>OY787634.1:3027500-13027500 GCA_963678965.1 Cruciata laevipes | reverse complement strand
GTTTGACTAAATCTAATTTAGCGGAATGTCAAATCCATATAACAAGATCGCATGCATGTTATTAATACGAATCTACATAAGGGTTTAGATTACCTTTTGGAGCGTGATTACCCGGTAGATTCTGTCTGCCACGGAGACGAGGATCCCTGTTGTGATCCCTCTACAAGTATCCACACAACACGATTGGATCGCCTCCACCGCTGTCAGCTTAGGACAGATCCCGCAAGCAAGTCGACGAGCTCCGCCTCCTACTCCGGACTTTGACGATGAGACTATGAGAAACCTAGGGTTTATTTGTTTCTGGTTGTTCAGCACATGAACGCATAGAGAGAAGACTGATTCTGTTTATTACTGTAAAAGTCTATTTATACATAATAAACAGAATCCCTTAAACCCTAGTCTTAATCAATATGGGCCTAGCCCAATAAGACTCTTTTCTCATGTAATTACTATTAGACTCCCAGACTAATAGATAATTACCTTTTGTCCAATTTCATACTTTGTGTGTGACCCTATAGGTTCAGTTATAATAAGCTGCAAGCTCAATATCATTGACGCTAGCAGATCGAAAGCGGTTTCCAGCTAAACATTTCGATCACTTAAATAACTGAATTAATTATCTCCGTAATTAATCCTCCAGCTATTTAGGACAATGCACATTGATCGAAGGACACTATTCCAACAGCTTCATGGTACCAATCACCCCATATCACCTGGAGGCAGACCAAGCCTGGTATCTCCCAAATTAACCTCGTATCTCCACATATTTACACTCGTGCGAAAACAGATCTCAATAACTCCGCCATTTGCTTAGTTGAAGAAGATTAAAAGCAGCCTTTGAGTTGTGACTCAAATCAAGTCTTTTTTCATTTTCAGAAGCCATGCATGTCCTGTGCAGTTAGGGATGGCAATGGATTTTCGATCCGGTCCATATCCATGGATTTAAATCCATATATGATGGATATGGATGTTAAAAAATGAAACCCAATGGATATGGATCGGATACGGATTTGTAGTTTGCGGAACGGATTTGGATATGAATTTTGTCTGAAAAATCCAAATCCAATCCATATCCAATCCATGAATCCGTTTAATATATATTATGTTTACTAGACCTTATTAGTATATCAGTTCAGTTCAGTTCAGTGAAAATGTAATTTGATGAAATGCAAGTTAACTCAGTCATACTGATTCTATTTTTCAATACATTAATTTTTACTTCAGTTCAGTTCAGTGAAAATGTAATTTGATGAAAATCGGGTTAATTCAGTCATACTGATTCTATTTTTCAATACATTAATTTTTATTTCACTTCAGTTCACATAAAAAAATAAGCTCTAGCAAACAGGGCCTAAATAATATATTTTAATATGTATTCAAAAATATATTAAACAATTAAAATTGAATTAAATATATATAAAGCTATATAGGGTTAGATTCTAACTTATAATCTTCTAACCCTACCAATTGGGAACTTGATCTACTAAAAGTTTGGCACGTACTTGTTTTTAGCACACTGTGTACTTTGAATCATTTCGTTGCAATTTTAATTTCGTGAAATTTTATAGAATTTATTTTAGAATTTATTCATTGTATAATTCATATAAATGGCCTTTAGTGACCAAATTATTAGTGACCAATTTTAAATTTGGTCACCAAAGGTAATTTTAGTGACCAGAAAATTTTGTCACGAAAATCTGGTCACTAACATAAAATATAGTGACCAATTTTATTTTTGGTCAGCAAAATGGTCACTAAAAGCCATCACGGATTTGGTCACTAAATTTATCCCACATTTGATGACCATTATTTGTGACGAAAAGTATTTTCTTCACGAAAGAAAGGGAGGTGACCAAATATTTTGGTCACAAGAACACAATTGATTTAGTGACCAAGTAAACTTGTCACCAAATCCTGATGAACTGAACTGAACTGAACTGATCTACAGATAAGTTCTGGTAAACAGGGCATAAATAAGATATAAAATTCAAGCTTGAAGAGAGAGCATCTCCAATGGTTGAAGAAATGATAAATTTCAGTAGTGTAACTTACCATTGTTTCACGAGCAGTACTGCCGCACAGAGCAGTACTGCCGTCATTAATGTTATAAATTACCTTTCATTTACTTTTACTTGGTAAATATAATTTCTCTTTCCTTTCATTTACTTTTACTTGGTAAATATAATTTCTCTTTCTATTCACGTAGTTATATTCTATTATAAATATTTACTTTAATTAATTATTTTACGAGCATGAATAATTAATTTTTATAAAAAATATATTTTAATATTGTATATATTATATTTGTTTATACTTAATAATTGATATAACTTATAAATAATTTGAAAAAATATATAAATATAATAAATATAAACATTATTTTTTAAAATATATCCAAACTTTGATTTGTATTCTTTCATAAAAATTTTAAATACATTATACCAATAAAATTTTATTCCAAATGCAAAAAAAAAAAAATAGAATGAAAAATACATCAAATATATTCTAATGACATTCCATACTTATTTCTAAGAATTTCACGCACTTGTTCATGATTTTTTCTAGTTCTATCATCCATATTTGACGTGTCCTTGGTTAGAATTGCGAAATCATTTTGACGAATTTCCTCTTTCTTCTGTAGAAGAGCATCCTCACAAAGACCAAGTTTTTTCTAATAATTTGCAATATATTGGTAGTCTAAATGTTTTTATTATAATTATTATTATTATTTGTAATTTGTAAATCACTTTATAATTTAACATAATTATTTTTTAGCTGTTATAAAAATTATTTATTTATTTTTAAATCAATAGTATTTGTATCATTTAGATAAATACATTAATTATTTTTAATGATAGTAAAAATTCTTGGTAAAAATATTTTAAAAAAATACGAGGGCCCTTTATAGCTATAAACATAGTAGCTCACCATTGTGTAGCTATGTAGCTTGCCCCCTCATTTGCTTAGAATGTGACATGGCAAGTGAAGATGTAGCTTACCATTGGAGATGGTTTTAGAGCATCTCCAATAGTGTACTTTTTGGAGTTGCTTGCAAATTTTCAAATATCTAGCATACTGCTACACCATTTTTTCACTGCCAAGTCAGCAGATGCGTCAAGCAGTACTGCTCTACGAGCATCTCCAATGGCAAGCTATAGCTTACCTTGCCATATCACTATTCAAGCCAATGATGTGGCAAGCTACACACTCCAACAATGGTGAGCTACATCCATAATTAATTAATAGGTCCCACGTGTTTGTATTTTTGACCAATATTTAATATAAATTATGATTATCTTTAATTTTAATTAAATTAAATTTGAAGTATATATATTTAATAAGTAAGATTTATCAAATAAATATCAAAATAATTTTCAATCTCCGATAACAAAAAAGTGGTCAGTAAATATTATAAACTCAAGTTATATAAAGATCAAATTTGAATAGAAGTATAATTTTCTAATGAACCTTATTTATTATTATTTAAAAAAATATTTTATTATTTCATTTTATCCAATTTTATGTTATAATAATTATTATGTTCTTTTATATTATAAATATAAATAATTATACTATTCAAGTTATATGGGTCGAGTCCAAACAAAATTAGACAATTCTCAAAAGAGACGCGTCTCACGAGAGACCAAGGGCAAAAATGCCTTTTTCTTAACTCTTGTCTATTTACAAGAACAACCCACATAGTTTGTAATAATTACATATTAACCCACAAACTTTGTAATGAGCAATATTACCAACACAAATTCGATTTATATAAAAGGAAAATTAAAATTTTCTGGATATAAACAAATTGAATTACATTGCTATGTAGACACCGGAGCAAGCATGTGTGTTGCTAGCAAAAATGTAATACCCAAAGAACATTGGGTAAATGTAGAAAGACCAATAAGAGTAAAAATTGGAAATGGATCACATATCATACTCTCTAAGGTCTGTAAAAATCTTAATATAATGATAGCAGGTGAAATATTTCATATTCCGACTGTATATCAACAAGAATCTGGAATAGATTTTATTATTGGAAATAATTTCTGTCTGTTGTATCATCCATTTGTCCAATACACAGATAGGATAATTTTCACTCTAAACAATAATCCTATACATATAGGAAAAATAAGAAAAGCTCTTAAAGTAGGAGTTCCAGGATATTTAGAATACATGAAAAAGAAATCTAAATTACCAAAACCAGAGACGCTAAATATTAGCCCTAATAAAATTGCTTCTCTTTTAAGGAGGGGGGTATGTATACTAAAGAACAACAACTTTTTGTGCTTCAAAATACAAAACTTTGTAAAATAGAAACACTTTTAGACTCTGTGTGTTCAGAAAATCCAATAGATCCTAACAAATCAAAATATTGGATGACAGCAACCATAAAACTAATCAATCCCAAGACAATTGTAAAGGTTAAACCAATGCAATATAGTCCTAAGGATAGAGAAGAGTTTGGAAAACAAATTAAGGAATTGCTAGAATTAAAAGTGATTAAACCTAGCAAATCACCTCACATGTCTCCAGCTTTCTTGGTAGAAAATGAAGCTGAGAAACGTAGAGGAAAAAAGAGAATGGTTGTCAACTATAAAGCTATAAACACAGCCACAATAGGAGACAGTCATAACCTTCCTAATAAAGATGAATTGTTAACTCTAATAAGAGGAAAGAAAATATTCAGTAGTTTTGATTGTAAATCAGGATTCTGGCAAGTATTGCTTGATGAAGAATCACAATTATTAACTGCTTTCACATGTCCACAAGGTCATTACCAGTGGAATGTTGTACCCTTTGGGTTAAAACAGGCTCCAGCTATATTTCAAAGACATATGCAGAATGCATTTAGGACCTTTGAAAAATTCTGTTGTGTTTATATTGATGACATTTTAGTCTTCAGTAATAATGAGACAGAACATCTGTGGCAAGTAGCAGCAGTACTTAAAAAATGTGCTTCTCTGGGAATAATACTCTCAAAAAAGAAAACACAGCTTTTTAAAACTAAAATCAATTTTCTAGGACTAGAAATTGAAGAAGGATCTCATCGACCTCAAGATCATATCTTGGAACATATTCAAAAATTCCCAGATATCCTTGAAAACAAAAAACAGTTGCAGAGATTCTTAGGAATCCTCACTTATGCTTCTGATTATATTCCTAAGCTTGCCCAGGTCAGAGCACCATTACAAGCAAAGCTTAAAGAAGATATTCCATGGGAATGGAAAGATTCAGATACCAACTATATGGTAAAAGTAAAGAAAAGTTTAAAAAACTTTCCTAAGCTTTATCACCCACAACCTGAGGATAAACTAATCATAGAAACTGATGCATCAGATTTATTCTGGGGAGGAATTCTTAAAGCAGAAAATAATGGTAAAGAATACATTTGCCGATACACTTCAGGAAGCTTTAAAGCTGCTGAAAAGAATTATCATAGTAACAAGAAAGAATTAATATCTTTCTGTTATTAGAGTAATTAAAAAATTCTCTGTTTATCTAACCCCTTGCAGATTTCTAGTAAGAACAGATAATAAGAATTTTACTTATTTCCTAAAGATAAATTTAAAAGGAGATAATAAACAAGGTCGTCTAGTTAGATGGCAAATGTGGTTATCTAGATATGATTTTGATGTTATTCATATTGCAGGTACCAAGAATTATTTTGCAGATTTTCTTACCAGAGAATTTCAGCAAGATTATAAAGAATAATACAAATGTTTCTAATGTTTGTTTCTTTGTGAAGCATCCAGCATGGATGAAATGGAGCAGCTAAAACTGCAAGAAGGACTTTTAGTCCAGGAACTGGAGCTGGTCCGAGCCAAGCTCAAGTATCTTAACCTGATCAAATTGGGTAAAGAAAAAGGGCAAGCTTCTGAAAATGAAGTAAAAAAGGTTATCTTATCACCTTCTCCTTCAAAAGAGAAAGATAGGACTATTCCAACGCAAACGGCAGTTGGTAAAGAATCAACAAATCCGTTGAAGGCTGTGGATTTGCCAAAAATCCAGAAGGAAGTACAAACTTCCATTAAACTGGTTAGTCCAGTAGATTTCTGTTTAAGACCGAATCAGGGAATTCCAATCCCACAGACTAAAGTTACACCTTTAGCATCGGAGAAATCCGAAGAGGGAATTCAAAACCCAAAAAGATCTAAAATATATTATGTGGTCTATAATGGCCCTAATGCCGGAATCTATGAAGATTGGGGCTACGCCAAAAAAGCAACTGAAGGAGTCTCTAACATTGCACACAAGAAGTTCAAATCCTTCCAAGAAGCAAGAACTTCAGCAGACCTATATACTGGGTCATCTTTACTAGCACCTCTGGAGCTAATTACCAATGGAGATATGATGAAGCCTAACACCTTCAGCGCAGCTCTATTGTCCAAAAATAAGTCATTAACCTCTCTAGGAAGACTTCCCAGCAAACCCAGGGAAGACATGGCGAAATCCACGAAAGTAGATTACTCCGATGAAATTACGGAAGCAGGCTTCGAATACTGCTATCGATATGCAAGATCTGCCAATGAAGAAAAGTTTTTGGAAGAAAAGTTCTTCACTACAGACTCCAAAAACTTAAGTTACTACAACTTCACCAAGAATGCTAATCCTGAACAGGTCTATGAGGCATTCCAATATGGTTTGGTAAAAACCATATATCCAAGTCCTAATTTATTAGAAATTAGCCATTTTCCTAAGGCTATTATTGATACAATTAAGACTTTCAGAAAAAAGTGCACCAAACCAGGGCAAGAAGTTTTTCTGAAAATTAATAGTTCCGGTCCATACTGGAATCAATTAGGATTATTGGTATACCATCCTCAGCATCTAGTCCAGATTGGCATTTGCAAAGGAGATCATTATCATCCATCTCAGCCCATGGAGTGCAAACTTGAGGCTAGCGATTTGCTACCCTTAGCAATGAAAAGATTGGAAGGTTTTGCTCAAACACTTTTCAGTTTCAGTTCAGATGATGGACTATTTGTCAATTATCAAGATGCCACCATCTTGATATACAGCAAGTCACCTAAGAAGATCAGCGAAGCCGATGAAGACAAATTTGTCAAATTCCAAAATACTTTGGTTAATCCATTTATTTTGGGAGAGCATATTCCAGACCTTTGTAAAAGGTTGAAGAATTACCGCAGCAATTATCTATGCGGTAGATGCTCAGAAGAAAGTGGATCTCCCACTAAAGAAGATGATGACATCTCCACCATCAGGGCTGCCGACAGTCCTATGGACCCCTCCACTTCAAGTGACAACAGGTAGTGGGATAATAATACATCTGCTCTGAGTGGGTGCAATAATGCAGTAGTGCGTCTACTTTATGTAGAGGCAATAATGTAAGTGCGTTTGTACGTAAGGGATGACGCACCCCTCTTCAATAATACAGATCCTTCCTTCTCTATAAAAGGAAGTTCATTTCTTGTAATATGGGAGCGCCCCTCACTTCTGTGCCTCCTTGTCTTTTAAATTCAACCTCTGTAATCTCCTGGAGACGAACCTCGTCCAGGATTCTGTCTGATCTTCGGATCTACTATGTGTGAATAAAAAGCCCTTTAGGGCCCTCTTGTAATTACATGTAAGTTTCTATAACCTATATCTTCTTTCTTATTATTGATTGTTGTATACATGCTTATCTGTTATAATGAAACCTGGAGTCCATAGAATAGGGAGTACCGCTTAGGCAGGTGGCCGTTTAGGGAAACAAGATTCGCAGGATTGGTTAAGTTATAAACAGATAGCATGATAACTACACACTCTTAATAATATAGTAAGGAAGATATAAGGATCATGCATGAATTACTTAGGGACCTAAAGTATTAAAATCATAAACTACATTAAATAAAATATCGAAGCTTGAATGAGCAAAAACATTTGTAAGTCTATTCTCGACAGAGAACTAACAAAAGAAGATAAAAAATTATCTGAATTCCGTAGGAATAATGATAATAGTCAATCCAGATATAGTTTTGGAACTAAGTTTTGTAAAAAACATCAACTCCAACTTTATGTACAATTTATGAATACCTTTAAAGTATGCATAAAATGTATAAAAGAATCTCAAGATTCTGTAAAACGGATGAACTCTTAAAAATCATTCAAATGAATAAAAACGTTTGTAAATCAATTCTTGACAAAGAATTAACTAAAGAAGATAAGAAATTATCTAAATTCCGTAGGGTTGGCCCTTATAGTCAATCTAGGTATAGTTTTGGAACAAGATTTTGTGAAAAACATCAAACTCTTGTGCATTATATGAACATCTATAAAGGATGTTTAAAATGTATAAAAGAAAATTAAAAATTCCGCAGATCTCTCTTAGATCACCATAAACTTGGTATCAGAGCCATGTTTAAAATGACAACTGTTATCTAAAAAATTCGTTAAAATGAATCATTTAGATAATATAGAAGAAACAATTGATGAAAATCAAGATGTTTCTAGCATTCAAACCTTTGAATCTAATGAAGGATTCATCGGAAGCTTCTTGATCAAACAAGAATTACTCTCAAAAATTAGGTCTTCTAAACTTAATCTAAGAAAAGAAAATATCTTTAATATACCATTTTTAGAAAAATTAAAAAGGAAAAATAGTATCTACTATTTTGTAGGTACTAAAGAGATGCATGTAGATATCAAAGATACTACAGGAGAAGTATATTTACCTTTAATTACTCTAAAGGAAATTAAAGAAAATTTAAGCAAAATAGATAGTAAAATCAGAGATACTATCACAATGGTACACTTTGGTGTCGTCAAAATCCTATTGAAATCAGAATTTCAAGAGGGAATAGATTCCCCAGTCAAAATGGTCTTGATAGACAACAGAATAAATGATAGGCAAGATTGCATTTTAGGTGCAGCTAGAGGAAATTTAGCTTACCAAAAATTCATGTTTACAGTCTATCCTAAATTTGGTATTAGTTTAGATACAGCAAATCTAGACAAAACATTATCCTTCATTCATAAATTTGAAAGAGAAAATTTAATGAATAAAGGAGATAAAGTATTCAGCTTAACCTATCTGGTTGCTTATGCTTTAACAAATAGTCATCACAGTATTGACTATAGAAAGAAAGAATACATTGAACTAGAAGATGTATTTTCTCAAATAGGAACTGTTCAAGATAAACAGTTTTCTGAAATCTCCCCTGTGGATAATAAATGGGCTATTGATATAGCTAAAGACAAAAAACCCATGGGAGAACGTTATAAATCAAGAATTGAAAGGAATAAACTTATTATTGGAGAACCTTCTAGAAGAAGTATTTCCAAAGAACCCAGCGAGAGAGATCTCTTGATGGGAATGTCAAAACGAATAGAGGACATGAAAATTCAGCTTGAAGAAATGTCCTAATGAGTTTTACAGAAATAAAAGAAGAGATAAACCTTTTAAAAACAAAATTAGAAGAAATTCTAAATATTCTAACTAAAGAAGATAATAAGTTAGAAGCTGCAGCAGCAAAAATTATCATCGAATTAACAACAATAATTCAAGAAAACCAAAAGGTAGTCTTAGAACAAAAAGACTTGAAAATAACTCCTTTGGGAGATGAGGAAAGACCAAAACCTATATGTTTAGGAAAATATTCTTACCCCAATCATGGAGTAGGAAATGCAGAATTAGGATCCTCTGGGAATCCTAAAGCATTAACTTGGCCATTTGGTAAAAATGACAAACAACCAATATGACCAATTATATACCAAAGATTGAAAAAATCTTTTGGGATCATCTAGAAGGTGATGAATTACAGGTAAACGAAGAAAACTTCGATTTACTTGACCATGCTCTTAGGTTGCTAGAATTAGAGAACGACGAACAAGCAAACCAAGAGATAGAAAACAGCCCCAAACTAAAACAATTGTTTGGATTTGAAGACTTAAAAGTCTTAAATAATGAAGAATCAGCTAGTGAATCTGAAATAAGTGAACAAGTAATTAGCAATTACGATTCAGATGAAGTACCTAAAAACTTTAACATAAATGTTAAAAAAGAAAAAGGAGAAAGCTCATATATGGGCTCTAAAAGAAGAAGAGCTAATCAACCATGGTATTTTCCAGAAAGTGCAAAATCCAAGGTTAATAGTTCAAAAGGATCTGATGATAATTTCCTAAATATTGACTGTCAAAATAATAGGAAAGAAATCATTGATAAATGGGCAGCCGAATTAAGTTTAGTAATTCAAACTAATCCTGATGCCTATACAGAATCAAGAACTATATTGTTATTAATAGAACATAAGAGTCTAGGAATAGCAAAAGAGTTTATAAAAAACACCATTTGGACAGATGATAATAACAACATTCCATATAATATTCTAGATATAGTTCTAGATGGATTATATACTATGTTCCTAGGAATTGACTTTACTGGTGATAAAATACATGAAAAACAACTAGTACAAGAAAAAGCTAGGAAACGTTTAGCAGAACTACAACTCTGTGATATATGTTACTTAGAAGAATTCAATTGTGACTATGAAGTAAATCTTTACAAACTAGAACAAATTGAATTCCCAGAAATGATACTTCAATATCTTAGAAAAATACCTTTGGTAGGAGAAAAAGCATTAGAAAGGTTTAAAATTGAAACTTTCAATAGAAGAACTTCTAGTTATAGTCTAGGATATGCTATAAGAATAGTAAAAGATGAACTGTCAAAATTCTGTGAACTAATAAGAACTCAGAAAAAACTTAAAAAGTTTAATAAAAACTGTTGTGCAATATCAGGAGAAAATCCTGTAGAATATGGTTGTAGAACAGAATATAAAAAGAAGAAAAAATTCTTTTCTAAGAAAAATTCTTCTAAATATAGATTTATTAAAAAAAGGAAGAAATTTCGACCAGGAAAATTCTTTAAGAAGAAATCTGATACAAGATCAGAAAAACAAAAATTCTGTCCAAAAGGAAAGAAAAATTGTAGATGTTGGGTTTGCAACATAGAAGGACATTACGCTAATGAATGTCCTAATAGGCATGACAATAACAAAATAAATTTGTTAGAAATTGCATATGAAATGGGATATGAACCCATAGAAGAAAAATATGATGATATAGGAATTGTATACATCATAGAAATAGACTATAGTAGTAGCGAAGAAGAATCAGAATCTGATGAGTCTACTTCGTAATATGTGAAACATAAAATAATTATGTTAAGACCCCTAACACATAAAAGGACAATTTTGTCCCTAAGTCTCAATTGAGACAAGTCTCACAAGAGACCTTCTCAACAAAATTATAGAAACTTGTATCATATTCATGGTGCCAAGCTCTCTTTCCTTGATTGGAGGAATGGTTGTAATCTCTATTCATTGCACTTCAAATTGGGATATGAATTTGATGAATTTGTTACTTCAATTCAACTCAATTCTTGTTAATTAATTTCTAGTGCATTTCACTTGATAACTTTAAACAACAGAACCCAAAAACAACCATTTTAATGTTATTTCACCTTAGTTTGATTGGTTTGCTTAAAGTTTAAATTTAGAATTAGTTTAAGAACAAATTTTCAAACTAAATGCCAAGTTCGAGGGGATTGCTCAAATCAAAGATATTTAAGATTAAGCTCTAGTTATTCAAACTTCCAAGTTTGTGATACAATTAAAAGTATCTTTCCATACCCCAAGCACAAGAATAAAACCATCTACAGTTCCAATGTGGTGGACAAGCAAGAACCAAAATTTGTTCATTACACAGTCTCATTGTTTCGATTAACTGTAATTTTTTGCAACAGACCACTATATAATAGCAGCCTTACACAAATTATGAACCTTAAATAAATTTAGAATTAGAATCTGCCTGCCACCCTTCATTGATTGCAATATTTATCTTCATGTTGTAAACCTGAAGGAAAGCAACATATCAATGAGAGGACAGAAACAGCAAATATAAACCATGTCGTACATTAGCTTTGAAAAGGGGAGAATAAATCTAGGGATTTAAGAAGTGAACAGGGAAATTTTAATGCGTAAAATAAGCGATTCTACTACTACCATTTACCATAAAGTAATTTTCACTAATGGACAGAAAAATAAAAATGGAAAGAAGACCTACCTATACTCGGAGTTGGCATCATAATTACTAATCTCAAATTAGTCAAATTTATAAACGAAAAACATAACCAACTGAATAATTGCTTTCTATAACATAAAATGCAGCATTAACAACTACCAACTGAATCATGTAGATAACAGCTAACATAGGCTAACATTAGGTGGAAGTGATTACACAGCATACCTTGAAACCCCTAAAGTACGCTTTATCATATTTGCATATTACTGAGGAAATCCGAGAGCCTGCAAAATAAACAGTGAGGCAATATAACACATTATATTGAAAGAAAAGAGCATCGGAAGACATGCAAACAATTCAGGTGTTTAATTATAAAACAACAACAGGATATTCAAACCTTATATCTTTAGCTATCACAATTTGTCCATCTTCGGCCCCAAGATGACGTAAAACTACTTCCTCCAATCGACCATCAGGATAACCATGCTGTAACAGGGACCAATCAACTATTCATGAGTGTGCAAATAGTTGCAGAAAAAGACACATACAATTAAAAATAGCATCAAGTCAAAAACAAGGTTCATGGATGTAATAGTAATTGTGAGTAATAGTAAAAACAAGGCACAATTTATATCCTAGCCTTATAAGTTATAAGAATGACTATGATGTCAAGGGTACTATCTTTACATGCGTCTAGATCAAAACTGAAACCAAATATGCCACAGGCCAACACTACTTTGGCTGAAGATTAGAAGGGGTCAATATCCATTATCAATTAATTACACCGTACAATAAGTCTCTCATATATATAATCCTCCCAAAGCTAGCATGAACGCCAAAGATTCAGCCATCTCATTTTCTGAATCATCAGAGTGAGATTCTTCTTCTACTAAGCCTAAAGGCATGTGCGGACTGAATAAGTGATAATTAAAATATCCCAATGCTTGTTTACACACTCCTGGGCAGCTACAATCTGAACCCATAAACCTTGATCAGTATAGATCATGCATCACACTGGTGTTCCATAGATAGGAGCCTGGCTCAACAGTATGCTGTTAGAAACAAACATGTATACAGTAAGCCAATTAACCAAGCCGTAGTTAGTGGAGATCTTATCACTCTAAAACAAGAAACACCACCTAGATGAAAAGGGGAGAATATACTCATAATATAAGTTCAACTTATCCTCTATCACTTATGCATCCTGATCAAAACAGAGATACAAGGCCATAACATGTGACAAACTGTATATTCATAGAGGTGATACTTGCAGGCTGTTAATGAATTGACAGAAGATCAGCTTCTAGGGGACGCTATTGCTGAAAATCTTTGAGATTAAATAATATAATGAGAATACTTTATATCTTTTTCCTTCCCAGAGTTACACATAGAGAGTCCTGTCTCAAATCTAGAGAGTCATATTTTATTTTTCCATTTCATACCCTCGCATGGTCCAAAATTATCCTACAACTCTTACAGATGTATGCAAAGGAAAATATGCTTATTGACTACTAGTACCTTGTAACACATATCATACTGACTCTTTATGTGGAATTAATGGGATTTTTTACCCTTCCAAGAGCCTGGGTGTTGGAAACCCATATGCTCACCTCCTCAGAACCACAAAAACAGGGGGGAAAGGCCTATGCACTCCCAGTCATCATAAAGTAATCTTATCATCTATTTCTCTTAGAAATGACCAAAAGTAATATATGCAGGTAAGAGACATGCAGTATATTATATCCACATCAAGTTATTCATTACAAATTACAATGTTCATCCTACAAGTCAAGACTAAAAGAGCTGTTCACTGTTCACTGTTGTCTTGAATTCTGGGGTTACTAAACATTTTAACCTATATAGTTACCTTGCAAAAAATCCTCTTCATGTTTGGAGAGTCTGACTAGTTTCAAAAAGATACTGCAACATGACTCTAGACAGACAATGGAGTAGTCAGTAATATTTCAAAACTTGGATAGTGAACCTCTATACATATAAGAATACAGTTCTTCTATATCTGACCATTCTAAGAAAAATTGTAAAGGCAATCAAATTTCCATATGCCTTGTTTCATTCTTAAGGCATGTGGAAATTTGAAGGAGGAGCAATCAAGAGAAAAAAGAACGAACTTAATCATGTCCTAAGAACCAATAAGAAGTACAGTTCATCGGATCGTAAAACAAGATCCATTTGTCTCCAAATTTTTAGACATTCTATAGGTCGTCACGAGACTTAGAATCTTCCAACAATCAATATAGCAGAAATGTCATATCACTCAGGTTTGTCAAAGACAATGCATTCTGAGGACCATAGAAAGTAATTAAATTGCAAGATTTGAGGGAACCACAATCTATTGTTCCAGTTGAAGAGTTGAACACTTGTATTCAATCAAGCTCAACAAAAACATGCTGGTAAGCTCAAGTATAATTATACTGCAGAAAAGCTAGAGCCAAATCAAAACACAAAGGTTTTCTTGCTCATCTGAATCACTAGTTTTCATTGGATGAATCATCTGATTTGGCTCAATTGGATGAATCACTAGTTTTCAATAAGTTCTCTTAAGTTGTTTCTCAGAGCCCCAATTACGGAGGTCATCCACTTCATTTGACAACAAATTACAGATGTAATACAACAAACATCATACTGGCCTTTTCCATTTTAATAAGACAAAATTTACCCCTCAATCTACACATCAGGTTTCACGGATTAACATATTAGCACAAGTTTTAGCATGAACCTGACTGGTGCTGTTCATAAAGGATAAAAAAAAAACTTCTCAACGGACTAGTAGCAAGATTAGTAGGAGCTATGAATTTACAAGGAAGTGGAACTACCTTGTAGAAACAACTAGTCCCAAATGGACAATTTCCATTTCCAAAATCAAAGTGCTTGCAATCAATGGACCTGAACCAAACAGAAATATTGGTCAATAGAGGATAGGGATATATATTTTGACAATTCAGGAAACTACATTAACCTAAAACATCAATCTAAAACAGAACATTCAGTGAACATATCACAAGTTGAATGAAGACTAGAAGATTTAAGAAGAATCTGTAACTATCCATACATAGCCGATTACTGATCTTTAAGATGAAATAAAAAAAGTACAGTCAAATAATCTTCATCAATATATAAAATAAATTTTAATTTATAAGTATTTTAACTATCAAGCAAAAGCATAAAAATCAGGCAATGAGAAAGAGTAAAGAAATTTAGGCAACAAGTTCAGCTCAAAATATTTCTTAAAATCCAATATCTGACAGTGTCTTGAACTTCAGCTCAAGTAACTAACACATCTATCTCCAATGCAATGCATACAGAAGCTACTATGAGCCAAAATTAACAGACGTCAAAATTAAACATTAGTCTGATAGACATGCAAAACAAAAATTACACGCAGACACATACATCCACTCTTTAAAAAACAAAAATCACAACAGGACCACCTCAACAAGGGGTGCCAGTGAGCATTCATTGTTACCTGAGTTTTGCTTTATAGTTTTCAACAATCTGCAGCTTTTCTCCCTTAGTAGCATACCAAATAACACTGGGAATGATAAAATAGGACAGTTTCCTACATATGGGGCAGGTCCTCAGTGCAGAATTCACATCCATTCCAGAAGCTGGAGAGGTGCTGCGCCAATTCCTAATGCAACCTACACAGAATGGGTGATCGCACTCAGATAGTATTCCAAACTTGCGTTCAGCAGGAGTGGCCTTTGACAGTACACGTTCAAGGCAGACGCTACATTCTACATCTTGACTATGCTTTAAGGCCTCCAGATGCTTTTGCCTTTTCTCACATGATTGACGGTGTTCTTCCCTCTCCATGGGCCTAAAAGGATGTAAGCAATGCTTGCCACAAGTTGAACATAAATCCCCATGAATATGAGGGCACTTTTCACCACGAGGACAATGGCCAGCAGCAGCCAATGAACAGGTGGGCCGATCAGCTGGACTAAGACTTCTGCTGGCCCCAAAGTCCACAGAGTCTGCTCCATGGTCTGCCTCCTCATCCCCCATATGTTCACTCCATGCAGGTTCAGCTGAGATAAAGTGGCTCGAGAATGCCAAATCACTGTTAACACTTTGAGCATGACTCTTAACAACTGAAGGAGCCCCAGCAGGAGCAACAAGAATCGGCTTCGATACTAAGCATTGAGAAGAGTTCGCCGAAGAAGAAGAAGATGATGGCACTGGGAAAGAAACTTTAACATGGTCATATCTGCATCTGCTCCCATAAGAACAAGCGCCTTTTTGGTAATAAGTGCAAACCTGCAACAAGCATCTTGATTTAGCACCACACCAAATGATAAAAATTCCAAACAACTCATAATAAACAAAAAATCGAGACAAGGTGTATTACATTATTCTGCGGATCCTTCCAGTCATGGGAAAACTCGCAATGCTCGCCCTTTAGACATGCCCCATGGGCAAAGAACTTGCAAAGAGTCCTGGAGAAGCCCCAAACAATTGACATATCAATATTTTTGAATTCGATGCAACAGTCACCCGGAGAAATAACACTAGGGCAGAAATTAAAAGAACCCAGTAAAATTCAGAGCCATGGACCAACAAAATTTAACAAACTGCCCGCATCATCAACATAGTCATTAAACTACAATCACGGACAATTTTTTCAACAAGGAGCATGATCGGTTCCAATTGAATAAAAACAAAAACGATGGAGGATTTACCCTTTCATATCATAAAACCAATCAAAGAACTCGCAAACAAAACGTAATGATTACAAAATATGAAGAGGTTGGTGAGAAACAAGAGCGTCACGAGGAAATTGCAAAGGATAAAGAATCACCTCTTCTTAGACATGGGTACAGTATTGTTGGGTGGAAATTGCTCCGGCTGCAGGTTGATTACAATGATCCTTCTCTTGTAATAAGCGAGCAAATATAGGGCTTTTGGCGGTTCCACACTGCTAATAAAAATTAATGGTTATTAGATTTCCTCTATTGATCCTCCAACTTTTATTATATTGAGAAAAATGCCAAATTCTCTTTGAGTTTTTGGAAAGATTTCTTTGAAGTGGTGTTGGGACTTGGGAGCGTCTCGTACGACACAATCCACAAAGTAACAAATTTAGAGTCGGCAATCAGGTCAGGTTGACGGGTTTGAATTAGCGGATTTGTGGGTTGAAAACTCTAAACCCAAATCCAACCTAATATATTTTGGGGCACAAAACATAGACCTAAACTTGATCTAGTAAATATCTTAATCACCCAAATTCAACCCACGAAACTTATTTGTTGTGGGGAAAATTTTAACTTATAAGAAATAAAAATATCCATGGATTTCTTCATAAATGAATAAATACTCACAAAAATATTTCCAAAATGCACAAATTTAAAACTTTTTATTATTACAAAGTTTTTAAAAAGATTTTTTTTTTTGTAACAACTCTTAATCTCTTCGCGTGTCATGATTATTTTCCTCTTAAAATTGTCTAATCCTTGAAAGGTAACCACGTGAAGAGAAAATTCCAATAACTAAATTGGAGTGGTATTGTCAATACGAGTTATGAAGTGTTAAGAATGTTGGATTAGTTGATTTCTACCATTCAAAATGTCAAGAAATATGGAAGCGAAATAAAAAATAATAAATCAATCTACATTTCATCAGAAATTATTCGCACATCTCTATTATTTTTGCCTTGAATAATTTGATCTTATTCCACAACAGATGATAGCTAGCCAACTCATGTTTCACTTTCACCTAAACTCAAGAGTAATTCTCCTGTGAGGCAGCCTCACCCACGAGTTTGGTCTAAACTCAATTATTTACACAATTAGTACTTAATTTATAAAATATTATATAATACTAAATTTAAATGGCAACCTACATTTTTATCGTGTTTTGTGTTGACCAAACCCATCAAACTCGTGTTCGATTTCGGTCGGGTTTTCAGGTCGTGTCTGATTTGTGTGTTTCACATCTTTGTTTGTCATACACTGTTCATGGTAGGACGAATGATAGTTCATGTGTTAGGTTTGTTTGTGTGTTTGTAAGCTTTGTTTGCCTTTCTCACATGAACACAACTTGTGGCAAACAAATTTTAGAAACACACAAACAAATGTGATAAACACATAAACATAACTTATCACAAACATATATTGGAAACACACAAACAAACATATTTAATACATGCACTATCATTCGTCCTATCATATGCTTACAGTAAAGGTAGGCCAAAAAGAAACCATCTTCTACCAGAAAGGGGGTTACTATACAATTATTTTAATTATTTGGGCTATAAAACATAAAAAATCATTGAAATAAGGTGTAAAGATATTGCCCAAAACCTAAGAGATCAAACCAAATAAAAGATCAAACTCAACTATAAAAATATCAGTCTCAAACAAAAATAACTCAAATAATTAAAAAATTGTATAATAAACCTCAACTTTGTAGAATGTGGTCTCTTTTTGGCTCACCTTACCGTAAGGTGCCTTTATTTGAAACTTTCTCCTCCTCTTATCGTTTTAATATTTTAGTTCCTAATTATAATGACATTTTCATATTTTGATCATTTTATCATTTGTGAAGTTTCTTTCCTTTTATTGTTTTATTTTTATAACCAATTTTTCTCCAACTTCATTAATTTTTACTTAAAATTGTCTTAAAAAATCATTAATAAATTTTAAAATAAATTTATCATAATTAAATTTAAACATAAAAAGTTTCAAACTTTACTTTATTTTAAATAAGATTTATCATCCATCAAAAATTATATATTAAATGATGTGAATGAGAATGATGATGTGTAATGGAATATTATGATGTGGCTACCTGTATGATTGCGAGTTAAAAACTGAAAGGTACGACTTTATAAAAAACATGGGTTTAAATTCAAAATTGTAGCTGTAAAATTGTGGGTGGTGTAAGGGGTTTAATGGGGATGCAGTCTCTATTGGAACATGAAATGCATAAGAGGTAATTGGTTCCATTTTGCATATTTCGGATGGAATTCATATAGTTGTTATCTTTATGAGTAGCTTTTGATATTAGAAGTGGCGTATTTTCTAAATGTTTTTACTACTAGAAGTTGTATGTTATTACTTTATATAATCCTCTTTTGCTTGTTACCTGAATTTCTGATGGAATTATAATGATGCAATGTTGGTGTTGCACTGATGCTGAAGAAATGAAGTAAAGAAATGGCAAGCTCTTATAGTATTTTGAGTTTAGAACGGCGCCTCCTTGATGTTGTTTTGGCTCAACTGAGCTTATCATTTCTTTCCTGGTTTTCTTGCTTTCTAGCTAGGTGTGTGTGCCTTTCCACCCTTCTTCTGTGGCTCGCCACCCTTCTTCTTTCCACCAGGTACCTTGAAAGTCTCCTCCTCTTCCTCCTCCTCCTCCTTCTCTGTAACCAAATCATCATTCTTCTTTCCAGTAGGTGCACCCTTCTTCTTTCCAGCAGGTGCACCCTTATTCTAACCAGCAAGTGCCTTGCCATCCTTCTTCTTTCCACCAGGTTGGAGTATCTCTATGCACCCACCAACATAAAGAGCCGTACTCGTCTTCCATTTCTGGATCGCAGCACACAGGCAATCCATGATGTAACCGCACCAATCATAAGTGTGGATTTCATTAACTTCGATCAGAGAATTCATAACTTCAACTCGGACCATCCTATTTGTCGGTGGAGCAAGGAAAGCCGTCATTGCGTACATCACAAACAGACGTTTGAAATCATCGCACCCTTTATCCAGCCTCTTCAAATGCCTTCGTATTACCCTAGCAGGATACTTCCCATTCACTGGCGTGTCGTACTCATCAATCAACTTCAGGCGTAGTGCAGTACGAGCAGTCATGTCTGTAGAACCAAGAACGGGTTTAGCTTTATTATTGGGTAGCAAGAACAAATCCCTAACATCATCGCTAAAAATATGGAACATTGGTTTGGAGTCCACGTAAACAAGTTGATTGGTAGGATTGAATGCATCTAGCATCCATCCATAGAGATGCTTGGGAGTAATGTCCAAAGACATGCTGAGAAGTCCCCCAAAACCTATGTCTTTCACGGCTTCTTTCTGAGACTCCGACAGCTCATTTAAAACTTGACAAAGCGGACATGGACTACAGAGAACTTGAACACCCTGTTGCTGGCCGGCGTTTTGCAAGGACCCCTAACTTCATCATCGGAACCTTCGTCGGAATGTGGTTCACCACTTTCATCCTCTCGTTTCTTCGCTGTAAAAGTCGTTGAAAATAATTAAACACTTGAAGATACCTAACTAAGATAAAATTGTCGTCGGAAAAGGTAATTCGCGACCAAAACAAATCAAATCAAATCACGCGGAACCCTGTCGTGCAAACACACGGAACCCCGTTCTACAACTACAAATCATACGCACCTTCTCGTCGTCTTCTTTTTTTCTCAGGTGCACACGGAACCTCCTCTTCTATGTTCACGGAATATAGCACCAGATCGAGATTTTCTTCCTCCATACTTTCTCAGTTTTGTTCCAGTCAACAAACAAACAATACCCGTCAACCATTTGCACGAAACCTTTCCCAAAATAACTATAGAAGACTTTCTTTTACCTTCTCCCGATGAAACATATTTCCATAATATAAGGGCAACTTTTTCTCCAGTGCTGGGTATCACTAGCGGAACAGGATAGTCCATCAACAGTGCAAAACCATGAAGACCGGGTTTATTAATATACTATATTGCATGGTCCTGATTTCCAAGTTATCTCGTGACACACGAATGGTCACTTTCTACAATGGATAATTTAACTTTTCCTTTGGGCTATTTACCCAACAGATTTATTTGTGAAACACCATACCCTAGTTGTTTTTGACCCGCCCAAGAATTGTATTTGGGGAATTTTCAACATTTAGTTCAAATCTAACGAGTAGAATTTTGATAGTGTAATTCAAATGTAACGCTAAGAATTTACCAAAACCCTAGACCCACAGGAACCCACATAAACCCTAATCACTTCTTTAGTGCCAAATCATCATTTTGATGAAAATAAGTTAAGAACTATGTACTAACAACAATGGAATAATTTCACTATGTACTCTTAAGACATAATTTGTTTTGAAATTGAAAGATGATTAAAAGATATTTCACTTGCCACAATCATTTTAATTTTAAATATTGCTTCCATACTAAACATTATGTATTAACATTTTGTTGTTAGTATTATTATCCAATGAACTCATAACATTATGTCATTATGTATTAACATTGAGTTGTTAGTATATTTATCCCATGAACTCCTAACATTATGTATTAAGAATGAGCTGTTAGTATTATTATCCCATGAACTCATGACATTATGTATTAACAATGAGCTGTTAGTATTATTATCCCATGATCTATACAACTACATGAAATGGAACAACTTTTATTTTTGAATGCTTTTGTATAGTTTAATTAAGCAATTTCTCCATGCAGGTCCATTTTTCTCTTGTAGGTCTGTATTTTTACCATAATGCCCCCTGATGAAACCCTATGATTTCAAGCCCATTTTTTGCCATAGCAATATTATGGGTATTATGGTAAAAATACGGACCTGCAAGAGAAAAATGGACCTGCATGGAACAACCCCCTTTAATTAACATAGAGTATAACCTAAAGATCATAAATATATATATATATGAAATCCAAATTTATCACAAATACGTATTTACCAAAGTAATGATAACTAATTGCGTATCACCTGAGAGACATAGTTATCAATGGAATGATCACAAATACATATTTATGAAAGGAATGATAATCAATTGCGTATCACAAATACGTATTTATCAAAGTAATGATAACTAATACATATTTATCAAAGGAATGATAACTAATTGCGTATCACAAATACTTATTTATCAAAGGAATGTCAAAGAAATGATAACTAATTGCTTATCACAAATACGTATATAGGCAACTAATTGCGTCACCCTAATATGTGAGAAAGGTGACTCTTTAAGAAAACCAGTGATACCCATTTATCTATCAAGGAGGATGCATTAGACCGTTGCAATTTCATATATGAAGTTGACCCATCAAGCAATCACGTGATACTCATTTTTGAAAACACCTTTACTGTTGCACATCCATATTATAAATTCCGCAAATCACAAGTTTCTGCCTTCGGTCCACAGCCGCTAACAGAGATGAATTGTACCAGAAAGATTTTGGAAATCAAGGATCCCTTCCCAACATATATGGTGAGCACGTTTTGACCCTAAATTTGTTTCCAACTCCATTTTAAATTTGAGTAACACATTTTTTCACTGATTTCAGGAAATCCCGGGACACAATGCGACCTATTTAGGACGTATTCCACGGAATGTAGTCTTGTACACTGGATCTGGAATATTGATGTCTGGGTTACACCATGTTACAATCTTAGAAAGGCAAACGTTTGTGGTCGATGGCACAACCGTCAGGACGATCCTCACGCTAAACGCAATTGAGCCAGGAGATCATTTGGAGTTCAAGAGGCATTCTTCCACTGATGTTATCATCAGAGCCTACGACAGACACGGATTGGAAAAGAACAGCAATAGGGAACGAAACAGTCATTGGAAGTCCACTTTCGTATTCAGCTTCAAGCCGGATTCCGGGACAGCTTAGTAAGAACCTCCGACGATCGTTTCTTTAGATGTTTAAAAATTTTGTATTCCAAACACTTATATTTAGAGCACATATCTCACAGGATCTATCAACCGTCATCACCCATCCCATCACCACGCCAATCGGCCTCATGACAGCTTTGGGGCACCACTAGGGCCACCTCAGTGCCGGCTCCCGGGGATGGCCGTTTCCATCTTCAAGGCCCTACGTGGGACATCTTCCAACGGTTACATCAGCTGGAACAAGGAGTAAGACCCTGTTTACTAGAGCTTATTTCTTGATGTACTGAACTGAAATGAACTGAATTGAACTGAAGTAAAAAATGATGTATTGAAAAATGGAATCAGCATGACAGAATTAACCTGAATTTCATCAAATTACATTTTCACTGAACTGAACTGAATTGAACTGAACTAAACTGATCTACAGATAAGCTCTGGTAAACAAGGCTTAATTCTTGTGATTAAGAAAGATCCCCACGGGGTCAACTTCGAGGTTTTCTTTTACAACGCAAATGGATCAGAGGCCGGCGCCATCTCCAGGAAACCGTCTGGTTTCCGTCCTGCGGGTATTACGACTCATTATCATCATTAGGCATACCCATATTACTCAGTGAGACCCGTGTTAATTACTCAGTCCATGTAGGTACGTCTTTCTACAAATATCCTCGCGAAATTAACATGGAAGGAACAGAAATTGGTGAGTTATGTGTTTATTTATACTGTTATCTTCCCGTAATTACTTTGTTTCCATGGAATAATCCATTTAATATCCGCTTTGCATGCAGCTATCGGGGAGACGGTTTGTGGAGGAGAATTGGAACATGCTTACTCACGGCGTTCATGTTGCATCGGAAGCCGAAATCTTTAACATGAAGTATGACAGGAACTCCCAGCAACAATACGCCATAACCGGTGAATGGAATACCATCTTCCAGTATTTTTCTACCAAAAAGAATACCGTGTTCAAATTCTTCATGAGTTTTAATAACAATAGAGATTTCCGGTCTGGTTGCTGCACCATGTTTGTGGTGGCATTCAAAGGAAAAGGCTGCTGCGAGGAAATAAGTCTTGAAGTCTCCAGTGACCCCCGCTGCAGCAGTGCGCTGCAGCAGTGCCGAAGAATCGACAACCCAAACATGAATTGATCTATAACTGGATTTTCCTTTATGGTCAATTTGTTGTAATAAGTTTGTTGTATTTTCATTGCTTTGGTTTGGAATTTGACTCTATTAGTTTGTAACTGATTTCAATTGATGCGTATTGTGATTTACATCTTTTTACAGTTCTCCTTAGTTTAATCTTCTTACTGTTTTCACCCCTGCAGAATCAATTGACCACCGCCATTAGTGTCCAATGAAAGTCAGTAGCGTATCTTTTTTCAAATTTTTTCAATTATGACCCATATAGCTTACACCAATGACTAATACAGGTGAGGTCACTGACCCATTCCCAATATTTTATACTAGCAAGGTGACACTGCGCAATGCGCGGTGTATTTGGGTGGTAAAAATAACTTAAATATGTAATATAAACTATGTTGATCATCTCCACTTTCAATTCTTGATTTTATTGTTGTTTCTTCCTACATTGTAATGAAGTTTGTTATAAAAACCACGATTTTAATTTTTTATTGATAGTAATATACTTAAGATTTATGATTGTTCATTTATGGGTTTTTATTTTTTTGGTCGTTTGAATGAGTGGTATATCATTTTCGAAATCCTTGTTTCTGCTTCTTGTACATTAATTAGGTTTAGGTTCTCTAATCAGTGCGGAGAAATAATTAGTTTAAAACACTTGAAAAATGACTTAAAAAAAGTTTAAGACTTTCATCATCCTCCAAATCTTGATATTTTTCTGTCTTTTTCTTGTTCTGTTATAATTGAAAGATTATATTATATGAAGTATTTTTGAATTCAAAGACATATGATTGGCATTTTTTTAAATAAAATAATTTAATGTTGGTGTAGTACCTTTAGATAGTCGTCATTTCTTTTTTAGACTTTTGAACTGAACACCGTCTTCCTTATCTTTGTTTTTGTTGATAGATATTATTTTTGAGTATGATGCTTCTATTTCATCTTTGTCTCCAAAAGATATGACAATGTATCTGGGGCTTATTTCAATATCTTTTTTTTTGGTAACAAATTGAACCTTTGCAGCTTTGCCCATTGCTTGCACATCAGTTAAAAAATTCGTAATCATTCCAGTTTCATTCATCAAATTAGCTTTCATTTTACACCTATGTATAAGTTGGTGATATGATTAAAATAGAGAGTTTGAATATTTTTATTGAAACAAAGAAATATTTAGAAAACTTTCAATATAAGTGACGACATATCTAATTCTGTTTCTTATATAAGTGTGTGGATATAAAATTTATGGCTATTTAACCATCTTAGGTTTGTTTTTAAAAAAGATTATGGCTAATCATTCTCCTGCTAAAATTTGATGAAATTTAATATGGAATGTAAGAGCAAGTCCAACAACTTCCCTACAAGATTCTCCAAGATATAGTACTACATCCCCATAATCCCTGTCTTTTTTTTGTTTCAACTCCAACAGCTTCCCTAATGTGGGGATTAGAATTTAATGCATGTGCATTAAATTTCAGTATTTTATCTCTTTATTATTGTTTTTTCACCATTCAAATATATTTTGGAATCTTAATATTTTAAATTACATATGATAAAAAAATGTGAAAAATACATATTATTAAAATATGCATTAAAACAAACATAACAAGATCTCACATGACAATATTCAAATTTTTATGTACATGTGAACATAGTCATGTATGATCTTGTTTTGTTCGTCATAATATGAAATTTAATAATAAATATTTCTTATAATTCTTTATTATATACAATTAAAGATAATCACATTTGAAATATATGTATTTGAATTATAAAACTAATAAAGAGAGGTAAATGATCAACATAAATGCAGTAAGCATTAAATTTTGCTTCCCCAAGTTTTTTTTCTCTCTACATATTTGGGGAAGCAACATGTAGATTTCTTCAAAATCCCCAAGTTGGGGAATGGGATAGGGAATCTGTTGGAGCTGAAAATGGCTCATATTCCCTAAATTTATTGAAATCCCCCAACTTGGGGAAGCTGTTGGACTTGCTCTAAGTGAAAATTTTGAAACACGTGATGAGCATACGTAAATCCATAAAATATAACACTCCAGAACTATGAGAAGGATATTTAACAATGTAAGGCATGGGTGGTTTAACAAAATAAAAATACAATGCAAGGCATACAAAATCTTATAGACTAAACACGACATTGTTAATTAAGGTTGGGATCATATGGTGATGAAATTATAGCATGATAATGAATGAGAAAAAACATGTAGTTCAAATTTAAAGTGGTGTTTTACCTTGGTGTCGAAGTTTGCTTTTGTCCACATATGTTGCATAGAAATTCATACACTTACAAGTTATATAATGACTGTTTTGAGGCATATCTTTAAAAGAAAATCATAATTTTTTTAGTTACCCTCTGAAATATGATAAAATTAATTTAATTATTGATAAAATATGGTAAGTGCTACTAAAGATGACTCATCCCAGATGCTAATGATGACTCATCACGCAAGACGGGTTCCAAGCGGCTTCCTAAAGCACGTGAGCAAATCTAAGAAAAGAATTCGATAGTACTAAGCACGTGAGGAAGGTACAAAGAGAGGTACACGATGATGACTCGGCAGCAGAAAATGGTACTGCATCCTTTGGCTGGATTGCTACTATAAATACCCAAAGAAATCAACAACACAAGGTAAGTTCTCTAAATCTAAACTTTAGCTATTGGGTTTTATCCCATTTCAGTACACGAAATCTCATCATCAAATCGAAGCTGCTACCCTCGGGTGGCCCCGGGGTTCTGTTTTGTAGGCTAAGACGAACAATTCTCAGCCTCATCAAACCTCGGCACGAAAGAGCGATCTTCGGACTATCTGTTCGGTCCGAGAAACTCACTCATCCGAAACGCACGACATCAGTAAGTTAAAGAACAAAAAATGTTGACTAAAATATTTTAATTAGCCTTTGATTTTTTGCGATTTTTGCAATAGGAGTGTATATTGTACTTTACTTTAAGGGTATTGCAAATCCATTTCCTTTGTCTATTGCAAATGCGTTTTTTCTCAATGTTGATTGGCCCTGTAAAATAATATAAATTTGATAAATTATTATGGACATTAAAATATTGTATACAAACCAATCGGTAAAGTTCTTAACATATAAAATCATGTCTATTATTTTTAGAAATATAAAAATGGTTGTAAATGTATCACACGGGTGCATGTAATTTAGCTTTCGTAAACATATAGAATCAGTTAAAGCAATTTACACATCATTTGTGCATATTCATAAGCTAATTTGATGGTTGGAGTGTTACCATTGTTTTAATTTTGTTGATTCTTCACTCCCATCTTCAATCTGAAATGTTGTCCTCTTTTTGTAATTTGTATACCTACAAATTTTGTTGAATAACTATTGTAATGAAATATCTGATTGAAAAAATTGAAATACAATCATTTGTATTTTGATTACCATTGAAACAGGTAACACTGAGAGATGTTCCAATAATGATTGGCATTGATTGAATCTTTCATATCAAAACTTGTCTTTTAGATTGAATAGATTCTTCCCAAATTGATAGTGTTTGCAGCCTAATGTAATCATTAAAATTTGAATATAAATTTGATGTTGTGTATTTCTTATGATAAGCATGCATTTGTTTTAAAAAACAAATCTTACTTGTCATACATTAGAACGAATTTATGCATATCTTTAAATCCATACTTGGTCTTGATCTTGGCATGGTATAGTTGCACTACCACCCCTATTATATTTCTAAGAAACAAATTAGTGAATATATATAAACATCAAAAGTGTAAAGTGTCATGAATTGAATGAAAATGATACCAAAATATGATATTGTGTTTAGTAAAAGGGATAATCTTTTGATCATCATCTTAAACATGTGGTATTTCGTTGATATTAATATTTAAGAAACCCAAAAAGAGAGATCAGAAACCCGAAAGGAGAAGGTCGATTTTGCATTCAAATAAAATTAGAAATCTAGAAGGAGAAGGTCGATTCATGTTAGGGACAAGGGGAGGGATGCGATTTTATTGGGGGTCCATTTGGATTATTACCCAATTTTATTTTATTTTTAAAAAAGGGTCGATTACGCATATTCAGTTACCTAAGTATTCCATGCGCGTTGAATTTGTGCATATTCAGAATAGTTGGTCTTTGATATTGACTTGTATTAATCCAAATGAATATATGTCTTGAATTTATAGTTTTGATATTGTGTTTAGTAAAAGGGATAATCTTTTGACTCAGAATTGGAATCATCTTAATCTTGAGATATTTCGTTGATACTAATATTTAAGTTAAAGTTCCATGCGCTTTGGATTTGTGCATATTCAGAATGGTGGTCCTTTATCATTTACTTGTGTTAATCCAAATGAATATTATGCTTTTGATTTTGTGTTTAATGAAAGGGATAATGTTTTGATCATCATCTTAAACTTGTGGTATTTCGTTGATATTAATATTTAAGAAACCCAGAAGGAGAGATCAGAAGCCCGGAAGGAGAAGGTCGATTTTGCATTCAAATAAAATTAGAAACCTAGAAGGATAAGTTCGATTACGCATTCAAATCAAATTAGAAACCCAGAAGGAGAGATCATAAACCCGGAAGGAGAATGATAAGTTGGAGGAAAAAACATAGTAAAACGACGTCGTTTTGCCTTTGGGGGGTTTAAATTACAAAAATACCCCTATGCTGGATACCAAAATTGGTTGGATCAAAAGAATTCTTATTATATAGTGTTCTAGGATTAAGTTAACTTAATTAACTTAATGAAGCACATTAACCTTATAATTCCAGTTAACTTAATCAAGCCCTGAGACTCTTATATTATGTGTTAAATTAGTTAAACTGATAAGTACTCCCCGAAAATTGTCAGTTTGTTGTAATAAGTTTGTTGTACATTCATTGATTTGGTTTGGAATTTGACTCTATTAGTTTGTAATTGATTTCAATTGATGCATATTGTGATTTACATCTTTTTACAGTTCTCCTTAGTTTAATCTTCATACTGTTTTCACCCCTGCAGAATTAATTGACCGCCGCCATTAGTGTCCAAATAAAGTCAGTAGCGTACCTTTTTTTATTTTTTTTCAATTATGACCCATATAGCTTACACCAATGACTAATACAAGTGATGCCACTGACCCATTACCAATATTTTATATTAAGTTAACTTCATTAACTTAATGAAGCACATTAACCTTATAATTTCAGTTAACTTAATCAAGCCCTGACACTCTTATATTATGTGTTAAATTAATTAAACTGATAACAATCCGAAAATTTTCAATTTCAATTTAAATCCAATTAATAACCACCATTAAAAGCTTCTAAAAATCAAACAGACCAGCATTAACTATACTATTTACCCAGATACATAAAGGTACCGGACCCCTATGCTAAATTGCAATCTCCAACGGTTGACATTTGACTGACATCTCGAATTTGAAAATACAGTAAATCCCTCTTTCTCACCATTAATTACCCCACATTAAAACTCACGCGTAAATTCACGCACGCTTAAATTCTTCATATTCCCCCCAGGTTCACTATCTCTTTATATTCCCTCCAAAATTCATCAGCTCTGCAATCTCCTCCCAGTTTCATCATCTATCCTCCAAAGTTTCATCAGCTCTCCTCCCAGTTTCAGCCGAAGAAACACTTGGGCCCCTGGACTTGGGCTCTGGTTCCATGGTTTAACAATTAGTTGCAGCACTTATTTTTGTAATTAGGCTTAGCAATTATTTGAGCCCACTGTTACAATTAATTTCTACAACCATTGGACTTGGGCTCTGGTTCTATGGTTTATGTTATGATGTGATCATAACAATTTAGCAATTATTTGCAGGACTTGGGCCTATAACATAGTATCCATAAAAGTTTGTGATCCATACAAAAACTGAAAGTCAATATTAACCAATTCAATAGATGTCGAATTTAACTAACGAATAACATCTAGTGGGCTAAAATAACAAATAACATCCAGAATCTTGTACAAATATTAAAAACTCAAACAAAGGCTGAATCCATACCCACAACACTCAGGATCCACACCAACTTCTCCTACAAGGTTTATATCAGCCACTCTCGTCAACGGCATCTTCAGCGTCCTGAGTCATATTCCTCTTTTTCCTCTTCTTCTTCTCATTCTTTCTTATTTTCTCGTCCTTGGCATAACCAAGCCGATGGCTCATAGCCTTTCCTCTCTTTCTCTTGTCTACGGGATCACGTGGCCCATCGGCCTCTATAGGCGAATTTACCCTGATACTCTTCCCCCCTTCCCGCGCGGCCGATCCCCGTTGCTTGACGATGTTGCCTGCTGCGTTTTTTATTAAACCGGGAGGCATGTCATCTTCCGGCACCAACTTCGTTTCCAGCTGCCCTAGGACCTTCATTACCTTGTTGAATGATTCTGGATTCATCATTTCCCGCCCACTAATTATCTGAAACTTTGATTCCATCGCATCGTAGCGTTTCTTGGGCTCGGGTTGTTCTTCCGCCACATTCCCGTATGGACACATCACCTTTGTATAGTCCCGACATATGTCTTTTCTCCACCAATCTATGATGAATTTCCGTGACACCTCCTGTCGGTCCTCAACCTTGAATACTTGGAGCATGTGGCAGCAGAGGATTCCCCTGAATTCGAAATTTTTGCATTCACATGAGATGTCCCAAGGATTGCGTTGCACTCGCACTAAGAACGATCTCCTTCTCATCCTGCCCTTACGAACCTTGTTGTTCTGCACCTCGTACACAACTCTTATGCCATCATCTTGGAGTAACATGGCATTGCAGAACATCATGTCTTTCAACTGTTTCTGAAATTCACAAAATTTGCTGTTGGTGTGTACGTCATGGAACACAGCTTTAAATCTGAATTCTGTCATACGAATGTAGGGTCTTCTAATAGAAGCAGAGTTCTCCCGATCCTCATCCTCCTTTCTCTTTTGGAGTGCCTCGTTGTATTTCTTAACGAACACTTGGAGAGTAGTGTCTACAGAAACATATCATTTGAGGAAGTTGTTGAGACCCTCGCTTCTTTGGGTGCTGGACATTCCAGCCCAGAATTCGTCTTTGAAGTATATGGGAACCCACCTCCTTCTAATGCTGAACTTGTCGATACACCACTATTTTCCCAGAATTCCATACTTATCTGCCCAAGCAAACCACTCGGCTTCAAACTCTTCGATAGAAAGGGACTCGTACGTGAAGTATTATCCGAAGTGACCTGGCAATGTTAGCCCACTCGGTCATACTGCCGAAGTACTTCCTCATGTTTCTCAATATGTGCCAAATGCACCATCTGTGTCGTGTGTTTGGGAACACATCGGCAACTGCCTTTGCTGAAACAAATTAAAGTTATCGTCATAAAACAGTGAATGTGCACCCGTTGTTATATGGTATTAGTTGCACCCCATAAAAGTTATAACCACAGATAAAATTAAACACAACTGTTGTTTAGGGCTAGACCAACTTACCAATTGCTTTACACTGGTCGGTGAGTATGCATTTCGGAGCCTTTCCCCACATGCAGACCAACCACTCTTTAAATAGCCATGTGAAGTTTTCGGCGTCATCCTTCGCAATGAGTGCACATCCAAAAAGTATGGATTGACCATGGTGGTTTACACCTATGAAAGATGCAAATGGCATCTTGTACCTATTTCACAAGTAATATGTGTCGAATGTAACCACATCTCCAAAGTCCATGAAGGCTTTCCGAGCTCTGCCATCTGCCCAAAAAATGGTCTTCACCCTCCCAAGCTCACCCGTGGAATGGTTATATTAGAAATCAGATGAATTTGCTTGCATTTTTTGAAATAGTCCCTGCATAGCTTTGAAATCACCCTCCTTCATCTCAAGTAAGGATTTTTTGTTTAAGAGGTTACGCATGTCTTTCTCAAAAAATGGCACATCCTTAATCTCTCCGTATTCAATGATAAATACTGAATAAATTTGAGAAGAGCGCAGTCCAGCCCGCTGAAGCAGCAACATCTTATACTCGTCTGCAGTTGAAATACCCCTATATCTGTTCATAAATCGTACACTATCAGGATCGAGTGGATGATTATGCTTCAAGGTTAAACTTGTCACTTTCCACGAGCCATCTCCTTGTTTCCAGGCAGTAAAAATGCACCCGCATCTACATCTACCACTCTGAACCTGCTTCCCAAGATCATTTCCATTAGGTTCATGATTCCCTTGAAGAGTGCAAACCATTCAGATTCGTTTCAATTTAGCCGAGTCAATATCTCCACGGTTACTAGTTCGGACGACTTTCTTTGGCTTGTACGTTTTATTCTTATCTCGTCCCAGCACGCGGATTGAAAATCCCTTCGAGTATCCATATGCATGTATGTGTGACTCAAAATCAGTGGGGGATTCAAAGTACTGGCCAACTGCAGGTTCGCTTACAGAGGTACACCCTCCATTAGTAATGGGTTCCTCTGGCTCCTCTGCACCATCAACATTATCGTTGCCTTCAGGGACATCATCTCCTGCATAATCAATGCCTTCCGCAAGCTCCGCCAAATCCTCCCCGTCTAATGACTCATAATCTGAATCAAAATCTCTCTCACACGATGGATCTTCTCCAGGAAGGTAGTTTAGGTCTATCATGTTGAATTGGGGAGCACTAACTACAATTATAGCAGGTATAATTAGTGCATACTTAAACGAGAAAAAATGCATAACAATATTTCTGTTTTTTTAGAACATATTAACTAAATCAGGACTGATGTTCTAATTCTCTATTTCTCCGTGAGTTCAACTTAAAATCAGTGATAATTAGCGTGGCCCCTATTTGCGTATCATGTGACCCCTCCCAAGTATTTTCAAAAAATTCCTACCGTTAATGTCACTCCCTTTCTCATGGCATGTGACCTTTATTAGTAAAATCATGTTGATTTGGGCAGCACTAACTACAATTATAACAGGTATAATTAGTGCATACTTAGACGAGAAAAAATGCATAACAATATTTCTGAATTTTTTGAACATATTAACTAAATCAGGACTGATGTTCTATTTCTTTATTTCCCCGTGAGTTCAATTTAAAATCAAGGATATTTAGCGTGACCCCTATTTGCGTATCATGTGACCCCTCCCAAGTATTTTCAAAAAATTCCTACCGTTAATGTCACTCCCTTTCTCATGGTATGTGACCTTTATTAGTAACTTGTGTGACTCCTTCTTTCATTCATGTTAACTCCCTACTGAACACAAATATCTGTATTCTTTCTATCAAGATCTAACCGGAACAACTCACATCACAGCCATGAAACAACACCACATGGAATAAATCACACTACAGCCATGAAACAACAGCACAAACTAAATACCCTATACATATGAACTCGGAAATGACTTTGAAACAACACCACATGAAAAACTGAACTTATTTTTAACATATGAACTAGTTACCTTGTTTCAAAATGCTTCTTTGGAATAAACTCTCCTCCCCGACCTTGAATCTTATTTTTAATAGATTTTTCGTGTGAAAATCAAGAATTCACCATTGATAGTCGGAGATGGCCGGATGAAGTTCCCAGAAACCGTTTGGTTTGTATGAATGGAAAAAGGTAGAGAGAAGTTTGTTGTTTTTTATAGTTGGACTCGTGACATTTGTTTATTGCACTCGGAACCAATATCATTATTACTCTCCCCACTTCTCACCCTCAGCCCCACTTTTTCCTTGTCTTGTAGTGGGAGGAGTATTACTTCACCGGAGCAAGGAGGTTTATTCCCCTTCATCATGCTTAGAAATTTAGAGGCCAACTGGTAAGGTGGTTAATTTTTTCAGAAGCTACCAAACATGAATTCTGAAGCTAGATTACAGAATTGTAGTACTTCTATTGTGGTTCATATTTAATTCTTTGTACCCTACTCACAAATTATTTTCATTGTTTGTACACCTCTGATATATATTTTGATTTATGAGTCCTTATATTCATATGTAGTTCATATTTTCTACTTTTACCTTTTCCTTCATTCACAGCTTCCAGAAATTTTTTTAATACATCATCATACATGAGCAAAAGCTGAAACATGAGAAAATTATACATTAGTTGCACGTGATTTTTTTTTTTCAATGACAACGTGTATAAATACAAAGTAAAAGGAGCAAAAGCATTTTTCAAATCGATTCTTTATCAGCTAAAAAATTTCCTCTTGCATTACATTTGCCAACTCAGAAATTGACATTTGGAGGCAACTAGAAATACCATCTAATAACAATCACTGGTGTATGAACAATCACAATCAAGGTTTTATTTGTCTAGTCAAAATCATCCTAAGCTATGATCTGACTAGTAACTAGTAACAGCTCCAATTCACAATCAAGGTTTTCTACAGGTCTCATATACCAGCAGAGCCGTTTCATAAGCCGATTGTGTGTCGAAGCCTAGGTCATTTACCTTATGTTCCATGGCAGAAATCAAGTGGATGATGAGGAAAGCAAAATTGCAGGCCAGTGCAATGAATGACAGAACTGTCTTGAACGTACACCAACCCTTCTTGACCTCTTGTCGAGTTCCAAGTATAGTCAACACTGTAATTACAGCCAAAGATCCCACTTGGAACCAGTTGTGCAAATTTTCTTTCTTGCCAAACAAACGCTCTAAAATCAGCCACGGGAACATCAAGAGACCCGCCACGATGCCTGACACAGTCCTCCTAGTTATCCAGACAGGACACTGATACCTTTGGTATAAGATACCTGTGCGAAGTAGAATGAAGGTCTCATGCCTGGGCAGGAAATGCTCACTCTCCCTAACAGACAAAAGCTCTTGTGCCTCTCTGAAGTATGCCCACATTCCAGAAGTAGGACGATGATCAGTAGGACGATGATCAGATAAGGTCTCATCCTGGAGCCTACGGTTATCTTGCCTGGGCAGGAAATGCTCACTCTCCCTAACAGACAAAAGCTCTTGTGCCTCTCTGAAGTATGACTACATTCCAGAAGTAGGACGATGATCCGATATAGTACGTGGGACCTGTCCTCCCAGTGAAATCAAACGTCCAACAGCACTGCGGATATGTTGTCCTACAAAAGAATCAAGAACTGCCAACTTCTCCCGGCCCTGCCCCACTTCCAGATATCCCATCCATGGCTGATAATGATGTCCTACATGGCGTTGGGTCTCAATATCAAAGTTCCCACGTCTCACTAAAAGAAAAACCAAAAGTACACAAAGTCAGAGGCTATCGATACCTATTGAAGTAACAATTTTCATCAACCAAATAAACTGCCATTCAATGTCAAGAACAAGTGTACGTACCTTCTTCCGCCACAGCCACAGCCACAGCCCCAGCATTAGGTTCCACATTCTTGTCGCCGATATTTTCCTCAGGGATCATGGTAGTTTGTTGTCCATGCAGTTTTCTTTTTATTAGACTCCATTTGAACATCACATTTGCGACGTCTTCTTCGCTGTACTTACCGCCATACATGGCAATCGCTGTAAAAATCCAAATACAAGAAATTAATGACATCCCGCTGTAAAATTGCAGTCAAAAGCGATTCCAACACAAGAACACCGGTACCTTTATGGGTTTCGTGTTTCTCCCAGTCTTCTGGGTTCCCGTCAACCTGAACATTTGAGTCCTCCCTCTTTGCGAAGAGAAGTTGAAAGAACTCTGCCCAAACAAATGCGAATTTCAGCAATGGACGAAGGAAGCAGTAGGTCCTTTGCCCATCCCCGCAGCGGTATGTCATCCCATTTCAGGGCTGTATCGGATAGCATGTTTCTTGGAGCTTACTGCTAATTTTGGGTCACTTCGAGAACGAGATGTGTGTAGCTAGGTGTAACTAATCTTCTGCATGCGCGAATGTAAGTTGCATTCAAGATATAAATAATAAAGACTAGTCCAATGCGTAGACGCCTATAAAAATTGAAGTTACACTTTTTTTCTCAAAAATATAATGAGGTTGCACTTTGAAGAACAATTAATATCACAGACGGAAGTTAAAAAAATCAAAAGAAGACTTTCCAAATGACAATATAGCCTGTATAAAATTTCTAGAAGCAGTAAAAGAGGAAGGAATTTGAAAATCAAATAATACACAAATGGCCACTACAAAGCAAATATTCCAAATAATAAGGTAGAAAACCAAGAAACTCACAAATCATAAATTTAGAAAGCCCGGCCACAATCTTCAGTATGGATTCGGTGGTCATGCAAGAAATTGGAGCTGAGAACAGGCTTCTTCTTGTACATATAACTCATGCAATACTGTTTACTAGGGCTGGAAAAGCAATGCATGCAAGTCACAAATGAAACATACAAAAAAGTGAACAGCAAATTAACATGAAGTTCACATTTCAAACTCAAACCCAATGTTCCAGAACCCCTTGGGAGTCAAAGGTGGAGCATACCTGTAACGATGTTGATGCCTATATACACCGTCCTGATGTTCGCAACGTATGTTCTGTGCATCAGGATTAGCCACTTTACCATCAGTTGGAAGAAGAGCATCATAGAACTTTTTGCATTGCTTGCACTCAACTTATTTCAGATTTTCCCTAGCACTTTTCTTTCGTACAGGTTCCACGTATTCAAAGTTGGAAGTACCAGGCCCTGGAGGTGGAATTCGGCCTTTCTGATTTACCAGCAACATTCATGTCCTGAGTTTCATCATCTGAGGCATTAAAATCCAAGTCTTTGGGAGCTGACCTTTCAGAATGGCGAGGCTTTTATCTTTTTTGGCCTTGTCCAACTGTACATTTAATTTCTCTAAAGGGGTATCCAGAAAATCATCATGAAGGTCGGGCCCAAGCCGACTCTTATGAGACCTGGTATCCCTCCAGTAAGAAGCTGAACGTTTTGTTCCAGCTGGTGGGAAAGACTTGACACGCTTTAGTTGGACAACATCTTGAAGAAGGTGATATAGAGTTTGATCATTGAGGTTTCTGGACTCCCTGCTCCAGCAATTCATCACCTTTTACTTTGGCTGCTTCAGAAGGAGCACCACGAGCACTTGGATCTTCAATGACATGCACAGTTCCAGAAATGAGAACCAGAAGTCAAGGTCAGTAAATTAAACTACCACCAAATGAACAATCAAATAGAGCTATAGTGTGGTTCACAAAGAAATCTTTAGGCAGCTAGAAATATGGTAATTATTATGATAATGTAAAAGAAATGTCGTAGCAGATGAATAATCATCAGTCTGTTACTAACACAAAGATTCATAAATTCCAGTGTCCATCCTAGCAAATGATACAAATAATTTTTTCAGAAAAGGAATATAAAAATAACATAACAGCTGAATTTAATGTGCTCTTGTCATGCCTCAGAAGATCACTCCAGTGAACCCCTAGGGAGTCAATTAGGTGGAGCATACCTGTAACGATGCCTAGATACACCGTCCTGATGTTCGCAACGTATGTTCTGTGCATCAGGATTAGCATCTTTGCCATCAGTTGGAAGAACAGCATCATAGAATTTTTTGCACTGCTTGCACTCAATTCCTTTCAGATTTTCCCTAGCACTTTTCTTTGGAGTTCACGTATTTAAAGTCGGATGTACCAGGCCCTGGAGGTGGAATTTGGCGCCTTTCTGAATTACCATCAACATTCATGTCCTGGGTTTCATCATCTGAGTCATTAAAATCCAAGTCTTTTGGAGCTGACCTTTCAGAACGGCGAGCTTTATCTTTTTTGGCATTGTCAAACTCTACGTTCAATTTCTCTAAAGGAGTATCTAGAAAATCATCATGAAGATCGGGCCCAAGCCGACTCTTATGCAGGGGCGGAGCTAGTTGGTAACCTGAGGTTACCCCTCCGTAAAACAAAAATTACTAGTATATATATATATTAATAAATAAGTTACCTCCAGTAAATTAAAATTTTACTTTTACTAATAATATAAAAGAAGCTTATTTATGTTTCAGCTAGTTATAAGATAGTGGTAAATAAAATATGACCGGTATATATATATATATATATATATATATATATTAATAAATAGGTTACCCCAATAAATTTAAATAGGTTACCACAGTTATTAAATTTTTACTTTTACATAAAAGTATAAAAAAAATCTCGTTATCCTTTCCTAATCTTCTATCACAGGATTCACAGCTAACAACGTTAAGTACTAGATTTCAGGTAAGGTAAGCATTGTTTCATTAACTTTTACGTGTGAATTTTGTTTTAATTATTTTCTTATTCGAAAAAACTATAACTTAATTTAACTTATACAATAAAATACATAATAATACAAATTTAAATGAAATGTACAATAATACTTTAACTTCTACAGTAAAATACCCTATTATTTATCATAGTTTTTGTTGCATGTTTGAGTCAGTTTGACCATAAATTTGAAGTAATATAATATAAATGTGTGATATAGTTTTGTATTCTATTTGACATGTATTTTGTAAATATCAAAATTTTAAATTAGTTAATATATTTAACTAAATCTATCAATTGTCAAAGTTGCCGTTAAATATTATTTGGCCAAACAATGCCAATTTCTACAAAAGTACACACTTGAAAATTGATAATTGCATATTTACTCATGTTCGAAGTCCGAAATACGTTTATTTTATATTATAAAATTTATTTTTAATTTACCCTTATATTAGAGGTTACCTGCTCTTATGAGACCTGGTATCCCCCAGTAAGAAGCGGGACGTTTTGTTCCAGCTGGTGGGCAAGACTTGACACCCTTTGCATATTTTGGTTGGACAAAATTTCTTGAAGAAGGTGATATAGAGTTTGATCTTTGATTTTTCTGGACTCCCTGCTCCAGCAATTCATCATCTTTTACTTTGGTTGCTTCACAAGGAGCACCACGAGCACTTGGACCTTCAATGACACGTACAGTTCCAGAAATGAGAAACCAGAAGTCAAGGTCAGTAAATTAAACTACCACAAAAAGGATGACAATCAAATAGAGCTAGTGGTTCACAAAGAAATCTTTAGGCAGCTTTGGATATGGTCATTATTATGATAATGTAAAAGAAGTGTATTGGCAGATGGTTAATCTTCAGTCTATTACTAACACAAAGATTCATAAATTTCAGTGACCATCATTCTAGCAAATGATACAAATAAATTTTTAGTAAAGGAATATAAAATTAACATACCAGGTGAAATTATCGTGCTCTTGTCATGCCTCAAAAGATCACTTCGGTCTTCTGCAATATACTGCCCAGTTGCATTTTCTGGAGTTAGCCCATTGCATCAAACTCTTTCTTCTCCATCTTGATAAAACTAATTTCATCCGAAAGCAGCTGCTTCTCCTGCCTTAGCGTTTCAATCACATACAATACGTCTTTTTCCTTTACTCTGAAATCATTTTCAGCAGCTCCCCTGGCCTCAGCATACAGTTTCTGAAGGGTTTTCGATTTGGCTTGAATATGCGGATAAAGTTGATGGCAGAAAACATACTCAATCTGAGAAATCCTATCTTTATCTTCCTGCACGGTCGCAACGAGGACAGTACTAAGCCCAGATACAAACTCTGCCTCACCAGGGCAACTTGACTGTGGTGACTTCCCAAAGTTCTCCTCCATTTTACAAAATTACCCTAATGTCTGAAAAACAACCAAAATTATCTGCTTTTGGCATTTCTAGAACATGAAAAAACTGATTATAATCTAATTAGATCAACAATAAGGCTGATTGAATATTTAATCCTACATTTCCAGACTAAGCCACTAAAAAACTCGATTCAAGTCCCAATTAGCACGGATTACGCAATCAATGAACACAAAGCCTGCAGACACCCTACGAATTCTATCTCGATGACAATTTGATGAAAATGAGAAGAATACAATCATGAATCTACAGGATGCAGATCAACTTCAGGATGAATCTAGAAAGTTATGCTACAGCCACATTTACTTACATGGAATGGGAGAGCGCGAGCGATGGATTCGTTCTTCGTTGCGGGCGTAGGATTGGGGCCTTCACTCGCCGGAAATTGGCTCCGAGAGAGGATGCGGCGGAGCCTGGAACGATGTCGTTTGACAGTTGTGTATGAGGACTGGTTAAGAATGCATGCAGGAGAAGCTTTGCAGAGGCGCGCTAAATTTTTCGTCAAAGCGGGACCTTTTCCGCTTTCAAAATTTTGTCGCTTTTGGCAAGCCACGTCGAAAACTGAAATTCTTTCTTCTGAAATGATGAAATTCAATTTTAGAGAGAGACCTTTTTTTTTATTATTGATAAAGACTTTATTATTATGGAAGATTATTACAAAGGCGATTTAAGGCAGTAGCTCTGAAGTGTTCATCCTGTAGCAGCTGCCTATCAATCTTTTGGATTGAAAATGAGCCTATTCTATTACAAAGGAAGCTTTTAATATCAGAAACTAAAGACTGCACTTGCCAGGGAATTGAGGTGGAGATTCCTGAGATCAAATTCTGAACCACTGTTGAATCAGTTCGAATGTGCAATGCCCTATCATGTTTATTTGTTGCACCCCTTTCCAGCAGCCCATTAATTCTGAATGCAATGGGGGAATAAGCTGCAAATCTGATCTCACCTTTCACTACTCCTATTTCTGGACGTGACTCTATCGTCCAAGCTGCGGCTCCTGCTCTTCGGCTGGGAATGTAAGCTCCGTCAAAACTCAAGTTTACCTGTGTTTGCTGCCTTTGAGGGTGCGCGGTGTAACATTTTATTGCACCGGCGCGCGGCTTGGTCAAACACCAAATATTGTTGATTTCAAAATTCATAGCACCGGTTAAACATTTTTGACCGATGTAAAAGAAATAATTTGACCGAGTTTGCGTTGAAAAAGCTTACATGGCATAATTGGAAAATTTGTATTGCACCGGTTCAATTTCTACCCGGTGCAATATTCAAAAATCGTTGAATTTTCCACACTTAAGTTGCCCACGTGGACGTGGTACCCACTTTGGTATTGCACCAGAACTTTTTGACACCGGTGTAATGGATATATTGTTGAATTTTTGTCAATAAAATATTTGACTTGGACGTGGAACCCACTTAAGCATTGCACCAGTTTATTTGGATACCGGTATAATACAAATATTGACCAAATTTTGATGTTGACTCTGTGTGGGTTGATCCACACATTGGGCCAAGACCAATGTAAGGCCGAAATGGCCTGGAAAAAACGCTTAGCCAATAGGTTGCATAGCACCGGTTTCTTTGTATACCGGTGCAATGCTGCATTAAATGCACCACCTAACTTATCCAGATTTGGATTTAAGTCTTGTGTTTCTCTCTTTCCACCATTAATGGTGTTTGAGAGGGAGAGGAGAATCATTCCACCATTATATAATGAAAATCATTGCACCAGTTTAGGGTTTTTCTATTGCACCGGTTTAGGGTTTTTCAATTCTTTTATCACTTCGTACAGACATTTTCACGTGGCCATATCTGAATTTTTATCCCAAACTGCATCAACATTGATTTTTACTCCACTAGATGGTTTTACCCATGTAATTTTTAAAAAGTTTGGTTTTGGAGTCAGCCATTTTTGGTAATACTCCACAGTTTGCAATGTCAATATCATGAGCCTTACTAATATAAAAAGGCCTAACTGAAAATGCATCAAATATTAAATCTTTGACCTCTTTGACAATTCTCTGAACTGATGGGGGAGTATTATCATATAATTTACTATTTTTTGCCTTCCAAAGAGACCAGCATACATATGATGGAACTAAATTGACCAAGGTTGTATGCAAAGGTGTAAGGCCATTAAAAAACCAGTAGCTAGCAAGTCTACTCCACAAAGTTTCAAAAGATGGGTGTCCAATACACACAAAGGAATGTAGTGATGACCAGACTTGTGTAGCTATATAGCATGAGTTAAAAAAATGATCAATACTGTCAGAGTTTTCACAGAAAGCACATTTTGATGCATATTTAAAACCATAGAAAAGAAGCACATCATCAAATGGCAGCATCCAGTTAAACAATCTCCACATGAAAACATAAAATTTTTTTGGAGTTCTATCAAACCATATTTTTTCCAAAGAAAGAATTTTGCCTCTTGTAGGTCTCAAAGCCTGGTAGGCTGATTTAAAAGTGAAATTTCCTCTGATATCCAGCATCCATACCAGCTTGTCCTCTCTATATGGGGAAAGTTTGAGTTCCTGCAAAAAGGAGAGGGTATCAGGTTCAAGAAGTGAGAGTAGCTGAGGCATGTACAGTTCTCTATTGATGATAAAAGCTTCAACTGTACAATCTAGGGGTATATTGGTTTGATCAGGGTTCAGTTTGTCAAAGAGAACACCTTTTTCAAGCCAGATGGACTCCCAGAAACTACATAATCCTTTACCAATTAGAATCCTCGAATGTATTTTAGCAAAGTGATCCACTTTGCATATTCTTTTCCAGGTTTGAGAGGATTTAGATGAATAAGGAAGTGAAGCTAAGAAAAGTGTCCATGGAGCCTGAGCATTCTGATATTTCCACCATAACTTTACAGAGAAAGTTTTTATTATGGTGGAGATCGATCAAATTCCTATCCCATTTTCACAGGTAGGAAAGCACAGGTCAGACCATTTCTTCCATTTTTTCTTTGGTTTTTGATCTGCTAAGCCCCAGAAAAAAGTAGAAATAGCTTTTTCCAGTGATTTAATGATCATTTTTGGGGGGTCAAAAATAGCCCATATGTGTTGGGGAATAGAGTATATACATGACTTTATAAGGGTGAGTTTGCCCCCTGTGGAAAGCCATCTATTCTTCCAGCTATCTAATCTAGTTTGTATGGACTCAAGAATAGGCTGAAAGTGTGAGTTTAGCATCCTGCCTGGGAAGATAGGACATCCTAGATATTTAAATGGATATGATCCAATTTTCATATCAAGGATGAATTTAATGAGGTTAATTGCATGAGGAGATGCATGTTTGCTGAAATAAACATCACTCTTTTAGAAGTTGATTTTCTGACCTGATGTTTGTTCAAGTACAACTAGAAAAGCCTTAAGGGTGGTAAGACCTTTTTTGTTAGCATTCAGAAAAATAACCGTATCATCAGCGTAACTCAAGTGTGAAATAAGAATAGCTCCATCAGGAAGTTTAAAATAATGAATTTTGCCTACATGATATGTATATGTAAGAGATTTTGTAAATGCCTCAGAAAAAAGATTGAATAAGAAGGGTGAGATGGGGTCTCCCTGTTTGATTCCTCTGGTAGCTTTGAAAAAACCAACTGGTTTTCCATTGATTTGGACCGAGAAGCAGGCCTGTGACAGATTTTTAAGAATCATATGTACAAAAGCACTATGAAAACAAAATTTCAGTAAAACTGTACTTAGAAAGTGCCAGTTCACCCTGTCAAAAGCTTTTTGAAGGTCAAGTTTTAAAATACAGTTTGTCCCATATCCCTTTTTATTTATAAATCTAATCATTTCTTTGAGATATAGGACATTATCGGATATATCTCTGTTGGCCAAAAAAGCAGTTTGGTTTACAGAAATTAGTAAAGGCATTAAGGGTTTCAGTCTTTCCATAAGAATTTTTGAAAATTTTTTGTTTCATTTGAAAGACAGATAGGCCTATAGTCACTGAATGATATAGGAATATCTTTTTTGGGAATGATAGTTATCCAAGTACTGGAAATTCCACGGGGAATGATAGGATTGGACATAAAATCATTTGCAGCCTCTAATAAATCAGAACTGATAATATCCCATGCCTTGATATAAAACTTAGCAGTATATCCATCTGGACCTGGACTACTAGATTTATTAAGACTAAAAACAACCTCTTTAAGTTCTTCCAATGAGATAGAATTAATGAGTTGGATATTATGTTGTTCTGTTCTGTGATAAGGTTGGGAATCTGACTGAGGAAATGTGAATGAAAAGGAGCAGGTTCAGTAGATTCTTCTGAAAGAAGGTTCTCATAAAAGAATACAGCCTCCATTTCTATTTCGGAAATATCCTCTAGCCAATCACCTTAACTTTGGATTTTTGTAATGCCTAATCTACTTCTTCTCTCCTTCACAGTTTTATGGAAAAATTAAGTATTTTCATCTCCCTCTTTTAGCCATTTTAATTTAGCTTTTTGCTTCCAAAAATGTTTTTCTTCAACTAAAGCTCTATTTAAAATGGTTTTTGCTTCTTTAAGCTTGTGGAGTTCCTCTGGGGCTTGGTTAAGATCAAAAACTATTTCTTGGAGTCTAAGAGATTCTTCAGCTTTATAAACATTGTCATTTATATTGCCAAAAGTTTCTCTGTTCCATGATTTTAGTGCTTTTTTGAGTCTGTTAAGTTTAAGATAGAATCTCAATATCCCAGACTCATGCACCGGGGGGGGGGGGTCCAGTTGTCTCTTGTTACCTCTATAAATTCATGCCTTTTGAACCAGACATTAAGAAATCTAAAGGATTTTGGGGAAGTGGGGATAGAACTGCCCACTGTGAGTAGAAGTGGATAATGATCAGATGTTTCTTTATTTAGAACTAAGATAGATGATGGGGGAAAATTGCAGTTCCACTGAGAAGAGCAAATACCTCTATCTAATCTTTCTATGGTAGGATTTAGCCAACCATTAGTCCATGTGAATAGATTTCCAACATTATGGATATCTTCCAGGGCTAAAGATTGGATAAATTCATTGAAATCTTTGATGCTGCCTAGTCTAGGAGAGGAATGTCCTTTATATTCATTGACAGTTCTATATGCATTGAAATCCCCTATATAGACAGCATTTACAAGTCCTAGAGTAGTTAAATCTGACCACATTTCTTTCCTTCTAGTCCTTGTCCTTAGTCCATATATAAACACACCATCCATTGGAGCATTCATTTTATGACTATGAATAGAAACTGCTAGGAATTGTTTGTTATCAACTTTAAGAGAAATGTCTAAGCTATTTTTCCAAAAGAGCCAAATTTGTCCAGAATTAGCAAACATGCATTTGTCAAAATGAAATTGACTCATGTATTGTGCACATTCAGAGTTAGGGTGTTTAGGTTCTACAATACATAACAGTTCAGGTTTATGAGCAAGTACAAGCCTCTCTAGTCTAAGTAGAGAAGTATTCATACCTCTAATATTCCAGATTAACAAGTTAAATCTAATGGTTGTACTAATCATATTTAACTACTGTCAGAACTTTTAGTAGATGACCTAAGTGAATAGGCAACTTTATGTAGGTGACTGTCATAAGTATCTTTTTTTTTGTTTTCCTTTGGATCTCTTAAAGATTGAGGGGTTGCTTACCATTGTTGTGTTTACCTGTGGTAAGTTATTAAGTAGAGCATTTTGAGTAGACTCTTCAGGAGGAGTTGAAGCTAACTCAATCACTGAGAGTTTAGGAGTCTGTGTTGTCTCATCTACATGGGGAATAGCAGATATAGCTAATGGCAAAATCGCTGGGCAAATATCTGAGGTGTTTGACTCATTTGAAACCTCTTTTGAAGCATCAAGATGAATCTGAGCATCCACAGTAGTATGCTCAGTATGATCTTCCTCCCATTCTGATTCTGAGCTGGCTGTAAGACATCTTCAAAACCTACCAGGGGTAGAAATCTATTTCTGTGTTTTTCCTGAGAGTAGTATAGCAGATCAGTGCTAACTGGGATAGCTTCCCAGAGACAGAAATGTCATCCAAAGACCGAGGCAGGGACTGAGTTGGATGAGGATGGCATTTGATAGTCTTTGCTGGGGAGTCTGTTATATTGGTTTGAAGAGTAATGGCTTTGGATTTTTTCCTCTGAGCAGAGTTCTTGGTGAATGGTTTGGAGGGTTTGGTATATTTCAAAGCATCATCTGGTGAAATAGTTTTCTTGGGAACAAATTTGTAAACAACTTTGTGAGCTTTTCCTTTCAAATTTGTTGTTTGTGTATTGGGATGGTTTTTGGCTTTTTTTGGGGCTTTTGGTTGTAACTTTGTAACTGTCTCAGTTATCATAGGGTTGGAGGATAGTTGCTGCTTCAGAATCTGTTCTTTTTCAGTTTGAAACCCTTGAACCACCTGCTATATCCTTAACCATTACTGATTCCTCTATGACAGTTGGGGGAGGGTATGATTTTTTGAGTTCAGGATGCAAAAAGGAGCATTTGGTTCCCTGGTGACCAACCATTTTACAGTGTGTGCAATAAGATGGCAGGTTATCATAGTCAATAGGGTATTCATCTATATTCTTGCCTATCCCAACTACAATAGTGGTAGGTAGTTTACTTAACAGGTCAATTTCTACACAGACCTTAATTGCAGAAGGCCTTGTAAGGAAAGCAGTAGCAGCATCCATTTTCATAAACTTCCCTATTTGACTACTAATGCCCTTAATAGCACTAACATTATAGAAATGGACAGGGAGTTTATGGATTGTTACCCAAGCTGGCACTATGAACGATTCCTGTTCCGGTGAGAACTCCGGCGACCACTTATGTACTTTCATGATTGCTCCATCGAAGTTCCATTGTCCTTTCATCCAACATCGTTGGTAGTCTGACTGTTCTTGAAATCTAATTAGAACATGGCGGAAATCAATCGAGCCCAGTTGGTATTTACCTACAAATCCAATCGATTTGAAAGCTTGCATAAGGTTGTCTCTGGAGGGTTTCCCCTTGTTGAACTTTCCGACCAAAGCATTTCTGTAGTGCGAGGCGAGAATCAATCCCTCTTCCGGCAGAAGAATGTAGGCGATCTTTCCTTTATACTCTGTAATAGGGTGAAGGTTGGTAGTATTAGGGAGGGTGGTGTACAGAGGGGCTGATTTGGTGTTCGGAACGTTAAGGAAAGATTTTGGGTTGTCGGCTCCGCCGTGGGGGAGCGGTGGCTCCGCCATGGAATGACCATTATCGAGCCATTAGAGGTAGTAAACAGTGGTAAAAAGTTGCTGTAATAGTAAAGTTGGGGAGAAAAGAGAGAGCGTTGAATTTTTTATCTTTATTTTATCTAAAAATTGATTCGATTAAGTAACTATAAAAATTGATTCAATTTATTTATAAAATTTAACCTAATTTTATCCCTAAAGGGAACTAGAATAGTTATTCACTTCAAAAAGTGTGTGGAATAAACGCGTAGTTTCGTATTGACAGTCAGCCTAAATATGGTATTTATTAAATTAAAAATATGGAATAATAAGAAGGTATTTATATGGTCATTTTTAAATTGTGCATCTCAGGGCAGTCAATATATTATACACCGCAAACTTGCTAAAATTTTTATTTTGTTAGTTGTAAATTAATGATGACACCGCAAACTTGCTAAAATTATTATACATATACAATCAATATATTAATTCTAATATTTGGAAAATCCTGTAATTGATAATGCAAACTCATATGCCATATATGATATGGGATTCCCATAATATACCCTAATTATGTTATATATAGATTAATGCTAATATCCAGAAAATCTTGTAATTGTTAATGCAAACTCATATGATATATGTATACCCTAATTATGTCAATTAATTATTGGTTGTTTGTTAACATAGTTTGTACCATATTTCACTGTAATATTATTATACCATAAACCACGTACGATTGTTATATAATCAACTCTATAATTGACGATGAATCTTATCAACTACCCCAACCTTCTATTATTTGTCGCCTCACCATATCACCACCCTTATATTTTCATTTGGATTGGATTGATCGATCAAGCTGCGAAGGGCTCTGCGTGATTTTTCGGCCTATTTGTGTGATTACGAGGACAATGTGTAATTTAGACTGAATTATGAAAATCCCAGCAGCGGTTAGACTATCTTGAACGGTACAAACATCAACGTTCAGGGATATCGGTCAATGAGGGATCAAAGGGTTCCGGTTCACGAATGAATTCATTTGCTTCGGTAGCATGGTGTATTGATATTAATCTGGGCGGCCACCTGATCATCGAATATTTTCTTCTTGGTTTGGTACGCTTTAAAAACTTTCTGATACACGTATCGGAAAATTAACCCGACACGGCTATATTTTATATATAATACTAGTTGGGCTCACCCGCACGTTGTGCGGTATATTTTAAATTCTAAATATTTTAATTTATATAATAAATTTAATGATTGTAGTATTTGTACTAACATAGTAATATGAAATATTAGGTGAAATCAAACCAAATATTGAAAATATGATAATATATGTATTTGTTTTATATTATTGAAGAAACGAAATTTAAAAAATTAATTAAAAACTCTTTTAAATGTAATAATGAACCATTCCTCCCAAGCCAAATAGACAAAATATTCATATTCAAAAGAACTGAACCAACAAAATTGAATAAAAAAATAAATCCCAACACAAAGTCTCAAATAAGGTCAGCTTATTTGAGAGGTTTAGGTATTTTTCAAAATTATATGTTTTAACAATCAGTAGAATTTTATATTAACAAATTTACTATTATAATTACAAAAACATATTTGTACAAATTTACTAATATAACATACTAACAACGTCTAACTATACAATATAATCAGCACATGCCTAATTTAAAATAATATTTGATATATTTTTATCAAAAATATTTTGAATTCTATATATATTAGCTAGCGGCTAAAAGATAAAAGATGTGAAGATAATGATATGACGTAGGTTAAATAGAGTTTAAAAAGGCATATTATTATAGTATGAAGTATTTTAATGGGTTAAATACAGTTTAATGAAGTATTTAATAAAAGATTGAGGGAAAATTGGGATTAAGGGTAGTGGAATTAGAAATTGGAAAGTGGAGTGTAAGATACACATAATTTTTAAAAAGGGCAGTGAATAATTAACTTAATTTTAATTGATATGATTATTAATATAAAGACACTAATACCCCTATTTCTATTATTTTTATTTAGATCTTTGTGCTTAGTTAAATTAAGTTTAATTTCAATAAGTTCACTCTAAATAAATGTATTTATAATAAAATTAGTTCAAGTTAGCCCTATGTCATTTTACGTAGTTTTGGTTCAGTTCAGTTCAGTTTAGTTCATTTTAGTTCACTTTAGTAGTATGCAAATCAGTTCATTTTCATCAAATTTTTGATTCATTCAAATTTAGTTGAATTCAAACCAATTCCTTTAGTTCAATTTAATATAAATTTATTCAGATCATTCAAAATTGGACGCATTCAATTCGATTCAAGTTCATCTTTCTTTAGTTTAATTTAGTACCGCTTCACTAAAAACAATCAAAATCTTGGTAAAAATTCAATACATGTCAGTTCATATCCAACTAAAAAATTACATTTACTTTTCTTTTAGGTCAATTCAATTCAATTTGGTTGACTAAGTTCATTTATATTTTCCTAAATTCAATTCAATTTAGCTCCATCATTTTTCCAAATTTTGAAATCCAATTTAGTTCACTTCCTTGGTATTTAATTGAATAAAATTTTATCAAGTTCATATGAATTTGACTTTTTTGAACTGAATTGAAATGATTTGATCAGAAATAAATTTTATTTAAATTGGAGCTAAATAAATAAGGATAAGTCTTGGAATAGACCGTCTATATTCTGATCAAAATATAGACGGGACTGATATGTTAACTATACAAACACGGAGGGACCAATTTGCAATTTCTGAAAAATTAGGATTTTCACGCGCTACAGTAACCCGCGCGTGAACAGTGCCAGTGAATAGTGCCAGCCCTTCATATTTAAACATCTAGGTTCCATGTTATAAAACTTTCATGTTTCGTGTTAAAATCTTAATGTTTCGTGTTAAAACCTTCATGTTACATGTTAAAAACTTCATGTTTGAACCTCCAGGTTCCATGTTATGAAACATTCATGTTTCGTGTTAAAATCTTAATGTTTTGTTTTAAAACCTTCATGTTACATGTTAAAAACTTCATGTTTTAACCTCCAGGTTCCATGTTATAAAACCTTCATGTTTCGTGTTAAAATATTAATGTTTCGTGTTAAAACCTTCATGTTACATGTTAAAAACTTCATGTTTTAACCTCCAGGTTCCATGTTATAAAACCTTCATGTTTCGTGTTAAAATCTTAATGTTTCGTGTTAAAACCTTCATGTTACATGTTAAAAAACTTCATGTTTTAACCTCCAGGTTCCATGTTATAAAACCTTCATGTTTCGTGTTAAAATCTTAATGTTTCGTGTTAAAACCTTCATGTTACATGTTAAAAACTTCATGTTTTAACCTTCAGGTTCCATGTTATAAAATTGCATAAAGGTCCCTCCGTGTTTTTGAAAAATTGCATAAAGGTCCCTCCATGTTTTTGTCTAAAATTTTCTAAAATTGCATAAAGGTCCCTCCGTGTTTTTGTCTTACAACTTAATCATTGGTCTATATTCTGTCAGAATATAGACGGTCTACTCAGAGACCGACTCAATAAATAAAGCTAAACTGAATATAACTAAATTTAAGGAATTTAAAAATAAAAATAAAAATAAGGGTTTTGTTATCTTTTTGTATTAATAATCATATTGATTAAAAATAAGTTAATATTCACTGCCTTTTTCAGAAATTATGTAAAACATACACCCTAATTACTAATTTCTAATGTTCCACGGCCCTTAATCCCAATTTTCTCGATGATTTAAACAATATTATTATAGTGTCTATCAATTATGTTATATGTGCCGAAAATTTAATAAAAGGTACAAAATAAATTATATTGTAAAAGGTAAGGTAAGGAAATACTTGATTTCACCTATCTAAAAATATATAAATCCCTTTGTTCTTTTTTTTTTCCTGAGATATGTAATATTCTATTTGTTCTAAAATATAGTAAGGAATCAACTAAATCACCTAAATTGAGTATAATGTTTAGTATTTTAAGAATCATGAGTGTATCAAGTAATCGATTATAATGATCATTATCGTGGGTAAAGAGACACAAATATAACAAATTGGATAAATTTACCCGTCCAATCAAATAAAAATGTACAAAAATAGGATGTTTAAAAATACTACATGTACTCATTGCGGTGATTGAAAATTGAACACATGTTTTACATTCAAGAAAAAAAAACACAAAATTGCACAAAACGATAAGAATAAAATAAATATATCAACTAATGAATATTGAATGCCGATCAATCTATAACGAAATCAAAACTAACTAATTCTATTAGTTGTAGGTTGTAGGTTGTGTGATTGTGTTAGCTTCCTCAAAACAATTAGGTAAATATATATCAATCTTAGATTTTTAGCAATGACTTTAAAAAAATCAATCTTTGCAGTTATATAAACATAACATAGTACCCATTCAAACATTTGAGGAATCTAAATGAAATTGCTAATTATTAAGAAAGCTTTCAAATCAAACACTATATCAAGAAAAATTCAAAAACAAAATTAAGTAGAAAGAATCCATACCAACATCAAACACAAGCACAAAAATATATAAAAATATAATGCCAACAAAGAATCGGTTTTTGCAAAACAATAATAATAATATACTCAAACATAACAAAACATGAAAATATTTAATTTCACCAAATTTAGAATACAAAATCCGTTTAATTGCTAATAATAAAGAAAGGAATCACAAAACAATTATGAACACCTTCATATTGCACAAAACAGAAAAATGAACTTTAATTACGGATGAAATTCTAAACAATTATGCTTCACAACATTGAATCCAACCCAACCCAAAACCTGTTACAAATGAAATTCTAAACAATGAACTATAAGCATCACCCGAAGTAAAGGAGATCACTTTTACTTCTTATTTGTGCAGAACATATGTATGAAGAGAAACTAATTAAGATAAGAGTGATAGAGAAGCTAACAAATTGAACATCTTTTAGCATAAATTATGGAGTAGAATGTCAATACAGATAATACCGGCCCAAAGCCCTGTTGGGCCAAGAAAGGGGCCCATGGCCCGGGATCAAGAAAGCAGTGCTTTTCCCGGGAAAGGCACGTCCGGACAAGAAGAACGACAGATGGTGACAAGGAGAAGTGGTCCTGAGCCTTACCCAAAGTAGGCAACCTCAACTATAAATAGTAGTCTCAAACAGTGAACAAGGTATGTGACTTATATCTCTCTCTACTTTATATTGAGAGCTCTTTCCGTACGTTTTCCTTCTCCGCTATCCCCATCTCATCATCACGCCAGAGCTTCTTCCCCGGGACGCCTCTCGGGGATTGTTTTGCAGGATTGTAGCGGGCCAAGGAAGAAGAAGAACCGGGTAGCATCTTTCCCGGAGACGGACGGATTTAGGCAGCATCAATTGGCACGCCCAGTGGGACTTCTTCCACCTTCGCTTGATGGAGTCGCCAAGGAGAGGGCGCGGGCGCCCGAAGAAGAACGCGGCACCTTCAGGGGGTGGTTCTTTTCCACCCCCGGGAGATGATGTGACCTTGAGGCAGTTGCAAGAGGAGGCTAGACACCAGCGGGAGCTAGGGGTACCGCAGGATGGCCACGTGGAAACTGCCTCTAACAAAGCCGACTCGGAAAGAGAGTACCAGGAGGAGCATGGACCAAGGACCGCCGGGGGAGGCAGTCCCCGGGCCCAGGGGCCTGAAGCCCGGGAGGAGGGGCAATCCTTAGCCGAGGCGGAGGAATTAGCGGCGTTGGAGTTCATGAGAGCCAACAAGGAGTTGTACCGCCAGTGGGTACTCTCTACCCGGGAAAGCCATAGGCGGAGGGAACTTGGGGGAGACCCGGCAGGACCTATACGGGGGTACCAAAGAGAGGTTATTAACCTGGACGGAGTCGTTCAGCCGCCAAGGATACAGGGGCGTGTGAAATCTTCCACCGTCCCACCTTCTTTCTCTCCGAGTTTCGGGGTCGGAGGGGGGATGGCTACGGGCAACAATCGAATTTGGTTCCACACGCTCCACCCTATTACCCGCATTCCAGCTGGGGGGCGGGACAAATTGGGTATGGTTTGCCAGCCATGCCGGCGGAGTCGTTGGGTTATCAGGTCCCTGGAACCCAGGGGAACCCGATCCAGTATTCCATGCCCATGCATGGATCAATGGGGATGAACTACGGTTACCCGGAGAGATACTATCAGGAGGACGATAGGACGCGGGGCTATCAGGTGGCGCAGTAGGACCCCAACTCTTTGGAGGCTCGTCTAGACAAACTGGTGGGAAGAAACGGGGCTAAACCCACCTCCCTTTGGGTCCCTCGAGTGCTTGCGTACCCATGGCCGCCGGGCCTCAGGACCCCAGAGGGAATCCCAACATACAATGGAGAGACAGACCCGGAAGAGTTTGTCAGGACGTACCAGAACCTAATAGTGTCAAGGGACTTCCCGGAGGAATTGAGATGCAAGTTGGTGGGCTGTTACCTGAGAGGAAACTGTCTTTCGTGGTTCGATTCCTTGCCCCGAGAAAGCCTCAAAGATTATTACGATTTCTCTAAGGCTTTACTGTTTAGATATGCCGGGTTAAAGAAGGAAGGAAAGCAGCTGACTGAGCTTCTGGCCACCCGGCAGAAGGCTGCGGAAGGGTCAATGGAATACTATCGAAGGTATATGGACGACAGCATGAAGGTCGTCGACAGGCAGCAGCAGGAGAAGGCGGTGATTAGTGGGTTTATAAACGGCCTGAGGGATATGGTGCTGTTCCAGAAGTTGATGGAAAACATCCCGGAAACCTTTCACAACCTGCAGATGGCGGTGCAACTGTACTGTGCGGTTAATGATGCCACGCGGAAGAGAAAAGAAGAATCCGGGGGATTCCTCCCGGATAAGATGGAAAGAAGGAGGACGGTTGACCCAAGTAGAAAGGACCCTGCTCCCGCGCCGGTAAACCGGGCAAGAGCGGACAGTTTCACCCCGCTCAGCAAATCCCGAACGGAGATCCATGCTATCCACAAGGATTTGTTCCCGGATCCGTTGCCTATCCAAGGGACCCCGTCTAGGGAAAATGCGGACAAATGGTGCGCCTATCACAAGTCTTATGGACATTCGACAGAGGGGTGTAGGATGTTGAGGAACGAGATAGAAAAATTAATAGAGCGGGGACAGCTGAGAGATTGTGTGGCGATGGAAGCAAAGAATGAGAATCCCCGGGACCAGCCTCAAGAGCAGCCCCGGAGGAGGTGGAGGCCTAACCCGGGGAGAGGAAACGGGAGAAATCAAGGCAACCAAGGCAACCGGGCCCCGAGAAGGCCTGCCATAGCTGCTGCACCAATCCAAGCAGTGGAGCCTGCCCCGGTACCCAACAGGATGATCAACGTAATAAGTGGAGAAATCGGAGAAGCATGCCAGTCAGTTTTCGCTATCCGGGCTCGGACGCGATATGTTCCCCCGGGAGAGATTCAGGGAAAAAGATTTCGCCTTGAGAAGGCTCTCACTTTCTCTGAAGCAGATGTAGCCCCGCCTCAGATACCCCATTCTGACCCAATGGTGGTAACAGCGGAGATTGAAGGTTTCTTGATCAAGAGGGTGTTCGTAGATGACGGGAGCAGTGTGGAGATCATGTTCGCTTCTTGCTTCGATCAATTGGGAAGTGGGAGACAGAACTTGAAACCCCCTTCATCTCCTTTGTCAGGATTCACTGGCAAACCTGAAGTCCCTCTAGGAGTTATTCCCCTCGCAGTATGTATGGTGGATGAGAAAGATCGGAGCAAGAGGGTCTCAGTGACGTGCAACTTTGCTGTTATTGATGCACCCTCACCGTATAACGTAATCATAGAAAGACCGTGGCTAACCCAAACCTGGGCAGCGAGTTGTCCGTATCTGCTGACGATGAAGTTCCCCACTGCGCAAGGTGTGACAGTCGTGCGGGGAAGCCAAGCAGTAGCAAGAAGTTGCATGATGACGGCGGTCCGGGACGCAAGGAAAGCAGTAGGGGTGGTACATGGAGATGTTCCCCGGCAAGAACTGGAGGAAATGCAGGTGGCGGACAAAGGGACGGTCACGGTGGGAAAAGACCTCCCGGACGAAGTAAAAAGCGCACTGAAGGAACTCTTGGCCAGGTATCAGGGAGTATTCTCATGGAGCCCGGAGGACATGGTGGGGGTGTTGCCAGAATTGGGGGTACACAAGCTGAACATAAGCCCGACAACAAAACCAATCAGGCAGAAGAAAAGACCTGTAGCCCCGGAAAGAGCGGAATTTATAAAGAATGAAGTAAAGAAGTTGGAAAAAGCTGGGGTGGTCGAGGAAATCATCTACCCGGAATGGATAGCTAACCCGGTCTTAGTAAAGAAGCACGATGGAAGCTGGCGCATGTGTATCGACTTTACAGATTTGAATAAATGTTGCCCCAAAGATTGCTATCCTCTCCCAAATTTGGACCGGCTGGCAGAGGCTATCGCGGGGTACTCGGTGTTGGCCTTCTTCGATGCACATAAAGGGTATCACCAAGTGCAGATGGATGAGGCGGATAAAGCGAAAACCTCCTTTATCACCGATCTCGGAACCTTCTACTACAAGAAAATGCCCTTTGGACTGAAAAACGCGGGGGCTACGTATCAGAGAATGGTGGACAAACTCTTCAAGGACCAAGTGGGAAGAAACATGGAGGTGTATGTCGACGACATGGTGGTCAAAAGCAGGGCTTACGGAGCTTTCCAGAATGACCTGGAGGAGAAGTTCGAAAAGCTAGAACGGAGCAATCTAAAGCTGAATGATGTAGCCAATATATACTCTACTTTTAGCACATTTTAGAGTTCATTTGGGGTAGCATTTAGTGCAAAGGGTTAAGAATTAAGGCTAAATTTCTCTTACCTTGCATTTTGAAGAAAGACTTGTGCACTAACGTTTTGAAGCTGAAATTTGGAAATGTTACAAGAGGAATTTGAGTGCATAAGTGGTACCATTGGCTTCGTCTTTTTGAGTACTACAAAATGGACTACTAGAACGTCAAAAACGGATCAACGGTTCATCCGTGGCGAAGAAAAGAAGATTGTTGTCAATCTGCCACAGGCATCTCGCGGGCCGCGAAATGGGCCTCGCAGGCCGCGAAAATGGGCGGATTTCTGGCTGAATGAAGCCCAAAGAAGCATATTTTGAAGGGCTATAAATACCCCTCTTATCCCTTATCTTGGAGACGAGCTTCCCCCAATCCAAATTAGATTTTTCATAGTTTTTCTTCCTCTTCTTCCATTTTCTTCCATTTTGATTTGATGAACATGTTTGTATTAAGTAGAATTATTGTTGTAGGCTAAAAACCCATCTTGGGGGCATGTGATTAAACTTCTATTATGGGTTGAGAACTTGTTTGTGTAGCTTATGAATGTTTGATTTGCAAGTGAATGATTGTGTTGTATTTGTGTGTATTGATGCATGATATGGTTAGGAACGATTTCCTAGTTATAGAAATGTGTTGAATCTTGCTAGAAACATGGTTGGAATGCTAACATTTCCTCTATTGTTGAGTAGTAGATTTATGAGTTAATTACATTATGCTATCATTTGTGTTTGCTCTTGAATCCATTCACTAGTGTTATATCCATGTTAAATTCGCTATCGAATATCATGGGTAGTGTTTATTGAGTCTCTAATTGGTAATGCCATCAACAAATTGGTCTAAATGCTATCATTTGGGTCATTTGTGGATGAGAGTTGTGGTGATGTTTTCGTCATCCATAACTATAATAGTGAGATTGAGAAATATGTCTCTACGATTAGAGGTAGTTTCTTATGATAAACGATCATCCTTCTCAAAGCAACACGTCATAGTTTGAGGAAGAACCCATGGTAGAAAGTCGAAATCACATACACCCAAGACTTGCATTTTAGATAGTTAATCTTTACTTAGATAATTGCATGATAATTTAGATTTTCATTTGCTTTGCATCGTAGTGTTTCCTACAAAACCAACTTCAAAACCCCCCTTGTTTACCCTGCTTTCTATATAATATATAAGTATATGTTTATAATCTTCGCTAAAACACTAAACAAACTCCTTCTCCTTGTGGTTCGATCCCTACTTCCCACTATCTACTCTATAGTAGTTAGAAGTCGTAGGTGAAATATAAATGTGTTTTGATTGAGTGAAATTCCCATTTACGACGTGGGGAAATCGATTGTCACTGAACCCCTCCAAAAGTACCATTGGAGTGGGGGCGGGGAAGTTCTTGGGTTTCATGGTGTCAAGTCGGGGCATCGATGTTAACCCGGAGAAGGTAGAGGCCATAGCTAAGATGACCTCCCCCAGGTCGGTGAATGAGGTACAATGGTTGACAGGGTCTCTCGCGGCTCTCAGTCGATTCCTATCAAAGGGGGCAGATAGGCAGTTGCCTTTCTTCAACATTCTCAGGAGGGCCAAGGTGTTTGAGTGGTCCGGAGAATGCGAGAAGGCGTTCCAAAATCTGAAAGAGCACCTTCAACAGTTGCCAACTTTAAAGAAGCCACTCCCGGGGGAGGAGCTTTTTCTGTACATAGCAGCCTCCCGGGAAGCGGTAAGTGCCGTGCTAATCAAAGAAGAGGAGGGAAAGCAGCACCCAATCTATTTTGTTAGCCGGGCACTTCGGGGGGCAGAAACTTGGTATACTGACTTGGAGCAGTTGGTTCTGGCACTGGTGCATGCTTCGAGGAGGCTCAAACCCTACTTCTAGGGCCATCCCATAGTGGTCCTTACCAATTACCCGCTAAGACAAGTCATTTTCAAGCCGGAGGCATCAGGGAGAATGATGAAATGGGCTATAGAGCTGGGAGAGTATGAAATCCGGTATGAACCAAGGAGGGATATCAAGGGCCAGGCCCTAGCGGACTTCCTGTTGGAATCAGAAGCAAGAATAAACGAGGAACAGGAGACGCCCAACACTCCGGAGAACGTGACTAAGGCTGAAACAGACCCGGCCTGGAAGTTATATGTGGACGGCTCGGCGCACTCTGGGGGCAGCGGAGCTGGAGTACTGTTAGTCAGCCCGGAAGGGAAGGAGTATCCCTATGCAGTCCAATTCACTTTCAAAACAACCAACAATGAAGCCGAGTACGAAGCTTTGATCGCAGGATTAAGGTTGGCAAAGGAGATGGAAATCAAAACTCTCACGGCACACAGCGACTCCCAGATTGTGGTGCAGCAGGTAAAGAGAGAATATGAAGCCCGGGAAAGGAGCCTGCAAAAGTACTTGGAAGCGGTGAAGCCTCTGATAGCCGGGTTTAAAACCTTCAACTTGATTCAAGTTCCCCGGGAGAAGAACAGTAAAACAGATGTTTTGAGCAAGTTGGCTTCCTCAGAATTGAAACCTGAGCCCGACCAAAAGTTGTACTTGGAAGTACTAGGAAGAAGGAGCTACCAGGAGAATGATCAAGTGATGCTGGTGAATGAGGAAGAATCCTGGATCACGCCCATGCGGGCGTACCTGGAAGAAGGAACCACCCCGGAGGATAAGGCTCAAGCCCGGAAGCTAAGAGTTAAGGCGCCTAAGTATGTGATCCAGGGAGGGGAGCTGTACAAAAGAGGGTATCTCCAGCCTTTTCTAAAGTGTGTAGAAAGGTCGGACGGTCGACACCTCATCCGGGAGGTGCACGAGGGATCTAATGGGAGCCACCAAGGGGCTCGCACCTTGGCCAAAAAGATCCTAAGGCTGGGGTATTATTGGCCGACGTTGTTCAAAGATGCGGAAGAACATGTACAGAAGTGCTTGGCATGCCAGACATTTGCCCCGCTAATCCATGTTCCCCGGGAGGAGTTAATCGGAGTCGTAGGAGCTTGGCCGTTCAGTAGGTAGGGAATTGACTTGGTGGGACCTGGGAGGTCGTCGCCGTACCTCTCAAATATACAATTTATAGATCACTTACTACCTTTCCACACTATTAAGTGTACAATGGCAAGTAAGGTTCGTTCCACAGGGAAAAGGTTATCTCTATGTATATCTTGTAGAATATATATACATATACATATATAAAAGCAATGTAAACAAGGGGGGGGTTTGAGTTGAGTTTTGTTCAAGACAATACTAAATAAAACTACTAGAACTTTAGAATTACAACTAGTTTAACATCTAAAGATTCAACTAAAGGATTAACTAATGAGAATAAGAGATTTGGACATATGAGATTGGTGACTTCTTATTATGAGATTTTCCTCAAACTTTATCATAATGCTTTTAGAATGGTGAACATTAGTGAGAACTATCTTTAACCATAGTTATGAAAAATGAAAGCATCTTCACAACTTCAATTGACAAATTTACTAGATGATAACAACTAGTTCAATTGAATCAATATTACTTCAAATTAGATATTTCTCAATTCTACCCATGCAATTTGATAACAAACTTGACATAGGTACAACGCTAATGAATGATCTTAAGAACAAATACAATTGATAACAACATGCATTCAATTCCTAATTTACTACTCCTACATAGAAAGAATGATAACATTCTAACCATGGAAAAGCAATATCTAACACATATCCAACACATATCTATCACTAGGAAATCATTCCTAATCATTTCAAGCATCAAATACACATATAAATTATGATCATTCAATAGCAAATCACCATTCCTAAACCTCTTGAATCATGTTCTCAATCCATAACAAGAAGTCCAATCACATATATCCAAGAAGGGTTTTAGCCTACTACCATAGTTATATAATCACAAACATAATCAACACAACAAACCATAGTGAATTCAAAGATCAAAGTGAAGGGAAAATGAAGAAAAGAGTTCTAACTCTGTAAAAATTCGATCCCTCAAACAATGAGGATAAGTTCTATTTATAGTCCAAAATAATTAAAATTAAAGCTAAACAAAATGCAAGTTGCAGGCAGCTTCGCGGGTCGCGCGGGATCCTTCGCGGACCGCGAGCCTGGTTCTCGCGGTTCGCGGCCGAGGATTCGCGCCCCGCGCGCCCGTGTCTCGGCGTAGTCCGCGACCGGAGTCTCGCGCCCGCGCGCCCGTGTCTCGGCGTAGTCCGCGACCGTGTCTCGGCGTAGTCTGCGCCCGTGTCTCGGCGTAGTCCGCGCCCGTGTCTCGGCGTAGTCCGCGCCCGTGTCTCGGCGTAGTCCGCACCCATGTCTCGGCGTAGTCCGCGCCCGTGTCTCGGCGTGGTCCGCGCGCCTCGGTCTCGCGGCTCGCGACCGGAGTTTCGCGGCCCGCGCGAAACTTGGCATGGTCAAAACAGCAACACACACCCTCGCGGTTCGCGACCTAGGGTTCGCGGCCCGCGAGAGTGTGCCTTCACGCCACTTCTACGACCGGTTCTTCAATGTATCAAACGCGGTCAGGACGGTCATAGAAGGTCTTCAAATCATTCAAATCCATCGCAAGTGCAATTCAAGATCGAAATGCACGTCTTCAATTTCAAACCACTATGAATGATTCGGTCCAAAAGTCTAATATAATTACACAAAATACTATATAAAACAACTCTCAAATGCTACAAAATAAGAGTATATCTAGGGGCTATCAAAATCCCCCACACTTGAACCTTTCTCGTCCTCGAGAAAGAACGATTAAGATCCAAGTGTATATTCTAAATAATTAAACACATAACATTTGAGAGCTTACATATTTAAACAAGATAAAAGAAAATGTTTTTTTTTTTTTTTTTTTTTTTGCCTCTCATTTTTGCCTGATTCTCTCGTATTTTTGGAACCATCCGGGCATGCCTCTCATTTTTACCTGATCCTCTAGTATTTTTGGGACCATCCGGGCTGTTTTTTTTTTTTTTTTTTTTTTTTTTTTTTTTAAAAATAAAGAATACAGTAATAAAAATAGCAGCAAAAACAGCAACAAAAGCAGCAACAAAAGTAATAACAAAATTCCTACACCTCTCCCCCACACTTAGTCTAAACATTGCCCTCAATGTTTAAATATATGAATGAATACCATAGTGAAAGGAAAAGGTATAGGGTAGACTCACTGCGAGGGGCCGGAGCCGTCGCGACGGCGCTGAGCTCGCGATCTGCGATGGCCCTCATAGTCAAATGCTCCTGGTCCCTGTGGGTGCATGGATGCCATCATGGCGAACATCACTGCCATATCATCCTCGTACCTCTCAGTATATGCTTGAAACTGCTGCTGAGTGACATACTGAGCCTCATGATGTGGAGGAGCGTACTGCTCTCCATGCTCCGGAGGTGCCTCTAGCCTGGCAAGGGCAATGGTAGGTGCAGGAACTGTGATCTGGGTTGGCAAGGTGAGATCCTCTATGCGTGTGCGCCCAGTCAGTTGTACAGCCTCTGGATTCGGCAGGTACATGTGCTGATTCTTGGCTACTAGCCAAATGAATCTAGGAGGAGGATATTTGTGCATGGCCAAGACATTAGTGAACTCCAAAGAAGCAATGGAGTAAAACTGGTGAGCTCTCTCGGCTGTCTTGCCTATTGCCTGAATGTCTGGAGGTAGGTGGATGTTCAGATAAGCTGCTAGAAGTGAAATCATACCCCCCTGTGGTATCTTTCCCTTGGTCTTCTCAGAGGCCTCCAGACATTTCTGCACAAAAAGGTCCACCCAACAAGGGTGTTCTGGTCCCCAGCACATGGTCCAAAGGCATTGGACCTGCTCCCTAGTAATGTGCGTCAACTCTCCTTGGCAGAAGATCGTCATCACTAGGAGCTTGTGCACCATACGAACAGCTGGATGTATGATGTGGTTATTCTTCGTAGTGCCTGTGATGTTGGGAAATCCAGACAAGCAATTCCAAAAGTAAGTTAGATCAAATCCGTTCGGGTTAGCTTCTTTTGGATTCTTGTATCCCCCTGCATATTGGAACCCAAAAGCATCTTGGATCTCATCATAGGTCATCCGGCGGTCCACATCATTCAACCTGAAGGTGATGTAATGCATGTCATGGTCCTCGTCATAGTGCTTGGCTAGAGTGGATAGGAATTCAAATGTATAGCGGGTATAGGTCGGTGCCGACCGATCAATGAATCCTCTCATGCCAACGCGATCCAATAAAAATAGAACTGGTTGCTGCAAACCCAGCTCCTGAAGTAGCTCAGAGGACAAGAACTTCGTCTCCATGATTGTTCGCTTCCCATTCCCAATCAACTTTCTCCACCGTTGTTGGGCATCCTCATCTAAACCTTGCAGTCCCATAAGGTCTATAGGAGGCAGGTTTTCTGCAGGGGGAGGACTAGGTTGGCGAGGTGGGGATTCGGGAACCACAGGATCATGCGAACTAGAGGCCTCTCCTCGGCGTGACCTTTTCCTCGGTGCCATTATCACAATCTATTCAACAACAGTCCAGCACAACTATACTAGCTATAAGGCGGCAAGCCCCTACTCAAATAGTTCAGTTTATAACTAAAGGCGGCAAGCCTTTGAAATTTCAATGAAAACCTATTGGCGGCAAGCCCTAAATCACCCAAAATTGAAATAAATTCAGTAGGGTACCGTCAATTGAAGCCTTAGGATGCAATGTAGCTTAAGTATATCATCAATTTGATCAAAACACCACCAAATCAAAGAATCCAAAAATTAGGGTTCATAAGATTTGGGGGTATTTGATTAGGAGTTGGAATTTGGAATTTGGGATTGGGAAAAGGTTAAGGATGGTGGAGGGAAGGTTTTTGGGTAGTTGGTTTGGAACAAAAGTCGCCGGAGGCCGGCGAATCGGAGTGAAGAACTTTCCGGTGAGAATTCGGCAATGTGGGTAAAAGATGGTGTTTTGGATTGGGATTTTTGGTGGGTTTTGTTGGGAAAGCTTGGGGGATTGATTTGGGTGGAAGAAATCGGTTCAAAACTCGCCGGAATGGAGGATTGAGTATGGTGGCCGGAAAAGGAGCTTTGGGGTCGGGTGGGAATAGTTTGGGAAGGAGGAGAAAAAGATAGAAGAATTTGTGAAGAAGAAGGGTTCGAACTCTCGCGGATCGCGAGTTTTCTGTGGCGGACCGCGAGCCTCGGTCGCGGGTCGCGAGACCCCGTCGCGGGCCGCAAAAATGGCCCGTTTCGTTCCAGCGATTTCCGAGAAATCTCGGTCCTCGTCGCGGATCGCGCGCCCTTCGTCGCGGGCCGCGCGCAAGTCCGTCGCGGTCCGCGCGATGAATTCGCGGACCGCGCGCTGAAGACCGTTGAGGTGTGCGCGAATCCTCGTCGCGGTGCGCGCAGTGTCTCGTCGCGGCTCGCGCGCACTGGAACTCGGCGCGGTGCGCGCGCGCACCGCGCGCAAAACCTCGGCGCGGTGCGCGCGATGAAATCGCGCACCGCGCGCAAATCCTCGGCAAACCTTCGCGGTCCGCGCGATGAAACCGCGGACCGCGAGCACAGTTTCGCGGTCCGCGCGATCAAGTCGCGGACCGCGAAAATGGTCATATTCGTTCCAGGGATTTCCTAGAATCCCCTGTTTTCTCGCGGGTCGCGCGGGTTTCTTCGCGGACCGCGAGACACCGTCGCGGCGCGCGCGTTCCGTTCGCGGCGCGCGAGGTTTTCCCGTCGCGGTCCGCGCGATCCCGGTCGCGACTCGCGTGCATAGTGTCGCGGTCCGCGCGATCAAGCCGCGGACCGCGAAAACCGACGTTTTCGTGGCAGGGATTTCCAGAAATGCACGTTTAGCTCGCGGGTCGCGAGAGCTCGGTCGCGGACCGCGAGAGCTTGGTCGCGGCTCGCGCGTTCTCGGCCGCGGTCCGCGAAATCTTCGGTCGCGGTCCGCGCGATGAATTCGCGGACCGCGAGGAATGGCCCTTTGGCGTTTTTCGTTTTGCACCACTTCAAACCTATTTCTACAAAAACAACATAAAAACTAGCATAATGTTCGAATTACAAGCTTAATGAAATGTACATAGCAAATAAATATGAAGAAAGTAATGTTCCAAATGTTGAAATTGTTCGACGAAATGCATTTAAAGCTTAAAACTCGTTTATTTAACATCGTCGGCACGATGTACCGCCATGGTAAAGATCACTCGTAGGCCGGGTTGCCTAGAGACATGTCCTCTAGGATCTCCGATTTGAAACCCTCGTAATACGGTTTCAACCTTTGGCCGTTGACCTTGATGATTTTGGCATCCTCGCCGCTTTGGATCTCCACTGCTCCATGAGGGAAAACCTTCACAACTACAAATGGTCCAGTCCACCGAGAACGTAGTTTACCTGGAAACAACCGAAGACGTGATTGAAATAGAAGAACTTTTTGACCTACCTCAAAAGTTTTCCTAATTATCATCTTGTCATGCCATGCCTTCGTCTTCTCCTTGTAAATGGCCGCGTTCTCATAGGATTCATTCCGGATTTCCTCAAGCTCTTGCAATTGAAGCTTCCTTTCATTCCCGGCCTCGTCCAAGTTCAAGTTGAACCTTGTGATTGCCCAATAGGCTTTGTGTGCTAACTCCACCGGTAAATGACACGGCTTTCCAAAGACTAATCGGTATGGAGACATACCAATTGGAGTCTTATAAGCCGTCCTATATGCCCACAATCCATCATCCAACCGAGTACTCCAATCCTTGCGAGTCGGCCTAACCGTTTTCTCAAGGATGGACTTGATTTCCCTATTGGAAACTTCGGCTTGTCCATTTGTTTGTGGGTGATAGGCGGTGGAAGTTTTGTGATTTACCCCATATTTCTTCAACAATGCGGCAATGGTTCTATTGCAAAAGTGAGTGCCTCGATCACTAATCAAAGCTCGGGGTACCCCGAACCTAGAGAAGATGTGGGATTTGATGAACTCTGCAACCACTTTAGAATCATCAGTACGAGTGGGGATTGCTTCAACCCACTTGGACACATAATCAACCGCAAGCAAGATATATTTGAAACCAAAGGAAGTAGGGAAAGGTCCCATAAAATCCATTCCCCAAACATCAAAAAGTTCACAATATAGAGGACAATGTTGGGGCATTTCATTCCTAGAAGAGATGTTTCCTACTCTTTGGCATTTATCACAAGACTTGCAAAATGTGTATGCATCTTTATTTAAGCTAGGCCAATAGAAACCACAATCTAGCACTTTCCTAGCGGTTCGCCTAGCACCAAAGTGACCACCACATGCATACGAATGGCAAAAAGCAAGGATTGAGTTTGTTTCATTATTAGGAATGCATCTCCTAATCACTTGGTCGGCACAATGTTTCCATACATAGGGATCATCCCACACATAAAACCTAGCATCATGCTTTAGCTTATCCTTTTGTGCTTTTGTGAAGTGAGAAGGGCACTTACTTGTGACAAGGAAATTCACAAGGTTGGCATACCATGGAAGAGAAACACCAAGAGCAAATAATTGCTCGTCGGGGAACTCTTCGTGAAGATGCTCCTTCAATGCTTTGGCCCCAAACTCCTCATTGGGCACCAATCGGCTCAAATGGTCGGCCACTAGATTTTCAGCTCCTTTCTTGTCCTTGACCTCCAAGTCGAACTCGCTCAAGAGTAAGATCCATCGGAGCAACCTAGGCTTTGCTTCTTTCTTCGTCATCAAGTAACGAAGAGCTGCATGGTCAGTGAAAACAATGATCTTTGTACAAAGCAAATATGGCCTAAACTTTTCTAAAGAAAAGACTACCGCTAGCAATTCCTTTTCAGTTGTGGTATAGTTCCTTTGAGCATCATTGAGAGTCATGGATGCATAATAGATGGCATGGGGAATTTTTCCCACCCTTTGACCTAGCACCGCACCAACGGCGTAGTCACTTGCATCACACATGATCTCAAATGGAAGGGACCAATTTGGAGGTTGTATAATAGGGGCCGACACTAGCATAGACTTTAAACAATCAAATGCCCTTTTACAACCTTCATCTACCACAAATTCCACATCCTTTTGCAACAATCTACATAAAGGGGAAGAAATTTTTGAAAAGTCTTTTATGAAACGGCGGTAGAAACCCGCGTGGCCAAGAAAGGACCTCACATCACGCACACAAGTAGGGTAAGGAAGAGATTGGATGATATCAATTTTTGCTTTGTCTACTTCAATACCCTTAGATGACACTTCATGCCCTAACACAATGCCCTTTTCTACCATAAAATGACATTTCTCAGAATTAAGCACAAGGTTTTTATCAATGCAAGTTTTTAGGACTAATGACAAATGAATTAAGCAATTGTCAAAAGAGTTTCCATGAACAGTAAAGTCATCCATGAAAACCTCTACAAACTTCTCAAGGTATTCTGAAAAAATGCTAACCATACACCTTTGGAACGTGGCCGGTGCATTGCAAAGGCCAAAAGGCATGCGTCGATATGCAAAGGTGCCAAAGGGACATGTGAAGGTGGTCTTCTCTTGATCCTCTGGTGCAATGGCAACCTGAAAGTACCCTGAATAGCCATCAAGAAAACAGTAGAAAGAGTGGCCTGCAAGCCGGTTAAGCATTTGATCAATAAATGGCAAAGGGAAATGGTCTTTCCTTGTTACCGCATTTAACCTTCGGTAATCAATGCAAACACGCCATCCATTTTGGACACGAGTGGGAATCAATTCGCCATGGCTATTCTCCACTACGGTCACTCCGGTTTTCTTTGGCACTACTTGTGTTGGGCTTACCCACTTACTATCAGAGATTGGATAGATCATTCCCGCGTCCAACAATTTAAGCACCTCGGCTTTTACCACCTCCATCATTGGAGGGTTCAACCGCCTTTGAGGTTGTCGGACGGGTTTAGCATCATCCTCCAATAGTATACGGTGCATGCAAGTACTTGGACTCATACCTTTGATGTCGGCAATGGTCCACCCAATGGCCTCCTTATGATCTTGGAGCACTTTCATCAACCTTTCCTCTTGTTCCTTGGTGAGCTTGTTGGAGATGATCACCGGCAATTTCTCACCACCACCAAGGAATGCATATTTTAGATTCTCGGGTAGCGGTTTCAACTCCACCACCGGAGGTTTATTGAAAGATGGTCGGTTGCCCGAGCCCTTCAATACCTCAAGGTCTAAAATTGGTGCATCAAGAGAAAGTTCCTCAAAGGTATCTAGCTCAAAAATGCTTTCCTTCAAGTTAGCACTCAAAGCATATGTATGAACATTACTTGTGTGTAAACTATTGGCTAAAGCATTTAACAAGGGATCATCAATGTCATTTTCATAAACTTTTTGCACATAAGGCTCAATCACATCAATAGCATTGCAAGAAGTTTCCTCATCATCGTATTTCATTGCACCATAAATGTTGAACTCTATTTTATCCTCATCAAATTCCATGGTAAGCCTACCACTATGCACATCTATGATAGTTCTTGACGTTTTCAAAAATGGACGCCCTAACAAAATAGGGGTAGCAAATTTATCATGTTCCATGTCAAGAACGTAAAAATCGGCCGGGAACACCAACTTGTCGACTTTCACCAAGACATCTTCAACAATACCCTTAGGGTATGCATTAGAGCGGTCGGCAAGTTGGATCACCACGCCGGTTTTATGCAAAGTGCCAAGATTCAACGATTCATACAATGTATATGGAATGACATTTATTGATGCACCTAAATCTAGCATGGCTCTAGGAAAGTATGTGTTCCCTAAGATGCAAGGAATTGTAAACATGCCCGGATCACTACATTTAGTAGGCATTTTATCTTGAAACAAAGCCGACACATGTTCATTGATTTTTTCATTTTTAACATGCTTAGATCTTTGTTGACGATGGTTCACACATAATTCCTTCAAGAACTTAGAATATCTAGGAACTTGATCAATAGCATCGAGCAAAGGAATGTTTACCTCACACTTTCGAAGGACTTCGAAAGCTTCTTTGTCCATCTCCTTTTTGCGAGTATGCTTCAAGGCTTCGGGAAATGGTGCTTCCACATCAAAGGTAGTGTCCACCCTAGTTTTCTTGTGAAGAGGTGAGAATGGAGGTGACATTGGTTCAACATGAGAGGATGTGTCTTCATGCTCCTCATCAATAGGTTCTTTCTCATTCTCAACCTCGGCTTCACCTTTTTCTTTGGCTAGCTCCTCAAGAATAACTTCTTCGTCGGCCAAGGTCGCCTCAACCTCGTCATTGGCTAAGCTCTTCTTCACAAAGCCTCTCTTGGGTGCCTTTTTCACAACCACCTCGGGTTCAAGAGCTTGTTTACCACTCCTCAAGGTCATGGCACTCGCATGAGGCCTTGGATTTAACTCCGTTTGCGCGGGTAGTTTCCCGGAGTTTTGTGCTTCTAACTTTCCCAAAACCGTGGCCATTTGACTCATTTGCACCTCAATGCTTTTGAGTCGAGCATCTTGGGGGAATTGGTCCGAGCTTTCACCTTGATTGTGGGATTTATCTTCCAACCTCGGATGAGCATTTTGAGGAGCACGGTTATTGAAACGGCCTTGACCTTGGTTCCTTTGGTATTGTTGTGGTTGAGGGTGATATTGAGGGTTTTGATGATCTTGGTACCCTTGATAGCCATAATCTTGGTACCCTTGGTTTTGGTAACCTTGGTACCCTTGATTTTGGTGGCTTTGGTCCCCTTGGTACCCTTGATCATTTTTCCCCCTTTGTCTATCAAAAGATTGACCACCTTGACCTTGATAACCCCCTTGGTAGCCACCTTGTTGGCCTTGTTGTCCCGTCGGTTCATCTCTCCACCGAAAGTTGGGGTGATCTCTAGTTCCGGGGTTGTAGTGTTGAGCAAAAGGATCATACTTCCTTTGGTTACCCCTATCACCCCCTTGGCCTTGTCCACCTTGAAAACCCCTACCACCTTGGTAGCCTCGTCCTCCTTGGTAGCCTCTAAAACCTTGGTTTCCTCCTTGATCACCTCTAAAACCTTGGTTTCCACCATAGACCCCCATGGCATTGACTTCCTCGTTATAATCCTCGTTTGCTTGAGGACAAGATTCGGTGAGATGGTTCGAAGCACAAATCCCACACGTCATCACTTGTTGCCGTGGTTGGTTCCCCGTGTTTCCTCCGGAGCTATTTCCCATCATGAAACCTTTCATCAAAGCCGTAAGCTCCTTGATATCTTGACGAGATCCATCATTGTTCCCACCGGAGTTACCCACTCGTAGTCTCCGGTCTCTCTTTGGTTTGCACCCTTCGGCTAGTTGCTCAAATAGCATCATGGCATCGGAAGAGCCAAGGTTTGCAATGGAGCCATAGCAAGACCGATTTATCAACTCGGTTTCTCTATCGTTCAAACCATTGTAATAGAAACACACCAATTGAGGTTCGGTGAAGCTATGGTACGGGCAACTTGAGAGGAGAGTTTGGAATCTTTCCCAATACTCATACAACGTCTCATCCTCGTCTTGAGTGATGTTGCTAATGGCTTGTATCAAAATCGAGGACTTAGAGGGAGGAAAGTATTTGTCAAGGAACTTTTTCTTCAATTGTGGCCATGTAGTGATTGATGATGAAGGTAAACGGCTTAACCATTTAGCGGCCTTATCCTTCAAGGTGAAGGTGAAGGTTTTCAACTTGAACTCATCCACACTCATCTCGGAGGGTTTCAAACTACTACACACCCTATGAAAAGCCTCAAGGAAGTCATTAGGATCATCCACTTCTCTACCATGGAAAGTTGGAAGCAAATTTATCACTCCCGTCTTGATTTCGTATTGAGAGTTCGGGTAAACAATGCTTGATTGTTGTTGCTCATAGTTGGGGGACATGTACTCTCTCATAGAAATGTTGGTAGGAGAAGTGTTAGGGTTTTGGAAAGGGTTGTAGAATTGGTTACGGGGAGGGTTTTGGCCGGTATCCTCTTCATCGTCCGCCATGTTGAAAGGTAGTGATTCACTTTCAAGGGAGAAAGGATTAGATGCTAGTGACTCTTGCACTTGCCTCCTAAGTTGGCGGAGACTTCTTACTAGCTCGGAATCGTATTGCAAAGGGTCTTGGTTCGAGGATCGTGTAAGAACCATGCACCAAGAGCTAGAGCAATAGGGTTCCAAACCAAAATAGAACCTAAAGAGAAAGATAAATTAGAAATAAAACTACAATATACACATAAAAATACGCCTAGTTCCCCGGCAGCGGCGCCAAAATTTGGGAGGTCGTCGCCGTACCTCTCAAATATACAATTTATAGATCACTTACTACCTTTCCACACTATTAAGTGTACAATGGTAAGTAAGGTTCGTTCCACAGGGAAAAGGTTATCTCTATGTATATCTTGTAGAATATATATACATATACATATATAAAAGCAATGTAAACAAGGGGGGGGGGTTTGAGTTGAGTTTTGTTCAAGACAATACTAAATAAAACTACTAGAACTTTAGAATTACAACTAGTTTAACATCTAAAGATTCAACTAAAGGATTAACTAATGAGAATAAGAGATTTGGACATATGAGATTGGTGACTTCTTATTATGAGATTTTCCTCAAACTTTATCATGATGCTTTTAGAATGGTGAACATTAGTGAGAACTATCTTTAACCATAGTTATGAAAAATGAAAGCATCTTCACAACTTCAATTGACAAATTTACTAGATGATAACAACTAGTTCAATTGAATCAATATTACTTCAAATTAGATATTTCTCAATTCTACCCATGCAATTTGATAACAAACTTGACATAGGTACAACGCTAATGAATGATCTTAAGAACAAATACAATTGATAACAACATGCATTCAATTCCTAATTTACTACTCCTACATAGAAAGAATGATAACATTCTAACCATGGAAAAGCAATATCTAACACATATCCAACACATATCTATCACTAGGAAATCATTCCTAATCATTTCAAGCATCAAATACACATATAAATTATGATCATTCAATAGCAAATCACCATTCCTAAACCTCTTGAATCATGTTCTCAATCCATAACAAGAAGTCCAATCACATATATCCAAGAAGGGTTTTAGCCTACTACCATAGTTATATAATCACAAACATAATCAACACAACAAACCATAGTGAATTCAAAGATCAAAGTGAAGGGAAAATGAAGAAAAGAGTTCTAACTCTGTAAAAATTCGATCCCTCAAACAATGAGGATAAGTTCTATTTATAGTCCAAAATAATTAAAATTAAAGCTAAACAAAATGCAAGTTGCAGGCAGCTTCGCGGGTCGCGCGGGATCCTTCGCGGACCGCGAGCCTGGTTCTCGCGGTTCGCGGCCGAGGATTCGCGCCCCGCGCGCCCGTGTCTCGGCGTAGTCCGCGACCGGAGTCTCGCGCCCGCGCGCCCGTGTCTCGGCGTAGTCCGCGACCGTGTCTCGGCGTAGTCTGCGCCCGTGTCTCGGCGTAGTCCGCGCCCGTGTCTCGGCGTAGTCCGCGCCCGTGTCTCGGCGTGGTCCGCGCGCCTCGGTCTCGCGGCTCGCGACCGGAGTTTCGCGGCCCGCGCGAAACTTGGCATGGTCAAAACAGCAACACACACCCTCGCGGTTCGCGACCTAGGGTTCGCGGCCCGCGAGAGTGTGCCTTCACGCCACTTCTACGACCGGTTCTTCAATGTATCAAACGCGGTCAGGACGGTCATAGAAGGTCTTCAAATCATTCAAATCCATCGCAAGTGCAATTCAAGATCGAAATGCACGTCTTCAATTTCAAACCACTATGAATGATTCGGTCCAAAAGTCTAATATAATTACACAAAATACTATATAAAACAACTCTCAAATGCTACAAAATAAGAGTATATCTAGGGGCTATCAGGACCATTCCCGACTGCCCCGGGAGGAGCCAAGTACTTGATTGTGGCAATCGATTACTTCAGCAAATGGGTGGAGGCAGAACCGCTCACCAACATACGGGGACTAACCTGTGTTAAGTTTTGCTGGAAGAACATCATTTGTCGATTTGGCATCCCGAAAATTATGGTCACAGACAATGGGGCGCAGTTTGAGAATGATCCTTTCAAATCATGGTGTGTCAAGTATGGTATAGAGCAAAGGTTGACATCTGTATACCACCCTCAGGAGAATGGGCAAGTGGAAGTTACCAACCGTACCATCATCAAGGGATTAAAAACTCGCTTGGAAGGCGCGCGGGGAAATTGGATTTGGGAGCTGCCCAGTGTTCTGTGGGCCCACCGGACTACAGAAAGCTCGGCTACCGGGGAATCTCCATATGGTTTGGTGTACGGGTCGGAGGCAGTGATACCCGCGGAGATTGGGACTAGCAAGGCATATGGATACCTCAAAGGGGCAGGCCAAGAAAACCATTGGTCAACGAAAATATTGTGGAAGTCAGGACTACAGCCTAAACACTCATTCTTTCTATGGATGTTGTTAAAAGGGAGATTATCGACCATAGCGAGACTTCAGTCGAAAGGGATAATACCTCATGTGGCAGATGTTTGTACTCTGTGTGGGCACAATGGAAAAACGATGCAGCACATATTTTGTACATGCCAGTTTACAGTGGAGCTCCAGAAACTTTACAGGGTGGAAACTGGCGGAAACTTCAGAGAGTGCCTGAGGAGGATGAGAAGAATGGTAGGATGGAGAAAGAGAATAAGATTCCACCGACTTATCAGCATCTTCTATAATGTATGGAGGGAGAGGAATAACAGAATCTTCGAGGGGAAATTTAGGCAGGTGGATGCTCTAAAGGTGATGATTGAAACAGGTTTTGACCCCTCTGATTGATGATGAGGATGGTGTGAATGGATCCTAGTATGAAACTTGGTACATATGTCGTAGGTACCGCACTGATTACCTATGGTATTTCAGAGGTGTTGGGCTGCTGGTGTAAAAACCAGTTACCCAGCCTTGTCCCATGACAATATCTAAAGACTTGACGGATTCGTTGTGGGGATATATCCCTAGTATGAAACTTGTACATATGTCACAGGTACCGCAGTGATTACCTTTTGGTATTTCAGAGGTGTTGGGCTGCTGGTATAAAAACCAGTTACCCAGCCTTGGCCCATGACACTATCTGATTTGATGGAATGGTTGAAGGGTTTTGCCCCAAGTATGAAACTTGTACATATGTCGTAGGTACCGCACTGATTACCTTTTGGTATTTCAGAGGTGTTGGGCTGCTGGTATAAAAACCAGTTACCCAGCCTTGGCCCAAGACACTATCAAAAATATTTGACGGACTGGATGAGGGACTATGGCCCTAGTTTGAAACTTGTACATATGTCGTAGGTACCGCACTGATTACCTTTGGTATTTCAGAGGTGTTGGGCTGCTGGGTGAAACCAGTTACCCAACCTTGGCCCATGACACTATCTAAAGACTTGACGGGCTGGATTGAAGAAGATTATAAGCATATTTAGACCAGGCTACATAATGGCTTATTTGATTTCTATGGGAAATGAACCAGGGCAGACTTGTGTTTTGACATGTCAATTCACAGATATGCTATGGTGGATTTTCCCTTAATCATATACGAGCCGGAGACAGAAATGGAACGTTGAAGACACCAAAGCTCCAAAGGTGGATGCAGATTTGGCAAGATATGCAAGGACAGATGGAATGGAAGCGCATTCATTATAGTTATTCTAAAATCCTAGCAATATCTTGATGAACTAGTTATGATCATAGCCACTTGCATTTCATATGGCTGTAGAATAGTTGTTTTTCTCCTTTTGGTTAGTTATTTATATCCGTTGAATGTTTGGCTTAGAGTGATGGCCAAATCAGTTGTATGAACTTTTTTGAGCAATTTAATAGAAGAAAATATTACATCAAAAAAAAATTAGATCTTCAAAAAGCATTTGATAGAGTTAGATGGTCTTTTTTAAATAACATCTTACTCAAATTTGGTATGCATGGTAGGTTTGTTCACTGTATCATGAAAAATATCTCACATGCATGGTTTTCTATCCTCATCAATGGTAATCCAGTTGGATTTTTTAAGCCTACTAGAGGCATAAAACAAGGTGATCCTCTGTCACCATTTCTCTTTAACATCTTTACTGAGGCCTTTACTAGAAGTCTTGCTCATGTCTTTAATATTGGCAGTTTAGAATATTATGATTTGCCTCCACTATCTCTGCCTATTTCTCATTTAATCTATGCTGATGATACTGTGGTTTTTCTAAAAGCTTCTAAAACTACTCTGATCAAAATGAAAGCTTTTCTTGCTAAATTTGAAGTCACTACTGGTCAAAAAATTAACTATGAAAAGAGTGATTTCTACATTAGCAATAAGGCTTCTTTTCATCAAATCAGTTTAGTTAAATCTATTCTTGGCATGAAAAGAGGAAAGTTCCCATTTAAATATTTAGGCTGCCCTATTCACAAAGGGAGGATCACCAATGATCTTTTTCAGCCTTTAAGGGAACAAATTTCAAATAAAATCAATAACTGGAAAAATATGTGGCTGTCCATGGGAGGTAAGATTACCCTAATTCAGTCATGTATCTATTCCATACCTCAACATGTCTGGAATGTGCTTCAGCCTACAAAATTTGTTATCAAAAAAATTGAAAGATGTATGGCAATCTTCTTTTGGGGTTCCAATGAATTTAAACCGAAAAAATCATGGAAAAAGTGGTCCTCCTTATGCATGACAACAGGACAAAATGGCATAGGCTTTAGATCACTTGCAGATATCATACAGGCATGTTCACTCAAACTCTGGTGGAAGTTCCAAACTGGAGAAGCTCCATGGACTCAATTCCTCTGGTCCCTTTCAATTGCTCATAGAACTTCTCAAAACTGGAAGAGAATTCTAGCTGTCAATGCCAGAGCTGAACAAAACTCCAAGGTGATTCATGGGAAAGGAGATTGCAACTTCTGGAGTTCTAACTGGACTGGCCATGGACCTCTAATGGATCTAGTCAGAGATTTCCAGGTGAACAAAAACAATTATTTTCCATCCATATCACCTTTGCTTCAGCCTGAAATCTGCTTTTTGTTGCAGGAACTAAGTTTGCACAACCATAGACCAAACAGGCTCATTTGGAAACCTGATCCAAGGGGCAACTTCACATTCAAATCAGCTTACAAACTTCTTAGGCCCAATCAAGGTGATATTCGTTCCTTATCTGTAATTTGGAACTCCAGGATTCAGAAAAAGGTTTCAGTGTTTATCTGGAAATTAATAAATGCAATGCTGCCTTTTGATGATATCATCATTCGTTTTGGATATAACTTACCTTCAAAATGTTGTTTCTGTAATAATTTGGATAGTATCAATCATTTTTTCAATGAATGCTCTTTTGCTAGACTTGTATGGAAATCTTTCAATTGTGCTCTAGGGCTCCCTGATAGTTCATTCCAATCTATATGGGAGAGATTATCTGTTTACTGGTCATATGAAGGTTTCTCCTCTCTCCATTCCAACCTGATACTTATATACTCATGCTATTTATGTTGGTTTATATGGAAAGCAAGAAATAATTACCTTTTTGATAATATCTCCTCATGCCCAACCATACTCTTTAAAAATGTTAAGAAATTGATTTTTAACATTTTTTTAGTCAAACCAGTTAGAATTAATAAGTCTTTTGATAAAGAACTTGTTTCGCTTTGGATCATTCCAGCTTCTTCCTTTACACCCATTCCCATGCCAACTGCCATTCCCATTACTTGGTCTTTTCCAGAGCAGGGCCTCAAACTCAATGTGGATGCTTCTTGGAATAAAAATAATAAGTATACAGGTATAGGGGTCATTACTAGGAATAGTAATGCTATCTGTATCCAAAGTAATGGGTTATATGAGACTGCCATTTCTGCACTGCATGCTGAACTTATAGCTATACACCAGAGTTTTTTAAAAGCAGAATCTTTCTTTCCTATTGTGTGTACTGTTGAATCTGACTGTCTGAATGCCATAAACATGATCAAAAAGCCTTCCCTTGCTCCTTGGAACCTTTATGATTTTGTTGAACAACTGCACATAGTTTTCTCTTCCATACCTTTACTTCATGTGCATAGGGAGGGGAATCAGCCTGCTGATACACTTGCTAAGACAGCTCTCTCAGAGTTGCCTAACAAAGCATATCAGCCATCTCACTTACCCCATAAAGTCAAGGGTCTCATCCTTTTGGATAGACTCCAACTCCATACTCTAAGAATTAATTTGAATGGATGCTGCTAATTGTTTCAAATCTCTGCAGATTTAGAGCTAATGGAGTTAGCACAAAAGATACCAAATGCAACTTGGCCCTGAAGTTTCTGATGCGCCAGAAGTTTCTCAAGGACATATCACAGTTTTTGCAACTGTACCAGCTGCAAGGAATGGATCCAGCCTGGATGAACCCTCTGGATGCGGGCGACATGCTTGCAAAATGCAATGGATGAAGGATGCAGGAGAATGCCAGGAACAGAAGGCTGGACTCAAAAGACTAAATGCAACAGCCACCACTTCTTGACTTTATTATGTTTCCTCTTTTCACTCTCTAGTCTTCATCCTGGTTTATACCTCTTGCTCGGCTGAATTGTGTCTCCTCGGATTCGCTAATAACCTTGGTACTGATTGGTATAAACTAGATACTGGAAATGGAAAGAATGAATACCCTAGTTCTTTGGACTTGTCCCATAAATAAGTTTCCTACCACCAATGGTGGTTTCATCTTTAAAAAAAAAGTGTTCTCATAAAAATAAACCTTTTTTTAAAAATTTGTTCTTGTATTTAAATAGATTTGATAGAAAAATTGTAAGAACCTATCCAAAATTGCGAGAAAATGGCCACTTTGGTCCCCCATGTTTGAATGCATAGCCAATTTGGTTCCCTACGTTTTCCGTTCTCCAATTTAGTACCTTATGTATACATGTTCGGCCATTTTAGTCCTTTCAACATAGGATTACGAGTCAACAAGTCATATAGGCTTATTTGCAAATAGTTAAAGTTAGTGGGTGAATTTGTGAATTCTTAATAGAATAATACATTAATCATTGTTTAAAAAAGAAAATGCCCAAAATGGTACCCAGATTTATTTGAAATTCACACTTTGGTACTTACTTTTTAAATTTGCACCAAAAAGGCACCCAGTTTTTCATTAATGTTCCAAAATGATACCCGCGACCTGCAACATCAGGTTTTGAATAAGTCAACACATAGTCAAAAGTTAATGGATCTATTCTTATAATAATAAATTCCAAAAAAAAAACTTGCTAGACTAATTTTTTTGTAGTACATAAAAATAGCTGGAATTTTTTTTCTAGACTTACGAAAAAAAGACATCAAACTGTTTACCCTTACGTTCTGTGAACGTTATTTCCAGACATAAGTTTTTGCTATGTCACATTATTTGGTTGCATGATCTACATTTGTCAAATATTTACTGGCTTAAGGATATTAAAATTTTATATTATTTTACTGCACTTCGACTCTTAGCCCTGTTTACTAGAGCTTATTTTTTGTTGTACTGAACTGAACTGAAATAAATTTAAATTTACTGAAGTGAACTGAAATAAATTTAAATTTACTGAACTTAACTGAACTGAATTGAAATAATTTTAAATTTATTGAACTGAACTGAACTAAACTGAAATAATTTTAAATTTACTGAACTGAACTGAAATAATTTTAAATATATTAAACTGAACTGAAATAAATATAAATACATTTTTTTATTATTTAAATATAAAAACACGTTGAGGTGATATAGTTTGAACTGAATTGAGTTAAATATCATCAAATTATAGTGCAGATGATATGAACTTATCTAAGCTGAACTGAATTAAACTAATATAAACTGAACTAATTCCAAATTGTCATGTAATGAAGCCATATTACATTTGGTTGAATCGATTTAAATGAATCACGATTCAAATAATTATATTGGATGTATAAAAAGTAAAGGTTATGGTATATTAAAGAAATATATTGAGTTGAATATCATAGCCATGTATTTTTCGGGGATATGAGTCATTGAATTGTATATCATAATAATATAGTAAAGAGGATATGAGTCATTGAGTTGTATATCATAAAATTATATTTAAGAGGAAATGAACTGAACTAAACTGAATTGTTCTGAACTGAACTGAACTGAAACGAACTGAACTGAACTAATTCCAAATTGTCATATAATGAAGACATATTATAATTGGTTGAGTCGATTTAAATGAATCATGATTCAAATAATTATATTGGATGTATAAAAAGTAAAGGTTATGGTATATTAAAGAAATATATTAAGTTGAATATCATAGCCATGTATTTTTCAGGGGATCTGAGTCATTGAGTTGTGTATCATAAAATTATATTTAAGAGGATATGAACTGAACTGAAATGAACTGAACTGAACTGAATTGTTCTGAACGAAACGAACTGAACTGAACTAATTCCAAATTGTCATATAATGAAAGACATATTATATTTGGTTGAGTCGATTTAAATGAATCACTATTCAAATAATTATATTTGATGTATAAAAGGTAAAGGTTATGGTATATTAAAGAAATATATTGAGTTGAATATCATATCCATGTATTTTTCAGGGGATCTGAGTCATTGAGTTGTATATCATAATATTATCCCTAAAGGGAACTTGAAAAGTTATTCACTTCAAAAAGTGTGTAGAATAAACGACGTCGTTTCGTATTGCAGTCAACTTAAATATGGTAGTAATTATAAAAAATCACGTTGGATTAAATATGGATTATATACTTACATAATTAGGGCAACAAATTGGGATATAATACACACAAATTTATTTTTAAAAATCACGGCATAAATTGGACTAAATATGTATTAATTATGTATGTACAAAATTTAGTATATTTTATACAAGTTTGGTATATTTTATATTGTTATGGTATTTATGATACAAAATATTTTCTAAATATTTTAAAATGATTAAATGTTAATTCAAAATTAGTAATTTGGTATAGGATCGAGCAAATTTTTTATAATTTTGTATAGCTGCCATGTAAATAATTAGCATGCCATATTTAATTAATATGCAATATTGAGCAAAAAATTTATAATTTTGTATAGCTGCCATGTAAATAATTAGTATGCCATATTTAATTAATATGTAATATTGATTGTAATCACCCACAATGTGGATGATTATATTAATGAACATGAAACATACCCTTGCGGTGAAGGTGAAGTAAAAAAGCCTATGATTCCCGGGACAAATAATTTCGATACTCTTGGTGCGCCTTATTCTTGATGCCTTCTTCTTCTTCTCCGGGTGAGTTGATAGTATGACATTTAGATCTATATTGTTCTTATTAAATACTACCGTCATATGTAGGAGCAAAATTCTAATGTCAATACATGTGATTTCTAATTTCAATTATTTATTTTCCTTATTAGTCTTTATGGTTCAAGAGCTTAGGGATGGCTTGTGTTTAATCTTTTGTTTTATAAATTTTTTATTGTCTAATAAGCACTTTGTCTATGTCGATCAAAACAATTTCTTGGTGCTAGGAGCTTATCAGAAAGGTATTTGATGCTGCCTAAATCCGTCCGTCTCCGGGAAAGATGCTACCCGGGTCTCCTTCTTCCTTGGCCAGCTACAATCCTGCAAAACAATCCCCGGGAGGCGTCCCGGGGAAGAAGCTCCGGCGTGATGATGAGATGGGGATAGCGGAGAAGGAAAACGTACGGAAGGAGCTCTCAATATAAAGTAGAGAGAGATATAAGTCACATACCTTGTTCACTGTTTGAGACTACTATTTATAGTTGAGGTTGCCTACTTTGGATAAGGCTCAGGACCACTTCTCCTTGTCACCATCTGTCGTTCTTCTTGTCCGGACGTGCCTTTCCCGGGAAAAGCATTGCTTTCTTGATCCCGGGCCATGGGCCCCTTTCTTGGCCCAATAGGGCTTTGGGCCGGTATTATCACTAGCCCCCAAGACCAGTTTCCCGGGTTTCCGTTACGCGGGGAATTGGTCTTTCGCACTTCCCTTCTTTCGTTACTAGTTCAGTAGGACCCATCCGTGTTGGAATAAATTTCTGACGCCGCCTCTCCCTATTCTGCATTTGATGCTGCCTCGTTCACCGTATCATCATTGCTTTTCCTTCTTTTGAGGTAACGATTCCTATTCGCTCGCCTATATAAGGGACCTAACCCCCCTTCTCATAAGTTTACTTTCTTCAAATTTTCTCCAGACGCTCTGCTTTCCTGCTCCTTCGTTTTTTTTCAGCCAAGTAAGCTCTAACTCCCTCTACTTCACTTCTTTCTTCATGGGTTCCCCTTCTCTTTCCACCTCTTCCTTGGGCACCGAGGAGATTCAAGATCAGTTTGAGGTCCAGTTTAGGGCCGCTGATAACCTGGTTTCCTCTCCTATTTCCTCCCCGGGTTCTCATTCCGAGGCTTTCAGCACGCCCCGGGACCCAAATATCTCAGGTGCGTCGACCTTGAATGGAGCGGGCTTGCACCCGACCGAGAACCCTAGCCCATCCCGAGGAGACCAGGATGAAGAGTTACTTGATGAGGGAGTTGGTGACGACCTTCCCCGGGGGCCAACTCATGGAGTGCGTCCGGTGGGTCTCAAATTTTTCGAGGTCCCCGGGGATTTTCCTTCTTTAGATAAGGACGTTTTAGATCTAGCCAAGCGTTCTTTTATTCCATTCCCTTTGAACGCCTCTCTCTCCAAGCTTCCTCCGGGAGCGTCCGAGCGAGAAGTTGCTTGCATCCCCCGAATCCATTTTCAGTATGGGCTTAGCCTGCCATTCCCCCCTCTTTTCCTTGAAATTCTTCAATTTTATAACATAGCCTCGGCCCAGCTACACCCCAATGGGGTGGTCCTCATCCTAGCCTTCTTGCTTAACTGCGCCAGGTGCGCCATTCCCGCTTCTCTCTTACTCTTCCGCTCCTTCTACGCCCTGCGGAAGGCGCACGCGTCCTTCCCGGACGTCTTTTCTTTTACCATTCGTACCGGCATAAAGGATTTCATCCTTTCTAAACCTAAATCCGCCAAAGGATATCCTTCAAAAGGCTTCTTCCAGTGTGATTCCCGGGTGTACCCTATGCCCGCCTGGAACAACTCTCTGGTTCCCGAAGACAAAAAACCTCTCTCTGATCTCCCGGCCATTATTGCCAACGACCACAACCTCCTCCGCCTCTCTCCCTTAGATATGGACGCCTCCTATAAGAATGGGAATGCGGGTTATTTCTGGCCTCGTGGGATCTATCCCAGCGACCTCTTCACGCTCCCGCGCATCTCTGCGGTGTGGCCAGATGGAGGTGCCCGGGTTATTAAGGCTTTATTTGTATTATTATTATTATTATTTTTTTTTGTTCTAACTGTGCTGTTTACTTGATTTCAGTTCAACCCTCCTTATACGCAGACGCTATGACGTTTACGGACAAACCTTCCGGGGGGAATGACCAACCAGCCCCGTCTACACGACAGGTGGCTCCTCAATCCGGGCCAAATTCTTCTGAGAATCCTGCCCCTATTCCTCAAAACGCCCGGGCGCCCCCGCGGCCTCGTTAGCAAAACCCTCCTGCGGTTACTACTCCCACCCCTGGATCGTCACCCTCTTCCGGGCGGCGATCTTTTGTTACCCATCCTACTTTCAGCGGCGGGGCCAGTTCCAGGTTTAAGCGTCCCTATGCCACCGCTCTACCCGGGTCTCCCCCATCCTCCCGGCAAAGAACGGGTGATGCTCCTCGTTCCCCTCCACCTGCTCGAACTCCTCCGCAGGCTGCTACTTCAGGGGCCATCCTTAAGAAGAAAGGAGAGGTAACTACATATATATTTTTTCCTGGGGCCTTATCTTTCCCCTAGGTTATCTGATTTCCCGGGTTTCCTTAATTTCTGACCCCTTGTTTTGCAGAGCGTCGCCTTCGCTGATTCCCTCCTGGCTGACTCTTAGTTTGCCGAGGCGCTGAACCGAAGTTATTCTAAGTACAGCGTGGGGCTCTTTGTCAAGCTGGAGAAAGAGCTTCGGGAAACCAAGGAGAAATTAGCTGGGCAAGGTGATCTTGCGGCCCAACTGGAGGAGGCCAAGAAGAAGTTGGCCGATAACGAGAAGAAGCTGGCTGACAAGGAGAAGAAACTGAGCGAAGTGGAAAAGAAATACTCCTCTTTGAAGAAGGAGAAGAAAAGCTCCCAGCTCGAAGCCTTCGATGCTGTGACCCAAAAGCTACTCCGCTCAGTGGAATTTGATCAGAGACTGGAGGGGATTGCCGCTGCCGCGAGCGCCGAAGCCAGTCACGAACTGTACCGCAGCCTGCGGGGTTGGCTTCCAGGACCCGCCCGTCTTGACGCCCAAGCGTCTTACTACCGGCCTAAGGCGGCTGCCGAGCTATATCATCGCTGGAGATCCCTCCAAGAGTCGGATCTAAAGAGTCTGGTCCCTCAGCTGTGGCAATCACTGGAGATGTCCTCCCGGGTTCCTTATGCTTCCGAAATCAAGAAGGTGAAGCTTCCTGAAATTGGCGAGGCCTCCTTCCCCGACCCTGGCCCGGAAGATTTCAACGCCTATGGGATAGTCCCGGAAACGCCCCACTTGGCGGAGAATTACTATGAGTACTGCGTGGTGCCTGATAACTTTGGGTACCACGCGGTCCATGACCAAGAAGGTAACTGCTGGGTAGGTCTAGGTGAGGGTCAAGACGACCTGTTGTACCAGTCCAGGAAGGCTACGCGGAGGGTAGGGTTTCCCGGGCGATCTGCCGATGAGCCCACAGTGGATGCCCCCGCTTATGCTGGCCCGGAGTGGACTACTGAGGACCTCGTGGAGTTGGAGAGGAGATTTGAAAGAGCTCATGCTACTCCAGGGAAATGACTCCACTGAAGACCATGTATAACCCTAGACTCTAGTCTACCCTTTTCCTTGTAATCTTTTTTTTTTCATGTATTTTGTAACTCACCTCCCCGGGAGGCTTATGTAGAACTTGGCCTTAGCGCCCATTTTGATTTAATATAAGCTTCTACTTCTTAATGGAGTTACTATCTTTTGTAGTCTGAGCGCCCTCTGGAGGAGATTCTCCCACGCGGGCCCATGCCTTATGTTTTTCCTCATCCCAACCATTCGTCCGGCACCTATCTCTCTCTCCCCCGCGCTGGGTGCCTCCAATGTTCCTTTCTTCAAAGGAAACTAGCGCATTGGAGGTTTGGAGGCAACCAGACTAACCGGGCATTAGCTGAGGCGGGATTGGATTGCTTCCTTCAGGAGTTCGGGTCAATGCAGGTGTTGGTGTCGTTTCTGAAGGCGGTTGAGACCAAATTTGGATCATTGAACCAGTGCTTTGACCTTGCGTCCGACCATATGCGGGAAGCCCTGAACTCCCACCAGACCATCGCTAAGTTACAGGCCCTTCACGACGATTCTCAGCATCGCACCGCCAAGGAGTTGGGTATGGTGTGGGGCGAATTAGAGCGGGCGCAGGAAAAACTTAGGACTTTGGAGACCCGCTCCGCTCAGAACCGGCTTCTCTGCAATTTTGTGAAGGAGAATCGGACCCTTACTCATAGGAATAGGGTCCTCCAGGATGCTCTACTAATCACCCGGCTATCCTACCACCTTCTAGGTCTCAAGAATGGCTTAGTTGGGGTATCTCCTCTTACCGATATTCCAGCTGGGGTTCGCAGGACGATGGAACGCATGGGGGCCAACCCGAAGAAATTTGGTGAGGGAGCTCCTAATCATAAGGCCTATCTGGACGTCGTGGAGTGGCATAATAAAATAGCCGCGGGAGAAGCTGAGCCCTATCCCTCTAGCCTTCGCCGAGTCCCCGCCCGAGTGGAGGTGGATGTGGCGTATGAAAGATATGAAGATATGACTGTATCTATTGACCCGGAGGAGGTGGGAGGTGGCACGTCGGGTAAGACGCATCTGGGAGATTGCCGATTCTGGAGTCACCACAAAGGGGGTTAAGACCGCCGAGGGTACTCGTATTAGCCGGGAAGAGAAGGGTAAAAGTGCAGCAGTCATGTTTCTTAAGTATAGGTTTGTCACTTCTGCCGGGGTAAGAAGAATGCGCCTGGCGGAGCCGCTTCCCGAGGGATCCGTGGTTGTGCCTATCCCTGAATTGAACGAAGAAGACGCCGCGCAATTGGAAGAGGAGCTTGCGTGGAATCAAGCCCTGGATGCCCGCTTTGCCAAGATCTCCTGTCCTCACAATTCTTCGGAGGGGGTTTCCGCCCGGGTAACCCTGAGGGTGCTTCCGGGTCAGGTCCCAAGTGGGTATAGTAGCAAATAGATAGGAACACCTGTATGTAAAATGCTTATGTAATCGTCCTACAATGACTATGACCGCATGTTCATGCGATTTGTAATTTAAAGAGGATTTACCCGGAACATCCCTAGCTTCAGTCTCTCTTGATTATGCATCCAAAACTGTGCTACTGCTCGTTCCACCACTTTTTGCACCCCTTTCTTTTTCATACTCTGCTTTCTTTTCCTGTTCTTTTTCGGCCCCAAGAACAGCCTCTCGGTCTCCCTTTTTCTGTTCTACATTGGTCCCTTTGGTGCCCGTTTTATTTCCCTCAATTTTTTCTTCATTCTTCTCTGCCCTTTTTACACCAACAACCACCCAATCCCCGGTATTTCTGCCATATCGTCGATGAGGAGCAACTATGCTTGGTCCCCTTTCCCTTGGGGCTGATTGAGTTTGGTTCTCCCTTTTGCCTCTATTTGTGCTCAACTGCGTCCTGCCATTCACTCCAGGCGAAAGGGATTTGGGCTTCCAGACACATTCTTCTGTTTCATGTCCAATCAGCTTGCATTTACTACACTTTGCTGGCTTCCACTCATACTCCACATCTTGGTGCTGAATGATATTATTCTCATCTTTGTATGGAATTCTTTTTTGCTTTACCTTCCCCATGTTCACCTCAACTAGTACCCTTGTAAACTTTATCTTTTCCATGTGCTATGTGGCCTCATCAATCCGCAAGGGGATTCCGATTACACTTGCCAATCTACATAACAGGCTCGGCTCCCAATAGACTGGATTCAATCCAGGAAATTGCACCCATATAGGAATTGTATCTGGCTCATCAAAATCCATTTTTTGTTTCCATACCTTTACAAAAACTGGTTTTTTATCAAAGAAAACCATCCCCCGTTCTATCACCTCATCTCTATGTAAATTTGACTTTTCAAATTTACCTTTCATTTCCTATATACTTTTTCTTCCCTTCAATTTTCTTGTCAATTTATTTTCTTTCTTTTCCGCAATTCTTTTAAAAACAAATATTAATATTCATACATAATATGATAAATTAAAATATTTTCATTGAAAAAAGTTCGAGCATTGCAATAGTATGATATCTAGTTTTAAATACAAGTACATCAACATTATACATTGCATTCTTGTGACGTCCTGCCAGTGCTACAGATGAATGCATCAGACAACATATTGCCAAGATCAACCTGACCAGTGGTGCTGAGATGCAGGTTATCACTTTGCAGGAGCAATCCTTTGGCATCCACACATGTTACCCTATCAAGCTCAGTGTGAAGTTCAAGTTGTGCATCCCGAACTACGTTTCTGTAATGTCCTCCTGATGCAAGAGCAACCTGTTTAACAAGAACTGATCATCAATAACAAGAAGAGTTTTCATGAGATTTGATGCTCCGATCCACAATAATTTGGACGCAGTACCTGAATTACCAACAGATTGGGGGAGTTTAAGTCAGTTCTTAAGTCCAAAATAAACTGTTGCAGCCTCTGTTGGTATGCTCCGGATTCGGTCTCCCTCGTGCTGTCACTCTCTCCCTGATACCAGAGCAGGGCTTCAATCTCCCCGCCGCCGGAGCACGCTAGAGCCGCCGTAGCCCTGCGCACCAGATTGTTATAAAAATCAGTTCCTTTCTGCCACTGAATAATTTTCGACCCCGATTTCGCACAGGGAACCAGCCCTACAACCCCGTAGCCTGGAATTTTGTTGATCAAGGACGTCGCGAAGGGAATCCCAGGGCCGACTCCGCTGCTCACGTTGGCGATTTCCATGCCTGCATGGAGAGGCTCTTCCGCCTCCTCCCATTCCAGCTCTTTGTTCAGACTGAGGACGTTGGGATTTGGTCTGCACTCCGGCGGCACCACGCCGTCCCAGATGTTATTCCGGACACCGCCTTGTCCAGACATGTTGCTCTGCCCAGCTAGCAGAAATATGCGGACCTTAGAATGTGCGAATTGCATCATTGTGATGAAAACCAAAACAGATATGACCGATTTGGTTGTCATTGATATGATCTGTGTGATGCCTTGTTGAATTCGATAGCTATATATATATATATATATATATATATATATATATAATGGAATACGTTGCAGATGAATTTTATATGATCAAAAGAAGTAAACGCGCAGCAGGTTGGCTGCATGATGGGCAGATGAATTCTATATGATTAAAAGAAGTAAACGCGCCGGTTGGCTGCATGATGATTAGTTTATATGGCATTCACGATTAAATTATTCCCCACGCACCGGTGTAATTAATATTAGTTTTCTTCTACTCGTATTTTTAATATTGGATTTACTTTGATTTTATTCGCCTTAATCTAACATTTTGTTATCATCACCAAACTGAAATGGTGTTCATCGTTTACTTTTAATTTGTGTCGAGTAATTGCCTCTATTTATATCCCACATTATTAGTACATTTCTTTTTTAATTAGTACACTATATATACTTTCAAAACAATACACATAAAATCATGGATGGTTTTTGTGGCATACTGTAGCAAAAAACTGGCTTATTAAAGCTAGAAGAAACTCCAAAACAAAAAGTACAAAGAAAAGACCAGAACAAACGTCCATCAAACCCCTCAGCTCAAGAAAAATAACTCCCTACCATTTCTATCAATTATATGTACGAAAGTTTTATTTAGACATGCCGCTAAAATCAGAGAAACCAACCAACCCAATATAGTTATATAGTCCGTATAATGAAAGGAATGTTGTTTAAACTACTCTAAACAAAATTTCATCTAGAAACATCTATGCAGTGTATTTGCCAAAAGAGTATGTTTTATTTTCTTGACTATTAGATTACATCTAGAAACAGAAGCCTTAAGCAAACAACTAACAATTTCAGTCTAACTTAATTAGTCATTCTGATTTATTTTTAATATATTAATTTTTGCTTGAAATTAAATATTTTAGTCATGCTGATCTATTCATATTAGTTCAACATAAAGTTAAATAAGTTAATGAGAACAGAGCCTAAATCTCGTTTGTTTCAATCTAAATGGTTTTAATTTATGGGAAATATTATAAAAAAAATAATTTAAGGGACAAATATGAGTTTTTTGCCTAATTGACCTTGCAATCTCTAAATAACACTCTTACAATTTTAATTCTATAATAATAACAATACTTATTTTGCTATGTCATTGCCACTTGGTACCAATGGAAATTTATTTAAATGTAATCTTATATCATTTAATTACGCCATCTCATTTGTCTGCTCCTTCATTTCTCTCCTCGGCACCTCGATGACCATCTCAATCCCAACAAAATGATTTCCATTGTCATTTAAAATTCAAACCATAAAATGAAGCTCTGTTCATTCATGGCAAGCAAACCGAATTCGGCCAGAAAAGGTCGAACAAAGGTATCTACCAAAAACTTTCAGTCCAGATAGGTGGTCAATGATTTATTCACCATCGAACGTACAAAGTTTTGATTCTTTTTTATTTTCATTTTTGTTTCAATAGGAGTATTCATAATCGAAATTATTACATGTTATTTTTAATAGGAGTATGTAGTTATACAAATTATTACAATACTCTAAAATTATAATAAAAGTAATAAATATCGAAAAATAAATGAATATACATTAAGTTAAATATTTTTAAAATGATATGCTGATTAGAAATAATATGAATAATTTACCATGGTAATTAATATATTTTGTGGTAAGCAAATATTATTTATATTTGGAAAAGTTTCATTTAGGATTTAGTCAGCAATAGTTTTCAATGTTGAGGCCTACTTCTTCGAAAATCGAGTAGTACTGCTTGACAAACCGTATATGTGGACATCACAATTTTGGATTTGTCATCGTTAGAAATGCTCTAACTCCTCAGAAGAAGTAGCATAGTTGAAGGATAAGCCAAAGTGTAGAGTACCACTAACATATAGAATGATACAATTGATTATAGTTGAGTGATCATCACGACGATCATGAAGACATCGACCAAGTTCACAAAAAAAAAACTAAAATTGGACAAGTGATAGTGAAATACTGCAAGGAACAAACGGGGGTTCAACATAGATCAGAATTAGTAAGAGGATCGCTAGATCTACTATGAAGATGGGAGCAAAGGCACAAATAGTTAGAGTCAAAAGTATTAGCAGTTATACTCGATCAATAAATCTTCCCGGCTGAACAATATCTTTTAGCCATCTAATTAGCCAATCATTTATCATTAATAAAAAACAGAGGATTCGGTTACTACCAAAATACATCAAGTACCTAGACTACTTGGAGATTTCATTAATGGGTCAAAATACTTAGACTATCAAATACTATCAAGTACCTATACTAGACTAGACTAGTTCATTGGAGCCTTCAGCTAGTCTGTGTCCAACTGTTTTTCATATTTTTTATTCCAAACAATTCATGATTGAAGCAGGAGGCTTCTGTGATGAGGCATGCATGGGTCAACGAATCCAACTCCATGAGAATCTCACTTGGAGCCCATGGATTCCAAATCAAATACGAGTTTGGTCCGCAACCAAGAATAAGAACTACATGGTTGGTCTTGTTTTGACCCCTTTTATTTTATGTATAAACTCCTTGGCCCTTCTACCCGTCTAGCAACTGTAGGTTACACCTAAGGCTCCCTGCAACAGGGATATTGTTCCTCAACCATCCCCGAATTTCAGTGTGTAGCTCATCCCTTTTCTGCTCTCCCTTGTCTTCGATCCTTAAATAGCCACCGCTAGGTGCAAAAAGTTTTGTAACCTTACCACCCGCCTTAGAGTGAGCTTCTCGAACCGCCAGTTTCTCACCCGTCGCTCGTTCCAAATCCCTTAATATCTAAAATCTCCTTGAAACCTAGAAACTAAAAGACGTTGCTCAGGTTATTCTGCTCGGCAATAGAACCATCAGTTGTGGAGTAATGAGAAATACGGTCCAATATGTCTTGGCAGGGCTGGCCCAACACATTGTGAGGCTTGAGACAAATTTTGAAAAATATACAAAAATTTCCTATTTAAATTTGTTTTTATATGCAGTGTAAAAAATTACAAATTTGGAGGCCCTTTCCCTATATTTATATCAACCCAAAATATGAAATTAGTTTGAATTGGGCTTAAACTTAAATTTTCTAAAAAAAAATTAAGTTCAAGTAATAAAAAAAAATTAAAAATTGAGGCCTCTATTTTCCTAGCCCAATCGGAGGCATGAGGCAAGTGTTTCATTTGCCTCCTATGTTTGGCCGGCTCTGTGTCTTGGAAAGAGGGCTTAAACCTCTTCATGTCTTCATTGGAATTTATCATTGCTCGAGTTATTCTGCTCCGCAATAGCATCATTGTTTAGTTTTTCATGGCTAGATTGTTGACGTAACCAACTAGTTAGTTTTTTCCTAATGTTCTCTTGATTCTTAAGATGGTGCTATTTGAGCAGTTTGTGTCAATATAGAATTCTGATTCAGAAAAGTTGATTATCTGACCTGATGTGGCTTCATAGGCTAGAAGAAAATCTTTCAATCTCCTCATGTTCATGGCCTTTCCAGTTAGAAAGATTGTTGTAGTATCAGCATACATGAGGTGAGAGATAGGCTAACATCTCTATGGAGTGAGAATGGTTCCCGATAGTTGATTTGGAAAAGTTTCTTAATGCTTGTAGAAAAAGCCTATGTGATCAGGTTATATAATAAGGGGGAAGGGGATCCCCCTGCTTAATTCCCCTTGAGGATTTGAAGAAACCTGATGTTGTTCAATTTATCAAGACTTAGAAGTGAGCAGAGGATATATTTTGCAGAATGATCTTGACAAAGGTACCATGGAAACCGACTTTTAGAAGCACTGAGTTCAGAAAAGCCCAAGACACTCTATCAAATGTTTTTCGCCTATCTAGTTTAACTATAAGATTTGGGCTTCTCATTTTTCCATTAGGCAGTCTAATCATTTCAACCATCTAGATTGTGTTGTCCATATCCCTACCCTTTTAAAGGCTAACTGTTCTGGTGATATCAGTTTAGGCATTGAGCTCTTCATTCTTTTAGTTATGATCTTGGAAGAAGTTTTATTTACAAAATTTGAAAGACTGATGGAGCTAAAGTCAGAGAAAGATCTAGGCACTTGTTATGTTGGGATTAAAGTAAGCCATGTACTAGAGATGGCCTGGTCTTGGCTTGCAAAAATTTATTTGCCGCTTCCAATAGATCTTGTTTAACACTGTCCCAGAAAGTTGTAAAAAAATGCCCTGTGAATCCATCTGATCCTGGTGCACTATCTCTACCCAGGTCAAAAACAGAAAACTTGAGCTCATCTAAGGTTACAGGCTAAGGAGCTCTAAGTTATCATTATTGTGTGTTAGTTTTGGAATTTCAGCCAAGAAATGATTCAAAAATGTTCATGTGAGATCGGAATTCTGCTCTGTTAGCAGTTCTTCAAAGAAATCAACACCTTGCGTTTTGATAAGTGCTAGTTGGATCAGTGATCCATTGTCCATTCCTATCTCTAATTTTTGTTACTTTTTTTACTTAGCAATCCTCTCTTTTATAGGGCTATGGAAATAACTAGTGTTTGAATCTCATTCCTTACCTATCTAACCATAGCTTTCTGCATCCAGAAAGTTAGTTATTTCTTTAATTGACCTAGTTAGGATAGCTCTAGCTACTTCTACTAAGCTCTATCTGATATGCTTGTGATTCTGTCTGTTGGTATATTATCTCATTTTCCTTCACTTCCTCTGCATCTAGGGTGTTTTGATTTATATTACCAAAGTGAGTTTTGTTCCATTCCTTGATGGCTATCTTCGGCCTTTTGAGCTTAAAGACTATGTTGAACATCCCCTAATATGGTGAACTAATATTCCAGTTTTGTAAGACAACAGGCTTAAAACCTGGTCTAATTAATCCACTTTTCTTGAAATATAAATGGTTTGGGATATTGTTCCTCTGCTGACTGAATGGACAATAGGAGAGGTGAGTGGTCAGAGGTCTACCTATTGAGGACTTGAATTGAGCTATGGGAGAAGAGGTCTAGTCATTCTAAATTACCTAGACCTCTATCTAATCTCTGTTACACCAGAGAATGCTGCCACAATATTAAAGTCCCCAATGTAGATGGTTGGGGCTACATGCAGGGTAAGAAGATCACTCCAAAGAGCTTATCTAAGTTTCCTAATTACTTTGGCACATACAAACACGCAATTCCATTTAATGTTAGAGATTTTGCGAGTGATTTCTATTAGAATGTACTTATCAGATTCTCTAATGGGAAGGAGTTCAAAATTTTGGTTCTAAAAGAGCCAAAATTTTGCCTCCAAAATATAGAACTTGTAAACTTTGGAAGTTAGATTTTGCACATTTTCTCTTGTTAGATAATAATTATGTGAACTTAATACTGAATCAATTACCTAAATAATTTTTTTGATGGATAAAATTGCATAAATAACCAGAAAAGTTTTTAATATCCGAAAATAGAAGTATCGATTTTTCAAAACTTGATTTTAAAATCGATTTTTCAGAAATAGAGTTTAAAGTCGATTTTCCAGAAATAGATATTGAAATCGACTTTGAAAAGTAGACATTGAAATCGACTTTTGAAAAGTAGACATTGAAATCAAGTTTTGGAAAGTAGAGTTTGAAATAGATTTTCTAAAATCGATTTTAAAGTCTATTTCTCAAAAATAGAATTATTTGTTCTAGAACCAAACTAAAACACTACTTAGTAATTTTCTACCACTTTTAAACACTACCAAACAACATGAATAAAAAAATGAACTTGAAGATGGTGATAAAACATTAGATTGTAATTAAGAATAGTAGTTAACATGAATTCTTCAAAACAAAATAAAATGAGAGTAGTTAACATGAAAGTAAGTGGCGCATTGAAGTGAAAGAGATTTAGTTAGGAATTAATTCAAACTCAAAAAGACGCCTCTCTCCCAGCGTGAACAATACTTTTCTCTCTCAAGCCCCCATTTCAGATCTAGTCCGGGGAGGTGATCGTCGGCGCCCTTCGCCGCGCCGGTCACCTTCCCACCCCATTTATCTTTTCTGTTTTAGGTAGTACAACACCTCATTCTCCACACCTACAGAACCAAACGGCCAGAGCCATCATCGAACGCTGCCAGCCAATGACCGCCACAGAAGAGTAGATCCCGGAACGTTCAACATCGCCGGAACACAGCTGCGCCACCGATCGGGTCACCCACAGATCGGGGCGTTGCAATCTCCGCTCCCGGACGCCGCTCCACCCCAGTCGAGTCGTCGACTTCAGACTGGAAGCAGCTCAACGGCGCCTCTGACGTCCCTTCTGCTGCCCGACGCCGACATGAGTCCGGCTCCATCGCGGGTCTCCCAGATCCAGGTCGCGCCACGCGCAGGGAAGCGAGCCCACTCCGGCGCCGGAGCCCAGCTCCAGGCGAACAGAGGCCGCACCGACGGAGCCCAGATCCAGGTCGCCTTGCCGGATCCCCTCGCCATCGACGGGGTCCCCCACGGATCCCTTCGCCACTGACGGGGTCCCCTCGCCGGATCTCGCCGGATCGGGGACGGGGTCGCCCATTCTGGTGCCCGCCGCTCGACGCTGCCACCGCGCGGTCACTTCATAGCCGGCTCGGGTCGGTTCAGACCGGTTCGGGTTGGTTCGGGCGGTCGGGTCGGGTTGGTACATGGTCTCTTGTTTTTGGCTCAACTAGAGAATGAGGTAGCTTTTACTTTTCTTTTTTACTATAGTAGTTTCTATGAATAAGGTAGGATTATTTGAATGGATTATTATTTGTCAACCTTAGTTTATGGACGGGTATGTTTCTATTTCAGAAACTTTGGTTGGTTTCAAATCTGGTTTATGGGTGGTCAGTTAAGAGAAATCCGAGTCGGTATAGTAATTTTACTTATTTCTGGCGATACTGTCCCAATATAAACTAAATTTGTAGACAATGGAAGTTAGTTTTGCAACTTCTCTCTGTTAAATAATACCTTTGTTCAAATTTCTATACTATGTGGTTTTTGCTAGCTAGTTAGACCCGGATTGGTTGGAATCTGCCCATAGTATTTACCTTATTGTAGGGGATATGATTTGGAACTGGTTTTTTTTGCAAAATTGTCCTGACAGACTTAGGGAGTATCCTTACCCATTTGTTTGTTATATCCCTCTTAACTCTTAATTGGCGAGAGGGTAAACCCCATAGGCTTCTGGACTAGGTTACATTTGTGCCTAGACTAGTAGACTTCGATTAAATAGTTTAGAATGCGAGTTAAGGTACTACGCTTGTCAGGTAATTCGATACTCTTGAGTATTAGACCGTGGATTTTTACGATGTATCCCCTTTTTAATGTAAGCCTTCGGGCACCACTTTGCTTCCAGGCGAAAGCCTAGGAAATAGCCTTCGGGGCACCACCTTGCTTCCGGGCGGAAGCCTAGAAATTAGCCTTCGGGCAACTAGATACAGGGAAGATTAAATTTGCTTTATGCTTCAGAAATTTCTCTGTTATCTCCCAAATTGCCTCCACTTGTGGAGAACAGCCTTCGGGCAACTTGTAGCCACTAAGGCCTTTTTATGGTCTTATGTGTATTATGTTTTGTTTTTATTTCGGTTGAGGAGTCATGAATAATCCTCCCATTTATGATGGTTTTGGTGTAAAAAAAAGAAAAAAAAAAGTAAGTAGCGCATCACACTAGAGTATTACACAAATCAATGTCACTAAAACAACAAAGTCTACAAATGGCGGCTTTTCCTACGAAGGTAATACCGAGTAACATTATGTCTAGATAGTGGTATAGAGGATGATCTCATCTCATAACTTGAAATAATTGGCTCATTAAATCTAGAAATTAGAATACAAAATCTTGGGTGAGACTGTCCTACCTTTAGCTTATGGTAGGACGAATGATTTTTCATGTGTTTATCATGTGTTTGTAAGTTTTGTTTGTATTTCTTATTTATTTAATTAATTAATATTATTTAAATAAATAAAATAAGTTAGTAAACGAAGGAAAACTATGATGAAGTGGAACTAATGACACAAACACTTGAACTAACTCTATATACATATTTAAAACATTTAAATGAATTTTTCATTAAAAGTAGTATAATAAGAGTCTAATAATACATAAACTAATTTCAAAAATATGTGAAGTAAAACACGGTCGTCTCACCCAAGACCTTCTCAATATAGATACATTGAAAGTGTCATCATGGTGTGCAAATGATTCTTGTTCACCTTGATTCTCCGATGCACGATGCATATTCTCATCTTCAACTTCAAAGGCATAATGATAAGGACCATCTTCACATTCAAAGGCATCATGATGTGCATCATCTTCACCTTCATTCTCCGATGCCAAACGCCTATCCTCTCTACCAACGTGAAGGGCATATGAAGATAAATGAGCCGCTTCTGTCATAGCTCGTTGCGACTTCACCCAACCCAAAACTCTTTTCCGGACCGAATCCTGTAATACTGTTTTCCCCACCGAATCGAAACACATATGTTTCTATATAATGTTCGTCCTTCAAATATGTTTTTAGAGCAGAAGAAAACTTTATCGTCGACCTACGGTATTAAAATAAAACTTCATAAACTCGCCCTTTTGGCTGGGTTTAATAAAAATATTTACCGTTACAAAGAAATCGATTTCTCATTTATCGATTTTGAAGACAACTTTTCAAATATAGACTTTAAAATTGATTTTTGAAATGTCGATTTTGAAATCGATTTTTGGAAACTCGATTTTAAAATCGAGTTTTGGAGTGTCGATTTTAATGTCAATTTTTGAAAAATCGATTCTTCTAGTTTAGGAATTTAAAAATAATATCGGTATTATAGGAATATTTCTTTATTTGGAGATTACTGTTGGAATTCGCCCACTTAATACTCTTATAAGAAATCCTGAAAATCTACAATCGAGAAATTCTTTTTACTGTGGGATGACCTCATCGTGATTGAGGGGTATATGAAAAAGTTCTATATTGAATCGGTTTAAAAGTTTGAATCGGGATCGATCGTTTATTAAATGAATGATCGGTATTAGATCATGTATGTTCACGAGCAATCAATTAATTTAATTTATTAATTAAATATAAACAATATCTAATAAATTTATCTTTTCAAAAAATGTCTAATAAATTTATAAGTTAGTAAAAATAAACTTAAGAATAAAAAGGAAACGATAAAAAGGAAGACAAAGAAGGTAATAAACATGTGTTTGTCCCACGATGGTAAGAGATGAAAATGAAGTGATGCAATAACCTATAAATACACTTGAGATACTCTTAATTATTTTTAACTACGTCGTTAGAGGACAAAAAATGTTCTGGGTCTATATAAATATTTTTATTGATTGAAACTTTGATGGCTTATTCAAATCGCACGTGATCCAAGATCAATCCTAGTCTCGTTCAAAAACTTGAAAGATCAAATTGGGCTTGAACCAAGTTTGAGCTGAAATAAAATTTTATCGATTGAACCGAGAGTTCGAGAAGTATAATTTTCTCGGTTACCTCACCCCTACTAATAAATTAACCTACCATCTCACAACAACAACAAAACAAAATAAAAATAAAAATTCATAACTATAATTTGTTTTAACCTACTCGGATACCCGAAACTCGGGTATTGAATTCGAATTGGAATCATTCTGATTCAGATATTCGAATTTGATTCGTTCTTCAGTTTTTCAATTTTTTTACATTCCTACTGTTCAAATGACTGAAGGGATGCTATTTCCACAACCCAATATCCTAAATCCACAACCCATTTAGGGTAAATTTTACTAAAATATCCCTCATTAAATTTTAATTTTAGTTAGCTATTATCATGAAAATTAGTCATAATCAAATTTTAATTCATGAAATGTACCTCACTTTATAAATAGTATAAATCGTTTTATCAACTTTGAAATTGATTTTAAAACTGTTTGAAATTTCATTTTTTTAGATGCAGATTAAAGATCATACTGCATGTTGTTTGGATTAAAGATGATGTTTTAATGATTAATGTTGTTTGGACCGATGATTATTTTAATTTTTTATAAAGAAATTGTAATACTAAATTTGAAGGTGTTAAACTGCAACTTCAAAATCATTCCTTCATCGAAAAAAATGGCCAAATCACTGCTCTTTTTCAACCTCTCGCTCCTGCTTGCCGGCACCTTCGCCGGAGCCTATGCCCTGCCCCCTCACCCCATGCCACACCCTATGCTCCACCCCATGCCTCCCCGGAAATTCATCGGAGTCGTCTACTGCAAGCAGTACTGCACTGCAAGTACATCGGCGTGACACCGTCTGGAAAGCTAAACCCCTGCAAAGGGCCGTGGTGAGGCTGACCTGCAACAACACCAAGTACTGGCCGGTGGTGGCACTGGCTGGTGGTGGCGGAGGCGCCGACCGACGTGAACGGTTACTTTCTGATCATGGCCAAGAACGCGACGAACGCAGCAAGGTGGCCATGGTGAAGTCATCGTCCCCGAATCTTATGAACGTTGAAAGTTTGAAGATTTCGTGGGTCTACAATTAAATTTAATAAAAACTTGAAATAATATTCAAAATTTAAGGGATTTAAATGAAATAATAAATATTAATTGAATCCTAAATTTAATGAGGGGTGATTAAGTAAATTTATCACTAAATGGGTTGTGGATTTAGGAAATAGATATGAAATGAGACAATATCTTGGGCTTATAAAAAAATTTCGAAGCGCCGCTTGTGTTTAGGGAACACATTTCTGTAAATACCATCTACGATTTAGCCGACTAGCCGTAGGATTATGGAATGGCAAGAATTGTGTTCCTTAAACACATGGATGGTGGAGACCTCTCATTACTCAACTCATCTCCCTTTGCTAAACTACTGGATTCATGCATTGCTTCTAAGTCCGTTAAGGACGTGGCCCGAGTCCATGCCCGACTTATCAAAACTCGGTTCAGCCGCGAGGTGTTCATCAACAACAGGATCATTGATGCGTATGGCAAGTGCGGGGCTCTGGGTAGTGCTAGGAAGCTGTTCGATAAAATGCCCGACAGAAATACCTTCACTTGGAACTCAATCATTGATCAGCTGATTGGATCAGGACATGTTGATGAGGCTGAGAAGCATTTCCATTTGATTCCTGAGCCTGATCAATGCTCTTGGAACTTGATGGTTTCGGGGCTTGCCCGGCATGAGTTTTTCAACGAGTCCCTTGAGTATTTGGTGAAAATGCATTCGGGGGACTTTAGGTTAAATGATTACTCCTATGGTAGTGCGCTTAGAGCTTGTTCTGGGCTCAAGGACTTGAGAATGGGTGGTCAGCTCCATGCTTCGGTTTCCAAGTCTGTGTATTCATCTGATGTTTGTATCGAATCTGCCCTTGTTGACATGTACTCCAAATGTGGCAACGTAAGATGTTCTCAGAAGGTTTTTGATTTGATGAAACATCGGAATGTGGTTTCCTGGAATAGTTTGATTACTTGTTACGAGCAGAATGGACCTGCACTTGAGGGGCTGAAGGTGTTTAAGGAGATGATGAACTGTGGGTTTGAGCCTGATGAAATGAGTTTGGCTAGTGTGGTGAGTGCATGTGCGAGCTTGACTGCAGTTAAAGAAGGGAAGGAAATTCATGCGCGTACCATAAAGTCCAATATTTTTATAGATGATGTTATTATATGCAATGCATTGGTTGATATGTATGCAAAATGTGGCAGAATTTTTGAGGCAAGATGTATTTTTGACAGGATGAGAATGAGAACTGTGGTGTCCGAGACCTCTATGGTTAGTGGATATGCAAGAGTAGCGAGTGTGGCATCTGCAAGGGCATTATTTGGCCGAATGATTCAGAAGAATGTGGTGTCTTGGAATGCGCTGATTGCAGGCTATACCCAGAATGGAGAGAATGAAGAGGCATTGGGTCTTTTTCTTCAACTAAAACGGGAACATGTTTGGCCAACACACTACACCTTCGGAAATCTCTTGAATGCGTGTGCGAACTTAGCTGATCTAAAGCTTGGGAGGCAGTCTCATGCACATGTTCTTAAGCACGGACTTCGATTCCAGTATGGTCCTGAAACTGATGTTTTTGTTGGTAACTCTCTTATAGATATGTATATGAAATGTGGATCAGTTGCAGAGGGCAGATTAGTTTTCAGAAATATGGTCGAGAGAGATTATGTTTCATGGAATGCCATGATAGTTGGCTTTGCACAAAATGGGCATGGAACCGAAGCCCTTCAATTTTTCCATCAGATGTTACAGGCTGGAGAGAAGCCGGATCATGTGACTATGATCGGTGTTCTATCTGCTTGTACACATGCTGGGCTTGTTCAGGAAGGGCGCCACTATTTCTATACTATGAAGGAGTATGGAATTGAACCATCGAAAGACCACTACACTTGTATGGTTGATTTGCTAGGCAGAGCTGCACAACTCGATGAAGCAATGAATTTGGTCGAGACAATGCCTATGCCTCCTGATGGCGTGGTTTGGGGCTCTCTGCTTGCAGCTTGTAAAGTTCATGGAAACATTGAGTTAGGCCAGCTTGTAGCTGAGAAGCTTCTTGATCTTGATCCCAATAACTCGGCCTCCTATGTTCTTCTTTCAAACATGTATGCTCATCTCGAACAATGGCAGGATGTGAAGAGAATTCGCAAACGCATGAGGCAGCAAGGAGTGGTTAAACAACCAGGTTGCAGCTGGATTGAGATTCGGAGCACCGTGCATGTTTTTATGGCCAAAGATAAGAAGCATCCCCAGAAAAACGAAATATATCATGTACTAAAAAGTCTGGCTAATTCTATGAGGTTATCTGGATATGTGCCTGAAGTCGGCGCCCTTGATGCTGATCCAAGTATCCAGCAGGCCACTCTTCATGGATGACTTAAAAGATGTTTGATTAGTATATTTTTATCTGAATATGGAATATGTAATATGGAGCATCTATTTTAATATATGATTTATAAAGATAGCATTTTGTCATCTTGATCTCCAGTAACAAATAAAGATATTTTGGAAACAAGCCCTATAAGTCATAACTCTAAGAGATAAACCAACCAAAACAAGAAAACAAAGATAGAAGAATACAAAACTGATTTTACATCAAACTCAGATGATTGAATGAATGAATACAGTAAGTTACATACAATGGGTACTAATGTAGGTACTTCACATTAAAAAGTTTTAACCGGCATCTAACTTTTTTAAGTTCAGATGAGTTCAGATAAGTTTTTTAAAGTCCAGTTAATCTTTCATAAGTTCATATAAAGTTTTTCAAATGAGTTTAGATAAGTTCAAATACTGTGGGAAGAAATTCAACAGATGATTTGTTACGAGATGCGTGGTACATTAGTTGGGAGAGCCTCCCGCAAACCAGAGCCCCTCCCCTTTTTTCCAACCGCGCCGGGGAGGCACCGGCCGGCATCTCTCGCCGGCCCGGTGGTGACCTCCCTACCCCGACCTAGCTAATCTCCAGCTACCATCTTCTCCCTCAAAAAACCGTAACCCCATCGGACTCCGACAAGCTACGGCGATGACTCTGTTTGATCCCAGTGGCCTCCGATCAGATCCAGGCCCAGCCCGGCGAGCCCGACTGCAACCCGGTCCAGATCCCGGCGTCCCGGACCTTGGCCCAGTCCGGCGACACCGTCTGTAGCCCGGTCCAGTCCCGGCGAGCCCGATCCCGCAGATCCGACGTCACAGCGGCGACTCCTCCAACCCCGGCCCAGCCCGGCGACCCCGAAGTCTCCCGATGAGTCCGACACCGACAACAGACCTGCTGATCTAGAGCAGAACCACGCCGGAAAAATTAGGAGGGAGTCGACAGAGCTACGCCGCCAGGACGCGAGGGGTGTAAGCCGCGACGCCACGCGCCACCGCCGCCGTCACGCTCCACTGGGCAGGCTCAACGCCATGGCGACGCGCCGCCTGTCTATGGGCGTTTTCATATGCCGCGCGTGGAGGTCACGCGCCTCCACAACGGTGTCCGCGCTTGCGGTACACGCGCCGCAGCGCCGGAATCCGGTGCTGAGCTCTGACGTTTCTGCCAGTGAGGGTTTATTTCTTTTTCCTTTTATTATTTTTTTTTTTTGATGCAATTAGATGAAAGCTATCTGCCAATTATGGTTTTATTTAAACTGTTTTTGGCTTAAGATCTGATTAGCAATTAGGAGAAATCCGAGTCAGAAGTAGTTTGTTAACTCACTTTATGGCGATTTTGCTTCAAATCTTTAGACCGTTGGAGATGTTTATCATTTTCATACGTGTTAGATGGTTTTTGCGTACTCAACCTCTCATTTGCCTGCTTGAACTCTCTACAACCCTGAGATGACGAGTAAGCGAGGGTTTGTGTTGATAGAGTCTGAACGGACTGGGGTGTTTCTTTTACCACGAAACTAACCGGAAAGGAAATGACAATATCTGGGCGTGATCTAATTGTTTTATGTATTAGTGTAGGGAATATGATTTGGAATTGGTCTTTTTGTGGAGCTATTCTGACAGACTTGGGGAGTATCCTTACCCATTTGTTTGTTACGTCCCTCCTAACCCTTCATTGGCGGGTGGGTAAACCCCATGGGCTTCTGGTTTTGTTAAACTGGTAGATTTCGATTAGGTAGTTTAGAATGCGAGTTAAGGTGCTACGCTTGTCAGGTAGTTTCTTTCGGCCATAGATTTTACGATGTATTCCCTTTTTGATGTAAGTCTTCGGGCATCACAGCCTTCGGGCAACCCCTTGCTTCCAGGTGAAAGCCTAGGAATATGCCTTCGGGCACACAGCCTTCGAGCAACAGGTCCTTGCCTTGGGTGGTGATCCCACCCCTATTTTCCCTTACTTTAGGGTTGATAGCTGGTAATGGTCTTGTATCTTTATTTTTTAGTTATTTACGGCATGAGGAAGCCAATATAATCCTCCCACCAATGGTGGTTTTATCTTAAAAAAAATATATTTACCTGCAAAAAAAAAAGATGATTTGTTACGATATTGCTTACCAATATATTTGGGGTCATATTCGTTTAATAAAAAAATCATAACCACAATGCTACTATAACATATATAATATTCATCTCTCATAAACATATTGAATCGACATTTTAGATAACTCTATCGTTGTAATGCAAATTTTAATAAATCCAATTCATTAAAAAGTTACGAACTAATATAAATTCTCTGTATTTTAATACAATTTATGCATGTCTATAGGTGCTAATTTCCTGAGATAATTTCACTAAACTGGATTGAATTGAATTAAATTGAATTGAATTTAACTGATTTATGGGAAGGGGCTGATTGGTCTATTAGAAAGCAACGAGGGGAGGTGCTGAAAAATAGAAAAACTAGATAATTATGAACCATGAAGATTAAGCCGTTGCATAAAATCCGGCGATCAGAAACGTTGCCGATCCTCTCAAAATCACGATCTGGACGGAAATGCACGACTCGTTCAAATTCAACAAACAACCGGAAAGATCTCAGATCCACAAATATTTCAGAATTAAAACAAACATTCCCAAAAATAGCAAGGCAGAGTCCAGAAACCCCTATAAATGGCAACCAAATCCCATCCCATTGGAACAAGCACAAGCGCATTTGATCACAAGAGCCTCATTCCCATAAAAACAAGGCGAATTTCGGTAACCATTCTCAGGTTCCCGCAGTTCAGCTTCAAGCCTTAAAAAAAACACAGCAGAAAACAGCAGAAAACTCAGAAAAAATGGAGATGAAGAAGATCGCTTGTGCTGCCCTGATCGCCGCCGCGTCCATGACCGCGGTCCTCGCCGTGGAGGCTCCGGCGCCGGCGCCCGCCGAGCACAGCGGAGCCGCCTCCGTTGGGACCTTCCTGGGTGCCTCCCTCCTGTCCTTCGCTGCATACTACCTGCACTAAGCTGCTGCGTGGTAGATTCAAGGGGAACAATGGAGAGGAGTTGTAATAAATAAATAAAGAAAAAAAATGGAATAAAGATTTGTTACTTTTAGTCTATGATTTCTTTTCTAGGTATGCAAATTACAGAAATTGAAAAAATATTCTTATTTGTAACTCATTCATGAAATGGAATAAAGCGGGATTATTGTCCTAGTTCCTTTCTTTCTAGCTAGTTTAGCTACTATATAATTCTCTCTCATTTAATTTTGATCAACTATCTTGCAATTATTCATGAAATGGGTCAGTGCTGAAATATTTTTCATTTAGTCACACTAATTAATTTAATATATATAGTTATAAATCGTGTAACTTCAAATTTCATAAATATAAAAAAGACAAAAGTCATACTAAGGATTCTGAGTATTTTGACAAAGAATGTAATTATAAATTTGGTGGGAATTTAAATCCTACATGAACCAAACGACTCCTAATTATGAAGGCATCAGCTTAAAATATGGATATCTTGGTTATTAAATATGTACTAAATATTGGGTAGAAATAATAAATATTATTATAATTTTAGATTTATGGCATAAAATCTTATACAAATTGTTACCAATTTTTTAATTAAATAAATATATAGAACATGAAAAGTCATACCAAAACATTAATATATACTCCTAAGAGAATCTCCAATGCAAGCCTCTCAATCAAAAAAATTGATGGCCACGTAAGATTGATATTCTAAAAATCTAAAAATCCTCTCCAATCCAAACATCAATTAAGGGGTCAATATTATGTGTCACATGACATGGATTGAAGGCATCAATTAAGGGGTCTATACTTTGATGCTCAATTTGGAAGGCATCACTTTGCGAACTTAACATATTTAGACTTTTTTACTAATTAAATCATTTAATCATTCCATATTTGAATTTGAAAAATAATTGCAGTATTTAATTCAATAATATTGTTGTGACAATTGATGGTTGCATTGGAGAACCAAACTTCAAAATAAAAGTTTTCAATCTTACATCACATTGACGCCCAATACAATTTTGACAATTGGAACCTATTTTTACTCATGACCCTCTCACCATTGAAGATGCTCTAAGTGAATGAAATTCCAACACCTAATTGGTCAATAGTGGTGTAACTGGTGTTAGGGTAAAGATTGGTCTTTTTTTGTTTTTTAAAACCAATTTATATTAATCATGGAAATAAAAATAGATTACAAAGATGACCATTATGTTCATAGTTTAACAGAGTCCTACTGGCTTTGTTGATACTAAAAAGGGAGAGCAAACTCTAAGGAGAGCTACAATATGCTTCTATGATGCTTTTAATCTCCCATGGTGCTAACTTGGTATTTTTGAGTGCTACAACTAGATGTGATGAGTCTGTAAGCAAGCTACTTTTAGTGCCCTGCAACAACTTTCCGCTTCTGCTTGTAAAGGAGATGTGCAAAGGAAGAACTCTGAGCTCCTAGTTGTCTCTTCTTTCTTAGAGATTGTCTATGCCCTGTGCCTAGCCTCTTTTTTTTCTTTTTTTTTTTGCAAAGAACCATCCACTTTTATGATGTAAATCTCTTCCTCTAGTTGAGATTGTGGTTGATTCCTTTCTTGTCCGGAGAAGTTTTGGACCTCTAATGGTGTGTCCTAGTGGTCTGAAGCCAATTATAACCTGCTCTCCATAAAGATTAGCTTTGTCCAATGCTAATTTGGCACAAGTTATGGAGTCTAAATCATTATTCCCCATTGCCTTTTTGTAATTTCAGTTCTTGCAAAAGTGATTGGAAATTCACGATGATAAAGAAGAGATAAGACCTAGTCATTACTCTGTGGGTATCTCAGTGAAGAGTTTCTCTACACACTTGTGAGAAACTGCAGTTAATGAACAAATGGAGTTCATACTTCTCTCCGGTATTGCATCTTGCCACTTAGACTGATTTGTGATCTTTATTTGTTTGTTGGCAAGGCCTTCATAAGAATTCTCTACGGGAAGATTGTCAACTTGAAGCTATTTTGTGGGAAAAAAAGGAGGTATTTTTGTCTCCTTCCAATTGACTTTAGCTCTCAGTTGCCTGTTTCATTTTTTTTTTCTAGAAGATCTTAATTCACTCTCCAAACTCTGCTCTCCCTTATATGAAGATGAGGATTAGGGTAGCATTACAACTTTCCCACTTTTTTAGTCAGTTCTTTAATTATTTTTTCCATGCTGCCATCACATTTTGGTGCCAGTTTGACAAGTGTCTTAAGGTTATCTACAGAGACTCATCTATCGCTTGCATACTCATGGTAACATTCCCCATTTCTTTCAATTGTATCCAATCCCTGCCCACGACGTTGATGGTAAGGTGGTAACTAAGGAGAGTGATGGTAGTCAATGGTGGCTAGAGTGATGGTAGTCAACAACTTTTCCAATAAAATCCCTTTTACAACCCCTCCAACATTCCAACCCAACTATCATAAAATCCTCACACACATTTTCACATCACTTTCTCTATGTCCCACCACCATTTACTTTTATCCAGGTCATTATTTATTTCTCATGTACCTCATTAATACTTTATTTATCTATCATTAATCCAAAACTTATATATAAATATATACAATGCTTATGCATGTTTAATAAAGAATATTTTATATTAAATCTAAAAATTATATGTTATGATTAAATAATATAAAAAATTCAACATCATATATTACGAATGAAATATGTGAACAGTATGAAAATATATTCATTAATTTATTCATTAATTTAGTTTAAATTAACAATACTTATCTAATTAAAGTATGAAAATATGTGAACAGTATGAAAATATATTCATTAATTGAAACAATACTTATCTAATTAAAGTATGAAAATATATTCATTAATTTTGTTTAAATTTTAACCAATTAAAGATAATAAATATTCCATATAAAAAATAAAATAATTTGAAGTCAACTTAAATGATAATTTTTCTTTATGGTAATCAGGAGCCTTAATTTTGAAGTAAAACAGAAAGGCAAAAAAGAAAACAAAACGCTGGTTTGATAAAAAAACAAAAAAAAATGCAAAAAAGAAAGGTCCACGTTGCACCAAATGTGCCACGTTTGAGAGATTTTCATAGATGCACAGAAGCAGCTCTTGGTCCCATAATTTTTGGGTTTTGAGGGATAAATTCCCTCATAGTTGGAAAGAATCCAACACTTCCCATTTAACATCCTTCTAAAATGCACCCATAAAGGATGCTCTTATAGTGCATGACTTCATCATTCTCATTTTATTTTCCAAATAATTTTCATTTCCCCAAGAAATTTATTTCTACTTGGATGAGAATTTTCCCAAAGTTCTTGCATTTCAGTCCTTAACATTTTTCTTTTGTTTAAAATGAACCTCTAATACAGAAAATTAATAATTGACCTCAAAATGACTAAGAACCTTTTAAATCACCCTCCAACTTTTTCTCTTGTTACTAGACCATTGTGTAAAAGATATTATTTTAATAAGTTTGGTGTACAAGTTCAAATGTGGAAATATATGTTGAATAATACTTAACATGTTAACTTTTGTTAGTGTCGATTCTCTAAAAATTTTGCTATCTAATATTTTCAAATTTCTCTAAATAAAAAAGTTGAAGGTTCAACTAAGGTTATGTTTCTCTTGATTTTTCTTTAAGTTAGTTCAGTTTAATATATTTAATTTTACTTTAGTGTAGCTCAATGTATTTGATTTTTCATTTCATCTCAGTTTAATTAAGCCCATTTATATATATTTTTCAATTCAATTCAATTCATTGTATTTTTCTTTATCACTTTTTTACCGTTTACACAGATAAATTTTTTAAATTTAATTTCAATTCAGTTCAAATAATTAATTTTAAGTTTCTTTCAGTTCAACCCAATTTAATTAAATATATATTTTTAAGTTCAATTCAACACATTTAAAATTATTTCAGCCTAAACCGCGTTGGATATTCCAGATTTGCAGCTTCAAAAAAATTAGGGCAAAATGCATATATGACCCATATAGTCTTGGTTATGTGTGGATATAACTCAGAGTTCTGAAAAAAGTGTGATCACAACTCCTAGTTGATCAAAAACATGAAAAACTTGATGTTTGACGAATTCACCACCAATGATCGAATTGATCTCTCCCAACTCTCCCGACCCTCCCAAAAACTTCCTCCTTTGCATATCACGAGGAGGCTCCGGCCGGCACCTCCGCCGGTCCGGTGACCTCCCCACCTCACTTTTTTAGTTTAACTATAGTTATAGATCACCTCCCCTCGCCCCTCTACAGTCCAGGAGCCATCACATCAGAGCACTCAGATCGGAGAATGCCGGTTTTTCAGATCCCCATTCTGCAACGCGGCGGTCCTGCAACGGCACCAGCTGCCGCCAGGAGTCCCGATCTGACTCCCCTGAACTTGACCCACTACGACCAGCTCCCCGACAACTTCATGGCAGCCAGTTACAGTCCAGTCCCCGACTGGTCTTTTTTTGCAGGTAGTCAGTTCCAGATCTACTGATTGGAGGCCGACCGGGTCACCCTTTCGATCGCGCCTCAATCGATCCATGAGGGTCAACGTCCGGCGGCTCAGATCCACTTCTCCGGCGACTCCCCCGGCGGCTCCCCTGCTTCGTGCTTGTCGAGCTAGCCGGTTCAACCATGCCGGATGTTGCCGACATCTCTGGGCCTGGTCTCTTTGGACCGGTTCGGGCCGGTTCAAGCCGGTCTGGGCCGTTCCGGGTCGGGTCACATGGTTTCTTTGTTCTGGACCATCTAGAGGATGAGGTGGTTATTTTCTTACTTTTATTTTAGTTAGTGTAGATTTTTATCAATAAGGTCATGGAATTTTGAACAAATTATTATCTTCCAACCATAGTTTACCGTTGGGTCTTCCATTTAAACTTTGGTTGGCTTCAACTCCTGTTTCTGTATGGTTGGTAAGGAGAAATCCTAGAAAAAGTAGTAATCTATATACTTTTGGCGATACCTTTTATCCAATACAGACTGGACTTGTAGACCGTGGAAGTTAGCCTCGGCAACTTTTCTCGTGTTAGATAATAATTTATGCACTTGTTACTGCTTTAGCAAACCCTAAAAATTTACTATCAGGAAATCCCTTTTACCGTGGGATAACCGCAAAGTGATTGATGGGTATGCGACGGTGGTTCTGAGATGATAGTATAGTCACAATCAGGAAATCCCCTTTTACCCAAGGATGACCGCAACGTGACGAAATATCTTAGCATCGTTCAAATTTCCTATACTTTGTGAAATTTGCTGGCTAGTTAGACTCGAACTGTTAGAGTAACTCCGCAAAAAAAGTGTTTGAACTGCACTAATTAATTTTTTAGCGCAGAGTAACTCCGCATAGTCACCAATACTTTTATGTATGTCAGAGTAAAAGACCCATGTCTTTTATAAAGTGCAATTAATTTTAGTGCAATTAAGAAAATTAATTTGTAATATTAGTCTGTCAGAGTAACTCCGCAAAAAGACCAAACCCAAATCTTATCCCCTAAATAAGGTCTAATACTAGACTAGTTCATTGACTACATAAAACTACACCCTAACACTACCTAATTTGCGGAGTTACTCTGACAGACTTGGGGAGTATTCTTTCCCATTTGATTGTTAAATCTCTCTTAAACTGTCTAAACGGCGAGAGAGTAAACCCCATGGGCTTCTGGTCATCTAGACTAGTAGATTTCGATTATTTAGTCGTAGAATTCGAGTTAAGGTATTACGCTTGTCAGGTAATTTTAGTACTATTAGAGTATTAGACTATAGTATTTTACGATGTATCCTCTTTTATCTTTTTCTTTGCGCTTTTACCCTGCGCTTTTGATGTAAGCCTTCGGGCAACCGCCTACGGGCAAGTTTACAGGTTAGGGGTGGCTAATAAATTCCCCCATTATATGTGGTTCAAATTAAAAAATAAAAAATACATCTAACGATGCTTCTAATTACATCCTCAAGAACAACAATGGACGGGCTTACAAAGATCTGAGTTTCTAAGGTTTCAATGCTACAATAAAAATCCAACACTAGTGTGCAAATGTTCTCCGTCAATGTCTACGTACGATAGCAATCTCCATGAACAACAAATTTATTAAAAAGATCATGAAATCCTAATAAAATACAATAAATTGCTACCAATTGTTTGTGATTGTAATAGCAGATTCACTCGACTGTATGTAACCACAATTCAATTTTACAACGCAAATTCGAGGGCAATATTAACCAAGGCAATCTTCTTCACTAAATGGCAGAGGTAAAATCCATGAAGGGATTGAAATAGAGGATTTGATCGAAGTTGGGTGAATGTCAAAAAAACGCCGACGATTTCTCATTTGGAATTGTATTTATGAAAAACTGCAGGAGGTTGGTGAGGAATAGGAAGAAATTTATGTGAATGGATTACAACCGTGTTTTTTTTTTTTTTTTTAAAGATTAACGATCCAAATCACAACCGTTAATAATTGGAGTAATGATAGGGAAATGGAAAATTCTTAGGGAATGATGTGTTAGAGCAAGTTGAAGAGATCCCCTATTATGGGAGGTTTTGGTAGTTTTTAAGGGTTTTGCTTGCAAAATGGCTCCAACAGCTCCCCTATAAAAAGCTCTAGTTTGTAGCTTTGGTTCTTTCTCTATAACTTTGTAGAGAAAGAAGGAAATTTTTAGGGGGGGAGGGGTTTATTTAAAAAATTATATTTTGTCCTTCTACCTTTCCATTTCTCTCTCCAAATCCTCTACTTTTCTCTATTTTTAACTAAACATGATTATAAAATTAAAATATCTAAAATTGTGTATATAAAAAAATTATAAAAACTATATAGTATAAAAGTATGTTTTACAATAAAAGTATGAATTTTATATATATTTATTATTGTATAAAATAATCATATGCTATAAAATAGGGGAGCTGTTGGAGTTGATAAAATTGAACAAAATAATTTAGAGAACCAAATTTGCTCCCCTATTGGCTATTATGTAGCAAATTTTAGGGGATCTCTTGGACTTGCTCTTAGTATGTGTGGCAATTCCATCTCATAATTTCTAAAAATAAAAAATCTTTCTATTTCTTTTCAAATAAAATATCAATTTGTCATTTTTTTTTTTGAATTTTTTGAATTTTTTTTGTCATAGTTTCAGAAAAGAATTAATCTTAATCAACTAATGGAAATTTCACGAATCTCATGGAAGAAGGAGAAGAAGAGCGCCTTCCCTCCCATCCCACCCCAAATTCAAAATTCAAATTGCCCCTTGACCGTTCACCCTAATTCATAATACCCCCTTGTTCTCCTTCTTATCTCCTTCATTTCCCCAAACTTGAGAAGGAAAAGAAGAAGACACATTCTCTGTGTCACTGACAGCAGCAAACCCTAGCTATGCCGCCCAAAGGCCCTCTCCAATCAGGCAACAATGCCAACATCATCCTCCCCACCGGCAAAACCATCGAAGAGACCTATCAGAAGAAGTCGCAGCTCGAGCACATCCTTCTCCGCCCCGATACCTACATCGGCTCCGTCGAGAAGCACACCCAAAGCCTCTGGGTGTACGAGGACGGCGCCATGGTCCACCGGCCAGTGTCCTACGTTCCTGGGCTCTACAAGATCTTTGACGAGATCCTGGTCAACGCCGCCGACAACAAGCAGCGGGATCCGCGCATGGACGCCCTAAGAGTAGAGATAGACGTCGAGCAGAACTGTATCAGCGTGTATAATAACGGTGACGGCGTTCCTGTTGAAATGCATCAGGAGGAAGGGGTTTATGTCCCCGAATTGATCTTCGGTCATTTGTTGACCAGCAGCAATTACGATGATACACAGAAGAAGACCACCGGCGGAAGGAATGGATTCGGGGCCAAGCTCACCAACATCTTTTCCACTGAATTCGTCATCGAAACTGCCGATGGAAAGAGGCAGAAGAAGTACAAGCAGGTTAGTTTTGACTTAATCTGGTAGTAGTGGCTCATTTTGTTTGTCAATCAGGGATGATTTGTATGATACAGTCACATTTTGGCTGAACTAGTTAAGGAGTACCTTTGGTCAATTGTACCACAGTAACTTATCTTGTAGTATTGGCTCATTTTGCTTGTCAATTAGGGTTTCCTGTTTTACTATGATGATTTGTATGTATGAGTTTCGTTTTGCTGGATTATAACATGTAATTCTGAGCATTCAAGCATTGGTTGTATTTCGGTCATGTGGGGTAACTTAGAGGAAATTAGTTAAAAGTTTTGCTGATTAAGACAGCTAAGCAGTTGGGGGAGCACCATTTGCTTCAAACATGGGAGAGACCAGGGGTCAAAATTTGCTCTGAATGAATTTTACATGCCTTATTACTTACCATATTATGTATTAAGTTGTAAGCTTGTTGCTGTAGAGCTGTTCTCTTTGGCTGCATTTCTATTATTTTATTTATTCTGTTGGTCTTTTAATTGTTCTGGAATTGTTGAACTATAACTTAATCATTTGTTTCTATGGTTCAGTCCTAATGAATTGCCTCCATTCTTGTTTGTTATTTCTGTCTAGGTTTTCTCCAACAACATGGCTACTAAAACTCAACCTGTTATATCCAAGTGCAAAGAGAGTGAGAACTGGACCAAGGTTACCTTTAAGCCTGACTTGGCAAAGTTCAAAATGGACCATTTAGAAAACGATGTGGTTACCTTGATGAAGAAACGTGTGGTCGATCTAGCTGGATGTTTAGGAAAGACTGTGAAGGTTGAGTTAAATAAGGAGAAGCTCCCAATTAAATCATTTGCTGATTATTGCAGCCTCTATCTAGATTCTGCTGCAAAGAACAGAGGAGAACCCCTGCCAAAGTTAGTTTTTGTTATTTTATTTTTTTTAATTGTTGTTTGGATTTGGACTTTTTGGCAGTACCTGTGTTGATTAATATGGTTGATTGTGTTGTGTATTCAGGATTGTTGAGAAAGTTAATGCTCGTTGGGAGGTTTGTGTGAGTCTGAGTGAAGGGCAATTTCAGCAGGTACTGCAATAATTTTTACTGAAGTTTGCTACCATCTTTTCTTGCTTTTTGGTTCTAACTTCCTTTGATATCTCTTACCAGGTCAGCTTTGTGAATAGTATTGCAACTATCAAGGGTGGCTCTCATGTTGAGTATGTTACCGGACAGATAACAAATTATCTCGTTGGTATAGTGAACAAGAAGAATAAGACTGCTAATCTTAAGGCCAGTGCTGTGAAAAATCATTTGTGGGTATTTGTTAATGCTCTGATTGACAACCCTGCATTTGATTCTCAAACCAAGGAAACTTTGACCCTCAAACAGGGCAGTTTTGGTTCTAAGTGTGAAGTTTCTGATGATTTCCTTAAGAAAGGTTTGCAATTTTGTAATCACTGCTGAATGTTGTCTCGTAACATTTCTATGAATATTAAATTGGTTTCTCTCTGGCAGTGGCTACCAAGAGTGGAGTTGTAGACAGTCTCCTTTCATGGGCAGAATTCAAGCAAAAGAAAGAGCTCAAGAAAACTGATGGAAAGAATTCAGAGGGAAGGATCACTGACATTCCAAAACTTGATGATGCCAACAATGCGGGCAAAAAACCCAAGTCCAGCCAATGCACACTGATTTTGACTGAAGGGGATTCTGCCAAGACCCTTGCGGTAAGTTTCTGCGCTCTTGATACACAAAGTTTGGTGTTTATCTTTTGTGGGAACTTTATGGTTACAATTATCTCTGCAGCTGGCTGGAATTGCAGTTGTTGGGAGAGACAACTATGGAGTTTTTCCACTTCGAGGTAAACTATTAAATGTTAGGGAAGCCAGCCATAAGCAGATTATGGAGAATGCTGAAATTCGACATATCAAGAAAATTATGGGTCTGAAGCATGGGCAAGAGTACAATAGTACAAATGTGAAAGAGCTAAGATATGGTCACCTAATGATCATGACTGATCAGGTTTATTTTCTTAATCTCATTTCTGTCTTATTTTCTTAATCTCATTTCTGACTTCTATTATGCCTGATTAGATTGTACCCTTCCTGATCATGAATTTTAACTTTCTCCGGCAGGATCACGATGGTTCCCACATCAAGGGTCTTTTGATCAATTTCATCCATTCCTTTTGGCCATCATTGCTAAAAGTTCCATCTTTCTTAGTGGAATTTGTCACTCCTATCATCAAGGTTACTTACAAATTGGCAGATTGCATTTCTGTTCATATGTCCATAGCTTATCTACAAATATATTAATTTCTTTATATTCTTCTGTTGTAGGCAACTAAAGGTGGAAGATCTTTGCCATTCTACTCGATGCCTGAGTATGAGTCATGGAAGGAAAGTATCGGTGATGCAAAGGGTTGGACCATCAAGTATTATAAGGTCTGTGCTTCCAGAAAATAAACTAGAGATTTATGACTTACAAATGCATGATTTTAACTGGTTAACATTGGCAGGGGCTGGGAACAAGTACTGCCAAGGAAGGACAGGAGTATTTCAAAGCACTTGAGAAGCACAAGAAAGACTTTGTGTGGGGGACTGACGAAGATGGAGAAGCAATAGAACTCGCTTTCAGTAAAAAGAAGATTGAAGCTAGAAAGAATTGGCTGCGACAGTTTGAGGTTTGGAACAACAGTAATGCATCTTTTTAATTTCTTACTTGGGAAATGTGCTTATATCTAACCAGAAGAATTTGTGTGATACTTTGCAGCCGGGAACTCATCTGGATCATAAAGAAAAGCTGATAACATATAGTGACTTCGTGAACAAGGAACTCATATTGTTTTCAATGGCAGATCTTCAGAGGTCAATTCCATCAATGGTTGACGGCCTGAAGCCTGGTCAAAGGAAAATTCTCTTCAGTTCTTTCAAGAAGAATTTCATCACAGAAAAGAAAGTAGTACAGTTTGCTGGTTCTGTTTCTGAGCTCTCAGCTTATCATCACGGTGAGACAAGTCTTGGAAGTACTATTATTGGTATGGCTCAGGATTTTGTTGGCAGCAATAACATTAATCTTCTTCAACCAAATGGTCAATTTGGGACAAGAAATCAGGTACTATAATAACTTATAGCAGTTGAAGATGTTTGGCAGTGTACATGTTCCGCTTATTTGATAGCAAAAATTGCTATGTTTTGCAGGGTGGGAAAGATCATGCAAGCTCTAGGTATATATATACTAGACTTTCTCCCATCACCCGGTTCCTTTTCCCTAAAGATGATGATGGTCTCCTGGCTTACTTGAATGAAGATGGACAGTCTATCGAGCCTACTTGGTAACCGTTCTTTCTGACAAAAATTTAAATCCTTTAAATTTCACCATGAACTTCATGGCCTGATTATATTTTAAATGTAAATAGGTATATGCCTACGATTCCAACAGTACTTGTGAATGGTAGTGAAGGGATTGGTACAGGGTGGAGCTCTTATGTTCCAAATTACAATCCAAGGGATATTATTGCTAACATTAGGCGGTTGATGAATGGTGAACCAATGGAACCTATAGATCCTTGGTACAGAGGTTTCAAAGGAGCCATTGAGAAAACAGCTACCAAGGAAAATGGAGCTAGCTATACTGCAACAGGAGTTTTGGAGGAAATTAATGAAGCGACTGTTAGGGTGACAGAGTTGCCAATCAGAAAATGGACCCAGGACTACAAGGAGTTTTTAGAATCTATGATGGCTGCCAATGACCCTTTCATCATGGTATCAATCCCCTTTCCTTTTGGCATATTAAAGTTTTGATTGATCTGTAGTTTTGCTAAATTTGGTATGAATATTTTCTTGTAGGATTTTAGGGACTACAGTGATGACACTTCTGTGTATTTCGAGATCGGCTTGAGTGAGACAAATCTAGCCATGGCCAAGCAAGAGGGTTTGCTTAAGAAATTCAAGCTAACCACCACAATCAGCACAAGCAATATGCATCTGTTTGATGCTAATGGTGTGATTAAGAAATATGACACACCAGAACAAAGTATGTGTTATATTGTTACAATATTTGCATAAGATCTGATTTGTTTCCAGTTGTGCTTATCATGAATTGTCTGGTGTGCAGTTATTGAGGAGTTCTTCCATTTAAGACTTGAGTATTATGAGAAAAGAAAGGTATGTGTTGTATTGTTACAATTAAATTTGCATAAGAACTTAAAAAGAAAGTTTTTATGATGTACAATTTCAAGACTTTTGGGAGCTAAAACTCATGCATAATAACAACTTTCATAATATTTTATGCAGGGATTTATTTTAAATAATCTACAAACAGAGCTACTGAAGCTAGACAACAAAGTCAGGTTTATCCTAGGTGTCGTGGAAGGCTCAATTATCGTGAGTAACAGAAAACGATCACATCTGTTTCTGGAACTGAAAGAGAAAGGTTTCACTCCATTCCCTAAGAGGAAAGCTGAACCAAATGTTGCTGGGGCAGAAGATAATAATACAGAAGAAGCCGAAGAAGAGCAGGAGAGCAGCGCAAATGACTATGAATATTTGCTTAGTATGGCGATAGGAACCTTGACTCTTGAGAAAGTAAAAGAACTCTGTGCTAAAAGAGACGAGGTCAGGAACCATGTGGAGGAATTGAGAAAGTCAACTCCAGCGCAGCTGTGGACCAAGGATCTTGATGCTCTTGAGGAGAAACTTGATGTATGAACTAGCATGACGTCTTATTTTATAATACACATGGTTAACTGAGGCAACACTTATTCTAATCGTTATTCATGGATTCTTAGGCTCAAGATGCAAATGATGCTGAGGCAGAGGTTGCAAGAAATGAGATGAGGAGGAAAGCAATGGGTGGTGATGGTTCTAAGCCAGTTCGCAAAGCTCCACGGAAATACAACAAGAAAACAAAGGCCAGCAATACAGAAGACCCTGAACCAATGGAAATCTCAGAAAATTCAGCAATGGAGACAAGTGAGTGCATACATTCAGTTGCTAGTTTCTCGTATTCATAAATTGGTATTTTGAAATTGGACTTCTGAACTGTTTTGTAGGCACTAATGTTCCTGAGGCAGTAGTCAAGCCAAAAGGAAAAAAGGCAGCTGCTCCAAAGAAAGCCCCTGCTCGGAAGGTTAGGATTGGGATACAGTTACTAAATTAAAGGGCCTCCATCAGTCTAATATATTCTAATAGCTTTGGTAAATACAGGGAAAAGCTCTTGTTTTGCCGAGGGATGATGATAAAGTTAATGATGACGAAGTTGGCAAAAAAGCAGCTGGTCCAAAGAAAGCTCCTACTCGAAAGGTCAGGCTTGGGATATGATCACCAAATTTGTGATTCTCTACCCATGTACCATTTTTACATCTTTTTGCACTTGTCATTGAGCAGGGAAAGAGGGATGAAGATGAGGATGAGGATGAAGAAGTACTTGAACTTAAAGATAGACTTGCAGCCTACAACCTGGGATCTTCCCCTGATATACCAGAGAGTAAGTTTTCTCTCCTGTTTTGCTTTGCTTTTCTTTCACATTATTTTCTGCCCCTCGGAAGAAATTAATTGAGTTAACAATATGTTCAGTGACAGAACCTGATGTTCAAAGAAGAGAACCTACCAGAAGAGCTGCTGCTATAAAGGCTGTAGCAGCTGTGACTGAAATTTCTGATGACGACGTAGAAGCTGAAGTAATTTCCGACGATGATGAAGAAGTAGAAGAGATGTCTGATGATGAAGATTTTGATGTAGAATTGGAGTCAGCTCAGAAAGGAAGGAAAAAACCAGCAGCATCCAAGGCACCTGCGCCAGCAGCAACAAAGAAGAGAGGGCCAGCGGCTAAGTCCCAGGTTACAGTAGGACAGAAGCTAATTACAGAAGTTCTGAAGCCTGTTGGAATCTCACCTGAGAAGAAAGTGAGACGAATGAGGCCATCACCATTCAACAAGAAAAGTGGCTCTGTGATGGGAAGGCTAACTGAGAACCAAGAAAAGAGCAGCCCTGGTTCTGGTTCGGGTAGCACAGAGGAATCAGCTCCGTTCGTGGCTGCTCCAAGAGCCACCAGACCAGAGAGGCGTGGCAAACAGATTCAGGTTCTGAGTGATTCTGAATCAGAACCCGAGCTTTCAGATGACTCTGATTTTAATGAAGATGATGATTAGGATGTGACTGAAGCATAACTTGTCTTTCTCAATGTTCTCCTTGTTTAATTTTGTTACTGCCAGTTTGTGAACTGCAACTGGTTCTTCTTTCTCTCAATCCTTTGATTTGCATTTCCTCTTTGATTTGTTGTATTGTTTGTTATGTAGATGCATCGAAAATCAATTTACCTGAATCTGAACCTGAGCTTTCAGATGACTTTGCTTTTAATGAAGATGATGATTAGCATTTGACTTAAGTGGGATTTTAACTCTCTTCCCTGAGCGCATTTTCAGCTTGTTTCAGTTTATTAGTCAGTTTGTGAACTGAAACTGGATGTTTTTTCTTTCAATCACATTTGCTTTATTGTTTGTTGTAGAGGTTTGAAAATCAATTTACCCTTCAGACGAGTATGACTGTATGAGTTGTACACTGCATGTGTGACCGAACTTTTTTCCGTAATGAACAATTTCGAAGTTGGTATTGCCAAATCATACTAATTTAAACTCTACCAAACATGACAACAGAATATGACATCCCATTTATATGGAGACTAAATAAAATTTTCAATAATCATATGCTAAATTACTAATTTTAAACAACCTAAATCCATTTAAATTTGTTTAGAGAATATTTGTATTATAAATTAAATAGCATAAAAATATTTTAGAGTATACTATTTTGACAGAAACGACGTTTATTCCACATACTTTTTGAAGTGAATAACGATTATAATTCCTTTTAAAGATTATAACAAAGTCTTTGTTTGAGGTCGTCAAGAAAGATGACACCCTTTTCTTTTATATTTAAGTTTTAGAGTTAAAAACTTAATAATTTGTTTTCGACACAATAGTAAGATTCACTTAGGCCCTGTTTACCAGAGCTTATCTGTAGATCAGTTCAGTTCAGTTCAGTTCAATTCAGTTCAGTTTAATTCAGTTCAGTTCAAATGTAATTTGATGCAATTCAGGTTAATTCAGTCATGCTGATTCCAATTTTCAATACATCGATTTTTACTTCAATTCAGTTCAATTCAGTTCAGTTCAGTTCAGTTCAGTACATCAAGAAATAAACTCTAGTAAACAGGGCCTTAGTTACAGGGGATTCCCTACAGATACGAAACCACCAATTTTCTCCTAATATTCAAGAGAATATAACGGTTGTTTGCTTGATATTTATATGTGTTTAGTTTATATGTTTGTTTCATTAGTCTTTTATTATGCTACTTTAATAGTTTATTTTAATAGTTTTTATTCAAATATTGTAAATATAATATAGTTAGGACCTTTTAGGACTTTACTTTCACACAAAACATCTTTTTTAGAACTTTACATTGTTTTGTTCAATTCATGTAGATTAAGGCCCTGTTTACCAGAGCTTATCTGTAGATCAGTTCAGTTCAGTTCAGTTCAATTCAATTCAGTTCAGTTCAGTGAAAATGCAATTTGATGAAATTTAGGTTAATTCAGTCATGCTGATTCCATTTTACAATACATCAATTTTCAGTTCAATTCAATTCAATTCAGTTCAGTTCAGTTCAGTACATCAAGAAATAAGCTCTAGTAAACAGGGCCTTACTTTTGGAAACATATTTTTTAGGACTTATGGATGTAAAAGTTAAAGTCAACTGACGGTCAACTAATGCGGCATGGACATTTTCGTAATTTTGCATCCCAAGCGGGGTATGTTCGTAATTTTGCAACCCAAGCATGGGGCATTTTTGTTATTTTGCATACCAAGCAGGCAAGCACATCACCATAATTATACCAAAAAAGTCAGTGCCCTTGGAGTTGACTGACCTGTAGATATAGTCCACCCTGCAATTCCCAAGTTGCAAGATCTCTAAAAGGATCTCTGAAAGTAACTTCATTTACCTGCTCCTAGTTGACACTATGTCTACTCTTTAATGAAAGATAGAATTTCTTGTGGAGTGGATAAGCGTTGTGGGTTTTCTACTACTTCATACCTTTTGAAGCGCATGAATTTAGGAGTGGCCAAATTTGCCCATGTTTTTGTTTCAAAACCCGTGTCTTCCATGGCTTTCTTGTTTCTTTGAATCTATATCTCCCAAAGTAAGAACACAAGAAGTCTTGTATCTTCAGTTGAAGGGTCAGTGGTGAGCCATTGTTGCAACCATCTCTCAGAGGCATGATGTGTCAGTTGCAGGACCTTATTTCCAAGAGGGAAGTGAGACCAGAAGCATCCATTGATTATGCAGCTTACAAAAACATGGAATTCAGTCTCCTCCATTGCACTGCACCTGGGACAGGCTGCGCCTATTTTTAGACATCTCTCTTTACCTACAGTTTACCATTGTTGGCAGGCCTTTGGATAGAATCCTCATCTCCAGATGATATAAGTTTATAGTCTTCTGACTTTTTAACTTTCTCTCTCTAGATTCTCGTACTCTGCCTTCTCTCTAACTTCCGTTCCGCACGCACTCCACGCGCATCCATAAACAGTTAAAAAACGGTTACTTTCTACTGATAACGTTCATATCGCCACCGCTCTTCCTGTTGATTGAAGCCGATCATGGTGGTTTTGCCGCTTACGGGCGGTGGAATTCCAATAAACCAGCCCAATCCACCACCGAAAAACACCCATCCAAAACCCCCAACCTATCTCGAATCTCTACAACATTCAAAACCCTCCTCCAAATCCAGAAATCTGCTACTAAATCCAATCATAGAGTTCAAAGGGGAGATAGTTGTTCTACTCGATGACTCTGATATCGATATCATGTCCGAACCGTTCAACAAGCACTTGGTTGGCGCTCTCATTCATTCGCCACCAATTCAAGAAAATAGGCTTTCTCGGAGAAGCCACTATCACCGCACTAGACCAGAACAATATCTTCATCAAGTTTGACCATGATGAAGACATTCAGAGGTGTTGGATCAAGGGAAACTGGAACATTGGCGGGTCAATTATGAAAGTCCTCAAATGGACCAGGTATTTCGATGTTAATGAAGAACCACCATTAGTTCCCATTTGGTTAACTATTGAATCTCCACCTACTTTTGCTCTTGACTATGAATATATTTCTCTGATTGCAAGTAGACTTGGAACCCTGATATTTGCTGACCCTCCTACTCAGAATCTAACCAGACCTTCTGCTGCTAGAATCTGTGTAGAGATGGATTTAACTGGCCAATTCCCAGATAGGGTTAGGTTAGGGTCCAAAACTGTGCACAAATGGTACAAAATTTCATATGAAGCACATCCATCATACTGTACTAAATGCCTAAGAATTGGTCATAAATTGGGAAACTGTGCTTTGTTAACTAAGAAGACTATGTTAGGATGTGAGAATAGAGTTTCTGAACAGCAAGTTAGCAATGCCAAACCTATCAATTAGATGCTCAAACCTGCAGCAGCCAAGAAAACCTCACAGAATAAAATCAAACCCAATCCCAGCAAGACCACCTCTCAAATTTCTTCCACCTCAAAAGCTATAATGCAACCAATACTTTCAGAGAAGCAATTAGGAAAGCAGCCAATGGTGGAGGAGGAATCAGAATGCTTCCTCGATGCTTCAAATACTCTAAATCAGAAGGAGGAATCATACCAACAGGATACTGAAATGATGATGCTTAAAAGGTTGGATCTGGTCCCAGCAGGAATGTTGCCGCCATCTGTTAAATGGGTGGAGGTGCAAAATAGAACTTCAAGAAATCATTCCAACTGGAAATCAACTGATGATTTGGACCTCGTCCAAAACCAGACATATCTCAACCTCAGGAATTCAACAGGGAGCTGGTAACAAAAGAACTCAAAGAGTTTCATCTTACTCTATCTTCCAAATTTGCTGCATTGCAAGAAGATGAGGTGGAAGAGGCATTGGATACTCCTGAGGATGAGGTGAATGAGACCCTTGAGGAAGTGGTGATGGAGATCTTTGAGGAACCAGTGATGGATATCCCAGAGGAAACAAATTTCAAGCCACTTTCAACTGATGAACAGACACAAATCGCAGTCACCCAAGATCAACAGATTGCTCTCATCCCACCTGATATTCATGAAACTGATGATATGGAATCTAACCAGCAAACACAAGTGGAAATATCATCCCAGTTGGAATCTCAACCACCAGTTAAAAAAGCTATTGTCCTCACTGGAAAGAAGAAAAAATCAGTAAGCATTTCACAGGCTGAAACTCCAGGTACCACTCTTAATACTCATGATGTTAGGAATTTTTTGAAAACTCCAAATGTCATGACTCGTGCCAAATCGAAATCCAATGTTGTCAATGAATGTTAAGCTATTAACATGGAATGCTAGAGGTATCAGTAAGTCATTATTGAGATTGCAGGAAATTGTAAGATCTCATAAAATCTCTATTCTGATAATTATTGAAACTAAACAAAAGATTTCCAAATTGTATCATTTCAAAAACCTTCTTGGATTTCAAACTGCCTTTTCATCAGAAGACTCAAGAACTTGGACATTTTTAAAGAGTGATTTTGTTGGTTCTTTGATCTCTCTACATGGGCAGTTCACTCATTTATATATCTCTCATCCTTCCAATGTATTAGAGTTTGATATTTTTGCACTATCTGGATATCATGATAAAGCTGAAAGGAAAAAAATGTTTGATATTTTATCTGCAACTATTTCAAATTATGTGTTTCCATTGCTAGTTACTGGGGACTTTAATGTAATTAGGTCACTCTCTGAATATAGGGGATCATCCTCTCCTGAGCTCAAAGGTATAAATGAGTTTGACCAGTTCATTCACCTCAATAACTTACAAGAGATAAATACAGTAGGCAACCCTTTTACTTGGACTAATGGTAGAAAGCTAACGCATAAGGTTGCAAAGAGATTGGATAGAACTTTACCCAATTCACAATGGTTCCAAGTATATCCTCTCTCAGTGGTACAAACTCTTGGCAGACATCCATCTGATCACAATCCACTTTTTTTAGACACTCAAGTAAATGATAAATCATATCCTAGAGCCTTCAGATTCCAAAATATGTGGATTGAGCACTCAACCTTTTTAACAGAGGTCTCAACAAACTGGGCAATTCATATTGAAGAGCAAGGTATGTTGAGATTCTCTATTAAATTAAAAAGATTGAAAGCTCACCTCACTAACTGGAACAAATTGATTTTTGGTAACATCTTTCAAAAAATCAAATCTTATGAAGAAAAAATAATTGAGGTAGAATCTAGATATGATTTATCATCTGACCCTCATGATTTTACTTGTCTGAAAAACTTACACTCTGAATATACTGACCTGCTGCATCAGGAAATGATCTTCTGGCAACAGAAATCAAGATTTCACTGGTTTAAAATTGGTGATCATACACCAAATTTTTCCATCAGAGTGTAAGGGAAAAACAGGCAAGACTAGGCATTAATAAAATTAATTTAGGGGATAATTTATGGATAAGTGATCAGGAACAAATTGGTCAAGCAGCTGCTTCTTTCTATAAGCACTTGCTCACTGATGATAGTACTGATCCATCAGGGCAAGATCTAACACATTTTCTAAGCTATATTCCAAGCACTATTACTGAGGAAGATAACATTTCTCTCCTCAAACCTGTAGTGATGGAAGAACTTAAAAGTGTTGTTTCTAATCTTGGAGAATACAGTGCATCAGGCCCAGACGGATTTAATGGAAAGTTTTATAGGGTCACAAGGGAAATCATAAAGGAGGATCTACTCTCTGCAGTTAGAGAATTCTTATGTGGTGTCCCAATGCCTAAAGCCTTTTCAAGCACTTTGATTACACTTATTCCCAAGGTTCAAACACCAACCAGCTTCTCTGAGTATAGGCCCATCAGTCTATCAAATTTTTCGAATAAAATCTGCTCCTAACTTTTATCTGATAGATTGAAACCTATAGTTGGTAAATGCATTTCAGAGGAACAATCTGCTTTTATGGAAGGGGGAGATATTTCTGACAACATACTTATCATGCAGGAACTAGTAAGGTTACTTGACAAACTAGGTCAAAGTCTTAACACAATTTTAAAACTAGATATGTCAAAGGCCTTTGATAGAGTCTCTTGGCCAATGCTGAACTCACTTTTACTTAAATATGGTTTTCATGGACATATTGTTGCTGTCATTTTAAGAAATATCAGTTCAGCATGGTTTTCTGTCCTGATCAATGGAACTCCATATGGTTTTTTTAAACCATCTAGAGGACTCAAGCAGGGGGATCCCCTATCTCCAGTTTTATTCAATTTTTTGACTGAGCTTTTAAACAGGGGTCTCAACACACATGTTTCAGTTAGGTTGGATAGATAGATTCAAGTTGCCTTTGGGAGCAGTTAATATCTCACATCTATCTTATGCAGATGACACAGTCATTTTCATCCAGGCAACAGCATTATCAGTCTGCATCTGGTCAATTAGTTAATTTCAACAAGAGTGCATTTTATGTGGGGAAAAAGACTACCTCTCTGAGAATCGAAATGATTAAAAACATTACATCAATGTCTCAGGGAGCTTTTCCATTCCAATATTTAGGTGTCCCAATATTTAAAGGCAAGAAATTGAACATCTATTTCCAACCTTTAATTGAGAAACTGAATGCCAAAGTGCTCAAGTGGAATAACAAATGGTTGAACATGGCTGGGAGAATTATTCTCATCAAGCATGTTTTGGCATCTATTCCCTAGCATACATGGTGTGTTATGGCACCAACCAAACACACTATTGAATGTATGGAAGGCATTTGTGCTAATTTCTTGTGGGGCATAAATGAGAATAATACTCCCAAAAGGCACTGGAGAACATGGTCTGAACTGTGTTTCCCAGTTAACCAAAATGGACTGGGATTTAGATGCTTTCATGCAGTCATTGATAGTTTCTCCCTTAACTTTACTGGAAATTACAAATGGGAGAAACACTTTGGTCCAGATTTATCTGGTCTTTATCCAACTCCAACAGAACATTTGATCCATGGAAAAGAGTGAAAGCTATCACTACATTTGCATAAAATAATTCCAGAATTGTGGTTGGAAATGGTCACTCCAATTTCTGGAACTCAAATTGGACAGGGTTGGGATTTCTATCAGATCTGTGGCTTAGTGAGGATGATATTCCTCACCCAACCCTCACAATTGAGGATTTTCAATGACAAAAGGCATTACTGATGGGTCAAATGAGCAATGGTCTTTCTATAGAAATATTACTGCACTTGCAAACATTTTGCTCTGTTTGACAGGAAGGATAAGCTGGTGTGGAAACCTGCTCCATCAGGTAAGTTTTCTGTATCCTCTGCATATTTGTCCGTTGCTAGAAACAGAAGCACTAATTACTCCCTGACCAAGGTATGGAATCCTCTTCTCCCTCCAAAAATTTATGTGTTGCTGTGGAAAATGATTAACAACTTCATTCCAACTGATGTGATTTTGAAAAGAATGGGGATTAATATTGTTTCTAAGTGTAACTTCTGTGATAGTGAATTGAACGTTGATCATTGCTTCCACTCATGCTCTATTGCTGAACCCCTTTGGAAAGAAATGTTTCAAATCCTAGAAATGCCTGTTATAAAGTTTCCTCATCTCTTTGATGCCCTTTCTTGGTGCTGGTCAATGTCCATTTTTTCAAAAGCCAAAAATAACTTTTTTCAAACTATCCTTGGTCTGATCCTTTGGATTGTGTGGATTACTAGAAATAAATTTATCTTTGAGGGCATCATTCCATCTATTGTTGGTATGAAAAAACAATTACATTATCTTATAGTTTCAGTTTTTACTCTTCATCCCCAGCTAATAAAACCAGACTGTATATCATTGGCTGCCAAAGGTATTTTACCAGCTATCAGGAGTCCCAAACAAAAATTATCAGATGTTATAAATGGGACCCCCTGATACTGGTTTCAAACTCAACACAGATGCAGCATGCCCTCCATTGAACTTTGCCACAGCTGGTTTCGTTGTTAGAGACAATATAGGACAGCTTAAACATCTTGGTTCATCGACACTTGATGTCACAAATGACCCACTGTTTGCAGAGCTCAAAGCTTGTCTGATTGGCCTAACATGGTGTGTAGAGAACTCCATATTGCCACTTATAGTTGAATCTGACTCCTTGCAGGTTATTCGGATGATCCACCAGCAAATACCACCACCTTGGAGAATGGAGAGAGACTTATGGATGATCCAAAAGCTGACAGAAGGACTAGCCATCACATTTTACCATATCTTCAGGGAGCAGAACACAACTGCACATGAGACGGCTATTGTACCTCAAACAAGTTTGCTTCAGAACAGACTACCTTGCTCTGTGAGGAAAGCACTTATTGGGGATGCAATGCAACTTCCCAATCTCAGAATTCAGACATCAGCAAGACACAATCCTTAAAACAATGATCTTGAGCATTTTGGTCTCTTGTAATCTCACTCACTCATAAATTGTTCATCCCACTGCATGTTCTATATCCTCTTGACTGAGTTGAGTTTCGTTTCGACGATCTCCAAGTAGTTCGGAGGACTAAAGACATTAGTATAGGATGAATACTTACCTAGTTTTTATTCCTAGTTTTACTAGAACTACCTGACAGGTTTTTGGAGCATGAGCTCTTAGTTTGTATTGACCTGTTTGCTACCATTTTCGGTTGCTGTTTTGGGGAAGCCAAATATACATTCCCCATCTTCTAGATGGTTCAAATTAAAAAAAAAAAAAGATAGAATTCTCCAGAGGAAAATATTGAGCTTAAAGGGCACTTTAAGATTCCAGACCTTGTCCCATAGTTTTTTTCTTCTAAGACCACACAGCCCCGTTCTGCCACGGCAATATGATATCCCTTTTTACCGAGGTCTCTAAGTCCAAAAATGGATGAGAAATGAGAGAGAGGAAAAAGGATTAAAGAAATGTAATCATGTGAAATTTAATGGGTTAATCAATTGGATTAGGTTTTAATTAACCCATGTGATGGTGGGTGGACAAAAAATTTTGAATTTTAAAAGGGTATTTTGGTAAATTTACATAGGAAATATTACTAAATATGGTAAGTGTGCAACTTGAGTTGATAAATTTAAAATTAGTAAGTGTGCGGTTTGAGGTGAGATGGAGGGAGTACTTAATTTTACTTTAAGGTCCCGATCTTTAACTTATAACTGATTAAACAATTGATTACACAAGTATCTCACCTTACGAAATTTGTCCGTATGCTTGTAATCTTTTTTGTGCTGGTTTTGGAAAAGTATTCAATACTAAAATGTGTTGACCATTTTTAATTATATATACATGACTTCAATTTTAATATTAGAATGATTTTTTCCCAAATCTCAATCTAAACACGGGCGGCTTCTTGTGGACTCAAGTTTCAATAGCATTTGAGGTATGGTGTTTCAAAATTAGTACATAGATGTGATTCAATTGGGATTATTTTTGTTAATGTTTGATTTGCTTAATTTTGGGCACAGCAGTAGATCTGTAAAAGGGTGCAATTTAATTAGGGTTTGTTTAGTGATTCGGTCATGATTTGTTATTGATATAGCAATGGAGATCAGCAAATCCGGATCTGTAACTTTTACTGGCTTGTAGCGAACCAGCGGTGGGAGAACTTGCCAGCTTCACCTTCAAAACTTGTTCGGTGAGATCGAAATAGTGAATCGGAATCTTTGAATCATTTTATACGTGTCGGCTTATGCTCAAGGTCTGCCTAATTCCAAATTTTAATTATGTATGTGTGTGTTTCTCTTTCTTCAAATTGGTAAATCATTATTGATACAAAATTTTGATTCATTCTCGATTTAAAATTTGTTCATTTCTCATTTTGGTAGTGGAATTTGGGAATCAAACTTTATTTTTTCATACCTCATGTGCCAATCAAACTTATTAGTTTATAATTTTAATTTATTTTCCGATGAAGTGAGTTGTTATTGGGAACCGATGTTCAGACTTCAGTTTCATGTTGTTGCATATCTGAATCTTTCTTTTCTAGCAATGTTTGCTTATTTTAATGTAATTTTAATAAAATGAAATAATTATTATTCTGCTTTTATTCCAGTGAAATGGGAAGCAATAAGGTATCAGATAAACATCCATCATTCAATGTTATTTGGGGACCTACAATTCCAATTCATTCCATATTCATTAAGCTTCCAAGTATAAATGAGGTAGACACAACAGGTATGATAGGTAATATGAATTTAACTTTTCAAAATCTAGCTGATATGTTTGATTTATGATTATAATTTATGTGGATTATGTAGTTACCAATGAGATGACTCAATCAAGTGGGACTAATATGGATACACAACACTCCCATACAGGGGGAAGTAATGAGGATTCCAGTGTTTTGAAGGCTACTAATAAAGGTATTGTTTTATACCGTTTAATCAATTTTAACTTTTTAAGTATCATAACTTAACAAAAGTTTAGCTTGATCTAATTTATCATTGTAAAACTCTGAATTGAAAAGAGAAGATACTTTAAAATAGAGAGTATAGCCATTTTAATCTCTTATTTGTAGGTGCTGATCATAACATCTTTATGTGGTGTCGTCTTGTCAATTTGGTAGTACAAGATATAGACCATTCATTTTTAAATTAAACCATACAATTTGAAGAATTTTTGCTGGTCATGAGTGAGAAAATTCTGTAGTTGAGAAGATCCATGGCACTATATATACTAGCAATTTAGAGAACATATCCTTAGGGAGTATAAATGTATATGACCCGCGATTTTGAATCAGGTTGTTTTAAAACTATTTAACCTCTAAGAAAAAGTTTATTTGTGATTTATTCAAATCCATTTAGTTTGGTAAACAAGGTTAGAGACCAAGTTAATTTTAACTATCTAGTTAGCCGATTAAGAGGTATGTTTGGTAAATATGCGCATCTACAAAAGGACAACTCTAATCTTATGAAAGTATAATTCAAATGTTGAATTTTCTAGTTTTTTATTGTACAAAAATGTAATGGTTTTTGATAGAATAACATTTTACTTGTATCACTGGTGGTATATTTCCAAAGTTTCATGTGCATCTATTATTCAAACGGTGAAAATATTACTTCATCACATCAAATTACTAATGAGTAAATAACATATATGTTGCAGAATTTTGAGTGAATTTCAAAGTTGGTAAGCTACCAATTTTTTAAAAAAACAAATGGGTACTTTTTTTTTCCTTTGTCTAAACTATAAAATAGTATTTAACTTTACCAAAATATTGAATTTCAAGTAATTCTAAGACAGTCAGTTGTTGAAGGCTTACCATGTTCTTTAAAAATTGCATCTTAACATCTAAATTTTTTTTTATTTCACTATTTAATTGTATTTTTTTGAAAAATAGACTTCAACTCACGTTATTTTAATTTCAAAATAATTAAATAACCTTTCATATTAATATTTTCATGTTTTTTGCTTTTCTCATTTTCATATTGTAGTTTGCTTTGCACCACTCTTATCCATTCTTTTCCTACACTTTTGATCTATTTTTGTTGGCTCTCATCGCCACCATCATCCATCTTCTCCCTATAAATATTTTATTCTCAGTCTTAACTTCCTGGTAGAAAAACGAGTACTGATTTTCTTGGTTTACATATTTATCTTTACTACATATCAGATTTGATCTATATTGACTCATAACGTTCGACTATTTATTCACCAAAGTTCAGGTAAAGAATCAGGTTATGAAATAAGCATCTTAAATTTCACTTAAAATGCTCATTCAAACAATTTAAATGGAGGTTATCATCTTTATCAAGATTGAGGTCATATAAGACCTCCATCTCTTACAGTAACTTTTGCACCATCAAATCATAGAAATATAGCATATTGTACTGAATTAGAGACTAGCAAATCAAACAATCAAGTAATTATTAGTGTACAATTTAAATCGTTCGAGCCACATGTATCAGTGATGTAACGTTGTTCATAAGTGGGGGCAATATATATTTCAAAAGTTCTTTAAATCCTCTCACAATTAATACCAGACTTGTATTGTGGAGTATAAATTTATGGGTTTGTATATGAGACACCATCATTTATATTTGGACCAATAGTTGGAGAGTTGTCTTTTATAGTAGCACACGATCTTAAAGTAAAGATATATTGCATCGTATATTAAGTCATCTACTAGCACAACATATGTTGTAGGATATTTGTCCCTTCATTTGTTGGGTGCAAGTGAGCGATTGGACTTTCTTAAAAAAATCAATTTTCCCTATGTGAGATGTAACTAATACACATTGTTTCTTAGGCCCTGTTTATCAGAGCTTATCTGTAGATCAGTTCAGTTCAGTTCAGTTCAGTTCAATTCAGTTCAGTTCAATTCAGTTCAGTTCAGTTCAGTGAAAATGCAATTTGATGAAATTCAGGTTAATTAAGTCATGCTGATTCCATTTTTCAATACATCAATTTTCACTTCAGTTCAGTTCAGTTCAATTCAGTTCCGTTCAGTTCAGTTCAATTCAATTCAGTTCAGTTCAGTTCAATACATCAAGAAATAAGCTCTAGTAAACAGGGCCTTATTGTTTCTTGACATGACTTTAGTTTTTCCAATAAATTGGTCTCTAAAATTATTTAAGTTCTTGGCTATAGACATTCTTAGGTTGCTTCATATTTATTGGGCCTAGATAAAGGTATTTTTTAGGATATTTTAGCAAGTTATGAGATGATACATACTGAATATTAAATTTTTTTTGTTTTAGATTGAGTATTGGATAACATTTGATACGATGGACCAAAATTGATAATTTCATTTTATTGATTAAGATAATTATGTTGAGATGGTTGTTATTGGTTATCTTGATTTAGGAAATCGACGTGGAAAACATACTTTACTTGGAAAACGAACAAGAAAGCAAAGGCTCGAGTTCTTAACTAGAATTATGGAGGATGAAGACAACTCAACAATGGAACATGATGTGATTGAAACTGTGAATAATCCAGGATACATTGAAGGTACAAATACGGTTGATTTTGATAAACTAGTAGATCAAGAGGAAGAGTTTACAAATCAACCTAATGATGAGGCTGATTTGGAACGCTCGAAGAAGAATAAGGGGAAAAAAGTACTAGTTGAAGAGGAAGAAAATGATTTTAACGAAGACATGATCCCTTATGGTGGCGAAGTTCTACTTATTGGTTCGAAGGCAATCCGTAAAAGGAATAAAAAGATTCAATCCACTAAGAAAACCAGCCCTCCTGATTCATTGTGAAAAGCCCTCCTGATCCGAGTCATTATGAGTGTTTCTTTTTTAAAATATTATATACTTTTATGCATTTTCTTTTCAAGTATATTATAAGAATTGATTTTCACATAATGTGATGAAATATTAATGAAAGTTGTTTCCTTAGTGTTATTCTAAATCATTATATATTATACATATTACAAGGCATCAGTTTATTGTTTCATTACAAATGATATTGGGAAACCTGTAAATGCAACTTACACATAATCTTACATGCTTATATAAATTCACCAATTTTACTAGATGAGCTTGCACAGACTAGGCCTAGGCGCCTAGCAGCTTGAACCATTGAAAAAGAGCATATAAAAAATCAACTTTATGTGTAACTTACTAAATAGATACCTATAAATCATAGTTGAAATCCTAATGTATGTAATTGATTCAATTCCAAAGATCACTGTATATGTGATTAAAAATGAAAATGCTACCAATATTGCAGTTTAACATTTAAAAATTATATTCTTCTCATCATTTGTACGCAATGAAGTCGTGCCCCAACATCCTTACATGAACCAATCAGCCAAGCAATATAAGTAAAATACTTGATGCTAACTAAACTATCCCATATCCCTGTATTCCAAAACGACATCCATAAAAAATTTGGATAATTTAGTTTAATACTCTTCACTTAACAAACATTTCATCTGGATAATTAAACTTAGAAAGATAAATAATAAAAATGTAATTTATAGTAATCAAATATCGTATCTGCAATATACATGTAGCCAACAAGTACAACAAGGCAGGCGATCATAAGATGAGTTCTTGAATCTCTTATTGCTTCTTTTACCATAATTATCTACAAGATAATCTCATCGTGTAAAATTAATTGAATAAAGTGTATGCTTGCATTCAATAACTCCAATGACTGGATATCGCAATAACCATCCAAAATATAGAATCCTGAGTTAGATCATATATTGAAACATATTCACATCCTTTAAACATATAGATGTTTGCCAAGGGTTTGATGGCTAATTTGTATCACACTCTCTATGGTTATGAGTTATGACATATTACATCCTCAACTTAACCATTTTAACTATGATTAACTGGTTTTCTTCTTCCTTTTAAACTATTCTAAAATAGATCATTCATATCACTAGATGATACCAGTGACTCGGATTGGAAGTGACCTTCCTGGTAATTCGAGTTACGTGACAAGGAACTGGGGAAAGGGGCCGGCCAGTACATTCAAGTGGTTGGGACCCCTCGATAGTTCAAGAATGTGACGCATAATGATGAGGCACAGATCAGGACCAATGCACATATAAATACAGAAAAGAATCAATCATTCCATGTAAGTTCTCTAACTCTAACCTTTTCTATTAGAATTTTATCCCCCCTTTCAATACAAGAAATCTCATCATCACACTGGAACTCGGTTTGACCAGTTCGAACTCGAACTCGAGCTCGTTCGTTTATATACGAGCTCGAACTCGAGATCATAAGAGCCAACTCGATAGGCTCGTCGAGCAGCTCAAATAGAATTTTTATAAATTAATTAAATTTTATTCATTAATGCTTTAACGAGCTCGAACTAGCTCGAGTTCGAGTTCGAACTCGATTTTTTGTCGAGCTCGAACTTTCTAAAAGTCAGACGAATCGAGCTCGAACTAAAATATCTCAACTCGTACGAGCTCGAACTCGATCACGAACATGCAATACGAACTCGAACTCGAACACAGGTCTGTTCGAGCTCAACTCGTTTACAGCCTAATAAAGGCCAAGAAACTTTTTTGTAAGAAAATTAGGGAGTATATAAACCTTTTAGTCAATTAATTATTTTGGAAATCCCTGAATTGTGAATAACTGAATAATGAGATGTGTATTTCAAGTTTGATTGGGACACTTTTGGTTTTTTGAGAATACTATGTGGGTGTACCACACGAAGCCGGTACCGAAGAAGAGAAATTTGCTAAAAAAAAACATTCACTTCCAACTTTTAAAAAATTACTCAGTTAAAAAAATTATACAAATAAAAATATCCACTGAAGGTTAGAACTGAAACAATTAGATAATTATGAGGTGCAAACTGTAAGATCGGTAATCATTTTATCTATATCATATATGTTGACTTCTCTTCTATCTTTGCTACTCAAAAAGGTCCATACTGCTTATAAAAAAAAAATCCATACAAGAAAGCACACGATTATCACAATGGCCGCCTGAACATCTTCCAGGTTATATTCTATTAGCTCGGCCATTGTAATGTACCTTTCTTGTTTCTTCAATGAAAGCACGCGATTTTCCTAAAATTAACAGCAACAAACACAACATCAAACATTCAGCGGTCACGGAAAATTTGCTGCTGTAACATTTTGAGTCCTCAACTAACCTGAACATTACGAATTTTGTCTAGCTTCAGCATTGCAACAACCTCTTTCGCCTTTTGTTGTTGTTCAGAACTTACTAAAGAATTCATCCAATGCGCATCAAAGGTCTCAAAGTATGCGCAATTTCTATACAGTATTTGAATTGATTCAGTAACAGTGGGCAGAACTCATCATAAATCTACAAAGAGTCAAATCAGTATCTAAATAATGATAAACCACTCCATGTTGCAGGAAAATTATTTTCAATCAGGTGAGCTTAAGAAAATACTATCCAGAACTTACTTGAATAGGCATAGTCCTGCTTCCCTGAGTTCTTTTGCTGCATCATTATGAAACCTTCAGAAATTTTAACTCCATATATAACTTATTTCAACCACCTTTCAAACTTAAAAACAGCCTACACCAGACGACCAATAGCATCGTTTTTTAACTTGAAATTTGCAGTCATCTTAGTATTTGGAAGAAGATCGGCATCTAATATAACATGTTCAGCCAAAGCTGGTCCATATCAAAATGCTTCACCAAAAACAACCTTCAAAGTTGGTTGCTTGGCCCGAGCTCCACCATTGGCAGCTGTTTTAGATTGTTTAGGGTCTTTGGACTTTACAGTTTTACCACCAGTACCCTTCACTTGAGATACTTCAGTAGCATTATCTACCTTTTCACTCCCAGGCTCCAAAGGAGGTTGATAAAATATAAAATATAGAAATAAGGTGATAATGTATTTACATGGGCACTTCGTATTATCATCAAAAGGCAATTCATCAATGATGATGGTTACAATATTTATAGACCTACAATACAAATTAAATGGGGGAACTATTCTAATCAATAACTATTAAATTATATGGATCTCAGGCTTCCATCCTAAAACCAATTGGCAATAGGTGGTGTCACCTTTGATCCTTATATATTAGTTATTAGGCTCGTACGCTACCGATGTGGGATATCTTAACACGCCCCCTCACGTGCAAACGTGGAATTAGTCCACAACCCATATCGGGTCATATTAAGGCCAAAGTAAAGGGGTACTCCACCGGTTTTTAAGGGAGAGAATACTCCACGGGTTAAATTAAGGGAGATACCACCGGTCCCAAGGGGATCCACACACCAGCCCAGTAAACCCATTAGGGCCCAGGTCCAAATTGAACCCGCTCTGAAACCATATTAAATTATATGGATCTCAGGCTTCCATCCTAAAACCAATTGGCAATAGGTGGTGTCACCTTTGATCCTTATATATTAGTTATTAGGCTCGTACGCTACCGATGTGGGATATCTTAACAATAACCTTCTCACTAAGAAAACAATATAGCTAAATATCTATATTCCTAACATAACGATATACTGAATATCTTTATTTTCTTTCCTTAATCTCAACACCCTCCCTCAAGTTGGAGCATGGTGAAAACCATGGCCGACTTGCGAAAAAAATCATGAAATATCTGTCAGAAAGAGCACACAACCTCGTTAAAAAACCCAGTGGGAAAAAGAGTATAGTGACTCCTCTTCATAAGCTCCATAGTCTTGAATCAACATCAGTAGCGAAAACAATACAGTAGTTTTCAAAGAACACGAGGAGAACAAAAATCACGACAGCATCCACGACGGCGGTGGCCTCTTACGACAACGGCGGTGGTGTATGTAGCAAAACATCCAACAATAGTAGCAAGTAGCAGAGTAGCACCAGCAATAGAAAAAGTAGCACTGGTAAAACGGAGTAGCACCAGTAGAGAAAGTAGTAATGGTAAAACGGTGTAGCACCAGCAGTAGAGAAAGTAGCACTGGTAGAACGGAGTAGCACCAGTAGATAAAGTAGCGTTGGCAAATCGTAGTAGAACTAGCAGTAGTGAAAGTAACGTTGGCAAAATGGAGTAGCACCAGCAGTAGAGAAAGTAGCGCTGGCAAATCAATCTGGGCAACGATCTTCACGGCGGCAACGGCGGCGGCGGTGAGAGGACCGCTACGAGCATATTTTCAACAAACAGTGACAGGTGGCAATCTTCGACGAACGCGGCGGTGAAGCACGGCGGCGGTGGAAGTGGCCAAAACATGATAGCAAGATGAAAACGGGGTTAGGGGAAATTTTGGGGGTAGGGAAAAAATCTAGGGTTTAGGGTTCTAGGATCTTAGGCTCTGATACCATGATAAAATATAAAATATAGAAATAAGGTGATAATAGTATTTACATGGGCACTTCGTATTATCATCAAAAGGCAATTCATCAATGATGATGGTTACAATATTTATAGACCTACAATACAAATTAAATGGGGAAACTATTCTAATCAATAACCTTCTCACTAAGAAAACAATATAGCTAAATATCTATATTCCTAACATAACGATATACTGAATATCTTTATTTTCTTTCCTTAATCTCAACAGAGGTGTTAGAGCTGCTTCTATCTTTTCATTGCCTGTACGTTCAAAAACTCGACAGTTTTCAGACTGAAACATATTTTCTGTTCACTATTTATAACACACATATATACTTGATGTTGAGCTAAAAATTTCTAGATTTGAATATGTTATTCCCTAGCATTTCCCTATATGAGTTCTTTTCCCTACATAATCGTTCACTATTTCAAAATATTTATAAGGCAAATCCATAGAGATGTATCAGTTCTAAAAAATGTATCTTAACTATCGAGACGATATTAGCAGGATATAAATATTTGAAACCCAAACAAGATCATTTCTCCTTCAAAAATAGAAGAAAACTCCAAGTTTAAATCAAACTCAATCTCATGAGAAAAAATCATGAGAAAAAAATATACTTCATGGGGTTCCCAGAGAAATTTTCCCAAGATTTAAAGCAGCCATCTTATCAAGAGTGGGGGGCCAACCAATTTTTGATACACAAAGCTTCAAATCTTCATGTATATTGATTCAAGTCACCAACCACAAACGAATAAGCAAGTGCGAGATTCTGGTTTTGTATTTGGCACGTAAAAGCAGACCAAGTACCCTTTAATGCAGGAAACTACACAGTAAAGGAACAACAAAGGGAGAACATGCATTAAAATAACAGTTAAATGAAACTATGAGCTTATAATAAACTAACTGAATGCGTAGTGTAGTGAATTTGGAAGTTGTGAGAGCATCAACATAAAATTTAATAAGTACTCTGCATATAAGAGTCTTTGAAAAAGTTCTAATTCAATAAGTACTCTGCATATAAGAGTCTTTGTATCGTACAACCTTGTGCTTTTTGCAAGCTTTGGAGTTCGACATGTATCGAGCACTTGGACTTCCAGATAAAAGATAAAATTGATGTAAAGGTGAATAGCGTGAACAGAAATATATTGGAAGAAAGCTGCACCAAAACAGAAATTAAATGTTATAGCACACTATCGATGGCAAATACCTGCAAAGGAGAAGCTAATAAACATACTGACACCATTGAATATCGATTGAATAAAGATGGCATAATAAAGGACACTATTAAATCTACCCCGGGGGGCGGCGACCCCTCCCCTCCCCCACACGTGGCCTTTGATCTCCCATCTGATCTCTCAAGGACGTGGGACTCATTTTCAATAATTATTCATATTTTAAAATTAAAGCAAACATGGATTTTAAAATTTAAAAAAAAGTAGGGTACTAACTAATACTAATACAAAAATGAAATTTAATAGTATTATAAATCTGAAATAAATGAAATAGATACATTATAAATCTATACTAGTATTTAATAGTTATTAGTGGTTAAGATATAAAGGTCGAATGAAAGTAACATGTTAATTCTATACTACACCATCTATTTCAGCATTTCGGAAAAAATCAAAAATTTCCACGAGCACTATTTATACTATATTAGAAAATAATATTGAGTTAAAATTTCACGAATGTCCTAATACGTTGAATTTTATTTTAAATACAAGTCTGACCCTTAAAAATTCAAGGTAACGAGTGATTTACACTCAATTTGAAGTGTGTGCTTGTCAAATAAGTGATGTAATATTTCCTGAAGCATGTGCTTGTACTAAATCAGGTATGATTTGGTTAAATTTGAGTGAAAAATCTTTTTTTAAAAAATTTAATGGCCACAACAACATTTTTTGAACTTTCGGGCAACGTATGTAAATATTTTTTCTACCACCCACGTTGACCCAAAAAACCTTAAAATGGTAATTTCACATTTCGCGAGCCTTCAATTAGGTTTCGAACTACTAAATTTTGAAATTCGACGTTTCCAACATTCTTGGAGGGACGTAGGTGAATAAAGTTAAAAGTTTGTATAAAGACCGAAATTGAAATCCGCTTGAATGAATTTCTAACAAAAATCCTAACAACTAATATTGTACTTGAACACCATCAAAATTTCATTCGAATTACAACACTAAAGAGTCAATGTGTTAATCTCTTGAACCTTTGTATCGTAACTTGTAAACACTAGTAGTAAACACTACTGATTTGTTCTACACCACATATTTCCGCACCTCAGAAAAATTCAAAAATTTGCACGAGCACTATTTATACTATATTAGGAAATAGTATTGAGTTAAATTTCACGAATGTCCTTAATAGGCTGAAAATTATTTTAAATACAAGTCCGACCCTTAAAAAATAAGGTAACGGGTGATTTACGCTCAGCTTGAAGTGTGAGTTCGTCAAATAAGCGATGTAATATTTCCTGAAGCATGTGCTTGTACTAAATCAGGTATGGTTTGGTTAAATTTGAGTGGAAAATCTAGGGAAAAAAAATTAATGGCCACGACAACATTTTTTGAACTTTCGGGCAACGTATGTAAATATTTTTTCTACCACCCACGTTGACCCAAAAAACCTTAAAATGGTAATTTCACATTTCGTGAGCCTTCAATTAGGTTTCGAACTACTAAATTTTGAAATTCGACGTTTCCAACATTCTTGGAGGGACGTAGGTGAATAAAGTTAAAAGTTTGTATAAAGGCCGAAATTGAAATCCGCTTGAATGAATTTCTAACAAAAATCCTAACAACTAATATTGTACTTGAACACCATCAAAATTTCATTCGAATTACAACACTAAAGAGTCAATGTGTTAATCTCTTGAACCTTTGTATCGTAACTTGTAAACACTAGTAGTAAACACTACTGATTTGTTCTACACCACATATTTCCGCACCTCAGAAAAATTCAAAAATTTGCACGAGCACTATTTATACTATATTAGGAAATATTATTGAGTTAAAATTTCACGAATGTCCTTAATAGGCTGAAAATTATTTTAAATACAAGTCCGACCCTTAAAAATTCAAGGTAACGGGTGATTTACGCTCAGCTTGAAGTGTGAGTTTGTCAAATAAGCGATGTAATATTTCCTGAAGCATGTGCTTGTACTAAATCAGGTGTGGTTTGGTTAAATTTGAGTGGAAAATCTTCAAAAAAAATAATTTAATGGCCACAACAACATTTTTGAAACTTTCGGGCAACATATGTAAATATTTTTTCTACAACCCACGTTTACCCAAAAAACCTTAAAATGGTAATTTCACATTTCGTGAGCTTTCATTTAGGTTTCAGACTACTAAATTTTGAAATTCAACGCTTCCAACATTCTTGGAGGGACGTAGGTGAATAAAGTAAAAAGTTTGTATAAATGCCGAAATTGAAATCCGCTTGAATGAATTTCTAACAAAAATCCGCTTGAATGATATTGTACTTGAACACCATCAAATTTTCATTTGGATTACAGCACTAAAGAATCAATGTGTTAATCTCTTGAACCTTTGTATCGTTACTTATAAACACTACTAGTAAACACCACTGATTTGTTCTACACCACCTATTTCTGCACCTCCGAAAAATTCAGAAATTTGCATGAGCACTATTTATACTATATTAGGAAATAATATTGAGTTAATTTGCACGAGCACCTAATTGAAGGCTCACGAAATGTGAAATTTCCATTTCAAAGTTTTTTGGGTCAACGTGGGTGGCAGAAAAAATATTTACATGTTGCCTGAAAGTTCCAAAAATGTTGTTGTGACCATTAAAATTTTAACTTATTAAAAGAAAAACCTCATTGTTCAGCGAAAACACACTAAGACCCTGTTTCATAGGGCTTATTAGTTCAATTCAGTCCAGTCCAGTCCAGTTCAGTTCAGTTCAGTTCAGTTCAATTCAATGCAATTTATTGGAATTCAGGTTACTTCAGTCATGCTGATTATTTTTTCAGTACATTAATTTTTCACTTCAGTTCAGTTCAGCAAAAATTAAACTTTACCAAATAGCTAAACATGGCTTAAATTAAGTTTAACTATTTAAAGACAAATCTTTCTTCATTATCAATACTCACAAACAAACTTGAGTTTAATTACATAATAGTTAATCCTTAATTAATTTCTATAAAATTTAACATTTAACTTGAAAGAGCACAAAAAAAAAAAAAAAAAAAAAAGAATGTGGGCTTGACACGTGGGTGGGGGGTGGGGGGGTGGCCGCCCCCCGGGGGAGAAATATAATTCTCCCATAATAAAAGTCATGAAACAGTTCTTCCTTGAAAAAGTACCAAACTTTCAGTGCATGTATGATTTAGATATTAGAAAGTACAATTAAAATGTATGAGACCTTGTGCAGGATGTGAATGTCCAGTAATTACAAGCATATTCTTGTTATCTGCTCTAGCAAATATCAGCAAACTAATTATGATAAGATGAAAAGGTATGGAATACACCCCTTGCCCATAATATTCAATTTGTCAAAAGTTTTGAGAGAATTTTACATCCTACAACAAACTGAATGTTACAGCAAAATTCCAGTAATCATTCATACAAGCCAAAATCTTTAAACTTTGAAATTCAGAAGCACATAAAAAAGTCACAAGTAAGAGGTTTAAAACTATGTAGACAGAAATGTAGTGAAGGTTGCGGAATACCAATGAGTGAATAAAAAATCATCTTAAACTCAAAAAGTGTACTGCAATGAACATGTATAGGTGTCTGCTAGGTGCTAGCCCTATCAACTGATGAGCGCCAATTCAAAAACTACCAAAGACTTTTTAGGCACAAAAATTAAATGGTAAACGCCCGTTCATGCTGAGCTTTAAATTCAAATTTCAACTGCAATAAAATGGTTTCCTTTGCATTCAAATAAATTCCAGTGGTAATTTGGACACATAATCATTGCCCTTAGAGAAATAAGGCTGACAGAGAAGTACAGGCTGCAACGAAATGAATTAAGCCTATCATTCCATCAGCTGATTCAATCCCAATTAGAGCTCCAATACACTATTTTTTTTTACCTAGCTCTTCCAACCACTGTAAAAATCAGCCCAAATTAAACAGCTCAGTACAAAAGGAACCCACAGGCCAGAAGGGCAAAAGCCCTCACAAATCTCAACTTTTACCCCTTAGTTAGAGCTGTCGATTCGGGTCTAAAGGTCGACCTCGGGTTCGGGTCTAAAAAGGTTCGGGTCAAACGGGTCAGGTTCAAACGGGTCTAAAATATCTTTTCGGGTCTTGTCGGGTCGGGTCGGGTCGGGTTCGTGTCGGGTTGATGTCGGGTTGGGAATATTCATCGGGTCGGGTTGGGTCGGGTCGGGTTGGTATCGGGTCAGTTTTATTTTCGTCACGGGTTCGGCTCAAAATATTATATTTTGACAAATACTCATAACTATATTAAATTTAACAATTATTCTAACTTGTATTAACACTTCGGTTCGAAAGAAACTCTAGTTTTAAATATGAATATTAAAATGTCAATAATCACGATGTTAGTAATAAATTAAATTACCAAAAAATAAGATATCAACAAGTACTCTATTTTATATTAACACCAAAATAACATGCAATGAAATAATTATTGGATTGATTTTGATATTAGAATTTGGCATATTTGTTGGGCTTACTTTTGTCTTAAAGCCCAAAACTCAAAACCCACTAAACCCTAAACCCACCCACTAAACCCTAAACCCACTAAATTGATGTAATTAATCGAACTGGAAACCTGCTAACTAACAACGATAACTAAATTGAAATAAATTTACCAAAAATTAACCTTAATTTAGTTTCAATAAACACTTAAAAATAAATTTAGTTACTTCCAAATATTATAATTAATTAATTTATTTTTATAAATACTATGAAATAATTTGTATTGAATTTTACTAATCAAATGTCAAACCTTACTTGACTTTCCATACGTAACTGAGTTTTAGTGCTGACACACTAACTTAATTGTATTTAACTAACCAAATATCAACTATTACTCGACTTTATACAAAAAATAATTAAGTTCAGTTTAACTATACAACTGTTAACCATCACTTAATTTATAATAATCAAGTAACTTATATTTATTCAAAAATAGGGATCCTCTATAAATTAGTGATTAATGAATTCAGAATCAAAAAAATGAATTCAGAATCAAAAAACACAGATAATAATGAACAACAAAAGGTGTTCATAAAGGAACTCTATCGAACACGTTGTGGGCAGAAATTAAATTGAAGAATTATACGTAAAACAGAAGCATGCTGAACTAAATGAGTGTTAATCCAAGAAATAGAGTGATACAGAGAGCATAAAAGGGGAGTCACCTTTTGATCAAAGGCGGGCGCTAAAGGAGAATAATGAAGTGAATGACCGGGTACCAGGTTTGGCCGAGACAAAAATTAGCGCGTTTTTATATACAGTAGATTACGGGATTAGGCCATGTATTTTTATAAAAATAATTGAAAAAGCTTTTAACAGGCGCAAAATATTGTTAGTGGACTCCTCCAGCACCCCCAAATCTCACAGCCCGCACCGAAAACCATCACTACCCTATTCAATTGCTCCTCCCCCCCCAAATACCTAAACCCTCTTTTCCAATTTCTCCGTTGGATCCAATTCAGCAGGGTTTCTGGCACCGTTTTCTTCAAGCTGGCTATGGATTATCAGTCGTTTGACAGCAGTGGTGAGACTTGCTTTCAACTTCTTTCTGTTTTTCCCCTCCGCCACATTGTATCTGTTGTGCTTTTGGGTTGATTTGAATTGTAATTCCTGCGGATTTCACTGAATTAATTTGGGTTTTTTGCTGCATTATGATTTGTGCTTCAAATTTTATGTTTCCGCAGACTATTTCTAAGGGCGGTAGCTCTTGAATCCACAGCCTTTCTTAGTGGCTTCCTCTTTTCCGCGCTCTACTTCACCACCATGGCATCTGCAATCTCTCGCTCTCTCAGATCTTCCATTCAAGTCCGCAAATCCCCTATTCTTGCATTTCTTTCATCGCCTATTCCTCCTAAAGACTACCTCTTAAACCCCAGATTCCTAAACCCTGATTCACAAAAATCAAATCTATTGAATTTTCTTGTGAAAACTGGTGGTTATCGAAACCCCTCTAGTTTGATCAAACCCCAATCATCCCATCAAATCTCGATTTTCCCATCTAGATACTTTTCGACTTCCAATGGATCAGAAATCCCAGAAAACGAGACCCAACATCAAGAGATGAAGCATCAAGAAATCACTGGCCCGACTGTGGAGAGGGATGTTTCAGGGCTAGCGAACGAGAGCCGCGAAGTTCTTGAGACCATGATGAAGAATATGTATGGTTTGAGCAAGGCTTTGGCAGTTGTGGGATTGCTTAACCTTGGTCTAGGAGCTTGGATTTCGCATGTTACTAAGGCTGCACCAATGGTTGCTGTTTCGGTGCAGAGCGTGCTGGCTTTCGGGGTTCCGATTTCGCTGGCGTTCATGCTGAGGAGGGCGTTGAAGCATATGTACTTCTTTAAGAAGATGGAGGAGCAAAGTAGGCTGCAGATTCTGACTCTTTCGCTTCAGGTTACTAAGCAGTTGAACCTACTTTTCGTTCGGTATACTAGTGTTTCTTACTTGTGTATTGCTGGTACTGCCGTTGGCTTAATTTATGTTGCTCTGCCTAGGTAGTTTTATTTTCATGTTGATCTGTTGGAAATCTGTTGGAAAGCTTTTTCGAATAATACCATTGCATCTTGTGCTGATGTTGATTGTTGGTCTCCTGTGATTCCAATTTAAACTTTAAGTTGAGGAATTTATCTCTTTGTTTGATGGCATGTCAAACTTTTGCTGCAATACTAAGTAAGTGTCATCTGGATGATTGCACTGGTGAACAAATTTGCTCAATAGAATTTTATGATCCCTGGTTATTGTTCTTGGTGTTGCAGAAGTATGGTCATTTTCATTTGCTACTTTAGATTAACATATGTGGAATTTTTTAGTTACTCAGCTTTGTAACTTGTTAGCAATTAGTTAATATGTTTTGTTAGTTAGAAAATGAGAAGATGTTTTGCGATGGTATAAGATCCTTCATAATGTGTCCCTGAATTAGTTTTGAAATTGATGGACGTGGCAATCCCATCCTTTCATGCCCTTGTTTATATGTTTATGTTATAGTCAATGGAAAATATGAGGAATGATCATATCCCCACAGCTGTTATTGGATGATTTCTAGTATCTTGGATGTAATGATCATTCCACAAGGTTCATTCGAGAGTTTAAGAATTTTATAGGTTTCCCTCGCCGAGGAGAATCCAAATACACTGCAAGACCTGATTCTATTTGGATTTGATCAGAGTCAAATACTATATAACTTTGGTTTCTTCATTTACCATCAGGCAAAGGGGAAAAACGAATTTAAATTCATATAGTTAATTAACAGAAAATGCAATTCAGACAGAAATTAACCCAAATTCATCATGATACTTAGTTTGAATTGCCAAATAATTCACGTTATATAAATCAAACATTTTCATATCCATTCGTGTATTGTATTTTAATTTAACTTTATTTAATTCCACTTCACATTAATTCTGACATCAATAGAGTAAAAAATTTCACATCAAACAAGAATTTGTGAAGATATCTGTTGAATATTTTACCATCTTGGCTGGTAAGTCTTGGATATTGTCACCTCTTTCTGTTAATGGGGATGATATAAACAAGAATGCTATATTTATACTTCATACTTAAGGATACGTTCTTTTGCAGGACAATTTTTTCAGGATAATTTTTTTCCGAATTTCATATCATGGCTTCTATGTTTTCTTGTATCGTCATGTTACTTTGTCTTCATCACCGTCTCCTGCATTTTGTTACTGGGAGTGATCATTCTGCAGCCTCGAATAATTACTTGGTGCATTTGATGATGGGCGAGAATGGGTTGGAGATATCGGCCTGCCTCAAACAAAAGGTTCAAAGAGCTCAGTTACTGCTGATACATCTCTGCTGATCCTGTTCCGTACTAAACATTGGGAATCTCCACCTCGCCGTTTGAATATATATTCTGATTTCTGGGTCACCCAGGTCAGAAATTCATTCGCTTGCATTTTCACCGCGCTCCTGATCATGGTTTTAAGTATGCAGTTGATATTTTCACTGTCAAAGCTGTTCCCTTTATTCTTCTGCATAACTTTAGTGCTTCCCTTGCTGCTGATGCTTTAGGAGTGACCTTTTTGGTAAAGGAATTTTGTATGAATATTGAAAAAAAATGCAGAATAGATACTAACATTCTCCCCATCCACCACAAGTAGTTCATCTAGGAAAGTGGTTGCTTTTGTGAATGGAATTGAGATCATTTCCATGCCGGTGGGTCTTTATTACACGAAAGAATCCGATTTGGGTTCGCGTAATATTGGCTCGCTGGCAGGGTCACTTCTGTTGATAATAGTATTGAATGAATAGAGAGGTTGAACATTGGAGGTGGTATTATTTCATCAATGTAAGACTTTGGATTGTTTAGGAAGTGGAATGGAGATTTCAATTACTGTATTTGATGGAAACCTATCGGATGATACATCCTGCACACATGCTTGTATGTACAAGCCTACAGGCATATGTTGCACCACCAAAACTATACCAGACATCTTGGCAAATGCAGCCAAGTGCTAGTGTTCAAGGGATATGTACTCTTAGGTGGAAAGTAGGAGTAGATGTTGGATTTGGGTACTTAGGCTATATTTCAGTGATTTTGAACCAAGGGTGACTGAGGGTGGGAAAAAGGAACTTCCTATCCTTATGAATGATCAGATAGCTGAGATAAAATTTGATGCAATAGATCGGCTCCGTGGTGATTGTGCCTTTTTACAGAGATTACACGGTGATGATGAAAGGCAGAAAAGATGGTGGTAAGTGTGATCTTATGATTTCTCTAAGTTGTTCAGATCACTTTGAAGTTGGACTTCTCAATGGATTGGAGATTTTTAAGTTGAGCAACCTCGAAAACAGTCTTGCAACTCCAAACCTAGTAATGGAAAGAAGGACAGAATTGTCATGGAAGCTGAACATTAAAAAACTCTGGACTTCAACCAAAACCAATGCCATTACAGCTGGTGTTACTCCAATGCCATTACAGATTTATAAATCGAGTAACTAAAATTGAGATTGTTGATCCTCGTCTAGGAGAGAGAATTTCAACGAGTAGTCTAAAAGAATTTGTTCAGTGTGTTGTGAAATGTTTGCATCATCAGCCCAATAAACGGCCTACAATGGCTCAGGTGGCTGCAAGCCTTGAGCGTGCACTGGAGATGCAAGAAAGGACAACCATTGCTGTTACTGAAGATGATGCAATTTCCATTGGTCGAGGAGGCTTATCCTCTGCTCCCAGATCAGAATCCTGCCCTTCTAAGCAAAGCTGAGGAAAACCAGTGTGAGGTTTGTCCTGGATACCAGTTAGGAGTGAGTAGAGGAAACACAAAGAAGGAAACAGATTCAGATTCACCGTACGAATGGAATGCTCTTCAGGTCCTTTCTTCCCATATAAAGAGGTCCAATTAAGTAGCTGTGAACTTTTTTAAGGGAGGCTCTCTGACAGTGGATGCTAGTGGTCGGGAGGTGTGGTCCGGATGTATGAAGCAACTTCAGAAACGGGTCACTATATATAAGGATGGATGTTTAGGTATGCGTAAGTCAAAAGCTTTTCAACTGGAGATGAAGAAGCTATCCAAACTGAGACATGTTAATTTGCACTCCTTGTTTGGATACTGCCTCAATGTACCGGCTGATCGATCATTCATTGTCTATGAACATGCTGGCAATGATTCCCCTCACGGTCGTTTATATTGTCGTGGAATCCAGGACACACTCCTCTCATGGAAGCGCGGGCATGGGTGTAGCGGACGGGTCCTTGGTTTCATACAAGAATAGTAATATGATTCATTCTGTGTTTTTCTGTAGGAAGGAGGCAGCATTTTTATTTTGTCCATTCATTAAGCACAAATAAATAATACAATATTAGTTTGTTGATAAGAGAACTTTTACAAATATTGTGCCTAATGGAATTTATACTAATTTGTCTAAGAAAATAATATTGTGCCTCTTGTATGCCTCTACTGAGATTGTTGTTAAATTTTCTTATGTGCCTTTTGTATGTGTGTTTCTCTATTTTTTTTATTGAAGGGCATAATGTGCCTCTGTGAATTTGACTAGTATTTTGTATTTTGTTGGTTGCACAAAATACAGGGAAATTTGAATAGTATTCATTGTCAAAGAAATTTTCTTCTTTTTTTTTGGCAACCCTCTGCAAATTCAAGTAACTTGGTATAATATTTCAATGGACAAGCCAATCCCACAACTATATTTTGTATGAGCATTCCTGGGCTCTTCCACAATTTCAGGTGATCACTTGGTTTGGATTGCTTTCCCATATAGTCGAAGTACACAAGTAATCACCATGAATAATCGGTGATAAAAAGATTTATAAATGACAGAGAGACCATTAGTAAAAATGGTGTAACAACCACTTCCAGTAAGTGATAAAACCATTAGTAAGTGAAAGGTAGACCACAAATGATTGACAACGAAACCAGTAGTAAATGGAAGAAATACTATAAACTATCAGTGCAAGCGATTGATGCGAAAATTATTAACAAATGAGACAGAGTCATGGGGAATTGATTATTACATTAGCAATTAAGTTCAAATATAATAACTTAGAGGTTCAGGGTTCGATACCTGCTTGGGGCAAGAGGTGGGTGAGGTTTTATTTGGATAATAATCCTTCAAACAAAACGTGAGACAAAGTCAATGGTGAAAGTGATTGCAATTAGAAGGAAAAATAAAAGAGAGATAATACAAAAGGTATTACTTGAGTATAGACTCATATTAATAAGGAGTAATTTTTTTTTTTAAGCAAAGAAATTATATTTCAGGATTCTGGAAAACGTCCAGAAACGAATGACAAAAAACTTGGAAGAGTATCTCAAGTATTAGCTAACAAGGGGCTCGACTTCGCATAGTTCGCTAGAGCACGGGCAACGAAATTACAATTCCTTGGAACCCAGAAGGGACCCTCTAAGTGATTCCGATCTAGTGTAAATATGATTCGGTCCAAGTGTATACACTAACACTCACACTCCACGTGTATGCCTGATATTTGTATGAAGTTACTATACAATAGACTTTAGATGCCTAACTCACCTATGTGTCTAATATTTGTATGAAGTTACTACTCCCTCCGTCCCAGCCCAGCCGAAACTGCACAATTTTTAGTCAATTTTGTCTGGCCATGTTTGACCGTAAATTGCAATTGGCATATGTGCTATAATAATATCATATGGGATATGATTAGATTCGCAATGCGCTCTATCTTTTAGCTATAAAAGTTTAGACCATAATAATGTATAAAAATAAAGTTATTCACGGTCAAACATGCTCTGAAAAAATTGACCAAAAAGTGTGCAGTTATGGCTGGGACGGAGTGATACTTATTTTACATCACCTGATTGGTGTCTAATAGACTCCTATATCAAAATGATTATAATATTTTTTTTCTTTATAAAAATAGTTTAGAAATAAATACATTTATTTAATATGTTACAATTATATTTTGACATGTCATCTTCTTATTTGGCTAATCAAGGAGGATATTTGTCTCATTTTTCAACAAAATGATCGAGGATATTTGTCTCATTTTTATTCAATTTTATACTGCAGTATACCAAACTAGCAGTGGTTTATGGTCCAGAACATAGTTAAGCATTTTTTATTCAAAAAAATTGACTTACTAAATTAGTTTTCAAAACATGACTAATATGTGATTCATGACATCAATTCATGATTCACCTTGTTTAATATCAAAGAAGAATTATATATAGTGCAAAGTACCCCTATAAATTCTAAGTCCTAGAAAATTATAACTAAAAACCACATAATCATGAAAACTATCACTAATGCTAAGATTGTTGTGATAAGCGTTCTGCTACTCTTATCATCAACCTTGATGTTTGGAAAGCAAGAGGTAATTGAACGAATATCTACACTCGAATCAGCTCCAACTCCTACGACACTCAATGTCAATGAAGCAGTGTGATGCTGATTGTTCTAATGGTTGTTTAGATCCTGAATATGGACTTAATATTCAATGTTACAATGAGTGCTATAAACATTGTGGGCATAAGATTGTGAAAAGATTGATGCTACCAAAATCCGTCCGTTTCCCGGGAGTTGACGCTATCCGGGTCTCCTTCTTAGTCAGCCCGCTACAATCCTGCAAAACAATTCCCGGGAGGCGTCCCGGGGAAGAAGCTCCGGCGTGATGATGAGATGGGGATAGCGGAGAAGGAAAACGTACGGAATGTGCTCTCAATATAAAGTAAAGAGATATAAGTCACATACCTTGTTCACTGTTTGAGACTAGTATTTATAGCTGAGCTTGCATGCTTGGGATAAGGTGCAGGACCACTTCCCCTTGTCGCCGTCCGCCCTTCTTTCTTGTCCGGACATGCTTCCTAGCGGGAAAGATATCGCTCTCTTAGTGCTGGGCCGCGGACCTTCTTCTCGGCCCAGTAGGCCTTTGGGCCAGTATTATCACTAGCCCCCCAGACCAGTCATCCGGGTTTCCGTGGCGCGGGGAACTGGTCTCATGTGCTCCTTCTGTTGCTACTTCTTTTGGTAGGACCCATCTGCGTTAGAATCGATTTCTGATACCGCCGCCTGTTCCCATTCTGCATTAATCAGTGCCTCATTTACCGTGTCATGATTGCTCTTCCTTCTTTTAAGGTGGCGGTTCCTATTCACCTGCCTATATAAGGACCTAAACCCCCTCCTCACTTCTCTCTCCAAAAAATCTCCCAGAAGTTCTGCTCTTTCGATCAAGTAAGCTTTCACTCTCTCCATCTCCTTCTCTTCCAATCATGAATTCTCCAGTTCCTTCCAACTCCTCCTCAGACATCGAAGGAGCTCAAAATCAGTTTGAGGTCCAGCCCCGGGCTGCTGGTAACCTTATCCCCTCCCCGGCCTCCTCTTCGGACGCCCATTCCGAGGCTTTCAGCTCGCCCCGGGAACTAGATATCCCGGGTGCGTCGACCTTGGATGGGGCGGGTTCGCACCCGTCCGGGAATCCTGACCACCCCCTGGATGATCAGGATGAGGATGTATTTGGTGGGGAAGTTGGTGACAACGCTCCCCGGGGGCCTACTCATGGGGTGCGCCCATTGGGCCTCAGATTTTATGATGTTCCGGGGGATTCCCCTTCTTTAGATAGGGATGTCTTAGATCTGGCTAAACGCTCTTTCATCCCTCTTCCTTTAAATGCCTGTCTTTCTAAACTTCCCCAGGGAGTCTCTGAGCGGGAGGTCCCGTTCATCCCGCGGATCCATTTTCAATACGGGCTTAGCCTGCCCTTCCCTCCTCTCTTTCTTGAGATCCTTCAGTTTTATAACGTAGCCCCGGCCCAGTTACACCCTAACGGGGTTGTCCTTATCCTGGCCTTTTTACTTAATTGCGCCAGGTGCGCCATTTCTCCTTCTCTCTTACTCTTCCGTTCCTTCTATGCTTTGCGGAAGGCACACGCGTCCTTCCCGGGCGTCTTTTCTTTTACTATTCGCACCGGGATAAAGGACTTTATCCTTTCCAAACCCAAATCCGCCAAAGGATACCCTTCAAAAGGTTTCTTCTTATGTGATGCCCGGGCATACCCTATGACTACTTGGAACGACTCCCTTGTTCCTGAAGAGAAGAAACCTCTTTCTAACCTTCCGGCGGTCGTTGCCAGCGATCACAACTTCCTCCGCCTCACCCCTTTAGATATGGATTCATTTTATAAGAACGGGAACGCGGGCTATTTCTGGCCTCGCGGGATCTATCCCAGCGACCTCTTCACGCTCCCGCACATCTCTGCGGTGTGGCCAGATGGAGGTGCCCATTATGGCTTTACGTTTTATCTTTCTTTTAGGTTTAATAAAAGATTTCCCTTTTTTTTTCTTGTGCTCTAACTTCATTGTTTTCTTGGTTTCAGTTCAACCTTCTTTGTACGCAGACATCATGGCCTGCACTGATAAGCCTTCCGGGGGTGATGCTCAAGCGAGGGATACTCGCCCGGATCAACAGACCACTTCTACACCTCAAGTGGCCTCCCAACCTGGGCCACCTCCGACCGGGAATCCTGCTCTTATTCCCCAAAAGCCCCGCGCGCCGTCGCGGTCTCGTCAGCAGACTTCCTCCGGGACATCCTCTGAGGCCCGCGCTACCCCCGGCTCATCACCCATTCCCGGGCGTCGGTCCTTTATCCAGCATCCTAACTATAATGGCGGGGCAAGCTCAAGGTTCAAACGGCCACCTCCTGGCGAGCTGTCCGGTTCGCCCCCTCCTTCTCGTCAGAGGACTCATGACTTCCCTCCTCCTCCTCCCCCTCCTGCTCACAACACTCCCCCGCGGGCTGAGACTATCCCGGAGGAGAAAGAAGAGGTAATTGCCTTCCCAAGGCTCCATCTTTCATCTAAGTTTAGTCCACCTTTTATCTAAGTTTTATGCCGTCTTGTAGAGTACCGCCTTTGCTGATTCTCTCCTCGCGGACCCCAAGTTTACCGAGGCGCTAAACCGGGGCTATTCCAAATATAGCGCCGGGTTGTTCGCCAAGATGGAGAAAGACCTCCGCGACGCCCGGGAGAAGCTAGCCGGGCGGGATGACCTGGAAGCCCGGCTAGAGGCGTCTCAGAAAAAGCTAGCCGAAAAGGAGAAGAAGCTGGCGGACAAGGAGAAGAGGCTCGCCGAGGTGAAGAAGAAATACACCTCCCTCAAGAAGGATAAGAAAGACGCTCAGCTCGAGGCCCTAGATGCTCTAACCCAGAAAATCCTCCGCTCCGTCGATTTTGACCAAAGGCTGGAGGGCATTGCTGCCGCAGCCAGTGCGGATGCTTGTCACGAGATGTACCGCAGTCTGCGGGGTTGGCTTCCGGGGCCCGCTTGCCTTGAAGCCCAGGCCTCCTACTACCGCCCCAAGGCCAACAATTTGCTGAACTACCGCTGGCGGTCCCTCCAAGAAGCGGATCTGAAGGGCCTGATGCCCCAACTATGGGATTCTTTGAAAATGTCTTCCCGGGCCCCCTCTGCTTCGGACATCAAGAAGGCCAAGGTGCCAGCGGTTGGCGAGGCCTCTTTTCCTGATCCTGGCCCGGAGAGCTTCAATGCTTATGGGGTAGTCCCGGAGACACCCCATTGGGCAGAGAATTACCTTGAGTACTACGCGGTGCCTGACAACTTTGGGTACCAAGCCGTCCAAGTCGAAGGGGGAGACTACCGGGTTGGCCTCGGTGCGGGTCATGACGATCTGCTTTACCAATCCCGGAAGGCTACGCGGAAGGTAGGGTACCCAGAGCGGTCTGCTGATGAGACCACGGTAGACGCCCCCGCTTATGCCGGCCCCGAGTGGTCTACTGAGGATCTCGTGAAGCTGGAGAGGAAGTTCGAAAGAGCTCACGCTGTCCCGGGAGAAAGGAACTCTGCTGAAGACAATGTACAACTCTAGACTCTAGTCTACCTTTTTCTCTTGTAATAAATTTTTTTTAAAGTATTTTGTAAGTTTCCTCCCCCGGGGAGTGTATGTAGAACTTTGGCCTTTAGTGCCCATTTTGATTAATAACAAGTTCTACTTTTAACGAGATTATTACCTTTTGTAGTCTGAGTGTCATTTAGAGGAAGTTCTCCCGCAAGGGCCCACCCCTTATGTCTTTTCTCATCCGATTAGCTCTTTTGGCACCTACTTCTCTCTCCCCCGCGCTGGGTGTCTCCAATGTTCTTTCCTTCAAAGGAAACTAGCCCATTGGAGGTTTGGAGGCAACCAGGCAAACCGGGCCTTGGCTGAGGCGGGACTGGATTGCTTCCTTCAGGAGTTTGGCACAATCCGGGTGCTGGTATCATTTCTCAAGGCAACTGAGGCCAAGTTTGGGTCATTAAACCAGTGCTTCGACCTTGCTTCCGATCACATGCGGGAAGCTCTGAACTCCCACCAGACCATAGCTGAGCTGCAAGCCCTTCATGACGACTCCCAGCATCGTACTACCAAGGAGCTAGGCATGGTGTGGGGTGAACTTGAGCGAGCGCAAGAGAAGCTTAAGAAGCTAGAAACCCGCACTGCTCAGAATAGATTGATCTGTGATTTTGAGAAAGAGAATTGGTCCCTTACTCACATGAATAGGGTCCTCCAAGATGCTCTATTAGTTACCCGCCTATCCTACCACCTTTTGGGTCTCAAGAATGGTTTAGTCGGGGTGTCTCTCTTTACCGATGTCCCAGCCGGGGTTCGCAGAACGATTGAGCGCATGGAGGCTAACCCAAAAAAGTTTGGTGAGGGAGCCCCTAATCATAAGGCCTATCTAGACATCGTGGAGTGGCACAATAGGATAGCCGCGGGAGATGCTGAGCCCTATCCCCCTAGCCTTCGCCGAGTTCCTACCCGGGTGGAGGTGAATGTGGCGTATGAAAGATACGAAGATATGTCCGTATCTATCGACCCGGAAGAGGTAGCACACCGGATAAGATGCGTTCGGGAGATTGCCGATTCTGGAGTTACCACTAAGGGGGGTCAAGACCGCTGAGGGCACCCGCACCAATCGGAAGGAGAAGGGTAAAAGTGTGGCAGACTTGTTTCCCAAATACAAGTTTGTTACATCAGCCGGGGTAAGGAGGATGCGCCTAGCAGAGCCGCTTCCCGAAGGATCAGTGGTTGTTCCAATCCCCGAATTGAACGAAGAAGACGCCGCGCAATTGGAGGAGGAACTTGTGTGGAATCAAGCTCCAGATGCCCGCTTTGCCGAAGACCTCCTGTCTTCTCAATTCTTCGGAGGGGGTTTCCGTCCGGGTAACCCTGAGGGTGCTTCCGGGTCAGGTCCCAAGTGGGTATAGTAGCGAATAGGTAGAAAACATTTGTATGTAAAATACTTTGTAACATACCAACATGTGCTTTGAAATTTACGAATCAATGAATAAAAGTTCTCGAAAATCCCTTCTCATTAATTCTGTAAGCAATACATTCTTTGGTCCCCGGGCTTCATTCAAGTCCCGGGTCCAATCTAGCGGGGCACCCGAATGGGAGCTACCCATGGGTCCCTTTTACCATCCTTCCTTTCTAAGCCCAAGACGAGGCAAAACGTCGGTGATGCTACCTAAATCCGTCCGTTCCTCCGGGGTTCGCGCTACCCGGGTCTCCTTGTTGATCGGCCTGCTGCAATCCTGCAAAACAATCCCCGGGAGGCGTCCCGGGGAAGAAGCTCCGGCGTGATGATGAGATGGGGATATCAGAGAAGGAAAACGTACGGAAGGTGCTCTCAATAAGTAGAGAGATATAAGTCACATACCTTGTCCACTGTTTAAGACTAGTATTTATAGCCGAGCTCGCCTACTTGAGATAAGGTGCAGGACCACTTCCCTTTGTCCCCGTCCGTCCTTCTTTTTTGTCCGGACGTGCCCCCTAGCGGGTAAGGCATCGCTTGGAAGGCGCGCAGGGCCGTGGACCCTATTATCGGCCCAGTAGGCCTTTGGGCCGGTAATATCACTAGCCCCCCAGACCAGTCATCCGGGGTTCTGTAACGCGGGGAGATGGTCTCGTAACCTTCTCCTGATGTTACTCTTGGTGGGGCCCTTCCGTGTTAAAACTAGTTTCTGACAACGCCGCCTTTTCCCCTTCTGCGTTGATCAGTACCTCGTTCACCGTGTCATCATTGCTTTTCCTCCTTTTGAGATGGCGATTCCTATTCCTCCGCCTATATAAGGGGCATAACCTCCCTTCTCCCATCTTCTTTCTCCCATCTCCGCAAGGGGCCCGGGCAACCAACCCCGCAAACTCCGATACATCTCGTGACAGGCATCAGCGTTGGCCGCAGCGGCAATCCCCTCCAACTTCTTCTCGAACGCTTCTGAGCGAAGGAGCTTTTGTGTGACGGCATTCAAGGCTTCGAGTTGAGAACTCTTTTTGTCCTTCTTGAGGGAGCTGTACTTGTTCTCCACCTCAGCCAATTTTTTCTCCCTGTCGGCAAGCTTCTTTTCTTTGTTGGCCAACTTCTTTTTGGCCTCCTCCAGTTGAGCCGCAAGACCATCTTGCCCGGCCAGCTTCTCTTTGGATTCGCGGAGCTCCTTTTCCATTTTAGTAAATAGCCCCGCACTATACTTGGAATAAGTCCTGTTCAGTGCCTCGACGAACTGGGAGTCCGCCAGGAGGGAGTCGGCAAAGGCAATGCTCTGCACAATAAATAAGGGAGTTAAGGAAACTTAGGAAATCATAAAACTTGAATACAAGAAGTCCGGGGAGAACACTTACCTCTTCTTTGCCCCCAAGGATGGTCTCAGTGGCAGTAGCACGCGGAGGAGCGCTGTTAACCGCTGGAGGAGGAGTAGGGGGAACATCACCAGTCCTCTGGCGAGAAGGTGGGGGCGACCCAGACAGATCACCAGTGGATGGCCGTTTGAATCGTGAACTCGCCCCGCCACTATAAGTTGGGTGCTGGATAAAGGACCGTCGCCCGGGGGTTGAGGATGGACCAGCGACAGTGCGGGTCGCCGAAGACGACCCGGAGGGGTTCGGCTCGAGAGATCGCTGCCGCGACCGGACCCCTTGCGGGATGATGGCCGGATTCTCAGTAGAGGAAGGTTCAGTGGGGGAGCTACCTGTGGAACAGGCAAAAGTCGCTGCCCCAAGCGGGGAATCCCAGATTGATCATCCCCGGTGGGAGGTCTTTCCACGAAAGTCATGACGTCCGCGTACGGAAGGGGTTGAACTAAAATCAAGCAAAAGCAAAGTTAGAAAAATATATATATGAAAGAAAAATCAGAAATAAAATAAAATCCTTAATAGGCACCTCCATCCGGCCACACCGCTGCGATGCGCGGGAGAGTGAAGAGCTCAGTAGGATAAATCCCGCGAGGCCAATAATAGCCCGCGTTTCCAGTCTTAAAAAAGTCGTCCATATTCAAAGGGGAGAGACGGAGGAGGTTGTGGTCGCTGGTAATGATGCTGGGGAGGTTGACGAGGGGCTTCTTGTCCTCAGGAACGAGAGAGTCGTTCCAGGGGGGAATAGGGTACACTTGGGCGTCACACAGGAAGAAACCCTTCGAAAGGTATCCCTTGGCAGATTTAGGTTTGGTAAGAAGGAAGTCCTTTATCCCGGAGCGAATGGTAAAAGAAAAGACGCCCGAGAAGGACGCATGTGCTTTCCGCAAAGCATAGAAGGAGCGGAAAAGTAGGAGAGAAGGGGGAACGGCCCACCGTGCGCAGTTAAGTAAGAAGGCCAGGATTAAAACAACCCCGTTAGGATGTAACTGAGCCGGGGCTAGCTTGTAAAACTGAAGAATCTCAAGGAAAAGAGGGGGAAAGGGCAGGCTGAGCCCGTACTGGAAATGGATCCGGGGAATGCAAGCAACCTCTCGCTCAGAGGCTCCCGGGGGAAGTTTAGAAAGGGAGGCATTTAAGGGAAGGGGAATGAAAGAGCGCTTGGTTAGGTCTAAAACATCCCTGTCCAGAGAGGGAGAATCCCCGGGGACATCAAAAAATTTGAGACCCACTGGACGCACTCCATGAGTAGGCCCCCGGGGAAGGTCGTCACCCACTCCTTCGCCGAACACCCTCTCATCCTGACCACCCCGGGAGTGACTAGGACGCTCAGTCAGGCTCGAGCCTGCTCCATCCAGGGTCGACGGACTCGGGATATTTAGCTCCCGGGAGGGGCTGAGAGCCTCGGAAGGGGAACCCGGGGAGGAAGCCGGGGGGGAGACCGGGTTATCAGCAGCCCTAAACTGGACTTCAAACTGATCTGGAACTCCCTCGGTGTCCAAGGAAGAAGTGGAGAGAAGAGGGGAATCCATGAGGAGAAGAAAAGAATAGGGAGTTAAGGGCTTACTTGGTCGAGAATGCGAAGGAGCGAGGGAACAGAGCGTCTGGAGAAATTTTGCAGAAAGTAACTTGTGAGAAGGGAGGTTATGCCCCTTATATAGGCGGAGGAATAGGAATCGCCATCTCAAAAGGAGGAAAAGCAATGATGACACGGTGAACGAGGTACTGATCAATGCAGAAGGGGAAAAGGCGGCGTTGTCAGAAACTAGTTTTAACACGGAAGGGCCCCACCAAGAGTAACATCAGGAGAAGGTTACGAGACCAGCTCCCCGCGTTACAGAACCCCGGATGACTGGTCTGGGGGGCTAGTGATATTACCGGCCCAAAGGCCTACTGGGCCGATAATAGGGTCCACGGCCCTGCGCGCCTTCCAAGCGGGTTTTTAACCCTTTGATGATAGTGCGGTTGGTGACTTCTACTTGCCCGTTCGCCTGGGGGTGGTACACAGATGTCAACCTCTGCTCTATGCCATACTTGATACACCATGATTTGAAAGGATCATTTTCAAACTGCGCCCCATTGTCCGTGACTATGATCTTTGGGATACCGAATCGACAGATGATGTTCTTCCAGCAAAACTTGACACAAGTTAATCCCCGTATGTTGGTGAGTGGTTCTGCCTCCACCCATTTGCTGAAGTAGTCAATCGCCACAATCACGTACTTAGCTCCTCCCGGGGCAGTTGGGAAAGGCCCCACCAAATCAATTCCCCACCTGCTGAAAGGCCAAGCTCCCGTAACCCCGATTAACTCCTCCCGGGGCACATGGATTAGTGGGGCAAATGTTTGACATGCCAAGCACTTCTGAACATGCCCTTCCGCATCTTTGAACAACGTCGGCCAGTAATACCCCAGTCGTAAGATCTTCCTAGCCATTGTGCGAGCTCCCTGGTGACTCCCGTTAGACCCTTCATGCACTTCCCGGATGAGGTGTTGACCTTCTGTCCTTTCCACACACTTAAGCAAAGGCTGGAGATATCCCCTCTTATACAATTCCCCGCCCTGGATTACATACTTAGGCGCTTTGACTCTCAGCTTCCGGGCCTGGACCCTATCCTCCGGGGTGGTTCCTTCTTCTAGGTATGCTCGCATAGGAATGATCCAGGATTCTTCCTCATTTACTACCATCACTTGGTCATTTTCCTGGTAGCTCCTCCTTCCTAGTACCTCCATGTACAACTTTTGGTTAGGCTCAGGCTTTAATTCCGAGGAGGCCAACTTGCTCAAGGCATCCGCTTTACTATTTTCCTCCCGGGGAACTTGGACCAGGTTGAAGGTTTCGAACCCGGCTGCCAGCGGTTTTACCATTTCCAAGTATTTCTGCAGGCTCCTCTCCCGGGCTTCATATTCTCCTTTTACCTGCAGTACCAGAATCTGAGAATCGCTGTATGCTGTGAGAGCTTTGATGTCCATCTCCTTTGCCAATCTTAGTCCTGCGATCAAGGCTTCGTACTCGGCTTCATTGTTGGTTGTTTTGAAAGTGAATTGGACCGCATAGGGATATTCTTTCCCTTCCGGGCTAATTAACAAGACTCCCGCTCCACTGCCTCCTGAGTGTGCCGACCCATCTACATACAACCTCCAATCCGGGACTACTTCAGCCTCGGTCATCTCCTGCTCTTCCTGTATCCTTGCTTCTGATTCCACTAGAAAGTCCGCTAAGGCCTGCCCCTTGATAGCCCTCCTTGGCTCATACCGGATTTCGTATTCCCCCAACTCTATAGCCCATTTCATCATTCTCCCTGATGCCTTCGGCTTGAACATGACCTGTCTGAGTGGGTAATTAGTGAGGACTACTATTGAATGGCCCTGGAAGTAGGGTTTAAGCCTCCTCGACGCATGTACCAGTGCTAGAACTAGTTGCTCTAATTCAGTATACCGGGTTTCCGCCCCCCGAAGGGCCCGGCTAACAAAATAGATTGGATGCTGCTTTCCCTCCTCTTCTTTGATTAGCACGGCACTTACTGCCTCCCGGGATGCCGCTATATACAAGAGAAGCTCCTTCCCCGGGTATGGTTTCTTTAAAGTTGGCAACTGTCGAAGGTGATCTTTCAAACTTTGGAATGCCTCCTCACACTCCCCTGTCCACTCGAATGCCTTTGCCTTCCTGAGAATGGAGAAGAAAGGTAGCTGCCTTTCTGCCCCCCTTGATAAGAATCGACTGAGGGCCGCGAGGGATCCTGTCAACCGCTGTACATCTTTCACCGATCTGGGAGAGGTCATCTTAGCTATGGCCTCTACCTTTTCCGGGTTGACATCAATGCCACGGCTTGACACCATGAAGCCCAGGAACTTCCCCGCTCCCACTCCAATGGTACTTTTGGAGGGGTTCAGCTTTAGATTGCTCAGCTCAAGTTTTTTGAACATCTCCTCCAGATCGTTCAGGAAAGCCCCATAAGACCTGCTCTTAACCACCATGTCGTCGACATATACCTCCATGTTCCTCCCCACTTGGTCCTTAAAGAGTTTGTCCACCATTCTCTGGTAAGTGGCCCCCGCATTCTTCAATCCAAAGGGCATCTTCTTGTAGCAAAAAGTCCCAAAATCGGTGATGAAGGAGGTTTTTGCCTTGTCCGCTTCATCCATCTGTACCTGGTGATACCCTTTATGTGCATCAAAGAAGGCCAGCACCGAGTACCCCGCGATAGCCTCTGCCAGTCGGTCCAAATTCGGGAGAGGGTAGCTGTCTTTGGGGCAGCATTTGTTCAAATCTGTAAAGTCGATACACATGCGCCAGCTTCCGTCATGCTTCTTTACTAAGACCGGGTTAGCTATCCACTCTGGGTAGATGATTTCCTCGACCACCCCGGCTCTCTCCAGCTTCTTCACTTCATCCTTTATGAACCTCGTTCTCTCCAGGGCTACAAGTCTTTTCTTCTGTCAGATTGGCTTGGTTGTCGGGCTTATGTTCAGCTTGTGTACCCCCAATTCTGGCAACACCCCTACCATGTCCTCCGGGCTCCATGAGAATACCCCTTGATATCTGGCCAAGAGTTCTTTCAATTCACCTTTTACTTCCTTCGGGAGGTCTTTTCCCACCGTGACCATCCCTTTGTCCGCCACTCGCATTTCTTCCAACTCCTGGCGGAGAGCTTCTCCATGCACCGCCCCGACTGCTTTCTTTGCCTTTAAGACCGCCGTCATCATGCAACTTCTCGCGACCGCTTGGCTTCCCCGTACGACTGCCACTCCTTGTGCAGTGGGGAACTTCATTGTCAGCAGGTATGGACAACTCGCTGCCCGGGTGATAATACTGGCCCAGAATCCGGCTGGGCCAGGAAGGTCCGCGGCCCATGACTATCAGAGCAGTACCTTTCCCGCTGGATAGTACATCCGGATAAGGAAGAGGACATATGACGACAAAGGAAGTGGTCCTGCACCTTATCCCCAAGGCAGGTAGAGCTCGGCTATAAATACTAGTCTCAAACAGTAAACAAGGTATGTGACTTATATCTCTCTACTTTATATTGAGAGTTCCTTCCGTACGTTTTCCTTCTCCGCTATCCCCATCTCATCATCACACTGGAGCTTCTTCCCCGGGACACCTCCCGGGGATTGTTTTGCAGGACTAAAGCAAGCTGATCCAGGAGGAGACCCGGATAGCATCCACCCCCGGGAGACGGACGGATTTTGGTAGCATCAATTGGCACGCCCGGTGGGACCATTCCACCTTCGCATGATGGAGTCGCCAAGGAGAGGGCGCGGGCGCCCGAAGAAGAACGCGGCACCCTCAGGGGGTGGTTCTCTTCCACCCCCGGGGGATGAGGTGACCTTGAGGCAGTTGCAGGAGGAGGCTAGACACCAGCGGGAGCTAGGGGTACCGCAGGATGGCCATGTGGAAACTGCCTCCGATGAAGCTGACTCGGAAAGAGAGTACCAGGAGGAGCAAGAACCAAGGCCCGCCGGGGGAGGCAGTCCCCGGACCCAGGGACTTGAAGCCCGGGAGGAGGGGCAGTCCTTAGCTGAGGCGGAAGAATTGGCGGCGTTGGAATTCATGAGAGCCAACAAGGAGTTGTACCGCCAGTGGGTACTCTCTACCCGGGAAAATCGTAGGCGGAGGGAGCCTGGGGGAGACCAGGCAGGACCTCTTCGGGGGTACCAAAGAGAGGTGATCGACCTGGACGGAGTCGTTCAGCCGCCAAGGATACAGGGGCGTGTGAACTCTTCCACCGTCCCACCTTCATTCCCTCCAGGTCTCGGGGTCGGAGGGGGAATGGCTACGGGACAACAATCGAATTTGATTCCACACGCTCCACCCTATTACCCGCGTTCCAGCTGGGGGGCGGGACAAATTGGATATGGCCTGCCAGCCATGCCGGTGGAGTCGTTGGGTTATCAGGCCCCTGGAACCCAGGGGAACCCGATCCAGTATTCCTTGCCCATGTACGGATCAATGGGGATGAACTATGGTTACCAAGAGAAATACTATCGGGAGGACGATAGGATGCGGGGCTATCAGGTGGCTCAGCAGGACCCCAACTCTTTGGAGGCTCGACTAGACAAACTAGTGGGAAGAAACGGAGCTAAACCTACCTCCCCTTGGGTACCTCGAGTGCTTGCGTACCCATGGCCGCCGGGCCTTCGGACCCCGGAGGGAATCCCAACATACAATGGAGAGACAGACCCGGAAGAGTTTGTCAGGACGTACCAGAACCTGATGGTGTCGCGGGACTTCCCGGAGGAATTAAGATGCAAGTTGGTGGGCTGTTACTTGAGAGGAAACTGTCTTTCATGGTTCGATTCCTTGCCTCGAGAAAGTCTCAGAGATTACTACGATTTCTCTAAGGCCTTGTTGTTCAGATACGCTGGATTAAAGAAGGAAGGGAAGCAGTTGACCGAGCTTTTGGCTACCCGGCAGAAGGCCGCAGAAGGGTCAATGGAGTACTATCGAAGGTACATGGACGATAGCATGAAGGTTGTCGACAGACAGCAGCAGGAGAAGGCGGTAATTAGCGGGTTTATAAATGGCTTGAGGGATATGGCGTTGTTCCAGAAGTTGATGGAAAATATCCCGGAAACCTTTCACAACTTGCAAATGGCGGTGCAACTATACTGCGCGGTTAACGATGCCACGCGAAAGAGAAAGGAAGAATCTGGGGGATTTCTCCCGGACAAGATAGAAAGAAGGAGAGCGGCAGACCCAAATAGGAGGGACCCCGCTCCCGCAACAGTAAACCGGGCAAGGGCGGACAGTTTCACCCCGCTCAGCAAATCCCGAACGGAGATTCACGCTATTCACAAAGATCTGTTCCCGGATCCGTTGCCTATCCATGGGACCCCGTCTAGGGAGAACGCGGACAAGTGGTGCGCCTACCACAAGTCTTACGGGCATGCGACAGAGGGGTGTAGGATGCTGAGGAACGAGATAGAAAAACTGATAGAGCGGGGACAGCTGAGAGATTGCGTGGCAGCGGAGGCAAAAAAGGAGAATCCCCGGGACCAACCCCAGGAGCCGCCCCGCAGGAGGTGGAGGCCTAACCCGGGGAGAGGAAACGGGAGAAACCAAGGCAACCAAGGCAACCAAGGCAACCAAGGCAACCAAGGCAACAGGGCCCCAGGGAGGCCTGCCATAGCCGCTGCACCGGTCCAAGCAGTGGAGCCGGCCCCAATACCCAACAGGATGATCAACGTGATCAGTGGAGAAGTTGGAGAAGCATGCCAGTCGGTTTCCGCTATCCGGGCCCGCACCCGGTATGTTCCCCCGGGGGAGATTCAGGGGAAAAGGTTTCGCCCTGATGAGGCTCTCACCTTCTCTGAAGCGGATGCAGCCCCGCCACAGATACCCCATTCTGACCCAATGGTGGTAACGGCGGAGATCGAAGGCTTCTTGGTCAAAAGGGTGTTTGTGGACGATGGAAGCAGCGTGGAGATCATGTTCGCTTCTTGCTTCGATCAGTTGGGAATTGGGAGACAGAACCTGAAACCCCCCTCGTCTCCCTTGTCAGGGTTCACGGGTAAACCCGAAGTTCCACTAGGTGTTATTCCCCTCGCAGTGTGCATGGTGGATGAGAAGGACCGGAGCAAGAGGATTTCGGTGACATGCAACTTCGCGGTTATTGATGCACCCTCACCGTACAACGTAATCATAGGAAGGCCATGGCTAACCCAAGCCCGGGCAGCGAGTTGTCCGTATCTGCTGACGATGAAGTTCCCCACTGCGCAAGGTGTGGCGGTCGTGCGGGGTAGCCAAGCAGTTGCAAGAAGTTGTATGATGACGGCGGTCTTGGACGCGAAGAAAGCAGTAGGGGCGGTACACGGAGAAGCTCCCCGCCAAGAGTTGGAGGAGATGCAGGTGGCAGACAAAGGGACGGTCACGGTGGGAAAGGATCTCCCGGAAGAAGTAAAAGGCGCACTGAAGGAACTCTTGGCTAGGTACCAAGGAGTGTTCTCATGGAGCCCGGAGGATGTGGTAGGAGTATTGCCAGAATTGGGGGTACACAAGCTGAACATAAGCCCGACAACTAAACCAATCAGGCAGAAGAAAAGACCTGTAGCCCCGGAAAGAGCGGAATTTATAAAGAGTGAAGTTAAGAAGCTGGAGAGAGCCGGGGTGGTTGAGGAAATTATTTACCCGGAGTGGATAGCTAACCCAGTCCTAGTAAAGAAGCATGATGGAAACTGGCGCATGTGTATCGACTTTACGGATCTGAATAAATGTTGCCCAAAAGACAGCTATCCTCTCCCGAACTTGGATCGACTGGCGGAGGCCATCGCGGGGTATTCGGTGCTGGCCTTCTTTGATGCACATAAAGGCTATCACCAGGTGCAGATGGACGAGGCGGACAAGGCAAAGACTTCTTTTATCACCGATTTCGGGACCTTCTGCTACAAGAAAATGCCCTTCGGGCTGAAGAACGCGGGGGCCACATATCAGAGGATGGTGGACAAACTATTCAAGGACCAAGTGGGAAGAAACATGGAGGTGTATGTCGACGATATGGTGGTCAAAAGCAAGGCTTACGGGGTTTTCTTGAATGACCTGGAGGAGATGTTCGAAAAACTAGAGCGGAGCAATCTAAAACTGAACCCCTCCAAAAGTACCATTGGAGTGGGCGCGGGGAAGTTCTTGGGGTTCATGGTGTCAAGCCGGGGCATCGATGTCAACCCGGAGAAGGTGGAGGCCATAGCTAAGATGACCTCTCCCAGGTCAGTAAAAGAAGTACAGCGGTTGACAGGGTCTCTCGCGGCTCTCAGTCGATTTCTATCAAAGGGGGCAGATAGGCAGTTGCCTTTCTTCAACATACTCAGGAGGGCCAAGGCGTTTGAGTGGTCCGAGGAATGTGAGAAGGCGTTTCAAAGTCTGAAAGAGCATCTTCAACAGTTGCCAACGTTAAAGAAGCCACTCCCGGGGGAGGAGCTTTTCCTGTACATAGCGGCGTCCCGGGAGGCAGTAAGTGCCGTGCTAATCAAAGAAGAGGAGGGAAGGCAGCACCCAGTCTATTTTGTTAGCCGGGCACTTCGGGGGGCAGAAACCCGGTACACCGAGTTGGAGCAGTTGGTTCTGGCTCTGGTTCATGCCTCAAGAAGGCTTAAACCCTACTTCCAGGGCCACCCCATAGTGGTCCTTACCAATTACCCGCTAAGACAGGTTATGGTCAAGCCGGAGGCATCGGGGAGAATGATGAAATGGGCCATAGAGCTGGGAGAATATGAAATCCGGTATGAGCCAAGGAGGGCGATCAAGGGCCAGGCCCTAGCGGACTTCTTGTTGGAATCAGAAGCAAGGATCAGTGAAGAACAGGAGATGCCTGAATTTCCGGAGAATACAACGAAGGCCGAGACAGACCCGACTTGGAAGTTGTATGTGGATGGATCGGCGCACTCCGGGGGCAGTGGAGCGGGAGTATTGTTGGTCAGCCCGGAAGGGAAGGAGTATCCCTATGCAGTCCAATTCACTTTCAAAACAACCAACAATGAAGCTGAGTACGAAGCCTTGATCGCGGGGTTAAGGTTGGCAAAGGAGATGGAAATCAAAGCCCTCACGGCACACAGTGACTCCCAGATTGTGGTGCAGCAAGTAAAAGGAGAGTATGAAGCCCGGGAAAGGAGCCTGCAAAGGTACTTGGAAACGGTAAAACCCCTGATAGCCGGGTTTAAAGCCTTCAACTTGGTTCAAGTTCCCCGGGAGCAGAACAGTAAGGCAGACGTTTTAAGCAAGTTAGCTTCTTCGGAATTAAAACCTGAGCCCAACCAAAAGCTGTACATGGAGGTACTGGGAAGAAGAAGCTACCAGGAGAGCGATCAAGTAATGCTGATGAACGAGGAAGAGTCCTGGATCACGCCCATGCGGGCGTACCTAGAAGAGGGAACTACCCCGGAGGATAAGGCTCAGGCTCGGAAGCTAAGAGTGAAGGCGCCTAAGTATGTGATTCAGGAAGGGGAGCTGTACAAAAGAGGGTATCTCCAGCCGTTACTAAAATGTGTAGAAAGGTGGGAAGGCCAACACCTCATCCGGGAGCCACCAAGGGGCTCGCACCGTGGCCAGAAAGATCCTAAGGCTGGGGTATTACTGGCCGACGTTGTTCAAAGATGCGGAAGAGCATATACAGAGGTGCTTGGCATGCCAGGCATTTGCCCCGCTAATCCACGTTCCCCGGGAAGAATTAGTCGGAGTCACAGGAGCTTGGCCGTTCAGCAGATGGGGAATTGACTTGGTCGGACCCTTCCCGACTGCCCCGGGAGGAGCCAAATACTTGATTGTGGCGATCGACTACTTCAGCAAATGGGTGGAGGCAGAACCGCTCACCAACATACGGGGACTAACTTGCGTCAAGTTTTGCTGGAAGAACATCATCTGTCGATTCGGCATCCCGAAGGTCATAGTCACAGACAACGGGGCGCAGTTCGAGAACGATCCTTTCAAATCATGGTGCGTCAAGTATGGCATAGAGCAGAAGTTGACGTCGGTGTACCACCCCCAGGCGAACGGGCAAGTAGAGGTCACCAACCGCACCATCATCAAGGGACTAAAAACCCGCTTGGAAGGCGCGCGGGGAAATTGGATCTGGGAGTTACCCAGCGTTCTTTGGGCCCATAGGACTACAGAAAGTTCGGCTACCGGGGAATCCCCGTATGGCTTGGTGTACGGGTCAGAGGCAGTAATACCCGCAGAGATTGGGATCCCAAGCCCTCGAGCTCAATACCAGCGCCCGGAAGAAGAAAACGATGGACGACGCCTTGACCTGGATCTCCTGGAAGAAAAGCGAGAGAATGCGGCGCTTCAGGAAGCCAAGGTGAAGGAGCGAGTAAAGAGGTATCATGACAGAAGGGTGCGGAAGGAAGTTTTCACCTCGGGAGACTGGGTAATGAGGAGAAACGATAAGAGCCACCAAGCCCCGGAGGGCAAACTTGCGCCCAACTGGGAAGGGCCATACAAGATCAAGGAGGCATACCCGGGAGGGAGCTATGTGCTGGAAGACAAGCAGGGAAAGGAGATCCCCAGAAGGTGGAACGTAGCTAACCTGAGAAGGTTTTACGGGAAGTAGAGCGCCCCGCATCGTACCACAGCTACTGAAGCATGAATATGCTAGGCATGAGTATGCCAGGAATGGATATGCCCCCCGGAAAGCGTGAATACGCTAAGCATGAATATGCTAGGCATGAATATGCCAGGCATGGATATGCCCCCTGGGAAGCGTGAATACGCTAAGCATGAATATGCTAGGTATGAATATACCCCTCCCGGACGCATGAATATGCCCGGAGAGATAACCCAACGTCTGGCCTCGTTTCGGGTTTAGAGAGGATTTGTAAAAAGGGACCCATGGGTAGCTCCCATTCGGGTGCCCCGCTAGAGTGGACCCGGAGCTCGAACGAAGCCCGGGGACCAAGAAATGTAGCGTTGTAAGGAAGAGTTAATGAGAAGGGTTCTTTCGAAAAGCAATTTTATTCAATCTTTAAATTACACAAGAAATTTATACATCGCATGAACATGCGGTCAAATTGCAAAGAAACAATTACATAGAATTTTACATACAAGTATTCCTATCTATTTGCTACTAAACCCACTTGGGGCCTGACCCGGAAGCACCCTCAGGGTTACCCGGGCGGAAACCTCCTCCGAAGAATTGAGAAGACAGGAGGTCTTCGGCAAAGCGGGCATCCGGGGCTTGATTCCACGCAAGCTCCTCCTCCAATTGCGCGGCGTCTTCTTCGTTTAATTCGGGGATGGGCACAACCACGGATCCCTCTGGAAGAGGCTCCGCCAGGCGCATTCTTCTCACCCCGGCAGAAGTAACAAACCTGTACTTAGGAAACATGACTGCTGCACTTTTCCCCTTTTCCTCCCGACTAATACGAGCACCTTCGGCGGTCTTAATCCCCTTCGTAGTGACCCCCGAGTCGGCAATCTCCCGGATGCGTCTTATCCGGCGGGCCACCTCTTCCGGGTCAATAGATACAGTCATGTCCTCATACCTTTCGTATGCCACGTCCACCTCCACACGGGCAGGAACTCGGCGAAGGCTGGAGGGATAGGGCTCAACTTCTCCCGCGGCTATCTTATTATGTCATTCAACAACATCCAGATAGGCCTTATGATGAGGAGCTCCCTCACCAAACCTCTTCGGGTTAGCCTCCATACGCTCTATCGTCCTGCGAACCCCGGCTGGAATATCGGTAAGAGGAGATACCCCAACTAAGCCATTCTTGAGACCAAGCAGGTGGTAGGATAGCCGGGTGATTAATAAAGCATCCTGGAGGACCCTATTCCTATGAGTAAGGGACCGATTCTCCTTCTCAAAGTCGCAGAGAAGCTTGTTCTGAGCGGAGCGGGTCTCCAACGTCCTCAGTTTCTCCTGCGCCCGCTCTAGTTCACCCCACACCATGCCTAACTCTTTGGTAGTACGATGCTGGGAGTCATCGTGAAGGGCTTGCAGCTCAGCTATGGTCTTATGAGAGTTCAGGGCCTCCCGCATATGATCAGAAGCAAGGTCGAAGCACTGGTTCAACGACCCGAACTTGGCATCAACTGCCTTAAGAAACGCCACCAGCACCCGGATCGACCCAAACTCTCGAAGGAAGCATTCCAACCCCGCCTCGGCTAATGCCCGGTTAGCCTGATCACCTCCAAACCGCCAATGGGCTAGCTTCCTTTGAAGGAAAGAGCATTGGAGGCACCCAGCGCGGGGGAGAGAGAAGTAGGTGCCGGAAGAACTACTAGGATGAGAAAAAACATAAGGCATGGGCCCATGCGGGAGAATCTCCTCTAAGGGACGCTCAGACTACAAAAAAAAAAACAGTAATATCATTAAAAGGTAGAACTTGTCATTAATCAAAATAGGCACCAAGGCCAAAGTTCTACATGCACTTCCCCGGGGGAAGGAAAGCTACAAAAGGCTTAAAAAAGGAAAACTACAAGGGAAAAGGCAGGCTAAAGTCTAGAGTTATACATGGTCTTCGGTAGAATGCCCCTCTCCCGGAATAGCGTGAGCTCTTTCGAACCTCCTCTCCAGCTCCACCAGATCCTCAGTGGTCCATTCAGGGCCGGCATAAGCAGGGGCGTCCACGGCGGGCTCATCAGCGGACCGTTCAGGGTATCCCACCTTCCGCGTAGCCTTCCGGGTTTGATAGAGAAGGTCGTCTTGACCCGCAGCAAGACCAACTCGGTAATCCCCCTCTTGGACTTGAACTGCTTGGTACCCAAAATTGTCAGGCACCGCGCAGTATTCGAGATAATTCTCCGCCCAATGGGGTGTCTCTGGGACGACCCCATAAACATTGAAGTCCTCGGGACCAGGGTCGGGGCAGGAGGCCTCACAGATTGCAGGGAGCTTCATCTTCCTGATATCAGAAGCAGAGGAAGCCCGGGAGGACATCTCCAGCGATCGCCACAGCTGGGGCACCAAACTTTCCAGACTCGCTTCCTGAAGATCCCGGAAGCGATGGTTTAACAGGTCATTGGCCTTGGGCCGATAGTAGGACGCCTGGGCATCAAGACGCGCAGGCCCGGGCAACCAACCCCGCAAACTCCGATACATCTCATGACAGGCGTCCGCGCTGGCCGCAGCGGCAATCCCCTCCAGCTTCTTCTCGAATGCCTCAGAACGAAGGAGCTTCTGCGTGACGGCATTGAAGGCCTCGAGCTGAGAGCTCTTCTTGTCCTTCTTCAGTGCGGAGTACTTCTTTTCCACCTCCGCCAACTTTTTCTCTTTGTCAGCCAGCTTCTTTTTGGCCTCTTCTAGTTGGACCGCGAGGCCATCTTGTCCGGCCAGCTTCTCCCTGGTCTCGCGGAGTTCCTTCTCCATCTTGGCAAACAGCCCCGCGCTGTATTTGGAGTAGGTCCGGTTCAATGCCTCGGCAATCTGAGAATCCGCCAGGACGGCGTCGGCAAAGGCAATGCTCTGCAAAGAAGAAGCAAGAACATAAGGAAAACGGAGGAATTACCTTAGATAAAAAGATCTAGACCAGCGGTTACCTCTTCTTTTTCTTCCGGGATAGCTTCGGAAGCAGTAGCCCGCGGAGGAGGAGGAGGGAAGTCTTGGGTCCTCTGACGAGAGGAAGGGGGCGACCCGGATAGCTCGCTAGGAGGCGGACGTTTGAACCGCGAGCTTGCCCCACCGCTGTAAGTAGGGTGTTGGATGAAGGATCGACGCCCGGGAGTAGGTGCCGAGCTGGGAGTAGCACGGGCCTCAGAAGAAGGCCCGGAGGGTGTCTGCTGGCGAGACTTGGGCGGCGCACGAGGCCTCTGAGGGACAAGAGCGGGGTTCTCGAGGGGAGATGGCCCAGGTTGGGAAGCTACTGGCGGTGTCAAAGGAGTTTGTTGATCTGAGTGAGCATTCCCCGTTAGAACATCACCCCCGGAAGACTTGTCGGTGGGGGCCATGACGTCTGCGTGCAAGGAAGGTTGAACTGGAACAGAGAAAACAAGGAAGTTAGTAAGCAAAAAAAAAAAAAAAAAAAAAAAAAAAAAAAAAAAAAAAAAAAAACAAGATAAGAAATAAGGTCTTAACGGGCACCTCCATCCGGCCACACCGCAGAGATGCGCGGGAGCGTGAAGAGGTCGTTGGGGTAAATCCCGCGAGGCCAGAAATAACCTGCGTTCCCACTCTTATAAAAAACCTCCATATCTAAGGGGGAAAGACGGAGGAAACTGTGGTCACTAGCAACGACCGCAGGGAGGTTGGACAGAGGCTTCTTGTCCTCTGGAAGAATGGAATCGTTCCAGGCGGGCATGGGATAAACCCGGGAGTCGCACAGAAAGAAGCCTTTGGAAAGATACCCCTTGGCTGATCGGGGTTTGCTCAGGAGGAAGTCCTTTACCCCCGAACGGATATTGAAGGAGAAGACGCCCGGGAAAGAAGCGTGCGCCTTCCGGAGAGCGTAAAAAGAGCGAAAGAGGAGAAGAGTAGGAGAAATAGCACATCTAGCGCAGTTAAGAAGGAAAGCCAAGATCAGAGCCACCCCATTAGGATGCATCTGGGCCGGGGCTATCTTATAGAAAGAGAGTATCTCGAGGAAGAGAGGAGGGAAGGGAAGGCTAAGTCCGTATTGAAAATGTATACGCGGGATGCACGCGGTCTCCCGCTCGGAGGCCCCCGGGGGAAGCTTGGATAAGGAGGCATTAAGGGGAAGAGGAATGAAGGAGCGCTTGGCTAGATCCAAGACGTCCCTATCTACAGGAGGAGAGTCCCCGGAAACGCCGAAATACTTAAGCCCTAATGGGCGCACCCCGTGAGTAGGCCCCCGGGGAACATCGTCGCCGAGCCCTTCGTCAAAAGCCTCCTCCCCTAAATCCTCCCGGGCATGACCAGGAGAACTACTTCGGCGGAAACTCGTTTCTTCCAGGACGAATGGGCCAGGGGCGTCTCGTTCCCGGGGAATATCGGAATCCTCGGAACGAGCGTCCGGGGAAGAAATCGGAGAGGAGGCAGGGCTATCGGCAGTCCTAAAACGGATCTCGTACGGGCTCTGGAACTCTTCGGTATTTAGAGAGGAGTTGGAGTGAAGCGGGGAACCCATAAGAGAAGAAGAGAATAAGGAGATAGGGCTTACTTGGCTAAAAGGGCGAAGGAGCAAATGAGCAGAGCGTCTGGAGAAATTTTGCAGAAAGTAAAATAGTAAGAAGAAGGTTAGGCCCCTTATATAGGCGGAGGAATAGGAACCGCCACCTCAAAAGGTGGAAAAGCAATAATGACACGATGAACGAGACACTGATCAATGCAGAAGAGGAAAAGGCGGCGTCGTCAGAAACCCATTTTAGCACGGATGGGTCCTACCAGGGGAGTAGCAACCAAAGAGGGAGCATTTAAGACCAGTTCCCCGCGTCATGAAAACCCGGATGACTGGTCTGGGGGGCTAGTGATAATACTGGCCCAGAATCCGGCTGGGCCAGGAAGGTCCGCGGCCCATGACTATCAGAGCAGTACCTTTCCCGCTGGATAGTACATCCGGATAAGGAAGAGGACATATGACGACAAAGGAAGTGGTCCTGCACCTTATCCCCAAGGCAGGTAGAGCTCGGCTATAAATACTAGTCTCAAACAGTAAACAAGGTATGTGACTTATATCTCTCTACTTTATATTGAGAGTTCCTTCCGTACGTTTTCCTTCTCCGCTATCCCCATCTCATCATCACACTGGAGCTTCTTCCCCGGGACACCTCCCGGGGATTGTTTTGCAGGACTAAAGCAAGCTGATCCAGGAGGAGACCCGGATAGCATCCACCCCCGGGAGACGGACGGATTTTGGTAGCATCACCGGGCTTGAGTTAGCCATGGCCTCCCTACAATTACATTGTACGGTGATGGTGCATCAATAACCGCAAAATTGCATGTCACTGAGATCCTCTTGCTCCGGTCCTTCTCGTCCACCATACACACTGAGAGGGGAATAACACCTAGAGGAACTTCAGGTTTGCCTGTGAACCCTGACAAGGGGGACGAAGGAGGTTTCAGATTCTGTCTCCCGATTCCCAATTGATCGAAGCAGGAAGCGAACATGATTTCCACGCTACTCCCATCGTCCACAAACACCCTCTTGATCAACAAGCCTTCAATCTCCGCCGTTACCACCATTGGGTCTGAGTGGGGTATCTGTGGCGGGGCTGCATCCGCCTCGGAGAAAGTAAGAGCTTCGTCGGGGCGAAACCTTTTCCCTTCAATCTCCCCCGGGGGAACATATCGCGTACGGGCGCGGATAGCTGAAACTGACTGGCATGCCTCTCCGACGTCTCCGCTTATCACGTTGATCATTCTGTTTGGTACTGGGGCTGGCTCTACTGCCTGGACCGGTACCGCGGCTATGGCGGGCCTCCCCGGGGCCCTGTTGCCTTGGTTACCTTGGGCTCTCCCATTTCCTCTCCCTGGGTTAGGCCTCCATCTTCTCCGGGGTTGCTCCTGAGGCTGGTCCCGGGGATTCTCCTTCTTTGCTTCTGTCGCCACGCAATCTCTCAGCTGCCCCCGTTCTATCAACTTCTCTATCTCATTCCTCATCCCTCTACATCCCTCTGTCGAGTGTCCATAAGACTTGTGGTAGGCGCACCATTTGTCCGCATTTTCCCTAGACGGGGTCCCCTGGATGGGCAGCGGATCCGGGAACAGATCTTTGTGAATAACATGTATCTCTGTCCGGGACTTGCTGAGCGGGGTAAAAGTATCTGCCCTTGCCCGGTTCGCCCGCGCAGGACCCGAATCCCTCCTATTTGGGTCAGCCACCCTCCTCCTTTCCATCTTATCCGGGAGAAATCCCCCAGATTCTTCTTTCCTCTTCCGGGTGGCGTCGCTAACTGCACAGTACAACTGCACCGCCATCTGTAAGTTGTGAAAGGTTTCCGGGATGTTTTCCATCAATTTCTGGAACAACACCATATCCCTCAAGCCATTTATGAACCCGCTAATCACCGCCTTCTCCTGCTGCTGCCTGTCTATGACCTTCATGCTGTCGTCCATGTACCTTCGGTAATATTCCATTGGCCCTTCCGCAGCTTTCTGCCGGATGGCGAGCAGCTCCGTCAGTTGCTTCCCTTCCTTCTTCAATCCCGCGTACCGGAATAGCAGAGCCTTGGAGAAATCATAATAATCCTTAAGACTCTGTCGGGGCAAGGAATCGAACCATAGGAGACAGTTTCCCCTCAGGTAGCAGCCTACCAACCTGCATCTTAGTTCTTCCGGGAAGTCCCGTGACACCATTAAGTTTTGATATGTCCTGACAAACTCCTCCGGATCTGTCTCTCCATTATATGTTGGGATTCCCTCCGGGACCCGAAGGCCCGGAGGCCATGGGTATGCCAGCACCCGAGGTACCCATGGGGAAGTGGGTTGAGCTCCATTTCTCCCTACTAACTTATCCATCTGCGCCTCCAAAGAGTTGGGGTCCTGTCGCGCCACCTGATAGCCCCGCATCCTATCATCCTCTCTGCAGTATCTCTCCGGGTAACCGTAGCTCATCCCCATTGACCCATACATGGGCATAGAATACTGGATCGGGTTCCCCTGAGTTCCTGGGACCTGATAACTCAATAATCCCGAGGGCATGACTGGGAGGTCGTACCCGGTCTGCTCCATTCCCCAGCTAGAGCGCGGGTAGTAGGGTGGAGCATGGGGAACTAAATTTGATTGTTGTCCAGTAGCCACCCCTCCTCGGACTCCGAAATCCGGGGGAAAAGAAGGTGGGATGGTTGAGGAATTAATTCGCCCCTGTACTCTTGGCGGCTGAACAGCCACGTCTAGATCGATAACTTCCATTTGACGTCCCCGCAGGGGGCCTGCCAGGTTCCCTCCAGGTTCCCTTCGTCTTAAGTTTTCCCGGGTAGAGAGTACCCACTGGCGGTACAACTCTTTGTTGGCTCTCATGAATTCCAACGCTGCTGATTCCTCCGCATTAGCTGAGGGTTGCCCCTCTTTCGGGGAAGCCGGTTCCCGAGTTTGAGGGTTGCCTACCAGGTATGGCCCCTTCTCCTGGGTTTCAGGTTTCCGAACCCGGGGGCTGCCTTCCTGCGCGGGCCTAGGCTCCTGCTCGTCCTGGTACTCTCTCTCCGAGTCGGCTTCATCAGAGGCAGTTTCCACGTGACCATCCTGTCGCACTCCTAGCTCACGCTGGTGTCTAGCCTCTTCCTGCAACTGCCTCAAGGTCACGTCATCTCCCGGGGGTAGAGGAGGACTACTCCCTGAAGGTGCCGCGTTCTTCTTTGGGCGCCCACGCCCTCTCCTTGGCGACTCCATCGTTACGAAGGTGGAACTGGTCCCACCGGGCGTGCCAATTGATGCTACCGAAATCCGTCCGTTCCTCCGGGGTTCGCGCTACCCGGGTCTCCTTGTTGATCGGCCTGCTGCAATCCTGCAAAACAATTCCCGGGAGGCGTCCCGGGGAAGAAGCTCCGGCGTGATGATGAGATGGGGATAGCGGAGAAGGAAAATGTACGGAAGGTGCTCTCAATAAGTAGAGAGATATAAGTCACATACCTTGTCCACTGTTTAAGACTAGTATTTATACCGAGCTCGCCTACTTGAGATAAGGTGCAGGACCACTTCCCTTTGTCCTCGTCCGTCCTTCTTTTTTGTCCGGACGTGCCCCCTAGCGGGTAAGGCATCGCTTGGAAGGCGCGTAGGGCCGTGGACCCTATTATCGGCCCAGTAGGCCTTTGGGCCGGTAATATCAGTCGGGGCTGTCTCTCCGGGCATATTCATGCTTCCGGGAGGGGGCATATCCATGCCAGGCATATTCATGCCTTAATGGCTAAGGTTCTGCGTGGGGCACTCTACTTCCCGTAAAACCTTCTTAAGTTAGCTACATTCCATCTCCTGGGGATCTCCTTTCCCTGCTTGTCCTCCAGCACGTAGCTTCCTCCCGAGTGTGTTTCCTTCACCTTGTATGGCCCTTCCCAATTGGGTGCAAGCTTCCCCTCCGGGGCTTGGCGGCTCTTGTCATTTCTCCTCATCACCCAATCTCCGGGGGCGAAAACCTCTTTCCGCACCCTTCTGTCATGGTACTCTTTACTCGCTCCTTCACCTTGGCTTCCTGGAGTGCTGCATTCTCTCGCTTCTCTTCCAGGAGATCTAAGTCAAGACGCCGTCCAACGTCTTCTTCTTCCGGGCGTTGGTGTTGGGTCCGAGGGCTCGGGATCCCAATCTCCGCGGGTATCACTGCCTCCGACCCATATACCAAGCAATATGGGGATTCCCCGGTGGCTGAGCTTTCTGTAGTCCGGTGGGCCCAAAGAACGCTGGGCAACTCCCAAATCCAATTTCCCCGCGCGCCTTCCAAGCGGGTTTTTAACCCTTTGATGATAGTGCGGTTGGTGACTTCCACTTGCCCGTTCGCCTGGGGGTGGTACACAGATTTCAACCTCTGCTCTATGCCATACTTGGTACACCATGATTTGAAAGGATCATTTTCAAACTGCGCCCCGTTGTCCGTGACTATGATCTTTGGGATACCGAATCGACAAATGATGTTCTTCCAGCAAAACTTAACACAAGTTAGCCCCCGTATGTTGGTGAGTGGTTCTGCATCCACCCATTTGCTGAAGTAGTCGATCGCCACAATCACGTACTTGGCTCCTCCCGGGGCAGTCGGGAAAGGTCCTACCAAGTCAATTCCCCACCTGCTGAACGGCCAAGCTCCTGTGACCCCGATTAACTCCTCCCGGGGAACGTGGATTAGCGGGGCGAACGTTTGGCATGCCAAACACTTCTGAACATGTTCTTTCGTATCTTTGAACAACGTCGGCCAGTAATATCCCAGCCTTAAGATCTTCCTAGCCATTGTGCGAGCTCCCTGGTGACTCCCGTTAGATCCCTCATGCACCTCCCAGATGAGGTGTCTGCCTTCTGCCCTTTCTACACACTTAAGCAAAGGCTGGAGGTATCCTCTCTTATACAACTCCCCGCCCTGGATCACATACTAAGGCGCTTTGACTCTCAGCTTCCGGGCCTGAACCCTATCCTCCGGGGTGGTTCCTTCTTCTAGGTACGCCCGCATGGGAATGATCCAGGATTCTTCCTCATTTACTACCATTACTTGGTCATTCTCCTGGTAGCTCCTTCTTCCTAGTACTTCCATGTACAACTTTTGGTTAGGCTCGGGCTTTAATTCCAAGGAAGCCAACTTTCTCAAAGCATCCGCTTTACTATTTTCTTCCCGGGGAACTTGGACCAGGTTGAAGGTTTCAAAACCGGCTACCAGAGGTTTTACCCTTTCCAAGTACTTTTGCAGGCTCCTCTCCCGGACTTCATATTCTCCTTTTACCTGTTGTACCACAATCTGGGAGTCGTATGCCGTGAGAGCTTTGATGTCCATATCCTTTGCCAATCTTAATCCTGCGATCAAGGCTTCGTACTCGGCTTCATTGTTGGTTGTTTTGAAAGTGAATTGGACCGCATAGGGGTATTCCTTCCCTTCCGGGTTAATCAACAAGACTCCCGCTCCTCTGCCTCCGGAGTGTGCCGATCCATCTACATATAACCTCCAAGCCGGGACTATTTCAGCCTCGGTCGTCTCCTGCTCCTCCTGTATCCTTGCTTCTGATTCCACCAGAAAGTCTGCTAGGGCCTGCCCCTTGATAGCCCTCCTTGGCTCATACCGAATTACATATTCCCCCAACTCTATAGCCCATTTCATCATTCTCCCTGATGCCTCCGGCTTGAACATGACTTGTTTGAGCGGGTAATTGGTGAGGACCACTATTGAATGGCCCTGGAAGTAGGGTTTAAGCCTCCTTGAAGCATGTACCAGTGCTAGAACTAATTGCTCCAATTCAGTATACCGGGTCTCTGCCCCCCGAAGTGCCCGGCTGACAAAGTAGATTGGGTGCTGCTTTCCCTCCTCTTCTTTGATTAGCACGGCACTTACTGCCTCCCGAGATGCCGCTATGTACAGGAAAAGCTCCTCCCCCGGGTATGGTTTCTTTAAAGTTGGCAACTGTCGAAGGTGATCTTTCAAGTTTTGGAACGCCTTCTCACACTCCCCGGACCACTCGAATGCCTTGGCCTTCCTGAGAATGTTGAAGAAAGGTAGCTGCCTATCTGCCCCCTTTGATAGGAATCGGTTGAGGGCCGCAAGGGAACCTGTCAACCGTTGTACTTCTTACACCGATCTGGGGGAGGTCATCTTAGCTATGGCCTCTACCTTTTCCGGGTTGACAACAATGCCCCGACTTGACACCATGAAGCCCAAGAACTTCCCCGCTCCCACTCCAATGGTACTTTTGGAGGGGTTCAACTTTAGATTGCTCAGGTCAAGTTTATTGAACATCTCCTCCAGATCATTCAGGAAAGCCCCATAAGTCCTGCTTTTAACCACCGTCATCGACATCTACCTCCATGTTCCTTCCCACTTGGTCCTTAAAGAGTTTGTCCACCATTCTCTGATAAGTAGCCCCCGCGTTTTTCAACCCAACGGGCATCTTCTTGTAGCAAAAGGTCCCAAAATCGGTGATGAAGGAGGTTTTCGCCTTGTCCGCCTCATCCATCTGCACCTGATGATACCCTTTATGTGCATCAAAGAAAGCCAGCACCGAGTACCCCGCGATAGCCTCTGCCAGTCGGTCCAAATTCGGGAGAGGGTAGCTGTCTTTCGGGCAACATTTATTCAAATCTGTAAAGTCGATACACATGCGCCAGCTTCCGTCATGCTTCTTTACTAAGACCGGGTTAGCTATCCACTCCGGGTAAATGATTTCCTCGACCACCCCGGCTCTCTCCTGCTTCTTCACTTCATTCTTTATGAATTCTGCTCTCTCCGGGGCTACAGGTCTTTTCTTCTGCCTGATTGGCTTGGTTGCCGGGCTTATGTTCAGCTTGTGTACCCCTAATTCTGGCAACACCCCCACCATGTCCTCCGGGCTCCATGAGAATACTCCTTGATATCTGGCAAAGAGTTCCTTCAATGCACCTTTTACTTCCTTCGGGAGATCTTTTCCCACCGTGACCATCCCTTTGTCCGCCACTTGCATTTCTTCCAATTCTTGGCGGGGAGCTTCTCCATACACCGCCCCTACTGCTTTCTTTGCATCTAAGACCGCCGTCATCATGCAACTTCTCGCGACTGCTTGACTTCCCCGTATGACCCCCAATCCCTGTGCGGTGGGGAACTTCATTGTCAGCAGGTATGGACAACTCGCTGCCCGGGCTTGGGTTAGCCATGGCCTCCCTATGATTACATTGTACGGTGAGGGTGCATCAATAACCGCAAAATTGCATGTCACTGAAACCCTCTTGCTCCGGTCCTTCTCGTCCACCATACACACTGCGAGGGGAATAACACCTAGAGGAACTTCAGGTTTGCCCGTGAACCCTGACAAGGGAGACGAAGGAGGTTTCAGATTCTGTCTTCCGATTCCCAATTGATCGAAGCAAGAAGCGAACATGATTTCCACGCTACTCCCATCGTCCACAAACACCCTCTTGATCAAAAAGCCTTCAATCTCCTCCGTTACCACCATTGGGTCTGAGTTGGGTATCTGTGGCGGGGCTGCATCCGCCTCAGAGAAAGTGAGAGCTTCGTCGGGGCGAAACCTTTTCCCCTGAATCTCCCTCGGGGGAACATATCGCGTCCGGGCCCGGATAGCGGAAACTGACTGGCATGCTTCTCCGACGTCTCCGCTTATCACGTTGATCATTCTGTTTGGTACTGGGGCTGGCTCTACTTCTTGGACCGGACGGCGGCTATGGCGGGCCTCCCCGGGGCCCTGTTGCCTTGGTTGCCTTGGGCTCTCCCGTTTCCTCTCCCGGGGTTAGGCCTCCACCTTCTCCGGGGTTGCTCCTGAGGCTGGTCTCGGGGATTCTGCTTCTTTGTTTCTTATCCGGGAGGAATCCCCCAGATTCTTCCTTCCTCTTCCGGGTGGCGTCATTAACCGCACAGTACAGTTGCACTGCCATCTGTAAGTTGTGAAAGGTTTCCGGGATGTTTTCCATCAACTTCTGGAACAACGCCATATCCCTCAAGCCGTTTATGAATCCGCTAATCACCGCCTTCTCCTGCTGCTGTCTGTCTATGACCTTCATGCTATCGTCCATGTACCTTCGGTAATATTCCATTGGCCCTTCTGCAGCTTTCTACCGAGTGGCGAGAAGCTCAGTCAGTTGCTTCTCTTCCTTTTTCAATCCCGCGTACCGAAACAGCAGAGCCTTGGAGAAATCATAATAATCTCTAAGACTCTGCCGGGGCAAGGAATCGAACCATAGGAGATAGTTTCCCCTCAGGTAGCAGCCTACCAACTTGCATCTTAGTTCTTCCGGGAAGTCCCGTGACACCATTAGGTTCTGGTATGTCCTGACAAACTCCTCCGGGTCTGTCTCTCCATTATACGTTGGGATTCCCTCCGGGACCCGAAGGCCCGGAGGCCATGGGTATGCCAGCACCCGAGGTACCCATGGGGAAGTGGGTTGAGCTCCGTTTCTCCCCACCAACTTGTCCAACCGCGCCTCCAAAGAGTTGGGGTCCTGCTGCGCCACCTGATAGCCCCGCATCCTATCATCCTCCCTACAGTATCTCTCCGGGTAACCGTAGTTCACCCCCATTGACCCATACATGGGCATGGAATACTGGATCGGGTTCCCCTGGGTTCTAGGGGCCTGATAACCCAATAATTCCGCAGGCATGACTGGAAGGTCATACCCGGCCTGCTCCGTCCCCCAGCTAGAATGCGGGTAGTAGGGTGGAGCATGTGGAACTAAATTTGATTGTTTTCCAGTAGCCACTCCTCCTCGAACTCCGAAATTTGGGGGGAAAGAAGGTGGGATGGTTGAGGAATTAATTCGCCCCTGTATTCTTGGCGGCTGAACAGCCCCGTCTAGATCGATAACTTCCCTTTGATGTCCCCGCAGAGGGCCTGCCGGGTCCCCTCCAGGTTCCCTTCGCCTTAAGTTTTCCCGGGCGGAGAGTACCCACTAGCGGTACAACTCCTTGTTGGCTCTCATGAATTCCAACGCTGCCGATTCCTCCGTATTAGCTAAGGGTTGCCCCTCTTCCGGGAAAGCCGGTCCCCGAGTTTGAGGGTTGCCGACAAGGTATTGCCCCTCCTCCCGGGTTTCAGGTTCCCGGGCCCGGGGACTGCCTTCCCTAGCGGGCCTAGGCTCCTGCTCATCCTGGTACTCTCTTTCCGAGTCGGCTTCGTCGGAGGCAGTTTCCACGTGACCTCCTGTGGTACTCCTAGCTCACGCTGGTGTCTAGCCTCCTCCTGCAACTGCCTCAAGGTCACGTCATCTCCCGGGGGTGGAGGAGGACCACTCCCTGAAGGCGCCGCGTTCTTCTTCGGGCGCCCACGCCCTCTCCTTGGCGACTCCATCGTGCGAAGGTGGAACTGGTCCCACCGGGCATGCCAATTGATGCTACCAAAATCCGTCCGTTTCCCGGGAGTTGACGCTATCCGGGTCTCCTTCTTAGTCAGCCCGCTACAATCCTGCAAAACAATCCCCGGGAGGCGTCCCGGGGAAGAAGCTCCGGCGTGATGATGAGATGGGGATAGCGGAGAAGGAAAACGTACGGAATGTGCTCTCAATATAAAGTAGAGAGATATAAGTCACATACCTTGTTCACTGTTTGAAACTAGTATTTATAGCTGAGCTTGCATGCTTGGGATAAGGTGCAGGACCACTTCCCCTTGTCGCCGTCCGCCCTTCTTTCTTGTCCGGACATGCTTCCTAGCGGGAAAGATACCGCTCTCTTAGTGTTGGGCCGCGGACCTTCTCGGCCCAGTAGGCCTTTGGGCCAGTATTATCAAAGATATTAACAAATCAAAACTACTCGTAATAAAAAAATGTTTTACATTTATCTTCACATGAACGTGTATTTATTATATAATTGGCTCTCAAATAACATAATGTGATGTATTGAGAAAAAAAATTGAAAAAAATTATGTTTCTATTAAAAAATTATTGGCTCCTTATTTAGGTGTTATTTTGATGGGCATGCACATTTTTAGTGTGTTTAATTTCGGTAAAATTATATTTTTTTAATTCATCATAATTACTATCACTTTTTTTATACCCATGTTTTTTTTTAAATGTGATAAATAGTACTCCCTCCGTCCCACCCGGAACTACACACGTTTTAGTCAACTTTATCTGGGTATGTTTGACCGTAAATTGCAATTGGCATATGTGCTATAATAATATCATATGTGATATGGTTAGATTCACAATGCGCTCTATTTTTTAGCTATAAAAGTTTTAGACCATAATAATATATAAAAATAAAGTTATTCATGGTCAAACATGCTCTGAAAAAATTGACCAAAAAGTGTGCAGTTATGGCTGGGACGGAGTGATACAAATTTGTTGTTTTTTTGGGGGGGAAATGACCACTAATTCTAAAATATTTATTTAAAGCTATTAAAAATTTATAGATATACACATAAACATTGTCAAAGTGAGGTATTGTTACATTTATCGTATTGAATTGAATGTTAGCCTAGCAGTTCAATTATAGTACTACTACAATGAGGTGACGAGTTCAATTCTATCGAATAAAAGGAGGAGTGGTGTAATTTTCTTGGTACTCACTTGAATTATGAATTGTCACCAATTATTTTTTTTAAATGTTATTATTTTTGAAAAAATATATAGTTTAAATCCATTTATCTCTTAAGAAATTCTCACATGAGCCAGTCTCACTCATGAGGCGGACTTAATTTGGCTCATACAATAAGAGTAAAGGACTTGGCAAAACACATATCTAAAAGTTTTGGGGTAAAAAAAAAAAAGAAAAAATAAATATTTATTTTCGGGTCTACACTCTAAGGAAAACAAAGCATAGGGACTTATTTTCTCTCACTTCCATCTTTCTTCTCCCATCTAACTTCCACCTCACCAGACCATCACCATGTTGCAGCCGGATCACCACCGCGACGTCGGGCCACCATTGCTCCGCCGCCCCACTGCGGTCAATTTTAGTCAAACTGCTGCCACATGTGTGGTGCCACCTCACCTATACATCACAATCTGCCACATCATCAAATCTTATCCATAGGAGCAAAAACCTCATTATGGAAACCTCATTATGGAAACCTCATTAATATGAGCAGAAATCTCACCAAAAACATTGTTCGTTCTCAAGAACCTTATAATTATTTCAATAAATCTCATCGCTACCTCATAGTTATTTCAACAAATCTCATCGATATCTCACGTAAAACCTCACAAACAAAACTAAGAACTTAACCAAGTTTTAAGAATACACGTCATTTAAAAAATATGAAACATCATCAACTATAAACACAAAACTCAAAAAAAATTATATAAGGTCATCAACTAAACTACAAGTCTCAATAAACCGAAAAACTAGAACCTCGACTCCATTGGCAGGAACCTCACGTCCGTTGCCAGGAGCCTCCGTTGGCAGGAACATCAAGTTCATTGACAGGAACCTCACATCCATTTGCAAGAGCCTCAACTCTATTGACATGAACCTCACTGCCATGTCCTGTCGGACCAAAACAGAATCGACGCCACCTGAACACCACAGAACTGCTGCCTCGCAATCTCGATCTTCGCGATATAGATATCCACCTTATATGCGTCGCGACTGCATGATATTTATCGCGGCCACACATACACCGTCGCGACCATAGAATCTTCGCCTTGGATCTACATCGCCGCTGCCCTCAACCATACGCAATTACCGGAAAAGGTCCAATGACCGACGATCTCCACGATCTAAATCATCATCGGCGTCGTCGTGATCTGGATTGTTCCGCCACGTGTGTTCACGTTCACCTGAGATTCGGTCATCATTCGCGTTTGGGGTTGAAACTCGCCGCCTCCGATCTGGATTACTCCGCCGCGCCGGAGATTCGTCGAATGAAGGAGACTTGGCGCCATAACTATCGCCAAACCTCCCCGACGCAGAAATCGATTCGAATTGCAAGAGATCTCTCTCGCCGCACCTCTCGAAGTCCCATTGGCGTGTCTTTGAGGTTAAATCACAAACCTGGAGTTTGGAGCGGAGAATAAAGGGGGATAAAAATTCGGAAATTTCATGCTATCCCCTATATTTTAGTGTTTTTTTTAAAAAAATCCCCATGCATTATTTAAGTATATCACAAACCCTGCCTTTTGGATGAGGCTGCCTCACCCAATAATTTGTTTTTGATAATAGTTTAGTGATTTGATTAAAAATAAGGAAACTTTGGAAGATAATGATAAAAAAGATATTTTGTAATATTGTTTTGATTAATTCTTTGTAAATGCTGATCTTCCTAGTGTTTCACCAAAATGAGAGGTTTCACCAAAACAGGTAATTAGAAAAATCTATTCACCAAACACTAATAAGAGCTGATTGACCATTCAACTGTCCATATTTAACCCAAAAAGTTAAACGCTTTTCAAAACTCTCGTCACCAAACGGGGCCATACTAATCGAATGAAACAATCAAATAAATTAAGAAAAGAAAAATGTGAAAAAAACTCCCGTAAACATAAGATGATTGAAAAAAATAAAGGGTAATTTTGGTATTGGAATAAAATATTGCTTTGGGAGAAGGTCTTGGGTGAGACCGTCCTACCATAAGCTTATGGTAGGACGAATGATAGTTCATGTGTTTAATGGATTTGTTCATGTGTTTCACATCTTTGTTAATTCATTTACATATTGTTACAGATTATAACAAACAAAATTGTGAAACCCAAGAACAAATCTGTCAAACACATGAAATACATGTGTTTCAAACAAAACTTTGAAATACATGAACAAAACTGTGAAACACATGAACAAATCTATTAAACACATAAACTATCATTCGTCCTACCATAAGGTTATGGTAGGACGGTCTCACTCAAGACTTTGTATTGCTTTGGAATCTAATTATTGCTTTCGTTATAACAACAACTTTAATGAAGTTGTGGAGAATTTTCGAGCTTAAATAATTTAAACGGAATTTTAAAGAAAACAACTCCAATATGAAAAGACTTTCAACATACCTCAAAATAGTCAAGACTAGAGCTGTCAATTCAGACCCGAACACGAAAAACCCGACCCGACTGACCCGACACGAATTACCTTTTGTCCCGATTAAAACCTGAGAATATTAGGTCAAATTTGACCCGACACGAACCCGAATAAATTTTAACCCGACACAAACCCGACACGAACCCGAGAATGACCCGAACCCGAAAGTGACCCGAACCCGATTTGACACAAACCCGAAAATGACCCGAACTCTAAAATTAAGTTAATGAACTAGCAGTAGTAATAGAATTGGTGTAAAAATGCTTATGATCACTGCAATTTGGTTTCCATAAAAATGTTTATAAATATATTTATGATCACTGCAATTTGTTGAATGAATTACAACATAGACAGCCATTACTGAGATTAAATACTGGATATTAGCAAAGTCCATTATAGGAATAATTTGTGGATTATAGCAATTGTTCAGTAAAAAATAATATGTTTATTACAAAAGCATATTTTCTCTAGTAGAGTTGATATATAGATAAGTATTAAAATATCAATTTAGTATATTGTGTATATTAATATTTATTTCAATTCATTTTTGTTTTATGAAGATCATGTCGTCATAATACCTTGAGCTAAATTGAATAATCTCTGGCGACGATACAATTTTTAACTCATCAAGTATAAAATTGGATTGAACTATAGTGAAACTCAATTTAGTTCCAGTGTTTATAGAAACTCAAGTAAGATTTGATATTTTATTATTTAATTTTAATTTACTTGTTAATGTTTTTAGAAAATCAAGTAAGTTTGATCTAACACTAGTTAAACTCAATTTATCCAGTATTTATAGATAATCAAGGAATATTTGATCTTTCACTACTTAAATACAATATACTAGTTACATTCGTTTATAAAAGTCAAGTAATATTTGACCTTTAATTATTTCTATTTAACTCATAGTAAACAAAGTTAGTTAATGAAGTTCATTAATTGTCGAAAGTAACAAAGTAAACATTAATCACTAATTTATAGAGAATCCCTATTTTTGAATAAATATAAGTTACTTGATTATTATAAACTAGTTTTAATGCCTAGCACGGTACTATTCTTTATTACTATATTATGTTAGAAAATTATATTTTATGAAGTACTATAGGAAGAGGATTTTGCAAACAAATAGGACGGTTGTAGGAAACCATATAAAACAACAACCTATAAATGCATAAAAGAGGGAAAATGTTGGGATGATGACATTCTAATTGCCACGAAATCCTTTTATTCTAAGACGTCTGATTCCCGGTTGCAAGCATCTCGGCGCACAGTCCTCCTCTTGATACCACCTCCAAGCATCATGGATGACAAGCTCTTCTAGGTTACTGCAACCATTCAGAAAATACATCAGGCTGATCCTGCTCCTTCTATTCACCCATTGGGGACTATGGATCTCCAGTTTGGCCAGTCGCTGGAAACTTACTGGCAATCTGGACACATATCTAAGAGTAATTCTCTTGTGAGGCAGCCTCACCCATGAGGCAATGCCAAATAAGAAAAATTTCATTGCTGCCACCTCATCACAACTCACTACCACCTCATCAAATCTTGACGCCAACTCATCAAACATCGGTGCCAGTTCATCAAACATGTCACCTCATTAAAACCTTTGTGTCTGTTCATGAAACATCCCCAAAAACAGTGTTTAATTGGTCATGCCTCTTGGGTGAGGCTGCCTCACCCAAGAATTTGTCCATATCTAATAGATGGAGGGTTCTTAGATATTGAATAAAAAACATGAAGGTTCTTAGATATTGAATAAAAAATTATGGTTTTAAAAAACAAAGCCAAACATAAACAGTCTTTTATAACCTTTAGTCAAAAACCCATGGACCAACCTCCATTGCTAAGCCTTACATCAGTTCCTTTTCCTGCTGGCTACCAGCCTTTTCTGCTATACACCTGATTGACTGAAAACATAACTCAGCATAAAAACATCTATATTGAGCATGGAAACATATATATAGCAGAATACATAATTCAGCATAAAAACATCTAACCTAGTTTAAAACCTAACTTTAAATGCATCAAACCGCAGGGTCCACCTCTTCATGATTTCCAAAACTCTGCCTACAGATTCAATAATAAATTTCAGAACAAATAATATAAGAAATTTTGAAAATTGCATCAATGAGTTCATATAAGTTTCCGTCGATTTGTAAATTCTACCTTATGTAATCAAAAAATATATAGATCCAAATATTAGGAACCAACCATCAATAAACAAAATAAAAAGAGATCAAAAGGGACTATCTTTAAGTTGAGATTATTTTAAACGCGATTTGAATGACCCTGCAACGAAGCAACAGAAAGACTGAAAAAGCCAAACTTAAACACAAACAGATCAAATTGTGAACTTGGCGGCAACCTGGAAAGATTCTGAAGGCAAACTTGGTAAGCAATTTGGAACTTCCCCTCTCGCCTCTCGGAAACCCCTTTAGAGCCTGCAACGAAGCAATCACCAATCATTAAAAAAATAGAGTTTAAAAGTTTAAACATTTTTATTTGGATCAATAAATTCAGAACAACGACGATTCATAGCAATTTTAGAAACAGAATCGATGGGTAACGTTTTACCTTTTGAATGAACCTTATTCTACATTGGCTCATAGCTATGTATACATAGACGCCTGGAAATCCGTTGTATTGGAAGAGGGAGATCGTGCGTTAGGTCGTGGATTGAGAAAAATTGGATGTCAAAAAAGGAGTTGCAGAACGTGGCCGTAAAACCATCCGTCGAAGGCGATTCTGTTTGAGAAAAATGTAGAAAATAGATGTTAAATAGGAAGGGATATATGTGGAGAGATCACAGCCATTGATATGATCCAACGGCTGCTATTTCACAGACTGGCAATGCTTAAGAGGAATTAAAGCATTATGTTAAGATTAAGTGATGGTTAACAATTGTATAGTTAAACTGAACTTAATTAATTTTTGTATAAAGTCGAGTAATAGTTGACATTTGTTAGTTAAATACAATTAAGTTAGTGTGTTAGCACTAAAACTCAGTTACGTATGGAAAGTCAAGTAAGGTTTGACATTTGATTAGTAAAATTCAATATAAATTATTTCATATTATTTATAAAAAAAATTAAATTAAATATAATATTTGGAAGTAACTAAATTTATTTTAAGTGTTTATTGAAACTAAATTAAGGGTTAATTTTTGGTAAATTTATTTCAATTTATTTAACGTTGTTAGTTAAACAGGTTTCCAATTCGATTAATTACATCAATTTAGTGGGTTTAGGGTTTAGTGGGTGGGTTTAGGGTTTAGTGGGTTTTGAGTTTTGGGGTTTGGGGCCTTAAGACAAAAGTAAGCCCATCAAATATGCTCAATTCTAATATCAAAATCAACTCAATAATTATTTCATTCATGTTATTTTGATGTTAATATAAAATAGAGTATTTGTTGATATCGTATTTTTTGGTAATTTAATTTATTACTGACATCGTAATTATTGACATTTTAATATTCATATTTAAAACTAGAGTTTCTTTCGAACCGAAGTGTTAATACAAGTTAGAATAATTGTTAAATTTAATATAGTCATGAGTATTTGTCAAAATATAATATTTTGACCCGAATCAGACACGAAAATAAAACTAACCTGATACCAACTCGACCCTATAAAACTCGACCCGACCCGATGAATAGTCCCAACCCGACATCAACCGACCCGAACCCAACCCAACCTAACCCGAAAAGATATTTTAGACCCGTTTGAACCCGACCCGTTTGACCCTAACCCGAGATCGACCTTTAACAAACCGGGTCTTCTTGAACAAGGACCGCATCCGCATGTTCATCCCAAATCAAACCCCGACTGGTTTATCATCCTTTTCCGGCGAACTCTCTTCCACTTCCGGGCCGTCATTTAGGCGTCCTCGCTATCCGTATCCAATTGACCGAATCGGATTTGTTGGGCACCAGATCCTTAGTCCCCGTGCAACATAGCTTCACAGTCATTCATGGCCGTCCAGGTAAATTCTGGAAGACCTACAAGAACTCCTTTATCACAGTTTCCAAGAAGTTGTGGGTTTTGTTCTGAATTTTTAAGGTTCCAATCTTCTCCGTTTTTTAAGAATGTTCATAAACTGTCAGCCTCTAGGCATCTGGAAATCGCCCCTAAAAATGGCGGTGTTTTCACCATGCCCAATTGGAGGTTTGGGAGAAATGACCTTAAAACCAAGGAGATTAAGATGAAGGATGCATTCTTGTATTTAGAGTACATGGTTGGAAAGGGTCATCAACCGGATATAGGTCAAGCCACCCAGTTGTTGTATGATCTTTGTAAGTCGAATAAGCTCCGAAAAGCGACCAGGATTCTGGAAATGTTGGTTGCTTCAGGCTGCATTCCTGATGCAGCATCTTATACTTTCTTGGTCAATAGTTTGTGTAGGAAAGGGAATGTAGGCCATGCTATGCAGTTGGTAGAGAAAATGGAGGAAAATGGTTATCCAACTAATACTGTTACGTATAACTCACTTGTTAGAGGGCTTTGTATGAGGGGGAATTTAGATCAGAGTTTGTTGTTTGTGGATAAGTTGATGAAGAAAGGCATGGTCCCAAATGCATTCACTTATTCCATCTTGCTTGAAGCTGCTTATAAGGAGAGGGGTGTGAATGAGGCAATGAAGCTGTTGGAAGATATCATAGCTAAAGGGGGAAGGCCGAATGTAGTGAGCTATAATGTGATACTCACTGGTTTGTGCAAGGAAGACAGAGTTGAGGAAGCCATAGCTCTTTTCAGAGAGATGCCTATGAAGGGATTTGAACCGAATGTGGTGAGCTGTAATATACTGCTGAGATCATTGTGCTACGGTGGTCGTTGGGAGGAAGCAAACGAGCTTCTTGCCAGTATGGTTGGAGATGACCGGGCCCCTACAATAGTCACATATAACACCTTGATCGGCTCACTCACGTTTCACGGTCACACTGACCACGCTTTGAAGATTGTGGATGAGATGTATAAAGGTGGCCGATTGCATCCCATATCATCAACTTATAATCCCATTATTTCTAGGCTTTGCATGGAGAGAAAGGTGAATGCAGTGAAAAGATGCATTGATGAAATGATCTACCATCGTTGCAGCCCTAATGAAGGAACCTACAATGCCATTGCCACACTTTGCTATGTAGGAATGGTTGCTGAAGCACTTGAGATTCTTCACAGCGTGTGGCCGAAGCAGAGTTTAACTGTCCATGAATACTTCAACTCTGTGATAGCTAGCTTGTGTAAAAAGGGGAACACATACCCAGCATTTCAGCTTCTGTATGAAATGACTGCTTGTGGACGGTTTACATTCAAACCAGATACATATACCTACTCTTCCCTGATCCGTGGGTTGTGCATGGAGAAGATGATTGAGGCTGCACTGGAAGTATTTGGGATCTTGGAAGCGAGTGGCTACAAGCCTGATATTGATAACTTTAACGCCCTTGTTCTTGGGCTTTGCAAGTCTCACCGGACAGATTTGGCTGTTGAGGTTCTTGAAACGATGGTTGAGAGAGGGTACATGCCGAATGAGACTACTTACACCATAATTGTTGAAGGGGTCATTAGGGAAGGTGAGAAGGAGACTGCAGAGGTAGTTATGAGGGAGTTGCATCAAAGGCATGTTGTGAGCAAGAATTCGGTTGAAAGGATTGCTATGCAGTATGACATACATGAATTGTAGAGGATCATAAAGTGGATATCACATAGTAGTATTTACTAATCTGAAGAGTCAAGGGTAAAGATTAGTGACTGAGAAATTTGTGCTCTATTGATGCTTTAAATCTAGCTCAAAGTTTTGTGCTTGGATTCTCATTGGGCAGATAGGTCCCTTGAAATGATTGCTTGTATCATGATATTGCAGTTAGAAATGCGCACTCTACATCCATGTTCATATGAGAGCATCGCATAAAGAAGGCAGTGGGAAAAAAACTTGTAAGTAATACTAGATAAATAAATTCAGTGAGAGTACAGAGAAGACAATGAAGTCAAGAGTTTCAATACTTTTATTCATCAAAACGTTTGTAATAAAAAATAAAAGTTTCAGGCTCTCAGCTTCGCCCATTTTCTCTTTGCTTTTTTTTTTTCTCCTTTCTTTATAATTCTTCTTAAGAACAGCCTAAGTAAATCCTTGAACCAATCAAACACAGCTAGTATTGTCTATTCACATAATAACAACTTATCAGTGTACATCACACTATCACTCTCTCTACAAAATAAGGAAAGGGAAAGGAAAAAAGAAACCATCCCTCCTAGTCCGGATCCACAAACTCTACAATTGAGTTCGGTAAATTTAGCTTCACGAAGAATTAGAAGAGCAAAATGACTCAGATAATTTAGGGTCAGTCCTCTCTGTGAACCCACCACCATTGCCCTAGTTCAAAAAAGTGGATGCAGCGTGCCACAAATAACTTGCCAGGCCTTCAACTTCCATTAGTTTTAGTCTCAGGGCGTACATATGTGAGGCTCCGGGGAATGGAGGATGGAGGGCCAGTGTTGATAGAAGCCGTGGTGGCTGACTCAGATGGAGTGGACTGAGTTTCACGCTTCCACTGAAAACTCCTTGCACCAGGTTTTACTGGAAGGCGGGATCTATATAGACCAGGGCTCCCTCTAGGAAAAGGAGGCCTCACAAATCTAGAAGCAGCATAAGAGGATGCACGAACAACACGAGGCCAGGGTGCGACAGAGGAAGCTTCGAGCTGAGCAGAACTTTTTCGCAGCACCTACATTGATTATGTTATCAATCAGAGAAAAGAACTGTGATCAAAGAGTGGCTTTTAGTACAATAAAGACTAATCTGTTGTTTTTCCAGTAACAGAGCAAACAATGTTTAATACATGTGTTGCCTTTAACGAAACCAAAAATTAAGATACCACCTACGTCGGATTCTGTAAATAACACAGAATAAAATACAATACTAGGGTTGGCCACTCTATGAAGGGAACAGCAAAGTAGACTTTACAAACCAGTATATGAATACCTCAAACTGTAGAACCAAGACTCGTGAGGTAAGCAAGAGAAAACTAAAAGAACACAAATAAGTTGGTAGGCTGGGAACAAATAGTCTCCAGACTCACCTTAAGTATACGAGACATGAACGAAGTGCCGTCTAGAGACAAAGCATTTTCTGCAGCTTCCTTAGTCGTGAACTCAACATAAGCTGACCTGTTATGAAACAAATATCTTAATTCAACATTCTGTGAATAATTATGCAAGAGCACATACAACTTAAACAGCAGCTTACCCTTTCGGCTGGCCAGTCATTGTATCTGTTACAATGACCACTTTTACAACTGACCCCGACTTGTTAAAGTGCCTGGAAAGGCTATCTTTGGTAGCAGCAAAATGAACCTAGCAAAGAAAAGTAAAGTTAGCGTCGGACTATCATATTATAACCAAATATGCTTTCAAGGATGCGTGTCATACATTGTTAACAAATATTGTCCGAGAATCAACATCTTCTGTTTGTCCATCAGTGGTGTACAAGCCTGAAGGGGAAAAAAGGAGTATTGTCAATGTGGCAAGTGTTGCCTGGAGGAATCCAAACAATATAAATGCCAACCGTTGTTGCAAGAGGAACCCGAAGAGAATAATTTCATTGACATGAAGACAAGAGGAAGAGATGCATAGATTACCAGAGTAATTAAGACAACAAAGAGACAGAACCAACAACCATTAGCGAAAGGTTAAAACCAAGATGCTTCTTCAATTTTGATGTAGCAAATTAATATTGACATGACCCACAAGTTAAGATGGATAAACTTACCAGGATTTGTTAATGGGTCCTTTGAGGCCTCTTTCTGCGGATCAACATCAAACTTAACCTATGCACGCAATTTAGAAAAAAATTCCAGTCAAACAAATGCATTAGACGAAATGGTGCAGTACAAACATTTTCACAAATTCAACTTACATTGCCATTAGCAACCAATACAGGATTACTGTTCCTCTCGGCCCCCGTGTCAGAATGAGATGTCAAGATCTCATCCACTTCTACCAGCTTCCGATTATTCATATCTAGACTTCCTGTTAACTTTTCTGCACTGCTGATCATACTGTGTTGGACCATTGGTGCGTCTTTAACACCATATAATCCAGTATGAGATGCAACACCCATTCCATTCACATGATAGTCATTACTAACTAATTTTGATTCCATGACCATCCTAGTGTCCCTTTGGAAAGCAGACCTATCACTTGCATAATGGGGATATTTGTCTCTTGGATCATATAATAATCCTCCTTGCTGGTTAAAACTATTGTAAATTCCATCTTCTCCAATGTCACCAGGATTATCTTCAAATTCTGACAGCTGGTGCATGGTTTCTGATACATCACTACGACGACCAAGTCTATCAAACACATTGCTAGATGACCTTGTTTTCCGTACATCTTCTGCAGCTTCTGCTACGGCTTTCAAAGCTGTTCCAAATGCATTCGGCACTCTAGCAAGTGGTCGGCCTTTCTGTGGATGCTCTTGAAGATCCAAACCCTCTGCTACTCTAGAACCTGGTCGGCCTCTCTGTGGATGTTCTTGAACATCCATATCCTCCGCAGTTGACACAACAGAACGGAGCCTTTTAGAGGAAGGCTCTGATACTGAATTTGGCTTTAAAGTGCCAACCGCATCTCGCACAGCAAACTGCAGCAACCTCCGAGGTGCAGCTATGCTGGCTCGAGTCACAGACTCCCTCTGAACAGCATAAAAGAAAATAATGATAAGGACATACACTAGCAAGAAAAAGTTTCTGGGTTGCAGCTATGATTGCCTATCTCATCTCAAAGTTTGAAAAGTCGTCACAAAACAAGATTACCTAATCTCATGTCATAATCCTACATATTTTGCGACCAAAATATACCATCACTTGAAGAAATCACATGGTTTTTCATAATGGATAAAAATTTCAAGACAAGCAAGATGGAGTAAAACCATTTCACTGAGGCCACCGGCCTAATAACCTTTGGCACAGACAAAGGCTTATCCCCAAAAAAGATAAACAGAAACACATAAAATTAAAGGTGAATCTTCAAAAATTAAGACCATCACAAAAAACCCAAACTATTAAGTGGAAGGATTCCAAGAGAGTTTCAACAGTTCAGGCGTCAAGCTAACTTTAAAAGTCAGAATTGAAAATTTAAGATAATATGCCCCATTGAATGAGGTTCATTGTACAACCACGAAATACTGACCATCAGATTACAGTGATATAGTTCATACACTATTAAACCACTCACATAACAAAATTTTCCACTTGGAAAAAACCAAGAAATTTATCGTATGATCAGTTAAATCACTCTCATAACATATCATTTCATAAGATATCATAAGAACCATAAAATTGACCTAGGTTACTCAGAGCAGATCCACAGGGCTTGAACACAAATATTGACTTAAAAATGATAAGACTTGTTGGTGTATTCTATATGTATTTAAATAATCATAAAAGTAATACTTGCACACGGCCTTTTATTAGGTCCCACCACATCCTGAGCTAAAAGAGGTCAATGTTTTCAAGAATTTAAACTCACAAGTATTCAGATTGATTGCAGATGCAGCTGTAAAATTGTGACAATCATTAATGTATATGCCCCTGAGGTACATACAGGCAATCATTTTAACGTGTTTTACTACATGATCCTAGTTCAATATACGAGAACATAAACAATTAATGACAAATTAAGAGCTCAACAAACAAATGATGCAGACAGATACAAGTTTCACGAGACCTGTCTACCACATACAAATTACAGCTGAAAAAAAGAGTTGCTGAATTTCGTGTAGGAGTTAGTACTCATATTGATTGAGAGCTTAATGAAGGAAAATGGAATGTCATATGAAATAAATAGGGCTCCTGCTATCCCCTGGGATTGTCTTGCACAGAATGCTAACAAATTAAGAAAAAGTTGACATAATAGGAACAAAAATTTAGAGCATACGAAGAATACATAAAGAGATAATGTAACTGAAATTTCTAAAAATATTATACCGAATAAATGGGATGCCAAAAGAGGAGATGGAGTAAGAAAGATAACATTGTTAGGACACCCAATATGAAAAACAAAACAGGCAACAGAGGGAGTAATTAATAACCATGACAAGAAAAAATTCACCCAAACAATTCCAAGAGATGAGCAGTGGCACGGATCACAAAAGGAAATTAGTCTTACTATTGGTCCGACTGTTATCATTTGGACTACATCCATTTTGTCCATCATATTCATTAGAATTGATTTTTTAACACTTAAGTGTCATCTATACCTAACAGAAAATTCAGATGGAAAACAGAAATTAGGTAAGCGCATTGCTCACTGACAACTAAAAGCAGTTGTTTATCAGGCAAGGACAAATTAGAGTAGTATTACAGATAAGGCATACTACATCAGAAAATATAGGTTGAACGTAGTCCCAGACTCCCAGTACACACTATTGTTATCAAACAAAAGAATAGAACGTTATTATCTGAGATGATTACTACGTTTACAGTATACAAGAGCAATATTAAACTATGTCACAGCCATAGAGCAGAATCTCAAAACTGAAAATGAATAAATAAAATTTGAGCGGGAGGTAGAGAAAAACCTTGACTTTCTCCCGGTCATCATTACGATTTCTTTTTTTACGAACTGCTTGTTGGTGAGAGATTGGTTGTTTTTCATGACCAACTTTTTGGCTTTCACTATTGGCATGAATGCTGTCGCTCACAGTGACTTGTAAAATATGCTGTTTCCCTTTATCTTTCTCTGGCTCCTTCCATTCTCTCCTGTGCCGAGATTTTAATACTTTATCTGGCTTTGACTTCGTAGATTCAGGCACTATCAGCTGAGAATCTCCACCAGCATGCTCTGTAGTATCTGGATTCTTTTTTAGCACCACATCAGGACGAGACTGCGGTGGTTGCACATATAGATCCAAATTTGACCCCAGATGCTCCCACAACCTTTTAAAAAAAATATATTAGAACTAGAAGTTGTTCAAAAATCCTAATCTAACAGTCAGAGCAAGAGATGCATTACCATGCTACAAAAGAATCACTACTATCATCAAGGAAAACATTCAGTTCATTTCTTGCTTCATCTTTACGCCTTCCATTCTTCAGCAAAACTATCACATATTCCTGTAAAAGTGAAGTAAATGAATAAAACTTCTTTCATGAAGTAAAAGCTAAGATATATAATATTCTTCAGCAATAAAACTATCACGAGAATTAAATTAAACAGACTACATCAATGAAAGAAAACTAAATGTTAAGGGAAAGTAACCTAAGCTTTACACCACGCAATCATACACATGCTTATACACTCCTTCATGTGAAATGTCATGATAAAAAGGAAATAAGCTTTACTGAAAGTAGCTAGCACCAGTATTTCAAACCTCCTTTCTAAATGTAATAAAATGTTTCAGTCTGACAGATTAATAAGAACTTCCATTCTGACAGTTCTTCAAAAATATTAAGAATATACAAGAAACATTTCATATAATAATTGAATATTATATAGATAACTCAGTCACAAAAAAATATAGATATATGATAAAAATAGATTCTTACACATTGTGTAAATAACTTTTACAAGTGTAAGGAGTTGTCTAGGCTATCTTGAATATGCACAGAGACAGTTTACACACAATAAAACTTTGGATGAAACAAAAGAATATAATTTGCCTCTCTGACAGGTACAAGATCCATATTCCAAAATACATTCTGCCATTCAAAATAGTAACAAGAAAGAGAAGACTGCTACCAACAATCTACATTATTCAATTGCAATTCAACAGATGATCCTTCGTTCTCGCATTGCTTTCAATAAGTCTCAAGCCCGGAGAATTCAGATATACAAATACCATTGGGTAGCAAAATTGTCATTGCAAACATAGATAAGAGGTACATCACAAGTAGAAATAAAATAAGGAGCAGTAATGCAGGTTACAGATCCTAGTAAAGCTACTGCGTCTTGCAGCAAAAAACAATAAATCGATACTATACACATCTCACTCTCATATAGTTGGAACAAATATAATCTACAGTAACCACAGGCGTAGTATTTTATTGACTTATATAATGAAGTACTGTAATCAGCTATTCTATCGCAAGAAGAATTAGGCAAATAGTCTAAACCAGATGACGAGAAAGCTTCAAATTTATGCTCTTGAAATGCTAGCACTGGCACAACAAATCCCCAATTACTTGCATGTCTAATGTGCAACCATTCTACAACAATTAAAATCACCCTATTGCAAACCACTATATCTCCCATTACCAGCCCTCAATAACCCTGAAATACATCATTCAAACCAATACGATAGCCTATCACAACAACCATTATCTTGAAGAATTTCCATAAGCGAAAATCCCTTAAACCCTAGTAAGCAGAAATAGAATCAGTACCACCAAAGTATCGTCGGTGTAATCCCCCATATACTCCTTGAGCTTCTCCTTCACATCATCCCGTAGCTTTTCCACTCCTTCGGTGCTGAAATTAGCCCTAAAGGTGCGATCATCGCCCGTGCCCTCCATTACGAAATCCAATAAAATCACGATTTAATTTATGCCGGCCGCAAATACATGAATTAAGTGCGCGAGCGGTGATAGGAGAAAACCCCAGGGGATCAGAAGGGCTGGAGTGGGGCCCAACGGAAGGGGAGCAAGGCAGTCGTGAGAGAGGAGTGTAAAAAGAAACACCTGTTATTTCATCCAAGGTCGGTTGTTACATCCGGAAATAGTTTATTTTATTTTTCCTTTATTATCAAAAATACGTTACCTAAAACAATTTGTTCTAGTCTAGAAAAATTATTATTTTATAAAATTTTAATAAACACATAAAGTGCGCATATAATTTCGAGTTCTGAAAAGTGGTGATTGTAACTTTTATTTGGGCAAAAATATGAAAATTAATATTTTGACGGATTAACTACCGTTGACCAACATAATTCTTGACTTATGTAAATTATTTATTTAGAGTTTATAAACTTGTCCTTTTAACGACGTTGATTCAACAAAAACACAATGAAATTCGGAAAAAACATGCCCAAAACTGGAGCAATGAATTACATTAAATAACCGCCGCAATTGCGTAAATCATTCCAAGCAACTCGGACTTTTCCTCTTCCCCTTACCCTAAAAATACCTCTTAGCCTAAAATACAGACCACTTCAGATGTATATCGGTCGGTGGTGGTTGAACCATGTTTTGGTTAAATGTTCATGTTTTTGCCCAAATGAGGGTTATGATCACAGTTAACCAAATATCGAGTTTATATTCGCACATAAGCAAAAAAATCGGGGCCATCTATGCAAAGTCTCATATAAGTTATATTGAGACCATGTCCCTTCAAAATGTAATTTGATTTGTCCTACACATATCTTCTTCCACCTAACTACCACATCACCACCACGAAACCTTCGACAAGTTAAACCCCGACGGAGGCAACCCGAATTTCAACACAAGCAACCCCAAACCTCAATGTCGGTGACTGAAACCTCAATGTCATCGACACAAACCTCAACATCGACTACCAAACCTCAACGCCAACGACCCATACCTCAATGTCGATGACCCAAATCTCAATGTTGGTGACCCAAACCTTAATATCGGTGACAAGAACCTCAACATCAACAACAAACCTCAACATATGCAATTCAAACCTCACAGACAACTCAAACTTCAATGTCGGCGACCTAAACATTAATGCTAGCAACCCAAATCTCATCACTGATGGCTTTACCTCAACGTAGGCGATCCAAATCTTAACGTCTGCAAGCTAAACCTCAACTCTAGTAATTAATCCAAACCTCAACGCCGCCAACCCAACCTCGGCGTTGACAACCAAACCTGTAAGAAAAACCAACAAATTTGTCTAACAAAATCAAATTTTTTTGTGAAGGAAATATGGCGAAAATTGGCGGAATATAGTTACAAACATTTCATTGTGGAACCGAAATTAAAAAAAACTATATTTAAACCCAAAATTGATATAAAGGGGTTTGCTATACCCTTGTATCACTAAGTGTCTCCCTCAATCAGGATGTTGTCATGTCTTATGAGGAAGTTGCATATGAGGCAGTCACATAGTGATATAGAGCCTTATAGGGTCCATAACTACAAGTAACAAAGTAAGTATAAGGCAAAGATTATTTCTATAAAATTTTGGGTCAAAATGTAAATACTCAATTCTTTTTCAACCTTGCTGCCATCTCACTACAAAGATGATGATGACGTTAGTGACCCAAACCTAGCCTCCGGCGGCCCAAACATTAATACCAGTGACTCAAACCTCAACGATGGTCACCCAAACGTTAACACCGGTGATCCAACCTAAACGCCGGTTACCCAACTTGAACAATGAATCATATCTTATTACCGCCAGTCCAAACCTAATTACCACCTGTGACCCTACATCGTCATTATTTTTCCATTATTGGAAATGTCATCTAGCTATATGAATAGGGTATGACTAATCGTAATTTGGCTGCAACTATCAATTAAGAATAGAAAATTCACTAAAATTTTCATGCAGAATCCAAAATTTGGCAATGATGTTCTGTTAGAATTTGGAAAAATAATCCAAAAATAGCTTATGGAAAATTAATGACCAAAACTAAAATCGCATGGGGTCTGAATTGCGACAATGTGGTGGTGCTTCAATGTGGCATCCCATATTATAACCGATGGTTCTCGCATTTGAATTAAGTAGAGAAAATTGGATATCAATCGCGTTGATTCCTCGGTGTACCTGTTTAGCACCAAAGTATGCAGCAACTCGGGGATGGCCTCATTCTCCAATTGTTGACCTTTTAACACTATTGTCCGTCTGATTCTGAACCCTTTGGTGAGGAAGCTTAGATCCGTCGTCATTGGTGGATTCAGGTCGAGAGGTAGCCGACATCGCAGATCTCTGGTTTTGTCATTTCGAATCCACCACAAGCTTCTACGGGACTCACTCTCGGCTGCATCCAAGCATTTCTCTATCTATCATTAAGGTTTCATGTGGTGGCAGAAGAAAGATCGTCGAGGTTGCCACGATGCTTGAGGTTGTATTGAGGTTTATGACGCTGGTGGTGACGGTGGAAAAGGGAAGATTGAGTGAGGTTAGATTCTTGAACAAAGTTAGAGGAGTTAGGATTTGGAGGATTGTGTTGGTTCCTAAGCACTAGAACGTATCTATTCCTAACTAACAAATGAGAATCGTCGGATTCCCTAGAATAAGATCGAGGTGAACTTGAAGCTATAAGAAAAACTGGGAATCGATCAACGTATGATGAGGGAAGAGAATAAGGAGAGCATGGGACTTACGTGGCAAGAGACGGATGAGAAAGCTAGGTATACAGAGAGTGAGAAAAATAGAAGTGGGGAAGAAGGGACTCGCAAAGTTTATATAGGGTTAGGAATCGAAATGCCTTCTATTTTGGTAAACCTTAATGATTATTTGCGGGAAAAGAGAAATGTGCAAAGAGTAATCAAAAGTGTTCAACCACAAATTAGGGAATGTGCTTATTATCGATTTAGGGGTCCCACGCATAACTGTATTCATACCCGACCGATTAGAAGACCCTCGGAATATAGCAAGGTAGACCCTCGGAAAGACCGACTGCGTGTTCTTGCAACAACATAATATAAGTCGAGTAAGCCCTCAGATGGATGCTCTTAGGAGAAATAGCTCTTAGATAGACCTCTGATGGACCAATCCAAAGAAAGACATAGGCTATTACTGAGACGATCAGATCTCCGTCTTGGGGGCTTGTGATGATATATGGCCCAATCCATAACGAAGCGAACCCGCCTCGTCTCGGAGTGTTGGGCCGGAGATGGATATTCCTCACCCAACATTTCTTGTATCCTTCTGGCTCACGTGTCGGTGCAGGTAAATGAGGGAACCAAGCAGTACTCCACGTGAGTTGTTTCCCCGAAGGTACACAAAGGTGTGATGAGCCACCTCGTTCTAACTCCTTGGCCAAGCCATCGCTATAAATACTTCCATCACCTACAATATCAGGTTAATTTGTTCACTTAACTCTAACTCTTTCCATCACTTACACCTACACACTTGGGGACTATCCTTTCCCATTTGTTTTGTTATATCTCTCGTTAACCATGTTAGTTTGGTGAGAGGGTAAAACCCATGGGCTTATGGACTAGGTAACAGTTTATGTGCCTAGACTGGTAGACTTCGATTAGCTAGTTTAGAATGCGAGTTAAGATACTACGCTTGTCAGGTATTTCTATACCCTTGAGTATTAGATCATAGGATTTTACGATTTATCCTTTTTTAGGTAACCCTTCATGCACACAGCCTTCGAGCTCAACTACATTCGGGCACCATAACTTTCGGGTTAACCTGCCTTTGGGCACCACTGCCTTCGGGCACACAACCTCCAGGCTCATCTGCCTTCGGGCACCACAACCTTCAGGCACCACAGCCTTTGTGCTCACTAATGCGTGTAAAATGCAAGTCGATAAAATGCGAATCTCAGAACCATGCCGATGTATCTGCAGCTGCAAGATAATACTCGGGGTTGCACCGTGTAAATATTCTGACGCTCAAATTAGTTTGGCGAGTTTGTTGAATACTTGTATGAAATAGATTAGCAATGAGGACCAAGCCTATGTATTTATTGGGAGAAGTCCCTTAAATGTGTCACTCCAATATCAGAGATCTTGTGCAATATTGCGGGATATTACATTCCAAGTAGATTTGATCTGATTGATCCCCACAGATGTATCTTTGAGTCGGTTTTATTTGGACTCGTGGGCTATAGGCCCAATTTGATTCTACCTCAAGGTCGAGGGCTCGTAGGTCTTGAGTACCGAGGTATCATCAATATCCCCGAGATAGATAACAATGACTTAGCAAATTATCTATTTCTTCAAATAGTGGGTCACACTTGAGCTCGAGGTTTCTTGGACATTTGAGGTGTTTTTTTGGGGGATTTTTCCATGCAAGTACGCTTTTCTTATGTAGGTCCAATTTTTTACAAGAATGCCCTTAACATTAGTAAGGCTAAAAAAGCTAACCAAACTGAAAGGGTGCATTTAAGGTTATTTTGGTAAAAATGTGGACCTGCATAAAAAAAACGTACATGCATGGAGAAATACAGTTTTTTTTTGCCTTAACAATAATAAGGATAATTTGGTAAAAAAGTGGACCTGCATATAGCAACCCTTATGCAAAAAGAGTCCCGAAACGGCGTATTTGTATACACCAATGCATTAACTATTGTTTGTTAGCCAAAATAAAATTAAATATATCTATATGTATTGACCTAATTAACAAGTGAACATAAAAAAATGCAAATTAATTAGAAGTGAACATAAAGAAAATATTTCATATGCAAATTATGAGAAAATCAAAACACCAAATATAAACTATGCATGAACCTATTTTAGGTATTTAATCGAGTATGAATGATTTCTTGAGTTTACATGATATTTATAATATATTCCATTTGTTTTGATATTCCATTTTTAAGTATAATTTGTAAAATTAAATATTATCATATTATCATATATAGCTATGTGATAATTAACATCAATCTTATTAGACATATATATATATATATATATATATATATATATATATATATATAAAATCTAGCCAAATTAGTTGTGATAACTAAATTCAGTCTTATTCAACATATATGGTGACTAAAATCATTCTTACCAATCTTATTAAACATGGTGACTAAAATTAATCTTAAAAATTAGTTGAATGTGAAACTTCTTTTTTTTAAAAAGGTGAAACCGCCAAGGCAAAGGCGTTTTGACAGATTACAGAGAAGAGTCTAACAATCAAATTCTAATCTTCTGTGTAGATGAGGTTAGAGTAGCCTATCAAAAGGACTAAAAAACTACTAACAAAATAAGAAAACATAGAATGGGAGAAAAAAGATAGTGGTCATAGCCAACCGTACATCTGACTAATCCAGAACTAAGGCCCTGTTTGCTAGAGTTTTTTCGTATATCATTTCAGTTTAGTTCAATGAAAGTGTAATTTGTTGTAATTCAGGTTAATTAAGTCATGCTGATTCCACTTTTCAATACATTAATTTTCACTTTAGTTCAGTTCAATTCAGTTCAGTTCAGTTCAGCATAACAAAAAATAAGCTCTAGCAAATAGGGCCTAACTAGCTGACTAAATTTGACTATGGTATCGGATGATGACCCTAAAACTTCAATCACTTCCCATTTAGTCTCATTGAGATTAAGATCCCCAACTAATGTAAGAGACTTTCCAGGTTGTTAGTACAAAGAAAAGGCATCAATGGGCTGTCTAACACGAACTAAGCTGAAAAATCAAAGGATTTCCAACCCATCCGGCCTACAAATCTGAATCTCTAGCAAATAGGGCCTAACTAGCTGACTAAAACTGACTATGGTATCAAATAAATTACATTTTCACTGAACTGAACTGAATTGAACTGAACTATAATGAACTGATATACGAAAAAGCTCTAGCAAACAGAGGGGTCGAAAGGTAAGTTCAAAAATTACCCCGACTCGGATTTCTCCTTTTTCTGCGATGTAAGACCATTCGAAAGCCAACAGAGTTTTCCAAGCAAACATGTCCTGTCAGAAAAATAAAGAATTGGAAGACAAACCCCCCTAGCCAATACTTGAGCAAAAGAAGATCCCAGTAAGAACAAGTTTACCCCTGATTAAGTAAAAACCTAAAAAATAAAATCTAGAAAAAACACTAAAATTAAACTAAAATAAAGAGAACTAAAAAAAGAAAAAGAAACAGAATGAAACTCCTTATCTCGGATCCCCAGAAATCGAATCTATCAGAGGTGTGAGAGCGGCACGTGGCGTCACAGAATAGCAGTGGGTGAGAGCGTAGATGGGCGGTGGGCGCAGCAGGCGGCGGTCCAGAGCACGTATTCGGCGCGTCTTAGGCCAAACCGCCTGTGTATACTCCGAATCTGGTGGGGATCCGTCTCCTAACGTTTTCGGCTACGTCAAGACCTTGTTGGCGACAAGCTGCAATAGGAAAGCGCTGGCCACCATGTGAACTGGAATATCGGAGTTGGAGGCCTCCAGTGGCTCCGATCGGATGCAAAGAGGTTCAGGCTTATCCATCGTGCACAGATCTAGTGTTGGCAGCATCGCCGGCGATCCGGCAGGACTTTACTGTAGCTAGGCGGAGAACAAATTTGGGGCATTGGCCAGGGGGGAGTTGATGATACTGGCTCAGCACTCTATTGGGCCGAGAAAAGACCCAGGGCCCAATACCGGGGAAGTAACAACTTTCCCGCGTGGGGCGCATCCGGACAAGGGAAAGGACGGGTAGGTGACAAAAGGAGGTGGTCCTGCACCTTATCTCAAGCAGGCAAGTTCGGCTATAAATACTAGTCTCAAACAGTGAACAAGGTATGTGACTGATATCTCTCTACTTTATATTGAGAGCACCTTCCGTACGTTTTCCCACTCCGCTATCCCCATCTCATCATCACGCTGGAGCTTCTTCCCCGGGACGCCTCCCGGGGATTATTTTGCAGGACCGAAGCGGGCTGATCAAGGAAGAAACCCGGATAGCATTCCACCCCCGGGAGACGGACGGATTTTGGTAGCATCAATTGGCACGCCCAGTGGGATCTTTCCACCTTCGCATGATGGAGTCGCCAAGGAGAGGGCGCGGGCGCCCGAAGAAGAGCGTGGCACCCTCAGGGGATGGTTCTCTTATGCCCCCGGGAGATGATGTGACCTTGAGGCAGTTGCAGGAGGAGGCTAGACAGCAGCGGGAGTTAGGGGTACCGCAGGATGGCCATGTGGAAACTGCCTCCGACGAGGCTGACTCAGAAAGAGAGTACCAGGAGGAGCAAGGACCAAGGCCCGCCGGGGGAGGCAGTCCCCGGACCCAGGGGCCTGAAGCCCGGGAGGAAGGGCAATCCTTAGCCAAGGAGGAAGAAGTGGCGGCGTTGGAGTTCATGAGAGCCAACAAGGAGTTGTACCGCCAGTGGGTACTCTCTACCCGGGAAAATCATAGGCGGAGGGAGCCTGGAGGAGACCAGGCAGGACCTCTTCGGGGGTACCAAAGAGAGGTTATCGATCTGGACGGAATCGTTCAGCCGCCAAGGATACAGGAGCGTGTGAACTCTTCCACCGTCCCACCTTCTTTCCCTCCAAGTCTCGGGGTCGGAGGGGGAATGGCTACGGGACGACAATCGAATTTGGTTCCACACGCCCCACCCTATTACCCGCGTTCCAGCTGGGGGGCGGGACAAATTGGGTATGGCCTGCCAGTCATACCGGTGGAGTCGTTGGGTTATCAGGCCCCTGGAACCCAGGGGAACCCGATCCAGTATTCCATGCCCATGAAATACTATCGGGAGGACGATAGGATGCGGGGCTATCAGGTGGCCCAGCAGGACCCCAACTCTTTGGAGGCTCGACTAGACAAATTGGTGGGAAGAAACGGGGCAAGACCCACCTCCCCTTGGGTCCCTCGAGTGCTTGCGTACCCATGGCCCCCGGGCCTCCGGACCCCGGAGGGTATCCCAACATATAATGGAGAGACAGACCCGGAAGAGTTTGTTAGAACGTACCAGAACTTAATGGTGTCAAGGGACTTCCCGGAGGAATTGAGATGCAAGTTGGTGGGCTGTTACCTGAGAGGGAACTGTCTTTCGTGGTTTGATTCCTTGCCCCGAGAAAGCCTCAGAGATTATTACGATTTCTCTAAGGCTTTACTATTCAGATACGCCGGGTTAAAGAATGAGGGAAAGCAGCTGACCGAGCTTCTGGCCACCCGGCAGAAGGCTGCGGAAGGGTCAATGGAATACTATCGAAGGTACATGGACGACAGCATGAAGGTCGTCGATAGGCAGAAGCAGGAGAAGGCGGTGATTAGTGGGTTTATAAATGGCCTGAGGGATATGACGTTGTTCGAGAAGTTGATGGAAAACATCCCGGAAACCTTCCATAACTTGCAGATGGCGGTGCAACTGTACTGTGCGGTTAACGATGTCACGCGGAAGAGAAAAGAAGAATCCGGGGGATTCCTCCCGGATAAGATGGAAAGAAGGAAGACGGCTGACCCAGGTAAAAGGGACCCTGCCCCCGCGACGGTAAACCGGGCCAGAGCGGATAGTTTCACCCCGCTCAGCAAATCCCGAACGGAGATCCATGCTATCCACAAGGATTTGTTCCCGGATCCGTTGCCTATCCAGGGGACCCCGTCTAGGGAAAATGCGGACAAATGGTGCGCCTATCACAAGTCTTACGGCCATTCGACAGAGGGGTGTAGGATGCTGAGGAACGAGATAGAGAAATTAATAGAGCGAGGACAGCTGAGAGATTGTGTGGCGATGGAAGCAAGGAAGGAGAACCCCCGGGACCAACCCCAGGAACAGCTCCGGAGGAGGTGGAGGCCTAACCCGGGGAGAGGAAACGGGAGAAATCAAGGCAACCAAGGCAACAGGGCCCCGGGGAGGCCTGCTATAGCTGCCGCACCGGTCCAGGCAGTGGAGCCTGCCCCCGTACCCAACAGAATGATCAACATGATAAGTGGAGAAATCGGAGAAGCATGCCAGTCAGTCTCCGCTATCCGGGCTCAGACTCGATATGTTCCCCCGGGGAAGATTCAGGGAAAAAGATTTCGCCCCGAGGAGGCTCTCACCTTCTCTGAGGCGGATGCAGTCCCGCCTCAGATACCCCATTCTGACCCAATGGTGGTAACAGCGGAGATTGAAGGTTTCTTGATCAAGAGGGTGTTCATAGATGACGGGAGCAGTGTGGAGATCATGTTCGCTTCCTGCTTCGATCAATTGGGGATTGGGAGGCAGAACCTGAAACCCCCTTCATCTCCTTTGTCAGGATTCACTGGCAAACCTGAAGTCCCCCTAGGAGTTATTCCCCTCGCAGTATGTATGGTGGATGAAAAGGATCGGAGCAAGAGGGTCTCAGTGATGTGCAACTTCGCGGTTATTGATGCACCCTCGCCATACAATGTAATTATAGGGAGACCATGGCTGACCCAAGCCCGGGCAGCGAGTTGTCCGTATCTGCTGACGATGAAATTTCCCACCGCGCAAGGTGTGGCGGTCGTCCGGGGAAGTCAGGCAGTAGCAAGAAGTTGCATGGTGACGGCGGTCCGGGACGCAAAGAAAGCAGTAGGAGCGGTGCATGGAGGAGTTCCCCGGCAAGAGTTGGAGGAAATGCAGGTGGCAGACAAAGGAATGGTCACGGTGGGAAAAGACCTCCCGGATGAAGTAAAAGGCGCACTGAAGGAACTCTTGGCCAGGTATCAGGGAGTATTCTCATGGAGCCCGGAGGATATGGTGGGGGTGTTGCCAGAGTTGGGGGTGCATAAGCTGAATATAAGCCCGGCAACAAAACCAATCAGGCAGAAGAAAAGACATGTAGCCCCGCAAAGAGCGGAATTTATAAGGCATGAAGTAAAGAAGTTGGAGAAAGCCGGGGTGATCGAGGAAATCATCTACCCGGAATGGATAGCTAACCCGGTCTTAGTCAAGAAGCACGATGGAAGCTGGCGCATGTGTATCGACTTCACAGATTTGAATAAATGTTGCCCCAAATACAGCTACCCTCTCCCAAATTTGGACCGGCTGGCAGAGGCTATCGCGGGGTACTCGGTGCTAGCCTTCTTCGATGCACATAAAGGGTATCATCAAGTGCAGATGGATGAGGCGGACAAAGCGAAAACTTCCTTCATCACCGATTTCGGAACCTTCTGTTATAAGAAAATGCCCTTTGGACTGAAGAACGCGGGGGCCACATATCAGAGAATGGTGGACAAACTCTTCAAGGACCAAGTAGGAAGAAACATGGAGGTGTATGTCGACGATATGGTGGTCAAAAGCAGGGCTTACAGAGCTTTCCTGAATGACTTGGAGGAGATGTTTGAAAAACTAGAACGGAGTAATCTAAAGCTGAACCCCTCCAAAAGTACCATTGGAGTGGGGGCGGGGAAGTTCTTGGGTTTCATGGTGTCAAGTCGGGGCATCGATGTTAACCCGGAGAAGGTAGAGGCCATAGCTAAGATGACTTCCCCAGGTCGGTGAAAGAAGTACAGCGGTTGACAGGATCCCTCGCGGCTCTCAGTCGATTCCTATCAAAGGGGGCAGACAGGCAGTTGCCTTTCTTCAACATTCTCAAGAAGGCCAAGGCGTTTGAGTGGTCCGGAGAATGTGAGAAGGCGTTCCAAAATCTGAAAGAGCACCTTCGACAATTGCCAACTTTAAAAAAGCCACTCCCGGGGGAGGAGCTTTTTCTGTACATAGCAGCATCCCGGGAGGCGGTAAGTGCCGTGCTAATCAAAGAAGAGGAGGGGAAGCAGCACCCAATCTATTTCGTTAGCCGGGCACTTCGGGGGGCAGAAACCCGGTACACTGACTTGGAACAGTTGGTCCTAGCACTGGTGCATGCTTCAAGGAGGCTTAAACCCTACTTCCAGGGCCATCCCATAGTGGTCCTTACCAATTACCCGCTAAGACAAGTCATGTTCAAGCCGGAGGCGTCAGGGAGAATGATGAAATGGGCTATAGAGCTGGGAGAGTATGAAATCCGGTATGAACCAAGAAGGGCTATCAAGGGCCAAGCCCTAGCGGACTTCCTGTTGTAATCAGGAGCAAGGGTAAGTGAGGAACAGGAGACGCCTAACACTCCCGGGAACATCACTAAGGCTGAGACAGACCCGGCCTGGAAGTTGTATGTGGATGGATCGGCACACTCTGGGGGCAGCGGAGCGGGAGTACTGTTGGTCAGCCCGGAAGGGAAGGAGTATCCCTACGCAGTCCAATTCACTTTCAAAACAACCAACAATGAAGCTGAGTATGAAGCTTTGATCGCGGGATTAAGGCTGGCAAAGGAGATGGAAATCAAAACCCTCATGGCACACAGTGATTCCCAGATCGTGGTGCAGCAGGTAAAGGGAGAATATGAAGCCCGGGAAAGGAGCCTACAAAAGTACTTGGAAGTGGTGAAGCCTCTGATAGCCGGGTTTAAAACTTTCAACTTGGTTCAAGTCCCCCGGGAGAAGAACAGTAAAGCAGATGTTTTGAGCAAGTTGGCTTCCTCAAAATTGAAACCTGAGCCCGACCAAAAGCTGTACATGGAGGTACTGGGTAGAAGGAGCTACCAGGAGAACGATCAAATAATGTTGGTGGACGAAGGAGAATCCTGGATCACGCCCATGCGGGTGTACCTAGAAGAAGGAACCACCCCGGAGGATAAGGCTCAAGCCCGGAAGCTAAGAGTTAAGGCGCCCAAGTATGTAATCCAGGGTTGGGAGCTGTACAAAAGAGGGTATCTCCAGCCTTTGCTAAAGTGCGTAGAAAGGTCGGAAGGCCGACATCTCATCCGGGAAATGCACGAAGGATCTAATGGGAGTCACCAAGGGGCTCGCACCTTGGCCAAAAGGATCTTAAGGCTGGGGTATTACTGGCCGACGTTGTTCAAAGATGCAGAAGAGCATGTACAGAAGTGTCGGGCATGCCAGACATTTGCCCCGCTAATTCATGTTCCCCGGGAGGAGTTAATCGGAGTCACAGGAGCTTGGCCGTTCAGTAGGTGGGGAATCGACTTGGTGGGACCTTTCCCGACTGCCCCGGGAGGAGCCAAGTACTTGATTGTGGCAATTGATTACTTCACCAAATGGGTAGAGGCAGAACCGCTTACCAATATACGGGGACTAACCTGTGTTAAGTTTTGCTGGAAGAACATCATTTGTCGATTCGGCATCCCAAAGATTGTAGTCACGGACAATGGGGTGCAGTTTGAGAATGATCCTTTCAAATCATGGTGTCTCAAATATGGCATAGAGCAGAGGTTGACATCTGTATACCACCCCCAGGCGAACGGGCAAGTGGAAGTCACCAACCGCACAATCATCAAAGGGTTAAAGACCCGCTTGGAAGGCGCGCGGGGAAATTGGATCTGGGAGCTGCCCAGTGTTCTTTGGGCCCACCGGACTACAGAAAACTCGGCTACCGGGGAATCTCCATATGGTTTGGTGTATGGGTCGGAGGCAGTGATACCCGCAGAAATTGGGATCCCGAGCCCCCGGACTCAATACCAGCGCCCGGAAGAAGAAGACGATGGAAGGCGCCTTGACTTGGACCTCCTGGAGGAAAAGCGAGAGAATGCGGCACTTCAGGAAGCCAAGGTGAAGGAGCGAGTAAAGAGGTATTATGACAGAAGGGTGCGGAAAGAAGCTTTCGTCCCAGGAGATTGGGTAATGAGGAGAAACGATAAGAGCCGTCAAGCCCCGGAGGGCAAGCTTGCACCCAACTGGGAAGGCCCGTACAAGGTAAAGGAAGCATACCCGGGAGGGAGTTATGTGCTGGAGGACAAGCAGGGGAAAGAGATCCCCAGAAGATGGAATGTAGCTAATTTAAGAAGGTTTTACGGGAAGTAGAGTACCCCGCATCGTACCTTAGCTACTTGGGCATGGATATGCCAGGCATGGATATGTCAGGCATGAATATGCCCGCCCGGAAGCATGAATATGCCCGGAGAGATAGCCCGACGTTTGGCTTCGTCCTGGGTTTAGAAAGGAAGATTTGTAAAACGGGACCCATGGGTAGCTCCCATTTTGGGTGCCCCGCTAGAATGGACCCGGAGCTTGGATAAAGCCCGGGGGTCAAAGAATGTAATGATTACAGGAAAGAGTTAATGAAAAAGGGTCTTTTCGAAGAACAATTTTTATTCAATCCTCTTTAAATTACAAATCGCATGAATATGTGGTCACAATCATGGTAGGACAATTACATAAGCATTTTACATACAAATATTCCTATCTCTCTGCCACTAGACCCACTTGGGACCTGACCCGGAAGCACCCTCAGGGTTACCCGGGCGGAAACCCCCTCCGAAGAATTGAGAGGACAGGAGATCTTCGGCAAAACGGGCATCCGGGGCTTGATTCCACGCAAGCTCCTCTTCCAATTGCGCAGCATCCTCTTCGTTCAGTTCGGGGATGGGCACGACCACAGATCCCTCTGGAAGCGGCTCCGCCAGGCGCATTCTTCTCACCCCGGCAGAGGTGACGAACCTGTACTTAGGAAACATGACTGCCGCACTTTTGCCTTTCTCCTCCCGGCTAATACGAGTACCCTCGGCGGTTTTAACCCCCTTTGTGGTGACTCCAGAGTCGGCAATCTCCCGGATGCGTCGTATCCGACGGGCCACCTCGTCTGGGTCAATGGATACAGTCATGTCCTCGTACCTTTCGTAGGCCACATCCACCTCCACCCGGGCTGGAACGCGACGAAGGCTCGAGGGGTATGGCTCAGCGTCTCCCGCGGCTATTTTATTATGCCACTCCACGACGTCCAGATAGGCCTTGTGATTAGGAGCTCCCTCACCAAACTTCTTCGGGTTAGCCTGCATACGTTCCATCGTTCTACGAACCCCGGCTGGAATATCAGTAAGAGGAGACACCCCAACTAAGCCATTTTTGAGACCCAAAAGGTGATAGGATAGCCGGGTAACCAGCAATGCGTCTTGGAGTACCCTATTCCTATGAGTAAGGGACCGATTCTCCTTCTCAAAATCGCAGAGAAGTCGGTTCTGAGCAGAGCGGGTCTCCAATGTCCTAAGTTTTTCCTGCGCCCGCTCTAGTTCACCCCATACCAGGCCCAGCTCCTTGGTAGTGCGATGCTGGGAGTCGTCGTGAAGGGCTTGCAGCTCAGCGATGGTCTGATAGGAATTCAGGGCTTCCCGCATATGATCGGAGGCAAGGTTGAAGCACTGGTTCAATGACCCAAACTTGGTTTCAACTGACTTAAGAAACGCCACCAGCACCCGGATCGACCCAAACTCTTGAAGGAAGCATTCCAATCCCGCTTCAGCTAATGCCCGGTTAGCCTGGTCGCCTCCAAACCGCCAATGAGCTAGCTTCCTTTGAAGGAAAGAGCATTGGAGGCACCCAGTGCGGGGGAGAGAGAAGTAGGTACCAGAAGAACTACTAGGATGAGGGAAAACATAAGGCATGGGCCCATGCGGGAGAATCTCCTCTAGGGGACGCTCAGACTACAAAAGATGGTAATATCATTAAAAGGTAGAACTTGTCATTAATCAAAATAGGCACCAAGGCCAAAGTTCCACATACACTTCCCCGAGGGAAGGAAAGCTACAAAATACCTAAAAAAAAAAAAAAAAAAAAAAAAGGAAATTACAAGGGAAAAGTAGACTAGAGTCTAGAGTTTATACATCTTCAGTAGAGGGTCCTTCCCCCGGAACAGCATGAGATCTTTCGAACCTCCTCTCCAACTCCACTAGATCCTCGGTGGTCCACTCGGGGCCGGCATAAGCAGGAGCGTCTACCGCGGGCTCATCAGCGGACTGTTCAGGATACCCTACCTTCCGCGTGGCCTTCCGGGTCTGATAAAGCAGATCGTCTTGACCCGCACCGAGGCCAACCCGGTAGTCCCCCCCTTGGACTTGAACTGCTTGGTACCCAAAATTGTCAGGCACCGCACAGTATTCAAGATAATTCTCTGCCCAATGGGGTGTCTCCGGGACCACCCCATAAGCGTTGAAACTCTCCGGGCCGGGATCAGGAAAAGAGGCCTCGCCAACCGCTGGCACCTTGGCCTTCTTGATGTCCGAAGCAGAAGGGGCCCGGGAAGACATCTTCAAAGAATCCCATAGCTGGGGCACCAGGCCCTTCAGATCCGCCTCTTGAAGGGACCTCCAGCGGAAGTTCAGCAAGTCGCTGGCCTTGGGGCGGTAGTAGGAGGCTTGGGCTTCGAGGCGAGCGGGCCCCGGAAGCCAACCCCGCAGACTGCGGTACATCTCATGACAAGCCTCCGCACTAGCCGCGGCGGCTATGCCCTCTAGCCTCTTGTCGAAATCAACGGAGCGAAGGATCTTCTGGGTCAGGGCATCCAGGGCCTCGAGCTGAGCGTCTTTCTTATCCTTCTTGAGGGAGGAATACTTCTTCTCTACCTCAGCAAGCTTCTTTTCCTTATCCGCTAGCTTCTTCTCCCTCTCAGCTAGCTTCTTTTGGGAAGCCTCTAGGCGGGCCTCCAGGTCGTCCTTCCCGGCCAATTTCTCCCGGGTGTCACGGAGCTCCTTCTCCATTTTGGCAAATAGCCCGGCGCTATACTTGGAATAATTGCGGTTCAGTGCTTCAGTGAACCGAGGGTCCGCAAGGAGAGAATCGGCGAAGGCAGTGCTCTGCAAGACAGTACATGTATCACTTAGACAAAATTCAGACGAAACTCTGAAACTTAGATAAGTACGAGGTTTTAGGTAGTTACCTCCTCTTTCTCTTCCGGGAAAACCTCGGAAGTAGTAGCCTGCGGAGGAGTGTTGCGAACGGGAGGGGGAGAAGGAACCTCGTTGGTCCTTTGACGAGAGGATGGAGGAGACCCAGGTAGCTCATTAGGAGGCGGTCGTTTGAACCGTGAGCTGGCCCCGCCACTATAAACCGGATGCTGGACAAAGGACCGGCGCCCGGGAGTAGGTGAGGGAGTAGGAGCAGCCCGGGGCGCTGACGGCAACCCGGAGGAGGATGGCGGGCGAGAACGTGGATGCGAGCGGGCTCCCTGCGGGATGATAGCTGGGTTCTCCGCAGGGGTTGACCCAGGAGGGGGAGCTACTTGTTGAGCAAGTCCGGCCTGATCGCCCCCGGTTGGAGACCTCTCCACAAAAGTCATAGCGTCTGCGTGCAACGGAGGTTGGGCTGAAACCAAGTAAATTAAGTCAAAACAAAAAATATATATAATAACAATAACAGATAGAAGGGGAACAAGGACCCAAAATAGAGCAAAAGGCCTTAAGAGGCACCTCCATCCGGCCACACCGCAGCTATGCGCGGGAGAGTGAAGAGCTCGGCAGGATAGATCCCGCGAGGCCAATAATAGCCCGCGTTCCCGGTCTTAAAAAAATCATCCATGCATAGGGGGGAAAGACGAAGGAGGCTATGGTCGCTAGTAATAAGGCCGGGGAGATTGGCAAGGGGTTTCTTGTCCTCAGGAACGAGGGAATCATTCCAGGAAGGCATAGGATATACCCGGGTATCGCATTGGAAGAAACCTTTCGAAAGATATCCTTTGGCGGATTTAGGTTTGGAAAGGATGAAGTCCTTTATCCCGGAGCGAATAGTAAAATAGAAGACGCCCGGGAAAGACGCATGTGCCTTCCGCAAGGCATAGAAGGAGCGGAAGAGTAGAAGAGAAGGAGGAATGTGGCACCTGGCGCAGTTAAGCAAAAAGGCCAGGATTAGAACAACCCCGTTAGGGTGTAGTTGGGCCGGCGCCACATTGTAAAATCGAAGGATTTCAAGAAAGAGAGGAGGGAAAGGCAGGCAAAGCCCGTATTGAAAATGGATCCGGGGAATGCACGGAACTTCCCGCTCGGAGACTCCCGGAGGAAGTTTAGAGAGAGAAGCATTTAAAGGGAAAGGAATAAAGCAGCGTTTGGCTAAATCCAAGACATCCCTATCCAGGGAAGGAGAATCCTCAGGAACATCATAAAATTTGATACCTACCGGGCGCACCCCGTGAGTGGGTCCCCTGGGAATGTCGCCACCAGCCTCCTCACCGAACACCTCTTCATCCTGATCTCTGCGGGGATGATTAGGATGCTCGGCCGGGCAGGACCCTACCCCATCCGAGGACAACGCACCCGGGACAACTGGCCCTCGGGGCGTACTGAAAACCTCGGAAGAGGTGTCCGGGGAGGAGGGGGGGAAGCCGTGTTATCATCAGCCCGGAATTGGACCTCAAACCGGTTTTGAATTCCCTCGGTGTCTAAGGAAGAATCAGAGGGAAGAGGGGAAGCCATTGATGGGGATAGAAGGAAAGAGATTCAGTGCTTACTTGATCAAAAAAGAGCAGAGCGCCTGGAAGAATTTGGAGAGAGAAGCTCAATGAAGGGGGGTTTGGACCTTTATATAGATGGGTGAATAGGAAACGCCCCCTCAAAAGAAGGAAAAGCAGTTATGACACACTGATCAAAGCGGAATAGGGAACGGCGGCGTCAGAAACTAATTATCACACATATGGGCCCCACCAAAAAGGAATAATGACGAAGAGAAGCACATAAGACCAGTCCCCCGCGCTACAGAGACCCAGACAACTGGTCTGGGGGGCTAGTGATGATACTGGCTCAGCACTCTATTGGGCCGAGAAAAGACCCAGGGCCCAATACCGGGGAAGTAACAACTTTCCCGCGTGGGGCGCATCCGGACAAGGGAAAGGACGGGTAGGTGACAAAAGGAGGTGGTCCTGCACCTTATCTCAAGCAGGCAAGTTCGGCTATAAATACTAGTCTCAAACAGTGAACAAGGTATGTGACTGATATCTCTCTACTTTATATTGAGAGCACCTTCCGTACGTTTTCCCACTCCGCTATCCCCATCTCATCATCACGCTGGAGCTTCTTCCCCGGGACGCCTCCCGGGGATTGTTTTGCAGGACCGAAGCGGGCTGATCAAGGAAGAAACCCGGATAGCATTCCACCCCCGGGAGACGGACGGATTTTGGTAGCATCAGGAGTGGTGGTCTAGAGGTCTATGCTACGTAAGGGGTGGCCAGCCGCAGCGGAGTTCGCTAACGGCCACCCTGCCGGATTGAATCTGCAGAAAAAATAAATTAAAAAATGGTCGGTGAAGAGGGTATCTAGACAGAGAAAAAATGGGTGATGTGAATTTAGATTTATTTTTTTTACATTCATAAGTGTCAAATGTAGCACATGATTCATACATTTCATATTACACGAGATTAACCACTTTAACCCTTATATACGAGCCTATTAAAACTCTCAAATGCTTGTCTTGTAACACAAAAGAAAAACAAATACTATAATCATGTATATGAAAGTTGTAGTTCTTGTTACACTTATGATTTTGTCAACAACAACTAACACTCTTGCAATAGTAGAAGCAATTGGAAAAGTTCATTCATTGGAGTCAAACCCAACGCCTGGAGAATCGCCATGCGAACAATATTGTTATCAAAATTGTTCGAAGGGTTTAAAGGTTAACTGGCAATGTTATCGTTGGTGTATCAGAGAGGATTGTAGCTATCAAGTTGCTAAAAGCCCAACTGGACAAAGAACGACTTAGTAGAAATTTATGTGTCAGTGTGTCATTAAAAGACTAATTTTCTTCATAATTGAAATATGTGTTTTATTTATTAAAATGAGTATTATTATTGAGAAAATATTATTGAGTAATTTTATTTAATATGTTATTATTGATTCTTTACTAATATGCTTTATAATTAATTAAACAATTCAAATTTTCAACTTTGCAAAAGTATATTACTATCACCAACTGATTTGTTTTTATTTACTATTTTTCAGACTAGGATGTGTGAAAGCAAATCAAATTCTCGATTCCCTTTCCTAATTCCTTTCCCTTTCCTTGATTGAACCAAACACCCCGAATGTAACACAACCTCACTTGACAATGTTCATGTGTTATATGTCTATAAATTTTTAATAGTTTTAAATAATAATTTTAGAATTGTTAACTTGAACAAGGTAAAACCAAACTTTCATTCTCATTTGTCAATAATTTACTCACCAATCGGTTGCACTGATAGTTTGTAGTATTTCTGCCATTTACTATTGGTTTCGTCGTCGATCATTCACGATCATTCATTTACTATTGGTTTTAACTTTTAACACTTATTACTAGTGGTTATTATGCCAATTTTTCCTAATGGTCTCAGTGCCATTTATAAATGTTTTATCACCGATTTTTTATGGTCTTCATGCCATTTATTGCTCTTCTTGCTAAGTTTAGTGGTCTTTGTACATTTATCAAAAGTCATTTTGCAATTCATCGATTATCTCATCGCCAAACGTTCACAGTCTTTGTGGCGTTTTTCAAAGGTTATCATGCCATTATTGATGATCTTATCATTGCTCATTCATGGTCTTTGTGGCAATTACTTATGGTTTCAAACTATCCTAAGTGTTCGATCTTATGTAAGACACGTATTTCAGATAAAATGTTCATATGACATAGTATGTAACTTTATTAGATCATGCATATGTTATAGAATTAAATAGTCTCACATGGAATAAGGAACTCCGTATTTCTTTGAAGTAACTATGGAGCCCAGAGTTCCTCTCATATTAATAAAGTAGTTCACGTGTATATATCTATAGATTTTTAATAGATTTAATTATAATTTTAGAATTAGCGGCCTTTTTTTTCCAAAACAATAAATTTACCATATTTTGAAAAGAGCCATAAAGAAAGTGATGGAAAGTAGTTATGATGAATTAAAAAAAAAATTTTACTAAAATTAAAACACTAAAATGTGCATGCTCATCAAAATAACACCAAGTAATGATCCAATGATTATTTATGAGAAACATAATTTTTTTCATATTATTTTCTCAATACAGCACATTATGTCATTTGAGACAATCAATTACATAATAATTACATGCTCATGTGAAGATAAAAAAATTTAAAACTTTTTTTTTTATTTTGAGTAGCTTTGATTTATTTCTTAAGATCTTTTTACAATTTTATGTCCACAATGTTTGTAGCACTCATTGTAACATTGAATATTAAGCCCATATTCAGGGTCTAAACAACCACTAGAGTTGTTTTTAGCGTATGTTTTTAGAGTTTGATTTGAATTATAAGATTGAATTGGGTCAATAAATGAGGTTGGAAAAATTTTACTTAGATTTGTGGGACTAAAATATAATATTATAAACAAAATTTTATAAGGGGTAATTTAGTTTTTTTTTTCTAAACGAGATCTGCAAATATTGTTTGTGGTTTTGGTTATATGCTTTGTTACCAGAAAAGTTTTAGATCATAAAACTTACACACTTAAAATTTAATTTCCAAATGAATCTTATCCTTCAAAACTCTAATTATTCCATGAAAAACGATTATCATGTTTCATTTTAAAAATATCCAATGCTACAAATAATAAAATATCATTTTTACATTCATTTATAAATATACGACAACTGTGTGCATGTCATTTCCTTAGAATAGTAGACATTCTTTTTTATGGTGGTGCTAATTAAGAAACAATAATTCACCATATAGTGTGCCATCATGATGATTCACTCTCTTCTAACTCCTTGGCCAAACCATCACTATAAATACTTCCATCACTATAAATACTTCCGTCACATACAATATCAAGTATGTTCCCTCAACTCTAACTTTCTCTCAGTTAGGGTTACCGTACTGTTCATATAAACACATCTCATCATTACGCCGGAGTTGCTACCCCGGGTAGCTTCGGGGCTCTGTCTTGTAGGTGATAAGAACAAACTCAACGCCTTCCAGAGCCTCGCTAAGTTCCTGCCGCCTCGAATTTTGCAAACAGTTTGAGGCCAGGGGTCAGAATTAGTGATACAGCATCAGTTCGCACACCTAGTGGGACTCGAAGTATTGGGATCTCGTCCTTTCGATGATTGAGATGGAAACTACTAAGCGTCATCACTACAAAAAAATAGGTCTTTGCCAACACATTTTTAAAAACATTACAAGGTCATGTTATAATAAGGAGATATTATCACATTATATATATTACTAGAATTGAGTTTTGAAATTAAGTGTGGTAATAAATAGGTATAAGAACAATATAAAATTTGTGTTAACATAAGATTATATTGAGACACTTTGTAAAAAAACAAATCTTAACACCGTATAATTGTGTGTGGAAATTAATACTATATGATGCAACCCAAATCCGCCGGTCTCCTGGGCTAATGCGCTATCCGGGGGTCGTCTGGGGAAAGCCTTTAGTGGACCTACAAAACAGACCCCGGGAGGCTACCCGGGGGTAGAGGCTCCGGTGTGATGATGAGATGGGGATAGCGGTGAGAAGAAATCGTACGGAAATGGTCTCAATAAGTAGTAGAGAGATAAAAGTCACATACCTGATTCACTATTTGGGACTAGTATTTATAGTAGAGGCTTCCTGTGTTGGATAAGGGTGAGGACCACTTCCGCTTGTCGCTTTCCTTGTCTTCTTTCTTGGACGGACCTGCCCGTGCGGGAGAGTTGCTTCCATCCTTCTCTCCTTCGGCCATTAGCTACTTTCTAGGCTCATGAGGGTGTTGGGCCTATATTATCACTAGCCCCCCAAACCAGTGACCCGGACTTCGAGTGTCCGGGGGATTGGCCTTAATAATTCTCCTTCGACAAGTGGGGCCCGTTCGCCTTGAATTCGAGTTCTAGCGCCGTTTTTCTCTATTCTGCATTGATCATTATCTTGCTTTTCGTGCTACCGTTACTTTTCCTTCTTTTAAGGCATCGTTTCCTATTCTTCTTCCTATATAAGTACCAAGACTTCTCCATAGGATTTCTCTCTCCTAATTTTCCAGACGCTCCATTTTCTCTCATTAAGTAAGCTCTAGTCCTCTCTCCATTTTCTTCTTTTCCTCCGATCCTCTCTCTCCCCACCACGATGAGTTCCCCGCATCTTACCACTTCTTCCCTGGATACCGAGGGGGTCCAAAACCAGTTTGAGGTTCGATTTAGGGCCTCTGAGGGTTTAATTTTGTCTCGGGGGCCGATTCTGAGGCTTTCAGTACGTCCCAGGAACTTAATGTTCCAGGTGCTGCGGTTTCTACTGAGGCGGGTTCACCCCCGGCCGGGTATTCCACTCCCCTCCGGGAGGAACCTCGTGAGGAGGTATTTGAGAAAGATGTTGGTGACGATGCTCCCTGGGGTCCTACCCATAGGGTGAGGCCCTCGGGCATTCGGTTCTCGGGTATTTCCGGGGATCCCTCTCCTAGATAAGGACATCTTAGACTTGGTTAAATGTTCGTTCATTCCCTTTCCTGTAGATGCATATCTCTCCAAGCTTCCCCCGGAGGCCTCCGAGAAGGAGGTGGCATGTGTTCCAAAGATCTACTTCCAGTATGGGCTCTGTCTCCCCTTCCATCCTCTTTTCTCTCAAATATTTAATTTTTACAAGATGCCCCCGGCTCAATTGCATCCCAACGGTGTGGCTCTAGTGATGGCCTTCATTCTTAACTGCGCTCGGTGCGCTATCCCTCCCTGTCTTCTCCTATTCCGATCCTTTTACGCTTTGCAGCGTTCCCATTCCTCCTTCCCGGGGGTATTCTCCTTTTCCGTCCGGACCGGGATTAATGATTTCCTCGACGGGAAGCCCCGGTCCGCTAAGGGATATCCCGCAAAAGGTTTTTCAGCTGTGATTCTGGGCTGTACCCTTGGAACACAACCCTTCTTCCCGAGGATAAGAAACCACTGACTCCTCTCCCGCGGGATATAGCCAACGATCACTCACTGCTCCGTCTTACCCCCTAAACGTGGATGCATTTTTCATGAGCGGGAACACGGGCTACTACTGGGCTCGCGGGGTATATCCCTCTAGCTTATTCTCTTACCTCTGGGTCTCCGCAGTGTGGCCTGCCGGATGTGCCTTTTTAAGGGCTTTATTTTGTTTCTCTTTTTTTTTTGTATATTCTCTGTGCTTTTTTACTTTTGGATTCTAACTGTCGTGTCATTATTTCCAGTTCAACCTTTTCTGTTCGCGGACGCCATGACTCACGTTGAGAAGCAGTCCGGGGAGAACACCCAGCGCGGGACTTCTGACTCTCAGCAGACGATTCCCCCGGAACGCCAAGTGACTCCTTCCCCCGGGCCATCCAAAGCCGAGAACCCCGCCATTATTCAGTAAAAGCTCCGCCAACAGCAGAGGAAGCCACCGCAGAAGCCCCCCGGGTCCTCATTTTCTCCGGCGCCCCCTGTGCTCCAAGTGGCCTCCTCCGGGGCTTCATCTACCCCCGGGCGGAAGTCCTTTATCAACCATCCGGACTATAGCGCCGGGGCCAGCTCCCGGTTCAGAAGGCTCTCTTCAGATGAGCTCAAGGTTACTCCCCTGCAGGCTGTGCCTCCTCAAGCTACCCCGAGGAGAAAGACGAGGTAACTTAACTCTTAATCCCTATGTGTAGTTTTTACATTCCCGGGTATCCTTAACTCCTATGCCTTTAACAGAGCTCCACATTCGCTGACTCCCTCTTGGCGGATTCCCAGTTTGCCGAAGCGCTGAACCGGATTTACTCTAAGTACATCGTCAGATTGTTCGTTAAGGGGGAGAAGGAACTCCGCGAAGTGAAAGAGAGGCTAGCCGGGAAGGCTGACCTACGGGCCCAACTGGAAAAGTCTCAAAAGAACCTGGCTGAGATGGAAAAAAAGTTGTCTGAGACAGAGAAGAAGTATAGCTCCCTCAAGAAGGACAAGAAAAGTTCCCAGCTTGAGGCTCTGAACGCTGTCACCCAGAAGCTTCTCCGCTAAGAGGAGTTTGAAAAGAGACTTGATGGGATTGCTGCCGCGGTAAGTGTCGATGCCTGCCATGAGATGTACCGCCGCTTGCGGGGTTAGCTGCCAGGGTCCGCGCGCCTTGAGGCCCAGGCATCTTATTATCGGCCTAAGGCTAACGATCTGCTGAACCATCGCTTCTAGGCTCTTCAGGAAGCTGACTTGAAAAGCCTTGTGCCTCAGCTGTGGCGGTCATTGGAGATGTCCTCCCGGGTATCCTCCGCTTCTGATATCAAGAAAGTCAAGCTTCCGGAGATTGGCGAAGCTTCCTGCCCGGACCCCGGCCCCGAGGACTTCAACGCTTATGGAGTGGTTCCAGAGACACCCCACTGGGCTGAAGGCTACCACGAGTTCTGCGCTGTTCCTGATAACTTTGGGTTCTAAGCGGTTCAGGTCGCCGAGGATGACTACTGCATGGGTCTTGGTGAGGGGCATGATGACTTGCTGTATCAATCCCCGAAGTCTACCCGGAGAGTGGGATTTCCCAAGCGGCTTGCAGATGAGCCTAGGGTAGATGCCCCCGCTTATGTTGGCTCCAACTGGACTGAGGCGGACATCTCCGAGCTGGAACGGAGACTGGAGATGGCTCATGCTAGCCCGAAGGGAGAATAGACTGCTGCAGACCATGTATAATCCTAGTCCTTAGCTTTTGTCGTAGCTCATTTTTTTTGTAATTTGCCTCTCCGGGGCTGTATGTAGAACTTGGCCTTAGTGCCCATTTTGATAATATGAAGTTCTACTTTTATTGAAATCCATCTTTTTTTTCCCTTTTCTTTTGTAGTCTAAGCGCGACCTAGGGGAACTTCTCCCACAAGGACCAATGCCCTATATATTTCCTCATCCTAACTCTTCTTCTGGTACCTACTTCTCCCTCCCCTGGGCTGGGTGCCTCTAATGCTCTTTCCTTCAAAGGAAGCTGGCGCACTGGAGGTTTGGAGGCGATCGGGCTGACCGGGCCCTGTCCGAGGCGGGATTAGATTCTTTCCTTTGTGAATTTGGATATGTTCAAGCTTTGGTGTCATTTCTTAAGGCAGTCGAGAACAAGTTTGGGTCTCTGAACCATTGTTTCGACTTAGCTTCCGATCATATGAAGGAGGCCTTGAATTCTCAGCAAATCATCGGTGAGCTCCAAGCCCTCCAGGATGATTCCCAGCATTGCACTACCAAGGAATTGGGTATGGTGTAGGGTGAACTTGAGCGGGCGCAGGAGAAACTTAAGAATCTGGAGACCCGGACCGCGCAAAATAAGTTGATTTATGACTTGGAGACGGAGAACCGGTCTCTTACCCACTGGAATAGAGTCCTCTAAGACATTCTCTTGGTTGTTCGGTTGTCTTACCACCTTCTTGGGCCTAAGGTTGGCTTGGTTGGAGTGTCTGCCCTCACCGACATTCCCGCCGGGGTTATCAGAGTAATTAGGCGCATGGAGGTCAACCCGGGGAAGTTCGGGGAGGGAGCTCCTCGCCATGAGGCGTATTTGGATGCCATAGAATGGCATCGTAAGATAGCCACGGAGGAAGTTGAGCCTTACCCTCCAAGTCTTTGTCGGGTACCCGCCTGGGTGAAAGTGGACGTGGCTTATGAAAGATATGAGGATATGTCTGTATCCCTCGATCCGAACGAAGTGGCGAGTAGGATTAGGCGCGTCTAGGATATTGCCACTTCCGGGGTTACTACCAAGGGGATGAAGACCGTTGAGGTTGTCCGCGTCAGCCGGGAAGAAAAAGGCAAGGGCACGACTGATTCCTTTCCTAAGTATAAGTTTGCCAATTCCGCCGGGATTAGGCGAATGCGTCTGGCTGGACCACTCCCAGAGGGGTCCGTGGTGGTTCCCATCCCCGAGCTTAACGAAGAAGAAGCGAAACAGCTGGAAGAAGAGCTTGTTTGGAACCAAGCTCCGGATGCCCGCTTTACCGAGGACATTCTCTCTTCTCAGTTTTTTGGAGGGGGTTTTCGCCCAGGTAATCCGGAGGGTGCTTCCGGTTCGGGCCCCAAGTGGATATAGTTGTGTAGATAGGGAAGCATATGTAATAGGTAGTATAGTTTACCTTTATATCTATGTATTTATTTAGCTGTGTTTGAAGGATCAAATAAAAATTTTGGAGATTGATTTTATCATTAATATTCCTTCAAAGGGCATGTCATTACATTCTCTAGCCCCCGGGTTTCATTCGAGCTCCGGGTCCTTTCTAGTGGGACACCCCGATGGGAGCTACCCATGGGTCCCTTTTACAATCATGTCTTTCTATCTCTCTGGGCCCGGAGCGTGGCCAAACGCTGGGGCTTTCTCTTGGCATATACATGCTTCCGAGATGGAGTATATCCATACCTGGCATATCCATGCTCTGGTAGCTGAGGCCTTAGCGGGGTACTCTACTTCCCGTAGAAATTTCTCAAGTTTGCTACATTTCATCTTCTGGGGACTGCCTTTCCCTGCTTGTCTTCAAGTACATAGCTTCCTCCCGGGTATGCTTTTTTTACCTTATAAGGACCTTCCCAGTTGGGTCCAAGTCTCCCTTCCGGGACTTGGTGGCTTTTGTCATTTCGCCTCATCACCTAGTCTCCCGGGGCGAAGGCCTCCTTCCGGACCCTTCTGTCATGATACCTCTTTACTCGTTCCTTCACCTTCGCTTCTTGAAGTGCGGTATTTTCCCGTTTTTCTTCTAGAAGATCCAAGTCAAGGCGTCGTCCATCATCTTCCTTCTCCGGGCGCTGGAACCGAGTCCGGGGGCTTGGGATCCCAATCTCCGCAGGGATTACCGCCTCCGACCCGTACACTAGGCAGTATGGAGACTCCCCAGTAGCTGAATTTTTTGTCGTTCAGTGAGCCCAAAGAACGCTGGGTAATTCCCATATCCAATTCCCTCGGGCGCCTTCCAAGTGGGCTTTCAGGCCATTGATGATGGTGCGGTTGGTGACTTCCACTTGCCTATTCGCCTAAGGGTGATACACAGATGTGAGCTTTTGTTCAATCCCATACTTCACACACCATGATTTGAAGGGATCATTTTCAAATTGTGCCCCATTGTCTGTGACAATGATCTTTGGGATACTGAACCGGCAGATTATATTTTTCCAACAAAACTTCACGCAGGTTAACCCTTGGATGTTGGTGAACGGTTCAGCTTCTACCCACTTGCTCCTCCCGGGGCGGTGGGGAATGGTCCTACCAGATCGATTCCCCACCGGCTAAATGGCCAAGCACCTGTAACTCCCATCAACTCTTTTTGTGGAACATGGATCAGGGGCAAAGCTTTGGCACGGAAGACATTCATGGACGTACTTTCTTGCATCTTTAAAAAGTGTTGGCCAGTAATATCCTAACCTCAAGATATTTCTGGCCATTGTACAGGGCCCATGGTGGCTTCCGTTGGACCCCTCATGGACTTCCCGGATCAAGTGTTGGCCTTCTGACCTCTCCACATACTTAAGTAAATCTCTCTTGTATAGCTCCCCATCCTGGATCACATACTTGGGCGCCTTGACCCTCAACTTCCTAGCTTGCACTCTATCCTCAGGGGATATTCCTTCCTCCAAGTATGCCCGCATGGGGAGGATCCATGACTCTTCCTCATCTATCAGCATCACCTGATCGTCTTTCTAGTAGCTCCTCATTCCCAAGACTTCCATGTATAACTTTTGGTTCGGCTCAGGCTTTAACTCCGATGAAGGTGCTCTTTTAGGCTCTGGAACGTTTTTTCGCACTCCTCCGACCACTCGAACGTCTTGGCTTTTCTGAGGATGCTAAAGAAAGGTAGCTGCCTTTCTGCTTCTTTTGACAAGAACCTGTTGAGGGCTGCAAGAGACCCTGTCAAGCGTTGTACCTCATTTAATGACTTGGGGGCCGTAATCCTGGCTAAGGCCTCTACCTTCTCCGGGTTGACATCAATTCCCCAGCTGGACACCATGAATCCCAGAAACTTCCTCGCACTTACTCTGATAGTGCTTTTTGAGGGATTTAGCTTTAAGTTGATTCTCACAAACTTCTCAAACATCTCCTCCAGGTCTTTTAGGAAATCCCCATAAGTCATGCTTTTAACCACCATATCGTCCACGTACACCTCCATGTTATGGCCCACTTGGTCCTTGGAGAGTTTATCCACCATCATTTGGTAAGTAGCTCCCGCATTCTTCAATCCAAAGGGCATCTTCTTGTAGCTGAAGATTCCCGCGTCGGTGATGAAAGAGGTTTTGGCCTTGTCTGCCTCGTCCATCTACACCTGATGGTAACCCTTGTGTGCATCGAAAAAGGCCAGCATCGGGTACCCCGCAATGGCCTCTGTTAGTCGGTCCATGCTTGAGAGAGGGTAGCTGTCCTTGGGGAAACACTTGTTCAAGTCTGTAAAATCAATGCACATACGCCAACTCCCATCGTGCTTCTTAACCAGGGCCGGGTTAGCTATCCACTCCGGGTAGATGATTTCCTCCACTACCCCGGCCTTTTTCAACTTCTGTACCTCGTTCCTTATGAATTCTTCTCTCTCCGTGGCCAGGGGTCTCTTCTTCTGTCTGATTGGCTTGGTTGTCGGGCTTATATTCAGTTTGTGCACCTCTAACTCTGGTAGGACTCCCACTATGTCCTATGGGCTCCATGAGAATACTCCATAATATTTTTCCAGGAGTTCCTTCAATGCGCATTTAACTTCCTCCGGGAGATCCTTTCCCGCCGTTACAATACCTTTGTCACCTACTCGCATTTCTTCTACCTCCTGGAGGGGGGTTTCTCCGTGTACTGCCCCCACCACTTTCTTAGCATCCAGTACCGCCGTTAGCATGCAACTCCTCGCTAACGTGTGGCTCCCCCGAACTACCGCCACCCCTTGCGCGGTGGAAAACTCCATGGTAAGGAGATATGGGCAATTCACGGCCCGAACCTGAGTCAACCACGGTCTTCCTATGATTACGTTGTACGGGGAAGGGGCATCAATCACTACAAAGTTACACATCACTGATACCCTCTTGCTCCGATCCTTTTCATCTCACCCTCTCGTCTGTAGCTTCTGACTATGAAATCCTATCTGGTCAATCCTTGAATGTCCTTCAATATTGGTTGAAAGGAAACGACAGCTTCTACTGGCCTTGTTCGATTTGGCGTCTAACCATACCTACATGCTGGCGCATCCTTCCAAAGAGCGAGGTACCACGAGTTCACACAACCCTGGCCTTCTCCCTAGACTTACAAAGTGGTGCCTCACCACCCAGTGGTCCATATCCTAACCCCCGGTTAAGCCGTGTCTATAAATACCCAATTCAAACACTGGTCAAGGTATGTGATTTTTATCTCTCTAATCTCAGTTGAGCAAGAGCGGCAAACCAGTTATTATTATATGGACACTGTCAAGAACCGAAGGGTAGATGCCATATGATTTGTCCTAGAGTAATATGTAATAGTTATTGGGTTGTTTCTCGGTTTCTCCCCTCTTAGATTTTCCTTTTTTTATTACTTTTTTTCCAGAATCGCACGTTAAAACGATGTCCTTTTCGGTTTTGGATTTTTTCCTATTTTTCTATTTTTGTTTTTTTTCCAGAATCCCACGTTAAAACAAAGCAATTTCTCCATGCAGGTCCATTTTTCTCTTGCAGGTCCGTATTTTTACCATAATGCCCCCTGATGGAACCCTATGATTTCAAGCCCATTTTTTTGTCTTAACAACATTAGGGGTATTATGGTAAAAATACGGACCTGCAAGAGAAAATAGACCTGCATGGAGCAACCCCCTAAAACAATGTCCTTTTGGGTTTTGGTTTTTTTTCCTAATATAATCCCACGTTAAACTGATTGAGTTTTTTTCAGTTTTAATTGTATAGCAATCCTTGTCTGATTTGATTTCCTATTCGAATTCAATTGCTTCAATTGTTGTTGAATTACACTTCTTGTAAATTGAAAACCAACTGAATCAATTGAATTCGAATTGAAAATAAACTAAATCACTGTCGATCGGCACCAGTTTGGGGCGTGTTTAGGCCATTGAATCTCAAGATTAAGGCACATATATATTATTATTTTTGATTTTTTTTTTGCTATGTGCAGCTCATTTACTTAGTGCATCCATTTATCAAATTAATGTTTTACACATTATATATACAATTAAGCCAATAATTTTGTAGAGTTTTTTTTTTTCAGAATCCCACGTTAAAACAATGTCCTTTTGGGTTTTGTTTTTTTTTCCTAATATAATCCCACTTTAAAGTGATTGGGTTTTTTTCCAGTTTTAATTGTATAGCAATCCTTGTCTGATTTGATTTCCTATTCGAATTCAATTGCTTCAGTATGTTGTTGAATTACACTTCTTGTAGATTGAAAACCAACTGAATCAATTGAATTCGAATTGAAAATAAACTAAATCACTGTCGATCGGCACCAGTTTGGGGCGTGTTTAGACCGTTGAATCTCAAGAAAGGCACGATGTCATCGCGTTTCTGAGTAGGCCACCACGGGTAAACATGTTCTTGCTTATTTTTCATGATTCTGAATTTTATTTTTTGTAGTTTAATCTTTCCATCAGCAAAATTAGTTGTTCCACCGGTTCTGAACGTTTCGCTTTTGGGGTATCTCAAGAAGAATTGGGATTGATGACTTCTGGAATTGGTTGGATGATTGAACCTGGATTGAGTCCCTTTTCAGTCTAATGTAATTTAGTTTGGATAATTTTTGTGTCTGTTTGCATGCTAAATTCTGCTCTGCCTTTTTCTACTACTAAGGTATCTGTTGGGGCGTGTGATTGGTGGGAACGGTTTATCCTATAGAAGTTTGATTGTGTAGTTTGCGTTTGTAAACGAGGGTTATAATAAATTGCTATATCTAGCGAGCTATTATTGGCTACTGTTTATGGGGTGGGAAATAAAAGTTTTTCTTTTGGTTAAAACAAAAGCATCATCGCTGATCACTTCTATACCTAAACATGCCAAGATAATGAATTATAAATAATGCATTATAGATAACCAGCAAGTAAGATGGATGCATTATAAATAATACCCCTTTGTTGGAACACTTGACGAATAACCTCATTTTATGATCTGTAGTTTGCTTTGTTTTCTGCTAAGTTTTAATGTCTTTTTAGCTTCAGTTACTAAATCTTTGGTCAGTTACTATCATCTATTCTTAAATCATCTCTTGTCCTCTAAATCTCTTGGTCTTTTTAGCCTATTTTTCAGTTTACAGTTTTCAGTTTAGCCTATTTTTAGCATATCAGCAATCATATATATCTATATATATTATGCATTTCTTATATGCATATTAAGAATAAATCATGTGTGCAAATAAACAATCTTTTTGAATTTATGGTTGAAGGGAACTGATGCTACCAAAATCCGTCCGTCTCCCGGGGGTGGATGCTATCCGGGTCTCCTCCTAGATCAGCTTGCTTTAGTCCTGCAAAACAATCCCCGGGAGGTGTCCCGGGGAAGAAGCTCCGGTGTGATGATGAGATGGGGATAGCGGAGAAGGAAATCGTACGGAAGGTGTTCTCAATATAAAGTAGAGAGATATATGTCACATACCTTGTTTACTGTTTGAGACTAGTATTTATAGCCGAGCTCTACCTGCTTTGGGGATAAGGTGCAGGACCACTTCCTTTGTCATCATATGTCCTCTTCCTTATCCGGATGTACTATCCAGCGGGAAAGGTACTGCTCTGATAGTCATGGGCCGCGGACCTTCCTGGCCCAGCCGGATTCTGGGCCAGTATTATCACTAGCCCCCCAGACCAGTCATCCGGGTTTTCATGACGCGGGGAACTGGTCTTATACGCTCCCTTTTTGGTTGCTACTCTCCTGGTAGGACCCATCCGTGCTAAAATGGGTTTCTGACGACGCTGCCTTTTCCTCTTCTGCATTGATCATTGTCTCGTTCATCGTGTCATTATTGCTTTTCCACCTTTTGAGGTGGCGGTTCCTATTCCTCCGTCTATATAAGGGGCCTGACCTCCTTCTCCCTAGTTTACTTTCTGCAAAATTTCTCCAGACGCTCTGCTCATTTGCTCCTTCGCCCTTTCAGCCAAGTAAGCCCTATCTCCTTATTCTCTTCTTCTCTATGGGTTCCCCACTTCACTCCAACTCCTCTCTAGATACCGAAGAGTTCCAGAGCCCGTACGAGATCCATTTTAGGACTGCCGATAACCCTGTTTCCTCTCCGAATTCTTCCCTGGACGCTCGTTCCGAGGATTCCGATATTCCCCGGGAACGAGACACCCTTGACTCATTCGCCCTGGAAGAAAAGAGTTCCCGCCAAAGTTGTTCTCCTGGTCATGCCCGGGAGGATTTAGGGGAGGAGGCTTTTGACGAAGGGCTCGGCGACGATGTTCCCCGGGGGCCTACTCACGGGGTGCGCCCATTAGGGCTTAAGTATTTCGATGTTTCCGGGGACTCTCCTCCTGTAGATAGGGACGTCTTGGATCTAGCCAAGCGCTCCTTCATTCCTCTTCCCCTTAATGCCTCCTTATCCAAGCTTCCCCCGGGGGCCTCCGAGCGAGAGGCCGCGTGCATCCCGCGTATACACTTTCAATACGGGCTCAGCCTTCCCTTCCCTCCTCTCTTCCTCGAGATACTTACTTTTTATAAGATAGCCCCGGCCCAGATGCATCCTAACGGGGTGGCTCTGATCTTGGCTTTCCTTCTCAACTGCGCTAGATGCGCCATTTCTCCTACTCTTCTCCTCTTTCGCTCTTTTTACGCACTACGGAAGGCGCACGCTTCTTTCCCGGGCGTCTTCTCCTTCAACATCCGTTCGGGGATAAAGGACTTCCTCCTGAGCAAACCCCGATCAGCCAAGGGGTATCTTTCCAAAGGCTTCTTCCTGTGCGACTCCCGGGTTTATCCCATGCCCGCCTGGAACGATTCCATTCTTCCAGAGGACAAGAAGCCTCTGTCCAACCTCCCTGCGGTCGTTGCTAGTGACCACAGTTTCCTCCGTCTTTCCCCCTTAGATATGGAGGTTTTTTATAAGAGTGGGAACGCGGGTTATTTCTGGCCTCGCGGGATTTACCCCAACGACCTCTTCACGCTCCCGCGCATCTCTGCGGTGTGGCCGGATGGAGGTGCCCGTTAAGACTTTATTTCTTATCTTGTTTTTTCCGAACTTTTTCTTTTTTTTTTTTTTTTTTTTTTGCTTGCTAACTTCCTTGTTTTCTCTGTTCCAGTTCAACCTTCCTTGCACGCAGACGTCATGGCCCCCATCGACAAGTCTTCCGGGGGTGATGTTCTAACGGGGAATGCTCATTCAGATCAACAAACTCCTTTGACACCGCCAGTAGCTTCCCAACCTGGGCCATCTCCCCCCGAGAACCCCGCTCTTGTCCCTCAGAGGCCTCGTGCGCCGCCCAAGTCTCGCCAGCAGACACCCTCCGGGCCTTCTTCTGAGGCCCGTGCTACCCCCAGCTCGGCACCTACTCCCGGGCGTCGATCCTTCATCCAACACCCTACTTACAGCGGTGGGGCAAGCTCGCGGTTCAAACGTCCGCCTCCTAGCGAGCTATCCGGGTCGCCTCCTTCCTCTCGTCAGAGGACCCAAGACTTCCCTCCTCCTCCTCCTCCGCGGGCTACTGCTTCCGAAGCTATCCCGGAAGGAAAAGAAGAGGTAACCGCTGGTCTAGATCTTTTTATCTAAGGTAATTCCTCCATTTTTCTTACTTTCTTGCTTCTTCTTTGCAGAGCATTGCCTTTGCCGACGCCGTCCTGGCGGATTCTCAGTTTGCCGAGGCATTGAACCGGACCTACTCCAAATACAGCGCGGGGCTGTTTGCCAAGATGGAGAAGGAACTCCGCGAGACCAGGGAGAAGCTGGCCGGACAAGATGGCCTCGCGGTCCAACTAGAAGAGGCCAAAAAGAAGCTGGCTGACAAAGAGAAAAAGTTGGCGGAGGTGGAAAAGAAGTACTCCGCACTGAAGAAGGACAAGAAGAGCTCTCAGCTCGAGGCCTTCAATGCCGTCACACAGAAGCTCCTTCGTTCTGAGGCATTCGAGAAGAAGCTGGAGGGGATTGCCGCTGCGGCCAGCGCGGACGCCTGTCATGAGATGTATCGGAGTTTGCGGGGTTGGTTGCCCGGGCCTGCGCGTCTTGATGCCCAGGCGTCCTACTATCGGCCCAAGGCCAATGACCTGTTAAACCATCGCTTCCGGGATCTTCAGGAAGCGAGTCTGGAAAGTTTGGTGCCCCAGCTGTGGCGATCGCTGGAGATGTCCTCCCGGGCTTCCTCTGCTTCTGATATCAGGAAGATGAAGCTCCCTGCAATCTGTGAGGCCTCCTGCCCCGACCCTGGCTCCGAGGACTTCAATGTTTATGGGGTCGTCCCAGAGACACCCCATTGGGCAGAGAATTATCTCGAATACTGCGCGGTGCCTGACAATTTTGGGTACCAAGCAGTTCAAGTCCAAGGGGGGGACTACCGAGTTGGCCTTGCTGCGGGTCAAGACGACCTTCTCTATCAAACCCGGAAGGCTACGCGGAAGGTGGGATACCCTGAACGGTCCGCTGATGAGCCCGCCGTGGACGCCCCTGCTTATGCCGGCCCTGAATGGACCACTGAGGATCTGGTGGAACTGGAGAGGAGGTTCGAAAGAGCTCACGCTATTCCGGGAGAGGGGTATTCTACTGAAGACCATGTATAACTCTAGACTTTAGCCTGCCTTTTCCCTTGTAGTTTTCCTTTTTTAAGCCTTTTGTAGCTTTCCTTCCCCCGGGGAAGTGTATGTAGAACTTTGGCCTTGGTGCCTATTTTGATTAATGACAAGTTCTACCTTTTAATGATCTTACTGTTTTTTTTTTGTAGTCTGAGCGTCCCTTAGAGGAGATTCTCCCGCATGGGCCCATGCCTTATGTTTTTCCTCATCCTAGTAGTTCTTCCGGCACCTACTTCTCTCTCCCCCGCGCTGGGTGCCTCCAATGCTCTTTCCTTCAAAGGAAGCTAGCCCATTGGCGGTTTGGAGGCGATCAGGCTAACCGGGCATTAGCTGAGGCGGGGTTGGAATGCTTCCTTCGAGAGTTTGGGTCGATCCGGGTGCTGGTGGCGTCTCTTAAGGCAGTTGATGCCAAGTTCGGGTCGTTGAACCAGTGCTTCGACCTTGCTTCTGATCATATGCGGGAGGCCCTGAACTCTCATAAGACCATAGCTGAGCTGCAAGCCCTTCACGATGACTCCCAGCATCGTACTACCAAAGAGTTAGGCATGGTGTGGGGTGAACTAGAGCGGGCGCAGGAGAAACTGAGGACGTTGGAGACCCGCTCTGCTCAGAACAAGCTTCTCTGCGACTTTGAGAAGGAGAATCGGTCCCTTACTCATAGGAATAGGGTCCTCCAGGATGCTTTATTAATCACCCGGCTATCCTACCACCTGCTTGGTCTCAAGAATGGCTTAGTTGGGGTATCTCCTCTTACCGATATTCCAGCCGGGGTTCGCAGGACGATAGAGCGTATGGAGGCTAACCCGAAGAGGTTTGGTGAGGGAGCTCCTCATCATAAGGCCTATCTGGATGTTGTTGAATGGCATAATAAGATAGCCGCGGGAGAAGTTGAGCCCTATCCCTCCAGCCTTCGCCGAGTTCCTGCCCGTGTGGAGGTGGACGTGGCATACGAAAGGTATGAGGACATGACTGTATCTATTGACCCGGAAGAGGTGGCCCGCCGGATAAGACGCATCCGGGAGATTGCCGACTCTGGGGTCACTACGAAGGGGATTAAGACCGCCGAAGGTGCTCGTATTAGTCGGGAGGAAAAGGGGAAAAGTGCAGCAGTCATGTTTCCTAAGTACAGGTTTGTTACTTCTGCCGGGGTGAGAAGAATGCGCCTGGCGGAGCCTCTTCCAGAGGGATCCGTGGTTGTGCCCATCCCCGAATTAAACGAAGAAGACGCCGCGCAATTGGAGGAGGAGCTTGCGTGGAATCAAGCCCCGGATGCCCGCTTTGCCGAAGATCTCCTGTCTTCTCAATTCTTCGGAGGAGGTTTCCGCCCGGGTAACCCTGAGGGTGCTTCCGGGTCGGGTCCTAAATGGGTTTAAGGACGCGTAGATAAGAAAACCTGTATATAAAAGTCTATGTAATTGTTCCTTTGCAATTTGACCGCATGTTCATGCGATGTATAAATTTCTTATGTAATTTGAAGATTGAATAAAATTGCTTTTCGAAAGAACCCTTCTCGTTAACTCTTCCTTACAATACTACATCTCTTGGTCCCCGGGCTTCGTTCGAGCTCCGGGTCCACTCTAGCGGGGCACCCAAATGGGAGCTACCCATGGGTCCCTTTTTACAAATCCTCTCTAAACCCGGAACGAGGCCAGACGTTGGGTTATCTCTCCGGGCATATTCATGCGTCCGGGAGGGGTATATTCATGCCTAGCATATTCATGCTTAGCGTATCCACGCTTCCCGGGGGGCATATCCATGCCTGGCATATTCATGCTTAGCGTATCCACGCTTCCCGGGGGGCATATCCATGCCTGGCATATTCATGCCTAGCATATTCATGCTTCAGTAGCTGTGGTGCGATGCGAGGCGCTCTACCTCCCGTAAAACCTTCTCAGGTTAGCTACGTTCCACCTTCTGGGGATCTCCTTTCCCTGCTTGTCCTCCAGCACATAGCTCCCTCCCGGGTATGCTTCCTTGATCTTGTATGGCCCTTCCCAGTTGGGCGCAAGTTTGCCCTCCGGGGCTTGGTGGCTCTTATCGTTTCTCCTCATTACCCAGTCTCCTGGGATGAAAACTTCTTTCCGCACCCTTCTGTCGTGATACCTCTTTACTCGCTCTTTCACATTGGCTTCCTGAAGTGCCGCATTCTCTCGCTTCTCTTCCAGGAGATCCAAGTCAAGGCGTCGTCCATCGTTTTCTTCTTCCGGGCGCTGGTATTGAGTTCGAGGGCTTGGGATTCCAATCTCTGCGGGTATTACTGCCTCTGACCCGTACACCAAGCCATACGGGGATTCTCCGGTAGCCGAGCTTTCTGTGGTCCTATGGGCCCAAAGAACGCTGGGTAGCTCCCAGATCCAATTTCCCCGCGCGCCTTCCAAGCGGGTTTTTAGTCCCTTGATGATGGTGCGGTTGGTGACCTCTACTTGCCCGTTCGCCTGGGGGTGGTACACCGACGTCAGCTTCTGCTCTATGCCATACTTGACACACCATGATTTGAAAGGATCGTTCTCGAACTGCGCCCCGTTGTCTGTGACTATGACCTTTGGGATGCCGAATCGACAGATGATGTTCTTCCAGCAAAACTTGACGCAAGTTAGTCCCCGTATGTTGGTGAGCGGTTCTGCCTCCACCCATTTGCTGAAGTAGTCGATCGCCACAATCAAGTATTTGGCTCCTCCCGGGGCAGTCGGGAATGGTCCGACCAAGTCAATTCCCCATCTGCTGAACGGCCAAGCTCCTGTGACTCCGACTAATTCTTCCCGGGGAACGTGGATTAGCGGGGCAAATGCCTGGCATGCCAAGCACTTCTGTATATGTTCTTCCGCATCTTTAAACAACGTCGGCCAGTAATATCCCAGCCTTAGGATCTTTCTGGCCACGGTGCGAGCCCCTTGGTGGCTCCCATTAGATCCTTCGTGCACCTCCCGGATGAGGTGTTGGCCTTCCAGCCTTTCTACACACTTTAGCAACGGCTGGAGATACCCTCTTTTGTACAGCTCCCCTTCCTGAATCACATACTTAGGCGCCTTCACTCTTAGCTTCCGAGCCTGAGCCTTATCCTCCGGGGTAGTTCCTTCTTCTAGGTACGCCCGCATGGGCGTGATCCAGGACTCTCCCTCGTTCACCAGCATTACTTGATCGCTCTCCTGGTAGCTTCTTCTTCCCAGTACCTCCATGTACAGCTTTTGGTCGGGCTCAGGTTTTAATTCCGAAGAAGCTAACTTGCTTAAAACGTCTGCCTTACTATTCTGCTCCCGGGGAACTTGAACCAAGTTGAAGGCTTTAAACCCAGCTATCAGAGATTTTACCGTTTCCAAGTACCTTTGCAGGCTCCTTTCCCGGGCTTCATACTCTCCTTTTACTTGTTGCACCACAATCTGGGAATCACTGTGTGCCGTGAGGGTTTTGATTCCCATCTCCTTTGCCAACCTTAACCCCGCGATCAAGGCTTCGTACTCAGCTTCATTGTTGGTTGTTTTGAAAGTGAATTGGACTGCATAGGGATACTCCTTCCCTTCCGGGCTGACTAACAATATTCCCGCTCCACTGCCCCCGGAGTGCGCCGATCCATCCACATACAACTTCCAAGTCGGGTCTGTCTCGGCCTTCATTGTATTCTCCGGAGATTCAGGCATCTCCTGTTCTTCACTGATCCTTGCTTCTGATTCTAACAAGAAGTCCGCTAGGGCCTGGCCCTTGATCGCCCTCCTTGGCTCATACCGGATTTCATATTCTCCCAGCTCTATGGCCCATTTCATCATTCTCCCTGATGCCTCCGGCTTGAACATAACCTGTCTTAGCGGGTAATTGGTAAGGACCACTATGGGGTGGCCCTGGAAGTAGGGTTTAAGCCTCCTTGAAGCATGCACCAGAGCCAAAACCAACTGCTCCAACTCGGTGTACCGGGTTTCTGCCCCCCGAAGTGCCCGGCTAACAAAATAGACTGGGTGCTGCCTTCCCTCCTCTTCTTTGATTAGCACGGCACTGACCGCCTCCCGGGACGCCGCTATGTACAGGAAAAGCTCCTCCCCCGGGAGTGGCTTCTTTAAAGTTGGCAACTGTTGAAGATGCTCTTTCAGACTTTGAAACGCCTTCTCACATTCCTCGGACCACTCAAACGCCTTGGCCCTCCTGAGTATGTTGAAGAAAGGCAACTGCCTATCTGCCCCCTTTGATAGGAATCGGCTGAGAGCCGCGAGAGACCCTGTCAACCGCTGTACTTCTTTCACTGACCTGGGAGAGGTCATCTTGGCTATGGCCTCCACCTTCTCCGGGTTGACATCGATGCCCCGGCTTGACACCATGAACCCCAAGAACTTCCCCGCACCCACTCCAATGGTACTTTTGGAGGGGTTCAATTTTAGATTGCTCCGCTCTAGCTTTTCGAACATCTCCTCCAGGTCATTTAAGAAAACCCCATAAGCCTTGCTTTTGACCACCATGTCATCGACATACACCTCCATGTTTCTTCCCACTTGGTCCTTGAATAGTTTGTCCACCATTCTCTGATATGTGGCCCCCGCGTTCTTCAGCCCGAAGGGCATTTTCTTGTAGCAGAAGGTCCCGAAATCGGTGATAAAAGAAGTCTTTGCCTTGTCCGCCTCGTCCATCTGCACCTGGTGATAGCCTTTATGCGCATCAAAGAAGGCCAGCACCGAATACCCCGCGATGGCCTCCGCCAGTCGATCCAAGTTCGGGAGAGGATAGCTGTCTTTGGGGCAACATTTATTCAGATCTGTAAAGTCGATACACATGCGCCAGCTTCCATCATGCTTCTTTACTAGGACTGGATTAGCTATCCATTCCGGGTAAATAATTTCCTCGACCACCCCGGCTCTCTCCAGCTTCTTAACTTCACTCTTTATAAATTCCGCTCTTTCCGGGGCTACAGGTCTTTTCTTCTGCCTGATTGGTTTAGTTGCCGGGCTTATGTTCAGCTTGTGTACCCCCAATTCTGGCAATACTCCTACCATATCCTCCGGGCTCCATGAGAACACTCCTTGGTACTTAGCCAAGAGTTCCTTCAGTGCGCCTTTTACCTCTTCCGGGAGATCCTTTCCCACCGTGACCGTCCCTTTGTCCGCCACCTGCATCTCCTCCAACTCTTGGCGGGGAGCTTCTCCGTGTACCGCCCCTACTGCTTTCTTTGCGTCCAAGACCGCCGTCATCATACAACTTCTTGCTACTGCTTGGCTTCCCCGCACGACCGCCACACCTTGCGCAGTGGGGAACTTCATCGTCAGCAGATACGGACAACTCGCTGCCCGGGCTTGGGTTAGCCATGGTCTTCCTATGATTACGTTGTACGGTGAGGGTGCATCAATAACCGCAAAGTTGCATGTCACCGAAATCCTCTTGCTCCGGTCCTTCTCATCCACCATGCATACTGCGAGGGGAATAACACCTAGTGGAACTTCAGGCTTACCCGTGAACCCTGACAAGGGAGACGAGGGGGGTTTCAGGTTCTGTCTCCCAATCCCCAACTGATCGAAGCAAGAAGCGAACATGATCTCCACGCTGCTTCCATCGTCCACAAACACCCTTTTGACCAAGAAGCCTTCGATCTCCGCCGTTACCACCATTGGGTCAGAATGGGGTATCTGTGGCGGGGCTGCATCCGCTTCAGAGAAGGTGAGAGCCTCATCGGGACGAAACCTTTTCCCCTGAATCTCCCCCGGGGGAACATACCGGGTGCGGGCCCGGATAGCGGAGACTGACTGGCATGCTTCTCCAACTTCTCCACTGATCACGTTGATCATCCTGTCGGGTATTGGGCCGGCTCCACTGCTTGAACCGGTGCAGCGGCTATGGCAGGCCTCCCTGGGGCCCTGTTGCCCTGGTTGCCTTGGTTGCCTTGGTTTCCTTGGTTTCCTTGGTTTCTCCCGTTTCCTCTCCCCGGGTTAGGCCTCCACCTCCTGCGGGGCGGCTCCTGAGGTTGGTCCCGGGGATTCTCCTTTTTTGCCTCCGCTGCCACGCAATCTCTCAGCTGTCCCCGCTCTATCAGTTTTTCTATCTCGTTCCTCAGCATCCTACACCCCTCTGTCGCATGCCCGTAAGACTTGTGGTAGGCGCACCACTTGTCCGCGTTTTCCCTAGACGGGGTCCCATGGATAGGCAACGGATCCGGGAACAGATCCTTGTGAATAGCATGAATCTCCGTTCGGGATTTGCTGAGCGGGGTGAAACTATCCGCCCTTGCCCGGTTTGCTGATGCGGGAGCGGGGTCCCTCCTACTTGGGTCTGCCGCTCTCCTTCTTTCTATCTTGTCCGGAAGAAATCCCCCAGATTCTTCCTTTCTCTTTCGCGTGGCATCATTAACCGCGCAGTATAGTTGCACCGCCATTTGCAAGTTGTGAAAGGTTTCCGGGATATTTTCCATCAACTTCTGGAACAACGCCATGTCCCTCAAGCCGTTTATAAACCCGCTAATCACCGCCTTCTCCTGCTGCTGCCTGTCGACAACCTTCATGCTATCGTCCATGTACCTTCGATAGTACTCCATTGACCCTTCTGCGGCCTTCTGCCGGGTAGCCAAAAGCTCGGTCAACTGCTTCCCTTCCTTCTTTAATCCAGCGTATCTGAACAGCAAGGCCTTAGAGAAATCGTAGTAATCTCTGAGACTCTCTCGAGGCAAGGAATCGAACCATGAAAGACAGTTTCCTCTCAGGTAACAGCCCACCAGCTTGCATCTTAATTCCTCCGGGAAGTCCCTTGACACCATCAGGTTCTGGTACGTCCTGATAAACTCTTCCGGGTCTGTCTCTCCATTGTATGTTGGGATTCCCTCCGGGGTCCGAAGGCCCGGCGGCCATGGGTACGCAAGCACTCGAGGTACCCAAGGGGAGGTAGGTTTAGCTCCGTTTCTGCCCACTAGTTTGTCTAGTCGAGCCTCCAAAGAGTTGGGGTCCTGCTGAGCCACCTGATAGCCCCGCATCCTATCGTCCTCCCGATAGTATTTCTCTTGGTAACCATAGTTCATCCCCATTGATCCGTGCATGGGCAAGGAATACTGGATCGGGTTCCCCTGGGTTCCAGGGGCCTGATAACCCAACGACTCCACCGGCATGGCTGGCAGGCCATACCCAATTTGTCCCGCCCCCCAGCTGGAACGCGGGTAATAGGGTGGAGCGTGTGGAACCAAATTCGATTGTTGTCCCGTAGCCATTCCCCCTCCGACCCCGAGACTTGGAGGGAATGAAGGTGGGACGGTGGAAGAGTTCACACGCCCCTGTATCCTTGGCGGCTGAACGACTCCGTCCAGGTCGATAACCTCTCTTTGGTACCCCCGAAGAGGTCCTGCCCGGTCTCCCCCAGGCTCCTTCCGCCTACAATTTTCCCGGGTAGAGAGTACCCACTGGCGGTACAACTCCTTGTTGGCTCTCATGAATTCCAACGCCGCCAATTCTTCCGCCTCGGCTAAGGATTGCCCCTCCTCCCGGGCTTCAGGTCCCTGGGTCCGGGGACTGCCTCCCCCGGCGGGCCTTGGTTCTTGCTCCTCCTGGTACTCTCTTTCCGAGTCAGCTTCGTCGGAGGCAGTTTCCACATGGCCATCCTGCGGTACCCCTAGCTCCCGCTGGTGTCTAGCCTCCTCCTGCAACTGCCTCAAGGTCACCTCATCCCCCGGGGGTGGAAGAGAACCACCCCCTGAGGGTGCCGCGTTCTTCTTCGGGCGCCCGCGCCCTCTCCTTGGCGACTCCATCATGCGAAGGTGGAAGGGTCCCACCGGGCGTGCCAATTGATGCTACCAAAATCCGTCCGTCTCCCGGGGGTGGATGCTATCCGGGTCTCCTCCTAGATCAGCTTGCTTTAGTCCTGCAAAACAATCCCCGGGAGGTGTCCCGGGGAAGAAGCTCCGGTGTGATGATGAGATGGGGATAGCGGAGAAGGAAATCGTACGGAAGGTGCTCTCAATATAAAGTAGAGAGATATATGTCACATACCTTGTTTACTGTTTGAGACTAGTATTTATAGCCGAGCTCTACCTGCTTTGGGGATAAGGTGCAGGACCACTTCCTTTGTCATCATATGTCCTCTTCCTTATCCGGATGTACTATCCAGCGGGAAAGGTACTGCTCTGATAGTCATGGGCCGCGGACCTTCCTGGCCCAGCCGGATTCTGGGCCAGTATTATCAGGAACAATTAACCAATATTATATAACTTTTTTTATTCCTACAGTTGTCTTATATTTTTTTACCTATGCAGTAGTTATGGTAATAATACAAGCAGAAGAAGAACACCAAACAAGAGCAGAAATTGAGGATTCTTTAGGTTTGGTTTCTGATTTGATGTTTTGTTTTGTTGATCATTTTTATTAAGCTGATATAATCTTAAAATTTGTTTAAGATTTTTTTTTTTGTGATGGTGTGTTAGGTGATAAAAGAAATTAAAAAAATGCTGCAAAAAGAAAGGCCTATGCAGAGATGCCACTGGAGAAGAAGGAGAAGCGTAAACGTCAGATTATAGAAAGTAGAGCTACAAAGGAAAAAAGTAATCCTCTAGTTTGGAATTATTATATATTATATATTTTATGATTTTATATATTATATATTATTTGTTTTTATTTATGCGGGATTCATCTTCCCATAATATTATTGCTATATTTTTGAGTTTATAGTTTAGTTAAATTTTTTATGACTTTTCAATTACAGTCAAACAATAAGGTAGAAATTTGTTGGTTTAACATATTAGTTTTTTGTCCAGTATACTTTAAAATGGATAAAATTTGGTTCAAAAAGTTTGGTGTACTATTTTGATATGATATATTTTTTGCTGGGATGATAGGTGGTGATAGAAGAAATAAAAACAATGTTGCAGGAAGGAATGCTTATGCAGAGATGTCACAGGAAAAGAAAGAAAATCGTAAACGTCAGATCATAGAAAATAGAGCTTCTAAGCAAAAAGGTAATCTTTAAAATTTGAAGCACAATATAGACATGGAATAATTATATATTGTAAGTATTATTTTATTTTATTTTTATGTAGCACTTGATTTTGATACATTATCTCTATATTTATATAAGAACAACTCGAAATGAGTAGAAGGCCGATAAATGCAGATGGGAATATTATTCATGAAAGCAACAGTGCACCAGATCCATTTTGCCATAATAGTATTGGTATGTATTTGAATTTTCATTATCGTTTATTACATGTTTTTTAATATGTTGTGTTATGGCTCCTATTGATCATTAGGTCACTTCAACATAAGAGTACCACTTATGTACTTACACCACGGCTAATTGATTAGCATAAATAAATATTTCACTATCATTCACCCGTGTCTCTCCACCTAATGAGCATAAAGTTCATAGTTTAATGTAGTCAGAAATTGTCATTGATGAAAATGATATGTTAAGTTCTTCATCATTCTACACAAACAGATAGAAAAAGTAATGAGGAGAAGAGTACATAGAACATAATATAGGGTCATGAAGGGATATATTGGGGCATGGCCTATTTATTATAGGTTGTTTTATTTGTTGTCGTAAACTATTTATTTAGATCTTTGTTTCTTACAGCACATATCGTCATTACATTTCTTGAGTTTCTTAGTATGTTGATCTGATTTGTGCCTAAATACATTTGAGATGGACAACATTTAAGGAAAAAATTGAACAGATTAATGTGTTTTTTAGGCATAAAATTTGATTACACAATTAAGTAGTATCTCTTTTAGTAAGAAAATGCATGCTCTTGATATTAGTTCATATAAATCTTTACGAACACTAAACATGCGCGAGTCCTAGCTTGGGTTATTTTAAGTGTTAAGTTTAATTCACCTAGAATCTTGAGTATATTTGTGCTACTGCTTGGTTTTTTTTTAGAGATAAGCATTAAGATTTTGTTTTGGTGGGGTGCTGGAAGAGTTTAATATTTGCATGTGTTTTACATTTTTATTAAACTTTTGTACCAAGCAGGGAAACGGAAAAGGAGAAATGTAGGATTGTTGCAGAATGTTCCAAATTCTGCCCGACTTCTACCAAGACTTGCTGATTTTAGACATTGTAATGCTAAACGATTTAAATGGGAGTCAGATTTCTTTTGCTGCTCTAGAGGGGAAATATATTTGGAACCTATTAAACTGCCTCATGAGCTGCACAAACTGTTAGTTGGAACAACTCCACAGTGTACGCATTTTCGGAATAATAATAGGACATAAAACAATAATCTTGCCTTTATAAGTTTTGGTGGAAGTTATGACCCTAAGTTGACTGCAAATTCTGACAGAGTTCATACTTTCAAAATACAAGGCCAAGTACACCACTTTTTGAATCCCTTGAAAAAGGAGAAAGGAAGCAAATATAAGAAGCAAGGAGTTCAACTCTATTTCTATGATACTGATGACCTAGAACTAAGAGAAAGGATGAAGACATGGGAAAGGTTTAATGAGGACACAATGAAATTGTTGATGGATATCCTCAAAGACAATCCATATCGTCAGTTTTTTCGGCAGCTTAAAAGTATGATGCCTGGTCTTGTTACAAAAAGAATAGTTCTTAACGCAGATCCAAATCTGGATCAAAGAAGGTACAACCTTCCAAGTGTTTCTCAAGTTGCGGGAATATATACAGAAAGTAGAGATAGAAGTACAAATGAAGATGAAGATAGAATAGTTACCGTTGTTGTAAGGGATTTAAAGGTAAATCTCATAGTATTAAGCAATTTTTTGGTTGTTACGACCCAATGCAGTATCCCCTTATGCTTCCTGCTGGACAGTTTGGATGGCATCTAAATGTAAAGAAAATCAGAAGACATCATAATTTTCGTAATGAGAATGGACAAAGTGTACAAGAATTTACTACTCCAGAGTCTCTACTAGATGCAGAAAGTAGAGGTATTTGAAGTTCTTTATTTAAAGTAAATTAATTAGTACTTCTTGTTATATTATATGTTAATTTTTATTTGTTATTAAGTTGTCACAGATGGAAAAAGAAACAAGGATGCTATAACAGCCAGAGAATACTATTGCTATAAGCTACAAATGAAAGAAGATGATACCTCAATGATTTTACACTTTGGTCGGTTGTTGCAATAATTTGTCGTTGACACATATATCAAAATTGAGACAAGCAGGTTACAATTCTATAGAGAAATGCAATCTGAAATTAGAACTGAGATGGTTCAAGGTATTGTTGACGGCATGGATTATGGTTTAGAAATTGGTAATGACGTTGACAGGCGTGTATATTTGTCTTCTTCATTTATAGGTGGGCCTAGAGATATGCGGCAAAGATATCTAGACGCAATGGCTATTGTTCAAAATTTTGGTAAACCTGGTGTATTCTTGACAATGACTTGCAATCCTTATTGGCCAGAGATAGAAGAAAACTTGAGCTATGGAGAAACTGCAAATGATAGACCTGATTTATGTGCTAGAATCTTTAGAGGCAAAGTTGAGCAACTGAAGGAGGACTTAGTCACAAAAGAAGTTTTAGGTGTTGTAGACTCTTTGATCTACGCAATTGAATACCAAAAAAGAGGATTACAGCATGTTCATATGCTTGTCATTTTGAAACCAGGTAGTAAACCACTAGGTCCAAATGGATATGACCGAATTGTATGTGCTGAGCTTCCTGGTCTGACAAAGATCCTCATTTATATGAGGTGATAACAAAAAATATGATGCATGGTCCTTGTGGAAAGTACAATCCACAGTGTTCGTGTATGAAGAATGGGAAGTGTAAATATGGCTTTCCTAAGCTGTTTAGACAGTCAACATGTCATGCAAAAGATGGTTATCCATTTTACAGGAGAAGAGATGATGGAAGAACTGTTACAATAAGAAATGTTGACATGGGAAACAATTGGGTTGCTGGTTCTAATCGATATTTTTCTGCAACGTTCGGATGCCACATTAATGTTGAAATATGTTCAACTATTCGGCTCATTAAATACATTCACAAATATATTTTCAAAGGCAGTGACAAAGTTAGTTTTGCTTTTCAAAATTCTTCAGATGATGACAAAGTTGATGAGATTCAACTTTATCAAGATGGTCGATGGATTGGTCCATCTGAAGCTGCATGGAGAATCTTCAGTTTTAAGCTAAACTATATGAATCCGGCTGTATGCTTATTGCAGGTTCATCTTTCAGGTGACATTTGCTGATTGGTTCTGGACCTGGTTCAATTCGGCTCCAGATAATTATGCAATCATCATGTCCATGTGTGTGATGTGGAATATATGGAAAGCAAGGAACAAATGCATTTTGAGAGCATCATGCAACATCCTGATTAGACGTGGCAATTGGCGCGACAAGATTTTCATTTAGCAACATCGAGAGGTGTAATACAAGACATAGAAGATCTTCCAGGATGTGTCTCTGTACATGGTCAAGAGATGGGAAATCTAAGTAATAATCATATTGAACTTGACGTGTTTGTCCTCAAATTCGATGCTTCTTACTGGGAGCAGAAAGGACACGTCTCAGCATCCATGACAATTACCACAGGACTGGCGCCAACATGTAGGAAGAGTCAAATATCACACTTCTCTGCAACTTCGGTGCTAATGTTAGAGGCAAAAGGTTGTTGGCGGGGTCTTTAAATGGCATCAGATGAAGGACTTCAAAGCTCCAAAATTGCAGTTCATAGGTTTTAGTTCAACTACTCAATCAGATGGACAAAGACCCACCATGAGAGGTGGCAACATTGATTCAAGGCTTGCGTTTGCTTTTGTTACAGTTCTCATGCATTAGTTTTTATAAGGTTAGTAGGCAGGAATTAGCTTTGTAGCACTCTGAAGCTAATGGCTTTGCTATTGAAAAACAAAAGGTCCGGATGCTAGACCTTATCATTCAGTTATGCTAATTCGTTTTTTCAATAGATTATTTTTACTCCAGTTCAGTTCAATCTAGTTCGGTTCAGTAAATTTTTTTCTAACAAATGGGTCTAAAACGGAAATTTCCATAAACGTCCAAATTTCCGCAGCTTCCTTTAGACACTGCACTAAGCGAGATCGCAAATTCGTACTTAATGCTTATTATCCTTTCCGAGTTTATAATGGCTCTTTAGATTGGAATGTGAGTATATACTTGATCGGATATTCTGGAGAAACTATTAATTAGTATCATTGTTTCCAGGAGCGCCAACCTTCAAATGGCCATCACCGGCGCCATTCTGCTGCTATTCTTTTCTAGTATGGAGTTATGTTTCATGGTACAGGTTAGCTGAAAACTTGGTGGCGACTTTCTTTAAGCATGAAAAGCTTAAAATTTAATTGTGCTTGTTCTGATTTGCTAAGATCAGTGTCCTTGATTTCTATTGGTAATTGAGTCAAAACAATCCCTAATGGTGGTTTCACTAGAAAAAAAGGTTGTGTAATAAGGTTAGGATATAAGTGTGCATTAAGAAGAGTTTCAGTTCTTGCATTGCATCTTTAATCTATGTCTGTGTGGTGTGGCAGGTAAAAGCAACACCAATTCCTCATCTTGAACATGATTCCAAGATTATTCGGGTAATTATTCGACTCTGACTCACTGACTGACATGGTACCTTTGGTGAAATTTAGTTGGTGATTTGAATGATAGGCATCCATTGTTGAAAGAATAAATAGTGATGACACAGCTGGATGGATAGCTGATATGAGCCCTAGATTTTCAGGCTATACTGTGAGTGCCTGCCTTGTCTTCACATATAGGAGTAATCATTTCCTTGTTAATTTGTAATTTAAGTTAGTATTTTTCTTTGAAGGTTGGCAAATTTAAGTATCTTCTTGGAGCAAAACCAACACCGAAGGATGATTTGGAGAAGATTCCAGTTATAAGCCATCCTAAAAACCAGTATTTGCCTAGAAACTTTGATGCACGAACAGCTTGGCCTCAATGTGGCACCATTGGAAGAATCATGGGTCAGTCACAGTTTTTGAGCATTCTCTGATACATAAACAGTCACATCTTTACTGGAAAAGTTCTAAAAGTTTTCCTTTTGAAATGCAACCTATTGAGAAAATTGCACGTTCTAAAGATCAGGTGAGTGACTTTCTTTCATTTGCTGCTGGATTTCATATTCAATAATAAGATGAATGCTAACTGTAAAGAAATTTGCATCTAATTAAACTCACCAGGGACACTGTGGTTCTTGCTGGGCTTTTGGTGCTGTTGAATCACTCTCGGATCGCTTCTGCGTCCAATTTGGCTTGGTAACTGTCTTGTATGCTATCATGCCTATTAACTTAAGGTTTCACTTGTTTTGGATTAATAAAACAAAAGGAATTTCATGGTTTTGCAGAATATCTCGCTCTCAGTCAATGACATCCTTTCATGCTGTGGATTTATGTGTGGCAACTGTGATGGTGGTTATTCTTTCGGTGCTTGGAGATATTTTGTGCATCATGGTGTAGTGACAGATGATGTAGAGATCTGTCTCTTTTCGTTCAGTATTTCTCTAGCATCGCGCATCGCTATATGATTTCAAGTTGCCTTTTGCAGTGTGACCCTTACTTTGACAATACAGGCTGTTCTCACCCTGGTTGTGAACCTCGTTATCCTACCCCAAAGTGTGAGAGGAAGTGCGTAAAAGGAAAGTTACGGTGGAGGAAATCAAAGCATTATAGCACCAGAGCATATAGAGTCAGTGCTGATCCACACAGTATCATGGCTGAAGTGTATAAAAATGGTCCTGTTGGGGTCTCTTTTACTGTCCATGAGGTAATGCTTAAAATCAAGTTGTAACTATGTTAGCATGAATTCATTAAGTATAGAGATATAAAGAGTCTGTCTGAGAGCATTCTTCAAAAAAAAATTCATTATGTTGAACAAGGTTCAGTGGTGACTGCTATTATCGCATTAACGCTGTCATCGATCAACAACTTTCTGGCCATACTAATAATGATAAATGAGTCTATATGGTTTAATGTTCATTCTGAAAGTGATCAGTTTGTGTTCTAATGATGCTAATTGATAAACTTCTCAGGATTTTGCTCATTACAAATCAGGAGTGTACAAGTATAAGACAGGCAGAATCATGGGTGGTCATTCTGTAAAGCTGATTGGATGGGGAACAACAGATGATGGGGAGGATTATTGGGTACCTTGGCTAGTTCAAAAACTCTGTGATCATGTGCCTTTTTTTTTTTTTTTTTTTTTTTTTCTTTTCTGCTGAACTTCTCTAACACACATACTGAAACTACTTATCATTTGCAGCTGCTCGCGAACCAGTGGAGCAAAAGCTGGGGTGATGTTAGTTTCCGTGTTCTTTCAACTTGATCGAGTTGATGTGCCATCCTTTTTCATTTGAATGTTTTTGTTGGGCAGGATGGATATTTCAAGATGAGGAGGGGCACAAATGAATGTGGCATTGAAAAGAATGTGAATGCAGGAACTCCTTCATCAAGAAACTTGATGCAAGAAATCAGCAATGCAGATACATTTCTTGATGCTTCCATTTGACAGTACCTTAAAATTTGAAGTACCTTGATGCAAATGGAATCCATATTTTGATGTCCATTTTTCATGATGTCGGAAATGTCAAACCGGCCACTTGAAGAGACAAACTACTTGTGTGAAATAAGATTTGTGACATTACTGGTTTCAAGTTCCACAACTATTTAGATGCTCTATTCCCAAAAAACAAATTGCGAGTAACATTTAATAATTTCAAAAAAACCAATGGGGGAAAAATACAAATTTATAAAAATTTACCCTAAATAGAAAAATGTGGGTGGTAATTGTCACTACTAGGCGTAGCTCTGCCTCTATGTGTCGTAACGTTGCCCGAGCTAATTAGGATCAAGGAGCTTCTATATATTATGAATTGAATTAAATCATAGGAATATGATTAGAGTTAGATTCATATTAAGTCAGTGTCATGCCTTCTTTGGGATATAACCTTAAGTTGACGAGCTCGCAAGAGTAGAATAATGTTAGATCCGTTCCTTCTCTTCTTCTTTCACTTTACTCTTTACCTCTAACAACCTCCCAAAGAGTTGGAGAAGAGAAGAGCTCGTCTGATCTAAACCTAAATGTTGTCCGGCTAACCATTCGCAATATCAACGATGCACAAATCTCAACCTGAAATTTATAAAAAGAATTGTTGTGACCTGTCACTAAAAGATGTTCCTACCACTCTCTAACCAGTTGTGATCAGACCCGCCATTAAAAGATTGTTGTGATCTCCCTCTAAACAACGCCAATATCTTAGCAGATTTAGATCTCCTAGCGCGGCATTATAGGCGAACGTTTAGGGTTGCACATGGATGCCAATCGTGAATGGGGAGGGTTTGCGAAGTGAGGGGAAAAAATTGTTGATGTTTCCAATATTTGTAGAATGATCTTGTATTTTAGCATATGTTTATTTGTGGTATCAAATTTTAAATGTATATTTTTCTAGAAATTAGAATTACCTAATCATATCTCACTAGAGTAATTCTCCCATGAGGCAAGACCAAATAAAGAAAATTTCATTGCTACCACTTCATCATAACTCACTATCACCTCATCAAACCTCGACGCCACCTCATCAAATCTCGGTGTCAATTCATCAAACATGTCACCTCATCTAAGCATTTGTGTCAATTCATCAAACCTCAGCAAAAACGAGTGTTTACTTGGTCCTAAGAATTTGTCATCTCACTATGTATCTATGAATCAAACAATACATTAAAATATTTTAATATTTATGAATTATGTTCTTCAAATTTTTTTTTATATATAAATTATGTAGATAGTATAATACCAATATAAATATAACAACTTTCCTATCAAAGAACGTGAACATATTCTATAATTTCCTACGACCGAAAAAACATTCTTAGTTATAATATTATTTTTTATTTCATATGTATAAAACTTGTGTATTTGCATGAGGAAACGTACGCACATTTTTCTCTTAAATAAAATTTGATAATAGTACCACTTTTGAATAATAAATACAAAAGAATCTTTTATTTGACAATCATGGCGATGCATGTGTCTCGTAGTGGATAATGGGCAGGAAGTGGACGAATTAAGAGCATAGAAGAATATCCAAAACAATACTAAAAAGATTAGAAAAATCAAACCATTGCTTGTCCCATCGCCCAATCCCCTTCCATTCTGGTGGAACTTGGAGGTTGGATGAAAACACACGTTCCCAGAATCTGATCCGTTCTCGATCCTATTAATTTCCCCGCTCCATACCTCTGTTTATTCACCAACCTACCCTTGAAGGCTCGAACCATTGTTTTTAAAGCTCCCAATACCGAGAGATTCATCATCTCATTCTGTGCTTGGTAATGAACTTCTGCAACTATTCCTTAAATTTTTACCTGTTTTGAACTGTTCGGGACTCAAATAATTGCATACTAAGATTGATTTTATTTGGACTGTTTTTACTTATTCTAGTTAGTTGATTCAACACAGTAATCACTCTTCAGGCTAAAGATGATTGTTTTTCTGTGTTTGACATCATGTTCGATCTTGGATGAATAAAGTTTACTTAGAGCTGACTTAAAGAGTATCATCCTGCTTTAGAGTGATCAAAACCCAAAAGAGGATAAATTTGCATCTTTTGCCATTTTAATCCAAATTTATGTGTGAAAATTGGCTGCCATCGTCCCAAGATTGTGTTTTTAAGGAGTTGCAGTACTCAAGAGAAACTTTATCTTTGTATTCAGGATCAACCTAACTGGTGGGATTGATAAACATTTTGGTTGGGTTGGCTTACTCACTCAATCCCGTTTGAAGGACAAGCCCAACAAAGGAATGATGGGACTCGCTAGAGTTTGTGTTGCTGTTGCGCTGATTTTCAGTGTAATGGCTATTTGTGAGCTACAGGTTGGTTGAAGAAAAAAGTTTGTGGTTTCGTTTTATGAATTCCAAAAATTAGAATTTCAATTTTTTCTTCCTGGTGTAGTGCAGATTTATTCAGTCTCTCAATAATTTGTAACTGTTAGTATACATTCCTGTTTGCTTAGATTCTTTTCCTTCAATTGCAAAGAGATTGTCTCATAAGTTCTCAAATGGCTGTGGATATAATTTTCCTTTTTTATGTATCCATGGATACATAGCATATTGGACCTCCCACAGATCAGTTGCAATTTGAATTATGTGGTGGCCAAGAATAAAGAACATACTCCTATTTAGGAAGAGTTGGCTTTGCTGCTGTCAACTTTTCACCTAATCCCCCTTCTCACCCTTACTTGTTTTTGGGTTTGGGTCACAGTGTTTACTGAACGGTTGTCCATGAACATGCTGCTTTTACTATCTCCTGGACCATGAAAAGTTAAAACTGAACATGCTTTTATTCCCTGGTCTAAGCAAGAACTAGGCCTATATTGTGTAAGCTGAAAAATTTTTATGTGCAGTTTTAAGAACATATTTGATTTGTCCATGCACTATTCTGTAAGATCACAGATATTTCATATGTGGTTTCCGTTATTGGATGAAAATTGGTTCTTTGCCATGCTTTCTTCTGATGCCAAATCTACTTGCTGTGAATTTTTCAGCAGGTCAAAGCAGGAGCATCAACTCTACAACTGAAGCAGAATTCCAAGATACTAAAGGTATTTCTGATCTTGGTTGACATGCTTCCTCCCTTTCATATATTTTTTGAGTTTTAGCTCAGGAGCAAGTTTACAGAATCATTTGGTTTAATATGAACATGCAGGAATCTATTGTAGAAAGGATAAATAGTAATTCTACAGCTGGATGGAAAGCTGAAATGAGTTCTAGGTTTTCGAATTATACAGTAAGTACGCTCAATCTACGTATTTATTGTTTTTGCTTAATTTACCTAAGGTAAACACTAGATAAGCTAGCATATTGCTTGTGTACCACAGTTAAATAGTGGGAGCTTGTTATAACCTATTTTATGTCAGGTTGGCCAGTTTAAGTATCTTCTTGGAGTAAAGCCAACACCAAAGGGTATGTTAGAAAGCACACCTGTTAAATCTCATCCTCAGCATTTAAAGTTGCCCAGCCAGTTTGATGCACGAACTGCTTGGCCTCAATGTACCACCATTGGAAGAATTCTTGGTCAGTTTATTGCTCTCTATACATGCTTTGTTCTTGTTTGACTACCAATTTATTGGATGCGAACTAACTGATTTTACTTCTTTTCAAATGACTTCACATCCTAAAGATCAAGTAAGTTGAACTGTCAATGGTTGTTTAGTGTGCACTTTAGAGTTATGAAGATGTTTTCCTTAATTTTTAAGGAATTTGGTGTTTTATTTGTCAGGGACATTGTGGCTCTTGTTGGGCTTTTGGGTCTGTTGAATCACTCTCAGATCGTTTTTGCATCCAGTTTGGCATGGTAATTTCTCTCTGATAAGTGTTGAGTATTGTTTATGTTTTTTTGTGCTTTTTTATCTGGCTTCTCTCTATAAACATACTAAGATATATTCTCATGGTTTTGCAGAATATTTCTCTCTCTGTTAATGATCTCCTTTCCTGCTGTGGATTTATGTGTGGGGATGGCTGTGATGGAGGTTATCCCATAGCTGCATGGAGATACTTTAAACACCACGGAGTTGTGACTGATGAGGTAGAGTATATTCATCTCTCTTGGTGCCTAATTTTTTACTAAAATAATTATAGGCTGGAGGAAACTGAAATTGTCATTTGTAGTGTGACCCTTACTTTGACACGGAGGGTTGTTCCCACCCTGGCTGTGAACCTGGATATCCCACCCCAAAGTGCGTCAGAAAATGTGTAAAAGAGAACTTGCTGTGGAGAAATTCGAAGCATTTTAGTGTTGATGCCTTCAGAATCAAGGCTGACAGTATCATGGCTGAAGTATCTAAAAATGGCCCAGTCGAGGTCTCCTTCACTGTCTACGAGGTAATGATAATTTACTAGGGAAAATGGAATTACTTTTGATATGTACTTATTTTGGCTCGATATGGTTGCATTGCATCTTTAGAAACATCATATTGCAAATTTGCAATTGACAAACTGCTGCACCTTTTATGGCATTTTGTGTTTTGCTGTATGTATTACAGTATGTGTGGTGGTTGCCTATTAGATTGTTCAAAAGCAACAAAAATGAAACTTTCTTCTGTTTGCTGATCAGCATTTACTAATGCTCTTAAAATTTCCAAAGTAAACAATTTGGTTTAAATTGGGATGACCAAAATTTGGATATCTTGGATCTTGGCAGTGTCTATTCTGGTCACTCTTCTATAGGACATAACAGAGAACCATTTGCAAGTAATTTTTAGCATCTTCCCTCGACATTCTTAACTGATTATAATGTATAAATTTCCAGTTGTACAAAATTAGGTTTGTACCATTCATTTTATGGAATGAACTCTACCGTGCTAGATGTGAACTTTAAAAATAACTCAAATAGTGTTTAATCTGTCTCTGCTGGGTGAAATTAGGAGGTCTTTCAGATTGGGGTGGTTTGGGGATGGGACTGAGTGTTCAGTGTTGCATCGCACCTTTGTTTTTCTTTTGGACGGGTCTAATAACACTACAGTTTAAGAATTTGGTTTATGATTTTCCAAGGATTCTAAATTTTCATGGATGCTGGTTGTACTCATTATTCAACTGCATTAAACAGGACTTTGCACACTACAAGTCTGGAGTATACAAGCACATCACCGGTGATGTGATGGGTGGTCATGCTGTTAAGCTGATAGGATGGGGAACCAGTGATGAAGGCGAAGACTACTGGGTAAATTGGCTGTGTTCTAACTGAGTTTCTTCATCTTCTTATCTCTTTTGGACACTTTTGTGACAGCTGTTGCTCTTCTGTTATTCTTCTGCAGCTACTAGCGAACCAGTGGAACCGTGGCTGGGGTGATGTAAGTTATCTGTTTTTGTTTCTGTCTATATTTCTAGCTACAGAGTGCTCTCGTGTTGCCATCTAATGTTTTTTGCTTTGTCAGAATGGATATTTCAAGATCAGGCGGGGAACAAATGAGTGCGGTATCGAAGAGGATGTGGTTGCGGGAACCCCTTCACCAAAGAATGTGATAAAGCAGATGAGTGATGCATATGTGTCCTATGATGCGTCTATTTAACTCCTATGGTCAGGTTGTGGGCAAATCCGAGACATGAAAAAACAGAAATCTTTCCTGAATAACATGCCTCATTAACCTACTTCGTGTTTATGTGAAAGTTGGAATATATGTATTTTGTACTCCGTACTCTATAACGTTTTATGGGCATATTTGTTAATCTATAGAGCCAAATCTCTCTAAAATCTATGGCTGGCATGTACTTTCATATTGTGCAACAATAGCCAAATTATTTTCTAAAAAACAAATCTTTGGTAACACAAATAGAAGAAACGCAGAGGGATCCAATTGCGTTATGAAAAAATTCAATCCTTATACTGCGGGTTGGATTTTAGATTTTAATCCTTCTGTCCGAATAGCAGGTCGAGCTTTTGAGTCACTTCCCATATTGACGTTAAATTTCCACTCCGACTGAGCTTTTCAGTTGGTGATTTCACTTTCCGATCAAGCACATTTAGATTACCCATTTGAGTTCTTTTTCTTTATTCTTTTTTTTTTTTAATGTAAACCTGCATATTATTAAACACAAAAGCCATAATTACATTTCCAAGAGTTTGCTGCAACATTCTCTTGGGACTTTTACACAACAGAAAAGAGTAAACCTCTGACCTAGCGTGATGACGTCTTGAAGGATTGCATCCACTTCCCAATATCTTGAAGAATTTGCACCATGACTTGTCGCTGTAATATCTCTGAATCTGGCCGGATAAAAACATTCCTGATCTGCATTCTCCCATCTTCTTTAATCCCCAGGAGACATGCCATAGCCTCTGCTTAGAGTGCTGACGAAGCCCGGAAATGGATTACTGACCTGGCTTTACAAATCCCTACAGACCATGCTGCAGAAGCATGCATACTGCTTTTCCAAACATCTTCAATGCCCTGATGAGTATCAGGCTGGTGAGTTATCATTCCTGTAGGTTGATTAATTGTGTCATCCTCCATTTCATGCGGCCTCTTGGAGTAAAACAAAAAATCAGCAAAAAACCAGATCCGCCACCTTTTAATTTCAAATACCACTCCATATGGTGTGTCATGAGCCAATCTCCACTAGTTCCAAAACCAATCTTTAAACGTAGTCTGCTATCCCTGGTTGAAATTAAAATCTAAACTTGTCAAGAACAGGTGTTCCACATCCTCAATGCTACTCTGATCACATCTCGTGCAATGTGGATCCAAACAGATCTGCCTTGTTACTAAATTGTCTGCTGTAGGCAGTGAGTTGGTTAAGGCTCTCCATATGTGTGTTCAGCTTCCAGAATTGATTCCACTTTGCCTCCTGTGCATTTGATGATGATGCATTATGCTGCAGTTCTATGTCTTGGCATCCATTTGAGTTCTTATTGTACTGGTTCCACCACATTTTCCTCCTATTTCATAAACTTTTCACAAGATTCAAAATAGATTCAACACAAAATCCGACAAATTTTATCTATGGAGTATCTTACTAAAATATACAATATTACATGGATTCAAGGCATATTAACATGGACCACAACATACAATATTACTTCAAAAAGAACATGGATTCACGGCAACGAGCTGCTTTTGATGCATGTACAAATCTTATTAATTTCTGTTCCATGATATGATTAAAAATTACTCATATATTACTGTAATTCATATACTTTGAATTTGAGCACTGTGTGGGTCATATAAAATACTGTAATGCATGAAAACTAGAGCTGAAACCAAATTCTATCATGAGAATATCATGTTAAAAGCACAATGATGGAACGACACTGCCAGATCTTAAGTGACACAATCATGGTGAGTTTACAAACGTAACCCTGGAAGAAGTAAACAAGTCCCAGTATATCACCAATGATACTTACCATGGAGCAAGTGTAGTCAACATATCAGAAGCAGATTTCATGCACAAAATAGCACATCATGCATTGCAAAAATAAAGGCTTATCCCGTTTAATGGTTGACACTAACATGAAAATCAGGAGAGGGAAACAGAGCATATATTAAAAAAATAAATGTACCAGCATCAGATCAAAAGTGAAATGACAATTGCTAAAGTCAAAAAGCTTCTCCGAAAATGACCCTCTGTTTCCTCGAACATTTTTTAAGCAAATCATGTTCTTCCTGCTAACAATATGAAAGTTGACAAAACTGGGATAGAATTCCGACAAAGTAATGCTTTCCAGAAGCAGATTTCTCAGCTCAAAATAATACATGAATGATGGAAGATGTTATTAATACAATAAAAGATGTTAGCAAAATACCGGAATTGCTCCAGACAGCTCCAAAGTGGATAATTTAAAACTAGTTTATAATCCAGAGTCCATGTATGTATACCAGAAAAACAAAGACTAATGAAAAAGGCTAAGAACATATGATTTTTTAAGAGTTAATTGTTCTGATTTTTAAAAGTGTTTTTACTGATTAATGCCATAATATGATTTTTCTTTGTAAGCTGTACAACAAATACAACATTATCAATCATACAGCTGAACCACATTCATCAATTCTCGACGTTAACAATCAACAACATTCTTTTCATCTAACATGCATGAAAGTCGCTACAGTCTACTAACAATTAAGGACACATCAAGAGCAAAAATTTAATAATGATTAAAAGGCAATGAAAAATCATACAATCTGTCATATCTTACCACATAACTTTCCCATTTGAACTCAGTTGCATCCAGTGGCGGAACCAGGAAAAATGTTTGGTGGGGGCTAATTTGTGTTTTTTGAAAATTTTGAGGTTAATTTGATTTGATTTTTTTTAAAAAATCTAACACTAAATTTATTTTTTCTTGTGGGGGCCTGTCTCCGCCACTGGTTGCATCACAATGTCATCTCCAATAGCATTTGGTGCAGTATTAGATTGCTAACCATCTACAAGGACTGATATTAATTAGACATAGTACTTGTTTTTTATTGCCACCCAAATACCTAAAAAGCAAACAAAATTAGATTGACATGATAACAGGAGCATAATCCCCCAGAAATATTCAGAAATAATTATGAAAACTTTATTCATTAACTCAACTTAAAATCTCCCTCATGAAATAAGAGAACTCATATGAAAGTGTTACAATTTAAGAAAATAAAAAGGGAATTTTTGTGAGGACAACATCAATTAACAGCTATTTGCTTTCTATCCAGAAACCGATCAAATCAAGACAACATGTTGAATCTTTATGCAAATATTCTAGTAAGTTTTCAATAATGAAAGATGCAACTAAAATTTTTACCAACACAATGTTTTGACACAACCTTAAGATGAAATTTTGTACTAGTCAGATTAACATAACTAGTAGAAGTTGGACTGCACTTTGTGTGGTCTATTTGAGCGTTTTTAAAATGATGTAAATTGAAATTTATTTTGCAAATGTGAAAATGCTTTCACATTTCGTTAATAGAAATGTATTTGAATAAAATGTGTGAGTTAAGTTAATTTAATTGATATTAATTAATTTTATGGAAATCATATATGTTTCATAATAATAAAAGCACGGAAATTGAGAAAATTATAAGTTCAACAATCTAAAGAAAATGTGTTTGTATGATATAAAAGTAACTAAAATGACACTCAAAATGTTGAAAGGAAATTGAATGAATTAAAAGTAAATTTCAATGTGATTTGATAAGGCCCTAATTTACTGATTTTATTTTTTACTCATATGATCTGAACTAAATTAAACTAAAGTGAAAATTAATGTGTTGAAAATAGAATTAGTAGATTAAATTAATCTAAATACATGTTAAACTGAACATATATTAAGATAAGCTAAGAAAACATGGCCTAAGAGTAAAAGTCCCCTCTCACTAAAAATAAATTTTATTTCATACATTATTGTAAGGTATTTTTTCCTTTCCATAAGCCTGCTCGCAAGGTCACTGAATATCACTTTAAAAAGATATTGAGCAAGAGAGATCCATTTACCAACAATCCATAATCTATTTCCTGCAGAAATCTACCTTCACAGCAAGCAGGTTCTCTAGTACATAACCTTTACTTACTCATGCTATATATATATATATATATTTATATTTTCAATTCTGTCAATTCAATAATTTCAAGGCTTCCATAGACATAAGGGAGCATCTCATCAACTACTGTTGCATAAGAAAACCACAGCATACTTTTAAAAAAATAACAGCAAAAGAAGGCAAATACAAATCAAGAAAAAAAAAGTGCCTAAAGAAACTCTAAAAAACACTTAGTTAAGAACTACTGAAGAACTACTAAAGCCTTTTTTGGGACCATTTAGTTGATGAGCTTACAAAGCTAATGTTGTTGAACATCTTTATTGACATGCATATAAGAAATCGAATCACCAAGTCAATAGAACAATCAAACAACTATTGAAGAAGAGTGATTAACTACAACACCAACATTAGCAGAAAATGGTTGAAAAATAAGATTGAATCGATAAATGACTCCGGTCTTACTGCTCTGTTTAGTAGCCACCAGAATAGCCTATCTTGGTCAATAGAACAAACTAAATGCCTTCACAAAAGTAGAATGACATGGGATCATAAATTAGCTTCATATGCATGGCACACATGTGAAAAAAGGCAAACAAAGAAATATCAGGAACAGAAAGAGCAACGAACAGATCATTAGCCCAAAAACAAAAAATTGCCCACCCATCAAGCAGAAGAAGAAAAAACAACGGAAATCAATTTGCTCTAATTAAAGCATCATAAAAAGCTAACAACTATCAATTTAGAAAGGCATTTCTAATGCATTACCCGATTCAATAAAAAAGGTAACCTCACACACAGCATGCATCTGCAAATGAGAGAGTTTGACCAGTTAATTTTGGTTCAGTGCTTGATCAAGGAAACACAAATGGGAGAAAACTGAGACAAAGAATCTTCTACAATGGCTTATCAAATGCAAAAAACACAAAAAATAAAAAGGTCGCGTAAAAAACATCTGCAAATCATCAAAGGCTTTATCAATGAAAATTACCGTTTATTCTTGATGCACAGTAGTTATTCTCTGAGACTCGGGCAACCATCAAACATATTCAGATCCTTTACAGTATCAGTAAAAAACCCCAACAGTTTAGAATAGAAACTAAAATTAACCAAGACAAAAAGAGAAAGATACCTTACAATAATATCATGACTGAATGGGTGTGGTCGTACTTGTACATGGTGCAATCAATTAAATATGAGATTTTAAAATAGTTAAGATACAATCAATTAAATCAATCATATATGGTGACTATAGTATTAACTAATAATGATATCATTTAGTTTTGTAAATTTTGTCAAATCAAATATAATAAATCAACCTATATAATATGTGGCGAGAAAAAATCTCTTTTACCAATTAATTAGTAACTATACCAAATTAGTTAGGTGTGCAATTTCTGAAATATTTTATACGTACAATTTTAGTTAATAGTTATGTTTATTCTTTAATGCAAAATCACTTTTCAACTTGTTTCAGCTCAAACAAATTGCCTGCAATATAAGTAGGCTCATATCCATCAACTCTATTCTTACCATTTTTTAAGACAAAGAAAGAGGGGGGTGAACTGAAAAGTTTCTTCAAATTTAAGTCATTCAAAATACCAAATGGTTTGTACCAAAATAATTTAATAGAACTTTCCTTCCTGTTCTTCAATCTCTCAAGTCTCAACACTGCTGCCTCAAACTTGAGAGTTACCAACAATGGAAGACATCAATAGTATATATCTGAACAGTAAGAAAAATTAGGGCTGGTTACTGGGTGGACACACCTTAATTCAATTCCCCGCAAAATTCAAATGGAATGTGGCGGTGGAGAACAGAGAGGACCACCCGTTGCTCGTTTATTTCTGCTTAAAGGAAACAAAAGAGATCCCATACTTCATTTGTTCTGTAAGCATGAGCATCGAATGAGCTTATGAGCCCAGCAACTTCCTTAGTTCCTTCCGCTGATTTTTTTTAATATGCATTCTGTCATCCAACCTCACAAAAACCATCACTGAAGTCTGAAACAATTGGTCTATTACTTGCAATACTTCAGAGATACAAACATAAAAGAAACACCATACCAAGGATTCCAATCTTTTCGAAGGTCATAGTTCGTCTTTTCTCTGGAGTTAGCCATATTTAGTTATTACCTTGACCATAAACTCTGAAAAATGCAAATGAATATTTCAGTTATGAGATTGAAGTGAGAAACAGGATAACACAAAATGCAAAGATGCCAATGAAACAACTAAAATGCCCAGTAAAATTCCTCCTATCCAATCCAAAAGAGAGGCACCCACAGACAGACAGACAGTCACACATTCATTATTCTACAATAAAAAACACCTCCAAATTAATCTTGCATTTAGTTTAACCTTATTTCTTAGTAATCATTAAATTAGCTTGATCATTGCCCTCTCAAAAATAGAAGACTCAAATGCCACAAGCTCACTGCAACCAAAAATATTGAGAGATTCGTTATAATATCCTCCAAATATAACATGCCGAATATGGTAGTAGAAGAATCAGAAAGATTGTAACTGAGAATTTTAAGCTCTTTTTGCTTACTCAGACAAGATTTGGCACAGGGAGTCAGTATTAGGTGGTCGAGCTGCACCAAGTCCAGCCGCCATCCAAAAACTCTTACCATGAAGGACTAGTAATCATCCATAAGAGCAAGTGAAATTGAAGAAAAATAGAGTCTAAATCCAACTACCAAAGATTTTTGTAACTTCAATCTTGAGGGCCAGTTTCTTGATCTTAACAGCACCGCAACACATTTTTTGTTGTGCTCAGCCCAAGCCACTGCCTTGGCTTGGGCTCAGAAACTCCTGATAAAAAAAGCACAATTAGAACTGGATAAAAATAAAAACAAGAGAATCAAAACAAGGAAAGATCAGACCTTGTGATATTTGTAAGTGGTTTTCCTAGAGCAGTAACCACGTTTCCAATGTCCCCAAGTGCTCGACGGTTCAGCCCAAGCCACTGCCTTGGCTTGGGCACAGAAACTCCTGATAAAACAAGCACAATTAGAACTGGATAAAAATAAAAACAAGAGAATCAAAGCAAGGAAAGATCAGACCTTGTGATATTTGTAAGTGGTTTTTCTAGAGCAGTAACCACGTTTCCAATGTCTCCAAGTGCTTGACGGTTCCCTCCTACACTAGCAATGATGGATTTTTTCATCAAATGAGCTTCAAAAGACATTACAAAAACTTCCAGCCATATCCCTTTAATCCATTCTCATCCCTACTTGTCATGAAGAACACAGTATCCAAGTATTAAAAAACCTTAATGATTACTCTTAAAGTTATAAAGTTAACATGTCCATCATTGGCCAGAAGGAAGTTACCATTGATTTTGTTTTTTGATTTTTTCATTGAGCAGTTTTCAAGAGATTAAGCTGGAGAGTATGTATCAGATATGAATGTCAAGCATCCTAATATTTAAAAACACTAGCATGGAAAATGTAAGATATTCCACTAGTATAATAAAACCAAGTGGGACAATTGAATTGCAAACATTTGGTTGTTAAAAGGGTCACAAAAAGACAATCAGATGTTATTTTAAAATTCCAAATTTATTTTAAAAAATAAAAATAAAAGAGACAGAGAGAGACGGAGAGAGAGAGAGAGATGAATACAACATTGTTTTCCATTAAACCCCAGAAAAACCAAGACATCTATCTTAACTGCCAGAAATAGTATAAGGAAGGTGAGTGTGAAATTTCCTAAGTGTTAAAAGAAACCATCAAATTTCATCTACCTGGTAGAATTCGAATAGGACGGACAAACATACATAAACTTTCCACCACCTTTTCCTCTTATTTCATAGCTTTTTCACACGATTCAAAATAGATTCAACTCAAAATCCAACAAATTTTATCTATGCAATATCTTACTAAATTATACAATATTACATGGACATTCACGGCATACAATATTACTTCCTGTAATTCATATACTCTGAATTTGAGCGCTATGAGGGTCAAATAAAATATATTAATGCATGAAAACTAGAGCTGAAACCAAATTCTATCATGAGAATATCATATTAAAAGCACAATGCCAGATTTCCAAAAAACAAATTAAGAATTCAGATCTTAAGTGACACACTCATGGTGAGTTTACAAACGTAACCCTGGAAGAAGTAAACAAGTCCCAGTATATCAACCAATGATATGTACCACGGAGCAAGTGTAGTCATCATATCAGAAGCAGATTTCATGCACAAAATAGCACATGCATGCATTGCAAAAATAAGGGCTTTTCCCATTTAATGGTTGACAATAACATGAAACTCAGCAGAGGGAAACAGAGCATATATTAAAAAAACATGTATCAGCATCAGATCAAAAGTGAAATGACGATTGCTAAAGTCAAAAAGCTCTTCCAAAATGACCCTCTGTCTCCTCGAAGATTTTTTAAGCAAATCATGTTCTTCCTGCAAACTATTAGTTGACACAACTGTTTGAGCAAAACTGGAATAGAATTCCGACAAAGTAATGCTTTCCAGAAGGAGATCTCCCGGCTCAAAATAATACATGAATGATGGAAGATGTTATTAATATAATGAAAGATGTTAGCAAAATACCGGAATTGCTCCAGACAGCTCCAAAGTGGGTAATTTAAGATTAATTAGCAACTAGTTTATAATCCAGACTCCATGTCATATATACCAGAAAAACAAAGACTAATGAAAAAGACTTAAGACAATAATTTACTTCCATATTAAGAATGTAATGATTTTTTTAAAGAGTTAATTGTTCTGATATTTTTAAAAGTGTTTATTACTGATTAATGCCATAATATGATTTTTCTTTGTAAGATGTACAACAACATACAGCTAAACCACATTCATCAATTCGTGACGTTAACAATCAACAACATTCTTTTCATCTAACAGGCATGAAACTCGCTACAGTCTGCTAACAATTAAAGACACATCATACAATTTGTCATATCTTACCACATAAATCTCTCATTTGAACTCAGTTGCATCACAATGTCATCTCCAAATAGCATTCGGTGCAGTATTAGATCGCTAACCAGCTACAAGGACTGATCTTAATTAGACATAATACTTGCTTTTCATTGCCACCAAAATGCCTAAAAAGCAAACAAATTTAGATTGACATGATAACTGGAGTAGGTATTAACTATATTGCAAATAATCCAAGTTTCTTTTTATTTAAATACCTCAGATATATTCTGAAATTATCATAGAAACTTTATTCATTAACTCAACTTACAATCTCATATGAAAGTGTTACAATTTAAGGAAATAAAAAGGGAATTTTTATGAGGACAACATCAATTAACAGCTATTTGCTTTCTCTCCAGAAACCGATCAAATTAAGAGAACATGCTGAATCTTTATGAAAAAATTCTAGTAAGTTTTCAATATTGAAAGATTCAACTAATTTTTTTTACCAACTCAATGTTTTGACACAAGATTAAGATGAAATTTTGTAGTCCGATTAACATAATAAACAATGCCCAACTTGCCCACCTACAAAAACGGAAAACACACTAAATGAAAGAATGAAATACCTATATAATCAGAGTAAATGATAAAGGTAAGAACAAGAGGGAAAAAATCCACCTTATCCGAAGTCCAGTCCATAGTCTTCTAGATGGAGGAGTTCTTGAAAAAATTGATTCTGCAGTAGTGAAAATAGGTTCATTTAACACATGTAGGAGTAACCATGGGAGATTCTATGCTTAACCAAAAAAGAATAAAATGGATAAAAATCACTTTTCAACTTGTTTCAGCTCAAACAATTGTCTGCTTCATCTAAGTATTAAGTAGACTCATATCCATCAACTCTATTCTCATCATTTTTCAAGATATAAGAAGACAGAGATGAACTGAAAAGTTTCTTCAAATTTAAGTCATTCAAATCACCAAATGGATTGTACCAAATTAATTTAGTAGAAACAACTTCAACATACTTATCAGATACTTCAAATTTACAGCCAATGCAATTTCAATTGCAGTTAGCCCATTTTAAGTGGCCTTGTTCCTGAAATTGTCATAAAATTTGGGGATAAATAACAACTTGAATTTGGGTCTTTAGAGGTGAGTGGGGGATAGCATCCACAGGGCTGATAAAGATTTATATATGTGTATATATATATGTGTGTGTATATATATATATATATATATATATATATATATATATATATATATATATATATATTGATACTCTGAAATTAACAAGTATAGGGGAGTGTTTTCTTACCAGGTCGTTTGTCAGTAATCTGTTCACCTGAGTTACTGGTGATTGAGCCCAACAAGTCAATCCATTTCTAGCAAGTCCAGCAACCTGCTTTCCCGGCTTCAAAGCATACAAAAGAGAAGTTATTTCACATCAATATCATTTCTGAAAGTTCTCTACGTGAATACATTTGTGCAAGACAGTGAGAGGCATAAGGCAATCAAGCACAGAACTTATAAAAAAGCTAAGCTTTGCTTGTTTTACGCAATTTAGATAACCAGAGAGACATTCAGAGCCATAAAAAGATATGAAATAGGCACCCATGGATAAAACTTTGAAATCATACAAATCCAAGACAATATTAACATGCTTTACCAGCAAGGCTATTAGTAACAACAGGCCATCCAAGACCAATACTATTCCACACCAACATCTTTTGCCCAAATCACTTTAGTTTCCAACAAACATATGAGACTAACTCTATTTACAATAAAATGGATTTTCACATACATCTAATTCGACAATTTATTTACAATACAACAGTTTTTTCTCGCATTATTGCATCCAGATCCATATATTTTACAAAGCCATTTCACTCAATACTTAATAGTTGTAAGATATCACTCTGCAAAAACAAGTCCATATATGGCAAAGTGCACGTGTAAAGGTGTAACAAGCATCATTTAAATGTGTAAACTACAAAGGTCCCTTAAGATGTAGTAAATCATCGATTCAGTACAAGTTGGCAACTGTAAAAAGAATTTCAGAGACAAAGAAGCATTACCCCAAGCCTGCAATCCCGTCCATAAATCTAACACTGAGCAAGTGTTTATCATCGTCTGAAATTCCAACCTCTCAATGTTCTATCACCAGGCCGATTTGGCATCAACTAGTAACTGTCATGAAAAATAAACACAAGGTTAAGCTTCATTAAACAAAGCAAAAAAAATAAAAAATAAGTAAAATAAGTTACAAAATTCAAAGAAAAAAATGGCCAAACACCACCATTATAGATTCTGAGTCAACCCTTCCATCTTCAATGGCTACAGTACATGCTCAACCATTAGAGCAAGCATCATCTGCAATGAAAAAAAGTGACTTCCTTACTTCCATTCTATATTGATAGAAGATATTTCTAATCTTAAAATAAGCTGTAGAGATTAACTCTCCAACTGCGTAAAAGAGACATGTCCTGGACCTACGATCACCTTCAATAAATATGACATTGAGGAATGCTTTGATCACCTTCAATAAATCTCACACTGAGAAAATGTACATAGCTTTCCAAAACCCCAATAGGGTGCTCAATTTGACATCAACGGGTATCTGTTATAAAATGATCAAACAAATTAGCAGAATAAATTAAGAAATTTAAAACTGAAAAATAAGCACAAAGGATTAAGTTTTAAAAAAACAGTGCAATAAAAAATATAGTGGTCAGAACACACGGCTAGACCATCATTCACTACCCTGGAAAATTCAAGAAATAACTGATCATAGAACAAGCAGCATCTGCAATCTCTGCATCTCCAATAGTTCCATGGGATGCCTCAACCATTAAAAGAAATCAGCATTTCCAATGGAGAAGAAGAACCTCTGTTTCGGAAAGCCTCTTACAAAGCAAACAAAAAGAGAATTAAATGTCACATCAATATTATTTCTGAAAGTGCTCAATGCCTCAATGTAAATACATATTCTTGTTTGTGTGTGTGTGTGTGTGAGAGAGAGAGAGAGAGAGAGAGAGAGAGAGACGTGACAGAGAGACATAGATAAGGGCAATCGAGGACAAAAAAAACATACCCTTTAGCAAGAGTTTATCATCATCTGAAATTCCAACCTCAAAATGTGCCATCAGCAGTCCCGATTTAACATCAACTCGTATCTGTCATGAAAAATAAATATAAGGTTAAGCTTCAAAAAACAAAGAAAAAAAAGTAGATAGAAAAGCTTGGTCAAACACCACCATTTTAGATTCTGAGTCAACCCCTGCATCTTCAATAACAACCGTATCTCACTATCTTGGATCCTTTCTCAAAGGTCATAGTTCATGTTTTTTCTGGAGTTAACCTATGATTGTCCATAACCTTGACCATAAACTCTGAAAAATGCAAATGAATATTTCAGTTATGAGATTGAAGTGAGAAACAGGATAACGCAAATATGCCAACGAAACAACTAAGAGGTCAACTCCCTTCCCTAGAGACAGGTGACTAATCCCGCAAATTGACATTTATAATTCATCCTCAGACGGTATGCCCAGTACAAATCCTCCTATCCGAAGGAGAGTCAGCAACCTTCTTGACTGGATTCTATATTAACAGAAATTGAGAATGAGAACTGATTTAACTAGTAAACCTTAAGCATATAAAATAACGAAAAGACAATAAAATACACTGGCCCCGCTGCGGAAAGAGGCGCGAAGCTCCCATCTCTAAACATGAGCTTCAAACAAGCCCAGCAACTTCCTTAGTTTGCTTAATATTCAATCTGTCATCCAACCTCACAAAAATCACCAGAAACGATCACTAAAAAATTGGTCTATTACTTTGCAGTGCTTCCTCAGAAATACAAACATAAAAGAGACACATTACCTAGGCTTCTGTAAAGATGAGTTTCGAACAAGCACAACAACTTCCATAGTTCCTTCAGCCGGTTGCATAATTTCCAATTTGTAATCCAACCTCACAAAAACCACCAAGACAAAAATCATCATCTAAGAAACATGAACAAATGGTAATTAACTACAGAACCAACACAGCAAATTTGTCCTCATGCTAGAGAAAGAAATTGAAGTTGTTATTACCAAAGCAATATTGTGAGACCTGTAGAGGTCATCGACATACTCAGTGACACTCAACTTCTTAGCTACGCATCGACGTCCAGCGCATTTTCCACCTTGGTAGACCTTTTGCTGAACCCACACGCCACCTTGGATCTTTTGGTGAGAGTGGAGGTAAGGCCTTTTGTTTTAGATCCCTGCTTTTGGCTTGACAACAATTGGCCCGTAGCCTCTGATTTTGCACATGGGAAATAGGAAAACAATGTAGTAAGAATTGGGAAACTTTCTGACAAAACTAAAATATCAAGGCATACAGAGGTAATACAGAGAGCCAGGCTAACCTGTTTTTTTGCATCTTTCTTGACATAAGGCTTTCATATCCAGCAGCCCACAAAGCCATTGGAGTTCTTCCTGTGAATTTTTCAAACAGAAGGGAGGGATATCAAACTGACCAATCAAGAAAAACTCATATCAAGCTCTGAAGCAACGTCTAGCTTACCAATAAAATTCAGGTTCCAAGTTACCAGAGTCTCTTTGGGAAAAGATGTCAATTCTAATCATATTATTGCATTTCATATTTCATATTTCTATACATGATTATAATTCTCCAGGGAAAGCTATGACTTATCAGGTTTTTCAAACACACTTTTAGCTAATCGGTATAATTTTACATTCCTCATCCATACAAAATATGCTCAGTTTCAAATCGATACTCAACAGGGAAAGCAATCTGACAACAATATGCAGGTCAAAAGGGACAGCATCAGATGCACAAATAAATATTTGTGAAGAATTAAGATGGACAAAAGTAGGGAAAGAATTAGCAAGATAAAATCAAAATCATCTCAGAGAACCTAATCCCAAATTGCTTGGAAGCACATCATACCTTGAAACAGAGTAAGAAACTACCATTAATCATCAAAGAAAATCTCGAACAAAGCAATTAAAAGTGACTTCCTTAAGATTACAAATAACTCTTACCTTTCAGCCTCTTGGTCATTCAAATGCCCTGCTTATGTGAAGAAAATCCTTTATTACAAAAGCAAAATCATCTCTGGGAACCAAATGTTATAGAAGCCGATCTTGCAGCATAGATAACAAACATGCATTACAATTAGAACAATCAGAAGAGATATTGATGGTATCATGTGTTGATGTAAAACTGCACAATAAGTGGTTTTCATCAACAAGGTTACACATAAAATTTAGGTAGAAGCCTAAAGAAAATCAAGGATCATTTACATTGCCCCACCCGGAGATAACTTCAAGGATTATTTTGAAGGTATGATTTATACTTTAACTATGAGAAGCCATATTATAAATTAATTCCTGTTTACATTCCCAATTAAGACCACTAGACAATGAGATGAAAACTTAGTATATACTATCGCACAATTAAAAGGTAGCTGGCATTTGATTTAGGGAACCATCAGTAGATAAAATGTCTCACTTTATAAACTACAATATAAAAAATTGAAAATGCACCCCATCATTATGGAACTCAACAGATAGAGCGATGCTAACATCAACATGGCAGGTCAAAAGGAATAGCTGCAGATGCAATTTTAAGTGACTGAGACTCCTCATGCATACTACATATAAAAAAAAAAAGTGATCCCGGGCTATATGAGTTAAGACTTAAGAAAAACCAAAGTGGTCACCTTTATGGCTTCTCCCCACACATACACACATCAGATTAAGTTGCACTTCCTATAATTGGAATCAAAAGTATTGAGGCATGGGAATTTGAGGTTTGCTGGTGTATTTCTGTCTGCATAAATGAAAACAAATAAGCCAAATTTCAGTGGAGATTGATAAGGATTCAAAATTTTCAAATACTATAATAATGGAAAGTTCTTAATAAGAGAGTTCCAGATTAGAAACTTATCTGCATATAGAGTAGTATGGATTTCGTCATAAGCTTTGCCAAAGATATTTCACAACCTAAACCAACAACAGCAATAATCAATGTTTTAAAGATTACTCAAAAGAGGATGAACTGTGATCATTCTCCCAGTTACAAGATGTTAAAGGTTCAAGAGTAATGAAACTGAAAAGATAAGCTGGATGAAGTAATACCCTAATCGTGGAGAACATGGGATATGTCAATGGGTTGACCTGGTAGTTCCCTGCAAAACGTAAAAATATATTCAGTATACATTCTTGAACAAGTTCATAATAAATTGGGAAAAAGAATTAAACTTGCTTATTTTCCACTTCATTGGACATTGTGTAACAAGGAGGTAAAATATTAGGCAACATACATGCAACTTGCAAGGCAAGGGCTTGACAAAATTTCAAACAAACGAGGTAAAAAAATTCTGATAGTGGATCCATAGAAAATGCAACGGAATGCTTACAATCATCCCTGCATGAGCACACAGGTATAAGTCGTTGCTCCTTTGAATGCACACCTTGTTATCAATTATGGTACCTACAATTTGATGTCAAAAAGAGTCACTAAACTACTGATAACTTGATGGTATTCTTTAGTAAGTTACTTGAGATACGTTGATACCTGTGGGAACATTCTCTGGAACACTTGGTATGATGATTCTGAGCAATAATCATAACAAATTTGGGATTCCAGTACTCGTCAAGAAACTTGCAAGCCTGTCAAACAGAACTACAATTGAGGATGAGTTGAGATAAAAACTACTTTGGTCCCCCCAGTTGAAATAATGCATTGTTTAACCTCAATGATCTGGTTGAGTTCGAAGTCCGGAACTTGATTAAATTGAGATTCCCTGACACCATCCTGAATATAAAATAGATGATTAGATTAGTAGTGCCATAAGGGTCATGTGGGATGTTTGAAACAGCAGAAAACGATATATTCAACTAAGCTTTAGTAGAAGCTAAAACAAATATCGTACCTTCAACAACCTTATCTCTAAGGGAAAACATACCTGAATATGATCTGGCATCCCTTTCTCAGAGCTCACATAGAAATTAAGTAAAGCTTCCCTATACATTCAAGTAGCCAACAAAACCACCAGGGAAATGAAAATTTTAGCCATACTCTCATCCAATTTAGTACAGTGGTAAAAAGGGAATTCTTAGTTCAAAAGGAAAAGTACATGTCAGTCAAATTGTGACAGCCATTTTCTTAGGGTGCACAATGAATCCAACATTGTGCAGGGGGTTAACAGACCAAATGCTAATTCAAATTACGCATTGATCTACTCAAAATAACCTAGCAGACTCAAAACTACGCAATTTTTTTAACAGTCACATTTCACAAATATTATGGCCTGGCAAACTCAAAAACAGTAACTCGCTTGTATTTAAGAAATCAAACTCAAACTTGTATTTTTTTTATAAAAAAAAACTCTTGTAAATGAAGATGTTTATGCCATCCAAACAAACCACATTTGACTGCTTTCAGATATACCATCAAGACATTGGGTGCACACTAAAACTCATTACTTAGTGTACTGATTTGATATGATAGTCATTGAGAATAGGAACATACCTGATTATCCCATCATCTTCAATATCAAATATGCGCTTGAAAATTTGAAAACTTCGATTTCAAGATAAAAGGCCACTGCCATGAACTGACAAGCTGACATTGAAAATGACAGAAAATATAAGTAAACCGCAAAACAATGTTCAAATATTGAGACGAAGGAATGTGGTGTGTGCTTCTAGAAGCAATCAAAGACAGATGTTCAAAGATAATCATGCCTAAGTGAGATACTAAATTTGCGTTACGTTCGAGTTTATGCCCATTTGCATGCATATCAACACCAGTTATTTCGTTATTTCGTTACAAATCTCTGAATAAATCAATTGACATATGACACCCTGGATAATGACTCTTACGACTTGGTTATTTCACATTAGCATGATTAACCTTAAGGATACCTTTTTGGGGACAAGGCTTAAATCCATCAAGGGGCATCATTTTCAGCTACTACTATCTTGACAAATTCTCTCATATTTCTTTTGTGAATACTTGAAAACCAAAACACAACTCAGGTGGAGCAGACAACAGTGCAGTTAACACCTCCTTCAGAAAAGAGAATGAATATAACAAACAGAGCCACAGATTTCATAGGAGCTAAAGAGAGTTTCAGAAAACTTACCATTTATGGCCTCTATATACTTGCAACTCCATTTGTGATACCCAGGTGTTTTACTTCATAAGAAGCTAAATAACTTGTAGTAGCTGCAGATAGAACTTTGATTTCTCCAGACCCTGAAGCAACTTTATAGAGTCAACAGATGAAATTTATTAAACGGTGGAACTATTACCATCTTCTTCAACACTAGCTAACCTCAAAGGACGCAAATGTCATACTATGACGTAACAACTAAATGTAATTATATCGAAGTAAAGAGAGGTGGCGCTTTTAACTTACAAGCTAAGAGAGACCATAGATTTCTTAGAACAAAAGAAAGTAATCAAAAAACTTGCCATTTACAGCAACTTCTTCACTTGCAACATCATTTGTGATACCCGAGTTTTTGATTTCATCAACTAAATTGCTAGTAGTAGCTGCAGATCGAGCTTTGACATCTCCAGAACCTGATTACAACATGATAGAGTCAATAAATGAAATATTCAAACAATGAACGATATCTTCTTCAACACTAGCTAGCCTAAAAATGGAGAAACTGTCATATTATGGCAATAACAATTTTACGTCAGTATACCAGAAGCAAAGAGAGGCAATGCATATAGTAGTTACAGGTTCAGTTTCCTGTCTGTGGTTTGATGATAAGGCTCCAACCTTATTGACAGAAGATAATTATCACCATGACTTCTCACTTCTGCGTTTTGGTTCACTAGTAACCATGCCAGTAATGACCGCAACACTTCATAAGGAGCTACTATGGAATTTTAAGGTTAAAGAAGTAACATGGTGGAACACTACAGCCCATTTACATCTAATCCCTCATTCACAAAAGGCAAAAATGATAAAGCTATGAAGATGGTACAAATGAGGAATCTACTACTACTACTTCTTTCTCGAAATTTGGTTTTAATGGGAGGGAATCTCGTGGAACTAAATATAAATATGTATCTTTTTGAATATAACAAATACTAACATCGTGGTAAATCTTCAACCAAAATCTCATGCATGCTCAAAATATAGTGACCAAACCAGAGAAAGAGCAATCAGCATGTAATACTCACCAGCATCATCGGAATTATAATTATCACAAGCCTCCCAGTTATAAAATATGGGTGATGAAGTATCCTTTTCTCCCGTATCTGATGCAATCGAGGCCGAGAGTATAGCTTGAGGATCTAACGTATCACCAGCTATTTCGGGCATCTCTGAAATTAGTTTTTCCTGTTCAGATGCTTTCTCAAGTACCTTCCTTTCAGCCAAGAGGTCAAACAATGTGAATTATAGTTAAGAAAAGTAATGCAGTAAGGATAATTACTAGAAACCACATTTAAAATTCAACAACATAAACCTTAAAATTTGGCATAAAACATATTCAGATGGTTTTACATCATGACAACTATGTCACTTTAAACATGAGACTTAGACATAAGTAAACCCACGATCAGTGAGGAAAACACTGACTTTACAAAATGGGCACTGCGATGAAACACCTGGGCTAGTTCCCACAAGAAATATCAGTCATAAAAAATAATTCCTTAAACTTAAGAAACAGAAGAACAGAATTAAGATTCTAGAACAGATAAATAAGGGCTTGGCTGTCCCAGCAATATTTTGATTCAACTCTACAGCTCAAAGTAGGCAAAACAAGTACACAAGAAAAAAACAATGAGTTTTGAGCGGGAAATAATTAAGGTAAGGAAGGATATTCTTTGCGCCATCCCTTTTCATTGGCTCGATCAATACGTTTTTTCAGGGGAATCCACTGCAAAACAAGTAGCATCAAGGTTCAGGGAATGAAAGTTACAATGAGCATAAAGAGAAATAAATAAGAAATCAAATTAGGTTGTATACTTGCAAGTTGCAACACCATTTGTGATACCCAGGTGTTTTACTTCACAAGCAGCTAAATAGCTTGTAGCAGCTGCAGATGGAACTTTGGTATCTCCAGAACCTGAAAACAACTAAATAGAGTCAACAGATGAAATATATTAAAAAGTGGAACTATTACCATCTTCTTCACCACTAGCTAAACTCAAATGAAGCAACTGGCATACTATGACGTAACAAGTTAATGTAATGATATCAAAGTAAAGAGAGGCGGCTAGTGTAACTTACTAGCTAAGAGAGACCATAGATTTCATAGAAGAAAAGAGAGTAATCATAAAAATTGCCATTCACAGCAGCTTCTTCACTTGCAACTCCATTTGTGATACCCGAGTTTCCGATTTCAGCAACTAAATTGCTAGTAGTAGCTGCAAATCGAGCTTTGACATCTCCAGAACCTGATTACAACATGATAGAGTCCAATAAATGAAATGTTCAAACAATGGAACGATTACTATCTTCTTCAACACTAGCTAGACTAAAAATGGAGAAACTGTCTTATGCACAACAATTTTACGTCAGAAGCAAAGAGAGGCACCTAATCAATGTAGATACCATGCATCGAAAAACAAAACAAAAAAAAGATCCAGCAAATCCATAAACCAGGGAAAAAACCAAAAGTTAGGGAATACTGGTATCAACCTATTTTCCATAAAGTTATATTCAATTAAACTGATAAGGGTCCATAAGGGGTCACTGCGTTTCAATTACATTCATTGAAACCCAATTTTCAGACAACTAAAACCCACCCCATTTTCAAAATTTGAAGAGCATGAACAAGAGAGAAAAAATCCCACAACTAAAACCCACATTCCAGAACAGTGATCGTCCACAAGAACAAAGAAATTGATGAACCTCATATTCAGGGTCTGTTTCTTGCTAGAAATTGGGCACACAAATTAGTGAAATTAGGACAATACAACTGGATTATAAAAATGAATCAAAACAACCAGAAACCCGCAAATTTCCCTCACATGGCGGTTTCCGATTTGTCTCGGCGGTTCCTTCCCTCACGCCAGCCACTGTGTCGTCCTCCTTCAGAAACTTCCTCGAAAATATACAAAAAAAGAAATCATTCAGTTCTAATATATTCACAATATATACTAAATATTCCTCAATATCTCATCAAGAATCCAGAAGCTACTCCCTCGATTATACTATACAATAGTTAAACCACTTAGAATTACAAGGAAGCCCCTTATCAAATGTTCAAATCCTAACATAATTACTCCTTAGTACGCGTTCATAAAAGGGGTAATCATGGCAAAAATTAACAATAATTCAGACAAGATCACGTGAATTAACGATTACTAGTATAACACGAGAATCAGGTGAATCAAGAGGTGTATTTGGTACCTCTGTTTCATTGCTTTGTAACTGGGTTTGGAGGCAAGCCTTCAAAAGATTTTGAACTTCCCAAAGTATTCTTCTTCTTCAAGTCTTCTGTTCTCCTGACTGCAATGAAATAATAGGATTTGTGCTATTTGTCCTGAGGATTTGTGCTATTTGTCCTGAGGATTTGTGCTATTTGAACTGTAAGAAGAGACGGTGCCCAACGGTCTAATTCTCCTTGAATATCAACCGTAGATCCATAAGAATAGGATGGATCGTATGACACGTCAATTTTCCTAATTGCTTAACTTCCAGATAGGATGAATTTTAAAAATATATATTTACATTTACATAGCCATACTGAAAAGGTTTTATGTATATTTCATTTACACATTTATTATAATAGCTTTTAAATAAAATTATTAAATATAGTCCTCATTTATTATGAGACTTGCTTATTTACATTGCAACCTTCCTAAATGACGATAGCTTATCTTCATTTCACAATAAAAAGTTAATGTAGTTAATTAATTAATTCATTCACTAGCTAACTTTTTAATTTAAATCAACTCATCTACAAGACTAAAACACTAAAGCTGTGTGTTTTTATTTTACTATCATTATTTTTACTAGCGTTTTAATTTTGAGTCGGTTTCTGAGTAGACCGTCTATAATATCACAGAATGTAGGCCAAGACTAAGTTACAAATATAATAAAATGTAAAAAAACATGAAGGTCCTTAGGTGCAAATTCCGAAACTTATAATTTTCCAAGCGTTGCTTGCTTTTCACACGCGCTAGCACATGACTTCATAATTCCTGGAAAACAAAACACACATATGAATATGATCATGTGGATCCCACCAAACATGATCTTTTTTTTAAAATTATGCACCTATTATATTAAAATTACAACATTTTTATAATTTTAAAACATGAAGGTTTCAACATGAAAGATAAACTGCAAAAGTTAAAACATGAAAGTTTTAACATTGAACATGAAGATTTTAACATTAAACATAAACATCAAAAGTTAAAACATGATTTTCATTATCAAGCCTACAAGTAGAAAATACTCATGATTTAAAACATGAAGGTTTTAATATGGAAAATAAACGGAAAAAGTTAAAACATGAAGGTTTTAACATTGAACATATACCACAAAAGTTAAAACTGGGAGATTAGATAGAACATGCAGGGAGATGAAACATGCATGTTTTATCGTAAAACCTGCATAATTTATGATTAGACTTGCCGTTCCAAGTAGATAGAACATTCATGTTTTATGATAGAACTTGCAGGTTTTAAGATAGAACATCCAGGTTGATTCAACATGTAGGTTTTATGATAGAACCTGCAGATTTAAGATATAACATGCAAGGAGATAGAACATGCAGATTTTATGATAGAATATGCATGCTTTAAGGTATAACATGCAGGTTTTATCATACAACATGCAGGGAGATGAAACATGCATGTTTTATCATAGAACCTGCAAAGGAGATAGAACATGCATGTTTTATCGTAAAACCTGCATAATTTATGATTGAACTTGCCGTTCCAAGTAGATAGAACATTCATGTTTTATGATAGAACTTGCAGGTTTTAAGATAGAACATCCAGGTTGATTCAACATGTAGGTTTTATGATAGAACCTGCAGATTTAAGATATAACATGCAAGGAGATAGAACATGCAGATTTTATGATAGAACATGCATGCTTTAAGGTATAACATGCAGGTTTTATCATACAACATGCAGGGAGATGAAACATGCATGTTTTATCATAGAACCTGCAAAGGAGATAGAACATGCATGTTTTATCGTAAAACCTGCATAATTTATGATTGAACTTGCCGTTCCAAGTAGATAGAAGATTCATATTTTATGATAGAACCTGCAGGTTTTAAGGTAGAACATCCAGGTTGATTCAACATGTAGGTTTTAGGATAGAACCTGCAGCTTTAAGATATATCATGCAGGTTTTATGATAGAAAATGCATGCTTTAAGGTATAACATGCAGGTTTTATCATACAACATGCAGGGAGAGATAGAACATACAAGTTTTATCATAGAACTTGTATACTTTTAAGATATAACATGAACATTTAAACATCTAAACATGATCATCGTCAATACATCCAAATCATCATCATCAACAACAATTCATCAAAATAATCACCATTAACAACAAATTCATCATCATTGTTCTTACCTCCACCACCGTCGCCACAACCACCGCAACCAGCCACGTGATAATCCGATCCACCACCGCGACTCAACCGCGGTGGATCAAAACGATCTGACCGGAGAAGACAACCGCCGTGCAATCGCCGTCGTTGTGAGAAATCAATCCGTTGTTGTTGAAGAAACCTGCAAGCAATCGCAGATCCGATTGCCGCCGCCATCGATCGATTGCAACCGCCTCTTTCAAATCCACACAGCTGCTTCAACAATCAATAACCTCTCCACCGCGCATCTGCCATCGCTGGAAAACCGCTCCACTGCGAATCTGCCATCGTTGAATTCATCCGCTGGATTGAGCACCAGCACCGCACAGATTCGTTGAGTACGAGCACCGCACCGATTCGTTCAATAGGAGAGCAGGAGAATTCGTTCACCGGATTCGATCGATTGGGGACGGAAATTGAAAGCGAGACGAAAATTGGGGATAAAAACTGACGAATGAATTGCAATGAAATAGGGCGGATAAAAGGTTATATAGTTCAAAAGTTCACACACGCGCATGTTGTAAACAGTTGTAAATTGCAACGAAATCCCCACTTTTATAAATGTTTGTGATTTAACCACTGGTCTATAGACCGTCTATTCCAAGACTTATTCTTTAAATGTATCATCATCCAACTATTTTAAAAGTAATATTTTTGATCAACTGATTTAGTAATCGAGAGAACGACAAATTCAGTGTCCACTTTTTTATGAAATAAAAGGTTTTGTACACTTTTATAAAATGTTCTCAAATTTTGATGAAATGTATTAGTTTAGTTCCTTTACCTATAGATAATCTATTATTGTAGGTCAATGTTCTGGTTAAAGGTTAATGTGTTGAAAAATGATAAAATAATTTTTAACTGATTTTCTTATAATATTAAGAGAATTTTTTATACAAATCATTAGGCAGCAAATATAAAATGTTGAGGATTTCGAGTTAAGATACTACGCTTGTCAGGTAACTTTAGTACTATTAGAGTATTAGACTATAGTATTTTATGATGTATCCCCTATTCTCTTTTTTCTTTTTCTTTGCGCTTTTACCCTGCGCTTTTGATGTAAGCCTGCGGGTAATCGCCTACGGGCAAGTTTATAGGTTCGGGGTGCCTAATAAATTCCCCACACTTCAAGGAAAAAAAAATTCTTCCAACTCTTAAAACTTTCTCACATTGAAATTTCATATACTTAAGTAATGTTCTCTTGAACTTATCTGCAGTTCAATATAGTTCGATCAATTCAGTTCAGTTCAGTAAAAGTATAATTTGAAGAAATTTCGGTTAATTCAGTCTTTGCAAGTTCTGTTTTTTTCAATACATTAATTTTCACTTTAGTTCAATTCTTTTTAATCAGTTCAATTCAACAAAAAATTATTTCAAGAGAAAAAGGTCTTAGTTCCTCTAATAACACTGTAAAATATTTTAAAAACAATATAAAAATATTATAAGAAAAAAAGGGGCAATTGAATCTGAACTGAAATGAACTACAAAACATGTTCTCCTATAATATTCATGAAAACATGGCCTAACAATGGGTGTTTGGTGAAGAGCTTTTTGAGCTCAAATTAGATGATTTGACCAAGATTAGCTGATTTGACCGTCAAACAGCTAATTAAAGTGTTTGGTGATGAGCTGATTGAAATAACTTTTTGCCCCAAAAAGTTCTTTTTCAAAACGCTGACAAAAGCAGCGTTTCTGAAACGAGAAATTCTTGGGTGAGACCTGTCCTTGTGGAGACCAAGAACAGGGGAATAAGCATTTACTGTTTCTGTTTGATCTTTTAGTCAATTTGTTTGATTTTTCAATCAATGTCCTTGAGTATTTTTGTTTTGCCTTGATTTTTCAGTTAATTTGATCTTTCGTTCAATTTGCTTGATCTTTCGGTCAATTTTCTTGATCATTTCCTTGGTCAATTTCACCAACGACAAATTCAATCAAGGAAATCGACGGGTTTAAAGCTCACCAACGACAAATTCAATCAATAGCAGTCTCATATAATTTTTGGTCTCATTTAAGACAAATGAGAATTTGTATTCTGAAACAGCTAATTCCTCTCACCAATTTATTTCCTTCATACCCTTTCTTAATTATTCACTTCGTCACTCTCGTACGTACAGCGACTTGCCAAAAATTTTGTAGTTTGAATTTTCTTTTACCTTACTTTTCTGTTTTCTTATTGGATAAAAATAATATCTTAATATATTTCATGTAGATTTACATTCTTTTTTATGTCCATTTTTTATGTTAAAAATAAATTTTAATACTATAGATTTTTTATATTTTATGAATTAATTTTAATGTACAATATTTGTCAGCTAAGTATTTCCATTAAAAAATTAATTTTATTTAATTTTGTGTATAAATGTAATATATTTTCTTTTAAAAATTAAACTTAAACTAGAGTTACCAATTAAATTTTTTTATTTTAATTAGTTCGGAATAAAATAAATATCTAAATATATTTGTAAAATATTATTATAATATTACATATAACATTTAAGATTATAAAATTGCCATTTATAAAATTATTAATTAAGAAAATAGGAGAAGGCTCTTAAATGTCATTTTACCTTGTTTGTTACACAAACATCTATTAACTATCAGCTAATTTTACCAAACACTTATATACAATCAGCTAATATAAACAGCTAGTCAAATCAGCTAATTGAATCAGCTAGTCAAATCAGTTAATGCAATCAGCTAACAGCTATCAGGTAATCACCAAACACCCCCAATATGTTCTCTTAGAGTAAGGCCTCGTTTGGCTATCAGCTGTTAGCTGTTAGCGGATTCTATTAGCTGTTAACTGTTAGCGGATTCTATTAGCTGTTTTGACTAGCGGTTTGACTAGCTGTTTGTATTTAAGTGTTTGGTGAATAACAATTAGCTGTTAGCGGTTTTGTTTTGTTAAATGACTGAAATAGACATTAGTAAAATTTATTATAAGTTATTTTTAGAGTCGGTCTCTGAGTAGACCGTCTATATTCTGACAGAATATAGACCAATGATTAAGTTGTAAATAGTATATAAGACAAAAACACGGAGGGACCTTTATGCAATATTAGAAAATTTTAGACAAAAACACAGAGGGACCATTATGCAATTTTACAAAAACATGGAGGGACCTTTATGCAATTTTATAACATGGAACCTGAAGGTTAAAACATGAAGTTTTTAACATGTAACATGAAGCTTTTAACACGAAACATTAAGATTTTAACACGAAACATGAAGGTTTTATAACATGGAACCTGGAGGTTAAAACATGAAATTTTTAACATGTAACATGAAGGTTTTAACACGAAACATTAAGATTTTAACACGAAACATGAAGGTTTTATAACATGGAACCTGGAGGTTCAAACATGAAGTTTTTAACATGTAACATGAAGGTTTTAAAACGAAACATTAAGATTTTAACACGAAACATGAATGTTTTATAACATGTAACCTGGAGGTTAAAACATGAAGGTTTTAACATGTAACATGAAAGTTTTAACACGAAACATTAAGATTTTAACACGAAACATGAAGGTTTTATAACATGGAACGTGGAGGTTAAAACATGAAGGTTTTATAACATGGAACCTGGAGGTTAAAACATGAAGGTTTTATAACATGGAACCTGGAGGTTTTAACACGAAATATTAAGATTTTAACACGGAACATGAAAGTTTTATAACATGGAACCTGGATGTTCAAACATGAAGGTCTGGCACTATTCACTGGCACTGTTCACGCGTGGGTTACTGTAGCGCGTGAAAATCCTAATTTTTCAGAAATTGCAAATTGGTCCCTCCGTGTCTATATAGTTAACATATCAGTCCCGTCTATATTTTGATCAGAATATAGACGGTCTATTCCAACTTATCCTTATTTTTATGTAGTGTGTATTACTTGTTTTAAAATATCAAAAAGTATTTTTATTACTAATATGTTTATCTATTGAGTAATTCTCCTGTGAGGCAGCCTCACCCATGAGGCAAGGCCAAATAAGAAAAAATTTCATTACTTCCACCTCATCATAACTCACTACCATCTCATCAAACATCGATGTCACCTCATCAAACCTCAATGCTAGTTCATCAAACATGTCATCTCATCAAAACTTTAGTATCAATTCATCAAACCTCACCAAAAAGAGTGTTTATTTGGTCCTGCCTCTTGGGTGAGGCTGCCTCACCCAAGAATTGGTCTTATCTATTTTAATATTATTTGAAATATTATTCATTATTAATATACTTACATTTATTTTTAAAAATAAATGTTTAGATTAAAATGCTTGAAATTTTCACAATGACATATGTTTAGAATATATATTTCGATTATTATATTTCGGTTATTATTCTTTATTAATATATCTACATTTATTTATTTAAAAAAAATTAGAATAGAAATACTTGAACTTTTTATTTTGGTGTCATTTTAATTTTAATATGTGTAGTAATTTAAAAAAAATTGAAAATATAATTATTAAAAATCTCAAATGCACGTACGTACCAAAAATGCTTTTTTTTTAAAGAAACCAAATATGCGTACTTTGATTAACTTTTTACAAACGCTGCTCTTTCTAGCATTTCAGAAATCAGAGGTTTCACCAAAAAAACTAATTTGAAAACTCTCCTCACCAAACACTTGAAAGAGCTGATTGACCAGCCAACTATCCATATTTAACCAAAAAAGGTAAACGCTCTCCAAAACTCTTGTCACCAAACGGGGCCTAAGTCCAACATCTTCCCTACAAGATTCTCCAAGATATAGTACTACATTTCCATAATCTCTATCTTTTTTTTGTTTCAACTCCAACAGCTTCACTAGTGTGAGGATTAGAATTCTTCAAAATAAAATAAAATGTGGGGATTAGAATTTAATGCATGTGCATTAAATTTCAGTATTTTATCTCCTTATTTCTATTCTTCAGTATTTAAATATATTTTGAAATCTTAATATTTAAAATTACATATAATGTAAAATGTGAAAATATATATTATTAAAATACACATTACATCGAACATAACAAGATCTCACATGATAAAATTCAAATTTATAATATACATGCGAACATAGTCATGTAAGATGTTGTTACGTTCGTTATAATATGAAAATTAAGAATATATTATTTTTATAATTTTTTGTTGTGTATAACTAAAGATATTTACATTTGAAATGTATATTTAATTTGTTAAAAAATAATGACAAACACGTGAATAGGAAAATAATCAGTCATAAATGCAAAAGCATTAAATTTGCTTCCCCAAATATATTTTCTCTCTCTACAGATTTGAGGAAGCAACATGGAGATTTTTTTCAAAACCCCCAAGTTAGGGAATGGGATAGGGAAACTGTTGGAGCTGAAAAATGGCTCAAATTTCCCAAATTTATTGAAATTCCTCAACTTGGGAAAGCTGTTGGACTTGTTCTTATCATATCTAGTTTCTATTAGCTTCCAAAAATATGTTCTCTTATCATGCATATTCAGTTTATCTATGTTAGCTTCCATGCACTTATGTTTAGGTTGAGTCAATTGTTAATCTCCAAACTGTGAAGTGCATAATAATAAACCACGACATCATAGCAGAAACAGAAACAAATCAAACAATACAAAGCCCGTGTATATGTTTAATTTTCTTATTTATTCCACAAACTGCAAGCATGTCATTTATTATTTGTACTTCCCTTTTGGTTGGTCATTGAATAATTCTGCGGTAAAACATATATTTTCTGTTAAGGTGTAGGAAAGTGATAGTGGCGATGATTGGATACTCGTATTGTTATTTGTTATTGATTGGATAATCCATCTCAATTTCAGTGAAACATTAAATTGCATTCTAGTAGCGAGAACATAAAATGGAACTAAAATCCAGGTACATCATGTATTAGGGAATTTATATGCTTCTACAATGTTTTACCTTGAACTATTCTCAATTTTTAACTGTCAGTTGCATATTTTCTATAAAATAGAGACATTCTGAACTTCGGAGTTCTACAACATTTTTCATTTTTAGTCAGTTGAGGGTCACGGCTTCTTATTAATCAATTTTCGATTAATGTAGATTATCATCCATATACAATGGGTTGAAGATGAAAATTTTGATTTAGAAGAGAAAGACTTGGATGCAGATGAGATTTTAGATGGTTGCAACAATGGGCCAGCACCTAAGCTTCAGGGGGAAATTTTAGAAATGATATATTTTATGGAATGAATGGTAAATAGTGGAACTTTTAGTATTAATTTGTAAATTACAAAACTTTGTAGGCCAATATGTATATAAAAATATTGGATTAGTTTGCAAGTATGAAAATGTTATTGATTAATTTTAAAATTTGCAAATTTTGAGGCTTAAATTTCAAGTTACATAAATTAATATTAGTCATAGTGTCTTAGTAGTTTAGTGTGGCTAATATAAGTATTAGTCACAAAAATATGTGACAAAATTGGCTATTAGTTAAACCATGTAAGTGTTAAATTTTGTGGGAATATGTAAATGTTATCATTCACTTTTTCCGTTTTTTTAAACCACGTTATAACTTATAAGTTTTACTTCAGAGTGAAAAGACATGATTTTGGAATTCAAGTTGTGCTTATCTTGGGGTTTAGAAGAATTTAAACTTGATATGGTAATACACATCTTCTCCTCATGGCGTATAATGTTAATTAAAAAACACATCCAGCTAGCTAATATAAAAAACATTTTGATAAGTAAGCAATGAAAAGACATGGAATTTATGTCTTTTTGGTACTATGGAAGGACATGGAATTGAAGAGACAAAATGAGCTAGACATTTTTCGATAAATAATAGAGAAGGATGAAACTGTTGTAAAATACAAGAGTAAATAAAACGACACAAGAATTTACGTGGTTCGATCAATGATCTACGTCCACGGCCGGAGAAAACTGGAATTCACTAATCTCTTTGGAAGAATGATTACAATGGTACAAACACTCTTTATATGGATACTTTAGTAAAGTAACCAATGGCTTTCTATGCTATAAAAGGTAGAGAAAAGAGATGATGAGTTCTATGCTTGGAATGGCTTAGAATTGATGTGTTTTTCATCCCAAAACTCTAACCTATTTATAGGAAATTTGTGGTAACAATTTTCCACATTATCAAGCTTTCAAAGTCATCTTTTGGGAGCTAAAACATAGCTCTAGTTTTATGACTTTGGTAATTTCATGCTTAAGTCATCTTTTGAGAGCTACAATATAGCTCTAGTTTTATGACTTGGTAATTTCATATTTTCACATTAGGTGAATAAGATTTTCATCTTTTCACATATGAGCATTTCATATTATACCATTATTCATAACACTCCCCCTTGGAATGCTCCATATGTGCTCATAGAAAGTCTTACCAAGAATATCCAGTCACGTAGCTCCCCCTCATTTTGACATTGTTTTATAAACTCTGTAGCTTGCGCATCCCAATGTCGTGAACATGTTTTCTAAATACTGAAGTGGGGAGAGCTTTTGTGAATAGATCTGCTGAGTTATCACATGACCGGACGTACTGGATGTTGATAACATTTTTCTTTTCCAGCTCCTGAGTGACTGAAAAGAATTTCGGAGGAATATGCTTTGTCCTGTCACTCTTGATGTACCCTTCCTTCATTTGATTTACACATGCAGAATTGTCTTCAAAAAGTGTAATGAGATCATCAATTGGTTTGAGACCACTTGTGGTTCTGATATGTTTTGTTATGGATTTCAACCATACACACTCCCGACTTGCTTCATGCAACGCAATAACCTCAGCATGGTTTGACGATGTAGTTACGAGTGTTTGCTTCTGAGAACGCCAAGAAATCGCAGTTCCTCCGCAGGTAAATACATATTCAGTTTGAGATCTACCTTTGTGTGGATCTGACAAATATCCAGCATCTGCATAACCGATCAGAACAGGTTTTGCATTATTAGGGTAAAATAATCCCAAATCAATTGTTCCTTGAAGGTAACGGAAAAACATGCTTGATTCCGTTCCAATGTCTCTTTGTAGGAGATGAGCTGAATCTTGCTAATAAATTTACAGCAAAAGCTATATCAGGTCGAGTACAATTAGCAAGATACATAAGAGCACCGATTGCACTGAAATATGGTACTTCCGGACCAAGAATATCTTCATCTTCCTCACAAGGACGAAATGGATCCTTTTTCACATCAAGGGATCTAACAACCATTGGGGTGCTTAATGGATTTGCTTTATCCATATTGAATCTCTTTCCTTTTCGTGTAATTTGACTGATGCACAAGTATCCCAGTTTGCAAGTGCTCAATTTGCAAACCTAAACAATATTTTGTTTTCCCAAGGTCTTTCATCTCAAACTCCTTCTTTAAGTAAGAAATTACTTCAAGAATTTCTTTACTTGTCCCGATGATATTCAGATCATCAACATAGACGGCGATAATCACACATTCGGAGGTTGTTTTCTTAATGAAAACACAAGGACAAAGAGGATTATTGGTATATCCCTTTTGTACCAAATATTCGCTTAGTTGATTATACCACATGCGTCCGGATTGTTTTAACCCATATAGAGATCTTTGTAATTTGATTGAGTACATTTCTCTGGGATTTGAACTTGATGCTTCAGACATTTTAAATCCTTCAGGGATCCTCATATAGATATCAGTATCTAGTGATCCGTACAAGTATGCAGTGACAACATCCATCATATGCATATTAAGTTTCTCATGAACTGCAAGACTGATTAGATATCTGAACGTAATTCCATCCATAACAGGAGAATAAGTTTCCTCAAAATCAATTCCAGATCTTTGAGAAAAACCTTGAGCAACAAGCCGAGCCTTGTATCTCACAATCTCATTCTTCTCATTTCTTTTTCATACAAATACCCATTTGTACCCGACAGATTTCACATTTTCTGGTGTGAGTACTATAGGTCCAAATACATCTCGCTTGTTAAGCGAATTTAATTCAGCATCAATAGCCTTTTTCCATTCAGTCCAATCATGTCTATTCTTACACTCGGCAACAGAACGAGGTTCAGGATCACCATTATTTTCATTAATGACATCACATGCCAAACTATAAGAGAATGCATCATCGATGTCTTTATTTCGGTCCCACCTTATGCCTGTACTAGCATAGTTAATCAAAATTTCTTGATTTTCCTCGTTTGGTATTTCTTCAGAAATACGTTCCTCCATTATGGGGTCATCTTGTTTTTCTGCTCCTTTTCTTTTCCGAGGATTCTTATCTTTGGAACCGATTGGTCTTCCACGCTTCAGGCGTGTTGTCATTTCATGAGTGACTTTGTTTTCAACTTGTCCTTTTGGGACTTCAATTTGAGCAGGAGCATTCTCAGCTGGTATATAAGATTTAGTCACTCTTTTTGTGTCTGTAAATGCATCAGGAATTTGATTTGCCATATCTTGCAAATGCAAAATTCTTTGAACTTTCCTTTCACAATCTTTTGTGTATGGATCAAGATGCAATAATGTGGGTACAGACCATGCAAGTTCTTTTTCCAGCTGTTTTCTTTCTCCCCCTAATGCTGGAAATTTCTCTTCATCAAAGTGGCAATCAGCAAAACGAGCTGTGCATACATTTCCAGTTGTAGGTTCAAGGTACCTTATTATTGATGGGCTTTCAAACCCTACATAAATGCCAAGACTTCTCTGTGGCCCCATCTTTGTTCTTTGAGGTGGTGCAATAGGCACATAAACAGCGCAACCAAAAATTCTTAGATGGGATATACTTGGTTCTTTGCCAAATGCAAGTTGCAGTGGGGAGTATTTATGATATGCACTTGGTCTGATGCGAATTAATGCCGCAGCATGTAATATTGCATGACCCCATACTGAAGTAGGTAGCATTGTTCTCATTATTAATGGTCTAGCGATAAGCTGGAGGCGCTTGATCAGTGATTCAGCAAGACCATTTTGCGTATGTACATGAGCCACAGGATGCTCAACAGTAATCCCAACAGACATACAATAATCATCAAATGTTTGGGATGTAAATTCACCGGCGTTGTCAAGTCTTATTTTCTTGATCGTATGGTCAGGGAATTGAGCTCGCAATTTGATTATTTCAGCAAGTAATTTTGTAAATGCCATATTACGAGTTGATAACAGACATACATGTGACCATTTGCTAGAGGCATCTATCAATACCATGAAGTATCGAAATGGTCCACATGGTGGATGGATTGGTCCACATATATCACCTTGAATGCGTTCAAGAAACATAGGCGATTCTGTTTCAACCTTTCCCGGTGAAGGTCTTATGATTAGTTTTCCGAGAGAACAAGCCTTACATTGGAACATTTTTCCTTTAGGGATCTTCTGGTCCTTCAATGAATGCCCATGTGTTGCTCCAATAATTCTTCGCATCATAATTGAACCAGGATGACCTAGTCGATCATGCCATATGTTAAATATTGAAGGTTTCATAACTACCACATTTGATTCAACTGCATTTATATGCGTGTAATGCAATCCAGTAGGGAGCATTGGTAGTTTTTCAAGTATGTATTTCTTTCCAGATCTAGAAACTATAAGAACCATATATTTCACGGCACCTTCAATTAAAGACTGGGTATCAAAACCATGAGAATATATATCATTAAAACTTAATAAGTTTCTTTTAGATCTTGGCGAAAATAAAGCATTGTTTATTCTAAACAATGTCCCATTCGGCAATGTAAAACTTGCCTTGCCAATTCCTTCGATCAGATCTACAGGACCTGAGATTGTATTCACAATTGACTTTACTTGTCTCAATTCTGAGAAAAACCTTTTATCCTTCAATATAGTGTGCGTAGTTCCACAATCAAGAATGCACATATCTTCAATTTTGATCCTTTGGTTGGCTTCATGATTAGCTTTATCCATTTCAAAACTTTACTAAAAACACAAATGGAAATAAGATAATAAGAAAGATTTATTTAGGCACTCATAATATTTTGACCACTCAAGACATTACATAGTAAATGAAAACACACTATAACAAACTTTCACATAAATTATTTTATAAGGTAGATAAGTAAAAATCGGACTATCAGGTTTCATTCCCAATGAGAGTTATGAAACTATTAGTTTCCACCATTCACTTGTTCAGCAAAATCACCGACCGTATCAATGAAATCATCATTGAAGTCGGATGACTCGAGGTGAGTGGATTCATCCAAAAGGTTCTGGTCAATAAAGTTGACCTCTTTGCCTTTTCCTTTCAGGGACTCCTTGTAGAGTTTGCACAAGTGCTCCGGGACTTGGTAGACTCTTGACCAATGCCCTTTACCTCCACATCTGTAGCAAGAGTTTCCAGAGCCTTTTGAGGATTCAGCTTCCTTTCCCTTCTTATGGGTACCTTCATGGTCCACCCCATGTTGCTGCTTCTTATGAAAGTGGTTGTTGGGCTTATATAGCGAGTTATAGCCACCTCGACCACGTCCGCGCCCACGGCCACGGCCTCGGCCACGACCTCTGCCTCGATCCTGAAAATGATACTTTCGTTCAGGTTCGTCGAGACTGACAACGTTTGCTTCAGGAAACGCTTTTGATCCAGTCGGGCGAGATTGATGATTCTTAAGAAGCAACTCATTATTCTGCTCCGCAACGAGGAGACAAGCACTCAGGTCAGCATATGTTTTAAAACCCTGCAAGCGATATTGCTGCTGCAAAGTTAAATTTGATGCATGGAAAGTAGACAAAGTCTTTTCCACCATATCACTGTCAGATATTGTGAAGTCACAAAATTTCAAGCGAGTTGCTAGCTTGTACATAGCTGAATTATAGTCTCCGACTTTGCTGTAGTCTTGGAAACGTAAAGTGTTCCATTCATTGCGCAGAGCAGGAAGCAATACTTGCTTCTGGTGACCAAATCGGTCATTCAAACTCTTCCACAACACCTTTGGATCTTCCACAGTGAGATATTCATCTTTTAGGCCTTCACTAAGGTGCCTACGAATGAAGATCAAGGATTTTGCCTTGTCTATATCCGTTGAATCATTCACCTCATTAATTGTCTCGGTGAGATTCATTGATCGTAAATGCACCTTAATGTCAAGTGTCCAAGGCATAAAATTATCTCCATTGATACTGAGAGCATTGAACTCAAGCTTGACAAGATTCGACATGGTGGTAACTAACATGGAAAAATAAATATTTCATTAGAATTGTTTCAACTTGTAACCTACATAAATTGCAACAAACAAAAGGACATACAAGAATGCGAGCATAATTGAAATAGATTCAAATTCTGCTTGCGGAACATCGTTGATGACAATAGCAATATGCATTGCACTAATTACCATTACAATAGCAATATGCATTGCACTAATTACAATAGCAATATGCATTGCACTAATTACCAAAAACCAACACCATTTCGGCGACCATTTTGTCGAAAATCTTAGAGTATGAATGGTATGAAGTAGAAGAGAAAATATGAATTTGAAGTATGGGATGAGTGCGAATTTATAGTGTAAAATGTTGCCGTTTATAGCCGTTTATAACCGTTGCATTTTCTGCTGAAAATATAGCCGTTTTAGCTATTAATTTTTTTTTTTTTTATATTTTAAAATTAAATGACAGATTATATTATTAGTGTCATCAAAATAGATAAACATAGAAAATATATTTTAATCACATAAACATCAACATAAAGTATTTAAAAAAACTTATTAGAAGTTAATCACATCACATTTTTCTTAGGGCGGTACTCCGCATTTTAAGTAAAATATGATGTTATGTAATAAAGTTATAATTAGTATATATCACATCACATTACTATAAGGTGGTACTCCTCCTGTGTATAGTAATATGCTGTTAATTTTAACAAAGAACTCAATAAAAGGTTTAGATGAATTTTGCCATACCTGTGTTCTTGAACTTACTTAGTGGAGAGTGATCGTGCTGATAACGTGTTGTAAAATACGAGAGTAAATAAAACGACACAAGAATTTACGTGGTTCGATCAATGATCTACGTCCACGGCCGGAGAAAACCGGAATTCACTAATCTCTTTGGAAGAATGATTACAATGGTACAAACACTTTTTATATGGATACTTTAGTAAAGTAACCAATGGCTTTCTATGCTATAAAAGGTAGAGAAAAGAGATGATGAGTTCTATGCTTGGAATGGCTTAGAATTGATGTGTTTTTCATCCCAAAACTCTAACCTATTTATAGGAAATTTGTGGTAACAATTTTCCACATTATCAAGCTTTCAAAGTCATCTTTTGGGAGCTAAAACATAGCTCTAGTTTTATAACTTTGGTAATTTCATGTTAAGTCATCTTTTGAGAGCTACAATATAGCTCTAGTTTTATGACTTGGTAATTTCATATTTTCACATTAGGTGAATAAGATTTTCATCTTTTCACATATGAGCATTTCACATTATACCATTATTCATAACAGAAAACCAACAACAATGAAGAAAGAAAAAGGAGGGAGTACTTTTTTCAAATTCGATCATTTAAAAAAAAACAAACAAACGACTGTGCAAAATTCAACGCAGCCAAGTTTATTTTTTGACAACGACAGCCAACTGGAAAGTAAAATAAGTTCATTTGCCTGTACTGGAAACATGTGACAGTATTATAATATTGAAAATGCTATAAACAAATCCACCAGGAGCACAGCTTGATCAGAGCTTTCACCATTCTTCCACACCACAAACTCTGAGTCAAAGTAGTTTTTTTCATACCACTGCCTGAAAATACGCAGCGCATAAGGCCCTTGAACATCTCCATGTGGATCTTTATAGCACCATATAGCATCATCAATAGTAACATCGTACTCTATAACCATTTCTGGTACATCAATAACAGTAGAATCGCTTTCTATCATAGCTTCAGGTTCATCAATAGTAGTGCGGTTCTCCATCACCACTTCTGGTTCCTCAATAGTAGCGCGATACTCTATCACCGCCGCTTCTGGTTCATCATCGTCACTTAGTTCAATGATAGGAATCTCATTCACTACTCTTTCTGATTCTGCAGGTAATACCTCACCATCATCTAAGTCTACTACCAGTACTTCTCTATTCATCTCATCACCGCCACTTTCACCAACATTTCCAATTTGCATTATGTTCGAATTCTGCCCGTCTGCATGCATATCAAACACCAGTTATTTAGCATTTTTCTAAATGCTACAAATCTCTGAATAAATCAACTGACATCTGACACCCTGGAATCTGGATAATGACTCTTACAACTTGGCTATTTCACATAAGCATGATTAACCCTAAGGATACCTTATTGGGGAGAGGACTTAAATACATTAAGGGGCATCATTTTCAGCCACTACTATCTTGACAAATTCACTCATAATTCTTTTGTGAAAACTTGAAAACCAAAACACAACTCAGGTGGAACAGACCAATTGGTCAGGGACAATGGCAATTATAGCAGAGGTGCAGGTGGAACAGACAACAGTGCATTTAACACCTCTTTCAGAAAAGATAACAAACAGAGCCACGGATTTCATAGGAGCTAAAGAGAGTTATCAGAAAACTTACCATTCGTGGCCTCTATACTTGCAACTCCATTTGTGATACCCAGGTGTTTTACTTCATAAGCAGCTAAATAGCTTGTAGTAGCTGCAGATGGAACTTTGATATCTCCAGAACCTGAAGCAATTTAATAGTCAACAGATGAAATATATTAAACAGTGGAACTATTTCCATCTTCTTCAACACTAGCTAACCTCAAAGGAAGCAACTGTCATACTATGACGTAACGACTAAATGTAATTATATCGAAGTAAAGAGAGGCGGTGCTTTTAACTTACTAGCTAAGAGATACCATAGATTTCATAGAACAAAAGAGAGTAATCAGAAAACTTGCCATTTACAGCAGCTTCTTCACTTGCAACTCCATTTGTGATACCCGAGTTTTCGATTTCATCAACTAAATTGCTAGTAGTAGCTGCAGATTGAGCTTTGACATCTCCAGAACCTGATTACAACATGATAGAGTCAATAATTGAAATATTCAAACAATGAACGATATCTTCTTCAACACTAGCTAACCTAAAAATGGAGAAACTGTCATATTATGGCAATAACAATTTTACGTCAGTATACCAGAAGCTTTTTTTTTTTTTTTTTTTTGAATGATTAACTTCTTTTTTAAAAAATAAACACCTATGAAAGGTGGGGGAAGATATTATAAGGGATCCCCAGTCTCAATTGGAGCCTTTGAAGGCAAAGTTTTTACAAACACCATAAGGTGCATCAAAAGGAGCATAAAAGCTCCTGAGGCAAGAAAACCTCTAAAAAAGGGAATAAACCCCAACAAAAATTAAAAAGCAGTACAAAGGACTAGCTCCGGCAAAGAGAACTACACAACTTATTTGCTTACAAAGTAAGAGAATTATTAGCACAAGCAGATTAGTATACCAGAAGCAAAGAGAGGCAATGCATAAAGTAATTACAGGTTCAGTTTCCTGTCTGTGGTTTGATGATAAGGCTCAAACTTTATTGACAGAAGATAATTATCACAACGACTTCTCACTTCTGCGTTTTGGTTCACTAGTAACCATGCCAGTAATGACCGCAACACTTCATAAGGAGCTACTATGGAATTTTAAGGTTAAAGAAGTAACATGGTGGAACACTACAGCCCATTTCATTCACAAAAAGCAAAAATAATAAAGCTATGAAGTTGGTACAAATGAGGAATCTACTACTACTAATGGGAGGGAATCTCGTGGAACTAAATATAAATATGTATCTTTTTGAATATAACAAATACTAACATCGTGGTAAATCTTCAACCAAAATCTCATGCATGATCAAAATATAGTGACCAAACCAGAGAAAGAGCAATCAGCATGTAATACTCACCAGCATCATCGGAATAATAATTATCACAAGCCTCCCAGTCATAAAATATGGGTGATGAAGTATCCTTTTCTCCCATATCTGATGCAATCGAGGCCGAGGGTATAGCTTGAGGATCTAACGTATCAACAGCTATTTCGGGCATCTCTGAAATTAGTTTTTCCTGTTCAGATGCTTTCTCAAGTACCTTCCTTTCAGCCAAGAGGTCAAACAATGTGAATTATAGTTAAGTAAACTAATGTAGTAAAGATAATTACTACAAACCACATTTAAAACTCAACCACATAAACCTTAAAATTTGGCATAAAACATGTTCAGATGGTTTTACATCATGACTACTATGTCACTTTAAACATGAGACTTAGAAATAAGTAAACCCACGATCAGTGAGGAAAACAGTCTTTACAAAATGGGCACTGCGATGAAACACCTAGGCTAGTTCCCACAAGAAATATCAGTCAAAAAAAATAATTTCTTAAACTTAAGAAACAGAAGAACAGAATTAAGATTCTAGAACAGATAAATAAGGCCTTGGTTGTCCCAGCAATATTTTGATTCAACTCTACATCTCAAAGTAGGCAAAACAAGTACACAAGAAGAAAAAAATGAGTTTGAGCAGGAAATAATTAAGGTAAGGAAGGATATTCTTTGCGCCATCCCTTTTCATTGGCTCGATCAATACGTTTTTTCAGGAACAGGAGTTGTCTAGGAATCCACTGCAAAACAATGAGCATAAAGAGAAATAATAAGAAATCAAATAATACAAATTCACTGGAAACCAGCACAGAAATCAGAAGCAAAAAATTACAAATACAAACTTAAAAGGTGGGATAATTTTCATGAGAGTTAACTTCATAGGAAAAGCATTTTAGCTAGGTATCTGACCTATTAGGCAACTGGGGAAGAAGGGAAACTAAATAAAAGAGAGCTAGAGGACGATTTAAGTGGTAACTATGCAGATTTTGATGGTATAGAAAAAATGATACAGATTTCTCCCGAAACATTACTAGTGATTTACAACTATGTATGCATTTCTAGGCGAAAGAATGGAATTCCTATCTTACTCAGCAAATACAAATGTCTAGGAAATAATGATCCCTCCCATAATTATTTCAACATCCGTGGTACAAATAAAGTGGAACCCAAATTTCCCCAAGTGAAACGCCACCCCAATGTCATCACTGAAAAGTAAACAATCAGATCGTTTTCTATATTTATACTAAGATCTTAACTGGAGATCAAGATGATAAAATGTGCTCAAAATTTTTTTAGTTACACATGTAATCATGAGAATTTTTCCTAATGCACAAGAAACAGACGAATATTCTCAATTTCATGAACAAATGAGTCCGAATATTGAATGAAAACAGAGATAGGCATGCTGATAGTGCTATCTCAATAAAACACATACAGTAAATAACAAAGAAGAAGAGTTCAGGACACTGGCACTACGAATTGAGGAAATATGGCGAAATGGGTGCTCAGTGAGCTTAAATTCCAATTCAGAATAAAACTTTCCTAGAGTAGTCATCCCATGTACAGACAGCATAGGAAAATCATGTGAGAAGACCATCAAAAACTAGAAAGGATAAATAAAACAATTGTCTGACAAAGTGGGCTTTTGAGGAGCTCAATGGACATCAAAAATTCATTCTCAGGAGGACAAATATATGATTCTCACTCTTGGGATGAGAACAAGATTAATTAGGGGGGGAATTCGCTTCTTCTATAGTTAACCCACAAGTACACATTCATACTGAGAGGCACGATGCAAGTCAGAAATTCCACTTACATGTTTCATTATATCCCTGTGTAACATTCCAGCCTTGGCTTCAAACTCCACCTACCAAGGAAGCAAAAGCTTCAGCAGGCAGTTGCCACAAGAAGGTGACAATAGATGAGAGCAGCCAGAAAAAAAAATGTGTGCAGGCACATAAGCCAAAAGGACCAAGAGTAAATTAGCATAGACATGTTCACAAAAATAAAAAATATCTAATGTCTTTCAATTAACTAAACATGTCAATAGATCTAAATACGCAATGGTACCCAGTGTGTCAAATCTAAAATGGATGAAAGTTGAAGTTGTGTTTAAAATTTAAAAGATGCAACTTGTAACCAGCAATAGTGAAATCAGATAGTGCTCAGTATACACACTAGTTTTTAGTACTATGGAGAACATTCACATACTATGAGATAAAAGTGCAAGAACATTTTAAAGCTGTAGAGGGAAAAAATTAAAGTTGTAGAGAACTAGGAGAAAATAGGGTCCAATATCCAAATGGCACTTTTAAGAAGGGTGAGGCCTTGAATAGTTTATCATATTCATGCTCATTTCCGTAGACAAATTACTAGCTTATGTGTACGCATGAGAAAAGGTGGGGAAAGAAGGATAACAGGATGAGGTTTGGGACTTCAGAAACTAGGCTGCAAGCTCTATGACTTCCACAGTTTTGCTGCAAGTGTAGCAATTAAGATATTATCTTAGCTCAATATCCACACCTTTCTTATGCAACTTTCATCTCATATTTCCAGTAAATTTAAACCTGTCTTGATCAAGACACTGACTGCTGTTCATTCTTACATATATCATTCTTAATGATAAAAGGAGGAGCGGGGGATGAGGTTCAAGAGTTCAGAAAAACTAAGCTACAAGAAGGATAATTATGTTCTACAACGCCTACAGTTTTACTGCAAGTGATAAAGTAATGACCTTACCTCTCTATCCACACATATACGATTATCACTTCATCTCATTTTTCAGAAATTTGTAACTTTCATCCAAGGTATATCTTACATAACAGAGCTGCATTTATCAATATTTCAGTGCATTTAGTAGACAGTGTCTGAGATGTGTAAAAAAAATCCGAGAAAATCAAAGGCTCTGGTAGCAGTGTAACAACAGAACTAGAACAAGACTACCTCGCTATATGGAGTCAGCTATGCGGACTACATCTTTCCATAATATACATTTTAGAATATTTATCTAATCTAGAGCATCAATCACCCATTTCATTGTTGGTACTTATATTTATCCCTTTTTCTTATAAATGCTCTGAACCATCAAGTATAGCTGGTCTTATTTCGCAAAGTTTTCCTTTCAATTTTAGCTGCACTTAACAATTACAAAGAATGATGCACTTCAATTGGTGTAAGACCAGCTGTAATGGGAAAGGGGATGCATAAAAGGACTTGGAACATCATACATGGCTATAAAACAATAATCAATCATATGGTCCACTATCTGGGATTGGCTATAAGGATCCTACCAGACTATCGTGCTATTGTAAATAATGGGTAAATCATACCAATGTCTATAGCTGAGAGAGTAATCCTCACTTAAATAGTTAAATAAATGATGTGCTCAACATAGAAAAGCCTGACACCCAGAAGAAATAAAAACTGAAACTAGGAGTCGTTACTGGATACAGTATCTCTTTAAATTCCTAAGGCAACCCCCTTGAAACAACTGTAACATTTCAGATCATTCAAAAAAGAGGTCAATAAAATGTGTCTTACAAAAGTAGGCCACCTATGCAGACCAGCCTTGACTCTTTCACGCAAATCCTCACACTCTTCCTGTATAGCATGACAGAGATGATGCACGGGGTCAAGGATCATATAGAACAACAAAGTACTCTATAAAGACAATGGTACATGACAAAGAGGCTGATACATAGAATGACTGCATAACATATCGAGCTCTTTATTTCTTCACGCGATAGACTTCAATAATCAGTGTGTTACAAAATTCACAAGAGTAAAAACTGAGGGGGCATTTGGGTCTTCAATGGAATCGAATGTAAATAAGTATAGTATATAGTAGGGACCAGTTTTTAAAATTGTGAAGAAATTCCATATTTTAATTCCCCGGAATCGAACCCTATATGGAGAGAATTTGTGGGAATAATTCCAGAAGTTTGATCCACACCCATAAGCCAAACATAATACTAATTTTGATAAAGGGAAAAATGGGGATCAGAAACGTCATATTCGAATGATTTTATCAATTAAGGATTTTCAAAGGAAACCCTGAATGTCTGTAAATATGGCTAAGAGGCTAGAGCTACTGCAAATACTCAAGTTGAAGCTTAGGTCACAAATTCCCTCTTTTGCCTCAAGGGGATGAATATTTTTCATCATAGAAATAGATGCAAACAAATACATCCTCCACTGTGAATGAAAAAAGTAATGCCCCGTTAATCTCTTTTTTTCCTTGTTGGTGAATGACTGATTTCAAAATCCATTTTAGTAAAAACAGTATTACCTCCAAGAAGTCAGCATCGGACAACATTTCTATCGCAATTTCATTCACAAAATTTGAAAGCTGAAGATAAACTTTTCCATCATTATCTGCTTCTGAGCTCATTCTGACACCTGCAGGTGGACAAAGTGTCATAACTAACCTTATAGATTAATGATAAGACTGCCTGATATTGTTATTGCTAGATACTTTTGACTCTTCAGATTTGTAACACGGCAAAAAAATCAAAACATCTAAGATCACAGAAATAGTAAATCTGATACAGTGAGAAAAAATAATTAATTGACATCACTGCTTGTTTATTATGTATGGACCATGGTAATACTGAGATGAATTTCGACAAAGTCAACAACCATAAACCCTTTGAATACTTCCTACTCAAAATATTCCATGGATGAACCGCTTCAGATAACAGATTAAAGGTGTTCAATGAATGGTCTCAGTCTCAATCAAATAGCAACATCAATATCAACTAGAGGATTCGAACATGAACAGTTTCGAAGATAATCTGGTGATCTTTTTAGTAACAGATATGTTAAAGTGAAAAAAAGGATCCCTGCTTCATAAATAATAATGTAAAATAAACTTCAGAACCTTAACATACACAGTTAACTGATTGGTTTCGACTTGTTCTTGCAGGCAAGAAAGCCTCCATCAAACTTTGGGTTGCACCTATCTCATTTCCTATATATACCACCACTTTAAATATAACTTATCCCTCCTATACACAATAATGAAATAAACACCCTATAAAATGGAAAGCTACGTTTGTGATAGAAACTGAAATTTGAATGATATGGCAAAAACACTGACCTACTACTTGCAGGAGTTGATGGGAGTATTTTTGTAGATAATCGTTTGGGTCACATTTGATTCTCACAAAACTACCAATTACTTTATCAGCAAAACTTTCTTCTGCCTTTAAGAGATCCAGAACTAAAGACTTTTTCAGATATACAAACTTCAGATTTTTAGCACAGACAGAAGCAGAACAGTTCTTGGAGACTTTTTTCTTCTGGCAAGATGGTCTAGAGCCATTATTTGAAGCTTTCTTATCCACCTTTTTAGCACCATATTCCTCCTCTCCTGAATCAGACTGGGAGTCATCCTCTGAACTGCTCTGAAATTCAGCAAGATGAGTTTCTAGGAGTTTCGAAACATGCACTCTGAATACTGATTTTTTTCCAAAAAGATCACTCAGCAAGCCATCACAAATAATCCTCTTCTTAGACTTGTTCTTCTTTTGGATAAGGTTTCTATCATTTGCATATTGATCAATAATGTTTTCCACAGTCATCCGACTAAATTCCATGCTTGTATCCCTTCCAATTGATTGAAGAAACTGAATCAAAGGCTTTGACCCCCATCCGATAAACTCCAATTTTTTCTGTGTCTTTCTCCGTCTCCTCCTTTTCATGGGTGGGAAGTTACTGGATTCTTCCTTCCAAAAAGATGAATCACCAGTCATCCCTTCCAGTGGGAGCAAAAACACGAAGGTAGTGCAGATGGAAGAGGCAAAGCCACGAAAGAACTTATAACTCAGTAAAACCTGGACCAATTCTAACTCCCTGTCACATCCAAGTGCCCTTTTGATTTTCTGGGAACAAGAACACTCCAAATTAATAGACATGCAAACTACATCAGTAGCTTTGAACACCAACAAATGAATCATGCACACTACAAATCAACAAGTAACAACAGTATGTTTAACAACAGTCAGAAAGCTAACAATACTAGGGACACTGATCTGTAAATAAAATCCACAAATTGGCTAATTTAATTCCAGCTCCACTGAAAGCCCAAGATAACTTATCAACAAAACAGGCACCATTACCATATGACATCAACCTAGAAACATTAATAATCACAACCTTCAATGCATGCAATACGCTAATTATTTGAAAACTATAGAGCATTTTACCTTAGAAGCAGAAGCAGCCCAGCTCCAAACTCAACAGTACAACCTGGAATGGCATGTCCCCTACAACATTCAACGATCAAACAGTGAAATTGGGAAATCGCTCCTCGATAATACTGAATATAGGTTGAGAAATGGGTTTTTAAATACAACAGAAAAGCAGCGGCGACAGTTAACCGTCACTGCCGTGCCGCCGGAGATCCCACCTGCAAATGTTCCAATATACTTTATGGTTTCTGTTTCGGCTTTGATCACATGATAAAAGTGGATACTACTAGTACTTTCTCCAATTCTTTAATAATGTACCTTTTTTTCTGGGGAAATTTCGGAAGTTTCTTATACCCTTCTAATAAAATTTAAATAAAAAGTTTTTTTTACGGATAAATAAAAAGTTCATTTTACTTTTTCTACTTCTCCCTAGGTTCCCTTCAAAACTTTTAAGTTTGTCTGAAATTATCTAATTCAATATATACTATGGTTATATCTAGAGTTCATAGAAATGAATCATATCAATTCTATCAAAGAAAAATTAGACTAAAAACTGTAGGTTTAGAATGTAGAATTGTATTTTATTTATTCTAATCGATGAAAAGTACTCCTAGGATCATAAACTCCGATCAAGATTCTGTAGGCAATTAAATAAAAGGGATAAAATTAGGGCAAAATTTATGTCACCCAATTTGAAATTTAATGAAGATTTAAAATCATCTTTACCTATATCAGCATAAGCATATGCATAATTTCAGAGACGGTATGCACTTTTGTTATATCTAGAGTTCAGCGAACTGAATCAGGGCAGTTCTATCAAATAAAAATTAGGCTAAAAACTCCAATCAAAAGTAGAATGTAGAATTGTATTTTATTCATTAGAATCGATAAAAAGTAGAATCATAAACTCCGATCAAGATTCCGGTGGAAATTAAAATAAAATGGATAAAATTAGGGCAAAATTTATGGGCACCCAATTTAAAATTTGAGGAAGATTTAAAATAACATTACCTGTATTGGCATAAGCATGTGCGTAATTTCAGAGACTGTGTGCACTTTTGTAAGAAGAAGAGAAAGGGATGATAGACTTGTGTGGGGCAAGACGGAATTTATAAGAAAGGGAAGTTTGGGATGAGTTTACGATGTGCAACAATCTTGAGAGAGTTCAATTAGTCAAAATATTGATCTAAAACTCCGGGATGGCACGTGCACCACTATCTATAGATGTGATTACAAAAAAATCTCCAAATATTTTACAATATATAGTTCGGTCATATGTAACTGATGTGACTTGAAAAACAGGTGGTAGTTAAACTTAACTTAGATAGAAGTCATAAGTCCAAATCAATAAAATATAATATTTTAAAATCATATAATAAAATGGTCAAAATGTGTGGAAATGCATAATATATGGGAGCAAAGCTGCATTTCTTCTGAAATAACAATTTTGTGTTTACATTTTTCTTTGATTCAATATACTCTCAAATTGATTTTACAAGCATATATTATTATATACTACAACAACTTGTTCACAAATTACTAGAGTCATATATTCATTTGGACATTTTTTAAATTAAAATATGAATATTAGAGCATCCACAATGGCAGTGAATTAAGAAATACTTCTTAAATGACACATTATCAATTTTAATAAAAATTAAGTAAGAACCACCAGATTATGATAGTAGGAAATATAAGAATCACTTTTTAAGAGCATCCACAATGGTGGTTCTTAACACCACTTTTCTTAATAATAAGCACTCCTTAAAAATAAATGACCATTGTGTAGTTTTAGAAATCACTCCTTAATAAGAAGTTACTTAGACCATCCACAATGGTTTGATCTTAAAGACCACTTCTTAAGTGACATATCATCATTTTTGACAAAAACTAAGTAAATCATTTAACAACAATGGTAAGAAAAATATGAAGCACTTCTTAATTGCTACTTCATCATTTTTAATTTTTTAATTTCAAATTAGTAAGACAATGAATGAAGTAGCAATTAAGGTCATTTATATAAAATCCACAATAATAATATATTTTAATTTTTGTTCATGCTTTATACTTCAAGTTAAAATGTTCATGCTTTATACTTCAAGTTAAAATGTTTATGTTTCAAGTTAAAATGTTCATGTTTTATGTTTCAATTGTTAAAATGTTTATGGTGTATATTTTAAGTTAAAATGTTCATGTTTTAACTTGGAACACTGTAGCAAATCGGCACTGTAGTGACTCGACACGGTAGTGCATGAACACTGTAGCGCATGAATATTTTAAAATTTTCAGAATTTGCAAATTGGTTCCTTTGTGTTTTTGACTTATAACATTTAAAATTTAATCAGGTCTCTATATAGAGACGGTCTCTTCCAAGACTTTGCTCATATCTTAATTGTAAGAAGTTCTTCTTAATCCATACTACCATTGTTGATTGTTGGTTCTTACCTTATTATTATCAAAACTTAAAATATGGCACATATAATTCACTACATGGAGCTCCACAAGAAGATATTTTTTTTAGTAAAAACCACTCCTTATTATATATATTTAAGAATGACCATTGTGAAGATTTAAAGACATTATCTTATTTTTTCAAATAAATACCATTGACCATTGTCTTTGGAAATTAAAAACATCATCTTATTTTTTCAAATAAAAGAAATTTTTATACAGTGATTTTTAATTTATTTTTGGATTTTTATAGTGTTAATAATTATAAAACCAAATAATTTCTAGTCAAAATAACAGAATATTTTAGCAAGTGAGCAAAATATTGGCAAACCATCTTCCTGGCATGATAGACTAGCGTGGTTCACACCACTTACGTGTTGCGTGTTGTATAAGAGCAAGTCCAACAGGATCTCTATAATAGAGATTTTCTATATTTTTAGAATTTTTTGTCTCCAACAGATTTGCTATCTCAATTTCTATTATAGAAAAAATGATGAGAGAAGATTTCATTCTCTATATATGCATAATGAGAGAGTAAATTTGGAGAACGAAATTTATGGGAATTGAATTAGAATTCCTATTTTTAGTAAATTTTTGAAAAAACATTCCATTTTTCTCTCTAAAACCTCTAAAATAGCAAAACTGTTGGATTGGAAAGAAAAATTTATAGCAAATATCACCTTTTTTTCTCTACTTTAGAAAAGATTTAGAAAACCTGTTGAACTTGCTCTAACAGGAATAACATTTAGTTCTTCTTTGAATTTATTTTTAAGAAGAAATACTATTAATATGATTAAATCATTATATAATATCCTGCTATATGACTAAGATATTAATTGCCACTTTTTTTTTTATAAATTAATCTAGAAATGGTTAGTTCTACTCTAATTGAATCCTGGAGCCGAGAGCACTTCAACGTGGTGCATCGGGCTAGAGCCCCGTCTTCATCCATGGCTTTACAAAAACTGATGCAATCCCACCACGTGAGTGATTTACAACAAAAAGAACCTCAATCAAAATCTGATAATTAGCCCAAGGAAACCATTTCTGAGCTGCTATCTGATGTGGCTGCGTCTCCGAAACCCTAAAAGCCATTAAACAAACAATTTAGCTTTAAAAAATAAAAAAATCAAACCGTAAAACTTAACTCAACAGAAGAGCATCCAAATAACAGCAGTTAACTTATGGCTAAGCAAGTGAGACAGCAAACGAACAAACAGAGGGTAAAAATTAAAATAACCTAAAATCTCCAATCTTAACAATAAACTTTGCATTGAAGCTCAATAGTGTATATTCTAATCACAGAAGCCAGTCGAGCTAATCACGAAAGCATCAAACAATAAACAACAAAATGGATAACTAAATACAGCCTCAAACTTCCAAAGAATTTTCCTACATTTATTGGTCCAAGTGACCGCCTAAAATCTCCTAAACACATACTCCATACTAATCATGAAGGCATAAAACATCAAACAGAAAAATCGATAGCTAGATAAAATCATCAAAAATATCAAGTAAATATATCGACTTTTATCAGTGAGCAAATCGATAGCAGTAAAACAGAGGAACATGCTACTTACTTAGCGCCGACAGTAAGTGCCAATGCTATTCATATAACTGTATTTGGTTTTCATCCTAATGGTTTAACACACTTATCTGTACTCACATTAGTTTATCAACATATCAACATTTATATCCTTATGAATCATCTAATAATCCGAACGGAAATCAAACGAAAATTTAAATTAAAACCCTCAGGGAGTCGTTCTTTTGCATACGGATTTATATTCCTTACCAATTAAGATTAGAAAGGAGAAAAGCTTCAGTGAGAATCAATAGAAAAAGAAAAAGATGACAGAGAAATCCATTAGTCGTCGTGAATTAAAACTCAGAAAATAGGACAATTACTCTTAATCAGTAATCACACTCATTACTTATAATTTTTAAAACCTATACAATCGAACAGGGTCAAAGAGAAAAAGAAATTCAGTAGATTACCTGTGAAACTGCCAGGCAGAGGAAAAGTGGACAAAGGGCAGCAGCCGGATTCTGGACTCAGAAGAATGGAAGAAACCAAGATAAAATATTCAGGATAATTTATCCTTTGATTGAGCTTGCCAAATTATGATAGCATTACTGTCATTATTTTTTTCTAGTTGCTCATAAATGATGCAAATAGTGTGCAGAACATAAGTACAACTGATGATTGCATGCCATTTGCCAATCTAATCTGCTCTAAGTGATATACATGGAAAGCAATATATGCATATATGACAAAGGCTTAAGCATATCAGAGACATTCCAAGATAGACTTCATCGCATGCCCTTATATAGCATAATCAGTTAAACTTCACGTCACCATATACTATACCTACATATAAAATACTAAACTTCTGCCTATGAAATCTACTTGTCAAAATATTCATTTACAGTTTACTTAAACAATCAAACTCAGCAGAAAAGAACACCAAACAGTAGCTATATCAATGCACGTGGCGGAAATTAACAAAATATGACTCCTTAAATAGCTAATATGGCATTTAATTGTAGATTTGAAAGAGTTAAAATTCATAGCTGTTATGCCCCAGACTACAAATTGATAATATTGTGCTACCTGGAGCAGAGCATATCATATAATCGAGCATATTCCTCCCTTGGCAGGCTTAATCTGCATTTTTGGCAAAAGGAGTGGGAAACAGACCTCAGGAAGACTGTCAAGTAACTCAAGTTTATGTAGGAACATAAAAAGCAACATAGATGTATACAAAAAATATAACTTAACTAATTTTATTGTGTACACAAAAGTGACAACTCTCTCCAAAATCCAAAAAAAAATCTTAGTGCAACCTTCACTAACAAAATCATAGAGAAAACACCAAATCCAAAGTAGACAGCACCCGCATTGAAGAAAATCAAAAGCGTTAATTGTACGTGTTAAGAGAAGCCATTTTAAAATGCTTGAAACCTATTTGAAACCTATACAACAACGCAATCTGCAATTTGAAGAAAAGGTTTAGAACACATTTTTATGTACTTGTGAAGAAAGAAAAGTTGTTCTGTAGAAGGTTCCTCGTCAATTGCCATGAATTTGAAAACTGAAAAGGATAAGTGTAAAACGTCTTGTTATAACTGCATTCTGAAATCTTTTCTCACTGGAATTACCTGCTTGAGATTGTCTAGTAAGGTAAGCCTGATGTTGCCCGTGCACTTAGAAAAGCAATAAGTATTCTCCTGAAGCAACTGAAAGTTCATTAACCAAATAAAACAAGAAGTATATACTAGCAAAGAGAGGCCATACATTTCTTAGATCTAAAGAGAGTAAATCAGAAAACTTGCCATATACAGCAGCTTCTTCACTTGCAACTCCATTTGTGATACCCAGGTTTTCTTTCATCAACTAAATTGCTTGTACTAGCTACAGAGCTTTGACATATCCAGAACCTGATAACAACATGGTAGAGTCAATAGATGAAATACATTCAAACTGTCAGTGTCATATTATGGCACAACAATTTTATGTCAGTATACCAGAAGCAAAGAGAGGCAACGCATATAGTAGTTGCATCATTGAAGTTAAAAAGATCACTTAAATATGATAACTTAAAACTAAGTGATAGCTTCAGGTCAATCATTCAGACCAGATGTAATGAGAGGAAGGGCGTGAGCATAGCTATATTCTTTCATAACTTTTTACTTGCTGCATAAACACACACTTAACTGCAGAAAAATGGCTATAGTTGCTGAAAAATACACACTTAAAAGTAAAATTCAGACTGCAAATCATAATAGCAGCAGAACATACCTTTCAAGGTTTAGGTAATTATCACCGCCATAGTAGCCTTCACCTGTGTGGTAGGATGACCATCGATGCATTGCCGATGACCGACGCATCCTAGATTCATCGAGCAGACTCTATGGGCTAATTAAGATTTTGATGGATGGGATTTCTGTAGTTTTGGAATTTTGGTTGGGGTTTCGATTTGGGGTTTTGGGATTATGCCGCTGCGATTTTGATTCGGGCACACGATTGGGGTTCTGTGTTCTGGGGATCCTGTGTTCCGCGTCCATGTTATCACGGATAATGCATGATGATGCAGAGGCTGAAATGGCGGGCGTACAAAAAGAGGCTGAATTCTGAAAACAAGGAAACCAAATCCACGTTTCCAGAGTCATAAAAAGAAGCGCACCGGTCTTGTAGTTGGTTTCGAATTGGTTTCCGAAACCCTTACAAAAGCAAACTCAGACCGACGATTGATCATCATCATCATCACCAATTCACCATCATCATCATGGAAAGCTGGGTATCTGAACTGCCGGGCGACGTCATTCATCGTATCATCGCCAATCACTTGCTCAGCGATCCCAACCTCACCAACAAAACTGCGATTCGATTCAGCCTCTTATCCAAGGACTTGTCCACAGCAGTACAAAGGCGTGCTGCTTTGTTTTTCGAATGGAGCAATGATCCTAGATGCCTTGAAGAACTCAACTACATGCTCTCCGCTCTCAAACAGCAAAATACCCATCTTCAAGCCTTGAGAATCACACATGCTCCAGGTACGTTTGCACAACCTGTATTCGACGATTATTCGAGTTTTGATCGATGCATCGAGCTGGCAGCCACCAACAGCCAAGGTCTTAGGAAGCTTAGTCTATGGATGTGGTCTTCCTATGTCTTGCCCCAGGCCGTTTTTCAAGTCAAATCACTGGTGCAACTGGATTTACAGAGGTGCAGTTTGAGGTCAGTTGATAGCATAATAGCGTGGCACAATCTCAAAACACTCACACTGGGTAGGGTGCATGTTGGACAGGGGGTGTTTGAGAATATAATCAAAAGTTGCCTTTCCATTGAAATTCTCAACATTCATTGCTGCTTTTTCAATATCGACGACTTTCGTATTAAACTTGACAATCTTGGATACCTTAGGCAGCTTGATATTCAGTTGTATGGGTCTCAAACTTTTCAAGTGGATGCAGCACCCAATTTGGAATCTTTAGCATGTTCTTATATGTATAATAAACCAGTGAACCGGCTAGTTGATCTTGGTAAGAATGAATACCATAAACTGAGGAGCTTGTCGCTGGCCTGGCTGGACCAAACCTGTGATGACTTTTTCACCAACATGGAACATCAATTTCCACGATTACAAGAGTTATCTATACGTCATACAATGCCAAATTTCAAAAGAATCAATATATCAAGCTCGTCGCTCAAGAAAATAGAGCTTAAGTTCACCCAGGGATTGGAGGAGGCAACTTTTGATGTGCCTAACATTGATATTTTGGAATTCCACAGCGACCACCATGTTCCCAAGTTATCATATGCAGGTAACTCTGGCGGATGGATGTGTCATATCACAGTTGCAATTAGCAATGATAAGATAGACACGTCGTGGTTCCTGAAATTGAAGGAATTCCCGCCTCCAACTACAATATCCGTATTTTTTTTTGAGGGAGTCACCTACTTCTCTATTCAATCTCATATCCAAATGCCTATAGATTCTGTCTGCCTCCCTGGAACAATTCAAAAACTTACAATGTCGAGATATGGGTGTGAGCCCGAAGATCATCTGGCCATGGAAATCCTAGATGGTATTTTCTTGATTTGTCGCCCTCAAAGGATACAAATTATCGGTTGGCACCACAGTGAACTTCCAAAACTACTGTATGATAATCTGATGGGATTAACAAGATGTAACAATCCAAATTTCCAGCACTTAATGTGGAATGTGACTGAGATTGTCATAAATGGATATTGGACTGAACTTGTGGAGGGGTCAATCAAATATCAAAGCAGATGGCGCAATGTTCTGAAGAAGCATCAAGTAATGGACAGAGACAATTTTGTGAAGTTGTTGAAACTGGATCATCATGGGGATTGGAAGGCCTTATTCCATATTTACTTCAACATGGAGTACTATTGGAGACCCCAAAACAACATGATTACTGATACCCCTTGCCTATCTGTTGCAACTAGTGTGAAGCAAGCTACGTTAGAGGAAGTCAAGAATTCAATGAAACCACAAGTGTTGCAGGAGCAGAAACCTTATGATCACAAACACCACATGATTACTACTGACAGTACCCATTGTCGACCTGCCACAAGGGTGAAACAAGACTCAATGAAGGATGAGCCAAAAGTTTTGCTACAACAACCTTATAACAACAAGGAAATGTGTCCTGACCAAACCAATGAAAGACATTGTGGAATCCTTAACTCGGTGAATGAAGGGATGAGTCGTCGTAAATTCTCTGGATGCTGTTGTTTTCATTTTCCAAAATGCAAGCCTTTGTTAACTGTAAAACGGTTGCTATTTAAATAAACCACCTATATGTACTTGGCCTCCACTGTTTTACGTTTTCATTCAGGTTTGTAAATCTTCTTGTAGTGAAAGAATAAACTTCAATGTACTTTATAGTCATTGGAAGTTGTCTCCACTCCGTTCCAGCATTAGCACAGAAGTAATATCTGCCCGACTATACCCGACTATGATTGGCACTAAAGTTGCATCTAAAACTCAAAAGATTAATTAAAATTGTGTTATTACAACACCATGCATGTAAAAAGAGACTGTATGGTTCTTTGATGCAATTTCAGGAAGGCAATTGCAGATTATGCAACATAGATTTACAGATTGTCCCTGCAGTTGACCTTGAAGAAAGAAATGACCAAAGATGTATGTCACTAGGGATTTAGTCAAACAAATTTTGAAGTCAATTCACCAAAGAAGGTTGCTTCACTAGAAATTGAATTAAAAAAAACATTCTTGCTGAAGTTGAGGATACTGAAATTATTCGGACAGATCTTTCAAACCCATAAAACTCATCAAAATTAGGTAATCCGTGCAAAAACAAAACGAAACTATATAATGTGAGTGTCACTGAGTTGGTGGTGACCCGGTGCTTACCAATCATTGTCCACATAATTCTCCATAGGAACGCATAAAAAAGGTATAGCGGGCGGGAAAAATATCAAGGAATGCACGATATGAGAAATATCAAACTATTAGCTAAAAAGTAACTGTTAAGATCACCTCAAAGAAGGCAACACCAGAAATTTAAAAATGCGTGATTGTTTCAAGTCCTACCACTAAAGGTACAAATTTACCTTTTTGGTGACCTCAGTTTTCTACTAAAATCAAAACTTTTCAGTCTGATTGGGGGGTGAATTTTGAAATGTCTCCACCTTTCTTGAAACCAATGGTATCCTTCATCGCGTTTCCTATCCCCATACCCCTGAACAAAATGGAGTTGCTGAACGACGGAATCGCATCGTTGTTGAAAAACGTCTATCCCTACTAGCTCACTCCAATCTCCCTATGATCTCCTGGGAACATGTCTTTCCTTTCACACTGTTGTTTACCTAAATAACCATACCATCACCCCTACTCTCCACCACAAATCCCCTTATTCTTGTCTTTATCAACGCCAACCTGATTATGCCTTTCTTAAATCTTTTGGCTGCCTATGTTACCCCTATCTTTTCCTTTACAACAGCAGCAAGTTGGAATTCCGTTCTGCAGCCCGTATCTTCTTTGGCTACAGTTAAAAACACAAAGGATACCTATGTCACCACGTCCCTACCTCCAAGACTTACAATATCTCCCGTCACGTTGTCTTTGACGAGTCATCCTTTCCTTACCCCACTCATGCTCAGTCCCACTCACTTGACATGCCTACTGTGGATCTCGATATTCAACCACTTCAGGCAGCCCTTTCTCTCACTCCATTGGTCCCTCTTTCGGATGATCTTCCTTCTATTGATTCCTCACCTGGTCCCGTCACACCTCCATCCCCCACTCCATCTTCGGTTACGTCTATTCCACCTTCCCAGCCCACTTCCACGGCCATCATCCCTTATCCGCAGGTCCCATCTTACTTTCGGCCATCGGAGTCTTCTGTACACAGTATGTTTTTTTTTATGTAATATTTTCTTCAATTAAATTGCTCAAAAAGTTCATACAACTGATTTGGCCATCACTCTAAGCCAAACATTCAACAGATGTAAATAACTAACCAAAAGGAGAAAACAACTATTCTATAGCCATATGAAATACAAGTGACTATGATCATAACTAGTTCATCAAGATATTGCTAGGATTTTAGAATAACTATCATGAATGCGCTTCCATTCCATCTGTCCTAGCATATCTTGCTAAATTCGCATCTACCTTCGGAGCTTTGGTGTCTTCAACGTTCCATTTCAATCTCCAGCTCGTATATGATTAAGGGAAAATCCACCGTAGCATATATGCGAATTGACATGTCAAAACACAAGTCTGCCCCGGTTCAGTTCCCATAGAAATCAAATAAGCCATATGTAGTCTGGTCTGAGTATGCTTATAATCTACTTCGATCCAGCCCGTCAAGTCTTTAGATAGTGTCATGGGCCAAGGTTGGGTAACTGGTTTTACCCAGCAGCCCAACACCTCTGAAATACCAAAGGTAATCAGTGCGGTACCTACGACATATGTACAAGTTACATACTAGGGCCATAATCCCTCATCCAGTCTGTCAAATATTTTTGATAGTGTCTTGGGCCAAGGCCGGGTAACTGGTTTTTATACCAGCAGCCCAACACCTCTGAAATACCAAAAGGTAATCAGTGCGGTACCTACGATATATGTACAAGTTTCATACTTGGGGTAAAACCCCTCAACCATTCCATTCCATCAATCAGATAGTGTCATGAGCCAAGGCTGGGTAACTAGTTTTTATACCAGCAACCAACACCTCTGAAATAACAAAAGGTAATCAGTACGGTACCTACGACATATGTACAACTTTCAAACTAGGGATTTATCCCCACAACCAATCCGTCAAGTCTTTAGATAGTGTCACGGGCCAAGGCTGGGTAACTAGTTTTTATACCAGCAGCCCAACACCTCTGAAATACCAAAAGGTAATCAGTGCGGTACCTACGAAATATGTACAACTTTCATACTAGGGATATATCCCAACAACCAATCCATCAAGTTTTTAGATAGTGTCACGGGCCAAGGATGGGTAACTGGTTTTTACACCAGCAACCCAACACCTCTGAAATACCAAAGGTAATCAGTGCGGTACCTACGACATATGTACCAAGTTTCATACTAGGATCCATTCACACCATCCTCAACATCAATCAGAGGGGTCATAGCCTGTTTCAATCATCACCTTTAGAGTATGGTTACTCGGGCTTCCACAAACTCTTTACGACCCACTACTCACATTGCCACCAAACACTCTGTCACTTGTGACTCCTCTGACTTCGAGCCAAAAACCTTCCTTCAAGCCAAAAGGAACCCTAATTGGCAGCATGTTAGGAAATCATAATTTGATGCTCTGATTGCTAATGGGACGTGGGACCTTGTTCCTCGGCCTCACGCTTCTAATGTTGTTGGTTGTAAGTGGGTTTACGGATCAAAAAGAAGCCAGATGGTTCTGTTGACATGTATAAGGCTCGCCTAGTGGCAAAGGGCTTCGATCAAGAGGAAATAGTTGACTACTTCGATACTTTCAACCCAATTATCAAACCAACCACCATTCGAGTTGTCTTGAGTCTCGCAGTTACTCGTGGTTGGCCGCTTCGCCAGGTTGATATCAACAATGCCTTTCTCAACGGTGACCTTGCTGAAACTGTCTTTATGGACCAGACCTTTGGGTTCATTTCCACTGCACATCTCACTCATGTATATTGTCTCAAGAAGGCTATCTATGACCTTAAGCAAGCTCCTCGTGCATGGTTCCAGAAACTACACCAAGATCTTTATCATCACGACTTCACACAATGTATCTCTGACAATTCGCTCTTCATCAAGCGTCATGGCACTGATATCGTGTATATTCTAGTCTACGGTGATGACCTGATTATCACAGAATCGAACTCCACCTTCATCGAGGACTTCGTTCGGTATCTTCACCGAACTGAAGATACTTGGGTGATCTTCACTACTTTCTTGGCATTGAGGTCCACCGCAATTCTTCCGGCATTCTGCTCACCCAGAGAAAGTACATCCTGGACCTTCTTGATCGCAACAACGTGTTGGGGGCCAAACCTATTGCATCTCCGGTAGTTCTTGGGTCACATCTCGTTTCTGGTAGTGATCCACTTTCTGATGTCCATCTCTACCGCAGCATTGTTGGGGCTCTCCAGTATGCCACCATTACCCGTCCTGAGATTTCCTACTCGGTCAACGGGGTATGTCAGTTCATGCATCGACCGTCTGACCATCATTGGGCAGCCGTGAAGAGAATTCTCAGATATCTCAAAGGGTCTCTTGACAATAGTCTTTTCTTCCGCCAAGCCCATGACTCTCGCCATGTCTGCTTACTGATGCTGGTTGGGCTTCTTATCCAGAAGATTGTCACTCCCAACATGGATTCGCCATCTATCTTGGTGGTAATCTGGTCAGTTGGTCATCTCGCAAACAGAACGTTGTTGCTCGCTCTAGCACTGAGGTCGAATATAGAGCCACTGCATTTGCCACTTCTGAGCTCATTTGGTTACAACAACTTCTGAAGGAAATGTCGGCTCCTTCCCACGGTCCTCCCATTCTTCTCTGTGACAATCTTAGTGCCACGTACATCACGGCCAACCCTGTCTTTCATCAGCGGTCCAAGCACATCAAGATTGACTTTCACTTCATTAGAGAACAGGTCCACGATGGCCAACTCATTGTTCGACACGTCCGGTCGGTGGATCAAATTGCGGACATCTTCACCAAAGTTGTTGGTACATCTCAGTTTCAATCACTGAGGACCAAGCTTCTTGTTCGCACCCGATCTTGAGCTTGTGGGAGGGTATTAATGATGACGATTCATCTATCTGTGAAAATTATTTGATTCTATCTGTTTCACATCACTTATCTATTTTTGGCATAGATTTGTACTTAGTTGTTTCAATTTGTATTAATTCTGTATCAATTAGTATTGATTAGCTTGTCATTCTCCCTGTATAAATACTGATGTATTCTGATCATTATAATCAACCATTCTGTCATATTATTTATATCTTTATAATCTGGATCTGCAACCGCCGTTTCGGTCTACAAAATAAGAAAATTACATAAATATTTTGACGATTATGTATAATTAATAAAAGGCAATTGAAATCTAGAAAAATAAATTACCTTCCATATCTCAAACCCTGTTGGAACTATAGTAGCAATCATCGGGAAGCATCCGGTATCCAACACAATTAGGCGGCGATCCTTCTGCTTCTTAATGACCGTGAAATACACAATAGCAATACCTACCCGACCACCGATATTCAAAATGGCCAAAAGAAGAGATAGAAAGCCCCTAAAACCTAGAATATTGCCGATTGGACATGGGTATGGGCAAAGATCTCCTAATTCATATTTAGAACCTACCTCCATGATCACTATTATCAGTTCTAAGGAAAATTAGGAAAATGAATGACCAATTAACAATAAACCGGTTAATTCATCATTCATGGGTTTAAAACCCATAGCAAAACTAGCTACAAAAGCGAAAATTGTAGCTAAAGCCGACAAAGAATGAAGGGTTTTCATCAGCTTGTTTTTCTTCCAAGCGGGAACAGGTGGAGGTTTCTGACCAAATAAATAAAATTAATAGGGTATAAAGAGAAGAATTAAAATTTATTATCAAGGATATAAAAAAAAGTAATCGTAAAACTTACCAACAATTTCCTCAAATTTATTATTTTCAGCTTCTTAGCATTAACTGTTGCAACCATTTGTTGATGGGCTTGCTGCAGAGCACCCAATGCTGCTTGATGGGCTTGCAGCTGAACACCTAATGCTTCTGCTTGGGCTACTTCATGGGCTTGCTGATGAGCACCTAATGCTTCTGCTTGGGCTACTTCATGGGTTTGCTGTTGAGCACCTAATGCTGCTTCTTGGGCTACTTGATGGGCAAGCTGCTGAGCACCCAATTCTGCTTCTTGGGCTACTTCATGGGCTTGCTGCTGAGCACCTAATGTTGCTTCTTGGGCTATTTGATGGACAAGCTGTTAAGCACCCAATGCTGCTTCTTGGGCTACTTCATGGGCTTGCTGCTGAGCACCCAATGCTGCTTCTTGGGCTACTTCATGGGTTTGCTGCTGAAAACCCAATGCTACTTCATGAGCTTGCTGCTGAACACCCGATGCTACTTCATGGGCTTGTTGTTGAGCACCAAATGCTACTTCATGGGCTAGCTGTTGAGCACCCAATGCTACTTCATGGGTTAGCTGCTGAGCACCCAATGCTTCTTCAAGGGCTAGCTGTGGAGCACCCACTGTTTCTTGATGGGTTCTCGCATGGTCCTTAGAGTGGACTCTGATGCTACCAAAATCCGTCCGTCTCCCGGGGGTGGATGCTATCCGGGTCTCCTCCTGGATCAGCTTGCTTTAGCCCTGCAAAACAATCCCCGGGAGGTGTCCCGGGGAAGAAGCTCCAGTGTGATGATGAGATGGGGATAGCGGAGAAGGAAAACGTACGGAAGGAACTCTCAATATTAAAGTAGAGAGATATAAATCACATACCTTGTTTACTGTTTGAGACTAGTATTTATAGCCGAGCTCTACCTGCCTTGGGGATAAGGTGCAGGACCACTTCCTTTGTCGTCATATGTCCTCTTCCTTATCCGGATGTACTATCCAGCGGGAAAGGTACTGCTCTGATAGTCATGGGCCGCGGACCTTCCTGGCCCAGCCGGATTCTGGGCCAGTATTATCACTAGCCCCCCAGACCAGTCATCCGGGTTTTCATGACGCGGGGAACTGGTCTTAAATGCTCCCTCTTTGGTTGCTACTCCCCTGGTAGGACCCATCCGTGCTAAAATGGGTTTCTGACGACGCCGCCTTTTCCTCTTCTGCATTGATCAGTGTCTCGTTCATCGTGTCATTATTGCTTTTCCACCTTTTGAGGTGGCGGTTCCTATTCCTCCGCCTATATAAGGGGCCTAACCTTCTTCTTACTATTTTACTTTCTGCAAAATTTCTCCAGACGCTCTGCTCATTTGCTCCTTCGCCCTTTTAGCCAAGTAAGCCCTATCTCCTTATTCTCTTCTTCTCTTATGGGTTCCCCGCTTCACTCCAACTCCTCTCTAAATACCGAAGAGTTCCAGAGCCCGTACGAGATCTGTTTTAGGACTGCCGATAGCCCTGCCTCCTCTCCGATTTCTTCCCCGGACGCTCGTTCCGAGGATTCCGATATTCCCCGGGAACGAGACGCCCCTGGCCCATTCGTCCTGGAAGAAACGAGTTTCCGCCGAAGTAGTTCTCCTGGTCATGCCCGGGAGGATTTAGGGGAGGAGGCTTTTGACGAAGGGCTCGGCGACGATGTTCCCCGGGGGCCTACTCACGGGGTGCGCCCATTAGGGCTTAAGTATTTCGGCGTTTCCGGGGACTCTCCTCCTGTAGATAGGGACGTCTTGGATCTAGCCAAGCGCTCCTTCATTCCTCTTCCCCTTAATGCCTCCTTATCCAAGCTTCCCCCGGGGGCCTCCGAGCGGGAGACCGCGTGCATCCCGCGTATACATTTTCAATACGGACTTAGCCTTCCCTTCCCTCCTCTCTTCCTCGAGATACTCTCTTTCTATAAGATAGCCCCGGCCCAGATGCATCCTAATGGGGTGGCTCTGATCTTGGCTTTCCTTCTTAACTGCGCTAGATGTGCTATTTCTCCTACTCTTCTCCTCTTTCGCTCTTTTTACGCTCTCCGGAAGGCGCACGCTTCTTTCCCGGGCGTCTTCTCCTTCAATATCCGTTCGGGGGTAAAGGACTTCCTCCTGAGCAAACCCCGATCAGCCAAGGGGTATCTTTCCAAAGGCTTCTTTCTGTGCGACTCCCGGGTTTATCCCATGCCCGCCTGGAACGATTCCATTCTTCCAGAGGACAAGAAGCCTCTGTCCAACCTCCCTGCGGTCGTTGCTAGTGACCACAGTTTCCTCCGTCTTTCCCCCTTAGATATGGAGGTTTTTTATAAGAGTGGGAACGCAGGTTATTTCTGGCCTCGCGGGATTTACCCCAACGACCTCTTCACGCTCCCGCGCATCTCTGCGGTGTGGCCGGATGGAGGTGCCCGTTAAGACCTTATTTCTTATCTTGTTTTTTTTTTTTTTTTTTTTTTTTTTTTTTTTTTGCTTACTAACTTCCTTGTTTTCTCTGTTCCAGTTCAACCTTCCTTGCACGCAGACGTCATGGCCCCCACCGACAAGTCTTCCGGGGGTGATGTTCTAACGGGGAATGCTCACTCAGATCAACAAACTCCTTTGACACCGCCAGTAGCTTCCCAACCTGGGCCATCTCCCCTCGAGAACCCCGCTCTTGTCCCTCAGAGGCCTCGTGCGCCGCCCAAGTCTCGCCAGCAGACACCCTCCGGGCCTTCTTCTGAGGCCCGTGCTACTCCCAGCTCGGCACCTACTCCCGGGCGTCGATCCTTCATCCAACACCCTACTTACAGCGGTGGGGCAAGCTCGCGGTTCAAACGTCCGCCTCCTAGCGAGCTATCCGGGTCGCCCCCTTCCTCTCGTCAGAGGACCCAAGACTTCCCTCCTCCTCCTCCGCGGGCTACTGCTTCCGAAGCTATCCCGGAAGAAAAAGAAGAGGTAACCGCTGGTCTAGATCTTTTTATCTAAGGTAATTCCTCCGTTTTCCTTATGTTCTTGCTTCTTCTTTGCAGAGCATTGCCTTTGCCGACGCCGTCCTGGCGGATTCTCAGATTGCCGAGGCATTGAACCGGACCTACTCCAAATACAGCGCGGGGCTGTTTGCCAAGATGGAGAAGGAACTCCGCGAGACCAGGGAGAAGCTGGCCGGACAAGATGGCCTCGCGGTCCAACTAGAAGAGGCCAAAAAGAAGCTGGCTGACAAAGAGAAAAAGTTGGCGGAGGTGGAAAAGAAGTACTCCGCACTGAAGAAGGACAAGAAGAGCTCTCAGCTCGAGGCCTTCAATGCCGTCACGCAGAAGCTCCTTCGTTCTGAGGCATTCGAGAAGAAGCTGGAGGGGATTGCCGCTGCGGCCAGCGCGGACGCCTGTCATGAGATGTATCGGAGTTTGCGGGGTTGGTTGCCCGGGCCTGCGCGTCTTGATGCCCAGGCGTCCTACTATCGGCCCAAGGCCAATGACCTGTTAAACCATCGCTTCCGGGATCTTCAGGAAGCGAGTCTGGAAAGTTTGGTGCCCCAGCTGTGGCGATCGCTGGAGATGTCCTCCCGGGCTTCCTCTGCTTCTGATATCAGGAAGATGAAGCTCCCTGCAATCTGTGAGGCCTCCTGCCCCGACCCTGGTCCCGAGGACTTCAATGTTTATGGGGTCGTCCCAGAGACACCCCATTGGGCGGAGAATTATCTCGAATACTGCGCGGTGCCTGACAATTTTGGGTACCAAGCAGTTCAAGTCCAAGAGGGGGATTACCGAGTTGGTCTTGCTGCGGGTCAAGACGACCTTCTCTATCAAACCCGGAAGGCTACGCGGAAGGTGGGATACCCTGAACGGTCCGCTGATGAGCCCGCCGTGGACGCCCCTGCTTATGCCGGCCCTGAATGGACCACTGAGGATCTGGTGGAGCTGGAGAGGAGGTTCGAAAGAGCTCACGCTATTCCGGGAGAGGGGCATTCTACCGAAGACCATGTATAACTCTAGACTTTAGCCTGCCTTTTCCCTTGTAGTTTTCCTTTTTTAAGCCTTTTGTAGCTTTCCTTCCCCCGGGGAAGTGTATGTAGAACTTTGGCCTTGGTGCCTATTTTGATTAATGACAAGTTCTACCTTTTAATGATACTACTTTTTTTTTTGTAGTCTGAGCGTCCCTTAGAGGAGATTCTCCCGCATGGGCCCATGCCTTATGTTTTTTCTCATCCTAGTAGTTCTTCCGGCACCTACTTCTCTCTCCCCCGCGCTGGGTGCCTCCAATGCTCTTTCCTTCAAAGGAAGCTAGCCCATTGGCGGTTTGGAGGTGATCAGGCTAACCGGGCATTAGCCGAGGCGGGGTTGGAATGCTTCCTTCGAGAGTTTGGGTCGATCCGGGTGCTGGTGGCGTTTCTTAAGGCAGTTGATGCCAAGTTCGGGTCGTTGAACCAGTGCTTCGACCTTGCTTCTGATCATATGCGGGAGGCTCTGAACTCTCATAAGACCATAGCTGAGCTGCAAGCCCTTCACGATGACTCCCAGCATCGTACTACCAAAGAGTTAGGCATGGTGTGGGGTGAACTAGAGCGGGCGCAGGAGAAACTGAGGACGTTGGAGACCCGCTCCGCTCAGAACAAGCTTCTCTGCGACTTTGAGAAGGAGAATCGGTCCCTTACTCATAGGAATAGGGTCCTCCAGGATGCTTTATTAATCACCCGGCTATCCTACCACCTGCTTGGTCTCAAGAATGGCTTAGTTGGGGTATCTCCTCTTACCGATATTCCAGCCGGGGTTCGCAGGACGATAGAGCGTATGGAGGCTAACCCGAAGAGGTTTGGTGAGGGAGCTCCTCATCATAAGGCCTATCTGGATGTTGTTGAATGGCATAATAAGATAGCCGCGGGAGAAGTTGAGCCCTATCCCTCCAGCCTTCGCCGAGTTCCTGCCCGTGTGGAGGTGGACGTGGCATACGAAAGGTATGAGGACATGACTGTATCTATTGACCCGGAAGAGGTGGCCCGCCGGATAAGACGCATCCGGGAGATTGCCGACTCGGGGGTCACTACGAAGGGGATTAAGACCGCCGAGGGTGCTCGTATTAGTCGGGAGGAAAAGGGGAAAAGTGCAGCAGTCATGTTTCCTAAGTACAGGTTTGTTACTTCTGCCGGGGTGAGAAGAATGCGCCTGGCGGAGCCTCTTCCAGAGGGATCCGTGGTTGTGCCCATCCCCGAATTAAACGAAGAAGACGCCGCGCAATTGGAGGAGGAGCTTGCGTGGAATCAAGCCCCAGATGCCCGCTTTGCCGAAGACCTCCTGTCTTCTCAATTCTTCGGAGGAGGTTTCCGCCCGGGTAACCCTGAGGGTGCTTCCGGGTCAGGCCCCAAGTGGGTTTAGTAGCAAATAGATAGGAATACTTGTATGTAAAATTCTATGTAATTGTTCCTTTGCAATTTGACCGCATGTTCATGCGATGTATAAATTTCTTATGTAATTTAAAGATTGAATAAAATTGCTTTTCGAAAGAACCCTTTTCATTAACTCTTCCTTACAACGCTACATTTCTTGGTCCCCGGGCTTCGTTCGAGCTCCGGGTCCACTCTAGCGGGGCACCCGAATGGGAGCTACCCATGGGTCCCTTTTTACAAATCCTCTCTAAACCCGAAACGAGGCCAGACGTTGGGTTATCTCTCCGGGCATATTCATGCGTCCGGGAGGGGTATATTCATACCTAGCATATTCATGCTTAGCGTATTCACGCTTCCCCGGGGGCATATCCATGCCTGGCATATTCATGCCTAGCATATTCATGCTTAGCGTATTCACGCTTTCCGGGGGGCATATCCATTCCTGGCATACTCATGCCTAGCATATTCATGCTTCAGTAGCTGTGGTACGATGCGGGGCGCTCTACTTCCCGTAAAACCTTCTCAAGTTAGCTACGTTCCACCTCTTGGGGATCTCCTTTCCCTGCTTGTCCTCCAGCACATAGCTCCCTCCCGGGTATGCCTCCTTGATCTTGTATGGCCCTTCCCAGTTGGGCGCAAGTTTGCCCTCCGGGGCTTGGTGGCTCTTATCGTTTCTCCTCATTACCCAGTCTCCCGAGGTGAAAACTTCCTTCCGCACCCTTCTGTCATGATACCTCTTTACTCGCTCCTTCACCTTGGCTTCCTGAAGCGCCGCATTCTCTCGCTTTTCTTCCAGGAGATCCAGGTCAAGGCGTCGTCCATCGTTTTCTTCTTCCGGGCGCTGGTATTGAGCTCGAGGGCTTGGGATCCCAATCTCTGCGGGTATTACTGCCTCTGACCCGTACACCAAGCCATACGGGGATTCCCCGGTAGCCGAACTTTCTGTAGTCCTATGGGCCCAAAGAACGCTGGGTAACTCCCAGATCCAATTTCCCCGCGCGCCTTCCAAGCGGGTTTTTAGTCCCTTGATGATGGTGCGGTTGGTGACCTCTACTTGCCCGTTCGCCTGGGGGTGGTACACCGACGTCAACTTCTGCTGTATGCCATACTTGACGCACCATGATTTGAAAGGATCGTTCTCGAACTGCGCCCCGTTGTCTGTGACTATGACCTTCGGGATGCCGAATCGACAGATGATGTTCTTCCAGCAAAACTTGACGCAAGTTAGTCCCCGTATGTTGGTGAGCGGTTCTGCCTCCACCCATTTGCTGAAGTAGTCGATCGCCACAATCAAGTATTTGGCTCCTCCCGGGGCAGTCGGGAAGGGTCCGACCAAGTCAATTCCCCATCTGCTGAACGGCCAAGCTCCTGTGACTCCGACTAATTCTTCCCGGGGAACGTGGATTAGCGGGGCAAATGCCTGGCATGCCAAGCACCTCTGTATATGCTCTTCCGCATCTTTGAACAACGTCGGCCAGTAATACCCCAGCCTTAGGATCTTTCTGGCCACGGTGCGAGCCCCTTGGTGGCTCCCATTAGATCCTTCGTGCACCTCCCGGATGAGGTGTTGGCCTTCCCACCTTTCTACACATTTTAGCAACGGCTGGAGATACCCTCTTTTGTACAGCTCCCCTTCCTGAATCACATACTTAGGCGCCTTCACTCTTAGCTTCCGAGCCTGAGCCTTATCCTCCGGGGTAGTTCCCTCTTCTAGGTACGCCCGCATGGGCGTGATCCAGGACTCTTCCTCGTTCACCAGCATTACTTGATCGCTCTCCTGGTAGCTTCTTCTTCCCAGTACCTCCATGTACAACTTTTGGTTGGGCTCAGGTTTTAATTCCGAAGAAGCTAACTTGCTTAAAACGTCTGCCTTACTGTTCTGCTCCCGGGGAACTTGAACCAAGTTGAAGGCTTTAAACCCGGCTATCAGGGGTTTTACCGTTTCCAAGTACCTTTGCAGGCTCCTTTCCCGGGCTTCATACTCTCCTTTTACTTGCTGCACCACAATCTGGGAATCACTGTGTGCCGTGAGGGTTTTGATTTCCATCTCCTTTGCCAACCTTAACCCCGCGATCAAGGCTTCGTACTCAGCTTCATTGTTGGTTGTTTTGAAAGTGAATTGGACTGCATAGGGATACTCCTTCCCTTCCGGGCTGACCAACAATACTCCCGCTCCACTGCCCCCGGAGTGCGCCGATCCATCCACATACAACTTCCAAGTCGGGTCTGTCTCGGCCTTCGTTGTATTCTCCGGAGATTCAGGCGTCTCCTGTTCTTCACTGATCCTTGCTTCTGATTCCAACAAGAAGTCCGCTAGGGCCTGGCCCTTGATCGCCCTCCTTGGCTCATACCGGATTTCATATTCTCCCAGCTCTATGGCCCATTTCATCATTCTCCCCGATGCCTCCGGCTTGAACATAACCTGTCTTAGCGGGTAATTGGTAAGGACCACTATGGGGTGGCCCTGGAAGTAGGGTTTAAGCCTTCTTGAGGCATGAACCAGAGCCAGAACCAACTGCTCCAACTCGGTGTACCGGGTTTCTGCCCCCCGAAGTGCCCGGCTAACAAAATAGACTGGGTGCTGCCTTCCCTCCTCTTCTTTGATTAGCACGGCACTTACTGCCTCCCGGGACGCCGCTATGTACAGGAAAAGTTCCTCCCCCGGGAGTGGCTTTTTTAACGTTGGCAACTGTTGAAGATGCTCTTTCAGACTTTGAAACGCCTTCTCACATTCCTCGGACCACTCAAACGCCTTGGCCCTCCTGAGTATGTTGAAGAAAGGCAACTGCCTATCTGCCCCCTTTGATAGAAATCGACTGAGAGCCGCGAGAGACCCTGTCAACCGCTGTACTTCTTTTACTGACCTGGGAGAGGTCATCTTAGCTATGGCCTCCACCTTCTCCGGGTTGACATCGATGCCCCGGCTTGACACCATGAACCCCAAGAACTTCCCCGCGCCCACTCCAATGGTACTTTTGGAGGGGTTCAGTTTTAGATTGCTCCGCTCTAGCTTTTCGAACATCTCCTCCAGGTCATTCAAGAAAACCCCGTAAGCCTTGCTTTTGACCACCATATCGTCGACATACACCTCCATGTTTCTTCCCACTTGGTCCTTGAATAGTTTGTCCACCATCCTCTGATATGTGGCCCCCGCGTTCTTCAGCCCGAAGGGCATTTTCTTATAGCAGAAGGTCCCGAAATCGGTGATAAAAGAAGTCTTTGCCTTGTCCGCCTCGTCCATCTGCACCTGGTGATAGCCTTTATGTGCATCAAAGAAGGCCAGCACCGAATACCCCGCGATGGCCTCCGCCAGTCGATCCAAGTTCGGGAGAGGATAGCTGTCTTTTGGGCAACATTTATTCAGATCTGTAAAGTCGATACACATGCGCCAGTTTCCATCATGCTTCTTTACTAGGACTGGGTTAGCTATCCACTCCGGGTAAATAATTTCCTCAACCACCCCGGCTCTCTCCAGCTTCTTAACTTCACTCTTTATAAATTCCGCTCTTTCCGGGGCTACAGGTCTTTTCTTCTGCCTGATTGGTTTAGTTGCCGGGCTTATGTTCAGCTTGTGTACCCCTAATTCTGGCAATACTCCTACCATATCCTCCGGGCTCCATGAGAACACTCCTTGGTACCTAGCCAAGAGTTCCTTCAGTGCGCCTTTTACTTCTTCCGGGAGATCCTTTCCCACCGTGACCGTCCCTTTGTCTGCCACCTGCATCTCCTCCAACTCTTGGCGGGGAGCTTCTCCGTGTACCGCCCCTACTGCTTTCTTCGCGTCCAAGACCGCCGTCATCATACAACTTCTTGCAACTGCTTGGCTACCCCGCACGACCGCCACACCTTGCGCAGTGGGGAACTTCATCGTCAGCAGATACGGACAACTCGCTGCCCGGGCTTGGGTTAGCCATGGTCTTCCTATGATTACGTTGTACGGTGAGGGTGCATCAATAACCGCGAAGTTGCATGTCACCGAAATCCTCTTGCTCCGGTCCTTCTCATCCACCATGCACACTGCGAGGGGAATAACACCTAGTGGAACTTCGGGTTTACCCGTGAACCCTGACAAGGGAGACGAGGGGGGTTTCAGGTTCTGTCTCCCAATTCCCAACTGATCGAAGCAAGAAGCGAACATGATCTCCACGCTGCTTCCATCGTCCACAAACACCCTTTTGACCAAGAAGCCTTCGATCTCCGCCGTTACCACCATTGGGTCAGAATGGGGTATCTGTGGCGGGGCTGCATCCGCTTCAGAGAAGGTGAGAGCCTCATCAGGGCGAAACCTTTTCCCCTGAATCTCCCCCGGGGGAACATACCGGGTGCGGGCCCGGATAGCGGAAACCGACTGGCATGCTTCTCCAACTTCTCCACTGATCACGTTGATCATCCTGTTGGGTATTGGGGCCGGCTCCACTGCTTGGACCGGTGCAGCGGCTATGGCAGGCCTCCCTGGGGCCCTGTTGCCTTGGTTGCCTTGGTTGCCTTGGTTGCCTTGGTTGCCTTGGTTGCCTTGGTTGCCTTGGTTTCTCCCGTTTCCTCTCCCCGGGTTAGGCCTCCACCTCCTGCGGGGCGGCTCCCGAGGTTGGTCCCGGGGATTCTCCTTTTTTGCCTCCGCTGCCACGCAATCTCTCAGCTGTCCCCGCTCTATCAGTTTTTCTATCTCGTTCCTCAGCATCCTACACCCCTCTGTCGCATGCCCGTAAGACTTGTGGTAGGCGCACCACTTGTCCGCGTTCTCCCTAGACGGGGTCCCATGGATAGGCAACGGATCCGGGAACAGATCCTTGTGAATAGCGTGAATCTCCGTTCGGGATTTGCTGAGCGGGGTGAAACTGTCCGCCCTTGCCCGGTTTACTGTTGCGGGAGCGGGGTCCCTCCTATTTGGGTCTGCCGCTCTCCTTCTTTCTATCTTGTCCGGGAGAAATCCCCCAGATTCTTCCTTTCTCTTTCGCGTGGCATCGTTAACCGCGCAGTATAGTTGCACCGCCATTTGCAAGTTGTGAAAGGTTTCCGGGATATTTTCCATCAACTTCTGGAACAACGCCATATCCCTCAAGCCATTTATAAACCCGCTAATTACCGCCTTCTCCTGCTGCTGTCTGTCGACAACCTTCATGCTATCGTCCATGTACCTTCGATAGTACTCCATTGACCCTTCTGCGGCCTTCTGCCGGGTAGCCAAAAGCTCGGTCAACTGCTTCCCTTCCTTCTTTAATCCAGCGTATCTGAACAACAAGGCCTTAGAGAAATCGTAGTAATCTCTGAGACTTTCTCGAGGCAAGGAATCGAACCATGAAAGACAGTTTCCTCTCAAGTAACAGCCCACCAACTTGCATCTTAATTCCTCCGGGAAGTCCCGCGACACCATCAGGTTCTGGTACGTCCTGACAAACTCTTCCGGGTCTGTCTCTCCATTGTATGTTGGGATTCCCTCCGGGGTCCGAAGGCCCGGCGGCCATGGGTACGCAAGCACTCTAGGTACCCAAGGGGAGGTAGGTTTAGCTCCGTTTCTTCCCACTAGTTTGTCTAGTCGAGCCTCCAAAGAGTTGGGGTCCTGCTGAGCCACCTGATAGCCCCGCATCCTATCGTCCTCCCGATAGTATTTCTCTTGGTAACCATAGTTCATCCCCATTGATCCGTACATGGGCAAGGAATACTGGATCGGGTTCCCCTGGGTTCCAGGGGCCTGATAACCCAACGACTCCACCGGCATGGCTGGCAGGTCATATCCAATTTGTCCCGCCCCCCAGCTGGAACGCGGGTAATAGGGTGGAGCGTGTGGAATCAAATTCGATTGTTGTCCCGTAGCCATTCCCCCTCCAACCCCGAGACCTGGAGGGAATGAAGGTGGGACGGTGGAAGAGTTCACACGCCCCTGTATCCTTGGCGGCTGAACGACTCCGTCCAGGTCGATCACCTCTCTTTGGTACCCCCGAAGAGGTCCTGCCTGGTCTCCCCCAGGCTCCCTCCGCCTACGATTTTCCCGGGTAGAGAGTACCCACTGGCGGTACAACTCCTTGTTGGCTCTCATGAATTCCAACGCCGCCAATTCTTCCGCCTCGGCTAAGGACTGCCCCTCCTCCCGGGCTTCAAGTCCCTGGGTCCGGGGACTGCCTCCCCCGGCGGGCCTTGGTTCTTGCTCCTCCTGGTACTCTCTTTCCGAGTCAGCTTCATCGGAGGCAGTTTCCACATGGCCATCCTGCGGTACCCCTAGCTCCCGCTGGTGTCTAGCCTCCTCCTGCAACTGCCTCAAGGTCACCTCATCCCCCGGGGGTGGAAGAGAACCACCCCCTGAGGGTGCCGCGTTCTTCTTCGGGCGCCCGCGCCCTCTCCTTGGCGACTCCATCATGCGAAGGTGGAGTTGTCCCACTGGGCGTGCCAATTGATGCTACCAAAATCCGTCCGTCTCCCGGGGGTGGATGCTATCCGGGTCTCCTCCTGGATCAGCTTGCTTTAGCCCTGCAAAACAATCCCCGGGAGGTGTCCCGGGGAAGAAGCTCCAGTGTGATGATGAGATGGGGATAGCGGAGAAGGAAAACGTACGGAAGGAACTCTCAATATTAAAGTAGAGAGATATAAATCACATACCTTGTTTACTGTTTGAGACTAGTATTTATAGCCGAGCTCTACCTGCCTTGGGGATAAGGTGCAGGACCACTTCCTTTGTCGTCATATGTCCTCTTCCTTATCCGGATGTACTATCCAGCGGGAAAGGTACTGCTCTGATAGTCATGGGCCGCGGACCTTCCTGGCCCAGCCGGATTCTGGGCCAGTATTATCAGACTCCAAAACTACCGCCAATAGGTTGATTCAAGTAGAGCGAACTCCAATTCTATATCCTGCTTGACAAAATTCAAACAAACAATTAGAGATAATAAATAATAAAGTCAACCTATTCATCATATGTCAAGGCTTTGAAAACTAAAAGATTTGCTCAAATGCTGAAAAATAAGGATGGTATACTCTAAAAAAAAATACCAGGTATGCAAAATTTTCCATTTTGAAATAACAAGAATGGAGGGATTTGTTGATGAAGGATTGACAAGAGAAGTGTGAAGAAGAGGTTGTTTATATAGACACACTTCTGATGAAAGGTGGGAATCTTGGAAGATTTATTAAAGGAAGTACTAGACTAGCCTTCTTATGTACATGTTTTGTCAGAATGAGGCCGAATTCAAAACTGGGGAAAAAACTTTTGAGAGGGGAGGAAGAAGGTGAAATGTGAAGATATAGTTTGACACTCTTGGTAATATCATTAATGAAATAGCAGAAGGTGATACACCTTCTTAAAATTGTTCTATTCAAATGAACGTGGTCATAATTATATTCAAGGTTGAGAGGTTCTCCTTTTTTTTTTGGGCTAACCATCGTTGATGGGTAAGCTGTTGAGCACCTAATGCTGCTTCTTGGGCTATTTGATGGACAAGCTGTTGAGCACCCAATGCTGCTTCTTGGGCTACTTCATGGGCTTGCTGCTGAGCACCCAATGCTACTTCATGGGTTTGCTGCTGAAAACCCAATGCTACTTCATGAGCTTGCTGCTGAACACCCGATGCTACTTCATGGGCTTGTTGTTGAGCACCAAATGCTACTTCATGGGCTAGCTGATGAGTACCCAATGCTACTTCATGGGCTAGCTGCTGAGCACTCAATGCTTCTTCAAGGGCTAGCTGTTGAGCACCCACTGTTTCTTGATGGGTTCTCGCTATGGTCCTTAGAGTGGACTCCAAAACTACCGCCAATAGGTTGATTCAAGTAGAGCGGACTTCAATTCCATCTCCTGTTTGACAAAATTCAAACAAACAATTAGAGATAGTAAATAATAATGTCAACCTATTCATCATATGTCAAGGCTTTGAAGACTAAAAGATTTGCTCAAATGCTGAAAAATAAGGATGGCACACTCTAAAAAAAATTACTAGGTCTGGAAAATTTTCCATTTTGAAATGACAAGAATGGAGGGATTTGTTGATGAAGGATTGACAAGAGAAGTGTGAAGAAGAGGTTGTTTATATAGACACATTTCTAATGAAAGGTGGGAATCTTGGAAGATTTATTAAAGGCGGTACTAGACTAGCCTTCTTATGTACATGTTTTGTCAGAGTGGGGCCGAATTCAAAACTGGGAAAAAAACTTTTGAGAGGGGGAGGAAAAAGGTGAAATGTGAAGATATAGTTTGACACTCTTGGTAATATCATTAATGAAATGGCCAAAAGGTGATACGCCTTCTTAAAATTGTTCTATTCAAATGAACGTGGCCATAATTATATTCAAGGTTGAGAGGTTCTCCTTTTTTTTGGGCTAACCATCATAGAGGGAGGATTATTCATGGCTCCTCAACCGACATAGAAATAGAACATAACACACATAAGACCTAAAAGGCCTTAGTGGCTACAAGTTTCCCGAAAGTTGTTCTCCACAATTGGAGGCAATTTGATAGATTACAAAAAAGTTTCTAATCTTCTCTGTATCTAAGGCCAGCATAGCCTATCTAAAAAACCAAAACTATCATAACAAAGCTAATAAAAAAATGGAAAGGATATTGAAAAATAGTGGTCATAACCAATAGTACTTCCAGCTAATCTGAGACTAACTAGCTGTCTACGATTTGGCTATAGTATCGGATTGTGACCTGAAACTGCACTCACTTCCTAATTAGTCTCATTGAGCGTGATTACGATCCCCAACTAATGTAAGAGACTTCAGAGGTTGTTTGTACAAAGACAAGACATCAGTGGGCTGCCTAACATGAACTAAGTTGATGAATCAAATGATTCCCAACCCAAACGGTCTGCAAATCTGAATCTGACAGAGGCGCCGGAAGTCAGTTTAAAAACTGTTGGGGACTTGGATTTCTCCTTTCTGCGATGTGACAGATCGAAAGCCAACAAAGCTTAACCAAGCAAAAGGTCCCATGAGAAAAGAAAAGAATTGGCACACAAACTCACTGACCAATAGTTGAGCAAAAGAAACCCAAATTTAGAAGATACTCCCTTTCAAAAAACTAAAAAAATAAACTACCCGATAAAATAAGAAACTAGAATAAAACCTAGAAATAAAGACATAAAACAAATCGGAAACAAGAAAAAAAAAGGAAAAGAATTAAACCCCTCTCTGTCGGAGATAGAAGAGCTGGGCGGCAGTCTCCGGCACTGTGGCACGGCATGGTGGTGGCGCGTGACCTACACGCGCGGGTACCGGCGGTAACGCATGAACGTGAGGCGCCTGATACATGAGAACGCGCCGGGCAGAGCCGCGCGTCGCCAACGCATTGAGGCTTTGCCCAATAGGCGCGTGAACAAGGAGGCGGCGCGTGGCGTCGCGGCTTACGCCCCTCCATTCCCAGTTTCGTTGATCCAGCTATTCTCCTCCTCCTGGTGGTGCCGGCGTGACTCGTCGGAAGGTCCTTGTCGTCGGTCGGCGTCGGACCTTATTGGGCAGATCGGGAGCGTATGGTTTGACATCGGGGCGGATCAGACAGATTTACAAAAACGTCGGGCCACACCACCGGCGACCTGGTAGAGGCCGTTGACCGACGGTGCTGCCGTATTTGGTCGGAGGCGAGGGAGGCTCGGGGGTATATGGGAGATGGTGGGTGTTAGAAAATTAACTATGGTCGGGGTGGGGAGGTCACCACCGGACCGGCGAGAGGCGCCGACTGGTGCCTCCCTGGCGAAAAAAAAGGATTTGGTTTGTAGAGAGAAAAGGAGGAGAGTTTTAGAGAGAGAAGTATTGAAAACTCTCTCTAAGAGGTTCTCCTATTATACCATGCTATGATCATACATCTCTTTAATTTATAACTATATTTTATGTGTTATTTTATTATGGTATTTTAAATGTTCTTTTAATAATTATTTGGTCTTGTTTGATTGAATTTTTTTTGTAATCAGTTAAATATATTTAAATTTTTTTTTGTAATCAGTTAAATATATATATATATATTTTTTGTAATCAGTTTAATAATTTGAAAATGCATGCTTCAGCAATAAAGGATGGCTCTTTGATCAATCTTTGAAAGACTATATTTGACTTGCCATTTTGATCCCTCTTGTACAGCGCATGCATGCATGCTTTAACCGTAACTGGTGGATCATTAATCAATCCTGGAAAGAGCAATATTTGACTTGCCATTTTGATCTCCCTTGTAGCTAGCTTCTCGTGATCTCTCTTGACTCTTGGGTGGAAAAATTGGACTGTCGGATCTCGTAACTTCTCCTCGATTTAGATGAGGATATTTGCGAATGGGTGAAAGAATTAATTAAACTGTTTGCGATTGAATCAGAGGCTCAAAAGATGGGAAAGAAGTCAATTTACACCACACCAGAAAACCTAACTTAAAGGTTAATTTATATTTACACAAACCAAGTGATGAAGGAATCCCGTGTGGAGTAAGATTGGGTTTCGAGTCCCTCAATCTCATCTTTTTTGTTTATAATACTGTTTCATATTTAACCACTGGAAACATTTTCCAATTAGTCTAGACATTTTATATGTTACTATTAGTAAATTTAGTGGAAACTTTTATTTGCGATTTTTAGACATCTTTATTTTAGGGGAAATCATGTAATGCAAAAACAACGAAAATCATAACGGGCCAGAGACATGAGTGGTCAAAAAGTATTTTAATAAATATTGTATTGGGTGTATAATTATGGGCGTATTTCTCAACAAAGAACATCAACTAAATTGTTTTACAAATATGGAAATATAGACTTATTACTTGGTTTTACATTTACGAGTTCGAGAATTTGAGTAGGTCTCCGGTATTTTTAAAGTTGTTTTTGATAGAACTACTATACATATCTATAAGTTACGACAGTTTTGATCCAGCCACAATAAAAATATAAAAATTATATTCATAAACTCACGAAGTTGCAACAAGATTATGTACGTAGTTACAATATCGTATGTGAGAGTTTAATATTCTCTGATCGTTGAGTACGATTACGAAGTTGTATACATGAAAATTTTATTAAGAATAATTTTTGGTTATCGGAACACCTTAATTACCATATTGTTTAATGAATCAAAGATTGAATTTTACAAACTGCCATATACTGCTAAACATTACTCGACTTAACTTTGCAGATCATGCAGTGGTCTTTCTTAGGGCAAATAAAACCATGCCAGTCTCAACAACATGAAAAATTTCTTGCTGTCTTATGAAAATGTTATAAGGCAAAGAATAAACTTTGATAATCCGCTTATTATATAAACTAATCATGCTCTAGCAGCTATTTGAACAATGGTTAATCAAATCTAAGGAATAAGACATGGTACTTTTGCATTCATTTATCTGGGATGTCCAATTTACACATTCAACAAAGCATTCATATTTTCAATCTATCTGTGATAAAATTTGGGGTTTGCTAGATGCAGGTCCATTTTTCTCTTACATGTCCGTGTTTTTACCATAATACTCCTAATATTGTTAAGGCTAAAAATGGGCTTGAAATTATAGGGTTCCATTAGGATGCTTTATGGTAAAATGTGGACCTGTAAGAGAAAAATTAACCTGCATGTAGAAATTGCCTTAATTTTGTACTCCTAGGATCATAAATTCCGATCAAGATTACGTAGGCAATTAAATAAAAGGGATAAAATTAGGGCAACATTTATGTCACCCAATTTGAAATTTGATGAAGATTTAAAATCATCTTTACCTATATCACATAAGCATATGCATAATTTCAGAGACAATATGCACTTTTGTTATATCTAGAGTCCATCGAAATGAATCAGGTCAATTCTATCTAATAAAAATTAGGCTAAAAACTCTGATCAAAAGTAGAATGTAGAATTGTATTTTATTTATTAGAATCGATAAAAAGTAGGATCATAAACTCCGATCAAGATTCCCTGGGAAATTAAAATAAAAGGGATAAAATCAGGGCAAAATTTATGGCCACCCAATTTAAAATTTGACGAAGATTTAAAATAGCATTACCTGTATTGGCATAAGCATGTGCGTAATTTCACAGACGATGTGCACTTTTGTAAGAAGAACAGAAAGGGATGATAGACTTGTGTGGGGCATGACGGAATTTATAAGAAAGGGAAGTTTGGAATGAGTTTACGATGTGCAACGATCTTGAGATGGTTCAATTAGTCAAAATATTGATCTAAAACTCCGGGATGGCACGTGTACCACTATTTATAAATGTGATTATTAAAAAATCTCTAAATATTTTACAATATATATAGTTCGGTCATATGTAACTAATGTTATTTGAAAAACAGGTGGTAGTTAAACTTAACTTAGATAGAAATTAAAAGTCCAAATTAATAAAATATAATATTTTAAAATTATATAATAAAATGGTCAAAATGTATGGCAATGCATAATATATGGGAGCAAAGCTGCATTTCTTCTTAATTACCAATTTTGTGCTTACATTTTTCTTTGATTCAAAAATACTCTCAAATTGATTTTACAAGTATATATTATTATATACTAACAACTTGTTCGCACCTTACTATATAGAATCTACAATGGTGGTTCTTAACACCACTTTTCTTAATAAGGAGCACTCATTAAAAAGAAATGAACATTGTGTAGTTTTAGAAATCACTCCTTAATAAGAAGTTGCTCCTTACTTAAGGAGCGGTTGCCTCTTTTCTTGTGTTTGACCAACCAGTTGGAGAATTTAATTTCTTGTGTTTTGCCTCTTTTCTGAGGAGACCGTCTCTATATATGATCTCATATCCAAATGCCTACAGATTCTGTCTGCCTCCCTGGAACAATTCAAAACCTTAAAATGTCAAGATGGGGGTGTGAGCCCGAAGATCATCTGGCCATGGAAATCCTAGATGGTATTTTCTTGATTTGTCGCCCTCAAAGGATACAAATTATCGGTTGGCACCACAGTGAATTCCCAAAACTACTGTATGATAATCTGATGGGATTAACAAGATTTATTAATCCAAATTTCCAACACTTAATGTGGAATGTGACTGAGATTGACATAATCAGATTTTGGACTGAACTTGTGGAGGGGTCAATCAAATATCAAAGCAGTTGGTACAATGTTCTGAAGAAGCATCAAGTAGTGGACATAGACAATTTTGTGAAGTTGTTGAAACTGGATCATCATGGGGATTGGAAGGCCTTATTCCATATTTACTTCAACATGGAGTACTATTGGAGACCCCAACACAACATGATTACTGATACCCTTCCCTATCTGTTGCAACTAGTGTGAAGCAAGCTACGTTAGAGGATGTCAAGAATTCAAAGGAACCACGAGTGTTTCAGGAGCAACAACCTTATGGCCACAAACACCACATGATTACTACTTACAGTACTCATTGTCGACCTGCCACAAGTGTTAAACAAGACTCAATGAAGGATGAGCCAAAAGTTTTACTATAACAACCTTATAACAACAAAGAAATGTGTCCTGACCAAACCAATGAAAGACATTGTGGTATCCTTAACTCGGTGAATGAAGAGATGAGTCGTCGTAAATTCTCTGGATGGTGTTGTTTTCATTTTTCAAACTGCAAGCCTTTGTTATCTGTAAAACGGTTGCTATTTAAATAAACCACATATATGTACTTGACCTCTAATATTTTACATTTTCATTCAGGTTTGTAAATCTTTTTGTATCATATTTTGCTGTCAAATTAAAGTGAAAGAATATACTTCAGTGTACTTTATAGCAAGGTTCGCAGGATCGAGATCCTACGCATGATCATTTTTATAGCAGGATCGGGATCGTAGGATCGGAATAGTAGAATCACAAGATTCCACCAAAAATGATCAATTCTTATCGTAATCACGTTATAGAGGTTTATCCTAGAGTAATATGTAATAGTTATTGGGTTGTTTCTCGGTTTCTCCCCTCTCGGAATATTCCTTTTTTATACCCCCACTTAGCAAAAACGACGTCGTTTGACCTTGACCCCAATCCCAAATCGATTTTGCTTTCTTCTCTTGGATACAGTCTGATAGGAATTCTACTTCTTCTGTTAAAATCCGGTCTTGTTCCCAATCCTCACCTCATCGTCCGGGAAGGAGCATGCGAAAGGAGAAGCTAATTCCAGTGGTCACCGTGCGGTCTGAAAATCCTTCTTCAACCTTCACATTAAGCAATCTCATTTCTTTCCCCTAATCCCTGTAAAATCGCACTCACCACACACACTTCCCAAGCTGAGAAAACTATAGCGTTGCAGTGGATCATACTGGCCTACGTGGTGGCTGTGGAGGCAACTCTCGCGACCCTTATGACCTTACCCACGCCGATGCTTATCAAATCGCGTCTGGTGTCTCTCTCGTTTCGCTCATCCTTCAGCCGTCCCTGTTTGTTGTTTGTTTCTCCGGTTTCCAGTTCATGGGTGAGTATGATTGTTCTGATCATCTTTGATTTTAGCTCCTCTTACTGTTGTTTAATGATAATTATGGTTTGATTTCCAAATTTAGATATTTATTGGCATCGATTGATGTGCTACAGAGTAACCTCCACTGCTTCAGAGAGATATTGCTGTGAGAAATCGGTAATTTTGCTGGAATTGTGATTTCCTTTGTTTGCTTATGATTTTCTTGTTAATGTTCTTGATGTTAATTTTATATTTTTCAGAGATTACGTTGCATAGTTTTCAATTGTGTTATGGCACTGAAAATAAAAAAGTCTTTTCAAAATTGATCTGTGCAGTTTATGACTTAATCAATTGATCAGTTGCCTACATAAGCCCTAATGCCCTATTATTTAAAAAAAAATCTTAATCTGAGTTTTATGAAAGATAATTTAATTTTTAATATCACTTTATTGTAAATTGCTCAGAGAAATTCAGCTCAATCACGAAGGAGAGGCCATTAATTTGTCTTATTTTTTTGAGTTTCTTATCTTATTTATTGTTATGTTCTTTGAAAACTGGTGTTGCATATAGGGAATGTGTTGAATATGGATTTAACGTAAATGATGTTCTATGTGTATTAAAGGACGAATACTTCAATTGATAGATGTATTGGGTTTGCCATGCCTTCAAAAAATCATTCAATCAAATACATTTTTACTAGAAAATGTTGAAACTTGGAATCTATTATCCTTTTAATCACATAGTAGATTGCTACATTTTAGTATTATTTTATTGGTTAGTCATATGTAACTTATGTCCTTTTTTGAGGCATTGCCGCAAATGTGAATTACAGGATGCTGATCAGGGAAAATGAATTCAGGATATTGGGACTGGTGCAGTAAAAGAAGAAATCAGTTGGTTGGGATTTGATAGAATTCAGTGTTTTGACCCTCAACGAGGGCGAAGAAGTGGCTCTTCAAGACCCTGAATCAATCGAAGTATTCAACATGCTGAGCCCCAGCTACAGGAAGCAGAAGAGGGCAGAGATGGGGTTGAGTGAGGATGAGTTCGCGTAGTTTGAGATAAAGGGTGAAATCCCGGATTCTCTCAGGTCCATCTGGGCCGACCCCTTGTTGCTCCGGCAGGTGTCGCCTCGGGACTGGCCTCGGTCTGGGTGGGGGTAGATAATGAGGAGTTGGAGTTCATCCGCGGGGCACACAAGCTGCACCATGAAACTAGAGTTGATTATGAGAGAGTGGAGAAGCTGTGTCTCACGGATACTGATACTTTTTGTTAGGTATAGGGTGTTTCTGCAATACACTGAGTGGGTTGATGCTAACAAGGATAGATTGGAAGAGGAATCTTACAAGTTTCGAACCTCTCTACCTTTTCTCTGATGTTATGCTTTTTCCACATTTTTCTACATTCGAATGTAATCATTTTATGTTGGTGTATCATGTAGGTTGTATGTTAGAAAGTTTAAGATTTTGAATTATGGATATATGTTTCATATCAACTGAATTAAGGTATGAGTTTTAAAGAAATATGGAAAAATACAACTTGAACTGTTGGTGGTAGAACATTTACGTGTAGTGATGTTTTACATCATTATACATATTTTTCATGGAATTTGCAACTCATGACGCAGAATCTTGATTGGTGTTTTGCTAAGTTTGACAGAATGATGCTTAGCTTTGCTGATTTTGAATATATGTTGTTTGAACGGTACAAAACTCTAGAAGTGTGAGTCTCTAGCTACAGTTGTTATTGTATTTCCTTTTCTTTTGTTAACCTATTTTGAGATATCTTGACACTCAGAAAATAGGTTATTTCCCCCTATTGGCAAATACTGCCAATTTAGGATCTATTTTCTGTAGGGACTAAGAATATTCAAGGTTAAGGTATAATATATGATGTGGATGCACTCAAATGCATGCTGTCTGAGTAGGTTCTGGAGTGGTATTAAATACTTCTCTGTTCTTTGAAGGTGGATTCTAGCCTTATGGTGTTGTTTTTGTATACTCTCGGCCTGAACTTATTCTCGTTCTTATGGTCTGGTCATACAGTTTTTGATGTAGCATATATTGCCTCAAAGAAATCTTTGTTTCATGCGTTTAAATAAGATAAATTGTTGCATCTATGTTTTCAGCTTATGTGCTTCACACATGGGTGGTCAGTGGTACACCACAGACAGAAATTGCAGGACATTCTTCCCCAACCCATTCACCACACAGACTAGCAATTCCAAAAGCAAGCCACTGGTGCTGGCACCACAGCTCAAGAAGAAGATGACAATGAGGTGCCGGAATTGTGGAAGGTGAGACCTTTGAAACTATTGCTGAGGAGGACTCCTTCTGCTAATCCTGCTGCTTACGTTGCTGCAACCCCTGCAGCACTTGCTTAGAGAGCAAGCTTTATCAGATTTTTGTGCCACCTTTATAATATCTGAATTTAAGGTCTATACATCAAAGCAGCATTTTGAGTCTGTAATGGAGCAGGAATATGAGTCTAATATTGATGGTTTTGTGCACTCTGGAGTTACAGTGAATTTTGATTCGATGGAGTTACATAATATCGATCTACTGTATTTGGAGTCATTGAATATTGATCAGGTCCTAAGAGAGTCGCTGCATCATGACTTGATTGAGCTTTATGCAGCCATTCTGAATCAGTCACTCTTGAAATTAGCTAAGCATAAAAATCAAGCAATGATCTGGCTAGTAGCATGGAAATTCACACATGCTTAAAGAAATTAAGTAACAATTTTGAAACCTTGTGTAATTTGTAGACATAGAATTAACTTCACTTTGTTATACTCGCTACAGTTGGATTAGTTGAATATGTATATCCTGGTTTTGTGTTCAACCTATTGTTTATTATGGTTTTCTGCGAAGATGTTAAATGTGTGGTGGTAGTCGTAGAGATGCTTAGTATGGAATTTTTAAAACCAACTTCTCAAGTAAGAGTTTCTTAAAGTATATCGTTAATTTTGAGTTCTAAATAATATCTCGTTGTTTGATGTCTTAGATCAGTTCAGTTAAAAAAGTTTTTCAGGCTTGTTGGTCTGATGGGAAATAGTTGCTGATTACAGTTCTTCTCCCACTATTCTCCTCTTCTTCGCATTCTTCCTCTTTTCTTCGAATTTGAATCCTTCTCTTCTTCTTCTGTTCTATATACCTAATTTTTTGGGGCTTAGTTTTCTGATTAAAATTATTTTTCTCCCTTTATTTTCTTCTTCTTCGTATTCTTCCTCTGTTTTTCGAATTTCAATCCTTCTCACCTTTTTCATCTATTCTATATACCTAAATGGACTTTAACTTACATTAATGAGCATGACTGATAAATCTGAACTTAACTAGAAAAAATAAAAATATATTAAACTGAACTTAATTGAGCCAATTTACAGAATCACATATTCAACAAGTTTATTTAAATCACACTTTTACATCAAACTATTAACACTAATATTAATTAAATATTTTCAAGTACTTCGCGCAGCGCGAAGAGGGCACGCTAGTATACTATAAATGTAGTGAAAGAAACATTTAATTTATCATACATATTACAGAATGTCATATTTTGTGTTATATAATCGCTGAATCTGTAATTATGTATTAGTTTCATTAATTTGATAAATATAACATTAAGATGTAAACAAAAGTAAAAGTTATTGAGCTCTAATAAATTAGTTGACATCAATAATATAAGCATTAACACATATTTTAACATTCAATTGATCGATCATGAAATCAAATATGTAATTGAAGTATAAATTTCAAACAATTAGTCACACAATAGTACATTAATTTGTCACAAATTCATACATAAAATTATCATTGTAAATTACTGTATATATAGTAAGCAAAACAAAATAAAGCTTACTACAATTTGTCATCATTAATAAATGGAATTCCTTCCATACAAAGAAATCAACGTCAGTGACCAAATACCACAAACATAAGTCAAAACAATTAACAATAAACCAAACACCAACACCGTGTACATCAAATCACAAACTTAATCGTCTCAAGTCTCAACTAGGGGGAAAGATCGAGATGCAGAATTGAACAAAAACTCCTCGTCATTTACCTATAAGGCTGCGGTTGAACCTTGCAACGGGACTGTGGGATCGGATCCGTGGATGTGGTGGAATGAACTAAGAAACGGTTTCAATTGCGAAAATGAGACTCGTACAATCGCACTCATTAATCAGAATGGATTGATAAGGTAAAGGTTTAATGTTCCAGTTTAATAATAAATTTGGATACAGACATACATGCCGCATAATGGATATAGACTAATGGATCATAATTCCTAATGGGTCAATGACCATGAGCAGGATCGTATAGGATCGTACGGGATCGTACGATTCACCTGACTTTACCGATCCAATGAGCGAAATAGATCCTACAATCGATCCTGAATCGTACGATTCCACATTGCTTTATAGTCATTGGAAGTTGTTTCCACTCCATTACTGCATTAGCACAAAGTTATATCTAAGTTGCTGTTGAGATTAAGGAAAGAAAATAAAGATATTCAATATATCGTTATGTTAGGAATATAGATATTTAACTATATTGTTTTCTTAGTGAGAAGGTTATTGATTAGAATAGTTTCCCCATTTAATTTGTATTATAGGTCTATAAATATTGTAACCATCATCATTGATGAATTGCCTTTTGATGATAATACGAAGTGCCATGTAAATACTATTATCACCTTATTTCTATATTTTATATTTTATCATGGTATCACAGCCTAAGATCCTAGAACCCTAAACCCTAGATTTTTTTCCCTACCCCCAAAATTTCCCCTAACCCCGTTTTCATCTTCCTATCATGTTTTGGCCACTTCCACCACCGCCGCCGTGCTTCACCGCCGCGTTCGTCGAAGATTGCCACCCGTCACTGTTTGTTGAAAATATGCTCGTAGCGGTCCTCTCACTGCCGCCGCCGTTGCCGCCGTGAAGATCGCTGCCCAGATTGATTTGCCAGCGCTACTTTCTCTACTGCTGGTGCTACTCCATTTTGCCAACGTTACTTTCACTACTGCTAGTTCTACTACGATTTGCCAATGCTACTTTATCTACTGGTGCTACTCCGTTCTACCAGTGCTACTTTCTCTACTGCTGGTGCTACACCGTTTTACCATTACTACTTTCTCTACTGGTGCTACTCCGTTTTACCAGTGCTACTTTTTCTATTGCTGGTGCTACTCCGCTACTTGCTACTATTGTTGGATGTTTTGCTTCATACACCACCGCCGTTGTCGTAAGAGACCACCGCCGTCGTGGATGCTGTCGTGATTTTTGTTCTCCTCGTGTTCTTTGAAAACTACTGTATTGTTTTCGCTACTGATGTTGATTCAAGACTATGGAGCTTATGAAGAGGAGTCACTATACTCTTTTTCCCACTGGGTTTTTTAACGAGGTAGTGTGCTCTTTCTGACAGATATTTCATGATCTTTTTCGCAAGTCGGCCATGGTTTTCACCATGCTCCAACTTGAGGGAGGGTGTTGAGATTAAGGAAAGAAAATAAAGATATTCAATATATCGTTATGTTAGGAATATAGATATTTAGCTATATTGTTTTCTTAGTGAGAAGGTTATTGATTAGAATAGTTTCCCCATTTAATTTGTATTGTAGGTCTATAAATATTGTAACCATCATCATTGATGAATTGCCTTTTGATGATAATACGAAGTGCCATGTAAATACTATTATCACCTTATTTCTATATTTTATATTTTATCATGGTATCACAGCCTAAGATCCTAGAACCCTAAACCCTAGATTTTTTTCCCTACCCCCAAAATTTCCCCTAACCCCGTTTTCATCTTCCTATCATGTTTTGGCCACTTCCACCACCGCCGCCGTGCTTCACCGCCGCGTTCGTCGAAGATTGCCACCCGTCACTGTTTGTTGAAAATATGCTCGTAGCGGTCCTCTCACTGCCGCCGCCGTTGCCGCCGTGAAGATCGCTGCCCAGATTGATTTGCCAGCGCTACTTTCTCTACTGCTGGTGCTACTCCATTTTGCCAACGTTACTTTCACTACTGCTAGTTCTACTACGATTTGCCAATGCTACTTTATCTACTGGTGCTACTCCGTTCTACCAGTGCTACTTTCTCTACTGCTGGTGCTACACCGTTTTACCATTACTACTTTCTCTACTGGTGCTACTCCGTTTTACCAGTGCTACTTTTTCTATTGCTGGTGCTACTCCGCTACTTGCTACTATTGTTGGATGTTTTGCTTCATACACCACCGCCGTTGTCGTAAGAGGCCACCGCCGTCGTGGATGCTGTCGTGATTTTTGTTCTCCTCGTGTTCTTTGAAAAGTACTGTATTGTTTTCGCTACTGATGTTGATTCAAGACTATGGAGCTTATGAAGAGAACTCACTATACTCTTTTTCCCACTGGGTTTTTTAACGAGGTAGTGTGCTCTTTCTGACAGATATTTCATGATCTTTTTCGCAAGTCGGCCATGGTTTTCACCATGCTCCAACTTGAGGGAGGGTGTTGAGATTAAGGAAAGAAAATAAAGATATTCAATATATCGTTATGTTAGGAATATATATATTTAGCTATATTGTTTTCTTAGTGAGAAGGTTATTGATTAGAATAGTTTCCCCATTTAATTTGTATTGTAGGTCTATAAATATTGTAACCATCATCATTGATGAATTGCCTTTTGATGATAATACGAAGTGTCATGTAAATACTATTATCAACTTATTTCTATATTTTATATTTTATCAGTTGCATCTAAAACACAAAAACACAAAAGATTAATTAAAATTGTGTTATTACAACACCATGCATGATAAAAGAGCCTGTTTGGTTCTTTGATGCACTTTCAGGCAGACAATTGCAGACTATACAACATAGATTTACATATTGTCCCTGCAGTTGACCTTGAAGAAAGAAATTATGTTCTTCGTTCTTGATAAACCAAAATAAGACATGTCACTGGGGATTTAGTAAACAAGTTTTCAAGTCAATTCACCAGAGAAGGTTGGAATTTGGGGGAGCCGGGAAGGGGAAGCGTGGGAATTGAGTGAACGACGTCGTTGGCTGCAATTGTGGACTCGCACTCGCGGCGGTGAAATACAACTTGTTCGCCACGTGTCTGTCTCAACACTTTGGGGGCCATTTTGCAATTACTGTATACCCTTGGATGTTTTAGAAATATAAATAGACCAAAGAGAGGGTTTTCTGGATTAGAGTATAAATAACTCCAACGAGGAAAAGGGTTTCAAGAGCGGCCGCATCATCTAGGGTTTAAGAAAACTAGAGCGAGAGAAATCTGCTGCAATGGCCGACCGAGGTAGCAAACCCAGGAAGGAGGAGGTCGTTACCAGAGAGTACACCATCAATCTCCACAAGCGCCTCCACGGATGGTACAATACTCTCTTCGATCCGTGTGTTTTTAGTGTTGTGTTTGATTATCGTGAATCGGATTGTTTCGTAATCTTGGATCTGAATCTGAATATGTTACCACGGGTCAGTTGTCTTAAAGATGTTTTTAACGATAATTGTTGGATCGTTTCCGAACATTAGAGATTTCGTTTCATTAGGATTCTTTGACAAAGTTTTCCGGTTTAATTGAGCTCTGTCTGTCTAGAATTTCTTTATGAAAGATGCAAAAGAAACTATACTGTGTGTTGTTTTATTGAAGAGGTACAATTGAAGTGACGGTGATGAGATTATACAGACCTGTAATGATTTTGCGGAAATGATCGCATTCATTATGAACATCTAAGGGACTGAGTTGCTCATGATTTGTACCTCTCAATGCTTCAAATTATTGATGATTAGTTTGCTTCTTTTGAAACAGTCCAGTAGGCTATTTTGTGTTATTTTGTCTGATTTATATACTGGGGAAGATATTGTTCTTTTCATTTCATGATTATGTAGAATTTTGTTTGTGATAGGAATGCATTGAAAACTTTTCACTGTAATACTGTGTTGAATTAGGGGTGCTATTCAAACATCAGTGATGAGATTATACAGACCTGTAATGATGTTGCGGAAATGATCGCATTCATTATGAACATCTAAGGGACTGAGGTGTTAATAGTTTGTACCTCCTGATTACTTATGTGCAATTTTTTAATTAAGTGTCTTTGCGAACCTTGTGTATTTCTTGTGATGGAAGTTTACACTTTTGTTCAACGTGTTGTGTTGTGATCTGCCTTTAGACCGCTGTTTACTCGGAAGCTTGTTGATTGATGTTAATAAACTGTGTTTGATGCTGTACAGCACCTTCAAGAAGAAGGCTCCCAATGCTATCAAGGAGATCAGGAAGTTTGCACAGAAGGCCATGGGAACCACTGATGTTAGAGTTGATGTGAAGCTGAACAAACACATCTGGAGCCGTGGGATCCGCAGCGTGCCTAGGAGAGTTCGTGTGCGCATTGCTCGCAAGAGGAATGATGATGAAGATGCCAAGGAGGAGCTGTACTCTTTGGTGACTGTGACTGAAGTTGCTGAGGGATTCAAGGGGTTGGGTACCAAGGTTATTGATGATGACGAGTGATCTGAAAGTCTCAGTATCTTATCAATTTGTCGTTTTGATGTAATATTATTTAGATGTTCTTGGCACTAGTTCAGTTTTGGCACTGTTGTTACTGATAGACTTACTTGAACTATCGTGTTGGTTACTTAAACAACCTCATCTCTCAGCTCTGATATTATGCTATTGTGATGACTTACTTGTGCTGTTTGTTTCCTTGGGTATGACTGCTATTCATTTTCGATGCGTTATTGTGATTGCTTGTGCTGTTTGGTTCCTTGGTTATGACTGATCTTTATTTTTGATGTGTTATTATGATGACTTGTGCTGTTTGGTTCCTTTGGTACGACTGCTCTTGATTTTTGATGTGTGCCAAGTAATGCCTTAAGCTCGGTAACAAATTTGTCGGTTAATTGGCTGTTTATTGTTCTATACTGTTGTGTTATCATTCTTGTTTCTAGTCTTCTCGGATCTGATTTAGATGACAAACCAATAGTTTTTCTTTTTTTTTCAACCTTAGTTTACCACGTTTCAATGTAACTAGATAACACCCGTGCACATGCACGAAAATGAACACAATACTATTCTATATAAGTTTTTATATTTTATAATATTTAGTTATTTACCAAGTAACTAAAAGAAATTGGATTTTAAAAGATAATACAAAATTCGTATATCAATGTTTTATTATAATCAATGACCTTTACTATATGCAGTCCAAATTTACTTTTTACGGTCCATATTTATACATAATCTACCATATATGCCCTTAATTAGTTAAACTATATTCAACTTGCAAATCAATCCATTGTATTCACATTAATTTCATACTTATCCTAATTACTATCTCCTGTTTCTTCTCCTCCTCTCCTGCAAATTCATCATCTTGGCCAATTAATTCACCATCTCTCTCTTTCGTCCTCTTTCATCAATTCAAATAAAAAAGATCATCAATTCATCATCCACCCTTTTTTCTTCCTATCCAAATTCTTTCAAATTAATCAATTTCAAAAGATTTAATTTGTTCCTTTTCAATTTTGATTAGCGTAGTTAAAATAAAATTAGATTAATTTAGTTCTGATGATACTCAAGATTCGGATCTGGGCGACTTTCCAGGAAGTTTCCTAGTCACGTGAAAAAGATAAGGATCGGCCCGTACGTTCACGTGGAGAGGAGGTGTCGCTCGTACGGGGATGTGACGCACACTGTTGATGAGGCATAAAGAGGAGGCTCTCCAAGATGCCTATAAATAGAGACCACAATCAGCCATTCCAGGTAAGTTCTCTAACTCTTGAATACATAGTTTTTATCTTCCAAATCACGAAATCTCATCATCACACTAGAGCTACCACTCCCAGGGGCTTGTTTTGCAGGCCTCGGAGAACAGGTTCCAAGTAAGTCCAATCCAAGCCTAGGAGTTCGGATAGTCAAGAACAGCAGCATCCATACTTCACCAGCAATTAGCACCCAGAAGCCCTCGGATACGTCGGCTATCCGAGACCCCGATTACTAGTACGGATTCACTCCGCATCAGTTAACACGCCCAGTGGGACCCGACATTAGGGGTCTTCACCCTCAATTCAGAATGACGCATACAACTCACTATTCTGGAGAGGTGCGGGCAATAAGCAATACCTCAGCGGAGGATAGCTCGGCAGAGGAAAGATCGGGCAAGAGGAAATTCAGCAGTTGCAACCAACCCGAGGAGGCAAACAAGGCTAGGACCCGCCTAGGAATAAGGAGGCTCGAAGGTGGAGGTATGTAGGTATATAACGGTATATATATTGAGCATTATTTGAATGATAGATAAAAGATTTTTGCAAGAATATTCGCGCTTATTACTGGCTATGATGTGCGTGAAGATTAGGAATATAGAGGTAAATAAGCGGGGGTATCAATGGTGGGCTCGTCCCTGCCTCCCAAGGCCCACGCGGTACTCATCCTCCTCTTCGACATGGACAGCCTGGTAACCAAAGTTGTCAGGCACATCGCAAAATTCACGATACCCTGCGGCCCAATGGGGTGTCTCTGGGACTACTCCATAAACGTTAAATTCCTCAGGGCCAGGGTCGGGGTAAGAAGACTCGCCAATCTCTGGAAGCTTTATCTTCTTAATATCCGAGGCAGAAGGAACCTTGGAGGACATCTCCAGTGATTGCCACAACTAGGGCACGAGGCTTTTCAGATCAGTTTCCTGAAGGGCCCGGAAGAGGTAGCTGACCAGATCAGAGGCCTTGGGCCGGTAATAAGACCTTTGGGAATGAAGACGCGCGAGCCCGTGCAACCAACCCCGCAGGCGGCGATACATTTCGTGGCAGGCGTCAGCACTTGCCGTGGCAGCAATCCCACCCAACCTCTTTTCAAACTCCTCTGAGCGGAGGAGCTTTTAGGTAGCAGTGTTTATGACTTCAAGCTGAGAGCTCTTCTTGTCTTTCTTGAGAGAGCTGTACTTCTTCTCTGTCTCAGCCAGCTTCTTCTGAGACTTTTCCAGTTGGGCCTTCAAATCATCGTACCTAGCCAACCTCTCCTTGGCCTCGTGGAGTTCCCTTTCCATTTGAGTAAACAGCCCAGCGTTATACTTGGAGTAAGTCTGATTTAGCGCCTCAACAAAGTGAGAATCCGCTAGGAGGCGGTCAGCGAAGGAGGTACCCTGAGTAAAGTATACGGGTTAAGGATACATAAAAGAATGAGAATTACACAGACCATGTGCAAGTAAGTTACCTCGTTTCTCTCCCCATGAATAGCTTGGGAAGGAGTACCTAGAGGAGGAATAGCCTCAGAGGGAGGAGGAGAAGGGGGAGGAGTATCCTCCGACCTTTTCCGGGAACGCGGGGAGAACCCTTAAGCTCGTCGGAAGGAGGCCGCTTGAACCGGGAGCTAGCCCCGGCACTGTAGTCCGGGTGGCTGATGAAAGACTTCCGCACCGGGGTAGGTGAGGACCCGGAGGGATTGATTGAAGCGCAAGGGCCGCCAAAGAAGAAGAGGACATGGGGGCTTCTGTTGCCGAAGTCTCTGCTGCTGACGAGGCTTTTGCGGGATGACGGCTGGGTTTTCGGTGGGAGACGGACCGGGAGGAGGGCCCGTTTGTTGCTCCAACGGGATCGTCTGCCTTGAGCGAGAGGTCTCCTGCTGCCTGTCTTCCCCGGAGTTCCTCTCCATGTGAGTCATGACGTCCGCGTACTTGAAAGGTTGAACTGATAGCAAGAAACAAAATAAATAACATCCAAAACCATGGAAAACAGAAAATACATATATAAATAGTAATAATATAGGTAAAGAAAAGCCCTTAAATAGGCACCTCCAGCAGGCCACACAGTGGAGACCCGGAGGGAAGAGAATAGTTCAGAGGGGTATATCCCGCGAGACCAGTAGTAGCCCGCGTTCCCAGTCATGAAAAACTCATCTATGGTTAGAGGGGTAAGGCGTAGTAGCCCGTGATCATTAGCTACCTCCGCCGGGAGAGAAAACAATGGTTTTTTATCTTTGGGGAGGAGGGTCGTGTTCCAAAAGGACATGGGATACAAGTCGGAGTTACAACTGAAAAAACCCTTCCCGAGATACCCATTCACGGACCGAGGTTTCCCTACAAGGAAATCCTTGACCCCGGTGCGGATAGAAAATAAGAACACCCCCGAAAAGGAAGAATGGGCACACTGCAAAGCATAAAAAGACCTGAACAGGAGAAGGCAAGGGAAGATAGCGCACCGGACGCAGTTTAGAAGAAATCCCATAATCAAGACCACACCGTTAGGATGCAGCTGAGCCGGGGGCATTTTGTAAAAATTGTAGATTTCAGAGAAGAGAGGAGGAAAAGGAAGACTGATTCCATACAGAAAATGAACCTTAGGAACGCAGGTGACCTCCCTCTTAGAGGTCCCCGGGGAAATTTTGGAAAGGGAAACATCTATGGAAAATGGAATAAAAGAACGCTTGATCAAATCTAAGACGCCTTTATCTAGAGAGGGAGGACCTCCGGAGATACCCGAGAACCGGATGCCCGAGGGCTTCACCCTGTGGGTAGGACCCAGGGGAGCCTCTTCGCCACCCTCCTCCTCGAAGATCTCTTCAAGGGGCTTCTCCCGGGTGGGACTCGAATACCCGGCCGGGGGTGAACCCACCTCTCCAGAGATAGCCAAGCCCAGAACATTAAGTTCCTGGGAGGTACTGAAGGTCTCTGAATCGATACCCGGGGAGGAATCTGGAGATGGAATTAAGTACTCAGGGAACCTGAATCGAACCTCAAACTGGTTCTAGACCCCCTCGGTATCTAGAGAAGAGGTGGTGAGATGCTGGGAGCTCATCGCGGGAAGAGAGACGATAACGGGAAAAGAAGCAAAGGGAGAGAAGACTAAAGCTTACTTGACGAGAGAGAATGGAGCGTCTGGAAAATGTGGAGGGGGAAAATTATATGAAGAGGTCTTGGAGCTTATATAGGCAAGAGAATAGGAAACACCACCTCAAAAGAAGAAAAAGTAATAGCAGCACGGAAAGCGAGACAATGATCAATGTAGAATAGAGGAGGGCGGCGCTAGGACTCGAATCCAGTGCGGATCGGCCCTACGTGTCGAGGAACTCTCAAGCCCAATCCCCCGGGGACCAGAAGCTCGGGTCACTGGTCTGGGGGGCAAGTGATAGTGGCGGCCCAACATCCCCAGGGGCCCGAAGAATGGCTGGAGGCCCAAAGCCAGAAGGAGGCAGTAACCTTCCCTCACGAGCACGTCCATCCAAGAAAGAGGACAAGGAAAGCGACAAGCGGGAGTGGTCCTCACTCTTAGCTTAATGTGGGGAGCTTACATTATAAATACTAGTCCCAAATAGTGAATCAGGTATGTGACTTTTATCTCTCTACTTCTTATTGAGAGCATTCCCGTACAGTTTCCTCCTCATCGCTATCCCCATCTCATCATCACACCGGAGCAGCTACCCCTGGGTAGCCCCCGGGGTCTGTTTTGCAGGTCCGCTGAAGGCTTCCCCCAGAGGACCTCCGGATAGCGTAGCACCACAGGAAGCCCATAGATTAGAGTAGCATCAAGATACACAATTATTTATTAAATTTGCCGTTTAATCCGTGTTGACACAATCATCATTAACAACCTGATTTACGAATAGATGTATTTAAACGACAAGTAGTTGGAAGTGAATTGTAATAAATATTATAATACAGAAAAAATGAAATGGAAGAGATAGGTTGAACGAGATGCAATTAGGTAGAAAGAGACTGTTTTGAAAATTGAATTGAAAGAGATCCATGGTAGAAGATACAATTATATTTGGGGAAAAAGAAGAAATAAACTTTTTTGAAGTTGATTAATTTGAAGAAAAATAGATTGGAAGAAAAAGGATCGATTTTGATTTGAAGAAGAAAACGATCGATAGAAAGATGATGAATTAATTGGTCAAAATGGATATAAAGAGGATGATTTGCAGGAGAAAAGAGGAGAAAGAAACAAGATGATAGAAGGTGAGCAATTATGATAAATATGGAATTAATGTTAATACAATGGATTGAATTGTAAGCTGAATTTAGTTTAACTAATTAAGGGTATATATGGTAGATTATGTACAAATATGGACTGCAAAAAGTAAATTTGAACTGCATATAGTAAAGGCCTAATCAATCTGCATAGATTTTTTTTATTTTTTTTTTGAAGCAAAGAAATTATATTTTAGGATTCTGGAAAACGTCCAGAAACGAATGACAAGAAGCTTGGTAGAGCATCCCAAGTATTAACTAACAAGGGGCTCATTTCGCATAGTTTGCTAGAGCGTGGGCTAGAAATTTTCTTTTAAGGATTCTGCATAAGTTTAGTATGTCAAGTCAATGAAATAAAAGTATGTTTAGTAGGAACAAAATAAACAGTTTACAAACAATCTCTAGTTGTAACTATTGGCATTCAAAAAAGGCTACTTGTAACAACTATACACAATCCTAGGCTCATGCCTGTTCTACTTGTTTTCCATGTGAGCCAATATCTTCCATTTGCCATTGTTCCTGACCTAGGTAGCACCCAGGTCCAATCAGGCAAAAGGGCTATAATATAGCATTTTAAAGCAAATGATCTCTCCAAGATGCAAATCCACACTGATATAATATATCCACCTGCAGTCATGTTATCTCCACTTGAACACATCTTAACAGGCCCAATGATCTGCATGTTTAACCGAACACATCTTAACAGAAGCCACTTGCACAAGAATGAAAGTTTATTGAGCAATCAGGGTCATTTAAGCTAAATTTAAAATACGCCAGTCAGTCATGCAAGGAAAATGTTGCATATTATATTATTATATAAGACAAATTCTCATTTGAGACCTGTCTCAAATGAGACCAAAGATTATATGAGACTGCTATTGATTGAATTTATCGTTGGTGAGCTTTAAACCCGCCGATTTCTTTGATTGAATTTGTCGTTGGTGAAATTGACTAAGGAAATGATCAAGAAAATTGACCGAAAGATCAAGCAAATTAAACGAAAGATCAAATTAACTGAAAAATCGAGGCAAAACAAAAATACTCAAGGACAATGATTGAAAGATCAAACAAACTGACTAAAATATCAAGCAGAAACAGTAATTGATCATTCCCCTGCTCTTGGTCTCCACAAGGACAGGTCTCACCCAAAACTTTCTCATCATATAACTGATTACTACAATAAGTCATACCAAAAATCAGCATCGTTTTAAAAAAATGGAGTGCATAGGAACAAACTTATGATCAAAGATGCAGCACCAGGATGAGCACTCAAGAGCGAAAAGATTTTTCCAGACAACATCAAAATAATGAGCAGGATTGCCTATTACAAAAGTACAGTAAGCAAAATGGTAGAGAATGGATGCATCATAATGTTGAAGAAATAGTTGTCTTAATGACTGTACCAATCAGATTGCATCTATAAAATGTTGTAAGCCATTCAAAAACCCTACAAATATCAACATGAATGAATTCAGCTTCATTAATAAAATGAAGTTCTCAAACAATGATCACTATCAAGTATCAATCCTCAATAACTAACTAACACCAGAAACTAAAGTTTTGATGTGAACCAAATTATTAAAAATACCAGATTCATTTCTAAGTAACATTGATGATTTTAAAAATCTCGGTTAGCTGAAACAGTAAAGCTTAAAAACCTGTTAGATACAGATACCTCTAATCTCTAATTCTTGAAGGGTTTCTCAGCACCGACATTGCAGTATAACCCAAGCATTTGCGAAGATATTCTCTGCAACAATGTGATTTTTCATGATTAACTTAAACATAAAGGTCATAAGTTAAAACACAAGCATAAAGATTATAAGTTAAAACATGACCATTTTAAATTTAAACACAAAGGTTATAAGTTAAAACATGAGAATAAAGGTTATAAGTTAAAACATGAACATTTTAAAAATAAACATAAAATTATAAGTTAAATCATGAACATAAAGTTCTAGGTTAAAACATGAACATTTTGAACTTAAACATAAAGGTAAATTATAGGAGTATTTATTATCCAAAAATTTAAAGTTGAAATTTAAAAAATGAAACTTATAACTTAAAATATGAGGATTTTAAAATAAAACTTAGTTTATTATAAGAAACTGGAGAAGTACTGATAATAAACTAAGGCCCTATTTACTACAGATTAGTTCTTGATGTACTGAACTGAACTGAACTGAACTGAAATAAAAATCGATGTATTGAAAAATGGAATCAGCATGACTGAATTAACCTGAATTTCATCAAATTACATTTTCACTGAACTGAACTGAACTGAATTGAACTGAACTGAACTGAATTGAACTGATATACAAATAAGCTCTGGTAAACAGGGCCTAAGTTTATTATCAGTACTTCTCCAGTAAGATTAAGACCTTGTTTACTAGAGTTTTTCTCAGTCATGCTGATTCTTTTTTTAATACATTAATTTTAGTTTAGTTCAATTTTATTCAGTTTAGTTGAACCAGAAATAAGCTTTAGGATATAGGCCCTGTTTACCAGAGCTTATCCGTAGATCAGTTCAGTTCAGTTCATTTCAGTTCAGATCAGTTCAATTCAGTTCAGCTCAGTTCAGTTCAGTGAAAATGCAATTTGATGAAATTCAGGTTAATTCAATCATGCTGATTCCATTTTTCAATACATCAATTTTCACTTTAGTTCAGTTCAGTTCAGTTCAGTTCAGTACATCAAGAAATAAGCTCTAGTAAACATTCAACTAGTCAAGAAAGACAAACTTTCTTCGAAAATACATTAAAATATTAAAATACATTGAAATATTAAAATATTAAAATATCATAATTGAAAAGTAGGCTTTAAACTATTTGAAAAAATCAAAATTTTAATGCATAATGCTGGTCATGATATGCAACAAAAAATCCTAATTCAGGAAATCCTCTGATCTCTCTCATCGACTGAATACACGCGCCCCTCTTTTTGTAACCGTTCTGCCACTTTTAATGCTTTTCAGCTCTGAACCACTCCGATAACGGTAACATAACGGTTCTCTCATGGCGGAGCCACTGCTCCCCCATGGCAACGCCGCCGCGCCCTTTTCTTTTAAGCAGATTCTTGGAACCAAATACCAACCTCTCTATTCCAAGCTACCCAACACACCCAACCTGCACCCAATCACTGAGTACAAAGGCAAACTTGCCTATATTTTACCACCGGAAGAAGGTGCCGTTCTTGCATCTTTCTATCATAATGCTCTGGTTGGTAAATTTACTAGGGGGAAGCCATCAATGGATTCTCTTACCGCTGCCTTCAAATCAATCGGCTTCGCTGGAATATACCAATTGGGATCTCTGGATCTCAAGCACGTTTTAATTCGATTCCAGGAAAAGGAGGACTACCAACGCTGTTGGATGAAGGGTATATGGAGCTTTGGTAACACCGCGATGAAGGTACAGAAGTGGACGCCTGACTTTTCGCCGGAACAGGAATCCTCCATCATCCCAGCTTGGGTTACTATCCATAAGGTTCCTATTCTCTTCTACAACATCTCTGCTATTGAGGGAATCAGCTCTCAAATTGGAAAGTTCTTAAAGATGGATGCGGCTACAATGGCTTTGACAAGGCCATCTGCAATCAAGGTTTGCGTTGAAATAGATTTACAGTCCCCTCTCCCTACCTCTATTGTGGTTGGTGTGGCTCCTAATGTAAAGGAGCATCAGATTGAATTTGATGCCTTACCTTCATACTGTAATCACTGTAAAATCATAGGACATGGGAACTATGAGTGTGGATTTGTTCAACAAAAAAGAAACCAACCTCCAGTTGATCCCTTAGAAGCTCCTAAAATGGCCGTTAACCTTCCTCTACAAGGACCTATGAAGCCAACACCTCAATTTGTCTCTACCACCAACCCTTCTACTACTCCACAGGCCTATACCCTGAACTCTCCTAATCTTATGGACCAAGATGTGCCTAATAAGAATGTCCCTTATATGGCTGTTAATAATGGCCCCAGAAGAGGTTTCAAGAAGCTTCATAGAAGAGTGAAAAGAATCTCGAAATGGAGAAAGAAGATACCTGTGCAAACTACTTCTGAGCTGACTGCTGAGATTGTTCCTACAAGTAGTTCTGAGATTCCTACTCCAGCAGCTTCTGATATGGTATCTGATATCCAGCAGCCTATCCAGCAGCCTAAAGAAACCTCCTCATATCCCTTGATTGATATCACAGCGGCAGAACTCCTCACTCCACAAGATGTGTCCCAAGATATCCATTCACCAATATTCCTATCCTCTCCTGTCCTTAAAACCGTTTTTTCAAAGGATGATATAGATATAGACTCACAGGTAAGTATTCCATTCTATGACTTTTCCAGTCCTACTAATAATCTATTCTATCATTCTCAGGATAAGTTTAGACAGAACAGGTTTTTACCTCTCATTACTGAATGTGATGATGAAGTCCTGGTTGAATCTGATGATGGTGAAGACATTACCACTAATGTCTCTCAACTGGAAATGTCTAAGATTACACAGAGGGATACCTCCTTTGAACTTGAAATCTCCAGGGACACTAATTCACAAACTCTACAAGGTAAAAGGAAAATAAATAAAAAAGGCAAATCCAGCAAGCCTGAGGTAACAAATTACTTCACTCAGCTTAACAAAGTGATGACTAGATCCTCTTCTAAATGCCTTGATAATGTTCCTTATGTGTAGTATTCCTATTAAATCTAAATGGTTAGTCTGGAATATTAGAGGTATAGCTACTTCTTAGATAGACTATCTATTCTGGTTAGAAAGCACAATTTTGAACTTATCTGTCTAATTGAGCCAATGCATGATAATATACAATGTGATACATTTAGAAGAGCTCTTCATTTCACCAACTGTATGCATGCTGATAATGGAAAAATCTGGTTAATGTGGAATAACAGTCACATTCAATTGATTCAAGATCATTTACAGTTTCTACATGTTACCATTTCTGGACCTAATTTTCCTAATGCTTTCCATGTTGCTTTCATTTATGGTCTTAGAACTAGACTAGGTAGGAAAACTCTTTGGAATGACCTGCTACCTTTAACACAACTGGAATCTATACTCATTGGGGATTTTAATGCAATGGAATCAATTCAGGAGCATAGAGGTCCTTCCACCCCAAAACCTGGTAGCATAGCTGATTTTAGCAAATTTATTGCTTCCAATGGTTTAATTCACATTAACACTGTGGGTAATAACTATACATGGACCAATAAAAGGCTTAGAAATCCCACCTTTCAAAAGTTAGATAGAGGATTGTGCACTCCATCATGGTCTTCTATTTTTTCTGCCTCATCTATTCAGGTTCTGAATAGAGCTTCTTCTGATCATAACCCTCTTTTCCTCACCATTAGCAATTCAGTCAGATCATCACCTAGACCATTTAGGTTTCAAAATATGTGGTATAGTAAGCCAGAATTCCAAGAATTAATTGGTAATATCTGGAATACACATGTACCAGCCTCAGGAATGCTTGGTTTTAGTCTTAAACTACAAAACTTGAAAAAGCATCTAAAAATCTGGAATAAGGTTATCTTTGGAAATATTGATGACAATATTCTTAAAGCAGAGGCCACACTTAATGCCCAGGAAATCACTTATGATCTGAACCCCTCTGATCTGGAACTTGCAAAACTTAATGAAGCTAGTCTCTCCTTACAGAGAGCACTAAAAGAAAAAAGCAAGTTCTGGAAACAAAAATCCAAGATCAACTGGCTTAAAAGTGGGGATGAAAATACCAGTTATTTTCATAACACTGTAAAAGAAAAAAGGGGAAAAATGCTTATTTCTAAGATAAAAAATAGTCAAGGGGTCTGGATTGATGATCCTTATGAATTAGAGTTAGAAGCCATCCAATTTTATACACAACTTCTCACTGAAGATTTTGAACCTGAAGATGGTCTTTTCTACTCTAATTTTCTCAGTCAGATTCCTAAAATCATCTCTGAAGAGGATAATGAGCTTTTACTTAAACCAGTTGATATTGAAGAGCTTAGGAAGGTGGTTTTTAGTTTAAAGAAAAATAGCAGTCCAGGGCCAGATGGCTACACTGCTCAGTTTTTCATTAAATCATGGAACACTATCTGTCAAGATTTGCTCATTGCTGTAAATGATTTTATGTCCACATCCTCTTTGCCTAGGGGTATAGCTAGCACTTGGATTACTATTATCCCAAAAAAGTCTACCCTTATTACCTTTGCTGACTACAGACCAATAAGTCTCTCTAATGTGGTAAATATAATCTTTTCAAAAATTCTTATGGAGAGACTTAAACCCCTTATGAATAAAATCATCTCACCACATCAAACTGCTTTCATGAAAGGGAGAGACATCTCAGATAATGTCATTTATCTACAAGAGATGGTTAGATTTCTTGATAGGAAAAATAAAGAGCCAAATTGCATACTTAAACTGGATCTTCAGAAAGCTTTTGATAGAGTGAGATGGTCATTTTTAAACAGTATTTTACTCAAATTTGGTATCCATGGTAAATTTGTACATTGCATCATGAAAAATATTTCCCATGCATGGTTCTCCATTCTCATAAATGGGAATCCAGTAGGCTTCTTCCAGCCAACTAAAGGTATTAAACAGGGTGATCCTCTTTCACCCTTCCTATTTAATATCTTTACTGAGGCTTTCACAAGAAGTCTAGCTCATATTTTCAATATAGGAAGTCTGTTGTACTATGATTTACCACCACAGTCTCTGCCAATATCCCATTTAATATATGCAGATGATACTGTTGTTTTTTTACAGGCTTCCAAATCTAATTTGACAAAAATGAAAGCTTTTCTTGCTAAATTTGAGGTCACTACAGGTCAAAAGATAAACTATGATAAGAGTGACTTTTATATTAGTAAGCATGCTTCACTTCATCATATTAGTTTAGTCAAGTCCATAATGGGAATGAAAAAAGGCAAGTTTCCTTTTAAATATCTTGGCTGCCCTATTCACAAAGGAAGGATCACTAATGATTTATTTCAGCCTCTGAGGGAACAGATTTCAAATAAAATACATAACTGGAAAAATGCTTGGCTTTCTATGGGAGGGAAGATTACTTTGATCCAGTCATGTGTCTATTCTATTCCTCAACATGTATGGAGTGTTCTCAAACCTACTCAATTTGTCATCAGGAAAATTGAAAGATGTATGGCTATTTTCTTTTGGGGGTCCAATGATTTTAAACCTAAAAAATCTTGGAAAAAATGGATCTCCCTCTGTAAGCCTACAAGCCAAAATGGACTTGGTTTTAGATCTCTTTCACAAATCATTCTTACCTGCTCCTTTAAGCTTTGCTGGAAGTTTCAAACTGGGGAGGCTCCTTGGACTCAGTTTTTATGGTCTCTCCCAATTTCACATAGAACTTCCCAAAACTGGAAAAGGATAGTGGCTGTGAATGTTACTGCTGAACACAATACCAGAATGATTCATGGTAAAGGTGATTGCAACTTTTGGTCTTCAAACTGGACTGGTTATGAACCATTGATAGATAAAGTTGTTCCAGGCTGTAGGGAATTGATTTAGTCTAACTTAGCGGAACATCAATTATCTAATCCCAGATCTCATGCATGTACTTAGTATGAATCTAAATTAGGGTTTAGGCTTACCTCTTGAAGCGTGCTTTACTATCGGATTTAGTCAGATGATCCAATTAAATACGGAGACGAGAATCCCAAGCGTGATCCCTCTATACGTATCCACACAGCATGATCAGACCGCCTCACCGCTGTTAGCTTAGAACATCGATCAGCAACCAAAGACCTAGTCTTTGTTCTTCTCTTGACGATGAGGTTTGTATATGAGAATGGTAGGTTTATTTGTTCTGAGGCGCTCAACACATGAGCTATACGTATGATTGTGTATATGTCTGTTTATTCCTGTAGAAGTCTATTTATACAGAATAAACATCATTCTCATAAACCTAATCCTAGTCTTATTCAATATGGGCCTAGCCCAATAAGACTTAATTCTCATATAATTACTATTAGACTCCAAGTCTAATTAGATAATTACTTTGTCCAATTTCATGCTTAGTGTGTGACCCTATAGGTTCAGTTATAATAAGCTGCGAGCTCAATACCATTGATGCTAGCCGATCGGAAGCGGTTTCCAGCTAAACATTTCGATCACTTAAATAACTGAATTAATTATCTCCGTAATTAATCTTCCAACTATTCAGGACAATGCACATTGATCGAAGGACACTATTCCAACACAGGCAACACAAATATCCCACAGGATGCAACTGTCAAAGACTTCCAGGTGCACAAGAACCTTTATTTGCCATCTATCTCACCTTTGCTACAGCCTGAAATTTGTTTTCTACTGCAGGATTTACAAGTACACAATCATAGACAAGACAGGCTTGTATGGAAACCAGATATAAGGGGCAATTTCACTTTCAAATCTGCTTACAAAATATCAAGCCCAAATCAAGGTGATATCCTCTCTCTCTCTAAAATCTGGAACCCAAGAATTCAGAAAAAGGTTTCAGTTTTCATATGGAAATTAATAAATGCTCTCCTCCCCTTTGATGATGTCATTACTCGGTTTGGATTCCATTTGCCATCAAAATGTTGTTTTTGCAATAATCTGGACAGTTTAGAGCATTTTTTTAATGACTACATTTTTGCTAAACTTGTATGGAAAGCCTTCAATAGTGCTCTAGGCTTGCCAGATAGATCATTCCACTCACTATGGGAGAGATTATTGATGCTACCAAAATCCGTCCGTCTCCCTACCAAAATCCGTCCGTCTCCCGGGGGTGGATGCTATCCGGGTCTCCTCCTGGATCAGCTTGCTTTAGCCCTGCAAAACAATCCCCGGGAGGTGTCCCGGGGAAGAAGCTCCAGTGTGATGATGAGATGGGGATAGCGGAGAAGGAAAACGTACGGAAGGAACTCTCAATATAAAGTAGAGATATATAAATCACATACCTTGTTTACTGTTTGAGACTAGTATTTATAGCCGAGCTCTACCTGCCTTGGGGATAAGGTGCAGGACCACTTCCTTTGTCGTCATATGTCCTCTTCCTTATCCGGATGTACTATCCAGCGGGAAAGGTACTGCTCTGATAGTCATGGGCCGCGGACCTTCCTGGCCCAGCCGGATTCTGGGCCAGTATTATCACTAGCCCCCCAGACCAGTCATCCGGGTTTTCATGACGCGGGGAACTGGTCTTAAATGCTCCCTCTTTGGTTGCTACTCCCCTGGTAGGACCCATCCGTGCTAAAATGGGTTTCTGACGACGCCGCCTTTTCCTCTTCTGCATTGATCAGTGTCTCGTTCATCGTGTCATTATTGCTTTTCCACCTTTTGAGGTGGCGGTTCCTATTCCTCCGCCTATATAAGGGGCCTAACCTTCTTCTTACTATTTTACTTTCTGCAAAATTTCTCCAGACGCTCTGCTCATTTGCTCCTTCGCCCTTTTAGCCAAGTAAGCCCTATCTCCTTATTCTCTTCTTCTCTTATGGGTTCCCCGCTTCACTCCAACTCCTCTCTAAATACCGAAGGGTTCCAGAGCCCGTACGAGATCCGTTTTAGGACTGCCGATAGCCCTGCCTCCTCTCCGATTTCTTCCCCGGACGCTCGTTCCGAGGATTCCGATATTCCCCGGGAACGAGACGCCCCTGGCCCATTCGTCCTGGAAGAAACGAGTTTCCGCCGAAGTAGTTCTCCTGGTCATGCCCGGGAGGATTTAGGGGAGGAGGCTTTTGACGAAGGGCTCGGCGACGATGTTCCCCGGGGGCCTACTCACGGGGTGCGCCCATTAGGGCTTAAGTATTTCGGCGTTTCCGGGGACTCTCCTCCTGTAGATAGGGACGTCTTGGATCTAGCCAAGCGCTCCTTCATTCCTCTTCCCCTTAATGCCTCCTTATCCAAGCTTCCCCCGGGGGCCTCCGAGCGGGAGACCGCGTGCATCCCGCGTATACATTTTCAATACGGACTTAGCCTTCCCTTCCCTCCTCTCTTCCTCGAGATACTCTCTTTCTATAAGATAGCCCCGGCCCAGATGCATCCTAATGGGGTGGCTCTGATCTTGGCTTTCCTTCTTAACTGCGCTAGATGTGCTATTTCTCCTACTCTTCTCCTCTTTCGCTCTTTTTACGCTCTCCGGAAGGCGCACGCTTCTTTCCCGGGCGTCTTCTCCTTCAACATCCGTTCGGGGGTAAAGGACTTCCTCCTGAGCAAACCCCGATCAGCCAAGGGGTATCTTTCCAAAGGCTTCTTTCTATGCGACTCCCGGGTTTATCCCATGCCCGCCTGGAACGATTCCATTCTTCCAGAGGACAAGAAGCCTCTGTCCAACCTCCCTGCGGTCGTTGCTAGTGACCACAATTTCCTCCGTCTTTCCCCCTTAGATATGGAGGTTTTTTATAAGAGTGGGAACGCAGGTTATTTCTGGCCTCGCGGGATTTACCCCAACGACCTCTTCACGCTCCCGCGCATCTCTGCGGTGTGGCCGGATGGAGGTTCCCGTTAAGACCTTATTTCTTATCTTGTTTTTTTTTTTTTTGCTTACTAACTTCCTTGTTTTCTCTGTTCCAGTTCAACCTTCCTTGCACGCAGACGTCATGGCCCCCACCGACAAGTCTTCCGGGGGTGATGTTCTAACGGGGAATGCTCACTCAGATCAACAAACTCCTTTGACACCGCCAGTAGCTTCCCAACCTGGGCCATCTCCCCTCGAGAACCCCGCTCTTGTCCCTCAGAGGCCTCGTGCGCCGCCCAAGTCTCGCCAGCAGACACCCTCCGGGCCTTCTTCTGAGGCCCGTGCTACTCCCAGCTCGGCACCTACTCCCGGGCGTCGATCCTTCATCCAACACCCTACTTACAGCGGTGGGGCAAGCTCGCGGTTCAAACGTCCGCCTCCTAGCGAGCTATCCGGGTCGCCTCCTTCCTCTCGTCAGAGGACCCAAGACTTCCCTCCTCCTCCTCCTCCGCGGGCTACTGCTTCCGAAGCTATCCCGGAAGGAAAAGAAGAGGTAACCGCTGGTCTAGATCTTTTTATCTAAGGTAATTCCTCCATTTTTCTTACTTTCTTGCTTCTTCTTTGCAGAGCATTGCCTTTGCCGACGCCGTCCTGGCGGATTCTCAGTTTGCCGAGGCATTGAACCGGACCTACTCCAAATACAGCGCGGGGCTGTTTGCCAAGATGGAGAAGGAACTCCGCGAGACCAGGGAGAAGCTGGCCGGACAAGATGGCCTCGCGGTCCAACTAGAAGAGGCCAAAAAGAAGCTGGCTGACAAAGAGAAAAAGTTGGCGGAGGTGGAAAAGAAGTACTCCGCACTGAAGAAGGACAAGAAGAGCTCTCAGCTCGAGGCCTTCAATGCCGTCACACAGAAGCTCCTTCGTTCTGAGGCATTCGAGAAGAAGCTGGAGGGGATTGCCGCTGCGGCCAGCGCGGACGCCTGTCATGAGATGTATCGGAGTTTGCGGGGTTGGTTGCCCGGGCCTGCGCGTCTTGATGCCCAGGCGTCCTACTATCGGCCCAAGGCCAATGACCTGTTAAACCATCGCTTCCGGGATCTTCAGGAAGCGAGTCTGGAAAGTTTGGTGCCCCAGCTGTGGCGATCGCTGGAGATGTCCTCCCGGGCTTCCTCTGCTTCTGATATCAGGAAGATGAAGCTCCCTGCAATCTGTGAGGCCTCCTGCCCCGACCCTGGTCCCGAGGACTTCAATGTTTATGGGGTCGTCCCAGAGACACCCCATTGGGCGGAGAATTATCTCGAATACTGCGCGGTGCCTGACAATTTTGGGTACCAAGCAGTTCAAGTCCAAGAGGGGGATTACCGAGTTGGTCTTGCTGCGGGTCAAGACGACCTTCTCTATCAAACCCGGAAGGCTACGCGGAAGGTGGGATACCCTGAACGGTCCGCTGATGAGCCCGCCGTGGACGCCCCTGCTTATGCCGGCCCTGAATGGACCACTGAGGATCTGGTGGAGCTGGAGAGGAGGTTCGAAAGAGCTCACGCTATTCCGGGAGAGGGGCATTCTACCGAAGACCATGTATAACTCTAGACTTTAGCCTGCCTTTTCCCTTGTAGTTTTCCTTTTTTAAGCCTTTTGTAGCTTTCCTTCCCCCGGGGAAGTGTATGTAGAACTTTGGCCTTGGTGCCTATTTTGATTAATGACAAGTTCTACCTTTTAATGATACTACTTTTTTTTTTTGTAGTCTGAGCGTCCCTTAGAGGAGATTCTCCCGCATGGGCCCATGCCTTATGTTTTTTCTCATCCTAGTAGTTCTTCCGGCACCTACTTCTCTCTCCCCCGCGCTGGGTGCCTCCAATGCTCTTTCCTTCAAAGGAAGCTAGCCCATTGGCGGTTTGGAGGTGATCAGGCTAACCGGGCATTAGCCGAGGCGGGGTTGGAATGCTTCCTTCGAGAGTTTGGGTCGATCCGGGTGCTGGTGGCGTTTCTTAAGGCAGTTGATGCCAAGTTCGGGTCGTTGAACCAGTGCTTCGACCTTGCTTCTGATCATATGCGGGAGGCCCTGAACTCTCATAAGACCATAGCTGAGCTGCAAGCCCTTCACGATGACTCCCAGCATCGTACTACCAAAGAGTTAGGCATGGTGTGGGGTGAACTAGAGCGGGCGCAGGAGAAACTGAGGACGTTGGAGACCCGCTCCGCTCAGAACAAGCTTCTCTGCGACTTTGAGAAGGAGAATCGGTCCCTTACTCATAGGAATAGGGTCCTCCAGGATGCTTTATTAATCACCCGGCTATCCTACCACCTGCTTGGTCTCAAGAATGGCTTAGTTGGGGTATCTCCTCTTACCGATATTCCAGCCGGGGTTCGCAGGACGATAGAGCGTATGGAGGCTAACCCGAAGAGGTTTGGTGAGGGAGCTCCTCATCATAAGGCCTATCTGGATGTTGTTGAATGGCATAATAAGATAGCCGCGGGAGAAGTTGAGCCCTATCCCTCCAGCCTTCGCCGAGTTCCTGCCCGTGTGGAGGTGGACGTGGCATACGAAAGGTATGAGGACATGACTGTATCTATTGACCCGGAAGAGGTGGCCCGCCGGATAAGACGCATCCGGGAGATTGCCGACTCGGGGGTCACTACGAAGGGGATTAAGACCGCCGAGGGTGCTCGTATTAGTCGGGAGGAAAAGGGGAAAAGTGCAGCAGTCATGTTTCCTAAGTACAGGTTTGTTACTTCTGCCGGGGTGAGAAGAATGCGCCTGGCGGAGCCTCTTCCAGAGGGATCCGTGGTTGTGCCCATCCCCGAATTAAACGAAGAAGACGCCGCGCAATTGGAGGAGGAGCTTGCGTGGAATCAAGCCCCAGATGCCCGCTTTGCCGAAGACCTCCTGTCTTCTCAATTCTTCGGAGGAGGTTTCCGCCCGGGTAACCCTGAGGGTGCTTCCGGGTCAGGCCCCAAGTGGGTTTAGTAGCAAATAGATAGGAATACTTGTATGTAAAATTCTATGTAATTGTTCCTTTGCAATTTGACCGCATGTTCATGCGATGTATAAATTTCTTATGTAATTTAAAGATTGAATAAAATTGCTTTTCGAAAGAACCCTTTTCATTAACTCTTCCTTACAACGCTACATTTCTTGGTCCCCGGGCTTCGTTCGAGCTCCGGGTCCACTCTAGCGGGGCACCCGAATGGGAGCTACCCATGGGTCCCTTTTTACAAATCCTCTCTAAACCCGAAACGAGGCCAGACGTTGGGTTATCTCTCCGGGCATATTCATGCGTCCGGGAGGGGTATATTCATACCTAGCATATTCATGCTTAGCGTATTCACGCTTCCCAGGGGGCATATCCATGCCTGGCATATTCATGCCTAGCATATTCATGCTTAGCGTATTCACGCTTTCCGGGGGGCATATCCATTCCTGGCATACTCATGCCTAGCATATTCATGCTTCAGTAGCTGTGGTACGATGCGGGGCGCTCTACTTCCCGTAAAACCTTCTCAGGTTAGCTACGTTCCACCTCCTGGGGATCTCCTTTCCCTGCTTGTCCTCCAGCACATAGCTCCCTCCCGGGTATGCCTCCTTGATCTTGTATGGCCCTTCCCAGTTGGGCGCAAGTTTGCCCTCCGGGGCTTGGTGGCTCTTATCGTTTCTCCTCATTACCCAGTCTCCCGAGGTGAAAACTTCCTTCCGCACCCTTCTGTCATGATACCTCTTTACTCGCTCCTTCACCTTGGCTTCCTGAAGCGCCGCATTCTCTCGCTTTTCTTCCAGGAGATCCAGGTCAAGGCGTCGTCCATCGTTTTCTTCTTCCGGGCGCTGGTATTGAGCTCGAGGGCTTGGGATCCCAATCTCTGCGGGTATTACTGCCTCTGACCCGTACACCAAGCCATACGGGGATTCCCCGGTAGCCGAACTTTCTGTAGTCCTATGGGCCCAAAGAACGCTGGGTAACTCCCAGATCCAATTTCCCCGCGCGCCTTCCAAGCGGGTTTTTAGTCCCTTGATGATGGTGCGGTTGGTGACCTCTACTTGCCCGTTCGCCTGGGGGTGGTACACCGACGTCAACTTCTGCTGTATGCCATACTTGACGCACCATGATTTGAAAGGATCGTTCTCGAACTGCGCCCCGTTGTCTGTGACTATGACCTTCGGGATGCCGAATCGACAGATGATGTTCTTCCAGCAAAACTTGACGCAAGTTAGTCCCCGTATGTTGGTGAGCGGTTCTGCCTCCACCCATTTGCTGAAGTAGTCGATCGCCACAATCAAGTATTTGGCTCCTCCCGGGGCAGTCGGGAAGGGTCCGACCAAGTCAATTCCCCATCTGCTGAACGGCCAAGCTCTTGTGACTCCGACTAATTCTCCCCGGGGAACGTGGATTAGCGGGGCAAATGCCTGGCATGCCAAGCACCTCTGTATATGCTCTTCCGCATCTTTGAACAACGTCGGCCAGTAATACCCCAGCCTTAGGATCTTTCTGGCCACGGTGCGAGCCCCTTGGTGGCTCCCATTAGATCCTTCGTGCACCTCCCGGATGAGGTGTTGGCCTTCCCACCTTTCTACACATTTTAGCAACGGCTGGAGATACCCTCTTTTGTACAGCTCCCCTTCCTGAATCACATACTTAGGCGCCTTCACTCTTAGCTTCCGAGCCTGAGCCTTATCCTCCGGGGTAGTTCCCTCTTCTAGGTACGCCCGCATGGGCGTGATCCAGGACTCTTCCTCGTTCACCAGCATTACTTGATCGCTCTCCTGGTAGCTTCTTCTTCCCAGTACCTCCATGTACAACTTTTGGTTGGGCTCAGGTTTTAATTCCGAAGAAGCTAACTTGCTTAAAACGTCTGCCTTACTGTTCTGCTCCCGGGGAACTTGAACCAAGTTGAAGGCTTTAAACCCGGCTATCAGGGGTTTTACCGTTTCCAAGTACCTTTGCAGGCTCCTTTCCCGGGCTTCATACTCTCCTTTTACTTGCTGCACCACAATCTGGGAATCACTGTGTGCCGTGAGGGTTTTGATTTCCATCTCCTTTGCCAACCTTAACCCCGCGATCAAGGCTTCGTACTCAGCTTCATTGTTGGTTGTTTTGAAAGTGAATTGGACTGCATAGGGATACTCCTTCCCTTCCGGGCTGACCAACAATACTCCCGCTCCACTGCCCCCGGAGTGCGCCGATCCATCCACATACAACTTCCAAGTCGGGTCTGTCTCGGCCTTCGTTGTATTCTCCGGAGATTCAGGCGTCTCCTGTTCTTCACTGATCCTTGCTTCTGATTCCAACAAGAAGTCCGCTAGGGCCTGGCCCTTGATCGCCCTCCTTGGCTCATACCGGATTTCATATTCTCCCAGCTCTATGGCCCATTTCATCATTCTCCCCGATGCCTCCGGCTTGAACATAACCTGTCTTAGCGGGTAATTGGTAAGGACCACTATGGGGTGGCCCTGGAAGTAGGGTTTAAGCCTTCTTGAGGCATGAACCAGAGCCAGAACCAACTGCTCCAACTCGGTGTACCGGGTTTCTGCCCCCCGAAGTGCCCGGCTAACAAAATAGACTGGGTGCTGCCTTCCCTCCTCTTCTTTGATTAGCACGGCACTTACTGCCTCCCGGGACGCCGCTATGTACAGGAAAAGTTCCTCCCCCGGGAGTGGCTTCTTTAACGTTGGCAACTGTTGAAGATGCTCTTTCAGACTTTGAAACGCCTTCTCACATTCCTCGGACCACTCAAACGCCTTGGCCCTCCTGAGTATGTTGAAGAAAGGCAACTGCCTATCTGCCCCCTTTGATAGAAATCGACTGAGAGCCGCGAGAGACCCTGTCAACCGCTGTACTTCTTTTACTGACCTGGGAGAGGTCATCTTAGCTATGGCCTCCACCTTCTCCGGGTTGACATCGATGCCCCGGCTTGACACCATGAACCCCAAGAACTTCCCCGCGCCCACTCCAATGGTACTTTTGGAGGGGTTCAGTTTTAGATTGCTCCGCTCTAGCTTTTCGAACATCTCCTCCAGGTCATTCAAGAAAACCCCGTAAGCCTTGCTTTTGACCACCATATCGTCGACATACACCTCCATGTTTCTTCCCACTTGGTCCTTGAATAGTTTGTCCACCATCCTCTGATATGTGGCCCCCGCGTTCTTCAGCCCGAAGGGCATTTTCTTGTAGCAGAAGGTCCCGAAATCGGTGATAAAAGAAGTCTTTGCCTTGTCCGCCTCGTCCATCTGCACCTGGTGATAGCCTTTATGTGCATCAAAGAAGGCCAGCACCGAATACCCCGCGATGGCCTCCGCCAGTCGATCCAAGTTCGGGAGAGGATAGCTGTCTTTTGGGCAACATTTATTCAGATCTGTAAAGTCGATACACATGCGCCAGTTTCCATCATGCTTCTTTACTAGGACTGGGTTAGCTATCCACTCCGGGTAAATAATTTCCTCAACCACCCCGGCTCTCTCCAGCTTCTTAACTTCACTCTTTATAAATTCCGCTCTTTCCGGGGCTACAGGTCTTTTCTTCTGCCTGATTGGTTTAGTTGCCGGGCTTATGTTCAGCTTGTGTACCCCCAATTCTGGCAATACTCCTACCATATCCTCCGGGCTCCATGAGAACACTCCTTGGTACCTAGCCAAGAGTTCCTTCAGTGCGCCTTTTACTTCTTCCGGGAGATCCTTTCCCACCGTGACCGTCCCTTTGTCTGCCACCTGCATCTCCTCCAACTCTTGGCGGGGAGCTTCTCCGTGTACCGCCCCTACTGCTTTCTTCGCGTCCAAGACCGCCGTCATCATACAACTTCTTGCAACTGCTTGGCTACCCCGCACGACCGCCACACCTTGCGCAGTGGGGAACTTCATCGTCAGCAGATACGGACAACTCGCTGCCCGGGCTTGGGTTAGCCATGGTCTTCCTATGATTACGTTGTACGGTGAGGGTGCATCAATAACCGCGAAGTTGCATGTCACCGAAATCCTCTTGCTCCGGTCCTTCTCATCCACCATGCACACTGCGAGGGGAATAACACCTAGTGGAACTTCGGGTTTACCCGTGAACCCTGACAAGGGAGACGAGGGGGGTTTCAGGTTCTGTCTCCCAATTCCCAACTGATCGAAGCAAGAAGCGAACATGATCTCCACGCTGCTTCCATCGTCCACAAACACCCTTTTGACCAAGAAGCCTTCGATCTCCGCCGTTACCACCATTGGGTCAGAATGGGGTATCTGTGGCGGGGCTGCATCCGCTTCAGAGAAGGTGAGAGCCTCATCAGGGCGAAACCTTTTCCCCTGAATCTCCCCCGGGGGAACATACCGGGTGCGGGCCCGGATAGCGGAAACCGACTGGCATGCTTCTCCAACTTCTCCACTGATCACGTTGATCATCCTGTTGGGTATTGGGGCCGGCTCCACTGCTTGGACCGGTGCAGCGGCTATGGCAGGCCTCCCTGGGGCATTGTTGCCTTGGTTGCCTTGGTTGCCTTGGTTGCCTTGGTTGCCTTGGTTTCTCCCGTTTCCTCTCCCCGGGTTAGGCCTCCACCTCCTGCGGGGCGGCTCCTGAGGTTGGTCCCGGGGATTCTCCTTTTTTGCCTCCGCTGCCACGCAATCTCTCAGCTGTCCCCGCTCTATCAGTTTTTCTATCTCGTTCCTCAGCATCCTACACCCCTCTGTCGCATGCCCGTAAGACTTGTGGTAGGCGCACCACTTGTCCGCGTTCTCCCTAGACGGGGTCCCATGGATAGGCAACGGATCCGGGAACAGATCCTTGTGAATAGCGTGAATCTCCGTTCGGGATTTGCTGAGCGGGGTGAAACTGTCCGCCCTTGCCCGGTTTACTGTTGCGGGAGCGGGGTCCCTCCTATTTGGGTCTGCCGCTCTCCTTCTTTCTATCTTGTCCGGGAGAAATCCCCCAGATTCTTCCTTTCTCTTTCGCGTGGCATCGTTAACCGCGCAGTATAGTTGCACCGCCATTTGCAAGTTGTGAAAGGTTTCCGGGATATTTTCCATCAACTTCTGGAACAACGCCATATCCCTCAAGCCATTTATAAACCCGCTAATTACCGCCTTCTCCTGCTGCTGTCTGTCGACAACCTTCATGCTATCGTCCATGTACCTTCGATAGTACTCCATTGACCCTTCTGCGGCCTTCTGCCGGGTAGCCAAAAGCTCGGTCAACTGCTTCCCTTCCTTCTTTAATCCAGCGTATCTGAACAACAAGGCCTTAGAGAAATCGTAGTAATCTCTGAGACTTTCTCGAGGCAAGGAATCGAACCATGAAAGACAGTTTCCTCTCAAGTAACAGCCCACCAACTTGCATCTTAATTCCTCCGGGAAGTCCCGCGACACCATCAGGTTCTGGTACGTCCTGACAAACTCTTCCGGGTCTGTCTCTCCATTGTATGTTGGGATTCCCTCCGGGGTCCGAAGGCCCGGCGGCCATGGGTACGCAAGCACTCTAGGTACCCAAGGGGAGGTAGGTTTAGCTCCGTTTCTTCCCACTAGTTTGTCTAGTCGAGCCTCCAAAGAGTTGGGGTCCTGCTGAGCCACCTGATAGCCCCGCATCCTATCGTCCTCCCGATAGTATTTCTCTTGGTAACCATAGTTCATCCCCATTGATCCGTACATGGGCAAGGAATACTGGATCGGGTTCCCCTGGGTTCCAGGGGCCTGATAACCCAACGACTCCACCGGCATGGCTGGCAGGCCATATCCAATTTGTCCCGCCCCCCAGCTGGAACGCGGGTAATAGGGTGGAGCGTGTGGAATCAAATTCGATTGTTGTCCCGTAGCCATTCCCCCTCCAACCCCGAGACCTGGAGGGAATGAAGGTGGGACGGTGGAAGAGTTCACACGCCCCTGTATCCTTGGCGGCTGAACGACTCCGTCCAGGTCGATCACCTCTCTTTGGTACCCCCGAAGAGGTCCTGCCTGGTCTCCCCCAGGCTCCCTCCGCCTACGATTTTCCCGGGTAGAGAGTACCCACTGGCGGTACAACTCCTTGTTGGCTCTCATGAATTCCAACGCCGCCAATTCTTCCGCCTCGGCTAAGGACTGCCCCTCCTCCCGGGCTTCAAGTCCCTGGGTCCGGGGACTGCCTCCCCCGGCGGGCCTTGGTTCTTGCTCCTCCTGGTACTCTCTTTCCGAGTCAGCTTCATCGGAGGCAGTTTCCACATGGCCATCCTGCGGTACCCCTAGCTCCCGCTGGTGTCTAGCCTCCTCCTGCAACTGCCTCAAGGTCACCTCATCCCCCGGGGGTGGAAGAGAACCACCCCCTGAGGGTGCCGCGTTCTTCTTCGGGCGCCCGCGCCCTCTCCTTGGCGACTCCATCATGCGAAGGTGGAATTGTCCCACTGGGCGTGCCAATTGATGCTACCAAAATCCGTCCGTCTCCCTACCAAAATCCGTCCGTCTCCCGGGGGTGGATGCTATCCGGGTCTCCTCCTGGATCAGCTTGCTTTAGCCCTGCAAAACAATCCCCGGGAGGTGTCCCGGGGAAGAAGCTCCAGTGTGATGATGAGATGGGGATAGCGGAGAAGGAAAACGTACGGAAGGAACTCTCAATATAAAGTAGAGAGATATAAATCACATACCTTGTTTACTGTTTGAGACTAGTATTTATAGCCGAGCTCTACCTGCCTTGGGGATAAGGTGCAGGACCACTTCCTTTGTCGTCATATGTCCTCTTCCTTATCCGGATGTACTATCCAGCGGGAAAGGTACTGCTCTGATAGTCATGGGCCGCGGACCTTCCTGGCCCAGCCGGATTCTGGGCCAGTATTATCAATTATCTGTCTACTGGTTATATGAAGGTTTCACTGCTTTACACTCTAATCTGATTTTAATGTATTCATGCTATTTATGCTGGTTTATATGGAAAGCTAGGAATCAATATCTTTATGATAACATTTCTTTATCTCCTGCTATCCTCTTTAAAAATGTTAAGAAACTCATTTTTAACATCTTTTTAGCTAAACCAGTTAGAATCCATAAGGTGTTTGATAAAGAGCTTGTAATGTTGGGAATTCTTCCTTCAACCTCTTTAGGTTCTATTCCTAGACCCATTGCATCTCCCATTACATGGTCACTCCCTGAGCAAGGTTTAAAAATAAATGTAGATGCAGCTTGGAATAAGTCAACTTTGCATGCTGGCATAGGTAGCATTACTAGGAATAACATGGAAGAATGTATCTTTGCTAATACTTTTTATGTGAGTGCCTTGTCTGCTTTACATGCTGAACTCTCTGCTATTCACAAAGGATTTTCTATTGCTGAATCTTTTTATCCTATTGTGGTAACAGTGGAGTCAGACTGCCTCAATGCCATCAATATGATTAAGAAGTCTAGTCTTGCTCCCTGGGCTCTCTATGATTATGTTGAACATTTACACACACTCTGCTCCTCTTTTACTTTAGTGCATGTTTTAAGAGAAGGAAATCAACCTGCTGATGTACTATCTAAGTTGGCTCTCATAGAGTTATCTGATAAAGTTTTCCAGCCACACAACATACCTGCCAAAGTCAAGGGGCTTATACATTTGGATAAAATCCAAATGGCCACTCTTAGAGTTAATCTGAATGGATGCTGCTGATTTATTCCTCCTCTTTTTGCAGATAAAAATGGACTCAGGATGCAGACTGATAGCAAAACACAGAGGGACAAGCATTGTGCCTCCACTTCTTGACATACAGTTTTATCTCTCAACATTTCTAGCTTGTTCATGGCTTAGGTCCCTTGCTCGGCTGATTTGTGTCTCTACGGATTCGCTAATAAGCTTGGTTTTGTGTGGTCTATCTCATGTGCTGGAAATGTTAAGAGAATAACACACTAGTCTTTAGACTAATATTAGACTAATTTTAGATTTTTCTATCTTTTGGATGCAATCTTCTTGCATCAGGGGGACTCCCCCTTCTTGGGAATGTATAAATGCTTAATTATATATTTCTTTGGGTTTGGGATCCCATAAATAAGACTCCTACCACCATTGGTGGTTTCACCTTAAAAAAAAAAAACAAAACAAAATTTTGGATAAGCACAGATATCCGTGCCGATCTAATCTGATCCGAAGAAGCAACTATATGCAGATCAGATACATATCAGATATTTAATTTAAAGCCAAATTTTGGGTCGAATCAGTGAATTTTTGGCCCAACTTTAATTATTAATAAAAGATTTTGTATAACTTATGGTTAATTATATCGGTTTTGGTAATGTTATTGGTTTAAAATATTTTATATCACAAATTTACTTTATATGATCGTACAAATTAGACGCATAATTAAATTTTAGTATGAAATATCTTGTATAATTATATTATTACTATGAATAAATGATTTTGTATAATCATATTAAATAAGGTGGTTGTACAATTTTTAGAGCAAGTCCAATAGATTTGCTAAAGTTTTCTTCTCTCCTCAAATCTCTATAATAGAAAAAAATATAGAGAATCTGTTGATTTGAAAGGAATCCAAAATCTCCAAAAATTGTAAAAATCTCTAAGATACAAAGGCCCTGTTTACCAGAGCTTATCTGTAGATCAGTTCAGTTCAGTTCAGTTCAATTCAGTTCAGTTCAATTCAGTTCAGTTCAGTTCAGTTCAGTGAAAATGTAATTGATGAAATTCAGGTTAATTCAGTTATGCTGATTCCATTTTTCAATATATCATTTTTAATTCAGTTCAGTTCAGTTCAATTCAGTTCAATTCAGTTCAATTCAGTTCAGTTCAGTTCAGTACATGGTGGAAATAATCTCTAGCAAACAGGGCCAAAAGCTGCTGGACTTGCATGGTATTCATTTGATTTGTATGGTATTCATTTGGAAAATTTAATTATGAGAAAGTCTCAAATGAGGGCACCTTACGGTAAGGGCAACTCAAAAGTAAACCATTTTCTACAAGAATGGAGTTATTAAACAATTATTTTAATTATTTGAGTTATTTTTGTTTGAGCTTGATGTTTTTATACTTGACTTTGATATTTTTTTGGTGTGATTTTTTATTTAGTTTGATCTTTTATGTTTGAGGAATATATTTTCACTTTATTCCTTGATCATTTATGTTTTATGGCCCAAATAATTAAAATAATTGTGTATAGTAAATCTCAATCTTGTCGAATGTGGTATGTTTTTACCATAAAGGAACCTTACAAGAGACCTTCTCTTTAATTATTTATAATAAATAATTAAACGTGAATTTACAAAATCTATCTATATTACCAGCAAATTGGTTATATATGTTATATGGCTAAAGATTAGCTTTTTATTTCGTCACATCTACGGTCAACCCTTACTAATTAATGATATTCCAAATTGAAATTTATAAAAGATTACATTCAATCACATTTTATTTCCCCAACCTTCTCCTTGCCATTTTCATTCATATACTAATAATTTTAGTCCATTTAAAAAAATCGCATTTTATTACTCTATCCATCATACTAAAAAAAAATTGGGTTATCATATATTCAGATCCTATTAATTGTAAATTTACAACATAGCGCTAATTGCATTAATTTACTCTTAATCGTTAAACATGATTTTATAAGGGATAATTTAGTATAAAGTGGATATGCAAATATTGATTCATAATTTTGTGTTTATGATTTGTGAAAATTTTATATGTTGTCTAGGTATTAGAGCTAATATTCTCATAAAAGTAGTATAACAAGATAACATTTTTTAAAGTAACATTGATAAAAGAATAATGGGTTGCGGTGACCACTCGTTGCTCCCCTTTACCTTCGTCCTTTGGACCCAATCATTCATTAATAATTGCAATACATCACATATATAAATAGAAATAGAAATTCACGACAAATCTACTTAACTCAGGAAAACAGATAAAAGAAGTATGTTGCTAAATTACAACACACAACCTAAAGATTAATCATGTTCCAATGAGAATCGCAAACTTTTCAGGACTCCGAACCATCAGATGATACCGTTGTAGTTTCTTGGTAAACATGTTCTTCAGGAGGACAAAGGCACAATGGATCACATCGTGGGATACATGCCCCTTGAGGATCATCAGAAGACAAAATTGTTACACTTTCTTGATTTGGGACAGTTGACCGAGCATCAACACTTGAACTCAAATTATTTTGTAAAAGCAAAAAAATTGCAAAGACAAAGATTATTTTATTTTGAGAAACCATTGTAAATTTACTTAATCTCTGAGTGATGAAGTACACACAAAAATGAGATTTATATAGTTTCAACCAGTCCATTTAATCACGTGTGATGTACCATCCATCAACTGTCACCCATATATTCATTAATTGTTTTGGAATTTATAACATTTTATTTCCCCATCCATCAACTGTCACCCATATAATAATTATTAATATTTCCAAATAAAATTTTAAAAGATTCTATTTGATCACATTTTCCAAATATAATTATTATCTATCAACTCTCATTTATGCATATTATTAATTTATATTCAAAAAAATTCAAATATATATTGAGAAAGTCTCAAATAAGGGCATCTTACGGTAAGATCAGTGTAAAAGAAGACCAACTTCTACAAGATTGTGGGTTACTATACAAATATTTTAATTATTTGAGTTGTTTTTGTTTGGGCTTGATATTATTACACTTGAGTTTGATCTTTTATTTAGTTTGATCTTTTAGGTTTTGGGTAATATATTTGTATTGTAGATAAAATACTTGATTTCTTTTACTTTATTTCTTTGATCTTTTCACTTTATTTCCTTAATCTTTTATGATTTATGGCCTAAGAGCATGTCCAACAGTTACTCAACTTTGTAGTATTTGGAGAAAGGCCTTGTTTGGAGAACAGCGTTTAGCTGTTAGCTGTTAGCGGATTTTATTAGATGTTAGATGTTAGCGGATTTTATTTGTTGTTTTGACTAGCTGTTTAACTAGCGGTTTGAGTATAAATGTTTGGTAAATAACAATTAGGTGATAGTTGTTTCATTATGTTAAATGATTGAAATAGACATTAGTAAAATTAATTATTAATTTTTTTATGTATTTCTTATTACTTGTTTTGAAGTACTGAAAAGTATTTTTAATTATATGTTTATTTAAAATATTATTCATTATTAATAATCCTATAATTATTTAAATATTCATTTTTATAATTAAAAGGTTTGAAATTTTTACAGTGGCATATGTTTAATTCGGGCCATTTTAATTCCATTCAAATATAAAATGCAAATTTTTGTAAACAAATTTATATAATGCTTGAAAAATATTTTTTTAATATGCTTGGGACATACAACACTTTAATATTTTAAGAATTACTTCAAATGTGGATTTGTACGTATAGAAGAGTACAAGACCACGCAGTTAGAATGATTAAACAAAAAAATGAAATTTGTGAAGGATAAGGATAAAAGTTAAATTTTGTAATATTCTTTAGAATAAATTCTTGCAAACGCTCCTCTTTCTAGCGTTTCAGAAATCTGAGTTTTCATCAAAACAGCTAATTAGAAAACTCTCTTTAAAGAGGTGATTGACTAGTCAACTATCCATATGTATCCAAAAAAGCTAAACGCTCTTTAACACTCTCTTCACCAAACGGGGCCAAGTATGAAGATTTTATCCCATTTTTGAGCTTCAAGAAATACTCCATATGGTACTACAAAATTGGGATTTGGGCTACTCCAAGAAATACTTCATATGGTACTCATCCTCCATATGTGTAGATAGAGAAACAAAATCTGGAGGATTGACTGTTAAATGCAATCTCATTGATTGTGACATAATTTTCCTTTTTTGAACTTAAACTTCTTTCTCTGTCCTCTCATCTTCAATGCTAGAAAGTTAAAAAGTCATAAAATATGTAATGTTTAAGAAAAAAAGGCAAGAAAATAAAATTAAAATAGTATTAATATTGATGACAGTAAATGTAAGATTTGCAAAATGGAGTATCTCTTGGAAATGACCAAAAATATTAGATCTATTTTAGAATTTAAATTTCCAAAATGGAGATTATTGTGTAGTATTCGTTGGACTTGCTCTAAATAATTAAAACAATTGGTAAGCCATACCATAATTGTTTTAAGATTATAGGTTCAGTTTTCTCCATACCATAATTTTTTTAAGTCATCAATAAACGGTGCCATATAAACATCAATATCATTACTGGGTTGTTTAGGACCCGATATCATCAACGACAACAACACATACATTCGCTTCATGGTAAGCCAGGACGGTAAGTTGTACAACACGACGCCATGAACTGTGGGTACTACTGAAATCTCCAAACGGATTCATTCCATCTGTTGATAGGCCTAACCTAACATGCCGAGGTTCATTGGCAAAATCAGGATACAAAGCATCTATTTTCTTCCATTGATCACTATCCGATGTGTGCCTTATAACGTCATCTGTCGGCTTCGACCTATCCGCATGCCACGTCAAATTTTTAGCATCTTCCTTGTTAGCAAACAATCGTTGCAACCTAGGAATGATAGGGATGTACCACACCACTTTCACCGGGGAAGGGTTCTTGCTCGTAGTAACTATCTCAGCACAAACATCTATCGTTCTAGACTTAGGCTTGTAGCGACTCTTTGTATACTCGGCAAGTATCTCTTTTTTCATCCTTTTATCCCCTAAACAACATGCAATCATTCGGGCATGCATGAATTTTTTCTAATTCCAATACCATAGGACAAAGAACTTTCTTGGCAGCGTAAACACGATCGGGCAACAAATTATCAAGAGGCAAGATTTCCTTAAACAACACAAGGGTCTCCTTCATAGCTTTATCCGTCAAACCGTGTTTAACTTTCACATTCATCAATAACAAAGTCGCACTCAATATGATCCCTCATACAACATAGTTTGTTTATCATTATACACGGCCTCTAGTATCTCCGGTTTCCCAACAAAATGTCTAGCAATATCTTCAGCCATATCATTGTACCCTTCATCATTTCTCATATCCTCGTCGCATTTCCTACTACTGATTCATCAACACGGTCCTCAACGACCTCACCATGCCATATCCATTTTGTATAGTTTCTATCAAAGCCTCTCATTATCAAATGAGACCTTAAACCCCTCTCTCCTAAAAAACCGTGATTCTTGCAATCTTTACAAGGACAACGCATTCCCGACCTATTCTTCACTTTAGCATTTTCAACCGCAACCTTTATAAATTCCTCTACCAATCTCAAATATTCGGGTGAGTTTCTCACATTCTCTTCAACAATACGACAATGTTCCATCTCAAACCTAACCCTACAACGTGAAACAAAATATGCCCATGATCAATCAACACCCTAATTTCATAGAATCCAAAACTCAAACGGAAATCTATCTCTACAAAGTTCAATAACACGTGCACATAAACATGGAAAATCACCCGATAATATAAATCAATATAAAAGTGCACTAGGATGTCAAGTTTACCTTCAATAATTAAATTCGTTGGATGCTAGACAAGTCTCCTTTCTTCCCAATGTGAAAATCCAACAAACTTAGAGTAAAATCTGTTTTTCATATTGAACTTATAACTTTCTGTCGACTATTTCCGATATCGGAACTGAAATCGAATGCATGTACCGAGAGGCTTACGATATCGTGACCCATACCGAATGCACCTACCGAACGCCCTTACAGTATCGTAGACCTTAACTGGTGATGTGGGCAAAACTCGCACCTGTAAATAGATGCCCCGGATATTAGTTATGTCTGAGGGCTTTGAGATGTGGATCAATGATGAAGTATGCAGACTGCTCGCTAAGAGTGCTTGACGGTTCAAGGTGCCTGAATTTAAGTGGTCTAGAATTTGGGCCATGGAAACATTTTCCTCCCCAGGCTCCCTTGGAATATCAGCCCAGACATAATGAATATTCAATTGAAGTTGATGCGACTGATCCGATCAATAATCGTGAACCTCGGATAAAAATGATATCCGAGGATGTTGAGCTGCAGTTGTAGATGAATTCTGGGATGACTGAAGCAAGATACGGCCTAAGTCGAGGCTTGCTATCACTTATCTCCTAGTCGAGGCTTGCTTGAGCAAGGACATGTTCGTCCGAGCCTGCAAAACAAACCCCCCCAGAGATACCCTGGGGGTGCAGCTCCGGTGTAACCTAATTGAAAAGCTAAGGAGAGAGAACTTACCTGGAATGACTGTAGGTAGTCTTTACTTATAGTTGTGCATTGGCCTTGCCCTCTGTACCTCATCATCATGCGTTTCCTCTCAGTACTAGCGTGGGGGATCGGCCACGTGAATGTACTGGCCAATCTCTTCCCTTTATCCTTTGTCACATGATTAGGCAGCTTCCTACAAAATGGCTTTAGTCCGAGTCATCAGTATCATCACAAGCCCCCCCTCCCCCTCACCCAAGACTGAGGTTTCCTGGCTTCCGAAGCATGAGACCCTCTGTCTTTCTCAGATATTTCCTTTGTTGGTTTCGCCACGCACGCCTTGTCATTATTTACGCTGCACGTTCCTGCTGACATGAATGTCCCATCTATCCATGTTTTTGACGGCTGCACGTTCCCTTTTTCCCATGTTCTGCCTTTTTTTTTTTGAAAATAATCATTCTTCCTCGTTCCAATGCAATAATTTTGTTGTTCCTTTTCTCCCTTTATATAAACAACTCCCCTCCTGCTCCAAATCTTCTACGCTTCCTCGAACCTTCCTGCTTCTCTTCCATCTTATCCGGTAAACCTCTTTTCCTTCTTTTCTTTCAAATTGCCTTTGACTATCTGTGATTTTCTTTCGTTTATTCCGTCGCTCTCTTATTCCTGTTTTTAATTATCTTCCCAACTAAACCCTTAGGATCTAGATCTGCCATGGATTCTATCTCCCATCATCCTGCTTCCTCCACCACTCGCTCATACACCGCCAAACTGGTGGAGCATCCTCCTCCGTCTGGGGAACGCGTTCCGGGTTCCTATCCCAATCTACGGAACGAGATGATGAGACCTATTCTCAAAAGAACCCTCGACTGAGAAAAGGAAAGAACAAAGAGGGTGAGGGGACTAGGCAGCAGTTTTACCCTCGAATCCATTTTTTGGGTTTTCAAAGTGTTTCGGGTGATCCCGATGTAAGCACTGCTCCCCAATGGCTTACCGGGGATGTGCGGAAGCTGGCCAAGGATTCCTTTATCCCCCTTCCGCTAAACGCCGACTTGCGCACCCTTAGTGAGGGTCAAATCAAATTAGCCCGGCCTTGTCTGCCTGCTCGGCATATACATTTCGGGTTTTCCCTACCTTTTCCTCCTTTGTTTGGAACCATCATTAGATGTTTTCGCATCTCTCCCGCCCAAATCCACCCAAATGAGGTGGTGGTGGTTCTCAGTTTCCTTACTCTCTGCCGTCGTCACGTCATAACATATTCCCTTGATTTATTCTGTTCTTTCTTTCGCATGGGCTCCTCTCACCACATACTCCAGGGTTTTGTACCTTTTACCATCGGAGTAAGATAACTGTGACCAGTAAGAGTGACAGTGTAAAGAATTGGATGACCGTTGGTCACTATTCCTTCGATCAAGGTGCTTATCTAGCTCCGGGTTGGATTCCTCTTGCTCAAACCGAGCCTACTGGGGTCTTTTTTCCTTCCTGTGTTTCTAAGGACCATCATACCTTGTCGGCGACCTCTATCGATGTCGGCCAATACTGGAGAACTATTGATAATCTAAAATCATGTGAATTTTTTAATTAAAAAATAGGACTTTGCCTTTTAAGAAGAGACTAGGCAGTGGTGCCGCACCGTGTGCGGCTTACCATAATTAAGTAAAATTTAGATAAATTGACAACTTTGTATACATGATTTTCACGTAACAACAATTTTAAAGTTCATTCATCCATTATTTGATCATGTTATGACAACAGTTTAAGCTAGCTGCACTTGTGTCTTTTAGTTTTAGCTAGAAAATCAGAAAACTACAAAGCCACATAAATTTCGTCAAGCAATTACATGAACAAATATACTCTACTGTTATGGTTGAAGTATATCGAGCAAGCTCTACAATTCTGTAAACCTAGCTAAACTGAGTCCCCTCTTGTATCATCATCATCATGAGTTGTATGAATACTTGGCCTTCAGTCAATTGTGTGAGTGTAAATGTTTTTCCATCATGGTCACCACCCCGAACACCATCAGTTAGTCCCACGGTTTGCAGCTTCAACTACTGTGCATTTGATGAACCATTTGCATCATGTACATCAATAAATCTTTGCATATGCATTAGCATAACCAAGGTTTACAGTAACATAATGTTCCAACTCATTATTAAAACAAACGGTAAAACATTTACCAACAAAAGAATCAGTAAACGAGGAATACAAATGGTTAAGGCTAAAACATTCAATTACATATGAAATCTGTAAACAAATCTATACACACTATAAATTTACTGAAAATTCCCAAAACATCCAACTCATGCCTCAGTAAGAGTAAGAGCCACAAAAATCCAAAACTATCTCAGTAATCTACTGTCATCTACTGTCTCATGAAGAATGTATGAGAACAAAAAAGAGATATCAGTAGACATATCTAATCCATGACCACACTGTGATATTGTTATCACTTTAATATAATTGACCATTGAAATTCCATCATGTAAGCATTTTATTTCGAAACAAAGCCCAAATCACAACAATCATAGATAGTAACCCAAACATGGCACACCATATAATGATAATTGCATTTTAACAACAGATATAACTTTGTAATCTTTCAAATTTTTGTCCAACAAATTATTTCTCTAACTTATGGACAGTATGTAATTCTTCTGTTAATAAAATATATATTGATAAATCAAATGAAATATTAACTTGACTCAGTTGACCGTACATGACTTAGAGATAAAGTGGGAAGCGCAAAAGATTAGTTATAGTATCAAGATGCACATAGTGAAGCTAACAAACATTGACATAGTTGTAACTAAGTTTGAAATTCATGAGGTGCCTTCGTCACAACTGCAGAATAGTAAATTGAAGAAATTTCTTTTAGATACCAATTAAACATATGCACACTGGTCTTCATCCATACAATATTTTCTTTTAAGGAAATAATGGTACCCAATTCCTACAATGTTTGGGAAAAAAAGGAAAGGGGTGAATGAGGGACCACCTTCCCAGTAGTCTTCCCATATGCAGGTGCCGTCGTGCCAAAATTTTTTGATCTCCATCTGCCCTGAATTTTGCCACCTTCGCATAGCCTAGTAATAGGGTAGGCTTAAATAAAACACAACTTTTTATTTCAATATCCCTGCGAGTTGAGCAAGCGAGTTAGAACTCATTTCATAACATGCAAATGATAAAAAAACATAAGAATTGCCAGTAAGACAACATATACTGTATGATTCTCAATTTCCAGGCTGCCAAAAACTCACAGACAAAATAAGGAAATAAAATCACTAAAACCTTGACATAACTTAGAGTTAGCATGGCACATCACTCCTGGAGGAAAGTGAAGTCTTCATTGTTTAGAGCCTGGAAGTTTATATACTTACATTGCATTTAACTTTTACAATATTTCCCACTTTTCATTTTTCACTGACTTCCTCCTTCCTTAACAACAATAACCTAGAAAGTTGATGAACACTGTCTTGGTGTCCTTTACGAAAATACTACAGATAAAACAAACAACACAACAAAAGGCATGGAGATCCTCAAATATTATAAGCACCATCATATTAGCAACGTACAACTACTAGGTATTTCCATTGGTTTTAAAAATAGTCAGTGACTATTGTAACATAGGAATTGGGATATTCAAAACTTTGCATAACAGCCAGCTCAAATCCAGATCTGTAATACTACTGCATACTTTATTAACAAGGTCCAGTTAGCATAAGTTATAGACAACACATCAAGAAGCTATGAACAAACATAAAATCAATCATCAATAAATGATAGGAATCAGAGAAACCGATACCATTTCGAGCTCTTGGGCCGCACCATGTTGGATAGAAATCAACAATGAGGGGGACATTTCTCTCCCCCTTCACCAGCTCCTCAATTTCTTCGGCAGATTTCTTTTTCTAAGACAATTAAACCCCCATTCAACCATATCACCTAAATAACTCAGAATCAACTTCAAACTAAAAAATAAACATAGAAATTGAATGAGCATAAAGTTACAAGTTGTCGCACTTACAACAAGATAGTCCTATTTATACAGTCTGATCAGTATCATATTCTTCCTCGATGCCATCATACTCTTATAATGATCACATTCTTCCTGGATACCTGGAACACAAAATGTGTTAATTGTACTGGTAGTCCAAAGAGTTAACACACATGACCTCATCGCTGTTCCCATCTGTTCAACGATCATTCCACAAAATTATTACAGTCTTAATTCAGATATATTCAGATTATTAGTTTCTCAATAATTGTATTCATGTGTTACCCATATAACTAAAGCATAGAGAGGAAGTGTGACATAGCTGCATAAGAGGTGTATGAGAATCCTAATTAGAAAAAAAAAAGGAGGAAATTTAAATTTATTGAACTCACCCCATTGAGAGTCTGATTGCTATATCTTGAGGGCGACTGTGGAAGCATGATGGTATTGCATATTGGTACTGGAAAATAAATAGGGGAAAAAAACTATCATGTTATTCTGAGATTATTTTACTGACTTGCTATATACAATCGGTATTATATAAAATGTTTATCAAGTTCAACTCAAAATGATTTGTTCTAATACAAAAATTAGTAAATGCCATACCCAACTCTAAGTTAAGAAAGATAGCTGGAATGCTTTCTGTAAAAACAAACAATAAAATCCTTATGAATTTGAGTTCACCAGATAATTTGCACATAAAGCACCAACATTTTAGGGTTTACAGTTTATTACCTGAAAGAGAACAAAATGGATGAAGGCAATCACAGACGATTGAACCAGTAGAGATCGTCCCCGGCTTCACCACCTGTGTGCCCTTAACTACACCTCCTCAATCCTGTATCTTTAATCCCATCTTTGTGATAATCATTTCCAGGTTCGCTCCAACTATTAAAATTATCTGCAGAAAAAGATTAAAACCTAAATGTAACATGAAAAATGAAGCATGCAAAAGATACCGATTTATACTTACCCCAAAAGGAATGAAGGGCAGCCAATTGCCCAATGGTATGAATATGATCCTGCCAAAAATAAAGTGTAAAGTTCAAAAATATATAAAAATTAATACATTTTTTCACATAATTTTAGCCGAAAAGCTTCAGTTAATGATTCCTACCATGAGTATTACATAAAAAAAACAACACAGCAAGGAGCCATATGATAGAACAAACTATAATGTTTAAAGGGAAAAAAACAAACTCACATTTGTTTGGTAGAGAAATACATTTTTGTTTTTTCTCATATAAAGCATGACTTTCGATAATGAATCAACTACCATTTAAATTGCAGCCTTACTTCCTCATATTGGTAAGGATTTTTAATAGGACTCTACTCATATAAACTTGTAGCCTTACTGCTTAATAGAGAGTGAACCATATTATGTCATAAGGGGAAGTTAGCTCAGTCATTTATTCGAACACGTAATGTGCAGGAAAAGATAAATAACAGAGCAGCAGAGAAGAGGTTAAAATTGCAGAAATTCCATGTTCTTACAGAAATTCCAGTTTAAAACATAAAATTGCAGTCACTTTGTAACCCTCTTTTCTTACTGAATTCTTATCCAAATAGGTTCATTCTGAATTTGAAAGCAGAATTTGGAATTCTAAGAGTACTACTGTGAAGGAATTAGCCTAATAGGAGCTACGATTATTTAGATATATATTTTTGAAGTAGCAGTCAGCTGGCTGCCCAGAACAGTACCAAGCAGACTTACAACTCAATTATCTCCATTATTACAGACGCGAATTTAGAAATTTCAGGTTCTATAACCTAGAGCATCTTACAAGGATTTCACAGGTACAAGAATCAACAAAATCAGATTTGCAGGTTGTAAGTTAGAATCAATTAAAGTTGGTGTGCTGAAAACCATTAGTTCTGCAGCGAGCTAAACGCGCAGCAGACTTCGACACTGATTATCTAGTCCATTACCTAATAGTTTTCAATAATTCCAAGTTATGAACTGAAGTTTATTCTACAAAGATTACACAGGTATAAGACTTGACAAAATCAAAGTTATGGTTAATTTGATACTGATTTTTAAAATACAGCTCAAACTGCTGCCAGAGAACAGTACCAGTCCAGCACAGCAGTCATAAAACTCAACCACTGTAAAGACACAAAATAATTTTCACCTAGCTCTTCCAACCACTGTAAAAATCAGCCCAAATTAAACAAAGTCAGTATCAAATTCATTCAACAGAAGTTTATACTGTTGGCTAAGAGGGAAAATCAAATGTAATAAAAAAAGAGGCAGAGTTCATGTAGCCACAAAGCACTCAAATCAAATGTGTAGAGAATGTAGAGAAGTAGTTCTAACAAGTATTTCATCAAACACCTGGTGTACTCATATATAATATAGATGTTAAAACAGAATACCCAAAATTTGCAAAATAAAACATTCTTTGCATACTGTCAAACAGTTTAGCCCATGAAACCTCCAACGATATAAAAAAATCAGAATTCAAAACAACAACAAAGCAGCTCGCGATCCATCTAAACCCGACTAACCTAAATAAAATGATAACTTGCAAAGCTGCATCAGGAAAAAGAAACAGAGAGACGGGGAACTGAAACGATTAAGCCGATAAAATATACAATGAATTGTGAAGTAGGCAGGAGCGTCGTTGGTGTGTTTAGCAGGAGGAGGACACGTAAGTCCAACAATACGTGTCATTCATTGGCGATAGAATGAGTGAATCAGGCAGCAGCGTCACGGCTTTCGGTCAAAATCATCAGGCCGATTGAAAATGGGGAACTGGCAGAGAAGAAAAGAAAAAGAATAAAAAAGGAGTAATTGTTTTGAACCTGGAGCTGACCGGGTACCGTCCTAAAACAGGCTCATGGCCATAATTTAGCACACTTTCATCTTATAGTAGATATTTAAATTAAAAGTAAAAGAGATAAATGGAACATTTGAGTCCTGCATTGTATGGCATAGATCATGTCAATAAAAAGTACACGTGATGTAGTGAAATGCCAAACCAGCAGGTAGCAAGTCCCCAAGCAAGCCTTTATAATTAAGGCATGGTCCGTGATTTTCCCAAAAGAAAGCCGCGTCATTGTGATGGCGTTTGCCACGCGCGCGTGAAACTTAAATATTTTCAGAAATTGCAAATTAAGAAACTCTTTGTTTTCATGTTTATGAAGTACTGTCACTCTTGTATGTATTCCGTCAGAATATAGACTATGGCCCTGTTTACTAGAGCTTATTTTTTGATATACTGAACTGAACTGAACTGAAATGAAATAAATTTAAATTTACTGAACTAAACTGAAATAAATTTAAATTTACTGAACTGAACTGAACTGAATTGAAATAAATTTAAATTTACTGAACTGAACTGAACTGAATTGAAATAATTTTAAATTTACTGAACTGAACTGAACTGAAATAATTTTAAATATATTGAACTGAACTCAAATAAATATAAATACATTTTTATATTATTTAAATACAAAAACACGTTGAGGTGATATAATTTGAACTGAATTGAGTTAAATATCATCAAATTATAGTGCAGATGATATGAACTTATCTAAACTGAACTGAATTGTTCTGAACTGAATTAAACTAATCTAAACTGAACTAATTCCAAATTGTCATGTAATGAAAACACATTATATTTGGTTGAGTCGATTTAAATGAATCATGATTCAAATAATTATATTGGATGTATAAAAAGTAAAAGTAATGGTATATTAAAGAAATATATTAAGTTGAATATCATAGCCATGTATTTTTCAGGGAATCTGAGTCATTGAATTGTATATCATAATATTATTATATTAAAGAGAATATGAGTCATTGAATTGTATATCATAATATTATTATATTAAAGAGAATATGAGTCATTGAGTTGTATATCATAAAATTATATTTTAGAGGATATGAACTGAACTGAACTTAACTGAACTGAATTGTTCTGAACTGAACTAATTCCAAATTGTCATATAATGAAGACATATTATATTTGGTTGAGTCGATTTAAATTAATCACGATTCAAATAATTATATTGGATGTATAAAAGGTAAAGGTTATGGTATATTAAAGAAATATATTGAGTTGAATATCAGAGCCATGTATTTTTCAGGGATCTGAGTCATTGAGTTGTATATCATAATATTATTATATTAAAGAGGATATGAGTCATTGAGTTGTATATCATAAAATTATATATAAGAGGATATGAACTGAACTGAACTGAACTGTTCTGAACTGAACTGAACTAATTCCAAATTGTCATATAATGAAGACATATTATATTTGGTTGAGTCGATTTAAATGAATCACGATTCAAATAATTATATTGGATGTATAAAAAGTAAATGTTATGTTATATTAAAGAAATATATTGAGTTGAATATCATATCCATGTATTTTTCAGGGGATCTGAACTAAATTGGACTGAACTGATATGAATTGAACTAAAATAAAAAAATTATATTTTCATTTGTTATTAATGAATGCTCATCATCATATAAAAGGAAATTTGATGAACTGAACTGAACTTAGTTAAATTTAAATTTATTTAACTGAACTGAACTGAAATAATTTTAAATATACTGAATTGAACTGAACTGAACTGAAATAAATTTAAATTTACTGAACTGAACTGAACTGAAATAAATTTAAATTTACTGAACTGAACTGAACTGAAAAAAAATAAAATTTACTGAACTGAACTGAACTGATCTACAGATAAGATCTGGTAAACAGGGCCTATCTATTTCAAGGTTTATTCTTTGTTAAATTTGTATGAAAATAATTCTTATTAATTCTTTTGTAAACAATATTTAAAAATGGTAAGATTTAGACCTTGTTTACTAGAGTTTTTCTCAGTCATGCTAATTCTTTTTTTAATATATTAATTCTAGTTCAGTTCAATTCTATTCAATTTAGTTCAACCAGAAATAAGTTTTAGGAAACAGAGCCTTAGAGCATCTCTAATGGTGAGAGTGTCAAGAGTAAAAATAGGTGTCAAATGTTTAAATTTTATTGGGTGTCAATATGATGTAAGATTGAAGGCTTTCATTTTGAAGTTTTGTTCTCCAATGCAACCATCAAATTGTCACAAAATATCATTAAATTAATTATTGCATTTATGTTTCAAATTTAAATATGGAAGGATTTAATGATTAAAATTCTATATTTGTTAAGTTGTCAAATTGAAAACTTCAAAGTGAGCATCAATATAGAGAGGGTGTATTTGAAGCTTTCATTTCACATCATATGCCAAATAAAATTGACACTTACATTATACTAATTCTCAATTGAGACCTGTCTCCATTGAGACCAGGGACTATAGGAGCTTTCCAGAAATTATAGGTACAAATTAAAAAATGCTCCTAAATATAGGGACTTAGTTGCAAATTTAGTTTTCTTCTTTCTCCTCTACCTTCTCTCCAGCATCTGATTTTTTATGTTTTTTGCTTGATTTTTTTCTGCCCCTACCTCTAATCTTCTATGTTTTTTACTTGATCTTATATGTTTTTTGCTTGAATTTTTTTTTACTTGATCTTATAAGCTTTTTACTTGATCTTTTTCTGCCTCTACCTTCTATCACTGCGTCTGATATTCTATGCTTTTTGTTTGATCTTTTTCTGGCGCCCCTACCTCTGATCTTCTATCATTTTTACTTGATCTTATATGCTTTTTGCTTGATCTTATCTTTGATTTTTTTTCAATTATTACTTGAACTTGATCTTATTCTCTTTGATATTATCTTGATATTTTTTAGTTCTCATATGAGCTTGATCTTATTCTTTTTGATCTTTTTCGATATCACTTGAATTTGATCTTATTCTGTTTGATGATTTTGATTATTTTTTTTATCATTTTCAGTTATAATTTGAGTTTGATTTATTTCTGTTTTATTTTTTATTTTTTTCTTTATCTTTTCTTTGATTTTTTTCAGTTATCACTTGAGCTTGATAGTTTTGAAATAATGACTTGATCTTCTATGCATTTTTATCTTTTTTGCTTGATCATTTTAACCATTTCTTTGATCTTTTTCAATTATCACTTGAGTTTTATATATTTAAGTAATGATTTGATCTTATATGTTTTTTACTTACTTTTTTCTTTTTGATATTTTTTATTTATTCTTTGATTTTTTCCAGTTATCACTTGAGTTTGATCTTTTAGAAGAAATGACTTGATCTTCTATGTTTTTACTTGGATCTTTTACTGCTTGATCTTGGATGACCGAATCTGAAGATTATAAATATGAAATTTAGTGAAGAAATAAATTGTAAAACAAACATCAATAACAAACATCAAAGCAAAACAATGATCATCAATAAAATATGGAAATAATTCAAACCTGGAGCCAGAACACAGAGCTCAAAGTCATCAAATTGCACGTCTTTGCCTCCAACTGCGCTTTTTTGCCTCCACCTCCTCGAGCTGATTGCGGTTGTACTGTTTCGACGAGGCGCAAAAGATATATACGGCGTCTGATCTTCTATACTTTTTACTTGATCTTTTTCTTCCTCTACCTTTGATCTTCTATGATTTTTACTTGATGTTTTTATGTTTGATATTTCTTAGTTATCATTTGAGTTTGATCATTTTAAAGTAGTAACTTGATCTTCTATGCTTTTTACTTGATCTTTTTCTATTGATCTTTTTTTTATAGTAATGACTTGATTTTCTATGTTTTTTACTTGATTTTTTATGTTTGATCTTTTTGATAATTTCTTTGATCTTTTTCAGTTACAACTTGAGTTTGATCTTTCGAATTGTAATGGCTTGATTTTTTATGTTTGATCTTTTTGATAATTTCTTTGATCTTTTTCATATTTCACTTGAGCTTGATCTATTTTATCTTTTCTTTGAGGTTTTTCAGATATCACTTGAGCTTTTATAAGAATTTGATCATTTTGTAGTGGTGGTTTTATGCTTATGTTTAACATTTGATAATTAATCAATAACATGAATATCAAGAACAAAAATACAAGCTGGCCACCTAACAATAAACAAAAAGAAACCCAGATAATTAATGCACATAACCCTGAAAACAAGATGAGGTGAGGTAAACGGAAATTTTGCGGAAATTTCAATGAAACATGACTCCGTCACTTGACTCTGATTGATCTCACTAAAATCAAGCCCAATAATCAATTTTTGGCCGATCGTCTTCACAGGGCTATCGGCGAAAATTAATTTCCCCAGGGTTCCCGAAATTCATCGGGCTATAGAGATGTAAACCTCCAGATCGGGAAACAAGGAGATTGGGAAGAATCTGTTGCGATCAAGGAGATCGGGAAGAATGGAAATCTCAGATTGCAGAAATGGGGGCTTTTAGGTCTTAAGTCTCCGAAATTGCACAATGATCCTTAAAGTTTGGATTAATTACCAAATAGCACCGAAAATAGAATATTTGCCATTTGACCCCGTGTTTTTAAGTTGCTGCTATTATGGCAATCCTTTTATATTTGGTCTCCACAAGGACAGGTCTCACCCAAGACTTTCTCCTTACATTAATGCTTGGGTTGGAGATAATTTTTGCAATTTATCACTCTTACTATTATGTGGCAATTGATTTTCTTGAAAGTGAAGGTAGCATTGGAGATGCTCCTAGGTCGTATTACAACTAGTCAAGAAAGACAAAAAAATTTCGAAAATACATTAAAATATTGAAATACATTGAAATATTAAAATATCATAATTGAAAAGTAGGCTTCAAAATATTTGAAAAATCAAATTTTGGATAAGCTTCGATATCCGTGCCGATTTCATCCGATCCGAATCCGCAACTATTTGCAGATCAGATACATATCAGATATTTAAAGCCAAATTTTTGGTCGGATCAGCGGATTTTTTGCCCAACTTTAATTATTAATAAAAGATTTTGTGTAAGTTATGGTTAATTGTATCGGTTTTGGTAAAGTTATTGGTTTAAAATATTTTATATCACAATTTTACTTTATATGATCATACAAATTAGACGCATAATCAATTTTTAGTATGAAATATCTTGTATAATTATATTTTTACTATGAATAAATGATTTTGTATAATCAAACTAAATAAGTTGGTTGTACAATCTTTCGAGCAAGTCCAATAGATTTGCTAAAGTTTTCTTCTCTCATCAAATTTCTATAATAGAAAAAATATAGAGAATCTGTTTATTTGAAAGGAATCCAAAATCTACAAAAATTTAAAAATTTCTATTATACAAAAGCTGATGGACTTGATCTTATAAGTTGGTTTGTATAGTATTCATTTGGAAAATTTAATTATTTATAATAAATAATAAAACGTGAATTTACAAAATCTATCTATATTACCAGCAAATTGGTTATATATATATATATATATTATATATGGATAAAGATTAACTTTTTATTTCGTCACATCTACGGTCAACCCTTACTAATTAAAGATATTCCAAATTGAGATTTATAAAAGATTACATTCAATCACATTTTATTTCCCCAACCTTCTCCTGCCATTCATTCATATACTACTAATAATTATAGTCCATTTAAAAAAAATCGCATTTTATTACTCTATCCATTATACTAAAAGAATTGGGTTATCATATATTCAGATCCTATTAATTGTAAATTTACAACATAGCGCTAATTACATTAATTTACTCTTAATCGTTAAACATGATTTTATAAGGGATAATTTAGTATAAAGTGGATATGCAAATATTGATTCATAATTTTGTGTTTATGATTTGTGAAAATTTTATATGTTGTCTAGGTATTAGAGCTAATATTCTCATAAAAGTAGTATAACAAGATAACGTTTTTTAAAGTAACATTGAGAAAAGAATAATGGGTTGCGGTGACCACTCGTTGCTCCCCTTTACCTTCGTCCTTTGGACCCAATCATTCATTAATAATTGCAATACATCACATATATAATTAGAAATAGAAATTCACGACAAATCTACTTAACTCAGGAAAACAGATAAAAGAAGTATGTTGCTAAATTACAACACACAACCTAAAGATTAATCATGTTCCAATGAGAATCGCAAACTTTTCAGGACTCCGAACCATCAGATGATACCGTTGTAGTTTCTTGGTAAACATGTTCTTCAGGAGGACAAAGGCACAATGGATCACATCGTGGGATACATGCCCCTTGAGGATCATCAGAAGACAAAATTGTTACACTTTCTTGATTTGGGACAATTGACCGAGCATCAACACTTGAACTCAAGTTATTTTGTAAGAGCAAAAAAATTGCAAAGACAAAGATTATTTTATTTTGAGAAACCATTGTAAATTTACTTAATCTCTGAGTGATGAAGTACACAAAAAAAAAGAGATTTATATAGTTTCAACCAGTCCATTTAATCACGTGTGATGTATCCATCCATCAACTGTCACCCATATATTCATTAATTGTTTTGGAATTTATAACATTTTATTTCTTCATCCATCAACTGTCACCCATATAATAATTATTAATATTTCCAAATAAAATTTTAAAAGATTCTATTTGATAACATTTTCTAAATATAATTATTATCTATCAACTCTCATTTATGCATATTATTAATTTATATTCAAAAAAAATTCAAATATATATTGAGAAAGTCTCAAATAAGGGCATCTTACGGTAAGATCAGTGTAAAAGAAGATCAACTTCTACAAGATTGGGGGTTACTATACAAATATTTTAATTATTTGAGTTGTTTTTGTTTGGGCCTGATATTATTACTCTTGAGTTTGATCTTTTATTTAGTTTGATCTTTTAGGTTTTGGGCAATATATTTGTATTGTAGATAAAATACTTGATTTTTTTTACTTTATTTCTTTGATCTTTTCACTTTATTTCCTTAATCTTTTATGATTTGTGGCCTAAGAGCATGTCCAACAGTTACTCAACTTTGTAGTATTTGGAGAAAGACCTTGTTTGGAGAACATCGTTTAGCTGTTACCTGTTAGCGGATTTTATTAGATGTTAGATGTTAGCGAATTTTATTTGTTGTTTTGACTAGCTGTTTGACTAGCGGTTTGAGTATAAATGTTTGGTAAATAACAATTAGGTGATAGTTGTTTCATTATGTTAAATGACTGAAATAAACATTAGTAAAATTAATTATTAGTTTTTTTATGTATTTCTTATTACTTGTTTTGAAGTACTGAAAAGTATTTTTAATTATATGTTTATTTAAAATATTATTCATTATTAATAATCATATAATTATTTAAATATTCATTTTTATAATTAAAAGGTTTGAAATTTTTACAGTGGTATGTGTTTAGTTCGGGCCATTTTAATTCCATTCAAATATAAAATGCAAATTTTTGTAAACAAATTTATACAATGCTTGAAAAATATTTTTTTAATATGCTTGGGACGTACAACACTTTAATATTTTAAGAATTACTTCAAATGTGGATTCGTTCGTATACAAGAGTACAAGACCACGCACTTAGAATGATTAAATAAAAAAAGAAAATTTGTGAAGGATAAGGATGAAAAATATATTTTGTAATATTCTTCAGAATAAATTCTTGCAAACGCTCATCTTTCTAGCGTTTCAGAAATCAGAATTTTCATCAAAACAGCTTATTGGAAAATTCTCCTCACCAAACACAAGAAAGAGCTGATTGACTAGTCAACTATCCATATTTATCCAAAAAAGTTAAACGCTCTTTAAAACTCTCTACACCAAACGGGGCCAAATATGAAGATTTTATCCCATTTTTGAGCTCTAAGAAATACTCCATATTTTTTCAAAAAAATAAAAATAAATACTCCATATGGTTTTACAAAATTGGGATTTGGGCTACTCCAAGAAATACTTCATATGGTACTCATCCTGCATATGTGTAGAGAGAGAAACAAAATCTGGAGGATTGAATATGAAATGCAATCTCATTGATTGTGGATATGATAATACCGGCCCAGCACCCCGGTGGGCCTGGAAAAGGGGCAACGACCCAATATAAAAGATAGCAGTACATTTCCCGCGAGGACACGTCCGGACAAGCAAGGGGACGAGGAAAGCGACAAGGTAAAGTGGTCCTTACACTTATCTCATAGAGAAAGCCTGAGCTATAAATACTAATCCCAAACAGTGAGTCAGGTATATGACTTCGATCTCTCTATTTCTTTTTGAGAGCATTTCCGTACGATTTCCCCCTCGTCGCTATCCCCATCTCATCATCACACCGGAGCTTCTTCCCCCGGGAAGCCTCCCGAGGATTGTTTTGTAGGTTCGTTGCGGGCATACTTCGAAGGACCCCCGGATAGCGTTGATCCTCAAGAGACCGGCGGATGTTGGTAGCATCAATTGGCACACCCAGTGGGATCCAAAGTTCCACATTCGTAGGATGGAGTCAGCAAGGAGAGGGCGCGGACGCCCGAAGAAGAATGCAGCACCTTCGGGGGATGATCGCCTCCCTCCCCCTGAAGACGATGTGACCTTGAGGCAGTTGCATGAGGAGATTAGACGCCAGCGTGAGCCGGGAGTGACAGGACGGCCACGTGGAGACTGCCTCTGAGGGAGCCGAATCAGAGAGAGAATCCCAGGAAGAGCGAGAAGGACCTGGGCCCTCCGGGGGAGACAACCCCGGCCCCTGGGAAGAGGATCGGACGCTGGTTAACACAGAGGAACTGGCGGCGTTGAATTACATGAGAGCTAACAAGGAATTATATCATCAGTGTGTACTTTTCACCCGGGACCCTAGGAAGACGGTACCCGCGGGAAACCAATTTGGTCCCCCCGCAGATACCACAGAGGGAGGTTATCGACCTGGACGGCGTTGCAGAGCCATAGAGGATACAAGGGCGTATTAGTTCCTCAACCATTACGCCTTCTTTCCCTCCGGATTTCGGGACCGGAGCGGGAACTGCTGCAGGGCAGCAATCCAGCCTAGCCCCGCACGGTCCTCCCTATAACCCTCGCTCTAGTTGGGGGTTAGGACAAACCGGGTATGTCCCGCCATTTTTGTCAAGGGATTTATTAGGATATCAGGCCCCCGGGACTTATGGGAACCAAACCCAGTATTCTGTGCCGATGTATGGATCGATGGGACTAAACTATGGTTACCCGGAGAGACATTATAAGGAAGATGACAGGATGCGGGGCTATCAGGTGCCACACCAGGATCCTAACTCTTTAGAGGCACGGCTAGACAAGCTGGTGGGAAGAAATGGAACTAGGCCCACCTCCCTATGGGGGCAGCTGAGGGACTGCGTGACGGTTGAACCAAAGAAGGAATACCCGGCCCGGTACCAGGCTCGGGAGCAACCCCGGAGGAGGTGAAGGCCAAACCCCGGGTGAGGAAACGGGAGAGCCCCAGGCAACAGGGCCCCGGGGAGACCCGCCATAGTTGTCGTACCAATCCAAGCGGTGGAACCGGCCCCAGCACCAAACAGGATGATCAATGTGATAAGCGGAAAAATAGGAGAAGCATGCCAGTCGGTTTCCACTATCCGGGCCCGGACGCGATATGTCCTCCCGGGGAGACTCAGGGGAAGAGGTTTTGTCCCAATGAGACTATCACCTTCTTCGAGGAGGATGCGGCACCACCACAGATACCCTATTCAGACCCAATGGTTGTAACAACGGAGAATGAAGGTTTCGTGGTCAAGAGGGTGTTTGTGGACGACGGGAGTAGTGTGGAGATCATGTTTTCCTCTTGCTTCGATCAATTGGGAATCGGGAGACAGAACCTGAGACCCCCTCATCTCCCTTGTCAGGATTCACTGGAAAGCCGGAAACCCATCTCGGCATTATCCCCCTCACAGTCTGCATGGTGGACGAAAAGGACCGGAGCAAAAGAGTTTCAGTGATGTGCAATTTTGCGGTGATCGACGCCCTCTCACAGTACAATGTAATCATAGGGAGACCGTGGCTGACCCAGGCCCGGGCAGTGAATTGCCCATATCTGCTCACAATGAAGTTCCCCACCGCGCATGGAGTGACAGTAGTATGGGAAAGCCAGACGACCGCAAGAAGCTGCATGGTGACAGCAATACTGGACACGAAGAAGGTAGTAGGGGCAGTACCTGGAGAAGCTCCCCGTCAGGAGTTAGAGGAGATGCAAGTGGCAGAAAAAGGGATGGTCACGGTGGGAAAGGGTCTCCCGGAGGTGGTGAAGGGTGTACTAAGGGAACTCCTGGCAAAGTATCAGAGAGTATTCTCATGGAGCCCGGAAGACATGGTGGGAGTATTGCCAGAGCTTGGGGTGCACAAGCTGAACATAAGCCCGACAACCAAGTCAATCAGATAGAAGAAGAGGCCCCAAGCCCCGGAGAGAGAAGAATTCACAAGGAATGAGGTACAGAAATTGAAAAAAGCCGGAGTGGTTGAGGAAATCATATACCCGGAGTGGATAGCTAACCCGGTCCTGGTAAAGAAGCATGATGGGAGTTGGCGCATGTGCATCGACTTTACAGACTTGAACAAGTGTTGCCACAAGGACAACTACCCCCTCCCAAACCTGGACCAGTTGGCAGAGGCCATTGGGGGATACCCAGTCCTTGCTTTCTTCGACACACACAAAGGCTATCACCAGGTACAGATGGATGAGGCGAACAAAGCAAAAAGCTCCTTCATCACCGACACAAGAACTTTTTGTTACAAAAAGATGCCATTTGGATTGAAGAACGCGGGGGCTACTTACCAAAAGATGGTGGATAAACTTTTCAAGGACCAAGTGGGCAGGAACATGGAGGTATATGTGGATGACATGGTGGTTAAAAGCAAAACTTATGGGGCTTTCCTGAATGACCTGGAGAAAATGTTTAAGAAACTGGTGCGAAGTAATCTAAAGCTAAATCCCTCCAAGAGCACTATCGGGGTTGGTGCAGGGAAATTCCTGGGTTTCATGGTGTCTAGCCGGGGTATTGATGTCAACCCTGATAAAGTAGAGGCCATAGCCAAGATGGCCTCCCCCAAGTCGGTAAAAGAGGTGCAGCGCTTGACCGGGTCTCTTGCAGCCCTCAGTCGTTTCCTGTCAAGAGGAGCAGAGAGACAACTACCCTTCTTTAGTATCCTCAGAAAGGCCAAGACGTTCGAATGGTCGGGGGAGTGTGAAAAGGCGTTCCAGAACCTGAAGGAGCACATTCGACAGTTGCCAACCCTAAAGAAGCCAAACCCCGGGGAGGAGCTCTTCTTGTACATAACATTATCTCGGGAAGCAGTGAGTGTCGTGCTGATCAAGGAAGAGGAGGGGGGGGGGACAACACCAATCTACTTTGTCAGCAGGGCACTCCGGGGGGCAGAAACCCGGTATACCGAGTTGGAGTAACTGGTCCTAGCTTTGGTGCATGCCTCAAGGAGACTTAAACCCTATTTCCAGGGCCACCCTATAGTGGCAACTGCCCGCTCAAGCAAGTCATGTTCAAGCCTGAGGCCTCGGAGAGAATGATGAAGTGGGCCATAGAATTGTGGGAGTACGAAAATCGATATGAGCCAAGGAGGGCCATTAAGGGGCAGGCTCTAGCTGACTTTCTGGTGGAGTTAAAGGCAAGGATGCAGAGGAGGAGGAGATGCCTGAAGCCGAAACAATCCCGACTTGGAAGTTGTACGTGGACGAATCCGCGCACTCAGGAGGTAGCGGAACGAGGGTTCTCTTGGTTAGCCCGGAGGGAAAAGAGTACCCCTACGCGGTCCAGTTCACTTTTAAGACAACTAACAATGAAGCTGGATACGAGGCTTTGATCGCAAGATTAATGCTAGCAAAGGAGATATAAATCAAGGCTCTCACGGCACACAGCGACTCCCAGATTGTGGTGCAGCAAGTGAAAGAAGAATACGAAGTCCGGGAGAGGAGCCTACAGAAGTACTTGGAGATGGTGAAGCCTCTAGTAGCCGGGTTTGAATCCTTTGGCCTGGTTCAGGTTCCCCGGGAGGAGAACAGCAAGGCAGATGCCTTGAGCAAGCTGGCTTCCTCAGAATTAAAACCAGAGCCTAACCAAAAGTTGTATATGGAGGTAGTGGGAAGAAGGAGCTACCAGGAGAATGACCAAGTAATGCTGATAAACGAAGATGAATCATGGATTGTCCCCATGCGGGCATACTTAGAGGAAGGAATCTCCCCGGAGGTTAGAGGGCATGCCAGGAAGCTGAGGGTCAAAGCACCAAAGTATGTGGTTTAAGACGGGGTGTTATAGAAGAGAGGATACCTCCAACCTTTGCTCAAATGTGTGGAGAGAGCAGAGGGCCAGCATCTTCTCCGGGAAGTGCATGAGGGATCCAATGACAGTCACCAAGGAGCCCGCACGATGGCAAGAAAGATCCAAAGGTTGGGATATTATTGGCCGACGTTGTTCAAGGATGAGGAGAAATATGTCCATGAGTGTCTCCCATGCCAAACCTTTGTCCCATTGATCCATGTTCCCCGAGAGGAGTTGATGGGAATCACGGGAGCCTGGCCATTCAGCAGATGGGGAATCGACTTGGTAGGACCATTCCCCACCGCCCTGGGAGGAGCCAGGTACATGATTGTAGCAATTGACTACTTCAGTAAGTGGGTGGAGGCCGAACCGCTTACCAACATCCCGGAGTTAACTTGTATCAAGTTTTGCTGGAAGAACATCATATGCCGGTTCGGTATCCCCAAGATCATAGTAACAGATAATGGGGTACAGTTTGAAAATGATCCCTTCAAGTCATGGTGCGTCAAGTATGACATAGAAGTTAGAACAGAAGCTTACTTTGGTGTATCATCCCCAGGCGAATGGGAAAGTGGAGGTCACCAATCGAATCATCATCAACGGCTTGAAAGATCGTTTGGAAGGCGCCCGGGGGAATTGGATATGGGAGTTGCCCAGCGTTCTTTGGGCTCACCGAACAACGGAAAGCTCGGCTACGGGAGAATCTCTGTACTGCCTGGTGTATGGATCGGAGGCAGTAATCCCCGCGGAGGTTGGGATCCTAAGTCCCCGGACCCAATTCCAGCGCCCGGAGGAAGAAGATGTCGGACGGCGCCTCGACTTGGATCTCCTCAAGGAGAAACGAGAGAATGCCGCACTTCATGAGGCGAAGGTGAAGGAAAGAGTGAAGAGATACTATGATAGGAGGGTCCGCAAGGAGGTGTTCTCCCCAGGAGAATGGGTGATGAGGCGGAATGACAAAAGCCACCAAGTTCCGGAAGGGAAGCTTGCACCCAACTGGGAAGGGCCCTATAAGATGAAAGAGGCGCACCCAGGAGGAAGCTACGTACTAGAAGACAAGCAAGGGAAGGCAGTCCCTAGGAGATGGAATGTAGCTAACTTAAGAAGGTTCTACGGGAAGTAGAGTGCCCCGCTTTGATCATAGCTACTAAGGCATAGATATGCCTCCTCTCGTAAGCATGAATATGCCCGGAGAAAGCCCCATCGTTTGGCCACGCTCCGGGCCTAGAAAGATAGAGAGGATTGTAAAAGTGACCCATGGGTAGCTCCCATTTGGGTGCCCCGCCGGAGAGGACCCGAAGCTTGGATGAAGCCCAGGGGCCAGAGGATGTAATACTTTCTTACAAGCAGTATTAATAAAAAAATCAATTCCTGGAACTTTTATTTAATTATCGTAAAATTACAAACAATCGAATACATAGGCGAAAAGATAACCATATAACCTATTACATAAGTTTTCCTATCTATAAACTGCTATATCCACTTAGGGCCCGAGCCAGAAGCACTCTCAGGGTTGCCCGGACGGAAGCCTCCTCCAAAGAACTGGGAAGATAGAATGTCTTCGGCAAAACGGGCATCTGGAGCTTGATTCCAGGCAAGTTCTTCTTCCAATTGCTCAGCCTCCTCCTCATTAAGCTCCGGGATGGGAACCACTACAGACCCCTCCGGGAGCGGCCCAGCTAGGCGCATCCGCCTTATCCCGGTGGATGTGGAAAACTTATCCTAGAGTTATATTTAATAGTTATTGGGTTGTTTCTCGGTTTCTCCACTCTTAGATTTTCCTTTTTTTTAATCCCACACGTCCAAAACGACGTCGTTTTAGGGGTTATTACTAATTTGTGTCTGCTTTGTCTGCTTTCTCCGATCTTCTCCTCTTCGAATTACAATTCTAATCCGCCAGGGTTCCTCTTCAGTACCCTAAATCCTTCTTTGTTTTTCAATTGAACTCCAATCACTTGGCGATATTGGTGAGGATAGAAACCAACCGAAGTAATTGATTCGAATTGAATAGCAAAGAAGGATTTTGCAGTCTGAGGATTCAGTTCGGCGCTCTTCGTGCATTGAAGATCGTCAAAACAATCAAGGAATTAATCAGAGCAATTCCGGTGTTCGTCATTTGGCTTTGAGAAATCGGAAGAAACTGATTCCGAGGAGGAGCTGAGCAGACCCATTCACAAATTTACGCAGTTCTTCTCGTGTGTCCCCCAATCGCCTTTAACCGCGAAGGTTTAGCCACATCATTTCCGGCAGTTGAAGGGCTTGGCTCCGTGCTTTCTCTTGAAGTGAGTTTGCAGGGTCCTGAAGTCCTTCAATGGCTTGGCTCTGGGATGGTTGACGTTGTTCTTGCAGCCTTGAGCGCAGCAGTAGCATGGAAGCCGAAGCATTGCCGCTGGCTGTGCCCCTCTTATGGACTCTGGCCCTTTTATGTACTCCGGATCATGACCCCACATGTGCATCTGCAACAAATTATCAACCACTCTTTACTACAACTACATAATTCGTTTTACCGAAGCAAAACGAATGTTCTTCATTTGGCTTTGAGAAATCGGAAGAAACTGATTCCGAGGAGGAACTGAGCAGACCCATTCACAAATACATGCATATTCTATTAGTATTACCATTTTTCAAGTCACCCGCTAGAAGCTTAGGCTGTAGTATTTTGTTTTTTTTAATTGCAAACTTCCTACTTGATGAAGGTAAATATTCTGGATTGTTTTACAGGCTTTGGGGGGATGTTGTACTGAACCAAAGATGTGCTCAGAAACAGGTGTGTTGGATTTCTTATTCTTATGCGCCGTGTTGATTGTGTTGGTTTTTCGGTTAGTTCGTGTCTCAAGCCATTTGTTTATTTTTAATGTTAACATTTTTATATAAGATTGCTAACTGACGTCTGTGAGGCTTTGGACTTCTTATACTTATTTTGTTACTACAAGACAGGAAGGCAGTCCTTGGGCAATTCCAATATTGAGATGTTTACCAACTTTCTCCAGTTTCTTAAAGAGTTCTTTGATTATTCAGATCTTGAATGTCTTTAATGGTTTTATCTCACACTTATAAGTTACTTTACGCACAAGATTGATCATTAATATGCTATAAAACCTTTTATCGTTTTCATTTTATGCTCATGCTGCTTGGCCTATTGTGCTTTATAAGTAGAGCAAATTTTTTGAACTATTTAATGGTTGCTGTTAGTGCCTAAAACAATTAATATAAGTGGTTTCTGGTTACAGAGTCCAAATGTTGTCTGGAACATATATGGAGGTAAGCTTGCATGGGGTCCTGAAGCTATTATTTGTGATGATCCAAACTTCCAAGCACGTGGAAATCCTTCAAGTGGTACTAAAAACTTCTTTAACATTAGTTCAATGACTCTTATCTCTCTTGCTTTCGACTTACAGTAATGCCTTGGGAACATGGAACGGTTTTAGGCTTTAACTAAATGCATGACATGTTAGTTAGGAGCTGATCAGACTTCTCTATGCACTATCTTATGATGAACAGGTGACATCTTTCAAGCATCCCCAGATATTGACCATTCCCAGGTTTTTGTTCGAAGAGATGTAAGAGTGTGGCTGAATTGGTTGCAAAATGACATTGGTTCTGATGGTTGGCGGCTTGATTTCGCAAAGTGGTAACTCCATTTTTCCGGCAGTTAAAGAGACCGGCATTAGGATTTCTGCATCTAAAAAGTTGGTTTTTGGAGCTTGATTGTTCGTTCCATAGGTACAAATGTACAAGGTAATGTTGAAGACACATTTATTTTTTATCGAATCATCTGATATCCTTACACTTTATTTGTGTTTGGAATCAGACTGACCTGTGTCTGACTTTCTTATAGACCTATGTTGTGTACCACATTCGTGTCAGACGTGGTGGAAGAAAGAGACCAGTGCCCAAGGGTATGAACTATGTAGCCCACCAACCAGGGAGCCATCCAGCTGAAATTTTAGCGCGGCAAGCAATCTGTTGTAGAAGAGAGAGCTGGTAAGATGTTGATCAATGAATTGCATGTTTTACCAGTGTCCTGAACTGATGTTTGTGATTCCTCGGATGATCATATTAGGATTTAATTTTTGATCTAATGTAAATTTGAAAGGTAAAGAAAACTTTTAAACCAGTTGAGTGTAATAGTAGGAATTTAGATCTTAGTCTATTACATGGTTGTCTGTGTATACACATTAGCTTCTTTTGGAAATATTTTGGTCTGGAACTATGGAAAGCCTGGGCCTTTGTTTTCAAATTTATTTTGGGTAAGATTTAAGCATATATTTGAAGCACATTATGTTTTGGTAAAATATTGAAACTTCCTACTCCCAAATCCCAACACATAGAGTTCATAACCGATAAGTATTAGTATGTGCCAAAGCATTGAGTTCATAACAGATATGTAATAGTTTGGTTTCCAAGTCACAACCTCTAACCGCTGTGGTGTGCCTTTCTTGTCTGATCGATACCTTAAAAGCTAACATGGCATTTTTTATCTGATCTTATGGTTTAGTTTCTATTGTTGATGCCGCACATATACCTCGAGGAAAGTACAAACTTTGGTGATGTTTTGTTTGCATTGGATTTGTCTAGAAAGACTAAGAGCGGTTTTTAATGATTTTTAGTTAGATACATCTTCATGATAACAAGTGTTCTAATTGTAAGACTAACTAAGTTTAGTGTGATTTTGGAGATTCAAAGGTAGTACATATTTCTTGTTTGGTAGAAGTTTTGTGATAAAAGTGAAAAAAAGTTTCTCAGGTTTCGTGTTTGTGTTAAAAGGATAATGAGGCCTCTTCTCATTTTGATGGCTTGTTAAAACACTGAAATTTACAGCCTAACCTGTCAGTACTGCAGCTAAACTGAGTTGCTTTTCTCTGGTTATGGTATCCAATTGTCTGGTAATTTTTGAGTTTCGAAGAGGAATGAATGTACATAATTTGGTCATGTGTTTGTTTGCATGCATTGGTTATGTGTAGAGATGATCACATTATTAATGAGAAAAGACATCTTAACTGAGGATGATGCGAGATTATATGTTGCTAAGACTATTTTGGCTATTGAATCTAATCATAGACATAGCTGCAGTTTAAACTTTTTGCGATTTCAGATGAAGTCCAACATGGGTGTTCTTTGTGTATCAACGAGGTTGTATACAGCAAGAGATGTTAGCTGGTGATTGGTGACCGGGGTGATAAGGATTCTGGTACGAATTAGGTTTCTGATATTTGGTGTGAACAGGTGAGTCTCGATGACCTCAACCGGCCTACTGAATCTTTAAGGAGTGACTGTGTGGTCGATCTTGGTAATTTACTTTTCTTAAATTGATTTTATTCCTAACATGATAAATGGTTTTTGATAACACGACTTTAGACAAGTTTTTGTTGGTAGGGGCTGGAATACACTCTATCTTTAAATCTTGTTGTTGCTTGAGAATGTCAGTATGTCCTGGAAAGTACTCAAAATTAGCACTGATGTTGATTGTTCTGTAGATTAAATGTTCTCTCTGTATGATAAAAATTACTTTCCTCATTTCATAGGAAGCTATGGTTAGGATGATCAACGCAAGGATAGAATATGCAAAATTCCGTCAGGACACGACCAAAGAGATGGCTAGAGAATTCAAAAACTCACGAAGTGGAGAAACATAGAGAAGAGCTGAAGATCAAGATGAGTTTCTTAGTAAGGTCAGAAATCGTTTACAATGATTTTACTAACTCTTCATAATTAATTTTTCCCTTACCAATATTTTTTTAAATGCAGGTCCGAAGTGAAGTTGTTTAATGATGAGCTCACATTAGATAATATCAGGTAGTTTTATTGACTTTGATCTTGAATGAAGCAATATTTTAAACATTCAATTTTTATATCTCATGAAATGGTTTCTGATGCTGAAACTTTGCTCTGTGCCCTCAGTTTCTAAACAAGTGCAAGTACATGGGAACCTAAGCTTTTGGAATAGATGCTTATTTGCAATTTATGCTCGAAAAAATTTAAGAGGGTGAAATCTACGTGCATTTTCTGCTAATTCTCTATCATTGTTTGATCACCTTGTGCATGTTATTATTTAACTGCATAAATTGAATGCCTCCAGTGTTGTAAAACAAAATCAATTTAGTGCCTTCAATTTGAATGTGCCCGTCATTTTCTGAAGGAATAGGATTTTGTGATATTATACTATGGTAGAGAGCCATAGAGCTTTGTGGTTTGAGGCAGCCTAAGAATCCAGCATAGAAATTTGGTGTTTTAGATGAATCTCAGGAGCCAATTTTGGTCAACAAATGTAAATTTTACTACCTCGGATCATCCTATTATGGCTGTTCTTATGGATGATGGTAATTTGGTTTTGGCTAAAGAGTCGTTCGCTAATTGGTCGAATGCTACTGATTCAGCTTCACCAATCTGTCAAAGCTTTGATTACCCAACTGATACATGGTTGCCTGGTGCCAAGCTTTCTTATAATAAAGTTACAAAGAAAGCTCGAAGTTTAACTTCTTGGAAGAATTCTGAAGATCCTTCTCTCCGACTTTTCTCTCTTGAGCTTGATGTCAGTAATCAGTACATAATCAAATGGAATAGGACTCATCAGTACTGGGGTAGCGGACCGTGGAATGCTCAAAGCAAAGATTATAGCTTAGTTCCATCGTTGAGATACAACAATTATAGCATTTTCAACCTTAGCTTTGTTGATGGTGCGAATAAGTCTTACTTTACCTACAACATCATAGATCCAAGAGTCATATCTAGGCTAATAATGGATGCTTCGGGGCAAACAATGCAGGTAACTTGGTTTGGCAAGCAGTGGAACATTGTTTGGACTGAACCTGGACAGCAGTGTGAAGTTTATGGCTATTGTGGGGAGTTTGGTGTTTGTAATAAAAGTTTGAAGCCATTTTGCAATTGTTTTACAGGTTTCGAGCACAAGTTAAAAGAAGAATGGGATCTGAACGGTTTTTCTGGTGGATGTGTGAGGAAAAGGGACTTGCATGTCAGAATAATAATGAGTTAATGACAGCAATAAACAAGATGGAGATAAGTTTTGGGTGTACCCTATGATGAATTTTCCTGAAACCTCCAAGTCTCTGAACGTGGAAACCGCTGCTGAATGTGAATCCAAGTGTCTGAGTAGTTGTAGGTAAAACATTACTTTATGCAAAACAGGCTTCCACAACAGATCCCATGGATGATAGGCAACTAAATTGGAAGCAATAATAGTACTTGAATAAGAAGACATGCTTATTATTTATTCGGTATGGAACTGTGGAAGCCGGCATGGAACAAAATCCGGACGACGCCGTGTAAATTGCTGCATTTTGTTTTGGTATTTTTTCATCAGAAAACAAGAAAAAAAACAGATTAATTTGGCAAAAAAGAAGAAAAGAATGGAGCATGATATCTTCGATGTAGAATATCTTTTCATAACTGCAAGGACATTTCCATAATTGTATTATTGTTAAGGGATGCAGCTGCTTCAAAGATCAGAAGGTTTGAAAATGACATTTTAGATGTATATAAAAACTACGATGGTAGATGATTTGGAAATCAGTTTCGTTTTTATAAATTAACATATAACATTGTCAAGCCAACTCCAAAATCCTTATGTGGAAAAGAATGCACTCAGAAATTCAATGCTAAATACTGCAACACATTTGCAAATTACACTTCCAAGAAATACAAGAGGTGAGTGCTATTAAATCATGATCAATCCCTGATTCCCTACGAGGTGTAAGTTTGTTATGTAGAGAAAACCGAATTTTCACAGTATCAAATCCTCATTACACAAAGACTAATTTCAGAAATTTATAGTTAGGGCTAGGGTACGTCGCATCACAAACATTCTACATAATCGCAAAATTAACAAATGTATATAATTGTACTCTTCAGATGTGTGTAGCAGATGGATATCTACACTTTTATTATGTACAAATTCTCAATTGAGACCTGTCTCTGTAGAGACCAAGGACTATATAGACTTTCTAATAAGTATGGTTGTAGAATGAAAAACACGGCTAAGTGTAAGGACTGAATTGCAAAATTAGTTTATTTTCCCCCAATTCTCCTTCCTCGCGTATGGATTAATCCCTTCCTCCGCCGACGACCTTCCCGATGTTGATGCTTCAATCCCAAACCTGCTCTCTTGAATCTGTGTTCGATCGTTGATTTGGGGTTTATTAACGAGCTTAGGGTTTGGAGTTCTCGCAGACACGGCAGCCATCTCTAGAATCTCCATTTTGCGGATTCGCCGTGAGTATCACATGGGGTCCCAGACAACGGCGGAAAATGGTTTGCCGGAGATGTCGAGAGGATTTCGGTGAAGCAATCTAGGAAACGATGGTTGTTTAGAAGAAAGTCAGGTAAGGCACCAACTATAGGGTAGCACCTGAACCATGATCTCATTACGGTGGACTCTTGTGTATCTGGAACTGCTTCCAACATCTCTTTCATGGCAATTTCTCATGCTTTGCATATTTCTGTACACAATTATGTAGCTGAAATTGAGTCTGATTGCGAAAATGGAATATCATGTGCTCTCGAACCATTAAATGCTCCATGGACTCTTTATGAGATCTTGCATATGATATACATTGTTCTGTTTGATGAAAGCAAGGCAATATGCATGTTCATAATTATTCTGTTTGATCTCTTTGATATTTTCTTTGATCTTCTTCACTTATCATGTGAGCTTGATCTTATTCTATATGTTTTTTTTGATATTTTCTTTGATCTTTTTCAGTCAATCACTTGAGTTTGATCTTATTTTGTTTGATCTTTTTTATATTTTGTATGATCTTTTTCAGTTATCATGGGAGCTTGATCTTATTCTGTTTGATCTGTTTGATATTTTTTTGATCTTTTTCACTTATCATATGAGCTTGATCTTATTTTTTGATATTTTCTTTGATTCTTATATGTGTTTTCTTGAGTTTTTATGTTCTTTGCATGATCTGTTATTTTGCCTGAGTTTTTATGATATTTGCATGATGTTTTATGTTTGCCTGATTGTTTTTGTTTTTTGCCTGAGTTGTTATGATCTTTGGATAATGTCTTATGTTGCCTGATTTTTTTGTGTGTGTGTTTTTGTCTGAGTTTTTATGATCTTTGCATGATGTTTTAGGTTGCCTGATTTTTTTTATAATGTTGCATGATTTTTTATGCTGCTTGATCCTTATATGTGTTTGCTTGAGTTGTTATGTTCTTTGCATGATCTGTTATTTTGCCTGATCTTTTTGTGTGTTTTGCCTGGGTTTTTATGATCTTTGCATGATGTTTTATGTTGCCTGATTTTGTTTATGTTTTGCCTGAGTTTTTATATTCTTCGCATGATCTTTTATGTTGCCTGATTTTTTTATGTTTTTGCATGATATTTTATGCTGCTTGATCTTGAATTTGCAGAGCAGGTCCCTGAGCTCTGTTTAATTATGAAATGGCACCGAGTTTTTTGTAATTACATCTTGACCCCCGTTTTTGTGTTGCTAGTTTTGTAGGATGCTTTGGCCCTTGGTCTCCACAAAGACAGGTCTCACCGGAGATTTTCTCTTTATTATGAAATCACTACAAGGATGCTCAATTATCATGCTATAGTACTTCAATTCTCTTTTGCATAGGGTTCTTGAATTGGCTTTCCATCAATGCAAACTTAAGGGAATAAAGTATAGTCTAAGCCAGTTCATGTATGACTTTATTAAAATTCATGTAGACTATATTTAATAAAGTTACATTTTCATGATTCTTAAGCATGATCATGTGGAGTAGATATGGGTTCATTATGATTAATCTACTGTATTGGATGATCCCTGTATGAAATACCCTTACTACTGAATTATGTCAAGCATTTTATGCTCTCTGAAAGAATGAATGATTAACCACCTAATCGGGAATTTTTTTTGAATTATGTCAAAAATTATAGTAATGTGTTGCCTTCTCGAATATATTACAGTATATAAAATTCAATTATATAGAATTATATATAAAATTTGGAATGAAATATATGCTCACTTAATATATATGAATGCTCAATTATGTTAGCATTTTACTTATTCTGAAAGTATTTTATGGGTCACAAGACTTATTTGGAACTTTTTGTATTTACTTCCAGTTGGCAAATGTCCTAAATTTTCTGGCAAGTGTTTGACTTAGATAAGAGAATCTCATAGTTCTTAGGATTTAATTGAATTCCTTTATTCAGTTTTCTGTAGTAAATGGAAAGTTGATATTCCATTATGTTATCGGATTTATAGATTAGGTAAATCTAGTTGTTTATGACTTAAATTAGGCAAAGTCATATACTGTTTCTGAATCTGTAGCTAGAGAGCATTATAAATACTCTCGTTTGTGTTTGTAATCTGTGTGATTTCAACATGGCCCTTTGGGTCTGAGAAATTCACAACATCCGGAGCCTAATAAATCTGTTTCTGGTCGTGGAGGTATCCAATTGGTGAACCACGTTAAAATCTGTGTTCTGCATTTTCTTTATTATTATTTTGAGCTGCTGAAATATCTATCTACCAGATTCAGATCAAATAAGTTGTCTAAAATACTGACTAGCTGTGTTTTAGGTTTTACTGCATAAACGATGTTGCAACATGAAAAAACCTAAATTGCAGAAAATAAAAGACACACAGATTTGATCACGCAGTTCGGTGCAATGCACCTACGTCTGCGGGGCCGTAGCCCTGTGTTGAAATCATTCCACTAAATTGTCAAAAGACAGATTACAGACTTATCTTTTACAATTTCTAAGTGGTTGCGATCCCTCGCTCCAATCGGACCACCAGTTCTCCTAGTCTTCGATGTTGCGATCCCTCGCTCCAATCGGACCACTAGTTCTCCCCAGTCTACGATCACTCCCACACCAGGAGCTTTATGGTGATTTCGAACACACCGGCTTCCACACGTCCAAATGGTTGTGATAAAGTAAAACAGACTGTGCTGCCTTTTGCTCAAGATTGAAAACAAATTCTGAAGACAGAATTGTTGCGTGTAAAATCCTTAATTTGAGCAGCGCAGCTGATGTCCCTTTATAGCTCAATGCCGTGGTTGAAGAGGTTACTTCACGGCATCAAATTCCTTCCTTCAATCATGGTTGATTTGATTCTCAAAATCTCTGAAGATAAGGAATAAAGAATATCTTCCAATCTGAAAAATATGGAAAGATTCGATCCAGCTCATGATCAAATCTCCACGATGAAAAATACTTAGTTGTAGATATTCTCTGGACTGTATTTACCATAAACTTCCAACACACAATATCCTCATGCCATTTAACAGCTGCATCGGACTTTTCTGGAAATTTTCTGCTAAACCCTAATCGATGTTGCAACATCGAATCTGCCACAAATTAGCCAATAAAAAATGGACTCTACAATCTCCCCCTTTGGCAATTTGTGGACCGCAAACAACTTTTGGATGGCGCCAAAATAATAGCTACTTCTCAAACAACCTTTAATAATCAACTCCCCCTGAGTGATAGCAATACTTCAACAGATCAAACCATCCAAATCCAGAAAATCAATAATGTAGCAGAAAATGAGAATTATTAAAAAATACAGTCATCCAATATTAATATCCAACAAAATCCAAAAGTGACTCCCCCTCGGACCATGAACTGCCAAAGAACCAGAATTTAATCCGTACGAGGAGACATATTCCGCTTGGAACGACGAAGAACATGTGATTCAGAATCCTTAGCACTATTGGTCTTGGACTTCTTGGAGGCAAGCTGAGAAGAATAAGAGGGTCCAGCTCTTTTTAATGCAGAAGAAGCTTTAACTCCAGATGAAGAGACATGAACCTTGGATTGCCGCTGAGCTATTGAGCTTAACAACTTCTCTCTATCCTCACTGTACTTCTTAGCCATCTCAGAGTGAAACTCCATCTGACTCATATGGTATGTATGCTTCATCTCAACTGCTTTGAGGAGAAAACGAAAGAATGCGTCCCCGAAAGTACACCTCGCCAAACCAATCCGTTCCAGATTTAGCATTATCAGCCTGGAAATTGCTGTAGAATTCCCTTACAAAGGTTGGTTCATAGTGAGTAAACATGGTAGCTGCTTGACTTAGTTCCACTTGTTCCAGAGACTCATCAAAGCCACATTCAGCACACTCCTCTAAGTCAACGACCTTCTCAACATTGAATTCCTTGAGGGACAACCTATAGAAGGTTGAACTAGCTTCATCAGAATAAAACCTGTCACTCAAGGCCATAGAGATCAACATGGCTTTCAAAACTTCATCTGTATCATCAGTAGGAATGGTCTCCTCTGGTTGGGGTTCAGGCAGCTCATCTTCAGAATCCTCCAAACCTGCAAAGTTCTCCTCTGGCTCAGGAACAAAATAAATAGTGGGAACAACACCAAAAGAACCTCCTGGACACAGGCACGAGTGAATCGACCCTAGGCTCTGCTCCCCCTAAATTTGTAATCGTCTTCTTTTCAGGGCCAAGACTGAACCTACTACACTGTCGAAAGCTAGACCCATCCACAATAATATACTCCCCAAATCAAAACAGCAGCAAACTCCAATATACTCGACAAACCCGAACGAAACTCAACCACGAAGATTCAGATGCAAAGCCAGTTCCTTTCGAGTTGTGACGGAAATCCGATGACCGAGAAGAACTTGAACACCAAACACAGCAAAATATCTCTGGAGAAATTTATAGACAGCGGAAGACGATTCAGAGAGATTGAGAGTTTAGAGGGCTGAGTTTGTGTTCCAATAGAATGCCAATAGTCAGCTGAAAAATAGTACTAGTCCCGCATTTCTGTTCATCACTCGCCACTAACTATCCGCGCGCGAACTAGGGCTTCATGTTGCAACATCAAAAACAGTCTGACCAGCAAACCCGCTCTCTAGGGCTTCATGTTGCAACATCGAAAATTTTCCCAGCACTTTCAGAATTTCCACCCAGTACCAGTACCACTCACATATTTTTGTGTTTTTGGGTTTATGTAAAAGCAAAACAATACCAAAATAACAACAAAACTTCAAAAGCAACTATACAACAATGTAAGGTTTTTGGGATACCTTAAACTCGACAATTCAGAGAGGTTTTAGGCACCCACACCTTTCTTGTGAGCTTCTTTTGCTGCTCAGGTTCCATGTAGTAACATGAAGAAAATTGTTTTCCCTGCATGATATCTCTCAGCAACATCATGCACTGATGCTCCTCATGTCCCTGCATCATGCAATATGAACAACACCTGGGAGGAACCTTCCTGGCCTTGAAGATTGTCTGAGTTTGAGTATCGACACTCCCAGTCATTACACGAGATTGCTTAAAATTGTTGAATTGTGAGCTGGATGCTTCCTGACTTCCTGCTGAAACAAAGATCGCTTTCTTGACCTGAGTTTTTGGGGCTAGTGGTGCTCTGTGGATAAAACCAAGACCTTGTCTGTTTCCAGAATTTTTTCCCATGAACAGCAAATCATTCAATTGAGCAGTACCCTTGTTTAAATTCTGGAGAGTTGCTTCAGCCTCCTCAGCTCTAGTAGACATAGCCCTTAGCTTCTTTCCAATCATATCATAGTCAGCAGTGCTTTGGACAAGATTTCCTTCAGCATCCAGAGCTCTCTTGGTCATGATTTCTAGCTTTCTTTCAAGAATTTCAGCAGCAACTTCAGAATTTTTAGCCCTCTTTGTCATGGTTTCCAATTTCTTCAGATCTGCTGCTTGGTCCACTGGTTTCTTTCCTTCAGAAATTTCAATCTTTTTCATCATATCCTCTAGCTTTCTTTCTGCATCCACAGCCCTCTTAGTCATACCCTCCAGATTCCTGGTTAATTCATCCACAACTTCTTCTTCCACTAGAGCATCATTCATCATGGTATTGACTTTATTCTTCAGTTCTTCAACCTCTTCAACCATGTTCTTAGAGTTGTCATCATTCTTTCCTTGTTTGGTCAGACAATTGATTGTTTCAACACTTTTCTTCCAGGCCTCAAACAGCCTATCATAGGCAGCTTGTAGATCAACTTCTCCTCCAAAATCAAGGTCTTCATCATCCAGTTCAGCTGGTTCAGAATCTATGACTTTAGCACCAAAAGAAACATGCTTCTCAGGTTGAGTATCATCTTCATCATCACTCCAAGTTCCTCCAGTAGCAATCAAGGCCTTTGAGGGAGTTCTGAGATTTGCACAGTTTGCCTTGATATGTCCAAAACCACCACACTCCCTGCACTGTGGATTTCCTGCATATTTAGACCCTTCAGCACCTCTTCCATAATCCTCTGTATATCCTTCATTCCTGTACTGATTCATGTCTCTGCCTTGGTTCTGAGACCCTCTATTAAAATACCCTTTTCTGTCATTATTCCCTCGAAGAATCTTGCTGAAATTTCTTGTCAGTAGTGCAATCTCATCTGTATCTCCTGAGTCAGTTTCTTCCACTTTAATTTTTGCTTTTGATTGCCGAACTTGAAATGCCATGGTTTTCCTCTCTTTACTCTTCTCTTGGAGCACTTCTGTAGATTTCAGAAATCCCAGAAGGTCATCAACAGATATATCATCCAGCATATTATTATTTTCTAGATTTAACACAATATTGTGAAATCTATCAGGGAGAGATCTGATAGTTTTATCCACTATCTGAGCATCAGTATATGTTTCACCAAACTGATGTGCTCTATGAGACAAGTCCTTAAGTCTGATGCTGAACTCATTCACACTCTCATGTTCCATCATCTGTAAACTTTCAAATTCTAACTTGATCATTCCACTGATCCTCTTCCTGACTGGTTTAGCACCTTCATGACGTTTCTGCAACGCATCCCATGCTGCCTTGGCTTGAGTACACCCTGAAATAAATCTGAACTGATCATCATCAACTCCTTGAAACAGTGCATTCATCACTTTGCTGTTCAGTCTTTTGCCTTTCTTCTCCCCCTCAGTCCAGGGAGCAGGTTTAGGTATTGTAACCCCAACCTCATTTACACTAGTTGGAGCCACCCAGCCAGTTTCAACAACATCCCAAGCATCATCATCCAACTGGGATATAAACATAGCCATCCTTGTCTTCCAGTAGGGATAATTCCCATCGTTCAGCAGTGGTGGCCTAGAGATAGATCCTCCCTCCCTGGCCATGGTAGATAGTCGATCTCGCTCACCTCGCAAGAGGACAAAGAAGCGACTTAGCTTTGATACCAAATGAAATATCTATCTACCAGATTCAGATCAAATAAGTTGTCTAAAATACTGACTAGCTGTGTTTTAGGTTTTACTGCATAAACGATGTTGCAACATGAAAAAACCTAAATTGCAGAAAATAAAAGACACACAGATTTGATCACGCAGTTCGGTGCAATGCACCTACGTCTGCGGGGCCGTAGCCCTGTGTTGAAATCATTCCACTAAATTGTCAAAAGACAGATTACAGACTTATCTTTTACAATTTCTAAGTGGTTGCGATCCCTCGCTCCAATCGGACCACCAGTTCTCCTAGTCTTCGATGTTGCGATCCCTCGCTCCAATCGGACCACTAGTTCTCCCCAGTCTACGATCACTCCCACACCAGGAGCTTTATGGTGATTTCGAACACACCGGCTTCCACACGTCCAAATGGTTGTGATAAAGTAAAACAGACTGTGCTGCCTTTTGCTCAAGATTGAAAACAAATTCTGAAGACAGAATTGTTGCGTGTAAAATCCTTAATTTGAGCAGCGCAGCTGATGTCCCTTTATAGCTCAATGCCGTGGTTGAAGAGGTTACTTCACGGCATCAAATTCCTTCCTTCAATCATGGTTGATTTGATTCTCAAAATCTCTGAAGATAAGGAATAAAGAATATCTTCCAATCTGAAAAATATGGAAAGATTCGATCCAGCTCATGATCAAATCTCCACGATGAAAAATACTTAGTTGTAGATATTCTCTGGACTGTATTTACCATAAACTTCCAACACACAATATCCTCATGCCATTTAACAGCTGCATCGGACTTTTCTGGAAATTTTCTGCTAAACCCTAATCGATGTTGCAACATCGAATCTGCCACAAATTAGCCAATAAAAAATGGACTCTACAGCTGTGCGGAGGGGGTTAATTTCCCAACAGTGGTATCAAGAGCTTTGGTTCGGCTACCGGCAAAATAATAAGGATTCGGCTCGGTGTAGTTCAAGTTGGAGCGGCAGCGAAGCTTGGCATGTGTTCGGTTTGAGGCTTGGGTTTGGTGTTTCTGTTCGGCTGGTTTTGTTTGGCTAAGTTGTGGACGTAGGCTAATTAATTGGTGGCATAATTATTCAGCTACTGTACATGCTTAGTTCTGGTGATTAATTCCGTGGTTCAAGATTTTTATTTGCTTCTGTTTCGGGATTTTAATCGATTCTTCTTGTCCTGGATCTGTGAAGAAGATGTCTTCAATTGACATAAAGAAGGAGAGCTGTACTGGAATAAATAATTTCAGTCAATGGCAAATAAAGAAATCTGGGCTTGTAGGATCATCTGTTGGTAATCTGATGTTGCTTATGCTGGGATCACAAGCTAATCTGTCTGACAAGTTCTTTCCGGGTTGAACTTGTACGTCTGTCTGTTTGTGGGGTGATTCAAGAAGACGTTTGAGAATTCATCTATGGAGAGAGTTCAAGACTACGTTTGAGAATTTGTCTGTCTGTGTGTGGTATAGCTCAAGAAGGCGTATGAGAATTTATCGGTGCATGGTTCAAGATTACGCTTGAGAAGTTGTATGTCCGTGTCTGTGGTACGGTTTAAGAAGACATATGAGAGCTCTGGATCAAGACTACGTTTGAGGACAACCCGCTGTCAACAGTTCTTTCCTGGTTGAACTTGTTGAAATATGTTCTGTTAGCAAATCCTTGCTTGGTTGGCTTTGTTCTGTATTTGCTGTTTTGGTCTGTTGCTGTTCTGGTTGCAAGTCCTTGCATGATTGGATTTGTTCTGTGGTGGTATCTGGTACATTTAGTACACCTGTTTGGCACGACTCCTCGAGTGCATATGTTTCTGGTACATCTGGCACAACCACCGTGCATCTGGTACGACTAGTCATCGTACATCTGGTACATCTTGCACAATCATTGACGATCATTGTGCATCTGCATCTGACTGTGAGGAGATTCAATTCAAGGGGGAATTGTTAGGATTTAATTGAATTCCTTTATTCAGTTTTCTGTAGTAAATGGAAAGTTGATATTCCATTCTGTTGTCGGATTTATAAATTAGGTAAATCTAGCTGTTTATGACTTAAATTAGGCAAAGTCATATACTGTTTCTGAATCTGTAGCTGGAGAGAGCATTATAAATACTCTCGTTTGTGTTTGTGATCTGTGTGATTTCAACATGGCCCTTTGGGTCTGAGAAATTCACCACATCTGGAGCCTAATAAATCTGTTTCTGGTCGTGGAGGTATCCAATTGGTGAACCACGTTAAAATTTGTGTTCTGTATTTTCTGGGTCAATTTCCCAACAATAGTTTGGATTTGATTGAATTCCTGCAACTGCAATTGTAAATTTATATTTGTGAATTTATTTCATCTGATAAACTGCAAATCACCAAAAGTATGTTGTCACCAAAATGTCATCTTCTTTTACCTGTTTTGAAATCTTTGATTCTTGTTCTTCCAAGAAAGACTTTGGTATCTTTGTCAGTTGTATTATTGTGAAGTTTAGTCTTGAGAAACGTATGTGTTATTCATAGGATGGACTTAAATGCTCATACCTATGAGAAACCTATGTGAAACATATGAAATTTGAAGCATATGCTCATACCTTTTGCTCGACATGAATACTAATTGGACATTTGGTTACATTTCTAAAGAAACCAATTGTAATTTAATTTCTCTCTGATGTTTAACCTTTATGTCACTCTCTATTAACCATTTTTTTTATATAACTTGTTAGTTATATAAACTTTCTTTTTGTTAGGTTTTAATGGTCAAATTGGACCAAACTTAAGAAACTGTCTTTATGCGATCTATTTATTTCTTTATTTATATTTATAATTATTTATGCATTTCATAGTTTGTTATATCATAACAACATCATTCCTTATTAAAATTAATTAAAAACCCCCTCATCGACATAGAATGAGTGCATACTCCGTTCTGTTGCACAATCATATTTATTTTTGTTCATATTTGATTCATGGGTTTTAAGTCCAGTCTCCAGTTTAACATATGATGTAAAGATTTTCAAATCTTCTTCCATAGCCATGATAACATCAAGGTGTATCAATATGCTCAAAGGTTTAAGTAACTAAATCTATATGTAACCTTAATTAATTAATTTTTCCCGAGGCACCATCAAATCAAGGGGTAGATTGGGGTTTTTTGGAAATCGGCTAAATGAACACCACTCTACTTTAGAGATTTTATTAATAACTTTTTTCCTTTTTTCTTTTTTTTGCATTAAGAAATTTGCCAAAAATAGCTTTTTTTCTTTTGCAATGCGCATGAATTCCGTTCCTCAAAATTTATTTGCCATTCTGCATATTTAGCAAATCAAATCTTCTCTCTCATCAATTTTGCTATAATAGCAAATGGGATAGCAAATCTGTTGGAGTGGAAAAATACACAAAATCTCTAAAAATTGATAAAATCTCTATTATACCAAATCTGTTGGACTTGCTCTAAACAGAGTCTAATACAAGACTTGTTTTTAAATATTAAAATAAACATTCAAAATTTAAATCATGATGCGAATTTGAAATCTACCCAATTTCCTTAAATTGCACTTAACTTTCGATAGGAATTACCATTGAAGACCCAATAAATGAATGAAAGTACAATCCCGAACGACGTCGGACGAGAATCTTCTTGTGGGAGTTTCTTCGTGAATCGTACGAAGGGAGCCGGGTTAACAATGGCAATTGAGAAGGGTAATCACGTAAATTCGGGCAAAACCACGTCAAGGTATATATAGTTCCCCGTCGCCACTCTTCACGAACGAAAACTCCCGCGCGCCTTGTTCTGTTTCCCGCTTCTTTTTTCATCCCATTTTCGAACCTACCCTATTATTCCCTCCTCATAATCCCCACTCCTCCTCATTTTATTTATTTATTTATTCTTTTTGCAAAAATAAGAACAGGTTTTTACATCTGCGGAATAGAATAAAAGTGAGTTGCAGAGGAGTTTTGTAAGAAGAAGAAGAAGAAAGATGTTTTATTCGCATACAATCTTGGCAAGAAAGGGGCCTCTAGGGACTGTTTGGTGCGCAGCCCATTTGCAGCATAAACTGAAGAAATCTCAATACACCTCTACCAACATTCCTACTACTGTGGGTATGTTCTTATTTTCCCCAAATCTTCTTTAAGGTTTTGGTTTTGTGAGTAATTTTATTGTTATTCAATGGTTTTATGGGATTGATTTCTGGGTTAATGTTCTGGGACCTCTGCATGAAACTTAAATTTTTTTTATGGGTTTTGGGGAAAAATCAGAATTTTGGGACTTCCACAATATATGAAGAAAAAATATTAAAGATTGGATTTTTTTACTTGAAATTGATTATGTTTTATTTAATTTATATTATTGATTCTGTTCAAGTTTGTGTTCTGGTATCTTGGAAAGGTTTTGATGATGCAATTTTCTTGAAAGGTTTTCTTTTGCTAATAAAAAACCAATCTTTTGTGGATTAGGTTCCTCTATGATGGCTATTGTTAAGGTGACCTTGTATTCATTTGGTTGTATGTGGTGGATTATTTGGCTGTGTCTGATGGCATTATTGCAGTACATTGCCAGATTCTTATTAGCGTTACTGAAAGTTTGCCATGAAAATTGGTCCTTTAACGTTGTATCTTAGTGATTATGTGAAGGCATGGATAAACTACTTGAATTTTAGTGTGTTAAGTCTCTACAAGTTCCTTTTCTTGTTATTACTTTTTCTTGTACATATATAACCTGCAAGGCAGTACTTGTAGTAGCTAACTCAGGGGAGTTTTTATACATTGGGCCATTTTTTACGCGGTTTTCTTTTGGATTTTTTGTTTTTGAACTTTTTTTCCCAGAAAGAATAATGTATCCTGAGGTTCCCATTGCTTTGAGGATGTCTGGTCATCTCTTGCTCGGCGTTGTTCGTATTTATTCCAAGCAAGTTGAGTATTTCTATCACGACTGCAATGGTGCATTGACGGATCTGAGAAAGGCATTTGCTTCTGTAAAAATGAATGTACCAGAGGATGATACAACTCGTGCCTCATTTCACTCTGTCACTTTGCCTGAAACATTTCAACTTGATGCTCTAGAACTTGAACATGATGATTTGCTGGGGAGGTGAATTTCTAATTGACCTTTCATCATTTTCTCTTGGTTTACTAATTTTTAATGTGTTCATAAAAAAAATGAAAGAAAAAATTGATAAAATATATTTTTTATTTTCAGTTACGAGGATAGTCATCTGAAGTTGCTTGAGGATATAACACTTGAAGGTTTCTATCTTACTTTTGTATTAAATCACACACACACACACATAAATTATGTATGTATATATTGTTACAGAACATGCTAGACTGATCATGAAATCATATATAATTTATGTATGTATATATTTGTGATGGAAAATGCTAACTTTTATTTTTCAGATCAAATTCCTACTGGAACAGATCCGTACATACGCATTGAGGTCATGCGTGATGCTGTCCCTGAGACTGAGATCATGCGTGATGCTGTGCATGACTTCCACATGGAAGATGCTTCGATGTGGCCTGGTGATGGGAATGATATTATGGAACCTGATTGAGTGCTGGAGGAGCAGATGATGAGAGATAAGGAAACCAAAAGTCCAGATTTTCAAGAAATGTTGCAATCTGGAGATGCCTCCATTCCAGTGTATCAGGCTGAAGAACCACAGCCATCTTCTTCAAAGAAGACCAGTGCAAGTCCGGATTTGAACATGAGTTTTGGTTAGTGAAATTTCTTCTAATTTGTTTATATTTATAGGAAATTACAGTCTACTATCCTAGGGAAAATTGGAAAGAGTGGTTGTTTAATTATGTACACATTTTCCTGTACTCTAGGGCATGCAACACCTGAACTGGTGCTTCGAGCAACACCCATTGTTGAGCAGCCACGAGCAAAGCGAGGAAGGAAAAGGAAGCTTTTTGACGAAGCAACAGTACTGTCTAATAAGTATGCTTCAATTTTACCACAAAAAATTGCATACTCTCTCTATTCTTTCTGCTTAACCCTAGGGTAATTTCAGGCTCATCAAGAAGGCTCTGGACAGTTCGCATGATTTGCTTTGGAAGAAAAGAAATTGCCCAGGCAATAATTTGGACATATGGAGAGTAATGAAGAGATCAAAAAAGAATATGTTTCTTGAACCTTTGCTAACTGGTAATCCATTGCTTTGAGTTCTCTAATTTGTATTATTCCAATCTTTTGGTTGTGGATTACTCTTAATTACCGGTTTTTGACATTGTAGGCTTATCTTCTGATCTGCAAAGTTTGTATGATGGAGAAGTCATTTCTTCTAAGCCTCATTTAAAAATATCAGAAGAAACTCGTCCTGAACCTGAAGTCACACAATCGCCCACCTATAGAAGCCAGCAAGAAGTGGAAATTGAGCATCTACGGGACTTTGAAGGTCCTAATATTGGCAATGAAATGTCTGAAATTTTTCCTTCTCCCAGTAGATTTGCTTCAACTCCACCTGTCCTCTAATATCAGAAGAGACGAGGTCAGTCTGTCCACTATTAATGTCGGTTCTGATGTGGACCGTGGGGAAACGACCATTGGTACTGCTGTGCTGTCTACCCCAGACACTGGCTTTGATATGGACCGTGGGGAAACGACCATTGGTACTGCTGTGCAGCCGACCCCTGAGACTGGCTCTGATATGGATCGTGGGCAGACAACTATTGGAACTGATGTGCAGCCTACTCCTGACATTGGAAGTGATATGCAGCCTACTCCAGATATTGCATCATCCAGTGGACTCTTCGGTTCTGACACTGGGTATTCCCGTGATTCTCGCATAGAGAGTGGTGGCCTTTTTGCTATTCCTGAAATATCAGATACTGCTGGGGTATGTTAATTTTGCATTGAAATTTTATATAGTATGTCCTTACTTTGATTGTCATATGCTGGCTTATTGTCATCTATTGTAAATGATGTTCTTTATCCAGTGCAACTTTGGTGTTTGTATAGCCTCGCCATCCTGTCTAAAAGTATTAATGACTAACAATTTTTTGCACACTCTGACGTTTCGCGTGCCTTCCTTTGTCATGACAGGAGCTAAGCTTTTTGGAACAAGATGACAACACACCAGTAGGTAAGCCAGTAGCCTTTTGTAGGATGTGATGTGCGATTCTTGCTGTTTCTAGTTATGGCTTAGAGCTACTCAATAAATAACTAGTGTATCTCTCTTATTCAGGATCCAGTAGAGGAACCCCAGAATCAGGGCGGCGAAGCAGACAATACACAGAAGCCCTCGACTTTGATAAATTATCTGCAAGAACGAGGTACCATTAATTGCTGCCTTATCTGTTTTTTGGGGGATATTTCAAGAAACAAAAACTTACTGTAATCTGACGTTGCATTTGTGTAGAGCGGTGGCCCAATACTTGAAAAGGCAGTCATCAGTAACCCCTGGTTTAGAGAACTCCCAGCCTCTCAGTTTGAACTCAATTTTGGAGGGCAAGACCAGGAAAATAGCTGCTCGAATGTTCCATGAGACGATGGTATGTCCAAAACACTTAAAAACTTTTTGTCAGGATCAACTGCAACGTGTAATTTGATCAACTGCAACGTCCGAATCATAAACATAGTCAATGTCTTAGCTTGTTTCTGAAGCCTACAATTGTTTCTACTTTATTCAGGTTCTGAAAAACTATGGGCTCATAGATGTAAATCAAGAGGCTCCCTATGCTGATATCACTTTGAAGGTGACCTCAAAGCTCTCGAAGGAACAAGTCTCGACTTGAATGATAAGTTACCTGTCCCTCAGGAGAAGCCTGCATTTTAGCCACTCAAATAGGACTCTGGATGTCTACAAAGAATAAGGAGGCTACAAACCTAGGATCGTGTGAAAGAACCTCTTCAAGAGATCTCTGGAGGCTATCTTGTCCTGAACTCCTGATGGCTTAGGTTGTACATTATAGCTGTGCTGATAGGCGGGCATGATGTCTAAAGTAGATGCTGAATGCCGTGAGAGTGTCCATGGTGACATACTCGTGTTGTGTTTATAGGTAGAGTTAATATAGGAGATGTCAAGAAATATATACACAGATTTATTGCTTGTTCTTGCAGTTTAAATGTCTTTGTTAATCTTAATTAGAGTTTTATATATACACCCTCACTGTGTTTACCTTAGTTTATCAACATTAAGAGATCTGATCCCTACAAATGTCAGGGTTTTACACTGAATATAACACTAAAAAAGGAATTAAAAAATGAACCAATATTGAGAAGTATGTTAATTTAGCATTGAGCTTATGTTTAGTTTTGACAACATGTAATTTGCTGCCTTTTTTTAACATGGCCTTATTGAAGCACAAGCAATAGTTATCAGGAAAAACCAAAGCAGCAGATTTAAATACTAACTCTTGGATGCAGAAGATGGAACTACAAAGTAGTCCAAGATAATGTCATCTGCATAAGATTATAGCTCATAATAGAGCCTTATTGATGGTGTTTGGAACAAGGAAGTAGGAGCTTCAAACAGCAGTAACAAGAGTTTCGATTTTGCGTTCAATGTGGGCTTCATTATCTTCAAGGCGGCCCTTGATTGCTCCATTCTCCCATCGAACCAGGGTAGGCACTCCTGTAAGCTTGAAGGTGGAATCCACTCTCCACGGATGATGGGCATTTCTCCACGTCTGCCTGTCTCCAACATACGCTTTCAGCAGCATCACATCATCCGAGGATGCTTCCAGTTTCTTGTATATCACAGGCTCCGCTCTCACACAGTCTGTAACGAATGAGAAAAATGACAGCTATCACACAAAAATTGCAAGACTTAGAGATAAAATACACCCAAACAACTGATAGCTTTCATCTACCACTTGCAGATTAATCCTTGTACACACTGCTCTTGACTTTTTTTTTTTTTTTTTTGTGCTTTTACCATTAACCCATTGCAAACCCAGGCACTAACTAATGTTGTTGAGAAGAACAATTAGAGAAAACCTAAAATAAAATTCATTACACCTAGCTGCCTGCCCTAAGCCAGAGAAATCCTCACTTTGATCAATGCACACTGTTCTTGAAATTATCCCTCAAATAGCTTTGAGATCAAAACCATTTGGCTATCAGTTAAGGTTTGTAGGCAAGTCCCACAGAGTAGCCAGATGTTTACCCCCACAACTCACCCCACCATCAGCCTGAGAATTAATTTTCATCATCTATATCATACCATACAATTTCTCAAGCTCAAATCGATAAAAACTCCCAATTTTCAATTTCCTATTCATAATATTCGTCTAATTGATATCGTACAGAGTATTAACACATAACATCGACGATGAAAGGGTTTGATAAGCATAATCTAGAGGGATTAACATACCAGGGCACCAAGAAAGAGAGGTGGCGGGATCTGCATCCGCCAAGAACACGATAAGGTTGGCTTTGTAGTTTGAGGCTTCCGCATTGAACTTGTCGAAAACCCCGTCGAAGTTTGATAGCGTTGCTTCCAGTACCTTCATCGGCATATTTCCAGACAAACAACTCTACCAGAGATTCGTCTCCAGTCACAGAGTTATTGTGTTCGCGTGTGTGCGTTTTTGCAAAGAGGTCCTTTTCTTTTTTCTTTTTATTTAAGAAGCAAAGAGTCCTTTTCTAATCTTGTGATACTATGAAAAATTATAAATTTTGGAGAGAATTTTGTAAACAAAGTTTATAAAATATAATTAAAATAGGGATTTTTCTAACAAGTGCCCATGGGCACTTGTTAACAAGGGTAAGATTCCATTATTAAATACAAATTTAGTTTTGGTAGCATTAGAGCATCTCCAATGGTAAGCTAATGCTTAACTTGCCATGTCACTATCCAAGCAATTGATGTGGCAAGCTACATACTTCCCCAATGGTAAGCTACCATGCTTTAACTACAAAGGTCCCACATGTTTTTTAAATTTTTTATCAATAATCTTTTTTCTTATTAAAAAAACAACAAATATATTTATCCAATATACTTTATATTTTATGTATAAATTATAGGGGTGGTCTCTGGAGCGACCGTCTACATATGTAGACCAGGGACTAAGTTATAAATAGAGTAATATATTAAAAACAAGGAAGGACCAATTTGCAATTTTTGAAAAGTTAAAAAAATCACGCGCTACAGTAATTTCGCGTGTGTACAGTGTTTGCTACAGTACTGCTACAGTACCTTCCTACAGTAACATGTGAGGTTTAACTCAAAACCTGAAGCTTGCTACAGTAACATGAGGGATTTAATCAAGAACCTGAAATTTGCTACAGGTTCATGAGGGGTTTAACCCAAAACTTGAATTTCGCTACATGAGCGATTTAGCCCAAAAGCTGAAGTGTGCTACAGTAACATGAGGAGTTTAACCAAAAACCTAAAGTTTGGTACAGTTAAATGAGGGATTTAACCCAAAACTTGAATTTTGCTACATGAGTGATTTAACCCAAAAGTTGAGGTTTGCTACAGTAACATGAGGGATTTAACCCAAAACCTCAAGTTTATTACAGTCACATGAGAGATTTAACCTAAAACCCAAACTTTTAATTTAGAAAATAAAACATCATGTATAACATAAAACATGGGGAATTTAAACCAAAACCTAGAAGAACATGTAGCAGTAATGTTCACATGTTACTGTTCCGCGCGAAATTACTGTAGCGCGTGAAATTTCTAAAATTTAAAAAATTGCAAATTAGTCCCTCATTGTTTTTGAAATATTAGACTATTTACAATTTAACCCGGTCTACATATGTAGACGGTCGCTTCCAAGACTTTGCCTAAATTATATTGATAAAAAAATAAAATAAAATTTTCATAACTATTTTATATTTAAGTGACATAAATAAATCATTATAATAATACAATTAGTGATTAAAAATGTTTAAAAATATCATAGTTACACTATTCAAGTTGTATATATATAGAATTTAACTAAAACTAAATTTTTGTTAGTTATATTTTATTTCTTTTGTATTTAATGTTATATTGTATATGTTAATCCAATGAATATAAGTGTTTCCCATGTTCATAGTTATTATGATACATAATCATTTAAAATATAAATAGAGAATCATATATCTCAAATATTTTCATATTATTATCTTTTATATCTCATTGGTATTAGTCGAATTTCATATATATATATATATATATATATCAATATAATAATATGGGATATGGGTGTATATATGTGATTTGAGTATATGATTAACGAACGTTATTTTGAATCATGCGTTAACCGTACTACCTGATCCATTCTTCCACATCTCTGAAATCCAAAGCCAAATTCAATAAAAATTATCATGACATGGTTATAAATTTATATTTTACCGTAAGAATACGGATCAAAATATAGATATATATATATATATATTTATTTGGTTGGATTTACTATTATTCGAATACATTTATTTATGTGTGGAACGCATGCATTTAATGCCGGAAGTACTGCTTTGTAGAGCAGTACTGCTTGACGCAGCTGCTGACTTGGCATTGCAACAACGGTGTAGCAGTATGCTACCATCTTTAAAAATTTGCAAGCAACTCCAAAAAGAACACCATTGGAGATGCTCTTAAATTGATGTGAATTCATCAATGTTTACTTGGTAAACACAACAACATGTCTTAAATACACTAATTATAATACATGATAATATTTACTGTTATTTTTAAATTGCTTTTATTTGAATGATCCTAATTACTCGGTAGAAGTATTTGAATGTAATTGCACTATATATGGTAAAATAAGATGTTCTTTAATTACTTTTACTTGAAAATTTTACAACGGTAATTGTTATTTGACCATACATACACGTGTACGTGTTTAAGATTTATCATGCGATAATATGAATGATATCAAAATTTTAATATCTCGATCCGACACTACATGAAAATCAACTAACATGATCCGACACAAACCCAACCTGATACGTGTTTGCTTACAGATTCGGTGGAACTAGCAACACTCAAAGATTTAGAGTCAGAGCAATGTGAGATTAAGAACATCGCAGAGAGCATCGTCGCTATACTGAGTAACTCTTTCTCCTTCTTTGATATTAATAAAGTTAGTAGAAATTAAATTTACTATATACGGAACATAATCTGGCCATTAATATTGGTCGGACTATTTATAATCGCTACTTAATTTAATTTTATATAAATCTTATTATTATTTTAAAAATATGATGAATTCGACCCGTTTCAACCAAACCTTTTTTTATCTGAATCTTTTTTACTTGAACATGAAGTCGATTTTTCTATTCAAATCTTATTTTTATTGATTAGTTAAATATATATGATACAATCAATTTCTTCGTGCTTTATTTTTTAAATTTTTAAGGAGACGTTTGATCCACCAATACTGTAATTTTATTGGATTTTTTTCGTTTCGTAATGCTATGTTCTTACTTTGGAATTTATTATTTTGAATTAAGTGTGTTGTTTATGTTAACTTCAAATTTGACTATTGAACCATCATAGATCAAGACATTGACCTTTTTTATTTCTTTATGATTTACAGTTTTCTTGATAAAAAGGATACAATGAAAAGATGAGCCAGAAAAGATCATTCATCTTGATGGATGTTTATCAAGTGAATGGATTTACATCGAATTCTAGATCAAAAACAAATTTCTGTGGTAGGATTAGAAAAAATTCAAGAGTATGTTATCTCCGGTGAGACCTGTCTTTGTGGAGACCAAGGGTCAAAGGCATTCTACAAAACTAGCAACATAAAAACGGGGGTCAAGATGTAATTACAACAAACTCGGTGCCATTTCATAATTAAACAGAGCTCAGGGACCTGCTCTGCAAATTCAAGAACAAATTCACACAGAGCTCAGGGACCTGCTTTGCATCTTGAGCTTATTCCACTTCATCCTGAGCTTATTCTATTGCATCTTGAGTTTCTTCTACTGCATCTTGAGTTTCTTCTACTGCACAAGTTTGTTGGATGGATTTGTTTGTTTTCATGGTCTGCACAAGTTACTCATAATCAGTTTGTCATAATCAGTTTATTGACTTGGTTTCATCACTCTCATGTTGCTTGCTGGTGTAATTTTCCCGGTTGAGTTTACCATTTTTGCACAAATCATCAAGTAAATATGAAGAGATAATCAATATAATTCATAAAAGGCTCAAGTCATAAAGGAAAAAAATCAAAGAAAAGATTAAAAAATCAAATAGAAAAAGATCAGGTAATAAACATAGATGATCTATTATTACTACAAAAGATGTGATAACTGAAAAACCTCAAGGTATAACTGAAAAGGATCAAAGAAAAAATCAAATCGATCAAACAAAAAATATCAAAGAAAAATCAGAAAGATCAAATAAAAATAAAAATCAAAGATTAAATTCAAAAGATCAAAGAAAAATTGAAAAAGATCAAAGAAAAAATTAAAACAATCAGACTGAAAAAGATCAAAGAAAAATAAAAAAGATCAGACTGTTTTGTCTTGATCTCTTACTTAATTTACTCGAGCATTCATAACTCATTGAACTTGAACTTTTAGTGTGATATTTTGATCTTTTACTAAACGTGCTTGACCTTTTAGTGTGATGTTTTGATCATTTAGTTAATGTGCCTGAGTTTTTAGTGTGATGTCTTGATGTTTTAGTTAATGTGCTTGACCTTTTATTACGACGTTTTGATCTTTTAATGAAATATGATGCAGAGCTTCTCTCACGCATTTCATCGAACACCTTCTCGGCATCCTTGACGCTTCCACATTCAATGTATACCTTGAGCCCGTTCTGATTCTCAATCTTCATTGAGCCTCCCGTCTTCGAAGCCGTACCTTTCCTCCGCTCAAAAGTGAGCGAAAAAGCATTAATATCAAGCAAAATCCATAGCACACACAGACAACCAAAAATAACCGCATCAAAACAACGAGGAGCCTACATGAATTCAAACAGAAAACCGCAACAATATCGTCGGCGAAAAACACTAGAGCAAACCTGGAGAAAATACACGGAAAAACCTCCATCAGAAAATCACAGAGCACGATTGAAAATAAAAAATGAATCAATACGTCGGAAATACCAGATAATTGAAGAAACACGTTGGAAACGTTGCCGGAAAACGTCACCGTAGCTCGAATCTGGAAGAATTGCTCGAAGAAACGTTGAAGAACTAGCTCTGGAAGTTCCCGATTTGTGAAGAACGTGGATGGGAGCAGGATTATATAATAAAAACTATTTACATTTTAGTCCCTAATTATTTAGGTAATATTAGTAAAAACCCCTTCCACTCTAAACTGGGCCTAAAGTCCCTGGTCTCAATGGAGACAGGTCTCAATTGAGAATTAGTATTTCAAATTCTATTCTTCCACAATTTATCTTTTTAAGTTTTTTTTTAACCGAAGTTGTTTGCCCAATTTGATGAAAGTTTTGAAATGTAGAAGGAAGGTAATCAAATGAGCAAGTTTACATAGTAATTATGTTTGCATAATTATTTTACCTTTCTCATTTAAAGGGTTTTTAGTTTTATAATTGTCTTCCTCAATGGATGGTGTGATTAATATTTTTATTTTTTTGAGCAAACCACCGTAGGTGGGGGTGTATATTGGCTTCCCCAAGCCTTGAAAAATAAAGAAATACAATAGTATTTACATATTTGTAGATTGAAAAATAAAAACCTAAGAAACCTTAAAAACCTAGCCACAGAGGCATAGGAAAAAGGAATGACATGAAAAGAAAGGAATAAACAGCCCCAGGAGGAGCTGTTTTGTGTAGAAAGTAACTACACGGGCCAAAAAATGCCATAAAAAAGAATGAGTTTGCAGAGGAAACTCATTCTATATAGGAAAAGTGAGATTAAGATTAAGATTAAGATAAAGAGCAACCACTTGCTTGTTAGTGAGTCAAAGTGAGACCATAGAGAAACACAGATCAGCCTATGATTTTCTTTTATCATATTCTTAAAATCTCCAGCATAGTCTTCTGCATTGTGATCCTCTAAGCTTTACACAGAGGGATGTTGTCGTTTGAGGTGAGCTTTATGTGATCTTCTGTACTTTACAGAGAGGGATGATGTCGTTTTGTGGAGTAGCAGTGGGTTCAAAAGCTTTCACAGATGACTTCAGTAGGCCTCCAGAGTGGCTCCATTTGCATTGTGAGCTCCAATTGTGTACCTGTCATGAGAGAAACTTTCAGCAGTACCAGTACTATTGGCTCAGAACTCTTATACTAGGGATAGAATCTAGTTGAACAAGAGCATTGACATGATCAGGCATAGTTGAGATAGGACCAGAGATAGTGTTTTGTAGAGAAAAAGTAGCAAGTGCATCAGCTACTGTATTAACTTCCCTAAAAACATGCAGCGATATATTGTTATCCAGTAGCCTATTGATCTCATTTACCAAATTGAACAATTTCCAGTGAGCAGTTATTGGATTAAGAACCATGGAAACTCCCACTAGGCAATCAGATTCGATAATAAAATCATGGATTCCTATTGATAAGCCATAAAAAATTCCATGTTTTTTTGCCTTAATCTCAGCTTCAAGTGGGGATGAAGCTTCTGAGTACAGGAGAGAGACAGCAACAACATTGCCAAAGGAATTCCTAATTATGCAACCTAGACCACATTTCCCTTTAGACCATGAAGCATCAACATTTATCTTAACACCATTTGTTGGTTTCTTCCACTTAACAGTGATGACTCTGGTTTTGGGGGTTCTAGAGCATTTAGGTAGAACATTAGAGTACATTAATATGTCAAATTGCTTATCTATGTGGATTGGTTTAACAATGAAGGAATAAAAGACCATGTCTTTGATTTCTTTCAATATAAAAAATAGCACTAGGCTTGACACTTTCAAAGAGCATCTTATTCCTTGTCTTCCATAAACTCCAACAAATATATGAAGTTATATTCTAAGTTATGATGGATTGCAATTTTGTTAAACCAAAGTATGACAGATTGTATGATAGTCTACTCCAGATGCTAAAACAATTATGGTGTGATTAATAAATAACGTTCAGAGAATTCTAAAGTGTTCAAATTATAAACTGCACAAATCTAACTATACTAAAAGGGTCAATCCCCAGTTACTGTTCATCTTTCTACAGTAAATGGATTATTTTATTCATCATTATCACGTCATCCTCTCTCCCTCTTCTGCCTGCTGAAATGCCACGCGTCCCTTCTCCCTCTTGCCAGCGTTGGACATCTGTCCCTAGCTCTTCCTCACTCATCTGCCATCTATATTATTCCGCTTTTGGGTTTCGTAGCGGAGAAACTTCGATATGCTTTTGAGTAAGGTATGCTTTCATGATCTATTCGCCCTTCTGATGATTTGTGTTATGCGTTTCTAATTTTCTGAAATTCGAATCATTTGGTTTCCTTCCATTCCACAATTTCTCAAAGACAATTCATAACTTTTCTTGCATATAAGGTGTTCGATCATTCTCTCGAAGAAGCAGCCTTAATCAACAAGTTCCAAACGGTTGGTCTCCGCTAGCAATACGGCTGCGGTGGAGCGTTCAGCAGCTCTGCAACCGCCGCAATCTTGCTGCTCCGCCCCTACGCCGAAGAACACACTTACTACTCTGGTTAATGGGTTTGAGTCTCTACTTTAGGTGCCTTGTTTTCTTTTGCTATCTCTTTTATGTCTTCTGTTTATTATATTTTAGCATGTGCTTTGTGGAAATGAGATGCGGTGGTCTCTATCTTGCAGTACTACTGGTATGTCGGATGTTGCAAATATAGCCACTCTTCTGGTTCCTATAGATCTGGTCCAGCTCTTAACTTTGCTGGCCTTCCAAAACGAGAGATATACTATTCTCTAAATCTTCACAAACTTTGTAGTTTTCAATCTGCTTCCCTCTCTGGATATAGAAAGGAATTGATTGTTCTTTTGTGAATTAGAGTCTCATGTATGGTGTTTTTTCAGTATTTCGTCTTCATTCTGTGTGTTCACAGTTGCATGCAAGTATGATTGTTTCTTGTGCAGGTGATTGTTTCTTATTTGATTTTCTTGGTTGAACTTCTAAATCATGTTAGGACACTTTTTCTGCAGTTGACGTACTTTCGCCTGGTAAAATGGCTTTGGGTGGCCAGGGAGTATGGCAGATTACTACGTGCCCCATTCTACTTATAAAGGTATAGATTATTTAGTGACACAGTAGTCTTGTAATAGTAATTATTAGTTTAAATTCATGTAGTTGGGAAGTATTTAATGTTTATCTTCTCTACGTGAACTGCAGGGTTCCACTTCAGTTAGGGCAAGTCCAACAGCTCCCCTATATTGTTCTCTATTTTACAGGTTGCAAGCAAGGTTCTCTAAAACCAAATTCTATCAACTCTATCCCTCCAACAGTTCTACATTTTAGGGGTTCTAATTATATATTAAACTAATGTATTTTTGTATTTAAAAATTACTCTCTCTGCTCCCTTGAATCCAATTCACCGCCCCCAGATTCTGGAACTTTTCTTTAGCCCCAGATTTATCAACATCCCAGAACTTAATTCTCAATATGTTCTTCCAATCTATGAATCAAGGAGAATGAGCAATGGACGAAGACTGAAATATTTTTACAATGGACCCAGATCCATTCATATTTTCCCAATCTTTTTGTCCAATTTGAATTAATTTCCCAATCTGTTCTTCACGAATTTTGATGATCAGTGAATCAAAGAGAATGGGATGTACAGATTTTGAATTAATTTCCCATCAATTCTTCACGAATTTCAGATGCCAAGGACGAAGATCAGCGGCAGCGGCGGAGGAGTTGCAGAGCTAGAAACGAGGGGGAGAGAGAGAGAGGTTGGGAGAATATTATTTTTTTATTGATACTCACCCCCTAAATTTTGCATCCAATTCTGTAAGTTTAAGGATTTGCCTTCTTTCTGCAAGTTAGAGATTCAATATAAGGGATCTGTTGGAGCCATTTAACAACCAAAACCCCTATAATCTCTAAAATAAGGGAGCTGTTGGACTTGCTCTTAGAGATGAACATTAGAGATGAATGTACATGGTCATTATTAGAGATGAATCAGAGATATGTAATCGGTAAATATTTAATGTATATGGTCTCGAAAACATTCAGATATGGTGTCCAGGTTTGGTTATATCCAATTTTTTCACCCCCTACTTACTAACACTCAATTACTTTCTTTGAGCATAATGGATGAATCCTGAATATCAAGACTTTCCAGTATCAGACTGGTTCAAAATTTGCACTTCATCAGAACAGGTACTTTTTGAGATCTTGTCAAGGTAAACCTTTTTCCTCCCACAATTCCTCTGTATTTTGATGTTTCTGAAGGTTCTTTAAACTCAAATTTTAATGATTCAAAGTTTACATGCCTATAAATTGCGAGTTCTAGAATCTCAAGGTGACTTGGAAGTTCTTTCTTTTTTCTTGTTTGTATTTGGATTGTCTAAATTCAGGACTCTCATCGTCTCTCCTTTATGATCATAGTACGATTTTTATTTCTTGATTTGTAATATGACCCTTTATTGGAGATGTTTAAATGTGCAGATCATTTTGCAAAAGATCTTGCAGACCATCTCCTGCTTGTGTTTTGATTTGCTTCTGCCTTATTATTTACTCTCTTGATTGTTGTATGCACTTAAAGCAGTTTATGTAGAAAACAAATTATTTTGGCAAAAAGCAACTTTGCGGAAGCCTATAAACTTAGGATAAGTTTTCTGTTTATTGAATAATCTGTCTTTATCATATATATCACAATGTTGTTTTGGAGGCAACGTTTTTTATTTCTTTCAAGGATTCGGTCATTGGCTTGGAGAAGCTATACACAGGTGGAATTTGTTACATGAACAAGTTGGGTTCTGAAGTGTCAGTGGATAAGCTACGAGAAGAATATGTACTAATTTAATAATTGCAGGTTGAATAGAAGCCGTGGATTCCAGTTGGTGCTGCTGGTGTTTAGTTTATAAAACTGGCTATTGTAGCTGATTTGTATAAATTCCTGAATGAGTTTCAAAACTATAAAATACCAGTTGTATATCTTCAATACCTGACATTCAACAATCACACAAAAGCATTACTGTGATATTTTCATTTTATCAGTTAATTTGCAAGTATACTAGCCTTGAGTTCTGAACTGTTTAACAAATTTAAATGCAACAAGAAGTTCCCGCGCTTAGCGCGGGATGACAGTAACTAGTACAATTTAAAAGTGTTCAAACCGCATGATTCTACAAATATAATTGACTAAAATAAATAACTAACGAAATTATGTATAGAAAATTACACATTTTACTATTTTATTTTTCAAGTATGACTTTAGTATGACTTTTGTACCTTTTAAAGAATCATAATCCAGTTTACTATAACTTTTCACGTAATTTAGTTCAGTTCAATCTAGTTAAATAATTTTTTGTTTTTCAGTTCAATTTATTCAATTTTTTAAAATTAAAAGTTATATTTTACTATAAATTGCAATGACATATAATAAATTTTAAAATTATTTAAGTTAAATAAATTTCAGTTTAATTTATTTTAATTCATTTCAATATGAAATAAGGTAGCAGCCTAGCAAGGCCTTAATTAAGTGTAAATCAGTAAATGTACCTGACCATTAAGGTGGCTAGAAGGTGTATGTGCCCCTTTTCAAAGCCTCAAAAGCTATATATTTCCACTTGAAAAGCCAAATTTTGCCTTCTCATCATTCTTGAAGGCTCCATAGTCTATGCACACCCACTACATGTATTCATTTCTCCTCAAATTCATCTTTGCATTTGCATGTAAACTATAATCCCATATTCTTGATTCAGCAATGGCTCTGGTGAATAGGCTCCCATCTGTTCCCTCCTCCATATCTCAATTCGCAAAAAGACCCCATTTTTACTCACTTAATTCATTCAGCACAGTCCGATGCAGCTCCCAATCTTCTTCACCATTCACCGAGAAGCATTCAGTGGAGAGGTACCAGCGGGATGATTGGCTTTACAGTGCCCAGCTGGAGCAATCCCTTTCTTGCCCCGTCCCGGGCGATTCCACCGCCATCATGGACTCTGACATTGCTCTGCAGCTCCCGGAGCTGAAGAAATTGCTTCAGGTTTTGAAGGAGAAGAGGGAGGGTGGAGAAGGTGGGCCCGGGGGTAAAAGAGGGCCCGGGAATGTGTTCTTGGTTGGGACTGGTCCTGGGGATCCTGAGCTGCTGACCCTCAAGGCATTGAGAGTGATTCAGAGTGCCGATCTTTTGTTGTATGATAGGCTGGTTTCGAATGATGTTTTGAGTTTGGTGGGACCTGATGCAAAGTTTCTCTATGTTGGCAAGACTGCTGGATACCATAGCAGAACTCAGGTTTGTGTCCTACAGCTTTCCATATGTTACAGTTGCTGTTTAGGTAGATTACACATTGTCATGAGTTGGGTGCACTTGGTTGAAGCTTTTTACTTGCGTTTAGGACTGCATTTTGATGATTGAAATCAGATTTTTCCGAATTTGTTTTCAGAAAGGTGAATCATAATGTGTACCATTTATCCTTTTGATTTGGATGTAGCTTAGTGTGTGCTGTCTATCAAGTTCTTATTCTTGCTTTTTCCTCCCCTCCTTGTGACTGTTGTTTGGTTTATTTGAATGGCTACTTTCTCATTTTGTCATCCTTATGTCATCTGTTTGTTATGACTTATGAGCAACAATGTTCTTAGTCAAATTTGTGCTTTAGTCTGGAATGAAATGCTCATGACTATTGATTGTGACAGGAGGAAATTCACGAATTACTTCTAAGTTTTGCCGAAGCTGGTGCCACTGTTGTGCGACTGAAAGGTGGTGATCCCTTGGTATGATTTCAGAACTTTCTTGGTGAAATTGTCTCTGTGAATGTTTTGAGTTATGGAGAGAGGATTTAGGGCCTATCATAAGTAGTTGTGTTGTTTCTCCACGAATGTTTATGTGAATTTTCTTGCATAATCAGGTGTTTGGTCGGGGTGGAGAGGAGATGGACTTTCTACAACGACAAGGAATTTCCGTGAATATAATCCCAGGTAATAAAGTCCTTTCTCTGTCCATGCAAATCTTTTATTTTTCATTTTTATTTTTATTTTTTGTAGTTTCTATATTTGTGTGGTGCTGGTGCTTCTGGAGGCTCTTTTTAATATGCAAATCTTGTGTTCTAGTACATTGTATAGATCTTCTGATATTGATACTGCAATGTTCTCTTTCTTCTTATGACTCCATGATGTCTTCCTCTTATATAATCAAGTAATCCATTTATAGATTGAAGTGAAATGTGCCATTGTGATAAATAGTTTTGGTCATTCTCTTGTAGCTATAACATCTGCTTCTGGAATATCTGCTGAGTTGGGTATCCCGTTGACTCATCGAGGTGTCGCAAACAGTGTTAGATTTCTTACAGGCCATTCAAGAAATGGAGGAATGGATCCTCTATTTGTTGCAGAGAATGCAGCTGATTCTGATTCAACTTTAGTTGTTTACATGGGTTTGTCTACAATCCCATCACTTGCCTCAAAATTGATTTCTCTTGGTTTGCCATCCGAGACACCAGCTGTTGCAGTTGAGCGGGGGACTACACCTCAACAGCGTACGGTATGTGGTTCATCTATTTTTTGGACTACCATGCTTGTTGAGGTTCTAGAACTTCGTATGGACTGGTAGTGATGAGCAAAATAATTCTGACATGATGAACAAATATATTTCTTATAAGTATCAATTTGTTGCAGATCACATTTGGTGAATTTTAAGAACTACATCCCGAAAACATGACCACAAATTTTAATTTAGCAACTGACTGTGATTTCCAGTGTGGTTTAGTTGTTGATATATACATAGATCATATAATTCTGAGAAACAGTGAATCATGTGTGGGATGATATAATTGGATACAAGTTGAAATTGGATGGCATGTTGGAATACAAAGAACATGGGATATATTTTTGTTTTATCTGCATTGTTTAATAAGGATTACCTGAAAATTTGAAGTACTAAATATTTTCTAGCAGCTACATATTTGCCTCAAAATTGTCTGAATCTTGGTAACTTTGGGGTTTTGAGTGAGTTTCATCTCATTAAGCTGTAAACAGCCCCCAAATTTAGCACTTAGCAGCAACTGGCTAAAATATCTGTTGTTCTCCAGCTTTCTGAACTTTGGTGCATTTGAATCCTTCTCCACTAGTATTGAAGATTAATTTGTTCACAGTCATGTAAATAATTTTAGTAACTGAAGTTTCCTAGTGTGCTTGAATGTCCTGTTTTATTCATGTAGGTATTTGCAGAGCTTAAAGATCTCGCGGATAAGATCTCCTTGCACCAGCTGGTATCACCAACGCTTATCATAATAGGCAAGGTTGTCGCCCTTTCACCACTATGGCAAGCTTCTGCAGAAGAGGATTTAGCTTTGGTAGAAACAAGTACTGCCTTGAAAACAGCCGAGCTGTAACCTCTAGGAGAATAGCAAGTAGATCACAACTGCCAGTAAGAATGCTTTTCTTGCTTCTCAATACACTTTGTGTTGATCGCAGCTCTCTTTTGTCACCGTCAAGAACTCAGCAAGCATGAGCAACAACTTTCATCCAGCTGAGGTGCTTCACATTTTAGATTTAGTTGAGAGTCATTTTCCTGAGGCAGCCATGCTTCCTGCTAAGTAACATGGCTAGTGTCCAAATGAAGTTTTCCACTAACAGAATTTGTTAGTTAGAGAAAATTTATGATGTGGTCTTGTAGGCTGTGGACCTTTGTCTCAATTGTTGTGAAGTTGTAAACATGAATTTTGGAGCACCATCACAGGCAATGATTGTAAATGCTGAGTTCATGGTTGAGTAAGCAAATATGTTACCGTTTTGAATGTTCCAATTACCATTGTATGTTGGAACGATCATATCATACTTGGTCTATATAATATGCCTGATATATAATTGACAAATGGCATTCTGGAAATAGATTACTTCATTCGAAGGAAATGTAAACTAACTATTACCTTTGGAAAAACATTTGTAATAAAATTTGACTTTCACCATTTTGTTTTGGGATTAGATGTCTACCAGATGTGTATTGAACTACATGTTTTGCCGCATCAGATTTTTACATGAATGTGAGTTGCAGAATTTGCTAAAAGCAATCAAAGATGGTGATGAATAAGGAACAGAGTATTGTATTTACACTAGTTTCAATTTCTGGAATCCCTCAACCTCTCATAGGCTAGAGTCATCATCTCTGCTGCTGTGTCCATGCTGTAATCCCTCCATCACTCTGGTCCAATCATTTAGTGTTAGTTGCATTCTTCTTCTTTTTATGGTTACATTTGCTCAAATTTTGGTTATGCCTTGATAAGTTGCTCATTTGGTTTCTAAGTACCTTGTATGTTGCAGTGTGAAAAAACGTGTTCTTCATGACTCAGTTTCATTTCTTTTCATTGCATAGAGATGTACTGGGTAGTTTCCTAGCGTTGATTAACGCTGGTTTATTAGTCTTAAGATGTAAGGATGCTCGAATTTTGGGAATCTTGTTCAAGTATCTTTCATTTCCATGGTCTTCAGATCTTCATTGTTCGTCAAAGACAGGTAAACACAAATCCTATGGCTATGTCCTTTCTGATGTTATGTTATCTGTCCCAATCTGACTGACATTTCACTCAGTTTCTCAAGTTGGAAGGGAAAAGGGACAACTTCAACAATTTTGCTGAAGAAATCTCCCGCCAAATATCAAAACTCATTGCCTTACAAGCTACAAATGGCATTCTTTAGACAGATCACCTCTTTTGAAGGTAATGCATACTCACAAGGCATAATTTGTATATCTCACCAAAGGTGAGTTGCGCGGATTCGCAGTGAAGTGAATAAAAACAGTATAAGGATGTTGATTTTACAACAACTACACCAGAGATGGATAATGGGTAATCTATATATATATATGTATATATAGAATTGGGATCAGGTGAGAACCACTTCCTTATGTGAGAACCATCTCTTATATGAGAACCAATCTTATACCATTCAACCATTTAATCTAATGGTCCATATTATTCTGGTATTTTTTAAAAAAAACGCGGGTCAACGGGTCAGAAACGGGTTATTACAGACTCGCCGGAGTTTCTTGTATCTCGCCGGAGTTCGATGAATTCGCGACTGACTTCAGATTGCGGAAACATCTTGATCCAATTTTTGAACCCAGACTCTGCGACATGTCGATCCACAAATTCGAACGAAATCTCAGACTCTGCAATCATCGCGATCCAAGTTTCCGATTGATTTGCGATTCAAGTTTCCGATTGATTTCGCGATTTGCAGAATCTCCAGTTCAGGCCAGAATCACCAATCGCCGTTTCCATAATCACTAGTCTCCAGAATCACCAGTCTGCAATCATTATCGCCGTCGCCAGAATGAGCAGTCGCCGGAGAAGTAAAAGTTGCAGGCCCCAATCCAAAGTTGCCGTCCTCAAAATTGATAATTTATCCACTATTTGCAGTCAGGCCCCCATCTTCATTGAGTCTTGTAAATTAGCCCCGACATAATTATTACCGCAATCGTGGTGCTGTTGTTGGGGGCGAAGGGTGTCGTTTTCGTTGCGGGGGTGGAGGGTTGGTAAATACTTTATTTATTTATTTTTGACTTAAATATTAGGTCATTCATCAACAAGATTTTCTTATTTTAAAAAAAGATTTGATTTCTTTATTCCTTTTTTCCTACACCAAGCTGGAAACGTGTTTAATTTTAGGCCATTCATCGTGTTTTTTTTTCCTTTTTTCAAGTTTATAGGATTTCATTATTTTCAAAAAAGAAAAAGTTTATAGGATTTTATTTTTAAAAAAAAATTAAAGGTATTTAAATTTGAACTTAAAAGTCCTTAATGCCTAAAATTACTTCAATAAAACATAAGCTTACGAGTTATATGAAATACCGGTAGATATAAGCTTAAGAGTCCTTAATGCCTAAAATTACTTCTATAAATCATAAGCTTACGAGTTATATGAAGTATCGAGTTATATGAAGTACCGATAGACGAAGCACCCATAGCATTAACACGAAGTACCCTCTAGTTATATTGGAAGTACCCATAGCATTAACTTGTTGGTTTAATATAATCATCACTCCACTTTAAGTTGAATTTTGAAGTTGAAATTTGTGTATAAGGTGCTGGTTTATTGACACTTCAACAAACATGATAGAATCTTGATAGAATTGTACAAACTTGATAGAATTTTAAAATCTTGATAATTACCGATATACGTATTTCTCATAGCACGTGCAGTACCCACAACACGAGTGTGCAGTACTCTCACGTTACACGGGAAGTACCGATAGAGGAATTACCCACAACACGAACTTGCAGTACTCTCACGATATACCTGAAGTACCGATGGATGAAGTACCCACACCACGAGCTTGCAGTACTTTCAAGTCATATACGAAGTACCGAAAGGGAAGTACTCACAACACGAACGTGCAGTACTCTCACGTTATACGGGAAGTACCGATGTGGGAAGTAGTGAAGTACCCACAACACTAGCATGAAGTACTCTCACGTTATACGGGAAGTACCGATGTGGGAAGTACCCACAACACGAGCATGCAGTACTCTCACGTTATACGGGAAGTACCGATGTGGGAAGTACCTACAACACGAACGTGCAGTACTCACAAGTTATACGGGAAGTACCGAACTAGGAAGTACCCACAATACGAGCGTGCAGTACTCTCACGTTATACGGGAAGTACCGATGAAAGAAGTACCCACAACACGAGCGTACAATACTCTGACGATAAACCGAAAGTACCGATGTGGGAAGCACCCACAACACGAGCGTGCAGTACTCTCACGATATACCGGAAGTACCGATGGAGGAAGTACCCACAACACGAGCGTGCAGTACTCTCACGTTATACGGGAAGTACAGATGTGGGAAGTACCCACAACACGAGCGTGCAGTACTCACAAGTTATACGGGAAGTACCGAAGTAGGAAGTACCCACAACACGAGCGTGCAGTACTCTCCGGTATACGAGAAGTACCGATGTGAGAAGTACCCACAACACGAACGTGCAGTACTCTCAAGTTATACGGGAAGTACCGATGAAGGAAGTACCCATAATACGAGCGTGCAGTACTCTGACGATATACCGGAAGTACCGATGTGGGAAGCACCCACAACACGAGCGTGCAGTACTCTCACGATATACCGGAAGTACCGATGGAGGAAGCACCCACAACACGAGCGTGCAGTACTCTGACGATATACCGGAAGTACCGATGTGGGAAGTACCCACAAGACAAGCTTGCAGTACTCTCACGATATACCTGAAGTACCGATGAAGGAAGTACCCACAACACGAGCGTGCAGTACTCTTACGATATACCGGAAGTACCGATGGAGGAAGTACCCACAACACGAGCGTGCAGTACTCTGACGATATACCGAAAGTACCGATGTGGGAAGCACCCACAACACGAGCGCGCAGTACTCTGACGATATACCGGAAGTACCGATGTGGGAAACACCCACAACACGAGCGTGTAGTACTCGCACGATATACCGGAAGTACCGATGGAGGAAGCACCCACAACACGAGCGTGCAGTACTTTCACGTTATACGGGAAGTACCGATGTGGGAAGCACCCACAACACGAACGTGTAGTACTCACAAGTTATACGGGAAGTACCAAAGTAGGAAGTACCCACAACACGAGCGTGCAGTACTCTCATGTTATACAGGAAGTACCGATGTGGGAAGCACCCACAACACGAGCGTGCAGTACTCTCACGTTATACGGGAAGTACTGATGTGGGAAGCACCCCCAACACGAGCGTGCAGTACTCTCGAGCTATACGGGAAGTACCGCTGAAGGAAGTACCGACAACACGAACGTGCAGTACTCTCGAGCTATACAGGAAATACCGCTGAAGGAAGTACCCACAACACGAGCATGCAGTACTCATGAGCTAAACGGGAAGTACCGATGGAAGTACCTTCAACTTATAGAGGAAGTACCAATGGAGGAAGCACTCATAACACGAGTGAGAAGTACCCTCAAGTTATAGAGGAAGTACCGATGGAGGAAGTACTGGCAGCACGAGCGAGCAGTACCTTTTAGTTATAGAAGAAGTATCGAGGAGAAATCACTCATAGCACGAGTGAGCAGTACCATCAAGCTATAGAGGAAGTAACGATGGAGGAACTACTAACAGCACGAGCGAGTGATACTCTAAAGTTATAGAAGAAGTACCGAGGAGGAAGCACTCATACTACGAGTGAGCAATACCATCAACTTATAGAGGAAGTACCGATGGAGAAAGTACTGACAACACGAGCGAGCAGTACCCTTAAATTATAGAAGAAGTACCGATGAAAGAAGCACTCATAACAAGAGTGAGCAGTACTTTCAAGTTATATACAAAGTACCAATAGTGTAACTTGAAATAACTTATATAAATTATTTTTAAATTATAGTTGAAAATCATATTCATGTAAATTAAATGTGAAACTATTCCAGAATATACATAAATTTATTTTTGTGAAACTAATTTTATTTTTACCATAAAAATATTATAAAGTAAATGCACAGTACTTTTAAAGATGTACTTTCAAGTGTAATCGGAAGTACCACTATTATTAAGTAATAGTAATAAGGAAAACAGTGAAAGCAAATTTTAACATTTGGGTCATATGTAAGAGATCAGTTAAAATACAAGGACTAAAGAGCAAATGTGTGAGAGAACTGGACTGGATATCCCCAATCTCATCTTGTCGGCAACTGATCTTCTCCGGCAAAGCTTCTGTTATTCTCTTCTCCGGCCTCCAATTCCATTGTTGTCGGCGATCCCCAATCCAGAAACCCGATCGGCGAGCATCCAGACCTCCGACGAGCCCCATTTTCCTTCCGCCGGTCAGCACAAAATCCTACTCCAGTTTACCTGATCGACGATGTTAAACATCAGTGCAGTGGTCGATTAAGCTGAAAATAGATCATCGGAACCATCAATGCAGTGATTGATCCAGTCTACGACACTGGGGGTGGTCGATCTAGTCGCCGACGCTGGAGCAGCAGTTACGGGGACTCCGGAGGAATAGGTATCGCCGGAAAGAGCGTGGAGCTGCAGAATCCGTTTGACCCATATTAGTTCTTATAACCCGACCCGACCATCGTTTTTAATAAAAATGGGTTAAAATCTCAGCCACTGGATAAATTATCTGGACGGTCTAAGATTGGTTCTCACCTAAAAAATGGTTCTCACCTAATAATAGGTTCTCACCTGATCCCACCCCTACAGTATATATTACCCATTACAGTATGTATTTACAATAGTTTCATTTACTATGATGTGGTATAAAGAATGAATTGAATGAAGAAAAAATTACAGGATCACCTTATTTTCTAATCCTACCTAGCTAACTAGCTACTCCATCTTAAAGAAATTTACAATACATCAGATTCTTGCTACTCTTCATATTTCACTTTCCAGCTCCTCTAAATGGCCATATGATTCCACATCCAGCTAGGATAGATGGGTTCAAAATCATGGTGTATTCCTTCAACTGAAATGTAAAGCCATTCTTTCATTGGCTGTTTCCTCTTTAACATACCTTTTAGATCCTTTCCACTCGGAAATGATTACTTAAGTTGACCGGATTTTGTTACACATACACTCGGGAATGGGGTACTTGGTCACAACTCTTCCCGATTTGCTACTCCTCAACTCTGGCTGCCCCAAGGAATCTCGATGCAGCCCAAAAATGATCTCGTTGAACTTAGCTTCAGGTAGAGATGAGTTCATGAAGTGCGAAAACATTTCTCTCTTATTTGGTGTGATGGTTTTCTTGTGCCCTGCATAAGCCCTGTGACCCTGACAAAGTTCACAACATATTATAACTATTAGCTCATTGTCAAAATTACGACATAACTTATCAAATGAAGAATATCATCAACTCCATCCAAACTGTATATATATGCTCTCCTAAAATAGGATTCAAATGAAGAGTAAGGATACCTGAATTGCATGGCCCATATTTCCTCCGTGAGATGGCATGAACACATCGCTGTTCTCTGAAACTATGTAATCAATGGCAGCCATTACGGAGGCTTTCTTTTCAAAGGGCTCCAGCTCTCCAGGCAGAGCAAGATCCTCTTTGTTGTAAAATTGGGGAAATTCAGAGATCAATGGAACCAAGGCTTCCTTGCCACCCAAAGGATTCCCACCAGCCCAGAAGATTCTAGCACTTTGTGGGGCTCCAAGAGCTTTAAGCAACCTGATAACCAACAGAATTATTGTTAGCAGCCATGACAAAAGTCAAAGGTAAGTATGTCCTAGGAAACCATAATCTGTCTGAAGACATTTCAAATTAGAGTACCTTGCAACCTCCAGAGCATTCATCGGGCAAAGTCCAGCAAGCTTCCGCTCATGGTATGTCATGTTTGATCTTGAAGTCAGCAGTTCTGGCCTCTGTTTCCTCTCATAGCTGATCATGTCATCGTACTCCTGACTCAATCCAGGCAAGCACCCGGTCCTGACCCAAACATCCTTTTCCATCCGTAAATGTAGGGCAAGGTATGGTCCCTTGCTCCTCATCCTCTCCGTCGGTTTGTTGCCAAGTGCCAAGATTGGTGGAGCAAACCTCAATGCATGAAATGCAACCTACAGTTAAATACAAGCACAAGTCATGCTTCAATCCCCTAATCGAATCGAATCTAATGAACACAATTAAAAAGTTCCACTGAGTGTCAAATTTTATGGAGCCATCACAGTAAAATTTATGTACCTTGCAACGAAGCTTTTGAAGGTCAGAAGGAAGATCCTTGGATAATTTAGAATCCAAACTTCTCAAGAGCAAGACTCCTTCCCTTCGAAACTGCAAAAAAACAAAAAAACAATTTCATAAGTTTCCTAGAAGTGGCATATTCTCAACCTACAAGAAACCTAACTGTCCATTTCTGAGACTACCAAACCAAAGTAGGCAGGTCACCACACAAGTAATCAAAATCAGCCTAACAATTAAGGTTGGTTTTAAGGTTTTCAGATGAGTCCCTTCCAATGTACCAGCTGTAAATAAACCAAACAAAAGCCACTCTAAATGAGCTATCTCCAGCCTGTCTAATATCCGTACAAGCAACATCAATTTGAAATCATACCCGTCTGTGGTAGCGCGACCGAATCCATTCCGGTGAAGCGTAGAGCCGAGTCATCTTCTCCTCCACAGGCCGAGTCATAACATGAGTAGACGGAAGCGAGGACACGATCCTCACATCATTCTCCAGCACTTTTTTGAAATGTTCCAAATCGAATATGTCCGAAAACTCACTGCACAAAACCAACAAAAGATTCATTAATCATTAATCCAACTCAATCAACAAAAACTGAACGAAAAAGGGCATCCAAGAACACTAACCTTTCATCGCCCCATATGACATTAACTTGCAGAATGGGGACAACGAGAGCAGCTCCGAGAATCCTCGCCATCACGACGGCGTCAACAATCTGGTTCCTCTGCTGGTTCATCCCACCGGCGACCACCACAATCAAGTACTTAGTCCGGTCGCTCACCACCTCTGCACCGACCCTCTTGTACTCCCTCGTAAACTCCAAACACGGCCGGTACCCCAACCCGTCAGGCTGCTTTCAGAACTCCCCGGTCCCCTCAACGGCAGCAGTGGCGGCCAGATGAGCTCCGGCCACCGCCAAAACCGGTTCTTGTTCCTGCCCGAACACCGGGCACGGCCTGGGCGTGAAGGGGACGAGGGTGGGATCAACATTGGAGAAAATCTTGACCATTCCGAAGAGCCCAAAAACGGAGACCAGGAAAAGCCAGAATCTTGGGTTCGTCCATGCGTGCCTGAGGCGGTGGGAGAAGCTGAAAGCGGGTGACTGTGATTTCTTCTTGGGGGAGAGGAGGAGGGATTCGAGAGAAGTGGAGGAAATGGAGTTTATGATTTGGGATGGGACGGAAATGTAGCTCTGCTTCTTCTTGCTGCTTTTGGAAACTGCCATTTTAGGCAAAAGCTTTGTGTTTGGAGTGTGGAGAAATATCAGAGCATTTTTGTGTTGTGGAAGATTGGGAGTTGGGCGGCGGGAAGAAGGAAGACAGGTCTGAGATGAATGCGTGTTTGGTATTGGCAATAAAAAGGAAGGAGTCAGACAAAGGGTGTGTGCGTATTTGTCAGATGAAAATGAAAGACTAAGCTTTCCACTTTTTTTTTAACTATTTCAACTACGAGTGATATGATTTCAAAAAAAAAATAAAAAAATCCATTTGCAATTATTTACAAAATGATCCTTTTTATCACTTAAAATTTAATTTATAAATAAATCTAATACTACTATATTCAAAAGCCATAGGTCCTGTCCAATAGTGCTTATTTCCAGCACCTCCAGCACCTACCAGCACCTACCAACACCTACCAGCATCCTCCAGCACCCTCCAGCACCATCCAGCACTTGTCACTATTCACATACATGAATGATTTATTTTTTAAAAAAAATAAAAAATAATTTTTCTATAGAATTAGTTTCAATATGTTGTGCACGAATTAATCATTCTATAAATATATAGTTTCATAATTATGTACATCATAATTATACAATTTTAATTTAATTTCAACACCCTCCAGCACCCCTCCAGCACCCTCCAGCACCTTCCAGCACCCTCCAGCACCTTCCAGCACCAGTTACCAATTCCAGCGCCCTATTGGACAGGGCTATAATATATGATTAAAGTAGCGTCTGTTCCAGGGCCGGCCCTGAGGCGGGGCCGTATGTGCCACGGCACAGGGCCTCAGGTTCCTCAGGGCCTCAAAATATTTAAAATCTTCCCGAAATAATTTTTATTTTAAAAATCTTTCCAAAATAATTTTCTAATACCATGAAAGTGAATCGTAAAATGGAATTCAATACTTATCAGATAAGGAATCATTCCTTAGGAATGATTAGGGAGATATAAAAGGGAGGAGAATAATTTAGGAGAGTAATTTAGTGGACATTAAAGTTTTCACGATTCAATCCATATCAGAATAAGTAATAAGGATTAGGAGAGAAAGGAAAGAGAATCAATTTAGGAGTATGATTAGAGAAAGGTAAAGTAAAAGAAAATAATTTAGGAGGGTAATTTAATTGGATATTAAAGAAGATTAATCTGCTCCAAAAGAGAACAAATTTGAGATATTAATTTTGTGTAACGGTTGGCTTTATAATATTTCAAAAAAAATTCTAATGAAATTTTATTTTAATTATGTAACTTTAAAAACAATAAATAAAGTAGTTTGTATAATATTAATAAATAAAATAAAATTAAAGACTTATATTTTTAACTATCTATTTGGATGTATATTTTTTAATAAAAAATTATGTTGTTAAAATTCTCCCCATTATTAGTTAAAAATAAACTATTTGGAACAAACTATTGTTTCATATTTTGCAAAATAAAATATATATATATATATATATATATATATATATGTCACTCACTCTTTAAAAAAAATAGTAACTTTATAAAAAAATATTCTTGCAGAGTAGTAGCTAATTTTTTAATATGTTAGTTATCATGTAAGTTTTTATTAAATTAAATGGATAAAAAATTGGAGGCCACAATTTCATTTGTGCACAGGGCCTCAAAATTCTCAGGGCCGGCCCTGGTCTGTTCAATCCTATTTCAACACTTTTCAGCACAATATGAAAAATAATTGCTTACCATTTACACTGCATTTTCATTAATATGGTAAAGTTTAATATAAAGAAAGTAGAATAGAACCTTAACTACAAGCTAAATAAAATAAAAAAATTATTGTTATTATATATATATTATTAGTTATCAAATTAAAAGAAAATAAGGAACTTCAGTTAAAGTGTGGGTCGTTTAGTGAAATATCAAATTCGAAGGACGTTGGGCGAAATTGACCGCGTAATGGAAATGTTTTAGAAAAAAAGGAACGTTGCTGAAAAGCATTTAATTAGGGGCATTGGCACATTCGAAAAATGCGTTTTGAAAATTCCTGGCATCTTTACTTACGGTTACGGCTTAATGACGTACCCAACAAGATCAAATTTCTTCGAAGTCTAAAGTCAGCAGCATCATAATACAAGTCAATTTGGCCTTGGCCGTTTTGGTAATATACTTTGGCCAAGAACCAGAAATTCATCTTTAACATCACTTTCTTTAAGCCTCCTTTTTACCACATACCACTACTTCATTATGATTGGCGAGTAGTTATGCTATTGACATCCTTCAAAAAAAATTACTTTTTGAATATTTTGGTTTAACAAATTTACCTTTCTACATTCATAAATTGCATTAATTACAATTGTAATATTTTACTTTTAAGCATAAGCAATAGTTTCATATAATGGAAAGGGATAACTAAATATGCAAGAGATAAGTGTTAGTGTACCTTAACTTTTTAGTAAGTGCTCATGTACTCTTGACCTTATGAAAAGTGTTGATACCTTTTGACTAGATCGATTTTGTAAATCGAAGCCATGTTCGACTATTCAACTGCTTATTTCTAATTTTTAGGTGACTCAAAAATACTTAAAAGTAAAATTCTTATTGTTGTTCATAATTTTCAAGGGTGCAATTTACAAAGTCAACATCAATCCAAATATTCCAAAGCAGTTTTCAAAAATTCAGAGATACATAACATAATATTATAAACATTTAGTAAAGAAATTTGTCAGGAGTGCACTTTTCTCTCTACACAAATAGTCGTGTATTTTTGCAAGTTTATTAATTTTTGTAGGAGTGACTTTGACAAGGAAAGCCAACGAACTTTTTTTTTTTTTTAAATGAAGTAAATGTAAAATTTTCAAAGAGGGTTTTTCTTTAAATTGCAGAAAATTTACAAATGTTGACACGTTTCTTAAAAAATTAAAGTGAGGTAGATAGCTCACCAGTGAGGGTTTTTTTTTTGGTGTGAAAATCGAACATTTTTCTTTATTGTCAAAATCAATGTTTAATTCTAGACCGTTGGATGTCAGATAAAATCGGTCATATTTTGTACCCAGCCAATTAGGCACAAACACTTTTCGAAATGTCATCAATTTTAATACGGAATTCTTCTGAAACACGTATCTAAATATGTAGTAGTATATCCCAGTGGAGGAAAACGACTGTAGCAGCTGGCAATGATGATGCATGCTTCTAACCGCAACTAATAATAACAGTACTATTGATAATGAATTTGATCTAAGCTTACGCAATAAATAATTAATTCAGTGTCAACGTAAATTTAAACAACAAATCATAGTAGTATTTGATTGTTTAAACACCGCCTTACATGTTATTGGCTAAATTAGTTAATCATAGTCCACCAAGGCGTGGAGAAGAAGTGCTGCAATAGTGCGGAGTGACTCGAACAAATAGGGGTCGTTTGGTACGCGTATTGTATGTTTTAAATTAAAAATCCTCGGATTTTGAATTTGGTGTGGTTGTTTGGTTTGCGTATTATAAGAAAAACGGAGTAATTTAAAATTACGCGGATGTTACAATTCTGCAAAACGTGGGAAAATTCTTACCTTGCTCCACCTAGGTAATTTACAATTCCGCGTTTACTATTCTATTAATCGTTAGTTTTTCAAAACTACATAGTAAATTCACGGAATTACAAATTCCTACGCGTACAACCAAACAATTTTATCTATTTCTGCGTATTTTGTTAAGAAATTATAATCCGAGTAATTATAAATTCTCTGGGAACTTAATTCCTACATGAACCAAACGACCCCATAGTAGGAGAGCCTTCGCGAAACGCTCTCTCTGGGCGAAAAAGGAGATAGTCAACGGCGAGGTCAACCCGGCGATTTCGGCCGAACAAATCTGATATTTAACAATTGGACTATGTATGCTTGATCCTCTTAACGTCCGCACCAAAGCCCACTACTTATTTGCGGTTGAATCGGAACTAGTTTGCCGAATCGGAGAAATCATCGGCCGGCATCCATTCAATACAGGTTTGGTTTGGAATTTCCATCTTTATAGTTTTTAAAGCTAATAGTTCAGTTAGTTTTATCTTGTGTTGAGTGCTTTATGCTTGGGTTTGATTACTTTGAGCTCTGGTGAATGGATATGTCCTGTTTGGAGGATTTTGTTGGGTTATCTGATTGAAAATTAGAAAAGTAGAGGATGCCAGAAACTTCGACAAACGCACAGAAGCCACCGGATTCGAAGGCCGGCAAGGCTGATTCTCAAGTAGTTCAGCAGATTTTTATCTCCAACACACATAAATTGATTGGGCTTTATGTGAATCGTGCGAATCGATATCTCAGACATGGAGATTCAGTCCAATTTTTAGCTTTGGGTTCGGCAGTATGCCAGGCAGCAATTGTGGCCGAGATTGTTCGGAATTCTTCAAGGCTTACTGAATACAAGGTCAGTTTGTCTACTGTGGAGCACAAGACAAAGCTAAAACATGTAGTTCGAAAGGTGAGAATCGAAATTACTATAGCTGGTGCTTGGAGCCAGCAAAGGGGAAAACAAGAGGCTCAAAGGGGAAAACAAGAGACTTGCTCGAATTGTTCACCGGAAGGGTCAGAACCGGATATGTTAAGGCAGACAAAGAAACCGGGATGGATGACCAGTCAACAATCTTCAAACAAAAGAGAGGAGGGGTCATGTGGGTCTCATCGGTCGGCGGAGAAAGGTAACTGTGGTATGGATCAAAGTTCGGAATGTGCAAGAAACCCATGCAATGGAGAAGGTAAAGATACAAAACCTGTCATTTTAAAGAAAATTTGGAAAAAGAAGGTGCAAGGTGCAGACAGTGTACATTCAGAAGGTTCAAAGTTTAGGGTACAAGTAGACCAGAATCAAACCAAGCCGTCTATACCTCCAGTCGCTGATCAAGTATCCAGTAATACTTCTACAGAGACCGTCTTAGGAAATGTTTCAGAGAGGATGGAAAAGATAGACATTCAAGGCACGGAGCATGGTGAAGCAAGGGATTCTGAGTCGGGACGAAGTGGTAAGGACGGCGAGGCTAGACTTTCAGAGGAAGATTTAATTGGGTCCCTAGGTCTGGGTACGCCTACGCCTCAAGCGAGTCAAATTTCCGAGACTTTTGAGGAAAGTCGAGTAGTTGATCAATTGAAACGAGGCCATGAGGATGCGTCTATGTCCAATAGAAGGTTTAAATGGTTGAAGCGGCAACGTGGGAGACCTAAGACTCGCTGCTCATTTTCTTATCTCTTAGAATTACTGAATAGACCTGATCTAATTTCAGGGAAAAGAAAAGGCTGGGATGAATATCTATATTATTGCATAAACACTAAGAGAAGGAGAGTAGATCAGGAAGAAGATGCTACCAAAATAAGTGAGATTAGGCAAGGTGAAGAACACAAAGATGAGGTTCATCAAACACCATTGGAAGGAAAACAAGGCTCAGAAATTGCTGAATTGGTGAAGGACAAAGGTACGCTGCAAGTGCAACAATCCCACTTGTCAATCAAGAAGAGGAAGTTACCAGGTGATACAACAGTGTTTCAGGCTGAAGAGGAGGATACACTGTTAGTTTGTGCATCAGATGGGATGGAGTTGAGCAGAAAGAAGAAGAGACTACAACAGGTTTTCCTTTCACGTACCATTATACCATCTGGAGAAGAGGATCTAGCTAATTTGACGGGTTTCCGGGCGGTTGTCCCACAACAACCGCGAAATCATCCATGACGACCCTAAGCTGGAACTGTAGGGGTATGAATAATGCCCCTACAAAGCGGATGCTGAAGCGTCTGCTGAAACAGTGTAAGCCACAGATCCTTTTTCTTATGGAAACCAAGATGCAGGAAATGGAACTCCAGAAATGGAAACAGTGTACTTATTTTAATTCTATTTTTGTTGTAAATCCCCAAGGTTTATCAGGGGGTTTAGCTTTGTTGTGGAATAGTACTTTTAATATCAGTATAATGGCAAGTAGTAGGCACTTCATATTAGGAAAATGTTCGGACAGTGCTGGTTCAGTTTGGTTGCAGCTTTTCTTGTATGGGAACTCTGATCATATGAAAAGACAGGAAGTCTGGGAAAGTATTGAGTTGCTTCCAAATATTTTGGATTATCCTTTGTTGATAATTGGAGATACCAATCAAGTGCTATCTCAAGAAGATAAACTAGGAGGTCTGCCTTTTCAGAGTGATGAAAATTGTCAGAAATTCAGACATCTTCTAACCTCACTGAGAGTTCAGGAATTGAGGAACATGGGACAGTGGTATACCTGGACCAATAATAGAGAGGAGCAGCAATGCATCTTTGAAAGGTTAGATAAATGCTTCATCAGTCAGTCAGCTATGCAGCTTTTCCCATTAGCACACACCAGGACTCTTGCAATTTTGGGGTCTGATCACAGTCCAGTTATATTGGAATTGTATGCCAAGGAAACACGTAGAAAACATGTGGTTAGATATGAAGCTTTTTGGGCAAACTTAGAGCCAGCACAACAGATAATACAGAAGGTGTGCCAAACTTTCTCTACAGGGGTAGGGTCAAACAATTCGGCAACACATATGTCAAGGCTCTTGAAATGTAGTTTGGATCACTTGTCAAACTGGAGCAGAAGAACATTTGGTAGTCTGGACAAGATAATAGCTGAAAAGACTAAGAGACTGGAGAAGTTGCAGAGTAGCCCTAATTTGTTGAAGCTGCAACAGATAGAGAGACAGTTGAAGCTTGAAATAGCTGAGCTCATGGAAAGGCAATGTGATTATTGGCAGCAAAGAGCTACTAGTAAATGGGGTAAATTAGGGGACAGAAACACGGCCTTTTATCATAAGTGGGCAACAGTTAATAAAGGCAGGAGTCAGATAAACAATATTCAGGATGGGCTGGGTCAGGTATATACAGCAGAAGCAGATATTCAGATGCAATTTCAGTTGCAATATCATAATCTTTTCTGTTCCCCTGAGTTTTATCCTCCACAAGTAGTGGATCCAGTGGAAATAGATTATTGTTTACATCAGACAGAGCAAAGATTGACAGAGGTGCATCTACAACACCTTAGTGCTCAGTTTAAAGAAAAGGAAGTGAAGGAGGCTCTGGCACAAATGAAGCCATGGAAAGCCCCTGGCCCAGATGGTTTGCCAGCGGGTTTCTATAAAACTCATTGGAATTTAATTGGAAGTCAAATGGGAAAGGTAGTCCTTGACATTCTGCAGGGGCAGGATTTTCCTCCTGAATGGAATGAGACCAACATTATTTTGATTCCGAAGAAGTCAGGGGCAATAAAAGTGGAAGATTATAGGCCTATATCTCTGTGTAATGTTAAATATAAGTTGGTAGCAAAGGTGATGGCAAGAAGACTAGCCCCAATTATGCAGTCTCTGATTGCAGGCAATCAGGCAGGTTTTGTCAAGAATAGACACATTGGGGAAAATGTTCTCTTAGCACATGAGATGATGGAAACATTGAGAAAGAAAAAGACAGGCAAGGTTGGACTGGTAGCTGTGAAGCTTGATATGAGTAAGGCATATGACAGGGTCTCATGGACATTTTTGGAAGAAGCCTTGAAATATTTTGGATTTCCAGAAGGATGGAGGAGTCTGATTATGAGGTGTGTTACATCAGTAACCTATTCTATTAATGTCAATGGAGTACAGCTTCCAAAATTCAGACCTGTAAGGGGACTTAGGCAAGGATGCCCTTTATCACCTTATTTGTTCATAATATGCCAGCAATTTTTGTCTGGAATGCTTAATTCCACTGGAATGATTCAAGAGAGGCAGTCACTGGGATACAGCTGCGCACAGGGAGTTTCAAAGATTACTCATTTGATGTATGCTGATGACTGCATCATTTTCCTTAAGTGTCAATATGATAGGTATTTTCATCTGGCAAAAGTCCTGGATCATTTTGCTAGATTTTCGGGACAACGCATCAATTTCAGTAAATCATCCCTCCAGGTTAGTCCAAATGTGTCAGAACAGGAAGAGACTTTACTACGTTATACTCTTAATATTCATAACACTGGGATTGGTACCAAATATTTGGGAATTAATCTCAACCTGACAGAAGGAAAGGTAAGAGTGTTTGGAGAAATGATTACCAGAGTAAGACGGAAGTATGACAGCTGGAAAACTAGGTTCTTGAATGTGGCAGGGAGAATAACTTTGGCTAAGCACACGTTAGCATCATTATCTATCTACCCAATGGGAATCTTTAAAATTCCTGACTCAATCCTCAGAAAGATAGACAAAATGACAGCCAAATTTATATGGAAGGGTGAACTAGAGGGCAGGGGAATACATTGGATGTCTTGGAGTCAGATGTGCTTACCTAAGAGTAGAGGTGGACTAGGGATGAGGAAAGCAAAGGATATGAATAGGGCATTGCTGGCAAAACATGCTTGGAAAATTATCAAGGAGCCAGATTGTATATTTGCTAAGATTTTTACTCAGAAGTATTGCAAAGCAGGCTCTTTTGTGAAATGCAGACAAAGAGGTCAGGATACCTGGGGCTGGAAGTCCATTCTGTGGGGAAAGGAACTGATAAAACCGCAGTTAAGATGGCAGCTGGGAAATGGTGACAACATTCATATCACAGAACAGTGGATACCTGGGGTGGTTAACCAACTCAGTCACCGAGGAGAGGTAGCTCATCATACTGAGATTATGGTGTCACATCTCATTACACAGGAGAAACAATGGAGAATGCCATTGCTTCGGGCTTGGTTTTCGCCTACTGTTATGGCGGAAATTGCAAAAATCCATATTCCGGTCAATCAAAATGATAGGCTGATATGGGGAGCCTCAGTTACAGGGGAATATACAGTTAAAGAAGGGTACAAGGAGCAGAATAAGTTGCAGGTTTCAAACAGTAATCCACAGTGGAACAAGTTGTGGGGACTGAATCTCCCATTGAAAATCATTGTCTGTGTTTGGAGGGCTCTGCAAAATGCGTTGCCAACAGCTCAGATGCTATGGTTCAGGAGAGCTGTGGATTCTCCCATGTGTGTCAGATGTAATCAACAACAGGAGGATGTAACACATATCTTTGTTGGTTGTGACGCCGCTAGGAAAATATGGAGTGTATCCAGATTAGGCTTTCAATTTCAAGCTGCAGGTAGCTTGAACTTTACAAATTGGTTTTGGAATTGGTTTGGTTCAGCTCCACAATTGCAGGATATTCGACTTAGTTTGTGTGTAATTTGGGAAATCTGGAAGGATAGAAACCTTGCAGTATTTCAGAATGGTACTCAGGATCCAAGGGTGGTTGTGGAGGCAGCTATGCGAATTATGCAGGTGGCTGAAGGTCGGCATGTAGCTCAAGACATAGAGGATGTAGGTTCTCAGTTTATGCAGCAGCATGAAGCTTTGGTAGTCCCTGGATGGGTGCATGTTTTGCCTCATTGGATCATCAGAATGGATGGATCTTTCAAAAAGCAGTCACAGCAGGCAGCAGCAGCATGGACAATAACCTTAGCACTCGGAAATGAACAGGTACTAAAGCTTGGAGAAGAAAGGTTTCGAGCATATTCAGCTCTTCATGCAGAAATGATAGCATGCTGGAAAGCATTGGAGCAGTTGCCCAGAGAGTTTTCTAATGTGGTGTGGATACAGACGGACTGTGCGGTACTTAAGGACCTGCTCACAAGCCATGAAGCCAGAGCACCATGGCAGTTTCAACCTCTGCTAATGGATATCAGAGGAGTACTAGATAAATTTCATATATGTTTTGTTCAGAAAGTAGATAGAAATGTGGTTTGTAATGAACATAACAGGGCTACGGCTCTGACAGTTTCTTTTAATTAATTTAGTGGTTTTACATCAAAAAAAATTTGCGTTTCCATGCTGGAGGCTGGAGCCTAGCTAACCACCAATATTGTTAGCTATAATTATAAATTGGACTTTTCTTCGTGTTTCTTACTCTTTTCCTTCCTTAGTGGATAGGGAAGTAAACGAGTCGAGTCGAGTTCGAACAGGCCTGTGTTTGAATTTGTTTTGCATGTTCGTGATCGAGTTCGATCTTGTACGAGTTGAGATCATTTTACTTCGAGTTCGATTCGTCTGACTTTTCAAAAGTTCGAACTCGATAAGAAATTGAATTCGAACTCGACTCGATCTATTTCGAGAACATGAAAGCATTAATGAATAAAATTTAATTTATTTCTATAAAAATCTATATATAAATTATATTCGAGCTGTTCGACGAGCTTATCGAGCTGGCTTTTATGAGCTCGAGTTCGAACTCGTATATAAACGAACGAGATCGAGTTCGAGTTCGAACTAGTCAAACCGACCTCGAAAACGAATTTTGACCGAGTTGTTCGCTAGTTGTTCACGAACGGTTCAGTTTAATTACACCCCTACTTGCACCTACTATAATTAATAGAATTGTTACTTTAAGAAAAAATTACTTATGAGTCAGCCACATAATTTAATACTCCATCCGTGTTAACCTAAATTACGTAGTTAATCAAAGTTAAACTGAGTGAATTTCAATCGTGAATATCTTCATTTTTATCATGGTGAGAGCTAAGAAGCGAAGGTGGAGAAAATTTCCTCATCAAATTTTTATTTTTTTTAAATGTAAAACCATCACACGAAATTATATTTGGCATCCCAAGCTTTCAAAATGAACAGGACCGAAAGTAAGGAGCTGAAACTCAGTTCAGTACAAAGCTCATAATCAGAGCAATGGCTCCAAGCACAAAAATTTACCAGCCTATGTTGACTATGTACAAAATTTTGAAAATATACACGAACGTTATCTTTCAAAAATCTTAGTAATCTCTGAAAATTTATTGATAGTCGAAACGAAACACAATTTAGTCAAAAAAAAAAAAAAAAAAAAAAGGCATGACTAGAATGGATGAGCATTCCTTTTGTGAAAAGATCATGCATAAGGCTGATTGAAGAATGTTTCTAGGCATGAGGCAGAGAGTACTGCAGAAAAAGGAAGCTGGTTGTATAATATGTACTTATACATATTATAAACATAAACATAAACATTTTGATTATATTATGCATAAAATTAAAAGTATAGTTTGGAAGTAAAAATAACCAAATATTTTAAACATACCCGTTATTAACTTGTAAAAATAAGAATATTATGGTTCGACTTGGAAGAACGGGTATCCCCATAGCATGTAATTTTACTTTTGAAGGGTTAAGTGCCAGAAGATTTGAGTCAAAATGGGTTAATTGATAAGTATAGCAAATTTTTGATGCAGTATCGATGACTAGATTACTTATCCCCGGATCGTTTAATTTTTTGATGCAGTATCGTCAGGGGCGGACCCAGAAATTTAAATTGAGGAGGTCATTATAAAATAAAAATAAAATTATAATACTAAATTTTAATATATTAAAAATTACAAAGAATTAAAATATAATTTTTAAATTTTTAAGGGGTATAAAATGTAATTTTAAATTATTATTTTTTGGGTGGCCAGGCCACCCTGGCCCACCCTATGGTCCGCCCATGTAGCCCGTAGCGTGCAAAACAGAGCTCCGGAGCTATCCGGGGTAGCAACTTCACTATAATGATATGATGGGTTTATTATGAGTTTTTACAGGGAACCCTAACTAGAGAGAGTTAGAGTGAGAGTGAACATAATTGGCCATATAGCCGATTGAGTTATTTATAGTGAATATCACTATTTTGTACCTTTGAGGAATCATTTACTGTTTTTACTTGATATTTCAGTCAGTTCTCTTGAGCATTCATTTTTTACCTTGATCTTTTAGTTAATTTGATCTTTCATTCATTTTGCTTGATCTTTCAGTCAATTTCCATTGACCATTCTGAATCTTTGGTACATTACTGCTATTTCGTACAAATTCACAACGAAGCTCAGTCTCGAGTCGGTCCATGTGAGACGACTGAGCCCTGGCGACACCCGCAATCTAAAATCTAACGACGACGATGGGGTTGAAACTCACCAACGGCAACTTCAACCGATAACGGTCCTTTATAATACCTGGTCTCTGTAGAGATAGGTATCAAATGAGAATTTGTATTTTTTAAAAGGTACAGAATGAAAACTTATATCAACTATAAAAACAGTCGAATTACAGCTTGTGTTCACGGTTTAGAATGTTATACTCCTTCTGGCTCACCTCAAACTGCGCAGTTGACTTTTCAGAGTCAAACTTTGAAAACTTAGACTAACTCATAATTATAGGTTAATATATAAATGATAAAACATCAAATGAAATATTATTAGATTCATTATAACATCTATTTTTCAAAAAATAATTTTATATGTATTATTTTTATATGTAGTTAAAGATATTAGAAGTCAAACACGATCATTGAAGGCCGTGAAAAGTTAACTGTGCAGTTTTGGATGAGACAAAAGCAATAAACAAATTTTCAAATGGATCCAAAAAGTAAAAAAAAAAAAAAAAAAGAAGAAGAAGAAGTTAATATCCACAAATTATCCACCCAGTCCTTATGAAAACTTGGAAAATGGAGCTCACCAAACAATTATTTGTTATATTGCCACCCTGCCAAACAAATGATTACTGATGTATTTTTAGACTACCAAACACATAATTGAAACTGAAAAATGAATCAAAATGTTGAGCATAAGTAATTATTTTACATTAAACTACAAAACAAAATGATCAAAACTAAGATAGGGTCGGGTGAGTTGGAATGGAGATAAAGTGGAAGAAGGATAGAGTGAAAACGGGAATTGCCAGCTGGAAATTAAGCAATAAACAATTGGCAGATACGAATCATGTGACCTGCCGCCATTCTTCCCACACCCTGTCCTCTTTCTCCACTTTTATTCTTCCCACTTGCCCCCCTCCAATAATCCTCCTACATTCTCAAGTATTTCATTATTCTTATTTTTAAATTTCAATATATTTTTGCGAGTGTAATTATAAATTTACATTATATTAATATGCTCCTTAGTTATTGAAAAATATTGATATTCCACTTTATAATTTCAATAAATTATGACAAATCAACTATGTTGATGACTTGTGAAGAAAAATACTCACAGAGCAATTGTTGGAGCGACAGCGAAAGAGTATAATTTTGAAACTTCACGAGATATTAATGACTCACGATATGCAAGGTACGCAACGTGAGATTTGACCACCAAATTTGATTTAAGGTGATTTTATCTTTTCGCCAACTAACAAACAGTATCATGTTACAAATAAAAAAAACTCATTCATGTTAATACATGTAATTCAAAACTTATTAATACATGTATCCAATAAGGCCCTGTTTGATAGAGACTATTTCTTGATTTACTGAACTGAACTGAAGTGAAAATTAATGTATTGAAAAATGGAATCAGCATGACTGAATTAACCTGAATTTCATCAAATTACATTTTCACTGAACTGATCTATTAGTAAGTTATGGCAAACATGGCCTAACTGAGTGGTACATCATGGTTTTACTCTTTTTACAATAAAATTCTTGCTAAACCCAAAAGTAAGTATTGTTTGACAATAAGCACCTAGATTCTCTTTAACTAGGCTTTCACGTATCTAGTTAGAGAGTCACTAGATTACACTTATAGTTATTGATATCCAGCATGTTAATTGTATTTTTTTAATCAAATCGAAAGACACAAATAATATGTTTTAATACATTTCATTATCTTCGCTTGAAATATCTTTAAAAAAAGGATGTAAATAAATTACTACAAAAATTACTATTTATATAACTAGCATGGCTCCACCGTGCGTTGCACGGCGTATTTGATCACTTATTAATTGAATTTTTGGTTATTATTAGATTGCATACTTATGTAAATGATAATTATATAAATTATAATATTATGTTGTTTAAGTAAAAAAGAATATACATTTAGATCCTGTTTGTACGAACTTATATTTTGCTGAACTAAATTGAGCTGGATTAAAATGAAGTGAAAATTAATGTATTTAAAAAAAAAATATCAGTGTGACTAAATTAATCTGAAATTTCATCAATTTTCTTTTAATTCTTTATCAAAGTACATCCATAATCTTTTCTCAATGACTCAATCTCTCTATACCATAAAGTTAAATATGTGTCTATTGCACTATTGTATCCAACATGTTCATAGTAATGATAGTCTTTCACTACAATGAAAACGAACAAAACTCAATTGAGTCAATTCATTTAATAATTAATTTTAAAAGGAAGGAACCGAGATTCATAGATGCAACCATAACCTAGTCTAGAAGTTAAAAAATTAATTAAAACGCATGGAATGTAAATTTAGGAACGCTAAAATCCATTTTTTTTACTCTAACAAATTCGACGAAACACAACTATATATGGGCCCTGTTTACCAGAGCTTATCTGTAGATCAGTTCAATTCAATTCAATTCAATTCAGTTCAGTTCAGTACATTAAGAAATAACCTCTAGTAAACATGGCCTAAAATTACTCAAAACAAAAATAATAATGAATTTCACATTATGCAAGCATATTATATAGTCAAGATTCTTAATGCGAAAAAAAAAGAAGATTGTTAATGCGAACCCATTTTCCAGAATCGTCACACCTATTCAAAATTGTCACAACTACCGACACAGTTGGTTTTTTTAGAACAACAACGAAAGCAAATTATATTGATTCATTGGAAGATTTCATATAATTACAATAATATATATATTTCATGATCTCCATACGTGTGATAATTATAACTAAAATATCTAAATATTAGATATATATTCTAGTTGAGCGTTGTACCGTGTGTTGCACGGTGTATTTGAGCACTTTTAATAATAAAATTAATAACTAAAATCAACGATTATACAAATATAATGTATGCTTTGTATTATTCTAAAAATATAGTCCTTTTTTAGAGACAATGATTACGTAGGAAAATCACATATTGCTCCTGGTATTTGAGGTGATCATAATTGATATAATTAGATATTTAGGCAAGGTAAGGATAGAATATATATATATATATATATATATATATATATATATATTTGAGATGATCATATTTGATATAATTAGCTATTGTGAATATCGTTACTCCCTCCGTCTCACCCAAAGCTGCACAGTTGACTTTTCACGGTCTTCAATGATCGTGTTTGACTGTTAATATCTTTAAATACATATCAAAACAATATATAAAAATTTACTTTTCGGAAAATAGATGTTATAATGAATCTAATGATATCTCATATATATTTTTATCATTTATAAATTGGCATATAATTACAGTCAAAGTTTTCTTAGTTTGACTCTGAAAAGTCAACTGTGCAGCTTGAGGTGAGACAGAGGGAGTATATAATTAGATAAGATTGCATTTTGAGTTTTGAATTAGACTTGTATTAATCTAAAAACACTCATAATTAATATTTTAGATTATTGTTTTATTGCCTTTGGATATTCTTTGAATGGGTGGTTTATTGTTTAACTTTGGGTGGAATTTTTCTTATTTGGCCTTGCCTCATGGGTGAGGCTGTCACACAGGAGAATTACTCAAAATCCAATAGGTATTTTTTTTTAGCTCCTTACTTCACCTGCAACAATTAAAATTGTCAAATAAACTTTGATGAGAAATTAAAAAAATGATGTATTATAATAATGATCCCAGACTTCTTTGACCTTCAATTTTTAGCTATATTTCGTTTATTCTGGTATGAATACTTTCGCCATTTTTTTTAAATCTATTTTTCATACCATGTCCTTTTTTAGCATTCTTATCCAATTGATGTGCATGTTCCATATCACAACCTGCACAAAATATAAGACTTTTTAATGTACCTATGTTAGTCTCTCATGTTTTAACCTCCGAATCACATTTTTGGTGTACGTAAGGTCTTGGTCGATAATTGGCGTGATTCAGGGGATGATTACATGCTCGGTCTTCATTACACCTGCTGCAGGTAAATTACCAGAATTTCTGATCACGCCTTTTTTTTACAAGCTTCTAACGTTGGACTCATCAGGTCTTGTCCAAGGATGGGACAACCCTGGTTTATCAACAGTAACTTTAATGCAAACAAATCAAAGTCTACAAACACGGTTGATTAACAGAATTGATCAAACATTACTGATAATACTGGCCCAGAATCCGGCTGGGCCAGGAAGGACCGCGGCCCACAACTATCAAAGCAGTGTCTTTCCCGCTGGAAGGTACATCCGGATAAGGAAGAGGACATATGATGACAAAGAAAGTGGTCCTGCACCTTATCCCCAAAGCAGGTAGAGCTCGACTATAAATACTAGTCTTAAACAGTAAACAAGGTAAGTGACTCATCTCTCTATTCTATATTGAGTGCTCATTCCGTACGTTTACCTTCCCCGCTATCCCCATCTCATCATCACGCCGGAGCTTCTTCCCCGGGACGCCTCCCGGGGATTGTTTTGCAGGACCATAGCGGGCCGATCAAGAAGGTGACCCGGGTAAGCGTCGACCCCCATAGACGGACGGATTTTGGTAGCATCAATTGGCACGCCCGGTGGGACCCTTCCACCTTTGTATGATGGAGTCGCCAAGGAGAGGGCGCGGGCGCCCAAAAAAGAACGCGGTACCTTCAGGGGGTAGTTCTCTTCCACCCCCAGGAGATGAGGTGACCTTGAGGCAGTTGCAGGAGGAGGCTAGACACCAGCGGGAGCTAGGGGTACCGCAGGATGGCCACGTGGAAACTGCCTCTGATGAAGCCGACTCAGAAAGAGAGTATCAGGAGGAGCCAGGACCAATGCCCGCCGGGGGAAGCAGCCCCCGGGCCCAGGGGCCTGAAGCCAGGGAGGAGGAGCAGTCCCTGGCTGATGCGGAGGAATTGGCGGCGTTGGAGTTCATGAGGGCCAATAAGGAATTGTACCGCCAGTGGGTACTCTCTATCCGGGATAGTCGGAGACGGAAGGAACCCGGGGAGAACCAAGCAGCCCCTCTGCAGGGGCACCAAAGAGAGGTTATTGACCTGGATGGAGCCATTCAGCCTCCAAGGATCCAGGGGCGCGTGAATTCTTCCACCATCCCACCCTCTTTCCCTCCGAGTTTCGGGGTTGGAGGGGGAGCGGTCGTGGGACAACAATCGAATTTGGTTCCCCACGCTCCACCTTATTACCCGCGTTCCAGCTGGGGGGCGGGGCAAATTGGGTATGACTTGCCAGTTATGCCGACAGTGTCGTTGGGTTATCAAGGCCCCGGAGCCCAGGGGAACCCGATACAGTATTCCATGCCCATGTACGGATCAATGGGGATGAATTACAGTTACCCGGAGAGATACTGTCGGGAGGACGATAGGACGCGGGGGTACCAGGTGGCGCAGCAGGATCCCAACTCTTTGGAGGCTCGACTGGATAAACTGGTAGGAAGAAACGGGGCTAAACCTACCTCTCCTTGGGTGCCTCGAGTGCTTGCGTACCCATGGCCACCGGGCCTTCGGACCCCGGAAGGAATCCCAACGTATAATGGGGAGACAGACCCGGAAGAGTTTGTCAGAACATACCAAAACCTAATGGTGTCAAGGGATTTCCCGGAGGAATTGAGATGCAAGTTGGTGGGCTGTTACCTGAGAGGAAACTGTCTCGCATGGTTCGATTCCTTGCCCCGAGAAAGCCTTAGAGATTACTACGATTTCTCTAAGGCCTTGCTGTTTAGATACGCCGGGTTAAAGAAGGAAGGGAAGCAGCTGACGGAGCTTCTGGCCACCCGGCAGAAGGCTGCGGAGGGGTCAATGGAATATTACCGAAGGTATATGGATGATAGTATGAAGGTCATAGACAGGCAGCAACAGGAGAAGGCGGTGATCAGTGGGTTTATAAATGGCCTGAGGGATATGGCGTTGTTCCAGAAGTTGATGGAAAACATCCCGGAAACCTTTCACAACTTGCAGATGGCGGTGCAACTGTACTGCGCGGTTAATGATGCCACGCGGAAGAGAAAAGAAGAATCCGGGGGATTCCTCCCGGATAAAATGGAAAGAAGGAGGACGGTTGACCAAAGTAAAAGGGACCTGGCTCCTGCACCAATAAACCGGGCAAGAGCGGATAGTTTCACCCCGCTCAGCAAATCCCGAACGGAGATCCATGCTATCCACAAGGATTTGTTCCCGGATCCGCTGCCTATCCAAGGAACCCCGTCTAGGGAAAATGCGGACAAATGGTGTGCTTATCACAAGTCTTATGGACACTCGACAGAGGGGTGTAGGATGCTGAGGAACGAGATAGAAAAGTTGATAGAACGAGGGCAGCTGAGAGATTGTGTGGCGATGGAGGCAAAGAAGGAGAATCCCCGGGAGCAGCCTCAAGAGCAGCCCCGGAGGAGGTGGCGGCCTAACCCGGGGAGAGGAAATGGGAGAAACCAAGGCAATCAGGGCAATAGGGCCCCGGGTAGGTCTGCTATAGCTGCTGCACCAGTCCAAGCAGTGGAGCCTGCCCCGGCACCCAACAGGATGATCAACGTGATAAGTGGAGAAATTGGAGAGGCATGCCAGTCAGTTTCCGCCATCCGGGCTCGGACGCGATATGTTCCCCCGGGGGAGGTTCAGGGGAAAAGGTTTCGTCCCGATGAAACGCTCACTTTCTCTGAGATGGATGCAGCCCCGCCGCAGATGCCTCACTCAGACCCAATGGTTGTAACGGCAGAAATTGAAGGTTTCTTGGTTAAGAGGGTGTTTGTGGACGACGGGAGCAGCGTGGAGATTATGTTCGCTTCCTGTTTCGATCAATTGGGGATAGGGAGGCAGAACTTGAAACCTCCCTCGTCCCCCTTGTCAGGGTTCACGGGCAAGCCAGAAGTTCCTTTGGGGGTGATTCCCCTTGTGGTATGTATGGTGGACGAAAAGGATCGGAGCAAGAGGGTCTCAGTGACGTGCAACTTTGCGGTTATTGATGCACCCTCACCATACAACGTAATCATAGGAAGACCATGGCTAACCCAAGCCCGGGCGGCAAGTTGTCCGTATTTGCTGACAATGAAGTTCCCCACTGCGCAAGGTGTGGCGGTCGTGCGGGGAAGTCAGGCAGTAGCAAGAAGTTGCATGATGACCGCAATCTTGGACGCAAAGAAAGCAATAGGGGCGGTACACGGAGAAGTTCCCCGGCAAGAATTGGAGGAGATGCAGGTGGCGGACAAAGGGACGGTCACGGTGGGCAAAGATCTCCCGGATAAAGTAAAGAGCGCTTTGAAAGAACTCTTGGCCAGATACCAAGGAGTATTCTCATGGAGCCCGGAGGACATGGTGGGAGTGTTGCCAGAGTTGGGGGTACACAAGTTGAACATAAGCCCGGCAACAAAACCAATCAGACAGAAGAAAAGACCTGTAGCCCCGGAAAGAGCGGAATATATAAAGAATGAAGTAAAGAAGTTGGAGAAAGCCGGGGTGGTCGAGGAAATCATCTACCCGGAATGGATAGCCAACCCGGTCCTGGTCAAGAAGCACGATGGCAGTTGGCGCATGTGCATTGACTTTACAGACTTGAATAAGTGCTGCCCCAAAGACAGTTATCCTCTCCCAAACCTGGACCGGCTGGCAGAAACCATCGCGGGTTACTCGGTGCTAGCCTTCTTTGATGCGCACAAAGGTTATCATCAAGTGCAGATGGACGAAGCAGACAAAGCAAAAACTTCCTTTATCACCGATTTTGGAACTTTTTGTTACAAGAAGATGCCTTTCGGGTTGAAAAACGCGGGGGCTACCTACCAGAGGATGGTGGACAAGCTTTTCAAGGATCAAGTGGGAAGGAACATGGAAGTATATGTTGATGATATGGTGGTAAAGAGCAGGGCTTACGGGGCTTTCTTAAACGACTTGGAGGAGATGTTCGAGAAACTAGAGAGGAGCAATCTGAAGTTGAACCCCTCCAAAAGCACCATTGGAGTAGGTGCGGGGAAGTTCCTAGGCTTCATGGTGTCAAGCAGGGGCATCGATGTTAACCCGGAAAAGGTGGAGGCCATAGCCAAAATGACCTCCCCAAAGTCGGTGAAGGAAGTTCAGCGGTTAACCGGGTCCCTTGCGGCTCTCAGTCGATTCCTATCGAAGGGGGCAGATAGGCAGTTGCCTTTCTTCAATATTCTCAGGAGGGCCAAGGCGTTTGAGTGGTCCGGGGAATGTGAGAAGGCATTTCAAAATCTGAAGGTGCACCTTCAACAGCTGCCCACTCTGAAGAAACCATTCCCGGGGGAGGAGCTTTTTCTGTATATAGCGGCGTCCCGGGAAGCAGTAAGTGCCGTGCTAATCAAAGAGGAGGAGGGGAAGCAGCACCCAATCTATTTTGTTAGCCGGGCACTTCGGGGGGCAGAAACCCGGTACACCGAGTTAGAGCAGCTGGTCCTGGCACTGGTGCACGCTTCAAGGAGGCTTAAACCCTACTTCCAGGGGCACCCCATAGTGGTCCTTACCAATTACCCGCTAAGGCAAATCATGTTCAAGCCAGAGGCATCAGGGAGGATGATGAAATGGGCTATAGAGTTAGGAGAATATGAAATCAGGTATGAGCCAAGAAGGGCTATTAAGGGTCAGGCCCTAGCGGACTTCTTGTTCGAATCAGAAGCAAGGATAAGTGAGGAACAGGAGATGCCTGACATTCCGGAGAACATGGCTAAAGTTGAGACAGACCCGGCCTGGAAGTTATATGTGGATGGATCGGCTCACTCCGGGGGTAGCGGAGCGGGAGTACTGATAGTCAGTCCGGAAGGGAAGGAGTATCCCTACGCAGTCCAATTCACTTTCAAAACAACCAACAATGAAGCTGAGTACGAAGCTTTGATTGCGGGGTTAAGGTTGGCAAAAGAGATGGGCATTAAAACTATCACGGCACACAGCGATTCTCAGATTGTTGTGCAGCAGGTAAAGGGAGAATATGAAGCCCGGGAGAAGAGCCTACAAAAGTACTTGGAAGCGGTAAAGCTTCTGATAGCCGGGTTTGAAACCTTCAACTTGGTTCAGGTCCCCCGGGAGAAGAACAGTAAAGCAGATGTTTTGAGCAAGTTGGCTTCCTCAGAATTAAAACCTGAGCCCGGCCAAAAGTTGTACTTGGAGGTACTAGGGAGAAGGAGCTACCAGGAGAATGATCGAGTAATGCTGGTAAACGAGGAAGAATCCTGGATCACGCCCATGCGGGCGTACCTCGAAGAAGGAACCACACCGGAGGATAAGGCCCAGGCCCGGAAGCTGAGGGTTAAAGCGCCGAAATATGTGGTCCAAGAAGGGGAGCTGTACAAGAGAGGATACCTCCAACCTCTGCTCAAATGTGTGGAAAGAACGGAAGGTCAGCACCTTATCCGGGAGGTGCACGAGGGATCTAATGGGAGCCACCAGGGAGCTCGCACGATGGCCAGGAAGATCCTAAGGTTGGGGTATTATTGGCCAACGTTGTTCAAAGATGCGGAAGAACATGTACAGAAGTGTTTGGCATGCCAGACATTTGCCCCGCTAATCCATGTTCCCCGGGAGGAGTTAATCGGAGTTACGGGAGCTGGGCCGTTCAGCAGATGGGGAATCGACTTGGTGGAACCATTCCCAACTGCCCCGGGAGGAGCCAAGTACTTAATTGTGGCGATCGACTACTTCAGCAAATGGGTGGAGGCAGAACCACTCACCAACATACGGGGACTAACTTGCGTCAAGTTTTGTTGGAAGAACATCATTTGTCGATTCGGTATCCCAAAGATCATAGTCACGGACAATGGAGCGCAGTTTGAGAATGACCCTTTCAAGTCATGGTGTGTTAAGTACGGCATAGAGCAGAGGTTGACATCTGTGTATCACCCCCAGGCAAACGGGCAAGTGGAAGTCACCAACCGTACTATCATCAAAGGGCTAAAAACCCGCTTGGAAGGTGCGCGGGGGAATTGGATTTGGGAATTGCCTAGTGTGCTTTGGGCGCACCGGACTACAGAAAGCTCAGCTACCGGGGAATCTCCATATTGCTTGGTGTATGGGTCGGAGGCAGTAATACCCGCAGAAATAGGGATTCCGAGCCCTCGAACACAGCATCAGCGCCCGGAAGAAGAAGACGCGGGACGGCGCCTTGACTTGGACCTCCTGGAAGAAAAGCGAGAGAATGCAGCACTTCAGGAAGCCAAGGTGAAGGAGCGAGTAAAGAGGTATCACGACAGAAGGGTGCGAAAGGAAGTCTTCACCCCGGGAAACTGGGTGATGAGAAGAAATGATAAGAGCCACCAATCCCCGGAAGGGAAGCTGGCTCCTAACTGGGAAGGGCCATACAAGATCAAGGAAGCACACCCGGGAGGGAGCTATGTGCTAGAGGACAAGCAGGGAAAGGAGATCCCCAGAAGGTGGAACATAGCTAACCTGAGAAGGTTTTACGGGAAGTAGAATGCCCCGCATCGCAGTACAGCCACTAAAGGCATGGATATGCCTCTCCCGGAAGCGTGAATACGCCAAGCATGAATATGCTAGGCATGAATATGCCAGGTATGGATATACCCCTCCCGGAAGCATGAATATGCCCGGAGAGAGAACCCGACGTTTGGCCTCGTTCTGGGTTTAGAGTATTTGTAAAAAGGGACCCATGGGTAGCTCCCATTTGGGTGCCCCGCTAGAGCGGACCCGGAGCTCGGATGAAGCCCGGGGACCAAAGAATGTAATGTTACAAGAAAGAATTAATGAAAAGGGTTTTCAACAAGCAATTTTATTCAATATTTGAATTACATAGCATTTTATACATCGCAGGAATACGCGGTTATATTACAAAGGAACAATTACATATATAATTCTATCTACACGTCCTTAGACCCATTTAGGGCCTGACCCGGAAGCGCCCTCTGGGTTACCCGGGCGGAAACCCCCACCAAAAAATTGAGAAGACAAGATGTCTTCAGCAAACTGAGCATCCGGGGCCTGATTCCATGCTAATTCCTCCTCCAGTAGTTCGGCGTCTTCTTCATTCAGCTCAGGGATAGGAACCACCACGGACCCTTCCGGGAGCGGTTCCGCCAGGCGCATCCTCCTTACACCAGCCGAGGTGACAAACTGGTATTTAGGGAACAAGTTCGCAGCGCCCTTGCCCTTCTCCTCTCGGCTAATACGAGTACCCTCGGCGGTCTTCACTCCTTTGGTGGTAACCCCGGAAGCAGCAATCTCCCGGATACGCCTTATCCGGCGTGTTAACTCTTCCGGGTCTACAGACACGGTCATGTCTTCATACCTCTCGTAAGCAATATCTACCTCTACCCGGGCAGGGACCCGGCGGAGGCTGGAGGGATAAGGCTCGACCTCCCCGCCAGTTATCTTGGTATACCACTCCACGGCGTCTAGATAGGCCTTGTGATTAGGAGCCCCTTCACCAAACTTCCTCGGGTTGGCCTCCATACGCTCAATGGTCCTACGAACCCCGGCGGGAACGTCGGTCAGAGGAGAAACACCAACTAATCCATTCTTGAGTCCCAACAGATGGTAGGACAGCCGGACGGTCGTCAGCGCTTCTTGGAGAACCTTGTTCCTATGAGTAAGGGATCGATTTTCCTTCTCAAAATCGCAGATAAGTTTATTCTGCGCGGTGCGGGTCTCCAGGTTCCGGAGCTTTTCTTGCGTCCGCTCTAGTTCGCCCCATACCATACCTAGTTCCTTGGCAGTACGACTCTGGGAATCATCATGAAGGGCTTGCAGCTCAGCGATGGTTTGGTGGGAATTCAGGGCTTCCCGCATGTGATCCGACGCAAGGTCGAAACATTGATTTAACGATCCAAACTTGGCCTCGACCGACTTGAGAAAAAATACCAACACCCGGATCGTTCCAAATTCCTGAAGGAAGCAATCCAGCCCTGCCTCTGCTAATGCCCGGTTGGCCTGGTTGCCTCCGAACCTCCAGTGGGCTAGTTTCCTCTGAAGGAAAGAACACTGGAGGCATCCAGCGCGGGGAAGAGAAAAGTAAATACCGGAAGAACTATTAGGATGAGGAAAAACGTAAGGTAGGGACCCACGCGGGAGATTCTCCTCCAGGGGGCGCTCAGACTACAAAAGATAGTAATTTCATTAAATTAAAAGGTAGAACTTATATTAATCAAAAAGGGCCCAGGGCCAAGTTCTACATGAGCCTCCCGGGGAGGAATATTACAAAAGATGACAAAAAAAAAAGATACGAAAACTAGAGTCTAGGGGAATACATTATCCTCGGCAGGATTTTCCTCTCCCGGGGTAGCATGGGCACTCCTCCACCTCCTCTCTAGTTCAGCTACGTCCGCATCAGACCAGCTGGGGCCGCAGTAGGCAGGGGCATCCACCCTTGGCTCATCCTCCGGGCGCTCAGGAAATCCCACCTTCCGGATAAACTTCCGGGATTGATAGAGCAAGTCGTCCTGCCCCCTTGGAAGCCCCACAGTGTATTCGCCCGTTTCCCCCTCAACGGCCTGATATCCATAGTTGTCAGGAATAGCGCAGTACTCCTGATAACTCTCGGCCCAGTGAGGTGTTTCCGGGACTACACCATAAGCATTAAAGCTTTCCAGACCAGGATCGGGGTAAGAGGCCTCACAGATCTCCTCGAGCTTGACCTTTTTGATATCTGAGGCTGAGGGAGCCCGGGAGGACATCTTCAGTGAATCCCACAGCCGGGGCACTAGGCCCTCTAGGTTCGCCTCTTGAAGGGATCTCCAGCGATGGTTCAGCAGGTCGCTCGCCTTGGGGCGATAGTATGACGCTTGGGCTTCGAGGCGAGCGGGTCCCGGAAGCCAGCCCCGCAAGCTGCGGTACATCTCGTGGCAAGCATCCTCGCTAGCCGCCGCAGCAATCCCCTCAAGCCTCTTGTCGAAGTCGGCGGAATGGAGGACTTTCTGGACTATGGCATTCAGAGCGTCCAGCTGTGCGTCCTTCTTCTCCTTCTTAAGGGAGGTGTATTTCTTCTCCACCTCGGACAGCCTTTTCTCCTTTTCCGCCAGCTTTTTCTCCTTCTCAGCCAGCTTCTTCTGAGAAGCCTTCAGCTGGGCTTCCAGGTCACCTTGCCCGGCTAACTTCTCCCGGGCATCGCGGAGCTCTCTCTCCTTTTCAGCAAATAGGTCCGCGCTGTACTTGGAGTACGTTCGGTTTAGCGCATCGGCCAGCTGAGAGTCCGCCAGGAGTGCGTCGGCGAACGTGGTGGTCTGCAAAATAAAACAACAGTAAGGTTACCTGGGAGATTAGAAACACGATAAAAGTAAGCAATGAGAAGCAAGGTTAACATACCCCTTCCCTCTCAGGGATAACTTGAGAATCATCCCGTAAGGGAGAATTGGATGGGGGAGGAGGAGGGGGAGGCGCGGCCGCACTTTCCACCCTTTGGCGGGAATGCGGAGGAGTCTCTTTGCTATCGGCCAGCGGCCGCTTAGGGCGAGAACTAGCCCCGCCACTGTAAATAGGGTGCCGGATGAAAGATTTCCTCCCCGGGGTAGGGGAAGACCCCGGGGCCATTTGCTGGGAAGGCGGTCGCTGCTGGCGAACCTTCTGAGGAATGAACCCGGGGTTCTCGGTAGCGACTGGACCAGACGGAGGAACCACTGGCTGATCAGGTGTAGGGGCCACCCTCGGATGAAGATCTTCCTGGCGACTGCTATCCCCGGAAGGCATCTCGTCAAAGGGAGTAGCGTCCGCGTATAAAGTAGGTTGGACTGAAATCAGGAAAAGAAAATTAGAGTCAGATGCATGTATATAAACAAAACAAATAATGAAAGCCCTAATAAGCACCTCCATCCGGCCACACCGCGGCTATACGCGGGAGTGTGAAGAGCTCAGCGGGATAAATCCCGCGAGGCCAATAATAGCCCGAGTTCCCGGTCTTGAAGAAGTCCTCGGTACTTAGAGGGGAGAGGCTAAGAAGACTGTGGTCACTAATAACGATATCGGGGAGATTGGTGAGGGGTTTCCTGTCCTCAGGAACGAGGGAGTCGTTCCATGGGGGCATAGGATATACCCGGGCATCACACATAAAGAAACCCTTTGCAAGGTATCCTTTGGCGGATTTGGGTTTGTTCAAAATGAAGTCCTTCATCCCGGAGCGAATGGTGAAGGAAAAAACCCCGGGGAAGGACGCGTGCGCCTTCCGCAGGGCATAAAAGGAACGAAAAAGTAAAAGGGAAGGGGGGACATGGCACCTGGCGCAATTAAGCAGAAAGGCCAGGATTAACACAATCCCGTTAGGATGCAGCTGGGCTGGGGCTATCGAATAAAAGTTGAAAATCTCAAGGAAGAGAGGGGGAAAGGGTAGGCTAAGCCCGTATTGAAAGTGAATCCGCGGGATACACGAAACCTCTCGCTCAGAGACCCCCGGGGGAAGTTTAGAAAGGGAGGCGTTTAGAGGAAGGGGAATAAAGGAACGCTTAGCTAAGTCTAAAACGTCCTTATCTAGAGAAGGAGAATCCCCGGGGGTGTCATGGAATTTGAGGCCCACAGGACGCACCCCATGAGTAGGCCCCCGGGGAATGTCGCCACCAAGACCTTCACCCAATACCCCCTCATCCTGATCCTCTCGTGGATGACTAGGCCGCCCGGCTGGACGCAGGCCTGCTCCATCCGGGTTCAATGTATCCGGGTGGTTTAATTCCCGGGAGATATCGAAATCCTCGGAAGAGGCGTTTGGGGAAGAAGGGGAGGAAACCGTGTTATCAGCAGCCCGGGAGCGGACTTCAAATCGGTCTTGGACCCCCTCGGTGTCTGAGGAATAGTTGGAGGAAAGCGGGGAACTCATAGAGAAGAAGAGAATAAGGAGATAGGGCTTACTTGGCTGAAAGGGCGAAGGAGCGAATGAGCAGAGCGTCTGGAGAAATTTTGCAGAAAGTAAACTAGTGAGAAGGAGGTTAGGCCCCTTATATAGACGGAGGAATAGGAACCGCCACCTCAAAAGGTGGAAAAGCAATAATGACACGATGAACGAGACACTGATCAATGCAGAAGAGGAAAAGGCGGCGTCGTCAGAAACCCATTTTAGCATGGATGGGTCCTACCAGGAAAGTAGCAGCCAAAGAGGGAGCGCTTAAGACCAGTTCCCCGCGTCATGAAAACCCGGATGACTGGTCTGGGGGGCTAGTGATAATACTGGCCCAGAATCCGGCTGGGCCAGGAAGGACCGCGGCCCACAACTATCAAAGCAGTGTCTTTCCCGCTGGAAGGTACATCCGGATAAGGAAGAGGACATATGATGACAAAGAAAGTGGTCATGCACCTTATCCCCAAAGCAGGTAGAGCTCGGCTATAAATACTAGTCTCAAACAGTAAACAAGGTAAGTGACTCATCTCTCTATTCTATATTGAGTGCTCCTTCCGTACGTTTACCTTCCCCGCTATCCCCATCTCATCATCACGCCGGAGCTTCTTCCCCGGGACGCCTCCCGGGGATTTTTTGCAGGACCATAGCGGGCCGATCAAGAAGGTGACCCGGGTAAGCGTCGACCCCCATAGACGGACGGATTTTGGTAGCATCAATTACATAAAGGTATAAATTTAACACCAAATAGTATGAAAATAAATAAGATTAGATAATTTGACAATACCCGGAAGAAGAAGATGATTCTTACTGAATCTCATATGCATGCAAACCTAACACACATATATGCCTGAAACATAAAAATCAAATTTAACACCAAACAAATAGTATCAAAATTATACATTACCTCAAGAAAGCACGTTATAATGACTCCTACACTATATGGTCGACGTTGAATATGAGTATATATAATATATTGAGTATAGGTGGTTTATTTTGGAATTAATTAAAAGTATATATTACATGAGATATGGTATAAATTTAATATTTTAGTGGACAAATAATAATCTCCTACGGCTAAATGCCTTCTTTGGTCCACCAATTACATTATGAAGAATCACAAAATATATTATTTTACTTAGAATTGTGTTAGTATGGTAATATACGGTATACGAAAGGTATGAAAAGTTGACAATTATACATTATTGTCATATTTAAATTGATGGCTAATAATACATACATAAGTAAAGATCACAAGAATATATCATTCTCCGTTTAAGCTAACAATAAAATAATATTAATAACCCAAATAATATATCATAAATTCGTAAATAATCAAACAACTAAGAAAAGTTGGTACGCAGGGCCGGCCCTGAGAATTTTGAGGCCCTGTGCATAAATGAAATTGTGGCCTCCAATTTTTTATCCATTTAATTTAATAAAAACTTACATGATAACTAACATATTAAAAAATTAGCTACTACTCTGCAAGAATATTTTTTTATAAAGTTACTATTTTTTTTAAAGAGTGAGTGACATATATATATATATATATATATTTTATTTTATTTTATTTTGCAAAATATGAAACAATAGTTTGTTCCAAATAGTTTATTTTTAACTAATAATGGGGAGAATTTTAACAACATAATCTTTTATTAAAAAATATACATCCAAATAGATAGTTAAAAATATAAGTCTTTAATTTTATTTTATTTATTAATATTATACAAACTACTTTATTTATTGTTTTTAAAGTTACATAATTAAAATAAAATTTCATTAGAATTTTTTTTGAAATATTATAAAGCCAACCGTTACACAAAATTAATATCTCAAATTTGTTCTCTTTTGGAGCAGATTAATCTTCTTTAATATCCAATTAAATTACCCTCCTAAATTATTTTCTTTTACTTTACCTTTCTCTAATCATACTCCTAAATTAATTCTCTTTCCTTTCTCTCCTAATCCTTATTACTTATTCTGATATGGATTGAATCGTGAAAACTTTAATGTCCACTAAATTACTCTCCTAAATTATTCTCCTCCCTTTTATATCTCCCTAATCATTCCTAAGGAATGATTCCTTATCTGATAAGTATTGAATTCCATTTTACGATTCACTTTCATGGTATTAGAAAATTATTTTGGAAAGATTTTTAAAATAAAAATTATTTCGGGAAGATTTTAAATATTTTGAGGCCCTGAGGAACCTGAGGCCCTGTGCCGTGGCACATACGGCCCCGCCTCAGGGCCGGCCCTGTTGGTACGTACATGGAGCATAATAAAAGTAAATAAACACATAGGGGGTGTTTGGTGAAGAGCTGATTGAGGCAAAATTAGCTGATTGGGAGTAGGGGTGATAACGAGTCGATCCGATCACGATCATCACTATGTTCATGATCGACTCGTTTAAATTTTGAGGTGATCACGATCGATCGCGATCAAAGCGATGAAAATAATTCATGATCATGATCGGATCGTTTAAAAATTATAATGATCACGATCTGATCGCGATCGACTCGTTTAGATAATCGATCAGATGATCAATAATCAATAACGATCGGCTCGATCAAATGATCACTGATCAATCATGATCAGTTTAAAAGTTTTTTAAAAAAGTTAAAAATTAACAAATTACTAGAAAATAATTCATTTAGATGTATATATTTATATTATATTAATCGATTATCTTATCGATCGATATCGATCACCTTATCGATCTGTTCGCGATCATGATCGAGATTTTATGTCTATGATCGTTGATCGTTCATTTATTAAACGATCAAAAAAATTTGATCATGATCGGCTCATTTATTAAATGAACGATCTCGATCCGATCTTTAACCGATCCGATCGCGATCCGATTAACGAACGCTCGTGATCGTGCTCACCCCTAATTGGGAGAGATTAGCTGTTTGACCAAATTAAATGGGTGAAAAAAGTGTTTGGTGGAGAGCTGATTGAAAGAGCTGATTGGGCTCAAAAAGCTAATTTCCAAAACGCTGATAATAGGAGCGTTTTCAGATTAGCCTTTTCTCTTTCCATGTTTAAATACGTTCTTATCCTCTCCCTTGTTAACCGATTCTTTTTATTTATACGTCTTCACAACAGCAGATTATGTTCGACTTATTTTCTTCTTTTCCATTTATTTCCTTAAAAAATTTAGCCCCAGCATTTCTTTAAAATATTACTTCCTTAAATTTCTATTTTAAATATATATTTTTCTCTTGTATTTCAATAAATTATTTACATAAGCGACAAATTTATGTTGAGTACATTTTAAAATGTAATGCTAAACCAACCACTGATTTTACTAAATAATTGGTATATAGTAAAAATGATATTAATTTTAATTGGTCTAAAATATTATAAATATAAACAAATTAGTATTAATATTAATTTATACAAGTATACACAAGTCCTTATATGTCATTTTACCATGTTAATTAAGCAAACAGCTATTAGCTATCGGCTAATTTACCAAACACTTTTATACAATCAACTAATGCAATCAGCTAGTCAAATCCGCTAATTGAAACAGCTAGTCAAATCAGCTAATACAATCAGCTAACAACTAACAGCTATCAACTAATCACCAAACACCCCCATAGTAAAGTTGGTACATAAAACACAATTAAAAAATTATGGTAAATAATGATATAGTACATTTTTCCATATTTAAATTAACGGGTATTGGAATAATTAAATTATGGAATTAACCAAGAATCCAATTTTATATTTACTATATTTAAAATAACAGAAAAGATCTTAAGCAATTAATTGATTATGGTAATATCTTAAGAGCATACACAATAAATTTACTATATTTTAAAAAATGAGTCCAATTTTGAATTTACTATATTTAAAATATTTACGGTAAAAATTGTTACTTTATACGAAACGAAACGACGTCGTTTATTTCACGCACTTTTTTTTTGGAGTGAATAACTTTTCAAGTTCCCTTTAGGGATAATTTACGTCTAAAAAAGTTATGATTGATGATTTTACAAAATTTTACAAAAAAGTTATAATCAAAATGATTTTACATTTACATGACAAGAGTTTGATTATGATTGATGGTTCAAAAACAAGTAACACAGGTCACTTAATTAGAGTGAAACTTAATTGCATTCAAAAGAACACTTTGATGGGAAACTACGTAATTATGGTTTCCAAGGCCAGCTGGCACTGGGTAATAAACATGCTGGCATTTTGTCTTACGTGGAAGATAGTGACATTTCGATGTTCGCCACATAGGAAACTCAAAAGAAGGATTCCTTGCCCCTCCTCTTTTTTTTTTTTTTTTTTTTTTTTTTTTTTTTTTTTTTTTTTTTTTTTTTTTTTTTTTTTTGTGAAGCCTTGCCCCTCCTCACTTTTCAAAGTACCGTTGGTTCCGTCTCTTCCACAACCTTTTTTTTTTGTGCACTTGTCCATCTTTTATTCCATTTTGACGTACGAGTTAAACTCAAATATTCCCTCCAATCCTTAAATAGTGTCATGTAATCTTTAATTTGGCATATGATTGAATAAAAATAAGTTTTTTTTTTTTGCATTGCAAAGAAGAGTGTAATATTACAAAACCATCAAATTTAAAAGAAGTGATACGGAGAGTGGTCTGGACTCTGGAAAATTGGGGGAGAAGATGAAGTAATATTCACATAGTTTTGTAAGTAGTCCCACATTTTCACACCATTACAAAACATATATCTATATTTTATTTCACATTATTGTCACCCATCATGCCACATTACCGCATGTATTTAATATAGTCAAGTAATCAAGCATTCAGTTCATTAGCCACATTACCGCATGTATATTAATGAGCTGTTTTCCCCTGCATTTTGAGCCCTACATTTTGAATATGGAATTAGTTGGTTCATATGATCATGGCCCTGTCCAATAGGGTGCTGGTACAGGTTGCTGGTGCTGGTAGGTGCTGGAAGGTGCTGGTAGGTGCTGGTAGGGTATTTAAATTAAATTAAAATTGTATAATTATGATGTACATAATTATGTACTGTGATTAATAAAATAATGTCAATGTTATATGTTGAAATACATAATTATGTACTGTGATTAATAAAATAATGTCAATGTTATATGTTGAAATACATTTACTATTTTTTGATTAGTTAAACATAAGTTTAATTAATCATTAGTGTATCATAAAATAATATCCAATACAATAACTGTAACCAAAAATTTATAAATTATATGTATATTCATGTACATATTATTAATATAAATTTTATAAATTTAAAAAAATTATAAAATTTATATTAATAATATGATTTTACTTTGGAGACATGTAATTTTGTATCCCAATTTATTTTTCTCACAGACCCTTGACTGTGTTGAAAAACCAAGTGGTGATGTTATCTTATCTTCGCGATCCAAGATATCCAAAACAGAAACTTCACAATTTCTGAAATTCCCCCAATTTCTGAAACTCTCCCGCCGTCGCCGTCCGTCGCCCAGGCTCCCGCCGTCGCCGTCCGTCGCCCAGGCGTCATATGTTCAGCCATCTGGTACATTTGATGAGATCTCGACAACTTCTTATCGATGGAAGACGAGTTAAGATAATTGAAAAAGTTGCTATTTGTTTATGGGTATTGGCCAAGGGACAATCCTATCGTGATGCTTCTTCACGATTCAACTGTTCCCCAACCACCATTGGTTCATGTTTTAAAGAAGTGGTGAATGCTTTGGTGATATTGTCGCACGATATCATTAGGCCTCATCGTGATTTATTGGAGCCTTCCCCGGAGGTTACAAACGATGCACGATATTGGCCTTTTTTTGAGGTGATGTGTTGTACTAAATTTCTATTATTTTGGTCATACCAGTTTGACTCATTTTATATGATGAATATGTTTCAGAATGCTATTGGAGCTCTAGATGGAACTCTTATAGATGCAGTTGTTGGTGATGAAGAAGGTGTTCCCTTTTTCACTCGCAAGGGGAAAAAAAGTTGTAATTGCTTAGCACTATGTTCTTTTGATAAAATATTCACATATATTCATGTGGGATGGGAAGAAAGTGCCCACGACTCAACAGTGTGGAAAGATGCATTGGGTAACCCAGAATTCTGTTTTCCTCATCCCCCAGAAGGTAAAATTTTAAATGTACATCAAGTTACCTAACAAATAATATTGTATAATTTGTGTACATCAACTTACCTAACAATTTTTGTTGGAAAATATTATTTGGTAGATTCAGGATATCCAAACACCCTTGGATACTTGGCTCCATATAGTGATGGAGTAAGTCGAAGGCATCTACCGCAATTTAGAAACACACCACCTCAAGGTATGAAGGAACATTTTAACAAACGACATTCTTCTTTAAGAATGAAAGTAGAAGGAGCTTTCGGTCAGTTGAAGAGTTCTTGGAAAATGTTAAAAAGAATGCCCCAAACTGACATTGATTCCCAAAAAGCAATAATTGTTGCATGTTTCACACTTCATAACTTCATTCGAATGCAACAACTAGACATTCCCGTGTTAGATCATCCTGAGGGTGTAGGAAGTAGTGATTCAGGTTTGTACGATGATGATCGAAAAACTGCTATGAACGAAGTGCGTGAGAGTATTGCCTTACAAATTTGGCATTTAGGAGATGTTGATTTAGAAGGTAGTGATGTTGGCGAAGATGAATCATTAGATGATAGCGATTAGTAGTATATGTGATTTGTAATATTATTGGAAGTACGAATATGTTTGTAACAGTTGTAAAATATTTATTTATAATATTGATTTACTAGTACGAAATTGTTATTTAAATATATTTGAAAAATGATTAATAATTATGAAACTATATATTTGAAGAATGATAATTCATACAAAACATTGTGAAACTAATTTTAAAGAGAAATCATCCTTTTGTTGTAAAAAAAAAAATTTTAAACAATTCATGTCTGTGAATAGTGACAAGTGCTGGTAGGTGCTGGTGGGTGCTGGTAGGTGGTAGGTGCTGGTGGGTGCTGGTAGGTGCTGGTAGGTGCTGGTGGTGCTGGTTTTGTGCGCTATTGGACAGGGCCCATGTTAAATATACATACTCCCTCCGTCCCACTATGTTGTACCCAATTCTTTTTGGCACGATTTTTAAGAAATCTGATGCTGATGTGGATGGTAGGGTTGGTGAAGTATGTTAATAGTTTATATTATAATTTTTTGCCAAAATAGAAAATAGGTAAATCTCTTTGGGACGGACCAAAAATAAAATTGGATAAATTTCTTTTGGACGGAGAGAGTACTTTGAACTAGCCGCGTTCTAGTCCTCACGTTACGGACATGTCTCGTGCTTAAGAATGTGGCATGTGCTTTTTTCACTATTTGGATATAACCGTAGGACCCAAATCATACTCATTTTGCACTCCATTTGACACCAAAAATAATACATTGCATCTTTTCACACCATTTTACTAAATGCTAAGTTTAACCAATTGCTACTTCTAATTACATTTTTCTTTTGCACATCTAAAATATACTATAATATTTCTAGTGCACCTTTGCATTTTTAGTTGCTTTTTTATTGCCTTAGTAATAATAAGGACATTTTGGTTTAAAAAAAAATAGATATGCACAAGAAAAATGAACTTGCAGAATACCCTAAGTTTATTGTATGGCTATTTCTACGTAGTTTATATTTTTATATAATTTTCGTAATAGTACAGCTCATCTAACACATTGAATTTGTAATGTTATGTGTAAAATTTTACAAAATATGAAAAATGTACATCATGAATGTCATAGTATTACGAATATGAACTGCAAATAAATAATAGGCAAAATTTTGAATATAAGATAAAAGATAATTTATAAATTAATTAATTCTCTTCAAAATACTCACAAAACCTACGAATTTATATACATTTTTTTTTGTTACAACTACTCATACGCATACTTCAGTACAAGATTCTACAACTATGCTACTCTAGCCTACTCATACGGATCTTGTACGTCGAACAACCGAGATCCTCATCGTGCTTAGAGTGGGGCGAAGATCCCACTATAATACACCATCGATGCTCCCTTGCACTTAACAACATTGATGTAGCTCCGACTCTTGAGTGAGTGCGATTGAAAACTTGACAACGGAGAAATGTATCAAATTTAATATATTAAACATATGAACTAATAATTTTCTCACCCGCAACCTCAAGATATAGCAGTCCTAAAATATATACGGACTATAAATAGCTTCTCAAAAAATCTACACAATCCGGAAAATCAAGCGTAAAATGGCAATACAGTAGATTCTGTGTATAAATAATGGCAATCAATAATTTGGGTCAAAGTACTCGATGGCTTAGACATTTCTAACATGTGCCGGAGTATATGAGATACCATTGACAATTGACTATACTATACAAAACGAACTCAACGTCCGTCCAGCCCACCATCATCATAACATCATTATTTATCTAGTTAGGCAGCCCATGTGGAATTTAATATCTTCCAATAATTTATTGCTACATTTCATGATTATATAATTTTTCTGTTCAAACAGTCCAATAATTATAGCGAATACAACCTCAGCTTCTTTGTATGACATATCTACGTCTTGCTTTATATCAAAGGTTTTCTGAGCTAAACAATCCTCGCTATTATGTGTTGTTTCATGAATTAATTAAAGTAGCTAAGTAAATGGCTAAAGCTAAACTATCATTTTGTTCATTATCTTTTATTCCAAAAAGGAATTTAGCATCAATCATTCACAGTTGACTACAAAATGTACAAATCCTTTCGTTAAATTATCACTTTTTTTTTCTTTTTCTGTTTTATGTCCAACTGAAAGCATAATTAGCCGTTACAACTTAGATTACACTGATTATTAAACAGGACGCAGACATAAATTTTTTCTTATGCATGTTATTGTGCTTGTAAAAAAGGGAAATGATGATAAATAAACATGGAGCATATAATCGTTTTAAATTGGTGGGATTCGATACAAACATTTCTTTAGTAAATTTTATTAGTGTAGTAGTATTAATTTGGATGAATAGATCATATTCATCATCAATATATAAAAAGGAATTCTGAAATTCCAACTTTTGTAGGAAATGAGTCACACTATGCCTTTTCCTCACGTACGAACATGCACTTTGTTTATTATAAAAACACCAACATAATTAAGAGAAGATTGTTTTCAAAATTGAATTAATATGACTAAATTATGCCAAATTTTATTAAATTAAATTATTATAAAGATGTAAAGATTCTCTGCAGCTACAATAACGAAATTAATATTAATATTGTAATCAGTCCTGCATGCCCCACCTTGTTGGGTTATGGACAAATGCCAATAGAATTTCTGAGTAATTATTTGTTACCGGGTATTTGGGAACCTGAAGGGTCACACACAACAGAACAAGTTATTGGGGTTTTGTTGGATTAATCGAGTAATTAATCCATAAAGGCTAATTGAGAATTATATGGTTTGGACTTGTACAAATGATAAGAGTTATCATTTCTCTTAATCAATATTAATGTAAATTAATATTGTATGGTATTCATACCAGGATGACAAAACGGTTGTCAGTTACATAGAGAACATAAATATGGAGGTATTATTGTCATAACGTTGGACGTTACGATTTCATGTGATGAATATAATATTAACTCTCCTCTCTTTTCCATTATCTCTCTATATATATCAACAGTCAGGTTCATCTAACAGATACAAGATAACACACAACTATTCTAGAAATTAGTTCTATATAGTTTGTCTTGGGTGAATGGAGCTGGCACGTTTAACTGACTGTCCCAGTAGTCGAGTTCGTGTGGATACCATCAGAGGTCGGACCTTTTGTGCGACTAATAGATCGACATCATCAAGCAAATATCGGATACCGGAGACACGAGATTCATCAATCCGGTAATCTAATTTACGCATTACTTTATCATGATCCTGGCTATTTAGTATTAGTGAATACTTACACACCTTGCATTGGAAACTAAATTAGTAGGACATATATAATTATACCACAACAAATAAATCAACGAAATGACAAACTTTTGCAGAAAACGGTCTATTCACATAATATAGCTATGTTTTGGATAACATCAATAACTCGGATATGGAATGGAAGTTTTGAGTGGAAAAGTGAGCAATGATGTGATTAATTTATCAAAGATTTTGTTAGACCTATAAAATCATCACGAAAGACACAGTAAATTCCACATGCAGGTTCCAATTCTGAGCCTTTTGCGGGAGGAACAATGATTGGGCGCTCTGCAGGTATTGTTTCTGAGCCTTTTGCGGAAGGAACAATGATTGGGCGCTCTGCAGGTCTTGTTTCTGAGCCTTTTGCGGAAATTCTCACCTCTGGCCGCTCTTATACTGAATCCGGGCCGTCCCAGACCTCTCGGGCCGTGAATGGGCCCTCTTCGGGCCGTCTGGATTCCAAACTCGGGCCGAAGGTTGTTCGGGCCGTCTCTGGTCCTTCTTCGGGCCGTCTTGAAGCTGATTCCGGGCCGTCCCCGGGCCGTCTGGAGGCTCGAACCGGGCCGCCCTCGGGCCTTAATCTGGATGCTGATTCCGGGCTGTTTGGGCCAAGTGTGCAGGGAATTGTTTCTGTGGGCCCCCCAGCTAGGGCTACAACTAGTATGGACACCGTTCCTACTGAGGATTCATCAACAGGAGACCATGTTTTACCAGACAGACTTGGTTATCTCAAAGGCCCCATTGCTCGTCCATGAGAATGATATCCCTCCGCCATCTGTGGACCAGACTGATATGATTACAGATTATCCGATACAGCCTTTGGCACAGTCACCATCAAGGGCCATCGACCAGGTGGATTCCCTTGACCCTCTGTTAGTTGCTGTTCCGGTGGTTTTTAAGGCTCAGTGGAATGAAGGGGATAAGAAGAGGGGGCGTGGTCGCGGGAAATTTGGCAGAGGAAGCAGGTTGGGCCGTGGTGGCAGCCGGCTGGGGGATGATGGTGGGGATGGAAAGCTAGCAGGAAAGAGGAAGCATGGGAATTCTCATGTCCCGGAGATTTTTGATGACGACTTCTTGGTCATCACCAACAAGAAGGCAAAGACAGGTGGTGATTCTTCTATATCGGAGGATTTCGGTTCGGGTACCGGTGCAGAAACTCTGGCAGAGACTGGCGATGATGTCCAGTCCTGCCAAGAAGCATGAGTATCTTATGTTGGAACTGCCGCGGGTTGGGTCGAGCACGGGCAGTTCAGGAATTGCGCACGTTGGTGCGGTTGAAGTCTCCTATGATTATTTTTTTATGTGAAACTAAGTCTTCTGTTTCTTTTATTGATACTTTGAAGTCGAAGTTGAATTATTTTGGTGTAGCTGTAGCATCGCAAGGTCGTTCTGGGGGCCTCGCTTTGCTATGGAATAAACAGTTTGATGTTGAATTAAAGTCTTTTTCTTCCCGCTATATTGATGTCCATGCTACTTTATTTGGTAATCTAATCCGAGTGACTGGTATTTATGGAGAACCCATTGTCTCAAGACGTCGTCAGGCTTGGGAATCTTTTAAGTTACTCTCTTCGGATCCTTCAGTCTCTAATATGCCATGGATTTGCCTTGGGGATTTTAATGAGGTTCTTTCACAAAATGAATTCCAAGGGGCTAATCCCAGGGCAGAATGGCAGATTACGAGTTTCAGAGAGGCACTTGATCACTGTCAACTCTTTGATATGGGTTGTTCGGGTCCTCTTTTTACCTGGCACCGCCTTATTCGTGATCCGGATACTCAGCGAGGACGCCTTGATAGAGCTGTTTGTAATCAACAGCTCTTGGATCTTTTTCCGTGGTCTGCAGTGGCTTCGGTTCCTATGGTTTTTTCTGACCATATGCTTCTCCATGTTTCCTTAAGGCTACAGGACCCTCTAGCCCATCGTCGACGGAAAAAACGCGGTTTCCGGTTCGAGGCACATTGGATAAAGTCTGAGGATTGTGAAAAAATGGTGGAACAGTGTTGGGACCCTTCTGTCCCCTCTTTCTTGGATAACCTTCACAGATGTAAGATAGACCTTTTGAACTGGAGCAAGAGGACCTTCCCAATTATCCCGAAGAGGTTGGAGGAGCTAAAAAAGGAATTACATCGTCTTCAAAATGGTGTAATCACTGGTGATACCCAAGAACAAATTATTGCTGTCCGATCTGAGTATGAAATGTTACAGGAGGCGGATAATATTCGGTGGAAGCAGAGAGCGAAGCAACATTGGTACAAGGAGGGTGATCGGAACACTAAATTTTTCCATCGTTTTGCTACCAACCGACGAAATAGAAATCATATCTCGGGTCTCAAGGATGATCAGCAGAATCTTAGGACTGAGGAGGTTGATTTACAGCGCATCATTATGGACTACTTTGGAGGTTTATTCTCCTCTTCTATGCCGCCTCTTGATCTTATGGAGCAAGTCCTTCGGAGATTGCAACCTAGAGTCCCACAAGATATGGCAGCCTCCTTGACTAGGGATTATAGGGAAGTGGAGGTAGCACGTGCAGTCAAGCAGATGCACCCTTACAAATCACCGGGTCCAGATGGGATGAGCCCGGTCTTTTATCAGAAGTTTTGGAGGATTGTTGGAGGGGATGTCACTCGCTTTGTCTTGGATTTCTTGAACCGTGGTGTTTTTGAGCCATCGATAAACTATACTCACATTGTCCTCATTCCTAAGGTGGATCAACCTGAACTCATCACACAGTTCAGGCCGATTAGTCTGTGTAATGTGGTCTACAGGATTGCCTCTAAGGTGGTTGCCAACCGCTTAAAGCCTATTATGCCAAACATAATCTCAGAATCTCAATCTGCTTTTGTGCCGGGCCGCCTCATTACTGATAATGTCCTTGTTGCCCATGAAGTCCACCACACTATGAAAAAGCGGACACTTCCAAAGTTGGGCCACATGAGTATTAAGCTAGACATGAGTAAGGCTTTTGATCGGATTGAATGGAACTTTGTGACACGTACTCTTTCTTTCATGGGATTCCCGGAGAGCTTTGTAAAGTTGGTGGACCTTTGTCTATCTACTGTGGCATTCTCCTTCATCTTTAATGGAGGGGAGTTGGGTAATATTAAACCCAATAGGGGCCTACGACAAGGTGATCCGCTCTCGCCCTACCTCTTCATTATTTGTTCGGAGATTTTTTCATCTTTGCTTACTGATTTAGAGCGAGCTGGTAAGATCAAAGGCTTGGGTGCCTCCCGGCACGGCCCTAAGATCTCTCACCTCTTTTTTGCGGATGACACTTTACTGTTTGGGGAGGCTACGGAGGAGGAGGCTACCCATTTCAAATGGGCGATCAACATATTTGAGAACATTTCAGGGCAGCGTATCAACTATGACAAGTCAGGGATTCTCTTCAGCCCCAACACTTGTGACACTTTGAGGAGGAAGGTCTGTGATATCCTGAAAATCCCTGAAGCCCAGTCCCATGGGAAGTATCTTGGATTGCCTTCGGAGATTGGAAGAAGCAAGGCCGAAATCTTTCAGAATATTAAGGATCGCATTCGCCAAAGGATAGATGGGTGGAGTGAGAGGAACATGTCTAAGGCGGGGAAGGAGGTTCTTATCAAATCCGTGCTACAAGCGATTCCTAGCTATTCTATGAGTTGCTTTCATATCCCAGGTACAGTTCTAAATGATATAAAGGCCATGATCGGGAATTTTTGGTGGGGTGGTGACGAGGAGAAGAGGAAGATGCATTGGTTATCTTGGCCGAGGATGGCAAGAGCCAAACAGAATGGTGGACTGGGATTTCGGGATCTAGAAGCTTTTAACTCGGCAATGTTAGCAAAGCAAGCTTGGAGGATGCTTACCAACCCGTCTTCTCTTATTGCACGGGTATACAAAGATAAATATTTCCCTACTTCTCCTTTATTTCAGTCTTCTATTGGTTCTAGACCTTCTTGGGCATGGAGGAGCATCTCTCGTGGAGTTCAGGCTTTGAGGCTTGGCTGTAGAAAACATGTTGGCTCAGGTGGGAGTATTAGCATCTGTCATGATCCTTGGTTACCGAATTCCCAGTCTTTCTTTGTTACATCTCCGGAGAGTATTCCGAGCAACCTTCATGTTGTCAGTGACCTTATTGATCCGGATACCAGTTGGTGGAGGGAAGACCTCTTAGATGCACATTTCGTCCCAACCGATGCTGCTCTTATAAGGTCTCTTCCGATTGATAGTCGTGATAACAGGGACCTATGGCGTTGGCATTTTACATCCTCTGGAAAGTTTACAGTTAAGTCCATGTACCATGTCCTGGTTGAGCAACCTCAGTACCTTCAGAGCAATAATGTTCCAGCCACAGTTCAGGCGGACTCAACCTTCTGGAAAAAGCTTTGGAGCCTCCATGTTCCAAACAGAGGGCTACATTTCGCTTGGAGACTTGCGACTGACTCATTGCCAACAACAGAGAATCTAAGGCGGAGAACGCTTCAGGTTTCACCTACCTGCAGGCTTTGTGAAACAGATAACGAATCTACTGCGCATCTGTTCTTCACTTGCCCTTATGCGAGACATATTCTCACCACATCGGGATTGTGGCCTTATGTTGTAGCTTCGGAACGGAGTAGAGGCGACTTCTGGTTTCGTCAGTTTGTTCTTGATAATAACGCCGAGAGGGCGGAATTGCTGCTGATGCTTTGTGATGCTGTCTGGTCTCAACGGAATAAACAAGTCTTCGAGAACACACATCTCCAAAGCTCGATTGTGACATCCATGGTTGCTGGTAATCTCGCTAGCTTTCATCGAGCTAACCACTGGCCTGAACGCCTATCTTCGACCTTGGAGGAGACCGCCCTTCTTAGGCCCCCGTCGAACTTGCCAAGAGTTCTCTTTGACGCAGGTGTTGGTCCCGGTTTTGTGGGATTGGGTGTTCTGGCCCTGGACACACAAGGTCGATTCCACAAAGCTATTGCTAAGAGGCTGCCTATAATGGGAGATGCCCTGCTGGCTGAAGCTTATGCAGCTAGGGAAGCATGTGTACTCGCAGAGATGATGCAGGTTCGCCCTATCCTTGTTGGTGACTGTTTGCCGCTTATTCAGATGATTCGGGGGGACATCCCATGCACGATGGAGGTTGTTACTGTGATTGAGGACATCAGGAGCAAACTTATTGCTCATGGCCTTGATTTCCCTTTTTGGTTCCCACGTTCGGAGAATTCCTCGGCTCACCTACTAGCCCTTTTTGCTAAGTCGAGTGTTAGATTGTGTAATGAGTGGCTTTCCCCACCCCCGTTCCTTGTATCAAACGATTCTGGACGTTTTCCAGGACCCTGAAATGATAACACGAACTTTTTTCAAAAAAAAAAAAAATTCCACATGAATATGAAGTCGATGAACAAACTTGTAACCACTTCTACAATTTCTCCAAGTTTTATAGGTTAGTATTGCGTAATCAAGAGATTACCATAATAGGTTAAAGGATTAGGAACTAATTCCGTGTGGACCGACTTCGACTATGTGCGATGACCGGGATAAGCACATATTTTGGGATCCATACCACCCAAGTGAAGCCGCAAACGTTATAATTGCAAAGCAATTGCTTGATGGAGACAAAACCTACGTTTCTCCCATGAATCTTCGACAACTTAGAGATCTCTAGGCCACACGCATTCAAGTCATCTTATGTAATTGTACTTGCCTTTTGATTAGTCCTCTTGGATCGGCCTTTGTGTGCTCAAAGGGATTGGTTAATGTTTTGATTTTGATTTTCCCAATGTATTTGTGATATGTCCATGTCATTAATAAGAAATTATATATGATGAAATTTCTTGATTCCGATCTCAATCTTTAAAAGACACTATTAGCGCCGTGACACGCAGATTAAATTAGTATAACTAGAATTCTGGTGATAGTGGTACCAGTTTAAAAAGGTGATTGCTCCACGCAGTTTTCATTTGCTCTTGCATAACCAATATTTGACCATATTACCTATGCTAATTTGTTCATGCATTGACCATATAAGGGCACTATAGTCAATTTTAATCATGCAAGTAGTAAACTGGTCCTGCATGGAACAACAACCTTTAAAAATGACTACAATACTTTAAATTTTTGGGTATAACATGTATTTGAATGTGGGAGTCTAAGAATGTACAGAAAAGAGACAAATGTTGATATTTTTATTTTTCAAACCCGAGTTTTTCCAGAATAAGTATGAAGTTGATATTCTGACTTTCATGACTAATATTTTACCTATTAAGTCTAATTATTCAATGAAACCAATTAATACATGACTTAATTGAAAAATATGACTACAAGGTTACACACACAAAAAAAACTAGTAAGTTTTAAGAATATCACATTTACTATTCAATAGTAATAATATTGAGTGGAAACGTCTCCCAAGAACAAGAGAATCATAGGAAAGCGACGTGGTAATTTGGTAATTAAATGAAATGACAGCGGCAAAGTTAGACAAAAATGGCGGTAGAGGGTACAACTAGCTAGGGTGAAATGAGATAGGTTACTCCAATACTAATTCTCACTTGAGACCTGTCTCCATTGAGACCAAAGATTATATGAGACTGCTATTGATTGAATTAAGCTCATCCGCCGATTTCCTTGATTGAATTTGTCGTTGATGAAATTGACCAAGGAAATGATCAAGGAAACTTGACCGAAAGATCAAGCAAATTGAACGAAAGATCAAATTAACTGAAAAATCAAGGCAAAACAAAAATACTCAAGCACATTAATTGAAAGATCAAACAAACTGACTAAAAGATCAAGCAGAAACAGTAAATGCTCATTCCCCTGCTCTTGGTCTCCACAAGGACAGGTCTCACCCAAGACTTTCTCTAATTCCAAAGGCTATTTTGTAGTGTGACTGTGTTGGTGAGCTACCGCCACTAGTTTGTTGGCCTAATTTTGTTAAATTTACTGACACTGTACACAATTATGACCCGTGAGGTGATTATTCACTTTAATTAATATTTTGTTTTTTTGAATCTGAGAGGTTGATTAAACCCAACACTGCACACAATTAAGCCCAAAGGGAAAGGGAAAATTGAATCCCAGCTATTCATATCCCAAAAACTACTAGCATTTATTAACGTGTGATATTCAAAAAATATTCAATGAAATTGAATTGAAAGCATTATTCTCTTCAGTGCATTTCTCCAGCAAAACTTGAAATCTTTCACAAAAACATTTCAAATTGCACATTACGTATGCATACTTGGTTCACCAAATCAGTGCACGCAGTGCTCAATTTTCATTCATTTCAGTCGCAAATAGCAAGGCTCACCTTAACCATTTCTTAGGTCATGTTTGATAATAGAGAAAAATGCCCATGTACTCCTGAGTTTCTAGTTAATTGCTAATGTACCCCTCAGTTTTTCGAAAAATGCTCCGGTACCCCTAGATTGACGTTGATTTTGTAAATTTTATCTCTAAAAACTCTGCTCGGCCATTCAAATGTGTATGTCAGACTATGAGGTAACTTGAAAATAAATATTCTGGTCCGAGCTGAGTGTTTCATTGGAGATGTCCTAGGGGTAAAACTAATTTGGACAAAAAAAAATTAGTGATCCATACACGTAATGTGACAAATTTTTGTAGAGCACAAATTGTGAAATTTAATAGTCAAAATAATTTATTTTTTGTGCTTATATCCCCAATTCTTCTACTTTCTCCATACTAGCTAACTTTTGATTGGGCTGAATATACCATATTATTTCCTGAATATTTGTGCTGAATTTTATTATTATTATATGAGAATCTTATGTTGACTTTATTGCAGAATTAGAGGAAAAGATAATAATTTATTATTATCTGTAATTTATGGAGAAAATCAAGGAGATGGAAAAGGAGCTGAAGTTTACACACATGGAGGCACGTAGCTGATTCTGCAGAATTGCAGTATTACTTGAATCACTGGTTTTTTTCATGGAAAAAAAGGATTCCTTGAAGGCTTCTAATTCTTAATATTAGAAAAGGAGACTCTTAATATTTTATTCTTATCTTTTTAAGACATGAGAAAAACTACATATTCCCTATTGTTGTATTATTTTCGGACTTATAAACACATACTTTTACTTTTCAGAAACTTAGATTAATTTTAGGGTTTGGACGCAAACTTTATTTGCCACCAGTTTTTACGTACCCTTCATTCAATAAAAATAATCTTTTTCCAATGCTTGTTAATATGATTTCGATCATGTTTTCTAGCTAAACCTCTTTATTCCGGTGAATATCAGAGTAGTGTTGGCTTTGATTCTTGTGAGATCTAATATGTGTTTATACTTTGAATTGTATGCTTATATCTGTTTATCTTGTTCTCAATCTATGATTACTTGCATGTTTTCAGTAGTGTACAATACTTGTTTGCATGCTTGTTAATTGAATGCCAAGGGAAACCAACCATCCGTAATTGTGGTTCAAGTTTAATTAGGGTTTAGGGATTGACAGTCTTAATTTAAATAAACCGTCTAATCGAGTTTGTTGATTATGTTTTGGATCTTTCTCGTTCTTCATGATGCTTACATATTAAATCTATAGAACGTCTCTTAGGTTATATGTGGGTTAGAGAAATAGTTAGTGAGGCGTCCTCCTTTCTATCGACAAGGTAAGGAAAGATTTGTTGTTTTACAACTATAACCAATTTGTATGCATGTGCTTAAAGTTATCTTTGCATCGAGAATCGAGAACACCATGCTAGCACATAACTGATTGGAACCGGGATCTTCTCTAAATTGTTTAAACCCTAAAAAAACATTATTGATTTTGTTTTTATTTATTTTTAGTTATTTAATCAAAAATCACGAAACCCTATTTTCTGGATACTATTTCGCAGGTCAAGGTTAAGGAAGAAACTCGCCAATCTTTTGGGATACGATCCCGCTCACCACTAAACTGGTCGGTATGACCATACCGACTACCAGATCCAGAAAGTGCGAGCTTGTAATTATTTTTGGTGTAGAACGACGCACCAACTTTTCACGGTATTCACGTGTTTGTGACTGCTAATATCCTTAACTAGATATATATATATATATAATTTTTATATTAATTAACTATATGTAATGACGACTCCAACAATATTAGATATGATAATATTTTTATTTTTTTATATGTATTCGAAAATTGAGCATTTTTAGCTAAAAAAAGATTTTGTGTATAAACAACTGATATAGAGGGAGTACATTTTTCCACATTGTTACTATCACACCTTGGCACCATAAAAAACTATGATTACTTCGTAGACCATCAAAAAACTTCACATCTTTTCTACATCCTTTTATATTGTAAAGGTTACTTATACTTTTTTCTCACCAAGGACAATGAAACAACAAACCTCTTCTTTTAGTTACTTTTTACCTCATTTGTGTACCGTGTCCTACTCATTTGTGTACAAATGCAACTCAAACATATTTGTAATTTCTTTTTCAAAAAAAAAAAAAAAAAACATATTTGTAATTTCTACCAGAAAATTTGGTTACTTCACTTCCCGCTCAGTTAATGCAGTCTACCAACTAGGGGTGTAAATGAACTGAACCGTTCGTGAACAACTCGCGAACAACTCGGTCAAAGTTCGTTTTCGAACTCGGTTTGACCAGTTCGAACTCGAACTCGAGCTCGTTCGTTTATATACGAGCTCGAACTCGAGCTCATAAGAGCCAGCTCGATAGGCTCGTCGAGCAGCTCGAATAGAATTTTATATAGAATTTTTATATAAATTAATTAAATTTTATTCATTAATGCTTTTACGAGCTCGAACTAACTCGAGTTCGAACTCGAACTCGATTTTTTATCGAGCTCACGAGTCGAGCTCGAACTTTCTAAAAGTCAGACGAATCGAGCTCGAACTAAAATATATCAACTCGTACGAGCTCGAACTCGATCACGAACATGCAATACGATCTCGAACTCGAACTCGAACACAGGTCTGTTCGAGCTCGACTCGACTCGTTTACAGCCCTACTACCAACATTAAAGTTGTTTCTCAATTACTAATAAATTTGTGTAGTTCTCAATCAGAAAACAACCACAAATTTTCAATATTTACAATATTTACGGTGCTTTGACTTGTTCATAATGAATCACAAGTTCATCATCAATTTTCAAACAGAGAAGAGAAGACGATTATCTATTCTCTTTAAATATTCTTATCACGATAAAAAATTTAGCTTTTACACTAGTGATTTTTGAGTGACACCGTCATACGGACTGGACAATTAGATTAGTATCTCATAGTATTCATAAATAAAATAAATTGACCTTGGTTTAAACTCTAGTGTAACATTTGTATGTCCTTGATCTTACTATAAAATGACGATGGTAAAAGGATTGATTTTACGTAAATACAATTTGCACAATACATAATACATGAATAACAAATATCAGCTCTACAATATTTTCTTGATAAAATATCATTGAGATAGATTTATATATGCAACAACCCATCTTAGAGTATTACTACTTTGATAGATTTAATAGTGTTTTTCGCCTTAAAATGAGCAATCAATCCATTTGAAACTAGCACAAGTTTATTCACTATGAGATTGTTCATGTTAGATTGTTTACATGAGTTTGTGCATTTTCCACTGATGTCATCATGACTTGAACAACTAAAATTGAACTTTAAAATAAATATAAAAAATATTCACCATCACAGAAACCATCTCAAAATTGAAAACCAGAAATCAACTTTTTGCAAAATAGTTTTGACTTAGGATTAATTAATGAATCCATTCAATTCCCCAACCATTCCCTCTTCGTGCAGCTTTTGTGCTGTCTGAGTTTCTCTATAAAGAGTAATGGCCTGAAAAAACATCATAATCATTCATCGTAATCACAAAGGATAACTTCTCAGCATCGTCATAATCAATGCAGCATATAGACAAGTCTTTCACTCTTTATAAAGACACAAATACACCAAGTACCAGTTTAAAAAGGTGATTGCTCCACGCAGTTTTCATTTGCTCTTGCATAACCAATATTTGACCATATTACCTATGCTAATTTGTTCATGCATTGACCATATAATGGCACTATAGTCAATTTTGATCATGCAAGGAGTAAACTGGTCCTGCATGGAACAACAACCTTTAAAAATGACTACAATACTTTAAATTTTTGGGTATAACATGTATTTGAATGTGGGAGTCTAAGAATGTACAGAAAAGAGACAAATGTTGATATTTTTATTTTTCAAACCCGAGTTTTTCCAGAATAAGTATGAAGTTGATATTCTGACTTTCATGACTAATATTTTACATATTAAGTCTAATTATTCAATGAAACCAATTAATACATGACTTAATTGAAAAATATGACTACAAGGTTACACACACAAAAAAAAAAAAAGTAAATTTTAAGAATATCACATTTACTATTCAATAGTAATAATTGAGTGGAAACGTCTCCCAAGAACAAGAATCATAGGAAAGCGACGTTGTAAATTGGTAATTAAATGAAATGACAGCGGCTATTATTGTGCAAAGTTAGACAAAAATGGCGGTAGAGGGTAAATGAGATGGGTTATTCCAAATTTTGTAGTGTGACTGTTTTGGTGAGCTACCGCCACTAGTTTGTTGGCCTAATTTTGTTACTGTTGGACGGACGGACGCTGTACATTTTCGTTGCCAACTTAACTAAACTCACTTTATCCATTTCTAGTATTTGGTAGTAATTTCTTTTTAAGTTTCAACCCTAGCATTTACTTGTAAAGGAAATTACTCAAAAGTCAAAAATATTATAAACTAATTTTTCCTCATACATCATCAATGGTCGCCAAAATGAAAATGTAGTTCAATATTAATAGAAATTCAAGACTTTATAACAAAGGAATTAATAAATACGTAGAGACAGGTGTCAAATGATAATTTGTATATCAAGAAATACAACCAATCTTGTGATTACCTGCTTCATACTACTAGTATTTGTGAATCAAACTTATTTTTCTTTCTATTTTCACTTTATTTATAATGATAAACATGTATCATTCTTTTCATCCATTCATTCATTAGTAAAAATGTATATATGGCTCACTTCCATTATTATTTCGCCACTAAACATTACAGTTACACCAATTTTGAACATTCAAAAAACAAGTGAGGAGCATTCAAAAAACTAGTGGTCCATTGGATGAGGTCTCTTGGAACCGAACCACAATTGCGAACCAAACAGAACCAGTAGTGCTGCAGTCCCTGCAGCGTAGTTGTTGACGGCATAGTGACACTGTAGCAAACAACACCACATTCTAGTCAATTGTCCCCTACCTGATCGCACCCACCACCCACTATAGCCCCACACCAATACTTCAGTGGGGATTGGCCCTGTCCAATAGGGTGCTGGTACAGGTTGCTGGTGCTGGTAGGTGCTGGAAGGTGCTGGAGGGTGCTGGTAGGTGCTGGTAGGGTATTTAAATTAAATTAAAATTGTATAATTATGATGTACATAATTATGAAACTATATATTTAAAGAATGATTAATTGGTATACAACATATTGAAACTAATTCTAAAGAAAAATTATTTTTTATTTTTTTTAAAAAAATAAATCATTCATGTATGTGAATAGTGACAAGTGCTGGTAGGTGCTGGTGGGTGCTGGTAGGTGCTGGTGGTGCTGGTTTTGTGCGCTATTGGACAGGGCCATTGTATGGTTCAAATTCAACAAATTCTCACATTTTCATTAAAAAAATTCATATATTATATTTTTTACAAAATAAAATTTTAATTTTAAATTTTTTTCTGAGATGGAGAATATAGTCAAGCTCAACAATAATACTTGCAATATTCCTGGCGAAACCAAGACAAAAAACAAAGGTATGCAAATCCTCATATGGAAGTAGAGGCCTTTTTGGCCCACTACCTACTGTACACACTGTCTTCCCATAATTAGCAACCAATAAAAACAAAACTAGGGATGACAATGGATTGGATATAGATTGGATTTGACAATATCTATATCCATATCCACTTGTTGATGTCAAAATCCGTATCCGATCCAAATCCGTTGGATCTAAAATATTAACATCTGACTCCATATCCGCTAAATCAATGGATATCCGTGGATATCCATATTCACATATGAATTACAATTTATACAATGATGAATAAATTCCAAAATAAGTTCGATAAAAATTCATGAAATTGAAATTGCAATCAAGTGATTCAAAGCACACAATGTGCTAAAAACAAATACGTGGAAAAACTAGTTCAAATTCCCCAAAAATACATAACTTAGTTTAAAGTATAAGTCCATTTCTTTTTCCCTTAAACGAGTGAATTGGTAGAGTTAGAAGATTATATGTCAGTATCTAACCATAGGTGGCTTCACATATTTTTAATTTAATTTTAATTATTTAATATATGTATTATTAAATGTATTATTAAATATATATATAAGACAAAATCCATATCCAAATCCGCTACGTAAGCTATAAATCCATATCCGATCCGTATCCGTTGAATTTTATTTTTTAACATCCATATCCGTCAAAAATGGATTTAAATCCATGGATTTGGATTAGATTGGAAATCCATTGCCATCCCTAAACAAAACCAGTCAATAAAAATTTAAAAATAGAAGGTACATCTCTCAGACGGCCACACACCAATCTCGTGTCCCTGCAAACAGTACAAGGCATGCTGCTGCAAACCAACGTTTGGCATTACTCGCGGTTCAGGCGCGTCAGGCCTCACTCGAGCCCCAGGCGCGTGCTACTGACACATGTCCCTCCCTCAGGCTACAGCCAACGGACGGCCAGGATGGCGCGGGAGCAGGATAGCTACGGTGGGGAGGAGGAAAGACAAGGATGCGATAAATCCGGCAAGAATTGAGAGTACTCAGGGAATCTGAGACAGCGACGGGACTGGAGTCCGGGGTCTGGGGCAATAATCCAATAATTGCAGTCCCACGCTAAACTGAAATGTATGATATTGTCTGTACTGATAGTCGGTCTATCCTAACATCGGCCCCGTCTTCTCATAATCTTTTCCTTCCTCCTACACGCTGCCCAGTCGTAGCAGTACGCATGTTTGTTCTGGTGTGCGTCTCGTCTCTCTCTCCGCTCGAACGTTGTCGTTTTGGCGCCCTGTTTCCGATTATGGAAACTTTGTACATTTCTCCTTTCTGATTAAACGCAACTGCTTGCTCCCTAACTATAAACAGTAAGGTATAATAAGATAAGATGCCACTAACCAAGTCCTTGCTGCTGCGTCAAAGATTTGGTTGGATTTGAATTGCATAGTGTCCGTTTCTCAATAATTGGATTGTTCTGGTTAATTGATAATCAGATCATTAAGCATTTTTAACAACATAATTAATTGTGGGGCACTTTTTCTGTACATACGATTTGATGGGTTCATGATGATCAGCTCAAGAATACACACGGGCATGCCTATTAAATAATGATGTTACTACTTGATGCATGCATTGGTGCATGTTTTAGATCATGACTTTGGGCACGTTGTTAATCACACACACTAAATATAAATAAACCTGACATAATGTTTTGAAAACCTAAGAGCATCCACAATCCTATGGTGGTTTTTAAATTACTTTTTTTAATAACTAGCAAGGTGACGCCGCGCGATGCACGGTGTATTTGGGTGGTAAAAATAACTTAAATATGTAATATAAACTATGTTGATCATCTCCACTTTCAATTCTTGATTTTGTTGTTGTTTCTTCCTACATTGTAATGAAGTTTGTTATGAAAACCACTATTTTAATTTTTTATTGATAGTAATATACTTAAGATTTATGATTGTTCATTTATGAGTTTTTTTTTTTTGGTCATTTGAATGAGTGGTATATCATTTTCGAAATCCTTGTACATTAATTAGGTTCAGGTTCTGTAATCAGTGGGGAGAAATAATTAGTTCAAGACACTTGAAAAATGACTTAAAAAAAGTTTAAGACTTTCATCATCCTCCAAATCTTGATATTTGTCTATCTTTTTCTTGTTCTGTTATAATTGAAAGATTATATTATATGAAGTATTTTTGAATTCAAAAACATATGATTGGCATTTTTTAAAATAAAATAATTTAATGTTGGTGTAGTACCTTTAGATAGCCGTCCTTTCTTTTTTAGACTTTTGAACTTAACACCGTATTCCTTATCTTTGTTTTTGTTGATAGATATTATTTTTGAGTATGATGCTTCTATTTCATCTTTGTCTCCAAAAGATATGACAATGTATATGGGGCTTATTTCACTATCTTTTTTTTGGTAACAAATTAAACCTTTGTAGCTTTGTCCGCCTGCACATCAGTTAAAAAATTCGTAATCATTCTAGTTTCATTCATCAAATTAGCTTTCATTTTACACCTATGTATAAGTTGGTGATATGATTAAAATAGAGAGTTAATATTTTTATTGAAACAAAGAAATGTTTAGAAAACTTTCAATATAAGTGACGACATATCTAATTCTGTTTCTTATATACGTGTGTCGATATAAAATTTATGGCTATTTAACCATCTTAGGTTTGTTTTTAAAAAAGATTATGGTTAATCATTCTCCTGCTAAAATTTGATGAAATTTAATATGGAATGTAAGTGAAATTTTTGAAACACGTGATGAGCATACATAAGTCCATAAAATCTAACACTCCAGAATTGTGAGAACGATATTTAACAATGTAAGGCATGGGTGGTTTAACAAAATAAAAATACAATGCAAGGCATACAAAATCATCTTATAGACTAAACACGACATTGTTAATTAAGATTGGGATCATATGGTGATGAAATTATAGCATGATAATGAATGAGAAAAAAAAATATAGTTCAAATTTAAAGTGGTGTTTTACCTTGGTGTCGAAGTTTGCTTTTGTCCACATATGTTGCATAGAAATTCATACACTTACAAGTTATATAATGATAGTTTTGACCCATATCTTAAAAGAAAATTGTAATTTTTTTAGTTACCCTCTGAAATATGATAAAATTAATTTTAAATATTGATAAAATATGGTAAGTGATGCTACTACAGATGACTCGTCTCAGATGCTAATGATGACTCATCACGCAAGACGGGTTCCAGTCAGCTTCCTAAAGCACATGAGCAAATCTAAGAAAAGGATTCGATCGTACTAAGCACGTGAGGAAGGTACAAAGAGAGGTACAAGATGATGACTCTGCAGAAGAAAATGGTACTGCATCATTTGGCTGGATTACTACTATAAATACCCAAAGAAATCAACAACACAAGGTAAGTTCTCTAACTCTAAACTTTAGCTATTGAGTTTTATCCCATTTCAGTACACGAAATCTCATCATCAAATCGAAACTGCTACCCTCGGGTGGCCCCGGGGTTCTGTTTTGCAGGCTAAGACGAACAATTCCCAGCCTCATCAAACCTCGGCACGAAAGAGCGATCCTCAGACTATTTGTTCGGTCCGAGAAACTCACTCATCCGAAACAAACGACATCAGTAAGTTAAAGAACAAATAATGTTGACTAAAATATTTTAATTAGCCTTTGATTTTTTGTGATTTTTGCAATAGGAGTGTATATTGTACTTTCCTTTATGGGTATTGCAAATCCATTTCCTTTGTCTATTGCAAATGCGTTTTTTTCTCAATGTTGATTGGCCCTGCAAAATAATATAAATTTGATAAATTATTATGGACATTAAAATATTGTATACAAACCAATCGGTAAAGTTCTTAACATATAAAATCATGTCTATTATTTTTAGAAATATAAAAATGGTTGTAGATGTATTACACGGGTGCATGTAATCTAGCTTTCGTAAACATATAGAATCAGTTAAAGCAATTTACACATCATTTGTGCATATTCATAAGCTAATTTGATGGTTGGAGTGTTACCATTGTTTTAATTGTGTTGATTCTTCACTCCCATGTTCAATCTGAAATGTTGTCCTCTTGTTGTTTGTAACTTGTATACCTAAAAATTTTGTTGAATAACTATTGTAATGAAATATCTGATTGAAAAAATTGAAATACAATCATTTGTATTTTGATTACCATTGAAACAGGTAACATGGAGAGATGTTCCAATAATGATTGACATTGATTAAATTTTTCATATCAAAACTTGTCTTTTAGATTGAATAGATTCTTCCCACAATGATAGTGTTTGCAGCCTAATGTAATCATTAAAATTTGAATATAAATTTGATGGTGTGTATTTCTTATGATAAGCATGCATTTGTTTTAAAAAACAAATCTTACTTGTCATAAATTAGAACGAATTTCTGCATATCTTTAGTCCATACTTGTCTTGATCTTGGTTATGGTAGATGTTGCACTACCACTCCTATTATATTTTTAAGAAACTAATTAGTGAATATATATAGACATCAAAAGTGTAAAGTGTCATGAATTGAATGAAAATGATACCAAAATATGAGTAATTCTCCTGTGAGGCAGCCTCACCCATGAGGCAAGGCCAAATAAACAAAATTTCATTGCTGCCACCTCATCATAACTCACTATCACCTCATCAAATCACGATGCCACACCATCAATCATCGGTGCAAATTTATCAAACATGTCACCTCATCAAAAAATTTGTGTCGGTTCATCAAATCTCGTCAAAAAAAGTGTTTATTTGGTCCTGCCTCATGGGTGAGGCTGCCTCACCCAAGAATTGGTCAATATGATATTGTGTTTAGCAAAAGGGATAATCATTTGATCATCATCTTAAACCTGTGGTATTTCGTTGATATTAATATTTAAGAAATCCAGAAGGAGAGATCAGAAACCTGAAAGGAGAAGGTCGATTTTGCATTCAAATAAAATTAGAAACCTAGTATGAGAAGGTTGATTACGCATATTCAGTTACCTAAGTATTCCATTCGCGTTAGATTTGTGCATATTCAGAATAGTTGGTCTTTGATATTGACTTGTATTAATCCAAATGAATATATGTCTTGAATTTATAGTTTTGGTATTGTGTTTAGTAAAAGGGATAATCTTTTGACTCAGAATTGGAATCATCATCTTAATCTTGTGGTATTTCGTTGATACTAATATTTAATTTAAAGTTCCATGCGCTTTGAATTTGTGGATATTCAGAATTGGTGGTCCTTTATTATTTACTTGTGTTAATCCAAATGAATATATATCTTGAATTTATTCTTTTGATTTTGTGTTTAATGAAAGGGATAATATTTTGATCATCATCTTAAACTTGTGGTATTTCGTTGATATTAATATTTAAGAAACCCAGAAGGAGAGATTAGGAACCCGGAAGAACAAGGTCGACTTTTGCATTCAAATAAAATTAGAAACCTAGAAGGATAAGGTCAATTACGCATTCAAATCAAATTAGAAACCCAGAAGGAGAGATCACAAACCCGGAAGGAGAAGGATAAGTTGAGGGAAAAAATATTGTAAAACGACGTCGTTTTGCCCTTGGGGGTTAAATTACAAAAATACCCCTGTGCTGGATACCAAAATTGGTTGACCATAGATCAAAAGAATTCTTATTATATAGTGTTCTATCCATGCGCTTTGGATTTGTGCATATTCAGAATTGGTGGTCCTTTATTATTACTTGTGTTAATCCAAATGAATATATATATCTTGAATTTATACTTTTGATTTTGTGTTTAATGAAAAGGATAATATATTGATCATCATCTTAAATTTGTGGTATTTTGTTGATATTAATATTTAAGAAACCCAGAAGGAGAGATCAGAAACCCGGAAGGAGAAGGTCGATTTTGCATTCAAATAAAATTAGAAACCTAGAAGGATAAGTTCGATTACGCATTCAAATCAAATTAGAAACCCAGAAGGAGAGATCATAAACCCGGAAGGAGAAGGATAAGTTGAGAAAACGACGTCGTTTTGCCTTTGGGGGTTTAAATTACAAAAATACCCATGTGCTGGATACCAAAATTGGTGGATCAAAAGAATTCTTATTATATAGTATTTTGTTGATATTAATATTTAAGAAACCCAGAAGGAGAGATTAGGAACCCGGAAGAACAAGGTCGACTTTTGCATTCAAATAAAATTAGAAACCTAGAAGGATAAGGTCAATTACGCATTCAAATCAAATTAGAAACTCAGAAGGAGAGATCACAAACCCGGAAGGAGAAGGATAAGTTGAGGGAAAAAACATTGTAAAACGACGTCGTTTTGCCCTTGGGGGTTTAAATTACAAAAATACCCCTGTGCTGGATACCAAAATTGGTTGACCATAGATTAAAAGAATTCTTATTATATAGTGTTCTATCCATGCGCTTTGGATTTGTGCATATTCAGAATTGGTGGTCCTTTATTATTACTTGTGTTAATCCAAATGAATATATATATCTTGAATTTATGCTTTTGATTTTGTGTTTAATGAAAAGGATAATATATTGATCATCATCTTAAACTTGTGGTATTTTGTTGATATTAATATTTAAGAAACCCAGAAGGAGAGATCAGAAACCCGGAAGGAGAAGGTCGATTTTGCATTCAAATAAAATTAGAAACCTAGAAGGATAAGTTCGATTACGCATTCAAATCAAATTAGAAACCCAGAAGGAGAGATCATAAACCCGGAAGGAGAAGAATAAGTTGAGGGAAAAAACATAGTAAAACGACGTCGTTTTGCCTTTGGGGGTTTAAATTACAAAAATACCCTTGTGCTGGATACCAAAATTGGTGGATCAAAATAATTCTTATTATATAGTGTTCTAGGATGACCATTCCTTATTAAAAAATGACCATTGTGGAGTTTTAGGAATCATATTAAGGAATGACTCCTTATTTAGGGAGTGATTGCCTCTTTTCTTGTGCTTGACCAAACATTGAGAAAATTTCTTGACATGTGGGGAATAATTTAATGATTGGGGATGTTTGGTGTGTATTATAATAGGTTATTCATATTTGCTTGAATACGAAACTTTATAAAATGAATGTCAAGCACGTAATAAAAATCGTAATCCTAAATTTTATGTATATTACTATAAATAAAAATAAAAATCGTGGTTTTCATAACAAATTTCATTACAATACCAAAAGAAACAATAACAAAACCAATAATTGAAAGGGGAGATGATACAGTTAGGATACAGTTCAGTTACAATATACTTACTTGACTAAATATTGCTATTACAATATATTGAATTCATCTAAATTATTATTTTACTTTTAAAGTGTATATTACATGTTTAAGTACTTTTTTACCACCCAAATACGATTAGTTACTCCTAAAACATTTTTCCACCTTAATTAATTTAATTTGTCACCTTTTACCAATCACCAATTCACCACCTAATTAATTACTTACGTACTTAGCAAATCCATCCGGTCCTAGACAAGACCAGCCAATAGGGATGGCACTGGGGCGGGTTTGACATCAAATATTTTAAAACCCATCCCCGCCCCATGACCCATAATGGGTACAAAATTAAAAACCATCCCCGCCCCATCGGGTTTTATTATAAAACCATCCCCGCTCCATGACCCGCCCCTCCCCATGCCCCATGACCCATCCCCGCCCCATGACCCATGACCCATGACCCATCCCCGCCCCACCTCTTATATCGGCTTAAGCTACATTTGTTTATATAACTTTTACAAAAACGCAATAATAATTATATTGAGAAACATCAAACCTTTAAAAAGACAAAAACCTCAAACCCAATGAATTATGTAGAAAAATAAAAATCTCATCCAAACAAACAAATGTAATTGAAATTTCACTCAAATTTGTAATTATAAAAACGATTGCCAAAGAAATTAATCAATTTTATTTTTTATTAATTAATATATATAATTAGTGTGGGGCGGGTATGGGGCGGGTATAACGGGGATGGGGCGGGTTGGGGCGGGGATGGGGCGGGTTATGTATAAAATCCATCTCCGCCCCATGACCCATGATGGGTTGTGATTTCATCCCCATCCCCGCCCCATTACCCATCAAACTTTCCCCATCCCCGCCCCAAACCGGTGCAAATGGGGCGGGTCCCCACCAAAACCCGCCCCAGTGCCATCCCTACCAGCCAACTCATGTAGAGTCCCGAATTATTTTCCAAAAATAATACTCCTTTCGTCCCAACCAAAACTGCTTAGTTGACTTTTCAAAGTCAAACTGAGCTCAGTTTGACTATTAATTTCTATTAATATATAACTAGATTTGATGTAGTATATATATTTTTAGATTCATCATATCATATATTTTTAAATTATCATTTTTCTAAAAAAATTAAAACATGAAAATGAAGATATTCATGGTCAAAGTCGACTTAGTTTGACTTTGAAAAGTCAACTAAGCAGTTTTGGTTGAGACAAATGGAGTATGTTGTTATGGAAATCAACAGTACTCTTTGTGAAAATGTTCCGACAATGATCTCTTTACGCTTTAGGCCCTGTTTGTCGGAACATATCAGTAGATAAATTCAGTTCAGTTTAGTTCAATTCAATTCAATTCAGCTCAGTTCAGTTCATTGAAAATGTAATTGATGAAATTCAGGTTAGTTCAGTTATGTTGATTCCATTTTTCAGTACATTATTTTACTTCAGTTCAATTCAGTTCAGTTCAGTTCAGTTCAGTATATGGTGAAAATAAACTCTAGCAAACATGTCCTTAATCATATCATTTTTTTTGGGGCTTTCTCAGGTGTGAATTGTACTTTTTCTTGAACGAAATAAAATTCATTAAAGGAACAAAAATTATGTTCCAATATCTAATTTTTATAATTTATTTTCAAAGTGGACGGTTTATAACACAAACATATTAATTAGTTCCGTTAGGATTGAATTGAATTAAATTAATTTGAGTTAGTTTAATTTAATTTACTTTAGTTGAATTAAACTAAATTTATATTTCAATGCTCAAAAATAAACTGATGAATATAACTGAACTAAGTGAAGATAAATTGAGTTGATGTAAAATTAAAAAATAGAATGGAGGTATTTAAAAGATAATTGATTTTCAATTACTTCGAAATGGTTAAACTCAAGTGAATTGAAATTAATTGATTCAAACATTACCCTTTAAGGGAATGTCCAGTTAAGTCGTAGTGATTTATTAGTGCTGAAATCAGCTTATAGGAATTACAATCAGCTTATTAGAGCTGCAGTATATTTATTGAAGATACAATTATATTATTGGAGCTACGGTAGTTTATAGGAGTTGCAGTGAGTCTATAGGGCGGGTCGAACATGAGCCTCTTGGTAATTTCTCTGTCAGCTCTTTCTCCATACTTTTTAGTCAATTTTGTCTGAACATATTTGACCGTCAATAACTTTATTTTTATGTATTAGTAAATTTAAAAAATGTTATAGTTCAAAAATAGAGCGCATGGTAAATTTAACAATATTTCGTATAATACTATTATAATAAATATACTAATTGCAATTTACGGTAAACGTGATATGACAAAGTTAACTAAAATGGAGGGTGTAGTTAAAACTCTCTATAAAGTACCGAACGTACAACCAAACCCTGAAAAATTTGATATGCAGTGAGTTAAAAATGACGGTGAACACGCTAAAGGTAACTCCAAAGACATGCAGAATACTAAAAAATGGGTAAAGGAGCAGCGGCAGCCCAGGGCATGATCAGTGCCGCTCCTGAATTTTCGGGGGACTGAGGCGAACGAAAAAAAGAGGCCCCGTACCTACTCAAAACATAGTTGATTTTACGGAATTAAAAATAATAATAAACTCCAAAATAGAATACAACATTTGAGTTACTTAATACAACATTTGAGTTACTCAATAGAAAGTGTAGATAATCCACTCAATCTATCTTGCGACAATAGAGTATATTCACTAATTCACATCTACATCAATAGAGTATATTTACTATTCACATCCAAATAGAGCCAAACCAAACACAACAAATAAATATGTTCACAATATATACCGCACCATGACAAATATATATAATAGATATTATGAGTTTGTTAGATTCGAAGTTAGAAAAATATAAGCATGCAATTACCAATCCCAACAAAATAAACGTCAAACAATACAAATTGTAACAAAAACGAAACCACAAATACATAATTAAGCAAGCCCGTTATCAAATCTTATTAATAAGAAGTTGAATTTTGATATTGAAATTGGGTTTGTAGTGTTTACCTTTTAAAGGAACGTTTGTCGGAGAAAACTCGGAACTCGGAAGATGTTAGTAGTTTGAACCGGAGATCGGCCGGATTGGGGCCCCCAATCACTGGAGATCAGCCGAATTTTGAGAGTGAGAGATTGGCCGGATTTCGTGAACTCAAAAAGCCACTGTCGTAAACTCGCGAAACATAACAAAACTGAACGCATTGTTAGTTTTTATTTTTTTTAAATACCGGTAATAAATTTTAGGAAATTACTGCCCCAAAATCGGTATTTATTTGGGGCCCGAGGCAAGCCCATCACTTACCTCCCCTGGGCATGATGTGTGCATGAAAACGCAGAGAACCCGCCATGAATGACAACAATTATTAGCTCAATCTGTATTAAAGACGTCGGTGATACAGTAGAAGGCGGAGCAGCGGAGCCGCTTTCATTTCAAGATAGAATTCCAGTTTCTCGTGTCTTCTTCTTCTCACTTTTTACGGCAATTCGCGACACGTGTGACCTAACACGTGGGGCGGCGCACCGGAAAAGGACGTCACTTATCCACCCCAGAGTTTTTTCTATAATTTCCAACCTTCCCATTCGGCCTGTAATGTCTGAGTTCATACGATTATTCCTCACACCAGAAATATAGTTGGAGATGCTATGATCACTTTCATACTTAATTTAGAAAGATAAATAAGTTAATATTTTTTTGAATAATATGATATCTGATTGTACTAAATTTTTTTTGGATAAATTAGTCAATCATTGTCTTGTTTATTTATATTTCCTTTCCTTGTCAATCGGTGTCTCATTTTTTTTAATTAATCACCTTCGGGTCTCTACCAACAGGATGTGTTTTCGTATGACTAGGTAATTCACACCAACAGGATGTATTTAAACTCAAAGTTTTTTATGTATATTAGAGCATTTTCACTTAAAAATATCAATTTTTTATTTATATATTTGCAAATGTGTTTAGTATATTTAGTAATTCTATTTGTTTACTATATTTCTTTCTGTATTGATTCATTTTTTTTGGTTTATTTATATTGGTTTGATTTATCCATTTGATTAACAAATATATGAGCAAATTTGATAGTCATCAACTCCATTTGAAATAAACTGCACTTGCAGAGCATAGTCAAAGATAAGAAGTGTCTCATTCATAAAGGTTAATTAATAATCTCGGTAAAATTAATAATTTGTCCGGTCCCAACTCGGGACCAGTATTAAATTGGAACTCACTCAATTAAAAAATAAGATAATAATTTTTTTGAAACCCCAGTATATATATATTGGTCCCAACAAAACTATAAATTAATAATTACCATAAATAAATTCCATATGTGCTTCAAAATTCTAAGATTGTCTAGTGAAAAATGAAGCTATAGTAACTTGTTTTTTGTTAAACTTCAAATCTATATTGAGTTCATTTTTAAATTTCCTCATTGCATTTAAGAGTTCGGGCACTGTCTTCTCGTATTGCAACAAAAAGTTATAAAGAGTTTTTTCAAAAAAAAAAAAAAAGTTATGAAGAGTTGTTGATGCTTGCAATGCTTCTTTCCGAGTGATTGGTTCCAACGCTATTGAATCATCTTCAACTTCATCATCAACTTGATTTTGAATGGTATCCGCCACAATTTTTTCAATGCTTTGAACCTCGTAACATTCATTATAGTTGTTGATTGGTCATGGTTGATTTTTGAACACCTTTTAGGTTAGGAGAAGCCATTGTTGATGTGATTTTAAAACAAATTCAATGTATATTTATAGTTGATGGATCCCTATTCCCTAATCCTGTTCCGTATTGGTTACGTTAATCTTATTGTATTAGGACTTTATTTGTTTCCCTTATCCTAGTTAGAAAGTTATTTCCTAATTTAAAAGTCACCCGTCAAACCTCTTTAAATTAATAAATTATTAATTTATCGATATAATAATATTTCGCTAAATTAATAAAATATCGTAGTCCCAACATTATTAATTTATAGAGGTTTCACTGTACAAAATAGGAAGAGCCCAGGAAAGAAGTAGGAAAGCCCTAGAAAGCAGAAATACGAAAGCAAATTTTGAATTTGGTTACAAAATCGTTGTTCATAAAAAATATAATTAGAAATTTGAGCTCCTCAAGTCCGATTTTGTTGAGCATCATGCTCAATGTTTCCTGCGGAAGAGCATCATGCTCAAAGTATATGATACAGCAAGAGTGCATCCATCCAAAATCAGAAGACTGACTATGTACCTCTCACTCTTGATCATGGGACCACTTGCAAGTTTACGGAGTGGTAGAACAATCCAACAAATAAAGGGGTTAACAAGTGCAAAAACAGATTAATTCTTATTCTACATTAGAAGGAAAAGAAGGATATATAATATAAGAATGCACACCTCATGAACTATCCACGTTCGGCAGCAAGTTTTGGGTTTTTGCCTGATTCCAATATATACTTGTTAGAATCTTCTAACACCTGACAGGGAAAAATTTCACAGAAGAAGTAAGTATAACACTTACTCTAACTATAACTCAAGGAGATTATACAGTTTTCAACAGAATCAAATTTATCTATAAAAACGCCTTTCTCTTATATTGTCATTTAAACACCAATAAAAACATTAGATACAGTGAATCAAAGATATATCCGGTAACAAAATGTCATAACCAAACCATGTCATTACATCAGTTGATCATTAAGAATAGTAAGCAAATCAGATAAAGGTCCTGAAAGATCAACACAGTTTGCATCTTTAAATCTTCATGATAAGGACATTAGAAATAGAAACCATAATGTCATGTGAAGCAACAGAAAAACAAAAGAAGAACAAGCCAAGAATAACTTACAGTTACAGCCTTACAAGTGAGAGAAACAAAAACCAGATTCTATGCTTTCAAACATGAACTTTAATTAAGAACAAGAGACATGGGAAACACGAGAGCCACCTGGGAGTGAATGTAACAACCAAATTACTTATATCATTCATCATTAACCAAATACATATGAGAGCCATCTGGATTTAAAACTATAAAATATAGATTTCTCATGGATCTCAATCTGATTAGTATCAACTTATTACTTACATTCCTAGGTAGCTGCCTTTATTTGACTATAGTCATCAACCAAAACAACCCAAAAAAAGACATCCAATCTAAGCTAACTTAAATAATAGAAGATTATATAGTGAACTCAACATTTCTAATGCTACATAATTCTGTAAATGAAACCCAAAACACCCCTAAATTTTTTTTTATACATATAAAAACCCTTTTCTTGCACTCTACTGGTAGTAAACTTTTCAGAAATTTCAATGTTAGCGTTAGGTAGAAATTTCGATGTTAGCTCCACTGCCACAGAAACCTCCTCAGCTGCTTCCACCACCCAGCAGCCCCCAAGATGAGTATCATAACTCGAAATCAGGCATCCGACAATGACATTTAGAGCTTCCTCCAACCTTCCCCGTTGCGGTAACTGAAATTAGAAGTGCAGGCTCTGATAAAGCTCCAGACCAACCTGGACATGAATTTATGCATATAAAACATGAATTAAGTAGGCAATCAGCTATAGAATACTCTGAGTATAAAGCTATTTAAAAATGGTTAGCAAGTTATGTAAAATCCATGCATGTACATAACTAGATAAAAACTTTTATCCTTCCACATCATTCATATATTTTTTCTTAAAAGCTAAAAAACACCACTGACTCTGAAGGAAGAATCAAAGGAAACATGAACAAGAAATGAATAATAAAGTAAATCAAGAGATTTGACCAACAAAGCTTTGAACTCTTTGCATTTAGGATCCAAACAAACTCTGTTTCGGCCTTAGGTGATTAGAAAACTACAAATTTGAAAGAAAATTCAGAAATAAATACCATAAAATGCCACCATTTTGTTTTGAGAACCTCATCTATTGATATGCTGGAACTAAAAGTTATCTCAATATCATATACAACTAAAAGATTAAAATTAACCAACTCAGTTCTGTATCGATAAGTTTGATGTTCTTTACCCGAAAAGATTCATTAAGGCAGTGTAGGTATACACAATCCTGATTCCAGGAAGCTCTGTTTGCCATTCTTGTAGCATCTTCACGAGCTTGGTATTGTAAGAATGTGCATTTGAGTTAACATCATCGATACCAGGAGCTTGAAAATGACTGAAACTCTGCACTCTTTTGTAGAGGGATGCAGCCCATTGGAGAAGTCCACACACAACAAAATTATCTTCATTGCTAAAGAATATAATCTCTGCAATGAAGTGTTGATATCTGCAAACAAAATTATCTTTGAAATAAACACCATGCAGAGATTACTTTATTCTCTTCACTGCAAAATTATCCATCCAAAAACGTTATTAGCAGATACTCCGTAACAAAATATGGCTTGTAATTGAAAATAACAGCGGGGCCAGAACTTACCAGAGCTGCAATTATCGGAGCTCTCTGGATAATATCACTGTCAAAATGTTGATTCTCCACCGATCAGCAAAACAACGGTTCCGATCTGGCCACTCCACCGACCAGTGAACCAACGGCCTACAATCAAGACCAATCACCAAGAAAATCTCCGATTTGGCCCTGAAGACGACGAAATTCGGATTTCTCACGACTTGTAAGCTTGGGCAGGAAAGCTTCTGTTCAGGGTAGGGGCACGGGCAGGGAAGAAAGAAAGAGGTCGGTGGAGACACAAGCTTCTGAACGACGTCGTTTCATGGACCAAGGTGCAGGAAAAACCGAAAATACCCTTGGTGACCAAAGGAGAATTCTTGGCCTATTCTACTTCTTTTTTATTAATGCAAAATAATGTTCATGATGGTGGGTAACAGACACGTTATTGCATGTAATTTAGCGATTCAAATCACAATACGACAATCCAAACTTCAATGTCATTGTCATGTCATCACAATCGAGTAATCGATTTCACGACCACGTCATCACAACCTCAATCCTTCTGAACATTATAGATAACAACATCCTAACTAGCAATCCGAATATGAAAACATTGATTGCTTGAGGGTATAACAAATCAATGCGATTCGAAACAACAAATCAAATGTCTTCAAAAAAATTTCAAACTTGCCATCAAATCGGATCGACTTGAACCAAAATAGGCTCAAAACGGGATCTTATCTAAAAAATATGCCAACAACAACGGCAACCACAAACGGCAACAAATAACTTAATTCAATATATTTTTAGGTTATTGATCATATTATTGAACAACCATATTGTTTTATCGTGTTTTCCTTAAGAATAAAGGGAGGTTGTGTTATATTAGTTGCACTTGCATGTTATTTCATATACTATTTATTTTTATAATTTAAATTATTAATATATAAATAAATAAAAGTGAGAGAAAAGAGTAATATTCCATGTACAAAGTTGGAGATAGATATGCTTCGTTGGAGACGTGTGAAAAAGCCGTTTGTTCACAGAGAAGCCCAGCGTTAACGTCAATTGAAAGAGAAAGTTGGCGTCAGAGAGAGATGGCCAGTACTCTAATGACAGAACCAAGCAATAGAGCTCAATAATCAATTAAAAACGGACAAATGATCATATGATATTTTCACGAAAATGTTCATGATAGGACCCAAAAAAATGTTACAATGTCCAAATATTAATACTCAATATTTATATACTATTTTATCCATTTAATTTTTTTTGTTTAGTTTACATTTTAATCTTACCTTCTCCCTATAAATTTACGGTGCTTTATAAAAATATATCATTTGTATGATCTAATAGCATCCGAAATAATAAGACGGTTTTTCTAATATATACCCACCATGAGAGCGTATGTTAAATCAATCAGACAATGCCACATTGAATGAAATTCCGAGTTACGACACATTTTTAAAAGTTTTCCTATTTGCACGACATATAATCTATTCCTACGCGGTACAACAATTTCACTCCCGACACATTTTTAAATAATATGTTAAACTTCACATATATTTTTGAAAAATATATGGAGGGCAACAACATAATATGTTAAACTTTTGGCCAAAATATTTAAATATTTTTTCTACCTCTTCTACTGCACCAAAAACTTTTAAAGTTATAATTTCACATTTTATATTGGTTCAATTAGGTTCCTTATTAACCAACTGGCCTAGCCCAGTTGGCCAGGGGTCTTGCCCCGCCCAGGGGAGGTCTGGAGTTCGAAACTCCCCAGAGGCAACATTTCACGCAATTCTCCCAGATTTCCTGGGTCAAGTCTTCAGTCGTACTCAACTCAAGAGTCGGAAGTGGGATCTTCACTCCACTCTAAGCAGCATGGTGAGAACCTCGGCCACTCGACATACGGGATCAGTAGAGTATAGTAGGTTAGTGTAGGATTATATTAGAGTAGAGTGTAGGATCCTTGTATCAGATTCGGTCGTTGTAGTGTTCCTTTCAAAAAAAAAAAGATTAGGTTCCTTACTAGTGAACTTAAGAATTTTGACAATTTAGACTGTTTTGAGGATTCAAAATTTGCTGGAGAATAGTACTTGGTTAGGGCCCTTTTGTGTTCCTCGTAGTGAGAATTTTATAGCTCATTCTCTAACTAACTATGCTAAGTCGAACCCCCTGATGTATGATACTTGAGATTCACTCCCGAGTTTCCTGTCATTCGTTTCTGGACGTTTTCCAAAACCCTGTAGTTGAATGGAATTATTACATTTTTCAAAATAAAATATAATTGACACCTCTAATTTTCCTTGGAGGGACGTCAATGAAAAAATTAAACTTAATAAAAAGGTGAAAATAAAATTAGATTGAAAATATTTATGACGTCAATGTGATTGCGATTCTATTATAAGAAATTTAATTTTTTATGTACATTCTAGTGACAAGGCATCAACACACCAAAGTCTTTAACTCTTGCATCCATACTACTAAACACTAATGGTCTTTAACCCTTCCATCCATACTACTAAAAACTATCGGTCTTTAACCCTTGCATCCATACTACAAAAAAACTAGTTTTAATAGCTTGTAATTTGTGAGTGTACAGTTAGTGGTGTCAATTCGGGTTGACGTGTCGGGTTTCGTGTTCGTGTCAGATAGGTTCGGGTTATTTCGGGTCAGAATTTTTTTATCGGGTCGTGTCGTATCGTGTCGGGTCACGTTCGTGTCGGGTTAGATTCGTGTCAGCCCAGTTTGTCAGGTCGGGTCGGGTTCCAAAAGAATTATCTCGGGTCGGATCGGGTTGGGTTAGACTCGTTTGTAAGGTTGAGTCGAATAAAGTAAAAATATAATACACAAAACTCACATTGAAGAAACAAACTTTTGATGTTGGGTTAGTCGAGATCGAAGTGAGTTCAACTCAAGTATATAACACAATTGATAATTTTAGTGTTAACTAAATTGTTTATATATACTTGAATCACACTGTTTTTAAAATTTTAGTTATCATCACTTTTATGATATTGTGGTCATTTAAATATTTTTCAAACGTTCTATACTCAAATTGAACCCAAAAAAATATCTAATTAAATACACTCACACGTTTCATTACATCAAATTAAGTTATTTAATAAATATACACCTCGAATTGAACGTCAAACATCTCGTAACTTCAAATTTTCCAAGTATCTTACTTGTTTTGGAAATAAATTTAACAACTTAACTGACGTCTACGGTGTTATAACTCAATATTATTTCCTAATATTATATATGAAATACATATAAAAAATTTCATATTTTTTTAAGTTGTTGAACTAGTTGACGTAGAACAAATTGATGGACTTTACTAGTGAGTTTACAAAGGTTAAACATGTTAGCATTGATACCTCGTCTATAGAATGTAGATACAAATTTTAATGATGTTAAAAGTTTAATATTTGTTGCGAAGATGTTGGTTATAAATCCCTTCAAGCGGATTTCAATTTTGGCGTTTCTACAAAGTTTTTACTTTTTTCACCTAGGTCCCTCCAAGAAAATGGGAAGTGTCGAACTATAAAATTGAGTGACCCAAAACAAAATTAAAGTCATATGAAATGTGAAAATATAGTTTTATGATATTTTGAGGCAGCGGAAGAGGTAGAAAAAATATTTAGATATGTAGCCCGATAGTTCCATATATGTTACTATGGCCCTTTTTAAAAGTCAGATTTTGTGGAATAGTAAAATATATATTTATTTCTTTATCCATAAGTTGACAAGTAGCAAAGTGGTGTAGTGGTATTTTGATCCATCACCTAAGCATAGGTCTGAGGGTCAATTCTCCTAACTAGCATTTTTGGTTAAGGAATTCCATGAGTTGGCAAAGGAACAATTCAACTCCAATAACTAGCATTTTTGGATTAAATTTTTTAAAAGTTTGGCAAAGGAACAATTTAACTCCAATAACTAGCATTTTTGGATTAAATTTTTTAAAAGTTTGAAAAATTATTTATTATGACACAATAGATACTACTTATACAAAAAAAGTTTAAATAAAAAAACTCCAAATTAAAAATGCTTTTGAGCATATTAATAAAACAATCTTTTAAACTAAATAAAAAATCGACATTATTAATTATAATAAATTAGATATATTGGTTTAATAACAATTAAAAATATGATATTAGAAATAAATTAAAATTACATTAACTATTTATGAACGATTAAGTTGGTTCGTATTATGTCGGGTTCGGGTCATCTTTGGGTTCGTGTTAGGTCGGGTTCGTGTCAAAATTTATCGGGTTAAAATTAATATTCAGGTTGAGGTCGGGTCGGGTTCAACCTAATAATTTTTGGGTTACAATCGGGTTACGTGTCAGATCGGGTTGGGTCGATCGTGTCGTGTTTCTCGTGTTCGTGTCAGGATTGACAGCACTATGTACAGTTAATCCTTAAAGAGATGTGGCTGAGATGTAACTAATAATATAATACCCTAGACTTCCTTGTTAAATTGAACTTTATTTGAAAAACCAACTCGACTTTTGAAAATTCAAAATAACAAGTGATTGACATTAAATTTCTTTAAAAAATCGACAGAAGAAAGAGATGAATTATGTTAGTGTACTCAATTAGAATTATGCTCTCTCTGCCCCTCCTCAAATTCGTAGTTCATTATAAATAGGGAAAATTATGGTTAAGGTCAATGGACCATTAATCGGTAAGTATGATGTAAGTTTTACCTAATTTCAGATAAATGGCAATGAATAATAAATATAATTATTGATATAAAGAAGATAACAACACCCTAATTATTAATATGAACTTGATTTAATTGAATTAAATACTAAGGACGTGAACTATCTATCTATTTATCCAGTTCAATCACAGAAACCAAAACCCTTATAAAGTCTTTCTTCCATGTCTGACATTTGGGAAAATGGGGAAACATCAATATTATTTGATACTCCCTCTGTCCCATATTAATCTTCACAGAATCTTTTTCACGTATGTCAATGCAGATGTTTGACCGAAAATATCTTTAGTTACATGTATTATCGTCATATAAAATTTTGATATTTGAATACTACATGTTACGATGAATCTAGTGATATCACATATGATAGTGTTAATATTAATTTGTCTATTCAAATATAAGGTCAAAGTTTAAAAGTAAATAATGTTAAATAGTGAAGTGTGAAGTTTAATGCGGGACGAAGGGAGTAAGTGTAGATTCAATATTATTACATTTAGATCATTCATATCTAAAGTTTTTTATTGTATTATATTTTCTTTTCTTCTCCGATTTGATCCTTCTAATCAAAACCATTACTCAACCGATTGAGGTTTTAATAAATTCGGTTATTTTTCCGGATCAGGATATTTGGATACTTGATTCTGTGTTTTCATAGCGTCGATCTACAGTTTGGATTAAAGTGTTTACGCTTTAACCTTAATTTTTTTTATTATAAATACCGTTATTTAGATATTGGAGTGAACTTATTGAAACTAAACTTAATTTAACTAAGCACAACTTGTCTAAATAAAAATAATAGAAATATGGAGTATTAGACTATTAGTGTCTTTGGCTCCGCGTGCTAGAGGTGTTATTTGTAGATCAATTCAGTTTAATTCAGGAAAAATGTAATTTTATGAAATTTAGGTTAATTCAGTTATGTTGATTTGATTATTTTTTCAATACATTAATTTTCTGTTCAATTCAAACCAGTTCAGTTCAGTTCAGTGTAGCAAGAAATACGTTCTGGCAAACAGGGCCTTTAAATTTAAGTTGGTTAAGGGTGTGTTTGTTTTTTCTAGAATTGATCCATAATTTTCTAATTCTATAGAATTGTCCAATTCTGCTGTTTGTTTTACAAAAGTTTTGGGGTAGAATTGATTTTTGAAAACTTTTGGGGCTTGAATTCCATGGATTTAATTCTTTTGTGTGAGCAAAGTTTTCCAACACCAATTCTATCATTTAAAAAAAAAAAAAACTCGCGGATTTTTTAAATCATGATCCATGTTGGAGTATTCAAATTTGAAGCAGTTGGAGCATGACAATCGCTTTGGAGGATTTCATGGTAAAATGAAGTCTGATCCAAGGTGGAGATTGTTGGAGCATTTTGATTTGAAGGATGGTGGCATGACAATGTTTTGGAGAATTTCATGGTTTAGTGTAATTTGGTCCAAGGTGGAGATTGTTGGGAATGTCCCAAATTCCAATCAATGTTGGATTAGGAAATAATTCCACCATAGAACAGGAATAAACTTGGTAATCCTTTTGGCAAAAGATTGATAGTTTATCTGTTTCTGTAAGGGTTTCTGGTAGTTGAGAGATCTATATAAACTCTCATTCACTTCAATAGGAGGTGTGCGAGATTTGACGAAGACACGCCTAGAGTCTGAGAATCCCGTCACCAGTATGTGAGTTTGTGGGAGAGAAAATATAATTAGTATAGAGAGACTTTGTGAGAGTTGACTTTGTAATTCTCTGGAATATATTAATTTGATTCTCTGGTGAACGTAAATCGGTTTTTGGTCGAACCACGTTAAATCTGTATTTTGTATTTCTGCGTTCTTTAATTGTTATCTTGCATTGCACAAGAAGGGATTAATTTCCTAACAAAATCTTTATTCTATATCAAGCTAAATATGGGTGTTAAAAAATGGATCATGATGCAGGATGTAAGGCTCGAGGTCTGTGCAAATGATCGGATGGGAGTGCTCTCTGAGGTTACAAGAGTTCTTGGTGAAAATGGTTTGTCGGTTTCCAGGGCTGGAGTTAAGACCATAGTGTGTTTTATGTGAGAGAGACTTCAGGGAACCCTGTGGGCATAAATACCATAGAAGGTCTACGAAAAGGAATTGGTGACACTATGATGTATTGGTTAATGTGAAGAAAGCAGCACCGACAAACACCAAGTCACCTGGAGCAAGCCGATGGTCCAATACTAGTTTTCCATGGAACTGGAAAATCTGCATCAGTTCTGCACTAAGATTAGGGACAATCTTGCAACTTGCAAAAACTAGTTTACTTTTAATACTAAGAATGTTGAGATAATCTCTCATTTTAATAGAAGTACTTTTAGAATGATTATGTTTGTATTATTTTTCTTCTTCTATTTCATTTTGTGTAAGATTATTTAATCTTGATTAAATTGTGTGATAATAAACATGTGGGGAATAATTTAATGATTGGGGATGTTTGGTGTGTATTCATATTTGCTTGAATACGAAACTTTATAAAATGAATGTCAAGCATGTAATAAAAAAAAGAATCAAGTAGTAATAGTGTAAATTTTTAATCATCCAAACACAAGAATTGACATTACAATTCAATTCTTAAGTAATTCTTTTGATTAGCCAAACATTAGAATTCACTATGAATTGTAACACCAATTCTTAATTTCAATTCTATTGAATTTGAACACCAATGTCAATATAAAGGCCCTGTTTGCTAGAGCTTATTTCCACCATGTACTGAACTGAACTGAATTGAACTGAACTGAACTGAACTGAATTGAACTGAACTGAACTGAAGTAAAAATGATGTATTGAAAAATGGAATCAGCATAACTGAATTAACCTGAATTTCATCAATTACATTTTCACTGAACTGAACTGAACTGAACTGAATTGAACTGAACTGAATTGAACTGAACTGAACTGAACTGATCTACAGATAAGCTCTAGTAAACAGGGCCAAAAAATAGCAACCAAACCCACCCTTACCACCTTGGTTTATAATTATCATATTTCAAAAGATATCACCTTCATCATGTTGTATGATTACAACAACACTTTTTTAAACATAAATTAAGTTTAAGGTCAATAAGCTGCCAGTAGTTTGTAATTCCTCAACATAAAAGAATATAAATTATTCACTAAGGGGCTTGCTATATGCAAGTCTATTTTTCTCGTGCATGTCTGCTTTTAGTTTACATGTCCTTGCTATTGTTAAGCTAAAAATAAAAACTCAAAATGCAAGGGTACACAGTGGTGTAATCATGAATTACTATTTTTCTATTTCAAATTATTGATAGGAGTTTATTAGGTTTTACCTACAGTTTTTAATGGTTAAAATGGACCAAACATAAGAAACTATCTTTGTGCAATCTATTTATTTCCTAACTTACATTTACAGTTATTTATACATTTTAAAGTACGACTACTGGAATTTATATCATAACAAAATAATTTCTTATTACAATTAATCACAAACCCGAACACCATTAGATGAGTGCAATACTTTGTATATAAATTTGTGAGAATACACCGCGCATCGCGCGGTGAGTGCCTGCTGGTACTTTGGAAAGGAGTTAGCTGCGCCCTTGCCCTTCTCCTCTCGGCTGATGCGGACACCTTCTGCGGTCTTCATCCCCTTAGTAGTAACCCCCAAGCGGCAATATCCTGAACGCGCCTAATTCTCCTCGCCACTTCGTCCGGATCAAGGACACAGACATATCCTCATATATTTCATAGGCCACATCTACTTCCACCCGGGCGGGAACCTGACGAAGACTTGGAGGGTAAGGCTCGACTTCCCCCGCGACTATCTTACGATGCCATTCTATGGCATCCAAGTACGCCTCATGACGAGGATGTCGGTGAGGGAGGACATTCCAACCAAACCGACCTTAAGCCCAAGAAGGTGGTAAGACAACTGAACAGCCAGTAGAGCATCTTGGAGGACCCTTTTCCTATGAGTAAGGGACCGATTCTCTGTCTCCAAGTTATAAATTAACTAATTTTGCGCTGTCTGGGTCTCCAGATTCTTAAGTTTCTCCTGCGCCCGCTCGAGTTCGCCCCACACCATACCTAATTCCTTGGCAGTGTGATGCTGAGAATCGCCATGAAGGGTCTGGAGCTCAGCTATGGTTCGGGAGGAATTTAAGGCTTCCCTCATATGATCAGAGGCCAGGTCAAAACAATGATTTAATGACCCAAAATTGTTCTCAATCGCCTTAAGAAATGACACCAATGCCTGAACAGACCCGAACGAACTCGTGAAGGAACGAGCACAACCCCGCCTCGGACATGGCCCGGTCGGCCTGATTGCCTCCAAACCTCCAGTGAGCTAGCTTCCTTTGAAGGAAAGAGCATTGGAGGCACCTAGTGCGGGGGAGGAAGAAATAGGTACCAGATGAACAATTAGGATGAGGAAATATATAAGGCACTGGCCCCTACGGGAGAAATTCCTCTAAGTTCCGCTCGGACTACAAAAAGAGAAAAGGAAAGAACGATTTCGTTAAAAGTAGAACTTTATATTATCAAAATGGGCACTAAGGCCAAGTTCTACATGTATCCCCCGGAGAGGTAGATAACAAAAGTTGGAAAATTACAATAAAAGCTAAGGTCTAGGGTTGTAAATTGTCCGCAGCAGAATCCTCTCCTTCCGGGGTAGCATGGGCCCTTTCCTACCTCCGCTCTAGCTCTGCTATGTCCTCAGCAGTCCATCCAGGACCACCATAAGCGGGGGCGTCCACCTTAGGCTCGTCAGCTGGTCGCTTGGGGAATCCCACCCTCCGGGTAGACTTTTGGGACTGGTACAACAAGTCATAGTGCCCTTCTCCGAGACCTACGCTGTACTCATCCTCTTCCTCGACATGGACGGCTTGGTACCCAAAATTATTAGGCACCGCGTAGTACTCATGGTAGATTTCTGCCCAATGGGGCGTCTCCGAAACTACTCCATAAACATTGAAGCTCTCTGGGCCGGGGTCGGGGAAAGAAGCTTCACCAATCTCTGGGAGCTTCACCTTCTTGATGTCTGAGGCGGAGGGGACCCGGGATAACATTTCCAGTGACTGCCAAAGCTGGGGCACGAGGCTCTTCAAATCCGCTTCCTGAAGGGATCGCCAGCGGTGATTCAACAAATCATTCGCCTTGGGCCGATAGTAAGACGCTTGAGCGTCAAGGCAAGCGGGCCCCGGTAGCCAACCCCACAGTCAGCGGTACATCTCATGGCAAGCGTCAGCATTTGCCGCAGCGGCAATCCCCTCCAGCTGCTTTTCGAACTCCACCGACCGGAGAAGTTTCTGAGTCACAGCGATCAGGACCTCAAACTGGGAATTCTTCATATCCTTCTTGAGGGAGGAATACTTCTTGTCCACTTCAGCTAACTTCTTTTCCTTCTCTGCTAGCTTCTTTTCCTTCTTGGCCAACTTCTTCTGAGACTCCTCCAGTCGGGTCTTAAGGTCGTCTTGCCCGACCAACTTCTCCTTGGCCCCCCGGAGTTCCTTCTCCACCTTGGTGTACAATCCGGCGCTATACCTGGAATAAGTCCGGTTCAGCGGCTCAGTAAACTGAGAATCCGCCAGGAGGGAGTCAGTGAAGGTGATGCTCTGCAAAGAAAGAAGGGGTGAGGGGTTAAGGACATCCGGGAAAAAGAAAGCATTGCATAAGAAAGGGATAAGTTACCTCTTCTTTCTCCTCAGGAAGGGCTTCAGAAGAAACAGTCTGTGGGGGAGTAGTCCGAGCAGAATGAGGGGGAGGAGGAGGAACATCCTCTGTTCTCTGCCGGGAGAGCCCTGCAGCTCATCAAAAGATGTTCGCTTGAATCGAGAACTGGCTCCGCCGCTATAGTCCGGGTGATTTATGAAGGACCTCCACCCGACCTTGAGGAAGAACCGGCAGGAGTTGCAAGTGTTGACGGGGCAGCCAGAGAAGAAGAAGACGTCCCGGGGGCTTCTGCTGGCGGGGTCGTTGCTGCTGGTGAGACCTTTGTGAGATGATGGAAGGATTTTTGGTGGAGAGTGGCCCGGGCGGGGGAGCCACTTGCTGCTCAGATGGGGCTGGCTGCCTCGAGTGAGGGTTTCCTTGCTGGCCATCTTCCCCGGAAGGCCTCTCCACCTATGTCAAGACGTCCGCGTGTAAAAAAGGTTGAACTGAAACCATAGGAAACAAGAACACAGTTAGGACGCAGTATAAAAAAATAAAATATTTTTTAACAAGGACTAAAGCCCTTAAATAGGCACCTCCAGCCGGCCACACAACGGAGATGCGCGGGAGAGTGAAGAGGCCATCAGGATATATCCCGCGAGGCCAGTAGTAGCTCGCGTTCCCGGTCTTGAAAAAATCATCCATGTTCAAGAGGGATAAGCGGAAGAGGTTGTGGTCGCTGGTTATGATCGCGGGAAGAGAGGATAAGGGTTTTTTGTCCTTAGGGAGAAGGGAACCGTTCCAGGCAGGCATGGGATATACCTGGGAATCATAGCTGAAGAAACCTTTCGATGGGTACCCTTTGGCAGATTTGGGTTTACCTGTGAGGAAATCCTTCATCCCGAAACGAATTGAGAAGGAGAAGACGCCCGGAAAGGATACATGGTTGGGAGGAATGGCGCATCGGGCGCAGTTGAGCAGAAAGGCCATTATTAACACGACCCCGTTTGGATGTAGCTGGGCCGGGGGCATCTTGTAGAAGTTGACGATTTCGGTGAATAAAGGAGGAAATAGGAGGCTGAGCCCGTACTGAAAGTGGACCCTAAGAATACATGCAACCTCCCGCTCGGATGTCCCCGGGGGAAGCTTAGAGAGGGAAGCATTCAGAGGGAAAGGAATAAAAGAATGCTTTACTAAGTCTAAAACATCTCTATCTAAAGAAGGGGGGCCTCCGGAAACACCCAAAAACCGGATGCCCAAAGGCTTCATCCCATGGGTGGGGCCTCAGGGGGCATCATCACCAAGATCTCCCACAAGTATTTCCTCGAAGGGTTCCTCCCTGGTGGGGCTGGAATGCCCGAGCGGGGGTAAGCCTGTCCCCTCAGAGACAGTAGGAACCGGAACAGGGGGTTCCTGAGAAGTACTGAGGGTCTCTGAATGGGAACCCGGAGAGGAGATATCCCCGGAGGATAGGGCTAATCACGGTACGGTTAACTTTCCCGTTTCTAGAAAATATACTAACCGCTTAACTATTCAACGGTTCGGTTACCTTTAAAATTGAAAAATAAAATCAGATAATCTTTGTCTCGGTTAATTAAAAATTTGGTTAGGTTAACCAATAATTTTAATAGTTCATTAATTATAAAATATTTTGAGACACAGTTTAGCATACTACAAAAGCTATATATATACCATATGCCAAGAGTTATACAAAAGCTACCTCTAAGAGTAATACAAAAGCTAGCTATATATATTTTCTCATACACCAAGAGGCAAGAGCAATATAAAAGCTACCTAGAGTGAAATGTGGAGGGTTAAGTTTTGGTAAGGGTTCGGTAATATTTATATAGGGTTAATAATAATAATATAAATAATTGCAAAATAATCCCCGGTCGGTTAACTATTCGTGTTGAATATTGAAAACCTTAACCTTAAGCGAAAAACCGGTTAGTCAAAAAGTGATAACCTTAATCTAAACCTACGGTTCGGCTAACCTTAAAATCGGTACGGTTCCGGTTGGTTAATAAGTCGGTTTCGGTTATCCGGTTAGTTTTGCTCAGCCCTACCGGAGGAGGTCCGAAATACAACCTCAGACTAGTTTTGGACCCTCTCGGTGTCCAAGGAAGAATTAGGAAGATGATGGGAATTCATAGTAAAGTAGGGAGAGAGAGAAAGACAGGGGAAACAAAGAGAAGAGGAGACTAAAACTTACTCGAAAGAAGGATAGAGCGTCTCGGAAGTGCGAAGAGAGGTTATGAGAAGGGAGCCAGGGCCTTATATAGACAATAGAAGGAGAAATGTCGCCTAGAAAGAAAGAAAAGCAGCTGGAGTGCGAGGCGCGAGGTAATGATGAATGCGGAATAGGTAAGGGAGCCGCCGAAACTGGGAGTTTGCAAAGCTGGGCCCACGTGTCGGGAAGAATTTCTAAAGACCAACCCCCCGCGTCAGAGAGCCCGGGCTGCTGGTCTGGGGGGTGGTGATGATACCGGCCCAGCACCCTGGTGGGCCTGGAAAAAGGGACAACGGCCCAAGATAAAAGATAGCAGTACATTTCCAGCAAGGACACGTCCGGACAAGCAAGGGGACGAGGAAAGCGACAAGGCAAAGTGGTCCTTACCCTTATCGCATGGAGAAAGCCTTAGTTATAAATACTAATCCCAAACAGTGAGTCAGGTGTGTGACTTCGATCTCTCTATTTCTTATTGAGAGCATTTCCGTACGATTTCCCCCTCATCGCTATCCCCATCTCATCACACACCGAACCTTCTTCCCCGGGAAGCCTCCCGGGGATTGTTTTGTAGGTTCGTTGCGGGCATACTTCGAAGGACCCCCGGATAGCGTTGATCCTCAGGAGACCGGCGGATTTTGGTAGCATCAGCATAATTTTCCTTTTTTGAACTTAAACTTCTTTCTCTGTCCTCTCATCTTCAATGCTAGAAAGTTAAAAAGTCATTAAATATGTAATGTTTAAGACAAAAAGGCAAGAAAATAAAATTAAAATAGTATTAATATTGATGACAATAAATGTAAGATTTGCAAAATGGAGTATCTCTTGGAGATGACCAAAAATATTAGATTTATTTTAGAATTTAAATTTCCAAAATGGAGATTATTGTGTAGTGTTCGTTGGACTTGCTCTAAATAATTAAAACAATTGGTAAGCCATACCATAATTGTTTTAAGATTATAGGTCAAGTTTTCTCCATACCATAATTTTTTTAAGTCATCAATCAACGGTTCCAGATAAACATCAATATCATTACCGGGTTGTTTAGGACCCGATATCATCAACGACAACAACACATACATTCGCTTCATGGTAAGCCAGGACGGTAAGTTGTACAACACGACCATTACCGGCCATGAACTGTGGGTACTACTCAAATATCCAAACGGATTCATTCCATCTGTTGATAGGCCTAACCTAACATGCCGAAGTTCATTGGCAAAATCAGGATACAAAGCATCTATTTTCTTCCATTGATCACTATCCGATGTGTGCCTTATAACGTCATCTGTCGGCTTCGACCTATCCGCATGCCACGTCAAATTTTTAGCATCTTCCTTGTTAGCAAACAATCGTTGCAACCTAGGAATGATAGGGATGTACCACACCACTTTCACCGGGGAAGGGTTCTTGCTCGTAGTAACTATCTCAGCACAAACATCTATCGTTCTAGACTTAGGCTTGTAGCGACTCTTTGTATACTCGGCAAGTATCTCTTTTTTCATCCTCTTCTCCCCTAAACAACATGCAATCATTCGGGCATGCATGAATTTTTTCTAATTCCAATACCATAGGAAAAAGAACTTTCTTGGCAGCGTAAACACGATCGGGCAACAAATTATCAAGAGGCAAGATTTCCTTAAACTACACAAGGGTCTTCTTCATAGCTTTATCCGTCAAACCATGTTTAGCTTTCACATTCATCAATAACAAAGTTGCACTCAATATGGTATGCCTAGATCCCTCATACAACGGAGTTTGTTTATCATTATACATGACCTCTAGTATCTCCGGTTTCCCAACAAAATGTCTAGCAATATCTTCAGCCATATCATTGTACCCTTCATCATTTCCCATATCCTCATCGCATTTCCCTACTACTGATTCATCAACACGGTTCTCAACGACCTCACCATGCCATATCCATTTTGTATAGTTTCTATCAAAGCCTCTCAATATCAAATGAGACCTTAAACTCCTCTCTCCTAAAAAACCATTATTCTTGCAATCTTTACAAGGACAACGCATTCTCGACCTATTTTTCACTTTAGCATTTTCAACCGCAACCTTTATAAATTCCTCTACCGATCTCAAATATTCGGGTGAGTTTCTCACATTCTCTTCAACATTAACGATCCATCTCAAACCTAACCATACAACGTGAAACAAAAGATGCCCATGATCAATCAACACCCTAATTTCATAGAATCCAAAACTCAAACGGAAATCTATCTCTACAAAGTTCAATAACACGTGCACATAAACATGGAAAATCACCCGATAATACAAATCAATATAAAAGTGCAGTAGGATGTCAAGTTTACCTTCAATAATCAAATTCGTTGGATGCTAGACAAGTCAACTTTCTTCCCAATGTGAATTTGTTTTAAGAAATTCAATTAATCAAGAAAAGGAAATTTGTGGAGGATGAGGATAAAAAAGATATTTCTTTGATTAACATTTTACAAACGCTACTCATTCTAGCGTTTCAGAAATCATAGGTTTCACCAAAAATGGTAATTAGAAAACTCTCCTCACCAAACACTTGAAAGAGCAGATTGACCTGATAATACTAATGATTCAAATCCAGGTGAGGATACTAATGGTAATAAGGATCAGCCAGTACACCCACGTGGCTAGGAGGCACCGCCAGTACAGAAAGGTGACGCGTGCTGATGATGAGGCATGAGGAGGAGGTCCAAGACGCCTATAAATAGAGGTCACATTCAACCATTCCAGGTAAGTTCTCTAACTCTTGAATACAGAGTTTTATCTTTCCTTTCAATACACAAAATCTTATCATCACACCGGATCTGCTACCCTCAGGTGGCTCCGGAGGCTTGTTTTGCAGGCTACGGACGAACAGGTCTCAAGCTACATCTTTCGAGGCTCAGGTGCTCGGCCAGACAGGCGTTCTCGGCAAACGATCAGTCAACACAGTTAGCAATTCGCAGCTCAAGGCCCTCGGATATCGCAACTATCCGAGGCATTAATTACTGGGGCAAATTTCCCCGTATCATGACCACTCAACTATCCATATTTAATCAAAAAAGCTAAACGCTCTTCAAAACTCTTGTCACCAAACGGGGCCTTAAACTTAGTATATCTTTACCTCCATCCACCGGTCACCCCTTTAGCTATTAGTGGTCCTGGCCACGTGACTATACCAGTCGAACATTCCTCTTAACTGTCGATCACGTGCATCGAAAGTATCCAGGAAAGATCCTTTTGCTAGTTACCTTCGGTATTATCACAAGCCCCCAAGCCAGAGGCTTTGGGCTTCCGGGGCAGAGAGCTTATGTCTTGTCATCTTTTCTCATTGTTTTCCGATGCCTTTACCCCATGCGCGCTTATCGCTATTCTAGTGGGTGGGTCCCTTGGTCATAAAGAGCTATTATCCTCTAGTTTTTGGCGGCTACACGCTTCTCTTTTCCCCAAATTCTTCCTTCTTCCTTGTGTACCATCATCACTCCTACCCCCAATGCGCTGTCTTTTAATGTTCCCTTCTATCTCCTATGTAAATAGATCCCCTTTGCTCCATTATTTATTCCTTCTTGATGCTCTCCGATTTATTGTCCGCATACCTCTCGCTTTCTGGTGAGTGATGCAGGGTAAATTCGCACTAGTATATGATGCCTCGGATATCTGTTGTGTCTGAGGGATTTGAGATGTGGATGGTCGATGAAGTATGCAGACTGCTCACTACGTGTGTTTGATTATCCAAGCTCCTAGGCCTCAGACAGGATCTGCTTGGGACCTGTTTGTCCGAAGCCTGCAAAACAAGCCCCCGGAGCCACCCGAGGGTAGCAGCTCCGGTGTGACGATGAGATTTCGTGTATTGAAAGAAAAAATAAAACTCTGTATTCAAGAGTTAGAGAACTTACCTGAAATGGCTGATTGTGGCCTCTATTTATAGGCGTCTTGGACCTTCTCTTTCTGCCTCATCATCAGTGTGCGTCATCTCCCCGTATGAGCGGTGCCTCTTATCCACGTGAGCGTACGGACCGATCCTTATCTCTTCCACGTGACTCTAAAGTTTCCTAGAAGGTCACCTAAATCCGAATCTTTGGTATCCTCACAAGCCCTCCAAGATGGAAGATCTGAGGGATCTTTTCCGCCGAGCTTTTTTCTTTTCCTGCATCGGCGTTTCCTTTGTTCTAGTGAGTTATCATTACGCACTTTCAAATGGGCCCTACCACGTCCCGAAATTTTCGGCGGCTACATGATTCCCCTTTCCCAATGTTTCTTCCTTTTTTCCTGTATGTAATCATTCTTCCCCGCCTTTATAATTTTTCCTCTTTCCTTCCTCTTTTACAATCTCTCCCTCTCATCCTTTCGAATTCAGGTACCCTTCATCCTCTCTCTTGTTCTTCTTCTGTCTTTCGTTTCTCTTTCTGTTTCTTAACACAGTCCGCTATTAGACCTTCCTTTTGCGTTGATCTAAACCCTCAAAATGAAAATATGATGGATGCCTCCCCTTCTCAATCTGACTCTTCTACCACTCGTTCCGACCCTATGAACAAAGTTGTTCATCAGATCTTAAATATTTGTCCTCCGACGAACAACCCGCAATGACCTTTTCATCTAAGAGGGCGAGGAAGGGTAAAGGCCGAGTTGAAGAGGTGAAAAGACCCTGTCGATCCGTTACTCGGGTTCCGCGCATCTTTCTTGTCGGATTCCATTGCGACACTGATCCCTACCCTGTCTGGCTTACTGAGGACGTCAGAATTCTCTCTGAAAATTCCTTCACCCCTCTCCCTTTAAACGCCAAGTTGTCCATTATAGATAATGATCAATTCCAATCTGATGCTCCTTGCCTTCCAGCCCGCCATATCCACTTCGGGCTTTCTCTTCCTTTTCCTCCTCTCTTTTCTTCCATCCTTACATGTTTTTCTATATCTCCTGCTCAACTCCATCCAAATGGGGTTGCCACTGTGTCCTTGGGTTCCTCACCATTTGCCGTCGGCACAATGTGACTGAATCCCTCAATCTATTATGATCCTTTTATCAGATTGTCCTTTCCCATTCTTCCACTCTCGGGGTATTTACCTTTTACTCGAGGGGTAGCCCAGTTGTGAAAATCAAGAGTGATTGCGTTAAGAACTGGATGAATTTCAAGTGTAATTCTTTTAATCTGACTACCTATCCTACTCCTTCCTGGAATGAGAATCTCGAATCCGAGGAAGCTGGATCTTTCCTTCCAGATGATGTAGTGCCCGAGCATAAATCCCTAGCTCGGCATTCAATTAACATCCTTCAATATTGGATCAAAGGGAATGGGGCGTTCAGCTGGCCCCACGCGATCTATCTCCCAAGTATCTTTATAGTACCTCGATTCTACTCTGAATGGCCTTCTGAAGGTTCCATTGTGATCTCGCATTGCATCTATCATTTTTCATTTCTTTTACTTAATATCTCTCTCTTGTTCTCTTACCCTGTATTATTTTATTATTTTCAGTAATCCGAAGTTTATCCGAAGAGCTTTCCCTAGTTCCCGATCCTCAAATGATAGTCAACCACTCTCAACGCCGCCGGACGGTCAAGAAGTCTGTTGAGAAGGCCCTGAAGCAAGTACCTTCTTCGAAGGCCACCTATCCCTTACCTCCTAAAGATTCTGCTTTCCTGGAGCCTTCCATAGATTTTGCTTCTAGACCTCGGTCATCTCTGAAAAGGGCTCGGACTGATGAAGCTCGTCTAAATCTTCCCCCACCAGCTAGGCCTCAGCAAAAGCAATGTTCTGTTTCTTCCAACAAGCAGCTTGCAGCATGCTTCCAACCCCTCTGGCTGATTCTTTAACGAGCCCTCCAACTCGCTCCATCGTAAGTCTTATCTATCTTCTTTTCTTCTTTTAATCTGTGTATTTTTTCTCTTATTAACTTGATGCCCTTGACTCAGACCTATGTTTTCATGAAGGGTATATCCGACTCTCCCCTATTCCAAACCCTTTTATCTGAGAAGCTCAGTGAGTCCCATGTCGTCCTTGTGCAAAAGCTAGAGCAATGCCAGGCAGAATTGGCCTCGGAAAATGAGCGTTCGGCTTCTCTGCAGAGTAAGCTAACATATCTGGAAGATGGGTCCCTCCTTAGGAACTTTGGAGAAACATTAGTGGAGGAGGTGGTTAGCTCCGAGGTCTTTAGTGATGTTGTAACCAAGGTGGTGAAGGAGGCCAACCACCGCCAAGCGACTTCTTTCTACAAGATGATCCGTGGGTGGGTTCCCAGGCCTTGGCGTCTGGAGCTTCAGAAGTCTTATTACCATCTAGGGCTTGGGCCAGGTATGAGCAGTACTTTCGGGTGCTCCGCCGAGGTAACCTATAGACCCTCGCTCCCAAGATATGGGTTTTCCTTCATTCTTCTTCTTCTCCTACCTTGACTAGCGATCTTCTGGCGATCGGCGAGCCCAAAAGTGTTGTGCCTGAAGAAAGGCATGTGGTTGAGGCTGACTTCTGTAATGCTGTCGGGGTTTGCCCTGAGTCCCCTTCACACCTAGCTTTTGAGAGCGACCAGGGATATGTGGAGCGTTGCGCTGATCCGAGCAACTTTGGATTCATTTCTTCCTTGGCCAATGACGGCCCTATGATAGAGATAGATGATGAGTTGTCTCCAACTCAGATGCCCTAAGCCACCATGGGCTACTCCTTGACTCGAGAATCTTCCGAGAATCCCCTTGCATAGCTCTCTTGCTTAGCTCTAGCGGCTTTTGTAACTTTACTTTTGAATCCTTCATAACCTTTCTCCTTGTTATAGGATTTAATCTTTCTCCTTATGTACCGGATATTATCTTGTAATAATATTTGATAAATTTTGTATCAAGTATCTTGTTTCTCTGTTCTTACCTTTTCTTTTTTCTTCTTTCCTTGTTGCTATAGGATATACCATCACCTGCCCCCTACTTGGATAGTTCTCCTTCCTCGGATAGATCTAGTCCAACTAGCCGAGAGGAGAGGTTATACGACATCGGACTTGATTCCTGATTAAAAGAGTTTCCCAGTGGCCTACTAAAGGTCCTACCTTCCTTCTTAGGCTGCCTGTTTTTGCGTTTTTTTTTTTTTTTTTTTTTTTTAAATAATGCCAGCTTAGAAAGGTGGAGGGATATATATTAGCCTCCTCAGGACTTTTAATAGAGAACCAAAAACCTGATACAAAGTCTAGGTCTTGAGTTTGGTACAAAATGAATACATTATCTAATTGTGATGAAGCAACAGTGCTTCCAAAAGTTGCTAGTTGATAAAGTTACCAGCATTAAATATACGGAGATCAACAATCCTTAGCCCAGGTCTGCGAATCGCCATGGGAAAACTCAAGTTTGTACCAAGATTTGATGATACCGCCAGAGAGGTTCAGAAGTGTAGAGTCATGTGAGAGTATTGAGTCCCCTTTGTTGAATGGGTATCACAACTGCTAACTAGAGGATAGAGTCTGAATCCGAAGTGTAGGAAGATGAAGCATATCACCCATCAGAGCTCTTTTAACTGACATGGGGGTGATGTCTTGCTGAGAGTGTGTCTGACATGTGAGTGCCATTTCATGAGCTAATGAATTTTGTTCCCTGGAGATGTGATGGAAAAGAACTGGATGATCTCCTACTAGTTTCCATATATCCTACAGGTCTCTCTCCATTCTCCAAGGTACTCTCATATGATGATTAATCAGTTGGACAACCTGTAAGGAATCAGATTCAACAATAAGTGGTACCATGAGGTTCTCAATACACCAGGAGAAGCCAATAAGACAGGCTTTAAGTTCAGCATATAATGGATCATCTGTGACATTTGTCAGTTGTGATCCAAGGTGTATAACCTAACCCCTAGTGTTTCTGAGAACAAATCCTGCAGAAGCAAAATTTAAAGATGGCAAGATGCATCTAAGTTAAGTTTAAAGCCCTGATCAGGGGGTTCCCATTTATAGCATTTAGCAACTTGGATCTTAGGGGCTTTAGACACAGGGAAAAGACCTTTTGCAGCCATTAGAGTGCAATCAGATTTAATTACCTGAGGGTGGATGATGAAAATAGATGAGACAAAGTAATGTAACTGTTTTTTCATACCAATGATTGAGGGTTTTATCCCTTCATGTGAAAATTTGTTTCTAGATATCCATAAAATCCATATGATCAAATTAGGGATAATATGGAACAAATTGTTTTTGGCTTTAGAAAAAACATAAATTGACCAACACCAAGATAATAAATCAAATATGTGAGGAAAAGAGGGGGCAGAGATTTCAACTATTTCAAACATCTATTTCCATAAAGAATTAGCTAGATGTCATCTATGAAAACAGTGATCTAATGTATATTCATTCTCACAAAAATGACATTTTGACACCACCTGTATACACATTCTCTTGAGGATGTCATCTGTAGGAATGAAGTTGTTGATTGTTTTCCAGAGCATGACAGACATTTTGGGAGGGAGTAAAGAATTGCATACCTTTGTAAGGGAGATGCAGTCTAGCTTTCTTCTAGCTAAGGTATTATAAGCTAAAGCAACAGAGAAGTTACCTGATGGTGATGGTTTCCAGATGAGCTTATCCTTCCTGTCAAACAATAATATATGCTTTTGCAACAAGGTCATTATGTGTACTGATAGACCAGAAGACATATGAGACATTATGTTGCTTTTATCTTGTTGGAACTGGGCTATGGATAGTAGATGGTGAGAGAGATCTTCATCTGATTGCCAATAATCTGAAAGAAAGCCACATCATGTCCAATTTGAGTTCCGGAAATTTGATTCACCATTACCAACTATGATTCTAGTATGCCTTTCTGCAACAGAGGTACTGGCTTTGACTCTTTTCCAAGGGTCAGATGATCTATGAGTATTAAACATTGACCATATCATTTTTGCCCATATTGTGTTACCTAACTGGAGTTTCCAGTAGAGTTTAATGGAGAAGCCATATATTATAGTGTGAAAGCATCTAAAACCAAGACCATTCTGAGACACTGGGTAGCACAAATCTGTCCACTTTTTCCAATGCCTCTTTGGCTCATTATTTTCATTATGTCCCCATAGGAAATTTGCACATATATTCTCCATTAGTTCAAGGGTATGCTTGGTGGGAGGCATAACACACCATATATGATGGGGTATGGAAGACAGAACATGTTTAATAAGCACAACTCTACCAGCCATGTTTAGCCATCTATTGTTCCATTTTAAAACATTGGCACTGAGCTTCTCAATCAGAGGTTGAAAATATATGTTCAATTTCCTACATTTGAATATTGGGACCCCTAGATATTGGAAAGGAAAAGATCCCTGAGACATGGAGGTACTATTTTTTATCATAGTAGTTCTCAGGGAGCTAGTCTTTTTCCCTACATAAAATGAACTCTTATTAAAGTTGACAAGTTGACCGGATGCATTTTGATAATGTTGTAAGAAAACCACCAGATTAGTCAATGACTTTTTAGTGGCCTGGATAAAGATCACAGTATCATCAGGATAAGAAAGATGTGAGATATTTTTAGTTCCTGGATGCAATATAAATCTATCATTAAGACCTAGATGAAACATGTGCTTAAAAACCCTGTTAAGAAGCTCAGTAATAAAGTTGAAAAGGATGGGAGAGAGGATCTCCCTATTTCAGTCCTCTTGTTGGTTTGAAAAAACCGTAAGGAGTTCCATTTATTAGTACTGAAAACCAGGCAGAACTGATATTTCTGAGGATTACTGCTACAATATGACCATGGAATCCATATTTTAACAGTAAGGAATTAACCAAGACACTCTATCAAAGGCCTTAGACATATCTAGTTTAACAATTGTATTGAGACTCTGGCCAGGTTTATCCAACCTTCTAACTGCTTCCTGCATGATTAAAATGTTATTAGAAATCTCTCTCCCCTGCATGAAGGCTGATTGTTCTTCTGAAATACATTTTCCCACCATAGGCTTAAGTCTATCTGATATCAATTTTGAGCAGATATTATTTGAAAAGTTAGATAGACTTATAGGCCTATAATCTGAGAAACTAGTTGGGGTAGGAACCTTGGAAATTAGAGTAATTAATGTGCTCGAGAAAGCTCTAGGCATTGGAATTCCACACATAAATTCCCAAGTAGTCCTGTAAAATTTGCCATTAAAGCCATCTGGCCCAGCAGCACTATTTTCCCCTAGACTGAAGACAACTTGTTTCAATTCTTGAATTTCAACAGGTTTGAGTAGAGAAATGTTATCATCTTCATTGATTAGATTAGGGATATAGCTCAAAAAATGTGTAAGATCTTTGCCTGTAGGATCATTATTGTCATCAGATAGCAAATCACTGTAAAAAGCAGCAGCTTCAGTACCGATTTGCTCCTAATCACTAATCCAAGAGTTATCCCCTAATTTGATCTTGTTGATCCCTAATCTACCATGTTTCTCTCTAACACTATTGTGAAAAAATTTGGTGTTGTGATCACCATTTTTAAACCAATGGAATCTTGATTTTTGTTGCCAAAAAATCTGTTCCTGATGCAATAGTGTAGTGAGCTCTGAATTTAAATTGGTGAGTGTAGCTAGATCAACAGGGTCAGTGGATATGTTATATTTAGTTTCAACATCAACTATTCTAGACTCAATCAGGGTTTTGATTTTATCAAAGATATTACCAAAAACCTGTTTGTTCCAGGTAATAAGTTGTGTCTTCAGCCTTTTTAGCTTGATAGAGAATCTTAACATGCCTTGCTGTTCTAAAGGAGCAACCCAGCTAGTAGAGACCTCTTGAATAAAGGTTGGATTAGAAGTCCACATGTTTTGAAATCTAAATGATCTAGGAAAGGTTTTGTCACTGATGCAAGTGTCTAGGAAGAGGGGATTGTGGTCAGAAGGGGTTCTGCCTAGAGTCTGTACAGTGGAAAGAGGGTAATTTTGAAACCAGTGAGAGTTAGCTAAGGTTCTATCTAGTATTTCGGCAACCTTCTGATTGATATTTCTACCGTTGGTCCATGTAAATGGATTTCCAACCGTGTTAATCTCAAAAAGATTGTTAGAGTTAATTAAAGTATCAAATTCATTGATGCCATTAAGCTCAGGCCTAGATGATCCTCTATACTCAGATATGGGCCTAATTACATTAAAATCTCCAGTAATCAAACAAGGAGTATGAACATGAGAGATATTTGCAGCTATGAGATCAAACATTTTCTTTCTTTCAGTTCTATCATGATAACCATAAACTGTAAATATTTCAAAAGTTGTAGCATGTAGAACATGTGATACACGTAAATGGGGTAAACTGATTGTGTTGCATAATCAAAAAACCAGGGAGATCATTTCCAAAAAAAAATCCAAGTTCTTGAATCAAGTGATGAGATAGCAGATTGGAAACCTATATCATTTTTAAAGTGCTCTAAATTTCCAATTTTTTGTTTGGTTTCAATAATGATCATAATTGAGATTTGAAAAGATTGAACTATAGTTTTCAGTCTCAATAATGATTTATTGATTCCTCTAGCATTCCATGTAAGTAGTCTAACATTCATTTAAAACATTAGTTTTTGTATTTGCACGAGTCATCACATTAGGGGTTTTAAAAAAATCCCTAACATCATGATTAGTTTGAGTAGTACCTGGAGTAGCTTCACTTGGAATCAAGAGCATCTGCTTCTTTTTACTTGTTGTTGGGCCCTTTTTCGCCTTGCTGGATGTTCCAAGTGTAGCAGGTTTGGTGATCACCTCTTCCGGGTGTTGAGTTAACTGTGGATGAATGTCAGAAGAATGGAGAGAAGATTGTGCTAGCGAATCTTTATGCACTAAAATTTCTTCCAAGTGATGAGGTTCAGCAATGATTGGATCCTCCAAAGGATACTCTTCATTAATAGGATCCAAAAGTGACGCTGTTTGATCAGTCATAGTTTCTTGGTGGAAAAAATTGTCATCTGTTGTGGGTGAAGTGACCTGAACCTCCTCAGTAACTACTGTGATATGTTCCTGATTAATTTCTTCAGTATCATCTTGAACAACAAACTTTGAGGAAAGAGTTAGGTGAAAATCTTTGAAATTCTTAGTGACTAGGTCCCTGTTAAGGGAAGGGGAGGCCATGGTGCTACTGTGGAAGCACATATCATCCGCCAATCTCCAGTTATCATTGTTTATGGCTGTTTTGTTCTGAACCTCAATCCATTTAAGGGAAGGGGGTAAACTTCCAGCTGAAACCATATTTCTTTTTTTCGGAATATCCTTTTCAGATATCTCAGTTTGGGGATGTTCTTCTCTGGTGATAAGCGAGTCTGAGGCATCCAAAAAACAGTCTTGGTCTTCCTCCTCCACCACCGGGAGTTTTGCCATTTACTTCTCTAAGAGGGTGATGGGAGTGGGATTGGGAATGGTTTTGTCCGAGTGTATCAGTTTAGTTGGCTTGGGTTGTTTATGAGCTTTAGGTTGACTAACTAAAGAGGGGCTTGGAACTGCTGGTTTGGGTATCTGTGTGAAGAAAGTTTTGGCTTGCTTTTGTGGTTTTTCCTGAGCACATTCACCCAACTTATGACCAATTCTAGAACATTTAGAGCAGTATTGTGAGACCCCGTATTTTTGGATATTATTTAATACCATTTTAATATTATTTGAATTTATATTGTAGAAAAATGATAGGGTTAAGTTGACTATACTTGCAATTAAGATAAGTTTAAAAGGTGAATATAAAAAAAAATGTAAAAAGTAAATCAATTTGATTAGAGAATGTGATCAATTGATATATGCTATAAATATAGTATTAACTGTAGAATTATAGAATGGTAATTGAAGGGAGTAATTGCGGACATAAATAAAAGATGTTTTATTAGGTAAGCTTTAAAAATATTGAATTTTCAAGAGATTATTGAGGCATCGATTAAGTAGGAAAGTTTTCCCTTAAAAATAATTTTAGACTAAACTGAATTGATTGTGTTTTTGTTGTGTTTCATTAATAATTATATGGAAACTGAAAAGTACAATAAGTTTTAAATTTAGTATGTAGTGAATAGAAGAGAGACTATTTAGTTTCTAAATAACATTAATTTAGGAGTTTAAGCATTCAAAATGGAAGTTAAATTGTGTAAATTGATGAGTACATTAAATACCAATAATAACTTAAGCAGCTAAACAGTCACCAAACTTGTATAAATAGGAGGGGAAGATATGTTTGGGGATGAAATCAGTTTGGAAAATAATCAAGTTTGATGCTAAATTTTAGGATCAACAAAGGTGAGGGTTTTATCATTTTCTTGATTCCTTTTCATGAAGCATTTTTATAATTAATCATGGATTGTTTATGTGTGAACTCGATTGAATGCATGCTTTGTTGACTAATTATTTGCAATGTGTGTTTGATTGTAAATTGCCGATTGTTAAGGTTTTGGGGAAATGTGAAATTCTCACGAGCTAGTTGTAGCTCACCCTCTTTTCAAATCACTCTTCTTTTCAGATTTCGAATATCGAAAGTTTGTGGATGTGTTTGACCATTGAGCAATTTTCGAAGAACGTGAGGATAGTGTCGGAAAATTATATTTTGCAGTTGAATAAATAAATTGTAATAGAATTTAGCCGATTTTAGACAATCTAAATTTTAATTTTTTAATAACATCCCGAATGGACTTATTTTAATATATATTTTATTTCGGTAAAAAGGGGGGTCTAGGAGGGATGTTACAAATGGTATCAGAGAAACGATCTTGGACAATAGTAAATTTTAAGAAATATTAATTTAGTTTTATTCAGTTTGGAATTTAGCTTTGGTGAACTAAATTGGACACTAGTGAAATTGTTTTGAGGACATACATTTAGAGAAAAAAATTAATACTATCAACCTTTTTTTTTTTTTAAGGTGAAAACCACCATTGGTGGTAGGAAGCTTATTAATGGGATCCCAAGCCCAAGAGAAACCATACAAATGTAATTATACAAATGTAATCGTTATACAGAGGGGATATCCCCCTGATGCATTAGAATTGCATCCAAAAGATGAGAAAATAAGGACAAACTAGATGTTATTCCTTTTCCATAATCCAGTACTTGGATTACCTTCACTAACCAAGCTTATTAGTGAATCCAAAGAGACACAAGTCAGCCGAGAAAGGAATGTAACCCAAGTGTAAGAACTGGAGAATGGAAGGAGGAATAGGACTTTATTAGTGACAGTTGCTGCTCTGTGTTTATTGCCTTCTTGTCCTGCCAGTGATCTTTTAGCCTGCTGCCGTTGCATTTCTTCTGTCTACAAAATGAGAGAAAGTTATTAGCAGCATCCATTCAAATTGACTCTAAGGGTGGGCATTTGGAGTTTATCCAAATTGATTAGCCCCCTGACCCTCTCAGGCAATAAGTGTGGCTGATATACTTTCTCAGATAGCTCTGTTTGTGCTATCTTTGAGAGTGTATCAGTTGGTTGATTTCCCTCCCTGAGCACATGAACTAGTTTATACTGGGAAAAGTTATTGTGTAAGTGGTCCACATAATCAAAGAGAGGCCATGGTGCAAGGTCAGGCCTCTTGACCATGTTGATGGCATTAAGACAATCAGATTCCACTATACAACTAATGGGGTAAAAGGACTCAGCTACTATAAATCCTTTATGAATAGCTAACAGTTCAGCATGAAGAGCAGATTTTGCAGTAACATAAAAGGTGTTAGCTATGATGCAATTACCATTATTATTTCTAGTGAGAATTCCTAAACCTGCATGCATGTTTGATTTATTCCAGGCTGCATCCACATTAATTTTTAGACCTTCCTCAGGAAGGGACCAAATAATGGGGGATGCAGTAGGTCTAGGAATATTCCGATAAGAAGTGGCAGGTAGGATTCCTAGCATAACAAGTTCTCTATCAAAAGTCTTATGGATTCTCACTGGTTTTGCCAAGAAAATGTTAAAAATCAGTTTTTTAACATTTTTGAACAGGACAGCAGGGCATGAGGATATGTTCTCATATAGAAATTGGTTCCTTGCTTTCCATATAAACCAGCAGAGATAGCATGAAAAGATGAGAATCAAGTTTGAGTGCAGAGGAGTAAAACCTTCATAAGACCAGTACACTGATAGTCTCTCCCATAGAGTGTGAAATGAACTATCAGGCAGGCCTAAAGCACTATGAAAAGCTTTCCAGACTAGTCTAGCAAAGATGCAGTCATTAAAGAAATGATCAAGACTATCTAGATTTTTGCAGAAACAGCATTTAGAAGGAAGAAAAAATCCAAAGCGTGATATGATATCATCAAAAGGTAACAATGCATTCATAAGTTTCCATATGAAGACTGAGACCTTTTTCTGGATTCTGAAATTCCAAATTTTTGAGAAAGAGAGGATATCACCTTGGTTTTGGTTGAAAAGCTTATAAGCAGATTTGTATGTGAAGTTGCCTCTTGAATCTGGTTTCCATATAAGTCTATCTGGTCTGTGATTGTGTACTTGTAGGTCCTGCAACAGGAAACATATTTCAGGCTGTAACAATGGTGATATGGATTGGAAGAAAAGGTTTTTATGCACCTGGAAGTCTTTGACTGAAGCATCTGTTGGAATGATTGTATTGGCTGGATCCACCTTATCAACCAGAGGACCAAAACCTGTCCAATTGGATGTCCAAAAATTGCAGTCCCCTTTACCATGAATTACCCTGGAGTTGTGTTCAGCCATGGAGTTAACAGCCACAATTCTTTTCCAATTGTGTGAGGTTCTTTGTGAAGTAGGTAGAGACCATAGGAACTGTGTCCATGGTGCTTCTCCTATTTGAAACTTCCACCAGAGCTTCAAAGCACAGGTCTGTATGATAGCTGAGAGAGATCTGAAGCCTAGACCATTTTGTCCTGTTGGTTTACAGATGGAGGACCATTTTTTCCAGGACTTTTTTGGTTTGAAATCTTTAGATCCCCAGAAAAATATAGCTATACATCTTTCTATTTTCTTAATGACAAATTGAGTAGGCTTCAAAACATACCATACATGTTGAGGAATAGAGTAAATGCAAGACTGGATTAAGGTGATTTTCCCTCCCATGGATAACCAAGTATTCTTCCAGTTATTAACTCTATTAGATATCTGTTCTCTTAATGGTTGAAATAGATCATTTGTGATCCTCCCTTTGTGAATAGGGCAACCAAGATATTTAAAAGGGAAACTCCCTTTTTTCATACCAAGAGTAGATTTGACTAAACTGATTTGATGAAGAGAAGCATGTTTACTAATATAGAAATCACTCTTATCATAGTTAATTTTTTGACCTGTAGTGACTTCAAATTTAGCAAGTAAGGCTTTCATTTTGATCAAATTGTTCGCAGGTGCCTTTAAAAATATCACAGTGTCATCAGCATAAATTAAATGTGAGATAGGCAGGGACTGTGGGGGCAAATCAAAGTATTCTAAACTCCCAATTTTGAAAACATAAGCCAAACTTCTAGTGAATGCTTCAGTAAAAATGTTAAACAGAAAAGGTGACAAAGGGTCACCCTGTTTAATGCCTCTAGTAGGTTGAAAAATTCCTACTGGATTTCCATTAATTAGGATGGAAAACCATGCATGTGAAATGTTTTTCATGATGCAGTGCACAAATTTTCCATGAATACCAAATTTAAGTAATATGCTGTTTAGAAATGACCATCTCACTCTATCAAAAGCCTTTTGAAGGTCTAGTTTAAGTATGCAATTGGGGTCCTTAGCTTTCCTATCCAGAAATCTAACCATCTCTTGAAGATAAATTACATTATCAGAGATATTTCTACCTTTCATGAAAGCTGTTTGATGAGGTGAGATGAGTTTATGCATAAGAGGTTTGAGTCTCTCCATAAGAATTTTTGAGAAAATTTTATTAACCACATTAGAGAGACTTATTGGTCTAAAGTCAGCAAAGGTTATAGGGGTAGGTTTTTTAGGGATTATAGTAATCCAAGTGCTGGCAATACCCCTAGGCAAAGATGAACTTGATAAAAAATCATTTGAGGCAGTGAGCAAATCATGGCAAATTATATTCCAAGACTTAATGAAAAATTGCGCAGTATAGCCATCAGGCCCTGGACTGCTATTTTTCTTTAAGCTAAAAACAATACTCTTAAGTTCATCCATGTCAACAGATTTTAGCAACAAATTGTTATCCTCCTCAGTAATAATTCTAGGAATTTGACTAAAGAAATTAGAGTAGAAGTGACCATCTTCATACTCAAAATCTTCACTGAGAAGATTAGTGTAAAATTGGATGGCTTCTATCTCTAAATCCTGAGGATCATCAACCCAAGAGCCCTGACTGTTTTTGATCTTAGAAATAAGCATCTTACCCCTTTTTTCCTTAACTGTGTTATGAAAATAACTGGTATTTTCATCTCCACTTTTAAGCCAATTAATCTTTGACTTCTGTTTCCAGAATTTGCTTTTCTCTTTTACAGCCCTTTGTAGGGATTGACTGACCTCATTGAGTTTAGCAAGTTCAAGATCAGAAGGATTAAGGTCATAGATGATTTCCTGCTTATTTAGATCAGCCTCTGCTTTAGTTATATTTTCATCTATGTTTCCAAAAACAGTCTTATTCCACAACTTTAGATGTTTTTTCAGGTTTTGTAGTTTAAGACTGAAACCAAGCATTCCTGAGGCAGGTACAATTGTGTTCCAGTTGGTACCAATCACATCTTGGAACTCTGGGTTTGGATGAAGAGTTTGGTATCAACCTTAAGTTTGGATGAAGAGTTTGATTAGAACTTCTGGGTTTTATGCCCATTTATATGCTACTTATATGAAATTAATTAAAAAAAAATTTATATTTTGTTGTTGATATCTTAGACTTATTCAAACTAATGCGAAAGGGCAGTAGTGTATGCATTTATTAAGAATGAATCAACCATTTTGTCATGAGGTTAATTTGGAATAGAAGATATTTCAAGATTTCATTTATTTTAGGAAATATATGTACGATATAATTGTGGTATTAATGTGTCAATATATTTGAAATTGATTATAAGAATTTCTATCTTAAACTTCTCCTGCAAAAATATGTGCAGTGTACCGATTATAATTCAGCACCAGTTTATAGGAATAAAATAAAAATAAATTATAGATTAAAGAATTTCAATTATCATAAAATAAATAGAATCTTTCCCATATCAAAAATAGGAATAGATCCAAAAAACGATTGAGTAAGTGATACATATAAATCCTTTCCATAAGTACTAGAGGAACAAGTTTAAGTTTATTTCATGAAAATCTTATAAGCCATGCATTTTTATTAATTTAACTCATTTTATTTTACAAGGAGTCGTTTTCAATGTCAAAGGTTATGATTCCAAAAGTAAATTTAATTTTCTTTTCACTGAAAGAGGTTATATACAGAGACATAATTTTTTTAATTTCAGAAAGGTTTATGGGAACGAAAGACTTTTATCGTTTTACAACTCTTTCCAAAAGAGATCGATTTAATTTAATCTACCGTGTGCCTTCGGCCGGTAGTGCGGTTACCAAAACCGTTAATACTTGTGATCAGGGAATTGACCTACCTCGACCAGAGAATTGGTCTACTTGTGCCAGGGAATTGGCGATACTTGTGCCAGGGAATTGGCGTACTTGTGCCAGGGAATTGGCGATTTACTCGTTCCAGGGAATTGGCGATTTACTTGTGCCAGGGAATTGACGTTTACACGTGGCCAGAGATTTGGCACGTGGTTTTAAACTTGATTTTCTTTTGAGAAAATATTAACATTACTTGATTATTTATTTATTTTTACAAACAGGAAAAAGTTTCAAAGAGATTTTAATACTTTTTTTTAACTGGGCCATTCGAGTTGATAAAACTAAAGTTTTAATCATTTTCCAACAACGATTTTTTTTTATTCACTTTTGAATTTTTTTCAACAACCTATCATTTTCTATAGTCAAAGAATTTTATTCCGAAAGTAATTTTAATTTTTCTGTTAAATGAGATTATTACAAAAAATTTAGTGGACTTATGACTTCTCATTTTACAATCACATATTCTTTTTCATGAAAGAGTTTAAACTACATTACCTCAATTAATGAATGAGAAAATTCTTGAATTCAAAAAAAAAAAAAAAAATGAGTGAGAAAATTTATTTCAAGAGTACTTGATGATAATGAAAGAAATTTACATCATTGATTTTGAATAGTCCTATGCTACTTTAACAAAAACAATTATTGTTCCTTTTTAATCTACTGTGAGCCAACGGCCGATAGTTTGGTTATCTAAACCGTTACATTTTTTTTTAATCACTGTTAGCCTATGACCGGTGAAGAAGTCGTGTAAATTGTTTGACTTAAAATCTACCGTGTGCCTTCGGCCGGTAGTGCGGTTATAAACCGTTACCGTACTTGTGGTCAGGGAATTGACCTACCTCGGCCAGGGAATTGGTCTACTTGTGCCAGGGAATTGGCGATACTTGTGCCAGGGAATTGGCAAATACTTGTGCCAGGGAATTGGCGATACTTGTGCCAGGGAATTGGCGATTACTTGTGCCAGGGAATTGGCGTTTTCAGTTGTCGTGGTCTAGTACTGATTTTTTTTTAACCCGAAAGTCTTTTTATTTATTTATTCTTTCTTTCCTTAAAAAAAAAAACAAAATTGAACAAGTCATTTTTCGTTAAAAAAAAAAAACATTTGTGGGTTTACTTATAGTATTCTTGGTTTTGATTTTTTTTTTTTTAAAAAAAAAACTCCATTTCAATGATTGAAGCATATTTCTTTCATCTCACGTTTATTAAATTGAAATTCAGGAGTTAAGTCAAAATAGTCTTGAGGTATTAATACATTTTATTTCGGTAGTAGATAGGTTAAGGATTTCGGGACGAAATCCCCTTAAGGAGGGGTGATTGTGAGACCCCGTATTTTTGGATATTATTTAATACCATTTTAATATTATTTGAATTTATATTGTAGAAAAATGATAGGGTTAAGTTGACTATACTTGCAATTAAGATAAGTTTAAAAGGTGAATATAAAAAAAAAAATGTAAAAAGTAAATCAATTTGATTAGAGAATGTGATCAATTGATATATGCTATAAATATAGTATTAACTGTAGAATTATAGAATGGTAATTGAAGGGAGTAATTGCGGACATAAATAAAAGATGTTTTATTAGGTAAGCTTTAAAAATATTGAATTTTCAAGAGATTATTGAGGCATCGATTAAGTAGGAAAGTTTTCCCTTAAAAATAATTTTAGACTAAACTGAATTGATTGTGTTTTTGTTGTGTTTCATTAATAATTATATGGAAACTGAAAAGTACAATAAGTTTTAAATTTAGTATGTAGTGAATAGAAGAGAGACTATTTAGTTTCTAAATAACATTAATTTAGGAGTTTAAGCATTCAAAATGGAAGTTAAATTGTGTAAATTGATGAGTACATTAAATACCAATAATAACTTAAGCAGCTAAACAGTCACCAAACTTGTATAAATAGGAGGGGAAGATATGTTTGGGGATGAAATCAGTTTGGAAAATAATCAAGTTTGATGCTAAATTTTAGGATCAACAAAGGTGAGGGTTTTATCATTTTCTTGATTCCTTTTCATGAAGCATTTTTATAATTAATCATGGATTGTTTATGTGTGAACTCGATTGAATGCATGCTTTGTTGACTAATTATTTGCAATGTGTGTTTGATTGTAAATTGCCGATTGTTAAGGTTTTGGGGAAATGTGAAATTCTCACGAGCTAGTTGTAGCTCACCCTCTTTTCAAATCACTCTTCTTTTCAGATTTCGAATATCGAAAGTTTGTGGATGTGTTTGACCATTGAGCAATTTTCGAAGAACGTGAGGATAGTGTCGGAAAATTATATTTTGCAGTTGAATAAATAAATTGTAATAGAATTTAGCCGATTTTAGACAATCTAAATTTTAATTTTTTAATAACATCCCGAATGGACTTATTTTAATATATATTTTATTTCGGTAAAAAGGGGGGTCTAGGAGGGATGTTACAAGTATTATGGGTGGTCTTCATAAGTTATTTTGTACCATCTATGAACGGTTTTAGAGCCCAACCTAACTCTATCAGGAAAATGGCCAATGAGATCCATTTCTACACAAATCCTAGCAGCAGATGGTCTTGTAAGGTTTTGTGTGGGAGGATTAGCAAATATAAGATTACCCAATCTACTAGCTATCAGAGGGATATAGTCATAAACCAAAGCATATGCAGGAGGTGATTCAATGGATAACCTAATAGGAACAAAGGGAGGTTCTTCATTTACGTCAATGTACCTTGTCCATTTGAGAACCTTCATGATTTAGCCTCCAATATTCCAGCTCCTCTTGATCCAGCAACGTTGAATATCCTCGTCGTGGGCGAACTTGAAAAAAATGTTGTTTTTGTCGAGAGCAGTGATGATGGGCTCGCCAATGAAACCAATTTTCTTGAATTGATGGCGGATGAACGAAAGAGCTGGTCTCCCTCCCTGGAACTTTCCGACGAGATGCTTGTTGAAGGGTTCCGACATAATGTCGATGTCGGAATCATCAAGAAGTACTATTATTTCTCCTTTGAATTCAGTAATCATATTTAGTTTCAAGTTTCGGCTTTTTGGGGTTGTAGGATCTCTCGATAGGATGAGTGAGTGGATTGGATGATTTGGGGTGGAACAGAAGGTGGGTTTACTGGATTTCCGCTGCCCTTAGGCAAAGGATTTGCCATCACCATCAGCGTGGAGCAGTGAAATTGGGGGAACACAGTGACTAATTAAGACATTATCGGGAGAATAATACCGTTATTTTACTGTGTTAAGGAAGCGCATGGGGATTGACTAAAATGTAAGAGAAAGGGCAGAGGATTTGGCGTCTAGAGAGAGAAAACGTAATAAGATGAACTGATTTTGCTTAGCTGTCTTATTTTGCTTCTTTATATATTCTGCTCTTTCTCTTTACTTTTCTAATGTTGGTCTTCTCGTTTTATTGCTGTGGTTCGCGATCTTCCTGATAATCCTACCCTCTATCCTTCTCCCAAAATTGTTGGGACTCTCCGCAAGAAAACCTCCAGGACCGCCTCAGATATGGCCTCTGATTCCAATCCTCGGCCTGAGAAGGCCCCTGTTAAGAATCTCGGAAACGGGCCTAACTCTCCAGCCGCTAAGAAAACCCGTATTGAGACTTTTGGGAAGGGATCTGAGCCCCCAACTGCCAAAAAGGCTCCTGTGAAGGGTCTCAAAAAAGACTCTGAGGCTACTCTCGAGGACCATGTAATTCGATCTGAAAAGGCCCAATTTCAGGGAGGGCCTCAGCCGAGGACCTTGGAAAGGGCTCTGAGGCCCCAATTCCTCCGAGGGGACTTGCCATTCTATGTCCGACTCGTTGGGCAAATACGGTCTTCAACCAAAGGTCTTTTGACTACAACACTACTCTCCGTCTTATCAAGCAAGCTGAATCTGAGTCTTCTCCCCCTGAAGTGCAACCTATTCCCGCTCCTGTTCAGCCTAAAGTTGTTGCTCCTACGGTTAAGGAGCCTATCGTCATGACGTCCACGATCAAGGAGCCTATTCCTACGACCCCTTTAGTAGGTCGCCAACATGTCTCCTCCTCCCTTACTCCTGTAAGTATTCTGATTTCCTCATTTTTCCCTTTTTTTTCCTTTCTTTCCTCTCTCCTCCTTTCGTTCCCTATTCTTGTTGTTGTTTATGTCCTTATGCAGCAAGCCCATGTGACAAGCGATTTCCCCACGTCGTAAATGGGAATCCCACTCAATCAAAACACATTTATATTTCACCTACAACTTCTAACTACTATAGAGTAGATAGTGGGAAGTAGGGATCGAACCACAAGGAGAAGGATCTTGTTTAGTGTTTTAGCAAAGATTATAAACACATACATATATATATATATATATATTATATAGAAAGCAAGGTAAACAAGGGGGGGTTTTGAGTTGGTTGATTACACTACGAAATAAAGCAACTATCATTAACTAAGTTAAGAGGAAAACACTAATATTGTGAGACCTTGGGAGGCAAATGACTTCAATTTCCAACTATCAACTTATCACCGGGCAAATGCTATTACAAAGGAGTTTCGACCATTTGTCAAGGATGAAAACATCTCATTCTCCCAATTGTAGCTAGAGAAGATGATAACACATCTCAAAGCTCTTATTGTTGAGTCACCTAGACGATAGCATCTAGATAGCTCAACAATGGTGTTAAGAATGGAGAATTGACAAGCTTACTCACATACCCACGATAACGAGAGCATACAAACAAGACATTTGATAAATATAAAGAACTAAGACGATGATAACATACAAATCTCAATTCATACTTGCTACTTCATGATGTTGGAGAAAACGATCACGTTCTACCCACAAATCTAGTTATTTATTGCTAACAATCATACGTCAAAAAGGAATCTTCAACTCAAGTATACAATCACATATTAGGGGGACCAATGGTAGCATTACATCCTTACCTAAAAACATAATTGATTGATCATGCAAGTTCATAAGATTTCCAATTCTAACAACTCATATTTATCATGGCATTTCTCAATTACAATCACTTAACCAAGGGGAGAGTTTGTCATCACTCAACCCCTTTCCATAGTCACTAAACTAACTACTAGAGATAACATTACACTACAATCCATCACCATTCCAAATCACCCTAGAATTACTCTAAAACTAGATTATCTTAACCTTATGAACTAATCTATTCTAATTAGTGACTATGAGGCATACAATTGATATAAAACACAAAGCCCATAACAAATTAAGCAAGATTGAACAATATTCATGCATAAGAATTCAAGTTCATCAAATGATAATCAAAATCCAAAGTTCAAGCATACACACCCTCAAAGTCTCAAGGGGAAGTGAATTCAAATGCTCCCAAGATTAAACTAAGCTAATACAATCATTCTAATACAACATTACATCAACATCAAATCTAGAAGAAGAAAAATGGAAGAAAAGATCAAGAACAAAGGGAAAATGGGTTTTGGATGTGAGGGAACTCGTTTTTCTCAAATGGGATAAGAGTGGTATTTATAGCCCTTCAAAATCTGATTTTCTGGCCTTCAACATGCCAAAATTCCGCCCATTTTCGCGGCCCGCGAGGCCCATTTCGCGGCCCGCGAGATGTCCCTGGCTGGTTGGCAGCAATCTTCTTTGCTTCGCCACGGATGAACCGTTGATCCGTTTTTGACGTTCTAGTAGTCCATTTTGTAGTACTCGAGAAGACGAAGCCAATGGTACCACTTATGCACTCCAATTCCTCTTGTAACATTTCCAAATTTCAGCTTCAAAACGTTAGTGCACAAGTCTTTCTTCAAAATGCATGGTAAGAGAAATTTAGCCTTAATTCTTAACCCTTTGCACTAAATGCTACCCCAAATGAACTCTCAAATGTGCTAAAAGTAGAGTATATATTGGCTACATCACCATGCCTTTATGAAAGCTTTAGCGATTCTCCCAGCTTCCAGTCCTTAGTAGCTGAGAAGTGGGAGAAATTCTCAGGTGACCTGATTCGCGACCTTAAGCAATAGAAAGCGGCTCAGGAAGCCTGCCAACAAGCTTTGGCCGATGAGAAGGCACGATCGGCCCTTTTGCAAGAGAATCTCAAGCCCCTTGAGGATGGAACTCTTCTTCGTGAATTTGGTAAGGCCATCACAGAGGAAATGGTCAGTTCTGAAGCCTGTAACCAGATCTTGTGTGGGATCCTGAAGGAGTCAAATTACCTCCAAACACCACCTTCTACCAAGGCATACGAGGTTGGCTTTCTGGGGATCTTCGCCTTGTTGTGCAGAAAGATTTCTATCATCCTGGGGCTTTGGCCCGCTATGAGCAACGCTCTAGAGCCTTTCGACGGGGCACCCTTCAAACTCTTGTTCCCAGAATATGGGCCGCTCTGCATTCTTCTTCTCTGCCCACCTCTGCAGCTGACCTTTTGAAGATCGGGGATGAGGAGTCTGAAGTTCCTGAAGAAATGGCTGTGGAAAAGGTAGACTTCCGCAACCGTGCTGGGGTTTGCCCCGAGTCTCCTTCTCATCGCTTCTCTGTTAGTTGTGATGGGTATGTGGAGTGGTGCGCCGAGCCTGAGAGTTTCGGTTTTAGGGCTGCTTTGTCCGATGGCACTCCTTGCATCGAATTCTCAACTGAATCGGGTCATGTTTAACTGGCTAAGGCTACTGAGGGCTACAAGACCCCTAAAGAAGCCTCAAGTTCCCACGTATAGTCTCTTTTTTACTGGCATTAGCGATCCCCTTAGTTTCTTTTCTTTTGTTGCGAATTTCCCCACCCGTTAGGGTCGCTTTAAATCGCATCTTTGTACTGCTACAATATCTTTAATTTAATTCCTCAACTTTTCCTTTTATCTTTTCTCTTATGTATCTTGTCTTTGTTAATAATTCATATTCGTAATAGGTTCCTATGACTTTCCCCTGCAGGGTCCCTTTCACCCCGCTTCGGATAAGGCTTCTTCCTCCTCATGTTCCCATTACCGAGCACTAAAAGTGCAGGTTGCCGTACAATAAATAAGAGCAAGTCGGAGGGAGAAGGCGTTGTCCGAAGGCGATTTTGGCTTTCTTCTTGAAGAGTTTCCTACTCTTAGTGTTGTATCTGGTTTTCTCAAATCTATGAAAGCTCGGTTCGGATCTTTCAAACTCTACCATAAGATTATCTCTTCTTATGTCAAGGAAATCGAAAGTGTGCCGGAGCTCCTGAACCGATTACTTGAGTCGTGTAAAGAGCTTGAGCTCCGCGCCAGTGAAGAAATAGGTGTTGTGTGGGGCGAGTATGCTAGGGCTATTGACAAGATCCAGGGTTTAGAAAGCAAGAATGATGAAAGACATGCTATTTTCATATTAGAAACTGAAAATAAACAGCTTACCTCCCACAACCACGAGCTTCAGAACTATCTCCTTTGTCCCCTTCCACGATATCATTTCTTCTGTTCGAAATGCCATTGCTAGAATGGAGACGGTCAACAGGTTCCGTGTTGGTGGCTTGGCTTATCCTGCTTACACCGAGGTCGTGGAGTGGTACCGTCGTCTATCCTCTGGGATTTCTAACCCATTCCCTCCTTCTACCTGGGAGATTCCCCCATCGGCTCCCGTTGATAATGCTTTCCGTTGTTACCTTAATGCTCGGCCTTCCACAAGATATGAGTGTTTCCAGAAAAGAATTCAAGAAGTTATCCGAGTTAGGAAGCTAAACTTCTCTTCTTCTGATGAACTTGGCTCTTCTAAAGATGCTTCTCAAGGAAATGCTATGTCCTCCTTCCGACCTATGATCTCTCGATCCCTGTATTTTCCTTCTTCCGATGAGGTTGTTAAACCTGGCCCTACTTAAGATGCTTCTCAAGAAAGCACTCAGCCTTCCTTTCGACCTTTGACCATTCGCTTCCTGCCTTCCCAAGGAGACAAAATAATCAATGTACCCGATAATTAGGAATTTCTCAAGTTTCTTTTAATGTAATGTGGGGGTCGGGGATCCGACGATCATCCTTTTGCCTTTCAGAGTTGTGTAAGATGCATAAGTGCCGAGAGGACGTCTCCCCTTGGACACTTATCGATCATTTTTTTTTCTTAATAATGCAGTGTTTTTCTTTTTCTTTTTCTTTTTATCTTTCTCCTTATTTCCTCTATGCTCGAATCATCCTTGCCGAAGCTTAGCCTTTTTTGCGGGGCATCAATCATGGAAGCGACCCACAGGTCCCGACTTTTCCTTTGTTCACATTGAGCTATCTAGCATATATGCAAATCTTAGCGTATCCACGCCTTCCTAACGCATTATCCAATACGCATAAGGTTCCGAGCGTATCCACGCCGTATGATCCCTTTTATTACAATGCGCATCTTGTCGCGCATGGAATTTTCCCGCGTATCCACACATCCGAGCTACGATGTATCCACGCCGAGCCCATTTTGTTTCTTTAATTAAATTTTGCCTTCTTCCCAACCTTTTCCGAACCCCTTAACCCCTCGGGGATTTCCTTTCCTTTACTTTCCGATCTCTCTCCCTCTTTCTTACCCTCCGGGCTTTCTTATACTCTAAGCGGACTTTTCCTAAGCCAGCCCCTTAATTATCTCCCTTTCCTTTATTTACCCTATCTGTTTCCTCAGTCTGTGCCTACCCTTTTTCTCATACCCCCCTTAATTATCTCTCTTTCCTTTATTTACCCTATCTGTTTTCCTCAGTCTGTGCCTACCCTTTTTCTCATACCCTTCTTCCTCTAATCTCTCCCTTTCTTTCTCCTTATCCGAGGATGACTATTTTGTGGTCAATCCCTTCATATTCTTCTTTCCTTCTTCCCGGTTCTTGTTTTCCTATCCGAGGGTGGCTTGCTCTATGGTCAATCCCCCTGCAATGTTCCTCCCTTTTTCTATATTTTCTCTCCCTTGAATTACCTCCCCATTTTCTCTGTTCGATAATTCTTTATGCCTTTAACTCTCCCTTACTTTGGGGTTATCCGAGCCCCCCAACTTTATTGTCATTGCCGATCTCTACCTACTTCTTCGCTCTATCCTATCTATCTCTTTCTTCCTCTTTTCAAATCCTTCCTCTTATTTGTTTTCTTTTACCCCTGTCTTTTCTCTCTAAAACACTCCTTTCCTCTATCCGAAGATACCTTTTTCCTCTCTTGTCTTTTACCCTTTCCTCCCTCTTTCTTCCTTCTACAGATACTCCCTAAACCCCCTATTTACCTCTAGTTTTTCCTCTCCTGATTTTCTTTGATCCCCTAAACGCTTTACTCTCTCCCCCTTTCAATTCCAACCGTTTCGTTCCCGACTGCCTTCTGATCCTTCCATCCTCGCGTTTTCGCCCTTTGGTTTCTTCCTTCCTTGCCCTCGTATGCATCCTGCAAGGAAAATTCTTATGAAACAAGGTTAGTCTTGTTGTATCATTTACACTATGTTGTCTATTCCTGCTCCCTGATGTTTATCTGTTCGGCCGATGCCCATTTACCTTTCATGGAGATAGCCTCCTAATATCTCTGACGTTCTTTCCTTTATCGTTCGAGCATTTTATTGCCGAAGTAAATGCCCTTACTTTTCTATCATTCCGACCCTAAACTACTGACCTTTCGAAACTTACTCCTTTTCTTACTTTCCTTTCTATTCTGATCCTCTCTGTTTCCTTACTTCTTGTGTCTGTACCAATCGTTATTATCGACCCTTACCTATACAACGGTTGTTCCTTCGAAACGATTTAAAACCCTAGCTTTTCCAAGTCCAACCCATACTTATGAGCGAATTCTGCCTTATTCTTGTTCAATGTTGAAACTTACTTACTGGTATTTGCCACGTCCATGGTTAAGATGTTGTGCCATATTGGACTGTACTTTGTTAATGAGTAATTTTCGTGAAAAGATGGGATTTTGAATACTTAATGTGCTTGTTGATAAGCTTTTGTAAAATCAAAGTTCTATCTATCTCTTATGCTTATTTACTGAGTTTGAAGTTTAGTTGTATTTTTTGAACCAAATTTATTCAATGACTCTTATTTCTCTAGCTTTCGACTTACAGTAATGCCTTGGGATTGGGAACATGGAACAATTTTTAGTCTTTAACTAAATGCATGACATGTTAGATTGGAGCTTATTAGACTTCTCCATGCACTATCTTATGGTGAACAGGTGATTTGAAACTATGTAGTTATATCTGTGACTTATACTTTGTTCGGGTTCATCTTACTCTTTTTTTTTTAAGTTGAGAGAATTTTATAGAGGCACCTTAACGTTTCCCAAACTACCAGTTTGACCCCTATCGAATTTTAATGTCAAAATGGGCCCCCAACCTTCGATTTCTGCTTCATTTTGGCCCCCTATGGCTAACTTGGCCGTTAACTTTTAAAAACCGTTAAATATCAGGGGTATAATAGTAATTTTAGGTCATTTAAGTTGGAAAAAAATGCTTGTGGCTGGATTGGAACCTGGATCTCCCAAAATAACTAACAAAGCTCCTACCACTAGGCAACAAAACTTTTATAATCTATTTCCTAAATATATTTATTTAAAGTACTTGTACGACTTCTGGAATGTAACCGCCGGATTGATGTGACCACCTGTAAATTTCATAAGCAAAATCATGAATTTCACTTTGAAAAAATAAGCTCATTGATGTTTTCATCAATGAGGCTTCCCTTAGCTATCAAACTGGAATCTTCCTCATAATGGTCAGATCACACTCGGAGCTCCACAGATCAGGCTCTGAAATTGCATTTTACCAGGGTGCTCTTCTAGTTTCTGATAGAGGTTTAGGCTGAAATTATGGACTGCTCCACAGGCTGCCTTGTGTCTAAGTTGTCTTGCGCTTCAGATTCACTAATAAGCAAGTGGAGGATAGTTCTCTTTTCAAAAACCTCTGTCTTGGTTCATTTTGATGTATAGAATGAGTTTATTAGCTGTAGAAATTTAGGCTAACTCATTCTTTTTGGAAGCTAGGCTTTAGCTTCATGTAGAATCCATTTTGGCATTATACTAGAACCGATATTTAGATTCGGATATTTTGTAATATTTCTTAAATTTGTTACAGTTATTTAAAAGGCAAGGGGAAGCCAATATAAATCTCTCCACCATTGGTGGTTTTAACGAAAAAAAAAACTCTGAAAAACTCAAATTAAAACAGAAATTTAAAGTTTTCGAGCTCATTAATTACCAGAGATTCCGACGGTGCAGTAGACGAGGACGAATATCATGCCTCCGAACGCCCAGGCGATGCCGAGGATGCCAAAGCTGCCGCACATGTCTCCGCCGGCGGTGAGATCAGTCTGGTGCTTGTAGCCGCTGACGGTCAAGACGGTGATGATAGAAAGACTTTAAATAAATATATTTAGGAAATAGTTTATGAAAGTCTTGTTGCCTAGTGGTAGGAGCTTTACTAGTTATTTTGGGAGACCCAGGTTCGAATCCAGCCACAAGCATTTTTGTTCCAACTAAAATGATCTTAAATTACTATTCTACCCCTGATATTTAACGGTTTTTAAAAGTTAACGACCAAATTAGCCATAGGGGGCCAAAATGAAGCAAAAATTGAAGGTTGGGGGGCCATTTTGATATTAAAATTCGATAGGGGTCAAACTGGTAGTTTGGGAAACGTTAGGGGGCCTCTATAAAATTCTCTCTTTTAAGTTAAACCATCCTCAAGGATGGAGGGGATTATATTAGGCTCCCCCAAGCCAAAAAAGGACAGAACATGAATAAAAGCCATAAGGCTAGTGATTTTACAAGATGAGAGCTAATGCTCCCGAAGCAATAGAATTGCTTCCAAAAGAATAAAAAAAAATAGGCTAGGCTCTTTACTATCCAAAAAAACCAGTAGCTTAGATCATTCGAACTGATTAGAGATCGTCGAAACGAAACTCAACTTAGTCAAAAGGGAAAGCTAACCATTGAGATAGCAAGAGAGTAATTACAAAACTATAAGGCCCCACGACTGCTGTCAGTAGAATCCATTCGAAATTCTAATGGATGGTGTCCCCATTTGATCAAGTCTAATAAGACCTTGTACTATACAGGGGAGAGATCCAAAGCTAAAACATGCATCATGCTGTGATTTTAAACATAATTTGGCCATTGCATCAGCAGTCATGTTAGCCTCTCTATGAACATGTATAAGTGAGATAGAAGAGAGGCTATGATGGATAGAATCAGCAAGATGAAACATCTTCCAATGAGTAGTGATTGGATTAAGCACATATTAGATAGCATTTAAGCAATCAGATTCAATTATAATGGGCTCAGAGAGATCATTGGAATGGTTAACTGCATGATGAATAGCTTCCATTTCAGCATGTAATTGAGAATCGGAATTAATAAAATGGGTATAGGGAAAGATAACCCCCCCCCCCCCCCCCCCCCCCGAATATCTGATAATAGAGCTAGGTGTTTTGTTTGTTGAATTAGGCTAATAATTTAAGTCACCTGCTAAGAATCTTGACAACTCGGCTTTATTTGGGAGTTTTTACCGATTCAGTAAGTCATGTTTGTGTTTGATTTTTGTTACTGATTTGAATGTTAATTGTTCTTGAGTTCATGAGTCTAGTTTCTTCAGCTTATCCCACATGGTTCCCAAGTCCTAATCCTTTCCAAAATGTCTAAGTAGAATAATAGTATGTTGTTGTTTGATCTGAATGTGGTTATGATATTGTTTGGCAATTTCTATGTGCATGTACATTTTACCATGATGCCCTTGATGGAACCCTATGATTTCAAACTCATTTTTTGCCTTAACAATATTAGGGGTATTATGGTAAAAATATGGATCTGCAAGAGAAAAATGTACCTGCATCTAGCAAAGAAATTCCACATGTTGCAGAAGGCTGGTCTCCTCTTTGTGCGTGTGTGTTATTTCCATTGAACATGGTTTTCGAAATCAAGACTTAATCTTGCTGCATTTTTTAGTTTAGCTTATTAAAACTCAAAACTTCGATGTGTTTAGGATTATTCAATCGGGATGGGATACAACGTTGTGGAAACTGATAGCTTGTTTGTAAACACTAATGTGGAGGCTGCAGTTGATGAAATCGCAATTTTCATGGCGTCTTTTATTTTAGAAGTTTAGATGTTTTAAGTTTAGTGATGAAAACTCGTTTGAGTTCAAAATTCTTTAACTTCGTTTTTTTGAGAAAACTAATGATGATACCAAAGATTCGGATCTTGGTGACCTTCCAGGAAACTTTCGGGTCACATGGAAAAGATAAGGATCGGCCGGTACGTTCACGTGGAGAGGAGGCGCCACTCGTACGGGGAGGTAACGCACACTGATGATGAGGCATAAAGAGGAGGTTCAAGACGCCTATAAATAGAGGCCACAATCAGTCATTCCAGGTAAGTTCTCTAACTCTTGAATACAGAGTTTTTATCTGTCAATACACAAAATCTCATCATCACACCGGAGCTACCATCCCTGGGGTAGCGTCGGGGGGGCTTGTTTTGCAGGCATCAGAGGACAGGTCTCAAGCAAGTCCTATCTGATGCCGAGGAGCTCGGATAGTCAAGAGTCATTACGAGCAGTCTGCATACTTCATCCACGATCAACACCCAGAAGCCCTCGGATACGTCAGCTATCTGAGGCCCAGATTCCTAGTGAGAAAACGCCCCGCATCAGTTGGCACGCTAAGTGGGACCCGACATTAAGGGATCTCACCCTCGACACAAAACAACACATGCAACTTAGCATCAAATGAGATGGCTCAGAAAGTAGACTTCACCTCGGCCGATGGCAATTTAGCCTAAGCGGGATTGAGCACAAGGGAATTCAGATGTTGCAACAACCAAGAGGAACGATCAAAGCTACGACCCACCCAGAAGCGTGGAGGCTTGAAGGTGGAGGTATGTAGGTAACTAACGATATGTTGAGTATTATTCGAATGATAAATAAAGGTTATCCCGCTAGAATGTTTGATAAATTGTTAGACTGCAGGAGGCAAATAGGTGGGAAGGATAAAACATAGAAGAGAGGTACGTAGGAAGTCGATTAGAATTAGCTCATGAGCGTAGGTCAGTGATAGGTCCTAAATATACTCTTGTTTTATAACATTTTAGAGCTAGTTTAGGTAGTATTTTGTACCTATGTATTGAACTTTAAAACCAAATCATTCATAGTGGTTTGAAATTGAAGACGTGCATTTTAGCCATTGATTTGCACTTGCTATGGAATGGATGACTTGAAGACCTTCTATGACCGTCCAAAAGGATCGAGAAGCATTGAAGAACCGGTCATAGAAGTGGAGCGAAGGCCATACTTTCGCGGCCCGCGAATCATTTCTCGCGAGCCGCGAAGTATGCGTGTTGCTGTTTTGAGGAGGCTGTTTCTCGCGGGCCGCGAAGAATTATCGCGAGCCGCGAAAGTCTGCTGCAAGTGACATCTTATTTTTATTTTATTTTAAATTTCCTAGACTATAAAAGAAACTTATCCTCATCTTTTAGAAGATCGAATTTGAGAGCCTTCAACTCTTTTTCCTTCATTTTTCCTTTGATTTTCACTTTGAATTCACCATGTATTATTGTATGGGTTATGGTTTTGATTATATAATTATGATTGTAGGCTAAAACCCATCTTGGGAACATGTGATTATACTTCTTGTTATGGGTTGAGAACTTGATTTATGAAGCTTATGAATGTGTGATTTGCAATTGAATGATCATGATTTGTATGTGTATTTGATGCATGAAATGGTTAGGAATGATTTCCTAGTTATAGATATGTGTTGGATATGTGTTAGATATTGCTTTTTCATGGTTGGAATGTTATCATTTCTCCTATGCAAGAGTAGTAGATTAGGAATCAAATATATGTTATTATCAATTATATTTGTTCTTGAGATCATTCATTAGCATTATATCTATGTCAATTGTGTTATCACATTGCATGGGTAAGTTGGGAAAACATCTAATTTGAAATGACAATGACACTGATTAATTGATCTATTTGCTATCATCTAGAAAAGTTGTCAATAAGAGTTGTGAAGATGCTTTCGTCTTTCATATCTATGATAGAGATAGTTTCTCATTACAAACAATCACCATTCTCAAAGCAACATGATAAAGTTTGAGGAAGAATCCATAATAAGAAGTCACTAATCTCATGTGCCCAAGTCTATTATTCTCATTAGTTAAATCTCTAGTTTGAGTAATTATATGATAAATTTGTTGTTATTCTAAAGTCCTAGTTGTTTACATAGTAGTGTTTCTCACTAAAAATCAAATCAAACCCCATCCCCCTTTGTTTACATTGCTTACATATATATATATATATATATATATATATATATATGAATGTATGTTATTAGATATAGTATTTACTCTATAAAATACACTTAGAAATAACCTCTTCTCTGTGGAAATGAACCTTACTTGCCATTATATGCTTAATTGGGTGTAGCGGTAGTAAGTGAATCTAAATTGTATATTTGAGAGGTGTGGCGACGACTTCCCAGTCAGATACGGGAGAATTAGGGTTTTAGATCCCTCTAAGGGGCATGTGTCGCGTAGGAAAGAATCGACAGGATAGCGGTTTAAGGTTGGGCATGATGCCAGCATAGGGTCGGATATCTGAAAAACCGAGGGACACGGCCACAGGATACAGAAGATTACCGATCAAATAAATATGGGATCAGAAGAAAATTATCGTAAGAAAAACAATATAATTGATAGTGTTTGTGGTAATAAATTCTTTTGCAAGCTACGTACGAGGGCAAGGAAGGAAGAAACAAGATGTAGGATAACCAAAGGGTCTACATAGACACAGGCATGAGGAAGGAGTAAAGGGGAGCAATGATGGCAAAGCAGAGCACCCACGAAGTGAATCCCAAGATTCGTACGAAAAATTGACGACACCAAGGAAGGGGCCGCGGGAAGACAGATACATGAGGATTACATCGGACAGGCTGCTGCATCGGATAACGCACCAGGAAGGTCCACTTCAAGTAGGAAAGACAATTGACCGAGCCGGAGAATACTCAGGCAGGGAGAACGAGAGCAAGAGGTAACTGGAGGAGCAACACCATATGAACAAAGGGGAGTGATTTAGGGAAAAGGAGGAGATAATAAGCAGGGCGACAAATAAGAATTGCTGGTAGGGTTTCAAAAAAAATATAAGGAAAGAAGAGAGAGAGGAAAAAGAGAGAGAGAAAGAAGAGAGGGGGATTAAAGGAGGAAAGGGGAAAAGAAGAGGGTAGGATCGGATAATAGAGGGCTTATCCGAAGAGGAAAGGGTAAGGTTAGGAGGGAACAAGGAACCGAAAAGGGGAATCTTCGGGTATAAATAAATAATTAAATAAAAAGAGAGAAGGAAGAGGGAAAACGTAGAGCATGCAAGGGAAAGGATGAGGTAAAAGATATAAAGGTCTTAATATGAGGAGAAAGGAGAGGTCGGTAACAATGCTAGGGGGTCTCGGATAACCCCGAGAAGGAATAACCATGAGGAAAGGGCATGAGAGGGAAAAGGTAGCTGGAAATAAAGAGAATATAAGAGGGAAAAAAACAGATAAGAGGGGTAGAAAAGGAATAGGATCGAAAGGACAAGAGAAAGCAGGAAGAGAAAAATAAAGAAAAAGAGAAAGAGCATAGGAAAAGCTCTTTCAGAACGAAAGGAAGGAGGGTAAGATCGGATAAGGAAAGCAGAGAGAAATAAGGAAAATGAGGTAGTAAAGGGATGAGCTCAGGAAAAGCCCAAAGAGAGCGGATGAAAGGGAAAGAGATAATAAGAAAAAAAAAAGGGAAACCTTGAGATTATTAAAGGGATCAGGATAAAATAATGATAATTTATAAGAAGACTAATGAGGCTAGCGTGGATACGCAATAGTTCGGATGCGTGGATACGCATAATAGTTGCATGTGTAACAGGAGACACATTGCAACAAAAGGTTCGGCGTGGATACGTCAAAGTTCGGATGCGTGGATACGCTCGGAACAGAAAGCGTACTAGATAGTGCGTCAGGAAAGCGTGGATACGCGAAAATTTACATACGTGCTTGATAGCTCGGTGTAAATAAAGGGAAAGTCGGGACCTCTGGGTCGCTCCCATGATTGGTGCCCCACAAAAAAGGATAAGTCTCGACAAGGGTAATCCGAGCATAAAGGAAAGAAAGATTACAGAAAATGACAAATTTTATTGCAAGGAAAATAAGATGTTAAGTACCCTTGGGGAGACGTCCTCTCGGGGCTTATACATTACATAATAAGAAATTAAGATACATAAGATATAAGCAATTTACAAAAGAAATTGAGTTGACAAGCGTTTTCCCCACGTCGTAAATGGGAATCCCACTCAATCAAAACACATTTATATTTCACCTACGACTTCTAACTACTATAGAGTAGATAGTGGAAAGTAGGGATCGAACCACAAGGAAAGGAGTTTGTTTAGTGTTTTAGCGAAGATTATAAACACACTTATATATTATATAGAAAGTTAGGTAAACAAGGTGGGGTTTGAGTTGGTTTTATACACTACGAAAGAAAGTAACTATCATTAACTAAGCTAAGAGGAAAACCCTAATATTATGAAACCTTGGGAGGCAAATGACTTCAATTTCCAACTATCAACTTATCACTGGGCAAATGCTATTACAAAGGAGTTTCGACCATTTGTCAAGGATGAAAGCATCTTATTTTCTCAATTGCAGCTAGAGAAGATGATAACATGGGAGGTCGTCGCCGTACCTCTCAAATATACAATTTATGTTCACTTACTACCTCTACACACAACTAAGCATATAGTGGCAAGTAAGGTTTGTTCCACAGGGAAAAGGTTATTTCTATGTATATCTTGTAGCATGTATATATATATACATATATAAAAGCAATGTAAACAAAGGGGGGGGGGGGGAGGGGGTTTGAGTTGAGTTTTTGTAAGAAACACTACTAAGTAAAGCAACTAGAATTCTAGGATTACAACTAGTTTAGCATTTAAGGTTTTAACTAAAGGATTAACTAATGAGAATACTAGACTTGGATATATGAGATTGGTGACTTCTTATTATGAGATTTTCCTCAAACTTTATCATGTTGCTTTGAGAATGGTGATTGTTTGTAGTGAGAAACTATCTTTAACCATAGCTATGAAAGATGAAAGCATCTTCACAACTTCAATTGACAACTTTACTAGATGATAACAACTAGTTCAATTGATTAATATCATTTCAAATTAGATGTTTCTCAAACTTACCCATGCAATTTAATAACAAACTTGACATAGATACAATGCTAATGAATGATCTTAAGAACAAATACAATTGATAACAAGATGCATTCGATTCCTAATTTACTACTCTTACATAGAAAGAATGATAACATTCTAACCATGGAAAAGCAATATCTAACACATATCCAACACATATCTATCACTAAGAAATCATTCCTAATCATTTCAAGCATCAAATACACATATAAATTATGATCATTCAATAGCAAATCACCATTCCTAAACTTCATGAATCATGTTCTCAATCCATAACAAGAAGTCCAATCACATATACCCAAGGTGGGTTTTAGCCTACAACCATAATTAGATAATCACAACCATAATTAATACAACAAACCATGATGAATTCAAAGATCCAAATGGAAGGAAAAGTGAAGGAAAATGGAATTTTCTGTCTAAAAACCGATCCTCTAACAATTGAGGATAAGTCCTATTTATATCCCAAAACAAATAAAATTAAAACAAAACAACATGCAAGTTGCAGGAAAATTTCGCGGGTCGCGCGAAATCCTTCGCGGACCGCAAGCCTGGTTCTCGCGGTTCGCGGCCGAGATTCGCGGTCCGCGCGTCTTGTGGCTTCCGCGGTCCGCGACCGAGGTTTCACGGACCGCGCGTCTGGTCCTCGCGAGTCGCGGCCGAATCTTCGCGGATCGCGCGTCTGGGCTTCGCTCTGGTCCTCGTGCTGGTCCTCGCGGCTCGCGACCGGAGTTTCGCGGACCGCGCGAAACTCGGCATCTTCAAAACAGCAACACACACCCTCGCGGTTCGCGACCTAGGTTTCGCGGTCCGCGAGAGTGTGCCTTCGCGCCACTTCTACGACCGGTTCTTCAATGTATCTGCTTTCTTCAGGACGGTCATAGAAGGTCTTCAAATCATCCAAATCTATCGCAAGTGCAATTCAAGGTCGAAATGCACGTCTTCAATTTCAAACCATCATGAATGATTCGGTCCAAAAGTCTAATATAAAAGTACAAAATACTATCTAAAACAGCTCTCAAATGCTACAAAATAAGAGTATATCTAGGACCTATCATAACACCTCTCAAAGTTCTTATTGTCGAGTCACCTAGACGATAGCATCTAGATAACTCAACAACAGTGTTAAGAATGGAGAATTGACAAACTTACTCACATACCCGCGATAACTAGAGCATACAAACAAGATATTTGATAACTATAAAGAACTAAGACGATGATAACATAAAAATCTCAATTCATACTTGCTACTTTATTATATTGGAGTAAACGATCACGTTCTACCCACGATTCTAGCTATTTATTGCTAACAATCATACGTCAAAAAGGAATCTTCAACTCAAGTATAGAATCACATATTAGGGGGACCAATGATAGCATTAGATCCTTACCTAAAAACATAATTGATTGATCCTGCAAGTTCATAAGATTTCCAATTCTTACAACTCATATTCATCATGGCATTTCTCAACTACAATCACATAACCAAGGGGAGAGTTTGTCATCACTCAACCCCTTTCCATAGTCACTAAACTAACTAATAGAGATAACATTACACTACAATCCATCACCATTCCAAATTACACTAGAATTACTATAAGACTATACTAGCAGGCACTCACCGCGCGTTGCGCGGTGTATTTGCACATATAATTTATTTATAACTAAAATGATGTTGTTAAGTGTATTTCAATTAATTTCGGTAGTTGTATTGTGAAATGTATAAGTAATTATAAATGTAAGCAGGAAGATAAATTTGTTGCATTGTTGGACATCATATTCTTTTCCACCAAGATATATAAAAAAATAATGCGCAATTTCTTCTCCCATTCTTTCCACTTTCCTATGTATGTTCCCTTGGTTGAATCCTGCATTCTATATTTATCTCTGTGGAGCTTGTATATGTATAAGCTTATCCCATCCTCCAGGATAGCTTCGGGTAAAGGAGACTTCTCAGCCTAGAGCAACGACATCTTCATAAGTGAGCCAAACATTCATTTAACTCAGCCTCGAACGCATCACGATTCTTTCCCTCATGCAGGTTATAAAAAATTAGCAGTGAAAATCCAGTAGTTGGACATGACTTGTCAAGCTTTTTTGGATGATTAGCTCTCTAACATTCCGGTAAATTTTACTTAGAGTTTGAGCGCGTACAATAGATTCAGATGCATTTGTTGAAACAGTATGAAAGTCTAGTAGTAACACTATATCAGATACTAACTTACTAAGCAAGTAATTTTTAACTTTATTTGTATACAGATGCAGCCTTATTATCTGCAGACAAAAAAAACTCTCGGAATATAGGTCCATAGGTTTATGAGAGCTTTTGCAGGGCTTTGTGAGGTGCTGAGGAAAGAAGATGAAGGTGACCGACAACTGGAACTCATATAGGACCAGGCGGAAGCTGAGTAGTACTTCTCTGCAACAGTTTTCAGACAAAAATTGCAGAAACCGACCATATGAGAAATAAGACAATGTATTCTTGAACTTTAACCATGTTTAATGATCATAAGAATAGATAGTTTAAGGTAGTGTGTAAGATCTATTTATAGTGCACTAAGGTCTCCTATCCTTAAGAAAATATGCTATATTCCAGGAGCTAATGACAATATTATCTATAGTAATATGCAGTCAAATGTACCTAATATGACAAAAAAAAAAGTAGAGAGTTTGATTCCTGGCAGCTTTCTTACAAATGTTATCAATCTTGAGTGCTACTATTCTGTACACAGACTTGACCATATGAACAAAAGGATTTCAGAGCATAAAAATATTGCTAACCACTTATTATATTGAAATTGAGGCCAAATGGCCAGTTATAGCCTTATAGGGCCCCAAGATTTACAATGTATCATGTACAAAACATAGATTATTTTCTACCCTTTATGAAGTAATATGGGCATCAAAATGATAGAGAAAAAAAGAATTTGCTAAGCTATAAACTAACTGAGTTTTATCATCAAGAGATGATAAACAAAAATACCAACAAGTTAGTGATTCATTTGCGCTACCTCTAAACCGCGCTCCAACTCAGATCCCTCAACCTTGATGGAGTCTATTGTGATTAATTCCTTCCTATTCTCAACCTTGGTTGAGTCTAAAACGCCATCTGATTCGTATCCTCAACCTTGACTGAGCCAAAAATGTCCCATATCAGCATCCTCAACCTTGATTGAGCTTTATTCCATATCTACCTACAACCTGGACTGAGTTAAACCACTTGCATTTTCAGAGTGTGAGCGCGTATTTCTTGTCATTTTAATTGAAATAGTGAACACTGGATTCTGATGCATTTGTTGAAAAACTATGAAAGTCTTGTAGTAACGCTATATCATATATACTAACTTACTAAGCAAGTAATTTAGAACTCTCTTTGTATACTGATGATCATAGAGTCTTATTATGTATAGACAAAAAATAAAACTCTCGGAATATCTGTAACATTCAAAGCTCAGTATAGCTACAAAATTGCAAGAAAATAATATAGTGTAAGAGCTGCAATGCATACAAGAAAATAGTACAATTGCAGTAATCAAATTATAATCTAAATAGTAGCAAATAAAAACAATCTGAGGTAAGAATAAGACAATATAAACTTCACACTTTGTTCCCTTTGAACATCCCTAAAAGAGGATCGGTTACTAAGTTTCCAGAGGATCAGTATGTTACTAAGTTCCCTTTTGTACCCTTTGAACATCCCTAAAAGATCAAATAATATATGTCAACCCTAACGCTAATAAAAAATGCTTCAAATAGAATTACCTATCAAGGACTCACCGTGCGTTGCATGGTGTTTTTTATTTAAGAATTTTGCACCAAATAATATTAAGAACTTTTTACAAGTGTCAAATCTTTTCCCAACATTTTCGTAAACAATATAAAAAGAGATCGTGTAAAATGGGTAAGTAAGTTGTACTTACATTTAAAAAAATTCCCCAAGTAACACAACGGTTGCCATCTCCATAAGCTCTTCAAATGCATTTATGGAAGTCTTAATTTTTTTCCCAACATTCATTTTTTGAGTTTTAAAATTCACCAAAAAGGTGATTTAGACCCCAACATTCATTGAGCTTTTGTTCAGAAAATTCAATTTGCAGTTATACGGAATTAACATAATTTCATGCATAAAAGTTGGCAGACATTATGGTTCAAGATTTCCCAAGTATATTAATTTCATTTGAGCTGCATATATATATGATAAACAAGAAAGGCAGCAAGCAAACACATAGAAAATTTTAACTTTTAATATTTAATTATTAATTATAACCAGGTTTTAATTTTCTGTAAAGGAGTTTAGAAAACAACCAGATTATATTTTAAAAAAACAATTTGAATGCTTTAATCCAAGTGTTCAGACGAAAGGTGATCAAGCTTGACACAAGAATGGGGAGCCGACCTGTGGTCACCACAGTATTCAAATTACCTAAAACCCTAGTCTAGTAAAAAAGAATGTGGAATACAAATTACCTTTTTGACTGCCCACTCTACAACTGCGCATTCCTCTACACTGCTGATAAAGGATTTAGGACAAAAAACAACAATTTTAACTAACCTTTAGGGGAAAATGCAGATACATCAGGTAAACTTAATGGGATACATGGTGGCTGTCATTTTCAGTTCAAGGGACTGTTACCTCTACAATTGAGCTTCTTTTGGGGTGGGAAAGAAAAGTTTTTCTTTTGGTTAAAACAAAAGCATCATCGTTGATCACTTCTATACCTAAACATGCCAAGATAATGAATTATAAATAATGCATTATAAATAACCAGCAAGCAAGATGGATGCATTATAAATAATACCCCTTTGTTGGAACACTTGTGATCTGTTTGTGTAGTTTGCTTTGTGTAGACATGGATATGTAAAGAGAATGCACTCACACAATCTGAACTACTCTACATGCATACAGATATATAAAAGAAGGGTAAAAAAGTTAGGTACGATATCCCATTACATTCTAGCAGTAGGAGGAGCAGTATACTGGAATAATAAAGAAACAGTCAAGCCATACAAACTAATACCGAATGAAGATTTTATAAACTCTGTTTTAAGTGAGGCTGGGAATCATTAATCATATCCTTGTAATAATGCAAAAGTTAAACCAAGAGTAACACAGGATGATTTGCTTTTTTATCCTTGCCAGTTTAGCTTTAAAATATGCATTTCCTAACCTAATAATGTGTTTAATCCAATTCCAAATTCAAGCAGAAACAGCACTATTCTGTGCCATTTTTGTTTATGAGCACGATGAATCATATGCAGCTTTTGACCGGCGATAACGGGCAAGCTTATATGGACAACTGGCCCCATAGATGCTCAGAAATGCATACTAACGAAAACCATTAACAATTCACAGATCAGCAAATTATATTGAGCACACCAGCCTAAATGAATAACATCAAAGATAATAAGACATCACACTAACCTAAATGAAAATGACAAAAAGATAGTTTCGTTAAGCTCTTGAGCTCAAAGCCAGGATTGTGGATGGGAAATCGCATCAGTCCCGATCTTATTGAAAATCCCTAGATATTAATGCATCCATGTCATAGAGCAGAATAAATATGAGTAAAAATATAAAAATACTCAGATCCATGAAGGATAAAATAAGAATAAAATATCTAGTAGAGTAGAATCCAATATATTTTTCACCAACTTATAAGATCGAAATTATCTATAAATATGAAAGTTTAAAATACAGCTCTAAACAGGTGTTTAGAATACAAAAAAATAAAAAAGTGATGTAGAACAGATGAAAACATGAGGTCCTTAATAAACATTTTCTTTATGAATTGACCTACTACATCACTCAACTTTTGGAGAAATTCCCTAACAGAAGTAACCAATTTATCAGTAGAATCTCAAGACTCAAAACAAAAGGGATAATATCATTCCAGAACAATGTTAAACACACTATGACGAGAACGCAAATATAATAATTAAAGACCTCACCATTAGCCAAATTGGGCAGGAGTAGTAACTTGGGTAATCAGCACCAAAGTAAAAGGATTCCACAGTCCCATCCACAGAATCTCGATCCACAAAATGCTCATCAAACCTAAACCAATTTTCCACTTTACTCCCAATGAAATAGATGATATTGCTTCTGCATCTGCTAGCTTTAACAAAAATACATACATTATCACCAAGAAATAATGCCTTATCCCCCAAATCCCTCATTTCTATCCATTTCTTTTCGACAAAATCGAACTTGAATACTTCAAATTGTATTGGCTCAACAGGGGGATGATTCATATTCCCAGCATGTAAATATTGGCAAACCATCAAGACATCTCCATCAGCTTCTGCCAAATAAGTTCCTTCACGAGCCCATTGATAATGTTAATTTACTATTAGCATGTACGATTTCTTGAGGCTGCGAGCCAATATTAACCAGCGGACAAGGTGAATATCTGATCATTAACACATCCAACATCCATGAACCTATGACTGAATGCATCCTCAACGCTTATCCAAGAAGAATAGCCCAGTTTAGTCTATGAATTGACTAAACAAAAACTTTGTCTATGAATTGACATCATTCAACCACTGTATTGAAGAGAATCTGAAAAGGGTGTAAGAGGTAATCCTATACGAACCTTGGTAAACGCGTTCAGAAGATGGACTTCGAGATCATTTCCTAAGGTGACAAGCCAGCCATAAGACCCCCATCACTTGCAGAAACCTTATCTCTATACAAGCAGAAACCCTGTGAACCTTATCTCTATACAAGCAGAAACCCTTTCACTACTGTTTTCATCGTCTGATAACATCAGAAATGGTACCAAACAAAGGCCAAGAGACGGCGGAAACAGCCCAGGAAAGCCCGACTGTCTCCTCTCTGTCGCATCGCCGCCCTCGAATCATCCCACTGCGATAAGTCGGCCAAAATAGCTTGATCCCTACGTGACACCGCCGTGCGTATGATTCAATCCCACTTTAGAGAATTCCTAGTCAGATCGAGCACTCTCTGGCAGCTCAAGGAACTCGCCTTCATAAGTCAACCCTCAACGCGCTTAAATCTTCAGTCGTCGATAGCTCCCACTTGAATCCTATTATCGTGTCCCACGGAGGCTCGTCCAGTTAACGGAGAAGAAAGAGTATTGGTATTAGGATCGGAGATGTTAACGAAGGAAGCCGAATCCGTATTGGATTGTATCCAAGAGATGAAAGCATAATCGATTGCAGATTGGGGTCAGTAAGCATTTCTTACGACGTCGTTTTCGCTAAGTGAGGGTTAAAAAAGGAAAATCTGAGAAGGAGAAACCGAGAAACAACCCAATAACTATTTAATATTACTCTAGGATTATTATTACTGAACAATTAAAACCCAATCAGTTTAAAGTGAGATCATATTAGGAAAAAAAACCAAAACCCAAAAGGACATTGTTTTAACGTGGGATTCTGAAAAAAAAATGGAAAATAGGAAAAAATCCAAAACCAAAAAGGACATTGTTTTAACGTGGGATTCTGGAAAAAAAAAGTAATAAAAAAAGGAAAATTTAAGAGGGGAGAAACCAAGAAACAACCCAATAACTATTACATATTACTCTAGGATTACCTTAACGTTAAGAACTAATCTACTCTAATTATTGGCTGTGAGGCATGCAATTGATATAAAACACAAAGCTCATAACAAATTAAACAAGACTGAACGATATTCATGAAATGATAATAAAAATCCAAAGTTTAACCATACACACCCTCGAAGTCTCAACGGAATGTGAATTCAAATGCTCCCAAGATTAAACTAAGCTATAATACAATACATGAAATCAAACTACTAATCTAAAGGAATTGAAAGGAAGAAAATGGAAGGAAGAAGAGAGAAAGATAGTTTCTACTTGGCTATTTTCGTCTTCCAAAATGGTGAGATAAGAGGTATTTATAGCCCCAAAATTCAGCTCAAAGGGGCATGTGGGCCGTTGGTTTTAGCGACACTTAATTTAGTGACGCTCTCTTCGGTCAGTACTTCTTGCGACACTTCCTTTAAGCTTAGTGACACTTTTTCTGGGCTTGAGCGACACTTTTATGGGCAGCAGTGACACCCTTTCTGGGCAGATTCTATCACCTTCAACAAGGTGGCCTTCTCGCCACTTCTATGACCAAATCTTCAACTTTTGAGCTTTGATTCTTGACTCCATGGTATAATCATAGAAGGTCTTCAATTATTTCCATCAAAATAATCCAAAACATTACATTAGTATAGAATCTTGCAATTACAAATCTAATGTACAATGAGCTATTTGGTACCAAAAGTTGCTCAAAAATAAGTCTTAAAATGTGCTAAAACTATGGTACAAATAGGGCTCATCATGAGTCTTGATTACAGGAACAATCAGGATAAGGCATCGGATGATGAGGACCCATTGGGGCTCGGAGGGGTATCAGAAGATGAAAGGCTATGGATAGTTGCCGCTTTTGTTCTCAATGGGGCATGTTGGTTGGACCTTTCTCCCCGGCCAGAGATTTGGAGATTACCCTTGGAAGAAGGAACAGACCCGAGTGCTATGGGCCGGGAAAGAGGATGGTTATGTGTCCGAAGGAGGGCAATTTCGACAGAAAGGCTAGGGACGTTACCTATATCTAGAAGGTTTGATTTCCAAATCCTGCGTAATTTTCGTACTCGTCTTTGAATTTGTTCGGGATCAGGGGATAGCCGAGCAGTCTCATATCGGTGAAAGATGAAATCCACCTCGACCTTCCGAGGAATTTGTTGCAAAGAATGAGGAAGAGGGTTGGGCATTCTAGATAAGATACGTTGGCGTCATTCCAAGGCTTCGGAATAGGCGGGGAACTTAGGGCTGCCTTGCTGGAATTGGCCCGATCCTTCCATATCGCTTATTGCATTTTGAACGGCACCAAGCATATCAGAAAAGGGGACGGCACCAGTCTTGTCGGAAAAAAGGGATAGAAGATGAAAAGACAACTTGAGGATCAGAAGGTGATTTTGGAGCTCTTGGTTTCGAAAGGTAAGCCTCCTGTTTTCGGAATCCATCTTGGAAATAGCTTGGTTTACTTGGCCCCTATTTTCCAAAAGGCGCAGCTTCTGGACTGCACAGGCATAATCGCCCCATACCATTTCCAATTCCTCATGTTTGCGACGATAAAGTTCTTCATGAGAAAGTTGCAATTGATGAAGAGTTTGGTAGATATTGTCAGAATCATCTACATAAGAAGCAGCAAGCTTAAGGCAGTCTTGCGGAGAACCGAACCTCTTCCTTACAAATTCAAGGGAGTGGGAGATATCATCCACAGAGGAAAATTCGTCAAGGAGTGACCCAAGTCTAATATCGCATAACCTCTTCTCTCGGTTAACTTGGGCTGGAGGGACCCAAGGTAAAAGGGTTATCCGATGGGGGGAAAGGAAAGCGGAAATCCTATGTCAAGAAGAAAGAAATGAAGATGAGAATAGAGAAATAAGATGCCGAAGAGAAAATTCAAAATATTATTATAAGATAATGTTCGATACATAAGAAGGAAGAGAGCTATTAAGAACTCAAAAGATAGGTTACAAAAGCGGTTAAAGTGACAAGCGATTTCCCCACGTCGTAAATGGGAATCCCACTCAATCAAAACACATTTATATTCACCTACGACTTCTAACTACTATAGAGTAGATAGTGGGAAGTAGGGATCGAACCACAAGGAGAAGGAGTCTTGTTTAGTGTTTTAGCAAAGATTATAAACACATACATATATATTATATAGAAAGCAAGGTAAACAAGGGGGGGTTTTGATGTTGGTTTTGTTACACTACGAAAGAAAGCAACTAAGATGAACTACACTACAATGCAAATACAAGGCCTTGGGAGGCAATTGACTTCAACTTCAACTATCGATTATCATTGAGTGAACGCTTCATATATAGGATTTATGATCATAAGTCGTAGATGAAAACATCATATTCTCTCGATAATGGCTAGTGAGCATGAACACATCACTCAAGAGCCCTCATTATCAATCCACCTAGATGATAACATCTAGATACATCGACAATGGAATTAACAATGGAGAATCGACAAACTCATCCATACTCGACGTTAACGTGAGCATTGGACAAGACATTTGAAGACTATAAAGAACTAAGATGATGATAACATACAAATCTCAATTCATACTTTATGATATATACAATCACATATTAGGGGGATCGATGATAACATTAGATCATTACCTAAACACACAATTGATTAATCATGCAAGTTCATAAGATTTCCAATTCTAACAACTTATATTCATCATGGCATATCTCAACTACAATCACATAACCAAGGGGAGAGTTTGTCATCACTCAACCCCTTTCCATAGTCACTAAACTACTAGAGATCACTACATTACAATGCATCACCTAGAATTACTCTAAAACTATATTACTTTAACACCAAGAACTAATCTACTCTAATTAGTGACTATGAGGCATGCAATTTATATAAAACATAAAGCCCATGGCAAATATAGCAAGATTGAACAACATTCATGCATAAGAACTCAAGTTCATCAAGAATTCAAATGATAATCTAACCCAAAATAGAAGCATAATGAAGTTAATGAAGATTTCAAGCAAAGAAGTTTACATCAATAGCTCCCAAGGAAGAAACTAAGCTAATACAATCATATTAATCAATACATGTTTGTTCAACAAATCAAAGGGAAGAAAGATTGAAGAAAGGATGAAAAACTAGAGAAAAAAGGGATTTGGATTGGGAGAGCTCGTCCAAAATGAGGGAAAAAATGGAGTATTTATAGCCCCAAAAATTCAGCTCAAGAGTGCAAGTGGGCAAGAGTTTAGCGACGCTTTATTTGGTCGCTGTTCATCATAGTGACACTTCTGGGCAGCTAGTGACACTTCTGGGCAGCAGTGACACTTTCTTCATCTGGAGTGACACTTCCTTCAAACAAAAGCGACACTTTTCTGGGCACAAGTGACACTTTTCTGGGCAGATTCTACCACCTTTTGTAAAGTGGCCTTCTCGCCACTTCTATGACCAATTATTCAAGTTCCAAGCATCAAATCATCAACTCTATAACATAATCATAGAAGGTCTTCAAGACTATCAATCAACAAGCTCCCAAAATACACATAAACATAGGATTTTACAAGTTCTAAACATAAAGAACCAATGATATAATTCACTCTAAAATCCTATACTTTGTTACAAAATTATCTTCAAAACAAGTCTAAAATGCACTAAAAACTAGAGTACAAATAGGGTATATCATAAAGCTAGGCAAGAGAGCTATGCCAGGGGATTCTCTGAAGATTCTCGGGTCAAAGGGTAACCCATGGTAGCCTCGGGCAGTTGAAAGGGAGACGTCCCATCTTCTACCTCAATCATCGGAATTCCATCTGCCAAAGAGGCAACGAATCCGAAGTTGCTCGGGTCGGCGCAACACTCCACATATCCCTGATCGCCCTCAGAAGATAGGTGTGAAGGGGACTCGGGGCAAACCCAGGCAGTATTGCAAAAGTCAACCTCAACCACGGTCATTTCCTCAGGAACAGAGCTCTTGGGCTCACCGACCGCCAGAAGGTCGTTAGTTGAGGTGGCAGGAGAAGAAGAGCAAAGAGCATCCCATATCTTGGGAGTGAGGGTACGTAAACTGCCTCGGCGGAGTGCTCGGAAACGCTGCTCATATCGGGCCCAAGCCCCGGGGTGGTAGTAGAATTTCTGAAACTCCAAGCGCCAGAGTCCGGGAACCCACTCGCGGAGTTTCTTGTAGATAGAAGTTGCTTGGCGATGGTTGGCTTCCTTGAGCACCTCGGTCACGGCGCTACTAAAGACTTCGGAACTAACCACTTCCTCAACCAAGGTTTCCCCAAAGTCCCTAAGGAGGGACCCGTCTTCTAGAGATTTCAGCCTACTCTGTAGAGAGGCTGAACTATCTTTCAGAGACTCCAGCTCATTTTGTAAAGTGGCTGAGCGTTCTTTCTCCGAGGACAAGTCTATCCGGCATTGCTCTAACTCTTGCACCAGGCCGGCGTGGGACTTGCTGAGCTGCTCGGATAAAAGAGACTGAAATAAAGGAGAGTCACACATACCCTTCATGAAAGTGCAGGCCTGAGAAAAGAAGGTCAGGTTAATAAAAGAAAAGGAAAGAGAAGAATAAAATACACATGCAGTAAGAGAAAGGAGGCGGGTAAGCAAGACTTACAATGGAACGAGCAGGGGGACTCGGTGAGGAGTCAGCCGTAGGGGTCGGAGTTGGCAGCTTATTGGCAGGAGGAGGGGTCTGCACCAGTTCAGACCTTTTTGGTAGGGGGAGACTCGGACAAGTTTTTTTGGTTCGAGTCCTCTTCAAAGAAGGTCGAGGCCTGGAAGCAGGTTCTATGGTCGGCTCCAGGAAAGCAGAATCATCAGAAGGTAAGACAGGGGTGATCCGTGAAGAGGGCATCTGTTTCGGGACCTTTTTGGCAGGTTTCTCGATCGTCCGACGGTGTTGAGAGTGGCTGCTTGTCGTTAGAGGATTGGAGGTTAAGGAAAGCTCTTCGGGAAAACCTCAGATAACTGCAAAGATACATCACAGAATAAGAAAACAAGAAGGAGACATGAAAGGAAAGAAAAACCACAAGTAATAGCGGCAATAGGAAATCACGAGGAAACCTTCGGGAGGCCATTCAGAATAGAATCAAGGTACCGTAAAGATGCTCGGATGATAGATTTCATGGGGCCAGCTGAATGCGTTGTTCCTTTTAATCCAATATTGAAGGATGTCGATTGAATGATTGGCAAGGGAATCATGTTCGGATATCACATCATCTGGGAGGAAAGATCCGGCTTCCTCGGATTGAAGTTTTTCGTTCCAGGAAGGAGTAGTGTAGGCAGTTAGATTGAAAGAGTAACACCCAGAGTTCATCCAACTCTTGACGCAATCGCTTTTACTGCGCACAATTGGACTACCCCTCGGGTAAAAGGTAAACACCCCCGGAGTGGTAGAATGATAAAAGGCAATGCAATGAAAGGATCGGAATAGGTTCAGAGTTTCTTTCACGTTATGCCTATGGCGGAGAGTAAGGAGTAGGGTAGGCAGTTAGATTGAAAGAGTAACACCCAGAGTTCATCCAACTCTTGATGGAGTCGCTTTTACTGCACACAATTGGACTACCCCTCGGGTAAAGGTAAACACTCCGGGAGTGATAGAATGAGAAAGGGCAATGAGATAAAAGGATCGGAATAGGTTCAGAGTTTCTTTCACGTTATGCCTATGGCATAGAGTAAGGAATCCAAGAACAGTGGCAACCCCATTAGGATGGAGTTGAGCAGGGGATATATAGAAGTACTAAAGGATGGAGGAAAAGAGGGAAGGAAAAGGAAGAGAAAACCCAAAGTGGATGTGACGGGCTGGGAGACAAGGAGTACCAGACCGGAACTGATAATTATCTATGACATATAATTGGGAATCTAGGGGGAGGGAAATTAAGGAGCTCTCAACAATATTTCTCACGTCCGCAGTGAGCCAGGAAAGGCAGGGCTCGGGGTTACAGCGAAACCCAAGGGGAAGGATGCGAGGAACACGGGTATGAGATCGACGAGGTCTCTTCACCTTGCCAACTCGATCAATACCCTTTCTCGCCCTTTTAGCAGACGAGGTTGTTGCAGATTGATCGATGGGAGTCCGAGAACCCAAATCAGAGGTAAGGCCATCAAACTCCTGACGAACACCTCGGTTCGTGGGATCAGATTGGGTGGTGAAGGAGTCGGATTGAGAAGGGGAGATATCTATTGCGCTCTTAATCCTAGGGATTAGGTCAACACTAAGGGAGGTCTCACAGCAGGCCGCACTAAAAGACGGAAAGAGAAAGAAGAGACAGAAGAAGAAGAATGAGAGGGAAAAAAAGAGGGGTACCTGAATTTGAAAGGGCGAAATGGAGAGATGGTAAAGAAGGGAGGAAATGAGAAGGAGTTATTTATGAAGGCGGAGGAGAAAACAATGAATATATTGGGGGTAGGGTAAAATGATTACACACAGGAAAAGAGGAAAAGAGACATTGGGAAAGAAGAATCGTGTAGCCGCCGAAAAATTATGAACGTGGTGGAAAGCGCGTAACTATAACTCACCAGGATACCGGAAACGCCGAGGCAAGAAAAGACAAAAGCTCTTCGGAGGAGAACCCTCAGACCTTCCGTCTTGGAGAGCTTGTGATGATACCAATGATTCGGATCTTGGTGACCTTCCAGGAAACTTCCGGGTCACGTGGAAAAGATAAGGATAGGCACGTACGTTCACGTGGAGAGGAGGCGCCACTCGTACGGGGAGGTGACGCACACTGATGATGAGGCATAAAGAGGAGGTTCAGGACGCCTATAAATAGAGGCCACGATCAGCCATTCCAGGTTAGTTCTCTAACTCTTGACAGAGTTTTATCTTTCACTACACGAAATCTCATCATCACACCGGAGCTACCACCCCCGGGGTAGCGCCGGGGGGCTTGTTTTGCAGGCATCGGAGAACAGGTCTCAAGCAATTCCTATCTGAGGCCGAGGAGCTCGGATAGTCAAGAGTCATTAGCGAGCAGTCTGCATACTTCATCAACGATCAACACCCAAAAGCCCTCGGATACGTCAGCTATCCGAGGCCCAGATTACTAGTGCGGAAACGCCCCGCATCAACTAAATTTTATAATAGTTTGATAAATTTAGTAATATTAACGCTAAAAAAAGATAGGGGGTTGCGACTTGGCAGGACTCGGAACATTGGAGCAAGTCCAACAGGTTCCCTACAAGATTCTCCAATATATAGTACTACATCTCCATAATCTCTATCTTTTTTTGCTTCAACTCCAACAGTTTCCCTAGTGTGGGGATTAGAATTTAATTCATGTGCATTAAATTTCAGTATTTTATATCTTTACTTATGTTTTTCACTATTTAAATATATTTTGAAATCTTAATATTTTAAATTACGTATAATAAAAAAATGTGAAAATTATATATTATTAAAATACACATTACAACGAACATAACAAGATCTCACATGATAAAATTCAAATTTATACATGCATGCGAACATAGTCATGTAAGATCTTTTTACGTTCGTTATAATATGAAAATTAAGAATATATTATTTTTTATAATTTTTTGTTGTATATAACTAAAGATATTTACATTTGACGTGTATATTTAATTTGTTAAAAAATAAAAACAAACAAAAGAATAAGAAAATAATCAATCATAAATGCAAAAGCATTAAATTTTGTTTCCTTCAAAAAAAAATTTCTCTCTACAGATTTGGGGAAGCAAATCAATTCCCTCTTCAAAATCCCCAAGTTGGAGAATGGGTTGGGGAAGCTTTTTGAGCAAAAAAATGGTCATATTTCCCAAATTTAATGAAATTCCTCGGGGGAAGCTGTTGGACTTGCTCTTGGTGACCCGTTTTGACTTGTTTGAACATGGCCCAAAATTTCCAGGTTGGGTTGGCATGGAGAAGAAGTTGTGTTCCTGGATCAAATTGATTTTATGGTCGGCCAAATTGTCAAAATCGTCAAAGATAAGAAGTGTTCGATATTCAGGGATTTTGAACCTACATATGCCAACCTACATATGAATTTTCAACGCACTGCTTCCTCAAGGATCACGAAATATCCAATAACTTCAACGATCATAAATGAAAGAAACGAAACACTCCTCCACAATTCACTTCATCAACCTGCTCAGGGATGTCAATAAACAAGGGGCATTCGTGCGCTCCCACAACTACAAAATTAATTAGCTGCAACACTTTTGCTCAATTTTTAATTCTTCTATTGATTAAGCTTCATAAATCTGAAGTTCGATAACTGAGAGAATAAATATCAATTATGAAATAGTTAGATAACTTAGATATTGATAGCTGTTCGATCAAGCACCCTTGAACTTCTATCAAGACCGTGTGAAGCAACCTAATATACAAAAGGAAATACACAACATTAGTTTAACAGAAAGCAATATCCCAGTCAGCTCTTTATAGAAATGCAAATTCTCTTAACGTTTACGGGTTGGAAATTTTCTTACCATGCTAAGTAGAGCTGCATAGCGCTCTTCATTCAAATACAATGGACATCCCCGGTACATATTAGTATCCTGAAACAAATCATGGACATGTCTCAACTGGATGCAGCTGTGCATGTTATTACTGTGCTGAGTGGATGATGAAAATTACCTCTTCTCCAAAAACATCCAAGTACAGGGGAGGCCACAGAGCCTGCCGAGCAGCTCTTTGAAGCAAAATTGAAGTTTTCTACAACAATGAAGATTAAACAGTAACAGCAACACTATTACCAAAATATGTTATATCAAATCAAGGAAGTTAAACAGGAAGGCTATTAAAAGTCCAAAATACACACGAGAACAAAGTGAAAGAATACATACTCTAATCAGCTGGAACACTCCAATGCCAGCACCACAGCCCATCGCATGAGTTTGACACCCACTCTCCCTTTCCAATTAAACAAAAACATCACAGTAACTAACTAGTTGAAAAGATTGCAGCCAATACATGGAAAGTTCGCATCAAACCTGCAACAAGGTTTCCAATTCGAAGCACACAATTTACCGCAGAGCAAGCATAAAGCAGGCTCTTTCAATTCAGCTTTACATTCAAAGCAGTGTTGATTAATATACCTGAAACATTAAACCCAAAAAGAACAGCCTTAGCAAAGAGCAAACAATATCCACTTCATTATAAGTTTAACCTACTAACCTTATGAACAAATCCCCGTACAGTTTGGGCAGAACCATCAAACTAAATGGAACTGATGGTGTACAATAAAGCACATTATGTCCTTGAGGTTTGAATTCCTTTGTGAAGTGATGCAGCCATCCCCTTGCCATTGAACGCGATTTGTCATCATAAATAACCATATCTATTGGTGGGATTTTGAACATAGATTCCAACCTTTCGACCTCAACAATATCCACTATATTGCTATCATGTTTCACCGATCCATGAGAAACCGGATTCCCTTGACTAAATTGAGAAGATGCAGAAGTATTCACTAGCCCCCAAAGTAATGAACATCTTCGTAAAAAAGGAGAGCTCAGGCTGCGAATGACATCCTTAATATCATAGGAGGAATCAATGTAGTTTGATTCAAAATACTGAAAAAGGACCTCATTATCCTTGATGACTTTGCAAATGTCTGTAATTAAACAATCCTTCAGTCCCAACTTGGTCAAACTACACTGCCACTTCCGACAATAAGTTACTATTGCCCGAGTTATTGTCACAAGATAAAAGATGTGTACAAGGCAGAAAAAAGATTCCTTGCATGACAAGAATGGGGCAGGAAGGCAGAATATTACCCACATCAATGATGAAAAAGAATCATGTGCAAGGACGGGATTAGAAGCCCTTTTCCAGAACTGAATATCCAGATTACCTCCAAACTCTGACGTTTCCAATAAGCAAAGCAAATCACCTGAAAAGTTTGCATCAATATTAGAGATCAATCTTCCAACCCTTCACATATAATAATTTAAACTTAATACTAGTAGGGATGTTGTTGATCGCACCCGGACTAAAGAACGAGTAGGCAAAATTAAACATAAGTATTATAATATTCATACATTATACTAAGAATATCCTGTATCAGTTAAATCAATCTAAAGATGGCACGCATGCCATTGACTCAACCACACCATAGCTTCGTAGGGCTAATTCATCACAGTTGCAACCGGTTGTCTTGATTCAGTAATATTACTTTTAAACTCCGCCTAGAATTGTCATGGCACACATAAACACATAAATGAGCTTTCGCCCAATGATATCTCCCATCAAATATATAGTGATTTAAAAAAATTGAAACAATATTTCAACATAAAGTTAAGATCATAATAAGCCAGTAGTAGATTTTGTGATGATTCCCAGAATGGAAGCACATAATCACGTTGAACACTAGAGAAAATTAACATGATCACAGCTACCATGTCATTACATTTTGAGAGCATGGAGGAACATTATTAAATTCAGCAGCCTTTCAAAGTTAAGTAATACAGTAATCCTTATAGCATTTAGTCCGGGTGTAATCAAACTTGTCATGCAAACATATCTTGATAATGTCTTGATAATTTTAAGTAATACAGTAATCCTTCAGCAACCATATCCAGGCAGCTAGTCATGCAAGGTATGTAGTACTTCATACAAGAATACAAAGCAAGATCCCAAATCCATACTAGTATCCTACACAACTTTATGCCAACATAGTAAGCTCGTATTTAGGAAAGTATAATTTCAAGTCAAGTAGAAGCACGAGGAGCAGGATTCTAGTGGTGGCTCTCATGTGTGGCACTTATCTCCCAAACGTAGCTTCCAATTGTCAGTTTCCACTTTAAAATCCACAAAATAAATGAAAATCAAACAATTCCCTTTAACCTGACCTGAAACTGGATTTACTGCTTTGAAACCAAATCATGAAGGAGATCCAAAATCTTTTAGAAAATTCAGTTAAAAGAATCCAGAATCAAGTCTCAACATATAAGAATCAATCTCAGTATCAAAATGTAGTTAAAAGGATCATTTTACCAATATATAAAATTCCTCAAAATTAAATTTCAGTTGTTAAACTATAGTTGTTTCAAATGAAGTGTAGTCGAAAACCATGTTCTGCAGTAGGCAAAGTACAGCAGACTTAAAGTTCAGTTTTCCCATTGTTTAGGTTAAAAAAAAAAAAAAATCAAACTTGCCTCAAACTATAATTCACCATAAATAAGTAAACATCATGAAATTTGGAACCATTGTCAGTAAAATATGTTTAAGATCAGTTTTGCAAACTGGATTTTGCAGCAGTACTTTGCAGTCCATCCTGTTACTGTTTCTCAATCAAATCAAATGATTTATGATTTTAAAATGTAATTCAATACTTCAAGATCACAACAAAAACCGAAAAAAAGGGTAACGGTTAGCAAGATATGGTTGTTTATAGTTAAGTTCGCTGGAGAGATTTATCTGCAGTAGGGCTAAAAACAGCAGAGTTTGAAGTACATTATCTCTCTCATTTCCTGGTGTATTTTGACAATTCAAGGTACCATACTGTAGCTCATCTTACAAGGATTACAAAGGTATGATTCTGTAGAGGGTTGGGGGTGAGAAAGCATATCTGAAGTTTGTGAGGTTTTGTTCTGGTGAGTAGAATAAGGAACTAGGTCACATATAAAATTGAGTAATTTTAAGAAGAGCAATGCTTAGGTGTTGGGTAGTGTGTCTAATAGAATGACAAGTCTCACTTCATGCATATCTCCTTATTTTCATAAAATTTCTAATTTATTTCCCGTAATATTAATTAATGTCTACAATTCAGCCTCAGTAAAATATACTATTTACATATTTACCTCTTTCTCATTTTTATATTTTAGTCTCTACACAATTGCTACTTCTGAATCAACCCGTACAAAAATCTTTATTTAATCAAACAACTCTTAAATTTTAATTATGATTATTTTTATTTTTTTCGGGTGTCACAAACAGCACCTTATATGCTTTTTTATAACTCAATAACATTGGCATGTTGTCAAGAGAAAGGAAAACCCCAGATTAGTTGCCTCTGTTGAAATTTAATCACATAATAGTAGGTGTACCTTCTTGCCGATTTCGCTCAACATTGGATGACCCCAAGCAAAGAGATTCTGCAAACATCTGGATTCCTCTAAATCTTATAAATGTGGTAGGCGTATTTTCAGTTCTTGAGCCTTGAACAGTATTTAGCAACATGGACATCATAAATTCATCGGAAGACTTGAGCTCATTGCGTAAGGTATCAGATCCATAGACTGGACTTGAAAACCGTTTTCCAGATCGAGCAGAAATTTCAGTGGAGGCTATCAAATACTTCAGCATGTCCCACAAAAGTAATGAGTAGCAAGACCTGCCATATTCATATATCTGGCCCATACTTGGAAAATACATGCTACATACGTCTCGAAATAGAGAGTCGAGATTGGACCTTCCTATTTGCTGCAAGGGTATGGACTTGAGAAGCTTCTCATTTTGAGTAATAAAAGATGCACTTTGGACTAGGCACGCTGCATATTGTATTCGCAGAGAACCTACTTCTCTGCTTGATAAGGCTGAGAAAATCCCAGAAACTGATACAGTTCCACGAAGCTCACACAGGACAGAGAAATTCTCCCTGAAAGTTAAATGATCAATTTTACAGAATATAATATATGGCTGGTAAATAGAATGGAATTACCTTGTCCGGGTCTACAATATGGCTTCCTTCAAATGTGTCTCCACTGGCATATCTGCTCCAGACAAAAAATAATTATAACTATCTTTCATATAGTTGAGTAATTTTGTGTATTTGCAAATGATCCAATTTCAAATTAAGTATTTACTAGTGTCAATGACACTGTACAATGAACAACCAATTAAACTATTAGGATTCAGAGAACAATTTTATCTAGTCACTTGAAACATCAGATTATTGTTATTTATGATCTTCTTCTCAGCAAGCATAGTGGTAGGGACATGACCTCAAGATACGGAAAATGAGAACAGGCACAGATACCATTTTTTCCCCATATATTTTGTAAAGGAAAATGGGATTTGAACATACCTATCCTTCAAGGATGACAGATAGTGTCCAATGCATTCCTGGTGCATAGCATGTCCACAGGAAGAGATGTATATCCCATCACAGTCTGAAGGGCCAAAACCATCATACGTGTGAGACATACTGTTGCTGGTCTGTGCTTCATGTACATTTTCTGACCCAGATGGGCAATTGGTTATCTGTTTAGCTATGGAGGCTATATATTTACAAAATAAGAGAGATTGGCTGCTTCTTTCTTGGGTTCCCTCAGCAGTAGAGAAGTCATCGCCATACTTCTGGATATCCTTTTGCAAGAATTTACTATGCAGATTTTCTTGAACAAGAGAGTACATATGCTCTTCCAGATTTTCAATAGAAGACGCCTTTACCAAAACATTCTCAGAAATCAAAGGGCAGTTAATGTTCCTAACCCAAGGAAAGTGGATGTTAATGAAGCCAAGAAATGCATTTAGCTCACAGGGTTAACTATCTGATGCAAAACTATCCACCGCACTCTGAACCAACTGCGCTAGCTCCAGATGTGAAGAGTCTGGGACGTTGCTCATCAGCAATGGATTGCTAATTGCACTTTCTCTGGGAGAGAAATGATCATCCTTGACCTGTGAACTGTGTTCCAATGATATGGGGGGGATGTCTAAGAAACTAAGCAGCTTGGATTTCTGATTTCATCAATTTATTCGAAAGTCAATTTAAAATATATAAAAGCAAGTCACCGCATAAATAATATGCTAATAGCGATAAACTAAAAGAGATCAGCAAATGATAATACACTAAACCTGAAGCAGAATTAAGAAACACACTGGACTTTTGGAGTTGGTATCATCATGGCACAGAGAGCAGACTTCTTCCAGGTCGCTAACATCGTTATCATCCGAATCTTCAACAATTTCTGAAACATCAGTATCCTGTCCTACAGTAGGCATGATGCTTTCCAGAAACTTAGACTGTTGGGCTTTCATCTTTTCCTGAAAGAAAAGTGACACATGACCCGAATTCCCATACCGAGCTACAAAAACAAGACTTGGAGTTGCTTGTTAGTCTGCAGCTAGGTTGGATGAGCAAATACAATCAATGAATATTCCATGGCACATGCAAGCACAACAAATCCCGAACAGAATGAACAATGAGGGCTATCAACAAAAAGGGCAAAACTAAATTAGGCACTCAATTGAATCCCACCAGGATGGCATTGTGTAGGAGGATTTTAAGCAAGAATTTAAGGGAAAATGATCGTGTAAAGGTGCAGATTTAGGGCAGATTACGAGTAAATGCCTTGTAAACATCAAATATAGTTTCATAAACAGAAAAATAAAAGTCAACTCATATACTCAATAAATAGTAATGCAATATGTGGCCTCACCGACACTGCAGCTTGTCTCTCTCGAGCTTTTTCTTTGTGTTTTTCACTATCAGAAGCCAGACCAATCATATCGCAACCAAGATTTGAGTTACATTCCGATAGTTGATTGGCAACTTCAGGTGCTATCTTTTGCAATTCGATAAAACATTTTGATTCAAGCTCTGCAAACTTCTTCAATATGTTGGCACACAAAAAAGAGATGTTAGGATGTACGGCTTCAACAAAACATTCATTCTTCTCCTTTTCATGAAGCCTCATCAGAATAACAAGAAGGGATATTAAGCTCTGGTCAGCATGCCCGCTTGAAGAAATTTTTTCACTAGCAAATTCCAAAATCGGGATCACCTCACCAATATCATACAAGATCTGAACTGATGCTCGCTGGAGAGAACATATATTCAGCGCTAGTGAGAGCAAATGCACCACAGTCAAAATCACACCTTCAGGATCGCGAGGTGCCATTGACTCATCCAAGAAAACAGCATTAAAGAGAACCGTTCGAACAATCTGTAGAATTGTCTTGCATGTAGCTATTCGAGCGATACCACTGAGAGGTTGATAAATTTTTGACCAATTGGGTAGCTGGGCAGTCACAGCAGAAACATTACAGAAGCGCAAATATCTGTCTTTAACTATCTGCAAGTCCCTCGAATCATAACGAGGATGATACAAATCCAGTTCCTTCCAACATTCCAATCGCAGTTTATACATTCCCTAGAAAAGGAAACCGGAGCTATCACATCTAAATAGCTGAAAAAAAGAGCGAGAGAGAGAGAGTGGGGGATCATAAGGTGATGGAAATATGAACCTGATTTGAGGCAGATGGGCTGGAATATCCTGCAACAGATTCCAATATCTGTGGGAGATCACCATTTTCTAATAGATCTTGAGGAACAGATTCTACCAATTGACTGTGAGTAGTATCCCCAACAGAGAGCTTATATATCATTTCTCTTCGTAAACATTCAGCAGTTGTTAGTCCACAAAATCTCCTTTCTTTCACTAACTGAATAATGAGTGTGAGCATTTCCTGAACTAGAATTGGTTCATACCTAAGAGGGTCGAGAAATTATATGAGTCCTTAGTGTAGATATAACTTGGAACAACTTTTTTTTAATTACAAAGCGTTGTGTCACAAGCAAAGGTTCCAATACAGTCCATCAATTTAGTGTTTATACTGCAATTGAACTTGTCATAATCAACTTAATTTCTCAATCCCATTCTATATTATATATATATATATATAAGAAACAATTATTCATGCTCTTAAATTGTATTCACTAGGGCCCCAAATAGGTCAAACAAAGATAGTCCCATCAAGAACTTGTAAACATACGTTCAACTGCTTATAAATGAACGGTGGAAACTGAAAACCAAATGGTTTTCATAAGCAGCCTATATATTGCTGGGAGATCGAGGACAAGTAGTCAATGTCAACAAAAACTACTCTCTCTGTCCCAACTTAGGTTTCCTTTACCATTTATTTGGCCAAATTTAGCTGATATTGTTCATTAATATTCATTGAGCTATCGTTAAATTTAGTTATCAACTTTTCACATTCTCGGCCCCACAACATCCCACTTTCCTTATTGTCCATATCACAATCAATGTCCCTCTTTCTTTATTTCTTCTTTTGAACGAAAAAATCATTAATTTTACTTTATCAACAACACGCATCATTTCTAAAAAAAATTATTAATTTGTGTGAAGTTGATTCTGGGGAGTAACATTTGTCACACACATATCAACAATGTTAATGGCGTATTAAATCTAACTAATATCAGTCAAACGTATTATTTACAAGACTATGATCACTGCTTTAAGGTTTCTAGTCTGAGAATAAATGAAGGAAAATCTGAGGCTTTCTTCTCGACAATGACAGAAACTGAATCAAAGATGTTGGCTGATACTCTGAATATAGTTCAAGGAAGTTTTCCAATGAATTACCTGGGGACTTCATTGTTGAGAAGATTGCAGGACAAATAGGCACTTGGGGGGTCCAGGAATATGGCATATGCAGGTAAAGTGCAGCTTATAAACACAATTATGTAGAGTAAAGCTGGTCACTGGGCGAATGTTTTTCAAATACCTGAGAGTGTGCACAAAGCCATTGAGACAAAATGCAGAAATTTTTTATGGGGTAGAAAGGAAAGGGAGAAAAGAGGTACACCAGTGTCTTGGAAAACACTTTGTATGCCAAAGAAAAGTGGAGGAGTTGGCCTAAGGGATCCTTCATTCTGGAATAGAGCTTCTCTGTGTAAGCTGGTTTGGGATGTATGTCAAAAGAAGGATATATTGTGGCTAAAATGGGTGCAGGCATACTACTTGAAGGATGGAGAGTTTCTTGACTACAACCTAGACGGGCACACATACAGCTGGAGTTGGGGCAAGTTGGTATCACTAAAAAAATGAAATTCGTCCATACCTAATGGAATGTGTTGACATGAAGGGAAATTTCAGCACGAGCAAGGCATATGGATACCTCAAAGGGGCAAGCCAAGAAAACCATTGGTCAACGAATATATTGTGGAAGTCAGGACTACAGCCTAAACACTCATTTTTTCTATGGATATTGTTAAAAGGGAGATTATCGACCATATCGAGACTTCAGTCGAAAGGGATAATAACTCATGTGGCAGATGTTTGTACTCTTTGTGGGCAGAATGGAGAAACGATGCAGCACATATTTTGTACATGCCAGTTTATAGTGGAACTCCAAAAACATTACAGGGTGGAGACTGGCGGAAACTTCAGAGAGTGCTTGAGGAGGATGAGAAGAATGGTAGGATGGAGAAATAGAATAAGATTCCACCGACTTATCAGCATCTTCTATAATGTATGGAGGGAGAGGAATAACAGAATCTTTAAGGGGAAATTTAGGCAAGTGGATGCTCTAAAGGTGATGATTGAAACAGGCTATGACCCCTCTGATTGATGTTGAGGATGGTGTGAATGGATCCCAGTATGAAACTTGGTACATATGTCGTAGGTACCGCACTGATTACCTTTGGTATTTCAGAGGTGTTGGGCTGCTGATGTACAAACCAGTTACCCAGTCTTGGCCCGTGACACTATCTAAAGACTTGACGGATTGGTTGTGGGGATATATCCCTAGTATGAAAACTTGTACACATGTCGTAGGTACCACACTGATTACCTTTTGGTATTTCAGAGGTGTTGGGCTGCTGATGTACAAACCAGTTACCCAGTCTTGGCCCGTGACACTATCTAAAGACTTGACGGATTGGTTGTGGGGATATATCCCTAGTATGAAAACTTGTACACATGTCGTAGGTACCACACTGATTACCTTTTGGTATTTCAGAGGTGTTGGTGTTGAGCTGCTAGTATAAAAACCAGTTACCCAGCATTGGCCCATAACACTATCTGATTTGATGGAATGGTTGAGGGGTTTTACCCCAAGTATGAAACTTGTACATATGTCGTAGGTACCGCACTGATTACCCTTAGGTATTTTAGAGGTGTTGGGCTGCTGGTGTAAAAACCAGTTACCCAGCCTTTTGGCCCATGACACTATAAAAATATTTGACGGACTGGATGAGGGATTATGGCCCTAGTATGAAACTTGTACATATGTCGTAGGTACCGCACTGATTACCTTTGGTATTTCAGAGGTGTTGGGCTGCTGGGTAAAACCAGTTACCCAACCTTGGCCCATGACACTATCTAAAGACTTAACGGGCTGGATTGAAGAAGACTTATGCTCAGACCAGGCTTCATATGGCTAATTTGATTTCTATGGGAATTGAACCGGGGCAGACTTGTGTTTTGACATGTCAATTTGCAGATATGCTACGGTGGATTTTCTCTTAATCATATACGAGATGGAAACAGAAATGGAACGTTGAAGACACCAAAGTTCCAAATGTGGATGCGGATTTAGCAAGATATGCATGGACAGATGAAATGGAAGCGCAGTCATGATAGTTATGCTAAAATCTTAGCAATGTCTTGATGAACTAGTTATGATCATAGTCACTTGTACTTCAGATGGCTGTAGAATAGTTGTTTTTCTCCTTTTGGTTAGTTATTTATATTTGTTGAATGTTTGGGTTAGGGTGATGGCCAAATCAGTTGTATGAACTTTTTGAGCAATTTAAAAGAAAAAAATATTACATAAAAAATAAAAAAAGCAAAGTCAAAAACCTGCATATCCAAGCTTTTAATAGAAAATTTTAATTTTCTTCAAAAAATACTTCCTCCATGGTGCTCAAAAATTAACGTGGCACTCTTAGTGAAACAAAGGGAGTAAATCAGATTTAAACAGTGTGCAAAAAACCTCGCTTGCCCTCTTAACTAACACACAAAAATGCCAAAAGAATTCAACTGAATCAGCCCTACGACTTTCCTTTTGACCGTTTTTGAATAGATGAGTAGGCATTAACAGCTCCATCTGGCAATCCAAAACCCTTGTACAAACACAAAAAAGCAAACCAAAAATAAACAGAATAACAAAGCCATGTGTTGAGAAGATGGAAAGGAAATATACATACTCGCTAGATCGTTCGAGATTCAGTTTTAGATATTCAGATAGGCCATAGCACTCCAATATTCTCTTCACGTAAAGGTCGGGTGGAGCAAGTGCAGCACAACATTGCAGGAGAAACAAATCAAGCTCCAAAACCTTCTCAGAACTGAATCAAACAAGACATCCAAAATGAGGTTGAAAGAACATATTGGTCCATTAGGTGCAACAAATACTTAATAAAATGGAACACAAGGAAAAAGACCGATAAATACACCAGTTTATCTTACCAGCGAGCTGAGTTATAACAAGCAGAAAATAAAATGGCAGCATCTCCATTTGCATGCCACAAGCCAGCTCGCACCTGTGCACAGAACGCCCTAATACGCAGAGGGTGCTCCATAAGAAAGGCACAGAATCCGTGAGGACGGCAACCCCTTAAAATGTTGGAAAATAAATCTTCTGAGGTAATTGACGGAAGCTCTCCAGGAGTGGCAGCCCAAGCATTTAAAGGTGCAGATTCCCCATTTAATTTGCTTAAGTATCTCTGTAAAAGCATTGACAGTAGTCGATGTAATGGGATGTGAGCAGATACTTTTAGCGAACTAACATCATATACTATATCAGGCCAATCAGGCGAACTCAAGAGCATTAGAGACTCGAGTGCAGTGCTACATTCTGTCTCCGAGGAAATCTCATCACTAGAACCAGCTTCTTGTCCCAGATATTGCCCTGAATCCAAGTTCACTATATTGTGTCGTGATGTTATAGAACTTTGCCTACCCAGTGCACCACTAGATGGTGAGGATCTAAATCGACTTACAGAGTTATCAAGTACTAACCAACTATCAATGGTCCTCAAACACTCAAAAATCAACCAGAAAACAGAAGAAGGGATAGATACATAGTCCCTCTTTGTCTCAACGACTTTGGATGTACGATCTATCAAGTACCTACCAGTCAAACTGGGAACAGAGCATTTCTGTGATATTCTACCAATATTAAAATCTGAGTCTTTAAATTCTAGCCTAAAAGTGGTGCGGCTACTGTCAACCTCGACCCCGTCAGAACTGCAAACCATAAAGGCTCCACCTACTAAGTATGAATGAATTTTCACAAGAACAAGTCCCAAGGGTCCCTTCACATTTTCATTTTCCTCCTCCATGTGCATGTTTGTTTCTCTCCTTTGCGAATTCATCCCTTGCACAAAACTAAAGATTTGCATCCACCTTCGTGTTATGCCTTGCTGTTCACGGGTAATATAAGTGACCACACCAGAGTGGCTCATAACAAATTTGATATCTTCAACCACTTGGACAATTATTTTATACAAGCCTCCCCGGCATACAACCTGAAAAGGAGGAAGCAATAAAGACAGGCATGCATTAGATGACTGCAAACAACCAAATTTGTATAATGGTGCGCAAATTATAGTTCAAAACAAGGACTACTACTTTAACTCATTATCAAAGTTTTCTATTGACAAGGCTCTGCGGTAATCCAAGACAAGTTCAAAACGGATAAATCAAACTCCAAAGGACCACCTAAATAAGATGGTGGCTATAGATCGTTTGCATATATTGGATATATGTAGTGCAGCTTCTTGAGCAACATTAGGACTATGAACTCAATATCAACTACACAGAAGACGTACAAATTATAATATGTATATTGCACATAAACACACATCCAAATCAAACCATGTAATTCTACTTGTGTGCTTGATTGAGGAAATTAAATTGCTGGAAAAAGAAAACACTGGCATTAACCATACCTTCAGCCTACCATCATCTCCAGTACATGATATGAACATTTTCTCTAAACATTCCAAAAGCATGGGAAAGAGATTCATTTCCTTCACAAGCTGTAGAGTCAAAGTAGGCACCGTAAAGATTTGCACAGTGAACCGTCTTAGTAGGGGGCACTTCTTGAGTACTTTATCACTGCTCTGTGAAATGGCTTTATCAACAACGGTAGGATAATAACCTATAAATACTTTCGCAAACTTATACTTGAATTGAGGTGCACCTAGCAATTTCAACAATAACTCATGAAGTTTACGAACAACGCTTGGAGAGGAGAACAGCTGCTCCACTGTGACCAGAATTTCCATGAAACCATGCAAAGGGAACATTTTTTCAGAAATAAGTGAAAGAAGGCATTCACTGTGTTCACATAATTTTAAAAGTAACTTTACCACGACTCGTGTTAACTCTTCTCGGACCTCTAGAGAAATATGATCGTGTTTGGGACTATAAAAAGGCACATTTTGGAAGGGTGCAAGCCAATTATTCCAGAAACAAAACAGGGAATCCAATATAGGCCCCATGGAGCTGGCAAATTTGCTAGGAAGGGACTGTATATGTTCAGGACCATGCTTCAAACAGAATCCACTGTGCTTCCATTCTCCGACACGTCCACAATCACAGCAGCCAACAGTTACAGGTGTGGTGAAGTAGTCATGGCCCTCATGATCTCCGCTTTGGAAACAAGGAACACATATTGCACATCCAGGATGTTCCTGACATGTAAGGCACATGTATGCAATATCATTGAGCTCCCAAACTGTCCCGCATACACTTCGTTCAGAATTCAATTGAGATAATTCCTCAAGAGCTGTTTCTGGATTACCCTTGAACATCAACCATTCTACCCATACCATACTTTCTCGCAATAATTCGTAAAAAGTAGGCCCGCGGCAATAACCCCCATACATAATCTGTGATAGACTCACTGCTGCATCTTCATACGTGGGAAATATTGCAGCGATTAGTTGTAACATGTCAATCGCGTTATCCTTCACATATTCGACTAAACCAGACTGCTGAAGGTCCACATAATCTTGTGGGACTCCAAGTCCCACAAGCCTCTGATGAAGTGAACACCAAATCAGGGTAGATTTACACAGAAATCAAGTGTTTCGTTCATCTTTATTACTTGGCCAATCTGGCCCAACCTTGAGGAGTTAGATTGATGAAGTAGAAAGCAATGCAAAAACAGCCAATTAGAAAACAAAAGCCATACTTTTACTCTAACAGCAGAGTAATTTGTACCATTTGATCTCCCTTTCAGCAAAAAAATGTTTATAAACAAAATCTTTGGGGGATATTTACTTTACCATTATTCTAGATGACTTATCAATTATCCATCCAATATTCTCAACGTTAATGAATCAATTCGTGATCTCAAAGCTAATCAATTATTCATACAATATTCTCTAAACGAACAGCAAGGGATAATCAAAATACCTACCTTCATAACGCGAGCTCGGGGAGATAAAGGCTCCGCTGCAGCAGGCTCGGTAATCTCCATCATTACCGCAATAGCAGGTTTCACTTCCCTGAGAAAACAGACAACTTCCTACTGGATTACGTAGGAATTGAACCCGATGAGATAGGGCGCAATGCCCAATTCAAAGTAATTTGCTTGCAGATAGCCAAAATTGATATTTCCAGTCTCAGAGATGGCCTAAGTCGTTAAAAATATGTACTTCTTGAAGATGGATGGGGTAGGTTGTACAGTACTTGTGTCTGGTGATATTGGTAATGGTACGGCCGTTGTATTCATGAGTTCGGTTTTCAATGATCAGTTGTAGTTGAGTCCTGAAATTCACTTTGAATAATGACAACAAAATTGAAATGAGGAAGAAATAATATTTTAAATTTCAGTTTAATAAAAATGACTTATCCGGCATCCAATGATTTTTTGCCACGTAAATATTATCCATTTATTACAATCTAATTTAATCGGTTTCCAGTTTCCATCCTCATTCTTATTTTCACCTCACGCGCGGCCGTCACATTCAGAAATTCGGTCTTCCCATTTCTATGTTTTGTTTTTTATCATAATTTATTGTGTTTCTATTTTGGGCTGGGTTTTGTGTTTTTCTTTTCTTTTTATTTGGTTTTGGTGAACAAGAGATTATGTTTTACGGGTTCTGCTGCTGCTGATATGTATTTTGGTCTGTGTTTTGAGATTTTGTTTAGAAATTTTTAATCCAAGGAAAAATTATCAAATTTATTGAATGTTGACTTGCATAATTTATCAAGTGTTTCATGACAAAAACACGGGTTAAATATGGTCCTTATAGCCAAACTGAATAATTCAAACCCATATCCATTTTCCAGAAAAATACCAGGTCCTCTAACTAAGAAAACGATGGAGGAACGATGGCGAAGATGAAAGAATGAGACATGCTTGGTGGAAAGAACAAAGGGAATGGGACCCACTTGTAGCTGTTAAAATTAAAATGTAAATAAATGAAAAAACATTAAGTACATCATACGTGGTGAATTATGATTGGATGCCGGATAAATCATTTGTTCCGATCATCCGTACAAAATTTAATCATAATATAAATTTAGTTCATTTAAATTATATTTAAGCCCTATTTGTTAAAGGTTATTAGATCAGTTCATTTAAATATATTTACATTTATTTTAGTTAAGTTAAATATATTTATATTTATTTCAGTTCAGTTCAGTTCAATAATTTTTTATTAAAAGTTTTTCTTTTTACTATAGATACAATGATATATGATCAATTTCAAAATTATTTCAATTCAGTTAAATATATTAAAATTGGAACTAAACTGAACAGAAATGAAAATTAATGTATTAAAAAAATTCGGTAGGACTTAATTAACCTAAGTTTCATCAAATCATATTTCTACTGAAACTGAAAGAAATTGGAAACTTAGACAGAAATTATTCAATTTACAATTGCCAACATTTCTATGGGCTTGGACTTTTTTATGCCTCTGATTGTATTTCAGAATCTTCCAGATGTTTCCAGAAGACCCAGAAAAGATGTCCAAATTCGTAGGATCAGTTGTACATGCATGAAAAGTGAAAACGTGTAAAAAGATAAGACCAACTATTTCAAGCATGTAAAGAGATAAGATCAAATATTTCCAACTGTGTGAATCAGCTTTTTTTTTTAAGGTGAATCATTAAATCAAATCAGATGAATATTTTCTCTGATTTTGAAATCAATAAAAACTTTCCTTCTGCCAAAGTAAAACTGAGTAGAACTAGCATAAATAGAACCTTAGAGTCAACTAATAAAACAATCTCATTTCAAAGGGTTAAGCACCTCTTCATATTCTACGACTCCTAAGTCTGTCTCTCCGTTGGCTCCAAGTTTGTTCGTAGAGTTTGTCATGATTATGTTATACATGCCTTCAAGCTGTGCGCCAGTACGGGTTTTAGTCAACCTGGGCTTTAGTCACAGGTTAACTAGATTCTTGATGGTTTTGTCGGGGCAAAGACCCATATAATGGGTACTATTTACCTCAAGGGGAGTGCAAACAATACTCCATCTTTGTTGAATATTTTGATATTTTCAAATTTATGCTTAAATTTCATGTAACATGTTCAGTTTTGAATAGATAAATATTATTTACTATATTATGTATTTTGCAATTTAGTCCTTATAACTTTTAGTATTTACATTTATGCCTATATAAGATATCCTTCTTCATTTCTTTTTCCCATATAATTAAGACAATCCTCGATTAGTCACCGAAATGGTATTTATCAATGTTGCTCGATTCCCCCGTCAAGAGGTGATTTGAATTTTGGTCTAGTGTTTCAATCTTTTCAAAAAAGCGCTTCTCTCTCTAAAATCTTTTGCTCCTCCTTCTCTCTAACAATTACTATTCCGCTTTACCCCTTCTCTGGCCGTTACAGTAAAATAACGGTTACTTTCTAGGGAATAGTCCCTGATAACGGTTCCAAAACAGTGCTTTCCGCTCCGCCAATGGCGGAGCCACCGCCTACCACCGCCATCCCTTCTCCCACTGCTACACAAAATTCATCGCTGAACCCAATCCAACCCAGATCATTCATCTCTGTTCTGAATAATCGATCGCCACCACTTTGCTCTCTCCCAAACAATCCCAACCTCAATCCTAAAAGAGAGTTCTTGGGTGATTTGGCATGTATTTATACAAAGGAACAGGTGCAGATACTATCCTCACATTACTCCAATGCCTTAATCGGTAAATTCTCAAGGGGTCGGCCTACCATGGATCAACTGGAGCAAGAATTCAAAACCATAGGATTCATGGGCAAATATCAGCTCGGTTTGATCGACTTCAAGCACGTCCTTATCCGATTTGAGCTTATGGAGGACTTTCAGAGATGTTGGATTCGTGGTCTATGGATCTTTAACAGGTTCCCAAAGTTTCCGATGAAAGTTCTCCGCTGGACGCCGGACTTCTCTCCACACACCGAATCTTCAATTGTCCCTCTTTGGGTAACTATATCTGATATCCCAATTTTCTTTTACAATATGGGTACGATTGCTGATGTAGGAAATTCAATTGGGGTTTACATAAAAATGGACGCAGCTACTGAATGTCTTACTAGGCCATCAGTCCTTAAAATGTGTGTTGAATACGATCTTCTCAAGCCTAGGAAGCCTTATATCCGTTTAGGTACAGAAAAGAATCATATCAAATGTGGGGTTGAGTATGAAAATGTACCTTCTTATTGTTCTCTTTGCTCTAAGATTGGTCATTCAAACTTGGAGTGTAGTTTCAATCAGGCTGTCAAAACGCAGAGTGTGCACAACCATCCAAAGGCCAATGCAAATACCAATATCAATCCTACTATCTCTCTTACTGTGCCTGCTTGGAGGCCTACTGGAAATAAGCTCATTAATCTGCCTTCTATTCTAGACATGGATTATGAAGAAATATCTGATGCTTTAGGTTTGCTGATGGATAGAGAAACTGTGATAACTATCCCTACTATCCAAAGTATCACTTCCCCATCCACTGATCCCGAACTATATTTCCACACTCAGTCCAATGCTCAAGCTACTCAGTTGGAGGTGCCTGACATGTCAAAAGATGGTGGTTCTGACAACTATGTTCCTCTGCCTTCTCAATCTGCTGTTATTGATCACAATGCAGTGCCTGAGATGTCTAATGATACGAATGGTGACATGTCAGTGCCTATTATCTCACCAGTCCTGCTGAATTACCCCGTATCCATTAACCAATCTCCTTTATCTACTATGATGGAGAATATTTCTTCCCAGATGAATGCTCCAATGATAACCATGGACCTAATCTCACATGTGTCATTACCTATTCCAGAAATAACCCCCATCAAAATTACAGTTGACAAGGTGATGGAAATCTCTGAGGAGATTGTTCAATGGTCTTCTCCTCCTCAAGATTTTACCAGCAAAAATGAACATACTCAGTTCACCCAGGCTTCTATTTCAAGGAAAAGGGGCCCTAAGTATGCTACAGATGACATTCAGCCAAGAACAAGTAAATTCTTCTCTCCTCTCAGTTCCATTTTTGCTGCTAAAAAATTCTTTTTCTCTCAGCAGAGAACTCCCCAAAACAGGTTTCTCCCCTTGGCTATTGAAGACAGTTCAGATGATTCAGAAGATCAAGGTGAACCTCCAGAGATCACTCCAACATCTGACCAAAAGAAAGAGACTTCAGAGATAGATGACAATCAGAATTTATCTCTTATCTCTCAGGTAAGCAGCCCTATTCCCTCTCCATCCTACAATGGTAAAGGGAAGAAGAAAACCAAAAAAACCCAGAATGATAGCTATTTTTCACAGATTAATAGAATCATGACTAGGTCAAAAAGCTCAACTACTGTTTCCCATGATTAGTACAAACCTAAAAATTAAATTGCTTGTGTGGAATATTAGAGGGATGGATACATCCTTGGATAGATTAATAACTCTGATATCTTCACACAAATTTGAACTGGTTTGTCTAATTGAACCCTTACATGATAATTCCAAATGTGATCACTATAAGCATTTACTCAAATTTGATAACTGCATGTATGCTAGCAATGGACAGATTTGGATTTTCTGGAATTTTTCTTTAAATCTATCTGTTATCAGAGATCATGAGCAATTTTTATCTACCCATGTCACTAGCCAGAAACTGAATTCTACAATGGAAGTAGTTTTCATCTATGGACTTAGGACTAGGAAAGGTAGGAAAAGTTTATGGACTGATTTGCAACATCCCTCTTCTGCTCCAACTATTTTCATAGGTGATTTCAATGCCATAACATCTATAAATGAGTATAAAGGTCCTTCAACTCCTAAACTAGGCAGCATAAAGGACTTTAATGAATTTATAGATGTTATGGCACTGGAAGAACTAAATACTGTGGGTAATTTTTTTTACTTGGACTAACAACAGATCCCATCCCACCATCCAAAGAATTGATAGAGGACTGTGCAATGCTGAATGGAGATCTGCTTATCCTTCTTCCTCTATTCAAGTTCTTAACAGGAAATCTTCTGATCATAACCCCTTACTGTTAACTATTGGTAGTCATATTCAATCCTCACCCAGGCCTTTTATATTTTTAAATACATGGTATAAAAAGCTGGATTTTAATGACATAGTTAGATTGAATTGGTCTCTACCCATTTATGAAACTGGTCTTTTAGGATTCTCCCTTAAACTAATCAGATTGAAAAAATGCCTTAGAATATGGAATAAAATGGAATTTGGTAATGTTCATGAAAATGTGACTAAGGCTGAGAATGAGATTAGTATTCAGGAAATTAACTATGACCTGAATAGCTCTTCTGATGAGTTGATAAAACTCAAAAAAGCCAAAGCCACTCTTCTTAAGGCCATTAAAGAGCAGAGGCACTTCTGGAAACAGAAGGCCAAAATCAAATGGCTGAAAGAAGGAGATGACAATACTAAATTCTTTCACAATTCTGTTAAGGAGAAAAAAGGGAGACTTAGTATTACTAAGATTAAAAATGGTGAAGGAAAATGGTTGGATGATAATAATGATATTGAACTTGAAGCCATTTCCTACTATGATAATCTCCTTTCAGATGAGCCCACTGATGACCAATTTAAGTCACATTTTCTATGTCAAATTCTCACTCTTGTTCATGAAGATGATAATAATAAACTTATGCAACCAATTTCATTATTGGAAGTGAAAAATATTGTCTTCTCTATGAATAAGAACAGCAGTCCAGGACCTGATGGTTTTACTGCACAGTTTTTCATTAAATCATGGGATATCATTGCCTCTGATCTGTTAGATGCTGTTTCTGATTTTATGTTAGGCAAGAACATCCCTAGAGGAGTTGCTAGTACATGGATTACTATCATTCCTAAAAAGGAAACACCTATCTCCTTTGATGATTTTAGACCTATTAGCCTTTCCAATGTCCTAAATAAAATCTGCTCTAAAATGCTAATGGAAAGGCTCAAGTTTTTAATGCCAAAAATCATCTCTCCTCATCAATCTGCCTTTATGAAGGAGAGGGACATTTCTGATAATGTGATCTATATGCAAGAAATGGTTAGATTTTTAAATAGAAAATCCAAACTTCCTAACTGTATAGTTAAACTTGATCTGAAAAAGGCTTTTGATAGGGTTAGATGGTCTTTTCTTAAATCTGTCCTACTCAAGTTTGGTTTTAATGATAAATTTGTTGGTGTGATTATGAAAAATCTTTCAGCTGCTTGGTTTTCTGTTCTTATAAATGGTAAAGCTGTTGGTTTTTTTCAACCTTCTAGAGGTATCAAGCAGGGAGACCCTCTCTCTCCTTTTCTTTTTAACATTTTCAGTGAAGCTTTTACTAGATCATTAGCCTTTGCTTTTGAGAAGGGTAAGCTACAATACTTTGATCTTCCAGGTAATGCTCTCAGAATTTCCCATCTTACCTATGCTGATGATACTGTGATTTTTCTCAATTCTGATAGACTTACTCTTGCTAGACTGAAAGCCTTCTTAGTTAAATTTGAAGAATCCTCTGGTCAAAAAATCAATTTTGACAAGAGTGATTTATTCATCAGTAAGCATGCCACTTTACCTCAAATTCATAACATTAAAAGATCTCTGGGAATGAAATTAGGATGTTTTCCTATGAAATACCTAGGGGTCCCTATATATAGAGGTAAAGCACAGAACATATATTTTCAACCACTGTTTGAACAAATTGACAAAAGGTTGAATAACTGGAAAAACAGATGGTTGTCTACTGGTGGTAGGATAACTCTAATTAAATCATGCATCTTCTCTATTCCACAACATATATGGTCTGTTATTTCTCCTCCAAAACAGGTAATTAAAAAAATTGAAAGAAAAATGAGTATATTTTTTTGGGGAGAAAATGATTTAAAGCCTAAAAAATCTTGGAAAAGATGGGATGAACTTTGTATCCCTCTGAATCAAAATGGATTGGGATTTAGATCAATTTCTACAATTATTCATGCATGCTCCACCAAATTATGGTGGAAATTTCAAAACTCTAAACCTCTCTGGACACATTTCATTGCTTCATTGCCTGACTCTTACAAAAAATCACCTAATTGGAGGAGAATTTGTTCAGTTAATGCTTGGTGTGAGAGTCAGTCTAGAGTTATTATTGGTAAAGGCTTATGTAATTTTTGGACATCTAACTGGTTAGATGTCGGCCTTTTATGTGATCAATGTGACATCTCACTCACCTCTATTCCAAATGCTACATGTGTCTCTGATTTCCAGGCCAACAAACTGGAATATATGTCCCAATTATCTTCCTTCCTATCTCCTGAAATACTCCTTCTTTTGCAGGATTCTAAACTGGCTGAGCATAGAGAGGATAGATTAATCTGGAAAGCTAACAACAATGGAGCCTTCTCTTTCAAATCTGCATATAATCAGATCAGAGAGCATAGAGGTACTATTTCTTCAATTCATCATCTTTGGAATCCAAAATTGGAGAAAAAAGTATCAGTTTTTATGTGGAGGTTAATTAATTCTCTGTTGCCTTTTGATAATGTCCTCAAAAAATGGAAATTCAACCTTCCATCTAAATGCCCTGTGTGTATGCATGAGGATTCTCTTGATCATTTTTTCAACTCCTGTTTCTTCTCTTTATCTGTGTGGAAAGTTGTGCATCAATTCATGGGCATCTCAGATAGACAGTTCTTGTCAATTTGGGAAAGGCTCTCATTCTACCTCACTTTCTCTGGCTTATCACCTCTACACAACTCCATCATTAGATTAACCCCATCCCTTACATGTTGGAATCTGTGGAAAGTTAGAAATAGATGGCTTTTTGAGAACAGCAAAATGCATGCTCCTTCTGTTATCAATAACATTAGAGATCAGATATTTTACATGTTCTCTGCTAAGCCTTTCTATATCTCATCTCAAATGGATTCAGATATAGCTGCCCACTCTTTTCTCCCTCTTTATAACAAACCTCCCAAGCCAAACATCACCAGAATATGCTGGACCAAACCTCTTAAAGGTGTGAAAATTAATGTTGATGCCTCTTGGTCAGCATCAAATGATCTGGCTGGTATAGGATATGTGGTTAGAAATAATAGGGGGGTTTATCTTTGCAAGGAGCTCTTGTGTTAAATCTGATTCACCTTTAGAGGCTGAGCTATATGCCATTAAATCTGCTCTACATGATGCTTGCATATATTCTGATAGTATATTCATTGAGTCAGATTGTCTAAATGCCATATCATCTGTTATTAATCCTGTGACTGCTCACTGGAAGCTTTTCCAACTGGCTGATGAAATGCATCTTTTAATTAAAAATTGTACCATCCTTCATATACATAGAGAAGGGAATCAAGTAGCTGATTCTATAGCTAAACTTGCACTGGCTAATAAGAGCAGTGCAATTTTTGATTCCTTTTCTTCTCTCCCAGCAAATGTGCAAGGCTTAATTAGACTGGATCAGATGAATGTGCCTGCACTCAGAATATCAAAGAATGGATACTGCTGATGAAACTTTCTCTGTTACAGGTACAACTCTGGTGGAGGACTTCCAGATGCTTTCTTGAACTGAACAAGGATGGAGAATGGTAAAGGGGGATCCTGCTTCTGCTCTTTGTTTCCAATCTCCAGTCTCCAATCTTACCTACCAAACTGTAACTCATCTCACTAGCCCCTGGACAATCTTGTGGTTCGTCTGGGAAACGACTCACTAAACTGTAAGGGGGTTTTAGCTAGAGTTACACAAAAAGGGGTTTTTAGATACTTTTGATTCTTTTGCTCTCTGATACTCAGAACTGAGCTACTTGGCTCTGTTTGTATTTATTTATTTTTGGGAAGGCTTGGGGAAGCCAAATGAAATTCCCTCCATCTTTTGATGGTTCACTTTAAAAAAAAAAATTTGAATTTTGGTCTGCTATTTAGTTTGTTGTTTTTTATTTTCCGTTTTTTGCTCTCTTTTATTTTTCTTGTTTCAGTTTGTGTTTTTGATAATGCATGCAACATGTTTGACAATTTGTCACAACCATTATCTTTGTGTTTCATCAATTTTTGTTTTTGCTCCTTTCTAGAAAGTTGACACAATTGCCTTATCTTCTTTAAAGAAGAGACTTAAAAAGTTGAAAATGGCACAATTATCTGTTACTCGTATTGTTTTAATCGGTAAAAACACTTAATATGAATATGATTTGTAAGCATCTTTCTCCGATACTTCACTTCTTAAGAAATTAAACCATCAGAAATGCATTTTTCTTCCTTATTTCTGATACATTTGGAGTGGCACATAACACATACTTTATGCACTAGCAAGAACAAGGCTCTGTCCAAGGCCGAAATTGAATTGAATTGAATTGAATTGAATTGAACTGAATTGAATTGATTGCTGGTGAATTGAATTGGTTGCTGCTGAATTGAATTGAATTGAATTAATTAGAAAACAATTTAACATCATAAACACTAGACGTTTCGGTCCTCATTTGATGAACATTTTAATATACTATTACTATTTGTTCAATTATTTCATTGACATTTTTTAAAATTCAAATATTTAGATGTACATGTAATCATCAAATTCACATTCGCGCCTCATTTGATGAATATTTTAATATACTATAATTATCTGTTTATTATTTTATTGAAATTTTTGAAAATTCAAATATTTAAATCTACGTGTGATTATCTAATTCACATTATTAAAATATTTTGTAGCAAATAATAAATTATACCATAATATCATTATTTTGGATATTTGGTATAAGATTGGTTTATAACTTAAAAATTATAAATAAATAAAATTAGAAAATAAAATAATATCATATAAAATAGTGTATATATTGTTTAAAAAATAGTGTGCATATTTTGGTAGAAAAGTTAAACATGCATTTTGATACGGTTTATCCCACCACAAATTAAAGAGAATAACTACTTATTATAGTTCCCTTAGAGATGATTTAAACTTAATTAAAATAAACCTTATTAAATTTAAATTAATTTAATACAAGTATTTGAATAAATTAAATTGAATTGAATTGAACTGAACTGGGAATAATTAGTTGAATTGGACAGGGCCAAGTTTGTTGGTTTGTAAACTATACATATATGATGCGGGAGATTGGAATGCTATCTGGTGATTAAAAGAATGATAAAATATTGGTGAATTTTGTACTGTGCTCTATTATCCGTGCATCAAAAGGTTGACACCAACGAGTTACTTAAAAGATTTGTTGGTTAATGATCTGAAGTCTGTTTTTTCATCTACTTGTAGAAAGGTGCTAAAACAATAAAACTAAATATTGTCTTAAATATATACGGGAAGAAGAAATAAGAAGGAAGCATGTGGACGTTGAATTCTTTGGATAATGTAGAAATAACTAGAAAATTGTCTCTTGAATTCACCAAAATGCTGAGCCATCAAGTATATATACAAGATAGGGCCACAAAGAAAAGATGCTAAGAAAGTAACAAAAGATAGAGCCGGCCGGAAGGTCACCAGTAGCACTGAAGCGGCGTGCAGGCGTCGGAGGAGGTGAATTTTTCCACTAATCGGAAGGCGAGGAAGGAAAAGAAGTGTGTTTTAAATTAAGTTGCTCCCCAAAATGTCTGAAATTTTACAGATAAATCCATACGTCCTAATTCGGACGATCGATCCTTCCCAAGACTACTCTATTTCATAGCAACAAGGTTTAGGCTTATAGCTGGAGACTGGAGTTAAAGCCGACAATAACATCAGGATGCCGCCGAAGATTGGAAGAAACGTCACCGACGCGGTAATCATCTGAGAAAATGCCGGGATGGAAAGAGAACTTCGCCGGAGAAGAAGAGCTCGGAAATTTCTCATTAATTACTTTCTCGTACTTTATATTGATATTTACACTTGAGACTGGTATTGTGATAGATTCACCAAAGTCTAGGGTTTGCATCCTTACTCAAAAAGCTTCGTGACATCCCAATCTTTAAGTAATTGCATAAATTCCAAGACCTGCACATTTTTTTAAAAATAAAAAATAAAATTACTTGAGTCACACAAAATATACATTATTAAGACATCACAAGTTAAAAAGGATCTTGTAATTGATAGGAAGCCCCAGTTTCTGTTGCTTCTCTTGAGACAAGAATCCCAATACCTTGTCCCCTTTCATTCAAAACCTAGAAATTAGCAAAAGAAAATGGTCATTTTATTTATTAATAACCGGAGGAAGATGATGATTGATATAACCCAAGTAAGTAGAATTTTTGTTGCATTATTACCCTAAAAGCGTCTTCATCGCCAATGTAAATTGGGAATACTTCATCACTATTGGCATAACCTGTGACACGTACGAAATGATAAAGAAAATGATTTAATTTTACTGATATCTAACAACATCCTTGCTAATGGTTGTATTTACGTACAACTCCAAATCAACTTAGCATTTCAACAAATAATCTTTTCTATATATAACGAATAATCAAATATCATAAATGACTAGCGTTTCAGATACTATTAATGTTTTTTAGTAATGTCATTGTTCTGCGGGAGGTTATCATTTGTTAGTTGCTTATCATATGAACGTTTATATAGCTATTTGCTTTTAGCACTAGAAATCTGATTAGGTGAAGACTAGAGGGGAATCCTGTTTCCTAGCTTCTAGGAATTACTTTTTATTGCAGTTTTTTTCGTTTTACTTAGTATTAAATTATACTTTAGTTCCTCTAAAATCCAAAGGCTCAAATTCTCACCTAGGGACTTCAACAAGAAATTTACCGCGTCCCCCTTGTCCCATTTGATGGCAGGGCGAACTTCAAATACCTGCAACCAAAATACGTATCAATATCAAATGGTGTTTTATTAGCTAGTGTTTTAGATATATTTTTTCAACAAATACTAATATACTTAAATACCTTCTTTCCACATGCTAATCGAAGCTTTGGATTTTTGTCCACGACTATCTCCTTCAGTTCATCCCACTTCTATTTTCAATTCCAAAAGAAAAATCATAATATTAGATCAAAGTTAATTAAGCTCTTGCTAGTAAAGCATAAAAAGGAATACAGGGCCGTTCATCATATGATACCAGTAATCATGGTTTGCAATATAATTGATTGATTAATTACTCTGATATAATCCTTTTTTTTTCATCCAATCTAAATTTCATAAACGGGTGTAATCTAATTTTAAAGGCATACTAAGTTCTGTAGTTAAGATGCCTAAGTCAAGAGAATATGTCGAACCTTTTTATCAACACGCCGATAATGAACCGACATGCAGAAGGTGTGGTTCTCCAAGAGTACACCGTCGATGGATTTTGTTCTCTCTAAAAGAACTTCACATACCTGATGAAATTATTAAACACTATTAATTTAGTCCTTTTAAAAATGAAGTAATAGAAGGAATTAGAATTTACTCAGTAAGAGAGATAACATACCTCATTCATAATAGATGGATACTCTTGCGCATCTTCTGGTTGAAACAAAATATCTTCCCCACCCTGACAATGTCATACAAAGAACCACTAGAGTCATACGATTTTGTTACGAAATTGTCATTTTTATCATTTTAATATAACTTACATTGTTGTATTGGATATCCATGCCATGACTACCAGCATAGCACAATTCATCCAACTTGACAAAATTATAAACCTATAAGATTAATTAATGTACAAAACCACATTAGTTTTCATGTGTGATATGCAATGCATTAGAATGATAGCATAGATACAAGTAATCAGAACACCATATGATATGATAATACATCCAAACGAGAATAGAAATGTGGAAAAGGAAGTGTGCTCAAATTTGGTATGGTACCTTTACTCTATCTCGTCCACTAACAATTGCAACCCGGTGAAACTTCGAAAGATTTCTCACCGCTGACCTCATCTGCAATATTCAAGGCAGGCTATGGTTAAAATTGAGCAAAGAAACTATAAAAAAAAAGGGCCACGTACTCAAATCTGGGAACCATGAGTTTTGCTCTGCTATGTACGAAAATCGTATTTATTCATTTTTTATGCCAAATTTACCATGATACCCTTATTTCACCAAACACAACTAGTTTATAATATTTATTATAATTATTGAAATGCAAGTTTTTTGGGAAATTGCATCTTATTATACACTCCAAAACTATTACATTACTATCGTTAATAAATTTAACCTACTAAAATTATTACAATACCTTTTTAAACTATGTGTATATATGTGAAAATATATATATATATATATATTATTGCAAGATAATAAGTAGTTTTTGAAAATATTACCTCATTAGACATGAAAACCTGAGATGGGTCGGCTACGATTGGGGATAGTGTCCCGTCATCATCTAGAAACAACGTGATCTCTCTTCCTGTTGATGCAGCTTTTATTTCCTCGAAATATTCCAGAGCCGACGGAATAATCTGCTGTAATAATTTTTCACTATATGATTAAAATATCATACACTACTAGTCAGTAAAATAAAACATACTACACGCACAATTATTAGTAGGGTTCTAACTTACCGTGGGGTAAACAACTTTCTTGTTAGATCCATACCCGCGGTTGGAGGATTCGGCACTGTTACTCATGATGATTGATTTGAAAGAATTTCTGCAAACAAAATCAAATCAAGGGCCTATGTTTTTATTAGTTCGTTTTGGTAGGAAATATTTTGTAGTAAATATTTGTTTTGTTTATATGATCATTATTTAGCAGTGAATAATCCATTTTATTCTGTGGTTCATTATATATTTTCTTGCTAATTGATGAAAGGAACGGAACATAGATCGTAATTTAATTAACATTTAAATCACTTTTGCAAACCGTATAATACCTTATTATTAAACGCCCTAGGTTAAAATGAATTTTTATAATTATAACAAATATTTTTTTGTTTGGTTGATTAAACTCAAACGTAAATTAAAATTTAATCTCAAAATAGATTAAATACAAAGTGTGATTGAAAAGAGACAAAAACGGGAAAGAGAAAAGCAAGGTAAGAAAAGGAACATTTTTAAAAATAAATATACTCCTACTGAAGCTTTATCATACATCAAAATGGAATAAGAGCCAACCAACCTCTTGTGTGCTAAAAAAAGCTTCAATGGTCGATCGGAAGTTCTTTTTGTTGGGAAAGAAAGAGAGTGGAAGAAAGATTTACGTAAATTTCTGTTTTATGATTTAAACCGAAGATTTAGAAACCTAATTATATAGAAGAATAAAAAAACTCGTTATTCTCTATTAAGTTTCTGATGATCGACAGAATTATTACAATGTCCGTATTGTATTGAGAGCTGTGGTTTTCAACTTTCCATATTCAGCACTACAGGTACAAAGAGTACCTCCAAAACAGTGTCAGATCAAAAAAAACCTACGGAATCACATCAATCTAGATGTTATGATTTTCATTCATTTCAATTTGTAACATCTAATCATTCAATTACTAAAATAAATGATAATTTTTTTATTAAAATTAAACTGGTACCATATAACTGGTTAGCATGAAACGTTTTTGGCCACATGAAATTGTCATCCCAATACAGATTTTTTATCTTAAATATTAATTTTCATTTATTTATTTAAATCGGAAGAATTATAACAATGATTGTCTTGAGCCATGGCTTTCAACTTCCATATTTAACACGTACATTTCAAATTCATGATGCAAGTGGTTAGTCACGTACTATCATCTGTCTCCACATTTTGTTAATAAAAGTAGAATTGCATGGCAAATAATTAATTGGATGCCGCAGACAAGAAATTAGGAAGAGAATTGACCGAAAGCAACTGTTGAAAAAAGAAAAGATTTTTGATTGGGTAATTTTTTTTATAATAGTAATATAGTATACAAAATGTACTTTAACTGTTTTACAACCAACATTACTTTTCTCTGCATCAAAAGTGTAGACGGATTCGTTTAAAGGAACATATGCAGAATTGTGGGCTTGATTTTCCGATCCGTTCGCAATGCAGAAAAATGGACTATTTGTTCCTACAATACTCCCTCCGTTTCTACCACTTTGGCACTTATGTCAATATGTTACTATTCATTTTATTTGTTGAGAGCTTAAAAACTTCTCTATATTATCTTTAATAAATAATAAAACTTATACTACAATATTATACTAATCAACTAAATACTAAATATAATTTAAATTAACCAAATCTATATAGTAATCATAGGTAAAATATCATTTCTTTCTCTTCTCACTTTTTGTTGGCACTATTCACAGTGCCAAAGTGAAAGAAACAGAGGGAGTACTTATTATGGGCTTACAAGAAAACGTGTCTTACAAATCATTCTTATCTAGAAATGCAGAATTGAAATGTTCTAAATATCGCTAGGTGCTAGTTGGGTGGATTGTTGAGACCTAGCGCCTAGTCGATTAATCGGAGATTAGTCGGGGACAGGGGTGGAGATAGGAGTAATAAATTGGTAGGTCAAAATTTAATATGCATAAGAATTGTTAATAAAAAAATTTTACAAATCAAATCATTTAAAAATTAGGCCTAAAAGTATTTTTTTTTAAATAGCAGGTTCTTGCCTAACCCTATCTCCGCCACTGATCGGGGATTCGGTCTAGGCGAATTTGTACTGTTCACTTATTTTAAATATAAAAATAATAAAATAATATATATATATATCCGTATGAAATAAATAAAATATGCTAGATATACGTATGAATAGTATATTAAACAGCACAAAAAATATGTTTGACCAGCAAAATAATATGTTTGAGTCTAGAAATAAAGTTTGCACTGTTATTTTTTATGTAAGAGGTAAAAATAAAATATTTGAAATAAATAGCAAAACTAAGGTGAATTTAAGTAGTCTACATGGCACTAGGTCAGGTTAGATTGATCGAATCTATGCGGATTTAGGCGGTTTTAGGTGGATTTAGACAGGTTTGGACGGTTCTAGGCGGACAATTGAACCAAACGCCTAATACCAGCGGCTAGGGTATAATCCGGGAGGTGAGGTACCACCTATCGCTTAGACGGGGATTAATCAGGCCTAGGCGGGATTTTTAGAACACTAATTGAAATAGAAACGTTTTCTCTCATATTGATAAAAAAGAAGATTCTGAAAATAAAGACTAGGGAAACGTCATCTTTTCCAGTTTCATCAATACGGTTTTGTGAGCTTTTCCACTCCCGATGATGTCCTGCCTATACTTCGCATGTCCTCATAGCTTCTTTTATCCAAACGGATGCGTCTCATTTCTGTATTACATTTCCTGCAAAACCAATCACCACTAGGAATCATGTCCAGTGACGGGACGATTGCCTGCAATAGCAACCACACAAGACAACCAGGAAACTGAACATAAATGTCTGCAACCATTACAGCAACATCTGGTGGTCTTCCGGTGGCCATGGTTGCACACAGACCATCTCTCAAGGTATCCATGAAGCCCAACTCAGAACTCGGCTTCGTTGATTCTCAATGTAATGGCATCAAGATTTTCTGCAATCCCATTGAGTTCAAAGTGGTGCCAGCCAACATCACCGCCCTCCTTCGGCCTCCTCTCCAGCTTGTGGCCCGTAGTGTTAGAGAGTAGTATTGGGCCTTGAGCCCAGACTGTATTAGTTAGGGTTTACTCATGTACTGTGTATTTATTCAAATACATGGTATACCGATTATAGGACTGCCTTGATTTGAAATTTGATTTTACTCTGTTTCGCTGTCATCAACCATCACGGTTTTGTTGCCCCTGCCAATCTTCATCAGATTTCTTGGATTTTTGTTGTTTCAGTCGATTTTTGAGCCATCTCTACACAATCGATCGTTGATCATCTTTAAGGGGTGCTGTCTCCAACCTTGTTTGCCATCTTTTCGTTGTCGTCACATTTGATTAGATCGGCCGTCACCACAAATTTTGCCCGTGTCGTCTACTTTGTCTGTCGACCGCGGCCGTTCAGGTTCTCTGGAATTATTTGTGTGAAATTATTTGCATTGGCCGCCGCTTGACTTGTGCAGTTCATTAATTTGATGCAAGTTGTTAGAAATTGGCCATATTGTCTTGCTTGACCCTTTTTGCCTAATTATCTGAAGTAGTGGGCTTTCTTTATTATTAGGTGATTTTTGTTTTGCTACCTGCTTGACCGCCAAACCCAAGAGCTTCTTTCCTTTGGCATTATTTTATTTTTTTTTATTTAATTGGGGCTTCATTTAGTCATTATGGTGCACTTGAGCTATTTATCTCGGGCGGATAGCTCTAGTAGCTGGATTGCAGACAAAGCAATTCGTTTGGATCGTTTTAATTCTGGTCACTCCTCTAATCAGTGAATTGTTGATTCAGGTGCTAAGTCCCATATGACTAGTAGTTCTCATCATCTTGAGAAGGTATATCCCTATTATGATTCCAGTATTTATGTTGGTAATGGTGAATCAATACATGTGTCTCATATTGGTCAGTGCAATATTGCTGGTTTATCAATTCGTGATTTGCTTGTGGTTCCTCAAATTACCAGAAGTTTATTGTCTTTTAGTAAACTTACTCGTGATTTGCCTGTGAGTATTACGTTCGATGCCGATGAATTTTTTATTAAGAATTAGCTTACATGACATATAGTTGGTAGTTGTCGTCATGATTCTGGTCTTTATTACTTCAGACTAGTGATTCTGCCTTTTTGAGTGATGTACGTTCTGGGAAATTACGGGCATCTTTTGAGTTGTGGCATTCCCGACTTGGTCATGTGTCCTATGACACTGTTCAGTTGCTGAGTAGACGGGGTCATACTTCTGCCACTTCTCCTTTACATGCGCCTGTCAGTTGCTCTTCTTGTCAGAAGTCCAAGAGCACTCGTTTGCCCTTTTCCGCTAGTGACAAGCAGGCTACACAATTATTGGATAAGGTGCATTGTGATTTGTGGGGACCAGCTCCAGTCTTATCAGTGGGAGGTTTTTCTTACTATGTTGTATTCATTAATGACTTTTCACGATTCATGTGGTTTTTCCCTTTGCGGCATAAGTCAGACTTTTATGATGTGTTCCTCCAATTTCAGAAGTTTGTTGAGACTCAATTCTCTGCGAAGGTTAAGATCTTTCAGACAGATGGTGGTACGGAGTTCACAAATCATCATCTCCAGGCACACTTCATCTCTTGTGGCATTCATCATCAAATGTCTTCTTCATATACACCTGCTCAAAACGACCGTGCTGAGCGAAAACATCGCCACATCACAGAGGCTGGCCTTGCTATGTTATATCACTCATCTGTGCCGAATGCTTATTGGGTAGAAGCATTTTCTTCTGCGGTTTACATAATCAACCGTCTCCCTAGCTCAGTTCTTGGTGGAAATCACCTTTCGAGGTTGTTTTTGGGACTATTCCAGACTAAACACTTTTTCACCCGTTCGGTTGTCGTGTGTATCCTTCCTTACGTGCCATTGCTGTAGACAAGTTTGCACCTCGATCTATTCCATGTGTGTTTATTGGTTATAGCCTTCGCTACAAGGTCTTCCAGTGTCTCGATCCTACCACTAGACGCATCTATGTCTCTCGCCATGTCCAGTTTGATGAGACCTTATTTCCCTATATTGCATCTTCTGGGAGTAGTCGGTCTGTTTCAGATTTGGAGATCTCCTCATTTTTGAGCATGCAGTGGCATCAACTGCACCTTCAGCAATTACTCCACCATCTTCTCGACCTTGTTCAATTTGCCAGTCAGATGATCATACTTCAGCTTCATCTATTCCAGCTACCCTTCCAGTGGCGTTGCCTACTTTATCACCATCGCCTTCCCCGCCATCTTCGTCGTCGGGTTCCTCGACTAGCTCGCCTTCCCCGTCATTTTCGCCATCGGGTTCATCGACTAGCTATACTCCAGGTTCTCCGGTTTCTTCTGGCTCTAGTTCTAATTCATCATCTGACTCGGATTCTCCTCGTCGTCCACATCCGATGCTTACTAAAAACCAGGATGGAACTCGCCGTGTGATATCCCGTCCAGATTTTATTACTACAGGTTTTCTTGCCCAGGTTATGAACCATTCTGAGCCTCGAGATTATCGTGCAGCTCTCAAAGAACAGAAATGGGTTCGTGCTATGGACGAGGAGATGGATGCCCTTTGACATCAGAAGACTTGGGAGTTGGTTCCTCGACCATCCAACACCAACATTGTTGGTTCGAAATGGGTCTTTCAGCTGAAGTATCGACCCGATGGGACTATTGATCGTTACAAGGCTCGCCTGGTCGCTCAAGGGTATTCTCGGATTCCCGGTTTTGACTTTGATCACACCTTTAGTCCAGTGATCAAGGCGGCTACTGTTTGCACGGTCCTTGCCATTACCACTTTGAGAAAATGGCCTCTTCATCAGCTTGATGTCAAGAATGCCTTCCTCAATGGTGTTCTTGATACTCCAGTCTATATGGCACAACCTGTTGGTTACAAGGACCCTACTCGGCCTGATTATGTTTGTCGTCTTCAGAAGGCCATCTATGGACTCAAACAAGCTCCTCGGGCTTGGTTTGACCGCTTTAGTTCATATGTCTGACAACTTGGTTTTCGGTGCAGCTCTTCTGACCCATCTTTATCTGTCTTCTCTCGGGGATCCGCCTTATTTTACTTGATTGTCTATGTGGATGACATGATTCTGACAGGCAATGATCCTGGTTCAATTTGCCAGTTCATCGCTAGGATTGATAAGAAGTTTTCGATTAAGGACTTGGGTTTCGTGAACTATTTTCTTAGTCTTGAGGTCTCCACCGCTCCATATGGTCTCTTTCTTGGACATGCTAAGTATGCAAGGATATACTTAGTTGGGCTGGTATGACTAATGCTTCTCCGGTGACCACTCCGTTTGTTCCACTGTCACAGCTTCACAACAGCACTAGTGAACCATTCAGTAATCCGATTCTCTATCGATCTTTGGTTGGTGCACTTCAGTACTTAACTGTCACTCATCCTGATCTAGCATTTGCAGTGAATTCAGTTAGTCAATATCTTCAGGACCCTCGCGAGGATCACTTTGCCACGGTCACCTGGATTCTTCGCTATGTGGCTGGAACCCCTCATCACGGTCTCACATTTCGCTCTTGAGGCTCTTCTGATGTTTGTGCTTACTCTGATGCGGATTGGGGCCGCTGTTTAGAGACTCGGTGATTGACTTATGGCTATGCAGTGTTCCTAGGCGGTAACTTGGTGTCATGGAGTGCCAAGAAACAGTCTACAGTGTCTCGCTCGAGTTCGAGTTCGGAGTCTGAGTATCGTGCTCTTGCCAACACAGTTGCAGGGGTTGTATGGCTCTCTCATCTTCTTCGGGAGTTGCAGTATCCTCTGGATGGCTCGCCATTGTTGTTATGCGACAACAATAGTGTTATTTTCTTGGCTGAGAACCCAGTGGCTCATAAGCGGGCAAAGCACATTGACATTGACTATCACTTTATTCGGGAGCTGGTTGCTTCAGCTAAGCTCCGTGTTAGTCATGTTCCTACTTAGTTGCAACTGGCGGACATCTTCACCAAGGGCTTTCCGAAGCCATTGTTTAAGTTTTTTAGATCCAAGCTTTGCGTCTCTGTTAACCCAACGCTTAGCTTGAGGGGGTGTTAGAGAGTAGTATTGGGCCTTGAGTCCAGACTGTAGTCGTTAGGGTTTACCCATGTATTGTGTATTTATTCAGTAATACGATTATACCTCATCATTGAGGTTTCCCCTCTAACACGTAGGATCTTTCCATTCACAGGAAGAAATCAAATAGAGCAAACAAATTTCTCATTTGAAGTTGCAGTACAAGATGATTTGGTGGGAGGCAAGAAAATGCTAGGTCAAACTTCGTTTATTAACCAAGGTAATAAAGACCATTGAGCAAAATGGACTAGATGCTATTGCAAAAAAAAAAAAAAAGGGTTGTAATCAACCTCGTAAAGAAGTAATTAGTACACAACTGATGAGCTGAAAAAATTCTTAAGATCTTTTCTAAATGTGTGAGCTGAAAACTAAAGAATCATATAAATAATACAATTTTATTTGTAATTTTTACTCTGAACACGAAAGTAATCATGGCGCGTAGGCTGTTCATATAAAGAAAACCAAAATATAATTATTTCATATAGTAGCAAAAACATAATATGAAACGATGGTGATACATACCTTAGTTTACAAATATAAGTGCTGCTTGACCTTGATATGTTATCAGCATCCATCGAGATGATATGGTCAGTACAATTAGTTCTTCGATTCGAGGCTTGACTTGCAGAAAGGAGAAATTATGATTCGAGGATGAACAATCCATGCAAACCTCATAAACATTGCCGATAAACACACATTACTGCAATACAACAAACCTCAGAACATTTAGAAAACCGATAAACCACCTCTTCACTCATTAACCAGGCAACCAAACAAAGAAACAAAATGTATAGAGTCATATTTCCGAGATAATTTATGGTGGCTTCTGCATAATCACCAAACCTGCCAAAAAATAGCATACACAAACGCTCGATATATTGCAGTTGGAAAAGAACTAATCACAAATTCAGTTCAAAGCTGAGAAACATACAGCAAACGACGAATCCCCAATTCGCCACAGGACCACAGAAGTGCATGAATTTATATCATCTGGCTGAGCAATATAAGAAAATTTGGACAAAATACATTCTTGAAGTTTCTCCGAAACATAAAATATGGGAATCGACCCAAACACTGACATAAAGCGGCGATGAAAACGGCAGGCTTCACCGGAAAATACCAGATTGGGGCTCTCGATCACCGCCACATTCTTCTCCGATTCCAACTGAAAGAGGATTTCCAACGTTGCTGGATGAAAGCCCTTTGGAATATCCATGGTTTTCCGATGAGGGTGCTCAGGTGGACGCCGAATTTCTCCCCAAAACGAGAATCCTCTATTGTCCCGGTTTGGATCAGTACCCTGTGTTACATCCCTGTGTTCTACTTCAGTTTGGTTACAGTCCAACAAGTTGGGAACACAGTAGGAACGTTTATCAAGATGGATGCAGCCACACAAGCTCTCTCCAAACCCTCTGCAATGAAACTGTGTGTCGAGGTAGATCTTCAATCCTCTCTACCATCTTCTATTTTGCTTTGTGACACCATTCAGAATGATGAATTTGATATAGAATATGAGGATTTGCCAACTTACTGCACTCGTTGTAAAAGACTAGGCCACTCTAATCAGGAATGCATAATTTTACATCCAAAAAATGTGGACCTTGGCTCTGAACTGGTTGTTACTGAACATATTGAGAACCCTGCACCCCTGAAAGTAACAAACCATCCACCTATGAATATAGCAAAACCTGCACCCCTGAAGCAACCAGTTCTTGCACCAAAGAAAACAGCAAACCCTGCACCTCCAAGCTAGTCCAACAAGAAAGCTAATGTCCATCACCAAAACAAAAAACCACCATAGGCCAAGAAAAATCAGCAAGTCTGGCAAAAAAACCTCAACAATATCCCATCCTCCAACCCAGTTTCCTCACCAAAAAAATCCTCCCAACTCACCATCACCTATTTCTTTCATAAGGGTAATATCAATCCTACAACTCATCCATCTCTCTACAAGCTAGCTGTCAACACTAATGCAGTCACTAAACAGCCTCAAAGTGGTGATGGTATCGAGTCTAATGATGCTATTGAACAGATTGAGAGTTCTCTAGCTGTCAACACTAATGCATCCACTGAGCAGCCTCAAAATGGTGATCGTATGGAGTCTACTGATGCTACTGAGCAGAATCAGGATTCTCAGCACGATAAAAGTGATGATGGTATTATTAAGCCTAATGCTGCAACTCAATCTCAGAATGTCTCTCCACCCTCAGCTCACATGCCACCCAACCTCACAGTTGATACAAGTCACACTCGGGTTAACATTGATGATTTGCAAACTGCCAATCTTTCCCAACCTCCACAACAGTTCATTTTTCCAAAAAGGAGATCCTCTCATGCTCATGATGATGTTCTGCTTGAAAGAGGTAAGCTCACTCATACTCAGTTTGATAGGAAAAGAATAGAAACATGTTCACTCCTCTAAGTAACCTCAATCCTGAGGATGGCTCGGCGGATACAAAAACTATTTCAATCAATAGCACATACTCTAATGAGTATGAATCAATATCTTATACTCAGAAGATATTGAAGGGGATCCACCAATACAGGTAGTTAAAGCAGGTATCCCTACCTTTTTTACCCAAGTTAATCAAAAAATGACTAGTTCTTTTTCAAAAAGCCCTCAAAATGGTGATTTATGAATACCACAAACTCTAAGCTAAAAATTCTTGTCTGGAATATCAGGGGAATGAGAACCTTTGAGTTGAGACTAGAAAAAATGTGCCATGAATTTAAATTCGACTAAATCTGCCTTATAGAGCCACAACATAGAAATTCTAAATGTGAGCACTATATGAGATTGTTTCATTTCACAAACTGCATACAAGCTGATAATGGTCACATATGGTTACTTTGGAAAGATTCCATTAAAGTTGATCTTATTCTTGACCATTTACATTTTCTATTTGTTAATATTCAAAGTCCAAAAATAAAAAGCCCAATCAATGCTTTCTTTATCTATGGACTGAGAAGTAGAAATGGGAGAAAGCAAATGTAGAAGGACCTTAAAATATTTCCTACTACTAATGCAATGTATATAGGAGATTTTAATGCCATCACTTCAATAAGTGAATACCAAGGTTCTTCCACTCCCAATTTAGGTAGTATAGTTGATTTCAATAAGTTCATTGGTAGGCTTGGTCTTGATCATATAAACACGGTAGGTAATGGTTTCACTTGGTCAAATAAGAGAGTTAGTAATCCAACTATCCAAAGACTGTATGACAAGCATTTTCCCCACGTCGTAAATGAGAATCTCACTCAATCAAAACACATTTATATTTCACTTACAACTTCGAACTACTATAGCGTAGATAGTGGGAAGTAGGGATCGAACCACAAGGAGAAGGAGTTGTTTATGCGTTTTAGCAAATATTATAAACACACATATATTATATAGAAAGCAATGTAAACAAGGGGGTTTTGAGTTGGTTTTATACACTACAAAAGAGAGTAACTATCATTAACTAAGCTAAGAGGAAAAAACTAATATTATGAGACCTTGGGAGGCAAAAGACTTCAATTTTCAACTATCAACTTATCACCGGGCAAATGCTATTACAAAGGAGTTTCGACCATTTGTCAAGGATGAAAGCATCTTATTCTCTCAGTTGTAGCTAGAGAAGATGATAACACCTCTCAAAGCTCTCATTGTCGAGTCACCTAGACGATAGCATCTAGATAACTCAACAATAGTGTTAAGAATGGAGAATTGACAAACTTACTCACATACCCGCGTTAACGAGAGCATACAAACAAGATATTTGATAACTATAAAGAACTAAGACGATGATAACATACAAATCTCAAATCATACTTGCTACTTTATGATATTGGAGTAAACGATCACGTTCTATCCATGACTCTAGCTATTTATTGCTAACAATCATACGTCAAAAAGGAATCTTCAACTTAAGTATACAATCACGTATTAGGAGGATGACAAGCGTTTTCCCCGCGTCGTAAATGGGAATCACACTCAATCAAAACACATTTATATTGGGAGGTCGTCGCCGTACCTCTCAAATATACAATTTATGTTCACTTACTACCTCTGCACACAATTAAGCATATAGTGGCAAGTAAGGTTCGTTCCACAGGGAAAATGTTATTTCTATGTATATCTTGTAGTATGTGTATATATATATATATATATATAAATGTATAAAAGCAATGTAAACAAGGGGGGGGGGTTTGAGTTGAGTTTTTGTAAGAAACACTACTAAGTAAAGCAACTAGAATTCTAGGATTACAACTAGTTTAGCATTTAAGGTTTTAACTAAGGATTAACTAATGAGAATACTAGACTCGGACATATGAGATTGGTGACTTCTTATTATGAGATTTTCCTCAAACTTTATCATGATGCCTTGAGAATGGTGAACGTTAGTGAAAAACTATCTTTAACCATAGTTATGAAAAATGAAAGCATCTTCACAACTTCAATTGACAACTTTACTAGATGATAACAACTAGTTCAATTGAATCAATATTACTTTAAATTAGATGTTCCTCAACCCTACCCATGAAATTTGATAACAAACTTGACATAGGTACAATGCTAATGAATGATCTTAAGAACAAATACAATTGATAACAACATGCATTCGATTCCTAATTTACTACTCCTACATAGAAAGAATGATAACATTCTAACCATGGAAAAGCAATATCTAACACATATCCAACACATATCTATCACTAGGAAATCATTCCTAATCATTTCAAGCATCAAATACACATATAAATTATGATCATTCAATAGCAAATCACCATTCCTAAGCTTCATGAATCATGTTCTCAATCCATAACAAGAAGTCCAATCACATATATCCAAGAAGGATTTTAGCCTACTACCATAGTTATATTATCAAAACCATAATCAATACAACAAACCATGATGAATTCAAAGATCAAATTCAAAAGGAAAATGAAGGAAAATGAGTTTAGCTCTGTAAAAATTCGATCCTCTAACAATGAGGATAAGTTCCTTTTACCGGCGCGGGAGCAGGGTCCCTTCTACTTGGGTCAACCGTCCTCCTCCTTTCCATCTTATCCGGGAGGAATCCCCCGGATTCTTCTTTTCTCTTCCGCGTGGCATCATTAACCGCACAGTACAGTTGCACCGCCATCTGCAGGTTGTGAAAGGTTTCCGGGATGTTTTCCATCAACTTCTGGAACAACGCCATATCCTTCAGGCCATTTATAAACCCACTAATCACCGCCTTCTCCTGCTGCTGCCTGTCGACGACCTTCATGCTGTCGTCCATGTACCTTCGATAGTATTCCATTGACCCTTTCGCAGCCTTCTGCCGGGTGGCCAGAAGCTCAGTCAGCTGCTTTCCTTCCTTCTTTAACCCGGCGTATCTGAACAGTAAAGCCTTAGAGAAATCTGATGTAGCCAATATATACTCTACTTTTAGCACATTTGAGAGTTCATTTGGGGTAGCATTTAGTGCAAAGGGTTAAGAATTAAGGCTAAATTTCTCTTACCTTGCATTTTGAAGAAAGACTTGTGCACTAACGTTTTGAAGCTGAAATTTGGAAATGTTACAAGAGGAGTTGGAGTGCATAAGTGGTACCATTGGCTTCATCTTCTCGAGTACTACAAAATGGACTACTAGAACGTCAAAAACGGATCAACGGTTCATCCGTGGCGAAACAAAGAAGATTGCTGCCAACCAGCACAAGCATCTCGCGGGCCGCGAAAATGGGCGGATTTCTGGCAGAAAAAAGGCCAAAGAAGCATTTTTTGAAGGGCTATAAATACTCCTCTTATCCCATTCATCCAAAACGAGCTCCCCTTCATCCAAAATCCCATTTTCTCTAGTTTTTGCTCTTTTCTTCTCTTTTCTTTCATGTGATTTGATGAACATGTATTGTTGTATTAGAATGATTGTTGTAGGCTAATTAAACCTTGGGTTGCAATTGATGTAAACTTTCTATTCTTTTTTGAGTTCTTGATGCATATTGTTCATGGGCAATTTAATTTCCATTTGATGAATTGTGTTTGAATGTGTTGTTTGAAGCATGAATTAGCTTGGGCTATCCTTGGGTAATGAATTGCTATCAATTATATGCTAGATGCATGGGTGAAATGCTATCATTTTGCACTTGTCTCAAAGTAGTAGAATTAAGGGTTGATTTAGAAAGTTATCTTTTGATTTAGCTTTTGATTGTTCTCAATGGTGTTATCTATGTATTTAATTCGCTTTCGAATTGCATGGGTAAGTTTATTGGTCTTCTAATCGTGGTGTCATTGGTGAATTGGTCTAAAACGTTATCGTTTAGGTCATTCACTAGTGAGGGTTATTTTGAATGCGATCATTCTCTATAACTACATTAGTGAGAAGATTCCTAAAGCAATGTGTTGTAGAACAATAAATCAATAGTTCAAAGTTGAAAATCAATTGTCTCCCAAGGCCTTGTATTTTAGATAGTTAATCTTTACTTAGATAATTGCATGATAATTTAGATTTTCATTTGCTTTGCATCGTAGTGTTTCCTACAAAACCAACTTCAAAACCCCCCTTTGTTTACCTTGCTTTCTATATAATATATATGTATGTGTTTATAATCTTTGTTAAAACACTAAACAAGATCCTTCTCCTTGTGGTTCGATCCCTACTTCCCACTATCTACTCTATAGTAGTTAGAAGTCGTAGGTGAAATATAAATGTGTTTTGATTGAGTGGGATTCCCATTTACGACGTGGGGAAATCGCTTTTCAAAAATGGCGCCGCTGCCGGGGAGAAGGCATTTCTTGTTTTGTGTTTTATCTTAGATTTTATTGTTTATCTCCTTTGTTTTCTTTCTTTTCTTTGAAAGTTTATTGCTCGAGTTCTTTGCGTAAACGACACCTTGTAGTGTGTATTGCCTTAGAATCCTTGCACTATAATTTCAATCCTTTCTTTACTTTGTTTTCTTTGAAGTGTGTATTGCTTGGTTTCTTGGAGTAAACGACACCTTGTAGTGTGTATTACCCTAGAACCCTTGCACTACAATTTCAATATCTTTGTTTGTAGTTTTAATTTTAATTTACATATGGATAACCTCCCTTATAGCTATTCAAGGGATGATGATAATTTTGCAAACTCGCGTGATGCATACAATTTTACTAATTTTTCCGAGTCTTGCAATTTTGATTTGAGAAATGAGCACTTTCAACATGAAATGCCCGTTGGTTCCTCATACCAAGGGTACCATGATGAGTGCTATAATGAGGAGGGAGTTGGATTCCAATATCAACAAGTTTATGATCCTTACTACGATTCTTATGAGCCGCAATGGAGTGGTCATTCGAATTCGAGGTTTGGATACCCACCGGAAAACCAACCCTATGAGCAACAAAATCTACCTCACCCACCTTTTGAATTGCCTCAAGAACAAGATGCGATGAATTATGAAAATAATTTACGTTTAGAAAATCTTGAGAGGCAATTGAATTTAATGTGGGAAGCGGTGAGGAGATTAGAAGCTCAATATTCCGAAGGAGAACCATCCCAAGTAGAACCTATTCCGAGTGCTTTGCACGAAGAAGAATTTGAAAGGGATGAGGAGTTGGTTGTTGAACAAAAAGAAGAAGAGAGGGAGGTGATCGAACTTGAGAACTTACCATCACCATTGCCACCCCTACCTTCACCTATTCAACCAAAATCCCCAACTTCGGAAATCTTAGAGGAGCCAAGTAGGAAGCCAACTTACTCATTCATGCTTCCAACCATCCATACTCCTTTAAGAACCTCACCTTACACTCCTCTACCTATACTTTCTCAACCCCCCTTCACTTTTTTCTTAAAGGTGAAGGATTTCAAACTTTTGTTCTATGAATAACATTTGGGTCGTGTCGACGACGTTAAATAAATCGATTTTGATTGTTTGGAAGTAACATTTTCCATACAACGATTATCGTTTTTATTGTGTTTATATTTAAAAAAAAAAAAGTTTCTTTGTGTCTTTCATTGTTTTAATTAGTAGATTACGTTTTTATTGTTGTTTCGTTTTTATTCCTGTTTTTCTTTTGTTAGTTTATTTGAATTTGTTAAAAAAAAAAAAAAAAATCGGGCTCGCGGGCCGCAAATTGGCTGTTTTTCGCGGCCCGCGAAATTTTTTTTTTTTTTTTTTTTTTTTTTTTTTTTTAAAAGAGCCAACATTTAGTGTGAGTCCTTCCCTTTCCTCACAATTTTGATAGTTGTTCTTGAATATTGAGGACAATGTTTGGTTTAAGTGTGGGGGAGAGGTTTAGGATTTTTGTTTTTGGTGTAAATATGTACTTCTTTGAAAACTTTGTTTAAAAAAAAAAAAAATGACAGCCCGGATAAGTCCAAAAGAAATAGAGACTTAGGCAAAAATGAGAGGCTGAAGCCCGGATAAGTCCAAAAGAAATAGAGACTTATGCAAAATTGAGAGGCTTTGTGTGAAAAAAAAAAAAAATACAGAACAAAGAGTGGCTAGGTACATCCTAGGCAAAAGGAGAGTGAGAGAAAAAAAAAAAAAAAAAAGAGTGGCTAGGTATAAATACCTAGGCAAAAGGAGAGGAATCTCATTTTATCCTCATTCTCCGATGGTTGAAGTCATAAGGATGCGGTGATTAATGGAGAGTTGGGTAGTTTGGCATCATTTGGCTTTGTTGGGAAGTTTCATATAGTGGGAGCAAAGTAGTACACTTTGGGATATTCTACTTTGCAATGTTTTGTTTGAGTATGCCATGTGTTTGATTGTTGTGAAATTGTAATCTTGGACTTGAATCGTTCTTTCTCGAGGACGAGAAAGGTTTAAGTGTGGGGGTGTTCTACATGTGGTATATGTTTTGATTTTGTTGGGATTTTTGGGTAGAACTTGTCATCAAGTTGAAGCATAGAAATTTGATATGATCTTTATTGTGATTGTGCTTTTTACTTGTTGGAAGTTCTTGTTTAGTGTCATAGTTTTGGAGGAGTTCAAATGTGCATTAGAAAAAATTATTATTGAGTATAATCTTAAACTTTAATCGTTCTTTCTCGAGGACGAGAAATGTTTAAGTGTGGGGGTATTTGATGTAGCCAATATATACTCTACTTTTAGCACATTTGAGAGTTCATTTGGGGTAGCATTTAGTGCAAAGGGTTAAGAATTAAGGCTAAATTTCTCTTACCTTGCATTTTGAAGAAATACTTGTGCACTAACGTTTTGAAGCTGAAATTTGGAAATGTTACAAGAGGAGTTGGAGTGCATAAGTGGTACCATTGGCTTCGTCTTCTCGAGTACTACAAAATGGACTACTAGAACGTCAAAAACGGATCAACGGTTCATCCGTGGCGAAACAAAGAAGATTGCTGCCAACCAGCACAAGCATCTCGCGGGCCGCGAAATGGGCCTCGCGGGCCGCGAAAATGGGCGGATTTCTGGCAGAAAAAAGGCCAAAGAAGCATTTTTTGAAGGGCTATAAATACTCCTCTTATCCCATTCATCCAAAACGAGCTCCCCTTCATCCAAAATCCCATTTTCTCTAGTTTTTGCTCTTTTCTTCTCTTTTCTTTCATGTGATTTGATGAACATGTATTGTTGTATTAGAATGATTGTTGTAGGCTAATTAAACCTTGGGTTGCAATTGATGTAAACTTTCTATTCTTTTTTGAGTTCTTGATGCATATTGTTCATGGGCAATTTAATTTCCATTTGATGAATTGTGTTTGAATGTGTTGTTTGAAGCATGAATTAGCTTGGGCTATCCTTGGGTAATGAATTGCTATCAATTATATGCTAGATGCATGGGTGAAATGCTATCATTTTGCACTTGTCTCAAAGTAGTAGAATTAAGGGTTGATTTAGAAAGTTATCTTTTGATTTAGCTTTTGATTGTTCTCAATGGTGTTATCTATGTATTTAATTCGCTTTCGAATTGCATGGGTAAGTTTATTGGTCTTCTAATCGTGGTGTCATTGGTGAATTGGTCTAAAACGTTATCGTTTAGGTCATTCACTAGTGAGGGTTATTTTGAATGCGATCATTCTCTATAACTACATTAGTGAGAAGATTCCTAAAGCAATGTGTTGTAGAACAATAAATCAATAGTTCAAAGTTGAAAATCAATTGTCTCCCAAGGCCTTGTATTTTAGATAGTTAATCTTTACTTAGATAATTGCATGATAATTTAGATTTTCATTTGCTTTGCATCGTAGTGTTTCCTACAAAACCAACTTCAAAACCCCCCCTTTGTTTACCTTGCTTTCTATATAATATATATGTATGTGTTTATAATCTTTGTTAAAACACTAAACAAGATCCTTCTCCTTGTGGTTCGATCCCTACTTCCCACTATCTACTCTATAGTAGTTAGAAGTCGTAGGTGAAATATAAATGTGTTTTGATTGAGTGGGATTCCCATTTACGACGTGGGGAAATCGCTTTTCAAAATCGTAATAATCTCTGAGGCTTTCTCGGGGCAAGGAATCGAACCACGAAAGACAGTTCCCTCTCAGGTAACAGCCCACCAACTTGCATCTCAATTCCTCCGGGAAGTCCCTTGACACCATTAGGTTCTGGTACGTCCTGACAAACTCTTCCAGGTCTGTCTCTCCATTGTACGTTGGGATTCCCTCCGGGGTCCGGAGGCCCGGCGGCCATGGGTACGCAAGCACTCGAGGAACCCAATGGGAGGTAGGTTTAGCTCCGTTTCTTCCCACCAATTTGTCTAGTCGAGCCTCCAAAGAGTTGGGGTCCTGCTGCGCCACCTGATAGCCCCGCGTCCTAGGGGTGTTCAAAACCGGGTACCCGGACTTACGGGTACCCGCACATCAGGGTACCCGTATATGCGGTTAGTTCAAAATGCGGCCCATGGTCCGACCCGGAAGAACAGTGCGGGTACCCGAAATACCGGGCCGGGTTTCAGGGTACCCGTCGACCCGCTTGATACAATATATTAATTTTTTTCGAAGGATTTCATCATAACAAATCATCATAATTAACTCACGTATTAAGTTTTTAAACAAAGAAAAGTTGAGAACTTTATTTCAAACATAAAAAATGAGTGTAAGAAAGAATGCATAAAAGAATAATTTGTATTTACTTCAAAATTTTCATTAAAAGATCTATTTGTGCGGAAAAAATCACACAATTTACAGTTTGAGTTAAAGTCTTATTTGAAAAGAGTATTTATTATATATTATAAATGAAGTAGACTTGATACTCTCGATATTACCTACAAATTACGTATAATTTTAAGTCTCTTTTATAATTGAGGAAATAAACAAAACACTTGTATTGAGTTGAGAAGTTTAATAGGGTAAATTCACTTCTCCAAAATTACAAGTATAAATGATATTTAACATTGATTTCAAATAAATAAACATATATAATACCGGGTTCCCGGGTACCCGGAAAATGCATTTGTGTGACCCGGACCCGGACCCGAAAAATTGTATAATACTCGGGCCGGGTACCCGACCCGGAAAAATAATAAATTACCTGGTTATTTTATCCCGGGTCGGCGGGTCAACGGGCCGGGTAGTGCGGGCCGGGTATTTTTGAACACCCCTACCGCGTCCTATCGTCCTCCCGATAGTATCTCTCCGGGCAACCGTAGTTCATCCCCATTAATCCATGCATGGGCATGGAATACTGGATCGGGTTCCCCTGAGTTCCAGGGACCTGATAACCCAGCGACTCCGCCGGCACCGGCAGGTTATACCCAATTTGTCCCGCCCCCCAGCTGGAACGCGGGTAATAGGGTGGAGCGTGTGGAAACCAATTCGACGGTTGTCCCGTAGCCACTCCCCCTCCGACCCCAAAACTCGGAGGGAAAGAAGGTGGGACGGTGGAAGAGTTCACCCGCCCCTGTATCCTTGGCGGCTGAACGATTCCGTCCAGGTCAATAACCTCTCTTTGGTACCCCCGTAGAGGGCCTGCCGGGTTTCCCCCAGGTTCCCTCCGCCTATGACTTTCCCGGGTAGAGAGTACCCACTAGCGGTACAACTCCTTGTTGGCTCTCATGAACTCCAACGCCGCCAATTCCTCCGCCTCGGCTAAGGACTCCCCCTCCTCCCGGGCTTCAGGCTCCTGGGCCCGGGGACCGCCTTCCCCGGCGGGCCTTGGTCCCCGCTCCTCCTGGTACTCTCTTTCCGAGTCGGCTTCGTCAGAGGCAGTTTCCACGTGGCCATCTTGCGGTACCCCTAGCTCCCGCTGGTGTCTAGCCTCCTCTTGCAACTGCCTCAAGGTCACATCATCTCCCGGGGGTGGAAGAGAACCACCCCATGAAGGTGCCGCGTTCTTCTTCGGGCGCCCGCGCCCTCTCCTTGGCGACTCCATCATGCGAAGGTGGAAGTGTCCCACCGGGCGTGCCAATTGATGCTACCAAATTCCGTCCGTCTCCCGGGAGTAGACGCTATCCGGGTCTCCTCCTTGATCAGCCCGCTTCAATCCTGCAAAATAATCCCCGGGAGGCGTCCCGGGGAAGAAGCTCCGGCGTGATGATGAGATGGGGATAGCGGAGAAGGAAAACGTACGGAAGGTGCTCTCAATATAAAGTAGAGAGATATAAGTCACATACCTTGTTCACTGTTTGAGACTATTATTTATAGTTGAGGTTGCCTACTTTGGATAAGGTTCAGGACCACTTCTCCTTGTCGCCATCTGTCGTTCTTCTTGTCCGGACGTGCCTTACCCGGGAAAGGCACTGCTTTCTTGATCCCGGGCCATGGGCCCCTTTCTTGGCCCAACAGGGCTTTGGGCCGGTATTATCAGGAGTTTTGACCATTTGTCAAGGATGAAAGCATCTCATTCTCCCAATTGTAGCTAGAGAAGATGATAACACATCTCAAAGCTCTCATTGTCGATTCACCTAGATGATAGCATCTAGATAACTCAACAATGGTGTTAAAAATGGAGAATCGACAAACTTACTCACATACCCGCGATAACGAGAGCATACAAACAAGACATTGGTAATTATAAAGAACTAAGATGATGATAGCATACAAATCTCAATTCATACTTGCTACTTTATTATATTGGAGTAAACGATCACATTCTACCCACGAATCTAGCTATTTATTGCTAACAATCATACGTCAAAAAGGAATCTTCAACTTAAGTATACAATCACATATTAGGGGGACCAATGGTAGCATTAGATCCTTACCTAAAAACATAATTGATTAATCATGCAAGTTCATAAGATTTCCAATTCCAACAACTTATATTCATCATGGCATTCCTCAACTACAATCATATAACCAAGAGGAGAGTTTGTCATCACTCAACCTCTTTCCATAGTCACTAAACTAACTACTAGAGATAACATTACACTACAATCCCTAACCATTCCAAATTACACTAGAATTACTCTAAAACTAGATTACCTTAACCTTAAGAACTAATCTACTCTAATTAGTGACTATGAGGCATGCAATTGATATTAAACACAAAGCCCATAACAAATTAAGCAAGATTGAACAATATTCATGCATAAGAATTCAAGTTCATCAAATGATAATCAAATCCAAATTTTAAGTATACACACCCTCAAAGTCTCAAGGGAAAGTGAATTCAAATGCTCCCAACATTAAACTAAGCTAATACAATAATCCTAATACAACATTACATAAACATCAAATCTAGAAGAAGAAAATGAAAGAAAAGATGAAGAACAAAGGGAAATGGGTTTTTTGGATTGGGGAGCTCCGCCAAAACGGAGGAGATAAGGGGGTATTTATAGCTTCAAAATTGAGCTCAAGGAGGCAAGTGGGCCGCAGATTAGCGACACTTTCTTCCGTCGCTGTTCTTTGCTGCGACACTTCTTCTTGAGTGACACTTATTCTGGGCACATGTTGACGCTTCTGGGAAGCAGCGACACTTTCTTCATCTGCAGTGACACTTTCTTCAAGCTCTAACGACACTTTCTGGGAACGAGCGACAGTTTTCTGGGCAGCTTCTCGCCACTTCTATAACCAAATCTTCAACTTTTGAACTTTGAGTCTCGACTCTATGGTATGATCATAAAAGGTCTCCAATGATTTCCATCCAAATACTCCAAAACATGTACATTATCATAAAATTTTGCAATTACGAATATAATGTACAATGAACTATTTAATACCAAAATTTGCTCAAAAAGAAGTCTTAAAATGTGCTAAAACTAGGGTATAAATAGGGCTTATCACTGGACAGGGGCCTTTGTTCTCTGAGTTGGAAAACTAACTTTCCTTATTCTTCCATTCAAATCATGAGTAAGGAATCATCTGACCATTGTCCATTATTTCTTTCCATTAATTCTGACAATGTCTCCAAGCCTAGACCATTCATATTTCTGGACACTTGGTTTAAGAGAGCTGAACTCCTCCCACACATCCAAAATAATTGGAACATGCCTCTTCAGGTAAGTATGCCCTCACACACACATGTATGCTCATTTTTCTTCCTTAAACTCCAAAGAGTAAAAATGATTTTGAAAATATGGAATAAGGAAGTTTTTAGTAATGTGTATGCTAATGTTAGTGTAGCTGAGGAAAATCTTAGAGTCCAGGAAATACAATATGAATCTAGTAATTCAGAGCCTGGTCTTATTGAAATGAACAGATGCAAGGTTGTTTTAATCAGAGCTTTAAATGAACAGAAACATTTCTGGAAGTGTAAAGCTAAGATTAAATGGTTTAAAGAGGGGGATGATAACACACAGTACTTTCATAACTATGTTAAAGAGAAAAAATGGCAGACTTAACATTACTAAGGTTATGAGTTCTTCTGGAGTTTGTCTAGATAGTGCAGTTGACATTGAGCATGAGGCCATTTCCTATTACCATAGATTACTTTCTTCTGAGCATATCCCAGAACAAAGTCTTTTCTATAGCTATTTTCTAAGTCAGATTCCATCACTAGTATCTGATGCACAAAACCATCAACTTATTAAACCAATGGAACTAGAAGAGCTTAGGAATGTGGTTTTTAGTCTTAATTAAAAAAAGCTCTCCTGGTCCAGATAGTTTCACTGCAAAAAAAAATCATTAAATCCTGGGATTTTATTGCATCTGACCTCCTTAGAGCTTCAAATGATTTTTTATCTGGCATAGACATGCCCAGAGGTATTGGCAACACTTGGATAGCACTGATACCAAAGAAAGATATACCTGTCTCTTTCCATGATCACAAGCTTATCAGTTTATCTAATGTGCTAAATAATATTTTTTTTCCAAAATCCTTATGCTCATATTGAAACCACTAATGCCTGCACTAATTTCCCCACATCAAACTGCTTTCATGAGTGATAGAGATATTTCAGATAATTTACTCTATATTAAGGAAATGGTCAGGCGTATTAATAAGAAAGACAGGTCTCCCAACTGCTTTCTAAAACTTGACCTTATGAAGGCTTTTGATAGAGTCAACTGGCCTTTTCTGAATAGTGTGATGCTGAAATTTGGTTTCCATGGTCAGTTTGTCAAGTGCATCATGAGAAACCTCTCACATGCCTGGTTTTCCATACTTATAAATGGAAATCCAGTTGGTTTCTTTCCAGCTTCAAGAGGCATCAAACAAGGAGACCATCTCTCTCCTTTCCTCTTTAATATTTTCTCTGAAGCATTTACAAAGAGTCTATCCTTTGTTTTTACTATTGGAAAACTCCAACACTATAGCATTCCAGGGAGTCTATCCCCAGTTTCACATCTCTCTTATATGCTGATGACACAATTGTCTTTCTGAAAGCTTCCAAGCCTAACCTTATAATAATCAAAGCTTTCCTGGTGAAATTTGAAGAGGTTACTGGACAAAAAATCAACTTTGATAAAAGTGATTTTTATATCAGTAGGCATGACACCCTCTCTAAAATTAACCAGTTAAAAACTATTCTAGGAATGAAACAGGTTACTTTTCCTTTCAAGTATCTGGGATGTCCAATTTTTACTAGGAAAGTACAAAATCTTCATTTTCAACCAGTCATTGAGCTTATTGATAGAAGACTTAATAATTGGAAAAATGTGTGGCTATCAACTGGAGGAAAGTTGACTCTGATTCAATCTTGTCTATATGCTTTGCCTCAACATGTATGGACTGTCATGTCCCCAACCTCATTCATTGTCAAACTTATTGAGAAGAAATTCTCCAAGTTTTTATGGGGTGTAACTGACCTCAAACCAACAAAAACTTGGAGAAAATGGAAAAGGCTTTGTTTTCCTGTAACAGAAAATGGGTTGGGGTGCAGATCAGTTCAGGGCATAGTCAATGCATGTTCAGTGAAGCTCTGGTGGAAATACCAGAATGGTGATGCACTTTGGACCACTGATCTTATCTCTTCTCTTCCCCAGTCAACAAAAAATTCTCCAACATGGAAAAGGATTTGCCTAGTTAACTCCTTTGCTCAGTCAAAAACTAGGGTGATTCATGGAAGAGGTGACTGCAGTTTCTGGGACTCCAATTGGTCCAACTCTGGTCCCATCTGTGAGTTTATTGATCCTGATCAAACTATCATTCCTAGGGATGCATCAGTGACTCATTTCATTGATAAAAAAACCAGTATCTGCCATCTATTTCTCCTTTTGTTTAGACTGATTTGGTTGAATTTTTACAGATCGCTACAGGGATGTCAAACTTATATGGAAGCTTGACAACACAGGGCTCTTCTCTTTCAAGTCTACCTATAATGCACTCAGGGAGCACCAAGGATACTCTGTCTCACTCTCCAAAATATGGAATAGTAGAATCCAAAAAAAAAAATGTTAATGTGGAGACTACTAAACTCTCTTCTCCCCTTTGATGATATTCTCACTCATATGGGATTCACATTTGCATCAAAATGTTGCTTCTGCATGAACTGTGATTCAATTGATCATTTTTTTCAATGAATGTGATTTCTCTGTGTCTATTTGGAAAAAAAGTCTAGCACTGATTGGTATAGTTGATAGATCATTTTCAACTATTTGGAATATGATATCTTTTTACTTAAGCTATTATGGCAATACAGCTCTCCATACTAAGCTTATTCACATGATAACATGCTTTACATGCTTGTTTTTATGTAAAGCTAGAAATAGCATTTTTTTAAAAACAAACCACCAGTAAAGGCACTGATGCTCAGGGATATTAGGGAATTGATTTTCAATTCTTTTGTTGCCAAACCCCAACATGTATCATCCTCCTTTGATACTGAACTAACTATATATGGCCTGATTCCTCTACTGAAGAAACCACCAAAGCCAAAGACTATTAAAGTTAAATGGAAATGTCGTATGGATGGTTTGAAAGTAAATGTTGATGCCTCATGGTCCTCTTTGGACAATATGGCAGGAATAGGAATTATTTGTAGAGATCAATATGGCCAATATGTCAATGCTCAGTACAGTTACACATATGCACATTCCCCTCTAGAAGCTGAGTTGCATGCAATTAAAAAAGGGATTATTTTCTAGTCATTGCATTCCTGGAACTCAATTCATTATTGAATCTGATTGCTTGAGAGGAATCTCTATGATCCTAAATCCTATCACAGCTCATTGGAAATTATTTGCATTGTGTGATGATATAAAGTCTATGTTGGGGAATTTCTCACTAACGCATGTCTATAGAGAAGGAAATATGGTAGTTGACACTTTCTAAGAAAAAGCTTCAGATATGAAATTAAACACCATTGTTTCCTTCTCTTCTATGCCACCTCACATTAAGGCTCTGATTCACATGGATCTTCAAATTCCATCAATCAGAGCCCTCAACACGTGAATGGATGCTACTAATAATTTTTAGCTTCTTCCAATTGCAGAAATCTCTGTAGTGAAGCCATCTCCATTCTATTTGATACTGATCAACATGCTTGCTGGAGATTACCATTCATGGGAGCTGTTGCTGCAACCTACCACTAGACATCTCTGGGTGTCACTGCAAATCTCTGCTGCCTCCAAGCTTTGAACTCCATTAACATAACCCCTGGGTGTAGGAGAGCCTATCTCGTTTTGCTGATACACACCTATGATGTTTGTAGTTAATCTTGGATTTATTAGTATCGGCAAAGTTGTGTTTCGACATTGTTGATTCGCTAATCTGCTTGTGCTAAAACAAGTCCTTCGATTTTTGAAACATCTTGGTGTACTACTCACTGCCTTTTTTGTTAGGTTCTATTTTTCTCTTTTTAGAATAAGGTAGTTACCATCTTAGAGGTAATACCTAGGAAGACTTGTTCCTTTTTTATGCACAAATATGCTTGTAAAAAACTATGCCTTTCAGGCTTCAAATAAAACTCTCCTCACCTTTCATATGTAGTTTGCTTTAAAAAGAAAAGAAAAAAAAAAGAATTTCATTAGTTTTCGACGTGGCTTGCCAAAATCGACAAAATTTTGAAAGCGGAAAAGGTCCCGCTTTGACGAAAAATTTAGCGCGCCTCTGCAAAGCTTCTCCTGCACTCTAAACCAGTCCTCATACACAACTCTCAAACGACATCGTTCCAGTCTCCTCCGCATTCTCTGTCGGAGCCAATTTCCGGTGAGTGAAGGCCCCAATCCTACGCCAGCAACGAAGCACGGATCCATCGCTCGCGCTCTCCCATTCCATGTAAGTAAATGTGGCTGTTGCATAACTTTCTAGATTCATCCTGAAGTCGATCTGCATCCTGTAGGTTTATGATTGTATTCTTCTGAGATATTTATTAAATTTTCATCTGAGATAGAATTCGTAGGGTTTCTGCAGGCTTGATGTTCATTGATTGCGTAATCTGTGCTAATTAGGACTTGAATCGAGTTTCTTAGTGGCTTAGTTTGGAAATGTAGATTCAATCAGCCTTTTTGTTGATCTAATTAGATTATAATCAGTTTTTTCATGTTCTAGAATGGTAAAAGCAGATAATTTTGGTTGTTTTTCAGACATTAGGGTAATTTTGTAAAATGGAGGAGAACTTTGGGAAGTCACCACAGTCAAGTTGTCCTGGTGAGGCAGAGTTTGTATCTGGGCTTAGTACTGTCCTCGTTGCAACCGTGCAGGAAGCTAAAGATAGGATTTCTCAGATTGAGTATGTTTTCTGCCATCAACTTTATCCACATATTCAAGCCAAATCGAAAACCCTTCAGAAACTGTATGCTGAGGCCAGGGGAGCTGCTGAAAATGATTTCAGAGTGAAGGAAAAAGACCTCTTGTATGAGATTGAAATGCTAAGTCAGGAGAAACAGCAGCTTTCGGATGAAATTAGTTTTATCAAGATGGAGAAGAAAGAGTTTGATGCAATTGGCTTGTCCCCTGATGAGATTCGCAAGCTCCAGGAGGATTTTATAGTAAAGGTTAACTCAAATGCTAGGATGACGGCAACCATACAAGAGTTACGTGATGAGCTAAGACTTGAAATTGAAAGGATGGAAGAGAGGGAGAAGTCACTGTGTACAGCCCGGGCTGATTATGCTAAGCTTACAGGCCTGTATGAAAGAGATGTCGGGAAACTGGAAGCAGAGCTTGCAAACCAAACTAAGGCAGTTGATTCTGGGATGAGCTTGCAGAATAAACTTCTTGAAATGCTGCAGTCGTATGCGTTTACTGAAGTGAATGAAGGACCCTTCGAAAATCAAGATGAGAAGGCATACGTTCTTCTCACTAGTGTTGAGGATATACTTAAACAGGCTGCTGAGCTTCAGGTTAAACTCAAAGAAAAGACTCATGAAATTGAGAGGGGGAGAGAGGTGCAAGAGAAATATCTCAAAAAATTTGAACAGCAAGCCAAAGATATAAAGGATTATGGACATCAGTCAAACAAGTATGAAAAGGAGAAAAGATTTTTCACCACCAAGCTTGAGGGCCTGCAGAATGATGTTACTTTACTTAGAAAGGAGATAGAAAAGAAAAAAGGTGAAGTTGAAGAAGGAAGAAAGTTACAGGAGCACCTCATTCAGGAGAATGATTTATTTAATAAAGAGAAGGCAAAAGCCAGGCAGGAATTGGAAGAGGCTGCAAAGGAGAAGCAAGAGCTTCTGGCAAAACTAGGATGCTCAAAACAAAAACCTGATAGGCTTCAAACTATCGTGCACGAGAGAAGCCAGGCCGCATCAGAGGATATGATATTGCATAGCAAGTTACTTCAGCAGATTGAAGCGAAAGACTCACAAATAATGCTTGAGAAAAATAAGAAAAAGGAATTCCAACGCCTTTATAAGAATTTAAAATCTCAGTACTCCTTTTTGTGTTCCAAGTATGGGCTAACTCCAGAAAATGCAACCGGCCAGTATATTGCAGAAAACCGAAGTGATCTTTTGAGGCATGACAAGAGCACGATAATTTCACCTGGTATGTTAATTTTATATTCCTTTAAATTTATTTGTATCATTTGCTAGGATGATGGTCACTGAAATTTATGAATCTTTGTGTTAGTAATAGACTGAATATTAATCATCTGCCATGACACTTCTTTTACATTATCATAATAATGACCATATTGAAAGCTGCCTAAAGATTTCTTTGTGAACCACTAGCTCTATTTTATTGTTATCCTTTTTGTGGTAGTTAATTTACTGACCTTGACTTCTGGTTTCTCATTTCTGGAACTGTACATGTCATTGAAGGTCCAAGTGCTCGTGGTGCTCCTTGTGAAGCAACCAAAGTAAAAGGTGATGAAATGCTGGAGCAGGGAGTCCAGAAACATCAAAGATCAAACTCTATATCACCTTCTTCAAGAAATTTTGTCCAACCAAAATCTGCAAAGGGTGTCAAGTCTTGCCCACCAGCTGGAACGAAGCGTCCTGCTTCTTACTGGAGGGATACCAGGTCTCATAAGAGTCGGCTTGGGCCCGATCTTCATGATGATTTTCTAGATACTCCTTTAGAGAAATTGAACGTAGAGTTTGACAATGCCAAAAAAGATAAAGCTCGCCATTCTGAAAGGTCAGCTCCAAAAGACTTGGATTTTAATGACTCAGATGATGAAACCCAGGACATGAATGTTGATGGTAAATCAGAAAGGCGCCAAATTCCACCTCCAGGGCCTGGTACATCCAACTTTAAATACGTGGAACCTGTACGGAAGAAAAGTGCTAGGGAAAATCTGAAAGGAATTGAATGCAAGCAGTGCAAAAAGTTCTATGATGCTGTTCTTCCAACTGATGGCAAAGAGGCTAATCCTGATGCACAGAATATACGTTGCGAACATCAGGACGGTGTATCTAGGCATCGTTACAGGTATGCTCCACCTTTGACTCCCGAGGGGTTCTGGAACATTGGGTTTGAGTCTGAAATGTGAAGTCCATTGTTTGCTGTAGTTACTGACCATTGTGTTCACTTTTATGTATGTTTCATTTGTGAACTATGGGAATTATCTGGGAAAATAAGTCATATTTACAGAAAATTACTGTTGCAAATTCAAGGACTCAAATTCTGTAGGTGTAATTTTTAAAATCTTGAATAGCAATTTTTTCAATTGAAGAATCTTGATTCGGAAAACTTTGATGTGTTGGGTTGGGGGGATCGGTTTGACTATCTTTAAGCCAATCTTTGCTTTCTTCAAAATGTCTTAGTATTGAACTGTTGGTGACTATTATGTCATATATGCCCGATTCAGACCTGCAAGGTCGCAAAAATGCCTGGTAAAATCGATTCAGCTAACTTAGGTCAAGAACCAATATACGTGCTTATTTTAGCTATATATCATGACTCTTTATGAGAATGTAGGGAGCATCTGGGAGTGGGTTAGAAAGAAGTGGCTCTGAAGGTAAGCTTCATGGTAGCCAGGGACACAAAAATCATGGCAGTTACAGATTATTCCAAAGTTTTTGGTGATAGCATCACTTTAGAAATTCTACTGAGACTATGTCAATGTCAATTGTAAAGTAGTAATTCTGCGTGATGTTTTATGATGAGTGGGTGCTGTCATTAGCATGTGAAATGACTGTCATATTGGTGCTTGATTCCACTATATGAGATCAGAGTGTGAGAGCAGCAGATATGCTTAGATAGAAAAGAAATATAGGACATTATTTGGATTGTAGCTAGTTTTTTGTTGATAAAACCACATGCTATAAAAAAACATCTTGGCAGAAAATTTCTTTAATTTAATAGGACTGATGAGATTAAGTGAGGAGTACATCATTTTTCTTAGAAAGTGAAAGTTAGTTTTTGGATGATGTTTGTTTTGACACTAGTTTTTGATGATATTCATAGCTGTATACGTAGACATCTTATTTTCCATGGTTGTTTTACAAGATGATGTTAGCCGACACATATTGCAACTTTAGCTTACAGTTCAATTTTTTTTGCAAATGCCCAAGTCGGCCACCACTATTATTGTCATTTTTCTCTCTTAAATTTTGTGGGCATAGAGTGTCTGATCTGATCCCCTTAAAATCCATAGCATGAGCGAGAATTGGGACCATCACTTATTATTCCTATTTCTTACTACTAAAAGTCGGTTATTTTTAGTTGAATTTATCAGATAAACTCAAAAGAATTGGATTAGTAAGAAAATCTAACAACGGAATTTGAAATTGATATATATTCCCTCCCTCCGGCCCCTAACAGTATCCTACTTTCCTTTAATGGTTTTCTAACATTGTACACTACTTTCTTCAATCTCAACCACATTTATCTTTTTACTCTCAAATACAATCTCCGCCATTCACTCTATTCTTAATAAATATCAGACAATACTACTCCCTCCGTCCCAGTCGAAACTGCACACTTTTTAGTCAACTTTGTCTGAGCATGTTTGACCGTAAATTGCAATTGATATATGTACTATAATAGTATCATATGGGATATGGTTAGATTCACAATGCGCTCTATTTTTTAGCTATAAAACTTTTAAACCATAATAATGTATAAAAATAAAGTTATTCACGGTCAAATATGCTCTGAAAGAATTGACCAAAAAGTGTGCAGTTATGGCCGGGACAGAGTGATAGCATAAATACCTAATAACTAATATTAATTTTTTGTACAAGATAGTACTATAAAGACTGTAAATGATGCTGTAAAATGATGACGCGATTCAATTCGAATTTTTGACATGGTTTTGCCCAGTATTATAGTGTGACAAAGGCAAGTCACATGAAGAGAACATGCATTGGTCTCCAAAGATATTGTTCCTCCCAATATCTTAATGCTAAATTATTGCATTCATTTCCAATCAACAATGAGGTTGGAGAATGAGATCAAACTAGATAGTAAGATGAATAATATAGGAATTACTGTTGTACTTGAAATGATTAAAGCTATAGCTTGACACAGGTCTCTTGCAACGGTCAATTAAAGCTATGCACTTGAAATGAATTTTTTTAGTCATAATAATTGTGTTTCTTTCCCGTTATACAACCACTGCAAAATTATGCTATCATTATTTCTTGCAAAGAATGACAAGCTCCCAACTTCGACCACGGAATAGTTCTCTATCGATCTGATTATCTAGATCTCGATTTACAACTCGTTTTATAAGTTGTTGATCTTTTAATGGAATTTTTTTAGCTTTTAACGCTCTCTTCCTAGAATATACAATAGTAGAAAACACGCACACGTTCGAGAAGGACAAGCCCTATAACAGAAGGGAAACAAAAAAGATGAATAGTAGCTAAGAATATACAAATATTGATCCATGGGTCAAAATTAACTTGCCTTGAATCTTGAAATTTCTTGCTCTTCCATCATGCTTTGAACATAAAATTTTGCAACATATTACTATTATTATTATTGTAAAAAAATAAAGCATGAAAAAACATTTGATTAGTAAATTATTGTATTATATCCTCTTAGTGTATTGTTATATGTGGCGATCAAAATATCACAGACTGTCATTCATATTTTATTTCTTTTGTTATCACAATCTCACCCCGACGATCTAAACCTCACAGTTAGTGACCCAAACTCATTACAGTGCAAATTACCGCAACTTCACCACCCGAATTCAATGCTACTGACCCAAATTTTAATACAGGAGGTTGAATGACCAGAATTCCAGATTTTGAAAACAACAAATAAAATTAAAAGTGAACGAAATACGGTGTCACTCAAAATTTTTATAAAAACCAAAAATAAGATTATTGGAATACTCAGAAAAATTCAAACGTAAACAAAAATCGAGATTCTAAATATACAAAGTCTTGGGTGAGACCGTCCTACCATAAGCTTATGGTAGAACGAATGATAGTTCATGTGTTTAATAGATTTGTTCATATATTTCACAGTTTTGTTTGTTATAAGCTGAGTTCATGTGTTTGACAGATTTGTTCTTGTGTTTCACAATTTTGTTTGTTATAATCTGTAACAATATGTAAATGAATTAACAAAGCTGTGAAACACATGAACAAATCCATTAAACACATGAACTATCATTCGTCCTACCATAAGCTTATGGTAGGACGGTCTCACCCAAGACCTTCTCTTCTAAATATTATCATAAAGGTTAATTTATACATTAACTTTCAATCAACAATTCTAGATTTAAGACATTCAGATTTGCAAATTGGTGGTGACTTAAGAATTTTTTTTATGATATTTATTTCTAAATGAGCAAGAAGGTCTATGTAATTTTTGGACATTTTATTATTACACCAAAAATAAATTAGTAGACTAAGACTATTAGAAACCACATAGTGAGATATTACCTCATAAACCTTATAATTTATAAGTATAAGCAAAACCATATTCCTATAAAATTAAAGTGTTAAAATGCAAATACTCTATTTCTGGTATTGGCTACCATCTCAGTCACCACCATGCTACTGCTAGACTCAAACACCATTACAGGCAATGCAAATCTTATTGTTAACTACCAAAACTCTAATTCTTACTATTGATGATTTAATTTATTCGCCGAATATCCAAATCTCAAAGTCGGTGGAAGGATTGAGAGAGGGTTTATGAAAAAATACTATCGATGCAAAAATTAAATGACATGACATGTAGAGGTTCTATAATTGTGGATGTCTTTCTTAACACATGACATAAAAAAAAAGAAGTAGGAACAATATTTATGAGAAAAGGATGATGGACCAATCGTAATGCTTTATTTACCCAACTTTACACCGCACTATTTCACGTGCATGCCACCTCGATCTCTTGCTAGTTGCATCCTTAAAAGCAAATACTCCACTCCAATGCACTTCCATCAATTAATTAAGGTGAAAGATCACATTGAAACAAAAACAAACATTATCCTTCTGACTATTACAAGAAAATATTTCATTAATTATGATTCCATCATAACCTTAAACAACCGAACCGACCTTTAATTTTATCGGTTTTTAATTACTTACAAACAGTACAATCAACTGGAAATTAACCTTAACAAGTATGCATCAACGGCGAACCGCACAAACAATCATTGTTAGTGAAAGATGATGCTCCAAGATGATCAAATGGCTCCCCCATCGGAATCGGCCCGCACAGATGATTGAAGCTCAAATCCAAATGTCCGATGTACCTCACCGACGACAATGTTTTCGGGATCGAACCCTTTAATTTGTTGTACGACAAATCCAGAACGGAGAAGTACGTTTTCGAACCGAATACGTCCGGCAAGCTCCCCTCAAGGCTGTTCCGGCTGATGTTCAGAACGTTTAAGCCGGCGCTGCTTAATAAGCTCCCCGGAATGCTGCCGGAGAGTTGGTTACTGTCCAAGTTGAGGTTGCAGAGGACCGGCATTGACCCCAGCTGCGCCGGGACCGTGCCGGAGATGTGGTTCTGGGAGAGATCTATGTCCGCGAGCCTGTAGATGTTGGCGAAGGAAGTCGGGATTGGTCCGGTGAGCTGGTTCCGGCCGAGTAATGCCCTGCTCATCATGGTGAGTTTTCCGACGTCGGAGGGTATCTTGCCTGTGAGCTGGTTGTTGCTGAGGTCAAGGTGCATAAGGTTTCCGAGGTTCACGATGGACGGCGGGATGGCTCCGGCGATCCTGTTGTCCGCCAGGTTGAGCACCGCGAGTTTACCCATCCGCCCAATGTCGGCAGGGATCTTGCCGGAGATCTGGTTTCCGACGAGGTCCAGGATGCGGAGGATCGGGAGGGACGACGGAATGCAGGCAGGAATTTCGCCGGAGATGGCTTTCCAGTCGGCCACGACAAGGGTGGTGAGCCGGTCGAGGTGGCAGAGAGAAGAGGAGAGTGAACCGGTCATGTAGCCGGACCGGCCGGCCTTTTCGAACATGGGGTCCTCGGACTCTCCCCGGAGAACAATGTCGGCGACCCGGCCCGTGGTTGGGTCGCAGCTGACGCCGTACCAATTAGTGCAGCAATCGGAGCCGGCCCAAGAGTCGAAGATTTTCAAGTAAGGCTCTTTTAGGGCGGCTTTGAAAGATAGCAGCGCCGACCGGTCCGCCGCCGAGCAGGCGTCGGCGGGGAGAACTGCGGCCAGGCATACTATGACGGCGGCGACCAGAGCTCTCATGTTTCTGGTCATTTTCTTTTTCTGTAATCGGTTTGTGAGAGAGTTGAGTAATGAGTTGGAAAAATTAGCAGAATTTATAAATGAGTAGCGAGTGGCAGTATGGGGCAAGGGGAAGGTGGTAGTTGGAAGAACTGTCAAGAATTATTGTACTGGCTGAGTCTCAATTTAATGTTCATGTCTATAATTTTTTTAATTTGTTGTGAATTATTAAGGTAGACTTCACATGCATAAGCATAACTGAAATTTTGTTAAAACAATTAATGTAAAATAGCAACGAAAGTAATGAAAGAAATGCTCGTGGCTCTTTTTTACAACAAAAACTGTGACTATGAATCAAATAATTGAGCCCCCATTCAAGTATTTTGGCCAAAAACTACCTACAATCAACAGAACATATCTATGAAATACAAGCTTGTATAGCATCATAATCAGCTCTTGACTAACCTAGCTACTAACTTTATGAAGTTGAAATTGTGAACTTATGCAAAAATATCTTCCGTCCGAAATGGTGTCTCAGTAGCCTTACAAGGTTCTGGTGGATTCTGTAGCTGTTCGTAGTCTAGTTGTCTGGCAGCTTCATATAGCGCAATACCAACGCTTACAGATAAATTGAGACACCTTACATGCGTATCAACCATTGGAATTTTTATTGCTCCGCCTCCATATGGTTCTGTCTTACAATCAAGCAAGGCTTCTGGTGGTAAACCACTAGTCTCCGAGCCAAACACAAGCCAATCTCCCTTTTTGTAAGATACCTCCTGCAAAAATGCATTTTGATTAAGAGGGTAAGTAAATCGAACAGGAAAGTTCCATAACTATACTTTAAATCATGTTTTCCTTATCTTCTATTAAGGTTTTGGTTCAGAGAGTCAGATGAAGTTAGCTGAACAATTATAATATATGAATATGAGTGTGTGATAGTGCAACTCAAACGTTTCAGTTTTTACTTTTTTTGTACCTCAAAAGACACATTCTTTGCTGGGAACTTGAGTTGAGTTACAAAAAAGGTAAAAACTGACCATCCTACTAAAAAGTATGATACTGAAACGGATCATGCAGAAGCATCTGATAATATTAATATCTCCCCTTTCCATTAGAAGAATCATGTTTATGACACTATTTTTAGTATTGCAAACAAGACTCTTCCAGAAGTGAGGGAGTGTGTGCTTGGAACAACCAATATCTTGAGAAGAGATCAACAAAATGACACACAAATGGCCACATAAAGAGTACATGGCAAAAAAAAAAATGGATAGTAAAGAAACCCACTTCATAAAACATTTGAGTATATTGCATTACGATTCCAAATTTATGGTCATGAAGTCAGTTTTGTCTATCAAAACCTAAAAACTACTTCATCTTGCTCATTATTTTCTTCACGGAATGGGGATGAATGGAACTTTGCCAAAAAATGAAATATATCAAAATGGGGAGAACATTGTGGGACAGACAAAGGAAAGTGTGAAAATAATAGTGAGAGTCAAATATAAGGACAGTGTAGTTGACAAGAATTTTTTGAACAATTATGTTACCTCTAGTCTATCTAAATGACTATACCGGCACCTCTTACAGACAAGAAGCTAATAACTTCATTCTTTTGTAACAGTTCATGTAGCAGTTCTACATAAGAAAAAATTCAATCCATATTTTTTACAAACTGGAGCAGGGCTAAAATGTTATCCACGTCCACCTTATAATATTATTATATGATTGATAAGAGGAAGAAGGAGAAACTGAAAAGAAAGTGGTTGATCGTTGATAGTAGCATAGAGAACCAAAGCTTTGGTTCAAGCAAGTCCAATAGGATTGGACCACTTAAGGCTAATGTGACAACCCTGGAAATTTTTTTATTCCTTTGTAATGTAGCCGAAGCCCAGTGGTTACTGACTACTGAGGTCTGAATATCAAGCCATATGACAGATGAAACTAGATTAGCAACTTACTGAATGTATAGCTGCTCCTCTCTTGGAAAATGCAAGAAGCCTTTTTTCCCCTGGCTGTACATTAGACATCAAACATAAGCATCATTGGAAGGTGTAAAAGAAGGCTTTCAGCTTGAATGCAAGAAACAAAAACCTGTTCACTGAAATAGTCTCGGAATTCTGCCCAAGATTCATGCACTTTAACAACCACGTATCTGAATCAGAAGTCAAGGCTTCAGGTGTTTCTTTTAGTCAAAATTTCATGAAAACATTAGCAATTTGCACTGCAATTTTATCCATGAATTTTCAATTCACAAGTAAATATATGAAACAGATGAAATGCACTACAAGGAAAATTAATCAATATGAGAACCATCTTTTTTGATTCAGCTGTTGTAAAGCTGGTAATAAACTGCTATTAGCAGAATAGAATATTGCGTGTTTGCTTGAAAACCCATAAAAATCCAAAAAAAACAGCATAAATAAATTTAAATGTCACTGAAAGGCTGCTTCCCTAAATCAGATTTCCCAGTTTAACATATTTATCAAAAATACATAATTACAAACTTCAACACCTCAATAGAGCATTAAGGGTTTAATAAAAGTTCAAATTTACTTGCTGGGAGATGAAGAAAAGGCTATAAAAGACTGGAAGTGCTATGTGAAAAATAAAACAACAGAGACTTAAGATTGAAATGACAGGGATTGAATACAGAAGGATACGGCCAGTAATCAAGTCCAGCACGTTTTAATTTCGTAGAATCTATCTGAAACCCCAGTGGCTAAAAATAGACCAATTAGATGAACAGATACTAAGAGAATAAGTAAAGTTGAAAGAAATATAAATAACTCTGAATAGTACCTGAACTAGGTGTAGTCCAACAGCTGATGCTGCACAAGTTCTGGCAATGCATCCAGTGTTTCCAGGTATCTGTCAAATGAAAAGGAATACCAGAATGAATTACATATGCAACAAAGAAAATACTAAAAGAGAATTTGAAAGAGTCATTACAAAAAATACTATTATAATCATAGTGATAGGCTTCAGAATAAATTTGCAGAATCGCAGAAAATGTACTGTAATCATCAAGCAAGATCCTGGCACTGCACTTATTTCAAAAGGTAACTCAATCATATTCATATCTGTGTTAAAAAATACAGAAAAGAAACATTCATCATGCTTTCAGAAAACGTTTTGACAGGATTATCTGTGTTAGTAATGGCCCCTTGCTTTTACATAAGTCATGAAAGAGAAAACAATGTTCAGGGAACGGTTATTAAAATCACCATAGATATCAAAAGGAGGAAATATTGCAGAGAGAAAAACGAAAACATTTTGAAGAACTTCAGGCATCCAAAATAGAGCAAAGGGCCAGTCCAATCAAAATGGCGATAACAATTGTTTACAGAGAAGCCACATGGCATTATGCATCAGTTATTCTATTTTTTACTTAGCTTAGTGGGGCATTAAGAAGAAAAAATAGGCAGATTTATAATAATATAGTAGTGTTTCCATAAGCAATCTAACAACCTTAGGTATATATAATCAAAAAAATAGTACTCAGGAACTAGGGAAGCACAACCAAGATCATTCAAGAAAAAAATTGTGTAGGCAGCATTCCTGTATCTTCAACTTCATTTTACTAGTGACCATAAATGATAACACCTCTCTTCACGCCTAGTGGTTCTAAAGTCTCATTTCGATTTCGTAGCATCATACTCCTGGCTGGAGTATATTATAAGTACTTTCAAACTAATAACAAATACAGTACTTTCAACGCGGAGAGTCGTGTTTCTATAACAAAACTGAAAGTCAGGCATTCGAGATACCCGGGGAGAAACAAGGACAACTTGAAGCATTCTATTTTGTGCCATTGCCTCACCAACTCCATTAGGCAAGGCCTTGGCAATTCCCCTTTCACCTGATACCAAAAATCCAAACTTTAAAGCGACTAACAAACATTTACTGCAGTGAAAATGGATTCTGAAGATAGAAAGCTTGTAAAATACTTACTTAGGGAGCACAGCGGCGCAAAACGTGAAGATTGGCACTTGGGTCTGGGTAGGGAAGAGTAAAATGGGCGGAATACGGAAGCTTTTGCTCGAAGATTGAAAGGGAAATTTATGATTATGTTGAGTGCTTTTGATTCCATGTCTCTTTGTTTACGATGTTGGATTCTCACTTCTCAGCTCAGTGCCAAGAAGATGATATGGGGGGCTCCGTGAGTATAAACCTCGAAGATTTGCAATAATTTCCCTTTACCCCCTGCTTTCCTTTGTTTTTTCATTTAAGAAATTGGCACAAAATAATGTTAAGTAATGTTAAGTAATTTTTTTAGTTGTTAAACAAGTTCCCACTAATACTAATATTATGTAGTACAGGGATATCACCTTAATGGGTAACATTAGTTTTTAATTTTTTAGGGGTTATAAATACAGGTCCAATTTTCTTTTGCATGTTCGAATTGATGTAGGGAGAATAGCGGGGAAGATTAAGCAAGGAATCACTCGTCATAAAGGCATGAGATCAGCTACGGCTTGTGGAGGATTCAACGGTAATCTAGAGCACAACCTAAAGCGAATCAAGATACTCCGTAGATTGAGACTCGTTGGAAGGTTCTTTCTACCTACAGCACATCGATATCGATTGCAACTAATTTTAATTCTGAATTCATTTTATATTTATCTAGGGTTCAATATGTATTTAACCACATTGTAGCAGCCACAAAAAATTAAATCAATTATTATATTTCGAGAGTATTTTTATCTTATTCCTGGTGAATTCCAAATTTCGGATGAATTTCAAAACATAACCCTTGAATTTGTGCTGGCGAATCCTTGATTGCTTCTTACAGATTCGTGCTAGCGAATCTTACGATCGATATTCCAACTTTTTCAGAATTGCATTAGAATACCTTCAAATATACTCTTGCATTTTGAGTTTTTTTCCCTTAACAATAAATATCATGAGTATTTTAGTAAAAATACGGACACGCAAAATAAAAATGGACCTGCATATAACAACATCTTTTTGTAGTAAATTTATCATAATTATATTATAATTTAATAAAATTCACTATTTAAATATTATCATGCGAGTGATTAATTGTTTTTTCTTTATATATTATTGTCATAGTTTATTTGATACAAAATCTCGTATATAAGGCGGACTTATGTTATATAATATTGTTAAAGATAAAACCACCATTAGTGGAATGATTATATTGGCTTATTCATATCATAAAGAACAAACTGAAAAAATATACAAATCCGCTGCCAAGCATAGTTCGGACACGAAATAGAACCCTAAAGTAAGGGAAGTTGTAGTGGATTAATAGCACCCAAAACAAAAGGTAAATGCACAAGTGGAGGCGATAAATTAGAGAGGCTGACTTACAATAATGCCGCTTGATGTTGCTAATTTCATGTTGATTTGTTTGATAGTTGATAATTTAGGCACTGTTTGCCAAAAATTATCTGTAGATCAGTTCAGTTTAGTTCAGTTCAGTTCAGCGAAAATGTAATTTAATGAAATTCAGGTTAATTTAGTCACTTTGATTCTTTTTTCAATACAATAATTTTATTTCAGGTCAATTCAATCCAGTTCAGTTTAGTTCAACAAAAAAATAAGATCTAGCAAACAAAACCTTATTAAGCGGTTAAAATCAGCGCATTTGATACCACATCTTCATTTGAATTTTAAGTGTTTTTTCCACTATTCTTATATTGTATTTTTAGAAGAATGGAAGAAACTACAGTAAAACATCTATAAATTAGTAATGTTGGGACCGAGATATTTTATTAATTTAGCGAAATATTATTATATCGATAAATTAATAATTTATTAATTTAAAGAGGTTTTACAAGTGATCTTTCAATTTCCAAGTCCAATATACTAGTTACAATGTAATAGAGATGAAAAAAAAATTAGAAAACAAGTTCAAATACAATCACAAATTAATTGAGTTTATCAAGTTCATTGTTTTTGAATAAGTAAAAAAGTTAGTTCATGATACTAAAAAGTTGGTCCATGGTACAAACGCGCTATATTAAACATGGTTAGAAATTAATCAATGTAGAATGTCCATAGATTTGAAGCTCAACAAAAAACAAGTTAATATAGATTCATTTTTTACTAGACAATCTTAAAAATTGTAGATTCATTTTAAAATGTAGAATGTTCATTTTTTTACCCTAAAGATGTCTGTAGTGTTTATAAATATATTATTGGTTGTTCATCTCTTGGCTATGGTGCAATGGAAGAATTGGGACCATTCAGAGTTGGTAGTGATGGGAAAACATTATTTGAGAATAAATTTGCTTGGAACTATGGTTTGTAATTGCCCTATCTATATTTTTTTTCCATTAAATTATGACTTGCTAATTATTTGCTTGTCTTATTTTGATACTATCTCCGTCCTAACCAAAGTGTCTTATTTTGACTTTTCAAAGTCAAACAGAGATAACTTTGACTGCTAATATATTTATTTAAGTATATAAATGTATTTTGAAAAAATATTATTTTAAAATATATGTTATTATGAATCCAACCATATATTACATGATAATAATTTAGAATAAATAAATATGTGTAAATTTAGATAAAGCTAATTGGAACATATATATATATATATGTATGCATTAGAAAGATTGGTAATGATGTATTTGTTCAATTTGCTTACTATATGAACTACTGAGAGAATAAACTAACAATTATGACTACATGACATGCAAATATAAATTTTTGGTATTAATTTAACTTTAATTCATTGATTTAATATATTTATGTAGTTGCGAATTCGCCATCATAGCTGTTATATTAATAACCAACTAGTTACGATGTCGAAACAAGCAAGAGTAATGGACGCGATATCGCGTAACTGCATTACAAAACTTTCGATATCGTACGTAGTTTCAATGCACGGCGGTTATTACCGACCACCGGTAAATATAGAGGAAACCGCCGTTAATTAAAACCCAGAAAACTAGGCCAAAAAAATTATTGAATTTGACTTTCGAGTTCGAAGGATTTACACAGTTACAGCGGTTCATGGGTGTTTTGAGGAACCGCCGTAATTACCTGTTGTAAATCACCTGTTTTGCACTAGTGAGTGAGATTTTCATACTCCAACACTACATTAGATTTTGTAAAGGGTGGAGACCGAAAAACAGCCAAAGATAACTATATATTCTTGTTAAATTGGTTTGAAAGATTTCCCGAATATAAAGGCAGAGATTTTTATATTGTCGGTGCCTCAATTAGCACATCTTATTGTCCATAATAACAACTCCATCATCAATTTAAAGGGAATCCTGGAATGTATGTGCATTCTTTTATTTTATAAAATTTTGTATACATCATGAAAGAATTCGTGCCCGAGGTGAATCGAATAAATTTAATATATGGATCAGAAACTGACCACACTTAACACAAAATGAATATGCATTAGCGACTAAAAAATATATTGAAATATAACCAATTTTCTCCAAGTTGTTATTTTGTATAAAGAAATTAGTTGTAGAGTATACAAAAATGAAACATATAAAAATATTAGGGTGATAGTGTGTATATATACTCATGCACGTGACACAATTTATATATTTTAGGTTGGAAATGGAGTGATCAATCGTGAGACAGATATCAGAGGGGTGTATGATATTGGGCACCACACACCCTTATTTCTCCTCAAATTCATACGGAGATAAACAAAAATTGCAATTTCTTAGGTAAAAATAATAAACAATGTATTTCCAGCATCAATCAACTATTTCAATATTTACTATCCTATATGCTCATCTGTTGTTGGCAATCTTACCACAATCCCTAAGACTCATTTGGTATCTTCTCTTTTTTATTTTTATAATCCTAAGACTCAAATTTAAATTTTTATTTTTACATTTTAAAATAAGACTTTTCCATTATAATAAAAATTATTTTTAAGTAATACTTCATATAATATTGAGGGACTATAATAATTAAGTGCAAAATTTTAAAAATAGTTGATTCACCAATCCTATACTCTTTGGAAATTATTTGCTCAGTTTTAAGCTTCAAATTCAAGCTCCTTGGAGTGCTTGGTATTTGAATGGAGAAGTGAGTTTACTAGTTCTAATACTTGTTGCCATAAAAAAGCTTGAATATTTTATTTCATTATATTCTCCATGCAAGATTAAAATTAATATCTTAATAATTAAGAATGACCTCTAATATATTTACTAATTGTTTTTTTTTACTTGTGTATGGATTTAGGTCGGGGGCTATGTATCCTACAAGACAAACTTAATATTTGCTACACTAACAGGAGTTGGACATGAAACCCAAGTTATAGACCTGATAGAAGTCTCACGCTTGTTTCTCACTTCCTTACAATGAAACCTCTACCATTAAATTAAACAATTTTTTAGTTAACCAACTGGGCTAGTCAGGGGCCTTGCCCCGCCCAGGGCAGGTCTGGAGTTCGAAACTTCTCAGAGGCAACATTTTACGCAATTCTCTCAGATCCCCTGAGTCAATTCTCCAGTCGTATTCAACTCAAGAGTCGGAGCTGCATTGATGGTGTCAAGAGCAGAGGAGCATCGACGGTGTAAGTGAGATCTTCACTCCACTCTAAGCATCATGGTGAGGACCTCGGCCACTCGACATACGGGATCAGTAGAGTAGAGTAGGTTAGTGTAGAATTAGATTAGAGTAAAATAGAATTCTTGTATCAAATTCGGTCGTTTTAGTGTTCCCTTAAAAATAATTTTGTAGTTGGATGAGTAACTTTGCATTTGATGTTGTTAATGGGTGGATTTTTTTTTATGAGGCACACTAATGCTTTAACACATTTTGTACTTTTCCACTTGAGATTGGAAGAGTCCTATTTAAGATGATCTCACAACAAAACGAGGATTACATTATAATTTTTAGATTTGTTTTTAATTTTAGATTTTCAAATATTATTAAATTTAATTAAGGATCAATTTTAGAATTTTCACACCAGTTCAAAGATGGAATGCCAAAACGCTTTCTTTTCCCCCTAAACCCTTCTATCTCGCTTTTGAAAACCTACATGCACCGGCAGCCGGAGCCATCTTGGAGCCTGGGTAATCCAGACTACCCCATGATTAAAATAAAGAATTTCTTTATGCAGGTCCATTTTTCTCTTGCATGTCTACATTTTACCATAATGCCCCGTGATGGAATCCTATGATTTCAACCCATTTTTTGTCTTAACAATATTAGAGGTATTATGGTAAATATACGGACCTGTAAGGGAAAAATGAATCTGCATGGAGCAACCCCTTAAAATACCGGGTGAAATATTTATATATGGGAAACCTCATATTCATAGCGGAATTTGTTCTTGGGATATTAGTGAACCTGCCTAATTATTTAGATTTAGTATATCAATAATGTTGCATCTTTTTGTTGTTTTGTTGGAGAAGACAACTAAAACTGCAAATATCCTACTTTGATATTTTATTAATATGTTTTGTTGAATTTGTTGGAGGGGCATATAAGTAGCAGGCAGAGAAGAGATACAATGCATGGACTTTTGCTTGATTACAAATGATGAAAAAAAAACAATTTCTCCATCATGCAGGTCCATTTTTTTACCATAATGCCCCTGAAGAATCCTATGATTTCAAGCCCATTTTTTGTCTTAACAATATTAGGGGTATTGTAGTAAAAATACGGACTTACAAGAGAAAAATGGACCTACATGGAGCAACCCCTAAAAAAATAAGCAATACTACAGACGGCACTAAAAAATTCGGAGTTTGCTACATGCCCCTGATTAACAGCAACTCCCCTTCCTGAATCATCTTCAAAATTACAGTCAAGTTTGCGTAAAAATGGTCATCATTAATTACAAAGAGTTGGACTCAAAAGCAAGAATTGCCTACCGTACCGTGCAACTACTTTGTAATTATGGTAGTAGCGGCTTTGTAATTAGGGCAATTGGTCATGTTAACAACATTTTGCAGCCCTTTCCGGTTTCTCCCTCTGTTTGACTTCAATCACCCTAGTCTTGGCAAGATATTGTATCAATCGCAAACAAATTCGTTTTAAATACCCGGATAATAATTAAAAACATGGATAAAGACAACTAAAAGCAAAATAAACAAAATGTCAAAAAAATTCAATGATTCATTCGTAGCAAAATAAACAAATACAATACGGCGCCTATCGACGTAAGAAGACATACATTCACATATTGAATTGATTATTGCTCTGGTTGAATTTGAGTTATTAGAGATTTCGACTTCAATTCCTACGTGGTTAAATAATAATTATCCAATTTAGAAAATGTAAATATAAAAAGACATGTTATTCATCTCACTAGGGAAAACAAATAATTTCCAATTGGGACATGTATATATGAGGATCAACAAATAATTTACAAGGTACAGTATTTTCGAATAAAGGTAAAAACAAAACTATTAAGGGTGAAAACGAGAAGAAGTATAAACTCTCTAGCCAACGTAAGGTAGGAAACAAAATTCAAGGGCTGGAGAAGCAAACTTTGCAGCTACTACAAAAAACCGATATCTTTAACCTTTGGCCCCCATCATCTTCTCCTCCTCTCTCCTATTACCCGGTTGCCGAGTTCCTATGCTCCCAACTCACCGGCCTTTTTTGACCGGAAATTAAGGTATTACACAAAACTGGAATAATCTCGTGCTGTAATCCATATCTCCTTCGATGTCTATCCATGGATTCGTTTATAGGGCCTCGATCACTCTTTTAATCGATTCTGCCCCAATTCAATTCAGTACTCAACCCTGAATCTGGATATCAATTCGTAGTCTTGTTTGTTTTTCGATTACTTGAATTTCTGTAGGGTTTTTTTTTGTGTTTTCGTGTTTATCTTTTATAGAGAATTTTGGACGTTTTTCTCCAGTGATGGATCAATTTCTGTTTTAGGTTTAAATTATACTAATTTTATAAGCTATCTATCCTGGATCACGAACGATTAAGGATTATCTCTTTTTTTTTTTTTTTTTTTGTTCTCGTGTTTGGGTTAAAATCGTTTACCTTGTTGGAAATTGAGCAGAATTATGAATTGTTAAATTGAATAGTTGATGTGTTTTACTGTGATGTTGCTGGACTTGAAACATGTTAATTCTATTTTTGGAGTTGGAAATCAAAATATCTGTTAAATGTTATTATAAAGGTGAACTGTCTGTTTCGTTCTCTAAATATTGTGTAAGCATACTTGTCGAGCAGTGGATCTTCTAAACAGTAGCAAAGAAAGAAATCGTGCTGTTCATATAATGGAGGGGAAAAAAGGAACTAGTCTCTTTGTTAATGACGGATCGTTTATGGAGAAGTTCAAACAGCTTCAACAAGAGGAGCAGAAGGAGAAAGAGAAACGCGAACTTAACTCAGGGCCTAATGCATCTGGAACTTCAACACCAAAACTTGTGATTAATAAACCAATGGTGTCTATCAAGCCAAACAGCTTGCCAAGGAGTTCTCCAGCCACTTCTAGTGGTAAACTTGCATTTAGCTTGAAACAGAAATCAAAACTTGTGGTTGCCCCAGTTAAATTCGACGAAGATGAGGATGAAGAAGATAAGGAAGCTGGAAACAAGTCTCATGATGGTTCAGCAAAGCGGCAGAAATTGGATGAGTCTCATTCTTCTCAGCAATCAGTGAGACTAGTTGATGTTGGTAATGACTTTCTTTTCATCTGCTTTATTTGGTATTTACTACTAATGATTATTCAAGCTTCGACTAGAAAATGAGCTAGCTAATGAAGATTGATTAAGCGTGAATTAGAAGAAGACTGATTAAGCATGTGACTTAGAAGGTTTAGATATTGGTTTTATATTTGCTTCGCCGGAAGAAAACCATTGTACTTGAGCTTAGTATTGCGCATTCTTTATTTGGTATTTAGCAAGAATTCTTTATTGGACCTTTTCGTTTTCATCTACATTCCAACATGTGAAGGTCTCATTGAGTTCCATTGCAAAATTTACAACCAAACTTTTGATTATATGTTGTGGGGCTCTCTACTTATTTGTTTCCTTCCATTCCCAAAACATTTTTTTTTGCAATAGATTCCTCTGGTTGGACTTCTTGTCCACGTCAAACTGAATTGTAATATCTGTCATTCGAGCTTAGGGGAATTTCAGTTTTAAGGCCATTACTTTCACCTTTTTCTTGCATATTGCTTGAGATGACCGTACTCGGGCTTTTGATAGTTGTCTGGGCATATCTCTATTTGCTCTAGTGGATAGAATACCCAAAGCATTGTTGAGTTATTCTAATCTGATGAATGCAGCTTATTCTATAAGCCCTTATCGACATTGCTGGAGATGTTCTAAGAAAGATTTGGAAAATGGCACGCCTGCTACAAGAGTATTTTACATTGACTTGTTCTTGGTATTAATCGGTTATTTAAGTGACATGCAGCACCGCCCTCCCCAAGTGATCCTGCAGTCAAGAAAGTTGCTGACAAATTAGCAAGTTTTGTGGCCAAGAATGGAAGGCAATTTGAGAATATAACACGGCAAAAGAATCCTGGGGACACACCATTCAAGTATGTCTTGCTTTTGTTTGGTTCATGCTACTTTTTGTTTTGGAGTTTATTGGACACGATTAGTTTGTTGTCTTTCTCGCCATGTAGTCCCTCCGTAACCTTTTAATTTTTCTTGTACTGTGTAACTGAAGAACCATTCTTTTCCGAGTCATTAGTTATTTAGAACTCTCCTTTCCACTTTGGATTGCATGTTTTTCAGCTCAAGTTCCTTTGTTAATGAATCTGGCACTGGTTGCTTCTGACGCCTTTTACTTGTACAGTTCAGTAATAATATTGGCACAATTTTGAATCAATTAGTTATCATGGTGTAGCCTGTCTTCAAACTCATTTACCTTTTTGCTCGTATCCATCAACCTTATCTTCCTACATGCTTTCCCTTGAGGAAATGTGAAAACATTGACACATCTTTTGGTAGTTATTGTCATGCCCTTCTGTAGTATACCCTAAACAAGATCTTAACCAAGCTCTACTTAACAGGTTTTTGTTTGATCTGAGCTGTTCTGATTACAAGTACTATGAGTATCGGCTCACTGCTGAGGAAAGAGCACTGTCAGAAGTCAGGGATCCCGAGACCCCCCAGAGTGGTTAGATCTTTAAACTTTATGCATGCTCTCTTGTCAATATATTGAGATGCTTTGAGATTGTCATTTTGAGGGTTGATGTTTTGAGGTTGTACATACTCGATAGCAACAATACATTGGTTGTAGTTCAAGGGGGTCTCTTAATGCAGTCTTTTGGGTTATTATTTTAATTGATTACTTGTATTTTGAAACTGGCTCATTTTATAAATCTTGTTCTGCTGAATTGTATTCAGTATTGTATGTGCCTAGCTTGAAATTTGCACTTGTCAATAGTAACACTCAGAATCCTAAACATTTATTTACTTGATTTATTCATGATGATTTGAGTTCTATTATCTTGTATGATGTTTTGAAGCTTTATGAAAGAAACGCTTTTGATTGTTTGCAAAACAACATTTTATCTCTTCCCCTCTAATCTAACCATTTGTTTTGTAGGTAACCCAGTAAGTGCAACAAATAATTCTCAGAGATCATATCAACATCCATCAAACTACCAAATTCCTCCCTCAGCTTTATATGAAGAAGAAGAGAGAACAAGAGTAACTACATCAGCTGGAAGATCAGGTACGTAAACAGTTTTGATGTTTTTTTTTCTGAGCTTCTTGCTCTTCAGTATGAACTTTTCTGTGTTTTGTCACACTGAAATGTTGGAAATAAACCACATTCACCGGGGTAGTATAAATTTGTTATCTTACTTTTGCCATCTTATTATTATTTTGATAATAAACCACATTCCCTGTTTACCTTTGTTTACTGTTGATTGTTAGATACTTTGCAGATCTGTGTTTAGTAATGTTCATTCTACTGTATCTTGATTGGCCTGGTATTAAATGTAATTGTTTGGTTGTTTTGTTAAATGACATTAGTATTATATTTATAGGTGGGCTGGGCCATTTAATAGTTTGGTGCTGGACGTCGTGTTTATTTTGATGTACTCCTGATATTAATGAGAAAAGGTTCCATCTAGCATGTAATTTAACCTAGATATCATGCTGCTGAATGGTATCGGGATGGTGTACATTCAAACCTCATGCATGTTGTAGGCATCATTAGGAATATCATAAGAGGAGTTGTTAATTTGACCTATGATGTTACTGTTTGATGATTTCTGCTGCTGCATCCAGCTGCTATAGTATACTCAATTTGATCACTCGTTCAGCTTAATATGTTTATTGGTTGATTACTAAGTATATTATCATTTATGCGTTTACTTGTAGGTGATTCCCATGTTCCAACTGATCGTATAGCTAGGATGGAGTACTACGCGAAGAAAGCGGCACAGGAAGAAAAGTTCAAGGCTCCTAAAGCATCAAAGGATGAGATGCCCCCACCGGCTTCACTTCAGGGTTAGTTCTGATCTTGCATGCTAAATAATCTATAGCTGGAGATAAGTCATGAAATTTGATCTTTTAACTGTTTGAGTATAGTGATCTATTTTAGAAGGCAAAGTCTCTTCAATATATATCTTTTATGTTTCATTTATGCTCATAATTTTATAGCACATCTTGAACTTTTGCATGAACTGCTATGATTACAGCTTTTCCTGGGAAGAAAGGACATCACATGGGTGATTATATTCCACAGGAAGAACTTGAAAAGTTCTTAGCTTCTTGCAATGATGTTCAAGCACAAAAATATGCTAAGGAGGCAGCAGATAGGGCTAGGATTCAGGCTGATAACATTGGGCACAAACTTCTGTCAAAAATGGGCTGGAAAGAAGGTATATGCATTTCTGTTCCTCGTCGTCTGACTTTTTGATTATTACAGGGCTTTTGGTTGCTTATTACATCTCTCTCTCTCTCACACACACACACACACACACCCACACACCAGAGACCACGCATGCAAATTTCTGTGATTCTTGTTACCCCTCCAGTCAGGAAGTAAACTCAGGAATCTATTGTTGCATTTTTTTTTGGCATAAATGATAAAAAGGCTCTGCAACTCCATTGAAAACAATAAAAATAATACTAAAGATGTGCATTGTGTTCCTGTAGTGTGCAGTGCTGCATTGGTGTTGTATATACAGAATGTGCGTAATGATGTTGCACATTGTCTGTAATTACACCAGTTGACAATTGCATAAGCAATTTTGGGTCCTTCAAATTGACCACCATTTTCTAGAGCTATGTAGAGTCTGTTTCTGGTTTAAAGCATACCCCATATGATCTGGGCACATCACATGTGCCCACACACTAAATGCAAGTAACAGGCAGTTGTGCTTGGTATTGGCAGTGTGATGAGCAACTGCAGATATTGACTGTTTTAAAATGCAGGTGAGGGCCTTGGGAGCTCCAAAAGTGGCATTGCTGATCCGATAACAGCAGCAGGTGGTGTAAAAAAAGACCATCTTGGTGTTGGTGCTCAACAACCCGGAGAAGTAACTGCAGAGGATGATATTTATGAGCAATATAAAAAGCGCATGATGCTTGGTTATCGCTATAGACCAAACCCTTTGGTATGCATGTTTGCCTTTGTTTTCTACTTTCTAGCCTTTTGTATTACTGACATCTTTATGCTAGATTATGTGTAAACTGAATTACAATTACTTATTTGAACAATGCCATGTGTTTCTTTGGCTGCAGGGCAATCCTCGTAAAGCATATTACTGAGGAATTCTTTGGAGTGCTTCTTGTACTTGTGAAGTGGGATTGAAGCTTGTCAAAACGGCTTAAAATTGTATTTACATTTTTTTTTGGTCTTAATGTATTGATTTAAGATTCTTCTAAGTTTACATATTGAATAGTATATCGCGAGCTTCCTCCAATAGTCATCAATTAATCGATGTATGAAGAACTGCACCTTTGCACACTTCCTCATTTTTTTTTTGTAAACATGTTCAAACAACAAACTTTAAAGTTTGGTGCTCCATGTTCATATTTTACATTCACTTTTAAAAATGCCTTGACACTGTTTGACAAGTGATGCATTATGCTGATTATTGCAATTTCATTTGATTTGAAACAAGCTTTTAAAGAGTATTCCATAGAGTACACTATTTTTTACGTCTAGATGAAAGAATCGGTGAGAGTTGCACTTTTCTCCCTGTTAATTAACTATTGGTTATTTAGTATTTGTAATTATGATTTTGAAGTAATCATGAACAAATGAACTACTAGAGCAAATCATGAACGAAGTGTATTCGAAGATTTTATAAGTTCAAATTTAAGGTCAAAATTTAACCTTTTTTTTTTAATTTAAACCACGCAAAGCAAATTTAATTGAACAAACAAGAGTATTAAAGTTCAGGAAAATGTTTAAACCCAATGACTAACAAAAATGATAGATGTAGTTACTGAGCCTTCTCTGAACTGCCAATCTATAATCCATGAAATTAGAGGATTAATTTCGGCATATTCATTTTCCGGTATTTTTTGGGTAGTTAGGGATGAAAATTATATAACTCATTCTCTAGTTCAGTACGCTAAAACAAGCGTCTCAGACTCGATCTCTTGAGTATCTGAAAGGATTATGGCATCCACACGGACCACCGATATACTACTTGATGATAAAATATAAAATATAAAATAAGGTTGATAATAGTATTTACATTGGCACTTCGTATTATCATCAAAAGGCAATTCATCAATGATGATGGTTACAATATTTATAGACGTACAATACAAATTAAATGGGGAACTATTCTAATCAATAACCTTCTCACTAAGAAAACAATATAGCTAAATATCTATATTCCTAACATAACGATATACTGAATATCTTTATTTTCTTTCCTTAATCTCAACACCCTCCCTCAAGTTGGAGCATGGTGAAAACCATGGCCGACTTGCGAAAAAGATCATGAAATATCAGTCAGAAAGAGCACACTACCTCGTTAAAAAACCCAGTGGGAGAAAGAGTATAGTGTACTCCCCTTCATTAACTTCATAAAAAAAATACGGTAGTTTCCAAAGGCCGGAAGAGTTCGCCTAATAAGAGTAGGTAATGGCCCATCAAGTAGTATATTGGTGGTCCGTGTGGATGCCATAATCCTTTCACGCCTCCGCAAGTGCAAGGTACGGGCCGTAAGCATATTGCACTTGGACAGTATATTAGTAGAGTAAAAAAACAATATATTAGTAGCAATCGGCAAATCGGTGACTGAATCGACGGGCGGCGGGAACATGATAGTGGCTAGCAGCGGTCGAACGGTCAGCAAATCTACAACAATTAGGTAATCAGTAACCATCGATGATTCCAAGGTCAACTAACGGCGGCAACTCTGGACGGCTAGCAGCGGTCGACGAGAACTCAACGACGGCAAGTAGTAGTCAGGTTTAGGAACAAAACAGCTTTTGATACCATGATATCAGTTTTTCTTTCCTGAGACCTTACAACTTATTCCTACGATAATCTTCCCTAATTTATCAAGCCGCCGCCGACCGCTGCCAGCTGCTCCACGCCGCCGCCGCCAGTCGACTTCCGCTTGATACTACCACTATGTCGATTCATGGAGATGATGGTTCTGACGCTGCCCGTGATGCCACCGCCAACGCTGCCCGTGTGCCACCGCCGACGCTGCTTGTGATGCTGCCGCCGCCTTTCTTCAACAAATGATGTTGCAGACCGCCGGTAATCATCCACCTCCACCGGTTAATCGACCTTCGAACTCTCCGTTTTTCATCCATCCGTCGGATCAGACTGATCACAACATCTGTTCTGCCGTTCTCAAGGGTGACAATTACCGAGAGTGGACTACTGCTATACGTAATGCTTTTCGGGCTAAGCATAAGCTCGGTTTTCTTGAGGGAACAATTGTGTGCCCTCCAGTTGATGACCCAGATTACGATGACTGGTTTGCTGTTAACTCGATGCTTGTTTGCTGGATCATGATGAGTATCGATGTCAATCTGCGCTCTTCCATCACCCAATATGATCTTGTTTGTGACCTATGGTGTGATTTTGCTGAACGATTTTCTACTGGAAACATACCCAAAACCCTGCAACTTCGCCGTGAAATTGGTAGATGCCGCCAACATGGCCAATCTATTGCTCTCTACTACGGAAAACTCAAGAAGTTATATGGAGATTTCAATGCTCTTGTCCCTCTTAGGGTTTTCACGTGTGTTGCGTGTCGCCAACTCTGTCACTGTCAAGCTGCGACTCTAGCTTTTCTTGATCGTGACCAAGAGATGGTGCACTAGTTTCTCATCGGTTTGGACGACAACTTTGGCAATTTGATCTCCACCGTGATTGTTATGGATCCATTGCCTTCGTTTGCTAAGGTTCACTCCCTTGCTGTTCAGGAGGAGGATAAGAACTCGCTGCTTCGCACCAACACTTCAACCGATGCTATGGCTTTTGCTGCTCCAGCCGCTCGTTGTTCTCCTGCTGCAAGCAATTCCAGTGTTCATGACCATCGCGATCGCAATGATCTGTTTTGTACTCATTGTCGCGGCAAGGGGCATGACAAGGCGACCTGTTTCAAGCTTATCGGATTTCCTGATTGGTTTCACGAGCTCCGTGGATCTGTGCCACCTTCAGACGCGGCTCCAAAGGGCTCTCAACAGCCCGCTCCTGCTCTTGTCGCGTCTCACCGCCTTCCTCCTGGAACGCCTTTTGCTGGATCAGCCGCCGCTCTGGCTGCTGTCCCTCCTGTGAGAACCCGAAATTTTGAAATAATTTATATTTAAAAAATTAAACCTAAGTAAAGTAAAATAAATTAAAAATATATAAATATAATAGTCAGGATAATAGAATAGAAAAAATGGTGGTCGATAAATACATAAAATGAGTGGTTAGTATATTAACCTAAAAATATAATATTAGGTTTGAATAAATAAACTAATTAGACAAATTAGAAGAATAAATACTAGAAAACAAAATAATAAAATAAGTGTCATGTTTAATTAGGTAGTTAAGAGCAATTGGGGAAGAATAAACGATTCAGTTACCTTTTCAAGGTTTAATATACAATTATGGAGTATGCATGATTAGGGGATTTGAAGAGTCTATTTTATCACGTTTTTAATGGTAGTATTATTCTGGGAAACGTTTCTTTTAATGGATGCATTATTTCGGAAAGTTAATGGTGGCATTATTTTGGGCAAGTGAACAGACATTCACTCTAGTATAAATAGAAAGAGACTATTGTTTTGGAATTCACTTTTCATTCTCTATTCTGAAGGAAAGTTAGGACTATCAAGAGATTTACGTAAGTTAATTGTCGGTTTATATTTTAGGAACTTATATGATGATTATGCATGATTGATGATCTTAATTTGATACCGGAAATAATGAACGATGGATATATATGGTAGGGATCATTTAGAATTCGTATGCAATCATGTATGTTTCCATGGGAGTCGAATATGTTGATTTCATTACCATCATTAGTGTAAATTTGTATTAAATAGGGATTAAATCAATCTAATCAATTTTTTTTATTTGTTCATTTGAGAAATAGGGATTCAAATGTGATCGTGAAGACTATGTTACCACAATTTGAATTATGTGAGATTTGTAATTGTATACAATATTAATGACCTTAGTTATAAATAAATAATTGCAGGCTGAGGTTCCAGAAGCATTTGAGTTTTAAGTTTGTTGACGGTGAGGGTTTTTAACCATTTTCAACAATTTAATGAGAACAAAACTATTTTCAGTAAAAGAAATAAAGATCTTTTTCTTTTACAAAGACTCGACTTTACACGAAAAGTCCAAAGTCATATTAAATTTTTAAATGAGTGTTTAAATGATTTTCTACGTCAAAAGGAAAGATTTTTTTTTTGTTGTTCAATCTTTTCTATTTAGTTTACTTTAACACCGGGCGCCTATTGAGAGACCGAATCTAACGAGGTCGGCAAAGGGCTTGATCGTTGGGTAAGGTTTCCGTAGGATCCGTGCCCAAGAAAATAATGTGGCCAGGGAATTGGCCTACCTCGACCAGGGAATTGGTCTACTGTTGCCAGGGAATTGGCTTTACTGTTGCCAGGGAATTGGCGTTTACTGTTGCCAGAGAATTGGCGTTTACTGTAGCCAGGGAATTGGCATTGGTTTTGGGATGTCTTGGAATTTCCTCCGCTTCGAGCGGACACCTGATAATCTAACATTTTTACTTATTATCGTTCTCTGTTATTAGTTAATTTTATTTTCAAAAAAATAAAAATAATTGATGATACTTGATTTACAAAATATGAGAAAAAGTTTTAAAATCGTTTGACTTATTTCCAAAACCTTTCATCTAATTTAAGAAGTTATGTTGAACCCTATCTTTGGAAATGATTCTCTTACAATTGTAGGTGCATAGTTTACGTTGTTGGTTTTTTAGGAAACTAAAGTGTGAACCTCTTGATTTTTACCATATTTTCTAAAAGGAAACTATCTTTCTTTGATTAACATTCATTTCCGTCGTTAATTATGTTTTCCGAAAATATCCTAGATTAATTTTGTACGTCATTATATGTGAAACTTACTTTGATATATCTTTTGAGACCCTCACTGGCTAGTTTTATTTATTTTTATTTTTTTGAAGGAAACCACCATAGGTGGGGGGAGTTATATTGGCTTCCCCTTGCCTTTTAAAGACCAAAAAGAAAAAGTTTACAAGAACCGCTTCATAAGCGGTAGAGAATAGAAAACCTAAAGTAAGGAGTTCTATAGGTGTAGTTTCTGCAAAGGAAACTACACAAGACTTATAATAGCCTTCAAAACAAATGAGTTAGCCTAAGAACTAAATACTCATTCTGTGCTAAAAAACAGAGGAAAAAGTAGAGGCCGTTGAGAAAAAAGACTAATAATCCAAATGCTTATTGGAGAAACAGAACAAACTGAGACTCAAGGCAGCCGATGGAGGTAGTCTCTTTACCCAAACATAGCCTCTCTGTTGAAAAACATGGAGATTGGTGAGCACTATATCCTCTTGGAAATTTCCAAAGTATAGCTTTCAGGTGCAGCTCAGAAGTGGCTTTTGTAGTATCATCGGAGGGGAGAAGAAAACCAACTGGTGGTGTACCTGAAATGTTGGTAAAAACATCAGCAGTACCTGTTCTTAATCCTGAGAGATGGGAGTCCCTGTTTATCTAACAGAAAGGCCCCTCTGGCTGTTCTAGGCATATCACTCATACTCAATTCACAACTAAGATGATTAGAGAGTGAGTGTTTGGCAAGTATGTCAGCCACTATATTGCCTTGTCTTAAAGCATGAACAGCTATAGCAGGATATAGACTGCATTGTATATGATGAACAAGGTGGTAAACTGACCAATGTGATTTGGATGGATCATTTATCATATTAACAGCATTTAAACAGTCAGATTCCAACCAAAAAGTAAACATGTTAAGGGAGTGTGCAGTGTGTATACCAAATTTAATGGCCAGAAGTTCTGCTTCTAATGGAGACCTAGCAGAAACGTAAAAACATCTAGCATGAATAAAACTGCCTCTAGTATTTCTGAAGATAATACCAATACCAGCCTTATTAGAGAAGGGATCCCATGCAGCATCTACATTCAGTTTGACACAACTAGAAGGCTTTGCCCAAATGGTTTTGACTATGTTAGGCTTTGAAGGTTTGAGCCACTTTGGTAAGACTCCAGAGCTAGCAATGTCTATGTCATGGGCATTAGACAGATAAAAAGGCTTAACAACATAAGAGTTGAAAATCATTTCTCTGACTTCCTTTATGATGAACTGGGGAGAAGGGGAAATTTCTTCAAATATTTTTTTGTTTCTAGATTTCCATAATCCCCAGCATACAAAAGATGGTACAATATTTACTAGTTGTGTATGTAGAGCTGTAAGGCCATGGAAAGACCAATAAGATGCAAGTCTAGACCATAAGGAAGGGAAAACTGGGTTCCCTATACACAAGAAAATATGAAATTCTTTCCAGACTTGAGTAGCAATCATGCAAGAGTTAAAAAAGTGGTCTATGCTGTCTAGATTATCACAAAATGGGCATTTTGATGGTAAGCAAAAACCATACCATTTAAGCACATCATCAAAAGGAAGCATGGTATTGAAAAGTCTCCACATAAAAATAGATATCTTTTTTGGAGATCTAACTGACCAGATTTTTTCCATGCATGGAATTGCTGCTCTCTTTGGTCTAAGCTCCTGATATGCTGATTTGAATGTGAAATCCCCTTTGAGGTCTGGCTTCCAGATTATTCTATCCTCCATGTGAGGGAATAGTTTGATTTCCTGCAAAACAAATATCAACTCAGAATTTTGGAGTAGGGAAGAAATAGATGGAAAATAAGTGTCTCTATTCTGAATATAATCTGCTACAGTGCATGATGGAGGGATGATTGTTAAATCTGGATTTACAAGATCATTGAGGGGAAAATTTCCAGACCATGTAGTGTTCCAGAAATCACATTTGCCATTCCCTATTAGTACCTTAATATGTGAGCTAGCAAAAACATCCACTTTACATATTCTTTTCCAAGTCTGGGATGTTTTTGCTGAGCTTGGCAGGGAGGCTAGGAAATGTGTCCATGGAGCTTGTGCTTTTTGGTATTTCCACCAAAGTTTAACCGAAAAGGCTTTCACTATAGTGGAAATAGATCTCACTCCTAAACCATTTTCAGAGATAGGAAAGCACAAGTCTCTCCACTTCCTCCACTTTTTCTTTTCTTTTTGATCATTTTTTCCCCAGAAAAAAGTAGAGACTGTTTTTTCCAGCACTGGCTAGTTTTAGCTCACCCTTTTCTTTTAAAATTATTTGTTTTCAGCCTCACAATAACACAAGTCTCTCGGTACGTGTAATCACTAGTTGGTCTTTTGGAGAGCGGGCGATGAGGACTTTAATTTTCCATTTTGCTCAGGAGTTGAATAAGAGAGTCGTACTAAGAATTCCGTTTGTTTGGAATATTTGGTTTGTAATTTTATTTTAATAACACCTTAATTAGATTTTACATAAATAAATCCCTTTTATTAAGGGGGGTCTAGTTGGGGTGTTACAAATGGTATCAGAGCATTAAAATCTTAGGACTTGGTGGGATATAAGAAGTTTTGTTTTGAATGGTCTAAATGTCTTGGAACCGCATGTGTTATAGGTTTCCTTTATTTAACCATAAGAACCTATCTGAAGATGCTATGAGTAATTTGATTAATTGTTTTCCTTGGTTTTTGTAGGAAAGAAATGGTTCCTTTTTATAACAATCGTGCAAGAAAAGTGTCTTACACTGTTGACCCAACTTGGAGGACTAGATACCATTGGAACCCTAGGGAGTGGGGAAAGCCTTACGCTACCTATTATCCCAACTATGTGGTCAACCATATTATTGAGGAGCGAGATTATGATAAGGATCAGGTTAATCAGATTGAGGCTCAAATAGCAGCCTTAAAGGCTGAACAGTTTAAGAGTTCAGTGATGAATCTTAAACTTGAAAATCAGTTAGCCGAAGCTAAAGATGAAATCGAAGAACTTAATAAGAGGATAAGAGACTTCGAGGAAGGACCTGAGATTAACCTAGGAGAAAACTCTGAGGATGAACCTGAACTTAATCTAGAGGAAGACGTTGAGTCCCGGATCGAAATCGATTAGAACGATTATGTGCCTTTGTTTTGTTTTCATGAAGTATTTTTTTTTCTTTTCTCTTTTGCTTCTATGATTTGTAAGACCGAGGGTCAATTATCATGCCAAAAATAAAGCATATGAAATGAATTGGTTACCAAAGTTGTAGAGCAATATTAATTGTCTTAAGATTACTGTAAATGTTGACAAGCGTTTTCTTTTTAACATGTCAAAATGTTATTATTACCATATATAATAATAGTGAGTTAGTGCATGATATTATTTAGGTAATATATATCCTGTAGCAACTTTTCAATAAAGTCTGAGAACTTTTTTATTTTTATTTTTCTTTCTCTTCAAAAAAATAAAAATAATAATATTTATATAATATTGAAACTTATTAAATAATTGAGTTCTCTAGATATCAACCATTACCTTAGATAATGAATTAAAGTTTAGAGTATGATTGTTATAAATAGAATCTGTTATTTTGAGGTCTGTATGTAGATTTATTTTATGGCACTAAGTTATTTCTGTAAGGTTCACGGTAATAGAGAAAATGTTGTAAATTGACGATAAATAAACAACTAAAGATATTAGCCAGTATTGTAGATGTAGTGAGGATTATGATTTACGATCTAAAGGTTTAGCCTTGTCTAGTTGGTCAATCGTTACCCATGAACGAGGAATTGGGTTAAGAAGTCCAGATACCACTGGCACCAAACAGTTCGGAATAAGAAAGGGTATACTGTAGTTAAAGCTTTAGAACATATGATATAGTTTAGCGGCTTGAAAAATGAAGGTCGATAATTATGGGTAGAGTTCACCTTGTCTTTCATATTTTGATGCTTAGGAGTTATCAACCTATACCTAGTGCAGTCGGTTTAGATTCGAACCTATCTTAAAAAAAAATATATATATATATATATATAGTTTAATTATTTACCCAAATTGACACCACCTGAGTCAGGTAGTTAACCTCGATGATTTACGAGTAGACGAAATCAGAGGCACGGGAGATACCATTAAGGATTGTTGATAGGCAAACAAAGGAGAAATCAATGGTCAAGATTCTTTAATTGAAACCACCATGAGATCGATCGAGGAGTCAACTTGGAATCAGACTCCGAGATGAAATCTAATACCCACAGTTGTTCGGTAGGTGTAATTAATGGATTTCGGGACGAAATCCCTTTAAGGGGGAGAAATTGTGAGAACCCGAAATTTTGAAATAATTTATATTTAAAAAATTAAACCTAAGTAAAGTAAAATAAATTAAAAATATATAAATATAATAGTCAGGATAATAGAATAGAAAAAATGGTGGTCGATAAATACATAAAATGAGTGGTTAGTATATTAACCTAAAAATATAATATTAGGTTTGAATAAATAAACTAATTAGACAAATTAGAAGAATAAATACTAGAAAACAAAATAATAAAATAAGTGTCATGTTTAATTAGGTAGTTAAGAGCAATTGGGGAAGAATAAACGATTCAGTTACCTTTTCAAGGTTTAATATACAATTATGGAGTATGCATGATTAGGGGATTTGAAGAGTCTATTTTATCACGTTTTTAATGGTAGTATTATTCTGGGAAACGTTTTTTTTAATGGATGCATTATTTCGGAAAGTTAATGGTGGCATTATTTTGGGCAAGTGAACAGACATTCACTCTAGTATAAATAGAAAGAGACTATTGTTTTGGAATTCACTTTTCATTCTCTATTCTGAAGGAAAGTTAGGACTATCAAGAGATTTACGTAAGTTAATTGTCTTACCTGAATTAGGTGGTTTATATTTTAGGAACTTATATGATGATTATGCATGATTGATGATCTTAATTTGATACCGGAAATAATGAACGATGGATATATATGGTAGGGATCATTTAGAATTCGTATGCAATCATGTATGTTTCCATGTGAGTCGAATATGTTGATTTCATTACCATCATTAGTGTAAATTTGTATTAAATAGGGATTAAATCAATCTAATCAATTTTTTTTATTTGTTCATTTGAGAAATAGGGATTCAAATGTGATCGTGAAGACTATGTTACCACAATTTGAATTATGTGAGATTTGTAATTGTATACAATATTAATGACCTTAGTTATAAATAAATAATTGCAGGCTGAGGTTCCAGAAGCATTTGAGTTTTAAGTTTGTTGACGGTGAGGGTTTTTAACCATTTTCAACAATTTAATGAGAACAAGACTATTTTCAGTAAAAGAAATAAAGATCTTTTTCTTTTACAAAGACTCGACTTTACACGAAAAGTCCAAAGTCATATTAAATTTTTAAATGAGTGTTTAAATGATTTTCTACGTCAAAAGGAAAGATTTTTTTTTTTTGTAGTTCAATCTTTTCTATTTAGTTTACTTTAACACCGGGCGCCTATTGAGAGACCGAATCTAACGAGGTCGGCAAAGGGCTTGATCGTTGGGTAAGGTTTCCGTAGGATCCGTGCCCAAGAAAATACTGTGGCCAGGGAATTGGCCTACCTCGACCAGGGAATTGGTCTACTGTTGCCAGGGAATTGGCTTTACTGTTGCCAGGGAATTGGCGTTTACTGTTGCCAGGGAATTGGCGTTTACTGTTGCCAGGGAATTGGCGTTTACTGTAGCCAGGGAATTGGCGTTGGTTTTGGGATGTCTTGGAATTTCCGCTTCGAGCGGACACCTGATAATCTAACATTTTTACTTATTATCGTTCTCTGTTATTAGTTAATTTTATTTTCAAAAAAATAAAAATAATTGATGATACTTGATTTACAAAATATGAGAAAAAGTTTTAAAATCGTTTGACTTATTTCCAAAACCTTTCATCTAATTTAAGAAGTTATGTTGAACCCTATCTTTGGAAATGATTCTCTTACAATTGTAGGTGCATAGTTTACGTTGTTGTTTTTTTAGGAAACTAAAGTGTGAACCTCTTGATTTTTACCATATTTTCTAAAAGGAAACTATCTTTCTTTGATTAACATTCATTTCCGTCGTTAATTATGTTTTCCGAAAATATCCTAGATTAATTTTGTACGTCATTATATGTGAAACTTACTTTGATATTTCTTTTGAGACCCTCACTGGCTAGTTTTAGCTCACCCTTTTCTTTTAAAATTATTTGTTTTTAGCCTCACAATAACACAAGTCTCTCGGTACGTGTAATCACTAGTTGGTCTTTTGGAGAGCGGGCGATGAGGACTTTAATTTTCCATTTTGCTCAGGAGTTGAATAAGAGAGTCGTACTAAGAATTCCGTTTGTTTGGAATATTTGGTTTGTAATTTTATTTTAATAACACCTTAATTAGATTTTACATAAATAAATCCCTTTTATTAAGGGGGGTCTAGTTGGGGTGTTACACCTCCACCGCTGGGTTTTTCCACCGCCCCCTCGCCTGGCTTCGACCGTTCGGACATCGGTTCTGCTTTGACCGATGAGCAGTGGCGTACTGCTCTAAACCTTCTTACTAAAATGCATAATCCCACATCGGTAGAGTACGATCCTAATAACTAATATATAATGGTCGAAGGTGACACCACCTATTGCCAATTGGTTTTAGGATGGAAGCCTAAGATCCATATAATTTAATATGGTATCAGTGCGGGTTCAATTTGGACCTAGGCCCTAATGGGTTAACTGGGCCGATGTGTAGATTTCCTTTGGGCCGGTGGTATCTCCCTTAATTTAACTGGTGGAGTATTCTCTCCCTTAAAACCGGTGGAGTGCCCCTTACTTTGGCCTTAATATGACCCGATATGGGTTGTGGACTAATTCCACGTTTGCACGTGAGGGGGCGTGTTAAGATATCCCACATCGGTAGAGTACGAGCCTAATAACTAATATATAAAGATCGAAGGTGACACCACCTATTGCCAATTGGTTTTAGGATGGAAGCCCGAGATCCATTTAATTTAATGATGATGGTTACAATATTTATAGACCTACAATACAAATTAAATGGGGAAACTATTCTAATCAATAACCTTCTCACTAAGAAAACAATATAGCTAAATATCAATATTCCTAACATAACGATATATTGAATATCTTTATTTTCTTTCCTTAATCTCAACAGTATCTCTCTCGCCTTTTATGTCAAACGATTCCGTACGTTTTCCGGGACCTTAAAATGATATGAACTTTATTTTCAATATATATATATATATATGATAGATGTAGAAATAAAAAGGAAGGTTTATGGAATTAAACTTTTGGGAAAAATTAAATCAAAAGTTTCACTATCTCTAATTTTGTATATGTGTCACAAATGAAAATTCTGTTTTCAGTTTGGCTGAGACATAATAACGGTTTAAATGTTTGAGTTGCATAAGGATCGTTAATGCAATAGAGGTCAACACAAAACGGTCGGAAAGAAGAAAAGAAACATTTGATTGTTGAGCATCTACCGACGGAATCATTCAAAGAATAAATAGGAGCAAGAAAGATATGGGTTGAAGTTGAACTAATTCTAAATTTCTAATTATGTGTGGATTCTAGTAATAGTCAAAAGGGAGTAATTAAGACTAGTCAATTACGACTTATTCAGTTCTATTTGTACGTACGTATGTTCTCATAGGGCAAACTCAACAGTGTTGACCTTTTACTTTCCCACACTAATGTGACCGATATATTTTTTGTTTATTAACCAATAAACACTACTTCACAGAGTTGACTTTATTTTAATTTTTTACGTTAATAACCAAAGGACACTACTCAGTCAGGGTTGACTTTATTTTTATTTTTTTGGTTTTGCAAAATTGAAGATGTTGGTTGAATAACAACGCTGTCCTTCCATGGGATGGGAGGATTTTTTTGATAACTCGAAGCCAGACCATATATAAGATCAACAAAATGCAGGAATGCGTTGGACTCAATTATGAGAAAATCCAAAGGTAATCTATAATTACTTCGGAGAAGGTGTATCCCATATCAACTGAAAAATGTATAAATGTTGATATTTTTACTTTCAAATCCGATTGTATTAAGCATGATTATTCAATGTATAATTGTTTATGTTCTCACTTTCATGTTTTTCATTTTTAAGAATGATCTTTTATATATTAAACATGGTTATTTAGCGAGACCAATTGAAACAGGTTTTAAATGAGAATTATCATTTTTTAGTAATGTTATAGAAAAGTCTGACACGACTATAGTTAATTTATATATTTTTCATGTTAGTTCGAGTGTATCGTAGTATTGTTAAAATTATTGTAGTGTAGAAATTTATCTGTAACCCAATAGATATACTAATAAACGTTAAGAATATACAAACCAGTCAATGAATTCACGAATGGTTTTGGTTCGTATGTTTATGTGGCTTAAGCTTTGAAATGTTGAACGGGTTTGTTAATTGGTAAAACGGTCGCAGTCGAAGCGATGCGGGGAGGCTGCGTAAGAAGAGCGTTGAATCGCGCGGGGGGTTGTGGTCAAGAGTAGCTGCAACTTGCACATATGATTTCAATGGATGTTTGGTATGTGTGTAGCAAAATTCAGTAGGTTTTGCTTTCAAGCTTCAAAGCTTCAATGTGCATTTCAAGCCTTTTCTTCTTCTCTCATAATTTAATTTCTCTCGTCTCTTTTCTAAAAAGTGCTATTTTGTCATACATCCTCAACTTGCAATCTTGTTTAAACATGTCGACCAAGTAAAATTTCCACTCCTCGATTTTCACATGTTTTGTCCAATAAAAGGGACCCTATCTTACATATTTCATGGTATATAATTTGTATTTTAATAAATAATTCTTAATATTAAGTATTTATATATACATTGAAAAAATATTATTTCAACATTTTTTGGACTATTAAATGCATATTAAAATTAGAGAAAAGTGTCCATATACCCCTAAAGTCTTTGTTAAGCGCTCATGTACTCTTGAGTTTTTGAAAACTGATCTGATTCTCTAGAATTACTATACACATGTTTATTTTCAAGTTACTTAATAGCCGTAAATACACATATGGATGGATGTGCAAAATTTGACGTTAAATGTACATTTGATGTTAAATATATCATCACTAATGTAACTTGTATTCAAAACGATATAAAATATCACTAATTAAAATGTAAACAAAAATAATGAAATTTAAATTTTCTTTCAAGACACAGCCCATAAATAAATATAGTACCGAATATTTCTTTTAAAATTCATATACGGAAATTATTTTAAAAATTACCAATTAGATAGATGACAAAAAGTGTAAATACTAAATACCATTATTAATTTATAATGTTTAGCATTTATAAACAGTAAAAGTTGAAATTACTTTAGAAGAAAATATGGAGTTATTTAAAAAAAATAAAAGTAGACCCAACCTTTGAAAATCTCAATCTGGACCCTACCCCTTAATTAGAAATTACAATTGTACCCTGCAAAATGTAATAGTTTAAAGAGATAATGACCATGTTAGTCACACGGGGTGTTTTAAATGAGGTTATTTTGACATTTATTTTCAATAAAGGGTCTAACTAGTACTTTTTATAAAATGAAATAGAAATTACAAAATGTAAATATGTAAAATAACTTCATAATAATAATCCTTTAAATGTTAATTTGTAAAAAAAACGATAATGAATAGGTTATTTTGTCAAATATTTTTATTAACCGCTGATATATACAATTAATAAAAATAAATGGTCAAATAAAAAATATGGGCCACCATCAACAATGGTTTTCCGAGCAGAGCAAATAAGCACCCACGTAATTGGTTAAGTGGTTATGTGCCTGATTAATTACTTCATAGGTCAAGTGTTCAAATCATAGCAGTTCCAGTTATGAGTACCATGAAGCAACCATCAAGTAGCTGATACTCTTGGACGACATGATTTACCTCATCATCAGCTTGTGGTGCCGAGATGTCGAGGTCTGTGAGGCGAGGGATATCCTTTTTTGCTCAGAGCGGCATGATTTACTTCTTCATCAGTACTTTCGAGGCGAGTGATATCATTTTTTGCTCCCGAGCGGAACCAATGGAGTTTAGGTCTAGGTTTATATAAGCATTATGAATTCCATAATAAACATGGCATATGGAAAATATATGAAAATTATAAATTATGAATGGAATATACACAATCTAAATTCAAAGATGCAATTTCAACTAAAATATATGAACATTATAAACACACTTTAGTCATGCTACTGTTTATGGTGTAAAAAAACATGAAGAATGACATCATACAAACTTGTATACCATGATAAAAGAAAGAATTCACATAAAAACATAGGTTGACTAATAATTGTTTGAAGAAAAGTCACAGTACAATTTTAATGAAATTTAGTACTCCTTAATTAAACAAAGAAAGCCCTTAATTAAGCTGGCTCACTAAATATCAAAACATGATTGTGAGATCACTAATATAATCCGTACACCTAAATTCATAAGTCGCCAGCTGCTTTTGCCTCTTTCGAGCCGTCAAAGAACAACCCTGCCTCTTTCGCTATCACCTTGACTCTTACGTTTGGTTAAATTAATTAAGGTTCAGTTATAGTTAGTATATCAATTAAACTAGTCTCATAAATAGACTATTCATTTAAATATGCACACGGACTTTGTTTTGAACTAAATCGTCCGTGTTGGACTGGTCTCGCACCAACAGATTAAGAAAATACTTTTTGACATTTTCTTGAGAACTAATTGTTGGTAATTAAACCAAACTTAATTAGAATTTTAGATCCTGCTTTATTTAGTTTCATTTAAGGATTAGGAAGTTGATAGAATTATAGTTTCGTGAATGGTTTAGGAGTTTATGTAGTCTATATAAAGACGCATAAGGCATTGATTGTAATTGAGGCATTCCAACAAGAAGATTAAGCTAAGATTGAGAGAGATTGAGATACAGACATTTAGGTCTGGTTTGGGGTCGAGAGTCTTCAAAGAGACTCTTTGAAGACTGAAAGCCGGGTTGTGCCTTCGCCCTTTGACGACGAGTCGGTTTGCGACGTCGGGTTTGTAATTGCCTCCAATACAACTAAATAATATATTGATATTTGTTATACGCTACGTGTTTACTGGAATATAATTATTCACGGTAATTTTTATATTCCTACATTAATCAAAATTTGAAAGGTAAAAACCTTGACTATAATGGTACGGACAAAATTACACTTCAGGAATCAAAAAAATAAGAGTGTTGCTATTTCACACCCTATATTTTACTAAAAGTATTTTAACTATTATTTGATTATATTTTAAAATAATTTAATGTTGAAAAATCAAGAAATGAATTTAGATCGTGTTTAATTTTTCGCAACTGGAGTATAAATTTAGTTTGAAAAACTTAACAAAAATAAATATTTTAGAGCGTATTTACCCTATTTTATGGCGTGTTTAAGCAAAATACATGACGTGATATAATCAGAGGCAAAGCTAGCTTGCGCCTTGGGGTAACCATGGTTACCCCATTTTTTAAAATTAAGAGTAACTAATATTTTAACTACCTATTGTAAATATATTTTTACCATTTTTACAATAAGGTAAAATGATTTTTTCATTTATTTTCTCTATTCTTTTAATTTTAAATTCTTTAAGTTCATTTTTTCAATTTCTCTTGAAATTTTTATGGCTTTCACTCATTCAAAATCTCAAATTCATTGCTTAATCTCACTCAAAATTCCATTTTTAGTGAGTGAATAATTTTATTTTACATTAATTTTAATAGTGGATACCCCGTTATAAAATTTCTGGATTCGCCTCTGGATATAGCAATTCTGAAAAATAATGATTCTGTGGCGCTTGTGTTTCTGGTTGTCTTTGAGTTTTCATGATTCATCTCCAATATGCATGGTCAGGCTCGTAATATCAGCCATGGTTTACCCACTCCGGCCACTCGACCTTGCCCCAGTCTCACAGCAGTCTCCGGCCGGTTTTGCAGCGACAGAACGAACCCACCGTTTTCGTCCGGCCGGTTTCGGTCGCGAGGAGGCTCTCCGGCACCAGCAGACTAGGAAATTGATGCCATTTTGATATTTTAAAAATTGGCAGATTCTAGGAGGGAACTTTTCATGTCTAATTTTAGGGGTTGAAAAAAATACTTTTTGATGAATTCGTTTTAGGTTGCTGTGTTTCATGATTTTGATGATTTCGCTTTTGCCTACTATTTTGTTTTCACGATTTTAATGAATGCTTTTGTTTTGGACCGATGTGTTTCATGATTTATATGAATGATGCATTTTTTTTTCTTTTTCTGTTATGATCACTACTAGAAGACCCCCTATAGGCACCGGTTTTCACCACCGGTTTATCAAAATCGGTGCTAAAAGTACAATAAGCACCGTTTATAGCAGCGCTTCATCAAAACCGGTGTTGAAAGTACAATGAGCACCGGTTTTTAGCAGCGCTTCACCAAAACCGGTGTTGGAAGTAGAATGAACACCGGTTTATAACGACGCTCCACCGAAACCGGTGTTGGAAGTACAATAAGCAGGTGATTTAATCATTAGCATTGATGCACCGCTGCTAAGATATTTTTTTACATTCTGAAACAAAAACTAAAATTTTTAAGCGCTGCTTGGTGTGGAATAATAAAACTAAATTTTTTTCAGTTTATTTAATTAAAAACTAAATTTCGTGTTAAATTATTTACCGCTGATTGATTGATGAAATACGATTATTAAATATTACATGATTAATATATCAAATATATAATAATTAAATTAATATAAATATAAATATTTTTAATGAAAATTGAGTATTGTATTTTTGACTAATTAATGTCAAATTCTGATATAAATGTCAATTTTTTTTACTGTAGTTAAGTTGTTATGAAACTATTTTCATTTTATGTTTTACCAATTAAATTTGAAATTGAGTTTAAATTTAAATCCCGCATCCGATAAAATAGATAATTTGTATATGAAAATTATGAAATATGATCATGAGTATACTATTTTGTGATTATTTTTAAAAAATGAAGTACGCCATGTTACTTTTATTGAAAATGTGAAGAGTCAAAACAACCAAATTTAAGACCACAAATTTGTATTTTCAAAAATCGTTGAACTCTCATTCATATTGTTCTATTATTTTAAACACATTTTTTTCTCAAAAATAAGTGAAAATTTGTGTTAACTTATCCATTAAACAAACCAAGAGACCAATCTCATACGAATGTTTCACATAATTTGTTTTTATTTGTTAGAGAGAATTTATAAAAATAAATTATTAGTGTATTTATGGTAATTAAAGTATCCGTTAATATCTTCAACTATTATGGCATAATTAGTGTATTTATGGTAACATTAGGTGTAGTAAATCAGTACTAAAATAACTTTTGCACAAATAACTATAGAATCTTTAACAAGTGCACTCATTAATCTCTTTTATCAATTAAATCTCACCTTAAAATAATTCTCAAATAAGTAAACTGACAATCTCTTTATCAATTAAATCTCACCTTAAAATAATTATCATTTTTCTCAAAGTATCTCTATCTTCATCCCTTTCTCTCTCAAAATCCCTCACGACTTCCACTGCAGGTTCCAATTCTTTGCGATGCTCGGTTGCTTCGAAATTCGTCCTTCGCCCAAATCCTCCTCGCCCGCAACCTGCAGATACCATTGTCGTTTTTCTCGCTTCTATGTGCTCTCATGTCATTTTTGGGCGCGGCCCGATTCATGATTTGGTGGGTTTTACGTATACGTGAACAATTTTTTTAATGTGCATACTAGGTGTTTGATGAAATGTCTGACTGACTTTGCAGGTTTTGGAATCACTAGATGTCGTGGTTGATGTGGACAAGAAGGATGTTGGACTCAGTTAGTAATCTCATTTACATACTATATATTACCGCCTTGGCATGGCTAGAAGAGAGATAGAAGCAATTTCTGGTGACGATGATGAAGTAGGAGGGTTTCAAGATGAATATATTTTTTTATGTAGATGAGATTTCGAGATGAATTTTGTGGATTTGCTAAGGAAAATATAGAACTTTTAGTGTGAATTTTTTTGTTGTAAAAAGTAGATAGTATAGGGATTTTAGAATAAAATTGTAAGTAAAAAAAACTTTGTAGTTCGATTTGTTAATATATAAAAGTATTGGATTTTTTTTCGCAAATATAAAAGTTTTGATAGGTATTTTGCAAATGAGAAAGTTATGGGGACTGAATTGTTACTAATCTAGCAGTGGTTGGCGAAATTCAGGCGGTGCTATATTTTACCGCTGCTAGAGAAATCTAGTAACGTTTTAAAGCAGCTGTTTGAAAATCGCTGCTAGAGAAATCTAGTAACGTTTTAAAGCAGCGGTTTTAAAATCGCTGCTTGTAGGAATTAAAGTAGTAGCGGTACAAAAACCACTGCTAAGAAAAGTCCAAATCTAGCATCTCTATACATATGCACGGTCAAAATTTGGCCTAAAAACTGCTGCTTGGGGGGTAAAAAACCGGTGCCTATAGGGGTCTTCTAGTAGTGGATTTTGATAAATGATGATATTCCCATGTTGTTCTCGGATTGTTAATTAATACTTAATATTAGGCTAGATTAGTCCCTCAAAGCAAAATTGTCCTCTTTTTTTTTTTTTTTTTTCATTCATTACATGTCTTTTTAAAAAAGGGCCTATAGTCTATGTAAAGGTCTTATAATATGTTCTTCCATTCTTTTTTAATTCCACTAAATGTGTAATTGTTTTTTCTTTGCCAATTATACTAGCTAGCTCCTTGCAAACTATTGCCCTCAATTCTATTAAGGTGTGCACATAATGACTTTTATCAGAAGCCTAAAAAATGTTTGATGATTAATACTTTTAACTTTGTATTTGTTAGGTGAACTTGATATTTTTAAAATACATGATATTACAAATTAATCTATTGGAGTGGCATATAATTATTTTCAAACTTATTTATCAACTCAATTTAAAAGTCAAAACTAATTAATTTTAACTATATTAGAGAGGTAATTTTAATTAAATTAGTGTTTTGTTCAAAGAGTGCCAAATTAGAACTTATGGAAAAGAAAAGGTCAATTGTATTATGAGTCTCAATTGAGAACAAATGTTGATCATCTTTCTTTTAAGTATGATGATTCCGTGTATTATTGTTGATTTTCTCAATTTCAAGAATGATTTTTTACATATTAAACGTAATTATTCACTGAGTTCAACAAAGAATTTGTAATGGAAATAATATCAATCCAACATCAAATCATAATTTAATTTTAAATTGTGAAATAATATTTCATCAGATCGGGGCTTCAGGCCGGGGCTAGGCTAAATGTGCTCAGCCCCTCCACGGCCTCATGAAACATATCAACAATGGTGAATCAAGGTTGTAATTATGTATTATTTTTATTTAGATCATAGGGTACTATTTATATCAAAGAAATTGATCAGGCTGATTTTAAATTAAATAAGGTTATATATAAACTAAACTGAATTGCTAAATGTAACTCATGTTTTTACTCTTTATAGCCTAAAATCCCCATCAAATGACTATAATGCCCTCTGTATTTAGTGCACTAATTTTTCATGAACTCAAAAATAAGAGCATTTTGTTATTTCACTTGTATTTTGGGTACGAGGGAGAACAAAGAAGATAAAGAGTAGAGTTCCACATTTCCCAAGTTCTAATCGGAACACGATTCCCTGTGAAAAATGTTTTATACTACGGTATGTGTATGTCCACAAGTTTTGGTACAAACAGACAAATGAATTCCGTAGAAATAGGCCGTATGTAGTAAAACGTACGTAAACGGCACCGTAAAGTCGTCAAATCTAACGGCCTGTTCTTTCTTCCTTCATCTTTAAGGAGTGTACATATACACAGAAATACATACAGTGGGGCCCGGATTGCAGACTTTCAAATGAAGCTGCTCAAAGCCTCAGCCCACCTGATTGCCTGAATACCACCTTGATGAAAACATTTTTAAAATAAACTTAATCGACACCGTCGCAGCTTAAAGCCCTGAATAACTTAATTTTATACAACAACATTGATAATTGATGAAAATTTTAATACTTGATTTATATATTTCCAAATATTACTTGTTGAAAAAAAATTAATTTGTAAAAGTGCAAAATTAATGAATATTATCTAAAATAAATGATAAAAAGAATAAATGTTTTTTGGTCATGTTTAAGGAATTACATGTAAGCTTATTGAATTAAATTTAACTTGTATGTAAATCGATTTGTAGTTTTTTTTTTTTCAAAAACCATAATATCGAAGTTTGAACATGACTTACTTCAGTTACTTAATTCCCTAATTTCCTTACTTAAACTAATAATTGAACATATTTATATCAACCAGAGTTTCATTAATTGACGTAGAGAGTTGTATCAACTGGAGTATCATGTGGGAGCCTCACTCCACTTTGTATAAACTCCTAGTATAAATTGTTATAATAAATTAGGATTGTAACAAGAATATATCTCTTCAAAAAAATTTATGTGTGACTTTTTGTGGATTTGATTAAAATTATAAATATTATATTATTTTTTTGTCATTTAAAGTAAAAATAGCCTAAAAATTGGTAGAACAAATATATCAAAATTATTAACAAAATGACCCCATCAAATAAAATTTAATCACACACTAGTAGTGTGGATCCATGAAACATGTGAAAAACAATAAATTACTCGTAAATTTTACTGGGATGGAGTAGCGTTTAAAAGAGTAAAAAAGAAAGGATGGTTGAAGATTGAAGAAAGGAGAGTGAGAAGTGAGAATAGTCAATTCACGTGGTGGACCCAGCTGGCAGCAGCTTAGTCAGCAATTCATATCCGTAAAAAAGGATAAAAAGGGAGGGCATTCTGAGGAAATGGAAATCCATAAATATTCCAGATTTAGCAGCCCCATTCCCCAGCTCTCATCATTTTCCATTTCTAGAAATTCACACACTCTGCCCAGATTCCATTTCCCTTTTTATCACCACCACCACCACCACTCTGCACAACAGACATGTACAGCCCAGAGGCAATCTCCAGGGACCTCAGCACCAATCTCATGTTTTCCGGCGGCGGCGGCGACACAGCCAGCAACAATGGTTTCAAGAACGGATACTTCGAGGGTGATTTCTTCAAGAGCAAAGAAATGTGCGGTTCAGATCTTTTTCAATCCCAAGCTCAGCAGCAGACCACCGGGCTTGCAAGATACAGATCAGCTCCCAGCTCCTACTTCGCCAGCTATCTGGACGGGGCTGGAATTGGGAAGAACAACGCCACTTCCAACAACAGCGACAGCTCAGAATCCGACACGATTATCTCTGCTTTCCTTAACTGTAACGAACCTGGTACCGAAATCCCGCATCAGGAAAACCAGTTCCAGGAGCCGCCGCCGCCGCAGCAACAGGTTCATCAGCTGCAGATGAAGGTGGAAGTTACTGAAGCCGAATCGAACCCCTCGAGGTTTGTGCACGGCAATAGAGTGGGTTACCAGTCTGCTGTCAGTGCTGGCGGCGGTGCGGTGGTTGGATCTTATGCCGTGTCCAATAGTTCCGGTCTCCTCAGACAAAGCAGCTCCCCTTCTGGGTTTTTCGCCGGTAAGCTGCACAATTTTGCTTTCAACTCAAAAATGTTTGATTTTTAATTCACACGGATTATTCAAACTAATAAAAAGTTCCTATGTTTTTTTTTTCACTTTCATTAAGCTCAGTTTTCATGATTCATGATTTGTTGTACAGCTGGGGTTGACTTTTTCTCTCTGATTCAGAAAGAAGGGACGGGAAAGTCTGAATAATTTGTTTTGACTAAATAACTGTATAAACAAATTATGATTGAGAAACGAACATAAATTATTGTCAAGTTGAAGCTTTAAAGAATGAATTCCTCTGTTCTTCCTATTTTTGTTGGTTGAGCAACTTGATGAGGGCTTGTGCATTCTTCTTGGAGTTTTGGTGGGTCCTATATCTTTTATTTTTTCTCCTTTATTTGTTATGGTTCGAGGAAAAGGGCGGTTTGTGGTGATGATGCCTGATGCAGCACTGAATAAAGTTGTGCTTTTGAGAAAAGATCACTTGTTTTGTTAGGATTTCTTTGTTGATTTGAGTTAGCAGAATTAGGCAGGCTGGCCTTGTGAATTCGGTTTTCTTAACAGCATTTTGTTCGGTTGGCTTAACAGGGTATGATGTGACGAGGGAAGTTGCAAATTTTAGAAATGGTAATGGGATTAATGGGGAAACCAGCTCATCAACTAGTGGATTGATCACTAACATGAGCTTTCCTCCATCTTCTAGCTCCATGTTCATGCCTAGCATAGCCGAAAATGGAAACGAGGCGCTAGGGACAGCACCCATGGACCACGGGCAAATTGGAAATGCAAATGCCAACCAAGGCTATGTCCCCGGCTATCAGAACGAGCCATGGAACGATTCTCGGTTCAATAGCTTGAAGCGAAGCCGGGATGATGACCTGAAGATGTACTCTGGCTTCAATCCCCTTGAAAATATGGTAATGATCTGGTAAATGATATGTTATTTATATATTTGTGCTTTTTGACTCCAGCTATCTGATTTTGTTCACAATTTGCCCTTGCAGGATCTCGAACCAAGGAATCAAGCTCCTAGTTTAACTCATCACCTGAGCCTGCCTAAACCTGCTGCCAATGCGTCTGCCATGGACAAATACTTACAGTTCCAGCAAGATTCAGTTCCATGTAAAATCCGCGCTAAAAGAGGCTTTGCTACACATCCTCGCAGCATAGCCGAGAGGGTATGTTAACATAACATTTCATGTATATTAGTAACCGGATTATAAGACAGGTATTGATTGTGTCAAAACAAAACATTGTTTGGTAATGCAGATGAGGCGAACTCGGATAAGTGAGAAAATGAAGAAACTAACAGACCTCTTCCCCAACTTGGACAAGGTGAGTATCGGTTACCTTCATTCTAGGGAAACGCTTTCGCTTTCAATATAGTAGGTAGGTGGTTACTTGTTTTGGCAAAAATTAGGTTCTGAGACGTGTCCTTGTTTTGGCAATGTATTTTGCAGCAAGCGAACACGGCAGACATGTTGGATTTGGCAGTTGATTACATTAAAGACCTGCAAACTCAAGTTCAGGTACACGCATCGATCGGCTGTACTTTTCCAGCCTCTAATCATAAGTCACATGAATCTTACCAAAACGCACTCTTTTGATCTGTTTTCAGGCACTCACGGAGACCAGGTCAAAGTGCATATGTCCTCCAACTAATCTGCAGGGGCATGATGTGTGACTTTGTATTACACACAATTATAGTTCGTAGTTATAGTTATAGCCGCATTTGAATCATATATGTTTAGTCTCTTGTAGTTTAATTTAAGGATATGTGTATAGAAAATATGAGCTGTTTTGAGTATGATGATAAATGTCTATGCCTGCGTAGACTTCACTTATAGGCCTTTCATCTTTGTCCCACGCAATTTCTACCTCTCAAACGTGTTTTGGGAATTGCTTTTTTCATCTTTTAAGCTTTGGTAAACAATCCAAATGGTCCTTACAAAAAGTTGTTTCTTCAGTTTTAAATGAGATGCGAACCCAGACAATTGCACACCGTAACCAAACTTTGAGAAAGTAAGTTGCAGTTTTTTTAATGAAATTATAAAATCATTGGGAAGTTATTTATGGTTACTCAACCCGTCGCTAAAACCGTAGCTAATCTTTGTGGATAGCGATAATTCTTTTAAGTGACACTTATTATTAGTGGTTGTCGTTACTTGGATATATGATAGTGTCACATAGAAGACAAATTCTCATTTGAGATCTCAAATGAGACCAAAGATTATATGAGACTGCTATTATTTGAATTTGTCGTTGGTGAGGTTTAAACTTGCCGATTTCCTTGATTGAATTTGTCGTTGGTGAAATTGTCCAAGGAAATGATCAAAAAAATTGACCAAAAGATCAAGCAAATTGAACGAAAGATCAAATTAACTGAAAAATCAAGGCAAAACAAAAAAACTCAAGGACATTGATTGAAAGATCAAACAAACTGACTAAAAGATCAAGCAGAAACAGTAAATGCTCATTCCCCTGCTCTTGATCTCCACAAGGACAGGTCTCAGCCAAGATTTTCTCCACATAGAATTGCTGGTAAATTACATAGTAACAATTTTGTTGAAAGACTTGTAAATAAATTGCAATATATATGTAGCAAAATACAGGTGGTGAAGCAATGCTAAAAGATAGTATGACATAAATAATTTACTAAATGGTTTGAACTAATATTTCAAAGTACTTAATTTAATCAAAAAATTAAAATTGGTGTAAATAGCAAATTTGGATGAATTCATTTCAATTAAGTTCAGTTCAATGAAAATATAATTTAATAAAATTAATTCAATCATGATGCTTCTGTTTTTCAATTTAATTTAGCTTAGTTTAATTTAATGCAATCTAATTTATTCAATTCAATAAGAAATAAGTTGTAAAGACATAAATATCAACCTTCTCGACCAAATAAAATGGGAAGAGGCCAGTGATTACATTTCATTTTCCAAGATGCCTTTGTTAATAGTTTCAGAGGTTCCAGAAGGCCATTTATAGGAATCTTTCTGTTTAAAAATAATTGGTAAGGATTGGATGAAGCAGAAGGCACCGTCGTGTAAACCAATAGTGTTTCTTTTCCGTTGCGGTGGTAACATTATTAGTAGCTGAGCCCATCCATAAATATAGCCGCCGCACAGAATAACTGATAAAATGCGTTCACCAGCATGTGTAGCTTGTCCCCTCTCCTTACTGCTGCAACTTCCTGCTCCTTTTCAATCTCTCCATCCTGCGAATTAAGGATTACTAGGATTATTACTGATTATGATGGACTCCCGTGCATGGATCTAGGGCTGGAAACGAGTCGAGTCGAGCTCGAACATACCTGTGTTCGACTTCGAGTGTTTGAGTTTGTATTGCATGTTCTTGATCGATTTCGAGCTCGTACGAGTTGAGATATTTTAGTTCGAGCTCGATTCGTCTGACTTTTAGAAAGTTCGAGCTCGACTCGTGAGCTCGATAAAAAATCGAGTTCGAACTCGAACTCGATCTAGTTCGAACTTGTTAAAGCATTAGTGAACAAAATTTAATTAATCTATATAAAAATTCTATTCAAGCTGCTCGACGAGCCTATCGAGCTGGCTCTTATGAGCTCGAGTTCGAGCTCGTATATAAACGAATGAGCTCGAGTTCGAGTTCGAACTGGTCAAACCGAGTTCGAAAACGAACTTTGACCGAGTTGTTCGCGAGTTGTTCACGAACGGTTCAGTTCATTTACACCCCTACATGGATCAGTATTCAGTGCCTTACTCCCGAGTCCTGAACCGAACCAATTGTAATTTAATAATACTGATTTGAATATGACTTGAACGATTGATGTATGTCTAGTTTAGTTTATTGCAGCTCTAATAACCTTTCTGGCAACTCCAATAAACCACTACAATTCCACTGCAACTCCAATAAAACACTGCCATTACAATTCCAATGCAGCATGAATAAATTAATTACAATTTTAACTTAGTTTAGTTCAATCCAATTTTAGTTGATTGTAATAAATTTAATTTAGTTATATAATTTAAATTCATACATTTCAAATGAGTGTAGTTAAGTATATTTCAATTTAGTTTAATGAGTTCAATTCGATTAACATGATCTACTAAAATTAAATTTAGTTTGATTCAACTCAATGTAGCTTGTAATTCCAACGCATAACATGTATATTATTCAAATACCGATCATCAATTCATACAAGCGTCTACAACTAATCACTTTCTTCCATATCATCAGCTTAAATTATCAGTTTCACGCCCTTTTGAGTTCCAAATCTGTACAACTATAGTATTATGCACTACTCCCATAACATTTTTCCGATTCAAATCAAACATGTTTGAATCAATGGCTCCCTTTCTAGGCTTGAGATCTAAAATAGGAATCTCGACTTGCTGCATCAAAATGAAGTTATGAAGAGTGAAACATGAAACAATAAATGCAATTTGGGTATCAAGTGACACTTGGACATCCTTTTAAGCATTTTCCAAGTAGTCTTCAACTAACCAAATACTTACATACTTTCATTCTTACTGAAGAATGCCATTTGTTGAAATGTTCAGTCATGCCTCTAGGTCACACACTTCTAAATTCTTGTAAAGGTCTTCTACATCCTGCTTCACTAATTATTAGCATCTTCATTTTGATACAATTTAATAAGGAAAAAACGGGAATAGTTTACCGGTTAAAATAGAATGGATGTTTATCTCAATTCATTTGAATACAATTTAGTTAAATATAATTGACTAGGTTGACAAAGCTATTTTCACCAAAATCCATTTATTTAAAATACAATTCGTATATTTTAACTTCACTGCACCTCCAATAAGCTAGTTGCATCTCCAATAAACTACTGCAGTTTCAATAAACTAGCTGCAGCTCCAAAACAAGTGCAGCTATAAAACCACTGTAGCTCAACTGGACAAGGTCTCAGTCTCTCAGACCCCAATTAACATGAATCAAAATCAATCACAATATCAAGTTGATCCGAGAATCTAACTCTCAACCTGATCGGTAACTGAATTCGCATTGGTATGAACTTGATTTTAACAAAACAAAATCAACCCAATTTATATGCAATTGATATGAAAAATATCGACCTAAAATCGATTCAAACCAAAAAATAACCGATAGCCCAATCGATTTTAATCCAACAAAAATTGAAAATCCCTATTATGGTCGTAATTAAAGATCATGTCCAATTCATCTTAGAGCAAGTCCAACAGATACTCCAAAATTTTCTCCAAAATGCTGATTGAAAACCTATTATCTCCATTTTTTGTTTAACTCCATCAGATTCTCCATTTCCATACTCCAAATTTATTACCATAATAATGATCAAATCTACCAATACAATAATATATAGTTTTAACCATTTTATGTTTTATTTTAATTTAAACCACTAGAGGTGTGGGTGTTTTATTAGGCTCCCCGGACCATAATAAGCTCAAAAATACGACTTGTAATTACAATGACTTCAAGAAAAATCCTAACAATTAGGATGAAAAAACTTGGAATGACCAAGAAAAATCCTAAATGGTAGAATGAAAAAAAACTTGAAATGAATAAAGACTATCGAGCCTATAGACTACGATTCCTAATCAATATATAGTTTGCTGATTCATGTTAGCACTCGACAAGCATAACACTTGCCAAACACAAGTTTGCCTCAGCGAGAATAACATTGCAGGGGACAGTTCGGTAATCGCCAAGCCGAGCAAGATGAAAATCCACCTAACCTCCTGAATGTGATTGAGAATCATAGACTGTACATTAGTGACCAAAAGTATGATGTAATATCCAGGGGTTGAACATGGAAGTGAGTTCTCCTTTGAATTGGATGCTTCACTACCAACCATCCTCATGTTATATCTTTGGTAGACATGCTTGTAAGACACAAGACCAGGAGACCTTGGAGTTGTTTGGTTCACGTAAGAATTAAGTTCCCACATAATTTGTTATTACACAGCTTTAAATTCCTTGCCAAAATCCTAAGAATTTGGTAAAATTGTTTGGTTGCATACGTACAGAATTTGTGATTCTTTGAACGGAGGAATGGTGAAGAGTAATAAATGTAATAATACGGTAAAATAACGAGGATTTGTAAACTACCTAGGGGAACCTAGGTAAGATATTTTCTGCGTTTCGTGGGAAGTTCAAATTACGCGTAATCGTAAGTTCCTGCATTTTATGTATTATCCGTCAACCAAACAACTACACACTATCCAAAATCCTAGTATTCTATAATTCCCACATACTTTACGTATACCAAACGACTCCCTTGTGTTTGTAATCTGTTCAAAATGAAAGGTCATAGTATGGGGGTTGTTGGATGAGAATCTGATAGGATAGAAAGTAGAGATAACACATGTAATACATCTTGGATAGCACATGCAACCATTTTATATTTATGCATACAAATAAAATAGTAAGTTAAACAGTTGTTAATAGTCTAAATTAATTTTATGATTACAATTATTTAATATTTTATCAAAGAGAGGCTATTGCTTGGAAATTTTATAACTTGGAAATCCCTATTCTGTTGACTAATTCTTTGCTGCCCATCTGAACAATTTATCAGGAACTTTAAAGTTGAATGCAATCTATTTAATTTTGACTCAAAAAACATGAGAAATGTTCTCATGTATCCTTGAATTATTTGTTAAGTGCTCATGTAGACCTGAGTTTTAAAAAAGGGCTCTTGTCCCCTTAATAGACGGCGATTTTATAAATCGTATATTTAAATGCTCTAATTGGCGTGTGGTTGTTTATTTTCAAGTCATCAGTTGGAATACACATTTGACACATTTGAATTGTCATACTCCCTCCGTACCAGATGGATGTGCACAGCTGACTTTTCACGGTCTTCAATACACGTGTTTGACTGCTAATATCTTTAACTACGTATATTATAAAGATATGAAAATTTGATATTAATAAAATAGATGTTATGACGATTCCAACAATATTAGATACGATAATATTTTTATTTATCTATGCATTCAAAAATTCAGTCAAAATTTAGCATAGTTGACTGAAAAATTCTCCTGTGCAGAAACAGGTACAAAGATTTTAAATGTATGATTTACAAAGTCAACCTCAACACATAGATCCTTGAACATTTTTCAAAAATTCAAGTGTACTTTAGCACTTAACACAAAATTCGAAGGTTAAAACTTAGGGTACAATAACACTTTTCTCAAAATAACAAATATCGAAAATCAAAAGTTGAATAGTCAAAGGAGCTTTGTGCAATATAAGTTCCGTCGTGAAGAATATGACAAGGACTCGGAAAGGGTGCGCTTAAACGAAAAGTAGTAAACGCGCGTCTCCGCTGGCTGGATCATCGCTGGCACACAATTGAGGAGGTCAACCAACTCATTTTACTAATACACCACTTCCCCTGCACCCAACCGATCGACCGAGATCCTCAAGAATGTCGTCGAATACGTACAGAACCGGCGGCGGCGGGAACATGAACCAGAAAATTGACTACGTCTTCAAAATCGTGCTAATAGGGGATTCCGCCGTCGGCAAATCGCAGTTGCTGGCCCGGTTCTCCAGGAACGAATTCAGCTTCGATTCCAAAGCCACCATTGGAGTCGAGTTCCAGACGCGAACCGTTACCATCGATCAAAAGACCATCAAAGCTCAGATTTGGGACACCGCCGGCCAAGAACGGTAAATTTTACTTCTGTTGTGTCATTTTTGGGTGATCGTGTAGGTGGAAGTAGTCAAATATGTTATCAACTTACAATCGAAATCATAGTCATTCGTAAAAGTGGTTTTCGACTCCGTTTTTGATCGATTTTGTACCAATTTATAATCAAAATTGTACCTTTGGAGATGAAACACAGTTTCAATGGAAGATAGCTTGAGACAAATAAAAAACATGGTATCATTTTGAATATCTGCTCAATGTAGTGAATCTGTTAGTTTCTATTACTTTCATTTATCCTAGAGTTTGTTTGAGCATTATAACTAATGTTCAACTATAACTAATTTTCTATTTTACAAGTTTTGTAAAGTTGATGAATTGATCAGTTATATATCAGTTGGATTTTACGATTGAAGTTTATCAATTCTGACTGAAAGATGATTTTGTGAAGTAAGCTTTGAGATGGAGGGAGTACTTTTTAGTTCCACATGTTCCTTTCTAATGCTTTATGTAGGTGTCATGTCTCCTCTGTTGCTCATATTTTCCCTGTCACTTAAACATGTGTTATGTATGTGGTTATTTCAGGTATCGGGCTGTAACAAGTGCTTATTATAGAGGGGCAGTTGGGGCTATGCTGGCCTATGACATAACTAAGCGTCAGTCATTTGATCACGTAGCTAGGTGGCTGGAGGAGCTGCGTGGCCATGCAGATAAGAATATTGTTATAATGCTCGTTGGAAACAAGTCGGACCTTGAGAGTCTTCGTGAGGTACCGACCGAAGATGCCAAGGAGTTTGCCCAGAAGGAAAATCTGTACTTCATGGAGACATCTGCACTTGAAAACACTAATGTGGAACCTGCATTCATGACCATTCTGTCAGAGATTTATCGGGTTGTCAGTAAGAAATCTCTTGTTGCCAACGAGGAAGCAGAGTCTGGAAAATCAGCTCTGCTTACTGGAACGAAGTTGGCAGTTACTGCCCAGGAGCCTGTATCAGTTAGTTCAAAGTATAGCTGTTGTGCCTCTTCATAGGGGTTTTCAACTGGCGAAGATTATCTCTAACTCCGTGTACGCACGAAATAGAGATGATGAGTATCTTTCTGTTTAAAAATCTTCCACAGTTTTCTCTATACCTGATTCATTACTCCTGATATTTGAGGTTAGCTTTTTTATACATACAAGCAAGTTATTTATTGTATCCGTGGTGTATATTTCTGTGCATTTAGACACTCCAGTGTGCAGTTGACTTGCTTTGTGATACATCATAGTGGATGGATTCTTTCTTTCAAAGTTCATTTATTACAAGGGTTGTCTTTTCTGTTTAGTATACAACAAAAGATGCAAGTTTGCAGATTTATTTGATTTTTGGTGTTATGATGGTTTGTAATGTTATTGCTATTTGCTACACCCTATGAATGTGATATCGCTTATGAAACTTAATTATAAAAGAGGTCATATATATATATATACCCTATATATATATATATATATATATATATATATATATATATATATATATATTTGTGGCTTAGCTTAGAGGTTCTGTCGAAGCAGATGATTGGTAGTGTTTAAAGCTTAATCCACCGACATCAATTTCATTAACTTCCAGGCAGAATTGAAATGATTTTGTGTAAATGGAAGTTCTAGTAATTGATACTCTGTAAATGGATTGGGATATGGTTATTTTTCACTGAAAGACAAATTTTGAAGCTAAATGGAATTGGAGATGTGAAAATGCTGGTGTTAATTTCTAAGAGAAGTAGTATATTTGCTAGATATGCTGGTATTACATGATTGTAAAACAATCTTGGGCATCGTGTATCCAACCATTATTTTCCATACTCCGACCATCATTCGAGTTGAAATACTCCTAAAAGTATAACAATGTTGGATATTATTCTGAAACTGAGGTGGTGTGTGCAAAATGATATTGGATCTGTTCAATTGATTGACGTCAAGAAAAATATGGAGTTGTTGAAAGTTTTTTAATGTTTATGAGGATGATGGCTCTACGCTTCTGTATCTTATTCTCGAGAAACTAAACATGAATATTGCAACAAAGTCGAAATCGATTCTTGAAGACGGATCGAAAGCTAAAATTAAAGGAGGCGAATTTCATCAAATCAAATCATAAATGTTCATACTCATCAACTTCGATTCAACAAAGTAACATGGAAGCACGAACCACATGAAAATCCACTTACACGTAATCAGATTCTATGAAATATGCTAGCTGCTTAATTATGTCAGTCAACAGAAAGTATTGGTGTAATCTGCTCCTCCGCCGCAGGTAAAGGTACTGGACTTATCATCATAGGGGCCGGACCATCCCGCCGGCGCATTCATAGTCTGCGCCGCACTTAGTGCTAGCATACGTTGTTTGGAGCCGGATAAGGTGCCCACATATATGGTTTTGCGGCATCGTAAAAACCGCCCCTTCTAGTTGTTGCACTGCAAAGACCGGAAAACAATTATACGTACGCGAAAGAATTTGTATTTGCCAACTGATTTGATACGAATGATACTGATTGGGAATTAATTAAGTACCTGAATATGCAAAAATCAGGACGACGGAGAAATGCCACAGAGCCATGAGTATGATCAGCTGAATACGTGGTTTACAATAGATGTTGAATAATGAGGATTGTGTATTTATAAACTCCATAATCTGAATTGATTTGTACTTTCGTAGGGGATTATCGGGCAAAAATGTCTACTTGACCGTTGTCTGAGGCAATAATTACCTTTAAGTTTTAACACCTTATTGCCTGGTTTAATGTGGAAATGTTATGTAACCACCACGCATTGTGTTTTTTAAGTATCTAAAAAACAGTGGTTTTGCTTGGCTTTTGGATTGACAATTAGCTTCCAAATGTGTTTAGCACGAATTAAGATACGTTACAACAACCATATGATGGCCACATTGAAACAGACATGCATGAAACAACATCTTGGCTTGATTTACAACTTTTTTTTGCACATAACTAAAGATATTAATGATCAAATATTGTCTAATTCAACTGATAAAAGGCAAAGTGTGCACAATGGTCTGGGCAGACGTAGTCCTATTTTACCACTTAAACAAGAATTGAGTATTATAGATGCACTTCGATCTAAAATTTCATTAGCATTGGAAGGGATGACAAAACACAACAGTGTTCTTCATAAAATTCAGTACAACACTAAATCATGGGAATCTTCAGTTTGAGTGACTTCTTATATTCCCTTTGTACAACAATTTAACATTATAAATCTAACAAGATCAAGTACTACAATTTTCTAGATTATATATCAATTCATTTTTAAGGTTAAAGTTAATCAATTTTGACTTTATGAACAGTTAAAGTCTAGATTAGGGTGAGACGGAGGGAGTACAATTTTTATAAAGTAATAAACACCTGTCTATCTATCGAAACCAATCAAAAATAAAAATAACTTGAAATCAATCAACAACCAACCACAAAAAAGCTAAATTTAGAAAAATGGGGCTCCAAAATTACCATAAAATTTGGGGCTTGAGGCGCGAATTATTTTGTGGTTAGGGGTAGCTATCCATAAGAATCCTGAATAGAGCATGCTGTTCATTGACATTTTCATCAACCCTTGCTTGATCGTTCTAATTTGGAGAATCATGGACTTCGTCATGGTGTCTGTGATGAAACTATCAAGTAACTGTTTGTTCATCTCCGCCCATGCAAATATTCTATTCGGGTCGAAGGTGGTGAACCAAGTATTGGCTGCATCAAAAAGAGAAAATGGGAAAACTACAAGTCAGAAGTCACTAGTGCAAAGTAATGCATCCCCGGCTCTGTTTCACGGCGGTTTTGAAAAACCGCCGTGGCTGGGTCCTTCCGATATCGGAAGCTCGTAGGGAGGGTGTTACCGAGGCGCTTTTAATTTTTTGCGGCGTTTTTTGTAAAACCGCCGTGTTTAATAACACTACGATATCGGAACACCTTGTCGTTACTGACATCGGTACGGTTACGACGTCGGAAACAAACCACATTCTTGACTCCACATGGCTCGGGTAAGGTTCCGATATCGTAAGACTCCACATGTACAGATTCTGGTGGTGCCCCGATATCGTAACTATTATAGTTTACCAACTAAAACGGGTTACGATATCGGAAACCTAACCGAATGTGTACATCGAAAGCTTTCCATGTTCGCAAGACCAACCGATTGTAACATGCTTGGTATGGTTCTCTAACCAAAACCAGCACTACATTTCAATTTGTTGTAGGCTTCAAAAAAGGATCTTCAGCATCAACAACTGAACCATTAAAATATGTTCACAATGTCAAACATGAAAAAAAATAGAAACCGTTATAATTCTACATAGTTTAAGCCAAAACAAATGTCTCAAAGTACAATACATGGAAAATAAAAATAGACAATTCAACTGAAAATGTGTGCTCGGATCTCATCACTTTCAACGTCATCCGGGGCTTGTGAACTAGACGGCCCATGAACCCCGCTACCCCCACCAACATATTCTTCATCCATTGGTGCTCTCCCACTTGGACTAATGTGCATTGCTGCTACATCTTCAGCTCGGCGAATGGCGCGAAAGGTTTTCTCCGCCTTTCTTGTGGCTTTATTGAGGTTTATCATACGGCCAAGAGATCCTTTCATGGAGTTATAAAGGTTTCGTAATGCAACAGTGTCTGCAAAAAATGAGAATAACATATCAACTCAAAAAAACAAACACATATAAAACATTATTAACAACCATAATTAATTAAAAAAAATTTACCTTCGGAAGCTTTATGATGCTTGGTGTGATCCGAAGGAGGTCCTTCCACCCACTTCCCGTTAACCAATTTCCATTTGTGGTTTGAAAACCACTTGGAGTTATAGTATTGATGGATATGAACGGGATCACAATGAAATCGGACAGGCTCCCCAATCTTGTGACATGGATGCTTTAGGTACTTCGTGATGAAATGACCATAAGGTAGATTAATCAAAGGATTTTTTGGGATGATTACATTCTCCATGTGTTTGAAGATGATAAAACCGGGGTTCATAGCCTTTTTTGTAATCACAAAAAAGAACATCATAGCTGTGCAAATGTTTGGCTCGCTAATATTCCCACCTGTAGGTACAAAAGCCCTATGCACAATCTCGTAAACCATCCTATCATCAATACTCATATACTTCAAACTGTAGGCAGCCGCAGCAGCTTTATCACCCAATCTCCTTCCAAAATAACGGGCAGCTAATGTGTCGCGGTCTACCCCATAAGCTTCCTCAGTGTTAGGCCAACTACCACTCCAATACACATTAACAGGTCCATTGGGATTGGTTGGTGCTAATTCACTATCTTTTTCAATAGGGCAACCTAAGACTTGATTTATTAACCACCAATTCACACCAAAAACATGCCCATTCACAAAAGTAGTGTACTCATTATCAGACACTTTCTCTAGGTTAGCATAGAATTGGTAAACCTCATCTTTATAAGCATCCTCATTGCAAAACAACAAGCCCCTTACTTGTTGAACATTAAACACTTCTAAAGTAGGTCTCAAGCATAACGAATCAACTAGACTAGCATCGAATGCATATGTATCAAGAACTTTGCCTTTATCCAGAAATCTGGTGTACCTCTTTGAAGCCACAAGCGAGACGAATATGCCGTCGTCATAAGCTTCAGGGTCCCTGCTTGCTGCTTGTTTCTTCTTTGGTGGCATGTTAGCTTCCGGGGTCGGAAGATCTAGGAGCGGCTCGCTGTTCCGAGGGATGAACTGCTTCCGCCTCTATGAAACCCTTGATAATAATTCTGATTTGGGAAATTTTCTTTTATAGTCCGATTGCTTCCGATATCGAAACATATACCGATTTTAAAAACTACTTGTTTCCGATATCGTAGGTTCTATAGATACTATATTTTTTACACTTTCTTAGTCTGTTCCGATATCGTAATGGTTATATAGACTACATGTTACACTTTCTTTTGACGTTCCGATACCGTAACATCTCCGAATTGGCCTTGTGCATATGGGTTTAGGGTATATCACTTATTATTTAGGGTTTAAATAAATATAGAATATCGGATAAAAATAGTTGTAGTTTATTAATTATTCCGTCGTAATCCTTGATTATCTCAACTCTTCCTTCGTAATCCTTGATTAACTTTTACAAATTAAATTAAATTAAATAATAGATAAATATACAAACTGATAAATGAATACATAAATATTTTTAAGACTACAAGTGCTTTGGTATTAAAAAATAAACAACAAAGATATGAATTGATAGTTTGCTTTCTTTTGACTCATTTTAAACGTAAATTGTATATGGATTCATTATTTCACCTTAACATACACTTAAAGATGTTACAAACATATATACAATTAAACATGTGTAATTGCAAAACAAAGTCTTGACCGTGAGACCGTCCTACGAATAATAGTTCATGTGTCTTTTATAGATGTATGTGTGTTGAGATGAGACCGTCCAACCGTAAGTCTTTGGGTTACACCTTCTTTCGATATAGTACTATTGCAGTGACACTGTCCTATTCTACTATAAGGGATGTTCATGAACTAAATAATATATCATTCAGTTGTAAATGAACTAACATAGCATTGAAACACATTTAATAACATCTCATTAAATAGATGAATTATCATTCGTACTATATTTATCTCACCAATATTAATACTAAATAATATAATATAAGCAATCTAAGTTAATTAAAGTACTCACCAATATCAACATGTAATCCATCTAAAATAATAAAACTAATGTATTGTAATGTTTATATATCTGAAATTCCTCTAATTAATCCAACGAAAGTTTAATTTAAAAAAGAAACTATAATCTCATTATTGGGATATAAACTATTCCGATATCGTAACTGGCCAAGAAATCCGAAACGACAGGTGTTCCAATATCGTCACCATCCGAGCAAATATGATCGGCTGGCTCCCGATGTCGTAACATTGTAATATTCATGGGTACTTGGATGGTTACGATATCGGAATAGCTACCGTCATCGAAAATAAAATTTTAATTGTTTTGGACGACAGTTTCTCGATTTAGGTATCGTTGTCGTAAGGCACAAGAGTATGACTATCATTGTGTCTTACGATATCGGATACATGTAGTTACTTGGAATAGATTTGGCTTCCGACATCGTAAGGGATTGTTTTAATGACCAAGATTACGCTTCCGACATCAGGACGCGTTGCATGATCATGATTCCTCCACGGTTCCGATATCGGAAGCTATGTCGGATAAACATTGTACTATGAGATTTTGAAAAAAAACCACCCCTTAAAGTGCAAACTAGTTGTGGGGTTCAAACCTATATTATCCTTAAACAATATAAATATATATTTTAAATCAGAAATAAACAACAATGTCATTATAATAAGAAACCAATCAAAACACCTAGATTGTTAAAAGTACTAAATTAAAGTAAAAAGGTAGACAACAAATAATGTTCATAGTTCATAAAAAAGCACACTAATATGCGACAATCTAGATCTAAGCTTCATCTGGCTCGGACGAAGGAATATCTCCAAAGTTGGGCTCTTCTTCATCAGGACTAAGCTCAATTTCAAGGCCCCTTGATGCTATGTAATCATCTTGATCCTTTTGCAACTGTGCTAGTTGCTTCTCTTGATCATCAAGGCTCCCCGAAAAACATGACCACAATTTGGAAATCTTGGATAAGATGCCCCTTTGTTCACCTAAAAAAACATGAAATATTATTAGGAGATAACAAATCAACCAAACGAGAATTACAATGAAGAACAACCAATCAAATAACTTACGTGAACAAGAAGCACCACGTTCGGAAACTTTCCTTCGCTTAGCCGCTCTAGCCAATGCCTTAGAACTTAGTTCCTTCACTTTCCATTTGCCCAATTCAACGTCGAACACTAAGTTCTTATGATCAAACCAAGCCTTATCATAATACTCCACAAGAATTGGAGGGTCTACAATGAGAATGCCTTTCTTGTTAATGAGCTTGGTAATGAGACTACCATACGGCAAATGCTTATCCTTCAACCACCTACACTTCACCATGTATTGCTCAATGATATACCCGGGGTTCAATCTTACCTTCTCCATAACGTAGTAGAAGATCATGAGGCTAGCCTTGGTAGCGTCGGTGGCATGACCATCGGTAGGAAACACGTTGAAGAACAACCAATCAAAAATTAACCTTTGTTCAACACTTAGGTGCTCCAAACTATATTGATTTGCCCTACCGGCGTCATCCCCCTCTATTCCAAAATACTTACGCCCCATCTCTAAAGGATCAATTGGTTGACTACTATTAACCGTCGGCCATTCAAGTTGGTAAAAAGCATCATAGACCGGGTTCTCACCTTTCAAATCACTAGGACTCTTATAAGGGCAACCAAGAATATCATTTATAATCCACCTATCTACCGGAATAAGTGAACCATTCACCATTGTCACCCAACGGTTAGAACTACTCCTCCCAAAATTAGCATAAAATTGCAAAATCTCATCCTTATGCATTGGTTCATCTATTGTCATCAAATTATGCAAGTAATGAGGTTTCAAATGCTCTAGCAAATAATCAATTCCTAAAGACTCAATAGATTGAGATTTAATAACCTTTGTGAGGACAATTTTGCGAGGCATCTCATAGGTGGCAATGGCATCAGTGTTGAAGAATAACTCCGTCTTGGTTCGATGGGACTTATGATCAAAACCTCGATCCAACCTCGTGGTGCCAAGCTTCACTTTGGTGTAACCCTTTTTCACTCCCTCCGCATCAAGACCGTCCTCGTCATTACCCTCTTCGTCGTCGCAATCTTCGCCATTACCCTGGTCATCGTCCTCCTGCTCCTCCTCGTCCTCTTCATCGCCCTCGGACTCCGACTTCGAGGGTGTTGGAGGTTTTTTCTTTTTCCTCTTTGAATTTCTCTGTTTCACCTCAAATTGATTCTGAACCTCCTCTTCAGAATCCGACTCTGGCACTTCCTCCTCCTCGGACTCCACTGGTGGTGGTGGTGGCGGTGCTCTCTTTACTTTCGATCGAGATGGCCTTCTCGATCCCTCTGCCCGTTGTACTTGTTCTGCAAGTGGGGGTGGAGTGGGTGCTTCTCGCCTTGCGCTGCACTTTGTTCGCGCCATAGATCTTTTGGTCATTGGGGTGATTGGTGTTTGTAATTCGTTTTCTGATTTGGGGAAGAACAAGAGATTTTTATTTATACCCTGTGGGCTTCCGATATCGTAACCCTCATCGATATGAACTCATTAATAAACGTCGTCGTATTTAGCTATATCGATGGGCGACACGATATCGGAAATAATGAATAGACCCTATAGTTAGTGTGCACTTACGACATCGGAAGGTCTACAGGATCCGATGTCCAAAGCTAGATATTAAAAAAAATAAAAAATCCATCAGTACCCATTACGATATCGGAAACATCGCAGATATTAATATTGTCGGTACTAGTTACGACGTTGGAACACATCAGGAAGGGGACATGTCAGACGCATTTAAGACTACAATAGCGGGTTTAGGGTTTATTAGACTATCTTTTTCGCTCTATATGGGTTACGATATCGGAAGGTGTATGGATAGTGGATGGTCTAGCCACCTTTAAGACTGGGGAAAACGGGATTTGTCATTATTTGTCTATCTTTTTCTAGCTATTTTTCTCTCTCTCTTCTTGAATTTCACCAAGATCTTGTTCATATTCAATCTTCTTAACTTAACAAATTCAACCTTTGAAATTTGTATTCTAATCCAACTTAGAATACAAATTTCCAAAGTTGTAAAATTTGTGAGGAGATTATACATTTCTATTAGGTTTTGTGTGAGTGAAGTAAAAAATGGTGGGTTAAGGGTTTGGTTTGAGTGGGTATGGGGTTTTGCTAAGCAACAAAACATCACCATCAAGTTGGAGCTTGTAAAGGTATGTATTTTCTATTCTCTATGCATTTGTCTTTGCCATTGAATTTCTATTGTTGAATTACATACCGAGTTAGTTCCCGAGTGTTGGGAGATTTTCAAAGCAATGTGCTCAACAACTAGTGGATGACGTAAGTTACGACAACTTTAGTTTCATTAAAGTTGAGATATTTTAAATTTTGTAGTTGCTCAATACTTGGTGATTCATGTTTATTTTGAAGGGGACTCACGCTAAAAAGAGAGCGGCGGCCAAAATGAATACTATGCCGACTTATGTTGGCCGAGGAGGAAATCGACTTTCAAAGAAGATGTGCGTTGTGGATATGCCCATTCATTGAATGGTATGTTTTACACTTCTTGCAATTCTTCTATTAGTTTCATTTTCTTACAAGACTTGTGATATTAATTTGATTAATACACGTACTTTATTTGGTAGGGGTCATTGGCGGTTTGTAGCAATTAACAAGACAAACAAGCATGTTTATTGGATTGATCCATTGCATAGACCGTCGATATGCTATTTCGTAGATTTACTAAGGGATGCTTTGAATTACGTAAATTCAAATACGAAGACTCCTTTTAAATTAGTCAAGATTAAGGTTCACTCTCTATCTTACGTTTTTTCATTTCCATGCAACATTGTTCTAAAGTGTAGGCCAATGGTAACCTTGTTCTTGTTCTTTTTTGTTGAAGTACAAGAAACAAGAGAGTGATTGGGAGTGCGGTTATTATACAATGTTGCATGCTAGCCGGTGCGTGTTAATGATGAGTTTAAAAAATATGTATCTAAAAGCGGTAAGTATCTTTATGTATACATTAGTTTTATTGTTACCAAATTAACAATAACCTAAGTTCCATGACATTCTTGTTTTTTAGATCTTCGATAAGGATATCACTCCTTATACCCAAGACATTAAGGTTTCAAGAAAAAATTTGGCTAACTACATTGTCAATGTCCGTGGTTTGAGCATTTTGGGTAACAAACTTCAACATGTTGTTTGATTTATGTCCTAGTAGAATAGGATTTTTGTGCATAATGTTTTGAACTAGATTTTGTTGGCTCTCGTTGATGAGTGTGCCCATCATGTGTGTATAATGCCTTGTAGCTGTGTAAGTATTAATCTATGACTAGTGGGATTTGAAATCCTGGTATTAATGCAAAAAAATTTGAGTTTCCTTACTAGTCTGTTAGTGTTCCGATATCGTAACCCCAATAGCAATTGATTAACTTTCGACTTTACGCCGTCGTAAAGGCTTCCGATACCATTAATTTACAATCTACCCTTCCGCCGATATCGGAAAGGAAATCGGAATACATAAACTATGAACAGGTTCCGAAGTCGTAACCTAAAACTTTTTACCTCCTAATGGTTTCCGATATCGGCATCCGATCGTCCTCAAATTTACGAGGCCTACTCGATTTCGGTCCCTGTGTCGGAAGTACCCTATTGTTATTATTTCTAATAGGGTTACGTGGTCGGAAACGACTTAGCAAGTTCCACTACCGGAGTGGTTTACGATATCGGAGGATTATCCGACAGTCTCCGGATCTATCGTCTTTCCGATGGCGTAATACACGCTATAGTCATGAATTTATACCTTGGTTCCGTTGATATTACGAGATCGGAAGGCACGTCGCAACACCCAAAACCGGAGGTAATTACGACGTCGGCTCCCTAACCGATAGTCTCCGGGTCTATGTGTAGTCCGATATCGTAATAAACGCCGGTGTCATGACTAACTACCTACGTTCCGTGGTCGTAAACATGTACTGATCTAAGTGTAATAGAAGGTGGTACCGATATCGTAATCGGTTTCTACACAGAATCTATGCATTTACGATATCGGTTCCGACTCTGGCATGCATTCATATGTGACGGACCCCTTCCGATATCGGAAACCCGATTCACGGCGGAAAAAAGCGCCGTGGCTGGCGATTTACCAGCCACGGCTCAGCCACCCACGGCGGTTCAAAACCGCCGTTAATCCTCCGAAAAACCGCCGTGACTGGTATATTCCTGCACTAGTGAGTAGTGGTGTCAATTCGAGTTGGCGTGTTGGCTTACATTTTCGGCTCAGATAGGTTCAGGTTTTTTCGGGTCAGAACGTGTCGGATCGCGTTCGTGTCGGGTTAAATTCGTGTCAGCACTGATTGTTAGGTCGGGTTGAGTCGGGTCGGGTTAGACTCGTTTGTCAAGTTGAGTCGGATTAAGTAAAACTATAATCCATAAAATTAACATGGGAAGAACAAAATTTTGATGTTGGATCATTATTATTAGCTGTGTTAATTCATATAGAGTTTGTAACATCTTTCGGGTGTCATTTTTAGATTATCGTTTAAATCATATTCCGAGGCTACAGAAGAATTTCCAGAACCGGATTCTAGATTAGAAGGGATCCGATTTGAGGGAACGACAAGGTCACCGAACTGGAAATGGTTCCATGACGCGATTCCTTGGCCACCTATAGCAACCTTCTTTTTGCCTTTGTGATTTCTAGATCGAATGATAGTTTAGGTTTTGAAGATATAGATACAAACCAATAAAATAATTAATAAAAATAAGAAAACAATTAACTAATGTTCCTGACAGCGGCACCAAATTGATAGGTCATTTTTCTATCAATTAAACTTGTTTACAATTAGGTTTAGAGAAAGTATTGGGTGAGACCTGTCCTTGTGGAGACCAAGAGTAGGAGAATGAGCATTTACTGTTTCTGCTTGATCTTTTAGTCAGTTTGTTTGATCTTTCAATCAATGTCCTTGAGTATTTTTGTTTTGCCTTGATTTTTCAGTTAATTTGATCTTTCGTTCAATTTGCTTGATCTTTCGGTCAATTTTCTTGATCATTTCCTTGGTCAACTTCACTCAATCAAGGAAATTGGCGGGTTTAAAGCTCACCAACGACAAATTCAATCAATAGCAGTCTCATATAATCTTTGGTCTCATTTGAGACAGATCTCAAATGAGAATTTGCCTTAGGTTTAAATTAAAGCACAGATTTAAAGCAAGGTTAACCCCACAAAGAATAATATTTTTTTTTTGAAAAGATACATTCTCATTTCCATCCTAATCTATTACAACAACCTAACTAAACTAGAGCCTCACACAGAGGTGGGAATGGAGACTTGGAGACTAAGGGCAAATCCAGGGGAAGGGGATTCGAACTTGAGACTTCCCCTAGTCAAGGCATGGCCTTTGGCCAACTACGCTAGGGCAGTTGGACACAAAGAACAATGTTGACAAATTTCTGTTTCTAAAAATACAATTTTGTTAGTAACCACCTTTGACAAGACAAGTTTTTATCTATTAACTAAGAACTAATTTAAACTATAGTACCAATGAATATAACAATGCAAAGAAACACAAATGTCAATGAAAGAATGAAATCCGGAAATACTTAAATCCACATTAATATTGATGATTTTTTTTAAAAAAATGACACCTTTATCTTTATTTATTATCAGTATTCAAATTACAAAAAATCCTAGATTAGATAATAAAGAGAAAGAAACCAAATTTTTTTAGCTAAGAAAACAACAGAATATCCAAAATAAAAAGATCCTCAAAATTTTGTTGTGGACGACCTCACCACCTGTTGACAGTGTAATACAAAAAATCACGATTACCTGTTATTGTTTTATTGATGCAAGACAGATGGAGCATTTTGTTTTTATTATGTCTCTCAGGTCCATTAGAGTGACAATAAGGTTTTTGGCCGATGGAATGTAAGAAAGAGAAGAAGTATCACACCACAAATGCCACACGTGATGTTCTGCACATTTCCCTGCTTATCTTGAGGCAGAAAAAAAGTATTCCGTGTCCATAACTACGTGCCAATTTTGCACCAATATATACAGTTTCTTACATAGCTTTCATTTTCAAATCATTATGTTATACCATTATTAATGTTCTCTTTATACATCACTTCTGTTCAATTTCATTATATATATATAATTTGGTTTAATTTAAGTTAACTTAGTTGTACTAATTACATTTTCTTACATATTAATCAACATTTCAGTTGATTCATCAAAAGATCTCAGAGTACATGGCCATAACCATTTGACAATATACAATTAATATAAAACATTCCTTACTCATAAAATCTTATTACATCAAAAGATTCAAAACAGACCCAACTTACAAAGTGAGATACAACAAGAGCTGTATCTAAATCCACATACAAGATAGAGTACACGATCAGAAAACGAGAAATGGTACTAAAAAACGAAACAGATTGCTTAGGTCTTATTTAACATCAAGAACAGAGATCCTTGAAACCACCATTCTGCAGCTGATCAGCAAAACGAAATGGTGAAATTACCTCCGTTGCATGTAAAGGTACTTGACCTATCATCATAAAGGTAGCTATAAGCCTGAGAGCAAGAAGATTTGAAGACCTGAGAATAGTTTGTCGCGACGCATGTCTCCGGGCTACTGTAATAGCCGGTGCAGCAGTATTTCGGCTTGTTCAGAACAACGCACGCGCTCTTACACCCCACCACCCTGCCCCGGTATATCTCCCGGAGCTCCAGCGGGCAAGATTCGTTTATCTCGGCGACGCATTCGACGTTGGTGCAGCCGTCGGTGCTCGGGGTAACGGAGATGGGGAGGTTGAAACCGTCGACGAGGCTCACGTCGTAGTAAATCCTCTGGCCGAGGGTGAACTCCGCCACGGAAACCGGCGGCTTGCCGAATGTACTGCCGTTGCATTCTTTGGCGCCGCCGCAGTCACCGGTGACGCAGGTGCCGTTCCCGTTCATGTCGAAGTGGCAACCGGTGCGGCCCCAGAAGCGGCCGGACCATCCCGGCGGGGCCTCCAAGGTCTGGTTCGCGCTCGGTCCCAGCTCGAAGCTGCCGTTCATCAGCATTGGCTGACCGGCGCTGGCTGCGTAGATGGTCTGGGGACAGTTGTTTATGACCGTGAAAACGGCCGCGTCTAGTAGCTGGTGCACTGCAACCAAGAAACGTAAAAATGTGTAAGAAAATGTACGTTCGTTGACGATGAGTTAGTTAAATTTACAGATGAAAGAAGTTTTAAGGTGCAATAATTGTATGTAAGTACCTGAATGAGACAAAAGTAGGATGAGGGGAAGCCAGAGAGCCATATTAATGCTCTGCGTATTATTGTTGCAAAAGATTGCTGCTGATTTAGATGTCTGTCAAATAACATGGCTGTATTTATAAGGGGAGGAAGGGCTAAAATTGCAGTGTAATTTTAGGTTTTGGTCCTTCTTCTTTTGGTTCTTTTAGGTTTGGTCCTTTTTTCGTTTTTCAATAATGACACATTTTTATCATCTTTTGGTTCCTTGACTAAATAGTTTTATTTGGCCCTACTTTGGTTGAATTATGGATTTTTTGTCTCAACTTTGAAAATTACAGTTTTCTAGCCATAATATTCAAAATATAAGGATTTTTGGCCTTTTAGACGAAATGTTTTAGTCATATGTTAGCCTACACCACGTGGTAATTAGGGATGACATTGGGCGAACTGGGCGTGGATAGTAGACTATCCATGCCCATCCCCATCTAAAATTTAACTATCCATCCCCGCCCATTTACCCATGACGGGTACAAATTTAATATCCATGCCCATCCATCTCATCTGGGTATCCGTGGATATCCATGCCCATGTTATACCCACATTCCCCATCCGACTTATTAATCCATATTTATAAAAAATTAATCTAAAATCTATTAATTATCATAAAAATTTAAATAAAAGCACTAATAATTCAAATATATTATATTAATAGAACAAAATAATTTATAATATGATAATCATTAACTTATAAAATTCTTTTATGTTTCAAAATAGACCAAACATGCTTAAAAAATGCTAAAATTAATAATATTATTAATATAAATACAAGTAATACTATTAATATTATATATAACGGATATTATACAAGTATTATACGGGCGGGTATGGGGCGGGTATGGGACGGGTGGGGCGGGCGGGTATGGGGCGGGTATAAAATCAATATCCATACCCACCCATTTACCCATGGCGGGTTTGAATCCAACATCCATACCCATGGCGGGTATAAAAAACTCATATCCATACCCGCCCCGTTGGGCGGTTGGCGGGCGGGTATTCACCAAATACCCGTCGGGTGCCATCCCTAGTGGTAATGGTAAAAATAGTCTTATCCAAACAATGAAAAATTAGCACACTTGAGGAAAAAACAAAAATGACTTTATAGTTTCGTCTAAAAGATCAAAAATCATTATACTTTGAATGTTAGAGCTAGAAAACTGTAGTACTTTTTAAAGCTGTGGCTAAAAATTCATAATTAGACCAAAGTAAAGTCCAAATGAAACTATTTAGTCTTCCTTATTTTATATTCAAAAAGAAAATAACGATACATTTTGAAGACGCGGGGATAAGATTAGACGCGGGGATAAGAGATGGGATTTTTTTCTTTTATCATTCAGCAAAGGGAAAATCTTTATTTTCACAAGATAAGAAAAATTCCTAACTGCAGTATCGTATCCCGAAACCACAAGTCAATGATAAATAAGTGGGTATTTTCTTTTTCTTAAGAGCTTAGGTTAAATATAAAACTTGTAACAATTATTTATATAATGAATCATAACATATTATATAAGAAGAATGATGACTATTGAAGATTCATCTAATTGTAGAAGATGTATCAGTTAGTATTCTGAACTAATTGTAGAAGATGTATCATTTAGTATTCTGAACTAATTGTAGAAGATGTATCAATTAATATTCTTGAGCTTAGCTAGTCTTTTACCTGTATAAATACTGATGGGTGCTGATCAATAAAATCAATCATTCTACCATATTATTTATCTTCTTATATGGTATCAGAGCCATCAGTATTTATACAGGTAAAAGACTAGCTAAGCTCAAGAATACTAATTGATACATCTTCTACAATTAGTTCAGAATACTAAGTGATACATCTTCTACAATTAGTTCAGAATACTAAGTGATACATCTTCTACAATTAGATGAATCTTCAATAGTCATCATTAATATATTAATATATATTATCTTATATTGGATTATCAAAAATTATTTTCTACATCTCTCCATTTATAATTTTAAATCATGCAATAATGTAACTATGAAAATTTGTTTTCTAAATGTCTTATATAAAAGTTTTATACAATAATTTGTTTTTTAAATGTTGTAATTTTATTCACTAATTTTTTAAAATTATTACTAGTAATACTCATAAAATTTTCAATAAACCGGTAGATATGGAAAATTAAGAATGAATTATCCATCACTAAATAGGATTTGAATTTGCCACTGCATTTTGAGAGTTGTCAGTGAATTTTTAATCACATCGCTTTTTAAAATATGCTTTCCCATTTCGGGGATTTGCCCTAGTTTGAGGCTGTTTTTCATTACCCAAAGCTCGTTATTAAACTTGGGTTGGTATGTAGGACTTTTTGTATGACGTGGGGATGAGAGTATTTCTTCCATCCCCATCGAACCTATTGCATTTCTATTACCATTTTACATTCTGAAACAGTAGTTGTCTTAGGGCAAGTCTTTATAGAACAATTACAACACAAGGTTGAGGTGGAGCAAAGGTGGTTGATGACGATATAAATTCAGAGAGATATTTGCAACAGTCTTATACTTCTATATATGTCATTTGAGTGTGAAGCCAAGCTAAAAAGTGATTAGGCCGTATAAGACCTCAAATGTGGGTCGATGTCTTATTATTTGCTAAAACAGGGAGGCAAACGGAAAGGGATATAAAATAAGGCAAATCATACATGCCTTAAAAAAACAAAAAAAAACGGAGCTTATTTCTGGTTGAACTGAGCTGAACTAAACTGAATTAAACTGAATTGAACTAAAGTGAAAATTAATATATTGAAAAATGGAAAAAACATGCCTGAATTTCATCAAATTGCATTTTCACTGAACTGAACTGATATACAAATAAACTCTGGCAAATAGGGCCTTGCTCTTCATGATTTCAAAGCTTGTAGGTTTCGGGAATCGAATAACTCTTAGTGAATAATTTTTAAAAAAAGTTTCATTTTTTTTTAAATTTTTTTTTGTGAATAAAAGGTTCGTTGAGAAGACATTTTAGTGTAGGGTTTCAACAAAACTGATACATACAATATATAGCATAGTAAAATATTAAAAATCTAACTAATCCTTACAAAATAATTTCCAATTAAACATGAGAGAAAGTTTCAAATAAGCCACCTTCATTGCAAACTAATACTTCATTTTTGCTCCGTGTAGTGTGTGCGATTATCACACATTAGTGGTGCGATTTGTCCACTATTCATTTTTCAGTTACTTTTACTCCACGCGCTACGCTTTTTCCCCCAAATCAGACCGTTCTTCCCTATAACGGTCTGATAACGGTTACAATTCAGCCGCGCCATGGCGGCTCCTCCGCTCCAACGCGGAGGATATGGTCCTAACAGAACCTTTGCACAAGTTTTAGACAACCGACCACCACCACTGCAATCTGCTCTCCCGTCAAACCCGGAAATCACTCCAAAAACGCTCTACAAGGGAGAAATAGCCTGTCTTGTCAATCGGAAGGATGCAGAAAAACTTGCCTCTCACTATCAAAACGCTCTGGTTGGTAAGTTTGTCAGAGGTAAACCACCTATGGAAGTCTTGCAGGGGGCTTTCAAATCTGTGGATTTCAAGGGGAAGTACCAAATAGGATCAATCGATTTCAGACATGTGCTAATCAGATTCAAACTGAAAGAGGATTATCAGCGCTTCTGGCTTAAAGGGAACTGGATCTTCAGTGGAGTTCCCATGAAGGTTCTGAAGTGGACCATTGACTTCTCACCGGAGGCAGAATCCTCGATTGTACCGGTGTGGGTGAGTATTCCTAAAGTCCCAGTGTTTTTTTATAACATACCTATGATAGAATCCATGGGCAACCAGATTGGCAAGTTCATTAAAATGGATCTAGCTACCTCCACTCTGTCTAGGCCTTCTATTATTAAGTTTTGTGTAGAAGTGGACATTAGGCAGAAACTACCCTCATATATCAGGGTTGGCATTGAAGAAGATGGTATTGAATATGGGGTAGTCAAATTGCCTATAGAATTTGAGAACTTACCATACTACTGCTCACACTGTAAATGTACTGGTCATATGGAGGATAGTTGCATTTATCTGCATCCTGAGCTCAAAAAGCCTAAATATCGTCCAGCTGAGGTAGTAAATGATGGAGGGTATAAAAATGACCAGAACCTTGGTGGAGAGGAGCAGGTAATTATCCAGGATGATGCTGGTCCCTCTGGTGTTAATGCTGATGTCAAAACTCAGGTTCTTCAAGGTCAAGAAAATCAAAAGAATACTCAGGGCCAAAGGTATAGGAAGAATCATAAAGTTCAGAAGGTTTATGTTCCAAAGACAATCCAGCCTGTCATATCTCAACCTCTCCTGTCTACAATGCTTCCATTTCTCTTCAATAAGGCCTCAGTAAGTGAGGATAACCCGGAATGTCCACAAAATCCTCCTGCTCAAAATACAGTGAGTCATGCTAAAGAGCCCTTAACTGCCTCAGTGGTAGAACCTTTGACTGTGAATTCATCACCAGAGGTCTCTATATATGGTTCACCTCAGCACTTACCACAGTCTATGTCCTCTTCTCCTGAGTTCACTCCAGCACCCCAGAAGGTTCCTGGAAAAATTCCTTCTTATTCTGATCCAAACAGAAAAGGGAAGGCTAAAGCTAAAGATGATCAATTTTCTGAACCTAAGCAGAGTAAGCATTTCTCTCCTTTCAATACTCTTTCTGCTGCTAAAAAATTCTTTTTATCTCAGCAGAAAAGATATCAAAATAGGTTTCATGTGTTGGCCATAGAAGGAAATGATACTGAGGAAAATGTTGAGGATTCTTCTAAGGATTTTCAGTTGCAAATTGATGAGGTAAGTACTCAGGTAAGCTCTTCCCAAATGAGTACTGATAATTCTTTAGGCACTGGTCATAAACAAACTAAGTCTAGGAAAAATCAAAAAGTTTCTAAATCTAAAAATGATTCTTATGTAACTCAGTTAAATAAGATCATGACTAGATCAAAAAGCTCAAATGAAGTTTCCTTATGAATCACACCAATAAATTTTTGGTTTGGAACATTAGGGGTATGGAAACTTCACTAGATAGATTATCCAATCTTATAAATAGACACAATCTTGATCTTATCTGCATCATTGAACCCATGCATGACAATTCTAAGTGTGATTATTATAGATTACTTTTTCACTTTGATAATTGCATGTATGGCTGTTCAGGTCAAATCTGGTTGTTTTGGTCCTCTAATTTATCTGTTTCACTGGTTCAGGATCACATGCAATTCCTTCATGTTAATATTAACTGTTTGTCTCTTAATAATGACATGGATGCTTTTTTTGTATATGGGCTTAGAACTAGAGCTGGTAGGAAAAACTTGTGGTCCTCTCTGCTTTCTTTTAACCACAATGCTTCACTTTTGATTGGTGATTTTAATGCCACAAAATCAGTATCTGAGTATAAAGGTCCCTCTACCCCGAAACTGGGCAGTATTGCTGACTTTAATGACTTTATTAATGCTGTGGCTTTAGAGGAGATTAATACTGTGGGAAACCTGTTTACCTGGAGTAATAATAGACTCAGAAATCCCACTAGGCAGAGATTGGATAGGGGACTTTGTACTTCACTGTGGAGTTCAAAGTTCCCTTTCTCCTCCATTCAAAATATGAACAGAGCTACTTCTGATCATAGTCCACTCCTGCTTAATATAGGTAGTCTTGTTCCTTCTGCACCTAGACCTTTTAGGTTTTTAAACACATGGTATAAAAGGCCTGAATTCCATTCTGTCATTGATAACAACTGGAATATACCACTCCATGAATCAGGTATGCTTGGTTTCTACCTTAAATTAATAAGGTTGAAAAAAGTGCTAAAAACCTGGAACAGAGAACAATTTGGCAATATTCATGCTAATGTTGAGAAGGCTGAAAAAGAGCTTGAGGTTCAGGAAATTTCCTATGATCTTAATAACTCTTCTGAAGAACTTCTTAAACTAAATCATGCTAAAGCCAAACTCACTAGAGCTGTTTATGAGCAAAAACATTTTTGGAAACAAAAATCTAGAATAAAATGGCTTAAAGAAGGTGACAATAATACAAAATTTTTCCATAATTCTGTTAAGGAAAGGAGAAATAAGCTCAACATCACTAAGGTTAAAAGTGCTGATGGTCAATGGCTAGAAGATATTGTTGAAATTGAGAATGAAGCCATTCAATACTATCAAACACTCCTCACTGATGACAGTGATCAGGACAGTGATTACTTTCAGTCTCACTTCCTTAGTAAAATTCCAAAGCTCATCTCAAGTGAGGACAATTTGACCCTTTTGAACCCAGTCACTCTTCCTGAACTAAAGTATATTGTTTTTTCTTTAAATAAAAACAGTAGCCCTGGTCCAGATGGCTTCACAGCAAAATTTTTCATCAAATCATGGGAAACTATTTCTTCTGATTTACTCTCAGCAGTGTTAGATTTCCAAGCAGGGAAAGTAATTCCAAGAGGCATTGCTAGCACTTGGATTACTGTGATTCCCAAAAAAGAGACTCCAATCTCTTTTGATGACTTTAGGCCAATTAGTCTCTCAAATGTGCTGAATAAAATCTGTTCTAAACTATTAATGGAGAGATTAAAGCCTCTTATGTCTAAAATTATCTCTCCTCACCAATCTGCATTCATGAAAGGTAGAGACATTTCAGATAATGTCATCTATCTTCAAGAAATGGTTAGATTCTTAGATAGGAAAAGCAGAGAGCCAAATTGTATTATTAAACTGGATTTAACTAAAGCATTTGATAGGGTTAAGTGGAGATTTTTGCAGGCTGTTCTTCAAAAATTTGGATTTCATGGACAATTCATCTTTTCTATTATGCAAAACCTCTCCCAGACATGGTTCTCGATCCTTATTAATGGTAAGCCTGTTGGTTTCTTCCAAGCTTCAAGAGGTATAAAGCAGGGTGATCCCCTTTCTCCTTTCCTCTTTAATATTTTCTCTGAAGCTTTCACTAGAAGCTTAATATTTGCTTTTGAAACTGGAAAAATGCAATATTTTGACCTTCCAGTTAATGCTCTGAAAGTCTCACATTTAAGTTATGCTGATGATACAGTTGTTTTCCTCAATGCTAGTAAATTAACTTTGTTGAGATTTAAGGCCTTTTTGGTTAAATTTGAGGAAGTCACTGGTCAAAAGATTAACTACAATAAAAGTGATATTTTCATGAGTAAGCATGCCTCTTCTACATCTGTATGTTGTATTAAGAGAAGTTTAGAAATGAAAATTGGTAGTTTTCCCTTTAAATATCTTGGTGTTCCTATCTTCAAAGGGAAAGCTCTTAATGCACACTTTATGCCCCTTCTTGAGTCTATTGATCATAAACTTAAGAACTGGAAAAATATTTGGCTTTCAACTGGGGGGAAAATTATTTTGATTAACTCATGCATCTATGCTTTGCCACAACATATATGGTCTGTGTGTGTACCACCTAAACAGATTATTAAGAAAATAGAAAGAAAGCTGAGCATTTTCTTTTGGGGTGAAACTGACCTTAAACCAAAGAAATCATGGAAGAAATGGGATGACCTATGTTTCCCTACTTCCCAAAATGGTTTAGGTTTTAGATCAATTCATACCATTATAGAAACATGCTCTTCTAAACTCTGGTGGAAATATCAACAGGCAGAGGCTATGTGGACTCATTTTATGGCCTCTCTTCCTAAATCTTACCAATCCTCTCCAAATTGGAAAAGGATATGTAAGATTAGTGCTTGGGCTGAATCAAATTGTAGGGTAATAACTGGAAAGGGAGATTGTAATTTCTGGTTATCCAATTGGTTAGATATTGGTCCATTGATAGACCAATGTGATGCATCTCACACTAATATTCCTTTGGATATCACTGTTGCATCATTTATAACTGATAAGAATCTATATATGCAACAGTTATCCTCTCTTCTCCCATCTAATACTCTTTCTCTTTTGCAGGTAGCTCAACTATATTCTCACAGAGATGATCTACTGATCTGGAAGCCTAACATTACAGGAAATTTCACCTTCAAATCTTCCTATCTAAGGCTAAGGGAATTAAGGGGTAATATCTCTTCCATTCATCACTTATGGAACCCTAGACTGCAAAAGAAAATCTCTGTTTTTATGTGGAAAATGATAAACTCCTTCCTACCTTTTGATAATATTCTCAAAAAACTGCATTTCCATATGCCATCTAAATGTTTTCTTTGTTGTAATGAGGATTCACTTGACCACTATTTTAATTCATGTGAGTTTTCACTACAAATCTGGAAAACTATACATGCATTCATGGGTATATCTGACAGGAATTTTCCATCTATATGGGAAAGGCTTTCTTTTTATCTTACATACAATGGTTTGAGTGCCTTGCATAATATGATTATCAGACTGTCTCCTTCTGTTACTTGTTGGATCTTGTGGAAAACTAGAAACAGGTGGCTTTTTGAAAATATCCCTGCCAATTCATCCTATGTTTTAAATCAGATCAGGGACCTAATTTTTCATAGTTTCTCCACAAAACCATACTATATTTTCTCTGGTATTGACTCAGAAATTGCTAAACATAGCTTTCTACCTCTTAGTAAAAGACCACCAAAGCCAAAAATATTCAAAATTGCATGGGTTAAGCCTATTTCTGGTCTGAAACTGAATGTTGATGCGTCCTGGTCTTCCTCTACTTTAACTGCTGGTATATGTTTTCTCATTAGAGACAGTAGAGGTGGCTTTGTTTCTGCCATTGGTAGATACATCTCGGCTGATTCACCAATAGAGGCAGAAATGAGGGCTATACAACTTGCAGTTAATTATGCTATTGGTAATTCTGAGTCAATAATCATAGAGTCTGATTGTTTAAATGCCATTACAGCCATTCTTAGTCCTGCCACTGCCCAATGGAAGTTGTTCCAGTTAGCAGATACAATTCACCAATTATCTTCTCACTTTACATTGGTCCATATTCTTAGAGAAGGAAATGTGTCTGCTGATGCAATTGCCAAACTGTGTTTTCAAAAAAAGCAGGATATGTCTTTTACACTAAGATCTTTACCTGATAGGATCCAAGGATTAATTAGACTTGATCAAATGGCTACACCTTCCCTGAGAATATCCAGATTGGATGCTACTAATGTCTGATTTTGTTTCAGGTAGAAATAGGAGGTGTTTAATCACCTCCTACACTGCACCATCACAGTTTTCACTCTCTGGTCCTTCTTGGAGTAAGGAGAAATCCATCACTGAACAACACTTTAATCCTGGTGCCTTCTTCTAGACTCAGCTTTCTGTGGTAATTTGGAATTGATCCATAGGCTGCCTTGTGTCTGAGTTGCCTTGTGCTTCTGATTCACTAATAAGCAAGTGGATTTTACCCCTAATTTCCCAGAGACCTGAACTTTTTGATGAGTCCTGGTGACTTCTTCATGTATAGAATGAGTTGAATTAGTGTTAATAGTTAGTCTAACTCATTCTTTTTGGAAGCTAATGCTTAGCTTCTTGTAGAATCTCTTTGGAATTCTACTATTACCACTTCATAGTTTAGATTATTAGGAAGTGGTTCTTTGTATCTTACTTTATTTGTCTTGTTATTTAAAAGGCATGGGGAACCTAATATAAATCCCTCCACCATTGGTGGTTTTAACCAAAAATAAAAAAATAAAAAAATAAGCCACCTTACCGTAAGGGTATTCGAAAAGTAGATCAGGTACCTTCTACAAGATTGGAGTTACTATACAATTATTTTTATTGTTTGAGTTATTTTTGTTTGGACCTGATATTTTATACTTGAGTTTGATTTTTTATTTGGTTTGATCTTTTAGATTTTGGGCAATATATTTGTGATGTTGATAAAGTACCTGATTTTTTCATTTATTTCTTTTATCTTTTATGCTTCATGAACTAAATAATTAAAATATTTATATAGTAATTCTAATCTTGTAAAAGATTATCTCTTTTTTGATCTGCCGATACTGCTTACTGTAAGAGGACCTTAATTACATGAGTCCGATTAATTTGGTACGGGGCAATTGTCCTAGTATTGATTTTGGATTTATTTGCTGACCCCTATACTGATGAGACACTCTACTTACTGATGCAAGGAAAACAAAAGAGCCAGCTGAATCAAATACAGAGCATCAAAGTCAAACACAGAATGGAAATGAGAAAACTGCATGGAAGATTTGATCCTCTCCGAGTATATTCGATGGTAATAGGGTTTCAGGTTTATATTTTGATGTTCAAGTAATTAAAACTTGAACACTTTTGTAACTGAACTACATATAATTTTGGAGCCTAGCTACATTGCAAATATGATTTCATAAACAGTTAATATACTCCCTGACTTGTTGGATATATGAATTCTGTTCCATATAATTTTTATTTATTTTAAATTATAAGGGACATTTTTTTTGGATCACTATCATACCACAATAATCGACCACCACAATAATCGGATAATAATTTTCAAAGATGATGTCGGCTATATAAATACAACTAAAATTGAAATGATGATGTCGGCGACTCGGCTATATAGATAGAACTAAAATTGGACGGATGAATACGTCGGCTAGTATATTATGTATAATTGAATTGCACGGACTGTTTTTTGTATAATTTGATCATTTCTTTCTACTTAAGGGCTAAAAAGGGTCTGACTCGTCTGGTCGTTGTTTAAGGCAAACGATCCAATAGGGTAATCTCCTAATAAAAACTGTATTAACTAGACTTTCGAATTCTCCGAACAGATTAGATATTGAAAAGCTCAGATTAGTCAAGAGGGGAAGAATCCGATGGATAGTAGGAGGACGTATACAAATATACAAAAAGAATGCATTAGCCTATGTTTAGATTTCTGAGCAGCATGAGTAGTCAAAATGATCCTAATGGACCAGAGATCAGCAATAGCCAGTGTAAAGCACTGCTACCATTGCTTCAGTAGCAACCTTTAGAGATGTTTTGCACCATAGGTTTGAGTTGCAACTCAGTTACAATAGTAGATTTCCATCACTCTGCTTAAACCCGAGAAAGAAAAACAAAATGATTAAGTAGCATCCACCCTGGAGATCCTTAGGGTAGGTGCACTGGCGGGGCCGGCTTAGAGCCTGCAGGCTACCCCTTGGAGAAATTTTTGTTTGAGGTATTTTAGGTGAGTTACCCCATATTAGCGGTATAGTTAATTTAATATTGAGATATTCATGTGATATTAGCGGTCAGTTTGCAAGTTTTAGTTGGAGAAGACAACTAAATCCAATAATCTACTCCAATATTTTATCAAATTTATGTGGATTGAATATTTTTTTTCAAAAATTACACACTTCAAACTTGATAATAGCATATTTTTACTTATGTTCAAAGTACAATTATATAGTTTAAACTGTAAAATTTATATTTAGTTTACTTTAATAGTAGAGGTTACCCCGGAGAAAAATTTCTAGATTCGCTTCTAGGTAGGTGTACCCATTTGATCAAGTCTAATTAGACATTGAAACTTTATAGGAAGAGAGCCAAAACTGAAAGTAGCATCATGTTGAGACTGTAAACAAATCTTAGTTGTAGCATCAACATGCATATTAGCTTTCACTCGCATATTTTTGTGAAATGGTTAAGTGCCCTAACACTTTCACTCACTATATTTTGTGGTCTTAGCATGTACATGATCACAATAATGAAATCACTTTAAACTTTTTTTGCCAAGAGGAAATAGATTACCATAATCATTAACCAATCCATTTCCAAATAGCCGCAAAAACTTCATCACATTCTCCATAAAGCCGACAGTAGGGACATCACCAGATGGAGGCACGTCAGACGGGAGAACATCAACAAGTGGAGGCTCTCGATCTGGGAAGCAAGAGGCCCGATCTGGGCAGTTAGAGGCTTCTCAGAATCTGTGGGTAACCGCTTAGGCTTAAACTTAACCTCCGGTGAGTCAGAGTTGCTCTCAAGGTCGTCACGGAAAAGATTAATCAAAGTCGCGTGATCATTGATCTTTTTGTCCCAACCTTTCAATCCTATCAGTCTCTTGTTCTCACACTGTGCCAAAAAGCTCTCTTTGAGCTTATGAAGGGCTTCCTTCCCTTCAGTCGCAACACAAGTAGCCACAGTCGTCCCTCGAGAGGCGTAGTCAAAGAGTGTTGTCGTGATAACAATGGGATGGAAGAGCTCTTTCAACACTGCCACAAACCGGTGCCTTGGAACACTGTCATTTGAGGCATGGAATTCAACAACAAAATGCCCCAGCTCAAGCTCATTGCACACCTCAATGGTCGGGGACTTCACACCAAGTCTGCCGTCTTCAATCCAATCAGTAAACTTCACATCCACTGGCTTTGGCGACTTCATCCACTCCACTAATTTGGACCTCAGCTTGCAGAGGAGTTCAACAGCTCCAAACGGCACCATGGTCGTGCCGTCAAAGCAAGAGTGGCTGATAAGGATTGGAACAAGAGGGCCTGTATAGCACTGCTTCGACTGGCGCTGGTTCACCGGAGTATGCCAATCCATTGCCGCCGATTCTCCTCACAGATCTAGATCTCTTTCTCACCCATATGTCGCCCCCGTAGTGGATAATTTTTTGTGGTCTTAGCTTATACAAGATCACAATTATGAAATCACTATAAAATAAATTGTCAAGAAGAAATAGATTACCTTTTTTACGTGTTTTTTGCTTATATCGACTCAGTCATAGAAAGTCACTTTCCCCTAAACATGTGAATTAAGGTGCATTTTTGTAAGTTCCACCCCTAGAGTTCAATGAAGATTTAGATTAAAAGCTCTATACTAGGTACACAATGCTATCCATAATGGCTTTAGATTTGCTAAAACTACAATATATTCAGGTTACATAAGTTCTTACTTACGAATATATGCGTCATTGTTTATATGAGGTCCTTCATGCTTAATGTTACTAGAATATGTACTTGTTTCAGTAAATACTTTACGGGGATCTTCTGATAGTTTAGCCAATCCTTATCGTAGTACAATTGGTTTATTTATGAGTGCTAATCATTAATCTGATAAGGGTAAGAAATAACTAATGAGAAGTTATTTAAAATTGAATACATTTCGCACGATAATTTGCTTTTTTTAGTTACTCAGTTTAATTTATTACATTCTTAGATGGTAAGGAAACATGTGAAAGTTTATATTAAGGGTGTGGTACAAATGTAAATTATTATAAACGGTGTGAAACTTGTATATTTATTATTAAGGGCGTTATGATATTTCTACTCTTTAATTAACTAAAAAAGTCATTTATACCCCTCCCTACCCTAAAAATATTAAGATTTCTAACTAATAGGTTTTGGTCTCTTGAGCTGATTTGTAGATCAGTCCAGTATAAAGTAGTTCAATTTAGTTCACTTTAGTTCATTAAAAATAAAACTTGATGAAATTTAGTTTAATTTAGTCATGTTGATTTTTTTCCAGGATATTATTTTTCACTTTAGTTCAATTTAGTTTAGTTCAGTTCAGTTGAATTCCTTTGATCGTGTTTTTAGTAAACTACATTGAAAATGATGCACTGAAAAAAAAATCAGCAAGACTGAATTAAACTAAATTTTATTTTACTAAACTGAATTGAACTAAATTGATAACACCGGCCCAACACTTACTTGGGTCTCGAAGGATTGCTCCCGGCCCAAGCCAGAAGACAACGGATCCCTTGCCAGGCGGGCACGTCCGTCCAGGGAAGGAGCAAGGAAAGCTACAAGGCGGAGTACTGGTCCTCACCCTTATCTTATGCATGAAGCCTCTAATAAAAATACTAGATTCAAATAGTGAATCACGTATGTGACTTATATCTCCCTATTTCTATTGAGAGCTCTTCCGTACGTTTTCCCCACTTCCACTTCCCCCATCTCATCATCACACCGAAGCAGCTACCCCTGGGTAGCCCCAGGGTCTGTTTTGTAGGTCTTGAGGAGATGCCCTTTGAAGGAGACCCGGAGCACTTAAAGTACTTGCGGAATCGAGCTGCATCATAAATTAAGCTCAAGAGAACAAAACCTATTAATTAGAATCTAATTTTTTTTTTGGGAGGAGAGTGTTATGAATGACTTTTCCTAATAAAATAAAGAGTAGAAATATCATAACGCCCTTAATAATAAATATACAAGTTTCACGCCCTTTATAATAATTTTCATTTATATCACACCCTTATAGAAATTTTCCCAAGAAACATCATTGCAAAGTTTAAGGTATTGTAGCATCACCAAAAGCTGATCTAAGGAATTAGAATTTGACTCAAGTAAATTATGTTACTTAAGATAATAACCAATACCAGCTAGCCAAGTTGTTTTCGAGATATATATTGTACTAGGTTTTTCTTCTTGACAGGTTGGAAGGTATAAGCCGCGTCAAAGATGACATAATGATGACAACCGAGATGGACACTAGTGAGGCAACAACATAAGCTTTCCCAAGATTTAGAATGGAAGTCATCAGTCACCTATATGGTACACTATTATGTTTCATTTTATGATTCACTAAACTGTTTTGTGAAGTGTTATCTTTCTTGCGGTAGATTTGAGTTTTGTTTTATCGATTCTTTAACTATAATGATTTTCACTCCAGTAGTCCAAAAAGTGATTACCATACTGCAAATTTACCCATTTTTTAATTGTCTTTAGACTTACTAATTAAACTTTAAAAGGTCCTTTTCAAATTGTTGTTCATTTTTTGACATGTTCGGTAAAACTTGCCAATGATGGCCGTTTAAGGGTTTGGGAATACCAATAAATCACCCCACCAATGGTGGTTTAATTTTTTTTAAAAGAAATTGATATTTACTCAGTTTATTCGGGATCCATGTGATGCTACCAATTTCCGTCCGTCTCCCGGGGGTGGATGCTATCCGGGTCTCCTCCTAGATCAGCCTGCTTTAGTCCTGCAAAACAATCCCCGGGAGGTGTCCCGGGGAAGAAGCTCCGGTGCGATGATGAGATGGGGATAGCGGAGAAAGAAAACGTACGGAAGGTGCTCTCAATATGAAGTAGAGAGATATATGTCACATACCTTGTTTACTGTTTGAGACTAGTATTTATAGCCGAGCTCTACCTGCTTTGGGGATAAGGTGCAGGACCACTTCCTTTGTCATCATATGTCCTCTTCCTTATCCGGATGTACCTTCCAGCGGGAAAGGTACTGCTTTGATAGTTATGGGCCGCGGACCTTCCTGGCCCAGCCGGATTTTGGGCCAGTATTATCACTAGCCCCCCAGACCAGTCATCCGGGTTTTCATGACGCGGGGAACTGGTCTTAAATGCTCCCTCTTTGGCTGCCACTCTCCTAGTAGGACCCATCCGTGCTACAATGGGTTTCTGACGACGCCGCCTTTTCCTCTTCTGCATTGATCAGTGTCTCGTTCATCGTGTCATTATTGCTTTTCCACCTTTTGAGGTGGCGGTTCTTATTCCTCCGTCTATATAAGGGGCCTAACCTTTTTCTCACTAGTTTACTTTCTGCAAAATTTCTTCAGACGCTCTGCTCATTCGCTCCCTCGCCCTTTCAGCCAAGTAAGCCCTATCTCCTTATTCTCTTCTTTTCTATGGGTTCCCCTCTTCACTCCAACTCCTCTCTAGATACCGAAGGGTTCCAGAGCCCGTACGAGATCCATTTTAGGACTGCCGATAGCCCTGTCTCCTCTCCGCATCCTTCCCCGGACGCTCGTTCTGAGGATTCCGATATTCCCCTGGAACGAGACGCCCCTGGCCCATTCGCCCTGGAAGAAATGAGTTCCCGCCAGGGTAGTTCTCCTGGTCATGCCCGGGAGGATTTGGGGGAGGAGGCTTTTGACGAAGGGCTCGGCGACGATGTTCCCCGGGGGCCTACTCACGGGGTGCGCCCATTAGGGCTTAAGTATTTCGATGTTTCCGTGGACTCTCCTCCCGTAGATAGGGACGTCTTGGATCTAGCCAAGCGCTCCTTCATTCCTCTTCCCCTTAATGCCTCCTTATCTAAGCTTCCCCCGGGGGCCTCCGAGCGAGAGGCCGCGTGTATCCCGCGTATACACTTTCAATACGGGCTTAGCCTTCCCTTCCCTCCTCTCTTCCTCGAGATACTCACTTTCTATAAGATAGCTCCGGCCCAGATGCATCCTAACGGGGTGGCTCTGATCTTGGCTTTCCTTCTTAACTGCGCTAGATGCGCCATTTCCCCTACTCTTCTCCTCTTTCGCTCTTTTTACGCTCTACGGAAGGCGCACGCTTCTTTCCCGGGCGTCTTCTCCTTCAACATCCGTTCGGGGATAAAGGACTTCCTCCTGAGCAAACCCCGATCAGCCAAGGGGTATCTTTCCAAGGGCTTCTTCCTGTGCGACTCCCTGGCTTATCCTATGCCTGCCTGGAATGATTCCATTCTTCCAGAGGACAAGAAGCCTCTGTCCAACCTCCCTGCGGTCGTTGCTAGTGACCACAGCTTCCTCCGTCTTTCCCCCTTAGATATGGAGGTTTTTTACAAGAGTGGGAACGCGGGTTATTTCTGGCCTCGCGGGATTTACCCCAGCGATCTCTTCACGCTCCCACGTATCTCTGCGGTGTGGCCGGATGGAGGTGCCCGTTAAGATTTTATTTCTTATCTTGTTTTTATGAACTCTTTTTTTTCTTTTTTTTTTTGCTTGCTAACTTCCTTGTTTTCTTTGGCCTCAGTACAACCTTCTTTGTACGCAGACGTCATGGCCCTCACCGACAAGTCTTCCGGAGGTGATGCTCTAGCGGGGGACGCTCACCCAGATCGACAGACTCCTTCAACACCGCCAGTAGCTTCCCAACCTGGGCCACCTCCCCCCGAGAACCCTGCTCTTGTCCCTCAGAGGCCTCGTGCGCCTCCCAAGTCTCGCCAGCAGACACCCTCCGGGCCTTCTTCTGAGGTCCGTGCTACCCCCGGCTCGGCGCCTACCCCCGGGCGTCGATCTTTCATCCAACACCCTTCTTACAGCGGCGGGGCAAGCTCGCGGTTCAAACGGCCGCCTCCTAGCGAGCTATCCGGGTCGCCCCCTCCCTCTCGTCAGAGGACCCAGGACTTCCTTCCTCCTCCTCCTCCTTCGCGGGCCACTGCTTCCGAAGCTATCCCGGAAGAAAAAGAAGAGGTAACCGCTATTCTAGATCTGTCTTTTGTCTAAGGTAATCCCTCCGTTTTCCTTACTTGCTTCTTTGTTGTGCAGAGCATTGCCTTTGCCGACGCCATCCTGGCGGACTCTCAGTTTGCCGAGGCATTGAATCGGACCTACTCCAAATACAGCGCGGGGCTGTTTGCCAAGATGGAGAAGGAACTCCGCGAGACCAGGGAGAAGCTAGCCGGGCAAGATGGCCTCGCGACCCAGCTAGAAGAGGCCAAAAGGAAGCTGGCTGATAAGGAGAAGCGGCTTGCTGACAAAGAGAAAAAGTTGGCGGAGGTGGAAAAGAAGTACTCCGCCCTGAAGAAGGACAAGAAGAGTTCTCAGCTCGAGGCCTTCAATGCCGTCACACAGAAGCTCCTTCGCTCTGAGGCGTTCGAGAAGAAGCTGGAGGGGATTGCCGCTGCGGCCAGCGCAGACGCTTGTCATGAAATGTATCGGAGTTTGCGGGGTTGGTTGCCCGGGCCCGCGCGTCTCGATGCCCAGGCGTCCTACTATCGGCCCAAGGCCAATGACCTATTAAACCATCGCTTCCGGGATCTTCAGGAAGCGAGTCTGGAAAGTTTGGTGCCCCAGCTGTGGCGATCACTGGAGATGTCCTCCCGGGCTTCTTCTGCTTCGGACATCAGGAAGATGAAGCTCCCTGCGATCGGTGAGGCCTCCTGCCCCGACCCTGGCTCCGAGGACTTCAATGTTTATGGGGTCGTCCCAGAGACACCCCACTAGGCAGAGAATTATCTCGAATACTGCGCTGTGCCTGACAAGTTCGGGTACCAAGCAGTTCAAGTCCAAGGGGGGGACTACCGGGTTGGCCTTGCTGCGGGTCAAGACGACCTTCTTTACCAAACCCGGAAGGCTACGCGGAAGGTGGGGTACCCTGAACGGTCCGCTGATGAGCCCGCCGTGGACGCCCCTGCTTATGCCGGCCCTGAGTGGACCACCGAGGATCTGGTGGAGCTGGAGAGGAGGTTCGAAAGAGCTCACGCTATTCCAGGAGAGGGGCACTCTACTGAAGACCATGTATAACTCTAGACTTTAGCCTGCCTTTTCCCTTGTAATCTTCCTTTTTTAAGCATTTTGTAGCTTTCCTTCCCCCCGGGGAAGCGCATGTAGAACTTTGGCCTTGGTGCCTATTTTGATTAATGACAAGTTCTGCCTTTTAATGATATGACCGTTTTTTTTTGTAGTCTGAGCGTCCCTTAGAGGAGATTCTCCCGTGCGGGCCCATGCCTTATGTTTTTCCTCATCCTAGTAGTTCTTCCGGCGCCTACTTCTCTCTCCCCCGCGCTGGGTGCCTCCAATGCTCTTTTCTTCAAAGGAAGCTAGCCCATTGGCGGTTTGGAGGCGACCAGGCTAACCGGGCATTAGCTGAGGCGGGGTTGGAATGCTTCCTTCAAGAGTTTGGATCGATCCGGGTGTTGGTGGCGTTTCTTAAGGCAGTTGATGCCAAGTTCGGGTCGTTGAACCAGTGCTTCGACCTTGCTTCTGACCATATGCGGGAGGCCCTGAACTCTCATAGGACCATAGCTGAGCTGCAAGCCCTTCACGATGACTCCCAGCATCGTACTACCAAGGAGTTAGGCATGGTGTGGGGTGAACTAGAGCGGGCGCAGGAGAAACTGAGGACATTGGAGACCCGCTCCGCTCAGAACAAGCTTCTCTGTGACTTTGAGAAGGAGAATCGGTCCCTTACTCATAGGAATAGGGTCCTCCAGGATGCTCTATTAATCACCCGATTATCCTACCACCTGTTGGGTCTCAAGAATGGCTTAGTTGGGGTATCTCCTCTTACCGATATTCCAGCCGGGGTTCGCAGGACGATAGAACGTATGGAGGCTAACCCGAAGAGGTTTGGTGAGGGAGCTCCTCATCATAAGGCTTATCTGGATGTCGTTGAATGGCATAATAAGATAGCCGCGGGAGAAGTTGAGCCCTATCCCTCTAGCCTTCGCCGAGTTCCTGCCCGGGTGGAGGTGGACGTGGCATACGAAAGGTATGAGGACATGACTGTATCCATTGACCCGGAAGAGGTGGCCCGCCGGATAAGACGCATCCGGGAGATTGCCGACTCTGGAGTCACCACGAAGGGAATAAAGACAGCCGAGGGTACTCGTATTAGCCGGGAAGAGAAGGGTAAAAGTGCAGCAGTCATGTTTCCTAAGTACAGGTTTGTTACTTCTGCCGGGGTGAGAAGAATGCGCCTGGCGGAGCCACTTCCCGAGGGATCTGTGGTTGTGCCTATCCCTGAACTGAACGAAGAGGACGCTGCGCAACTGGAAGAGGAGCTTGCGTGGAATCAAGCCCCGGATGCCCGTTTTGCCGAAGACCTCCTGTCCTCTCAGTTCTTCGGAGGGGGTTTCCGCCCGGGTAACCCTGAGGGTGCTTCCGGGTCAGGTCCCAAGTGGGTCTAGTAGCAAATAGATAGGAATACTTGTATGTAAAATGCTTATGTAATTGTCCTACCATGACTATGACCACGTATTCATGCGATTTGTAATTTAAAGAGGATTGAATAAAAATTGTTTCTCTGAAAGACCCTTTTCGTTAACTTTTTCCTGTAATCATTACATTCTTTGATCCCCGGGCTTCATCAAAGCTCCGGGTCCATTCTAGCGGGGCACCCAAATGGGAGCTACCCATGGGTCCTTTTTAAGCAAATATTTCTCTAAACCCGGAACGAGGCCAAGCGTCGGGTTCTCTCTCTCTCTCCGGGCATATTCATGCTTCCGGGAGGGGTATATCCATACCTGGCATATTCATGCCTAGCATATTCATGCTTAGCGTATTCACGCTTCCCGGGGGGCATATCCATGCCTGGCATATTCATGCCTAGCATTTTCATGCTTAGCGTATTCACGCTTCCCGGGGGGCATATCCATGCCTGGCATATTCATGCCTAGCATTTTCATGCTTCAGTAACTGTGGTACGATGCGGGGCGCTCTACTTCCCGTAAAACCTTCTCAGGTTAGCTACGTTCCACCTTCTGGGGATCTCCTTTCCCTGCTTGTCCTCCAGCACATAGCTCCCTCCCGGGTATGCTTCCTTGATCTTGTATGGCCCTTCCCAGTTGGGCGCAAGTTTGCCCTCCGGGGCTTGGTGGCTCTTATCGTTTCTCCTCATTACCCAGTCTCCCGGGATGAAAACTTCTTTCCGCACTCTTCTGTCATGATACCTTTTTACTCGCTCCTTCACCTTGGCTTCCTGAAGTGCCGCATTCTCTCGCTTCTCATCTAGGAGATCCAAGTCAAGGCGTCGTCCATCGTTTTCTTCTTCCGGGCGCTGGTATTGAGTTCGAGGGCTTGGGATCCCAATCTCTGCGGGTATTACTGCCTCTGACCCGTACACCAAGCCATACGGGGATTCCCCGGTAGCCGAGCTTTCTGTAGTCCTATGGGCCCAAAGAACGCTGGGTAGCTCCCAGATCCAATTTCCCCGCGCACCTTCCAAGCGGGTTTTTAGTCCCTTGATGATGGTGCGGTTGGTGACCTCTACTTGCCCGTTCGCCTGGGGGTGATACACCGACGTCAACTTCTGCTCTATGCCATACTTGACACACCATGATTTGAAAGGATCGTTCTCGAACTGCGCCCCGTTATCTGTGACTATGATCTTCGGGATGCCGAATCGACAGATGATGTTCTTCCAGCAAAACTTGACGCAAGTCAGTCCTCGTATGTTGGTGAGCGGTTCTGCCTCCACCCATTTGCTGAAGTAGTCGATCACCACAATCAAGTATTTGGCTCCTCCCGGGGCAGTCGGGAATGGTCCGACCAAGTCGATTCCCCATCTGCTGAACGGCCAAACTCCTGTGACTCCGACTAATTCTTCCCGGGGAACGTGGATTAGCGGGGCAAATGCCTGACATGCCAAGCACTTCTGTATATGTTCTTCCGCATATTTGAACAACGTCGGCCAGTAATACCCCAGTCTTAGGATCTTTCTGGCCACGGTGCGAGCCCCTTGGTGGCTCCCATTAGATCCTTCGTGCACCTCCCGGATGAGGCGTTGGCCTTCCAACCTTTCTACACACTTTAGCAACGGCTGGAGATACCCTCTTTTGTACAGCTCCCCTTCCTGAATCACATACTTAGGCGCCTTCACTCTTAGCTTCCGAGCCTGAGCCTTATCCTCCGGGGTAGTTCCTTCTTCTAGGTACGCCCGCATAGGCGTGATCCAGGACTCTTCCTCGTTCACCAGCATTACTTGATCGCTCTCCTGGTAGCTTCTTCTTCCCAGTACCTCCACGTACAGCTTTTGGTCGGGCTCAGGCTTTAATTCCGAAGAAGCTAACTTGCTTAAAACGTCTGCCTTACTGTTCTGCTCCCGGGGAACTTGAACCAAGTTGAAGGCTTTAAACCCGGCTATCAGAGGTTTTACTGTTTCCAAGTACCTTTGCAGGCTCCTTTCCCGGGCTTCATACTCTCCTTTTACTTGCTGCACCACAATCTGGGAATCACTGTGTGCCGTGAGGGTTTTGATTTCCATCTCCTTTGCCAACCTTAACCCCGCGATCAAGGCTTCATACTCCGCTTCATTGTTGGTCGTTTTGAAAGCGAATTGGACTGCATAGGGATACTCCTTCCCCTCCGGGCTGACCAACAATACTCCCGCTCCACTGCCCCCGGAGTGCGCCGATCCATCCACATACAACTTCCAAGTCAGGTCTGTCCCGGCCTTCGTTGTATTCTCCGGAGATTCAGGCATCTCCCGTTCTTCACTGATCCTTGCTTCTGATTCCAACAAGAAGTCCGCTAGGGCCTGGCCCTTGATCGCCCTCCTTGGCTCATACCGGATTTCGTATTCTCCCAGCTCTATGGCCCATTTCATCATTCTCCCTGATGCCTCCGGCTTGAACATAACCTGTCTTAGCGGGTAATTGGTAAGGACCACTATGGGATGGCCCTGGAAGTAGGGCTTAAGCCTCCTTGAAGCATGCACCAGCGCCAGAACCAACTGCTCCAACTCAGTATACCGGGTTTCTGCCCCCCGAAGTGCCCGGCTAACAAAATAGATTGGGTGCTGCTTTCCATCCTCTTCTTTGATTAGTACGGCACTTACCGCCTCCCGGGACGCCGCTATGTACAGAAAGAGCTCCTCCCCCGGAAGGGGTTTCTTTAAAGTTGGCAACTGTTGGAGGTGCTCTTTCAGATTTTGGAATGCCTTCTCACATTCTTCAGACCACTCAAACGCCTTGGCCTTCCTGAGAATGTTGAAGAAAGGCAACTGCCTGTCTGCTCCCTTTGACAGGAACCGACTGAGGGCCGCGAGGGACCCTGTTAACCGCTGTACTTCTTTCACCGACCTAGGGGAGGTCATTTTAGCTAAGGCTTCCACCTTCTCCGGGTTGACGTCGATGCCCCGGCTTGACACCATAAAACCCAAGAATTTCCCCGCACCCACTCCAATGGTACTTTTGGAGGGGTTCAGCTTTAGATTGCTCCGTTCCAGCTTTTCGAACATCTCCTCCAGGTCATTCAAGAAGGCCCCGTAAGCCCTGCTTTTAACCACCATGTCGTCAACGTACACCTCCATGTTTCTTCCCACTTGATCCTTGAAGAGTTTGTCCACCATTCTCTGGTACGTAGCCCCCGCGTTCTTTAGCCCGAAGGGCATCTTCTTGTAGCAAAAGGTTCCAAAATCGGTGATGAATGAGGTTTTCGCCTTGTCTGCCTCATCCATCTGCACTTGGTGATACCCTTTATGTGCGTCGAAGAAGGCCAGCTCCGAATACCCCGCAATAGCCTCTGCCAGCCGGTCCAGATTTGGGAGAGGATAGCTGTCTTTGGGGCAGCACTTATTCAAATCCGTAAAGTCAATACACATGCGCCAGCTTCCATCGTGCTTCTTTACTAAGACCGGGTTGGCTATCCATTCCGGGTAGATGATTTCCTCGACCACCCCGGCTCTCTCCAGCTTCTTTACTTCATTCTTTATAAACTCTGCTCTTTCCGGTGCTACAGGCCTTTTCTTCTGCCTGATGGGTTTAGTTGCAGGGCTTATGTTCAACTTGTGTACCCCCAACTCTGGTAACACCCCCACCATGTCCTCCGGGCTCCACGAGAATACTCCCTGATACTTGGCCAAAAGTTCCTTCAGTGCGCCTTTTACTTCCTTCGGGAGGTCTTTTCCCACCGTGACCGTCCCTTTGTCCGCCACCTGCATCTCCTCCAACTCCTGGCGGGGAACTTCCCCGTGTACCACCCCTACTGCTTTCTTTGCGTCCAGCACCGCCGTCATCATGCAACTTCTTGCGACTGCTTGACTACCCCGCACGACCGCCACACCTTGCGCAGTGGGAAACTTCATCGTCAACAGATACGGACAACTCGCTGCCCGGGCTTGAGTTAGCCATGGCCTTCCTATGATCACGTTGTACGGCGAGGGTGCATCAATAACCGCGAAGTTGCATGTCACCGAGACCCTCTTGCTCCGGTCCTTCTCATCCACCATACACACTGCGAGAGGAATAACACCTAGTGGAACTTCGGGTTTGCCCGTGAACCCTGACAGGGGTGATGCGGGAGGTTTAAGGTTCTGTCTCCCAATTCCCAACTGATCGAAACAAGAAGCGAACATGATCTCCACGCTGCTTCCATCGTCCACAAACACCCTTTTGACCAAGAAGCCTTCAATCTCCGCCGTTACCACCATCGGGTCAGAATGGGGTATCTGTGGCGGGGCTGCATCCGCTTCAGAGAGTGAGAGCTTCATCGGGGCGAAACCTTTTCCCCTGAACCTCCCCCGGGGGAACATACCGGGTCCGGGCCCGGATAGCGGAGACTGACTGACATGCTTCTCCGACTTCTCCACTGATCACGTTGATCATCCTGTTGGGTATTGGGGCCGGCTCCACTGCTTGGACCGGCGCGGCGGCTATGGCGGGCCTCCCCGGGGCCCTGTTACCTTGGTTGCCTTGGACTCTTCCGTTTCCTCTCCCCGGGTTAGGTCTCCACCTCCTGCGGGGCTGCTCTTGAGGCTGGTCCCGGGGATTCTCCTTCTTTACCTCCGCTGCCACGCAATCTCTCAACTGTCCCCGTTCTATCAGTCTTTCTATCTCGTTCCTCAGCATCCTACACCCCTCTGTCGCATGCCCGTAAGACTTGTGGTAGGCACACCATTTGTCCGCGTTTTCCCTAGACGGGATCCCGTGGATGGGCAATGGATCCGGGAACAGGTCCTTGTGGATAGCATGAATCTCCGCTCGGGACTTGCTGAGCGGGGTGAAACTGTCCGCCCTGGCACGGTTTATCAATGCGGGAGCGGGGTTCCTTCTACTTGGGTCTGCCACTCTCCTTCTTTCTATCTTATCCGGGAGGAATTCCCCAGATTCTTCCTTTCTCTTCCGTGTGGCATCATTAATTGCGCAGTATAGTTGTACCGCCATTTGCAAGTTGTGAAAGGTTTCCGGGATATTTTCCATCAATTTTTGGAACAGCACCATATCCCTCAAGCCATTTATGAATCCGCTAATCACTGCCTTTTCCTGCTGCTGCCTGTCGACAACCTTCATGCTATCGTCCATGTACCTTCGATAGTATTCCATTGACCCTTCTGCAGCCTTCTGCCGGGTAGCCAAAAGCTCAGTCAACTGCTTTCCTTCCTTCTTTAACCCGGCGTATCTAAACAGTAGGGCCTTAGAGAAATCGTAATAGTCTCTGAGACTTTCTCGAGGCAACGAATCGAACCATGAGAGACAGTTTCCTCTCAGGTAACAGCCTACCAGCTTGCATCTTAATTCCTCCGGGAAGTCCCTTGACACCATTAGGTTCTGGTACGTCCTGACAAACTCCTCCGGGTCTGTCTCTCCATTATATGTCGGGATTCCCTCCGGGGTCCGTAGGCCCGGCGGCCATGGGTACGCGAGCACTCGAGGTACCCAAGGGTTTAGCTCCATTTCTCCCCACCAGTTTGTCTAGCCGAGCCTCCAAGGAGTTGGGGTCCTGCTGTGCCGCCTGATAGCCCCGCATCCTATCGTCCTCCCGATAGTATCTCTCCGGGTAACCGAAGTTCATCCCCATTGATCCATACATGGGTCTGGAATACTGGATCGGGTTTCCCTGGGTTCCAGGGACCTGATACCCAAACGGCTCTGTAGGCATGACTGGCAAGTCATACCCGATTTGTCCCGCCCCCCAACTGGAACGCGGGTAATAGGGTGGAGCATGTGGAACCAGATTCGATTGTTGTCCCGTAGCCGCTCCTCCTCCAACCCCGAAATTCTGAGGGAAAGAGGGTGGGACGGTGGAGGAATTTACACGCCCTTGTAGCTTTGGCGGCTGAACGGCTCCGTCCAAGTCAATAACCTCTCTTTGGTACCCCCCTAGAGGACCTGCCTGGTTCCTCCCGGGTTCCCTTCGCCTCAGGCTTTCCCGGGTGGAGAGTACCCACTGGCGATACAACTCCTTGTTGGCTCTCATGAATTCCAAGGCCGCCACTTCCTCTGTGCTAACTAAGGGCTGCTCTTCCTCCCGGGCTTCAGGTCCCTGGTCCCGGGTGTTGCCATCCCCGGCGAGCCCAAGCCCTTCCTGCTCATCCTGGTACTCTCCTTCCGAGTAAGCTTCGTCGGAGGCGGTTTCAACGTGGCCGTCTTGCGGTACCCCTAGCTCTCGCTGGTGTCTAGCCTCCTCCTGCAACTGCCTTAAGGTCACCTCGTCTCCTGGGGGTGGAAGAGAATCCCCCCCTGAAGGTGCCGCGTTCTTCTTAGGGCGCCCGCGCCCTCTCTTTGGCGACTCCATCCTGCGAAGGTGGAAAGGTCCCACCGGGCGTGCCAATTGATGCTACCAATTTCCGTCCGTCTCCCGGGGGTGGATGCTATCCGGGTCTCCTCCTAGATCAGCCTGCTTTAGTCCTGCAAAACAATCCCCGGGAGGTGTCCCGGGGAAGAAGCTCCGGTGCGATGATGAGATGGGGATAGCGGAGAAAGAAAACGTACGGAAGGTGCTCTCAATATGAAGTAGAGAGATATATGTCACATACCTTGTTTACTGTTTGAGACTAGTATTTATAGCCGAGCTCTACCTGCTTTGGGGATAAGGTGCAGGACCACTTCCTTTGTCATCATATGTCCTCTTCCTTATCCGGATGTACCTTCCAGCGGGAAAGGTACTGCTTTGATAGTTATGGGCCGCGGACCTTCCTGGCCCAGCCGGATTTTGGGCCAGTATTATCACCATGGTTATCATTGTGCTAGTTTATAGGAGTATTTCTTAGCGTATTGTGATAATTTTTGGTGATTTAACTATCCAACATATGTAGTTTATTATAGTTTTATAATTTGTTTTATAAATCTTCACTAGTGCAAAACAAGGAAATTAAGGAAAATTTTAAGGCGGTTCCTCAAAAGTGCTTGGAACCGCCTTAAAATTAAGGGTCTTGCGAACTCGAAAGACCCTTTCGGTCGGTCTATTTGCGCAAGCTTCCTCGGAAATATTTTAAGGCGGTTCATATGTACTTTTAATGCGGTTTTAAAAAAAAGTGCCTTAAAACTCATTGTCTTTCGAATGAGAAAGAGGATTCCGCTGCCTTATTTTGTCTTGCGAATGAGAAAAGGTCTAATGTTGTCTTTCGAATGAGAAAACTGGTTCCGTTGACTTATCTTGACTTTGAACCCAATAAACCCTAAACCCACTAAACTCTAAATTTTAAACCACTAAAACCCTAGTACACAATAAAATGAGTTTAAATAATCAAAATTAGTTCTTATTTGATTTTTTGTGTATACTAATTAAATTAAGGCTAACTAATCAAAGGTCACACATTGCTTTGATTAAGGCTAACTAATCAAAGGTCACACATTGCTTAAATTAAAGCTGACTAATCAAAGGTCACACATCACAAAATACTTAAATTAAAGCTGACTAATCAAAGGTCACACATCACAAAATAGTATACCCATAATCGTATTTCATAATTTTCATATACAAATCATCTATTTTATCGGATGCGGGATTTTATATTTAGACTCAATTTCAATAGGTAAAATATAAAATGAAAAGAGTTCCATAACAACTTAACTACAGTAAAACAAATTGACACTAGTATCATAATTTGACATTAATTAGTCAAAAATACAATCTCATTAAAAATATTTTTATTTTTATTATTTTTACTATTATATATTTGATATATTAATCATGTAATATTTAAGAATCGTCTTTCATCAATCAAGTAGCGGTAAATAATAGCAATTTCTCCATGCAGGTATATTTTTCTCTTGCAAGTCCGTATTTTACCGTAATGCCCTCTGATGGAACCCTATGATTTCAAGCCGATTTTTTGTCTTAACAATATTAGGGGTATTATGGTAAAAATATGGACCTGCAAGAGAAAAATGGACGTGCATGGAGCAAACCCCATAATAATTCCACACACCCAAAGGAAATATAGTTTTTAATTGAATAAACTGAAAGAAAATTTAGTTTTATTATTCCACACCAAGCAACGGCAAAATATTCTGTTGCCTTGACCGTTGCTACATATTTGTTTAAAGATGTAAAAAAATATCTTAGCAGCGGTGAACCAATGCTAATGATTAAAACATCTGCTTATTATACTTCTTCAGCACCGGTTTTGGTGGAGCGTTGCTATAAACCGGTGCTCATTGTACTTCCAGTACCGGTTTTGGTGAAGCGCTGCTATAAATCGGTACTTATTATACGCTAGCACCGATTTTGGTGAAGCGTTGTTATAAACCGGTTCTTATACCAGGATTCAACTCCGATTTCGGTAGTGCGCTGCTGGAAACCGGTGCCTATAGGGGGTATCCTAGTAGTGATAGGTGTACTGGAGGGTCATCTTGAGCGAAGCTATAGGCTAGAGGGCAAGTAGTTATGAAATACTGAGAATATGTGCTCGGATGACACGCTTGACGCTCCATAAGGTTTGTATTCTCCGGTGCAGCAATATTCATGGTTGCCGAAAGCAACGCATGCACTTTTGCACCCCACCACGGTGTCGCTGGATCGCAGTTTGAACTCTTCATGAACAGCTTCAGAATATTTTTCTCCAGAAAAAAAAACAAAAACAGCTTCTATGCCCAGAAAAAATAGCTCCCAGAGGTGGGTGTTTCTAATAGTGTCAGAACACTGTCCGTTCACATCAGCCGTGTATTGGACCTCGATGCAATCCCCGGTCCCGGAAGTCGGCTTTATAGAGATGCCGATGTTGAATCCGTCCACCAGGCTGACGTCGTAGATATATATCTGGATGCCGAGGGTGACTTCCACTAGAGACACCGGCGTTGCGCCAGCGCCGTTGCAGTGTAAGACGCCAGCGCAGTCTCCGGTGTCGCATCTACCGTTCCCGGATTGGTCGAAGCTGCATCCGCTGCGGCCCCAGAAGCGGCCGGACCATCCTGCCGGTGCAGGCACAGGCTGCTCGGCATTCGGTTCCAACTCGAATCCGCCGTTCAGATCAGCTGCGGTCCGGATGTGGAAAACGTAGCGGCGTATATGGTGTTTTTTACAATTGTTTTCACCGTGAAATTAGTTGCTTCCAGGTGATGCACTGCATGCTACACCAGAAAATTAAAGAGAAATGGTTTATATATAGTTGTACATTGCATATTAGATTACATGTTAAACGTTAGACATGTTTATGTATGCAAATTTCTCCGAAAAATTCAAACATCTGAACTTTCTTGAAATCAGATGTAACAAGAATTAAAAAGAAATTAGTTGTATTAATTTGTCTGGAAACTAAAAGTACCTGAAAATGAAACAAGAAGGATGAAGGTGAGCTAGGTGAGAGCCATGATATTTTGTTTGCTATCACAATTCACAACGTGCCTTAATTTGCACGGGTTGAATTTTCTATGAGTTCATTATTTCTAAGACAATTCTCAAAAGAGACGCGTCTCACGAGAGACCAAGGGCAAAAATGCCTTTTTCTTAACTCTTGTCTATTTACAAGAACAACCCACATAGTTTGTAATAATTACATATTAACCTACAAACTTTGTAATGAGCAATATTACCAACTCAAATTCGATTTATATAAAAGGAAAATTAAAATTTTCTGGATATAAACAAATTGAATTACATTGCTATGTAGACACCGGAGCAAGCATGTGTGTTGCTAGCAAAAATGTAATACCTAAAGAACATTGGGTAAATGTAGAAAGACCAATAAGAGTAAAAATTGGAAATGGATCACATATCATACTCTCTAAGGTCTGTAAAAATCTTAATATAATGATAGCAGGTGAAATATTTCATATTCCAACTGTATATCAACAAGAATCTGGAATAGATTTTATTATTGGGAATAATTTCTGTCTGTTGTATCATCCATTTGTCCAATACACAGATAGGATAATTTTCACTCTAAATAACAATCCTGTACATATAGGAAAAATAAGAAAAGCTCTTAAAGTAGGAGTTCCAGGTTATTTAGAATACATGAAAAAGAAATCTAAATTACCAAAACCAGAGGCGCTAAATATTAGCCCTAATAAAATTGCTTCTCTTTTAAGGAGGGGGGGTATGTATACTAAAGAACAACAAATTTTTGTGCTTCAAAGTTCAAAACTTTGTAAAATAGAAACACTTTTAGATTCTGTGTGTTCAGAAAATCCAATAGATCCTAACAAATCAAAATATTGGATGACAGCAACCATAAAACTAATCAATCCTAAGACAGTTGTAAAGGTTAAACCAATGCAATATAGTCCTAAGGATAGAGAAGAGTTTGGAAAACAAATTAAGGAACTACTAGAATTAAAAGTGATTAAACCTAGCAAATCACCTCACATGTCTCCAGCTTTCTTAGTAGAAAATGAAGCTGAAAAACGCAGAGGAAAAAAGAGAATGGTTGTCAACTATAAAGCTATAAATACAGCTACAATAGGAGACAGTCATAACCTTCCTAATAAAGATGAATTATTAACTCTAATAAGAGGAAAGAAGATATTCAGTAGTTTTGATTGCAAATCAGGATTCTGGCAAGTATTGCTTGATGAAGAATCACAATTATTAACTGCTTTCACATGTCCACAAGGTCATTACCAGTGGAATGTTGTACCCTTTGGGTTAAAACAGGCTCCAGCCATATTTCAAAGACATATGCAGAATGCATTTAGGACCTTTGAAAAATTCTGTTGTGTTTATATTGATGACATTTTAGTCTTCAGTAATAATGAGACAGAACATCTGTGGCAAGTAGCAGCAGTACTTAAAAAATGTGCTTCTCTGGGAATAATACTCTCAAAAAAGAAAACACAGCTTTTTAAAACTAAAATCAGTTTTCTAGGACTAGAAATTGAAGAAGGATCTCATCGACCTCAAGATCATATCTTGGAACATATTCAAAAATTCCCAGATATCCTTGAAAACAAAAAACAGTTGCAGAGATTCTTAGGAATCCTCACTTATGCTTCTGATTATATTCCTAAGCTTGCCCAGGTCAGAGCACCATTACAAGCAAAGCTTAAGGAAGATGTTCCATGGGAATGGAAAGATTCAGATACCATCTATATGGTAAAAGTAAAGAAAAGTTTAAAAAACTTTCCCAAGCTTTATCACCCACAACCTGAGGATAAACTAATCATAGAAACTGATGCATCAGATTTATTCTGGGGAGGAATTCTTAAAGCAGAAAATAATGGTAAAGAATACATTTGCCGATACACTTCAGGAAGCTTTAAAGCTGCTGAAAAGAATTATCATAGTAACGAGAAAGAATATCTTTCTGTTATTAGAGTAATTAAAAAATTCTCTGTTTATCTAACCCCTTGCAGATTTCTAGTAAGAACAGATAATAAGAATTTTACTTATTTCCTAAAGATAAATTTAAAAGGAGATAATAAACAAGGTCGTCTAGTTAGATGGCAAATGTGGTTATCTAGATATGATTTTGATGTTATTCATATTGCAGGTACCAAGAATTATTTTGCAGATTTTCTTACCAGAGAATTTCAGCAAGATTATAAAGAATAATACAAATGTTTCTAATGTTTGTTTCTTTGTGAAGCATCCAGCATGGATGAAATGGAGCAGCTAAAGCTGCAAGAAGGACTTTTAGTCCAGGAACTGGAGCTGGTCCGAGCCAAGCTCAAGTATCTTAACCTGATCAAATTGGGTAAAGAAAAAGAGCAAGCTTCTGAAAATGAAGTAAAAAAGGTTATCTCGTCACCTTCTCCCTCAAAAGAGAAAGACAAGACTATTCCAACGCAAACGGCAGTTGGTAAAGAATCAACAAATCCGTTGAAGGCTGTGGATTTGCCAAAAATCCAGAAGGAAGTACAAACTTCCATCAAACTGGTTAGCCCAGTAGATTTTTGCTTAAGGCCAAATCAGGGAATTCCAATCCCACAGACTAAAGTTACACCTTTAGCATCGGAGAAATCCGAAGAGGGAATTCAAATCCCAAAAAGATCTAAAACATATTATGTGGTCTATAATGGCCCTAATGCCGGGATCTATGAAGATTGGAGCTTCGCCAAAAAAGCAACTGAAGGAGTCTCCAACATTGCACACAAGAAGTTCAAATCTTTCCAAGAAGCAAGAACTTCAGCAGACCTATATACTGGGTCATCTTTACTAGCACCTCTGGAGCTAGTTACCAATGGAGAGATGATGAAGCCTAACACCTTCAGTGCAGCTCTATTGTCCAAAAAGAAGTCATTAACCTCACTAGGAAGACTTCCCAGCAAACCAAGGGAAGACATGGCAAAATCTACAAAAGTAGATTACTCCGATGAAATAAAGGAAGCAGGCTTCGAATACTGCTATCGATATGCAAGATCTGCCAATGAAGAAAAGTTTTTGGAGGAAAAGTTCTTCACTACAGACTCCAAAAACTTAAGTTACTACAACTTCACCAAGAATGCTAATCCCGAACAGGTCTATGAGGCATTCCAATATGGTTTGGTAAAAACCATATATCCAAGTCCTAATTTATTAGAAATTAGCCATTTTCCTAAGGCTATTATTGATACAATTAAGACTTTCAGAAAAAAATGCACCAAACCAGGGCAAGAAGTTTTTCTGAAAATTAATAGTTCCGGTCCATACTGGAATCAATTAGGATTATTGGTATATCATCCTCAGCATTTAGTCCAGATTGGCATTTGCAAAGGAGATCATTATCATCCATCTCAGCCCATGGAGTGCAAACTTGAGGCTAGCGATTTGCTACCCTTAGCAATAAAAAGATTGGAAGGTTTTGTTCAAAAACTTTTCAGTTTCAGCTCAGATGATGGACTGTTTGTCAACTATCAAGATGCCACCATCTTGATATACAGCAAGTCACCCAAGAAGATCAGCGAAGCCGATGAAGGCAAATTTGTCAAATTCCAAAATACTTTGGTTAATCCATTTATTTTGGGAGAACATACTCCAGACCTTTGTAAAAGGTTGAAGAATTACCGCAACAATTATCTATGTGGTAGATGCTCAGAAGAAAGTGGATCTCCCACTAAAGAAGATAGTGACATCTCCACCATCAGCATTTCCACCATCAGGGCTGCCGACAGTCCCGTGGACCCCTCCACTTCAAGTGATAGCAGGTAGTGGGATAATAATGCATCTGCTCTAAGTGGGTGCAATAATGCAGTAGTGCGTCTACTTTATGTAGAGGCAATAATGTAAGTGCGTTTGTACGTAAGGGATGACGCACCCCTCTTCAATAAAACAGACCCTTCCTTCCCTATAAAAGGAAGTTCATTTCTTGTAATATGGGAGCGCCCCTCACTTCTGTGCCTCCTTGTCTTTTAAATTCAACCTCTGTAATCTCCTGGAGACGAACCTCGTCCAGGATTCTGTCTGATCTTCGGATCTACTATGTGTGAATAAAAAGCCCTTTAGGGCCCTCTTGTAATTACATGTAAGTTTCTATAACCTATATCTTCTTTCTTATTATTGATTGTTGTATACATGTTTATCTGTTATAATGAAACCTGGAGTCCATAGAATAGGGAGTACCGCTTAGGCAGGTGGCCGTTTAGGGAAACAAGATTCGCAGGATTGGTTAAGTTATAAACAGATAACATGATAACCATACACTCTTAATAATATAGAAAGAAAGATATAAGAAGATTGCATGTATTACTTAGGGTTCTAAAGTATTAAATTCATAAATTACATCAAATAGAATATCGAAGCTTGAATGAGCAAAAATATTTGTAAATCTATTCTCAACAGAGAGATATCAAAAGAAGATAAAAATTTATCTGAATTCCATAGAAATAATGACAATAGTCAATCCAGATACAGTTTTTGTACTAAGATTTGTAAAAAACATCAAACCCAAATTTATGTACAATTTATGAATACCTTTAAAGTATGCATAAAATGTATAAAAGAATCTCAAGATTCTGTAAAAAAGATGAACTCTTAAAAATCATTCAAATGGATAAAAACGTTTGTAAATCAATTCTTGACAGAGAATTAACTAAAGAAGATAAGAAATTATCTAAATTCCGTAGAGTTGGCCCTTATAGTCAATCTAGGTATAGTTTTGGAACAAGATTTTGTGAAAAACATCAAACTCTTGTGCATTATATGAACATCTATAAAGGATGTTTAAAATGTATAAAAGAAAATTAAAAATTCCGCAGATCTCTCGTAGATCACCAAAAACCTGGTATCAGAGCCATGTTTAAAATGACAATTGTTATCTAAAAAATTCGTTAAAATGAATCATTTAGATAATATAGAAGAAACAATTGATGAAAATCAAGATGTTTCTAGCGTTCAAACCTTTGAATCTAATGAAGGATTCATCGGAAGCTTCTTGATCAAACAAGAATTACTCTCAAAAATTAGGTCTTCTAAACTTAATCTAAGAAAAGAAAATATCTTTAATATACCTTTTTCAGAAAAATTAAAAAGGAAAAATAGCATCTACTATTTTGTAGGTACTAAAGAGATGCATGTAGATATCAAAGATACTACAGGAGAAGTATATTTACCTTTAATTACTCTAAAGGAAATTAAAGAAAATTTAAACAAAATAGATAGTAAAATCAGAGATACTCTCACAATGGTACACTTTGGTGCCGTCAAAATCCTATTGAAATCAGAATTTCAAGAGGGAATAGATTCCCCAGTCAAAATGGTCTTGATAGACAACAGAATAAATGATAGGCAAGATTGCATTTTAGGTGCAGCTAGAGGAAATTTAGCTTACCAAAAATTCATGTTTACAGTCTATCCTAAATTTGGTATTAGTTTAGATACAGCAAATCTAGACAAAACATTATCCTTCATTCATAAATTTGAAAGAGAAGATTTAATGAATAAAGGAGATAAAGTATTCAGCTTAACCTATCTGGTTGCTTATGCTTTAACAAATAGTCATCACAGTATTGACTATAGAAAGAAAGAATACATTGAACTAGAAGATGTATTTTCTCAAATAGGAACTGTTCAAGATAAACAGTTTTCTGAAATCTCCCCTGTGGATAATAAATGGGCTATTGATATAGCTAAAGACAAAAAACCCATGGGAGAACGTTATAAATCTAGAATTGAAAGGAATAAACTTATTATAGGAGAACCTTCTAGAAGAAGTATTTCCAAAGAACCCAGCGAGAGAGATCTCTTGATGGGAATGTCAAAACGAATAGAGGACATGAAAATTCAGCTTGAAGAAATGTCCTAATGAGTTTTACAGAAATAAAAGAAGAGATAAACCTTTTAAAAACAAAATTAGAAGAAATTCTAAATATTCTAACTAAAGAAGATAATAAGTTAGAAGGTGCAGCAGCAAAAATTATCATCGAATTAACGACAATAATTCAAGAAAACCAGAAAGTGATCTTAGAACAAAAAGATTTAAAGATAACTCCTTTGGGGGATGAGGAAAGACCAAAACCTATAAGTTTAGGAAAATATTCTTACCCCAATCACGGAGTAGGAAATGCAGAATTAGGATCCTCTGGAAATCCTAAAGCATTAACTTGGCCATTTGGTAAAAATGACAAACAACCAATATGACCAATTATATACCAAAGATTGAAAAAATCTTCTGGGATCATCTAGAAGGTGATGAATTACAGGTAAACGAAGAAAACTTCGATTTACTTGACCACGCTCTTAGGTTGCTAGAATTAGAGAACGATGAACTAGCAAACCAAGAAATAGAAAACAGCCCCAAACTAAAGGAATTGTTTGGATTTGAAGACTTAAAAGTCTTAAATAATGAAGAATCAGCTAGTGAATCTGAAATAAGCGAACAAGTAATTAGCAATTACGATTCAGATGACGTACCTAAAAACTTTAACATAAATGTTAAAAGAGAAAAAGGAGAAAGCTCATATATGGGCTCTAAAAGAAGAAGAGCTAATCAACCATGGTATTTTCCAGAAAGTGCAAAATCCAAGGTTAATAGTTCAAAAGGATCAGATGATAATTTCCTAAATATTGACTGTCAAAATAATAGGAAAGAAATCATTGATAAATGGGCAGCAGAATTAAGTTTAGTAATTCAAACTAATCCTGATGCCTATACAGAATCAAGAACTATATTGTTATTAATAGAACATAAGAGTCTAGGAATAGCAAAAGAGTTTATTAAAAACACCATTTGGACAGATGATAACAACAACATTCCATATAATATTCTAGATATAGTTCTAGATGGATTATATACTATGTTCCTAGGAATTGATTTTACTGGTGATAAAATACATGAAAAACAACTAGTACAAGAAAAAGCTAGGAAACGTTTAGCAGAACTACAACTCTGTGATATATGTTACTTAGAAGAATTCAATTGTGACTATGAAGTAAATCTTTACAAACTAGAACAAATTGAATTTCCAGAAATGATACTTCAATATCTTAGAAAAATACCTTTGGTAGGAGAAAAAGCATTAGAAAGGTTTAAAATTGAAACTTTCAATAGAAGAACTTCTAGTTACAGCCTAGGGTATGCTATAAGAATAGTAAAAGATGAACTGTCAAAATTCTGTGAACTAATAAGAACTCAGAAAAAACTTAAAAAGTTTAATAGAAACTGCTGTGCAATATCAGGAGAAAATCCTGTAGAATACGGCTGTAGAACAGAATATAAAAAGAAGAAAAAATTCTTTTCTAAGAAAAATTCCTCTAAATATAAATTTATTAAAAAGAAGAAGAAATTCCGACCAGGAAAATTCTTTAAGAAGAAATCTGATACAAAATCAGAAAAACAAAAATTCTGTCCAAAAGGAAAGAAAAATTGTAGATGTTGGATATGCAACATCGAAGGACACTATGCAAATGAATGTCCTAATAGGCAAGATTCTAATAAAATTAAATTATTAGAGTTTGCATATAATATGGGATATGAACCCATAGAAGAAAAATATGATGATATAGAAATTGTATACATCATAGAAGAATCAGAAATAGACTACGATAGTAGCGAAGAAAAGTCAGAATCTGAAGAGTCTACTTCGTAATATGTGAAACATACAATAATTATGTTAAGACCCCTAACACATAAAAGAACAATTTTGTCCCTAAGTCTCAATTGAGACAAGTCTCACAAGAGACCTTCTTTTATTTCTAACTTATCAAATAGAGTAAGGAAAAGTATGAGGAGACTTGACTTTTTGAAAATAATTTGTGGAAATGCTTGAAGCATTTATGATTCACGTATCTATAGTTCCTAATTAGTAGAACCGTTATTAGCTCATATTTTTTTAAATATCAAACATAAAACGAACTATTTATATATATAGAGCTCATACTTTGGCTATACAGATATATATGATGTAGTACTGTATCGGTACGACGGTACCCGTTTAGTAATGTAATTTGGTTTGATGACAAAAGTATATTAGTAATGAAAATTTAGTCATATATTAGTAATGAAAATTTAGTCTACTTTTTTCCGCATCAATGAAAATTAAAAGGCCTGATCAAGAAATTTTGTTTTTGCCGACATGCACTGATTAAGTTCATTTATTCATCTCACCTGAATGAGAAGTTTGTAACAAACCGATATTATATTTTCGGCAAACTATTGAATTTACATTCCTGTGGACTTGAAAGGATGCATATTTGGCAAGCATTTCAGGGATTTCTTCCAGTGAAGGCACGCCTTACAACTTCAGCACTCCCCTCTTTATCAATAGAAAGTTGTGCAATTTTCTTCCCAAGGTCCCTAATCCCTTCTAAACACAATTTGTACCCTTCTTCACTTTGGTAGGTAACACATGTCAGAATTCAACCTCACTTTGTCCCCCCAACCTGAACCTTTTATTTTTATTTTAAGGCAAATCATTGAGAGAAATTCAATTAAGCCTCCCCAATTTAGTGTAGAATGGCCCATTCACGGTGCCTGTTTCACGTGCTTAATGGATTCCGATATCGTACGGAAGTAGTAACTAAGACCCAAGACCCTTACGAGGGTTTTTAGGCGGTACTTATTATTTCACGGTAGTCATTAAAAAATCGTTGCCGATGTACATCTTACGATGTCGGGAAGTACGTCGACAATATAACCTGGTAGCTTCCGATATCGGTTGTGTTGTAGAACCAAAAAAATGCTAAGCCTTTGTTTGGCAGTAGCATGATTGATTTCATAAACGATGTCGTAAGGTAAAAAACAGTATGGGGCGACTAAATTCCGATATCGGAGAACGTGTCGGAGGATGTTGTCTGTATGTTTCACGACATCGTAAGGGCGTATGTATTGTACATGTTGGATAGTTTCCGATATCGGAAGATGTCGTCTGCACGTACACTTATCAGCAGAAAAACAGTTTTGGATCACAAAAAGTAGTGTTTCAACATTTTTGGGCGAAAAAGAGTTGCCCACCTTCTTGGAAAATTGGTTCTTGAAGGTAAATTGACTTCCTTGAATCCTGTATTAAAGTCCTTTATACATAGACATTTATTTTGCTTATGATATTGTGTTCTTGAGTGTTGTAAACATAGATTTGTTGGAATATGGTTTGCATTTGTTGATCTTGTCTAATAAGTATGGGTCCCTTTTGTTTTGCAATGTAGTGGAAGGTTTGAAATTAGTGGTGTCGATTCGGGTAAATAGGTCGGTTTCGATCTTTCAAAAACGGGTTCGGTTAAAAACGGTTTCGGTTTAAATCGGTCATTTTTTCCTATTCGGTTAATATCGGTCAGGTCGGGTTGATGTCGGGTCGGATTTATTCGGTTATTTTTTCTTTTCCGGTTCATTTCGGGTTTAAATAAATATTAATCGGGTCGGTTCGGTTTGGATACTGATGTCAATACGGGTCATTCGGTCGGGTTAAAATGGTTTTGGGTCAAAATATGTTTGGTTTTATAAAGTTCATTAAAATTGTTTTTTATTCTCGTCGCCGAATTTGATTTTTCATATATATATATATGTTTGTTTTTGATTCATTTAAATCGATATCTTTTCTCGATCTCCATAGCAGATTGAGTACTTTTGATTCTTTTATAGATTAATGTAATTGCTAGTTATTATTTGATTCATCTGATACTTTTGTTTTTGATCTATAATAGATCATGATTTTGTTACTACTTCTTGCTATTTAAATGTTTAATTTTGTGATTCCAACGTGTTTATAGTTTGATACAAAATCTTTATAATTTTGACCACAATCATCTTGTTTATGGTATTACAGATGTTCTGATTAAAAATTTAGATTGTACTTAAGGTGGAGATCAATGTCAAGCGATTAATTCCCTGATTAACAATTTTGATTACTTTTAATTATTTTCCTCTCTATATGAATTAGTAATAAAATTGCAAATATTTAACACAAAAGTCGAATGTGTTAATGTGTACATTTATTTTATTAAAATTGAGTAGAATTGTATATAGAATATGTATATTTTATATTTTAGGTGTTTACTATCAAAATTTTAGTTTCAATTAATTGGTAGGAACTAGGAAGTTTGAAAGTTTTATTTGCTTAGTAGTAATACAAACTTTAATTACATTTATAGGAATTTTCCATTTTCTTTGGTTGATTGAATCGATTGATTTATGATGGTTATTTATTGGTTTGAATCGGTTTAGGTTGGTTACAAGTCGGGTTGATTTCGGTTCGGTTCGGTTCGGTACCGTGCAAATTCGGATATCGGTTGGCTTCGGGTATAAATTCTCGGGTCAGTTCGGTTTTCAGGTTGAGTTCGGTTCGGGTCGGTTCGATTCGGTGACCTATATCTCTCGGGTTATTATTGGATCGGTATTATTCGGTTTTGGTCGGTTTTTCGGGTTCGGGTCTGAACTGACAGCACTATTTGAAATGGATCGTTGTCGTATTGTTGAAGAGAATGTAAGAAATTCACCGGAGTATTTGAATTTGGTTGATGAATTTATAGTTGTTGCGAATGAACATGCTAGAGTAGAGAATAAGTCGGGAATGCGATGTCCTTGTAAATATTGCAAGAATAATTTGTTTTTAGGAGTGAGGGGATTAATATCACATTTGCTAATGAGAGGTTTTAATAGAAACTATACAACTTGGATATGGCATAATGAGGTTGGAAATTGTAGTTATGATGAATTAATCGGTTGTTGGGAGATGCGATGAGGATATGGATGATGATAATGAATAGTTGACTGAGATGACGGAGGATATTGCTAGTCATTTTGTTGGGAACCGGAGGTTTTAGAGGCAATGTATAATGATAAACAAACTCCTTTGTATGATGGAGCTTCCTATGCCATTTTAAGTACAACTTTGTCAATAATGAATTTGAAAACTAAGCATGGTTTGACCGACAAAGCAATGACAGAGACTCTTGCATTGTTTAAGGAAATGCTTCCTATTGGTAATTTGTTACCCGACCGTGTTTACGCAGCCAAGAAGATTCTATGTCCAACGGGAATGGAACTTGAAAAAATACATGCATGCTCGAACGATTGTATGTTGTTTAGGGGAGAAGAGGATGAGAAATTAGATATATGCCGAATTTGTAGTGAGCCTCGGTACAAGTATAAATCTAGCACCATAGATGTTTGTGCTGAGACGGTTATTGTGAGCAAGAAGATGACACCGGTGAAGGTTATATGGTACCTCCCTATTATTCCTAGGTTGCAACGTTTTTTTGCTAAAAAGGAAGATGCAAAAAATTTTACATGGCATGAGGATAGGTGGAAGCCGGAGGATGATGTTATAAGGCATACGTCGGATGGTGATCAATGGAAGAAAATAGATGTTTTGTATCCTGATTTTGCCAAAGAGCCTCGGAATGTTCGGTTAGGGCTTTCAACGGATGGAATGAACCCGTATGGAGATTTGAGTAGTACCCACAGCTCATGGTCGGTAATGGTTGTGTTGTACAACTTACCGTCATGTCTTACTATGAAGCGAAAGTATGTTTTGCTTTCGTTGATGATATCGGGGCCGAAACATCCCGGTAATGATATTGATGTTTATCTGGCGCCCTTGATTAATGATTTAAAGAAATTGTGATATGGAGAAAACTGGACTTATGATGGTTATCAAAATGAGTGGTTTAAGTTGAGAGGATACTTGTTTTGTACAATCAATGATTTGGAGATGTTGTGGGAATGCAACCTAGTAACGGCCACACTCATGCACTTTATCAAGAGTAAGTACAATTTTAAACTTTCAAGTTCATTAAATTTTTTAATATGTTATTTTCACAGTTGTAACCATGTTTGTAATCATGTTTGTAATCAATTTGTTCAAGATACTTATTCACCGTGGCTTCGAAGAAAAATACATGGATTGACTTTCTATTCCCCGATTCAATTCACAAAGTTGCGGGGGATTATGAGAGAAGGCTAATGTATGTAAAAGTTGCCCTTGCAAATTCCGACAAGTTTTTGTTTCTATGTCCTTTCATTGAAGGGTAAGTCACGACACTTTATCGCAAAATCCATCTCTTGAGATTTCCAATTATCTTGATGATTTGTTGTTAACATATGTAATATACTTCGTAGGGGTCATTGGCGGTTGGTGTTAATAAACAAGACAAATAAACATGTTTATTGGATAGATCCAAAACATCTACCCCCAATCAAGTCTTTCTTAGACCTACTAAAGGATGCTTTAAATTACGTAAATCCAAACACGAAGATACCTTTTAAATTGGTCGAGATTAAGGTTCAGTCTCTATGTTGTGTATTTATTATCCGTTTCACACTTATATTAGAATTTATAAGCTATTTACATACATCTTGGTCTTTCTTGATGAAGTACAAAAAACAAGAGAGTGATTGTGAGTGCGGTTATTACACCATGTTGTATGCTAACCGTTGCGTATCGATGATGCAATTGAACAACATGGACCCTATAAAGGTGAGTATTTCATTGTTTTTTGGAACGATATTTGATAAAGACACCACTCCATACACCCAAGAAGAAATGAAGCCTCCAAGAAATATTTTGGCACACTACATAGTTAATGTCCGAGGCGTAAGCCTTTTGGGTCTAGAACTAGATGAGGTTGCTTGATTCTTTCCCACTATCATTGTGCTTATGTGTTTTGTTGAAACTTAATTGAGATTCCCTCGTTGATGAGGTTGAATGTGATAGGGGTTTGTTATTAGTTAATGAGATAGTAGATTAATCTAGATGCCTCTAGTTGTTAGAACAACAATGTAATTGTGGAAGGATTTCAAATCCTGGTTTTATTCATATTTTGACTATAATTTTTGCGTGTCTGGTCTCTTTACGATTTCGTAAACTAGCTAGCAAGCTTGAAACTATTTGAGTTACGTCATCGTAAACAAATCAGACAATCAACTTATGCATGCGATACATGTTCCGATATCGTGACGCGAATCGCGAGAAGCAAACCTTTTCAAGGTACGATATCGTAAATTAGTTCGTATGCCATAATCACCAATGCCGTTTTTCCAGTAGCTTTATCGATTTAAGCACCGGGGTCGGAACCATATATAACAGTAATATATGATTCCACTTCCGACGTCGCTAATGTTATCGAAGCAATTTTTTTAAATGAACCCTGTTGTGCTTTGTTACATTGTAAACGGATCAGCTGATATGGGTTTCTACCTGGTGTCCGACGTCGTAGTTGGTGCAGATGCATTCTTGTCCTAGATATCGTAAATTAGTTCGTATGCCATAATCACCAATGCCGTTTTTTCCAGTAGCTTTATCGATTTAAGCACCGGGGTCGGAACCATATATAACAGTAATATATGATTCCACTTCCGACGTCGCTAACGTTATCGAAGCAATTTTTTTAAATGAACCCTGTTGTGCTTTGTTACATTGTAAACGGATCAGCTGATATTGGTTTCTACCTGGTGTCCGACGTCGTAGTTGGTGCAGATGCATTCTTGTCCTAGGCTTCTACGAGATCGTAACTTGTTACTGTCGCCGACGGTCCTTCGTAGTACATGATCTCGTAATATGTTTCGTACGCTGCTTCCGGTATGCTTACGTTGTCGTAACAAGTGGAAATTTGAGTAGCCCTACTCTAATCGTTTTCGACATCGTATGTGGAACGTGGGCCTGGTCACTTACAATCTTACGATATCGTAACCTTTCCACGGCGGTTTAAACCAGCCACTGTGCAGCCAATGACGGTGGTTAAAAAGCGACATGAAACAACAAAAAACCCGCCGAGAAAAGGCTGTTTATACACTAGTGAAGCCAACAAAATAAAAATAAACATATACATATACATCAAGAGCTAAAAGCTCAGTTTTAAATAAAAAAACCTTCTAAGAGGTTATTTTAAAGGTAAGTCTCAGAGAAACCTTCCATACATGTTAGTGAGTCTTTTTTAGGCGAAACACATGTTTGTCCAGAAGGCTTTAGAGCAATAAAAGAAAAATCCTAATTAGTCAGAACTAATACAAGATCATAGATGAATGGATTTTGACACTAGTGGGAGAGCATAGGATTAACGGCTGTTATTTGAGCGATAGAAGGCATTTTGGAGGAGCCGTAGGTGGCTGAGCAGTCCATTGTATTTCTTTAGACAGCGTTTAATTAGGAGACGTCCAATGAGATAATCAAAGGCTTTTTCAAACGTTATCCATTGTTTATTTTCCAACCGCTTTCCATTTATTTCCGGTGGCAGACTTAAGATTCTGGGATTTACTCTACATTAGTTCCGTGTTCGGAAGTTAGTATTTTCCGTTGATTTGTTGCCGGAATAAAATTATCCGGCCATTAGGTTTATGAATACGAGTCCATATTCGATTTTGCATAGTTTACGTATTCTAGGTTCCATTCTGGTTAATGAGTATTATTCCGAATTAGGAAATCCAATTCTACTTATTGGTTGTTTTTCACCGTTTTCCAGATTCAATAAGCGTTTCGATTTATTATACGCTACGGTATCTAGTATGAATTCTAGTTAGTTTAAAAGTTTCCGACACCGCAAATTCAATTCTATTTCACACTAATATTGACCGCAATCGACCGGATTCTATGACTATTTCGATATATTTAATGTTAGAATGTCGAGTATGAATTCTATTTGTTATTAATGTTTAGAAGCCTAATTCAAGCCCAAACATTTAAATATGGCTTTGCACATGGAAATCCACCAAAGCAAGTTGGACTAAGAATGGTTAGGAAATGAGATCAATTTATAACTTAGAGAATATTTCTCCCTTTCTCTTGCCACCGATGTGGGATTCAAACTTTCATCCCTTCCTTTTTTCTTTCTTTTTCTCTCAAGATTTACTTTTCTTCTTTTTTCAATCTTCATAACGTCATATCTTATCCATTTCTTATTCAAAATGTATTCTTTTAGTTTTTTTATATAAAAAAGACTAAAATAAATAAATGAAAAGAACCAAAATTAATAAACATATAATTACCTTCTTTAAGACATGTAAATTATTTTTATAAATTCTAAATATAGTACCTATAAATTATTCTCGAGCTGTTCAACGAGGCTATCGAGTTATGATCTCGAGTTCGAACTCATTTATTAACTAACGAGATCAAGTTCGATTTTGAACTGGTCAAATCGAGTTCGAACATGAACTTTGACCGAGTTGTTCACGAGTTGTTCACGAACGGTTCAGTTCATTTACACCCCTAGTTCTGATATCTAGTATGAATTTTATTTATTAATAATTTTCATGACATTCATCATTGATTTCATCTCATACATCTACGTTTTCCCCATGCCATATCCACTTGGTATATGAAGTCTCAAATCCCCTTATAATCAAATGTGAGCGTAATCCCCGCTCCCCAGATACACATCATTCCTACAATCCTTACATAGACATCGCATCATCGACATATTCTTCATTCTCGCATGATTAGAAACAACTTCAATGAAATATTTGATAAACTCCCTATATTCAGTAGATGTTCGAATGTTCGATCCAACAATACGAACACGATCCAAGTTCATACTCCTACAATGTAAATCACAATATATTTAAGCAATTTCTCCATGCAGGTCCATTTTTCTCTTGCAGGTCCGTATTTTTACCATAATGCCCCTTGATGGAGCCCTATGATTTCAAACCCATTTTTTGTCTTAACAATATTAGGGGTATTATAGTAAAAATACGGACCTGCAAGAGAAAAATGGACCTGCATGGAGCAACCCCCATTTAAATCATATCAATTAAATTACTCAATCAATGAATTCACATAAAAAGCCCCAATTAATCTTGTAAAATATGATAGTTCATGTATTCAATATCTCGTAAGCAAGTAAGAGCATCCAAAATAGTTTGAAGATAAAAAGCGCTTCTTAAGTGCCACATAATCAATTTTGAGCAGAACTAAAGAAAAATCCAACACTAACAATAGAACAATACTTAAGAAGCACTTCTTTTCTTTATTTTTTATTTTTAAACTTATAATTAAAAAAATATTCAATGGCAAGAGTAATGTTTTTATTGGCTAGTCAAGCACAATAAAAGAGGTAATCACTCCCTAAATAAAGAGTTGTTCTTAAAACTCCACAATGGACCTTCTTAATTAAGGAGTGTTCCTTATTAAGAAAAGTGCACTTAAGAAGCACCATTGTGGATGCTCTAATAACCTTGTATCGTTCGTTGCCTTGTTCTGTTCGTTGTAGACGGATCACGAGTCTTCGACCACACCAATTATTTCTTCACAAATACAAAAGATTTATGGCATTCACAAGTGATTACCCATTCCTGAATATATAGGTATTGCCCCTTTATTTACATAGTCTTCCGACTCAACCCTTTAAAATTGAGTATCTCTTTCCTGCTAGGTTTCCGAAAAAATATAGTCATGTATTTTAGGTTAACGTATTTTCAATTTTTTTTTTAAATTTATTTCCGAATCCGGAGCTAATAGGGATTGGGAAATTATATTCACTTCCGATCCCGGAACCTAAAAATGTACTAGAATAAGGTTCCGATCTCGGAACTATGATGAGATTCTACGTAAAATATGTCGAAACAGTAAAATATTTACGCCGGTCAAACTTTAAAAAAGTCAAAATTTAGCTCCGATTACTATATTAACCGGGATCGAGAACTTATTAGTACTTCCGAATTCGGAACCTAAAAATATATATTAGAATTGGTCCTAGATATCGGAAATATGCTTGTTTTTCTGTTTAATCGCTAACTTCTTTACTTCCAACTTCGGAACCCAAAAATTATTTACTAGAATATTGCTTCCCATCTTGGAACTGGGCTTCCATTATCGGAAAGTACTTTGTTTCGACAGCGTTTCTAAAAAAACGCCGTCTTTTATTACATTGGACAACTAGTATTATAAAACGCCGTTTATGAAAAATTTTAGACAGCGGTTCAGATTTGACTGCTTTCTATATTTTTTCAAAAGTTGTCTAATGATAGAGCTCCTAGAATTACATGCTTCCGATATCGGAAATATTGTTGCACAACATTTTTTTGAATTTTTCAACGAACAGCTTTCCATTGAAAGCCTTTAATCAAGCTTTCTGCACTAGTGTGAAACAGAGAACCAGCTCCATCTGGAATCTGTGAGGTAAAGCACCAGAGAGATGCCTTACTCCACCATTTGTGAGATCACCTGAGTTCATTATCCATATAAGTAGTACCTGGAAAAATAGAGGGAGAAACATCAGCATTAACCATCGTTTGCTATTCTAAGTGAAGGTGTACTCATTTGTTCTAACCTAATGACTAATGAGCCCTTGCACTTTTGCTGGGAGAGAAGAAAATGAATCAAAGTTTGCTTCGTTTTTATAAGCCAATGCCAATTTAGTAATAGCATAAACTACTTGATTACCCTCTATATGAACATGGAGCTAATAATTGCACCTCATCAGCTAGTTGGAAAACTTTCCAACGATCAGTTTTAGGGTTTAGAACAACTGAAATGGCATTTAAATAGTCAGACTCTATAATTATACTGTCAGCATAGATGCAAGAATTTTGGAGAGCAAATTTGATGGCACACAACTCAGCTTCTAAAGCTGTATTCAGATTGAACACATGAACTCCTAACAGAGACAAATCCTCCCATGTTATTTCTAACCACAAAACTGATACCAGCTAGATCATAATGAGCAGACCATGAAGCACCCACATTGATTTTAAGACCTCTAGCGGGTTTTGTCCAACAAATTCTGGAGATTTTAGGTTCGGAGGTTTGATACTTTGAAGAAAGGTATGGTCAGCAATATCTGTATCAAACTAAGAAAATATATATATAACCTATTTGCTCTTTTAAACTTATTAATGAAGTAATTCGGGATTCCATCAAAATCAAGCTTGGAGAACGCCTTCACAAGATGAGCACATGGAAGTCCAATAAACTTGAAATAATGGCATTCACACACCCTTTCAAAGTGTTGGAATTCAACTTTACCATCCACCCTTGAACTTCAATGATCATTTCTCATCCCACCCTTTGAACTTCACAACAAACGTTTCAGACTTAGAAGGATCAACATCGACTTTCAATAATTCAACATTAAGCCATATAGACCTAAAATTGTTAAACATGTTCCCGGTGTATATATCATTAGCATGCTTCAATATACACTGTTATCAGTGGCCAAATTAAATTTCTGTTCGAATTCATGGTCCTTTGCTCTTTCTTTCCGTGTTATCTATGCTCATCATTGCTTGATCAAATTTTTCAACAATCTCCTCCACACTAGTTGAATTGTCATAATTTTAGAAAAAATGCATTAGCCTCTTCACTTCTACCCGTAGTATGCATCCCAACAAAACAATGTAGTACGATTATACCCTGAAACCCACGCTTCACGATCCACATAAAGCCCTGTAAGCCAAGAATGTTTCTCCAAATCATACCTCGCCATAAGCTCTTTCCACATTTTCTCGAAATCTCCAACTCTACACGTGAACATGAGACACTGTTTTGAAGCATGATCTTTTAAAATGTATGTGTCGAAATTTCTCTCTAAATTTATCTTGATATGTAGTAACATAATCTGTGATATGTATTCAGAAACACTTTCGAAATTGTTGCTCTCATCGCAGGAACTAAATCGGTAATTATTGACACCTTAGAGCAATTCATCTCATTGTATATTTCCATGTCTGAAAGAGCAACACAAAACTTGATCAGCTGAACCCTAATTAGTGTATTTCTAAATTTTGCTCTGTATCTAGTGTCCTAGGATGGTCATCAAGCTATCAACCAATTCATTCGCTATCCCCTAAGAACCAAACCAAAATTTTCTAGCCATTTAAATACATCGAATTTTTGTACTCCCTCCGTACCAGCTGAATGTGCACTACTGACTTTTCACGGTCTTCAATACACATGTTTGACTACTAATATCTTTAACTACGTATATTATCAATATATGAAAATTTGATATTAATAAACTACTTGTTATGACGTTTCCAACAATATTAGATACGATAATATTTTTATTTATCTATGTATTTAAAACTTCAGTCAAAATTTAGCATAGTTGACTGAAAAAAGTCTCTTGTGCATAAACAGCTGGTACAGAGGGAGTATTAGTATTAGTGGTTGAAATTTGAGAATTAGTTGGGAGCTTTGGGATTAATGAAGCCCTCAAGAACTAACCATAGTTGATGTTTTACAGTTTGTCTCATTATAGATTATTTGTATGCTTGTTTTATTCATGCTAATCATTGTCTTTTTTTCTTTTTTGATTCACAGGTTGACTGATGCTTGACCCACATTCTCATCTTGTAGCCGTCCACATCCAAATTGAATTGTGTGAGAATGGTGATTGACAACTGTAAATGGGGCAGATGAAAAACTATACATGTTAGTTATGTAGGTGGTGTCAAATATTATATCATCCCCAAATTTCTAGTACTACAACCTTGACCGCCATCGACCCAAAAGAAAATAACTGCACGTCCTTCTCCACTAGATTGAATAGCACTGAAAAATTCAGGGACGTCCTTGACTGAATAACACCGAAAAATTCAAGAACGCCCATTGAGTATTCCTAATATCCAGTCTGAAAAATATCACGGAGATGATTCCAACAATCAAGGTCGTTGAAATCAAGTGCCTCTCCTCCAAGAATAGAGGGGACTTTGTTTACATGTAGATTTTGCTCGCAAACAACTCCACCACGCATTTCACACCTTCAGATATTTTAATGTGACTCATTTTCATAAGAGGTTTGTCAGGAGTTAGAACAAATGCATGTTTGTGAATCTGTGATCATCCTCAAATTATCGAACCGTTCACTCATTAGTCTTCACATTCAACAGTATCTGCATATGAGCTTCACATCCCCTCTAACTATGATGTGTTTGGACGGTGATTTTAATCTAACATCATTTCATTAACTTGTTTATTATACGATCCATGATGAGAGCACATAAAAAAACTGATGTGATTGCATCGTTCCTTGTCCGAGATCTTGTTTTAACCCTTTCAAACCCTTTCATAGTGTCACGCTTCAATATATGTCAATGTCTACTCAAAGTGGATGACTTCTTAACCTAACAATACGAATACGTTATCAATAAGAACCTTAGATCATAATATAGAGTCATTGAAATTTATACTTGTATAAAGATAAAATATTAAACCATGATCTTTGATCTGACATAGATGTTTCTAAATTCTCTTTATCCATTGATGATAATCCACGTTCAATATTGGAGTCACAAAAATTAATGTGATTAGAAAAGTGATAATTCCTCGCAACGGAAGGTTTTGATGAATTTGAAGATCAAATTTTTGACGCAAGGGAAAGCTTAGCACTCAGTGGTCTTATAATTTTCCACAAAGTGAACATCGATTATATCTTCTTCGTCGATGATCTAGTCCTATTGAATCTTACCTGAGGAGTCATTTTTCCTTTGGAATTTACACATTGGGAGACTCTCCGCGTTGGATATAATACAAGAACTTGGAATTTTGACTGGGAACTTCATTTGTTGCTTGTGTGACACCCATCCAGAAACCGCGGAGTATTTGTTTCTCAAGTGCACGTATTCCAGGGGGTTACACTATCTGGGCTTGCCCACGTTGCCTAATCTTCGAGACTTCCCTATTTCGCTGAGACCATACCGCATCACAAAGCATCAGTAGCAACTCCAACTTCTCCGCCTCATTAAAACTTTATTATTTTGAAGGGAGTCAGGGGATCACCAATGTGACAAAAAATGCTTCAATGTGAACTCCACATATATTTCTGCCTAAGAGCATACAAAAATGCAACAAAAATCAAAGATTTGAACCTATATATTAATCATGTTTCAAACTCTTTCCGTCAATCCGACAAAGGCATCGAGTTCGAAAGTATTTTTGTATAATTTCAGGGGAAAATGATTAATTTCTACAGAGGTTGTCATTAATTTAATAAATATGTGTCAAACTCATCAGGAAGTGACCGTCCGGATGATATTCAAACATCAAAATAGAAGATAATCAAAAGGAAATACTTGAAAGACATCAAATTATTCATGAAAGATTTCTCACGTATAGGAACACAAAGGATAAACATGCAGTTCTAAAACAATAATGAAAAGGTTACTTACGTATCGACACGGAATTTCATCAAATGGTTTATGGGCATTAAGTTCGGACATTAACCTTATCCTGCAAAAGAGTTGTAAAATGCTCAAATTTAACTAATGATCAGTTCAAGAGCAGTTCCTAACAAGTGTACTCATATGTTCTAGCCTAATGACTAATGAGCCCTTGTACTTTAGCTGGGATGGAAGAAAATGAATCGAAGTTTACATTGTTTTTATAAGCCAAGGATAATTTGGTAATAGCATCAGCTACTTAATTACTCTCTATATGAATATGGAGAATGTGGCAATTTTTGGCTAATAATTGCACCTCATCAGCTAGTTGGAAAAGTTTTCAACCTGCAGTTTTAGGGTTAAGAACAATTGAAATGGCATTTAAATAATCAGACTCTATAATTATACTATCAGCATAGATGCAAGAATTTTGGAGAGCAAATTTGATGGCACACGACTCAGCTTCTAAGGCTGTATTCAGATTGAACACAGGAACTTCTAGCAGAGACAAATCCTCACATGTTATTTCTAACCACATAACTGATACCAGCTAGATCATAAGGAGCTAGCAGACCATGAAGCACCCACATTGATTTTAAGATCTCTAGCAAGTTTTGTCCAACCAATTTTGGAGATTTTAGGTTTATGAGGTTTAATACTTTGAAGAAAGGTATGGTCGGCAATATGCTCTTTTTAACTTATTAATAAAGTAACTAGGGATTTCATCAAAATCAAGCTTGGAGAACGCCTTCATAAGATGAGCACATGGAAGTCCAACAAACTCGAAATAATGGCATTTACACACCCCTTCAAAGTGTTGGAATTCAACTTGACCATCCAATGATCCTTTCTCATCCCACCCTTGAACTTCATAGCATACGTCTCAGACTTAGAAGGATCAACATCGACTTTCAATAATCCAACATTAAGCCATATACACCTAAAATTGTTAACCATGTTCCCGGTGTATATATCACTAGCATACTTCAATATAAATTGTTATCAAAGGCCAAATGAAATTTTTGTTCGGAGACATGGTCCTTTGCTCTTTCTTTCTTTGTTATCTATCCTCATCATTGCTTGATCAAACTGATGCTACCAAGATCCGTCCGTCTCCCGGGATCAGACACTATCCGGGTCTCCTTGTCGATCGGCCCGCTTCAGTCCTGCAAAACAATCCCCGGGAGGCGTCCCGGGGAAGAAGCTCCGGCGTGATGATGAGATGGGGATAGTGGGGAGAGAAAACGTACGGAAGGTGCTCTCAATATCAAGTAGAGAGATATAAGTCATCTACCTTGTTCACTGTTTGAGACTAGTATTTATAGCCGAGCTTGCCTGCTTGAGATAAGGTGCAGGACCACTTCTCCTTTGTCCCCGTCCGTCCTTCTTTCTTGTCCGGACGTGCCCCCTGGCGGGAAAGGCACCGCCCTTTTGGCGCTGGGCCATGGATCCTATTGCCGATCCAGTAGGCCCTTGGGCCGGTAATATCACTAGCCCCCCAGACCAGTCGCCCGGGTTTTCGTAATGCGGGGAACTGGTCTCATAACCTTCTCCTGAAGTTACTCTTGGTAGGGCCCATTCGTGTTAAAATTGGTTTCTGACAACGCCGCCTTTTCCCCTTCTGCATTGATCAGTACCTCGTTCACCGTGTCATCATTGCTTTTCCTCCTTTTGAGGTGGCGATTCCTATTCATCCGCCTATATAAGGGGCATAACCCCCCTTCTCACAAGTTACTTTCTGCAAAATTTCTCCAGACGCTCTGCTTACTCGCTCCCTCGCGTTTTCAACCAAGTAAGCCCTAACTCCCTATTCTTTTCACCTCCTCATGGATTCCCCGCTTCTCTCCAATTCTTCTTTGGACACCGAAGGAGTTCAAAATCAGTTTGAGGCCCGATTCCGGGCCGCTGATAACGTGATTTCCTCCCCTTCCTCCCCGGGCACCTCTTCCGAAGCTCTTAGTACGCCCCGGGGGCCCGTCGCCCCGGGTGCGTCGGCCTCGGATGAGGTGGGTTCGCGCCTAGTCGAGCATCCTCATCATCCCCGCAAGGATCAGGATGAGGAGTTCGGCGAGGAAGGCGGTGACGATATTCCCCGGGGGCCCACTCACGGGGTGCGCCCGGTGGGTATCAAGTTTTATGATGTCCCCGGGGACTCTCCTTCTTTACATAGGGATGTCTTGGATTTAGCCAAGCGTTCCTTTATTCCCTTTCCCCTGAATGCCTCTCTTTCTAAACTTCCTCCGGGAGTCTCCGAGCGGGAGGCTTCCTGTATCCCGCGGATCCATTTTCAATATGGGCTTAGCCTGCCCTTCCCTCCTCTTTTCCTTGAAATTCTCCAATTAGCCCCCGCCCAGCTACATCCTAACGGGGTGGTCCTCATCCTGGCCTTCTTGCTTAACTGCGCCCGGTGCGCCATTCCCGCTTCTCTCTTGCTCTTCCGCTCCTTCTATGCCTTGCGGAAGGCGCACACGTCCTTCCCGGGCGTTTTTTCTTTCACCATTCGTACCGGCCTGAAGGATTTCATTCTCTCTAAACCCAAATCCGCCAAAGGATATCTTTCAAAGGGTTTCTTCCTTTGTGACGCCCAGGTGTACCCTATGCCCGCCTGGAACGACTCTCTTGCTCCCGAGGACAATAAACCTCTCCACAACCTCCCGGCCATTATTGCCAGTGACCACAACCTTCTTCGCCTCTCCCCCTTAGATATGGACGCCTTCTATAAGAACGGGAATTCCGGTTATTTCTGGCCTCGCGGGATCTATCCCCGCGACCTCTTCACGCTCCCGCGCATCTCTGCGGTGTGGCCAGATGGAGGTGCCCATTAAGGCTTTTATTTCCCATCTTCCTCGGGAGTTAAATCAAACTTTTTTTTTATATATATCTCATGGTCTCACTTCACTGTCTGCTTAATTTCAGCTCAACCCACCTTATACGCGGAGGTCATGGCTTACACTGATAAGCCTTCCGGGGACAATGTTCAAGCCAGGGATACTCATCCGGATCCCCCGGCCCCTTCTCAACAAATGGCCTCCGGACCACCTCCGACCGAGAATCCTGCCATCATACCCCAGAAGGCCCGCCCGCCGCCGCGGTCTCGTCAACAGAACTCTTCCGGGCCATCTTCTGAGGCCCGCTCTACTCCTGGCTCATCGCCTACACCCGGACGCCGGTCCTTCATTCAGCATCCGACCTATAGCGGCGGGGCAAGCTCAAGATTCAAGCGGCCGCCCCCCGGCGAGCTATCCGGGTCGCCTCCTCCCTCTCGCCAAAGGACTCAGGACTTCCCTCCTCCTCCTCCCCGGGATGCTTCTCCGCGGGTCGCTGCCTCTGGGACTATCCCGGAAGAGAAAGAAGGGGTAACAATTCTTCTAGCTTTGTTCTTCACCTCTCTTTTTAATCCACTTATTTCCTAAGTTTCCTGTCTCATTTTACAGAGCACTGCCTTCTCGGATTCCCTCCTTGCAAACGCCCAATTTACCGAAGCGCTGAACCGGGGCTATTCCAAATACAGCGCCGGTTTGTTCGCTACGATGGAGAAGGAGCTCCGAGAAACTTGGGAGAAGTTGGCCGGGCGAGACGACCTGGAGGCCCGGCTGGAGGTGTCTCAAAAGAAGCTGGCTGAAAAGGAGAAGAAGCTGGCGGATAAGGAGAAGAAGTGGGAGGTCGTCGCCGTACCTCTCAAATATACAATTTATAGATCACTTACTACCTTTCCACACTATTAAGTGTACAATGGCAAGTAAGGTTCATTCCACAGGGAAAATGTTATTTCTATGTATATCTTGTAGGATATATATACATATACATATATAAAAGCAATGTAAACAAAGGGGGGGGGGGGGGTTTGAGTTGAGTTTTGTTTAAGACACTACTAAGTAGAACTACTAGAACTTTAGAATTACAACTAGTTTAGCATCTAAAGATTCAACTAAAAGATTAACTAATGAGAATGAGAGACTTGGGTACATGAGATTTGTATCTTCTTGTTATGGATTTTTCCTCAAACCTAGTTATGATACTTTGAGAATGGTGATTGTTTTTAATGGGAACCCATCTCTATTCTAGTTGTGAATCATGAAAGCATTTTCACAACTCTCATTGGCAACTTATCTATATGATAGCAAATAGACAAATTGGCCAATGCTAATTCAAATTGGATGTTTTCCCACCTTACCCATGCAATGTGATAACACAATTGACATAAATATAATGCTAATGAATGATCTCAAGAACAAATACAATTGATAACAACATATATTTGATTCCTAATTTACTACTTTTGCATAGAAGAAATGATAGCATTTCAACCATGGAAAGGCAATGTCTAACACATATCCAACACATATCTATACCTAGGAAATCATTCCTAACCATTTCAAGCATCAAATACACATATAATTCATGATCATTCAATGACAAATCATCCATTTCTAAGCTTCATAAACCATGTTCTCAAACCATAACAAGAGGTTTAATCTCACATACCCAAGATGGGGTTTAGCCTACAACCATAACTATATAATCATAACCATAATCCATACAATAACACATAGTGAATTCAAAGTGAAAATCCAAAGAGAAAATGAAGAAAATGAGCTTAAGGCTCTGTAAAACGACCCCCAAAAAAATGAGGATAAGTTCCAATATATACTCCAAAACAATTAAAATTAAAGCCAAACAAAATGCAAGTTGCAGGACCATTCGCGGGTCGCGCGGGAATCCTTCGCGGACCGCGAGCCTGGTTCTCGCGGCTCGCGGCCGAGGATTCGTGCCCCGCGCGCCCGTGTCTCGGCGTAGTCCGCGACCAGAGTCTCGCGCCCGCGCGCGCGCTTGTGTCTCGGCGTGGTCCGCGCGCCCCGGTCTCGGCATGGTCCGCGCGCCCCGGTCTCGGCATGGTCCGCGCGCCTCGGTCTCGGCATGGTCTTCGTGCTGGTCGGTCCTCGCGGCTCGCGACCGGAGTTTCGCGGCCCGCGCGAAACTTGGCATGGTCAAAACAGCAACACACACCCTCGCGGTTCGCGACCTAGGGTTCGCGGCCCGCGAGAGTGTGCCTTCACGCCACTTCTACGACCGGTTCTTCAATGTATCAAACGCGGTCAGGACGGTCATAGAAGGTCTTCAAATCATTCAAATCCATCGCAAGTGCAATTCAAGATCGAAATGCACGTCTTCAATTTCAAACCACTATGAATGATTCGGTCCAAAAGTCTAATATAATTACACAAAATACTATCTAAAACAGCTCTCAAATGCTACAAAATAAGAGTATATTTAGGGGCTATCAAAATCCCCCACACTTGAACCTTTCTCGTCCTCGAGAAAGAACGATTAAGATCCAAGTGTATATTCTAAATAATTAAGCACATAACATTTGAGAGCTTACATATTTAAACAAGATAAAAGAAAATGTTTTTTTTTTTTTTTTTTTTTTTTTTTTTACCTCTCATTTTTGCCTGATTCTCTCGTATTTTTGGAACCATCCGGGCATGCCTCTCATTTTTACCTGATCCTCTAGTATTTTTGGGACCATCCGGGCTGTTTTTTTTTTTTTTTTTTTTTTTTAAATTTTTAAAGGAATACAGTAATAAAAATAGCAGCAAAACAGCAACAAAAGCAGCAACAAAAGTAGTAACAAAATTCCTACACCTCTCCCCCACACTTAGTCTAAACATTGCCCTCAATGTTTAAATATATGAATGAATACCATAGTGAAAGGAAAAGGTATAGGGTAGACTCACTGCGAGGGACCGGAGCCGTCGCGACGGCGCTGAGCTCGCGATCTGCGATGGCCCTCGTAGTCAAATGCTCCTGGTCCCTGTGGGTGCATGGATGCCATCATGGCGAACATCACTGCCATATCATCCTCGTACCTCTCAGTATATGCTTGAAACTGCTGCTGAGTGACATACTGAGCCTCATGATGTGGAGGAGCGTACTGCTCTCCATGCTCCGGAGGTGCCTCTAGCCTGGCAAGGGCAATGGTAGGTGCAGGAACTGTGATCTGGGTTGGCAAGGTGAGATCCTCTATGCGGGTGCGCCCAGTCAGTTGTACAGCCTCTGGATTCGGCAGGTACATGTGCTGATTCTTGGCTACTAGCCAAATGAATCTAGGAGGAGGATATTTGTGCATGGCCAAGACATTAGTGAACTCCAAAGAAGCAATGGAGTAAAACTGGTGAGCTCTCTCGGCTGTCTTGCCTATTGCCTGAATGTCTGGAGGTAGGTGGATGTTCAGATAAGCTGCCAGAAGTGAAATCATACCCCCCTGTGGTATCTTTCCCTTGGTCTTCTCAGAGGCCTCCAGACATTTCTGCACAAAAAGGTCCACCCAACAAGGGTGTTCTGGTCCCCAGCACATGGTCCAAAGGCATTGGACCTGCTCCCTAGTAATGTGCGTCAACTCTCCTTGGCAGAAGATCGTCATCACTAGGAGCTTGTGCACCATACGAACAGCTGGATGTATGATGTGGTTATTCTTCGTAGTGCCTGTGATGTTGGGAAATCCAGACAAGCAATTCCAAAAGTAAGTTAGATCAAATCCGTCCAGGTTAGCTTCTTTTGGATTCTTGTATCCCCCTGCATATTGGAACCCAAAAGCATCTTGGATCTCATCATAGGTCATCCGGCGGTCCACATCATTCAACCTGAAGGTGATGTAATGCATGTCATGGTCCTCGTCATAGTGCTTGGCTAGAGTGGATAAGAACTCAAATGTATAGCGGGTATAGGTCGGTGCCGAACGATCAATGAATCCTCTCATGCCAACGCGATCCAATAAAAATAGAACTGGTTGCTGCAAACCCAGCTCCTGAAGTAGCTCAGAGGACAAGAACTTCGTCTCCATGATTGTTCGCTTCCCATTCCCAATCAACTTTCTCCACCGTTGTTGGGCATCCTCATCTAAACCTTGCAGTCCCATAAGGTCTATAGGAGGCAGGTTTTCTGCAGGGGGAGGACTAGGTTGGCGAGGTGGGGATTCGGGAACCACAGGATCATGCGAACTAGAGGCCTCTCCTCGGCGTGACCTTTTCCTCGGTGCCATTATCACAATTTATTCAACAACAGTCCAGCACAACTATACTAGCTATAAGGCGGCAAGCCCCTACTCAAATAGTTCAGTTTATAACTAAAGGCGGCAAGCCTTTGAAATTTCAATGAAAACCTATTGGCGGCAAGCCCTAAATCACCCAAAATTGAAATAAATTCAGTAGGGTACCGTCAATTGAAGCCTTAGGATGCAATGTAGCTTAAGTATATCATCAATTTGATCAAAACACCACCAAATCAAAGAATCCAAAAATTAGGGTTCATAAGATTTGGGGGTATTTGATTGGGAGTTAGAATTTGGAATTTGGGATTGGGAAAAGGTTAAGGGTGGTGGAGGGAAGGTTTTTGGGTAGTTGGTTTGGAACAAAAGTCGCCGGAGGTCGGCGAATCGGAGTGAAGAACTTTCCGGTGAGAATTCGGCAATGTGGGTAAAAGATGGTGTTTTGGATTGGGATTTTTGGTGAGTTTTGTTGGGAAAGCTTGGGGGATTGATTTGGGTGGAAGAAATCGGTTCAAAACTCGCCGGAATGGAAGATTGTGAAGGTGGCCGGAGAAGAGGGATTTGGGTCGGGAGGGAATAGGGAAGAAGGAGGAGAAAAAAGATAGGAAAAATTTGAAGGAATAGCCCCCCCCGTTTTGTCGCGGACCGCGAGCTCTCTATGGCGGGCCGCGAGACTCCGTCGCGGGTCGCGAGCCCCCGTCGCGGGCCGCGAAAATGGCCCATTTTGTGGCAGGGAATTCCGAGAAAACTCGGCATGGTTCGCGGGTCGCGCGTCCCCCGTCGCGGGCCGCGAGATAATTCTCGGCCGTGCGCGCGCAAAACCTCGGCGCGCGCGCAAAAACTCGGCATGGTGAAAACTCGGCGCGGTGAAACCTCGGTCTCGCGCGCAAAACGTCGGTCTCGCGCGCAAAACGTCGGTCTCGCGCGCAAATCCTCGGCAAACCTCGGCAAACCTCGGCGCGGTCCGCGCGATGAAACCGCGGACCGCAAGCATAGTTTCGCGGGCCGCGCGATCAAGTCGCGGGCCGCGAAAATTGGCATTTTTGTTTTAGGGATTTCCTGGAAATCCCCTATTTTTTCGCGGGTCGCGCGGTTTCCGTCGCGGACCGCGAGATAACGTCGCGGCGCGCGCGGGTTTCATCGCGGGCCGCGCATCCGCTGAAGCTTGGCGCGGCGCGCGCGATGAAATCGCGTGCCGCGCTCGGCAAAACGTCGCGGTCCGCGCGATGAAACCGCGGACCGCGTGCACAGTTTCGCGGTCCGCGCGACCAAGCCGCGGACCGCGAAAAACGTCGTTTTTGTGGCAGGGATTTCTTGGAGATCCAGGTTTCGCTCGCGGGTCGCGAGACCTCGGCTGCGGACCGCGAGGCATTGTCGCGGCTCGCGCGTTCTCGGTCGCGGTCCGCGCGATGAGTTCGCGGACCGCGAGGAATGGCCCCTTGGCGTTTTTTCGTTTTGCACCACTTCAAACCTATTTCTACAAAAACAACATAAAAACTAGCATAATGTTCGAATTACAAGTTTAATGAAATGTACATAGCAAATAAATATAAAGAAAGTAATGTTCCAAATGTTGAAATTGTTCGACGAAATGCTTTTAAAGCATCAAAACTCGTTTATTTAACATCGTCGGCACGATGTACCTCCATGGTAAAGGTCACTCGTAGGCCGGGTTGCCTAGAGACATATCCTCTAGGATCTCCGATTTGAAACCCTCGTAATACGGTTTCAACCTTTGGCCGTTGACCTTGATGATTTTGGCATCCTCGCCGCTTTGGATCTCCACTGCTCCATGAGGGAAAACCTTCACAACTACAAACGGTCCAGTCCACCGAGAACGCAGTTTGCCTGGAAACAACCGAAGACGTGATTGAAATAGAAGAACTTTTTGACCTACCTCAAAAGTTTTCCTAATTATCATCTTGTCATGCCATGCCTTCGTCTTCTCCTTGTAAATGGCTGCGTTCTCATAGGACTCATTCCGGATTTCCTCAAGCTCTTGCAATTGAAGCTTCCTTTCATTCCCGGCCTCGTCCAAGTTCAAGTTGAACCTTGTGATTGCCCAATAGGCTCTGTGTGCTAACTCCACCGGTAAATGACACGGCTTTCCAAAGACTAATCGGTATGGAGACATACCAATTGGAGTCTTATAAGCCGTCCTATATGCCCACAATCCATCATCCAACCGAGTACTCCAATCCTTGCGAGTCGGCCTAACCGTTTTCTCAAGGATGGACTTGATTTCCCTATTGGAAACTTCAGCTTGTCCATTCGTTTGTGGGTGATAGGCGGTGGAAGTTTTGTGATTTACCCCATATTTCTTCAACAATGCGGCAATGGTTCTATTGCAAAAGTGAGTGCCTCGATCACTGATCAAAGCTCGGGGTACCCCGAACCTAGAGAAGATGTGAGATTTGATGAACTTTGCAACCACTTTAGAATCATCAGTACGAGTGGGGATTGCTTCAACCCACTTAGAAACATAATCAACCGCAAGCAAGATATATTTGAAACCAAAGGAAGTAGGGAAAGGTCCCATAAAATCCATTCCCCAAACATCAAAAAGTTCACAATATAGAGGACAATGTTGGGGCATTTCATTCCTAGAAGATATGTTTCCTACTCTTTGGCATTTATCACAAGACTTGCAAAATGTGTATGCATCTTTATTCAAACTAGGCCAATAGAAACCACAATCTAGCACTTTCCTAGCGGTTCGCCTAGCACCAAAATGACCACCACATGCATATGAATGGCAAAAAGCAAGGATTGAATTTGTTTCATTATTAGGAATGCATCTCCTAATCACTTGGTCGGCACAATGTTTCCATACATAGGGATCATCCCACACATAAAACCTAGCATCATGCTTTAGCTTATCCTTTTGTGCTTTTGTGAAGTGAGAAGGGTACTTACTTGTGACAAGGAAATTCACAATGTTGGCATACCATGGAAGAGAAACACCAAGAGCAAACAATTGCTCGTCGGGGAATTCTTCGTGAAGATGCTCCTTCAATGCCTTGGTCCCAAACTCCTCATTGGGCACCAATCGGCTCAAATGGTCGGCCACTAGATTTTCAGCTCCTTTCTTGTCCTTGACCTCCAAATCGAACTCACTCAAGAGTAGAATCCATCGGAGTAACCTAGGCTTTGCTTCTTTCTTCGTCATCAAGTAACGAAGAGCTGCATGGTCAGTGAAAACAATAATTTTTGTACCAAGCAAATATGGCCTAAACTTTTCTAAGGAAAAGACTACCGCTAGCAATTCCTTTTCAGTAGTGGTATAGTTCCTTTGAGCATCATTGAGAGTCATGGATGCATAATAGATGGCGTGAGGAATTTTCCCCACCCTTTGACCTAGCACCGCACCAACGGCGTAGTCACTTGCATCACACATGATCTCAAATGGGAGGGACCAATTTGGAGGTTGTATAATAGGGGCCGACACTAGCATAGACTTTAAACAATCAAATGCCCTTTTACAACCTTCATCTACCACAAATTCCACATCCTTTTGCAACAATCTACATAAAGGGGAAGAAATTTTTGAAAAGTCTTTTATGAAACGGCGGTAGAAACCCGCGTGGCCAAGAAAGGACCTCACATCACGCACACAAGTAGGGTAAGGGAGAGATTGGATGATATCGATTTTTGCTTTGTCTACTTCAATACCCTTAGATGACACTTCATGACCTAACACAATGCCCTTTTCTACCATAAAATGACATTTTTCAGAATTAAGCACAAGGTTTTTATCAATGCAAGTTTTTAGGACTAATGACAAATGAATTAAGCAATTGTCAAAAGAGTTTCCATGAACAGTAAAGTCATCCATGAAAACCTCTACAAACTTCTCAAGATATTCTGAAAAAATGCTAACCATACACCTTTGGAATGTGGCCGGCGCATTGCAAAGGCCAAAAGGCATGCGTCGATATGCAAAGGTGCCAAAGGGACATGTGAAGGTTGTCTTTTCTTGATCCTCTGGTGCAATGGCAACCTGAAAGTACCCTGAATAGCCATCAAGAAAACAATAGAAAGAGTGGCCTGCAAGCCGGTTAAGCATTTGATCAATAAATGGCAAAGGGAAATGGTCTTTCCTTGTTACCGCATTTAACCTTCGGTAATCAATGCAAACACGCCATCCATTTTGGACACGAGTGGGAATCAATTCGCCATGGCTATTCTCCACTACGGTCACTCCGGTTTTCTTTGGCACTACTTGCGTTGGGCTTACCCACTTACTATCAGAGATTGGATAGATCATTCCCGCGTCCAACAATTTAAGCACCTCGGCTTTTACTACCTCCATCATTGGAGGGTTCAACCGCCTTTGAGGTTGTCGGACGGGTTTAGCATCATCCTCCAATAGTATACGGTGCATGCAAGTACTTGGACTCATACCTTTGATGTCGGCAATGGTCCACCCAATGGCCTCCTTATGATCTTGGAGCACTTTCATCAACCTTTCCTCTTGTTCCTTGGTGAGCTTGTTGGAGATGATCACCGGCAATTTCTCACTATCACCAAGGAATGCATATTTTAGATTCTCGGGTAGTGGTTTCAACTCCACCACCGGAGGTTTATTGAAAGATGGTCGGTTGCCCGAGCCCTTCAATACCTCAAGGTCTAAAATTGGTGCATCAAGAGAAAGTTCCTCAAAGGTATCTAGCTCAAAAATGCTTTCCCTCAAGTTAGCACTCAAAGCATATGTATGAACATTACTTGTGTGTAAACTATTAGCTAAAGCATTTAACAAAGGATCATCAACATCATTTTCATAAACTTTTTGCACATAAGGCTCAATCACATCAATAGCGTTACAAGAAGTTTCCTCATCATCGTATTTCATTGCACCATAAATGTTGAACTCTATTTTATCTTCATCAAATTCCATGGTAAGCCTACCACTATGCACATCTATTATAGTTCTTGACGTTTTCAAAAATGGACGCCCTAACAAGACAGGGGTAGCAAATTTATCATGTTCCATGTCAAGAACGTAAAAATCGGCCGGGAACACCAACTTGTCGACTTTCACCAAGACATCTTCAACAATACCCTTAGGGTATGCATTAGAGCGGTCGGCAAGTTGGATTACCACGCCGGTTTTATGCAAAGTGCCAAGATTCAACGATTCATACAATGTATATGGAATGACATTTATGGATGCACCTAGATCTAGCATGGCTCTAGGAAAGTAAGTGTTCCCTAAGATGCAAGGAATGGTAAACATGCCCGGATCACCACATTTAGTAGGCATTTTATCTTGAAATAAAGCCGACACATGTTCATTGACTCTTTCATTTTTAACATGCTTAGACCTTTGTTGACGATGGTTTACACATAGTTCCTTCAAGAACTTAGAATATCTAGGAACTTGATCAATAGCATCGAGCAAAGGAATATTTACCTCACACCTTCGAAGGACCTCGAAAGCTTCCTTGTCCATCTCCTTTTTCCGAGTATTCTTCAAAGCTTCGGGAAATGGTGCTTCCACATCAAAGGTAGTGTCCACCCTAGTTTTCTTGTGAAGAGGTGAGAATGGAGGTGACATTGGTTCAATATGAGAAGTTGTGTCTACATGTTCCTCATCAATAAGTTCTTTCTCCTTCTCAACCTCGGCATCACCTTTTTCCTTGGCTAGCCCCTCAAGAATTACTTCTTCGTCGGCCAAGGTCGCCTCAACCTCGTCATTGGCTAAACTCTTCTTCACAAGGCCTCTCTTGGGTGCCTTTTTCACAACCACTTCGGGTTCAAGAGCTTGTTTACCACTCCTCAAGGTCATGGCACTCGCATGAGGCCTTGGATTTAACTCCGTTTGCGCGGGTAGTTTCCCGGAGTTTTGTGCTTCCAACTTTCCCAAAACCGTGGCCATTTGACTCATTTGCACCTCAATGCTTTTGAGTCTAGCATCTTGTGGGAATTGGTCCGAGCTTTCACCTTGGTTATGAGATTTATCTTCCAACCTCGGGTGAGCATTTTGAGGGGCACGGTTATTGAAACGGCCTTGACCTTGGTTTCTTGGGTATTGTTGTGGTTGAGGGTGATATTGAGGGTTTTGATGATCTTGGTACCCTTGATAGCCAAAATCTTGGTACCCTTGGTTTTGGTAACCTTGGTACCCTTGATTTTGGTGGCTTTGGTCTCCTTGGTAGCCTTGGTCATTTTGCCCCCTCGTCCTATCAAAGGATTGACCACTTTGACCTTGGTAACCCCCTTGGTAGCCACCTTGTTGCCCCGTCGGTTCATCTCTCCACCGAAAGTTGGGGTGATCTCTAGTTCCGGGGTTATAATGTTGAGCAAACGGATCATACTTCCTTTGGTTACCCCTATCACCACCTTGGCCTTGTCCACCTTGAAAACCCCTACCACTTTGGTAGCCTCGTCCCCCTTGGTAGCCCCTAAAACCTTGGTTTCCTCCTTGATCGCTTCTAAAACCTTGGTTTCCTCCATAGACCCCCATGGCATTGACTTCTTCGTTATAATCCTCGTTTGCTTGAGGACAAGATTCGGTGAGATGGTTCGAAGCACAAATCCCACACGTCATCAATTGTTGCCGTGGTTGGTTCCCCGTGTTCCCTCCGGAGCTATTTCCCATCATGAAACCCTTCATTAATGCCGTAAGCTCCTTGATCTCTTGACGAGTTCCGTCATTGCTTCCACCGGAGTTACCCACTCGTAGTCTCCGGTCCCTCTTTGGTTTGCACCCCTCGGCTAGTTGCTCAAATAGCATCATGGCATCGGATGAACCAAGGTTACCAATGGAACCATAACAAGTCCTATTCATCGACTCGGTTTCTCTATCATTCAAACCATTGTAATAGAAACACACCAATTGAGGTTCGGTGAAGCTATGGTACGGGCAACTTGAAAGGAGAGTTTGGAACCTTTCCCAATACTCATACAAGGTCTCATCATCGTCTTGAGTGATGTTGCTAATGGCTTGTATCAAGACCGAGGACTTAGAGGGAGGAAAGTACTTGTCAAGGAACTTTTTCTTCAATTGTGGCCATGTAGTGATTGATGATGAAGGTAAACGGCTTAACCATTTAGCGGCCTTGTCCTTCAAGGTGAAAGTGAAGGTTTTCAACTTGAACTCATCCACACTCATCTCGGAAGGTTTCAAACTACTACACACCCTATGAAAAGCCTCAAGGAAGTCATTCGGATCATCCACTTCTCTACCATGGAAAGTTGGAAGCAAATTTATCACTCCCGTCTTGATTTCGTATTGAGAGTTCGGGTAAACAATGCTCGATTGTTGTTGCTCATAGTTGGGGGACATGAACTCTCTCATAGAAATGTTGGTAGGAGAAGTGTTATGGTTTTGGAAAGGGTTGTAGAATTGGTTTCGGGGGGGGGGGGTTTTGGCCGGTATCCTCTTCATCGTCCGCCATGTTGAAGGGATAGAGGATTAGATGCTAGTGACTCTTGCACTTGCCTCCTAAGTTGGCGGAGACTTCTTACTAGCTCGGAATCGTATTGCAAAGGGTCTTGGTTCGAGGATCGTGTAAGAACCATGCACCAAGAGCTAGAGCAATAGGGTTCCAAACCAAAATAGAACCTAAAAAGAAAGATAGATTAGAAATAAAACTACAATATACACATAAAAATACGCCTTTTCCCCGGCAGCGGCGCCAAAATTTGGGAGGTCGTCGCCGTACCTCTCAAATATACAATTTATAGATCACTTACTACCTTTCCACACTATTAAGTGTACAATGGCAAGTAAGGTTCATTCCACAGGGAAAATGTTATTTCTATGTATATCTTGTAGGATATATATACATATACATATATAAAAGCAATGTAAACAAAGGGGGGGGGGGGGGGTTTGAGTTGAGTTTTGTTTAAGACACTACTAAGTAAAACTACTAGAACTTTAGAATTACAACTAGTTTAGCATCTAAAGATTCAACTAAAAGATTAACTAATGAGAATGAGAGACTTGGGTACATGAGATTTGTATCTTCTTGTTATGGATTTTTCCTCAAACCTAGTTATGATACTTTGAGAATGGTGATTGTTTTTAATGGGAAACCATCTCTATTCTAGTTGTGAATCATGAAAGCATTTTCACAACTCTCATTGGCAACTTATCTATATGATAGCAAATAGACAAATTGGCCAATGCTAATTCAAATTGGATGTTTTCCCACCTTACCCATGCAATGTGATAACACAATTGACATAAATATAATGCTAATGAATGATCTCAAGAACAAATACAATTGATAACAACATATATTTGATTCCTAATTCACTACTTTTACATAGAAGAAATGATAGCATTTCAACCATGGAAAGGCAATGTCTAACACATATCCAACACATATCTATACCTAGGAAATCATTCCTAACCATTTCAAGCATCAAATACACATATAATTCATGATCATTCAATGACAAATCATCCATTCCTAAGCTTCATAAACCATGTTCTCAAACCATAACAAGAGGTTTAATCTCACATACCCAAGATGGGGTTTAGCCTACAACCATAACTATATAATCATAACCATAATCCATACAATAATACATAGTGAATTCAAAGTGAAAATCCAAAGAGAAAATGAAGAAAATGAGCTTAAGGCTCTGTAAAAAGATCCCCAAAACAATGAGGATAAGTTCCAATATATACTCCAAAACAATTAAAATTAAAGCCAAACAAAATGCAAGTTGCAGGACCATTCGCGGGTCGCGCGGGAATCCTTCGCGGACCGCGAGCCTGGTTCTCGCGGCTCGCGGCCGAGGATTCGCGCCCCGCGCGCCCGTGTCTCGGCGTAGTCCGCGACCGGAGTCTCGCGCCCGCGCGCGCGCGCCCGTGTCTCGGCGTGGTCCGCGACCGGAGTCTCGCGCCCGCGCGCGCGCGCCCGTGTCTCGGCGTGGTCCGCGCGCCCTGGTCTCGGCATGGTCCGCGCGCCCCGGTCTCGGCATGGTCCGCGCGCCTCGGTCTCGGCATGGTCTTCGTGCTGGTCGGTCCTCGCGGCTCGCGACCGAAGTTTCGCGGCCCGCGCGAAACTTGGCATGGTCAAAACAGCAACACACACCCTCGCGGTTCGCGACCTAGGGTTCGCGGCCCGCGAGAGTGTGCCTTCACGCCACTTCTACGACCGGTTCTTCAATGTATCAAACGCGGTCAGGACGGTCATAGAAGGTCTTCAAATCATTCAAATCCATCGCAAGTGCAATTCAAGATCGAAATGCACGTCTTCAATTTCAAACCACTATGAATGATTCGGTCCAAAAGTCTAATATAATTACACAAAATACTATCTAAAACAGCTCTCAAATGCTACAAAATAAGAGTATATTTAGGGGCTATCAAGAAGCTCGCCGAGGTGGAGAAGAAATACTCTTCCCTCAAGAAGGAGAAGAAAGAGGCACAACTTGAAGCCCTGGATGCTGTGACCCAGAATGTCCTTCACTCCACCGCCTTTGATCAAAGGCTGGAAGATATCGCAGCTGCGGCGAGCGCGGTCGCCTGCCATGAGATGTACCGCAGTTTGCGGGGTTGGCTTCCGGGGCCCGCTCGTTTGGAACCCCAGGCCTCCTACTATCGCCCCAAGGCGAACGACCTGCTGAACCATCGCTGGAGATCCCTCCAAGATGCGAACTTGAAGAGCCTGGTCCCCCAACTGTGGGAGTCTTTGAGGATGTCTTCCCGGATCCCTTCCGCCTCGGATATCAAGAAGGCCAAGCAGCCGGAGATAGGCGAGGCTGCTTTCCCTGACCCCGGCCCGGAAAGCTTCAATGCTTATGGGGTAGTCCCGGAGACGCCTCACTGGTCGGAGAATTATTATGAATACTGCGCGGTACCTGACAACTTTGGGTACCGCGCGGTCCATGATCAGGAGGGCGATTGCCGAGTCGGTCTGGGTGCGGGTCATGATGATTTGTTGTATCAGTCCCGGAAAGCTGTGCGGAAGGTAGGGTTTCCCGAGCGGCCCGCTGATGAACCTTCGGTGGATGCCCCTGCCTATGCTGGCCCGGAGTGGAGCACTGAGGACCTTGTGGAGCTAGAGAGGTGGTTTGAGAGGGCTCACACCATTCCGGGGGAGAGGAATTCTGCTGAGGACAATGTATAACTCTACCCTTAGTTATTTCATTTTGTAATTTTTTAAGTCTTTTGTAATCTTCCTCCCCGGGAGGCACATGTAGAACTTGGCCTTGGTGCCTATTTTGATTAATAAAAGGTTCTACTTTTTTGATGATATTGCCATCTTTTGTAGCCTGAGCGCCCCCTAGAGGAGATTCTCCCGCGTGGGCCCATGCCTTTTGTTTTTCCTCATCCTAGCAGTTCTTCCGGCACCTACTTCTCTCTTCCCCGCGCCGGGTGCCTCCAGTGCTCTTTCCTTCAGAGGAAACTGGCCCATTGGCGATTTGGAGGCGATCAAGCCAACCGGGTATTAGCTGAGGCGGGGTTAGAATGCTTTCTTCAGGAGTTTGGGTCGATCCGGGTGCTGGTAGCGTTTCTTAAGTCAGTTGAGGCCAAGTTTGGGTCGTTGAACCAGTGCTTCGACCTTGCTTCTGACCACATGCGGGAAGCCCTGAATTCTCACCAGACCATCGCTGAGCTGCAAACCCTTCATGATGACTCCCAGCATCGCACTACCAAGGAGCTAGGCATGGTGTGGGGTGAACTAGAGCGGGCGCAGGAGAAACTCAGGACATTGGAGACCCGCTCTGCTCAGAACAGGCTTCTCTGCGACTTTGAGAAAGAGAATCGGTCCCTCACTCATAGGAATAGGGTACTTCAAGATGCATTGCTGGTTACCCGGCTATCCTATCACCTTTTGGGTCTCAATAATGGCTTGGTTGGGGTGTCTCCCCTTACCGATATTCCCACCGTGGTTCGCAGGACGATTGAACGTATGCAGGCTAACCCGAAGAGGTTTGGTGAGGGAGCTCCCAGTCATAAGGCCTATCTGGACGTCATGGAGTGGCACAATAAAATAGCCGCGGGAGAAGCTGAGCCCTATCCCTCTAGCCTTCGCCGAGTCCCTGCCCGGGTGGAGGTAGATGTGGCATACGAAAGGTACGAGGACATGACTGTATCCATTGACCCGGACGAGGTGGACCGTCGGATAAGACGCATCCGGGAGATCGCCGACTCTGGAGTCACCACAAGGGGGGTTAAGACCGCCGAGGGTACTCGTATTAGCCGGGAAGAGAAGGGTAAAAGTGCAGCAGTCATGTTTCCTAAGTACAGGTTCGTCACTTCTGCCGGGGTGAGAAGAATGCGCCTGGCGGAGCCGCTTCCAGAGGGATCTGTGGTCGTGCCTATCCCCGAACTGAACGAAGAGGACGCTGCGCAATTGGAAGAGGAGCTTGCGTGGAATCAAGCCCCGGATGCCCGTTTTGCCGAAGATCTCCTGTCCTCTCAATTCTTCGGAGGGGGTTTCCGCCCGGGTAACCCTGAGGGTGCTTCCGGGTCTGGTCCCAAGTGGGTCTAGTAGCAAATAGATATGAATACTTGTATGTAAATTGCTTATGTAATCGTCCTACAACGACTATGCCCGCATGTTCATGCGATTTGTAATTTAAAGGATTGAATAAAATTGTACTTCGAAAAGACCATTCTCATTAACTCTTCCCTGCAAACATTACATTCTTTGATCCCCGGGCTTCATTCAAGCTCCGGGTCCATTTTAGCGGGGCACCCAAATGGGAGCTACCCATGGGTCCCATTTTACAAATCTTCCTTTCTAAACCCGGGACGAGGCCAAACGTCGGGGTATTCCTCCGGGCATGTTCATGCTTCCGGGCGAGGCATATTCATGCCTGGCATATCCATGCCTGGCATATCCATGCCTTAGTAGCTAAGGTACTATGCGGGGTACTCTACTTCCCATAAAACCTTCTTAAATTAGCTACATTCCATCTTCTGGGGATCTCTTTCCCCTGCTTGTCCTCCAGCACATAACTCCCTCCCAGGTATACTTCCTTTACCTTGTATGGGCCTTCCCAGTTGGGTGCAAGTTTGCCCTCCGGGGCTTGACGGCTCTTATCGTTTCTTCTCATTACCCAGTCTCCTGGGACGAAAGCTTCTTTCCGCACCCTTCTGTCATAATACCTCTTTACACGCTCCTTCACCTTGGCTTCCTGAAGTGCCGCGTTCTCTCGCTTTTCTTCCAGGAGGTCCAAGTCAAGGCGCCTTCCCTCGTCTTCTTCTTCCGGGCGCTGGTATTGAGTCCGGGGGCTCGGGATCCCAATTTCTGCGGGTATTACCGCCTCTGACCCGTACACCAAACCATATGGAGATTCCCCAGTAGCCGAGCTTTCTGTAGTCCGGTGGGCCCAAAGGACACTGGGCAGCTCCCAGATCCAATTTCCCCGCGCGCCTTCCAAGCGGGTTTTTAACCCTTTGATGATAGTGCGGTTGGTGACTTCCACTTTCCCGTTCGCCTGGGGGTGGTATACAGATGTCAACCTCTGCTCTATGCCATACTTGATACACCATGATTTGAAAGGATCATTCTCAAACTGCGCCCCATTGTCCGTGACTACAATCTTTGGGATACCAAATCGACAAATGATGTTCTTCCAACAAAACTTAACACAGGTTAGTCCCCGTATATTGGTGAGCGGTTCTGCCTCCACCCATTTGCTGAAGTAATCGATTGCCACAATCAAGTACTTGGCTCCTCCCGGGGCAGTCGGGAAAGGTCCTACCAAGTCAATTCCCCACCTGCTGAACGGCCAAGCTCCCGTGACTCCGATTAACTCCTCCCGGGGAACATGGATTAGCGGGGCAAATGTCTGGCATGCCCGGCACTTCTGTACATGCTCTTCCGTATCTTTGAACAACGTCGGCCAGTAATACCCCAGCCTTAAGATCTTTTTGGCCAAGGTGCGAGCCCCTTGGTGGCTCCCATTAGATCCCTCGTGCACTTCCCGGATGAGGTGTCGGCCTTCCGACCTTTCTACACACTTTAGCAAAGGCTGGAGATATCCCCTTTTGTACAGCTCCCCTCTCTGGATCACATATTTGGGCGCCTTAACTCTTAGCTTCCGGGCTTGAGCCTTATCCTCCGGGAGGGTTCCTTCTTCTAGGTACGCCCACATGGGTGTGATCCAGGATTCTTCCTCGTTCACCAGCATTACTTGATCGTTCTCCTGGTAGCTCCTTCTACCTAGTACCTCCAAGTACAGCTTTTGGTCGGGCTCAGGTTTCAATTCTGAGGAAGCCAACTTGCTCAAAACATCTGCTTTACTGTTCTTCTCCAGGGGAACTTGAACCAAGTTGAAAGTTTTAAACTCGGCTATCAGAGGCTTCACCGCTTCCAAGTACTTTTGTAGGCTCCTTTCCCGGGCTTCATATTCTCCCTTTACCTGCTGCACCACGATCTGGGAATCACTGTGTGCCGTGAGAGTTTTGATTTCCATCTCCTTTGCCAGCCTTAATCCCGCGATCAAAGCTTCGTACTCAGCTTCATTGTTGGTTGTTTTGAAAGTGAATTGGACTGCGTAGGAATACTCTTTCCCTTCCGGGCTGACCAACAGTACTCCCGCTCCGCTGCCCCCCGAGTGCGCCGATCCGTCCACATATAACTTCCAGGCCGGGTCTGTCTCAGCCTCAGTCATGTTCTCCGGGGTGTTGGGCATCTCCTGTTCCTCGTTTATTCTTGCTTCTGATTCCAACAAGAAGTCCGCTAGGGCCTGGCCCTTGATAGCCCTCCTTGGCTCATACCGGATTTCATACTCTCCCAGCTCTATAGCCCATTTCATCATTCTCCCTGATGCCTCCGGCTTGAACATGACTTGTCTTAACGGGTAATTGGTAAGGACCACTATGGGATGGCCCTGGAAGTAGGGTTTAAGCCTCCTCGAAGCATGCACCAGTGCCAGAACCAACTGCTCCAAGTCAGTATACCGAGTTTCTGCCCCCCGAAGTGCCCGGCTAACAAAATAGATCGGGTTCTGCTTTCCCTCCTCTTGTTTGATTAGCACGGCACTTACCGCTTCCCGGGACGCTGCTATGTACAGGAAAAGCTCCTCCCCCGGGAGTGGCTTCTTTAAAGTTGGCAATTGTTGAAGGTGCTTTTTCAGATTTTGGAATGCCTTCTCACATTCTCCGGACCATTCGAACGCCTTGGCCTTCCTGAGAATGTTGCAGAAAGGCAGCTGCCTGTCTGCCCCCTTTGATAGGAATCGACTGAGAGCCGCGAGAGACCCTGTCAACCGTTGTACTTCTTTCACCGACCTGGGGGAAGTCATCTTAGCTATGGCCTCTACCTTCTCCGGGTTAACGTCGATGCCCCGACTTAACACCATGAAACCCAAGAACTTCCCCGCCCCCACTCCAATGGTGCTTTTGGAGGGGTTCAGCTTTAGATTGCTCCGTTCTAGCTTTTCGAACATCTCTCCCAGGTCATTCAGGAAAGCTCCGTAAGCCCTGCTTTTGACCACCATGTCGTCGACGTACACCTCCATGTTTCTTCCCACTTGGTCCTTGAAGAGTTTGTCCACCATTCTCTGATACGTGGCCCCCGCGTTCTTCAGTCCAAAGGGCATTTTCTTGTAGCAGAAGGTTCCGAAATCGGTGATGAAGGAGGTTTTCGCTTTATCCGCCTCATCCATCTGTACTTGGTGATACCCTTTATGTGCATCAAAGAAGGCTAGCACCGAGTACCCCGCGATAGCCTCTGCCAGCCGGTCCAAATTTGGGAGAGGGTAGCTGTCTTTGGGGCAACATTTATTCAAATATGTGAAGTCAATACACATGCGCCAGCTTCCATCGTGATTCTTTACAAAGACCGGGTTAGCTATCCATTCCGGGTAGATGATTTCCTCGATCACCCCGGCTTTCTCCAACTTCTTTACTTCATTCCTTATAAATTCCGCTCTTTCCGGGGCTACAGGTCTGTTCTTCTGCCTGATTGGTTTTGTTGCCGGGCTTATATTCAGCTTATGCACCCCCAACTCTGGCAACACCCCCACCATGTCCTCCGGGCTCCATGTGAATACTCCCTGATACCTGGCCAAGAGTTCCTTCAGCGCGCCTTTTACTTCATCCGGGAGGTCTTTTCCCACCGTGACCATCCCTTTGTCCGCCACCTGCATTTCCTCCAACTCTTGCCAGGGAACTTCTCCATGTACCGCCCCTACTGCTTTCTTTGCGTCCCGAACCGCCGTCACCATGCAACTTCTTGCTACTGCCTGACTTCCCCGGACGACCGCCACACCTTGCGCGGTGGGGAACTTCATCGTTAGCAGATACGGACAACTCGCTGCCCGGGCTTGGGTTAGCCATGGTCTTCATATGATTACGTTATATGGCGAGGGTGCATCAATAACCGCGAAGTTGCACATCACTGAGACCCTCTTGCTCCGATCCTTCTCATCCACCATACATACTGCGAGGGGAATAACTCCTAGGGGGACTTCAGGTTTTCCAGTGAATCCTGACAAAGGAGATGAAGGGGGTTTCAAGTTCTGCCTCCCAATCCCCAATTGATCGAAGCAGGAAGCGAACATGATCTCCACACTGCTCCCGTCATCTATGAACACCCTCTTGATCAAGAAACCTTCAATCTCCGCTGTCACCACCATTGGGTCAGAATGGGGTATGTGAGGCATGACTGCATCCGCCTCAGAGAAAGTGAGAGCCTCAGAGAAAGTGAGAGCCTCCTCGGAGCGAAATCTTTTTCCCTGAATCTCCCCCGGGGGAACATATCGCGTCCGAGCCCGGATAGCGGAGACTGACTGGCATGCTTCTCCGATTTCTCCACTTATCACGTTGATCATCCTGTTGGGTGCGGGGGCAGGCTCCACTGCTTGGACTGGTGCGGCAGCTATGGCAGGTCTCCCCGGGGCCCTGTTGCCTTGGTTGCCTTGATTTCTCCCGTTTCCTCTCCCCGGGTTAGGCCTCCACCTCCTCCGGGGCTGTTCCTGGGGCTGGTCCCGGGGATTCTCCTTTTTTGCTTCCATTGCCACACAATCTCTCAGCTGTCCCCGCTCTATTAATTTTTCTATCTCGTTCCTCAGCATCCTACACCCCTCTGTCGAATGCCCATAAGACTTGTGATAGGCGCACCATTTGTCCGCATTTTCCCTAGACGGGGTCCCCTGGATAGGCAACGGATCCGGGAACAAATCCTTATGGATGGCATGGATCTCCGTTCGGGATTTGCTGAGCGGGGTGAAACTATCCGCTCTTGCCCGATTTACCGTCGCTGGAGCAGGGTCCCTTCTACTTGGGTCGACCGTCTTTCTTCTCTCCATTTTATCCGGGAGGAATCCCCTGGATTCTTTTTATCTCTTCCGCGTGGCATCGTTAACCGCACAGTACAGTTGCACCGCCATCTGCAGGTTATGAAAGGTTTCCGGGATGTTTTCCATCAGTTTCTGGAACAACGCCATGTCCCTTAGGCCATTTATAAACCCACTAATCACCGCCTTCTCCTGTTGCTGCCTATCGACGACCTTCATGCTGTCATCCATGTACCTTCGATAGTATTCCATTGACCCTTCCGCAGCCTTCTGCCGGGTGGCCAGAAGCTCGGTCAGCTGCTTTCCTTCCTTCTTTAACCCGGCGTATCTGAATAGTAAAGCCTTAGAGAAATCGTAATAATCTCTGAGGCTCTCTCGGGGCAAGGAATCGAACCACGAAAGACAGTTTCCTCTCAAGTAACAGCCCACCAACTTGCATCTCAATTCCTCCGGGAAGTCCCGTGACACCATCAGGTTCTGGTACGTCCTGACAAACTCTTCCGGGTCTGTCTCCCCATTGTATGTTGGGATTCCCTCCGGGGTCCAGAGGCCCGGCGGCCATGGGTATGCGAGCACTCGAGGGACCCAAGGGGAGGTAGGTTTAGCCCCGTTTCTTCCCACTAGTTTGTCTAGTCGAGCCTCCAAAGAGTTGGGGTCCTGCTGAGCCACCTGATAGCCCCGCATCCTATCGTCCTCCCGATAGTATTTCTCTTGGTAACCATAGTTCATCCTCATTGATCCGTGCATGGGCAAGGAATACTGGATCGGGTTCCCCTGGGTTCCAGGGGCCTGATAACCCAACGACTCCACCGGCATGGCTGGCAGGCCATACCCAATTTGTCCCGCCCCCCAGCTGGAACGCGGGTAATAGGGTGGAGCGTGTGGAACCAAATTCGATTGTTGTCCCGTAGCCATTCCCCCTCCGACCCCGAGACTTGGAGGGAAAGAGGGTGGGACGGTGGAAGAGTTCACACGCCCCTGTATCCTTGGCGGCTGAACGACTCCGTCCAAGTTGATAACCTCTCTTTGGTACCCCCGAAGAGGTCCTGCCTGGTCTCCCCCAGGCTCCCTCCGCCTACGATTTTCCCGGGTAGAGAGTACCCACTGGCGGTACAACTCCTTGTTGGCTCTCATGAACTCCAACGCCGCTAATTCTTCCGCCTCGGCTAAGGATTGCCCCTCCTCCCGGGCTTCAGGCCCCTGGGTCCGGGGACTGCCTCCCCCGGCGGGCCTTGGTTCTTGCTCCTCCTGGTACTCTCTTTCCGAGTCAGCTTCGTCGGAGGCAGTTTCCACATGGCCATCCTGCGGTACCCCTAGCTCCCGCTGGTGTCTGGCCTCCTCCTGCAACTGCCTCAAGGACACATCATCTCCCGGGGGTAGAAGAGAACCACCCCCTGAGGGTGCCGCGTTCTTCTTCGGGCGCCCGCGCCCTCTCCTTGGCGACTCCATCATGCGAAGGTGGAAAGGTCCCACCGGGCGTGCCAATTGATGCTACCAAGATCCGTCCGTCTCCCGGGATCAGACACTATCCGGGTCTCCTTGTCGATCGGCCCGCTTCAGTCCTGCAAAACAATCCCCGGGAGGCGTCCCGGGGAAGAAGCTCCGGCGTGATGATGAGATGGGGATAGTGGGGAGAGAAAACGTACGGAAGGTGCTCTCAATATCAAGTAGAGAGATATAAGTCACCTACCTTGTTCACTGTTTGAGACTAGTATTTATAGCCGAGCTTGCCTGCTTGAGATAAGGTGCAGGACCACTTCTCCTTTGTCCCCGTCCGTCCTTCTTTCCTGTCCGGACGTGCCCCCTGGCGGGAAAGGCACCGCCCTTTTGGCGCTGGGCCATGGATCCTATTGCCGATCCAGTAGGCCCTTGGGCCGGTAATATCACAAACTTGTCAACAATCTCCTTCACACTAGTTGAATTGTTAATATAATCTTAGAAAAATGCATTAACCTCTTCACTTCTATGCATCCCAACAACACAACGTAGTACGATTATACACTGAAACACACGCTTCACGATCCATATAAAGCCATGTAAGCCAAGAATATTTCTCCAAATCATACCTCGCCATTAGCTCTTTCCACATTTTCTCGAAATTTCCAACTCCGTACATGAACATGAGACACTGTTTCATCTCTTTTTGAAGCATAATTTTTTAAAATGTGTCGAAATGTCTCTCTAAATTTCTCTTGATATGTAGTAACATAACCTATGACATGTATTCAGAAACACTTTTGAAATTGTTGCTCTCATCGCAGGATCTGAATCAGTAATTATTGACACCTTGGAGCAATCCATCCCATTGCATATTTCTATGTCTAAAAGAGAAACACAAAAGTTGATCAACTGAACCCTAGCTAGTGTATTTCTAGATTTTACTCTGTACCAAGTGCCTTAGGATAGTCATCAAGCTAGCAACCAATTTCGTCGATATCCCCTAAGAACCAAACCAAAATTTTCTAGCTTTAAATACATCAAATTTTTGTATTAGTATTAGTGGTTGAAATCTGAGAATCAGTTGGGAGCTTTGAGATTAATGAAGCCCTAAAGAACTGACCATAGTTGATGTATTACAGTTTGTCTCATTATAGGTTATTTGTATGCTTGTTTTGTTTTATTCATGCTAATCATTGTCTTTTGTTCTTTTTTGATTCACAGGTTGATTGATGCTTGACCCACATTCTCATCTTGTAGCCGTCCACATCCAAATTGAATTGTGTGAGAATGGTGATTCACAACTGTAAATGGGGCAAATGAAAAACTATACATGTTAGTTGATGTGTTTCCTTCTCTTTCACTCCAATGATAACTACCCGAAGACGACCGGAGATAAATCTGCAAAAGATTCCCGGCTAAACCCGGGAATAAACTCCGATGCTGAAGTTAGTACTTTCTTTTTATGAATTTAGATTCTCAGTTTCTTGTGTGTACCTTTTCTATGATGGGTGTGTCTCCTTTTTATACTACTTCTTCTCCGACTTTAGCTCTCCACGAGTACTCCACGTTCCACCATTCGTGGATGATCGTGCCGCTCTATTCTTGGTATTATGCTGACCTGATCCTTACTCTTTGTTACCTGGGCCGTTACCCCCGTGATGGTAGTTTTTACCTTTTGGGCCTGTTGTATTTTACTTTGGGCTCATTGAATATAATGGCTGGGCCTATTGAATATAATGGTATACACCATAAGCCCCCCCAGTCGCTGAAGTTTGAGGCTAAGTGTTCGACTCTCTCGTTTGTTTTGACTAGATGAGGCGAACAAGTAGTTGCTCTAATTTTAGCGGCTGATGTATGGGAATCGTGTTCGTTTGTCTTGTTTATTTTCTGTTTTACCTTCCTTCATTTTAGCCGTACCTGACTCTTCAACTTATCTTCGAATTTTGAATTTTTAAATCCATAAAGGTAATCGCCTTTTTCCGGATTCTGTGCCTAATCGTGTCTTCTAATTTGAATTGAACGGCTGAGATGCGTTTGGTCTGACGCCGCCGTTTGTACTTCTTAAAAAGGGGAAAATGCCTTGAACTTATCCTCACTTTCCCATTCTTCATCAATTTGGTCATCAATTCGGCTCTCCATAAGTCCCGCAGAAGTCTCTATCTCTCTCCTGTAATCAAGTAATTCTTCCAACTTCTTCTTTTGATTGTATTTCATATTTGATTAGGAAATATTTAGGCTTGTGTTGATTGCTATTTGAATCTGTGCCTCTGTTTGATTTTGGAGCCTAGTTCTGATAATTAAGGATGAGCGATTCCGAAAAGTCATTTGATTCTTCTCGTGATTCCGGTGAGATATCCCTTGATACCGGTGTCCCTCCTGATTCCGATGATACGCTAGCCTTGCTTGAATCTGCTAAACGGGTTGAAGATGCCAGTCTTATGCATGGCCGTTCTTTGGCTTATTTCCGGCGCCGGTACCCTTGTCTGGAGAAGATCGATTTACATTCTCCTCTACCTAGTGAAAGTGTAAAAAATCCTGGAAGTGATTTTTTTGCTGTATATTGTGATTGGTTCAAAAGGGGTGTTTTGTTGCCGATTCCTTCGTGGATGATGGAGATTGCTAAGGGGTATCATATGGCGCTTGCTCAATTCCATCCCAAGAGCATAATGGTCATGATTGCTTTCCATGATGCTTGCTCCGCCCTTGATGTTCCTTTTACGTTCCAGTTGTTTCGGTCCGTCTTCCGGCTGCAAAGTCTGCCTGGTGAAAGCGATCGATTTACTGTGTATAGTTATTTGAAAGAGCTGGCGTTCGTAAAATCATATCCTGATAGTTTTGCTGGGTGGCGAAGGGAATATGTGTTCGTTCGACGAAGAGCTGGAGTGGATGATCCAATGCCTTGTTGGTCGACTTCCTTGTCGGTAGATCGAGCTGTCGATGTGAAGGATCGACTGACTCGTGATACTGTCTTATACCAACGGCTACTTCAACATACTCATAAGCCTCGAGAAAAACGACGGAAAACCTCCTCGAAAGGTTCTATGAGATATGATTATATGGCTCGATGTTAATGCCTTTACGTGATTTTCCGCTTGATTTTCTCTGTTTTCGTTCGAGTGTGTATAACTTTTCCTGAATTATTTTATATGTTTGTATTCAGGTATGGACATGACTGATATTCCAGTTGAGTTTCCCCAGTTTGAGAAGAAGCTTATCCCTGAACAGGCAGATGTTCAGCCAAGCTCTCGAAAGGTCACGAGAAAGTCTACTTCCTCTGTTCCTCGGTCAGAGAGGACGGGAAAAAGCTCCTCTCCCCCCCGTGAGCCTGTTCGTGGCAAAAGTGGTTCTAAGCGCGATCTGCGTTCTGCTGATGGTCCTGATTCTCCTAAGAAGAAAAAGAAGGTTTCTTCAGGTGCTGTTGTGGCTGTGGCAGCCGAGTCGACCGCTGCCACTCTTGACCGTTATTCCGCTCCTGAGATGCTGAATGTGGTGAGTGATATTCCGTTCGACTCTCTTTTATCCTTTGGTTCTTCTTCTAAAGTCGATTTTAATTTTGTGTAGGTATCTGATCACCTTCGTTATGCCGCGGACTATATTAGTACTCTGAGTACTACTGTTGCTACCCGAGAAGCTATGATTAAGCTGGAGGAGGAGAACGAGAGCTTGAAACGTCAATTGGAAGCTTATATGGGTATGAGCAAGTTGGAGGAGGAAAACGCGAGCTTGAAGAGTCAACTTGAAGCCTGTATGGCTCGCGAACAGGCTCTGTCTGACGAGCTTTCTTTTCACAAGACGGAGGGTGTTCTGAATCCTTCGTATATGGGTGAATTCGTTGATGTTTTGTTCAGAACGAAGGGCTATGCTGATCATGTCCGCGCTGGATATGCCTCCGTTAAGCAGGTGGGCATGTGCGAGTATATGAAGTTCCTGAAGGAAACCTTTCCTGATCCTGCGCTTCTTCAGTATCAAGATGACGCGGCCCTTGACAAACTGGTTTTTGAAGCTAAAACCCGAGTTTCGACTGCGTTTGAGGAGAGCGTTCGTAAGGGTGGCCATTCCTTTCCCCTTGTCGAACACTGTAAGCGCTTGGGTAAACCTTTGAGCTTGCCCGAACTAAGGAAATGTCCTGTCGATCAGATTTTCGGGGATAAAGAAATTACTGCCCCTGTCGATCCTCCGGTCCCTACCAGTATCACTCCTTCTGCTAGTCCGGGTGCCTCTCTGACCGGTGGGGAATCTTTGGCAGGTGACCGTGCTATCAGTAGTCAGCTACAGGCGGAGGGGCCAGAGGAAGAAACTCCTAATAGCAATGTTAGTTAGTCTTCCTGTGTATTTTATCTCTATCTCTATGAATGGACGAATTCAGTTTCTTGCATTTCGAAGTTTTGTTACTGTTTTATATTTTATATTTCGTTGTTCTATTCCCATTTTGTAGGATAAAATACTTTCTATAAGAAGGAAAGACTGTGTTAAAGTCTGCCAGTTGAGGAGTAGTACTGATACTGTTGTACTCAGGGAATCAACTCCTATCGGTTTGCTTCAAAATCGGTTGGAAAACGTGTTTTCCAAGATATCGGATTTAGGATGGCTTGAAAAGAACCGACGAATTGCACTTGATGTTTTAAACCGGGAAAGACTGATCAGCGCCCAGCAACAGATTTCTGCTCTATCTGATTCTGACGAAACTTTCACTGACGAAGGCTGTTGTTCGTCTCCTGCAGCCGATGATGAGGAGTTTGCTTACGAGGAAGAGGAAGTGTTCGAACTTCGTGATGAAATAGAAAAATGCCGTCGGGATTTGGAAGGTGTTTGTACCTATATGTCAAGCCTTAGACTTCATGTCGGTCCTTACCACTGGGTTATGAGGTTCGGTAAACAACTTGATCAGGTTCTTTCTCAATTCGGGCGTCGTGAGAATTACTGGACCGCTCTGTTGAAACAGGTGGATGTGATGCGTCTTGGGTGGCATAATATTTGTTCGCAGCAGAACGATATCATTTATCATAATCGCGTTCAAATCGGTACCCTTGTTACTCAAGGCCGAGAGTTTAAACGTGCGTATCTTGACGAGAAGCGTTGGTCTGAAGAGCACATCAAAACCATCTCCAACCTGCGAGGAGTCGAACGCCACCTAAAGGAGAGAATTACTAATCTCAACGGGTTCATAGGTGAGTTTCAAAAGAAGTACGACGAACAATGTTCGATAGCGGAAACCGTTGCTCGAAAACACCGAGGAGCGTTGGAGTGATGTTCTCAATTGGAAGATACATTGCGCAATTTACAGGCTCAGTACGAAGGTTTGCGGGCTGGTGCGTCGAGTAGTGGGACTGCTGCAACTGTTCGTCATGAAGTTGTTTTGAAGGATGGTTCATTTTTTCATCGTATCGAGGATAAGGCGGCCGAACATATCCTCGATATGGAGGATGACATGGCAGCTTTGAGGCGAGAGATACAGCAGCTTAAGGCGACTGCTGAAGCTTACGAACAGACTTGTGCCATTATGAGGCTCCTGCTTAATCAGTACGGGACTGGACCTATTGTCGATCTTCGGGACTATTACCAGCATCAGCTGGAGAACCTGTCGACTATTAGGTATACTCAAGAGCATCCCGCGGTGGTCTTTATGCGGAATGAGTTGGTTCGCCTTAATGGTAGTGACCCCGAACGTGCTCGCGTTCGTCGTCATTAGGAATTTACTCCTAGTCGAACCAGCGAACGTCGTGGGTCTTCCTCTCGTGGCGCTCGTGGTGTCTCTAGGTGGCAATCCGCTGGCAGGGGTAGTTCTCGTTAGGTTTGTAAGATAAGACATATATATATATATATATATTATATATTTTTCATTTTTATTTTTTAGTATTACTTGTATTGTGCTACACACTTTGTTAGGTTAATACAGTGTGTTGCGGTTGGTTTTGTTACAAGCCCTGCTGACAAGATTGTCGTGACTTGGTTTTTCGCTTGATTTGTTCGAGTTTGTTTGATTTACAAGTCTCGCTGACGTAATTGTCGTGACTTGGTTTATTTGCCTACTTTATTCGCTTTATTCTTAGTGCAAGTCTAGCTGACCGTAGGTGTCGTGACCTGCTTTGTGCATGTAGGGCTTGAGTATTTCGCGTCGCTTAGTAGCGTTCATCGTTAGAAGAGATTGGTGCCGAAGAGTTTGGCGTTTTTCTTTTTATATATCAACAAAAAAGCGAGGAATCGCTCAACAAATGCCGTCATTGATCATATCAAGGCTCCTATACAAATGACTATCATATTTCTAAGCGTGGTATTGCCTTAGGTTAGAAACATGCCAGGTGTTCGGTATAGTGGTCCCATCCAGGCGTTCTAGTTTGTATGAGTTGGACTGGTTTGCTTCGACGATTCTGTATGGTCCCTCCCACCTAGGAGTCAGTTTCCCTGTCTTTTCTGCCAAACTTGCTTCGTTCTTCCTTAGTACCAAGCTGTTCACCTTGAATCGTACTTCCCTTGCTCTCGTGTTGTAAGCCTTTGCCATTTGTTCCTTGTATTTCGCTTCACGGAGGTGTGCTTGCTCTCGTCGTTTTTCCAGAAGGTCTAAGTTCCCCTTGATTGCTTCGTCGCTGGCCGTTTTGTCGAAATTCTGTACCCTTTCGCTTAGTACTTCTACCTCAATAGGTATCAATGCTTCTTGGCCGAACACTAAACTATAGGGGGTTTCTCCATGTGGCGTTCGAGGCGTTGTTCTATATGCCCATAGTACCTCTGGCAGTTCCTCCACCCATCCTGTGAGTTTCCCGCAGAGCCGTTTCTGAATTCCTTGCAACAGAGTCCTGTTCGTGACTTCCACTTGCCCATTCGCTTGCGGATGTGCGACTGAGGTGAATTTCTGTGAAATTTTCTTCGATGTGCACCATTCCTTGAAGGCGGTACTCGTGAACTGTGTACCATTATCCGAAATGATAGTTCTTGGTAGGCCGAAACGGCAAACTACGTTCTGCCAGACGAACGCTATCGTTGCGCTCGTTGTTATTCTTGGGATAGCTTTCGCTTCGACCCATTTGGTGAAGTAATCGACCATGACTATAAGGAACTTGGCATTTCCTGTCCCTCTTGGAAATGGACCGACGAAGTCAATTCCCCATTTATCGAACGGCCACGCTCCGTGGATGCCGATTAACCTGTTTTTTGGTATGTGACTGTCATTTGCGTTGATTTAACAGGAGCGGCATTGTTGGACGTATGCGTTGGTGTCAGCGAACACTTTAGGCCAGTAGTATCCCTCGCGTATAATTCTCTTAGCGAGGGTACTTGCTCCTTGATGAGATCCGCAACTTCCATCATGCATATCTTTTACAATTTGTAGCGCTTCACTTGGAGTAACACAGCGCAGCCAAGGCACCAAGTGTCCTTTTTTGTACAGGAATCCGCCTTCTACTTGATACATGCATGCCTTTCGTTGTATGGCTCTCGCTTCTTTTATATCTTCCGGAAGCGTTCCTTGTTCGAGAAAGGACCGAATAGGCGTCATCCAAGTTGGCTCTTCGATTGCTGTTGCCGCCACTGTGACGATAGCTGTGCTTCTGACCGGCACTATGTCAATAAGTACGTCTGTGGACCTGTGTAGGTCGCTGAACCTACTGTTCGATAGCCTACTCAAAGCGTCCGCTTTTTGATTTTCTTCTCGGGGGATTTTGATAAACTTGATGTATTCGAACAACGGTATAAGTTGCTGTACTTTTGTCCGGTACTTTGCTAATTGGCTATCTCGTACTTCGAAGTCTCCCAGTATTTGACTTATCACAATTTGGGAGTCGCTGAATACTTTGACGCTCGTGATCTTCATCTTATTGGCAAGATCCAATCCGCTAATCACTGCCTCGTATTCTACTTCGTTATTTGACAGGTGGAAATCAAATCTCAGCGCATGCTTTAATTCGTCGCCTTCCGGGCTTATCAACAGAACGCCCGCTCCGCAACCTTCTTTGTTCGATGAGCCATCCACATACAGGAGCCATGCTATGTCCTCACATTTTGCCTTGTTCCTGTCTTCAGGTATTGGAGACATATGACTTGCTATGTCGTTGTCCAATGAAAACATTTCTGCCATAAAGTCTGCTAAAGCCTGTCCTTTGATAGCTTTCCGAGGCGTGAATTTTATGTCGTGTTCACTCAACTCAATTGCCCATTTCATCATTCGCCCTGATACTTCTGGTTTTTGTAGTATCTGCTTGATCGGTTGGTCCGTAAGTACGGTTACTGCATGGCTTTGAAAATATGTTCTCAATCTTCGAACCGAATGTACCAGCGCCAAAGTTATTTTCTCGATGGGCTTATAATTCATTTCCGCTACCGTTAGCATTCTGCTTGTGTAGTAAACAGGCTTTTGTACCTCACTGTGTTCTCTCACCAATACCGAACAGATTGATTTATATGATGCGGCCAAGTACAAGAATAGAGGTTCTCCTGCCAGTGGAATGGATAGCGATGGTAGGCTCTGAATCTCTTGTTTGAGGAGTGTATAAGCCGCTTCACATTCTTCACTCCACGTAAATTTCTTTGCCCCTTTGAGGACATTGAAAAAAGGCATATGCTTGTCTGCCGCTTTCGCCATGAAGCGGTTTAAGGATGCCAGGTATCCTGTTAAAATTTGGACGCCTTTGATATTTCTGGGCGGCGGTAAATCCAGAATTTCCTTGATTTTTTCTGGATTTGGATTCAGTCCTTTGGCCGAAACTTGTATCCCTAAGAATCGTCCTGCTCCTACTCCGATAACACATTTCTTCGAATTTAGTTTCATTCCTATGAGGAGAAGTGATGCGAACGTTTCTTCCAAATCCCGTGGGAAATCGTTCAGCTTTGAGCTCTTGATGACCATGTCATCTATGTAGACTTCCATGTTCCGTCCGATCTGTGATGCGAACACCCTATCCATTGTTCGTTGGTAGGTTGCTCCAGCGTTTTTTAATCCGAACGGCATTTTGGTATAGCAGAAAGCTCCTACACTTGTAATGAAAGCTGTCTTCTCTGCATCCAGGGGATCCATCAGGATTTGGTGATATCCCTTGTAGGCATCTAGGAATGCAAGTACTTCGTACCCTGCTATTGCATCGACCAATTTGTCGATTTTTGGTAATGGATAGTAGTCTTTTGGGCAGTGTTGATTTAGGTTTGTGTAATCAACGCACATTGTCCATCCAGCGTCTGCCTTTCGTACCATTACTGGGTTCGCCAGCCATGTTGGATACTGCACCTCCCGCAATATTCCAGCTTCTGTTAATGTTCGAACCTCCTCTTCTATTGCTGCTTGTCTCTCGGCAGCGAACGTTCGCTGCTTCTGCCTGATGGGTCGAACAGTGCTGTCTACGTGTAATTTATGTGTTGCGATGTCTGACCTAACTCCTCCCATATCCATGATAGACCATGCGAACACTGGCGCATATTTCCGGAGTATGCTCTCGACTTGCAATTTTACCGGAGCAGGCAAATTTGCTCCCACTCTAACCAACGATGATGGGTCTCCTTCTATGACTTGGAATGGTTCGGCCTGTTCACCAAGGTCAATGTTGGGTGAGACTGCCACTGTATTGACCGATGGAAATACCTTTGTCTTCGTTGCAGGTTTCATTGCAACCGTCATACATTGCCTTGCCGCTTGTTGATTTCCCCGTACTGAGGCTATACCCGCTGGTGTGGGGAATTTCATAACCAAATGATACGGTGACCAGATTGCTCTTGCGGCGTTCATCCATGGTCGTCCTACGATCGCGTTAAAGGGACTCTGTGCTTCCATAACTACAAAATCGCACATAATCGTCACGATTTTGTCTTCCTCTCCTATAGTGACTGGCAATTGAATCTGTCCTAGAGGCATCTCGGATCTTCCCGTGAATCCGACTAGAGCGGATGCTGGTTTCTTAAGATCATCTCTTTTGAATCCTAATTTGTCGAAACAATCGGCAAAGAGTATGTCGACTGCACTTCCGTCGTCCACAAACACTCTATGTACCGTTGAATTCCCAATTTTTGCGACGATTACTAGCGGGTCGTTGTGTGGAAAAGCGTTGGGTACCGCATCCGACTCATCGAACGTTATAGCTTCTGATAACTTCAGCCGTTTGTCAGAAGGTTCCTGTGGCGGCAGGTATCTGGTCCTCTGTTTCCATCCTTTGTTCGAAATGGGTTCTGTTGACCCATGGATGGATAAGATTACCCTATCGGTCGTTCGGTATGAATGATCCTCTACCCGTTCTACTGCTGCCGCGATTTTTCCCCCATTTGGAGTGTTAGCCATATCTTGCTTGCTTGCGTGTCCTCCTTCACGTTTGTATTGGGTGAGGTTTCCTTGTCGTAGGTTATCTTCTATTTTCCTCTTTAGTGAAACGCACTCCTCTGTGTCGTGACCGTGGTCCCTGTGGAACGCACAGTATGTTTCCTTTGAACGTTTGTCTGGTGGTGCTAACATTGGCCTTGGGTCACTGAAAAGGTCCTTATGTAGCTGCCAAATCTCTTTCCTGGACTTGGTAAGGGGGGTGGTGATGAATGTTCTTCCACCAGTCTCCTTAGCTTTCGTTGAAGAAACTGTTTTTAGCTTTCCCCCCCCCCCCACTTGGATTCATCGTCAAGGAGTCGTTTATCTCCTTTTTCGTTCTCAATCTTTCGATCATTCGCTTCTTCTGACCGTACATATTTCTCGACTAGCTTCTGTAACTCGCGTTCGTTCGATGGCATTTCTTCTCGTAGCTTTTTGTAGAAGTATCCGGGTTTAAGGCCACTCATGAAGGCACCTAAGAACATTTGATACGTTAGATCTTTGATACTTAAGCTTTCGATCACCATTTTTGCATGGTATGCTCCCACACTATCGCTGCCTTGTTTGATGTTTACTAAGTCCGCGATGGTGCGCTCGAATTTCTGATTCCTATAAAATCTTCCTAGGAAAATATCCGACAATTGTGCCCATGATTTAATACTTCTTTTTGGTAGGCCTTCGTATCACGTAATAGCTAGGCCGGTCAGAAAAATCGGGAAAGCTTTGCATATCAGCTGTTGTGAGGCATTCCTGAAGCGCATGCTGCTCCCGTACGAGTGCAAGAAATCCTTTGGATCCGTCGTGCCATCGTAAACCTTCACATGTAATGGTAGCTTGAAGTTATCTGACATCTGGAGGTTCTGGATGTCCCAGGAGAGTGGCGAATCGTCGTTATATTCGCTTGCAACGATGTCTCTCAATTCTTCCTCGTATTGTAATGGCTGCTGGTAGTCATTCGGATGCTGGGCTTTGACTTCGCTTGGCATTATTCTTCTGTTCCTGCCGCGATCGTCTTTTGTTCTTTTGAACTATTCGTATAGGCTTGCCTTCTGGTTCTCTAGAAACTCTTCGAACTCTTTTTGTTCTTTTTGGCGATTAGTTAAGGGTGATTCTGCCTCTTCGCCATAGTTTTCATCTGAACCCCTATCATCAGAATCCCTGTCCTGGCTACTCGCCTGAGTCTCTTCTTGGCCATTTACCGGTTCGCGTCCTTGCCCATTCATTTGACTACCTTGGTTATCTCTGTCTTGGCTCAGAGCTCGATCCCTTCCTCTTCGTTCGCTGACGGTCCGTGATGTGGACCTGGTATTGTGGTGGGATTCTCCCCGACCATTTCTGGTGAAAACCATCGGAGAAGAGAAAAAACGATCCCCACAGTCGGCGCCACTGATGTGTTTCCTTCTCTTTCACTCCAATGATAACTACCCGAAGACGACCGGAGATAAATCTGCAAAAGATTCCCGGCTAAACCCGGGAATAAACTCCGATGCTGAAGTTAGTACTTTCTTTTTATGAATCTAGATTCTCAGTTTCTTGTGTGTACCTTTTCTATGATGGGTGTGTCTCCTTTTTATACTACTTCTTCTCCGACTTTAGCTCTCCACGAGTACTCCACGTTCCACCATTCGTGGATGATCGTGCCGCTCTATTCTTGGTATTATGCTGACCTGATCCTTACTCTTTGTTACCTGGGCCGTTACCCCCGTGATGGTAGTTTTTACCTTTTGGGCCTGTTGTATTTTACTTTGGGCTCATTGAATATAATGGCTGGGCCTATTGAATATAATGGTATACACCATTAGTCATGTAGGTGGTGTCAAATATTATGCCACCTCCAAATTTTTAGTACTACAACCTTGACCGTGCATCGACCCAAAAGAAAATAACTGCACGTCCTTCTTCATTAGGTTGAATAGCACTGAAAAATTCAGGGACGTCCTTGGCTTAATTTTTTCTAAAGTACATCCTTGAGCATTCCTAATATCCAGTCTGAAGAAAATCACAGAGATGATTCCAACAATCAATGTCGTTGAAATCAAGTGCCTCTCCTCCAAGAATAGAGGGGACCTTGTTTACATGCAGATTTTGCTCGCAAACAACTCCACCACGCATTTCACACCTTCAGATATTTTAGTGTGACTCATTTTCATAAGAGGTTTGTCAGGAGTTAGAACAAATGCATGTTTGTGAATCTGTGATCATCCTCAAATTATCGAACCGTTCACTCATTAATCTTCACATTCAACAGTATCTGCATATGAGCTTCACATCCCCTCTAACTATGGTTTGTTTGGACGGTGATTTTAATCTAACATAATTTCATTAACTTGTTTATCATACGATCCATGATGAGAGCACATAAAAAAATTGATGTGATTGCATCGTTCCTCGTCCGAGATCTTGTTTTAACCCTTTCATAGCGTCACGCTTCAATATATGTCAATGTCTACTCAAAGTGGATGACTTCTTAACCTAACAATACGAATACGTAATCAATAAGAACCTTAATTCATAATATAGAGTCATTGACATTTATACTTGTATAAAGATAAAATATTAAACCATGATCTTTGATCTGACATGGATGTTTCTAAATTCTCTTCATCCATTGATGATAATCCACGTTCAATATTGGAGTCACAAAAATTAATGTGATTAGAAAAGTGATAATTCCTTGCAACGGAAGGTTTTGATGAATTTGAAGATCAAATTTTTGACGCAAGGGAAAGCTTAGCACTCAGTGGTCTTATAATTTTCCACAAAGTGAACATCGATTATATCTTCTTCGTCGATGATCTAGTCCTATCGAATCCTACCTGAGGAGTCATTTTTCCTTTGGAATTTACACATTGGGAGACTCTCCGCGTTGGATATAATACAAGAACTTGGAATTTTGACTGGGAACTTCATTTGTTGCTTGTGTGACACCCATCCAGAAACCGCAGAGTATTTGTTTCTCAAGTGCACGTATTCGAGGGGGTTACACTATCTGGACTTGTCCACGTTGCCTAACCTTCGAGACTAATGGCGCCTGATGTGCATGTAGAGCCGACGTAGGAGCCAAAGAAAATTCATGGCAAGAATAAAATCAGTGGCATCTGAAACTAATAAACTCACTGTTTCGGAATTATGTGATCTTGTTTTAGTAGAATTTAGCTTACGTGCTAGTAATTTTGAATGGGATGTAATAGATATATGTTTGTAGATAGTGGTGAACTAATGAACGAAAACGTGTAAAAAATTAAAAATTCATTCATTTTAGTTTGGTTATGTGAATTAGGCTGTGGTCGAATCATGTGATGGTCAAGTCGCTAATGAGAATATAGAAAATTCCATCGATGAAGTGTTTTAATTTTGTTTTTTACCATGACATAGGGAAAAAGGTGGTTGGTATAGATTGAGTATTAGTGGGACACGTGTTGGTTGGAGATAAAAATTGATCAAGGGGTCGGGTCATGATTATAATATGTAAACATATGTGTACAAAAGCAAAGGGTTAAACGATCACGTAAACTTTCATCGGGGATGTATAAAAAAGAGACCATATAGCAAGATGCAGACCAGACCAGACCAGACCATATTAATGAAAATGTGATATTGTTTCATTACTAGAAACCGCGCGTACATCATTACAAGCAACATGAAAGAGATGGTTGCTTGGACTTATTCTTATACATAAAATAGATAAAAACATACGTCAAACGTAGCTGAATGCATATGAGAATGGCATAACATGAATATCAGACCACCATTAATTTTGTGACTCAACAAAAAGTGATGGTGTAATCAGCTCCGGTGCAGGTAAAGGTACTGGATTGGTCATCATGAGCGTAGCTATAGGCCTGAGGGCATTTAGCTTTGAAATACTGAGAATATCTGGTCGGTACGCATTTTCCCCGGGCCTCGTATTCGCCGGTGCAGCAATATTCAGGGTTCCCGAAAGCAGCGCATGCACTTTTGCACCCAACCACGGCGTCGCCGGACCTCTGTTTCAGCTCTTCAGGACACTCTGCGTTCACATCAGCCGTGCATTTGGCCTCGGTGCAGTTCCCGGTCCCGGAAGTCGGCTTTATAGAGATCCCGATGTTGAATCCGTCCACCAGGCTGACGTCGTAGGTATCTTGAGAAGCGAGGGTGATTTCCACCAGAGACGTCGGCGTTGCACCACCAGCTCCGTTGCACTGTACGGCGCCACCGCAGTCTCCGGTGGCGCAGGTACCCTTCCCGGATGGGTCGAAGTTGCATCCGCTGCGGCCCCAGATGCGGCCGGACCATCCTGCCGGTGCCGGCACAGCCTTCTCGGCATTCGGTGCCAACTCGAATCCGCCGTTCTCCAGCTGCGGTCCGGTTCCGGCTAACAAACCGGCGTATATGGTTTGTTGACAACTGTTTTTCACCGTGAAAGTAGTTGCCTCAAGTTGATGCACTGCATGCAAGAAACATCAGAAATTAAAGATAAATGGTTTATAGGTGTACATTGGAGTATATATATTTATGTGACCATGCAATGAAACAAGGGTTTTAATGTAAAATTAAAAAATCATACTCTATAAATAGTTTGGACTATATATATGTCAATTAGTGCCTAAAACATAGGTAGATTTTTCTGAAACATATTTAAAAAGTTGGATTTTCAGGAACCAATTCGTAATATGAGCATAAAATAGTTGTATTTAATTGTCAAGGAAGAAATAAGTACCTGAAAATGAAACAAGAAGGATGAAGGTGAGCCAGGAGAGAGCCATGATGCGTATTGTAAAATATTGATTGTGTTCTACAAAAGATGTTGTGTTGATTTAGGTGATTAACAACGAGGTTTCATGGCTCTATTTATATAGGTGAGGAGGGGCTAAAATGACCAGATTTTTTGTGTACTATGATCATAAAACGTGACTTAGTTTGCACAGCTTGAATTTTCTATGAGTTGATTTTTTTTCTAACTTATCAAATGGAGTAAGGAAAAGTATGAGAAGACTAGACTTTGAAAATTAATTTGCATTTATGATTCACGTATCTATATAGTTAGATTAAGGTTAGGTGCTTTATGTATATTAGTTCAGTTTAGTTCAGTTAAATATATTTAAATTTTTTTAGTTCAGTTTAGTTTAATAACTTTTTATTATAAGTTACATTTTTACTATAAATTACAATGATTTGCATGAGCATAAATTAAGGCTTGAAATCAAACTTATGTTATAGCTCATGCTTTGTCTAAATTGATCATGATGTACTGTACGTGTGTGGTAATATAATAAGATTTGATGACAAAAATATATTACTAATGAAAATGTAGTCTACTTTTACAGCATAATTGAAAATTAAAAAAAGCCTAATCAAACAAAATATTATTTTTGCCGACATGCGCTAAGTTCATTCATACATCTCACCTATGTGATCGAGAAGCATAAAATTAATTATTATAACAAACCGATATTGGATTTACATTAATCCTTGTGGACTTGAAGGAAAAGCATTTGGCAAACATTTCTGTGGAAAAGTCATGGCTGAAGGCTAAACCACGATCGACACTAGAAATGGTACTGACAGAAAAAGGTTGGCCAAATTGATTTTTTCATAGGTTGGCCAAATTGATAAAACGATTTATGAAGTGGACTAAATGGAGTACTGTTTAAGCAAGTGGCACAAATCCACAATTTTCCGAGTTAGAATTTCCCAGAGACGTTTTCACCATGACAAAGATTGCCTGGGATCTTCATTATTGACAGTCTAATGAAGCCATTTTTCCTCAGATCTTCGTCCTTCAACATAAGGGAAAACAAAATTAAAAGAATATAATGTTTGCAATGTTGAATAGTTTAAAAACTCGCATTTAATCACTTAATTGATGCGGAAATTTTCTATTATTAATGTAACCGTTTCATAAGTTAAAGCTAATGCTACTTGAATATAGAAACTTCTTGTACTAGCATAAATATCTAAAAGCTTAGCACTTAACAGTTGGGTCATATAGTTCACTTAACAAATCAACTTTCTCTCTCTAAAATCCACGCTCTGCCTTCTCTCTTACTTTACTATTTCGTCCCGTACACTTTTCACCTGAATTTCCACTATTCGCAACTCCCAACGGATCTGTAGCGGCTCTTAACGGCCACCCCATGGCGGAGCCGCCGCTCCCCCAGGGAGATCCAGTCGCCGGAAAATCATTCCTTCAAACTTTAAACACCAAATACCAGCCCCTATACTCCACGCTACCAAACACGCCAAATCTCCACCCAATTACAGAGTACAAGGAGAAGATTGCTTACATCTTGCCGGCCGACGAAGGAGCAGTTTTAGCCTCTTATTACCACAACGCGCTGGTCGGAAAATTCAACCGGGGAAAGCCCTCTATGGAATCCCTAATGGCCTCTTTTAAATCAATCGGTTTCACAGGTCGGTATCAGTTGGGTTCTCTGGATTTCAGGCATGTTTTAATTCGCTTCCAGGAGAAAGATGACTATCAACGATGCTGGATGAAGGGCCTCTGGAGCTTTGGAAACGCGGTTATGAAAGTGCAGAAGTGGTCTCCTGACTTCTCTCCGGAACAGGAATCATCAATCATCCCGGCGTGGGTAACAATTCACAAACTTCCTGTTCTATTCTATAATGTTTCTGCTATCCAAGGAATTAGTACATAGATTGGTAAGTTTTTGAAAATGGACGCTGCTACCATGGCACTTACCAGACCATCTGCTATTAAAGTCTGTGTCAAAATCGACCTTTTATCCCCTCTACCCACATCCATAGTTGCTGGAATAGGTCCTAAGTTTGCTGAGTATGAGATTGAATATGAGGACCTCCCCCTCTACTGTGGTCATTGCAAAATTATGGGACATAGTGATAGGAATTGCGGTTTTCTGCACCCTGAGTTGAAGCCTAAACATATAGATAATTCTCACTCCATTCAACAGCAGAAAAATACCCAACCCAATCCTAAAGTGGCTCTCCCCAAACCTGCTATGGTCCCAACTATTCTCAAACCGATAGCACAGCTGAAATCCAAAGATGGAGCAGGTGGCTCTGGCCTTTCTATGCAAGAGAAGCTTAAAATCCCACAAGCTCAGTCTAAAGGACCTCAAAGAGGGATGTTCAAGAACTCAAACATATATGGTTATAGGTTTAGCAGACCTGGTATAAAGCTTAAGTATATTCCTAAAGTTTCTGTCCCTACAGAGCTCCCTAAAAATGATCTAATCATTTTAGAATCACCAGCTGCTACACCAAAGGAAATTCCTACTTCACCAGTCAAGTCTACTCCATCAGCTATTCTTCAGTCTCCATCATCTACTACTCTCCTACTAGTTATGAATCCTCAACTGATATCTACACAAGGTGCAAGACTCTTTCCAACAGTTGATGCAACAAATCCACCATTTCCTGAGTCTCTTTGGGGTGTTGCTCCTCCAATAACTACTGGTCCAATTTCTTCTCTGATGGATGCTCAAATCCTACAAATCAGCAGTCAAACGGTACCATCAGCCACAACTCCTCCATCTAGAAGAAACATATCTCCTACACCATCAAGCTCCCATTTTTCACTCTCCAGTGAAAATTCCAAATCTCCAAGGCTCTTCTCTAGTGGAAAAATGGCTGCTGCACCAACATCTTTTGCACCAACCAATAGTGGATGACCTATATCAACATCATCTTCAACAGCTAAAAGAGACTCACAGACTCAGAATAGATTTAAGGCTAAGGATGATATCTCAGTTCAAGGTATCAACAAAACCCGAGCCTTTTCTCCTGTTATTTCTAACAAAGCTACTTTACACTCACAGGAAAAGTATAGAAACAAATTTCTACCACTGCAGGAGTTACCTCAATCCATCTCTGACAAGCTAGAGGATCTCAACCTTTTACACAAGGAATACGCAAATTCACAAGGAGAAGCTCCCAACAGTTCAAAGGAACAAGAGGTAAGTACAGCAAAGGTATCACCCCCCAATATACTCAAAAGAACAAAGAAAAAATCTAGGAAAAATGCATACACAAATGAACTTCATAAGGTTGCATATCTACTTAGATCATCCACCAAATGCTCAAACAGTAGCCATTTATGATTAATACAACCCTTAAAATTAAAATGTTGATATGGAACATTAGGGGCATGGAAACTTCTATGACTAGATTAAATAGATTGCTCATTTCATATAGACCAGATTTATTGTGCATTATTGAACCTTTGCATCTTAATATTAAATGCTCTGCATATATGAAAATTTTAAAGTTTGATAATTGCATGCATTCAGCTACTGGACAGATATGGTTATTTTGGAAGAATAATATTTCCTTGACTATCATAAATGACCATAGACAATTTCTAGCAGTTTCAATTTTCAGTCACCATTTAAGAGCCCCAATGGAAGGGGTTTTTACCTATGGATTGAGAAGTAGAACTGGTAGGAAGAATATGTGGAGTGATTTAATTTCTTTAGGGCTAACTAATGCTTTCTATGCTGGTGATTTTAATGCTTATAAATCTGTGCATGAGTATAAACGCCCTGGTTCACCTAAATTAGGAACCATTAAGGACTTTAATGATTTTATTCAAAATATGGCCTTAGAAGAAATTCATACAGTGGGAAACCTTTACACATGGACAAATGCTAGGCTCCATCCCACCATAGAACGGCTTGATAGAGGAATTGCATCTAACCAGTGGATATCCAATTTTCCTTTATCCTCTATCCTTGTCCTGAACAAAGAAACTTCTGATCACTGCCCTCTACTGCTGACTGTAGGTATCCCCATCCCCAGCACACCTAAATCGTTCAGATTTTTGAACACCTGGTTTAAAAGGAAAGAATTTTTAGAGGTGATTAAGAACAACTGGACTCCTCTAACCCCTCATCAAGGCATGCTAGGTTTCTTTCTTAAGCTAAATAGACTGAAAAGATTCCTAAAATATTGGAATAAAGAAGTCTTTGGAAACATTACAAATAATGTTTGCTTAGCTGAAGAAACCCTTAGACTCCAAGAGATAAGCTATGATCTTGATCAGAGTGATTTAGAACTATCCAAACTAAAAGATGCAAAATCTAGACTTAACATGGCTCTGGCAGAGGAGAAACATTTCCGGAAGCAAAAAGCCAAAATCAAATGGTTGAAAGAAGGAGATGAAAGTACTGAGTATTTTCACAAAACTGTTAAGGAGAGAAAGAGTAGACTAGGAATTACAAAAATCCAAAACTCTCAAGGAGTTTGGATTGATGATATAGCTCTGATTGAACAAGAAGCTATCTCTTTCTATGAAAACCTCCTTACTGCAGAAACACCACCCTCCCCTCCTTTTCTCTCTCACTTCCTCAGCCAAATCCCAAATTTGATCACTTCAGAAGAAAACTCCAAACTCAATAGCCCTATCTCCTTGGAGGAACTCAGAACTGTTGTTTTTAGCCTCAATAAAACCAGCACTCCTGGTCCTGATGGCTTCACTGCCAAGTTCTATCTCAAATCATGGGATATCATCTGTGATGACCTTCTCAATGCAGCAAATGATTTTATGACAAACCCAAACATTCCCCAGGGCATCTCCAGCACTTGGATTACCATCATTCCAAAGAAAGAAGTCCCAACATCTTTCAATGACTACAGGCCCATTAGTCTCTCAAATGTCTCCAATAAGATTTTTTCAAAAATCTTAATGGAGAGATTAAAACCTCTAATGCCAAAATTAATTTCTCATCATCAGTCAGCTTTTCTGGCAAATAGAGACATTTCAGATAATGTTCTCTACCTTAGAGATATGATGAGATTCATTAATAACAAAGGCAGAGGGACTAATTGTGTACTTAAGCTTGACTTACAAAAAGCTTTTGACAGAGTAAGCTGGGACTTTTTGAGTGCTGTACTTTTTAAATTTGGTTTTAATGGTTTGTTTGTCCATGCAGTTCTGAAGAACCTTTCACAGGCATGCTTTTCTGTTCTCATTAATGGAAAGCCAATGGGATTTTTCAATGCTACAAGAGGAATCAAACAGGGAGACCCCTTATCCCCCTTCTTATTTAACATCTTTTCTGAAGCTTTTACTAGATCTTTAGCTTATGTATATGAGATAGGAAAAATTGATTATTTTAAAATTCCAACTAATGCAATTCCTATTTCTCATTTATCATATGCTGATGATACCATAATTTTTCTAAATGCTAACAAAAAAAATCTCACTATTCTTAAATCATTCCTGGTGGTTTTTGAAGAAACCTCAGGTCAAAAAATAAATTTTGAAAAAAGTGAGGTTTTTTTACAGTAAGTATGCTTCAGTTCATTCAATAAATTTGATCAAATCCATTCTAGGCATGAAAATAGGTGCATATCCATTTAGATACCTAGGGTGTCCTATTTTTTCTGGTAAAATGCTACAAGTGCATTTTCAACCTGTACTTGAGATCATTAATACTAGATTAGATAGTTGGAAAAATAAGTGGTTGTCCACTGGAGGCAAACTCACTTTGATTAAATCATGCATTTACTCTATTCCACAGCACATCTGGGCTGTCTTTGATCCTCCAAAAGAGATAATAAAAGCTCTCGAAAGAACTGTTTCTACTTTCTTTTGGGGGAAAAATGAAAATGATCAGAAAGCTAAGAAAAAATGGAGGAAATGGAGAGATATGTGCTACCCTATTTCTGAAAATGGAATAGGAATTAGATCAATCTCCACCATAGTCAATACTTTTTCAGTTAAATTATGGTGGAAATACCAATTAGCACATGCTCCATGGACAAAGTTTCTATCTTCACTGCCATCCTCTTCGAAAACATCCCAAACCTGGAAGAGAATTTGTAAAGTAGATACTTTTGCATCCTCTCATATCAGAGTTTTGATTGGAAAGGGTAGCTGTGATTTCTGGAACACTACCTGGTCAGGGAATTCTCCCATCATTGACTTGGTAGATCCAAGCCAAACCATCATCCCCACTTCATGCACTGTTGCTGATTTCATCAGAAACAAAGATTCTTTTTTTCCTTCAATCTTACCTCTATTGCAGAACACTAATGTTATCTCTATGTTGCAGGAAACTACGATTTTTCCTCATCTTGAGGATAAATTGATTTGGAAACCAGATCTCAAAGGCAATTTCACCTTCAAGTCAGCATATGAAAAGCTCAGACCAAGGAATTCCACAACTCCAGTTCTATCAAAAATCTGGTCAGTTAGATCCCCTAAAAAAGTATCTATCTTTATGTGGAAAGTGTTCAATATATTTCTACCTTTTGATGATGTTCTTATTTGGTTTGGTTTCTCTTTCGCATCAAAATGTCCTTTTTGTGACAGCCAAGACAGTATTGACCACTTTTTTAACAGTTGTAAAATAGCTCTACAAATCTGGAAAGCAATTCACATTTTCTTATGTATAGGAAATCCATCTTTTCCTTCCTTTTGGTCCAGACTTGCATCCTATTGGTCTTTTAATGGTCTCACAACCCTTCACACACAACTGGTTAATATTGTGCCATCTTTTGTTTGCTGGTGTCTATGGAAAGCAAGAAATAAACTGCTTTTTGAGGAAACCCCACCTTCATCCTTATTTATCATCAAAGAGGTTAAGGAAATGATTTTCAATTCATACACTGTCAAACCTTTCTATCTCTCTAAACCCCATGATATTGACATTGCTAGTTGTGGGGTCTTACCTAAATGGTTAAAACCTCCAAAACCTAACATTGTCAAAATTAGTTGGATTAAGCCCCCCAGTGGTGTTAAACTAAATGTAGATGCTGCCTGGGAAGCCTCCTCCAATTCTGCTGGTTTAGCTGTTATTTTCAGAAATTCTAAGGGTGATTTTCTTCATGCTAGATGCTTTTTCACAACTGCATTTTCTCCTTTAGAAGCTGAACTCCTTGCTTTGAAGTTTGGTATATCTACTGCCCATGCTCTTAATCTGTTCACTTTCTGGATTGAATCTGACTGTCTAAATGCAGTGAATATGGCAAATGATCCATCCAAATCTCATTGGAAACTGCATCATTTAGCAAATCATATACACAGTACTATTTTTCCTGCTATCCTCTCTCACTCTTTCAGACAAGCTAATTCTGTGGCTGATTTGCTAGCTAAATTCTCTCTCTCCAAGCATCTCTCCAGTGAAATGTTTCTGAGTGACTTACCACCTTCTGCTAGCATTAGAATAAGGAATAGATGCTGCTGATGTTACTCTTTCTAATGCAGGTCCAGCAGATACTGATAATGGACACTTCTTTTCAACTGTCACTCACACTCCAGGCCCTTCATCAATTCACAAAAATAAGAAAGCTGCCAAATGTCTCCTATGCTGCTCTGAACCTCTCACGACTCTCAAAGGAATGCTGTTTTTTGAAGTGGGAACTGTTAAGGATTACCGATTCACTAACAAGCAAGTGGATCCAGATAGTTCTCTTTTATAGTTCCTACAAACCTTTTGTCTAATCCATGAAGTAAATAGAATGAGTAGAGTTAGGCTAACTAGTTTTTTCTTTCTTAACTCATTCTTTTTGAGGCACCTCTAATGCCTAGATGTAGCTTTTCCTTTAAATGCTACATTTGAGAAGCCTTTTCAAGGTTTCTTTTTCTTCCAAACCGCAGGGTATCTTATTCCCTACTATGCGGTTTTCCTTTGTAATCTTTATTTTTGTTTTTTAAATGGTATGGGGAAGCCAATATAAATCCCTCCACTTTAGGGTGGTTTATCCTAAAAAAAAAAAATCTAAAAGCTTAGCCATTCATGACTTCTGAACGCATAAAATGAAAAATGAGAAGGCTTGGCGAAATGAAGAGAGGAGCCAGTCAAAAGGTTTGGGAAGATGAGAAGAGAAGAGAAAGAGTCAGAAACTAATTGATGATAGTTAAACAAGCACAACTTACCGGATTCATTAAAATTTTAATTTTTTTAAGAGAAACGTGTTATCATTTTAAAATCCTGAAAAACGTCCAGAATCGTTTGATACAAGTAACGGGGTGGAGAAGACCACGAGTTAAAAACATTAACACTCGGCTTAGCAAAAAGAGCTAGTAAGTGAGCCGAAGAATTTTCTAAACGCGGCACCCAAAAAGACGAATCCAGGCCATACAAAAGAATCTGGCTCCTGATTTCCTCAACCACTGCAGCAACTTCCAATGTGCATGCAATATCTCCCGAATCATCTGAATAAGCGGCAAACAGTCACCAACGAGAATTGGAGGAACATACATCATCCCTGCGAGCTCGCAGGCTTCCGTGGCAGCATAAGCTTTGGCCAATAGAGGTTCTCCGACCAGGGGCAGCCGCCTAGCAATGACTTTGACGAAGTGACCGTGAGAATCCATGGCCAAAGCTTCTAGTCCCGCGAAACCAGGTCCTATTCCCGCGTCGAAAAAGACCTTTGGCAAGTCCGATTGCCCCGAAGAAGTGCGGTCTCCTCCAAAGTCGAAGAAAGGCGTTTAGGCCAGTGGTTAGCTCGATGGAAGCTCGAAAGGTTACCCGTGACCATGGGTGGCACAATTAAGCTGTCAAGATGGCAATTCTCAAAGACTTCCCTATTTCGCTGAGACCATACCGCATCACAAAGCATCAGTAGCAACTCCAACCTCTCCGCCTCATTAAAACTTTATTATTTTGAAGGGGTCACCGGATCACCAATGTGACAAAAAAATGCTTCAATGTGAACTCCACATATATTTCTGCCTAAGAGCATACAAAAATGCAACAAAAATCAAGATTTGAACCTTTTTTTTTTTGAAATAAAGATTTGAACCTATATATTAATCATGTTTCAAACTCTTTCCGTCAATCCGACAAAGGCATCGAGTTCGAAAGTTTTTTTTTGTATAATTTCAGGGGAAAATATTAATTTCTGCAAAGGTTGTCATTAATTTAATAAATATGTGTCAAACTCATTAGGAAGTGACCGTCCGGATGATATTCATGTTAGTAATATAGTTATTGTACTAAGGATATAATAGTCATTTCCTAATTGTCTTTAGATAAAGTCTCTTATTACCTTGTAAGAACTCATGTTTTGCTCACATTGGATGAATGAGGTTCATCCCAAAATTTCCTAATCTCTCATTCCAAATTACTCATTTCTTCATGTATGTTATCATGGTATCAGAGCCATATTTCGTGGGTTGTTGAATCGGATTAACATCGTAAGCTCTTGGATTTGCTAGAGTGTGGGAAGAGATTTTCGGAGTTACATGCCCAGCTTTAGTAAAATTGAATTATCTTGAAATCCGACCGTTGGATTGATCTGAAATTTTGGAAGGAGGTTTCCAACTCACGGTTCTACATTCTGAACAGTGGAGATGAAATTTGGAGCTCGAAAAATGGCGCAGTTCACGTCGTACTGAACGGGGCAGATTTGGATTTTTTCGAGGAAATTTCAGATCCGACTTGTGTGAGTAAGTTTTGGTTGTTCCAATTGTTTTTTGGCTGATATTTTTGTGTGGGTACTTGTTTTTGCCTATCGATTTTGAGTTCTTGGCTGTTGGATATGCTCGATTAGAGGTTTGGTAATGGTTTGAGATTTCTTTAAATTGGATATTGACTTGGTGTTGTTGCTTAAATATTTCGTGCTCGTAAACCGTTGTGTTTGTCAAGATTAGTATTGGTGTTGGAATTTTCTTTGTTCGGATTGAATTTGTTATTGGAGACCGATCTTTGGTTCGAGTTGGGTTGCTCTTGAGATTGAATTGCTTATGTTTGTGGGGAACGACCGATTTGGATTTTGGAAGAGTTGAGATTTTTGGGATAATCTTGGAGTTTGAGGCTTGATTGAATTTGTTTAGTGACAACTTGTTGATTGTTAGTGCTTACAACTGATTTTGGTCATGGAAGGACATAAGAATGATGGTTCTCAGTCATTTAGTGTTGAGTTGGATCCATACATGTTTGAGCAGTTTCAACGATTCCTAGTCTCTCAACAGCCTGTTATGTCGCCTTGTACGGGTTTGTCATCATCGTCCATTTCACCTACTTCTTCTTCTTTGTGGATTATGGATTCTGGTGCCTCTCATCATATGTCTCCGCAGTTACCTTCTTTTGCTACCATGTCTTCTGCACCCCCTACTTCTATATTGGCAGCTGATGGCACTCCCATGCCTCTTCAGGGTGTTGGTGCTATTGTCACATCTCATGTCTCTTTGAGTGATGTGTCCCAGTCTTACACTTAATCTTTGTTCAATTGGTCATTTATGTGATTCTGGTTTGAATGTCTGGTTCTCCTCTTCCTCTTGTTTGGTTCAGGATTCGCAATCTCAAAAAGTGGTTGGCACTGGTCGTAGGCAAGGGAAACTCTATGTCTTGGATGAACTGCAAGTGTCAGATGTTGTTGCCTCTAGTGTGGATTTATCTTCATTCCGTTTAAGTCGGGCTTCCTCCGACTTTTACCTTTGGCATTCTCGTTTGGGCCATGTTTCTGCATCTCGTTTAAAATATTTGGCCTCCACACGAGCTTTGGGTCAGTTGCACTCTCATGACATCTCAGATTGCAGTGGTTGTAAGTTAGCAAAGTTTTCTGCATTACCTTTTCAGAGAATCATTTCATCATCTCTTGCTCCTTTTGATCTAGTGCATTCTGATGTATGGGGTCCCTCTCCTGTGCCTTCTAAAGGGGACTCTCGGTATTATGTTTCATTCATTGATGAAATTACTCGTTATACATGGGTGTTTCTTATGAAACATAGATCCGAGTTTCTTGAGATTTATCGTGAGTTTAGAGCTCTCATAAGAACACAACACTCAGCTGTCATTGAATGCTTTCGATGTGATTTGGGAGGTTAGTACACTTCTAATGCCTTTTGTCAGTTGCTAGCTTCCGATGGAACCATCCGTCAAATCTCTTGTACTGATACTCCTCAACAGAATGGTGTTACTGAAAGAAAACATCATCACATTGTTGAGACTGCTCGTTCTTTCTTGTTGTCAGCCGAGGTTCCTAAAGTTTTTTGGGGGGAAGCCATTCTTACAGTTGTGCACGCAATCAATAGGATTCCAACCTCACATAATTCGGGTTTGTCACCTTTTGAGAAGTTGTATAGAAATGCACCTGATTACTCTTCTTTGGGTTGCACTTGCTTTGTTCTCCTACCTCACGTTGAACGATCTAAGTTGTCTCCAAAATCAGCTTTGTGTGTCTTTTTGGGTTATGGTAGTGGTTAGAAGGGATATCGGTGCTTTGATCCAGTTAAGCAGAAATTATTTGTTGCTCGTCATGTTGTGTTTTTGGAGAACATCCCATTTTTCTCAGTTCCAGCTAGTTCACATCACTTGACTAAGTCTGATCTTGTTCGTATTGATCCTTTTGATGTCACCGAGGATGTTCCTCCAGCAGATTTAGACAATTTGGTTCCAAACCCAGATGCTCCTCCGATATCTCCTACTGATTTGCCTCCTCTTGTGCCTCCTCTGCCATCTCCTGAGATTGTGATCGATCCTCCCCCTCTCCGCAGGTCCACTCGTATTTGCAAGTCTACGCAAAAGCCTGATTTTGCTTATTCCTCTTACTCATCCTCGTTTACCTCTTTCACTGTGTCTATTCATTCTTTGTCTGAGCATGCATCCTATAAAGAGACTGTTGTTAACCCTCTTTGGCAGCGTGCTATGGCTGAGGAACTCGCTGCCCTGCATCAGACTCACACTTGGGATTTGGTACCCTTACCTTTGGGAAAGCATACAATTGGTTCTCGTTGGGTCTATAAGATTAAGACTAAGTCTGATGGATCTGTTGAGAGATACAAGGCTCGCCTAGTTGCCAAGGGTTATTCACAGAAACATGGGATGGATCATGATGAGACTTTTGCCCCTATTGCCAAGATGACCACCATTCGTACTATGATTGCTGTTGCCTCTGTTTCCCAGTGGAAGGTTTCACAGATGGATGTTAAGAATGCATTTTTGTATGGTGATCTTCACAAGGAGGTTTATATGACTCCTCCTCCCGGTGTTGCACACGAACCTGGGCATGTTTGTAGGCTTCTCCAGTCTCTTTATGGACTCAAACAAGCTCCTAGAGCTTGGTTTGAGAAATTCTCCACTGTGATATCCTCTCTTGGCTTTCGTCCCATCTCTTATGATTCTGCCTTGTTCATCAAACATACAAGTAAGGGTCGTATTCTCCTTTCTTTGTATGTTGATGATATGATTATTACTGGAGATGATTCTGAGGGGATTGAATTGTTGAAGCGTGATTTGGCTTATTATTTTGCTATGAAAGATTTGGGCATGCTCCGTTATTTTTTAGGTATTGAGGTTGCCTCTTCTTCAAAGGGTTATCTGTTGTCTCAATCAAAGTACATAGCCGATATTTTTGATCGTGCACGTCTTACTGATAATAAGACGGTTGACACTCCTCTTGAGACTCATGCTCACTACTCTTCGGATGATGGGATTCCTTTGCCGGATCCCACCCTTTATCGTACAGTGGTTGGTAGCTTGGTTTATCTTACAGTCACTCGCCCTGATATATTGCGCATGATGTACATGTGGTTAGTCAGTTTGTCACTACTCCTACATCTGTTCACTAGGGTGCCGTTCTTCGCATTCTCAGATATCTTCGGGGCACCCAGTTTTGTTGTACGTATCCTCTTTCCTTCATCTTCATCTTTGGAGTTGTGTGCTTATTCTGACGCTGATTGGGCTGGTGATGTTGAGGATCGCAAGTCCACTACTGGATTCTGTATCTTTCTTGGCGATTCCCATATTTCTTGGAAGAGTAAGAAGCAAGATGTCATTTCTCGCTCTTCTACAGAAGCTGAGTATCGTGCCATAGCCTCGACTACAACTGAGATTGTTTGGTTGCGTTGGTTACTGTCTGATTTTGGCATCAAACTTTCAAGACCTACTCCATTGCATTGTGATAACCAGAGTGCCATTCACATTGCACGCAATTCCGTCTTTCATGAGCGAACCAAACACATTGAGATTGATTGTCATTTCACGCGCCATCACTTGCAGCTTGGTACGATCTCATTGCCTTTTGTTCCCCCCTTTCTTCAGATTGCTGATTTGTTCACGAAGGCTCACTCGGCTGCGCGCTTCCGTTTCTTATCTGACAAACTCTCAATGCTTATTGCTGTAGCATCATGAGTTTGAGGGGGGATGTTAGTAATATAGTTATTGTACTAAGGATATAATAGTCATTTCCTAGTTGTCTTTAGATAAAGTCTCTTATTAACTTGTAAGAACTCATGCTTTGCTCACATCGGATGAATGGGGTTCATCCCAAAATTTCCTATTCTCTCATTCCAAATTACTCATTTCTTCATGTATGTTATCAATTCAAACATCAAAATAGAAGATAATCAAAAGGAAATACTTGAAAGACATCAAATTTTACATGAAAGATTTCTCACGTATAGGAACACAAAGGATAAATAGTTCTAAAACAATAATGAAAAGGTTACTTACGTATCGACACGGAATTTCATCAAACGGTTTATGGGCATTAAGTTCGGACATTAACCTTATCCTGCAAAAGAGATGTAAAATGCTCAAATTTAACTAATGATCAGTTCAAGAGCAGTTCCTAACAAGTGTACTCATCTGTTCTAGCCTAATGACTAATGAGCCCTTGTATTTTTGCTGGGAGAGAAGAAAATGAATCGAAGTTTACATTGTTTTTATAAGCCAGAATTAATTTAGTAATAGCATCAGCTACTTAATTACTCTCTATATGAATATGGAGAATGTGGCAATTTTTGGCTAATAATTGCACCTCATCAGCTAGTTGGAAAAGAGCAGTTTTAGGGTTAAGAATAATTGAAATGGCATTTAAATAGTCAGACTCTATAATTATACTATCAGCATAGATGCAAGAATTTTGGAGAGCAAATTTGATGGCATACAACTCAGCTTCTAAGGCTGTATTCAGATTGAACACATGAACTCCTAGCAGAGACAAATCCTCACATGTTATTTCTAACCACATAACTGATACCAGCTAGATCATAAGGAGCTAGCAGACCATGAAGCACCCACATTGATTTTAAGATCTCTAGCAAGTTTTGTCCAACCAATTTTGGAGATTTTAGGTTTATGAGGTTTAATACTTTGAAGAAAGGTATGGTTGGCAATATGCTCTTTTTAACTTATTAATAAAGTAATTAGGGATTTCATCAAAATCAAGGTTGGAGAACGCCTTCATAAGATGAGCACATGGAAGTCCAACAAACTCGAAATAATGGCATTTACACACCCCTTCAAAGTGTTAGAATTCAACTTGACCATCCAATGATCCTTTCTCATCCCACCCTTGAACTTCATAGCATACGTCTCAGACTTAGAAGGATCAACATCGACTTTCAATAATTCAACATTAAGCCATATAGACCTAAAATTGTTAAACATGTTCCCGGTGTATATATCACTAGCATACTTCAATATAAATTGTTATCAGTGGCCAAATGAAATTTCTGTTCGGATTCATGGTCCTTTGCTCTTTCTTTCTTTGTTATCTATCCTCATCATTGCTTGATCAAACTTGTCAACAATCTCCTTCACACTAGTTGAATTGTTAATATAATCTTAGAAAAATGCATTAACCTCTTCACTTCTACCTGTAGTATGCATCCCAACAACACAACGTAGTACAATTATACACTGAAACACACGCTTCACGATCCACATAAAGCCCTGTAAGCCAAGAATATTTCTTCAAATCATACCTCGCCATTAGCTCTTTCCACATTTTCTCGAAATCTCCAACTCTGTAATGAACATAAGACACTGTTTCATCTCTTTTTGAAGCATAATTTTTTAAAATATGTGTCGAAATTTCTCTCTAAATTTCTCTTGATATGTAGTAACATCATCTATGACATGTATTCAGAAACACTTTTGAAATTGTTGCTCTCATCGCAGGATCTGAATCAGTAATTATTGACACCTTGGAGCAATCCATCCCATTACATATTTCCATGTCTGAAAGAGAAACACAAAAGTTGATCAACTGAACCCTAGCTAGTGTATTTCTAGATTTTACTCTGTACCAAGTGTCTTAGGATGGCCATCAAGCTAGCAACCAATTTCGTCGCTATCCCCTAAGAACCAAACCAAAATTTTCTAGCTTTAAATACATCGAATTTTTGTATTAGTATTAGTGGTTGAAATCTGAGAATCAGTTGGGACCTTTGAGATTAATGAAGCCCTCAAGAACTGACCATAGTTGATGTTTTACAGTTTGTCTCATTATGGGTTATTTGTATTCTTGTTTTGTTTTATTCATGCTAATCATTGTCTGTTGTTCTTTTTTGATTCACAGGTTGATTGATGCTTGACCCACATTCTCATCTTGTAGCCGTCCACATCCAAATTGAATTGTGTGAGAATGGTGATTCACAACTGTAAATGGGGCAAATGGAAAACTATACATGTTAGTCATGTAGGTGGTGTCAAATATTATGCCACCTCCAAAAGAAAATTGTAGTACTACAACCTTGACCGTGCATCGACCCAAAAGAAAATAACTGCACGTCCTTTTTCATTAGGTTGAATAGCACTGAAAAATTCAGGGACGTCCTTGGCTTATTTTTTTCTAAAGTACATCCTTGAGCATTCCTAGTATCCAGTCTGAAGAAAATCACGGAGATGATTCCAACAATCAATGTCGTTGAAATCAAGTGCCTCTCCTCCAAGAATAGAGGGGACCTTGTTTACATGCAGATTTTGCTCGCAAACAACTCCACCACGCATTTCACACCTTCAGATATTTTAGTGTGACTCATTTTCATAAGAGGTTTGTCAGGAGTTAGGACAAATGCATGTTTGTGAAACTGTGATCATCCTCAAATTATCGAACCGTTCACTCATTAGTCTTCACATTCAACAGTATCTGCATATGAGCTTCACACCCCCTCTAACTATGATGTGTTTGGACGGTGATTTTAATCTAACATCATTTCATTAACTTGTTTATCATACGATCCATGATGAGAGCACATAAAAAAACTGATGTGATTGCATCGTTCCTCGTCCGAGATCTTGTTTTAACCCTTTCAAACCCTTTCATATATGTCAATGTCTACTCAAAGTGGATGACTTCTTAACCTAACAATACGAATACGTAATCAATAAGAACCGTAATTCATAATATAGAGTCATTGAAATTTATACTTGTATAAAGATAAACCATTATCTTTGATCTGACATGGATGTTTCTAAATGCTCTTCATCCATTGATGATAATCCACATTCAATATTGGAGTCACAAAAATTAATGTGATTAGAAAAGTGATAATTCCTTGCAACGGAAAGTTTTGATGAATTTGAAGATCAAATTTTTGACGCAAGGGAAAGCTTAGCACTCAGTGGTCTTATAATTTTCCACAAAGTGAACATCGATTACTATCTTCTTCATCGATGATCTAGTCCTATCGAATCCTACCTGAGGAGTCATTTTTCCTTTGGAATTTGCACATTGGGAGACTCTCCGCGTTGGATATAATACAAGAACTTGGTGAATAAAAGACTCTCCTACTGTTGTTATTTCTTTCGGTATGACCCATTCGTGTCAAAATTAATTTCTGACGACGCCGCCTTTCCCTATTTCTGCATTAATCAGTACCTCGTTCACCGTGTCATCATTGCTTTTCCTCCTTTTGAGGTGGCGATTCCTATTCATCCGTCTACATAAGGGGCCTAACCCCCTTCTCATAAGTTTACTTTCTTCAAATTTCCTCCAGACGCTCTGCTTTTTCGATCATCTTTTCAATCAAGTAAGCTCTAACTCCATCTTCTTTTCCTCTCTTCATGGGTTCCCCTCTTCTCTCCACCTCTTCCTTGGACACCGAGGGGGTTCAAGATCAGTTTGAAGTCCAGTTTAGGGCTGCTGATAACCTGGTTTCCTCCCCGGGTTCCCATTCCGAGGCTCTCAGCACGCCCCGGGAGCTAAATATCCTGGGTGCGCCGACCCTGGATGAAGCGGGCTTGCACCTGACTGAGCATCCTAGTCATTCCCGGGAGGATTAGGATGAGAGGGTACTTGGCGAGGGAGTGGGTGACGACCTTCCCCGGGGGCCTACTCATGGAGTGCGTCCAGTGGGTCTCAAATTTTTTGATGTCCCCGGGGATTCTCTTTCTCTAGATAGGGACATTTTAGACCTGGCCAAGCGTTCTTTTATTCCCCTTCCTTTAAATGCCTCCCTTTCTAAGCTTCCTCCGGGAGTCTCCGAGCGAGAGGTTGCCTGCATCCCCCGGATCCATTTCCAGTATGGGCTTAGCCTGCCCTTCCCCCCTCTCTTCCTTGAGATTCTTCAGTTTTACAAGGTAGCCCCGGCCCAGCTACACCCTAACGGGGTTGTTCTAATCCTGGCCTTCTTGCTTAACTGCGCACGATGCGCCGTTCCCCCTTCTCTTCTACTTTTCCGCTCCTTCTATGCTTTGCGGAAAGCACACGCGTCTTTCCCGGGCGTCTTTTCTTTTACCATTCGCTCCGGGATAAAGGACTTCCTCCTTACAAAACCTAAATCTGCCAAAGGGTACCTTTCAAAGGGTTTCTTCCTGTGCGATGCCCGAGTGTACCCTATGCCCACCTGGAACGACTCTCTCGTTCCTGAGGACAAGAAGCCCCTCGCCAATCTCCCCAGCATCACAACCTCCTCCGTCTCTCCCCCTTGAATATGGACGACTTTTTTAAGACCGGGAACGCGAGCTATTATTGGCCTCGCGGGATCTATCCTGCTGAGCTCTTCACTCTCCCGCGCATCGCGGCGGTGTGGCCGGATGGAGGTGCCTATTAAGGCTTTTATTTTATTTCTGATTTTTCTCTTTTTTTTTCTGACTTTGCCTTTGCTTGGTTTCAGTTCAACCCCTTCTGTACGCGGGCGCCATGACTTTTATGGAAAGATCTTCCGCCGGGGATGATCAAGCCGGGATTCCTCGCTTGGGGCAGCGACTCTTGCCTGTTCAACAAGTGGCTCCCCCCTGAACCTTCCTTTGCTGAGAATCCAGCTATCATCCCGCAAGGGGCTCGCTCGCGGCAGCTATCTCTCGAGCCGAATCCCTCTGGGTCATCTTCGGCGGCCCGCACTGTTTCCGGCCCCTCCTCTACTCCCGGGCGGCGGTCCTTTATCCAGCACCCAACTTATAGTGGCGGGGCGAGCTCACGATTCAAACGGCCATCCACTGGCTGTCTGGGTCGCCCCCACCTTCTCGTCAGAGGACTGGTGATTTCCCCCTACTCCTCATGCAGTTAACAATGCGCCTCCGCAAGCTACTGCCACCGAGGCCACCCTTGAGGAGAAAGAAGGGGTAAGTGCTCTTCCCGGACTTCTTCTTTTATTTAAGTTTTATGATTTCCCGAGTTTTCTTAACTCATTTCTTTGTTGTACAGAGCATTTCCTTTGTCGACTCCCTCCTGACAGACTCACAGTTCATCGAAGCACTGAACAGGACTTACTCTAAATATAGTGTGGGGCTGTTCACCAAGATGGAAAAAGAGCTCCGCGAGTCTAAAGAGAAGCTGGCCGGGAAAGATGGCCTTGCGGCTCAACTAGAGGAGGCCAAAAAGAAGTTGGCCGACAAGGAAAAGAAGCTTGCCGACAAGGAGAAGAGGCTGGCTGATGTGGAGAAAAAGTACAGCTCCCTCAAGAAGGACAAGAAAAGTTCTCAACTTGAAGCCTTAAATGCCGTTACACAAAAGCTCCTTCGCTCAGAGGCATTTGAAAAGAAGTTGGAGGGGATTGCCGCTGCGGCCAGCGCGGATGCCTGTCATGAGATGTATCAGAGCTTGCGGGGTTGGTTGCCCGGGCCTGCGCGTCTTGATGCCCATGCGTCCTATTATCGGCCCAAGGCCAATGACCTGCTAAACCACCGTTTCCGGGACCTTCAGGAAGCGAGTTTGGAAAGTTTGGTGCCCCAGCTGTGGCGATCGCTGGAGATGTCCTCCAGGGCTTCTTCTACTTCTGATATCAGGAAGATGAAGCTCCCTGAGATCGGTGAGGCCTCTTGCCACGTCCCTGGCTCCGAGGACTTCTGATGAGCCCTATTTATACCCTAGTTTTAGCACATTTTAAGACTTATTTTTGAGCAACTTTTGATATTAAATAGCTCATTGCACATTAGATTCGTAATTGCAAGATTCTATGATAATGTACATGTTTTGGAGTATTTGGATTGATATTCTTGAAGACCTTCTATGACTATGCTATAGAGTTGATGATTTGATGCTCGGAACTTGAAGAATTGGTCATAGAAGTGGCGAGAAGACAACCTTGTTGAAGGTGTAGAAGCTGCCCAGAAAAGTGTCGCTCAAGCCCAGAAAAGTGTCACTGGAGATGAAGAAAGTGTCGCTGGAGCTTGAAGGAAGTGTCACTGCTGCCCAGAAGTGTCACTAGCTGCCCAGAAGTGTCGCTGTGGAGAACAGCGACCAAAGAAAGCGTCGCTAAAACCTCAGCCCACTTGCCTCTTTAAGCTGAATTTTGAGGCTATAAATACCCCCTTTTCCTCTCTAATTCCAACGAGTTCCCCAATCCAAAACCTCAATTTTTCTCTCTGTTCTTCCCTTTTCTTTCCTTTTCTTCCCTTTGATTCTATGTTCATGTAATGTTTGATTAGAATGATTATATTAGCTTAGTTTATTCCTTGGGAGCAATTGATGTAGACTTCTTTGCTTGAAATCTTCATTAACTTCATTATGCTTCTATTTTGGGTTAGATTATCATTTGAATTCTTGATGAACTTGAGTTCTTATGCATGAATGTTGTTCAATCTTGCTTAATTTGTTATGGGCTTTATGTTTTATATCAATTGCATGCCTCATAGTCACTAATTAGAGTAGATTAGTTCTTAGTGTTAAAGTAATATAGTTTTAGAGTAATTCTAGGTGATGGATTGTAATGTAGTGTAATCTCTAGTAGTTTAGTGACTATGGAAAGGGGTTGAGTGATGACAAACTCTCCCCTTGGTTATGTGATTGTAGTTGAGATAAGCCATGATGAATATAAGTTGTTAGAATTGGAAATCTTATGAACTTGCATGATTAATCAATTGTGTGTTTAGGTAATGATCTAATGTTATCATCGATCCCCCTAATATGTGATTGTATATTTTAGTTGAAGATTCGTTTTTGACATATGATTGTTAGCAACAAATAGGCTAGAGTCGTGGGTAGAACGTGATCGTTTACCCCAATATCATAAAGTATGAATTGAGATTTGTATGTTATCATCGTCTTAGTTCTTTATAGTTTTCAAATGTCTTGTCCAATGCTCACGTTAACGGCGAGTATGGGTGAGTTTGTCGATTCTCCATTTTTAATTCCATTGTCGATGTATCAAGATGTTATCATCTAGGTGGATTGATAATGAGAGCTCTTGAGTGATGTGTTCATGCTCACTAGCTATTATCGAGAGAATAGGATGTTTTTCATCCACGACTTATGATCATAAACCCTAGATATGAAGCGTTCACTCAATGATTAATCGATAGTTGAAGTTGAAGTCAATTGCCTCCCAAGGCCTTGTATTTGCATTGTAGTGTAGTTTATCTTAGTGCTTTCTTACGTAGTGTAATCAACCAACTCAAAACCTCCCATTGTTTACCTTGCTTTCTATATAATATATATGTATGTGTTTATAATCTTCGCTAAAACACTAAACAAGATCCTTCTCCTTGTGGTTCGATCCCTACTTCCCACTATCTACTCTATAGTAGTTAGAAGTCGTAGGTGAATATAAATGTGTTTTGATTGAGTGAGATTCCCATTTACGACGTGGGGAAATCGCTTGTCAACTTCAATGTTTATGGGGTTGTTCCAGAGACGCCCAACTGGGCTAAGGGTTACCAGGAGTTTTGCGTTGTCCTTGACAACTTCGGGTACTAGGCTGTCTATGAGAGGAAGGTGGATGGGTACGTCGTGGGGCTTGCAGAAGGACAAGATGACTTGTTATATCAGTCCCGAAAGTCTAACCGGAAGGTGGGGTTCCCCGGGCACCCTGAAGATGAGCCTAAAGTGGATGCTCCTGCTTATGGCGGCCCCAACTAGTCTGCTGAAGATATAACTGAGCTGGAGAGGAGATGGGAGAAGGCCCATGCTACCCTGGGGGGAAGGGACTCTGCTGATGACAACGTACTGCCCTAGACTCTAGTCTATGTTTTCTTTCTTTTTGTAGTTTTTAAGTTTTTTGTAAGCTTCCTCCCCGGGAGGCTCATGTAGAACTTGGCCTTGGTGCCTATTTTGATTAATACAACGTTCTACTTCTTAATGATATTACCATCTTTTGTAGTCTGAGCGCCCCCTAGAGGAGATTCTCCCGCGTGGGCCCATGCCTTATGTTTTTCCTCATCCTAGTAGTTCTTCCGGAACCTACTTCTCTCTCCCCCCGCGCTGGATGCCTCCAATGCTCATTTCTGCAAAGAAAGCTGGCTCACTGGAGTTTGGAGGCGATCAAGCTACCCGGGCCATGGCCGAGGCGGGATTGTGTGCGTTTGTTCATGAGTTCGGATCTATCCGGGCATTGGTGTTGTTTCTTAAGGCCGTTGAAAACAAATTTGGCTCGCTGAACCACTGTTTCAATCTGGCTTCTGATCACCTGAGGAAAGCCCTGAATTCCCACCAGACCATTGCTGAGTTGCAGGCCCTGCATGACGACACTCAGCATCGCACCGCCAAGGAGCTAGGTATGGTGTAGGGCGAGCTCGAGCGGGCCCAGGGAAAGCTTAAGAAGCTAGAAACCCGCACTGCTCAGAATAGACTGATCTGTGACTTGGAGAAAGAGAATCGGTCCCTTACTCACAGGAATAGGGTCCTCCAAGATGCTCTACTGGTTACCCGGCTATCCTACCACCTTTTGGGTCTCAAGAATGGCTTAGTTGGGGTGTCTCCTCTTACTGATATTCTAGCCGGGGTTCGCAGAACGATTGAGTGCATGGAGGCTAACCCGAAGAAGTTTGGTGAGGGAGCTCCTAGCCATAAGGCCTATCTGGACGTCGTGGAATGACATAATAAGATAGCCGCGGGAGAAGCTGAGCCCTATCCTTCTAGCCTTCGCCGAGTCCCTGCCCGGGTGGAGGTGGATGTGGCGTATGAAACATACGAAGATATGTCCGTATCTATTGACCCGGAAGAAGTGGCACGTCGGATAAGACGCATCCGGGAATTTGCTGATTCTGGAGTCACCACTAAGGGAGTTAAAATCGCTGAGGGCACCCGCATCAGCCGGGAAGAGAAAGGTAAAAGCGCAGCGGACTTGTTTCCTAAATACAAGTTCATCACTTCTGCCGGGGTAAGAAGGATGCGTCTGGCGGAACCCCTTCCAGAGGGATCCGTAGTTGTCCCCATCCCCGAACTAAACGAAGAAGATGCTGAGCAATTGGAAGAGGAGCTTGCATGGAATCAAGCTCCGGATGCCCACTTTGCTGAGGACATCCTTTCTTCCCAATTCTTCGGAGGGGGCTTCCGCCCGGGTAACCCTGAGGGTGCTTCCGGGTCAGGTCCCAAGTGGGTATAGTAGCAAATAGATAGGAAAACATGTAAAATCCTATGTTATTATTCCTCTGTAATGTTATAGCGTATTCATGCGATTTGAAATTTAAAGATGACTGAATAAATATCTAAAGATTTTTCGGAAAACCCGTCTTTTCATTAATTCTTTTTTGTAAGCATTACATCATCTGGTCCCCGGGTTTCATTCAAGCTCCGGGTCCATTCTAGCGGGGCACCCGAATGGGAGCTACCCATGGGTCCCTTTTGCAGTCCTTCCTCTCTAAACCCGAGACGAGGCCAGACGTCAGGGTTATCTCTCCGGGCATATTCATGCTTACGGGGGGGGGGGGGGGGAATACCCATGCCTGGTATCTCCACAGGGTACTCTACTTCCCGTAGAACCTTCTTAGGTTAGTAGCCACATTCCATCTCCTGGGGATCTCCTTTCCCTGCTTGTCCTTCAGCACATAGCTTCCTCCCGGGTATGCCTCTTTTACCCTGTACAGCCCTTCCCAGTTGGGTGCCAGTTTCCCTTCCGGGGTTTGGTGGCTCTTGTCATTTCTCCTCATCACCCAGTCTCCCGGGGCACAAGCTTCCTTCCGCACCCTTCTGTCATGATACCTTTTTATTCACTCCTTCACCTTCGCCTCCTAGAGCGCTGCATTTTCTCGCTTTTCTTCCAAGAGGTCCAAGTCGAGGCGTCACCCTGCGTCCTCTTCCTCTGGGCGCTGAAATTCAATCCGGGGGCTTGGGACCCCAATCTCCGCGGGTATCACCTCCTCAGACCCATATACTAAGCAGTATGGAGACTCCCCGGTAGCTGTACTTTCTGTGGTTCGGTGGGCCCAGAGGACACTGGGCAATTCCGAGATCCAATTTCCCCGCACACCTTCTAAGCGGGTTTTTAGACCCCTGACGATGGTACGATTGATAACTTCCACTTGCCCATTCGCTTGGGGGTGGTACACAGATGTCAGCTTCTGTTCTGCGCCCCGCTGTCCGTAACTATAATCTTTGGGATACCAAATCGACAAATAATGTTCTTCTAACAAAATTTGACACAAGTTAGCCCCCGTATGTTGGTGAGTGGCTCTGCCTCCACCTATTTGTTGAAGTAGTCAATTGCCACGATTACGTACTTGGCTCCTCCTGGGGCAGTGGGAAATGGCCCCACCAAGTCAATTCCCCATCTGCTGAAGGGCCAAGCTCCAGTAACCCCAATTAACTCCTCCCGGGGAACATGGATTAGTGGCGCAAAAGTTTGGCATGACAAGCATTCTTGGACATATTTTTCCGCATCTTTGAACAATGTCGGCCAGTAATACCCCAGCCTTAAGATTTTCCTAGCCAATGTGCGGGCTCCCTGGTGGCTCCCATTAGACCCCTCGTGCACTTCCCGGATGAGGTGCTGACCTTCTGACCTTTCCACACATTTTAGCAAAGGCTGGAGGTACCCTCTTTTGTACAACTCCCCGCCCTGGACCACATATTTTGGTGTTTTGACTCTCAGCTTCCAGGCTTGCACCCTATCCTCCGGGGTGGTCCCTTCCTCCAGGTATGCCCGCATAGGGGCAATCCAGGATTCTTCCTCATTTATCAACATTACTTGGTCATTCTCCTAGTAGCTCCTTCTTCCTAGCACCTCCATACACAACTTTTGGTTAGGCTCCGGTTTTAATTCTGAAGAAGCCAACTTGCTCAAAGCATCCGCTTTGCTGTTCTTCTCCCAGGGGACCTGGACCAAATAGAAAGTTTTGAACCTGGCTATCAGAGGCTTTACCATCTCCAAGTACTTTTGCAAGCTCCTCTCCCGGGCTTCGTATTCCCCTTTTATCTGTTGTACCACAATCTGGGAATTGTTGTGTGCCGTGAGAGCTTTGATATCCATCTCCCTTGCCAACCTTAATCCTGCGATCAAAGCCGTACTCGGCCTCATTGTTGGTTGTTTTAAAAGCGAACCGGATCGCATAGGGATACTCCTTCCCTTCCGGGCTAACCAACAAAACTCCCGCTCCGCTGCCTCCGGAGTGCGCCGAACCATCCACATACAACTTCCAAGCCGGGACTATTTCCTCCACTTCTCTCTCCTCGTGTATCCTTGCTTCTGACTCTACCAGGAAGTCTGCTAGGGCATGCCCCTTGATGGCCCTTCTTGGTTCATACCGGATTTCATACTCTCCCAGCTCTATAGCCCATTTCATCATTCTTCCCGATGCCTCCGGCTTGAACATGACTTGTTTGAGCGGGTAATTGGTGAGGACCACTATGGAATGGCCTTGGAAGTAAGGTTTAAGCCTCCTGGAGGCGTGCACCAATGCCAGAACCAGTTGCTCCAACTCGGTATACCGGGTCTCTGCCCTCTGAAGTGCCCGGATAACAAAGTAAATTGGGTGCTGTTTTCCCTCCTCTTCCTTGATTAGCACGGCACTTACTGCCTCCCGGGATGCCGCTATGTACAGAAAGAGCTCCTCTCCCGGGTGTGGCTTCTTTAAGGTGGGCAGTTGCTGAAGGTGCTCTTTCAGGCCTTGGAACGCCTTTTCACACTCCTCAGACCACTCAAACGCCTTAGCCTTTCTGAGAATGATGAAGAAGGGTAGTTGCCTGTCTGCTCCTTTCGACAAAAAACGGCTGAGAGCCGCGAGGGACCCTGTTAACCGCTGTACTTCCTTCACCGTCCTGGGAGAGGTCATCTTGGCTATGGCCTCTACCTTCTCCGGGTTAACATCGATGCCTCGACTTGATACCATGAAACCCAGGAACTTTCCCGCACCTACTCCAATGGTACTTTTGGAGGGATTCAGCTTTAAGTTGCTCATTTCCAGCTTTTCAAACATCTCCTCTAGGTCGTTTAAGAAAGCCCCATAAGCCCTGCTTTTAACCACCATGTCATCGACATACACCTCCATGTTTCTTCCCACTTGGTCCTTAAAAAGTTTGTCCACCATCCTTTGATAAGTAGCCCCCGTGTTTTTCAACCCGAAGGGCATCTTCTTGTAGCAAAAGGTGCCAAAGTCAGTGATGAAGGAGGTTTTTGCCTTGTCCGCCTCATCCATCTGTACCTGGTGATAGCCCTTGTGCGCATCGAAGAAAGCCAGCACCGAGTAACCCGCAATAGCCTCTGCCAACCGATCCAAATTTAGGAGAGGGTAACTGTCTTTGGGGCAGCACTTATTCAAGTCTGTAAAGTCGATACACATGCGCCAGCTTCCATCGTGCTTCTTTACCAAGACCGGGTTAGCTATCAATTCCGGGTAAATTATTTCCTCGACCACCCCGGCTCTCTCCAACTTCTGAACTTCATTTTTTATGAACTCCGCTCTATCCGGGGCTATAGGTCTTTTCTTCTGCCTGATCGGCTTGGTTGCCGGGTTTATGTTAAACTTGTGTACCCCCAGCTCTGGTAACACCTCCACCATATCCTCCGGGCTCCATGAGAACACTCCCTGGTATCTGGTTAGAAGTTCTTTCAGAGCGTGTTTTACTTCCTCCGGGAGATCCTTTCCCACTGTAACCATCCCTTTGTCCGCCACTTGCATTTCCTCTAACTCTTGGCGGAGAGCTTCTCCATGTACCGCCCCTAATACTTTCTTTGCATCCAAGACCGCTGTCATCATGCAACTTCTGGCGACTGCTTGGCTTCCCCATACGACCGCTATTCTTTGTGCAGTGGGGAACTTCATCGTCAACAGATACGGACAATTTGCTGCCCGGGCTTGGGTTAACCATGGTCTTCCTATGATTACATTGTATGGTGAGGGCGCATCAATAACGAAGTTGCATGTCACTGAGACCCTCTTGCTCTGATCCTTCTCGTCCACCATACATACTGCAAGGGGGATAACACCTAGAGGAACTTCAGGTTTTCCCGTGAACCCAGAAAAGAGAGACGAGAGGGGTTTCAGGTTCTGTCTCCCAATCCCCAATTGATCGAAACAGGAGGCGAACATAATTTCCACGCTGCTCCCGTCATCCACAAACACCCTCTTCACCAGGAAGCCTTCAATCTCCGTTGTTACAACCATTGGGTCTGAATGGGGTATCTGAGGCGGGGCTGCATCCGTCTCAGAGAAAGTGATAGTTTCATCGGGGCGAAACCTTTTCCCCTGAGTTTCCCCCGGGGGGACATATCGCGTCCGGGCCCGGATAGCGGAAACTGACTGGCATGCTTTTCCGATTTCTCCGCTTATCACGTTGATCATCCTGTTGGGTGCTGGGGCCGGCTCCACTGCTTGAACCGGTACGGCAGCTATGGTTACCTGTTGCCTTGGTTACCTTGGGTTCTCCCATTTCCTCTCCCGGGGTTGGGCCTCCACCTCCTCCGGGGTTGCTCCTGAGCCGGGTGTTCCTTCTTGCTTCTGCCGCCACACAATCTCTCAGTTGCCCCCGCTCTATCAATTTTTCTATCTCGTTCCTCAGCCCCCTACACCCCTCTGTTGAATGTCCATAGTACTTGTGGTAGGCGCACCATTTGTCCGCATTTTCCCTAGATGGGGTCCCCTGGATAGGCAACGGATCCGGGAACAAATCCTTGTGGATAACATGTATCTCTGTCCGGGATTTGCTGAGCGGGGTAAAGCTATCTGCCCTTGCCCGGTTCACCGGCGCAGGACCCGGATCCCTTCTACTTGGGTCAGTCGCCCTCCTCCTTTCACCTTCTCCGGGAGGAATCCCCCAGATTCTTCTTTTCTCTTCCGGGTGGCGTCATTAACCGCACAGTACAGTTGCACCGCCATCTGCAAGTTGTGAAAGGTCTCCGGGATGTTTTCCATCAACTTCTGGAACAACGCCTGATAGACCCTAGATATACTCTTATTTTGTAGCATTTGAGAGCTGTTTTAGATAGTATTTTGTAGATTTATATTAGACTTTTAGACCGAATCATTCATAGTGGTTTGAAATTGAAGACGTGCATTTCGATCTTGAATTGCACTTGCGATGGATTTGAATGATTTGAAGACCTTCTATGACCGTCCTGACCGCGATTGATACATTGAAGAACCGGTCGTAGAAGTGGCGTGAAGGCACACTCTCGCGGGCCGCGAACCCTAGGTCGCGAACCGCGAGGGTGTGTGTTGCTGTTTTGAAGATGCCGAGTTTCGCGAACCGCGAGGACCAGACGCGAGCCGCGAGAGCCAGACGCGCGTGGGGCGCGAGACTCCGGTCGCGAGCCGCGCGAACCAGCACGAGGACCGCCGAGGCACAGACGCGCGGGGCGCGAACCTTCGGCCGCGACTCGCGAGGACCAGACGTGCGCGAGGCGCGAACCTTCGGCCGCGATTCGCGAAGACCAGACGTGCGCGGGGCGCAATTCCTCGGTCGCGTACCACGCCGAGACCACGGGCGCGCGGGGCGCGAATCCTCGGCCGCGAACCGCGAGAACCAGGCTCGCGGTCCGCGAAGGATCCCGCGCGACCCGCGAATGGTCCTGCAACTTGCATTTTGTTTGGCTTTAATTTTAATTGTTTTAGAGTATAAATTGGACTTATCCTCATTGTTTGAGGGATCGAATTTTACAGAGCCTAAAGCTCTTTTCTTCATTTCTCTTTGGATTTTCACTTTGAATTCACCATGTATTATTGTATGGATTATGGTTATGATTGTGTAGTTATGGTTGTAGGCTAAACCCCATCTTGGGTATGTGAGATTAAACCTCTTGTTATGATTTGAGAACATGGATTATGAAGCTTAGGAATGGTTGATTTGTCATTGAATGATCATGAATTATATGTGTATTTGATGCTTGAAATGGTTAGGAATGATTTCCTAAGTATAGATATGTGTTGGATATGTGTTAGACATTGCTTTTCCATGGTTGAAATGCTATCATTTCTTCTATGTAAAAGTAGTGAATTAGGAATCAAATATATGTTGTTATCAATTGTATTTGTTCTTGAGATCATTCATTAGCATTATATTTATGTCAATTGTGTTATCACATTGCATGGGTAAGGTGGGAAAACATCTAATTTGAATCAACATTGGTTAATTTATCTATTTTCTATCATATAGATAAGTTGCCAATAAGAGTTGTGAAAATGCTTTCATGATTCACAACTAGAATAGAGATGATTTCTCATTACAAACAATCACCATTCTCAAAGTATCATAATTAGGTTTGAGGAAAAATCCATAACAAGAAGATACAAATCTCATGTACTCAAGTTTCCTATTCTCTTAGTGAAATCTCTAGTTAGAGTAATCTTATGCTAAAGTAGTTGTAATTCTAGAATCCTAGTTACTTTGCATAGTAGTGTTTCTTAAACAAAACTCAACTCAAACCCCCCCTTTGTTTACATTGCTTTTATATATGTATATGTATATATATTCTACAAGATATACATAGAAATAACCTTTTCCCTGTGGAACGAACCTTACTTGCCATTGTACACTTAATAGTGTGGAAAGGTAGTAAGTGATCTATAAAAATGTATATTTGAGAGGTACGGCGACGACCTCCCAAATTTTGGCGCCGCTGCCGGGGAATAGGCGTATTTTTATGTGTGTATTGTAGTTTTATTTCTAATCTATCTTTCTTTTTAGGATCTATTTTGGTTTGGAACCCTATTGCTCTAGCTCTTGGTGCATGGTTCTTACACGATCCTCGAACCAAGACCCCTTTGCAATACGATTCCGAGCTAGTAAGAAGTCTCCGCCAACTTAGGAGGCAAGTGCAAGAGTCACTAGCATCTAATCCTTTCTCCCTTGAAAGTGAATCACTACCTTTCAACATGGCGGACGATGAAGAGGATACCGGCCAAAACCCTCCCCGAAACCAATTCTACAACCATTTCCAAAACCCTAACCCTTCTCCTACCAACATTTCTATGAGAGAGTACATGTCCCCCAACTATGAGCAACAACAATCGAGCATTGTTTACCCGAACTCTCAATACGAAATCAAGACGGGAGTGATAAATTTGCTTCCAACTTTCCATGGTAGAGAAGTGGATGATCCGAATGACTTCCTTGAGGCTTTTCATAGGGTGTGTAGTAGTTTGAAACCTTCCGAGATGAGTGTGGATGAGTTCAAGTTGAAAACCTTCACCTTCACCTTGAAGGACAAGGCCGCTAAATGGTTAAGCCGTTTACCTTCATCATCAATCACTACATGGCCACAATTGAAGAAAAAGTTCCTTGACAAGTACTTTCATCCCTCTAAGTCCTCGGTCTTGATACAAGCCATTAGCAACATCACTCAAGACGATGATGAGACCTTGTATGAGTATTGGGAAAGATTCCAAACTCTCCTTTCAAGTTGCCCGTACCATAGCTTCACCGAACCTCAATTGGTGTGTTTCTATTACAATGGCTTGAATGATAGGGAAACCGAGTTGATAAATCGGTCTTGCTATGGCTCCATTGCAAACCTTGGCTCTTCCGATGCCATGATGCTATTTGAGCAACTAGCCGAAGGGTGCAAACCAAAGAGAGACCGGAGACTACGAGTGGGTAACTCCGGTGGGAACAATGATAGCTCTCGTCAAGATATCAAGGAACTTACGGCATTGATGAAGGGTTTCATGATGGGAAATAGCTCCGGAGGGAACACGGGGAACCAACCACGACAACAAGTGATGACGTGTGGGATTTGTGCTTCGAACCATCTCACCGAATCTTGTCCTCAAGCAAACGAGGATTATAACGAAGAAGTCAATGCCATGGGGGTCTACCAAGGAAACCAAGGTTTTAGGGGCTACCAAGGAGGACGAGGCTACCAAAGTGGTAGGGGTTTTCAAGGTGGACAAGGACAAGGTGGTGATAGGGGTAACCAAAGGAAGTATGATCCTTTTTCTCAACATTACAACCCCGGAACTAGAGATCACCCCAACTTTCGGTGGAGAGATGAACCGACGGGGCAACAAGGCCAACAAGGTGGCTACCAAGGGGGTTACCAAGGTCAAAGTGGTCAATCCTTTGATAGGACGAGGGGGCAAAATGACCAAGGCTACCAAGGAGACCAAAGCCACCAAAATCAAGGGTACCAAGGTTACCAAAACCAAGGGTACCAAGATTTTGGCTATCAAGGGTATCAAGATCATCAAAACCCTCAATATCACCCTCAACCACAACAATACCCAAGAAACCAAGGTCAAGGCCGTTTCAATAACCGTGCCCCTCAAAATGCTCACCCGAGGTTGGAAGATAAATCTCATAACCAAGGTGAAAGCTCGGACCAATTCCCACAAGATGCTAGACTCAAAAGCATTGAGGTGCAAATGAGTCAAATGGCCACGGTTTTGGGAAAGTTGGAAGCACAAAACTCCGGGAAACTACCCGCGCAAACGGAGTTAAATCCAAGGCCTCATGCGAGTGCCATGACCTTGAGGAGTGGTAAACAAGCTCTTGAACCCGAAGTGGTTGTGAAAAAGGCACCCAAGAGAGGCCTTGTGAAGAAGAGTTTAGCCAATGACGAGGTTGAGGCGACCTTGGCCGACGAAGAAGTAATTCTTGAGGGGCTAGCCAAAGAAAAAGGTGATGCCGAGGTTGAGAAGGAGAAAGAACTTATTGATGAGGAACATGTAGACACAACTTCTCATGTTGAACCAATGTCACCTCCATTCTCACCTCTTCACAAGAAAACTAGGGTGGACACTACCTTTGATGTGGAAGCACCATTTCCCGAAGCTTTGAAGAATACTCGGAAAAAGGAGATGGACAAGGAAGCTTTCGAGGTCCTTCGAAGGTGTGAGGTAAATATTCCTTTGCTCGATGCTATTGATCAAGTTCCTAGATATTCTAAGTTCTTGAAGGAATTATGTGTAAACCATCGTCAACAAAGGTCTAAGCATGTTAAAAATGAAAGAGTCAATGAACATGTGTCGGCTTTATTTCAAGATAAAATGCCTACTAAATGTGGTGATCCGGGCATGTTTACCATTCCTTGCATCTTAGGGAACACTTACTTTCCTAGAGCCATGCTAGATCTAGGTGCATCCATAAATGTCATTCCATATACATTGTATGAATCGTTGAATCTTGGCACTTTGCATAAAACCGGCGTGGTAATCCAACTTGCCGACCGCTCTAATGCATACCCTAAGGGTATTGTTGAAGATGTCTTGGTGAAAGTCGACAAGTTGGTGTTCCCGGCCGATTTTTACGTTCTTGACATGGAACATGATAAATTTGCTACCCCTGTCTTGTTAGGGCGTCCCTTTTTGAAAACGTCAAGAACTATTATCGATGTGCATAGTGGTAGGCTTACCATGGAATTTGATGAGGATAAAATAGAGTTCAACATTTATGGTTCAATGAAATACGATGATGAGGAAACTTCTTGCAATGCTATTGATGTGATTGAGCCTTATGTGCAAAAATTTTATGAAAATGATGTTGATGATCCTTTGTTAAATGCTTTAGCTAATAGTTTACACACAAGTAATGTTCATACATATGCTTTGAGTGCTAACTTGAAGGAAAGCATTTTTGAGCTAGATACCTTTGAGGAACTTTCTCTTGATGCACCAATTTTAGAGCTTGAGGTATTGAAGGGCTCGGGCAACCGACCATCTTTCAATAAACCTCCGGTGGTGGAGTTGAAACCACTACCCGAGAATCTAAAATATGCATTCCTTGGTGATGGTGAGAAATTGCCGGTGATCATCTCCAACAAACTCACCAAGGAACAAGAGGAAAGGTTGATGAAAGTGCTTCAAGATCATAAGGAAGCCATTGGATGGACTATTGCCGACATCAAAGGTATGAGTCCAAGTACTTGCATGCACCGTATACTATTGGAGGATGATGCTAAACCCATCCGACAACCTCAAAGGCGGTTGAACCCTCCTATGATGGAGGTAGTAAAAGCCGAGGTTCTTAAATTGTTGGATGCGGGAATGATCTATCCAATCTCCGATAGTAAATGGGTAAGCCCAACACAAGTGGTGCCAAAGAAAACCGGAGTGACCGTAGTGGAGAATAGCTATGGCGAATTGATTCCCACTCGTGTCCAAAATGGATGGCGTGTTTGCATTGATTACCGAAGGTTAAATGCGGTAACAAGAAAAGACCATTTTCCTTTGCCATTTATTGATCAAATGCTTAACCGGCTTGCAGGCCACTCTTTCTACTGTTTTCTTGATGGCTATTCAGGGTACTTTCAGGTTGCCATTGCACCAGAGGATCAAGAGAAGACCACCTTCACATGTCCCTTTGGCACCTTTGCATATCGACGCATGCCTTTTGGCCTTTGCAATGCACCGGCCACGTTCCAAAGGTGTATGGTTAGCATTTTTTCAGAATATCTTGAGAAGTTTGTAGAGGTTTTCATGGATGACTTTACTGTTCATGGAAACTCTTTTGACAATTGCTTAATCCATTTGTCATTAGTCCTAAAAACTTGCATTGATAAAAATCTTGTGTTAAATTCTGAAAAATGCCATTTTATGGTTGAAAAGGGCATTGTGTTAGGTCATGAAGTGTCATCTAAGGGTATTGAAGTAGACAAAGCAAAAATTGATATCATCCAATCTCTTCCTTACCCTACTTGTGTGCGTGATGTAAGATCCTTCCTTGGCCACGCGGGTTTCTACCGCCGTTTCATAAAAGACTTTTCAAAAATTTCTTCCCCTTTGTGTAGATTGTTACAAAAGGATGTGGAATTTGTGGTAGATGAAGGTTGTAAAAGGGCATTTGATTGTTTAAAGTCCATGCTAGTGTCGGCCCCTATTATACAACCTCCAAATTGGTCCCTTCCATTTGAGATCATGTGTGATGCAAGTGACTACGCCGTTGGTGCGGTGCTAGGTCAAAGGGTGGGGAAAATTCCCCATGCCATCTATTATGCATCCATGACTCTCAATGATGCTCAAAGGAACTATACCACTACTGAAAAGGAATTACTAGCGGTAGTCTTTTCCTTAGAAAAGTTTAGGCCATATTTGCTTGGTACAAAAATTATTGTTTTCACTGACCATGCAGCTCTTCGTTACTTGATGACGAAGAAAGAAGCAAAGCCTAGGTTACTCCGATGGATCCTACTCTTGAGTGAGTTCGATTTGGAGGTCAAGGACAAGAAAGGGGCTGAAAATCTAGTGGCCGACCATTTGAGCCGTTTGATGTCCAATGAGGAGTTTGGGACCAAGGCATTGAAGGAGCATCTTCACGAAGAATTCCCCGACGAGCAATTGTTTGCTCTTGGTGTTTCTCTTCCATGGTATGCCAACATTGTGAATTTCCTTGTCACAAGTAAGTACCCTTCTCACTTCACAAAAGCACAAAAGGATAAGCTAAAGCATGATGCTAGGTTTTATGTGTGGGATGATCCCTATGTATGGAAACATTATGCCGACCAAGTGATTAGGAGATGCATTCCTAATAATGAAACAAATTCAATCCTTGCTTTTTGCCATTCATATGCATGTGGTGGTCATTTTGGTGCTAGGCGAACCGCTAGGAAAGTGCTAGATTGTGGTTTCTATTGGCCTAGTTTGAATAAAGATGCATACACATTTTGCAAGTCTTGTGATAAATGCCAAAGAGTAGGAAACATCTCTTCTAGGAATGAAATGCCCCAACATTGTCCTCTATATTGTGAACTTTTTGATGTTTGGGGAATGGATTTTATGGGACCTTTCCCTACTTCCTTTGGTTTCAAATATATCTTGCTTGCGGTTGATTATGTGTCTAAGTGGGTTGAAGCAATCCCCACTCGTACTGATGATTCTAAAGTGGTTGCAGAGTTCATCAAATCTCACATCTTCTCTAGGTTCGGGGTACCCCGAGCTTTGATCAGTGATCGAGGCACTCACTTTTGCAATAGAACCATTGCCGCATTGTTGAAGAAATATGGGATAAATCACAAAACTTCTACCGCCTATCACCCACAAACAAATGGACAAGCCGAAGTTTCCAATAGGGAAATCAAGTCCATCCTTGAGAAAACGGTTAGGCCGACTCGCAAGGATTGGAGTACTCGGTTGGATGATGGATTGTGGGCATATAGGACGGCTTATAAGACTCCAATTGGTATGTCTCCATACCGATTAGTCTTTGGAAAGCCGTGTCATTTACCGGTGGAGTTAGCACACAAAGCCTATTGGGCAATCACAAGGTTCAACTTGAACTTGGACGAGGCCGGGAATGAAAGGAAGCTTCAATTGCAAGAGCTTGAGGAAATCCGGAATGAGTCCTATGAGAACGCGGCCATTTACAAGGAGAAGACGAAGGCATGGCATGACAAGATGATAATTAGGAAAACTTTTGAGGTAGGTCAAAAAGTTCTTCTATTTCAATCACGTCTTCGGTTGTTTCCAGGTAAACTACGTTCTCGGTGGACTGGACCATTTGTAGTTGTGAAGGTTTTCCCTCATGGAGCAGTGGAGATCCAAAGCGGCGAGGATGCCAAAATCATCAAGGTCAACGGCCAAAGGTTGAAACCGTATTACGAGGGTTTCAAATCGGAGATCCTAGAGGACATGTCTCTAGGCAACCCGGCCTACGAGTGATCTTTACCATGGAGGTACATCGTGCCGACGATGTTAAATAAACGAGTTTTAAGCTTTAAATGCATTTCGTCGAACAATTTCAACATTTGGAACATTACTTTCTTTATATTTATTGACTATGTACATTTCATTAAGCTTGTAATTCGAACATTATGCTAGTTTTTATATTGTTTTTGTAGAAATAGGTTTGAAGTGGTGCAAAACGAAAAACGCCAAGGGGCCATTCCTCGCGGTCCGCGAATTCATCGCGCGGATCGCGACCGAAGGTTTCGCGGACCGCGGCCGAGAACGCGCGAGCCGCGACCAAGCTCTCGCGGTCTGCGACCGAGCTCTCGCGGCCCGCGAGAAAAACTTGAATTTCTGGAAATCCCTGCCACAAAAACGTCGGTTTTCGCGGTCCGCGGCTTGATCGCGCGGACCGCGACACTATGCACGCGAGTCGCGACCGGGATCGCGCGGACCGCGACGGGAAAACCTCGTGCGCCGCGAACGGAACGCGCGCGCCGCGACGGTGTCTCGCGGTCCGCGAAGAAGACCGCGCGACCCGCGAGAAAATAGGGGATTCTAGGAAATCCCTGGAACAAATATGACCATTTTCGCGGTCCGCGACTTGATCGCGCGGACCGCGAAACTGTGCTCGCGGTCCGCGGTTTCATCGCGCGGACCGCGAAGGTTTGCCGAGGATTTGCGCGCACCGCGCCGAGGTTTTGCGCACGGTGCGCGCGCGCACCGCGCCGAGTTCCCGCGCGCGCGACCCGCGACGAGACACTGCGCGCACCGCGACGAGGATTCGCGCGCACCTCAACGGTCTTCAGCGCGCGGTCCGCGAATTCATCGCGTGGACCGCGACGAACTTGCGCGCGGCCCGCGACGGAGGGCGCGCGACCCGCGACGAGGACCGAAAATTCTCGGAAATCGCTGTAACGAAACGGGCCATTTTAGCGGCCCGCGACGGGGTCTCGCGACCCGCGACCGGGGCTCGCGGTCCGCCACAGAGAACTCGCGATCCGCGAGAGATCGAACCTATACTTAGTCAAAAATTTCTTTCTTTTTTCTCCTTCTTCTTCTCCTACTCCCTCTCGACCCCAAACCCGTTTTTTCCGGCCAACTTCTCCAACCTCCCATTCCGGCGAGTTTTGAACCGATTTCTTCCAACCAAATCAATCCCCCATGCTTTCCCAACAAAACCCACCAAAAATCCCAATCCAAAACACCATCTTTAACCCACATTGCCGAATTCCCACCGGAAAGTTCTTCACTCCGATTCGCCGGCCTCCGGTGACTTTTGTTCCAAACCAACTACCCAAAAACCTTCCCTCCACCACCCTTAACCTTTTCCCAATCCCAAATTCCAAATTCCAACTCTCAATCAAATACCCCCAAATCTTATGAACCCTAATTTTTGGATTCTTTGATTTGGTGGTGTTTTGATCAAATTGGTAATCTCCTCAAGCTACATTGCTACCAAAGGCTTCAATTGACGGTACCCTACTGAATTTATTTCAATTTTGGGTGATTTAGGGCTTGCCGCCAATAGGTTTTCATTGAAATTTCAAAGGCTTGCCGCCTTTAGTTATAAACTGAGCTTTATTAGTAGGGGCTTGCCGCCTTGTAGCTAGTATAGTTGTGCTGGACTGTTGTTGAGTAGAATTTGATAATGGCACCGAGAAAAAGGTCTCGCCGAGGGGAAGCCTCTAGTTCCCATGAACCTGTGATCCCCGAATCACCCCCTCGCCAACCTAGCCCTCCCCCTGCAGAAAACCTGCCTCCTATTGACCTTATGGGACTGCAAGGTTTGGATGAAGATGCCCAACAACGGTGGAGAAAGTTGATTGGGAATGGGAAGCGAACAATCATGGAGACGAAGTTCCTCTCCTCTGAGCTACTTCAGGAGCTGGGTTTGCAGCAACCAGTTCTATTTTTATTGGATCGCGTTGGCATGAGAGGATTCATTGATCGGTCGGCACCGACCTATACCCGCTATACATTTGAGTTCCTATCCACTCTAGCCAAGCACTATGACGAGGACCATGACATGCATTACATCACCTTCAGGTTGAATGATGTGGATCGCCGGATGACCTATCATGAGATCCAAGATGCTTTTGGGTTCGAATATGCAGAGGGATACAAGAATCCAAAAGAGACTAACCCGGACGGATTTGATCTAGCTTTCTTTTGGAATTGCTTGTCTGGATTTCCCAACATCATTCATCCAGCTGTTCGTATGGTGCACAAGCTCCTAGTGATGACGATCTTTTGCCAAGGAGAATTGACGCACATCACTAGGGAGCAGGTCCAATGCCTTTGGACCATGTGCTGGGGGCCACAACACCCTTGTTGGGTAGACCTTTTTGTGCAGAAATGTTTGGAGACTTCCGAGAAGACCAAAGGAAAAATACCGCAGGGGGGTATGATTTCGCTTCTGGCAGCTTACCTGAACATCCACCTACCTCCAGACATTCAGGCAATAGGCAAGACAGCCGAGAGAGCTCACCAGTTCTACTCCATTGCTTCTTTGGAGTTCACCAATGTCTTGGCCATGCACAAATATCCTCCCCCTAGATTCATTTGGCTAGTAGCCAAGAATCAGCACATGTACCTGCCGAATCCAGAGGCTGTACAGTTGACTGGGCGCACCCGCATGGAGGATCTCACCTTGCCCACTCAGATCACAGTTCCTGCACCTACCATTGCCCTTGCTAGGCTAGAGGCACCTCCGGAGCATGGAGAGCAGTATGCTCCTCCACATCATGACCCTCAGTATGTCACTCAGCAGCAGTTTCAGACATTTACTGAGAGGTATGAGGATGATATGGCAGTGATGTTCGCCATGATGGCATCCATGCACCCACATGGACCAGGGGCATTTGACTATGAGGGCCATCGCAGATCGCGAGCTCAGCGCCGTCGCGACGGCTCCGGCCCCTCGCAGTAAGTATATCCTACACTCTTTCTTACACTATGATTTTAATTGATATATTTAAACATTGAGGGCAATGTTTAGACTAAGTGTGGGGGAGAGGTGTAGGACTTTTGTTGCTGCTTTTGTTGCTGTTTTGTTGCTATTTACTACTGTATTTCTTTTTTTTAAAAAACAAACACAGCCCGGATGGTCCCAAAAATACTAGAGGATCAGGTAAAAATGAGAGGCATGCCCGGATGGTTCCAAAAATACGAGAGAATCAGGCAAAAATGAGAGGCAAAAAAAAAAAACAAAAAAAAACAAAAACAAAAAAAAAACAAAAAAAAAAACAAAAAAAAACAAAAAAAAAAAAAAAAACAAAAAAAAAAAAACATTTTCTTTTCTCTTGTTTAAATATGTAAAGCTCTCAAATGTTATGTGCTTAATTATGTAGAGTATACACTTGGATCTTAATCGTCCTTTCTCGAGGACGAGAAAGGTTCAAGTGTGGGGGATTTTGATAGACCCTAGATATACTCTTATTTTGTAGCATTTGAGAGCTGTTTTAGATAGTATTTTGTAGATTTATATTAGACTTTTAGACCGAATCATTCATAGTGGTTTGAAATTGAAGACGTGCATTTCGATCTTGAATTGCACTTGCGATGGATTTGAATGATTTGAAGACCTTCTATGACCGTCCTGACCGCGATTGATACATTGAAGAACCGGTCGTAGAAGTGGCGTGAAGGCACACTCTCGCGGGCCGCGAACCCTAGGTCGCGAACCGCGAGGGTGTGTGTTGCTGTTTTGAAGATGCCGAGTTTCGCAAACCGCGAGGACCAGACGCGAGCCGCGAGAGCCAGACGCGCGCGGGGCGCGAGACTCCGGTCGCAAGCCGCGCGAACCAGCACGAGGACCGCCGAGGCATAGACGCGCGGGGCGCGAACCTTCGGCCGCGACTCGCGAGGACCAGACGTGCGCGAGGCGCGAACCTTCGGCCGCGATTCGCGAAGACCAGACGTGCGCGGGGCGCAATTCCTCGGTCGCGTACCACGCCGAGACCACGGGCGCGCGGGGCGCGAATCCTCGGCCGCGAACCGCGAGAACCAGGCTCGCGGTCCGCGAAGGATCCCGCGCGACCTGCGAATGGTCTTGCAACTTGCATTTTGTTTGGCTTTAATTTTAATTGTTTTAGAGTATAAATTGGACTTATCCTCATTGTTTGAGGGATCGAATTTTACAGAGCCTAAAGCTCTTTTCTTCATTTCTCTTTGGATTTTCACTTTGAATTCACCATGTATTATTGTATGGATTATGGTTATGATTGTGTAGTTATGGTTGTAGGCTAAACCCCATCTTGGGTATGTGAGATTAAACCTCTTGTTATGATTTGAGAACATAGATTATGAAGCTTAGGAATGGTTGATTTGTCATTGAATGATCATGAATTATATGTGTATTTGATGCTTGAAATGGTTAGGAATGATTTCCTAAGTATAGATATGTGTTGGATATGTGTTAGACATTGCTTTTCCATGGTTGAAATGCTATCATTTCTTCTATGTAAAAGTAGTGAATTAGGAATCAAATATATGTTGTTATCAATTGTATTTGTTCTTGAGATCATTCATTAGCATTATATTTATGTCAATTGTGTTATCACATTGCATGGGTAAGGTGGGAAAACATCTAATTTGAATCAACATTGGTTAATTTATCTATTTGCTATCATATAGATAAGTTGCCAATAAGAGTTGTGAAAATGCTTTCATGATTCACAACTAGAATAGAGATGATTTCTCATTACAAACAATCACCATTCTCAAAGTATCATAATTAGGTTTGAGGAAAAATCCATAACAAGAAGATACAAATCTCATGTACTCAAGTTTCCTATTCTCTTAGTGAAATCTCTAGTTAGAGTAATCTTATGCTAAAGTAGTTGTAATTCTAGAATCCTAGTTACTTTGCATAGTAGTGTTTCTTAAACAAAACTCAACTCAAACCCCCCCCTTTGTTTACATTGCTTTTATATATGTATATGTATATATATTCTACAAGATATACATAGAAATAACCTTTTCCCTGTGGAACGAACCTTACTTGCCATTGTACACTTAATAGTGTGGAAAGGTAGTAAGTGATCTATAAAAATCCTTGTGGATAACATGTATCTCTGTCCGGGATTTGCTGAGCGGGGTAAAGCTATCTGCCCTTGCCCGGTTCACCGGCGCAGGACCCGGATCCCTTCTACTTGGGTCAGTCGCCCTCCTCCTTTCACCTTCTCCGGGAGGAATCCCCCAGATTCTTCTTTTCTCTTCCGGGTGGCGTCATTAACCGCACAGTACAGTTGCACCGCCATCTGCAAGTTGTGAAAGGTCTCCGGGATGTTTTCCATCAACTTCTGGAACAACGCCATATCCTTCAAGCCGTTTATAAATCCACTAATCACCGCCTTCTCCTGATGCTGTCTGTCAATGACCTTCATACTATCCTCCATGTACCTTCGGTAATATTCCATTGACCCTTCTGCAGCCTTCTGCCGGGTGGCAAGAAGCTCAGTCAGCTGCTTCCCTTCCTTCTTCAGCCCGGCGTACCTGAACAGCAGAGCCTTGGAGAAATCATAGTAATCCCTGAGGCTTTCCCGTGGTAGGGAATCGAACCACAGGAGACAGTTTCCCCTCAGGTAGCAGCCCACCAACTTGCATCTTAGTTCCTCCGGGAAGTCTCTTGACACCATTAGGTTCTGGTACCTCCTGACAAACTCTTCCAGGTCAGTCTCTCTATTATACATTGGGATTCCCTCTGGGACCCGAAGGCCCGGCGGCCATGGATATGCAAGCACCCGAGGTACCCACGGGGAGGTGGGTTTAGCTCCGTTTCTTCCCACCAGCTTGTCTAATCGCGCCTCCAAAGAGTTGGGGTCCTGCTGCACCACCTGATAACCCCGCATCATGTCATCCTCCCTATAGTATCTCTTCGGCTAACCGTAGTTCATCCCCAATTACCCATATATGGGCCTGGAATACGGGATCGGGTTCCAGGGGCCTGATAACCCAATAATTCCGCAGGCATGACTGGAGGGTCATACCCGGTCTGCCCCATCCCCCAGCTAGAACGCGGGGAGTAGGGTGGAGCATGTGGAACTAAATTTGATTGTTGCCCTGTAGCCGCTCCCCCTCCAACCCCAAGACTTGGAGGGAAAGAAGGTGGAACGGTTGAAGAATTCACACACCCCTGAATCCTTGGTGGCTGAACAACTCCATCCAGATCGATAACCTCTCTTTGGTGTCCCCGTAGAGGGCCTGCCGAGTTCCCCCCAGGTTCCCTTCGCCTAAGGCCTTCCCGGGTAGAGAGTACCCACTGGCGATACAAATCCTTATTGGCTCTCATGAACTCCAACGCTGCTAATTCCTCCACATTAGCTAAGGGTTACCCCTCTTCCGGGAAAACCGGTCCCCGTGTCTGAGGGTTGTGGGCCAGGTATTGCCCCTCTTCCCGGGCTTCAGGTCCCTGAGCCCGGGGACTGCCTTCCCCGGCAGGCCCAGATCCTTCTTGCTCATCCTGGTACTCTCTTTCTGAGTCGGCTTCGTCGGAGGCAGTTTCCACATGACCATCCTGTGGTACTCCTAGCTCACGCTGGTGTCTAGCCTCCTCCTACAACTGCCTCAAGGTCACATCGTCTCCCGGGGTGGAGGAGGGCCGCCCCCTGAAGGTGCCGCATTTTTCTTCGGGCGTCCGCGCCCTCTCCTTGGCGACTCCATCGTGCGAAGGTGGAATGAGTCCCACTGGGTGTGCCAATTGATGCTACCAAAATCCGTCCATCTCCTGGGACTTGACGCTATACGGGCTTCTTTCCGAGCAAGCCCGCACCAACCCTGCAAAACAATCCCCGGGAGGCGTCCCGGGGAAGAAGCTCCGGCGTGATGATGAGATGGGGATAGCGATGAGGGGAAAGCTCCGGCGGAAGATACTCTCAATATGAAGTAGAGAGATATAAGTCACATACCTTGTTCACTATTTTGGACTAGTATTTATAGTTGAGGCTGCCTGCCTTGGATAAGACTCAGGACCACTTCTCTTTGTCACTATCTGTCCTTCTTCTTGTCCGGATGTGCGGGAGAGGCGCCGCTTTCCCACTCCTGGGCCGCAGGCCCTTTTCCCGGCCCAGTGAGATCCTGGGCCGGTATTATCACTTGGAATTTTGACTAGGAACTTCATTTGTTGCTTGTGTGACACTCATCCAGAAACCGCGGAGTATTTGTTTCTCAAGTGCACGTATTCCAGGGGGTTACACTATCTGGGCTTGCCCACGTTGCATAACCTTCGAGACTTATGGCGCCTGATGTGCATGTAGAGCCGACGTAGGAGCCAAAGAAAATTCATGGCAAGAATAAAATCAGTGGCATCTGAAACTAGTAAACTCACTGTTTCGGAATTATGTGATCTTGTTTTAGTAGAATTTAGTTTACGTGCTAGTAATTTTGAATGGGATGTAATAGATATATGTTTGTAGATAGTGTTGAACTAATGAACGAAAACGTGTAAAAAATTAAAAATTCCTTCATTTTAGTTTGGTTATGTGAATTAGGCGGTGGTCGAATCATGTGATGGTTGAGTCGCTAATGAGATTATAGAAAATTCCATCGATGAAGTGTTTTAATTTTGTTTTTTACCACTCTTGTAAAAAATATAGGGAAAAAGGTGGTTGGTATAGATTGAGTTTTAGTGGGACACGTGTTGGTTGGAGATAAAAATTGATCAAGGGGTCGGGTCATGATTATAATATGAAAACATATGTGTAAAAAAGCAAAGGGTTAAACGACCACGTAAATTTTCATCGGGGATGTATAAAAAGGAGACCATATAACAAGATACAGACCAGACCAGACCATATTAATGAAAATGTGATATTGTTTCATTACTAGAAACCGCGCGTACATCATTACAAGCAACATGAAAGAGATGGTTGCTTGGACTTATTCTTATACATAAAATAGATAAAAACATACGTCAAACGTAGCTGAATGCATATGAGAATGGCATAACATGAATATCAGACCACCATTAATTTTGTGACTCAACAAAAAGTGATGGTGTAATCAGCTCCGGTGCAGGTAAAGGTACTGGATTGGTCATCATGAGCGTAGCTATAGGCCTGAGGGCATTTAGCTTTGAAATACTGAGAATATCTGGTCGGTACGCATTTTCCCCGGGCCTCGTATTCGCCGGTGCAGCAATATTCAGGGTTCCCGAAAGCAGCGCATGCACTTTTGCACCCCACCACGGCGTCGCCGGACCTCTGTTTCAGCTCTTCAGGACACTCTGCGTTCACATCAGCCGTGCATTTGGCCTCGGTGCAGTCCCCGGTCCCGGAAGTCGGCTTTATAGAGATCCCAATGTTGAATCCGTCCACCAGGCTGACGTCGTAGGTATCTTGAGAAGCGAGGGTAATTTCCACCAGAGACGTCGGCGTTGCGCCACCAGCTCCGTTGCACTGTACGGCGCCACCGCAGTCTCCGGTGGCGCAGGTACCCTTCCCGGATGGGTCGAAGTTGCATCCGCTGCGGCCCCAGATGCGGCCGGACCATCCTGCCGGTGCCGGCACAGCCTTCTCGGCATTCGGTGCCAACTCGAATCCGCCGTTCTCCAGCTGCGGTCCGGTTCCGGCTAACAAACCGGCGTATATGGTTTGTTGACAACTGTTTTTCACCGTGAAAGTAGTTGCCTCAAGTTGATGCACTGCATGCAAGAAACATCAGAAAATTAAAGATAAATGGTTTATAGGTGTACATTGGAGTATATATATTTATGTGACCATGCAATGAAACAAGGGTTTTAATGTAAAATTAAAAAATCATACTCTATAAATAGTTTGGACTATATATATGTCAATTAGTGCCTAAAACATAGGTAGATTTTTCTGAAACATATTTAAAAAGTTGGATTTTCAGGAACCAATTCGTAATATGAGCATAAAATAGTTGTATTTAATTGTCAAGGAAGAAATAAGTACCTGAAAATGAAACAAGAAGGATGAAGGTGAGCCAGGAGAGAGCCATGATGCGTATTGTAAAATATTGATTGTGTTCTACAAAAGATGTTGTGTTGATTTAGGTGATTAACAACGAGGTTTCATGGCTCTATTTATATAGGTGAGGAGGGGCTAAAATGACCAGATTTTTTGTGTACTATGATCATAAAACGTGACTTAGTTTGCACAGCTTGAATTTTCTATGAGTTGATTTTTTTTCTAACTTATCAAATGGAGTAAGGAAAAGTATGAGAAGACTAGACTTTGAAAATTAATTTGCATTTATGATTCACGTATCTATATAGTTAGATTAAGGTTAGGTGCTTTATGTATATTAGTTCAGTTTAGTTCAGTTAAATATATTTAAATTTTTTTAGTTCAGTTCAGTTTAATAACTTTTTATTATAAGTTACATTTTTCCGGGTTTAAGGCCACTCATGAAGGCACCTAAGAACATTTTTCCGGGTTTAAGGCCACTCATGAAGGCACCTAAGAACATTTGATACGTTAGATCTTTGATACTTAAGCTTTCGATTACCATTTTTGCATGGTATGCTCCCACACTATCGTTGCCTTGTTTGATGTTTACTAAGTCCGCGATGGTGCGCTCGAATTTCTGATTCCTATAAAATCTTCCTAGGAAAATATCCGACAATTGTGCCCATGATTTAATACTTCTTTTTGGTAGGCCTTCGTACCACGTAATAGCTGGGCCGGTCAGAAAAATCGGGAAAGCTTTGCATATCAGCTGTTGTGAGGCATTCCTGAAGCGCATGCTGCTCCCGTACGAGTGCAAGAAATCCTTTGGATCCGTCGTGCCATCGTAAACCTTCACATGTAATGGTAGCTTGAAGTTATCTGACATCTGGAGGTTCTGGATGTCCCAGGAGAGTGGCGAATCGTCGTTATATTCGCTTGCAACGATGTCTCTCAATTCTTCCTCGTATTGTAATGGCTGCTGGTAGTCATTCGGATGCTGGGCTTTGACTTCGCTTGGCATTATTCTTCTGTTCCTGCCGCGATCGTCTTTTGTTCTTTTGAACTATTCGTATAGGCTTGCCTTCTGGTTCTCTAGAAACTCTTCGAACTCTTTTTGTTCTTTTTGGCGATTAGTTAAGGGTGATTCTGCCTCTTCGCCATAGTTTTCATCTGAACCCCTATCATCAGAATCCCTGTCCTGGCTACTCGCCTGAGTCTCTTCTTGGCCATTTACCGGTTCGCGTCCTTGCCCATTCATTTGACTACCTTGGTTATCTCTGTCTTGGCTCAGAGCTCGATCCCTTCCTCTTCGTTCGCTGACGGTCCGTGATGTGGACCTGGTATTGTGGTGGGATTCTCCCCGACCATTTCTGGTGAAAACCATCGGAGAAGAGAAAAAACGATCCCCACAGTCGGCGCCACTGATGTGTTTCCTTCTCTTTCACTCCAATGATAACTACCCGAAGACGACCGGAGATAAATCTGCAAAAGATTCCCGGCTAAACCCGGGAATAAACTCCGATGCTGAAGTTAGTACTTTCTTTTTATGAATCTAGATTCTCAGTTTCTTGTGTGTACCTTTTCTATGATGGGTGTGTCTCCTTTTTATACTACTTCTTCTCCGACTTTAGCTCTCCACGAGTACTCCACGTTCCACCATTCGTGGATGATCGTGCCGCTCTATTCTTGGTATTATGCTGACCTGATCCTTACTCTTTGTTACCTGGGCCGTTACCCCCGTGATGGTAGTTTTTACCTTTTGGGCCTGTTGTATTTTACTTTGGGCTCATTGAATATAATGGCTGGGCCTATTGAATATAATGGTATACACCATTAGTCATGTAGGTGGTGTCAAATATTATGCCACCTCCAAATTTTTAGTACTACAACCTTGACTGTGCATCGACCCAAAAGAAAATAACTGCACGTCCTTCTTCATTAGGTTGAATAGCACTGAAAAATTCAGGGACGTCCTTGGCTTATTTTTTTCTAAAGTACATCCTTGAGCATTCCTAATATCCAGTCTGAAGAAAATCACAGAGATGATTCCAACAATCAATGTCGTTGAAATCAAGTGCCTCTCCTCCAAGAATAGAGGGGACCTTGTTTACATGCAGATTTTGCTCGCAAACAACTCCACCACGCATTTCACACCTTCAGATATTTTAGTGTGACTCATTTTCATAAGAGGTTTGTCAGGAGTTAGAACAAATGCATGTTTGTGAATCTGTGATCATCCTCAAATTATCGAACCGTTCACTCATTAATCTTCACATTCAACAGTATCTGCATATGAGCTTCACATCCCCTCTAACTATGGTTTGTTTGGACGGTGATTTTAATCTAACATAATTTCATTAACTTGTTTATCATACGATCCATGATGAGAGCACATAAAAAAATTGATGTGATTGCATCGTTCCTCGTCCGAGATCTTGTTTTAACCCTTTCATAGCGTCACGCTTCAATATATGTCAATGTCTACTCAAAGTGGATGACTTCTTAACCTAACAATACGAATACGTAATCAATAAGAACCTTAATTCATAATATAGAGTCATTGACATTTATACTTGTATAAAGATAAAATATTAAACCATGATCTTTGATCTGACATGGATGTTTCTAAATTCTCTTCATCCATTGATGATAATCCACGTTCAATATTGGAGTCACAAATATTAATGTGATTAGAAAAGTGATAATTCCTTGCAACGGAAGGTTTTGATGAATTTGAAGATCAAATTTTTGACGCAAGGGAAAGCTTAGCACTCAGTGGTCTTATAATTTTCCACAAAGTGAACATCGATTATATCTTCTTCGTCGATGATCTAGTCCTATCGAATCCTACCTGAGGAGTCATTTTTCCTTTGGAATTTACACATTGGGAGACTCTCCGCGTTGGATATAATACAAGAACTTGGAATTTTGACTGGGAACTTCATTTGTTGCTTGTGTGACACCCATCCAGAAACCGCGGAGTATTTGTTTCTCAAGTGCACGTATTCGAGGGGGTTACACTATCTGGACTTGTCCACGTTGCCTAACCTTCGAGACTAATGGCGCCTGATGTGCATGTAGAGCCGACGTAGGAGCCAAAGAAAATTCATGGCAAGAATAAAATCAGTGGCATCTGAAACTAATAAACTCACTGTTTCGGAATTATGTGATCTTGTTTTAGTAGAATTTAGCTTACGTGCTAGTAATTTTGAATGGGATGTAATAGATATATGTTTGTAGATAGTGGTGAACTAATGAACGAAAACGTGTAAAAAATTAAAAATTCATTCATTTTAGTTTGGTTATGTGAATTAGGCTGTGGTCGAATCATGTGATGGTCAAGTCGCTAATGAGAATATAGAAAATTCCATCGATGAAGTGTTTTAATTTTGTTTTTTACCATGACATAGGGAAAAAGGTGGTTGGTATAGATTGAGTATTAGTGGGACACGTGTTGGTTGGAGATAAAAATTGATCAAGGGGTCGGGTCATGATTATAATATGTAAACATATGTGTACAAAAGCAAAGGGTTAAACGATCACGTAAACTTTCATCGGGGATGTATAAAAAAGAGACCATATAGCAAGATGCAGACCAGACCAGACCAGACCATATTAATGAAAATGTGATATTGTTTCATTACTAGAAACCGCGCGTACATCATTACAAGCAACATGAAAGAGATGGTTGCTTGGACTTATTCTTATACATAAAATAGATAAAAACATACGTCAAACGTAGCTGAATGCATATGAGAATGGCATAACATGAATATCAGACCACCATTAATTTTGTGACTCAACAAAAAGTGATGGTGTAATCAGCTCCGGTGCAGGTAAAGGTACTGGATTGGTCATCATGAGCGTAGCTATAGGCCTGAGGGCATTTAGCTTTGAAATACTGAGAATATCTGGTCGGTACGCATTTTCCCCGGGCCTCGTATTCGCCGGTGCAGCAATATTCAGGGTTCCCGAAAGCAGCGCATGCACTTTTGCACCCAACCACGGCGTCGCCGGACCTCTGTTTCAGCTCTTCAGGACACTCTGCGTTCACATCAGCCGTGCATTTGGCCTCGGTGCAGTTCCCGGTCCCGGAAGTCGGCTTTATAGAGATCCCGATGTTGAATCCGTCCACCAGGCTGACGTCGTAGGTATCTTGAGAAGCGAGGGTGATTTCCACCAGAGACGTCGGCGTTGCACCACCAGCTCCGTTGCACTGTACGGCGCCACCGCAGTCTCCGGTGGCGCAGGTACCCTTCCCGGATGGGTCGAAGTTGCATCCGCTGCGGCCCCAGATGCGGCCGGACCATCCTGCCGGTGCCGGCACAGCCTTCTCGGCATTCGGTGCCAACTCGAATCCGCCGTTCTCCAGCTGCGGTCCGGTTCCGGCTAACAAACCGGCGTATATGGTTTGTTGACAACTGTTTTTCACTGTGAAAGTAGTTGCCTCAAGTTGATGCACTGCATGCAAGAAACATCAGAAAATTAAAGATAAATGGTTTATAGGTGTACATTGGAGTATATATATTTATGTGACCATGCAATGAAACAAGGGTTTTAATGTAAAATTAAAAAATCATACTCTATAAATAGTTTGGACTATATATATGTCAATTAGTGCCTAAAACATAGGTAGATTTTTCTGAAACATATTTAAAAAGTTGGATTTTCAGGAACCAATTCGTAATATGAGCATAAAATAGTTGTATTTAATTGTCAAGGAAGAAATAAGTACCTGAAAATGAAACAAGAAGGATGAAGGTGAGCCAGGAGAGAGCCATGATGCGTATTGTAAAATATTGATTGTGTTCTACAAAAGATGTTGTGTTGATTTAGGTGATTAACAACGAGGTTTCATGGCTCTATTTATATAGGTGAGGAGGGGCTAAAATGACCAGATTTTTTGTGTACTATGATCATAAAACGTGACTTAGTTTGCACAGCTTGAATTTTCTATGAGTTGATTTTTTTTTCTAACTTATCAAATGGAGTAAGGAAAAGTATGAGAAGACTAGACTTTGAAAATTAATTTGCATTTATGATTCACGTATCTATATAGTTAGATTAAGGTTAGGTGCTTTATGTATATTAGTTCAGTTTAGTTCAGTTAAATATATTTAAATTTTTTTAGTTCAGTTCAGTTTAATAACTTTTTATTATAAGTTCATTTTTACTATAAACTTATGTTATAGCTCATGCTTTGTCTAAATTGATCATGATGTACTGTACTTGTGTGGTAATATAATAAGATTTGATGACAAAAATATATTACTAATGAAAATGCAGTCTACTTTTACAGCATAATTGAAAATTAAAAAAAGCCTAATCAAGCAAATTATTATTTTTGCCGACATGCGCTAAGTTCATTCATACATCTCACCTATGTGATCGAGAAGCATAAAATTAATTATTATAACAAACCGATATTATATTTTCACCAAACTATTGGATTTACATTAATCCTTGTGGACTTGGAGGAAAAGCATTTGGCAAACATTTCTGTGGAAAAGTCATGGCTGAAGGCTAAACCACGATCGACACTAGAAATGGTACTGACAGAAAAAGGTTGGCCAAATTGATTTTTTCATAGGTTGGCCAAATTGATAAAACGATTTATGAAGTGGACTAAATGGAGTACTGTTTAAGCAAATGGCACAAATCCACATTTTTCCGAGTTAGAATTTCCCAGAGACGTTTTCACCATGAGAAAGATTGCCTGGGATCTTCATTATTGACAGTCTAATGAAGCCATTTTTCCTCAGATCTTCGTCCTTCAACATAAGGGAAAACAAAATTAAAAGAATATAATGTTTGCAATGTTGAATAGTTTAAAAACTCGCATTTAATCACTTAATTGATGCGGAAATTTTCTATTATTAATGTAACCGTTTCATAAGATAAAGCTAATGCTACTTGAATATAGAAACTTCTTGTACTAGCATAAATATCTAAAAGCTTAGCCATTCATGACTTCTGAACTCATAAAATGAAAAATGAGAAGGCTTGGCGAAATGAAGAGAGGAGCCAGTCAAAAGGATTGGGAAGATGAGAAGAGAAGAGAAAGAGTCAGAAACTAATTGATGATAGTTAAACAAGCACAACTTACCGGATTCATTAAAATTTTAATTTTTTTTTTTTTAAGAGAAACGTGTTATCATTTTAAAATCTTGAAAAACGTACAGAATCGTTTGATACAAGTAACGGGGTGGAGAAGATCACGAGTTAAATACATTAACACTCGGCTTAGCAAAAAGAGCTAGTAAGTGAGCCGAAGAATTTTCCAAACGCGGCACCCAAAAAGACGAATTCAGTCCATACGAAAGAATCTGGCTCCTGATTTCCTCAACCACTGCAGCAACTTCCAATGTGCATGCAATATCCCCCGAATCATCTGAATAAGCGGCAAACAGTCACCAATGAGAATTGGAGGAACATATATCATCCCCGCGAGCTCGCAGGCTTCTCTGGCAGCATAAGCTTCGGCCAATAGAGGTTCTCCGACCAGGGCCGGCAGCCGCCTAACAATGACTTTGACGAAGGACCGTGAGAATCCATGGCCAAAGCTCTTAGTCCCGCGAAACCAGGTCCTATTCCCACGTCGAAAAAGACCCTTGGCAAGTCCGATGGCCCCGAAGAAGTGCGGTCTCCTCCAAAGTCGAAGAAAGGCGTTCAGGCCAGTGGTTAGCTCGATGGAAGCTCGAAAGGTTACCCGTGACCATGGGTGGCACAATTGAGCTGTCAATATGGCAATTCTCAAAGACTTCCCTATTTCGCTGAGACCATACCGCATCACAAAGCATCAGTAGCAACTCCAACCTCTCCGCCTCATTAAAACTTTATTATTTTGAAGGGGGTCACCGGATCACCAATGTGACAAAAAATGCTTCAATGTGAACTCCACATATATTTCTGCCTAAGAGCATACAAAAATGCAACAAAAATCAAAGATTTGAACCTATATATTAATCATGTTTCAAACTCTTTCCGTCAATCCGACAAAGGCATCGAGTTCGAAAGTATTTTTGTATAATTTCAGGGGAAAATGATTAATTTCTACAAAGGTTGTCATTAATTTAATAAATATGTGTCAAACTCATCAGGAAGTGACCGTCCGGATGATATTCAAACATCAAAATAGAAGATAATCAAATTATTCATGAAAGACATCAAATTATTCATGAAAGATTTCTCACGTATAGGAACACAAAGGATAAACAGTTCTAAAACAATAATGAAAAAGTTACTTACGTATCGACACGGAATTTCATCAAACGGTTTATGGGCATTAAGTTCGGACATTAACCTTATCCTGCAAAAGAGATGTAAAATGCTCAAATTTAACTAATGATCAGTTCAAGAGCAGTTCCTAACAAGTGTACTCATCTGTTCTAGCCTAATGACTAATGAGCCCTTGTACTTTAGCTGGGATAGAAGAAAATGAATCGAAGTTTACATTGTTTTTATAAGCCAAGGATAATTTAGTAATAGCATCAGCTACTTAATTACTCTCTATGTGAATATGGAGAATGTGGCAATTTTTGGCTAATAATTACACCTCATCAGCTAGTTGGAAAAGTTTCCAACCAGGAGTTTTAGGGTTAAGAACAATTGAAATGGCATTTGAATAGTCAGACTCTATAATTATACTATTAGCATAGATGCAAGAATTTTGGAGAGCAAATTTGATGGCACACGACAATAATTCTAAGGTTGTATTCTGATTGAACACATAAACTTCTAGCAGAGACAAATCCTCACATGTTATTTCTAACCACATAACTAATACCAGCTAGATCATAAGGAGCTAGCAGACCATGAAGCACCCACATTGATTTTAAGATCTCTAGCAAGTTTTGTCCAACCAATATTGGAGATTTTAGGTTTATGAGGTTTAATACTTTGAAGAAAGGTATGGTCGGCAATATGCTCTTTTTAACTTATTAATAAAGTAATTAGGGATTTCATCAAAATCAAGCTTGGAGAACGCCTTCATAAGATGAGCACATTGAAGTCCAACAAACTCGAAATAATGGCATTTACACACCCCTTCAAAGTGTTGGAATTCAACTTGACCATCCAATGATCCTTTCTCATCCCACCCTTGAACTTCATAGCATACGTCTCAGATTTAGAAGGATCAACATCGACTTTCAATAATTCAACATTAAGCCATATAGACCTAAAATTGTTAAACATGTTCCCGGTGTATATATCACTAGCATACTTCAATATAAATTGTTATCAAAGGCCAAATAAAATTTCTGTTCGGATTCATGGTCCTTTGCTCTTTGTTTCTTTGTTATCTATCCTCATCATTACTTGATCAAACTTGTCAACAATCTCCTTCACACTAGTTGAATTGTTAATATAATCTTAGAAAAATGCATTAACCTCTTCACTTCTATGCATCCCAACAACACAACGTAGTACTATTATACACTGAAACACACGCTTCACGATCCACATAAAGCCCTGTAAGCCAAGAATATTTCTCCAAATCATACCTCGCCATTAGCTCTTTCCACATTTTCTCGAAATCTCCAACTCTATACATGAACATGAGACACTGTTTCATCTCTTTTTGAAGCATAAATTTTTAAAACATGTGTCGAAATGTCTCTCTAAATTTCTCTTGATATGTAGTAACATAATCTATGACATGTATTCAGAAACACTTTCGAAATTGTTGCTCTCATCGCAGGATTTGAATCAGTAATTATTGACACCTTGGAGCAATCCATCCCATTGCATATTTCTATGTCTGAAAGAGAAACACAAAAGTTGATCAACTGAACCCTAACTAGTTTATTTCTAGATTTTACTCTGTACCAAGTGTCTTAGGATGGTCATCAAGCTAGCAACCAATTTCGTCGCTATCCCCTAAGAACCAAACCAAAATTTTCTAGCTTTAAATACATCGAATTTTTGTATTAGTATTAGTGGTTGAAATCTGAGAATCAGTTGGGAGCTTTGAGATTAATGAAGCCCTCAAGAACTGACCATAGTTGATGTTTTACAGTTTGTCTCATTATAGGTTATTTGTATGCTTGTTTTGTTTTATTCATGCTAATCATTGTCTTTTGTTCTTTTTTGATTCACAGGTTGATTGATGCTTGACCCACATTCTCATCTTGTAGCCGTCCACATCCAAATTGAATTGTGTGAGAATGGTGATTCACAACTGTAAATGGGGCAAATGGAAAACTATACATGTTAGTCATGTAGGCGGTGTCAAATATTATGCCACCTCCAAATTTTTAGTACTACAACCTTGACCGTGCATCGACCCAAAAGAAAATAACTGCACGTCCTTCTTCATTAGGTTGAATAGCACTGTAAAATTCAGGGATGTCCTTGGCTTATTTTTACTAAAGTACATCCTTGAGCATTCCTAATATCCAATCTGAAGAAAATCACGGAGATGACTCCAACAATCAACGTCGTTGAAATCAAGTGCCTCTCCTCCAAGAATAGAGGGGATTTACATGCAGATTTTGCTCGCAAACAACTCCACCACGCATTTCACACCTTCAGATATTTTAGTGTGACTCATTTTCATAGGAGGTTTGTCAGGAGTTAGAACATGTAGAGCCGACGTAGGAGCCAAAGAAAATTCATGGCAAGAATAAAATCAGTGGCATTTGAAACTAGTAAACTCACTGTTTCGGAATTATGTGATCTTGTTTTAGTAGAATTTAGCTTACGTGCTAGTAATTTTGAATGGGATGTAATAGATAATTAGATATATGTTTGTAGATAGTGTTGAACTAATGAACGAAAACGTGTAAAAAATTAAAAATTCCTTCATTTTAGTTTGGTTATGTGAATTAGGCGGTGGTCGAAACATGTGATGGTCGAGTCGCTAATGAGAATATAGAAAATTTCATCGATGAAGTGTTTTAATTTTGTTTTTTACCACTCTTGTAAAAAATGTAGGGAAAAAGGTGGTTGGTATAGATTGAGTTTTAGTGGGACACGTGTTGGTTGGAGATAAAAATTGATCAAGGGGTCGGGTCATGATTATAATATGAAAACATATGTGTAAAAAAGCAAAGGGTTAAACGACCACGTAAATTTTCATCGGGGATGTATAAAAAGGAGACCATATAACAAGATACAGACCAGACCAGACCATATTAATGAAAATGTGATATTGTTTCATTACTAGAAACCGCGCGTGCATCATTACAAGCAACATGAAAGAGATGGTTGCTTGGACTTATTCTTATACATAAAATAGATAAAAACATACGTCAAACGTAGCTGAATGCATATGAGAATGGCATAACATGAATATCAGACCACCATTAATTTTGTGACTCAACAAAAAGTGATGGTGTAATCAGCTCCGGTGCAGGTAAAGGTACTGGATTGGTCATCATGAGCGTAGCTATAGGCCTGAGGGCATTTAGCTTTGAAATACTGAGAATATCTGGTCGGTACGCATTTTCCCCGGGCCTCGTATTCGCCGGTGCAGCAATATTCAGGGTTCCCGAAAGCAGCGCATGCACTTTTGCACCCAACCACGGCGTCGCCGGACCTCTGTTTCAGCTCTTCAGGACACTCTGCGTTCACATCAGCCGTGCATTTGGCCTCGGTGCAGTTCCCGGTCCCGGAAGTCGGCTTTATAGAGATCCCGATGTTGAATCCGTCCACCAGGCTGACGTCGTAGGTATCTTGAGAAGCGAGGGTGATTTCCACCAGAGACGTCGGCGTTGCACCACCAGCTCCGTTGCACTGTACGGCGCCACCGCAGTCTCCGGTGGCGCAGGTACCCTTCCCGGATGGCTCGAAGTTGCATCCGCTGCGGCCCCAGATGCGGCCGGACCATCCTGCCGGTGCCGGCACAGCCTTCTCGGCATTCGGTGCCAACTCGAATCCGCCGTTCATCAGCTGCGGTCCGGTTCCGGCTAACAGACCGGCGTATATGGTTTGTTGACAACTGTTTTTCACCGTGAAAGTGGTTGCTTCCAGGTGATGCACTGCATGCAAGAACATCAGAAAATTAAAGAGAAATGGTAACATATATTATTTATGTGACCATGCAATGAAACAGGGGTTTTAATGTAAAATTAAAAAATTATACTCCTAAATAGTTTGGACAATTAGTGCCTAAAACATACGTAGATTTTTCTTAAAAAGTTGGATTTTCAGGAACCAATTCGTAATATGAGCATAAAATAGTTGTATTTGATTGTTAAGGAACAAATAAGTACCTGAAAATGAAACAAGAAGGATGAAGGTGAGCCAAGTGAGAGCCATGATGCGTATTATAATTGATTGTGTTCTACAAAAGATGCTGTTGATTTAGGTGATTAACAACGAGGTTTTATGGCTGTATTTATATAGGTGAGGAGGGGCTAAAAATTAAAATGACCAGATTTTTTGTGTACTATGGATCATAACGTGACTTAGTTTGCACAGCTTGAATTTTCTATGAGTTGATTTTTTCTAATTATCAAATGGAGTAAGGAAAAGTATTTGAAGACTAGACTTTGAAAATTAATTTGCATTTATGATTCACGTATCTATATAGTTAGTAGAGCCGTTAGCTCATTCATTAGCTCATTTTCTTTCATTTTTTGGGGAGATTAAGGTCACGTGCTTTTCTGTATATTAGTTCAATTCAACTCAGTTAAATTTTTTTCGTTCTATTCAGTTCAATGATTTTTTATTATAAGTTATATTTTTACTATAGATTACAATGATTTATGATCAATTTAAAAATTATTTCAGTTCAATTTAGTTAAATATTTTAAAATTATTTCAATTCAGTTAAATATATATAAATTTATTTCAATTTAGTTCAGTTCAGTTCAGAAGAAAATAAGCTCTAACAAACAGAAAGTAAGATAGGTCTTCTTAAAAAAAATCAAAAAATATGTTTTATTAATATATTATGAGAATCACTAATTGCTTTTATTCAATTTTGGCTTTTCCTAACTTCCATCCATCATATTTCTTCGCTTTTTTTTTTTTTTTAATTTGAAACCACCATTGGCGGGGTATTTATTGGGCTCCCCTAGCCTTTAGGATCTTAAAAGATAGTTACAAATAGTTCAAGAAAAATCCTATCAAGTAGGATGAAAAAACTTGGAAGGGATCCAAGAAAAACTCTACCTAATAAGATAAAAAAACTTGAAAGTACAAGTCTCTTGATCCTATAGATAAGGAGTTCAAATCGATATCTACTCAGCTGATCTAGTTTAGTAGTCAACAAGTATAACACCTGTCGACCACAAGTTTGCCACAGCGAGGATAACAGTTCAAGAGGAAGTTCGGTAATCGTCAAGCCGAGCAAGACGAAAAGCCATTTGGCCCCTTGAATGTGATTTAGAATCCCAAACCTTACAGTAAGTACTAAAGTCCAGTAGAAAAGGAAACTGCTAACACCTTCAGAAGAAATCCTGATATGAATCTCCTTGTGAAGATCCTGGATATGAACCTCCTTACGAAGATCCTAGTTTTGCGGAATGATTAAGAGCACCCTCCGAAGTGTCGATCGAAAGCACCCCCTTTCAAAGAAGAAGACACACTTCGAGATGAACTTGAAAGACACAACTTTTAAACTTCAGTAACACAAGGTCGAATTCCACACGCCAAGCACTACTTGCACCAACTTGAGATGGACACACCTAGATCTCAAAATCGGGGGTTTCAATCTAACGATTGACCTAATCTAGCGATTAGAGGCTAACCTAACGGTTAAATGAGATAAAACTCAATATAAGATGATTGTTGTATATAATTGTCTATCAATAAATTCGTTCACCACCCTATTTATAAGATTATAGGGTGATTAAAAAGTGCAGGATACAATAAGGTAAGGAATATTACATCTTAACCAAAAAGGAAACACTTAAGGCAGCTTTTGCAAGCTAAAACCTTATTTAACTATAATTAAAATTCATCATACCATAACACAAAGGTATGAACGAATTTCTTAAATAAAAACAATAAAATAACCTAAATAATAAAGCGATAAACTGTTGTTGAACCAACCCACTAATTGAAGGCCCAGTCGGTTCTTTTAAGGCACTTCAATAAAACTTCTTCACGACTTCAATCTTCAGAAATGAGAGTAATAACTAGCATAGCCCTCATCTTCTTCTAATATTCATCACGAACTTGTTTCATAAGAGTATTGAGAACTTTGAACAACTTCTTCCTTCCAGACCTTGGCACAAGAAATAACATTAAAGAATAACCTCTGGATATTCGTATCATTCCCTCCCTCTTCAAGAAGATTCGTCCTCGAATCTTGGCTAAATGTAAGAAAATGAGATCAACATAAATACTCCACGAAGGAAAAATATTTCTCTTACGAAATGGATTCAACAGCTTCTTAAAATCCAGAGATGCCCAATATGCGTCATGGAAAAACTCTTGATCCCTAACACCAAAATCAGAATGCATATGAGCTTCAATGGACTTCTGAGCATCAACAACTTCGGGAACACTTGCAACTACTAGAATATATTCATCATCAAACGTAGGAATTTCATCAAGAACATAATGAGCATCTAGAACCTCATCATCCTTAGCCTCTTCGTCGAATACTGGAACATCTAGAACTTCATCATCTTTAACCTCTTCGTCGAATACTGGAACATCCAGAACCTCAAAATCCTTAACCTCTTCGTCGAATACTGGAACATCTTTAAGGAAATAGTCAGCAACCCGAACATCACTCTCCATAAAAGTAGGACCAACATCGCCAACATGGTCAACAACATCAGTAAGCACAAACTCGACCTCGGGAACATGGAATAGAGGATGGTCTTCTTTCAAAACCTCAACAACTTGAGAAGTAGAATGCCTATTAACCTTTGGTGTCTCCACATGCATCTTACGAGGAATATTCTGAATTGAATTCCGGATGTCTTGATATTGCCGTTGACGTTCTTGTTCTTCCAGAAAAGATACAGGGACAAAATGTTTTTTCAAATAGTACCTCAACTTTTCCCAAGTAACGATTTTAGACCTCCCTTGCCTACGACGATCTTTCTTCAAGTCATACCACCAGTCATAAGCATAGTCTTCAAACTGATCAGAAGCAATACGAACCTTCTCACATTCGTTGAACTTGTAAAATTGAAAGTGATATTCCACTTGTTCCTCCCAAGCCAAATATGCTTCGGGTCCATCATTACCCGTAAAGATAGGTGATACGAAATACATTTAACCGTTCAGTATGGGTAAATCATTATAACGGCTATAAGAATAATATTTCCAAATTCTAACAAGAATAAGGAAAATAACACAAGTTGAATCACCCAAAACGGAGCTATAATGAAGAAGATATGGAATTTAGAAGAAAGTATGGAAACAAGAGGTAATTAGTTTCGGAAATTCAGTATACTGCTCCAAAATTCAATCAGATGAAGTTTAATCACCTTTAAACTTTCCGAAAATGAAACAAATCCTCCCCCAATCAATTTAGCTCAGAAAACTCGTTGGAAACTTCCACCAATTATGCCAGCACAAAACAACTGCACAACTTTTTTTTTTTTTTTTTTTTTTCAGAATCTATGAACCAACTTGAAAAATCAATATCTCCCAACTCGAAAACCCTTTTTGAACGATTCCAAAACCTAAATGAACATCAATCAATCCTCTTTCACCAGAAAAAATAATTTTCCCAATAGGCTTAGTATAACACGTTCAAAACGTATGATCGATCCAGCTGCGATTTTAGGTCAATACTGAGAATCCAAAATACTTTTCACTAGATGGTCGAAGATCTACCTTTGCTCTTGATACCAACTGATATGAATCTCCTTGTGAAGATCCTGGATATGAACCTCCTTACGAAGATCCTAGTTTTGCGGAATGATTAAGAGCACCCTCCGAAGTGTCGATCGAAAGCACCCCCTTTCAAAGAAGAAGACACACTTCGAGATGAACTTGAAAGACACAACTTTTAAACTTCAGTAACACAAGGTCGAATTCCACACGCCAAGCACTACTTGCACCAACTTGAGATGGACACACCTAGATCTCAAAATCGGGGGTTTCAATCTAACGATTGACCTAATCTAGCGATTAGAGGCTAACCTAACGGTTAAATGAGATAAAACTCAATATAAGATGATTGTTGTATATAATTGTCTATCAATAAATTCGTTCACCACCCTATTTATAAGATTATAGGATGAAAAAACTTGGAAGGGATCCAAGAAAAACCCTACCTAATAAGATGAAAAAACTTGAAAGTACAAGTCTCTTGATCCTATAGATAAGGAGTTCAAATCGAAATCTACTCAGCTGATCTAGTTTAGTAGTCAACAAGCATAACACCTGTCGACCACAAGTTTGCCACAGCGAGGATAACAGTTCAAGAGGAAGTTCGGTAATCGTCAAGCCGAGCAAGACGAAAAGCCATTTGGCCCCTTGAATGTGATTTAGAATCCCAAACTTTACAGTAAGTACTAAAGTCCAGTAGAAAAGGAAACTGCTAACACCTTCAGAAGAAATCCTTTTGTTGAAGCAGCCTTGAGTTTGAGTATTGAGGTTTAGCAGCAACCAGTTGTAGTGGATTTGTACTGCTGCATCCTTCATGTAGTGTATCTGGTTCCTTCCTTGATCAACCACCACAAGGCACCAGGCCTTGTGGTGTACCTGCCATAAATTAGTTCCCAACCAGTAAAATGTTCCAAGTAGAAAACAATGTGAAAACACTAGACTTTGAAAATTGTACACCCGAGCATTCCAGTCCTCTATAAAGTCCATATTGTGTATGGCTGTTTTGTTATGCTTCCAACCATATCCTGGCAAAATCAAAACAAACTAGCAGTATCCAAGGTTCCCATAGATAATTTTATACAAGTCTAATATAGGGAAATTCTTGACTGTCTAATTGAACCAATCCCTTAATGTTGGGTGGTAGATTTTGATGATTAAAAGATTTAGTCACTTTACTTGTACTAGCTAACTTAGCTAGAGCATCTGCAACAGAGTTGGCTTCTCTAAATATATGGGTAAAAGTGACTGAAATCTCACCTGTAAGCATCCATATGTTTCTCATTAAAATGGTGTATCTCCATGGGACTCTGAAATCTTTTCTCACCATCTTTAAAAGAACCATGGAGTCTATTTCACACTCCAGTTCCTCCACATCATTAACATAGGCAGTCTCCAGGCCTATTGATAAGGCAGTGATCTCAGCTTCCAAGCTATCCATTGTCCCCAAGTATCTGGCTTTCGCTACTATCACTTTTCCTTCCTGGTCTCTGATGACTATTCCTGCCCCAGCTGCTCCAGTCCTCAAGGATGATCCATCTGTATTCAGCTTAGCTGGCTTTTGAGGTAGTTTCCACATGACATGGCTTGTTTGTCTGTTCCTGGTGCCTGTAGAAATTGGGGCCAGAGAGACCAAACTAGTAGAGAGATTAACAGTATCTGAAGGTTTCCATGATTTGCCTTTGATTTTAATGATAGCCTTTACAGTACTGTATACATTTGAAGCTATTGTCAACCAGTTTGGATCTTTTGAATCATACAGCCAGGCATTTCTAGCACACCATATATGCCATACAGCAATGCAGGGAAGCATTCTTACTATGATTTCCTGTGTTTTGATTTTAATTTCTACATTCCAGTAGAAAAAGAATCTATCCCATAGTGTATTAAAAGTAACTCTTTGAATATCAAACCACTGATGTAAATGATTCCAAAAGATTTTCACATTTTCACATTCATTAAAACAGTGATGGATATCTTCATTGTTACTTTTACAAAAAGGACATATTGATGGTAAGTGGAAATTAAAGTCCTCTAGGACATCAACAAATGGTCTTAGTCTGTTGAGCAATCTCCAACTGAAAATGGTGTATTTCAGTGGAAGGTTTTTGGACCATAAGTGCTTGAAGGAGGAGATTTCATTCATTTTCTGTCTCAAAAGTGAGTATGCTGAGGACAAGGTGAAGTATCCATTTCTCTCTATCTTCCAGATTAATCTATCTGGATATGTGTCAAACAGAGAGAATTCCAAGGATATTAAGGTTATATGTTCATTATCTAGACCATTCTGTAGATTTTGTATATAAAATTCCTGTTCATAGCAGAACTCAGAGATGGTTAAGTCTGGGAAAGGTAAGGTTATATCTGAGTCCCACACTTCTATCAGTGGATAATCCCTTAGCCAGTTTGAGTTCCAAAAAGATACACTTCCTTCCCCTACTTGTATCATGGTGTTTTCAGATGCTATTTGGTGAATGTTTTTGATTCTTTTCCAAGTTCTGGAATTTTTAAGATAGTTAGGAAGTCCCCACATATATTCTGACCAAAGACTTTTACCTATTTGCATTTTCCACCATAATTTTAGTGAGAAACTATCAATTACTATGTGAAGATCTTTTGTGTTTAGACCATTTTCTAGCTCAGGTAGGCACATATTAGACCATCATATTTCTTCGCTTATCCATGCTGCAATTTAATTGCGGGCCATGATTTAATTTGCACAGAATATGTTTTAAAAAGTATTGACAAGGGATTTCAAATAAAAATATAAAAGTTTCGAGAAAAGTGGAGGTATATATTTTCAAATGTCCCCGTTTCGAGTTTTATAAAAAATACTAATGAAAATAAATTTGTTTGCTTAGACCCCAAATTATTAAGGTTTTGAAATCAAATAGAGCATGGAGAATAAGCCAATCAAATTAAACGAACTTATGTTACAGCTCATACTTTGGCTATATTGATCATGATGTCTATTTGTAAATAAAACTCTTAATTTAAACCGCTTTTGTAGTTGATATTATGAGAAGTCTCTTCTATACCTTTGATGATAAATCCCTTAAATTTGTGTTTTCGGACGTATGATACTTCGTCCTTCATTAGTTAAATTTGAGCATTTTCCATCTCTTTTGCAGGATAAGGTTAATGTCCGAACTTAATGCCCATAAACCGTTTGATGAAATTCCGTGTCGTTATGTAAGTAACTTTTTCATTATTGTTTTAGAGCTGTTTATCCTTTGTGTTCCTATATGTGAGAAGTCTTTCATGAATAATTTAATGTCTTCTATTTTCAATGAACATTACATTGTTTTTTTAAAAAATTAGCTTATAAATCAAGTGATCCCCAATAAAATTTTCTTCCCCTGCTTTTTTTGAAGGTGAACCTACCACCCCATGGTACAGTAACACTAGATTTCAACCGTTGCTTAACCTCCAGTCCCTCTAATGATGAAATTTAAACATGAATATTGCTGGATCAACTTTATTTCATAATTTTATTTGTACAGTAACATTACATTTTATTTTTTTAATGCAAACCATCATATGATGGAGGAAATTCGATTTGGCTTCCCCAAGCCTACATAAAAATAAATAAATTACATTCAGAGCTAAGGAGCTCAGTTCAGGGTATCAAAGTATCAAGAGAATCCAAAACTTCTAAGAAAATCCAAAGCTTCTAAGAGACAACATAATATGTAACTCTAACTAAACCTCCTTACACTTTAGTGAGTCGTTTCCAAGGCGAACCACAAGATTGTCCAGAGGTTAGTAAAGAGAAGTTACTTATGCAAAGTGAAATTGAAGACAGAGAGCTAGAACTGGGACAGATGGAGCACCAGAACCAACATCCACCCTCATTTTAGAGTCACCCTTTGAGATATCAGCTGAGCATTTGTCCCTAGCAGTACCTGCAAAATCAGAGGGAAATCATCAGCAGTAACCATCCTTTGCTAATCTGAGAGAAGGTACACTCAACTGGTCTAGCCTAACAAGACCTTGGACTATTGCTGGAAGAGAAGAGAAGGAGTTAAAATGAGTACTGCTTTTACTAGTCAGGGCCAGTTTAGCAATAGCATCAGCTACTTGATTACCTTCTCTATGGATATGGAGAATATGGCAATTTTTAACTAATAAATGAATCTCATCAGCTAGTTGGAAAGTTTCCAATGAGCAGTTATAGGGTTAAGAACAGATGAGATAGCATTTAAGCAGCCAGACTCAATAATGATACTATCAGCATAGATGCAAGCATATTGGAGAGCAAATTTGATGGCACACATTTCAGCTTCTAATGTTGAGTCACATTGAACAAAGGAACTCCTAGCAGAGCAAATCCTCCCATGTTATTTCTAACCACAAAGCAGATACCAGCTAGAGCATAAGACCGTGAAGCATCTACATTAATTTCCATTCCACTAGCAGGTTTTGTCCAACAAATTCTGGAGATTTTAGGTTTAGGAGGTTTGATGCTAAGTGAAAGAAAAGTGTGGTTAGCAATATCAGTATCAAAATGAGAAGATTTATAAAATGGTTTAGCAGAAAACATATAAAAAAGTTGATCCCTAATGCCATGAATAACAGAGGGAGCATACAATTTAATGTTTTCAAAAAACCATCTATTTCTAGCTTTCCACAGATTCCAGCAAGTAATAGATGGAGAAATTCTAATAATGGAATTACGTAAAGAGGAAAGGCCAGAGTATGTTAGATAGAAGGAGAGTCTTTCCCATATAGAGTCAAACTGTCTATCTGAAATACCCATGAACTGATGCACTATTTTCCAGACAGATAGGGAAAAAGCACAAGAGTTATAGAAATGATCAAGAGAATCTTCATGCATGCATATAGGACACTTAGATGGGAGATTGAATTTCCATTTGTTGAGGATATTATCAAATGTCAGCAAGGAGTTAATCATCCTCCACATAAAAACAGAAACTTTTTTCTCCATCTTTGGATTCCATAGATGAAGAATGGAGGCAATATTACCTCTTTGTTCCCTGATCTGAGTATATGCTGATTTGAAGGAGAAGACACTAGATGTATTCGCTTTCCAGATCAATCTGTCTTCTCTATGTTCAAATATCTGAGAATCCTGCAAAAGAAGAACTACTTCAGAGGAGAGAAGAGGAGAGAGCTGAGGCAGATAAACATTTCTATTGGCATGAAAATCAGAGACATATATGGCACAGGGAATAGAGGATTGGGAGCCAACATCTAACCAGTTAGATGTCCAAAAATTACATGCACCATTTCCCAAAATTACTCTAGTCTGACTTTCACACCAATCATTAACTGAACAGATTCTTCTCCAATTAGGAGAATTCCTATATGACTCAGGCAAGGATGCAATAAAATGTGTCCAAAGAGGATTGGAATTTTGAAATTTCCACCACAACTTGGCAGAACAGGTATGAATAATAGAGGAAATTGACCTAAAACCCAAACCATTTTGGTTCAGATGGAAACAGAGTTCATCCCACCTTTTCCAAGATTTTTTGGGTTTTAGATCATTTTCACTCCAGAAAAATATGCTCATTTTCCTTTCAATTTTTTAATGACCTGTTTTGGAGGAGAAATAACAGACCACACATGTTGTGGGATTGAAAATATGCAAGATTTGATCAAGGTAATCCTACCCTCAGTAGACAACCATCTATTTTTCCAATTATTTAAGTTTTTGTCAATTTGCTCAAAGATTGGTTGAAAATATATGTTCTGGGCTTTACCTCTAAAAATAGGGACCCCAAGGTATTTCATAAGAAAACTACCCAATTTCATACCCAAAGATCTTTTGATGTTATGAATCTGAGACACAGAAACATGTTTACTAATGAATAAATCACTCTTATCAAAATTAATCTTCTGACCAGAGGATTCTTCAAATTTCTCAAGGAATGCCCTATTAGAGTTAAGAAATATGACAGTATCATCAGCATAGGTGAGGTGAGAGATTCTTAGATCATTACATGGTAGATCAAAATACTGTAACTTACCCTTATCAAAAGCAAAAGCTAGTGATCTTGTAAAATCCTCACTGAAGATGTTAAAGAGGAAGGGGGAGAGTGGACCCCCCTGTTTAATGCCCCTAGAAGGTTGGAAAAAGCCTACAGCCTTGCCATTTATGAGAACAGAGAACCAAGCAGATGATAGATTTTTCAAAATCAAGTTAACAAATTTATCATGGAAACCAAACTTTAGAAGAACTGATTTTAGAAAAGACACCTAACTCTATCAAAAGCCTTTTTCAAATCAAGTTTAACAATGGAATTTGGAAGTTTGGATGATCTATTTAGAAATCTGACCATTTCCTGCATGAGAATCACATTATCAGAAATATCTCTCCCCTTAATAAAGGCAGTTTGGTGAGGGGAAATGATTTTAGGCATTAAAAACTTTAGCCTTTCCATAAGCACTTTAGAGCAAATTTTGTTTAAAATATTGGAAAGGCTAATGGGTCTAAAATCATTAAAAGAGATAGGGGTTTCCTTTTTGGGAATGATGTTGATCCAAGTACTAGCTACATCCCTAGGAATTACCTCACCTAACATAAAATCAGAGACAACATATAGTAAATCAAAAGCAATGATGTCCCATGATTTTATAAAAAACTGAGCAGTGAAGCCATCTGGCCCTGGGCTGCTATTCTTATTCATACTGAAGACAATATTTTTAACTTCCAATAATGAAATTGGTTGCATCAGTTTATCATTGTCCTCAGTCTGAACAAGAGAGGGAATTTGACTTAGAAAATGGGACTGGAATTGATCATCAGTTGGCTCTTCTGTAAGGAGATTTTCATAATAAGATATGGCTTCCTGTTCAATCTCATTATTATCATCAAGCCATCTACCTTCACTATTCTTAATCTTAATAATACTAAACCTTCTTTTTTTTCCTTGACAGAGTTATGGGAAAATTTAGTATTATCATCCCCCTCTTTCAACCATTTGATTTTAACTTTCTGTTTCCAGAAATGCCTTTGTTCCTTGATGGCTTTACGAATGGTGGCCTTGGCTTTTTTGAGTTTGATCAACTCATAAGAGGAGTGATGGTGCCAGACTAAAACCCTTAGGATATGTATTATTGGGCCCTTGCAAGTAGCAAGCCCATTAGGTAGGTTACCCTTAAACCCTAGTTGTGAGACACTATATAAAGGAAAGTAAGCCACATGGAGAAGGTAGACTCTTATTCCTCATTTCTCTTACTACTCATATTCTTTCTAGATGGGTCTCTGACTTGAGCGTCGGAGAGGGAACCACCGGCTACGGCCAGGAGGCTCCCCTTTTGTAGGTACTGACGGACACCCATACCCTGGGGTATCAAGACCATATCGGATCTGGTGGCGCTCCAGGCATCTCTTCCAAGAGCTCACCAGCACCCCTGCATCAATTCCGGCCACCTTGGAAGACCGGTGAAATTGAGCAGCATCAAGGAGTTATTCAGGTCATATAAAATTTCCTGAATACTAAACTCCTTCTCAACCTTTTTCACATTTTCATGGACATTACCAAAGTGCAATTTATTCCATATTCTCAAGTATTTTTTAAGTCTCATAAGTTTAAGAGAGAAACCTAGAAGACCAGTTCCAAAGAGGGATTGGGTCCAATTTACTCTGATAATCTCATTAAATTCCAACCTTTTATTCCAAGTATTAAGAAATCTCAAACGTCTAGGAGATGATTGAATAGAACTACCAATTGTTAACAAAAAGAGGATTATGGTCAGAAGATTTCCTGTTAAGGACTTGAATAGAGGATGAAGGAAAAGAAGTTTTCCATTCAGCATTACACAAACCTCTGTTCAGCATTCGGATTGTGGGATGAAGTCTTTTATTGCTCCAAGTAAAGAAATTCCCCTCAGTGTTGATTTCCTCAAATGCCATAACATCTACAAAATCATTAAAGTCTTTCATACTACCTAATTTAGGAGAGGAAGGAACTTTATATTCACAGGTTGACTGATGCTTAACCCACATTCTCATCTTGTAGCCGTCCACACCCAAATTGAATTGTATGAGAATGGTGATTCACAACTGTAAATGGGGCAAATGGAAAACTATACATGTTAGTCATGTAGCTGGTGTCAAATATTATGCCATCTCCAAACTTTTAGTTCTACAACCTTGACCGTGCATCGACCCAAAAGAAAATAATTGCACGTCCTTCTCCACTAGGCTGACTAGCACCGAAAAATTTAAGGACGTCCTTGGCTTATTTTTTTATAAAGTACATACTCATCTATTGAGCATTCCTAACATCCAGTCTGACGAATATAACGGAGATGATTCCAACAATCAAGGTCGTTGAAATCAAGTGCCTCTCCTCCAAGAATAGAGGGGACTTTGTTTGCATTTAGATTTTGCTCGCAAACAACTCCACCACACATTTCACACCTTCATATATTTTAGTATCACTCATTTTCATAAGTGGTTTGTTAGGCGTTAGAACAAATGCATGATTGTGAATCTGTGATCATCCTCAAATTATCGAACCGTTCACTCATTAGTCTTCACATTCAACAGTATCTGCATGTGAGCTTCACAGCCCCTCTCACTATGATGTGTTTGGACGATGATTTTAATCTGACATCATTTCATTAACTTGTTTATCATACGATCCATGATGAGAGCACATAAAAACAACTGATGTGATTGCATCGTTCCTTGTCCGAGATCTTGTTTTAACCCTTTCAAACCCTTTCACAGCGTCTCGCTTTAATGTATTTTTTGACATAAGGTTTTCCTGCCTTGTAGTCATTTTGCTTGGTCGGCAAGCTAAATTTTAAATCAAGATTTTCATCTGGTGGCTAAACTTTAGTTTTATCCAAAAATCACAAATAAGAATCTTGATTGGTACATCAATAACACATTAAAATATGTCAATATCTACTCCAAGTGGATGACTTCTTAACCTAACAATACGAATACGTAATCATTGAAATTTATATACTTGTATGAAAATAAAATATTAAACCAAGATCTTTGATCTGACATGGATGTTTCTAAATACTCTTCATCCATTGATGATCCACGTTCAATATTGGAGTCACGAAAATTAGTGTCATTAGAAAAGTGACAATTCCTCGCAGCGGAAGGTTTTGATGGATTTGAAGAGCAAATTTTGGACGTAAGGGAAAGCTTAGCACTCAGCGATCTTATAACTTTCCACAAGGTGAACATCAATTACTATCTTCTTCGTCGATGATCTAGTCATCTCGAATCCTACCCGAGGAGTCATTTTTCCCTTGGAATTTACACATTGGGAGACTCTCTATGTTGGATATAATACAAGAACTTGACAGAATACTTCATTTGCTGCTTGTGTGACACCCATCCAGAAACCGCGGAGTATTTGTTTCTCAAGTGCACGTAATCGGGAGGGGGGGGGGGTTTACACTATCTGGGCTTGCCCACGTTTTAGTAGAATTTAGTTTACGTACTAAGTAATTTTGAATGGGATGTAACAGTCATATGTGTGTAGATAGTGGTGAACTAATGAATGAAAACGTGTAAAAAATTAATTTATTTTTTTTTAGTTAATGAAATACATGATATGGCTATCTGAATTAGGTGGTGGCCGAATCATACGATAGTGGAGTTGCTAATGAGAATATAGAGAATCCATCGATGAAGTGTTTTAATTTTTTTTTTTTTTACTACTCGTAAAGAAAAGGGAAAAAAGGGGTTGGTATATTGAATTTTAGTGGTACGCGTGTTGGTTGGAGATAAAAATTGATCAAGGGGTCGGGTCATGATTATAATTGGTAAACATATGTGTAAAAAGGCAATGGTAAAACGATCACATTCCATATATATTGTAAATTTTCATCGGGGATATATAAAAAAGGAGACCATATAACAAGATGCAGACCAGACCAGACCATTAATGAAAATGTGATATTGTTTCATTACTAGAAACCGCGCGTATACATCATTACAAGCAACATGAAAGAGATGGTTGCTTGGACTTATTCTTATACATAAAATAAATAAAAACATACGTCAAACGTAGCTGAATGCATATGAGAATGGCATAACATCGATCAGAGGTTTCAGACCACCATTAATTTTGTGACTCAACAAAAAGTGATGGTGTAATCAGCTCCGGTGCAGGTAAAGGTACTGGATTGGTCATCATGAGCGTAGCTATAGGCCTGAGGGCAAGCGGCTTTGAAATACTGAGAGTAGTTGGTCGGTACGCATTTTCCCCGGGCCTCGTATTCGCCGGTGCAGCAATATTCAGGGTTCCCGAAAGCAGCGCATGCACTTTTGCACCCCACCACGGCGTTGCCGGACCGCTGCTTGAGCTCTTCAGGACACTGTCCGTTCACATCAGCCGTGCATTTGACCTCGGTGCAGTCCCCGGTCCCGGAAGTCGGCTTTATTGAGATCCCGATGTTGAATCCGTCCACCAGGCTGACGTCGTAGGTATCCTGAGAAGCGAGGGTGATTTCAACCAGAGACGTCGGCGTTGCGCCACCAGCTCCGTTGCACTGTACGGCGCCACCGCAGTCTCCGGTTGCGCAGGTACCCTTCCCGGATGGGTCGAAGTTGCATCCGCTGCGGCCCCAGATGCGGCCGGACCATCCTGCCGGTGCCGGCACAGCCTTCTCGGCATTCGGTGCCAACTCGAATCCGCCGTTCATCAGCTGCGGTCCGGTTCCGGCTAACAGACCGGCGTATATGGTTTGTTGACAACTGTTTTTCACCGTGAAAGTGGTTGCTTCCAGGTGATGCACTGCATGCAAGAACATCAGAAAATTAAAGAGAAATGGTAACATATATTATTTATGTGACCATGCAATGAAACAGGGGTTTTAATGTAAAATTAAAAAATTATACTCCTAAATAGTTTGGACAATTAGTGCCTAAAACATACGTAGATTTTTCTTAAAAAGTTGGATTTTCAGGAACCAATTCGTAATATGAGCATAAAATAGTTGTATTTGATTGTTAAGGAACAAATAAGTACCTGAAAATGAAACAAGAAGGATGAAGGTGAGCCAAGTGAGAGCCATGATGCGTATTATAATTGATTGTGTTCTACAAAAGATGCTGTTGATTTAGGTGATTAACAACGAGGTTTTATGGCTGTATTTATATAGGTGAGGAGGGGCTAAAAATTAAAATGACCAGATTTTTTGTGTACTATGGATCATAACGTGACTTAGTTTGCACAGCTTGAATTTTCTATGAGTTGATTTTTTCTAATTATCAAATGGAGTAAGGAAAAGTATTTGAAGACTAGACTTTGAAAATTAATTTGCATTTATGATTCACGTATCTATATAGTTAGTAGAGCCGTTAGCTCATTCATTAGCTCATTTTCTTTCATTTTTTGGGGAGATTAAGGTCACGTGCTTTTCTGTATATTAGTTCAATTCAACTCAGTTAAATTTTTTTCGTTCTATTCAGTTCAATGATTTTTTATTATAAGTTATATTTTTACTATAGATTACAATGATTTATGATCAATTTAAAAATTATTTCAGTTCAATTTAGTTAAATATTTTAAAATTATTTCAATTCAGTTAAATATATATAAATTTATTTCAGTTTAGTTCAGTTCAGTTCAGAAGAAAATAAGCTCTAACAAACAGAAAGTAAGATAGGTCTTCTTAAAAAAAAATCAAAAAATATGTTTTATTAATATATTATGAGAATCACTAATTGCTTTTATTCAATTTTGGCTTTTCCTAACTTCCATCCATCATATTTGTTCGCTTTTTTTTTTTTTTTTAATTTGAAACCACCATTGGTGGGGTATTTATTGGGCTCCCCTAGCCTTTAGGATCTTAAAAGATAGTTACAAATAGTTCAAGAAAAATCCTATCAAGTAGGATGAAAAAACTTGGAAGGGATCCAAGAAAAACCCTACCTAATAAGATGAAAAAACTTGAAAGTACAAGTCTCTTGATCCTATAGATAAGGAGTTCAAATCGATATCTACTCAGCTGATCTAGTTTAGTAGTCAACAAGCATAACACCTGTCGACCACAAGTTTGCCACAGCGAGGATAACAGTTCAAGAGGAAGTTCGGTAATCGTCAAGCCGAGCAAGACGAAAAGCCATTTGGCCCCTTGAATGTGATTTAGAATCCCAAACTTTACAGTAAGTACTAAAGTCCAGTAGAAAAGGAAACTGCTAACACCTTCAGAAGAAATCCTTTTGTTGAAGCAGCCTTGAGTTTGAGTATTGAGGTTTAGCAGCAACCAGTTGTAGTGGATTTGTACTGCTGCATCCTTCATGTAGTGTATCTGGTTCCTTCCTTGATCAACCACCACAAGGCACCAGGCCTTGTGGTGTACCTGCCATAAATTAGTTCCCAACCAGTAAAATGTTCCAAGTAGAAAACAATGTGAAAACACTAGACTTTGAAAATTGTACACCCGAGCATTCCAGTCCTCTGTAAAGTCCATATTGTGTATGGCTGTTTTGTTATGCTTCCAACCATATCCTGGCAAAATCAAAACAAACCAGCAGTATCCAAGGTTCCCATAGATAATTTTATACAAGTCTAATATAGGGAAATTCTTGACTGTCTAATTGAACCAATCCCTTAATGTTGGGTGGTAGATTTTGATGATTAAAAGATTTAGTCACTTTACTTGTACTAGCTAACTTAGCTAGAGCATCTGCAACAGAGTTGGCTTCTCTAAAATTATGGGTAAAAGTGACTGAAATCTCACCTGTAAGCATCCATATGTTTCTCATTAAAATGGTGTATCTCCATGGGATTCTGAAATCTTTTCTCACCATCTTTAAAAGAACCATGGAGTCTATTTCACACTCCAGTTCCTCCACATCATTAACATAGGCAGTCTCCAGGCCTATTGATAAGGCAGTGATCTCAGCTTCCAAGCTATCCATTGTCCCCAAGTATCTGGCTTTCGCTACTATCACTTTTCCTTCCTGGTCTCTGATGACTATTCCTGCCCCAGCTGCTCCAGTCCTCAAGGATGATCCATCTGTATTCAGCTTAGCTGGCTTTTGAGGTAGTTTCCACATGACATGGCTTGTTTGTCTGTTCCTGGTGCCTGTAGAAATTGGGGCCAGAGAGACCAAACTAGTAGAGAGATTAACAGTATCTGAAGGTTTCCATGATTTGCCTTTGATTTTAATGATAGCATTTACAGTACTGTATACATTTGAAGCTATTGTCAACCAGTTTGGATCTTTTGAATCATACAGCCAGGCATTTCTAGCACACCATATATGCCATACAGCAATGCAGGGAAGCATTCTTACTATGATTTCCAGTGTTTTGATTTTAATTTCTACATTCCAGTAGAAAAAGAATCTATCCCATAGTGTATTAAAAGTAACTCTTTGAATATCAAACCACTGATGTAAATGATTCCAAAAGATTTTCACATTTTCACATTCATTAAAACAGTGATGGATATCTTCATTGTTACTTTTACAAAAAGGACATATTGATGGTAAGTGGAAATTAAAGTCCTCTAGGACATCAACAAATGGTCTTAGTCTGTTGAGCAATCTCCAACTGAAAATGGTGTATTTCAGTGGAAGGTTTTTGGACCATAAGTGCTTGAAGGAGGAGATTTCATTCATTTTCTGTCTCAAAAGTGAGTATGCTGAGGACAAGGTGAAGTATCCATTTCTCTCTATCTTCCAGATTAATCTATCTGGATATGTGTCAAACAGAGAGAATTCCAAGGATATTAAGGTTATATGTTCATTATCTAGACCATTCTGTAGATTTTGTATATAAAATTCCTGTTCATAGCAGAACTCAGAGATGGTTAAGTCTGGGAAAGGTAAGGTTATATCTGAGTCCCACACTTCTATTAGTGGATAATCCCTTAGCCAGTTTGAGTTCCAAAAAGATACACTTCCTTCCCCTACTTGTATCATGGTGTTTTCAGATGCTATTTGGTGAATGTTTTTGATTCTTTTCCAAGTTCTGGAATTTTTAAGATAGTTAGGAAGTCCCCACATATATTCTGACCAAAGACTTTTACCTATTTGCATTTTCCACCATAATTTTAGTGAGAAACTATCAATTACTATGTGAAGATCTTTTGTGTTTAGACCATTTTCTAGCTCAGGTAGGCACATATTAGACCATCATATTTCTTCGCTTATCCATGCTGCAATTTAATTGCGGGCCATGATTTAATTTGCACAGAATATGTTTTAAAAAGTATTGACAAGGGATTTCAAATAAAAATATAAAAGTTTCGAGAAAAGTGGAGGTATATATTTTCAAATGTCCCCGTTTCGAGTTTTATAAAAAATACTAATGAAAATAAATTTGTTTGCTTAGACCCCAAATTATTAAGGTTTTGAAATCAAATAGAGCATGGAGAATAAGCCAATCAAATTAAACGAACTTATGTTACAGCTCATACTTTGGCTATATTGATCATGATGTCTATTTGTAAATAAAACTCTTAATTTAAACCGCTTTTGTAGTTGATATTATGAGAAGTCTCTTCTATACCTTTGATGATAAATCCCTTAAATTTGTGTTTTCGGACGTATGATACTTCGTCCTTCATTAGTTAAATTTGAGCATTTTCCATCTCTTTTGCAGGATAAGGTTAATGTCCGAACTTAATGCCCATAAACCGTTTGATGAAATTCCGTGTCGTTATGTAAGTAACTTTTTCATTATTGTTTTAGAGCTGTTTATCCTTTGTGTTCCTATATGTGAGAAGTCTTTCATGAATAATTTAATGTCTTCTATTTTCAATGAACATTACATTGTTTTTTTAAAAAATTAGCTTATAAATCAAGTGATCCCCAATAAAATTTTCTTCCCCTGCTTTTTTTGAAGGTGAACCTACCACCCCATGGTACAGTAACACTAGATTTCAACCGTTGCTTAACCTCCAGTCCCTCTAATGATGAAATTTAAACATGAATATTGCTGGATCAACTTTATTTCATAATTTTATTTGTACAGTAACATTACATTTTATTTTTTTAATGCAAACCATCATATGATGGAGGAAATTCGATTTGGCTTCCCCAAGCCTACATAAAAATAAATAAATTACATTCAGAGCTAAGGAGCTCAGTTCAGGGTACCAAAGTATCAAGAGAATCCAAAACTTCTAAGAAAATCCAAAGCTTCTAAGAGACAACATAATATGTAACTCTAACTAAACCTCCTTACACTTTAGTGAGTCGTTTCCAAGGCGAACCACAAGATTGTCCAGAGGTTAGTAAAGAGAAGTTACTTATGCAAAGTGAAATTGAAGACAGAGAGCTAGAACTGGGACAGATGGAGCACCAGAACCAACATACACCCCCATTTTAGAGTCACCCTTTGAGATATCAGCTGAGCATTTGTCCCTAGCAGTGACTGCAAAACCAGAGGGAAATCATCAGCAGTAACCATCCTTTGCTAATCTGAGAGAAGGTACACTCAACTGGTCTAGCCTAACAAGACCTTGGACTATTGCTGGAAGAGAAGAGAAGGAGTTAAAATGAGTACTGCTTTTACTAGTCAGGGCCAGTTTAGCAATAGCATCAGCTACTTGATTACCTTCTCTATGGATATGGAGAATATGGCAATTTTTAACTAATAAAATGAATCTCATCAGCTAGTTGGAAAAGTTTCCAATGAGCAGTTATAGGGTTAAGAACAGATGAGATAGCATTTAAGCAGCCAGACTCAATAATGATACTATCAGCATAGATGCAAGCATATTGGAGAGCAAATTTGATGGCACACATTTCAGCTTCTAATGTTGAGTCACATTGAACAAAGGAACTCCTAGCAGAGCAAATCCTCCCATGTTATTTCTAACCACAAAGCAGATACCAGCTAGAGCATAAGACCGTGAAGCATCTACATTAATTTCCATTCCACTAGCAGGTTTTGTCCAACAAATTCTGGAGATTTTAGGTTTAGGAGGTTTGATGCTAAGTGAAAGAAAAGTGTGGTTAGCAATATCAGTATCAAAATGAGAAGATTTATAAAATGGTTTAGCAGAAAACATATAAAAAAGTTGATCCCTAATGCCATGAATAACAGAGGGAGCATACAATTTAATGTTTTCAAAAAACCATCTATTTCTAGCTTTCCACAGATTCCAGCAAGTAATAGATGGAGAAATTCTAATAATGGAATTACGTAAAGAGGAAAGGCCAGAGTATGTTAGATAGAAGGAGAGTCTTTCCCATATAGAGTCAAACTGTCTATCTGAAATACCCATGAACTGATGCACTATTTTCCAGACAGATAGGGAAAAAGCACAAGAGTTATAGAAATGATCAAGAGAATCTTCATGCATGCACATAGGACACTTAGATGGGAGATTGAATTTCCATTTGTTGAGGATATTATCAAATGTCAGCAAGGAGTTAATCATCCTCCACATAAAAACAGAAACTTTTTTCTCCATCTTTGGATTCCATAGATGAAGAATGGAGGCAATATTACCTCTTTGTTCCCTGATCTGAGTATATGCTGATTTGAAGGAGAAGACACTAGATGTATTCGCTTTCCAGATCAATCTGTCTTCTCTATGTTCAAATATCTGAGAATCCTGCAAAAGAAGAACTACTTCAGAGGAGAGAAGAGGAGAGAGCTGAGGCAGATAAACATTTCTATTGGCATGAAAATCAGAGACATATATGGCACAGGGAATAGAGGATTGGGAGCCAACATCTAACCAGTTAGATGTCCAAAAATTACATGCACCATTTCCCAAAATTACTCTAGTCTGACTTTCACACCAATCATTAACTGAACAGATTCTTCTCCAATTAGGAGAATTCCTATATGACTCAGGCAAGGATGCAATAAAATGTGTCCAAAGAGGATTGGAATTTTGAAATTTCCACCACAACTTGGCAGGACAGGTATGAATAATAGAGGAAATTGACCTAAAACCCAAACCATTTTGGTTCAGATGGAAACAGAGTTCATCCCACCTTTTCCAAGATTTTTTGGGTTTTAGATCATTTTCACTCCAGAAAAATATGCTCATTTTCCTTTCAATTTTTTAATGACCTGTTTTGGAGGAGAAATAACAGACCACACATGTTGTGGGATTGAAAATATGCAAGATTTGATCAAGGTAATCCTACCCTCAGTAGACAACCATCTATTTTTTCAATAATTTAAGTTTTTGTCAATTTGCTCAAAGATTGGTTGAAAATAAATATTCTGGGCTTTACCTCTAAAAATAGGGACCCCAAAGTATTTCATAAGAAAACTATCCAATTTTATACCCAAAGATCTTTTGATGTTATGAATCTGAGACACAGAAGCATGTTTACTAATGAATAAATCACTCTTATCAAAATTAATCTTCTGACCAGAGGATTCTTCAAATTTCTCAAGGAATGCTTTAAGTCTAATGAGAGTAAGCCTATTAGAGTTAAGAAATATGACAGTATCATCAGCATAGGTGAGGTGAGAGATTCTTAGAGCATTACATGGTAGATCAAAATACTGTAACTTACCCTTATCAAAAGCAAAAGCTAGTAATCTTGTAAAAGCCTCACTGAAGATGTTAAAGAGAAAGGGGGAGAGTGGATCCCCATGCTTAATGCCCCTGTAAGGTTGGAAAAAGCCTACAGCCAGATGATAGATTTTTCAAAATCAAGTTAACAAATTTATCATGGAAACCAAACTTTAGAAGAATTGATTTTATAAAAACCTGAGCAGTGAAGCCATTTGTCCCTGGGCTGCTATTCTTATTCATACTGAAGACAATATTTTTAACTTTCAATAATGAAATTGGTTGCATCAGTTTAATATTGTCCTCAGTCTGAACAAGAGAGGGAATTTGGTTCAGAAAATGGGACTGGAATTGATCATCAGTGGGCTCTTCTGTAAGGAGATTTTCATAATAAGATATGGCTTCCTGTTCAATCTCATTATTATCATCAAGCCATCTACCTTCACTATTCTTAATCATAATAATACTAAGCCTTCTTTTTTTTCCTTGACAGAGTTATGGAAAAATTTAGGATTATCATCCCCCTCTTTCAACCATTTGATTTTAACTTTCTGTTTCCAGAAATGCCTTTGTTCCTTGATGGCTTTAAGAATGGTGGCCTTTGCTTTTTTGAGTTTGATCAACTCATCAGAGGAGTGATGGTGTTAGACTAAAACCCTTAGGATATGTATTATTGGGCCCTTGCAAGTACCAAGCTCATTAGGTAGGTTACCCTTAAACCCTAGTTGTGAGACACTATATAAAAGAAAGCAAGCAACATGGAGAAGGTATACTCTCATTCCTCATTTCTCTTACTACTCATATTCTTTCTAGATGGGTCTCTGACTTGAGCGTCGGAGAGGAGCCGGGGGGCTCCCCTTTTGTAGGTACTGACGGACACCCATACACTGGGGTATCAAGACCATATCGGATCTGGTGGCGCTCTAGGCATCTCTTCCAAGAGCTCACCACCACCCCTGCATCAATTCCGACAACCTTGGAAGACCGGTGAAATTGAGCAGCATCAAGTTGGCATGCCCAGTGGGATACGATCTTGATATGCAAAGGGTAGCTTCGCAGTCTCTACCTGAGAGGGAAGAAAAGAAAGAAAGAGAAAAGAAGGAGAAAGAAAAGAAAAATAAGAGAGGGAGAGAGGAAAGAAAGAGAAGAGGGGGAGAAAGAAAAGAAAAATAGGAGGGGAAGGAAAGAAAGAAAGAGAAGAGAGGGAGAAAGAAAAGAAAATTAAGAGGGGAAGAAAGGGAAGAAGAGAAGAGACGGAGAAAGAAAAGAAAAAGAAGAGGGAGAGAAAAGAAAGAAAAGAAGAGAGGGAGAAAGAAAAGAAAAATAAGAGGGGAAGAAGGGAAGAAGACGAGGAAAGGAAGAGGTGAAGAACCTCCACGGACTCTGGCCCCGGCCTCTTCCGGTCTCGGCCCCGAGCTCCTTCAGACCCGGTCGGGGCCTCCTTAGGACCCTCCCTCGTCCGATCTCGGCCCTGGGTTCCTTTAGACCTGGTCGGGGCCTCCTTAGGACCCTGCCTCATCCGGTCTCGGCCCCGGACTCCTTCAGACCCGGCTGGAGCCTCCTTAGGACCCTAGCTCCTCCGGTCTCGGCCCCGGGCTCCTTCAGACCCGGCCGGGGCCTCCTTAGGACCCTGCCTCCTCTGGTTTCGGCCCCAAACTCCTTCAGACCTGGCCGGAGCCTCCTTTGGACCCGGCCTCCTCCGGACTCGGCCCCGGGCTCCTTCAGACCCGGCCGGGGCCTCCTTTGATCCAGGTCTCCTCCGGATCTCGGGCGTCCTCCCTTGGACCTTGAGGCACCCCTCCGGACCTTGGGCGTCCCCCCGGACTTTCGACGCCCCCTCTGGACTTTGAGGCGCCCCCTCCAGATCTCGGGCGGCCTCCCCTGGACCTTGAGGAACCTTGTCCTCCCTCAGGACATCGGATGCCCCCTCCGGACCTTGGGCGTCCCCCCGGACTTCAGACGCCCCCTCCGAAACTTGGTTGCCTCCGGACCTTGAGGCGCCTCCCAGATCTCGGGCGTCCTCCCCTGGACCTTGAGGTACCCCTCCGCACCTTGTCCACCCTCAGGACCTCAGACGCACCCCTCCGCACCTTGTCCTCCCTCGGGACCTTGGACGCAACCCCTCCGCACCTCGGGCTCCCTCAGGACATCGGACGCCCCCTCCGGACCTTGGGCGTCCCTCCAGACCTTGAGGCGCGCCCTCCGGATCTCGGGCATCCCCCGGACCCCGGATGTCCCTTTCATTGATTTTTTCCGTCCAAGTTAGATTTTGGTCCATGTCTTGATTATGTATGTTCTTATTCATAATATTATGAATCTCTTTCGAGGAGAGTGGGTACCCCTTGGACTTCATAATGTAAGGTAGGACCCTTCTTTGAGGTAGCTATGGTAGGAACCATATCTTACCTTAAGACTTCATAATCTAAGTTTGAACTTCATAATTTATGGTAGGAACCCCATATTGGAGATACATATGGTAGAAACCCTATCTTACCTTTGGACTTCATAATTTATAGTAGAAATTAAATGAGATTATTATTATGGCGCCTCGGATCAGGCGGTGGTTTGGGCTCCGACATGGATATGCCCGAAGCCTTTGGCATGAATATGCCTAAAGAATCAGATGATGAGTTCCTTAGCATCAAATCACGCTTAGAATCTTTGAAAGAAAGAAAAGAATCGGAACCGACGGGTTCCGGCATGAATATGCCCGACCTTTTGTCATGGATATGGCCTTGGCCCTTTATCATGGATATGCCTAGGAACTCAGATGAAGATTCCTTTAGCGTCGGATCACGCTTAGCATCTTCAAAAGAATGAGATAGAATCAAAACATACGGGTCCCCGCATAGGTATGACCTGGATTTTTGGCATTGATATGCCTAGGGAATTAAATAATGAGCCCTTTAGCGTTAGATCACGCTCAGGAACCTTCAAAGAAAAAGTAAGAATAGAATTACATAATTGCCCCTGGTCCGGATAGATGGCCTCAGGCTTAATAGATAGATTTTCACTTGGTAATCAATAAGGCGCCCGGGTCTTAGATTTAAAAGGCCGCCCTTGGCCCAGATAGATGACCTTAGGCTTGTGGCAAGCGATTTCCCCACGTCGTAAATGGGAATCCCACTCAATCAAAACACATTTATATTTCACCTACGACTTCTAACTACTGGAAGTGGTAAAGCCTTTGATAGCCGGGTTTAAAACCTTCGACTTGGTTCAAGTTCCCCGGGAGAAGAACAGCAAAACAGACGTTTTGAGCAAATTGGCCTCCTCAGAATTGAAACCTGAGCCCGACCAAAAGTTATACTTGGAAGTACTAGGAAGAAGGAGCTACCAGGAGAGCAATCAAGTAATGCTGGTGAACGAGGAAGAATCCTGGATCAGGCCCATGCGGGCATACCTAGAAGAAGGAACCATCCCGGAGGATAGGGCCCAGGCCCGGAAGCTAAGAGTTAAGGCGCCTAAGTATGTGATCCAGGGAGGGGAGCTGTACAAAAGAGGGTACCTCCAGCCTCTGCTAAAGTGTGTAGAGAGGTTGGAAGGCCGGTACCTCATCCGGGAGACGCACGAGGGATCTAATGGGAGCCACCAGGGAGCACGCACCTTGGCCAAAAGGATCTTAAGGTTGGGATACTATTGGCCGACGTTGTTCAAAGATGCGGAAGAACATGTACAGAAGTGCTTGAAATGCCAGACATTTGCCCCGCTAATTCATGTTCCCCGGGAAGAATTAGTCGGAGTCACAGGAGCTTGGCCGTTCAGCAGATGGGGAATTGATTTGGTCGGACCATTCCCGACTGCCCCGGGAGGAGCCAAGTACCTAATCGTGGCGATCGATTACTTCAGCAAATGGGTGGAGGCAGAGCCGCTCACCAACATACGGGGACTAACTTGTGTCAAGTTTTGCTGGAAGAACATCATCTGTCGATTCGGCATCCCGAAGGTCATAGTCACGGATAACGGGGCGCAGTTCGAGAACGATCCTTTCAAATCATGGTGTGTCAAGTATGGTATAGAACAGAAGTTGACGTCGGTGTACCACCCCCAGGCGAACGGGCAAGTAGAGGTCACCAACCGCACCATCATCAAAGGACTAAAAACCCGCTTGGAGGGCGCGCGGGAAAATTGGATTTGGGAGCTACCCAGTGTTCTTTGGGCCCATAGGACTACAGAAAGCTCAGCTACTGGGGAATCTCCGTATGGCTTGGTGTACGGGTCAGAGGCAGTAATACCCGCAGAGATTGGGATCCCAAGCCCTCGAACTCAATACCAGCGCCCGGAAGAAGAAGACGATGGACGACGCCTTGACTTGGATCTCCTGGAAGAGAAGCGAGAGAATGCGGCACTTCAGGAAGCCAAGGTGAAGGAGCGAGTAAAGAGGTATCATGACAGAAGGGTGCGGAAAGAAGTCTTCATCCCAGAAGACTGGGTAATGAGGAGGAATGATAAGAGCCACCAAGCCCCGGAGGGCAAACTTGCACCCAACTGGGAAGGGCCATACAAGATCAAGGAAGCACACCCGGGAGGGAGCTATGTGCTGGAGGACAAGCAGGGAAAGGAGATCCCCAGGAGGTGGAACGTAGCTAACCTGAGAAGGTTTTACGGGAAGTAGAGCACCCCGCATCATACCACAGCTACCAAAGCATGAATATGCTAGGCATGAATATGCCAGGTATGGATATACCCCTCCCGGAAGCGTGAATACGCTAAGCATGAATATGCTAGGCATGAATATGCCGGGTATGGATATACCCCTCCCGGAAGCATGAATATGCCCGGAGAGAGAGAACCCGACGCTTGGCCTCGTTCTGGGTTTAGAGGAATATTTGCTTAAAAAGGGACTCATGGGTAGCTCCCATTTGGGTGTCCCGCTAGAATGGATCCGGAGCTTGGATAAAGCCCGGGGATCAAAGAATGTAATGATCTCAGAAAAGAGTTAATGAAAAGGGTCTTTTAGAGAAACAATTTTTATTCAATCCTCTTAAAATTACAAATCGCAGGAATATGTGGTCACAGTCATGGTAGGACAATTACATAAGCATTTTACATACAAGTATTCCTATCTATTTGCTACTAGACCCACTTGGGACCTGACCCGGAAGCACCCTCAGGGTTACCCGGGCGGAAACCCCCTCCGAAGAATTGAGAAGATAGGAGATCTTCGGCAAAACGGGCATCCGGGGCTTGATTCCACGCAAGCTCCTCTTCCAATTGAGCAGCGTCCTCTTCGTTTAATCCGGGGATGGGCACAACCACGGATCCCTCTGGAAGAGGCTCCGCCAGGCGCATTCTTCTCACCCCGGCAGAAGTAACAAACCTGTACTTAGGAAACATGACTGCTGCACTTTTACCCTTCTCTTCCCGGCTAATACGAGTACCCTCGGCGGTCTTTATCCCCTTCGTGGTGACTCCAGAGTCGGCAATCTCCCGGATGCGTCTTATCCGGCGGGCCACCTCTTCCGGGTCAATGGATACAGTCATGTCCTCATACCTTTCGTATGCCACGTCCACCTCCACCCGGGCAGGAACTCGGCGAAGGCTGGAGGGATAGGGCTCAACTTCTCCCGCGGCTATCTTATTATGCCATTCAACGACATCCAGATAAGCCTTATGATGAGGAGCTCCCTCACCAAACCTCTTCGGGTTAGCCTCCATGCGTTCTATCGTCCTGCGAACCCCGGCTGGAATATCGGTAAGAGGAGATACCCCAACTAAGCCATTCTTGAGACCCAACAGGTGGTAGGATAATCGGGTGATTAATAGAGCATCCTGGAGGACCCTATTCCTATGAGTAAGGGACCGATTTTCCTTCTCAAAGTCGCAGAGAAGCTTGTTCTGAGCGGAGCGGGTCTCCAATGTCCTCAGTTTCTCCTGCGCCCGCTCTAGTTCACCCCACACCATGCCTAACTCCTTGGTAGTACGATGCTGGGAGTCATCGTGAAGGGCTTGCAGCTCATCTATGGTCTTATGAGAATTCAGGGCCTCCCGCATATGATCAGAAGCAAGGTCGAAGCACTGGTTCAACGACCCGAACTTGGCATCAACTGCCTTAAGAAACGCCACCAGCACCCGGATCGACCCAAACTCTTGAAGGAAGCATTCCAACCCCGCCTCAGCTAATGCCCGGTTAGCCTGGTCGCCTCCAAACCGCCAATGGGCTAATTTCCTTTGCAGAAAAGAGCATTGGAGACACCTAGCGCGGGGGAGAGAGAAGTAGGTACCAGAGGAACTGTTCGGATGAGGGAAAATATAAGGGGTGGGCTCTTGCGGGAGAGCTTCCTTTAAGTAATACTCAGACTACAAAAGATAGTAAATTCGTCAAAAGTAGAACTTTGTCATTAATCAAAATTGGCACTAAGGCCGAAAGTTCTACATACGCTCCCCGGGGGAGGAAGATTACAAAATGAAATAAAAAGGATTACAAAAGGAAAAATAATGCACAACTAGGATAGAGTTATACATTGTCTTCAGCAGAGTTGTCTTCCCCCGGAACAGTATGAGCCCTCTCGTACCGCCTCTCCAATTCTACGAGGTCCTCGGTGCTCCATTCCGGGCCAGCATAGGCAGGAGCATCCACCGCCGGTTCATCAGCGACCCGCGCAGGAAATCCCACCTTCCGCGTGGCCCTCCGGGACTGATACAGCAGATCGTCCTGGCCCGCGCCAAGGCCTACCCGGCAGTTGCCCTCTTGATCGTGGACTGCGCGATACCCAAAATTGTCGGGCACGGCGCAGTACTCATAGTAATCGCCCGACCAATGAGGCGTCTCCGGGACTACCCCATAGGTGTTGAAGTTTTCTGGGCCGGGGTCGGGGCAAGAGACATCATCAATCGCAGGCAGCTTGGCCTTCTTGATGTCCGAAGCGGAAGGAGCCCGGGAGGACATCTTCAGAGACTCCCACAGTTGGGGCACCAGACCGTTCAGATTCGCCTCCTGGAGGGATCTCCAACGATGGTTCAGCAAATCGTTGGCCTTGGGGCGGTAATAGGAAGCTTGGGCTTCGAGGCGAGCGGGCCCCGGAAGCCAACCCCGCAGGCTGCGGTACATCTCATGGCAAGCAACCGCGCTCGCCGCGGCTGCGATACCCTCCAGCTTTTGGTCAAAGTTGATGGAGCGGAGGACCTTCTGGGTCACAGCATCCAGAGCCTCGAGCTGGGCATCTTTTTTGTCCTTCTTCAGGGAGGAGTATTTCTTCTCCACTTCGGCGAGCTTCTTCTCCTTCTCCGCCAATTTTCTCTCTCTGTCAGCCAGTTTCTTTTGAGAGGCCTCCAGCCGGGCCTCCAGATCATCCCGCCCGGCAACTTCTCCCGGGTGTCACGAAGATTCTTCTCCATTGTGGCGAACAACCCCACGCTATATTTTGAGTAGACCCGGTTAAGTGCCTCGGTGAACTGGGGATCTGAAAGGAGGGAGTCGGCGAAGGCGACACTCTGCAAAACAGAACATAAACTTAGGAAAATTTGAATCAATCGTTAAGGAGAAGAGCGGGGCTGAAGTAATTACCTCTTCATTCTCCTCCGGGATAGGATCGGAAGTAGTAGCCCGCGGAGGAGTATCGCGAGCAGGAGGAGGAGGAGGAGGAGGAAAGTCTTGCGTCCTTTGACGAAGAGGAGGAGGCGACCCGGACAGCTCTCCGGGGGGTGGCCGTTTGAGACGCGAGCTTGCCCCGCCGCTGTAGACCGGATGCTGGATGAAGGTCCGGCGCCCGGGTGCAGGCAACGGGCTAGAAGTAGTACGGGCCTCAGAAGATGGCCCGGAGGAGCTCTGTGGGCGAGGCCGCGGCGGCGCACGGGGCTTCTGGGGAATAATGTCAGGATTCTCGGACGGAGGAAGTCCGGAGGCCGTTCGTTGGGGAGGGGCCTGGGGATCCGGATGGGTGTCCCGGATACGAGCGTTGTCCTCGGAGGACTTACCAGTAAAGGCCATGACGTCTGCGTACAAGGAAGGTTGAACTGAAACAAAGAAAACAAGGAAGTTAGCAAGTAAAAAAAAAAAAAAGAGTTCGTAAAAACAAGATAAGAAATAAAGTCTTAACGGGCACCTCCATCCGGCCACACCGCAGAGATGCGCGGGAGCGTGAAGAGGTCGCTGGGGTAAATCCCGCGAGGCCAGAAATAACCCGCGTTCCCACTCTTGTAAAAAACCTCCATATCTAAGGGGGAAAGACGGAGGAAGCTGTGGTCACTAGCAACGACCGCAGGGAGGTTGGACAGAGGCTTCTTGTCCTCTGGAAGAATGGAATCATTCCAGGCGGGCATGGGATAAGCCCGGGAGTCGCACAGGAAGAAGCCTTTGGAAAGATACCCCTTGGCTGATCGGGGTTTGCTCAGGAGGAAGTCCTTTATCCCCGAACGGATGTTGAAGGAGAAGACGCCCGGGAAAGAAGCGTGCGCCTTCCGTAGAGCGTAAAAAGAGCGAAAGAGGAGAAGAGTAGGAGAAATGGCGCATCTAGCGCAGTTGAGAAGGAAAGCCATGGTCAGAGCCACCCCGTTAGGATGCATCTGGGCCGGGGCTATCTTATAGAAAGTGAGTATCTCGAGGAAGAGAGGAGGGAAGGGAAGGCTAAGCCCGTATTGAAAGTGTATACGCGGGATGCACGCGGCCTCTCGCTCGGAGGCCCCCGGGGGAAGCTTGGATAAGGAGGCATTAAGGGGAAGAGGAATGAAGGAGCGCTTGGCTAGATCCAAGACGTCCCTATCTACAGGAGGAGAGTCCCCGGAAACACCGAAATACTTAAGCCCTAATGGGCGCACCCCGTGAGTAGGCCCCCGGGGAACATCATCGCCGAGCCCTTCGTCAAAAGCCTCCTCCCCTAAATCCTCCCGGGCATGACCAGGAGAACCACCCTGGCGGAAACTCATTTCTTCCAGGGCGAATGGGCCAGGGGCGTCTCGTTCCCGGGGAATATCGGAATCCTCGGAACGAGCGTCCAGGGAAGAATTCGGAGAGGAGACAGGGCTATCGGCAGTCCTAAAATGGATCTCGTACGGGCTCTGGAACTCTTCGGTATCTAGAGAGGAGTTGGAGTGAAGCGGGGAACCCATAGAAAAGAAGAGAATAAGGAGATAGGGCTTACTTGGCTGAAAGGGCGAGGGAGCGAATGAGCAGAGCGTCTGGAGAAATTTTGCAGAAAGTAAACTAGTGAGAAGGAGGTTAGGCCCCTTATATAGACGGAGGAATAGGAACCGCCACCTCAAAAGGTGGAAAAGCAATAATGACACGATGAACGAGACACTGATCAGTGCAGAAGAGGAAAAGGCGGCGTCGTCAGAAACCCATTGTAGCACGGATGGGTCCTACCAGGAGAGTAGCAACCAAAGAGGGAGCGTTTAAGACCAGTTCCCCGCGTCATGAAAACCCGGATGACTGGTCTGGGGGGCTAGTGATAATACTGGCCCAGAATCCGGCTGGGCCAGGAAGGTCCGCGGCCCATAACTATCAAAGCAGTATCTTTCCCGCTGGAAGGTACATCCGGATAAGGAAGAGGACATATGATGACAAAGGAAGTGGTCCTGCACCTTATCCTCGAAGCAGGTAGAGCTCGGCTATAAATACTAGTTTCAAACAGTAAACAAGGTAAGTGACTGATCTCCCTATTCTATATTGAGTGCTCCTTCCGTACGTTTACCTTCCCCGCTATCCCCATCTCATCATCACGCCGGAGCTTCTTCCCCGGGACGCCTCCCGGGGATTGTTTTGCAGGACCATAGCGGGCCGATCAAGAAGGTGACCCGGGTAAGCGTCAACCCCTGGAGACGGACGGATTTTGGTAGCATCATAAACTACAATTATCCAAACTATGAGGCATGCAATTGATTTAAAATACAAAGCCCATGGAAAATTTAGCAAGATTAACAACATTCATACACAATTCAACATCAAGAATTCAAATGATAATCTAACCCAAAATAGAAGCATAATGAAGTTAATGAAGATTTCAAGCAAAGAAGTCTACATCAATTGCTCCCAAGGAAGAAACTAAGCTAATACAATCATACTAATTAATACATGTTTGTTCATCAAATCCAATGGAAGAAAAAGAGAAGAAAGGGGGAAAAAATGGGAAAATCTACTTTGGATTTGGGGGAAGCTCGTCTAAAAAAGGGAGAGATAAGGGGGTATTTATAGCCTCAAAATTCAGCTCAAGGAGGCAAGTAGGCCACAACTTTAACGACGCTTTCTTTGGTCGCTGTTCTTCACAGCGACACTTCTGGGCAGCTTGTGACGCTTCTGGGCAGCAGTGACACTTCCTTCAAGCTCCAGCGACACTTTCTTCATCTCCAGTGACACTTTTCTGGGCTTGAGCGACACTTTTCTGGCAGCTTCTACAAGCATAGTCAAATCCAAATCATCAAATCATCAACTCTATAGCATAGTCATAGAAGGTCTTCAAGAATATCAATCCAAATGTTCCAAAACATGTACATTATCATAGAATCTTGCAATTACGAATCTAATGTACAATGAGCTATTTAATACCAAAAGTTGCTCAAAAACAAGTCTTAAAATGTGCTAAAACTAGGGTATAAATAGGGTTTATCAGCTTGGCTTGATAGGTTTCAACCCGGGCCCCGGTAAGGAGCCTTGGGTCTTAGATTTACAAGATTCGGCTTCCAGTCCCGGTCTTCAACCTGGGACCCGGACCTCTAGTCCCGGCCTTCGACCCAGGACCCGGGCCTCCAGTCCCGGCCGGGTCCGGTCCCAGTCTCGGCCCCGTACCTCTGGTCCCGGCCTTCGGCCCGGGACCCGGTCCTCTAGTGAAGGTTTGCTCATCTGTTCTAGCCTAATGAGCCCTTGCACTTTTATTGGGAGAGGAGAAAAGGAATCAAAGTTTGCATTATTTTTATTAGCCAGTGCCAATTTAGTAATAGCATCAGCTACTTGATTACCCTCTATATGAATATGGAGAATGGGGCAATTTTTGGCTAATAATTGCATCTCATCAGCTAGTTGGAAAAGTTTCCAATGAGCAGTTTTAGAGTTAAGAACAATTGAAATGGCATTTAAATAGTCAGACTCTATAATTATACTATCAGCATATATGCAAGAATTATGGATAACAAATTTGATGGCACACAACTCAGCTCCTAAGGCTAAATTCAGATTAAACACAGGAACTCATAGCACAGACAAATCCTCCCATGTTATTTCTAACCTCATAACTGATACCAGCTAGATCATAAGGAGCAGACCATGAAGCACCCACATTGATTTTATGACCTGTAGCAGGTTTTGTCCAACAAATTCTGGAGATTTTAAGTTTAGGAGGTTTGATACTATGGGAAAGAAAGGTATGGTCAGCAATATCTGTATCAAACTAAAAAATATATAACCTATTTGCTCTTTTTAACTAATTAATAAAGTAATTCGGGATTTCATCAAAATCAAGCTTGGAGAACACCTTCATAAGATGAGCACATGAAAGTCCAACAATCTCGAAATAATGGCATTCACACACCCCTTCAAAGTGTTGGAATTCAACTTGACCATCCAAGGATCATTTCTCATCCCACCCTTGAACTTCACAACATACGTCTCAGAATTAGAAGGATCAACATCGACTTTCAATAATTCAACATTAAGCCATATAGATCTAAAATTGTTAAACATGTTCCCGGTGTATATATCACTAGCATGCTTCAATATAAACTTTTATCAGTGGCCAAATGAAATATCTGTTCAGATTCATGGCCCTCAGCTCTTTCTTTCTGTATTATCTATCCTCATTATTGCTTGATCAAACTTTTCAGCAAACTCCTTCACACTAGTTGAATTGTTAACATAATCTTAGAAAAATGCATTAACCTCTTCACTTCTACCCGTAGTAGGCATCCAAGCAAAACAACGTAGTACGATTATACACTGGAACCCATGCTTCACGATCCACATAAAGCCCTGTAAGCCAAGAATGTTTCTCCAATTCATACCTCGCCATTAGCTCTTTCCACATTTTCTCGAAATCTCCAACTCTATACGTGAACATGAGACACTATTTCATCTCTTTTTGAAGCATGATTTTTTAAAATACATGTGTCGAAATTTCTCTCTAAATTCATCTTGATATGTAGTAACATAATTTTTGACATGTATTCAGAAACACTTTCGAAATTGTTGCTATCATCGCAGGATCTGAATCGGTAATTATTGACACCTTGGAGCAATCCATCGCATTGCATATTTCCATGTCTGAAAGAGCAACACAAAAGTTAATCAGCTGAACCCTAGTGTATATCTAGATTTTACTCTGTACCAACTACCAAGTGTCCTAGGATGGTCATAAAGCCATCAACCAATTCCATCGCTATCCCCTAAGATCCAAACCAAAATTTTCTAGCCATTTAAATACATCGAATTTGGTATTAGTATTAGTGGTTGAAATCTGAGAATCAGTTAGGAGCTTTGGGATTAATGAAGCCCTCAAGAACTAACCATAGTTGATGTCTTACAGTTTGTCTCATTATAGGTTATCTGTATGCTTGTTTTGTTTTATTCAGGCTAATCATTGTCCTTTTTGCTTTTTTTGATTCACAAGTTGACTGATGCTTGACCCACATTCTCATCTTGTAGCCGTCCACATCAAAATTGAATTGTATGAGAATGGTGATTCACAACTGTAAATGGGGCAAATGGAAAACTATACATGTTAGTCATGTAGCTGGTGTCAAATATTATGCCACCTCCAAATTTCTAGTACTACAACCTTGACCGTGCATCGACCCAAAAGAAAATAATTGCACGTCCTTCTCCACTAGGCTGACTAGCACCGAAAAATTTAAGGACGTCCTTGGCTTATTTTTTATAAAGTACATACTCATCTATTGAGCATTCTTAACATCCAGTCTGAAGAATATAACGGAAATGATTCCAACAATCAAGGTCGTTGAAATCAAGTGCATCTCCTCCAAGAATAGAGGGGACTTTGTTTGCATGTAGATTTTGCTCGCAAACAACTCCACCACGCATTTCACACCTTCAGATATTTTAGTGTCACTCATTTTCATAAGCGGTTTGTTAGGCGTTAGAACAAATGCATGATTGTAAATCTATGATCATCCTCAAATATCGAACCGTTCACTCATTAGTCTTCACATTCAACAGTATCTGCATATAAGCTTCACAGCCCCTGTCACTATAATGTGTTTGGACGATGATTTTAATCTGACATCATTTCATTAACTTGTTTATCATACGATCCATGATGAGAGCACATAAAAAGAACTGATGTGATTGCATCGTTCCTCGTCCGAGATCTTGTTTTAACCCTTTCAAACTCTTTCATAGCGTCTCGCTTTAATGTATTTTTTGACATAAGATTTTCCTACCTTGTAGTCATTTTGCTTGGTCGGCGAGCTAAATTTGAAATCAAGATTTTCATCTGGTGGCTAAACATTAGTTTTATCCAAAAATCACAAATAAGAATCTTGATTGGTACATCAATAACACATTAAAATATGTCAATATCTACTCCAAGTGGATGATTTCTTAACTTAATAATACGAATACGTAATCATTGAAATTTTTATACTTGTATGAAAATAAAATATTAAACCAAGATCTTTGATCTGACATGGATGTTTCTAAATGCTCTTCATCCATTGATGATCCACGTTCAATATTGGAGTCACGAAAATTAATCTGATTAGAAAAGTGACAATTCCTCACAGCGGAAGGTTTTGATGGATTTGAAGAGCGAATTTGGACGTAAGGGAAAGGTTAGCACTCAGCGATCTTATAATTTTCCACAAGGTGAACATCGATTACTACCTTCTTCGTCGATGATCTAGTCCTCTCAAATCCTACCCGAGGAGTCATTTTTCCTTTAGAATTTACACATTGGGAGACTCTCTATGTTGGATATAATACAAGAACTTGGAATTTTGACAGGAAACTTCATTTGCTGCTTGTGTGACACCCATCCAGAAACCGCGGAGTATTTGTTTCTCAAGTGCACGTAATCGGGGGGGGGGGGGTTTACACTATATGGGCTTGCCCACGTTGCCTAACCTTCGAGACTTATGGCGCCTAATGTGCATGTGGAGCCGACGTAGGAGCCAATGAAAATTCATGGCAAGAACAAAATCAGTGGCATCTGAAGCTAGTAAACTCACTATTTCGGAATTATGTGATCTTGTTTTAGTAGAATTTAGCTTACGTGCTCAGTAATTTTGAATGGGATGTAACAGTCATATGTGTGTAGATGGTGGTGAACTAATGAATGAAAACGTGTAAAAAATTAAAAATTCCTTTTTTTTAAGTTAATGAAATACATGATATGGCTATCTGAATTAAGTGGTGGCCGAATCATACGATGGTGGAGTTGCTAATGAGAATATAGAGAATCCATCGATGAAGTGTTTTAATTTATTTTTTTTACTACTCGTAAAGAAAAGGGAAAAAAGGGGTTGGTATATTGAATTTTAGTGGTACACGTGTTGGTTGGAGATAAAAATTGATCAAGGGGTCGGGTCATGATTATAATAGGTAAACATATGTGTAAAAAGGCAAGGGTAAAACGATCACATTCCATATATATTGTAAATTTTCATCGGGGTGGGTTGGAAGCTACTAACAAACTGCCCGATAGCACAAACAGGAAGAATATGGCTATGTTGGAAGCCAGATTTGTATGATATTTCGGTAATAAGCATTGGAGATCAGTGGATTGACTGCATTTGCCGGAAAAAGGAACTCGGGCTGGAGTTTTACTTGACGGTTGTTTATGCTCATAATAGTGAAGTAGAAGCAGGGACCAAACAACCACTCAGACTGAATTTATGGCGTTATCTGGAGACTGCAAATCACCAGGATATGCCATGGATGGTGGTGGGGGATTTTAACTCCCCCCTAAATTTGGGAGACCGAACTGGAGGAGAGGATGTACAGCTAGCTGAGGTGGAAAATTTTAGAGACACGGTAAACTTGATTCAACTGCATGAGTTGAAAAGTACAGGACCTTTTTTCACGTGGGACAATAAAAGGGAAGAAGGCAGAATTTTCAGTAGAATCGACAGAGCAATTGATACGAATATCCAGAGGTTATTCTTCTTCTATGTTAATTCATGTGCCAATGTCTGGAAGGAAGAAATTGTTCAATGTTCTCAATACTCTTATGAAACAAGTTCGTGATGAATATTAGAAGAAGATGGGGGTTATGCTGGTTATTACTCTCATTTCCAAAGATTGAAGTCGTGAAGAAGTTTTATTGAAGTGCCTTAAAAGAACCGACTGGGCCTTCAATTAGTGGGTTGGTTCAACAACAGTTTATCGCTTTATTATTTAGGTTATTTTATTGTTTTTATTTAAGGAATTCGTTCATACCTTTGTGTTATGGTATGATGAATTTTAATTATAGTTAAATAAGGTTTTAGCTTGCAAAAGCTGCCTTAAGTGTTTCCTTTTTGGTTAAGATGTAATATTCCTTACCTTATTGTATCCTGCACTTTTTTAATCACCCTATAATCTTATAAATAGGGTGGTGAACGAATTTATTCAAATACAATTATATACAACAATCATCTTATATTGAGTTTTATCTCATTCAACTGTTAGGTTAACCTCTAATCGCTAGATTAGATCAATCGTTAGATTGAAACCCCCGATTATGAGATATAGGTGTGTCCATCTCAAGTTGGTGCAAGTAGTGCTTGGTGTGTGGAATTCAACCTTGTGTTACTGAAATTCAAAAGTTGTGTCTTTCAAGTTCATCTCGAAGTGTGTCTTCTTCTTTGAAAGGGGGTGCTTTCGATCGACACTTCGTAGGGTGCTCTTAATCATTCCGCAAAACCAGGATCTTCGTAAGGAGGTTCATATCCAGGATCTTCACAAGGAGATTCATATCAGTTGGTATCAAGAGTAAAGGTAGATCTTCGACCATCTAGTGAAAAATATTTTTGGATTATCAGTATCGACCTAAAATCGCAGCTGGTTCGATCATACATTTTGAACGTGTTATACTAATCCTATTGGGAAAATTATTTTTTCTGGTGGAAGAGTATTGATTGATGTTTATTTAGGTTTTGGAACCGTTCAAAAAGAATTTTCGAGTTGGGAGATATCGATTTTTCAAGTTGGTTCGTAGATTCTGAAAAAAAAAAAAAAAACAAAGTTGTGGAGTTTAATTGTGCTTTGTTTGTGATTGGCATAATTGGTGGAAGTTTCTGAGGAGTTTGTCTGATATAAATTGATTTGGGAAGATTTTGTATCATTTTCGGAAAGTTTAAAGGTGATTAAACTTCATCAGATTGGGTTTTGGAGAACTACGCTGAATTTCCGAAACTAATTGCTTCAGTTTCCATACTTTCTTCTAAATTCCATATCTTCTTCGTTATAACTTCGATTTGGGTGATTCAACTTGTGTTATTTTCCTTATTCTTTCTAGAATTTGGAAATATTATTCTTGCATCCTATCTAATGATTGATATCTATTAAACGGTTCAATGTATTTCACATCACCTATCTTTACGGGTAATGATGGACCCGAAGCATATTTGGCTTGGGAGGAACAATTGGAATATCACTTTCAGTTTTACAAGTTCGACGAATGTGAGAAGGTTCGTATTGCTTCTGATCAGTTTGAAGACTATGCTTATGACTGGTGGTATGACTTGAAGAAAGATCGTCGTATGCAAGGGAGGTCTAAAATTGTTACTTGAGAAAAGTTGAGGCACTATTTGAGGAAACATTTTGTCCCTGTTTGTTTTCTTGTATCTTTTCAGGAAGAACAAGAACGTCAACGGCAATATCAAGACATCCGGAATTCAATTCAGAGTATTCCTCGTAAGATGTATGTGGAGACGCCAAAGGTTAATATGCATTCTACTTCTCAAGTTGTTGAGGTTTTGAAAGAAGACCATTCTCCATTCCATGTTCCTGAGGCCGAGTTTCTGATTACTGATGTTGCTGACCATGTTGGCGATGTTGGTGCTACTTTTGTGGAAAGCGATGTTCGGTTTGCTGACTATTTCCTTAAAGATGTTCCAGTATTCGACAAAGAGGCTAAGGATGATGAGGTTCTAGATGTTCCATTATTCGATGAAGAGGCTAAGGATGATGAGGTTCTAGATGACTATTTCCTTGAAGATGTTCCATTATTCGACGAAGAGGCTAATGATGATGATGTTCTAGATGTTCACTATGTTTTTGATGAAGTTCCTACGTTTGATGATGAATATGTTCTAGTAGTTACGAGTGTTCCCAAAGTTGTTGATGATCAGAAGTCCATTAAAGCTCATATACATTCTGATTTTGGTCTTAGGGATCAAGATTTTTTCCATGACACATATTGGGCATCTCTGGATTTTAAGAAACTGTTGAATCCTTTTCGTAAGAGAATTTTTTTCCCTTGATGGAGTATTTAGGTTGATCTCATTTTCTTACATTTAGCCAACATTCGAGGACGAATCTTCTTGAAGAGGGAGGGAATGATACGAATATCCAGAGGTTATTCTTCTATGTTAATTCATGTGCCAATGTCTGGAAGGAAGAAATTGTTCAATGTTCTCAATACTCTTATGAAACAAGTTCGTGATGAATATTAGAAGAAGATGGGGGCTATGATGGTTATTACTCTCATTTCCGAAGATTGAAGTCGTGAAGAAGTTTTATTGAAGTGCCTTAAAAGAACCGACTGGGCCTTCAATTAGTGGGTTGGTTCAACAACAGTTTATCGCTTTATTATTTAGGTTATTTTATTGTTTTTATTTAAGAAATTCGTTCATACCTTTGTGTTATGGTATGATGAATTTTAATTATAGTTAAATAAGGTTTTAGCTTGCAAAAGCTGCTTTAAGTGTTTCCTTTTTGGTTAAGATGTAATATTCCTTACCTTATTGTATCCTGCACTTTTTTAATCACCCTATAATCTTATAAATAGGGTGGTGAACGAATTTATTAAATACAATTATATACAACAATCATCTTATATTGAGTTTTATCTCATTTAACCGTTAGGTTAACCTCTAATCGCTAGATTAGGTCAATCGTTAGATTGAAACCCCCGATTTTGAGATCTAGGTGTGTCCATCTCAAGTTGGTGCAAGTAGTGCTTGGCGTGTGGAATTCGACCTTGTGTTACTGAAGTTCAAAAGTTTTGTCTTTCAAGTTCATCTCGAAGTGTGTCTTCTTCTTTGAAAGGGGGTGCTTTCGATCGACACTTCGGAGGGTGCTCTTAATCATTCCGCAAAACCAGGATCTTCGTAAGGAGGTTCATATCCAGGATCTTCACAAGGAGATTCATATCAGCAATGGTGAATGAGATGTGGTTGGACAGATGGATGGAAGCGATATATGAGGTAAAACCCAATGATGCATCAGATCATTTACCATTACTTATACACCTAGATAAGCCAAGAAAGTGTTCTGCTACACGTCCTTTTAAGTTCTTCAATATGTGGGTAAACTCGCCGGACTTTCTTACATTAGTGGAGCAAAATTGAAGGATGCGGAAACACAGTACTCTTGTGGATCTATTTAAAACTCTGAAGGTGCTGGAAATATCACTTAAATGATTGAACAAGAGGGAATTTTCAGACATTCAGAAAAGAGCCATGGAAGCAAAAGAGAAGTGGGAGAACCAGTTCAATCTATTACAAACACATGTATTGGATAAAGGGCTGCAAGAAAATGAAGCAAGGGCAAGGAGAGAATCAATGGAACTAGCTGAAGCGGAGTTCAGTTTCCTACAGCAGCGGTCTAAGGAGAAATGGATAAAGGAGGGGGACAGGCCAACCAAAATTTTCTATGCAAGCATGAAAAAGAGGCAATACAGAAATCATATAGTCAGCCTGAAGGTGGGAAACGATAGAGTGGATGGAAGAGAGGGGGTGGAGCAGCATCTACTGCAGTTCTTTGGTGACCGAATGGGAAAGACAGTGATTACAGAGAGTGAAATTGATCCTTTAGTGGCAGCAGAGGTAACTTTCTTACAGTGGAGCAACAAATACCCTTGATAAAGCCGATTACAGATGATGAGATATGGGGAGCTCTGAATAGCATTGATAATGACAAAAGTCCTGGAGTAGATGGATTTTCGAGTTTTTTCTTCAAGAAAGCATGGGGGATTGTTGGTGATGATATCAAAAAGGGGATTAGGAGTTTCTTCCAGGGCGATGAAGTACCACAGGAATTTAGCAGGGCTATTTTAACACTAATACCGAAAGTTGATAATCCGCAGTCAGCTGGGGACTATAGGCCGATTTCCTGCTGTCCTGTTTTATATAAAGTCGTCACAAAGATCATGAGTAACAGGTTAAGTGAGGTACTCCCTGAAGTGATAAATGGAAATCAAGGTGCATTCGTGAAAGGGAGGAGGATATTACATAATATTCTCCTAGCGCAAGAGCTTTTAACAGGATATAAGAAGCCGAGCAATATTTCGAGTTGCATGGTAAAAATTGATATACAGAAGGCTTTCGACAGTATAAGCTAGGAGTTTCTTTTCAAATGGCTGGCAGTTCTAAAGTATCCAGGATTGTTTATTGAGTGGATAAGACGATGCGTTGAGGATACCACTTATTGTTTCTCTTTGAATGGTGCGTACACGGATTGTTTTAAAGGGAGGAGTGGTGTTAAACAGGGGGATCCGATATCACCTTTATTGTTTGTAATTGGGATGGAATATCTATCGAGACAGCTTAGCCTGGCCATAAAAACGAAAGCTATAGAGTTCCATCAGAGGAGTTTAAAGGGGGGAAATACACAGTTTGATGTTTGCAGATGATCTGTTAATTTTCTGTAGGGCGAGCAAGCACTCAATGGAAGGGGTTAAAGCTGTTTTAGAGGAGTTTAGGAAGGTTTCTGGCCTGAGGATAAATGAAGGAAAATCTTAGGCTTTCTTCTCGACAATGACAGAAACTGAATCAAAGATGTTGGCTGATACTCTGAATATAGTTCAAGGAAGTTTCCCAATGAATTACCTGGGACTTCCAGTCTCGACAGGGAAGTGGAGAGCTGAAGATTGTGAGAAAATGGTGGAGAAGATTGCAGGACAAATAGGCACTTTGGGTTCCAGGAATATGGCATATGCAGGTAAAGTGCAGCTTATAAACACAATTCTGTTGAGTAAAGCTGGTCACTGGGCGAATGTTTTTCAAATACCTGAGAGTGTGCACAAAGCCATTGAGACAAAATGCAGAAATTTTCTATGGGGCAGAAAGGAAGGGGAGAAAAGAGTTACACTAGTGTCTTGGAAAACATGAATGAAAACGTGTAAAAAATTAAAAAAAAAAAAATTTAGTTAATGAAATACATGATATGGGTATCTGAATTAGGTGGTGGCCGAATCATACGATAGTGGAGTTGCTAATGAGAATATAGAGAATCCATCGATGAAGTGTTTTAATTTTTTTTTTTTTTTACTACTCGTAAAGAAAAGGGAAAAAAGGGGTTGGTATATTGAATTTTAGTGGTACACGTGTTGGTTGGAGATAAAAATTGATCAAGGGGTCGGGTCATGATTATAATTGGTAAACATATGTGTAAAAAGGCAATGGTAAAACGATCACATTCCATATATATTGTAAATTTTCATCGGGGATATATAAAAAAGGAGACCATATAACAAGATGCAGACCAGACCAGACCATTAATGAAAATGTGATATTGTTTCATTACTAGAAACCGCGCGTATACATCATTACAAGCAACATGAAAGAGATGGTTGCTTGGACTTATTCTTATACATAAAATAAATAAAAACATACGTCAAACGTAGCTGAATGCATATGAGAATGGCATAACATCGATCAGAGGTTTCAGACCACCATTAATTTTGTGACTCAACAAAAAGTGATGGTGTAATCAGCTCCGGTGCAGGTAAAGGTACTGGATTGGTCATCATGAGCGTAGCTATAGGCCTGAGGGCAAGCGGCTTTGAAATACTGAGAGTAGTTGGTCGGTACGCATTTTCCCCGGGCCTCGTATTCGCCGGTGCAGCAATATTCAGGGTTCCCGAAAGCAGCGCATGCACTTTTGCACCCCACCACGGCGTTGCCGGACCGCTGCTTGAGCTCTTCAGGACACTGTCCGTTCACATCAGCCGTGCATTTGACCTCGGTGCAGTCCCCGGTCCCGGAAGTCGGCTTTATTGAGATCCCGATGTTGAATCCGTCCACCAGGCTGACGTCGTAGGTATCCTGAGAAGCGAGGGTGATTTCAACCAGAGACGTCGGCGTTGCGCCACCAGCTCCGTTGCACTGTACGGCGCCACCGCAGTCTCCGGTTGCGCAGGTACCCTTCCCGGATGGGTCGAAGTTGCATCCGCTGCGGCCCCAGATGCGGCCGGACCATCCTGCCGGTGCCGGCACAGCCTTCTCGGCATTCGGTGCCAACTCGAATCCGCCGTTCATCAGCTGCGGTCCGGTTCCGGCTAACAGACCGGCGTATATGGTTTGTTGACAACTGTTTTTCACCGTGAAAGTGGTTGCTTCCAGGTGATGCACTGCATGCAAGAACATCAGAAAATTAAAGAGAAATGGTAACATATATTATTTATGTGACCATGCAATGAAACAGGGGTTTTAATGTAAAATTAAAAAATTATACTCCTAAATAGTTTGGACAATTAGTGCCTAAAACATACGTAGATTTTTCTTAAAAAGTTGGATTTTCAGGAACCAATTCGTAATATGAGCATAAAATAGTTGTATTTGATTGTTAAGGAACAAATAAGTACCTGAAAATGAAACAAGAAGGATGAAGGTGAGCCAAGTGAGAGCCATGATGCGTATTATAATTGATTGTGTTCTACAAAAGATGCTGTTGATTTAGGTGATTAACAACGAGGTTTTATGGCTGTATTTATATAGGTGAGGAGGGGCTAAAAATTAAAATGACCAGATTTTTTGTGTACTATGGATCATAACGTGACTTAGTTTGCACAGCTTGAATTTTCTATGAGTTGATTTTTTCTAATTATCAAATGGAGTAAGGAAAAGTATTTGAAGACTAGACTTTGAAAATTAATTTGCATTTATGATTCACGTATCTATATAGTTAGTAGAGCCGTTAGCTCATTCATTAGCTCATTTTCTTTCATTTTTTGGGGGAGATTAAGGTCACGTGCTTTTCTGTATATCAGTTCAATTCAACTCAGTTAAATTTTTTTCGTTCTATTCAGTTCAATGATTTTTTATTATAAGTTATATTTTTACTATAAATTACAATGATTTATGATCAATTTAAAAATTATTTCAGTCAATTTAGTTAAATATTTTAAAATTGTTTCAATTCAGTTAAATATATATAAATTTATTTCAATTTAGTTCAGTTCAGTTCAGAAGAAAATAAGCTCTAACAAACAGAAAGTAAGATAGGTCTTCTTAAAAAAAAATCAAAAAATATGTTTTATTAATATATTATGAGAATCACTAATTGCTTTTATTCAATTTTGGCTTTTCCTAACTTCCATCCATCATATTTCTTCGCTTATCCATGCTGCAATTTAATTGCGGGCCATGATTTAATTTGCACAGAATATGTTTTAAAAAGTATTGACAAGGGATTTCAAATAAAAATATAAAAGTTTCGAGAAAAGTGGAGGTATATATTTTCAAATGTCCCCGTTTCGAGTTTTATAAAAAACACTAATGAAAATAAATTTGTTTGCTTTGACCCCAAATTATTAAGGTTTTGAAATCAAATAGAGCATGGAGAATAAGCCAATCAAATTAAACGAACTTATGTTACAGCTCATACTTTGGCTATATTGATCATGATGTCTATTTGTAAATAAAACTCTTAATTTAAACCGCTTTTGTAGTTGATATTATGAGAAGTCTCTTCTATACCTTTGATGATAAATCCCTTAAATTTGTGTTTTCGGACGTATGATACTTCGTCCTTCATTAGTTAAATTTGAGCATTTTCCATCTCTTTTGCAGGATAAGGTTAATGTCCGAACTTAATGCCCATAAACCGTTTGATGAAATTCCGTGTCGTTATGTAAGTAACTTTTTCATTATTGTTTTAGAGCTGTTTATCCTTTGTGTTCCTATATGTGAGAAGTCTTTCATGAATAATTTAATGTCTTCTATTTTCAATGAACATTACATTGTTTTTTAAAAAAATTAGCTTATAAATCAAGTGATCCCCAATAAAATTTTCTTCCCCTGCTTTTTTTGAAGGTGAACCTACCACCCCATGGTACAGTAACACTAGATTTCAACCGTTGCTTAACCTCCAGTCCCTCTAATGATGAAATTTAAACATGAATATTGCTGGATCAACTTTATTTCATAATTTTATTTGTACAGTAACATTACATTTTATTTTTTTAATGCAAACCATCATATGATGGAGGAAATTCGATTTGGCTTCCCCAAGCCTACATAAAAATAAATAAATTACATTCAGAGCTAAGGAGCTCAGTTCAGGGTATCAAAGTATCAAGAGAATCCAAAACTTCTAAGAAAATCCAAAGCTTCTAAGAGACAACATAATGTGTAACTCTAACTAAACCTCCTTACACTTTAGTGAGTCGTTTCCAAGGCGAACCACAAGATTGTCCAGAGGTTAGTAAAGAGAAGTTACTTATGCAAAGTGAAATTGAAGACAGAGAGCTAGAACTGGGACAGATGGAGCACCAGAACCAACATACACCCCCATTTTAGAGTCACCCTTTGAGATATCAGCTGAGCATTTGTCCCTAGCAGTGACTGCAAAATCAGAGGGAAATCATCAGCAGTAACCATCCTTTGCTAATCTGAGAGAAGGTACACTCAACTGGTCTAGCCTAACAAGACCTTGGACTATTGCTGGAAGAGAAGAGAAGGAGTTAAAATGAGTACTGCTTTTACTAGTCAGGGCCAGTTTAGCAATAGCATCAGCTACTTGATTACCTTCTCTATGGATATGGAGAATATGGCAATTTTTAACTAATAAAATGAATCTCATCAGCTAGTTGGAAAAGTTTCCAATGAGCAGTTATAGGGTTAAGAACAGATGAGATAGCATTTAAGCAGCCAGACTCAATAATGATACTATCAGCATAGATGCAAGCATATTGGAGAGCAAATTTGATGGCACACATTTCAGCTTCTAATGTTGAGTCACATTGAACAAAGGAACTCCTAGCAGAGCAAATCCTCCCATGTTATTTCTAACCACAAAGCAGATACCAGCTAGAGCATAAGACCGTGAAGCATCTACATTAATTTCCATTCCACTAGCAGGTTTTGTCCAACAAATTCTGGAGATTTTAGGTTTAGGAGGTTTGATGCTAAGTGAAAGAAAAGTGTGGTTAGCAATATCAGTATCAAAATGAGAAGATTTATAAAATGGTTTAGCAGAAAACATATGAAAAAGTTGATCCCTAATGCCATGAATAACAGAGGGAGCATACAATTTAATGTTTTCAAAAAACCATCTATTTCTAGCTTTCCACAGATTCCAGCAAGTAATAGATGGAGAAATTCTAATAATGGAATTACGTAAAGAGGAAAGGCCAGAGTATGTTAGATAGAAGGAGAGTCTTTCCCATATAGAGTCAAACTGTCTATCTGAAATACCCATGAACTGATGCACTATTTTCCAGACAGATAGGGAAAAAGCACAAGAGTTATAGAAATGATCAAGAGAATCTTCATGCATGCACATAGGACACTTAGATGGGAGATTGAATTTCCATTTGTTGAGGATATTATCAAATGTCAGCAAGGAGTTAATCATCCTCCACATAAAAACAGAAACTTTTTTCTCCATCTTTGGATTCCATAGATGAAGAATGGAGGCAATATTACCTCTTTGTTCCCTGATCTGAGTATATGCTGATTTGAAGGAGAAGACACTAGATGTATTCGCTTTCCAGATCAATCTGTCTTCTCTATGTTCAAATATCTGAGAATCCTGCAAAAGAAGAACTACTTCAGAGGAGAGAAGAGGAGAGAGCTGAGGCAGATAAACATTTCTATTGGCATGAAAATCAGAGACATATATGGCACAGGGAATAGAGGATTGGGAGCCAACATCTAACCAGTTAGATGTCCAAAAATTACATGCACCATTTCCCAAAATTACTCTAGTCTGACTTTCACACCAATCATTAACTGAACAGATTCTTCTCCAATTAGGAGAATTCCTATATGACTCAGGCAAGGATGCAATAAAATGTGTCCAAAGAGGATTGGAATTTTGAAATTTCCACCACAACTTGGCAGAACAGGTATGAATAATAGAGGAAATTGACCTAAAACCCAAACCATTTTGGTTCAGATGGAAACAGAGTTCATCCCACCTTTTCCAAGATTTTTTGGGTTTTAGATCATTTTCACTCCAGAAAAATATGCTCATTTTCCTTTCAATTTTTTAATGACCTGTTTTGGAGGAGAAATAACAGACCACACATGTTGTGGGATTGAAAATATGCAAGATTTGATCAAGGTAATCCTACCCTCAGTAGACAACCATCTATTTTTTCAATAATTTAAGTTTTTGTCAATTTGCTCAAAGATTGGTTGAAAATAAATATTCTGGGCTTTACCTCTAAAAATAGGGACCCCAAAGTATTTCATAAGAAAACTATCCAATTTTATACCCAAAGATCTTTTGATGTTATGAATCTGAGACACAGAAGCATGTTTACTAATGAATAAATCACTCTTATCAAAATTAATCTTCTGACCAGAGGATTCTTCAAATTTCTCAAGGAATGCTTTAAGTCTAATGAGAGTAAGCCTATTAGAGTTAAGAAATATGACAGTATCATCAGCATAGGTGAGGTGAGAGATTCTTAGAGCATTACATGGTAGATCAAAATACTGTAACTTACCCTTATCAAAAGCAAAAGCTAGTAATCTTGTAAAAGCCTCACTGAAGATGTTAAAGAGAAAGGGGGAGAGTGGATCCCCATGCTTAATGCCCCTGTAAGGTTGGAAAAAGCCTACAGCCAGATGATAGATTTTTCAAAATCAAGTTAACAAATTTATCGTGGAAACCAAACTTTAGAAGAATTGATTTTATAAAAACCTGAGCAGTGAAGCCATTTGGCCCTGGGCTGCTATTCTTATTCATACTGAAGACAATATTTTTAACTTTCAATAATGAAATTGGTTGCATCAGTTTAATATTGTCCTCAGTCTGAACAAGAGAGGGAATTTGGTTCAGAAAATGGGACTGGAATTGATCATCAGTGGGCTCTTCTGTAAGGAGATTTTCATAATAAGATATGGCTTCCTGTTCAATCTCATTATTATCATCAAGCCATCTACCTTCACTATTCTTAATCATAATAATACTAAGCCTTCTTTTTTTTCCTTGACAGAGTTATGGAAAAATTTAGGATTATCATCCCCCTCTTTCAACCATTTGATTTTAACTTTCTGTTTCCAGAAATGCCTTTGTTCCTTGATGGCTTTAAGAATGGTGGCCTTTGCTTTTTTGAGTTTGATCAACTCATCAGAGGAGTGATGGTGCCAGACTAAAACCCTTAGGATATGTATTATTGGGCCCTTGCAAGTACCAAGCTCATTAGGTAGGTTACCCTTAAACCCTAGTTGTGAGACACTATATAAAACAAAGCAAGCAACATGGAGAAGGTATACTCTCATTCCTCATTTCTCTTACTACTCATATTCTTTCTAGATGGGTCTCTGACTTGAGCGTCGGAGAGGAGCCGGGGGGCTCCCCTTTTGTAGGTACTGACGGACACCCATACACTGGGGTATCAAGACCATATCGGATCTGGTGGCGCTCTAGGCATCTCTTCCAAGAGCTCACCACCACCCCTGCATCAATTCCGACAACCTTGGAAGACCGGTGAAATTGAGCAGCATCAAGTTGGCATGCCCAGTGGGATACGATCTTGATATGCAAAGGGTAGCTTCGCAGTCTCTACCTGAGAGGGAAGAAAAGAAAGAAAGAGAAAAGAAGGAGAAAGAAAAGAAAAATAAGAGAGGGAGAGAGGAAAGAAAGAGAAGAGGGGGAGAAAGAAAAGAAAAATAGGAGGGGAAGGAAAGAAAGAAAGAGAAGAGAGGGAGAAAGAAAAGAAAATTAAGAGGGGAAGAAAGGGAAGAAGAGAAGAGACGGAGAAAGAAAAGAAAAAGAAGAGGGAGAGAAAAGAAAGAAAAGAAGAGAGGGAGAAAGAAAAGAAAAATAAGAGGGGAAGAAGGGAAGAAGACGAGGAAAGGAAGAGGTGAAGAACCTCCACGGACTCTGGCCCCGGCCTCTTCCGGTCTCGGCCCCGAGCTCCTTCAGACCCGGTCGGGGCCTCCTTAGGACCCTTCCTCGTCCGATCTCGGCCCTGGGTTTCTTTAGACCTGGTCGGGGCCTCCTTAGGACCCTGCCTCATCCGGTCTCGGCCCCGGACTCCTTCAGACCCGGCTGGAGCCTCCTTAGGACCCTAGCTCCTCCGGTCTCGGCCCCGGGCTCCTTCAGACCCGGCCGGGGCCTCCTTAGGACCCTGCCTCCTCTGGTTTCGGCCCCAAACTCTTTCAGACCTGGCCGGAGCCTCCTTTGGACCCGGCCTCCTCCGGACTCGGCCCCGGGCTCCTTCAGACCCGGCCTCCTCCGGACTCGGCCCCGGGCTCCTTCAGACCCGGCCGGGGCCTCCTTTGATCCAGGTCTCCTCCGGATCTCGGGCGTCCTCCCTTGGACCTTGAGGCACCCCTCCGGACCTTGGGCGTCCCCCCGGACTTTCGACGCCCCCTCTGGACTTTGAGGCGCCCCCTCCAGATCTCGGGCGGCCTCCCCTGGACCTTGAGGAACCTTGTCCTCCCTCAGGACATCGGATGCCCCCTCCGGACCTTGGGCGTCCCCCCGGACTTCAGACGCCCCCTCCGAAACTTGGTTGCCTCCGGACCTTGAGGCGCCTCCCAGATCTCGGGCGTCCTCCCCTGGACCTTGAGGTACCCCTCCGCACCTTGTCCACCCTCAGGACCTCAGACGCACCCCTCCGCACCTTGTCCTCCCTCGGGACCTTGGACGCAACCCCTCCGCACCTCGGGCTCCCTCAGGACATCGGACGCCCCCTCCGGACCTTGGGCGTCCCTCCAGACCTTGAGGCGCGCCCTCCGGATCTCGGGCATCCCCCGGACCCCGGATGTCCCTTTCATTGATTTTTTCCGTCCAAGTTAGATTTTGGTCCATGTCTTGATTATGTATGTTCTTATTCATAATATTATGAATCTCTTTCGAGGAGAGTGGGTACCCCTTGGACTTCATAATGTAAGGTAGGACCCTTCTTTGAGGTAGCTATGGTAGGAACCATATCTTACCTTAAGACTTCATAATCTAAGTTTGAACTTCATAATTTATGGTAGGAACCCCATATTGGAGATACATATGGTAGAAACCCTATCTTACCTTTGGACTTCATAATTTATAGTAGAAATTAAATGAGATTATTATTATGGCGCCTCGGATCAGGCGGTGGTTTGGGCTCCGACATGGATATGCCCGAAGCCTTTGGCATGAATATGCCTAAAGAATCAGATGATGAGTTCCTTAGCATCAAATCACGCTTAGAATCTTTGAAAGAAAGAAAAGAATCGGAACCAACGGGTTCCGGCATGAATATGCCCGACCTTTTGTCATGGATATGGCCTTGGCCCTTTATCATGGATATGCCTAGGAACTCAGATGAAGATTCCTTTAGCGTCGGATCACGCTTAGCATCTTCAAAAGAATGAGATAGAATCAAAACATACGGGTCCCCGCATAGGTATGACCTGGATTTTTGGCATTGATATGCCTAGGGAATTAAATAATGAGCCCTTTAGCGTTAGATCACGCTCAGGAACCTTCAAAGAAAAAGTAAGAATAGAATTACATAATTGCCCCTGGTCCGGATAGATGGCCTCAGGCTTAATAGATAGATTTTCACTTGGTAATCAATAAGGCGCCCGGGTCTTAGATTTAAAAGGCCGCCCTTGGCCCAGATAGATGACCTTAGGCTTGTGGCAAGCGATTTCCCCACGTCGTAAATGGGAATCCCACTCAATCAAAACACATTTATATTTCACCTACGACTTCTAACTACTATAGAGTAGATAGTGGGAAGTAGGGATCGAACCACAAGGAGAAGAATCTTGTTTTAGTGTTTTAGCAAAGATTGTTAACACATACATATATATTATATAGAAACCTAGGTAAACAAGGGGGGTTTTTGAGTTGGTTTTGTTACACTACGAAAGAAAGCAACTAAGATAAACTACACTACAATGCAAATACAAGGCCTTAGGAGGCAATTGACTTCAACTTCAACTATCGATTAATCATTGAGTGAACGCTTCATATCTATGATTTATGATCATAAGTCGTGGATGAAAAACATCCTATTCTCTTGATAATAGCTAGTGAGCATGAACACATCACTCAAGAGCCCTCATTATCAATCCACCTAGATGATAGCATCTAGATACATCGACAATGGAATTAACAATGGAGAATCGACAAACTCACACATACTCGCCGTTAACGTGAGCGTTGGACAAGACATTTGAAAACTATAAGGAACTAAGATGATGATAACATACAAATCTTAATTCATATTTGCTACTTTATGATATTGGGGTAAACAATAGCATTTACCCACGAATCTAGCAATTCGATGCATATAATCACACATTGGAAATGAATATCTCAACTCTACAATTACATACAACGAAGGATCAATGATCACATTGGATTCCTACGAAGACATGCAACAATTCAAATTCATAAGCAATTCAATTCCCATGACTATACTTTACCATGTTTCATAACAACAATCACACAACCTCTCTAATTATCAATTACTCTACCAACTAGGATAAATTACTCTACAACTAGCAAGCAAAAGGGGTTGTCACCCCCCAATCACTTCTAATTAACCTAATCTCTAAATTAAACTAGAACTAGGGTTTAAACTGATAATACTGGCCCAGAATCCGGCTGGGCCAGGAAGGTCCGCGGCCCATAACTATCAAAGCAGTATCTTTCCCGCTGGAAGGTACATCCGGATAAGGAAGAGGACATATGATGACAAAGGAAGTGGTCCTGCACCTTATCCTCGAAGCAGGTAGAGCTCGGCTATAAATACTAGTCTCAAACAGTAAACAAGGTAAGTGACTGATCTCCCTATTCTATATTGAGTGCTTCTTCCGTACGTTTACCTTCCCCGCTATCCCCATCTCATCATCACGCCGGAGCTTCTTCCCCGGGACGCCTCCCGGGGATTGTTTTGCAGGACCATAGCGGGCCGATCAAGAAGGTGACCCGGGTAAGCGTCAACCCCTGGAGACGGACGGATTTTGGTAGCATCAATTGGCACGCCCAGTGGGACCCTTCCACCTTTGCATGATGGAGTCGCCAAGGAGAGGGCGCGGGCACCCAAAAAAGAACGCGGTACCTTCAGGGGGTAGTTCTCTTCCACCCCCAGGAGATGAGGTGACCTTGAGGCAGTTGCAGGAGGAGGCTAGACACCAGCGGGAGCTAGGGGTACCTCAGGATGGTCACGTGGAAACTGCCTCTGATGAAGCCGACTCAGAAAGAGAGTATCAGGAGGAGCCAGGACCAATGCCCGCCGGGGGAAGCAGCCCCCGGGCCCAGGGGCCTGAAGCCAGGGAGGAGGAGCAGTCCCTGGCTGATACGGAGGAATTGGCGGCGTTGGAGTTCATGAGGGCCAATAAGGAGTTGTACCGCCAGTGGGTACTCTCTATCCGGGATAGTCGGAGACGGAAGGAACCCGGAGAGAACCAAGCAGCCCCTCTGCAGGGGCACCAAAGAGAGGTTATTGACCTGGATGGAGTCATTCGGCCTCCAAGGATCCAGGGGCGCGTGAATTCTTCCACCATCCCACCCTCTTTCCCTCCGAGTTTCGGGGTTGGAGGGAGAGCGGTAGTGGGACAACAATCGAATTTGGTTCCCCACGCTCCACCTTATTACCCGCGTTCCAGCTGGGGGGCGGGGCAAATTGGGGATGACTTGCCAGTTATGCCGACAGGGTCGTTGGGTTACCAAGGCCCCGGAGCCCAGGGGAACCCGGTACAGTATTCCATGCCCATGTACGGATCAATGGGGATGAATTACAGTTACCCGGAGAGATACTATCGGGAGGACGATAGGACGCGGGGGTACCAGGTGGCGCAGCAGGACCCCAACTCTTTGGAGGCTCGACTGGATAAACTGGTAGGAAGAAACGGGGCTAAACCTACCTCTCCTTGGGTGCCTCGAGTGCTTGCGTACCCATGGCCGCCGGGCCTTCGGACCCCGGAAGGAATCCCAACGTATAATGGGGAGACAGACCCGGAAGAGTTTGTCAGAACATACCAAAACCTAATGGTGTCAAGGGATTTCCCGGAGGAATTGAGATGCAAGTTGGTGGGCTGTTACCTGAGAGGAAACTGTCTCGCATGGTTCGATTCCTTGCCCCGAGAAAGCCTTAGAGATTACTACGATTTCTCTAAGGCCTTGCTGTTTAGATACGCCGGGTTAAAGAAGGAAGGGAAGCAGCTGACGGAGCTTCTGGCCACCCGGCAGAAGGCTGCGGAGGGGTCAATGGAATATTACCGAAGGTATATGGATGATAGTATGAAGGTCATAGACAGGCAGCAACAGGAGAAGGCGGTGATCAGTGGGTTTATAAATGGCCTGAGGGATATGGCGTTGTTCCAGAAGTTGATGGAAAACATCCCGGAAACCTTTCACAACTTGCAGATGGCGGTGCAACTGTACTGCGCGGTCAATGATGCCACGCGGAAGAGAAAAGAAGAGTCCGGGGGATTCCTCCCGGATAAAATGGAAAGAAGGAGGACGGCTGACCAAAGTAAAAGGGACCTGGCTCCCGCACCGATAAACCGGGCAAGAGCGGACAGTTTCACCCCGCTCAGCAAATCCCGAACGGAGATCCATGCTATCCACAAGGATTTGTTCCCGGATCCGCTGCCTATCCAAGGAACCCCGTCTAGGGAAAATGCGGACAAATGGTGTGCTTATCACAAGTCTTATGGACACTCGACGGAGGGGTGTAGGATGCTGAGGAACGAGATAGAAAAGTTGATAGAACGGGGGCAGCTGAGAGATTGTGTGGCGATGGAGGCAAGGAAGGAGAATCCCCGGGAGCAGCCTCAAGAGCAGCCCCGGAGGAGGTGGCGGCCTAACCCGGGGAGAGGAAATGGGAGAAACCAAGGCAATCAGGGCAATAGGGCCCCAGGAAGGCCTGCTATAGCTGCTGCACCAGTCCAAGCAGTGGAGCCTGCCCCGGCACCCAACAGGATGATCAACGTGATAAGTGGAGAAATTGGAGAGGCATGCCAGTCAGTCTCTGCCATCCGGGCTCGGACGCGATATGTTCCCCCGGGGGAGGTTCAGGGGAAAAGGTTTCGTCCCGATGAAACACTCACTTTCTCTGAGTTGGATGTAGCCCCGCCGCAGATGCCTCACTCAGACCCAATGGTTGTAACGGCAGAAATTGAAGGCTTCTTGGTTAAGAGGGTGTTTGTGGACGACGGGAGCAGCGTGGAGATTATGTTCGCTTCCTGTTTCGATCAATTGGGGATTGGGAGGCAGAACCTGAAACCTCCCTCGTCTCCCTTGTCAGGGTTCACGGGCAAGCCAGAAGTTCCTTTGGGGGTGATTCCCCTTGTGGTATGTATGGTGGATGAAAAGGATCGGAGCAAGAGGGTCTCAGTGACGTGCAACTTTGCGGTTATTGATGCACCCTCACCATACAACGTAATCATAGGAAGACCATGGCTAACCCAAGCCCGGGCGGCAAGTTGTCCGTATTTGCTGACAATGAAGTTCCCCACGGCGCAAGGCGTGGCGGTCGTGCGGGGAAGTCAGGCAGTAGCAAGAAGTTGCATGATGACAGCAATCTTGGACGCAAAGAAAGCAGTAGGGGCGGTACACGGAGAAGTACCCCGGCAAGAGTTGGAGGAGATGCAGGTGGCGGACAAAGGGACGGTTACGGTGGGTAAAGATCTCCCGGATGAAGTAAAGAGCGCTTTGAAAGAACTCTTGGCCAGATACCAAGGAGTATTCTCATGGAGCCCGGAGGACATGGTAGGGGTGTTGCCAGAGTTGGGGGTACACAAGCTGAACATAAGCCCTGCAACTAAACCAGTCAGGCAGAAGAAAAGGCATGTTGCCCCGGAAAGAGCAGAATTTATAAAGAATGAAGTGAAGAAGCTGGAGAGAGCCGGGGTGGTCGAGGAAATCATTTACCCGGAATGGATAGCTAACCCGGTCTTAGTAAAGAAGCACGATGGAAGCTGGCGCATGTGTATTGACTTTACGGATTTGAATAAGTGCTGCCCCAAAGACAGCTATCCTCTCCCAAATCTGGACCGGCTGGCAGAGGCTATTGCGGGGTATTCGGTGCTGGCCTTCTTCGACGCACATAAAGGGTATCACCAGGTGCAGATGGATGAGGCGGACAAGGCAAAAACCTCATTCATCACCGATTTTGGAACCTTTTGCTACAAGAAGATGCCCTTCGGGCTGAAGAACGCGGGGGCTACGTACCAGAGAATGGTAGACAAACTCTTCAAGGACCAAGTGGGAAGAAACATGGAGGTGTATGTTGATGACATGGTGGTTAAAAGTAGGGCTTACGGGGCTTTCTTGAATGACCTAGAGGAGATGTTCGAAAAGCTGGAACGGAGCAATCTAAAGTTGAACCCCTCCAAAAGTACCATTGGAGTGGGTGCGGGGAAGTTCTTGGGTTTTATGGTGTCAAGCCGGGGCATCGACGTCAACCCGGAGAAGGTGGAGGCCATAGCTAAAATGACCTCCCCTAGGTCGGTGAAAGAAGTACAGCGGTTAACAGGGTCCCTCGCGGCTCTCAGTCGATTCCTATCAAAGGGGGCAGATAGGCAGTTGCCTTTCTTCAATATTCTCAGGAGGGCCAAGGCGTTTGAGTGGTCCGGAGAATGTGAGAAGGCGTTCCAAAATCTAAAAGAGCACCTTCAACAGTTGCCAACTTTAAAGAAGCCACTCCCGGGGGAGGAGCTTTTTCTGTACATAGCGGCGTCCCGGGAGGCGGTAAGTGCCGTACTAATCAAAGAGGAGAAGGGAAAGCAGCACCCAATCTACTTTGTTAGCCGGGCACTTCGGGGGGCAGAAACCCGGTATACTGAGTTGGAGCAGTTGGTTCTGGCGTTGGTGCATGCTTCCAGGAGGCTTAGGCCCTACTTCCAGGGCCATCCCATAGTGGTCCTTACCAATTACCCGCTAAGACAAGTCATGTTCAAGCCGGAGGCATCAGGGAGGATGATGAAATGGGCTATAGAGCTGGGAGAGTATGAAATCCGGTATGAGCCAAGGAGGGCTATCAAGGGCCAGGCCCTAGCGGACTTTCTGTTGGAATCAGAAGCAAGGATAAATGAGGAACAGGAGACGCCTAACACTCCGGAGGATACAGCTAAGGCTGAGACAGACCCGGCTTGGAAGCTATATGTGGATGGATCGGCGCACTCCGGGGGCAGTGGTGCGGGAATATTGTTAGTCAGCCCGGAAGGGAAGGAGTATCCCTATGCAGTCCAATTCACTTTCAGAACAACCAACAATGAAGCCGAGTACAAAGCTTTGATCGCAGGGTTAAGGTTGGCAAAGGAGATGGACATCAAAACTCTCACGGCACACAGTGATTCCCAGATTGTGGTGCAACAGGTAAAGGGAGAGTATGAAGCCCGGGAGAGGAGCCTGCAAAAATATCTGGAAGTGGTAAAGCCTTTGATAGCCGGGTTTAAAACCTTCGACTTGGTTCAAGTTCCCCGGGAGAAGAACAGCAAAGCAGACGTTTTGAGCAAATTGGCCTCCTCAGAATTGAAACCTGAGCCCGACCAAAAGTTATACTTGGAAGTACTAGGAAGAAGGAGCTACCAGGAGAGCAATCAAGTAATGCTGGTGAACGAGGAAGAATCCTGGATCAGGCCCATGCGGGCATACCTAGAAGAAGGAACCATCCCGGAGGATAGGGCCCAGGCCCGGAAGCTAAGAGTTAAGGCGCCTAAGTATGTGATCCAGGGAGGGGAGCTGTACAAAAGAGGGTACCTCCAGCCTCTGCTAAAGTGTGTAGAGAGGTTGGAAGGCCGGTACCTCATCCGGGAGACGCACGAGGGATCTAATGGGAGCCACCAGGGAGCACGCACCTTGGCCAAAAGGATCTTAAGGTTGGGATACTATTGGCCGACGTTGTTCAAAGATGCGGAAGAACATGTACAGAAGTGCTTGAAATGCCAGACATTTGCCCCGCTAATTCATGTTCCCCGGGAAGAATTAGTCGGAGTCACAGGAGCTTGGCCGTTCAGCAGATGGGGAATTGATTTGGTCGGACCATTCCCGACTGCCCCGGGAGGAGCCAAGTACCTAATCGTGGCGATCAATTACTTCAGCAAATGGGTGGAGGCAGAGCCGCTCACCAACATACGGGGACTAACTTGTGTCAAGTTTTGCTGGAAGAACATCATCTGTCGATTCGGCATCCCGAAGGTCATAGTCACGGATAACGGGGCGCAGTTCGAGAACGATCCTTTCAAATCATGGTGTGTCAAGTATGGTATAGAACAGAAGTTGACGTCGGTGTACCACCCCCAGGCGAACGGGCAAGTAGAGGTCACCAACCGCACCATCATCAAAGGACTAAAAACCCGCTTGGAGGGCGCGCGGGAAAATTGGATCTGGGAGCTACCCAGTGTTCTTTGGGCCCATAGGACTACAGAAAGCTCAGCTACTGGGGAATCTCCGTATGGCTTGGTGTACGGGTCAGAGGCAGTAATACCCGCAGAGATTGGGATCCCAAGCCCTCGAACTCAATACCAGCGCCCGGAAGAAGAAGACGATGGACGACGCCTTGACTTGGATCTCCTGGAAGAGAAGCGAGAGAATGCGGCACTTCAGGAAGCCAAGGTGAAGGAGCGAGTAAAGAGGTATCATGACAGAAGGGTGCGGAAAGAAGTCTTCATCCCAGAAGACTGGGTAATGAGGAGGAATGATAAGAGCCACCAAGCCCCGGAGGGCAAACTTGCACCCAACTGGGAAGGGCCATACAAGATCAAGGAAGCACACCCGGGAGGGAGCTATGTGCTGGAGGACAAGCAGGGAAAGGAGATCCCCAGGAGGTGGAACGTAGCTAACCTGAGAAGGTTTTACGGGAAGTAGAGCACCCCGCATCATACCACAGCTACCAAAGCATGAATATGCTAGGCATGAATATGCCAGGTATGGATATACCCCTCCCGGAAGCGTGAATACGCTAAGCATGAATATGCTAGGCATGAATATGCCGGGTATGGATATACCCCTCCCGGAAGCATGAATATGCCCGGAGAGAGAGAACCCGACGCTTGGCCTCGTTCTGGGTTTAGAGGAATATTTGCTTAAAAAGGGACTCATGGGTAGCTCCCATTTGGGTGTCCCGCTAGAATGGATCCGGAGCTTGGATAAAGCCCGGGGATCAAAGAATGTAATGATCTCAGAAAAGAGTTAATGAAAAGGGTCTTTTAGAGAAACAATTTTTATTCAATCCTCTTAAAATTACAAATCGCAGGAATATGTGGTCACAGTCATGGTAGGACAATTACATAAGCATTTTACATACAAGTATTCCTATCTATTTGCTACTAGACCCACTTGGGACCTGACCCGGAAGCACCCTCAGGGTTACCCGGGCGGAAACCCCCTCCGAAGAATTGAGAGGATAGGAGATCTTCGGCAAAACGGGCATCCGGGGCTTGATTCCACGCAAGCTCCTCTTCCAATTGAGCAGCGTCCTCTTCGTTTAATCCGGGGATGGGCACAACCACGGATCCCTCTGGAAGAGGCTCCGCCAGGCGCATTCTTCTCACCCCGGCAGAAGTAACAAACCTGTACTTAGGAAACATGACTGCTGCACTTTTACCCTTCTCTTCCCGGCTAATACGAGTACCCTCGGCGGTCTTTATCCCCTTCGTGGTGACTCCAGAGTCGGCAATCTCCCGGATGCGTCTTATCCGGCGGGCCACCTCTTCCGGGTCAATGGATACAGTCATGTCCTCATACCTTTCGTATGCCACGTCCACCTCCACCCGGGCAGGAACTCGGCGAAGGCTGGAGGGATAGGGCTCAACTTCTCCCGCGGCTATCTTATTATGCCATTCAACGACATCCAGATAAGCCTTATGATGAGGAGCTCCCTCACCAAACCTCTTCGGGTTAGCCTCCATGCGTTCTATCGTCCTGCGAACCCCGGCTGGAATATCGGTAAGAGGAGATACCCCAACTAAGCCATTCTTGAGACCCAACAGGTGGTAGGATAATCGGGTGATTAATAGAGCATCCTGGAGGACCCTATTCCTATGAGTAAGGGACCGATTTTCCTTCTCAAAGTCGCAGAGAAGCTTGTTCTGAGCGGAGCGGGTCTCCAATGTCCTCAGTTTCTCCTGCGCCCGCTCTAGTTCACCCCACACCATGCCTAACTCCTTGGTAGTACGATGCTGGGAGTCATCGTGAAGGGCTTGCAGCTCATCTATGGTCTTATGAGAATTCAGGGCCTCCCGCATATGATCAGAAGCAAGGTCGAAGCACTGGTTCAACGACCCGAACTTGGCATCAACTGCCTTAAGAAACGCCACCAGCACCCGGATCGACCCAAACTCTTGAAGGAAGCATTCCAACCCCGCCTCAGCTAATGCCCGGTTAGCCTGGTCGCCTCCAAACCGCCAATGGGCTAATTTCCTTTGCAGAAAAGAGCATTGGAGACACCTAGCGCGGGGGAGAGAGAAGTAGGTACCAGAGGAACTGTTCGGATGAGGGAAAATATAAGGGGTGGGCTCTTGCGGGAGAGCTTCCTTTAAGTAATACTCAGACTACAAAAGATAGTAAATTCGTCAAAAGTAGAACTTTGTCATTAATCAAAATTGGCACTAAGGCCGAAAGTTCTACATACGCTCCCCGGGGGAGGAAGATTACAAAATGAAATAAAAAGGATTACAAAAGGAAAAATAATGCACAACTAGGATAGAGTTATACATTGTCTTCAGCAGAGTTGTCTTCCCCCGGAACAGTATGAGCCCTCTCGTACCGCCTCTCCAATTCTACGAGGTCCTCGGTGCTCCATTCCGGGCCAGCATAGGCAGGAGCATCCACCGCCGGTTCATCAGCGACCCGCGCAGGAAATCCCACCTTCCGCGTGGCCCTCCGGGACTGATACAGCAGATCGTCCTGGCCCGCGCCAAGGCCTACCCGGCAGTTGCCCTCTTGATCGTGGACTGCGCGATACCCAAAATTGTCGGGCACGGCGCAGTACTCATAGTAATCGCCCGACCAATGAGGCGTCTCCGGGACTACCCCATAGGTGTTGAAGTTTTCTGGGCCGGGGTCGGGGCAAGAGACATCATCAATCGCAGGCAGCTTGGCCTTCTTGATGTCCGAAGCGGAAGGAGCCCGGGAGGACATCTTCAGAGACTCCCACAGTTGGGGCACCAGACCGTTCAGATTCGCCTCCTGGAGGGATCTCCAACGATGGTTCAGCAAATCGTTGGCCTTGGGGCGGTAATAGGAAGCTTGGGCTTCGAGGCGAGCGGGCCCCGGAAGCCAACCCCGCAGGCTGCGGTACATCTCATGGCAAGCAACCGCGCTCGCCGCGGCTGCGATACCCTCCAGCTTTTGGTCAAAGTTGATGGAGCGGAGGACCTTCTGGGTCACAGCATCCAGAGCCTCGAGCTGGGCATCTTTTTTGTCCTTCTTCAGGGAGGAGTATTTCTTCTCCACTTCGGCGAGCTTTTTCTCCTTCTCCGCCAATTTTCTCTCTCTGTCAGCCAGTTTCTTTTGAGAGGCCTCCAGCCGGGCCTCCAGATCATCCCGCCCGGCAACTTCTCCCGGGTGTCACGAAGATTCTTCTCCATTGTGGCGAACAACCCCGCGCTATATTTTGAGTAGACCCGGTTAAGTGCCTCGGTGAACTGGGGATCTGAAAGGAGGGAGTCGGCGAAGGCGACACTCTGCAAAACAGAACATAAACTTAGGAAAATTTGAATCAATCGTTAAGGAGAAGAGCGGGGCTGAAGTAATTACCTCTTCATTCTCCTCCGGGATAGGCTCGGAAGTAGTAGCCCGCGGAGGAGTATCGCGAGCAGGAGGAGGAGGAGGAGGAGGAAAGTCTTGCGTCCTTTGACGAAGAGGAGGAGGCGACCCGGACAGCTCTCCGGGGGGTGGCCGTTTGAGACGCGAGCTTGCCCCGCCGCTGTAGACCGGATGCTGGATGAAGGTCCGGCGCCCGGGTGCAGGCAACGGGCTGGAAGTAGTACGGGCCTCAGAAGATGGCCCGGAGGAGCTCTGTGGGCGAGGCCGCGGCGGCGCACGGGGCTTCTGGGGAATAATGTCAGGATTCTCGGACGGAGGAAGTCCGGAGGCCGTTCGTTGGGGAGGGGCCTGGGGATCCGGATGGGTGTCCCGGATACGAGCGTTGTCCTCGGAGGACTTACCAGTAAAGGCCATGACGTCTGCGTACAAGGAAGGTTGAACTGAAACAAAGAAAACAAGGAAGTTAGCAAGTAAAAAAAAAAAAAAAGAGTTCGTAAAAACAAGATAAGAAATAAAGTCTTAACGGGCACCTCCATCCGGCCACACCGCAGAGATGCGCGGGAGCGTGAAGAGGTCGCTGGGGTAAATCCCGCGAGGCCAGAAATAACCCGCGTTCCCACTCTTGTAAAAAACCTCCATATCTAAGGGGGAAAGACGGAGGAAGCTGTGGTCACTAGCAACGACCGCAGGGAGGTTGGACAGAGGCTTCTTGTCCTCTGGAAGAATGGAATCATTCCAGGCGGGCATGGGATAAGCCCGGGAGTCGCACAGGAAGAAGCCTTTGGAAAGATACCCCTTGGCTGATCGGGGTTTGCTCAGGAGGAAGTCCTTTATCCCCGAACGGATGTTGAAGGAGAAGACGCCCGGGAAAGAAGCGTGCGCCTTCCGTAGAGCGTAAAAAGAGCGAAAGAGGAGAAGAGTAGGAGAAATGGCGCATCTAGCGCAGTTGAGAAGGAAAGCCATGGTCAGAGCCACCCCGTTAGGATGCATCTGGGCCGGGGCTATCTTATAGAAAGTGAGTATCTCGAGGAAGAGAGGAGGGAAGGGAAGGCTAAGCCCGTCTTGAAAGTGTATACGCGGGATGCACGCGGCCTCTCGCTCGGAGGCCCCCGGGGGAAGCTTGGATAAGGAGGCATTAAGGGGAAGAGGAATGAAGGAGCGCTTGGCTATATCCAAGACGTCCCTATCTACAGGAGGAGAGTCCCCGGAAACACCGAAATACTTAAGCCCTAATGGGCGCACCCCGTGAGTAGGCCCCCGGGGAACATCATCGCCGAGCCCTTCGTCAAAAGCCTCCTCCCCTAAATCCTCCCGGGCATGACCAGGAGAACCACCCTGGCGGAAACTCATTTCTTCCAGGGCGAATGGGCCAGGGGCGTCTCGTTCCCGGGGAATATCGGAATCCTCGGAACGAGCGTCCAGGGAAGAATTCGGAGAGGAGACAGGGCTATCGGCAGTCCTAAAATGGATCTCGTACGGGCTCTGGAACTCTTCGGTATCTAGAGAGGAGTTGGAGTGAAGCGGGGAACCCATAGAAAAGAAGAGAATAAGGAGATAGGGCTTACTTGGCTGAAAGGGCGAGGGAGCGAATGAGCAGAGCGTCTGGAGAAATTTTGCAGAAAGTAAACTAGTGAGAAGGAGGTTAGGCCCCTTATATAGACGGAGGAATAGGAACCGCCACCTCAAAAGGTGGAAAAGCAATAATGACACGATGAACGAGACACTGATCAGTGCAGAAGAGGAAAAGGCGGCGTCGTCAGAAACCCATTGTAGCACGGATGGGTCCTACCAGGAGAGTAGCAACCAAAGAGGGAGCGTTTAAGACCAGTTCCCCGTGTCATGAAAACCCGGATGACTGGTCTGGGGGGCTAGTGATAATACTGGCCCAGAATCCGGCTGGGCCAGGAAGGTCCGCGGCCCATAACTATCAAAGCAGTATCTTTCCCGCTGGAAGGTACATCCGGATAAGGAAGAGGACATATGATGACAAAGGAAGTGGTCCTGCACCTTATCCTCGAAGCAGGTAGAGCTCGGCTATAAATACTAGTCTCAAACAGTAAACAAGGTAAGTGACTGATCTCCCTATTCTATATTGAGTGCTCCTTCTGTACGTTTACCTTCCCCGCTATCCCCATCTCATCATCACGCCGGAGCTTCTTCCCCGGGACGCCTCCCGGGGATTGTTTTGCAGGACCATAGCGGGCCGATCAAGAAGGTGACCCGGGTAAGCGTCAACCCCTGGAGACGGACGGATTTTGGTAGCATCATAAACTACAATTATCCAAACTATGAGGCATGCAATTGATTTAAAATACAAAGCCCATGGAAAATTTAGCAAGATTAACAACATTCATACACAATTCAACATCAAGAATTCAAATGATAATCTAACCCAAAATAGAAGCATAATGAAGTTAATGAAGATTTCAAGCAAAGAAGTCTACATCAATTGCTCCCAAGGAAGAAACTAAGCTAATACAATCATACTAATTAATACATGTTTGTTCATCAAATCCAATGGAAGAAAAAGAGAAGAAAGGGGGAAAAAATGGGAAAATCTACTTTGGATTTGGGGGAAGCTCGTCTAAAAAAGGGAGAGATAAGGGGGTATTTATAGCCTCAAAATTCAGCTCAAGGAGGCAAGTAGGCCACAACTTTAACGACGCTTTCTTTGGTCGCTGTTCTTCACAGCGACACTTCTGGGCAGCTTGTGACGCTTCTGGGCAGCAGTGACACTTCCTTCAAGCTCCAGCGACACTTTCTTCATCTCCAGTGACACTTTTCTGGGCTTGAGCGACACTTTTCTGGCAGCTTCTACAAGCATAGTCAAATCCAAATCATCAAATCATCAACTCTATAGCATAGTCATAGAAGGTCTTCAAGAATATCAATCCAAATGTTCCAAAACATGTACATTATCATAGAATCTTGCAATTACGAATCTAATGTACAATGAGCTATTTAATACCAAAAGTTGCTCAAAAACAAGTCTTAAAATGTGCTAAAACTAGGGTATAAATAGGGTTTATCAGCTTGGCTTGATAGGTTTCAACCCGGGCCCCGGTAAGGAGCCTTGGGTCTTAGATTTACAAGATTCGGCTTCCAGTCCCGGTCTTCAACCTGGGACCCGGACCTCTAGTCCCGGCCTTCGACCCAGGACCCGGGCCTCCAGTCCCGGCCGGGTCCGGTCCCAGTCTCGGCCCCGTACCTCTGGTCCCGGCCTTCGGCCCGGGACCCGGTCCTCTAGTGAAGGTTTGCTCATCTGTTCTAGCCTAATGAGCCCTTGCACTTTTATTGGGAGAGGAGAAAAGGAATCAAAGTTTGCATTATTTTTATTAGCCAGTGCCAATTTAGTAATAGCATCAGCTACTTGATTACCCTCTATATGAATATGGAGAATGGGGCAATTTTTGGCTAATAATTGCATCTCATCAGCTAGTTGGAAAAGTTTCCAATGAGCAGTTTTAGAGTTAAGAACAATTGAAATGGCATTTAAATAGTCAGACTCTATAATTATACTATCAGCATATATGCAAGAATTATGGATAACAAATTTGATGGCACACAACTCAGCTCCTAAGGCTAAATTCAGATTAAACACAGGAACTCATAGCACAGACAAATCCTCCCATGTTATTTCTAACCTCATAACTGATACCAGCTAGATCATAAGGAGCAGACCATGAAGCACCCACATTGATTTTATGACCTGTAGCAGGTTTTGTCCAACAAATTCTGGAGATTTTAAGTTTAGGAGGTTTGATACTATGGGAAAGAAAGGTATGGTCAGCAATATCTGTATCAAACTAAAAAATATATAACCTATTTGCTCTTTTTAACTAATTAATAAAGTAATTCGGGATTTCATCAAAATCAAGCTTGGAGAACACCTTCATAAGATGAGCACATGAAAGTCCAACAATCTCGAAATAATGGCATTCACACACCCCTTCAAAGTGTTGGAATTCAACTTGACCATCCAAGGATCATTTCTCATCCCACCCTTGAACTTCACAACATACGTCTCAGAATTAGAAGGATCAACATCGACTTTCAATAATTCAACATTAAGCCATATAGATCTAAAATTGTTAAACATGTTCCCGGTGTATATATCACTAGCATGCTTCAATATAAACTTTTATCAGTGGCCAAATGAAATATCTGTTCAGATTCATGGCCCTCAGCTCTTTCTTTCTGTATTATCTATCCTCATTATTGCTTGATCAAACTTTTCAGCAAACTCCTTCACACTAGTTGAATTGTTAACATAATCTTAGAAAAATGCATTAACCTCTTCACTTCTACCCGTAGTAGGCATCCAAGCAAAACAACGTAGTACGATTATACACTGGAACCCATGCTTCACGATCCACATAAAGCCCTGTAAGCCAAGAATGTTTCTCCAATTCATACCTCGCCATTAGCTCTTTCCACATTTTCTCGAAATCTCCAACTCTATACGTGAACATGAGACACTATTTCATCTCTTTTTGAAGCATGATTTTTTAAAATACATGTGTCGAAATTTCTCTCTAAATTCATCTTGATATGTAGTAACATAATTTTTGACATGTATTCAGAAACACTTTCGAAATTGTTGCTATCATCGCAGGATCTGAATCGGTAATTATTGACACCTTGGAGCAATCCATCGCATTGCATATTTCCATGTCTGAAAGAGCAACACAAAAGTTAATCAGCTGAACCCTAGTGTATATCTAGATTTTACTCTGTACCAACTACCAAGTGTCCTAGGATGGTCATAAAGCCATCAACCAATTCCATCGCTATCCCCTAAGATCCAAACCAAAATTTTCTAGCCATTTAAATACATCGAATTTGGTATTAGTATTAGTGGTTGAAATCTGAGAATCAGTTAGGAGCTTTGGGATTAATGAAGCCCTCAAGAACTAACCATAGTTGATGTCTTACAGTTTGTCTCATTATAGGTTATCTGTATGCTTGTTTTGTTTTATTCAGGCTAATCATTGTCCTTTTTGCTTTTTTTGATTCACAAGTTGACTGATGCTTGACCCACATTCTCATCTTGTAGCCGTCCACATCAAAATTGAATTGTATGAGAATGGTGATTCACAACTGTAAATGGGGCAAATGGAAAACTATACATGTTAGTCATGTAGCTGGTGTCAAATATTATGCCACCTCCAAATTTCTAGTACTACAACCTTGACCGTGCATCGACCCAAAAGAAAATAATTGCACGTCCTTCTCCACTAGGCTGACTAGCACCGAAAAATTTAAGGACGTCCTTGGCTTATTTTTTATAAAGTACATACTCATCTATTGAGCATTCTTAACATCCAGTCTGAAGAATATAACGGAAATGATTCCAACAATCAAGGTCGTTGAAATCAAGTGCATCTCCTCCAAGAATAGAGGGGACTTTGTTTGCATGTAGATTTTGCTCGCAAACAACTCCACCACGCATTTCACACCTTCAGATATTTTAGTGTCACTCATTTTCATAAGCGGTTTGTTAGGCGTTAGAACAAATGCATGATTGTAAATCTATGATCATCCTCAAATATCGAACCGTTCACTCATTAGTCTTCACATTCAACAGTATCTGCATATAAGCTTCACAGCCCCTGTCACTATAATGTGTTTGGACGATGATTTTAATCTGACATCATTTCATTAACTTGTTTATCATACGATCCATGATGAGAGCACATAAAAAGAACTGATGTGATTGCATCGTTCCTCGTCCGAGATCTTGTTTTAACCCTTTCAAACTCTTTCATAGCGTCTCGCTTTAATGTATTTTTTGACATAAGATTTTCCTACCTTGTAGTCATTTTGCTTGGTCGGCGAGCTAAATTTGAAATCAAGATTTTCATCTGGTGGCTAAACATTAGTTTTATCCAAAAATCACAAATAAGAATCTTGATTGGTACATCAATAACACATTAAAATATGTCAATATCTACTCCAAGTGGATGATTTCTTAACTTAATAATACGAATACGTAATCATTGAAATTTTTATACTTGTATGAAAATAAAATATTAAACCAAGATCTTTGATCTGACATGGATGTTTCTAAATGCTCTTCATCCATTGATGATCCACGTTCAATATTGGAGTCACGAAAATTAATCTGATTAGAAAAGTGACAATTCCTCACAGCGGAAGGTTTTGATGGATTTGAAGAGCGAATTTGGACGTAAGGGAAAGGTTAGCACTCAGCGATCTTATAATTTTCCACAAGGTGAACATCGATTACTACCTTCTTCGTCGATGATCTAGTCCTCTCAAATCCTACCCGAGGAGTCATTTTTCCTTTAGAATTTACACATTGGGAGACTCTCTATGTTGGATATAATACAAGAACTTGGAATTTTGACAGGAAACTTCATTTGCTGCTTGTGTGACACCCATCCAGAAACCGCGGAGTATTTGTTTCTCAAGTGCACGTAATCGGGGGGGGGGGGGGTTTACACTATATGGGCTTGCCCACGTTGCCTAACCTTCGAGACTTATGGCGCCTAATGTGCATGTGGAGCCGACGTAGGAGCCAATGAAAATTCATGGCAAGAACAAAATCAGTGGCATCTGAAGCTAGTAAACTCACTATTTCGGAATTATGTGATCTTGTTTTAGTAGAATTTAGCTTACGTGCTCAGTAATTTTGAATGGGATGTAACAGTCATATGTGTGTAGATGGTGGTGAACTAATGAATGAAAACGTGTAAAAAATTAAAAATTCCTTTTTTTTAAGTTAATGAAATACATGATATGGCTATCTGAATTAAGTGGTGGCCGAATCATACGATGGTGGAGTTGCTAATGAGAATATAGAGAATCCATCGATGAAGTGTTTTAATTTATTTTTTTTACTACTCGTAAAGAAAAGGGAAAAAAGGGGTTGGTATATTGAATTTTAGTGGTACACGTGTTGGTTGGAGATAAAAATTGATCAAGGGGTCGGGTCATGATTATAATAGGTAAACATATGTGTAAAAAGGCAAGGGTAAAACGATCACATTCCATATATATTGTAAATTTTCATCGGGGTGGGTTGGAAGCTACTAACAAACTGCCCGATAGCACAAACAGGAAGAATATGGCTATGTTGGAAGCCAGATTTGTATGATATTTCGGTAATAAGCATTGGAGATCAGTGGATTGACTGCATTTGCCGGAAAAAGGAACTCGGGCTGGAGTTTTACTTGACGGTTGTTTATGCTCATAATAGTGAAGTAGAAGCAGGGACCAAACAACCACTCAGGCTGAATTTATGGCGTTATCTGGAGACTGCAAATCACCAGGATATGCCATGGATGGTGGTGGGGGATTTTAACTCCCCCCTAAATTTGGGAGACCGAACTGGAGGAGAGGATGTACAGCTAGCTGAGGTGGAAAATTTTAGAGACACGGTAAACTTGATTCAACTGCATGAGTTGAAAAGTACAGGACCTTTTTTCACGTGGGACAATAAAAGGGAAGAAGGCAGAATTTTCAGTAGAATCGACAGAGCAATTGATACGAATATCCAGAGGTTATTCTTCTTCTATGTTAATTCATGTGCCAATGTCTGGAAGGAAGAAATTGTTCAATGTTCTCAATACTCTTATGAAACAAGTTCGTGATGAATATTAGAAGAAGATGGGGGTTATGCTGGTTATTACTCTCATTTCCAAAGATTGAAGTCGTGAAGAAGTTTTATTGAAGTGCCTTAAAAGAACCGACTGGGCCTTCAATTAGTGGGTTGGTTCAACAACAGTTTATCGCTTTATTATTTAGGTTATTTTATTGTTTTTATTTAAGGAATTCGTTCATACCTTTGTGTTATGGTATGATGAATTTTAATTATAGTTAAATAAGGTTTTAGCTTGCAAAAGCTGCCTTAAGTGTTTCCTTTTTGGTTAAGATGTAATATTCCTTACCTTATTGTATCCTGCACTTTTTTAATCACCCTATAATCTTATAAATAGGGTGGTGAACGAATTTATTCAAATACAATTATATACAACAATCATCTTATATTGAGTTTTATCTCATTCAACTGTTAGGTTAACCTCTAATCGCTAGATTAGATCAATCGTTAGATTGAAACCCCCGATTTTGAGATATAGGTGTGTCCATCTCAAGTTGGTGCAAGTAGTGCTTGGTGTGTGGAATTCAACCTTGTGTTACTGAAATTCAAAAGTTGTGTCTTTCAAGTTCATCTCGAAGTGTGTCTTCTTCTTTGAAAGGGGGTGCTTTCGATCGACACTTCGTAGGGTGCTCTTAATCATTCCGCAAAACCAGGATCTTCGTAAGGAGGTTCATATCCAGGATCTTCACAAGGAGATTCATATCAGTTGGTATCAAGAGTAAAGGTAGATCTTCGACCATCTAGTGAAAAATATTTTTGGATTATCAGTATCGACCTAAAATCGCAGCTGGTTCGATCATACATTTTGAACGTGTTATACTAATCCTATTGGGAAAATTATTTTTTCTGGTGGAAGAGTATTGATTGATGTTTATTTAGGTTTTGGAACCGTTCAAAAAGAATTTTCGAGTTGGGAGATATCGATTTTTCAAGTTGGTTCGTAGATTCTGAAAAAAAAAAAAAAAACAAAGTTGTGGAGTTTAATTGTGCTTTGTTTGTGATTGGCATAATTGGTGGAAGTTTCTGAGGAGTTTGTCTGATATAAATTGATTTGGGAAGATTTTGTATCATTTTCGGAAAGTTTAAAGGTGATTAAACTTCATCAGATTGGGTTTTGGAGAACTACGCTGAATTTCCGAAACTAATTGCTTCAGTTTCCATACTTTCTTCTAAATTCCATATCTTCTTCGTTATAACTCCGATTTGGGTGATTCAACTTGTGTTATTTTCCTTATTCTTTCTAGAATTTGGAAATATTATTCTTGCATCCTATCTAATGATTGATATCTATTAAACGGTTCAATGTATTTCACATCACCTATCTTTACGGGTAATGATGGACCCGAAGCATATTTGGCTTGGGAGGAACAATTGGAATATCACTTTCAGTTTTACAAGTTCGACGAATGTGAGAAGGTTCGTATTGCTTCTGATCAGTTTGAAGACTATGCTTATGACTGGTGGTATGACTTGAAGAAAGATCGTCGTATGCAAGGGAGGTCTAAAATTGTTACTTGAGAAAAGTTGAGGCACTATTTGAGGAAACATTTTGTCCCTGTTTGTTTTCTTGTATCTTTTCAGGAAGAACAAGAACGTCAACGGCAATATCAAGACATCCGGAATTCAATTCAGAGTATTCCTCGTAAGATGTATGTGGAGACGCCAAAGGTTAATATGCATTCTACTTCTCAAGTTGTTGAGGTTTTGAAAGAAGACCATTCTCCATTCCATGTTCCTGAGGCCGAGTTTCTGATTACTGATGTTGCTGACCATGTTGGCGATGTTGGTGCTACTTTTGTGGAAAGCGATGTTCGGTTTGCTGACTATTTCCTTAAAGATGTTCCAGTATTCGACAAAGAGGCTAAGGATGATGAGGTTCTAGATGTTCCATTATTCGATGAAGAGGCTAAGGATGATGAGGTTCTAGATGACTATTTCCTTGAAGATGTTCCATTATTCGACGAAGAGGCTAATGATGATGATGTTCTAGATGTTCACTATGTTTTTGATGAAGTTCCTACGTTTGATGATGAATATATTCTAGTAGTTACGAGTGTTCCCAAAGTTGTTGATGATCAGAAGTCCATTAAAGCTCATATACATTCTGATTTTGGTCTTAGGGATCAAGATTTTTTCCATGACACATATTGGGCATCTCTGGATTTTAAGAAACTGTTGAATCCTTTTCGTAAGAGAATTTTTTTCCCTTGATGGAGTATTTAGGTTGATCTCATTTTCTTACATTTAGCCAACATTCGAGGACGAATCTTCTTGAAGAGGGAGGGAATGATACGAATATCCAGAGGTTATTCTTCTATGTTAATTCATGTGCCAATGTCTGGAAGGAAGAAATTGTTCAATGTTCTCAATACTCTTATGAAACAAGTTCGTGATGAATATTAGAAGAAGATGGGGGCTATGATGGTTATTACTCTCATTTCCGAAGATTGAAGTCGTGAAGAAGTTTTATTGAAGTGCCTTAAAAGAACCGACTGGGCCTTCAATTAGTGGGTTGGTTCAACAACAGTTTATCGCTTTATTATTTAGGTTATTTTATTGTTTTTATTTAAGGAATTCGTTCATACCTTTGTGTTATGGTATGATGAATTTTAATTATAGTTAAATAAGGTTTTAGCTTGCAAAAGCTGCCTTAAGTGTTTCCTTTTTGGTTAAGATGTAATATTCCTTACCTTATTGTATCCTGCACTTTTTTAATCACCCTATAATCTTATAAATAGGGTGGTGAACGAATTTATTCAAATACAATTATATACAACAATCATCTTATATTGAGTTTTATCTCATTTAACCGTTAGGTTAACCTCTAATCGCTAGATTAGGTCAATCGTTAGATTGAAACCCCCGATTTTGAGATCTAGGTGTGTCCATCTCAAGTTGGTGCAAGTAGTGCTTGGCGTGTGGAATTCGACCTTGTGTTACTGAAGTTCAAAAGTTTTGTCTTTCAAGTTCATCTCGAAGTGTGTCTTCTTCTTTGAAAGGGGGTGCTTTCGATCGACACTTCGGAGGGTGCTCTTAATCATTCCGCAAAACCAGGATCTTCGTAAGGAGGTTCATATCCAGGATCTTCACAAGGAGATTCATATCAGCAATGGTGAATGAGATGTGGTTGGACAGATGGATGGAAGCGATATATGAGGTAAAACCCAATGATGCATCAGATCATTTACCATTACTTATACACCTAGATAAGCCAAGAAAGTGTTCTGCTACACGTCCTTTTAAGTTCTTCAATATGTGGGTAAACTCGCCGGACTTTCTTACATTAGTGGAGCAAAATTGAAGGATGCGGAAACACAGTACTCTTGTGGATCTATTTAAAACTCTGAAGGTGCTGGAAATATCACTTAAATGATTGAACAAGAGGGAATTTTCAGACATTCAGAAAAGAGCCATGGAAGCAAAAGAGAAGTGGGAGAACCAGTTCAATCTATTACAAACACATGTATTGGATAAAGGGCTGCAAGAAAACGAAGCAAGGGCAAGGAGAGAATCAATGGAACTAGCTGAAGCGGAGTTCAGTTTCCTACAGCAGCGGTCTAAGGAGAAATGGATAAAGGAGGGGGACAGGCCAACCAAAATTTTCTATGCAAGCATGAAAAAGAGGCAATACAGAAATCATATAGTCAGCCTGAAGGTGGGAAACGATAGAGTGGATGGAAGAGAGGGGGTGGAGCAGCATCTACTGCAGTTCTTTGGTGACCGAATGGGAAAGACAGTGATTACAGAGAGTGAAATTGATCCTTTAGTGGCAGCAGAGGTAACTTTCTTACAGTGGAGCAACAAATACCCTTGATAAAGCCGATTACAGATGATGAGATATGGGGAGCTCTGAATAGCATTGATAATGACAAAAGTCCTGGAGTAGATGGATTTTCGAGTTTTTTCTTCAAGAAAGCATGGGGGATTGTTGGTGATGATATCAAAAAGGGGATTAGGAGTTTCTTCCAGGGCGATGAAGTACCACAGGAATTTAGCAGGGCTATTTTAACACTAATACCGAAAGTTGATAATCCGCAGTCAGCTGGGGACTATAGGCCGATTTCCTGCTGTCCTGTTTTATATAAAGTCGTCACAAAGATCATGAGTAACAGGTTAAGTGAGGTACTCCCTGAAGTGATAAATGGAAATCAAGGTGCATTTGTGAAAGGGAGGAGGATATTACATAATATTCTCCTAGCGCAAGAGCTTTTAACAGGATATAAGAAGCCGAGCAATATTTCGAGTTGCATGGTAAAAATTGATATACAGAAGGCTTTCGACAGTATAAGCTAGGAGTTTCTTTTCAAATGGCTGGCAGTTCTAAAGTATCCAGGATTGTTTATTGAGTGGATAAGACGATGCGTTGAGGATACCACTTATTGTTTCTCTTTGAATGGTGCGTACACGGATTGTTTTAAAGGGAGGAGTGGTGTTAAACAGGGGGATCCGATATCACCTTTATTGTTTGTAATTGGGATGGAATATCTATCGAGACAGCTTAGCCTGGCCATAAAAACGAAAGCTATAGAGTTCCATCAGAGGAGTTTAAAGGGGGGAAATACACAGTTTGATGTTTGCAGATGATCTGTTAATTTTCTGTAGGGCGATCAAGCACTCAATGGAAGGGGTTAAAGCTGTTTTAGAGGAGTTTAGGAAGGTTTCTGGCCTGAGGATAAATGAAGGAAAATCTTAGGCTTTCTTCTCGACAATGACAGAAACTGAATCAAAGATGTTGGCTGATACTCTGAATATAGTTCAAGGAAGTTTCCCAATGAATTACCTGGGACTTCCAGTCTCGACAGGGAAGTGGAGAGCTGAAGATTGTGAGAAAATGGTGGAGAAGATTGCAGGACAAATAGGCACTTTGGGTTCCAGGAATATGGCATATGCAGGTAAAGTGCAGCTTATAAACACAATTCTGTTGAGTAAAGCTGGTCACTGGGCGAATGTTTTTCAAATACCTGAGAGTGTGCACAAAGCCATTGAGACAAAATGCAGAAATTTTCTATGGGGCAGAAAGGAAGGGGAGAAAAGAGTTACACTAGTGTCTTGGAAAACATGAATGAAAACGTGTAAAAAATTAAAAAAAAAAAATTTTAGTTAATGAAATACATGATATGGGTATCTGAATTAGGTGGTGGCCGAATCATACGATAGTGGAGTTGCTAATGAGAATATAGAGAATCCATCGATGAAGTGTTTTAATTTTATTTTTTTTTTACTACTCGTAAAGAAAAGGGAAAAAAGGGGTTGGTATATTGAATTTTAGTGGTACACGTGTTGGTTGGAGATAAAAATTGATCAAGGGGTCGGGTCATGATTATAATTGGTAAACATATGTGTAAAAAGGCAATGGTAAAACGATCACATTCCATATATATTGTAAATTTTCATCGGGGATATATAAAAAAGGAGACCATATAACAAGATGCAGACCAGACCAGACCATTAATGAAAATGTGATATTGTTTCATTACTAGAAACCGCGCGTATACATCATTACAAGCAACATGAAAGAGATGGTTGCTTGGACTTATTCTTATACATAAAATAAATAAAAACATACGTCAAACGTAGCTGAATGCATATGAGAATGGCATAACATCGATCAGAGGTTTCAGACCACCATTAATTTTGTGACTCAACAAAAAGTGATGGTGTAATCAGCTCCGGTGCAGGTAAAGGTACTGGATTGGTCATCATGAGCGTAGCTATAGGCCTGAGGGCAAGCGGCTTTGAAATACTGAGAGTAGTTGGTCGGTACGCATTTTCCCCGGGCCTCGTATTCGCCGGTGCAGCAATATTCAGGGTTCCCGAAAGCAGCGCATGCACTTTTGCACCCCACCACGGCGTTGCCGGACCGCTGCTTGAGCTCTTCAGGACACTGTCCGTTCACATCAGCCGTGCATTTGACCTCGGTGCAGTCCCCGGTCCCGGAAGTCGGCTTTATTGAGATCCCGATGTTGAATCCGTCCACCAGGCTGACGTCGTAGGTATCCTGAGAAGCGAGGGTGATTTCAACCAGAGACGTCGGCGTTGCGCCACCAGCTCCGTTGCACTGTACGGCGCCACCGCAGTCTCCGGTTGCGCAGGTACCCTTCCCGGATGGGTCGAAGTTGCATCCGCTGCGGCCCCAGATGCGGCCGGACCATCCTGCCGGTGCCGGCACAGCCTTCTCGGCATTCGGTGCCAACTCGAATCCGCCGTTCATCAGCTGCGGTCCGGTTCCGGCTAACAGACCGGCGTATATGGTTTGTTGACAACTGTTTTTCACCGTGAAAGTGGTTGCTTCCAGGTGATGCACTGCATGCAAGAACATCAGAAAATTAAAGAGAAATGGTAACATATATTATTTATGTGACCATGCAATGAAACAGGGGTTTTAATGTAAAATTAAAAAATTATACTCCTAAATAGTTTGGACAATTAGTGCCTAAAACATACGTAGATTTTTCTTAAAAAGTTGGATTTTCAGGAACCAATTCGTAATATGAGCATAAAATAGTTGTATTTGATTGTTAAGGAACAAATAAGTACCTGAAAATGAAACAAGAAGGATGAAGGTGAGCCAAGTGAGAGCCATGATGCGTATTATAATTGATTGTGTTCTACAAAAGATGCTGTTGATTTAGGTGATTAACAACGAGGTTTTATGGCTGTATTTATATAGGTGAGGAGGGGCTAAAAATTAAAATGACCAGATTTTTTGTGTACTATGGATCATAACGTGACTTAGTTTGCACAGCTTGAATTTTCTATGAGTTGATTTTTTCTAATTATCAAATGGAGTAAGGAAAAGTATTTGAAGACTAGACTTTGAAAATTAATTTGCATTTATGATTCACGTATCTATATAGTTAGTAGAGCCGTTAGCTCATTCATTAGCTCATTTTCTTCCATTTTTTGGGGAGATTAAGTTAGGTATTTTTTAAAATAAAATATCAAAACAAAAGTTTTATTAATATATTATGACAATCACTAATTGCTTTTATTTAATTTTGGTTTTTCCTAACTTCCATCTATTATATTTCTTCGCTTATCCATGCTGCCATTTAATTGCGGTTATCCAATGCCATGCATGTCTCTCATTTAAATTATGCTGATGACACAGTTGTATTTTTAAATGCTAGTAAGATAACTTTGACTGGATTCAAGGCTTTTTTGCTAAATTTGAAGAAGTTACTGGTCAGAAAATTAACTACAACAAGAGTGGTATTTTCATTAGTAAGCATGCTTCTCTATCCTCTGCCAGTGATATTAAAAGAACTTTAGAGATGGAAATAGGTTGTTTTCTATTTAAATATCTTGGTGGCCCTATTTCCTAAGGTAAAGCTCTTAACTCTTATTTTCTGCCACTTCTTGAATCCATTGATCATAAATTGTTTAATTGGAAAAACATTTGGCTTTCAACTGGTGGTAGGATTGTTCTGATCAACACTTGCATTTATGCCATTCCTCAGCACATCTGGTCTGTTTATGTTCCACCTAAACAAATTATCAAAAAAATTGAAAGAAAGCTAAGCATTTTCTTCTGGGGTGAGATTGATCTTAAACCTAAGAAGACCTGGAGAAAATGGAATGACCTTTGCCTTCCAATTTCTCAAAATGGCCTAGGCTTTAGATCAATCCACACCATCATAGAAACCTGCTCTACTAAGCTTTGGTGGAAATTTCAAAATGCTAATGCTATGTGGACCCATTTTATGGCTTCATTACCTGTCTCTTACCAAACATGTGCTAACTAGAAAAGAATTTGTAAAATCAGCCCCTGGGTTGAAGCTTATAGTAGAGTCATTATTGGTAAAGGAGACTGCAATTTTTGGTCCTCTAATTGGTTGGATACTGGTACCTCATTGATCAGTGTGATCCTGACTTGACAAATATTCCAATAGATAGCTCTGTTGCAGTTTTTGTCACTAACAAACCCCACTTTATGCGGCAGCTATCTGGTCATCTTACCACTGACACTCTTTCTATTTTGCAGGAAACTGAGCTTCATACCCACAGAGATGACAGGCTGGTTTGGAAGCCTGATATTAAAGGGACATTCTCTTTTAAATCAGCATACCAGATGCTTAAAGAGTCGAGGGATAATATCTCTTCCATTCACCATCTTTGGAACCACGGACTAGAAATGAAAATCTCAGCTTTTATGTGGAAGATGATTAACTCTTTTCTACCTTTTTTGACAATATTTTAAAATCCATGCATATCAATCTGCCATCTAAATGCTTTATGTGTTGTAACTAGCAAGGTGACACCGCGCGATGCGCGGTGTATTTAGATGTTAAATAGGAGTATAGTTTAAAGAATAATGTTTTTATATATAATACCAACTTTTTGAGTAACGGAAAGTACAAAAGTGCCTCTGGGGTTGCAGTAAAATATTGCACGTGCCTAACTACCTTACGAAGGAAAATGACATGGGGCTATAAAGATATCACATTATATGCCAGAGTTAGGAATTGAGGACTTTTACTTTAATTGTATAATAACCCCAAATCTTGTAAAATGTGGTACTATTTTGTCATGCTCTTACCGTAAGGTGCCTTTATATGAGACTTTGTCTTTAAATTATTAAAAATAAATTAATATTTATTTCAGTGCACTTCAGTTAAATATATTTAAAGTTATTTCAGTTCAGTTTAGTCAATATATTTAAAGTTATTTGAGTTTAGTATATTTAAAACCAGTTCAGTTCAGCAAGAAATTAGCTCTACCAATCAGGGCCTTGTAATGATATGTGTTTTCAAAATCAAATTTTTACGATTTTTGTTTGCATATAATTATAGATATTAATGATCATACATTTTCTGATTTCAAAAAATTAACCTTTTGTTATACAAAATTAATTTCAAAATTTTTCTGATCAATTTTTTTTGCCCAATCTCATGCAAGTTACTCAATATGGCATTCTATTCTATTTTATATTATTCTTAACCCATAATAAATTTGGATGTAACTTTGTATTGAATTTATCTCTAATGATGTATCATAATTTCTCATAACATAAACACCATATAGCTACTGATTTAACTTTTCATATCTTTGCACTTTTTTTTTCAAACTAAGATATTTACACCATCTTATGTATATTGGTAAGTAGCACGCGTTTTCGGCATCTACTTTTGTCACTCACAACTATTCGAGCTTGGAAGCCTACACGAACAGATAACAACACTATTTTTAAATGACACATACCACAAATTATACAATCACTTGATTAAATGACACATACCACAAATTATACAAGCACACAATGCTTTCACAGAATTCTCTTAGCTCTTGAAGGATATGAATTATGGATCCGTCGCCTGCTAGACTACGTTCACAGAATTCTCTTAGCTCTTGAAGGATATGAATTATGGATCCGTCGCCTGCAAGACTACGCAACACAGCTCAGTTGTTCAAGTTTTCAAATAAGATGGTGCAATAACAGAAAAATGTTAGATTACTGATCATTAAAAGATTTTATTTATTGATGTGCACTTCTAGCCAGAATGAACCAACGGCATACTGCTTCTATGTGCATAAATGACAAAGAAAAATGCATTTAAAAATCCCTTAAAAATCATAAACATCTCATCAACTGATGATGATGAGCATATAATTACAGATTTAGAACTTGGCTAAACCCCGGAGTCCTTTAAATTGTATGTATAATACATGTAAGCTAATATAGCTTTTTTAAAATTGTATGTATAATACATGTAAGCTAATATAGCTTTTTTCAGCAGCTTAGTATATTTATTCACTATATTCTGAGAATGATTTAATAGCACATCATTGTTTGGCGCTCAATGAGTATAAACTGTATAAATATGCTTAAAACCGGCTTGCTTTCAGTCACTCTATCTTTGCATGTCATAACACAACACTATATAGTTCATTCAATTGTGACAAAAATATGAGAAGGGAAGAGCAGCTTTTCATTGCCATGCAGCTAGTCCGTCCTTATTTTTTCCAAGAGCATCAATATCATTCCAAGCACTTTTTATCACATGATAGCAATTCAGGCTTGAATCCTGTAAAAAATAAATTAAAAACAGGCATATCATTCAGAAATTTAAATTTTGCAAAGGAAGGAAAGTGAAGAAAAATCTTCAATAATGTCACCTTGAAATCCTTTGATACAACATCATAAAAGCTCGGCCACTATGTCATCGAACTGCAATATCGGGGCTGAAGATGCCAGCGTTCCAATGGCAACATGAGGATATTTAAGCCTAAACCTGCGCCAGCACTGAAAGTGCAGGAAAAAAACAATGCATAATCAGCCAATGCTTGCTGTGAGCTCAAGTATCCCAATGTTTCTGCAGATTTATAGTCCTTTCGATGAAACGGCAATGATTCTTCATAAAACCTATGATGAAATGTCACAGCAAAACAAAAATGAATAAATTATCAATCAAAAATTCAAAACTTTTTAAGAACACCATCCATCAAAAAATAATGGAAATATAATCCAAAAATGTCCAATTTCACAAACAATTCAAGAAAAATAAAAATAAAAATAAAAACTCAGCAACAAAAACCAAATTTTAGAAGAATATAATTATATCATTAGGAGTGGTTGATAATTCAATGAAGACAATGAAAACATGAAACTTTGGAGCAATATCCAGCAAGAAATCGGTGTTTGCAGCGGACCATTCGATGCCTCCTTCGTTGCCAGTATAAACAAATATAGGAGCAGAACCATGGTTGTTCCAGAACTGGCTGTTTATAAGGTACTTCTCTGGTAGAAGATTTGGTAGCTCTGAGGTTTGAATGTGAAATGGTCTAAATAAGTTGGGGATCTCAACGCTAACATGTGCGAGTTTACATATCCTTTTCTCCCACACAGTTACATAACAAAGTTGCATTCAAATGCATCCAGGAAATTGGGACACAAACCTAACGAAACAAAACAACTGCATTAATTTTAGTGTTACGGATTAAGTTATATGATAAAGTATATTGTACATGTTGTTTTAGTCATATACAGAGATCCCAATCACAAGTCAATCCTAAAGCAAAAAAAAACTTCGTTCATTATTTTGATGTTATTAAGGACTGGAAGAATCTTAAGTATAAAACAAAGGAGAAAATCTGAGGTTGTTTAGGTCAAGCCAATACTTTAGCAAATCTAAGAAGATCTTAGGTCAAAGCCTTCTCATAATGCATATCATCAAGATTGTTTATCCAGAAAATCTAAGAATACACTTGTTTATCCAGAATCCTTCTCTAACAAAATTGTCATAATGCATATCATCAAGATTTGTTACGACAATTGCATCATCAAGACACTACACATAACTGAGCTGATTATCATGAAAGCTCCACAAATTAAAACTTCAGAACTAAGCTTAATCCCAAATCCAGTCTAAAAAACAAAACTGTAAAGCTAAAAACCAACACCGGATTGTAAAGGATTCACCTTTACACATTCAGACTACCATGCCGGTGACAAGCTACAGGACGTTTTGAAAACGACAACCATACACCGATAAATAGAAATAAAAATTAATGATTTAAAAATGGGGAAGAAAAGACAGAGGCTTTGATCTAAGGCACCAAAATTTGGGATCATTTAGCTCACCCGGAATTGGCCGGAGTTCGGACGGTGGCAGCAGGAATGCACAAAGCTGCATATGCCCCAGGCCAGATAAAGTCAACCAACTGCGAGTGCTCAAAAATGTCTTTGGTTTCACTTGCAATCAACTGGTTAGCCAAAATAGTAATCACTGCAAAGTAAGAGGATAAATGTGAATGCGAATGCACATACAAATCCTTCTTCGGGTGCAAATATTTATGCTGAAGTTTCAGTATAAATATGAAATTCAGTTCAGTTCAGTGAAGTTCAGTGAAAATGTAATTTAATGAAATTCAGGTTAATTCAGTCATGCTTATTCCATTTTTCAATAAATCAATTTTTACTTCAGTTCAGTTCAGTTCAGTTAAGTACATCAAGAAATAAGCTCTAGTAAACAGGGCCTAAATTTACATTAATTATTACAATACAAAGTCTTATAAAATACATTCTCTTATTAGAAGTTACTACATAAATGAAGAATTAAGATATGGATTCACATGCAAGAACTTGATTTCTATTGTACATCATGAGCCTAGAAAACCATACGACACTTACATGCAGTTGGACCACTGTTTATAACTACGCGGAAATCATCAATGCCTTCTTTCTCTGCCACAATTTTGGCAGCATAAAGAAGATGTCCCAATATCTCTTTGTGCCTTTCTTCAGCCTGCGGAGCATTAGTATTCTCAGGATGCTATTACAAACGAAATATAACACACATGAAGCACAAAAGCGACCATCATCAAGACAAAAAGTACATACTCGATCTCATATATGAGCATAGTTAAGCTATTTATGATATGTCCATTCAGTTATGTTTAGATAGTCCAATGACATTATAGCAAAACCAGTGTCAAGAGAATACAGAATCTATCGGAGAAAAATGGACAAACTTAAGCTGTTGCAAGTTCTTTTCGTCGACTGAAAAATATGAAATGTTCCATAAAACTTGTGTACTATACTTTCCCTATTCCACTTTTATGCTCACACTTCGACTTTACAGTAGTCTCCAATCCAAATATTTAATCACTGATTATCTTTGAAAATAAAAATTATCAGAAGTTAGTATTTAAAAAATGTATGTTACAATGAATCTAACGATATACTATAATATTATCATGAACTATATCAATTTAATCTCCTGGTTGTACCTTAAAAAGTTTTAAAAAATATCATGGTAAAAAAACCAATTTTTACCCAAAAATAAGTTTGAAACACAGTGGGATGAAGGAAGTAAACACCTTTGTGATTTCAAGGCTACAAATATCCACAGATTCATACCTTAGGACTGAAAGGTTCAAACAGCAACAAGAACATGAGTAGATAAAAATGATAATTTGTAGGTTAACAAATGCAAAACCAGTTCCCAACTGCATAATTGAAAAAACATGCGTGATTTTGTAAAGCGGACCTTAAAGTGTAATTATCCAGTTATTTCCAAGATGTCTTTACTATAGTCACGGCTCAGCATTTTTCCATACCAAGCACCTTACAGTGGCATCATTGAAACATATCATTTCATTTTTTCGAAAAAAAAGTCACAGCCAAATGCTTCAGACATGAAATCAGAAGTAGCTAACTCTTCAAAGAGGAAAACATGATTTCACTCGTTACGTAATAGAGGATCTTTACTCTCGATAGGGATCAAACATCCTACAAGGTTTACACCTTATGTAGAGACCCATAATAGAGAACTTTATCATTTGAGTGTATAGACACAGAAAGTACAATGCAGAGAGCAACATGAGACGCTATTTGGTATATCTTAATATACAACATAACAACGTTAGTATGCCTTAAACTCTACAAATCTATGTTGGCTCTCTTCTTTTACTCACATACAAGTGTCTGTCGATGCTCTATATGATAAATTAATGGCACAATCTGTAGATAAACATAAGTAGAGATGCAATACGTAAAAGGAAAAAACCAAAGAAAAGGAAAGGAATCACCTTGCTCAGCTGCGTTAAACCATCCCTTGATTTTGGAATGATAAGAACATGAGTGGGAGCTTGCGGACTGATGTCTCGAAATGCAAGTACCTTTTCATCCTCGTACACTATGTTGGAAGGAATTTCCTTTGCAATAATCTTGTCAAATCTGAGAAAAGACAGAGAAAAAACAGATGAGAAGAAAAAATAACATGGGGTCAGATAAGGTACTGAGTTGAAGAAGATACATGGTTGGTGCTCCAGTATCGGCATTGGGCGCTGCAGCTCTAGCAGCAGCTTCTTCATCATCATTTGTAGCTCGTATGGAGCACATAGTTCTATAGAAATGGAAAACAAACAATAGTGTGCATTAATTGTACAGTCCTAAACATCAAACGAACTCAACTGTGAGATAGTAATATTCATAGCATAAAGAATTGGTACCTGCGGAAGTTGAGGGGGATTCTGGGGATTGTGGCATTTGAAGCCTTGACACAACCTATAACTCTTGAACCAAAGGACCAACTGCAGAGAATCAGTTGAAAACATTACTGCTACTTCAGTAATTTGAAATGGGTGATCAGGAAGAAATTGGAATTGTAGGCTTATCGCAACAGAGGGACGGAATTCATGGCCGCCATTCTCACATCTTCAACAGCTCCTCCATGTAATCATCAAGTACACGAACTACTCTTTTAAAACCATTCATCTTGCCTAATATATTGAAAAAATAAGTTCAAGAAACACAGAACATCAATTGGAAAGTATCCAGGAACGATCCAGACCATTACCTCGCCTATTTTTATGAATCAAGTTACAAAATGCCAAATCTATCCAAGGTAATCCCAAAACTTAAGTAAAAAAATATCAAACTATTAACAAACTTTTCCAAAAACAAAAAGAAGGTATACTTGTTGTAGAGGTGATGGAGGAATGGAGCAGAGAAACACAGGTGATGACAAAGAGGGGATCTCCAGAGGAGTATGTGCGGATGACCCAATTGCATATTTGGTAAAGACAGAAGCCTGCGACGATCAAAAGCAGCTCGGTTCGTTTGTTGAAGCGATGGCGACGGGTTAATCAACCTGCGCTAATTCATTGAATTGAACAGGACGGCAAGATCGCTTCGTCGGAGCTCCCGAAATCAGAACCGATAGAAGGAGGGAAAATACAGCGGTGGAAGGTGATGCCCAAATCAGAAACAAATTCGGTGATGAATCAAATTCAGAAACCCGGAAGGATGCGGTGATGAATCAAATTCAGAAAGGGCACAATTCGGAAACGACGTCGTTTGGCCTTGCGGGGGGGTTAAATTACAAAAATACCCTTCCGGATACCAAAATCAAAAGAATTCTTATTATATAGGGATCTAGGATGAGAACTCCTTGGATCATTTTTATAATTCATGTGATTTCTCACTAACTGTCTGGAGCACTATGCATGCTTTTATGGGTATTTCTGATAGAAGGTTCTCATCAATATGGGAAAGGCTATCCTTCTACCTTACTTACAGTGGTCTTAGTGCATTTCACAATTTGATCATTAGGCTTTCACCTTCTATCACTTGCTGGATATTGTGGAAAACTAGGAATAAATGGTTTTTTAAAAAATGTCCCAGCCAACCCATCTTTTGTGCTGAGCCATATCAAAAACCTCATTTTTCTCATGTTCTCTGTAAAACCTCTTTACATATCATCAGCTATTGACACTGAAATTGCAGATCATAGTTTCTTGCCATTAGTAAAAAGACCACCAAAGCCAAGGATTTTTAAAATAGCCTGGGTAAAGCCTATGTCTGGGTTTAAATTTAATGTTGATGATGCCTGGTCCTCCTCATCTGTTCATGCTGGAATCAGTGTCCTTGTTAGAGATAACAGAGGGGGTTTTATTGCTGCCCATAGTTGCTTTATTTATGCTCAATCACCATTGAAAGCTGAAATGAAAGCAATACAGCTAGCTGTTAGTCATGGTTGTATCTCTGAGTCTATTATCATCTCCACTATACTTAACCCTATTACTGCTTATTGGAAGTTGTTTCATTTAGCTGATACAATTCACCAATTCATCTCTCTTTGTAATGATGCATGCTCATAGGGAAGCTAATATGCCTGCAGATGCTATAACTAAGATTTGTTTAAATTCCCAACTTGATGCTTCTTACACTTTTGGCTCCTTACCTGATAGGATTCAAGGTCTTATTAGACTTGATCAGTTAGGAACACCTACTCTGAGGATTTCCAGAATTGATGCTACTTAATAAATTTGTTTGTTTTCTCAGAATGATGGAAGCAACTCCTAACACTCATGACTGCTGCAATGATAACAATAGTTGTTTGATCTGCCATGGATCATTCCCCACTGTCAAGCTGACACTCATTCCACAGTGGTCCTTCTGAGCTGCACCAACAAGACAATCCAGGGTGCTCTTTTTTCTGCTTACAAAACAGAGAATGCTTTCTGGGAATTAGTATTTTCCATAGGCTGACTTGAGTCTAAGTTACCTTGCACTTCGGATTCTCTAATAAGCAAGTGGATTTTAATACTTCTTCTCATTAGGCCTCTCATCTTTCAGGCTCTTGTAGCTTAGAATGAGTATATACACTACAAGAAAGATGGGTATTAGAGACAAATTTTGGAGACGGTTTTGTAAATCTGTCTCAAATACTCTCTTCTGAGACAAAAATAGCACGTTGTCTCAATTACCTATTTGACACATATTAATCGAGACGGGTTTGGGTGCACTGTGTCAAACAATAGTTATTGAGACACTTATTAAAGACAGTTAAATGTATTGTCTTTAATTTAAAGATTTGAGACACTCATATAAGACAGTGAATTTTACCATCTCATTTACTAAAGTTGAGACACCTATATAGGACAGTAAATATTTTATTGTCCCTAAAAAAGATATTTGAGACACTTTTAAAAGACAATTTATAATATTGTATTAATAATGTAAAATTTACTTTTATTTTATTGTTATTTATCATTCCCAAAATAAAATGCACTATATAAAATTTTGATGAAGTATTTAAAATATGGAAATTATTGAGTGTACATGTATTAAATAAATTTTATTATATTGGTCTTTTTCTCCCAATTTTATATTTTATCCAATGGAATTAAATTGAAGTAAAAATTAATATTTTAAAAATAGGAATAAATTAAGTTGAATTTCAATAAGTTATATTTCTACTTGAAATATATTTTAAGTATTCAATCAAGAAACATTTCTAAAACATAAGGCTCATTTTAGTTGTTCATACTTCTATTTCGGTTTAGCTTGAACTCGAACAACCTTAGTAATTTTCGAAAGATTCGTCGAACTTAACAAATATATCTAAATCAATATAACTATATTATATATTAATTTTTTACTATGTATAAATTAAGTGTTTAATTAATCTAAACGAGTCAAACTTGTTTGAACTAGTTCAAGCTAATTAATTCGCCCTCGTCACAAGCAGTCGAGTTCGAGTTCGAACGCTTGTAGTATTTTCGACAAGTTCGTCGAACTTAATAAACCAATAAAAATAGGGGCTTGCTATTTGTATCATGTATTTTGCTTGTTTGCAGTCTAAAACTAAAATACATATGATAATATCTACTTAACAATAATATTTTTTAAATTTTGGACAAAATCATTATCAATGAGATTTTGAATCAATACAATTTCAGATAAAATATGTATTAAATTAGCAATATATTTATTTTTATACGAAAATTACAAGGTACAATACTGTAAAATACGAGGCTGCAAATAGCAGAGCAGTTTCAGTATAACTATATTATATATTATTTTATTATATGTAAATTAAAAGTTTAATTAAACTTTTTTCAAAAAAAAAAGTTTAATTAAACTAAACGATTCAAGCTTGTTTGAACTAGTTCAAACTAGCTCGACATCATCACCAGCAGTCGAGTTCGAGTTTAAACACCCATAGTATTCTTCGAAAGGTTCGTCGAACTTAACAAGTTCAATTCCAATATAACTCTATTACATATAAATTTATGAGTAATTCTCCTATGAGGCAGCCTCACCCATGAGGCAAGGCCAAATAGGATAGTTTCAATGTTGTCACCTCATCCTACATCGCTACCAACTCATCAAATCTCAACATCACCTCATCAAACCTCGGTGTCAATTCATCAAACATGATCAACTCATCAAGTATTGAGGTGCCAATTCATCAAATCTCATCAAAAAATGAGTTAAATTGGTCCTGCCTCATGGGTGAGGCTGCCTCACCCAAGAATTGGTCTAAATTTATTATTTGTATAAATTAAAACTTTAATTTAGTTAAACGAGATTGTTCAAACTACCTCGAGCTCTCACAAATACCCGAGTTCAAGCATACCAATTTCTCCAAAATTGTGCTTGTTGATTAGACAGAAACTCGATTCATATCGGTTCAGTTTGGTTTGTTTATACCTAGAAAAGAAACAAGTTGAAGATAACATGGTATAATTTTATAAAATTAAAAATTCCGCAAAACTAAATAATTATATATATAATTAATAGTTGAGATTATTTTTTAAAATAACTTCATTTTGAATTTGTGGGATTTTAGTATTCAGACTAGCTAAAGTAAATGAAAAAATACTAAATTTAAATTTGGTAATTTAAGCCACTTAGGCAATGTTTTCTAGAACTTTTATGTATATCAGTTCAGTTCAATTCAATTTAGTGAAAATACAATTTGATGAAATTCAGTTTAATTCAGTCACGCTGATTCATTTTTTCATTACATTAATTTTCACTTCAATTTAGTTCAGTTCATCTCAGCAACAAATAATCTCTAGGAAATAGGGTCTTAATTTAATATGTGTAATTTTTTATGAATGATTGATTACATAGAATATTCACTTAACTAATATAAAATAAAATATACCTAATGCTACATATTTTATTATTAAAATAGTAAAATAAAATAGTCATTATGATTTTACTGAATTTTTTAAATATTTGACAATATTTTTAACTTTGAATTCCTAAAAAAGGTTATTACTCTATCGTTTCCTTGATTCGCGACCACGAACTCCACGAGACCACGAACTCTATACCAATAAGTACCACCATCGCCACACTACTAATACTGATTCAGGCCGCCCTGTCCCGAGAAAGCTCCCTGCTACCCCGACTTCGACAACACAATTGATCGATAAATATTCAGGCGATTGTACTCATGTTACCAGTGGATGGTTTGGGACCTTGGGTATTAAGTACTAACTTAATTAATGGTGGTTTTTCTTATGTTTTATGTTATGTTGTTGCAATTGTTTTGATAATCTCTTTGATTTTCTCTTGGAGTAACTGTTATTGTGTTCTGTAATGCTTTTGTTTGGTTCAAGTATTGAATGAGAACAATATTCTTACTGGTACGAGTGTTGCTAATAATTATGTGATTTGGCTTTTCTTGTTCTTTCTCCCAGGCGATATTATATTTTCACCAAACTATGGGATTTACCACTAGTGGAGGCGCCGACGATTTGAGGCGGTTAAACCAAGGTTTTGTGGCGGTTATCAACCGCCGCCTCTGGTAGTGCCACGCATTGATATGAGGCGGTTCAATTTTTTTTAACCGCCACATTATAGAGACGAAATCGCTACAATGTAAATTAGCGATAGCGATTTCGAACGCCATATTTTACGAGAAGCCCGACAAATATAACGGCATCGTCAATATATATCACAAAACGAAATCGCCAAGTAAATCCGCCAAACATTAACGAATGGAGCAATTATGTTTCGCTATCGCTTTCCTTTGAGAGATCGAAAGCAAAACGTTATTATTGCCTAGTTCGAGAAATCGCTTTCTCTGCATATCAAAGAAATCGAAACATGAACTTTGCGGAGATGTCTTACGCATTCGCACAAAATGGCGAATTCGCTTATTTAGTTGCATGGATGAAGATGTCGCTGCCATGAAGAAGCTAACGAAGCCGAAAGCGTAACGTTTAAGCATGCGTTTGTCTCTGAAAAATCTTTACGATATCTCTAGAAAATATGATAGAACAGAATCGATGACTGCGGGTGTATGATAAGCGAAATCGTTGATGTTTAAGTCCCTAACGAAATCGTAATTCAATGTACGGGGACGGTTCCTACTAGCGAATTCGACCGACTAATTGTTCATAGATATCAAGTACACTAGTGAAATCTTTAACCTTGGTTCTTAACCCTGGCGAAATCGACATAGTGCAAGCAGGCCAAAATGTAAAACATAAAAATGTCATTTCCAGGAATTGAATCCTACATTCGTCCATCCATTACAAATACTACACCAACAGACCAGTTTTAATTCAAAACTAAAGTGCCCAAAATACACAAAAGGTTAAGTATTATCAAAAAAATAACCAAAAGAACAAACCATTATGTGGTTCCAAACTAGCTAAGTTTGTGGATCCAAACTCCTTCCTCTCTCATTTAGAATGTAACTTGCAAAGTTATTGCACACAACCTTCATGTCATTTTCGTTGTATGGTTTTGTGTCTTCATTGAAAATCTAGAATATTGAAAATGAAGAACACTATGTTAAAATAAGAAAAGATATAATATAACCACAATCAATACATGTATGCTAAATTCTTACCGATTCAAAATTATTGTTTGGCTTGACGTCGGTTACAACTTGGAGGCTGTATAACATAGCGTAATAACCACACTCCCAGTCACTTAATTGTCTTTTGAACTACAATAGAGAAAAGGTCATAGTGAATACATGTACTTTACACTATGTATCACCATTTTACCAAAACATATTTAGTAAACTTACCTTGATTTCAATTAGTTTGAAAATTGGACCAAGCGTTGTATTGACACAATCCAAAGCCTCCTTTAGTACATCAATGAAAGCTTTGATTGGTGCCCAATGTTTAGGATCCATCCAATACACGTGCTTTGTAGTCTTATTTATCACCACAAATCTCCAATGACCCCTTGCAAGTAGATTAAATAGGATCTTCATTATATTACATATGTAAATTACTACACTTTAATAAAAACATGCATAATTTGAGCAACTCACTGTTGAAGCAACGGCAACAAGAATATGACTTTCGAGGAGTTTCCTAGCCCTTTCTTAAGATAATCTAGCCTTTGATGCCGAGTATGCATAACATGTTGGTTGTGTTCGGGACATAAGAACCCAATCCACGTCTTCCCACGCTTTAGTGCCAAGTCATGCAAGAAACTACGAAATTGTATTATCAACAAGAAAGTAATGTGAGTAAGACATGATAGGTGGAAAATGGGTATGAATAAAAAACATATGTATTAATTGTGTGGTTTACCATTGATAGAGAGACATTAGTGTTTCGGTAAGCAAATCACCCTTCCACATGTCCTCAAAATCGGTCCAACACACGGTAACCAATTTGCCAACCCCAAATATAATCTTCGGTGCCGCAAAGGTATAAGCTTGAAATTTGCTATGGTTGGATAATTTTGAGTATAAGAGTTTTACAAAAGGGAGCATTTTTCTAGTCTCTACAACCTTGGATTGGGAAGATGAAGGGGGGTGATTTGAAACCAATTTTTTCCGTAAAGGTGGAGGGCATAGATTTATTGGTTCACCCTCGCCTAGGCTCTCTACTTGGATAAATCGTCTAGGCCATAGGAGAAACATGTCTTTTGCATTCTTAACAATTTGGCAAATTGTTTCCGGTATTGGCAAAAGTGCATCACCAACCAAGGTACTAAGTATAGAAACAACACCTAATCCCTCATTTATGTCTTTGAAGTGATGTTTTTTAAGGGATTGCTCATATATGCCATTAGCAACATGCATTGGTGGTTTAAAATGACCCCCATCAACAAAGAGCTTGCATGGATGTGAGACCTATAATTTAATGGAATTTAAATCAATTAAATGTCAAGAAATAAAATGAAATCATGTATGTTCATCAACACTAACCACTTTTGAAAATGTTATGTCTCGGTTCAATTCTTCAAACTCGTTTTGCGATGAAACGTGGTCTTCGTCATCCTCGTGTCCTCCACAAACCTCATTAGGTGAATGCCTTGATACAAATGATGGTGGCTCCCAATTGGGAGAATGTATCCAAGTTGTCGGGAAGATTTGTGCCATTTCCCCTAGCTAGAATTTGAAGTGCTATGTCTCTCGACTCACGCCATTTCTTCGCTACTAACATCTCCTCTTCTATCCTTTTCAGCACTTCATCATTTTTACCTTTCCTCGATTTTGGAATCCCAAAATAATCTCGTTGGCAAACAAAACCGCCACTACTCCTCACTCTCCCCGGGTGCTCCTTACGACCCGTTGCCGCACATAGAATATCTTCTTTGGGTGTAGGAATGAATTCACCTTTAGAGAATTTATCCTTCATAACATCCTTTTAATACAAACAAAATATGAGATAAATATTAGTAAACTAATAACTAATGAACACTTTCAAATTGTAATATAACATGACTTACTATTTTCTCGGCAAGTTGGATCGTTTCCTCATGACCCCCGTACCCACCCGAAGGGATTTCACGTGCTTTCAAAAAAACTCATACTTTTCAATATCTTTTGCACTCATTGGTTTTGTTGTTGCTCTAGCTTCCGCTTCAGGCATTCCCGCGTCAACCTTCTCTTTTATTCGACGCTCTTGATCATCCTTGACATATCGCTTGCGTGCAAGTGGCATTCCCGCCCTACCGGTGCGATGAGGCAATTTATTTTCCATTGCGGCTCTACTTTTCTCGGCATGGATGCCCTTTTATGTTAACAAAAAGAAAAAGAAAAATGTATTAGTAAGTTTCAACCATGTCGGGTATTAAACAACCTAAATATCAATCAACAAAATCTTTCTTACATCGTCAAAGTAACCTTGAGCATACTTTTTGTGATACTCCCAACTTTCGGGTAGAATTTCCGTGTACTTCACCCGCAGATTTAAATGCTTCTTATCTCCAAATATGTAATCCCTCGTTAACCTATAACGAAAATTAGTTGCAATCTTCCCCAACCTATGCAATGTTACCTCATCTAGTTTTTCCATGTTGGGGGTGTCGACGATGAATGGTCTCTATGAAAATACACCAACCACATATAAGTATTGAGTCACAAAATACACACAAACAAAACAAAGGATATTTAGTGAGATTACCTTGCATTCTATCAAAAGGTCGTTTTTTATAGCACGTGGCACACGACGCCAATCATTGTATTTAATGTCATGGCGAGTTCGAGCCGTTTTACCAACCCAACTTGACCATTTGCAACTTGTTTCCGAAATTGCCTCACCAGACTCATCGAAGGTTACATGGGTAAATACATTGTCTCTAATACGTTGTTCGGTCTCACGACAATGCGTTCTAGGTTTGAAAGAGGCATCCATTTCGTCATCACTATCATAAGCACTACCATCGCTTCCGGCCTTAGACTAGTAACAATTTTTTGCTTCTTCTTTTGAGGGGCCATTTCGAAGAATGTATGTCTATCCCTCATGCAAAGCAAACAAAGTAATGTAATTAGTAAGTTTCAATAAACAAAAGCATATGCATTAGGGTTTTAACTAATAATAAATCGAAATGGGTGTTGTCTCTCTAAACATAAGTAACCCTAATTGTTTCACATGCATTTATGACATAAACAAGGAATCTTGGAAAAGAATTGAATGAAAAAATGGTACCTTAGAATGGATTAAATGCACTCCACCAACCTTTTGTTGAGATGAACGATTGAAGATGAATGGAAAGAGGTCAATTTGTGAATTTTCCCAACTAAATGATGCTATGTTTAAATCATTAATGCTTGGAAAATCAATGAGAATATTTGGAGAAGGAAACCCATGGAGGGTAGGGTTTTTGGCATAGAATAATGGTGTTATGTGGGAGGGAAATATGTTTGCTCCCGCCACTCAAGTGCCATAAATGCCATTTTTAGTTGACGTACTAGTAGTCTTACGAAATCGCTGGGTTGTAGCGAAACCAAATAAATGGTAATTTCGATAGAGGTCCAAGATAATTTGCGATTTCGCCACCTTTGTATTTGAAGTTTTCCGATTTCGTTAAGGAGTTGACTGTTCAAACGAATATATTGTTAAGCAATTGGGTATCGAATCGGTAAGAATCCCAAAACTCATTCCAGAGGGTTCAGTCCCGATTTGGAAGATTTGGGTCGATTTCGAAAAGTCTTTCGATTTCGTAAGTATCGGGTATTATAAATTAAAAAAAATACCCCCACCCCCAATTAACAAACTCTACAATCTTTATCTTTTTCAATTTCTCCCTTCTCTGAAATCCGCGCAATTTCATCCCAGAAATTGTTCATCATGAGAACCAAGAACACATCCAGGCAAACTAATCCACCCCGGTCATCCAAGGTTAAGGCCACCCCGCCGCCAGCAGATATGTCATCTAGGTCGGATTCTGGAGATTTGAATCCCCATCGGATTGACCAAGAAACAAATGGTGAAGGTATGGAGGATAATCTGAGGGGTGAGGGTTCTGATAGTGTGAGTGGTGAGGAATCGGATGGTGACGCTGTTCAAAAAGAAGCTGATAGTGATGAGCAGCTGGGCAGTTTTGTTAAGCATAAGAGAAAGAAACAAAGGGGGTCTACAAAGGCACCGACTGCAAGCAAGCGGTTCTACAACGACGTTGTAGAACAGAGGTACATTGATTGGCTAGGTCGGGATCACACCAGCACCAAAGTTTTAAAGCTTAATTCAGTTGATTCTTTGTGCCTGCGATATATTTTGAATTATTTTGTTCCATCGCACCTAGATAAGTTGATCACATTAGACAATCCTACATATAAAGATGTAGTTATCCAATTTTATGCTAATTTTGGAAAACATGAGCAAGATAAAAATCAGACCAAGGTGAATGGTGTAGTGATCCATGTGACTGAGTTTACAATCAATGAGGCTCTGGGTTGCCTATGGGTAGACAATTCTGCAATGAGTGATGATGATAGTGATGAAGAAGATGATGCTGATGAGGAGGATAAGGAAGAGGAGGAGGAGGATGATAGGGCTAGGTCAACACGTCCATATGACTGCTACCATGAGCTCTAGTGGTCAGCTGTGGCAGAAAACCAACCCATAGATCCTCTAGAAATGGGCCGCCGCTATTTCCATGTCAAGGGTGATGTACCCGGGCGTGCCAAGAAGTATAACATTGACTTGTTATCAGTTGAGCACCGCATAGTGTTTGAGTGGATATGCTTGAACGTACTTCCCTCGGCTGGACATGCTTGTGAGCCAACCATTGGGAGTGTCATGATTTTCTACTACCTTGTTAGTGGTTTGAAGATCAATCCTGGGTATTCAATCAAGCAGTACATGTACAAGTGCACCAATCATAACACCAAACACTTTCCTTATGGGTCATTAATTACTGAGCTAATGAGGAGAAGAGGTATAGTCCCAGTAGAGAAGCCAATCCCGAATAAGTACTATGATAAAGAGTGGTTGGGCGGTACTGGGAGAATGCTTGATCTGGAGACCCTTAAGTATGTCAACAAACCTGTAGCACCTGGATGCAAGGCTATGGTGGCGAAAAGGAAAAGAGACGCTGCCGAAGCTTCTTCAAGTGGATCACGTAAGTAATTGCAAAATCAAATTGTAAAAATTATATGTATGGTTGTTTTTAATGATCCAATATTGAAGTGTTTTGTGAAATATATACATGGATATTTGTTAGGTTCAAAGGGAGTGATGACCAAGCTGCACAAGATTTGGGAATGTTTGACTATGCAGATAGATGGCCATAAGGATCAGCTGGAGAGACTCGAGTCACAACAACAAACTATCATTCAGGAGTTTGGTCTTGATGTTGTTGAAAGCGATGATGACGGTGGTCCAGATTTTGGCATCATCCCGGCTGATAGCGTTGAAGAGGATCATGGTGCTGAAATGGAGAGAGATGGAAATGCTTCAGAACATAACAATTCTCCAAAGGATTAGGCTATAATGGTTAAAGTGCTTTAAACGGGTGAAGCTAACATAGCTGTGCATCCAATGTTATTTTTTCCTGTTTGTTCTTGAAGATAACAATTCTCCTGGTTTCTGTTTGTTGATTGTTGTTAGTCATAGGAATTGTACTTGTTGATGTTGGGATATTTAAATTTGATACCTTTGTTTAAGTATTTTTCTATTATGTTCTAGGTATTTTAAAGTTTCTTCAATGTAGTATGGATGATAAAATGCAGGTTGGAAAATCTTGCCTATTACTGTAATTGTAGTACAATAGGTATGCTGTCAAAATCGTAATATGTTATAAACCCTGGCAGTCGACATCGTAAGTTGTTAGAAAGCACCCTGGTACCCTGGCACACTAGCGATTTCGATAAACAAGTCCTGGTACACTCGCGATTTCTATAAACACGACCTGGTACACTCGCGATATCTCTACATAAGAACTAATAGCACTAGCGCCTTCGATACAGAATATTGCCCAAATCATATAAATACTTATTTCCACACCATTAGAGTTAGTGTAGTTGGTATATCGAAATATTTTATAAATTAAGTGTGTTTTAAACTTTACACGATTAGGAATGATAACATCTTCCATAAGGCATCGATTGTTACAATGTTCTACACAATAACAACTAATTACTAATAACCAAGTACATGAGCGATGTCTAATCGTCTGTACTTCAATGTAATGTTAAATTGAATTGAGTATTAGGATTTATCCGACCAACAAGGGTTGAGTAGTCTAAATCATTTGCTACTTATTAATGCCTTACTACAATACTGTTTTACAATTGTACTCTTGATTATCTATGTTTTGTGACGGATACATTACAAAGTTGTTACTATCTGCATACAAAACAATTTTAAAAGGCAAAGGTTAAGTTAGTCATACTATCTATAATAGTATGAGGCACACTAATGCAGTACTACCAAACTGTTGAATGCTTTGATCAACTCGGCATTGATACATCTTATCTCATGTGACCATCTTTGATTCTATGGACTATCTATAATAGTATGAGGCACACTAATGCAGTACTACCAAACTGTTGAATGCTTTGATCAACTCGGCATTGATACATCTTATCTCATGTGACCATCTTTGATTCTATGGAGTTTGGTCTAATTGTATAAATCAATTTATCTCTTATTGACTAAGTAAAACTAATGCAAACTGAGATGCATCTTATTTAATAAAATAATTACTTTAACTCTAATCAATAGTGTATTGTTTAAATCGCAACTAATTGAAATTATTTTTAGCGAATTCGGTATGGACTTATTCATGGGGTTACGAACGGTGAATACCCGGACCAGTAGTCTAGTCGATTTCGCCAAAGATATTAAATTGGATTTTTTCTTCCAAATGACGCCTCAGCTTTCGAATCCGGTAAGTATTCGGCACTAGTATTTCGATTTCGATATAAAAGTCACCCCTTACGAAATAGAAATACCCATGTCAGTTGTCCATGCGATATCGCCTTATATTTTAAATTGAATTTTTGATTACAAATAAAGCCCCTCTTTCGAAGTCGTGAAATGAATTAAACACCACTTTTACCCTGTCGAAATCGCCGAATATGTGTTATATAAATATAAAAAAACCCAACTGAAATTGATGTATAACACGCACTCTTCTCTTAAAATTGACGGGAAGGTACAGGGCACTAAACCCTAGGGCGAAATCGCTGGGTTTGTCGAAGCCTATCTTTAAACTCTGTTGATGGCCAGCGATAGAGGAAGCCGGACGGGGCCGAAGGGCAAAAAAAAAGTGCCGGTCGAGCGGGGCCCAGATTGGTATGATCAAAAACTCTTCTACTCTAAGGTTAATGCTGATAGTTATGTAGGATTGTGTGATTCGAGAAAAGTACTACCCTCTTATGCAATTGATACGGGTACAATGTCGGAGTTAGGGTTAGAGGAGACATGTAAGTTCTTAGAGAATCAAAGATGTTCGTTGTTATTGACGTGTGATGAACCTTCGCACTTTGACGAGTGTTGTCAATTTTATGCGTATTTGCACGTAAATGAAGAAGGGGGGTACGTGTCTAAGGTTAATGGCCGGGAACTTTGTCTTAGTTGTGATAAACTGAACAAGATTATTGCTTGCACAAGTAGTTCTGATGCTACCAAAATCCGTCCGTCTCCCGGGATTAGACGCTATCCGGGTCTCCTCCTTGATCAGCCCGCTACAATCCTGCAAAACAATCCCCGAGAGGCTTCCCGGGGAAGAAGCTCCGGCGTGATGATGAGATGGGGATAGCGGAGAAGGAAAACGTACGGAAGGTGCTCTCAATATAAAGTAGAGAGATATAAGTCACATACCTTGTTCACTGTTTGAGACTACTATTTATAGTTGAGGTTGCCAACTTTGGATAAGGCTCAGGACCACTTCTCCTTGTCACCATCTGTCGTTCTTCTTGTCCGGACGTGCTTTTCCCGGGAAAGGCACTGCTTTCTTGATCCCGGGCCATGGGCCCCTTTCTTGGCCCAGCAGGGCTTTGGGCCGGTATTATCACTAGCCCCCCATACCAGTTTCCCGAGTTTCCGTTACGCGGGGAATTGGTCTTTCGCATTTCCCTTCTTTCGCTACTAGTTCAGTAGGACCCATCCGTGTTGGAATAAATTTCTGACGCCGCCTCTCCCTATTCTGCATTTGATGCTGCCTCGTTTACCGTGTCATCATTGCTTTTCCTTCTTTTGAGGTGACGATTCCTATTCGCTCGCCTATATAAGGGACCTAACCCCCCTTCTCATAAGTTTACTTTCTTCAAATTTTCTCCAGACGCTCTGCTTTTCCTTAACAAGTAAGCTCTAATCCTCCTCCTCTGCTTCTTCCGTTCCTCTTTCATCATGAGTTCCCCACACATTACCACTTCCTCTCTAGATACCGAGGGGGTTCAAAGCCAATTTGAAATTCATTTCCGAACCCCCCACCCAATTCCTTCTCCGGGTTCCTCTTCGAGTACCCCCTCTGAGACCTTCAGCATCTCCCCGGAGCCAATCGCTCCGGGTGCGTCTACCTTAGATGGGGCGGGCTCATCCCCCACCCGGCGTTCCCATCTCCCCCGGGAGGATCCAGATGGGGAAGCTTTCGATGAGGAAGTCGGCAATGATGCTCCCCGGGGTCCTACCCACGGAGTAAAGCCTTCTGGCCATCGGTTTTTTAATCTCCCCGGGCCTCCCCCTTCCTTAGATAGGGATGTTCTAGATTTAGTTAGGCGTTGCTTTATCCCCTTTCCGTTGGATGCATCATTATCAAAACTTCCCCCGGGGATGTCCGAGCGGGAAGTGCCTTGCATTCCCCGGATTCACTTCCAGTACGGGCTCAGCCTTCCTTTTCCTCCTCTTTTTTCAGAAATTTTCAACTTCTATCGAATGGCCCCGGCCCAACTACACCCCAATGGGGTTGTACTGGTACTGGGCTTCTTACTTAATTGCGCTAGATGCAACGTTACCTCCTCTCTCCTTCTCTTCCGGTCCTTTTATGCCCTTCGGCGCGCTCATGCGTTCTTTCCGGGAGTATTTTCTTTTGTAATCCGTTCCGGGACGAAGGACTTTATTAAGAGTAAGCCCAGATCTGCCAAAGGGTACCTTGCGAAGGGTTTCTTCCGTTGCGATTCCCGAGTGTACCCAATGCCCCCCTGGAACGATTCTCTCGTTCCTGAAGACAAGAAACCCCTTTCCTCCCTTCCAACAGACCTCACCAACGATCATAACTTCCTCCGTCTATCTCCCCTAGATATGGACGCTTTCTTTAAGACTGGGAACACGGGCTATTATTGGCCCCGCGGGATATACCCTGAAAAACTTTTTTCCCTTCCAACCGTTTCCGCTGTGTGGCCGGCTGGAGGTGCCTATTAAAGGCTTTATTCTTTATTTTCATATACATATATGTGTGTTTCATTCTGATTTTTCTTTGTTCTACCTGACTTCAGTTCAACCTACTTTGCACGCGGACGCTACGCCACTCGAAGAGATGCCTTCCGGGGATAACAGTCAGCAGGGGAATTCTCATCGGGGGCTGGTCACTCCAGCCGAGCAGCAAGTGGCATCCTCGATCGGGGTGGGGGTTGCCGAGAACCCCGGGTTCATTCCCCAAGGGACCCGTCAGCAACGCCCTTCCTCCCAACCGAAAGCCCCCGGGTCCTCTCCTACCCCGGGGAGGAAATTTTTCGTCCAGCACCCGACTTATAGCGGCGGGGCTGGTTCCCGCTTCAAGCGGCCATTAACCGATGACAAGGAAACTCCTCCGTCTTCCCTTCAGAGGTTGGAAAGTGCGACCCCGCCGCCACCTCCTCCTCCACCTGCCAATTCTCCTTTACGGGATAACTCTCTAGCCATCCCTGAGCAGAGGGAAGAGGTACGCTAACCTTGTTGCTTATTACTACTTTTATCCTCCATTCTTCCGGATAATCTTATCTTTGTTTGAATTTTGTAGACCACCACTTTCGCCGACTCTCTCCTGGCGGAAGCGCTCAACCGGACATACTCTAAGTATAACGCGGGTTTGTTTGCTAAGAAGGAGAGGGAACTCCTCGATGCCCGGGAGAAGTTGGCCGAGCGGGATGACCTGGCCGCCCGGCTGGAGGCTTCTCAGAAGAAGCTAGCCGAAAGGGAGAAAAAGCTCTCTGAGAAAGAAAAGAAGCTGGCGGAAGTAGAGAAGAAATATTCTTCTCTTAAGAAGGAAAAGAAAGAAGCCTAGCTCGAAGCCTAGGATGCTGTGGTTCGAAAAGTTCTCCATTCTGCCGATTTTGACAAGAGGCTAGAGGGCATCGCCGCCGCTGCCAGTGCTGACGCCTGCCATGAGATGTATCGCAATCTGCGGGGTTGGCTTCCGGGACCTGCTCGCCTTGAAGCACAAGCATCCTACTATCGCCCCAAGGCAAGCGATCAGCTCAACTACCGCTGGAGATCTTTCCAGGAGGCCAGCCTGGAGAACCTGGTACCCCAGTTGTGGGATTCGCTGAAGATGTGTTTCCGGGCCCCTTCATCCTCAGACATCAAGAAGGCCAAGCTTCCGGGGGTCAACGAGGCTGCTATCCCTGAATCCCCTGGCCCGGAATGCTTCAATGCCTATGGGGTGGTCCCGGAAACGCCTCACTGGGCTGAAAATTACCACGAGTTCTGCGCTATACCTGACAATTTTGGGTATCAGGCTGTTGAGGAGAGGACGGGTGAATACGTCGTGGGGCTTCCAAGGGGGCAGGACGACTTGCTCTATCAATCCCGGAAGTCTATCCGGAAAGTGGGATTCCCTGAGCGCCCGGAAGACGAGCCAAATGTGGATGCCCCTGCTTACTGCGGTCCCAACTGGTCTGACGCGGACGTAGCTGAACTGGAGAGGAGGTGGAAGAGCGCTCATGCTACCCCGGGGGAAAGAGGCCCTACCGAGGATAATGTATTCCTCTAGACTCTAGTTTTTTTTTTGTAGCTTTTAAGTCTTTTGTAATCTTCCTCCCCGAGAGGCATATGTAGAACTTGACCTTGGTGCCCATTTTGATTAATATAAGTTCTACCTTTTAATTTAATGAAGTCACTATCTTTTGTAGTCTGAGCGCCACTTGGAAGGAGATCTCCCGCAGGGATCCATGCCTTTTGTTTTCCCTCATCCTAGTTGTTCTTCTGGTACTTACTTCTCTCTCCCCCGCGCTGGGTGCCTCCAATGCTCATTCCTTTAAAGGAAGCTGGCTCATTGGAGGTTTGGAGGCGATCAAGCTACCCGAGCCATGTCTGAGGCTGGATTGTGTGCGTTTGTTCATGAGTTCGGGTCCGTCCAGGCATTAGTATCATTTCTTAAAGCTATTAAAAACAAATTTGGCTCGCTGAATCACTGCTTTGACCTGGCCTCTGATCATATGCGGGAGGCCCTAAATTCCCATCAGACCATCGCCGAGTTGCAGGCCCTTCAGGACGATTCTCGTCATCGTACTGCCAAGGAGCTAGGTATGGTGTGGGGCGAACTAGAGCGGGCGCAGGAAAAACTTAGGACATTGGAGACCCGCTCCGCTCAGAACCGGCTTCTCTGCGACTTCGAGAAGGAGAATCGGTCTCTTACTCATAGGAATAGGGTCCTCCAGGATGCTCTACTAATCACCCGGCTATCCTACCACCTTTTGGGTCTCAAGAATGGCTTAGTTGGGGTGTCTCCTCTTACCGATATTCCAGCCGGGGTTCGCAGGACGATGGAACGCACGGAGGCTAACTCGAAGAAGTTTGGTGAGGGAGCTCCTAATCACAAGGCTTATCTGGACGTCGTTGAATGGCATAATAAGATAGCCGCGGGAGAAGCTGAGCCCTATCCCTCTAGCCTTCGCCGAGTCCCGGGCCGAGTGGAGGTGGATGTGGCGTACGAAAGGTACGAAGACATGACTATATCCATTGACCCGGAAGAGGTGGCACATCGGATAAGGCGCATCCGGGAGATTGCCGACTCTGGAGTCACCACAAAGGGGGTTAAGACCGCCGAGGGTACTCGTATTAGCCGGGAAGAGAAGGGTAAAAGTGCAGCAGTTGTTTCCTAAGTACAGGTTTGTTACTTCTACCGGGGTAAGAAGAATGCGCCTGGCGGAGCCACTTCCAGAGGGATCCGTGGTTGTGCCTATCCCCGAATTGAACGAAGAAGACGCCGCGCAATTGGAAGAGGAGCTTGCGTGGAATCAAGCCCCGGATGCCCGTTTTGCCGAAGATCTCATGTCCTCACAATTCTTCGGAGGGGGCTTTCGCCCGGGTAACCCTGAGGGTGCTTCTGGGTCAGGTCCCAAGTGGGTATAGTAGCAAATAGATAGGAACACTTGTAATCGACCTGCAACGACTATGACCGCATATTCATGCGATTTGTAATTTAAGGAGGATTGAATAAAGTTGTTTTTCGAAAAAGACCCTTTTCATTAACTCTTCCCTGTAATCATTGCATTCTTTGATCCCCGGGCTTCATCCAAGCTCCGGGTCCACTCTACCGGGGCACCCAAATGGGAGCTACCCATGGGTCCCTTTTTACAAATCTTCCTTTCTAAACCCGGGACGAGGCCAAACGTCGGGTTATTTCTCCGGGCATATTCATGCTTCCGGGCGGGGCGTATCCATGCCTGGCGTATCCATGCCTGGCGTATCCATGCCTGGCGTATCCATGTCTGGCATATCCATGCATGGCGTATCCATGCCTTAGTAGCTAAGGTACGATGCGGGGTACTCTACTTCCCGTAAAACCTTCTTAAATTAGCTACATTCCATCTTCTGGGGATCTCCTTCCCCTGCTTGTCCTCCAGCACATAACTCCCTCCCGGGTATGCTTCCTTTACCTTGTATGGGCCTTCCCAGTTGGGTGCAAGTTTGCCCTCCGGGGCTTGGCGGCTCTTATCGTTTCTCCTCATTACCCAGTCTCCTGGGATGAAAGCTTCTTTCCGCACACTTCTGTCATAATACCTCTTTACTCGCTCCTTCACCTTGGCTTCCTGAAGTGCCGCATTCTCTCGCTTTTCTTCCAGGAGGTCCAAGTCAAGGCGCCGTCCATCGTCTTCTTCTTCCGGGCGCTGGTATTGAGTCCGGGGGCTCGGGATCCCAATTTCCGCGGGTATCACTGCCTCCGACCCGTACACCAAACCATATGGAGATTCCCCGGTAGCCGAGCTTTCTGTAGTCCGGTGGGCCCAAAGAACACTGGGCAGCTCCCAAATCCAATTTCCCCGCGCGCCTGCCAAACGAGTTTTTAATCCTTTGATGATGGTACAGTTGGTAACTTCGACTTGCCCATTCGCCTGAGGGTGGTATACAGATGTCAACCTCTGCTCTATACCATACTTGACACACCATGATTTGAAAGGATCATTCTCAAACTGCGCCCCATTGTCTGTGACTATAATCTTCGGGATGCCGAATCGACAAATGATGTTCTTCCAGCAAAACTTAACACAGGTTAGTCCCCGTATGTTGGTGAGCGGTTCTGCCTCCACCCATTTGCTAAAGTAATCGATTGCCACAATCAAGTACTTGGCTCCTCCCGGGGCAGTCGGGAATGGTCCCACCAAGTCAATTCCCCACCTACTGAACGGCCAAGCTCCTATGACTCCGATTAACTCCTCCCGGGGAACATGGATTAGTGGGGCAAATGTCTGGCATGCCAAGCACTTCTGTACATGTTCTTCCGCATCTTTGAACAACGTCGGCCAGTAATACCCCAGCCTTAAGATCTTTTTGGCCAAGGTGCGAGCCCCTTGGTGGCTCCCATTAGATCCCTAGTGCACCTCCCGGATGAGGTGTCGGCCTTCCGACCTTTCTACACACTTTAGCAAAGGCTGGAGATACCCTCTTTTGTACAGCTCCCCTCCCTGGATCCATCTGCACTTGGTGATACCCTTTATGTGCATCGAAGAAGGCCAGCACCGAGTACCCCGCGATAGCCTCTGCCAGTCGGTCCAAATTTGGGAGAGGATAGCTGTCTTTGGGGCAACATTTATTCAAATCTGTAAAGTCGATACACATGCGCCAGCTTCCATCGTGCTTCTTTACTAAGACCGGGTTAGCTATCCATTCCGGGTAGATGATTTCCTCGACCACCCCGGCTTTCTCCAACTTCTTTACTTCATTCTTTATAAATTCCGCTCTTTCCGGGGCTATAGGTCTTTTCTTCTGCCTGATTGGTTTTGTTGTCGGGCTTATGTTCAGCTTGTGTACCCCCAACTCTGGCAACACCCCCACCATGTCCTCCGGGCTCCATGAAAATACTCCCTGATACCTGGCCAAGAGTTCCTTCAGTGCGCCTTTTACTTCACCCGGGAGGTCTTTTCCCACCGTGACCGTCCCTTTTTCCGCCACCTGCATTTCCTCCAATTCTTACCGGGGAACTTCTCCATGTACCGCCCCTACTGCTTTCTTTGCGTCCCGGACCGCCGTCATCATGCAACTTCTTGCTACGGCTTGACTTCCCCGTATGACCGCCACACCTTGCGCAGTGGGGAACTTCATCGTCAGTAGATACGGACAACTCGCTGCCCGGGCTTGGGTTAGCCATGGTCTTCCTATGATCACGTTATATGGCGAGGGTGCATCAATAACCGCAAAGTTGCACGTCACTGAGACCCTCTTGCTCCGATCCTTCTCATCCTCCATACATACTGCGAGGGGAATAACTCCTAGAGGGACTTCAGGTTTGCCAGTGAATCCTGACAGGGGAGATGAAGGGGGTTTCAAGTTCTGTCTCCCAATTCCCAATTGATCGAAGCAGGAAGCGAACATGATCTCCACACTGCTCCCGTCATCTACGAACACCCTCTTGATCAAGAAACCTTCAATCTCTGTTGTTACCACCATCGGGTCAGAATGGGGTATCTGAGGCGGGACTGCATCCGTTTTAGAGAAAATGAGAGCCTCCTCGGGGCGAAATCTTTTTCCCTGAATCTCCCCCGGGGGAACATATCGCGTCCGAGCCCGGATAGCGGAAACCGACTGGCATGCTTCTCCAATTTCTCCACTTATCACGTTGATCATCCTGTTGGGTACTGGGGCAGGCTCCACTGCTTGGACTGGTGCAGCCGCTATTGCAGGCCTCCCCGAGGCCCTGTTGCCTTGGTTGCCTTGGTTTCTCCCGTTTCCTCTCCCCGGGTTAGGCCTCCACCTCCTTCGGGGCTGCTCTTGAGGCTGGTCCCGGGGATTCTCCTTCTTTGCTTCCATCGCCACACAATCTCTCAGCTGTCCCCGCTCAATCAATTTTTCTATCTCGTTCCTCAGCATCCTACACCCCTCTGTCGAATGTCCATAAGACTTGTGATAGGCGCACCATTTGTCCGCATTTTCCCTAGACGGGGTCCCTTGGATATGCAATGGATCCGGGAACAAATCCTTGTTGATAGCATGGATCTCCGTTCGGGATTTGCTGAGCGGGGTAAAACTGTCTGCTCTTGACCGGTTTACCGGCGCGGGAGCAGGGTCCTTTCTACTTGGGTCAACCGTCCTCCTTCTTTCCATCTTATCCGGGAGGAATCCCCCGGATTCTTCTTTTCTCTTCCGCGTGGCATCATTAACCGCACAGTACAGTTGCACCGCCATCTGCAGGTCGTGAAAGGTTTCCGGGATGTTTTCCATCAACTTCTGGAACAACGCCATATCCCTCAAGCCATTTATAAACCCACTAATCACCGCCTTCTCCTGCTGCTGCCTGTCGACAACATTCATGCTGTCGTCCATGTACCTTCGATAGTATTCCATTGACCCTTCCGCAGCCTTCTGCCGGGTGGCCAGAAGCTCAGTCAGCTACTTTCCTTCCTTCTTTAACCCGGCGTATCTGAACAGTAAAGCCTTAGAGAAATCGTAATAATCTCTGAGGCTTTCTCGGGGCAAGGAATCGAACCACGAAAGACAGTTTCCTCTCAGGTAACAGCCCACCAACTTGCATCTCAATTCCTCCGGGAAGTCCCTTGACACCATTAGGTTCTGGTACGTCCTGACAAACTCTTCCGGGTCTGTCTCTCCATTGTACGTTGGGATTCCCTCCGGGGTCCGGAGGCCCGGCGGCCATGGGTACGCAGGCACTCGAGGGACCCAAGGGGAGGTAGGTTTAGCCCCGTTTCTTCCCACCAATTTGTCTAGTCGAGCCTCCAAAGAGTTGGGGTCCTGCTGCGCCACCTGATAGCCCCGCGTCCTATCGTCCTCCCGATAGTATCTCTCCGGGTAACCGTAGTTCATCCCCATTGATCCATGCATGGGCATGGAATACTGGATCGGGTTCCCCTGGGTTCCAGGGACCTGATAACCCAGCGACTCCGCCGGCATGACTGGCAGGTTATACCCAATTTGTCCCGCCCCCCAGCTGGAACGCGGGTAATAGGGTGGAGCGTGTGGAACCAAATTCGATTGTTGTCCCGTAGCCACTCCCCCTCCGACCCCGAAACTTGGAGGGAAAGAAGGTGGGACGGTGGAAGAGTTCACACGCCCCTGTATCCTTGGCGGCTGAACGATTCCGTCCAGGTCAATAACCTCTCTTTGGTACCCCCGTAGAGGGCCTGCCAGGTTCCCTCCATCTACGACTTTCCCGGGTAGAGAGTACCCACTGGCAGTACAGCTCCTTGTTGGCTCTCATGAACTCCAACGCCGCCAATTCCTCCGCCTCGGCTAAGGATTGCCCCTCCTCCCGGGCTTCAGGCCCCTGGGCCCGGGGACTGCCTCCCCCGGCGGGCCTTGGTCCTTGCTCCTCCTGGTACTCTCTTTCCGAGTCGGTTTCGTCAGAGGCAGTTTCCACGTGGCCATCCTGCGGTACCCCTAGCTCCCGTTGGTGTCTAGCCTCCTCTTGCAACTGCCTCAAGGTCACATCATCTCCCGGGGGTGGAAGAGAACCACCCCTGAAGGTGCCGCGTTCTTCTTCGGGCGCCCGCGCCCTCTCCTTGGCGACTCCATCATGCGAAGGTGGAAAGGTCCCACTAGGCGTGCCAATTGATGCTACCAAAATCCGTCCGTCTCCCGGGATTAGACGCTATCCGGGTCTCCTCCTTGATCAGCCCGCTACAATCCTGCAAAACAATCCCTGGGAGGCGTCCCGGGGAAGAAGCTCCGGCGTGATGATGAGATGGGGATAGCGGAGAAGGAAAACGTACGGAAGGTGCTCTCAATATAAAGTAGAGAGATATAAGTCACATACCTTGTTCACTGTTTGAGACTACTATTTATAGTTGAGGTTGCCAACTTTGGATAAGGCTCAGGACCACTTCTCCTTGTCACCATCTGTCGTTCTTCTTGTCCTGACGTGCTTTTCCCGGGAAAGGCACTGCTTTCTTGATCCCGGGCCATGGGCCCCTTTCTTGGCCCAGCAGGGCTTTGGGCCGGTATTATCAAGTTCAAAGGATGTTGAGGAAGCTGAGGAAGATGCTCCATTGAATGTGTATTTTAGTGGAAAATACCCCGAAGATAAGGATTTACCCGGTCATCTTAATAGGCGAGAGTTAGCTTGAGCCTAATTTGGTCGTCCCTTAGATGAGACTTCAACTGAAGCCTCTGCAGTTACTTACAACCTGAAGTACATGACACGCGATCAAAGGCTTGTTTATGAGACCGTTCATAGGTGTCTTGTCCCAACAGGCGGTAACCTTACAGAGCCAACAACAACAACGACAATGATTTTCATGTATGTAATGAGCGGCATAAAGATAAACCCTGGCTATATGGTATTGAAGCACATGGAGAAAGTTATGAAGGGATCTAGAAAGACCAGGAATATGCCATATGGTATTCTGATAACAAAGATTATGAAGAAGGAGTGGAAACGTCCTAGGTTTCACAGCCAGGCCATAACATGTGTGCATTTCTCCAAAAAGTATTTTGAGAATCGTGGTTTCAGTCTTAGAGGCGGTAAGTGGATGCACAAGCCAATCAAGGATAATAATAAGCGCCGTAAGATCAGTGAAGGTAACCCCTTGAAATATGTTTTCATATTCAATGCAGTAGATGTTTTTATCAGAAATTGTTATATTAACTGTTTTTTTAATATAGATGAAGAAGATGATAGCTTGGAGTTGGAAAGATTTTATGAGGATATGAAACTAATGAAGGACGAAGTATCATACGTCCAAAAACACAAATTTAAGGGATTTATCATCAAAGGTATAGAACTTTAAAGATAATGACAACAAACTGAACTTCAAGTATAATCCATGAAGGAGTGATTTCAGAAACTCGTAGAGAAACAATTCTTAAAACCATGCTGAAATCACTGACAATATTGAATGTTTTAAATTGCTCTAAATTAATTGAGTAAAATCCATATTTGATCATCTAACTTTCCCAAAATTTCACTTTTGATCGCTCAACTATGTTTTACCCAAAATTGATCATCAAACTTTGTAAATGGTTCAAATTTGCTCACTCACGTTAACTGAGGTGTTAAAAGGCTAAGCAATTATTCTCGAGGGTAAAATTGTCATTTCCATAAAATTTAATAAATCAATTTTTTTAAAATAAAATAAAATTTGTAAACAAATATTCTCCAATGTTATTAATATTTATTATATATATTATTAAACAAAGGATGGAGTATTGAAAGTAGAATTAAAGTATATTTATGAAATGTATTAGATTGTTAAGAATATCAACACAAAATTGTTTACATTATATCCGGTGTTCAACAAAATAACTCCTCGAAAATTAATGAATATGGGATTCAACAAAATTGCTATTACTCCTCCAGGTGTTATTTTTTACTCCAGGGTCCGCCCTCCAATTATTTGACTCAAGCACAAAATTCATTTTTTGAATCCGAATTTGAGTGTTAATCAAATTATCATTCATTAATCAAAGTGTCTTTTGGTATTTGTTAATACAAATTAATTTTCTACAGTTATCGAGGAGTTATTCGGATTCATTAATTTTGCAGTGGTATTGCTGATCTTTTGGTATTCATAACAATCTAATACAATTTTATAGATATATTTTAACTCTACTTTCAATACTCCATCCTTTGTTTAATAACATATATAATAAATATTAATAACATTAGAGAATATTTGTTTACAGATTTTATTATTTCTATTTTTAAAAAAATTGATTTATTAAATTGTATGGAAATGACAATTTTACCCTCGAGAATAATTGCTCTGTTAGCCTTTTAACACCTCAGTTAACACGAGTGATCAAATTTGAACCATTTACAAAGTTTGATGATCAATTTTGGGTAAAACATAGTTGAGTGATCAAAAGTGGGATTTCGGGAAATTTAGATGATCAAATATGGATTTTACTCAAATTAATTCTTCAAGCTATGTAAGTATTTGGTCTCTCTTTTGGAAACATATACATGTCACAACAATACCATTACTAAAACAAAACTATAATTAGTAACTACAACCATGGAATCCACAACAACTACAATCAGCATTCTTCTCATTGTTATCAAACATCAACTACATCCATGGAATCAGCATATATTATTTTAGGGATGGTCATTGCATGTAAACAATCAACAAAATACTATGTTCATCCAAACACATTTACTGAAGAAAAATACAATTGAAGACGGTAAATTCAACCCCTTTATCCACAAGATTATACTAGAAAATGAAGACGACTTTCTATCTTGAAAGGAAGAAAATCCTCCGTTTACTTTTTGCAATTGTCCGAACGTAACTCTGGTTTATACTCGAAGGAGAATTGGTGTTTGTATGTAGTTAAAAGTTTTAGAAAAAAACAAAACATGACCCTTTTAGTTTGAAAATGCGACAAGTACATTCATGCACTCTTTAATGAAGTGATCAATGAGAAAAGTAAAAGAGATGATAATGAAGTGAAGAATGGTTATGCTAAGAAAAAATGGATTGTGTTGAATGCCCGTATAACACGGCCGCTTTCTTATAGTGGCAATATTCATGCCTATGCGATGAAGTACATGACTTTTGTTGATGCAACTTCAAATTTGACCTTGTCCGGGATGAGATTGTTGAATATGATGTAGTTGAGTTAGGAAATATGGTAGAACAACTACGTATCTATTTTCAGCATATTTACATTATGGTTGCAGAGACAACTAGGTTAACTAGTATAAGGTTACGAATGTTAGAGGCTTTTTTTTTATGAAAACAAAATCGATTATTTATAGCGTTGTCTTCTAATAGTTGAGGCACCATTAAAGTTTGAAACTTAATTTCTTAAGTCATCATTGTGTACACAACATTGAAAAGCATTGTTTGAAGAATACATTAATTTAATATTTGAAATGTCAACAATCTACACTAATTCAAATATAACTGTTTTATAGCCATCAGCAACCATCTTCTTATCAACTCCTCGTCAGTGTATGGTGGAAGTTTAAATTGGTTAAACATGTTGCGGCAGTCGGCAACCAACATTCTCTCGTCTCCATGTAAACACCAATCTTGGATTCCGACATTTTCTTAAAATTGAGTGGAGGAGCTCTGGAATAACCTGTCACAAACCTTAGAAATTTGGAAAGTTCGGACTGTGAAAATCCTCCCAAAACTTTCCAAAATATCTGAATAGTAGGACGATCCCTAGAATAAGGTGATACATATATCATGCCTTTTTCAAGATCGTGGAGATCGATCTTTTCTTGGCCCGATATTAGAAGTTGAAGTTCACTTGTGTCAAACATTGAAATCCACTTGGAATCTATAATTAGATCAAATCCTTCTTTAAAGCTAAGAAACTTCGATTCAATCTGAATATGCAACTTATATCTTGAGTATAAGTCTATATAAGTATAAAAATTATACTTATGAATGACAACATCTTGGCCCCAAAAACGCTCTCGACAAACTTCCCCCACTTTTGCTTAACTTTCGCAGGGAAGGCTCCGGCAACGCCTCTCATAGGCTAGGATACCTTCCCCGTCAACCCCCCCCCCCCCCCCCCCCTCCTAGATAGTTTCCCAGCCACCCATCTTCTGACCAACACAACCAAACCTCTCCTACCTCCGTCAAACAACGACATCCTTTTTGAAGCTCAGTTTTGTGAGCTCACCGGTGGCTAGATCGGCGCCGATCTAAGGCCACCCACCGGCTGCCTTAACCAGAGCTACTTGCCCGGTCCGGCCCCGAGCTAGATCTACAGCAGAACACGAGTAGATCTGACGTTTTGGCTACGACATCTGAAGAAGAATTGCAGACCTGGAACTTCGGCCACCGTCCGCCGCTGCCGAGCACCAAGCCGGCACCATTAGGAGGAGGCGAACAAGCACAGCTCAACCGACGGGACGAGAGGGGTCGCCTCCATCACGCGCCACCAGGACAGAGCGCTCTGTCCAGCGCGTTTTCATACGCATCACACACCACTCGAGTGACACGTCTGCGTGTGCAGCCCACGCGCCACCGTGCCGGAATCCCCCGCTGAAGCTCCGTTGTCGCTGCCAATGGGGTTTTTGTTCTTTGTTCTTTTTTCCTTTTTCTCTCTATTTATTTTTTCATTTTCAGCTTTTATTTTTTATATGCTTTTTTAAAAATAGGTTTAGGGGATGTGTTAGAGCCTTCAGACACATACATCACTTTGGCGACTCTTGTACTATTACACATCGACTCCTCTTGTGGAGTTATGCCTTGGGTGGTGATATCCCACCCCTAGCTCCCTTATAGAGCCAAAAACAGAGATTGTTGACTCCATCATACAAAAAAATTGTTGGCAGCTTCAATATTCCTGGGGGATAACACAAAACCTTCCAGAAAACAATGGTTCTTCTAGATGCACCACCTCATGAAAATGGTTCCTGAAGGTCTTCCCCAATCTGCAAACTTAGCAAAATGAGCACTAACATTGTTCTTAACCATAGAAGCAATCAATATAAGTACTTCTTACATTGATATAAATAACCATAGAAGCAATCAATATAATTAACCATAGAAGCAATCAATATAAGTACTTCCTGAGGGAGCGTGTGTTTTATTCTTTGAGCCTCTATACCCATATTGGTTTACTCACACATGTTTTCTCTTTAATTATGTTCAGATTGGATCCATTAACATAATATTTTGGGTACGATCTAAGTGAGTTTTAATCTAGTGTGGTCTTAGCTTTTGTGCTTTTCCAGCTTTTTTTGTTTTTGAAATATGAATATATACTATAATAAAATTAAACAAAGTTCATTACATTTTTACAAGTTTAACTAATTTTATTGTTATGTAAATTGTATAAAAAACATTCATAGACTTTTCCAAACCAATTATGAATATAAGAGCACCCACTGTGTGGGTTATTGAATTAGTTTTTCATTGGCCTATTCCATATTTTCACTCACTTGTCATGTTTCAAACTTATGGAAAAGGGCAAAGTGGTATTCTCTTTATTTTGTAATAAGGGGCGAGTGAGCAAAGGCACAGCTGAGCAGTTCCATTCTGCACCTGATCTTCCAATGAGCAATTACAATAGATAAGATTATAGTAATCATCTATTGTGTTGCAAGTTGTATTCTTTTCTTATATATCCAATCGATATTTTTCTTTTCACATCTAAATCTGAATTTATACTTCCAAATCTATTCGTTTACGTTTTAATCTCAGTTTAATCACCAAGTTCATGTCATCATTGTGGGGTTGTTGGACTAAATTTTCCGCATATTAGGGAGCAAGTTTTTCATTTGGGCTGCACATGCTAAGCTCCCATAACACCAATCATAATTCAATATCTAACATGCAAATTACAGGTTAATTCATATTAGTATATTATCATTACATTATTTATAAAATTACGTATATATTATAATCGATATATATATATAAGATATTAGTTTGGAATGATATTCATCTTCTTATTTGTCCAAAAACCCAAGAAACACCAAACCATTTATATTTTATAAAATAGAAAATATACACTATATGATGATTGCAGGAAAGATCAAGCAAACGAATTTGTCAAATTAATTTTGACAAAAGAGATAAAACATCAGTTAATCATATTCAAGAAATTCTGATTGCAAGTAGTATTTGGATCAAATCAATAGTATAGAATAGTACTAAAGAGAAAAACCCACACAATTTAGTCTACTTTAACATCACCAACTGAAAATGATAAGGCCCTGATCAACTATCCCTTCGAACACATTTCTTTGCATCAATTTTCACCAGCGAATCTCTACTTCCACCACACTTGATTAACTTCACTTATTCATCTCACCTGCAAAACAAGCACACACGAAATAAAAGTTATTAATTGTTTCACCAGACAGATGTATTAATATTCAAGAAGAGATGAAGGAAATCAATTACATGGACCAAAGTTTGCCAAGCATTTCCCAGGAAGAGTCATGGCAGAAGCCCGATCGACGCCCGAAATGGGAGGGCCGTTGACAAGAACACACAGACAAGGCTGGCCTAGAGCCTTGAGATTAGCACAGCAGGCATCATTTGGCTGGGAAGGGCTGAATGGTGCCACTGCAGCTCTGCAAGGTATCAACTGAACCAGTGCACCAAAGAATGTGCTTCCGCAACCATGTCCTTCCGTTTCCGGCACAAAACCGGCCGTCAACACCATCGCCACCACAACAGCTGCCACTGCACTTCTTCGAAACTGATCCATTGTGTGTGTATGTGATTTCTGATCAGTATATCAAGATGTCCTCTCCTATATATAGAGGTATGTCAGCACATTTCCTCTTGCATTTTGTGTTTCTCTCCTAACTTTATGTCACGCTTTTTCATTTAGCCCACTCTATGGTGCTGAGTTTCAACTTATGCACCAGATGGTTTTTTGGTACACCATGCATTGCTCGTTGTTGTTGATTTGTTGGCGTATTCGACACCGTGCTTAAGCCTCTTATGAGTTTGAATGTGGTCTCAGTGGTTAAATTCCGGTGACAATAGCACAGTATGTTTATAATCGAAATCAATCATGAATAGTCAATCTACTTATTGTGTGATACAATGAGTATTCTCAGAAGGTTGCAAACTAGAGTTCCTCCAAAGAATTGCAAGCTGAATACTCTTTTCGACTCTCCTTAAATAAAGTTGTAGAACATGGCAATTGGCAAAGCACAGGTTCCATGTGTGTGCAAAATCCAACAAGAACAAGATAAATAAACAAGTGCAGGGCAAACCATTCGCCTGTTAGATTGTCTAACGGCTACTAATAATTATAGTTCCCTTTGTGTTATTTTACTCAGCACTTGTTTCTAACACTCCTATTTGCTTCCTTTAAGATTGATGACAGAAAGCTCCTTCTCCACGAATTCACCAGCGTGAGTAGGGGGATACTTGTACGCACTAGGGGAGCCAGCAAAGTGACCTAAAGGCTTCAATTCTGCATCTGATGCAATATGTGCAAACAGCTGACAAACAGGAAAAAAAAAAGACTTACCAAGTTAGCATTCTAGAGTATTTAGAGAGGTGATTCACAATGACCAATATAAAACAAAAGAGAGATTTAAATCACCGTTGAGGACACTCTCCAGAGGCTACGGTTTTGCTCTTTAGCTACTTTTATTGCATCCATTGTCTTATCAGTCACAACGACTTCATGCATTCCGGCTAAACAGTCTCCAGCAGTCAGCCACTCTATCTGCACTTGTGTAAACATTTAAAAAGTTACATTACTAACCAGTGCAACTGGTAACTAAGCAGCACTTCACATGACCAGTTGATTGAAAACTTAATAATCATACAAGAACATAACCCGTACAAAAGAAAGACTGCAGACTCAGGTTATGATCATTGTAAGTATCCTCAATCTCCTTGTGTGGGAGAGCATATGGGTAAAATTTTGTTCAGCAACCGAAGTACAAACTCTTTTCAATAAAAATTTGCTAAAAAAGCAAAATACTATTTTCCAACATACTAATTATTAGTTCTTAAACTATTATCGTTCAGCTACCAAAGCCTGCTGCGGATGATTCCTTAAGAACATAGAACATATTTACAGGATTTGTATCATAGCAGCAAGTTAAAGGTGATGAACAAGCTCTCACCTGTTTCCCAGTTTGAATGAGGAGACACCCTACAGGGACCTTCACCCCCATTTTTTGGCCATTCCTTAACCAAATGTTTAAACCAGGAAATCTGCTTCTACCATGAATTGTAAGAAAGTTCAGGTCATAGTGGTATCCAGCAAATATAGTGCCCTCTTGGCCATGCCACTGAAGATCACTTCCTGTTGGTGCAAGCAGGTGGGGTCCCTAGAATTTGAATAGCAAGAACTCATTAGAGAGCTCTAGGAAGTAGCATACAAGGAAAAAGTCTTAGATCAAGTTATTTAAAGCACATAAATCATGACATTTTCAATAGCTCGTGAACTGCAGATGACAAATTCACCCATACAAGATGCAACAAAGAGTTCAAAATTACTTCATATTACACAGACACCATTTGGGCAGATTTAAGCACGTCACAGATATCATCGTAAGACATTCCGTAATAGGAGATGCAATTATTTATCATTCATAAAGCTAGGCACCCCATTACAAGAAACAGGTACACTGGATTATTTATATAAATCCTAATCAAATACCAGCCCTTTGAATTTTTTTAATTTTCAAATGAAAGGAGAAAAAGAATTGCAAGCTCACAGCAAAGAACTAAAAAAAGACTGAAGAGGGATCACACAGAATGGTCTTGAACAGTACAGATATCTTGTGTCACACCTATGCTACCACAACAACAAACAAGTATTCAAAAATAATGACACCTAAAATAGCGCATACTTGATAGAGTATGCCATGATGACAAAGATTGAGTTCAGCCTCCACAAGTAAAAACAATGTGACTAGTGATTACAGCCCAAAATCATTCAGGATAAATTTGTAGTAAAACATAAGAAGCATACAGGTATTGGCTGGAAAGTGCAACATTACCTGCTTCATAAGAGAAGTAAAAGCATCTCTCTCCAGGCCAAATCCTATTGCTGCCATCTCAGCCACAACCTAAAAAAGGCATCAGTTATATTACCAGCACAAAAAATGGGAAATAAAATAGCGTAATTTTGTTTCCTTACCTCAATAGCAGAAATCATTTTATGTCCCCATGAATCCATGGTGTCCTTCCATTCCGGAAATCCTTCCGGTATCACAGGCTCAGCATTTAGCTCCTACATATAAGAGGACTTGCACGTCAGAAGAATATCAACTTATACAATCTGTGGAGGGGAAAAAATACCAAAAAGCACAACCTTAAAACAGGTGTTTTGTGGGCGAGGTCCGACTCTCCACATATACCGCCACTTAGGATCGGGCCCAGTCGGGAAGGATGGCCGGAGCTCTTCAGGCATTACTTTTAGCTTCTCTTGTATCTTGTCATCAACCAGACTACGAGGTACTTCAACTCCCTCAGGAGTCACTCCAACCTGTAAAAAGTTCATATCACATTTGCATGACTACATTACATCTCTAAGTTCACTAACTGTGCTAATCCTTTTCACATAAAAATCCCATCTTCAGTACTCTTAACACGCAATGCATCCTTATCTACTAAACTTCAATTCTACATTTATTTTTGAAGGCATCAAGAGTGAGCAGTGATGATATCATGTCATTATAGCTAGACATATTAAGGGGGGTCCATCTTAAACCAAACTGTATTAAGTTATAATTTTCCAAGATCTTATACTCCCTTCACACCACATGCAGAATCATGTTTGTTTAATGTACTACTTTTTACCTTTAATGATCTGAGCGTGCAACTCTTCTTCTAAACTCACATATTCTTCTAAAATCTCAATAAATAGGAACTCCCATTTGAGAAACATAAAATATAATTTTGTAAACTTAATACCACATAATTTATAAGATATTCACTATCTTCAACACAGTTCATAAGGTCCAATATGGGCATATATTTGACAAATAAACGTTCTGAGGTGCTAGAACTAACAAACTACTTTGCAAGTAGGAATTTTTCAGCATTTGATACACTCTCTAATTCTAAAAATAGCTCAGCTCATTTATTTAAAAAGCAAATAAAAAATTCCATCCAACTTCTAATCATATACAATTGATGGGTACAGATTCTGCAGAAGTAACCCATAACCTTTGTTGAGACATGATTAAATCTTCAAAGAATGCGGGAATAGAAAATAGGAATAGCGAACCTGGTAATGGAGATGAGGGCGCTCCTGGAGGCGCTTGAAATCGGAGGGTTTCTGGAAGTAGCTTTCCATCATGTCGAGGAAGAGATCGTTGTCCCGTGCAGAGCACCTGGGGTCCTTCACCAGCAGAGCTCCGGTTTCTCTCAGGGTCCGGCTAACCTCCTCGCACATCGATTTCAGCAGGGGATCCACCGCCGCCGCCTTCGTCCAATCGGCTGACCCGATTTTCAAATACGGACCTACATCGATAACCGGCAGCTCCATTTCTGCAAATTTGGGAAATGGAGTGCGATGGCGGGAGAAAGTGTTCAGTGATTGGTATTTCTAGGAGACTAGGAGGTTTTAATTTTGTACTCAAACTCTCCCGTCAAATTCCTATTATTAATATATTTATTATTTGCGCAAATAATAGGCGTGTAGATATTTATTTATTTAGGGATGTTAAAAAAACCGAAAATCGTTGACCGAAACCGAACCGTTATGAAAATAGGTTAATAGGTTTAAACGGATTTGTTTAAATGGTTTTACACGTTAATCGGTTTGGTTTATGGTTTTAAAATTTTAATGGCGGTTATTAACCGTTAAATATTTTACATATTAATTCATTTTATATTTATATATGGCAAATTCTCGTTTGAGACCTGTCTCAAATGAGACCAAAGATTATATGAGACTGCAATTGATTGAATTTGTCGTTATTGAGCTTTAAACCCGCCGATTTCCTTGATTGAATTTGTCGTTGGTGAAATTGACCAAGGAAATGATCAAGAAAATTGACCGAAAGATCAAGCAAATTGAACGAAAGATCAAATTAACTGAAAAATCAAGGCAAAACAAAAATACTCAAGGACATTGATTGAAAGATCAAACAAACTGACTAAAATATCAAGCAGAAACAGTAAATGCTCATTCCCCTGCTCTTGGTCTCCACAAGGACAGGTCTCACCCAAGACTTTCTCTTTATATATATTCGAGCTTTCTAAATTCCATTAAATTTAGCCTTTTATAATAGGTTTTGAACCTTTGATTTTCTAAATTCCTCGGCACTTTTATATTAATTAAAACCATCCACCTTATAATTGTAAACCCAAGACCAAACGTACGCACCATATCCACAAGTTCATCCCACGGACGACGGGCCGGGTGGAACTTTTTCCCCTTCTCATAAAACTCTAACTAGCTCTGAAACTCTGCAATTTTTCTTCCGTAGGCTTACCACACTACTTTACCCCGTCATCACCGAAGACAGATTGTTGCTACCGTGATCGGATAATTATGTTTTCATCCATTCTAATTTATATTAGTTGTTTGGAAAAAGTTGTGTATTTTTGTAAAATGTGTACCACGATCGACAATTTTTATTGGTGACATTTTGATATTTTGTGGTTGTCTCTCCACTCTCCGGTGAGTTTGATGATTATTTCATCTTTCCTCTTGTGCAGTATTTGATTTTTCATTTTATTGTCAAAGTGATCGATGAATGTGTAAATCGATTAAAACCGTTTAACCAAAAAAATTATCTGAAACCGATATTAACCGAACCGATATTACTATTGGTTGGTTAATAAGTTTCCTTTCTAATTTTATAAACTGGTAGAAACCAAACCGTTTAACCTATAAACCGATTAACCAACCGGTTGAACACCCGCCTTCACCAATCACATGGGATAGAAATTACAATGGAATGAGGCACTATTCTCCGAGCTTATTTCGTACCAACAAAATTAAATTGATATTAAATTTAGTGTATTGAAAAATAAATTCGTATAATCATTCTATATCATCCAAACTCCAAAGTATCTTATTTTGACTTTTCAAATTAAAACAAAGACAAGTTTGACCATTAACGAGCTATAACAGCTTCCCATGCCTAATTAACACTTCTTGATCATGAGGAAAGGGTGTGTTTGCGAATATGATTAGACACTGCCCTTAATTTGAAACTCTGGAGGTGAGTTTATGTGTTTTCAACACTGAGACACTCATATTGAGTTACCTTAAGCAACTCGATATTCAGTTAGGTGAGTCTAAGACTATTCAAGTGGATTCAGCGGCTACTTTGGAATCTTTAAATTTTGGTTATATTTATACAAACCCGCGCCAGATTGATTTGGGTAAAGCATGAATACCATAAGTTGAGGCGCTTATCGGTGTGCAACCCAAACATGGAACATCAATCTCCACGACTAGAAGAGCTATTCGTTTGTTATACAAACCAAGGTATCAAAAGAATCAGTATTATCATTGGCAGGTAATTCAGGCGGATGGATTTCTCGTATCAAATTCACAACTAGAATTCCCAGTGTAGCTAGACACCTGAAAATGAAGCAATTCTTAGCTTAACTCATACCCGAATGAAGCTTCAATTACCGTTTCTTTTGAGGAAAGTGTCTCAAGATTCGGGATTTGTTCGACATCTAATGACCATATGTGCCTCTTCTGAACCATTTTTTGCCAGAGAGTTTGTACATGATATCTTCAAGAAATAAGACTTGAGGATTAATGGGATGACGTCGGTGAATTCCCGAAGCTACTACATGATAACCTGATGGATTTAATTAACAGCATTTGAAGATCATCATCATCATCTGGGCGATCCAAGTTCTGAGCACTTAGTTGATGTGGAAGTGGAATGTGACTGAGATTGAAATCGGGTTCAGGAATGAGGATATTGGCACCATGGTTCAGAGTTGGTCACGGATAGGATAGGAAGCACATATTCACAGTTGTCTGAAGAGAATGGAGAAAAGTTGCTGATCATGCTGTTGCCGTTTTGTTTGAAGCCCAGCGTCGTTTTGGGTCAGCATCACCACTTGCAGATATTTTGCTATTTTTGCTCATATAATGGCACGTGTACTTACTTCTTGAGCCATTCATTTTGGACTTGTTCTGATATATAAGGATATGTAAAACTATTGTACTGCTTGCGTTTTTCTTAATAACGAAGTAGCAATAATTTCTTCCCATCTCAGTCTTCCCTCTCTTTCCTTATTCTTATAATTTCAGTTTGAGAAAATTATTATGGTATCAGAGCTTTCAGATTCCAGATCCTAAGTTGCTTATTTATATCGTTTAAATTTTTTTTAAGATCCAGAATCATGGATTCAGATGACGAAACAATCCACTATGATGGTTCGAATCCTTTCAGCAAGAGACGTGATCCTTATGATTTGAGGAGCAATGATCTTCCAAGCTTGGTGCTGGTTGCAGAACCATTGAATGAGCAAAACTATGTGACTTGGAGCAAGGCCATGCTCAGAGCTTTCAGATCCAGAGGAAAGCTCAAATTTCTGACAGGAGAGCTGAGAGCATTGGACTATGCAGATCCAGACTTTGACAGATGGGATGAGGTAAATTCCACAATGATCTCCTGGATTCTAAATTCAATCAGTGTCAAGCTTGCTAGGGGCTTTGCTTTCTATGAAGATGTTTACATGTTATGGAATGAGATTAGGGATAGATTTGGAGAAAGTAATGGACCAATTCTTCATAAGCTCAGAGAAGATATTAGTTCACTAAAACAAGGAAATGAATCTGTGTCAGTTTACTATACACAGTTAAAGGGTTTATGGGATGAATTCACTTGTTTGAGACCTAGAAAAAGATGTAGTTTGGGCTGTGTAAATTATCACTCTTTGCCCGCTGAAGATGAGGAGGACAGGTTGAGTCAATTTCTGATGGGATTGAACAAAGAATATCAGAGTATCAGTGGGCAGATCCTGTTGATGGAGCCACCACCTAGTGCAAGCAAGGCTTGTTCTATGATTGCCAGAGTTGAGAGACAAAAGCAGATCCATGATGGATATGAGGATCCTCAAAGCAGTTCAGCCATGGCAGTGGGAGTGCAGAAGGATTCCAAGGTGCCTTATCAGCCTAGGGAGCTAAATCTGGAGCAGGACAACACAGACATGAGGAACCTGAGAAGGCCAGAGCTCAGATGTGAGTACTGTGGGAAGCCAGGGCATGTTAAGGAGACTTGCTATAAAATCACAGGATTCCCACATTGGTGGGATCCCAGTAAAGCAGGTGGAGGGAGATTTCAGCAATCACCAAGGCCTCAGTTCACTCCACAAGCATATCAGAGGCCACAGTTAGCACCAATCAATTACAGAAGGCCCTTTCAACCACAACGAGGCAGTTCATCTCAGAGATATACTGCTCATACAGTAAATGAAGAAGAAGAAGCAATCCCCATAATGGAAGGAGATGATAGACTACAAGCATTGGTAGCAAAGATGGTGGAGCTACAACTGGACAAGCAGCAGAAAGGAAAAGAGCAGGTGCAGGAACAAAGCACACCAATCAGCTACAACTACTATCAGGACTTCTCAGGTAGTGTCATTTCTAATGTCTCACTTAGTGCATTTTCTTTGAATGATGATAAATGGATTGTAGACAGTGGAGCTTCTAGTCATATGTGTGGCAACATATTAACTTTTACTTCCAAAATACCAGTTAAAACCATTACACCAGTTTACATGCCTGACAATTCAACTAAACTTGTAAAAGCCCTGGGAAGTGTGATACTGAGTCCATCCATCAGATTGCTAGATTGTTTACATGTACCAGATTTTAAATACAATCTACTCTCGGTCAGTAAGCTCACCAAAACATTGCCAGTTCATTTTGCATTTACCTCAAATCTTTGTTTGCTGCAGGACCTCAAGACTAATGAAGTTCTTGCAGCAATCAAGGAGATTGGAGGCCTCTATATTTTGGACAGAGATTCTTTCAAGGGTCCTGTAATCAGAGAAAGAATTCAGTCATTTTGCAAACCTTCAATCTCAGGCTCTCATTCAATAAATGTTGTTGGAAGTCAATCACTGGTGTCTTCACACTCCTGGCACTGTAGATTAGGCCATCCTTCTTTTGATGTTTTGAAACACTTGAATGTAACAACATTGTCATCCTCTGATGAGAATTTTTGTACCATCTGTCCAACAGCAAAACAGCACAGATTGCCTTTCAATTTAAGTACTTCAACTTCAAAGGCTTCTTTTCATCTTTTGCACATTGATATGTGGGGACCTTACAAGGTTCCTTCCATCACCAATTGTAAATATTTCCTAACTGTTGTGGATGACTATACAAGATGCACATGGACTTTCTTGACCAGATCCAAGGATCAAGTTCCATCACTGCTAGCATCCTTTTTCAAAATGGTCAAAAATCATTTTAATAGTTCTGTCAAGTTCATCAGATCAGACAATGGATCTGAGTTTGTTAGCAGTGAGTGTACCAATCTGTTTTCTGAACTTGGCATCATCCATCAAAAGTCATGTCCATACACACCACAGCAAAATGGTGTGGTGGAAAGAAAACACCAACACCTGTTACAAGTCACTAGAGCCATCATGTTCCAATCCAACCTGCCAAAAGAATTTTGGGGTGAGGCTCTTCTCACTGCAACTTATCTGATTAATAGATTACCATCATCCACACTCTCTTGGCAATCACCTTATCAAAAACTTTTCCAGAAGGACCAAAATCTTTCCAACCTTAGAACATTTGGATGCCTTACATATGCCACTAATACTCTTCCACACAAAGACAAGCTGGACCAGAGAGCTTTCCCATGTGTCTTTGTTGGATACCCTGCAGGACAAAAGGCATATAAATTGTATGATCTCCAAAACCAGAAGATCATCATATCCAGAGATGTCATCTTTCATGAAACAATTTTTCCTTATTCATCTGCCAACATTCTTCCTTTTACATTACCCTTTTCTTCAGCAGATGAATTACCAACATTCATCACACAACCAGTCACCCAACCATCTCAACCATCCATCAGTCCTGTGCCACCTCCAGATAACATTACTAGGCACAGTTCCAGGGTTATAAAACCACCTGTCTGGACCAAGGATTTTGTGTCATGCTCAGTGCAATCTTTCTACCAGCCACTTGTTGCTACACATATTACTGAAGCTTTGCAGGTACCATCCAATTATCAGCAAGCAAAGCTAGTGCCTGAGTGGATAGAGGCAATGAATGAGGAACTGGCTGCCCTTGATCAAAATCACACATGGAACCTAGTTCATTTACCAGAAGGCAAGAAAGCAATAGGCTCCAAATGGGTGTACAAGGTGAAACACAATGCAGATGGTAGTCTTGCAAAGTACAAAGCCAGACTTGTTGCCAAGGGCTTCAGTCAGATTGAAGGCATTGACTTCTTTGAGGTGTTTTCTCCTGTAGCAAAGGCAGTCACTATCAGACTGCTGTTGGCAGTTGCTGCAGCTTCAAAATGGCACATCCACCAGCTAGACATAAACAATGCATTCCTTCATGGACACTTAGATGAGGAAGTGTACATGAAATTACCTGATGGATATGCAGTTTCTGATCCTTCTCTGGTCTGCAAATTAACCAAAAGTCTATATGGATTAAAGCAGGCATCCAGACAATGGAACAAGGAGTTCACACAACATCTTTTAACCATTGGTTTTGAGCAGTCTCATCATGACCATTGCTTGTTCTTAAAATTTGCAGGCTCTTATATGTTGGCACTAGTGGTCTATGTAGATGATGTGTTAATTATGGGGAACTCTCTGGATGCCATCACCTCAGTAAAGGCTTCTATCCACCAGAGGTTCACCATCAAAGATCTTGGAACTGCTCATTATTTCCTTGGCCTGGAGTTGAATTGCACCACAACTGGTTTACATCTCAACCAGTTCAAATACATCCAAGATATCATTGCTGATTGCCACTTCAGTTCCAGCAAGCCTATCAACACACCATTGCCATTCAACTGGCTGGTGCATGATGAGTCTTCCCCTTTCCTCTCTGATCCAGGCAGATATAGGAGACTCATTGGGAGGCTACTTTACCTGAATTACACTAGACCAGATGTTACACATGCTGTTCACCAACTCAGCCAGTTTGTTCAGAAACCAACTCTTCATCACATGGCAGGGGCTCTTCACATTGTGAGATATCTGCAACATCATTCCAGAAAAGGCTTGTTTTATGCCAACAATAATACTCTTCAGCTTCATGCTTATTGTGATGCTGATTGGGCAAATTGTAAGGTCACCAGAAGATCAATAACTGGCTATGCAGTCTTCTTGGGATCATCCCTCATCTCCTGGAAATCTAAGAAACAATCCACAGTATCCAAGTCTTCAGCTGAAGCAGAATACAGAAGCCTTTCCATGACAGCATGTGAACTAAAGTGGATCAGCTACTTGGCCAGGGATTTGAAATTACCAGTCAAATATCCAATCCATCTATACTGTGACAACCAAGCTGCTCTACATCTTACAGCTAATCCGGTTTTCCACGAGAGAACCAAACACCTGGAAATCGACTGTCATCTAGTCCGAGACTACTATTTGGAAGGATTTCTGCTCCCCAGTTTTGTTGCTTCTCGGGCTCAACTGGCTGACGTTTTTACAAAGTTTCTTGCTGCAGGTCCCTTTTACACAAATTTGTCCAAGCTCAGCTTTCTTGATCCTGACGCTGACCTTGAGGAGGGGGTGAAGAGAATGGAGAAAAGTTGCTGATCATGCTGTTGCCGTTTTGTTTGAAGCCCAGCGTCGTTTTGGGTCAGCATCACCACTTGCAGATATTTTGCTATTTTTGCTCATATAATGGCACGTGTACTTACTTCTTGAGCCATTCATTTTGGACTTGTTCTGATATATAAGGATATGTAAAACTATTGTACTGCTTGCGTTTTTCTTAATAACGAAGTAGCAATAATTTCTTCCCATCTCAGTCTTCCCTCTCTTTCCTTGTTCTTATAATTTCAGTTTGAGAAAATTATTAGTCTTCAAACTCCAAGTACGAACGCGACATCATTATGTCTTGGCCTCTGCGGTTTCCGTTATGCTACTGAGTCTACAACATGGGTCCTGTAAAGTACTGAGTCCAACTTTGATAATTATTAGTCTCTAATCTCAGTGCATTTTTAGTGGTAAAACATACTAGTAATTCAATTCAAACTGTGTTGAAATCACGACTAGAGAAGAGAAGAAATGGTTTGTGGTGGGTTGTGTACTGGAACTCTGAGTTGAGACGTAGCTACCCATCCATTTTGACACTAAAATATTGACCAAAGACTAATTGCGGTAACTGAAATTAATCTTACTAAAATTGGAAAATTTCAGTACCTGAATTGCTAAATGTAGCCCGTAAATTTTACTAAATGACAATAATACTTCCTGTATTTAGCCTAGTAGCTTTTCATTAGCTTAAAAATAATGATATTTTTATCATTTCACCTAATAATTTGAGCAAAAACTTAGGTTACATTTAGCGACGCCCATTAATCCAATATATATATTATTAACTACTGTAATAAATAACAAAAAGAAAAGATAGGGAAGCTTCACGAAGGATAGAGGGAGAGTTATAAATTGAAAGGGTCACAACATAGTCATGATAAATTGACAGAATGTCAAAACGTGGACCAAACTTTGGTTTAATAATACGTTAGAAACATGATATTAGTACAGTTTTTTTCTCTAAAATCAATATAGTTTTATATAAAAAGTAAACCTTAACTTATTCATCGTAAATTAATAGAAGAATCTGCCAAATATATTCAATTACAATCATCAACAATGTAATTAAGCAGAATGAGTTGAAGCATGAAGCAGTACAGTACAAAAATCAATGTCTTTCTACTGGTGAAAGACTGGAAAATGTGGAAAGAGTGTGCGTTTGGCCAAAATTTACATTAATAGTGAATTAGTAATGGGAGGTAATCTAATTAGTTAAGCAAGTCAATTCTGGTCTGCTTGAAAAATAAGAAAGATTTCAAATATGATCAGTTAGTTTTCCTCATTGGCCACTTTACACTACAACTATATATATATTGTCCAAGCTAGTATTTCTCTTTAAACTCAATAAACCTTAAAAGAACATGGAGGTTAATTCAGCACAATGGTTGATATCATTTGTGGCGGTCACCCTGGCGGCGGTGCTGTGGCGGATGTACGATGCTTTTGTTGCTAAGCCGGGGAAACTAAGGCGGTTTCTCAGCCGGCAAGGGATACGGGGACCTCCGGCGATGCCTGTTCTAGGGAACATATTGGAGATCAAGAAAGCTCGCAACTCCGGCGCCGCCAAAACACCTCCACTGTGTGGAGCTCCAGTGCAGCACAAATGCGCAGAGGCCATCTTCCCCTTTTTCCTGGACTGGCAGAACAAATACGGTACTGATTGACAATTCTTATAAAACTAAACATAAAATTTCCTGTTTCAGAGAAAAAAGGATTCAGGTTTTTTGTGTTGTTTTTGGCAGGTGACATGTTCATGTTTTCGCTGGGAAACCGGCATATTTTGTTTGTTACGAGGCAGGAGATTGTGAAAGAGATCACGACTTGCACGTCTTTGAGTTTGGGGAAGCCTTCTTACCAGGCCAAAGAACACAGTGCTCTTCTCGGCGACAGCATTTTCACATCCAACGGCGCTCATTGGGCTCATCAGAGGAAGCTCCTTGCGCCCGAGCTGTACATGGACAAGGTCAAGGTAATTAATTAAATATTTTACTTCAAGTCTCGGAGTAAAAATATCAGTGAGTCAACCCTAGACTTATTAAGTCAATTCAATAATTAATTTACCATCCTTAACCTGTAGTCAGTTTGGTTTAGTCAAATGGATTTTTGGTCAGTCAAATTTAGTTTTAGCCAGATTTAGATCACCTCAAATGAAAATTCAGGTTTCGAGTCAAAGTTTTGTTGTATGCATGTCTAGGAAGTCAAGTGGCGCACATTTTAGCTAGTGTCTTTATTCCTAATTGTTAGTTAAATCCTCACAAACATTTTAATGAAAATTAACTGATTAATTTGTTATATATATTCCAGGGTATGATGAAGCTGGTCCAGGAATCTGCAATGACAATCATTAATTCCTGGGACGAAATAATAGAGGCAAAAGGTGGAATTGCTGATATTAGAGTTGACCCATACATGAGACGATTTTCTGGAGATGTAATATCCAAGGCCTGTTTTGGAAGCAACTACATTAAAGGAGAACACATATTTGCAAAACTCAACTTGCTTGAGGAAGCAACCTCCAACAAAAATATGGCCATGGGTATCCCAGGCATGAGGTAAATTAACCAATAAGCATGGCCATATTAATATTAATACTCCATCTCGTCAGTTACATCGGCACACTTTTTAGTCAAATTTGTCAAATCATGCTTAACCCTAAATTTTAATAGATATATATATATATATATATATTATAGTATGTAAAATATTGCTAGATTCACAATGCACTCTATTTTTGAACTATAAAAATTATAAACCAGGTCAATACATGCATGAAAGTATAAAGTTAGTCAAACATTCTCTAAAAAAAGTAAACTAACAAAAAATGTGTAAATCTAGCTAGTCCAGAAGTACAAACTCTCAATCTATATATACACACTACCAAATCACAATTTTTACGACTTTTGTTATAGAAACACGACTCTTTTATATCATATCAGACATATATGTTCCGACGAAGAGAATGTAATTAATGAATAAAAAAAATTCACAGGTATGTTCCGACGAAGAGCAATAGGAAGGCATGGGCACTGGCGAAGGAAATCAAGAAGCTGATTCTGAAGGTTGTGAAGGAGAGAACAGAGGCTGGGTACGAGAAGGATCTGCTGCAGATGGTGATGGAAGCTGCGAGAAAGGATGAGAAGATAATAAGCCAGGATGCGCTGGATTCCTTCATAGTTGACAACTGCAAGACTATTTACTTCGCCGGCTACGAGAGCACCGCCATCTCAGCCGCCTGGTGCCTCATGCTGTTGGCCGCCAGTCCGCAGTGGCAGCAACGAGTCAGGGCCGAGGTTCTCGACGTCTGCAGAGGCCGAGCCCCCGATGCCGACTCCATCCGTCACATGAAATCGGTACGTACGTATATGAGAAAATATTACAATACTAGTTTCAAAAAAATATGATTTTACATCCTCGAATAAGTTAATTTTAGCAATGAAATGCTATTGATTATGTGTAACAACATGACCATGCATATTATTTATAAAATATAAGTAATTATATCAATTTTTAAAAATATTAATTTAGTCAAACTTTTTTGAGTTAATTATCATTTTAGTTTAATCGAAAGGTAAAATTTGAAATTCCAGACCATAAGAGTAGTAGGGTTAAGGATTCAAATGTGCCAATTAACTAAATTTATAGTGTATATGGAAAAAAGGTATATTCATGATCTCCAATATCTTTAATTTTGTTGGGATGAACTTCAAATGTTTTTGTACCAAGCTAATTATGGCTTTTCTATTGAAAAAATACAACGTTTCCTAGACTATTAAGGTTTGAAGAGAAAAACTAAACATATGACGCCAAGTTTGCATTCAAGAATTTTCTAGAAGCTAACGATCACTTATAACTTGCAGCTAACAATGGTGATCAACGAGTCGTTGCGGCTCTACCCGCCGGCGACGATCATGTCCCGGGAAGTTTTCGAAGACACGAAATTCGGAGACATTGCGATACCCAAGGGCGTCAACGTGTGGGCATTCGTCTTGACGCTGCACACCGACCCTGAAATATGGGGAAAAGATTCCTTCGAATTCAACCCGCAGAGGTTCTCCGATGGTGTCGCCGGCGCCTGCAAGTATCCTCAGGCGTACATGCCGTTCGGAATGGGGCCCAGGGTCTGCTTAGGGCAGAATTTGGCGATGGTTGAGCTCAAGGTTTTGGTGGCTCTCGTGCTTTCGCGCTTCACTTTTACTCTATCTCCGACCTATATTCATTCCCCTGTTTTGCGCTACATCATTGTGCCGGAGCACGGAGTCCATTTGTGCTTCAAGAAACTTTCCGGTGACGGCAACCCGCCGGAGCAGGAACAAGACTTGGATTAATTATATATATATTGTTGTGCAATTTCGCGGTCAAACTTTACCATTTGCGTACTAGTATACTCTAGTTGGGATTGAAAATATATCAACCATATTGCTTGAATAATATTGCTATATGATTTTTTGTAATGGTGCCATTTTAAACCGTTTGGAATTTAGGATTTAACTTTTTAAAAAAAATCAATCACCTTTTAATCCGTCTTATAACACCTCAATTGTTTATTGCTTATTTCAATCCATTCAGCGATCAAGAATGTTTGGGTGTATTTGGGGCATGTTTATAAATTGTATTATAAATTAACGATAGTATTGTTTTTTATTTCACATATTTATGGGTTTAATTTAATATGTTTGTTTTAGTCTAATGTGATCATTTTCACACTTTTCAGTTTTCATGAACTATTTGCAAAGCATGAATTTTCATTTCAAACAGAAAGCTCCTCTGTGGACACTTTCAAAATCATGGTTTCAGAGAATTTCAAACACTCTTTCAGATTTATTAGAACTGTCATTAACAACTGAGGTTATTATCATTACGCTCGAATCTCTCAGTTAAACTGGTTGATACAAGAAAAAAACCATGCACAGGTTTAAAAACACCAATTATGTATGTAATCTAAACTCAATAATATACTTCGGGTTTGTTGTAATGCAAATGAACTTAAGGAAAATGTAAAGCATTATTGAGACTAGCAAGGCCTGTTGGTGCGATGTGCGAAGTACTTGATAAAACATTTAATCTAATATAAGTGTTATATATTTAAAATTCATTTTATTTTTAATCTGATTGATGTAAAAAGCGTGATTAAAATAAAATAGTTGAGTATGCAAAGTATAAAAGTATCAGCAATTTCTGTTATATACTTATTTACCCAAATTTACTAAATGAAGTTTAAATGAATTGATAATTTTAATTGAGTGAATTTGCAGAAAAGCTCAAAAGAACATAGCCTAAAAAAGTATTATTATATTATAAAAATTATTTCTCCACCTTAGTTTAAACTGCACAAATTGAGTTTTTCTGATTGACAAAAAATTGATTTGACCACACACCTCAAATATCAAGTATAATAACTATTGTAGTATCTGAAATTCCTTAAAAGTTGAGTATCAAAATTCTCATTGTATAATTGCACCAAAACTCCACACCACGTCAAGCCGATAACATGTGCCCTCGGTACAATATTCTAGGTAGTCTTAGCTTATCCTCATTCAAACAAAAACATAGTAAAATATGTTTATTCATCATTTAATATATATATCGTGCTTGCACAATGTTAAAAATTTTGGTTGATTAATAATACTATTAATCACTCTAAGACCAAATCTTTTGGTTGCTTAACAATGCTATTAATCACTCTAAGACCAAGCCTTAGAAACTATACTATGGTAATATTGTTCTTTAGATTAACCTTTATGTGTTTGTAGTATATTACAAAATACAAAGTGAAGAAGTCCAATACGTTATTATAGTCATGAGAATCCTTAAGTATATTGGGGTGATCATATGTTTAAAACGCCATCTTTTAACCAACACATGATAGAAAAAGCAAACAAAATATTGTATCTTCAGTTCTATGGCCTAATATGCAACTGGGCATTTCATCACACAAATAATGATCAAGGAAAACATAAATAAAAAATGGAGAAATTGAATTTATTGGTCAATCTATTTTCCCACAAACAGATATAGCTGAATAAAATCAAAATTAAACCATGCTCATACTGACCTTTTAACAAGCTTACGCATATGTCGTCGTTACACAAATATCACAATCAGTTCTTAAACAAACTGATTTTTTTATAAAAAAATTATATCAAAAGTTGTACTCATATTTCAGATAAAGCTAATAAAAATAAATTTAAAATTAGTACTACAAATTAATCACTCACGCTTACGGGTCATTCAGTTCAGTAATATGTAAGGAACAATCTGAAATTACAAATTCTCATTTGATACATGTCTCTATAGAGACCAAGTACTATAAAGGACCGCTATCGGTTGAAATTGTTATTGATGAGTTTCAACCCGTTGTCGCGGTTAGATTTTAGGTTGTTGGTGTCGCCAGAGCTAAGTCGTCTCACATGGACCGACTCGAGACTGAACTTCGGTGTGAATTTGTACGAACAGTAATGTAGGAATGATCAAGGAAATTGACTGAAAGATCAAGGTAAAAAATGAATGCTCAAGGGAACTGACTGAAAGATCAAGTAAAAACAGTAAATGCTCACTCCCCTGGCCCTTGGTTTCCACATGTCTCACCAAAAATTCTCTCATCTGAAATACATAAAATATATGGCCAGTGATTTCAAAGACATTCAATAATGTTGGTACTTAGAGAGCTATCGGAATTACACTTCTCAGAAGATACCAAAGTATGAAGACATGATAAAATACCTAGACCAATTTCACCCAATTTAGCACAAATTCAAAAAATTCAACACAAAATGTTTATTAGTCCAAGTCTCCCGGTCATAATTTTAACAGAGCGGAAAATCAAAGGGAAAGGGTGAAGGAGAAAACCAAAGAATAATCTTCTTACGTTCCTGGTCACAAGACAAAGTTGTCTTTGTGATTGCCTGAGAACATTTATAGGCATGTTGTCTTTCACCATTCACCATTATCGGTCTGCCTAGTATCTTTGAAAACTTGCTCTTCGAAAAGTTGGACTTGTGGTTTAAATTTGGAGCTTCTCTAAGTCTGACATTCCTCTCGATCCATGAAGCTCATGGTGATATTTAGAGGGAGTGTTCACTAGTGCAAACAGCTGCATTCACGGCGGTTTTGAAAAAACCCGCCGTGCTGGGAGTTTCCGACATTGTAACCGTGTAGGCTGTGGAGGTTCCGACATCGGAAGTCTCGAGGGAGGCGTTTGAATGAGTATTAACGGCGGTTATTATAAAACCTCTGTGGTTGATAGGTTCAGATTTCGTAGCCCCAACCGAAACCACAACCAATATCACAACCGAAACAGGTTATGATGTTTGAACTCCAACTGAAAACCTCAACCGATTGCGTTTCCGATATCGGAAGGTCAGTGTAAATTCGTTTTTATTTTTTACTTTATTAAATTCGAATTTTATAATATTCTTTTTTCTCTTATCTTCTCGAGTCCCATCCTTTTCACTTTCCTAGATCAACTTTCTTCTTCCTATTCTTCTATCTCTAGACGGAATCCAGGTCGGAAACTCATGCCGGGAACTCTACATCATTGAGCACACCATCCAGCCCGATGGCATGATGCCGAGGTATGCCGCCGCAATCTGTCCCGAGTAGAAAGTCCAGGGAGAGGAGAGTGCCGTTTACCTCCTTCTCGAGAGCACTAGGGTTTTCTGGGCTTGGAGTCGGTCTCGCATGGGGAACATTCCAGGAATCCACAAGGAGTCTTGTTTTCGGTTCCCAAAACAAAGACTCGGCGGCCCTTTATCCATTTGTATCCGATCAAAACGCACGGCGCTTGGCATATGGGTTTCAATGGGGGTAAATTTCTGCTTTGATCTCTTTAGCTTTTAGTCAGATGTGCTCATTAGGTATTCTTGTGTTTTAAGTGTATTACCATGATGTAATCTGTTTTTATCATAATGAATTTTTTTGATTTATTGTGCACAACAGCTCTTATTGACAATTCAAATGCTAAGGGCGTTTATTGATTCTGCAAAGGCCGAACAGATATCATTGGAATCTCTTTTTGTTGAGGCGGTAAGTGTTTCGTTGTTTGAGGTTCCAAATACTAATATTAATAAGCAAGTGTTCCTCATCCAAGGTTAAAAATACAAATGATCTGCATTATTTTAATTAATTTCCTGATGGCTTTTCTTTTGAGCAAGGTAATTGTTCATATTTTCTGTATACAATTGTACATTCACAGATTAATGCATTTTTAATACCATGAAGATGTTCCTGGTATTTGGACAATATATGTATTGTTTGTCATAAATTGGTTAGCATTTGGAATCCATTCTTCTCACATTCTATCATTAGTGCAAAACAATTGCATCTGCTAATACCATTCATTTATCATCATATTCTGTATTAATACCTTTCATGTGCATTTTATCTATTAGGTGTAGGAGTGAGACACAATAATGAATATAGTTTAGCTTCGGTTCTTGAGTGTTGCTTCAGCTAAGAACTGTGTATCAATTTATGAAATGGTTGACACAAAGATATCTTGGTTATCAATTGCAGGTTGATATCTTTGTTAATGTCATTTTTATTATTATTATTTATTATCTCCTCATTTTGAATTCATTGAGCATGTAACATCAGATTTATGCTAAACATGTATGGGGTTTACGATTGTTGCACTAGTGTTGCTGGAAAGCCTGTATGGGGTTTATGATTGTTGCAATGTCTATAATGAGTGTTTTTAGTTCCTTGATACTCTGTAATAAATGGCTATAAAAGCCGTAGTCTTGTTTATCACTTTGTGTGAAAATGAATTGGGATTGCTACTCTGTAATATTCCGCTTCTTTTAAACAGGCTCTGGTGTTAGTACGGATATCTGAACAAGCTACGCTGCGATCTGATCGTTCATACCACAAGGGAGAACACTTGGTTGTACTGATTGCTCTAATTGTCCATGTCTCGCTTATGATCTCCTTTTGCCTGGTACATGTCCTCTTTCTCATTTCATAGTTGGAGGTTTATTATTTCACAACATCTATTTATTGTGTTTGAGAAATTGCTTATATAAGCTAAACCTTAGCAAAACTAACTATGCAGTCAAGCTTGTCAAAAATGCACTTAAATGAAGATTTGCTTTTCTCATGGCTAAGTTAGCTTCTAAAATCCTTAAATTTTTGCATTGTCCAAACAGTTCATATTTGAATGTATTGTATCTTTAAAAATCATGATGTATATCAGACTGCATTAATATTTTTGATGGAGCTACAACCATTATGCTTCTGTCATATTGGCATTTACTTGTTGATGTTTAAGCCCTATATGTTATGCTGAGTTACTCATGGTTGGTATTATTTTTTCAGGTGTTTCAAACTTGGATTCGAAGGAGAGATTTGTTTTTGTAAAGCATAAACATGTAACTTTTAAGTAATAACTTAACTTTAACTATATATATTTATATATGCAGAATTACATACGAAAAAATGATTGATATCCACCTTTAAGTACTCCCTCCGTCTCACCCAAATCTGCACAGTTGACTTTTCACGGTCTTCAATGATCGTGTTTGACCATTAATATCTTTAAGTACATATAGAAACAATATATAAAAATTTACTTTTTGAAAAATAGATGTTATAATGAATCTATTGATATCTCATATAATAGTTTTATCATTTATATATTGACCTATAATTACAGTCAAAGTTTCCTAAGTTTGACTCTGAAAAGTCAACTGTGCAGCTTGAGGTGAGACAGAGGGAGTAATACTTTTGCCGACCAATTGGCCGGCTTTTTTTTACTGCTTCCTGGGGAGGTTCCGATATCGTAAACCCCATAGCATGGGGAGGTTCCGACATCATAAACACCATAGCTAGGGGAGGTTCTGAAATCGTAAACCCCATAGCTTGGGGAGGTTTCGACGTCGTAAACCCCATAGTCTAGAGAGGTTCCGACATCGGAACTAGATAACCATCCACGGCGGTTTAAACCGCTGTAACTGGTTGATGACCAGCCACGGCGCGGTCAACGACGGCGGTTTTAACCGCCGTTAAAAAACAAAAAAATTGCCTTTAATCACCCGTTTCTGCACTAGTGTTGCTGGAAAGACCTTTTGTGGCCCATCTTTGGAGCTTTTAGTATCCAGTCACTTATGTGTACTGTGTTTATTTGCACCAACGTAACGTTCATGTGCTTACGCCTTAAATAAACAATAAAACATAAAGAAAATGCCTTCGATTTTGATACCCATGCAGCATATGAATCACTTCTACTCATCTATGAGTCCTTCAGAAAGCATCTTGAGATTAAGCATCTATCTCCTTTATGAGGTTGCATGTATCTTTATAATTGCTTACTGTGAGATAAGATTTTATGTTTTAGCTCACTTTCGAATGCTTACAAAATTCCCAATATTGATGGCTTCTTCTCATTCCTTGAATCCTTCTTCAATTTCTTCTGAGCAAGGTACTTTTGGAACTTTGGCTCATCAAAAATCTCGTTTTCCTCATTCACATATATGAACAAATGCTTGTGCTCACTCCCGAACTTGAATCATTGGAAGACTGGAGGGATATGGGAAGGGTTATGGTCATAGTCTTCAAAATCTTCAACTGTGAAATCATCATGATTTTCAATAAAAAAAATCTGATTTCAGATGGCCTTTAACCATGATTCTCAATGAAGAAGGAGAGAAGATAGACAACGGAAGGTGGAGAGAGAATATGGAGTTCTCTTTTTTCTGAGAGGGTATGAAGAGTAGTTCTAATTAAATTAAATTGAATGTAGCCAAATATAAATGAACTCGGTGAACCAAAATATCATTGACAGTTTAAATTTTTAAAAATAGTTTTTTAATAATTATCATCCAACTTTGTGGTACAAAGTCAAAACTTTTATAGAACCTGGCAAGTAGGACACGGGCAAGGATCAACAGTGGCTTATTAGTAACCCATGTCCAACTTTATGGTTCTCAAGTCGGAACTTGCATGAATTTAATCAGTGTAATCGGGGGAATAAGGATAGGCAACAACTTCGTACACACATATATCTATTTGAATTTTCTATCCAAGACAAGTTGTAGGGATATCTTGTAGAATTGGTTTTAGAAATAAATGTCGAAGGTTATAATTTGTAACGTCTATATCGGATTATGAGTAGGAATTTGATATCAGAACTCATGTTTGAAAAGTAATTGAACTTTTATGAAACGTCTCTGATGGGGGTAATCAATGGAGCCAAAGTAATGTTTTAGTATCCAATTGAGTTTCCAAATCAACAGTGATTCATAATTTTTTCTTCTTCCTTTTTCTCCTAATTTATTGATGTAACCTAGATCCGCATATCACATAATGATAGAAACCTTCTTGTCGCATTTCTTGACCTCATTGGGAAAACTTGAAAAATGGGGGTGAGAGCCCTTGTTAACACTGAAATGCAATGATTTATAAATATGATCTAGCAAACAGGGTCTAAGTCTCGTTGAGAATGTGTTACCTTGATGAATAAGTGAGGACCTCATCATTTGTGAGGCGAGTAATATTATTTAGAGTATGATTAGAAGTATCATCAGTATGTGATTGGTAATCATGTATTTGAGTTTATCTTCAAGGATATTAATGAATATGCTATCTTAGCCAACAAGATAGTCCAAACATATCGAGAAATTTTTTGACAAATATGATTTTCAACCGCCACATATAGTTTTATATAAAAAACCCGATATGCAGAGCGGTTTATGTTATCATTTGCAAATGGTGATGCAGAGCGGCCAAAGAAGGAGTTCGGTGGTTTCAGGAACAACAGGGATGGGAGAGCTCCGGGAGCCGGAGGAGAAGGAAGGTGGTAGAGTCAGGGGAAGATGGATATTTGTTCCCTAAAATTTCGGACCTTGAGCGATTGATTCGGGAGCAAATATCGATTCCATGTTAATATCCATTTTTTCTTAAGCTGTGATGTCTTTTTACTAGAACAAGTTAAAAAAAGAAAAAACAAAAAGTAAAACGCATGAAAGCCCATTGGGCCAAGAGTGACTTAATGTGTGTTTTATATCATCAGTGAATTATTAGTTTAGGGCTGACAGCAGCGGCGGCGCACACAGAGAAAACTTACCAAAATACACACACAGAGAAACTTACCAAAATATAGAGGAGGATGGTTCTTGCGGCACATAAATATCCAGAGGGTTTAGTCGGATGGATTTTGAAGAGCAAGCTCCCAAGTGCCAGTACATACATCGTTTCCCTGATGAAGAAGAACTTGTACTCGCCGCCGGAAACCTTGATGCGCAGCAACAAATTCAGATAGACAATTCCAAAAACCATCCCAAAAAAATGGATCGTCGGCGCAGGTGGTCTTACATTGGTCTTTCCCTTCAGGTGAGACAGATGATGTGGATCTAATTCCTAGGCTTTGCGGTGATCTCTAATCTGCACCGAACTCGTATGTGAACGTCGATTTGGCTTCAAAATCTATTAAAGCCGTCGATGGTGAGCTCAAATTATTGATTACTGTTCACTAAAAGCCAACATAACTTGATAGTTGATTATGTTCATAGAAAGTCAAGTGAATATTAATCTTCGACTATATAAAATTAAGGTTGGTGGTTGATTAGTTTAAGTCAACATTGTTTAAAATAATTATAGTGAGTTGACAAAGAATTTCTCAAATAGGGAAGGTTGACTTTTCAAAATAGAAGTTTCTGATGTCCATAACTTCTCAATCAATTTCTCTAAAAGAGATATATTCAATTTGGATCCCTTTAACATACCCACAAACAGATACAAATTGAGTAGCGGTGTCATACCCACAAACTGATACAAATTGAGTAGCGGATAGCGGAAACTGACTGGCATGCTTCTCCGATTTCTCCGCTTATCACGTTGATCATCCTGTTAGGTGCTGGGGGAGGCTCCACTGTTTGAACCGGTACGGAAGCTATGACAGGCCTTCCCGGGGCTCTGTTGCCTTGGTTACCTTGGGTTCTCCCATTTCCTCTCCTGGGGTTGGGCCTCCACCTCCTCCGGGGTTGCTCCTGAGGCTGGTCCCGAGCCGGGTGCTCATTCTTTGCTTCTGCCGCCACACAATATCTCAGTTGCCCCCGCTCTATCAATTATTCTATCTCGTTCCTCCGCCCCCTACACCCATCTGTCGAATGTCCATAGGACTTGTGGTAGGCGCACCATTTGTCCGCATTTTCCCTAGACGGGGTTCCCTGGATAGGCAACGGATCCGGGAACAAATCCTTGTGGATAGCATGTATCTCTGTCCGGGATTTGCTGAGCGGGGTAAAGCTATCTGCCCTTGCCCGGTTCACCGGCGCAGGACCCGGATCCCTTCTACTTGGGTCAGTCGCCCTCCTCCTTTCCACCTTCTCCGGGAGGAATCCCCCGGATTCTTCTTTTCTCTTCCGGGTGGCGTCATTAACCGCACAGTACAGTTGCACCGCCATCTGCAAGTTGTGAAAGGTTTCCGGGATGTTTTCCATCAACTTCTGGAACAACGCCATATCCCTCAAGCCGTTTATAAATCCACTAATCACCGCCTTCTCCTGCTGCTGTCTGTCAATGACCTTCATACTATTGTCCATGTACCTTCGGTAATATTCCATTGACCCTTCTGCAGCCTTCTGCCGGGTGGCAAGAAGCTCAGTCAGCTACTTCCCTTCCTTCTTCAGTCCGGCGTACCTGAACAGCAGAGCCTTGGAGAAATCATAATAATCCCTAAGGCTTTCCCGTGGTAGGGAATCGAACCATAGGAGACAGTTTTCCCTCAGGTAGCAGCCCACCAACTTGCATCTTAGTTCCTCCAGGAAGTCCCTTGACACCATTAGGTTCTGGTACGTCCTGACAAACTCTTCCGGGTCAGTCTCTCCATTATACGTTGGGATTCCCTCCAGGACCCGAAGGCCCGGTGGCCATGGATATGCAAGCACCCGAGGTACCCACGGGGAGGTGGGTTTAGCTCCGTTTCTTCCCACCAGCTTGTCTAATCGCCCCTCCAAAGAGTTGGGGTCCTGTTGCGCCACCTGATAACCCCGCATCCTGTCATCCTCCATATAGTATCTCTCCGGGTAACCGTAGTTCATCCCCATTGACCCATATATGGGCATGGAATACTGGATCGGGTTCCCCTGGGTTCCAGGGACCTGATAACCCAATAATTCCGCAGGCATGACTGGAGGGTCATACCCGGTCTGCCCCATCCCCCAGCTAGAACGCGGGTAGTAGAGTGGAGCATGCGGAACTAAATTTGATTGTTGCCTTGTAGCCGCTCCCCCTCCGACCCCAAAATTTGGAGGGAAAGAAGGTGGAACGGTTGAAGAATTCACACGCCCCTGGATCCTTGGCGGCTGAACAACTCCGTCCAGATCGATAACCTCTCTTTGGTGTCCCCGTGGAGGGTCTGCCGGGTTCCCCCCAGGTTCCCTTCGCCTAAGGCCTTCCCCTGTAGAGAGTACCCACTGGCGATACAACTCCTTATTGGCTCTCATGAACTCCAACGCTGCCAATTCCTCCACATTAGCTAAGGGTTGCCCCTCTTCAGGGAAAACCGGTCCCCGTGTCTGAGGGTTGTTGGCCAGATATTGCCCCTCCTCCCGGGCTTCAGGTCCCTGAGCCCGGGGACTGCCTTCCCCGGCAGGCCCAGGTCCTTCTTGCTCATCCTGATACTCTCTTTCTGAGTCGGCTTCGTCGGAGGCAGTTTCCACATGACCATCCTGTGGTACTCCTAGCTCACGCTAGTGTCTAGCCTCCTCCTGCAACTGCCTCAAGGTCACATCGTCTCCCGGGGATGGAGGAGGGCCACCCCCTGAAGGTGCCGCGTTCTTCATCGTGCGAAGGTGGAATATGTCCCACCGGGCGTGCCAATTGATGCTACCAAAATCCGTCTGTCTCCCGAGGATGACGCTATCCGGGACTACTTCCAAGCAAGCCCGCAACGACCCTGCAAAACAATTCCCGGGAGGCGTCCCGGGGAAAAAGCTCCGGCGTGATGATGAGATGGGGATAACGATGAGGGAAACGTACGGAAGGTGCTCTCAATATAAAGTAGAGAGACATAAGTCACATACATTGTTCACTGTTTTGGACTAGCATTTATAGTTGAGGCTACCTGCCTTGGATAAGACTCAGGACCACTTCTCCTTGTCACTATCTGTCCTTCTTCTTGTCCGGATGTGCCTCTCGCGGGAGAGGCGCTGCTTTCCCACTCTTGGGCCGCAGGCCCTTTTCCCGGCCCAGCGGAATCCTGGGCCGGTATTATCAATTAATGAATATGCTATCTTGGCCAACAAGATAGTCCAAGCATATCGAGAAAACTTTTGACAAATATGATTTTTAACCGCCACATATAGTTTTATATAAAAAAACCGACATATATAATTGTTGGACATCTACAGCCAAATTAAACAGATATAGCGTTATATAAAAAAATCGCCATATATAATTGTCCGTGTATCGAAATAAACTTACCCTCATTTAAATACAAACATGTCACAATTTGTTTCTTCCTACAAGTATTTTATTTTTAAATGTGTCATTTATCATTTTTTTTTTGAAAGCAGATGGACAATCATGACTCATGAGGCAAATTGTTTCTCAAATTTTAGTTGTTAAAAGCTGAATCAAGTCATGAGCTTATCAACAAATGGTAACAATCAAATACTGTAAACGGATAGATAAGGAAAAGTCTTGGAAGAGACCGTCTCTATATAGAGACCGGATTAAATTGTAAATAGTTATATAAGTCAAAAACACGGAGGGACCAATTTGCAATTTCAGAAATTTTTTAAAAATCACGCGCTACAGTGTCAAGCTGTGCTACAGTGCCGATTCGCTACAGTACCAATTTGCTACAGTGCCGAGTTGCTACAGTAAAACATAAAACATGGACAGTTTAACTTAAAACATGAACATTTTGACTTAAAACATGAACATGAACATTTTAACTTGAAACATAAAACATAAATATTTTAAATTAAAACATAAAACATGGACGTTTTAACGTGAAACATGAACACTTTAACTTGAAATATAATACATGAACATTTTAACTTGAAACATAAAACATAAATATTTTAACTTAAAACATAAAACATGGACGTTTTAACGTGAAACATGAACATTTTAACTTGAAACATGAACATTTTAAATTGAAATAGAAAATATAAACATTTTAAATTAAAACATAAAATATGGACGTTTTAACATAAAACATGGACGTTTTAACATTAAACATGGACGTTTTAACATAAAACATGGACGTTTTAATGTGAAACATGAACACTTTAGCTTGAAACATAAACACTTTAACTTGAAACATGGACATTTTAACTTGAAACATTGAGTACACTGTAGCAAACACTGTAGCGCACTGTAGCAAACACTGTAGCGCACTGTAGAAAAATACTGTACACGCGCGGAAACACTGTAGCGCGTGATTTTTTTAAATTTTTAAAAATTGCAAATTGGTCCCTCCTTGATTTTCTTGATTGCACTATTTATAATTTAGTCCGGTCTCTATATAGAGACGGTCTCCTCAGAGACCAACTCGATAGATAAAGTGAAAATAAATATGTGGGGATAAAATTTAGAACACTTTTTTTTTTGGTTAGGAGCCGATAAGTGATTTTGTTAATAATTTTTTTTTTTTAAAAACAGTCAAAATTGCTATAATTGATCACTTTCTATATGAAATTTGGACTACTGTTTGCAATAAAAAAAAAAAAAACGAGAGCGGGGAAGAAAGGAAACACGCCTCAACTAGGGCTTTCAACCCAGTTGTGTAAAAGGGTCTAGATTATTGTTTTATGTATCCAAGCAATATTTACATACCAAGAACAATTAATATTAAAATTGGTAGTGTATTGTTTATAGAATATATAAAGGGACTCCTAAATTTCGCCGTCTCTCAGCCACTTCTCTGCGCCCCCTTCTCCCCCTTGGTAAACCTCAGCAGCCTCTCTCGTTCTTTCACTCTCTCAACTCTTGACTAACAATCCGCTTCGCAAGGTAATTCAAGCTTAATACCTGATTTTCATGTTTAATTTGGTTGAGTACTTGTTTACACTTATTATCTAGCCATTAGCACCCACGGGTGAGTTGTTATGTTTTTTTTTTCTGTTTATGGTTTGATTGACTTCATCAGGGTTTTAGGGTTTTAGTAATCTACACATGTTTATCTCGTGTTACATCTCTTAAACTCTGTAAAGTTAACATCTTTCGTTTGTTGTTTTCCGTGTGTTTTTGGATTCTGGGAGTTTAGATTCGGGGATGGATGATTGTGTGTTTGTATTTTACTGGTTTGATTACCTTAGGCAATATAGATTTAATATTTTATTGGTTACCCAAGAATTAGCTTTTGGAACTTAGTTTGATTTGGCATAAACAAAACATTGTCTTTATCCATGTTTTGTAGTCACAAATTTGTTTGTGGTTGATACAATGTAGGTATCTTGCGAAGACTAGGGTGATTTTATGGGGGGAAAGTCAAACAGAGGGAGAAACCGGAAAGGGGTGCAAAATGCTGTTAATCATTCAGAGCAGCCCAATGCTCCATTGAGTAATCATTTGGATACAAACGGCACTGCCGCTGCGACTGAGCCCTCCAATGCCAGTTCCGAAGTTAATAATGAGTTGGAGAACATCTCTTCTGGAAGTGATCCTAACTTGATCGCTGATGAATTGCCTAAGCAAGATGAAAATAACGCAGCTGAAGAGTCCAAGGAAAAACAAGGTGATTTGATAGACTAACTTTTCATGTTATCTGTTGTAGCATGACTCTAAACTATGGCGTTGTCTACTGTTAAAATGTTTGGTGCCTGAACATTTTATCGGTTTGAAACTGGGCAATGTAGGGATGCTTGTTTAAAATGATACCCACCTCAATGCTAGTAAAAAAAAATTTTGCTACCAATTTTACTAACCCCAATTTTATTTTTAATCCTCTTGTGTATCTTGGCTGCAGGTGACGTTAATCTCTTTCCTGTTACCGTCAAAACCCAAGGTGGGGAGAAGCTAGAGCTACAAGTAAGCCAGCTCTTCCTTTTTCTTTTAATGTTTATCTACAATATAGTCATCAATATTTTTTTTTTACCTTATGCAAGTTTTGAAGCCCATTTATGTTCTAAAACAAAATATTTAATTGGTGTACAGTTGAGTCCTGGAGACTCTGTAATGGATGTGAGGCAGTTTCTTCTCGATGCACCAGAGACTTGTTACTTTACTTGTTATGATTTGTTACTGCACACAAAGGGTGGTGCAATTCATCAACTGGAGGATTATAATGAAATTTCTGAAGTTGCAGACATTACTGCTGGGGACTGCCACCTGGAAATGGTTGCAGGTATAATGCTCTTTAACCAGCCCTCTCTCACCCTGCCCCTTCCAAAACAAGGGAAATGATAAGAAATCTCATGCAGGCTCGAGATACATGCCATAAATTCGTTCATTGAACTTGTTTTTTGATATTGTAAAGAATGTTTCTTTTTTTGTTGACTCTAAGTCCATTTTGATTGCAGCATCATATGATGACCGCTCTATCAGGGCTCATGTTCACCGGACTAGGGAGTTATTGTCTCTCTCGACATTGCAATCCTCATTGTCAACATCATTGGCCTTGCAACATCAGACAGTAATGAATACGTCTGGAACCTCAGGTTACTCCTCTAAGACTAGATACTTGTTTTAATATTTATTATATGATTGTCTTAATTTTGTTATGAGTTTTCAAAATTTTAAAGTGTTATTTGCATCTTTTTTGTTGTCCAGATGTGATGAAACCTGAAGTTGCGGAACTTGAAAATTTGGGCTTTATGGACAATGTTTCCGGATCACTCCCCAATATATTTCCACCACCTTCCAATGAGATTCTTTGTGTGGAGGCCATTGTGTTTTCCTCCTTCAATCCTCCTCCTAGCTATAGAAGGTTGTATGTTTATGGGGTGATCAATTATAATCTGCCTGTACTTGTTTTGCTCATTTATGAGGTAACGAGTATAAAGTGTATTATTCTAAAGGCCTGCCTATTCTTTGCCCAGGCTTTCTGGAGATCTGATTTATTTGGATGTAGCCACCCTGGAAGGCAATAAGTATTGTATTACGGGAACGACAAAAAACTTTTACGTCAATTCAAGTACAGGGACCATTCTTGATCCAAGACCAAGCAAATCTGCTTTTGAAGCGACAACAATTGTTGGTCTTCTGCAAAAGATTAGCTCCAAGTTCAAGAAAGGTAAAAAAATTATACTTTTTCATATTCAAGCTTCGTAGTTCAATTGGATATAATAACAATGAATGTTCTATTTATTGCCATCAAGCTTTTCGGGAGATATTGGAACGGAAGGCCTCTTCTCACCCTTTTGAAAATGTTCAGACTCTTCTGCCACCCAAATCCTGGCTTGGATTGTATCCCATTCCTGGTGAGTTTAATTCATGGAAATCAGTATCATTAGCAGCAACAAAGAGTTTGCATGTTCTTGTTTCTATTTCTCATATATATTAACTATTGTATATTGTTTCTACAATTCATTTGAGTGTTGTCCAACTTGGGACCTGATAGGTTGAAAAGTAATTTTCTTAAAAATTTTATTTGCCAGAAATTTTAGATATTCTCTTTAGCAAATACATCTAATGTTCTAGAATATGACACCTCAGTTCCAGATTGCGGTTTACTGTTGGGCAATTACCATAGAAGGAAGGGGTTGGGGGCAAACACTTGAATTGAGAAAATTACCTCTAAAAATGTTTGGTTTTCACACCATTTAGCCCCACCCCCGCTCTTTTTACTAATTACCTCTTAGTACCTTCTCATCAGTCACTTCATCCAAGTGTATGCAAATTTGGAGATGTCAATGTTATTGAATTGGAAGAAGTATATGAGATATATGCCATGTTGTGCACATGATATATTTTGTCCTCGGATTGAATATTTCATTTGTCATGTGTTTATTTTAATTTTCAAGATTTTTATGGTATGATCTAATGATGTTCAATGTCTTGTATTTTAGATCACAAACGTGATGCAGCCAGGGCTGAGGATGCACTGACCCTTTCATTTGGGAGTGAGTTAATTGGGATGCAAAGAGATTGGAATGAAGAATTGCAATCCTGTCGAGAATTTCCACATTCTACGGCCCAGGAAAGGTGGGTTTGATCTCCTTTTACTGCAAGTCTTTTTTGGTGTTGGTGGATATCATATTTATTCTTATGAGCATTCTGCTTGCAGGATATTGAGAGATAGGGCTCTTTATAAAGTTACCTCTGACTTTGTTGATGCTGCAATAAATGGTGCCACTGGAGTCATCAGTAGATGTATCCCACCCATTAATCCAACTGACCCTGAATGCTTTCACATGTTAGTGATGAATTCTATCAAAACTTTCTATTATGATTATTTTATGGTTGTGGAAACTGTGTTAGGGGGTTTAAGCTTGGAGGTTTTAATTACACTATCCTTTCTCATCTTGTAATACATTGTATATTTGTTTTCTCTTTCAGGTATGTTCACAACAATATATTCTTCAGTTTTGCTGTTGATGCGGATCTTGAGCAGTTACCTAGGAAGCATGCGTCAGATGCTCCTAAGATTGAGTCCTCTGGTACTCATAACAGTTCTTCTGAGAGAACATCCAATAAGGTTCCACACGGAAATAAAATGGCTGAAAAGACTGATAGCATTAACATGGAAGCTGTTAATGGTATTGTTGATATTGCCCCTGTTCCTGCTGAGACTCAGTTGGCTGATAGTGAACAAGCCACATACGCTAGTGCGAATAATGATTTGAAAGGCACAAAAGCATACCAGGAAGCTGATGTTCCTGGATTGTACAGTTTGGCAATGGCAATAATTGATTACAGGGGTCATCGAGTTGTAGCTCAGGTTGTTTATCTGTTCTCTTATAATGGAGTGTGTATAAATGGAAGCCTTTCATTCACATATATAAATCAAAAAACTAAAAAAGCGAATATAAATGAAAAGCTTTTCACATCTTTTTGTTCATGTGTGCTTGGCGGTATTTTAATTTATATATGTGAATGAAAGCTTCTCTTTATATATTTGTTGTCTAGTTTTTGTGGCTTAATTTTATGTTTAATGGCTGCTACTTCTGCTTTGTTTATATTAGCTTGATGTGTGCAGGGGTTTTAGCCAAATAGCCTTGAATATCAATATATTACAATTAGTGCAGTTTACAATACTTATGATACTGACCCAAGTAGAAACTGGAGGCATTGTTTAATTAAATACTCTTTTTGCACATCTTTGGTTTCATTTTCTTCTGTTTGGAATCCTGTAGGAATTGGGTCATGAAACTTTTCAGGTTTTGGTTGTTGGTGTAGTGAAAACAATTGTATGAATGTCATTGCAAACTCATTATATTTCTGTTGGCATATTGTTTTGGTATAAGCTCACTTATGGTTTGTGCATGTCATATTGTTGCATGTCATTACGTATTTTTTGTATAGTCACTGCCTACCTACTTTTCTATTGACATTATAGGCCTGTTGTTTGCTCACATTGTCTGGTTTATAGGTGCAAATCGAGATTTTAAAAACCACTAAATGCATTTTGTTCTTCTCTCTTAATTCTCTCTATTTGTTCATGCAGAGTGTTTTACCTGGCATCCTTCAAGGTGACAAGTCGGAGTCTCTTCTGTATGGATCTGTTGACAATGGCAAGAAAATTTGCTGGAGTGAAAGCTTTCACTCTAAGGTTTGAAAGTCCTCTTTTTTTTTTTTTTTTTTTTCCTTCCATCAAATTGTTTATATTTGCTCTCTTGATCGCTTCCTTTGATTATCTTGTATTTTTTGTATTTTTGGTTAAATGGTTTGTGTTGTATTCTAAATAGTTTTCTGTATGGAGAGTTGTTGCTAATTTATAAACCTGAGAGATGGTGACACAATCTAGTATCTACCATTAAATAAAAAATGCTTCTGCCACATAGTTTACTTTCCCATTTTTTGGTCAACTTTACAATGTGTTATTTTCGGAATAATAAGTGCTTATATGCTGTAGTTATCAGTCTTCTGTAGCTATATGCTGTAGTCAATATTTGGTGCAGTAAATGTTTTATAGTTTTCAGTTACTACTTTGGTAATATAAAATTCTATTATTAGGTGTCGGAGGCTGCCAAACATCTTCATTTGAAGGAACATAATGTCCTTGATGGGTCTGGAAATATTTTCAAGTTGACTGCTCCTGTTGAATGCAAGGGTATAGTCGGTAGCGACGACAGGTAATTACTGTTACTTAGTTTATCATATTAGTTCTCTCTCATGTTCTTGTTTGGTGTACCATATCCTGAATGTGATGTTGTTTCTTGACTACAAATGTAAAATATACAACTTCAGTTAGCAATTTTGGATTTCTTGAGTACTCTGATTGCAATTTTCTAATTTTTTGTCAAATGTTAATCAACAAATGTATTTTTATTAACAAAATATGAAACATCAACTCCACCCAGTTTTTTTTTTCCAGTTACAAGTTGTGTTACTTCATTATATTGCTGATATTGTTATATCTTTATTTTTTTTCAGGCATTATCTCTTGGATCTGATGAGAGTCACTCCCCGGGATGCAAATTATATTGGGCATGGCTCCAGATTTTGCATTTTAAGACCTGAGTTAATAACTGCCTTTTGCCATGTAAGCTCTGCCATGAATTAGTATTTGCATGTGAATTTTACCAAGTATATTAATGTTTTCTTGATACATTGGCAGGCAGAAGTAGCCGAAAAGTCTAAATCTGTGGAGGTAGTATCTACATCCCCTAATTCTTCAAATGCCCATAATGCTGAAGCAGTGGTCAGTGTCCCTGAAAACATGTCGGAAATGCAGGTTAGTGTGATCTAGTGCTTTTAGAAATATTATGTTGTACTTTGTGGGTAGTTGTATGTGCAGGCTTTTTAGTATTGGATGCTAAACCTTGTCTAAGCTTAACTGACCATGCTTTGCAGAACGGCGAGAAAGTTGAAACTGATTCTCTTGAAAAAAGTGGTAGCCAGCCAGACAGCAAGGATACCAGTGATGACATACTTTTTAATCCCAATGTCTTTACTGAATTTCAACTAGCTGGTACTCCTGAGGTAGTTAAGCCCATCTTTATATGTTACATCTTTTGAGAATGGCATTTTAGTTTGTCACATGTATGTGTATTTTATGTGATGTCTCTGTTTGGCTACCCCTTACCAGGAGATTGCTGCAGATGAAGAAACCGTAAGGAAAGCAAGTGTGTACCTTAAAGATGTTATACTTCCTAAATTTGTTCAGGATCTATGCACACTTGAAGTTTCACCCATGGATGGACATACCTTGACTGAAGCTCTTCATGCTAATGGAATTAATGTCCGCTATCTTGGCAAAGTAAGTATACAAGAACTTGTCTTGATCTATGTTTTTTGGCAAGAACTTGTCTTGATCTATGTTTTTCGGGACATCTCTATATCCCAGGGGGTAATAATATTCTTTTGAGGAGTACATAAATGGTATACCTTAATTAGCATTAGCATAAGAATTTAGCCCAACATATATGTCAGAATTAGAACCAGCATTCGTCTGTAGGAATGAAGGGACTACTGGGTGAACTTTTGCATCATTCCTAATTTGGAACTATTTTGACTCCAGGTTGCTGAGGGTACCAGAAACATGCCTCATTTATGGGACCTCTGTCTGAATGAAATCGTAGTGAGATCTGCAAAGCACATCTTGAAGGTAATTATCTATATACTCTTCTGACTATTCTTGTTGTTACTCATCTTACTGTTTTGGCATTGTATGTTGTCTATGTTCTCATGAGCCTTCTGATCTGCAGGATATCTTAAGAGACTCAGAGGATCATGAACTTGGGAATGCAACTGCACATTTTTTAAACTGTTTGTTTGGAAATATTGTTGTCAGGACCCCTACAAATAGTACGAGTTCAAAAGGCCAAAAGAAGGTGAGCAATCAAGATTAAGAATATAAGAATGATTTGAGAGTGAGCAGACAAATTTGAATATATTAAGTATCAGTGATTGGTGGTACATGCTAGCAGTATGAGGGAATATATATCATTTAAGTTCCAGATGCATCATTACTCTGGTTGGCGTTCTTGTTTGTGTTCAGTTACACACATGTAGTTTCCATTTCTTGACATTCATAGCATGAATGGATGTCCGGATGGGTTTTTCTGGAATATATTTTATGCATGTTGGCTAATCTTAGACTAAGAGGATTGGATTTTTTTAAGTCAATTAATTTTTTACTGGCTGACAAGGTGCATATCTTACAGGACCATGTTGGGTATCCTGCTTCATGGAAATCCTTGAAAAGTCAGGCAAAGTCAAAAAATAGAGGATCTTCCACGAAGAAGCAGTCCTCATTTCTGAATATAAGTTCTGACAGTTTGTGGTCAGACATCCAAGAATTTGCAAAACTCAAGTACCAGGTATTAGGAGCTTAAATGTTCTATTTGATGCTTGTATATTTGCTTGACAGTTAGCTTTTTTATGTTGTTACTTAAACTGTTCTTTGTTTTTTTTCTTGCAGTTTGAACTACCAGAGGATGCAAGATTGCATGTGAAGAAAATTCCAGTTATTCGCAACCTTGCCAAGAAGGTGAGCAATTGTTTGGCCTTATTATATTTTAAGTTTTGATGGTGATTATATGATGATTCTTAATTCATGTTTGCATTCTTTGTTAACACATATTCCATGTTCTCCATCATGTTAAATCTTCATCTATACTTTACATAAAAGGAGAATCCAAAAAAAAACTAAAAATGGTTATTAAATAACTCCTATTTAATTAGTCTCCTAACTTCATTCTTCTAGATTATTAAATAACTCCTATTTTTTCTCATATCATACTTTTTCTTTCTTCCGAAATCTTTTATCATTATTATATTGTTTTACAATTATTTTTTCCATAATTAATATATACTTCTGACCAAGATTTCGTATTACTTTATATTTTATTCTTTTTTTACATATTATATTCATAATTCAACATATTGCATATACATTATTTCTCTTATAAATTTAAAATATTCGGGCATTGCCCGGGGTATTATCTAGTTCATGATTCACAACAGCTGCTATTGTTATTTGTAATTGGTGTTGTGAACTTGGAAATATATTAGCGATGTGCATTACATAGTCTTCAGTAAACCAAGTCAAACATGTAAGAGACAATATTAGTTGCAAGTCCTCGTTTTTTTAGTTTGTGATCATGGTTCTATCACCTTCCTTTTTGTACCCAGCCTTCTGGGTTTATCAACTTGTATATACACCTAAAGTATTTGGATGGAAGACTAAATTGTTGTCACGTGCTTGGATAATTAGTGTTACTCATTGGGCTATTAATGTAATAGGTAGGAATAACTGTTGCTGCTCGAAGATACGATCTTGATGCAGTTGCGCCATTCCAAACATCAGATATTTTGAATCTTCAACCTGTTGTAAAGCATGCTATTCCGGTTAGCTCAGAAGCCAAGGATCTTGTGGAAACTGGGAAGGCTCAGTTGGCTGAGGTATGATTTACATTGTGAAGTATACATTTCGTAAAAGATTCATATGAAGTCCATTTGTTTTGGGTTATAATATTCATCAGGCTTAATCTTGGTGAGTTTGCAGTTTTGGGGTTTATAACATTTTTAAATAGAAACAAATTGAATAAAGCAACGTTTAAACCTACTAAGGTTTGATGATTTGAAAGGAAAATAGTCCAAATATTTAAATGTATTGAACCAGCCATCTGTACATCTTATGTACTGGCACCACCCCTTTCTTTGATTATCAGCACTCAGCATTTAAGATTCCCTTTTGTACAGAGGAGTGATTTGCCTAGCCGTGTCATTAAACAGTAATATTTAATCATACACTTGAGTAGCTCTCTATTTGATAGCACTAGTGAAAGTACATGTAAGCATCCGTGCTTTTCATTCAGAAAAGAGAAACTAAGATGTTCTAGGTGCTTATTTCAGTTCTGACTATTTTCTCTTCCGTTGCAGCAAAATCTCAGTGAGGCGTACACATTGTTTTCTGAAGCATTCACAATACTTCAGCAGGTATGACTTTGTTCTTTTGTACTTCAAGGATTCATTTAGATTCTTGTTTAGCTAATTTTAAAATATGTGCAACTCCTCTCTTATTATTCAGGTGACTGGTCCAATGCACAGGGAGGTTGCTAACTGTTGCCGGTAATTTTTTTTTTCTCAGTTCATATTTTTTTATGATTTGTGCTAGTAAGCTGGTGGTAGTTCCAGTTAGTACTTTGTATTCTGTCACTTTGTTGTTGGCCCCTTGAAATTTCATGTGGAAGTAGTGGTGGGGGTGGGGGTGCAAGCCTCTGGATATTCATGCATTATCTGTGTGGATTATTAACTCCTCCCTTTGTACTTTTGTGGTCTTAAGCTACCTTGCCATGGTTTTATATCATGCTGGAGACATGGGTGGAGCAATCATTCAACAACACAAAGAGCTAATAATAAATGAGCGCTGCCTTGGTTTGGATCACCCTGACACTGCTCACAGGTATAAGTTTATGTATATGCACAAGCTCTGATGTAGTTTTTCTTTGCTCAATTGAGCTCGTGGTATATATTGTTTGTACAAAGTCTACTATTCTCATGCCTTTCTGTTATGGATAACTTGCAGCTATGGAAACATGGCCCTCTTTTATCATGGCCTTAACCAGACAGAACTTGCACTGCGACATATGTCTCGGGCTCTGCTGCTGCTAAGTTTATCTTCTGGTCCAGATCACCCTGATGTTGCAGCAACTTTTATAAATGTTGCAATGATGTACCAAGACATTGGAAAGATGAATACAGCTCTTCGTTATTTGCAAGAAGCCTTGAAGAAGAATGAGAGGCTTTTAGGAGAAGAACACATTCAAACTGCAGTTTGCTACCATGCATTGGCAATTGCATTCAATTGCATGGGTGCTTTAAAGCTTTCTCTCACAGTATGTCCTCTCTGTCATGGTAAATTATTTTGTAGTTAAGTGATACGCTTGAGCATGTATTGACCAAGTGTGATTTGTGTTTGGCAGCATGAGACAAAGACGTATGATATTCTTGTCAAACAGCTTGGAAAAGATGATTGCAGGACCAAAGATTCCGAACACTGGATGAACACTTTTAAGAAACGGGAAGAGAAGGTATTTAATAATGTGCCTGCCATTGTTGGCCTGAAATCACACCTGGCCACTTTCCAGGATGAATTGCATCAAAACTTGTATATTTAACTATATTATATCTTCCCTTTTGACCACAGATGACAGCTCAAAAGCAGCAAGGCCAGAAGGCTGTGGATATGCTGAAGGTAATTCTTCACTGCAAACATCCTTTTTCCTGTTGAAAGTATAGAACTGTTTCCAGTGTGTATCATTCAGATCATGAGCAATGTGTTCCTTCACATATGTCGTAGTTCAATGGACCTTCACGGTTTTTTGGACTTAACAGTTCAAAACTATTTGTTGCAGGCACATCTTATTCAAGCTGGAGCTGGTTCTGGTTCTGGTTCTAGCGTCTCTCTCAATAACGTCTCTCTCAATAAATCCCTTGTAACTCCTAGAGGGAGAGGGGTTGATGAAAGAGGTGCTCGAGCTGCTGATGAAGTTAGGAAGAAAGCTGCAGCAAAAGGCCTCTTAACTCGCCAGCCTGGGAGCATCCCTGTTGCAGCTATACCACATTACAGCCCCCTGGCTAACAGAAATAATGTAGGGGCAGCTAACAATAAAGAGGATCACATTGGCAACAATGAAATCAATGGTCACTCTCCAAGTGCAGTTGATCCAAAGCCTACTGAAGAACAAGATGAGAGACCTGTTGGATTGGGTGCTGGCTTGAAGCAGAGAACGAAAGACAAATCCTCGTCATGATTCTCTTAAAGCTGCACCAAAAATCAGTCCGTGCTCTTGCCAATGCAAGTTAGGGATAAGCTCACATGCATGCATATGTATTGCCATATGCGTTTTGGGTGATTGGTTCATGGATTTTCTCTCCAAAGGATGCAAACTGCATGTTTTTTGTCGATTGAGATGCAATAAGATGAAGGAATTACTAACAACAAACCTAGGATTTTTCTCCAATTGATTCTTATAATTCCAGCAATAGGGTTGCTTTTATCTCTTGAATCTAGTGACTTTTTGTTTACAGTGCAAGGTTCATTTCCTGAAGTTGTATGTTTTTTTTCTTCCTGAAACAGCGAGGTGTAGGATGATTGTAGCTTTGTAGCGAGTTATGGCTTTTATGTCTTAATGTTGTCAAATACTCCTGAATAAATTTTTGGTAATAGCATTATTTTTGTTTCGCGTACTCTGTGGTTTGAAAATACATATTATTACTTTTTGAAATAGTGAGAAAGTATATGTTATTATGATTTCATTTTTCAACTGTGGTTCCAATGATCATTATTAAATGGAAATGAGAGAAACAATTAAGTAGAAAATAATGCATGTTTTCCAATCTCCAAAGCATTGGTTTGGGATTCTTAGACCATCTCCAATGCTACATTCACTTTCAAAAATATCAATTGACATGTAGGATTGAGTGAGAATTTACAAAAATCATTTCCAACCCAGGCATCAATGTAGGGGTCAATCATAGGTGGCATATGATGTGGATTGAAGGTGTCAATTACATCCTCTATATATTGATGCTCACTTTGAAGCCTTCAATTTGACAACTTAACAAATATAGAGTTTTAATCATTACATCTTCCCATTTTTAAATTTGAAACATAAATGCAATATTTAATTTAATGATATTTTGTGACAATTTGATGGTTGCATTGGAGAACCAAACTTCAAAATGAAAACCTTCAATCCTACATCATATTGACACCCAATAAAATTTAAACATTTGACACCTATTTTTACTCTTGACCCTCTTACCATTGGAGATGCTCTTAAATGTCGTACTTTTCAACGTGCTCACCCATAAAAAGGGCTTTCCTTTCTCTACAATTTTGATTTCACGATTCCCTAATTTTCCATGTTAAGCAGTACAAAAACGGTCTGATTCCCACGCACAGTTCCAACTATGCTAATGGCTGAGCCACCGCGACTCCACCTTCCTCTAGTCCCCCAAAATATTTCGATGAACCCCATTCAGCCTAAATCTTTCGTTATGGCGCTTACCTACAGATCTCCCCCTTTATGTTCTCTTCCCAACAATCCCAATTTGAATCCAAAACGGGAGTTTCTCGGAGACATGGCTTGTATCTACACAGAAGAAGTTCAACCATTGTTCTCCCACTACTCCAATGCACTTGTCGGCAAATTTATCCGAGCTCGACCCACAATGGATCACCTAGAACAAGCTTTCAAGATAGTCGGATTTGTGGCAAATATCAAATCGGCTCTATTGATTTCAAGCACATTCTCATCCTCTTCGAGCTCATGGAAGATTTTCGTAGATACTGAGATGCCTAGTGATAGTACTCCGCTGGATGCCCAGATTTCTCTCCTCACATTAAAGCCCCCATAGTTCCTCTCTAGGTAACAGTTCATAATATTCCAACTTTATTTTTAAATATGGGAACTATTGAGGATGTTGGTAACACTATAGGTGCTTATATAAAAATGGATGCTACTACGAAAGGTCTTACCCGCCCTTCTGTGATCAAGATATGTGTTAAATTTGATTTGGTTAAACCAATGAAACCTTTCATTATGCTACGAACTGAAATGAACCATGTTAATTGTTAACTGCAGTGTAGAGTCTGAGAATGTGCCTCCCTAAGAGCACATACAGCGTACGACTTCTCAGAGAAAAGTAATTTACATACAGCGGAAGGGTCTTTTCCGTATTGTTCGGGAGTAAAGGGTCCAGCGGAGTAAAGGGTCTTTTCCGTATTGTTCGGGAGTAAAGGGTCCAAATTCAAGAATCAGGCTTTGGATCCAAAGCTCCATGCCTTCAAATGAAAACATGACACGTGTCATAAATATAGCCAATGTGAATAATCTATGTTATTCCCATCCATTTAAATCTGAATTTACGTGGAAGTTGAAGGCAACAAAAGGAAAGATGCATAATTATGGTTATCAGTTATCACCACAATATGTATCGTTATTTGCTAGGTACTAAATTTCCCCATTTTCACTTTCTTAAAAAATAAATATTAATCACCATTTATGATTTTTACTTTCTTAAAAAAAATGATGATTTTATTATTTTTTCAATTATAAATTTAAGCTTTAATATTAAATTATGATTTTTTACATACATTCTTTAAATGATATGTATTTATGTTTAAATATTTTATTTAAAATATAAATAAAATGAATCATATAATATAAAATGTAGTAATGCATTGATGATGTGTCGACGTGGCAAGCTCCATGAAAAGTTTTATTAATGTAGGCAAACGTTGAAAATTAATATTTTTAAAATAATAAAGTGGGATGAGTAGCCCATTTTTGGGCTTCATCACTACATGTGCTCTAAGAGCACTTGCAGCCATTTAGCTCAATTTTGAGCTTTTCATCCCACTTTCATTTTAAAATTGTTATTTTTGAGCTTTTGCCTACAGCCATTAAGCCAGCTACATCATCAAATTCAATACACATCATTAATTTTATTATATACACATGATTATTTATATTTTAATCAATAATAATATAGATGTAGAAATATTAATTGAATATATGTTGTTAAAATATTATCGATAGTCATTTATATGATATTATATAATATATTTATTAATTCCAAATATTTAAAGCAATTTTCTGCCAACTTAGTTTTGGTGGGAAATCAAAATTAATATGCATCATAACTTTAAAACAAATGAGACCAATTATTTTAGTTATAAAAGAGGTTTTGAGGCTCAGAAAATAAATGATAAAGAAAAAAAAACAACCTATAAAGTGGGGCATGTGAAAAGCGATTTAACCCGCAAAACCCCTTTCGTTTTGTTTTTCCCCGAAAAAAAGAAAATCTTGTAAATAATCCCTCGCTGTGAAGAAAAAGTAGGTTGTTGGGCCATTCATCAACCTTCGTTGAGAGTGCTCTAATGTGTTCAATGCTCTAGATTAGGCTACTCAAGATCCAATGATTCCATGGCACATCAAGCTGAATCTGTAGGATTTCCCTCTGCTGATGCTCATTGGCTGGAGAATTGCATATCTCCTCCGATCTAGCACCAGTTTGAATACAGTCCATGTACTCATTCCTCATTGTATAAATACTACTCTAATCATTCTTTTGATTGCTCTAAATATTCCTCCTGACAACCTTGTGGCTCGCCTGAAAAACGACTCACTAACTTGTATAGAGGAATGATTTAGATCACATAGTCATAACTAGATTAGGCTAATTCAATTTTTTTTGGAACCAATTAGAGGTGCTTTATCAACTCTTACTAGTCTCCTATTTTGATTGAGCTACTTAGCTCTTGATTTTATTTTATTTTATTCGTAGGCTTAGGGAACCCAAATAGAATTCCCTCCATCTTTAGATGGTTTAACTTTTAAAAAATTTCTTAAATGCCGCCACTAAAATGGATGAACATAAGAGTAAGAAAACCTCAATGAATGATACATTGGTTACTACTTTGACAATACTCCAGCAAGATTTACCTTTTGCTTGCAATGGAGTGATGTAGTTGGAAAACTCTGAACGGGTTTACAACATAATTGGCTTAGACGTGAGTAATCTCCTTTGATTCTTGCGTTCACCCTCTCACTAAGTGTCATCGGCTTGTACGTGACTTTATGATTTTATACTTTGTTCCACGAGTTTTGGCCTTCTAAGATCCGTATAACTGAGAACAGAAGCCGATAAATATCCCGAATGCACAATACAATTTTCATCCTCATTCATTAGATTTGTTGGGATTCTGATGTTAAAGTGAAATAAAATATGGGTAAATAGTAATGATGCCAGAAGTAAGTATGAAAATGTATCACATGAGTTTGGTGTACGTATACTTTATTTTCTGGATTTCTCCATGTATGTCTTTTTTTTGAGAAACAACTAAAATATATTACTAAATAAACCGATTACTAAATAACCCAATTGATTGGCCAAATCGTGTTCCATTTTTAGTACACTTCTACTAACTTTACTAATATTTAAAAAAAGGAGAAAAAGTTTCTCAGCGATGCAATAATACATTATGTGATGTCCTTAATCTCCTATGACGCTAACTCCACATCATTGAGTGCTGCCACCAGTTCACATGAGTCCGTGAAGCAAATTCCACTTGGGTGTCCCCTAGATGCTGCTCTAATGGCTCTCCACCAAGGTTCAGCTCAACTTGTAATGGAGAGACAGAAATAAAAAAATCCGTTCCCTTGATGTTTCAGTGCCTCTTGCAATGGTCCAACCTGCTGTACCCAAGTTGCAAGACCTCTGAAATGATCCATCTACTTTAACCAGTACCACTTCTTCATTTTGGGAGTGAAATTGCTCCACTCTATGATCTTCTGAAAAGGAAGGAGCTCCATGTGTAGTTTTAGCCACTGGAAGAAACTGTACCACTTCTTGTTTGTTTCTTATATAACATATATTTTCCAGTAGCCAAATTTGCACAAGTTCTTGGATCAGAGTCTTCATCTTCCAATTCTTTCTTATTCCTTTTTATCCAAACTTGCCACAAAGAAAAAGCCAGTTATATCCTCTGGAATGTCTACAAGCAATCATTCCTGCAACCCAAGATACAGAGAATACTTGTTTGAAGTTATCTACCTTTCGAGCCAGAGGGAGTGAGACCAGAACTCCATACTGTCTTCACACTCCATAAACAGGTGCAGTTCATCTTCCTCATTTGGGACAGATTACCTGAACTGATATTCTTCTTTTCCTTCTGTTTATCATGGTAAGAAGTTTCCATAAAAAGGTATTAAGTTTGTATGGAACTTTGAGATTCCAAACTTTGTTTCAAAGACTTTTTTTTTTCTAAGGTCAACACATCCTATCTCAGTCATAGAGATGTGGTATCCTTTCCTCACAAAATAATTCACATTCTTATTATGCTTCCAGATAGGAACATCCTCTATCAGGGGATCTACACTTATTTTTATAGCTAGGATATGAGGTATTATACTCCTGGGAAAAATGGTTTTCAATAATGGCATTCTCCAAGTACTAGGTCCCTGGATTAGGTGTTCTACCCTTAAACTTGGAGAAAATGACCACTTTGGTCCCCTAAGTTTGAATGCATAGCCAATTTGGTCCCCTACGTTTGCATGTTCTCCATACTAAAACAACAATAACTCATAATTATTATTTTTTCATTTTCATCTAATTAGTGACCAAATATACGTAATATACATTAGTGACCAAATATACATAATATACGTTTAATATATTAGTGAAATTTCATTTTTCTTGATTAATTTAAATTTAATCAATCAAGTCCGATTCGATTCAAATATGTACAATGATTTTTAGATATTTTAGATAGTTTTTATAAGAACAACACTTTTGTTGTATATTACGAATATGTATAAATTCGATTTCAGTATCTAGTGTTAGAAATCCGAGTGCTACGATGAATTAAATTGATGGTTTTATATCTACTACGATGAGTTGATGGTTTGACTAAATTTAATTTGATTTAAGTGAATTTGATTGAACTAAATTAAATTTAATGTTAAACCACTGTATATATTTGAATTGAACCGAACTTGATTGATTAAATTTAAAATGATAAATAAAAATGAAATTGATTAATGTATTATTGATGAATTAGATGAAAATGAAAAAAAAAAGAATTATGGGTTATTGTTGTTTTTAAATAATGATTAACGTATTATTCTTTTAAGAATTCAAAAATTCACCCACTAACTTTAACTATTTACAAATATGCACATATGACTCGTTGACCCATAATCCCAGGCCATAACAAATATGCACATATTTGACTCGTTAGCCGAATATGTATACATAAGGTACTAAATTTTTTTTTTGTAAAGGTGCTTCTCATACATTACGGTAAATATTGTTCATTACAGGTTTGAATCGACTGCGCTAATACATGCGCGTCATTCACGAATTGCCTATCGGCTTTAATGATGAAGCAGACTGGGAAACCTATTGCTATAGTGCGGATTTGCCTAATTATTGGGTCGATATCCGGGGGGACATCTGGGAATTTGTTGATGTAGGACCAAGCATTACCGCAATCGGTTACAATGTTCACCTGAGTTGATTCTTTTCTTGTTGCTTGCCTTAATGCATGGAAGATTGCGGTCAACTCCGCCTGACTTGCATCCAGCGCATGTATCCTTGCCGAGCCTTGCCATTGAGAATTGCCTGAGTGAGCACTCCATGCTGCCACTCATTTCCCAGTTATATTACAGTACGCTGCATCCGTTGAGATTGTTGTCCCTGGGGTGTGAAGGGCCTGAGGGCCGATGCCTTTCCTTAACCAAACTAAATTTATGTCTCCCGCTTTGGTTTGTTCCACGGCAGGTGATGATTGTTCCTGTTGGTCATTGTTTTTTGTGTCCTCTTGGGTTTTGAGATTGCCTTCGGTTATTTGTTGTTGTTCCCGTCTCGATCGTTGGGTGGCCCTGGACTCCAGGTCCACCATATCATTGACTATGCTTAGAGCTTCCAGTATGGTTGCATCTTTGTGTTCGATTGTTGCCGAGCACCGCATACACCAGATTGCCCATATGATATAGCATGCTAACGTCTTGTCCTCTTTTTCTGGCGCTGTTTGAATCCAGTTTCCCAGCCATTTTGCTAGTGTCGTTGATGGGCATCCTTCCAGGTTGAGACCTAATCTTGATGCACGCCACACCCTTTTGGCGAAATCACATTCGAACAACATATGTGGTACTGTTTCTGTGGTTTTGAAGCAGATTGCGATGAAACATTCATTCCTCTCTTTCTTAAGCTTGGATTTATCGGGCATGCACCTTGGATCATTCTCCACAACAGAAACTTGATATTTTCTGGTATTCCGCTTGACCAGATGTATCCCCATAGCTTCTTTTACTCTGTACAACGGCTCCCATTCCTTTCTGCTTGCGATGATGACGAAGGTTCCTCCGAACATTTATTTTCCCAAGCCACGTGGTATCCCGACCTGACTGAGTAATGTCCCAGCAACTCCCGATCCCAGACCACATGGTCCGAAGCTCCCAGTGCTTGGGAAGGGATGTGAATTCTTCGGATTTGTGCAACCGTCTGTTCAGGGAATATTGTTCTGAGAAGTGGGAGTCTCCATTCCTGTTTATTATTTATTAGGTCGCTGACTTTGTAGCCCAGCATAGGAAGGATGCCTTGATCAAATCTGGTTGGATTGGCCTGGTTTGGTATCCAGTTAGCTTGGACCGGGACTTGTGACCCCGTAACAATTTTCCATTTCAAGTGAGGTTTAAGTAGCTCTGCAACCCATAAGATGCCTCTCCAGCCCCATGAGTCTCCCTGTTTGGGCTTCACCTCCAGGAAGTCACTGTTAGTGCAATACTTGGCTAAGAAGAACCTGGAAAAGAAAGACTCATTTTCTTTTACAATTCTCCATGCTTGTTTTGCCAGCATGGCTTGGTTCATCTGGGTTGTGGATCGTATCCCCAGTCATCCCTTATATTTTGGTACACACAACTTGGGCCAAGCTTTCCAATGGATTCCCCTCCCATCTAGGTCCCCTGCCCAAATGAATCTCGCCATTTGTTTATCCATCGCCTTTGCAACCGTTTCTGGGATCCGGAAAGCACCTAGTGTGTATTGTGCTAATGATGTGAGAACATGTTTGCATAATGAAACCCGACCCATGATCGGGATGTCACTCTTCCTCCACATTGCCGTCTTAGCAACTATCTTCTGTTGTAGTCCATTGAACAGCCTGATCTTGGAACCTGAGAAGTCCATGTTGTGGCCTAGATACTTAGATTCTAGTAGATTTGGTTGGATGTTAAAAGTAAGGGTTAGGAGGCTTGTGTCATTAACGTCAGCGTTTGGGCTAATCAGGAAGGAGGATTTTTCGAAATTTATCCTTTGGCCTGAGTAAGCCGCAAACAGGTTGATGGTGGATGCTAATTTTCGGATCCCAGCTGGTGTGACCTCTAGGAACAGGATGCAATCATCTGCAAACATAAGGTGGGAGATCCTCGGCACTCCCCTCCCAATCTGTATACCTTTGCATGTTTCCTGGAATGCACGGGACTCTAACATTGCCGAGAAAGCTTCTTGGCACAGGATGAAGAGGAAAGGGGAGACGGGGCACCCTTGTCTCAACCCCTGTATTGGCTTGAATGGGTCCGAAAGATCTCTGTTAACTCGAATAGCATAGGATACCGTGGTGACACATTCCATAATCCAATAGGTACTAAATTGGAGAACATGCAAACGTAGGGGACCAAATTGGATATGTATTCTTCAACAAGGGACCAAAGTGGCCCTTTTCTCCTTAAACTAATGTGTTGAGAGACCACATTCAGGTTTCCCGGTGAGTTGATAATGGTTGGTATCCATTGTTCATCCACTTTAACCTTCTTTCCATCTTCCATGCCAAATTATCAATAACTAGTAATAGTACACCGGGCGTAGTTCGGTATATAAAATTATTTTATTAAAATTTTAATATAAAAATATATTCTTTCAAAACAATATTGAGAGGAAATTTGACAATGTAAAGATTTAGGTATATTAAGATATTTAATATTAATATTTACAAATAATTTGAATAAATCTAAGGTAAGATATAATATATGAGAAATTTGAACCCATATGGAAACTTTAAAAAGAAAAATCTACTTATAAGGCAATTAAAATTAGTCTACCATGATTTTCATGTAATTTCTAAAGTTAAATATCTTTATATGGTGACTGGAATCAATCTTACCAAAATAGATGAGTGTACAGTTTCTAAAATACACTTTTATAAGTATATGTGTATTGTATTTATGAGCGTAAATTTACAAATCTGTCCAGTTTACACACGAAAAACAGAGTGAATTGGCTTTATATATATACTATATAAAATGATATCCTTGGCCTAGAGCAAAGACTTCCACCCCCATGAGTCACTAGGTTTTTGCTTTGCCAGTAAAGCCGATAATATGTACGTTTTTCTTATGCATGTCCACATTTTTACCAAAATACATGAGATGCTGTGGCCCTATATGAGATGTTAATACTTAATAGTACCGATCAACCCCAAAATAACATGAAACAATCCGTATACATTTGATAATATATGCTTGGAATATAACGCTTCATGTCTAATACCTTTGCCACTTTTGAAACCTCCCCCTAATTCTACAATTGAGAAATACATTTTTCAACATAATCTAACCAGACATTATACACTCGGTGAGTTTTTGTCTATAAGTAAATGTCATCAAGAAGAATCGAGTTTCACAAAGAAGGAGAAAAGTGCAAACCAAACACATTATTCCTACGCGTTCAATGATGAATCTAGGATTATTATAGCAATGAGTAATTTATACATATAAATATTGCTGTAAGCAATTTATACTTATAGTTTCACAAATATTTTGGTATAAAGAAAATTATTGATATTAATGTCCCTTGTAGGGGATGCTTAGTACTTTTCAAAACTATAACCCAATTTGACACCTAAAGATAGATAAATATGGACAAAAGCATTATGCTATTTCATTTTTATCATTCTTAATTAGGCCCTATTATTATTATTATTATTATTATTATTATTATTATTATTATTATTATGAGAACTGAACTGAATTGACTAACAAATAATATATTGATATAGATTAAATTAACTTAAATTTTATAAAGTTATTCTTATTTTTATATAACTAAATTGAATTAAACTGATATATTGATAAATTCAAGACCTTAGTATTTTTTTATATAATAACCATTAGAGATATTAATGGTAACATTATGAATTTTTTTTTTTTTGGAGGCATGAAGATTTAGTACAATCATAATATGATGAAGAAAGTATGTAATAATTTTTTTTGAATAATTAAGTATTTTACATGTAAACCCTGTTTACTAGAGCTTATTTCTTGTTGCACTGAACTGAATTAAACTGAATTGAATTGAACTGAACTGAACTGAACTGATCTATAGATAAGCTCTGGCAAACAGGGCCGTACTCGTCTAGTAATTTGAGTAATTTTGAGTTCAATTTAAGTAAATTTGAAAGGGATTAAACATTAAAATAAACAATATAGTAAAGAGAGTTTAAAAAAAAAAAGTAAAAAGAGTTTTAAAACACATTTTTATTTATTAAGAATCCACTAGGAGTTTCTTGAGCATTGCTCCATGATAAAAAAAAATTTGAATCTCAAAAATTTATATTAGGCATATAAATATTTGATTCTTAAATATTGGTCCTTGTTATAATTTATTTATGTGTGGTATAAACCAAAAACATGTGTATTTTCTTAAACGTGAATTTGACAGGCCTATTAACTAGAGGAGGTTTAGTTAACTAGAAGCTTCTTACGTTAATTACCGCGCAAGAAAGTTGTGGTTCTTGACTCTTCGTCTCGTTTCGCCACTGTCAGACCTTTTCTCTCTCCTCTAGGGTTTAAAGCGCCTGGCCTCTGTTTTCTGGGGTTTATCGATTCTCTCTTCCAAGACTGTGGGAATGGTTCGCTCCAATGGCGTCAAGCTCCTCCAGCGCCTTGCTCTTCGCCCACTCCCCTCTCGCCCCCTCCGAAACTCCGCCGCATACGTACGCCCATTGCTCCCCTCTGCCCGCGCTCTTCGTCTTCTCTGATTTTAATTTCAATTATTAATTTGTTTTTGTTTTTGTTCCGTTTGGGGACCACGGCAGCTGAATGCATCGCTATTGTTGAGGGATCACAGTAGGAGCTTCGCCACTGGATATTGGCACCAAGAAAGAGGCTTTATTCATCCATTTTCCAGGAAAGGTACATGTTGTGTGTTTGCTTTAAGTAGTAGCCCTGAATGGTTTTTTGTCTAAAGTTTGTATTCTTAACTCGCAGCAGCATATGGTTATTTGATTGATATGCTTCTTGATATGGCACATTGTAATTTTTAATTTTGGTTTGCTTTTTGTGGACAAAAAACAGTGAATTGTGGAAGCGAGAGGCTGACGCCAGGGCCGTTTAAAGCTTCTCTTGGAGCAGTTTGTTCTATTCATGCAACTGGTAATTTTGTTTACTTCCTTGTCACTTAGGAGAGCTGTACTTGTTAACTGCCAGTGTGCCCTAGGACCACCAACTGAATGCTTGGTGAATGATTTGGCTGTAGTGCTGATTGTATTTTTTTCCCTTGTGCTGAAACGCCATATGGACCTACATACTTGGAACTTTTTTTGATACACTATGTGTTGATGCTCCTTGTTTACCATAGATGAGATAAATTTGTTCAAGAATGACGAATTGAATCCGCTGTGCTTGGTTAACCATAAATGTTATGTAAAATTGAAGTATGAGCTTCGTAAGACCATACTCATAATATGTTTGTATAGAGGCTTGAATTTATTGGTTTGTTTCTTGTTAGTAATACTTGTTTTGAGCCTTAATATTCATCGTTTTCATACTTACATTTCACTTTCTTCATCTGTCCAGCTCAAAGATCAAGGGATTACTTCGATGTGCTTGGAGTGAGTAGAAATGCCACTTCTTCCGAAATCAAGAAATCTTATTATAATGTAAGCATCTGCCTGAACATATAGTTAACTTATGGCTATATCACGTGATGATACTATGTATGGGCTCTCTCTAATAGCACATTTGAATAGCTACTCTGTTTTTCCTTCCGTTGTTGGTGATGTGGTTTTTTGTCAATTGTGCTCCTGCAGCTTGCCAAAAGTTTACATCCCGACACAAATAAGGAAGACCCTGATGCTGCATCAAAATTTCAAGAAGTACAAGAGGCATATGAGGTAGCTTTTCAAGCACAATCGGTCTTCTTTTGTTGCTGAGAATTTGTTTATGCTCAGGGATTGATTTCTTGTTTGTTGGTTTACGATAGGTTTTAAAGGATGACACCAAGCGAGCGGAGTATAAAGAGGTTTCTCACTTATATATTTTTGCTCTGCATGTTTGGTTTCTTTATAATCTTAATTACTATTTATATCACTGGACACATACTTTTGAAATTCGATTAAAATAATTTGTAAGCCAAACATGCAGTGATATAAATAGTAATTAAGATTATAAAGAATTGATTGTAAAGAATTTATAAGATTATAAAGAATTGAAACCCTAAGCCCACCTCCAAAGCTGCAGATGCTGACTTCTTACAACTAACAATAAAAAGGTTTGGCCATGCAAATTTCTACTAGAATTGATTGTTAAGGTCATAAGATACCCATTTTTACTAGTCCATGCTGACAAAGGAAAAAAGTTTCTACTTCTTATGTTGGGAGATCTGTTCTTTTTTTCTTTCTTTTTTCTTATAAGGGCTTTTCTACTGCTCTTTTTATCATTTTTTCTAGCAGTACTAATGGCATTACTTCATTATTTATATTTAAACATCATATTAGGATTCAGTAAAGCCCATAGGTTTTTGTGAGCTGGCAAACATTACTTTTGCAAACAAGTAATTTTACCATCACATTATTCAGATTTCAGGGTGTTCTCAATGTAATATATCAAATATTCTGATCGCACTAAATTCAGTTTATTGTTGATTAATAATGCTATTGGTGATGTTATCTTTCTAGCTTGGTCACGATACTTACAAAATGAGGGATCAAAATGGCGGCGCTGATCAAAATCCAGACGTAAGTGATTTCAGCGATTTTTTCAGAGGAGTAAGTACATGATACTATTTTTTAATGTGATATTTTATATTCTGAGGGATGAGAACAGCATTCTTTTTCAGAGCTGTTTTGATTTGTTTTATTTTTAGATTGTGGAACTTTCGAGTATATCTTTGAATATGAATATAATATGTTATTTAAACAATCAAATTTCTGATAAAAGTTGTGGCAGTCTGGAATCTGATAATAGTTTGTGTTTTTAAATTTAAATTTAAATTATTAGCCTTTTAAATTATGGTACCACCACATTCAAATTGTGTGGCAATTGATGTACTAGACTTTTTGTGCTTGTAGTTGTGAGTAAATACAGAAGGCACAAATTGTTAAATCATAACATACTCATTGAAATGTTAATGAACTATTGCGTAAGAATTTTGGCCCTTTTTTGAAAATTCTGCTCATTTTATGACATTTAACAAATGATGCTTTTTTTTACTTTATACTAATATATCTGATTTCTCATGGCCTTTTTCCATGATATGGTGATCTGGTTCTACTTACAATGGAGAGCAGTTTTACCCATTTAACCCATTTGCCCCATTTGCCCACATGTCTGGTGGCAATGATGTCAAGGTTCTGTCCAACTCTTGTTGTTTTTTGTTTTATTACATGTTCTGTTTTCACCTTAACTTACACCTTAAGTTTTTCAGATTGCCATTCAATTATCCTTCATGGAAGCCGTACAGGGATGCAACAAAACTGTAACTTTCACAACTGAACTGACTTGCAGTACTTGCGGTACGGACCATTATCATCTTTATTTGATTAATGTTTGTGTTGCTAAAACTGCCAGTTGAACTAGTCCAGGATTCATTCGAGTTGTATTATGAATGTTAATGCTTTGATTTTATTGGCTACACTTTAAACTATTCCTTAATTTTTCAGGTGGAACTGGAGTTCCTTCTGGTTCTAAGCCTCAATCCTGTAAACAATGTAGAGGATCTGGAAAGGTTGGTTAAGTTTTCAGTGATTGATATAACTGAATTTACTACTCTTTCCACTAATGTGCTAATGATGATGTACAGGTTCATTTTCAAGGAGGAAATGTATTTGGTATAGGAACTTGTCGGGCTTGTCATGGGAGTGGAAAGATTGTCAAGGTACTTCAATATTCCTAAACTTTTGATTTTAATTGGTGAAAGATTGCCAGCCTTGTCATTTTTTTTACTTGAAAACTGATTGGGTTTGATATTGATTGCCGATATCAAAAGTGCCAACTCATATAGGAACATTTTATAGAGTGTAAGCAAAATGACATTTCACGATAATTGGGATGTACGTACGTCTTGAATATTGTGACTGATTTAACATGTGGAGTAAAAATTTGCTTTCAATACCTGAAAGCCTCTTCACATTTGATTCCATGTTTTCAATAGCTACACAGTATGTCAAGTGCAGCTCATCCCAAGCTTCTTCATTCGCTCTTTAGGTTTGATGTTAAATTATAGTTACACGAAACTAATCAGCTCAAGGATGAATGAAATTCTCCCGCTAGACTATAGTTTTATAGAGAACAAAATTTATACTTCCGGCAACTTGAATTGCTTTTTATTTTTTTATAACATTACTGACATTTATCTGATGTTTTTATATATAAACAGTGTTTTTGAATCTATGATTATTTGGATATTTCTGGAAAAAAAAATATTAGCATAGGAAAAAAATTCTCTGCCTATTAAGATTCTATAAGGTGTCTGCAACATTTTAATAGACTTTCTTAATTCTTTCCAAAACTAAAAGACTGTTCTTTGCTCCATGAAATGTGTTCTCTTGATTCCTTAAACTTGTGATGGTTTCTGGGCATCCCTCAGATTATTCTCTTTGTTAATGTTAGTGCTCGTGTTTATGAGTAATTATTGAAATATAACCTTTACCTATGTATTCATTGTATTGTGTAGGATGTATGTAAGTCTTGCCAGGGTGAACGTGTTGTGAAAGGACAAAAAACTGTGAGAGTAGATATCAGCCCTGGTGAGTTTTTGTTGATTTTTATTGACCTCTGTAAACCTTTTCTTTGTTACTGGCTTTGTATGTATTTTCATTCACTAATCACAGTTTTTAATTGCCTCAATGGTCGTTGATGTTTTCTCCACCAAGCACCAAATTTAGATGCTCTAGAACAGAAAGATCTGGTAGATTTTTGTTCTGCAGAGGAATAGTGAGGAAACATGCCTTGAAAAACCTTTAGTGTCTGTTTATTTTGTGCATATTTCCACTCCTCCAGGACTATAAACACATTGTTTCAAAATGCTGGAGTTTACTTCAGAGCCTCAAATAGTCTGATTAGATTGAACCCAAACATAGGTGCTTAATGTAAAATGGGGTCTTATTTAAGTGGGTTTTTGGTCTCTTCAAGCAGGACAGTCCAAGATAAATATGCTGGGATCTTTAGTGGACATTTTATTGATTTTTTGTTTTTGTTTTCTTCTTCTATAGGGGTAGACAATGATGAAAATGCAACTGTGCGAAATGCCGGAGGAGCAGATCCAGAAGGCAATCAACCTGGAGATCTTATCGTTATTTTTAAGGTTACATTTCTATTTGATTTTCCTTTCTGTTTTCCAGATTTATACTACATCATTAATTTTATGCTCTCTAATATCCAGGTAAAAGAAGATCCTGTTTTCCGGAGAAAGGGGTCTGATATCCATGTTGACGCTCCTCTGAGTATTACTCAGGTAAATCATGTCTTCACAAGTTTAAGATGTTATAATTTTTTAAAAAAAACACGGTTTTAGGGTCCCTCTTGTAGATGTTCGTATGATGAATACTTTATAATTGATATTTTGATCATATTATAATTATTGTATATATGATGATCAAACTTGTCTTAAAAACACTGAGTGAAAAGTGTGTACGGAGGTTAGTGGTTATGTTTAGCTGATTAACCCCTTAAGTTGATCACATGCCTCAGAGGCAAAACCCTTACTTTACATATGAGCATATACTCCATTTGGTAATTGACGTTAGTGCGCCCTCTTAAACCTAGATTCATTTTCAGTTCGCAGCATCATCTTGTTAATGTGATGGTTCTCTCAGCTTGGACTCCTAAATAGTAAATACACATTTGCAAATCCTAATTAAATGTCGAATGCAATTCTTTTGTTGGAATTACCTTGTGTCTGATTGAAAAAAGGGGAGGTGTAAATTTTTTAACCATCTGAGTATCCCTTAAATCATTTTCATTATTTTTAATCATTGTGATGCAGGCTATACTGGGAGGAACAATTCAAGTTCCAACATTGACCGGAGATGTCGTTCTCAAGGTTTGTTCATATCATGTTTCTGTTTCATCATTTTTCTCCCTTTCCAATTCCTTTTAAACTAGTTTATTAAATCAGTTTCTTTATTTGTGGTAGGTCCTTCCTGGTACTCAACCTGGCCAAAAGGTTTTCCTTAAAAAAAAGGGTAAGGAATCTCAACTAGTTTAATTATCATGTTTTGACTCAACATTTGAGCTTTTGGTGTCTGGTGTTTTATGTATCTGTCTTTGGTCTTGGGGCTCTGACAAAGGTTCAGTACATCCACACAAGGATACTGTACAAAGCTGATGAAATTTCTATACAAAGAATCCCATCTTTTTAGATGTCAGCTAAAATTTCTAAATGAAAGGACTGGGTTGGTTTAGGCATTAGTAGAAGATGGAGATTGTGTTTAAAAGATGGAGTTTGTGTCATTCACAGTGAGGGAACTATGAGAATATAATTGATTATTTGTTGCTTAATGCAGGTATCAGGGCAAGACTTTCTTATTCATTCGGGGATCAGTGGGTGCACTTCAATGTCAGCATCCCTAAGTAAGTGATTGTTGCTCAATTTTCATACATATTTATGAATTGCAGCTCCAAAATCATGGAACCCTCTCTATACCCTATAAGTAAAATCTAGACCTGATACATATTGTTAAATGACAGAGAATTCCATTTAAATATTCTCTTTGTATCATATTAAACATGCCCCTTGTTGTAAAATGTTTGCAGAAACTTGACACAACGGCAGCGCCAATTAATTGAAGAGTTTGCTAAAGAAGAACGAAGTGAAGAAGATGGTGAGAAAGCTGCACGCGCCTCAGGCTGAATAAAGTTAATTCCTGATGCCCTGGTCATCACTCACCAGTCACCACCCCATATTATTTTATCCACTTTAGGATTTTTTTTCTTCATTTTGTAGTTTTAGACAGGATATGTAACTAAGACTATACCGAATAATAGTCCCCACCCATTTTATTTAAGCAGAGGCAATCTGTGCTTAGCTATTTGTATATACGACACCTCTTGAGTGGTGGCAAGATAAATTAGGGCAATTCCGTGATGCATAAGCAGTACCTATCTGAATTCAAGATTGTTGATTATTGTTACTGGAGTATTAATAATGAGATTGTGCTGTTTTCTGAGGCTGTAAAGCTTCTTTCACTCTTGATTTCAGTATGGATTTCATATTACTGTTGATAATTAATGATTCAATCAGACATGACTGAAACTATTTTTAATGTATATGAGTATTGTAAAAGTACAGTTTAATTCTAATGGACTTCATTGTTTAAAAGAAAGTAATTTTTTATAAAAGTGTCTTTTTAAATATGCTAAATTGGTCGAATAATTACTAACGTGTCACTAACCTATATTTGTTGAGAGTAAACAAAAATAATGTATCATCTGCGAAAATGAATAGGACATGTCTTTTTCATGACAGTTTTTGAAATAATCTAGTGATAAGTAAGCTACATGTTGGCATGTTGCCTCAAGAATTCATTTGGGTTTGGTGCTAATTTTGTTGTTTAACATTTTTATTTGAAAATAATAACATAACTAAATTAGTCCTCACTTTGAGGAAATAGTTCTTTTTTCCAACATTATATTTCTGACGGAGTTTTCTGGTCTCACGTTAGTTAACTGTAGTGATCGAAATACATTTGTTAATCTATAAAGAATGATTTTAACCATTAACTTCATGATACTAAAATAATTTTGGGGCTAAAAAGTATACTTTCAACCAAAGTAAGGTGCCAATATAAATCACTAGATAGTATAAAATAACATAATTATATTTTGACCCGATACAAATCACTAAATAACATGTGAACTATTAACTATTATATAAATATCTCAATAGCATGAAGTATATAAATGATCCGATATAAACAATTAGAGCAAGTCCAACAGGTTTTCTAAATCTTTTTCTAAAGTAGAGAAAAAAAGGTGATATTTGCTATAAATTTTTCCTTCAAATCCAACAGTTTTGCTATTTTAGAGATTTTAGAGAGAAAATGGAATGTTTTTTCAAAAATTTACTAAAAATAGGAATTCTAATTCAATTCCCATAAATTTCGTTCTCCAAATTTACTCTCTCATTATGCATATATAGAGAATGAAATCTTCTCTCTCATCATTTTTCTATAATAGAGATTGAGATAGCAAATCTGTTGGAGATAAAAAACTCTAAAAATATAGATTATCTCTATTATAGAGATCCTGTTGGACTTGCTCTTACCCAAGTATTCTCAAGTAGTGATTATTTACCTAATTGTTCCACATTTCTATTATTACAACCCGTGTAATTAATTACCTTCTAAATCATTTCCAACAAGTATGCATTAATGTAAATGGAAAAAAATAGGATATTGGGTAAAATGGAAGAAAATAAGTTCTAGATTTGGATCGTTAACGACGGTGAAATTTGGATTGCTTGTAGTGAATTTGGGTTCGGCTACGACGTGGTGGGGATCGAGTAATAAATATAGAGTATTTATTTTTTTACCATAAAATTTTATAATAATGTGTTTTCCTTTTACTTTTTTTTTTTTTTTGAAGCAAGGAAATTATATTTCAGGATTCTGGAAAACGTCCAGAAACGAATGACAAAAAGCTCGGAAGAGTATCCCAAGTGTTAGCTAACAAGGGGCTCGACTTCGCAAAGTTCGCTAGAGCATGGGCAACAAAGTTACAATCCCTCGGGACCCAGAAGGGACCCTCTAAAAAATTCCGATCTAGCATAGATATGATTCGGTCAAGGATCGATTCACATATGACCGGGCATGCCACCTCGCGGCAAACCATCTGCACAACCTGAAGAGCATCACCAATAACGGAAACTTGCGGATAATTGACAACTTCCGCCAGTAATAGTGCTTCCTCTAGCGCTAATGTCTCTGCCAGCACAGGGTCCTGGACATGGGGAAATCTCCTGGTAGCTGCACGAAGGAAGACACCCTCGGTATCAAAAGCCACAGTACCAGTAACTGCCGAGTCACCATCGATACCTGCATCAAAGTAAATCCTGGTCCGTCCTTCTGGCGGCTGTAACAATGATCTAGGCAAAAGCGACTCCGAGACTTCCTCCACCCATCCTCGGGCCTCCAAGAATCTCCTTCGGCCAGACAAAGCAGAAGCCACCATGTTATTTGAGCCAAGGTGGGAATGTTCAAAAACCTGGCGGTTCCGCTGAAACCAGATCCCATCACAGATCGTAATAACGAGCTCACAGAATGTATCCTCTTTCTCCCGCAGCAGTTTCCGAAACCAAAGATCTCCCCTAAGCTGCCCAACGGCCAACACCTCATGAAGTACACCAGCTGCAGTCCAGGCTGTCCTCGCATATGCACAATCAACAAAGAGGTGTCTGGTCGTTACTCCCTCTATCGAACAAAGTGCACATAACGGGGACACCTCAATAGTTCTTCTCCTGAGATTCTCCACCGTGGATAATGAGTCCGAGCATAGACGCCAAGCAAAGTGTAGAACCCGCTTCCTTTTACTTACTTACTAGCGTGGTCTCTCCACGCGTTGCGTGGAAGATTTGGCACACATACCTCTAGAATATATCAAAATTGTCTTTACATAAACATGATTATCTATTCAGTTTTTCACATTTTTACACAAAGTTGGAAACATTTTTCAAAAGTTGTATAGGTAACTTTTGCAGATTTGTGTGCATTTCCAACAACTTTGTACTCACAAACCGACGCAATCAAGGGAGATATAGAAAAAACTGTTTCGGTAGTATGCTGAAACCAAATAATATTTTGAGAAAAGTAGAAGCTAAAACCAAAGAAAAGTAGAAGCCGAACAAAAGATCATTGAAATTCACTTTTATAATTTTTTAAAAGCTCCTGGAATGCAAAATGCAAATTTGATCAGTGAAGAAATAAGAGCAGCAAACCAAATTCTTCCCCAAACCTCCCTAACATTTTGTATTGATACTTCATCTAAAAATTTCAACATACTCATGTATATGATAATCACTAAGTAAAGGCCAGAGTGGGCATCAACAAACTAAATGATTAACATGTAGCCTAAATCAAGGTAGGAACAGAAAATACTGACAAGAAAATAGAAGGAAAGTTATACTTTTAGGTAGAGAAAATGTTCTAGATGTGTCAATTTATAGATGCATTGTCTAATGGTAATCAATGTGTGTTTTGGTTTATGTTACTGAAAAGACACAACTTTACATGTATAAATGATGTGACTTTTCAATAAGCTAAGAATTTCATACCCTATGGGTATGTGCTTATCCTACATTGGCTTATGATAATCAGTGGAAGTGCTTGCAGTCCCCTATTAGTTAATACTTGAGTCCAAACTTTTTGTCACCCATATCAAAATATCTTTTAATTACTCTAAAATACAAGATTTATTTTTTATTTATTTTAATAACTACAAGCATTTTTAAAAATTATAATTAAAAGTAAAATAATAAGGGATTAATAAAATAAACTAATCATATAAACATGATATAAAAAACTATTCTACTACGGCCGTATTACCTTACATGAAAATTTCTCACCTTTAAAAAGACTATAATAATTCTCTTTATTATGATTAAAATAAATAAAGTATAATACAAATGATCTCCAACAAAAATGGTGAATTATATTAAGGTTTGTTAGTTGTAGCTGAACATAAATACAATCGCAAAATGTCAGATATAGGGGGCCCAATCGGATATAGCCTAGTGTGAAGAGCATAATCAGAAAATTGACATGTCAGAACGTCCACACAAAATGTTTACTTTTTATATAGCTTCGGTCATTAGCTCGTCCATATAATAATTTAATCATGAGAAACTAATAATTAAGCGATTAAATTGGATGAACTGAGTTGGACGAAGCAACGGACTTACTTTTTAATTTTTTTTAAACAACAAATTCTCCTTTCATTCATTTCATGGATTTGAAAAATATCCAGAATTGTTTGACAAATAATAAGGAAAAAAATATAAATTAGAGAGCTATATGACTACATGTAATCAGAAAATTGACCCTCAAAAAATTAAAATTATGACCAAAACCTGCAAGAGTAAATGGGAATATTGACTTATGTTTTAGCTAGGTGTATCTTCCAAGTTCCAATTACCTTCCTATAATTAATGAAAAAGGTTGAGTTATCTTGGTTTTGATTTATGAATTGGTATATGTATATGCAGAAGGATTTTTTTTTTTTTTGAAAAGACACATCTTTTTGTTTCTTATATTTATTGAAAATGTATGGGGTGTAGAATTACCAAATTACCCTTGCTGGAAGATAAGGAGAAACTTTTATCAAAATATTCTCATTATAGTTTTGGTCTAGGATAATTATGAGTCTTATAAGACCATGACTCACTATATGGTTTCCTCACAGGATGTTACTTTTTTTTTTTTCATATTTCCATTATATCATTATTAAAAATACATTTATCTTACCTATGAGTACAATACTCATAGGCGTATTTTCTTTAATAACACGGGATAAAAAGCTTATGTAAAAATTCCAAATTTTTTACACAGTAAACTAGTATTTTTTGATTGCCAAGTAAAAGTAAAGTAGTATATTATGAACATAAATTTGAAATGAAATGGACTAAACAAAATCTGAACCTACAAAATTGTGCAGAAATAAATAATCCTGGAAACATTATTGCAATCAATTATATATCATGCAACAATATATGTTGAGATACGTCCACATTAAAAGTGAAAAAATACAAGATGGGCAGAATTAACCGTTCTTGACTTCTTGGTATATATGACACTGACACACACATATTGAACTTAGCCAGAAAGCCACATTTCGTGCTGATACGCAAAAAGTTGCAAAGCAGATATTTCAACAGGCATTTGAATTTTTAAATGTCTTAAGCAAAGCATAAAGACCACATTTGTTTTCTTCCTTGCACTTTTACTCCAAAGTTTATACCTTCCCTCCCTTGAAAATGTAGCTTCTCCACAACTCATTCCATTGATCACCACCTGGAAGATAATCTCCGTTTCTGTAACTAAAATAAACGTAGAATTCGGGCACTTTATGAATATGAACTCCATGCCTTGCTTGAGAATCTGGTTTGGAATTTCTCAAATTATTAGTTCATGGTTTGCTTCCTGCTGAATCAAGCGGAGCATCAATGCAGCTGATAGTTGAAGTGATCGATGCTCATGATCTTACGCCGAAAGATGGAGAAGGTTCAGCCACACCATTTGTAGAGGTTGATTTTGGCAATCAGCTGAGTAGAACCACAAGTGTACCCAAAAACCTCAACCCCATTTGGAACCAAAAACTTGCCTTCAACCTTGAACAAACCACACACTTCCTAAACCACCACCAGAAAATCGAAGTCTCAGTTTACAATCAAAGAAAGCACATTAACCAGCCTGGATTTGGGAGGGACTTTCTTGGGAGGGTGAGAATCCCTTGCTCAAATACTGTCAAGAAAGGAGATGAAGTTTATCAGAGCTTCCAGCTAGAAAAAAAGTGGTTCTCTTCATTTGTTAAAGGCTATATAGGCCTCAAAATATACACATCACCACAATCTGATCTGATTAGCCCCAATTCACCACCACCTTCTCCTTCATCTCCTTCTTCCTTTTCTTCTTGTTCTTCTTCTAGTCTACCAGAGATTCCCATAACCGGAACTCGAGAGAGCTGTGAGAAAGAAGGTGACATATCAACCATCAACACCAACATTCATACAAATCACTCGAAAGAGCCGGTTAGAACTACAAACACTATCCAAAAGGTTGAGAGATTCCCTAAACCAGTGGATAATAGTTCAGAACCAACAATGCAGCGACGTCCCGCTATTTCGCTCAGGCAGCGTCCAGCCAATCCACCAATGCAGCATCAACCTCCAGCCAATCCACCAATGCAGCATCAGCCTCCAGCCAATCCACCAATGCAGCATCAGCCTCCAGCTCATCCACCAATGCAGCAGCAGCCTTCAGCTCATCCACAAATGCAGCCAAACTATGAAGATCATGATCATGACTATGAGGTGAAGGAAGCGAGCAGCCTGCAGCCGGGAGACACGTGGCCTAATGGGAGTGGACATGGAAGAAGGGGGTGGTTGAGCAGTGACAGATACACAAGCACGCATGATCTCGTAGAGCAGATGTTTTACCTCTATGTCAGAGTTGTGAAGGCTAGAGATCTCCCACCAAGCTCCATAACCGCTTCATGCGATCCCTACGTGGAAGTGAAGCTCGGAAACTACAGGGGAAGGACCAAACACTTTGAGAGGAAGCTGAATCCAGAGTGGAACCAGGTGTTCGCTTTCTCCAAAGAGCGCGTTCAATCCTCCATTCTTGAGGTCTTTGTGAGAGATAAGGAGATGCTGGGGAGGGATGATTACCTAGGAAGAGTGGTGTTTGATCTGAACGAGGTTCCCACTCGCGTTCCACCCGACAGCCCACTGGCACCTCAGTGGTTCAGGTTGGAAGGGAAAGTGAGGGGTGAGGTGATGCTTGCAGTGTGGATGGGCACTCAGGCTGATGAAGCATTCTCAGAAGCATGGCATTCTGATGCTGCATTTGTCTATGGTGAAGGTGTTCATAACATCAGGTCAAAGGTTTATCTCTCACCAAAGCTTTGGTACCTCAGGGTGAATGTCATTGAAGCTCAGGATGTGATCCCAAACGACCGATCCCGGCTTCCCGATGTTTCTGTCAAAGTCCAGCTGGGAAACCAGGTGCTCAAAACTGAAATATGTGCAACCAAAACAGCCAATCCAATCTGGAATCAAGATTTGGTGTTTGTAGCAGCTGAGCCTTTTGATGAGCAGCTGGTGATAAGCGTGGAGGATCACGTGCACGCTGCGAAAGACGATGTTCTAGGGACATTGAGCCTTCCTTTAAACTCATTCGAAAAGAGGCTCGATCACAGGCCAGTGCATTCCAGGTGGTACAATCTCAGCGGTTTCGAAGATGACAGAAGGAAAGAGATGAAGTTCTCTAGTAGGGTACACCTCAGAGTGTGCCTTGAGGGAGGGTACCATGTCCTAGACGAGTCAGCAATGTACATCAGTGATCAGAGGCCTACAGCAAGGCAGCTCTGGAAGGAGCCTGTTGGGATACTGGAAATGGGGATACTAGGTGCGCAAGGCCTCCATCCTATGAAGATGAAGGATGGACGAGGTTGCACTGATGCATACTGTGTAGCCAAGTACGGACAGAAGTGGATCCGTACGAGGACCATCATCGACACGCTAGCTCCGAGGTGGAACGAGCAGTACACGTGGGAGGTTTATGATCCATGCACCGTGATAACCCTCGGAGTCTTCGACAACTGTCGGCTCACGAATGAGAAAGCTCCGACAAGAGATACGAGGATCGGAAAGGTGCGAATTCGGCTGTCGACGTTGGAATCGCGCCGCGTGTACACGCATTTGTACCCCCTTATCGTGCTGCATCCATCAGGGGTGAAGAAGATGGGGGAGCTCAAGCTGGCCATCAGATTCACAAGCCTGTCTCTTGCTAATATGCTGTACCTTTACAAGCAATCGTTGCTGCCTAAAATGCACTATCTTCATCCTTTTACAGTGAACCAGGTGGAGAATCTGAGGTACCAGGCGATGAACATGGTTGCGGCTCGGCTGGGCCGAGCCGAGCCGCCGCTGAGGAAGGAGGTGGTGGAGTACATGCTGGATGTGGATTCGCACATGTGGAGCATGAGGAGGAGCAAGGCCAATTTCTTCAGGATCATGTCGCTGTTTTCTGGGGTTATATCGATGAACAGATGGTTTAAGGATGTGTTCGATTGGAAGAATCCTGTTACCTCGGTTTTGGTCCATATCCTGTTCTTGATCCTGGTTTGGTACCCTGAGCTGATCCTTCCGACAATTTTTCTCTACCTGTTCTTCATCGGACTGTGGAATTATAGGTTCAGGCCGAGGCATCCTCCTCACATGGATACCAAGCTTTCTTGGGCGGAGGCGGTTCATCCCGACGAGCTTGACGAGGAGTTCGACACGTTTCCGACGTCCCGACAGCAGGATGTGGTCCGGATGAGGTACGACCGGCTCAGGAGCGTTGCCGGGAGGATTCAGACGGTGGTCGGTGACATTGCCACGCAAGGGGAGAGGTTTCAGTCTCTTCTCGTGTGGAGGGACCCTAGAGCAACCAGCCTGTTTTTAGTCTTCTGTTTGTGTGCGGCGGTTTTGCTTTATGTGACCCCAGTTAGGGTGGCGGTTTTAGGTTCGGGGCTTTACACGCTCCGGCATCCTAAGTTTCGCAGCAAGCTGCCTTCTGTCCCCAGTAATTTCTTCAAGAGATTGCCGGGGAAGACTGATAGTTTGCTTTAGTCTTGAACTTCTTGTAATATCTACTATATGAGGATTGTAAAGTAAGAATAATAGCCCTTAACCTTGGTAAATACTTGTATATGTTTCTGGTGATAGTCTGTATAAGAACACACTAGCAGTTGTAAACTAATTCTCTACAAATATATGTTTTTTTTTTTTGTAACACCCTATGTAAACTGCAAACAGCTAGCTTGTGATTTGTGAATCATGTTATGAACAGTTATTCACCCCTCATTCATTTGATAGGGCATTTATTTAGACCTGGCCATTTATGACTAGACACTAGAGAACTCGATCTGAACAAGTGCTAGCATTTTTTTTGCACGGTATAAAAATCTAACCCAAATCAAATTCAAAACACAAATCAAATAAATTTGGATTCACACAAAATACGACATGCATCAGTATTGGGTTAAATCCGTGTTAACCGGAGTATTAAACAACCGATCTGTTTGACCTATTTAGGATTTTAATAATCAGTAATGAATTATGTAATAGGAAGATATGCAATGTGTTTTTCTCAGAAAATTTTGTATGTTTTGATTCCTGGTATGTGGAGCTGAGGGCCCAATTAAATTATGAGACACGACAAGTGTTAAGTTTTGCTAACGGAGAGTTAGTTTCATCCAATTTTTCTGAATCTTCCATTGTATTCCCAAAATTTTACTTTAATCCTTTTTTGGCCCATATTTCTCACCTCGCTCTCTTATGCAAAATCGGTTTTTCCCTTTCTGAGCTTCTTCCGGCAGAAAACAATCCACTCGTACCCACCCAAAAAGAGTCGCGGTCGTTGATTTCGCCGATCTATCGCCGGTTAGCAAAACTTAACATTTGCCATGTATCATAATTTAATTACGCCTCAGCTCCACATATAAGAAATCAAAACATACAAAGGCCCTGTTTGCCAGAGCTTATCTGTAGATCAGTTCAGTTCAATTCAGTTCAGTTCAGTTCAGTTCAGTGAAAATGTAACTGATGAAATTCAGGTTAATTCAGTTATGCTGATTCCATTTTTCAATACATCATTTTTACTTCAGTTCAGTTCAGTTCAGTTCAATTCAGTCCAATTCAGTTCAGTTCAGTTCAGTTCAGTACATGGTGGAAATAAGCTCTAGTAAACAGGGCCAAAATTTTATGGTGTTTTGCTAGAACTCATAAAAATTTAACATGCTAGTCTTTTCGAACTTCATTTTAATAAAGATTTTATCAAAAAAACATTCTTAATAAAGATTTAAATTTTTTTGTGGAAGATGAAGAATAAATCATATCACTTAGTCAGCAAAATCTTTTTTTTTGAAAGACATCAATCCTTTTAAATGAAAATGTAGTTAAATCATTTGATGGATTTATTAGATATTTATGTATTTATCCATGAAATCATCGATCATATGAACACTAACATTGTCGAGCCGACACAGTCAATCGTCAACAACAATCACCGATCACGGCTTCTCATTCAGCCCGAGATAACATACTCCCTAACCCGTGAAACCCATAATACAGGCATAACGTTAGAAACATTAACGACAACCTTCCTTTAATCTTTTTAAGGTTAGTTATGTACCTTCTCAAAAGGTAGGCACAGCGTCGGAAATCCTATTTTATTTTACATACAAAAAAAAAGGCAATCCACCTTTATACACAATAACAAAAATATTTTTATTTCTAAAAATAAACCAAAATCATATTTTACATATAAGTAATTAAAATCAATAAAGATATACATATATTTCTAAAACCAAAATCAAATAACAAAAATAAAACAAAAATATTCTACAATTTTGCAAATCAAATATCGTCAAATATCAAATTTTATAAAATATTTGTATAATTTCTAAAATCCTATTTTATATGCAAATATTTCACTTAACATTTTATTCATATATTAACCGTAATTTTATCTAACTGAAAATTAACACATAATTAAATGTCAAGTTTCTAAAATGCTCATTAAATATTTTCAAAATACCTAAATGGAAGAATTGACATTTTTGAACAATGTTGTTGATCAATGTCGTTGATCAATATTTTCAAAATTAAAAACCAAAATCAAAATCAAAAAGTACGGCCACAATATGGTAAAGAATTGTACCCTATGAAAATCAAAATCGAAAGCACGATCATAATGTCAAATCAGAATATCAAATTATTAAATATTGAGTATTTGATGATGTGTTACTTACTTATTGACGGTAGTAATGATTTGTTGCTGATGATGTTCCAGCCACGAAACTGACTAAAACCGTTCTACCATGCACCATTCAGCACCAACGCATCATACACATGTGTTGCTGACTTGCTGTGTGTGATTTTCAGAGGAGCGAAAAGCCTTCCTTCTTCGTCGGCGTGATATCTAGTCGGTTTCCCGTGTTGAAGAAGATGATATCTAGTCGGTTTCCAGTGTTGAATAAGCCATCTTCTTCGGCATCTCTTTCATCATCCCCGTTCTTCCATTTGGCCAATTTATTTCAATTTTTATCCCCCAGCTGCCGTGCCGATCTCGAAGTCTAACACCTCGTCATAATCGAATATATATATATATATAGATTAACTTGAGTAATCACGGAAAGTTTCACTTTCACCAATGACAATATTTATATCAAGAAAAGATAATATTTGCACAAAGGATATGGGAAGATTTTTTTTTTTAAGATGAAACCACCATTGGTGGTAGGAAACTTATTTATGGGTTCCCAAGCCCAAAAGAGACCGTACAAAAGTATTTATACAGAATCAAAAAGGGGGTATCCCCCTGATGCAAGAAGATTGCATCCAAAAGATAGAAAAAGTAAAAAAAAAACACTAGGAGTTTCCAAGACAATTTCCAGTACTTGGATTAAAAACCAACCAACCAAACTTATTAGTGAATCCTAGGAGACACAAGGCAGCCGAGAAGGGGGAAGTAACACAAGTGAAAACTGGAAAATGACTCGAAAATTGCAGTCCAGAAGGAAGTTGCTGAGTGGAAGCAGAAGCAGACAGGTGGTGCATCCGTCCTGCATCATGCATCATTTCTTGCAAACTGCAACAGTTGCAAACACTGTGATATGGCCCTGAGCAGATTCTGACTCCTCAAAACTTTGGTGTCAAGTTGCATTTGGTTTGTACTAATCTCCAATAATCCCGAATCTGCAGTAGATGTGATAACCATTAGTAGCATCCATTCAAATTGACTCTTAGAGTAGGGAGTTGGAGTTTATCCAAAAGGATAAGGCCCTTGACTCTATGGGGTAAGTGAGATGGCTGATATGCTTTGTTAGATAGCTCAGAGAGAGCTATCTTAGCAAGTGCATCAGCTGGCTGGTTACCTTCCCTAAGCACGTGGAGTAAGGGTATTGGAGAGAATCTAGTGTGCTGTTCAACAAAATCATAAAGTTTCCAAGGAGCAAGGGAAGGCTTTTTGATCATGTTTATGGCATTCAGACAATCAGATTCAACACTACACACAATAGGAAAGAAGGATTCAGCTTTTAAAAGGCCCTGATGTATAGCTATAAGTTCAACATGCAATGAGGAAGTGGCAGTCTCATGTAAACCAGTACCCTGAATGCAAATAGCATTATTATTCCTAGTTATGCAAATAGAATATGGGAAGATAATACTGTATTAATATGTTAGGAATATATTCTCTGATTTAGTATTTCCACTTTGCATGTAAGGATTTGAACTAAAACTGCAACTAAATATTTCAATAGGTTAAGGATAGAATTTTAAATTTACTATATTGAAAAAATGACGGCTTAAGATATAGATCATTATATGTCCAATTTTACATTTACTATATTTAAAATATTGACGGTAAAAATGTTAATTTATACGAAACGAAACAACGTCGTTTATTCCACACACTCTTTGAAGTGAATAAGTATTCAAGTTCCCTTTATGGAAGATTATCGGTTAATTATATTTTGGTCTATTATGGTATTTTTCATTTGAAAATTTATGCTTTTGACCTATCATATTTCACATGGATATTTAAAATGGATGGAACTCAACCAAACTAACATTCTTTTTAAATTATTTTTTAAAACCGCCAGTTGTGCAATGAGTTTTATTTGGCTCCCTAAGCATTAAAAAGACATATTTAAATGTCATCTCAAGTCTTGACATGATAGTACAAAAAAAAGTCCGAGTCAATATGAGTAAAAAACTTGTAAAATTACAAGACTTGAATATTGGAAAAATATTAGAAAATAGACAATTTATTGAATAATATTGGGTGGGCTCAAAACACAAACCTCAAGGTGGCTAAATTATTGGATAACAATAGACTAGGGATGGAATCGGTAATGATACCATACTTTTTTCTCAATACCAGATACTGTATCAAGTATGTTGGTACACATATTTTAAAAACTAATACCGACCAAACATGTCGTTATAACAATGTGTTGGTAACCAACAAGTTCGATTGGTATTCGGTATATACTGTTACCTAGGGGTGTTCCAAAGTACTCGGCCCGCACTACCCGGCCCGATACCCGAGAAACCCGAATGTTAATATCCGGGTATTTAGTAATAAATTCGGGTCGGGTGCCCGGCCCGATAATTATGCGTTCAACCGGGTGCGGGTACGGGTCTCAAAAATAGGTTTTCCAGGTACCCGGTAATATATTATATATTTTTAATAAATTAATAAAATTATTATAACATAAAATAATATTTTCCTAAAATATGGTTTGACTATGATTTCAGTTTGTAAATTTGATATTTTTTGGTTTTATGCACTTCATGACACTAATTCGGGATCCTTCTTCTATTTCTTCTTCCTTTTTTATCGCTTTCTCTCTCTAAGCTGCAAAAGCTATCGCTTCTCTCTAAAACTCAGTGACTGAAACTCACGCGCCCCCCTTTTTCAGATTCAATAGTGCCATAACGGCTTTTTTCTGACAAAAGCAAGCCGTAAACGGATCCCTTACAGTGTTCTCTGCTCCGCCCATGGCGGAGCCACCGATTCAACCACCGCAGGATCCACCTCCCAATCCTTTTCTCGCCGCACTTCTAAACAGACCACAACCACTATACTCATCTCTGCCCAACACTCCGAATATTAAGCCGATCAACGAATTCAAAGGTAAACTTGCCTGTCTCTTCTCGCCGGAAGATGTCAAAGAGATGTCAATACCGTATCAAAATGCCTTAATTGGTAAATTTGAAAAAGGTAGACCATCGATGGACCGAATTGAAGCTTTAATGAAATCAATTGGATTCATCGGAAAGTACCAACTCGGAGCTCTCGATCACAGACATATCCTGCTTCGTTTCATCTCAAAGGAAGATTTTCAGCGCTGCTGGATGAAGGCGCTGTGGAATATCAGTGGATTCCCGATGAGGGTGCTGAGATGGACACCGGATTTCTCTCCCAGAAGAGAATCTTCCATAGTTCCGGTATGGGTCACCATCAGAAACCCGCCGGTTTACTACTACAATCAGTCAGGGATTAGGTATGTGGGTAACAATATAGGCACCTTCATCAAGATGGATGCTGCAACTCAGTCCCTTTCCAGACCTTCTGCGCTCAAGATATGTGTAGAGGTAGACCTCCAAACCAATCTATCTCCAAACATTATTTTAGGTCAGCCTGGTGATAATGATGTATATGACATTGAATATGAGGACCTTCCATCATATTGCTGCTATTGTAAAAGGCTAGGACATACACCACTTGAATGTAAGGTTTCCCAGCCAGGAAATAATGACAAACTGCCTAGTTCTGGGCTGTTTGAAAAGCCTATTGCTGATGATAGTGAAGCCAAGAAAACAGTTCATACTAATAGAGCTATCCTAGCTGTGAACAAGCCTACTCCTCCTAGGGGTAACAAACAGAAACATCATCCTCCCCATAGGATCCAGCTTGTTCAGACAACCTGGAAACAAAAAGAGAAATAGACTGTCACCAGGAAATCATCCCAAGCTGTCATCACCTCATACTTCCAAAAATGTACAACAAACCCTGCCACCAATCCCTCTCTATATACCTCTACACTTCAGAACTCATATGCCCCTGCAGATATCCCAAAGACTCATCAAGAAATCCCATCTGCCTCAGCAACCAAGCAACAACCCCTATCAGTTTGTAATGACTCACCACTACATTTGGGAAAGGAAATAGAGAGTCAGGTTGCTAGAGAGCCCATGGTGCAGAATGAATATTTCATTACAAAAAGATCCAGGAAAAGAAGAGAATTCTCAAAGCAGGCAAAAGATGATTCAGCAAGCTTTTCAGGTATGGACATCCAACTCTCTGAGCATAATGTTATCACTGATAATTTGTTCATTGTCCCCCCAGAAAGAATAAACAGGTTTGATCCCCTCATTGAAGAAGTCTCTGAATTGGAAACTGATGAGGAGGATAACAATTCCTCAATCCCCAACACCATATCTCACTCAGATACTTATGTATCTGCCTCTGATGATGAAGAGCACCCTCAACCTGCTCAGGTAAGCATAGCACAGGTAAGTGACCCTCAACAAGCTCAGAAAAAAGGGACCACATTTTTTACACAATTAAACCAAAAAATGTCAGGTTCTCTTTCAAAAAGCAAAACATTTAGTGAAGTATGACTAGTACAACCTCTCAAGTTAAAACACTAGTTTGGAACATTAGAGGAATGGACACTTCTATGTTGAGACTAGAAAGAATGATACTTGAACATAGGTTTGAACTAATATGCCTCATTGAACCCCAACATAAAAACATTGAATGCCAAGCTTACATGAAACTACTTCACTTTTCAAATTTTCTGCATGCTGTTAATGGTCAAATATGGCTTTTCTGGAAAGATAACTTGACTGTTGATCTGCTTCTTGACCATAAACAATTTCTTTATGTACATATACAGAGTCATAAGCTAAACTGTCCTATGAATGCATATTTCATTTATGGCCTTAGGAGTAGAAATGGTAGAAAACAGATGTGGAAGGACCTGAAAAATCTACCAAGTACAAATTCATTGTATATTGGGGATTTTAATGCAATTAAATCTGTAAATGAATATAAGGGATCCTTTGCCCCTAATATTGGTAGTATTAAAGATTTCAGCAAGTTCATAGATAATATGGCATTAGAGCACATTAATACATCTGGAAACACTTTCACTTGGACTAATGGAAGAATTATAAATCCAACTATTCAGAGATTAGACAGAGGTCTATGCTCTAGTAGTTGGAAATCTAATTTTCCATCTTCATCCATCCAGATTTTTAATAAAGACTCATCTGACCACTGCCCTATGTTTTTATTGATAGGTAGTAACTGTCTCTCAAAGCCAAGGCCATTCAGATTTCTAAATACATGGCTGAAAAGGGATGAGCTTCTCCCCCTTATTGAAGATAATTGGAACTTTCCAATTCAGGTAAATGGTGTATCACAAGGACAAGGTATGCTTACTTTTTTCCTCAAACTACAAAGGTTAAAAAAGTTTCTCAAAAATTGGAATAGAACTGTTTTTGGTGATATACATGATAATGTCAAACTGGCTGAGGAAAACCTTAGAGTCCAGGAAATCAATTATGAGACTAGTCGTGCTGAATCAGATTTAATTGAATTCAAAAAATGTAAAGCACAACTACTCAGAGCTCTTAAAGAACAAAAACATTTCTGGAAATCAAAGGCCAAAGTTAAATGGTTGAAAGAGGGTGATGACAACACTCAGTTTTTCCATAACACTGTTAAGGAAAAAAGGAGTAGATTAACTATCACAAAAATTCAATCTTCTTCAGGTGTTTGGCTAGATGAACCACTAGATATAGAAGTAGAGGCCATATCTTTTTATCATAATCTTCTGTCCTCTTCTCATCATCCTGAACATGCCCTTTTCTACTCACACTTTCTGAGTCAAATCCCAACTGTGTTAAACTCTGAACAAAATTTGCAGTTACTTAAACCAATTGAAATTGACGAGCTGAAGATTATTGTTTTTAATTTAAATAAAAACAGTACTCCAGGCCCTGATGGCTTCACTGCAAAATTTTACATTAAAACTTGGGATTTTATTGCAAATGATCTGTTAAATGCATGTAATGATTTTATGTCTGGTTCTGATATGCCAAGAGGTATTGGTAGTACATGGATTACACTGATTCCCAAAAAAGATACACCTGTATCTTTTAGTGATTTTAGACCAATAAGCCTTTCAAATGTGCTTAATAAGATATTTTCAAAGATACTGATGGAAAGAATTAAGACTTTTATGCCTCACCTAATCTCTCCCAATCAGACTGCATTTATGCAAGATAGGGACATTTCTGATAATGTATTATATCTTAAAGAAATGGTTAGGCATTTAAATAGAAAGGATAGAATTCCCAACTGTCTTCTAAAACTTGATCTTATGAAGGCTTTTGATAGAGTCAGTTGGCCTTTCCTCAATAGCATTCTACTTAAATTTGGCTTTCATGGCAAATTTGTTAAATGCATAATGAGGAACCTTTCTCAAGCTTGGTTCTCAGTTCTTATAAATGGCAGTCCTGTAGGTTTTTTCAAGTCTACTAGAGGCATTAAGCAAGGAGACCCCCTCTCCCCTTTTCTTTTCAATCTGTTCTCTGAATCTTTTTCAAGAAGTCTAGCTTTTGTGTTCAGAATGGGGAAGTTGCAATATTATGATGTTCCAGGAAATCTATCACCAGTGTCTCACCTTTCATATGCTGATGACACAGTGATTTTTTTCAAAGCTAGCAAACAAAACCTTGTCTTGTTAAAAGCTTTTCTGATTAAATTTGAAGAAGTCACTGGTCAGAAAATTAATTTTGACAAAAGTGATTTCTTTGTGAGCAAACATGCAACTCTTCATAGAGTTAATCAGATCAAAGCTATTCTGGAAATGAGGAAAGGATCTTTTCCATTCAAGTATCTTGGATGCCCAATTTTTACTGGAAAAACTCTAAATATTAATTTTCAACCAGTTTTAGAAATGATAGATAAGAGGCTACATAACTGGAAAAATGTATGGTTGTCTAATGGTGGCAAACTTACACTTATCCAGTCTGTTTTGTACTCTCTTCCATAACACATTTGGACAGTCATGGTTCCTACCTCCTCTACAATTAAACTGATAGAAAAGAGATTTTCTAAGTTCTTTTGGGGTACGACTGGGCTAAAAGCCAAAAAAACATGGAGAAAGTGGAGTAAACTATGCAACTCAACTCAACAGAATGGGCTTGGATGCAGAAGTATTTCTGCCATTATCCTTGCCTGTTCTGTTCTGTTAAGTTATGGTGGAAATACCAAACTGGTAAAGCTCTATCATAGCAGCACTCCCTCCATCTGCTAAAAACTCTCCTACATGGAAAAGAATATGCCAAGTTAACCTTTTTGCAGAAAGGAATTCAAGAGTTATACATGGAAAAGGACTTTGTAATTTCTGGACAGCCAACTGGACCAATTTTGGTTCCATTCTTGATATTTGTGACCCAGAAATTACCTCTATCCCTCTTAATACAACAGTGGCAAATTTCATTCAGGAAAAATCCCGTTTCATACCATCTATCTCACCTTTTCTCAATTCTGACTTGAAAGCTTTTTTACAGGAAGCAGAAATCTACCATAGAGATGATAGGCTCATTTGGAAACCTGAAGTGTCTGGGAAGTTTACCTTCAAGTCTGCATACAAAGCACTTTGTCAGCAACCAGGTAACTCCGTGTCACTAACTAAAATCTGGGGGAAGAAAATTCAAAAGAAAACTTCAATTTTCATGTGGAGGCTTATGAATTCACTCCTTCCTTTTGATGACATCCTCACTCATATGGGTTTTAATCTAGTTTCAAAATGCTGCTTCTGTGAGAATTTAGATTCCATTGAACATTTCATAAATGAATGCCCTTTCTCTCTGAGTATATGGAAGGAAATCCTTCAATATGTTGAGGTCATTGACTGTCATTTTTCAACTTGTTGGAATAGACTATCCTATTACCTTAGCTATGTAGGTCAATCTTCCCTTCACTCCCAAATCATTCAAATGGTTGTATGTTTAATTTGCTGGAATATATGGAAAGCTAGAAATAGCAAGCTGTATAATAACAAGCCCCCTTCCAAATCAGCTATCATTAAAGAAGTTAAAGAGATGGTTTACAATGTCTTCTATGCCAATCCTGTCTCTGTAACATCTAGTTTTGATAAAGGGCTAGTTGAGAGGGGACTGTTCCCTGCCTCAATTAAAACACCAAGACCAAAGGCTGTTGCTATTAAATGGTGTAAACCTCCTGATGGATTCAAAATCAATGTTGATGCCTCCTGGTCTAGTACATCCACTAGGGCAGGAATTGGAATCATTTGTAGGGATCTTCATGGCCATTTCATATCTGCTGAATATGTGTTCATTGAAGCTTCCTCTCCACTTGAGGCAGAAATTAAAGCCATCAAGTTTGGCATTTTACATGGCCATAACTTAGGTTTGATCAAATGCATCATAGAATCAGATTGCCTCACTGGTATATCTATGATTCTGAACCCAATAACTGCTCACTGGAAGCTTTTTAATCTAGCTGATACCATTAAAACCAATTTGCAGCATTTCACTTTGCATCACACTTTTAGACAGGGTAACACAGTAGCTGATTTCCTTGCTAAATTTGCTTCCAAGCATAAACTGTGTGCCATGATCAATTCTAATTCATTCCCAGTTGAGGCAAAGGCCCTACTGCTGATGGACAAAGATCAGATACCAAATATCAGAACCTTCTCTTGAATAGATGCTACTCATATTGCCTTCTTCTATTTCCAATGCAGATATGTACAAGGAAGGAGTTTTCCATATCAGCCCAACATGCAAAAATGAATGAAATTCGGATGATGACGCTACCTGCAACCATTTCACTCCACCAATTCACAAAGTTGCAGAAGTTTTCACACAAGATCAATAAGGCCTCTCTGTCTAAGTGTCATTTCTTCCCACCTGAAGACCTCTACCTCTAAGCAAAGTTGTGATTCGATTTGTTTTGTTTTCACAGAACAGCTGGGGGCTGCATGGTCTAAGGACAGGGTTTTAATGATCACTTTTATCTCTCACTGCCTAATGAGCACTCTTATCTCTCACTGCCTTAATCTCTTTTATAGAGGTTGTAACTAGCTTTAGATGAGCATTTCAAACTCATTCTTATGGTTCTCTTTTAGGAGATATGTTTCTTGTAAAACTGAGCTATATGCTTATCCTTTAATTTTTCCAGTTTTATAGGCTTGGGGAACCTAATGAAAATCCCTTCACCTTTCATAGGTGATTTAACTTTTAAAAAAAAAAAAAGACACTAATTGGTTTTTAATTTGGTTAAAAATCTCAATGTTTTTTGTATAAAATTAACATTAAATGGGTATAAGGGTGCCCGGCCCGAACTATTCGGGTACCCGATAGTGCGGATACCCGCACTTCCGGGTTGGACTCCGGGTTGCATTTTCAAATACCCGAAGGTGCGGGTACCCGATTATGAACACCCCGTACCAAGATTACAAAAATGGTAAGAAATCTTTAAATTTCCCAAACTCAAAATTTTGATTGCTTAAATCCTACAATTTCAACCTTAAATATGCAATTTGGTTGCTTCCAACCAGTTCAGTCTTAAATGTGCACTTCATAATGAAAATCAAAATACGCTTTATGCAAGATGTATAGATTGAGTTTTATCTGATGGTCTTTTCGCCATATAACTGGGCATCAATGCTCTCAACAAGTGTGTCAACATAATTCTTCATGCATCATACAAATGTTGATCCAATTCCATTCTCAACATGCAATATAACTCAACATTTTCAAGGGTTGTAGGTCTAAGCAAACATCAACCAACAAGAAATGTGAATTAGTTTTCAATGACTCCTAAAATCCTATCTAAGAAGTAAGAAGAGACTTTGATAATACCTGGGCATCCCATTGTTCGGCATGACCGGTATAATAGTTTGCATCTCCACATCAATTCTTCTAATGATCTAATTTCCATCCATTAAACAATCGATATGGTCAACATACGCCCTTCCTATGGAACAAGAACATACAAGTTTCAGTTCGGGATCTCCAATTTCAAATACTCCAAATCTAGGGTTCAATTTCCCAAAATAAACGTGTTACAAGTGGAACAAAATCGAAGGATGGTACCTGAGCCCAATCTTGAAGCGGAGAGAGATGCCACCTTGATTCCCCTGTTCGCCATTGTTGCTTTCCTTGGAGCAGCACATCATTGTGGCTGCACGACACCTTTACCGCAAAGACGCTTCCAGGTATGATAGGTCCTAGATATACTCTTATTTTGTAGCATTTGAGAGCTGTTTTAGATAGTATTTTGTACTTTATATTAGACTTTTGGACCGAATCATTCATGATGGTTTGAAATTGAAGACGTGCATTTCGACCTTGAATTGCACTTGCGATAGATTTGGATGATTTGAAGACCTTCTATGACCGTCCTGGAGGAAGCAGATACATTGAAGAACCGGTCGTAGAAGTGGCGTGAAGGCACACTCTCGCGGACCGCGAAACCTAGGTCGCGAACCGCGAGGGTGTGTGTTGCTGTTTTGAAGATGCCGAGTTTCGCGCGGTCCGCGAAACTCCGGTCGCGAGCCGCGAGGACCAGCACGAGGACCGCGGAAGCCGAAGACGCGCGGTCCGCGAAACTCCGGTCGCAAACCGCGAGGACCAGCGCGAGAACCGCAGCGAAGCCGAGACGCGCGATCCGTGAAACGTCGGCCGCGGTTCGGGAGGATCAGACGCGCGGTCCGCGAAACCTCGGTCGCGGACCGCGGACGCCACGGACGCGCGGGCCGCGAATCCTCGGCCGCGAACCGCGAGAACCGAGCTCGCGGTCCGCGAAGGATTTCGCGCGGCCCGCGAAAAATTCTGCAACTTGCATTTTTGTTTGTTTTAATTTTTATTATTTTTAGACTATAAAAGCAACTTATCCTCATTGTGAGAGGATCGGATTTTTACAGAGCTTGAACTCATTTTCATCTTGAATTTGATCTTTGAATTGATCATGGTTTGTTGTATTGATTATGGTTTTGATATTATAACTATGGTAGTAGGCTAAAACCCTTCTTGGATATATGTGATTGGACTTCTTGTTATGGATTGAGAACATGATTCATGAAGCTTAGGAATGGTGATTTGCTATTGAATGATCATAATTTATATGTATATTTGATGCTTGAAATGATTAGGAATGATTTCCTAGTGATAGATATGTGTTGGATATGTGTTAGATATTGCTTTTCCATGGTTAGAATGTTATCATTCTTTCTATGTAGGAATAGTAAATTAGGAATCAAATGCATGTTGTTATCAATTGTATTTGTTCTTAAGATCATTCATTAGCATTGTACCTATGTCAAGTTTGTTATCAAATTGCATGGGTAGGGTTGAGAAACATCTAATTTGAAGTAATATTGATTTAATTGAACTAGTTGTTATCATCTAGTAAAGTTGTCAATTGAAGTTGTGAAGATGCTTTCATGTTTCATAGCTATGGTTAAAGATAGTTTCTCACTAATGTTCACCATTCTCAAGGCATCATGATAAAGTTTGAGGAAAATCTCATAATAAGAAGTCACCAATCTCATATGTCCAAGTTTCTTATTCTCTTAGTTAAATCTCTAGTTAGAGTAATCTTATGATAAAGTAGTTGTAATTTAAAGTTCTAGTAGTTTTACTTAGTATTGCCTTAAACAAAACTCAACTCAAACCCCCCCCCCCCCTTGTTTACATTGCTTTTATATATGTATATGTATATGCATACTACAAGATATACATAGAAATAACCTTTTCCCTGTGGAACGAACCTTACTTGCCACTATATGCTTAATTGTGTGTAGAGGTAGTAAGTGAACATAAATTGTATATTTGAGAGGTACGGCGACGACCTCCCAAGGTACATTGGGGGCCAAACTGGTATTTTGGGAAACGTTGGGGGGCCAAACTGGTATTTTGGGAAACGTTTCACTGTAAATACGAGTATACATTTCAAAAAGAATAAAGAAAAATACGAGTTTCTCCTAAGTGGCACGTTATATAAATGCGATAAGAACGGTGTGTTGCAATATCACAACTAGGGAACTTCGATTACAACTAGGGAACTTTGTGTTTGGAGAATGTTAGCTTACTACACATACATGACATTTAAGTTCATGGGATTTGACTTTAAAGTAGGCTTCTACTCCCTTCGTCCCATAATGTCTTACCCAATTCATTTTTGCACGCACTTTAAGAAGTGCTGATGTGGGTGTGGGGTTTTATATTTTAAATTGATTATTTCATGGGAAGGACATACTTTTGGTCAACATCATTATTCCTACACTAAATATGGCGCCAAAAGAAATCCTTCCCACCAATAATTCATCCACAAATTGAGTTCCCACCAAATATTTTGTACAGTCTTAAAATTATTGCAGACACATTTTTCATTCCCTCCAAACACTATTGAAGGTACGCATTTATTACCGCCAAAAAGGGCATATTTACACACCCTATATAAACCAAAAGTGTGCTCCAAAAATAGCATCTTCTTCCACCTTTAGACTTATTCTTCAAAATGTTGGGTGCTGGGTAAGATTTTACTTTCACTTGTTGTGAGTTTCCGGGTAGTTCAGTAGCAAGGAAAACATTGCTATTTTCTAGTCATCATGAGCACGAGGGGCAGCAGAAATCTCACCGATCAAGAGCGAAATTCCGTGGGCCAGTTTCTCCTTTCAACTCAGAAGAACGGGCGTATTGGATATGGAAAAGCAGCCGAGGCAGCAGCAACATGGAATATTACCCTCAGCTGTGTCAAAAAAATCTGGTACCAAGCAAAAGAGCAGCTAGCATCAGGATTACCAATAGATCTCAAAAGTAAGATTCCAGGTAAGCAAGGAAGGTCACAAATAATTCTAGACAAAGATGCATTCATGGCAATACCATTGTCCCAGAGGAAGACATGTAGGAAAGCTGCATCAGGATTAAATATGAGCAAAAGTACACTTCACAGGTTGATTAAGAAAGGTGTGTTACGTAAGCATAGCAGTTCAGTTAAGCCCTACTTGAAGGATGCCAACAAAATTGAAAGAGTGCATTTTTCATGTTCAAAATTACGCTATGAAAGGCACAATGACACTGTTAGATTTAAAAGCATGTTGAATGTGGTGCATATTGATGAAAAATGGTTCTACATGTCTCAAACTTCATCAAGGTATATCTTGCTGCCCGAGGAAGAGGATCCACTACGAACATGTCAACACAAGGGCTACATACCTAAGGTAATGTTCTTATGTGCAGTTGCAAGACCTTTAATTGCCCCTAATGGTGATGTGATATTCGATGGGAAGATTGGGATCTTTCCATTGATTGACTATGTGAAAGCAAAAAGAAAGAGCAAACATAGGCCGAAAGGTATGATTGAGCCAAAGGCAAAGAAAAAAGTTGGGGCTGATGTGTTTAAAGAGTGCATGATAAAGAGTATCATTCCCGCAATCAAAGAAAAGTGGCCTCCAGGCTCATCAAAGAGGATACTCATACAACTCGACAATGCCAAACCACATGTGACCAAAAAAGATGACAAGTTTTGGGAGGCATGCAACTCAGATGGTTTCAACATAGAGTTAGACTTCCAGCCACCAAACTCACCAGATCTCAATGTACTAGACTTGGGATTTTTCAGGTCTATTCAAAGTTTACAGCAGGAAATGGCATGCAAAAAAGTGCAGGAACTCATTGATGCAGTGGTCTTAGCTTATGATGCAATGCAGCCCCTAACTATTGAAAAGATATTTCTTTCTTAGCAGGCAGTTATGATCGAGATAATGAAAGCAAAAGGTGGTAATCACTTTCCTCTACCACATTTAAAGAAAGATGCATTGGCAAGAATGGGATCACTTCCTAGTGACCTAAATGTTGACAAAATGGTGGTGGTCAATGCAATACATTTCTTGTTGCAGCACAACGAGACGAATAAAATTGCTAAGCTTATTCAAGATCTACAGGTTTCACCAACTCCATCTACTACGTAGAAAAACATTAATGTGATGCTTTTCTTTTGGGGAATACATTTGTTGCATACTTTTTGGGTTATAAACATGCAAAGGATTAAAATAAATGCATGTTTATGATGCAACAATTGATATGTCCATGTTTTTTCCCTTTTGTTTTCATCAAACTAGCTAGTCCAATATGTAATGTCTTTATGTAAGGTTTTCATAAACAAGGTCCTCAGTTCAATATATATGTAAGGTACTTATGCATGGCATTCAATTCGTCTACATTGTCAGCTTTACATTGGTATTATTATTATTATCATTCAAAATGTCATGTTTTAGCTCAACCTATTACCAAAAAACCATCATGCTTTTCAAAGAAGGCATGCCCTAGACTTAGCAAACAACACATCAACTTCGTTATCTAGTTCCTAACACATCCAAACTTCTCAATAAGTGTGCATACCATATAAGTACAAGGTCCTAACATCAGCAGACCCAAAAACATACAATAATCCGTATAAGACATATAAGTACAAGGTCCTAACATCAGCAAACCAAAAAACATACAATGTCCCGTGCAAGTGCTTGGTCCTAACATCGGCAGACCAAAAAATAAGAGACACAAAAAGTGATTGCAAAACATACCTGATATTATATCATATTATTGCATCTTGTATGAGTTGGTCATGTAGCACAAGAACAAAATATCAGTAGCTTGTTGTTCTCGATATTATGAGTTTGTACAATATCCTCATACATATAGGAGGAGAATTAGGCATAGAATATCCTCATACTACTAGGAATTGGATAATAACAATTGCATTGTATTTATTCTTTTGAATTAAACCATACGAAATCATTCAAAACAATCAATTTCTAAAACATGTAGAAAGGGAAAAATATGACCTTTGGAATTCAGTCCCTCTTATTGTTGTTGGAGAGTGTGGAGACCCAAGCTCGGAACATCCAAAAAAACCCATTTTGCTTCAATTCCTCCACCCAAGTAGGAGGCTGATCATGGTCTCCTTTGTCCTTGCCCAAATTTGAAACCCATTCCTTAAAGCGTTGCAATAATTCACTGTGCTGGAATTCCACAAATGCTGGTGGCAGTGGCTGGTCACCACGAGAACTCGAAGTTGTTCTTGAATCTACAAAAACACCAGCTTTGCCCGAAGGAATGCCCGGGTCAGCAACAACTTCACCATTACGAGTTGATTTGGAATATGTTTGAGCCACCTCAACTGGTAGGATGTGCCGAAATTGAAATTTTGGATCAGAAAGATGACAATACGGCTCGTAAGTATCTGGAACCCAAGGATCGAAGGTTATTGTTGAATCTTTCAACAATGATTCTAGCGCCTCCTCGGGGTCAGGTTCCAATTGCGAATTGGTCATATGTATTGGCCAAACTCCTTCGCCATTCATGGGTGAATCTGTACCAATACTGCTCCGACCCGGAGTATCTGTATGATTCCCGCCACCCTCACCATCGAGGGATTCAGTCAAGCTCCGACCCGTAGTAGCTGTATCAATTTCGCCACCCTCACCACCAGGAGATTCCGTTAAGCTCCAATCTGAAGTACCTGTACGATTCGGCAAGAACTCACCGGCTTGAGCGTCTGGGAACTCACCGTGACTATCTGTCATCTTTTCCAATATGCGCTAGGATGAAATTCATAAGATTTGATCGGAAAAAAACAGAAGATGTGCTCAGAAGATCGGGAAGGAGGAAGAAAATATCAGAAACCCAGAAAGTTTCTGGGTTGTTCGAATGTTTTATGTCGGCCAAGATTGAATTTAAGAATTAATGTGAATTATAATATTAGTATTAATTGGTCAACCATTTTTAGAGGTATATTTGTAATAATACATTTTTATAAGGGGTAATTTAGACATTTTGATGTTTAAAATTTTTCCAAATATGGAAAGAAAGGAATTGGATAAATCTCTTTGGGACGTACCAAAAGGGAAATTGGATAAATCTCTTTGGGACGGAGGGAGTAATTATTTCAAGTCATGGTTGAAGAAATGGAGTGAGCATGCACCTAACAATGAGATTTTAGAACGATCTTTCTGCATTATTTGGCTATTTGGAAATCATGGAATGAGATTGTTTGGAATGACATATTTGTACAAGCCTTGATATGTACTCAAGATTGGTACGATAGTGTTGGAGCTGAGATCAAAGTAGAGGAAGATATAGAGGAACTTGAGAAGTTTGAAGAAGGTTAGTATAATAACAATAATCAAAGTTATTGTATTGAGGTTTCTAATGTACAACTAGTTTGATACTATTTTTATCTTTTATGGAAGAAATTCAACAAGCAACGATGGAGTCCACGATAATGGATGTTTAGGCCTTGTTATCCAGGTATAATTATTTATGGAGTATGTATTACAGTAAAACTACATCATTTTGTTTTTTGTACGAAGAAACCTCTACTTACGATGTTAAGAATTGTTTGCATGGCCATGTGTCAAAATTTGATTTCTTGACCTTGTCTAGGAGCACATGTATGCAATTCTATGTAGCTTATTTGTTAAAGTATGATCTAAATAAAAATTTATTGTAACTGCTAAGAATCTTCAGTTCTGTATGTTCTGTTACATTTCTGATGTGCCTTTTACTTATAAAATCGAATATGTACTTTTATCTCCATTTAAGTACTAATGAGTTAGAATCAAAATTATGAATAAGTAATACACCTATTTTGTTTCACCATTCTAACATGTGCATGGTATGCTAATCTTACCGAGACTCCAAGAGGATGCTTTTGTTAGGTATAAATAACGTGAATACAATTTTACTATGTTCTTCATTTTGGTTGTGACGTGGCTATATATTTAGTATATGTATGTGACATGTCTATATTATGAGTGTAGCAAAGCTAAATATGTGAATGTGACATTGAATCTGATGCTTTTTAGGTGCTGTAAGGCTGAACTGATGTGGTTTGTTGTATCATTGCTTCTCCAAGGTTATAGTCACATGAAGAATAACCTTTCCTACGAAATAAGTGTGTTATGTCTTCTATCAGACTCTCTTGTATTTTATGATGTAAATCTAAACTTGTCACAATGGATTGATTTACATTCATTTTGTTGTCCGCATGTTTGACAATGTAAACTTGTCACAATGGATTTGCTTTTGATTTGTTTTTATGTTTGCTTTATCTAAACTCATCACGGTTGGATTTAATTTGCATTTATTTTCTAGAAAGTTGTTTGTAGTAATGGTTTTATTTAATTTTTGATTGGAATTGTGATAGTTTGAATTGTGATGGGAAAATGTTCAGAAAATATTCAACAACATGTTGTGCACAATTTCAGAAAATGTTCAACAACATCACCATAAATTGGAGTGTAGTATTCTCTCATTACTATGAGTTTCGAGTACTTATTAAATCTTTTAATAATGTTTTTATATGAAAAGTTGGGCGTGAGGAAGTTGCGGGGGCTGGCGATTAGGCCATGTTGGCAGGTTCGAGTTCACGGGTTGATGGGTTGAAAACTTTAAACCCAAATCCAAACCAAAAATATTTTGGGTCACAAAACATTGACCCAAACCCAACACACAAAACCTATTAGGTGTGGGAAAAAAAATTAACTTATAAGAATAAAAACATCCCAACATTTCTTCATATATGAATAAATACTAACAAAAATATCCCAAAACTCAAAAATATTGAACTTCTTAATATTATACGAAGTTTTTGAAAATGTAAAAGTATAACAAGTTTTAATATATTTGTCTGTCATAACTATATTCTTCTTAAAATTGTCTAAAGCTTGAAGGGTAACCACACCGAGAAGATGAAAACAAACTTTTAAGAACTTGATTGGAGTGACACTGTCAATGCAAGCTATATTCAGTGTTAACAATGTGGGATTAATTGATTTTTACTATTCAAAACATCAAGCAATATGGAAGCGAAATCAAAAATAATAAATCATTTTACATTTCATCGGAAATTATTCACATAATCTCTATAATTTTTGCCTTGAATAATTTATTCTTATTCCACAACAAATGACAGCCAACTCATATTTCACTTAAATTTAAACTCTTACTAAGCAAAAAAAAAAAACTATTTACACTAAATTTATTAAACATTATATAATACTAAGTTTAAAAGGGTTAAACGGGTCAACTTGCCAACCCACGGGTTTGACCCGAACCTAACTTACTATTTTATTGTGTCATTCGTGTCTAACCTAACATTAACTCATACTGTGTATCGTGTTGACCCAAAGCCGTAAAAATCGTGTTCGATTTGGGACGGATTTTCAAGTCGTGTTGGAAATTGTCAGCCCTACTGGTGGAGGCTCAGAGTGAGCCTAATCATGTGTAATATTTAATGCCATATTAAAAGTGTGAAATTTGTCAAAAAACTATTGAACAAAATCCGGGCCTTTTAAATAAAAGTGACACCACCTTACTCCTCTAGTCCAATTTAATTAAGTACTCCTCTAGTCCTACACCAAAGTGCAACAAATCTGTCGTTATATTTCAATCGATGTACAAGTAAAATGATCGCATTCCTTTTTCCTTGTGCATGTTAGGAGTAGGACATAGTTTTAAATATCAATGTGTTATATTATAGGCGGTTAGACGTAATTAAAGTAAAGAGCGTGAAAACAAATGGTTTGATCCTGCACCGTGGATCAATTTGCTCCTAATAATTCGACAAGACACGAGAGTGGATCAAATTTAAAATCCGTGAATGAATGAGAGCGTTCGGCCATCGACATCAACAAACACATATAAAGAGCCATAAAGCTGAGCGCAATGTACATCTTGTGAATGCTTTAATGGCGGTTAACACCGCTTCCCATTGATTCCAGTCACGCCCTACTTCGGCTACTCCGTCTTAATATCATCTTCATGGTGACAACATCCATGGCATCTGTAATATGAAGGACCTGTCTTTCTTTCTCTTCAAGAATCACCTGGCCTCCAAGATGAGGAAAAGCTTCAACCAGTTCTGCAACGGCGACGGCTCCACCTCCACCCTTAACCAGGCCATCACGGCGGCGCCGCCATCGGCTTACTCTCCCTACCGGCAGCCCACCCTGGAGGAGATGATCCTGCAGCTGGAGCTGGAAGAGGCGGCGTCCCGGCGGGCGAAGCTGGAGGAAGAGTACGGCGAGGTCCGGCACCGGATGTCGTGCGTCAACAGCTCCGACATCCTCCGAAGCGCTCGCAGCGCGCTGAATCAGTATCCGAGATTCTCCCTCGACGGCAGAGACGCCATGTACAGGTCGTCCTTCAGGAATATGTCGCCGGCGGTGGTGCGGCGAGGGTTTGAGCCGCCGCGCAAGATGAGAGGGATGCCAGCGGTGGTGGCGGGGGAGCGGGTGGTGTGGTGCAGCCCCGGCGTGGTTGCGAAGCTGATGGGGCTCGAAGCCATACCGGTGCCGGTTCAGAGACACCGGCGAGCGGAGGAGGCAGCCAAAAAGAGATCGGCGAAAGTGGGATCGAGGGAGCCGGAGCGCGGCTCTTGCTCGAGGCAGGGATACTGTGTGATGAAGCCGTTGACGGCGGACATGGAGCTCCGGAATGAAGAGCTGGAATGGCAAATGCGGCGGTTCCGTCGCCAGAATGATGCGCCCCGATATAAGTATCATCTCTAAGAGGGAAATGGGTTTTTTGTTTTGTTTTTTTAAAATTAATATACATTCCATTGTAGCGACTTTACATTTACACCAAATGAATGGATTTTTTTTTTCGAAATCCAAATGAATGGATTGATTTTTCTTGTGTATATACCACGTGAGTATGAATGAATGAATTGGTTTTACAGTTTTCCTTGTGTGCCAATCCAAGCGTTTTTAGATCTATGTATGCATCCCATCAAAATTTGCACATTTTGTAACAAGAAAATACATTTTGGAATTAATTTTGGGTTTTAAAGAGTTTCAAATATGCTTTTTCCTTTTTATTATTCGATATTAAATCATCATAAGCAAGGGTTGTTTCCCCTACATGACTCACACACATGAATCCATGATGGTTCTTGTTGAATCCAGATTTAATGCTTCTTTTACTTCCATTTTTAGTTTCATTCTTTTTATACAGGTTTAGTTTTCAGAGACGTGAAATCTTGTGCTAAATAAATCCCTAGTTAAGTAAAAGTAGAAATGTAAACAACCAAAATACAATACAAAACGAATAGAAAGAGAAGAGTTGCAGAGATCATGACTGGAACAGCCTGTAATACATAATCAAACATCTGCCAGAATACTTAAGCAAAACTTTAGAAGAATCCTCATCATAGAATCTAGTTGTTCCAAAAACAGGCAGAAGCCACATTACCAAGAACCTAGAAAGAGCATCAGAGCAAGCTGTCAGAAATCGCTGGCAGCCTTCGGAAGAAGTTCAAAGGAGAAGTAGGAAGCCTTTCTCTGAACCTGGGGTGCCTCATCTTATAGAAGCCAGCAACAATCACCAGAACCTGAAACGGAACCAAATAAACGACAGCTGCAGCTACCAGGCAGAAGATAAGAAACAGAAAGGTGGCCCTGGGGTCTCTCCAGCTAAGAAGGCTGTAAACTCTCTCCCCTTGAGTGGCTAAGTCTCCCACAACAGTCTGCAACCGCGATCCAATGCTCCTTATGCGATCATACCGCATTCTAACCACGTCTCCCTGCCTTGATGTTGGGAAAGTATCAAACTCTTCATCCAACTCATCAGGATGTGCTTTATCAGCCTGAGACAGCCTGATATCCATGTGAGGAGGATGCCTTGGCCTCTTACGGTATCTTCCAGCTCCAACCAGGAAAATGGAGAGGAAAACAAAGCACAGAAGAAGCTGTGGGAAAGATACAAAGCATAAGAGCACTGTGTGAATAATGATGGTGCTGATTGAATTCTTCCAAGCACATATCTCATCAAACCATCTGCAGAATGATGCAATGCCAGAGAAAATAGAGACAACCCTTTGGTGATTCGCCCTCATCCTTCTCACGCTCCACAGATTCGACCCGACATCTAGCATGTACTCCACAATCTCCTTTCTCAGTGGTGGTTCAGAACGGCTTAAATTCGCAGAGATCAGCTGTGTGGCCTGGTGTCTTAGATTATCCACCTGATGGCAACTGAGAGGGTGCAGGTAATGCATGTTTGGCAGGAGAGGTTGGTTATACATTTGGAGAACGTTCATTAAAGATGTGCAAGAAAACCTCACAGCCAGCTGGATTTCCCCCATCTTTTTCACCCCACTAGGAGTCAGGAGGATGAGGGGATATGAATGTGTGTATACTCTTTCAGTTTCAAGAGTGGATAGTCGAATCCTCACTTTCCCAATCCTACAATCTTTTGTTTCGCCCCCACGCTTCTCTCCACCTTGCAAATGACAGTTGTCGAAAACACCAACTGTGATCACAGTGCATGGATCAAAAACTTCCCATGTATACTGCTCATTCCACCTTGGATTGAAATCATTCAGGATGGTCCGAGTTCTGATCCATTTCTGTCCATATTTTGCAACACAATATGCATCAGTCATCCCTATTCCATTCTTGTTTTTCATTGATGATAGACCCTGAGCGCTCAAGATTCCCAATTCCAGAACACCAATTGAAGGCTTCCATAGCTGCTTAGCTGATGCCCTAAGATCACTGCTGTATTGAGTTAGTTCATCAAGAACATGATATCCACCATCCAAGGATATCCTCAGATGCACCCTTCCATTCTGTTTATTCTCTCCTTTTTCAGAAGACACATTCTTTGCAAGACCATGCCACCTGTTAATAGGAGTTCTGAAATCAACCCTTTTCTCAACACTGTTTAAAGGAATCAGACATTTGCCCAGACATTCCTCCTTGCTAGGTCCAACTCTTTCCTCCACGCTCAAAGTTAAGGGCTCGTCAAAGGGCTCAGCTGCTACAAACATCAAATCTTCATTCCACAGTGGACTCAAATTCCTGCTCTGAGATATCTTAGTCCTCAAAGTTACATTTCCAAGTGTGACCTTTACAAAACACTCCGGCATCTGTCTATTCCTATCTGCAGTTTGCAACTCCAAAGCCTCAATCACATTCACTCTAAGATACCAAAGCCTTGGAGCTAAGTACACTTTAGACCGGGCATTTGCAACCCCATCACCAGTCACTGCTGAAGAAACATCCAACTGATAAGCTTCTGGAAAGGCCTCATCAGCTTGTGTCCCTTGCCAAATAGCCAGCATAATCTCTCCTCTAACCTTTTCCCCCTTTCTGTTCTCTAATCTGTACCACTGTGGAGCCAAAGGACTATCAGGAGGAACCCTTCTTGGGGACTCAATGGCATCAAAAGCAACCATTCCAACCAAATCATCCCCACCCCTCTTTTTGTCCCTCACCAAAACCTCAATCACAGGGACCTCGATTTTATCAGTCAATGATGCAAACACATGAGACCATTCAGGGTCAGAAGCATCAGACAGTTGTCTGGTCATTCCTTTCAAGGAACCAAGCTTGATCTCAACATATGGATCAGGACAGCCATTGCCATCCTTTGCCTTCAAGTCTCTTGCCTTCACCACCTTGATGAATAAATAATGCATTTGTTCCACTATATCAAATGAAGTCCCCATTCTCCTACTTCCTCCACCAAGGGTCGGCGAGGTCTCTCGGAGCTCGAAATCCACAGCTGGAGTTGTACTTGGAATGCAATTGGGAGGGGGGGCATTCTGATTCCTGTTCTGGTTTTGTTTTGGCGGCATTGTCTTCAACATGCACAATAAGAAATCATCATCAGAAAGGATCTATGGGGTTGCAGAGATAGCCATATATCAAAATAAAACTTTGTAATGAGCATATCATTGTTTAGTTACCTCACTGAAGGTCTCCATATTATTTGGACTTATTCAAAGAAACAGAGCATTTAAATTCAGAATTTGTAATCAAAAGGCCTAAATTCAAGACATAAAGTCATAGATAAACATTTTATTCTTTGTAACTAGCCAGCATGATCAAGCAAAGGTCTCCATTTCAATCCATATATCCCAAAACATAGTTAATAACAAGAAATTCTCATGAATCTAAAGATCCTGATAGGCTAATATTATAGAAATGTCTAAAGGGACTTATTGGCCATTTCTCATAATAAATCTCCATTTAAATTTGAATTGGCAAATCATTTACAACAGAATCCTAAATTTACTCCCATCTATTTCCTTAAGTTTCTTCTATAACGTAAAGTTGATCAAAATCCTTTGAAACTGTCAACTACAGTAATTTCCTCTCACTTACTACTGTTCTCACCCTTCTTTCCTGCAAGAAGCCATTTTTTTTTTCAAATTTGAGTACATCCCTTTTGCGCAAATCCATTATTTACAGCCACAGCAATCAAGACACTAAAATTCACCAAAAATATCAATAGATTCAAGTCCTCAATACACCAAAAGGAAACACACTCAAAAGGGCAAAAAACAGGCAGAGAAACGGGAAAATAGAAAGGTTCCTTCACAAACAATACGTTGCATCAAGTTCGTAATTTATGTGTGTAACAGAGAAAAGAGATCAAATATTTCACCTGAAGACGAAATGTTGCCTCCGCAAGATGAAACTTCAAGCCCCTGTTCTGTCACCTCAAAAAAAATGCGAGCTTGGAGGAAAACGAATGTGGAAAAAGATGAAGCTTTTCTCTTGGGATTTCTCAGATTGTGTGTGTTCGTGCCTCGTGGAGAGTATATTACTTTGGTGTCAAGTAAAACAAAAACGAAATCCAGAAGGGTAAAATGCAGCAGAGAAAGCAAAAAGCAGTTTTTGTGTGTCTTCTTTTTTGGCAAAATGCTCACGAGCCACTCTCTCCGTACGTACCTTGGAGCAAAAATGGTGGTTTTGGGTTTTTGCTTTTACGGATATTGATCAGATATGGTGCAATAAAGCTGCACAATTTGCAGGCTTTGTTTTTGGAGTATTGTTTTGTGGGATCATTAATTCATTATAGCCTTAATATCTCCGTTATACACCTTGTGAACGGTATGATTTGGAATCTGAGTCCGGATTATTTCTCCTTGTTTTGGATTAGTATTGTGAAGAGTTTCTTAAAATGGAAAATATTAATTGGGTAATTGTACTGTACTCGAGCTTTTCTTGTTGCCAAATTAAATCATTGGTTGCTTTCTGCTTTTATTTTGTTTTATTTGGGCCACGTTTGCTGTGCTAGTACCGAATCACATTGGCATTTTCATTGGGATTGCATTACATTTGCTTACATTTATGGGAATATTTCAAAATATTCCGAAATTAAAATGTGCACATTCTTGGGGATTCTATCAAAATGGCATGAATTTACAAAGAATATTTGAACACTCTGTATGTTGTATCAAGTATTCAACGAATCAACGTTATAGAAATCACAATTTATATGATGTTCATTTTAGTTGAACACTCACCACATTTTCAGTTACCACTTACGACATTTTAATACTTTAAAAAAAAAAAAAAAAAAACACTAGAGTACTTAGAGCAAGTCCAAGAGATACTACGATTTGTAGATTTTGGAAGAAATATGGAGATTTTACCCCATTAGGCCCTATTTGCTAGAGTTTATTTCTTGCTGAACTGAACCAAACTGAACTGAAATAAGTTTAAATATGTTTATCTGAATTGAAATAAGTTTAAATATATTTATCTGAACTGAAATAAATTTAGATTTACTAAACTGAACTTAAATAATTTTAAATATATTTAACTGAACTAAAATAAATTTAAATATATTTAACTTAACTGAACTGAACTGAAATAATTTAAATATTTATCATGTATCATTGTAATCTATAGTAAAACATGTAACTTATAATAAAAAAATTATTGAACTGAAATGAACTGAAATAAATTTAAATATATTTATCTGAACTAAAATAAATAATTATTTGAACTGAAATAAATTTAAATATATTTAACTGAACTGAACTGATCTAATGAAAAATTCTAGCAAACATGGCCTTAGTTTTTCTAAAAAATTGCCACGATCTAAGAAACAGGGCCCGAAGGAAAAGGATCAGAACATCCTTTGCCTGAGCTATAAATAGGAGAAGAGATAGAAGGAAAAGGTAAGCACTCTATATCAAGATTTCATAATAGATATCCAAGGCGACACTAACTTAGGCATCGGAGGTTTAACCCCCGGATCCAATCCGGGACCTGTTTCAGGCTACATCCGGCGACCAAGCGGGAGCATCATTGGTGAAGAGGGATCATCCACAACAAATAACACCATCTTGGTGGTAGCTTTTGTACTTCTCTTGGTGTATGAGGAAATATGTATATATGTCAATATTTAATAATTAATGAATTCTCAAAATCATTGGTTAACTGTAGTACAACCGGTTAACCTAACCAGGTTTTTAATTAACCGAGACAAAAGGTTACCTGATTTTAAAGGTTAACCGAACCGTTGAATAATTGAGCGGTTAGTATATTTTATATAAACGAGAAGGTTAACCGTACCGTGATCAGTCCATTCAACGTTCATGGATCCATATAAACCATTGATTCCAGGTTTCTTGATTGTAGATGGTAGTGAACAAAACAGGTGGCTCCCCTGTGCTTATGAGAAAATCTTTAAGTTATGCCCTAAGTGTGGAGTACTGAGCCATCCTACTTCTAGATGCAATTGGACTGATGACAAGAGCTCGGAGAGATTTGTTGGCAAATCCATTTCACAACATTTTATTCAGGTTGAAAAACTGCTAGTCTTGGATATTGAAGCTGATGTGAAGATAGAATTGTCAGAAGATGGGAGATCTGATATGAATCACAAGCCAATCTTGAGTACTAGACCTCCTGTAAATTGTAGAAAACGTAAACATCACATAACAGATTTACAGGAGGAATCTCAAGATAACCATAAAAGGCATAAGACACATCTGAAGCAGTCACCAGAAGGAACCTCAAGGGCTAAGAAATCACAGGAGAGTATTGGGAAACGGTGTAAGAAGTTGCGTCGTTGCTTGGAAAAAGGTGAGAACTAGAACTCCTAGTATCTGGAAAACGTAAACATCACATAATACATTTACATGATGAGTTTCAAGGAAAGTATAAAAAGCACAAGACTCATTTGCAGGCACCAGAATGAATTTCAAGGGTCATGGACTTAAATGATGCTAGAACAGATTTTGGAAGTGGTGAAAAAGGTTGATCCGGTGCTTGGAAAAGGGTGAGAAAGAAGAGGAAAAGGAAAAGCTATGAAGGGAAAAGAGGACAGATCATTTTTCCAAGTTATAAAAAAGTTGGTGTGCTCAGAAACTCCAGAAATAATGATGGAAAGCTCAATAGAGATGTTGCAGTCACCTGAATAATGTACAATACAATCAAGGATTCTAACGGATCAGGAAGACCACATTTCTGGAGAACTGGTTCAGGATAAGGAAGAGAAAATAAGCTAGATTTCTCCTAAAAAACATCAAGATCACTTAAGGAGGAGATTGAAGATGACACTCCTCCCAAAGGAGAACTAACTTCCAGCAGTTTCTAAACAGGTCCAAACAAACTCGAATAAGCTGGATTGAGGATTAGAAGCCTGATGGGAATAGGATTGGAACTTACACTGATTGATCAAGAAATGATCTACCTAGCTCCCTAAGCAAGGAAATGAAGAAGAAGAAGATGACAGATAAGCTAGAGATACAACTGGAAACTCAACAAAGATACGTTAAAGTTTTCCACATGTATGCTCCTAGGATGGAGGAAGTCAGGAAGCTGAATGAATTCATTTTGAAAGATAGAGTGGGGGAAGATATCATTCATAAGGAAAATCAAAGCTACTCTCCAACTCTTTTGTGCATTGTGTTCCGGCATCTTCATTTCTTGTTTAAGGTGGTTTTCAACATATTTGGACGGGACAGATCACGGAGCCAGAGTCATATGGAATGAAACATGGAGTTTCAGGATCCCACATAAAGGCTCACACCCAAAAATAAAGGAGGCCATTGAACAAAATTGGGACTCAGTACTCCTAGAACATATATGGATATGTAAAGGGGAGCCAGTAGAGCAAAACCAACTGACAACCTCATGTCTAGAGGATTTAAATACAAAAGCATATCTTTTATTGGCATTTGCACTCTCCTGGTTCAACGTGTTATGCATTACAGTTTCCAAAACGTCCAAGATAGAATGGGAGCAAATAGACCAAGGAGGAAAATCAGACAGGAAGGGGCCTTCAAGGACATGTGAACAGAGTTATGCAAATCTGAGAAGGAGAAAGATATGGAATAAACTCTGGAACTTTAAGATCCCTTATAAGCTGCATATTCACAATTGGGGTTTAGATCTGATTTATGCTTGGGCGAATGAGAAAAGAAGAAATGTGTAGAGCAAGGTATGGAACTTCAAAGTGCCATACAAGCCAGGTATAAATAGAAAAGCTGAAAGTCCAAAGTTAGAATGCCTGAATCAAGTTATGATGCATACTAATTCAGGACTTAGCCTATGCATCTCCCTGTCGCAAGCTAATCTAATAGCTAGTTTGGGAACTCTTAAAGCAGCATCCGGGGTTATATCCCACAATGGTGACTTGCTTACAGTTTCATCCGTTAATCGACCAGCACTCTCTCATGAGTCAGAGCCTCAGGAGAACTGGAACTTGGAAGAAAGCATACCTAGGTTTTCGACAACTCCCTTCTCCCAATCTCTTGTAGCTAATAGAGATAGTTTATGGTGTGTAATGGCGCTATACCTAGTATGGTTTCTTTTAGTTGCTATGTATTAAAGGTAATAGGCCAAGGGTTTGTATTCTTGTTTTAAATTAATACTAGTGCTGCTTTCAAAAAAAAAACTAGTGTCAGCTTAAGTGGATAGTAGATGACTAAAATCGTAAACATGATAAAAGTCAGGAACTAAAACAGCTAATTTTGCACTTTGTGGCATGTCCTGGAGGTTCTGTATGTTCTGGATAAAGCGATAAACCCCATCATCATATCCTCCTCCTATCCGTTGCTCAAAAGCATTTTCTCAGACTGCAGAGAAGATGAACACGATTTCATCGACCTTCAACTTTTCCCCGAACCCAGCCAATCTCCTCCAAAATCCAACTCCCAAATCCTTCACGCTCTCTTTCCCCAGATTTTCTTTGGAATCCCTTAAACATACCCCTCTCAGACTGAGCACCCATTCAACCACCACAAGATTGAATGCCGTAGCTGAGGCAGAATCTTCTTCAGTGACTACGGCGGACCCTTCATCTGATGCCGCAAGAAGACTCTACGTCGGCAACATTCCCAGGACTGTCACCAACGACGAGCTCCGCAAGATTGTGGAAGAGCATGGCGCTGTCGAGAAGGCTGAGGTATTACATTCTAGTGCCTGAATTGTTAATGGTGACTATTATGTTGATATGAATCTATATGTGTGTGAGCAGATGACTCAGTTGGAAAGGTTGGGATTTTATTGGTTATTGTGAATGCTGAAATGTTATATACTGATACTGTAACAAAATTTTGAAATGCTCGTAGTTTACTTTAGAGACTCTGTGGTGTCGACATAAGAGTTCGCTGCTGGTGTTATTTTATGTTTAATTGAGGTTGTTTTACAAGTCTGTATTCGGAGTGGAGCGATTGGAATATGCATAACTAGTCTCATACGGTCATACCTGCTTGACTCTTGTTGCTAGATCAGTAATAGTGTATTAAATTAATGATTCAAGTGTGAGGCGCTGCCTGGAAAATATATAGTGAAATGTAATCCTATACTGTAACTGTCTGTTTGATTTCATGGAATCAAGAAATGAAATTTAGTCTGCTTGTACTAGAAATTTCAGTACTGAGCTGTCTTAGTTTCATTATTGTACCCTGGATTACATTCAAACATGGGAAATTTAGACTATGATAAAGTAGCCAAACTCTTCTAGAAAATGGATGAATTTACATTTTCTCCTCATTCTTTTGTAGGTGATGTACGACAAGTGGTCTCAAAGAAGCCGTAGGTTTGCATTTGTGACTATGAAGACTGTAGAGGACGCACAAGCAGCTGTTGAAAAGCTAAATGGGACTGTAAGAATAATCTGTTTGCAGGAGCATTTTGTTTGTTCTTGCAAGTTTGAATCTCCACTTGAATGATGTCCTACAACAATGTTATGCTTCTGTGCAGGAAATTGGTGGGCGAGAAATTAAAGTGAATATTACTGAAAAGCCTTTGCAATCTTTAGCTTTTTCAGTTCCGCAAGCAGAAGAGCAGTTCATTGACAGTCCTCACAAAGTTTATATTGGTAATCTCGCAAAGACAGTAACCACGCAAATGCTTAAAGATTTCTTTGCTGAGAAAGGGCAGGTGCTTAGTGCTAAAGTATCTCGAGTTCCAGGGACTTCCAAATCCACCGGTTTTGGATTTGTTTCTTTCTCTTCAGAGGAAGGTGTGGAAGCTGCCATTTCTTCTTTGAATAATGCGGTAAAGTTTCTCTAATGGCTTCAACTGAAGAATTCCTTTTTAAATTGACATTTCACTTTATAATAGTTTTCATCCATTATATTTGGGATCTTCTTCAGTTGCCCCTGATTAATTTTAACCTGTTATTCATAGCTTGAAAACTGATAGATACAACTCTAAGCTAGTATCTAGCAAAGACGATTTAGTGCAAGGATCTCACACTTAGGGTTTGTGCAGGAAGATCTCCTTCTTTTTCATATATTTGATAATCTGAAAATGCATAATTACAACTGACACTTCCTAGGACGTATATAGGACTAAACCATCCATAAGTATAACTACCACTTTTAAAACAAAGGAACTAAGAAACTGACTTTGACTAGATCTTAGAAAGACCTAACTGAATGCAGACTTAAACTAGAAAGATATATGGACATGCTATCTATGCAGGAAATTGTATCAAAAACATAGATTATATCAATCAAGAAGGTAAGTTGTATTGCCTAGACTCTGTATGAACTAGTGCTACTTGGCGTCACTGGAATTCCAATTGCAGTCTTCCTTTCTCAAATGTGTCTTCAGTTGTATTGCCTAGCAATGTTTAAATTACCTAGCAATTTAAAGGAATTCCAATTGGTGCTCCCATCAATACCTGATGTTATTAGCTGAAGAAACAGTTTCAAGTCCTTTAAATTTTGTATTTCCAGCAAACCCTTGTATGAATGGTGGGTTTCTTTTGCTATTGCAGGTTTTGGAAGGGCAGAAGATTCGTGTAAATAAAGCTTAAAGAGTACTTGTAGACTACATAGAGTTTAGTGTTTTACCGGGATGGCATATGATTATCTGTTTTTGGCTGGCATGACATTTTAATATGGGATTATGTTATTGTATTATTACATTTGTATTTTGATGGCAGTTCCAAGTTCTTGTTCGTTTTGCTGGGTACAAAAATATGAAAAAGGACCCTAAAAGTATTGTAGGCAGTTTAAACCTTGGACATTTATCTTCTGATACTTTGGAAACTTATGGAAATGAGACTTTTTCCGCATACTTCACCATATAAACTCCCTCTCCATCTCTAACTTTGGCATTGTTGCCTATTTCTTATTGTTGAGGATGTTTTTCTGGCAATGATGCTATTACAAAATAGCTAAAAGTAGAATAGGGGATAAGGAATAATTGATTCCCAGGATTAGCTGTAGTTTTGGATCAGGATTATTCAATCATTCTTTACACCCTTACTTTTGGCCTCAAATAGAAACGGAAGATGCTGTGAGCCTGTGACCTTTCAATCGGGAGAGGGTCTTCTCATGGACATATTTACACAATCAATTGTTTATACAATTTGACATTTTATTTAGTTTGACATATAAATGAATTTATATACTAACATATTTGTGTAAATTTTTTTGTTGGATATGTAATATTATCTAATTTCAGTATATATAAATTTTATAACTTGTACTAACACATAATTAAAATTATTAATCAACATTTTTTTGAGCTAACTGACAAAAGTCAAAGAGTTTTGTCAAAGTGTGCATATAAAACTGGGATGTAGAGAATATAGGAATGTGATATTTTTATTTTACATTCATGTATATATCAATTTTATTTATGTTCTTACCTTACAAATTTAGTTTAAGTTGCATTTTTATTTATTGAGTTTTATGATTGTAGAATTACAAATTCTCAATTGCTCTCAAAAGTTTAATATGTAAAAGTTCAGGTTTGAAAGCGAAAAGATCAACACATGAGAATAGATAATGATCATGCATAAAAGCAATAGTAAATTAGTAATACACTGAATGATCGTGCTTAATATGTAAAGAACAAGTAATAATTAAGGCAACCTCTCGATCAACACTGAACAAGTAATAATTAAGGCAACAAATGATAACACTGAACAAGTAATAAGATCAACACTTATCCTTTGCCTCACTATTCATGACCTCAGATCCTTCTTTCGGACACCCACCCCCGTGGTGTCTAGTTCCATACCAGTCTTGGATATTAAGGCAACCTCTCGAAGACTTAGTTTGGACATCTCAGGCTTTTGCCATCTTTGGTTTTTTTCCACCACACCACTTTGATACGGATGGTTCGATCGTGACCTAGGTAGTTTCTGATTTGGCATAGTAATATTTGTAGCACTGTTTTGGATTCGGTGTAATTCATGATATCAAAATATCATCTTCTTAAATAATTTAGCCTGTAAATATTAATAGGTAAAGGTTTATTTTAATTTTTGAAAGCTGTGCAACGGGTTTGTGGCAATTGGGAAAGGGATTTGTGTGAGCAATCGTCCAACTAAACATTTTCTACATCTCGACACATTTGTTAAGATAAAAAATTTACACTACTAGATACATTATTAAATACTCGTGAAATTTAGCACACCATTAGAGCATTTCCAACCCTAAAGTCACTTTACAAAGTCACTTTGTCCAAATGACACATTTTGAATGCAGTACTGCTTGACGTTTGGAATATTTGCAAGCAACTCCGAAACACAACCATAGTACTGCTTGACGTTTGAAATATTTGCAAGCAACTCCAAAACACAACCATTGGAGATGCTCTTAGTGTGACATGTGTATTGACATTGTTTAAAATGAATGTGAGGTTGGAGATGCTCTTATCAAATACCGTGCAAAATAAGTGCTCATGATGAGACAATTAATGAAGTTATCTACGTATCAAAAACATGTATTTTCCATTTCAGGTATAAATATAAATTTATACATAAATATATGTGATTAGGTAGGAAAAAATTTTCTTTGCGAAAGAATTGATCAAATACGGTGTTAAAGCAGAGCACACAATGGGACATTCTATTACGTATGAACAATGCTATATTGAAAATAACATAAAAATTTCTCTCGAAAATCCTAAAATTGTCTGACATATGTTTCCTAAATACAAGGAGATGCTAATCCCTGGTTTGCCTAAACTTATTTTTCGTTGGACTACTGAAATAAACTGAACTTAATTGAAATTAATGTATTGAAAAAATATTCATCGTGACATTATTTACCTAAATTTCATCAAATTATATTTTCAATGAACTGAATTGAATGGAACTGAAATAATCTACGAAAAAGCGCACATTAGCTTACTTCTCGTTGAACTAAATTAAACTGAACTGAACTGAAATCAGTTCAAATGTGTTGAACAAAACTGAAATAAATTTAAATATATTTAACTCAACTGATTTTTTTAAATAAATATACAAGAACTGAATTGGAAAACATAAATATATTTAACTAAAATGAACTAAAATAATTAATTTTTTTAATCTTAAATCAGTATAATATGTCGTGAAAAGTATATCTAATTAAAAATTATTGAATTGAATTTAACTAAACTAAACTAAAAATATTATATGTATATATATATCTGAACTAAATTTTTTTAAGTATACTATATTGAAAAAAAATCTAAATATATGTAATTGAACTAAACCGATCTAAAATTATATTTGAAATACTCTGGAAACAGAGTCTAATACAAGACTTGTTTTTAAATATTAAAATAAAACATTCAAAATTTAAATCATGATGCGAATTTGAAATCTACCCAATTTCCTTAAATTGCACTTAGCTTTCGATAGGAATTACCATTGAAGACCCAATAAATGAATGAAAGTACAATCCCGAACGACGTCGGACGAGAATCTTCTTGTGGGAATTTCTTCGTGAATCGTACGAAGGAAGCCGGGTTAACAATGGCAATTGAGAAGGGTAATCACGTAAATTCGGGCAAAACAACGTCAAGGTATATATAGTTCCCCGTCGCCACCCTTCACGAACGAAAACTCCCGCGCGCCTTGTTCCGTTTCCCGCTTCTTTTTTCATCCCATTTTCGAACCCTATTATTCCCTCCTCATAATCCCCACTCCTCCTCATTTTATTTATTTATTTATTCTTTTTGCAAAAATAAGAACAGGTTTTTACATCTGCGGAATAGAATAAAAGTGAGTTGCAGAGGAGTTTGGTAAGAAGAAGAAGAAGAAGAAAGATGTTTTATTCGCATACAATCTTGGCAAGAAAGGGGCCTCTAGGGACTGTTTGGTGCGCAGCCCATTTGCAGCATAAACTGAAGAAATCTCAATACACCTCTACCAACATTCCTTCTACTGTGGGTATGTTCTTATTTTCCCCAAATCTTCTCTAAGGTTTTGGTTTTTTGAGTAATTTTTTTTGTTATTCAATGGTTTTATGGGATTGATTTCTGGGTTAATGTTCTGGGACCTCTGCATGAAAACTTAATTTTTTTTATGGATTTTGGGGAAAAATCAGAATTTTGGGACTTCCACAATATATGAAGAAACAAATATATTAAAGATTGGATTTTTTTACTTGAAATTGATTATGTTTTATTTAACTTATATTATTGATTCTGTTCAATTTTGTGTTCTGGTATCTTGGAAGGGTTTTGATGATGCAATTTTCTTGAAAGGTTTTCTTTTGCTAATAAAAAAACCAATCTTTTGTGGATTAGGTTCCTCTATGGTGGCTATTGTTAAGGTGACCTTGTATTCATTTGGTTGTATTTGGTGGATTATTTGGCTGTGTCTGATGGCATTATTGCAGTACATTGCCAGATTCTTATTAGCGTTACTGAAAGTTTGCCATGAAAATTGGTCCTTTAACCTTGTATCTTAGTGATTATGTGAAGGCATGGATAAACTACTTGAATTTTAGTGTGTTAAGTCTCTACAAGTTCCTTTTCTTGTTATTACTTTTTCTTGTACATATATAACCTGCAAGGCAGTACTTGTAGTAGCTAACTCAGGGGAGTTTTTATACATTGAGCCATTTTTGACACGGTTATCTTTTGGATTTTTTGTTTTTGAACTTTTTTTCCCAGAAAGAATAATGTATCCTGAGGTTCCCATTGCTTTGAGAATGTCTGGTCATCTCTTGCTCGGCGTTGTTCGTATTTATTCCAAGCAAGTTGAGTATTTCTATCACGACTGCAATGGTGCATTGACGGATCTGAGAAAGGCATTTGCTTCTGTAAATATGAATGTACCAGAGGATGATACAACTCGTGCCTCATTTCAATCTGTCACTTTGCCCGAAACATTTCAACTTGATGCTCTAGAACTTGAACATGATGATTTGCTGGGGAGGTGAATTTCTAATTGACCTTTCATCATTTTCTCTTGGTTTACTAATTTTTAATGTGTTCATAAAAAAAATGAAAGAAAAAATTGATAAAATATATTTTTTATTTTCAGTTACGAGGATAATCATCTGAAGTTGCTTGAGGATATAACACTTGAAGGTTTCTATCTTACTTTTGTATTAAATCACACACACACACATAAATTATGTATGTATATATTGTTACAGAACATGCTAGACTGATCATGAAATCATATATAATTTATGTATGTATATATTTGTGATGGAAAATGCTAACTTGTTTTATTTTTCAGATCAAATTCCTACTGGAACAGATCCGTACATACGCATTAGCATTCATGAGGTACAGTAGAGATCCACTTAGCATTAGCTGTGATGGTTTTTGTTTTAAATGTTATCAAACTAAATGTATAACTGTTCTTGTTTGAAGGCTACACCTGTTCGTAGAGATACTTCGAGATCAGGGGCTCAACCAATGGATGAAGGGTATGAACTTTGATTTGAAAAGTCCCTTAAAGAATTTCAGTAACACTATTGTTAAGTTCTGGTGTTATTTTATTTTTTTAATTGCAGTGGTCGTTCTTCCAGTCCAGAGGCTGCACCAAGAGACGATCCTACTTTAGGTGATCAGGCAGAAACGAGTGTTCCGAGTGCCACTGAAGTTCTCCCAGATACTGAGCACATATCTGACATGCGTGAAGTGAGGCCCGATTCTGAGATCATGCATGATGCTGGTCCTGATATTGAAGTTATTGGTGCTGAACCTGATATTGAGGTCATTCGTGGTGCTGTGCCTGTTATTGAGGCCACACATGATGTTGTGCCTGATATTGAGGTCATGCGTGATGCTGTCCCTGAGACTGAGATCATGCGTGATGCTGTGCATGACTTCCACATGGAAGATGCTTCGATGTGGCCTGGTGATGGGAATGATATTATGGAACCTGATCGAGTGCTGGAGGAGCAGATGATGAGAGATAAGGAAACCAAAAGTCCAGATTTTCAAGAAATGTTGCAATCTGGAGATGCCTCCATTCCAGTGTATCAGGCTGAAGAACCACAGCCATCTTCTTCAAAGAAGACCAGTGCAAGTCCGGATTTGAACATGAGTTTTGGTTAGTGAAATTTCTTCTAATTTGTTTATATTTATAGGAAATTACAGTCTACTATCCTAGGGAAAATTGGAAAGAGTGGTTGTTTAATTATGTACACATTTTCCTGTACTCTAGGGCATGCAACACCTGAACTGGTGCTTCGAGCAACACCCATTCTTGAGCAGCCACGAGCAAAGCGAGGAAGGAAAAGGAAGCTTTTTGACGAAGCAACAGTACTGTCTAATAAGTATGCTTCAATTTTACCACAAAAAATTGCAAGCTCTCTCTATTCTTTCTGCTTAACCCTAGGGTAATTTCAGGCTCATCAAGAAGGCTCTGGACAGTTCGCATGATTTGCTTCGGAAGAAAAGAAATTGCCCAGGCAATAATTTGGACATCTGGAGAGTAATGAAGAGATCAAAAAAGAATATGTTTCTTGAACCTTTGCTAACTGGTAATCCATTGCTTTGAGTTCTCTAATTTGTATTATTCCAATCTTTTGGTTGTGGATTACTCTTAATTACCGGTTTTTGACATTGTAGGCTTATCTTCTGATCTGCAAAGTTTGTATGATGGAGAAGTCATTTCTTCTAAGCCTCATTTAAAAATATCAGAAGAAACTCGTCCTGAACCTGAAGTCACACAATCGCCCACCCATAGAAGCCAGCAAGAAGTGGAAATTGAGCATCTACGAGACTTTGAAGGTCCTAATATTGGCAATGAAATGTCTGAAATTTTTCCTTCTCCCAGTAGATTTGCTTCAACTCCACCTGTGTCCTCTAATATCAGAAGAGACGAGGTCAGTCCATCCACTATTAATGTCGGTTCTGATGTGGACCGTGGGGAAACGACCATTGGTACTGCTGTGCTGTCTACCCCAGACACTGGCTTTGATATGGACCGTGGGGAAACGACCATTGGTACTGCTGTGCGGCCGACCCCTGAGACTGGCTCTGATATGGATCGTGGGCAGACAACTATTGGAACTGATGTGCAGCCTACTCCTGACATTGGAAGTGATATGCAGCCTACTCCAGATATTGCATCATCTAGTGGACTCTTCGGTTCTGACACTGGGTATTCTCGTGATTCTCGCATAGAGAGTGGTGGCCTTTCTGCTATTCCTGAAATATCAGATACTGCTGGGGTATGTTAATTTTGCATTGAAATTTTATATAGTATGTCCTTACTTGATTGTCATAACTCATATGCTGGCTTATTGTCATCTATTGTAAATGATGTTCTTTATTCAGTGCAACTTTGGTGTTTGTATAGCCTTGCCATCCTGTCTAAAAGTATTAATGACTAACAATTTTTTGCATACTCTGACGTTTCGCGTGCCTTCCTTTGTCATGACAGGAGCTAAGCTTTTTGGAACAAGATGACAACACACCAGTAGGTAAGCCAGTAGCCTTTTGTAGGATGTGATGTGCGATTCTTGCTGTTTCTATTTATGGCTTAGAGCTTCTCAATAAATAACTAGTGTATCTCTCTTATTCAGGATCCAGTAGAGGAACCCCAGAATCAGGGCGGCGAAGCAGACAATACACAGAAGCCCTCGACTTTGATAAATTATCTGCAAGAACGAGGTACCATTAATTGCTGCCTTATCTGTTTTTTGGGGGATATTTCAAGAAACAAAAACTTACTGTAATCTGACGTTGCATTTGTGTAGAGCGGTGGCCCAATACTTGAAAAGTCAGTCATCAGTAACCCCTGGTTTAGAGAACTCCCAGCCTCTCAGTTTGAACTCAATTTTGGAGGGCAAGACCAGGAAAATAGCTGCTCGAATGTTCCATGAGACGTTGGTATGTCCAAAACACTTAAAAACTTTTTGTCAGGATCAACTGCAACGTCCGAATCATAAACATAGTCAATGTCTTAGCTTGTTTCTGAAGCCTACAATTGTTTCTACTTTATTCAGGTTCTGAAAAACTATGGGCTCATAGATGTAAATCAAGAGGCTCCCTATGCTGATATCACTTTGAAGGTGACCTCAAAGCTCTCGAAGGAACAAGTCTCGACTTGAATGATAAGTTACCTGTCCCTCAGGAGAAGCCTGCATTTTAGCCACTCAAATAGGACTCTGGATGTCTACAAAGAATCAGGAGGTTACAAACCTAGGATCTTGTGAAAGAACCTCTTCAAGAGATCTCTAGAGGCTATCTTGTCCTGAACTCCTGATGGCTTAGGTTGTACATTATAGCTGTGCTGATAGGTGGGCATGATGTCTAAAGTAGATTCTAAATGCCGTGAGAGTATGCCCATGGTCACATACTCGTGTTGTGTTTATAGGTAGAGTAAATATAGGAGATGTCGAGAAATATATACACAGATTTATTGCTTGTTCTTGCAGTTTAAATGTCTTTGTTAATCTTAATTAGAATTTTATATATACACCCTCACTGTGTTTACCTTAGTTTATCAACGTTAAGAGATCTGATCCCTACAAATGTCAGGGTTTTAAACTGAATATAACACTAAAAAAGGAATTAAAAAATGAACCAATATCGAGAAGTATGTTAATTTAGCATTGAGCTTATGTTTAGTTTTGACGACATGTAATTTGCTGCCTTTTTGAACATGCCTTATTGAAGCACAAGCAATAGTTATCAGGAAAAACCAAAGCAGCAGATTTAAATACTAACTCTTAGATGCAGAAGATGGAACTACAAAGTAGTCCAAGATAATGTCATCTGCATAAGATTATAGCTCATAATAGAGCCTTATTGAAGGTGTATGGAACAAGGAAGTAGGAGCTTCAAACAGCAGTAACAAGAGCTTCGATTTTGCGTTCAATGTGGGCTTCATTATCTTCAAGGCGGCCCTTGATTGCACCATTCTCCCATCGAACCAGGGTAGGCACTCCTGTAAGCTTGAAGGTGGAATCCACTCTCCACGGATGATGGGCATTTCTCCACGTCTGCCTGTCTCCAACATACGCTTTCAGCAGCATCACATCATCCGAGGATGCTTCCAGTTTCTTGTATATCACAGGCTCCGCTCTAACACAGTCTGTAACGAATGAGAAAAATGACACAAATTGCAAGACTTAGAGATAAAACACACCCAAACAACTGATAGCTTTCATCTACCACTTGCAGATTAATCCTTGTACACACTGCTCTTGATTTGTGTTTTTTTTTTTTCGTGCTTTTACCATTAACCCCAACTATCCATTGCAAACCCCTGAGAATCCATAACGAATGAACAATGCAAAAACATGATATACAAGTAAAAACTAATTATGGATGAAACAGGCACTAACTAATGTTGTTGAGAAGAACAATTAGAGAAACCTAATATAAAATTCATTTACACCTAGCTGCCTGCCCTAAGCCAGAGAAATCCTCACTTTGATCAATGCACACTGTTCTTGAAATTATCCCTCAAATAGCTTTGAGATCAAAACCATTTGGCTATCAGTTAAGGTTTGTAGGCAAGTGCCACAGAGTAGCCAGATGTTTACCCCCACAACTCACCCCACCATCAGCCTGAGAATTAATTTTCATCATCTATATCATACCATACAATTTCTCAAGCTCTAATCGATAAAAACTCCCAAATTTCAATTTCCTATATATAATCTTCGTCTAATTGATATCGTACAGAGTATTAACACATAACATGGACGATGAAAGGGTTTGATAAGCATAGTCTAGAGGGATAATTAACATACCAGGGCACCAGGAAAGAGAGGTGGCGGGATCTGCATCCGCCAAGAACACGATAAGGTTGGATTTGTAGTTTGAGGCTTCCGCATTGAACTTGTCGAAAACCCCGTCGAAGTTTGATAGCGTTGCTTCCAGTACCTTCATCGGCATATTTCCAGACAAACAACTCTACCAGGAGATTCGTCTATCCAGTCACAGAGTGATTGTGTGCGCGTGTGTGCGTTTTTGCAAAGAGTCCTTTTCTTTTTTTTCTTTTTATTTAAGAAGCAAAGAGTCCTTTTCTAATCTTGTGATACTATGAAAAATTATAAATTTTGGAGAGAAAATTATCACATAGCATCGTCGCTATACCGAGTAACTCTTTCTTCTTCTTTGATATTAATAAAGTTAGTAGAAATTAAATTTACTATATAAGAAACATAATTTGTGATATTACCGGCCCAAAGGCCTACTGGGCCGATAATAGGGTCCACGGCCCTGCGCGCCTTGAGGCGATGCCTTACCCGCTAGGGGGCACGTCCGGACAAAAAAGAAGGACGGACGGGGACAAAGGGAAGTGGTCCTGCACCTTATCTCAAGTAGGCGAGCTCGGCTATAAATACTAGTCTTAAACAGTGGACAATGTATGTGACTTATATCTCTCTACTTATTGAGAGCACCTTTCGTACGTTTTCCTTCTCCGCTATCCCCATCTCATCATCACGCCGGAGCTTCTTCCCCGGGACGCCTCCCGGGGATTGTTTTGCAGGATTGTAGCGGGCCGATCAACAAGGAGACCCGGGTAGCGCGAACCCTGGAGGAACGGACGGATTTTTGATAGCATCAATTGGCACGCCCAGTGGGATCAGTTCCACCTTCGCAACGATGGAGTCGCCAAGGAGAGGGCGTGGGCGACCAAAGAAGAACACGGCACTTTCAGGGAGTAGTCCTCCTCTACCCCCGGGAGATGACGTGACCTTGAGGCAGTTGCAGGAAGAGGCTAGACACCAGCGTGAGCTAGGAGTGCCACAGGATGGTCACGTGGAAACTGCCTCTGATGAAGCCGACTCGAAGAGAGAGTACCAGGACGAGCAGGAGCCTAGGCCCGCGCAGGAAGGCAGCCCCCGGGTTCGGAAACCTGAAACCCGGGAGAAGGGGCCATACCTGGCGGGCAACCCTCAAACTCGGGAACCGGCTTCCCCGGAAGAGGGGCAACCCTCGGCTAATGAGGAGGAATCAGCAGCGTTGGAATTCATGAGAGCCAACAAAGAGTTGTACCGCCAGTGGGTACTCTCTACCCGGGAAAACTTAAGACGAAGGGAACCTGGAGGGAACCTGGCAGGCCCCCTGCGGGAACATCAAAGGGAAGTTATCGATCTAGACGTGGCTGTTCAGCCGCCAAGAGTACAGGGGCGAATTAATTCCTCAACCATCCCACCTTCTTTTCCCCCGGATTTCGGAGTCCGAGGAGGAGTGGCTACTGGACAACAATCAAATTTAGTTCCCCATGCTCCACCCTACTACCCGCGCTCTAGCTGGGGAATGGAGCAGACCGGGTACGACCTCCCAGTCATGCCCGCAGGATTATTGAGTTATCAGGTCCCAGGAACTCAGGGGAACCCGATCCAGTATTCTATGCCCATGTATGGGTCAATGGGGATGAGCTACGGTTACCCGGAGAGATACTGCAGAGAGGATGATAGGATGCGGGGCTATCAGGTGGCACGACAGGACCCCAACTCTTTGGAGGCGCGGTTGGATAAGTTAGTGGAGAGAAACGGAGCTCAACCCACTTCCTCATGGGTACCTCGGGTGCTGGCATACCCATGGCCTCCGGGCCTTCGGGTCCCGGAGGGAATCCCAACATATAATGGAGAGACAGATCCTGGGGAGTTTGTCAGGACATATCAAAACTTAATGGTGTCACGAGACTTCCCGGAAGAACTAAGATGCAAGTTGGTAGGCTGCTACCTGAGGGGAAACTGTCTCCTATGGTTCGATTCCTTGCCCCGACAGAGTCTTAAGGATTATTATGATTTCTCCAAGGCTTTGCTATTCCGGTACGCGGGATTGAAGAAGGAAAGGAAGCAACTGACGGAGCTGCTCGCCACCCGGCAGAAAGCTGCGGAAGGGCCAATGGAATATTACCGAAGGTACATGGACGACAGCATGAAGGTCATAGACAGGCAGCAGCAGGAGAAGGCGGTGATTAGCGGGTTCATAAATGGCTTGAGGGATATGGCGTTGTTCCAGAAATTGATGGAAAACATCCCGGAAACCTTTCACAACTTACAGATGGCGGTGCAGTTGTACTGTGCAGTTAGCGACGCCACCCGGAAGAGGAAAGAAGAATCTGGGGGATTTCTCCAGGATAAGATGGAAAGGAGGAGGGTGGCTGACCCAAATAGGAGGGATTCGGGTCCTGCGCCGGCGAACCGGGCAAGGGAAGATACTTTTACCCCGCTCAGCAAGTCCCGGACAGAGATACATGCTATTCACACAGATCTGTTCCCGGACCCGCTGCCCATCCAGGGGACCCCGTCTAGGGAAAATGCGGACAAGTGGTGCGCCTACCACAAGTTTTATGGACACTCGACAGAGGGATGTAGAGGGCTGAGGAATGAGAAAGAGAAGTTGATAGAACGGGGGCAGCTGAGAGATTGCGTGACGACAGAAGCAAAGAAGGAGAATCCCCGGGACCAGCCTCAGGAGCAACCCCGGAGAAGATGGAGGCCTAACCCAGGGAGAGGAAATGGGAGAGCCCAAGGTAACCAAGGCAACAGGGCCCCGAGGAGGCCCGCCATAGCCGCGGTACCGGTCCAGGCAGTAGAGCCAGCCCCAGTACTAAACAGAATGATCAACGTGATAAGCGGAGACGTCGGAGAGGCATGCCAGTCAGTTTCCGCTATCCACGCCCGTACGCGATATGTTCCCCCGGGGGAGATTGAAGGGAAAAGGTTTCGCCCCGACGAAGCTCTTACTTTCTCCGAGGCGGATGCAGCCCCGCCACAGATACCCCACTCAGACCCAATGGTGGTAACGGCGGAGATTGAAGGCTTTTTGATCAAGAGGGTGTTTGTGGACGATGGGAGTAGCGTGGAAATCATGTTCGCTTCCTTCTTCGATCAATTGGGAATCGGGAGACAGAATCTGAAACCTCCTTCGTCCCCCTTGTCAGGGTTCACGGGCAAACCTGAGGTTCCTCTAGGTGTTATTCCCCTCTCAGTGTGTATGGTGGACGAGAAGGACCGGAGCAAGAGGATCTCAGTGACATGCAATTTTGCGGTTATTGATGCACCATCACCGTACAATGTAATTATAGGGAGGCCATGGCTAACTCAAGCCCGGGCAGCGAGTTGTCCATACCTGTTGACAATGAAGTTCCCCACCGCGCAAGGAGTGGCAGTCGTACGGGGAAGCCAAGCGGTCGCGAGAAGTTGCATGATGACGGCGGTCTTAGAGGCAAAGAAAGCAGTCGGGGCGGTGCATGGAGAAGCTCCCCGCCAGGAGTTGGAAGAAATGTGAGTGGCAGACAAAGGGATGGTCACGGTGGGAAAAGACCTCCCGAAGGAAGTAAAAGGTGAATTGAAAGAACTCTTGGCCAGATATCAAGGGGTATTCTCATGGAGCCCGGAGGACATGGTAGGGGTGTTGCCAGAATTGGGGGTACACAAGCTGAACATAAGCCCGGTAACCAAGCCAATCAGACAGAAGAAAAGACCTGTAGCCCCGGAGAGAGCGGGGTTCATAAAGGATGAAGTGAAGAAGCTGGAGAGAGCCGGGGTGGTCGAGGAAATCATCTACCCAGAGTGGATAGCTAACCCGGTCTTAGTAAAGAAGCATGACGGAAGCTGGCGCATGTGTATCGACTTTACAGATTTGAACAAATGTTGCCCCAAAGACAGCTACCCTCTCCCGAATTTGGACCGGCTGGCAGAGGCTATCGCGGGGTACTCGGTGCTGGCCTTCTTTGATGCACATAAAGGGTATCACCAGGTACAGATGGATGAAGCGGACAAGGCGAAAACCTCCTTCATCACCGATTTTGGGACTTTTTGCTACAAGAAGATGCCCTTTGGATTGAAGAATGCGGGGGCCACTTACCAGAGAATGGTGGACAAACTCTTTAAGGACCAAGTGGGGAGGAACATGGAGGTATATGTCGATGACATGGTGGTTAAGAGCAGGTCTTATGGGGCTTTCCTGAACGATCTGGAGGAGATGTTCAAAAAACTTGAGCTGAGCAATCTAAAGCTGAACCCCTCTAAAAGTACCATTGGAGTGGGAGCGGGGAAGTTCTTGGGCTTCATGGTGTCAAGCCGTGGCATTGATGTCAACCCGGAAAAGGTAGAGGCCATAGCTAAGATGACCTCTCCCAGATCGGTGAAAGATGTACAGCGGTTGACAGGATCCCTCGCGGCCCTCAGTCGATTCTTATCAATGGGGGCAGAAAGGCAGCTACCTTTCTTCTCCGTTCTCAGGAAGGCAAAGGCATTCGAGTGGACCGGGGAGTGTGAGAAGGCATTCCAAAGTTTGAAAGATCACCTTCGACAGTTGCCAACCTTAAAGAAACCATACCCGGGGGAGGAGCTTCTCTTGTATATAGCGGCATCCCGGGAGGCAGTAAGTACCGTCCTAATCAAAGAAGAGGAGGGAAAGAAGCATCCAATCTATTTTGTTAGCCGGGCCCTTCGGGGGGTAGAAACCCGGTATACTGAATTAGAGCAACTAGTTCTAGCACTGGTACATGCGTCGAGGAGGCTTAAACCCTACTTCCAGGGCCATTCAATAGTAGTCCTCACTAATTACCCGCTCAGACAGGTCATGTTCAAGCCGGAGGCATCAGGGAGAATGATGAAATGGGCTATAGAGTTGGGGGAATACGAAATCCGGTATGAGCCAAGGAGGGCTATCAAGGGGCAGGCCTTAGCGGACTTTCTAGTGGAATCAGAAGCAAGGATACAGGAAGAGCAGGAGATGACCGAGGCTGAAGTAGTCCCGGATTGGAGGTTGTATGTAGATGGGTCGGCACACTCAGGAGGCAGTGGAGCGGGAGTCTTGTTAATTAGCCCGGAAGGGAAAGAATACCCCTATGCAGTCCAATTCACTTTCAAAACAACCAACAATGAAGCCGAGTACGAAGCCTTGATCGCAGGACTAAGATTGGCAAAGGAGATGGACATCAAAGCTCTCACGGCGTACAGCGATTCTCAGATTGTGGTACAGCAGGTAAAAGGAGAGTATGAAGCCCGGGAGAGGAGCCTGCAGAAATACTTGGAAACGGTAAAACCGCTGGCAGCCGGGTTCGAAACCTTCAACCTGGTCCAAGTTCCCCGGGAGGAAAATAGTAAAGCGGACGCCTTGAGCAAGTTGGCCTCCTCGGAATTAAAGCCTGAGCCTAACCAAAAGTTGTACATGGAGGTACTAGGAAGGAGGAGCTACCAGGAAAATGACCAAGTGATGGTAGTAAATGAGGAAGAATCCTGGATCATTCCTATGCGAGCATACCTAGAAGAAGGAACCACCCCGGAGGATAGGGTCCAGGCCCGGAAGCTGAGAGTCAAAGCGCCTAAGTATGTAATCCAGGGCGGGGAATTGTATAAGAGGGGATATCTCCAGCCTTTGCTTAAGTGTGTGGAAAGGACAGAAGGTCAACACCTCATCCGGGAAGTGCATGAAGGGTCTAACGAGAGTCACCAGGGAGCTCGCACAATGGCTAGGAAGATCTTACGACTGGGGTATTACTGGCCGACGTTGTTCAAAGATGCGGAAGGACATGTTCAGAAGTGCTTGGCATGTCAAACATTTGCTCCACTAATCCATGTGCCCCGGGAGGAGTTAATCGGGGTCACGGGAGCCTGGCCTTTCAGCAGGTGGGAAATTGACTTGGTGGGGCCTTTCCCAACTGCCCCGGGAGGAGCTAAGTACGTGATTGTGGCGATTGACTACTTCAGCAAATGAGTGGAGGCAGAACCACTCACCAACATACGGGGATTAACTTGTGTCAAGTTTTGCTGGAAGAACATCATTTGTCGATTCGGTATCCCAAAGATCATAGTCACGGACAATGGGGCGCAGTTTGAAAATGATCCTTTCAAATCATGGTGTATCAAGTATGGCATAGAGCAGAGGTTGACATCTGTGTACCACCCCCAGGCGAACGGGCAAGTAGAAGTCACCAACCGCACTATCATCAAAGGGTTAAAAACCCGCTTGGAAGGTGCACGGGGAAACTGGATTTGGGAGTTGCCCAGCGTTCTCTGGGCCCATCGGACTACAGAAAGCTCGGCCACTGGGGAATCCCCATATTGCTTGGTATATGGGTCGGAGGCAGTGATACCCGCGGAAATTGGGATCCCTAGCCCTCGGGCTCAGCACCAACGCCCGGAAGAAGAAGATGCTGGACGGCGCCTTGACTTGGACCTCCTGGAAGAAAAGCGAGAGAATGCAGCACTCCAGGAGGCCAAGGTGAAGGAGCGTGTAAAGAGGTACCATGACAGAAGGGTGCGGAAGGAGGTTTTTGCCCCCGGAGACTGGGTGATGAGAAGGAATGACAAGAGCAGACAAGCTCCGGAGGGGAAGCTCGCACCCAATTGGGAAGGACCACACAAGGTGAAGGAAACACACCAGGGAGGAAGCTACGTGCTGGAGAACGAGCAGGGGAAGGAAATTCCTAGGAGATGGAATGTGGCTAATCTAAGAAGGTTCTACGGGAAGTAGAATACCCCGCGATGAACCCTAGCTACTAGGGCATGGATATGCCAGGCATGGATATGCCTCCTCCCGTAAGCATGAATATGCTCGGAGAGATAACCCCGGCGTTTGGCCTCGTCACGGGTTTAGAGGAAGGATTGAAAAAGGGACCCATGGGTAGCTCCCATTCGGGTGCCCCGCTAGATTGGATCCGGGACTTAAATGAAGCCCGGGGACCAAAAGAATGTAATATTTACAGAATTAATGAAGAGACTTTTGAAGAAACTTTTATTCATTGATTTCAAAGATATTACAAAGCATTTTACAAACAGATTGTTTCTATCTATACAGATTGATTGCTACTACACCCACTTGGGACCCGACCCGGAAGCACCCTCAGGGTTACCCGGGCGGAAACCCCCTCCGAAGAACTGAGAGGACAGGAGATCTTCGGCAAAGCGGGCATCCGGGGCCTGATTCCACGCAAGTTCCTCTTCCAACTGCGCGGCGTCTTCTTCGTTCAAATCAGGAATAGGAACCACAACGGATCCTTCGGGAAGTGGTTCTGCCAGGCGCATCCTCCTAACCCCGGCTGATGTAACAAACCTGTACTTAGGAAACAAGTCTGCTGCACTTTTGCCCTTCTCCTCCCGACTAATGTGGGTGCCCTCAGCGGTCTTGATGCCCTTCGTGGTAACTCCGGAATCAGCGATCTCCTGGATGCGTCTTATCCGGCGTGCCACTTCTTCCGGATCGATAGATAAGGACATATCCTCGTACCTTTCATACGCCACATCCACCTCCACTCGGGCTGGGACTCGGCGGAGACTAGAGGGATAGGGCTCAACCTCCCCCGCGGCTATCTTATTATGCCACTCCACGACGTCTAGGTAGGCTTTATGATTGGGAGCTCCCTCACCAAACTTCTTCGGGTTAGCTTCCATGCGTTCAATCGTCCTACAAACCCCGGCTAGAATATCAGTGAGGGGAGACACCCCAACTAAGCCATTCTTAAGACCCAAAAGGTGATAGGATAGCCGGGTAACTAGTAGAGCATCCTGGAGGACCCTGTTCCTATGAGTAAGGGACCGATTCTCCTTCTCCAAGTCACCAAGTAGTCTATTTTGAGCAGTGCGGGTCTCTAGACTCTTAAGCTTCTCTTGCGCCCGCTCAAGTTCGCCCCACACCATGCCTAGCTCCTTGGTGGTACGATGCTGGGAGTCGTCGTGAAGGGCTTGCAGTTCAGCTATGGTCCGGTGAGAATTCAGGGCCTCCCGCATATGATCAGAAGCAAGGTCGAAACACTGGTTCAACGACCCGAACTTGGCATCAACTGCCTTAAGAAACGCCACCAGCACCCGAATCGACCCAAACTCCTGAAGGAAGCAATCCAACCCCGCCTCAGCTAATGCCCGGGTAGCCGTCGCCTCCAAACCTCCAATGGGCTAGTTTCCTCTGAAGGAAAGAGCATTGGAGGCACCCAGCGCGGGGGAGAGAGAAGTAGGTGCCGGAAGAACTACTAGGATGAGGAAAAACATAAGGCATGGGCCCATGCGGGAGAATCTCCTCTAGGGGACGCTCAGACTACAAAAGATGGTAATATCATTAAAAAGTAGAACTTTGTATTAATCAAAATAGGCACCAAGGCCAAGTTCTACATGAGCCTCCCGGGGAGGAAGAGTACAAAAAAAAAACTACTACAAAAAGGAAGAAAACATAGACTGGAGTCTAGGGCAGTACGTTGTCATCAGCGGAATCCCTTCCCTCCGGGGTGGCATGGGCCTTCTCCCATTTTCTTTCCAGCTCGATTATATCTTCAGTAGACCAGTTGGGGCCGCCATAAGCAGGAGCGTCCACCTTAGCCTTATCCTCAGGACGCCCGGGGAACCCTACCTTCCGGGTAGATTTCCGGGACCGGTACAACAAATCGTCTTGCCCTTCCGCAAGCCCCACAACATACCCATCCACCTTCCCCTCATAGACAGCCTGGTATCCGAAGTTGTCAGGGACGGCGCAAAACTCTTGGTAACCCTCAGACCAGTTGGGTGTCTCTGGGACAACCCCATAAACATTGAAATCCTCGGAGCCAGGGTCGGGGCAAGAGGCCTCACCAATCGCAGGGAGCTTCATCTTCCTGATATCAGAAGCAGAAGAAGCCCGGGAGGACATCTCCAGCGATCGCCACAGCTGGGGCACCAAACTTTCCAAACTCGCTTCCTGAAGATCCCGGAAACGATGGTTTAACAGGTCATTGGCCTTGGGCCGATAGTAGGACGCCTGGGCATCAAGGCGTGCGGGCCCGGGAAACCAACCCCGCAAACTCCGATACATCTCGTGACAGGCATCAGCGCTGGCCGCAGCGGCAATCCCCTCCAACTTCTTCTTGAATGCTTCTGAGCGAAGGAGCTTTTGTGTGACGGCATTCAAGGCTTCGAGTTGAGAACTCTTTTTGTCCTTCTTGAGGGAGCTGTACTTCTTCTCCACCTCAGCCAATTTTTTCTCCCTGTCGGCAAGCTTCTTTTCTTTGTCGGCCAACTTCTTTTTGGCCTCCTCCAGTTGAGCTGCAAGACCATCTTGCCCGGCCAGCTTCTCTTTGGATTCGCGGAGCTCCTTTTCCATTTTAGTAAATAGCCCCGCACTATACTTGGAATAAGTCCTGTTCAGTGCCTCGACGAACTGGGAGTCCGCCAGGAGGGAGTCGGCAAAGGCAATGCTCTGCACAATAAATAAGGGAGTTAAGGAAACTTAAGAAATCATAAAACTTGAATACAAGAAATCCGGGGAGAAAACTTACCTCTTCTTTGCCCCCAAGGATGGTCTCAGTGGCAGTAGCATGCGGAGGAGCGCTGTTAACAGGTGGAGGAGGAGTAGGGGGAACATCACCAGTCCTCTGGCGAGAAGGTGGGGGCGACCCAGACAGATCACCAGTGGATGGCCGTTTGAATCGTGAACTCGCCCCGCCACTATAAGTTGGGTGCTGGATAAAGGACCGTCGCCCGGGGGTTGAGGATGGACCAGCGACGGTGCGGGTCGCCGAAGACGACCCGGAGGGGTTCGGCTCGAGAGATCGCTGCCGCGACCGGACCCCTTGCGGGATGATGGCCGGATTCTCGGTAGAGGAAGGTTCAGTGGGGGGAGCTACCTGTGGAACAGGAAAAAGTCGCTGCCCCAAGCGGGGAATCCCGGATTGATCATCCCCGGCGGGAGGTCTTTCCACGAAAGTCATGACGTCCGCGTACGGAAGGGGTTGAACTAAAATCAAGCAAAAGCAAAGTTAGAAAAATATATATATATGAAAGAAAAATCAGAAATAAAATAAAATCCTTAATAGGCACCTCCATCCGGCCACACCGCTGCGATGCGCGGGAGAGTGAAGAGCTCAGTAGGATAAATCCCGCGAGGCCAATAATAGCCCGCGTTTCCGGTCTTAAAAAAGTCGCGTCCATATTCAAAGGGGAGAGACGGAGGAGGTTGTGATCACTGGTAATGTGCTGGGGAGGTTGACGAGGGGCTTCTTGTCCTCAGGAACGAGAGAGTCGTTCCAGGGAGGAAAAGGGTACACTTGGGCGTCACACAGGAAGAAACCCTTCGAAAGGTATCCCTTGGCAGATTTAGGTTTGGTAAGAAGGAAGTCCTTTATCCCGGAGCGAATGGTAAAAGAAAAGACGCCCGGGAAGGACGCATGTGCTTTCCGCAAAGCATAGAAGGAGCGGAAAAGTAGGAGAGAATGGGGAACGGCGCACCGTGCGCAGTTAAGTAAGAAAGCCAGGATTAAAACAACCCCGTTAGGATGTAACTGAGCCGGGGCTAGCTTGTAAAATTGAAGAATCTCAAGGAAAAGAGGGGGAAAGGGCAGGCAGAGCCCGTACTGGAAATGGATCTGGGGAATGCAAGCAACCTCTCGCTCGGAGGCTCCCGGGGGAAGTTTAGAAAGGGAGGCATTTAAGGGAAGGGGAATGAAAGAGCGCTTGGTTAGGTCTAAAACATCCCTGTCCAGAGAGGGAGAATCCCCGGGGACATCAAAAATTTGAGACCCACTGGACGCACTCCATGAGTAGGCCCCCGGGGAAGGTCGTCACCCACTCCTTCGCCGAACACCCTCTCATCCTGACCGCCCCGGGAGTGACTAGGACGCTCAGTCAGGCTCGAGCCCGCTCCATCCAGGGTCGACGGACTCGGGATATCTAGCTCCCGGGAGGGGCTGAGAGCCTCGGAAGGGGAACCCGGGGAGGAAGCCGGGGGGGGGAGACCGGGTTATCAGCAGCCCTAAACTGGACTTCAAAATGATCTGGAACTCCCTCGGTGTCTAAGGAAGAGGTGGAGAGAAGAGGGGAATCCATGAGGAGAAGAAAAGAATAGGGAGTTAAGGGCCTACTTGGTCGAGAATGCGAAGGAGCGAGGGAGCAGAGCGTCTGGAGAAATTTTGCAGAAAGTAACTTGTGAGAAGGGAGGTTATGCCCCTTATATAGGCGGATGAATAGGAATCGCTACCTCAAAAGGAGGAAAAGCAATGATGACACGGTGAACGAGGTACTGATCAATGCAGAAGGGGAAAAGACGGCGTTGTCAGAAACTAGTTTTAACACGGAAGGGCCCCACCAAGAGTAACGTCAGGAGAAGGCTACGAGACCAGCTCCCCGCGTTACAGAACCCCGGATGACTGGTCTGGGGGGCTAGTGATATTACCGGTTCAAAGGCCTACTGGGCCGATAATAGGGTCCACGGCCCTGCGCGCCTTGAGGCGATGCCTTACCCGCTAGGGGGCACGTCCGGACAGAAAAGAAGGACGGACGGGGACAAAGGGAAGTGGTCCTGCACCTTATCTCAAGTAGGCGAGCTCGGCTATAAATACTAGTCTTAAACAGTGGACAAGGTATGTGACTTATATCTCTCTACTTATTGAGAGCACCTTCCGTACGTTTTCCTTCTCCGCTATCCCCATCTCATCATCACGCTGGAGCTTCTTCCCCGGGACGCCTCCCGGGGATTGTTTTGCTGGATTGTAGCGGGCCGATCAACAAGGAGACCCGGGTAGCGCGAACCCTGGAGGAACGGACGGATTTTTGATAGCATCAATTTGGTCATTAACATTGGTCGGACTATTTGTAATCGCTACTTAATTTAATATTATATAAATCTTATTTTTTTAAAAAAAATATGATGAATTCGACCCGTTTCAACCAAACCTTTTTTGATCTGAATCTTTTTTACCTGAACATGAAGTCGATTTTTCTATTCGAATCTTAATTTTATTGTTTAGTTAAATAAATATATATATATATATATATATATATATATATATGATACAATCAATTTCTTCGTGCTTTATTTTTAAAATTTTTGCCAATACTGTAATTTTATTGGATTTTTTTCGTTTCGTAATGCTATGTTCTTACTTTGGAATTTATTATTTTGAATTAAGCGTGTTGTTTATGTTAACTTCAAATTTGACTATTTGACCATCATAGATCAAGACATTGACCTTTTTTGTTTCTTAAAAAGAGCCAGACAAGATCATTCATCTTGATGGATGTTTGGTGAAGTGAATGGATTTACATCGAATTCTAGATCAAAAACAAATTTCTGCGGTAGGATTAGAAAAAATTCAAGAGCATGTTATTTCAAATTTTTCCACAATTTGGCCCTGTTTACTAGAGTTTATTTCTTGATGTACTGAACTGAACTGAACTGAATTGAATTGAACTGAACTGAACTGAACTGAATTGAACTGAACTGAAGTGAAAATTGATGTGTTGAAAAATGGAATCAGCATGACTGAATTAACCTGAATTTCATCAAATTGCATTTTCACTGAACTGAACTGAACTGAACTGAATTGAACTGAACTGAACTGAATTGAACTGAACTGAACTGAACTAAACTGATCTACAGATAAGCTCTGGTAAACAGGGCCTTTATCTTTTTAAGTTTTTTTTTTTTTTAAACCGAAGTTGTTTGCCCAATTTGATGAATGTTTTGAAATGTAGAAGGAAGGTAATCAAATGAGCAAGTTTACATAGTAATTATGTTTGCATAATTATTTTACCTTTCTCATTTAAAGGGTTTTTAGTTTTATAATTGTCTTCCTCAATGGATGGTGTGATTAATAAATAGCGTTAAGAAAATTATAAAGTGTTCAAATTAATAAACGACAAATTCTTGGGTGAGGCAGCCTCACCCAAAAGGCAGGACCAATTAAACAATGTTTTTGGTGAGATTTGATGAACGGACACAAAGGTTTTGATGAGATGACATGTTTGATGAACTGACACCGATGTTTGATGAGATGACATGTTTGATGAACTGACACCGATGTTTGATGAGATGGAGTCGAGATTTGATGAGGTGGTAGTGAGTTATGATGAGGTGGCAGCAATGAAATTTTCCTTATTTGGTCTTGCCTCATGGGTGAGGCTGCCTCACATGAGAATTACTCTTAATAAACTGCACAAATACAATTTAAAAGTGTTCAAACCGCATGATTCTACAAATATAATAATTTACTAAAATAAATAACACAAACGAAATTATGTATAGAAAATTACACATTTTACTATTTTATTTTTCAAGTATGACTTTAGTATGACTTTTGTACCTTTTAAAGAATCATAATCCAGTTTACTAGAACTTTTCTAGTAATTTAGTTCAGTTCAATCTAGTTAAATAATTTTTTATTTTTTCAGTTCAATTTATTCAATTTTTTAAATTAAAGTTACATTTTACTATAAGGCCCTGTTTACCAGAGCTTATCTGTAGATCAGTTCAGTTCAATTCAGTTCAGTTTAGTTCAGTTTAGTTCAATTCAGTTCATTTCAATTCAGTTCAGTTCAGTGAAAATGTAACTGGTGAAATTCAGGTTAATTCAGTTAAGCTGATTCCATTTTTCAATACATCATTTTTACTTCAATTCAGTTCAGTTCAATTCAATTCAGTTCAATTCAGTTCAATTCAGTTCAATTCAGTTCAGTACATGGTGGAAATAAGCTCTAACAAACAGGGCCTAAATTGCAATGACATATAATAAATTTTAAAATTATTTCAGTTAAATAAATTTCAGTTTAATTTATTAATTCCGTTCAATATGAAATAAGGTAGCAGCCTAGCAAGGATTTTTTCCGGGAATAATCATTTTGCACCCTCTAATTCCGAAAATGTTCAATTTTTTGGGCAAATTCCGAAACTAGGTAACTCGGCAAACCATTTGCCGAGTTTATCAAAACGACGTGGGCCCTGTCGTTTTGATAAGTGAACACGGGCTGATGGATTTGGCCGCGTGGCCTGCTGACGTGGCTGGTAAACTCGGCAGTCAATCTGCCGAGTATCTATTAAATTAAAAAAAAAATCTGGAATAAATCTTCAGATCTGGAGACCAGATTAAAACAGAACAAAAACGAAAAACACAAAGCCATCCATTAATTAACTCGGTTCATCTATCGATTAATTTTTCTCGCAAATATAATGTTAGAAAATACATGAATGACGATAAAATATATAAATCAATAAATGCATTGATCTTAAAACATATTGTTATAAATTAGATATGTAGAACTAGTTCAAATCATAGAAAGTAAAAATAGGATAACAGTGTTTTAATGTCACAAATTTAAACAAGAAAATATTCTAAATACGACGTCGTGAGAACTGACGAAATTCTGAATTTTGAGATGATGATCCATTCTCATCTTCGTCACTTTGATCACTTTGTTCGTATTGCTCTTCACCAGGGGGTTGTTCAATGCGTCTAGCCTCGCTCATGCAACGTAGGGAATTATAAGAGTAGTCCCTAATTTCCTCAAAAGTAGCTCGGGTCATCGGGTCTTGCAACTGAATGTTATTCATAGCTCCAGTCACAACATCATATATGTGGTGAAATCCACGAGCCTGCAAAAAAAAAACATCAACTAATTAATTATGTATAATGCCTAATAATGATATGTCATATTTTAAAAAAATCTAAAACTTACAGAGAACTCAGCTAATGAGGCAACGGGCCTAAAACCATGGTTAGGGCGGTGAGCAGGATTGCCTATCAGTCGTCGAGTCCTAGGGCGATACCATAACATATATTCAGAGTTATAGTGCATGACATCATAATTTGGTTGCCCCTGAACTATGTATTGTGCACGGGCATTCCACCAGAGTATGTAAGTAGTATGTCGATGCGACCAGTCACGACCTTTAAGGCCGGTTCGTCCTCTATTGCGGTGAAGTGACAACAGAGTATCAAAGTAAGGTGGAACACCCTGGAAAAGGCCAAACTGGCGCATCACTCTCTGTGGCATGTGGAGCTCAACCACATCAAAGTTGATCAGAGGACAAAAAATGCACCACAAATGTCGATCACGACGACAATAAGCAGGCAAATTATCCATCATATCATCAGAATATGGCTGCCAGACAAACTGTACAGTGGCCAACATCAGTAAAAATCAAGTACAAATTTTAGCAAAAGTAATTAAATATATAAGGTCAATTAGAAATGAAAGGTTACCTCCCAGTCCATTAAATAGTCTAGCTGATCACGAAAAATCTTAAGTGTGTGAGATGCGACACGCTCAAAATCCCTCTCAGTTTTCCAACTACACAATAAGTTAAAACATTACCTCCAAATTAATAACCTAAGTGATGATTATAATTTCATCTCAAAAAATAAAATAAGTAACAATAATAATTTTAAATTAAAACAAAAAACTTACTAGCAACCGCGAGGCCCTGTAACTGGAGGCGTGTATGCGGGGTTGAGAATAGGTCTGAATCCGGGGAGATGTTCCCATGCCCATAGCTGTACAAGCTGAACTGGACCAGCAATACTAGTTACTTCTTTCTTCGAAGCATTGCACAAATTTCTGTAGAGAGTGGCAAGAGTTGCACTCCCCCAACTATAGGTAGATGCCTGCTCCAAATCACGAATCAAATCCAAGTACCATAAATTCACTTTAGAACTTGACTTGTCACCCAAAACAAAAACTATCATCTGTAACAATTTGCATCGGGTGTATTGATGTAGTGTAAGTACATCACCACTGTTCCTTGGTTGGCTGACTGCATTGCAGCAAAATATTTAGGCAAGATGGAATATGAAGTTTCCCAATTTCCATACACATCCTCTTTTGCCTTTTTCTTAGCCCACCAAGCCTTTTTATAAGTCACTTGAACACCTATGTTTGACATGTCAGTCACAACATCACGTGGTTTGTAAGCTGGATTTTCCTCTACATTTCTTCTAATGATCCTAGCAATTGATTTGCTATCAAAGTTTGAGTGGTCATCAGAGCTAACAGTGGTTCTGCAACTATGATCCGAGTTCACCTTAACGATCTCCCAACACCCATGTCTCTTCTTTGCTCCGGAGACCATCCATGAGCAAGCTTGCCCCAAATTTGTGCATTGAACTTTCCACTTAGTAGGATTACTAATGCACACTTTGTATGATTTCATATCCTTAGCACAATGACGTTTCACTGCATACTGGAATCGCTCCTTTGATGCAAAAATCATACCTTTCTTCAATCCACTATTCTCATCCACCCAAACAGGTTCTTCCTGGTCATCTTCAGAATCAGCTTTATCAAACGAATCATACTTGTGATATTTTCTATCCCCAATATCACTGTAGAATGGTACGTCATCATCAGGATCTCCCCCTTTACCAAGATAATCAAAGCCATCAGATTCATGCTCCTCACTCTGATAAAAGCCTTCATTCTCGCTCCCTACAATTTCTTCTTCCTCTTCTTCTTCCTCAGTTTCTTCAATACCCCCTGCATTCAACACGTCTTCATCTCCACCTACAAACTCATAGTTCATTTCTCCTTGCTCTATATCTCTACTACATCCAGCTACCGAAGGCTGAAATAAGAAGTTCATGTCATTACTAGAATGACCAACCTCAAACTGCATTCTTGGACTATATTGAGCCACATTTCTCCCCTCACCATGATGACCTATGCTTTCACGTCCATGTTCTCCACCAAAATACTCATTGGGTAATGATCTCGGACCCCTCTCATCACATACAACATAAATTTGAACAACAGACAAATGGAAGCGCTTCGGAATTTCCAAAGCGTCTCTCAATGCATCATCATCATTAATGGGAATTCCAAGATACTCTTTAGAAGCACTAGAACCACTATCCAAAGGATATCGACATGTCAATCTTATTTCATAGATTGATCGATCAATATTGATCTTGGAATATACCAGAGACTTGAAATCTCGCAAACAGATTTTACTATCAACGAAGATGATTTGTTGTGGAGAAAGACTATACCCACAACCTTGATCCTTAGTAATTTCTCCACCACTATACAAAACAACTCTTACTTGCCTATTCGCCATATCACTGTAAACATTATGGTTTCATAGTCAACAATCTATAAGTTTAACGCTATTCAACATCTAAATATCATCCACATCTAAATATCCATCTCATATCATCCAAATAAAATTAATTAAACTATGTCATATAATATATAACATTATCCATCCTATCAATCCAAAAATACATTAAAACTAAGACAACATTCACACAACATATATCCTAACAAGTTCAACATTAACTTTCATCATCCAATATATTTGATCACTTTGTATTAGTACAAATCATACCTTTTTGAAGACAAACTTGAAATCGAAGCACTCCAATACCTCAACTTTTCCTCAATCCTAATCATGCATAAACAATCACACAAAAATTAATCTAAAATTCATTCTTAAAATAATTCATCACAAAAGAAACAATTGGTTTACCATTCTAAACAATTTTGAGCTTCAAACTTGAACCCAAGCACTCCAATCACGCAACTTCATTTACCTAATCATAACCAACAAAATATTTTACAAAATACCCAAAAAAATTAAAACATACAACTCAAATTTGAAAACAAAAAAACCTACCCGGCACCCATGGAAACACGCAAGAAACGACCCACTTTCCGGCGATCTGGACGGCTCAAATGTTCGAGCGTTCGCGGCTGGTTTTGGCTGTTCGCGGCTGGTTTTGGCTGTTCGCGGCTGTTTTTTCCCTTCTGTTTTGGTTCTGCTGCTCATCTGGTCTCCAGATCTGAAGATTTATTCCAGATTTTTTTTTTTAATTTAATAGATACTCGGCAGATTGACTGCCGAGTTTACCAGCCACGTCAGCAGGCCACGCGGCCAAATCCATCAGCCCGTGTTCACTTATCAAAACGACAGGGCCCACGTCGTTTTGATAAACTCGGCAAATGGTTTGCCGAGTTACCTAGTTTCGGAATTTGCCCAAAAAATTGAACATTTTCGGAATTAGAGGGTGCAAAATGATTATTCCCGGAAAAAATCCAGCCTAGCAAGGCCTTATTTAAGTGTAAATCAGTAAATGTACCTGACCATTAAGGTGGCTAGAAGGTGTATGTGCCCCTTTTCAAAGCCTCAAAAGCTATATATTTCCACTTGAAAAGCCAAATTTTGCCTTCTCATCATTCTTGAAGGCTCCATAGTCTATGCACACCCACTACATATATTCATTTCTCCTCAAATTCATCTTTGCATTTGCATGTAAATTATAATCTCATATTCTTGATTCAGCGATGGCTCTGGTGAATAGGCTCCCATCTGTTCCCTCCTCCATATCTCAATTCGCAAAAAGACCCCATTTTTACTCACTTAATTCATTCAACGCAGTACGATGCAGCTCCCAATCTTCTTCACCATTCACCGAGAAGCATTCAGTGGAGAGGTACCAGCGGGATGATTGGCTTTACAGTGCCCAGCTGGAGCAATCCCTGTCTTGCCCCGTCCCGGGCGATTCCACCGCCATCAGGGACTCTGACATTGCTCTCCAGCTCCCGGAGCTGAAGAAATTGCTTCAGGTTTTGAAGGAGAAGAGGGAGGGTGGAGAAGGTGGGCCCGGGGGTAAAAGAGGGCCCGGGAATGTGTTCTTGGTTGGGACTGGTCCTGGGGATCCTGAGCTGCTGACCCTCAAGGCATTGAGAGTGATTCAGAGTGCCGATCTTTTGTTGTATGATAGGCTGGTTTCGAATGATGTTTTGAGTTTGGTGGGGCCTGATGCAAAGTTTCTCTATGTTGGCAAGACTGCTGGATACCATAGCAGAACTCAGGTTTGTGTCCTACAGCTTTCCATATGTTACAGTTGCTGTTTAGGTAGATTACACATTGTCATGAGTTGGGTGCACTTGGTTGAAGCTTTGTACTTGCGTTTAGGACTGCATATTGATGATTGAAATCAGATTTTTCCGAATTTGTTTTCAGAAAGGTGAATCATAATGTGTACCATTTATCCTTTTGATTTGGATGTAGCTTAGTGTGTGCTGTCTATCAAGTTCTTATTCTTGCTTTTTCCTCCCTTCCTTGTGACTGTTGTTTGGTTTATTTGAATGGCTACTTTCTCATTTTGTCATCCTTATGTCATCTGTTTGTTATGAGCAACAATGTTCTTAGTAAAATTTGTGCTTTAGTCTGGAATGAAATGCTCATGACTATTGATTATGACAGGAGGAAATTCACGAATTACTTTTAAGTTTTGCCGAAGCTGGTGCCACTGTTGTGCGACTGAAAGGTGGTGATCCCTTGGTATGATTTCAGAACTTTCTTGGTGAAATTGTCTCTGTGAATGTTTTGAGTTATGGAGAGAGGATTTAGGGCCTATCATAAGTAGTTGTGTTGTTTCTCCACGAATGTTTATGTGAATTTTCTTGCATAATCAGGTGTTTGGTCGGGGTGGAGAGGAGATGGACTTTCTACAACGACAAGGAATTTCCGTGAATATAATCCCAGGTAATAAAGTCCTTTCTCTGTCCATGCAAATCTTTTATTTTTCATTTTATTTTTTGTAGTTTCTATATTCGTATGGTGCTGGTGCTTCTGGAGGCTCTTTTTAATATGCAAATCTTGTGTTCTAGTACATTGTATAGATCTTCTGATATTGATACTGCAATGTTCTCTTTCTTCTTATGACTCCATGATGTCTTCCTCTTATATAATCAAGTAATCCATTTATAGATTGAAGTGAAATGTGCCATTGTGATAAATAGTTTTGGTCATTCTCTTGTAGGTATAACATCTGCTTCTGGAATATCTGCTGAGTTGGGTATCCCGTTGACTCATCGAGGTGTCGCAAACAGTGTTAGATTTCTTACAGGTCATTCAAGAAATGGAGGAACGGATCCTCTATTTGTTGCAGAGAATGCAGCTGATTCTGATTCAACTTTAGTTGTTTACATGGGTTTGTCTACAATCCCATCACTTGCCTCAAAATTGATTTCTCTTGGTTTGCCATCCGAGACACCAGCTGTTGCAGTTGAGCGGGGGACTACACCTCAACAGCGTACGGTATGTGGTTCATCTATTTTTTGGACTACCATGCTTGTTGAGGTTCTAGAACTTCGTGTGGACTGGTAGTGATGAGCAAAATAATTCTGACATGATGAACAAATATATTTCTTATAAGTATCAATTTGTTGCAGATCACATTTGGTGAAGTTTAAGAACTACATCCCGAAAACATGACCACAAATTTTAATTTAGCAACTGACTGTGATTTCCAGTGTGGTTTAGTTGTTGATGTATATATAGATCATATAATTCTGAGAAACAGTGAATCATGTGTGTGATGATATAATTGGATACAAGTTGAAATTGGACGGCATTTTGGAATACAAAGAACATGGGATATATTTTTGTTTTATCTGCATTGTTTAATAAGGATTACCTGAAAATTTGAAGTACTAAATATTTTCTAGCAGCTACATATTTGCCTCAAAATTGTCTGAACCTTGGTAACTTTGGGGTTTTGAGTGAGTTTCATCTCATTAAGCTGTAAACAGCCCCCAAATTTAGCACTTAGCAGCAACTGGCTAAAATATCTGTTGTTCTCCAGCTTTCTGAACTTTGGTGCATTTGAATCCTTCTCCACTAGTATTGAAGATTAATTTGTTCACAGTCATGTAAATACTTTTAGTAACTGAAGTTTCCTAGTGAGCTTGAATGTCCTGTTTTATTCATGTAGGTATTTGCAGAGCTTAAAGATCTCGCGGATAAGATCTCCTTGCACCAGCTGGTATCACCAACGCTTATCATAATAGGCAAGGTTGTCGCCCTTTCACCACTATGGCAAGCTTCTGCAGAAGAGGATTTAGCTTTGGTAGAAACAAGTACTGCCTTGAAAACAGCCGAGCTGTAACCTCTAGGAGAATAACAAGTAGATCACAACTGCCAGTAAGAATGCTTTTCTTGCTTCTCAATACACTTTGTGTTGATCGCAGCTCTCTTTTGTCACCGTCAAGAACTCAGCAAGCATGAGCAACAACTTTCATCCAGCTGAGGTGCTTCACATTTTAGATTTAGTTGAGAGTGATTTTCCCGAGGCAGCCATGCTTCCTGCTAAGTAACATGGCTAGTGTCCAAATGAAGTTTTCCACTAACAGAATTTGTAAGTTAGAGAAAAGTTATGATGTGGTCTTGTAGGCTGTGGACCTTTGTCTCAATTGTTGTGATGTTATAAACATGAATTTTGGAGCACCATCACAGGCAATGATTGTATATGCTGAGTTCATGGTTGAGTAAGCAAATATGTTACCGATTTGAATGTTCCAGCTATCATTGTATGTTGGAACGATCATATCATACTTGGTCCATATTATATGCCTGATATATAATTGACAAATGGCATTCTGGAAATAGATTACTTCATTCGAAGGAAATGTTAACTAACCATTACCTTTGGAAAATCATTTGTAATAAAATTAACTTTCGCCATTTTGTTTTGGGATTAGATGTCTACCAGATGTGTATTGAACTACATGTTTTGCCGCATCAGATTTATACATGAATGTGAGTTGCAGAATTTGTTAAAAGCAATCAAAGATGTAAGGATGCTCGAATTTTGGTAATCTTGTTATTTGTTCAAGTATCTTTCATTTCCGTGGTCTTCAGATCTTCATTGTTTGTCAAAGACAGGTAAACACAAATCCTATGGCTATGCCGCTATGGCGTTGGAATGCAAAAGGTAATGTCCTTTCTGATGTTATGTTATCTGTCCCAATCTGACTGACATTTCACTCAGTTTCTCAAGTTGGAAGGGAAAAGGGACAACTTCAACAATTTTGCTGAAGAAATCTCCCGCCAAATATCAAAACTCATTGCCTTACAAGCTACAAATGGCATTCTTTAGACACATTACCTCTTTTGAAGGAAATGCATACTCATAAGGCATAATTTGTATATCTCATCAAAGGTGAGTTGCGCGAATTCGCAGTGAAGTGAATAAAAACAGTATAAGGATGTTGATTTTACAACTACACCAGAGATGGATAATGAACAAGGAACTTGATTTCTTTCATATATAGATTACCCATTACAGTATGTATTTACACTAGTTTCATTTACTATGATGTGGTATAAAGAATGAATTGAATGAAGAAAAAATTAAAGGATCACCTTATTTTCTAAACCTACCTAGCTAACTAGCTACTCCATCTTAAAGAAATTTACAATACATCAGATTCTTGCTACTCTTCATATTTCACTTTCCAGCTCCTCTAAATGGCCATATGATTCCACATCCAGCTTGGATAGATAGGTTCAAAATCATGGTGTATTCCTTCAACTGAAATGTAAAGCCATTCTTTCATTGGCTGTTTCCTCTTTAACATACCTTTTAGATCCTTTCCACTCGGAAATGATTACTTAAGTTGACCGGATTTTGTTACACATACACTCGGGAATGGGGTACTTGGTCACATCTCTTCCCGATTTGCTACTCCTCAACTCTGGCTGCCCTAAGGAATCTCGATGCAGCCCAAAAATGATCTCGTTGAACTTAGCTTCAGGTAGAGATGAGTTCATGAAGTGCGAAAACATTTGTCTCTTATTCGGTGTGATGGTTTTCTTGTGCCCTGCATAAGCCCTGTGACCCTGACAAAGTTCACAACATATTATAACTATTAGCTCGTTGTCAAAATTACGACATAACTTATCAAATGAAGAATATCATCAACTCCATCCAAACTGTAAATATATGTTCTCCTAAAATAGGATTCAAATGAAGAGTAAGGATACCTGAATTGCATGGCCCATATTTCCTCCGTGAGATGGCATGAACACATCGCTGTTCTCTGAAACTATGTAATCAATGGCAGCCATTACGGAGGCTTTCTTTTCAAAGGGCTCCAGCTCTCCAGGCAGAGCAAGATCCTCTTTGTTGTAAAATTGGGGAAATTCAGAGATCAATGGAACCAAGGCTTCTTTGCCACCCAAAGGATTCCCACCAGCCCAGAAGATTCTAGCACTTTGTGGGGCTCCAAGAGCTTTAAGCAACCTGATCACCAACAGAATTATTGTTAGAAGCCATGACAAAAGTCAAAGGTAAGTATGTCCTAGGAAACCATAATCTGTCTGAGTACCTTGCAACCTCCAGAGCATTCATCGGGCAAAGTCCAGCAAGCTTCCGTTCATGGTATGTCATGTTCGATCTTGAAGTCAGCAGTTCTGGCCTTTGTTTCCTCTCATAGCTAATCATGTCATCGTACTCCTGACTCAATCCAGGCAAGCACCCGGTCCTGACCCAAACATCCTTTTCCATCCGTAAATGTAGGGCAAGGTATGGTCCCTTGCTCCTCATCCTCTCCGTCAGTTTGTTGCCAAGTGCCAAGATTGGTGGAGCAAACCTCAATGCATGAAATGCAACCTACAGTTAAATACAAACACAAGTCAGCTTCAATCCCCAAATCGAATCTAATGAACACAGTTAAAAAGTTCCACTGAGTGTCAAATTTTATGGAGCCATCAGAGTAAAATTTATGTACCTTGCAACGAAGCTTTTGAAGGTCAGAAGGAAGATCCTTGGATAATTTAGAATCCAAACTTCTCAAGAGCAAGACTCCTTCCCTTCGAAACTGCAAAAAAAACAAAAAAACAATTTCATAAGTTTCCTAGAAGTGGCATATTCTCAACCTACAAGAAACCTAACTGTCCATTTCTGAGACTACCAAACCAAAGCAGGCAGGTCAACACACAAGTAATCAAAATCAGCCTAACAATTAAGGTTGGTTTTAAGGTTTTCAGATGAGTCCCCATCCAATGTACCAGCTGTAAGTAAACCAAACAAAAGCCACTCTAAATGAGCTATCTCCAGCCTGTCTAATATCCGTACAAGCAACATCAATTTGAAATGGTTGGATCAATGATCATACCCGTCTGTGGTAGCGCGACCGAATCCATTCCGGTGAAGCGTAGAGCCGAGTCATCTTCTCCTCCACAGGCCGAGTCATAACATGAGTAGACGGAAGCGAGGACACGATCCTCACATCATTCTCCAGCACTTTTTTGAAATGATCCAAATCGAATATGTCCGAAAACTCACTGCACAAAACCAACAAAACATTCATTAATCATTACTCCAACTCAATCAACAAAAACTGAACTCAGCATCAATTAAGTCGAACTCAGAAGGGTATCCAAGAACACTAACCTTTCATCGCCCCATATGACATTAACTTGCAGAATGGGGACAACGAGAGCAGCTCCGAGAATCCTCGCCATCACGACGGCGTCAACAATCTGGTTCCTCTGCTGGTTCATCCCACCGGCGACCACCACAATCAAGTACTTAGTCCGGTCGCTCACCACCTCTGCACCGACCCTCTTGTACTCCCTCGTAAACTCCAAACACGGCCGGTACCCCAACCCGTCAGGCTGCTTCCAGAACTCCCCGATCTCCTCAACGGCAGCAGTGGCGGCCAGATGAGCTCCGGCCACCGCCAAAACCGGTTCTTGTTCCTGCCCGAACACCGGGCACGGCCTGGGCGTGAAGGGGACGAGGGTGGGATCAACGTTGGAGAAAATCTTGACCATTCCGAAGAGCCCAAAAACGGAGACCAGGAAAAGCCAGAATCTTGGGCTCGTCCATGCGTGCCTGAGGCGGTGGGAGAAGCTGAATGCGGGGGACTGTGATTTCTTCTTGGGGGAGAGAAGGAGGGATTCGAGAGAAGTGGAGGAAATGGAGTTGATGATTTGGGATGGGACGGAAATGTAGCTCTGCTTCTTCTTGCTGCTTTTGGAAACTGCCATTTTAGGCAAAAGCTTTGTGTTTGGAGTGTGGAGAAATCTCAGAGCATTTTTGTGCTGGGGAAGATTGGGAGTTGGGCGGCGGGAAGAAGGAAGACAGGTCTGAGATGAATGCGTGTTTGGTATTGGCAATAAAAAGGAAGGAGTCAGACAAAGGGTGTGTGCGTATTTGTCAGATGAAAGACTAAGCTTTCCACTTTTTTTTTACTATTTCAGCTACGAGTGATATGATTTCAAAAAACAATTTAAAAAAATCCATTTGCAATTATTTACAAAATGATCCTTTTTATCACTTAAAATTTAATTTATAAATAAATCTAATACTACTATATTCAAAAGCCATAATATATGATTAAAGTCCGATTAAAGTAGAGTCTGTTCAACACATTTCAGCACAATATGGAAAATAATTGCTTACCATTTACGCTACATTTTCATTAATAAGGTAAAGTTTAATATAAAGAAAGTAGAATAGAACCTTAACTATAACTACAAGCTAAATAAAATAAAAATTTATTGTTTAATTTGATTTTTTTTTTTTTGAAATCATTGTTTAATTTGATATTGTGATTATAAATATTACTATTAGTTATCAAATTAAAAGAAAATAAGGAACTTCAGTTAAAGTGTGGGTCATTTAGTGAAATAACCAAATTCGAAGGACGTTGGGCGAAATTGACCGCGTAATGGAAATGTTTTAGAAAAAAAGGAACGTTGCTGAAAAGCATTTAATTAGGGGCATTGGCACATTCGAAAAATGCGTTTTGAAAATTTCTGGCATCTTATTTACGGTTACGGCTGAATGACGTACCCAACAAGATCAAATTTCTTCGAAGTCAAAAGTCAGCAGCATCAAAATACAAGTCAATTTGGCATTGGCCGTTTTGGTATATACTTTGGCCAAGAACCAGAAATTCATCTTTAACATCACTTTCTTTAAGCCTCCTTTTTACCACATACCACTACTTCATTATGATTGGTGAGTAGTTATGCTATTGACATCCTTCAAAAAAATTACTTTTTTGAATATTTTGGTTTAACAAATTTACCTTTCTACATTCATAAAATGCATTAATTACAATTGTAATATTTTACTTTTAAGCATAAGCAATAGTTCCATATAAGCAATAGTTCCATATAATGGAAAGAGATAACTAAATACGCAAGAGATAAGTGTTAGTGTACCCTGACTTTTTAGTAAGTGTTCATGTACTCTTGAGTTTATAAAAAGTGTTTTGATACCTTTTGACTAGACCGACTTTGTAAATCGAAGCCCTGTTCGACTATTCAACTGCTTATTTCTAATTTTTAGGTGACTCAAAAATACTTAAAAGTAAAATTTTTATTGTTGTTCAAAATTTTCAAGAGTACAATTTACAAAGTCAACATCAATCCAAATATTCCAAAGCAGTTTTCAAAAAATCATAGATACATAACATAATATTATAAACACTTAGTAAAGAAATTTGTCAGGAGTGTACTTTTCTCTCTACACAAATAGTAGTGTATTTTTGCAAGTTTATTAATTTTTGTAGGAGTGACTTTGACAAGGAAAGCCAACGAACCTTTTTTTTTTTTAATGAAGTAAATGTACAATTTTCAAAGAGGGTTTTTCTTTAAATTGCAGAAAATTTACAAATGTTGACACGTTTCTTAAAAAAATTAAAGTGAGGTAGATAGCTCACTAGTTAGGGTTTTTTTTTTTTTTTTTTGGTGTGAAAACTAGTGAAAATCGAACATTTTTCTTTATTGTCAATATAAATGTAAAATCAATGTTTAATTCTAGACCGTTGGATGTCAGATAATCGGTCATATTTTGTACCCAGCCAATTAGGCACAAACACTTTTCGAAATGTCATCAATTTTAATACGGAATTCTTCTGACACACGAATCTAAATATGTAGTAGTATATCCCAGTGGATGAAAACGACTGTAGCAGTCTGGCAATGATGATGCATGCTTCTAACCGCAACTAATAATAACAGTACTACTGATAATGAATTTGATCTAAGCTTACGCAATAAATGATTAATTCAGTGTCAACGTAAATTTAAACAAAAAATCATAGTAGTATTTGATTGTTTAAACACCGCCTTACATGTTATTGGCTAAATTAATTAATCATAGTCCACCAAGGCGTGGAGAAGAAGTGATGCAATTTGCATGCATTGCAATTTGCGTTTCCATGCTGGAGGCTGGAGCTTAGCTAACCACCAATATTGTTAGCTATAATTATAAATTGGACTTTTCTTCGTGTCTCTTACTCTTTTCCTTCTTCCCTTAACGAGTCGAGCTCGAAGATATCTGTGTTTGAATTTGAGTTTGTTTTGCATGTTCATGATCGAGTTCAAACTTGTACGAGTTGAGATATTTGAATTCGAGTTCGATTCGTCTGACTTTTCAAAAGTTCGAACTCGACTCGTAAGTTCGATAATAAATCGAATTCGAACTCGACTCAAGCCAGTTCGAGAACCTGAAAGCATTAATGAATAAAATTTAATTTATTTCTATAAAATTTATATATAAATTATTTATGAGCTGTTCGACGAGCTTATCGAACTGGCTCTTATGAATCGAGTTCGAACTCGTACATAAACGAACGAGCTCGAGTTCGAGTTCGAAAACGAATTTTGACCGAGTTGTTCGCGAGTTGTTTACGAACGGTTTAATTTATTTACACTCCTACTTGCACCTACTATAATTAATAGAATTGTTACTTTAAGAAAAAATTACTTATGAGTCAGCCACATAATTTAATACTCCATCCGTATCAACCTAAATTACGTAATTAATTAAACTGATTCGATTTCAATCGTGAATATCTTCATTTTTATCATGGTGAGAGCTAAGAAGCGAAGGTGGAAAAATTTTCCTCATCAATTTTTTTTAAAAAAATGTAAAACCATCACACGAAATTATATTTGGCATCCCCGAGCTTTCAAAATGAACAGGACCGAAAGTAAGGAGGTGAAACTCAGTTCAGTACAGTGAGAGCTCTTTTTTTTTTTAAAGATAAAACCACCATTGGTGGTAGGAGACTTATTTATGGGTTCCCAAGCCCAAAAGGACCGTACAAATAAGTTCTGAGTAGAAAATACTTATACAGACTCTGAAGAGGGGGAGTCCCCTGATGCATGAAATTTGCATCCAAAATATTGGGAGCTACATAGCTCTGAAAAAATAAAAACTGAATCTCACAGTCAGAGACCATCCAGTACTTAAACTACACAAAACCAACCAAATTTATTAGCGAATCCGAAGAAACACAAGGCAGCTTAGAAGGTAGTGTAGTTTAAGAATGAAACTAGATAGTTGATGTGAGAAAAGAGCAGGTTCTGTTTGTTGTTGCCTTGATTTGTCCCTTGAGCAACTTCTAGAATTAACCTTCAGTGTCAGAATGCTTTGAAAACTTTGAGGCTGTTTGCTGCTTCCTTGATTCCTCTGCAGAAATAAACAGAAATCTTAGTAGCATCCATTCTGAATTATCCTTAGAGTAGGTAGTTGGAGTCTATCCAAGGTACAGTGAGAGCTCAAAGCTCATAATCAGAGCAATGGCTCCAAGCACAAAAATTTGCCAGCCTATGTTAGACTATGTACAAAATTTTGAAAATATATAAGAACGTTATCTTTCAAAAATCTTAGTAATCTCTGAAGATTTAGCGATCGTCGAAACGAAGCACAATTTAGTAAAAGGCATGACTAGGATGGATGAGCATTCCTTTTGTGAAAAGATCATGCATAAGGGCTGATTGAAGAATGTTTCTAGGCATGAGGCAGAGAGTACTGCATAAAGAGGAAGATGGTTGTATAATATGTACTTATACATATTATAAACATAAACATAAACATTTTGATTATATTATGCATAAAATTAAAAGTATAGTTTGGAAGTAAAAATAACCAAATTTTTTAGACATACCCGTTATTAACATGTAAAAATAAGAATATTATGGTTCGACTTGGAAGACGGGTATCCCCATAGCATGTAATCTTATTTTTGAAGGGTTGAGTGCTAGAAGATTTGAGTCAAAATGGGTTAATTGATAAGTATAGCAAATTTTTGATGCAGTAACGATGACTAGATTATTTGTCCCCGGATCGTTTAATTTTCTAAGGATACAAACAACTTGGCAACCTTGGGCTGACGAATGCTTCCCAGACCGTAGCGTGCAAAACAGAGCTCTGGAGCTATCCGGGGTAGCAACGTCACTATAATGATATGATGGGTTTATTACTAGTTTTTACAGGGAACCTTAACTAGAGAGAGTTAGAGTGAAGTGAACATAATTGGCCATATAGCTGATTGAGTTATTTATAGCGAATATCACTATTTTGTACCTTTGAGGAATCAAAGCGCGTAAGTATACCACTTGGCTTCCTCTTTCGGTCATGCATGCACATAGCTCAGAAGAAGGCAAAGGCTGCTGACGCGGAACGTCCATCTCCCACTCGATCTCTCAGATCGGACTAGCTAGGTCTTACAATGGGGGTATTTTCACAATGGGGGTATTTTCACGGGGCTTTCCTAATTTCGCGGAAAAGAAAAAGACAGAAGGACTAAAAATCAAGCCGATCAATTGATCATCATGTCAAATGAAAAGATGACATGTGACCAGGGGCGGAACTACGCCCAGGCCTTCTAGGGCCTGGACCCTATATAAAATTAAAATTTTCGTTTTTATTTTTTATTTGAAAACAAACCCAAAAATAATAAGGAAAACTTAGACATAAACAGTGTCTTAGCTCAAAAAAAATCCCGCCACCTTTTATCTCTCACCTCTCACCCAGAAAATTCGTCATCGATTACCGCTATGCCCCACCTCAATTTTAATCCTGATTCCGCCACTGCATGTGGCAGTGGACCACTTGCATGCATGATGCATCTACGCTGCAAATTTTGGTTTCATCTGTAGTGTTTTTTTTTTTTTAAAAAAAAGGAAGAGTGCATAATTATTTTGAAAGCGAAGAGTGAAAAATTACTTCCTACTTCTTGATGTTTGAAATTATTTTTGAAATTCATAATTTGATTTTTTTCTCATTAATTATACGTTAATTAAAAAACAATCAACAATTTAATTAATGCCTTTTTAGACAAATAAAAAGGTTTTTATATCTACACTTTTTAAATTTTAGGATATATATTAATGAATCAAATTGATTTTGTCTATGTATATATTGGTCTAGATTCATTGTATGTTGTATACAAACTGGTAGGGCTCCACCGTGTGTTGCACGGCGTATTTGATTACTTATTAATTGAATTTTTGATTATCATTAGATTGCATGTTTATCTAAATGATAATTTATATAATTTCTGATATAATATTTTTTAAGTAAAAAAGAATATACAGTTAAGTTAAAATAAATTTTGGTACAGAATCTTGTTTGCACGAACTTATATTTTGCTGAACTAAATTGAGCCGGATGGAAATGAAGTGGAAAGTATTATATTTTTAAAAAAAAGAATAAGAAATTTTGTTTAAAAGATAGTATATATGATGTAAATTATTATTTTTATCCAATTTAATTCTTCCTCATTTTGATAATAATATACTAAAATTATCACTATTATTCCAATTGTCCAAATATTCTACAATTTTTTAAAATATGATGAAAATGGCCCTGTTTGCTAGAGCTTATTTCCACCATGTACTGAACTGAACTGAACTGAAGTAAAAATGATGTATTGAAAAATGGAATCAGCATAACTGAATTAACTTGAATTTCATCAATTACATTTTCACTGAACTGAACTGAACTGAATTGAATTGAACTGAACTGAACTGAACTGATCTACAGATAAGCTCTGGTAAACAAGACCAATGTAGTCATGATGTTGGTCTGCCATGCCAATACTTAGCTATTTACCTAATTAAATATTGAATACTTTAAATAGTTTTAGTAAATACCTTAAATATGTCAAAATCTAACCTGTCATATTGAAGAGAATATGGATTTGATCAACAATGTGGATTTGATTAATACGTGTTGATTGGGTGAAAATACATTCATGCCAAATCAACTTATTCTTTATATATGATAAAAATGTTTCTTTGTATTCCAATTCAATCATTCAGTTATTTAGATGTCTATAAAATGGTGTCAATCAAAGAGATTGCGTTTGAAAACAAAGTTTCTTTGCCTAAATAACCTTATTTTTATGAAACAAATTCTAATAATAATATATGGCACTCTTTTAAAACTAATCCATAACTAATAATTTTGGAATAAATTTTAATTAATTTAAAATTCATAAATTTTCATAAATTTTAATTAGAATGACTAACCATTAAAGTGCTCACATCTTCACCAAAATTAGAGATCACATACATGATACATGATATATCCAATTCGTGCTCATCCACGGGATTATGCAAACAATCTCATGTTAAAGTGGCTGACGAATGGTGGATACATAAGTGGCAAGAAGAAGAAGAGCATCATTGATCCCGGCCGAATTTCCCAAAAACGGGACTGAATTTTATGTCTAGCAAGGCACTTCTGCACGTTGTGTGGTGTGATTGGGCACTTCTTACACCTATGCATATCGTACATTCTAATAAATTGATATACTACATATTTTTCTATTTGAACACTTGTTTAAACTGAAATATCTTACTGAGATAATCGAAATACCAAGATTTTTTAAAAAAATTCTAATTAATATCAAACATGTAAAAATCGTGAATCGAAAATCTGATAATCCACTTATATTAGAAGCCGAAAATAAAATCTAAATAAAAAGATGAAAACTCCAGCCCTATACCTTTGGCCTAGTGAAACTGCGGCCCTAAAATATTTACACAAAGTAATGAACTAAAAAGGGGTTAATAATCGTACCAGCTAAACTCATGTTCCCAATTACTGATTTCATAAACTCTCCACCATCATCTTCATCTTCCCTTCATGTTTGCATCTTGTTTCAAAACCATCGTGGCTCATTGGAGGCCTTCGGCAACGGCTCCGCCATGGAGTCCAAATCCTACCCGTTGGATATCCCATCCAACTACAACGTAATAACCACGGCCATGGATTCAAGCTGTAGAGATTCCTCTCGCCTGCAAACCAAATTAACAGTATCCTTAAGTTGTTGTAGATTGGAGTCAGACTCGCCGTCTTCCTCATTCACCATGGGATTTTCGAGCTCTTCGAATCCCGGTAAAAGCTAGTTGCAAATTAGGGGAACTGTACGTGCCTCTCTTCATCATCATGGGTTAAACTAAACCACCCCATAGCCAAGCTTTTGAAATGGTTTCCGTTTTGCGACTTGTATATTCGGGCCTCGGCCACTTCTTGCTAAGAATGTTCCAGCGTCATCATTGAAATAATTCCAGGCATATTTCTACGGGGTTCTCAAACATTACAGGCGAGTGCGGTCATTAAACTTCTGCAAATCGTAAGCCTCTCATACTTCTTGTATTGTACCCCGGCATCATAAACTGTGTTGTTTTGGCATGCCGAATGCCTGTATACATATATTTCGTATCCTTAATTAACACTATAAAATATTGAGTAATTAACCAAAATTGTTAGTTTTAGCATGGCTGTATATAAACATATTTTGTGTCCTTAATTATTCGGATATAATATTGAGTAAATAACCAAAATACACACCGCACAATGAGCAATGTATTTAATTCCCTAAATAAGTGTATAAATTGTAATCATAGGTTGTCAATATTATATTTAGTAAAACATATATTGTCGAAATAAGGTAGACTGCTTAACCATATTTAGATTGACTGATTATTTTATTCCACACACTTTTTGAAGCGAATAACTTTTCTAGTTCCCTTTAGGGATTAGTCTTGATTAATTAAGATTGGTTTTATACATATAAATTTTTATATGAATGTGTCATAATCAAATTTCGAGACATTTTCATTTTAAATATGAATATATTTTTAACTTTATTTGATTTTATATAATATTTATCATCAATAAAAATTATACATTAAATACATCAATATGTTAAATGACATAAATGAAAATGATGATGTGTAAAGAAATATGATGACGTGGCAGAATGTATGACTGTGAGTTAAAAATTGAAAAGTGAGACTTTATAAAACAAGTGGGTTTAAAGCCAAAAGGTGTGACTGTATAATTGAGGGTGCTCTTAGCATGAAAGGAACGAGCCATATATGTCATCAATTTTTTTAATGTATAGTTTTCTTTAACATGATAGTGCATGATAAATAAGTAGCTAGTTTTATTTTTTATTGAGAGAGTTTTGAGTGAGACCTGTCGTTGTGGAGATTAGCGGCCAAGGGAATGATCATTTACTTTTTTACTTGATTTTTTAATCAGTTTGATTGATCTTTCAGTCAGTTCCCTTGATCATTCCTTTTTTACCTTGACCTTTTAGTTAATTTGATATTTCATTCATTGATCTTTCTGTCAATTTCCTTGATCATTCTGAATTCTTGGTACATTACTGTTATTTCGTACAAATTCATACCGAATCTCAGTCTCGAGTCGGTCCATGGGAGACGACTAAGCCCTGGCGACATCCGCAATCTAAAATCTAACAATGACGATGAGGTTGAAACTCACCAATGACAACTTCAACTGATAACGGTCCTTTATAATACATGGTCTCTGTAGAGACATGTCTCAAATGAGAATTTGTATTTTTGAAAAGGTACAGAATGAAAACTTTTATCAACTATAAAAACAGTCGGATTACAGCTTATGTCCACGGTTTAGAATGTTATACTCCCTCTGTCTCACCTCAAGCTGTACAGTTGACTTTTCAGAGTCAAACTTTGAAAACTTAGACTATAATTATAAGTTAATCTATAAATGATAAAACATCAAATGAGATATTATTAGATTCATTATAACATCTATTTTTCAAAAAGTAATTTTGTATGTATTATTTTTATATGTAGTTAAAGATATTAACAGTGAAACACAATCATTGAAAAACGTGAAAAGTTAACTGCGCAATTTTGGATGAGACAAAAGTAATAAACAAATTTTCAAATGGATCCAAAAAGTAAAAAAAAAAAAAATTTAATATCCACAAATTATCCACCCAGTCCTTATGAAAACTTGGAAAATGGAGCTCACCAAACAATCATTTGTTATATTACCACCCTACCAAAGAAATGATTACTGATATATTTTTAGACTACCAAACACATAATTGAAACTGAAAAATGAATCAAAATGTTGAGCATAAGTAATTATTTTACATTAAAGTACAAAACAAAATGATCAAAACTAAGATAGGGTCGGGTGAGTTGGAATGGAGATAAAGTGGAAGAAGGATAGAGTGAAAACGGGAATTGCCAGCTGGAAATTAAGCAATAAACAATTGGCAGATACGAATCATGTGACCTGCCGCCATTCTTCCCACACCCTGTCCTCTTTCTCCACTTTTATTCTTCCCACTTGCCCCCCTCCAATAATCCTCCTACATTCTCAACTTCTATTTCATTATTCTTATTTTTAAAAATTCAAAAAAAAATACATTTTTTTCTGTACTATTAATATATTTTTGTGAGTGTAATAATAAATTTACATTATATTAATATGCTCCTTAGTTATTGAAAAGTATTGATATTCCACTTTATAATTTCAATAAATTATGACAAATTAACTATGTTGATGACTTGTGAAGAAAAATACTCACAAAGCAATTGTTGGAGCGACAGCGAGAAAGTATAATTTTGAAACTTCACGAGATATTAATAACTCACGGTATGCAAGCTACGCAACATGAGATTTGACCACCAAATTTGATTTAAGGTGATTTTATCTTTTCGCCAACTAACAAACAGTATCATGTTACAATTTTTTTTAAAAACTCATTCATATTAATACATGTAATTCAAAACTTATTAATACATGTATCCAATAAGGTCATGCTGTATCCTTAGGCCATGTAATTCTTTTTATTCAAATTTCATTTTCACTAAACTGAATTGAACTGAACTGATCTATAGATTTATTTAACAAACATGGCCTAACTGAGTGGTACATCATGGTTTTACTTTTTTTTACAATAAAATTCATGCTCAACCCAAAAGTAAGTATTGTTCGACAATTAGCACCTAAATTCTTTTTAACTAGAATTTCACGTATCTAGTTAGAGAGTCACTAGATTACACTTATAGTTATTGATATCCAGCATGTTAATTGTATTATTTTTTTTATCAAATCGAAAGACACAAATAATATGTTTTAATACATTTCATTATTTTCCCTCGAACTATCTTTAAAAAAATGGTTGTAAATAAATAACTACAAAAATTACTATTTATATAATTTACGTCTAAAATGTTAATTTAATATAATCAAAATGATTTTACATTTACATGACAAGAGTTTGATTATGATTGATGGTTCAAAAACAAGTAATGCAGGTCACTTAGAGTATCCACAATGATGCTCATTAAGTGCACTTTTCTTAATAAGGAACACTCTTTATTTTGAAATGACTATCGTGGGGTTTTAAGTCCTTATTTAGGGAGTGGTTGCCTGTTTTTTTGTGTCTAGCTAACCAATGAATGAAAACCATTAACTTACTAATTAAAAATTGAAAATGATGAAGTAGCAATTAAGAAGTGCTTCTTTTTATGCTAAATGATTTTATTTAATTTTTGTTAAAAATGATGATATGTCACTTAAGAAGTGGTTCTTAATAGCATTCAAAAGAACAGTTTGATGGTAAACTACGTAATTATGGTTTCCAAGGCCAGCTGGCACTGAGTAATAAACATGCTGGCATTTTGTCTTACGTGGAAGATAGTGACATTTCGATGTTCGCCACATAGGAAACTCAAAAGAAGGATTCCTTGCCCCTCACTTTTCAAAGTACCGTGGGTCTCTTCCACAACTTTTTTTTGCAATTGTCCATCCTTTTATTCCATTTTGACGTTTCATTACGACTTAAACTCAAATATTCCCTCCAATCCTTAAATAGTGTCATGTAATCTTTAATTTGGCATATGATTTTAAGAGAGATAAACGTGTAAGGTTTAATATTATAATTTTTATACAAGTTGAAAGATTGAATAAAAATAAGTTTTTTTTTTTTTTTTTTTTTGCATTGCAAAGAAGAGTGTAATATTACTAGGGAATTAATTGGTGCATATGATCATCCTAAATAATGGAGCAGCAGCAGCAAAACCATATATACTTGAACTGGCCGCGATCTAGTCCTCACGTTACGGACATGTCTCGTGCTTAAGAATGTGGCATGTGCTTTTTCACTATTTGGATATAACCGTAGGACATGGAGGGTCCTAATCATACTCATTTTGCACTCCATTTGACACCAAGAATAATACATTGCATCTTTTCACACCATTTTACTAAATGCTAAGTTTAACCAATTGCTACTTCTAAATACATTTTTCTTTTGCAGATCTAAAATATACTATAATATTTCTAGTGTACCTTTGCATTTTTAGTTTTTTTTTTTTTTGCCTTAGTAATAATAACGACATTTTAGTAAAAACATATATCTGCACGCTAAATTTATTGTATGTAGTGCTATTTTACGCAATTTATATTTGTATACAAAATATGAAAAATGTACGTCATGACTGGCATATGTATTTCGAATATGAACTCAAATAAATAATAGACAAATTTTTGAATATAAGATAATAGATGATTTATAAATTAATTCTCGAATTTATATATACATATGAATTAATAATTTTCTCACCTCAACCTCGAGATATAGCAATCCTAAAATACTTGTTCTAAATTATATACCAGACTATCAATAGCTTATTGTTATGAAACCATTAATAACGGTGAGTGAATTGTTCATTCAAGTGGAGTTAAAGAGTTAGAAACTCCCTTACATTAAGAGATGAGATGGTGATTAAACATGCATGCTTTATGACGTGTTAATACAAGCTTGTAACATACATGTATATTGGAGTAGTATAAATAGTCACTCCATGTGATGAAGTTATACACAACTGATCAGAGAACTATTTATCCCATCTATTTTTCATGTTTTGTTTCTTATACTTATATAATATTTTCACAACACTTATCAAAATCTACACAATCCGGAAAATCAAGCGTAAAATGGCAATATGTATAAATAAGGGATGGCAATCAATTATTTGGGTCAAAGTAGTAGACATTTGTAACATGTGCCGGAGTATACGAGATACCATTGACTATACTATACTACTATATAAAACGAACTCACCGTCCAGTCCACCATCATCATAACATCATTAGTTAGGCAGCCCATGTGGAATTTATATTCTTCCAATAATTTATTGTTACATTTCATGATTATATAATTTTTCTGTTCAAACAGTCCAATAATTTGATGTACCTCAGTTTTTTTTTTTTTTTCCTTTTTTAATTGAAATAAACTTTGGTGGAGGAATTATATTGGTTTTCCCATGCAGTAAATAACAAAAAAAAATTGAAATAAAATACAGATGACTGAAGGCGATATTTTCTAACCTTTCGCTTGGAATCAAAATGTAACCCAGAGCCTATGATACCCGAAGACTTACATTGAAAAAAGGAGCTTCTTTATATGAGATTTCTACGTTTTGGTTTATATCAAAGGTTTTCGAGCTAAACAATCCTCGCTATTATGTGTTGTTTCGTGAATTTAATCATTTTGTTCATCATCATTTGGGTACATCTTTTAATCCAAAGGAATTTGGCATCAATCATTCACATTTGACTACAAAATGTACAAATCCTCGTTAACTCGTCACTTTTTTTTTTTTTTTCCTGTTTGATGTCCAAATGAAAGCATAATTAGCAGTCACAACTTAGATTACACTGATTATTAAACAGGACACAGATAATACATTACATGGTGACCTAAAAAATTTCTTATGCATGACGTACGAACATGCACTTTGATTATTATAAAAACACCAACTTAATTAAGAGAAGATTGTTTTCAAAATTGAATTAATATGACTAAATTATGCCAAATTTTATTAAGTTAAATTATTATAAAGATGTAAAGATTAAAATTAAAAATTAATATTAATTGAACTTAAACTTGTCTGTGTACAAACCCTAATCGGTCCTGCCCCACCTTGCATTGGAAACTAAATAAGTAGGACATAATCACAACAAATAAATCAACAAAATGACAAACTTTAATTTGCAGAAAACGGTTTATTCACATAAAATAGCTATGTTTTGGATAACATCAATAGCTCGGATATGGAATGGAAGTTTTGAGTGGAAAAATGAGCAATGATGTGATTTAATTTATCAAAGATATTCTTAGACCTATAAACTCATCACGAAACACACAGTATAAATTCCACATGAATATGAAGTCGATGAACAAACTTGTAACCACTTCTACAATTTCTCCAAGTTTTATAGGTTAGTATATATTGCGTAACCAAAAGATGACCATAATATAATAGGTTAAAGGATTAGGAACTAATATTTAGGTGGATGGTTGGTAAATGTCTCCCATTTCTTTCCTAACCTCAAATCTCTTTGTTAATTAGTACTAGTATTTGGTAGCATTTTAGTTGTTCATTTATTTTATTTTTACTAGCCAATCCTCATAAAAAATATCTCCATTTTATCTTTTTTGGATTAAAATTGCTTGCGTAAAATTGATCGATGGTCACTTTCTGAGTAATGTATTTTTCCTTTTTAAAGTCTTCATGAATTTAAAACTCACGAATAATGTCGGTTCTGTTTTAGTTGACGTTTTGGAATTTCTATATATTTGTTCCACAAATATAAAAGTACTATTACTGATACATCAACGTTCATGACGGATATGTAATATAAATATTGGTTTTGTAGCTGTTTTGATATAATACCCCGTAACGAACTACCATCATATCATATAAGAAAGATATCTGTGTGATTAACAAAATACAACTTAATTTGGTGAGGAGTTGAACAACCCCCACTTTGCATGCAAATAGCATTCCTTCCAATCATGGTATTTTAAAAAGTAAATTTGATCAAATTATCTAGTATATTTTGATAATATAAACCAAGTAAAATATAAGCTACGAAATGTAAAATAGCTAGTTTTTTATTTATTTATTGCAAAGCTAGTAATATATTTTAAAAATAAAAATGTTACATTAGTTTTTCGGAATTTCTCTATGCAGGTCCATTTTTCTCTTGCAGGTCCACATTTTACCATAATGTCCCCTGATAGAACTCTATGATTTTAAACTCATTTTTTGCCTTAACAATATGAGGGGTATTATGGTAAAAATACGGACCTGCATGGAGCAACCCTAGCTTTTTTGTTGTGTGTGGAGACAAAAGTTGTAGAATGATACTAGAAACGAGAGTAGAGTTAGCACTAATTGTCAAATGGATGCCACATTTCTATAAAATTTGTAAGATATTTTCACACATATATATATATATACATGTACATGTATATCTTAATTAAAAAACAATCCTCCAAATTCATTCATTTTATACAATTAGTATTTATAATAACTTTTCAAATGGAAAAAAGTCACTTGATTGTTAATAAGATGTGTATGAGACATTCATTTAGATGGAAAGACATTCTCACACTACAAATTAAATTTTAAAATTTAAAACAATCCTATAATTTATGATTTATCTCAATAAATATTATGTTATCCAATAATTATATTAAAGTCTTGAAAGTTGTTCAAAAGAAACATCGACAAGAGTTTCAATCAATCAATCAAGCCTATAATGCCCTGCTTAACTAAAATTGCCAATAAATGTGTCCAAACGTTTAGATATATTGACCACGAACAAGAATCCTTGAGGCATGCACTATATAATAGGATTACAATATGAAATAGTTGGGAATGAACGGTTAGCTGATAGATGATTGTACTAGATGTTTTAAGTTTTAAGTAGTTGATTGCATTAAATGATAGTTTGAAATGTTTGGTAAAATTAGCGCATAGCTATTAGAGCATCCATAATGGTTGGTTTTTGGAGTTGCTTGGCAAATTTTGACAACTTAATATGTGGCATGTAGTTTACCATTGTTGCATGCCACATAATATAGCTTTCTCAAGATATGTAGCTCCACCAAGCTACTAGCTTTAATTTAATTTTGTTGATCCCACATCACTAATCCAATACATTTTCTTCTATTATAGCCTGGGGATTCATTCCTCCCTTGAGCCTGAGCCCAAAGAGAATCAATATATCATTATCAATCTGATACAGTTATGTTATACTACAAGAGAATAAAAGCTAGTGTTCATCAATCATCACCATCCACAAAATATGTTATAGGAATTCAGATCTTCAAATATGAAACAATTAGGGAAAACTAAACAGAAGATAGGCAAAAGTATATAAGCAGTATTCATAGTTTAAAGGCTGAGGGAAGACAAGAACATTAACTGCAATTCTCGTTCATCTCATTCTTATTCCAAAGGGGAAATTTTTTCGTTTATCTTGTTCTTATTTCAAAACAAAAAGAGGAAAACAACGGGAACGCTCACACAGAAGACAACAAACATTCAATTGAAACGATTCATAACAAATGAAATTGAAGCGCATAACTTGTGCAGAAGAAAAGCAGTGCTCGCTACAAATTAAACGAAGCATAAACACGCCGGAAGGGAAAACGAAGAGCAAAACCTGAGGAACGCAGCCGGCGGCGGAGCAGTTGGCTTCAGAATGGATTTCGGCAGCAACATTATCATCAACCATGTTAAGGCTATGAATGGAATAGTGTTGAAAACCATCACCATGGCAAACAGAGTTTTGTCCATGTTTGCTTTTCCTCTGTCATTAGTTCCACCGTGTGGACTCAGAGTTGCCGCGACGATCAGCCCGGTCACAACAAACAGATAATTACGTTTCTCGACTGATATATGATCGAGGACTAAATATTGGGCCAAATTTCCTATCCGTGACTGTTGAAGTGCTTCCGCACTTGTTTTTGCACCAGCTGAACGTAACATTTCTTTAATTCTTCTTGCTGTTGCACCAATGTTTGGAAGTCCCTTGGCGATGTCTATTTTCCAATCATGGTATTTTAAAAAGTAAATTTGATAAAATTATTTAGTATATTTTGATAATATAAACCAAGTAAAATATAAGCTACGAAATGTAAAATAGCTAGTTTTTTATTTATTTATTGCAAAGCTAGTAATATATTTTAAAAATAAAAATGTTACATTAGTTTTTAGGAATTTCTCTATGCAGGTCCATTTTTCTCTTGCAGGTCCACATTTTACCATAATGCCCCTGATAGAACTCTATGATTTCAAGCTCATTTTTTGCCTTAGCAATATTAGGGGTATTATGGTAAAAATACGGACCTGCATGGAGCAACCCTAGCTTTTTTTTGTTGTGTGTGGAGACGAAAGTTGTAGAATGATACTAGAAACGAGAGTAGAGTTAGCACTAATTGTCAAATGGATGCCACATTTCTATAAAATTTGTAAGATATTTTCACACACATATATATATATATATATATGTATATGTACATGTATATCTTAATTAAAAAACAATCCTCCAAATTCATTCATTTTATACAATTAGTATTTATAATAACTTTTCAAATGGAAAAAAGTCACTTGATTGTTAATAAGATATGTATGAGACATTCATTTAGATGGAAAGACATTCTCACACTACAAATTAAATTTTAAAGTATAAAGTAATCCTATAATTTATGATTTATCTCAATAAATATTATGTTATCCTATAATTATATTAAAGCCTTGAAAGTTGTTCAGGAGAAACATCGACAAGAGTTTCAATCTATCAATCAAGCCTGTAATGCCCTGCTTAACTAAAATTGCCAATAAATGTGTCCAAACATTTTGATATGTTGACCACCAACAAGAATCCTTGAGGCATGCACTATATAATAGGATTACAATATGAAATAGTTGGGAATGAACGGTTAGCTGATAGATGATTGTACTAGATGATTTAAGTTTTAAGTAGTTGATTGCATTATTGAAATGTTTGGTAAAATTAGTGCATAGCTATTAAAGCATCCACAATGTGATTTTTGGAGTTGCTTGACAAATTTTGACGGCGAAGGGGTTTTGGGGGGAGATGGGAAGACGATTGAGATCTAAGTTCACAACCGCCTTTGTTTTCCATATAATCCAAAACAGTTCACAAGGAACTCCTTCTTACAAAAACAAACTACAACAACACTACCACTTGTGATGGGCGAAAAATACGCATATGTTTGTTTTAACAACCTCCATTGGCATAATTCTAAATTTTACGTATTTAACTAATTTTGAATTAAATAATACCCAAAACTTATCTTATAATAATTAAAATTTCCAAACACTATTTAAAGAGCCTTCATTAGTCGACGCGAAGGAACCTTTTATACCAAAATGCAGAACGCTTTGGATAGCGTTTTAACCCATCATTACGATCCACATAAACTAATCCAAACTTCAATATGTAACCAGAATTCCACTCAAAATTATCGAGGAGTGACCAAGCAAAAAATCCCTTCACTTTTGCTCCCATCCTACAATTTACAGTAAAAAAAGCCATAAATTAATAGTAATAAAATATAGTAAATAGAATCAATGCCATTATTCACTTTATGATTTCAACCATTTGTAAGACATGAAAATATTGCTTAAAATCATGTTGATGAGAAAATAAACTTACTTTATAGCTTTCTGTAGCGCTACAAGGTGGCGATGATAGAAATTTGACCGTTGCGGATCATTGATACTATCCTCTAATGTAGTACTATTCTTCGATCCAGCCATTCCTTCAAATATTTTGAATTGGCATGGTTATCAAGATAATTTTTTTGAATTCAGAGCAATTAATAAAAACTATGAAATACAAGTAGAAAAATGAGTACATGTATTTAGTCTTACCATTTTCCATAATATAAACTGTTGGTCTATTATACTTTTTATCGATGTAAGCAAGAGCATCTACGAGTCCCTTTGGGTACACACGCATTTTGTCAAATCCAGTCTGCCAGAATTATATTTCAGAAAATGTTGTAAGTAATCCAAATCAAAAAAATTACAAAAAAAAAATGTATATGCAACTATTTATAAGAGATGAGATCCAACCAATATTGACAGGTTTCTCTGCTAATTAGTTGCAAGATTATTTAATTATGAATATTGATGATTTGTAAATTTTGTTAAATTGTATGCCTAAGAAAAACCAATTGAGCTAGATTAAATGGACAAAATGTTAAATCCATTCAAGTGTAACACAAGTTCAAACCCCAACTTTCCAAAACTTGGTTGAATTATTATCGGATTTTAAAATATAAAAAAAACATGCCTAATAAAACCTTACATATATATATATATATAGATTAGTAAAAATAAACTTTGAAAGTTCGATTTTAGTTTTATTTTAGTGATTACAATAACATAAAAACGTGTTTTTTTATGATCAAGAAATTTGAAGCTCCCTAAACCATAATATGCATGTCTTTATGATCAATAATAATGCCAAATGTGAGGATATATATAGGATTGATTTCCGCTATATGACTTTCAAAATAAAGAAAATATTTATATTTTATAATTTCAAAAATTCAGGAAAATGATTTTATATCCCTGATAATAGTTCCACTTAATATATTTGCTTTAGTTTAATATTGATATTGTAAAAATTATAAAGCAACATGTTAAATATAACCCCATCACCTAAAAAAGTAACTTACCCTATCACCAATGGATTTTCCATTTCTCTCGACTAGGAAAAAAAAAAAGGAAGAAAAAAGGAAACAAGGTTGTCAATATATTTTTCAACAATAAATAATATTTGAATTCAAGAAATAAAAATGGAACATATTAAATAGTGTTAAAATAATCTTACGGGAAGGGTAAATAAGGGAATCTGTAGTGCATGAGAGGCAACTCTTATTCTGAACGGTGTCGTTATGAGCTGCATATACTCCTGTATAATAACTCAGTCCAATAAAATCAAAAGACCCTTTAACCATTTCTTTCTGCTCAGAAGTAAATTTTGGCAATCGGCTATGAACATACTTCCGCATACTATATGGATAATCTCCGCGTGTTAATGGATTCATAAACCTGCAAATTATGTGAGTTCCGAGTCAAGATGCTATCGAGTTCAAACTCAAGTTCACTTTGTATCCAGGTTTTGACCGAGTTGGCTCACCATCCAAACATAAAATCTAGGGCTCTTTGCCTTGCACTAACATCTTTCTTGCTGTTTGAATATGGTACAAACCAATGTGTCACTAGGTTAATTCCAATCTCTCCCTTTTGCTCCACCTGTCAAAAACAATTTCATCTGTGTAACCTTTTAACAGCAAAAAGTATGAGTAAATTAACAAAAATTACCAGCTTAGAATTAAAATTTACCTGATATTTTTGCTTGTATGTTTTGACAGCAGCTGCATGAGCAAGAAGAATGTTGTGAGCTACAAGATAAGGCTCGATTGCGGAGTTTCCGGCCGGACAACTTGCCGGATTGCAGGCCGAGCAGCGGCCGGGAGCCATGAAACCTTGGTCGTAACCGTTCCGAGCGATGATGTATGGCTCGTTAAAAGTCATCCAATACTTTACTCTATCTCCGAATTCCTTGAAGCACAGTTCCGCAAAGTCTACATAGTCATCCCTGATCATTTAATTAATTCATCTGAGTTTATAACTAAATATATATATGGATCATTAATTTATCACTACAAATAATGAATGCTTACACTATATGTGTACTAAGAAAGCCACCATATTCATCATCAAGTTCTTGTGGCATATCCCAGTGGTAAAGCATCACAAAAGGTTCTATGCCTAGTTAATCAAAATATTCATTTAGATATCTGAATAATAGTATTTATTGTTAAATAAATCATATTAAAAAGATGATATTTCAGTAACTAACCCTTGGATAGGAGTTCGTTGATGAGATTGTTGTAGAAGGCAACACCAGCCTTGTTTACTCCTCCACTTAGCTTACCACCTATATATATATATATACACCAAATTATTATTATTTATATATTTAGTACTTGATAATACATTTATCTTCATTGGATTTGGTGGTTTTTAATTTATAAAAAGGATGCTAAAATATTCAAATTTCATTTTTCTTACGAGGCAATATTCTGGGCCAGGATATGGAAAATCGAAATGTATTGAACCCAAGAAACTGCACCATTTTCACATCCTCCTGCTCAAGCAAATACGCAAGTTTTGTTTTATTTAATTTTGACGATAAATAATATTTAAATGAATACATTGGTATTAAAATTATTTTTAATAATATCAGGTTCATCATAATTCAACCTTGTTGTTTTATAGCATGAAATATGGAAATTAACGTGTTGGCATTACCTTGTAGCGATGGTAGAAATCGACGGCCACGTCACCAAGGCTTCCGTTGGACATCTTTGCTGTAATGAAATTGTATAAATTTCAAGATTGTGGTATTTTCAATTCTGGATATAAATATAATATATAAACGATGATGGTATTTGGTTTTTTTTTCTAACAATTAAATATATTGTATATTATAATACATAACAATCAAAACATAAAATTGAAAAAACCCCCAAATTAAATGATTATTGTATCCAATGAAAAGGATAAAAAGTTGAAAAAAAAATAACCTGGGAATCGACGGGAGAAAGTATCCCAAATACTTGCTCCTTTCCCATCTTCAAAGTCTGCACCTTCATACTGCAAGATTAAACAGACTCCAATGAATAAATAAATGAATTTATGCTAATTTTCCTATGAGAATAAATTAAACAACAAAGAAGAAAGAAATTATATAATCCGATCGAAAACAAGATGAAAAATGAACAGAAATTAAATTCGAGATTGGAGAAAAATACTTGATAGGCAGCAGAGGAAACTCCAAAGAGAAATTCATCGGGAAAGCTACTCCGATTAAGCTGTGAAGCGGTTGTTGTGCTGCAGCCGATGCCGAACACGACACACCAGAAAACACAGCTAATTACAATATTCATGGTTCTTTGTTTTGGATTTTTCAGTTTTTCAAGGCTTTTGTATTTTGTTCTTCAAGCTACACACTATAAATAGATATGGTTGGTATTCAATATGGTTGACTTAAACTGTATATCTTGCTTTATTTACACTTAAGGATATTGTAACTTGTCTAACGGTAGATCTACTAATTAATTTAGTTTCATTTTCGTTTATTTGTATGGAAATAATCATCTTCGTATAATGGAAACAACCACCAGCCAACTACACAGTCTTTTCAATATGAATGGAACTTCTTTTCTATTTTTGAAAGGGAAATGTATATTCATACATGAAACTGGAAATTTTTGAAAAAAGATACTCCCTCCGTTTCACCCAAACCTGCACAGTTGACTTTTCATGGTATTCAATGCTCGTGTTTGACCATTAATATAGAAACAATATATAAAAATTTAATTTTTGAAAAATAGATGTTATAATGAATTTATTGATATCTCATATAATAGTTTTATATGGACCTATAATAAAAGTCAAAGTTTCCTAAGTTTGACTCTAAAAAGTCAACTATGCAGTTTGAGGTGAAAATAGAGGGAGTAATCTTTTTTCTATTCCCCCAAAAACATTAAAATAGCTTAATATTTAATAATAAAAAATATATCTATCATTTTTAATCGAAATACAAATTATATTTTGCTTAATTAGTTGTATGGAGATCTAAACCTCTTAATTTGTCATCATAGTCTCATCACCAAGTTCCTTTTTCGTTTAAATGACTATGTCATTGCTTGTCACGATGTTGACCAAAGAAACAACGTAGTTTTTACAATGTTGACCAAAGAAACACACCCTCTCTTTTTAGCCCGTTCCTAAAATCTTTTTGAATCACTCAAAAACGTTTATGTTTCTAACAATACAATCAATTGAGGTGACTTTAACGTCATCAAAAACCTCTTAAAATACAAGGGATCTAGAAATAGAAACCTTGCCTTAGAACTAATTAGAGATTTTGAAGAACTCATAAATTATAAAAGATAAGAAGAAATCAAATGGGTGAAATTAATAACAACAATGAAATACCTACATCAAAGAAACTGGACATAATCTTAGCCCTCTCCTTAGCATATAACCTTTTAATAAGAAACATGCATGGTTAAATAGGCTTTACTTTAAAGCTCAATTAAGAGACTAAAAGCTTCCACAACAGAATGAGACTATGTTTTTGTATTTTATTGTTTCAACCTACTATATATAGATATGGTCGGTTTCATTTATGTCACATTTAAATACCGGTATATCTTGCATTTAAACTTAATTTTATTATATATTACGGTCTAGTGGTAGACTGAAATCATGGAGTAATTAAAATCTTATCAGATCAGTTTAGTTATATTCAGTCCAGTAAAATGTAAATTTATGAAATTTAGGTTAATTTAGTTATACTGAATAATTCTTTTTTCAATACATTAATTTTTATTTCAATTCAGTTTTGCAAAAAATAATCTTTATCAAGCAATGCCTAAGTCACTCGTGTTTGTTGTTCCACAGAATTGAAATTGCTATTTTAATTACCCTCTTCCAATGTGGAGGATGGAATCACTTATTTTACAATAGGTAGATATTTCAAATGGAGTTGTGAAGAAACTTTTTGAACCACAAAGCTGATTTTTTGGGGTAGCGTTTGAGGCCATCGGCGAAATCCACATAGCACAAACCGAACCTCAAAGTATAACCAGAGGCCCACTCAAAATCGTCCAGAAACGACCATGCAAAGAATCCCTTCACATTCACTCCCATCCTGCAAAATTTCGATAAAAATAAAGCAATTTTTATGTTTTTTAGAGCAATTATATGAATATATATATATATAGTAAGTAAACTCACTTCATGGCTTTCTTTAGAGCTAATAGATGTCGATGGTAGAAATTCACCCGTTGCACATCTTTGATGCTGTCCTTCAATGGTGCAGCATTTGTATCGCCAATTCCTTCAAAAATTATTAATATTAATTTTTGTAATAATAAATCATAGGAAAGTATTTTTTTTAAAAAAGGGAAATATCAAATTAATATTGTTTACCGTTTTCAGTTATGATAATTGGTGGTTTGCTGTATTTTTTATTGATGTAAAGAAGAAGATCTGTGAATCCCTTCGGGTATGCATAGTAGAAGCTGGCTCCTGTCTGTCAAATAAAATATATAATTATTAATAAATAGTTGGATATTGACAGCATTCTATAAGATCTATTTAGTTATCGGTTAGTTCATGTTTACATAAGATTTTTTTTTCCAAATGAATATAAACATAATAATTGAATTGTGCTTAATTAATACTGCAATTTCATGTTAACAGAAATTAAACGTACCTTTTCCCCGATGAAATGACCATTCCTTTCAACTGCAAAAAAAGAATAATAAAAATAAATGGTGACCATCGAATAATATAATGGTAAATAAAAACATATATAGACACATTTGAAACTTACAAGTAAAACGAGTGAGTGAATCTTTTGAGCTTGCAACATGCGTCTTATTTGGAAGGGCTCTTACATGCTCTGCATATTTTGCTGTATAATAATTTAGTCCTATAAAATCGAAGGATCCTTTGATGTTTTGCTTCTGCTCAGGGGTAAATTCGGGCAATCGGGTATTGACATATTTTCGCATAGTTTTTGGATATTCTCCAAATATCAAAGGGTCCATAAACCTGAAAATAGAGATTTTTTCACAAAAATAATTTATCGAAATATCATTAAAATATCGCATGTTCTGTTCAGCTTATCTGAATTTTTTTCCAGTTCAGATAAGATCGTGTAACTTGATATTCACATCTTAATTTAATTATTTTAATATACAATAATTTTCAATGTATTAATTTTTTACTTCAAATTAAATCAATTCAGTTCAGATCGGACTGACTCACCATCCGAACATGAAGTCAAGGGCTCTTTGCTTGGCACTAATATCCAGCTTGCTGCTGGAATAAGGTACAAACCAATGAGACACATGAGTTATCCCTATTTCTCCCTTCTGAGTTGCCTGCAAACCAACATCAAAATTGCATAAACACCAAATATATATACGCACGTATAATATATATATACACTGACCTGATATTTTTGCTTGTACAATTTGACGGCAGCTGCGTGGGCGAGAAGAATGTTGTGGGCGACGATGTAAGGCTCCGTTGCGGAATCTCCGGCGGGACAGCCGGCCGATTTGGTAACCCAAGCAGAGCAACGGCCGGGAGCCATGGTGCCATCGTCGTAGCCGTACGTACTGAAAATGTAGGGCTCGTTGAAAGTGATCCAATGCTTTACTCTATCTCCAAATTCCTCGAAACAAAATCCCACGTACTCCGAATAATCATCTCTGCACATCGTATCAATTAACAATTTTACTTTTATTTACTTATAATAATTTGATAATTAAAGCCTAATTCTATTATATTTGGATTATTTAATTATGACCATAAATAAGTGTAATTTACTTACACGATACGTGGACTGCGAAAGCTTCCATAATCGTCCTCAAGTTCTTGTGGCGTGTCCCAGTGGTGAAGTGTCACAAAGGGTTTGATACCTAACTAATCAAATTTACTGTTAAATATTTTGTTAAACTGGAATTAGCAAAATATTATCATTAAAAAACAAATTGATCGTAAAATAAGTTAGATGATAATATTATTTACCCTTGGATAGGAGCTCGTTGATGAGATTGTTGTAGAAGGCCACACCTTTCTTGTTTACTCCACCACTTAACTTCCCACCTATATTCAAATATTTACTCAAATACTTACTTTATAGTGTTTTTTATATTATTTAAAACTAGCGGGAGTACACCGCGCGTTGCGCGGTATATTTGATGAAATACTCTAAAACAAACTTGACCCAACCATTCAATAATAAAACTATAAAAAATAGGTATTATAGGCCCAACTAAAGTTTAACAACCATTCATGGAAAACAATTTATTTTGACATTATTTGTAGGCCAGAATGCGGGTATGGTTGCTATACTTAATGGACTTAACTGCTTTTATTTTAAAGGTTAGAATGAAGGCCAGTTCCTAGTGCTATAACTTATCAGAATCACCACTGCAACTTTATTTTATTTTATATTTTACTATATTAACTGTTGTAATTTGTTAAAAAATAAAATTTGTTAAAAAGGCACAAATAGACATAGGTTTTTATTGAAAAGACACAACTTTTTGTTTATTATAATTACTGAAAAGGTATGGGGTGTAGTGTTTTGGCACATGGGTGTAGAATTACCAAATTACCCTGGCTGGAAGATACATTTGCTGGAAGATAAGGAGAAATTAAAACCAAAGAATTCCAATTATAGTTTTGCTCTAGGATAAATTATTTTTATAAAATTAAAGTATCATTGGACTATATGATCAATTGCTATGTAAATTAAACCGATGAACAACTATATTGAAATATTTATTTTTTTAATACTATAATTATCAATATATACTTACGTGGCAATATTCTGGACCATGAGATGGAAAATCGGAATGCATCTAATCCCACAAATTTCATCAGTTTCACATCTTCCTGGCAAAGTAAAAAACTCATGATATTGGGAATATTCGGCGATTTATTTTTAAACAGTACTTCATGTACAGCACATACATTAATTTGACGATGAAATAATTTTCATGTCAATAGTTAAAACCTTTTTTTTATTATGTAGTATCATATATAGGATTTTACAATAGTTGGATAAATATGGCATAGTATCAGTTCGTGAATATTGAGAATAAAATCTTCTTTTTTTTTTTTGAAAAAAGAGAATAAAATCTTCTAAGTAGCTCTTAGATTTGCATTTCAACCTTCGCTTGATTTTAATAATTTGGAACGAATAAAAAATTGTTTACGTCAAAGAATATCCATGTTTATATTTGAAAAAGAGGTTAACATTTTATAAATTTTGAACAATATTTATTTTTTAATAAACACGCTAGCTAGAACAAAAAAAAAATTAACAAGAAATAAAAAATCAAGAATATATAGTTGACTTGTTTTATTGTAAACAAGAAACTGCGTAATCAATCTATACCTTGTAGAGATGATAGAAATTGTCTGCTACGTCAGCCGTGCTCTGGTTCAATATCTTTCCTGTGTGAAGTTTTTTTTTAAATTTATTTTTTGATAATCAGAAACTTTCTTATTAATAAAGATAGCAGATTGAATTTCCAATGTCAGTATTGGGACGTAATATATTAAATAAGAAATATTATATTACTGCAGTTATCTCCCAATCTGTTTTTGTCTGATTGAATTGTAGTGGAAGACAAATGCAGTAATATTTTATAATTTTCCGATAAATTACAAAAAAAATATCAAACTTCGATAAGATTGAAGGAAAGACGTAAGTATGAATTATCGACTGACTGAAAACAGGATCAGCCTCACACTATGAAATGTCTTAATTTGTCATCGTCATTAAAATACAATAGTAAAATTCCATATATTACATGTTATGTCAAGTTAATATTAATATTTTATACACAGTTAAATATTTATTTATAATTTTTAATACATATTTTTATGTAATTAGATCCTCCCTAATCTGTCCTAATTAAAACGGCTTTGTTGACTTTTCAACTTTGACCGTAAATATGTCAATTTTTATATTTTTTTAATATGATATGGTGAATATAAAAATGTATATACTATATCAACACTAAATTAATAAAATTAATGGTCAAAACCAGCTCAGTTTAACTTTGAAAAGTCAATCAAACAGTTTTGGCTGAGACAGATTAATTATATTGAAAAGTCAATCAAACAGTTTTGGCTGAGACAGATTAATTATATTCATATACTCCCTTGTACTGGCTGGATTTTCACAGTTGACTTTTCACAATCTTCAATACACGTGTTTGACTAATAATATCTCTAATTATGTATATTATCAAGATTATAAAAATTTGATATCAATAAACTAAATATTATAACTGTTCCAAAAATAATAGATACGATACAATTTTTATCCATCTATGTATATTCAAAAATTCAATCAAATTTAGCATAGACTGAAAAAAAGTCTTTAGAAACAACTGGTACAGAGTATGAGTTTCTCAGAAATGTAGAGCCCATGCATGGCAGAAAAGCTCAAATCAAAAGAATGAAAATTCTAAATGCACGAAATTAATTAGAAGAGAAGATTGAAAATGGAAACCTGGGAACTGATGTGTGAAATTATCCCAGATACTAGGTCCTCTTCCATCTTCAAAGGCAGCACCTTCATACTGCAAGCGTCATTCATACAGGCTCAGTTAAAACTACAGGCTCAAGAAATTCCAGAGCAGTAAAAAAAGATAAATTTACCTGAAATGCAGCAGAGGCAGCTCCGAACAGAAAACCAGATGGAAATGCACTTCTGTTGAACGCTGAAATCTCACGGCTTCCATCTACGTCTGCGACGCAGCACCTCAGAACAAGAACGATCCAAATTACTGACAAACTTATCACTTTCATGGCTGCTTAATTAATTCTCGTGGAGTATTCTTGTTTCTTCTGAGCTCTGCCAAACAAACTTATTATATCGCCCTCATGAGAGGACTGATCATCATAAAACAGATTTATGATAAGATCACTTTATATTTTATTTGGTTAGTTTTTTTATATATATCTTTGTATTGTTGGTACTCTGCTCTTTTACTTTTGTAGGAACTCCTGATCATTTCGAATTCTTGTCAAAGTGCGATTTTATTGTTTTTAAAGACTAAATATTGTATCTGGTTGAGACAATCTCACTTACGTTGGTTTATATCCAAGTCAAAATTAGTAAAACACCTACTCCCTCTGTCTCACCTCAAACTGCACAGTTGACTTTTCAGAGTCAAACTTAGGAAACTTTGACTGCAATTATAGGTCAATATATATGATAAAACTATTATATGAGATATCAATAGATTCATTATAACATCTATTTTTCAAAAAGTAAATTTTTATGTATTGTTTCTATATGTACTTAAAGATATTAATGGTCAAACAAGATCATTGAAGACCGTGAAAAGTCAACTGTGCAGGTTTGGGTGAGACGGAGGGAGTACACATAATAATTAATGATAGACTAACAACCGAAAATATTAGTTGAAAAAAGTACTAAAGCTTATTAACTTTAAGATAAATTTTCAATTGCTCTCATAGGATGATCATACTTAATAGGTAAAACATTATGTTTGTAAATGTAATGATCAGATAAAAAAGTGAGAAGATCAACAATAATACTGAATGATCACGCTTCATGTTAAAAAGGGGGTTGCTCCATGCAAGTTCATTTTTCTCTTGCAGGTCCGTATTTTTACCATAATACCCCTAATATTGTTAAGGCAAGAAATGGGCTTGAAATCATAAGGTTCCATGTACGGACATGTAAGAAAAAAATGGACCTGTATGGAGAAATTGCTTATAAAAAAGACCAGATTTGAAACTAAGAATATTAACATTTGTACATATGTTTCAATTAGAATCGTACAACATGAGATGCTCTATAATTTAAAATTAATAATAAATTGAAGATGTACTAGGACATAAGTTTCAAGTTGTATGAGACAAAAATTGTCAATATATATCTAATGTGGTTGGCAAGTCACATTCTAAATTTGCTATTTTGGAGGTCTACAAGAGCAAGTGGGCAAGGAGCATGGTAATCAATCTCATTCTGTTTTTAATATTTACGTACGTTGCAATGCGGCGAAACGCAAGGTCAAGTTTAGTTTCGTGCACAGACGATTTATGTCTTTCAGTAATTCATTCCAATTGATATTCTAGTCTGAAATCCACGAAAATTATCATGACTCTTTTTAGTTGCTTTCATTTTAAACTCATACTATTTAGCTGTAAAATGTGAAAAATCGTGCGAGGTCAGAAATTAAAATTTCAATACATATTGATTCGGGTCATGGATCATGAAAACGGAGCAAAGAACAGAAACCGGAAAAAAATATGTTCGAAGAGACAAGAAACATAAATGACTCACATTGCTGTATAGCTCTCATTTCTTCCTCCAATGGAGAATCAGAAGGGATGTATCTAACTTGGGGCAGCTATAAAACACCCTCTACTATCTCTAACGAGGAAGCAAATACCAGCAGTTAGAGAGGAAGAAGACTAGGAAGCATCAACATTGAATTTAAGACCAGAAAGAGGCTTAAACCATGCAATTTTGATTTTTTTTTGGATTTGGTGGTCTTTTTCCAAGAGGTAAAAAATTATATTTTGCAATTTCTGAGTCAATGGCTGAGTATATATAGAATGGTTTTATGGAGAACATTAGGAAAATCATGTCTTTGATCTGACTCAAAATAAAGGATGAATTGGTTGAGATATTATCATAGAGCCATCTATTCCTAGTTTTCCATAAAATCCAATAGGTGACAGAGGGAGAAAGTCTAATGATCATGTTATGCAGAGCACTCAAACCATTATAAGTAAGATAGAAAGATAGCCTTTCCCAGATAGATGTAAAACTTCAATCAGAAATAACCATAAAAGCATGCATGGTTTTCCAGATTTGTAATGAGAATTCACATGAGTTATAGAAATGGTCTAAGGAATCTTCATTACAACACAAAAAGCATTTGGATGGCAGATGAAAATGCATCTTTTTCAGGATGTTATCAAAGGGCAAGAAAGAGATTTTCTTTTGTAACCTAGCGTTCCATAAGTGATGAATGGAAGAAATATTACCCCTTGATTCTCTAAGCCTGAGATAGGTTGATTTGAAAGTGAAATAATCTTTGAGGTCAGGCTTCCAGATCAATTTATCTTCTCTATGAGTGTGAAGTTCAGTTTCCTGCAAAAGAGAAATAGTGTTAGAAGAGAGAAGAGAGGATAGTTGTTGCATATACTGAGTCTTGTCATTTACAAATGATGCAACAGTGCTATCCATAGAAATATTAGTAAGGGATGGTTCACAATGATCCATCAGTGGACCAATATCCAACCAGTTGGATGACCAAAATTTACATTCCCCATTCAACCCATGCACTAATCTTAGATATCCTTCCAGTTGGGAGAGGATTCACTAGTGGAGGGAGAGAGGTTTAAAGGCGGTTCCAACGTACCAGAGAAGGCACAATGGAACCGCCTTCTGTGGCCATGCCGTAAAACAAAAATAATTTAAGGCGGTTCCATGAACCGCCGTGGTTTTTTACGTACTTTCGAACTCGCAAACTACGTTCGGTCATATACTTTCGATATCGCATGTATCATAGCCATCGGGGTGTTTAGACATATGCGTACGATATCGATGGTATTGAGAGCTGAGTTTAGTATACATTCGAGTTCGACAAACTAAAATGTAATACAGGGGTTTCGATATCGAGTATATCTGAAATATATATTCGATATCGAAAGTAGAACAGCAAATTTGAAATCTAAGAACATGACTTGTCGTATTCGAAACTCCATGCACCATACTTCGATATCGCAAGTATCACAGCCACCTGGGTGTTTAGATATATGCGTACGATATCGATGGTATTGGGATGTCAGTGTAGTATACATTCGAGTTCGACAGCCTACAATGAACTACTGCAGTTTCGATATCGAGTATATCTGAAATATATATTCGATATCGATAATGTAATTGAAATTTGAAATCTAAAAACATGACTTGTCGTATTCGAAAGTCCATAAACCGTAATTCGATATCGATTAATTACTATATGAACCAAAACTCAAATAAACTTGTGGCGATATCGAATATACGTACGAACCTCTTCGATATCGTAATAAGCTTTGAAGATCCATGGAATTCATCACACGCTTTCGATATCGCAACATGTGTTTTAATCCAACGTAATCGAATTGATTAAAATCCGAACGACGAGCGGCTGATATCGCAAGCAAATTCGGCTGAAGCTCTGTCACAAGACCAGAGACACATCTCGATATCGTATGAGTTATGTGATGTTTGCGATATCGAATATTATGTCGGTTATAATGTTCGTGCGATATCGTTAAGGTTAGAAAGGGAACGAATAATATACGCGATACCGAGAGTAAAATTCGGCTCAACCCCTGCTGGAATGCCCGAATATGGTGACGATATCGAAAGTGTTGTCTGTCATATGCATATGCGATATCGAAAGATATAATTCCAATATTTTCGAGTTCGAAACGGATAATTCTAATATTGCGCTTTCGAAAGTTACATCTGCCCAGACAATCTAAAGCTACACTAATAGATAAAATCCAAACCACATGTAACATTAAACTAGTCTATGATAGCAGAACAACACAACTAAATTATCATTTAACCTAAATCTATGCTAGGAGAAACGGGGATGATATTACCCGACCACGAACCAATATAAGGTGGCGTGCGAACTTATTTCTTGCATCATTCAATTCGGCCATAGTGTAGGGAGTTTGGTCATCTTCAAAAATCTACATTTTTGTGATATAATAAGGAAATTAAAAAATCGATGTCAAGTTATATTCCAAAGTTTAATGAGAGATGAAAAAACTAGATGATGAAGAAAATGAGCCTACTTGACGGAGATCAAGATTGTCCAACGTTAGAGAATCAACACACTTGTCGGTAAATATGAATGTGTAGTAGCCACATTCCCAAGTAGATCGTTGTCTCTTGTACTTTGTTGAGTTGAAAATCCAAAACGGTAGTTAGACAATGAAATTATGTCTAAAACATTAAAAGCAACACAAATACAGTTGCTTACCGTTATTTGTATGAGTTCAAAAGATTGAAGGGTATTATCATTAACCTCATGCATAACCACCTCGACAAGATCGGCGAAGGCTTTGGTTGGTGGAAAGTTTAGAGAATCAATCCAATAAACTCGCTTTTCCTCGGGTAACATAGCAACAAAACGCCAATGGCCACTAGTACAAAATTGACAACATTATTAGGTTTTAAATAAGACAATAACATAAGTTATCAACCCGGAAGTATACAGAAAGATGATTACCCTTCTAGGTAGGGGCCTATGAATATCTTCTTGGTTTTCATACGAAGTAAATTGGTAAGATAAGCACGTTGGCTTGTTGGTGCCTTGCCTTGAAATATAGTCATGGATTGGGGACAAAAGAAACCTATCCAATCTTTTTTCTTTTGCAAAGACTTGTGATGCATATAGCTAATAGTGTAATTGTAAAAAATTAGTACGGGATTTAAAGGTAAAAATAATATCATGCAAAATGAATATGAGGAAACTTACGTTTGATGTAGTGATAGTATAGTGGAGTCCAAATCCAACATATGCCAAAAATCTTTGAAATCTTGCAAAGGAACCTTCAAGTCCCTCCTCACTCCGAACACTTGCTCGTTACCCGAAAATTGACATATCATATTTATGTCTTTGTGATCCAAGTACTCATGTAATGTTCTAACGAACATAGGGAGTGACCTCAACAATTCAAGTGTTTGCTTTGCGTCAAAAGAGGATGGGTATTTTTTAGCTATTGTTGGTTTCTTCAACTCGGAAGGTTTTTTCCTAACCGGTATGTCACTACAATTTCCATCAACTATCAACCAACGCGGCCAAATAACAAACCGGCTCACCGCTTGCCCTACCCTAACGATGTCCCCTTCGGGCATTGGTAAAAGTGCCATTTTGTCTATCGCCCTACCTATCCCAACTTTACCAAATCCTACGGGAATGGCAAGTAAATGGTGTGTGCGCATTCCCTCATCAAAAGTTCCATTAGCAACATGTTTTGGGGGTTCGTTATCACCAACATCAATGAAGAGCTTGTATGTCAAAATCTAATGAAATTTAAAATTCAAAGTCAATACTCACGTAAGATTAAATAAATTGACATTGTTAGTGTAGGGATTACCTTAATGGGGGTTGGCTTGGAAGTGATTTCTTTTGCTTTTTCAACGTACCGTTGCTTTGGCTCCAAGTCCACATTTCCATTGATTACCTCAAGTTCTTCGTTTATTGGAGAATGATGTGATCCCCTTGACGATGGACGTCGCTCACCAACAACGACACACTCTTTGGGTGGATGGACGTAACCAATTTGTTGAGCCATTCCTCGTAGCTCGTTTCGCATATCCTCAATCTCAATTCTTTGCTTCTCCATTGATTCGTTTTGCAAGAGGATCGTCTTCTTGGCTAAATATAGTTCCGATGGCTTGGAATTTCCGTTACTTCGCTTAATGCCAAAAGCATCTCGTTGACTCAAGTGGCGACCTACCCCCCTTGCCCTCCCGGGATGATCTTTACCAATTGCTTTAGCCAATATATCACACTTACCTACGGGTGCAAATAGACCTTCTTTTTCTTGAACCACAATTTCATCCTATAGAGATATTATTCATTATTTGGATATAATCACAACACATATATTAAATACAAATAAAGTGAATGAACAAAATAAAACATTATTACCACTTTTTTTGCAACTTGTTCAACTTCGGTCGTTGAGTAATTTCCACCGTCCTTCATCCTTCCTCTAACAAACAATTCATGGCGTGGAATGTCATCATGTTTCAATGGTACCACCTTCTCGAGGGCCTCTTCTAGGGTCATCCCTCCCTCAACCAATTTTGTTGTGTCCACTTCGCATCTCTCTTTAGATATCTTCTTTCCCACCCCTATATACCCCGACCTACTCATAGTATGATAGAGTTTATTTGCCTTTGCACTTTTGATTTTCACATATCGGGTACCCTACAATAAACATGATTGTGTTAGTATAAGTTAAAAATGAAATGAAGGCACACATAACAAAAGTTATAGACTAACATCCGCTTCATGATCAAGAGTCCTTTGCTTGAAAGTTTCCCAACTTGATTCGAGAATACCATTGTATTTGACTCGAGGATGTTGACCAACTCTTTTCCCTCCCTCGTATATGTACTCCTTGGCCAATCTATACTTGAAGTCTCGGCTAGCCTTGGACACTATGTTCAAAGCAATTTTTTTCACGGCTTCCTCATCCGATGCATCAATCTCAAAGGGTTGCTTCTATCAATAACATTGATTGCGTTAAAAAATGGTGCAATAAAAAAACATAGTACAAATTGATAATGAAGTAAAGGTTTTGGTAAAGATGTACCTTACACTCTTCATATAACTTGTCCCTTTTATCTTGGTCGAGTTCCTTCCACGATTTTAATTTTATGTCCACTCTTGTTCTACCTTTGCAACCACACCAACTTGACCACAACGCCCTCTCATCCGATATAGCTACACCATGACGATCAAAACTCATTGGTGTCTTAATATGGTTATCCCAACGCCTTTGAACAATCCGGCAATGCTCTTGAGCAACTTTGCGACTACTAAGTTCGTTTGCTACAATATTTGTATTTTTGCTATTGTGTTTACTCTTCTTCTTCGGTTGCTCATCGTTAGCATCCTTTGCACGTTTATTGTTAGCCATATTAAGATCCCTACAAATAGAAGTACATGACAATAGTCATAGGTTAGAGCTCTTCACACATGTTCTAGCTATGAACTTATGTCAAAATAAGTTCTCCCAACAAATACTCATACAACATATAGAGTCATAAATTAGTAATACCTTAGTCCATGTTAAGATGACATTAGAGCACAACACATTTAATTAAAGCTTAACCCAAAATGGAGAAAAAAACTCAAACCCTAGGTTTTCAAAAAAAGAAATTGACTACTCACCGTTTGTAGTAATTGATGTTTGAAGTGTACCACCCAACCTTCTCAATGAAAGCCCATTCAATGAACACAACCCTTTAGGTCTTAAGAACCCTAAAGTGTCAATGTGGAGAAATGGATGAAGATTGACCAACAAACCCTCAAATTTCAATAAAGATAGTTGAAAATCATTGCAATAACACAAATATGATGGATTGATTGAGAGATATAGAATAGATGATGTAATGGGAGGGAAAAATTGATGGAAGAGGTGGGTAGAGGGTTTGAAACCCAATAAATGCGCTTACACCAATTATTTTGGCGTTTGGATGTTTTTGGGTGTGTTTGACCCGACGAGATTGCAGCTGACTCGCATTAAATGCGTCCAACGGATAATACTTTCGATATCGAAGGCTAAATTCGTTTGATTAATAAACCTTTTCGACTTCGAAATTTCTTTTTCATGGGCTAGGGTATAAGGTCAATTAGGGTCAACGTGGGTTTCCACATGGATAATACCCACGTTGGTTGCGATTTCGAAAGGTAAATGTTAAGACTTTCGATATCGATGCAGTACTGATAAAACTATTCGACATCGAACATCCTTTTGAGGGTCTAGGGTTTAAGGTCAATGAGGGTCAACGTGGGTAGTACTTGGTTTAGTTGCGAGTTCGAAATTCTAAGTTCTACATTTGCGATATCGAATATAATTTAACAAATTTTACACAAATATGAGAATTAAATATTTTCAAGATTAATAAATTATTTATTTTAAATTATATTGTATTGGATATGTGTCATGTTATTGTATTGATCCAAGCTTGTTATAATATAATTGATTAATATGTTTGATTATTAATTTCATATTTCACAAAAACTATGATTGGGATTTTATTACCAGTAATTTAGTACTTCGACATTAATATGATAGATGGTGTTATATTATGTATAATTTTATTGGATATTTCATTGATTGATTGCACTAAATAGATTACTATGTAATATAGTCCATAGTTTGGTTTGAAGTACATAGGTTGCTCATTACTGTGTTGCGTCTAAGTTTGTTGTTCGTTGAATGCATATATGCTAATAGTTGATTACCAATCTATATTAAAACCATGTTCATTTAAATTCACTAAGACTCAATATTGTGTTTAAAATTAAAATTAATAACGTGCAACATATTTAAGTTCATCGAGTGAGCGACAAACTAATAACTTTATAAAGTTAAAAAATAGTAACAACGTATTTTTTTTTTACATTGTATTGGATCTTAAATAGCATTATAACTTATGCTACAGTATACAAATATAAAAGTTTCGCATCTAATATTATATATGAAAAAAAAGAAATATTAAATAAAACTCATGGTTTATAAGAATCTTCGATATCGATATGTTAATATTATGAGAGAAGCCGAATTCGATATCGAAAACATAACGTAAATATGTAGCGATATCGAAATAATAATGAATATAACTTTCGATATCGCTAAAACAATCTGCTCATGCCCTGTGACATGGACCGAATAGATCTTCGATATCGAAAGTGTTGTGACTATATAAAAAAAAAAGCGGCTTTGCTGAAGTTCAAATATTTTCCCCCAAATCTTCGAAACCTAATAGTCGATTTATATCAAATTCGATTTCGAATTTCCACCCAACCCACCGGAATCATGGTTCGTGAATCAGGAAGAAGGGAGGTACAAACCCGAAACCCAATTCCGAGGCAGGCAAAAGGGAGTGGTCGGGGTACAGGTGCCGGTCCGAGCGTGACTCGCGGTGGTGCCACCAGTAGAGGTAGAGGTCGTGGAGCACAGGGGCGGCCGGAACCAGAGGGTAGGAACCGAGGCAATGGGGAAGAGGAGCGGGATGAACCCGAGGGGAGCAATGCTAGTGGTCAAAACTCCAATCCAAACCCTAGTTCCAACCGACGTGTTGTCAAGGAAACCTTCATCGACACGGCCGCTTCTGAACGCTATCATGAACGGCTACATAGGAAGGTTATCATCAGCAAGGTATTCAAAAAAACCCAATTAGATAATGATTTGAAATTTGATTACGTTTTGAAGTGGTTTAGACCCCATCACTTGGATGGTTTGTTGTTATTGGAAGATGAGGCCTATCATGAAGAGGTTCTTCAGTTTTATGCTAATTTTAGGAAGAATGGGAAGATGTATTCTACTAGGGTTAGAGGAATAGACATTCCAGTTAGCATGTTCACTATCAACGAGGCTATAGGATGTCCTTATGTGGACGATAGCTTCTTGAGGGGTACGGATCCTAATGGTCCATATGACATGTTTGTCCAAAATAGCTTTGTCAAAAACATTGATATTAAGCTCCCTTTCAAACTGCATAGGATGGCCAAAAAATATTTTAACATTCCAAAAGAATTTGGCTTGGGAAAACCTAAACCCGACTACAAGATAGGGGAACTAACCGGTGAGCAAAGGCTTGTGTACGAGTTCATTGCTATGAATGTATTCCCTAGCGGAGGTCATCCTTGTGAAGCAACAGTCCACAACATCATGCTCTTCTACTTCATCATGGAGGAGCATAAGATAAACCCCGGGTATGCTATTCTCCAATACATGGCAAAGGCAGCCAAGAGTTCAAAGTCGCGACTTCCTTATGGTCGACTTATAACGGCATTGATCCGCAAACAAGGGGTGATACCCGAAGGTTTTCCCTTAGCATCCGAGTACTATGACCACGGGTGGTTGGTCAAGAAGGGGCTTGAACTCAAGGAAGATGGTAAATATGGCCCAAAGGACCCGAAGAAGAAGAGGTTAACTCCTGGTAAGCATTTGTAATTTTGTGTAATTACATGTTTTAATTTTGAAGATCTTCATGTACCGTTCAAATGGATACATCCACCGTAAAAAGACCGGTCCACATAGTTTGATCTCACGGACTAAGTGAACAATCAAATGAACCATGATGTCAAAAAATGATGGAGGGAAGTACATCTCCAACCGACACAAAACCTCCACCACCATTCTTTGCAACTTGTCTAACCTCCGATGACTAAGACTTTTCCGACAAATAGCCTTAAAAAAATAGCAAAGCTTCGTAATAGCATTCCGCACATGCATCGGGAGGGAACCTCTAATTGCAATGACATTCAACTCTTGCATCAAATTGTGACAATCGTGTGACTTCATACCCGCCAACTTAAGTTCCTTTAATTGGACACAAGACCTAATATTGGAAGAATACCCCGTAGGAACTTTGACCGACTTCAATGTGTTACAAAAACTCTCCTTCTCTTTCGTCGACATTGTATAACAAGCCGGTGGTAAGTAAGACTTGTCTCCTTCCTCCACAGGTGCGAGCGAAGGTCTTATGCCTAAACTCACCAAATCTAGACGTGACTTCAACCCATCCTTTGTTTTGCCCGGGGTGTTTAACAGTGTACCGACCAACGCGTCACACACATTTTTTTCAATGTGCATGACATCCAGACAGTGAGTAACCTCTAGGTATTTCCAATATGGCAAATCAAAAAATATTGACCTTTTTTTCCAACTACCACTATTTTTTGCAACCTTTTCCTTTTTTCCATAAACATGTCCCAACTTCTCTATGGTTTGGAGGATTTCAACGCCAGTTGGAGGAATGGGTTCTGGATCGGTCTCAATTTTCCCATTAAACCATTTTTTAGCAAACCTCCATGGATGATCTTCAGGAAGGAATCGCCGATGACCAAGATAAACCGTTTTCCCACCATTTTTCAATTGACAATGACTTGTGTTTTTCTCACAAATTGGACATGCAAGGTGACCTTTCACTGAATATCCTTTTAAATTGCCCAATGCCGGAAAATCATTAATGGTCCACATCAACATCCCTTTTAACTCAAACTTCTCATCCCCACGACTACCATCGGCTATCGATACACCCGAGTTGAACAAAGACCTCAAATCTTCAATGAGTGGGGCAAGGTAAACGTCAATGTCATTTCCAGGCTGTTTCGGTCCTGATATCATCATTGATAGCAACACATATTTGCGTTTCATCATCAACCAAGAAGGTAGATTGTAAATAACCAACATCACAGGCCATGAACTGTGTGTGCTAGACAAATTGCCAAACGGGTTCATACCATCCGTTGATAACCCTAGTCGGAGGTTTCGGGGTTCTTTCCCAAATTCAGGGTATAATTCATCCATTTTTTTCCACTGTTCTCCATCCGATGCATGACTAATGATGTCATCACCCCCTCGCTCCCTCTCTGCATGCCAAGTAAACAGTTTCGCATCATCAGGATTTGCAAACAACCTTTTCAATCTAGGCACAATAGGAAGATACCACATTACTTTTGCGGGTGTTTTCTTATCGCTAAATGTACTCTCTTCATCCCCAACTTTGATTAATTCTTTATCCTTTACTTTGTATCGAGACTCCCCACATACTAGACAATTATTCAATTTTTTCTCCTCCACCGACCTATACAACATACAATCATTAGGGCATGCATGAATCTTCTCCAATTCCATTCCCATTGGACACAAAATCTTTTTTGCAGCATATACTTTATCGGGCAACAAGTTATCAACCGGAAGCATTTCTTTAACAATACCAAACAACTCCGTCATCCCTTTATCGGTAATCCCATGTTTCGCCTTCAAATTCATCATCAACAATGTTGCCGCCATAATACAATGCCTAGACCCCTTGTATAATGGTGTTTCTTTATCATTCATCATTGCCGTTAGAACACTAGGCTTATTAACAAATTCCCTAGCAACATCTTCTACCATCTCACCAAGATGAGCATCATATTCCATGTCTTCACTACCAACATCAATTTCGGGAATAATTTTGTCAACTACAACTTCACCATGCCAAATCCATACCGTGTACTTAGGGTCAAAACCCCTACAATACAAATGTTCACGTAAAACCATCGCATCATCATAATAGGCATTGTTCTTACAATCTTTGCATGGACATCTAACACCTTCAACATCTTTCATCTTTGCATCCTCAAAACCAACATGAATAAATTCCTCTATCAAACCACGATACTCAAGGGACAATCTATCATTCCTTCTAATAATTTCGAGTCTTTCCATATCTACAACGTCCAACTATTGCAAAACTCAATAAAATTGATAAACAACAAACTCCTATGCAATCAAGGAAAAAAACAATGAAACAATCATCAAACTCACATACAATTAAATGGTAAGGTTCAAAACTCAAAAAAACTATACAAATTTGATACCTTTAAGTTGATGATTATGGTATGAATCAACCCAACAATTTTATGAACCTTCAATCCCTTAGATTGGAGTTTGGAATCCGAAATCAAGTGTTGGAACAAAATACCCACACAAGAAAAATACCTAAGTTTTGAGGGTTGACCAATTTAAAACGCAATTTTGCGCAAACAAGATATATTTTCGATATCGAAGGTTTATAAATTATAGCCCCATAGGTCATTTCGATATCGACAAGTGTTTTAAAACAATATAGATATCGAATTCATATTCTCCTAGTCTCTGTCAAGAAGGTCGAACTAATTTGCAATATCGAATCTTTATGTTAACATCTTCGATATCGTATACAATATATGAGACTTGTTTATGTAAACTCAAAAGTTTAATTTCGATTTCGACCTTAACCTGTGTAACTATTCGAATTCGCAATGTGGTAAATTTTGATTTCGATATCGAAAGTATAGTAACCCTGAGTCAGTAGACAAAGAGACTAAAATTATCTTTGACCCTCATTTCTTGTTTGCTCCGTCCAATTAATCACATGGGACCATAACTATGTTGGGAAGTCTATTTTATGGGATCTCAAGCATCATTTTCATCCAAGCCTTTTCTTTTCTTCTTTCTTCCTCCTCTCCTTGTCAACAAATACTCATATAATGGCGGGCAATAGCAATGTATCCCCTGCTGAACAAAGAAGGCTAGCAATGGAAGCAAGGATTGCAAAGTTGAGGACTGATAGGATGAGAGGTATGAATTAATACTCAACATAGTGCTGGATCCTCAATGATTTTACATTTTTTGCTTACACACTTCATTATTACTAATTTGAATCTTGTATGAAATATGTAGAGTGGGAAGACGTTGTTGAACCTGAGCAACGCCGCAAGCTGGACTTCTTGAAGAATCAATTTCAATATCTTTTTCCTCGGTCGGGGGCTGCACGAATTCCGTGGGATGATTCATACATAATTTTAGAATCACAAAAGGAGTTTGACAAAGAATACACTCGTGGTGTAGTAAGTTATCCCCTCAATTATTCTTTTGTGAAACAATATTAATCATATATACAGTTTTAAAGATCAAATTATGGATTTTTTTTTTACTTGTTGCAATAATTTATGATTTCCAGAAAAGAATAGAGTTGATGCGCCGTGCGGTTGAGAAAGGGCTGATTAGGGCGGAGAAAGAAATTAGGGAGACCCATGAAGCTAAGGAAGAAATTATCAGACTAGGCAGACAACATTTCATTGGAGTTACTATGGATCCAACAGAACCAGAGTACGCTATGGAATGTTTTTTGTACTGGGACATTTCTGCAGAATCCTGTTCAAGTTCAACAGGTGAAGGATGGTCTTCAGAAGCTGAAGAAGATTAAATTTCAATGCTTGATCTAATATTATGCCCTTTCATGTTTCAGGGTGTTTTTAGGATCACTTATTTCCTTTTACTTCATCTGTGTTGTTTTTTATTAGTATGAACTTTGATTTGAAGTTTTATGAATTCCAAAATTCGGCCATGAATTTTAATATGAATGTGATTTTGGAGTTTGAAATTCGAAATCAAGTGTTGGAACAAAATACCAACACAACAAAATAACATAAGTTTAGAGGATTGACCAAATTAAAACGCAATTTTGCCCAAACCTAATAAACATTCGATATCGAACGTTTATAAATTCTAGCCCCTTAAGGGAATTCGATATCGATAGTACTTGATCAATACCCTAAGAAGACTGTGTTCGATATCGAAATTCAGTTTGCAATGGTTTCGATATCGAATGCATATTCTCCTAGTCCCCTGTCAAGAAGGTCGAACTTGTATGCGATATCGAACGTATATAATTAGAGTTAGCGACTTCGAAAATTATATATTTAATATAAATAAACCGGCGGAGATTATTAAACTCAACCTTCTTATCCCAACTTTTTCAATCCCTCTGTGCCGAAAAATTCCCAAATAGATCCCTTAGCACAAACCCATCAACTAATTCCAAGATGTCGAAGGATTCTAGCCAATCTTGTGCTCAAAAGGATACCCCAAGAGATTTGGTGGTGTTGCCCACCTTGATTGACAGGGATGCTTCCAAGGTAATGTATTCATAGATTCATGTAAATTTTGATTTATGTTTTCTCAATAGTTCATGCTATTATTGTTTGTGCAATAACTTATTTACCTAGTACTTGGTACCTTTGTGCTTGGAAGTAGCTAGTTACCACTTTGGATGCACAATATTAGTTTCTGATCTTTTAAATCCCACATGTCCTTGTATGGTGTTAACCGGAAATTTTGTGGTGATTTTGATTTACGTTTGTTCATTGTGGTTGAAAAGATTGCTAAGCCTCAGCCCCTAATCGCTGATGGAAGCAGGATTGGTTCGGCCTCGACTGTGGAAGTCAAACATGTTGACAATGTCGATGTCAAACCTGAGGCATCACCCCCGACTAAGAAGATTAGGAAGCCTTGCTATGGTTGGATTAGCGATGGTAATAGTGATGATGAGGACAACTTTATTATGCTACCTCCAATGGAAGAGAATACTTCTTTCAAAGGAGCTTAGATACTCATTGTTCTTATGTTCACTATCTTTGTACCATTAATCTTGTTTGACATTTTCCGTACTCTTGTTCTTTTCTTTTGTTGTTTTCTGGAATTTTAACGTACTCTTGCTTCTTTATATTTGATGGTCTTTCTTTATACAAGTATATCATTTTTAGGTTAATCAGGACAATAGAATTCGATTTCAAACACATTAATCTAGCCTTTCGAATTCGAAAATATGTTCATACAAAGACAACACAGTAGAAGACTTCGCATCTTAACTATTTCTACAAACTCAACAATATAATGCGATATCGAAAATATATATTATAACCTTCGATATCGTATACATCATATGATATTTGTTCCTGTAAACCCAAAACATATATTTCGATATCGTCTTTTATATGTGTAACTCTTCGATATCGCATTGTGGTATATTTGCATTTCGAGTTCGTGTATATATTTTAATTTAAGGCGGTTTATACAAAACCGCCGTAAAATAAGTGCCTAACCGCCTTCCTTCATTTTCTTAGCCTACAGCTCGCGTAAACCATCCGAAATTGACTTTCGAGTTCGAAAAATATGCTATTTAACGGCGGTTCCAAGGAACCGCCTTAAACAACCGCCTTAAAACCCCTGATTTGCACTAGTGATTGATAAGATACAGGGAGAGAAGCCATAAGATGGGTCCACATAGCCTCAACCTTTTGAAATTTCCACCAGAGCTTAGCTGAGCAAGTTTCTATGATGGTGTGAATTGATCTAAAACCTAAACCATTATGAGAGATAGGAATGCATAGGTCATCCCATTTTCTCCACGATTTCTTAGGTTTAAGATCAGTTTCACCCCAAAAGAAAATCTCAACTTTCTCTCAATTTTTTTAACAATCTGTTTAGGTGGAACACACACTGACCAGATATGTTGGGGCGAAGCATAAATACATGAATTAATCAAAATGATTTTACCACCAGTTGAAAGTCAAATGTTTTTCCAGTTCTTAAATTTCTGATCACTAGACTCAAGTAAAGGCAAAAAATGAGCATTGAGAGCTTTCCCTTTGAAGATAGGAACACCAAGATATTTAAAAGGAAAGCTACCAATTTTCATTTCTAAAATGCTCTTAATACTGCTCACAGAAGAGGGAGATGCATGTTTACTCATAAAAGTGTCACTTTTATTATAGTTAATCTTCTGACCAGTTACATCCTCAAATTTAGCAAGAAAAGCTTTGAATGTTGTCAAAGTTAACTTATTAGCATTGAGAAAAACCACCGTATCATCAGTATAACTTATGAGAAACATGCAGTGCATTTGCAGGGAGATCAAAGTATTGCATTTTACCATTTTCAAAAGCAAAGGCTAAACTCCTAGTGAAAGCTTCTGAAAAAATGTTAAAGAGGAAAGGAGAAAGGGAATCACCCTGTTTTATACCTCTTGTAGATTGGAAGAAACCAACAGGCTTACCATTGAGAACCAAGCCTGGGAGAGATTTTGCATAATAGAATAGATGAATTTTCCATGAAATCCAAATTTTTGGAGCAGAGCCTGCAAAAACCTCCACTTAACCATATCAAATGCTTTTTAAAAATCTAATTTAATAATACAGTTAGTCTCTCTGCTTTTCCTATCTAAGAATCTGACCATTTCTTGAAGGAAGATGACATTATCTGAAATATCTCTTCCTTTCATAAATGCAGATTGGTGAGGTGAAATTATTTTTGACATCAGAGGCTTCAGTCTCTCCATTAATAGTTTAGAGCAAATTTTGTTCAGTACATTGGAGAGACTAATTGGCATGTAGTCATCAAAAGAGATGGGAGTCTCTTTTTTGGGAATAACAGTGATCCAAGTGCTAGCAATGCCCCTTGGAATTTCTTTCCCTGATTGGAATTCAGTCACTGCTGAGAGGAGATAAAAAAAGATAGTATCCCATGATTTGATGAAGAATTTTGCAGTGAAACCATCTGGAAAAAATAATCTCCTTTAGTTCAGGAAGTGTGACAGGGTTAAGAAGGGTCAAATTATCCTCACTAGAGATGAGATTTGAAATTTTGCTAACACCAGTGCAAAGTTGCCAATACAAGGCGCCGATGCACGGCGGTTATGCCATTCTTTTCAAAACCGCCGTGCAATTACACTAACGATATCGTTAATGTCATGTTTTTATCAACGATTTCGTAAACCGGTTTACTTTAAAGGTAAATACGAATGTTGACGTGAATAACGATATAGTTAGGTTCATGTTTTTACAAACGATAGAGTTACAAGGTTTACCACGTAGGTAAAGACCAACATTGTTGACAAAAACGAAGTCGTTATTTTTGATATATTCATAACGAATTAGTTATATTAGTTAATCTGAAGGTGAAGACAAACATTGTCGAGCAGCATTATTGACAAACACGATATCGTTAGATTCAATATATTAATAACGAAATAGTTAGATTGGTTACTTCATAGGTAAATACCAACAATGGGTGAACGAAACGAACGCGTTACTTTTAATATATTACCAACGATATAGTTAGCTTGGTTACTTTGAAGGGAAAGACCAAAATTGTTGACAAAAACGAACTCGTTGAAGATTGGTACCAAATCGATGATATCGTTAGCCACAATAGTCATGAATTAAATTAATTAGCTAACAAACCATTAGTAATATTTATTAAAAATATGAATTAAAAGTGAAGCATCCATTAGCCTTAACGAAATCTGAACCCAGTCTATTTATAGTTAACGAAGTTGGTTTTGTTAATTGGGATGATGACGAGTTCTTTAGGTTTTAGGTTTTGCAGTATAATACAATTTATAAAGTTAAAATAAACCTATTTGTCGAACAAGTTTTTCGAACAACGTACAAGACTCTTGGCATTCATAGTTCTCTGAGATTGTAATAGCGCTCATCCATCATACCAATCAGGTGTTAGAGGTACGATATTATGGAGTTCTAATCTGTCGAATTCCTTATTTCGTTCAAATCCGTAAGAATAATGATCTCTACAAAAAAATTAGTTTTGTCCGTGAACTTCATATCTTTATTCGAGAGTGAGGTTCAGAAGAAGAATAACGAGAGTGATGATGCATCTTTTGTGGGAAGGATAGAAGATGATATGGATTATGATGAGAGACTCAATGACTTAGTTGACGATGTTGCTGGACATTTTGTTGGGAAACTCGAGATCTTGGAAGCGATGTACAATGACAAGAAGACACCGTTATATGAAGGTTCGATCCATACTGTATTAAGTTCCACGTTGATGATGATGAATTTGAAAGCTAAGCACGGTTTTTCAGACAAAGCAATGACAGAAGTGCTTACGTTGTTCAAGGAGATTCTCCCGTCCGACAATTTGTTACCTAACCACGGTTTTTCTTTTCAAGGAGACTAAGCACGTTTTTTCTTTTCTTTTTCGGAGGAGCCCGTTTCTTCCTCTGCGTAGCTATTGGTGCTTTTCCTTTACCTTTTCCCCTAGGCGGCATATCTCCGTTCACGAAGTTAGGGCGGCGCGGAAAGGGGATGACGAAGATAATAGGGTTTTACTCGTATGAATTATATTTGGGAAACTTTTTATTTTATAGGCCCGTAAGCACCGAACTCGTTAGGATTTATTTATTACCATGTGGAAACGGAAAGCCCATATTTGTAAAAGTCATGGGTTTAGGTTTAAAGATATCTATAGAACTCGTAATGTGGGTTTAGGGTTATTGTATAAAATAATTTTAAAATTATATTGACAAAACTATATTTAATAGTTCTATTAAGTTGTCGATTCGAATCAAATTACTTAAATGTCACAATTTGTATAAATATATCTTTTATTTAAATTTGTATAAATATATCTTTTATTTAAGTTTAAATGAACAATTTATGAATCTAATCTTATTTTAGTTCAATTCAATCATCTATACGTATGAAACATTTATGAATCTAGCTACATTTCCATTCTATTCGGTTTTCTATTCCAATGAAATTACCAGACTATTTCCATTCTATTCGGTTATCTATTCCAATTTGGTTTTCTATTCCAATGAAATTACGTGACTACCTCAAATTGGTGAATATATCTTTCAATTCTATTTAGTTTTTTGTTCGTATCAAAAACCCTAAATATATATCACAAACTCTTTGTTTATGTTCAATCTTCTATTCGAGTGTGAAACATTTAATATGAGGATCTAGTCCGAATCAACTAACAACAACGGCAATGATGTTTTATTAAACTCTTTTTTTTTAAGTTCAGTCTTTTATTCGAATAAATAGTCATGGGTTTAGGCTAAACAATATCTGCATAAATCGTAATCAGGTGGGTTTAGGGTTGAATAAAATAATATTAAAATTGTATTGACAAAACTCTCTTTAATTTTTTATTCCAATGAAAATTACCTGACTACCACAATTTATGAATATATCTTTTATTGAGTAAACTGTTTTTATTGGTTTAGCTTTATTTTGAAACATCAATGTGTTAATATAAATTGATACTTTTATAGGTGCAAAAGGAGTCATGACCCGGATTTCCAAAATGTGGGAATGTTTGACAGGGCATATAGATGCCCATGAGAAACAGGTTGCTAGAATTGAAGCGTATCAAGATGAAATTATTTCGGCACAAGGGCTTGTAGTCGTTGAGAGTGAAGATGATGTTGAGTATGACTTTGGAGCCGAATTCTCATATGCCGTTCCTGAAGATGATAGGATTGAAGATGAAGATGAAAATCCTCACAATGATGACATCTCCACTCCCACTCCTTAGGTTTGTTTTTTGTTTTAATTTCGGGACAAAAGTTGTGAATTGGATGGTTTCATTAATTCTTATGAACTTGTGAATGCCTTTTATCTTAATTGCATGTTTTAGCTGTATTTGACATGAAATCGCCCGAATTCGTGCTGAAACTACATTTTTTTGTTTCTTTAGTTAAACTAACGAGCTCGTTCGTTAAGCATCCTTTTGTACAAGATACTAAATAGTTAACTATTATTTTGTAAGGGTTACGAATTCGTTAGATATACAAAGTAATGAAATATTCTGAAGGGAATATATCCCCGATTCAAGCCTATTTTTAATTCAGTTATAATAATTCGATCAATAATTACGGATGATTTCGAGGATTCCCATTATTAATGCATTGAATTCGTGCGGAAACTATATTTTTTTGCTTGTTTAGTTAAATTAACGAGCTCGTTAAGCATCCTTTTGTACAAGATACTAAATAGTTAACTATTATTTTGTAAGGGTTACGAATTCGTTAGATATACAAAGTAATGAAATATTCTGAAGGGAATATATCCCCGATTAGCCTATTTTTAATTCAGTTATAATTTGATCAATAATTACGGATGATTTCGAGGATTCCCATTATTAATGCATTCCCACTAAGTTATTGTGCTCCAAAAACCCTACCCCTTCTACTTCTATCCATCACACGTCAATCCTAGATAAAAAATTCAGTCTTCTACACCTTATAGCCTTGCTCAGTCACTTCTATTCGTTCATCAACATACATGCTGAGAGATCCTATTAGTTCATCAACAATAGGTTCATCTCAAACAGGGATATAATTGAAGAGAGTTCCTATCTCACTTTTTTTGCTCTAAAAGGTAGATTATTTTGACTATAATGATTATCAAAGTTGCTTAATTCGTTTTTTGTGTTTCTTGCTACAATACTTCCACCATTATAGTATGATGGTGGATTACTCATGAGCACCCGGCTTGTTTTAACACTTATTATCTTAATCATCTCATCTAGATTGCCTACGATGGCGCCCGCAAAAATAAAACAAAAGACGCATACAAATGATGGGACTGAGGGTGATGGCTCCAACAACACCGAGGCATGTAGGAGAGTTATTAAACCTAGGACCCATTGCCGAATTATACACCAACGAATCAAAGATGAGAAAATAACTCCCATGTCCTTCAACAAGCTTGGCGTGGCAATTGGTAAAGAGGGGCACTTTTGGTCAAGTTGGGTTTCCAAAACCGCTAGAACAAGGCATGACATAAAGTATACCGATTGGCGTCGGGTACCTAATGATATAAAGACCGAGCTTTTAGATGAATGCAAGGTAAAGTTCAATCATTATTGTGTATTTTATTCTTAAATACAAGGTAATTCCTAGTTCAAATCTAACATTTTACTTTTTGACTTTTGAAGAGACCATTCAAAATTGATGCCCCAAACCTGGCAAAAGTTGATGACATGACCTTACAAAAATTGGGGAAAATTGCAAGAGATTATAGATAAATGTTGGCTCGGGAGTTTGTGTTTGGGGTAAACAAGCACATGTATCCTAATCTCATATATCCAGATATCCTTCCAGAAAGTTGGGATTTCTTCAAAGCTTATGCTCAAAGTTACTTTGATGATGTAAGTAACCCTTTCATATGCCCGTTTGATGACTAATTCAGTATACTATAAAATGATGTTGACAACTTTCTTTATTTTTCGCTTCAATCAAGGGTACTCATCAAAAGAAGAGTGACATTGCACAGTTGAATAAACTACCACACCGATGTAGTCGAGCCAGACATATTCTTGCCACGGAGAGGTATAACAAGGATGATATCAAGCGTAGAAGACAAGAGAAAGTTGATGCCGGTATGTCCTTAGAAGAGGCTATTACCGGCATGTCCATACACCGAAGAAGATTTGAAGGTTATTACCAAAAACTTTGCTAGCTATGTTCTCAATGAAAGAGGAGGCGCCATATCTCAAACTTTGATGTAGCTTATGTCTTGCTTTGTGTGTTTGGCATTTCGAATGAAGTTTATATTAAACAATTATAGTTTTTCGAGTATTTCTTGAGACAAATATTGTTCATTTTGATTATTAATGACAATTACATATCAATTTTGGTTTGAGTATACAAATTTTGGATTTATATTCAAATTCAATATTGCAATGAAATTCATGAATTTATACGAATTCGTAACCCTGCCCGATTTTGTTTTGGAAAACAGGTTTAGTTTTGCTAACGAATTCGTGAAACATCTTAACACATGACGAATTCGTTACCTTTTAACACATCCAAGACAGTGGGGATCCCGGGTTACTTCCCGGTTCGTAACCTAAAACAAGGGTTACGAATTCGTAAATTACACCCACAACATCCATCAATTTAAAGAACTCGTAACTTATGTCATTTTATTCTCGACCTAATGACATCATCAGATTTCTGAATTTACGATGTCATCACTTTGTTTTCGACCCAACGATATCACCAGATATTTGGATTTAATATATCGTCTCATTAAATATTCAAATAAGGATAGCGTTAGATTTTATGGTCTACGATATCGTCTTTATAAATCTCCATGTAACGAGGTAGTTTATGTAAGCGATTTCGTTCTTTCATTTATCATGTTAACGGTTTCGCTAGATTAGGCGAACTCGTCTCCCATTCTCCAACAAACGAACTCGTTCCAACAAACGAACTCGTTTAAAATTTTTAGCTGACGAAAGCCTCTAGGTTTTAAAGACGATTTCGTAAATGTCCATATTACAGTTAACGAATTTCAACATCTTAACCCCTCTTTAAATAATGTACGATGTCATTACTTTTGTAATCGGCCGAGTTCGTCAGGCTTACGGTTTTGTTGCATAACGAATTCGTTATTTGGACTTAATCTGCTAACGAGCTCGTTAGATTTACACGGCGGTTTAAATAGAAGCAAACCGCCGTGCAACAATGCACGGCTCAACCAGAGACGGCGGTTCAAAACCGCCTTGCATTCTCAAAATAACCGCCTTAAACTCTATGTTCCTGCACTAGTGTAAGAAAGTGAGACTGAAAGTAGTCACTGTCCTGATCACTATCATCATAGAGAAGTGTTCGGTAGTATTGAGTGGTTTCATTCTCAATGTCTACAATGTCATGAAGCCATACACCATCAGAATTTTTGACCTTGGTGATATTAAGCCTATTTTCCTTTCTTTAGCAGAATTATGGAAATTTTTTGTATTATTATCACCTTCCTTAACCCATTTTATCCTAGATTTTTGTTTCCAGAAGTGTTTCTGTTCATATACAGCTCTAGTGAGTTTGTCTTTGGCATGCTTTAGTTTTAAAAGTTCCTCAAAAGAGTTATTAAGTTCATAGGCTATTTCCTGTTCCTCTAACTCTTTTTCTGCTTTCTCAACATTAGCATGGACATTGCCAAAGTGTTCTTAGTTCCCGGCTTTAAGTACTTTTTTCAACCTTATTAATTCAAGGAAGAAACCAAGCATACCTAATTCATGCAGTGGGAGTTTCCAATTATTATCAATAATTGAACAGAAGTCATGCCTTTTATACCATGTATTTAGGAACCTGAAAGGTCTAGGTGAAGAGGAGATGGAACTACTTAATGTGATAATGAGAGGATTATGATGAAGTACACAGTCCTCTATCCAATCTCTGCCTAGTGGGATTTCTAAATCTCTTATTACTCTAGGTAAACAGATTGTCCGCAGTATTGATTTCTTCTAATGCCACTGAGTTAATAAAGTCATTAAAATCCCTAATACTCCCAAGTTTGGGAGTAGAGGGACCTCTATACTCATGAACTGATTTTGTGGCATTAAAATCCCCAATCAGAAGAGATGCAGTGTGAGTAAATGAAAGCAGAAAAGACCATAAATGTTTCCTACCAGCTCTAGTTCTAAGACCATATACAAAAAAAAGCATCCATATCATTATTAAGAGTAAGAAATTTAATATTAACATGGAGAAATTGCAAATGATCTTGAACAAGTGACACAGATAAACAAGAGGACCAAAATAACCAGATTTGACCTGAACAACCATACATACAGTTATCAAAGTGAAACAATTAATTACACCTACAGTTGTCATGCATAGGTTCTATGATACAAATAAGATCAAGATTATGTCTATTTGTCAAGTTTGATAATTTGTCAAGAGAAGTTTACATACACCTAATGTTCCAAACCAAAAATTACATAGGTTCTATGTAATTTTTTTTATTTTGTGTACATACTATATTATATATAGATGATGAGAATCATTGGCACAAGTTTTAAAACGCAGCAGATCGATTTAATTTTTGTACTTCATATTGATCAATACAAATAAACAAAAAGGCATACTATCAAAACATATAGTTGTGGTAAAAAACTATTCAAAAACTTGAAATTTGAAACTTCGTGAAACCAAAAAGGCATACTATCCAATATTCATGTGTTGTAATTTGAAACATATAGTTGCTAATCTAATAGATCGATGATCACATTATTCCTTCAAGACGCTTTAGATTCTTAGTCCTTGCGGAGGAATTTTTTGAACCAAAGTGCTGACTTTTTGGGATATCGTTTGAGTCCATCCTTCAAATCCACATAAACTAATCCATATCTGATTTTGAAAGCAGATGCCCACTCAAAATTATCCAGAAATGACCATGCAAGATAACCCTTTACATTCACTCCCTTCCTGCAAAACATATATACAAATATATATATATGAATATTTTTCTTTATATTATTATATTTAAGTCCTCCCAAACTTATATGAAAAAGGGATGGTGATAAGAAAGTGAACTTACTTTAAGGCTTTTTGAACAGCTAAGAGATGGGCATGATAGAACTTTGATCGGTGCGGATCATTGATACTTTCTTTTAACGTTGTATTTTCAGTTACATCAGCAATTCCTTCACACATTTTGAAATTTGATCAGTTCAGAAATTCAGACTTGGAAAAATGAAAAGACAATAATAAGAATTGCATTAGTCTTAATTACCGCTTTCTGTGACATATATCGAGGGTTTATTGTACTTTTCACTGAGATAAGAAAGAACTTTTGTAAGTCCCTTCGGATAGTTGCAGTATATAGGGGACCCAGTCTGCCAAAGAAAAGAAATAATAATAATTAATACATTTCACTAAAAATATAAAGGGCCACATTCATTTTACCCTTTAATACAATAAGTTTAGCTCAATTTAATTTCAATTACTAATTTTAGTTTAATCTAATGAAATCAAAATAGTATTCCAATTGATAAACCCGCTTAATTAAAATTCAATTAAGTTTATATTCAAAGAAAACATTTGCATGATTTTTTAAAAAGGCATGAAGCACTTTCTTATTGGTTAGAGTAACTTTTTTTTTTTTTTTTTATTGGTTAGAGTAACTTACTTGTGGACCAATGTACTGCCCATTTCTGTCAACTAGAAAAGGAAACCACGGAAAACAAAAACCAAGGGTTAACTAATTATCAAAAAAAAAAAAAAAAACTGTACAACTTTTGTTTTTTTAAAATAAAAGAAAAAACTTAATGTAGATAATTTGTTCTTACGAGAAATCCGAGCAAGAGAATCTGTCGAGCTTGCAATGGTGGACTTATTCTGAAGAGTGGGATCGTGCTTTGCATATTTTCCTGTATAATAACTCAATCCGATAAAATCGAATGAACCTTTTAGATCATCTTTTTGTTCTGCGGTAAATTTTGGTAATCGATGTTTCACATATCTCCTCATACTATATGGATAATCTCCATACGTCAATGGATGCATGGTCCTGCAATAAGGCCAATAAACAACAGTTAAATATATGAAGATAAAAAAAAAGAAGTCATTTTTTTTTTGAAAATAAAAAGAAGTCATTTTAACTACAATTGGAAAAATAATTCCAATATAGTTTTGTTGAAAATATAGTCATTAAAACAAAAATAAGACAGTGGTAAGACTTTTGTGAAACTCACCATCCAACCATAAAATCAAGGGCTCTTTGTCTCGCGCTAAGGTCCTCTTTGCTGTTGGAATATGGCACAAACCAGTGGCACACTAAGTTCAACCCTATCTCTCCCTTTTGAGTATCCTACAAAAAAATAATTTAAAAGTTGAGATTTCTAAAAAAAAAAAATTATAAATTTCGAAAGCACATTCTCTGTTCCAAATTAAACTGCACATAAGTTGTTTAAAACATGTGTACTTACCTTATACTTTTGCCGGTATAATTTGACCGCAGCGGCATGGGCAAGAAGAACATGATGGCCGACTATGTAAGGCTCGGTAGCCGAATCTCCGGCGGGGCAAGCCGGTGTTACCCAAGGGGAGCATCGACCGGGAGCGAAAAGGCCAAGATCGTATCCGTAACGAGCGATGACATATGGTTCGTTAAAGGTCATCCAGTGCTTTACTCTATCACCAAATTCCTTGAAGCACAGTTCAGCAAAGTCTAGATAATCATCCCTGATCATATGAATGAATTAATTATTGAGTTGATGAAAAATCACTAATCTTCCAATATTAGCTAACTAATTATTCGTATATTAACTAATTGATGAGGGACTTACAAAGATTGTGGACTGAGGAAGCCACCGTACTCATCATCAAGTTCTTGTGGCATGTCCCAATGGTACATCGTCACCAAAGGTTGTATACCTAATCAAGAATATAAAATAATTGTATTTGTGAGAAAAGAGTAGAAAAATTGCCTCAAATTATGAAAGGGGAGTTGTAATTAATATGGGTAACATAATTTATGAAAGTAATATCTAATATGTATGACATTGTGGCATTTATCTAAAAAAATCATTTTAGATTAATTATATTCAATTTAATTATGATGAAATATGATTTAATAAAATTTAGTTTAGTTAGTCATGCTGGTACTATTTTTAGAAAAATGAATTTTAATGGTAGTACAAATCATTTCAGCCCAGTTCAGATAAGTTTAAATGAATCGAAGATAACATATCCTTAGAGGATATATATTAAAAATTAAAATTAGTCATAAATATCTCAAAACAAATTGAAAGTGAAACATTATGAAACCAACCCTTTGATAGGAGTTCATTGATGAGATTGTTGTAGAAAGCAATTCCTTCATTGTTCACTCCTCGACTTAGCCTCCCACCTATACAAAAATTTGTTATTTACTCATTGTTTAAAAGAAAAATATGAATAAATATAATGAAAAAGGACAAATATTTATAATCTAAATCTTACGGGGCAATATTCTGGACCAGGAGATGGAAAATCGAAACGCATTAAATCCAAAAGATCCCATCAATTTCACATCTTCCTGTTTAAACAAAAACACACAAAATAAGCCTCTAGTACCCTGATTTTGTAATCTATAATAAAATATAATATAGTATAATAAAAAATAGAACTAAATTAAACTTAACTGAAAAATATACTAACTACTGATCAATATATAATACCTTGTATAGATGATAGAAGTCGTCGGCCACATCTGGGGTGCTTCCATTGTACATCTTCGCTGGTGTTGTATAATACAAAACAATGTCAAAACGTGCATTTCTTATAATCAATCAAACAAACCTACAAACAATTCACTAAAATGTAAATTAAGTATATATATAAAATCCGGCTTTGAAAAAAATCAGTGATCAGTTCGCCCATCAATTCAGATTTCAACCAAGCATTTTGAAAAAATCAAGCATCGATTCAGATTTCAAATGCTTTGAAGATGAATCTGAATTTCTATAAAATCTGGCTTTGAAAACATATTAAACAAAAAAAAAAACCTGGGAATTGATGGGCGAAGTGATCCCAAATGCTTGGTGCTTTTCCATCTTCAAAAGCAGCTCCTTCATACTGCAAACATAATTCGATTAGTTTTGGTTTATAATTTCATCAAAAAACTTAAAATTTAAAATAAAATCTGATCGAGAGTGTACTTGAACGGCAGCTCCCGTGGTTCCAAATAAAAACCCATCTGGAAAACTGGTTCGATTGAGCGCTGAAGCATTTACCAACAAGATTTTGAGTAAAGCCACCCAAACAATATAACTAATTATCACCTTCATGGCTTCGTTTTTCTGAGGCATTCTATTCTGCAACTGCTTTCTTTCTTTTTTTATAATCGTGTGTGCCAATTATGATTCATGATTCATGATTCATGATTGAGTGTTTGACTGAATCGAAATTTATTTAGGATGTTTTTGGTAATTGTTTAATTTTAATGGCACGTTTTGGATGCCGGCAGTATGCAACGTATTTTAAAAAAAAATTGTTTTGAAAAGCAATATGCAATGATTAGTATAATCTTAGGTTGGTGTATTATTTATGGTTGTTCAATATATTCTAATGTAAACTTCCAACTTGGGAATTGGGATGGGAGTTTTTCAATCTTGAAACTCTCTCATTAATATGCTCGTAATTTACCACTAATTTGCAACATTTTTTGCCTTTCTTTTTCTTTTATATCATATCCACCTTTAAAAATAAAAAATATCCACTTTTATTCTTTCTTAATTAGTGCGAATGGATATTTCTGAAAAAAGTGTGTGGAATAAACGACGTAGTTTTGTATTCTATATTGTATTAGACGGAATTTTAAATATGGTAATGTACCATTCGATTTTTTATCACATGTTTAGTTAATTAGGTAATGTATTAATTTTATCTAAAAAAAAAGTAATGTATTAATTTTTATTATTACAACTCAGCCCTTTATTCATTTTTTTTTTCATTATGTACACTTATTATTATGGTAAGAAATATATTCCATATATAGGCAAATAAATGATACGAGATTTTAGGCAAATATTCCACCTAAATATATTAGCTAGGAATATATATATATATATATTTGGTACATATATGTATGTCTTATTAATTTTATATTTTAGGATATGAAATAGATATCTTATCATATCATAATTGATTTAGTCAACTGCATACACTTATTTATAAGCTTATTTAGATAAACGACCACCTATACATGCATCAAGTTTTTGTGCAAATAATACATTCATCCTCAAAACTGAATGTGTTAAGCTGGTGGACATAATTACTTTCCAGACTCAATGCTCATTGGCTTCTTCTCTTGTAAGGTCATTCTAAATGTATCACCGGATTATGCAGGTAAGTTTATATGATGGATAGGTTTAATTATTTATCCACCCTTTTTAATATCTTCCTCACCTTTGTTTTTTCGCCCGTCCGTCCCTACAGGCTACCACCTCCCCAGACTTCCACAGTGCATTCGGATATGCCTTCTCCGACCAAGCTTCAGATGCAGATATTCAACCTCGAAGTCCTCGCAAAACAGTCAATGTCTACTTTTCAACCGCCTCTGCTCCGACCAGCCCCACTAGAGGCTATCTCTTCACTCCGGCCGGCGACCATACCGGAATAAGACGAATCACCATCGACTCCACCTAGTTGATGAATTTTCAGCCATTTGGGACTAACATGAATAACATCAACATGATCTCAGCATGATGTTGTTTGGGGCCTTTGGGTGCCGATCCGAACTTCATTAACAACAAATTATTGAGGCAGGCGACCATACAAATCAACCTGATCAAACCTGCGGTTCATCATAAGTAAGCCGTGAACGCTAATCTTTACAACCCATTCTCCACGGCGTCGGTCACTCCAGGCGAAAAACGACTTCACCAACGACTGCCCTTGCCGGAAAACATAGTAGTTCGTTTCATACTCCCACCCCGCTTGAGCTGATGTTGTGGAGCTTGGAAGCCAGCATCCCAGCGCCGGCGGTGGGCAGAAGCCTCATTTTCCAGCGACTGATAGATTCGGAAGGAAGATAATAAAAAGGGTATTATTGATATTTAATTAAAATATTGCTCAGGCACCTAGCCTTTTAGTAAAGGTTTTAATTTGGTGCAAGACCACTTTTCTCCACAAAAATTTAATGTCTTTAACCAATTTGTTTCTTCAATCAAAGTTGTGTTTTACATGTTTGGCACCGAACAAAAGAGCAAAGGGAAATCAAGAAGAACCCTTTTGATGACCAGCAACCGCTTAATACCGTGACGTGACTTTAAGGATGAACTTTTTAAGACCACGAAAATGATCTCCAATACACGCAAATACACTATACACTGACCTGACGCCATGTGGGGGGTGCTCAAATCTTCAGAACTGTACTAGAGAGCCATAACATAACCTAAGTGGATAAACAAAGGTAGCGGGGATTTATGAAATCTTCAGAATTGTACTAGAGAGCTTAAAGAGTTTAGGGTTTTAGGTTTGAAATGAAGTTAATTAATTGCCATATGGATACCGATCCATCATCTTCGTAGTTTCTTCTGTTTGGTAATTGTTGTAGCACATAGAAGTAATTGTATATGTGAACTAATCACTGATCTCTAATCTTTATCTCTATTAGAGCAAGTCCAACAGGATCTCTATAATAGAGATTTTCTATATTTTTAGAGTTTTTTGTCTCCAACAGATTTGCTATCTCAATCTCTATTATAGAAAAATGATGAGAGAGAAGATTTCATTCTCTATATATGCATAATGAGAGAGTAAATTTGGAGAACGAAATTTATGGGAATTGAATTAGATTTCCTATTTTTAGTAACTTTTTGAAAAAACATTCCATTTTCTCTCTAAAATCTCTAAAATAGCAAAACTGTTGGATTGGAAGGAAAAATTTATAGCAAATATCACCTTTTTTTCTCTACTTTAAAAAAAGATTAAGAAAACCTGTTGGACTTGCTCTTAAGGGAGAAATATAATTTTTAATTCATTTATTGTAATATTTTGTTTAAATAAACAGATATTGAACTACTATATATGATCATGATTTGATGATATCATAGTTATCCTAATTTATTTATGATTAATTATGATAGTTATCCTAATTTATTTATGATTAATTATGAGGATGATGAAAAGCACAAATTACCTATTTAAATATTTCTTGAAAAGATTTTTGAGATATTCTATATCACTATAAATAATTACCATAAGTCCATAACATATAATTTAAGACAAATTCTTGGGTGAGACAGCCTCACCCAAGAGGAAGGGCCAAACTAACCCTCTTTCTACAATTTGTGGGGCTAAATAATAATTAATTTCGACTCGGCGCAATAGTGATATAATAAATATGTAAATTATATTATAAAAATCCAATTAATTGACATCTAATTACCTAATAATATAAGGGACGAATTTCTATTACAGTAACATATTTAATTAAACTTTTTTTAATCTTTATTGCTACTATATCACATTATTTTTAATAACATAAATCAATTACAAAGAAATAATTTTGAATACTAGGGCTAAAAACAAGTCAATTACAAAAAAATAATAATATATTTTTTAGCACTATAAAAATAGTGTGCTGAAATAGTAATGCTATATTCTCTTGAATTTATCAGTATTAACTGAAAAAATAGTTTTATAAAATTCATATTAGTTTATTCTATTTTTTAATACATGGTTTTTCACTTCATTTAATTCAATTCTGTTGAGTAAGAAACAAACTTATTAGAACATAGCCTAATTAATATTTGTAAAGTACAAGTTTTAAATAAAATTTGATTAATTTTCAATTCAAATAAATTTAAAATAAATTATTATTTTATAATTGATTAGTTACTCCTGGCTGTCCGAGCTTCTCTGCCTCGGAGAGTAATGACTTGAGACCTGTTCTCTGATGCCTGCAAGACAAACTCCCCGGCGCTACCCGAGGGTGGTAGCTCCGGTGTGATGATGAGATTTTGTGTACTGAAAAGATAAACTCTGTATTCAAGAGTTAGAGAACTTACCTAGAATAGTTGATTATGGCCTCCTTTTATAGGTGTCCTGGAGCGCCTAGCTCGACTCCTTTTCCCTGTTGACTCATCATTCTTTTCCTCCTCCTCACGTACGTATACTTCACGTGAGACTGTACCTCCCGTATCTTGCTTGAGATCCTCTCACATGCCCATGTATCTTCCTGGTAATTTCCTTAAGTAACTGAGTCATCACATTTCTCGTTAGTTGATGACGCAGTCTGTATTGTCACAAGCCCCCTAAGGCTATTGTTAGTTCTGGAAGAGCAACGCTTGTCTTGACTTTGTCCGAACCTTCTGCTTTTTTATCCAAACTCTCCTAGCCGAAGATTTGTGGGCTTTGTCGTTTCGTTATCCCTGGGGTGACATCCTTTTAATAAGTGGGCCCCGAGTGGCGTGCTTTTCGCTTGACGACTGCTCAGTTTCCGATTTCCCCCTTCTTTTGAGTGACTTAATCATCTTGTCTTCTTCCTAGGTACGGCTTGTCCGTGCCCTTTTATCTTCCACCGCCTTGCTCATTTTTTTTTCTTTACTATAAATTCCTACCCCTTCTCCCTCGTTTCACTCATATGGCTGACTGTCTTTCATGCAATTCTTCCTCCTTTTCTGAAGATTCATGTCCACTTGTTCTAAATCGCTCTAGCTTGGCTTCGCCATCTTCTGGTAACTCTTCTAACAATGGCTCCACCTCGTCTTTTTGCAGCGATATGACTCGCCCCAAGATTGTCCCTTTTGGTGAGGGTCTCAGCTCTCGCTGTCCAGAGTCTTGAACAGGAACTGGTGAAGCCCCAAACGAATCCTTGCGTATCCGACCGCCGAGGGTCGTTTCCAATGCTTTGGGACCCCCTGCTGACCCAGCGCAGGATTGGATCTGCGCCGAAACCATTAAAGCCGCCTCTAGGATGTTCTGCCATTTAGTAATGGATGCTCAGCTTATTCCCTTACAGTCTAATGAATATCAGACTAATGGGCCATGCATTCCGAAGCGTCTGTTCCAGTATGGCCTGAGCCTGCCATTCCATTCTTTATACTCTGACCTCCTTCACCACTACAAGATTTCTCCTGCTCAAATTAATCCCAATGGGTTTGTAGTTATCATAGCGTTTCTGGTCAACTGTCGTCGATGTGGAGTTTTTGAGTCTGTGGACCTATTTTGATCTTTCTTCTGCCTTTCCGGGAACGCGAGCCGGATTCCCTGTATCTTTGGTTTTGCATCTCGTGTTCCCAATGCCCACTTCATCCAGGACTTCGTTAATTATTTGAAGGGATGGTTAGTGGACGGTCATTATTCTTATGACCATCTGGCCTATCCGGCCCCCTGGTGGAACTGCGATGTCACATTTGAGGACCATGTACCTTGGCTCCTTGACAGGCTACGCTCGGATCATGAGACTCTGCTGGACAGCCCAGTATAGTTGTCTCAATACTGGATCCCTGAGAACGGTGGGTTTTCATTGCCTTACGAGGTGTACCCTGCCGAGGTTTTCTCTGCTTCTTATTATCGCGCCGTCTGGCCCGAGCAAGGTTACCCTTCAAGACTCCTTCTTTTGTTCCGATGATTGATTCTCTTCCTTGAGTTTTCTTCCTTTATCTAATCTATTTTCCTCTTTTCTAGTGCTCCCGTCTCTCCCAGATGATCCGTGTTGCCACCCAGGGCCTGGCTCTACCGTCTTGCCAGAGTTAGATGGCCCGAGCCCTCCAAGTGAGACTCTGCTCGTGGAACTGGTTCTGTGGTTTCCATACCTGTTCCTTTTCCTAACCTGATCGGCGCCCTTGCCAATGACCCTCTGAGTTGCAGTCGGAAAAGACCTCGGCCTGAGAGTCCAAACCATCAGTCCATTTCTTCCCCGAGTGATACGCAACTACAAATTCCTTGCTCCAATCCCTCGGTAATTTTCCTTTCCCTTTTGTGTCTTGTTTTTCTACGCATTTTAGTAACAACTCCTAACCTTTAATGCTTCAGGTATCCGATTTTACCTCTGAAATACTCGTCTCGGCCTATCTCTGAGTTTTCCTTGAATCCACCCATCAACGTTACCTCTCTACTCTTCTCCAGGACCTTGTTGAGGAAAAACATAGGTCTTTTGCCTTAGCTCAGGAGTTGGAACAAAGGAAACTCCGCTCGGCCGAGCTAGTATCTCGTCTTTCCGAACCTGAGCAAGAATTACAAACTTGGAGAGATGGCTCTAATCTCCGTGAATATAGTGTTGCCCTCTCAGAAGAAATCATCCGATCCCTTGTGTTTGAGAAAGCCGTGAAAGAATTTGTGACCGAGTCAAACAACCACCAGACCACCTGGGTCTATAAGCAAATGCGAGGATGTGTTCCCGGAAGACCCAGGCTCGATTACCAAAGAATTTTCTATTATCGTGGCGCCGAGCGGCATTATCTTTATAAGTTTCGTTGCCTGCTGAACAAGACCTTGGGTCAATTGGTCCCCCATATTTGGGGGGCCCTCTGCTCTGGTTCTCCTCCTCTCTCTGCTTTTTCCCTCCGAGCCCTGACTGCTCTAGAAAGACCTCTGTCTCCTCCTGGCTTTCCTCCTCCCGCAGACAAAAGGAACGACAAGGAATCTGCCCTGAGTCCACTGTTCCCCATGGCTACACCGAATACTGCACTACCTCCGCCTTATATGGATTCGGCGTGAGTTCTCGGGACGGTCAACCAAAGGTAGTTTGCAAGAACCCCCGGTCCCAACTTCCCGATGCTACCCAGCCTCCTGACTCTTAATTATTCATGGTGCCTTCCTTTCCTTTGTATTCTATGTAATTTCTCATTTCCTGTGTAATATCTAAGAAAAGATACTTTTGTTTTGCTTTCCCTTTTATTTTTATGTGCCACTTTCCCCAAAGTCTTTTGTTTACTTTACGTATATGCATCGTTTATTTATTATCTATCCCCTTATTCTCCCTCTCTAGGAGCATCGGGTACAAGGTCCTATGCCCGATGTTCTGAACCCTATATAATATTAAATATCCAAGAATTTCCAATACAATACCTTCAAAGTCCTTTCACCTGAAGCTTGACTGTCCGAGCCAAATCTACGAGTTCTTCCCCCCTTTTGGCAAGGGTAGTCAACTGATTGCCTGAAATCATGCATCATTCAGATGTATCTAGAGGTGTTTTGTCTTAGATTCGACCATCCGATGGTTTAAAAACCTAAAATTCTTAAACCTTTAATTCCTCCTTATACGTTTATCGGATGGTACTCTTCTGATAAGGACATCCATCCGAAGGTTTGAAAGTCTTATTTTCTTAAAGCCCTTAATTTCTCTTTATTAGTTCGTCGGATGATCCTTTTTTGATGAGGGTATCCATCCGATGGTTTGAAAACTTGAAATTCTTAAAATCTTTAATTCTTCCTTATGCGTTCATCGGACGGTCCTTTTCTGATAAGGGCATCCATTCGATGGTTAGAAAACCTGAAATTCTTAAAACCTTTAATTCCTCTTTATGTGTTCATCGGATGGTCCTTTTCTGATAAGGGCATCCATCCGATGGTTTGAAAATATGAAATTCTTAAAACCTTTAATTCTTCTTTATGCGTTCATCGGATGGTCCTTTTCTGATAAGGGCATCCATCTGATGGTTTGAAAATCTTATATTCCTAAAACCCTTAATTCCTCCTTATGAGTTCATCGGATGGTCCTCTTCTGATGAGGGCATCCATCCGATAGTTTGAAAATAATATATTCTTAAAATAATCAAATCTGAATTCCTTTATAAAACATCCTTCTTTTGCGGGGCACCATTGTGGGAGCGACCCCGAGGTCCCGACTTCCTATTACAAAGTACTATCCAATACTTAGTAATTTTCCTTCCTAGAACGTATCCACACCGTTTTCTTTCCCGTAAAGCATTATCCAATACTTTGCATCTTCTTTGACGTATCCACGTCACCTACCAGTAGACGTATCCACGCTACTGGCTTAAGTGTATCCACACCAAATTCCTCCTTTCTTAAAAAAATTATCCTGAATTTTTAAAAGGGGAGTTTACCTGATTCAATTTTCTTCCATTATCACCTCGACTCCTTTTCCTGATCGCTCCTTTTCTGGACTCTCTTCATCTGTGTCCGAGGTACCTTTCCCCTTTTCTAGTACCTCCGAGCATTTCCCCTCTTTTGCCTTACCCTTTTCTAAGGGTGAACCTTTAATCTTTGCTTTCCCTTTACTCGTCGACCCTTGATGGACTTCCCCTACAGCCCTTCTTGCGTCTAGGATGGCCGTCAACATGCAGCTTCTTGCTGTGGTCTGGCTATCTCGAATAGGCGCCACCCCTTGCTCCGTTGGAAATTTCATCGTTAATACATAGAGGCAGTTTACCACTCTAGCTTGTGTCAACCACGACCTGCCTAGAATTGCATTGTATGGAGAGGGAACGTCTATCACCGCAAAATTGCACAACGCCGAAGTCCGGCGGCTTCTGTCCCTGTCGTCCACCATGGTCACTCTAAAGGTAATCATGCCGAGGGGCATCTCAGCTTTTCAAGTGAACCCTGACAGTGGTGACATTGGCGGCCTGAGATTCTGCCTTCCTATTCCTAGATGATTTTGCCTTCCTATTCCTAGATGATTGAAGCAGGTGGAAAACATGATCTCAACACTGCTACCATCATCTATAAAAACTCTCTTTATGGCAAAACCTTCTATCTCTGCCGTTACCACCATTGGATCTGAGTGTAAGGCCTGAGTAGGCACCGCATCCTCTTCGGAAAAGGTGATGGTTTCACTTGTTCGGAAACGTTTACTAGGCTCTTCTTCTAGTGGCACATACCTAGTCTGTGCTTTCAACACTGTTACTGATTGGCATCTATCTCCCACCATCCCACTAATAACATTTATTATTCTGTTTGGGATGGGCTCTGGGTCTTGAGCTACCGTTACGATCTGATTTGGGGATTGGTTTCCATAGGCTTGCTCCCCTCCTTGTATCCGAGCCTAGTTCGGATACTGGTTAGAACCATACTGGTTCGCCCCTTTCCATTTCTTCTTCCCAAAGTGTTGTTGTTGCCCATCCTTCCTAGCCTCCGGAGCAACACATTTTCGTTCCTCAGGGTGTGACAGCCGTCCGTGGTATGCCCATGAGATTTATGATAAGCCCACAACTTCTCCGCATTCTCCTTCGACGAGATTCCTTGAATCGGAGGGGGGTCTCCGAATAAGTTCCTGTATACAGTTAATATCTCCGAGCGAGGCTTTATCAGTGGCGTGTAGATTTCTACCCTGGATTTCCCAGTTACCATGGCTCCTGAATCTCTCTTCCCTGTCTTCGGTGCTTTCTTCTTATCGCCTTTTCCCGAGAGAAGGCTATGATTATCTTCCTTTCTTTTGCGGGTCGCGTCATTGACGACACAATATAACTGTAACACAATCTGGAGTGCATGGAAAGTGCTAGGGACATTCTCCATCAACTTTCGAAACATCACCTCATCCTTTAGGCCGTTGATGAATCCACTGATGATTGCCTTCTCTTGCCGTTACTTGTCTGACACCTGCATACTATCGTCCATGTACCTTCTACAGTACTCCATTGGTTCTTCTGAGGTTTTTTGCTTGGTTGCCAACAACTCGGCCAACAACTTTCTTGACTTTTTAACTGGGAATACCTGTATAACAAGGCTCGACTGAAATCGTAAAAACTTCTTAGGCTTTCCCTCGAAAGGGAGTCAAACCATATCAGAAAGTTTCCTCGGGGGTAGCACCCCAACAACTTGCACCTCAAGTTGTGTGGGATACCCCTAGATACCATCAAGTTCTGATAAGTCCCTACAAATTCTTCAAGATCCGTCTCTCCGTTATAGGTGGGAATACCTTATGGCGGCCTCAACCCTTGAGGCCATGGTTCGGCCAAAATTTCTGGAATCGATGGGGAGGCGGGCCTCGCCCTATTCCTTCTAATCAACTTGTCCAAGCGCGCTTTCATGAATTTGGATCCGAAGGGTATGCATCCTCGTATCTATCCTTATTAACTCTTCCTAGGTATCCTCCTTGATATTCTCCTTGATGTCCTCCTGCCCTGACCGAGGTCATCAGATGGATTTGGCCTTACTTTCCTGTTGTCCGATATCCCCCTGAGATTCCCACATCATAGTTTTTTGCAAGTAGCTGCTCGTTGGGTAGTCTCATCGGGGTGGAAACCAAGAATCCTGGTGTTGCAAACAATACCGCTGGCAATGCCGGTCCTGGAGGATATGCCCATCCTCCCTGTCTTGCGCCTTCATGCAGATGATTCGATTGGAAATTTACTGTGTCCGCCCCGGTCCTCAGAGGTTGAACAGTTGGAGGCACCGTGGTAGGACTGACCAACATCCTGTCCAGAGCATCTAAGTCGATCACCGATCTTATAAGCGGAGCAGGTCCCTCGTTCTTGCTCTCTCCGATGATGTATCATCCATTGGTGATATAACTCCTTATGGGCCATCATGAATTCTAACGCTAATAGATCCTCCATCCTCTGTCTTTGATTGCTCCGAGCCGCCTCGGGTGGCCTCGGATTATTTTGAACCGTGTTCGTTTGCCTTGGGTTATCCCGAGAAGTGTCTGTTTGTCCTGTCCCAGGTAGTGCCCCTATACCCAGCTTCAAAGGGTTGTCCTCGGCCTCATCATCTTATCTTTCTGTGACAGGCTCCCCCTCGGGCGGGTCTTCCGGTGTGTTCCTTTGTCTCAGCCCTTCGGCTTGCAGGTGCAACAGCGTGGGATTGTCTTCAATTTGTATCACCTCCTCTGTGTTTGCCACCGTTGAGGCCGGGGTAGTGATAGATTTGTGAGGCCGACCGGGTCGGCGCTTTGCAGTATCCGTCATGACGATCGAAAGTAGGAACCCTCAAAGTCGGGTCCCACCAAACGTGCCAACTGATGCAGGGCAAATCCGCACTAGTTATCGGGGCCTCGGATAATTGAAGTATCCGAGGGCTTCAGGATGGATTGCTGATGAAGTATGCAAGCTGCTCGCTAATTACTCCTGGTTGTCCGATCTTCTCTGCCTCAGATAGGACTGACTTGGGACCTGTTCTCTGATGCTTGCAAAATAAACCCCACAGCGCTACCCGAGGGTGGTAGCTCCGATGTGATGAGAAGATTTCATGTACTGAAAAGATAAACTCTGCATTCAAGAGTTAGAGAACTTACTTAGAATGGCTGATTGTGGCCTCCTTTTATAGGTGTCTTGGAGCGCCTAGCTCGACGCCTTTTTCCTACTGACTCATCATTCTCTTCCTCCTCCTCACGTTTACTTCACGTGAGATTGTACCTCCCGTATCTTTCTTGAGATCTTCTCACGTGCCCATGTATCTTCCCGGGTAATTTCCTTAAGTAGCCGAGTCCTCACATTTCTCGTTAGTTGATAACGCAGTCTGTATTATCACTATCCTTAAAAATCTATATATGACTTAACCAAGTATACCAAGCAACGCGTGGTAGAGCCGTGCTAGTTTTAATGAGTTAGTATTGTAACATATCTTGATGACACAAAGTCTTGTATAACTGTTTCATATGCTGCTGTTATTGGCAGAGCAATAAGTAGCTGCCAAAGCAAAATAATTTATTCTTCCGAAAATACTCTATTCAAATATTATTTGTTAAATAATTATTTCCATTCATTTGTTCGGGCTAGCTTCGCTTAGCTTGAAGATGGATTTGACAAGCCCTTTTAATGTAGACCGGCCTGGCAGAGGAGCCATGTAATTGACGGGAAATTTGACATATTTATCCGCTAATTAATGTAGAAAAATTTAAAGGGTAACTTAGGAAAATGATTTTGTTTTTGAAAATAAACGTGCTATCATTTCAAGGTCATGGAAAACATATAGAATCGTTTGATACAAGAAAAGAAGGTGGTGTGTTCCACGAAACAAAAGGGATGTCACTCGACTCTGCGGCTTGAGCTAGCAAATGAGCCAAGGAATTGTCAAAACGCGGGATCCATAAGGCACATAGTAGACCTTGTTGTTGCAACAGACTTTGAATTTCTCTCACAACATCAGCGATTAGAATATGACAATCCACATCCCCCCGGATCATCTGAATTAACTCCAAACAATCCCCAACAATAACAGTGGGAGCAGATAGCTTAGCAGCAAAAAGAACAACCTCCTTTGCAGCTAGGGCTTCCGCAAATAGAGCTTGATACATGTTTTGAACCATACGTGCCTCCCATCTAACAAAACATCCAAGGTCATAAAAATATACAGTACCTAATCCCATTTTCCAAGCCCTCAGACCCGCGTCAAAACAAACTTTGGGGACATCCGGTGGCGGCTGCAGCAAAGCGGGACCTCCAAGGCTGTCAGAGTACGTTCGGGCCGGTGGTTCGCTTGAAGGAAGCAAAACAAGTAGCTCATGAACACTCCCACCAAAATGCCGATGTCTAGTAGCTTATTCTCAAAAATCTTCATGTTACGCTGGCCCCAAATCGCATCACAAAGCATGAGTATCATCTCCAAGGTTCCCGAATCATTATCCACCAGAAGCTGGCGAAACCATAGTTCACCCCGGTGATGCCGCACAGCTAACATGGTACTCTGAAGGCCCACCGAGCGAAAGACATTTTGTGAATACGGACATTGGAAAAACAAATGCGAGAAGAGTTCGTTTTCATCACCACAAAAGGGGAAAACCGCAGAGACTTGTAGTCTTCGCCTTCGTAAATTTACAGAGGTTGGAAGGCTGTCAGTGGCAAATCTCCAGCCAAAATATTGAGCGCGGGTTGGCATCTTCAGGGACCACAGTTTCTTCCTGAAAGCCGAGCTCTCGGATCCGCCACCGTTAAATTGTGTTGAAGAAGATTGTGTGGATATTCCACTAAAACGTGGTATAATGACCTTATCAAAAATTTACCAAAGTTTGTGTGATGTCAACCCCATACATCACGACCTTCGGTACTGCTCAACTGGATTTTCTTAATAGCCTCAGCATCCAAAGGTTCGAAAAAGATGAGTAAATCCAATCTCCATCCACCTGCCAAGGGATCAATTAAATCACTTACAAATCTTAGATGACTCGGGATACGATATGGGTTTTCGACGTAGAAAGACCGATTATTTAGGAAAATGATTTGAGAAAATTTTATAAAGACCCCCTAACGTTTTCAAAAACACCAGTTTGGTCCCCTATCGAATTTCAGTGTCAAAATGGCCCCCCGTCCTTTAGTTTTTGCTTCATTTTGGCCCCCTATGGCTAATTTGACCGTTAACTTTTAAAAACCGTTAAATATTTGGGGTAAATTAGTAATTTCATGTTCATTTAAGTTGAAAAAATAAATTTTTGTAGTTGGGTTTGAACTTGGGTCTCCCAAAACAATAAACATAGCTCCTACCACTTGCCACAAGCCATTCATGTTCTACTTCTTAAGAAAATTTATTTAAATTCTTTTGGGTTCCCTGGGCAAAGCTGCTGCACAGATAAGTCCCTCTGGCTTCTGCTACGTCGGCGACGACACCCTCGCCGACCTGCACTCTAGAATCTTCATCAGCCTTCTCAACGATTGCGCCTTCACGCTCAATGGCCAACCGCATCGGAATCCGCGGCACCAATGCCACCAACTTCCTGGGCTAAGCGGACCAACTTCCGCCCTAAGTTCTCCATTGGTTTTTGTGCAGCAGCTAGGGCTTATCACGGTACGGTTAACCTTCCCGTTTTTAGAAAATGTACTAACCGCTCAACTATTCAACGGTTCGGTTAACCTTTAAAATTGACAAATAAAATCAGAAAACTTTTGTCTCGGTTAATTAGAAATTCGATTAGGTTAACCGGTTAACCTACGGTTAACCAATAATTTTGATAATTCATTACTTACAAAATATTTTGAGACACAGTTTAGCATACTACAAAAGCTATATATATATATATATATTTCCCCATATGACAAGAGTTATACAAAATAATAATAACAACATAAATAAATAAATGCAAAATAATCCCCGGTTAGTCGGTTAACTATTCATGTTGAGTATTGAAAACCTTAACCTTAACTGAAAGACCGGTTAGTCAAAAAGTGATAACCTTAACCTAACCCTACGGTTCGGTTAACTTTAAAATCGGTACGGTTCCGGTCGGTTAACCAGTCAGTTTCGGTTATCCGATCAGTTTTGCTCAGCCCTAGCAGCTTTGCCCAAGGAACCCAAAAGAGTTCAAATACATTTTGTTAAGAAATAAAATGTTAATGGCTTGTGGCATAGTGGTAGGAGCTGTGTTTAATGATTTGGGAGACCCAAGTTCAAAACCAACTACAAACACTTCTTTTTTCAACTTAAGTGAACATGAAATTACTAATTTACCCCTAATATTTAACGATTTTTAAAAGTTAACGGTCAAGTTAGCCACAGGGGGCCGAAATGAAGCAAAAACTAAGGGTTAGAAGGCCATTTTGACACTGAAATTCGATAGGGGACAAACTGGTATTTTTGGAAATGTTAGGGGACCTTCATAAAATTCTCTCTTTAATTTTTGTTTTGGCAGCTAACTATTACTCTGACAATACATTAATTTTTATTAATTTAGAAACTCTATTATAGAAAATATGATAGAACACATAAAACAGCTTCTCATCTACTAATGCTCCAACAGTTTTCTTAAAATATAAAATTTGATATTAATCCTAGAGTAAACTTAAACAGATTTTTTCAAACACCAAATTTTTTCATGCTTCAGTGAAATCAAAACATGCTAGACAGGCCATAACAGAAATAAAAAACTCTAATGGCCAATGGATAAAGAATCCTGAAGACATAGGAAATGAAGCTGTTTCTTTTTTCTCTAACCTCTTGAGTGCAGAGAACACAGATATAGATGGAGCAACAACTCAAGAAATGCTAAGCAACATTCCCAGGATGATCTCTGATCAGACAAATGATAGCATGATGAGTCTCACAACAATGGAGAGTTTAAAGGAGCTTGTTTTCAAAATGGATGGAGACTCTTCTCCAGGACCAGATGGATATCCAGGTAAGTTCTACACTGTGTGCTGGGAAATAATTGCTGATGATCTATTATGTGCTGTTAATGAGTTTCTATCTGGAGTACCAATACCTAGAGCCATAGCTGCCTCATTCATAGTTTTAATCCCAAAAAGATCTGTGAATATCAGTTTCAATGACTATAGACCAATCAGTCTCTCTAATTTTTTAAACAAAATCTTTTCAAAAATCTACACAGAGAGATTGAAACCTTTAATGCCACAACTTATATCTCCTGAACAGTCAGCATTTGTTCAGGAGAGAGAATTAGCTGATAATGTCCTTCTTATGCAAGAAATGGTTAAACTGTTAAATAACAGGACTGGAGGTCCAAATCTCTGCATAAAATTGGACATGATGAAGGCATTCGATAGAGTCTCATGGTCTTTTCTGAACTCACTGCTTCTAAAACTAGGATTTCATGGTAGAATAGTTAGAATTATAATGAGCAACATGGCTGCAGCAAACTTCTCCATTCTTGTTAATGGAAAACCCTTTGGCTTCTTCAAAACATCCAGGGGATTAAAACAAGGAGATCCCTGTCACCTTACCTTTTTATCCTTCTTACAGAGGTGTTTACAAGAAACCTTAGGATTCTATATGAAGAAACAAGGATTGGATATTATAAGCTCCCAAACTCAGTCTATAAGGTCACTCATCTCAGCTTTGCTGATGATACTGTAGTGTTCTTAAAGGCTAATAACACTAGTTTACACAACTTGAAATCTTTTCTGGAAAAATACGAAATATCAACAGGCCAGGAAATAAATTTCCAAAAATCATCTTTCTACTTATCAAAACATGTATCAGTAACTTGTAGGTCAATGGTCCAGAACATCACTTCAATAACTCCAGGCACCTTCCCTTTTCAATACCTAGGGTGTCCTATTTTCACTGGAAGAACAAAGCACAACTACTTCCAAACTATTTTTGAGAAAATTACAGCAAGATTACTCCTCTGTCAAAATAAATGGCTTAATCAAGCAGGCAGGTTAATCTTGCTGAAGCATGTTTTATCATCAATACCCTTACATATTCTAGCAGTCACAAAACCAACAAAAGGGGTCATTGATAAAATCCATATAATGTTTGCAAAATTTTTATGGGGAACCTCTGAATATGGACAGAAAAAAACATGGAGATCTTGACCTAATTTATGCTACCCAGAGTATGAAAATGGCCTCAATACCAAAGATCTTCATGTACTTATAGATAGTTTCTCATTAAAATTATGGTGGAAAATGCAAATGGGACATAATCTTTGGTCAGAATTCATGTGGGGGCTTCCAAACTATTTAAAAAACTCCAAAACATGGAGGAGAATCAAAGATATTCATCAAATAGCCTCTGAGAACTCACATCTACTAGTTGGGGAAGGGAAAATTTCCTTTTGGAGTTCAAACTGGTTAAATGATTACCCCTTAGCTGAAGTTTGGAATGATAATAATGAAATACCCTTCCCAGACTTAACTATTTCAGAATTCTGCCTTAATCAAGAATTTTATGTGCAACAATTTCAAAATGGGCTAGATACAGAGCACATTAATTTAATATCCAAAGACTTTACTCTCTATGAAACATATCCTGATAGACTTATTTGGAAAATAGAGAGAAATGGGTATTTCTCACTGTCCTCGGCATACAACCTGTTAAGACCAAAAAGAGAGGTAATTCCATCATTTAAACACTTATGGTCAAAAAACCTCCCTCTGAAATACACTATTTTCAGCTGGAGATTACTCAACAGGCTTTTACCTCTCCCAGATGTGTTAGAAGATTTTAATTTCCACTTACCATCCATATGCCCATTTTGTAAAAGTAATAATGAAGATATCCACCACTGCTTCAATGAGTGTGAGAATGTTAAAACCTTCTGGACACACTTGCATCAATGGTTGGATATTCGAAATGTTACCTTTAATACACTATGGGATAGATTTTACTTCTACTGGAATGTGGATATTAAGGTTAAGACACAGGAAATAATAATCAGAATGCTTCCTTGCATAGCGGTTTGGTACATTTGGTGTGCTAGAAATAAATGGGTTTATGAGGCAAAGACACCTGACTGGTCCTCTATAGCTTCACATGTATATAGCACTCTCAAAGCAATTCTGAAAATAAAGGGAAAGACATGGAAACAAACTGATGCCACTAATCTCCCATCTAGTCTCTTGTCTCTGGCTCCTATTCATTCAGGTCACAGGACAAGACAAATCATCAATGTGCAGTGGAGACTACCTCAGAAACAGGCAAAGCTCAACACTGATGGTTCAGCCTTGAAAAATGGAGATGCAGGTGCAGGTGTAGTTCTCAGGAATCAGGAGGGCAGGGTTTTGATAGCAAAATCAAGGTTTCTAGGGAAGATGGATAGCCTTGAAGCCGAGGTCACTGCACTATCTATAGGGCTGGAAACTGCTTACACCAGTGACATGGATGAAGTGAAGTATGAAGTAGACTCACTAATCCTGCTAAAAATGGTGAGAAAGGAATTCAAGATACCATGGAAACTCATACCTTTGATGAGGAACATTTGGCTCATAACAGGTGAACTCTCAATCTCTTTTTCCCACACTTATAGAGAGGCTAATTCTGTAGCAGACTCATTAGCAAAACTGGCTAGTAAAAGCAAGGAATCTCAATCTTTTAATCACCAGAATCTTCCAAATCAAATTAAAGGGCTGGTTATATTAGATAGTCATGAATTCCCTTATGTTAGAAGTGCTTAGAACCTTTGCTGGGAACTCTGGATACTGCTGCTGGTTTGTTTATATGACAGGTTATAAAGGAAGGATGAGAAGGAATCATGCAGATAGCACCACCGTGAACTTTGGAAGGACCTTCAAAAAACAGGTGTATAGGACCCAGAGCTCTTTTTTATCAACTCATAACTTCTTCGCTCTATTTACTGGCTTCTCCATTATCTTGTTACAGGGATACCACAAGGCCTTGGCCAAAGGCCTTGTGGTGAAAGGTCAGCATCATGAAGAACAATTCTTTCAACTTTGGAGGGAACAGGATGATATGATGATCCAAGACCAATCTCCATCCACTCATATCCAACAATGGAGATACCTGGAGACACTCTGTACCTGGAACTTTTAACAGTTTTAATTCTAAAGAATTTTGTAGTTTCTGATCACATTCAAGTGGCAAATCTGTGCTCTGTCAAGTTCACCTTGATAATCACAAACATGCACCTTGTAATGATATCCTCACCATGGCAAACATGTGTTCAACTGGGCAACCTTTTGTTCACAAACCTGGATTGGTTGAGTAGATATAGATTAGAATCTATAAAATATAGTCTCATGTTCCTTGGTTTATCCCAAGTTTTTTCATCCCAATTGGTTGGGGTTTTTCTTGAACCTCAAGTTTTTTCATCCCAACTTGTTGGGGTTTTTCTTGGACTCATAGTAATTTATCAAGGTTTTTTGAGACTTATGGTTTAGGGAGCCAAATAAAAATCCCTCCAGCTCAGCTGGTTTTAAATTTAAAAAAAGAAGATATTGGTATGCTTTTCCTGTTCCCCTGATATTGGTATATGGGATGCAGTCTGCCAAAGAAAAGAAACATGAATAATTAGTACATTTCACTAAAAACATGATATAATATAGAGCCACATTCTTTTTACCCTTCATTAGAATAAGTTTAGCTCAATTTAATTTTCAACTATTAATTTTAGTTAACCTAATTAAATTACAATATTATTGCAATTGATCAACCCGCTCAATATAATTAAGTTTATAATTTTAAAAAAATTGCATATAATTTTTTTTAAAGGCATGAAGCACATTCTAATTAGTTAGAGAGTAACTTACTTGTGGACCAATGTACTTCCCATTTCTGTCAACTAGAGAATTTTTCACGGAAAACATAAAGGGTTCATTTGTAGGAGAGTTGTGGATTTGAAGTTCAAAATTTTGGGAGTTGGAACGTTAGACTTCTTGTTAGGCATAGTGTGGGAGTGTGAGGCGGAAGACGAAAGGGGAATTTGGAGATGGTTTCTGGGGATGGTTTGCTCCTGGGGCGATGGCGGGGGATTAATTGGGGGCGATTGGGGCAGACAAGGGCATGGTATATGTGTAATTTTTGTATTTGTTTTTTCACTTTTGTCACATTAGAGTGTTTTTTATTATTTTAGTATGCCCTGGCTTTAAAACTTAATAATTTATGAATAACTTGATTGTTTAAAATTTATAAGTATAACTTGATGATTACCTATAACTATGACCTTGTCTTTTAAAATTTGATAATTTATAAATATGATTCGATGATTTAAATGTGGATGATTTCACAATTATGACTTGACGATTTATAACTATGACTTCATGTTTTAAAATTTGTTGATTTATCAATATGACTTGATGATTAAAATTTTGATGATTTTATTATATAAGTTGATATGAAAATTTGATGATTAATGAATATAAGTTTATGATATAAATTTTTGATGATTAATGAAAATGAGTTGATTTTAATTGGATGATTAATGAAAATAAGTTGATGATTTAAAATTTTGATGGTTAATGAAAATAAGTTGATGACATTATTTTTGATGATTCATGTAGACATGTTGTTTTCTATAGTACTAAGTTTTGAAAAAAACTTTTTTTCTCCTTTTGGAAATTTAATTAATGGGATAAAATCAGAAAATCTTTGTCTCGGTTAATTAGAAATTCGATTAGGTTAACCGGTTAACCAATAATTTTGATAATTCATTACTTATAAAATATTTTGAGACACAGTTTAACATACTACAAAAGCTATATATATATGTGTGTGTGTGTGTGTGTGTGTGTGAGACACCCCTCTTATGTGTGACACGTTTCTTATGTGTGGCACGTTTAAACATGAGGAATTTAGTTCAAAACTTGATCATTTTAAAGCAAAACAAAATTTTTATATATAATCTTAAAACATGAGGACATTGACACAAAACATGAACATTAGCCTTATGTATGGGCAACGTGAGGAAATTGACACAAAACATGAACATTAACCTTATGTGTGGGCATTGGGCAACATGAGCATTTTAAAGCAAAAGGTGTAATACAAAATTAAGGTGTATGATATAAACTAAAACATGAGGTATTTGAATTAAAAGATGAGTTGTTAAATCCTTAAAAATGAGTATTTTCACACAAAACATGAACATGAGGAATTTAGAACAAAAGGTAGAAATTGCAGAATATAAATTTTTTGTTTTGCTTTAAAATGATCAAGTTTTGAACTAAATTCCTCATGTTTAAACGTGTCACACATAAGAAAAGTGTCACACATATTTCCCCATATGCCAAGAGTTATACAAAAGTTACCTCCAAGAGGAATACAAAAGCTAGCTATATATACATATTTCCTCATACACCAAGAGGCAAGAGTACTAATACAAAAGCTAGCTACCTAGGTGAAATGTGGGAGGGTTAAATTTTGGTAAGTGTTCGGTGCTATTTATATAGGGTTAATAATAAAAATAATAATAACAACATAAATTAATAAATGCAAAATAATCCTCGGTTAGTCGGTTAACTATTCGTGTTAATGAACTTGTCATTAACTTTCTTATTAACCTTTATGTTTTCTAACTCTCAAAGTGAATCCTCCTTACAGCATATGAAGGAGGGCCTGTTGTCGGGTTTTTGTGTTCCATTAACTTTCCTTTTCAACCTCTATGTTTCTAACCCTCAAGTGAATCCTCCTTACAGTATATAAAAAAAGCAGGGCCTGATGTCTGGTTTGTGTCTTAGAATATAGTTGTAGTTTGTAGTTAACGTAAATATCGAAATCTTAAGCATGTTTCTACGAATCCTATGCAGGTTTCTACGTATTCAAATCAGGTTAGACATGCTTACCACTCTCAGGCAGCAGCCCTAACACGACGCAGTTTAGCGTGCTGTGCAGCCTCGCGTGTAGTAGCTCTGTCCCTCTCCCTCTGGATAGCACTTGGTGGTGGATGAATCGCAGCTGCAGTTGGATGTTGAGCTGCCCAACGATCATACTGCTCCATCTATAATTTAATTGTACAATATGTACTAAAAAAATATTATTTTTAAAATGTGAATCAAATGAAACAATTGAAATATTTACTCACACAATCAAGCTTTATTGATGAAGCGCTTGTTCTTCCCAACGATCTTGCGAATGCACCAATCACAGATCTGTGTGTAGCTATTTTTTCCACATTTGATTTGAGGAGAGCTGTGGATTTGAACTTCAAAATTTTGGGAGTTGGAACGTTAGACTTCCTGTTAGGCATAGTGTGGGAGTGTGTGGCGGAAGACGAAAGGAGAATTCAGAGATGGTTTCTGGGGATGGTTTGTTCCTAGGGCGATAGTGGGGGATTAATTGGGGGCGATTGGGGGCTGGGCTGGGGCAGACAAGGGCAGGGTATATGTGTAATATTTTATTTTTTTCTCTTTTGTCACATTAGATTAAAGTGTGTTTTATTATTTTAGTATGCCCTTGTTTTATTATATCGTACGCATATGTCTAAACACCCCGATGGCTATGATACATGCGATATCGAAAGTATTTGACCGAACGTAGTTTGCGAGTTCGAAAGTACGTAAACAACCACGGCGGTTCATGGAACCGCCTTAAATTATTTCCGTTTTACGGCACGGCCACAGAAGGAGGTTCCATTGTGCCTTCTCTGGTACGTTGGAACCGCCTTTAAACCTCTCTCCCTCCACTAGTGTGCTTTAAATTGTTCGCGACAAAATTATTTGTAAATAAAACTTAATAGTTTATGAATAACTTGATGGTTTAAAATTTATAAGTATAACTTGATGATTACCAATAACTATGACCCTGTATTTTAAAATTTGATAATTTATAAATATGATTCGATGATTTAAATGTGGATGATTTCACAATTATGACTTGACGATTTATAACTATGACTTCATGTTTTAAAATTTGTTTTTTTTTTTGGTTAAAACCACCAGTGGTGGAGGGATTTATATTGGCTTCCCCATGCCTTTTAAATAACAAGTCAATTAAAGTAATGTTACAAAAACCGCTTATAATAGCGGTTAAGTTGAAACCTAAAAAAGGATCTACCCGAAGCTAAGCATAGCTTCCAAAAAGAATGAGTTAGACTAAATATTAACACTAGAGAAACTCATTCTATACATCAATAAGTCTCTAGGACTAAGGATTTGGTAAAAAAGGAGTAAAATCCATTTGCTTATTAGTGAATCAGAAGCGCGAGGCAACTCAGACACAAGGCAGCCTATGGATCGTTCCTAGTTTTCTCAAAGTCATTCATCAGAGTGTAAAAAGCACCAGGTGAGGTGTTGCAGCTCCGAGCTCAGAGTTGGATCAGGTTGAAGAAATTGATCCTCCACAGCAATGAAGCTTCCAGTATCAGCAAGGTTTGAAGACTCATTGATGATATCATCAATGAGCTTCATCATATGTAAACAAAAGGTTCAGTCGGTAGAATCTATTCTGGAAATTCTAAGGGAGAGAGTACACATTTGGTCCAATATAATGAGTCCTTGAACTTCATTAGGATGTGAGCCAAAGCTAAAAGATAAATCATGTTGAGATTTTAAGCGTAGTTTAGCCATAGCATCAGCAGGTTTATTAGCTTCTCTATAAACATGACTCAGATAATAAGAGGATAAAGTTTGTTTAATAGAGTCTGCTAACTGAAAAAGTTTCCATTGAGCAGTGATGGGATTTAAGATAGAAGAGATAGCATTGAGACAATCTGATTCTATAATGATAGGATCAGTAAAACCATTTGCACAGGAAATAGCCAGTTGAATGGCTTTAAGTTCAGCTTCTAGAGGAGTACTGGCATTAATATAAGAACATTTCCCAGAGATAAATCCTCCTCTGTTATCTCTAGTAATTGCACTAATGCCAGCATAGAGCGAAGAACTGCACCATGAAGCATCCACATTGATTTTTAGACCAATTAGGGGCTTAGACCAAGCAATTTTGAAAATTTTAGGTTTGGGTGGCCTTTTTCCTAATGGTAGAAAGCTATGGTTGGCAATCTCTGAATCAAATGCAGTGGATATAAGGAAAGGTTTAGCACAGAAAGTCATGAAAATAAGCTCCCTGATCTGTCTAAGAATGTTAACTGAAGAAGATGGGATATTGTCATACAGCCATTTATTTATGCTCTTCCAAAGAATCCAACAAGTAATGGATGGAGTGATTCTAATAATTAGATTATGAAGAGCACTCATACCATTATAAGTGAAATAGAAAGAGAGTCTTTTCCAAATAGTTGAAAAGCTTCTATCAGAAATTCTCATAAAAATATGCATTGTTTTCCATATGCTTAATGTAAAATCACAGGAATTTTAAAAGTGATCAAGGGAGTCCTCATGACAGCATTTAAGACATTTAGAGGGCAGACATATATGCATTGATTTAAGGATGTTATCAAAAGGAAGAAAGGAATTGATCATTCTCCACATAAAAACAGATACTTTCTTTTCCAGTCTAAAGTTCCATAAATGATGAATGGAAGAGTTAATACCCCTAGGCTTTCTGAGTTTGTTGTAGGTCGATTTGAAAGTGAATTGACCTTTAGTGTCCAGTTTCCAGATCAATCTATCATTCCTGTGTGCATGATAGCCCCTAAATATACTCTTATTTTGTAGCATTTGAGAGCTGTTTTAGATAGTATTTTGTGTAATTATATTAGACTTTTGGACCGAATCATTCATAGTGGTTTGAAATTGAAGACGTGCATTTCGATCTTGAATTGCACTTGCGATGGATTTGAATGATTTGAAGACCTTCTATGACCGTCCTGACCGCGTTTGATACATTGAAGAACCGGTCGTAGAAGTGGCGTGAAGGCACACTCTCGCGGGCCGCGAACCCTAGGTCGCGAACCGCGAGGGTGTGTGTTGCTGTTTTGACCATGCCAAGTTTCGCGCGGGCCGCGAAACTCCGGTCGCGAGCCGCGAGACCGAGGCGCGCGGACCATGCCGAGACCGAGGCGCGCGGACCATGCCGAGACCGGGGCGCGCGGACCATGCCGAGACCGGGGCGCGCGGACCACGCCGAGACACGGGCGCGCGCGCGCGGGCGCGAGACTCCGGTCGCGGACCACGACGAGACACGGGCGCGCGCGCGCGCGGGCGCGAGACTCCGGTCGCGGACTACGCCGAGACACGGGCGCGCGGGGCGCAAATCCTCGGCCGCGAGCCGCGAGAACCAGGCTCGCGGTCCGCGAAGGATTCCCGCGCGACCCGCGAATGGTCCTGCAACTTGCATTTTGTTTGGCTTTAATTTTAATTGTTTTGGAGTATATATTGGAACTTATCCTCATTGTTTTGGGGATCGTTTTACAGAGCCTTAAGCTCATTTTCTTCATTTTCTCTTTGGATTTTCACTTTGAATTCACTATGTATTATTGTATGGATTATGGTTATGATTATATAGTTATGGTTGTAGGCTAAACCCCATCTTGGGTATGTGAGATTAAACCTCTTGTTATGGTTTGAGAACATGGTTTATGAAGCTTAGGAATGGATGATTTGTCATTGAATGATCATGAATTATATGTGTATTTGATGCTTGAAATGGTTAGGAATGATTTCCTAGGTATAGATATGTGTTGGATATGTGTTAGACATTGCCTTTCCATGGTTGAAATGCTATCATTTCTTCTATGTAAAAGTAGTGAATTAGGAATCAAATATATGTTGTTATCAATTGTATTTGTTCTTGAGATCATTCATTAGCATTATATTTAGGTCAATTGTGTTATCACATTGCATGGGTAAGGTGGGAAAACATCCAATTTGAATTAGCATTGGCCAATTTGTCTATTTGCTATCATATAGATAAGTTGCCAATGAGAGTTGTGAAAATGCTTTCATGATTCACAACTAGAATAGAGATGGTTTCCCATTAAAAACAATCACCATTCTCAAAGTATCATAACTAGGTTTGAGGAAAAATCCATAACAAGAAGATACAAATCTCATGTACCCAAGTCTCTCATTCTCATTAGTTAATCTTTTAGTTGAATCTTTAGATGCTAAACTAGTTGTAATTCTAAAGTTCTAGTAGTTTTACTTAGTAGTGTCTTAAACAAAACTCAACTCAAACCCCCCCCCCCTTTGTTTACATTGCTTTTATATATGTATATGTATATATATCCTACAAGATATACATAGAAATAACCTTTTCCCTGTGGAACGAACCTTACTTGCCATTGTACACTTAATAGTGTGGAAAGGTAGTAAGTGATCTATAAATTGTATATTTGAGAGGTACGGCGACGACCTCCCAAATTTTGGCGCCGCTGCCGGGGAAAAGGCGTATTTTTATGTGTATATTGTAGTTTTATTTCTAATCTATCTTTCTTTTTAGGTTCTATTTTGGTTTGGAACCCTATTGCTCTAGCTCTTGGTGCATGGTTCTTACACGATCCTCGAACCAAGACCCTTTGCAATACGATTCCGAGCTAGTAAGAAGTCTCCGCCAACTTAGGAGGCAAGTGCAAGAGTCACTAGCATCTAATCCTCTATCCCTTGAAAGTGAATCACTACCTTTCAACATGGCGGACGATGAAGAGGATACCGGCCAAAACCCCCCCCGAAACCAATTCTACAACCCTTTCCAAAACCATAACACTTCTCCTACCAACATTTCTATGAGAGAGTTCATGTCCCCCAACTATGAGCAACAACAATCGAGCATTGTTTACCCGAACTCTCAATACGAAATCAAGACGGGAGTGATAAATTTGCTTCCAACTTTCCATGGTAGAGAAGTGGATGATCCGAATGACTTCCTTGAGGCTTTTCATAGGGTGTGTAGTAGTTTGAAACCTTCCGAGATGAGTGTGGATGAGTTCAAGTTGAAAACCTTCACTTTCACCTTGAAGGACAAGGCCGCTAAATGCTTAAGCCGTTTACCTTCATCATCAATCACTACATGGCCACAATTGAAGAAAAAGTTCCTTGACAAGTACTTTCCTCCCTCTAAGTCCTCGGTCTTGATACAAGCCATTAGCAACATCACTCAAGACGATGATGAGACCTTGTATGAGTATTGGGAAAGGTTCCAAACTCTCCTTTCAAGTTGCCCGTACCATAGCTTCACCGAACCTCAATTGGTGTGTTTCTATTACAATGGTTTGAATGATAGAGAAACCGAGTCGATGAATAGGACTTGTTATGGTTCCATTGGTAACCTTGGTTCATCCGATGCCATGATGCTATTTGAGCAACTAGCCGAGGGGTGCAAACCAAAGAGGGACCGGAGACTACGAGTGGGTAACTCCGGTGGAAGCAATGACGGAACTCGTCAAGAGATCAAGGAGCTTACGGCATTAATGAAAGGTTTCATGATGGGAAATAGCTCCGGAGGGAACACGGGGAACCAACCACGGCAACAAGTGATGACGTGTGGGATTTGTGCTTCGAACCATCTCACCGAATCTTGTCCTCAAGCAAACGAGGATTATAACGAAGAAGTCAATGCCATGGGGGTTTATGGAGGAAACCAAGGTTTTAGAGGCGATCAAGGAGGAAACCAAGGTTTTAGGGGCTACCAAGGGGGATGAGGCTACCAAAGTGGTAGGGGTTTTCAAGGTGGACAAGGCCAAGGTGGTGATAGGGGTAACCAAAGGAAGTATGATCCGTTTGCTCAACATTATAACCCCGGAACTAGAGATCACCCCAACTTTCGGTGGAGAGATGAACCGACGGGGCAACAAGGTGGCTACCAAGGGGGTTACCAAGGTCAAAGTGGTCAATCCTTTGATAGGACGAGGGGGCAAAATGACCAAGGCTACCAAGGAGACCAAAGTCACCAAAATCAAGGGTACCAAGGTTACCAAAACCAAGGGTACCAAGATTTTGGCTATCAAGGGTACCAAGATCATCAAAACCCTCAATATCACCCTCAACCACAACAATACCCAAGAAGCCAAGGTCAAGGCCGTTTCAATAACCGTGCCCCTCAAAATGCTCACCCGAGGTTGGAAGATAAATCTCATAACCAAGGTGAAAGCTCGGACCAATTCCCACATTGAGGTGCAAATGAGTCAAATGGCCACGGTTTTGGGAAAGTTGGAAGCACAAAACTCCGGGAAACTACCCGCGCAAACGGAGTTAAATCCAAGGCCTCATGCAAGTGCCATGACCTTGAGGAGTGGTAAACAAGCTCTTGAACCCGAAGTGGTTGTGAAAAAGGCACCCAAGAGAGGCCTTGTGAAGAAGAGTTTAGCCAATGACGAGGTTGAGGCGACCTTGGCCGACGAAGAAGTAATTCTTGAGGGGCTAGCCAAGGAAAAAGGTGATGCCGAGGTTGAGAAGGAGAAAGAACTTATTGATGAGGAACATGTAGACACAACTTCTCATGTTGAACCAATGTCACCTCCATTCTCACCTCTTCACAAGAAAACTAGGGTGGACACTACCTTTGATGTGGAAGCACCATTTCCCGAAGCTTTGAAGAATACTCGGAAAAAGGAGATGGACAAGGAAGCTTTCGAGGTCCTTCGAAGGTGTGAGGTAAATATTCCTTTGCTCGATGCTATTGATCAAGTTCCTAGATATTCTAAGTTCTTGAAGGAACTATGTGTAAACCATCGTCAACAAAGGTCTAAGCATGTTAAAAATGAAAGAGTCAATGAACATGTGTCGGCTTTATTTCAAGATAAAATGCCTACTAAATGTGGTGATCCGGGCATGTTTACCATTCCTTGCATCTTAGGGAACACTTACTTTCCTAGAGCCATGCTAGATCTAGGTGCATCCATAAATGTCATTCCATATACATTGTATGAATCGTTGAATCTTGGCACTTTGCATAAAACCGGCGTGGTAATCCAACTTGCCGACCGCTCTAATGCATACCCTAAGGGTATTGTTGAAGATGTCTTGGTGAAAGTCGACAAGTTGGTGTTCCCGGCCGATTTTTACGTTCTTGACATGGAACATGATACCCCTGTCTTGTTAGGGCGTCCATTTTTGAAAACGTCAAGAACTATAATAGATGTGCATAGTGGTAGGCTTACCATGGAATTTGATGAAGATAAAATAGAGTTCAACATTTATGGTGCAATGAAATACGATGATGAGGAAACTTCTTGCAACGCTATTGATGTGATTGAGCCTTATGTGCAAAAAGTTTATGAAAATGATGTTGATGATCCTTTGTTAAATGCTTTAGCTAATAGTTTACACACAAGTAATGTTCATACATATGCTTTGAGTGCTAACTTGAGGGAAAGCATTTTTGAGCTAGATACCTTTGAGGAACTTTCTCTTGATGCACCAATTTTAGACCTTGAGGTATTGAAGGGCTCGGGCAACCGACCATCTTTCAATAAACCTCCGGTGGTGGAGTTGAAACCACTACCCGAGAATCTAAAATATGCATTCCTTGGTGATGGTGAGAAATTGCCGGTGATCATCTCCAACAAGCTCACCAAGGAACAAGAGGAAAGGTTGATGAAAGTGCTCCAAGATCATAAGGAGGCCATTGGGTGGACCATTGCCGACATCAAAGGTATGAGTCCAAGTACTTGCATGCACCGTATACTATTGGAGGATGATGCTAAACCCGTCCGACAACCTCAAAGGCGGTTGAACCCTCCAATGATGGAGGTAGTAAAAGCCGAGGTGCTTAAATTGTTGGACGCGGGAATGATCTATCCAATCTCTGATAGTAAGTGGGTAAGCCCAACGCAAGTAGTGCCAAAGAAAACCGGAGTGACCGTAGTGGAGAATAGCCATGGCGAATTGATTCCCACTCGTGTCCAAAATGGATGGTGTGTTTGCATTGATTACCGAAGGTTAAATGCGGTAACAAGGAAAGACCATTTCCCTTTGCCATTTATTGATCAAATGCTTAACCGGCTTGCAGGCCACTCTTTCTATTGTTTTCTTGATGGCTATTCAGGGTACTTTCAGGTTGCCATTGCACCAGAGGATCAAGAAAAGACAACCTTCACATGTCCCTTTGGCACCTTTGCATATCGACGCATGCCTTTTGGCCTTTGCAATGCGCCGGCCACATTCCAAAGGTGTATGGTTAGCATTTTTTCAGAATATCTAGAGAAGTTTGTAGAGGTTTTCATGGATGACTTTACTGTTCATGGAAACTCTTTTGACAATTGCTTACTCCATTTGTCATTAGTCCTAAAAACTTGCATTGATAAAAACCTTGTGCTAAATTCTGAAAAATGTCATTTTATGGTGGAAAAGGGCATTGTGTTAGGTCATGAAGTGTCATCTAAGGGTATTGAAGTAGACAAAGCAAAAATTGATATCATCCAATCTCTTCCTTACCCTACTTGTGTGCGTGATGTAAGATCCTTCCTTGGCCACGCGGGTTTCTACCGCCGTTTCATAAAAGACTTTTCAAAAATTTCTTCCCCTTTGTGTAGATTGTTGCAAAAGGATGTGGAATTTGTGGTAGATGAAGGTTGTAAAAGGGCATTTGATTGTTTAAAGTCCATGCTAGTGTCGGCCCCTATTATACAACCTCCAAATTGGTCCCTTCCATTTGAGATCATGTGTGATGCAAGTGACTACGCCGTTGGTGCGGTGCTAGGTCAAAGGGTGGGGAAAATTCCCCATGCCATCTATTATGCATCCATGACTCTCAATGATGCTCAAAGGAACTATACCACAACTGAAAAGGAATTGCTAGCGGTAGTCTTTTCTTTAGAAAAGTTTAGGCCATATTTGCTTGGTACAAAGATCATTGTTTTCACTGACCATGCAGCTCTTCGTTACTTGATGACGAAGAAAGAAGCAAAGTCTAGGTTACTCCGATGGATCTTACTCTTGAGCGAGTTCGACTTGGAGGTCAAGGACAAGAAAGGAGCTGAAAATCTAGTGGCCAACCATTTGAGCCGATTGGTGCCCAATGAGGAGTTTGGGGCCAAAGCATTGAAGGAGCATCTTCACGAAGAGTTCCCCGACGAGCAATTGTTTGCTCTTGGTGTTTCTCTTCCATGGTATGCCAACCTTGTGAATTTCCTTGTCACAAGTAAGTGCCCTTCTCACTTCACAAAAGCACAAAAGGATAAGTTAAAGCATGATGCTAGGTTTTATGTGTGGGATGATCCCTATGTATGGAAACATTGTGCCGACCAAGTGATTAGGAGATGCATTCCTAATAATGAAACAATTTCAATCCTTGCCTTTTGCCACTCATATGCATGTGGTGGTCATTTTGGTGCTAGGCGAACCGCTAGGAAAGTGCTAGATTGTGGTTTCTATTGGCCTAGTTTGAATAAAGATGCATACACATTTTGCAAGTCTTGTGATAAATGCCAAAGAGTAGGAAACATCTCTTCTAGGAATGAAATGCCCCAACATTGTCCTCTATATTGTGAACTTTTTGATGTTTGGGGAATGGATTTTATGGGACCTTTCCCTACTTCCTTTGGTTTCAAATATATCTTGCTTGCGGTTGATTATGTGTCTAAGTGGGTTGAAGCAATCCCCACTCGTACTGATGATTCTAAAGTGGTTGCAGAGTTCATCAAATCTCACATCTTCTCTAGGTTCGGGGTACCCCGAGCGTTGATAAGTGATCGAGACACTCACTTTTGCAATAGAACCATTGCCGCATTGTTGAAGAAATATGGGGTAAATCACAAGACTTCTACCGCCTATCACCCACAAACAAATGGACAAGCCGAAGTTTCCAATAGGGAAATCAAGTCCATCCTTGAGAAAACGGTTAGGCCGACTCGCAAGGATTGGAGTACTCGGTTGGATGATGGATTGTGGGCATATAGGACGGCTTATAAGACTCCAATTGGTATGTCTCCATACCGATTAGTCTTTGGAAAGCCGTGTCATTTACCGGTGGAGTTAGCACACAAAGCCTATTGGGCAATCACAAGGTTCAACTTGAACTTGGACGAGGCCGGGAATGAAAGGAAGCTTCAATTGCAAGAGCTTGAGGAAATCCGGAATGAGTCCTATGAGAACGCGGCCATTTACAAGGAGAAGACGAAGGCATGGCATGACAAGATGATAATTAGGAAAACTTTTGAGGTAGGTCAAAAAGTTCTTCTATTTCAATCACGTCTTCGGTTGTTTCCAGGCAAACTGCGTTCTCGGTGGACTGGACCGTTTGTAGTTGTGAAGGTTTTCCCTCATGGAGCAGTGGAGATCCAAAGCGGCGAGGATGCCAAAATCATCAAGGTCAACGGCCAAAGGTTGAAACCGTAATACGAGGGTTTCAAATCGGAGATCCTAGAGGACATGTCTCTAGGCAACCCGGCCTACGAGTGACCTTTACCATGGAGGTACATCGTGCAGACGATGTTAAATAAACGAGTTTTGAAGCTTTTAAAGTATTTCGTCGAACAATTTCAACATTTGGAACATTACTTTCTTTATATTTATTTGTTATGTACATTTAATTAAGCTTGTAATTCGAACATTACGCTAGTTTTTATGTTGTTTTTGTAGAAATAGGTTTGAAGTGGTGCAAAACAACAAACACCAAGGAATGCATTCCTCGCGGTCCGCGAATTCATCGCGCGGACCGCGCTCGAGGTTTTCGCGGACCGCGGACGAGGCCTCGCGACCCGCGATCAAGGCTGGATTTCCTGGAAATCCCTGCCACAAAAACGACGGTTTTCGCGGTCCGCGGCTTGATCGCGCGGACCGCGACACTATGCACGCGGATCACGGTTTCATCGCGCGATCCGCGAAGTTTTGTCGAGCGCGGCACGCGATTTCGTCGCGCGCGCCGCGACGAGCTTCAATTTGCGCGCGGTCCGCGACGAAGATCGCGCGAACCGCGAACGTTTGGGGCGCGGTCCGCGAAAGAGACCGCGCGACCCGCGAAAAAACAGAGGATTCCAGGAAATCCCTGGAACGAAATGACACATTTTCGCGGCCCGCGACTTGATCGCGCGGACCGCGACAATATGCTCGCGGTCCGCGGTTTCATCGCGCGAACCGCGACGATTGCGAGGTTCGGCCGAGATTCTGCTGGCGCGGGGCGCGAATTCATCGCGCGCACCGCGCCGAGTTCCAGCGCGCGCGACCCGCGACGAGACAATGCGCGCACCGCGACGAGGATTCGCGCGCACCTCAACGGTCTTCAGCGCGCGGTCCGCGAATTCATCGCGCGGACCGCGACGGACTTGCGCGCGGCCCGCGACGGAGGGCGCGCGAACCGCGACGAGGACCGAGATTTCTCGGAAATCGCTGGAACGAAACGGGCCATTTTCGTGACCCGCGAAGAAGTGGCGCGGCCCGCGACGGTGTTTCGCGGCCCGCCAATGGACGCTCGCGACTCGCGAGGTGACGGGGACTATTTCTTCACCTTTTCTCCTTCTTTCTTTCTCTTCTTCTTCTTCTCCTATTCCTCCCGACCCCAAGACCCTTTTCCGGCCACCTACTCAATCCTCCATTCCGGCGAGTTTTGAACCGATTTCTTCCACCCAAATCAATCCCCCAAGCTTTCCCAACAAAACCCACCAAAAATCCCAATCCAAAACACCATCTTTTACCTACATTGCCGAATTTCCACCGGAAAGTTTTTCACTCCGATTCGCCGGCCTTCGGCGACTTTTGTTCCAAACCAACTACCCAAAACCTTCCCTCCACCACCCTTAACCTTTTCCCAATCCCAAATTCCAAATTCCAACTCCCAATCAAATACCCCCAAATCTTATGAACCCTAATTTTTGGATTCTTTGATTTGGTGGTGTTTTGATCAAATTGATGATGTACTTAAGCTACATTGCATCCTAAGGCTTCAATTGACGGTACCCTACTGAATTTATTTCAATTTTGGGTGATTTAGGGCTTGCCGCCAATAGGTTTTCATTGAAATTTCAAAGGCTTGCCGCCTTTAGTTATAAACTGAACTATTTGAGTAGGGGCTTGCCGCCTTATAGCTAGTATAGTTGTGCTGGACTGTTGTTGAATAGATTGTGATAATGGCACCGAGGAAAAGGTCACGCCGAGGAGAGGCCTCTAGTTCGCATGATCCTGTGGTTCCCGAATCCCCACCTCGCCAACCTAGTCCTCCCCCTGCAGAAAACCTGCCTCCTATAGACCTTATGGGACTGCAAGGTTTAGATGAGGATGCCCAACAACGGTGGAGAAAGTTGATTGGGAATGGGAAGCGAACAATCATGGAGACGAAGTTCTTGTCCTCTGAGCTACTTCAGGAGCTGGGTTTGCAGCAACCAGTTCTATTTTTATTGGATCGCGTTGGCATGAGAGGATTCATTGATCGGTCGGCACCGACCTATACCCGCTATACATTTGAGTTCTTATCCACTCTAGCCAAGCACTATGACGAGGACCATGACATGCATTACATCACCTTCAGGTTGAATGATGTGGACCGCCGGATGACCTATGATGAGATCCAAGATGCTTTTGGGTTCCAATATGCAGGGGGATACAAGAATCCAAAAGAAGCTAACCCGGACGGATTTGATCTAACTTACTTTTGGAATTGCTTGTCTGGATTTCCCAACATCACAGGCACTACGAAGAATAACCACATCATACATCCAGCTGTTCGTATGGTGCACAAGCTCCTAGTGATGACGATCTTCTGCCAAGGAGAGTTGACGCACATTACTAGGGAGCAGGTCCAATGCCTTTGGACCATGTGCTGGGGACCAGAACACCCTTGTTGGGTGGACCTTTTTGTGCAGAAATGTCTGGAGGCCTCTGAGAAGACCAAGGGAAAGATACCACAGGGGGGTATGATTTCACTTCTGGCAGCTTATCTGAACATCCACCTACCTCCAGACATTCAGGCAATAGGCAAGACAGCCGAGAGAGCTCACCAGTTTTACTCCATTGCTTCTTTGGAGTTCACTAATGTCTTGGCCATGCACAAATATCCTCCTCCTAGATTCATTTGGCTAGTAGCCAAGAATCAGCACATGTACCTGCCGAATCCAGAGGCTGTACAACTGACTGGGCGCACCCGCATAGAGGATCTCACCTTGCCAACCCAGATCACAGTTCCTGCACCTACCATTGCCCTTGCCAGGCTAGAGGCACCTCCGGAGCATGGAGAGCAGTACGCTCCTCCACATCATGAGGCTCAGTATGTCACTCAGCAGCAGTTTCAAGCATATACTGAGAGGTACGAGGATGATATGGCAGTGATGTTCGCCATGATGGCATCCATGCACCCACAGAGACCAGGAGCATTTGACTATGAGGGCCATCGCAGATCGCGAGCTCAGCGCCGTCGCGACGGCTCCGGTCCCTCGCAGTGAGTCTACCCTATACCTTTTCCTTTCACTATGGTATTCATTCATATATTTAAACATTGAGGGCAATGTTTAGACTAAGTGTGGGGGAAAGGTGTAGGAATTTTGTTACTACTTTTGTTGCTGCTTTTGTTGCTGTTTTTGCTGCTATTTTTATTACTGTATTCCTTTAAAAAAAAAAAAAAAAAAAAAAAAACAGCCCGGATGGTCCCAAAAATACTAGAGGATCAGGTAAAAATGAGAGGCATGCCCGGATGGTTCCAAAAATATGAGAGAATCAGGCAAAAATGAGAGGTAAAAAAAAAAAAAAAACATTTTCTTTTATCTTGTTTAAATATGTAAGCTCTCAAATGTTATGTGCTTAATTATTTAGAATATACACTTGGATCTTAATCGTTCTTTCTCGAGGACGAGAAAGGTTCAAGTGTGGGGGATTTTGATAGCCCCTAAATATACTCTTATTTTGTAGCATTTAAGAGCTGTTTTAGATAGTATTTTGTGTAATTATATTAGACTTTTGGACCGAATCATTCATAGTGGTTTGAAATTGAAGACGTGCATTTCGATCTTGAATTGCACTTGCGATGGATTTGAATGATTTGAAGACCTTCTATGACCGTCCTGACCGCGTTTGATACATTGAAGAACCGGTCGTAGAAGTGGCGTGAAGACACACTCTCGCGGGCCGCGAACCCTAGGTCGCGAACCGCGAGGGTGTGTGTTGCTGTTTTGACCATGCCAAGTTTCGCGCGGGCCGCGAAACTCCGGTCGCGAGCCGCGAGACCGAGGCGCGCGGACCATGCCGAGACCGAGGCGCGCGGACCATGCCGAGACCGGGGCGCGCGGACCATGCCGAGACCGGGGCGCGCGGACCACGCTGAGACACGGGCGCGAGACTCCGGTCGCGGACCACGCCGAGACACGGGCGCGAGACTCCGGTCGCGGACTACGCCGAGACACGGGCGCGCGGGGCGCGAATCCTCGGCCGCGAGCCGCGAGAACCAGGCTCGCGGTCCGCGAAGGATTCCCGCGCGACCCGCGAATGGTCCTGCAACTTGCATTTTGTTTGGCTTTAACTTTAATTGTTTTGGAGTATATATTGGAACTTATCCTCATTGTTTTGGGGATCGTTTTACAGAGCCTTAAGCTCATTTTCTTCATTTTCTCTTTGGATTTTCACTTTGAATTCACTATGTATTATTGTATGGATTATGGTTATGATTATATAGTTATGGTTGTAGGCTAAACCCCATCTTGGGTATGTGAGATTAAACCTCTTGTTATGGTTTGAGAACATGGTTTATGAAGCTTAGGAATGGATGATTTGTCATTGAATGATCATGAATTATATGTGTATTTGATGCTTGTAATGGTTAGGAATGATTTCTTAGGTATAGATATGTGTTGGATATGTGTTAAACATTGCCTTTCCATGGTTGAAATGCTATCATTTCTTCTATGTAAAAGTAGTGAATTAGGAATCAAATATATGTTGTTATCAATTGTATTTGTTCTTGAGATCATTCATTAGCATTATATTTAGGTCAATTGTGTTATCACATTGCATGGGTAAGGTGGGAAAACATCCAATTTGAATTAGCATTGGCCAATTTGTCTATTTGCTATCATATAGATAAGTTGCCAATGAGAGTTGTGAAAATGCTTTCATGATTCACAACTAGAATAGAGATGGTTTCCCATTAAAAACAATCACCATTCTCAAAGTATCATAACTAGGTTTGAGGAAAAATCCATAACAAGAAGATACAAATCTCATGTACCCAAGTCTCTCATTCTCATTAGTTAATCTTTTAGTTGAATCTTTAGATGCTAAACTAGTTGTAATTCTAAAGTTCTAGTAGTTTTACTTAGTAGTGTCTTAAACAAAACTCAACTCAACCCCCCCCCCCCCCCCCTTTGTTTACATTGCTTTTATATATGTATATGTATATATATCCTACAAGATATACATAGAAATAACCTTTTCCCTGTGGAACGAACCTTACTTGCCATTGTACACTTAATAGTGTGGAAAGGTAGTAAGTGATCTATAAATTGTATATTTGAGAGGTACGGCGACGACCTCCCAGTGCATGGAGTTGGGATTCCTGCTAAAGAAGCATAATATCAGAAGATAGATGAGGGGATAGATGTTGCATTAAGTGAGGTTTATCATTGAAAAATGATGCAACAGAAGTTGCATAATTACATAATTACAATGGTCAATAAGTGGACCAATATCAAGCCAATTAGAGGACCAGAAGTTGTAATCTCCTTTTCCAATAATAACTCTAGAATGTAATTCAGCCCATGCATTCACTTTACATATCCTTCTCCAGGTGGGAGAGGTTTGAAATGAAGCAGGGAGAGATGCTAAAAAATGAGTCCATAAAGCCTCTGCTTGTTGGAACTTCCACCACAATTTAACTGAACAAGTTTCTATAATGGTATGAATAGATCTAAAACCTAAACCATTTTGGGAGATTGGGTAACAAAGGTCATCCCATTTCCTCCATGATTTCTTAGGTTTCAGATCATGCTCCCCCAAAAGAAAATGCTCAGTTTCCTTTGAAACTTTTTAACAACTTGCTTAGGTGGAACTATGACTGACCATATGTGTTGAGGTATGGAATAAATACAGGAATTAATCAAAGTAATTTTCCCACCAGTTGAAAGCCATTTGTTTTTCCAGTTTGAGAGTTTTTGATCAATAGTTTCAAGTAGTGGTTGAAAGTGTGCATTGAGAGCTTTACCTCTAAAAATGGGAGCACCTAGATATTTGAAAGGAAAGGTTCCAAATTTCATATCTAAGGTTCTTTTGATGAAGTTTCTTTGAACTTGAGAGGCATGCTTGTATATAAAAATATCACTCTTACTATAGTTAATTTTTTGACCAGTGACTTCCTCAAATTTTAACAGAAAAGCTTTGAATCTAGTCAAAGTTAATCTATTGGCATTTAAGAAAACTACTGTATCATCAGCATAACTTAAGTGAGAGATTTGCATGGCATTAACAGGGAGATCAAAATACTGCATTTTACCCTTTTGAAAAGAAAAAGATAAACTCCTAGTAAAAGCCTCAGAAAAGATATTAAATAGAAAGGGAGAAAGGGGATCCCCTTGCTTTATACCTCTTGTACCTTGAAAAAATCCAACAGGCTTACCATTGATGAGGACAGAGAAACATGCCTGAGAGAGATTCTGCATTATACTAAAAATAAATTGACCATGAAATCCAAACTTCATTAGGACTGCTTGTAAGAAATGCCATTTAACCCTATCAAATGTCTTTCTAAGATCTAGCTTAATAATACAGTTAGGGTCCTTACTTTTCCTATTTAGAAATCTGACCATTTTTTGCAAAAAGATGACATTATCATAAATGTCTCTTCCTTTCATAAATGCAGACTGATTTTGTGAAATGATTTTAGACATCAAAGGCTTAAGTCTCTCCATTAAAAGTTTAGAACAGATTTTGTTCAAAACATTGGAGAGACTAATAGGCCTATAGTCATCAAAGGAAACTGGGGTGTTTTTTTTTGGGATAATGGTAATCCAAGTACTTGCTATCCCTTTAGGGATTTCCTTGCCTTGTTGAAACTCAGAGACTGCCATTAATAGATCAGTAGAAATAGTTTCCCAGGCTTTAATGAAGAAGTTAGCTGTAAAACCATCTGGACCTGGGCTGCTATTTTTATTAAGAGAGAAGACTATCATCTTAAACTCTAACAAAGTGACTGAACTGAGTAATTTCTGATTATCTTCAACTGTAATGAGCTTTGGGATTTGGCTCAGGGAGTGAGATTGAAAGAAATCACTATCTGGAGGGCTATCATCAGAAAGGAGATGCTGATAATATTGAATAGCTTCATTTTCAATATTAGCTATATTATCAAGCCAAATACCATCAGAACTCTTGATTTTTGTGATACTGAGTTTGTTTTTTCTTTCCTTAACATAGTTATGAAATAATTTGGTATTATTATCCCCCTCTTTAAGCCATTTGACCTTAGCCTTCTGTTTCCAGAAGTGTTTTTTGATGCTACCAAAATCCGTCCCTTCCCCGGGTCACGACGCTATCCGGACTTCCTTGCTGGTATGCCCGCAACGATCCTACAAAAAAATTCCCGGAACGCCTCCCGGGGAAGAAGCTCTGGCGTGATGATGAGATGGGGGTAGCGATGCGGGGAAACGTACGGAAATGCTCTCAATATAAAGTAGAGAGATATAAGTCACCTACCTTGCTCACTGTTTGAGACTAGTATTTATAACTGGGGTTACCTGCTTTGGATAAGACTCAGGACCACTTCTCCTTGTCACTATCCATCCTTTTTCTTGTCCGGATGCGCCTCCCGCGAGAAAGGTGTTACTTCCCCGGTCCTGGGCCCTGGGCCTTTTCCCGGCCCAGTAGAGTGCTAGGCCGGTATCATCACTTTTATTCATAAAGTGCTCTAGCTAATTTAGCTTTGGAGAGTTTTAGTTTCAAAAGTTCCTCAAGAGATTTATTGAGATCAGAAGCAATTCTCTTGAACCTCAAGCTCTCTCTCTCTGCTTTTTCCACATTTTCATGAACATTGCCAAAGTGATCTCTATTCCAGACCTTAAGGACTCTTTTTAACCTTATCATTTTAAGGAAGAAGCCCAAGAGGCCTGTCTCAGTCATTGGTAGATTCCAATTGTCATTGATGACAGAACTGAAATCGGGTCTTTTATACCATGTATTGATAAACCTAAAAGGTCTAGGTGAGGAAAGAACAGAACTACTGATGGTAAGTAGCATGGGGTTATGATCAGAGGTTACCCTATTAAGGATTTGAATTGATGAAGAAGGAAATCTAGTACTCCAACCTGAAGTACATAGACCTCTATCTAATCTCTGTCTGGTGGGAATTCTTCTCTTATTGGACCAAGAGAAGAGATTACCAACAGTGTTGATTTCCTCTAACGCTAAAACATTAATAAAATCATTGAGGTCCCTAATACTACCTAGTTTAGGTGAAGAAGGACCCATATATTTATCTATGGATGTAATAGCATTAAAATCACCAATAAGAAGAGAGGCATGATGAGAATAAGATTGAAGAGAAGACCAAAGATCTTTCCTGCCTTTTTTAGTTCTCAGACCATATATAAAAAAGGCATCCATGTCATTATTGAGTGAAGTGCATCTAATATTAACATGTAAGAATTGAAGATGATCATGCACTAGAGAAACAGTTATGTTATTTGTCCAGAATAACCAAATTTGGCCTGAGCAGCCATAGATGCAGTTATCAAAATGAAGAAGTTTTCTGTAAATATCACATGTATTGGTTCAATAATACAGATAAGCTCAAATCTATGTCTAAGAGACAAGTTAACCAATCTATCAAGAGATGTTGCCATCCCTCTAAGATTCCAAACTAAAAACTTAGTGTTGATGTAATTCATACGGAAACTTCATTAGAGCTTTTTGATCTAGTCATTATCCTATTTAACTGTGTTACATAGGAGTCATTCTTAGGTTTAGATGCTTTTTGCTCTTTTTTTGATTGTTTAATCACATTTCCTAAAGGAGTGGAGCTTACCATAGCTGCACTTACCATAGATGCACTTACCTGAGATGAGGATGGTTCTTCTGCAGTGGGAGGCTCAGCTTGAATCTCCACTTCTTCACTATCTTCATTAGTCAGAACATGAAACCTGTTCTGGTATTTTTTCTGCTGAGATTGAAAGAATTTTTTAGCAGCTGAAAGAGTATTGAAAGGAGAGAAAACCTTACTTTGTTTGTTTACTGAAAGGGAATCATCTCTGACTGAAACTTTCCCTTTTCCTTTCTTATAGGCAGGGTCAGATTGAGGAGTCGAAAATTTTCTTGTCAAGTCCTTCACACGTGAGGATACCTGTGATTCACTGGTGTTCTGAGGTGAGCCATAAACAGATATCTCAGGAGAAGAGGATCCTCCATGCATAAGGATGTCATTCTCAGCACTGAAGATAATAGCAGGTGGAACTTCTGCAATAGTTTCTTCAAAAGAGTCAGAGTTTACACTAGCTTTAGAAGACTCAGAGGTTAGCACTGGGGCTACAACTGTCATGTGAACTTCTTGTTCCTCCATCATAGCATTGGAGGTTTCAGAATCATGGATTTCAACAAGCTTAGAGATTTCACCAGACTTAGAATTAGCAACCAGCTCAGAAGTTTCAACAGGCTTAGAGTCATGAGTTGGCTTAGGCTGTGCTTTTGTTTGACCCTTGGTTTTAGGCACATAGTTCAGTTTGGGTTTAGGAAATCTATGGAATTTCTTAAACTTTTGAACCCCTTTTTGAGCTTGGATAGTCTTAGTACCAGAGGGGCCAACAATACTTTCTTTTCCTATAGAAGGCCTTCATTACCATCCTTGTATCCAGAAAGGCTATTGTCACCAGTATCTTCCAATGGTGTTTCAGATGCAACTTTGTTAGACTCATCTTCAAGCTTATTAGGCTGAGGTCCCTGTGTGGGTCTTTTAAGCTCAGGGTGTAGATAGATACACTGGTTATCACCATGATCAATACACTTACAGTGGTAATAGTAATAGGGAAGATCTTCAAATTCAATAGGTAGTTTAGCTACCCCATATTCTACCCCATCTTCTTTTATCCCCACTCTAATATGATTAGGCAATTTCTGTTTGACATCTACTTCAACACAAATTTTGATCACTGAAGGCCTAGATAAAGTAGATGTTGCAATATCCATCTTTATAAACTTTCCTATCTGATTACCCATAGATTGGATCATTGCATGATTGTAGAAGAAAATAGGTACCTTTGGGATGTTTACCCAGACAGGGACTATAGAAGATTCAGCTTCTGGTGAGAAATCCATTGTCCATTTGAGAACCTTCATAGCAGCACCACTGAAACTCCAGTTCCCTTTAATCCAAAACTTTTGGTAGTCTTCTTTGAGCTGGAACCGAATTAGGATATGCCTGTAATCGATTGATCCCAGTTGGTATTTTGCCTTGAATTCAACAGATCTGAAAGCTTCTTGGAGCGCTTCCATGAATGGCTTTCCCCGAGCAAATTTACCAATCAGGGCATTTTGGTAATGGATAGCTAGAGATTCAGCTTCTTTGCGGGTAACTATGCAAGCTATCTCTCCTTTGTAAAGAGTTTTGGGGCTAATTTCTGGGTTGGAGGGGAATGTTGAGCTCAGCGGTGGTGGACGGTTAGCCAAAGCATTAAGGAAGGATCTTCCAGGGCTGGTTCCTCCCAGGATAGGCGGCGGCGCCGCCATGGCAGCGGCGTTATTGTTACCGTTTCTGACCGTTAAAGAGTCAGAACGCTATAATAAAGTAGAGGGATGGTGGCGGAAATTGAGAAAACTGAAACAGTTCGTGAGGAAGATTGAATAGTAAACTAATCGCACCGTGAGTGTGTAATCGCACACACTGGAGAGGAAAGCTACGGCGAAAGTTAACAAATTGATGTTTTAAAATTTGTTGATTGATAAATATGACGTGATGATTAAAATTTTGATGACATTAATTTTTATTAGTTTAGAAGCTCTATTATAGAAAATGTGATAGAACACATAATACGGCTTCTCATCTACTAATGCTCCAACAACTTTCTTAAAATATAAAATTTGATATTAATCCAAGAGTAAACGTAAACAAATATTGGTATGTTGCTCCTGTTTCCCCCCCTCTCCTGTTTTCCCTTTTTTTTTTACCCTCAATGTACAAAAATGTTGTCGTTCGAAGAGATAGCCCAAACTGATTATACTTCGGTTTGGTGGAGTCCGACGATGTTTCTATTTCATGTCGATTTCATCTCCGTCTCCCTCCCTGTCGGGTCCTGAATCCTCATCTGAAAGCTGATAACAGATACCCGTCTGCTTCTTCCAAGGCTAGAGTCATATTTAGAGGATTTTTGGCTCAATTTGGTGTAGAATAGATCGTCGACCTCCATGTACTTCGGTTTTCGGCACTTCAATTAAGATTTCGGTTCAACTGGTTATGCTTGCTCTATTACTCTATTTTACCGTTGCTATGATTTCATGGAAGAGTACTTTCGGAATCGATTTCAAGAGCTGTCTATGTCTGTAAATATCCAAAAAAGAGAAGTGGTTTTCTTCCAAATGACACGGGAAGAGGTAATCTTTGAGTTTGATTATGTTATAATTACGATTAGAGTAGCTTTAATCAGCCAATGGAATCGATATATACTTATGAATCCACGTGTTTATTTTGTTAAATTTATGCTCTCATCACTTTTGTACCAAACAGATGTTGTAAAAAAACTATTCCAAATTATATTAAAACTTGAAATTGCAACTTGGGAAACCAAAAAGGCAAACTATCCAATATTCATGTGATGTAATTTGAATCAAATAGATCGATGATCACATTATTCCTTCAAGACGCTTTAGATTCTTAGTCCTTGCGGAGGAATTTTTTGAACCAGAGTGCTGACTTTTTGGGATATCGTTTGAGTCCATCCTTCAAATCCACATAAACTAATCCATATCTGATTTTGAAAGCAGATGCCCACTCAAAATTATCCAGAAATGACCATGCAAGATAACCCTTTACATTCACTCCCTTCCTGCAAAACATATATATACAAGCATTCATATACACAAATAAATATACTATGTATATGTATACAACAGCAATAATTTAGTTTTTTGGTCGAATTTTTTTTTTTTACATCAATTATATTTAAGTCATCCCCATTTCATCAAACTTATATGAAAAAGGTACAGTGATAAGAAAGTTAACTTACTTTAAGGCCTTTTGAACAGCCAAGAGATGAGAATGATGGAATTCTGACCGATGCGGATCATTGATACTTTCTTTTAACGTTCTATTTTCAGTTACATCAGCAATTCCTTCAGACATTTTGAAATTTAATCAGTTTAGAAACTCAAACATGGAAAAATGAAAAGACATGAGTAGAATTGTATTAGTCTTAATTACCATTTTCCATGACGTATATTGAAGGTTTATTGTATTTTTCACTGAGATAAGAAAGAACTTTTGTAAGTCCCTTCGGATAGTTACAATGTATAGGGGATGCAGTCTGCCAAATAAAATAATTAGTACATTTCACTAAAAACATGATATAATATAGAGCCACATTCATTTTACCCTTCATTAGAATAAGTTTAGCTCAATTTAATTTTCAACTATTAATTTTAGTTAACCTAATTATATTACAATATTATTGCAATTGATCAACCCGCTCAATAAAATTAAGTTTATATTTTTTTAAAGAGAAAGTCTTGGGTGAGACCTGTCCTTGTGGAGACCAAGAGCAGGGGAATGAGCATTTACTGTTTCTGCTTGATCTTTTAGTCAGTTTGTTTGATCTTTCAATCAATGTCCTTGAGTATTTTTGTTTTGCCTTGATTTTTCAGTTAATTTGATCTTTCGTTCAATTTGCTTGATCTTTCGGTCAATTTCCTTGGTCAATTTCACCAAAGCTCACCAACAACAAATTCAATCAATAGCAGTCTCATATAGTCTTTGGTCTCATTTGAGACAGGTCTCAAATGAGAATTTTCCTTTTTTAAAAATTGCACATGATTTTTTTTAAAGGCATGAAGCACATTCTAATTAGTTTGAGAGTAACTTACTTGTGGACCAATGTACTGCCCATTTCTGTCAACTAGAAAATTTTCCACGGAAAACATAAACCAAGGGTTCATTAATTATTCAAAAAAAAAAAAAAATACAACATTTTAAATAAAAGAAAAATACTTATTGATTATTTGTGCTTACGAGAAATCCGAGCAAGAGAATCCGTCGAGCTTCTAATGGTGTTCTTATTCTGAAGAGTGGGATCGTGCTTTGCATATTTTCCTGTATAATAACTCAGTCCGATAAAATCGAATGAACCTTTTAGATCTTGTTTTTGTTCTGCGGTAAATTTTGGCAATCGATGTTTCACATATCTCCTCATACTATATGGATAATCTCCATATGTCAATGGATGCATGGTCCTGCAGATAAGCCATGAAACAACAGTTAAATTTATGAAGATTATATAAAAAAAAAGTCATTTTAGAAACTCACCATCCAACCATAAAATCAAGGGCTCTTTGTCTCGCACTAAGGTCCTCTTTACTGTCAGAAAAGGGTTCAAACCAGTGACACACGAAGCTTAACCCTATCTCTCCCTTTTGGGTTTCCTACAAATTTTTTTTTAAGTGATGCTTGGTGATATTTGTGAATCGATAAATTTATTTCAAAAACAATTGTTAAACTGCATAGAAATTGTTAAACACAAATTGGGTCTTACCTGATACTTTTGCCGGTATAGCTTGACAGCGGCGGCATGGGCAAGAAGAACATGATGGCCAACAATGTAAGGCTCGGTGGCCGAATCTCCGGCAGGGCAAGCTGGTGTAACCCAAGAGGAGCATCGGCCGGGAGCGAAAAGGCCATAATCGTATCCGTAACTAGCGAAGACGTATGGCTCGTTAAAAGTCATCCAATGCTTTACTCTGTCACCGAATTCCTTGAAGCACAGTTCAGCAAAGTCTAGATAATCATCCCTGATCATATGAATGAATGAATGAATTAATTATTGAGTTGATGAAAAATCACTAATCTTCCAATATTAGCTAACTAATTATTCGTATTAATCATTGATGAGGGACTTACAAAGATTGTGGACTGAGGAAGCCACCGTACTCATCATCAAGTTCTTGTGGCATGTCCCAATGGTACATCGTCACCAAGGGTTGTATACCTAATCAAGCATATAAAATAATTGTATTTGTGACACAAAATCAGTTTAGATTAATTCAATTCAATTTAATAATGATGAAATATGATATAATAAAATTCAGTTTAGTTACAATTTTCAGTAAAATGAATTTTAATTTTAGTTCAAATGAATTGAAGATAACATATTTTTCGATAATATATTAAAACTCAAAATTGAAAGTGAAACATTATGAAGCCAACCCTTTGATAGGAGTTCATTGATGAGATTGTTGTAGAAAGCAATGCCTTCCTTGTTCACTCCTCGACTTAGCCTCCCACCTATACAAAAAGAAAAATATGAATAAATATAATGAAAAAAGGATGAATATATATAATCTAAGTCTTACGGGGTAATATTCTGGGCCAGGAGATGGAAAATCGAAACGCATTAAACCCCAAATATCCCATCAATTTTACATCTTCCTGTTTAAACAAAAACAGATAAAATTAGCCTTTAGTACCTGTTTTTGTAATTTATAATATAATAAAAGAAAATTTAAATAATTAAAAATTATTAAACTAATTTGAACCAAAATGAAAAAATGAAAATATATTTAACAGAATTGAACCGATACATATATTTAAGTTACAGTAGCACCTTGTATAGATGATAGAAGTCGTCGGCCACATCTGGGGTGCTTCCATTGTACATCTTCGCTGGTGTTGTATAAAATACAAGACCATGTCAAAACGTGCATTTGTTATAATCAAACAAAGAAAACTAAAACAAATTCATTAAAATGTAAATTAAGTATATTTATAAAATCCGGCTTTGAAAATTTTTGGGATCATTTTGCCCATCAATTCAGATTTTAACACAATCATTTGAAATTAAGCATCAATATTCAGATTTCAAATGCTTTGAACATGAATCTGAATTCCTTTAAAATCCGACTTTGAAAACAAATTAATTAAACAACAAAACCTGGGAATTGATGGGCGAAGTGATCCCAAATGCTTGGTGCTTTTCCATCTTCAAAAGCAGCTCCTTCATACTGCAAACATAATTCGATTAGTTTTGGTTTATAATTTCATCAAAAAACTTAAAATTTAAAATAAAATCTGGTCGGGAGTGTACTTGAACGGCAGCTCCCGCGGTTCCAAATAAAAACCCATCTGGAAAACTGGTTCGATTGAGCGCTGAAGCATTTACCAACAAGATTTTGAGCAAAGCCACCCAAACAACATAACTAATTATCACTTTCATGGCTTCGTTTTTCTGAGGCATTCTATTCTGCAACTGCTTTCTTTTATAATCTTGTGTGCCAATTATTTATCATGAATGAGTGTTTGACCGTATCGAAATCGATTTAGGATGTTTTCGGTAATTGTTTAATAAACTGGCATTACGGCAGTGGAACATTTAATATTGTTAAGTGGGTTGTAACTTTTCCATAATTTCTAAAAATGGTAGTGAATATTATTTAACTAAAATTTATTCATATTATTAAACATTGAATAGACTATTATACCCTATTAATTTTATAACATTTATATTTTCAGAAACCGTAATCCGTTAGCATAAACAATCAAATGCGTCAATCAGTATCCAACACCAACCTTGCAATTCAGAACTACACCGATACCTAAAAGTACACAGTAAAAGATCAAGCAAGCATCGGAGTCCATTGCAAAGTTTTTTTAAAGTCCCCCAAATATCCAAATAATTCAAAATCTGAAATACTATCCGGAGAAATACTATTTTCGCCACCCCAATTATAAAAGTAAAATAGGTTTTTTTCCATTCCAAATGTAATCTGCATATACAAGATGAAGAGCATACAGTGAAGTTGCTTCTTCTTTCTACCCTCAAGAAGTTAAACAGATACAGAATATCAATGATGAAGAATAACAACTCAAATTTTGTTACGATGATTGCATGTATGTACCTAAGATATTGCACAATATTATGGCTTAATTAACACAGTTCTATTCAAAAAAACAAACGAATACAATGCTCACAAGGCCAATTTCTCCTATTTTTCATAATTATTTGGAAGTTTTTGTACAAAGCCTGAAATCAATTTATCCAAAAAATACAACGAGCCATTTCTCACACTTCATGGAGAAATTTCATCGAACACTTTAAGTATCGATTCATAACTTCTCATTTTTGATATATGTCATGAAAGATAACTAACACTCCACAAGATATATGTAAAATACAACAAGAATTACCTGGAGAAGTATCGAGATATGGGGACTCAATTTTTGAGGGATGGTAGAGTTACTAGGAGACTTACCTGGAAATGTTTTGAGGAACAATGATGTTCTCGTACTCGTTTTGGAACCTTAAATTATATTCTTGATCATATTAAACACCTAGAAGGGTACCGTTGTCTATTCAATGTTTAATAATATTAATAAGTTTTAATTAAATATTCACTGCCTTTTAGAAATTATGGAAAAGTTAAACTCCACTTAACAATATTAAATGTTCCATTGCCCCTAATGCCAATTTTACCATGTATGCCATCAGTATGCAATGTATTTTTATATTTTTTTTGAAAGGAAATATGATGTATGTAAGTAATAGTATATATATTTGACTGTAACGATAATCTTTGGTCGGTGTGTTATTTATGGTTGAATTTGAATTTTTGTTGTTCAGTGTATTCTTCCAACTTGGGATGAGGGTTTTTCAATCTTGAAAAATAATGAACTCTCTCATTAATACTAGTTGGACTCCACTGTGTGCTGCACGGTATACTTAAGCACTTATGAGTTATCATTTTTTTACCCTATATAATGTTTTATTACAAATTTAATTTGAGCTAAAAATTGATTAAATTATAGTTTAAAGTTTAGTATGAAGCAAGATAACCATAGTGATTATGAATGTAGAATAGAAAATAAAACGCAACTTAACATTTTAATAATTGATCATATGAATTATTTTTAAATGTAAATTATTAAAACATACTGAATGAATAAACAAACGTCTGAAATTGATCATTACTTATATTTGAGGTTTCTTGATTGTGTACCACTTGATGCGGGGCACCCGCACTAGTAAATGGTGTCTCGGATAGCTGATACGTCTGAGGGCTTCTGGATGTGGATTGGTGATGAGGTATGCAGACTGCTCGCTAATGACTCATAACTATTTGAGCTCATTGGCCTCAGATAGGACTTGCTTGTGACCTGTTCTCCCGATGCCTTCAAAACAAGCCCCTGGCGCTACCCGAGGGTAGTAGCTCTAGTGAGATGATGAGATTTCTTGTACTGAAGAGAAACTGTATTTAAGAGTTAGAGAACTTACATGGAATAAGTAGGTAAATTCAACCGGGTACACCAACCGTGTTCTTCAGCATGAATGTCTGGTGTTCTTTAGCATGAATGTCTGGATTTTGAACGTTCGATGGCCATCGCCGATGAACACGTGGTCAATACGTATTTAGATACTAAATTGAGATAATTTAGATGGTAAAAGTCAATGAGAAAGTAAAAGAAATATTTGGAATAGTATTTTTATGGAAACTAATTAATCAAAATTATCTCGGAAACGTGAATGTTCAGGTTCATGATTGAGAGTGTATTAAAGATGATTGAATTTAATCTTGGAAAATGATAGATATAATTTTGGAAATAGAAGTGGAGTTTAAGATGATTTAAATAAATTTAAATTTATATATATATATATATTAATTTTGTGTAACCGGTTGCTAAAGAACACGCCAAAAAATACAAGATATTCTTAAATTCACCCTTTATCCGGAAATTTAAAATTTTGAAGAAAATAGGTAATAGTAAGATATGAATTATTGGCAATATGAATGGGATGTATGAATCGAATTTACCTAAATGTTGAAGAACAATGTTTAATTGAAAAGATGGAAAAAAGAGTGATGGAAGGAAGAACAATGTTTGATGAATCGAATTTACCTAAAACTTGAAGAACAATGTTTGATGAATCGAATTTACCTAAAACTTGAAGAACAATGTTTGATCGAAAATATGGAAAAAAGAGTGATGAAAGGAAGAAGAATGTTTGATCGATCGAAAAGAGGTTGGAATGAAAATTCTAAAATTGCAGAAGAACTTCCGGGATTTGATTGAAAATACAATGAAGAGAGTGGGATTAAAATGGTAAATTAATCTTGTGTAACTAATTAGGGATATTTAAGGTAGTTCTTGTACAAATACGGACTGCAAAAAGTAATTTCAGACTGCATATAGTAAAGACCCATAAAAATTAGGTTGATTAATTATGCTGGTACTAATTTCTGTAAAATTAATTACAGTTTTAGTTTAAAGTATTCCATTTCAATTCAGATAAGTTCAAATGAACGGAAGATAACATAATATTAAATGATAAATATTAAAAATCAAAATTAGTCATAAATATCTCAAAATTTTTGAAAAATGAAACATTTTGAAACCAACCCTTTCATAGGAGTTCATTGATGAGATTGTTGTAGAAGGCAATTCTTTCCTTGTTCACTCCTCGACTTATCCTCCCACCTATACCAAAATTATGTTGTTTAATTACTTAAATACTTTATAGTATTTTAATGTTTTAAAAAGAAAATTTGAATAAATAAAATGAAGAAGAATAAAATTTATAATATAGTCTTACGGGGAAATATTCTGAACCAGGCGATGGAAAATCGAAACGCATTAAACCCCAAAGACCCCATCTTTTTTTTTTTAAAGATAACCACCGTTGGTGGGGATGTATATTGGCTTCCCCTGACCTTATAAATAACCAAAAACAAAATACAATTCCGCTTCCGAAAACGGGTGTGATCAATAAGCACAGTGCGGATAACATAGTACCCTAAACTAAGGATAAACAATGGTGTAGAAATAGAAACTACACATGGCAGAAAGAAGGAAAGAACTGCCCTGAAAGAGGATGAGTAACTGAAGAAAAAATTCATTCAGCACTGCATAAGGTAGAGGAGTGAAAAAGAGGGAAAGAAATCTATCCACTTGCTTGTCAGTAGGTCGGTGAACAAACACAAAACTACTAGGCAGCCTGAGGAGGAGTTCAATCCCATCTTCAATCCTATGCTGTGATGATGAAGCACCATGTGTATGAGAGGTCCTTAGGATTCAGGTGCATCTCCATGATGAAGGAGTCCTTTTGTGGAGAGTTGAAGATGCTTGTTTACGTCCAGATTTCCTCCTTAGCATTCTGAAATAAAACAAGGGACATCAGCAGTATCTAATTCTGAATGCGCAATGAGGGAATTCCAAGTTTATCAAGAGCTAAAGCCCCTCTAACTCTGACTGGAAGTAGATGCAGATCACATTCAGCATTTAGATGAAATTTAAGCACATATTCCTGTTAAACAAGCACATATAAAAAAATTTAAATAAATTTTATAAAAAATTATCAAATTAAATCGAACTTAATTAAAAAAAATTTAACATATTTAACTGAATTGAACTGATATAGATTAAAGTTTAGGATACTAAATTACAATATTACCTTGTATAGATGATAGAAGTCGTCGGCCACATCTGGGGTGCTTCCATTGTACATCTTCGCTGGTGTTGTACAAAATACAAGACCATGTCAAAACGTGCATTTGTTATTATCAAACAAAGAAAACTAAACAAAATTCACTAAAATGTAAATTAAGTATATATATAAAATCTGGCTTTGAAAAAATTTGGGATCATTTTGCCCATCAATTCAGATTTTAACACAATCATTTGAAATTAAGCATCAATATTCAGATTTCAAATGCATTTGAAGATGAATCTGAATTTCTATAAAATCCGACTTTGAAACAATTTAAAGAAAAAAACCTGGGAATTGATGGGCGAAGTGATCCCAAATGCTTGGTGCTTTTCCATCTTCAAAAGCAGCTCCTTCATACTGCATGCAAACATAATTCGATCGATTAGTTTTGGTTTATAATTTCATCAAAAAACTTAAAATTTAAAATAAAATCTGATCGAGAGTGTACTTGAACGGCAGCTCCCGTGGTTCCAAATAAAAACCCATCTGGAAAACTGGTTCGATTGAGCGCTGAAGCATTTACCAACAAGATTTTGAGTAAAGCCACCCAAACAATATAACTAATTTTCACCTTCATGGCTTCGTTTTTCTGAGGCATTCTATTCTGCAATGCTTTCTATTATGTAATCAATTAAAGACAATTCTCAAAAGAGACGCGTCTCACGAGAGACCAAGGGCAAAAATGCCTTTTTCTTAACTCTTGTCTATTTACAAGAACAACCCACATAGTTTGTAATAATTACATATTAATCTACAAACTTTGTAATGAGCAATATTACCAACTCAAATTCGATTTATATAAAAGGAAAATTAAAATTTTCTGGATATAAACAAATTGAATTACATTGCTATGTAGACACCGGAGCAAGCATGTGTGTTGCTAGCAAAAATGTAATACCTAAAGAACATTGGGTAAATGTAGAAAGACCAATAAGAGTAAAAATTGGAAATGGATCACATATCATACTCTCTAAGGTCTGTAAAAATCTTAATATAATGATAGCAGGTGAAATATTTCATATTCCAACTGTATATCAACAAGAATCTGGAATAGATTTTATTATTGGGAATAATTTCTGTCTGTTGTATCATCCATTTGTCCAATATACAGATAGGATAATTTTCACTCTAAGTAATAATCCTGTACATATAGGAAAAATAAGAAAAGCTCTTAAAGTAGGAGTTATTCCCAATGTTATATTGATAGGTTATTTAGAATACATGAAAAAGAAATCTAAATTACCAAAACCAGAGGCGCTAAATATTAGCCCTAATAAAATTGCTTCTCTTTTAAGGACGGGGGGTATGTATACTAAAGAACAACAAATTTTTGTGCTTCAAAGTACAAAACTTTGTAAAATAGAAACACTTTTAGATTCTGTGTGTTCAGAAAATCCAATAGATCCTAACAAATCAAAATATTGGATGACGGCAACCATAAAACTAATCAATCCTAAGACAGTTGTAAAGGTTAAACCAATGCAATATAGTCCTAAGGATAGAGAAGAGTTTGGAAAACAAATTAAGGAATTACTAGAATTAAAAGTGATTAAACCTAGCAAATCACCTCACATGTCTCCAGCTTTCTTAGTAGAAAATGAAGCTGAAAAACGCAGAGGAAAAAAGAGAATGGTTGTCAACTATAAAGCTATAAATACAGCTACAATAGGAGACAGTCATAACCTTCCTAATAAAGATGAGTTATTAACTCTAATAAGAGGAAAGAAGATATTCAGTAGTTTTGATTGCAAATCAGGATTCTGGCAAGTATTGCTTGATGAAGAATCACAATTATTAACTGCTTTCACATGTCCACAAGGTCATTACCAGTGGAATGTTGTACCCTTTGGGTTAAAATAGGCTCCAACCATATTTCAAAGACATATGCAGAATGCATTTAGGACCTTTGAAAAATTCTGTTGTGTTTATATTGATGACATTTTAGTCTTCAGTAATAATGAGACAGGACATCTGTGGCAAGTAGCAGCAGTACTTAAAAAATGTGCTTCTCTGGGAATAATACTCTCAAAAAAGAAAACACAGCTTTTTAAAACTAAAATCAGTTTTCTAGGACTAGAAATTGAAGAAGGATCTCATCGACCTCAAGATCATATCTTGGAACATATTCAAAAATTCCCAGATATCCTTGAAAACAAAAAACAGTTGCAGAGATTCTTAGGAATCCTCACTTATGCTTCTGATTATATTCCTAAGCTTGCCCAGGTCAGAGCACCATTACAAGCAAAGCTTAAGGAAGATATTCCATGGGAATGGAAAGATTCAGATACCATCTATATGGTAAAAGTAAAGAAAAGTTTAAAAAACTTTCCCAAGCTTTATCACCCACAACCTGAGGATAAACTAATCATAGAAACTGATGCATCAGATTTATTCTGGGGAGGAATTCTTAAAGCAGAAAATAATGGTAAAGAATACATTTGCCGATACACTTCAGGAAGCTTTAAAGCTGCTGAAAAGAATTATCATAGTAACGAGAAAGAATATCTTTCTGTTATTAGAGTAATTAAAAAATTCTCTGTTTATCTAACCCCTTGCAGATTTCTAGTAAGAACAGATAATAAGAATTTTACTTATTTCCTAAAGATAAATTTAAAAGGAGATAATAAACAAGGTCGTCTAGTTAGATGGCAAATGTGGTTATCTAGATATGATTTTGATGTTATTCATATTGCAGGTACCAAGAATTATTTTGCAGATTTTCTTACCAGAGAATTTCAGCAAGATTATAAAGAATAATACAAATGTTTCTAATGTTTGTTTCTTTGTGAAGCATCCAGCATGGATGAAATGGAGCAGCTAAAGCTGCAAGAAGGACTTTTAGTCCAGGAACTGGAGCTGGTCCGAGCCAAGCTCAAGTATCTTAACCTGATCAAATTGGGTAAAGAAAAAGAGCAAGCTTCTGAAAATGAAGTAAAAAAGGTTATCTCGTCACCTTCTCCCTCAAAAGAGAAAGACAAGACTATTCCAACGCAAACGGCAGTTGGTAAAGAATCAACAAATCCGTTGAAGGCTGTGGATTTGCCAAAAATCCAGAAGGAAGTACAAACTTCCATCAAACTGGTTAGCCCAGTAGATTTTTGCTTAAGGCCAAATCAGGGAATTCCAATCCCACAGACTAAAGTTACACCTTTAGCATCGGAGAAATCCGAAGAGGGAATTCAAATCCCAAAAAGATCTAAAACATATTATGTGGTCTATAATGGCCCTAATGCCGGGATCTATGAAGATTGGAGCTTCGCCAAAAAAGCAACTGAAGGAGTCTCCAACATTGCACACAAGAAGTTCAAATCTTTCCAAGAAGCAAGAACTTCAGCAGACCTATATACTGGGTCATCTTTACTAGCACCTCTGGAGCTAGTTACCAATGGAGAGATGATGAAGCCTAACACCTTCAGTGCAGCTCTATTGTCCAAAAAGAAGTCATTAACTTCACTAGGAAGACTTCCCAGCAAACCAAGGGAAGACATGGCAAAATCTACAAAAGTAGATTACTCCGATGAAATAACGGAAGCAGGCTTCGAATACTGCTATCGATATGCAAGATCTGCCAATGAAGAAAAGTTTTTGGAGGAAAAGTTCTTCACTACAGACTCCAAAAACTTAAGTTATTACAACTTCACCAAGAATGCTAATCCCGAACAGGTCTATGAGGCATTCCAATATGGTTTGGTAAAAACCATATATCCAAGTCCTAATTTATTAGAAATTAGCCATTTTCCTAAGGCTATTATTGATACAATTAAGACTTTCAGAAAAAAATGCACCAAACCAGGGCAAGAAGTTTTTCTGAAAATTAATAGTTCCGGTCCATACTGGAATCAATTAGGATTATTGGTATATCATCCTCAGCATTTAGTCCAGATTGGCATTTGCAAAGGAGATCATTATCATCCATCTCAGCCCATGGAGTGCAAACTTGAGGCTAGCGATTTGCTACCCTTAGCAATAAAAAGATTGGAAGGTTTTGTTCAAAAACTTTTCAGTTTCAGCTCAGATGATGGACTGTTTGTCAACTATCAAGATGCCACCATCTTGATATACAGCAAGTCACCCAAGAAGATCAGCGAAGCCGATGAAGGCAAATTTGTCAAATTCCAAAATACTTTGGTTAATCCATTTATTTTGGGAGAACATACTCCAGACCTTTGTAAAAGGTTGAAGAATTACCGCAACAATTATCTATGTGGTAGATGCTCAGAAGAAAGTGGATCTCCCACTAAAGAAGATAGTGACATCTCCACCATCAGCATTTCCACCATCAGGGCTGCCGACAGTCCCGTGGACCCCTCCACTTCAAGTAATAGCAGGTAGTGGGATAATAATACATCTGCTCTAAGTGGGTGCAATAATGCAGTAGTGCGTCTACTTTAAGTAGAGGCAATAATGTAAGTGCGTTTGTACGTAAGGGATGACGCACCCCTCTTCAATAAAACAGACCCTTCCTTCCCTATAAAAGGAAGTTCATTTCTTGTAATATGGGAGCGCCCCTCACTTCTGTGCCTCCTTGTCTTTTAAATTCAACCTCTGTAATCTCCTGGAGACGAACCTCGTCCAGGATTCTGTCTGATCTTCGGATCTACTATGTGTGAATAAAAAGCCCTTTAGGGCCCTCTTGTAATTACATGTAAGTTTCTATAACCTATATCTTCTTTCTTATTATTGATTGTTGTATACATGTTTATCTGTTATAATGAAACCTGGAGTCCATAGAATAGGGAGTACCGCTTAGGCAGGTGGCCGTTTAGGGAAACAAGATTCGCAGGATTGGTTAAGTTATAAACAGATAACATGATAACCATACACTCTTAATAATATAGAAAGAAAGATATAAGAAAATTGCATGTATTACTTAGGGTTCTAAAGTATTAAATTCATAAATTACATCAAATAGAATATCGAAGATTGAATGAGCAAAAATATTTGTAAATCTATTCTCAACAGAGAGATATCAAAAGAAGATAAAAATTTATCTGAATTCCATAGAAATAATGACAATAGTCAATCCAGATACAGTTTTTGTACTAAGTTTTGTAAAAAACATCAAACCCAAATTTATGTACAATTTATGAATACCTTTAAAGTATGCATAAAATGTATAAAAGAATCTCAAGATTCTGTAAAAAAGATGAACTCTTAAAAATCATTCAAATGGATAAAAACGTTTGTAAATCAATTCTTGACAGAGAATTAACTAAAGAAGATAAGAAATTATCTAAATTCCGTAGAGTTGGCCCTTATAGTCAATCTAGGTATAGTTTTGGAACAAGATTTTGTGAAAAACATCAAACTCTTGTGAATTATATATATGAACATCTATAAAGGATGTTTAAAATGTATAAAAGAAAATTAAAAATTCCGCAGATCTCTCGTAGATCACCAAAAACCTGGTATCAGAGCCATGTTTAAAATGACAACTGTTATCTAAAAAATTCGTTAAAATGAATCATTTAGATAATATAGAAGAAACAATTGATGAAAATCAAGATGTTTCTAGCGTTCAAACCTTTGAATCTAATGAAGGATTCATCGGAAGCTTCTTGATCAAACAAGAATTACTCTCAAAAATTAGGTCTTCTAAACTTAATCTAAGAAAAGAAAATATCTTTAATATACCTTTTTTAGAAAAATTAAAAAGGAAAAATAGCATCTACTATTTTGTAGGTACTAAAGAGATGCATGTAGATATCAAAGATACTACAGGAGAAGTATATTTACCTTTAATTACTCTAAAGGAAATTAAAGAAAATTTAAACAAAATAGATAGTAAAATCAGAGATACTCTCACAATGGTACACTTTGGTGCCGTCAAAATCCTATTGAAATCAGAATTTCAAGAGGGAATAGATTCCCCAGTCAAAATGGTCTTGATAGACAACAGAATAAATGATAGGCAAGATTGCATTTTAGGTGCAGCTAGAGGAAATTTAGCTTACCAAAAATTCATGTTTACAGTCTATCCTAAATTTGGTATTAGTTTAGATACAGCAAATCTAGACAAAACATTATCCTTCATTCATAAATTTGAAAGAGAAGATTTAATGAATAAAGGAGATAAAGTATTCAGCTTAACCTATCTGGTTGCTTATGCTTTAACAAATAGTCATCACAGTATTGACTATAGAAAGAAAGAATACATTGAACTAGAAGATGTATTTTCTCAAATAGGAACTGTTCAAGATAAACAGTTTTCTGAAATCTCCCCTGTGGATAATAAATGGGCTATTGATATAGCTAAAGACAAAAAACCCATGGGAGAACGTTATAAATCTAGAATTGAAAGGAATAAACTTATTATTGGAGAACCTTCTAGAAGAAGTATTTCCAAAGAACCCAGCGAGAGAGATCTCTTGATGGGAATGTCAAAACGAATAGAGGACATGAAAATTCAGCTTGAAGAAATGTCCTAATGAGTTTTACAGAAATAAAAGAAGAGATAAACCTTTTAAAAACAAAATTAGAAGAAATTCTAAATATTCTAACTAAAGAAGATAATAAGTTAGAAGCTGCAGCAGCAAAAATTATCATCGAATTAACAACAATAATTCAAGAAAACCAGAAAGTGATCTTAGAACAAAAAGATTTAAAGATAACTCCTTTGGGGGATGAGGAAAGACCAAAACCTATAAGTTTAGGAAAATATTCTTACCCCAATCACGGAGTAGGAAATGCAGAATTAGGATCCTCTGGAAATCCTAAAGCATTAACTTGGCCATTTGGTAAAAATTAGGGCTGGAATTTTGTACCAAGAAACCGTACCAACCGACTTACCAACCGTACCATTACCGAAATATACCAATTAAATTGGTTACCGACATTGTTGGTACGGTAATACCGTACCAAGACTTAGTATTGGGATGGTATTGGTATTCATTGTTAAATACCACGGTAATACCGTACCGTACCAACTTATATATTTAAATATTAATTAAATATTAATTAAATTATTTAATTACCATATAATTTTAATTACCATTGATTTCTTTCCATTTCCAAGTCTCCTAATCTTTTTCAATCAAATTAAATTTCTTTAACATGCCAACTAAGTTACCATTTCCAAGACTAATCAGTTATTAGTAATCACCCATTCTTATTCTTCAAGCTACGTTCTGCAACAACTTTTTAAAGATTTAATCTATCATATTGTTTCATTTCATATTTTGTTTTGTCTGGATTTTAAGATGACTCATGCAACTTATGTATTTTTAATTTTTGAGTTCACAATTTTTTTCAACAAATTTAAAAAATTTCTTACTATTTTTAAAATCTTGGTACGGTAACGGTATATACCGATTACCAACCGAACTTGTTGGTTACCAACATATTGGTATACCGACATATATGGTTGGTATTGGTTTTTAAAATACATGTACCAACATACTTGGTACGGTACATGGTATTGAGAAAAAAACATGGTATCCGTACCGATTCCAGCCCTAGTAAAAATGACAAACAACCAATATGACCAATTATATACCAAAGATTGAAAAAATCTTCTGGGATCATCTAGAAGGTGATGAATTACAGGTAAACGAAGAAAACTTCGATTTACTTGACCACGCTCTTAGGTTGCTAGAATTAGAGAACGATGAACTAGCAAACCAAGAAATAGAAAACAGCCCCAAACTAAAGGAATTGTTTGGATTTGAAGACTTAAAAGTCTTAAATAATGAAGAATCAGCTAGTGAATCTGAAATAAGCGAACAAGTAATTAGCAATTACGATTCAGATGACGTACCTAAAAACTTTAACATAAATGTTAAAAGAGAAAAAGGAGAAAGCTCATATATGGGCTCTAAAAGAAGAAGAGCTAATCAACCATGGTATTTTCCAGAAAGTGCAAAATCCAAGGTTAATAGTTCAAAAGGATCAGATGATAATTTCCTAAATATTGACTGTCAAAATAATAGGAAAGAAATCATTGATAAATGGGCAGCAGAATTAAGTTTAGTAATTCAAACTAATCCTGATGCCTATACAGAATCAAGAACTATATTGTTATTAATAGAACATAAGAGTCTAGGAATAGCAAAAGAATTTATAAAAAACACCATCTGGACAGATGATAACAACAACATTCCATATAATATTCTAGATATAGTTCTAGATGGATTATATACTATGTTCCTAGGAATTGATTTTACTGGTGATAAAATACATGAAAAACAACTAGTACAAGAAAAAGCTAGGAAACGTTTAGCAGAACTACAACTCTGTGATATATGTTACTTAGAAGAATTCAATTGTGACTATGAAGTAAATCTTTACAAACTAGAACAAATTGAATTTCCAGAAATGATACTTCAATATCTTAGAAAAATACCTTTGGTAGGAGAAAAAGCACTAGAAAGGTTTAAAATTGAAACTTTCAATAGAAGAACTTCTAGTTACAGCCTAGGGTATGCTATAAGAATAGTAAAAGATGAACTGTCAAAATTCTGTGAACTAATAAGAACTCAGAAAAAACTTAAAAAGTTTAATAGAAATTGCTGTGCAATATCAGGAGAAAATCCTGTAGAATACGGCTGTAGAACAGAATATAAAAAGAAGAAAAAATTCTTTTCTAAGAAAAATTCCTCTAAATATAAATTTATTAAAAAGAAGAAGAAATTCCGACCAGGAAAATTCTTTAAGAAGAAATCTGATACAAAATCAGAAAAACAAAAATTCTGTCCAAAAGGAAAGAAAAATTGTAGATGTTGGATATGCAACATCGAAGGACACTATGCAAATGAATGTCCTAATAGGCAAGATTCTAATAAAATTAAATTATTAGAGTTTGCATATAATATGGGATATGAACCCATAGAAGAAAAATATGATGATATAGAAATTGTATACATCATAGAAGAATCAGAAATAGACTACGATAGTAGCGAAGAAAAATCAGAATCTGAAGAGTCTACTTCGTAATATGTGAAACATAAAATAATTATGTTAAGACCCCTAACACATAAAAGGACAATTTTGTCCCTAAGTCTCAATTGAGACAAGTCTCACAAGAGACCTTCTCATCAATTAAATACCCATACGTCCCAACCAAAATTGCTTAAATGACTTTTCAAAAGTCAAACAAAATCGGCTCTGATCATGAATATCTTCATTTTTATGTTATTTATTATTATTTTTTAAAACTATATCCACTCTAAATATATGTTAATAAAAACTAATGGTTAAAGTTAGCTCAGTTTAATATTAAAAAGTAAAAAATAGTTTTGACTGAGAGGAATGATAGATAATTATATTCATGTATGAGTTTCATATAGAAGAACGAAAATTGTAAAGGTGTGAAAATCAGAAAAGAAGATTGAAAATGGAATCCTGGAATTTTAATATTTGTTTTTGAAAAATATCATTCATAATGTTGGAAACCTGGGAATTAATGTGTGAAGTTCTTACGTTTCGGGAAGTTTTATTTATCGGAAGCAAGAGCTATCAAAGTAGATAGACATCAAGTTCACACTAGGGCTACTGCTTGTATGTCAACTTCTTACGTTTTCTAATATACTAGGTGGGTGTGCGGCTTTAGCCCGTATCTAAGAGGAAGAAATTTACTAAATAAAACAAGAGAATATTATGATGAGAGGTTAAAATTATCACATTTAATTATGATGAGAAACGAAGTGAACAACCCATCGTTTATGATGAGAGACTTGCACTAATGCATCCCTTCTTCACTTCTTTAATCTTCATTCTCTGCTATTTAATGTGAGCCTCATGTTACCAGTACCAGACTTATGGTACCTTTAGTTTTTTACAAAGACAACTCTGGTTTCTCCTTAATCTTCTTTTGTTGCATGTTTTACCTTTGCACACTCCACACGAACCTTTGGCTGTACTTTTTCAGCCTGCAAAAAAAGTAATTCACATAAAAAATTATTTCAATTATTAAAGACTATATTAAATAGTACGCATAAGTACAACAAATATACAGTTGTCTGACCCAAAACACATGCTAACGCAAAAGATAACCAATGCACTAATACAAAATCTGTGACTGAAAACTGAAAGTGCAATTACAATGTGAACAATCGTCATATTTGACATGACAATATTAGCATCATTAAGCTTTTTTTAAAAAAAAATAAAAAAAATAGGGTAATAATCAAAATGGACCCCCAATAAAATCCCCACCCACCCCTTACCTGCTGGAGAGCAGGAATCGAAGGACCTCATCATCATTAAGCTAAAAGCAGATTAAACCAGGACCTTAGCATCATTAAGCTAAAAGCAGATTAAACCGAAACAATGAAAAATAAGATAAAGCAGATTGTACAAATATGATCACATCGTCAAAGTTAAAACACGTTAAGCATCAAACCCTTGTGGGAACCAATCTGCAATCTTAAATGAACCAATCTGCACATTCTCCATGAAGAAGCAAATATCTTATGATTTGAAGAAGCAAATATCTTAAACAAATATTTGAAGAAGCATGAAAGACCTTACGATTTGAAAATACAAAGGAAGGTAGCCAAGAAAACGCAAAAAAATAAAAATCCAGAAGAGGGCTTAGGTTAGAGACAAATCCAAAAGACGGCAGTTGTTCTTCGTGCGATGTCCTCTGCAGGGCAGTCCCTGGATATGGCTAATAATGCGGTAGCATTGGATCTCCTTCACCCTTCTAATATCAACTGCAACTTTCCTCCTCTAAAAATTTTAAGTGAAAGAAATAAAAAAAAACGTCACTTGAAAGGAATTTACATTCCTTAAAAAACTTATGAAACAAGAGTTAAAAAAATCTAACTTTCCTAGACACATTCACCTGTCAATGTCTTTAAAATACTTAAGCTTCAAGTAACACTAAGCATAGAGGATTGCAAGAAAACTATCATTATTAGGGAGTTACATGCATTGTCCACTCTATTACTACTTTTTCCTCGATAAACATTTCCAAGGGCACAAATTAACAACAAATGAGTGAACTGACTAAGTTTTTATCTAGTTTATAGGTCTCCCCTTCATCTTCATTTATTGATTTGATTTCATTATCTTGTACAATATGCACAGGTTCCCAACCAAATTGCATCTTTAAATAATCTCTTCTACAATGTTTCCGCCTAAAAATGCTAGCATGCTTTTCATTTCTTGTTCACATTCTTTCATCCACAAATTAAAACATAGCTAGTCTCATGTCATTAAAATACAGCTCAAACGTGTATTATAGCAACCAAATAGTACCTTATTTACCGAAAAATCATGTTTGACTTTTCATAGTTCCAATACAAAACTAAAACTGGACTGGACTGAACCAACTTTAAGTTTAACAAAATCAGAATAAACTGAAGTTAATCAAACTGAGCTGAAAACAGAAATCAGAACAAGAAACAACAATATTCTTATCCACCAGTCCAGCTAAAAACATTCTTAATTTCTGTAAAAAATGAGCGATGTAAGTACATTGAAACATAATTCAGATTAGGATTAGTTAGGCCGCACTAACCATATTTCTAACCTAGGCTCACAAGTTCCGTCCATATTTCATTGAAACATAACTTGTGAGCCAAATAAATTTCCCTCCAGCTATATAATTAGTGCGCACTAATCATATTTCTAATCACTAACCTAGGCTCACAAGTTCACCTTCAATGGTGTACTTGTTGACAGCTTCACGAAGAATGGTCACATGTTCTTCAGACAAGTCCTTGGTCAGCACATTCTCCATCTCAAGGTCAACCAATATTTGCCTCTATATGTTCCTCCCAATGCCATGAATATACTGCAAGGAAAACTCGATCCTTTTTTTGTCAGGTATCTCCACTCCTCCCACACGGGCACATCTTATGCTCAATCCGCCAATCGGGCAACAAAATTCAAAAGGGCTTCGTAAAAACACAATATTTATTACACATTCAACAAGAACTATGAGAAAAAAAATCAAAAATTTGATGCTTAATCTGGCATTCCGAGACAGAAATTCAAAAGGATTTTGTAAAAACACAATCTTTATAAGATTGTAAAATATTTTTAATATTATACAACGTAAACCTTTAGATATGTTTAATATCTTTATCAGATACACCAGTGAGTGTATAACATGTTCCAGTGAGTGTATAACATGAACCTAGGAGTTTATATAAAACATATTATACAATATAGCATAATTCAATCTATACACTACTATCCACATTCCTGGGAATGGTTTAAATTTCTCAAAGTTACAGCTTAGAACTAATTAACCAAAATTTCCATCATCTCTTTCTGAGCTTATACCTCAAAGAATTTAAATCCTTCAGATAACGTATCATATGGAACAAAAAGGTACATGCATAGAAAAGCAATACTAATAACTTTGTTTCCGTTCAGATGATTTCTTTCTTTCTTTCATGTACCTATGAGTTATTCTAGTATAGCATCATAAGTAAAAAATACGCACACACCTAAGTAAAAGCAGGCTTGGTAACCTTTTACTGCAAATTTCACTTACACAAGTTTACAATAGCAGAAATTGTTTGTCGTTACTAAGTAGTCAATATCCTCATCTCAACTAAGTCACATAATGTAAACTTCATTAATAAATCCATGCCACAAATCCCGCCTCATATCACCACCCAAGTCATCACGGGAATTTAATCAAACAGCTTGAATGCGTAACTACGGTAGCGAGGATTCAAAGAAACCTAAATGTTAGAAACCCAGAATATGAAAGTTGGAGCACGAAAAAGCACAGACACAACAGAAAACTCACGAGGGAAGCACAATGGTACAGTAAAAGGCGAAAATAATAAGCATAAGGGAAAAGAATTAACCTGTAGGGGTATCGGCAATTGAGACGAACAGAGAATTGAGCAAATTGGGGAAGAAAGCCTCTCCGTATTGAGTAACCAATTCGATTCGATGATATAGACAGGTCCTGTAGGTGAGTCATCAAGTGAAACGCTGAGGAGAAGGCACGTATAGTTTTGGCGGCCGGCGTTTATAGACTTCAGTCGGTTCAACGGGCAAAATCGCGAACGCGAGCAATTGATGGTGGGTTACCGGAGGAATCCATGAAATTAGGTGGAGCAGGAAAGAGAAAATGATGTGTGCAAAGCGATAAAGGCCCTGTCCAATAGGGCGCTGGAATTGGTAGCTGGTGCTGGAAGGTGCTGGAGGGTGTTGAAATTAAATTAAAATTATATAATTATGATGTACATAATTATGAAACTATATATTTAAAAAATGATTAATTCGTACACAACATATTGAAACTAATTTTAAAGAAAAATTATTTTTTATTTTTTTAAAAAAAATAAATCATTCGTGTATGTGAATAGTGACAAGTGCTGGAGGGTGTATGTGAATAGTGACAAGTGCTGGAGGATGCTAGTAGGTGCTGCTGGAAATAAGCACTATTGGACAGGGCCAAAGTATACAAGGAATGACCGATTAATGGCCTAAAACAGGCCGGGTCAAATAAACTTTCCCTTTTTATATATATAGTAGATATGAAGCTTGTTATCAAAAAAAAAAAAAAAATTGTTGAAGTAAACAGAGTCATCCGTTAGATGAATATTAAAAATGTTTTTTTTTTTTTTTGCATATTTTAAAACTGCAAACTTCCGGGTACTATTTCACTAATTTATAAATTTGATTAATTAAGAATCTAAACAAAACTTAGTTACCAGAACATATATTTCACTTCGGCATTCTGCATAATGTCCTACAACTAGGGATTTTTTTCAGCTTTTGGCTTGAGCTTGCTTGGAGGCTGCTTGCTGTTGTCCCTTTGGGGGAATTTTAGAAGCCATAGCTCGCAACTCGTTGGCAACCTCAGGGAAAGTAGGCCTTTCTGATGGCTCGGCAGCCCAGCACCTCTCCATGAGCGATTTCCAGTCTGAGTCGCATGATTCCGGCACAGCAGGACGCAAAGTGTTGCTCACAATACCACCTGACATTTGGACCAGTACATATGATATATTGATTACCCTAACACTAATATTACAGGGATAAAATGTTATAAAATAATGTAAAATAAGAACTTTTAGAAGGGACATAATTACCAATGATAGCCCCATAATGCAAATCTGCATAGGGTTCCTCTCCTGTAAGCAGTTCCCACATCACAATTCCAAAGGAGTATACATCAACCTAGGTGATTTTTAACAAGTTATTGATTCAGAACTAATTTAAAGATTAAATACTCGATCATCAATACATTATCAACCAGTTGGAACTATAGGGGATATAATCAAAGATTAAATACCTTTTCAGACACAAGGTTACTACTGCCATTAAGAAGCTCAGGTGCCATCCAAGGAAGGGTACCTCGCACACCACCAGATATTAATGTTTGACACTTCACCTTTGACAATCCCAGATCACCAACCTGAAATCCAATCATAATACAAACAAATCAATATCCTAGATGAAAGCTTCTCGCATTTGGTTTTAATGTAATCGAATTCCAAATCCAAATGTCAGTCAACACTCATTGCTGCTTTAAAGTCAATTCAGTGTAATCTTTAATGCGCTCGAGATTTTCGGTTCTGTTTTTGATCACACTAGGACATGTTGTCTGCAACCATAAGGTGGGAAAACAAAGGATATTAACTAACCTTACATATCGGCCGGTGTGGATCACGGAGATTAACCAATAGATTATCACTTTTCAAATCAAAATGCACAATTTTCTTCCCATGCAAATACTCCATGCCGAATGCTATATCCATAGCAATCAAGATGCGCTTGCGCTTATCTAGATTCCTGAAAAGTTTTCATTATCCAATATAAGGTTTAACCGCTGAAGAGGATACATACCTCAGATACATGGAATAAAGTATAAAAGAATACCATTTGAGTATAATTATAAGGAAACAAAAATTTAGTGCAACAAACAATTTTGCTAGACTCGTTTAACTTTATGCTTCATACTTAGAGAGCTCTCAGGATACTAAAAGGTGCAGGTTTGCACTCACATTACGTTCTGTTTTACTAATCCATAAAAAAACACCCATTGTATTGTACTCCCAATGTATTCCTTCCTAAAACTGCAGTATTGTCAAAGCTATCAATTGTTTATCAACAGCTGTAAATACATCAAGTTCCTAATCTGATCAAACTCGCAGTTTGTTAACAGTCCTCTTAATATATTTACGTCATGACAACTATGCGTTTTTGCTATAATGACCAGTTTTTATTCCTTCAAACCCTAATCCTCACAACTTACCGGTGTAATGTTTCATTCTTTTTATAATGGTCTCATATAAGAATCATGCTGCAACCACTTAACAAGTATAATTACATTAACTTAAGCAGAACTGGGGCACACTAGTTCTCCCTATTCAGTAATTCCTGTTTATTCATCCCCCTAAAACTCTAGGGCATTGGATATCATTGATTGATACAGTGGAACTCCAAAACATTACAAAGAATAAATTACGTGCAAGAAAATTACCTCTCACTCTTCTGCACAGCAGTGCGTAAGGAACCATTAACCATATACTCTGTGACAGTTGCAAAAGAACCACCAGGACCATCAAGTACAACCCCGTAAAAGGCAACAACATTTGGATGGTGCAAATCTGCAAGGATGTTTGCCTCATTCCAGAAATCATCTCTCTGATCAATCAAAATATTGACAAACACGTAAGTTAAAACAACAAATAGCACAAAGGATGAGAGAATAAGCAACAGAAAAAATTTATAAATAAAAGACAGACCATCCGTTGTACTTCTGAGGGCTTTCCTACAAAGCATCTATCATTGATCCTTTTAATTGCAACATCTGTACCCCTCCACTTGCCATAATAAACTGTTCCAAAAGTACCGGAGCCTAATTCTCTTATCTCTTCAAGATCGCCATTCTTTATTATCTGCCAATGCGAAATATCAACATAAAATACAAAAAATAATGATTAAGCCTTGACAAAACTGAAAACCATTGAGGACCAAACTCAACCTGCAAGCGGCCATATGGAGCAGGGAACCCAGGGTTTATCTTCTCAGGTACTCTTGCTTTCAACTCCTGAATCGGTGGGACATTAACATTAACAAGTCTTAAAAAAAGTCAAATTCAAATCTTTAAGAGCTATTTGGTGGTTAAGACGAGTACGAAACCTCAAGTATGTCATTATTCACTCCTTTATCAATGATATCAACTTCATTGTCCTGAAAATTCAAAGAAGTCTCATCACTCCGCACATGACCAACATTACTGGTTGCTGGAGTTTGAAGAACTGAAGCTGCTACTCCCTCGGCAACAGCCTGAAGCTCTTGCTTTATCAACTCTTCAGCTGAACCTTTTGAAAGACAAAATGGTAGAGCACATAAGAAAATATCAAAATACAAATATGGTAATTTGTAATCATGGCCTAAGGAAAAAACATATAAAACAAAATAGTAAAACCTTTGCTAGGCTGTGATTGCTCTGAACTGGCATCCAAATTTGTATTGGCCGAGGATACTCTATCACCCGAGACTACCCCGTTGTTATTCCCCATAAAATGTTCCACATCATCAAAACGAGTTTCACCAGGAGCATCCCTTGTACCAAATGATTCCTTCTTTGACAGCTGAATTTTGCTAGGTCTAGGTGGAGGAAAATGATTCTCCGCCCGCATATTCCAAGGATCCTGGTTGAACAAAGAATTCGAGCTTTCATGCAAATCTTCAATCAAATAAGATGGAGAAACAGAAGATGAAGCGTCTGATTGAACTTCCCCGCCACTAGAAACGATATTTGGTTGGCGCACCGGAGCAATATCCTCCCAATCAATAATAGAAGGAATTATTTCTGAAGAATGATGACTAGAGTGAGCAGTAGAAGAAGAAATCTCATCAGGAACCAAATTCACACCAAGCTTTGATTGACCATACATGCCAATATCAACTAAAGGAGGAGGTTGTGCCGCCTCAAGATATTCTTCCTCTTGCCAATTTGGCATACAAGAAGCCTCATGGAGAGAAGAGGAGGGCATTTCCGCTGGTTTCGAGTCAACACCTAGAATAGGTCCCGACCTATTAAAGGCATCTAAATATGTGTCTCGGCCATAAACCTCCTGAGGTCTGCTTTCCAATTTGTCTTCTCTCATAGGATTTTCAGTTGACGGCTTACTAGGCTCATGAGGGCTTACACGGAGATTTTCTAACCTGCCACCAATATCTTGAATATGATCATAAGCGTGCTTCGATGTATCTTCTGCAGCAACTGCAGCTCCAGAACAAGCTTTTGGAGACTCATGAAGAAATGGGCTTTCTGCAATCGGTGATTTACTAACAGCTGAATCCTGCATCAATTGGTAGTGACTTTGAGTAGGGGCTTGTAGAGATGCACTTTCAGAAACGGTCTGAGGAATAGACCCCACAACAGTCCTATCCACATCATAACGCACTTCTGCATTTTGAGGTATTCTATGGCCCTCAAATTGTAGGTTCTCGATATCATTGCCAACTACTCTTAGTTGTGGCTGTGTTCCCCGCTGTTCAACAAAAGGTTCACCGAAAGCTCCAGCTACTTGTTTATTAACCGGACGACCTTGATCATCCAATTGGAGACTCTGATGAATTGTTTTTAAATCAACGACCCGACTTGAGGGGCTTTCTCTATTATCTTGTGCTATCGTATCAGAATGGGCATGAGGCAATGCTTTTTGACACATGTAGCAACCTTCAACTCGAAAGAATTCGTCCTGAGCTACTACCTGCTGTCGAGGCATAAAACCTTCAGAAAAAGCCACATGTTCTGCTTGAGGGGTCTGCTGCCACCCATATGCACATCCCATCATGGCATGGGGAACTTGAGCATGGTATCCTTGATCAGTTGGCATGTGGACAACTCTCTTGCCCATTGGGTTTTCTCCTGGATAAGGTTCTAACATGATTTGTTGCGGCTGAACCATATTTGGATTCGAAGAAGGAACCATTGTCACGGGAAGAAATTGTTGATGTGTGGGATTTACAGCATTGATTTGCTGTTGGGTGAATACCGGCGAAACTGCCCCCATCAAGGATGCAGGAAACCCCATCTGGGCAGGAGGTTGAGCAAAATTGGGATGACTCAAGGTTTCTGACCGAGGATCTCCATAAGTATACCAACATGGTGATGTCGTTGGAAAAGAGTGCTGCAATTCCACAACCCTCTCCTGCTGAGCATTAACTGGCACTGATTTCTCGAGTTTCTTTTCTGCATGCAGAGGCACAGGTAAACAGCCATAATTGCTCGCTAATGATTGAACGGTAGATGAGTTGCTCATTGGAATAGCAGAGGTTTCCACATGCCTAGTAGGGCTTCGATCCCCACAAGTATATCTAGTTGTAGTTACTGGAGATGCTGTAGAATTATCCCTTGGAGACAGCACTCCAACTGCCACGGGACTTGTGATCTCACCATGCCCACACCCTTCAACAAGCTCAGTTGGATTAATATTTGAGCTTTGAGTGGAAGTAGCACTGGCATTACCATCTATCCTACCGATTATGTCTCTTCCACTACCATCAGCTAACCCATTCACAGCCTCAACATACTTCTGCGCATTAGCATGCCAATCTCCAATTTGTGGTACTATTGTAGCTGAATCAGCCTCAGAAGAAGAAAACAAAAATATCCTCAACTTAGCAGAACCATCGGAAGACCTCTCAACCATCTTTTCATACTCCTCCATCATGTTCTCAAGATCATCTGGACAATAAACTGATACAAGGGCATCAAAATCTTCATCTGGTAATTGGTACTTAATGACAACACTTTGGCCATATATATCTATCATTTTCTGAAGAAATTCCCCAAAAGTGATACCCCTCCGAACACTGATAATCCTAGTCTGTCCACCAACATACCTCAATGTACCATCACCTGGTCTTGGCCTTATATTCCCTCCAAAACTACACATAAACTTGACCCTTCTCCCAGAAACAGAATCATCACCCCCCTCCTCGCTGGCATGGTCAGACGGACTACCAATAGAGCGAGCACTAACACTATGACCATAAACAGCCCCACTTCCGGCATTCACGCCCCCAGTAGCTGCTACAGCCACTTGGGATGGGGCAACCACACGAGGTATCCATGCAGCTACAGCTGCTACACCAGATATTGGAGCTGGACTACGAGCAGGAGCTGAAGCAGGGGCAGGGTGAGGCAAGGGACCAATACCAACATAACCAGGGTCAGAAGCTGCTGGAGTATAATAGACTATGGAGTTTGGGCTGCTGTCCCGAGGTGGGTTTACATAAAAGCCCTCAACAGGCCTCCCAGCTGAGGTTGTTGGGGCAATGCGGGTATCATCAGTTACTGTTCTTACAATATTGAGTGGGCGTAAATCTTTTGGTATTGCATTCTGATCGAAAGCCATGCACAGTTAACTCTGTAAGTACATCTGTAGCTGTTCCAGAAATCCAAACAAAAAATTAAAATCAAGATTTCAGGATTAAATAACCATTAATTACACCTCTTAGCTACTTAAACTACAACCAACATATATTTCTTTAATCAACAATATAAGTAATGGGCTATGATCCCTTTTGAGCTGAAATTTAACAAGCAAACACTATGTGACCAAAAATATATAACAAATCTGGAAATGTAGCTAAAATATAGAGTAATCTGAGAAGTACCAGGGGTCGATGCATTGAGAAAAGGGGTGGGAAAGAAAATATCTAATAAAGCTTTGCTTATACATTCTCCCTCTCTCACCCTCTTAAATTTCATATCTACGCATACTTGAGTATATACCTCCGCAATGTTCAGATTTTCTCAAGAAATTTTCAAGTATGATATGATGAAAAGCGAATTTGAAATGCAACAACAGAATCAAAAACATACATGGAACAGCAGAAACTTTGAGAGAGTATTTGTAAATCAATTCTTAACACTTTAAGTTCATTCTAGTCTCAAGATGTAGATAAGGATCTCAGGTTTTCAAAAATGTAAAAATTAATTATAACGGATCCACGGTTAAGGAAATACACTTGTCGGAAGCTAGCCTCAAACCCAAAGTGTCATACTAAATTTCAAAAACACATTTCTCTTGTATTATGCATAAAACCAATCTGTACTTGATTCAAAACTACAGTTTGTCTATCAGAGATCTTACAAGTGTCAACACCATAAAAATGGAACCATCGTTAGTAAATAAGTCTAAATCAGGTACTTATACAATGTGAAAACATGAGATGTAATATCAAAATGTCAATAACTTCATAGTCACTTTAATTACTGGTTTCTTAACCAAAACAAAACATTATACATCCAAGAATGTTGATTAGAGTTTCAAGATCACAACTACCCAAAAAGGAGTTACGATAAGCAAGATAGGGTTGTTTTCATTTAAGTTCGACAGAAATTATCATTCTGCTGTAGTCCAAATGCAGAAGACTTAGAAATAAAGTATCTCACTCAATTCAATACTAATATGCTTTCACAAATTCCAGGTTCTCCAGTATAGATTATTTTACAAGGATTACAGGGATTCAAAATAATTAGAGTTACAGTTTATCGGATATGGGTTTTTAAAGTTCAGGTTTCTATTTTATTAGCTGCAAACAAGTATGGGAAAGGGCAGAACTTCAAACTCTTTTTCTCACACATTTGTTAGTTAACCTATCTGTATTACTGAGTAAAAGGATTGTAAAGTGATATAATTTAACACAATACAAATCATGGTTAAATAGTTATAGGTCTTTAAAACTCATGTCTTCATTTATGCTGTTGAAAACAGAACATTAAAACAAAGAATTTCAAAACCTTTTTTCTTACTCGTTTCTTAACCAAATTGGCCGGTTCTTGTTTTGAATCGTAGGTCTAAATCCTAGGTTTCCCAAAATATAATCATTAATCCATATGAGTAGATGGATCAGAGATGCACGCAGTTAAATTTCAGCACTCCTGCGTCTAAAACTAAAACATTCCAGATGATCAAACCTTGCTTCATCTGTTCTATTGTCATTTAGGAGAATGATGTAATCAAAATGATTCCCAAGGCTTTTCATTCTACTGCTTGCATCTATATACGATTCAAACGGCTTTCCACAAGCAATCATAATCATTCCCTAATTTGAAATGAAGAAAGATTTTACCTTGTTGATGATTAAACCGATTCCGCGATTAATCCTTGGTCTTCTTCTCTCCAAAGGGAATCGCCGACCTTTAATCCCTGGAATCACCGACCTTTATGATGGAATTCGTCATAGAGAATTGAGTGCGAATGGAGGGTTTTAGGTGCGCAAAGAGTTATAAGGGATGAATTAGGCCGGCTGGCATCTGATTAGCTCGGGATAGGCGGTGGAGTTGTGGTTCTTTCATAGAAATTTTCTGGTGGTTCTGGTTTTGGGAATCCAAAGATTTGATTTTTTCTTTCCGTAGCCATTTTTAGCATGTAAATTAGTACTAGGAGTTTCCATGCCTGGACATCTTTGTGGACTGAGTGACACGTATTCTTTACATGCATCTTTTTTATTAATTTATTTTCCTATTGTTCCTTTCAAATCTCTCCACCTCTTTCAACTTGTTAAGTGTATTTTATTTTATTTTACTTTTTCCGATTTTTTTTGGGTGTTTGGGATTAGGTTTATTAGCTGATTTGATTAATTGACTGTATTAGTTAAATTTGATTAGTTGATTGTATTACCTGATTAGTCGCAACAATTTTTTTATGATAGAGATATTTACTATTTTTAGAGATTTTGAACTCTTTTTAAATCCAATAGATTAATAATATTAATATCTATCATAGATATTTGAGAAGAGAAGAAATATTTCTCTAAATATAGAGAAAGTAAAACAAAATTTTGAAGATCTTATAAACTAGAAAATATGTTGGAGTTGAGGAGAAATTATAAATTTTTGGATTTGATTCTCTATTTTTTAAATTTAGCAATTTTGTTAGACTTGCTCCAAGAAGCTAAGATACAGTAGGAAAGAAATTACATTATCAGGTAAAAAGAGGGATGAAATAGAGATAGAAAGGAGGAATAAAAGGAAAGGTAAATACCAAGTACACATTTTTCGTAAACACTCCTAATTTCAGCTTTTAAATTAAAATTAAGTTGATTGGGCCTAAAATCTCTTCCAATCAACAATCTACTAAACCATAATACAGTATTAACCTTTTGACTAAGTCAAATTAACTATTCAAAACAACTAATTTGAGTTTAAAAAAAACTCTTCACCAAACAATTCTTTTTGAATTCCTTCAAGGCCATCTTAATTCCCTTTCTTTGTTTTAATAATTAATGACTTCTCACCACTTTTTTTTCTCCAAAATAAACAGAGTATTAAAACATCTAGTAAAGATAACCCACGATCTCCAAATTATTTTTTCTAAATAGTTTATTTAATAAACTAATTTCTAAAATAATACTCTTCTAAAACTAATTTCATAACGAATACTCTTTGACTAAAGTTTGATTGATATTAAAACTCATAAATTTATGTATATTTCGGTTAGACCGACAAATTAACCGACTAACAATTTTGGAACCCAACAAGGCAACAACAACCAAGCTAATCAAGCAGAGAGGTTTGTTTCCATCACAACAATTTGGTTGTCCCACCAGCAAATTCCACCTCTCGAAATTTGTTGGTTTCTATAAGAGCATCTCCAATGGTAAGCTAATGATTAACTTGCCATGTCACTATTCAAGCAACTGACGTGGCAAGCTACATACTTCCACAATGGTAAGCTACTTTTGTAATTAACTACAAAGGTCCCACATATTTTTGAAATATTTTATCAATCATTATTTTCTTATTAAAAACAACAAATATATTTATCAAATATGTATTACATAAAAATTACATTGATAAAAAATAAAACAATTATTTTCATAACTATTTTATATTTAAGTGACATAATTAAATCATTATAATAATACAATTAGATATTCAAAACGTTTAAAAATATCATAGTCACATGTTCAAGTTGTATATATAGAATTTAACTAAAACTATATTTTTTTTGTTGGTTGAATTTTATTTCTTTTGCGTTCAATGTTATATATGTTAATAATCTTTTATATCTCAATGGAATGGGAAAGTGTCATATATATTGTTGTATATATACATGTGATTTGTGTATATTGTTAACGATATGGGGTTGTTTCGTAGTTATAGGCTTAATTATCAATGTTTTTTGAGGAAGGTTGTTTTGAATTATGGGATTAACCCTCTACAACATCCAATCTCCCACGTCTCCGAAATCCAAAACCAGATTCAAGAAAAAATATCATGACAATAAACTTGTTATGTAATATATTTATTTATTCGGATTTACTATTACTCGAACATATTTATTTACGTGTGAAACGCAGATTTACTATTACTCGAATATATTTATTTACGTGTGGAATGCGGATTTACTATTAATCGAATATATTTATTTACGTGTGGAACATTAACATTTAATGCTGGCAGTACTGCTTTGTAGAGCAGTACTGCTTAACTGAGCTGCTGACTTGGCAGTGAAACAACGGTGAAGCAGTATGCTATCATCTTTTAAAATTTGCAAGCAACTCCAAAAAGAACACCATTGGAGATGGTCTAAGTGTTAGTCAGTAAATTTTTAGGTATCATCGGAACAAACAAAAAATTATGGATTTTATACTAATTAAACATTAGTCCGAGGAGAGTTATATAATTAGTTTCGAAAAAGTGTAATTTTGGGAATCAATTTCTGAAATGAGATTAGACAAAAACTCTCATGATTTCCAACGCAAAGACTCTCATCTTTGAATATATGAGACATGTGTCAAGGTTAATTGCTCCATATGTGTTAAGGGTTTAAATCCTGGCAGATGCAGTTGTAAGCACCAAGAAATAACCGTCAGGTAGATGACGCCCTTGAACAACGTGATTAACTTCCTCATCACCCCATGGTGTCGGGATGAAGGGACCCTGCGGCGAGGGATATCGCCTTTTGTTCCATGAGACATATGTCAAGTTATGATAGAGCTTTCGTTTGACGTGACAAAAAAAATATTGATGACTGAAATTGGAAAATTTTGGATCTCAAATGCAAGAACCATATACCATTTTTTTTATAAGCATCGTATACCAACTTTAATGTGTTATTATTATTTGTAATAAATACAAAAATAATATTTTTTATTAGCTTTATATCAAACTCAAATTCAAATATATACTTTTAAAATTTTAAATTCATGTCTACTTAATTTTAAAAGGAGAACCCTTTTTATAGTACTACCGTGGCCGTCATTTTTATTTTTATTGTTTGACTTTTCTCTTGCACGCGTTTACTCCTCCTCACTCCTTGTGCTTCTATAGTGCATAAAGATTACAAATTAAAACATGAACAATTTAAACATAAACTTAGGTTGTAAGTTAAAACATGAACATAAGGTTATATGTTAAAATATGAACATTTTAAACTTAAATATAAACATAAATGTTATAAGTTAAAACATGAACATGAAGGTTATAAATTAAACATAAAAGTTATAAGATAAATCATGAACATTATAAGTTAAAACATTAAAGCTATAAGTAAAAATAAAAAATAAAGAACATCACGTGTATCTAGCTCATCAAGTGTATCCACCATATAATAAGTTAAGAAGAAGTAGAATCAACATTTTTTCTTTTTAAAAATGGAAAAAGCATCTAGACTCATATGGTTGTTTTTTTTTTTACACTACAAGTTCAACTAGTACATCATGCATAGAATTGTCACATAAAAGTGCCGGGAAATGTATGATACATGATCGAACCTTAGTACACATGATTTGTATAATCTGCTGATACCATATAATTCCCTAACAAAAGCCTTACAAACGATGATCATCCTTTAGAAAGGATATCTGATAAAGAAAAGAAGTACAAATTAACATAGGAGAAACCCCACCTCCAACTCGCGCCTAGTAGTCTTCCACTAGAGCTTTTCCCTCAAGTTAATTTGACTCTACAATTATAGCATCTGATGATACCAATGATTCGGATCCAGTTGACTTTCCAGGAAGCTTCTGAATCACGTGAGAATAGATAAAGATCGGCCCGTACACCCACGTGACTAGGAGGCACCGTTCGTACCGGAAGGTGACGCTCATCGATGATGAGGCAAAAGGAGGAGGTCCAAGGCGCCTATAAATAGAGGCCGCAATCTCCCATTCCAGGCAAGTTCTCTAACTCTTGAATACATAGTTTAATCTTTCCTTTCAATACACGAAATCTCAACATCACATGGGAGCTGCTACCCTCGGGTGGCTCCAGGGACTTGTTTAGCAGGTTTCGGATGAACAGGTCCCAAGCAGATCCTATCTGAGGTCCAGGAGCTCAGAGGAGACAAGCATTCTAGGCGAGTAGTCCCCATACTTCACTAGCTACCAACATCTCAAAGCCCTCGGATACCTCAACTATCTGAGGCACCATTTACTGGAGCGTATTTCCCCGCATCAGTTAGAACGCCCGGTGGGACACGACATCAGGGAATCTCACCCTCGACGCAAAGTAACAAACGTAGCTTAGCACCCGAATGGATTGCTCGGAAAGTAAATACAACCTCGGCGGAGGACAGCTTGACTGAGGAAAGACCATTTGCAAAGAAATCCAATTGTTGCAACACATCAGAGAGACAGTCAAAGCCGCAGCTCACCAAGGAGCGTGGAGGCTTCGAGGTTGAGGTACGTAGGTAACTAACGGTATGTTGAGCATTATTTAAATAAGTAGATAAAGGATTTTTTGCAAGTATATTAGTGGTTATTCTTAGCTAAGATCAATAGGATAAATAGGTGTAGGGGTAGAAAAGATAGAGGAAAGTATGAGGGGAAAGGAATATGTAGGAGATCAGGTAGGGTCGGTTCATAAGCAAAGGTCGGATTTGGGAAGGCTAGGGCCTTAAATCTTTTTAAGGAATATTTACTACACAGGAAAGGCCCGATAGGGAATACAAGCAGGAAAAGAGTAAGATTAGAGGTTCAGGGTCGAAATAACAGGCAGGTAAGGGGATCACTCCGACGGCAGAGGGTCGGATGGTAGAAAAGGGAACGTCAGAAATATTAGAAGGGCATTGCCACGGAAGGTAAATGGGTATCGGTTAACAAACAAGGGGCCAGAAGGAAATATAGTACAAAAGATACATCGTAACTAACACCATTTCAGTAAGAAGTTTCTTTGCAGGTCACATACGACGGCAAGGAAGAAAGAAACAAAATGGAGGGAAAGCAAAAGGCTCCAAAAGAAGAGAACGCAAGGATGGAAAGATCGGAGAGCAGTCGCGAACCGAGCAGGATGCCTCCGGAAGGAATCCTATGTTTCACACATCGGATCAGCAACGCCAGGAAGGGAACACCGGGAAGACGGAAACCTGAGGACTACATCGGATAGGCCACGACATCGGATAAGTCGCGAGGAGGAGGCATGCAAAGAACGAACGGTGATCGAGCAAACAGGTTAGGACCAAAACAGGAAGAGTATAAGGTGATAGGTAATCGAAAGAATAAAAACATTTAAGGGGTCGGAAGTTGATCTAGGAAAAATCAGGAGATGATAAATGGAAGGTAGGATTAGAGTTTTAGAAAGGGTCATAAGAAGGGAAAAGAGGATAAGAAAGGAAACAAACAATGAGAAAAAGAAAAAGAAAAGAGAAGGGGGGAGAGAGAGGGGAAGAAAGGAGGCAAGAGAGGGATAGATTCGGATTTATGGGGGATATCCGAAGAAGAAAAAGTAAGGGTATGAGAAGACAAAGGACGATAAAAAGTATCTTCGGATAGAGGAAGAAGAAATAAAGAGATAGACAAAAATAGGAAAAATTGAAAAGGGATTCGAGAAAGGGTACAAAGGTTTGAATAGGGTAGGCAAAGAAGTAAGGAGAGGTCGACGATGACTATGAAGCTGGGGGGCTCAGACAACCCCCTGGTACAGAGAAGTTAAAGGCGTGGAAAACTCCTTAACAAAGAAAAGAGAGGAAAAGTAATTCAGGGGGAGGAACATTATGAGGAATTGATTATGAAACAGTCATCTTGGGACAAGGAGAAAGACATGGAGAGATTGAAGGAAGAATGGTAGCAAAAAAGTGGTAGGCAAGGACTAAGGAAAACAGATAGGGAAAACAAAAGAAAAGAAGATAATCAAGAGGCGGTCTTAGGAAAAGCCCACCTAGAATAGGAGGAGACATGAAGGGTAAGAGGAAAGAGAGGTCGGTGAATAAAGGAAAGGAAACCCGAGAGGGGATAGATCGGAAAAAAGTTGAAAAGAAAAATAAGAACCATGTAAAGAAACAAATGGGCTCGGTAGATACGTCATAGCTTGGATGCGTGGATACGCAGGATAATTGCATGTGCGACAGGAGGCATATTGTTCTGAACAGGCTTGCCGTGGATACGTCGTAGTCTCGGATGCGTGGATACGCTTGGAACAATATGCGTACTGGATAGTGCGTCAGGAAAGCGTGGATACGCTAAAATTTGCATATGTGCTGGATAGCTCAATGTAAACAAAGAAAAAGTCGGGACCTCTGGGTCACTCCCACGATTGGTTCCCCGCAAAAAAGGTTAAGCCTCGGCAAGGGTAATCTGAGCATAAAGGAGAGAATGAGAAATATTATTAAAGGAAAGATAACAAATGTTAAGTGTCCCAGGGGAGACGTCCTCTCGGTACTTATACATTGCATAAAAAGATCTAAAGATACATAGGATACATAAGATACAAAACATTTACAGGTAAATTGAATTTTGATTGCAGGAAAGGTTATGATTGGGCATCAGGAGAAGATGCCTCGTTGGGGCTCGGAAGAGTATCAAAGGATAACAAATTATAAATAACTACAGCTTTAGTTCTCTCTTGAGCACGTTGCCTAGACTCCTCTTCCTGGTCAGGAATTTGGAGAGCTCTATTTCCAGCAGAAGGTACAGATTTTAGAGCCATGGGTCTAAAGATAAGTCAGTTTTTTGGCCGACGAGGGGTAGCCTTGGGGTAGGGTCTGAAGCTGTCACCCATTTCGAGGAGATTTGATTTTCGGACTCTGAGAATCTTTTGCACTCTCTCTTGAATATGCTCGGGATTGGTAGACAGCTGAGCATTTTCATATCGGTGAAAGACAAAATCTATGACAATCTTTCGGGGAATTAGCTTTAAGGAAGGAGGAAGAGGGTTGGGCGTCCCGGATACGATACGTCGACGCCATTCCAAAGCCTCGGAATAGGTTGGGTACTTAGGATTGCCTTGTTGAAATTGCCCAGATTCTTCCATGTAAGTGATGGCATTCTGAACGGCATCAAGCATATCGGAAAAGGGAGTAGCACCGGTTTTGTCCGAAAGAAGAGACAGGAGATGAAAAGACAATCTTAGAATGAGAAGGTGAATGAGATTTTGGAGCTCTTGGTTTCGGAAGGTAAGCCTCCTATTTTCATATTCCATCTTGGAAATAGATTGATTTCCCAAGCCCTTATTTTCCATATGACGTAGCTTCTCGATAGCTTGGGCATAATCACCCCAAACCATTTCCAGCTCTTCATGTTTGCGACGATAGATGTCTTCACGAGAGAGTTGTAATTGTTCGATGGATTGATAGATGTTCTCAGAATCATCCACATAAGAGGCAGCAAGTTTTAGACAATGTTGTAAAGAGCCAAACTCATTCCTTACTGATTCAAGAGAGCTGGAGATATCATCCACAGAAGAAAATTATTTAACCGGGGACCCAAGCCCAATATTGCATAAACTCTTCTCTCGGCTATTTAGGTTAGGCCGACCCGAGGAAGAGGAATTATCCGATGAGGAGGAAGGAGAAGGTAAACCCTATGACAAGGAAAGAAGAAAGAAAGAAAAAAAATAGAAACAACATAATTGATACGAAATTTAGAAATACTATTACAAAATAGCTATTCGGTACATAATGAGGAAGACTAAGCCCTATAACAGGAAGGAGGGTTATGAAGGATTCGAAAGAAAAATTACAAGAGTAGCTAAAGCTAAGCAGGAGAGCTATGCCTGGAAATTCTCATATGATTCTTGGGTTAAAGAATAACCCACGGTGGCATCGGGCCTCTGAATCGGAGACAGTTCATCCTCTATCTCAATCGGAGGATTGCCATCGGCCAAGGAAGCGACAAATCTGAAGTTACTGGGATCAGAGCAGAGCTCCACATATCCTCGGCTGCTCTCAGAAACAAGGTTGGAAAGGGACTCGAGGCAAACTCCAGCACCATGGTAGAAGTCAGCTTCTGCCACGGGCCTCTCTTCAGGCACATCACTTTTAAGCTCGACAATCGCTTGCAAGTCGCTAGCTGAGGTAGGGAGCAAAGACCCGAAAACTGCCATGGCGGAGGGATCGAAAGCATTGCTCATACCTAGCCCGAGCCCGAGGATGATAATAAGATTTCTGAATCTCAAGACGCCAGGACCCGGGAATCCACCTGCAGATCAGCTTATAAATAGAAGTTTCCTGGCTGTGATTGGCCTCCTTCACCACCTCAGTTACAACATTGCTAAAAACGTTGGAGCTAACCACCTCCCCCACCAAGGTTTCTCCAAAATCCCTAAGGAGGGATCCATCTTCCAGGGATGTCTGCTTGCTCTGCAGAGAGGCTGAACACTCCTTTTCCGAGGCCAACTTTGCCTCACATAGCTCTAACTTTTGCACAAGGCTGACATTGAACTCACTGAGCTTTTCGGATAAATGGGATTGGAATAAAGGAGAGTCACAGATACTCTTCGCGAAAGCACATGCCCGAGTCAAACATATAAGGTCAATAAGAGATAAAACACACATGGAGCGAGAGGAGACATGTAGAAAGACAGGACTTACAGTAGATAAAGCAGGGGGCACTACAGAAGAGTCGGCCAGATGTTGCGTAGCAGGTTGCTTGCTTGCAGGGGGAGAGCTTTGACTCGGTTGAGGCTCGGATAGTGGAGGGAGATTCAAGCGAGTCTTATCAGTCCGACCCCTTTTTAGTGATGACCGAGGCCTAGAAGTGAAATCTAGGGAAGGCTCCAGAAAAGAAGGATCTTTAGGAGGCAAGGCGGAAGCAGTCTTCGAGGATGGTCCTTGTTTTCAAACCTTTTCAACAGATTTCTCGACAGTCCGGTGGCGTTAAGGATGGTTGCCTGTCATCAGAGGATTGAGAATCAAGGAAAGATCTTCGGGCAAACCTCAGATTACTGAAAAGAAAGAACACAAGGTAAGAAAACAAGAGAGGAAACGATAAAAGGTACGGAAGGAGATCACGATAAAACCTTCGGGAGGCCATTCAGAGTAGAATCGAGAAACGGTGAAGGTACTCTTAGGGTAGATTACTTGGGGCCAGTTGAATGCGTTATTCCCCTTGATCCAGTATTGAAGGATGTCGATAGAGTGACAGGCAAGGGATTGATGCTCGGATACCACATCATCCGGAAGAAAAAGATCCAGAGTCTTCGGGTTGGAGGGTTTCGTTCCAAGAAGGGGTGGGATAGGCAGCCAGGTTAAAGGAATAACATCTGAAATCCATCAAGCGTTTAACACAGTCGCTTTTGCTGCGCACCACAGGGTTACCCCTTGGGTAAAAGGTGAACACCCCAGGAGTAGAAGAATGGGAGAGGGCAATACGGTGAAAGGACCGGAATAGGTTAAGGGACTCGGTCACGTTATGCCGACGACAACGGTTGAGGAATCCGAGGATTGTGGCAACCCCATTCGGATGAAGTTGAGCAGGAGATATAGAGAAGTGTGTAAGAATGGAAGAAAAGAGAGGAGAAAAAGGAAGAGAAAGCCCAAAATGAATATGGTGGGCTGGTAGGCAAGGAGCACCAGATTGGAACTGATCGTGATGATTATTTGTTGGGAACTTTGGAAGGGTAGAAATAAATTCTTATATGAAAATGAGAGTTTCCAGCCACAAAGTATTTGGAAAAAGATTTTGAATCTTTCTTTCATGATTTACACAACCAAACCTCTTTGTTTGTCTCTTCAATCAGATAAATATTACATTGCACAAGGGATAATTCCATTCCTTCAGAAAAAGAGAACCAGAATTATCAGAGTTATTAGGTGGAACCCTCCTGACAGAGGTTATAAGGCTAATTGTGATGCTTCTTTCACTGACTCTAATAAGGCTGGTTTAGGTTGCATTGTAAGAGATAATTCTGGCACATTCATCATAGGAATACAGGATTATGATATGACTGCTACCTCACCATTGCATGCAGAACTTCTTGCAGTTAGTGCAGGTCTATCCTTAGCAATCCAGAAAGGACTACAGCCACTGCAGATAGAGACAGACAGTTTACAGCTCACCCAGATCATCAGGAAGGAACAGCCACCACCATGGCCTATCAGGAATCAAGTGATGAATTTAATCAATGCAATTGAGACAAATGATATCAGTATTTCCCATGTCTACAGGGAGATCAATGCAGCAGCAGATTTTTTGGCAAGAAAAGGTAGAGAGTCTCATCAGAGAAGGATTTTTTCTCAATCTGCAGTTCCACAAGAGCTAAGAGCTATTCTACTAACTGAGCAATCAGTACCTCACTTTACGAGGTTCAATGCCTAGTAAGCTCCTTCTATAGGAAGCATTCTTTTGTACAGGCATTTTTTGATCAATAGAATGACACTACTCTATCCTTCTGATTGATTATGGAATACTCGGCCTATGATCACTTCACCACAAGGGGCAGGACACCGAGGGGTATGGTGATCCAGGGGTGGTGATTATGGTCTAGGAAAGTTTTCCAATAATCAATCTCACGGAATGAAAAAGTGTTATCATTAGCTTTCTCACTAGTTGTATAACAAGTGATTTGTAAAACTCTTATTCTATTTAATAATGCTTGGGGAAGCTATAAACACCCCCCACCTTTGGTGGCCTTCTAATTAAAAAACAAAAAGAACTGATCGTTATCTATGATTGATAGCTTGGCATCTAGGGGGAGGGGAATGAAAGAATTTTCAGCAAGACTTCTAACGTCCTCAGTAAGCCAGATAGGGTAGGGTTCGGAATCACAATGGAATTCGAGGGAAAGGATGTGTAGAACGCGAGTAACGGATCGACGGGGCCTCTTCGCCCTTTCAGCCTGACCTTGTCTCTTTTCCATCCTCTTAGAAGAGGAGGTCATTATGGGCTACTCGGTAGAAGACGGGAATCTAATGTCAGAGGTCGGATCATTGAGTTCCTGATGATCAATCCTATTCATGGGCTCGTAATGAGTGGTAGAAGAATCACACTGTTGACTAGAAGCACCCATTATATTTTCGATCTTAGGGTTTTGATTGATACTATAGAAAGGTTTTACAGTGGACCAAATTAAGGGACAAAAGAGACAGAAAGTAAAAGGATGAGAATGAGAGGGGAAAAAAACGGTACCTGAGTGCGGAAGGACAAAAGGGAAACGATTGCAGAAAGAGGAAGGGGTGGGAGGTTATTTATAAAGGCAGGGGAGAAACCAAGGAAAATATTGAGGGTACGGAAGAATGATTCCACACAGGAAAAGAAGGAGAAACATTGGAAAGAGGGAATCGTGTAGCCGCCAAAAATTTGGTGACGTGGTAGGATTCACTTGAAAGCGCGTAAAAATAACTCGCCAGAACAGAGGAAAGTCGGGGCAAGAAAAGACAAGCTCCGCGGAAAAGAAACCTCAGACATTCCGTCTTGGGGGGCATGTGATGATACCAATGATTCGGATCCAGGTGACTTTCTAGGAACCTTCTGAATCACGTAAGAATAGATAAGGATCGGCCTGTACACCCACGTGACTAGGAGACAGCGTTGGTACAGGAAGGTGACGCACATCGATGATGAGGCAAAAGGAAAAGGTCCAAGGCGCCTATAAATAGAGCCCTCAATCACCCATTCCAGGTAAGTTCTCTAACTCTTGAATACAGATTTTTATCTTTCCTTTCAATACACGAAATCTCATCATCACATCGGAGCTGCTACTCTCGGGTGGCTCCTGGGGCTTATTTTGCAGGCTTCAGAAGAACAGGTCCTAATCAGATCATAACTGAGGTCCAGGAGCTCGGACGAGACGGGCATTCTTGGCGAGCAGTCCCCATACTTCACTAGCTACCGACATCTCAAAGCCCTCGGATACCTCAACTATCCAAGGCACCATTTACTGGAGCGAATTTCCCCGCATCAGCATCTATCCCTGGTTTCTTACAAACTCGGAATATTCTTCAGTAAATGCATCATGCAGTGTAGTTTGGATATCTAGTTGGTTCCTCGTAGCTATTGCTTCATCTTCCCAAAACCACCTCTGTCTAACATCTTCTTCTTCTGAATCCCTGGAGATTGAAAGCTACTCCAGCGAAAATTTTCCTCTTAGAGTACACAGGATCTCCACTAATTCGCATTTCTGTTTCTCTCCAAACTTTCATTTTCTGATTGGAGCAGCCTGCCATATTTTTTGCACGCATGGCACGAATCTTACAAATCCACTTTCTCGTCTTTAAATGCACTTTTAGCCTGTATCTCTTGAGTAAGGAGATCCATAAGTTCAAGCTTAGCCGAGTTTTCCTTAGCAAACTTTTTTTCCTGACGTCTCAGCTCTAAGTGCAAGTCTTCTTCCTTCCTTTTAAGTTTTTCATTCTCAGATTCAAGCTTGCTGACCTGCTTTTGGAACATGAGACGTTCCTCAAACCTCTTGAAGGCCCCATAAACTCTGATTTTTTTTTCTTGAATGTATTTGTAGCCTTCTCAATGATGGTAACCTCCGGCGGACCGCTCAATGGCGCCCGCCGATTTTCCCTAGCCGGCGGCATTTTATAGCCCCTAAAAAACTTGCTCTTCGAGGCTGAGTAAAATTGGAATGAAGGTTGAGTATTGGTGCTGCGGATGAGAGCCATTCGAGCTACCCACGACACCGATTCATTCATATGGTTGTATCATAAATCCTTTGACCCCATTACTGCTCACACACCATTATTGCATAACAAATCCTATGCCCACTAAAGAATGTAAAGTTCTTTACTTGAAGTAGAATTGCCGAAGAAGTAGAATTGCTGCAATTATGAATAGAGGTCGCGAAAGAATAGAGGCAAAACATGGGAAATTTAAACAAAAAATGTTGTTTTGGGACCTCAATCAAATAAATTGATCTTCCGCCCTCAAAATCTTAATCAGGTCACAATACGTACGGATTAAACCCCATAATCTCTGTCCAGCCAATGCTCCGATTGATTTAGTGCATTCCTTCCTCCTCTTTATCGCCTTAATTCCATGCGCCAACCCAGCCTCAAAGCGTTACGACTGTCAAGAACTTCTTTGTCCGTCTAGCCGATGATCCTATTGGGTGGGGTTCGTGTGAATACCGAAACAAAATTTCTTGCTTTTGTTCATACTTTATTAATGAAGAGATGTTGTTCAAAACAACATGGGTTTACACATGCCTCAACAAAAATGGCCGTGTGGAGCGCAATTATAGACACATTCTCAGTATATCTCGTGCTTTGATATTTCAAGCTAATGTGCCGATTTATTTTTGGGTTGAATTTTTTATAACATTTGTGTTCCTTATCAACCACATGTGCCAACCTCTTTGCTCAATGATTGTTCACTTTATAAACTTTTGTATGGCCATAAGTCGGACTACCATTCTCCAATTTTTTTGTTGCCTTTGTGTTGCCTCTATTCTTTCGCGACCCCGCGACAAGTTTGCTACAAGAAGTAGAATGTTTGTGTTTCTTCGGTGTCCAAGCGGGTTCAATTCCAGCCCGGTTTAACTGTTTCGGCGTTTGGATTCCGTTGAATTGGCACATTAAAGGGTGTGTGGAAATATAATATGTCACATCGCTTACAAGTCTAAAATAACTAACATATAAGATCAAAGGTTAACCCTCCTATTATCAATTGGTTTTATGAAAGATGTTTGATGACCATATATATCTAATTTAATAGGTTATAAGCTCAAGAAAGTACATGATTTATATATCAAACAGTTATATGATTCACAGATGAAGGGCTATATATGCACTATTGTTTCACCCACCAAACTGAAGTTAATCCCATCCTTGATTTGCAATGCATTTCTTCATAATAATATTTTCCAAATGCATAAATTTCAAGTACAGAACGGAAACATAAACACAATAGCCTTTTATAGGCATTTTCACATCTTTATTTCCTTATACAAGGTTTACTACGGCATAATCAAATGCACATAAAGCTTGATTCTGAATAGAAACAAAGAAATTTCATCAGCAGATCCGATTATTAATAAAATTCTTGAAGGAATTCTTAGATTTTACTTGAGGAATTGCTTCAACCACATAGCTGATTTTTTAGGATAACGTTTGAGACCATCTTTCCAGTCCACAAAATTTAGGCCGAATCTCATACCATAACCCGAACCCCTTTCGAATGTATCCAAAAACGACCAAGCAAAGAATCCCTTCACATTAACTCCCAGCCTGGAAAATGTCATAGAACTATTTGAGTTTTCAATATATAATTAAGGAAGGATAATTTTACATTAAATTGTATCAAGTATAAAACTTCTTCTTGTCCAAAATATGTATATTTAAAAATTGGTAGTATATATGAGACGTTCACCAATATCGTTTCTTGTTAGTAAATGTAGAACATTTTTCAAAACCTAGCACTGATATTTTAAATAAAAAAACAATAATAAATCCACATACTCGATGGCCTTTTTCAGGGCTCCATAGTGACCAATGTAGAATTCCACCCTCTTTGTATCATTGACCCCTTCCTTGATGGTGTCAATATTGACCTCAGCAAGTCCTGGTAACCATAGAATTTGTAAGAAAATCATTTGAATATATATATTTAAATAATTATAGTCTCTGAAATATATATCTCACCATTTTCAGTAACAAAGATAGTTGGATTCTTATATTTTTCCTTGATGTAGACAAGAAGCTTGGTGAGCCCTTGAGGATAAACAAACAGAAAATCTGTCCCGGTCTGATATTTCAATTCAGAAAATATAACCCAAAAAAATTAGTCTTTATTATATATTATTATTATTATTATTATTATTATTCATTTCACATTCTATTTTTAGAGTACGTATAAGATCGAAAACGTACTGGAGCGCCAATTGCTATTCCATTCTATATAGCTGTGAAGCACGAAAGTTACAAGTTAGCATTTTTACAATTTAGTGAATGTTTTTAAAACATAAATTTAGAATCACAAGTTTCAATATTTTAAAATATATGTAACGAAAAATCTAGTGGACTTACATGTGATCCCAACACGAACATCCGTGGTGTAGGAGATGTTGACGGTAACTGGAGTTGGAATGTCATAAGCATAATTTGTGGTATAGTAATTCAAACCCAAAAAATCCAGGGTCCCTTTAATAAATCTTGATTCTTGAGAGGTAAATGTTGGCAATCTCATCCCCAAATTTTGTCTCATGCTTTCTGGATAACCACCGTAAGTCAACGGATACAGAAACCTGCATATTTACCATTATTTATTTATTTTATCGATCCAAAACTTTTACATAATTCTTAAATGCAACAGAAAATTATAGCAGCAAAATTGCACTCACCATCCAAGGTAAAAGTCGAGGCCTCTTTGGGCGGCGACTATATCAGCTTTGCTTTTGGGGTCCAAAGGGGTCATCCAGTTCGTCACCAGAACTATTCCGATATCTCCCTTTTGCGTTGGCTTTATAAACAAATAAAAATAATACATAATAGCATCAATTATTTCATCTTTATTTTCTTTTTCTTGTAAAGTTTATTTTATTTTTCCATTGGATAGGTAGAGCATCGATCGGCACCTTGTATTTTTTCCGGTAGAGTCTAGCGGCGGTGGCATGGCAGAGGAGAATGTGGTGAGCAACCAGATATGGTTCAGTTGAAGAATCGCCTGCGGTGCATTTGTTGATCCACCGGGAGCACCTTGCCGGAGCTAGGGTTCCGATGAAGGTTGTGGAGTCATAGCCGCCGGTAGAAAATGACCACGGCTCGTTGAAGGTTGTCCAGTGCTTCACCCTATCTCCGAATTCTCTGAAACAAAGCTCGGCAAAATCTCGAAAATCCTCGCTAAATATTCACAGCAAAGCAATATTAATTTACTAGCCGTTTATTTAATTATCATAGCTCATAATTTGTGGGAATATAATAATATAATTAGTTACACAATGCTAATGTTTCGAAAGTATAAAAGAATGAATGATATGGTGAAAAGGTTGCTTTTCATTGAGGATGTACAACGCCTTTTTTAGGCAAGGATTACACCAGCGAATACCTAAAATATCTCTAGAAGATTATAACAAAAGATTACAAGAATATCACTAGAATATTTCTACAAGAACTTTGTCATATAGACAAAGTCTTACTCTTAATACCCTCCCGTAAGCTCAAGATCGGGTACGAACGAGAAGCTTAGTCCGTAAATGCTGAAAGCGGGAGGTGCCAACGGCCTTAGTAAAAATATCTGCAATCTGATCAACAGACCGGAGATGCCGAACAATGAGCTCACCAGACTTTACTTGTTCACGAATAAAATGGCAGTCGATCTTGATATGCTTGGACCGTTGATGGAAAACAGGATTCGCAGCAAGAAACGTGGCACTCAGGTTATCACAAAGAAGAATGGGAGGACCTGGAGAGGGAAGCGCCATTTCCTTGAGAAGCTGTTGTAACCAAATAAGCTCCGTAGAAGCAAAGGCAATGGCCCTATACTCGGCCTCAGTGCTGGAACGAGCAATGCCATTCTGCTTGCGAGACGACCAGCTCACTAAGTTACCACCAAAATAGATGGAAAAATCGTGCTGAGAACGACAATCGTCAGGATCCGACACCCAACCTGCATCGGTGAAGCACACCAGACGGGAATCACTGGCTGGACGGAAAAACAGACCATCATCGATGGAGCCTTTGAGGTAGCGAAGGATTCGTTTCACAGCCGCCCAATGAAGCTCCGAGGGTTGATGCATGAACTGACAAACTCGATTAACAGCATAGGAGATCTCAGGACGAGTGATGGTAGCATACTGAAGAGCACCAACAACACTGCGATAGAGATGAACGTCAGGAAAAGGATCACCACTAGCAACAAGCCGCGAGCCAGGAACAGCAGGCGAAGAAATCGGTTTCGCCCCAGTCATCTTACTCCGATCAAGAAGCTCGAGAATTTACTTGCGCTGAGATAACAGAAGACCAGCCGAGGAGCGAACTACTTCAATGCCCAAAAAGAAATTAAGGGCACCTAAATCCTTGAGCGAAAACACAGAACCAAGATACTGGACAAAGGCCTCAATAAAGGACGAATTAGAGCCAGTAATAATGAGGTCATCGACATAAACAAGGACATAAACCACATCAGAACCATGATGCTTAATAAACAACGAAGTGTCAGAAATACACTGCTTGAAACCATGGCGAAGCAAGGCCTGATTGAGCTTGTGAAACCAGGCACGTGGAGCCTGCTTAAGGCCATAAAGAGCCTTCTTGAGGCGACAAACGTGATTCAGCCGATCAGGGGAGACAAAATCCGGAGCTTGCTCCATGTAAACGGTCTCAGCAAGATCACCATTCAGAAAGGCATTGTTGATGTCGACCTGCCGCAAAGACCACTTCCGAGTGACGGCGATGCTCAAGACAACTCGAATAGTGGTCGGCTTGATAACCGGGCTGAAAGTGTCGAAGTAATCAACGCCCTCCTCCTGATTGTATCCCTTCGCAACCAAGCATGCCTTGTGCCTGTCAATGGATCCATGTGGCTTTCGTTTGATCCTGAAAACCCACTTACAACCAACAATATTAGAAGCACGGGGCCGAGGAACTAAGTCCCAAGTCCCATTAGCAAGTAAGGCATCATACTCTAACTGCATAGCATGTTGCCATGTTGGACTCTTTTTAGCTTGCAAAAATGTTTTAGGATCAAGATCAGAGATAGCACAAGAGAGAGAATGTTTGGTGACAATATGAGCAATGGATTTCGGTTTAAGAGAGCCGGTTTGTGCCCGAGTGGTCATGGCATGCTCCGAAAAATCTGAAGGACGAAAATAAGAGGGAGCATGGTTGTAAGGGACAACGGCGGACGAGAGGGGCGGAGAAGAGGGCTGCTCCGCCGCGGATGAGGTCAGCGTCGAAAAAGAAAGCGCCGAGGAGGACTGTCGGACTGACGGAGATGTGGGTGGCGTGAGGCCGGAAGGAGATGACGAATGTGGTGGAGTATAGACAGCAGGAGCAGGCCGCGGCTGGACTGAAATGGAAGAGGGAGGCCGCGGCTAAATAGGTAAAACGGGAGCAGGCCGCGGCTGGACAGAATCGACAGAGGCAGCCGCTGAACCAAGAGGAAACAAGGAGAGCTCGAAATAGGAAGATCCGGGCAGCGAGGATTCAGCGCTATGCTCAGAATATGGAAAGGACGATTCATCAAAAACCACATGGCGAGAAACGTAGGTTTTTGAGGAAGGAACATGATAACAGAGATAGCCTTTATGCTTGACACTATACCCAAGAAATATGCATGCCGCGGAGCGAAACTCGAGCTTATGACTGTTATATGGACGAAGATAAAGGAAACATAAACAGCCAAAGGATTTTAGAAAACCAAAATCAGGTTGACGCTGATAGAGGCATTGATAAGGAGATTTAAAATCCAGAGTGGGGGTAATGGTTCGGTTATGAAGATATATAGCAGTGTGAAAAGCATGTTCCCAGAATTTAAGAGGAAGTTTAGCATGAGCCAAAAGAGCTAAACCTTTTTCAACAATGATTCGGTTTCTTCTTTCGATTGCAACATTCTGTTCAGGAGTATAAGGACAAGAGACACGATGGAGAATGCCATTTTTTTCAAGAAAGGAGGATACATTACGATACTCACCCCCCCAATCAGACAGAAAAGATTTTATTTGAGTTGAAAACTGTGTCTCAATCATGATTTTGAAAGATATGAAAGCAGACAAAACCTGAGATTTGGTATTTAAAAAATAGACCCAAACGAATTTAGTGCAGTCATCCATAAAAAAGACAAAATAACGATTGTCATATAAAGAAGAAACAGAGGCAGGGCCCCAAACGTCTGAATAAATCAAATCAAAAGGCTTTGAAGAGGAAACATGACTAGAGGATAAATGTTGCCTACGACTTTTGCTTAACTGGCAAGCACTACACACAGGTAATGATTTATTTGAAGAAACAGGTAAACTAAAAACAGCTAATTGACGACGCAGAATGGACTCATGAGGGTGAGCGAGACGATGGTGCCAGCAAGCAACGGACGCCCTTTCACCAACAAACGCACGAGGAGGACTGGATTTGGACGGCATAGGGATGCGGTAGAGGCCGTTTTCAACGATTCCCGTGAGGAGAGTCGTTCCCTAAGAGTCCTTAACAACACAGTGGTTAGCGTGCAGTTCAACGAAGACATTATTATCAAGGCATACTTAACAGATTTTTGGACACAGTAGGGCAAACCAAAACATTTTTAATGGAAAGAGATTTGTCAACATGCTTAGCAGGTAAAATACAATGACCAGTATGCGTAATGGGAAGGGACTTACCGTTAGCAACCAGGAGCTTGTCGGCGCCGGTGTATGGAGCCGAGAGATTGAGACTAGATATGTCCGCCGTCACATGATCAGTCGCGCCAGAGTCAACAACCCATGGATCAGCAAGGGTGGACGGGCTGTCGGAGTAGACCGCGAGCGCCTGTTTGCCATTACCAGAGTCGCGAATGCGTCCAGCAGCACGCCGATTGGTAGGCGGGAAGGCCGCGAGGTTGAGGCGGTTGTGACAGTTGATCGCGCTGTGACCGGATTTGCCGCAGATTTGACACACCAGACGATCAAATCCAGCAGGTTCAGCAGCAACGGCGGCAACGGGAGGAGGAGCGGCGGAAAACAGCATTAGCCGAGGGCATAGAGGAATCAGCACAGGAATCAAGGATGCGCTGTTCCTCTTGTATAAGGAGACCAAGGAGTTCATTGGACGGCACTGAAGTGGTGCGAAGGCCAAAGGCCGATTTGAAAGCACCATATTCTAAGCCGAGACCATGAAGAACATATTCAACGAATTCATCATCAGGGACGTTGACAAGACACTCAGCCAGGGCATCGGAAAGAGACCGTTTCTGCTCCACGTAGTCGAGTATGGACAGATTCCCCTTGGAGAGGGTTTGAAGTTGGGTCTTGAGATGCATGAGGCGAGCACGTGACTGAGATTGGAACATCTGCGCCAGGAGAGACCAGCAGCCCGCCGTGGTGGTGGCACGAGGAGCGGCGTCGTTAGGGTGGAGCGAAGCCACAACAGAATCAGATGATCCTTGCGTTTCCAAGCGGAGAACGCCGGATTAGGCTCGCCGACGGTGGTAGTCCCGGTGGGAGGCAGCCTTTCGGCGGGAGGTTGGCCATCGACAAAGTGGTCGAGTTCATAGGCCTCCAAAGCCGACATCACAGTGCCCTTCCACAGGGAATAATTGTTCCGGTCGAGGCGAACTGCAATGGCCGGGAATTGGAGATTGGCCGCAGCTCCGTTGGAAGCGGTGAAAAGGATCTGAGTAGGAGCGGAATCAGTGATCTGGGTGTCAGTCATGGCGAAGGGGAGGATAGCCGGCTTTTGGACTGATACCATATAAAAGAATGAATGATATGGTGAAAAGGTTGCTTTTCATTGAGGATGTACAACGCCTTTTATAGGCAAGGATTACAACAACGAATACCTAAAATATCTCCAGAAGATTATAACAAAAAATTACAAGAATATCACTAGAATATTTCTACAAGGACTTTGTCATATAGACAAAGTTTTACTCTTAATAGAAAGCCACCATATTCATCTTCCAAGGCTTGAGGAGGATCCCAATGGAATAAAGTCACGAAAGGTGTTATGCCTGATTTCCATCAAGTTGTGTTTAATTGTATAGTTGGTTTTATTTTTTGTTTGCTTATTAAAAATAATACATTTACTTGAATATTATCATTTCCTTAAAAAATTAAAAATAGGAATTAATTTTTTGTGAATTTAGAGATTAAAATAATGAAGGAATAATAATCGGCCTGACCATTTGCGAGAAGCTCATTGATGAGATTATTGTAAAACGCGATGCCAAGCTTGTTCACTCCTTTACTTAGCTTTCCCTCTGTATGGAATTGAGATGAATGATAAGCAAATGATCATTGTTGTTGAAATATATAAATATTTACATTCCATTTATTTTAAAAGAACTGTTACCACCGGAAATGATATTAAAGAAATGTATTATATATATATATATATATATATATATATATATATATTATAAGAACTTTATGTTTGTTTAATTATGATGCACTGAATTCTACCAATTTGATCGCATACTAATTAATAAATAATAATTACAAAAATACTAATTGGACGTTAAAGGCCGGGGTTGGGACTTGGGACCTTGGTGGCATGATTTATCACGTCAAGCGATGACACTTCAAGGATAGAACACTACGTATGTGATAACATTGAGTCCGTATTCTTTTAAAATTACATGCCTCTCTTTTCTGTCCAATTTTACTAATTTTTCTATTACTAAAATATTTTACTATATTGATCATGGATGGAAAATTGTCATTATCAAAACAAAATGTTTATAATTTACTTGAATTTTCGTAAGAAATTAAATACAGTGAAAGGAAAGTAGCTAGGCAATCTTACGAGGTAAAACCCTTGACCAAGAGATGGAAAATCGGAAGCCATTCATCCCTATGAATTTCATCAACTGAACATCTTCCTGCAAAACTTCACATTTTAGACATTGCAATTCACAAAACCATATATTACATTTTCCTTGAGGTTACACGTATAGTGAGCAGAATTTATTTTTACCAAGAGAATGGTAAAAAAATAATTTATCCTCTTTGTAAATCATGATCTTTTTTATTCTTGGAAGTTCATGGTTCATAATCTTAATCCGGTCATCATGAATCTGCAGTGCTTCAAATGCGTATTCTGGATGAAGTACGATGGTCTTGTTTCTGTAAACTAATTAGATGTCTGTTTCTGTAGTGATTTTAATTGATGAAGTTGTATATAATGCTCTTTTCTCTTACTTACACGGTTCATGTGATTTAATTTGATTCCGATCATTAATGGTGATTCTCTAACTTAACAGTTCTCTTACATATATTAGTTTCCAATTTTATCAATTAGTAGACCATATACCGGGGGTACGTAGAGGATGGTACCCCCAAGGTTCTTTTTGTAAGAAAATTAAATTTTAATTAATGACCAGAAATTAATTAAAATATTACTATTTTTAAAAATAACCGCTGTTGTCCATTTCGGTAAACTGCACATTCACCACGAACTAAACATTGTGAAACTCATCCCAATTGTATTTTGATGCTGCACAACATTTCCATTTTCTTCTGCAAACTGCTCTACGTAATGTTCATGTAATTTGGTGCCAAATTGTATTCATACTGCACATCGTTATTGATTTTGTAAGTTACTGATTCGATAATTCTCATGGTATTGTAGGTTTATGGACTTGTAATACTATTACCATGGTTATTGATGTCGTCATGGAAAATAATTCTGAATTTACGGATGGTGATGATGATTTTGTTGATCAAAATAATGGGGTGTCGAGGTAAGATTTTGGAATAATTTTGTTATTGTGATGTTGGTGATTTAAATGTGCATTCTGGTGGTGGAATACAATATTGTGCACTTTTGTTATTTTGATATGAAGATTTATCCTGGGTATAGTATTTATAGTTTATTGGTGTGGAACTCCAATGGTGCATTATATATCAACGAGTGTGCAACCCATAGACAATGAGCGTGTATATTATTGAAGGTGTATGTTAGGTAAAGTGCGTGTGCAACCTATATACTATGGATGTGCATTTAAAATATATTGGAGGTGTATGCTAGGTAAAAGGTGTGTGCAACCTATAGATAGTGAATGTGCATTTATAATATATTGGAGGTGTATTTTAGGTAAATGACGTGTGCAACTCATAGCAGTGAATGTGCATCCTATAGTTGTGCATTTATAATATATTGGGGTGTATTTTTGGTAAAGGTCGCATGGAACCCATAGACAGTGAATGTGCATTGTGCATTTTGGATAACATGATAAGTAATGGTAAAATTTTATTTGACTATTGTGATGGTAATTATGCATTTATGTGTTGATGGTGGATTAGAGTATTGTGCAACCGGATAATATGATATTCTGTGGAATGGTATTAAATTATTATTTGACATAAGCTATATATGTTGTTGGGATATAATGGATGTAATTTGGTTTGTGCAATTTGGACCAAGTTAATTATCCTTCTTAATTAATTTTGATTATTGATTATTTTGTAGGAATCAAAAATTAAAGTTGAAGATGAAAAAGGTCATGGGAGAAGAAGATAGGAGACTAAACTGGATGATTTCTCCTAGTTCAGTGGTGAAAGTGAATGATGATGGAAAAAAGAGGACAGACAGAAATGAATTTCCTAGTTTAAGGACAAGGATTTCACCGAAAATGTTTCATAATGTCATTGGAAGTTTAACGGACTAACTAAAGTATATTTTCATTTTCCTATGGCACTCATAGAAGTGCATTTTATATTAATTAAATTGAGTGTGCAACCTATATGTAATGGATGTGCATTTTGTATATACTGATTGTGCAACCTATTGACTATAAATGTGCAATTTATAGATATTGAGGGTAAAACGTATGGACAATGTAGGTGCATTATATATATATTGAGTGTAAAACGTATGGACAATGTAGGTGCATTTTATATATATTGAGTGTGCAACCTATAAACGATGGATGTGCATTTATATATACTGAGTGTGCAACCTATAAACATGCATTTGGAATTGTGGAATGTAATATGGAAAATTTATACTGAGATAGTATTTACAGTTTAATGTTGTGGAATTGTGAATGTGCATGTTAGATAAACGGGTGTGTGCAACCCATAAACACTGAATGTGCATCTCGATTTTGTATGTAATGGATGTGCATTTTGTATATACTGATTGTGCAACCTATTGATTATAAATGTGCAATTTATAGATATTGAGGGTAAAACGTATGGAAAATGTAGGTGCATTTTATATATATTGAGTGTGCAACCTATAGACGATAGATGTGCATTTATATATACTGAGTGTCTAACCTATAAACATGCATTTGGAATTGTGGAATGTAATATGGAAAATTTATACGATAGTATTTACTGTTTAATGTTGTGGAACTGTGAATGTGCATGTTAGATAAACGGGTGTGTGCAACCCATAAACACTGAATGTGCATCTCGATTTATGGAATTAAATGATTAAGTTGTTATGGTATTAAAATAAGGTTAAATATGTATTAAATGTATGACAACATAGAATAATACCTTCTCCTCCGTTGAATGGGATAGGTTCGCATGGATTATTTTGCGGCGATGTCATTGTTAATAATTTGCATAAGAAAGGAATGAAAACTAAGATATTGATTATCGCAACAAACTGGAAGATATGGATTTTCTGCTGCTGTTTATTATCAGGATTAAATTTACAGTTACGATATTCTCCAAACGTGTTACGAACGTGCTGTTTATTTTGGAATTATTATATTCAATACTTAATTTATTTACTTAAAAGGGTCTGGGGTACCATCCTCTACGTACCCCGGTGTATGTAATAAATAACTGCTGCCGATTGTATATGTAATAAAATTAAAAGTACAGTGATCGATCATGATATCAAAGTCATTTTCGTGGAGCAAATCCCAAACCTTATATCGATGGTAGAAGTCATCCGCCACATCTCCAGTACTGTGATCCACTATCAGATCTGCACCAAGTCCAAAACAACGCATGCATATTAACGAAACGTACATTCACAGTTTCACACACACACACACTGACACACACACACTGACACACACACATGTATATATATATATATATATATATATATATATATATATATATATATATTGTGACCTGGGCGGCTGTGGGTAAAGGTATCACATATGCTCAGTCCTTTCCCGTCTTCAAAAGCTGCTCCTTCATACTGGTACACACATTCAAGTGAAAGACAGAATTAAAATTAAAAAGAAGCTAACTAATTATAGTCCTAATAACCGTAAACCTGATAGGCAGAAGAAGCAGCTCCAAATAGAAAGCCTGTTGGGAAACTCTGTCGGTTGAATGGAACAGAGATGTTGTGGGACGATGGTGCTGCTGCTGCTGCAGCACTGCTTATTATATATAAGAAAGAGCCCTAGAGCTTGAAATAAAGCCATTAATTGCTAAGATCGATCGATGTGCTTCTTTACTTCTCTTCGAACCTTGTCGCTAGTAGTATCCGTTTTGTTCATTACTTTAAATGATTGATCAACACGTGATTTAGTAGGTTTAGCTAGCTGATGATTTCGTGCCATACCTTCTTATCAAATTAATGTACTGTTTAAATCAAAGAGAAAGTCTCCTCTACGCATGTGCGTGCTTCCCATGTTTGCCTGAGTTTTTTTTTTTTTTTTTTTTTTTAAATCATTTCAGTTCAATCCAGTTCAGTAAGAAATAATCTCTAGCTAGCAAGAAATCATGCTGAGTGTTTCAAGTTCTTGAAGAAATATTGAAAATGGAAATTAATTATTATTTATTATTAAAACTAACAAATGCTATTAAGTACATGCATGAATGAATTAAAAAATAAATAAAGTAATATCTTACACAATTGCATGGGAGAAGTTAATCAGATCGAAGCATAATTGGGCTATCTTGAGGCGGGACTTGGTAGTCACCCTGATTCTGGGAATAAATATTCAGAGTTTGAAAGACATAATTGATATTCAGAGTACAATCTTGAGGGTGTTTAGAGTTTTATTAAACTATTGGGCTAAGTTGAATGATGTCAAAGCCTATATTGATATTTGTTTTTAAAAAAATAAAATATAAAGAAAAAGATGATCAGCTAGAAACCGGAGAAAAAGATCCGTCGTTTTCGCAACTAGAAACGTGGTTTCCAAGTTGATTTTCTTCATCTTTTTGGCTTTCAATCTGATGAAATTCAAAGAGCTTGTAAACAGCGAAGATATATAAGAGCATCCACAATGATAAGTTACAACATCATGTAGTTTGACCCATTTTCAAGCTAATGAGTTGGCAAGCTACATACAACTACAATGGTAAGCTACAACAAGTAATAGGTTGTATTAATGAGATAAGATAAAAAATGGTCATGCATAACTCTAATTCTTACTAAAATACATTAGATTAATTGTGTGGGATCCACCAAATTAACTTAAAGCTAGTAGCTTGGTGGAGCTACATAGCTTGAGTCAAGCTACATGATGTGGCATGCAACAATGGTAAGCTACTAGCTACAAATTTTGCAAAAATTGCCAAGCAACTCCAAAACACAACCATTGTGGATGCTCTAAATAATTTAGAGAAAAGTGCTAATATATCCCTCAGTTATGTGATAAGTTCAAATACAACCCTGAGTTTTTGATAAGTGCAATTATAACCCTACATTGTATTTTTGATGAGTTTCTAAACAACATATTTGGATGATTTATGAAATTCACTTCAAATTCAAAGAGAAATACTGTTTACTCACAAATGTGTATACCTGAATTGGTCATATCAGCATGTTTAGGGTTATATTTTACATAAATTTGATCGGAAGAGGGTCATAATCGCACTTAACCAAAAACTAGGGGTATAATCGTACTCAACCAAGAAATGAGGGTCACAATCGCACTTAACCCATAACTGGGGGTCATCTAAGTATTTTTCCCAATAATTTATCAGCGAAAGATAATTAGGAAGTATAACACCTGATTATACAGTAAAACTCGAAAAGTCCAATACAATTGGTACAGTAAATAAATTTGGATGGAACAAGACCTTAATCAACTTTTTTTTTTTTGAAGAAGAACGTGTTATCATTTCAAGGTCCTGGAAATCGTCCAGAATCGTTTGATACAATGAAAGGGGGTGGAGTAATCCACGAACTAGAAGAATTAACACTCGACTTTGCAAACTGAGCAAGCAAATGAGCCGAGGAATTTTCCAAACGTGGCACCCAATATGGCAATTCTAAACTATAAGACCGAATCAGTTCTTTAAGCTCCCCCACCAGTGCTGTTGTTTCCAGTGAACATTGGATATCCTCCCGGATCATCTGAATTAGTGCCAAAGAATCACCAACTAAAATTGGTCGGCGCGGAGACAAGGACACGGCTAGTTCAATGGCGTCTTTTGCAGCCCAAGCCTCGGCTAAGAGGGGGTCGCTGACCATGTGCATTTTCCTTGCTATAGCCTTAATAAAACCTCTCTGCTCATCTAAAGCAATAATCCCCGAGCCTGCAACTCCGTCCCCCGCTAGCCCCGCGTCGAAATGCACACGGGCTACCCCAGCTGGAGGCTGCAGCAGTACCGTATCCTCCAAGTAAGAAGACAATCGCTCTGGCCAAAGGTTGGCGCGGTGAAAGCTTGATAGATTGCCTGCTACCATTGACGCAACCACCGAGCCGTCGATGTGAGTATTCTCGAAAACCAGCTTGTTACGTTGGCCCCATATGGCATCACATAACATCACTATCATCTCCGACGTCTCCACGCTGTTATCCATGATAAGTTGGCGGAACCAGAACTCCCCGCGGCTCCTTTCCGAGTACTGAATAGTGTCCCAGAGACCAGCGACATCAAAAACAGTGTGTGCATAAGGGCACTGAAAGAACAAGTGGGCAGAGAGCTCATGTCCGGTCTCACACAAAAGACAAATCGGTGAAATCTGTAGAGTTCTTCGGCGTAAATTATCCGTTGTAGGGAGACAATCAGTTGCTAGCCTCCAAGCAAAATGAAGCACTCGATTCGGTACACGGAGTCTCCATAATTTCTTCCAAAAAGTAGAATCCCCAGGTGAAGCTGTCGGAACATTATGACGGGATAGGTGTTGCGGCTGCTCTACAAGAACGTGGTAGAGGGACTTTACTGTAAACTTCCCAGAGGACGTGAAATGCCAACGCCAATGATCCCGGTCGCCTTGGCCTCCAATCGGAATAGTTTTTATAAGAGCAGCATCCGAAGAAACAAAGTGGGCACTAAGAAGGTCATCTCTCCACCATCTAGTGTTTGGGTCAATAAGATCACTTACAACATGAAGATTACACGGCACATTCTCCGGTGAAGCCACAAAGAAGGATTGAGAACTCGGTAGCCAAGGATCGTGACAGATACTTATATTGCGTCCTGATACCACATGCTTCCTACAACCGAGACGTAGAGCCTGAGTCCCGCGAGATATACTTCTCCACGCCCAAGATGGCCTAGAGCCCATAGTTGCCTGAAAAAGAGAGGAATTCGGGAAGTACTTATCCTTATACACCCTCGCAATAAGGGACGTGGGATTAGTTAGCATTCTCCACGCTTGCTTGCCGAGCATAGCCAAGTTAAAAGATTCAAGGTCACGGAAACCCAAGCCACCATTCTCTTTAGCTCTTGCCATTCTCGGCCAAGAAGCCCAATGCATTTTCCTCTTATCTTCATCACCTCCCCACCAGAAGTTGCTAATCATAGCCTTAATAAGACCTTAATCAACTTGATTATTCATAGTATAAAAGATTGGACTCACATTTTCACAATTACAGTCATTTGTTAATTTTATATTTGCACATAGTTTGAGATATGTTAATACTAACATTTACAGATTTGCAGATAAAAGTACGGACAAATTATTAGGGCTAATAGACTAATTGGTTCTGGAATCGAGCCACGAATGGGAATGATTAATTTAGTGGGTCTCACAATGGGACATTTTTTATTCATTTATTTATCTTAATTACATGTGTATGTATTTTCAATACCATGATACAAATTAATAATATTTTTTTATTTTATTTTTTTGATAATATCATTCAACTTACATAACACTGATAATTTTGATTCTAATAATTTATTTTGATAGTGATGACCATTCACCGGAGGGATCCATGTTAGGTAGTTAGGATGCAAGAAGGGTGTAACATTACAATCGAATTTAATGTTTATTGTCTGTACGTAGTACGTAATCATTTAAGGGGATGGAAAGAATATTGGGTTTCTGGTTTTTACAATTGTGATTAATGTTTACAATTGTAAACCACCTATGATGGATTTATATTAGTTTCCCCATACCTTTTAAATAACAAAAGAGAAAATACAAATTCTCATTTGAGACCTGTCTCTACAGAGACCAAAGATTATATGAGACTGCTATTGATTGAATTTGTTGTTTGGTGAGCTTTAAACCCGCCAATTTCCTTGATTGAATTTGTCGTTGGTGAAATTGACCAAGGAAATGATCAAGGAAATTGACCGAAAGATCAAGCAAATTGAACGAAAGATCAAATCAACTGAAAAATCAAGGCAAAACAAAAATACTCAAAGACATTGATTGAAAGATCAAACAAACTGACTAAAAGATCAAGCAGAAACAGTAAATGCTCATTCCCCTTGCTCTTGGTCTCCACAAGGACAGGTCTCACCCAAAACTTTCTCAAGAGAAAAAGGTTACAAGAACCGCTTCTAAGAATCTAAACTTTCTAACGATTGTAATAGAATTCCTAAATTTTCTAGCGCTTCTAAGGCATTCGTGATATTCTTGTCTATACAAAGGCCAGATACAACAATCCAACAGTTTATATTACTGAAAATGGTGACAATTTAACAATTTATTAACATCATCACAATAAAACTATTTATTTCATTATTAATTTTGCATGAAATAATTTCATGAAATAGACTAAAATTATGTCACGCTATTTACAGGACTCACTGAAACTGGCATTCGCACAGTTGAAGAAGGAGTAAAGGATTTCCAAAGGGTTAACTTTTATAAAACCCATTTGAAGTACCTCAAACAAGCCATTGAGTAAGTTTCACTTCCTTTATCTATATGAAATATTTTACTTTTCTTTTCTAATATTTTCATCAATGTTTTTACTGAGATGTTAAATTATTTTGTTTTACAGCCTTGGAGTGAATGTGAAGGGCTTTTATCCATGGTCATTTCTAGCACTTGGGAATGGAGTTCGGGTTTCACACTGAGGCTTGGTCTCATTTTCATTGACTACCAAAATGAATTAAAGAGACCTCCTAAGCTCTCAGCTTTATTTTACAAGAAATTCCTTGCATCTTAAGTGCTTTTTTCATAATATTAGTCTATATTTTAAAATTTCTTATTACATATTGTAATAACAGCAATTTAAATTCAAGAATATATCAGATCAGCATTATCATCAAATAATGCATTTTTTTACTTATAAATGGTAGTCTTGCATTACAAAGGTGTATCCTTGTACCATGATTTTACCCTATAAGGAATAAAATATATGGGAGGCCAGAAATCAACAAAGAAAAAAATAGTAATTAATTATAGGATAGTGGACCAAATCTACTATATTATGAAAGGGCTTAATTAAAATTAGGAGCATGCTTTTATGAGTCTGCGGTAAACTTTTTCATATTAATTTAATAATGTGTGTATTTGTATGTTTATATGTCGGCTGTGTGTGCAATATTTTCCGTCTCTTTCATTTTCAAATGATGTTTGGACAGTTCTGGTATTGTTTTCTTCTCATTCCCAAAATGATGAGTTAAAAAGTAACCCTTTCCTAAATGGTTGTTTAAACCTGAATCTTGTAAGTTATGATTAAATCTCACCACTTTAAACCATGAGAATTTTGTAGGGGGGGAAATATGATGTTTTGTTAAAGATAAGAAAAAGAGAGAAAAAAGGGTTATTTTCTCTCTAACTTGTGTATTTTTAGTCCACAACATGAATTGGAAATGTTTCAATATGTATTTGACAATTGACTTATTCCATGGTTTTTATTTCCTGATTCCATCCTCTTAGTTTCAAGACATATGATCTGTTAGAATTTTTTCTGAAACACACCAAATTTGAAATTTAAAAGTATTAATCAACTTCTATTTTCACACACCCATTGAAGGACGGTGCACGTCGATCGCAACTTTGCAGCCAACACCTAGGTTGTACTACTAATGGTATCCATGGAAAGTGTATATTAACACGGTACTTAATATGGATACTATATATATTGACACCGTACTTTGTTTGATAGGTTCAATCTTTCTGGATCAAAGCTAAAATAAAAATTGTAGACATGGATCAATCCTTATATAATTTTTTAAAAAAGTTGCCTCGTACAATTGTGTTAATATACCATTAGTTCTTTAAAAGTGCTGATATACCCCTAGATAATAGAGACTTTTTAAACAGTGATGCCGATGTGTTTGACCGATTAAGATCCGGGCAAAATAGATTTAGAAAGACCAAATCACCCCTGGGCCAAACTTATTGACATTTTGCGCTTTTTACAGAATTTGTACGTTGCTTCCACACGACCCATTCGTATGCCCAATCCAATGTCGTCAGTCGTCACTAACCACTCGTCGCGGCGAAGAAGGATCAGCTCTCCACTCGTGGAGAACACCAAAAACAATTGCACTCATCCCTCGTAGTAAAGCACACCAGGATCTATCCTATGAAGTGATGCGGATAAATCCGAGCCTAAATCCCAGCTTTCTAAAGATTGTGTAGAAACTGAGAATAGTATTCCCTCTCTATACACCACACCTTGTGCTGCACTGGCTATTAACCTCCAACTACTTTCTCCCAACCCTTGACGTGGAATCACAAAAACTAGATGGAAATCAGAGCTCTCCGAAGGATCTTCAGCGAGGAGGCCACTCGCAGTTACTGTCTCAAAAACCATATCAGAAAAACCTGGAATGCTTTTGTAACTTGGAAGAATAATATCGTCAACGAGAGAGAAAGGTCGAACTAGAGAAATGTTGCCTGATGCTTCAACAACCATGAGCCACCCAAATCCAACATCAGTGAATTTTTTGTTCCTGACAGCAAGTAAAAGAGCTCACATGCTAACTTTGTTTTTTAGCAAACTATAAAATTCCCGCATATCTTTCCCTTCTTTCCCGCATATCTTTCCCTTGGCGGACGGATCCACCGCCGGGACGCCTCAAGCCCGCTTAGGCGACGCCATAACAACCTTGGGCAGATGTGGAAAGGCCTATTTAAGTGTACGAGTTGAAGTCGGTTGAAACCATTCTAGCATATGGCACTTGCGACGCAGATATACTTGAAAATCAAACTGAGTTGCCTATCAATCAGGTGAGGTGAGTGACTCATTTCTTGAGCATGAAAGGTAAGAAGCTTATCAAACGATCACGGGAAGATGATTACGATGATTACAAACACCTGATCTCCGAAATTCCAGGTATTAAGAAAGCATTCCCGGATCAGTGGTTTCCTGTGAGGAAAGATGAGGTACTGTGTGTACAATCTGGCGGTCCAAGTAATGATATGGGAAAAAGAGAGTGGCGTGACAAAGGAGTCAAAACGAAGCTGACTAAGATAAGGAGATTGAGTTGGTGTTTAGATTCAATTGAATAAGATTGATAAGGATCGATCTCTCAAGATCTTTTGAATTGTTCAGCTGGATCGATCTCTCAAGATCTTTGGTCTCTACCTAGACCCGATGAAAAAATGGGATGTGTTGGAGTATAACCAGATGAGCATGGAGTTGTTCTATATTTGGGAACATTTACTCGTGGCGTATTTTGATAAGATTCGGCCACACCCCGATTTTGATGGGACTACCATGTATTACCAAATTCATGAGATATTAGGATTCCCCATTTTCCTTAAAACTTCAACTATCAACCCGATAACCGTTATAGAAGGGCAAAGAAGAATAGATAGTGTATCGGTAGTGGTGGACTCTAACCTTGATTGTGTGAATCGCAATGCTCCGGTTCTATTGAGAACCAAATATTGGATCTTGATGCAAGTTTGCGTATTTAGAAAATGAACCAAACATAGGGTTTAGGTCTAATTCATGTTTTCCGGAACATAAAAATGGAGTTAACACTGAAGATCTTCCTATAATTATAAATAGTTTCTCAATTAAATTATGGTGTAAGTTACAAATAGGAAAAAGTCTCTTGTCAGATTTTAAGCGAAGCTTGCCCAATTATCTATAAAACTCAAGAACTTGCCCAATCACTCAGATTTTACAACCTTTAAATGATGGTTTAGATATAGATCATGTAGTTGGCTAATTTAAAAAAAGATTTGGCTCTGTATGAAAATCACCCTGATATTCTGATCTGGAAACCTGAAAGAAATGGAATTTTTACACTGTCATCAACATATGAATTGCTTAGACCAAAGAAAGATATAATTCCATGTTTTAAATACTTGTGGTTTAAGCATTTTGCCTAAAAATTGCTGGATATTACTTAACAGATTGTTACCTATTCCTGATATTTAAGAAGAACTTAATTTCCGCTTTCCTTCTATATGCCCATTTTTCAAGAGTGATAGTGAAGACATTCATCACTGCTTTAATGACTATAACAATGTTATTCTCTTTTGGACTTATTTGCATTAGTGGTTAGATTTAGAAAATATCACTTTTACAAGTCTTTGGGACAAAGTTTATTATTATTGGAATGTAGATATTAAAATTAAAACACATGAAATGATTGTCAGAATACTTTCATGTATACAGAGCTGGATACATGAATTTGTGGCGGAATTTGAACCCACGGTCTCAAGGATATGAACCTTGCGAGCTACCAAACTGCTCTACCCCACAATAAAGGCTAAAACCATAACATTAATATGCACAAGAACCACTTCTCAACACCACAAAATAATTAAGAAAGCTCAACAAAAAAAGGGAATAAAAGGTGGACAGTTGAGGTTGAAACATTCACAAAATAGCTGGAAAAGGTATACAGTTCAATCACACGTAAACTAGGCCTAGATTTGCTCTTTTCTAAAAGGAATTAAATGGAGCATTGTTAAATTAAAAACATTCACAAAATAGATTGTAAATAGTATGTAGTTCAAGATCAACCACATAAAAACTAGGAGACTGACTCTTATTTTTTAAGAGGTTAGTCGTTTACCTTGAAACACAAATGTTTTCTAGAATAACATTCACACATTTAAAAAGCAAGGACAAAGTAGGCATAAACTCTGATTTAGTACTAAACCATAGACAAACTGGTAAAATACATATGACTATGTTTCTAAAAGGTGTCTTGTTTATGTTAAAATAATAAGGTTTTGCAGAATGAGGTACACATTTAAAACATTATCAAACTGCGGTGAAACTATGTTCTACTACACAATCCACCACAAAATTCAAAGCATGAACACATACCTAAATTCCATAATGGAACAGTTGAAATCGCTTCTTCTACGTGATTCAGCACTTCTCCTTAACCTTTGGAAGCTTTTTCACATTCATAGTGGTTGTTTGATGATGAGGAAGACAACTCTCGTTTCTTCAAAATAGCTTCTTCGAGAGAGATGTCATTATTCCTTTCTGCAACAGATTCTTAGTGGTGTTGTGGCGTCAATGATCACGATGATGATGTTTTTCGCGACAATCTCTATGATGGTTATGGTAACTGTAATTCTCCAATTTCTTCTTTGAAGGGTTTTCGGGTTCAGAATCACGACAAGACTGGTCTGATCGACAGGGATGATCAGCCTTACATCTCAATTTTCAATGAAGACATGTCTTGCGGAGCTTCTGGATTGTCCCTTGCACTCTCAACATCTCTTTTCCTCTTTCCACCAGCTTTGCTAACTATCAGAAAGGTTTAAACAAGAACACGATGAACAAAGGTTCTATCGATAAGCTATAATCAAGCTTAATACTCAGAAGTTATAAGGTTTCATAATAGCAACAGAAAATGCAAAATCAACCGGGTCAAAAGCGCCATCTGAACATAGAAAAAACCATCACAACTAATGATAATGAGATCATCACACTACAACTAAAATAAACTTGAAAGGTAGTAGCTAGAGCTTAAAACATACATAAATTAATTTGAAACATCAACAGTACTAAAAGAAATAACAGGTTGAGTTACTCGTGCCTTCCTGTTGGAGCTGACCAGGACTATTTATTCAGCCGCGATCCAGGTCAGGTGCGGCGATATCCGGTGACTATCAGATGGTACCTAAGCGGCGGTGACTATTTGATGCAACAGGGAATTTGAGGCGGTGAAGCTTTTGCGAATAAACCAAGATCTCCAAAACCGTCGTTATCCATCGCTATGTAAAAGCGCTGCTCTCCAATTGTTCCATATCGGAGCGCGCAGCAGGCCTACAATCCGGCGATGGCTATTCGGCCGAGAAAGTTTGACCAGAGAAGAGGAGGAGCGGGGTAAATTTGGGTGATTCTGCAGGTGGAATATTGCTATATATGGCGCGTGTTTACACGCAAGATTTGGCCCTATATATTTTCTCTATTTGCAGTTTAGTCTTTGGTCACTATATACTATAGTGACGGTCACCCAGGAGACGGAATCTTTAAAATTTCTATATATAGAATACAAATATTGGAAAGATAAATAGTCATAAACTATATACACACGTGTGACTAGAATTTATATGTGTGTGGCTATCTGATTGTTCAAAGCCTTTGAATTTTATTTTAATTAAATATATACAAAAAATGAGGTCCTATTTTTGGCATATAATTATTTATTTTCTTAAAATGTTATTATGAGAAATTTTAAATGTGAATTTGTTGGTTTTTTGAATTTATTAAATGGAGAGAACCCGTTGGAGAAGGAGAATGAGAATGCCAAGTTTATACGGGGCGATGCCACTGTATATCCACACTTGTTATGATGAGTTTGCTCATATAAACCTATACGCAACTTATTCTGTACACTGGGGGTACCGTGCGCATCGTACCCCATGCCCTTTTAATTAATTAAATAAATTATTATTAATAATTAAAACCCCACGACGTTTCACCCTCGTTTAACTTATGTTTTTTCAAATTTAAAATTTTTAACTGATTCTACACCTCATAACTATCATCTCTCCTCCTTTTTGCTTTTAAATCATGTTTTTCATCGTCAAGAACCTTTTTAAATGTGATTGATTTTAACCCTTTATCCAGAATAATGACGACACTGCAAATCAATAATCGGTGTAAACCCTTCCTTGCGCATTTTAACCCAATTTATTCTGTACACTGGGGGTACCGTGCGCATCGTACCCCAGGCCATTTTAATTAATTAACTAAATTATTATTAATAATTAAAAACCCCACGACGTTTCACCTTCGTTTAACTTCTGGTTTTTCAAATTTAAATTTTTTAACTGATTCTACACCTCATAACTATCATCTCTCCTCCTTTTTGCTTTTAAATCATGTTTTTCATCGTCAAGAACCTTTTTAAATGTGATTGATTTTAACCCTTTATCCAGAATAATGACGACACTGCAAATCAATAATCGGTGTAAACCCTTCCTTGTGGCAGTCGTGATGGAGATGAAGAAGCTTGTGACAGCCGTGATAAAGATGAAGAAGGTATGTACAGAATTCTTTCACGGTAATTTAGTTGGCCAATTTTGTTCTGTTGGATACAAATAAATGTGAAATTTAGCCCATTAAGCATACATTAGGTGAAATTTGTTATACATCCATCTACTGCTTAGAATATATCGTGCAATTTAGTAATGTGCAGTTTTAACTAGGTAAATGTACATTTTGGTATTGCAATATGTGCAATGGAGTATAAATCAAATTGGATATAGGTCAATGGTTGACATGTATTGTGCAGGTTTATCTATGTAAATGTACACGTTCTTATTCCAATATGTGCAATTTTGGTATAAGGTTAATTTCTTAGACTTGTATTGTGCAATTTAGTCTAGTTAGATGTGCATGTTTACCTAGGTAAATGTACATTTTAGTATCGCAATATTTTCGTATCAATATTTGTGTAATCCGAAAGTATATGTGAAATTTGGCACATAATTTAAAATTTTAATGTGCCTACTCAAATTCTAAACAGTGTCGAAGAAGCATGCAGATTCGCCTACATATGTTGATGAGACAGAGGATTCATCCCTTCTAGGAGTTGTTGTGGAAACGGAGGATGAGGCATACAAGTTGTACAATTAATCATTTGTTAACAGATGAATGACAGGTTTAAAACACCACAGCTCGTCAGAATGCACATCATATTATTCTAAATGAGATCATCACGTAAATCACAATGCACACTAAATAATTCATTAACTGTTTAAAACAAAATTGCACATTTAGTTGTTCACAAATCATACATTTATCAATAACTACATGTACCACATATAATCAGTCATGTCAAATGAATGATAACACTTCTAATACTATCTTGAATTCACTCAAGACATACCACCATCGAAATCAGTCATGTCAAATGAATGATAACACTCCTAGTACTATCTTGAATTCACTCGATACATACCACCATCGATATTCTACTTTAAACTACGCCAAATGGTAAAAATGCATATTACACATTCACATACTACACATACCACAAAACTAACATCACGTATTACTATATTGAATTGCACAATCACCTATACAAAAATGCACAACATATACATTCACCTTACACATGCAGATCAATTTATATTAAAATGCCCATTTTTTAATACTACATTGCACCAACTGCACATCCACCAATCATATCCCACCAAAAATCACATTCTGAATTGCACAATCACCTATGTCAAAATACACCACATATACATTCAGCTTACACATACACATCCATTAATATTAAACTGCACATTTTATAATTCCAAATTGCCCCAAGTGCACATCCACGAATCAAATCCCACCAAAAATCGTGTTCTGAATTGTACAATTACATATGTCAAACTGCACAATATATACATTCAGCCTACATACATATTTTAAAATTTAAAATTTAAAATTTTGGTTTACTCATAAATTAGTAGCTCATCGACGGTTCGTTGCAGTTTTTTAATGAGTAGTTAAAATTGCTGAACGTGGAACGTAAATACATTTACTTTTCTAGATAAAAATAAAAAGTAATTAATGTAATTACACATTGGGGCATGGGGGTACGATCCTCTATGTACCCCCAGTGTATAGTATAGGAATTGAAACCTATATGTACATCCATTTTTTTAAAAAGAAATATTTCATTTCATGTTACTGGAAACGTCCAGTATCGTTTGAAGAAAGAAACTCGGGAAATGAATCCCATACAACTCGGCTCATTTGCCGTATTTTTGCAAAACTAACTAAAACATGAGCATTTTGATTGTTTTCTCTTGGAGTCCAAAAGACTGAACTACCAAGAAGTTCTAGCTTAGTCTTAATTAATTCCACCAATTCTGCACAATGACTGTTGCTATGTAAATCGCCTCGCACCACCTGGATTAAGGACAAAGAGTCACCAATAAAAGCAACATTACTCATTTTCTTGTCAGTGGCAATATTGATTGCTTCATGCAGTGCCAAAGCTTCTCCCAATTGAGCATCCATCACGTTTTGTGCACAACAAGCCACTGCCAAAATACTATTGTCATTTGAGTCCACAATCTCAACTCCAATTCCAGCAGAACCTTCCGCCAAACCTGCATCGAAAAAGAATTTCGTTCCCCCATGAGGAGGCTTCAGCAGTGACCGAGTCGCCAACGCATCAGAGCTTCTCTCAGGCCATAGGTTTGAGTCTCTAAAAACTCGGAGATTCGCCGCAACAGAGCCAACTAGTAAAGAGGCAGCTAAGAGTTTATCCTTAAAGAGTTTTCTATTTCGTTGAAACCAAATCCCATCACAAAGCATGACAATGAATTCCGCAAGTTCTGGGTCCTCATGGATTATTAGCTGTTCAAACCACATTTCCCTCCTGTCCATTCTTCTCGATAAAATCGTTGATGTTAATTGTGCTGAATTCCAAACTTCCTTTGCATAAGGGAATGTGAAAAACAAATGTGCACAGTCTCCATTTTCTTCCTCACACAGGATGCATTGCAGCTGCACATCCATCGTTCTACGCCGAAGATTCTCAACTGTTGGGAGTGTATCCGATAACAAGCGCCACGCGAAATGTTTCGCGCGTTGTGGTATCTTCATCTTCCAAAGCTTATTCCAAGACCTACCTTGTGGTGCAGTAGCTTGGTGGTGATAATAGGGAGAGCTGTGATCCTCCACAAGCATGTGATACGCGGATTTAACTGTAAAATTTCCTGAAGAAATAGGATGCCAATGCCACTTATCGACTCCACCTCGCCCATGTAGTGGAATTTTCCTTATCAAAGCTGCATCTTCCGTATGAAAGACAGTGTCAAGTATATCTTCTCTCCACCAATGTGTATCAAGGTCAATAAGGTCTGAAACTCTTGTGAGGTGTGATTGTACGAGCTCCGGATTCCTCACAAAGAAGCCTCCCGATTCCGGTAGCCAGGGGTCATGGCAGATGCTTATTCTCGTTCCTGATCCCACTCTCTTTCTAGCCCCCAACTTCAACACATCTATCCCTTTACTTATACTTCTCCAGGCCCACAAAGGTCTTGCTCCAAGACCAGAATCAAAAATAGATGAACTTCTGAAATACTTGTGTGTTGTAAACTTCTGCAAGCAAGCAACGCAAGTTTCATGGCCTTAAGATCCCTGAAACCAATACCGCCATTGCATTTTGCTCTAGTAAGTACTGGCCACGATGCCCAATGAATCTTCTTTCCAGTACCTGAACCCCCCCACCAAAACTTACTTGTCATGGCTCGAATATCTGAAAGAATATATTCAGGGATGAGAAAACTGCTCATACTGTAACTCGGGATAGCTTGGATTACAGATTTTATCAGAATTTCTTTTCCGGCTTTTGACAGATTCTTCTCATTCCACCCATCAATCCTTTTTCGGATTCTGTATTTTATGTTCTGAAAAATTTCTCCTTTACTGTGACCAATCTCCGATGGAAGACCCAAATACTTACCATGAGATGCCACTTCCGGAATCTTTAAGATGCTGCATATTCGGCTCCTTATTGAGGCTTGTGTGTTCGGACTGAACAAAATCCCCGACTTATCATAGTTTATCCTTTGCCCCAAAATTTCCTCAAAAAGAGTTATGGCCCATCGTAGGTGCTCTGCCTCAACCTCTGTGGCCTCACCGAAAAGTAATGTGTCATCTGCAAAAAATAAATGGCTTAACCTAGGACCGTACCTTGAAGCACTTAAGCTTTTTATCTTCCCAGCTATCATCAAATCAGAGAGGATGGTAGAGAAAATTTCAGAGCACAGTATGAACAAGTATGGTGACAACGGGTCGCCTTTCCGCAATCCTCTCCCTGGATGAAGGTTCCCCAGCTCGCTCCCATTATGGATAAATGAGAAAGTAACTATGGAAAGACATTGGTGTATCAAAGCCACGAATTTCTGTGGAAAACCCATGCGGCTCAGAACACTTGTAAGATCTTGGCACTTTTTCTCCATCGCACTTTTTGCGACGGAAAGTTACCAAATTGGCGACCGGAATTTATCAAATTTGCAGATCTGGAATATGGAAGACATCATCGCAAAGCTTAGCGCAAGCTTGACTCTGACTGAGAAAGAAAAGAAAGTTTTGGAGGGACAGGGATGCGCACCTTCTGAAGAGGAGATTCACCGAATGCTAGTTGGGAAGATCTTGGCACCAAGGACGATTCCGCACCGAAAGGCTACGGATCTGCTCCGGAATCTTTGGAATCTGCGAGATCCATTGAGAAGCACTTCGATCCATGACAACATCATCTTATTTCAGTTTGGGAATGAGGAAGACAAAGCTCGGGTTTTGGAACGCGAACCCTGGTGCTTTGAAAAGCATCTGATTGTTCTTAAAGAGCCACACCGGGACTTGCTTTCGGCTCAGATGGAGTTCACTACCTCACCGTTTTGGGTTCTGGTTCATGGTATTCCGCCACTTTACATGAATCAGAACTCGGCGGAGCTGATTGGAAATACTTTGGGGAAGTTTTTGGCCTTTGAAAAAAACATTGACGGGATAACGGAAGGTCAATTCATGCGGGTCAGAGTTGAAATCGATATCAGGAGTCCTTTGCAGAGGTTTCAATTGACAGATAAGTTTGGGGGTCCTCGTACACTTCTTTTTCAATACGAAAAACTTCCTGATCAGTTTTGTTCCTTTTGTGGTCGAATTGGTCATTTTCATAAAGATTGTGGTGATAGGGTGCTTTACCCAGCGGCAGAACGAATTAAGATTCATTACGGTGCGTGGATGAGGGTACCATATAATTCATCAACATTCAGCATTGCAGGCCGGAAGGCGGTAGCAGCGATCCTTCAGACTAGGGTCCAAACCCATAACCAAGCTTGGAATGCAGGGCATCAGAAACAGCAGCCTGGGAGCAACACCAATAAAAAGCCTACGGATGCTAGCGAGGCTTTGGTGAATGGGGAAGCTTTGGTGAATGGGGAAAACAGCAGCATGAGAAAAAAAATGAAGATATGGATAAGGTTGGGGCATCAATGGAACCTGTGTCGCACCATACGGTTCTTGTTGACCAGGTTTTCACAACACTCAACAAAAATTTGGGCAGCTCGATACGTAGGGATGATGAGGGGTCAAAGGATAAAGGAAAGATGATTGTTGAGGATGGCAGTGTCTTGGTTTCAACCAGGGGGCAAGAATTAAGAAATGTTGATGTCAGTGACATCCCTCTAAGCCCTTTCTTGGCGACGGTTCCCGTTGAAGCAGATGCAGTTGGAAAAAGATTTGAGGCTTATGGTAAACGGAAGAGAAACTCAGTCGATGAATCAGGGCATGGGAGAGGTAGTGCGAGAACTCATGGCAGGCCCGCTCGACGTGGACGTGGACGGGGTCGTGGAAGAGGACTCGGAGACTTCTTTGGTGCTGGTGCAACAATGAGATCCTTACAGAGACCTGGAACTGAAGTGCTTTGTGAAGATTTTTCTGGTCCGGTGGGCAAGCGATCAAAGGTTAGCGAACTTAATAGCGCTTCCTCTGATCTTAACATCAATACCATACAGGCAGAGACTGGCAATGACGTCCAGTCCTGCCCGCAGCCATGAGTCTTCTAAGTTGGAACTGCCGAGGGCTTGGAAGAGCTCGGGCAGTTCAGGAATTGCGCACAATTGTGCGTTTGAAGCAGCCTCTTATTATTATTTTTATGCGAAACTAAGAGTTCAGCTAGTTTTATAGATAGATTGAAGTGTCGTTTTGATTTATTTTGTGTTGCAGTAGCTTCGCAAGGCCAGTCTGGTGGCTTAGCTTTACTTTGGAACAAACAAGTTTTAGTAAATCTGAAATCTTTTTTCCAGCGTTATATCGATATTTCTACACTTCTTAGTAGTAAAATTAGAATTACAGGTTTCTATGGAGAACCAAATGTCTCAAGACGTAGGCAAGCTTGGGAACAATTCAAGGACCTTAATGAGCCTGATAATATCCCTTGGCTTTGTATGGGAGATTTTAATGAAGTTTTATCACAGGATGAGTTCCAAGGGACTAACCGAAGGGCGGAATGGCAAATTGATTGTTTTAGAGATGTCCTCGATCACTGTGGTCTTTTTGATAAGAGCTATAGTGGCCCAAAATTTACATGGAACAAGCTTATCTCTCGTCCAGATACGAAGAGGGGGCGCTGGACCGAGCCGTTTGTAATCAAGCTTTTTATGAGTTGTTTCCATGGACTTCAGTGAACTCCACCCCCATGGTATTTTCAGACTACATGTGTATCCTTGTTCAGCTACGATCCAGGGATCCAACAATGAAAAGATACCGAAAGAAGCCTCGGTTCAGGTTTGAGGCAAAGTGGATAAACTTGAAGGATTTCTCACGTGTGGTGGAAGAAAACTGGAGTGAGGCTCAGCTACCTTTGGAAGACAAGCTTACTGCATGCTCTCTTGGATTTATGAGATGGAGTCAAGCAACCTTCCCAGTCGTACCCAAACGTCTGGATGAGCTAAAAAAATTACTGGTTGAGTTGGAGAGTGGGATTATAAAGGAGGATGTTAAAAATAAGATTGATGTTTTGCGAGCTGAATATGAAATGTGGCAGGAGAACTTTCACACTGCTGGTAGAAAAAGTTGAAGAAATTAGTAGGAATCAGATTTTTATAATTAGATATTAAAATTTTACCGCCACACTATTACGTTAACATTGTCACGCACCATTACGCTAACATTGTTCCTGTAATGCATGATTTTAATGCACCTATCATACCATTACGCTGATAATATTACGCGTGATGCTGAATTTTAATCCACTTACCACACCATAACATAAAATTGCAAGATTTTTAATTAGGTAATGCATAACATATTATAAATTTATAATGCAGGATTTTATAAACTAGAATGGCTTTGAATTGATTGATTAAATTGTATTTTAGAGAAGGTTCAAATCAGCATATCCAACATCATATCAAAATTGCTCGTCAACGGAATTTTAATATGTTTCTCCTCCACTATCTTAATTCATGTTCTGCTGTAGTTATCTAAATTTTGCTTCGGAAGAAATTATAAAAACGCAATTTCAAACACACTGGTATCAAATAACAAATTTATTGTTATGAAGTTTAGAATCTCCCCAAGGGAATGAAAATAAATGAAAATGATGTTTGCTCCATCCAAATTATTCGATCGCTCACTGTTTTAGGCAAACATGCAATGATTGATTAAGTTTAGGGGGTTACTATTTGCAGGACGAAATTACTACTGCAGGACCATATTTCACCTGATCAGACGCATTTGCACCCAATTAGTTTTGCCCAACTCAATTGTACGTTTGACCCACTAAGATATCAGATATTGCATTTTGAATTGGGCAAAACTAATTGGGTGCAAATGCGTCTGATCAGGTGAAATATGGTCCTGCAGTAGTAATTTGGTCCTGCAAATAGAAGTTGCCTAAGTTTACGGCATGATCCTCGTGAATATTAACAATTACGTCTCATTTGAGACCAAATATTGGTTTACATGCTATTCATTGCTTCACATGAATCATCGATTTGATATATGTTTTCAATCTTATGAAATTAGGTATATATAATTGATTGGTGCTGATTGGGCAACCACAAACAGATCAAACTCAAACAGTCAAGTAAAGATGAAGTAAAAATGGTTATACAAGTTTGTTCGCAATTGACTTCTTTGCGTTTATTGATGGGTTTGCACCTAATTAATAGGTTTTTACTTTGATCTCACTCAACTTTTAACAATTTTATTCTGAATCAATTATACTATTAAAAATTATTTTTTGTCACTTTTTAAATGTTTAGCTAGTCAACTAATTATTAAATATTTGACCAATTTTAAAAAGTATATTTGTTTCTTTACTCTTATAAAGGAATAAAAATCCAAAAAACATAAAGTCTAATTATCTTATCTCTTATTGCATATATATATTTTAAAAATAAAATAAAATAGGGTAATAATTCAAATGAACCCCCAATAAAATCTCACCCCTTTTCCCCAGCGAGAATCGAACCCAGGACCTCTGGGTAATTATACAAGTGTTTTACCACTTGAACTATTATCAATTCCCCTCTTATTGCTATTATAGCAAAGTTGTCTTAAAAAAATCTTGTTAAATTGATCTTTCTTCTTCACCTCGTTGTCCACAGTCGTTTACCTTTTCTCCGCGGGAGGTTCTATTTGCACCACCCTAATTACTAATTGCACCACCCTCTTTACTTTTTGTTCAAATCAAGATAAATTTTTGTGGAAATCAAAGTAACCCTATTTGTTTATTAATATAAGTAACCTTTTCTTTTTAACAAATGATGATGAAGTTTTCTTCTTCCTTTATTATTTAATTTCATTCTCATACTCCTTGAAATAATAATTAAGTAAAATTTTAATAGTGCAAGTTTGACATTTTTCTGTTTAATATAGTTGAAAGAAATTTAACTTCTTTTAGCTAATTGCACCGTTATATACTACTTTATTGAATTTTGAAGAAATGTTTTTGTATCATTTTTAACTTTATTTTCTCAATTATATATTAATATATATTATAGTGAGTAATATTAAAAGGGAAAGTTTACCTTTTATTGTACAAGTCCATCAGTAAATTTTAATATGATTATAAGATAATTATTTTTTAATAGTTTTATTGATAGCTTTGATTTATAAATTTTTGAATAAGTTTTATGTTAACATTCTCTATTAGCTATTAAATATTATTTAATATCAATGTAGAAAATTTTAACTACATTTTTTAACCATTATAATGGTAATTAAATACTAAACTAGTTAAATGTAAAGAATTTTCAAGGATAACAACTACTAATGCTAAAGAAATATATTTAAAACTCAGTTCAATTTTAAAGTTTAAATAGGTCCTAATATATCAAAAAAATTACACAATATATCCTGGGTTTAGTAAAATTTTAAGAATAGTAATACTTTAATAAGGGTACATGATATTATCAAAAACAAAAGTACATGAAATAATTCTAAAATCACGACTATTAAATTACATTGTAGAGTTTATATTGTTTTAAAACTAAATTGACTAATTATTAATTTAAAAGAATCATTAATAAATGTAAAAAAAATTAAGTTTCTTGTAACTTTTTATATTATCAAGTGGTTGCAATTTTCTAGACAACTTTTTTTTTTTTGTATTTCCAATGTCACAATGTCACTAAAGGGTGGTGCAAATAGCAACACCTTTTCTCCGCTCAACCATGTCTTGGTTTAATGGCTGGAAAAATGAGTGCAAAATGAAGGCTTGACATTTTCAACTGAACAGATTGTTTTTTTTTTTTTTTGAAAGAACAGATTGTCAATTATCAAGATAAAAAAATGAACTGATCAAGATTATATATTATGGTAAAGTTAAAGTTATCTATCACTTATTAAATGATGTAGTCAAAAGTAAATGATAACATTATATGGTATATACTGGGCCTTATGGCCCAACCAGCCCAAGGAGACCGGCCCAATAGTGAACACGGTCAAAGATAAACTGGTCCAACAGCGAACACGATCAGAGACATGGTGGAATGGAGAAACCCACGATCAAGGGCAACCGCCCGAAATAGGTGGAATCGTGGTCTCGGCCATGGCTCTATAAATAGCACAGACGACAAGAGAAGAAGGTAAAGATTAAATGAACTAGAATATATTATCTGGAAAGCAAGAAGCTAACTTAGGCATCGGAGATTCTTCCCCGGATCCTTTTTAGGGCTTTTCAGGTGATCTTCGGCCATCAGACGGGAGTTATCGGAGGACTCAAAAGAACCATGCAACATCACTGGTGCCGTCTGTGGGGAGCTTTCTTTTGTAATCCTAATGGTGACTACTAGAAGAGGCCGACATGAGGATCCTCAGGACAGCAATTCCACTTCTAGAACTATAAGTAATAGGAGAAGGGATGAGCAGGATGAGGAATACCAAGAAGAAGAAGATGAGTATCAATCACAGGAGGATCAGCGTCGCAATGAACACGAGGAATCCTCAGATCATTCCCGAAGAGGGGAAAAAGAAGCATTCGAAGCCTTTTTGGAAGCACAGAAAGAAGTTTTGTTCACCCAATTCAAAAGGGCCAGAAGGACTCCGGAAGACAAGGTGGGGGACTTGGTTCTCCGGAAAAACGAAGCCAGTCTGGCAGAGAAGTCAGGAAAGCTTTGCCCTAAATGGGAAGGACCATACAAGGTGATTGAAGCCAGGCAATCAAACTCCTACAAGTTAGCAAGATTGGATAACACAATAGTGCCCAACTCTTGGCACGCCGCAAATCTCAGGAGATACTACACCTAAGGTGCTCTAGAGTAAACCTATGTATAGAAACCATAATATTATCATGGATCTGCTTTTTTCTTTCCCTTCAAGAATGTACATACAAATTTCCGATGATATAATCATCTTTTGTATATATATAAACAAAAAAGGCCTATCTTTCGGCACCATATCTTCTGTATAAAAGCACCTAAAGGTCGCACATACATGAAAATATAAAGAGCACTGAAACGATGCCAAAACAAGTAGTATTCGCCTTACAATTGGCAGTACGACATAAAATCGCAAAGGCAATCGCCGGCGTATACAAACCTGACTTATACAAAATGACTATATGTCTAAAAAGTCACCAAAACGCCTATCAAAGTCGTAAATCGACTGGCGTAAATATCTATACCTATATATAGGTAATACAATCCATAAGAAGAAATTACGGCAAAGGCAAACGCCAGTAATAAACTGTATTCTTGATTAAACTAATCAGAATAATAAGAGTCCCTACTCCATAAGGAAATAAATATTTCCAAGGATAAGTAGACTAAATTACACGATCATGAACGGCCCCTTCCGCGTCCTAAACGCCCGCGACTGCTCCTTCCACGCGAAGAAACTCCACGAGTAGATTCGCCACGAGAGGATTCGCTACGCGATGTACCGCCACGCGATGTACCTCCACGAGAGGATTCACTACGCGATGTACCGCCACGCGATGTACCTCCACGGGAGGATTCGCCACGCGAAGATTCGCCCCTAACGGAAACTCCACGAGGTGATTCACTCTGTAAACGCCTCCGGAGATCATCAACTGGCAATCCAGCGTGTTGACGACGTCTCAGCCGAGATATTTCAGGATCCTCAGCCTCCCTTAGAATGATATCGTTCAACTGGGCGCGCATGTAAGAATATGCGGACCCTTTTTTATCCTCGTTATTAGCATCCATCTTGGCGAGCTCTTGCTGATAGTAAGCCTGGAAATTACGTATATGACCATAATCATCCCGGCCGAGCTGCAGACTCATCACATAACATGAATCATGATAACGGGAAACCTCTAACTCCTGCTTCCAAATAGTATGCTGCAGCTTCTCAATATACTCATTCATAACGGAATCAGCACTCCAGGTTGAATCACCATTAGTAAATATATGCTGGATGCGCCGGGTTTTGAGTTCATCACGAGAACATAACTCCCCTTTCAAATTAGTTTTTTCCTGCTCTACCACATGCAAATGTGACTCTATCTCTTTCAATAACCCGGCCGCCTCATTATACTTGGCCTCCAAATCGTCATATTTGGCAGTCAGATCAACATTCACAGCATATTGCTCATCATACTTAGTCCGCCAACTTTCACCCTCAAGACGAAAGTATTCACATTGTTGATTTCGATTTAAAATCGTAGTCTTCAAAACCTTTTCATTGTGAGCAGCCTGGAGGAGACTATCTCTCTGGATCTGACACTCGTCGAGCTTCCGTTCATAGCGAATACGCAAGTCCTTACTGTGCTGAACAACAGTCTTCATTTGGGTTCGATGAGTATGAATCATCTCATTATGCTGGGAACATAACTCATACCATTCGCCCTTCAAAGTCTCGATCTCCTTGTTAACATTCACCCACGAGTCTTCGCACTCACGACATGTAAGAAGGACGGCACGAAGTCTACGCCCCATATCAACTATCCAATTGTAAGGCCCAGGAGGCAAACATAGAGTTGACAAATGGAGAGCAACTGAATCCACATCCAGTAAGCATTGAGAGATGATATCATGGAACTCATATCGACCCCCTTGTTGAGAATATCTATCAAAGGGACATTCTGTCTAGTTAGCCGAGGAATCCTGGGATGCGCCCTCCATAGGAGCCTTCATCTTTTTGGAAGGGGGAACAACGGTCGAAGGGTCACCAGTCAAAGAGTGGGTCGGGATACCAAACTCATGAAAGATCGTGCCTATACGGTGTTGCAACACCTCAATAGGGGAAGTTTGAATCAGCGCCCGGGGATCTAAACTTCGAGTAATCATTTGTAAATCAACAGAGCGAGAAGTTATATCTCTGATAAAATTCGCCTACAAAATAGATAAATAACGAAAAGTGGATTAAAACCAAATTCTTCCTAATTTAAATTAATATCCCAAATACAACAAAAATAAACTAGCAAGCCTACTAGTTTATCTTAAGGATGACTAACATCATTGCTGGCGATATTCTCCACACCAATGGAATCAGTGGATACATCCCGAGTTTCTTCAGCATCCACAGCCTTTGAATTCTCCATAGCAACATCCACCTTTGCATTCGCCATAGCACCGTCCACCTTCGCAGCATTGACAGCTTCTGCACCCGCTGAAGTAGAATTGACCAAACCAGGATCCACCAGGGAAGGGGTCACTGTAGGCATGTTTGCCTCTTGACCTCGGGCAACATCTTGATGAGGCGGCGTACAGTCAGGCTCGATCACATCATCAACAGCGGAAGGCGGTTCATCATAAGCCCGCAACTCCTCAATGGTCATAGGACTGGTGCGATTCTTACAATGCTCAATAAGGCTGTAAGTATGACCGCCATCCTCTATCTTAGAGTTAAACAGATCATTGGCTCGACTCGTCACTGCAGCCAAGTTATGCTCAATCTGCTCATCACTATCCCACACAAGGCTAGAGGGATCTGGATGCTCCTCCTTCATCTGCTGATAATACTCCATCGCCCCAATTTCTTTCCCGGCAGCGAGAATAGCAGAAAACAAATCAAAGAATGATTTTGTTTTAGCCAGAGCATCCACATAAATCTGCTGATAATGGGGATGAAGAGGACCATTGGCCTTCAGGTCATCGACGAACTTCATTATAGCATCCCGGCGAGAGTTGGCATCAGCAACAAGCTTATCCTTCTGGGCGATCTCACCCTTCATAGACGCAACAACATTTTTGTGCTCGACGCTCAAAGAGGCATAAGCGTCAGCAAAAGCATCCGCCTTATTGCTGGTCGACCTCATAGCATTCGCTATTTGAGAAAGAATAATATACATATAACGTACATGCGAAGTATTGAAAGATAAATCGCCATAAAAAAAAAACGTAGCTGACATACCACTTGCAAAGCCTCGTTAAAGGAAAGTTTGTTGATATACTCAACGAAGGGGTTAGGAGATGGAACACTGGCAAGTTTAGACCTCTTTGCCTGCTGAGCCAAAACATCCTCTAACTGAGACACCACTCGCTGATATACTAGAAATAACAACAGGGTTCGGCGTTTGCTTCCCTGAACTTCCCCCAAAGGAGCTTACAGACCCAAACTTGTAAGTGGCGCATTCTTCATGTCTAAAAAAGAACACAAGAACATTACACTAGTGCAATGATAGCCCCTAGATATACTCTTATTTTGTAGCATTTGAGAGTTGTTTTATATAGTATTTTGTGTAATTATATTAGACTTTTGGACCGAATCATTCATAGTGGTTTGAAATTGAAGACGTGCATTTCGATCTTGAATTGCACTTGCGATGGATTTGAATGATTTGAAGACCTTCTATGACCGTCCTGACCGCGTTTGATACATTGAAGAACCGGTCGTAGAAGTGGCGTGAAGGCACACTCTCGCGGGCCGCGAACCCTAGGTCGCGAACCGCGAGGGTGTGTGTTGCTGTTTTGACCATGCCGAGTTTCGCGCGGGCCGCGAAACTCCGGTCGCGAGCCGCGAAGACCGAGGCGCGCGGACCATGCCGAGACACGGGCGCGGACTACGCCGAGACACGGGCGCGGACTACGCTGAGACACGGTCGCGGACTACGCCGAGACACGGGCGCGCGGGCGCGAGACTCCGGTCGCGGACTACGCCGAGACACGGGCGCGCGGGGCGCGAATCCTCGGCCGCGAACCGCGAGAACCAGGCTCGCGGTCCGCGAAGGATCCCGCGCGACCCGCGAAGCTGCCTGCAACTTGCATTTTGTTTAGCTTTAATTTTAATTATTTTGGACTATAAATAGAACTTATCCTCAATGTTTAGAGGTCGGTTTTTACAGAGCTCCCAATCCAAAAACATCCAATTTCTCTCTTTCCTTCCCTTTGATTTGATGAACAAACATGTTTGTATTAATTAGGATTATTGTAGTAGGCTAAAAACCCATCTTGGGGGCATGTGATTAAACCTCTATTATGGGTTGAGAACTTGTTTGTGTAGCTTATGAATGTGTGATTTGCTATTGAATGATCATAATTTGTATGTGTATTTGATGCTTGAAATGGTTAGGAATGATTTCCTAGTTATAGATATGTGTTGGATATGTGTTAGACATTGCTTTTCCATGGTTGAAATGCTACCATTTCTTCTATGTAAAGGTAGTGAATTAGGAATCAAATATATGTTGTTATCAATTATATTTGTTCTTGAGATCATTCATTAGCATTGTATCTATGTCAAGTTTGTTATCAAATTGCATGGGTAGGTTTGAGAAACATCTAATTTGAAATGATATTGATGAATTGAACTAGTTGTTATCATCTAGTAAAGTTGTCAATGAAAGTTGTGAGGATGCTTTCATCTTTCATAGCTATGATTATAGATAGTTTCTCATGATAAACAATCATCATTCTCAAAGCAACATGTCATAGTTTGAGGAAGAACTCATGGTAGAAAGTTGAAATCACATGCACCCAAGACTTGCATTTTAGATAGTTAATCTTTAGTTAGATAATTGCATGATAATTTAGATTTTCATTTGTTTTGCTTCGTAGTGTAACAAAACCAACATCAAAACCCCCCCTTGTTTACCTTGCTTTCTATATAATATATATGTGTGTGTTAACAATCTTTGCTAAAACACTAAACAAGATCCTTCTCCTTGTGGTTCGATCCCTACTTCCCACTATCTACTCTATAGTAGTTAGAAGTCGTAGGTGAATATAAATGTGTTTTGATTGAGTGGGATTCCCATTTACGACGTGGGGAAATCGCTTGTCAAAAATGGCTCTTATTTTGTAGCATTTGAGAGTTGTTTTATATAGTATTTTGTGTAATTATATTAGACTTTTGGACCGAATCATTCATAGTGGTTTGAAATTGAAGACGTGCATTTCGATCTTGAATTGCACTTGCGATGGATTTGAATGATTTGAAGACCTTCTATGACCGTCCTGACCGCGTTTGATACATTGAAGAACCGGTCGTAGAAGTGGCGTGAAGGCACACTCTCGCGGGCCGCGAACCCTAGGTCGCGAACCGCGAGGGTGTGTGTTGCTGTTTTGACCATGCCGAGTTTCGCGCGGGCCGCGAAACTCCGGTCGCGAGCCGCGAAGACCGAGGCGCGCGGACCATGCCGAGACACGGGCGCGGACTACGCCGAGACACGGGCGCGGACTACGCTGAGACACGGTCGCGGACTACGCCGAGACACGGGCGCGCGGGCGCGAGACTCCGGTCGCGGACTACGCCGAGACACGGGCGCGCGGGGCGCGAATCCTCGGCCGCGAACCGCGAGAACCAGGCTCGCGGTCCGCGAAGGATCCCGCGCGACCCGCGAAGCTGCCTGCAACTTGCATTTTGTTTAGCTTTAATTTTAATTATTTTGGACTATAAATAGAACTTATCCTCAATGTTTAGAGGTCGGTTTTTACAGAGCTCCCAATCCAAAAACATCCAATTTCTCTCTTTCCTTCCCTTTGATTTGATGAACAAACATGTTTGTATTAATTAGGATTATTGTAGTAGGCTAAAAACCCATCTTGGGGGCATGTGATTAAACCTCTATTATGGGTTGAGAACTTGTTTGTGTAGCTTATGAATGTGTGATTTGCTATTGAATGATCATAATTTGTATGTGTATTTGATGCTTGAAATGGTTAGGAATGATTTCCTAGTTATAGATATGTGTTGGATATGTGTTAGACATTGCTTTTCCATGGTTGAAATGCTACCATTTCTTCTATGTAAAGGTAGTGAATTAGGAATCAAATATATGTTGTTATCAATTATATTTGTTCTTGAGATCATTCATTAGCATTGTATCTATGTCAAGTTTGTTATCAAATTGCATGGGTAGGTTTGAGAAACATCTAATTTGAAATGATATTGATGAATTGAACTAGTTGTTATCATCTAGTAAAGTTGTCAATGAAAGTTGTGAGGATGCTTTCATCTTTCATAGCTATGATTATAGATAGTTTCTCATGATAAACAATCATCATTCTCAAAGCAACATGTCATAGTTTGAGGAAGAACTCATGGTAGAAAGTTGAAATCACATGCACCCAAGACTTGCATTTTAGATAGTTAATCTTTAGTTAGATAATTGCATGATAATTTAGATTTTCATTTGTTTTGCTTCGTAGTGTAACAAAACCAACATCAAAACCCCCCCTTGTTTACCTTGCTTTCTATATAATATATATGTGTGTGTTAACAATCTTTGCTAAAACACTAAACAAGATCCTTCTCCTTGTGGTTCGATCCCTACTTCCCACTATCTACTCTATAGTAGTTAGAAGTCGTAGGTGAATATAAATGTGTTTTGATTGAGTGGGATTCCCATTTACGACGTGGGGAAATCGCTTGTCAAAAATGGCGCCGCTGCCGGGGAGAAGGCATTTCTTGTTTTGTGTTTTATCTTAGATTTTATTGTTTACCTCCTTTGTTTTCTTTCTTTTCTTTGAAAGTGTATTGCTCGAGTTCTTTGCGTAAACGACACCTTGTAGTGTGTATTGCCTTAGAATCCTTGCACTATAATTTCAATCCTTTCTTTACTTTGTTTTCTTTGAAGTGTGTATTGCTTGGTTTCTTGGAGTAAACGACACCTTGTAGTGTGTATTACCCTAGAACCCTTGCACTACAATTTCAATATCTTTGTTTGTAGTTTTAATTTTAATTTACATATGGATAACCTCCCTTATAACTATTCAAGGGATGATAATAATTTTGCAAACTCGCGTGATGCATACAATTTTACTAATTTTTCCGAGTCTTGCAATTTTGATTTGAGAAATGAGCACTTTCAACATGAAATGCCCGTTGGTTCCTCATACCAAGGGTACCATGATGAGTGCTATAATGAGGAGGGAGTTGGATTCCAATATCAACAAGTTTATGATCCTTACTACGATTCTTATGAGCCGCAATGGAGTGGTCATTCGAATTCGAGGTTTGGATACCCACCGGAAAACCAACCCTATGAGCAACAAAATCTACCTCACCCACCTTTTGAATTGCCTCAAGAACAAGATGCGATGAATTATGAAGATAATTTACGCTTAGAAAATCTTGAGAGGCAATTGAATTTAATGTGGGAAGCGGTGAGGAGATTAGAAGCTCAATATTCCGAAGGAGAACCATCCCAAGTAGAACCTATTCCGAGTGCTTTGCACGAAGAAGAATTTGAAAGGGATGAGGAGTTGGTTGTTGAACAAAAAGAAGAAGAAGAGAGGGAGGTGATCGAACTTGAGAACTTACCATCACCATTGCCACCCCTACCTCCACCTATTCAACCAAAATCACCAACTTCGGAAATCTTAGAGGAGCCAAGTAGGAAGCCAACTTACTCATTCATGCTTCCAACCATCCATACTCCTTTAAGAACCTCACCTTACACTCCTCTACCTATGCTTTCTCAACCCCCCTTCACTTTTTTCTTAAAGGTGAAGGATTTCAAACTTTTGTTCTATGAATAACATTTGGGTCGTGTCGACGACGTTAAATAAATCGATTTTGATCGTTTGGAAATAACATTTCCACTAAACGATTCTTGTTTTATTTTTATTTAGCTTTTATTGTGTTTATATAAAGTAAAAAAAAAAAAAAAAAAAAAAAATTAAAATTATATAGTTTCTTTGTATATTTCTTTGTATATTTCATTGTGTAGAATAAGGTGTGCAATGGAGCAAAAATGGAAAAGCTGAAGAAGCCATTCCTCGCGGTCCGCGAATTGATCTCGCGGACCGCGACCGAAGATTTTCGCGAGCCGCGAAAGGGAGCTCGCGGATCGCGCCTATGTCTCGCGGTCCGCGCATGAAGTCTCGCGACCCGCGAGGGAGGTCGGGATTTCTCGAAAATCCCTGGAACAAAAATGCCCATTTTCGCGGCCCGCGGTTTCATCGCGCGGACCGCGCCGAGGTTTGCCGAGGATTTGCGCGCGGTGCGCGATTTCATCGCGCGCGCCGCGCGAAGGTTGCCGAGGTCTTCCGCGCGAGACCGACGTTTTGCGCGCGAGACCGAGGTTTCACCACGCCGAGTTTTCACCATGCCGAGGTTTTGCGCGCGCACGACCGAGAATTTGCTCGCGGCCCGCGACGGGGGACGCGCGACCCGCGAACCATGCCGAGTTTTCTCGGAATTCCCTGCCACAAAATGGGCCATGTTCGCGACCCGCGACGGTTGCTCGCGACCCGCGACGGAGTCTCGCGGCCCGCCAATGGACGCTCGCGACTCGCGAGGTCACGGGGACTATTTCTTCACCTTTTCTTTTTCTATCTTTTTTCTCTTCCTTCTTCCCTATTCCCTCAAGCTCCCAAAGGCTTCAATTGACGGTACCCTACTCAATTTGTTCAAATTTTTTTTTTGGGTGTTTTAGGGCTTGCCGCCAATAGAATTAAGTACATTTTGAAGGGCTTGCCGCCTTTAGTTACATACTGAACTTTTTGAATAGGGCTTGCCGCCATATAGCTACTTTAGTTGTGCTGGACGGTTATGGCATAGATTAAGCTAATATAGCTACACCCTTTCTTACACTATGATTTTCATTGATATATTTAAACATTGAGGGCAATGTTTAGACTAAGTGTGGGGGAGAGGTGTAGGACTTTTGTTGCTGATTTTGTTGCTAGTTTTATTACTGTATTCTTAAAAAAAAAAAAAAAAAAAAAAAAAAAAAAAAAAAAAACAGCCCGGATGGTCCCAAAAATACTAGAGGATCAGGTAAAAATGAGAGGCATGCCCGGATGGTTCCAAAAATACGAGAGAATCAGGCAAAAATGAGAGGCAAAAAAAAAAAAAAAAAAAAAAAAAAAAAAAAAAACATTTTCTTTTATCTTGTTTAAATATGTAAGCTCTCAAATGTTATGTGCTTAATTATTTAGAATATACACTTGGATCTTAATCGTTCTTTCTCGAGGACGAGAAAGGTTCAAGTGTGGGGGATTTTGATAGCCCCTAGATATACTCTTATTTTGTAGCATTTGAGAGTTGTTTTATATAGTATTTTGTGTAATTATATTAGACTTTTGGACCGAATCATTCATAGTGGTTTGAAATTGAAGACGTGCATTTCGATCTTGAATTGCACTTGCGATGGATTTGAATGATTTGAAGACCTTCTATGACCGTCCTGACCGCGTTTGATACATTGAAGAACCGGTCGTAGAAGTGGCGTGAAGGCACACTCTCGCGGGCCGCGAACCCTAGGTCGCGAACCGCGAGGGTGTGTGTTGCTGTTTTGACCATGCCGAGTTTCGCGCGGGCCGCGAAACTCCGGTCGCGAGCCGCGAAGACCGAGGCGCGCGGACCATGCCGAGACACGGGCGCGGACTACGCCGAGACACGGGCGCGGACTACGCTGAGACACGGTCGCGGACTACGCCGAGACACGGGCGCGCGGGCGCGAGACTCCGGTCGCGGACTACGCCGAGACACGGGCGCGCGGGGCGCGAATCCTCGGCCGCGAACCGCGAGAACCAGGCTCGCGGTCCGCGAAGGATCCCGCGCGACCCGCGAAGCTGCCTGCAACTTGCATTTTGTTTAGCTTTAATTTTAATTATTTTGGACTATAAATAGAACTTATCCTCAATGTTTAGAGGTCGGTTTTTACAGAGCTCCCAATCCAAAAACATCCAATTTCTCTCTTTCCTTCCCTTTGATTTGATGAACAAACATGTTTGTATTAATTAGGATTATTGTAGTAGGCTAAAAACCCATCTTGGGGGCATGTGATTAAACCTCTATTATGGGTTGAGAACTTGTTTGTGTAGCTTATGAATGTGTGATTTGCTATTGAATGATCATAATTTGTATGTGTATTTGATGCTTGAAATGGTTAGGAATGATTTCCTAGTTATAGATATGTGTTGGATATGTGTTAGACATTGCTTTTCCATGGTTGAAATGCTACCATTTCTTCTATGTAAAGGTAGTGAATTAGGAATCAAATATATGTTGTTATCAATTATATTTGTTCTTGAGATCATTCATTAGCATTGTATCTATGTCAAGTTTGTTATCAAATTGCATGGGTAGGTTTGAGAAACATCTAATTTGAAATGATATTGATGAATTGAACTAGTTGTTATCATCTAGTAAAGTTGTCAATGAAAGTTGTGAGGATGCTTTCATCTTTCATAGCTATGATTATAGATAGTTTCTCATGATAAACAATCATCATTCTCAAAGCAACATGTCATAGTTTGAGGAAGAACTCATGGTAGAAAGTTGAAATCACATGCACCCAAGACTTGCATTTTAGATAGTTAATCTTTAGTTAGATAATTGCATGATAATTTAGATTTTCATTTGTTTTGCTTCGTAGTGTAACAAAACCAACATCAAAACCCCCCCTTGTTTACCTTGCTTTCTATATAATATATATGTGTGTGTTAACAATCTTTGCTAAAACACTAAACAAGATCCTTCTCCTTGTGGTTCGATCCCTACTTCCCACTATCTACTCTATAGTAGTTAGAAGTCGTAGGTGAATATAAATGTGTTTTGATTGAGTGGGATTCCCATTTACGACGTGGGGAAATCGCTTGTCATGCAAAATAGGGAATAGAAGGCAGCTATTTAAGGCGATTCCGCCTGAGAGCTCAGAACCGCCGTAAAAACAAGTAACATACGATATCGTATGTTCATTCGTTTGGAGTTTCTAGTCGGCTTATCGCGGCTCCCGGAGAAGGCGTTTGGCACTCAAATTTAAGGCGATCCGACGTAACCGACGTAAAATATTTCCAAATACGACATCGTTACCTGTCTAAATACAACAAGCCGATGTCGTATGTGTTTATATTTTGTAATGATAGGTTTCTAATGATCATTACGGGATCGAAAGCCGCATATATAACATCACGATGTCGTGTAAACAATAGTTATGTACGTCGAAAGTGTTTTCACGACGTCGTGTGGTGTTATTGTTATTATACGATATCGGTTTCGGAAGATTAGAGTGACATTAACACTAAATCTTCTATTATTTGTCATGGGATCATTTAACATCAACATTTTTAGTTTTACTATTATAAATACAAATATTAATTGATTTCTTATGTACACCATCCAAATTGAGTTTAATTAATCAGAAAATAATCAAAAAACACTAATATATGGTTTGAATTGAACTAGTTAAATGTTAAATCTTATGTGACTTATGTAGACACTACTTAATCGGTATTTTAAACTTAATTAGGTTGAACTAATCTAAGATCAAAACTTAATTGACATCCTATAAGGACAAACCACATTGAATCGAAGTCGACTAATGATTAGTAGACTTTACTATAAACACCAACTAATGATTATTACTTGAGTTTTTATAAACACTAACTATAAAACAACTTTGTTAACTCTTAGTTTAAGTATTTTAAATATGAACTCTTACTTAACTTTATTTTTTTGAAAAACATACTTAACTTCTTTACGAACAATAACTAAGTTGTACATGGTTGAATAATTTAATACTAAGTTGTTGATAGCATTACCGTATCGTAGCTTGTATTAAATTAATTAAAATTTCAGAATTTATAATAGTCATAAATTTTGAATGCGTTTTAACGATATCGTATCAGTTCGAATGTTCTACGCAAACTTTACGCTAAAACAACACGGTAGAATGCGATTCTACTCTATTAAAAATTAACATATTTATATGTTTCTTAATTATACGTGTAGAAAGTAAATATATACATGACTAAATTAACTAAATATATTTATGTGACTTATTTAAGTAAATAGTATATAACATAATTATTAAGTAAATATATTCAAAGATATTTTCTTATAAAAATGACTATGTTGACTTAATTGATTGTCAAAAATAAATATACTCAATTTACATGATTAATGAATTAATATTATGCATAAGAGATAAATTCTTCTCTCTTTCAAACTCTTCTTCTTCTCCCCTCCACAAACCAGATCTGCTCCGCCAGACTTTTTCTTCTTCATCCCTTTCGCAAACCATCATCGCTACTCTACCCAATTCGATTCCAACGAGTGGGGTAAACTTGAAAACTTGAGTACCAAATTGAAAACTTGGAGGGACAGCTGATTTCTGGTGAAAAGGGGCGACGGCATCTACAGAAAACCTGGTCGCGGCGGTGGAAGGTTGGTCGGCGCTCGGCTGTTGGAACGGATTCGCGACGGCAGAAGTCTGGCGGAGCCGCGGTGGGGCAGAAACGGCCTGATTCTGTTGGGAAAGAATCAAGGCAGCGGCATCGGGATTCCGGCGAATCCAGGTTGTGACGGCGGCGAAAGAGTTCTGTTGCGGAGGCGAGGCGGCGTCGAAAACTGGTTCTGTTAGTTTAGGTTTGTTCTTTTTGTTTTTTGATTTGACTAGAGTTTTTCACCACAATCATCTTGATTTGTGTTAAAGTTTGTGCCAGATTAATGGCGGTTGTATATGATGATGTTTGATGTTTATGGAATTGGTATGTTTATGAGATTTCTTTTGTCGGAGCTTTCTGATTTACCGATTCCGGTGAATCGGAAGCTTTTTTTTTCCCACTTGCCATATGACTTACGACATCGTAGGTTGGAATAATTTATGTTACGAGTTCGTAACGCTTTAATTTATTACGACATCGTAAGTTGGTAAAATTCATACGACATCGTAACATACTTATAATTCACGGCGGTTCCAGAACCGCCTTAAACGGTTTTTTCATTTACGGCACACCCACTAAAGGCTGTTCGAAACCGCCTTAAATCCGCCCGGGGAACCGCCTTAATTGGTATGGTTTTGCACTAGTGTTAGTACATTAACTCACTACTATAGAGAAATGAAAGCAAATACACTCAGACAATTAAGAAAGCAAAATCGCTAGATGAGCAAGCTCCTTATATACAATATCACATAGCACAGAACCACCTTTATCAGATGGAGGAACTCGCGCCTTACGAGCTAGCTTCTTCTTAGCACATTATGGCATTTTCTCCTTAGGAATGGGCGAAACCTCCGATGGCGAACTTCATTAATTTGACGCAACAAGCGTCACTCAAGCTTATACGCCCAGAGGGAGACACGTAACTCCCAATCCCTAACCTCCTATTCCAAATGGGAATCGCCTTATCCTTACCATCTACATGTTTGACATAATAAAACCCTTCCCAATATGTCTTAAAATTGTTAAGATATTCGAAAACGAAAGCCATCTCAGAGAAATAGGCGATCAAGGTATATCGTCCCTTCCCAAGCCTAGTGGCCTTCAAATAGAATAGAGAGTTGACTAGTTGGAAGTTGAACACCACCTGCGCCTGCTCACAAACAGAGTGGAGCGAATTCAGTATCATCACACTCTTGGGAGCCATTTGACACAGGGCAATGTTATAACCCTGAAGAATCTCCACTAACCAATCTGGGAGTGGAAGAACAACCCCACATTTAAAATACTCCCTATAAACGGAGAAGTAGCCAGTCGGAGGTTCATCGATTGTTTCCCCGGACCGAGGCAACATGATCTCACGACCCTGTAAACAGGGAAACCTACCCCTATCATACTGTAACATCCGTTCAGTCACCTTACAAAACACAAGGACCAGGAGTGTCACTGAGTCACCGTCCTCTACCTCTGTCCCCCAAATCAATCTCAGATGAATCGACCCACTAGTGCAGAAAAAGGGCATTCACGGCAGTTTTTATGTTGATTTACGGCGGTTTTTAACCGCCGTCGTTGGCTGCGCCGTGGCTGGTCATCGACCAAACAACGGCGGTTTTAACCGCCGTGGCTGGTTCTTTGCTTCCGACGTCGGAACCTGTACAGGCTAGGGGGTTCCGACGTCGGAAACTGTCTAGGCTATGGGGTTTCCGATATCGGAACCTCCCTAGGGAGTAGTAAAAAAAATTACCGGCCAGTTTGGCCGGCGAAATTAATTACAGTAAACGACCAAACTCAAACTGGAACTTTTTTTATACACAGAGCCCTTGAAATATTCAAGCATTCATGATAGTTGCATTCTTGAATCAAACTCGGCTAACAAACACACCTTGTCTTCAAGCATTTGCTGCAAGACGCGAACGACCTGTTCACTAGCTGAATGCCCAACAAAATGAATCGGATGATCCTTATCCCATTCAGTGTAGTATAAAAGTACGCATCGACACATCATCAGGACACCATTGAACACCCTTACCTAATCAAAACCTTAAACTGAACAAACAGAGACAAACTGATCAGAGTATTCTTGATATCACTTCCCTTGTTAACAGTTAGCACATTCATATGATTTGTTCACAATCCAACCTAGCTAATCAAACAAATAAGTACAAAAATCAATAGTATATATATCTACATTATCCCAAACACAAACAAACAAATTCAACAACCGTAGTATATAAATTATATAGAACCATATCTATATTCTCATTCAAAGTGTTTTGAGTACAACATGTCAAAAATAAAGGTGCTAATAGTAGCCACACTCACAATACACTTTTTATGTCACAAACATTCCAGTCATGCATCCTTCCAATTATCTCTAAAAAAGGTGCCAATAACACACACACTTTTTCAAATGCCTTAGGCATTCCATGCATCCTTCCAACTTTGACTAATAAGGTTATACATTTCCAAATCTCGGCAGTTAAAATGTGGCTATACAATTATAAGGTTGCACATTTTTCCACATCAATATAAAACAATTTTTGTGCAACTCAAGCAAGTTGTTTCTCTGATTCGATTTCACTCAACCCCAACTCTCATAGCCATGGCCTCTCATTATTATACTTAATGGTCACATAAATATAGTAGTGCAAATTCCATGCAAATTGTACATATACAAACACATTATTTTCAGAAAACCATTCCAGCTAGTGCATTCATCACTAGTTACAACCTTAGCACAAAGTACCTAATACTAAAAAGATATCAATTTGGCATCCAAGCTACATTTTCTAAGTGGAAGTAGCTCATGAAAAGAGCAGCAAAAACCGAACACAATATGCTAAACGAGAAGGCTTAAATCATACCAGTTAGCAGCCATTTCACTAGTCCGCACTTGATTATACAAAGTCTAGTAGAAAATCCTCAAGGGATCCCTATTCAAGCCATTTAAAATATGAGAGACTTCAGCTATAATGGAGCAATATTATAACACATTAGCAGTACAAAGAGATCATAGAGATTGAGTTAACCTCAGGTCTACCCGGCGAGTCCAACACAATATTAGCATGTTCAGTATATAGCCGAATGCCAAGACAACTGCATCATGGTGTATAACAACTGAGTTCGAATGCCAACTTGTCAAACAAATTGATGGAAGAAACAGAGAAGGTACGATTTCAGATTACCTCAAATGAAGTTGATTAATGGCTCAGACAAATTAACACATACATTGGGTTCCGACGACTGAGTTTCGGCAACGGTGAACCCACCCCGACTAAACCGCCATCCCTCTTCCAGGCTACCTGAAACCGCGGCTGCCGTCACCATCAAATAAGATGGCTGCTCGGAGGTTTTTCTGGAGAAGGGCGTTTGGGGCGGCGATGGCGAATTTGGCCTTCGCGGTGGCGAACTGGAGCTGAGCTTCGGTAGATCTGTAGAAAATGTTGGATAAGGGTTGGGATTATTAAACAAGGAAATATTTTATGGATGAGATTGAGTTGGTAAAAGATATCTACGGCTCAGATCAAACAAGAATAAATAATTTTAAATTTAATACTTTCATTGGTTTCGGGGTATAAAATACTAGCCGCTATACCAGATAGCTTCCGAGTTCGTAATAATAACGGGCTGAGCTCCCGACATCGTAACCGATGTCGGTTGAAGTTTCGGTAAAGGTTACGAAATCGGAATTCATATATTTACGGCGGTTTTACAATAACCACCGTTAATACTTGTTCAAACACCTTCCTAGTGACTTTCCGACGTCGGAACCACCTAGCCTACCCACTTCCGACGTCGGAACCTCCCAACCACGGCGGTTTTTCAAAACCGCCGTTAAACGTACGCCGTGAATGCACCTGTTTGCACTAGTGACCGGAGCAATATCAGAAACCTCCTCGGCATCAACCGGAACCCCAGGAGATGCTTCCTCAGTAGGAGAGAGATTATCGGGAAACAGGAAATTCTCTGTATTAAGGGATATATCGTCGACATCGACCAAATCATCTCCAGATCTCATTTTCAATCTTTATAATCTACCCAATCAACCAGCATGCAAGACAGAGGGCAGGAGATGACGAAAATCAAAAGATTAAAACAATACAGAGAGAAGAAGACAGGAAGAAAAAATAAAATTTCGGAGGAAGAGAAATGTAAATTACTTGATTAAGGCAGATAGCAGCTTTATTCGAGTCTCAGAGGAAGTTGGAAAATCTGTGAGAGAAGAAAGCTAATTAAAAGCTACCTTAGTTATAATGACTATATCCACCGAATATTTAATTACCAAATACACCCGAGCCGTCAAATTGATGTCAAAAAGCAAAAAGTTATAAAAAGCGCGGATACCGATTCAGTACTTATGATGAGTACGCTAACCAACTAGAGTAAAACGAGGAAGAGATAGCGGAACGGCACTTTTGTAGCGCGTGGAGATAGTATAGAAGTTGATGAAGATTTCAAATTCAAATCTCAAGAGCACATGATAAAGATAAAGTCTCTCTCTCTCTAGTTAACATAGGCGAACAACCGAGGAGAACTAGCTGATCTTCCGTTCGACCACGTTCGACCAACCTACATTCTCCATAAACCTAATACCGATAGTTCGCCCATACTGACTGGGGGGCTTATGTTATATACTGGGCCTTATGGCCCAACCAGCCCAAGGAGACCGGCCCAATAGTGAACACGGTCAAAGACAGACTGGTCCAACAGCGGACACGATCAGAGACATGGTGGAATGGAGAAACCCACGATCAAGGGCAATCGCCCGAAATAGGTGGAATCGTGGTCTCGGCCATGGCTCTATAAATAGCACAGACGACAAGAGAAGAAGGTAAGGCTTAAACGAATTAGAATATATTATCTGAAAAACAAGAAGCTAACTTAGGCATCGGAGATTCTTCCTCGGATCCTTTCTAGGGCTTTTCAGGTGATCTTCGGCCATCAGACGGGAGTTATCGGAGGACTCAAAAGAACCCTGCAACATCATTATATAATTTCCCTTATATATTCTATGGTAAGAATACAAAACTAGGTTTGAAATAACAATTTTATTTCAAAGGAAGAAAGCAAAGGCCTTCTTCTCAATATTCTTATTACAACTTGGCATTTCCAGGGAAAGTAATTAAAGTACAATTACACACAAATTACATCTGGTTGTAATCATTATCTGAAAATTAACCGAGAAAACGCTTCATCCAAAGGGCAGACATCTTAGGGGTTCTTTTGAGTCCATTTTTGTAGTCAACGAAATTTATGCCCATTCTCATTGCCAGTCCTGAACCCCACTCGAACGTGTCCATGAACGTCCATGCAAAGAATCCCTTAACGTCCACTCCTTTCCTGCAATAAATTTCAATTGACATAAGGAAAAAATGTCCATCTTCTCACATTTAAACAATCTTTTACATAATATACATGATCATTCACTGTATGATCTTCTCACTTTCATGTCTTCAACTAACACAGGCTCAATTGAAAATTTGTCATTTCGAGAAAGAAGGAAAAAATGTTTATAAACTCACTCAATGGCATCCTTGGTGGCTCTGTAATGACTTTTGTAGAAGTTGAGACGATCGATATCTTTTACCCCTTCCGCGACGGTGTCAATATTCACCTCCGCAAAGCCTGAAAAAACAAGATATTTTAATTATCAATTTGGATAACGAAAGAAGTATTAATAATATTAGAAATAAGCAAAACACAATTTCTTACCAGTTTCAGTGATGTAAATGGTTGGACTAAGGTACTTTTTCTTGATGTACAGAAGAAGGTCTGTGAGACCTTGAGGGTAAACAAACAAGATACCGGCTCCCGTCTAATCAAACAAGTCAGTTCCCAACATTAATTTATTTATAACAATATATAATATTTTTAACCGCTCGTGTTAAAACAATATATTCAAAACTTACCCGAGCACCAATAAATGTACCGTTCCTTTCCTCTGTCAAAACCAGCGAACAAGGTAAATTACATCAAATCTATGTGTCAAATTTTTAATACTCGAAACTGAAGTACAGTTAAATTGAAAAGATCGTGATCTTACGGGTGTTGATGATGCTCGTATCGGTGGTGCAACTGATATTAACAATGTCGTTGGACTGGGGAATATCAGCAGCATAATTAGCAGTATAATAGTTGATTCCCAGAAAGTCCAATGATCCTTTTGCTAGCTTTGACTCTTCTGCGGTGAACTTAGGTAAACGATTTCCCACATATTTGTGCATCACTGCCGGGTAATCGCCGAATACCAATGGGTCGAAGAACCTATTTATTTGTTAATTAATATCCAGAAAAACATTAATTAATTTTAGTTTTATAAAGAGAAATTAAAGAGAGTAATAATTCCCATTTGAAATTAAAATTACCATCCGAGGAAGAAATCGATGCCTCGCTGGGCAGCAGCTACGTCGGCTTTGCTGTTGGAGAATGGGACCATCCAATTTGTTACAAGTACTATCCCTACCTGTCCCTTTTGAGATTGCTGCAAAATCATCACAAAATTATTCAATTCATTTTATTCGGATCACGTATTTCATGCTTCAAATAATTGTTTCAATGTCAACTAAATATAAACTAAATATAAAATATTTAAGTATTATGAATAAAAATATTTTTTAAATATTCACTCTCCTCCATCTGTATCTTTAATTGCTTATACATTTAGTCAACTTCACTTAATTTTAACCTCCGGATTGAATAGGTAAATGAGTTAAAATATTACAATATGTAATTTTGTTAGATTCATTTTTTCATGTATTTTTATAATATCCAATTTTTCATGTATATTCAAAATTTCTAAGTTTTATAACATGTTCTTACTGTGCATATGCTTATAGTTATTAATGATTCAATAATGTTTTTATTCAACTAACAAAAATTAAAGTGTGCATTGATTAATATCTGGTTTAGAGATGCTACCTTGTACTTATCCCTGTAAATCTTGGCAGCAGCGGAATGAGAAAGAATAATGTTGTGGGCAACAATGTACGGTTCGGTTGAAGAGTCGCCGGCCGGGCATTTTCCGACCCACTTAGAGCACCTTCCGGGGCCGATGGTGCCGATGGCGGTGGTAGAGTCATAGCCGCCGGTTGCAAAGGACCATGGCTCATTGAAAGTCGACCAGAACTTCACTCTATCTCCGAACTCCTTGTAACACAGCTCAGCAAAGTCACGGAAATCATCCCTAAAAAAATTAATAATAATTTAAATCGAATTGCTAATGACTTTTTATTAATTATTTTATAATCGAATTGTCATTGCAATACTTACACAATATTTTTATTGAGGAAGCCACCGTATTCGTCGTCTAGAGCTTGCGGAGTGTCCCAATGATGAAGTGTGACAAAAGGAGTCACTCCTGTTTAATTAACATATTTAATTAATACTATAAAAGTAGCTGATAAAAGTTTTTTCTCAAGAACGATGTTAGAGAAAGGGTTTATTAATTTGGCATATTCCCAATCCGGTAAATTAATTTAAAATATGTATTGTGTGCATTTCACCATTTTATTGTTTGTGCACCTTTCAGTAATATTCAAAAGACAAAATGATAATAGAAATGATAAATATGTGGATTATGAATTCTGACCCTTTGCCAACAGCTCGTTGATGAGATTATTGTAGAAAGCGACACCAAGTTTGTTGACTCCCTTGCTTACCTTTCCATCTGCATATTTACATACAAAAATTGTCAAAAATTATTTTGAAATTCGTTCAAGCTTAATTAAATCTGTTTTAAATCAGTTTAACTCTATTAAATTCTCAATTGACTAATCATGTTTAATGTGTAAAAAATCAATTTTAAAAGTGAGAAGATTAAACATAAAAAATGAGAAGAACAAGAATAATACACTGAATGATATCATGCTTAATAAGTAAAAAGTCGGGATTAAAATTGAGAAGATCAACATGTATCCCTTCTCCAGTCTCAACTGAAACTGGTCACGCAACTTAATTGGTTTATTCTCACCATTTTAATACATGTATAATTAATTCAGTACTATGTTTTAAGATCTAGATTTAAAAACTTGTGAAGAATGATGGTGTAAATCTTACGAGGCAAAACTCTGGACCAGGAGATGGAGAATCTGAAGCCGTTCAAGTTGAGGTATTTCATCAACTTCACGTCTTCCTGTACGTAAGCCAAATAATTAATTATCTCACATGCATATTAAACTAATAACAAAATATTTGCGAAAAATAAGAACAAAAAAAGTATATAATTTATTTGTTAAATGAATGAAACCTTGTAACGATGGTAGAAATCGTCGGCCACATCTCCATTGGAGCCATCCACGATCTTATCTGCAATTTTAATTATATAAATTAAGCTTTAGGTCTCAATTTAATTATTATTGACTATAATATATATGGATCATGGATGTACTGGTTTATTTTTTAATATTATATTCAAAATAAACATTTCAATAAAAATGGACCACCATGTGATACATCGGTGATAGTATGCACCTCTCATTTTAATTACAAATAGAATGTCGGGTGTATTTGTCTCTCTCTTTTTTTCAGTAAATGAAGTATAAAATATATTATATAAATAATTTAATCTTATTCTGTTTAATTATTAATCTGATATTTCCTTGATAATTAAAAAATTACGTATACGTATGTTCTTTAATTACTAATCTTTTCTTTCATGAAATTCGGTATTCATTTTATAATTGTGTCACCATGTCCATGCCAGACCAACATTTTATTTGAATTACATCTGTACTACTGAATATATTTTATTTGAATTACATCTGTGCTATATTTTATTTGAATTATATTTACCTGGATTATTGTGGGTATAAGTGTCACAAATGCTGGGTCCTTTACCATCTTCGAATGCTGCTCCTTCGTACTGCCATTACACACGTTAATGTTGTCATTTTTCCACGCATGAATAATGTAGCACACCAACCATGCATGCAAATACGTTAAGTATATTGATTGGCCCACTAGTCTATTTTTAATCCCTTATCTAATTAAATTAGTTCAGATCAGTTCAATTCATAAAATTCAAACTACTTTAGTTTATATTCATTCTATCTTCAAATACACGCTAATTTTCAATTTAATTTAGTTTAATTCAGTTAAACAAGTATATCAAATTGTTAGGTCCTGTTTGCCTGGAGCTTTTTTGTTGATCAGTTCAGTTCCGTCCAGTGAAAATGTAATTTGAATAGAATTCAGGTCAATTTAGTCATGCTGGTTCTTTTTTTCAATACATTAATTTTCAGTTCAGTCCAATTTAATTCAATTCAGTTTAGTTCAGTTCAGCAAGAAACAAGCTCTAGCAAACTGGCCCAAAAATTTATACAATGCGTGGAATACCTGGTACGCAGAAGAAGCAGCTCCAAAAATGAAATTGGGAGGGAAATCCTTGCGGCTGAGTGGACGAGTTACATTACGAGTCACAGCTGACTGTGCAGAAACATTATGCAAAAGCAAGATGTTTATGATCACTGAAACCAGCAGGATAAGATGATGAGTTGCAGAAACACGTGAAGCCATGGCTCTAGTACTGGTTCTCTTCACTTCTCAGTCCATGCTATAAATAGGTCTCCCAACAGTGAAAGCTTTTTGTCTTCTTCCTCAGCACATGAAAACTGTGTCATCTGTCACAATCCAGTATATCACCAGAAATGGCTAATATCTCTGTAACTGTAACATTACTTGAATTATTGTAGGAAGTTTATTTACGCCCTTAATTACGTTTTTAGGAGTTGACGTATCTTTTTGAGATCCATACTATTAATTTGTGTCTTGTGTTTTAATTAATGAAATTAGTTGTTTTTATCAAAATAAAATTAAAAGTATGTATAAACATTATTTGGCAAGTGATGTAATCGCAGATCACTTGCAGTCGCTCTCCATATGGATACGGTTAGCTCATACAGAAAACACACAATACCAAAAGTCTTTACTATTAATTGGCTTTCGTAGATCCTGTTAAATTATTGTTGGAAGTTTTGATATCAATTATATCGATTTGAGTTGAATAATTTTTTTTAATCATGAGTGTTATTAATTAAATTTTAAATTTTTCATAAATTGATAATTACATTGGGTCAAATATTAAGACCACTCAGTAAATAAAGAAAAATTAAGAGAACCCAACCGTGTGAATCAATCTTATCTTAATTATTTGAGTAATTTGATCGGTCGATCATTTGTTCAAACAACACCAATCATATTCAATCGATAATTCATGTGAAATGATTTTCCTGTAAAGTGTAACGTTAAGCTTATTGTTCACGAGGATCATGCCATAGGGATTAGAGTGACTAGCTTAAATATTTGGTGCAATCATATGTTAATGTTAAAGATATTGGGCAATCATGCCATATTAATGGAGAAATTGAAAAGAAGAGTCTCATTCACACAATACTGGAAAAGTCAAAATCAAGAATATTAGCAAGTTTTTTTTTTTTTGGAAGTGTAATGATATCATTCATGCTAATAGAAAACGTTAAATATTGTTTGACAATAGAAGTTTTGGGGAGTATCTATAGGAGTTGTTTGCTATGGGTCGATTACGTGGTAATTATATAATACGCAGATTTTTTGAATGTGTGTGGTTGTTTGGTTGACGGATAGAACCTAAAATGTAGGAATTTACAATTACGTAGAAATTAATTTTCCCACAAAACGCTTATCTTACCGAGGTTTCCCTAGATAGTTCACAAATCCTCGATACTTAACCATATTTTTACATTTATTACTCTTCATAAATTCTCGGTTCAAAGAATTACAAACTCCATATATATTCAACCAAACAATTTTACCAGATTCTGAGGATTTTGACAAGAAATTAAAAATCGAGTAGTTACAAATTATGTGGGAACTTAATTCCTACGTGAACCAAACGACCTCATAGTATAATAATTACAGAGAGAAGATTATTGCAAAGGTTGAATTTCTCATTACCTTTAGGCTCCTATAAATACAAGGAATTTTATTTTTTTCATTAGACAAACCACCATTGGTGGAGGGATATTCATTAGCCTCCCCAAACCTTAATAAAATTGGTTCCTCAAAGGGCAACCATTTGTGAGATTACAGAGTAAGCTATAACCTAATCTGTATCTGAAGTGCAGATAATACGCAACACCTAAACTAAAAGGGCGATGGAATACATATGATCATCCAATAGTCTACTGCCCGAGAGCATCTACTTATCTAGCAAGTAAGAAATCTATAACTTGCATCAACTAGGCACAAGTCCTAGTTGACCAAAGTCTACCTAAATCCGTTCACAGAAACGCTGGAAGTAAGTCGTCACGACTATTTCGACTTGGATTTCTCCTGCACTGATACTAGAATAGAGAGTAGAAGCCCAAGAGGTTTTCCATCTACCCAGCTAATCCAGTTTCAGGGGAAAACAAACAAATAGGCATAGAATACTTGATAAATTAGTCCGGATATATAAGCAAAAAGACCCAAGTAAAGTCTCTATTCCATCTGACATGAAATAAATAAAAGAAGAGAACCAAAAGCTCTAATCTTCCCTGGTCCATTTCTGAAGGTGGCAAACAGGCGGTTGCGCGTGTCCGAACGCACCGACGTAGCTGCATCAGAAAACGGTGCATGTGGCGACGAGGCGCTTGAGTGCGTTGATACGTCGGTTTGTTCAAGTCGCGACGGACTCGACGGCGTGTGTGGAGGTACATGTGTTGCGCTGGCCGGATTCATCAGATCTGTTGGATCGGGTTGATTCCCCAACTTTTCCGTTGAAACCTGATCGACAGGGGTCAGATCGGCTTCCTCGTGGTCACCGATGACCACAACGTTCTTGAGCAAGTAGCAGCTTGATCATGCAAAAAACTGGTTCGGCAAGGTAGACGGTGGAGCATGAGGCGAGCGGCAGACGGTGCTCTAATGCGGTTGCAAATGATCGGGAATCAAATCGTAAATTGGCGGGTAAGGTTAAGGTTCAGGCTGAAGGAAAGGTGGGTGGCTGGGTAAAAGATCGGGTGGAGGGGTGCCTACCGACGTAAACTGGATTTTGTGTTTTGGGAGAGTTTTTGCTGTAGAGAGAGAAAGGAAGTTTTTTGCAGGGTGTAAACTGTCTTATATATACAAGGATGTCATAACTGTAAAAGGATTTCCCAAGCATAAGGAAATTAAATATTCTAAGGATCCAAAAAAATATACAACTCATATACAAACATTCTAGAAGATACTCTAATACCCTCCCGCAAGCTCATATTTGAGCACAAACAAGAAGCTTGGAACGCAAGTCCTTGATCAAGCAGGGACCGAGGAAGACTGGGACGGAGACCCGGATTGAGACCGATGAAGACTGAACCGAGTACAATGACAGATCATAAATTGGAGAATTTGTGGATCAAGATTGTGCAATGTGTTCAGGATACAGGAATTTTGACTCGTCAAACACGACGTGGCGAGCAATATAAGTCCGAGAAGACGGGGGCATGAAAAACCATAGATAGCCCTTGTGTTTTGCACTGTATTTAGAAAGATTCAAGTGACAACGAAACTCAAGTTTGATGTTAATGCCTTAAACAGGGAAAACATAAGCACCCAAAATATTTAAAAAATATTACAATCAGGTTCTCTTTTGTAAAGACAAGAGTAGGGAGATTTGTAATGTAACACATGAGTAATGATTCTGTTATTCAAGTAGATGGTAGTGTGAAAAGTTTGTTCCCAAAACTCTATAGGAAGATTTGAATGAGCTAACAGTACCAAGCCATTTTCTACAACTATACGGTTTGGTCTTTCAGAAGCACCATTTTGTTCAGGTGTGTGAGGGCAAGAAACTCGATGTAAAATTCCTTGGTTTTGAAGAAAAACGGAGACATTATGATAGTCACCACGCTAGTTAGATTGGAAGACCTTAATTTTAGTTGAAAACTGAGTTTCTACCATAGCTTTAAAGATTTGAACAACATTGAAAACCTGAGATTTGGTTTGGAGAAAATAAATCCAGACAAATTTAGTGCAGTTATCGATAAATAACATTAAATAACGATTTCCATTTAATGAGGGAATCATAGGCTGGACCCCAAACATCAGAATATATTAAATCAAATGGTTCACTTGACGAACCATGAGAAGAAGGTAAATGTAATCTATGACTTTTGCGTAACTAACAAGCACTACAAAGAGGCAAAATTTTATATGCAGAAATTGGTAAATTAAAATCAGACAGCTGACGATGAAAAACAGACTCATGAGGATGAGCGAACCGGTGGTGCCAACAAGCAACAGAAGACTCTAAGACTGAAGGATGATGGGGCAGGTAGACAATACAACTCGTTCTCAATGATTCCTTTGAGAAGTTTATAACCCTGAGGTTTCTTAACAAACAATGATCAACATGTAATTCAACAGATACATTATTAACTCTACATAATTTAGAAACACTGATGAGATTTTTGGAAACCTTAGGGACAACAAGAACTTCTTTTAGGGAAAGATTCCTATTGGTAACATGCGATGAAGAAAGATTATGAGTACCTATATGAGTAATGGAAAAGGACTCATCATTGCCGACAACTATGTTGTCATTGCCAATGTAGGGAGATTGAAGGTTGAGGGGGCTGAGGTCCGCTTTGACATGGTGAGAGGCGCCGGAATCAACGATCCAAGGACCAGTGAGTACCGAGGGACAAGTGTATGCAACATGACGCTGCTTCTGACGCTACTTCTCCGATGCCCTAGGATTGGAAGCTGGAAAAGCCTCGGAATTGAAGCGCTTGTGACAATTCAAGCCCGTGTGAAACGGCGCACGGCGCACGAGAGCGATCATCAGGTGCCGCGCTGCTGCCAGAAGAAAGAGATGACGCCTCTCTGCGGTTCGCGTAGTGAGCGGTGGCCATGTACGTGTTGATACACGAGTGGAGAATGCGTTGCTCTTCCTGAAGAAGCAGTCCGAGAAGTTCGTTTGGATGAAACTGGATCGGGCCGCATGTCGAAGGCGGTTTTGAATGCACCGTACTCGTTGCCTAGACCAAACAGGATGAATGACATGAAGTCATCATCAGAGACCGGCATGAGACTGCGAGAGCATAAAAAATTGATCTCTCCTTCTCCACGTACTCCATCATGGACATGGATTCCTTGCACATAGATTGAATTTTTTGCTTGAGATGCTTCTGTCGAGCTCAAGTCTGAGACTGGAACATCTGCTGCAACATGACCCGGGTCTCGGAAGTAGTGTATGCTCGAGCCACATGACCCAGCATTGGTGTCGTCAGCATTGATTAGAACCGAAGAAGGACCAACTTGTCTTGTGCTTCCAGGCGACGAAGTCACGATTCAGACAGTGCTCGGTGGAGCCTTCGGCTGGATCCAGCCAGGGCCGACCTTGGTGCATTGCGGGTCGTGTGCCTGCACAGGGCCCAAAATTTTAAGGGGCCCAATTTTTTTAGAAAATATATTATATAGGTGTGTTTTTTAAAAAATATGTTTAATTATATAATTGAATTTGTGTTTTTTAAGGGCCTATTTAAATTTGATCCTTTTATTTTCTGAAGGGCCCAATATTTAGACTTGTTTATTAATTATTTTAACGCATTTTTTCTTTAAAAAATTTTAGTTTAATGTATTTTTTTAATGTATAGGGCCTAAAATTAAATTTTGCAACAGAGCCTCAAGATACATTGGACTGGCCTGGATCCAGAGTTTCAGCTAGAACATTGCCGGTGAAGAGGAAACCTTCCAGCTCGTATGCTTCTAGAGCTGATCGGACAGTGCTGCTCCATAGCGAGTAGTTGGTGCGATCCAGACAGACGACAAGCGCGGAAAGTTGCAGATTGGCTGATGCGCCACCAGATGCCGTGAAAAGGATAACAGATGCAGAAGGAACGTTTTTGTTATTTTCAGAAGCCATCGGGAAAAGAAAAGTAAAAGAATTAATCGAAGAGTAGCAGTGGTGAAGCTACGAAAAGGATCGATTAATTGTCGGATACCATATAAGAATTACAGAGAAGATTACTGCACATGTTAAATTTCTCATTACCTCAAGACTTCTATATATACAGGATGTCCTAACTATAATCCTAGAATACCATAACTAATACAAAAAAATTACCTAAACATAGGAAATTAAATATTCTAAGGATCAAATAAAATATACGAAAACTCATGTACAACATTCTTGAAGATACTCTAATATCTAAATACTGTGGTATTTGTGCGATTTTTGTCAAAACTAGTTAGAGAACAAGTTAATATTCATATCTTTAGCTACAAAACATGAGTTGATTAAACGAAATCCATACAACAACATCGTTGGTGAGTCAAGATGGCGCAACATGACACCAAAAAATCCTCCCATTGATTATTCTCTCACTAGGTGAGAGCTTTCCTCTTCCTTCTCTCTAAAATTAGACTTTCCTAGCTTCTTAAAGAAGTTTGGCTTTTCAAGCTCCTTCCTTCATACTTTTCTCAAATTCTTCAAACAAATCTGACAACCAAATCGTCTGAATTAGGAACACATTTGTGTTTAAAGTTCCATGATATTGAAGAGAGCAGGTCAGTGGGTACTGGAGGGGGTCGATTTGTGAAAGAAAATTGGGGTTTCAGAAATTTGGGGTTTTCTTGTTCATACAAAAGAAATTGTTTGATTCGTAGTTTAGATCGTGTCAAGAGATCTTGTTTCTTATCAACCAGTTTTAATCAAAGTGGAAGGACGAAGAAAAAGAGGGTTTTTTCAACCGGTGTAGGATCGCATGCAAGCCTGAATCGTGGTTCTTTGTTCATATCTTCGCTATTTAATTAGCGCTTTTAACACAATCAAGTTCGTTGTTAGTCCTGGCTCAATTTTCCTTTCATACCATTATTATTAGTTTGGCTCTCTTCATCTTGGGATGGCTTTGAACTCATATAATGATGGTATGCGGGAAAAGAGCAAGATCGGAGGAATTAGCTTAGTCGGAGTTTGATGAAGAATGGGTTTTAGGTTCGTTAGAGAAACGAGCTCCTAGACACAGTGATTTCAATCATGATGGTGTTTTGGGGTGTTCGACTGCACATGAAAGGAAGAGTGGTCATCCTAAATGTGGTAATAAAAGACAAGTGATGTTAAGAGATTCGGGGTGGTCTATTCCGATCATAAGAAATAGAGTTTTGATCAAGAAGGGGTGCTTTAAGATTAACCAAAGATTGGCTAGGTTTGTGAACATGTGCCCTTCATTATCGGTATCTCCAGGTACTCTAAATGGGATGCTAGTAGAGTATGTCTATGCAGATCAAGCAGAGAAATCATGCAAGAGCACCAGAGTTTTGCTTCCTGATGATCATCTGAGAACAGGACAATCTTCAAATGTTTTTAATCTGCTAGGACATTGGTTTGATGACAGAGAGTTCAATATGGAAATCTTCCAAACTCATTTTCAGAAGTTGTGGAGGGTCGAAGTTAAGATAATCAAAAGATTACATGATAACATGGTTCTGGAGTTTTGAAGCAGAAGATGACATGTTGTATGTTCTGCAACATAGTCCATGTTATATTGCAGGGGGTCTACTGGGACTAACAAGATGGGAAGTGGATGTCCCACTTTGGAGTTTGAAAATTACAAAGCTGCTTACTAGAATAAGAATTCTCAATGTTCCTCAAGAACTGTTGGAACGAGATGTAGAGCAAATACTTGCAGGTGTGATTGGTGAGGTAGCACGAGTAAGAATTGGATGCGTAGTGGACTTCATGGGATAATATATAGAGGCTTTGGTTTGGGTGGACCCATATAAACCTTTAATTCCTGGGTATTTGATTGAAGGAAAAAATCAAGAAAGGTGGATTCTTTGTACTTATGAGAATGTTTTCAAACTTTGTTCCAAATGTGGAGTAATTGGACATCCTATGTCTAGATGCAAACTGATAGTTGAGGAAAGTTGGAAGGATTTTGTAAGCAAATCCATCTGGCAGCATTTTAAGAGACGAAGCAAAGAGTTAGGTATAGTGATATAAGGTGATGATAGGGAGGAGCTCGCAAGGTCAGTGGCTGGTCCTGCTGTATATGAAAATAGTACAAGAGCGTCTACTCCTGCAGCTTCAGACACTGCTGATGAGATCCTCATGCATGGAGTAAAACGTAAATGTCTCATGGTGGAATTGAAACAAGAGAGTCAACACACAAGGAAAAAGCACAGAGCACATCCACTGCAGTAATCAGATGGAGGAACAAAAAATATGGAAATGGATTATGAAAAAAAATAGGAAATGGAAATAACAGGGTGTTCTCATGGAAAAGGGTGAAAAAGAAAAGAAAGAGGAAGAGTTATGAAGGAAAAGAAGACTGGCAGATAAGTAGGATTAAAAAGAGGCTGAGATGCTCGGATTACCCTGATTTGATAATGGAATGCAACATGGATCTGGACCATCATCGGGTAGAACAAGGAAAAGGACAAGAGGGGGAATATGTCATCAACATCCCCTATTGTTGAAGTGGCAAAACAGGAAAAGATGGGGAAATGGAAGTGAAATTCTTGTCAATCTGACAGAATTACTGTGAGAAGCCAAAAAGGAGGAGGTAGAGGATACCTAAAGAAGCCTTTTCTTTCCAGGAAGACTAACTTCCAACAGGTCTTTAACTTCTCTAAGCAACGTAGAATAAGTTGGATTGAATCTGAAACATCAGAGGCTAAACTGGAAAATAATGGTGGGGAGCTATCTGAAGGATCAAAGGTTGAGCTGACAGATGTCCGAAATGCAAAGGAACTGAATGGAATGTACCAGACATGTAGCAAAATGGAGAATGGATAGAGGCTTGAGGCTGAAAGGCTGGTATACATACAACAAAGCATGGAGGCAAGTATGCAAGGGGAAGAAATGGACAGACAGCAGAATTATGTGAAGGTATTCTCAATGACTGCCCCATATATGGAGGAACCATATATGGAGAATTATGTGAAGTTGAATAACATGACTGTTAATCTGGGTAATTTGGGAGAGCCTATCTGGAACATGGAACAAGAGTTTGACAATCAAAATGCAGTATGCATTATGTTCTGGCATCTTCACTTTCTACTAAAGGTCGTGTTTGACAAAGTTGGATGGGAAAGAAAGGGACAAAGTCAAAATCCTGGATCAGATGGCAAGGAATGTTGGAAAGAAGTATGGAATCTTAAAGTCCCATACAGAAGATCCCACTTGAGTCCTACCTGAGAGCTAGTTCTTCTGAAGGAAAGCTAGATAAAGGAAAAGGAAAACATGAGAATTGTAGAGCAAAGTCAGGAGGTGATAGTAGTACAGGAGAACTTGGACTCCAGGATTTTCATTTTCATTACACTGGCATTCTATTGGCTTCTCATGCTACACATTGTTGCTAAGACAGAGTTCAAGGATGCTTGGGATCAGACAGAGGAAAACATCAATACTAAAGAAGAGTAGGCATCGACCAGCTTGTTTTCAAGGATATGTAGACATCAGAAGAAGGAAAGTTTGGAGTAGCATATAAGTTGTTGAAGAAAGTGAGGGGGTGGATTCTGGCATACAGTTGGATTAATCACATATGTACCTGGGTAAATGTCAGAAGAAGAAATTTCTGGAGCAAGATTTGGAACTTCAAAGTGCCATATAAACCAAGTATGGACAAACGCACAGAGGGTCTAAAACAGACACACCTGAATAAAGTTGTGATGCAGACTAATTCAGGGCTCACTTTTTGCATCTCTACTTCACAAGCAAATCTGATAGCTTGTTGGGGTTCTCTCAAAGCAGCAACCACCACAATGTTGACTTGCTTACAGTTTCGTCCGTTAAACGGCCAGCACTCTACCGTCACGAGTCCGTGCCTCAGGAGAATGAGATCATTGAGGGGAACACACAGGGTCTCTCGTCAAATTCATTGTTCCATAATCTAGTAGTTAGAATTACTAATTAAGCTTGTACTATGCATCGTGTGTTTTAGTATTACTGCTTTGTTGGTTTGTAAAGCCATAGGCCTAGGTGATGTAATGCTTTCCTTTTATTAATATAAATTAGTGTTATTTTCAGAAAAAAAAAAAGATGGTGCAACATACGTATCAGTAGTAGACAATCTCCTATAATCGAAGGGCCGGTGAGACAAATCCTGAAAAAGTCGATGAAAATTTGAGGATTTTGATTAAATCTTTTATTTAATTATTTGCACGCGTCAAGTTTATTATAAAATTTTAAAACAGATCCTATCTCTCTGGTAGAGTTTATGTTCATAAATGTTTTCAAAATGAATAATTCAATCAACTCAAGTAATAAATTTTTTGAAGATGAAACATACTCGAATTAAAGATGAGAGCAAGAAAGTCATGTTCTTTCTGAGAGAAATAAACCAACACGAAATTAACATAAAATACGAAATTCTTCTCTAAGTAAATTTAGAGAAGAATTATATGGGGAAAATCTCTTAAAATAACAGCAACCGTGTATGTTAATTTAGTTCTGGAGAAATCTCTTCAACCAAAGAGCTGAATTCTTGGGAATCCTTTTCAGCCCATTCTTGTAGTCCACATAGTTGAGCCCAAACCTCATTCCGTAACCTGAGCCCCATTCATACGTGTCCATAAACGACCATGCAAAGAATCCTTTGAGCTTAACACCAGCCCTAAAAATAATGAAGTTTTATTCAATCGTCAGTTTAATAATCAGTATATATATCAATATGTGTCTGAACATTAACTATTTATAAATTCGAAATTACTTAACCCTGACCTTAACATAAAATTGATAAATAATCTATAGAATTATTTTATGTGATGTTGTTATATATCTATAAAATTTCATGTATTTTTAAATATCCAATTTTTACGATTTGTAACTACACATAATTAAAGAGATTAATGATCAAATATTTGCTTTAGTTCACCCATGAAATTTAAAGTAAGAAAATACAACAAGGACGTAAAATTATTGATAGATTAATTATGCTGGGAATTAATTAAATTAAGGGTCTCACTTGATCGCATTCACCATTGCCTTAAAATGACCGCGGTAGAAACGAATTCTTTGTGGATCGGTGATCCCTTGCTTTACCGTCAGAATTCCGGTATCGCCGATTCCTGATAATGCAAAATTTTTTTATTAATGAGGATTTCATGAACTAAACAAAGAAAAAAAAATCAAGAATTATTTATTTATAAATTTCATACCATTTTCGGTAACGTAGATGTCGGGATTCTGGTACTTCTTCTTTGTGTAGACAAGAAGAGACGTAAGCCCTTCAGGATAATCAAAAAATATGCTCACTCCGGTCTGTAAAATAACCGCTGAGTTATACCAAAATAGTTTATGAAGAAGATACAAAAATATTCAAAAATATTTTACCAAAGCATTATTAAACTTACCGGTCGACCAAGAAGTTTTCCATTTCTTTCATCTGTAAATTTTTGGAAGGAAAAAATTAGTTCCAAGAAATGTACTTGTTACATAAGTTCAGTTCATCAAATTAATCTTAAATTTGTTCAGTTCAACTCAATACGTATATTAATACATTTATTTTTAATTTAATTTAGTAAAATTCGGTCCAGTTCAACTCCTTAGCTCTCAAACAGTACATCTACATCCATTTAGTTTCATTCGATCAGTTTAATTTAGTCAGTTTGAATAAAGAACACAACGTAACATTCCATTCACTCTTTCATAAACTATTTTTTATTGAATTTGAATGACTTACTTGTGAGATTGACTCTAACGTCGGTTGAATAGGTGATGTTGGAACCAACGTTGGATTGAGGGAGGCCAATAACGTAATTTGTAGTGTAGTAGTTTATTCCGACGAAATCCAAGGACCCTTTCACCGCCGCGCTCTCTTCCGGGCTGAATTCCGGCAAACGCTTTCCCACAATTTGTCGCATCACTTTTGGGTAGCTACCATAAGTTAATGGGTCCAAATACCTGCAAAACAAATCTATAATTGGTAACAAATATAACAAACAGTATATACACTTTTATAAAAAATAAATAACCATAAAATATGTTATTAAAAAATAAATAAATCAGCCATAGTTAAAGAAATAAAAATGCAAAGTAACTAACCATCCAAGGAAAAAATCAAGAGCCCGCTGGGTGGCAGCAACATCGGTCATTTTGTTGGAGATAGGTTGGAACCAATTTGTCACAAGCACAATTCCAATCTTTCCTTTTTGATAAGCCTTGATATTCCACAACATATAAAAAAGGTGATCAATAACACATGGAAAAAAATAAGTACACAAATGCAAGTTTTGTTTAAATCTAATTGAGAATGATAACATATGAGAATATGATTGAGGTATATAAATAAGACAAATTCTCAATTAATTTCATTGAAGAATCATTCTTGATATGTTAAAGATCAATGCAAAACAGGTGATAATCAAGTTTGAAAGTTAGAGTATCAACTGAATGAGCATGTTTAAAAGTGAAGATCAACATTTGCCTCGCTATCTCAACTAGGACTGTTTTACGCTCTTAACAAATACAAAACCGTACATATATAGAAACAAGAGAGGAGAAATAAATAACCTTGTATTTTCTCTTGTACAATGTATTAGCAGCGGCATGACTGAGGAGAATGTGGTGGGCAACCAAGTAGGGCTCGACGGCGGAATTGCCGCCGGGGCATCCCTTGTTCAACCAGGCGGAGCACCTTGCCGGCGCCAGAGATCCAATGATGGTGGTGCTGTCGTAGCCGCCGGTCGCGAATGACCATGGCTCGTTGAATGTGCTCCATGATTTTACCCTATCACCGAATTCCTTGAAGCACAGATTCGCAAAATCTTCAAAATCCTTTCTGCAACCAAAAACCATCAACTTGTTAATTAATAAATTTGTCAAGAGAAAATCTCCGGTGAGACCTGTCTTTGTGGAGACCAAGGGGCAAAGGCATCCTACAAAACTAGCAACATAAAAACGGGGGTCAAGATGTAATTACAAAAAACTCGGTGCCATTTCATAATTAAACAGAGCTCAGGGACCTGCTCTGCAAATTCAAGATCAAGCAGCATAAAATATCATGCAAAAACATAAAAGAATCGGGCAACATAAAAAATCATGCAAAGAATATACAAACTCAGGCAAAACACAAACAAAATCAGGCAACATAAAAATTATGCAAATATCATAAAAACCCAGGCAAAACACACAAAAAGATCAGGCAAAATAACAGATCATGCAAAGAACATAACAACTCAAGCAAATGTCATATATGAATCAAGCAGCATAAAAAATCATGCAACATTATAAAAATAAAAATCAAGCAACCTAAAACATAATGCAAAGATCATAAAAACTCAGGCAAAAAAAAAAAAAAAAAAAAAAAACCAGGCAACTTAAAACATTATCCAAAGATCATAACTCAGGCAAAAAACAAAAAAAATCAGGCATACATAAAAAAACATCATGCAAAGATTATAAAAACTCAGGCAAAATAACAGATCATGCAAAGAACATAAAAACTCAAGAAAACACATATAAGAATCAAGCAACATAAACAAATCATGTTGGCAACAGAATCAAAAAGCTTTTCATAAGCACAAATAATCAAGTAATGCAGAAACCCCATAAGCTTGATCTGAGCGACAACTTCGACGCTTTATTTCTGATTTGGGGCCAGGTTATTGAATTAAAACAATTATTACATTCTAGTCCCTAGACTTTCACCTAATATTAGCAGAAACCCCATGCACCTTAAATAAGTTTTGTAGTCACTGGTCTCAATGGAGACAGGTCTCAATTGAGAATTAGTAATTTGTCAATCTCTGATTTAATTTCATTGATTAATTACTTGTAGTTTTTTTATATATGAATATTATTTTTCATTCGCGGGCAGAAATATATAAGACTCACACAATCTTAGGGCTTAAGAAGCCACCATATTCATCTTCAAGAGCTTGAGGAACGTCCCAGTGAAAGAGAGTCACAAAAGGTTGGATGCCTGTAATTATTAGAATGGTCATCAGTAACTATAAAATTATTATAAAATTAAAATTATTTTTTCAAATGGTGGAATATTCTAACCTTTTGAAAGTAGTTCGTTGATGAGATTATTGTAGAAGGCGATGCCAGCTTTATTCACTCCTTTACTAAGCTTCCCACCTGTTGAGTTAAATTAACCATAAATTCAACACAGTAAATACACATAAATAATAATATAAATAATTGGAATAAAATAAAGAAAACGACTTCTTGGGTATACATTACTGGGAGTTGGTTTACATGTTCGTTTTATCATTTATGCTTAGCGAAAAAATAATGTTCATTTATTTTTAACAGCGTGAAATTAAACTTAAATTGCAGTAATTAAATGAAAGGGGCTGAAAATCGACATAATATCCAGATAATATAGACAATCATTGTTTGAAAAAATTAATCTTCACGAAGCTGACGAATATTTGGAAGCTGACAATAATGAATTTTATCTATTTTCATTCAATATGCATTAAATTCAACCACATGGACTCTTATACGTGAAAAATATTATACCATATTAATTATTGTTATATTCAATATCACAAATTTATTAATCTCATTTGTCTCTATTTCTTTTCATCGAGAATATTTAATCTTTTGCTGTACTTGTATAAATTTCTCACACTAGTGTATGTATTTATTACCGCAATCTTCAAGCCATGTGCCAACAAATCTCCATCACTTATGTTATTACTGTAGCCCCATTTTAGAGCAACCTTAAATTTATTAGTAAATAGTATACAATAATAATTGATGGACTCAGACACAGATTTGCCTTCTTCAAATTCAAGTTCATAACGCGTTTCTAGAGTTGTCGATTCGGTTCTAAAGGTCGAGTGTCTAAAAAGGTTCGGGTTAAACAGGTTGGGTTCAAACGGGTCGAGAATTTCTTTTCGGGTCTTGTTGGGTTCGTGTCGGGTTGATGTCGGGTTGGGACTATTCATCGGGCCTGGTTGGGTTCGTGTCGGGTTTTATAGGGTCGAATTTGTATCGGGTCTTTTTTATTTTCGTGTTAGGTTCGAGTCGAAATATTAAATTTTAATAAATACTACCGACTATATTAAATTTACCAAATACAAGTTTAACAATTATTCTAACTTGTATTAACACTTCGATTCAAAAGAAACTCTAATTTTAAATATGAATATAAAAATATCAATAATTACGATACCAGTAATAAATAAAATTACCTAATTCGATCAACAACTATTATTAAATATTTAAATCAAATTTAAATATTACTTGAGTTTAACTGTTTAAGTTTGGGAAGTCAAATAAGGTATAATAGTGTGAGCCATCACAAAGACTAATTAAGTTGAGTTTAATTATTCAAGTGAGCCATCACATAATTTTTCATAATCAAGTAACTAATATTTACTCATAAATAGTGATTCTCTATGAATTAGTCGATATATGTAATTTTTCATAATCAAGTAACTAATCTTTTTTCATCAAAATAAGTAACTAATATTTATACAAGGGACATCCTTAGTATAATTTCATTCTATGAATAAATGAAAGGACAAATATAACATGACTTTTATAAATGAATGTACAATATTAAATTTAATTTGTCAAAGATCAAATCTTAATTGATCATGTTTTTGAAATAAAATTTAGTACGTAAAAGACATTCACGACACTATATGTAACTCAGAATTAACTTCTAATATGATATGTAATTCATACAAAAAAATTCAAATGCATCGAAATTGTGATTAAAATCCATCATTAGCTCTATGAATTTTTATTTTATTTTTTATTTTTATGTTCATTCACTTAATCTTTGAGTTCGGGTCATTTCGGGTTTTTGTCGAATTGGGTTTGGGTCGGGTTCGTGTCGGGTCAAAATTCGCTCGGGTTAATTTCGGGTTCGTGTCGGGTCAGATTTGACCTAATATGCTCGGGTTATAATCGGATCAAAAGGTCATTAGTGTCGGGTCAGTCGGGTCAGGTTTTTCGGGTTCGGGTTTAATATGACAGCTCTACGCGTTTCAAATAATGTTGTTCGAAGTTATAATGATATATATAAAGAAACGAAGATCTCAAGAACATATATATGAAAAGATTTAAACATTCTATCAGTTTTACTTCAATAATTAATATGTATTAATTTTGTAATCTAAAATGGCACATTATCAGTTGACTTTTAGTCTACCAATTCACATGATCAGTTGACTTTTCGTATCCATGAATAATTTTGTGAGGAGATCTGTGTTTACAGCTATAATTTGCGCAGTACGATATAATGATTAATGGTCAGTGCGGATAAAAAAATTAAAATGGTCAGTAATGGTTATTCAAGAAAACGTAATTTAAAGAGGGACTCTTTGAATTTTTTCAAAAAGAACAAAAAAGAAGTTGTTTGAATGGTTCTTATTTAAATAAAAAAGTCACGGTAAGGTAATATATTAAACGACGATTGAAAGACAAACGAAATGTTATAAAATTTAGTAATTTAATTACGAAGAAAAAGACGTGTTTTCTGTTTTCTCTCGCGGATCAAAACATTTCAACTAACAAGATTTAATGTGCTTATTTCTCCGTTGAATATTCTGTCACAATTGGTCTCGCTATATAATCATTTTTAATATGTATAAGTTTATATAGTAAAATGATTAGGAATGAAAAGTGAGAAAATCAGTAATGATACACTAAATGATCATAGTTAATGTATATATAAAAGGCTGGGATTAAAATTAGTGAGAAAATTACATTTATTTCTAGTTTTAATTGAAACTGCTCTGACAGGTTCTTCTATTTGTAAATATATATTTTGGACGGTAGTGCAAAATAAATAAAAAACTAATTACCGCAGGCTGAAGTAAATCAATTGTATGCGATTTGAAAAACGATGCTTACCAGGTAAAACTCTTGACCAGGCGATGGAGAATCTGAATGCATTCAAATTTTCATCTTTCATCAGTTTAACGTCTCCCTGCATTTCATCATCACAACTCACAATGTCATATGTAATATTCTTCTTCTTTTTTCAGTAAATTAATCGACAGATTTTTTTGTACTTTACCCAGAAACGAATTTCTCAGTTTTAATGGTATTTTGGGACTTTTCGTCACAAATGGACAAGTATTTCATTCAATCAAAGTTCATTTAATTTGTCCTTCTAAATGATTGATATTTTAACTGCCTATTTTTTTTGTAATTTATAAATCGTACGTACTGCTCCTTAACTAATTTTTACCTTGTAACGATGGTAAAAATCATCAGCAACGTCCCCATTGCTTCCATCCGATATTTTCTCTGCGGAGGAAACAAAACAAGCATTACAATGTCATCAAAATCGATCGAACTAATAATATAATGTTCATAAATGGTGAAACCACTGAAATTTTCCATAAATAGGCAGGAAATTAATCAAATTACCTGGATGTTGGTGGGCATATGTATCCCAAATGCTGGGTCCTTTCCCATCTTTAAAAGCTGCTCCTTCGTACTGCACCACAATTTCCACAGATTATATGTAAGAGCAACTCCAGAGAATGCGGAACTTTTACAGAGAAAACACAATCTCGTGTAAAAGGCAAAATAATAATTTAAACAAAATGATAGAATTAATGAGTAAATGAACCTGATAAGCAGAAGAAGCTGAACCGAACAAGAAATTTGGCGGGAAACTGGTGCGTTTGAGATCAGTGGTTACAGTGCTGGGTTTAGGTTTAGGTTTAGCGTCTGCAGCGGATGAGATGACATTGAGGAATAAACTTGAGAGCAATATGAGGCTAACAAGTGAGATCATCAAGTTCTCTCGAGCTGCCATAGTTGTTCCGCACGTTATGGATCATGCACACACCCCATGTATATATAATAGGTGTCAGCTGATGAAAGTAAATAATAATAAATTCATAAGCTCGATATTGATCGATAATGTGATCGATAGATAAGGCACGCAGAGGCGAATCCAGAAAATTTATAATGGGATCCCACTATTAAAAAGAAATTTTATTTTCATTAATATAAAGATTTTGAGGGAGATGAAATGGTGAGAGTAAATAGATTTGGAATTTTGAGTGAATGAGGCTATAGAAAACTGCAAGATTGATTGAAAAAAGTGAACCATGAGAATTTAGAATTAGAAGAGCAGAGGAAAAAAGAAAAGGAAATTTCTATTTCATTACACAAAAATGAAAAGAAAAATATATAAAATATATATAAAATATTAACTAGTCCTTATTTCTAAAAATAATGGGGTAACCATGGTTACCCATGGCGCATGGTGGATTCACCTCTGAAGGCACGTTTATCATCATATTAAAGTAACATTGATACCAGACTGATCTCATATAGGGAAATTTATGAAATGAATCATATTATCTTAATTTGGTCTATTAATTTAATTATTTAATATTTTAAGTGCCGCAGCAACGATTTACACGTAATTTCCAGCTCATGTAGGTAACTATACGTGCGTGCATTAATGTACAAAGGATTTGTCGGCGACTACTTCTCATGTCCAGGCAAAATTCATGAAGCGTTCACACGAAATCTATAAACTGTACTTTTTTTTTTCTTTTTCAATTACATTAATTTTACTTCAATTCAACAAGAAATAATCTCTATCAAACCATGCATTACACTTGTTGCTTTAGCTTTTAGTCATGTTCAATTCAATTTTATGGAATTTATTTTAACCCAGTTAAAATATAATTTAATAAAATTCAGATTAATTTGTGTTTATTTATGTTAATTTTTGTAATATATTAATTTTTAACTTTAGTTTTGTTTCATTCAGAACAATCTAAATTTAAATAAACCAGGTGTGACAATAGAAAGTTTGGATGATGATTAAATTAGTCTTTTATGTATATTGCACATATGAGTCTACAGTTTTCTTATTTCCCTATCTGTTTATAGTACAAGTGAGCCCCTATAACTAAATAAGAAAACTGTAGACACATATGTGCAATATACATAAAAGACTAATTTAATCATCATCCAAACTTTCTATTGTCACACCAGGCCTTACTCTCTTACTTTTATATTTTTAATCTATAAAATGTTCAGTTAATGTATGTATAATTTGCTCTCCCAACTAGGACAGATTAGAGTGAGTATTCGTGCATGCTAATTAATTAATTATAAATTAACTCTTTGTATGAGCGTATTTCTTGCATTTAAATTCCATGCATGCATGCATAACCACACCTGTATTTCAATCGTGCGGTATTCGTACATGCTAATTAATTATTTATGAATTGCTTATTTGCATAAGCGTATTTTTGATGAACTAAAATAATTTTAAAATTTATCATATTTTATTGTAAAAAGTAATTTTTAATAATAAAAAAATATTAAAATAATATGAATATATTGAACTAACTTACGGAAAAGTTCAAAATTTGTTAAGTTTATTAATATTTATCTCCTTACGCAATAGAACGATTTTTTTGGTAATATTTATCTCATAAATATTATATACACCCTCTTCTAAATAAAATAAATTACTTTTCTCTAAACAAATTATATTACTCCTCTGCGTACTAATCCATCGATCTGGGGTAAAAGGTAATAATGTAAAATGCTCCCGTCAATTGCTCAGGCACACAAACCACGCATGCATGCACGCGCGCACAACTGAAGATTAATTAGTTTCTGGTGTCAAGTTTAACAGTGCTTCTTCTGATCACAAGCTTTCAGTGTTTTGTCAATGAAAATAAGGTGATGATCGATGGTGGTTAGATCACATGTAATGCGAGTTTCCGATTATGCTGTTGTACCTTATATATATCGTCCAAATTAACATCTTTAATTTGAAGCTAGCTTTTTTGTTTCTATGGCCACACTACAAAAATCTGATTACACTTCAATATTTCACTCAACGTTTGAATGTCAATCTTGTTCTTCATCATTTCCTTGTCCATTTATATCACAATTCATAAGAAACCATTCACCGACACATAAAATTTCAAGAGAAAAAGTATAGACATCTTGAACAAAATAATATAGAATGTTTAAAAGGTAAAAGAAAATATTTTATTTCCATCTAATCAATCATCCAGCAACCTCTTTCACCCTTTGGCATCCAGGGTGCCGAAATTAAACACCAATTACATTGATTCTAATTAATCATCCAGTTGCACACATTTACCAAATAATCTCTCCTCATTTATATGAGGATGGAAAATCGGGAAATTGATGATCACAAAAAACACACACATGCCATATTAGTGAAAATAAAGTTAAAAAAGCGTAAAATTTTCAAAATAATAGCACAGTAAAAAGTTTCCCAGCCTAGTAATTGTGTTCGCTTCGTTTTGGATGTTTTAATAATTTGATAAATTGTGTCTCTTTGTGCTAATCATTGAATATTTATATTTATATCTAATTATAATGATCATGATATCTTTAGATGATGATCAATACGTATCTGGTCAAATCTGATTCTCAACTGTTGCAAATTTCACCAATAACAACAGACAGTATAAAAAATATTCAAGACAGATACCTGATAGAAGATGATTTTTATCTAACAGTAGATGAAGATCGATAATTCTTATCCAACCTCAAATACAACTTCACCCAATAAATAGCCATGGTAATACACACGATGCCTAAAGCATCATCTTTCACCCAAGAACATGTAGGGGTAAAGACAAACAGGCCAAGAACACGCACTTGTGCACACAACGGGGGCGGTTAAATTAATTTGGGGAACTAATTATATATCGGTGAATATTATATATAAGTAAATAAAATATAAAATATTTTAACAAATCGAAAAAATATCCATTTATATTAAAATAAGACAATCAACATATCTAATAATGTGTTGATGAGGAAATAATCATATGCGAAGAACAAAGAATCACATAGGTAAAATAGATATAGTATATAAAATATTACAGATTATACTTATTAACATATTTGGGTGATTGTCCTATTAATTCCTAAACATATTAATTAATAGTGGTTATCGACAATCGCCTAAATAGTGAAATTAATCACAGTAATACAATCTATCATTTAACATAAATAATCACAGCACTTAAATAGTTAAATGATTAATATCTATATACGAAACGAAATGACACGTTCATTCCACACATTTTTTAGATAATAATAAGTAGCTAGGTATCGATTATTTAATCAGTTAATCTGCTTGCTATATATTCTTCAATATATAGGTTTTTCGTGGTGGCAAATGCAATAGCTTGTGCATTTTCAATCATTCGGGTGTTGTTTGGCGAGTAGAGGGAGTGAAGAAGAAAGGCCTGATCACCATGTTAATAATCACGATGGACCTTTTCACGGTGGGAGCTGCTCTTCTCCGGTGGAATAACCATCAGCGTTCTCGCGATCAACCACAACGATCACGTCCGGTGGAACAAAGTCTGCAATCAGGCCACCGGCGTCGGAGTGATTTCATTGGTCGGAGCACGTCTTGTTGGTCTTTCTCGCCACCTTGAACCTCCACCGGAAAAGACACAGTTCGAATTTTTATATTTCCATTTGGGAATTCCGGGGAACCTCAATGTACGTAGTTGTGTATTTGTTCGTTTTTTGCTTCTATTTTTTGTATCAAAATAATGTTAGAGAAACAAGTAACGTGTGGTCTATGTATTTTATGTATGTGCATTTCTTAATAATTAATATTATGAGCAAACGAAAATAGATTATGTTGATCTATGGAGTTTATAACTTTATCTGTGTATCAGTTTGTTTATTTTATTTTAGTTTAGTGCAATAAAAAACATTAGGTTAAATGCAATCAAAGTATCATGTTTGGGTCAAAGTCGAACAAAGATAAGTTTGACCAGTAATTTCAATGAGTTAATATGTATAACTATTATCATTATGTAATCTGTTATTGTTTTTCAAAAAAAAAAATGTAATTTGTTGCTGTATTTATACTAATTTTTAGTAATAAAAATGGCTCAATTCAACTTTGAAAAGTTAAATCCAAGCTCTAGTAGTTCTTCTCCAGGTAACATTATACTCCCTTCGTCCCAATCAAAACTTCTTACTTTCCTTTTTAGTCCGTCCCAACCAAAACTTCTTACTTTCATTCTTTCCTCTTTTGGCAAAAAAACAACTACAAAAAGACAAATATACCCTTAATGAATTCTTACAAATAACCATAACCATAAGTGATATTCCATTTATACCCCTTAAAACTTCACTTATAAGATATAAAATGCATATTTCTTAAAATCCGATCCGAAGTTAACTAAGAAGTTTTGGTTGGGACGGAGGGAGTATGATAGAAAATGATAGTCCGAAAACTTTGCTTGCATTGCCAAAGCATAATAGAATGTACTAGCTCCTAACAATTTATGGGTTGCCATACTTTGGATGTTATATTTTACAAGCATATTGAAAGATAGTGTTGTTTCTTATATTAGTAAACAGATTAAATCTTCGACAACATACTATTCAATTTTCATAAATGTTAACATTGCAGACTGATAAAAATGACCATATTAACCTCGAAATTTGAATATTATGAATCTAAGATTGTTGAGATTGATTGGAGTGTTCTAGCTGATCAGTTGGTTCTGTTGGCCTTATGAAAACAAGGAGAGGGAATTTGACAAATTCACTGTTTAAAAAATGTTCTTATCACATGAGTAAGCTACTGATGCTATTGTTGGCATCCATGTTTGTTGCTGAAATCAGTTTATTTGTACCAAAAACATTTGTTGCATAGAATGTACTAGGTCCTAATAATTTATGGGCTGCCATACTTGGATGTTATTTTTTACGAGCAGATTGAAAGACAACGTTGTTTCTAATTATGTTAGTAAACATTTGTACTAATGGGATGTTGGCGTGACGTCGTTATGAACACCAAAATAAACCTGCGATCTCAATGAATAAAGAGTGATTAGTATAGAGGAAAGCAGGGTCGATCCCACGAGGATGGAGCAAAAACTATTAATTTATCCTACTAACACGTTTTGGTTTAGCAACCACGCCTATAATTTGAAGATTGGTTTTCTAACAACTACAAAAGTAAAGCAACTAAGAGCTAAAAATCAGCAAACACACAAACAAAATAAGGGAAAAAATGCAAGAAAGTCTATAAGAGAATGTAATCGGCTTAGATTACTAGTCAGTTCATATCATTGATCATTGGCTAAAGATGAATCTATCTCATGCAAATCAGTCAGTTATAAGGAAGCAAGTATTTGCTAAACTCCCCAAATCCCCTCTTATTATTCGATAACGAGCAAGTATTTGCTGAACTCGTTATTCCTCTGATTAAAGTGTTCCCCAGAAAGTATTCGCTCACCCAGTTACACACTTTTATCAGTGTTTAGCACAAAGAGAACCCAACATAGATACCCCAACACGTATTCGCATGCAAGAACTATCTACTTTATTGTTCATCATCTTGTTATTACAGTCTGTATCAGTTATCTGCTTTTCACAAGAACTTTGCTACTTAATTAGCCCTAGCCCACAAAGATTAAGGTGATCAATCTCAAACTAGCAAGCATAGATTATATCATGAACAAATAAAGAACCCACAGAGAAAGATTATAAGCACAATATCCTCACAACTTATGAACTAACATCGCAAATCTAAGCCGATATACGAAATTAGCTACTCATAATAAGGGTTAAACAATCAACAATCAAAGAAGAAATCATGATGAAATTAACAAGAGATAGAGAAGAGATTATTGAACTACGAATTAATATCCGAATATCAATAAATCTGAACCCTAGTTCTTGGGTCTTGTTCGTAGATGAAGAAAACAGAGAAACGTCAGAAAGGGGAGGAAAAGGGAAGAAGAATTGTGTTCGTGCGTGTGTCTCTTTTCCAAAAGAAAAGGGGCATTCCCCTTTTTATACTCCCCCTTTCCTAAACCCTACTACTATTCCAAATAGGAATGGGTTTACAAAAAAAACTTTGGGCCAGAAAATGGAATTCAGCCCAACTCCTTCTCCATGCCTTTAGCTCCATAATTTAGTTCATTTCAGCTCCATTTAGCTCCAAATCAGCACTTCTTGCTCCTCTTGTTCATCTCCAACTATGTGTGTAATCTGATTATCAAATACAGTCCATCAGTGCTTAAATTCACATAATTCAGCAATTAATTCTTCATAAAAACACACAAATATCAACACATCAAATATCCTCACACTTGAATCATGCTTGCCTCAAGTATGATATGAACAATATTCCACAAAAGCATTCATTCAGGTTCCCATTCCCTCTAATGACTCTAATTCAACCAAAAATGAAAGAAAGAAGAAACAAACAAAACAGAACAAAAACTTGACAACTAAGACTCTAACACACAACTTTGGTCACAACAATTCAGCATTTCAAGTGTTCATCTCATCGGTTAATCAACAAATGTCCCCTTGCCAGGTTCAAGTTTCAGTTCACAAACAAGAGTTGGTATCATCCCCCTTTAGTACTCAACTCAATTCCCCCTACATCGCTCTTTACCTAGCTATCAACTGATCAAAAGGAAACAAGCACAAATTCCTCACGGTTTTCACTCAGCACACATAATGAAGGGACATTCACTCAATAATATTCATGCGGTAGCCTTGGTCAATACATAACAAGCCAAAAAGGTCTTTAAAGGTTGTAATGGGCTAGGGGTTGTAATGTTGGTTAGATCCTAGGGCTCTACGGTTCATACAAAATATGCACATATGCCCAAGAACAATTAGGAGAAAAAATTCCAACAAAGGTATATCATTTAACACACAAAAATCTGGACTTTTTCAGAACTGTTCTGGACTTTTTGATTTTTTTGATTTTTTTGATTTTTTGATTTTTTCTGGGCAAACAACACCCTTTTTTCTGTCCAGACCAAAACTCACAATGTACATGCTCAAGTTACATTTACGGTGCCATAGAACCAAAAAGTTTTATTTAATGAAACAGGGCACTCGAATCAAATTCACAACCATCAATAGCTGAATTTTTCGTTCAAAAGCATACATGCATGGGGTGAAGAACATGATAAATAACAAGGCTAGGGGTTTCATATCAGTGGGTAAATCAAAGAAAAGGTCAGGCTCAGAGGGGCTAACTAGGGGATATAAAAAGGTAGGCTATATACGATGTGTGGCTAATCCTAATTTTGCCTTCCTTTAACCTATCATGCATCGACCTTAGCTACCACAACTCTCAGAAAGAAAGATTGATGTAGAGAGTGCTCTACTCTAGGCTCAGACCTCACATTATACTTGGCTTTTTCATGCAAGTCTCGTTCGTCATCCCAAGTATCATTTAACCAAGTTCAGATTGATTTCAGAGGTTTATCATTAAGCATTTCAAAGGGGATATCAACTAACAAAAGTTTGCTCATGTGATTCTTTTACCGGCAAGGTTAATCCATATCAAAACCAATTCCCTTACTAACCATCATGCTGAAAATTGTGACCGACTCTACACATGAAAACACATTTTTTTAAGGTAAAAGTTCAGTTGAAAATGCTCGGCTCGAGCAATTGGGGCTGAAATTGGAGATGTTTTTCAGACGAAAATGCTCGGCTCGAGCATTTGGGGCTGAAACTGGAGAGATTTTTCAGATGAAAACGCTCGGCTAGAGCATTTGGGGCTGAATTTCCAAGTTCTTCAAAAACCCCCACAAAACACACCAAACAGCAGAGTAATCAAAGAAATTAACACACAAGACAAGACACACAAATATTCACATCTAAATCTCCTCACACTTAAACTTTGCTTGCCCTCAAGCAAGCTCAGCTTAAAAGCAAGAAGAATCTATTATAAATGTACAAACTCGAAAAGAAATTAAAAATAAAACAAGAGAAGGGAATAGGGAAACTCAGGGAGGGAGGGCTGCTCGTTTTGAGAACAAGATATGAATTCAGCAACAGAACCAAAAGCACTTCGGAATTATTCAGAACAAGCTGCATTAGTAGAAGTGCTCGGTATTCATCCGGCAAAGATGACAGAGGGGTGATTGTAAGCATAATAATAATAATAAAATCTGAAATCCCTCACAAATAGCAGTTCTGGAATTCACCGGAGTAATTATAGCCTTGGTTGCTCTGCATGGAGATCCGATAATCCAGGTTCCAAAAGCCAATATATATATATATATATATCAGAACCTCAAAAATAATGAAAAGTAAGTTCAAAAGCAGAAAATGTAAAAGAGAAAAATAAAAATGAAAAATTGGGTTGCCTCCCAATAGCGCCTTTGTTTATAGTCTTTGGCTAGACTTTTCACTTGCGATCAATGGAGATATCGAGGAAACATCCCTCCTCTATCCTTGTACCACATGGCTTGATCAAATGTATTCCAATGGAACTCTTCGTGTTCACCAAGCTGGTATATCCTCTCATCCTCACACTCGGACATGTGCATATCCCAATGAGGTTCGTAATCAATTGGAAGGGTCTCATTATAGCCATAGTGTGGATTGAAGGGTAACACATTCTGCTCAAAATATTCGGGCAGCCTCTGTTTGGCCAAACAGAGGCTGGTATCAGTACTGTACACTTCTTCTCTCATGTTCATAGAGCATCTCGGTTCTTGTATCTCCACTTCGTCCACTCCCTGATCATGCATTTCTGATCTATTTTCCTGCAAAAGTGTCTTCTCAAGATTGTCTTGGACAATGGGGTTAGAAGCATTGGCACAACCATCTTTAGAATCCATGGAGTTTTCAACAACTTCATCCATTTTAATGGTTAATTCTTCTCCAAAATAATCTAAAGATATTGTTCCTTTTCCAACACTAATTGTCGCATTAGCCGTTCTTAAGAAAGGACGACCTAACAATACCCCTGTAGTTTTATTACCCTTTGTATGCATATTAACTACATAAAAATCAGCAGGGTAAACAAAATCATGAATTTTGACAAGAACATTCTCCAAAATACCTTCAGGAAAGACACAAGATTTATCAGCCAATTGAAGTGTCGTATTAGTTCCTACCATTTTAACTCCTTTTAAAGACTTATACACAGACAATGGCATCACATTCACAGAAGCTCCTAAATCACACATGGCAGATTCAATCATCAGATCACCAATTAAACAAGGTAATGAAAACATACCAGGATCCTTACACTTGGGTGGTAGCTTCTTTTGTATTACTGCTGATACGGACTCACCCATGATGATTTTACTCGAATCCTTTGGTTTTCCTGCAATAAATTCTTTCAAGAACTTGCTTACTGATGGTATCTTTATAGCCTGCAAGAACGGAAGGTTAATTTCCATGTTCCCAAAAATAGATAAGAAATCCAAACAACTTTCTTTCTTTTTCCCTAATCTGCGAGGAAATGGTGGAAGTATTTTAACTGAAGGATCTTTCAAGCTCAACCTTGGACTTACCTCCTCGGGTCCAACATTTTTACCTGCAACCTTTTTTTCAGATTCTGGTTCCGGCCTCTGTTTGGCCAAGCCGAGGTTTGCGTCAGGCTGCTCAACCGATTTCTTGGTTGCTTCTGGTTGAGGTCCTCCAATATTCCTCCCACTCCTTAGAGTGACTTGATTAACCGTCTCCCTGGGGTTCAATTGCACCTGAGATGGCAGCCCTGGTTGTTGCATTCTAAGCTCATTCATTGAATTCGACAATTGAGTAATTTGTCGAGTATGCTCCTCTAAAGTAGCCTCGGCCTTCTTTGAGCTCTTGGATTGATCCCGGAGGATCTCCATCATCATATCAAGCTTTTCATCAGTTGTATTCCTCTGTGGAGGTGGCTGATTTTGAGGAAAACCTTGAGGGCCTCTTTGATTCGGTGGAACATAAGGTTGTTGAGTTTGATTTCCTTGGTCCCTCCATCGAAGATTTGGATGATCTCGCCAACCTGGATTGTAAGTGGCTGAGTAGGGGTCTCTCTTAGGCTGCCTATCATTCCAATTCCCCATGGATTTTGCTTGAACGAGTTGCTCATCCATCGCAAAGTTGCATTGCAAGGTGACATGGCTATAGGTTCCACATATTTCACAAGGGCTATCATAAGGACCAATCGTGGTGCTTGCAACTGAAACTTTATCAACCACCTTAGACAAAAGCCTTTCCATCCTATCCATCCTCTCATTATACCCATCTTGAGTGGAAGGACCAGTTTGTGCAACTTTTTTCAAAATTCTCACATCCTCCGTGTCATACTCCTTCTTGGAATCTATCAACTTCTTGACAATCTCTCGGGCCTCATTCACTCTAAGATGAGAGAATCCTCCATTACTCGCTGTATTCATCAAATCCTTGTTCACAGCGGTGAGACCTTGATAAAAATATTGAAGCAACTGTCCCTCCGAAAAGCGATGATTAGGACAACTATCCACCAACTTTCTAAACCTTAGCCAAAATGCACTCAATGGCTCATCATACTCCTGGCGGATGCTTGAAATCTCCTTCTTCAAAGCTTCAGTTCGTGTGGAGGGGAAATAGTACTCTAAAAACATCTTCTTGAGCTCATTCCATGTAGTGATGGAATTCGGTGCTAAGCTCGAGAACCATTGGTTTGCAGCTCCAGTCAAACAAAAGGGAAAAGCCACCAATTTGAACTGCTCCTCAGTGACATTATTTGGCCTCTTCTGAACCTTACAAATCTTGATAAATTCATTCAAGAAATTGTAGGGGTCCTCGGTGCTCCTCCCATGAAATTTCGGCAAAACATTCAAGAGTGCAAGCTTGATTTCAATGGGGTTCTCCGTTTGTGCCAAGCGAATGGGAGTAGGGGGATTTTCTTCACTATGTCCATGCAGCTCCCACATGAAGGGATTGTTAACATTCAGTTCCTCGGCCATTTCAACACCAACCGAAGAAGTATCAACCACAAATTCAGAATCTGTCCCAGAAACACCCTCTATTTGGCCAAACAGAGGCTCTGCGGCAGAATTTAACCTTCGCTCCTTGGCTAACCTTCGATTCAACTTCACTGTCTTTTCGATCTCTGGATCAAACACTAACTCAGGCTTCTCAGACCTGGTCATACACTAACATAACAACACACATATCAGTAGGAAAAAAATAGAAATTGACATACCATCCCCGGCAGCGGCGCCAATTTGGTGTGACGTCGTTATGAACACCAAAATAAACCTGCGATCTCAATGAATAAAGAGTGATTAGTATAGAGGAAAGCAGGGTCGATCCCACGAGGATGGAGCAAAAACTATTAATTTATCCTACTAACACGTTTTGGTTTAGCAACCACGCCTATAATTTGAAGATTGGTTTTCTAACAACTACAAAAGTAAAGCAACTAAGAGCTAAAAATCAGCAAACACACAAACAAAATAAGGGAAAAAATGCAAGAAAGTCTATAAGAGAATGTAATCGGCTTAGATTACTAGTCAGTTCATATCATTGATCATTGGCTAAAGATGAATCTATCTCATGCAAATCAGTCAGTTATAAGGAAGCAAGTATTTGCTAAACTCCCCAAATCCCCTCTTATTATTCGATAACGAGCAAGTATTTGCTGAACTCGTTATTCCTCTGATTAAAGTGTTCCCCAGAAAGTATTCGCTCACCCAGTTACACACTTTTATCAGTGTTTAGCACAAAGAGAACCCAACATAGATACCCCAACACGTATTCGCATGCAAGAACTATCTACTTTATTGTTCATCATCTTGTTATTACAGTCTGTATCAGTTATCTGCTTTTCACAAGAACTTTGCTACTTAATTAGCCCTAGCCCACAAAGATTAAGGTGATCAATCTCAAACTAGCAAGCATAGATTATATCATGAACAAATAAAGAACCCACAGAGAAAGATTATAAGCACAATATCCTCACAACTTATGAACTAACATCGCAAATCTAAGCCGATATACGAAATTAGCTACTCATAATAAGGGTTAAACAATCAACAATCAAAGAAGAAATCATGATGAAATTAACAAGAGATAGAGAAGAGATTATTGAACTACGAATTAATATCCGAATATCAATAAATCTGAACCCTAGTTCTTGGGTCTTGTTCGTAGATGAAGAAAACAGAGAAACGTCAGAAAGGGGAGGAAAAGGGAAGAAGAATTGTGTTCGTGCGTGTGTCTCTTTTCCAAAAGAAAAGGGGCATTCCCCTTTTTATACTCCCCCTTTCCTAAACCCTACTACTATTCCAAATAGGAATGGGTTTACAAAAAAAACTTTGGGCCAGAAAATGGAATTCAGCCCAACTCCTTCTCCATGCCTTTAGCTCCATAATTTAGTTCATTTCAGCTCCATTTAGCTCCAAATCAGCACTTCTTGCTCCTCTTGTTCATCTCCAACTATGTGTGTAATCTGATTATCAAATACAGTCCATCAGTGCTTAAATTCACATAATTCAGCAATTAATTCTTCATAAAAACACACAAATATCAACACATCAGATGTTAACCTATCAAGTTTACTGAATGACGTTCACTGTGGTTGTATAAATAAGTGGATATTCAATCAACCCTAATTTAGTTGCAACTACATTAGATTTAAGATGACGGTAACAATAAGTATTACTTTAGTATCATTTAGAGTCAAATGTATTGCCCAATTTTAGCATTATCATAGCATTAACGGATTATTGACACAACAACACTTTGCCCAATTTTAGTATTATCATAGCATTAACGGATTATTGACACAACAAAACTTTTCCCAATTTTAGTATACGTAGGATGAGTGAGTTACTCTTATGACAACCTTGTTTGAGGTAGATGAAAGAGAAGTACGCACAATCCAAAACTACTCCATTGCAAAATGTGAACAGCGACGGGCAAAAGGGAAGAACTGCACGTCATGCTCCAGTATAGCCCGAGTCGGTCAAACAATAAACAAAATTAGAAACTATTAAAAGAAATATGTCAAACAATCAACAAAATTAGAATTGGAGATTGACAGTTACAATGACCAGTGCAGGCGAAAGGCTAACCCCGACTAATGCTATGAAGCTCAGTATGAAAACAATATATACCAGCAGGTCATATGAGCGGGAAGCAGTACATATCACATCTGCCTCCTTTTATCTTGTTAAGAAAATACAAACATTATGTACAGTGCATACTAGAGTACAAAATAACATCAGTTTCTCACTTAATCATACTCATTCTCTCACTTCTCTCAACTTCTCGTCTACAATGCTTGTTCTTCCCCCATCCGAGGTGAAGGCTTTGCCGCCGGAAGTGGAGGTGGAGGTTACGCCGCCGGAAGAGGTGGAGTGTTCTACGCCGTTGGAGATGGAGACTTTCCCGTCGACGGAAGTGGAGCCGATGGTGAAGATTTCGACGACATCATATCTGGAGGTTTCGACTTCAACAATGTGGAGTTTGTTGCAAAAAATCAAGGTAAATCCATTTTCCGTATCACCCAAAAATCAAGTTTGTTGCCAAAACAGGTTGCCAAAACATAACATACACCGTTGTTCTGTGTCACACAGCCACAGATGGAGTGCTGAAAATGCAATAGGCCAATCATCCCTATGGGGATTTTAAACAAGAAACATTTTTAGTGAGTTTTCTTAGAATCTGCAACCTCATTGAATATATATCTACAACCAGAAAGGGCTGAAAACCAGGAAAGGAACCAATAATGCTTATGTTTAAATGGTTGTTAGATGTATTCATAAAAAAACTATATTGTTTATTTTAGATCATAATCAATTGGATATTTTAGGTGTTAAATGTATTTTGTAGAACCATAAAAATATGTGATGCAAATATGAATAAGATTTTATAATAGTTGGAATATGTTGCTTGGAGATTTTTGGGATAGTTTTTAATTGGGAAAAGCTCAAAAGAGGTTTCTAGTTCTACCACTAAGTAATGTTGGATAGTATTTAAGTAATATGTTGATGCATATCTAGAACAGTGAGGAAAAGATTATTATTATTCTACAACAGCCATTGATAATTGATTAGTTAGTTGTATGTTGTTGATCACTTCGATTCCTTTTAATATTTTTTTGTTTTTTAACAAAATTATTGCGAAATATTTGATGTTGAGTATGGATTAATGGTTGTGAAACAGATGCAGAGTTTGGCTAATGAATTTGGAATTCAGGCCACACGCCGACATTCGTGTTCCCGGGACTCATGTTCTCCCTTCTTTCAACGGAAACATGTTTTCCTTGATCTTGGATTTTCATATTTCTTAGAAAACATTAAGGTGATCCTTACAAAGGTCCAATATGGGGGAATTTAATGATGTTGTTTGAGAGATGTTTGGTTTATGATGAGGTATTAGAAAGGATTGAATTTGGATATAGTCAAAATTTTCAATGTAGTCAAAACTTATTAAAATGTAAACTTTAACTACTAGTAATGTGGACGCCCGGTTTGATTTACCGTAAACCAAGTATTCATTTAATTGTATGTTTCTGAAAAATCACAAACAATATTATTCAAAAACTCTTCATGCCTTTAAGATATTTTTTGATATTTTTAATTATTTGCTTATTGTTTCAACAGAGAATATGATCGAATTTCTCCAACTAAAACTGGAGAAAGCATTGAGAAGCTTACAATTTAACCACTTTGATGTTTTAGAGGAGGTTTTGGATTATATACGACACGAAGAATGTTGTTTTTTTCTTTTCTGACAGTTGTATTTTCTCAAGTCATTCAGCATTTTGCATTCCTTGGTATATTTAAAATGAATGGATTATGTAGTTCTTCTTTCTTTTATCACGTAGGAGTCGTGTGAGATGATAGTCTCATGCACGGTTTTGAATGAGAAAAAGAAGCGATAAATTCTCTTTTCCATTCTGACTCTCTCACTCCAGTCGTTGTTTTTCTTTCTGTTACTTCAAAAGTAGCTGCTTCAGTTTTAGCCACTTGAATTTTCGATATACTTTTTAATTATCATCAAATGAAGAGAATATTAAAATATGAAGAAAGCATATTTACCATGATATTTGAAAAGTCAAGCTGTGGCTTGAAGTTGCTCCTAATTCAAGGCGGAGCAATCCAAGACTAATGGGTGAGGATTTGTCGGCACTAGATTTCATGATGGCACACAAGGAGTTATATCACCAGTGGATGATACAGCATCGGAGAGAGCAAGAATGAGGACCTGCACCGCCTATAAGATCGGTGATCAACTTAGATGCTCTGGACAGGATGAGGGAGCCAGAGAGAAGAGTGTTGGTCAGTTCCAGCACAGTGCCTCCAACTGTTCCACCTCTTAGGACCGGTGCAGACCCAGGAAATCTCCAGCCGAAGCATCTGCATGGAAGCACAAGAAATGAAGGATGGGTATACCCCCCAGGACCGGCGTTGCCGGCGGTATCGTTTGCAACACCAGGATTCTTGGTCTCCACTCCGATGAGGTTACCCAACGAGCAGCTACCTGCAGGGTACTATGATGTGGAAACTCAGGTGGATATCGGATGATAGGAATGCAGGGCCAAAGCCATTCGATGACCTCGGCTGGAGTAGGAGGACATCGAGGAAATCAAGTAGGGCATCAAGGAGGATACCAAGGAGGGTGTCAAGGGAGAGCTTATGAGGATAGATAATATAGAGGTGAGGACGGGTACCCTTCGGATCCGAATTCTTTAGAAGCACTCTTGGACAAGCTGACTGGAAGGAATGGAGCAAGGCCCGCCTCCCTTTGGATTCCATAAATTCTGGCCGAACCTTGGCCTCGGGGGTTGAGACCGTCGGAGGGGATTCCCACCTATAATGGAGAGACGGATCCAGAGCATTTCGTAGGGACTTATCAAAACCTGATGGAATCTAGGGATATCCCCCACAACTTGAGGTGCAAGTTCTGGGGTGCTACCTCTGAGGCAACTGTCTGATATGGTTCAATTCTCTACCAAGGGAAAGCTTAAGAAGTTTCTATGATTTTAGTCGAGCCCTCCTATACAGGTATTCCCAGCTGAAGAAGTCAGGAAAGCTGCTAGCAACCAAGCAGAAAGCCTCGGAGGAACCAATGGAATACTATAGAAGGTATATGGATGACAGCATACAGGTGTCGGATAGGCAACAGGAAGAGAAGACTGTTACAGTGGATTCATCAACGGCCTAAAAGATGAGGTGTTGTTTCGAAAGCTAACGGAAAATATCCCTAGCACTTTTCATGCACTCCAGATTGCTGTACAGCTATATTGTGCTGTCAACGATGCGACCCGCAAGAGGAAGGAAGATAATGATAGCCTTCTCTCGGGAAAGGGTGACAAGAAGAAGGTACCAAAGACAGGGAAGAGGGATTCAGGAGCATGGTAACGGGAAAATCAAGAGTAGAAATCTACACCCCGCTGACAAAGCCACGCTCGGAGATATTGACGATATACAAGAACCTATTCGGAGATACCCCTCCAATTCAAGGAATCCCGTCAACAGAGAATGCTAAGAAGTGGTGTGCTTATCACAAATCTCATGGGAATACCACGGACGGCTGTCGTACCTTGAGGAACGAAATAGGAAAACTGATAGAGAGGGGGAATTTACGAGACTGTGTTGCTCTCGAAGCTAGGAAGGAGGGGCAACAGCAGCATTTCAGAAAAAAAAAATGGAGAGGAGCGAATCAATATGGTGCAAACAGAATTGAATTTCCGGTGTCGGAAACTTTAAAACTAACTAGAATTCATACTAGATACCGTAACGTATAATAAATTGAAACGCTTCCGGAATCTACAAAACGATGAAAAAACAACCAACAAGTAGAATTGGATTTCCTAATTCAGAACAATACTCATTAACCAGAATGGAACTTAGAATACGTAAACTATGCAAAATCGTATATGGACTCGTATTCATAAACCTAATGGCCGGATAATTTTATCCTAGCGACAAATCAACGGAATATACTAACTTCCGAACACGGAACTAATGTAGAGTAAATCCCAGAATCTTAAGTTCCGCCACGAGAAATAAATGGAAAGCGGTTGGAAAATAAAAAATGGATAATGTTTGAAAAAGTCTTTAATTATTTCATTGGACGTCTCCTAATTAAACGTTGTCTAAAGAAATATAATTGACGGCTCAGCCACCTACGGCTCCTCCAAAATGCCTTCTATCGCCCAAATAACAGCCGTTAATCCTATGCTCTCCAACTAGTGGACCATCCGATGAACTCATAAGGAAGAATTAAGGATTTAAAATCCTCGGATGGATGCCCTCATAAGAAGAGGACCATCCGATGAACCCATAAGGAAGAATTAAAGATTTTCAGATTTTAAGATTCTCAAATCCTCGGATGGACACCCTCATAAGAACAGGACCATCCGATGAACTCATAAGGAAGAATTAAGGATTTAAAGGTTTTCAAATCCTCGGATGGATGCCCTTATAAGAAGAGGACCATCCGATGAACGTATCAGGAAGAATTAAGGATTTAAAGGTTTTCAAATTCTCGGATGGATACCCTCACAAGAAGAGGACCATCCGATGAACGTATAAGGAAGAATTAAGAATTTTAAGGTTTTCAAATCCTCGCATGGATGCCCTCATAAGAAGAGGACCATCCAATGAACGCATAAGGAAAAATTAAAAAATTTAAGAATTAAAGGTTTTCAAATCCTCGGATGGATACCCTCATAAGAAGAGGACCATCTAATGAACGCATAAGGAAGAATTAAAGATTTTAAAAATTTAAGATTTTGAAATCCTCGGATGGATACCCTCATAAGATGAGGACCATCCAATGAACACATAAGGAATAATTAAATATTTTAAGAATTTAAAGTTTTCAAATCCTCGGATGGATACCCTCATAAGAAGAGGACCATCCAATGAACGCATATGGAAGAATTAAAGATTTTCAGATTTTAAGATTCTCAAATCCTCAGATGGACGCCCTCATAAGAAGAGGACCATCCGATGAACGTATAAGGAAAAAATTAAATATTTTCAGATTTTAAGATTCTCAAATCCTCAGATGGACGCTCTCATAAGAAGAGGACCATCCGATGAACGCATAAGGAAGAGTATAAGGCTAAATGCCTTTAGAAACATTTGAATGATGCTGGATTTCAGGCAGTTGACTACCCTCGTCAGAAGGGGGGAAAAGCACGTGGATTTGACTCGGATAGTCGAACTACAGATTTGTGAAGGAAAGGATGACAAAAAGGTACGTAAATGATTTCTTTGAGCATTTGTTTTATAGGCTTTAGAACATCGGACATCAATCTTAGGATCTTTCACCCAATGCTCTTAAGGAGGGAGAAATAGGGGATGAGATACATAGATAAACCATACATATACATAAGACAAACGATGCATACACATAAAGAAAGACTTAGGGGAGAGTGGTGCATAAAAATAAAAAATAAAAGCAAAGCGAAAATATTTTTCGTTAGAAATTACACATGAAAGGAGAAATTACAAAGCAAATAAAAATACAAAGGAAAGGAAGACACCCTGAATAATCAAGAGTCAGGAGGCGGCCGGATAGCGTCGGGAAGTTGGGACCGGGGGTTCTTGGAAACTACCCTTGGTTGACCGTCCCGAGAACTCACGCCGAATCCATATAAGGCATGGGTAGTGCAGTATTCGTTGTATCCGTGAGGAATAGGGGATTCAGGGCAGACCTTCTTATCGTTCCTCCTATCCACGGGAGGAGGAGGGCCAGGAGGAGACAGGGGTCTTACTGGAGCAGTCAGAGCTCGGAGAGAAGAAGCAGGGAGAGGAGGAGAATCAAAGCAGAGGGCCCCCAAATCCTGGGGACCAATTGACCAAGGTCTTGTTCAATAGGCATCAGAACTTATAAAGATAACGCCATTCGGCGTCAGGTTTATATAAAATTCTTTGGTAATCGAGCATGTGCCTTTCGGGAACCCATCATCGTATTTGTTTGTAGACCCAAGTGGTCTGGTGGTTGTTCGACTCGGTCACGACTTCTTTCACGGCTTTCTCAAATTCGAGGGATCAGATGATCTCTTCCGAAAGGGCAGCACTCTATTCACAAAGATTGGAGCCATCTCTCCAAGGTTGTAATTCTTGCTCGATTTTGGACAAACGCGATTCTAGCTTGGCCGAGCGGAGTTTCTTTGTTGCAACTCCTGAGCTAAAGTAGAAGACCTATGCCTTTCCTCAGCAAGGTCCTGGAGAAGAGTAGAGAGGTAGCGTTGATGGGTGGATTCAAGGAAATCTCGGAGATAGGCCGAGTATTTCCGAAGTAAACTTGGATACGTGAAGCATTAAAGGTTAGGACTTGTTAATAAAATGCATGGCAAACAAGACACAAAAGAGAAAGGAAAATTACCGAGTGATCGGAGCGAGGAATTTGTAGCTGCGTATCATTTGGGGGAGAGGGACTGATGGATTGGACTCTCCGGCCGAGGTCTTTTCTGACTGCAACTCAGAGGGTCGTTGGCAAGGGCGCCGACCAGGTCAGGAAAAGGAACAGGTATGGAGACCACAGAGCTAGTACCCACGGGCAGAGTCTCACTCGGGGGGGTCGGGCCTTCCAACTCTGGCAAGACAGGAGAATCAGGAGCTGGATGGCAAGACGGATCATCCGGAATTGATCGCAATGCTAAAAAAGAAGAAAATAGATCAGAAAAAGGAAGAAAACACAAGGAAAAGGGGGAATCAACCATCAGAATAAAAGGAGGCTGGAGGGGTAACCTTGATCGGGCCAGATGGCACGATAATAAGAAGCATAGAAAACCTCGGCGGGGTACACCTCGCGAGGCCCAGAAAATCCCCCATTCTCAGGGATCCAGTATGGACACAAGTATACGGCTATTCAGCAAAGTCTCATAATCCAAGCGTAGCTTATCAGGGAGCCAAGGTACCTGATCCTCGGATGTGACATTGCGGTTCCACCAGGGAGCAAGATAGGTCAGATGGTCATAAGAATAATGACCGTCCACTAACCACCCCTTCGGATAATTGACAAAGCCCCAGATAAAGTGGGCATCGGGAACACGGGATGCAAAGCCAAAGATGCCAGGAATTTGGCTTGCGTTTCCGGAAAGAGAGAAGAAAAATCGAAACAGATCCACAGACTCAGAGACCCCACATCGGCGACAGTTGACTAGAAACGCCATGATAACTACAAACCCATTGGGATTAATTTGAGCAGGAGAAATATTGTAGTGGTGAAGGAGTTCAGAGTATAAAGGAGTGAAGGGCAGGCTCAGGCGCTTCGGAATGCATTGCCCATTAGTCTGATATTCATCTGATTGTCAAGGGGTAAGTTGAGCATCCATTGCCAGAAGACAGAACATCTTGGAGGCGGGTTTGACAGTTTCGGCTCGGATCCATTCCTGCGCTGGGTCAGCAGGGGATCCCAGAGCATTTGAGACGACCCTCAGTGGTCGGATACACAAGAATTCATGTAGGGCTTCACCAGTTCTTGTCTGAGAATCTAGACGGCGAGAGCTGGGACCCTCACCAAAAGAGACAATCTTGGGGTGAGTCATATCGTTGCAAGGAGACGAGGAGGTGGTATGGTCTGAAGAGTTACCAGAAGTTAGCGAAGCCAAGAGAGAGCGATTTAGAACAAGTGGACAGGAATCTTCAGAAAAGGAGGAAGAATTGCAGGAAAGATAATCAGCCATGCGAGTGGAGTGAGGAAAAATGAGGAGGAATTTATAGTGCAGGAAAAGAGAGCAAGGCGGTGGAAGATAAAGGGGCAAGGACAAGCAGTACCTTGGAAGACGACAAAATGATTAAGTCACTTAAGAGAAGGGGAAAATCGGAAACTGCGCAGCCGTCATGTGAAAAGTGCGCCAATCTAGGCCCACTCATTAAAAAGATGTCGCCCCCGGGATAACGAAACGGCAAAACCCACGAAGCTTCGGCTAACAGAGTTCGGATAAAAGGGCAGAAGGATCGGACAAAGTCAAGCCAAGCGTTGCTCTTCCAAGAGCCAACACTCGTCTTGCGGGGCTTGTGATGATACATAGTGCATCATCAACTAATGAGAAATGTGATGACGCACCTACTTAAGGAAACTGCCAGGAAAATACACGGGCACGTACATGAGAGGATATTAAGCAAGATACATGAGGTACAGACTCACGTGAGGTATACGTGGGGAGGAGGAAAAAAATGATGAGTCAGTAGGGAAAAGGGGTCGAGGTAGGCGCCCCAGGACGCCTATAAAAGGAGGCCGCAATCAGCCATTTCAGGTAAGTTCTCTAACTCTTGAATACTGAGTTTTATCTTTCAAGGTGATAATACCGGCCCAGAACCCTGCTGGGCCAGGAAGAGGGCTTGCGGCCCAAAGTTAACAGAGCGGTACCTTCCCCGCTGAGAGGCATGTCCGGACAAGAAAGAGGACAGATGGTGACAAGTGGTCCTGCAACTTATCTTCAAGCAGGCGAAGCTCTGCTATAAATACCAGCCTCAAATAGTGAACAAGGTATGTGATATATATCTCTCTACTTTATATTGAGAGCACCTTCCGTACGTTTTCCTTCCCCGCTATCCCCATCTCATCATCACGCCGGAGGCTCTTCCCCGGGATGCCTCCCGGGGATTGTTTTGTAGGATTGTAGCGGGTTGATCGAGAAGGGACCCGGATAGCCTTAACCCCGGTAAACGGACGGATTTTGGTAGCATCAATTGGCACGCCCAGTGGGATAGTTCCACCTTCGCACGATGGAGTCGCCAAGGAGAGGGCGTGGGCGCCCGAAGAAGAACGCGACACCTTCAGGGAGTGGTCCTCCTCCCCTCCCGGGAGATGACATGACCTTGAGGCAGTTGCAGGAGGAGGCTAGACACCAGCGTGAGCTAGGAGTACCACAGGATGGTCACGTGGAAACTGCCTCCGATGAAGCCGACTCGGAAAGAGAGTACCAGGATGAGCAGGAGCCTAGGCCCGCTAGGGAAGGCAGTCCCCGGGCCCGGGAACCTGAAACCCGGGAGGAGGGGCAATACCTGGCCGGAAACCCTCAAACTCGGGGACCGGCTTTCCCGGAAGAGGGGCAACCCTTAGCTAATACGGAGGAATCGGCAGCGTTGGAATTCATGAGAGCCAACAAGGAGTTGTACCGCCAGTGGGTACTCTCTGCCCGGGAAAAGTTAAGACGAAGGGAACCTGGAGGGGACCCGGCAGGCCCTCCGCGGGGACATCAAAGGGAAGTTATCGATCTAGACGGGGTTGTTCAGCCGCCAAGAATACAGGGGCGAATTAATTTCTCAACCATCCCATCTTCTTTCCCCCCGAATTTCGGAGTTCGAGGAGGAGTGGCTACTGGACAACAATCAAATTTAGTTCCACATGCTCCACCCTACTACCCGCGTTCTAGCCGGGGGACGGAGCAGACCGGGTACGACCTTCCAGTCATGCCTACGGAATTATTGGGTTATCAGGCCCCTGGAACCCAGGGGAACCCGATCCAGTATTCCATACCCATGTATGGGTCAATGGGGGTGAACTACGGTTACCCGGAGAGATACTGTAGGGAGGATGATAGGATGCGGGGCTATCAGGTGGCGCAGCAGGATCCCAACTCTTTGGAGGCGCGATTGGACAAGTTGGTGGGGAGGAACGGAGCTCAACCCACTTCCCCATGGGTACCTCGGGTGCTGGCATACCCATGGCCTCCGGGCCTTCGGGTCCCGGAGGGAATCCCAACGTATAATGGAGAGACAGATCCGGAGGAGTTTGTTAGGACGTACCAGAACCTAATGGTGTCACGGGACTTCCCGGAAGAACTAAGATGCAAGTTGGTAGGCTGCTACCTGAGGGGAAACTGTCTCCTATGGTTCGATTCCTTGCCCCGGCAGAGTCTTAGAGATTATTATGATTTCTCCAAGGCTCTGCTGTTCCGGTACGCTGGGTTGAAGAAGGAAGGGAAACAACTGACTGAGCTTCTTGCCACTCGGCAGAAAGCTGCAGAAGGGCCAATGGAATATTACCGAACGTACATGGACGATAGCATGAAGGTCATAGACAGACAGCAGCAGGAGAAGGCGGTGATTAGCGGATTTATAAATGGCTTGAGGGATATGGCGTTGTTCCAGAAGTTGATGGAAAACATCCCGGAAACCTTTCACAACTTACAAATGGCGGTGCAATTGTACTGTGCGGTTAATGACGCCACCCGGAAGAGGAAGGAAGAATCTGGGGGATTTCTCCCGGACAAGATGGAAAGGAGGAGGGTGGCTGAGCCAAGTAGAAGGGATTCGGGTCCTGCGCCGGTGAACCGGGCAAGGGCATATAGTTTTACCCCGCTCAGCAAGTCCCGGACAAAGATACATGCTATTCACAAGGATTTGTTCCCGGATCCGCTGCCCATCCAGGGGACCCCGTCTAGGGATAATGCGAACAAATGGTGCGCCTATCACAAGTCTTATGGACACTCGACAGAGGGGTGTAGAGGGCTGAGGAATGAGATAGAAAGATTGATAGAGCGGGGGCAGTTGAGAGATTGCGTGGTGACAAAGGCAAAGAAGGAGAATCCTCGGGACCAGCCTCAGGAGCAACCCCGGAGAAGGTGGAGGCCTAACCCCGGGAGAGGAAACGGGAGAACCCAAGGCAACCAAGGCAACAGGGCCCCGGGGAGGCCCGCCATAGCCGCTGTACCAGTCCAAGCAGTAGAGCCAGCCCCAGTACCCAACAGAATGATCAACGTAATAAGCGGGGACGTCGGAGAAGCAAGCCATTCAGTTTCCGCTATCCGGGCCCGGACGCGATATGTTCCCCCGGGGGAGGTTCAGGGGAAAAGGTTTCGCCCCGATGAAGCTCTCACTTTCTCTGAGGCAGATGCAGCCCCGCCACAGATACCCCACTTAGACCCAATGGTGGTAACGGCGGAGATTGAAGGCTTTTTGATCAAGAGGGTGTTTTTGGATGACGGGAGTAGCGTGGAAATCATGTTCGCTTCTTGCTTCGATCAATTGGGAATCGGGAGACAAAATCTGAATCTCCTTCGTCTCCCTTGTCAGGGTTCACGAGCAAAACTGAAGTTCCCCTAGGTGTTATTCCCCTCGTAGTGTGTATGGTGGACGAGAAGAACCGGAGCAAGAGGGTCTCAGTGACATGCAACTTTGCTGTTATTGATGCACCCTCACCGTACAACGTAATCATAGGGAGGCCCTGGCTAACCCAAGCCCGGGCAGCGAGTTGTCCATACCTGCTGACAATGAAGTTCCCCACCGCGCAAGGAGTGGCAGTCGTACGGGGAAGCCAAGCAATCGCGAGAAGTTGCATGATGACGGTGGTCTTAGATGCAAGGAAAGAAGTAGGGGCGGTGTATGGAGAAGCTCCCCGCCAAGAGTTGGAAGAAATGCAAGTGGCGGACAAAGGGATGGTCACAGTGGGAAAAGATCTCCCGAAGGAAGTAAAAGGTGCGTTGAAGGAACTCTTGGCCAGATATCAAGGAGTATTCTCATGGAGCCCGGAGGACATGGTGGGGGTGTTTCCAGAGTTGGGGGTACACAAGCTGAACATAAGCCCGACAACCAAGCCAATCAGGCAGAAGAAAAGACTTGTAGCCCCGGAGAGAGCGGAATTCATAAAGAATGAAGTGAAGAAGCTGGAGAGAGCCGGGGTGGTCGAGGAAATCATCTACCCGGAGTGGATAGCTAACCCGGTCTTAGTAAAGAAGCATGACGGAAGCTGGCGCATGTGTATCGACTTTACAGATTTGAATAAATGCTGCCCCAAAGACAGTTACCCTCTCCCGAATTTGGACCGGCTGGTAGAGGCTATCGCGGGGTACTCGGTGCTGGCTTTCTTTGATGCACATAAAAGGTATCATCAGGTGCAGATGGATGAGGCGGACAAGGCGAAAACCTCTTTCATCACCGATTTTGGGACCTTTTGCTACAAGAAGATTCCCTTTGGGTTGAAAAACGCGGGGGCTACTTATCAGAGAATGGTGGACAAACTCTTTAAGGACCAAGTGGGAAGGAACATGGAGGTATATGTCGATGACATGGTGGTTAAAAGCAGGACTTATGGGGCTTTCCTGAATGATCTGGAGGAGATGTTCAAAAAACTTGAGCTGAGCAATCTAAAGCTGAACCCCTCCAAAAGTACCATTGGAGTGGGAGCGAGGAAGTTCTTGGGCTTCATGGTGTCAAGCCGGGGCATTGATGTCAACCCGGAAAAGGTAGAGGCCATAGCTAAGATGACCTCCCCCAGGTCGGTTAAAGAAGTACAACGGTTGACAGGTTCCCTTGCGGCCCTCAGCCGATTCCTATCAAAGGGGGTAGATAGGCAGCTACCTTTCTTCAACATTCTCAGGAAGGCCAAGGCATTCGAGTGGTCCGGGGAGTGTGAGAAGGCGTTCCAAAACTTGAAAGATCACCTTCGACAGTTGCCAACTTTAAAGAAGCCATACTCGGGGGAGGAGCTTTTCCTGTACATAGCGGCATCTCGGGAGGCAGTAAGTGCCGTGCTAATCAAAGAAGAGGAGGGAAAGCAGCACCCAATCTACTTTGTTAGCCGGGCACTTCGGGGGGCAGAGACCCGGTATACTGAATTGGAGCAATTAGTTCTAGCACTGGTACATGCTTCAAGGAGGCTTAAACCCTACTTCTAGGGCCATTCAATAGTGGTCCTCACCAATTACCCGCTCAAACAAGTCATGTTCAAGCCGGAGGCATCAGGGAGAATGATGAAATGGGCTATAGAGTTGGGAGAATATGAAATTCGGTATGAGCCAAGGAGGGCTATCAAGGGGCAGGCTTTAGCAGACTTTCTGGTGGAATCAGAAGCATGGATACAGGAAGAGCAGGAGACGACCAAGGCTGAAATAGCCCCGGCTTGGAGGTTATATGTAGATGGATCGGCGCACTCAGGAGGCAGCGGAGCGGGAGTCTTGTTGATTAGCCCGGAAGGGAAGGAATACCCCTATGCGGTCCAATTTACTTTCAAAACAACCAACAATGAAGCCGAGTACGAAGCCTTGATCGCAGGATTAAGATTGGCAAAGGAGATGGACATCAAAGCTCTCATGGCATACAACGACTCTCAGATTGTGGTACAGCAGGTGAAAGGAGAATATGAAGCCCGGGAGAGGAGCCTACAGAAATATTTGGAAACGGTAAAACCGCTGGTAGCCGGGTTCGAAACCTTCAACCTGGTCCAAGTTCCCCGAGAGGAAAATAGTAAAGCAGATGCTTTGAGCAAGTTGGCCTCCTCGGAATTAAAGCCTGAGCCTAACCAAAAGTTGTACATGGAAGTACTAGGAAGGAGGAGCTACCAGGAGAATGACCAAGTGATGGTAGTAAATGAGGAAGAATCCTGGATCATTCCCATGCGGGCATACCTAGAAGAAGGAACCACCCCGGAGGATAGGGTTCAGGCCCGGAAGTTGAGAGTCAAAGCGCCTAAGTATGTGATCCAGGGCGGGGAGTTGTATAAGAGGGGATATCTCCAGCCTTTGCTTAAGTGTGTAGAAAGGGCAGAGGGCCAACACCTTATCCGGGAGGTGCATGAAGGATCTAACGGGAGTCACCAGGGAGCTCGCACAATGGCTAGGAAGATCTTAAGACTGGGTATTATTGGCCGACGTTGTTCAAAGATGCGGAAGTGCATGTTCAGAAGTGCTTGGCATGCCAAACATCCGCCCCGCTAATCCATGTGCCCCGGGAGGAGTTAATCGGGGTCACGGGAGCCTGGCCGTTCAGCAGGTGGGGAATTAACTTGGTGGGACCTTTCCCGACTGCCCCGGGAGGAGCTAAGTACGTGATTGTGGCGATTGACTACTTCAGCAAATGGGTGGAGGCAGAACCACTCACCAACATACGGGGACTAACTTGTGTTAAGTTTTGCTGGAAGAACATCATTTGTCGATTCGGTATCCCAAAGATCATAGTCACGGATAATGTGACGCAGTTTGAAAATGATCCTTTCAAATCATGGTGTATCAAGTATGGCATAGAGCAGAGGTTGACATCTGTGTACCACCCCCAAGCGAACGGGCAAGTGGAAGTCACCAACCGCACTATCATCAAAGGGTTAAAAAACCCGCTTGGAGGGCGCGCGGGGAAATTGGGTTTGGGAGTTGCCCAGCGTTCTTTGGGCCCACCGGACTACTGAAAGTTCAGCCACCGGGGAATCCCCATATTGTTTGGTATATGGGTCGGAGGCAGTGATTCCCGCGGAGATTGGGATCCCGAGCCCTCGGACTCAACACCAATGCTCGGAAGAAGAAGATGTTGGACGGCGCCTTGACTTGGACCTCCTGGAAGAAAAGCGAGAGAATGCAGCACTCCAGGAAGCCAAGGTGAAGGAGCGAGTAAAGAGGTACCATGACAGGAGGGTGCGGAAAGAGGTTTTCGCCCCCGGAGATTGGGTGATGAGGAGAAATGACAAGAACCGCCAAGCCCCGGAGGGGAAGCTTGCACCCAATTGGGAAGGGCCATACAAGGTGAAGGAAACACACCCGGGCGGAAGCTACGTACTGGAGGACAAACAGGGAAAAGAGATCCCCAGGAGATGGAATGTAGCTAACTTAAGAAGGTTTTACGGGAAGTAGAGTGCCCCACGCAGAACTTTAGTTAGTCAGGCATGGATATGCCCCTTCCCGGAAGCATGAATATGTCCGGAGAGACAGTCCCGACGTTTGGCCTCGTCTCGGTCTTAGAGAGGAAGGATGGTAAAAGAGACCCATGGGGTCGCTCCCATTCGGGTGCCCCGCTAGATTGGACCCGGGACTTGAATGAAGCACGGGGACCAAAGAATGTAATGCTTACAGAATTAATGAGAAGGGATTTTCGAAAGAACTTTTATTCATTGATTCTTAAATTTCAAAGCACACAGGCTGATATGTTACAAAGTATTTTACATACAAGTTTTTTCTATCTGCTACTATACCCACTTGGGACCTGACCCGGAAGCACCCTCAGGGTTACCCGGGCGGAAACCCCCTCCGAAGAATTGAGAAGACAGGAGATCTTCGGCAAAGCGGGCATCCGGGGCTTGATTCCACGCTAGCTCCTCTTCCAATTGCGAGGCGTCTTCTTCGTTCAATTCGGGGATAGGAACAACCACGGATCCTTCTGGAAGCGGCTCCGCCAGGCGCATCCTCCTTACCCCGGCCGACGTAACAAACTTGTATTTAGGAAACAAGTCTGCTGCACCTTTACCCTTCTCTTCCCGGCTGATGCGGGTGCCCTCAGCGGTTTTAACCCCCTTTGTGGTGACTCCAGAATCGGCAATTTCCCGGATGCGTCTTATCCGGCGTGCCACTTCTTCCGGGTCAATGGATACAGTCATATCTTTGTATCGTTCATACACCACATCCACCTCCACCCGGGTAGGGACTCGACGAAGGCTAGAGGGGTAGGGCTCAGCTTCTCCCGCGGTTATCTTATTATGCCACTCCACGACGTCCAAATAAGCCTTATGATTGGGAGCTCCCTCACCAAACTTCTTCGGGTTAGGCTCCATGCGTTCAATCGTCCTGCGAACCCCGGCTGGAATATCGGTAAGAGGAGACACCCCAACTAAGCCATTCTTGAGACCCAAAAGATGGTAGGATAGCCGGGTGATTAGTAGAGCATCCTGGAGGACCCTATTCCTGTGAGTGAGGGACCGATTCTCCTTCTCAAAGTCGCAGAGAAGCCTGTTCTGAGCGGAACGGGTCTCCAATTTCCTAAGTTTTTCCTGTGCCCGCTCTAGTTCGCCCCACACCATACCCAGTTCCTTGGCGGTACGATGATTGGAATCGTCATGAAGGGCCTGCAACTCGGCGATGGTCTGATGGGAATTCAGGGCCTCCCGCATATGATCAGAAGCTAGGTCGAAGCAGTGATTCAGCGAGCCAAATTTATTATCAACAACTTTAAGAAATGATACTAATGCCCGGACGGACCCGAACTCATGGACAAACGCACACAACCCAGCCTCAGACATGGCCCGGGTAGCTTGATCGCCTCAAAACCTCCAATGAGCCAGCTTCCTTTGAAGGAATGAGCATTGGAGGCAACCAGCGCGGGGGAGAGAGAAGTAAGTACCGGAAGAACAACTAGGATGAGGGAAAACAAAAGGCATGGGTCCCCGCGAGAGATCTCCTTCCAAGTAACGCTCAGACTACAAAAGATGACAAATTCATTAAAAGCAGAACTTTGTATTAAGCAAAATGGGCACCAAGGCCGAGTTCTACAAACACCTCCCGGGGAGGCAAGTTACAAAATAAAAGTACAAAAAAACTTAGGCTAAAAGACTAGAGGAATACATCATCCTCAGCAGGGCCTCTCTCTCCCGAGGTAGCGTGAGCCCTCTTCCATCTCCTCTCCAGTTCAGCTACGTCCGCATCAGACCAGTCAGGACCGCAGTAAGCGGGAGCATCCACCTTTGGCTCATCTTCCGGGCACTCAGGGAATCCCACTTTCCGGATAGACTTCCGGGATTGGTAGAGCAAGTCATCTTGCCCCCTTGGAAGTCCCACAGTGTACCCCCCGTCTCCCCCTCAAGGACAGCCTGATACCCAAAGTTGTCAGGTACAGCACAGAACTCCTGATAGCTTTCAGCCCAATGAGGCGTCTCCGGGACTACCCCATAAGCATTGAAGCTTTCCGGGCCGGGGTCAGGGCAAGAAGCCTCATCGATCCCCGGAAGCTTGACCTTCTTAATGTCTGAGGCGGAAGGGACCCGGGAGGACATTTCAGCGAATCCCATAGTTGGGGCACCAAGTTCTCCAGGTTCGCCTCTTGGAGGGATCTCCAGCGGTAGTTTAGTTGACCGCTTGCCTTGGGACGGTAGTAGGATGCCTGGGCTTCAAGGCGAGCAGGCCCTGGAAGCCAATCCCGCAGACTGCGGTTCATCTCGTGGCAGGCATCCGCACTGGCGGCAGCGGCGATACCCTCTAGCCTTTTGTCAAAATCAGCAGAGTGGAGAACTTTCTGGACCACAACGTCCAGGGCTTCGAGCTGAGCATCTTTCTTTTCTTTCTTGAGAGAAGTGTATTTTTTCTCCACCTCCGCCAGCTTTTTTTCCTTCTCTGCCAACTTTTTCTCCCTTTCGGCCAGCTTCTTATGAGAAGCCTCCAGCCGGGCTTCCAGATCATCTCGCCCGGCCAACCTCTCCCGGGCGTCGCGGAGTTCCTTTTCCTTTTTAGCAAATAGACCCGCGCTGTATTTAGAGTACGTCCGGTTGAGCGCCTCCGCCAGTTGGGAATCCGCTAGGAGCGTGTCGGCGAAGGTGGTGGTCTATAAAATTTAAACAAAAGTAAGATTACCCGGAAGGATAGAAACATGGTAAAAATAGCGATAAGCAACTGGGTAAGGTTAGAATACCTCTTCCCTCTCCTCAGGGATAGCTTGAGAATTATCCTGTAAGGGAATATTGGCAGGGGAAGGGGGAGGTGGGGGCGGGGCCGCACCCTCTGACCTTTGACGGGAACGCGGAGGAGACTCCTTGTCATCGGTCAGCGGCCGCTTAAAGCGGGAACTAGCCCCGCCACTGTAAGCTGGGTGCTGGATGAAATATTTCCTCCCCGGGGTAGGGGAGGACCCCGGGGCCCTCCGTTGGGAAGGTGGTCGTTGCTGACGGGCTCTTTGAGGAATGAACCCGGGGTTTTCGGCAGCATCCGGCCCAGGCGGAGGAGTCACTTGCTGCTCAGCTGGAGCGACCAACCCTAGACGAGGATTTCCCTGCTGATTATCACCCCCGGAAGGCATCCCCGCGAATGGCGTGACGTCTGCGTATAGAGTAGGTTGAACTGAAATCAGAAAACAGAAAATTAAAGTTAGATACATATATATAAATAAAGAAAAACAAAGAATAAAGCCTTTAATAGGCACCTTTAGCCGGCCACACCGCGGAGATGAGTAGAAGGGTAAAATTTTTTCAGGATATATCCCACGAGGCCAGTAATATCCCGCGTTTCCGGTCTTAAAGAAGGCATCCATGTCTAGGGGAGATAGGCGGAGGAGGTTATGATCATTGGTAGCATCAATTGAAAGAGAGGAGAGAGGTTTTTTATCTTCAGGGACGAGGAAATCGTTCCAGGGGGCATAGGATACACCCGGGAATCACAACGGAAGAAACCTTTTGCGGGGTACCCTTTGGCGGACTTGGGTTTACCCTTAACAAAGTCCCTCGTCCCAGAACGGATTACAAAGGAAAACACACCCGGGAAGGACGCGTGAGCGTGTCGCAAGGCGTAGAAGGAACGGAAGAGGAGGAGGGAGGAAGAGACGTTGCACCTCGCACAATTGACCAAGAAGGTCAGCACTAGCACAACCCTGTTGGGGTGTAGCTGGGCCGGGGCCATTTGATAAAAATTGAAAATTTCTGTAAACAGGGGAGGAAAAGGGAGGCTCAGCCCATATTGAAAGTGAATCCGGGAATGCAAGGTACCTCTCGCTCGGACATTCCCGGGGGAAGTTTGGATAAAGACGCATCCAGCGGAAAAGGGATGAAGCAACGTCTAACTAAATCTAAAACATCCCTATCTAAGGAGGGGGGAGCCCCAGAATGATTCAAAAACCGATGGCCCGAGGGCTTCACTCCGTGGGTAGGACCCGGGGGAGCACCATCGCCAACGTCCTCACCAAAAGCCTCCCCGTCCTGATCCTTGCGGAGGGGATGGGAATGCCCGGCCGGGGATGAACCCGCCTCATCTAGGACCTGCATACCCGGAGCGATTAGCTCCCGGGAGGTGCTGAAGGCCTCAGAATGGGTACCCGAGGAGGAACCCGGAGAGGGGATTGGATCAGGGGTTCGGAATTGGATTTCAAATTGATTTTGAATCCCCTCGGTATCCAGAGAGGAAGTGGTAAAGCGCGGGGAGCTCATCGTAGAAGAGGAATGGAAGAAGCAAAGGAGGAGGATCAGAGCTTACTTGTTAAGAGAAAGCGGAGCGTCTGGAAATTGTGCGAAGAAAGTAATCTAGTAAGGAGGGTTAGGCCCCTTATATAGGCGGGAGAATAGGAAATGCCGCCTCAAAAGGAGGAAAAGCAATGATGACACGGTAAACAAGGTACTGATTAATGCAGAAGGGGAAAAGACGGCGTTGTCAGAAACCAATTATAACACGGAGGGGCCCCACCAAAAGAAATAGCAGGAGGAGGAGTGTATAAGATCAGTCTCCCGCGTCAAGGAAACCCGGAAGACTGGTCTGAGGGGCTAGTGATAATACCGGCCCAGGAAGAGGGCTTGCGGCCCAAAGTTAACAGAGCGGTACCTTCCCCGCTGAGAGGCATGTCCGGACAAGAAAGAGAACAGATGGTGACAAGTGGTCCTGCAACTTATCTTCAAGCAGGCGAAGCTCTGCTATAAATACTAGCCTCAAATAGTGAACAAGGTATGTGATATATATCTCTCTACTTTATATTGAGAGCACCTTCCGTACGTTTTCCTTCCCCGCTATCCCCATCTCATCATCACGCCGGAGCCTCTTCCCCGGGACGCCTCCCGGGGATTGTTTTGCAGGATTGTAGCGGGTTGATCGAGAAGGAGACCCGGATAGCCTTAACCCCGGGAAACGGACGGATTTTGGTAGCATCACAAGGTACAAAATATCATCATTACACCGGAGCTACTACCCCCGGAGTAGCGCCGGAGGCTTGTTTTACAGGTATCGGGAGAACAAGTCCTTTGCAATTCTCATCCGAAGCCTAGGAGTTCGGATAGCCAAGCACATCAGCGAAGCAGCTCTCATACTTCACCATCCACTCATCCAGAAGCACTCAGATACATCAACGGTCCGAGGCCCCGATTTACTAGTGCGGATTTGCCCCGCATCAATATGTACGCTAACAAACAGGGCATTAATCTTTGATGCTAAATATTGGATTTTTTCAAGAATTATTGGGCATTTGATTGTGCATAAATCCGGAGCTATGATATAAGTTTCATTAGAATAGATAAAATTCATTTTAATTATTTTAATTCATTTTATATTCATGAAACCTTAAGGTAAGAGGGATTTGAACCCGACACTAGTGCAGAACGCTCTATTCACGGTGCTGCTTTCACGGCGGCCGTGACTGGGAGCTTCCGACGTCCATTCACTATATGCTGGAGAGGTTCCGATATCGGAAAGCTCTAGGGAGGCGCTTGAACGAATTTTAACGGCGGTTTGTGAAAAAACGCCATCAATTTTTGGTTTCCGATATCGTATTCATAACCGGAACTGCAACGTTCATACCACCTAACCCTATCTGTTGCGGTACGATGTCGGAAGCTCATCCAGAAAGACATATATGATAACCTTTTTTTTGGAAGGCCTTGCTTTGTTTTAGGACTTCCGAGTTCATAGTCTCCTCGCTCCGCGTCCGCCGACAAGATCGCCTCCTCAACTCCACCTCCTTCCCCCGAGGCTTCCAAGGCCACGAAACAAGGAGTCTCCGACCTCGCCTTCTTCTCCAACCTCTGATTGCAAGATATGGGATGTCGCCACATGAACTCTAGTCAAAACCCTCGTCGGCCACATCAACTATGTCATCTGCGTCAGTTACAACCACCAGGCCAAGATGCCCGTATCCAGTTTGGGATGTTAAGTCCAGCAAATGCCTCAAGGTCCTCAGGCACACTTCGAGGTTTGAATCCAATTTCCGGGATGTGAAATTCAATTTTTCAAGGTTTGAATCCAATTTCCCTTAGTCCAATTTCCGGGATGTGAAGTCAGCTCACAAAAGATTTAACATTTTCTTGAGTGTAGCATGATTGTGATGTGACATATGTTTATTGATATAGCTTGCTTTCTTTTTTGGTGGTTGTTTTTATTCAATTGGTTGTTTGTAGATAAAGAGTTTAGCATGGAGTTGTTTGTAGATAAAGCTTAGAATGATAGAGCTTAAGACTTCTATGCGATAAGACTATAAACAAGGTTTAGTTGTTTTGTTTCACTTGTTCCGAGCACATGGTTTATAAACAAGGACTAGGGCACGGGATGTAGTGTTTTAATCTGTGTTATATGTGCTCATTCTTGTTACCTTTCATGATATACCTTTCTGCTGAAAAGGGAAGTAAGTTATTACAAGATTTTACGGGATATGTTAATTTTGTATAGCTGTTGAATTTTAAATGTAAGCGGAGAGTTTTTTTGTTTCACTTGTTCTTATGATCAATGGCATGCAAAGACAAGTAAGAAGATGTGATGAAGCGTTACTTTAGCTCCTAGTAAGTTGAATTCATCTTGTCATGAATATGTTAAGATTTCCAAATTGAAGTGTCTTAGTGAAGTTCTCTTTTTTTGCTTGCAGGACCTTCCTTCTTATTCAAGCTGGTTGCGCGAACCATGAGATATCTTTATGGCATAACTGTGAAAAGAGCGGAAACTGAACCCTTTTTCCTTTGGCGACAAGTAAGTAGATCATGCTCTAGAACTTTCTATCTTTTGATGGTTGAAAATTTATGTTAGAAAGATATGACATGTTACTTTAGTGTCACTGGAAATGGTACTGAAGCTATCAATCTAGTTGCTTTCACTAGAAAGATATGACATCTAATTATATTTTGATTTTCCTTTTCCTACATTAAATTGTTTGATGCTTGGGCTGTGATCATTATCTTGGCATGTACACTGTTAGTTTGCTTACAGGAATGTAGTGGATGATATATTATGTAATCTGCTGCACTAGTTTATATTATTGTGCAATTTGAAAGATTCCATGCACTAGATCACGCTTTAGAGACATAATTATGACTTTTCTTGGGGATGCTGTGGCTTAAAGTCTTAAAGAGACATCTCTCCTTTTAGATTAATTGGAAGTAAATTGGCTCAGAAGACTGGTGCAAAGCTCAGACGATTGTGTTTTTCAGCATCTCTCGTCTCTATTGATGTTATAAAGAAGCTGCATCTGTTTCCTCAGAATTTTGCCGGCCAATTTATTGTTTTTACTACTTCCGACATCGGAACCAAAAAACCAACCACGGCGGTTAAACCGCCGTGGTTTGGCCGATGACCAGCCACGGCGCAGCCAACCACGGTGGTTTAAAACCGCCGTAAAACCCCATAAAAACCGCAGTGAAAGGCTGTTTTCTGCACTAGTGCGGTGAGGCATAAAATCTGAGGTCTTTACTAGATCAAGTCATTTAGTTAATAATATTGCTCTAATGACATTTAAAATTTGAGAAAGTTTCGTGTAATATAGGTTAAAAGTTAGGTAGTTGATGTATAATGAATTTAATGATTTTAAGTTGTATATGTTCTAATATCATTTGTTGAGGTTGATTACACATTACGTTACCTATAATCACGTACCCGTTGGATATTCTCTCTATATATAAATCATTTTACACTCCTCATAAGTTCGTAACACTGCACAACACCCAAACCACAAAAACACACAGTACACGCACCAATATTATTAATGGTGCCCGGCCCATTCAAGCACTATCACAGCTCTTCCAGAAGAGAAGACGCTGCAGAACGCGGTTCGTCCGGGACGAGGATGATCGCCCCAAAGTCGCCCATAACCAATTCAGCGATGAAAGACCGATCATCTCCCTGAAAGGCCTCGACGACATCGATGGCGAGAGAGTACAAATATGTAAGCAGATCGTGGATCGATGCATGCGAAGGCTACGGAATTTTCCAGATCATTGATCACGGCATCGACCGCCGGATCATTTCTCAGATCAGTCGTCTCTCTACACAATTATTCGCTCTCCTGCTGGAAGAAAAGCTTGGATTCCAAACTTCCGGCGGCTAAAGAAGCGGGTTTATGGTTTCTAGCCATCTGCAGGAATATATACCAACATATCCAGCATTTGTCATTCATTTTGGAATTCACATGTATGATATATAACAATGATTTTGCAGGGAGAGGTTGTGCAGGACTGGCGTGAAGCCATGATGTATATCACATATCTGGCTCATGCTAGGGATTACTCGCGATAGCCGGAGAAGCTGGAAGGATGGAGAAGTGTGGTGGAGAATTACAGTGAGAAAGTGTGGTGGGGAATTATATATATGAGTAATGGAAAGGGAATCACCATTGCCGACAACTATGCAATCATTGCTAGTGTAGGGAGATTCAAGGTTGAGGGCGCCGAGGTCCGCTGTGACATGGTGAGAGGCGCCGGAATCAACGACCCAAGGATCAGTGAGTGCCAAGGGAACCTTGCCTTGACGCTGGTTCTGACGCTGCTTCTCTGATGCCCTAGGATTGGAAGCCAAAAAAGCCTCGGAACTGAAGCGCTGGTGACAATTCAGGCTGTGTGAAACGGCACACGGCGGACGAGAGCGATCACCAGGTGCCGAGTTGATGCCAAAAGAACGAGATGACCCCCCTCCGTGGTTCGCGTAGTGAGCGGTGGCCATGGACGTGTTGATACACGAGTAGAGAATGCGTTGCTCTTCCTAAAGAAGTAGTCTGAGAAGTTTGTTGGATGAAACTGGATCACACCGCATGTCGAAGACGGTTTTGAACGCACCGTACTCGTTGCCTAAACCAAACAAGATGAAAGACACGAACTCATCATCAGAGACCGGCATGGCACACTCTGCGAGAGCATCCAAAATTGATCTCTTTTACTCCATGTACTCAATCTTGGACATGGATTCCTTGCACATAGATTGAATTTGTTGTTTGAGATGCATCTGCCGAGCCCGAGTCTGAGACTGGAACATCTGCTGCAACATGATCCAGGTCTCGGAGGTGGTGTATGCTCGAGTCATGACCCAGCATTTGTTTCGTCAGCGTTGAACGGAGCCGAAGAAGGACCAGCTTGTCTTCTGCTTCCAGGCGACAAAGTCCCGATTCAGACGGCGCTCGGTGGAGCCTTCGGCTGGATCCAGGTAGGGCCGGCCCTGGTGCATTGCTAGCACAAGAAATTGAGGGGTCCAATATTTTTTTATAAATGTATCATATAGGTGTATTTTTTTTAAAATATGTTTAATTATATAAATGAATTTGTGTTTTTTTTTAAGTGCCTATTTAAATTTGAGCCTTTTATTTTCTGAAGAACCCAATATTTAGTCTTGTTTATTAATTATTTTAACATATTTCTTCTTAAAAAAATTATTTTAATGTATTTTTTTAATGTATTGGACCAAAATTAAATTCTGCAATGGAGCATCAAGATACATTGGACCGGCCCTGAATCCAGAGTTTCAGCTTGTACATTGCCGGTGACGAGGAAACCTTCCAGCTCGTTTGCTTCTAGAGCCTATCAGATCGACAATGCTACTCCATAGCGAGTAGTTGATGCGAACAGACGACAAGCGCGGGAAATTACAGAATGGCTGCTGCGCCGCCAGATGTAGAAGGAACGATCTGGTTATTTTCAGAAGCCACCGGGAAAAGAAAAACAAAAGAATTAATCGAAGAATAACAGTGGTGAAGCTACGGAAAAGGATCGATTAATTGTCTGATACCATATAAGAATTGCAAAGAGAAGATTTACTACAAAGGTTAAATTTCTCATTACCTCAAGACTCCTATATATAGGAGGATGTCCTAACTGTAATCCTAGAATACCATAACTAATACAACAAGATTACCCAAACATAAGGAAATTAAATATTCTAAGTATCAAACAAAACATACGACAACTCATATACAAACATTCTAGAATATACTCTAATATCTTTATATTGTGGTATCTGTGCGATTTTTGTCAAAACAAGTTAGAGAACGAGTTAATATTCATATCTTTAGGTACAAAACATGAGTTTCTTGAACTACTTCCATACAACAACGAGCTAATTTCAGCTATGATCTCCACAAATGCCAGCGTTGGTGAGTCAAGATGGTGCAACATACATATCCGTGGTAGACAATCTCCTATAATCGAAGGGCCGGTGAAACAAAACCTAAAAATTTTTCGGTAACGTAGATGTCGGGAAAATAACCAGATCGCATCCTAAAAATTTGAGGATTTTGACTAAATATTTTTTTTATTTACACGTGTCAAGTTTATTAGAAAATTTTAAAACAGATCCTATCTCTCTGGTTGAGTTTATGTTCATAGACGTTTTCAAAATGAATAATTCAATCAACTCAAGTAATAAATTTTTTGAAGATGAAACATCCTCGAATTAAAGATGATCGGGTTAAAGAATCAATAGAGCAAATGAACAAGAAAGTCATGTTCTTTTTGGGAGAAATAAACCAACAAGAAATTAACATAACATACGAAACTCTTCTCTAAGTAAATGTAGAGAAGAATTAAATGGGGAAAATCTCTCAAAATTACAGCAGTCACCTATGTAATTTAGTTCTGCAGAAATTTCTTCAACCAAAGAGCTGAATTCTTGGGAATCCTTTATAGCCCGTTCTTGTAGTCCACATAGTTGAGCCCAACCCTCATTCCGTAACCTGAGCCCCATTCATACGTGTCCATAAACGACCATGCAAAGAATCCTTTGAGCTTAACACCAGCCCTAAAAATAACGGAGTTTTATTCAATCGTCAATTTATATCAATATGTGTCTGAACATTAACTATTTATAAAGTTGAAACTACTTCACCCTGACCTTAAAAATAAAATTGATAAATAATCTATAGAATTATTTTATGTGATGTTGTTATATATCTATAGAATTTCATGTATTTTAAATATCCAATTTTTACGACTTGTAACTACACATAATTAAATAAATTAATGATCAAATATTTTCTTTAGTTCACCGATTGAAATTTAAAGTAAGAAAATACAACAAGGACGTAAAATTAATGATAGATTAATTATGCTGGAAATTAATTAAATTAGGGGTCTCACTTGATCGCATTCACCATTGCCTTAAAATGACCGCGGTAGAAACGAATTCTTTGTGGATCGGTGATCCCTTGGTTTACCGTCAGAAATCCGGTATCGCCGATTTCTGATAATGCAAAAAATATTTATTAATTAATGAGGATTTCATGAACTAAACAAAGAAAAAAAATCAAGAATTATTTATTTATAAATTTCATACCATTTTCGGTAACGTAGATGTCGGGATTCTGGTACTTCTTCTTTGTGTAGACAAGAAGAGACGTAAGCCCTTCAGGATAATCAAAAAATATGCTCACTCCGGTCTGTAAAATAACCGCTGAGTTATACCAAAATAGTTTATGAAAAAGATACAGAGATATTCAAAAATATTTTACCAAAGCATTATTAAACTTACCGGTCGACCAAGAAGTTTTCCATTTCTTTCATCTGTAAATTTTTGGAAGGAAAAAATTAGTTCCAAGAAATGTACTTGTTACATAAGTTCAGTTCATCAAATTAATCTTAAATTTGTTCAGTTCAGCTCAATACGTATATTAATACATTTATTTTTAATTTAATTTAGTAAAATTCGGTCCAGTTCAACTCCTTAGCTCTCAAACAGTACATCTACATCCATTTAGTTTCATTCGATCAGTTTAATTTAGTCAGTTTGAATAAAGAACGCAACGTAACATTCCATTCACTCTTTCATAAACTATTTTTTATTAAATTTGAATGCCTTACTTGTGAGATTAACACGAACGTCGGTTGAATAAGTGATGTTGGAACCAACGTTGGATTGAGGGAGACCAATAACGTAATTTGTAGTGTAGTAGTTTATCCCAACAAAATCCAAGGACCCTTTCACCGCCGCGCTCTCTTCCGAGCTAAATTCCGGCAAACGCTTTCCCAGAAAATTGTCGCATCACTTTTGGGTAGCTACCATAAGTTAATGGGTCCAAATACCTGCAAAACAAATCAATAATTGGTAACGAATGTAACAAACAGTATATATACTTTTATAACAAATAAATAACCATAAAATATGTTATTAAAAAATAAATAAATCATCCATAGTTAAAGAAATAAAAATGCAAAGTAACTAACCATCAAAGGAAAAAATCAAGAGCCCATATAAGAATCGACTAATTGTCGGATACCATATAAGAATTGCAGAGAAGATTTACTGCACATGTTAAATTTCTCATTACCTCAAGACTTCTATATATACAGGATGTCCTAACTATAATTCTAGAATACCATAACTAATACAAAAAAATTACCTAAACATAGGAAATTAAATATTCTAAAGATCAAATAAAAAATATGACAACTCATATGCAACATTCTTGAAGATACTCTAATATCTAAATATTGTGGTATTTGTGCGATTTTTGTCAAAACTAGTTAGAGAACAAGTTAATATTCATGTCTTTAGCTACAAAACATGAGTTGATTAAACGAAATCCATACAACAACATCGTTGGTGAGTCAAGATGGTGCAACATACGTATCAGTAGTAGACAATCTCCTATAATAAAAGGGCCGGTGAGACAAATCCTGAAAAAGTCGATGAAAATTTGAGGATTTTGATTAAATCTTTTATTTAATTATTTGCTCGCGTCAAGTTTATTATAAAATTTTAAAACAGATCCTATCTCTCTGGTAGAGTTTATGTTCATAAATGTTTTCAAAATGAATAATTCAATCAACTCAAGTAATAAATTTTTTGAAGATGAAACATACTCGAATTAAAGATGAGAGCAAGAAAGTCATGTTCTTTCTGAGAGAAATAAACCAACACGAAATTAACATAACATACGAAATTCGTCTCTAAGTAAATTTAGAGAAGAATTAAATGGGGAAAATCTCTTAAAATCACAGCAACTGCATATGTAATTTAGTTTTGGAGAAATCTCTTCAACCAAAGAGCTGAATTCTTGGGAATCCTTTTCAGCCCATTCTTGTAGTCCACATAGTTGAGCCCAAACCTCATTCCATAACCTGATCCCCATTCATATGTGTCCATAAACGACCATGCAAAGAATCCTTTGAGCTTAACACCAGCCCTAAAAATAACAGAGTTTTATTCAATCACCAATTAAATTAATTAGTGCGAATACTTAAAATAGTTCTGTTTTACTCCATTTGCCATGTTTGTTTCTGCATCTCAACTATTTATAAAGTTAAAACTACTTAATTTTAACCTTAAAATAAAATTCATAAATAATCTATTAAATAATTTTATTTAATTTTGTTTGATTTATATTTCACGTATTTTTAAGTATCAAATAATTGAAAATTATTAAAGATATGAATAATTATATATTTTAATAGTCAACTAGTGAAAGTTAAATTGTTAAAATCTTACTTGATCGCATTCACCGTTGCCTTAAGATGACCGCGGTAGAAACGAATTCTTTGTGGATCGGTGATCCCTTGGTTTACCGTCAGAATTCCGGTATCGCCGATTCCTAATAATGCAAAAAATATTTATTAATTAATGAGGATTTCCTGAACTAAACAAAAAAATAAAAAATCAAGAATTATTTATTTATAAATTTCATACCATTTTCGGTAACGTAGATGTCGGGATTCTGGTACTTCTTCTTTGTGTAGACAAGAAGAGACGTAAGCCCTTCAGGATAATCAAAAAATATGCTCACTCCGGTCTGTAAAATAACCGCTGAGTTATACCAAAATAGTTTATGAAAAAGATACAGAGATATTCAAAAATATTTTACCAAAGCATTATTAAACTTACCGGTCGACCAAGAAGTTTTCCATTTCTTTCATCTGTAAATTTTTGGAAGGAAAAAATTAGTTCCAAGAAATGTACTTGTTACATAAGTTCAGTTCATCAAATTAATCTTAAATTTGTTCAGTTCAACTCAATACGTATATTAATATATTTATTTTTAATTTAATTTAGTAAAATTTGGTCCAGTTCAACTCCTTAGCTCTCAAACAGTACATCTACATCCATTTAGTTTCATTCGATCAGTTTAATTTAGTCAGTTTGAATATCGAACACAACGTAACATTCCATTCACTCTTTCATAAACTATTTTTTATTGAATTTGAATGACTTACTTGTGAGATTGACTCTAACGTCGGTTGAATAGGTGATGTTGGAACCAACGTTGGATTGAGGGAGGCCAATAACGTAATTTGTAGTGTAGTAGTTTATTCCGACGAAATCCAAGGACCCTTTCACCGCCGCGCTCTCTTCCGGGCTGAATTCCGGCAAACGCTTTCCCACAATTTGTCGCATCACTTTTGGGTAGCTACCATAAGTTAATGGGTCCAAATACCTGCAAAGCAAATCAATAATTGGTAACAAATATAACAAACAGTATATATGCTTTTATAAAAAATAAATAACCATAAAATATGTTATTAAAAAATAAATCAATCAGCCATAGTTAAAGAAATAAAAATGCAAAGTAACTAACCATCCAAGGTAAAAATCAAGAGCCCGCTGGGTGGCAGCAACATCGGTAATTTTGTTGGAGATAGGTTGGAACCAATTTGTAACAAGCACAATTCCAATCATTCCTTTTTGATAAGCCTTGATATTCCAGAACATATAAAAAGGTGATCAATAACACATGGAAAAAAATAAGTACACAAATATTGCAAGTTTTGTTTAAATCTAATTGAGAATGATAACATATAAGAATGATTGAGGTATATAAATAAGACAAATTCTCAATTAATTTCATTGAAGAATCATTCTTGATATGTTAAAGATCAATGCAAAACAGGTGATAATCAAGTTTGCAAGTTAGAGGATCAACAGTAATACACTGAACGAGCAAGTTTAAAAGTAAAAATCAATATTTGTCTCTTTATCTCAACTAGGACCGTTCTACGCTCTTAACAAATACAAAATCGTACATAGAAATAAGAGAGGAGAAATAAATAACCTTGTATTTTCTCTTGTACAATGTATTAGCAGCGGCGTGACTGAGGAGAATGTGGTGGGCAACCAAATAGGGCTCGACGGCGGAATTGCCGCCGGGGCATCCCTTGTTCAACCAGGCGGAGCACCTTCCCGGCGCCAGAGATCCGATGATGGTGGTGCTGTCGTAGCCGCCGGTCGCAAATGACCACGGCTCGTTGAATGTGCTCCATGATTTTACCCTATCACCGAATTCCTTGAAGCACAGATTCGCAAAATCTTCAAAATCCTTTCTGCAACAAAAAACCATCAACTTGTTAATTAATAAATTTGTCAATCTCTGATTTAATTTCATTACTTGTAGTTTTTTTATAAATGAATATTATTTTTCATTCGCGGGCAGAAATATATAAGACTCACACAATCTTAGGGCTTAAGAAGCCACCATATTCATCTTCAAGAGCTTGAGGAACGTCCCAGTGAAAGAGAGTCACAAAAGGTTGGATGCCTGTAATTATTAGAATGGTCATCAGTAACTATATATATATTATAAAAGAAAAAATTATTATAAAATTAAAATGAATTTTTCCAAAGGGATAATTCTAATAACCTTTTGAAAGAAGTTTGTTGATGAGATTATTGTAGAAGGCAATGCCAGCTTTATTCACTCCTTTACTAAGCTTCCCACCTGATGAATCAAATTAACCATAAATTTAATACAGTAATTACATGCATAATTATATAAATAATTGGAATATAATTAAGAAAACGACTTCTTGAGTATACATTACTGGGAGAATATAGTAGTTGGTTTACATATTCATTTATGCTTAGCGAAAAAATTATGTGAAATTAAACTTAATTAAACTGCAGGAATTAAATGAAAGGCTGAAAATCGACATTATATCCAGATAATATAGACAATCATTGTTTGAAAAAATTAATCTTCACGAAGCTGACGAATATTTGGAAGCTGACAATAATGAATTTTATCTATTTTCATTCAATATGCATTAAATTCAACCACATGGACTCTTATACATGAAAAATACTATACCATATAGATTATTGTTATATTCAGTATCACATATTTCTTAATCTCATTTTTCTCTATTTCTTTTCATCGAGAATATTTAAGCTTACACTGTACTTGTATATATTTTGCACACACACTTAGTGTCCAGTTTACATATATATGTATTTATTGTCTCAATCTTCAAGCCATGTGCAACAAATCTCCATCACTTATATTATTATTATTATTTTATTTTTAAAACGGTGCTTACCAGGTAAAACTCTTGACCAGGCGATGGAGAATCTGAATGCATTCAAATTTTCGTCTTTCATCAGTTTCACGTCTCCCTGCATTTCATCACAAGTCAATATTCTTCTTCTTTTCTTGAGTAAATTTATCGACAGATTTTTTTTGTACTTTACCCAGAAACGAATTTATCAGTTTTAATGGTATTTTGGGACTTTTCGTCACAAATGGACAAGTATTTCATTCAATCAAACTTTATTTGTCCGTTCTGTTATTCTAAATGATTGATATTTCAACTGCTTATTTTATTTTTTGTAAATTTTACCTTGTAGCGATGGTAAAAATCATCAGCAACGTCCCCATTGCTTCCATCCAATATTTTCTCTGCGGAGGAAACAAAACAAGCATTACAATGTCATCAAAATCGATCGGATCGACGAGATTTGTATAACAATATCGATCGTACTAATGTTCATAAATGGTGAAACACTGAAACTTTCCGTAAATAGGCAGGAAATTAAAATACCTGGATGTTGGTGGGTATATGTATCCCAAATGCTGGGTCCTTTCCCATCTTTAGAAGCTGCTCCTTCGTACTGCACCACAATTTTCACAGATTATATATATGTAAGAGCAACTCCAACCGAATGCGGAATTTTTACAGAGAAAACACCAGAGAACACATTTCGGTGTTCTCTCTGTAAAGAAAAAACACTAAATTGAAAAAAATTAAAGAATGAGAAAAAATGAACCTGATATGCAGAAGAAACTGAACCGAACAAGAAATTTGGCGGGAAACTGCTGCGTTTGAGATCAGTGGTTACAGTTCTGGGTTCAGGTTTAGGTTTAGCGTCTGCAGCGGATGAGATGACATTGAGGAATAAACTTGAGAGCAAAATGAGGCTAAAAAGTGAACTCATCAAGTTCTCTCGAGCTGCCATAGTTTCCGCACGTTATGGATCATGCACACACCCCATATATATATATATATAATAGGTGTCATCAGCTGAAACTAAATAATATTAATAAATAGTTTAATATTGGTCGATAATATAACGAGCGTTTTATTAGGAATTAGAGCACGATTATCATATTATCAAAGTAACATCGATACGAGACAGTCTCACACAGCTGGGAAATTTGTGAAATGAATCTCGTCCCTTCGTTTTTGATAGTTGATTGGGTGCATTGAATATTTTTGTCGACATTTGATGCCTGCAAGAACAGGCTAACAACCGGGAAGCTAAATTAAGTGATATATTACACATGTAGGGCTCCCAATAGTCATACTCCATCAGTACCATTTGGATGTGCACAGTTAACTTTTCACGTTTTTCAATACACGTGTTTAACTGCAATTATATTTAACTACATATATTATTAAGATATAAAAATATGATATTAATAAACTACGTGTTATTACGATTCCAACAATGTTAGATACGATAATATTTTTATTTATTTATGCATTTAAAAATTCAAAAATTTAGCATAGTTGATTGAAAAAAGTTTCCTCTGTAAAATCAGCTGCTACAGAGAGAGTATAATATTACCTTGAAATATTTTTAAAGTGAATGAATCTGCTGAAATTAAATGAAAGAGGATCGATTAGGGATTTAATTAATATCCCGTCCAGCTGATCTTATATTAAGAGAAGTCATTTTTTCAAGATATACGAGATTTATTTTTACTGTCATTGTAGTTATAGAGGGGTTTTTTCAATTAATTGTGTCTTTCTATAGAGATAGAACATACGACAACTCATCTTTTCTTCTCGTGTGGCTATGCCAAGTCTAAATGGAGCACGGTGGCGTTACTTGGAAAGATTTTGGCGGCGGAACAACTCAGAGGAGATGCCTGGTTTCGTAAGCTGCTGAAAGATGAAGATGATGAGCTCTGTTCACTGGCGATCATGGTCTGTGACGGTATCTGGTTCCAACGGAATAAACAGATATTCGAGCAGTCCCACACGGCATCAGCTATTATGGTCGCGGGGGTGGTGGTGAATCTGAGGAGTTACAGGGATGCTCAACAATGGAGGGAGAAGACGTCGACTTCATTGTTGCCGAGGACATTGCTGAGACCGCCAAACCGAGGGATCCAGATCAATTTCGATGCTGGTATCCTGAATGGGGACGCGAAAATAGGGGTAGTAGCTATGGGTTCTGATGGAAGATTTATTCGGGGTGTTTTACGGAAAATCCTCAATGTCAGCGATCCGTCCCTCGCAGAAAACCTTGCTCTGGAGGAAGCCCTCATCCTTGCCGCGGAGTTAGATCAGCCCGAGATGAAGCTGGTGGGGATGCCCTCCACGTAGTGCAAATGATTCACCAGGAGACAGACTGTTCGGTGCACTGCATTGAGACGATTCAGAGACTTCGAAGTTTGTTAGAGAATAGTAACTAACTAGGCCCCTTCTGGGTTTCTCGTAGTGAGTACTTTATAGCGCACACTCTAGTTAATTTTGCAAAGTCGAGCCCACCCAAAGTTTTTGTCATTCGTTTCTGGACGATTTTCAGGAGCATGAAGTAATTAACATTTGAAAAAAAAAAGACAAAAACTAGTAATGACAGTAATATTAATTACATGTATGGACCTCTTTTCGGCTGCATCACTGGAGTCTCAAACTCTCAATAATATCACATTAATAATGCATATCTACAGTAGTACAACTGGCTCAACCCATACAGTTTTAAAGAGAGAAAGTGACGAAGTCTGAAAATAGCGTGGGCAAGCTGGCGAGTTTTATTGAGTTCGTCCAAACAAAATTTAAAAAAAAGTTAATTTATGGCGGCGATTACAAGTGTAATCAACATATAATCAACTAGCATATTGCAAAGTTAATTAAATCATATGTTAAACCAGACTCATACTGTTTGTACTATTACAAATTGAGACATGAGTAGATAATTGTTTATAAATATAATTGATTGATAATATTCTTCGTTACACCTTCAATATTCTCTACCAATAAGCTGTTTTGACAAATCTATAAAACTCGATCACCATAACATCTTCATAACTCTCATTCAAATAACCAATGCATGTCTACACAATCTGCATAATTAACCATCACATTCTCGACTTCATTGTGGTCTCTAACAAAAACATTTTTAGTTTCTTTAACATATCCTAGTCCATTTTTAATAGAGTAAAACTCGTATTAGCTCATGATTTCCATATTTAATTTAGTCCATGTGTTGAGTATCCCTAGAAGAATTAAAGAGTAAATTCATGTCGAGTTTTAAAGAGCAACAATACTAAAACATACATGGCCTACTACCTTTACATATGTAGTACTAGAACTATTAACTACTGGTGGTTGGGAGAAGAGAGTCAACGAGAAACTCCAATTCTCCTATGCACTGACTCATGTTGAATGAGTGATGGCCGGTAAACAGACTGATGTGTAAGCAAGTCAACATTTTGGGATGAAACCCTAGTTGCTGCTTTGAGAATACTCCGACAAGCTGACAGATTTGCTTGCAATGGAGTGATGCAATTGGAAAACTCTGAGCTAGCTTGCATCATAGCTTGACTCAAATGAGGTATTTCCCTAGACCAATTCTCCCCACTCAGGTTCCTCGACTTATTCGGAACCTTGAAATTCCATATTTTGTTCCATAAGTTCCGTCTCCAGTAATCTGCATACCGAAGACGCTGTAGGATTACTTCCATCCTTGTTCAAACTCCATACCCCTTCATTTGGTTCCATTAAACCATATGGGATTCTGATGGAAGCAACATGGAACAAAACATGCACCTATAGAGCCAATGTAGATAGCAGATGTGACAAAAGCGGAGAACTGACATTTGCGTGCTCCTCGAGACTCTCCAATATCAGCTCCTTGTCAAGTGTTCGTGCAGTCTGACAGCTTTGCAATTTGTCTGTTAGTGGCTCCTTAACTTGATAGCCCTGCAACTTGATGTCTGTTGCAGCCAAGCAATCCATGTTCAACCCAATTACCTCTAACTGTGGAGCAGTTACCGAGAAGACCTATACATAACTTGATGCGTCTGAAGAGGCACATACTGAATGATCATAATTTTCACTATGGCATCCTAATATGCTGGCCTCCATTGACTGTATCTGAAGATCCCTGGAGCTTAGTAGTAGGTTGCGGATACCAAACTGAACTCCAGTTCTTAACTTTTTCATTTGGAGATTTTCTGTCAACTCATCTCTTCCTTTATAGTATCTCCTCTTGAAATTCCAATGAGCTTCCTTTCTCACTTCTTTCCACTCTAGGTTCTGTTTTCTTGATCTTACTTGCCTCGATTCAAATACATCAAATACCTGCTTGTTATTCACATGCGAAATAGATAAAGCCTCCACGGGAAGTTCGTAAGCCTTCATTTCTTGAACCTTGTATCTCTTGTTCTGGTGACATCCCTGAAAGTTCTCCTCTCCCTCATAGACACTTCTTTTACCTTTCCAAGAGTCTTTCTTTCTTACCTCTTTCCAAACTAGTTCCTCCTTATTCAGTCCAACTCTCGTTGGCCGTTTGTAGAACTTTTGAGGCATTATTTCATACTTAATTTCCATCCATGTGTTTCTCATCTCAGTTTTCTTCCTCCTCCAAGTAGATAGAGTCATTGATGAGAGTACACCATTTTCTTCTCCCGTTTTCTTACCTCATTGATGAGAGAGTACACCATTTTCTTCTCCCACCAGAGAGTTTGGAAAATATTTGGAACTTTGTTGAATTCGAAGTCATCTTTCAAAACAGATTGGGAGGACTGTGGTTGCATTATTTCTGAGAAATCTTTCAGTTCTGGTTCTTGAATCTGATCACTTCTCTTCATCTTCTTAGCTTGTAACAGCTCACTTTTCAAAAACTTCATTATATATTCTTCATGACGCATCTTCTTTACCGACCAACTTTCTGCCTTTGTAGACCGCCTTGTACCCCTTCTGGTGAATTTTTCCAGAGCAAACCTCTTGCGCTTCCTATCAACCACATACACTACTGAACTCAATTTGGAAAAGAGCAATGTAGTGTCTTTCTCGTCAGCATAATCATTCACTTTATTTTCCTTTTGTTGCACAAGGTTCTGTAAGGTAGTCATGTTGATAAAAGCCTCGGCTCGTTGCAGAAAATGTTGTGCCATAGATGAACTGATAAATTTTTCCAACTCCTTATTGTCCTGTAACTTGCATCGAGACTTCAGATGGCCTATTACCCCACATTGAGTACACAACTTCAACACTTTTTCATATCCACAAGGAAGCCAGAACTGCTGGTTATTCCTATCCCTTAAAAAGAAACTAGGGCCCAACGGTTTGTATGGATCAACCCAAACTTGAGCCTCAATGTAATGATTTTCCAAGCTGATAGTAGAGTCTTCTGTCACTTGTTTAACGTCACCAATCACAAAGGCCAAGTTATTTTCCATCCTTGGCTTGAGTAGCTCTTCTGGGATATTATACAATTTGATCCATACAAGTAGTTTTGGGATTCTCAAACTCCATAAGGGTATATCTTCCGTCCATTTAGCTAATCCAAGTAGTCCACCTTCAACCGAGAGTAGACTATTGTGTAGCGCAGATAACATTTCGGCTTCATTATCAAAACTTATGATCAAGCTATTATGAAATCGGCGAACTATCTTGACTTTTGAACCCCAAAACTTCCGAAAATGACGAAGAAAATGATCACTAGTGAATTCTCTATCATCAAACCAGTGACCCAAAAAATTTAAAATTTATCCATTCCCACATGCCAGATTTTGTTATATACTCATTCAAACTCGAATAACTGCCTCTTGAGAATCCACAAAAACATACTCTAATAGAAGACTATTTTGCGTACCTGAATTCGGTGACAAGGAAGAGATTCTGCTAGTAAATTTGGATAGTTGCTTGAGAGGCCCGAATCGGCACAGTTTACCAAAAAAGCCACTCTTGCACACCGGAACCGACCAAACCGTCTCTCCGAGAACCATCATATTCGTCTCACATGAAAGATCGGAAGTTTTCCGATGACCTTCCCGTCCACTCTGCAGTTCCTCTTTTTCCTTACCTGAATATTCTGCTCTGCTCACACAAGTTTTTTTCCTTGCTTTGGCAAAACAAAAAATTGGCCTGAATTTTTTTTATCAGATGCTTCGATTCTTTCCCTTTTCCCAAGTATTATTATCTTGGATTCAATATTGAGAATAATCAGACAGAACCAAAAAGAGTATTGAATAAGATAACCGATCAAGAAGAGGACTGATTTTTCCTTTTTTTATATATATATTTCAATGAGAATAGTCACTAGTGGGAGAGCATAGCATTAACGACTGTTATTTGGGTGATAGAAGGCATTTGGGAGAAGTCGTAGGTGGCTGAGCCGTCCATTGTATTTCATTAGACAACGTTTTATTAGGAGACGTGCAATGAGATAATTAAAAACTTTTTCAAACGTTGTCCATTGTTTATTTTTCAACCACTGTCCATTTGTTTCTGAAGGTGGAACTTAAGATTCTGGGATTTACTCTACATTAGTTCCGTGTTCTAAAGTTAATATTTTCCGTTGATTTGTCGCCGGGATAAAATTATCCGGCCATTAGGTTTATGAATACGAGTCCACATTCGATTTTGCATAGTTTATGTATTATAGGTTCCATTCTGGTTAATGAGTATTGTTCCGAATTAGGAAATCCAATTCTATTTGTTGGTTGTTTTTCACCGTTTTCCGGATTCTAGAAGTGTTTCAATTTATCATACATTCCGGTATCTAGTATGAATTTTAGTTAGTCATAAAGATTTCGACATCGGAAATTCAATTTTATTTTGCACAATTTATTACCGCATTCCAACATTGCTTTTGTATTCTAAGAGTGTTTCGATTTATTGGACGTAATGATATCTAGTATGAGTTCTAGTTAGTTGTAAAGTTTCCGACACCAGAAATTCAATTTTGTTCGCACAAATTTTTACTGCATTTAAGCATTATTTCCGTATTCTAATTAAGACACAATATCTCATTACACAAATATTATTTTCTCTATTTAATATTGCATTTATTGTCATGATTAATAGCAATTGCTATTAAAGTTTACACTAATTAAAATATCAATTACAATGAGAGTATATATAGAAACTCAATCTACAACTTATAATCAGCATATATGTAATAAGTTCCCAAATCAGCATATATGTAATCAATTCTCATATCACAGCCTTCTTGGTCTTGTTGTTCTTTTTGAAATAATTATTTCCTGAAAAAACAAACGTGAAAAATAAAAAGTACTTTTAAGAAAATAATTCAAAACAAAAGGTTCTAAAGAGTTTAACAATAAACAATGCATCCTTGTAATTCATATGACTCGTATCAAAAACACATATATACCGATCGTATAACATTGATGATAGTAAATTACTCAAAAATAAACTACTTGAAAAGAAAACATATTATGGTAAAATGGTAAATCCCAAACCAAGGACACTAATAACCAATCTCCCATTGTATTATATCTAAAACATGCATTCAGATTGTTTTCTTTGTCCTTGCATCATTCGTGTCCTAAACAAAACAAACGCAAGATATAAATTAAACATTTAAGAAGAAATTACAAACAAGAAGAAAGAAGTATTAAAAAAGTATTCGATCCACTAAATCATCAACAAAATTGAGGAGTTTCGGATTCACTGTGGCGGTTCGTGGTGAGACCTTCATGCGCCTCCAAATTTGATTGACAAGTCTTCTTTACATGTAAAATATGATGAGTTATACTAATTCTAAATCTTAATGCCCGAATTAGAGCAGCAAGGGTTTACACTTAACAAAGAATACATAGAAAAATATGAGATGAGTTTGTTTGTGTGAAAATGAGATCCTCATAGAGTTATTAACTTAAATAGGTTAGAGTTTTACTTGGGCTTGACTAATTAAGGCCCGGTACTAGAAAAATTTTTGGATATAATAATTTTTGACTTAAAAAAACTCACAATAGTTTTTTGTATATAATTGTATTGAATAAATTCTTTCACCACCCTATTTATAAAATTATAGGGTGATTAAAAAGTGCATGATACAATAAGGTAAGACATATTACATCCTAACAAAAAAAGAAACACTTAAGGCAGCTTTTGCAAGCTAAAACCTTATCAAATTAATTGTACATATATAAATCCAATTCGCTTCAGTTTTTCGTGTGTAAATGGGTAAATTTGTAAATCTACGCTTAGTTGTTTGTTGAATACAATTAAATTTTCCAAATAAATGCAATACAAATATACTTATACAAGGGTATTTTAGAAATTGTACACCCAACTAATTTGGTAAGATTGATTTTAGTCACCATATTAATATATTTAATTTTAGAAATTTTACATGAAAATGCATTTAAGGAATTATACATTCAACTAATTTGGTATGATTAGATAAAATATTTGATATATGGTATCAATATTTTGTTATTTGTAAAATTTATTTTTCATTGCAAAAAATTCATGTGAAACAATATTTGTTTAACACAATATTGCCAAAAATATTTCATAAGAATATTGTACGCAATTTATATTTAACCCTGGAATTCTTTGTTTTTGGTTTTATATGATTGTTTTTGACTACTTATGTATATTCTTCGTGCTTTAATTATGTATAAATCTATTGGTTTTTATAATCAGTGGAAATTTGTAGCTGTTTGTTTTACAATATCGGTATTTATTTTTTTGTTTTACAGCTGTGTTGCAACTATTAAGGTATATGATTCATCTTTTTCGTGCTTGATTAATTTTTAACAATACTGCAATTTATTGGAATTTTTCGTTTCGTGATGCTATGTTCTTATTCTGGACTTTGTTATTCATTTGATCAATTGCTTTTTGATTTATAGTTTTTCTTGATGAAAGGAGATCAAACGGTACAATGAAAAGATGGAAGATGGAAGATGGAAGATGGAAGATGGAAGTCAGACAAGATCATTCATTTTAGATGCTAAACGACAAAAATCAAACGTCCAGTCAAGTTCCTTCCTTATGGTCTGAGATGCTTTATCATATTTTGGCGGCGTTTCTTTAATTCCCTCCAACCGGTAAACTCCATCATCTTCATATATTCTCATTTAAAATTCCATAATTTTTATTGTTACGGCCAATTGAATTATATTAATGATATACCCGACTGTAATTCCATTTTATTTTTGTATACAATTGATGCTTTGAGTATTCTGTTACCAATATGCATGTAAGGATGATTTCTCTTTCCTTTGTGTGATTTTTGCATGCTGAATTTTGTTATGCATGTAGTATATTATCTTGATTGCACGTTTTTGATCGGTTTTGATGTTCTTGGATTTCTATGACCAATATGTACGAAAAGTTTCTTTTGTATATGCGCATATATTTGATATGAGAACAGCGCACAGAGTTAGGGTTTAGGTCGATTCAACAACGATTATGAAGGAGCTTCCATGCTCTACATTGTGTTTGAATTGATGTTTAATTTGGACTGCTCATCGAGGAATCTGCAAGTTGGCGTTAAATGACAATAATGCCCCTGTAAATAGGCTAATAGTTTTTCATAGAGTAAATTGGTCTACAAGAGCAAAACTTTGGGCTACAAATAGCAACACTCATCTTAAAACTCCAATTTTATTATTTCAAGGGTTTAGACTTTAAATGATGTTTAGAGCATCTCCAATGCAAAGACTCTCATCCATATTTATAGGAGCCACTTGGTGAATTATTATTGGACTTCTCTATGACATGGACAAGATATTATAAAGAGGAAAATTTGTTCTCCAATGCACAAATCAAAAATCAACCTTCATTGTGACGTGTCAATATTATAATTATTAAAATATTACTAAATAAATTGAAATTGATGCATTAAATGTTATATATACATGGTAAATGTCATACTGAAAGCCTCAATTTTGAGAGGGTCTAATTGAGGGTGTCAATTAATTAATGAGCCACGTAGGATTGAAGGCTCCAATTGACCCCTTGTCTTGGAGATGATATTTTGAGTTGGGAGTTTATTATAATGTTGTGGCATGTGAATTTTTTAAATTGAGTCTTGCATTGGAGATGCTCTTATGATGCCCCGCATGCATAATAGTTGTGTTATTGTTGTGTTATTTAGGAAAAAGATAAGTGAAGTGCATTCAGATTGTTGAATAGATTAAATGAATTTTTGCATGCAATATAATTAGACAAAATAAAAATATTATTAAATTAATATAGTAAAAGTTTATATTCTCAGCATTGTCATATATATATATATAATTTAAATATTTTAAAAATACTTAACTACATCGCACAACGTGCGGAACAATATCACTATTTTTCTATCGATTAATCAAATAGAAACATAGTTATTGGCAAAAACGTTTAATTTTAATTAGCATGTTAAATATTGACTACATTTTTCTCTTATATGTCTACATTTTACCATAATGCCCCTGATAGAACCCTATGATTTCAAACCCATCTTTTGCCTTAACAATATTAGGGATATTATGGTAAAAATACGGACCTGTATCTAGCAAACCCCCTAAATTTAATACTTGGTAGAAAGCAAATATTCATGAATCCGATTTTTAATTCCGATCCAAGACAATTTTCTTTTCCGGTCGTAATCCTTCATCCGAGGCTTGTTTAACTATAATTAAAATTTATCATACCATAACACAAAGGTATGAAATAAAAATAATAAAATTACCTAAATAATAAAGCGATAAATTGTTGTTGAACCAACCCACTAATTGAAGGCCCAGTCAGTTCTTTTAAGGCACTTCAATAAAACTTCTTCTTGACTTCAATTTTCGGAAATGAGAGTAATAAATAGCATAGCCCTCATCTTCTTCTAATATTCATCACGAACTTGTTTCATAAGAGTACTGAAAATATTGAACAATTTCTTTCTTCCAGACATTGGCACGGAAAATAGCATAGATGAATAACCTATGGATATTCGTATCACGACCAGGTTTTGCTCGCACCAGATCCTCTCTGTTCCGTCGACATAAAAATGTGAAGATGACGTGAAGGAGGAGCAGAGAATTAGAATAAAAATTATCTTTTAGTTGAATTTTATAATTAAAATAAATTTGAAATTACCAAAATACCCTGAATATAATTTAGTTGTCATAAGAGAAATGACCTTCCATAAAATGCCCAATTTATATATTGGGGCTATAAATTAACCATTTAATCAATGTTGGCTAGGGTCATAAATAATTTAGTCGAAGAATGTAAAACAAAATCCAAAATACAATGCATATGAACCAAATGTCCTAAAATACACACTAAAACGCAAAGCATGGGAAATTACAAAATACTTTGATGTTTTTTCTTGAAAACTCAACGGCTACGAGACATTTAAGAACTGAGGAACTTCTGGTAAAACAAAGCAGAAAGCTTGGGATGCCTAGTGAGTCCTTTATCGTAAGCCACATACACCAATCCGAATCTCCGGGTAAAGCCCGATGCCCACTCCCACGTGTCTAGAAATGACCACGGAAAGAACGCCTTAACTTTCACTCCAACGCTGCAATTAACAATGTATTAGTATTCAAATAATACTCTTAATCATAACACGGTAGATAAGTTCAGTTCAGTTCAATTTAGTTTAGTTCGAATTCAATGAAAATGTAATTTGATGAAATTCAGTTTAATTCACTCATGGTGATACTTTTTTTTTCAATAAATTAATTTTCACTTCAGTTTAATCCAGTTCAGCTCAATTTAGTTCAGCAAAAAATAAGATCTAGCAAACCAGACCTAAGAACAAATAAAAATGCTTAGTACACGGATTGTTTATAGCGAGACGTAAGATAATACTATTTTTTTAAATTAGTTTGCGCGCGTGTTTAATTTAATGTTTATTGTCATTTTATGAATTGGAACTGAATACAAATGAAGTGAAGTGAACTTACTGAATGGCATCTCTAACTGCTTTTAAATGTCCTTGGTAGAAACCCACTCTTTGAGTATCATTTACTCCTTTTTCGACCGTGGTTGTGTTAAGGCTGTCATCACCCATTCCTGTGCACCAATTACATGTAAATTAAAAACGTTAATTACTTTTACTTCAACTAATACACACACACACACATATATATATATATATATATATATATATATATATTTAACAAACTAATAACATATTTACCACACTCCATAATATAGATTGGTGGATTGTTGTATTTTTTCTTCATATACAGAAGAACGTCAAAAAGACCTTGCGGATAAACGAAAAAGATGGGAACTCCAGTCTGCGCAGTTGAACAAATGGATTATTATTAACTATTTTCCGATGAACAAGAAGATAAAATTATAACGGCGGTTATTGAAGAATGAGGAAATCTTACCGGATCGCCAATAGGTTTTCCATCTCTGAAGGCTATATATAGGAAATGAAGACATCAAATTTTATGATTTTGCTATATAAGATGGTGAAAAAGAAGAAGAAATTTACCGGTTTGTAAAACATTACTGTCGGTGTTGTAGCTGAGATTGGGTCCAACGTTTTGAAGTTGGTTCTGCGCATAGTAAGAAGTGTAGTAGTTTGCTCCCACGTAATCCCAGGACCCCTTCACCAATTTTGCCTGTGCCGGAGTGAACGTTGGTAGCCGGTCACCTACAAGGCGGCGCATGCTATCCGGATACTTCCCGAACATCATCGGATCTAAGAGCCTGCACCCAAAATATATATACTCTCAAATCTTCAAACCTCAAACGAATAAGTTGATGTTCAATACTTGTAGCGAATAAGTTGCATATATAAGTCACTATTTATAATGTCAGAATCTGTTAACTTTAATTTGAGTCAGAATATTAACCATCCATTCATGAAATCGATTGAACGTTCTGCAGCTTCAATGTCCTCTTTTTTTCTTGAAAATGGTACAAAATAACCAATGTTCAGCACCATTCCTATTTGTCCTCTTTGTGATGCCTGCACATCAACAACATAAATATTTGGGCCTGGTTCAGTTTTTCTGTAGATCAGTTCAGTGAAAATGTAATTTGATGAATTTCAGGTTTATTCAGTCATGCTGATTCTTGTTTTTAATACTCCCTCCGTCCCATCCGAACCTGCACACTTTTTAGTCAACTTTGTCTGGGCATGTTTGACCGTAAATTATAATTGGCATATGTGCTATAATAATATCATATGGGATATGATTATATTCACAATGCGCTCTATTTTTTAGCTATAAAAGTTTTAGACCATAATAATGTATATAAATAAAGTTATTCACGGTCAAACATGCTCTGAAAAAATTGACCAAAAAATGTGCAGTTATGGTTGGGACGGAGTGATACATTAATTTCCATTTCAGTTTAATCCAATTCAGCTTAGTTCGCTTCAGTTCAATCCAGTTTAGATTAGTTCAGTTCAGCTTATGCATGCATTTATAATATAATAATCTCGGTTTTCTTTCCATTTCATTGTCTTACACACCTTGTATTTGATCCGATAAAGCTTGACAGCTTCAGCATGAGAGATGAGCATGTTGTGGGCGACGATGTAAGGCTCGGTACCGGAATTTCCTGTGGTGCAGCTATTGTTTTTGAACGCCGAACACCGGGCAGGTGCATAGGTGCCGGAATCATAGCCGCTGGTACAGTAACTCCATGGCTCGTTGAAAGTTGCCCAGTGTTTCACTCTATCTCCGAACTCTTTGAAGCAAAGGTTCGAATAGTCAACAAAATCCGCCCTGATAAGAATTATTTTTTAAATAGATTAATTATCAGGCGATGATATAAAATGGTGAAATTTCTTTAAGATTGGGTTTTGCTTTATTTTTTTTCACAAAACGAAATTTGAATATTATATGTGGTTGTTCATTACCTGATGCGGGGGCTTAAAAATCCAGCATATTCATCTTCAAGGCCTTGAGGAAGATCCCAGTGGAAGATTGTCACAAATGGCTGTAAACCTATTGTTTTTAATAGAACAATTTAATATTAATACTTAGTTTAACCTGGAAATATATGTTGCAAATAATTTTCTTTGCGGAAAATAATGTAGGATATAATTTTGTAAATTAAAAATCTGACCATTTGCGAGACACATTGATGACCTTGTTGTAGAAGTCAATTCCGGCCCTGTTCACACCATCCTTAATTCTTCCGGCTGCAATTTATTATGACATTAGTTACAGAAATTTGGTGCTAATAATTTTCCAGCTAATAATTCATTATCATCTTAGTTTGAGAAAAATTGGTGCTTATAATTTTTTGTTTTATTAAAAATCCAACATGTTAAATTAAATAATGTTATAGTTAAGAAAATGAAAATGAAACTCACTTGGAATAACTCGGGACCAAGAGATGGAAAACCTGAAGGCATCCAAACCCAATGATTTCATCAGTTTTATGTCAGCCTAAATCAATAAAGTATTTACATTAGTTAAACATGATGTAAAAGCGAGCCGTTAAAAATCACAGATTGATGTGATATTTATATATAGATTAAAAGAAATAATTTTGCACCTTGTAGCGATGATAGAAATCATCAACCACGTCACCATTAGTACGATCAGCTATTCTTTCTGTAATGCACGTATAAAATATCGTCAATCCAAATACTTTAATCCCTCAAAGTTAAATTTAGTTTAGCATATATAATAAATTTAATTCAAATATGTCATTGCTATTATTGAGATGATCATTATTAATTAAGTTAAGAAAATAATTAATAGTTCACCGGGATATCGGTGGGTGAAGTTATCCCAAATGCTTGGCCCTTTTCCATCTTCAAAGGGTGCACCTTCATACTGATGATCATCAAAAACTTAAATTAGTTTTTATTAATATAATATTTGTTAATACGTACAGTACATATCAATGACTAGATAAACAATATCAAAATATCATAGTCAATGTTTTCTCTTTGTACCCTAATTTACCCTTCTCGTTTTTCCTTTCGCGTGCAGCACAAGAAATGACATGAATGTATATATATATTCACTGCCATGTCAAATATTATACTCAAGAACTTCGATTGTCTAACTATATTATATTGAGAATATAACATGGTAGTGTAGAATTATAGAGTTTAATTTTTATAATTCACGATGTTTAAATGTTTTGCGTTGATCCTAATTCCTAAGAATAAATTAATACAAAAATAAGATTAAGTATCCTAAAATTGACTCATCAAACACAACTATATATATACTATGTATATAATAGAAACTGCTAAATATCAACCGATAAACAAACTACATAAACTGGTATCTCACATTACTATCATACTTCAATATCTGACCTAACCATTATACATACCGGCAAGAGACTTACGTACTCAAGATATTATTAGATTTTTCCATATATTCCCATTATTGAAAAATAAAAACTAGTTCTAGTCTCCATATTTGTAAAGTTTAGCTTTGATTCATTTTTCTCTAAAAAAATGCTTTTAGTTACTACATTCGGTTGTCCATTTTATAAGTGTACGTAAGTTTGACATTTCACTTACCCAATAAACAATAATCATATAAGAGAAATGAGTAATTATAATTATCATTTACTTGATGCAGTTTCAGTTTAGCCCAAATACATGAAAATGCTATCCAAACCACGTATTCAAGTGAGTTTTGGGCTATATAAGTGTAACTTACATTTAAAAACTCTTCTAGGTTGCATTTTTAATTATGATGGTTTTAGAACAATTAATCATCCAATTGATTGTTTTGTCAAATTCTCAATTGATACATATTTTTACTGAATGATCATCCTGAAAAGGCAAAAGATAATTAAGTTTCGAAAGTGAGAAAATCAAACATGAAAATAAGAAAGATCGGTAATAATAAGCTGAATAATTATACTTAGCATTTAATTAAAAGTTCGGGTTGATTTGAAAGTGAAAAGATCAAAGAGACTGGTCTCACGACCTTGCTCATTTATTTTACATTTAAGAAGCCAATACAACAAATAAAAGTTGGGGTAATAAATTATAAACCTGATAAGCAGATGAGGATGCTCCAAATACGAAACCAGGAGGAAAGCTTGTGCGTCCAAAAGTAGAAATATTTCTGGGCTGCTGCCCAAACGCAAGATCAGAACTCAGCAGAAAAACCAGAAACAGGAAATGAAACAGCACATGGAAAACTTGCACAGCTGCCATATTTATTCTGAAGTTGTGTGCGTGATTAAACTTGTATTCCACTTCTTGTGCATTATATAGTTTTTCAAGCCCGCCAAGCAAGGTTATAAACTAATTATTTAACCACTAGATCATAATCTATTCTTATATTCCGTTTCAGATCTTGGATATATATTAACTACAAGATTCAGACAATTCAGATGATCAGGACTTTATGAATTTATATAAATTAACGTCTATACGCCATTACTATTATTTATCTAATTAATTATTTAACAAATCATTATCGAATCCTCCGATCAGGGATGCAATTATTTCAGTAGTTGAATTTACGCATAGTATGATATTTGTTTTAATTTTATTTTTCAAATGACGGATATATAAGAAACTTAAAGCGACAAACGGCTCATTTTGGTGCGACAGCGGTCAAAAGTTAGATGTAAAGTTAATAATTTTAACCTGCATGCCACAGTTGACTGAAAATAAAGTTATACAAATAAATTTTCACTACAGAAATAATAAACAATTAAATTTATTATCGGGATTTTATACTAATTTATTCCATTTCAGATGGATGACATTAAGCTAGATTTGAAAATTCTTACCAGCTGGTAATTAAAATGAAGTTTGGCGTCGACATTTCAGCCTTGGAACAGTAAATAATGTTTAAAATGTGCTTTGCACGTAGCAACCGTGACAAAAAGACAAATTACTCGGCTGCGATGCCATGCAGTCCAAGTTTAAGAAGTATGGAAAAATCTCCCCTAATTTATCATCATTTATAATTAGGCGAAAGTGGAATTTTTTTGGAAAACCATATCTTTTATAAGAAAGAGGAGATCTCTTTGCTAAATTAGTATACTAATTTATTAGTTCTTTTCCATAAAAATTAGAGGGTGGTAATTGTAATATATAGTTCAGACCATATTATTTTGAATATTAGATTTTTCCTTCAAATTAAGGTAGAAAGGATTTTCTATCCCATATGAGGAAAAATCCTATTACTAACCATCATTAGTCTACTCATCTCAGTCCAAATACTAAAACTAAAAGGGCAACAGTTAAAATATATAGTGCTCCAAAGTATCAGCCTCATCACAGTTAAGGCATTTTGACACAATTTGAAAACCAAAAGATTGCAAAACATCATCATATGACATCAATGCATTCATAAACTTCCACATGAAAACTGAGACTTTGGGAGGAATAGAGAACTTCCATACCTTCTTGCAAGCATACACAGTAGGTTTTTTAGGCATGACTAGTTGATAGGCTGATTTCAGTGGGAAGAAAAAAATATAAATAAGTAAATAATTAAGCAAACTTGCAGTTTTATACGAATTGACTTTGCATGACTTAGAACTTGGAATAATCTTTAGTTAGTTAAAATGAATATTGATTGTTAATTACCAGAGATTTCTTGGATTAGTTGAGATATTGCCATGTTTTCTACTAGCTGGTGTCTGTTGGTTGTTGGCTGTTGAATGTTTTCATTTAGCTGATTTGACCAGCTGTTTAGCTTAGCTGTTTAGTTTAGTAGTTTCACTGCTAACAGTTTACAAAAGTGTTTGGTAAATTTACCTTTTAAATATTAGTTGTTTTATGTAAAATAACACTTAAGGACATGACTATTTTCATTTACAAACTTATTTTACATATTTATTGCTCTTATTAGGCATTAATATTAATATATATATATATATATATATATATATATTTGTATTTAATTTCTTTATAAATTATTTACTAATCATTTCATATTTTGTTTTGTTACTATTACTTATTATGAAGACTAATATTATACAAGATATATAAAATATGCTAGTTGGTTTACTTTCAATTAATAGATAATAAATTTGTCAGGGATTATCCTGTAGTGATCATCCCGCACGGCCAAGCCCGCTCCGCCTCGCAGCATGCCTCTTCAAACCCATGGCGACGGGCTTGGCATAGACAGATGGGCTCAGATCCATTAAGTATATAAGCCTCTCATAGCAGGAGAGAGAGGGTAAGTTCACTTCCCTCACCACGTTAATACTATAATAACTCTGCACCAGTCCCGTACTAATTAGGGCGTCGGAGCGGGTACCGGCATAACGTCGCCCCGCCTAACCCCTGGCACCTTGTGCAGGTGACCGGAGAAGTGACATAGAGGAAGCATACCAGAAGGAAAAATCCTTGCTCTGACATTGGCGCCGTCTGTGGGGATCGTCCATCAAAGGTTTAACGATTTTCACAACTCACGCACTCCGTAGATCATGGACGGAGAAGGCACTAGCCAGGTCACGCCTCATGTGACTGTTGTCCCTATTACCGAAAATCCACACCACGACGAGGATCTGGTAACCATTGAGGACGTCGAGGATGAAGCAGACCTCGGCAGCCCTTTAATAGAGGCGGAACTCAGGAACGCCCGTTCCGGCCAGTTAAGCCAGAGGGCAGTCCCCAACGCCTTCAGGGCCCTGCCGACTAACGCCTCCAGAGTGGCTACTCCTGCCACTAGTTGGACCGAAACGCCTGGCGACGGCACATGGAATGAGACCCGGCAGGCAGAGGAATCTGATAACTCCCCGTTGTTGCACCAGGTACTCACATCTCAGGCGGAGATGTCCCGAAAGCTACGCGACCTTCGGCTCCGAGAAGTACATCAGTCTGTTGCGGGGAAGACCGCACTGGCCAACCGAGTCGTCCCAACGCGTTTATTTCCCAGTCTAGAGAAGGCGGTGACCGAAACTCAGGCAGAGCCCAAGGTCCGAGAAGAAACGCGGGAAGGAAATCAAGCCGAATCTAGCCGGAGTCGTAGTCGCCCCCGAGGGCATAGCACCCGGGATGATGAAGCGGATTCCCGAGGCTGCTACTCCTGGGGAAGGGGTTACATCGGCTGGACAGGATGAAGATTGGGACCGAGCATATGTGCATGCGTCCAAGGTAAAACCTCGCGTGGCTGCCCGGAACAGGTTGTCGGTTCCTTACGATGAATGGGAGCAGGATACCAAAGGCTCACCTTTCACAGAAAGGCTGTTACAGTTTGCATCTGACCCTAAGTTGAGGGTTCCGCTCAATCTGGGAATGTATGACGGGACCACGGACCCGACGGATCATCTGCATATCTTCAGCATGAACATGTCGACATTTTCACCACCACAGGCCATCTGGTGCAAAGTGTTCGCATCAACACTGACCAAGGTAGCCCGCCTATTGTTCACCAACCTGCCTCGCAATAGCATCAACAAATTTTGGCAGCTGGAAGATGTATTCCTGTCCCGGTTCATGCAGAAGAAGAAGTTCATGATGACCTAGGACGACCTGTTGTAGATACAGACCTTGCAGGGGAAGGATTTGCATGAATACTGGGAATGTTTCAATGATCTGACCAATCAGGTTGAACATAGGGGCAGCATTCGATTTCTGTTAGACGCGTTCAGAAGGGGATGCGTCCACCGAGCCCTGCTCACTTACCTCGAGCTGAATCTTGCCTATACCATGGATGAGCTGATGATGAGGGTCGAACTTTTTCACAAGATAGACATCCTCAACAAGCGAATAGATGCCAGGTTGTCGACCAATCCTGGTCAGCTAACACAGCCACCGCCCAAACAGGTGAACCCGACTGTGGATGACAGGAAGCAGGGAAACCGGGGGCGGCGTGAGAAGAAAAGAAAGCCCGACCAGGTGGAAACCTTCACCCCGCTATCCAAGACGCCGAAGGAAATTCTCGCCATTGTGGGGCCTAGGGCATCCTGAAGCTCCCAAGGGCGATGAAAACCCCGGTGCACCTACGGGATTCCAAGTTGTTCTGTGAGTACCACGACGACATCGGTCACGATACAAACAATTGCCATCATCTAAAGCGGGCCATTGAGGCTTGCATAAGGGATGGACAGGTGGCGCACTTTGCCAAAGAGGCCAGAGCTCGCAATCAAGAGAACTTCGCCAAACGGGATAGACCTGCTGCAACGGAAGCCCGTGATTCTAAACAGGATCGTGGAGCTGGACGGCGGGATTACCGTAAAGGAAAGGAGGTTTCCAGAGCAGAGACTGGCGAGGAAGATTCAAAACGACAAAGATATGAGGATGACTCATCCACAGAATTAACTCTCGCTACCACCAATATAATGGCTATCATTGGGGGCTGCGCATGGTGCAGTTTGGAGTCCCAGAGAAAGGAACGATGCCGATGAGTCCCTGAACCAGCTCCCGCAAACAGAAGGTTGGGTAAAGGGGAAACTATCTCCTTCGAGAGTGATGACCCTGTCCCATAGAGACCGGCTGGGGGTGACGCTGTGGTCATCACAATACAGATCCTGGACAAACTCATACATCAAGCATATATAGATAGAGGGAGTTCCGCAGAGATCATGTATTGGCACTGTTTCGAGAAGCTGGACGAGCACACCAAAGGCAAGTTACGCCCCACCGACCCACCGATACCCCGCTGGTAGACTTTGCCGACCGAACCATGTGACCGGAAGGAGTGCTTACATTGTCCATCATAGTGGGAAATCAACCCACCAGAAAAACAGTGGATATGGAGTTCATTGTCATTAAGGCCGGTCTTGGCCGCACTCAAGGAGATCATGTTGAAGTTTCCAACGGAAAACGGAGTCGCCATAGTGTACGGAGACTAGCGGAAGGCGCGGGAATGCCACCGAGTGGCGCTGCGGAAACACAGTCGCCCGGAACCCGTGGCCACTGACATGCCCAAAAGTAGCAGAAAGCGAAACACAAAGCCAGGGTGGTTCGTGCAAATGATACAGGGCCAACCCGACCTACAACGTTGTCAGGGACATTGTCTCCATGGAGATGAAAGGTGACCCATGAAAAGAGGTACAGGTTGGGAAGAACCTGCCCGGTGAAGTTAGGCAGGCCTTGGTGGAAGTATTGGACTCCCACCCTGGAGAATTCTCCTGGCAGCCGTCAAACATGACGGGAGTATCACCGTCTTTGGGAGCGCACGCCCTCTGAGTAAACCCGGACCACAGGCCGGTGATGTAGAAGTGAAAAACTATTTGCAGAGAGCGTAATGGCGCCATCAATAAGGAGGTGTTGGCACTAGTGAATGCTAACATCCTCGTGGAGGTGCCATATCCGATATGGCTGGCCAACCCCGTCTTGGTGAATAAGTCGGACGGGTCATGGGGAGAATGTGCATATGTTATTCCCGTTTGAACAAGGCTTATCTTAAGGATTGCTACCCGACTCCACCGATCGACCAGGAGGTGGATTCTGGATGCCTATAAGAGGTACCATCAGATCCCCACGGTAGAGACGGGCATAGAGAAGACTGTTTTCATCACGGAGAGGGGGGCATTCGGCTATGGCATGAAGTCGTTCGGGCTTCACAACGCCGGGGCAATTTACCAGCATGTCGTCGACAAGATCTTCGTGGGCCAAGTCGGGAGGAACTTGGAAATTTACGTTGACGACATGGTAATCAAAAGCACGACCTTCGAAGGGCTGATATCAGACCTTGATGAGACCTTGTCCAGGCTAGAGAGATTTGGCATGAAGCTCAACCCGAAAAAATGCCAATTCGGGGTAGGTGCAGGAATGTTCATGGGATACTTCGTATCCAACGACGGGCTCAGGGTGAACCCCAAAAAGGTGAAAGTTGTGATGGACATGCCGACCCCGACTACGGTAAACAAAATTCAGAGGCTCAACAGAAAGATTGCCGCCATGAGCCGTTTCTTGTCCTGAGCCACTGAAATAACCTTTCCTTTCCTGAAAACACTTAAATTAAGTGTTGGGAAAGACGTAACCGTACCATGGGGCCCTGTAGAGGAAAGCGCTTTCGCGGAACTGAAACAGCACGTTGTGACGTTGCCGGTCTTGTCGTCCCCTGTCCTGGGAGAGACTCTCTACATTTATCTAACAGCTAGAGCAGAGGCGGTGAGCGCCGACCTGGTCCTAGAGTTGGGAAAGGTGCAAAAGCCGGTGTATTATGTCAGCAAGGCGTTACAGGGAGCTACCAGATACCCGGACCAGGAAAAGCTAGTGTTGGCCTTGATTCATGCTAGCAAGAGGTTGCGCGGGTATTTCCAAGCCCACCCCGTTGTGGTCTTGACGAATGAACCGTTGAAACAGATCATGTCCAGGCCAGAGGCGTCGGGGAGACTGTCTAAATGGGTAGTGGAGTTGGGAGAACACGTCATCGAGTATCAGCCAAGAAAGGCCATAAAAGGCCAAATAATGGCAGATTTTTTGGCAAAAATGCCAGAAAAGCCAAGGGTTTTCGGTCCTGAAGAGAAGCCGAAGCAGGCCCCGAAGAGAGCCCGCTCGGACTACCTATGCCTTACGTTTTAGCATCCCAGCCACCAACAACGAGACAGAGTACGAGGCCCTCATCACAGGTATAGAGATAGCTAGGAAGCTGGGGGCAACCCGTTTGGATGCATACGGGGACTCGGCACTGGTAGCCATCCAAGTTAACGGATCATACGCGGCCAAGGAGCCATCCATGCAGAAATATTTGGCCAAGGTGAAACACTTGACAATAAGTTTCGAGGAATTTGAGATCACCCGCATCCCCATGTCAGAAAACACCAGGGCAGATGCATTAAACAAGTTGGCATCCTACGCGAGCGGTCACCTCAACAAGAAAGTAATGGTGGAAGTCCTCCAGAACCGGTCCACACATGACGGGTTACATCGAGACAGGGTGGGAGAGATTGTTTAGAAAGAACAACAAAAAGCGTTAAACAGGTTGCGCCGAGTTAGAGAACCAACATGGTCTCAAGTACAAGAGCGGCTATCATGGTTGTCTTGACCTCCCGCATTCTGAGTAGTGGCCTGGTTGTTGCTAGAAGTAGGTACCGGTTGGGGAGCGACCCAGGCCTCAACATCATCCGCGCTCATGCCCGGGTGGAAGGTACTGAAAAACCCATCAAAGGAATGCTTGGAGAAGTCCTCAAATAGGCCATGCAGAGCCACCCGGAGTTTGAGTCATTCTCATGCTGGACCGGCAACCTGATTGCCTCTTTCATGGTCCTCACAAACAGAAACCCAGCCTCGCGACTAGTGGCAATCTGACGGTGAACGTGAGCAAGACCGCGAGTCAAGATCCTCTCTTTCTCTGATCTGTATGAGCCAACTTGACGTCAGCCTCCTGGAACTTCAAGCCCTTATCAGCAACTAGGGCCCGTTCCTTCGTGAGATCTTCCTCGAGGGTGACAACCTAGCAGAATCAATGGACACCTGGGAAAGCCGGACTAGCTCGTCATCCTTCGACCCCAGTTCGGTGCGAACCTCAGCAGGAGCATCCTTAACCAGGGCAAGCTCATTTTTCCTGACAGCCACTTCCCCCGCGGCCTGGACATTGCTAGCCTTCAGTTTCAGAATGTCAGATCTAGCTACCAGCGTGGTGCATAGGACCTATCATCCGGAAACTGGTCAAGCACCATGAGAAGCAAGCTGGAAATAATGCGATAAGGAAAGAGGGAATTAGTGTTTACCTCCACGGCGGTAGAAACCTGGCGGTCATCCAAAGAAGCTGAACCAGCGAAATTAGCCACCAGACTGCGGCCTCATGCCTCTATCTGAAAAGGAGGCATAGTGTTAACCAGAAACGCAGCCCGGGATGGGGGAGAGCCCAGGGGCTCAGAGGTTGCCGCCGGGTACTCCGAGAGACCAGGGAACGAGCCACCATTATCTCCAAAGAACATATCCTCATGAAGGGGTTCGGGCAGTGGTTGAGTATCTTGAACGGTGTCACTGGAACGGGATCCAGTTACCTTTTGTTGCTTGGGGGGAGTTCCAGCTCCCTAACCGAGTCCTCGGACTAGTCACGGGGACCATCCTTCCTATGTTGGACCCCGCTCCTGGTAAGTACACCCGGTGGCAGGGACGCGGCGTTCCCGTTAGACTCCATCATCCTACTTGTCTCTCCAGGCTCCCGCTTCGGCACAAGGGTAATGTCCTCCAGGTCATTGAACAAGTCTAGAAGACTCATGCATGTGAGAGACAGATAAGATTAAAAAATAGGGTATAAATCAACTGCATAAGAGAAGGTAAGCCGCAGAACCGGCATGCCCAGGAGGCATACCATCAGAGTTGGCTGGCAAGAAGGGCATCCTAGTAGCCCTCAACATGTCCTTTGAACGGAGCTTGACGAACCGTTTCTCTCTCCAGCTTGGCAGTGTACTTCGCGAGGGCCTCCTTACCCGCCTCTGTGAAGTTGCTACCCCTCAAGCCAAGGGCGAGGACCTCCGTGCCGATCGAAACCTTGAAGGTTCCATAGATGACAGTATTGTCCACATAGATAAATGCCCGCCTCAATGACTTCCGGCTTGGGAGCCCCACTACCGGTTTGTAACCACCGGATCGTGGCTTCAGAAGGTACCAGCTTGGAGGTTCGCGGCTGGGATAGTACCACTTCCCGAAGAAAGCACAGGACCTCAAACCCGATCATAGTCTGATCTAGGAACTGGAGGCTGAAGTAGTAGAGCACAGTTTGGAAGAAAGGGGTTAAAGGGAATTGCAACCCGCAGTCGGAGATGTGCTCGGCATACACGGCAGTCATGCCGGCCGGCGCATCCAAAGCGGTCTGCTCCGGCGAAGGTCTCACGACCAACCCTTCTATCTGCTCAGGGCTTTATCCCCCCACCTCCTAAATCACTGCCCTCAAATACAGGAATTGGCGGTCGCTCAATTCCCATGGTAAAGATTTGATAGGGATTTGCGTCATCGGATTGAAAATAAGACGGGGTAAAAGAGAGAGAGCCGGCGGATTTACCTGATAAATAAATCTCCGGCGACTCCTGAAAAGGCCCACGGCGTAAAAGCAAGGAAAGGGCGGGAACGACGATTGCAGAACCCCCTGGAGTGTTTGTATTTTAACGAGTGAGGGGAAGAGGAACCTAGGGCCGCGGAATAATAAAAGTGAGACAATAGCCTCGGAAGCCGCGGAAATTAACTGCCCACTTGACAGGGAGACGGACACGCGTCAAAGACGGGATAGAAGCTAGCAGGCGGCAGACTGTTCAGCTGCCCAGCCTTAGTCAAATGCTCGGTCCCTGACTTCCCGAACCTAGACTGGGGGACATGTCAGGGATTATCCTGTAGTGATCATCCCGCACGGCCAAGCCCGCTCCACCTAGCAGCATGCCTCTTCAGACCCATGGTGACGGGCTTGGTATCGACATATGGGTTCAGATCCATTAAGTATATAAGCCTCCCATAGCAGGAGAGAGAGGGTAAGTTCACTTCCCTCACCACGTTAATACTATAATAGCTCTGCACTAGTCTCGTACTAATTACGGCGTTGGAGCGGGTACCGGCATAACGCCGCCCCGCCTAACCCCTGCCACCTTGTTCGGGTGACCGGAAAAGTGATATAGAGGAAGCATACCAGAAGGGCAAATCCTTGCTCTGACAAAATTTACTTTGTATGTGAAATGTTAAAATTATTTAAAGGTATAATATTCAAAATTCTCCTGTGAGGCAACCTCATTCATGAGGCAAGGCCAATTCAAGAAAATTTCATTGCTACCACCTCATCATAACTCACTACCATTCATCGAATTTCGGCGCCACCTCATCAACCTTCGATGTCAATTCATCAAACATGTCACCTCATCAAAAATTTCGTGTCAATTCATCAAACCTCACCAAAAGGAGTGTTTGTTTGGTCCTCACCCAAGAATATTCTTTTCAACAAAACAAAAAACAAATTAAAAAATAAAATACCTTGAAAGTTCTAAGAGTTAGATCATTGACCTTCAATTAAACTAAAAGTAATGGTATCACGTAGAACTGTCATTTCTCTAGTATTTGTTGTTTCTTGATTGTTTTGAGTAGTACTTGCTTCAAGTCAATAAATAGATCAGGGTACATCTGTATAGTGTTAAAATAACGAATCTCAATTAATCTTTGCATTGAGCAAGATTTATTAACTACTCAAATTTAATTTAATTTGGTATTGAAATTTAATATACATACCAAATTGAACGACGGCGGAAAATGATTAATGTGACGGGTAGGATTTATGCATTTATATAGAAAGAAAAAAGTTTAAAAATGCTAGTCTCATTAGAGCATCCACAACGGTTGTACTTTGGAGTCGCTGTGCAATTTTCAAAGAATTGCAACGATGTCGCTCACCGTTGTTGTAGATCCACTTATGTAGCTTTGGTAGGCGATGTAGCTCAGCGGAGCGATGTAGCTTGACGCAAGACCCAATAAATATCATTGATTGCAGTAACTGTTGGTAATTTGTTTTTAATGTAAACTCTTTGTTGGTAATTTGTTTTTAAAGTGAAACTCTTTGTTGGTAATTTGTTTTTAACGTGAAACTCTTTGTTGGTAATTTGTTTTTAACGTGAAACTCTTTCTTATATTGTTAAATTGCAGTTAAATTGTTATTTTCTACAAATTTAAAAACTAATTGATACAATAAATTTATTTAAAATAATTTAATTTTAATTCTCGATAATGAATAGAATTGTAAAATAAGTATTATTTTTTTCAATAATACAAAAAAATAAAATTCCTTCAATAAATTCAAAAATAAAACATAAAATTATTGAAAAATACATCATCCTAAGAAATTCCATATTTTTTCCTAATGATTTCACACACTTGATCATGAGTTTGGCTAGCTCTTTCATCCATATTTGATATATCCTTGTATAGAATATTAAAATCTTGTTGACGGATTTCTTCACTTTTTTGTCGAATAGCATCCTCACACAAAGCAAGCTTTTTTGTTTGGATGTCCTTGTACTCACTCCACCTTTCATCCATCACAATATTATCCTTTTTCACCTTTCCTTTACCTGTATGCTTTGCAACTTTTGCCCTCTTTTGTCCCATAGGACGCTCCTCTAGTATTTCTATATCATCGGATTGTTTGGGAGAAGAAGGTGAAATGTCTTCGCCTACCGATGAACATCTCGTGGCTCTTTTTATCGAAGACTTACCTGATGCAGCAAACTCCTTCCATTTTTGAGCATGTCGGAGAATTTTCCAACAATATAAATAGGAAAAAAATTTATGCTTGTGTGCTTTAAACACATCTTTCGCCTTACTCACGATAAGACTTTCATCGAAACCACTCGGATTGTCATTCTTCAATTGTATGTAGCATCCATTAAATTCGCTGACATCCTGACTCACTTTGTACCAATGATTTTTTGCTTCATCAATGGTAACAACAGGACCTTCCCGCTTCCATTCATTGTAATAATCAGCAATATTACTCCAATAGATTTCCTTAGTTTGATCCGTCCCCTTGCATGAGTCCATCGTAAAATTCAACCAACTTTTACATAAATCTTCATCACAAAAATCGCTCCATTTGAGTTTCTTCTCCTTCTCCTTGCCTTTGAGTTTCTCCCCCATATTCTTGCTGGCAATGTTGACATTCACATCCGCCTCCCTTTGAGAAATATTAGAGCTGACAATGTTGACATTCACATCCGCCTCATTTTGAGAAATATTAGAGACATCAATCCACGGTGATTCTTGGTTGCTAGTGAATCCAATATTTTTCCCATTAGCAACCTTTCCTCCACCCATAAAATATCCATTTGGTGGTGGTTGTAGATAGTATCCTGATACACTAGGACGAACCAGCGTTGGACGACCGTAGTAGTAGACGGGAGAAGAATTTGGATCGGAATGAATGGGTGGATATTGATTCGAACGAATAGGGGATGGTTGGGGTTGTAAGAATGGCGGAAGTGGAGATTTTTGATCGGAAATGGGTGGACATTGATTCGAACGAAGTTGGGGGTGTGAGAACGGCGGAGGAGGAGATATTTGATAGGTTTGATTCTCTGCTGCATTCAACGATGCTAAGTACTGTTGAAAGGATTTATCAAGATTGTCCATTTCAAATTTGTGATAGAACTCGATACCAACTCTATCTTTTATAGATAGAACTTATCCATTTCAACCGTTGAATGCCTTAAAATTTTTTGTAGACGTTGCTTAGAATCATTGATTGACTATTCAGAAAAAGAGATTCATCCGTGATTTGAAAAAAACCGTGGTTATCGATGATTTAAAAAAACAGCCGTTGTATTTAATATTTGAAAAAGTGTCCGATATATTTATCAAAACGCGTGGATGGTAACTTTAATGTTTTTGGTTAAATTTCTAATTAATCCCAAGCATGATAATTTTTTAAAATATTTAAAATGGATATAAAATTATAAGATGTTTAATGTACTTTGTATATAAACTAAAATATTACTTATATTTAAATTACATAATAAAATTTATTTATAATTATGTTTGATACAAAATTTAAAATGTACATTAAAAAATACATATGATTCGACTCATGTAGATTTTGAATTCACGTGGACATTTTTTAATCATAAAACACCAAATATATTCGTTATTAAAATTATCATTATCATTATAATTTTTAAATTTTACTAGTTATTCAATTTTATATCTATATAACGTTAGTTAATTAAAATTCGTTGAACAAAATAAATTAGTGGTTAGAACATAAAAATAAATATAGGTGGATATTTTAAAATTTTGTACTATACTAGCCGTTTGAAACTAGGCAGTATGAACTAGACGCATGATATTGAGCATTGGAAAAACCACGAAACAATGCTATTCTACTAGCCGTTGCACATTGTAAAGCCACCATTTAACGTGAGTATGCGAGATATAAAAGAGGTACATGGTTGAATTTCAAATATCATATATTCAATTCCAAAATTTTCCAAATGAGCGACAACAATTTTGATTTGGATAAGTTTGTGGAAGAAGTTCTATGGGATGAAACTGATGAAGAGATGGGCAAATATCTACTGCTGCAACATGAAAATTCCACCAGAAAAGAAGTTGATCGTGATCGAGTTGCTGCTGCATCACGTTTAAATCAAGATTATTTTTCTAACCAACCAATTTTTGATAGTAAATTTTTCAGAAGAAGGTTTCGAATGAGGAAAGACCTTTTTATTTGCATCGTAGATGCTCTTGGAAACCATTCTACCTATTTCCAGCAAAGAGTTGATGCTGCTAAAAGGTTAGGCTTATCCCCTCTTCAAAAATGCACGACAGCATTACGTATATTAGCATATGGCAATCCAGCAGATGCCATTGATGAGTATATCAAAATAGGTGAAACCACAGCTATACAGTGCTTTTCTAAATTTTGTCGTGCGATTATTGAGGTGTTTGGAGAAATATACATGAGAAAGCCAAATGTTAATGATGCCAAACGACTCGTTAAAATGCATGAGGAATGTCATGGTTTTCCAGGTATGCTTGGTAGTCTAGATTGCATGCATTGGGCATGGAAGAATTGTCCAACTGCATGGAAAGGACAATATACTCGAGGTGATTATGGTTATCCAACAATTATGCTTGAAGCGGTTGCCTCAGTGGATCTCTGGATATGGCATGCATATTTTGGTGTCGCTGGAGCTAACAATGATCTCAATGTGCTCAGTCGGTCAAATTTATTTCAAGAAAAATTACAAGGTATAGCTCCAGATGTTCAATTCACCGTTAATGGTACTGAATATAATATGGGATATTATCTAGTGGATGGTATATATCCCGAGTGGGCAGCGTTTGTTAAAAGTTTTCCACACCCGAGAGATCCAAAAAGGCTTATGTTTAAAGAAAAACAAGAAAGTGCAAGGAAAGATGTAGAGCGAGCGTTTGGAGTACTCCAATCCCGTTTTGCAATAGTTCGTGGACCCGCTCGTTCTTGGCATAAAGAAAGACTTCGTGATATTATGGATGAATGTATTATCCTACATAATATGATTGTTGAAGATGAACGTCATACATATGGCCGGAATTTCGTTAATGAAGACTTCCCTCCCATCCTTGACGAGGGTGTTCAACAAGGATATGATACGAATTTTGAAGCATATATGGCTCGGGATGCAACAATTCGAGATAGGGAAATGCATCATCAACTTAAGTCAGACTTGGTAGAGCATATATGTAAACGTTTTGAGGTCAACACTTGAAGTGATGTTTCTTAAATTTATTTAATTACTTTTTGTTTACTAAAATAAATTTATTAAATGAAATAAAAGTGATTTTTCATGAATTATTGGATATGCATAGTAGCTATTCAATTATTTATTAATTGTTATTGTTAAATGTATTTGCATTCTAGAAGAAAATAAAATAATAAATTCACGTGGGACCTATCAAGCTATACAAGAATGTATCTTACCATTGTTGAGAAATGTGGCTTGCCACCTCATTTGCTTGAAATATATTGGAAAAAGTGAAGCTACACAGTCATGTTGCTTACCATTGTGGATGCTCTTAGCGTGTTGGTTTTGGCATAAAGCCGGGTAAAATAAGCCGGTTAACCAAACAAATTTTTCTTGCAAAATTGGTTGTTTGACCAAATAAATAAGGCAGTTATAAAAGCCGGTAAATAAGCTGGTGAAAAAGCTGCAACCAAACGCTAGTCTAGGAGGGATGTTACATAACAAGCTCTAGGTTTTGTCTCTCTTGATCAGCTGAATCCTTTCTGTCGGCTCAAGAAAGCTCATTATGATCTTTAGCCAGCTCCACGAAATTGGTTTCCCAAGCTCAATCAAGCCTTACTTCGCCATGGATTCAAGTAGTGTATTACTGACACTTCTATCTTCAGTAAGCATCATGTCTCTAATGTTGTTTATGTCCTTGTGTACATTGATGACCTCATCACTGGCTCAACTGCATCAGATCTGGATGCTACCACAGATATGCATGGCCTACAACTCAGACCATAGGGGGAGTTGCCGAAGGTAAGTACTTTGCTGCAAACCTTGACTCGGATTTTTGTAGCCCCCTAATCATCGTCGGAACCTAAGTCAAAAAGGTTTTAACCGAGCAAAAGACCCATCGGAAAAACCTAGTTGACAAACAGACCAATTTAACCAACATTCCATGACCAATTGAAAGAGCATACCCCCATATAGCTTATTTCTAACATTTTAAAATTAACTCCTAAATAAGTAAAATATAATGGAAACAAAAGTTTAAAAAAAATGAAACCATCAATGTCGGTGAAAGAAAAATCTTCTAGTGCGGAGGCGCGTAAGCCACACGTGCAGGCGCTGGGGCGCGCGAGACTGAGACGCCTCAAATGTGCGGGCGCGTGAAATCGACTTGTGGGCGCGTGCTGCGCGTGAACACGCACTGGGCAGATCCACGTGTAGTTGGTACCGTGGGTTACTGCCGGCGGCATGGTGGAAGGGTTGCGCGTGACTGGCGCGTCTGACTCCCTTACCGTCTGTGTGGCCTAGATCGACCGTTCGCCTCCTCAGGGTTTCGGCAAAACTCAACGGCGTGAGAGGTGTTGTAGTTCCTTGAGCTGGAGCTTCACGGCTGATGGCTCGTGGCCAGCGTCGATGCGTGTATTATTTAGAGTTGTAAAGCTCGGTGAATGGTCGCCTTAGATCGGGCCCAATCTAACCCACCGCCGACATCATTAGAGTTTAGTGAATCTCGTACCATGAGCTCGTAGACGGCCGTTGTTGGGCGGGAGGGTGGTGGTTTCATCAACGCCGTTGTTGGGCGGGAGGGTGGTGGTTTCATCAACTCACTCATTCATCAACTCACCCAACCACATCTATGGATACTTGATAACAGAAAACATTCAAGTATAGCTAATTTGATAATTCTATTCTTCATTTAAAATAAATAATAGCAGTTTCAATAGGCATTAAGATAAATTAAATGTCGACGATCTCGAATTTGTGAAAGCAATAAAATAGAAGTTCACATAAGAATCATAAAAAATGGTATGAAAATGTTGTAGTTAATGTAAAGAAAAGGTGAATGGTCTAATGCAATTTTGCTTGGTGGTGGTATTAATAACTGTGGAGGAAGTAGGAAAACGTATGAAAAATGCTTGCTTGAATGGTCTGATGCAATTTTGCTTGGTGGTGGTATATATTAATAACTGTGGAGGAAGAAAAACAAACAACAAACATATGTAAATGTTAAACATTTGAATCAACGAATTCATATTTCTGATATCTTGAGCCAGAACTTGATACACTAGTTTACTGTTCCACACCAATTCTTTCTATGCAAAGTCACTTGATCAATGTCAAAAAGATGAGCCATCTGAGAAGTACGGAAAAAAATTTAAATTTCTATTAAAACACACAGAACATCCTTTGATAAAACACGCATAAATACAATGGTCTTTTGTTCAAAGCGACAAAACATACAATTTCCGATCGAAGGATTAAGCAGTAGAACATACAATTTCTGAACAAACAAGAAATTGCCCATAACCGAAGGATTCTGATCTGAATATAGTAAGTGGACATGAGAGTGCTTCACGTATAGAGATATTGCCCATAATTAAGTAATATGGATAAACCGACAGAACCAAGAAATTTCTCATAATTATGTATAATTAACAAAAAGAGATAGATAATCAAATAGAGAATCAAGCGACTGAGAAACCTGTGTAGTTTTTAGCCGCCGAAATTTTGAATTTGTGCAAATAAAGGAGGTTTGGATGATTGGGTATACATATAAAGATTGATGAGCTTGAAAATTGGAGCAATGGAAAACGTGGGTGAACTGATAACTGGAGGAAGAAGATCGTGGAGAAGGAACCGTCCGGAGAGAGCGTGGGTAGTTTGGATTAAGCAGAATCATGGAGTTAGAAGGGAAAAATATCGCTGCGAGAAGATGCTTGAAAGTCAACTGAGATGGGGTTTAATCTTAGCCGTAGAACAAATCTGATGGCGGAGAGCGAAAGTTTGGTAGTACTTGGTCGTACTAATTTAAGAGGATTAATGAGCTATCTAAGATAAATGAAATTGGTTGAAGGACCTCCTGAAGCCATGGGCATAACGCAAATTGTTTGTTATGAATCACACGATAATAATAACAACCAACAAATGTGCGATTTTCCTATGATATTGTTCGATGGAGATTTAGATGAAAGTAAGAAAAAAAGTGTTTGGTTCGTACGTAATGAATGATATTGCGATGGTGAAATTTTTCTCGACGAGCGAATCAGAAATGGCTAAAGAATCAATTCAAAATACACGTTGTCGGATCGATTTAATGTATGCCCAAAAACCGTATATATATAATGTCAACCTTTATATGATAACTTAGCGTACATTCTGATTTATATACATGCTATCCTACTTGTTTTCGAATCGGGGTCTCCCATTGGTGCTCTTTAATATGCTACCATCACTCGTCCATAGATCTCCCATGTTGTTAATTGGGTTTTCCAGTTCATGCATCAGCCCTCAGAACTTTATTGGGCAGCCGTGAAATGGATTATTCGTTACCTCAAAGGTTCCATTGATGATGGCATTTTCTTTCGTCCAACTAGTGATGCTCGTCTGATTTGCTTCACTGACACGGGATGGGCTTCAGATCCTGAATATTGTCGCTCCCAACGTGGCTTCTCCATTTACGGGGGTTCCTTAGGGACCAATTCACTCTGCGTATATCGACTGAACGAGGAAAACCTTCCACGTGTAGGCGATCATGTTTTTCACGGGATTTATCGTTACTCATGTCAGCATTCTCACTTGTTATATCTCCAGGTCTTGTCACCAAAAACCTTCCCCGATTGACAGAACGTTTCACTACTGACACTTAAAAAAGCAACATTCAAGGTCTCGTCGCTTCGGTGAATCACTTGATTCAGTTTACTTGAATTGTATCAATCTTATGGTTTCATTTTATGTGTATTACTTGGGCATGTACCCAAAGAAATGATATGTTGTTGTTTCTGCACCTCATAATCGTGGCTGGACTTTGTGATGATGGGTCATAAAACGTGTACATGTTGGTCGGCCAAAGCAATATGTCCAGCCAAGGAGGCATTTAGCACAACTACAATTGGGATGAAATCGTCCCACCAGAGTGCGAGCCCAACCACAATATTTTCCGACTGAACAAATACCTTACCTGGGAGGAGGCGCATGAGCTGCTGCATGCTGGCGTGATCCCGAACATCTTAATGGGGTGGGTCCTGGGATGTCATTCGCCAACTCCCTGCTAAAATTACTTCCATTTATGGGAAGCATTGGCCTCATACCTTGTGCAATCGGTGGGACAGGGAGTAATTCACTAGTGCAAAACAGGTAATTTAAGGCGGTTCCAACGTACCACAGAAGGCACAAAGGAACCGCCTTCTGTGGCCGTGCCTTAAATTTTCTGGTTTTTTAAGGCGGTTCCCCGAACCGCCGTCCTTTCGAAGTGTTTTTCGAACTCGCAAAGTATTTCGGTGACCTGTTATGCGAGTTCGCAAGTGTCAAAGCCATCAGGCTTTAACCCCGCTTTACGATATCGATTTCTTCCAGACTAAGGGTTTAAGACGGTCGCGATATCGAAACAAAAATACGAACGACAGTACTTTCGAATTCGATGAAGAGTCCGAGAAAGATCGAACTCGCACACAATATGATTACTGAAAACAAATTAATCACATTTTCGATATCGTTAGGGTTTAAGGTAGATATCGATATCGTAATCACTTAAAGCAAATAAAAGCACTATAATTTTGTTTCGACTTCGAATCTATAGTTCCTTATTCTCGGTACCGATAACCGTTTAATACTATTGCGATATCGAAAAGAAAATTCGACCGACAGTAGTTTCGAGTTCGATGAAGAGTACGAGAAAGATCGAATTCGCAAATAATGTGAATTTTGAAAACAAAATAATCAAACTTTCGATATCGTTAAGGTTTAACGTTAGTTTCGATACCGTAATAAATTAAAGAAATTAAAACCTACATAATTTGATTTCGACTTCGAATCTATAATCCATTATTGTCGGTACCGAAAGTTTGCAACGACGTTGGGGTTGATTGATCAAGTGTTCTCGATATCGAAACTCTTCACATATAAAATACAATATCGTACGTTATTAAACCCTAACCTTTATGTTGTTCGATATCGCTTTAGAAATCGGGTGATCCCCTATGTCAAGATCCGAGAGCAATCGCGATATCGACATATATTGTAGACATATTCGATTTCGAAAAGAATATATGCAGTAATTATGTCTGAAAATATATTCGATATCGGAAAATGTATATATACAGGTGCGATATCGCATATATCTTATTGATACTTATTTCGATATCGTAAGGTCTTTCTGACCATTTCCAAAAATACTACATTAGGCAAAAAAGGTGCCTTTGCATAATTACCATTAAAACGTCATCTACGATCACAACAACAAACCTAAACTATCCTTTACCCTAAACCTATGGTTCTACAAGGGGGGTTGCTATAACCCGGCCACGTACCATAACAAGGTGGCGTGCGAACTTATTTCTTGCATCATTCAATTCGGCAAGGGTGTAGGGAGTTTGGTCATCCTCAAAAATCTGCAGTTTTGTGGATTGAACAAGGAAGGAATAAAGTCATGTCAACTTATATTGTAAAGCAAATGAGTGATGGAAATACATTATGGCGAAGAAAATGAACCTACTTGACGAAGATCTAGATTGTCCAATGTAAGAGACTCAACACACTTGTCGGCAAATAAGAATGTGTAGTAGCCGCATTCCCAATTAGATCGTTGTCTCTTGTACTTTGTTTTGTTGAAAATACAAGGATGGTAGTTAGACAATGATTATTCACGATACAACACAAAATGCAAATAAATGAAATTGCTTACCGTTATTTGTATTAGTTCAAAAGGTTGAAGTGTGTTATCATTCACCTCATGCATAACCACCTCTAGAAGATCGGCGAAGGATTTGGTTGGTGGATTGTTTAGAGAATCAATCCAATACACTCGCTTTTGCTCCGGAACCATAGCAACAAAACGCCAATGGGCACTATTTAAAATTAAGATCATCATATTATATAAGACATTTACATAAGTTTTGTAATGAAGTATATAGAAAGTTGATTACCCTTGTAAGTAGGGGCCTATGAATATCTTCTTGTTCCCCTTACGAAGTGCATTGGTAAGATATTCATGTTGACTTGTCGGGGGACTACCTTCAAATATAGTCATGGATCCGGGACATAGGAAACCCATCCAATCTTTTCCCTTTTGCCTTGACTTGTGACACATGTATCTTATTGAGGAAATGTAAACAATTAGTATGGAATGTTAAATTTATGGAATATTTATTGTTATATAATAATGAGAAAACTTACGTTTGATGTAGCGATAGCATAGTGGAGTCCAATTGCTCCATATTCCATAAATGCTTGAAATCATCCAAGGGAACCCTCAAGTCCCTTCTCTCTCCGAACACATTCTCGTTACACGAAAATAGATATGTTGAATTTTTGTCTTGGTGGTCTAAGTATTCAAATAGTGTTCTAACGAACATAGGTAGTGCCTTTAGAAATTCAAGTTCTTGCTTAGGGTTATAAGTGGTGGGGTATTTTTTGGGTATTGTTGGGTTCTTCAACTCGGGAGACTTTTTCCTATGGGGTATATCATTACAATTTCCATCAACTATCAACCAAAGAGGCCAAATAACAAACCTTGCTACGGCTTGCCCTACCATAGTTGCGTCCCCTTCGGGCATTGGTAAAAGTGCCAATTTGTCTATTGCCCTTCCTATCCCAACTCTACCAAATCCCAAAGGAATCTCTTTGAAATGGTGTGTGCGCATTTGTTGATCAAAAGTTCCATTTGCAACATGCCTAGGGGGTTCGTTGGGACCAACATCAATGAATAGCTTGTATGTCGATATCTAATGACAATATAATCTAAAAGTTAATGATAAAAAATGGAAACATAATGAACTAACATTGTAAGTGTAGGAATTACCTTAAGATTGGTTGGTTTGGAAGTGATTTCTTTCCCTTTGCCTTCCAAAGGTTGTTTTGGCCCTACCTCAACATTGCCATTGATTACCTCGAGTTCATCGTTAACCGGTGAATGATGTGATCCCCTTGATGATGGAAGGCGTTCACCAACAACGACATTTTCTTTGGGGGTATGGATGTAACCCATATGTTGTGCCATTGATTGTACTTGGGTTCGCAAGTCCTCAACATCTACATTTATCCTCTCAATCGTCTCGTTTTGCAATCGGATTGTCCTCTTGGCGACGTAGAGTTCCGAAGGCTTGGACTTTCCATTACTTCGCTTAATTCCAAAAACCTCTCTTTGATTCAAGTAGCTACCTACACCCCTAGCTCTCCCGGGATGATCCTTACCAACGGCTTTAGCCAATATATCACACTTACCAACGGGTGTAAATAGGCCCTCCTTTTCTTGAACGAGAACCTTTTCCTACAAACAATATATACATTATTTGGAGTATATATTGACAACCCTTGTATTAAATGTTAATAAAACAAATATAATAAATCATCTTACCACTTTTTGAACGGCTTGTTCAACTTCGGGTGTTGTGTATTTGCCATCGCTTTTCATCCTACCTTTAATAAACATCTCATGCCGGGGAATCTCATCATGCTTCAATGGTATCACCTTCTCGCGTGCCTCTTCTTCCGTCATCCCGCCATCAACCAATTTTTTAGTTTCCACTATGCATTTCTCCTTAGAAATCTTTTTCCCCAAACCTACATACCCCGACCTACTCATAGTGTGATGGAGTTTATTGGCTTTTGCACATTTTATTTTCACATCTCGGGTGCCCTACAATAAATATGATGGTGTTAGTATTAGTTAAAAATTGCAAGATAATAATAAGATAACTAAAGTAATCAACTAAAGTAATGAACTAACATCGGATTCATGTTCGAGAGTCCTCGTCTTGAAAATTTCCCAACTAGATTCAAGAATGTAATTGTGTTTTACGAGAACGTTTTGACCAACTCTCTTCCCTCCCTCGTATATGTAGTCCTTGGCCAATCTATACTTGAAATCTCGGCTTGCCTTAGACATTATGTTCATAGCCTTCTTCTTGACGGCTTCCTCATCCGAAGCTTCAATCTCAAAGGGTTGCTTGTATATATAAAATTTAAAAACTTCAAATTAAAAACTAGAACAACAAAGTAGAAATTGATAATGAAATTAAGGTATTGGCAAAGATGTACCTTACACTCTTCATAAAGGGAATCCCTTTTTGAAGGATCCACTTGCTTCCATGACTCATTTTTAATGTCTACTCTAGTTTTACCTTTGCTTCCACACCAACTTGACCAAAATGCCCGCTCGTCGGAAATAGCCACACCATTACGGTCAAACTTCATAGGAGTTTTGATTTCATTATTCCTACGCCTTTGCAAAATGCGACAATGCTCTTGTGCAAGTTTGCTTCCACTAAGTTTCTCCCTTCCACTATTGACTACACTCTTTGTGTTATCTTTAGGTTGTTTAGATTTATTGTTTGGTCGGTCATCTTTACTATCGTTTTGACGTTTATTGTTAGTCATAGCAAAGTCCTACAATAACAATGACCTAGATTTATAACTAGTACCAATTTTCCCCATGAACTAGTAGTCATGGGTAAAAAAAAGTTTATCCTCCCATTCATGCATCAAATAAGTAGCATATCGATTGATGTATAACCTATGTAAGAGTAAAGATAAACCAAAGATATCATATCAAGAACAACACACATTAAAGCATAACCCTATAATGCAAGCATAAAACTAAAACCTAGGTCATTATGAAATATTGAAATACTCACCCTTAGTAGGAATTTGATGTTTGGGGTGTACTAACCAACCTTCTCAACCAAAGCCCAATGGTTTAACACACCCCTTTGGATCTCACCAAAGCTTATATGGTTGACCTTGTGGAGAAATGGATGAACAAAACATCCAATCTTGAAAAGATAGTGAGAGAAAACCAAGGAATACAAGAACCTTTGGGTGATGGATTGCAAGGATAGTTGTTATACAAGGAATTTGGAGGGAAGAAATGGTGGGTAGAGTTGTATTGTAGTGTTTGAATTGCAATGAATGCTCTGAAATGAGAGAAGGATTAGTTTTGGTGTGTTTTGGGTATGTTTGACCCGAACACCTAACTTTTGACTCGCATTAAATGCACTGGAAGAATGGTATTTCGATATCGCAACTTCAGTTCGGTATTAATTTGAAGCTTTGCGATATCGGATACATACATATGCAGGGTTTAGGGTTAAAGGTCAATGAGGTCAACGTGGGTATCCAGCGGGTAATACCCGGCTCCAGTTTCTGATCCAATCTAAAAGACAACTAGTTTACGATATCGTTTATTTAGTATTATATGAATACGATATCGAAACACATTTTCGATATCGAAGGTATATAACATTGGATTTGGGAAAATACATATTTATTAACAAATTGTAAATGAATAAATTTTATTATGTGTATATACTTAGGGTTTAAATTGTGTGTATGATTAAGTTATAAGCAAATTTTATTTTGACAATATAAGATAAATTGAGATAAGCCTTACTAATTAATGTTATAAAAAGAATTATTGAATAGGATTGTGTTAATTGAAATAAATTGAGATGATGTGAAATTTGAATGTACTGTCTTGTGTCTTATAAACGTCGGAAAAGTATGATTTAAAGTATTGAAAGGTTAATGAGGTCATATATATAGTTGATTGGTTGGAAGTACATACATTGACTACTACTGTATTGTGAATTAGTGTTTGTTATACTGGTTGGTTACCAAAACATGATATAAATGTGAGTAGACTTTTGGTTTTTATAATATATGAATTTACACTTGTAAATACCACTAGTTTGTTTGTAATAATAATTATTATTATGTACCATAATTAAAACAATATAATTATAGTAAATACGCATTAAATTTATATGATTTCACAATAATAAATATATTAATGTGTTAATACATAAAAAAACTTCATCTAAATTAAAAGGGTTAAATATTAATGGAATATATAACTTGTACTACATAAGAAGACTCGTTTATGAAATTAAAAATTTATTTATTGAAACAAGTAGAGTTCGATATCGCATAGGATTTATATTCAAAAGAATTACAATGCGATATCGGAATTATTTCAAAAGTAATATTAGATATCGAAAACATACTCGCCCAGGGCCCTGTCTCAATATACGAATCGACCTACGATATCGAATAATAGTCCCTTTACGTTGTCGATATCGAAAGTTGGGTAAGTATATATAAAAAAACGGGGCCTTTTGGGGGAATAGCTTTCCCCCAAAATTTCCTTCGAACCCTAATCAATCCCATCAATCAATTCGACTTCGATTCCGCCAATTTCAAACAAATGACGAGAACCACATCACGAAACCAAGTACCACCACAAGCCCCACCCCAAAATAATCGCCAAAGAGCTCCTGGTTGACAACGACTTCAAATCTTCAATAAGTGGAGCTAAGTAGACGTCAATGTCATTTCCTGGTTGTTTAGGCCCTGAAATCATCATAGAGAGCAACACATATTTCCTTTTCATCATCAACCAAGATGGTAGATTGTAAATAACCAGCATCACAGGCCAAGAACTGTGAGTGCTAGACAAATTCCCAAAAGGATTGAAACCATCGGTTAATAGCCCGAACCGAATGTTTCGAGGTTCTTTACCAAAATCAGGGTATAATTCATCCATATTTTTCCACTGTTCTCCATCCGATGCATGACTAATGATGTCATCACCCCCTCTATCCCTCTCTGCATGCCACGTAAACATTTTTGCATCATCGGGGTTGGCAAACAACCTTTTCAATCGAGGCACAATTGGAAGATACCACATTACTTTAGCGGGTGTTCTCTTATCGCTAAATGTGCTCTCTTCATCCCCTACTTTCATTGATTCTTTCTCCTTGAGTTTGTAGCGAGACTCCCCACATACTAGACAATTGTCCAACTCTTTCTCCTCCACTGACCTATACAACATACAATCATTAGGGCATGCATGAATCTTCTCCAATTCCATTCCCATTGGACACAAAATCTTTTTCGCGGCATATACTTTCTCGGGCAACAAGTTATCCACCGGAAGCAATTCTTTAACAATAACAAGCAACTCCGTCATCCCTTTATCGGTAATCCCATGTTTCGCCTTCAAATTCATCAACAACAATGTCGCCGCCATTATACAATGCCTAGACCCCTTGTACAATGGTGTTTCTTTATCATGCATCATTGCCGTTAGAACACTAGGCTTATCAACAAATTCCCTAGCAACATCTTCCACCATTTCACCAAGATAAGCATCATATTCCATGTCTTCACTTGCAACCTCACTTTCGGGAATAATTTTGTCAACTACAAATTCACCATGCCAAATCCATACAGTATACGTAGGGTCAAAACCCCTACAAATCAAATGTTCACGTAAAACTATATCATCATCATAATAGGCATTGTTCTTACAATCTTTGCATGGACATCTAACACCCTCAACCTCTTTGCTCTTAGCATCCTCAAACGCAACATTAATAAATTCATCAATCAAACCACAATACTCAAGAGACAATCTATCATTTCTCCTAATAATTTCAACTCGATCCATATCAACAACGTCCAACTATGGGAACCCACTCGCACATTCAACAACAAACTCCTACGGAATAAACGATAAAACACAACGTCAAAATCAATAATTTCACATACAAATCAATGGTAATTTCCATATCTCAAAAAACAATTCAAATTTCATACCTTTTAGAGCAAGCTTATGGTATAAATCCAAATAACCGACTATAGAGCCTGAATCCCTTACAATGGAGTGTGAAATTTGAAACAAAATCTTGGAACAAAATACCCACACAAGAAAATAGCTTAAAAGCTCACCATTGACTAGTTTGAACCTTAAATTTCGACAAACCCGACATTATTTCGATATCGCAATGTCTCCGTTTTCAATCGAACAAGTTTTCGTAATCGAATGGTTAGAACTAAACCCTATCAATATAAACTTTCGATATCGTACAATGTGTTTCCATATTTTCGATATCGCGCGTAGTGTCTCGTAGTTCCCTGTCTAGGACGGCGACAAACATTTCGATATCGCAAATATGTCCAAGTTATCTACGATATCGAAATATATGTTAGTTACATGACAACAAATAAACGAGTTCGCATCTTAACTGGTTACTGCTAAGCCATTAACTTAATTCGATATCGTTCTTCAATATATTATACCTTCGATATCGCGAAACCGTTTTATTTTAATTTCGATATCGCGAAGCAATAGACGTCTTGAAACCCCAACAACTAGGCGATATCGAAAATGGTATATATTTTGAAGCGATATCGCCACATACCTTTCTCCTTCGAAAAATAAAATACTTTTCTTGAAACCCTAATACTTTTCTCATTCGAAAAATAAATTAAAGCAGAGGAAATGCTTTTCTCATTCGAAAAATGCCAGTTTTTAAGGCACTATTTTTTTTAACCGGCTTGAGTCAATGCCGTTGATTGATTTAATGGATAAATGGTTTTGATTTGTTAGTAACAGCCAATCCAAGAACATAACTAACAATATGTTCTAGCAAAGCCATGCAAATAAAGAACTTCATACATGTCCGTGAACAAAAGTTTAATATATTAAATATAAATCGCCCTTGACATGGCGGTAACAAATGTCATAAACATTAAAAACGAAAGGGGAAAAAAAACCGCCCTTGACATGACGGTATAAAAATTGTTAAGAGTTAAATAAATGTAATAAACTTAAACATTAGGATCATATTCTTCGTCGGAGATGTCGTACATCAAGAAGTTGCCACAGTTGAAATGCAAGGGACGATGGATTAGTGTTCGATTAACACACTGCTCACCATACTCAGCCACCTGTTTTTCAAACCATTTAAGATCTCGGATCTCCTTCTCAGCCCTTTTAATCCCTCTCTCAACAGCACGTTCCATCTTCTTGATTTTTTTCTGCACAATTAAACAAAAATTGCGTTAATATTGGACCACATCTTAAATGATAAAAAAATATATATATATATATATATAAACGAATCAAACAAAAAAACAAAATTCTTACTTCACAACGGAGAACACGGTCATCAAACATAGACTTTGTAAGAAGGACTACTGGGCGCTTTCCATCTAAATGATAAAAAGTTGCCCAGCCATACTTTCGTAGTTCTAACTCAAAGTCATCCCTTTGATTCTCAATCTGCCGGCGCATTCTTGCTTTACGCTCCTCCCACTCTACAAGGAAATCTAGAAATTAGAAAGAATTTCTTCTCTACTGTCACAAAAATAATAAAATGACAAATTCGAATTTTTATTACCTCCCATCATCTTTATTCTCATGGTGACAACCTCCTGTTCCATAGTAGCCCTTCGTTGTTGCGCCTGTACTGAAAGACCTCCATTGTTAGCCATTTGAAATCTGAAAAACTAAATTTGTATACAAGAAAGGATGTGAATGACTTTGGTCTTCATCTTGGCCCTTTAAATAGAGTTGAAGAGGACCTAGATACACACAATTCAATTAATGTTGGGAAAATGAAAGGTTTTAACACATTAACTTCACATGAATGAATTTTGTGCTCCTCAATGTATTGACTTTTCGATTTCTCCATGATGCTTTCACAAATCCAACGAATCTGAATTCAAGCAAACCAACAAATACTATAACTTGAAGCAAATACAATGAATACGAATTCAAGCAAATACAATTCATGGAGTGTTTTTGTTACATATTGGTGTTGATATGATTTGATAGTCAATTTTAATACAAAAATGCCAAATTGGGGTGAAAATTTAAGATAAAAAAAGTGGTATAACTTTTATAAAAAACTGACCAGAACATTTTATCGATATCGAAAAGACAACACAAAACATACTTCGATATCGCATACATATGTCTATATCTATACGATATCGAACTAGATATCGTCGGGTGTCACAGGGATCTAACCGACTATGTTTTCGATATCAAACTTAAAGGCAACACATTTATCGATATCGATTATAGTTTCATTGCAGCATCAATCTTCTTGTTCGATATCGCAACATAATTGTATATTAACGGCGATATCGCAACATAATTGGTGTCTTGAAACTCTAACATGCAGGCGATATCGAAAACAATATATTAATATTAGCGATATCGGGTTCATATTATTATGTTTTCGATATCGAAAGTTGGTATTATTTACGGCGGTTCTAAGATAACCGCCGTAAATACAAAGAACAACCGCCGTAGAATCTTCGCCTCCGCCACAGCTGAATTAAACCGTCCAAAATAACCTTTCGAGTTCGAAAACTGCTTCAATTTAAGGCGGTTCCTTCCTGCAATGAGGAACCGCCTTAAAAACGTGCCTTCTTTTACCTGTTTTGCACTAGTGATTGTAAGCAATTTCTCCATGCATATCCATTTTTGTTTTGCAGATCTGTATTTTTACCATAATGCCCTGATGGAACCCTATGATTTCAACCTCATTCTGGTCTATTTAATTACTCCCGCCAACTTAATTGTTTCTTTTGAAACCTTGTCGGTTTCATTAAACAACCATGCAACGTGGTCGTCCATTAACCCCAACTTGTCACACAATAACTGACTTTGCTTTCCTTTGCCTGAACTAGTGAAAATTAAACTTGAAATCGTAAATATGTGAATCTTCTAGCATTTTTTTCTTGTCCTGTTAAAACCTTATGGTTCAGAGTTAGAGAGGAAGGTCTTAATAAAACACAATTATTTGTTTTCCTATCATCAACTCATTAGATCAAAACACTTATGAATATTCATGCTCATTTCTATCCTTTGTAACTCTAATAAATATCATATCTCGCCAAAATTCAAGTTTACTAAATTTCGCGTGCATCAATTTCTAAATAGTACTATTAGGATTCTTTCGTAATTAATATTCTTTTTTCTTTCCTTTAGGTTTTAAAAGGAATAGTAGTCATATAGTAAATTTTGCATGAAATTATACATCATGAAACATATGAATGAACTTTCTTGTGCATATTTGCCTCCAACAATGAATGAATAATGAATTCTAACTGTGTAGTTTATATGTACACCCATTGATACTAGTACATAAACTTTAGGAACTAAGGAACTTCTTATAAGATAGCGCAGAAAGTTTAGGATATCTTTCGAGTCCTTTATCATAGTCTACATACACTAGCCCAAACCTTCGGGTAAAACCTGATGCCCACTCCCATGCGTCCAGAAATGACCATGCAAAGAAACCCTTCACTTTAACCCCATTACTGAAAAATTACAAGAATTTTGGAACAATGTTAGCATACATTTAATTATAAGCAAATCCAAGAATTGATCAATAATCCTAAGAACACACTCATTTATATGTAAAAATTATAAAATGGCAAAAAAAATTATCATATAAATTATCGAATGAAATACTTTATTCGTCAATGGGAAAGATACTCTATACAAATTAATTAAGCAACAAAATTGAAATCGAACTTACTCAATTGCATTTTTAAGTGCTCGTAGATGGCCTTCATAGAAACGTACTCTTTGATTATCATTGACTCCTTCATTGATTGTGATTGTATCAGTGCCGCTATCACCCATTCCTGTCCACCGACAAATTAAACAAAATTTATATTTAAGTAATTCAGATAAGAGTTGCAAAGATTAATTAAGTCTGTGATCTATATGTATGAGTATGAAATATATACACATTGATTTATTCTTACCATTTTCCATAATGTAGATTGTTGGATTAAAATATTTCTCCTTTATATACTTAAGAACATCGCCGAGTCCTTTTGGGTAGGTAAAAAAGATGGAAACTCCTGTCTGCATTGTTAAACAAAGTTATACCGTCACGACAATGGCAAAGCAAATACATACATCAACAGTAATTTTGACGATTCTTTTGTAAAAAATAATATTTTTTGTCATAATGTTTAAAGAAAGTGATCATACCGGTTCACCAATCGGTTCTCCATTTTTGAAGGCTGCAGCATTGAACATGTTAATCAGGGTAATGATTTCAAACAATCACACAAAATATCATGCATTATAATTTTACAAGTTTCTCGCAATGAATGATCATGCTTAACATGTAAAAAAAAAATCAATTTTGAAAGTAAAAAGATCAAACATATATACAAGTGAAAAAATCAGCAATATATACACTGGATGATCATTTTGATTATGTAAAAGGTCAGGACTGAAAGTGATAAGATCAATATTTTGTCCCTAGTTTCAATTGACACTGGTCTCAAAGAGACAAAATTAATTTTCATAAATACAGTAAAAATATTAACTTCCATAAACATTACCTGTTTCATGAACATTGCTGTCTGTTGAATAGCTAAGATTGAGTCCAACACTGAGGTGAGTATCTTTAGCATAGTATGAAGTATAGTAATTAACTCCTAAGTAATCCAAGGAGCCTTTCAACAGTTTTGCTTGATGGCAGCTGAATTTTGGGAGCCGTTCTCCGACGAGCCGCCGCATGCTTTCTGGATACTCCCCAAACACCATCGGATTTAATAGCCTACACTTGAAAATTAGATCTTAATATTTCTAAATAAATAGTTGTACTATTAATTTGGATCAAAAAAGGAAAAGAAATTGATATTTAATTTACTGACCATCCATTCATGAAGTCCATTGCACGCTCAGCAGCTTCAATATCTGCTTTTTCCGTGGAATATGGTACAAAATAACCTATATTCAGTACCATACCTATTTCTCCTTTTTGACATGGCTGTATTGCAATCAAACAAGAAGTAAATCAATTTACCTTTTTGACTTAAATTATAAATTTGATGTTATTATATACCTTGTATTTAGTCCGATAAATCGCGACGGCCCTAGCGTGAGAAATAAGCATGTTGTGGGCAGCAATGTAAGGTTCGGTGCCGGAATCTCCGACGGTGCAGTTGTTATTCCGCCACGCCGAGCACCGAGCAGGTGCGTAAGTACCCAGATCATAACCGTTCTTGCAATAGCTCCACGGCTCGTTGAATGTCGCCCAGTTCTTCACTCTGTCGCCGAACAATATGAAGCACAGCTCCGCAAACGCAGCATAGTCAACACTGCAAGTTTAGCTAACTAATCTCATTTTCTGTACTCACAATTTTCAACTTAATTAATTTAGATTCAAATCAATTTAGTTTTGTGAAGTCAAAATGAACTTGGAGCTTACACGATGCGAGGGCTTAAGAAACCACCATATTCATCTTCAAGAGCTTGAGGAAGATCCCAGTGGAATATTGTCACAAAGGGCTTTAAACCTGTTAATTAATTACCATGCATAAAATATACATTAATAATCCACCTTTCTTAATTAATTAACATACGAAGAAAAAGATTTATTGATCATGATGTGGTAAAATCTGACCATTGGCTAAAAGCTCATTGATCACGTTGTTGTAGAAGTCAATGCCTGCTTTGTTTACGCCGTCCCTAATTCTCCCAGCTGTGATTCATTAGCACGTTATATATATATATATATACAATTGAAACAAAACTGTTAAATATATACAATTTCAGGAGCTTTTTATTTTTCATTAGAACTAAACTGACTTGTAATTAAGCATGTATAAATGAATCGTGTCTCACTTGGTAAAATTCTGGACCATGAGATGGAAATTCTGAACGCATCCAAACCTAGGGATTTCATCATTTTTATGTCTGCCTGCAGTTACAAATTAATTTAATTTTAAGTGCTTAATCATAAAAAAATAAAATCATCCATGGAATAATAATTAATAATCCCTAAATTGTTTTTAGTAAAAGTGATTGCGAATAAATATTGTACGTGCGTTTACCTTGTAACGGTTGTAAAAATCATCACCAATATCAGCGGTTGTATGATCAGCTATTCTATCTGTGATGCACAAAAATATATTAATCAATAAGTTCTTGACATTAACTCATCGGTGCAAAGGTTCAAGTATATATTAATCAATAGGTTAAATATTAAGCTTGAATATATTGTGTATATTTAATTCTAATATATATGGTCAATTAATTGGCCAGTATTATAACTTATAGAGTACATGTTTTATGACAAAACAACATGCAATTATTATTTTTTAATAAACCGTGATCTAAAGGCTACGTGCATATATACCTGAATAAAACTGAATTCATGGAAATTACCTGGAAATTTATGCGTAAAGGTATCCCATATACTTGGTCCCTTTCCGTCTGTAGCTACTGATCCTTCAAACTGGTGGCGAAACAAAATGAAAAAGATTAAAAAAGGTTGTTAATATCACTTCAACATTTATTCTGAGATCTTTACAAGTAGAAGTTGAAGCAACAGCAAATTAACGGATACGATCTTTAGGGCATGTTCTCTCGTTTCTCTAAAAACAATTCCGTATCTATAGTTTAGTTCTGATTTGATGAAATTCAGTTAAAAATACGCTATTGATTTTTATTTTAGCATAATTGATCAGTTTAAATCAATTCAGATAAGCTTTGCTTTGAATTTCACAAGAAGAGTTATATTTTGGACAATTAACATACTTCTTGATTTATAGTGTTATTCTTAATAGTCTCTAATTGAAAATGTTTATATTGAAAATTATTCGGTGCAAATAATATAAAATACAAGTAAAATAATATAAAATACATAAATTCACCTGATAAGAAGATGATGATGCTCCAAATACGAAGCCAGGAGGAAAACTTGTGCGTCCAAAAGCCGAAGCATTTATGAACTGAAGAGCCAAAACTAAGCTTATTACACAATACGATGCCATTTTACTAGCTTCTTTTAGCTCTCTTATCCAGTACTGCTATTAATTCCTCTGTATATATAGTACGTTTATATATAGCTAGCACTCGAAAATGTTCACTTCAAAGTCACTAAATTATTGAATATGACACCTACTAAATTAAACACTATTCACTATATGACGGATCGATGGAAGAGTAATTTAAACACTTGTGAACTGGAAAAAGACAAGCACTACACTCCTACAACATTCGACAAACAACTTACCTTTGTTCGGTCAAAATTATTAACATTTGATCGTATATTTAAATATTATTGTATTTAATTACGCGATGTTGTTATATTTTACGTAATTTATAGTATTTAATTATTATAAAAATTGGGAAATAGATTCATTAATTACCATTCAGCTTGAATAAAATGGAAAGATTCTTTGATGAACATACAGTTGACGCGCTGACCTTTCGCTCTTATGTACCAAGGTTTGTATATTCTCTAATTAGTTAATGGAACCTAACGTAAAACAACTCTATAAATTTGTTAAAGCCAGTATTAGGGTTAGGGTTTATTAATCCATATAAATTAACATTGTCGTTGTTAATTTGATTTGATATATTTTATCTTGAGTTCATGATGATAGTTAGAAAAAATATTATATGATCGAGAAAGAAGAATCTCCTTTCTCTCTACCGTGTTGAATTTATATGGATGGAACCAGCTTTGTCGCATGATAAGTTCTTAATTTGATACATGTCTCAATTGTCTTAAAGGCCAAATGCATTCTTTTGATAGCAAATTTAGTTTGCTATAGTAGCTCTCAGGATATCTTTCCTCGGTTTTTTATTTTCTTGAAGGTTTGGTTAAACCAAATAAAATTCCCTCCATCTATTGGATGATTTATTTAAAAAATAAAACATGTCTCAATTGATTTTACTGAATAATCATGTTTAATATGTAAAAGATCAGTTTTAAAAGTGAGAAGATCAGACATAAAAATAAGAAGATCAGTAATATTACACTGGAATCATACTTAATATGAGAAATGTCGGGATTGAAAGTGAGAAGATCAACATTTGTTTCTGTTCTCAATTGACACTCTTATCTTGTCACGTATATTAAAGAGTTTAAACTAAAACACAAAAGAATAAACTAATTAATTCTTCACTATAAGCTCAATCTTTGTCTAGTTTTAATAAAAAACAAAATAAAAATCAATCGGGTGCAGCTTGAAAATCAATTGACAACTGCAGTAGTGAATTTTGTCTTTGATGATCAGAAGTCAGCACCATCAATAAAGAAAATGAATACTAACCTACACTTTAGGATTAGGACACGGTATCGGCCGCTCTTATATATATATATGAATAACTATATTTTTATTCTTTCTTTAATTTTTATTAGGTACACTCACAAGTCACAATCGACAAATATCTCAATTACAGTTTATCAAAGAATGGAAATTTGGAGGAAGTGAAACCGAGCTATCTTCGGTTTTCTTATCAAACAACAGTGTGACAATCTCAGCAATATTCATTTAGCAGCATTAAATATCATATAAATATTTAAATGATCATCAATATCCTAATTGTTTTCTCAGTTTTTTGCCTAAAACTATTTACTAAGCTCGTATATATAAGGCAGAGTCAGTCTTATCATAGTTCTTGGTTTGTTAGTTTGATTCTTCGATTCACATTGATAAATGAAGGATTAACAATAACAAAAACAAAAACATTTTTTTGGGTATTAAATCCAGCAGCTAAAGGGCATGCCATAGAGTTGATAATCTTGATGGACAATACATTAGGTTTATAGAATTAGCAGATATTAATATTATTTGGGGTAAATTGTGGTATTTTTTATGTGATCGAGTTACGTGTTGCACTTTTAACAGTTATTCAAATTTTATGGACTAGATTATTTGTTAATGAACATGTAGATCGAATTCAATTACTACTAGAGAACCCCACATTTCAATAAAAAAATTACTACTAGAGACGCTGTATAGGCATTTGTCTATAATTATCTATAATTCAACTACTACTAGAGAAAACCCATATATGCGACAGTGTGTTTACAGAAATTTTTGAAACTTCTGCAATATAAAAACTTGATGTGGCTAATAGATATGTGACAAAGCGACGTTCTGACGATGATGGAGTGTGGATTGATGAAAACGGACAAATTGATGGTTAGGTAGCGTGAAGAACCGAAAGCGTTATAAGCTGTAACGCCCCAACTAAACCACCTATCAATTGTGGTGATTTCAGTCGGTCATTTGCCTTGTTCGCACCAGGACTCATGAATGAACAGAGTGAGCAACACAAGCATAAGTAAAATTAATTTTTCATTACATAATTTTGAATTCCAACTCCAATTTAGTTCAACTACAGATGGCAAGTAATCTAACTTAATCAACATTTACGATGGCCTCACAGGCTTGGCTCATCCGTCCGGCAATAATATGTTGTTTCGGCACCATCCTAGCATCTTTAAAGTTTCCTAGAACTGTCATGCCACACATAAACACACAATGGGCTTTCGCCCAGTGATGTTCCCCGTAAAATATATAAGCTGATATATTTTTTCAAAATAAGGTGCAACTCGATTCTTAACATTCAACAATTAGAAAATGATAACAATTTTGGAAACAGAGCCATCCACAAGTTAATTTGCTATGATATACCATGACATCAGTATTTCTTTAGGTAGTATACTATCCTGTTTTGGGAGGATGCAATCACATCATAAGTTCGACAATGTTTCAGTCCCTAATTAATCTTGTTACAATAGCTAACCAGACAATCCATGGCAGACCCTTAGCAGGCACGAGATATACTAGTCATAAAGGATATTCAGTAAATGGAATAATAAAGCACATCATGTTTTCAACTTAATAAGATTTTCCTAGTCAGAAGAGTAACTTATTTAAACACATTTCAATAAAATTTCTATCCTACCAATTCTCCAAATATACCAGGCAGCCAAGCATTACACTCTCGTTCCATACCCTATTTCTTACTATTGATCAGTAACCAACCGTAATATGATTAATATTTTAAATACCAACACCTCCAAACAGGTCATTATTCAAAAGCGTATCACTGTTTCAACACAAAGTGAAGCTCAGGTCATGAGCCAGATCCGTCATAGAAGCACATAATCACATTAGAAATTAGAGAAGATCAACATGCACAACAATAAGCTACCATTTAATAGCATCATAAAAGTGTGAAACATCACTAATACATTCAGCAGCAGCAGGAAATCACATCTCCTTTGTATGGTTCAGAATTCACTTAGGAATGCAAAGCGTAGTACTAAAAAGTCGTATCGCATAGTTATAACTTACAACTTTGTCTATAACATTATACTCCCAAAATAATTAAGACAGAACACCAAAGGGAAACTGATCAGGCATTTGATACATTCCGTAATATCATGATGGAACACAAAACTTGGATACCATAGCACACATGCCATACCATATTAAGAGCAAGTCCAAGAGATCCCCTATTATAGGGGTTTTGCTAGTTTTTAGGGGGTTTTGATTGAAAAAATGCTCCAAGAGATCCCCTAAATGAAATTTCTAAGTTGTAGATTGTTGTAGAGAGAGAGGAAATTCCTTAAAGTTGTAGAGAGATAAGGAAAATTATAGGGGTTGTGTTTGATTAAAATATTAATATTGTCTACTCCACTTCTCTCTTTCTCCCTTCTCATCCTCTACTTTTTCTCTATTTTTCACTAAACATGATTTTAAAATTAGAATATCTAAAATTATATATAACAAAAAATTATGAAAACTATATAGTATAAAAGTATGCATTACAATGAATGTATCGAGATCACATATGACTATATTTAGTTATGTATATTTATTAATTTATTAAATAATCATATGCTCCAATATAGGGGAGCTCTTGGAGTTGATAGAATTGAACAAAATAATTTAGAGAAACTAAAATTGATCCCCTATCTTGTAGCAAATTATAGAGGAGCTCTTGGACTTGCTCTAACATGTACAATGAAGATATAATCTATACACAAGTCAGCCAAGAATACTTCCAAGTTGAGGAATATTATTCAAATGCGAGGAATGGAATTTTAACATATCAAAGATACAACAAAAGGGATTCTAGAGGTGGCTTCCTGTGGATAGCACTTAGGTCCCGGGCATTATTTTATAAGGATTCTAGAGGTGTCTTTCGTGTGTAGCACTTAGGTCCATTTGGATTCTAGAGGTGGCTCACCCACACGTAGCACTTAGGTCCCGAGCATTATTTTACAAGAATACTAAAGTTGGTCCACGTGTGTAGTACTTAGGTCCATTTGGATTGTAGAGGTGGCTCACCCACACGTAGCACTTAGGTCCCAAAGGGATTCTAGAGGTGGCTCACCCGTGTGTAGCACTTAGGTCCATTTGGATTCTAGAGGTGGCTCACCCACACGGCCTTTAGGTTCTTGGTCACAACTGAATTCCATACTTCACACATTTTCAATACTAGTCAATATAATTTAGTTAAACAACCTGGATATACAGGTCACAGTTCACATCACATCACATCAAACTCGCATGATCACACAATACTAATTTGGAACTTCACCAACTACAATATCAGGTGTCAAGAACGAAAGACAGAGCAGCAAAACAACTAGTAAAATCAAAGCTTGGTAATATCGCATTCTCATGTAACACAAATAGTGAATAATCAATCTGACCGGGTATGCTCAAGACCATTATTTAACGGTCCAACTATATCGGCCAACAACACACTGTCCCCATTGCAGAAATTAAAATTCCAAGTGTACATGACTGATGATGCTCATAAACACAGTTAGACAACCCAGAGACAATTGGAGTGCAATAACAACGCATGCGATTAATCACTTATACACTTTTACCATTCAAGCAACAAGTAGAGGCACCATTCAGATAGCACACTTAAAGTGGCAAGCCATTACAGATAACACATCTCAGATAGCACATATTGTGAGAACAAGTTACTAAATACACTTTATATCTTAAAATCAGATAGCACACTTTGTACCTTGTATATTTATATTTGTTTAAAAAAAATATATATATATAGATGATACATATAATACACATAGGCATGACAGCTGAAAAGTATATAAAGTTTTGAAAAGTGAGAACACTCACCTGTTTCGAGCTCATTCAATACAATAACTACTTCCAGTTTTAGTAAGCAACTCTACTTTCAAAAGTTATACTCGAAAAGTTGGTGATCAGTGAAGAACCAAGTCGAGGCTGATGCAAGGTGATAGATGCATATGAATAACCATCCACAATTAGAAGTTGAAGGGAAGGCAACAGTGATAACAGAGATTCTATCATGTCTGAAACTCCGACCGTGCTACCTCGTCTGCTCCTCAATCAAACCATGAACACGGTGATGGCTGGGAAGTTTAAAAGAAAAGGGGAAAATGGGTTTAGAGACTAATGAAGAGGAGGTGCTCGGGAAGATGGGGGCAGCGGTGAAGGTGTGGTGGAGATATCTTATCGCCGGAGTTCAGTGGCCGGTGGAAACGAGCGGTGGAGGGTGGAGGTTGCGGCGGCGGTGAAGAGGAAATAAAATTCCTCCAGCACCTTCGTTTGACAACTTTCTAATACTTCCGTTTTTGTCTTGGTATGGAAAGGTATTAATTATCCTACTCTCAACCCAACTATTTTCATTTTCTGAATTTAAAGTTTCTATTTTACTTCAATCGGAACTTTAATGAAGCTTAAGTGATATCATTGGTATTATGTCATCTTAATTATTTTATTGATTTATTTTATTTTATTTATAGATTTGTAGTTTTAAGATTGTGATTAATTGTATAAATTCTAAACAACTATCATTGGTCTCGTTACCATTTTAATTTATCTCAATTCTAACGGTCCCTTGTCTTATGGTTAGATACGGGGCCTCACATAAGCATTTGGTTATACCTCTAAGTAGTGCTTTTAAGAAGTAATTGGTGAGATTGAATAGTATCATTTGGCCTCTAACTTGGTCGAATTCAAGATTTTTAGCCCCAACTTTGAAAGGTATAGGATTCTCTAGTTCTCACATTCAAGTTATGAGGATTTTTGGCTCCATGTACGAAATCATTCATCTTCATCTTCCACACAAAAAAAAAAAAAAAAAAAAAAACTAGAGACTCTCCTTGATCATCAATATGGAGGCAAAGACTAAAAGTACCTCGGTGTCATCTACTTAAAGAGTAAAAGTACACTCTAACTCCTTTACTTGGGTTGGTGATAGGTCCTGGATATACTCTTATTTTGTAGCATTTGAGAGCTGTTTTAGATAGTATTTTGTACTTTATATTAGACTTTTGGACCGAATCATTCATGATGGTTTGAAATTGAAGACGTGCATTTCGACCTTGAATTGCACTTGCGATAGATTTGGATGATTTGAAGACCTTCTATGACCGTCCTGGAGGAAGCAGATACATTGAAGAACCGGTTGTAGAAGTGGCGTGAAGGCACACTCTCGCGGACCGCGAAACCTAGGTCGCGAACCGCGAGGGTGTGTGTTGCTGTTTTGGAAGATGCCGAGTTTCGCGCGGTCCGCGAAACTCCGGTCGCGAGCCGCGAGGACCAGCACGAGGACCACGAAGCCGAAGACGCGCGGTCCGCGAAACTCCGGTCGCGAACCGCGAGGACCAGCGCGAGAACCGCAGCGAAGCCGAGACGCGCGATCCGCGAAACGTCGGCCGCGGTTCGCGAGGATCAGACGCGCGGTCCGCGAAACCTCGGTCGCCAAACGCGGACGCCACGGACGCGCGGGCCGCGAATCCTCGGCCGCGAACCGCGAGAACCGAGCTCGCGGTCCGCGAAGGATTTCGCGCGGCCCGCAAAAAACTTCTGCAACTTGCATTTTGTTTGCTTTAATTTTAATTATTTTTAGACTATAAAAGAAACTTATCCTCATTGTTAGAGGATCGGATTTTTACAGAGAAAAACTCATTTTCCTTCATTTTCCTTTGGATTTTGATCTTTGAATTCATTATGGTTTGTTGTATTGATTATGGTTTTGATAATATAACTATGGTAGTAGGCTAAAACCCTTCTTGGATATATGTGATTGGACTTCTTCTTATGGATTGAGAACATGATTCATGAAGCTTAGGAATGGTGATTTGCTATTGAATGATCATAATTTATATGTGTATTTGATGCTTGAAATGATTAGGAATGATTTCCTAGTGATAGATATGTGTTGGATATGTGTTAGATATTGCTTTTCCATGGTTAGAATGTTATCATTCTTTCTATGTAGGAGTAGTAAATTAGGAATCGAATGCATGTTGTTATCAATTGTATTTGTTCTTAAGATCATTCATTAGCATTGTACCTATGTCAAGTTTGTTATCAAATTGCTTGGGTAGGGTTGAGGAACATCTAATTTGAAGTAATATTGATTCAATTGAACTAGTTGTTATCATCTAGTAAGATTATCAATTGAAGTTGTGAAGATGCTTTCATTTTTCATAACTATGGTTAAAGATATTTTCTCACTAACCTTCACCATTCTAAAGGCATCATGATAAAATTTGAGGAAAATCTCATAGTAAGAAGTCACCAATCTCATATGTCCGAGTCTAGTATTCTCATTAGTTAATCCTTTAGTTAAAATCTTAAATGCTAAACTAGTTGTAATCATGGAATTCTAGTTGCTTTACTTAGTAGTGTTTCTTACAAAAACTCAACTCAAACCCCCCCCCCCCTTTGTTTACATTGCTTATATATATATATATATATATATATATATATATATATATATATATATACACTACAAGATATACATATAGATAACCTTTTCCCTGTGGAACAAACCTTACTTGCCACTATCTGCTTAATTGTGTGTAGAGGTAGTAAGTGAACATAAATTGTATATTTGAGAGATACGGCGACGACCTCCCAGTTGGAGTGAATGTTTCATTTTCTCAAAAGCTGTGTCAAAAGATCAAACAAGGATTGGCATAATACGTATACATCGAGGATGATGTGCATGGGATCAACAACCACAAGTTTCAACTCATAAACAAATAAAACTTCTCCGATTATCATTACTATGCCTACCGTTAGTTTGACATTTATGGTATATGTGTAGATTGGTGTTGCAATAAGTGTGTATTTTTTTTGGATATGAATGCATGTAGTCACTTGAACTAATGGCAGATCATGTTACTGTAGCATCCCAAAATTTTTGCTATGAGCGGGTCGAAATGTGTGGAAAATTGATTGCACTAGGGGTTTTTGTTTGCCCAATAACTGAGAAAACTCTGCCAGGCACCATTAAACCTAATGAGGGTCGTAAGGAAGCCGTTGAACGTTGGTGTAGATTGAATGATTTGACCCTGTCTCGAAGCAAGTTGCCGGTGTGGCAGGACCTTAATGCCGATTTACTGCTCACTGTAATCAACCCCTTTAACGTAGAGGATTTGATGGCTAATAGATGGGTTTGCTGCGATTGGAGGGCTGCAGCTTCAGGGATTGATTATGTGTGCAAGGTGCCTTTGTTAATGTTGGTATAGGTGATAAAGAAGGGAAAGATATGCGGGAATTTTACAGTTTGTTGAAAAACAAAGTTAGCATGCGAGCTCCTTTACTTGCTGCCAGGAACAAAAAATTCACTGATGTTGGATTTGGGTGGCTCATGGTTGTTGAACCTTCAGGCAACATTTCTCTAGTTCGACCTTTCTCTCTCACTGGCGATATTATTCTTCCAAGTTGCAAAAGCCTTCCATGTTTTTCTGATATGGTTTTTGAAACAGTAACTGCGCGTGGCTTCTTCGCTGAAAATCCTTCGGAGAGCTCTGATTTCCATCTAGTTTTTGTGATTCCACGTCAAGGGTTGGGAGAAAGTAGTTGGAGGGTAATAGCCAGTGCAGCACAAGGTGTGGTGTATAGAGATGGAATACTATTCTCAGTTTCTGCACAATCTTTGGAAAGCTGGGATTTAGGCTCTGATTTATCCGCACCACTTCATAAGATAGATCCTGGTGTGCTTTACTACGAGGGATGAGTGTAATTGTATTTGGTGTTCTCCACGAGTGGAGAGCTGATCCTTCTTCGCCGCGGCGAGTGGTTAGTGACGACTGACAACATTGGATTGGGCATACGAATGGGTAGTGTGGAAGCAGCGTACAAATTCTGTATAAAAAACATCGGCATCACTGTTTAAAAAGTCTCTATTATCTAGGGGTATATCAGCACTTTTAAAGAACCGATGGTTACGAGGGAACATTTTTCAAAAATTATATAAGGGTTGATCCATGTCTACAATTTTTATTTTAGCTTTGATCCAGAAAGATTGAACCTATCAAACAAAGTACGGTGTCAATATATATAGTATCCATATTAAGTACCGTGTTAATATACAATTTCCATGGATACCATTAGTAGTACAACCTAGGTGTTGGCTGCAAAGTTGCGATCGACGTGCACCGTTCTTCAATGGGCCGGTGTGTGAAAATAGAAGTTGATTAATACTTTTAAATTTTAAATTAGGTGTGTTTCAGAAAAAATTCTAACAGATCATATGTCTTGAAACTAAGAGGTTGGAATCAGAAAATAAAAGTCATGGTATAAGTCAATTGTCAAATACATATTGAAACAGTTCCAATTCATGTTGTGGACTAAAAATACATAAGTTAGAGAGAAAATAACCCTTTTTTCTCTCTTTTTCTTATCTTTAACAAAACATCATATTTCTTTCCCCTACAAAATTCTCATGGTTTAAAGTGGTGAGATTTAATCATAACTTACAAGATTCAGGTTTAAACAACCATTTAGGAAAGGGTTACTTTTTAACTCATCATTGGGAATGAGAAGAAAACAACACCAGAACTGTCCAAACATTATTTGAAAATGAAAGCGACGGAAAATACTGCACATATAAACATACAAATACACATATTATTAAATTAATATGAAATAGTTTACCGCAGACTCATAAAGGAATGCTCCTTAATTTTAATTAGACCAATTCTTAGTTGAGGCAGCCTCACCCAAGAGGCAAGACCAAGTAAACCCTATTTTTGATGAGATTTGATGAAGTGACACCGAGGTTTTGATGAGGTGACATGTTTGATGAACTGACACCGATGTTTGATGAGGTGGCGTTGATGTTTGATGATGTGGTAATGAGTTATGATGAGGTGGTAGCAATGGAAGTTTCCTTATTTGGCCTTGCCTCATGGGAGAATTGCTCTTTTAATTAAGCCACAAAGATAGATACTTATGGGATGAAAACATAAACCAACTATGTAAACTCCTAGAGAATTTGCCCTTGACATCCTATAATTACTATCTTTTTTTCTTTGTTGATTTCTGGCCTCCCATATATTTTATTCCTTACAGGGTAAAATCATGGTACAAGGATACACCTTAGTAATGCAAGACTACCATTTATAAGTAAAAAATGCATTATTTGATGATAATGCTGATCTGAACTGATATATTCTTGAATTTAAATTGCTGGTATTACCATATGTAATAAGAAATTTTAAAATATAGACTTGTACATAATAATATTACGAAAAAAGCACTTAAGATGCAAGGAATTTCTTGTAAAATAAAGCTGAGAGCTTAGGATGTCTCTTTAATTCATTTTGGTAGTCAATGAAAACGAGACCAAGCCTCAGTGTGAAACCCGAACTCCATTCCCAAGTGTCTAGAAATGACCATGGATAAAAGCCCTTCACATTCACTCCAAGGCTGTAAAACAAAATAATTTAACATCTTAGTAAAAAAATTTGATGGAAATATTAGAAAAGAAAAGTAAAATATTTCATATAGCTAGATAATGAAGTGAAACTTACTCAATGGCTTGTTTGAGGTACTTCAAATGGGTTTTATAAAAGTTAACCCTTTGGAAATCCTTTACTCCTTCTTCAACTGTGCGAATGCCAGTTTCAGTGAGTCCTGTAAGTAGTGTGACATAAATTTAGTCTATTTCATGAAATTATTTCACGTAAATTAATAATGAAATATATAGTTTTATTGTGATGATGTTAATAAATTATTAAATTGTCACCATTTTCAGTAATATAAACCGTTGGATTGTTGTATCTGGCCTTTGTATAGACAAGAATATCACGAATGCCTTTTGGATAAACATAATTACTTGTGTCTCCTTCCTGCGTTAAAAAAAAGAAAGTAAAAAATGTTTAAGGAATATGCATGGCGAAGTTAAACGTAAAACTTAAATTTACCGCATTTCATATTTTAGCAACAATTTGAGGAAATTAACAAATTACCTGAGCACCAATAGGTTTACCATTTCTGAAATCTGCGGATATTGTAACATATATTAGCCCGTAATTTATAAATTGACTGATCAAAATGTGTAGAAATACGTACGTAGAATAAAGAAATTTGCTTTTTTGAATACTGTAAATGATTAAACTCACTAGTTTGAAGGACTTGATTGTCGGTGGAATAACTGATATTAGAGCCAACACTGGTATTAGAGTTGGCAGCAAAAGTCGATGAATAGTAATTCAGTCCCAGGAAATCGAAGGAACCCTTCACCAATTTTGATTCCTCGGAACTAAATTTCGGCAGTCTTTCTCCGACAAGCCTGCGCATGCTTTCCGGATAATCACCGAACACCAAAGGATCTGCAAACCTGCCAATTCAATTTACAAGTTCGTTTCGGTTACGGCCATGATCTCTTAAACTTATCAATTAGTTTTATGAAATTCACTTATGTTAGTTCTATTTTACATTAATATGTTATTTTTCACTTTATTTCAGTTTAGCTCAACACGAAATAAGCTTAGGAAAACTTGGTTTAAGTTTTAAATAATAAATTTTATGATCGTGTTTAGTATGTAAAAGATCATTATTGAGAGTGAGAGGATCATAACAAAAAAAATGAAAAGATGAATAATAATACACTGAATGATCAGGGTTAATACGTAAAAGGTCGAGTTTAAAACTGAGAAAATGTTTAAGAGTTTCTCAAAGAATTATTATATACTTAATTTGATTATAAGAGAGAAAAGTATATACCATCCATAAAAGAAGTCGAGAGCCCTTTGAGTTGCTTCAAGATCAGCTTTCCTCCTCGACAAGGGGACATACCCGGTTGTGGCCAGCACCATTCCGATCTCACCCCTTTGATGCGGCTGTCAAACCAAATTTATCCTTTAAGAAGTAGAATTTATTTTTGTTTTAATTTCAAATATACATTATATTTCAAACCTTGTACTTTCGGCGATAGAGTTTGACAATTGCGGCGTGGGAAATGAGGATGTTGTGGGAAACAATGTAAGGCTCGGTCGCGGAATCGCCGGCAGGGCAGCCGTTGTTCCGCCACGAAGAACACCGTCCGGGAGCGTTCACACCGATGTCGTAGCCGACCAAAGAGAAGACTGAAGGCTCGTTGAACGTTGCCCAGAGCTTCACTCTGTCGCCGAATTCCTTGAAACACAGCTCAGCAAAGTCCACGTAATCCTTCCTGCATGAAAACTCAACAAGTTAACAAACAACATCAAAAGGAAATCATGAATCATCAACAAAGTCGTTGGCATAATTATTACGTGATGTTAGGGCTCAAAAAGCCACCGTATTCATCTTCTAGAGGCTGAGGAAGATCCCAGTGGAAGATTGTTACCAGTGGTTTAATACCTGAAATTTCCATAATATCAATTATATCCTATATATATATTTATATATATATGTATATATCAAAATAAGTGATTTAAACAGTTATTAAGAAAAACTTATTTCTGACCATTTGCCAAAAGCTCATTGATGAGGTTGTTGTAAAAGTCGATGCCCTTTTGGTTCACTCCTTTGTGTAGTTTCCCACCTGAGATTGACCTTAACTTCATTAGTTATGATTATCTATATTGCTTAATTAAGGAAATATAATTTATTACTGTAGTATAAATAAATTGATTTTAATTGGGAAAGAAATCTAACTTGGAATAACCCTTGGCCATGAGATGGAAAGTCTGAAGCTATCCAATCCCATGGACTTCATTAGTTTTATGTCTTCCTGCAAACCAAATTATTGTGAATTACATTAAATATCACACTGTTTAAAGATTTCAAAATATTTTTGAATTACAAGAATTCCATTTTGACTATACATAAATATAAATAAAAATATTGCTATTTACAAGCAGTTTACATTTTTCGTACCTTGTACCGGTTATAAAAATCTTCAGCAACGCTAGCATTAGATTGATCGGCTATTTTATCTGCCATTTGAGAAGCATATAATATGCATGTATTAGTTCAATCAATCGTTTTATTTTGATGTGAATCGTATCAAACAAAAATGATATGAATCCAATTTGAATATGAGTAGTAGTTAAAATTCAATTGATGAAGCTAATTAAAATAAAATGAAATAATCTTGATGACGAGTATCTTGTGAGACTCTTCCCATTTTTTTATCAAATGCTATGAGACGATTTTTTAGCATTTCTCAAACCTATTTCGTTCCTTCTTTAATTTTATAGGTTAAATTTCTGAATGCATCATTGTAATACATATGTTTCTTATTCATGGTAAAAAAACACTTTCACAGACTTGGATATTTGCGGGTGAAGACATCCCATATGCTTTCTCCTCTTCCATTTTGTAATGGTCCTCCTTCATACTGTATATAATAACATTTTAAAATTAAATTATAGTTAGTTTTGTATGCTGAAACTGATCAAGCTAGTAAATAAATTCTGCAGAATATATATTAATATTATATATATAATATTACCTGATATGCAGATGAGGCAGCTCCAAAAATGAAGCCTGGAGGAAAACCCGAGCGTCCAAAACCAAAGGTTGATATATTTTTGGGCTTTTCTGCAAATGAAAGGTAATTACCACAACACAGGAAAGCAAGTGTAAATATGAATACTTTAAGTGCCATTGCTCGCTAAAGTATATTTTTTAATATTTGATTCATGGGAAACTAACCTATTTATATATATAAGGTTGAGCAGCCCATTTAGAATGTGAAAACGTTCATTGAATATTATTATTTTTATTTTATGTAAGTAATGATCATACTTTTTATAATAGTCAAATTAGCAGTCCCGCACGTAAAGTGTGATCAATTCGCGGGGCTCTGATTTACCTAACAATTGATAGCAAGCTATCTAATTTTAATTACATAAAATTTTAGTGTATCACTAATTTAAATTGTTCTTGTTGTGAATAAATTATATTATAGCCCTACCTAACATTTGTTTGTCTTATTCTAAAAGTTAGTAATGTTTGATCAATTACATATGCATGCTTATCTTTACATTTTTTGCTTCTAACCATAGTAATTTTCATTTTTCAAAAAAAAAAAAAAAAAAAAAAAACCATAGTAATTTTCATATCTTTACTAAAGACAAATGATGTTTAATTTATCAGAAAAATAATTTATAAATTACCTCTCGATCTAGCACATCTAATATAAACACAAATTTAAAAGTGATTGGTTGATACCGTGCAATGATATATACGTCATTGCTTATCATGGTCAGAATTATAGAAGTTGATTTTTGATATATCATTGTAATTTATAGTAAAAAATATTACTTTTAAGTAAAAATTGTGGAACTGAACTGAAAAAAATATAAATAAGTTTATCAGAACTGAAAAAATTTAAATATAGTGAATTGAACTAAAAAAAATATAAATATATATATAACTGAAATGTTGTAAGAAAATCCGAAGAAAACAGGAGTTTTAAAATTAACAAAATTCATGGATCAAAATGCAAGGGAAGGAAATAATATAACTGTTGACTAATGCAAATGCAGTCTCACCTACTCTATAGCACTCGATCGGCTAATGCAAATGGTCCCTAACCTACTTTGCGTATCAAAATCGGCAGCTTATGAACGTAGCAAAGAGGAGAATGATCATATTTCCAGATCAACAACGATATTTATCGATCCATGCGTACTTTTTTTTGGTAATGATGCAAAATGCCTATGTGTTTGGTAATCAAACACTGCCTCTATTCTGTTAATTTTCTAGAACATGCATGCGTACTTGAAGTTGTTTGATTCATATGTGAGAACAAACATTCCTGGGAAATTTGATTTCACACGAAATGAATTTCCTCATAAAAACTTCCAGGAAACGCGATAAAACGTGTTGAATAAGTTCTACATGAGGAAATTTATTTATCTGGATATTAGATTTATTTTATATCTTCTACGAATTCTAACAGTTATTTTGCTTGAATGAATTTTAGCAACATATTAACATTTCGACATTATACAACCTAATTATAAAACAATAAACATTTATTAACTTTATTAAACATTAATTTTAATACTATGGAATTTCTCCATATTATTCTATCCTTAAATTAATTTTAGTATTATAGGATCTTAGAGTAGTATTATTGAAACCCTAACTAAACCCTAACTGATAAGAGCAAGTCCAAGAGATACTACACTTTGTAGATTTTGGAGGAAATTTAAGATTTTACCCCATTTTTGACCTCCAAGAGATACTACATATATATATGCTACTACAAAATGGGGATTTGAGGTAGTAAGAGAAACTCATCCTCCATATGCGTAGAGAAAAGCAAAATTTGGAGGATTGAAAATTCAATGCTAATTACATTCATTATGACATTATTTCCTTTTTTAAAACTCAAAAACTCCACTCTCTCTCCTCTCATGTTCAATGCAAAAATCAAAAGTCACAAAACAATGTATTGTTTAAAACAAAAAAGGTAGAAAATAAAATTAAAAATGTTTCTAATATTAATGATAATCAATGCAAGAGCTACAAAATGTAGTAACTCTTCGAGATAACCAAAAGTATTATAGAGATTTTACATTTCATACTACATTTTGGAGATTATTATGTAGTATCGGTTGGACTTGCTCTAAGGCATAGGCTCAAGACCCAATACTATTTCCTCGTAATCTTGTGTTTCAAATTAATTTAGTGCCATAAATTTTTCTTTATATTATTTTATTATGAATTTATTGACATTTTTTATTATTTTAACTATTTACACATATAGTTAGAAGTTATTACATGTGGTTGGCAAAAAGTCTTATTTAAGATTACCTGACTGTAAAATCCTTGCATAAATAAGATTTCTGAGGGATGGGGTCATTTTTAAAATCTAGCACAATTTTAAAGTGCAATTTGGCATAGTTTCTTACTAATGCTTAATCTTTCTCTATTGTTGGTGTAACTCAATTGTAGCTCCCATATCTCTCAGAAGTCTCACCATGATAACGTAGCCATAGACAATGATGGTAGCAAGTCGCCAATGGCGACGTGATTGTGCTCCAATCTTTATGGGTCTCTACCATTATCCAAACCTTAATTATATTTTTTTGAGAAAAGATACGTGAGCAGATGTTGTGTGATTTCTCGTAAGACTCGTAGCTGAAGACAAAGGCAGCACCAACGACAATTTTTTAATTCCTTCTATGTTGGAGGAGTGATGAAGCTTGCCAGTGAGTTGGGTCCCTCACCTTTATGATGACAGGTGGCGTAGGGAGTCGGATATGGCGATGATGGTCGAATTGGAGCGTCAATTGTGACCACATAAAAAGGATTCGGCGATAGATAGGATATTTGTAGGTTTTTTATAGACGGTATTTGTCAATTATGACCGCATATTTACATGTATTTTATTTTTTTGGTGGATGATTTCGCTAATAGATCCCCGGCGGCGATGTTGCGAGGTGTTAGGTGTGGCATCGATTTTTTATGGATGTTTTCTGGGGTATTGGATCAAAACAATGTGGCGGGATATTGGATTGGAGCTTTAATCGTGGATGGATCGAAGCAAGAGGACATGTGAGGTGAATACTAAGCCACCCACAAACAACTCAAGTTTGTCCAAATCTTCTCGGGCGAGAGAATATGAGGTGGATACAGACTTACTCAATTTGTGCTAATCTCTGCTATGAAGTGGATTGTTGAAATGTACCTTGGAAAGCATGTCACTGAAAAACAAAAGTTTACCCGTAAAGAATATGTGGCTAGATCTCAAGTATAGTTTTTTTCGCCAAATGGTCATATTATCAAATGATGATTATTTTGGTATGGTGGTTCCTTATTCTTGGTTCTTCTTGTTATCGATATTCACTAGTGATCAGGGAAACGTCCCAGACCAAACAAGGATGCTTAAAGTAGTCGTCGTTGAGAATCATATGAAGAGAAAGGTTAGCCATTCCCTTTAGGTACCTTGATTGAGATTCACCTTCTTCCAAAGGTTTACCTCATATTCGAAATACTCCTTGGCGGTCCAGAAACCATAATAACAATGTTCTGCTTCGTGTTGCCTAAAACTGCCGCTGTCAAACTCAATTTTGTCTAGTATTCCTGATTGATCTCTGGAATCTGGGCGATGTCATCTTTCGCAGAACTATAATCCTTCAAACTGAACATTTGCTCTGTTTTCTTGTCTTTAGCTCTGCGGGGAACTAAGCCAGCCTTTTAACACTTGTTGCACCTGTCGACACTAAAACTTCCTCTGTACCCAGGGTTCCTTCCTCTTCCAACTTAGGAACAATAAACACTTCAAATACCCAAACATTTCAATCTTTCCTTTGATCATTTTTAGTTATCTGTTGATCTTGATTTTTTGCAGTAATGACTTGATCATCTATGTTTATTATTTGATCTTAATTTTTGTTAGATGTTTTTGATTTTTTTTTTATCTTTTTCAATTATCACTTGAGTTGTTTTAAACAAAACACTCTTCGTTTTTCATGAATTATATACCTTGGTATATTACTTTAGAACCCACAGTTGAGAGGAAGAGACACCATCAGTACACCAAAAACAAGCAGGGATTGAACTTTCTCCATCTGTGATATTGTAGAAACTTGGATGGGATTTGGGATCGTCACGACCGCGGTGAAAGCCAGACTGACACACATGTCAATCCGCGAAAATCGACGCAGCCGAAACCTATGTCCACACAAGAGCCTTCTGACGATCATCTTCGTCACCACCGCGCGACATCATCGTCAAACTAGATCGGTACGTCGTCAGAGAAGAAGGAATGAAACTGGGTTTTGTGATTTTGGGTGAAATTGGGGAAGAAATAAAAGTTTGGGTGGAGTTTTTCAAATTAGCCCTCAGAATATCCTAATTACAAAATGGCACCGAAAAGAAATTATTTACGGATTGACGCCGTTTTTAATTTGTTGGTATTATATCACTCCCTTTGAGAGAATCCGCAACTGTAGTATTTTGAATTCGCTTGGCAATTTAGTAAAGTTTGAAGCGTCGTCGCCCACCGTTGTTGCAGAATCCACGTATGTAGATCTGAAACATTAAATGTGAGCTAGTCGCTCATGTGAGCGACATCGCTTGACGTCTGAAACATTAAATACTTGGTTTAAATTGTATTTTCCATGTTCAGATGTATTGTATATATATATATACCATGTATGTACTGTTGCAATTCACCTCTTTGTATTTATAAGTTGTATATATATGTCAGATTAATATTTGTCCTATAATGATTTATGCAGTATACGGATAACCACTAATAGATTGACACCTAAAATTATTATGATAATTAACTAATAATCTTTCCTTTTAACATTATTTACCATTCTCTTTCCTTACCTCTTTTAAACCTCAATTAATCACATCCACGGAGATCAAGTTGGGCACCTGGCCGTATATTTAAATTCGACATTCAATAACAAAACATATTTTTAATTTTTTGGTATAATCACTAAACAAATCCAAGCTTTCTAAATAACCCCACAAGAACTTTCTCTCTCCTCTTAAACCCTAGGGTTTGCGCAGAAGAAGAGAACGACAGCTGCCGCAATTTCTCGTTCGATTTTCAGGTGATCTCCACGAAATCGAACCACCAATTGAGGATGACGGACGCGGATTCAATCGCAGCTTTGTACTCGGGGCTCTCGCTCACGGAGGAGGAGAGACAGGCGCCGACGCCGCAAGCAACACCACGAGCGTCGCCGTTGGATCACAGAAAGCTTCTGATCGGGAAGCTGTTGGCGTCGAGGAGATTCCCGGCGGTGGATGTGCAGACGTGTTTCGGTAGGGCATGGAGGATGTTAGCCGATCTCAAGATAAAAATCCTAGCTGATAACATTTTCAGTTTTCGTTTCCGAATGTTGGATCGCGAAATAGGACGTTCGAAACGCAGCCTTGGATCATCGACGGCAACCTTCTCTTGCTTCAAGAATCTAGAGGGGATGTCGTGTCATCGGATATGGTGTTTGATAAAGCTTCATTCTGGATCATTGCGCACAAACCAACACAAGATCAGATGAATATCGAGACGGCTTGAGATGTAGGGAATGCAATCGGGAAATTCATCGGTGTGGAGAGGGACGAGGATGGTGAGATGTTCGGGAAGTTTTTGCGGATCCAATGCGAAATAGATATGACAAAGCCTCTTAAGAGGGTACAGATTCCGCCATGTGCAACCAACATGCTCTTTTTGCAGTACGAAAAGTTGCCGGATTTCTGGAACTTTTGCGGCATCATAGGGCACACGGCTCGGAACTGCACAGCCAGATGGGAGGCACCGGCTGATCGGAGTGACATAATTAATTATACAGAGGCCATGCGTCTCAAACCGAGGCGTAACCCTTTTCCGAATATCAGATACCAGTGGAACGAGCCACCGCAATGCGCACGGACAAAGAGGAGGAAAGATAGAGATGAGAGGGTGGCCAGAAAAGATGTAATACAGTCAGATGGAATGGATGTCGAGATCTCGGAATGAGCCAACGGTTTTGGCTAAGCTTGACCGAGCCACTAGGAACCAGGCATTGCTAGATGTTTTTTCGTGGTCGATGAGCTCTACAACGAAGATGCCTTCATCCGATCATCTGGAAGTATTAGTCCAACTACGGACTAGAGACCCTTTGACGAACCGAACCAAGAAGAAGAGACGGTTCAGGTTTGAGGCATTCTGGGTGAAGTCCGAGGAATGTGAAGTGAAGATCCAGGAGTGATGATAACATACACCAGTCACAGAAGCTGGAAAGATGTGCAGTGGGACTTATGGACTGGAATCGTCGTAAGTTCCCAGCCAGTACAAAGAGGATAGAGGAGTTGAAGAAGCTGATCCACGAGTTGGAGATGAGGATCTCGACGGATACAAGCCATGATGAACTGTTTTCGCTCAGGCAAGAATACAGCTTTCTCCAGGAGGCGGAAGGGATAAAAATGGAGACAGCGGGCGAAACAGCACTGGTACAAGAAGGGTGACAGAAATACCAAATTCTTCCATCGATTCGCAACAAATCGATGGTCGAGGAATCACATCTCAGGCCTCAAAAATGCGGCATAGGTGTTGCGCTCGGATGCTGGGAGTATGGAGAAGATCATTTTTCGTCTTCGGAACCGGATGAGAGGAGAACGAGGCAGGTTCTGGAACGAATGCCTAAGAAGGTCACACATGAAATGGCGGGGAAGCTGATCAGGCCATACACAGAGGCGGAGGTTTCCAAGGCGGTGAAGCAGATGCATCCTCTCAAGGCCCCCGGGGCAGACGGTATGAGCCTCATTTTCTTTCAGAAATTCTGGCATGTAGTTAAGAAAGATGTAGTTTGCATGTGTTTTAGATTTTCTGAATAAGGGTGACTTACACCCTAGGGTTAATTACACCCATATTGTATTGTTACCGAAAGTTTCGCAGCCTGAGCTGATCACTCAGTTCAGACCAGTCAGCTTATGCAATGTGGTGTATCGGTTGGCATCGAATAGGGTGAGGCTTATTATCGGAGACATTATTTCGCCATCTCAATCGGCGTTCATACCAGGGAGATTGATCACTAACAACGTACTGGTGGCCCACGAATTGCACTATACGATGAAAGTGAAGACGACAGGAAGGAGAGGGGAGATGAGTATTAAGCTGGATATGAGCAAGGCTTTTGACAAGATTGAGTTGAGCTTTGTTCTGGGGACACTCGAGCAGTTGGGATTTCCGCCAGGATTTGTATCGATTATTCGGCAGTGTTTGTCTTCGGTGCAATTCTCATTCATCCTGAATGGCGAGGAGTTTGGGCAACTAACGCCGAACAGAGGTATTAGGCAGGGGGGCCCTCTTTCTCTATACCTATTTATTATCTCATCGGAGGTACTTTCGATGCTACTCACGGATTTGGAAAGAGCAGGGCGGATTAGTGGAGCCTGTACTTCCCCTAACGGACCAAGAATCTCTCATCTGTTCTTTGCAAATGATACCCTTCTCTTTGGTGAGGCGTCAAGGAGGAAGTGAGGCATATACAGTGGGCATTGGCGTTGTACGAGGCCATTTCCGGACAGAAGATAAATGTGGATAAGTCGGGTGTCCTGTTCAGTCCTAACACGGCTTTGGATATCAGACCGAGAATATGTAACATTCTGAAGATTCCGAAGGTGAAGGCTCATGAGAATTATCTTGGGCTACCTACTTTTATTGGAAGGAAGAATGGGGAGATATTCCAGTCCATCAAAGATCGCATCAGGCAGAAGATTAATGGTTGGAATGAGCAGAACTTGTCGAAAGCGGGCAAAGAGATTCTTATAAATTCTGTTCTACAGGCTATACCGAGTTATACGATGAGTTGTTTTCAACTTCTAGATTATGTGGTGGAGAAGATACATGGTCTGTTGAACAATTTCTGGTGGGGAGGATCTTCTACGGAGCGGAAGATTCCATGGGTGGCTTGGAAGAGGATGTCGCGTTCGAAAGGAGTTGGCGGATTGGGCTTTTGAGACCTAAGGGCATTCAATAAAGCGCTCCTAGAGAAGCAGGCGTAAAGGCTTCTCTCACAGCCAAATTCGCTGCTAGCTCGGGTTCTCAAGGCTAAGTACTACAGGAATGGCGACTTGATGATCTCAGAGCTCGGGTCGAGGCCGTCTTGGGCCTGGAGAAGTATCCATGGAGCCTTGGAGTTGGTGCAGGATGGAGCCAAGAGATCGATTGGTTCGGGAAATGGCACGTCTATATGTCAGGACCCATGGATACCTTGGGTGGGCAACTTCTGGATCCAGCATCCGCAAGCTATTTGATGTACCCTATTTATACTCTAGTTTTTAGTGTATTTGAGACTTGTTTTGAAGACCTTTTTGTAACAGAGCATAGGATTTTAGAGTGAATTGTATCATTAGAGCTTTATGTTTAGAGCTTGTAAATTTCAATGTTTATGTGTGTATTTTGGAACTTCTTGATGTGAATTCTTGAAGACCTATGACTATGCTATATATTTGATGATTTGTTGCTCGGAACTAGAAGAATTGGTCATAGAAGTGGCGAGAAGGACACTTTACTAAAGGTGGTAGAAGCTGCCCAGAAAAGTGTCGTTCGTGCCCAGAAAAGTGTCGCTTTTGTTTGAAGAAAGTGTCGCTGCTGCCCAGAAGTGTCACCAGCTGTCCAGAAGTGTCGCTGTGATGAACAGCGACCAAATAAAGCGTCGCTAAAGCTTCAGCCCACTTGCACTCTTGAGCTGAATTTTGAGGCTATAAATACCCCCTTATCTCTCCCTTTTTGGACGAGCTTCCCCCAATCCAAATTAGATTTTTCATAGTTTTTCTTCCATTTCTTCTCTTTTCTTCCCTTTGATTTGATAAACAAACATGTGTTGATTAGAATGATTGTTTTAGCTTAATCTTCCTTGGGAGCAATTGATTAAACTTCTATTCTTGAGATTTTCATGAACTTTCATATGCTTCTATTTATGGTTTGATTATCATTTGAATATCTTGTCTTGAATTGTATATGAATGTTGTTAATCTTGCTAAATTTGCCATGGACTTTGTGTTATGAATCAATTGCATGCCTCATAGTTTAGGTAATGGTAGTTTAAACCCTAGTTCTAGTTTAATTTAGAGATTAGGTTAATTAGAAGTGATTGGGGGGTGACAACCCCTTTTTGCTTGCTAGTTGTAGAGTAATTTAGCCTAGTTGGTAGAGTAATTGGTAATTAGAGAGGTTGTGTGATTGTTGTTATGAAACATGGTAAAGTATAGTCATGGGAATTGAATTGCTTATGAATTTGAATATTGTTGCATGTCTTCGTAGGAACCTAATGTGATCACTGATCCTTCGTTGTATGTAATTGTAGAGTTAAGATATTCATTTCCAATGTGTGATTATATGCATCGAATTGCTAGATTCGTGGGTAAATGCTATTGTTTACCCCAATATCATAAAGTAGCAAATCTGAATTAAGATTTGTATGTTATCATCATCTTAGTTCTTTATAGTTTTCAAATGTCTTGTCCAACGCTCACGTTAACGTCGAGTATGGGTGAGTTTGTCGATTCTCCATTGTTAATTCCATTGTCGATGTATCTAGATGCTATCATCTAGGTGGATTGATAATGAGGGCTCTTGAGTGATGTGTTCATGCTCACTAGCTATTATCAAGAGAATAGGATGTTTTTCATCCACGACTTATGATCATAAATCATAGATATGAAGCGTTCACTCAATGATTAATCGATAGTTGAAGTTGAAGTCAATTGCCTCCCAAGGCCTTGTATTTGCATTGTAGTGTAATTTATCTTAGTTGCTTTCTTTCGTAGTGTAACAAAACCAACTCAAAACCCCCTTGTTTACCTTGCTTTCTATATAATATATATGTATGTGTTAATAATCTTCGCTAAAACACTAAAAAAAACTCCTTCTCCTTGTGGTTCGATCCCTACTTCCCACTATCTACTCTATAGTAGTTAGAAGTCGTAGGTGAAATATAAATGTGTTTTGATTGAGTGGGATTCCCATTTACGACGTGGGGAAATCGCTTGTCACTATTCCAGGAAACTTGCAGAGGGTGACTGATCTGATCGATAGGGATACAAGATGGTGGAAGACGCACTTGTTGAACCATCTTTTCACTCCGGAGGAGGTGGTGAAGATTCTGGAGATACCATTGCGGAACTTGAACTCGTCGGACAAGTGGATATGACACCACACTAAACATGGTGGCTATACAGTTCGGACGGCCTATCACGTGGAGGTGGAAAGCAGGCAACAGAACCAAGCTTCAAACTTAGTACACGATGAGACGGCAACTTTCTGGAAGAGGTTCTGGAAGTTTAGAGTTCCAAAGAGGTCACTTCACTTTGCTTGGAGGTTGTGTAAGGATTCCCTGCCAACGGTGGCGAACCTCGGGAGGATGGGAGTAGAGGTTTCTTCTACATGTCCACTTGACTCAGAGGAGGACGCGGATATGACAGTTCATCTATTCTTCTTGTGTGGCTTTGCCAAGTCTGCATGGAGCACGGTGGGGTTACTTGGAAAGGTTTCGGCGGCGGAACAACCTAGAAGAGATGTCTGGTTTCGGAAGCTGCTGAAAGATGAAGATGATGAATTCTGTTCACTGGCCAATCCCACACGGCGTCAACTGTTATGGCCGCGGGGGTAGTGGCAAATATGAGGAGTTACAGAGAGGCCCAGCAATGGAGGGAGGAGACATCGGCTTCATTGTTGCTGAGGACGTTGCTGAGACCGCCAGACCCAGGAATCCAGATCAACTTCGATGCTGGTATCCTAAATGGAGACGCGGGAATAGGGGTGGTAGCTATGGGTTCAGATGGAAGCTTTATTCGGGGTGTTGCACGGAGAATCCCGAATGTCAGTGATCCGTCCCTCGCAGAAAGCCTTGCTCTGGAGGAAGCCCTCATCCTGGCCGCGGAGATAGACCAGCCGGAGATGAAGCTGGTTGATGTAGGGAGGATTTTATCCAAGAATTGAATAAAAATGATCGTCAGACAGACTTGGTCTTTTCTGGGCAGATTTAGTATTCGATATTGAATGGGCATGTATTGTACCTTTTTCTTCAACCTCTTCTAAAGTATCAGAAGCAACAATTCCAATCTTGCACGAGCCAATGGTGCTAAAATCTGCAATTAATTCCTCCAATCCATCCTTTTCAATACAAGATTCAAGCTCTTTGTCTCTTTCCAGTTTCTTTCTCCTACGAAGAATCTCTTCATAATCTTTAGGTAGAAATTGATCTCGCATCAGTTGTTTCATCTTCCTCCACGTTCTTATTGAGGTCTTGCTCTCTCTACGTCTCTGAACAACCAATCCATCCCACCACAAAGATGCTGTTAATTTTAGCCTATTCGCCACCTTCTTTGCTTGTTTATCTTCAGGAACATAAGTTAAGCCAAAGAACTTATCAACTTTGATCTCCCAATCTATAAACTCTTCCCCTCCTCCATAGAACAAGGGAATGTCATTGATCATGGCAAAATCACAATTAACATGTTGATTACCTTGGTTTGATCGAACACTTTTATCATCTGGACTTGACAATTCATCGAACGCCTTCTTGTCCCAAGAATTTTTCTTGCCCAATCGATTATCGTTGCTCCGGTTATCCATCCGCGTTGACAACGATTCTATCTGCCCATTGATCTGGCTCCCCAAAGCGGCGATCGATGAGATTAGCACATCCAAATCGGCTCTGGTGATAGTTTGATCTCCCATCGTGGATCAATCGAAAAAAAGAAGGAAAAAGCCTGCTCTTGATACCAATTGACGCAGTCGAAATATCGGAAGATTCACCAGCACGAATCTGTAAGAAACAATCAAGGATTCGCCAGCACGAATCCAAGGGTTAGGGTCGGAAATCCATCTGAAATCTGGAATCCACCAGGATAGAAGAGAAAAGTCTCTGAAAATATAATAATAGATTGAATAATTTCGTGGCTGCTACAAGATGAGTATAAATAATAAAAATATTAAAACGCCTTTTTAAGTCTCTAAACAATCTCCGATGGCCTAATCATCATGGTGCTCACTGCATAGTAGTGAGTTCGGTTTATTGACTCGTTTACCTTTCCGAAAAGGTACAATACATGCCCATTCAATATCGAATACCAAATCTGCCCAGAAAAGACCAAGTCTGTCTGACGATCATTTTTATTCAGTTCTTGGATAAAATCCTCCCATGTGGTGGGGGATGCCCTCCACGTAGTGCAGATGATTCACCAGGAGACAGAATGTTCAGTGCACTGCATGGAGACGATTCAGGGACTTTGAAGATTCTTAGAGAATAGCAACTATCTAGACCCCTTCTAGGTTCCTCGTAGTGAGAACTTTATAGCGCACTCTCTAGCTAACTATGCAAAGTCGAGACCCCTGTTGTACGATTATTGGGTCACACCCCCAAGTTTCTTGTCATTCGTTTCTGGACGATTTCCAGGACCTTGAAGTTTAATGAAAGTAATTATTATTTAAAAAAAAAAAAAACAAATCCAAGCTTTCTAATTGATACAAAAATATGGGAACAAATTTTTTTTGCCGTCTACTGCAACTTTTACTGCTTGATATTGCCAGAGAAGTGATTATAGTTATTCTCGAACTGGGTTCTGGGAGCCTCGTTTTTTCAGAAAATAATTAAATCAGATTCATGAATACTTGACGAATGTACGAAGACGAATAAAATACGGCATGTATTCACCGTGGGGTGTGGTTGCTTGAGGATGTGATTAATTAGGAGGTAAGGAAGAGAATGATAAATAATATTTAAAGGAAGACCAATTTTTGGGTGAGGCAGGACCAATTTAACCCATTTTTTGATGAGATTTGATGAATTGGCACCTCAAGACTTGATGAGTTGATCATGTTTGATGAATTGACACCGAGGTTTATTGAGCTGATGTTGAGATTTGATGAGTTGGTAGCGATGTAGGATGAGGTGACAACATTGAAACTATCATATTTGGCCTTGCCTCATGGGTGAGGCTGCCTCATAGGAGAATTACTCTTAAAGGAAAGATAATTAGTTAATTACCATAATAATCTTAGGTGTCAATCAATTAGTGGTTATTCGTATACTGCAGAAATCAGAATACACCCAGTGTCGGTCCCGAAGTTTTGGAGGCCTGAGGCAAGAAAAAATAAATAAGGCCCTACATATATTATAAGGACAATAATTTAATAATATTTTTAATAAAGTAAAAATTATAATAAATATTTCAGTTATTGGAGAAATTTTTTAGAATCTTTATTGTTTTGATAAGGTCTTGGGTGAGAGCGTCCTACCATAAGCTTATGGTAGGACGAATGATAGTTCATGTGTTTAATGGATTTGTTCATGTGTTTCACAGCTTTGTTAATTCATTTACAGATTATAACAAACAAAATTGTGAAACACAAGAACAAATATGTCAATCACATGAACCCAGGTTATAACAAACAAAACTGTGAAACACATGAACAAAACTGTGAAACACATGAACAAATCTATTAAACACATGAACTATCATTCGTCATACCATAAGCTTATGGTAGGACGGTCTCACCCAAGACTTTGTATATTGTTTTTTAATGGTTCGATACTATAAAAATTAAAAATGAGTATATTTATCATTTTAGATCTCGATTTTTATCATATAACAAAGAAATTTTTTTTAAAAAAAAGGGCCCTAAAATTACATAATAAAAAGCAATTTTAAAAAATGGAGCCCCAAAATTACCCGAAAATTTGGGGGCCTGAGGCGGAGGCCTCAGTGGCCTCAATGCGAGGCCGGCCCTGTATACACTGTATATACTTCACATGCAAATATATTGCATTTGATTCACTATTTACCAAAAGAAATAAAACTTACCGTCTAATTTAAATATATTTATTATAAATAGTTATATTTTGTTATTATAAAATATTTATTATATATTTTGTTATTAAAAATTATTAGTAAAATAATTATTAAAAATAGAGTTCAAAATCAAATTAGTTTCGACTCATATACAACTCGAAAGTTAAATGAATACACTTTGAAAATAATTAAATCAATTTGTTATTGAGAAAATAATTACTGTAAAATTATCATTATACATTTATCATATTTCAAAATTAATTAGTGAATTTAAATTATTCAGCATACAACACGTTTATCGTATTCGTAGGAGATGTTCAAGTCTTTAGGAACTTTCTGAACAAAAGAGCTGAAATTTTAGGGTATCTTTTGAGTCCATTTTTGCGATCAACCAATATCCAACCGAAATTCGGTGTGTAACCCGCCTGCCATTCCCACGAGTTCATGAATGACCAAGGAAAAAAAACCTTTTACTATCACTCCAACGCAGCAACATTTAGCAAGAATTAATCAATCGAATAATATATATATATATATATATATATATATATATATTTTATTTGCAATATTAATTGTTGAGAGTTTTGTGACAATATTTGGATATAATTATTAATATTTTTATTCACAAAAATTAATGATTAAGGCATACTCAATGGTGTCCTTGACGGCTCTTCCGGGATCATTTACCCCTCCCTCGACGGGAGAAACACTTTTTTTACCATGTCCTATGGTAATTAAAATTTAATTATTCATGTTAGTAGTAAATCCTCATTTGTCACAAAATTAATATAAAGCTTGTCAAACATAATTAGGTGGTTTTTACCAGTTTCCATTATATAAATCGTTGAATTTCCATAGTTCTCCTTTGTGTATACGAGCGCGTTAAGCAGTCCATCCGGGTATACGTAAAGACTGGGCACTTCTTCCTGAAAATTTTTAGATAAATAAATCAATTAATCAGAACTCACAACATTAAGAATTTTCAACAAAATAATCATATAAACGTGCAGAAAAATAACGTACCGGTTCACCAATCGGTACCCCATTTTTCACCGCTGTGAAAAATAGAGAAAAACAATTTAGTTACAAGGTTATGTATGTTGTATGGTATTTGTATATGTGGTTTGCTTAATTAATATTCATTTCCAATTAATTAGGTCAAAGCTTACTTGTGAGATTAGCATGATTGTCCGTTGAATAGCTAAAGTTTGGGCCATTTTCGACGGAAGGAGCGTTGGCAGCATAGCTGCCGGAGTAGTAATTGACTCCGATGAAATCCGACGACCCTTTCACCATTTCCAACTGCTCGGCCGTGAACTCCGGCAACCTTGCACCCACCAGACGTCGCATGCTTTGAGGATATTCTCCATGTACCAATGGGTTTAAGAACCTGCAGATTATTCAACAAAAATTTACTGTTATTTGAAAAATGTACAGTAGTATCTAGATTTACCCTAGCTTATATGTACTCCCTCCGTACCAGCTGGATGTGCACAACTGAGTTTTCACGGTCTTCCATACACGTGTTTGACTGCTAATATCTTTAACTACGTATATTATCAAGATATAAAAAATTGATATTAATAAACTATATGTTATGACGATTCCAATAATATTAGATACGATAATATTTTTATATATCTATTCATTCAAAAAATCAGTCAAAATTTAGCACAGTTGACTGAAAAAAGTCTCCTGTGCAGAAACAGCTGGTCCAAAGGGAGTAGATCATTTCAATTCCGTTCAGTTTAATTTAGTTTAGTTTAGGAAAAATGTAATTCGATGAAAATCAGATTAATTCAGTCATGCTGATTCTTTTTTTCACTACATTAATTTTCAGTTCACTTCAATCAAGCAAAAAAATTCTAGCAAACGGCGGCCTTATACTATTACATACTCCATCATCAAATTATAATGTAACATTTATCTTTAATCAAGAATGCTCACCAGCCATACTCAAACTTCATTGCCCGTTTGGCGGCATCGACGCCGGCTTTGCTGTCGGAGTAGGGTTCGTACCACACCGGTTAAGCACGATTCCGACTTCTCCATTTTGAGGTGCCTGTAATTAATACATGCATAGAACAAATGCATTAGTAGCTATATAATTAATTAATTTTAAATATGATTAAATAATTTTACACATCAGCTCCTCTCATCTCCGTCCTCAATATAAGGTTTCAGTTCCATGAGTCAAACCGCCTTTTTTCTGAAAACTATCAACCTCCCTTTTTCATTTCAGTGGAACCGCCTTTCTTGTGAAAACAAGATAAAGAAAGAAACGAGGATCTTGCAAATCGGAAGATAATTGAAGAAAGTTGGGATCACCGCGACCAGGGCGGAGATGGAGGCTGCAGTGGAGGCGCAGATCGCCGCTGCTAACAGGAGGTATAGGGAGGACGATGATGATGATCTGGAGGATGCTCATGGACTAGTTCCAAAAAATTTGGTTACAGTAACTTGCCTCATGTGTAAGAAAAACTTCAACCTGCCGCTCTCATTTGGATGTGCTAAGGAACTCGGCGAACATAACGTGGATGCTCACGGAGAGCTTGTGAACACTCGGAAGAAATTGAAGGACCAATGCTGCAAGAGATGCAGAAATGTTTTCCGGAGGTACTCCCAAAAGATGGAACACGAAATGAAGTGCAGAATCCGCTTCTAGGTGAGAAAGTGTTAGATGCGCCCCAGATTGCAATCCTGGCTGCTTGTTTTTTATGTCTAAAAGAAATTGAACTATGTAACCAATTGTTTCATGCTCTCGACTTATGTTCATGTTAACTGTTCAATTTGAATGTTTTCGTACTTTTGATACCCATTCGATTGGCGAGACTTATTGTTCAGAAGTTTTTTTTCTAATGTAATGTCAACCATGAACACCTGTGAAAAAAAAATAAAAATTCCATGATTCGACCAGAGCTGCCTCATCTCAAGAAGTACGTGGACATTGAGATTCAGATAAAACTAAATATCGATCGCATGGTGATTGGAATTCTCCCATTCATCAAAATTAAGCATAGTTTTCAACTTTCCTCTCCATCAGTCTCTTTTCTTTCGCCCTCAACTTGATTACCGACTTTCCTAGATTATTTATCCCTTGTGTTCGCCCCTCCCCTGTTCAAGATCATGCAGTTGCCCCAAAGATTCCACCGATTCTGTGAACCACAGATTTTGATTTGATATTTATTTTGATTCCCTTTTCCTCTCCATAAACTCACCATATATTTCGCTCGTAGTGGACTCGAAAATTATAAGAAATCATTATTCTTTGTTTGGTTCATGGAACAAGGGCGTTCGTTACAAAAATCAAGAAGTTAATACAGTGAAACCTCTATAAATTAATACTCGATAAATTAATAATTTCGGTAAAATTAATAATTTGCCGGTCCCAACTCGGGACCAGTATTAAATTGGACCTCACTCGATTAAATAATAAGATAATAATTTTTTTGAAACCCCAGTGTATATATATTGGTCCCAACAAAACTATAAATTAATAATTACTATAAATAAATTCCATATATGCTTCAAAATTCTAAGATTGTCTAGTGAAAAATGAAGCTATAGTAACTTATTTTTTGTTGAACTTCAAATCTATATTGAGTTCATCTTTAAATTTCCTCATTGCATTTAAGAGTTCGGACATTATCTTCTCGTATTGTAACAAAAAATTATGAAGAGTTGTTGATGCTTGCAATGCTTCTTTCCGAGTGATTGGTTCCAACGCTATTGAATCATCTTCAACTTCATCATCAACTTGATTTTGAATGGTATCCGCCACAATTTCTTCAATGCTTTGAACCTCGTAACATTCACTATAGTTATTGATTGATCATGGTTGATTTTTTAACACCTTTAGGTTAGGATTTCTTTTCTCTCTCTAGCGGCACCTAGGGTTTAAGAGAAAAGTTCCCTTCTTCTGCTCGTAACAGTCCCCGGAGTTCCTTCGTCAGCCGGATTCACGAGCAGCAGCACTTTTTGTTCGGCAACGTTTCTTGTTCAGTATCATGGAAGACATTGCGAAACTTTGCGAGAGTTTGACCCTCACGGAGAGGGAGATGATGGCGCCGTCGGGTCGTCCGCGACGTTCTGATGAGGATTTCCGCTGCTCGTTGGTGGGGAGGATCCTGGCTCCAAGGTCGATCCTAAGAGCGGATGCAACAGATTTGTTCAAGGATCTGTGGAAGTTACCAGATCTGAAGAGCAAAACCCTAATGGAGAATACGTTCCTTTTCCAGTTTGCTTCTGAAGCAGACAAGAGGTGGGTGTTTGAGACAGAGCCTTGGCTTTTTGATAAGTACCTATTGGTTCTACGGGAGCCATTCCCTGGAATGCAGCCATCCAGGATGGATTTTGATACTATCCCGTTTTGGGTCATTGTTTATGGAGTACCACCTTTCTTCATGAATGCGGAAACTGCTGAATGGCTGGGAAATGGCATTGGGAGATTCATTGATGTACAGACAGATACAGATGGATTGGCTGTTGGGAAGTTTATGAGGATTCGTTGTGAGATTGATATCACGCAGCCGCTGCAGCGTGGTTTCTACACTACGGAGTTTGGTGAACCGGTAACTCTTCTTTATAAATATGAAAAATTACCAACTATTTTTTGTTCCTTTTGTGGTGTTATTGGGCATTTGCATAAGGATTGTGAGGATCGTAAATTGTTGACTGGGGTTGAACGAATAAAGATTCATTACTCTGATTGGATGAGGGCGGGGTTTAACACTTCTCCTTTTACGGATTTTGTTCCAAATAAAGACTCTTTTTCGAAGAAACCCTATGTTCAGTTTCAAGGTAATCGTGGGGGCCGTGGCAGTCAGTTTCATGGTGGCCGTGGGGGTCAGTTTCAAGGTGGTCGTGGCTCTGCAGCACATCGCCAGCAGGGTCCATTTCCACGTCGGGCAGAAAATGCTCGCGTTGATGTTGCTTCAGGCTCTCATACCTCTATGGCGGGGGTGCAGGGGAGCCCACCACGTCAAGAGGGAATGATTTCAACTCCTGGTCAGCCTTTAGTTGTGGAGTCTGGGTTTGCTATGGATGTGGATTCGGTTCAATTTGCGCAGAAAGAAAGTGTCCTGAATGCAAGTAAGAGTCCCACTGCTGTGATTGGGACAGCTGCAAATGAGGGTCCCATCTCTGGTGAGGTGGAGCAGGTTGCTGTGGTAGGGACAGGTACTGCAGTGGGGACAACACCTGATGTGGGGCTGGCTGCTGCAGTGGGGACGGCTGCAGCGGGGACAGATGCTGCTATAGGGACAGCTGCAGTGGGGACAGATGCTGCTGTGGGGCCAGCTGCTGCAGTGGGGTCGGCTGCAGTGGGGACAAATGCTGAAGTGGGGCCAGCTGCTGTGGGGTCGGCTGCAGAGGGTCCAGATTCTGTTCTGATGGAGACAATTATTGAGGAGGGTCCCGCTTCTGTTGTTATGGAGCCGGCTGCTCCAACTTTGGAGGGGAGGGGGTCAGCTAATTGGGATAACATAAACTTGGGTGATACAGCAAACTCTCTGGTCTCGGGGTATAATGAAGGAAAGCAACACGTTTCTGTCTCGTCTCTTGAGTCTATCAGTCCATTTCTTGTGCAGGTGCCAGTGAAATTTGCTTCTGTGGCTGATGCAAAGGGTCTCTCAGCCAGGGGACGTTGTAAAGCTGGTCTGAAGAGCACCAAGGCTAATGTTGCAGGCAGTGAGAATGTTAGGGGGAAAAGTCGAGGCAAGGCTAAGGCCGTGACTGTTGATAAATTGGGAAAACGAAAGCTTCCAGAGGATTTTGGCAGGGTTTTGGAGGTTTCTTCTAGCTTGATTAACAAGAGAGCAAAAGTTTGCGAGGATACCACTGATGTAGACGCTTCTTCTGCTCCGGTGATCAACACTATTCAGGCAGAGACTGGCATGGAGTCCCAGTCCTGCCCACAAGCATGAGTATTCTTAGTTGGAACTGCCGGGGAGGTTTGAGGGATACCCGGCAAGTTCAGGAATTGCGCGATGTATTGCACACGAAGTCACCTCAGATCCTTTTCTTGTGTGAAACAAAGTGTTCGTCTTTTGTTATTGATAGACTGAAGAGTCAGTTTAATTTATTTGGTGTGAGTGTTGATGCGCGGGGTCAGTCTGGTGGCCTTGCGATGTTATGGAACAAAAACATTTCGGTTAAATTGAAAACTTTTTCTGATTACTATATCGATGTGCATGCTTTTATTGGTGGAAGAGATATTCGCGTTACAGGTGTATATTGTGAACCAAATGTTGCTAGGCGTCGTCAAGCGTGGTTGAATTTTTGTGGGCTGGCTCATGATCCACGTATCCCATGGTTATGTCTAGGGGACTTTAACGAAGTTCTTGCTCAAGAGGAATTTCAAGGGGCAGGTCACAGGGCGGAATGGCAGATAGAGTGCTTTAAGGAAGCTCTTGATGTTTGTGGCCTTTTTGATATGGCTTATGAAGGTTCTAAATTTACTTGGTGCCGGATCTTTTCAGATGGGAGATCTCAGCGGGGGCGGCTGGATCGTGCTGTGTGCAACCAGAGTTTACATGATTTGTTCCCATGGTCTTCTTATTCAACCATTTCTTTGCCTTGCTCAGACCACTTATGTCTACATGTCAATCTTCGTGAACGGGATCCGATGGCATCTCGTCATAGACGAAGGAAACGTTTTCGGTTTGAGGCATTTTGGGTGAAATCTGAGGAGTGTGATAGGATGATTCGTGATTCCTGGTCCTCTTTAGATATCCCTTTACCAGCGAAGCTGGAGGAGTGTGCTTTGGGGTTGGTCTCATGGAGTCGGGATAGATTTCCGGTAATCTCTAAACGCATAGTCGAATTGCAGAAATTAATCCATGATAAGGAGAGGGGTACTATCACGTTAGATACTATTGCTGAGTTGGGGGAGCTCAGAAAAGAATAGGATTATTTGCAGGAGGCCGAGGGGATTAAATGGAGGCAACGGGCAAAGCAACACTGGTATAGAGAGGGTGATAAAAATACCAGATTTTTTCATCAATTTGCATCTAAGAGGAGGACTCAGAATCGAATTTCGGGTCTCATGGATGGTGGAAATATTCTAAGAACTGATCCAGATAATATTAGCAGGATTATTGTGGATTATTTTGGAGGCTTATTCTCCTCGTCACACCCGGATGAGGAGAAAATGGATGAGGTTCTTCATCGCTTGCCAAAAAGAGTCTCGGAGGATATGGCAACAAACCTTACTCGACCTTATACAGCTGATGAGGTGAGCAAGGCGGTAAAACAGATACACCCTTTAAAATCTCCAGGACCAGATGGTATGAGCCCTATTTTTTATCAGAAATTTTGGCATATTATTAAAGATGATGTTATTTCTTTCGTGCTAAGTTTCTTGAATGATGGTATTCTGAATCCTTCTGTGAACTATACTCATATTGTTCTGCTACCAAAAGTTGCTCAGCCTGAACTTATCACACAGTTTAGGCCCATCAGCCTTTGTAATGTGGCTTATCGCCTGGCGTCTAAGGTGGTGGCGAATAGATTGCGGGTAATTATTCCGGATGTTATTTCAGAATCACAATCAGCTTTTGTTCCCGGCAGGCTTATTACTGATAATGTCCTAATTGCTCATGAATTACATCATACGATGAAGAAGAGGCGACTTCAAGCTAAAGGCCATATGAGTATCAAGCTTGATATGAGCAAAGCTTTTGATAGGATTGAATGGGTTTTTGTGACGAAGACCTTGAGTGCTATGGGTTTCCCGAGGCCGTTTGTTGATCTAATACATCTCTGTTTGAGTTCGGTCCATTTCTCTTTTATTATTAATGGTGAGGAGATGGGACATCTACAGCCACAAAGGGGTATAAGGCAAGGAGACCCTCTTTCCCCATACCTCTTTATCTTATGCTCAGAAGTGTTTTCTGTGATGTTATCGGATCTGGTCATTGCTGGGAATCTACGAGGAGTGGGTGCTTCGCCACGAGGTCCCCGAATTTCTCATCTTTTCTTTGCGGATGATACTTTGCTTTTCGGTGAAGCGTCTATGGAGGAGATTTCTATGATTCATTGGGTGGTTTCTCTCTTTGAGGAGGTTTCTGGTCAGAAGGTTAATGTGGAGAAGTCAGGGATTCTTTTTAGTCCGAATACGCCTTTGTTGTTGAGATCACAAATTTGTGCAGTTATGAGGATTCCAGAAGTACCTTCACATGGGAAGTACCTTGGCCTTCCGTCAGTTATTGGCAGGAAAAAATGTGAGATGTTTCAGTTCCTGAAGGACCGAATCAGAAGCAGGATTGATGGCTGGACAGAGAGGTACATTTCTAAAGCTGGGAAAGAGATATTAATTAAATCGGTATTGCAGGCTATTCCAAGTTATGCTATGAGTTGTTTCAGACTTCCGGACACTCTAATAACAGAAATCAAGAGCTTGATTACAAATTTCTGGTGGGGTAGTTGTGAGATGGAGAGGAAGATTCATTGGGCTTCTTGGCCGAAGATAGCTAGGTCAAAGGCTAATGGCGGTATCGGGTTTCGAGATTTGGATGCTTTCAATGTGGCTCTGTTGGCTAAGCAGGCGTGGAGAATTCTAACTCAGCCGCATTCGCTTCTTGCTCGAGTTTATAAGAATAAATACTTCCCGAATTCGGATTTATTTAGCACCATTTCTGGTTCAGGTTATTCTCATGCATGGAGGAGCATTCAGGAGGGGGTTGAGTTGTTACGGCTTGGCTGCAGGAAATCGATCAGTTCTGGAGAAAATACGAGTATATGTCACGATCCTTGGCTGCCCAGATCTGGAGATTTTTACATTCAACAGGAAAGCACTATTCCTCCCCATTTATCTAAGGTTTCACAGTTAATTGATCACCATACTTCCTGGTGGAATTTGGCGCTTTTGGAGGAGTTTTTTACGCCGGCGGATGTTGAGGCAATCAGGAAGATTCCATTGCGTGGTTTGGGTGGAGCCGATAGGTGGGCGTGGCATGCAAACGGCTCTGGAGTGTTCTCTGTAAAATCGGCGTATCATTTTGCCGTCGAATCCCCTAATACAGGACACCACCATAATGTTGTCGCGGGGAGGATTCATGAAAATCAGATTTATTGGAAAAGGCTGTGGTCGATTCGGGTGCCAAGCCGTGTCTTACATTTTGCTTGGAGGATGTCTACGGATACTTTAGCTACTGGTGCAAATTTGAGATACAGAACGATGGCGGTCTCTCCTTCATGCCCATTCTGTCCGGAGGCAAATGATTCCTCCAGCCATTTGTTTTTTCACTGTTTGTTTGCTCGAGAGGTTTGGCAGTTTGCAGGGTTATGGCAGTCCGTAATTCAGCATCACAATGTCCGTGGTGATGTGTGGTTTCGCTCGTTGATTAAAGGGAATGAGGCTGATGTCTGTGAGTTGGTTTCTATGTTGTGCGATGCAATTTGGGCACAACGAAACCGAATCATATTCCAGGGAGAAAGGAGGAATGCAAAGGATTTGGCGGCTTCGGTGATTCACTCTCTGGACTCTTTTAAATCTTCAAACAGTGCACTTCATTCTCACTCATCTGCACTGCTGCCACGATATTTACTCAAGCCGCCGGAGGGTGTCCCACGAGTTTACTTTGATGCGGGTTTAGCACCGGGACATGCAAGCCTGGGAATTGTTGTTTATGACTGTAGGGGAACCTTTGTCCGGGCTATGGCAAAGAAGATTTCTAATGTTCTCGACCCATCACTGGCTGAGGCTTTGGCGTTGGAAGAAGCAGTGAAGTTGGCTAATGACTTGAATCTTCGTGGTGCTGCGTTTATTGGAGATGCACTTAATGTGATAGATATGGTGAAGAGTGAGGTACCACCACTTCTTCAGTGTCGTTCCACGATTGATAACATAAGAAGTTTGGTTGCATCTTCCTCTTCCTCCGGGATCTTCTGGGTGGTTAGAGATGAAAATTATGTTGCTCACTCCTTGGCGGCTTTTGCTAAGTCGGGTGATTCTGATTCTTACGTGTGGTACTCCCCACCGTCTTTTATGTCAAACGATTCCGGACGTTATCCGGGACCTTGAAATGAATGAATTTTACGCTTCAAAAAAAAAAAAAAACACCTTTAGGTTAGGAGGAGCCATGGTTGATGTGATTTTAAAACGAATTCAATGTACATTTATAGTTGATGGATCCCTATTCCCTGATCCTGTTCCGTATTGGTTACGTTAATCTTATTGTATTTATTTGTTTCCCTTATCCTAGTTAGAAAGTTATTTCCTAATTTAAAAGTCACCCGTCAAACCTCTTTAAATTAATAAATTATTAATTTATTGATATAATAATATTTCGCTAAATTAATAAAATGTCGTGGTCCCAACATTATTAATTTATAGAGGTTTCACTGTAGTATCATCGTACCCATAAATCAATATACTCTATAAACTACAATCAAACACCAAGATAAGATCCTAGAAGAAATGTAAGTGTTAAAGGTGTTTAACGTTTCATAAAATGACCCAAAAAAATCCCAATAGAAATCACAATTACTTTAGATACACATAAATTGAGCTTAAATCAAGAGATGTAGAGAAGTACGAACAATTTTAACTATCTACAAGGGTTAATCCCACACAGTAGCAAGAGAATATGCCTCCGGAATCATGTTTGTCAATGGTGATGATGCACGTATGGTGTGTATGGTGAAGATGGTTTCTTAATTATAGTAATTAAGAATAAGAACAAATTTGCCGACCGCATCTCTACATAAAACCTGAGAACAAATAACGTCATTTTGGCAAATATAATTTACTGATGTGCGCCAAAAAAAGTTTATCTGAACTTAAAAAACTTTATCTGAACTAATCTGAACTTAAAAAACATCTGAACTCATCTGAACTTAAAAAACTTTATCTGAACTCATCTGAACTGAACTCATTTGTACTTAAAAAATTTAGCTGAACTTCTTTGAACTTAAAAACTGAGCTAAATTGAAATATATAGATAAATTGAATTGAACTAAATTGAAACTAACTAAAAAATATATGATCATTTCCAATGTATTTGAAATTCATTAATCTAAATATAACATAATACATTTAATATTAAAATATACTGAACTGAATTGCACTAATGTAGATAAACTGAACTGAATTAAATTTAAAAAAAAAGATATTGAAATTTATTAATCTTAATATGAAAATATGTAGAACAAAGTTGAACTGGAATATATAGATCAACTGAACTGAAATGAAATAAATATAACATTTTCAAAACATTTGAAATTTAATAATTTGAGTATAACTTAGAGTTTGATAGAATTTATTTCTTGTTCAACTGAATTGAACTGGATTGAATTGAACTGAAGTGAAAATTAATGTACCAAAAAAAAGAATCAACATGACTGAATTAACCTGAATTTCATCAAATTATATTTCACTTTAATTTACTGAACTGAACTGAATTTAATTGAACTGAACTGATATATAAAAGTTCTGGCAAACAGGGCCTTAATGTTAAAAAATATGATCATGTTTGCTAGCTAAACATATTGATTTGAGTTGAGCTAAAGCATAGAGATAATTGAACTGAACTGAATTGAAAATTAATAAGTGTGATGAAAATAAACGGTATGAATAAATTAACCTTAATTAATTGCACCAAATTATATTGTTGTTGAGCTAAACTGAACTGAAGTGAAGTGAAATTAATGTATTGAAAAAAAAAGAATCGGTATGACTAAATTAATCTAAATTTCATCAAATCATATTGAAACTGAACTAAACTGAATGGAATTGAACTGATATGAACAATTGAGCTCAAAAGATTGAAATGATTTAAACTGAACTGAACTAAATTACAAATAAGTTTACTGAACTTAACTTATCTGAAAACTAAAAAAGTTTACTGAACTGAACTCATCTGAACTGAAAAAAGATTATCTGAACTCATCTGAACTGAAAAAAGATTATCTGAACTCATCTGAACTAAAAAACATTTATCTGAACTGAAAAAAGTTTATATGAACTTAAAAAACTTTATCTGAACTCATCTGAACTAAAAAACATTTATCTGAACTAAAAAAAGTTTATTTGAACTAAAAAAACTTTATCTGAACTAAAAAATATTCAAATAATCTCTAGAGAACAGGACCTTAATATGGTCAGGTATACACAATATTACAAAATGTCTTTAATATATTTTTCAATACATTTTCCTTACCAACTAACATTTTATTATGTACGTACGCGTATTACTCATTTGACTAATTAATTCCAATGTTATCCGCTTTTCGTTAATTCCGGTGCTTTGTTCGATATTGAAAACCATTGAGTCAAGATTGACTAATTTTTATTAATGAATGATGATAGATGATTGACGAAGGCTAAATAAAAATAAAAATAAGTTCTAAAAAAACATACTCATATATAATTGTGTTTAGTCGTGTATCGATCGGTAACTTTATTCTGAGGTTATCCGCTTACAGTTGAATCATTGGCTTATCCAATGATTTCGGCATTGAATAATAATGCTGGAAAGACTTTTGTGGAGCCGATCGATTGCAGTCTATTTCAGTGGATATAATCGATATGATCTGTTTCGTTCTTAACACATAAAGATTTTTTGAAATTGTATATAACATTAGGATTATTAACTAATACTATATTTTTATAATCATATTGAATGTTGATTTTTTTACTTTCAAAGTCAAGCTTTAATATATTAAACATGATTATTTATTAAATATATTATTATTTAAACTTGCTAGAATTAGTAATATATCTACTTATATTAAGGCCCTGTTTACCAGAGCTTATCTGTAGATCAGTTCAGTTCAATTTAGTTCAGTTCAGTTCAATTCAGTCCAGTTCAGTGAAAATGCAATTTGATGAAATTCAGGTTAATTCATTCATGCTGATTCCATTTTTCAATACATCAATTTTCACTTCACTTCAGTTCAGTTCAGTTCAGTTCAATTCAGTCAATCCAATTCAGTTCAGTACATCAAGAAATAAACTCTAGTAAACATGCCCTAACGCTTGAGTTTGTAACAAACAACGCGTTATATAGGCTTGAGATTGTAACAAACAACGCGTTATAGCCTATACAGACATGCCTTTCTTATGCTAATTACTTTTTCTTTCTTTTTTGAAAACTTATGCTAATTGCTAATTGAGTGGAGAGGTAAAAAAGGAGAGGGAGTTCAATTACAAAATAACTTAACTTTGATATATGATTTTTTCTTAATGGTTAAATAACATACGGCGTAGACTTTGCACGTTGAGCATTAATTTGGATTATTATGCGCCGGAAAGGTTCAAACAGCCAAAATCATCTCCACTTGCAGTTGTGCATTGTATCGTCCTCCAACGTAAATTGAGACCAGAATTTATACCGTTTCACGTTTCACAAAGAAAAATATGTTATTACTACAAGAAAAGAGGACAAACTTTACAAACATTATCATCAACATAAATCATGCCTACTAAACAAATAAAAATTATGCATATGCGTCAAGAAGGTGTCTGTGAACGAAGAAAGCTGTCGATTTTGGCCTTGAGCTCAGTGTCGGGAAACAACATGTCGGCGGTGAGATGAACATCGGCAGTGAAAGGATCCGTGCTCTTACTGAGAAGATGCCTCAGAATCACCGGTCGGTCAATCGTAACCCTTGAAACCGGCAAAATGACCGGATCAGTCATCACTTCGTTCATCAGTGGATACAAAAACTCCTCAGGAATCTCTCCCCAAGCTGATTATGCCTCCCTCGTCTTCTTCGATGCAATGCTGACTTTCCTGCCCAGCTCCGAGAACTCATGTATCGTCCTCGGATTTTCGCCTATCTTCCTCAGAACAGCGGCCGCATCGTCGAACAGCTTCTCGTTGAAAGACCGGCCGTCTTTGCTGATGGCAACGACGAACACATTCGCCGGATCTCTTCTCGCTAGGTTCACGTAGATCGTTACAATCTGGTGAACCAGCTCCTTTGGCCGGAACCCGTATCTATCCGGGTCGGTCATTGCGAGAGATCTCCGTTGAGGCCCCACCAGCTGTGACAGGAAGTAATTCAGCATGCTCGCAACCCGCTCGACCATTTCCGGCAGCAGAAAGGGGCCAACGATGTATTCACTTGTGAAAGAGAGCATGTTGACATCTTCATTTGCAAGTGTCATTTCCATGTTTATGATTTCTTCTTCATGAACTTCATCACTAGTTCCAGACTCCTTGGATTGGATAATCTTATTCAGGATCTCATCCAGCAGATAGATGTTATCGTTGAGCAGGAAATTCAAGAACTTGATGTACAGTCCCCTCTTTTAGTCTTTAGCAATCCGAATCCAAGCAAGTCGGTGGTGGTGAATGCCGAGTGTTGAACTTGAGAAGCTGGGAGACGCAATGCCGAGTGTTGAACTTGTCAAAGAACTGCGATGCAACATTCTCCGTGAATTCAATATCGACGTATATTTGGAGGAGATTGTGAACTAGATGGTCTACAGCTGGTTTATGCATTTGGAAGAGTGCTTCATTCCTTGGTGGTGGTGAATTAGGGCTTTTGCCTTTGTAAGGCATCCAACAGTTGAGTACCTGAACCATATTTGCCCTCAAATACGGGTTCCGAATGAATCCATGGCTTTCCATGAACATGAGCATGAAGTCGAGGAAGCCTTCAAGGGAAACGCCGTCCAACATTCCGAATCTGTTAGGCAGTTGCGAGGCATATATGACCAGCTCCAGTGCATCGTCCACGAAGTGCTCGGGAATAACTGCAAACTGCGTCGGGCAAGCTGATGGCAATGGCACCTGAAACTCTCCTGCAGCTAAATTGACCATCCAGGTTAACATCATCTTGTAGAATTGTAATGCCCTTTGGAACAGATCTTTGTTGGTCACTATCTGAGCATTGTAGCACATTTGTTCTAGTTCCAGCGCTTCGATCTTCTTCTCCATGATGGCTATATCTTGTTCTATCTGCGGCGAAGGAGAGCTATCTTGAATTTCCTTCAATGAGAATAGAACATCTTCATTGCTTTGAATGTCCTTAATAAGTTGACTCCAGTGTGCTAATGTTTTGATCAAACCTAGGTTCAACACCCTTGCTGTCATAAAGAAGCATTCATAAGTGAATGAAAAGCTCTCCTGATTGCTGCTTCCAGCCCTTGCCAGCTCAGAAACTTGTTCCGATGTCGCGTTAATGCAAGTCAATCCTCCCAAATCCAAACGTTTGCTGTTATACACATAGCTAGCATCAACCTTATCCCATTTTGTAGAGTCTTTTGTGAATGGATCGCATAATCGAAGCATCACCGCGCTGAGATTGGCAAACATCCCTGAGCTGGCACACGATAACAAATCCACCTGCATCTGTGCCCGGGACGCGTTCTTGTTGATGACATCAGCCAGATACCGTAGAGTGCCTTCGCGAGTGCCGTTCTTCAACAGCAGCTTGATAACGTCTGTCAAGCCCTGGTGGAGTTGGCTCATCAAGTTTCTGACGATGTTGTCCGATGACACGACGTCGGCCGATGATGAACCGGAGAAAAAATCCCGGCCGACGTCGGACGCAGCGGTGGAGGCGTGATCGGGTAGCGCGCTGACGTGAAAGAAGGCGCCGAGAACGGTTTCCGTCTCAAGCCCTCTTCCGTTCATATTTGAACCATCGAGAAGCTCCACCAAAACCTTCGCTCCCACCGGAGATTTGATCAGCAACATCAGTGCACTAAGATGCTGCTGAAAATTCCCCGAAGCGGAAACCTTAAACACGCTGTCTCTTAAACCCTCGTACGCCAGCTTATAAATAGGCTGCTTTCATAATCTCCCTCTTTGAGCAGCTCCTCGATAAAACCAGGAATAGTCCTGTTTCCGGCGCCGGGATCGCCCGGAGCCCATACCGTCGAGAGTATAAGAGAAAGCAATAACGGCGTCGAAGTCTTTCCGGCGTCGGAATTGGGAAACATGCCGGGATTCGCAAGGTGTGTCCGGCAATAAGAAACCGCCAGATTCTTGGCTTGTTTCACCGCCGATTCCATCTGAGATGATCCTTTATATTTGAGATCTTCTTCTCTTCTTCGCAAGCTCACCGGTAACTTTCCACCAGATATTTAAACGGCGGTACAACGTCCATGAAGTCGCCGGATAAACGATCGAAGACGATCTGCTCCAACCGATCCCGGCACAGCCTCAAATCCTTTCCTTCGCTGAGAAGCTCAGCGGCCGTCATCGTCAGGTATACATGGCCTCGGCTTTCTGTGGGAGCATCTTTGAGCGTCACTAGATAAATCTTTCGGAGAATGATATCCTCGGTTTCCTCCGGGCTCCGTCTCTTCGCCATGATTCAGAAGATTTTGATGTGTTGATTATACAATTATAACAAGCCCAAGTGTGTATATATAAGGAAACAGATTATAGAATCCTATTACAATTCTTAATCATAGAAAAACTTAATCAAGATCGGAAAAGGAATATGGGAACGACTGGTACAAAATTATATATACATGCATATGAAAACCGTAACTGTATGGAGCAACTCCCGAAGTTTTCTACTGATTTATTCTTGTGCACATGTGCATGTTTTTTATGCACCATATAGATGTAAAAAATACCCAGGAATTAAAGTTAGGAGGGTCATAATAGAATATAAAAAAGTTAGAGGTAATATATATAAAAAAATCTAGAGGTATAGTTCGCAATTTTCAAATTTTATGAGATGAATGGAGGAATAAGCGATGTTAAACCGATTTGAAAGACCACACTAAATTGTATATATGCATTATGCATTTCTATTTCGATATTATTGAGTCACAATTGTTTATCCTTAATCTTACTCTAAATCTATCAATGAAAGAATATAATTTAATGCCTTTACAATGCAATAACTACATACAACATGTTGATCGTATTGGTAGGAGAAGTTCAAGTCTTTAGAAACTTTCTGAACCAAAGAGCTGAAATTTTAGGGTATCTTTTGAGCCCATTTTTGCGATCAACGTATATCAAACCGAAATTCTGTGTGTAACCCGCCTGCCATTCCCACGAATCCATGAATGACCAAGGGAAAAACCCTTTTACTTTCACTCCAACGCTGCAACATTTAGCAAGAATTAATCAATCGAATAATATATATTTTATTTGCAAAATTGTTGAAAATTTTGTGACAATATTTGGATGTAATTAATATTTTTATTCAAGGAATCACAAAAATTAAAGATAGAAGCCATACTCAATGGCCTCCTTGACAGCTCTTAGATGGCTTTGATAGAATCGTGCTCTTGCGGGATCATTTACCCCTCCCTCAAAGGTAGAAACACTTTTCTGACCATATCCTATGGTAATTAAAGTTTGATTATTAATTTGGGATAGTAAATCTTCCTTTTTCACTAACAATATAGCTTGTCAAACGTAATAATTTAAGTTGTTTTTACCATTTTCCATTATATAAATTGTTGGATTTCCATACTTCTCTTTTGTATAGACGAGTGCTTTACGCAGTCCATCTGGGTATACGTAAAGGCTGGGCACTTCTTCCTGAGAATTTCATAAAGTAAATCAAATCAATATGATCACAACAATAATAAAATGTTCAATAAATATACTACTTAAATTAACATGAAGAAAAATTAACGTACCGGTTCACCAATGGGTTCCCCATTTTTCACCGCTGTGAAAAAGAAAAAAGTTAGAAATGTATCATAATTATACATAGTGTTCGCTTGATTATTATTAATTTTTAATTAATAGAGTAAAAGCTTACTTGTGAGATTAGCATGATTGTCAGTTGAATAGCTAAAGTTTGGGCCATTTCCGACGGAAGGAGCATTGGCAGCATAGCTGCCGGAATAGTAATTGACTCCGATGAAATCCGATGACCCTTTCACCATTTTCGACTGCTCGGCCGTGAACTCCGGCAACCTTGCACCCACCAGACGTCGCATGCTTTGAGGATATTCCCCATATACCAATGGGTTTAAAAACCTGCAGATTATTCAACATAAATTTACTGTTATTTGAAAATTGTTCAGTACGTAGATATATACTGTTATATATCATCAAATTATATTGTTATATTGATGTTTCATCAAGAATGCTCACCAGCCATACTCAAAGTCCATTGCCCGTTTGGCGGCATCGACGTCGGCTTTGCTGTCGGAATAGGGCTCGTACCACACCGGGTTAAGCACGATTCCGACTTCTCCATTTTGAGATGGCTGTTATATATGAGAATAGAACAAATGCATTAGCTATATAATTCATATTTTTTAATATAATTTTGTACATAATTTTCGCTTCTTATTAATAATATATATATGTACCATGTAATTTTTTCTGTATGAATCAGAAATTGCAGCGTGGGAAAGAAGAATGTTGTGAGACACCAAATAGGGCTCAGTTGCGGAATCGCCGGCGGAGCAGTTGTTGTTTCTCCATGCAGAACATCGGCCGGGAGCCAAGCTGCCGTAGTCATACGCGGCGATGGTAAAAGTCAACGGCTCGTTGAATGTCGTCCAATGTTTTACCCTATCACCAAATTCTTTGAAGCACAGATCCGCAAAGTCAACGAAGTCATCCCTGCCATTAACACAAACAAAAAACTATTTTTAACTCAAATAATAAACACATTTTTTATGTTCAGTCATAGGACTGGAGAATTTTCCCACATTTTTTATTATGACTAATCTATATTCGGAATAATTTACGGTGATGAATAGATAACATTTTACTTTGACAAGGTCAATGTCCACGGAACATCATTTTACTCGCTCGTTTATGACATGCTTTTCCAAGACTTTAATTTTTGACTTGTTTAAATTTATTTTTGAAATACATAAACTTTAAAATCAATTAAATTAATCTTACACAATCCGAGGGCTTCTGAAACCACCGTATTCGTCTTCTAAAGTTTGAGGAAGATCCCAATGGAAAATTGTCACAAAAGGCGTAATACCTGCATGCACAACAAAAACCAGCAATATTTAAACCTGTTTTCTTTGTTCTCCTAATTTTTTTCTTGTTTCCTCTTTTATATTAGTTTGTAAATATTATTTTTTTGATACATTTTTGTTATATTAACATGTTACGTCAAAAGTAGTTTAATAAGTGAAAGATTTCAAATTTGAAATTGAGAAGATCAACAATATGGCAAAATAGGTAATGCTCGGGCATGAAAATGAGAAAATCAACAAAACAGGTAATGGTCATGCACGAAAGTAAGTAGATCAGAGTAATATACTGAATGATTATGGTTAATATGTAAAAAAACAAATTTAGAAAGTAAGAATATTAGCACGAATCGAGTAATAATCAGAAATGAAAGTAAGAACATCGATATTTTTCATGTGTCTCCTCTCAATGTATATTTTGGACCATATTGATTAAAATATAAGCTGACCGTTTGCCAGCAGCTCGTCAATGAGGTTGCTGTAGAAGGCAATGCCAGCCTGGTTTACACCGTCCCTGAGCTTTCCATCTGAAAACAAGTGGAAATGAACATATGATTAATCTTGATTTTTAAATTAAAAAAACATAGGAGTTTTCATCAATCTTGATTTCTAAAAATCAAATTTGAAAAACGACAAAATAAAAGTAAACTAAAACTGATCTTACTGGGGATAAGTCTTGGCCATGAAATAGAAAATCTGAAACTGTTCAATCCCATGAATTTGAGTAATTGAATGTCTTCCTGCTTGCGAGCATATGGCCAAAATGCAACGAGAATTAAATATTGCATCCTCACATAATTTATAAAATTTTAATAGAAGACTTTGAATTTGCACCCACTTTAGAATCTTTAACTGCATTCAAGGAATGACTAATTTTTTAAAATAATTCTTGTCATTATTAACTATCGTGGTTGATTTTGTAACATTAATATAACTTCTTACCACGGAAATGTTGACGGAATTGGACTTCTATTGATCTTATCTTTAGTTTAATAAAGCTATATATAAAAAAGTGAAATTTCTCTTAATTAACTAGCTATACTAGTTATATTTTTAATTATATTGTTTTAAAGTTAGGGTGTTAAATTCGATCGGGTTGATGTCAAACGTCTACTCTTCATGACCATTTTAACAAATAAATTTTGATAAAATTATAAAATTATTATATTTAATACACATAATCTTTCTTTCAATTTAACCAATCAATTTTAACTTTATACAATTAATATTTCTGATTATAGACATATTTTTGATATTTTCAGAAATATTTAATATTCAGCACTTATTTGAGTTTTATCAAAACCTACCCATATTCAGTATTCAATACTTATTAGATTCAGACTTCAGACATAAGTGTTCAGACATAAGTTTTATCAAACACACCCGCAGTATTTTTTTATTTTTTAGGTTACTTGTTATTATAATGGCAATATTGTTCTACTTATAATATCACTCCCGTTATATTATGAGTTTGTCTCATATAAATGTTTTTAAAATTAAAAACTAGAAACTATCATTTGACAATATCTGTATATGTATAATTAATGTACCTTGCAACGGTGGCAGGAATCGAGGTCAGCATTTGAGAAGAGCTTGTCAACGAGGGTGTCGTACAAGCCCAGGCTTGCCCTCTCGATTCTTCTGCTAATTTCCCATCCTGCATATTTTTCATCCAAGCCAACTTAAAATTCCAAGTTTAACGAATGATATACAATACTTGGAATCATTGAATAGTACGTAACAAAGAAAGATTATGAATATATATATATATATATATATATATATATATATATATATATCTGAATAATAATATGCATGATAGTAGTTTCATAAAAGCTCGGTCTTCAGCACGCAATGTAACCCGCGCTATATTTTGACTTTACGTATATTTAATCTTGAATTAATATTGGCATCAACCAAATCGATAGAAATCGCGTGGCAAATTAATGACTAACAGAAAAATGTGTAATTAATTATTGTACCTGGCAAAACTCGTATCCAGGAATTAGTGTCTAAAGTTTTCCTGTGCTTATTGTTCCCCTGCACGTCAAAAATTACAATGCCAATCAGTATTTAATATGATCCACAAATGATAATTAACTTTTCTCTGGTAGTTCTCATAAATATTTTCTTTTAAAATAATAAATTTTATTTCCTTGAAGAAAATTATGTAAATATTATGCAGCCACGTACCTTGTAACGATTGTAGAAATCAAGAGCTACATCCCCATTTGTTCCATCGGCTATTTTATCTGTTAATTAAAATAAGAGACAAATGTCTTAGCAACATTTTCCTATAGGAATGCGGATTTTGTCAAAATTTGGCCTTCCAAATTTGACTAAATTAATTATTCACTTAGTCATTTTCGAAAAATTTAACTAAAATCGACATGAAATTTCACCAATGTAAGCATACCAAGTGTACAGCCAAAGTTGAAATATGTACAAAAGATATTTTTCTTAAAACAGCGTTGAAGCCAGAATATTATCCAACACAAGGAGGAATGATTTATATGGCTGAGAACTACATCTCTTGCTTTTACCTTTGTTTGAAAAATTATATATTATATTTTCCAAAGAAAATACGATATATTAAAAATATGCAAAAGTAAACATATGCAAGTATAAGTGGATATTATTATCAACCAATAAAAGATGGGATTTCTTTTATCAACCAATTTTATTGGTTGGGTGGAGAAAATTATATATATGTTTTAAATTATCATTATGTTAACAAGATGATTTAAAAAATAAAGACAAATTCAGAGAGTGATGATTACCTGAGTTCTTGTGGGAGAAGGTATCCCAAATACTTGTTCCCTTTCCATCTTCAAACGGGGCTCCCTCAATCTGTAACAATAAAAGCATCGCAATTAGGATTTATACAGATGGATCAACATTATTTAATGCAATGAAACCAATATAATTGCGATATACCTGATAGGCAGAGGAAGCTGTTCCGAAGAAGAAATCCACCGGGAAATCGCTTCGCTTAATCTCCGATGATGCCTTATTATCAGTCGATGCCGCGCCTGAAACTGTAATGATCGGCCCGGAGAAAATGGCCAAGATTAGGAAGGTGAGAACCAGAGAACATGGAAGACTCGCCATTCAAACCTAAAACTTTGTTAAACTTCTATGATGATCGCTTGAAGAAGCGTTGAGGATATATTGATGATATATACGTAAAGCGTTGTGTTTCTGTGTTTTGTTATTCTGGTATTTCATAGCTGCGTATATATATAGTTGCAGATCGATCGAGTACGTGCATGGAAATCCCATCACGTACATACTATTTCATAGTTGATGTATGTTGATCCTTGAAAAGTCATGTAATTAAAATAAGTAAATTGTCAAACCAAAAGAAGTGTGGATTATTATTATCCACGCTAACTAATTTAATTTTATCCGCTGATTTCATTCACTTCCGTCAAACACCGTGGCCAACTAAATATAATATATTTCTAAGTTTTTGATAGTATCGGAGGACTTTGGATAAACTAAAAATTATATTTATATTAAACTAAATTGAACTACATTGAATTGAAATTAGCTACAGACCAGCTCAATAGAGAAGAGAAAAGAATGAATGTTAATTGAAAAAATCTATTTTTTAAGGGAGAAGAGGGGGTATAAATGACTTTTCTTAATAGAATAAAGAGTAGAAATATCATGACGCGCTTAACGATAAATACATAAATGTCCCACGCTTTTTATTAATTTACATTTGTCTCACGCCCTTAATAGAAATTGTCCATACTTAATTTATCGACCACACGAAAGGAAACAAAAGAAACACTACAAAATGCAACAACACAATACAGATTGACACTGGTTTTCCGAAAAAGGTGGTAATTAAACACGTTATCGTTCTTTTCTTTTAACACACTCTTTTTTTGCTTATATTTTACCTATCCCATCTTTTCTTTCCACACACTCTCCTTCTGCCTATGATTCATCTAGCCTCTCTTTTCATTCCACACACTAGCCTCTCACTTTTGCTTAGATCGATCTTTTTATTTTATTTTTTTCGACTTAACCGGGCTATTAGTATCAAAACTAAATTACACATAAGTGCATTTACAATAAAAAGAAATTGAGCTATAATAACAAGGTGGAAACCCCTTCCTTACACATCAGCTCCTCTCATATCCGTCTTCAAGCTATGGTTTCAGTGCCATGAGTCGACTGGAGCTGCCTCATCTCAAGAAGTACATGGACAAGGAGCTTCAGATTAAGCTAAATGTTGATCACATGGTGATTGAAACTCTCTCATTCATCAAAATTGAGCAGAGTTTTCATGCCAACTTTCCTCTCCCTCATTCTTCTCTTTTGCCACTTATTCCACACTCCCTCAACTTGATTATTACCGACTTTCTTAGATTCTTTCTCCCCTGTTTTCGCTGCTCCCCTATTCAAGATCAGGTAGTTTCCCCAAAGATTTTCTACCGATTCCGTGAACCATGGATTTCGATTTTATATTTATTCTGATTCCCCTTTTCACCTCCATAAACTCACCATATATTTCGCTCGCAGTGGACTCGGAAATTATAAGAAATCATTATTCTTGTTTTGATACATGGAGGCCATATATGTATCCAGCTTCGTATCTGTTGGATTCGAGCTTGTTTATAGCGAAGGGTGGTGGCGGGGAAGAGTGGAGTCAGGGAGTTAATAGTATCATCAAACCCATAAATCAATAGAATCTACACACTACAAACAAAAACTAAGATTAGACTTCATGGCAATCACTCTATCATCGTCGATGTTCGAGGGAGAAGCCAAGAACACTTTGTAAGAAAATTATTTCTTTCCTATTATGTGGTCTTATATTAATCCGTTTTCTGATTGGAATATTGCTATTCCATTCTATATTTGGTGACTTATTAAATTAAGTATAAAAGAATATTTCCTAAATATCTCTACTTTGATGGACAGTTGAGATTAATTCTACGGAAACTTAATGAGGATTTAGGTCCTCTCTCTACCTATAAATTCGTGTCTTTGTTCCATTGAAAAGGCATGTTAATGACAGACTTATGGAATCCTTATGAGCATCATAATAGCATCATCTTGATGAATCTGATGATCCCGATGGCTGCTGATTCAACAACACATAAAGTTCATAGGCAAGGGGAGAGAAACCTGAACTCCTACACAAGGCTCGCAGCAGGACATCAAGCTCTCCGCTACAGTGAGTAAAGGTAAATAATTCTGCAAACCTTCATGATTCTATTATGTGATTGAATATGATGTTTAAAGATCCTAGGGACAATTATGTCATGTAAAATTATGCTTACATGTGGTATCAGAGCAAGGTTACGAACATCTGTTTAATCCATTAAGAGTAATAGATTCATGAACTGAATGATTGAAGAATTAATATATGTGATTTAGGGTTTTGCATATATAAATCCATGATTAATTTTTGACAGCATGCATTATTCGTATGTCTGTATATTAATTTTGTTTATCAGTGAACTAAAGATTTTCACCGAATTATTTCTGTCAAATATCGGGTTTTCTGCAAATTAAGGTGTTATTGCAGATCCTATTACGAGATATTTATGTGATTGCATGTGTTATTAAATTAAGTTTAACCATGATTATTAAGTCTGCGAATATATTTGATTATGGTTATCGTATGCTAGCATGAAATAACTGGAATGTCTATTTGTGGAATATATATATACCATGATTTTGTATATTATTTTGATACATGTGTATGGGTATATAGAATGATTTTGATCCAGGTTATTGAAAGTGTATGCTTGCTTGTGTTATTTACTTAATCTGAGATGCATGCAAATTTGATTTGATGTATATATTTGTATGACTTCGGGTTTTGGACCTTTTGGTATACATGATTATGCATGTATATTTATGTGATGAATGATAATCCTTGAATTGATTATGATGCAAATATGCATCTATTTTCCATTAGAATGTGACTTAAGTGCATGAAAATTGTAATGTCATTATGAAATAATGGTGTATTTAAATTGTTGCATACAAAGTTGAAGTGAATTGTTTATGCATGATGCCTATATGTAATTATGAGTATACATATAGTAAAGTTATTTTAACTTTGTTATTTCATGATTCTATGAATTAATGATTTTCATAGTATAATTTATGTTTACTATATTCGTGCATTATTCGTGCGAAATTACTGATGATAAATTGGTTTTATGCATAATCGTTTGACATATAACTCGTGAAAACATTTTGTGCATTATTAGTACAAAAATGGTTTTGCATTAAAATCCTAAAAGTTGTTTTATGCATAATCCGTATAAAACATATTTGGATTAATTATGGAGAAACAATTTAATGTGCATAATTCTTACAATACATTGGTTTCATATAATATGCATAAATTGGGTTTAGATATCACCACAGTGACTATATCCTTGAATGATTTGCATGTGAAACTATGTCTAAGGAAAATTTTAATCTTTCTTATGTATAAGTAGTTACCCACAGGTAGACTATGAACATAAGATGATTGATAATTTATGAAGTGTTTGTATGTGTGTAGACTATGGATATCCACAGATAACTTAGTCTAAATTATTGGCTACAACACTTATTTATGGTTCATGAATATGTGACCTTAATGAAATTATAGTTCCCACAGGAACACTATAATTGTTTGTCATATTATTTAATTTATGTTTTGTGTTGTTTATGTTATGAAAGAATGGCGAGATTAGTGGGAGTGATAAAATTCAAGATGTGGTCATTCAGGAAATTATGATAAATTCTGAATGTTGGGAAACCTTTGTTATTGAAGCATTTAACAATGAGGAAAACCCAGTGAATGATCGATCATCTACTCCATGATGAAATATCTCCAATAATGAACTTGTAGATTAAGAAACTACATGATGACGTATAGAAAATCAACACATCCACAGATGGTTAGATTTTTTTATTTATTTTTTACTTAGAAAAGATGAAAGATTGTCATTAAACACAGGCACTGATGTTATGATCTCAAACATATTTACGAAAGCATTACCTCCTAAGACCATTATGAAGCATGCTAACGGTTTAGGTCTTGAGGAGAGCATTATGTTGTCTGTTTTATGCTTAATTAGCCTTTGTTTGACATTTATTTGAGATCTTTTATGAATTTTTACATCTTTCAAATATTATGTTTCCCTTGTGCACACACATTATTGTGTTGGGATTTATGATAACAAAATTAGTCTTTATTTAAGACATTAAGGGACCATTATGAAATTCCTACTTACGTTTATGGTTTAGCTATGAAGGTATTCAATGTAGTAGTACATGGAAGGGATCATGTTACAGAATGATTTGTGACCGCCATGACTCCCATTGATTACTACATTAGTCAAAACACTTATGATGACCAAATGAAAGAGGTTTAGCATTTTATGTCGGCCTTATGATTCCTGATAGAAAACATTAAATAATACTAATAACGACCAAGTGGGAGACTGTAAGAAAATTATTTCTTTCCTATTATGTGGTCTTATATTAATCCGTTTTCTGATTGGAATATTGCTATTCCATTCTATATTTGGTGACTTATTAAATTAAGTATAAAAGAATATTTCCTAAATATCTCTACTTTGATGGACGGTTGAGATTAATTCTACGGAAACTTAATGAGGATTTAGGTCCTCTCTCCACCTATAAATTCATGTCTTTGTTCCATTGAAAAGGCATGTTAATGACAGACTTATGGAATCCTTATGAGCATCATAATAGCATCATCTTGATGAATCTGATGATCCCGATGACTGCTGATTCAACAACACATAAAGTTCATAGGCAAGGGGAGAGAAACCTGAACTCCTACACAAGGCTCGCAGCAGGACATCAAGCTCTCCGCTACAGTGAGTAAAGATAAATAATTCTGCAAACCTTCATGATTCTATTATGTGATTGAATATGATGTTTAAAGATGCTAGGGACAATTATGTCATGTAAAATTATGCTTACACACTTCACCGTAAGAACCTTTTCCCAAAGAACTTCAATTTCTCCCAACTTTCCATTGTTGATGACATCGAATCTTGATGTCGAATGAGGTAATTTGCGAAAGCGATCGGAAAACAAACCTAGGTGATTGAATTTGGAATTAAGGTATTTTTCCAAAAACGATGAGGGCAATAACCTATGTTCTTTCTCGCGGCCATCACTTCTGAATATGACTCTCATTTATAGATTATGAGGTTTAATTTTCTTTTTGGATTATTTTATTGGCCCCTAAAGAATAAAATATCATAATTCAACAGTAAAATTTTTGTCATAACTTCATTCATATAAATCTCTCAAATAATTGTTCAAAGCAAAGCATAGATTTCATCACACAAAATCTCATGTGAACATTTATTGTAATTGTTTAAGACTAACTGGTTGATTCCATAGAATGCAAAGTTAAAGGTAAAGTGTTAAAACAAGACTCAAGGAGTTAATAGTATCATCGAAAACATAAATCAATATACTCTAAAAATTACAATCAAAGACCAAAACAAGGTCCTGGAAGAAAGGTAAGTGTTAAAGGCCAGTTTTCAAAAAGTTATAAAAACTATAGCTAGTGTGAAGTCATTACAGGAGAATATAGAGCTTATTTATGGATTAATCACAAAACTTTAGTGGGAATCAACAAACATAGGCTCTCCACGTGCATTAAAGAGAGGAGTTCGAGTTCTTAGTACTTACAGAGATTTCACATACCAAAATGGCAGGAAGGTTGAGAAGTTTGAAGACGTGAGGGAAAAATTTTGTTCAGATCATAGAAGATAGTCACATCATCAAGCAACTGCTTCTATTTGCTAGAACTGTTCTTATTAGCAAATATGACTTGTTGCGTGAACGACTCTTTAAACATGCCTTAAGCTTTCAAAATAAATTGATTTTTTAGTAGTTGACAGAAGAGCATAAAACTTTTTTTCAAGTCTTAGTACTCCTATTTAGGATGAACATTAATGTTTTTGACAGATTGACAAAAGTTCTAGGGTTGTCTAAGTACCCTTTGTTCTTCTTAAAAGTTATAGGGTTTCCTCAGTAACCTCTATTCTTCTTAAATGTTCTAGGGCTTTCTCAATAACCTATGTTCTTCTTCTTCTGCTTGAGAGCAAGTTGTTTCTTCTCCTAGTGAGTCATAGGTTTCTCTTTCTTCTCCTTTTACGAGGAATAACGACCTTCATTTCCTTAACCTTAGGGATTGAACTCTCTGCATAGTCACGAATCTGAACATAAGGACTTTTTAAACAATACGAACCTTTTGTTTATGAAATAATAGGGACCTTATATTTTTCAAGAGATCACAAGAATCACGATTATTATTATATATAGGGGGTGTTTGGTGATTAGCTGTTAGCTGTTAGGTGATTGTATTAGCTATTTTGACCAGCTGATTGTATTAGCTGTTTTGACTAGCTAATTGCATTAACGAATTGTGTTAAAGTGTTCGGTAAAATTAGCTGATAGCTGATAGTGGTTTCTTGTAAAATGACATTAAAGGACCTTGTATATTTTGCTTCATCACTCATATGTAGTAATATCAATTTATGAATTTTAACTCAATTAAAAATAATTAGTTTATTATTATTATAATTATAAATTATAGGTTAAATATAAAATCATAAATGAAAATATGAAATATTCAAATAAATAAATAAAAATTACACTTTTATTATACTTTTTAATGAGGGCGGTATTACACTTTTTATTGGATCTCTCAAACTGTAATAGTACAGACTTATTACTATAAGTTTAGTTGACATTTTGTTCGGTTGTTCTTGTAATAGACTAGTCGAATTGGATGCCAATTCCACTCATTGTAATCGTTTCTGGGCGTTTCCCAGTACCATGAAAGAATTTCTTCAAAAAAATAAAAAAATAATTAGTTTATTATTATTATAATTATAAATTATAGGTTAAATATAAAATTATAAATGAAAATATGAAATATTTAAATAAATAAAAAATTATTAAATATCACATTATAAGTTAAACTCTTAGTTTTTAATATTTTTATAAAAAACAACTTGCATATGTATCACTAATTTAAATTATTCATTAACATGCAACCATAATATTGAATTAAATTTATATTAAATTATTTATTAGATAAGAATAAATAAATATTAACTAACAAAATTTTTTTATTAAAAAAACACGCACACATTGCGTACGCACAAAAGGTGAACTTGTGAAAAAAGAAAAAAAATAAGTACAGTAATTAGGTGGCAAAATAAGGATAGAAAAGTCATTTAGGTAAGAAATACAATTAACTGATTTGAAAACGCTCATTTTCTTAGCGTTTTGAAAATTAGCTTTTTTGGCCCAAACAGCTCTTCACTAAACACTTTTATTAGCGTTTTGAGTTGGTCAAACAACTAATTGAGCTCAAAAAGCTATTTTGGTCTCAAAAAGCTCTTCACCAAACACCTCATAAAATAACAGTAGTTTCATGTCTTTCATAAAAGCTCGGTCTTCAGCACGCAATGTAACCCGCGCTATATTTTGACTTTACGTAAATTTAATCTTGAATTAATATTGGCATCAACCAAATCAATAGAAATCGCGTGGCAAATTAATGACTAACAGAAAATGTGTAATTAATTATTGTACCTGGCAAAACTCGTATCCAGGAATTAGTGTCTAAAGTTTTCCTGTGCTTATTGTTACCCTGCTGCACATCAAAAATTACAATGCCAATCAGTATTTAATATGATCCACAAATGATAATTAACTTTTCTCTGGTAGTTCTCATAAATATTTTCTTTTAAAATAATAAATTTTATTTCTTTGAAGAAAATTATGTAAATATTATGCAGCCACGTACCTTGTAACGGTTGTAGAAATCAAGAGCTGCATCCCCATTTGTTCCATCGGCTATTTTATCTGTTAACTCAGAAAGAAATGTCTTATAAGCAACATTTTCCTATAGGAAAGCGGATTTTGTCAAAATTTGGCCCTTCCAACTTTGACTAAATTAATTATTCACTTAGTCATTTTCGAAAAATTTAACTAAAATCGACATGAAATTTCACCAATGTAAGCATACCAAGTGTACAGCCAAAGTTGAAATATGTACAAAAGATATTTTTCTTAAAAGAGCGTTGAAGCCAGAATATTATTCAACACAAGGAGGAATAATTTATATGGTTAAGAACTACAGATCTCTCGCTTTTACCTTTGTTTAAAACATTATATTATATATTTTCCAAAAGGAAAATACGATAGATTAAAAATATTCCTCATGCAATTATAAGTTGATATTATCATAGGATATCTAATTTTATCAACCAATAAAAAGGGTTGAGTTCAATAGAAAGTCTCGGGCATGATGAGGTTACCTTTTCTCTAATATTAACCTCATCATATTATCTTTTTCAAAAAAAAAAACCTCATCATCATATTATCAAGTTAAATCAAGATCCTTTATAATGAGTCTGCCTAAAACTAAACAAGTGTTGTTTACGCGTTGCGTATGAAAATAAATATAAATGAAAACATAATATACATTAAAAAAAACTCGTAAAATTGATTGTACCTTAAATATAAAATAATTTTATACAATTCATATTAATTTAGTTATATTAATTATATTTTTCAACATTCACTTCAATCAGAAACAAAGTTCATACAATTGCTCGATACCTCTAGTCAGTAGACCTCGTAAAGTGTTTCTCGATATGATCTGAAAGATGGCCATTTTAAGAGGTTTACTCTTTACTTATAACTAGGTGGGGTGATTGCACTTCGTGCAAATTGCATCCGGACTTTTTGTTTTTAAAGTGTTTAAAGCAGAGTGTTAAGCAGGATTATTTATTAAATTCAAGAAAAGGAAATATATACATACTTTACATTATCAAATTAAAGTACAAAGCTACTGTGTAGTAAAAAATTGAAGGGAATGAGAAATAATTTCCAGTTTCAAACAAAATATAAAGCATTTCACTCTGCAGACATGATTCCTGAGTTGTACATGCTACTTTGTTTATTGTTTCTTTCATGTCCTATAAAAGAAAACCCACATGAGATGACCAATTAACAACCTTGTGTAAAAACTTCCGATCATTAACCCGGCAAAAAGCAAGCAAAAAGTAATAGAAACTAATAGAATATTGACAGCATGCTCATATGGGCTAAAAAAGGGAGCAACCTTAAAGAGTATATTTATCTGCAGCCTTGGCTTCAGAATCCTTTCCATGATAGTAAGGCCACTCCCATGCAAGCATGGTAGCAAAAATAAATGTCTCAACTGCAGGGTCTTGTTAAGAACACATGAACAATGTAGTAAGACTGAGTATTAGTTATGTATTCTCAGGTAAGTCCAAAGTAAAGTCATATCGTATAATTCGCATTCATAATGGAGCAGAAATAATATGATTAAAGAATAAGTAGTCAATTTGTTTTCAGTGAGCATAATAAGATTAGGACATAACAAAACTGATGTGATGCAATCAATGAGGGGGAAAAATCTGAACAAGTAGATACTAAACATCTAAACATCAGTTCCCATGCAGCCATACTCACTAAAGAAGGAAATTTCATTAAATGGATGAATTTTCAAGGCCTCAAAATTTACCAATTTATGGATATCAACAACACTTCTTAAAGACCAAGTCCATGAAAATGAAGTTTTTAAGCCAAGATAGCATAGAACACATATAGAGTAACACATGCATGCACCAAATCCAGGGAAATACAATAATATATGTGAGCGACGACTACAAGCAAAAGGGATTTAACAACAGTTTGAATTCATAATGGTATGAGAAGTTAAACTATTTTGAAAAAATCAGTGGTTACATGTGCAGAATTCTTTTGGAGACAAAGTATGTATTTTGTGACATAAGAATACAACAGTGCATTAAATAAAATAAACAAACTGATATTACCGGCCCAAAGGCCTACTGGACCGGTAATAGGACCCATGGCCCAGCGCCAAGAGGGCGGTGCCTTTCCCGGATAGGGGGCACGTCCGGACAAGAAAGAAGGACAGACGGGGACAAAGGAAAGTGGTCCTGTACCTTATCCCAAACAGGCAAGCTCGGCTATAAATACTAGTCTCAAACAGTGAACAATGTATGTGACTTATATCTCTCTAATTTATATTGAGAGCACCTTCCGTACGTTTTCCTTCCCCGCTATCCCCATCTCATCATCACGCCGGAGCTTCTTCCCCGGGACGCCTCCCGGGGATTGTTTTGCAGGATTGTAGCGAGCTGATCAAGGAGGAGACCCGGATAGATTCTAATCCCGGGAGACGGACGGATTTTGGTAGCATCACAAACAAGGGTAAATGGTTTTAGAATTACGTAAACAAGCAACATAGAATACGGGTGACTGAGGATTGTCGTTGGAAAAAGGAAAAACATAAGTAAAACTAAAACCCACAAAAGAGGCAATCATTTCATGATAATGGAGGTCACCTAGTAAGGACGAAACTGACCAAGACCAGAAACATTTTAGACCAAAGACTTATTTTTCAATCCTAGCACAAGCTTCATCTGACGTTTTTGCTCCCTGCAAAAAGTTGCAGCTTAATAAGGAAAGAAAGCCAAAACAATGTACTTTTTTGTTCTTATGTTTGAAAATGTTTTAGAATATATGTGATTCAATTTAACCCAAGAAGCGAACAATTACAATTACATAGTTCGATGTGTAGAACTAACTGTATTTTAAGGAACAACAATATAGAATTTACGAACCGGAGTTGCCTGAAGAGGAGAATGAATAGAAGCAACAACACGTAGGGTAGACAACTGTGAAACAAAAAGAAACAAGAGCAAAGTTACAATTAGAGCAACAGATGACAAAATGAGGAGGAAATAAGTAAAAAAGCAACAAAGAAAGAGGAATACAGAAAGTCGACGGCATACGTAAAGAACTTATTGAATGTACTGTTAAAACGACGCACTTGGATCAATCCATATTTGATTCCAAAAGATCACACTGAATAAATGTCAAATATAATTTGCAAGCGTAACCAAAATTAAGAAGTCAAACTTGACAAGAAATTTCACATGTGTCAAGAAATTTCTTCACGTTCTTTGTGAAATAAAGTGAGAGTATAACTGTTTCATGTGAAACTGAGTTGCCATCATGTCATACTACCTTAACCTTGGTTTCCTCTGTTATAGGCAAAAATTAGGAGAAATATTGAAGCCGTGTAATAAAATCAAGCAGGTCTTTAACCCAATAAGCTGCTGCACATACATGTTATAATGTACCGGCTTTCTTTGCAGGATTTGCAGCTTCTTCTGAACTATAGGCTTATTAACATAAACTGTAGGCATGAAACATGGATTAGAAATAAGAAGTATTAGTAAAATGTTCAGCAGATATAAATATATGGCAAAATTTATAACTGCATCAGCAGCTTGGAGATTCACACCAACACTTTCTACAAAGGGTTAAATTCTCGATCAGGTGAAAATCTTATAAAGAATTAAATAAATTCTCAAGATGTTTTTAATTTCAACTTAGTTAATATTTATGTTGTTTTTGTTTACATCACATTATGTTCAAGAGAAAATAAATTGACATCAAAACCCTGTTATCTCCACTCATAGTATTTTAAATTTTTATCATTGTTGTGTGCATAAATCACACATGTAAGATTGTAGGAAAAGGTTAGGACTGGCTTCTTTTTTCTTGGTGACTAATGGCTTGCCTATCCTTTATTGGTTTTCATTTTTATCATACATGTTGAGTTTAATCAATTGGTCATGATACACAATTTTCTCTTAATGGCTTAAATAATACTGATGTAGTTACTAAAGTACAGGAAGGCATTATTTTTTTGGCATTTCAGCTAATGGAATCAAACAAGTCAAACTTTATATAAAGTATTCCCAATGAATATTAAGCAGCTCAGAAGTGTATGTACTCTCATGGATTTTACCAAATTGTGTTCGAGAAAAATACTTTACGTAGTTGAGATGGTAGTCGAAGTAGCCATCAGAAGCTTGTTTTAGCCTATGTGAAAACCTGTGGAAAATAAAAGAATCCAAGAGAAGTAAATAATTAGTTGAGGAATTATATCAAACATGTTGTGTGCGTAAATAAGGTGATGGTGGATTTACAATAAGTGAAATCCAAAAACCAGTGATATACAAACAATTAGACATAGAAATTCACAGGCTGTGGCCATACAATCAGACCATGAACAACAAAAAAAAAAAGGAAACATGGGTTCATCAAAGTTTCGGTCAGACGTGAATACAGAAACGGGGAAGCGGGAAGAGTACCGGAAAAAGGAACAAGCTCGGAAAAAGGATCAAAACAATCAAATTCGTACCTGATGAGAACTCGGAAGGCCATGAGTATCTGTAGTCGTGGGCAACAATAGTTATACAAGAAGGGATATGCAGACACATGTCTAGGCGATTCTTACTGTTCTTCTGTTTTACCTTTTCATCATGTTCACTTCGACTGAAAAAAATCTTGTTCACTTCTGTACATATAGGATGCTTCTGTCATGCACTCTCATTTAGAAAACATTTAATCTATGATAAAAATATTGTTTTCATCATGTTCATCTGTTTCTTGTCATTCCCTGTGTTAGTGCCAGCTTCAAAGAAAAACGAGGATCGAACTGAATTTACGGATTTAGGTTGTAGTATATGTTTAAACAGAGTCCATCTGGACTTTTCAACTTCTTATGTAGCTTCTTATGTAGGCCTCCACAGGATGAACGTATCATGCTTGCTAGCCTACAACTAAGCGCTAATGCAGATGACTGGTTAGCAAAAGTTTATGTCTCTGAAAAAACTCTAATCAGCACGAGATTTAAAAAGTCATACCAGCTGCTTGCTTTCACCGACGAACAGGTAAATAATGTCATGCACTTGTTAACCTCATTACCATGTCCATGTTCTTAACCTGCCTATTCGTTTTATAGAATGGAAAGATGCATTGCATTGTCTACGATGATGATGTCGAGGAATTAAACGGAAGGCTACAGTTGTATCACTCATACATTATCGGAAACGGAAAAGTCAGAGCCAATATCTCATCTATTCCTCGTCTGACAGATTCGAAATACCACATTGTTCTTAGCAGGAGCTCTTCAATGGTACCCACAAAACCTGACGACAGTTTCTCTCCACCTCCGCCGTTGTATCATCTAACCCCATTCAGTCAATGTCCTGACTTCACAGGCACTGGGAATCGGATCAGTAAGCTTTCTGTCCATATAATACCATCTCAAGTAGCACTCCTGTTACATGTTCCTTATAATTGTGTCATATATCCATATTTTGCAGATTTGTTATGCGCTGTCATACATGTTTCCCCCCCCCCCCCCCCCACACACACACATGATCAAAATAACTGGCAGAAGAGTTCAAGAGTTTGTGATCATCAATAAAGAGTAATTTTACTGTTCTGTAACCCAAATTGTAACTTCTTCATTGCATACACAGTGATATTAAACATGTTCACATGTGCAGGTGTAAACCCATGATTATGAGTTTGTGGGAGGAGTTCATAGATAGCGACGGAGAGTGTTTAACTAAAGATGTTCACAACATGCCAGTTATATTGGGAATGAGGCTGTCAGTAGGCACTTTCCATGGTAAACATATGCTTACTTGTTCCAGAAACAACCATGTCACATTCCTATGTTTTACAATACTACACATTGTTGTATTTTACCATTTGTGTATTATAACATTCTGTCATACTTATATTTTTATATTTGTATAGGAATATCTGTTGGCTCTCTTTCTAATACCGTGATCTTGTATGACCCTCCAATACCAGAGGCTGAAGAACTGCGGTCCTGGTAATGATGATAGTGTGGTTAGAAAAAATATATGTTTACCATTATCTTCATCACAGTTTTACATTGCTGTATAATATTTGCTTGTCTTCATGTTTCACGTACTTTCATATAATTCTTTTCGTTCTGTTCTTATTAGGTTGACATGTAACAAAGAGTACTTAGATGACGTTGTTTCACAACAGCTTTATGGCAAGGAACATCAAATTGCAGCGGCGCCGGTTCATTCCCAAATTCGGAAAATTAGCCAAATTTAAGCTCTGCCCAACACGGTATTCTTACATTTGACGAACATCATTTAAGTTACTAAACCAATGTGTTATGACTTGGGGGGTTTCAATGCCTGTATCATTGCACTTGACAATTAAAGTGGATTAGGAACTGACTAATTTTTTTGCACCTGTTGAATTCATTAATTCTCTTAAAGTGGTCATCCATAACCTCATGTGAAACTGTGTTAGATGTTATTCGTAATTCCTCTTAAGATGTGACAATTCCTTTTGTGGTGTATTTGATGTGATGAATTCATGGACCTATTTTAGGACAATTCATTTGTGTTGCAGTCATGCTAACAAACATGTTGTGTGCATAAATCACATGAAGTTGAATTTACAATAACTGAAATCCTAAAAACCAGTCACATACACATAAGTAAACAAATATGATGACTAAGACCAGAGACTTATTTTTATTCCTAACACAAGCCTCATTTGACGTTTTTGCTCCCTGCAAAAAGTTGCAGTTTAATATGGAAAAACAATTACACATGAATGCATCAACCAAGAGACCAAATTACCAAGGACTATTTTATCAGCAGTGAGTGAGTTAGTAAGCAGTACAATAATGTAAATACATGACAACAGTTTGGAATTTAGGAAACTGGAAAAGTAAATATGCTAAAATAATACAATTGAGTTTAGTGATAACTCTTTACCTTATTAAAATAAAATATATACAATTGAGTTAAAATGGTATCTGAATTTAAAAAGATCTTATCATGGAACTGCTGACTACTGCATTCATTATTTTTGTTTTCTGTACATTTTTTTTAGAGAAGTTTTTGTAGAGTTTTCATTGGCAGCTGATAGCTGTGGTTTTTAAATTGGGAAATAGCATATAAAACTAATAAATGAGCTTAAAAAGGAGCCGAAAATACGTAAGTGAAGCATATAGGATTTTTGTTTGTAATTCGAAAGTAAGAATGGTCTTGTAAGAAAAGTTTGGAAATACAAATTGGTTAAAATGATCCATGTAGGTGAAATTTTCAGAAATAGAGTTTGAAAAAGTATTCATTGGAGCATATTGGCAAACACGTTGTGTACCTATAGGCAAACAATATAGAGCAAAAGTTGATTCTCATATGCAGTTGCCTAATTCATATATAAGATTTAATTGATTAACCATTACAGAGAGAGCAAAACCTATGACAGTGAGACAATGAAATTGACTAACCTGAAGCTTGAGAAGGATTTGAAAAACTGGAACAACAAGCTACCTACTTCGTCAAATTAAACTGCATAATAAGAAAGAAAAGTTTAAGTTATAGGTGACAACATATAAAAGATATGACAAGTATGAGAAGGACAACATTTTAACAGAAAGCATAGTCAGAGCACAACATGTGAAGTAGAAAAGATTGGAATTATAGGTGATTGGTTTATAAATGTTTAAAACTTCAATCTTCATACTTGTTTGGTAATGCATTTAGTCCGGTTGTTATTCCATAATATATGAATTACCAGGGTAATAATTAGCCCTCTAATTGCATGCATACTAAGCTAATAATTAGATTAATAAAATCAAGAAACTTAAAATCAACAACAAAGAAATGGCTGTAAGAGGCATTTCCTCAAACACCTGATACTCGTAAAGGATTCTACTAAGTTGTTCAACATATCCATAACCACATCAGGTAAGCTTACAGTAAACAAAGTTTAAGCATCTCTATAATTCATTCCTATTTCGTTGTAGAGCAGGAGTGAGCATGTTACTGAAGTTGGGTGAATCCTATGAGCAACAAAAACTGAAAATAATTAAGAGGACGTGGTTCGGGCATTTAATCAAACAGGAATGAAATCAAACATGTTGTGTGCATAAATCACATGAAGTTGAATTTACAATAACTGAAATCCTAAAAACCAGTCACATACACAATAACTGTGCAAGAGGCTGCAGAAAAATTGAAAGAGATTCTTAAACCTTCTATCTTTCAACAGTGTATTAACACGTAGCCAGAAAATTGAAAATGCGAGGAGTGGTATAAGTTCTTTGACAGCACTCCAGGCATCAATCCGTGGTGCAGCAACTATTAAGCTGAAAATGAATATGAAACAAGTCATGATATATTTCGAATCCATGATACGTATTGCAGACATACCCATTACATGTGAAACAAACACACCCAACAATGGACTTAGATTAGTTTACGGATTCTTTATCAGACATTACTGGTGGTTTAGATTTTGGAATAGAGATCACTATCATCAATGTAGTATCTCCAGAGAACAAGCAAAAGTCATTGTTTATGCTAAGGTACATAACATAGTAAACTATACAGAAACTGGTAACTTAGATTTTTAATAATATATTTTACAAATAAAATGAAACATACCTCCCAATCTCTCTGCCACTGCACCTATAACAAGTCCACAAGTCATGTCCACCACGACCACGTCTCAATATGAAGTTACATTCGCCAAGGAAAGTAGAAGAGATAAAGTGTCCATCATGAAGAACTATACCAAAAAAATAGGTCATAAATAGGACACTTTAAAACTTAAAGTCCATCTACAACAAAGGGATCTTATTGTTACCCAATCTGCTCCGACGTTTTTTGAAGTGTGCCTCGCATATGCTGGGGTATAATGAACGACAGAAGATATTAGCGAATATTAAAATAAGGAATATAATTAACAATTTACGATATTGAACGCCCATTAAGTATGCAATATTCATAAATCAACGAAAACACATAAGCACCCATCTAAAATTTTGCAGTTCAAACAAGTTTAGGGATATTAACTCTATGAAGCTGGCTTTCAAATACTTGTAAAAAGGTCTATGACTCAGTATAAATGACAGCTAAAATACAAGTTGATAAATCAACGACAATCAGCATATCATGTCATTAATAGAAACTTCAAGAGCAAAACCACAACCAATTTTTACAGTACACTGCAGTCATATACCAACCAACATATTAGTGGGTATTGAACATACATATTCTTCTTGGAAGTGGTCCAGGAGGAATCAATGCATACAGTTGGGCTAGCAACGGACCAGAAACCTCGTGGAGAAAAGGGTGATAATTTGGATACATGAAATCAGAATAACACCAAGAAACTCGATACAGCTGCAACAGCCAACAGTGTTGACAAAAGATACATATAAATTTTCAGCTACTTGGTCTGCAAAGAATGGTCTAGAAGACTTTTGACATGAAAGAAAGTTTCAGAATAACATGCAAATCTGTTCCCGTAACAAAATATATATACAATATATGCCAGTTGTACTATGTGGACTGAGAGGCACAGGCAAGCAAAATTTAAAAGGAAAATAATCGAATGCATACATTTCTTCAGCCTCTGCAAGCTGTTGAGTTTTAATAGTGAACCATCATTTTGGCCTTTCAACTATTTCTGGAGCTGCAACATCATAAAAAAACAAATGAATAAAAAAAGTGTATTAGGTCAGAGAACTGGAATGTTAATGCAAAACATATTAAAGCTTTACACAAATTGCAACTACATAAACCTCAGTCGGGCATTGCCGAGCACGGGAAAAATAAAAGAATACTGACAGTAAACATTGTTTATTAGACAGTCAGAGGTTATGAGAGGATATTAAAAAATTCAAAATCCCCCAATCCTAAGCCAATTTATCTAGACTTCAACACAGACATGACATCATGTAGAAGCATGACCTCTTGTCTGTTTTAGCCTTTGTACTGCATTATTTAGTAACTGCCAATTTTTAGACATCCAAATCACACAACCAGATAATGGGGATTATATACAGATATTTCCTTAACACCACCTGTCACTAAAACAATAGATTATACCTATTTAATAATCTATGATCAAGTAAGATCGAGACTGATGATAAATATGAGAATGGGTAAGGAGGATTCATTTACAAGGACCTGTTTACTAGAGGTACATTGGCCAGTTTATGTATAAGGACATGTTTACTAGAGCTTATTTCTTGATGTACTGAACTGAACTGAACTGAACTGAAAATTGATGTATTGAAAAATGGAATCAGCATGACTGAATTAACCTGAATTTCATCAAATTGCATTTTCATTGAACTGAACTGAATTCAACTGAACTGAACTGAACTGATCTACAGATAAGCTCTGGTAAACCGGGCCTAAATATGGAGCGCAAAAAGAAAAATTGGACTGAATATAGTAAAGGCCTATATGCAATTATACGGGTAAGGAACTGTCAGACATCAACTAGAACTGTATGCCAGTTGTGGAATCTTTCTTTCATGATTTACACAGCCAAACCTCTTTGTTTGTCTCTTCAATCAGATAAATATTACATTGCATAAGGGATAATTCCCTTCCTTCAGAAAAAGAGAACCAGAATTATCAGAGTTATTAGGTGGAACCCTCCTGACAGAGGTTATAAGGCTAATTGTGATGCTTCTTTCACTGACTCTAATAAGGCTGGTTTAGGTTGCATTGTAAGAGATAATTCTGGCACATTCATCATAGGAATACAGGATTATGATATGACTGCTACCTCACCATTGCATGCAGAACTTCTTGCAGTTAGTGCAGGTCTATCCTTAGCAATCCAGAAAGGACTACAGCTACTGCAGATAGAGACAGACAGTTTACAGCTCACCCAGATCATCAGGAAGGAGCAGCCACCACCATGGCCTATCAGGAATCAAGTGATGAATTTAATCAATGCAATTGAGACAAATGATATCAGTATTTCCCATGTCTACAGGGAGATCAATGCAGCAGCAGATTTTTTGGCAAGAAAAGGTAGAGTCTCATCAGAGAATGATTTTTTCTCAATCTGCAGTTCCACAAGAGCTGAGAGCTATTCTACTAACTGAGCAATCAGTACCTCACTTTAGGAGGTTCAATGCCTAGTAAGCTCCTTCTATAGGAAGCATTCTTTTGTACATGCATTTTTTTATCAATAGAATGACACTACTCTATCCTTCTGATTGATTATGGAATACTCGGCCTATGATCACTTCACCACAAGGGGCAGGACACCGAGGGGTATGGTGATCCAGGGGTGGTGATTATGGTCTAGGAAAGTTTTCCAATAATCAATTTCACGGAATGAAAAGTGTTATCATTAGCTTTCTCACTAGTTGTATAACAAGTGATTTGTAAAACTCTTATTCTATTTAATAATGCTTGGGGAAGCTATAAACACCCCCCACCTTTGGTGGCCTTCTAATTAAAAAAAAAAAGTATGCCAGTTGTGATTTAAATTAACGAAAGTTTAGAACTATACTATCAATGAAGGAAATAAAATTTAGACTGTACCAACAAATCTCTCAGTTGATTAGGAGCAAAAGCAAACAAGAAATAAAATTACCACAGACAAGATAGTCTACATGAGATTCTCAAGGACCCAATTAACCAAATCAGTAGATGGCTAATCCTAAATCTATGGTAACATATTCCAAAAATGAAATAAGGAAATCAACCTCAACGGAAACACATTTTAATCTTAAAACTATCCGGCTAATTGAAAAGTACATCGGAACAGATCGAACTCGGGTTTGAGAAGAAAGAGTTGCCTTTCTCTCAATCATCTGTAGTGATTCTCCTGATCAGATTAGCTAAACCCTTCTCTAATTCCTCTACGCCCTCTTGTTTCCCGATTTATCTAGTAAAATTAGTCATGATGTATATCTCATTGTCTTGGGAATAATGTAGTAAGAGCTACTACTCACCATTCCCTCCCCTTTCCCTCTAACTACACGTGTTCTCTAATTAGCCTATATATTTTTTATTGCGGATGTTTGGTGAAGAGCTTTTTGGGGCAAAATTAGTTGTTTGAACCCAATTAGCTGTTTGACCAACTTAAAAAACTAATAAAAGTGTTTGATAAATAACTGTTTGGATTAACTGTTTGGTCCCAAAAAGTTAATTTTCAAAACGCTCAAATTATCAGCATTTCTGAATCACCTAATAATTCTCTTTCATCTACTTTCTTATATACCCTTTATTTCATATTATTTATCTTTATGAAAATTTTCTACTTACCTTCTTTTAAGTAAATTCAGTACGTACCATCTTTGCTTCCAAAGTTTTACGCACATTCATATTTCTTTTTCATTTTTAAAAAAAACCATTTTCATATTTTATTGGTTAATAGTAAATTTTAATTTCACCAAATTCTTTGTATTTTTTATATTTTATGAATTAATTTTTAATGTACATTTTTTGTCTTTTTGTTTTTTTTTTCCGGCAAACCATCAAAGATGGAGGGAGTTTCATTAGGCATCCCCAAGCCAACAGTTAAAAAACAAAATATACATCAGAGCATATAAGCTCAGTTCAAGTGATATACAAAAGAAATCACTACGTGGTAGTGATTATTACCAAAGAGATGGAATCAATCAAATATTATACTCAGGAATGAAAATAGCTCCGAACTGATTAGTGATCGCATAGGCGAAGCACAAGATAGTCAAGAGACTATATTCTGAGTAGCAACAAGAATGAGCTGAGAAGCTCAGTTATCTGAAGTCTCCAACCACAGCGCAGCCGCAAGACCACCCAAGAAGCTGGTTCCTATGTGGAATCTCCACCCTGCATAGCATTTGCCATCCTTAGTGGTATCCTCCATACCTGAAATGAAAAGGAATTAAGCAGCATCTGTCCTAAATATTCTGAGTGCAGGGGTACTCATCTGGTCAAGCCTGATGAGACCTTGAACTTCAGAAGGTAAATAAGAGAAGGATACAAAAGCTTTGCTAATGTTATTGACTAAAGCTAGTTTAGCCATTACATCAGCAGGTTGATTGGCCTCTCTATAAGCATGCTTGAGCATATATTTCTTACTCAAATTGTTCAGATCATCAGCAAGTTGGAATAGTTTCCAATGAGCAGTGATAGGGTTGAGTACACATGAAATAGCATTCAGGCAATCTGATTCAATGATAATGCTAGAAGTGTAGAAACAAGCATGTTGGAGTGCAAACTTAATGGCTAACATTTCAGCTTCTAGTGGGGATGTAGCAATAGTGCATAGACAACTAGCACTAACAAAACCTCCCATGGAGTTTCTCACAACAAAACTCAAACCTGCAGAATTATTGGATGTCCAAGAGGCATCCACATTAAATTTTAGACCAGTTGCAGGTTTAGTCCATGTGATCCTCATGATCCTAGGCTTAGGTGTTTTCTTAAGCAAAGGGAGGTAGCTATGAAGAGCAATTTCTATATCAATTTTAGTAGAGACATAGAAAGGTTTTGCAGAAAACATGAAGAATATTTGGTCCCTAATGTTATGAAGAACAGAAGGAGCAAACACTTTGACATTTTCAAAAAGCCACTTATTTCTAGCTTTCCAAAGGTTCCAGCAGACTATAGATGGAGATAGTCTGATGATCGAGTTATGTAAAGCAGACAAACCAGGGTAAGTGAGATAGAAAGATATTCTTTCCCATATTGTGTTGAAACTCCTATCTGAGATTCCCATGAAATGGTGTATGACCTTCCAGATACTAAGAGAGAAAGAGCATGAGTTATAGAAATGATCAAGGGAATCTTCATGCATACACATAGGACATTTAGAGGCTAGGTTAAATTTCCATCTTTTAAGGATATTATCAAAGGGGAGCAGGGAGTTTATCATCCTCCACATAAAGACAGAGATCTTTCTTTCTAGTTTGGGATTCCACAAGTGGTGCAAAGAAGCAATATTACCTCTCTGTTCTCTGATGAGAAAGTAGGCTGATTTGAAAGAGAAACATCCATTCTTGCTTGGCTTCCAGATGAGTCTGTCATCCCTGTGCTCTGCCAGTTGGAAATCCTGCAAAAGAGAGACTATTTCAGGGCTGAGGAGAGGAGATATAATAGGCAGAAAAGTGGTTTTGTTATTAAAGAAATCTGCCACAGTTATATCACTAGCAATGGAAGTGAGAGTGGGATTGCAGTGATCACTAATAGGAGCAGTATCTAGCCAGTTTGATGACCAGAAGTTGCAAAGACCCTTACCAATAATCACTCTAGTCAAACTCTCACACCAAACATTGACAGAACAAATTCTTTTCCAGTTTGGAGAATTTTGAAAAGACACAGGGAGAGAGGCAATGAAATGGGACCAAAGTGTTTTGGCACATTGAAATTTCCACCATAGTTTGGCAGAACAGGCAAGAATGATGCATGAAAAGGATCTGAAACCCAATCCATTCTGGTTAAGGGGAAAGCAAAGTTCATCCCACCTTTTCCAGGACTTTTTAGGTTTGAGATCTTTTTCTCCCCAGAAAAAGATGCTCATTTTTCTTTCAATCAGTTTAATGACTTGTTTGGGGGGGGGGGGGGGGGGGAAATAACTGACCAGATATGCTGTGGAATAGAGAAAATACATGATTTTATGAGAGTGATTTTACCACCAGCAGACAACCATCTATTTTTCCAGTTATTGAGCCTCTTATCAATTTGCTCTAAAAGTGGTTGAAAATGGATAACCTGAGCTTTGCCTTTGAAAATGGGGACACCTAAGTACTTAAAAGGGAATTGCCCTATTTTCATACCCAAGATCCTTTTAATGACATGCAACTGAGATGTGGATACAGAAGTGCCAATAAAAAGATCACTCTTATCAAAATTTATTTTTTGACCAGAACAATCCTCAAATTTAGCAAGAAAAGCTTTGAAGATAGTGAGAGAAGGCTTATCAGCATTTAAGAATACAACAGTATCATCCGCATATGAAAGATGTGAGATTTTCAAAGCATTGTTTGGCAAGTCATAGTAGGAAATCTTACCATTCTGGAATGCAAAAGATAAGCTTCTGGTGAAAGCTTCACTGAAAATGTTAAAAAGGAAAGGAGAAAGGGGATCTCCCTGTTTGATACCTCTTGAAGGTTGAAAAAATCCAACTGCCTTACCATTGATGAGTACTGAAAACCATGCTTCTGACAGGTTTTTCATGATCACAGAAACAAAGGAGTCCTGAAAGCCAAACTTAAGCAGAATAGATTTTAAAAAGGACCACCTAACTCTATCAAAAGCTTTTTTGAGATCAAGTTTGACAATGCAATTAGGACATCTAGATTTCCTATTTAAAAATCTGACCATTTCCTGTAAATAGATGACATTATCAGATATATCTCTATCTTTCATAAAAGCAGATTGGTTGGGAGATATAATTCTGGGCATAAGAAACTTCAGTCTTTCCATTAAAACTTTAGAACAGATTTTGTTTAAAACATTGGAAAGACTGATGGGTCTGAAATCATCAAAGGAAACTGGTGTTTCTTTTTTTGGAATAATAGTGATCCATGAACTAGACACACCTTTTGGGATATACTGACCTATCAGAAAATCAGAAACATCAGATAAAAGATCATTGGCAATTATATCCCAGGATTTTCTGAAAAATTGAGCAGTGAAGCCATCAGGGCCAGGACAACTATTTTTGTTCAGACTGAAAACAATGTTTTTAACTTCCAAAAGGGAGATTGGCTGTAAAAGTTTTTCATTGTCCTGAGCATTCACTAGACAAGGAATCTGTGAAAGAAAATGTGACTGGAATTGGTCATCGGAAGCTTCCTCTGATAGGAGTTTTTCATAGTAAGAAATAGCTTCCTGTTCAATATCATCATTACTATCAAGCCATCTACCCCCTGAGCTTTTGATTTTTGTAATGCCTAGTCTACCCTTTCTTTCTTTGACTGTGTTATGAAAAAACTTGGTATTATCATCACCTTCTTTAAGCCATTTGATCTTGGCTTTCTGTTTTCAGAAATGCCTTTGCTCTTTAATGGCTTTAAGAAGTGTGGCTTTTGCTTTTTTAAGCTCAATGAGCTCATCAGAAGAGTTATTCAGGTCATATTTAATTTCCTGAATACTTAACTCCTTCTCAGCATTAGTCACATTGTCATGAATATTACCAAAATGCAATTTATTCCAAATCCTAAGACTCTTTTTTAGTCTAATCAGTTTTAGAGAAAATCCAAGAAGACCATGCACAGATAAGGGTTGGGACCAGCTTTCTCTAACAACCTCATTAAACTCCTGCCTTTTATACCAGGTATTGAGAAACCTGAAAGGCCTAGGAGAGGATTGTATAGTGCTACCAATAGTAAGAAAAAGAGGGTTGTGGTCAGATGATTTTCTATTTAAAACCTGAATGGAGGAGGAGGGGAATATAGACTTCCATTCTGCATTACACAGAGCTCTGTCTAGCTCTGTCTAGTCTCTGCATGTACATTTTTTGTCAAGTAACTATTTCAACTATAATATAATTTAATTTAATTTAGCTAATAAATATAAGGTTTTATACAAGTATAGTGGATTTTCTTAATTTTTTAAAGTTATGAATTTTAAACTAGTGATGCCAATTAATTTTTATTTTATAAATATATATTTGTATAATATTGTAATATTCACCTTTTATAATTGACATATTATATTTTCTAATAATTTAAGAATATATTTAAATTTATTATTGCTATTTATAAAATGATTAATTATTACAATATAATTAGCTAGGCCCTTAAATGTCATTTTATTTTTTTTGTTAAACAAACAGCAATCAGCTAATTTTACCAAACACTTATGAGAAAGTCTTGGGTGAGACCTGTCCTTGTGGAGACCAAGAGCAGGGGAATGAGCATTTACTGTTTCTGCTTGATCTTTTAGTCAGTTTGTTTGATCTTTCAATCAATGTCTTTGAGTATTTTTGTTTTGCCTTGATTTTCAGTTAATTTGATCTTTCGTTCAATTTGCTTGATCTTTCGGTCAATTTTCTTGATCATTTCCTTGGTCAATTTCACCAATGACAAATTCAGTCAAGGAAATCGGCGGATTTAAAGCTCACCAACGACAAATTCAATCAATAGCAGTCTCATATAATCTTTGGTCTCATTTGAGAATGAGAATTTGCCAACACTTATATACAATCAGCTAATGCAATCAGCTAGTCAAATCAGCTAATGCAATCAGTTAACAGCTAACAACTATCAGCTAATCACCAAACACCCCAATTTTCTTTTCTTTTTTTATTTTTATTTTTCTAATTAATCTTTTGTATTTTTCCCGGGTTTTTTGTATTATTTTAGAAATGATCCATTTCCCTGCAATCTATTATATTATGCTATATATATATGTTACTGACATCTTTTCAAAAAAAAAAAAATATATATATATATATATATATATATATATATATATGTTCCTGACATTGGCCCTGTTTGCTAGAGTTTATTTCCACCATGTACTGAACTGAACTGAAGTAAAAATGATGTATTGAAAAATGGAATCAGCATAACTGAATTAACCTGAATTTCATCAATTACATTTTCACTGAACTGAACTGAACTGAACTGAATTGAATTGAATTGAACTGAATTGAACTGAACTGAACTGAACTGAACTGATCTACAAATAAGCTCTGGCAAACAGGGCCATTGTCTATGATCTAGCAACACATAAAAAAATGTAATAATAAATAAACAAAACAACTATTATACTAATTAAAGTATTAAATCCATGTAAGCATCGACAATGGCTATGACATTACACTATGGCCCTGTTTACTAGAGCTTATTTCTTGATGGTACTGAACTGAACTGAACTGAACTGAACTGAAGTAAAATTGATGTATTGAAAAATGGAATCAGCATGACTGAATTAGCCTGAATTTCATCAAATTACATTTCACTGAACTGAACTGAACTGAACTGAATTGATCTACAGATAATCTCTGGTAAACAGGGCCTATAACTAGTACATGAAAACGGATCTTCGCAATTAAACTTTTATGTAATTCCAAAATACAAAATGTTCCACATACTTACTTAAGTCATCGACCACATGAAAGGCAACAAAAGACACACTACAAAATGCAAAAACACAAACAGATTGAGACTAGTTTTTTAAAAAAATGTTAAACACATTATCATTCTTTTCTTTCTACACACTCTCTTTTTGCTATTGTTTATATATCCCATGTTTTCTTTCCACACACTCTCCTTTTGCCTATGATTCACCTAGCCTCTCTTTTCATTCCACACACTTGTCTCTCACTTTTGGCTAGATCTTTTTATTATATTTTTTCGACCTAACCGGGCTATTATTATTAAAACTAAATTTCACATAAGTGCATTTACAATAAAAAAAAAAAAGTAACCGATGCTATAATAACAAGGTGGAAACCCCTCCCCTACACATTAGCTTCTCTCATCTCCGTCCTCAAGATAAGGTTCCAGTTCCATGAGTCAAACCGTCTTTCTTCTGAAAACTATCAACCTTCCTTTTCATTTCAGTGAAACCGCATTTCAGTGAAACCGCCTTTCTTCTGAAAACAAGATGAAGAGAGAGACCTTGCAAATCGGAAGACAATTGAAGAAACTTGGGATCACCGCGACCAGGGCGTAGCTAGAGGCGCAGATCGCCGCTGCTAACAGGAGGTATAGGGAGGATGATGATGATGATCTGGAAGATGCTCATGGACTAGATCCAAATTTGTTGGTTATAGTAACTTGCCTCATGTGCAAGAAAAACTTCAACTTGCAGTTCTCATTTGATGGACCACTGCTGCAAGAGATGCAGAAATGTTTTCTTGAGGTACTCCTAAAAGGTGGAGCACGAAATGAAGTGCAGAATCCGATTAGGTGAGAAAGTGTTAGCTGCGCCCCAGATTGCAATCATGGCTGCTTGTTTCTTATGTCTAAAAGAAATTGAACTATGTAACCAATTGTTTCATGCTCTTGACTTATGTTCATGTTAACTATTCCATTTGAATGCTTTCGTACTTGTGATACCCATTCGACTGGCGAGACTTATTGCTCAAAAAATAAAATTCTAATGTAATGTCAACCATGAACACTGTGAAAAAAAAAAAAATCCATGAGTCGACCAGAGGCGCTGCCTCATCTCAAGAAGTACGTGGACATTGAGGTTCAGATAAAACTAAATATTGATCGCATGGTGATTGGAATTCTCCCATTCATCAAAATTAAGCAGAGTTTTCATGTCAACTTTCCTCTCCCTCACTCTCTTTTGTTTCGCCCTCAACTTGATTACCTACTTTCCTAGATTATTTATCCCTTGTGTTCGCCCCTCCCCTGTTCAAGATCATGCAGTTTCCCCAAAGATTCCACCGATTCTGTGAACCACAGATTTTGATTTGATATATATTCTGATTCCCTTTTCATCTCCATAAACTCACCATATATTTCGCTCGTAGTGGACTCGAAAATTATAAGAAATCATTATTCTTGGTTTGGTTCATGGAGGCTATCTATCCATCTTCGTATCCGTTGGATTCGAGCTTGTTTATGGCAAAGGGCGGCGGTAGCCGAGAAGAGTGGAGCCGAGAGGAGGAACAAGGCGTTCGTTACAAAAATCAAGAAGTTAATAGTATCATCGAACCCTTAAAACAATATACTCTATAAACTACAATCAAACACCAAGATAAGATCCTAGAAGAAATGTAAGTGTTAAAGGTCTTTAACGTTTCATAAAATGACCCAAAAAATTCCCAATAGAAATCACAATTACTTTAGATACACATAAATTAAGCTTAAATCAAGAAAAGTAGAGAAGTACAAACAATTTTAACTATCTACAAGGATTAATCCCACACAGTAGCAAGAGGTATGCCTCCGGAATCATGTTTGTCAATGGTGATGATGCACGTATGGTGTGTATGGTGTGCATGTCTCTACATAAAACCTCAGAACAAATAACGTCATTTTGGTCAACCAGTTTATACGAAAGATTTAGTAACATAAATTGTCTATATAAGCAAATAATATACAAAGTATGTCGGAAAATACTTTTATTTTTACTGATGTGCCCCAATTAATATATTCCTAAATTCGCCACTAACTAGTGACTAGTGACTAAAGGGAAAATATTATACTCCCTCTGGACCAGCTGTTTCTGCACAGGAGACTTTTTTCAGTCAACTGTGCTAAATTTTGACTGAATTTTTGAATGCATAGATAATTAAAAATATTATCGTATCTAATATTGTTGGAATCGTCATAACATGTAGTTTATTAATATCAAAGTTTCATATCTTTATAATATACGTAGTTAAAGATATTAGCAGTCAAACACGTGTATTGAAGACCGTGAAAAGTCAGATGTGCACATCCAGCTGGTAAGGAGGGAGTATAATATTTCATCATATTCATAATTTTCTATCTAATATTAATATGGTCAAGTATATTATTACACAATATTACAAAATATCCTTAGTATATTTTTCAATACATTTTCTTTACCAACTAACGTTTTATCATGTACGTACGCGTATTACTCATTTGACTAATTAATTCCAATGTTATCCGCTATTCGTTAATTCTGTGCTTTAATTTATTCGATATTGAAAACCATTGAGTCAAGATTGACTAATTTTTTTTAATGAATGATGATAGATGATTGACGAAGGCTACATAAAAATAAAAATAAGTTCTACAAAAAACATACTCCCTCCGTCCCCTTATAAATGTCCTACTGAAATAGTAAATTTTTTTCACACCATGTTTGACCATTAATAACTTATAATATATAAATGATATATTTTCACATGAGATATCGTTAGAATCCTCGTATGATGTACTTTTTAAAAATCAAAATTATTTACTCTAATATTAAGTATAATGAAAGTTATTAATGGTCAAACATGGTATAAAAATGTTTGACTGAACAACTAGGACAACCTTTGGGGGACGGAGGGAGTATATATAATTGTGTTTAGTCGTGTATCGATCGGTAACTTTATTCCGAGGTTATATCCGCTTCCAGTTGAATCTTGGCTTGTCCAAGCTCGATCGAAACCATTGATTTCGGCATTGAATAATAATGCTGGGAAGACTTTTGTGGAGCCGATCGATTGCACTCTATTTCAGTGGATATAATCGATATGATCTGTTTCGTTATCCTAGAGCAAAACTATAAATTTCTCCATATATATCTTCCATCTAGAGGCAGACTTGTAATTTTCCTACCCCTATAGTTAATTTCCAAATGAAAAGACGTGTTTCTTCTGTTCTTTCGAGATAGAGGAGACTGGGCGAGTTTGGGGGTTTACAAACGTTTCTTTCATCTTCCCCGGCCTGTGCTTTTTGGTTTGGCCGGAGAAGTTTGGCTTGGTGGTGATTGTGGCTCGAGGGTTGGAGGGGCGGGGACGAGTGCTTCCGGCAGGCGATACGATCGAAGGCGGGCCCTGCAGTTAACGAGGTTGTTGTGGCGGCTGCAGATTCGTTTTTTCACGTGGTTGTGTTGCAGCATTTGATCGAATTTGTGCACATATATACTGGATTCTGAATTATTATACTCAATTTTGTTGCCAAGCCTCCTAGGCTCTCTTGCTTCGGCTTCATGAAAAACAGCAGAGATGGCAACAGTTACAGCTCAAATTTGGCTCCAGAATGCGCAAGAAAAGGTTTATGCTACTATAACTTCAAACTAATAATCCAGCTACTTGGTTCTTTGCATTGCAAACATACACTTTCAGACATTGAGCATTTTCTGGTCTCAGGTTGTGCCAGATGATGATTCCAAATTTACCGACTACCTAATTAAGCATAATAAAACTTTCAGTGGATTTGAAACAGTTTTAATGGATCTGATGACAAGGATAAAAGATTAAGTGTATTCACTTTTCATCAAGGAAAAGGGTTGAGAATTTAGCAAAGGCTACACATATACTTCTGCAATCTGCAGGTAACATTCTTTTGTAGATGACTTATTACCATCGTGGCACTAAGATGTTTTGGTTTTATTTCCATAGCTGGTGCTTGACATCTAACACCAGCTATGGAAATAATGTTATATTTTGGCTTTATGAAGCTAGAAAAGCAGATTGATTCCCGGGTATATTTCATTCTATCAAATTATAATTTTTATAAAAGTCTTTTTTGTGAATATGAACATGTATATATATTAATTAAAAATTCAGAAAATCCTGAAGATTTAATAAAATCTTAAAAACCTAATTTGTACGAGGATATGGAGTATTCTAGAGATTCTTGCATTTTAGAAATTGATGATGGTATATATGGTTGAAAATCGTGATGAATCCATGACGTGTGTTGATCTGTTTTGATGTTATTTGATGATGATGTCAACTATGTTGGAGATCGATTTTTGCATTTTTGCATTTCTGCATTGGAAATAATCATGGTATGGTTAACAATGCCATGCTTTATGAAACGTGCAAAAATCCTGACACAACTTAGTTGTTCTAATGCTACTGTGAATGAATGTTATACGTTGTTAATATCTTTGATCTGAGTCTTAATTTGTGTTTTTGGTATTTGGTCTGTTGCTTAGGTTGCTCAATTGCAAAGTCAAGGTGACTCCGAACGTGCCTAAAGCCATGCTGGTCACTATTGAGCCACATATCAAGCTCAGTTCTGGAGCTCACGGAAGCAAGGTGTGAATTTGGGATGGTGCAATGCAATATCAATGTAGCAAATTAACATTTAAGTCTCATCAACATGTTGACTCCTGTAATTTTAGGATGAGACAAAGGAGCATTTTTCCTGGATGTACAAAACCTAGACTAGTTTTTTGAGAGAAGACTTTATTCATTTTTTTCATCCTTTACTTTCACTAAAAGATAGTTTTTCGCCCTTTACAAAAATTTGTTCAATTCTGTATACCTTACTTTCAAAAAATATTCTTGTTTGGCCTTATGAACATTTCTGTTAGTCAACACCATGTGGTATAGGTAATTTTGTAATTTTTCATATTTCCAAAAATCAACTACAATTCAAAGATTTTTTTCACATTTTCGACCAAAATCCCATTCATATTTTGTCTTCATTTAATCCCCGAAATCGGCCTATTGGACCATACAATTTATTTATTTTACTTTTAATATAACCCCACTTTACAAAAGTTATTTTTAATCCGTTTTAACCAATCGGGAACAAATCATCAAATTTATGGTCATCCGAACTTTCAATTACCAATTTTTGAATTCGGATCTCGTCAGTAATTAGTGAAGGATTTTGTTATGATAACGACCGTAGATTTTTTAAAAGTGGGGTGACATATAATTTTTTATTTTACTTTTTGTGAAAACGTGGCCATAATTTTGACAAAAATATCCACGTTTTTGAAAAATGTCAAAAGGGTTTTTTTCATTGTAATTTTGACAAAAAAAATCTTTTGAATTATAGCTAATTTTGGAGATATGCAAATTTATGAAATTACCCTTGTCACATTATGTTGACTAACGGTACTGTTCATAGGACCGAAAAAGAATATTTTTTGAAAGATACATATTTGAACAAATTTTTGTGAAGGCAAAAAAACTATCTTTTAGTGAAAGTAAAATCCGAAAAAATGAATTAAGTCTTGAGAATAAAATGTAGGGGTTTGTGGTTGGTTGGTATCGAATATCAAGTGATTGCTTACGGGATACCTCTATGTCAATATAAGAAGTTTATTGTAAATGAACACATCTGCAACGGACATTTTTCTGAGCGGTGTGAGTTTAGAGTTAAATGTACAATTTTGAAGAATGTTTCAACTGATCTAGGACAAGAAACAATATATATATATATATATATATATATATATATATATAATTACCAGATTATATCATTCTATCTCTTTATATATAATATTGAATATTTATATCATATTGAATAATAACAATTAAAATATTAATTAATCTGGTAATTATAATTAATTAGGTTAAACATAATTAAAATATTAAAATATTGATACTTAGTAGGAACACTTAACACAGCAATAGAATTCATAAAATAAAATAAAGGTAATCTAACAAAATAATTTAATCTTAAACGTGATTAAAAATTTTTTTTTTTTTTAATTTAAGAACATAAGAACAAAGTTACCTTGAATGAATTTCTTGTATTGAATAAAGCTTAGAATGGATACATAAGGTAGGCTTAAGGCTTAGGGAAGTTCTGAGAACTTAGAGGGTGGAGAGTAGAGAGTAAGAAGGGGCTGTGATTCCAGCGTACCTCCTTCTGAATGAATGTCTCTCTATTTATAGGAGAGCTTGCTATTCTATTACATTGAATTTGAGTTACATTTTGAAATCCGGAGTGGAGCTTGGACCCCTCCATCTTCTTCTGCCTTTGAATATAGTGAGTGAAATCCGGAGTAGAGCTTGGACCCCTCCATCTTCTTCTGCTTTTGAATATAGTGAAGAGTGCTCTGAATGATAGTGAAGTCTGGCCTCCACTACCCCCTGCTTTTTGACTTTGAGCATGAATGAGTGTTCTGAAATATGGAGTTTGGGACCCTCCATTTTCTTCCTGTTTTTCCTTAATGCTGGCTGACGTCATTGCTTACATAATTTTCAGAGTTCAAATGGGTCTTGGGCCAGTGGACCTCCAAATGGATCATCTTCTTGGTTTTCTTCTTGCTTAATTTCCTTCTTCTTGAATTCTTTGTAGAAATGCATCATCTTCCTGAATTCTTCTTCATCTTCCAGAAGTGCTTGAGTTTCTGACGATTGAATGCTTAGTGTCTGCTGAATTGGACTTTGGTTGTTTCTTTGAATACTTAAAGCTTGCTGAATCGGGGTCTTGATCTTCATAGGGTTGATGGCTTCTTCCTTGTTTAATACTATTCTTAATTTTTCTCCTGTTCTTAAATAATGAGTTACTGCTTCTGTGGAACAAAATTGGACTTTATAATTAGCCCACCATTTAATTTTATACTGTCTAGTAAGGGAACACGGCATATCCTTATGAATCTGTTTGATCTGGAAACTCCAAGCAAATATCCAGGGAACCCTGAAAATTGCATGGAACAGTAATGGCTTCTCAAAGGGCTTGGCCCTGCTGAGTCTGATGAATGTTTCAAATCCTTCTGCTACTGGTTGAGGGAGTATCTCCTTTGACGGCCCAAATTTGAGCCACCAATCGTAGAACCATATTGGAACATTTGTGTTGAATTGTTGATGAAAATTGATGAACCATGAGTGGTCAAAGGACCTGATGTAAAAAGTCCTATACCAGGCTTGTATGTAATCTGCATAATTGTATTCTTGGGGAACATATCTAACTGAAAATCTCTTTGGAGTATGGATACCATTGAATTGGTTAAGGTGAAGAATCTGCTTAATCTGTACTTTGGAGTGACTAATTCTGGTGGAATCATACTGGGCTGGTGTATGAGTAATCTCAATGGATTGAGTATCTATTAGTATGAGTTCATAAAAGGTTTGGGTTTTTTGAATATCTTCTGCCATCCATTGGCAAGCAGGCATGAATATTTTGGATACAAAATTTTTTAACTGAGGAATGTCTGGTTCGGTTGGGAATTGGGTTAATAAGATATATTCTAGATCTGGTTTATTGAAATAAGATTGGCTGGGATTTTTGGAATCTGGAGTGGAAGGAGGAGTGGTAGTTTGAGTAGTAGGTTTGTTGGGTGTAAGAACTGTATAATTGGGTGATAGGATGGGAGTATGAATTAGTCTTGAGTATGGTGTTTGTGCTATTGTTGAATAGGTAAGTGGTGGAAAATCTGAAGTAGGTGTTCTTGGTGCTAATGGTTTTGGAATTTCATAATCTTTTGGTGATTTTGAATTCGAAGAACTTGCAGGACTTGATTGTTTACTCATGTTTCCCTGTAAGGAATTCACGAGTCAAAAAATCTGGAAGACAATTATCTTTTCCTTTAATGTATTCAATATCAAAATCAAATACTGATAAAATAGCTTGCCATCTTGCAAAAATTTGTTTTGCAACTAAATTTTTTACATCTTTCTGCAAAATCTCTTTTGCTGATTTACAATCAATCTTTAATAAAAACTTTTTATTATATAAATCATCTTGGAATTTTGAAATACATAAAACAATTGATAAAACCTCTTTTTTAACTGTTGAATAATTAGTCTGTGCTCCAGACCATAATCCTGAATGGTATCTAATTATTGATTCTTTTCCTAAATATAATTGTTTTAATATCCCCCCATATCCTAATTCTGATGCATCTGTTTCTATGATCATAAATGCTGATGGATGTGGAATACCTAAACATGGTAATGCTTTTGCCTTTTCTTTTACTTCTTGAATTATTTTGGTATGGTTTTCTGTCCATACTGGTGGATTAATTTTCAATCTTTCATATAAGGGTTTACAAATTATCCTTAATTTGGGAAAGAAATCTGCAATATAATTTAGACAACCTAGAAATCTTTGTAACTGGTTTTTATCTTTTATTTCATCTGGGAATTTATCAGCAAATTCAATTGCTCTTTGAATTGGTTTTATTTTCCCTAGATGTATATCATGTCCTAAAAATCTTATTTTTGTTTGAAATAATTTCATTTTTGGTTCTGATATTACTAATCCATTCTTTTTAATAATATTTAGTAATATATTTAAATGTTTAAAATGGCTATCTATTGAATTTGAATATACTAATATATCATCAATGTATACTATTACAAATGTTGAATATGGATTAAATATATCATTCATAATTTTTTGAAATTCTGAGGGTGCATTTTTTAATCCAAATGGCATCACATTCCATTCATATTGACCAAATGGAACTACAAATGCTGTTTTATACTTATCTTTTTCATCTATTTGAATTTGCCAATAACCTGATTTTAAATCAAATTTAGAAAAAACTTTTGCATTATATAATCTATTTAATAAGTCCCTTTTATTTGGAATAGGATATCTTATCCATTTCAAAACTTTGTTTAATGGTTTGTAGTTTATAACTAATCTAGGTACTCCTCTTTCTTTTTCAGCCTGCTTATTAACATAAAATGTAGAACAACTCCATGGAGACTTACTTTCTCTAATTAATTTTTTATCCAGATGACTTTGAATTTCTTTTTTACATAATTCTACTAATTCTGCATTCATTTGTATAGGTCTAGCTTTTGTTGGAATATTACTTTCGTTAAACTCTTTTTCATAAGGCAAAGAAACAATATGCATTTTACGATTCCAAAAATCATTAGGGTGACTAGAACATACCTGAATTTTAAATTCTTGTTCTAATTTTGAAATCTTCTGTTGTATTATTTTACCCTTTATATGTTCTTCTATCTTTGAATATTCTAATTCTTCTTTTAAGAATGAGAGGTCTTTTTGTTTTGTATTTAGTAAATATATTTTTTTATATACTGAATTAGTCTGTAATAAGTTTAATTCTATTTGACTAGGTGGATCAATAAATGGGAATAATAATTTTTTACCTAATATTTTAGTACTAATTCCTTCTTTAGTCTTTTTGAAAGGGGTTATTTGGTATAAAAATGGATTTCCTAATACAGCATCATATGATATGTTTTCTAGTATTAAAAATGAATGTTTGATGCAATAATCATTATTACATATAAAACCATTAGGTAACTTTTTATTGACTGTCATTGGAGTACCATTTGCTGCTGATAATTTCTCTTTAGTTTTTACCAAATATTTACTTGGAATAATTCCTGCTCTAATACAGGAATGGTCAGCTCCACTATCTAGTAATGCTATTACTGTGGTGCTAAAATCTTCTACACCTTTAGTAACTAATGAATACCATTTTTCCATATTTATTTTATTAATAACATTGAAAAATTGACTATCTGATGGAGTATCTTTAGCTATTTGAATAATATTTGAGCTAGTGCTAGGTGTATCTTCTAATTTTGTATTAAATTTTAATTCTAATTCTAAGTCTTTTTCTTTTAACATATCTAACTCTTTTTTAATTATGCTAACTTCTGATTTTAGTTTATTAATCTCTATTCTTAAATCATCTGATTTTATTGGCTTTTGTTTTTCTTTTTCTGAATATTTTTTAATTATTTTGCTTAAACTAAAAGCTTCTTCTATTCTAGGTCTATCTTCTTCTTCTACTAAATCTTTAAGTTTTTTTATGTATTCTTCTTTATTATCAGAATCACCTAATTTATCAATGATCTCTAATAATGCTTTTTTTACTATTTCTTGTGTTATTTAACATATTAATTGTTGGAATTTTACATTGACAAATTTCTGAATTATCTGAATTTTCTGAAGATGAATCATAATCTGTCTGTTCATTTTCTGAGTTTCTATTAATAGAGATTATAATTTATTTTTTAATTCCTTATCTTCTGCAAATATTGAATTAATCTTTTTTTCTGTCTTACAATAAGAAGCTGTATGACCAAATTTTTTACATTTATAACATTGAATATTTTTATATTTATTCTGATTTTTATAAGGTCTTTTATAATTATTTTTGTTAAAATTTTTATTATTTTCTTTACTATAATACCTATTTCTTTTATAACTTTTATTTTTCTTATATATTCTTTTATATTCGGATGATGGTGGTTTGATACCCATTATTCCAAATTGTTGACAAAAAGTACCCATTTCTTTTCTTTCTGATCCATATTTATGTTGAATTTTTAAATCTTGGCATAGAGTTAATGCTTCTTTCTTAATAAATGCAAATATTTGACCAAACGTTATAGCATTATAGTCTATTTTTTCAGTTCCTAATGTCTTTTGTAAGTTGGTAATTATTCTTTGTGAAAATAAATTTGGCAATCCTGTAATAAATTTTTCTTTCCAAAATTATGAGTTTGAATCTGTTCTTCTCATGACTTGGGTTAAAAATATATCTTTGTACCATTTAAAATCTGTTAAAGATGGACACCTTAAATTTGTTAAGCATATTTTTGAGCTGGTTAATTCTTCTTCTGGATTTCCTATAAAATACATTGATATGACATAAATTAGATATGTTGATCCATCTGGAACCATTACATATACTGTTTCATTACCTTCACCTTGGACTTCTTCAGTTTCATGATTCATTATTGCTTGTTTATCTTCTAAAGTGAGGTGGTTATCCCACCATCCTTTTAATTGCCCAGTAAATCCTGTAACTAATAACATTACAATACTTGGTTCAGTTACATTAACTTTAGTTTTTTATGCCATTCTGGCCATACCCATTTCTTGAAGTATGTTTAATATTTGATATTCTGATTTTCCATCTATATTCCATTGATATAAAGATGCTCCATCATAACTGTTTAAAGCATTATTTACTTCTTCGTATTGAATGTCTGGTGGAGTAGGCCTAGGATAATAATTTTTTGTTCTATCATTTTTCCAATTTTTTGAAAATCTTTGAAACCTATTACTTCTTATTCTGTTAATTTGTAATTCTGGTTCATCTAGATTTTGCTTCGGATAATCTTCAAATTGTTGTTCTATTAAATCTATTTGTTCTCCTATTTCTTCTTCTTCTGACTCCGAAGAAGAACTTGAATTACTAGAATATTGTGGATTCATTTGGGATATTGCTCCTATGTTATGTGATGTACTTGCTATATCCTTTTGTACTAATGAAATTGAATTTTCCATTTTTTTCGGAAATGAGGAGACTTGAAAATGAGGTTTTGAAATTTCATTAGGGAACTTACTTTGTTTATTATCTAACTTAGTGGATACAAGATCTAATTGATTTGCTATAGTATGTAATATTTGATTTGAGTAATTATTTTGTTGATAGATTTTTTTAATATCTTCCGAATTTACTGGTTCTGGATCTTCTTTTCCTATTTTAAAAGGAGATGCTGCAACTGAATTATTATCTATTGTAAGTTCAATATTTTTTAATGGAGGATGAATTGAACTTATTATTGTGTTATTTGGTAATTTCCATTTTTTATATAAATTAGTTTGGACATTAATTAATGAGATTTCTTCTAAATATTGTGAGTTTATTACCTTTTCTTTTTTAAAGTAATATTCTAGCCATATAAAAAATTTCATTTTCTTTAATTTTTTAGTAATTAATTCTTTGTAAAATTCTTGTTTTATCTTTTCCCTAATTTGACTATCTAATTTTTCAAATTCTATCCTAAAAGTATAATTTTCTAAACTGTAATAATCTTTATTTAATGATTCTTTATCTATACAAAATTCTTCTTTGTTTTCCATTAGTTTAATTCAGAATTCCTCATTTGACTATAAGTAGGAGATCCTATTGACGGATTAGAATCTGGAATGACTTCTGGTAATGGAGTTGAGTATCTAATCCTAGAATCTTGAAAATCTGATGTTGAACTTCTAGGTAATTGATAATTATTATTTATTGAGTATCTAGAAGTTTGATCAAAAGAATGCCTACTAGTTTCTGTATGTCTACTAGACATAGACCTGTTACTAAATTTAATTAATACTTTTCCATCCTTTTGTTCTTCAATTGATGTGGGTTCTGTTATTTTTACATTTCTCTGTATTCTTACTGGTCTTTCAATTATTACCTCTTCAGGAATAGTTATTTCATTCCATTTTAACAGTTTTGCAGGTTGTATTTTAGTGTTATCTGAATTTGTAGTAACATATACAGATTCTTCCTTATCTGTAGGATGTAGCTTTAATGCTGTAGGAATCATAGATTTCATAAGTTTAAAATAAATTCTATAAATTAGTACAAAATGTTCAGTATCCGATGCTATCTTATTTTGTTTTATTTGAACATCTAATTTTAGAGAATCCATAAGGTTTGGATCTGTTAAACTAACAGAATAATCTGGAATACAATCAAATCTTATAGTTCCACTACAAATATTGGTTTAAATCATTGCTAATAATGAATCTTTATATTCAATTAACCTATCATCTCTTAATGCCATAAATATTGGAGTATCAATTCCTTTTTTCATTAATGGGTGTAATGCTATTTGAATTAATCCAAAATGTAAAAATCTGTAGTTTTGATTTTTGTAATGATTTATAGCTTGTTGTGACAATAATTTTATTGTTTGAAATTCATCATTCATTGGAAGTACTTCTTCATGGATTTTAATTGCATAGGCTTTCTTAAATTCCAATATTCCATGATGATATATTGAATTAACTGTTCGGCCAGGTAATACATTTTGAACTTCATGACTTTGTAATATATTAGAGGATGTTGAAGAACTAGACTCTGCCCTTAAACGGGGAACTCTAGATTCTCCAAACAAGAATCTTCTAACATTATCTGCCATATTATCCTTTATTGTCTAATTTATTTCTTTGAACTAGATTATGATACACTTAACTGGAACATATCTTACCATGCGTGGACCACCACATCAATGGGCTAACCAACCGTCTTATAGGTTCAGATATTTACCAACGCTAAATGTATGCAATCTAATGCAAATTTAAAATCTGACAATATTAGATAATACTTATTTATATTTTATTAAATAATACTTAATTATATTTTATTTATATCTACCCCCGGGTTTTTTGGCTCTGATACCATTCTATCTCTTTATATATAATATTGAATATTTATATCATATTGAATAATAACAATTAAAATATTAATTAATCTGGTAATTATAATTAATTAGGTTAAACATAATTAAAATATTAAAATATTGATACTTAGTAGGAATATTGATACCATTCTATCTCTTTATATATAATATTGAATATTTATATCATATTGAATAATAACAATTAAAATATTAATTAATCTGGTAAATAAAATATAATTAAGTATTATTTAATAAAATATAAATAAGTATTATCTAATATTGTCAGATTTTAAATTTGCATTAGATTGCATACATTTAGCGTTGGTAAATATCTGAACCTATAAGACGGTTGGTTAGCCCATTGATGTGGTGGTCCACACATGGTAAGATATGTTCCAGTTAAGTGTATCATAATCTAGTTCAAAGAAATAAATTAGACAATAAAGGATAATATGGCAGATAATGTTAGAAGATTCTTGTTTGGAGAATCTAGAGTTCCCCGTTTAAGGGCAGAGTCTAGTTCTTCAACATCCTCTAATATATTACAAAGTCATGAAGTTCAAAATGTATTACCTGGCCGAACAGTTAATTCAATATATCATCATGGAATATTGGAATTTAAGAAAGCCTATGCAATTAAAATCCATGAAGAAGTACTTCCAATGAATGATGAATTTCAAACAATAAAATTATTGTCACAACAAGTTATAAATCATTACAAAAATCAAAACTACAGATTTTTACATTTTGGATTAATTCAAATAGCATTACACCCATTAATGAAAAAAGGAATTGATACTCCAATATTTATGGCATTAAGAGATGATAGGTTAATTGAATATAAAGATTCATTATTAGCAATGATTCAATCCAATATTTGTAGTGGAACTATATGATTTGATTGTATTCCAGATTATTCTGTTAGTTTAACAGATCCAAACCTTATGGATTCTCTAAAATTAGATGTTCAAATAAAACAAAATAAGATAGCATCGGATACTGAACATTTTGTACTAATTTATAGAATTTATTTTAAACTTATGAAATTTATGATTCCTACAGCATTAAAGCTACATCCTACAGATAAGGAAGAATCTGTATATGTTACTACAAATTCAGATGACACTAAAATACAACCTGCAAAACTGTTAAAATGGAATGAAATAACTATTCCTGAAGAGGTAATAATTGAAAGACCAGTAAGAATACAGAGAAATGTAAAAATAACAGAACCCACATCAATTGAAGAACAAAAGGATGAAAAAGTATTAATTAAATTTAGTAACAGGTCTATGTCTAGTAGACATACAGAAACTAGTAGGCATTCTTTTGATCAAACTTCTAGATACTCAATAAATAATAATTATCAATTACCTAGAAGTTCAACATCAGATTTTCAAGATTCTAGGATTAGATACTCAACTCCATTACCAGAAGTCATTCCAGATTCTAATTCGTCAATAGGATCTCCTACTTATAGTCAAATGAGGAATTCTGAATTAAACTAATGGAAAACAAAGAAGAATTTTGTATAGATAAAGAATCATTAAATAAAGATTATTACAGTTTAGAAAATTATACTTTTAGGATAGAATTTGAAAAATTAGATAGTCAAATTAGGGAAAAGATAAAACAAGAATTTTACAAAGAATTAATTACTAAAAAATTAAAGAAAATGAAATTTTTTATATGGCTAGAATATTACTTTAAAAAAGAAAAGGTAATAAACTCACAATATTTAGAAGAAATCTCATTAATTAATGTCCAAACTAATTTATATAAAAAATGGAAATTACCAAATAACACAATAATAAGTTCAATTCATCCTCCATTAAAAAATATTGAACTTACAATAGATAATAATTCAGTTGCAGCATCTCCTTTTAAAATAGGAAAAGAAGATCCAGAACCAGTAAATTCGGAAGATATTAAAAAAATCTATCAACAAAATAATTACTCAAATCAAATATTACATACTATAGCAAATCAATTAGATCTTGTATCCACTAAGTTAGATAATAAACAAAGTAAGTTCCCTAATGAAATTTCAAAACCTCATTTTCAAGTCTCCTCATTTCCGAAAAAAATGGAAAATTCAATTTCATTAGTACAAAAGGATATAGCAAGTACATCACATAACATAGGAGCAATATCCCAAATGAATCCACAATATTCTAGTAATTCAAGTTCTTCTTCGGAGTCAGAAGAAGAAGAAATAGGAGAACAAATAGATTTAATAGAACAACAATTTGAAGATTATCCGAAGCAAAATCTAGATGAACCAGAATTACAAATTAACAGAATAAGAAGTAATAGGTTTCAAAGATTTTCAAAAAATTGGAAAAATGATAGAACAAAAAATTATTATCCTAGGCCTACTCCACCAGACATTCAATACGAAGAAGTAAATAATGCTTTAAACAGTTATGATGGAGCATCTTTATATCAATGGAATATAGATGGAAAATCAGAATATCAAATATTAAACATACTTCAAGAAATGGGTATGGCCAGAATGGCATAAAAAACTAAAGTTAATGTAACTGAACCAAGTATTGTAATGTTATTAGTTACAGGATTTACTGGGCAATTAAAAGGATGGTGGGATAACCACCTCACTTTAGAAGATAAACAAGCAATAATGAATCATGAAACTGAAGAAGTCCAAGGTGAAGGTAATGAAACAGTATATGTAATGGTTCCAGATGGATCAACATATCTAATTTATGTCATATCAATGTATTTTATAGGAAATCCAGAAGAAGAATTAACCAGCTCAAAAATATGCTTAACAAATTTAAGGTGTCCATCTTTAACAGATTTTAAATGGTACAAAGATATATTTTTAACCCAAGTCATGAGAAGAACAGATTCAAACTCATAATTTTGGAAAGAAAAATTTATTACAGGATTGCCAAATTTATTTTCACAAAGAATAATTACCAACTTACAAAAGACATTAGGAACTGAAAAAATAGACTATAATGCTATAACGTTTGGTCAAATATTTGCATTTATTAAGAAAGAAGCATTAACTCTATGCCAAGATTTAAAAATTCAACATAAATATGGATCAGAAAGAAAAGAAATGGGTACTTTTTGTCAACAATTTGGAATAATGGGTATCAAACCACCATCATCCGAATATAAAAGAATATATAAGAAAAATAAAAGTTATAAAAGAAATAGGTATTATAGTAAAGAAAATAATAAAAATTTTAACAAAAATAATTATAAAAGACCTTATAAAAATCAGAATAAATATAAAAATATTCAATGTTATAAATGTAAAAAATTTGGTCATACAGCTTCTTATTGTAAGACAGAAAAAAAGATTAATTCAATATTTGCAGAAGATAAGGAATTAAAAAATAAATTATAATCTCTATTAATAGAAACTCAGAAAATGAACAGACAGATTATGATTCATCTTCAGAAAATTCAGATAATTCAGAAATTTGTCAATGTAAAATTCCAACAATTAATATGTTAAATAACACAAGAAATAGTAAAAAAAGCATTATTAGAGATCATTGATAAATTAGGTGATTCTGATAATAAAGAAGAATACATAAAAAAACTTAAAGATTTAGTAGAAGAAGAAGATAGACCTAGAATAGAAGAAGCTTTTAGTTTAAGCAAAATAATTAAAAAATATTCAGAAAAAGAAAAACAAAAGCCAATAAAATCAGATGATTTAAGAATAGAGATTAATAAACTAAAATCAGAAGTTAGCATAATTAAAAAAGAGTTAGATATGTTAAAAGAAAAAGACTTAGAATTAGAATTAAAATTTAATACAAAATTAGAAGATACACCTAGCACTAGCTCAAATATTATTCAAATAGCTAAAGATACTCCATCAGATAGTCAATTTTTCAATGTTATTAATAAAATAAATATGGAAAAATGGTATTCATTAGTTACTAAAGGTGTAGAAGATTTTAGCACCACAGTAATAGCATTACTAGATAGTGGAGCTGACCATTCCTGTATTAGAGCAGGAATTATTCCAAGTAAATATTTGGTAAAAACTAAAGAGAAATTATCAGCAGCAAATGGTACTCCAATGACAGTCAATAAAAAGTTACCTAATGGTTTTATATGTAATAATGATTATTGCATCAAACATTCATTTTTAATACTAGAAAACATATCATATGATGCTGTATTAGGAAATCCATTTTTATACCAAATAACCCCTTTCAAAAAGACTAAAGAAGGAATTAGTACTAAAATATTAGGTAAAAAATTATTATTCCCATTTATTGATCCACCTAGTCAAATAGAATTAAACTTATTACAGACTAATTCAGTATATAAAAAAATATATTTACTAAATACAAAACAAAAAGACCTCTCATTCTTAAAAGAAGAATTAGAATATTCAAAGATAGAAGAACATATAAAGGGTAAAATAATACAACAGAAGATTTCAAAATTAGAACAAGAATTTAAAATTCAGGTATGTTCTAGTCACCCTAATGATTTTTGGAATCGTAAAATGCATATTGTTTCTTTGCCTTATGAAAAAGAGTTTAACGAAAGTAATATTCCAACAAAAGCTAGACCTATACAAATGAATGCAGAATTAGTAGAATTATGTAAAAAAGAAATTCAAAGTCATCTGGATAAAAAATTAATTAGAGAAAGTAAGTCTCCATGGAGTTGTTCTACATTTTATGTTAATAAGCAGGCTGAAAAAGAAAGAGGAGTACCTAGATTAGTTATAAACTACAAACCATTAAACAAAGTTTTGAAATGGATAAGATATCCTATTCCAAATAAAAGGGACTTATTAAATAGATTATATAATGCAAAAGTTTTTTCTAAATTTGATTTAAAATCAGGTTATTGGCAAATTCAAATAGATGAAAAAGATAAGTATAAAACAGCATTTGTAGTTCCATTTGGTCAATATGAATGGAATGTGATGCCATTTGGATTAAAAAATGCACCCTCAGAATTTCAAAAAATTATGAATGATATATTTAATCCATATTCAACATTTGTAATAGTATACATTGATGATATATTAGTATATTCAAATTCAATAGATAGCCATTTTAAACATTTAAATATATTACTAAATATTATTAAAAAGAATGGATTAGTAATATCAGAACCAAAAATGAAATTATTTCAAACAAAAATAAGATTTTTAGGACATGATATACATCTAGGGAAAATAAAACCAATTCAAAGAGCAATTGAATTTGCTGATAAATTCCCAGATGAAATAAAAGATAAAAACCAGTTACAAAGATTTCTAGGTTGTCTAAATTATATTGCAGATTTCTTTCCCAAATTAAGGATAATTTGTAAACCCTTATATGAAAGATTGAAAATTAATCCACCAGTATGGACAGAAAACCATACCAAAATAATTCAAGAAGTAAAAGAAAAGGCAAAAGCATTACCATGTTTAGGTATTCCACATCCATCAGCATTTATGATCATAGAAACAGATGCATCAGAATTAGGATATGGGGGGATATTAAAACAATTATATTTAGGAAAAGAATCAATAATTAGATACCATTCAGGATTATGGTCTGGAGCACAGACTAATTATTCAACAGTTAAAAAAGAGGTTTTATCAATTGTTTTATGTATTTCAAAATTCCAAGATGATTTATATAATAAAAAGTTTTTATTAAAGATTGATTGTAAATCAGCAAAAGAGATTTTGCAGAAAGATGTAAAAAATTTAGTTGCAAAACAAATTTTTGCAAGATGGCAAGCTATTTTATCAGTATTTGATTTTGATATTGAATACATTAAAGGAAAAGATAATTGTCTTCCAGATTTTTTGACTCGTGAATTCCTTACAGGGAAACATGAGTAAACAATCAAGTCCTGCAAGTTCTTCGAATTCAAAATCACCAAAAGATTATGAAATTCCAAAACCATTAGCACCAAGAACACCTACTTCAGATTTTCCACCACTTACCTATTCAACAATAGCACAAACACCATACTCAAGACTAATTCATACTCCCATCCTATCACCCAATTATACAGTTCTTACACCCAACAAACCTACTACTCAAACTACCACTCCTCCTTCCACTCCAGATTCCAAAAATCCCAGCCAATCTTATTTCAATAAACCAGATCTAGAATATATCTTATTAACCCAATTCCCAACCGAACCAGACATTCCTCAGTTAAAAAATTTTGTATCCAAAATATTCATGCCTGCTTGCCAATGGATGGCAGAAGATATTCAAAAAACCCAAACCTTTTATGAACTCATACTAATAGATACTCAATCCATTGAGATTACTCATACACCAGCCCAGTATGATTCCACCAGAATTAGTCACTCCAAAGTACAGATTAAGCAGATTCTTCACCTTAACCAATTCAATGGTATCCATACTCCAAAGAGATTTTCAGTTAGATATGTTCCCCAAGAATACAATTATGCAGATTACATACAAGCCTGGTATAGGACTTTTTACATCAGGTCCTTTGACCACTCATGGTTCATCAATTTTCATCAACAATTCAACACAAATGTTCCAATATGGTTCTACGATTGGTGGCTCAAATTTGGGCCGTCAAAGGAGATACTCCCTCAACCAGTAGCAGAAGGATTTGAAACATTCATCAGACTCAGCAGGGCCAAGCCCTTTGAGAAGCCATTACTGTTCCATGCAATTTTCAGGGTTCCCTGGATATTTGCTTGGAGTTTCCAGATCAAACAGATTCATAAGGATATGCCGTGTTCCCTTACTAGACAGTATAAAATTAAATGGTGGGCTAATTATAAAGTCCAATTTTGTTCCACAGAAGCAGTAACTCATTATTTAAGAACAGGAGAAAAATTAAGAATAGTATTAAACAAGGAAGAAGCCATCAGCCCTATGAACATCAAGACCCCGATTCAGCAAGCTTTAAGTATTCAAAGAAACAACCAAAGTCCAATTCAGCAGACACTAAGCATTCAATCGTCAGAAACTCAAGCACTTCTGGAAGATGAAGAAGAATTCAGGAAGATGATGCATTTCTACAAAGAATTCAAGAAGAAGGAAATTAAGCAAGAAGAAAACCAAGAAGATGATCCATTTGGAGGTCCACTGGCCCAAGACCCATTTGAACTCTGAAAATTATGTAAGCAATGACGTCAGCCAGCATTAAGGAAAAGCAGGAAGAAAATGGAGGGTCCCAAACTCCATATTTCAGAACACTCATTCATGCTCAAAGTCAAAAAGCAGGGGGTAGTGGAGGCCAGACTTCACTATCATTCAGAGCACTCTTCACTATATTCAAAAGCAGAAGAAGATGGAGGGGTCCAAGCTCTACTCCGGATTTCACTCACTATATTCAAAGGCAGAAGAAGATGGAGGGGTCCAAGCTCCACTCCGGATTTCAAAATGTAACTCAAATTCAATGTAATAGAATAGCAAGCTCTCCTATAAATAGAGAGGCATTCATTCAGAAGGAGGTACGCTGGAATCACAACCCCTTCTTACTCTCTACTCTCCACCCTCTAAGTTCTCAGAACTTCCCTAAGCCTTAAGCCTACCTTATGTATCCATTCTAAGCTTTATTCAATACAAGAAATTCATTCAAGGTAACTTTGTTCTTATGTTCTTAAATTTAAAAAAAAAAAAAAAATCTTTTTAATCACGTTTAAGATTAAATTATTTTGTTAGATTACCTTTATTTTATTTTATGAATTCTATTGCTGTGTTAAGTGTTCCTACTAAGTATCAATATTTTAATATTTTAATTATGTTTAACCTAATTAATTATAATTACCAGATTAATTAATATTTTAATTGTTATTATTCAATATGATATAAATATTCAATATTATATATAAAGAGATAGTGTGTTTATGTAATGAGAATTTTTGATATATCACTTCAAATATATACAAAGTTACAAGCTAAATTTGTCGTCAAGCCCTCCACGCGCTGCTGCGTGGAGATATCATGCTAGTTAACACAAAGATTTTCTGAAATTGTATATAACATTAAGATTATTAACTAATACTATATTTTCATAATCACATATAATGTTGATTTTTTTTACTTTCAAAGTCAAGATTTAGTATATTAAACATGATTATTTATTGAATATATTATTATTTAAACTTGCTAGAATTAGTAATATATCTACTTATATTAAGGCTTGAGATCGTAACAAACAACGCGTTATAGCCTACACAGACATGCCTTTCTTATGCTAATTACTTTATTTTTTTTATTGAAAACTTATGCTAATTACTAATTGAGTGGAGTTGAATTCTGTGTCCCTCAATTAGAAAATAATTTAACTTTGATATTTGATTTTTTCTTAATGGTTAAATAACATACGGCGTAGACATTGCACGTTGAGCATTAATTTGGATTATTATGCGCCGGAAAGGTTCAAACAGCCAAAATCATCTCCACTTGCAGTTGTGCATTGTATCGTCCTCCAACGTAAATTGAGACCAGAATTTATACCGTTTCACGTTTCACAAAGAAAAATATGTTATTACTACAAGAAAAGAGGACAAACTTTACAAACATTATCATCATCATAAATCATGTCCTACTAAACAATTAAAAATTATGCATATGCGTCAAGAAGGTGTCTGTGAACGAAGAAAGCTGTCGATTTTGGCCTTGAGCTCAGTGTCGGGAACCAACATGTCGGCGGTGAGATGAACATCGGCAGTAAACGGATCCGTGCTCTTGCTGAGAAGATGCCTCAGAATCACCGGTCGGTCAATCGTAACCCTTGAAACCGGCAAAATGACCGGATCAGTCATCACTTCGTTCATCAGTGGATCCAAAAACTCCTCAGGAATCTCTCCCCAAGCTGATTCTGCCTCCCTCGTCTTCTCCGATGCAATGCTGACTTTCCTGCCCAGCTCCGAGAACTCATGTATCGTCCTCGGATCTTCGCCTATCTTCCTCAGAACAGCGGCCGCATCGTCGAACAGCTTCTCGTTGTAAGACCGGCCGTCTTTGCTGATGGCGACAGCGAACACATTCGCCGGATCTCTTCTCGCCAGGTTCACGTAGATCGTTACAATCTGGTGAACCAGCTCCTTTGGCCGGAACCCGTATCTTTCCGGGTCGGTCACGGCGAGAGATCTCCGTTGAGGCCCCACCAGCTGTGACAGGAAGTAATTCAGCATGCTCGCAACCCGCTCGACCATTTCCGGCAGCAGAAAGGGGCCAACGATGTATTCACTTGTGAAAGAGAGCATGTTGACATCTTCATTTGCAAGTGTCATTTCCATGTTTATGATTTCTTCTTCATGAACTTCATCACTAGTTCCAGACTCCTTGGATTGGATAATCTTCTTCAGGCTCTCATCCAGCAGATAGATGCTATCGTTGAGCAGGAAATTCAAGAACTTGATGTACAGTCCCCTCTTCTCGTCTTTAGCGATCCGAATCCAAGCAAGTCGGTGATCTAGAACCTCCCACAGGTACTTGAGAAGCTGGGAGACGCAATGCCGAGTGTTGAACTTGTCAAAGAACTGCGATGCAACATTCCCCGTGAATTCGATATCGACGTATATTTGGAGGAGATTGCGAACTAGATGGTCTACAGCTGGTTTATGCATTTGGAAGAGTGCTTCATTCCTTGGTGGTGGTGAATTAGGGCTTTTGCCTTTGTAAGGCATCCAACAGTTGAGTACCTGAACCATCTTTGCCCTCAAATACGGGTTCCGAATGAATCCAGGGCTTCCCATGAACATGAGCATGAAGTCGAGGAAGCCTTCAAGGGAAACGCCGTCCAACATTCCGAATCTATCAGGCAGTTGCGAGGCATATATGAGCAACTCCAGTGCATCGTCCACGAAGTGCTCGGGAATAACTGCGAACTGCGTCGGGCAAGCTGATGGCAATGGCACCTGAAACTCTTCTGCAGCTAAATTGACCATCCAGGTTAACATCATCTTGTAGAATTGTAATGCCCTTTGGAACAGATCTTTGTTGGTCACTATCTGAGCATTGTAGCACATTTGTTCTAGTTCCAGCGCTTCGATCTTCTTCTCCATGATGGCTATATCTTGCTCCATCTGCGGCGAAGGAGAGCTATCTTGAATTTCCTTCAATGAGAATAGAACATCTTTCTTGCTTTGAATGTCCTTAATAAGTTGACTCCAGTGTGCTAATGATTTGATCAAACCTAGGTTCAACACCCTTGCTGTCATAAAGAAGCATTCACAAATGAATGAAAAACTCTTCTGATTGTTGCTTCTAGCCCTTGCCAGCTCAGAAACTTGTTCCGATGTCGTGTTAATGCAAGTCAATCCTCCCAAATCCAAACGTTTGCTGTTATACACATAGCTAGCATCAATCTTATCCCATTTTGTAGAGTCTTTTGCGAATGGATCGCATAATCGAAGCATCACCGCACTGAGATTGGCAAACATCCCTGAGCTGGCACACGATAACGGATCCACCTGCATCTGTGCCCTTGACGCGTTCTTGTTGATGACATCAGCCAGATACCGTAGAGTGCCTTCACGAGTGTCGTTCTTCAACAACAACTTGATAACGTCTGTCAAGCCCTGGTGGAGCTGGCTCATCAAGTTTCTGACGATGTTGTCCGATGACACGACGTCGGCCGATGATGAACCGGAGAAAAACTCCCGGCCGACGTCGGACGCAGCGGTGGAGGCGTGATCAGGTAGCGCGCTAACGTGAAAGAAGGCGCCGAGAATGGTTTCCGTCTCAAGCCCTCTTCCGTTCAGATTTGAACCGTCGAGAAGCTCTACCAAAACCTTCGCTCCCACCGGAGATTTGATCAGCATCATCAGTGCACTAAGATGCTGCTGAAAATTCCCCGAAGCGGAAACCTTAAACACGCTGTCTCTTAAACCCTCGTACGCCAGCTTATAAATAGGCTTCATGCTTTCGTAATCTCCCTCTTTGAGAAGCTCCTCGATAAAACCATGAGTAGTCTTGTTTCCGGCACCGGGATCGCCCGGAGCCCATACCGTCGAGAGTATAAGAGAAAGCAATAACGGCGTCGAAGTCTTTCTAGCATCGGAATCGGGAAACATGCCGGGATTCGCAAGGTGTGTCCGGCAATAAGAAACCGCCAGATTCTTGGCTTGTTTCACCGCCAATTCCATCTGAGACCTCAAACTCTGATCCTTTATATTTGAGATCTTCTTCTCTTCTTCGCAAGCTCGCCGGTAACTTTCCACTAGATATTTAAACGGCGGTACAGCGTCCATGAAGTCGCCGGATAAACGATCGAAAACGATCTGCTCCAACCGATCCCGGCACAGCCTCAAATCCTTTCCTTCGCTGAGAAGCTCAGCGGCCGTCATCGTCAAGTATACATGGCCTCGGTTTTCCATGGGAGCATCTTTGAGCGTCACTAGATAAATCTTTCGGAGAATGATATCCTCGGTTTCCTCCGGGCTCCGCCTCTTCGCCATGATTCAGAAGATTTTGATGTGTTGATTATACAATTATAACAAGCCCAAGTGTATATATAAGGAAACGGATTATAGAATCCTATTACAATTTGTAATCATAGAAAAACTTAATCAAGATCGGAAAAGGAATATGGGAACGATTGGTACAAAATTATATATACATGCATATGAAAGTTAGGTTTTTTGGAAACAAGAGTTTTTGTATTTTTTCTAATTAGTTGTTTTTTTCTGAATGGATGTAAACAGCAGCATTTACAAAAAATTAATTATTATTATAAAAATATATTACAAAATATCCTTTCTATCCTTATTCCTCACAAATTTCCTTTTTTTAATCAAATTCTTCAAAATTAATCCTCAGCAGTCATGCTTTGCAGTATTTTTAATTTATATAAAAATTTTAAATAAATGTAGGTATATGATCATAAGGACGCTCCTAGGATTTTGATACAACTTATGTTAACGCCACTCCTTGATCTAACCAACTAAAAATTTCACAACTTGAAGTTTGGGGCAACATTCTGCTCGTTTCATATGCATGTATATAATTTTACAATAGAGTATTTACAATTTTACCTCAAAAGTTTTATAAAAATGTTTTTTGGTTTGTATATACTCATAATTATGAGACCCATGAGATTCTGCTTCACCATATATCCATTTCATAAGAATAAGACTCTTTTTCTTAAATCTAAAGCTAGTAACCTGTATCTAAAAAAGAAGTGCATGTTTAATGGATATCAGCTTGAAACTTGAATGCATTCCTTTCCTTTCTTTGTCATCCATCCATTGTCTTTCATTCCTGCAATAACAACAATTCACAACAATACCTTGATTCTAAATAATCTAGTTATTTAGGTAAGATATTTCATACTATCTAAAACTATTAATCCCCTTATATAAACTAGCAGGTTGTTATGATTAAATTCATGATTCAGTTTGCTAGACCTAACTAATCTAGCTAATGTACCAGCAACAGAATTTGCTTCACAAAATATATGCTCATTCTCAAGTAACCAAATACTTCTAATCCGTGGTAATAATTTCAAAAGTATTTTTGTTGACCGGACGAGACTACCCTTTTAAGTTTTTGATGTGCGTTGCATGTAGGTCTTGCAATTGGGTCCTCCTATTTAAGTTTAATTTGTGAACAACAGCCAAATCCTCTCTATCCAAGGAATATGTTGTCCTTTGTTGTTTTTGGATTAGGTTTTGTGGTTATTGAATGTGGTCGGATTGTGCCTGGCGGATTTCGGGCGTCTCACCGGCGGTCGTTGTGTTTCAGGGTCGGGCCTATTGTATTTGAGGCGATTTTATCATGGGCTATTGTATTTGGACCGAAAACTTAGTATTGACCCGTCGACGTTCGCTTTGAAGGCGCAATTACATATTCACCCCTCGAACTGACAAAGAATGTGAGTGGATATTATTTGTGGGCGTGGGAGACAGAAAGATCTTGGAAGTTGACTGGGTCAGAGAGCGACAACGCATTTGGAGTTTCTCAGATGAGCAAAAAATGTAAGTACCTCTCTTCTTCTTCTGTTCCAGTGTTTATTTTTGAATGCTAAGCGAGATCGTGACGTCGATCTACTAGATTGTAGGTCGAATTGATTTGGAGCTTGTCTGACCTAAGAAAAAGCAAGGATGGACAACATTGTAAGCTTATTCAACCTGTTTAATCGTGCATTCATAGGTCACTGTTAATTTTCAAATTGTTTTAGGGTTGTAGATTGGTGTTATGTCTCGGAAATGAACCCCATTTGAAAATGACGAGTGTTTTGATTGAATAAACCCCATTAGATCAGAATAAATACTCATTTGAAAAGGATTAGGGTTTTGATTGAATAAAACCCATTAGATCTGAATAAATACTCATTTGAAAAGGATTAGGGTTTTGATTGAACAGTGTACTTGAAACTGATCTATTAATTTGAGTTGTTGATTTTTTGGGGCAGTGGTTTTGTATTGGTTTTGTAGAACCATGTGCCATGGTTTGTGTCAGTGTTGCATGAATATGTTTTGATTTGTAAAGATAAGTTTTTTTATACGTTTAAATTTGTAGGAGGAGATGTGTGATTGTGATTACACACACTTGCTGGATATCCGAAGAAGCGGCCGTAGATTTGAAACTGAAATAGAAGCTTTCAGTTGGGCCACCGAAGCTGTAAATGCGATGCTCTTCAACATAATTTGGTTACCTAGAGAGCAGATGAGATTTGACCCTATTAGGGGAGAGCTGTTGTACCATCACTACTTACCACCTATGATAAAACAGATAGAAAGGAAACGAAAAAAAAGGTTAAAGTAGTGATAGAGAAGTTATCTATGAGAAAGAAATGCCTGACGGGTTCTAAAAAGGTGGATTGTGACTTTCGGGGAGTGATTCGAGTTGGTGCCGACAACTTCTTTCACGTGACTGTTTTCGAAGGGTGCCACAACTATGCTCTTACATACTACAAGAAAGGTAATGTTTGTTTCACCCGGTTGAGAGAGGCGGACAAGAAGTTGATTAGTGAGATGTCTCGAGCCCGCTTTAAGGCCAAAGTGATTATGGAGGCGCTGCAAACTGCTGAGCTGAGAAAGACGTACGTGAGAAAGGCTATCTATAACCAAGTATACCGCGAGAAGAAGGCAGCAGCGGAGGGAAGAAACCCCACTGCTATGAAAATGTTGAAGGTGTGGCATAATGGCACCAACAAATACAACTATGCCCTCGTGGAGATTGTTGGTGTGACGCCCATGAACCAGAATTTCACTGCTTCTCAAGCCCTATTGCAACACGAAGATAAAGTCGGGTGCCAGTGGGCTTTGGAGTGTTTGAGTGACATGATGGGCAAAAGTAAGAATCCATTGGCTATTGTTACAGATAGGGAACTTGGCTTGTTCGAGTTGATAGAGAAGGTGTTCCCGAAAGCCCATCATGTGTTGTGTCAGTTTCATGCGAAGAAAATGATCAGGGCAAAGGCTATGAACATCTTGAATAACAACAAAGAAGCAGATTCTCTGTGTTATGGTGCAGTAAGAAAGGTGTTGCAAGCACCAAGTGTGAAAGAGTTTGAAGAAGAACTCGCATAGTTGTGATTGACTTATTACTGGTTGCCTGCGTTCGTGAAATACCTAGACGAGACCTAATTACCGTATAAGGAGAAGCTTGCCTTTGCTTGGACAAATAATGTGATGCACTATGGGAACAACACCATGAATCGTGTTGAAGCTGCTCACTCACCTTTGAAAGGGTGGATGAAATCATGAAAGGGTGGAGTGGACACCTTGTTTGAAGAAGCTGATTCAGAGGTGAGGGCACAGATTACAGAGATCAAATGCAAGCTAGAATGGAGTAGGTCTAAAAATTTGTTGGGGTTTGACTGCCCTCAATTCATGAGTCTGCTAAGAAGAGTTTCTCACTATTCTTTGATTGTTCTCGAGGCTGAATTGAATAAGACTGGAAGGTGTACCCGTGCATTGGCCACTAATCACGGTTTGCCGTGTCGATGCTACTTGAAGTGGCTGGTAAGCAAGGGGTTGTCTGCGAGGCCAGAGAGGATTGAGCGTTTCTGGAGCCAACTTGCCTTTGATGGTGAAGAAGTTGATGTCCAGTAATGCCCCTATGACCTTACTAGGATTGTCCGAGACTTCGGTGAGATAGGTGACGCTGACCAAGAACGGATCGGTCTACTCTTCCACAGTCACATGTACCCTTCCGAGTACCCCTTTGAAGAGTCGGTCGTGAATGTAGTGAAAAAGGGAAGACCGAAGAATAAGACAATAACTGACCGCCAATTGTTCCATTAGGAGCACGTCGAGAAAAGGTTTGCTCTTAAGACTCCTACGCTTAAACCTGGTAAGTTTTATTTTTTCATGTTCTTTTAATTTTTTTTAGATTAAGTTGTGTTCTATTAGGTTATAGTATCTGTAATCTTTTTAAATTGGCTCATTGGTTTTAAAAATTGACCTATATTGGTGCATATTATTACAAGATTTTCATTATGGTTGGTCCATGGATTTTAAAATTTTGTGCATGATGCTTTATGTAGCTTGTCTCAATATCCTTTTAGCTCCACAACAGTCTGCTATTCTTTGGAAGCTTGTCTCATATGATGTGTTGTAATAATATATAATTATAATTGTGGCCCCATTTTTGATATGTGTGAAAAGCATACATGCATGGAAGCACCCATAATGTCCCACCAAATATTAAAGTTCATATAGTACATGCCTATTTTATGTTAAGAACCTTAGCAAGCCCTTTTTTCATTCAATATTTCCTCTAAGTACTGAATTTACAATATAGCTGCACCACTCAATATTTTTTGTAATGGATTGGGTGTTTCAATTAATGCATTGTACTTGTGTCTTGGCTGTTTGTGTGTGTTTGCAGGTGAAATTTTGAAGGGTGCTGGAATCGATAACGTTCCTCCTTTCCTGCGGCAGTATGTCGATGCAATTGAGAATATTGAGGGTGATGGGAATTGCGGGTTTAGAGTGGTTACGTTGAAATTCCTTGGTGGAGAGGATCACTATGGCACGGTGAGACACTTGTGACAAAGTTTGACAAACTAATTCATTGTCAGCTGTTAATTGCATAATTAGAGCAAGTCCAACAGTTTCTCTGCAAGATTTTTCAAGATATTGTACTACATCCTTATAATCCCTATCATTTTTTTCATCAACTCCAACAGCTTCTCAGAATTTAATGCATGTACATTAAATATACATCACAACAAACATAACAAGATCCCAAATGACAATATTCAAATTTTTATATACATGTGAACATAATCATGTATGATCTTGTTTTGTTCGTCATAATATGAAATTTAATAATATATATTTCTTATCATTTTTTATTATATATAATTAACGATAATCACATTTGAAATAAATGTATTTGAATTATAAAACTAATGAAGAGAGAGAAATAATCAACATAAAAGCATTAAATTTTGTTTTCCTAAGTTTTTTTTTTCTCTACAGATTTGGGGAAGCAACATGGGGATTTCTTCAAATTCCTCAAGTTGGGGAATGAGATAGGGAATCTGTTGGAGCTGAAAAATGGCTCAAATTCCCTAAATTTATTGAAATTCCCCAACTTGGAGAAGTTGTTGGACTTGCTCTTAGAGCTAATTGACATTAATGGAAAATAAAAAACTGATCATCATAAAGTTTTGAACAGTTACAAACATTTGAGCCCAAGTCCAAAATCCTTATTTTCCAACAGAATTATCCTTTGACTGATGTCTGGAATGATGAAATAGATTTGCCTTACCCTGAATTAAACATTTTCGAGTTCTGCTATCATCAAGAGCACTATATGCCGTCTTTATATGATGTTTTTGATTTAGATCATATAGTTAATATATTAAAAGATTTCGCTCTGTATGAAAATTACTCTGATGTTTTGATCTAGAAATCTTAGAAAAATGGAATTTTTACACTATCATCAGCATATGAATTGCTTAGACCAAAGAAAGATATAATTCCATCTCTCAAATTCTTATGGTTAAAGCATCTTCCTAGGAAATTCACAATTTTTTTAGCTAGAGATTACTCAATAGATTGTTACCTTTTCTAGATGTTTTAGAAGAATTTAATTTCCACTTGACTTCTATATATACCCCTTTTGTAAGAGTGATAGTGAAGACATTCATCAGTCATCACTGCTTTAATAAATATGCAAACACAGGAGAGGAACATATACATCATAAAATCTGAGCAGCACCCATTGAAAATCAGTGTGTTTTACATAAAATGAAATGAGTTGGTTACATTCATATGGCTAAGTTGGGTTTCGAAAGTCGATTCACTAAATTGTTTCATGAATGGTATCCATCTAGGGGTATAATTGAGTTTCGAATTATCGATTCGCTATGTTGTCCATATTAGTAGATACAAACATAATTGATTTCATTTTGAGTATTACACATAGATTGTTTTTTACCTAGTTTTTTCATAAGAACTTTATTTCTCACTTTGTATAACTTCAAACAGTTTTTGCCTACACAATTTTTAAGGGTCTAGAGAACCCAATAAAATTATCTCCATGTGGTTTTATTTTTTTTTTAAGAAAAGAAAACAGGTTATCAAAAAAAGAAAAAGAAATTGGAAACAAAAAAAAAATGGTACAGTAAGAACAAAGTTTAAAAAGTGGGAAGAGCAACTGTATTGATATTTTGGTGGAACAGATAAATCAAATCAGAAGTATGGGAAAACTCATTAGATTCAGTCGTGTTATAGATTGTAGCTTGTAGAGTAAACAGGAAGGATCTAAGGAAGCTCCCTCGGATTGAATTGAAGGTCCTCAATAGGGAAACACGCCGCCCGCATAATCAACGCTGCTGCTCTACTTGCTCCCTCCCTACTCTTCCAATCAACCAAGCAAGATCCATCAACAGATCTTCAATCGGATCAAACCCTTTTATGTTCTCCGCATATTGATTCCGGTACTCGTCTATCCTTGCTTGATCCTGCTTCTTTTACACTTGTTTCTGCAAATGTATGTTTTTACTTGTGATTTCGGATTGAATCTATTGATGACATGAAACGAGCACAACGTTGCCAAGCCAATCTTCAAGTTGTGAAATTTTTAGTTGTTTAGACTTTTCTGTTTGTGTTTTTTCCTTCCTGTAGCAGAGAAAGTAAAACTGATTCTTCTGCATCTATTGAGTCATTTGGTACTCGACATGCTCACTTTAATACCAATTTTGTTTTTCAGTCAATGTAGTGAGTGTGCCAAAACAAGTTTTTTGTTTGAGTTGATGTGGTTATAGAGATTTAGGGTGCTAGATGAAATAAGTGATAGATAGAAATCTTCGTGATTGTAGGATCAGCTTTCTCTAGGACATCCTCACTTTATGACCCATTTTGTTTTTCAGTCAATGTAGTGGGTGCCAAAAGACGTTTTTTGTTTGAGTGGCTGTGCTTATGAATATTTAGGGTGCTAGATGAAATAAGTGATAGATAGAAATCTTCGTGATTGTAGGATCAGCTTTCTCTAGGACATGCTCACTTTATGACCCATTTTGTTTTTCAGTCAATGTGCCAAAACACGTTTTTTGTTTGAGGGGCTGTGCTTATAAAGAGATGAAATAAGTGATTTATCTCTTCGTGATGGTAGGATCAGCTTTCTCTAGGTGTAGGAAGTAGAAATATTTAAATACTGGATACTAGAAAGATTCTATAATCACTTAAGACTGATGGTTGTCATATGTCAAGTTGAGATAACTGTTTCCTATAATAAGTAATTGGATGCATGAATCTTATATATTCAGACAGCTCAGTGTTTGTTTCCCTGTATTAAGGATATGTGATTTAGTTTCCCATCTCAGTTTTAGTAACATGTGTTTACTCGACTTTGCTGACCGTTTTTCCACTTTACCAGAAGCCCGTCTCATTATTTAGCAAAACAATGTGGAGATTCAAGCCCTTCATGCCTAAGGAACAAGCTGGGCTTGAAGGTCGCACTATTGATATCGGGAACCTCAAACTTCAGGTTCGAAATGTTATTGCAGAGGGTGGATTTTCTTGTGTGTATTTAGCCAGAGATGCAATTCATGGTTCAAAGCAGTATGCATTGAAGCACATGATATGTAATGACCAAGAATCTTTGGACCTGGTGGTAAAAGAGATAAATGTGATGAAACTGCTTAAAGGGCATCCGAATGTTGTTACTCTTTGTTCCCATAGCATCTTTGATATGGGTCGAACCAAGGAAGCTATCCTTGTCATGGATTATTGCGAGAAGTCTCTGGTGACTATACTGGAAAACAGGGGAGCTGGTTTCTTTGAAGAGAAGCAGATATTAACCATATTTAGGGATGTTTGCAATGCTGTCTTTGCTATGCACTGCCAATCTCCACCAATTGCGCACCGGTAAGATTACACGTTATGGTGCTTGCCATTCAAGGCTTTATATTTCTAAGCAACATGCAATGCAAAGTTGGATGATTTTGTTGACTAATCTAAAACCACTGTTCCAGCCTATGTCAAAGATTTCTAGTTCCCATTGTTTGATTGGTACTGAATTCTTTTATTGCCACCCCCCATTTTGAATTTGTTTGAGATTGAAATGTTCGATACCTAGTTTGGTTGACTTAATCGCACTTTTATTTTATTTGTAATGTGAGGTGTTAATCATAATCACTGCTTATTCTTCCTTTCTGCATTACTATTACTTTGTAGTGACTTGAAGGCTGAGAATCTTTTGTTGGGGCCTGATGGATTATGGAAGCTGTGTGATTTTGGGAGTACAACAACCAATCACAAGCGCTTTGAAAAGCCTGAGGAAATGGGAATTGAGGAAGATAATATTAGAAAACATACAACACCTGCCTACCGAGCCCCTGAGGTTGATGAAGGACTTATTCTTGATAAGTACGTTTTATCTTTAGTGGGTATAGTGATTGACTCCTGTGCCTTCTTTTCTTGGCTTAGATGTGGGATTTGCTTCGAAGAGATCTTATTAGTGAGAAGGTTGACATATGGGTAAGTCTGGTAAATGCATCAATATTTTTGTGTTCCATGTAATCTTTCAAATTAGCTATTTCAAAGTTTAAATTCAGTTATTTTAATTGCAGGCACTAGGGTGCTTACTCTATCGCATATGCTATTTAAAGTCTGCATTTGATGGTGAATCGAAGCTACAAGTTTTAAATGGTAACTATCGGATCCCAGAGCTACCCAAATACAGCAGTTCTTTGACTGATCTTATCAGAGACATGCTCCAATCGCTACCAGAAACCAGACCAGATATCACACAGGCAAGTGCAATACAAGCCTACTCGGTTACCAAGCTCAAATTGAAGGTGTACCTATGTTGATACTTACTGACATACCTCTTTCAGATATGGTTTCGAGTAAATAACCTGTTACCAGAAAGCATGCAGAGGTCATTGCCAGACAGACCGCCAGAATTGAATCAGAAGGTCACCGAGGGTCACGAAGGTTCAGTACTTGTTAAATTGAACTTTATTGACTCATTATATATTTCAATGCCAGTTTTTCGGATTTCTTACTTGTTTTTGAGGTTTTGAGGTTTTGTTGTTTTGTAATTTTTTTTTCTTGGAGTTTGAACTTCAAGTAGTAATGCTTGAGAAATCTTTTGTTCTTCAATGTGTTTACAGGAACACCAAAGCCTGCCAGTAAATCTAACCCTGCACCTCGCAGAAGTCCACCACCTCCTCCTCCATCATCTGCTGAACCTGCTCGAAATGCATCACAGGCCTTGCAAGGTTCTAGGCAAGGCGGAAATGCAGGTCCTTTAGGAGCTTTCTGGACCTCTCAACATGCAAAAGAATCATTTGTTGCTGAAGAAATAAGTCAGCCCAAATATGATGAAGAACTAACGAGCCATATCTCTTCAAAACATGAAAAGATTCAATTGGAAAAAGCACCTTCACAAAGATCTGCTGTAAAGGTTAGTATTTCCACCATTCCTCCTTTGAACACATGTGCCTATTAATTTTTATTATGGTAGATGATTATATTGAACTTGATATAACTTTCAGGTTGATCTGGACACAGAAGGTGCTAAAGCACCTAAGTCACAGAGTACGAGCCAGGCATTCAATGCTTTTGTTGCTGAATTTGGTGACAAGTTAAGCCCTAAAGTGGAGAGGCAAGAATCATTGGAAGCCGAAATCGAAAAGCTGAAAAGCCAGGTGACACAAATCAACGCGGAAAAGGCTGAAATAACCTCCAAATATGAGAAGCTGTCTGCAATATGCCGATCACAGCGGAATGAGATACAAGAGCTTAAACAGGCTCTTGCTGCAAGAACTCCATCCTCAAATACAGAAGCCTCCAAAAATCAATCACCGCCGTCTGCGAATCTTCCATCTAATACTTCGGTATATATTAATTTTGCCAAATGGGCTTCTTTCTTTTAATTTGTATTATGTTATTCATCATTCGGTGTTGAGTTTCTTGGTTTTTAATTTGCAGAGGAAAGAAAAGATTGAAGGTACAGTCTGGGAACTAAAACAAGGATTATTTGAGCAGAACTCAACAAGCCCTGATTCTAAGTCTTGGCAGGCTTTCGCTGATGATACAACCCCAAAGGCTCCTGTAAATAATAACTCTAGATCCGTAAGAACACGGAATTCTCCCCAAAACAAGCAAGCATCTGATGTTAATACATGGGGATTCGGAAGCGAGAACTTTAGAGCAGTTCCTTCAGCAAGTTCTCACAACAATGTAGCTGCTGGTGAAAGAAATCATTCACAGCGTTTTGATGAGAGAAAGATTGCAGAGAACAAACAGGCTTCCCAGCCTGCAGGATGGGCAGGCTTTTAACAAGTAAAGAATGTTCCTTTTGGGGTTTGAAATTTTCCCTCTATAGAATCAAATATCTCATGTCTAATACCGTATTTAGGAGATTGTAGAGTATAAACCATTATTTTTTGCTCTGAAAAATAATATACATCTACTTTGCAATATATTGTTTAATCATTGGTGATCTTGTAATTGCTTTCTTCATCAAAGATGATTGGTTATGGAGTTAAGAGAAGTGCAAGTTTATTTTTTGCATTATCTTCCCTATCAGGCTTGAAGGGGTTATTTTCCCCCTGAAAACAAACTTAAAGATCAAAGTATACAAGGATGATTGTTTTCCCCTGAAAACAAACTTAAAGATCAAAGGATGATTGTTCTAGAATGCAGAAATCAAAGTATACAACAAGTTTAATTCAGTTGTCACATGATAAATTGATCCAATATCAGGAAACAAATCATTCCTTAGTTTATACGCCTCCAATCATCCTTCCAAAGCAAATTAAGCAGAATCATAACTACAGAATTTGCAATGCCTAGTTACTCGGCCATTAATCAAGCGCTGACACACACTTTAAATTCATGCTTCAACATTGTGACAGTTTGAACAGATTCAACTATCCTGGAAAAGGTTCAATCGAATAAGCAATGTCCTAAGGCGAGTTGATTCCATTAGTGAGTGAGTTTAGATGTTTAATGTTTATGTTTTTTGTATTGATGTATTATTAAAAGTAGAACTAAACACAATCAGTCAACCTCGTGACGTGGCTAAGTCTGTAATAAACTCTATTTCTTGAATAATAAAATTTAAAATTTAGGGGTGAAAAAAAAGAATTGTGAATACCGAGTGTCATGATATGAATTTCAAGTTTGATTGGGACACTTTTGGTTTTTTGAGAATACTAGCGTGGTCGCGTGGAGGACTTGATACTAAATTTAGAGTAAATTCGTATTATACCTCAAATGATCTATAAAAAGACCATGCGAAAGAACACATTTACTAATCATTTGAAACATTCTTCACAAGTCTACCACACCTCCATACTCCAAAGGGTGGAGAATGTATATATACAAAGAGGACAAAGAGCATATAAGGTAGCCAATATGGCTACATATAGTGAGTGTATCAGCTGCACATAATGCAGTCTGTCAGAATTGATTGCTATGATGAATTGAATGCTATGGTCATGGCGTATGTTCCATAGGACCTTGAATAAACCTACCAGTGTCCTTCGTTTTCAACAGCACGGTCAATAAGTTCACGGCACTTGGTTGTGACACCATCTTTCTGATTTCAGTATCTCATTTCTGTACACACTCCCTTCAAACTGCACTCAACCATCTGAGGTCGACATTACATGGTTGCAAATCTTCTCAATATGCCAACCATTCTTCCTCCAAAAGATGGTGCATCCACAAAAATGGATACAAAAGATTAAGATCAAGACATTGACTTTATAACTTGTTCTCTGCATGGAACATATTGGTGGAAATTTGGACCTGTTTATTGTGAGAATGTGTATCGCAGAATAATGTTTCATCATGATAAATTGATAACCATTCAACTTTTAACCAAAAATTTAAAATTTACCTGAAGACGTTCCACATGTATCAGCTGGAGTCTAATTGCATAACTTGGATGTACCAAATCGAATGGAGTATCATATTAAAAATGTAATACTTCACAGGCTTATTGTGCCTGTACAGATTCACCCTCTTCTGTAACAGTAAATACTAAATACCTCTCCATTGGAATGGCCACGATAATGTTCTTCAGATTCGGGATGTCCTTTGGAACATATAGGGCAAACAAAGCCCAAGTCAAAGTCTCAAAGAACAGTTGTACAAAGTTGTCAAATTCTGTCAAAAATATGGAATTAAACCTAAGATCATTTTGGAAGGAATAATAATGTTTAGTTAACTAATATTGCTTAAGATCATGAAAAGGGGTATTAATTTGGCAGTGGGAAAAATGTAATCATTCAGACAAAAAATTGAAAAAAATAAATAAATCTATTTAATGTTTTGCATTTACATGGAAACAAACACAAAACTAACTCTAAAATCAGCAGAAATATGAGCATAAATAAAAGATTGCATCTTCACCTTTTCAGCAACTTACAGATCACATACGTGTACATAAAATTTTAATCCAAGAACAGTGGTTCTCTACAACCTTATTATCAATTACAGTATTAAGCAAGTTTATTGTAGTATTTTTAGCAACAACAACCGTAAACTTTCACATAAATATGAAACCACACAATCATAATGTATTTTACATAACCAATGGATTTGTACATGATATACATTTCCATTCTTATCCTACAGTTAATTTTCCCATAAAAAGCAAGCTCATGATCTGGTTCTCAAGCTCAAAACCAATGGTTCTCAAGCTCAAGTACTGTAGTAGTTGTTACATATCTATGGTCTTTATTCTTTTCTTGCAATTTCAGAAAGAAAATATATGGTGAATACATCTAAATATGTAGAGAATGGAGAATCTATAGAGTAGAAAGGACCGTGTTTGTCAAAGGAGCACCTTAACACAAAATAAAAAACACTCAGGGCATAAAGGTCATTTCAAAAAAAGGTTGTAACTTTGCTGCACTTTGTATCAAAAAAAAGTTGAAATTGCAGTCATGATTCATGAAGTATTTTAGAAAGCCTATTGGTAAGCAATCGTTTGATAGCATCTTTCAGAAAACACATCCTCCAAACTGGACATAAACTAAGCAAGACCTGTTGGTCAACCACATATACACTTCCTAACCTCAAAGCCATTCTCACCTAACATCTTAACAGAAAAATAACCTCTTAAAATTTGTACAAAATAATGTTTACCAACAACAACCTGAACAATAAACTTAGATGCTTTCTAGAGTAAAATGAATCAAATATCAGTTCTCTTACCCTTTTCTTTTCACAGGAAGTTAGGGAATTGGAGTCACAAGAGAATAACTAACTAAAGTGACTCCAATAATTAATCAAGAGAAGAGATATTAACCAATAACTACATATATCAGCCTCAAACACAAAACTAATTTGAAACCAATGGGTAATGAAGAACACTGATGAACAGAATATGAAAACCAATTTGGTTGTTCAATTAGGAGTATGAAAATGTCAGATTGAGAAGTAAGTTTAATTATAAGGAATTAGTGAACAATATTATACTTGAATCTCAACTTCCTGATTGTAGTTCACTATGAATCTCAACTATGAAGTTCTGTGATTCAGAATTGGGAGCCAAGATTAATAGTGGCTCATGAGAAAAAGTTAGAAAGCTAAGGAATGATATATTATAGGAACTGAAATTTATGGCACTTGCGAAAACCTGCAACATAATCAAACAAAGATGACAAAATAAGCACTGGCCAGTTACTCCCTCGAGCTGAGATATTGTCTTAGACTTTGATTTTGTCAGAGTTACATAAGAAAATATGAGTTATGCATGCAATTTAGGACGGATAAAGAAAGGAAACAACACAGTTCCTTACTTCCAAACTTGAATTTCAATGAACTTGAAATACCCAAAGACGAAGAGAAACCTCGAATGATGTACTCTGGATTCTGGAGACTGATTACATCAATTCGAAACTAAATGTAGACTGGTGTTGATCGAATTGTTTTGAATTCCCAGTTCAGAACTTATTTCCCTGGAACTCGGACGAATTCCACTTGGATTATCCAAAATGATTGATCTGGTTACTCTCGACCTAAAAAATAACAATCCGCAAATCGATCAGAGCATCAAAATTTCAAAAAGATTCCATCTTGGTCAGTAAAAGAAGAGTACCACACTTTCGAAAATCAAATCTGAACTCACCCAAATTCAACTGCCGATGTGCCGAAAATTCAACCAAATTCAACGTCGGAAAATCAAATCTGAATTCGCCAGAGAAAATCGGTTTAGAGAAACTTTTTGGGAACAGTCAGAGAAGAGGAAGAAAAGAACAGAAACTACTAACCCAACTTTCCTTCGCGTCGTTTGGAAAATCATACCACCGAACGTTTTAGCATATGGGGATATCAAAATTACGACTCAGTCCTGAAGGGAAGATAAAGGAGAAATTCTTAGGCTCGGTTTACCAGAGCTTATCTGTAGATCAGTTGAGTTCAGTTCAATTCAGTTCAGTTGAGTTCAATTCAGTTCAGTTCAGTTCAGTTCAGTTCAGTGAAAATGTAATTTGATGAAATTCAGGTTAATTCAGTCATGCTGATTCCATTTTTCAATACATCAATTTTCACTTCAGTTCAGTTCAGTTCAATTCAGTTCAGTTCAGTACATCAAGAAATAAGCTCTAGTAAACAGGGCCTTATTATACCTTCGTAATTATACAATATATGTTTATGAATAGTAAAGGAACAGATATTTACATATCAACAAAAATGTATTATAAAGGTACTAAGTTTGAATACAAAGTGAAACATACGGTTGTTAATCCCTCTCATGAAATATGCTGTTGTAAATGAACTTGGAAATGTGCTGAAATTTTTTTGAAAAATTAAAATTTGTTCAATAGGCACATTATAGACATAGGTTTTTATTGAAAAGACACAACTTTTTGTTTATTATAACAGAATAAGTTTTGTCCGGATCATCCGAATTTTGCAAATATCCGGCACCCAACCACATAGTGCCACGTAAGCCTGATTTGCCTTTTTAATTTAATTTTCCTTTTCTTTTTTCTAACTTCCAAAAGCTTCGTTTTATTTTTACACGCGCGTCCGAGTTTCTTTCTGTTACAGAAATCTGAGCGGGCAATCCATCTGTGGTCCTCTCTCTCCATCGGCCTTCGTTCTCACGGAAATCAAAGACGAGCGGTACGATTTCGTAAAATTTTCTTTTCAATTATTAATTTATAGGATTTTCACGAAATTTGATTTCACGATATGATAGCTGGGTGTTCGTTTTGTTTTAGATGATTTCTAGTTTATTTGCTGGTTATGATAAACACGGATCATGACTCATGAATCATGATGATCATGATGACCAATCATAAGTTTACTGATCAGGTGATTATGTGCTGTTTTGAGAACTAGTCTATCAAGTGTTTCATTGTTGTTACTTGTTACTTGTTGCCATGATTTCTGTCTTGCACCTTCTTTATATGTCCTAACATGATTTTAGTAGTTTCTTGATCAAGTACTTACAAGAACCACATTTAGAGGCATGATTGGACATCTGTTTTGTAAATTCTTCTTTAAAAAAAACTAACTTAAGTGCAAAACATTCAATCCATTGTCAAAGCTGCCAAATTCAGTAATTGGGGATTTGTAGACCAGTAAAGAAACTGACAGTCTTCTTTGAGCTCTCTGCCGGAATCCAGGGCGGGGTCTAAGTCCGGCGGAGGAGTGGTCGGATATCTGCAACGAGCCAGCTTCCATGAGGTGAGATGCGGTGGCTGGAGCCGAGAAGGTTGGGGTTTGAAACGACGCTGAAGGATCTGTACTCTGTAGTTGTCGATGACGCTGGTCTTTTCGTCCCACTTGGAGTCAGGGTCGATCAGGGAACGGAATTTGGGCAGACGCCGGGATGCTTCTTCGGGAACTTGGCTTAGACCTTGGTACTTCCGCCGTGAGCCACCCATCGCCGCCGCCGGAAGTGGAGGGGAGAGAAAGGAGCCACAAATTGATCTCCAACACGCGTGTACAAAGAGAAGAAGCTTTTGGAAGTCAGAAAAAAACAGGGAAAATTAAATTAAAAAGGTAAATAAAACTTACGTGGCAGCATGTGATTGGGTGCCGTATATTTGCAGAATTCGGATGATCCGGACAGAACTTATTCTGTTATTATAATTACTGGAGTGTAATTTTTTTGACACATGGAGTGTAGAATTACCAAATTACCCAGGCTGGAAATTGAAAAAGCTTATGGGCAAAAAAAGAGAGTATAGCAAACATAAGGGGTAAAAGGCGCAAATTTTGTTCGTGGACTCCTCCAGCACCCCCAAATCTCACAGCCCGTACCGAAAACCATCACTGCCCTATTGCTCCTCCCCCAAAAACCTAACCCCTCTTTTCCAATTTCTCCGTTGGATCCAATTCAGCACGGTTTCTGGCACCGTTTCCTTCAAGCTGGCTATGGATTATCAGTCGTTTGACAGCAGTGGTGAGACTTGCTTTCAACTTCTTCCTGTTTTTCCCCTCCGCCACATTGTATCTGTTGTGCTTTTGGGTTGATTTGAATTGTAATTCCTGTGGATTCCACTGAATTAATTTGGGTTCTTTGGTGCATTTTGATTTATGCTTCAAATTTTCTGTTTCCACTAGCTAGTCTTATGCTCTTGTGCTGTTACTTGTGAGAAAGTAGTTCTAAGTACTTGAAAGTTTCATAATTTAGCGGTGGGGAAATTTTCAACTGTTATTGTGCTTGCTGGACTATGCATCTAGCTCTGTTGTTAGTTTCCTCTAAATAGCCCACATGACCATTTGATGTGATTCTAAGAGATGGGTTCTAGCATTCTCGAGAATGATGCGGTTCTGCCTCTCGAGGTAGTGCAGTGCGCTGACGTGAGGCTTGACCTCTTGAGTGAAGCGCACTATTGTTGAACTTATCTTCTTCCTCATTAATTGATTTATTCGTCTGTTAGGATCATTTAATACCGTTTACTATAATGTAGTTACTTGATCATTTTAGTTTACATGTTTTCTGTGGCTTGAGCCTGTTACCTTCCTAGGCTGTATATCACCGCTGTCTCTGATCCTGAAATTATTGTTTCAGAACTTGCAATAGTGAAAATTCCTGTGATGTATAATTTTATGAATAACCAAATGATGGTTCAGTATGTATCCCCTTTATTTAATCCCAGCGGAAAATTCAGTATGTATTTTCTTCTTCCGCTTATTCTAAAAACTAGTTTTTCTGTTCTCAGAACTGCCTAATTCATTAAGAAAAAAGTGCTAGTTTTTTTACAGAAGGAAACTATTTACTGCTGATTTGATATACTGTATTATCTTCCTATTTTGCAAACTGGCTTTCCTTTGGTGGGGTCTTTGGGTAATTGTTTCTGTAAATCTCTTACATGGAGTCTAGCTTTACTGGGATGTTTATATATAATTAGATACTTCCAACTCTTCTCTTAAATAGCTACTATGTAATCTCTATTCAGGTATACCTGGTTGAAAATTGGTTAAAGTTGAGTGATTATGTCAATAAATTAATGCAGGAACTGATGATGATCTTCCTCCAGCACATCAGAATAGAATGCAAAGAGGTGGTCGTGTTGCGGGTAATGGTAGACCCCCTGTAATGGGCTCTGTGCCATATCCTAGGATGTTTGGTGATACTGAAATGGAGGCCCAAATTCACCAGCTTGAGCAAGAAGCTTACAGCTCAGTTTTACGAGCCTTTAAAGCTCAAGCTGATGCCATTTCCTGGGTACTGCTATTCTAAATGATTAATGATCTTAATTTCTTGATCTTTGTCTGATCATGTTTATACGAGTACTTATGTTATATTTCCTCAGGAGAAGGAAAGTTTAATAACTGAACTCAGAAAAGAGTTGAGATTATCAAATGAAGAACATAGAGAACTTCTTAACAGGGTTAATGCTGATGACGTTATTAGAAGAATAAGGTCTGATGTTCTAAAACATTATTATATAGCCAAACTACCTGTTGTATTTGAATGAAAATTTGGATCTTTAAATTTCCACTGAGTTTTGGAAATGTTTTGATCAGGGAGTGGAGGCAACCTGGTGTACATCAACCGACCATGCTTGGTGCTGGTCAAGCTGTCCATGATCCAGTACCCAGTCCTTCTGTATCAGCTTCACGCAAAAAACAAAAGATAGCACCTACTCAATCTTTTGGAGGACCTACCTCTTCCTTCCATCCCCAGGCAGTGGCTGGAGCAAATCAGCCATCTTCTTCAGCAAAGCGTGGTCCAATGTCAGGGTCGAAGGGAAAAAAACATAAATCAGTAAGTTGTAAGTCTTCAGAATGTTAAAACTATAACGGATCAATCTTATAATCTTTCTTGCCTTCTACTAGGGTCAAATAATACCTGGAGGACCTACCATGAAAATGCAATACCCCTCTGGCCTAGCTGGTAGAAATCAATATGGTAATCGAGGTTCCGGTGGTCATGCAAGTGAACTTCTTGAACCACCAGCGTCACTGATTGGTAGGAGAGTAAGGACTAGGTGGCCAGATGACAATAGCTTTTATGAAGCACTTATAACTGACTACAACGCGATTGAGGTAATTCAGAAATCTGTAATGTAGCAGTTTACTCTCCTGCTGCTATGATGATGATGTTACCTTTCCATGTCATTGCCAGGGAGTGCATGCTCTTGTTTATGATATGAATACTACAGATGAAACGTGGGAATGGGTCAACCTTTCTGAGGTATCTATTTTGTTTACTTCATAATAAGAATATCGTGAGAGGTGGGATTCATCATTTTGTACCTTGTTATCCATAAGCTGTATGCACGCAATAGTATGGTTCAAAACTTTTAAAAGATGTATGATTATTTTGTGAGCAGGAGCATATCAGTTTATTGTCCAATTAACCTTTTGAATAATATGAATAGCAGGAGAGGTCACTGGCACTTATCATTGTGTAGCCTTGTTATCCATTAGCTGTATGCAAGCAATAATATGATTCAAAAACTGTTTGTAACGATATGATTGTTCTGTGAGCAATGGCATATCTTGTTTGTAGTATATCAGTTTAGAGGTTATTGTCAGATTGTCAGTGTGTCTTGAACCATATCTGCTTCATGATGTTATTTACATTGTGTGTGGAATTAGCTTATGATTAAAATTGTATTTCATATTTTTTGCACTAGTACCAGCGGTCATAAGTTCAGTCCCAGTTCAATACATGATGAAATTTTACATATTGTTGCTTCTAATCATGTAATGGCTATCTACTGCTGTTATTGCCACTTTAATTTGTGGATTGCTTCACTATTTTGTGATTGATACCCCAAGCTACAGTATTCAGTCAATGATTCTCACTATTGCAGTCTTCTTGCAATTTATTCTTGGCTAGATGATCAATAAAATTAAGAAATACGTTTGAAGAGCTGTGAAATAAATCCCTTTGAGTTTAATTGGTGAATGAGACTGAAGCTTTGTTTTTGACAGTCACTTGATGACCATGTTTCGTGCAATACTATATGATGACATGTATCTCATGTTTTTGTTGACTTATTGTCTGAGTGATGTATTTGGTTTGAGTTCATGCTCGTTGGGCCATAGAAAGCCAAACTGTAAATACTTACTTGGCATCCATTTTGAGAAAAATAATTGTCTTTTGGAAATTGAAGGATAAGTTATATTATTGTTTTTGTAGCGCCAGTCATGTCTCTAAACTTTTTTCTTCCCTTTGTGGTCAGATATCTCCTGAAGATATTAAATGGGATAGTGCAGACCCTGGACCTGGACATGGGATGGCGAGACCCATGGTACGTGAAGGGGGTCCAGGCGCAGGTAGAGGTAGGGGTATGTCAAAAGGTCAGATGCGCAAAGACTTTCCTCCATCACAAAATGGTATTGGAAAGAAGGGATTGGATGATATTCAGTTGCTTCACACAGATACTTTGATTAAGGAGGTAAGTATATCCCGTTGATTGGTTCTAAATTTGGTGCCTGCGTGTGTTGATTTTTCTAGATGTTCTGACGGGTTTTTTTGATAGGTTGAGAGGGTTTTCAGTTCAAGTCACCCAGATCCTATGGAGGTGGAGAAGGCAAAGAAAGTGCTGAAGGTAACACACGCATAATCATACGGCTCTTGTTCTTTGCTTTATCACATATAACTCATTAGAAATTAATGTTTTTATGATCCAGGAACATGAACAAGCACTTGCAGATGCAATTGCAAAGATTGCTGAGATTTCTGATGGTGAAAGCGGTAAGGATTTGCTTAGACGTGATTTCTCTTTATAGGGTACTCTTGCCATGTGACAATGCCTGTTTAATTCTATTCTTTTTCAGTCATTGGCTGTACTGTGATATTTATTTTGGAGAATAATCACTGTAGTAACTAGGAACAGTTTATTATGAGAACACTTGAATTTTGCTTTACACATATAGTAAAGCAGTTAGAATGTCCTTGAAAATAACTTAGTTGTGGTCCTTGTGGGTTTGCTGGGTTAAGTTGATTGAAATAAACCTTAGAACCATTAAAAGATAATTTTTTAGTCATTTTTCGTTGACTAGTGTGCTTCCCAAATTGTCATTTCTTCCTTCTTTTTCTTACAATGAAGTTTTTGTCTTAAAAAAGTTTGAATTAAGTAGTTGAATTTATGTTTGACAGATGGTGGTGGCCACTTCTTGCACGGGCAATCTCTGGACCGGGAATAACTACTCATTAGTGTAGCAAGTGGTGGATTGGAAAGGTGGCCTTTTGGTTCAGATCCGAGTAGATGAAGTCTAACAGAACAATTCTGTATGATGATTGTTTGCAATCTAAGAATTGCTTGTACCGTGTTGTATAATGTGGCCCAACATAAACCTGCCTTAGTAGCCATGGAATTGTTGTAGTGTTCAGTTATTTAGGGAGGGGCTAATTTAGATGGGGGTGATACCGTTTATATTATAATGGACAGCTAAGTTCTGTAAAATTATCCAACAGTGTCGTTACCGACCAGCCAATGCATAAGTGTGTGAAAGTCTGTTATTCTCTTTTGAAGCACATTTTGAAGGAGCAAAAGTTGAAATTGAACCGATACAAGAAAAGTGAATTATATTTTTTTTTTCCTATAGTTATGTTGTGACCTGTTGAAACTAAATGCTCCCAAATGGAGCGTAACATTACATTACATCCCAATTTCCTACACAAACAAAACCTTAAAACAACTGTGACCCAAGAATCTATAAATATACAAAAACCATCATTTCCTAATCATTTCAGACTAATCTAATCTTCATCTATTCTGAGCTGCCTGGGACGTTTCTTGTCCCGTTGAGAGGACCCATCTCCTTCAACATCCTTCCCCCGCTTCCTTGTGAACACGACCACCTCCTTCTCCTTTGCTGGCTTTGCTGTGCTGGTGCTCCTTTTCGCTGGGCTATTCTCCTCCTTAGTTGTTTGTTTCCGACCCCCTCCACTGCTCTCCTCCTTTGTTGTTTGTCTCCGGCCCCCTCCACTGCCGCTAACACTAGCAGCACTTCGCCTTACAGGCCCGTCATCCCTTTTCTCATCCACCTTTTTCTTGGGTGGTGGTTCCTTTTTACCACCTTTAGGAGTGTTTTCTTTCACGCTTTTTGGTGTTTCCGATGCTTTGGCAGGAGAGTTTTTCTTAATCCTCTTGAGAAAATCTGCTGCACCAGTCTTTTTAACAACAGCAGGTGCTGCTTCAGTCTTTTTCTTCTCTCCTTTACTAGCCTCTGCTTCATCCTTCTGGGCTGATACACTCTTACTCTGGCTGATGCTAGGAGTGGAGGAATCTGTCTTGGTAGCATTTGGCTTACCTTTGACACCGCCCCTCCTCATGCTTCGGACACCAGTCACTGGTTTTTCTTTTAGTTTCAGCTTCCCCAAGTCATCATCTTCGTTTGAAGTGCTCAAAGGGGACTTTGCTAGAGGCTTTGCATTGGCAGCTGGTTTATCAGTAGTGTTCTTCTGCTTCTGATCTGCCTTGTTGGCCGAGGAAGATGCATTTTTGGCAGAAATGGAACTTCTCTTGCGGCAAACTACAATGGGATTGGCATGCTTGTGGCTAGCAAGCAATGAATCCGAGCTTCCAGGTTTCGAAGGTTGAGGAGGGAGGGATGAATTGTCATTCTTCATCTCCTTGATGACGAGTTGGCGGAGATCTCGGGCAGCTCGTGACTCGGCAGATGCCTTGGGAAAGAAGACAATAGCATTGTTAAAAAGAAGCAATAGGTCTAGGTAAAACTTGGTAGGGCATGAGGAATAAGATCCATCATCCATCCCAGCTTGTATTGTTTCAAGATCTACGTGCCGCCGTATTGTTTTCTTGTACTTTTCCGTTTTCTGCATATCCACCCAAAGCTTTATTAGACTCCATCTTTTTTTTATATCAAGACACCTTAATCTTTGATTTTATCATATACAGTTTACATAATTTCAATTTCAATTTATATATATATTTATAGATATAAATTTTTATAGCCATAGAAATATTGACTTAATGAAAAACATGGAGCATATTTTCTAATTAATATAATAAAAAGGGAAATTACTTACTATCAGACTTCATTAAAGCTGAAAGGAGACTCTTATTATCAGGCCAAGTTCAGACAAAGAGTTGACTGTTATAATCAGGCCAATTTCAGAAAAAGCCCATAAAAAACTGATGGATTATTGGGTCAAGAGATATGGACCGGAACATCAAATCCATGGATATTGGAAGGCAAAGGAGAGTCCAAAGGACTTAAATGTGGGACCCGCAATCCATAAATATATTTCCTACGCCACGTGTTTAGGATTACGTAGTGAACGGTCCAACTGAGTTCTCAGCACTGGATCATATTTACAACCTACTTAATAACTCAACTCCAGTTCCTGATTAATCCCCTACTGTAATCTTTCACAACTCAAACTTTATTTTTTTTACAGAAAATATACTGGAAAAATCAAGTAGGTGTAAATAGTAGTAATTTATAATTGATATACTGATAAAGTATAAACTACTTAGCGGCCATAAGAGCGACGTTAGAATCTTATTACACTTTAGACATTTGACTGGCTTGCAAATGCAAAACAGGAAGCATTGCGAATTTAATATTCGTATGATCATTCAATTATAAAGTTGTGATTCAATTCCAAAAAGTAAATCTATTTTTTATTTTTTTCCATAAAGTAAAATTAATATTACTGTGCATATCCATGCTAGACTTGCTCCTAACAGTTAGTACTAAAATGGCACATTTACTTTTTCACAATCTTCCACACATAAATTTGACAAAATCAAAGTTTTTAATTATATACACTAACTACACATAAAAAATTTAATTTTCAATATTATACATTAGCTTACAAAATAATTTTTTGTTCTTATTAGAAAAAACTTAATTACTAAATTAGAAAAATCAAATAAATATCTGGAGTTCGGATAGATTTTCATGAATAACCTATACTACATTATATATCTATATAATATTCTTGTAAATATTTCCAAAATCGTTAATTATTGACCATGGAGCTACATAATATGGATATAAACCTAAGTAACAAAATGAACTGGACTATTTATCCCTTTCCAACTTTAGATACTTTATCCCTCAATTTGACATCACCACACTCATCCCATATGTCTTCACTCACAATTTTTTCATTTTCCTTAAGAACATGACTTTTTCATCATAAACTTAAACCACAAAGGATAGTTGCCATTAGGATAGTTTTAGTGGTGTCAATTGTTTTCTAAAAATGGAAACATAAAATCATCAAAGGATATTATATACTTCATACTCTTAACGGAAAAAAGAAATAAAAAACCATAAAATTATCCAAAGCTAGTTCTTGTTTCGGGTAGAAGATAACGTATGGTATTATTAATTGAAAAGTAGGTTCGTAGTCTATGTCATTGTACATGGACTTGGGAGTACTACTCTATAAAGGAAGTGTGGAGGGTATATTTTCTTTTTCTCGTACCAATTCTGGAAATCCTGATTTTCACCATTTTACCCCTTGGCACATATTTACGTCCACATAACACATTGATTGACTTCCATCTTTTTACATGTAAAACCAAACCACGATTCGCATCTTCTTGAAGAGAATAAAATCGATGCGAATCTGGAAATCCCTTCATGAATTCCTTATCATAAAACTTTGAAACAAAAGTTGAATTTTCGTAAATCGATTTTACATGCGTATCCGATAGCTAGAAAACACAGAGACGGGCACTTTCCAACACCATAGAAAAACAGAACAAAACAGAGAATCCTCTTCCATTTTATGGCTAAATGACAAATTAGCCCTGACTTTTTTTAATTGGTCTATTTTCCTTTCCATTTACATACCATTAAAGCTGACCCTTTGAATGGCAAACCTCATTTTTACTGAATCAGTTTACCCTCCATTTAGAATAATTAATGTTTTATCTCAAAAGAAAAGAATAATTAATGTTTCAATTTCCGATGCGTTGTCAGTGCAAAGGAGTTTTGTTCACCAATAAAATTTCTTTTACTGTAGTTTTTCATTCATAATCCAAAATTTTAATGATTTATATAAATATATCGATTTTTTAATAATAATTAAGTATATATTAAAATTTTAGATGTTATTGTATTTCTTTTGTAAATTATTAATATACAAATCGACGGCGTAGTCTGGATGGTCAAACAAATCAACGGCAGAAAATGAAAGAAGGAAAAGCAGCGGATCGTTACCTGGCTTTGGAGCCGACGTTGGAACACCAAGCCGTGCTTATGCGCCCGAACTTTTTCCAAAATAGAATACATTGCCGCTGGCGGCTCTGTTTTCACGCCACCGCTTTCCCGTTTTATCGGGGCGGAGGAACCGCCGCCCTCCACCGCCTTGCTCCTCTTCCTCTTACTCGCCGAGCTCTGCACGTCGCTGCTCTCCTTCGTCTCCTCCGACTCGACCCTGACGTCACCGCGCGTCATCCTCTTCCTTCTGATTTCGTGCGTATCCGAACTGTCATTGCCCGACTCCGGTTTGGCCACGGCCGGTTTTCTTTTGAACGAGGCTCCCCTGTTCCCCGCCGAATTCGACTCGTGGAACGACGCGTTCTCCTCCTCGACGCCGCCGGAAACCGATTTCCCGCCGACATGCGCCGGCGGCTTTTTCTTGTCGTTTTCTGATCTCTTCTTCCCCTGTTTTGATTTATCACCATCCAGATCTGGCTGCTTCACGTCGTCGTTTCGGCCTCTCTCCTCCTCCATCGTCTTCACTTTAATCTGCAACAACCTGCTCCGATTCACAGATCAGATCTAAGCAAACGCTTTTCCACGTAAAGTATTCAAAATCGATTCATTTTTTTTATTTTTCGTCCCAAAAATTAACAAAAAATAAATAAACTCCGAGAGATTTACCGGATCGAATCGTCGTATCGGTGAACCTCTTGTTTAAGTTCTGCTACGCGGAGTTTTCTCAACTCCTCCAGCCAGAGGAAAGCGTCATCGTCATCTCCGCCTCCACCACCGTCGCCGCCGTCGTCGTCAGAGGAGTCATTTTTATTCTCACCGGCGCCGGGACGGCTGGTCGCGAACCGGCGTTTCAGATTCCGGTACCGGTCTCTGCAAATTTGGGCGGTGTAGGCGGCGGCTTCCGGCGAGGAGCTGCCGTGGTGGCGGCGGCGATTCTGAAGCTCCACCGCCACCTTATCCCAGTCCTTGAAACCGTGGCGCTTCACGGCGTACGCAAGCAAGAGCTCCTCCCACGTACTCCATAGTACCGCGTTTGACATAATCACACCCCTGGCTAAAACAATCTCGGTATTAATACACATATATGACTTTTTAACAACGCTCGCTGGTTCACATCTGCCCCCCACCAAACACGCCCTTATTCAGAATAGAGCGTCTCCATGTTTGAAACTTAGGGTTTATTCCTCTCTCTTCTTTATAGAGCTTCTTCGTCCTTATTCTTCTTGTTGTTGCTGTTATGGTAAAAAGGAATAGGCCTTTGGAGGTTTTGATTTTTCTTTTTCTGTTCGTATATTTATAATAAAATAAAAAATAAATAAATGCTCGGTATAGAAAGATTGCGTTTTTGATGGGTGGGGGTTTTTAATCGTTTGAAAACTGCCGAGAGTGTTTGTTTGTGTGTTATGGGCTCTCACTGTGTGTGAATTTATACATCTCTCTGATGGAGAAGGAGCCCAGGTAGATAGAGCCTATGCCAGGGCTGGATCCGGCTAGGAAAGGACGATTCTGTCCCTGGGAATTGCTCTCCTTTGACCTTGTTATCCTCCACTCTTTGACGGACACACTATCGTCATCTTCTAAACCTTTATTTTTTGCCAATAATAAACTTAAATTTATGAATGACATAGTATATCATTCCACATTTTGCCATATGACTTTGATAAGATTGAGTTTAATTTGTACACTATTAAGAGGTGTTGGATAAGTGAAATAATATAAGTCGATGTTATTTTTAACGTCATCTTTAAGTAATATTTCGCGCGTAAAAATATTCTAAGTTAGACTCCATTACATATTTTATTGTTTCCAAATGCATATAATTTGTTTCTTTAGATATCATGTTAATCTCTTAAGAAAATATTAGTCAAAATTTTTGAATTATGAATGTCAATGCAATAATAAAACGTGATAAATAAAAGAGAAGCGTAATAAAATTTAAAGGATGAAATTAAAAAAATTGTTTACCGTCATCTAAGAATTATTAATTCTACCTTTCAAATAAAATTATTAATTCAAAACTATTTTTCCCTCGGATAATAATAGATGTTTTCTCTCTTTTATTTGGTTTCTTTTTAATGATATCTCAAATCACGTTTTAATATTTTTTTTATATTAATTGGCACTTTCTTGTTTTGGGCATTCCAATAAAAATTCTATCGATTCTATTTATTTTGAGAAAGTTTCAAATAATGGCACCTTACGGTAGGGCAGGTCAAAATTAGATCATTTTCTACAAAATTGAGGGTTATTATTCAATTATTTTAATTATTTGAGTTATTTTTGTTTGAGTCTAATGTTCTTATACTTGAGTTTGATCTTTTATTTGGTTTTATTTGGTTTGATATTTTAGGTTTTGGACTTGATGTTTTTATTTGGCTTGATCTTTTAGGTTTTGAGTAATAATTTTCACTTTATTTCTTTGATCTTTCATGTTTTATGGTCCAAATAATTAAAATAATTGTATAAGAACCCTCAATATGGTAGAAGGTAAACTCATTTTGGTATGCACTTACCGTAAGGGGACCTTACAAGAGACGCTCTCATTTACTTTTTCTTTTCCAACCTTAATGTTCACCAGTCAATTCACGTTTTTACAGAAAACAGTGTCAAAAGTAAAGCGTCATTATTTAAAAACCAAAAAAATATCTAGATTCATTGAAAACTGAAAGTATGGACTCCAACCACAACTCATATTCATGGGTTTTCTAGATTCAACCATTAATTTAAGTAAAACATCCATTCAAATCAAAACCTTTAAAGCATACTTTTTAGGATAATATTTCTCAATAAAGATCACTTTTTATTTTATTTTTATATGACATTGTGGAGTTTTATTACCACTCTAAAATAAGAAATTACTCTTTATTTAAAAAGTAGTTACCTTTTTTCTTATATTAGACCAACTAATAGATGTTGAAGCTGAAGTAAATAAGCTGAACGGGACAGGGCCCATGTCATCTCACATTTATTATTTTATATTTATTAAATAATATATATTCTAAATATAAATAATAATAAGTGCTGCTTAAAACATTCTACCACTGTTTAAAGTAGATCATTATCTTATTTTATCAAAACATAAATTTTGGCAAATAAAAACTGCTTCTTGAATTCAGTCTAAGGGTGGATATTGGGTCGAGTTGTTCGATATCGGGTTCGGATAGTTCAGATTGACACCTAAAAATCTTAAACCCGAACCCAAACCTCATTGGTTAGAACTCAATTTCTAAATTCGAGTTTGGGTGATTTGGGTTTTGGTTTGAACCCAAACAACCCGGATCACAACTTCTTTTATATCCTTAAAATTTCTTAAATTTAAATTATAATATAAGCAAATATATATAGGGGATATATACATATTTAAACCATCTGTATAAACTTTATTCGGCTCAATATTTTGTTTCTCAGATTTTTGCCTACCCCTTAGGATTCACTACCATAGTAGATGATGAAGTTGAAGACTACCTTTTATTTGTCATATTTTAACTTTTGATAAAAATAAGATAAGTACCAATTATGAATAACGAAAGAATATTTTAAGGAGCACTATTTATATTTGATAATCTATTTTTAAAATATAAAATAATAAATATCAAGTGGTACTATTGATTGGTTGGTCAAACGCATGAAAATAAATAATCACTTCTTAAATAAGAAGTAGTTCCTTCTTAAGGAGGGGTTTGTAAAAACTCTAAAATGATCATTATTAAATAAGGACTAAGGAGTATTACTTATTAAGAAAAATGCATTAAGAAGAACTCATTGTAGATGCTCTTAGGCCCTGTTTGCCAAAGATTATTTCTTGTTGCACTGATCTGAACTGATCTACTAATAAGTTCTGGCGATTAGAGCTTTAGTCCCTTTGAGTTTTGGGATTTAGGGTTTTGTAAAACTTGGCTTTATAATAGAATTTGCAAAAACCAAAAATATCAAATTTTTGTGTGGTTGGAGTTTTGGGTTTTGGGTTCTAAATTAATTATTATTATTTATATTTTTGTATTCTTTTTGCATTATACTTCTAGTAGATATACTATTCAAACCTAAAATTTGATCTAGATAGGGTCAAAATTTGTGCTTAATCATTAATCATATTATTAATAAAATTTGGTTTATTAATCGGGTGAATAATATTTTGTTTAGTCATTTTATATCATGGTGGGTCATAACTGACAAAAGTTTAGTTTGGATAAAAATTTTAACCCAACCTGATTCGACATTATTTGGGTCAACTTTATTTTAAGTGGTCAATTTTGGGGCAAAATCCGAATTTAGAAATATAAGTTTTAATGTTAGAAAAATAAAAATTTTAAAGAATATTTAGTTTTACTAGGCCAATTACTATTCAATAAATTAAAAAATGTATCAATCAACTTTAATATTTGCTACCAACAAAATAAACAAATTTATAAATATGTTATTTTTACTATTTATTTATGAATAAGTAAAATATATTTTAAAAATTATTAAATATATTAGATAAATAAATATGTTTTATTTTGCTATTAAATTGACCCAATTATATACAAACGTACAATAAATTAAAATAATACAATTAAAAATGTAAAAATTAAAACCTAGTTAAAATTTGGTTTGCACCAAAACCAAAATCTTTTCTGAAACAAACAATGTTATGGTTTTGGTGACAAAACCAAAAATCCAAAATCTCCTTGAACATTGAACCATTAAAGATACAATTTGTACTCCCTTCGAGCTCATAACATTATCTCTTTTCTTTTTGCACAAGTATTAAGGAGAATAGAGTGAGTAGTGGAGATTGTATTTGAAAGTTGAAAAAGCATAATGTGTAGTTGATATTAAAGAAATTTTACAAAAAAAAAAAAGAAAAAAAAAGGAAAGTAGGACCTTATTAGAAAATCAAACTAAAAATGAAAGTACAACATTGTTATTAAACTAGAGGAAGTATATGGTATCTAAGGGGTACCATGCTTAATGAACCCCACTAAATTAAAACAAATAAAAACAACTTTTATGAAATGGGTTAGTTTTCCTTTATTTTCACATATTATACTTGTGATTTTTCTATTTGATGATTTTACCATTGAAACTTGACATGATTTTTTGAGTTACACATTTTCGTAACTCGATGTCGAAAAAAGGTCTATATTATATTTAGTGACAAAAATGGAATAATCGAGACAATTTGATGACCACAAATATTCTATCCTTTGTAACAATGTCAATGCTCTGCTGGATTCGGACCCAGTTTAGCCAGGAGGCACTATGTCCGGAGGCTGGGAAGTGAGCTGAATCCTCAGGAAAATGAGGTTGCTGGAAGAAAACAGCGAATCAGTAGAGAGATAAGTGAGATAGGAATAAGAGAGGAAATGGGAGAAGAATCACACCAAGGAGGCTATAGGGGAAGGGCAGGTCGGAAGGTAGGGGGGCCAGCTTGACGCACAGGAGTCGGGAGTCCCACTTCCGGCTGCAATCTGGACAACCAAGGACCGCAAGGCAAGGTGATCGAGAGAGGAGAATGCAGAGGAAGCTTATTGGTCCCAGAACCGGATTCCAAACCTAGGGGAGTTTCAGAAAATGTCCAAGAACCATGACATATATCCAGGACCTTAGAACCAGAGAGTGACGCATGCGCACTAAAGGAACCACCGAACTGCCATAAGAAAGGAAAAGATGTTAAGATGTGACCATGAGAAAGATGGCCCGAGAAAGTACAAAACAGACAGGAAAGAAAAGGAGGCCTCACAAAGAGGAGTGAAGTGGTGAACGCCATGGAGAAACTCAAAGAAGGGGGCAGGCTATTTATAGGGAGATAGAGGAAGATTAAACGAATTTCCTTGGGGCAGGAAAAGTAATAACGGTGAAAAAGGAAGTAAATGAGAATAGGGAAGAGGAAACACGCGGGCGTCTCAAAAAATCTTAGGAGGTACCAAGTAATCATGGCGGTAGGGACCACGTGAAGAATAAAGGAATACGCGTGTTAGAAAGGGATGGAGGGGCAACTCAGAGAAAAGGAAAATAAGACAGAAGGTTTTTTGCCTCGGAGCCCAGAAACCTTTGCCTGGGGGGCTTGTGATGATAGATAAATAGGGAGATGACTCGGATTCAAGCCATCTTCCAAAAAGCTGCCTACTCACGTGACCAGAGGTGGTGACAAGGCATGATGAGGTACATTCACGTGCCGGAGGGCTCCGCAAGGTACAAGAAGGTGACGCATGATGATGAGGAGAATGAAGGTCTAAGGTGCATATAAATAGAGGCTACAATCAACCATTTCAGTTAAGTTCTCTAACTCTTGAATACAGAGTTTTATCTTTCCTTTCAATACGCGAAATCTCATCATCACACCGGAGCTACTACCATCGGGTAGCGTCGGGGGCTTGTTTCGCTGGCATCGGGAGAACAGGTCTCAAGCAAGTCCTATCCAAGGCCAAGGAGCTCGGACAGTCAGGAGTTATCAGCGAGCAGTCTGCATACTTCATCAACAATCCACATCCATAAGCCCTCGGATATATCAACTATCCGAGACATCGATTACTAGTGCGGATTTGCCCCGAATCAGCTATGTTTATAAACAAAGTTGGATTAGAAGCACTTGTTTTGAAAGTTAGTAAAACTAGTTTTTGCCTTTGCCAAAAAAAACTTATACTTTTATGTTAAGCTATTTTTTTTGTAGTTTACCAAACACTAAAAAATGATGTGCTTATAAGCTGTTCCTAAAAAAATAACCTTGTCTAGACTTTTTTAATGGATCTCATTTTCTGCTACGCTTCTCTTGTGATTGCTTTTGTATTAAAATGATCTTCCTTTAAACCCTCTCAGTTGATGAGGAAGAAATGACTTTTGAATGCTTCATTTAGGGATGTAGATACACTAGAGGTAGGTGTCACATAAGGGAAATGAACCATTCATTAGAACTTCTCCTTATATCAATTTCAAGGATTATAAGGAAGACTTTAGTTTCTGTAGCTCTATTTTCTTCAGGTTCAGTTTCATTGGAACCTTGATTTGTATCTATAAGCACTCATTGTATTATTTTGCTTCTTAAAGAGGTTTAAGGAGCCTAATATATTCCTCCCACCATTGGTGGTTTAATTTTATTTTTTTTAAATCTAGTGAAAAGTTTCGGCAGACACTGACCTTACTTCAAAGAAAACAACTGAATTGCTATATCACACCCTGTATTTTACTTTTACACGCCCTGAAATAGTGTAAATACGCCATAAAATGATTATTTTTGTTCTATTTTTTTAACCAAAATTATTTTATAGTTGTGGAAAATTAAACACGGTCTAAAAAAATTTCTTGATTTTTCAACATCGTATTATTTTTAAATATAATTAAATAATAATTAAAATACGGACGTGTTTCAGTAAAATACAGGGTGTGGTATAACAACACCTGAAAACAACCTTTTATCAACAAAAAAGAAAAAATCTTGGGCGACTTTCTCTCAGCCCAAACCCCCGGTGGGCTGGAGTACAGACCAACGTGACATTTTCTTCAAACCAAAATTCAGCGCGGGACCGAAGTATCAAATTGAACAAATTTCAATGCAAATTTGAGTTCCGGCGGAGCCGCCTCTCTGCACATCGGCCGACTCCGAGACGAGTAGGGTTTTCCCTTTCGGAACTGTGGAATGGAGTTCAGAGGGCGCAAGAGAGATAGATTAGACGATGATTATTCTGGTAACGGCGGTTCGAAGAAGTCAAGGGATGGTTAGTTATCTTTACCCTGTTGATTATTGTTTAATTTACTAGGCATATATTCTTTCGTGTTTTTAGTTTGTAGATCGATACTTTCTTACTCAAATACCAATTCACTCTCTATGGGAAGTGTTGGTAATTAAAGTTATTTTAGTTCATATAGAACTCAACCTTTTAGGTTTTTGCTAAATCTATAGCTTTGTTTAGCATGTTTGGTTAGACAATTTAGAATTCTGTGCACAGAATTTGTTTGGATGTGTGAGATTTGAGGTGGCTGAATGTAATCTATACTTGTGCATAGCATAAATTAGTTGGAGGGTTGGGTTGGGTAATTCGGGTTGAGTGTTGAATTTACAGTGTGTTTGCAATTTGGTTGAGTATATTTATACTTCTCGTTGTTCGTCTCATAACTTTTACTTAGGGTGAAGTTTTCTTTGCAAAAATAACTGCATAGACCAGCCATTAGAGTTGCTTCAGAGGGAAGATAAACTCAAGGGCAGTATGCTTGAATAAGTTGAATGGTTTATTCCCGAATGAACAAAGTGTTTGTGTAGGCTATATGATTCTCTTGCGCTATTAGTGAATGGAAATGGAGGTGATTTAGTTACAAAGCTGAAATTTAACTGAAAAATCAATCTTTGCAACAGAAATGGAGTCAATTACAACTGGTGTAGGAAGCAAATCAAAGGCATGCACAAAGTTTTACAGGTTTCAATCTGAATCCATCTAAAATAAATTTACTCTAGTTAATATCATGCCTTTGTCCTGAAGCTCATTTGTTGTCAAAATTTCAGAGCATGATCCTATTGCTTTCCTTTTAATTGTACTTGTAGTCTTTTTAAGCTCAATCATTCTTGATCTGGCAATTTAAATGTTTTGCTTCTTGTTTCATTCCTTGTGTGATAATTTATCTCAAGTTAAATTGATTTGTATGGTAAATATTGATTTAATCTTTTCCGTGGCCCACAATTCAATCTTGAAACATTACTAGATTGCAAGTTCTGAATAATAGCTGCAAAATCCCCATGTCTGCTTCCTGGCCTTGTTACTTTTCTTTTTTTCTTAAACAAGGGGTAGTATTAGTAGCATCTGCACTTTACATGCAATGCGCTGAAAGTTTTTGCTGCCTCTCTTTCTTGCTATTCTGCAAACCTTTTTGTTCGTCCCTGCTCTGAGCAATGGGATTAGTCCAACTCTGATCCCGTGAAGTACTCACTTACATTCAAAAAATAATATTTGAGGAATAATATTACTTATGTTATTATGTTTGTTGTCATCTCAATTTCTTGTTTGTTATTTTGTTTGTTGTCATCTCAATTTCTTGAAGACTAATACGTTCTGCGTTATTACCGTTGTTTACTGGCTGGTTTTCGATTGTGTGCTGCAGCACTTCTGGTTGCCAGTATGGCGAGTCATGCCACTTCTCGCACTATGTTCCGGGTTATAGTGCACAAACACAGCTGGCAAGCAAGGGTTCTGCACAAGGTGCAAGGAATGCACCTCTCAATGATGGCCCTGCCCCTGCCCCGTCTGTCAAGAGCAAGCTCTGCAGTAGGTTTGAGTCTCCAGAAGGATGCAAGTTTGGGGATAAATGCCACTTTGCCCATGGGGATGTGGAGCTTGGAATGTCAATAATACCCAACTACAGAGAGCAACGATCGGCAGGGGGCAGGTTCTCAGGGCGTGTAGAACCATCCCCACCAAGCTTTGGTACATCAGCAACAGCAAAGATCAGCATTGATGCGTCTCTGGTCGGAGCAGTGATCGGAAAGAACGGGGTGAACTCAAAACAAATATGCCGAGTCACAGGTGTAAAGCTGTCCATAAGGGACCATGAAACTGATCCCAACCAAAGGAATATTGAACTTGAAGGGAGCTTTGATAGCATCAAACTAGCCAGCGATATGGTTAGGGAGGTGATAGCAAACATCAAGGGTGGTTCCTTTGGTCGTGGTGGCCCAACTAGATCTCAATTGAAAAGTAAAATGTGTGACAATTTTCCAAAGGGTTCTTGCAAATTCGGGGACCGGTGCCATTTTGCTCACAGTGAGAGTGAGCTTCAAAAAATGTAATGGTTTGGATTTCGATGTTGACGCACATATCTTTTCTGATATATTTTTTGTGCTGCTCTTGGTGTACTATTAGAAGTCAAGATCCAGGTTAATGTTAATTGGAGTAGTACATCTTCAATTTATTCTAGTTTTTATGGCATTGTTTTACCTCTGTTTCTCATATTGCTTTCTTAATGTTGTACAATCGACAATCTGCCTTATAAAATTACAGTAGGCTTGATTTTAAAGATGAAATGTTATACCAATTGATTATTGCTCTTGCATAGCGTGTGAACTTGTTTTGTATGGTATCATCTTTTTCTCGTGCAAAGTGAACTTGTTTTGAAATGAGCATGAAACAGTTCTTCACCAGAAAAGGAAAAAAAACGTTCCGTCTCTTCCAATGAATGAGTAAAATGAGCTGGTATATAAAATGCCCCATAAAGGGAGAATATTAGAAAACAATGAAGCATTAATATAAGGCCCCCTCTGAATACTGAAAGTTGAAAATTAACAATTCCTTGTTCCATTGTTTCCAATGGGTTAAGAATAGGTGCAAGATAAGTACATAAATATCAGCCAATGTTTTGTGACGATTCATCCTAGAACATGCTTTTCTACTCAGAACCAGAATCACTTTCGAGCTGCTCTGTATTGTTGGTATGATTCAGCATTCGCTTCTTCACACCAACCACTCTCTTCCATTCTCCAGAGGAAGTTCTTTCAAAAACTCGAGGTTGCTTCAAGGGGAATGTTTCTCTCCAATCTGGATGTTGAATAATATATGCAAGTTTTCTGGATGACAATGATATCAAGTTCAGTACAAAAGAATGTACACACTGTCAAACAGACATTGCTTCATATAAAGGCTAATATTTAAACTCAATAGAAATCTCACCTCATTCATTAATTGTGCGTATGAGAGTTTAAACTAATCAGCCTTGCAAAGCAAAAGCAAACCTAATCTAAGAAGAAGATCAGCCACTTTCTTCACATTGTAAACTATGTAAATGATGTATCTACATATCTTGAAGTTGATATCACCTTACATCAGGAACTAAAGGCATAGCCTGCCTTGAAACCTATACATGTGGATGCGTCTATAATTAATCTGTATATACCGAATCAGATGGGTATCTCAAAGTTGTTAACATTCACAAGACTATTCTACTGGTTCTCCCAAAAAATACAGTAGAACCATCCCTGGACTTCTTCAAGCCGCCGTTACCAGATTATTCACAAGATTATTCTGATCGACTATTCTACTGGTTCTCCCAGAAAATACATTGGTGATCGGAAATGTAGTTCCAATAATATTTAATAATATCACAAGATAGAAACTAACATGTAGATAGCTTTTCAATCACACCATAAAATCTATCTGCACTCAGCACAGAATCGGATTACATAAGATTTGAGAAAGTGACAGAAGTAGCATAGCATATACACACACTTCAGCTCAGCTTATCTTAATTTACCTATAATATAGATCTTCATATCCGGATTGAAACTATGTCTTTCCAACTCACACAGAACAAAATTTATTTTTTTGGGAGGTAAATCTTTTAAATTTTTTGTGTTACTGATGAATTTTTCTCTGACTAGGAAGTTCAGTAACTATTAACCATCTCATAAATCAAGTAGGGGAAATTATAGCACCTCGACCCCGCCAAAAAAAAGTCTAGTGGATGAAACCAAATCCATCAAATTCTCACTTTAACACACTACACAACTCTGAAGAGCTTGGGAATTCTAAAATAATGTAGATAGTCACGACTCACGAATAGTGGTTCATAGTGCATAGCCATGAACAATGGTTCTACGGTCAGCTTGTCCTCCAAAACGCAAGCTATATGCATCTATATAAAACCATAGTTTTGACCATGGTTTATTTTTATTACCCAAATTATACAAATAACTGGTGATAATAAATAATTATCTACAGTTCTTTTGCATTTTATAGTTCTGATGAGTAAATGACAAAATGAATTAAATGTAAAAAGGGTATGTTTTTTCACGCTATGAAGGAACAGACTATGAAACTCAGCATGATGAAAAGAATTCCTGATACAGGCATACCTTCGTTCGTTTTCGACAAAGTCGGGAGCCTCAGCAGTAGGGGATGTGGAACACGTGAGGAGGAATTCTGCATCAGATAGGCTCTGCAGCATCATGGCAATATGTAGCTGTCGTATGGTCCTAATTATAATCAACACCGTTAACATGAGCAAACCCTTCACAAGTGCTGAAATGTATCAATCAATCAGCCAAAAATTCAAGACCAAAACAACAAAAGATGGAACAGTTATAGGTGAAGGGAGGATAAATTTTTACCATTTACAAGGAGCAATAACAAATCTATCAGTTCGAGTGTCATAAGTGTCCAGTAATCTACCATTCCAGCTAGGGTCCTCAAATGATGCGGTCAAACGGGTCTTCCTCACAATGGCATCTGGGCATCTGGAAGTACTATCAAAACAGGCCGGAATGACCGATCCAGTTGAGGGGTCGACCTAAATGAGGACTTGCCACCAGAATAATTTTAGGATATGACCAATACATATTCAGACAGGTGCGGAAAATACTTGGCATTATTGAGGGGGTAAAAACCCCAAACCCATAGTATCTGCCACATTACTTTTACTCATTCTACTAAAAAACCTTTAGTGCTTACTTGCATCATATCAAATTTTTATTTTACCAATGTAAAGTCTCATCCTAAATGGCTGAATTTTTTTATGTCACCATCTAAGTCTGAGTCAAGCTAAGTTCATCACGTGATCTAATACTTCTTTAAGATATAGCAAATTAACAATGATCCATATCTGACTATCTGAGTAGATGGTTTTAAGTAATGGCTTCTAATTCCATGGTCCAAGATAGAGAAATTATTTTACAATGCTAGTAAGATACGATCTAAATCCTAAACCCCAAAAATGAGTGACCTTGGCTCCACTACACTAACCTATGGATGAGTGCTACGAAGCAAAATGATCTTTAACCTTCAAGTCTTAAAGAATATCTTTGCAAGAACATGAATTTACATGATTCAACAAGTATAAACAATTAAGCACTGAAAAAATATGGAATTCTGAACACACTGGGACACACCAGGAAGCCAGTAAAGATAGGATATGCATTTCCTTCAGAATCTTTGCGGGTGTTGTTCTCAAGAACATGGAGTGTTTGTAGGTGGAATTTCCAAGTACTCTTAATCAAGGCCTCAACTATCTCGGCACACAGAGGAACGGAATAGCCAGCGTGCTGCATATGATTGTTCTCGAGCTGCATAATAAATCCAACACATTTGAGCTTAAATATTCTGCACTGACAAACATGTCTCTGGTAAATTAAAACCTAAGCAAGGGATTACGGCCCAGACCTGTGAGGAATCATCAAAACCACCAATAAGATGCACCTGCATGACATAAGCACAAACATGTTATTGACCAATATAAGAACCAGCAGTTTTAGACTGTTAACAAATGTAAATGGGGTTGATTTAAAAGGTTTAGAGGGATAAACTACATCAAGAATATCGTCATTATTGTGATCTACAATTAATGCTAACATCTGGGTGAGGCCAAATTCAACTATGCTCGGTGAATCCAAATGGGCAATAGAGGTCCTGCAAAAACCAATTTACATAGTTAGACACTTCATTTGCAAATCAGAAAGTTCCCAAGAAACAAAAGTTTGCCTCTTACATTCCATTTCTGCGGTTGCGAATGACCAGACCTACACATGTTGTTGCCTCATCAGTACCAGCTACCTAGCAAAAACGATAAACCGAGTCATATAGTTGAAATGCGGGAGAAATACGTCAATAACTGAAGTAACATATACAATGCAAGTTTAACAAACTATAGAGATGTAACAACAAAAGAACAACTGAGCTATATTGCGAAGCTCACTACCATGGTGGTGACTGCCTGACTGGCATCAGAAAAAAAAACCATTTATACAATTATGGCTTAGACAAGGACATGGCAGATTGAAACCAAACAGCAGTGAGGAAATGATGAACTAAACTGCCAGAACTAATCCTTGAGACTGCAAAGTAAACTGAATACTTCCATCACAGGTGCACATGTTAAAATTTATAAATCAAAAGACTTCGCCTGAAAATTACTCTCAATATTCTTTAGATTTAGAGAGGAAAAATAAACTAAAGTTCCAATATCCAACGAAACGCAACACAGAAGGAATGCAAACAAGGAGTAATTTACAGACTTGCACTAAAAGATCCAAACACAAATGATGTGCTGATGTTAATGTTAGTATAATTTTAGGCACTAAAATAGCGTGTTGGAAGTATGAATCGCAAGGTATAACTATTAAAATGAACATACATCAACGAGTCCCGGATCAACAGTTGCATACTCCCTCTGGAACACATATACCCATTTACACCCTTGTTGAGGTGAAAATTTTCGCTCTGCGATGGACTTAAATGCAGACGATGATGATATCAAAACAGGATGATTCATCAACCCGATCAAAGTCTCACTGCCCTGTTTATCACAAGAGTAAGAAAACACAAATTACAGAAAAAGTAGAACACATATCACAAAACTGAAAACAGCCAAAGAAAATATACATCTTCAGCCTGGATGAAGCTAAAATAGAAAATCTTGCAATAAATTTATGATTCCTTGGGTGTGGATCAAGATTAAAAAATGATCACATTTTGATCGATGTGCAATTTTCAATGAGTATGAAACAATACCTTTGGGTCCAAGGTAGATGTTGCTCCAGCTTCGAAGAGGATTCCACCTACGAAAATCATCTAAGCAAAGCGAAAAAATCTGGAACTTCTTCACTGATTGCTTCTCTCTGATTCAAGTCAAAGTGAAGCTGACTATGTCGACGGGAACAGAAGGAAACTTCGGCCCTGTGCGTTCTACAAAATTTTTGGGGACCAAATTCCAAACCTTACTCGTTCCAAGCTGAACATTTTTTGGTTAATTTTCTCCAATCATATTGGACCATCAACTTTCATTTACAAAAGTGCTGGGGACCAAAATCCAAACATTGTTGTTTTCTATATGCATATACATTAATTTATTTTTTGCAAATCTATATTTTACCATAATGCCCTAGATGAAACTTTAATACTTTATGATATTTTATCTTAACAAAATTAGAAATATTATAGTAAAGATACAGAACTGCAAGAGAAAAATATACCTACATCTTGCACATCCTTTTTTATTGACACTGCTTCCCTGGTAGAATTAGTGAGTTTGAGTTGAAAATGTAGAATTACTAACATTGTTTTTTTCGTTTTCACAAAGATTAAAGAGAATATGGTGAGTGGTGGAAATAGTGTGTTTGAGTTGAAAATGTAGAATACGCGGTTAAAATTGAATGAATATTAATTAAAATGGAAAATAGAACAATCTTACAAAACTGTCCCTAAAAGAAAATTATGACAATATATATTTTATTTTTTTGAAAAGGAAAATGTTTATATCACTTCAAGGTACAAGAAACCGTCTAGTATTTGTTGACAAGAAAAACGGTGGTGGGTTAGTCATTCGCATGACTAACTACGAATGAGCAAAATAATTCTATTTGGTTTAAGAAAAATCTATCAAAACCGCATTTTTTTTAGCTTATTCTGTAAAGTATAATAATATTAAGAAGATGAATGCAATATATGATAAAGAAAATTAATGGCTATAATATTATAATTCCTTGTTATATTATAATTTCGTTCTTTTGGGCAAAACAAAAAAGGAAATTGAATATGTCTATTTAGGACCGAAGGAGTATGTCTAAAGTTTTTATATTTCAAAAAAGATAAAATTTTAATTAAGACAATTGTGTATAATTTAGGGCACATGTATAATTGAGGCAATTGTAACAAAATCAGTGGTCGTGATTTGAAATACAACCATTTTTTTTGTGTTTAGTAAACTATCAAAAATCAAATTTTTGTTAAAGCAGAGTTTATCCGTATATCAGTTCAATTCAGTTCAGTTCAGTTCAGATCAGTTCAATTTAGTTCAGTTCAGTTCAGTGAAAATGCAATTTGATGAAATTCAGGTTAATTCAGTCATGCTGATTCCATTTTTCAATACATCAATTTTCACTTCAGTTCAGTTCAATTCAATTCAATTCAGTTCAGTTCAGTACATCAAGAAATAAGCTCTAGTAAACAGAGCCTATATCTGGTCAAAGCATCTTAAAAATAATGCACTTTTAAACCAAATTTACTTATGAATACAGTTCCAACAAATAGATTATAATAGATCAGGTTACATACTTTCAATAGTAAAATGTGTATAGTAGAATTTTATTGTGCACTGTATATTATTATTGGTGCATTATCAAAATTAAAGTAAATAAACACAAATAGATTAAACAAGATTTTGTCTAATTTTAGAAAAATAAATTGTTATTTTTATTTTTTGCCATACATAAAATAAACGTTAAATTAAATAAATGGGTCAAACTATAGTATAATATTTTGTCTGAACCTTTAGTCATTGACTTGGAGCCGTTAGATTTAATTGCATCTCATCTGAACCATTCGATATAAACCTATCATAAATTGCTTTATTATAGATTTCCACATGTCAGCTTCTTAGTGGATGCTTAAATGAATGATTGAAGGTTCAGTTAAAATAGAGAAACGGAATCGCATATAAAACATGTTTGCTATACGGAGTACCTTATTTCTCGATGCACTGTACTGAACTGAACTGAATTATACTGAAGTAAAAATTGATGTATTGAAAAATGGAATCAGCATGACTGAATTAACCTGAATTTCATCAAATTACATTTTCACTGAATTGAATTGAATTGAAGTGAAGTGATCTACAGATAAGTTCTGGCAAACATGACCTAATTTCTGAATAAAATACAACACGTTGAGATTTATAAATAAAAAATAACATGCGGTTCAAATGAAAAAAGAAAAAATCAAACAAAAGTCGAGAATCAGCATTCCTAAAATCTAAAATTCAAAAATAAATTATTACTCCGCCTTAATTAACTCGAAATGACCTCGCATTCCAAAAACCCAAGAAATTCAAATATAAATCCTCTGTATACAAAACCCAGAACCCCAGATTCAAAATCCCGCGCCACCAAATTCCCCATGGCCCTTCCCACCCCTCCTCCGGCATCCGACACATCCCATCCGTCCCCCGCCGCCGCCCTCTCCCCCGCCACCGCCACAACCACCACCGGCCACGCACCGAGACCGCCTTTCCCTCCAAACCCAAGGCTCGCGCATCCCCACCCAAATTACTCCACCGGCCCCTTTTACCCTCCCTCTCACATGATGCACCCTCCACAGCTCCTCCACAATTCGAGGAACGCGCCGCCGCATGACGCCACCACCTCCGCTCCCGCGCCGCTCAACCCCGGCGTGCTCTACCCTGTGGCATCCTCCGGCCGCGGATTCCTCAAAAAGCAGGCGCCTCTCTCCCACTCTAACCCTAATTCTCATCCATATATGGATCGCTCTGGATACAATAGGCCACTCTTTGGGGGGTTCGCTCAGTCGGATCCGGGTCAAGCTCCGGGTGTGGGGTTTGGTAGTGGTAGGCCTACTCAATTACAACAGCAGCCAGGTGGCATGCCAGGTGTGCCCGTTGCTCCTGTACAGGGCCAAAGAAAGGTTTAGCAAGTTCTCTTTTAATTCCAAATGTCTTTGTATGTGTTTATTTTACTCTAATTTTGTTTTTTTGAAATGAGGTTTACTTGCTGCTCATTTTCCTGACTTTATTTTTGATTTTTTGGTGGGTTTTGGTAACCTTCCATTGAAGTTAGTTATAGCTTCCATCTGACCTTTTCTGTTACCCATGATGGCAGATGACTGCTCCATCGATATCGAATGCTGATTCTAATGGTCACAGGGATGCAAGGTAAAGCAAAACACTTTGAAGTGTTTTTTTTTTTTTTTTTTTTTTGGTACACGCCTATGTCTATCATTATTTCATTTTACCTAAGAGTGGAATAGCTAAATATGATTCATATAGTCAATCAACTTAGTTGTTTTTTTCATGGAAGGGAATTTAGTTTCCGTTTTCATTTTTTCCCCCTGTTAAGTAATTTCTTCTTGATACCAGGGAGAGAAGCAAGGATGATTCTTCTCTTGTACTTATCAGAGATAGGAAGGTTAGCTTTGTTATGTTTTGTTCTTGGCACTTTCTTCTTCATCATCCTCTTAAGTGTCAATTCTTCAAGTGACACAATCATGAATGCATAGATCTTGCTCTTGAAAGGTTCCACAATGCCCTTATTTCTTCCAGCAGTTATATATGTAAAAATTGTCTAACTATTGCCATGGAAAATCATTTGAGCAAGATATGTGAATTGTGCTGTCTGCATAATCAGTTATAGGATAGAGTTTTTGATCTTGACTATATTGTATGCATGAAATATTCTGTTTGTATCTTTTGTCATACTCAGGGACTTTTATTAAAATGTTCAGTACTCTTTTAGTACTCTCATTCTACAGTGCATAGTTGTCGAAATTATATGTCCAGTCTATTAGTCGACAAATTTGGCATAAATATTGTATGACCTAGTAGAGATAAATCCTCAGGCACCTGCATAATAGACTGAATAAGATGCTGTAGTAGCCATCAGTTAGCATTTGAGTTTGATAATTTCTTCTTGTGGACCCATCCCATTGTAAAGTCACTGTTTTATTGATCTCTTCACCAAAGTTTCGTTTTATGAGTAAATTTTGGTCTTTTATGCTTAATTGATCCTTTTGATTCCTTATGACGGGGCTGCTATTCTGAAGTCAAAAAAACAATCTGAATCTGTTGTTGAATCTTAACAGCCTCTAGTCTCTTTGACTTATTAATTTGCTGGACGATATAAAATAACCCCACCCTGCACCATCCCACTCCTAATAGGAATTTGGACTTGGCTACTCAAGTTACATGCTGTAGAGTGTTTATGGGTATGATCATCCATTGGAGATATCAACGGGCACAATGCAAAATGTTCAATACGACATTTTTATTCAGTTACCCTTAAACCTCATGGACCGAATTTCCTAGGAACATTTATACAAATTATTGTTCAGGATATCCTATTTTCTGTTGCATGCTAATTCCTGCATACCTTTTTAAGAGAATAAAGGTTTCTGGATGGAATATACTATCTTAGATTGTGTGTGTGTGTGTGTGTGTGTGTGTTTCATTTAAAATAAATTCTAATTGTTCACTACTGTTTTACCTTTAACCTGTGCACAGGTGAGATTGTCTGAGAGTGCTTCTCTTTATTCTATCTGCCGATCATGGTTAAAGAATGGTCCTCCAGAAGAAAGTCAGGTTTGCACTACCATCTGGAATATTTATTGAGTATATACTATTTCATTATATTAAGATTCTACATTTGAAATTTAAGGAAGGGGTATTAGAAGATGAGAATCAATCTTCCGTGCATATGTATCTTAATCTGTTGACTGATGCTAAAATGGTTTTTCTGCGGGGATCTAATTGTACTGGTCGCGTCCTGTAAAACGTAAAATAGTTTATGTTCAGTTTCATGCTATTATTCTTGATTTTGAGGACATGTGCTCACGTTATTGAATGGTAATTCTTTTTTTATACCTTTAGAATTTCCAACTCTTTTTTTCCCCAGCAATTTTTATTTTTTTTGGTGAAATTTGTTTTTTCACAACCCACTGTTTAATCCTGTAACTGAACCTTCGCAAGCTCAGCCTTTTTTTATGCTTTTCTCAAAGACACTTTTCCTAAACTGACAGGTGATCACCACTTTGATCTGTAGCGTTAATTTTATTTGTCTAAGTTGTTTTAAGCAATCATGTTTTACTTTTAGTTTGACACATCACTAAAATGAATAATTTTCATAATAATTCCCAAATGTTCTCTGCCTCAAATTTCTTCTTGTTTTGGTTGTATTCATGTTACTTTGGTTTTGAGGTGCCTGGCATCCTAATGATACTCTTTTCTGGTAGCCGGTATACATGCACGGAGCTCAGTCACTTCCCAAACCTTCACCAGCAATAAAAGTTGACGCGGAGGAAGAAGTGAAGGTTAGTAAACCTTCACAGTTAAATTGTTTGCGAGTAAACAACTTAGCATGATTTTTTTGAATTCCAAACCTTTCTATGAAGTTGCTTGAATCACCTTTTAGATTTTACATGGTAGGCAATCTGACTGCATATAATGTGTTGCACAAACTCACAAGCAAACATTCATTAATTTTGAAAATATGTATACATATATGTTTAATCTAGTTTGTTTAGACTGTTAAAGAAACATTTTCTTGCAAATGAAATGTTGAAAACACCATTCCATTTTGTTTATTTCTAATGAAAAAGATTATCACTTTGCAATCCTATTTCTTTCTATTATAAACTTCATTACACAAAATTTTTGGCATGTTTACCAAAAATTTAGTTGGAATGTTTACCAAAAATTTTGTTGCCATGTTTCCTAGTTAGCCAGAGTATCCATTCATGGAATGAGGTTTGAAACGTGCCAAAATCTGAAACTCATTTGCCAGTGAATGCACACTCCAGTATTTTTATTTCAAGATTAGTCACTCGAGTAACACTTAATGAATTACTTATATGAAATACTCAGGAAGAAGGACCAGTGGAGGATTTAACCCCAGAAGAGTTGCTGCAAACTCATATCAGACGTGCTAAGAGGGTACGCTTGCGGTAAGTATACCTTTTCTATCCCAAGTTCATTTTACTCGATTATATTTTCATGAATTGTGCCCTTGTGGTCTTTGTAAGCTTATTCTAGTACTCTGGCCACTCAGTTTTAGCTGTTATTTTGAATTTAGTCCCCTAGAAATTGTTTTCCTAGTCTTATCTACGTGGATGTTTCATCAGTATGTTTTCCTCTTTGTGGCTTCTCTTCTCGGGTAACATTCTTGAAGCAACCATGAATTACTTTTTCTCTTGGCAGATAAAGGATCTTATGTTTCTGATGTAAAAAACTCTTTTTGGCTTGTATTGATACACATGTAAGCTATCCCCTCCCCCCTCCGGGGGATTGATCTGCATCCCGTCCCCTACAGTATTAGCAAAGATGATACAACTCCAATTAAATATTTCTTGGAAGTATGTGAATTCTATCAAGTGCTCAATCAAATTTGTTACTTTGACAAACTGCTGAGAGATTTTAATGAAATGCTTTTATTGGGTTGAGGAAACATCCTATGATAAACTGTTATTGACGAAGAAAAAGTTGACTGGGACAAAGGATAGGTCTCATGGGATCCTAAATAAAGAAAACTAGATAGCTATCTACTCATCAGTCAATAGCGAAAGTCATTATATGGGTCCTTGAGTAGAACATTGTCATCAATTTCTAGTTTTGGTGGTTGAGGCTATACTTGAAAATCGTGGTATCTCTGCATGTGCTAGTATTACGAATATTCTTGCATTGACCATTTTGTGACATGTTATAATGTAGATTAAGGGAAGAAAGACGTTGGCGAATCGAGAGATACAAAAACAGACTAGCACTTGTTCTGACTCCAATGATAGAGCAACAAATGAGAAACGATCAATCCTCGGGAAAATGAATTGTCTCATAAATACTGTATGTTGAGACATTGAGCTAGTACATTGAGTATTTAGTTAGGTTGCAGGAATCTGTAATAGCAAAAGTTTGTTTACATGGTAGTATAGCACGATTTACGTTACAGCAAAAGTTTATTAGAACTTCAAATTTGATTCTTGGAAAATATGTTTGTACTATCCTTAGATGAGACTGCTGCTTGTACCATATTAGCCTATATTATTTTATTTTATTTGACTGCTAGCCTATGGCCCTGTTTACTAGAGCTTATTTCTTGATGTACTGAACTGCACTGAACTGAACTGAACTGAAAATTGATGTATTGAAAAATGGAATCAGCATGACTGAATTAACCTGAATTTCATCAAATTGCATTTTCACTGAACTGAACTGAATTGAACTGAATTGAACTGAACTGAACTGAACTGATCTACAGATAAGCTCTGGTAAACAGGGCCTATATTATGATTTTCCCCGCAAAATTTCAAATTTATCGGGTGCGATATCTTCAATTTGGCAAATAAAGCCTTTAATGGACGGGCCTGATGGCCTTAACAAAGCACAAAATAATGCAAATCAGCTTGTGTGAAGTATGATGAACTATACTAAGGGGGTGTTTGGTGATTAGCTGATAGTTGTTAGCTGATTGTATTAACTGATTTGACTAGCTGATTGCATTAGCGGATTTGACCAGATGATTGCATTAGCTGATTATACAAAAGTGTTTGGTGATATTAGCTGATAGTTAATAGCTGTTTGTTTAATTTATGTAGTAAAATGACATATAAGGACATGAGTGTATGTTATTGAATATTGATTATTGTATGGCATAAATAATAGTATTAATTCATACAATATATATTTCTTGCTTTTTTTTATCAACAAATATAATTCATGCATATCATAATTATTGTAAATGATTGGTCTATAAATAGTTAGAATTATATTTATTTTCTATTGTCAACGACCTTTTTAATTAATTAATGTAAATTATTGTTAAAAGGGCCAAAGTATATTTTTATATGTATCATTTTATAAATAGTAACAATAATATATATTAAATAGTTACGAAAAGTAATAAAATTATACATCATAAATTAACAAGTAAAATATTTATTTATTTGAAATATTAAAATGGTGCTTACATATAAAGTGAATAAAGTATTTACGGAAAAAGAAAAATAGCATTGCAGACGTGAGACACCCAGGAAGAAATGCCCAGGATTTTCCAAAAAAAAAAAGGGGGAAGAAATGCCCAGGAATAAATAAAATCAGGGAAAAAACAAATAGAAAAGGACAAACATGTAAGTTTACAAGCTAATAAGATTAGCGTTTTGGAAAACGCTACTAATTTAAGCATTTTGGAAATTAGCTGATTGGGCCCAAACAGCTTATTCAAACAGCTCTTTACCAAATACTTTTAATAGGCTTTTGAGTTGGTCAAACAGCTAATTGTGTTCAATCAGCTAATTTGAGCCCAAACAGTTCTTCCCCAAACACCCCTAAATTGAAGGGAAAAATATTGAGGCAACCTCGAATAGTAAGTCTAGTGTTACTCGAAACATTTTTGTTTATAGTAATATAAGGAAGCATATGTGCTATTATGAACAATTTTAAGGAGTGTTAAATTTGAACCGTTGTAGAATTTTTAAGAGAAATCCTTGATAAGGACTTGCTTCATTTCAAGAGTGGGTACCTCTTAATTTTTGCTGGGGCAAGGGGTATGTGGGATATTATTGGGGGTCAATTTAAATAATTATCCTATTTTATTTTATTTTTTATAAAGGAGTGACTACCTCTTTATTTGTGCTAGTCCAACCAATAAAGAAATGCCACATAATACTTATTGTCCCTAAGTTTTAATATAAAATTAGTTTTAATAGTATAGCACTTAAAGAAGTGGTTCTTACTTACGAAAAAGTTTCCTACGAGACTGTTATACCATAAACTAAGCTCATATTTTTATGAGCTTAGTTTATGTGTTTGTTTTATTAGACTTGTAAAGTTCAGATTTTTTTGGCTGCTTTGTGGAATGTCATGTTGCAACATGACCTTGTTTGACAAAAAAAGATATAATATTTTATGAATTCCAGCCCAGGGTTTGAAAGATGCAAGGAAATATTCGATGCTATTTCTCTATGGAAACTACAGTCTTGATGGATGTCTACAACGTGTTTTGCAGCTGTGTGAGAATGGGAATATTCGTGGAGCTGAATTTTCCATAAACAAGAAGTTGAGACAACCATGGATTCCTTTTCTTCAAGGTCTTAGATTTGGAACAGAAGTTTATTGAAGAAAGGATTCAAGAGCCGTGAAAGAGGAAGTTTTTCCACGGTATTGACCTATAAAAGGAGGACATCAGCTGTGTGCTCTACAACCGATCTTCATAGCAAAATTCCTGTAATTCAGAGTTTATATTGTTCGAGCAAGAAGGAAACACAGTCCAAGGTTTTCTACAACCACAAACACTTGGGACGTGTGTATAAACTCAGGTGAAAGAGATCTTGCCGCAGGCTTCGTGGAAAAGACGATAATCATAGAAGCAACTACTAGAGAGCGAACTAGTAGTGTGATAGGCTAGCATGAATGCCATTAGATTGTAATAGACCAGACTTATTTGTTACTATCTAGTGAAGAATCTTTATACCGGGCTACGGCCCCCCAGACGTAGGTGCTTTGCACTGAACTGGGTGATCACATCATGTCTTTTATATATTCCGCACTTAGTTTTAAGGGTTCACGGGAAAACCGGAAGTTCCTCTGGGTGTGATTCCCCTTGCAGTATGTATGGTGGACGAGAAGGATCGGAGCAAGAGGGTCTCAGTGACATGCAACTTTGCGGTTATCGATGCACCTTCACCGTACAATGTAATCATAGGGAGACCATGGCTAACCCAGGCCCGGGCAGCGAATTGCCCGTACCTACTGACGATGAAGTTCCCCACCGCGCAAGGAGTAGCGGTCGTGCGGGGAAGCCAAGCGGTCGCAAGAAGTTGCATGATGACGGCGGTGTTGGACGCAAAGAAAGCAGTAAGGGCGGTGCATGGAGAAATTCCCCGCCAAGAGCTGGAGGAAATGCAAGTGGCGGACAAAGGGATGGTCACGGTGGGAAAGGATCTCCTGGAGGAAGTAAAAAGTGCCTTGAAGGAACTCTTGGCTAGATACCAAGGAGTGTTCTCATGGAGCTCGGAGGATATGGTGGGGGTGTTACCAGATTTGGGGGTACACAAGTTAAACATAAGCCCGACAACCAAGCCGATCAGGCAGAAGAAAAGACCTGTAGCCCCAGAGAGAGCGGAATTCATAAAAAATGAAGTTCAGAAGTTGGAGAGAGCCGGGGTGGTCGAGGAAATAATTTACCCGGAATGGATAGCTAACCCGGTCTTGGTAAAGAAGCACGATGGAAGCTGGCGCATGTGCATCGACTTTACAGACCTGAATAAGTGCTGTTCCAAAGACAGTTACCCCCTCCTAAATTTGGATCGATTGGCAGAGGCTATTGCGGGTTACTCGGTGCTGGATTTCTTCGATACGCACAAGGGCTATCACCAGGTACAGATGGATGAGGCGGATAAGGCAAAAACCTCCTTCATCACTGACTTCGGTACTTTTTGCTACAAGAAGATGCCATTCGGGTTGAAAAACGCGGGGGCTACTTATCAAAGGATGGTAGACAAACTCTTTAAGGACCAAGTGGGAAGAAACATGGAGGTATATGTCGATGACATGGTGGTTAAGAGCAGGGCTTACGGGGTTTTCTTAAACGACCTGGAGGAAATGTTTGAAAAGCTGGAGAGGAGCAACCTAAAGTTGAACCCCTACAAAAGCACCATTGGAGTAGGTGCGGGGAAGTTCCTGGGATTCATAGTATCAAGTTGGGGCATCAATGTTAACCCGGAGAAGGTAGAGGCCATAGTTAAAATGACCTCCCCCAGGTCGGTGAAGGAAGTTCAGCGGTTAACTGGGTCCCTCACGGCTCTCAGTCGATTTTTGTCGAAAGGAGCAGACAGACAACTGCCCTTCTTCAACATTCTCAGGAAGGCCAAGGCGTTTGAGTGGTCTAGGGAATGTGAAAAGGCGTTCCAAAGCTTGAAAGAGCACCTCCAGCAATTGCCCACCTTGAAGAAGCCATGTCCGGGAGAGGAGCTCTTTCTATACATAGCGGCATCCCGGGAGGCAGTAAGCGCCGTGCTAATCAAAGAAGAGGAGGGAAAACAGCACCCGATTTACTTTGTTAGCCGGGCACTTCGGGGGGCAGAGACCCGGTATACTGAGTTGGAGCAGCTGGTCCTGGCATTGGTGCACGCCTCCAGGAGGCTTAAGCCTTACTTCCAGGGCCATTCCATAGTAGTCCTCACCAATTACCCGCTTAAACAAGTCATGTTTAAGCCGGAGGCATCAGGAAGAATGATGAAATGGGCTATAGAACTGGGAGAGTATGAAATCCGGTATGAACCAAGAAGGGCCATCAAGGGGCAGGCCCTAGCAGACTTCCTGGTGGAATCAGAAGCAAGGATACATGAGGAGAAGGAAATGGAGGAGATAGTCGCGGCTTGGAAGCTGTATGTGGATGGTTCGGCGCACTCCGGAGGCAGCGGAGCGGGAGTCTTGTTAGCCAGCCCAGAAGGGAAGGAATACCCCTATGTGATCCAGTTCGCTTTCAAAACAATCAACAATGAGGCCGAGTACGAGGCTTTGATCGCAGGATTAAGGTTGGCAAGGGAGATGGGCATTAAAGTTATCACGGCACATAGCGATTCCCAGGTTGTGGTGCAGCAGGTAAAAGGGGAGTACGAAGCCCGGGAGAGGAGCCTTCAAAAGTATTTTGAGATGGTAAAGCCTCTGATATCCGGGTTTGAAACTTTCGACTTGGTCCAGGTTCCCCGAGAGAAGAACAGTAAAGCGGATGCTCTGAGCAAGTTGGCTTATTCAGAATTAAAACCGGAGCCTAACCAAAGGTTGTGTGTGGAGGTGTTAGGAAGAAGGAGCTACCAGGAAAACGACCAAGTAATGATGGTACATGAGGAAGAATCCTGGATCACCCCCATGCGGGCATACATAGAAGAAGGCATCACCCCGGAGGACAAGGTGCAGGCCCGGAAGCTGAGAGTTAAAGCGCCGAAATATGTGGTCCAAGACGGGGAGTTGTACAAGAGAGGATACCTCCAGCCTCTGCTCAAATGTGTGGAAAGGACAGAAGGTCAGCACCTCATCCGGGAAGTGCACGAGGGATCTAATGGGAGCCACCAGGGAGTCCGCACAATGGCTAGAAAAATCTTAAGGCTGGGATATTTCTGGCCGACGTTGTTCAAAGACGCGGAAAAATATGTCCAAGAATGTTTGTCATGCCAAACCTTTGCGCCATTAATCCATGTTCCCCGGGAGGAGTTAATTGGGGTCACAGGAGCCTAGCCATTCAGCAGATGGGGAATTGACTTGGTGGGGCCATTTCCCACTGCCCCGGGAGGGGCCAAATACGTAATTGTGGAAATTGACTACTTCAGCAAATGGGTGGAGGCAGAGCCGCTTACCAACATACGGGGGCTAACTTGTGTTAAGGTTTGTTGGAAGAACATCATCTGTCGGTTTGGTATCCCAAAAATCATAGTCACAGACAACAGAGCACAGTTCGAAAATGACCCTTTCAAAGCATGGTGTGTCAAGTATGGCATAGAGTAAATGTTGACATCTGTGTACCACCCCCAAGCAAATGGGCAAGTGGAAGTTACCAATCGCACCATTGTCAAAGGCCTAAAAACCCGCTTGGAAGGAGCGCGGGGAAATTGGATCTGGGAGCTGCCCAGTGTCCTCTGGGCCCACAGAACCACAGAAAGCTCGGCCACAGGAGAGTCTCCATACTGCCTGGTATATGGATCCGAAGCGGTGATACCCGCGGAGATTGGGATCCCGAGCCCTCGGGCCCAATTCCAGCGCCCGGAGGAGGAGGATGCTGGACGGCGCCTTGACTTGGATCTTTTGGAAGAAAAGCGAGAGAAGGCGGCACTCCAGGAAGCAAAGGTGAAGGAACGAGTAAAGAGGTATCACGATAGAAGGGTGCGAAAGGAAGTTTTTACCCCGGGAAACTGGGTGATGAGGAGGAACGATAAGAGCCACCAATCCCCGGAAGGGAAGCTGGCACCCAACTGGGAGGGGCATATAGGGTAAAAGAGGCACACCCGGGAGGGAGCTATGTGCTGGAGGACAAGCAGGGAAAGGAGATCTCCAGGAGATGGAATGTGGCTAACCTAAGAAGGTTCTATGGGAAGTAAAGTGCCCCGCGCAAAACCTTAGCTGCTAAGGCATGAATATGTCAGGCATGGATATGCCCCCCGGAAGCATGAATATGCCCGGAGAGAAAGTCCCGACGTTTGGCCTCGTCTTGGGCTCAGAGAGGAAGGATTGTAAGGGGAACCCATAGGTAGCTCCCATTCGGGTGCCCCGCTAGAATGAACCCGGAGCTTGAATGAAGCCCGGGGACCAGATGATGTAATGCTTACTAAAAGAGTTAATGAAAAGACGGGTTTTCTGAAAATTTCTTAGATGTTTATTCAGTCATCTTTGAATTTCAAATCGCATGAATATGTTATTACATTACAAAGGAATAATAACATAGGATTCTACATACATGTTTTCCTATCTATTTGTTACTATACCCACTTGGGACCTGACCCGGAAGCACCCTCAGGGTTACCCGGGCGGAAACTCCCTCCGAAGAATTGAGAAGATAGGAGGTCTTCGGCAAAGCAGGCATCCGGGGCTTGATTCCACGCAAGCTCCTCTTCCAATTGTGCGGCGTCTTTTTCGTTCAATTCGGGGATAGGAACAACCACGGACCCTTCTGGAAGCGGCTCCGCCAGGCGCATCCTCCTTACCCCGGCTGACGTAACAAACTTGTATTTAGGAAACAAGTTCGCTACACTTTTACCCTTCTCTTCCCGGCTGATGCGGGTGCCCTCAGCGGTTTTAACTCCCTTCGTGGTGACTCCAGAATCGGCAATTTCCCGGATGCGTCTTATCCGACGTGCTACTTCTTCCGGGTCAATAGATACAGTCTTATCTTCGTATCTTTCATACGCCACATCCATCTCCACCCGGGCAGGGACTCGGCGAAGGCTAGAGGGATAGGGCTTAGCTTCTCCCGCAGCTATTTTATTATGCCACTCCACGACGTCCAGATAGGCCTTATGATTAGGAGCTCCCTCACCAAACTTCTTCGGGTTAGCCTCCATGCGTTCAATCGTTCTGCGAACCCCGGATGGAATATCGGTAAGAGGAGACACCCCAACTAAGCCATTCCTGAGACCCAAGAGGTGGTAGGATAGCCGGGTGACTAGTAGAGCATCCTGGAGGACCCTATTCCTGTGAGTAAGGGACCGATTCTCCTTCTCAAAGTCGCAGAGAAGCCTGTTCTGGGCGGAACGGGTCTCCAATTTCCTAAGTTTTTCTTGCGCCCGCTCTAATTCGCCCCACACCATACCCAACTCCTTGCGCGGTGCGACGCTGAGAATCTTCGTGAAGGGCTTGCAGCTCAGCTATGGTCTGGTGGGAATTCAGGGCTTCCCGTATGTGATCGGAAGCAAGGTCGAAGCACTGGTTTAAAGACCCAAACTTGGCCTCAGTTGCCTTGAGGAATGATACCAGCACCCGGATTGTTACAAACTCTCGAAGGAAGCAATCCAGTCCCGCCTCAGCCAAGGCCCGGTTAGCCTGGTTGCCTCCAAACCGCCAATGGGCCAGTTTCCTTTGAAGGAAAGAACATTGGAGACACCCAGCGCAGGGGAGAGAGAAGTAGGTACCAGAAGAACTACTCGGATGAGAAAAACATAAGGGGTGGGCTCTTGCGGGAGAACTTCCTTTAAATGGTGCTCAGACTACAAAAGATAATAATCTCGTCAAAAGTAGAACTTGTTATTAATCAAAATGGGCACTAAGGCCGAAAGTTCTACATACACTCCCCGGGGGAGGAAACTTACAAAATACTTAAAAAGAAAAAAGGGATTACAAGGAAAAATAATAAACTAGAGTCTAGAGTTATACATTGTCTTCAGCAGAGTTCCCTTCCCCCGGAACAGTATGAGCTCTCTTAAACCGCCTCTCCAATTCCACGAGGTCCTCGGTGCTCCACTCCGGGCCGGCATAAGCAGGGGCGTCTACCGCAAGTTCATCAGCGGGCCGCTCGGGAAACCCTATCTTCCGCGTGGCCTTCCGGGACTGATATAGCAAGTCATTTTGACCCGCGCCAAAACCGACTCGGCAGTCCCCCTTGATCGTGGACCGCGCGGTACCCAAAGTTGTCAGGCACCGCGCAGTATTCATAGTAACTCTCTGCCCAATGAGGCGTCTCCGGAACTACCCCATAAGTATTGAAGCTTTCCGTGCCGGGGTCAGGGAAAGAAGCCTCGTCAATCTCCGGCAGTTTGACCTTCTTGATATCTGAGGCGGAAGGGACCCGGGAGGACATCCTCAAAGATTCCCATAGTTGGGGCACCAGGCCTTTCAGGTCCGCATCTTGGAGGGATCTCCAGCGATGGTTCAGCAAGTCATTAGCCTTGGGGCGGTAGTAGGAGGCTTGGGCTTCAAGGCGAGCAGGCCCCGGAAGCCAACCCCGTAGACTGCGGTACATTTCGTGGCAGGCAACCGCGCTCGCCGCAGCTGCGATACCCTCCAGCCTTTGATCAAAATCGACGGAGCGAAGGACCTTCTGGGTCACAGCATCCAGGGCCTCAAGCTGGGCCTCTTTCTTTTCTTTCTTGAGGGAGGAGTATTTCTTCTCCACCTCGGCAAGCTTCTTCTCCTTGTCCGCCAGCTTCTTCTCCCTTTCGGCCAGCTTTTTCTGAGACCCCTCCAGCCGGGCTTGCAGGTCATCCCGCCCGACCAGGTTTTCCCGGGTGTCGCGGAGTTCCTTCTCCATCTTGGCGAACAACCCGGCACTGTATTTAGAGTAGCCCCGGTTTAGCGCCTCGGTAAACTGGGGGTCTGCAAGGAGGGAATCCGCGAAGGCGGTACTCTGCAAAACAGGGCATAAAACTTAGATAAAAATTGGATTGTAATGATAGATGAGGCCTAAGGAAAGTGGTTACCTCTTCTTTCGCCTCCGGAATGGTTTCGGAAGTAGCAGCCCGCGGAGGAGTGTTGCGAGCAGGAGGAGGAGGAGGAGGGAGGAGGGAAGTCATGGGTCTTCTGACGAGAGGAAGGGGGCGACCCGGATAGCTCGCCGGGAGATGGCCGTTTGAACCTCGAGCTTACCCCGCCGTTATAAGTCGGATGCAGGATAAAGGACCGGCGTCCGGGCGTAGGTGATGAGCCGGGAGTAGTACGGGCCTCAGAAGAGGGCCCGGAAGAATTCTGCTGGCGAGGCCGCGGCGGCGCGCGGGGCTTTTGGGGAATAATAGCAGGATTCCCGGTCGGACTTGGTCCTGGTTGGGAGGCCACTTGTTGGGAAGAAGGGGTCTGTGGATCCGGATGGGTATTTCTTGCTTGAGCATCCTTCCCGGAAGGCTTCTCAGCAAACGTCATAGCGTTCACGTAGAGGGAAGGTTGAACTGAAATCAAGAAAGCGACAAGTTTAGAACATGGGATATATGTTTAAAAAAAACACACAAAAAACAAAGGAAAAGTAAGAAATAAAGCCTTAACGGGCACCTCCATCCGGCCACACCGCGGATATACGCGGGAGCGTGAAGAGATCGCTGGGATAGATCCCGCGAGGCCAGAAGTAACCCGCATTTCCATTCTTATAAAAGTCCTCCATATCTAAGGGGGAAAGGCGAAGAAGGTTGTGGTCGCTGGCAATGATTGCCGGGAGATTGGAGAGGGGCCTCTTATCCTCAGGAAGGAGGGAGTCGTTCCAGGCAGGCATAGGGTATACCCGAGATTCACACTGGAAAAAACCCTTTGAAGGATATCCCTTAGCGGATTTGGGCTTGCTCATAAGGAAATCCTTTACCCGGTACGGATGGTAAAGGAGAAAATGCTCGGGAAAGAAGCGTGTGCCTTCCGCAGGGCATAGAAAGAGCGGAAGAGCAGGAGAGTAGGAGGAACGGCACATCTGGCGCAATTAAGAAGAAAGGCCATAATCAGGACCACCCCGTTGGGATGAAGCTGGGCGGGGCTACTTTATAGAAGGTCATTATTTCCCGGAAGAGAGGAGGGAATGGAAGGCTAAGTCCATATTGAAAGTGAATCCGAGGAATACACGCGACCCCTCGCTCAGAGACCCCCGGGGGAAGTTTAGACAGAGGCATTTAGGGGAAAAGGGATGAATAAGCGTTTAGCTAGGTCTAAGACGTCCCTATCTAAAGGAGGAGAATCCCCGGGAACATAAAAAAACTTAAGGCCCAGCGGGCACACCCCATGAGTGGGGCCCCGGGGAACATCGTTGCCAAGGTCCTCCCCAAACAACTCCTCTTCCAACTCTGACCGGGGGTTGCTAGAATGACCTAAAGGGTGCGAACCCACCTCATCCAAGGCTGACGCACCCGAGTTGTTTGGTTCCCGGGGCGTGCTGAAAGCCTCGGAGTGGGTGTCTGAGGAAGAGCCCGAGGAGGAGATCAGACTGTCAGTGGCCCGGAATTGGACCTCGAACTGATTCTGAGCCTCCTCGGTATCTAAGGAAGAGGCAGAGAGATGCGAGGAATCCATGAAGAGAAGAAAAGGAGAGGGAGTTAGAGCTTACTTGGTTGAAAAAACGGAGGATTGGAAAAGCAGAGCGTCTGGAGAATATCTGAAGAAGGTAACCTTGTGAAAGGGGGGGTTAGACCCCTTATATAGGCAGAGAAATAGGATTCGCCGCCTCAAAAAAAGGGAAAGCAATGATGACACGGCGAACGAGGTATTGATTAGTGCAGAATAGGGAAAGGCAGCGTCGTCAGAAATTAATGATAGCACGAATGGACCCTACCAAAAGAAATTATGACAGGAGGAGGAGCATAAGAGACCAGTCCCCTGCATCGCAGAAGCCCGGACGACTGGTCTGGGGGGCTAGTGATAATACCGGCCCAGTAGAATGCTGGGCCAGGCAAAAGGTCTATGGCCCAGGATGGAGGCAACGCCTTTCCCGCCACAGGCACATCCGGACAAGGACAAGGACGGATGGTGACAAGGAGAAGTGGTCCAGAGTCTTATCCAAAGCAGGCAACCCCAGCTATAAATACTAGTCTTAAACAGTGAACAAGGTATGTGATTTATATCTCCTACTTATATTGAAAGCACCTTTCGTACGTTTTCCCTCCATCGCTATCCCCATCTCATCATCACACCGGAGCTTCTTCCCCGGGACGCATCCCGGGGATTATTTTGCAGGATTGTTGTGGGCTGACTTGGGAGGAGACCCGGATAGCGTCAGTACCCGGGAAGAGGACGGATTTTGGTAGTATCAGTCGTAGGTGACTCTTGTAGGAACAAGATTGACATAAGGGAATTAGCGATCCAATTTGCATTAGGCTGGTTCCTTTTATTCACAAGGGCTTGTCTATGTAAGTACAATATATAATTTTCGTTTGAAACTTATTTTTAAGAGTTATAATGCATTATTGTTTGGGATATGACATGGAAGTCTGTTTTTTTTTTTGTGATGAAGATAGTGCAATATAGTGGTGGTAATTTTAGACTGATATGTGTATTGGATTCAACATGAGTATTGGATTCAGTAGCTCATTCCGATACCAAATGGTAAACAATTTCATTTTTTCTTTTAATGTTTGCTTTCTAGGGGGATATTAACTTTATGGATATGAAAATTTGAAGTTTCTTTTCTTGCAGCTAGCGTGGAGATGGTGGTCGGATGCAATTTTGTACCGCTAATAATGTAGATAGTAGTTTTCTTTATGGGGTACAAGGGGTTTTAGTGTAGTTTTCTTTATGGCAACACAACGTTCATGATAGAACTAATACTCATGTTTATTATTTTATCTAGCACTGTACTTCTGAATAATGAGGTTATGTTCTTTCATGCATTCTCTACATAATCAAGTTAGCCGGTGGAAGTTTGGAGGCATGTGGTTTCCCAATTAACCGGTCAATTTGCCCGGTACTTTTTTTAGCAAAAACAGAAAAAGTAACGAAATCGTTACCCACTTACGAATTCGGAAATAGTAACTCATTCCTTACAGTTCTTATTAGGTTACGAAATCGGTATTATTTTTAGCAGAAACTCAACAAGTAACGAAATCGTAAGTCTCAAAATCATAAAATGTTAGTTTTTATAAGGTTACGAAATCGGTACCGGTTAACGAATTCGTAATGTCGCCCTCCTGGACAATTACCGAATTCGTAAATTCACTTGAAATGGGTAATGAATTCGTTATATTTACACGGCGGTTAGAAAAAAAAAAACCGACGTGCATGCCAGAGACGGCGGTTCAAAACCGCCTTGCATCCTCAAAATAACCGCCTTAAACTCTATGTTCCTGCACTAGTGCCACCAAAGTAGTCCGTGCTAGTTCATCTAATTTCAGTATTTGATTTGCACCCTTCAATCCTTCTATGTAGTAAAGTGGTGATAAAACTTGGTATTCTTATCCCATTCCTCATTGACACATTTTCAATATTTATCCTAAATTGAGATTTGGCCAAATTTTTTAGTCTATGTAATTAAAATAACAGCCTGATAAGTTAACTATTAATTATAGTTGAATAAGTTGATTCTTATACTAATCCGATTCTTGTAAAAAACCTGTGAAAAAACAAAACAAAATAAAAAGACTACATCTATAAAAAAGGATAATCCCCTGTCTCACCTCAACCTGCACAGTTGACTTTTCAGAGTCAAACTTAGAAAATTTTGACTGTAATTATAGGCTAATTTATAAATGATAAAACTATTATATGAGATATCATTAGATTCATTATAACTTCTATTTTCCGAAAAGTAAATTTTTATATATTGTGTATAAACACATACATGATGATTGAGGATCACACATGCATACATGATTAAGTAAATTAATTAAACTCTAAATAAATTAAGTATGTTTTGGATAGATTTTAGGACATGAATTTGATTTATTGGTATTTTGTAGGCGCGACTATCCCAAAGCAGCAAACACATGGGAGCCACTGGAGAACTTGCAAAATTACTCTTACGACATTCATTCATTTATTGTTTTTTTTATCAAATCTCTAGTATTATTTGTAAAACAACAGAGATTACAGAGAGGGTCCAAAACTGGATTGTGGGAGAGAACTACGCGCTAACACATGCGCTTCATAAACAAGGTCCCCATGGACTTTAACAAAACAAACGACATGAAACTTACCAATCAAGGCTCTAATATTATCTATGATTCCGACCACTTCTAATGGCGCCGCGCTGCTGTCCGAGATGGCTCTGATTGTTTCTGATGAGTCTGTCCAAACCACAACAGTTAGAATTCCCAATCTGCTAGCTGTTTCCAAACCTTGGCTTACTGCCATAGCTTCTGCATTCAATGCCGACAGCAAGGAGAGGCTTCATAGCAGTGTCTAGTTCCGTCTGGATTGAGAAGTACCTAGGCTACTGCACCTAGGTCTTTTTCTTTGATAAAGCTTCCATCTGTTAAGATTTTCCACGGCACCCCTGAAGACGATCCAAAGGATAGGATTAACTCCTTAGACCACCTTATCCTATCTTCTTCCGATATTTCCTTTATTGCATAACATGTCTTTATCAGATGATTGTAATGAGCCTGAGCTGCATTCCAAACTTCAAGTGGATGTAGCTGATTCCATTGCCAGATTCTCATATTCCGGTTTTTCCATATCCACCATAATATACAAAGGGAGAGCAACAGTAGTTCATCATTTGGAGCCTCACAAATCCAGTCATCAAACCAAGCTTGGAAATTTCCTTGACTGCAAGAAAAATTGAAACCCAATGGAAAAATTCTCCATACTCTTTGCACTTCCATGCATTCAGCGAAAAGATGTGCAATGGACTCCTCTTCTTCCCCACAAACAAGACATAGGGGAGAGGTTGCACAACCCCTACGAAACAAACCTTTCAGCGTGGGAACTGCACCATTGAGGATTTTCCAACACAGAAACACCATTCTAGATGGAGCCTTTAACTGCCACAATTTTTTCCAACATTTCTTGCTTGTCAAGTGTCCTCCTACTCCACCGGATGATGTCGATGTCTGATCCCTCAACATAGCTTCTTTGGCAATATAATATCCCTTTCTGACCACGTATTTACCACTCCTTGCCTTTGCCCAGACCCTAACATCTTGGTGATATACTGATGGATGTTTTGGAATGTGCATTTGCTGAATCTTTTTTGCAACATCCCTTGGAAAAAGTTGGTTTCTGAGAGGAAATCTACATTCCTTATTATCATCTATAAGGTGTGAGACTTTTAATGTCACCATTGAACTCACTTGTGTGGCTGCCAGGAAATTTGAGCTGTTTATAATCTAATTTTGATTGATATCAACCTTTGCTCCATTGACAATCCTCCACTTGAGATGAGGGGTGATCAATTCCCTACTCCATAAAACGGACTTCCATCCATAAGAATATGACGATTTGACATTGCAGCTTATGAAATCACTTCTTGGACAATATTTTCCAAGTAAGCCCTGGCTGAACAGAGATTTTTTCCTGTCAATAAGCCTCCATACTGACTTAGCTAACAATGCTTTATTCATTTCTATGATTGATCTTAGACCTAAACCCCCTTTTGATTTAGGTAGACACATCCACTCCAAAGACTTCCACCAGATGCCTCTCTTGTCCGGGTAACCACTCCAAATGAAGTTCCTGATCAAGGTGTCAATTCTCTTTGCAACCGAATTTGGGATTTTATACACTGATAGTGGATATATAGACATGGACTGAATCACATTCTTCATCATAGTTACTCTTCCTGTCATTGATAGGCACCCCACCTTCCATTTTGAACATTTCCTCACAATACTTTCCTCCAGATTCTGGAAAAAGGATTTTCTTTTTCCTTGGAGCAATCAACTCCAGACCTAAGTATCTATCAGGTAGCCCCTGATTATGGATGTTCAAAATGTAGCAGAAAAAAATTCCTATCCCCTTGATCCATGTTGTAGATGATTGAGGATTTCTAGAAGTTCACTCTTTGCCCCGAGAAGCATGCAAAAATATCAATGATTCTTTGCTAAGTTCCTCACCTTTTGAAGCTTACACTCCATAAATATTATGCAATCGTCAGCATACATTAAGTGAGATAATACCTTACCACTCTTACCCAACTTGATACCAAGGTCACAAGATTTACCTCGCCTCTCCGCAAGCATAGAAGAAAACACTTGCTGTGTTAGAATGAACAGGAAAGGTGATAACGGACAACCTTGGCAAAGACCTTTGTTTGGGTGAAAAATTTGGGATTGAATACCATTGACTGTCACACAGTAAGCCACTGTTGTGACACACTGCATAATCATCCACACAAAGTTTTCTGGGAAGTTCATTTTTTCCAGAACTAACTGTAAAAAGGCCCATGAAACCCTGTCGTAAGCCTTGTTCATATCTAATTTCACTGCAGCTAATCCTACCTTCCCTGAATTCCTTTTCTTAATCCATTCTGACATTTCATGAGCTAAAAGGATATTTTCTTGGATCACTCTCCCAGGAACAAAACCATTTTGATGATCATCAATAAGACAGCCAATCACCTCTTGAAGTCTTTTCGCCAATATCTTGGCCACTATTTTGTAGATTGTGTTGCAAAGACTAATAGGTCTGAAGTCTCCCGGGGATTTTGGTGATGCTTTCTTCGGAATGAAAATTATATTGGTAATGTTCCAAGTTTGCTCCATGCATCCCCCTCTAAAGAAACCTTTCACGCCCTTAATGACGGTTTGACCGACACTGTTCCAGTGACTTTGAAAAAATCCCGGCGGGAAACCATCTACCCCTGGTGTCGTCCAAGCTTTCATTCATTTGAGGAAAGGTATGCTCATGTTTTCATTCTCATTATATAACATTTTGTTTTGCTCATGGTCCACATCTAATAATGAAAGTTTAATTTGAGAAATGTTCTAACTTCTTATTAAATATGTCGCAAAAATACTTTTAGATATTCTTAAGTTACTTTGAGATGAAGACACCGCTAGACGCTGTTTTTTTGTCGTTATCCGTTATTTTGGGAGCGCCAGCCCAGACTAGTACTGAAAGTCATCCTGATTGGGTGAGTCATCCTCGAAGGAGGAGAGTTCCAGCCACCTAGAGTCCTCCTTATTTCGGTTTTATTGGGGGTGAGTCGTCCTCGAGTTACAAGGAGGAGGAGAAGATGGATGAGTTATCCTCGACTGCACAAGGAGGAGGAGGAGCGGGGTAGCGCCATAAATAAATCCCATATCATCCCCATTCCGATAAAAGTCTTCAACTTCAGCCGCATAGAAAACAAAAATGTCAAACTTCATCGCCGCTTCCTACAAGAAATTCCAGGACTCATAAGTGGTTAATCCGGCCGCCAATTCCCCATTGAGTCAGCTTAGGTCCGGGGTGATCCCGCGGTCCAAAAAGTTTCGTGCGGGCGCCACCTCTTTCTCATTGGAGATTGGGTTCGGGAGGCACAGCCAGTCCAGCCCTGTTCAAAAGCTTCCCGCCTCTTCATCAATGGAGTTTGGTCCCGTGAGGCAAGGCCAAGCCAGCGTTGTTCAGAAGTTGAAGTTTCCTACGGAGAAGGACGTTGTTCAGAAGTTTCCAGAGAAAGGCACATCTTCTGCGGGGAAGAGGCCGATATGGTATGCTGGAAGGAGGTCTACTGTCCCTTGTTGAATTCGAAGTCATCGAGTTCCCTTCCGGTGGAGGGGGCTTCTCTTCCCGAACAAGATATGAAATCCCTCCGTCAAAGGAATAGGACGGGAGCGGGAGCTGGTGACCTTGGTCGTTACAGAAGGTATTCCACGTTCACTTATAGGAGGACTGGTGATGATGACCTTGGTCGCTACTACAGAATGTCTGAGTTCCCTTCTAGATATCAGAAGAATACTTCCTCAATTGCTACGTTCGCTCCCCGAGCAGCACCCACTCCCCAACCCCACATCACCATCGACATTGAGCCTGAACCGCCTGCAAAACGCCATCGGTCGTGTTTGAATTTGTTTGAAGCGTTTCTTGATAAGATAGAGGAGGCTGTTGATTACACCAAGTCCGACAGAATCAAGAGTATTGTTGACAGAATTCACCCTATTTTGGAAACGCCGGATAACGCAAAAGTCGTGGTAGGTTTGATAGTCGCCTTTAATGTCTGGTTGCCTTTAATGTCCGCTAGACATTTTAATTTCGTACTTAGATGGGTTTTGAGAATACTTTTTTATTTTTTTGTACATTTTTTATATGTTCTAAAAGATATTGTTGTCCATTCTTTGCTGGACATGTAGCTTGAAAACTGCTAATATGTCTCACAAACACGGCAGGGATGGTGCAGCTACGCCAATTGCTGAGGCTAGCAACCCAAAACCTTGTATTAAGTTAAACAGACATCAACTAGGCGGTAGGGAAATATCGCAAGACGAGACTCCAAAAAAAATCTATAAAAACACCAATCCAATTGTCAAACTAAGCAAATAACAATGGAAATGACATCCTTGCCACTTTCACTGCAGTGAGGTTTGATTTTCTATTAAATTATTTTTGGTTTCTAAATATTCTGCGTTCAATAAATTTTCCTGTAAATGTACTAATTTCATGTTGTATATTTATATATCTGCAAACGTAAGGTATTGTGTGATTGCTGTCATGTTTAATTATCATGTATATTTTGGAGTGAAATCTGTTTTTGGTCTTCTTTAATTGGCTACTTGTAAGAAAGATTCTGGTTGTTGATAGTTTACTAATAAGTATTTGTAGCCTTATAAGTTATCATATGTGCTGCTAAGTTAGTAGCCAAATTTATCAGGATTTAGTTGGAAATAAAATTTTGTTTATCAAATGTTGTACATTGTCTTCTTAAAATCCAGTGTTTGGATCTTCTAACAATATTCACATGTAACTGCTTGTAGGGCTAATGGCACTAAGAAAACTTTTAGTAACACATACCTAAAAGATAACTATATCCCCAACTGGTAATAATATATCCTTAAATTTAATTTATTGTTTGGTGTCTGCAAGTATTCGACTGAAACAACTAATCTTTTTTGCTTTGCAGTTGTTTGACTTCTACGAGAAGCAGATCCTAATGGGATAAAACTCCCATATGTATTCAGTTTTCTCCTTCTAGTTCTTTTTGTGAGTTTTTATTGAGTTGGGACAATTTGGCTTGCAATAATCTTTGATAGGTTCCACGAACCCTTTATATCTCATATATTTGTGAAACTGAATCAATATTTCTACTTGGATTTTGTGCATCTCAAATTCATTTAGTCTAATGTGGCGAGAAATAAGTTTTTCACATCTAATGTGAAAATAAATGAATAGGTTTGCAATGAATGAGTAATCTCGGGCCTATGTTGAACTTCTTGCCTCAAACCCCAAAATATCTATACTTTTTTAAAAAGTCAAACTGGAGGATTTTTTCACGGCTTCTCTTACCCAAAATTAAAACAAACAACTTAACTCCTTAAAATGAGTAACAAGTGGAGCTGATTTGAGAGATTACGGAGAAATTTCTAGGAATATAGCTGTATATGATCTTCTTTGTATCTAAACTCAGAATAACATTTGAAACCCTAACTAACTAGAAACAGTGAATAAGGATAAAAAAATAATAATAGTTGTAACCAACTACACTTTCAACTAATACGTGTCGAACTATTTGACTACAAACTAGTCAAAATACTAGATTGATAGAACTCGTAATCACTTCCTAGCCAGTCTCACTAAAATATTGAGACTATTTAGGGGCTTTTTTTAAAAAAAAAATTAGAAACTATTTCAGAAATTTAAATAAAAAACAATTGAGGCCCAAAAGGTCAACAAAATATGCAATCTTCTATAAAAAAGAAAATCTTAGAAAGTTTTCAAAAAGGCCAATTGTTTTTGCAACTAACGAAAATAAATAAAAGGTTCTATTAAAATTCCCCTTCTATTCATTTGTTTGCTTTCACTTAATACCATGTGCCTCTTGTAGTAAGTTGAATTCCTCTTTAAAGGTTTTTATCTCCGTGGTTGCATGCTCATCGATGAACCCTCCTCCCACCTCTTGCATCCACATTTTTATCTAATCCTTGTGTTTCCCATCACACTAGACCAACTATAAACTTCTCTAATTTCAATTGTCGTGTTGAATTCAACCTACAAAACCAGTTTGCGTAGGTTTTTCTTCAAATCAGCTGGTTGCGTTTGAAAATCCATGGTCGCAAACCAAAACCCTAGGTAATTGAAATCGACAAACGGTAATAAATTATTCTAATCAACTGGTAACAAATTATATTGAGTAATGATAGTCTAAGTGAATTATTAGAGTGAAAAATCATAGTGAATGACATGGCATGCTCAGTTGGCATACACATCATATAATTTTCACTATGGTTTTTCACTCTAATAATTTTATAAAGAGTTGGTCTCTGAGGAGACCGTCTCTATATAGAGACCGGACTAAATTATAAATAGTGCAATCAAGAAAATCAAGGAGGGACCAATTTGCAATTTTTAAAAATTTAAAAAAATCACGCGCTACAGTGTTTCCGCGCGTGTACAGTATTTTCTACAGTGCGCTACAGTGTACTTCAATGTTTCAAGTTAAAATGTCCATGTTTTATGTTTCAAGTTAAAGTGTTTATGTTTCAAGCTAAAGTGTTCATGTTTCACATTAAAACGTCCATGTTTTATGTTAAAACGTCCATGTTTTATGTTAAAACGTCCATGTTTAATGTTAAAACGTCCATGTTTTATGTTAAAACGTCCATATTTTATGTTTTAATTTAAAATGTTTATGTTTCAAGTTAAAATGTTCATGTTTCACGTTAAAACGTCCATGTTTTATGTTTTAAGTTAAAATATTTATGTTTTATGTTTCAAGTTAAAATGTTCATGTATTTTATTTCAAGTTAAAGTGTTCATGTTTCACGTTAAAACGTCCATGTTTTATGTTTTAATTTAAAATATTTATGTTTTATGTTTCAAGTTAAAATGTTCATGTTCATGTTTTAAGTCAAAATGTTCATGTTTTAAGTTAAACTGTCCATGTTTTATGTTTTACTGTAGCAACTCGGCACTGTAGCAAATTGGTACTGTAGCGACTCGGCACTGTAGCACAGCTTGACACTGTAGCGCGTGATTTTTAAAAATTTTCTGAAATTGCAAATTGGTCCCTCCGTGTTTTTGACTTATATAACTATTTACAATTTAATCCGGTCTCTATATAGAGACGGTCTCTTCCAAGACTTTTCCTTTTAGAGTTATAAAAAGTTATTTGTTGCAAATAATATATATAACCAATCTCAACTCTCAGGTAGAAAACGAACTCAATATATATATAATAAACTAGCATTTTATCTCTATAATAATAACTAATTCCTAAATGTATAACAAAAAATAAATTGAATAATAGAAATAATTTACTTTACCTACATCTTCTCAATGTTTTAATATTTTAATATATATGTATTATTGTTAATGAAATCATAACTATATAATTATTATAAACAAAATATTACGTTAGGTGAAATATGGTCATACTTAGTGATTTGGTTCTGCAAATAGAAGTTGACACGTGAAATAGAGGAGAGAAAAGGTCACGTGAGGGGTGTGGCTAGGCTGGGGAAGATGCAATAATGAAGAGTGTACTTGGGTCGTTTGCACAAATAATTGGTGGTCATAAAGGGAACCTCACTTTTACGGACACATACATCAACCCACTCCATCATATCCTCCCCGTAGTCAGATGTTCCCATGAGTCCAAGTCATCATCCCCGCAACCACGCCTCTCATCAACACACATTCAATTTGGGGCAACCTTTCCTAAAGCATGCCTTGAACCATGGGACAAACCAACATTACATGATACTACTACTACTCATTCACACATTCATCATTTCCCTCCAATCAATCCCCAAACAAGCCAATAAACTAAATTTACGCATTCATCGTATCCGTCCAATCAATTTATCAATCAATCCACAACAGATGAATAAATTCAGTTTAGGAATTCCATACTACCACAATCCAAAAATTTCCCAAATTCACTTCCTAGGAAATAAGTAAATCAAAAGAACAATTAAATCTACCAATCCTTTAGCATTAGCAGTAGCAGTAGTAGTAGTACTATTCCTTCATATCATTGAGCCAAAAATTTGCTCAAAGAAGGACAAAACCACCCTAAAAATCAACCAACAAGAGATTTTCACTATGTACACATGCCATTCCACTAATAGCTATAGTAGGCTAATAAATGTCAACACAAAAGTCGCATTCAAATCAATGGAGAAAAAATGGACCAAAAACATTCCGTTTTTCATGATGCGGCAGACTGGTGGTGTGGTCGGCTGGTGGCGTGAGCCACGGGGAAGAACCTCGGCCTGCCGATCGGGAACGGAATGCCTTTGGGGACGGAATCACCGGCGGGAGTGGCGGTTGCGTTTGCCGGGGAAGGGTTCACTGGCGCTGCGGCGGCGGCGGTGGTTGAAGTGGTGGCCACGCGCTCGCAGGAAGGACACATTGTTAGGGTGGTTGCTGGTAGCTGCATGTGGAATGGATTGGAAGCCTTCAAAGCCCTGAGTTCTTGAAGCTCTTTATGCAGTTTTCTGTTCTCTTCTGTCAACGTCTCGCAACACTGCTTTAGATACTCGCAATCCACCTCCGTCTGCTTCAATTTTGTCCTGCATATGTTAAAAATGACAAACAAAATGTCAAAAAAAAAAAAAATCAAGATTCACACACACAAACACACAGTAAAACACACTATAACACACACCTGGCTCTTCGGTTTTGGAACCACACCTCAACCTGGCGAGGCCTGAGATTCAGCTGTTTCGCAAGAGCTAGCTTTTGCTTCTGCTTCAAGCACAAACAAAAACACACACACAAAGAGAAACATTAAAACTGGGAAAAATGGAGTTGACAAGATTTAATATTTTTTTGAATTTACTCACGGGATTGAGAGTGTGGCGTTCTTTGAAACTTTCTTCGAGAAAAGCAGATTGTTCTTTCGACAGCCTGAGTTTCTTCCGACTGTTCAAACCGTTTTCGTCTTCATCGCTGGCGCGTGACGAGCCCCTCTCGCCCTCTACGACGTCGTTTCCACCCACTCCCGTATCCTTCTTCGTCAATGGAAAACTGCCGCCTCTCAATAGGCTGAAATCCATCGGAAACGTTGAAGCCGTGCTGTTCGGGGACGTCACCTCTTCTGCCACCGCCATCGTCACCACTGGGAACTTGTTCACGTCAAATCCACTCGCCGCCGCCGGCTGAACTACTAAGTTCCCCGACGAGCCGGAACTCCCTGCATAATGGATATTCAAAAACCAGACCCCTGGCCCTGAGTTAATTTAACAAATTCATCGGCGATTCGCTTACCATTTTCCGACGACCAACGGAGAGGGATGGCGGCGCGTGGGGGAAGACCGAGCAGGACTGGACCATCTCTCGTGTGCTCCGAGGACGTCTGCTCATGATCTTCGTCCTCCTCATCGTCGTCTTCCTCAATAGCCTCAACCTCGACTCCGTTAGATGTCTCACCCAGAGGCATGTAGAAACCGAAGTCCAGTCCCGGAGGCCGGCGGAGGCCCGGCTCGTTATCGCCGCCCGTCGGTTTCGATGAACTAGTACCGCCATTGTTGTTGTTGTTGATAGTAGTATCTCCGCCCAAACTCAGACCGAGTTCCATGGTTCACACAGGTAATTCTGAGACTGAGATAATGAAGGAAAAAAAGAGAGTCTTTATATAGATCCTATCCAAGACAAACCTGGGAATTCTTATTAAAAATTAATGCAGCTTGCTACTGTGTGAGTGTGTGAGAGAGAAGGGATGTGGTTGTTCTGCTGTGGCCTCTGTGCGTGTGAGGTAGGCGTAGACCTGACCAAAATAGTCCCGCCTTTATTAAACATTTTTTCATTTCTTAATTCATTTCTACTTTTGTTTTTCGTTTTTTAACCTTTTCCCATTTTAATAAATATATCCTTCGCCTCTGGCCTCTGGGGCGTGTGGATATTTGTCCCGTGCCACGTAATTATATCATTTTTCAGTGAACGTGTATCCTCAATTTTAATAATCCTCGTATCCAATAATATTGGGCAGTGCCCGAATTTTTATTAAAAAAATAAAAACACATGTAGTAAACTTTTTTATTGAAATTTAGTAAGTTAAATTTAATTTAAATTTCAAACTTTTTATTATCATATGATAATAATTAATAATTAATATAACTAGTATTTTAAATTATGTGAAAATGGTAATACTAATAGTTCTTGATATTTTTATTTTATTATCTCTAAAAAGAACTATAATATTTATTCACTTCCAAAAGTTGTGAAAATAATGTTGAAGACAATTAAAACTTGGTTACCGTTATTTTGGGTGTTACTATACAATTATTTCAACTATTTCAGTTATTTTTGTTTGGCATGATGTTTGTATACTTGAGTTTGATTTTTTTATTTGGTTTGATTTTTTTTATTTGATCTTTTAAATTTTGTGCTTTTATGTTTTATGACCCAAATAATTAAAATAGTTGTATATTAAGTATTGACCCTCAATCTTGACATGCCCTTACCGTAAGGAGACCTTACAGGAGACGTTCTCTTTACTATATTTTTATATAAATGTTCATCTCTCAATTTTTATTTTTAGTAATAAGATATATGAAAAGTCAAATCCTTTATCTCTCCAACTAATATTGATGGTGTGGTGGCTTTGGACCAGACATGCCAGTTTCTGAGAGCGGTGGCTAGGAGTTTTCAACACGTCAGTGATCCAGCTTTGGCTGAATACTTAGCTTTGGAGGAGGCGCTCATGTTGGCCAGAGATTTGAACCAGCGGGGGATGAAGCTGGTGGGGGATGCACTCCAGGTTGTTCAGATGGTGAATCAGGAGATTGACTGCTCGGACAACTGTAGGGAGACAGTTTTGAGAATTCGAAATTTGCTGGAGAATAGTACTTAGTTAGGGCCCTTTTGGGTTACACGTAGTCAGAATTTTATAGCTCATTCTCTAGCCAATTATGCTAAATCGAACCCTGATATACGATACTTGGGATTCACCCCAGAGATTCCTGTCATTCTTTCCCGCACGATTTCCAGAACTCTGAAGTTGACTGGAATTATTACATTTTTCAAAAATAAATAAATGTACTGCAGATAAAATAAATTAAACTCAGGTGGAATTTGGTACAAGGCCTAAATTGCTTGGGAGATTGGGATAAGGACAACTCCGCTTGGTCCGTTGGAAATTAACGGAGATGATGAAGAGATAAGCATCAATAGGTTTGACCCGTTACAAATTCAAGTCCAATCGAATCCCGTTTCCAATCTTTCTCTAATCGCCTTTTTGATTAGTCAAACACACTCAAGTTTTCGTTTGATTAGTCAAACACACTCAAGTATTACTAATCTTTTTACTCATGTAGCCCAAAATTTGGTTGAATATACCAAAATATCCCTCTTTTTTAGTTATGGAAAATGTAAGCTACTTTATGCAGGGGGCAATATAGTCATTTTTGGGACTACATGAGCAAAAGTTTGGGCTACATTTAGCAATTCAGTTTCAGAACCTAGAATGAAACAACGAGGCCAAAACAGCCAGTATGTATTAGTATGTAAAACACATTCATGCAGTACTGTATTAGTATGTAAAACCACAAATGGTAAATTCTACTTTCATTAGTTGAATTAGTTCAAATGGTAAATTTTACGCAGCCAGTAATTCAAGTCCCATCGACCATACCTGCATACTACTCAATAATACAGTGTAAGCAAACCTAAAAATGCCAATATAGCCAAGAAACACACCAGCACCTAAAACAAATGTAGCCAAAAACCAGCAGGGCTGAAGAAAATGCAAAAATTGAACAGAATTGCAAGCAATATATACCTCTTCAATATGGTGCATAGATTGAAGAAAATACTACAGAAATTAGGGGCACTTTAAGAGAAATTTGCTCACAAAGAAAGTAATGGAACCTGAAGACATGATTATTCAAATTGAAAAGAAAAAGGGAAAGTTGAATGTTAAAAGATAAATGTCGCAAAGCATATGCAGAGCTAAGGCGGTAGAGCTGTTGCAGCTTATATGGCAGAATTTAGAAAGAAGCTGGAATATTTCGTTGAAGCCTTGGACAGTGCATGACAAGCAACAATTGAGCGGAAAGTTCTCCTGAAATTGGGTCGAAAGTTCACCAAAATTCAGCATTTCCTCTAGTGAGGACAGATGCTAGCTCTCACTCAAAACTAAAGACATATATTATGCTGGTTCTTTTTTCCACTAATCAATCTGGACAACTACATATGTTGAAAAAAAAATTTAACAGTTTCCAGACAGAAAGATGGGAAAGAGATTGCAGATTATAGCCAACAAAGTCAAGCAGATGCGTGGAATTAAGTCATCATAAATCCGTACATATATATTGGAGTTTCTTATAATGAATACAAATGCAACAGAAAGAATTTATCCTAACAAATAAGGAAAAATTGAAACCAACCTGTTCAATTGTAAAAACCCTGCCATCAATCTGTATGACCAATATCATGCCATGCCTATCATTCTGAACAAGAAGACAATTGATTAAAATGGAAATGAGTAGGCATTTACTTCAGATCTAGACAAAATGCAACTTAAACATAAACACCCAGACTAATCTGAGACATGAATTATACTGTGGAGTTTAATCTCTATCAAAGGCATCTGAGATGAAAAATCAAACACCTTGATTGCAATCCAAACTCATCTATATTCTGCTATTTACACGAATTTAACAATTATAAAAGAGAATAATGATATATAGCAATTAATTTCACAATCACTCGCAGTTACTAAAGTGACTCGACAATAATAAAATCTAAAATGGAAGAGGTATATATTGCTTGCAATTCTATCAAAATTATACCAGCAAATTGGTGTAATTGGTGGATGTAAATTTACTACACATTCCTAAAGCCACCAAAGATTACCGTACAGGCAGCGTCTTAAGTCCTCTGGTTGATGGCCAATGCAGTACAGTAATTCTTAAAACATTTCGAACAGCAGCATCCATAGACCATAGTTATTCTTGTTGCACCAATGTGTAAAGAAGACTATCATCTGCAGAATCATGTCCATGGGAGCAATAAGAAGCCGTGATTGAATATAATCAACTGAAAAGACCAAATTGAACATCAGATTTATAAGAAGCTCATTCATGTCACTGGATGCTCTCTCTCATTCTTGTTATATCTTCCAGAGAGCGGCGGAGAAGTACAAACAAAGAACCTAATAAAAATGCTCTAAGAAATTTAAACAAAGTTATGCAGCAGAAGTCATGAGGAAGAAATTAATTTGTGAAATAAAACCAAGTGATTGACAAGACAACTACATTAGTAATGCCAAAATTAACTTTTAGATAGTTACAATGTTTTCACTCAACCAGAAAATCTCTTCTGCCATCACATTATTTTCTCACTCTTATAGTATTTTGTCAGGCAAGCAAACTGCAAAAAAGGCCCCAGGATATGCTTCATAGAATAGAAAAAGTAAAAAGAAAAAAAAAATAGATTGGTTCATGAAAGACTGATGCATCCCACTCGAGTTCAGGGTTAAGGAGCGAAATATGTGCAAAAAGAGTTTTTTGGTCATTTCATTGGTTGGGGAAGTAGTAAACTGGTCCAATGAATTTAACAAGCAGTTATTGATTCCGCATTTCTGAAATGCGATGCATTATCCATTTTTTCATTATTTTGCATTTCTGAAACAGCACTCTATCTTTTCACGCCCAAATACAAAAAGAAGATGACAAAATAATGAAATACGACGCATTAAGGTCTGAAATGCGATGCATTATCCAGGTTTGGGACCTGGACTGTGAGTAGAATGATCCCGAGTCTCCACTTTACATCCTCAATTATTAATAACAATTAACACAAGAAAAAGCTTAGTAAACACTTACGGATTATGAAAGGAGAATCTGAAAGTGATAGCAACAGTTGGAGCATTACTGGCATTACTATCTTACTGACCCCGTCCAGGTCCCAAACCTTAATGCTAAACTGCCTACAGATTATTTTCATAAACATCTAAAAAAGACAGTTCTTTATGCATGTGTGTGTGTGTTAAATTCATCCATATATAAATTTTCTTCATAAGCTTACTTTTTCTTTCTTAAATCCTGCATATAAATTACTAGTCAACTTTAATTAGAAGTAAATGTTGGGCATATACTACCAAGGTATATTAAACTGAAATGCTAATGTCTTATGGTTGTCTGATATGATATTTTTACCTGCTTGCTCGTCGGCTTCTAGTTTTGAGGTACTATGTATTTTAAAGAGCGGCCAAGGAAGTGAATAATCTAATGCCTTGCAACAACTCTGGTTTCACTAAAATAAAGTCATACTACCAATTAAAACAATCTTTATTTGCAAAGTAATGAAACTAAACTTTTATCCCAAAACTCGTACAAATAGAGTGAAAGATAAACTCACGCTTCTTCTCCAGTTTGCACATGTACCCATGCGATTGTTCCCTACAGTCATTACCAGCCTGACTTTGCAGATTGACTGCACAACATTCTCCTCCAGCCGCACCATGTTGATGAAGTTCCTCTCACTTATCTCCTCAACAGTTCCAAAATGAGGAGTCCCGCGTCAACAAGCAAATGAGCCCTGAAATGGACATTTTTCCATCAGAGCCCTGAGGAGTTGCATATCAACAGTTCCAAATATGCTCATTCCTCTGCCGCATCCATAAACAACCATGTTTCCAATCAAATGAGCCCTGAAATGGATATTTTTCCATCAACAAGCAAGATGACCAAAACAGCACTTCCAAACAAGCAAATCAGCACATTAGCATATATAATCTATTACACTAAGAGCTAAAAAGAGAATAGTTTAATTTAACACTATTTGAAGATCAGTAAAACTATAACAGATATTTAAATAACCTCAACAAAAGTAGAAAACTTGGACCATGCATTTCAGGATATGGAGCAGACATGGAGTATACAAAGGTGATAACAAATGAATTATGATTCATGACATACCTAAATTTATAATCTATTGCACTAAGAGCTAAAAAGAGAACAGTTTAATTTAACACTATTTGAAGATCAGTGAAACTATAGTAGAAATATAAATAACCTCAACACAAGTAGAGAATCTTAGACCATGCATTTCAGGATATGGAGCAAAGGTGAAAACAAATGAATTATGATTCATGACATACCTGGATGGGACAGAACTGGGAGTAGCCATCCATTGGAGTGAGAACTAAAGGGTAGAGCCAATTGGTATTTTACCAGTTTTCATTTGAAAGGTGTGTTCCTCTAATCAAGATACGGAAGAAGAAAGTGTCAAACAAATGAATCTGTACAATGGCAAAAAGAATCACAAGTTACAGACCCAAAAAACCACTGGAAGAGCAAACATCGAGAAAATAAAAAATAAATTTTGAAAATATTATATTGCAATGAACATGTATGAGCTAAAGGTTCCCCATGGCCCTATCAGTCCATCACACCTATTCAAATCTCACAAATCACTATTAAATGCTTCACTTAGCTCTTCCCACCACAGAGAAAATTCCCCAAACTCAAACTTTTCCCCAAAAGAACCTCAATTTTTTCTAGCTTTTGGCTTATAGAAATAAAATCCAAATCAATAAAACAATAACAACAAAAAGAACCACAACAAAAAAAATGGAATAGAACAACTTAAAATATATATTCAAACTTCAAAGTAAGCACAAGAAAACATTCATATGAATTGTTTTTTTTTTGAAGAAACATTCATATGAATTGAATATAAAGGAAATTACATTATTCACTGAGCCCTAGTTATGCAAGATAGAATCATACAATGGGTCAGTAATTAATGCTACTATGAACCAGGAAATTAGAAAGATTCACTGTTTCTTAAAAAAAAATTAAACTAAAATATTAGAAAAACGTTTTATCTTGTCTAAAACGTTGCCAGTATAGAAGAATGTTATCATTGTTCTTTTTAGTTGAAGATTCATAATGAAGGCAAAATTCTTACCAGGATTTTTTGTCACTTGTATCTAGTTTCGTGTTTGTAACCTTTGTTCTACCGTTTCAAAAAAAACGTGTCTGCTGCTGCTGTCCAAACTACAAAAAAAGGAAGATATATTGTTCTTCATTTGAGAAATGAAGACTGCACTATACTCATTGAGATGTAGTAAAGTAATCCTGGAAGGATTTCTCTGCACGTACTCATTTTGTATCGATGTAGTGTAATCAACGAAAGTAAGTTGAAGGCTGGACAATTAGTATTAACACGACGATGGAGGTACTGCATTGGAAGCAGCTTTCATCGAATCAAAGTAGTTCTAGTCTAGCTTCATTTGTAGTTTATTGCTCTTATAGAGCTGATAGTTAGCTTGATCAGAGGTGCCTAAGACATCTTTGTAACAAAGTGATGACCTGAGCTTCTCATCTCAATTTCTAACTTGTAATCAGAATTCCATTTCAACTACCTACTAAATTCATTCATACGACATAACCTAATATACATAAACTGCTGTAGAATTGACACTATTTGAATGTGTTACAGTGTGCAGAAAATTTTTAAATGTCAGAATCCGAAAGAGATGTTCTAAGAATATACGCATCTAAAAGTTTCTTAAAAGTAACACAATTGTTGGCATACCAATCCACCAAATTTGTATCCATATAAATATCACATGATCACATTTCAGTAAAGAAGGCAACTACAATGACAAACTTAACAGATAGTTAACATACAACACTGCTCTTTCAATAAGGACTAAAAACAGGAAAGATACCATTATTATTCTACTAGATCTTCCTGCTAGATCACAACAAAACAGACTCATCAACATCATCATCATCATCTCACTCAACAGAAGGATCCCCACTCGGATCCCCACTCGAACCCTGCTGCTGAGATAGAACATCTGAGGTAGCACTTCCAGAGGCTATATCAGCATAGTCATCTGCTACAAACTCCGCGACACTCCTCTGCAGCCGCCTGTATGTCTCCAGGTCCTCCACCAGCCTCTGAGCATTGTTCAGAGCCGAGGATATAAAGGTGAGCGAAGCAGCACTGTCCGAGATGACCCTATGAAATCTAGTATGGGGAACGTCTCCTGACAGCACAGCTGGAGCAGGACCAGTAGAGGCAAAATCAGCAGCCACAGCTTGCCCCATCACACTGATGCTAGTCCTAATCCGGTTCAGCGCTTCAGTGACTGGAATAGGAATCTGGGACAGCGCACGAGCCACAGGCATCTGCCTCACACACCTCTCAACACGCCTCTCCACACGGTGAGCCTTAGGCCTTGGAGGATCCCTCAGGCCAGACTCCATGCCAGGCAGCTTCAGATCAATGGTGCTGTCAGCATCACCATAGATGGGGATGATGCTCGTCTCAGACACCTCTCCCTCGCAAACTGGGCACTCTTTTGCGCATTTCATCACTGGATACATCACATAGGGGAGCTTGCAAAAGCATCCCCAGCAGAACAAATGGCCGCAGCAGGTCAGGATGGGGTCTTTAGCTACAGACCAGCAGACACCACAGTCAAAAAAGCTTCCAGTGCCAACCCTAGCCTTCTTCACTCCGCCCTCCGTATCCAACGCGATCGCCACCAACACCCCACCCTGCCTCTTGCGAGCGCGACCCCAAATCTCTGTGCCGAAACTACTATCGGTTGAATCATAAACGGGCTCAGCCCTGATCCTAACCGGGGCCTGGCTCCTCACTGTGGGCACAGCTCGACCCCTCGCAACTCCGAGCTTGCGAAACCTCTCAACAATCGCTCGCCGTTCATCATCACCGCTAAAGCTAGAATCGGGAGCGAATCCGTAGCCAGACATCTACAATTCAGCAAAACCCACCCAAATCAACCCTTAATTCTAAACCGAATTCCACATACACGAACGAATTCTAACATTTGGAGCTAAAACGAATTCTAGCATCCTAATAATCATCATTCATCCCATACGAGGCACGATTGTATTAACAATAACAATAAAAATCGGGTGGCTGTACCTTAGAACAGAGAAACCAGAATGAAGCAACAGTCCTTTTTCCTTTCTAGCAGCCGCAGCAGCAGTCCCCGATAGTCTCGTTATTTTCTTTTTATACCACCACCGCGCATCACCGCCTGAAAAGATTTAGCTTTCTAATACTAATAATAAATTCGTGGAATTATCATTTTCTTTTCAATTAAACACGTTGTATGTTTTAATTTAAATATGAATATTTAATAAACCATGTTTCATATGAAAATACAATAATTTTTTATAAAAATGTGTGTAATTTCAAAGTTGAAATGTGTATATGATTGAAAAAGATTTGAAATCAAAAGTCGATTTTACAAAAGTTACGAAAACTTTCTAAGGATTTATGATTTTAAAAGATCAGAGTCAAATTTTAATTAATTTAAATATTCAAATATCAAATATTTTCAATAGATAGTGTGAAAATTGTGTGAGTAATTTTTTATTTTTAAGAAATTCCGTAAAATAGTTGGTAAATATGTATATCAAGGCAATGTGTTATTTGATTCAGCCATATTAAGTTATGAGATTTGAAAATCCCATTTTACAAGTTTTTAGTTTAAAAATAAAAATTTGGGTATTCTACAAATCCTTTGAGGTCGTTTGGTTCATGTGGGAATTAAATTCACACAGATTCGGTAATTACTCGGAAATAAATTCCTCCATCAAAATACTCAGAATTTGGAAAAACTGTTTGGTTGCATCTTCGTATTTTATAATTCCTTGGATTTTATTTACTACATGTTGTTTGGTTGACTTACGCATTTCTTTCGAATCTAACAATTTTGCAACTATATATCAAAAAACATTCAAATGAACTCACTCGAATCTAACAGTTTTTCAACTATATATCCCAAAAACATTTAAATGAACTCAATCGAATAAAATATTCAACTTATTGTAATTTTCCAAATAATCAAAAAAACTCACTTGAATTTATAAAAAACAATTTATTGTTCTCTAAAAATCACAAAAAAATAAAATTTGATAACAATAAAATATTCCATTCTAAATCCCATGTTAATAATAAGTATACGTACAGTTAAATAAACAAAAAACGTTATAAGAAGTTTAAAACATAAATTGCAGCAAAATAAAACTGGAGGAAATAAAAAATATATATATATATATATATGCATGATTATAGAAAAATTACGTAATGGTGGGGAGAAAATGGTAATTTCGTATAAAAATTACGCGTATTTCATTTCGACCTAGGTAATACTCGGTAAGAAATTTCCCACGTTGTGTGGGAAATTGAATTTCCGCGGAATCGTCATTTCCAGCGTTTTAACCATTATACGCTAACCAAACAACAATCCAAAATCTTAAATACGCGGATTCTATATTTACTACGTTTAGTACGCGAACCAAACCACCCCTTTGTATGTTCTCATTTTCAACTCCAATTTGATCCTCAACGGCAATGACGATGATATCCATGAGAGTCAACCTCATGACTCGCTAAATTCTCTCTTAGATGTATTATCTTCACAAGAGGAAGATTGATCACAAAAAAATTTAAGCCCTCAAATCTTCGGATAATTTCCGGACGTGTTGTCAAGATCATCGATTTTAGAGTCAAGAAGATCCTCGCACATACACTGAACCCTACAACTTTGTTGTTCAGGCCATTGAGTACATGTCGCCGGAGAGGATCAACACCGATCTCTACCACGACAACTATAAAGGAGATATCTGGAGCTTCCAAGTAAGCATCATTAAATGCTACCTCAGGAGATACCCTTTCACCATCGATTGGGGTAGTGATTGGAGGTGATGATAGTGTGTGCCATATGCATGTCGTAACGGCGTGATTCCGGCGATGACGCACTTGACAACTTTCGAAAATATTGTTGTTTTTCGGCCCATCCGGTCATTAGTGATGGTCCAGCGTTGGAGTAGTGATTAAGCAATTTGGTGTGGTTCCGACATATTCCAATTTTTTTTGTTGTTTAGATATTTTCTGTCATATCTGATGTCTTCTGTCAATATGGTAATTTCCTGCGGGCAATGACCTCCAATGCCGCCTGAATCTTTGACATTAGATACCGTTTATGAGGAGACGAAAAGCATGTTGAGGCTTTGCAACTCTAGGATTAGAAGTTTGATTTGGTATATACTAGTTTTTTCACAAAGTATATTTGGTTACCTAAAGGCTAAAGATTATAAATTTATAATCATGAAGAACTTGCTCTAATAAAGTTTGTGAAGTTGAGTGCTCTAGAACTTAATACTTGGGTATCTCCTATTACCTTTTTATCAATATGACTATGGACATATTAAATTAAGATGAAAAACTTTTTCTTGGAATTTTTTATAATTTTAGTTTGTCTTTGATGACAATGGTTACACGAAAGCAAGAAATTAGAAAATCCAGTTGGAAAAGAAAGTGATAAAACCATGAACTCTATAAAACTTTTTAAAAGAAACACACATACACTATAAAAATTGTCGATATTTAACAGCAAAAAAAATTGATTAAAGAAAAACAACCAAAAGCAGCGCAGCTAATCTGCAACATACGAATGGAGTATACAAAACACACTTCTATTAACTTGAATTCGAAAACAAACGCAGGCTCCAATCCAGTTCCGTGAATTCAATTGAACAAAAACAATGAAAACCTCCAGAATATCAATAGGTAGTACTGTCAGCTTCCCCTCCTTGATATTCACCTTCCATTTGATTGTAACCGCCATCATCGACAACATATAAATCCGTCTCCGCCTGAGCACCATCGTTAACCCCCGCATTCCCTCCTCCGCCTCCACCTCCACCGCCACCACCACCACCAAACATTCCCTGGATCACCGCCTGCGCCACCGCCTGAGAGGCACCGCTGGCTATACCATTGGCCACACCGCCAGCAATCTGGTTACCCATGGAATTTTGCTGCACACGCCCCTGAGCCCTTACGGGCTGTCCTACAGGGCCCTGCTGCACGTTGTAGTACACCGGAGCCTGATAAGGCACTGCTCCACCGACAGCAACGCCTGAAACAGTTTGCGGGCGAGCCGGAAACCCCGAAGATCCCGGCCCCGGCGCCGGAGCACCATAACTCTGACCGTGGTTAGAATAATAGTTCCCCGGATTGGCCATCTGAGGCGGAGGAACACGCCTGGAAACCAAGGCAGGGGGTTGACTAATGGCCCGAGTGGCCGATATCGGGTTGACATTCACACAGGACAAATGGACATCGAATTCGCAGGCGCTGCAACGGTACAGCCAGGTCTTGGAACCGCTCAGTCGGCACAGATCGCAGGAGAATGTTCCGGTGGGGTAGGGAGCGGAGAAAGTGAGGCTGAGCTGGTGGTGGTGAGACTGGTGAGTAAGCAGCAACGGCAGAGATGCGCAGAGAATGTGGAGATCTATCCCGCAGGCCTGGCAATGGTAGCAGAAGCCGTTTCCTTTGTTTCCACACGCATCGCAGTAGTATATGCCTTCCGGGTAGATCGGTTTCGGCAGGAGAGAGAGGACGTGGTTGTGTGCATCGTAGGGATGGGTAATTTTCGGAGGCATCTGGGAGCATTTTTGGTGGAGCGTGTAGTTGCACGTAGTGCAGGTGTAGATGGCGCCGGAGGCTTCATTTTTGCAGCCTGAGCACAGGCCTTGTCCCGATTGGATGCTGCAGATCGAAAGGTGTAGAGGGTGTGGATGGCTGAAATGGCTGATCGCCGTCGTCGGAGATTGATGATCAGGGCCTGGAACCGGCTGAGCTTGCTGAGAAGTACCAGTCATTCTTCCCATGATCGATCTCTTCTCTGAATGAGGTGAGTTTTGAGCTGTGAGATTGATGTTGAATTTTGAAGAGGTTGGAACGTGCAAAGGAATAATATTATTGCTGTAAAATGGTGGCTGTTTGGTCACTAGTCAACGAATTTGATACAATGATTTTACACTAAAGTCTACAAGGTGCAAAGTCAACTACTATTGGCAGCATTTGCGTTATTTGGCTTTGTACGGGATCTCGGTCGTGGATGTGAATGGAATTAGAATTGAGAGGTTTGCGTCAATTGACTAATTTAATATTTGCGTTGATGTTTACTCATGTTAGGGAATGGTATGGTTGAGCTTAATTTGTTTGAAAAAATGTGGGTCTTACATAAAATTTGCACTACTTTATTTCAAATTATGTAGTAAGAACTTGTTTGCCTAAATTTAGTTCTTGTTGAATTGAACTGAACTGATTTAAAATAAGTTTAAATATACTAAATTAAACTTAAATATATTTAATTAAACTGAACTAAATTAAAATTTTAAAATTTATTATATATCATTGTAGTATATAGTAAAAATTAAAATAGAATTAAAAAAATTATTGAACTGAAATGATCTACTGAAATCTATCAAATTAGTTCGAATCGTGTGTCAAACTAAATTCATAAATTTAAAATCATTCAAAAAAATCATAAATTTAAAGATAGAAGTAAGTATATATTTCTCCGATTTTTGTTTTTTCACAAAATTATATCTGAATTTAAAAAATTATATAATTTATTATCAATTCAAACATATTTAAAATTTCTCTACACGTCGGTACAAACCTATTTAAACCCCATATTTCCGTCAAATTATGAAATCACGCCCTACACTACGCGTCCTCCATTTGTTTTTGGACTTGTTTTAATTTGATTGACCCACCAATTACCACAATTTGAAACCCACATTTTTTCAAACAAATTAAGCTCAACCATACCATTCCCTAAATGTATTGCTTCATGAGCCTATGGCTCTAAGCTTGTAATATCTACATACTGGCTTCGGCCTTTCTTTTCTCTGTTATTGTCTTTAACAGCCTTGAGGTGCCTAATATAAACCTCCCATCCTTGAGATGGCTTTGCCCAAAAAAAAAAAAAAACCACAAAAATACAAAAACGAACACAAATTTGATATATTTGGGGCCCTGTCCTTTTGAGGCTATTCACTTATACAAAATTTTTGATACATGTGTTATCAGTAGTGCTGTCAATCCTGACACGAACCCGACAAATCTAACCCAACCTGATCTGATACGTGACCCGATTGTAACCCGAAAATTTTTAGGTTGAACCCGACCCGACCTCAACCCGAAAAATAATTTTGACCCGATAAATTCTTACCCGACCCGACCTAAACCCGAACCCGACCTAACCCGAACCCGAAGATGACCCGAACTCAAACCCAACTAAGATTTTATGTTTGATTATTAAAGTTTAGTTGTTAATTATAGGAAGTTAAGTAATTATACTGTATTTAGTTATTATTTTTTTAAGACTCGTCTCATTTGAGACTAGGACAAATATTAATTTTCTCACTTTCAAACATGATTTTAAATTTGGCTGCTGTTATTGCCAGAGCAGTAATTAGCTGCCAGAGCAAAAATATATTTCTTTACCAAAAATACCCTTACCTTGTAAATAATTTCTTTCATCTTTTCAGTCTTGGCGTAATCGCACTACTGCTCAAAATCTCAAATCACTACACCCGGTCAAATATCAATATACTCGCTATTTTAATATCCATGACAAGTCTGCCAACCCTCACCTAAGCAATCGAGCAGTTATCTCCGACGGGCGTTCAAGTTCACCGGCAAAGAATAAGTAGGATACAGATAAATTTTGTTTTATTAAACTGGATTTGTGGGTTTTGTAAATACTCTTTATTCATTAAATTGGGTTTTGTGGCAGCAGGATTAATGTATCTTTCTAATAGTCTAGCATTGCGGTAGTTAAGGTACGATCATGCCACCAAAAGCCAAGCCAATCCCTTGAATCCCTACTGAGGCATACTTGTTAACTCCCATGACAATCAAGAATCAAGATGGTAACATAGATGAACTCAGCAGGAGAATTCACCAAGCTCGAACGGAGGAGCTGGAGTTGTAGTCCTTGTCCGACAACAACAACTTTCTGCCATTTTCCGACTCGATTGTTCGATGGCTGAATGGATTTCGATCTCATTAATTGAAGTTAAAAAAGAATTTCATCTAATGTTATCTGTTCTGGCATGGAGATTATAGAATACGTGCTTCTGGTTATGGAAGAGAACCGGATGTGGAGGCTGCAAAAATATAACGTCCTCCTTAATTGAAAGGGTATTTTTGGTAAAGAAATATATTTTTGCTCTGGCAGCTAATTACTGCTCTGGGAATAACAGTAGCCTTTAAATTTACGTATTAAGTGTGGTCATTTAGTGTATTATTGTTGATCTTCTTGATTTCATATATCAACACCGGTCTTTTACATATTAAACATTACTATTCTTTTGAGATTATGAAAAATGTTGATCTTCTCACTTTCAAACATGATCTTTTACATATTAAGTGTGATCATTTAGTGTATTATTGTTGATCTTCTCGCTTTCATATATTAACACTGAACTTTTACGTATTAAGCATGACTACTCAGTGAGACCGATTGAGAATTGGCTTCATAAAAATTTAAAGAAGATTTAATTTTTTATACTTATTTTAGTTAGTATATGTAAAAATCTGAGTTAGTGTCAAATTAGCAGGTCCATTGTCCAATCCTTAGTTTTCTCATGAAGTTAACTCGTTAATAATTTATTATATATTTTTAACAATAAGATAATAGTGATAATGACTGAAATATTTACCCGAACTTACCCGAACTAAAATTTTGAAATCAACTCCATCTGAACTAACCCAGCTAATAATAATGATCCAACATCAAAATTTTGTTCTTCCCATGTCAGTTTTATGGATTATAGTTTTATTTAATCCGACTCAACTTGACAAACGAGTCTAACCCGACCCGACCCGACATGACAATCAGTGCTGACACGAATTTAACCCGACACGAACGTGATCCGACACGACCCGATAAAAAAATTCTGACCCGAAGAAACCCGACCCGTATCAACCCGAAACTACCTGACCCGAACACGTAACCCGACACGCCAACCCGAATTGACACCACTAGTTATCGGTTGAAGTTGCAATTGGCGAATTTCAACCCGCCGCCGCTGTTAGATTTTAAGATGTTGGTGTCGCTAGAGCTCAACCGACTCACATGTACTGACTCGAGACTGAACTTCAGTATGAATTTGTACGGAATAACAGTAATGTATCAAGGATTAAGAATCATCTAGGAAGTTGACTGGAAGATCAAGAAAATTGAATGAAAGATCAAATGAACTAAAAGATCAAGGAAAAACGGTAAATGCTCAATCTCTTGTCCCTTGGTCTCCATAAGGACAAGTTTCACCCAAGACTCTCTCACTTACTTAACTTAACTAAATTGAAGTGAAAAATTAATGTTTCAAAAAATTAAATTAAATTTTATGAAATTGTATTTTTTACGAACTGAACTAATATACAAATAAGAGAGAATTTTATATAGGCCCCCAACGTTTGCTAAAATACCAGTTTGGCCCTCCATCGAATTTTGGTGTCAAAATGACCCCCTAACCTTAAGTTTTTTTCTCATTTTGACCCCCTAGCCCTAACATTTCCGTTAAATCATTTTTCCATCCATTCTTGGAAGGGTATGACTGTATTTTTGGCCCCTAAATTGTTTTGACCCCCTAAATTTTTGAAAAATATAAGTTTAACAACGATAAAATTTTGTTTTAATTAGGGTAATTAATTGATTTCTTATTTAGCATATTTAAATTCCATAATACTAAAATTAATTTAGAGAGTTAATTTATTCTACCTCAAATAATAACATAATTATAATTGGTTGATGGTTAATAAAAGCAATTTCTCCATGCAGGTCCATTTTTCTTTTGCAGGTCCGTATTTTTACCATAATGCCCCCTGATGGAACCTTATGATTTCAAACCCATTTTTTGCCTTAACAATATTAGGGGTAATATGGTAAAAATACGGACCTGCAAGAGAAAAATGGACCTGCATGGAGCAACCCCCTTAAAATAAGAAGAGAGTGTCTTCTATAAAGTCCCCTTAAGGTAAGGGCATGTTAAAAGAAGATCACCTTTCAACAAAATTTGAGGTGACTATACAATTATTTTAATTACTTAGGCCATATAACATAAAAGATCAAGGAAATAAAGTGAAAAAATATTGCTCAAAATTTAAAAGATAAAAAAAATAAAACATCAAGTCTAAAACCTAAAACATCAAATTATATAAAAGATCAAACAAAAAAAAGTCAAGTTCAAGTATAAAAACATCAAGTCCAAACAAAAATAACTTAAATAATTAAAATAACTGTACATTAACACCTAATCTCGTAAAAATTGGTCTCCTTTTGATCTGCCTTTATTTGAGACTTTCTCATGTTCTCAAATGAGAAACTACTCTAATCACCCTAATGAGAACAAAATTAAAATTAATTAATTACTCTTATTAAACCAAAATTCTACCCGTTTGTTAATTTTGTAAAGGATCTCTTCATATTTACATATATCACCTCCAATTTCATAGAGACTATCCAATATCGTTCAAACTCAGTGTGATTGTACATGAGCATGTACAGTGAGAAAAATCTAAAAATTTGAACGTGATTGATGTTGAAATTAAAGATATTAGCTAAAGTTCAATAAATAAATAAATAAATCGGGCTAGTGTATATATAATAAAAATAAAACTTGTAAGAGAAATTGATTATTTAAATATTTCAAAAAATACATTGGAAAATGCATTTTCCAAGTGATTATTTACATTGGAAAATGCATTTTCCAAATATTTCATTAGGGTAATTAATTCTATTGTCATTTCACAATTATTCTTGGAAAATGCAGCATGAAACACAACTATTAGGGGGTCAAAAAAATGTAAGGGGCCAAAAATAATTAGGGGCCAAATGCAGCATGAATCAAACAAGTTAGGGGGCCGAAAAGACAGTCCTACCCTTCCAAGAATGGATGGAAAAATTAATTAACGGCCAAGTTAGGGATAGGGTGTCGAAATGAAGCAAAAATTAAAGGTTGGGGAGCCGTTTTGACACTAAAATTCTATGGGGGCCCAAACTGGTATTTCAGAAAACGTTAGGGAGTCTATATAAAATTTTCTCTACAAATAAACTCAATAAAACAAGTCTTTTTTTTTTTTTGAAGAAAATTCATTCAAGGTCCTGGGAAACGCCCAGAAGCGATTACAATGAGTGGAATTGACATCCAATTCGACTAGTCTATTACAGAATAACCGAACTACATGGCAACCAGACTAATTATGTCTGCTATTACAGCTTAAGAGATCCAATAAAAAATGTAATACCGCCCTCAGGGATATTATCTTGAAACTGTGAAAATCACATCCGCTTGGCAGAGAAGAGCGACTACCGCATCAATTACTGCGCCAATCAGGGATCCGCTACAACCGCAACACCACTTGATCCAAAACATGATCTAGGTTCTTCAAACTGCAAGCACCTTGAAACCCCCAAATCACGAAACGGAAACACAAGCCGTACAATCGGATCGGGAACAATAAAACAAATAAAAAACACGATTTTTATAACCAGATCGGAAAAAACTTCGATCAATACAAAACACGGTATGATTTGATTACTTAATATGATATATATATAATCTTGTTGTGATATTTTGAGAATAGCATCACTCTTTTTTTTATCCTTAATTATTGGAATTCTCCAATAGATATATGGAAACCGGATCTCAATTAGTGGAATTCCCCAATAGATAAGAGAGTTTTGTTGCATCCGTAGATATTAGCCACAGTAATAAAAATTACTAATTAATATCAATCCTCACACATATAAAGACCATTCCAAATTATTTGAAACATGAGTTTGAGGTTTTAATCCTTCGTCTTCCCCACACACGCACAACAAAATTTAAGGTATTGCTCCCATGAACCTAATGTTCTCCTAGCATTTCAACACGGGCTGCCATAATTGACATGTCTTTCCAGGAACGCAATTCTGCCCATGGAGAGTAAGGTGAATCTATGAGGTCGAGAAAATAATTCAGAACTACTTCAGCATGTTGACATCCAGAAGACTCTAGTTTTTGAATCCACGTCCTTTTCTTCTCAGCCAAATTTTCAAACAAATCTCGATCGTTCGCCTTGAGAATCTGTAGTGCAATGATACCAAAGTTGTAGGTATTATTTTCAACTTCTCTAAAACCTCTTCTCTGCAGGTTTGGATCCATGTACCCACCGTTGAATTCCACATTAAAGGGTGGGGATCACTTGGGTGGGATACGCATGTCATGCCAAAGTGTGTCGGTTGACTTTTCCAAAGGGAATTTCTCGCTCCTCCTTGTTGCAAAAAATATTTTTCGGCTTGATATCTTTGTGCCTGATGTGTTGGTCAAGAATTACAATGACCGGGCTATGTCTTGGATTATTATAGCCCAAACCTGCATCCACTTAAAATCTCTAATATTTGGCACGAGTAATTGTGTGCTTGATATGCCACTTCTTGAAATAATTTGACAAGTCCCAATTTGCCAATTCGATAACAAGAAACCTCTCTCCAACCCGGGGTTTCTCCATGCCCAATCAATCGAACGATATTTCTATGCATACCAATCTTCCTCAACATCCGAATCTCATTCTCTAACTGGATTTCAGCCACCAACGGGAGTGAACTTTTCGCAAATTTGATTGCTACCTTTTCAGCCAGCAACCCGTACGGATTGTCTTCAGGGATTGTTCCCTTCATAATATAACCAAATCCACCGGAGCCTAACTCCTTTTGTGCATATGTAAAAATGTCATCACCCTTAATTACCTTAACCCTGCCATATTCCAAAGCATAGTTATCACACTGTTCAATATATTCTCACATCTCTAACTTAACATGTATGTCATCACTTGTATAACAGGTGTATGTGTGACCGATGATATTTGTTGTGCAAATGTAAATATTACCCTTTGAGCAACAACAAAGAAGACTTCCATCAAGCAAAAAAGAAGCATCAAAACAGATCCAGGATGCCTCAAATCTGAAGAGACTGTCCATTCAATTTCCAGATCTCGGCAAAGCCATCTTGGCTTCCGACAACAAATGCTTGGGGAGCTTGAGGATTCATATGGATTGCATTAATCCCTTCTAAGTCCAAAACAGGCCTCCCAGAAATAACATGGATGCCATCATAACCCCAAGTACGAATTATTTCATCAAACGATCCAGGTTTAATAGTTCCTACAGGTGTCACCGCAAGTGATTGTATTGAACCTTGGTGCCCTTGGTATGTGTTCTCAACTGCACTACCATTCTCTGCCCATGAGAATAGCATCACTCATCCATTGTAGAAGAGAAATATATATGATATAATACAAAACCTGATTATCTTCGACAGACATCTCACTCCTTTAACCTCAACTAACAACCAACAAGCATAAAAAATAACAATAAAAATCAATAACATGTACAACATGAACAAGAGAACTCAACAAACAAATCGAATACATGAATCGTAATAATTAAAACATAAAAAAGTGAAAATGCCAATTGTAGTAACCTTTAATAAAACATCAATGCAAATAAACATCAATGAAAATATCAGCAATGAATAATGTGAATACATCAATAATAATAGGTAAACTCTCAAAAAGAAATATGAAATATTAACGAAAAATTAATTTCAACGAATAACGTACATCAGCTGTAAAACAAAAAGGATGAAAATATCAATGACAAAAACCTAAAAAATAGCATAAAGAAATAAATTGTAATAACTAAAATCTCAACAAAAAACATGAAACACCAATCATAATTAACCTCAACAAACACTATGAAACATCACTTATTTGAGATACCAGTGTAGCACAAGGATGTTGCATCAAAATGATTTGAGGTTGTGATCGAGGTTGCAAAAATGATGATGCATTTAGTATTCCATAAGGTTTAAATGTTGATCAAATTCATTTCCAACCTATGTCAAGGTAATTTAATTTTAAACCCTAACATTTTCAAATTGTTATTTTTAGCATCGATCCCTTTAAAAGTTAGTCGACTTTTGTTAATCTTATTGATTATTTTAGAGATATTTTGATCATTTCACATTAATTATTAAAATATTTTCTATTTTAATTATATTTTTCCTTCTTTTTAACTTTGATTTCGAATACGATTTTCTTCACCTTCCTCCTTCATGTTTTTTACTCTGGAGAGACACCACTCTCCGCCAAACCCACCACCATAGATATTTTGGAAATTTCACATTTTTCTATTTTATGTGTCTTTTTTCCTTTTATTTTTAATTTGATATTTTTCACCTTTCTCCTTCATCCTTTGGAGCAGAAGTCGATATCCCTCGCCCGCAGAGCCCCGTCATCCCGACACCACGAGTTGATGTGGAGGATGAGTGAATGGTTCTACCTCTTGAAAGGGCGGTTGGGTGAACGGATCCCCAAGCTGAGAAAGTCGCTGAATTCCACTGAAATTAAAGTCGTCGCCGCCGAGTAATTACTCAGTTTCAAATTCATGATTGGTCTTGGTAGTTTCCATCGATTTGTAGGAGTGGTAAATGTTGTTCTGGGTTTCTAAATTGATTTGTAGGAGTTATGGAAAAGTTGCGAGTTTGAATAGGAAGAGGAAATACGGAGATTCATCTTGTCTCCACTTTCCCAAACACGTTTTACGCTTTCCCTAACCGTCGTTGACAACCACCACTTCGCCGCCTTTTCCAGCCAATAGGTCCAAAAAATTAGGTCTAGGGCACTCTTCGCGGCACAAACCGTTGGCCCACCTAATGTGGCTAATAAATTAGTTAAATATTGAGAAGTAACATACACCTTATGTAAGTTTATCAATTTCCGTCCATAGAGGCCCAAAACATTAGGCCAAACACTATAGTGTACAAATTAAATTACCTAATAACCTATAATTTAATTTAAGTCGATCTTGAAAACAATAACTTTAACTTGGTTTGTAAAGTTTTCATATATAGATTGTTTTGTGAGTTATGATCTATGTTTGAGTTTTAGTTTTTTTAAGAGTCGTATAATGTATTAGATTTTTTACCTGTTAGGCTAATTTCATTGAGGTGTGCCACTGACGAGTCTGGTGACTGTAAGAATTAAAGAGTTTGATTTAAAGTTGGGTTGATAAGGAAAAATTGAAAATGTAAAATAGAAACTTAAAAAAGAAACAATTTCTTTACCTTATAATTTTTATAAAATGAAAAATATGTATATTTGATTGGGATGGACCAATATATCCTAACACCATGTCTTAACCTATGTACATGAATAGGAAATTCCCATACCTATTCATTCATTCTTTTGGAAGTCATTTTGGCTTCTTGACCTTCTATGACTCCTTTGTAACAACTCTTTGAAACTCTATTTTAAAAGGTTTGGGGAGTCTATTAATATCTTTCCACCATGAGTGGTTTTGATTTAAAAAAATAGTACTGTACAAAAGAAAATGGTGGATTATGTTAGTACATATTCATATTTTTGTTGCTTCATCGATTGAAATTCATTATTTTATACTATATAATGCAATTGAGACTAATGTATTAAACATTTTTGTCACCTTTACAATTTTTTTGTTCATAGAAGAAACACATTTCACAAGTTCACAACCTCTGATAAATGATACAATCATTAAAGTTGTTCAAACAACTAAAATATGGAACAAAAGCTGATCAGGGTCAAAATCCATTGTATGTAGACAAATATTGGCCCCGTTTGTCGAAGAGAGTTTTGAAGAGCGTTTAATTTTTTTGGCTAAATATGGATAATTGACTAGTCAATCAACTCTTTCTGAACCGCTAGAAAGATGAGTGTTTGCAAGAATTTAATCTGAATAATATTACAAATATTCCTTTTATCCTTTATCATTCACAAATTTTTTGTTGTTGTATTTAATCATTCTAACTGCGTACGTCTTATTCTTATATACATACGAATCCATATATGAAGTAATTCTTATATACGTACATCTCAAGCCTATTAAAATAAAATAAAATTTCAAGCATTATATAAATTTGTTTACATAGATTTGCAATTTATATTTGTATGGAATAAAATGGCCCGAACTAAACATATACCACTGTAAAAATTTCAAACTTTTTAATTCTAAGAATAAATATTTAAGTAATTATAGGTATACTCTTAATAATGAATAATATTTAAAAATATATATAATATAATTAAAAATAGGAAAAATTGGGATTAAATGCAGTTGAACATTAGAAACTAGTAAGTAGGTGTATGTTTTCTGAAAAAGGCGGTGAATAATTATCTTATTTTTAATTAATATGATTATTAAGGCAAAGACAACAATATCCTTTATTTGGGTAATTCTCCTGTGAGGCAGACTCACCCATGAGGCAAAACCCAATAAGGAAAATTCCACCGCTGCCACCTCATCCAACCTTGCTACCAACTCATCAAATCTCGACGTCACCTCATCAAACCTCGGTACCAGTTCATCAAACATGATCAGCTAATCAAATCTCGATGTCAGTTCATCAAATCTCACCCAAAAAAGAGTTTACTTCGTCCAGCCCCTTGGGTGAGGCTGACTCACCCAAGAATTGGTCCCTTTATTTTCATAATTTTTGTTTAAATTTCTTATACTTATTTAAATTCAACAATATCCAATTTAAATAAATTTTATTTCTAATCAAATCATTTGAATTCAATTCAAAATAGCCAAATTCATATGAACTTGATGAAATTTAATTTAATTAAATACCAAGGAAGTGAACTAAATTGGATTTAAAAATCTGAAAAAATGATGAAGCTAAATTAAATTGAATTTAGGTAGATATAAATAAACTTAGTCAACCAAATTGAATTAAATTGAATTAAACTGAATAAAAGTAAAGCTAATTTTTTATTGGATATGAATTGACATGTATTGAATTTTTATGAAAATTTTGATTGTTTTAAATGAAGCGGGACTAAATTAAACTAAAGCAAAGTGAACTTGAACTGAATTGAATTGAATTCGTCCAATTTTGAATGATTTGAATAAAGTTAAATTAAACTGAACTAAAGGAATTGGTTTAAATTCAACTAAATTTGAGAGAATTTAAAGAATTTAATGAAAATGAACTTAATCGAAGACTACTAAAGTTAATTAAATTGAACTGAACCAAAACTACATAAAATGACATAGGGCTAAATTGGACTAATTTTGTTATAAATACATTTATAAAGATATTGGAGTGAACTGATTGAAACTAAAGTTAATTTAACTAAGCACAACTAATCTAAATAAAATAATAGAAATATAGGGGTATTCGTGTCTTTATATTAAAAATCATATCAATTAAAATTAAGCTAATTATTTACTGCTCTTTTCAGAAATTATGTGAATGTTACACTCCACTTTACAATTTCTCATGTTCCATGACCCTTATTCCCAATTTTCCCTTAAAAATACTTTTCAATACTTCAAAACAAGTAATAAACATTACATAAAAAACTAATAATTAATTTTACTAATGTCTATTTCAGTCATTAACATAGTGAAACAGATATCAATATATTGTTATTTACCAAACACTTACATACAAACGGCTAGTTAAACAGTTAGTCAAAACATCTAATAAAAACCGCTAACAGCTAATAAAAAACGCTAACAGCTAATAAAAAACGCTAACAGGTAAACGTTGTTCTCCAAACAAGTCCATTATTCCAATATATGGTATCCTTAAAAAAAAAAAAAGTGAATTTGTATTTATGTGAAGAGTCTGTTGAGACCCGATTCACAGTTATTATGTGAGTGCGAGCATATATGTAAGTCTGTGCTTTTGGATGATCCGATCCAAATTCCAAATCCAATTCGATCCGTCAACGGATCAATTATGGATCAGATTGTTTTCGAATAATTACGGTCTACGGATCAGATCAAACCGGATCACTATTCACTTCTTTTTTGGCCTTTTATGTGTTTTGCTATTTTGTTTTTTGTTCAAATAAATTTAAAATATATTGAGATTATTTTTAATTAAATTTTTATATAATAATTATTCAATTTGTTAAATTACTTATTATTTATTTTTATATAACAATAATAATATTATTAATTATTTATTATTATTATTTTAAATTGTAAGAGTAACCTTATTTGCCAAAACTTATCTGTAGATCAGTTCAGTTCAGAAACTTTTTAATTGAATGTTGCATATCAAATTGAATAATGAACTTCTAGATTGAAAATTCTTTCAATCATTAGTATATAAAAATTTAATTTCAATTCAGTTCAATATATTTAAATATTTTTGAATCAAATACGAATTGACTGATCATTTTCACAAACGATGTTAATGTTTTGTAGATTGAGAACGATTATTATTCGAAAAAGAAAATCAGATTTGAGCATTATTTGGATCTCTTAATTTGTAATAGTACAGACGGTATGAATTTGATTAACATATAATTTAGTTAACCTTGTAATAGAGTAGTTGATTAAAAAATTTTGAGCATTATCAAAAAAATTTTAAGAAACACCAGACCGGATCAGATATTCGTGCCGATTGGATCCGAATCTGTAACTCTATCCACGGATCGACACCCAATCCAATCATCAATTCTAACACGTTTGCTTCTCTGACGAATTCTTCCTTCTCTTTAAAAGTCTTTGTTTAAGGGAGATTTCTTAAACTACGGAATTGAGCATTATTTCAAGAAATATTATCATCCGTTGATTACTTTGAGATTCTTGGACGTCTTGCTAAGTGTGACGTCTTGCTGCTTACCTCATATATTAATAAATAAATAAATAATGACACTTAATAGTAATTTAATGGCTGCATTCACCTCATGGTTACGATTATCATCCCGGAAAATAATATAATGGATTAATTAAACTAAATTAAACAGATAAGTTTAGGAAATGAGAGCTTTCTAGATACTATAAATACATCTGTACGTATGCAGTGTAAAATTAGCTAATAATGAATCAAAGGAGCATAAATATCGTTTTTTATCATCATTAAAAATTCCCACTATCACAGTATCATTACAATTAATTGCTAGAAGTATTTATCTAAAAATAATAATCTATAAATGAAGAAAGAAATAATGCATGAATCCGCGTATATTGACGTTGACTTGGATGCTCAATCCATATGATGAATGACAGACGTTTGACATACAGTGCATCAGAATCATATATATTATGCACCTACTTGCTTATTAATTTGACCAGTTCCACGAATAACTGAACTAAATATATTGAGTAATCACAAATTTGATATTTTTGTGGGTTGTTAAGTTAACACATAAAAAGAAGACTTTAGATGTTAACTAAGAAAGTCTTCACATTGTTTTTTTGTAAGTCATCTCCCATGCACGTCTGGTTTCTAAATCATTTACCATGCCCGTAACTTTACATTGAGACTGAACTTTCCTAAAATTACCGCTGCTGTAACTTTCTTAAAATAACCTACACTTTCTGTTGTTTGATAACTGCAGGATCAATCCCTAGCGTGTTTGATATTTGATAGGTAGTTTTCTTCTTAACGAAAAAGTATTCTTAAAATTTGTTTAAATTAAGAGAGTTCTGGATCTGGAACAAGCTAGCTAGAGTCATATGCTACTGTGCTTATATTTCATAGATACTATCATTTAGAACCCAGAAAGGCAAAGTCTTGGAAGCGACCGTCTACATATGTAGACCGGGTTAAATGGTAAATAGTCTAATATTTCAAAAACAAGGAAAGACTAATTTGCAATTTTTCAAAAATTTAGAATTTTCGCGCGTAAACAGTACATGTGAACCGTGCGCGTGAATAGTACGGCTACAGTTCTCATTCCAGTTTTTTTTTTTTTTTAATTCAGATTTTGTTTTAAATTGATCATGTTTTATTTTATAATTACATTTTTTAGGTTTTTAGATGATTGATACTCTACCAATTTTTATATGATTAACTATCTTTCAGTTTTTGCTTTAAACTCCTCATGTTTTAGGTTATAACCTCAATGTTATAAGTGACACATTTTGATTTAAATTCCACATGTTTTATGTTATAATGATCACCTTTTGGGTTATAAGTTCAGTTTATTAGATGATAAAAATCTTCTAGGTTTTGGTTTAAATTCCCCATGTTTTATGTTATAATGATCATCTTCTAAATTACAAGTTCAAGTTTTAGCTTAAATCCTTCATGTAACTGTAATAAACTTGAGGTTTTGGGTTAAATTCCTCATGTTACTGTAGTAAACTTCAGCTTTTGGGTTAAATCACTCATGTAGCAAACTTCAGGTTTTGGGTTAAATCCCCCATGTTACTGTAGCAAACTTCAGGTTTTGAGTTAAACCCCTCATGTAGCAAACTTCAGGTTTTGGGTTAAATCCCCCATGTTACTGTAGCAAACTTCAGGTTTTGAGTTAAACCCCTCATGTAGCAAACTTCAGGTTTTGGGTTAAATCCCTCATGTTACTGTAGCAAACTTCAGGTTTTGAGTTAAACCCCTCATGTAGCAAACTTCAGGTTTTAGATTAAATCCATCATGAAACTGTAGCAACTTCAGGTTTTGGGTTAAATCCTCATGTTACTGTAGCAAACTTCAGGTTGTGGGTTAAATCTTTCATGCAACAAACTATGATTAATTTGAAAGGTTATGATTTTTAAGTGAAAAGTTTTGAATTTTAATGTAAAAGGTTGCATTTTTAATTTAAAACATTATGCTTTTAATTCAAAACGTGCATAATTTAACAATGTTAAGATTTTAATTTAAAAGGTATTAATTTTAATCTAAAAGGTATGATTGGGAAGAATTAATTATTTAAGGAGTAAAATAATTAAATATTTAATGGGCCCACGTATGATTTTTGTTTCTACGTGCGCCCTTTTTTCAATTTCCTGGTCATTTATGCAATAGAAGCGCGTGAGTGGGCGCGTGAAATATTAAATTCTTCAAAATTGCATTATGGTCCCTCCGTGTTTTGAACTCTTTATATTTACATTTTAGTCACTCGTCTACATCGCTCCAGACACCACCCCACTCAGAAACCACATGTTACGTACTGAGAACTCTTGAAACCAACATTAATACACAAATATTAAATAAAAGAGCGCAAATGAAATTAGAACTTTAAATTTGGACTAAATAATTGGACTCCGAACTGATTTGGGAAAATATCCACTTCACAACAAATCGTAACATCACACACCAAGAGCTGACTGGCCAAATTTCACACGCTATACTGTGGAAAAAAATGTCTTTAAAAGAATGCAAAATAAGTGTTGTATATCCAAGTTCAGACTTGAAATCACTAATTAAGAATATGAACCATTTCAAGCATCCACACCCTTTGCACCTCATCTCCACCAATGACTGCCTGAGTTCGACCTGTTCAGGATGCAAGTCAATAATGGCCCCAGGAATGATCTATTCCTGCAGACCATGCAAGTTCTTTCTGCACACAAGTTGCGCAAAACTGCCTCAGACAATCACCCATCCCTACGATCCTAAACGGGGCCATGTTCTGATCCTTCGTGTTTACGGCGAAGGATCCTGCAACTACTGCGATGCATGTGGGAAGCAGGGGATAGGGTTCGTGTACCACTGCAAGATATGCCAGATTAATCTTCACAGTCGCTGCGCATCGGCGCCGGTGAGTTTGATCCACCAGTCTCATCCCCACAAGCTGAAGCTGATCTTCTCACCAACGCATCATGATAACAAGTTCAGCTGTGATGTCTGCCATGCCCCTGGCTCAAACCAGTGGCTGTACAGATGTGATGCCTGTGATTTTGATGTTCATTTGGACTGTCAAGATGTTCCAATTCAAGCAAAGAATCCAGATTTCAGTCATTTTTTTCCAAATCAAACTCCTGGATCCTCTTCTAAATCAGCTCATCATGGTTCTCCTCCTCCGGGGCCGCATTTTCATCCGGGTTCTGGGCCTGTACCAAATTTCAACCCCTATCAAACACCAGGGATGGATCCTGCACTTATGGCTATATTCCTGAGGTTTGAAGCTCAGAATGTGATGAATCAACAGCAAATTCAAGCCCTTCTGAAAGCACAGCGGCCCGGATTTGGTAGGGCAGGTGGTGGAATGGGAATTCAAGCCATGTTTCAAGTTTTGTCAGGCAACATTCCAGGCTTTGATATGGGATCCATGATGGGTTTATTAGGAGGGGGATTGGATTTGGGATCACTAATGGGAGGTTCCTGATCATGAGATCGATGCAGCTGCTCATCAGTTTGTTTAATTTCTTGAATTAAGTGTATGTGTTTAGTAGTATTGCATTTTCTGCATGTAAACCAACCTTTTGTTATATATGTGTTTAATTTCTTGTTCTCTTTTAATTATGAAGTTATTCATCAGCAGCAATATTGATGTGGCAGTTTATATTTTTGGTGTATTCATACTTAATGCAACCATTATCCGTCTCATCAATATATTTTGTGTTAGGAATATTTGTTATACCCTTCAATTTTTATGTACTGTATAGGTATTGTATAAAATAGCTTAGAAAATAACAAAGTAAATTGTAGAAAATAATATTTCTACAATCATGATAATAAATTAGGGTGAGATAGCTTATCATAATCATTTCTGAAATTAAATAAAACATGCATCACCGATCATATACCGTTGAGATTGCTTTGCACGTTTTGGTGCACTTGTTTGAACAGGGCTTGTTTGACTGGTCTTGTCTTGTGCCGAAAAACTCTTATCTCATGCATGGTGAATGTACAATGCATGTTCACTTCGGTATTATTAATTGTGTATAATAGTTGAAGATTATTGGATCGGTAATATTTGGTTTCGATCGATTTTTCGGGTTCGGGTCTGAACTGACTGCACTAGTGGTCTGGGTTGATGGTCCAATTTGTTTAACACAGTGGTGGCACGACTGTGGTCTGAGATAGCAATGTGGTGGTTGTTGTGGTACAATGAGGTCACATAAAGTTGGAAGATAGATTGGAGAAGGAATGAAGAAGTAATGAAAGAAATATAAAGATGTTTTATAAAAAAAACTCTTGTATTTTAACATATTATGTAGTGAGAACGGGATTTTTTCCCTAAATAATCATTTTTGACAGCCTAATTTCGAAAATGTTCGGTTTTTTTCGGAAATTCCGAGTGTAGGTAACTCGGCAAACCGTTTGCCGAGTATATTAAAACGACTGCTTCTGGGCCGTTTTGATTAATGAGCTCGGCCCAGTAGTATAGGCCACGTGGCCGAGTTACCTACACTCGGAATTTCCGAAAAAAACCGAACATTTTCGGAATTAGGCGGTGAAAAATGATTATTTAGGGAAAAAATCCGTGAGAACGTGCAAAGAAATGTTTATTTTTTAAGGTCTCATTGAAAACTTTCTCACAACATATGTAATATTTGGGATAACAATTGTAAATCGATTTCATTTTTAGTAGTGAAAGCCTAAGAGTATAGTTAGGTCCTGTTCTCTTCACGGTATTTGAACTTATCTGAACTCATCTGAACTTAAAAAAGTTTATCTGAACTAAAAAAAGTTTATCTGAACTTAAAAAACTTTATCTGAACTCATCTGAACTTAAAAAACTTTATCTGAACTAAAAAAAGTTTATCTGAACTTAAAAAACTTTATCTGAACTAATCTGAACTTAAAAAACTTTATCTGAACTCATCTGAACTTAAAAAACTTTATCTGAACTCATCTGAACTGAACTCATTTGTACTTCAAAAATTTAGCTGAACTTATTTGAACTTAAAAACTGAGCTGAATTGAAATATTTAGATAATTTGAATTGAACTAAATTGAAACTAACTAAAAAATATATGATCATTTCCAATATATTTGAAATTCATTAATCTAAATATAACATAATACATTTAATATTAAAATATACTGAACTGAGTTGCACTGATGTAGATAAACTGAACTGAATTGAATTAAAAATAATATGATCAATTTCAATATATTTGAAATTTATTAATCTTAGCATAATACATTTAATATGAAAATATGTAGAACAAAGTTGAATTGGAATATATAGATCAACTGAACTGAAATGAAATAAATATGACATTTTCAAAACATTTGAAATTTAATAATTTGAGTATAACTTAGAGTTTGATAGAGTTTATTTCTTGTTCAACTGAACTGAATTGGATTGAATTGAAATGAAGTGAAAATTAATGTACTGAAAAAAGAATCAACATGACTGAATTAACATGAATTTCATCAAATTACTTTTCACTTCAATTTACTGAACTGAACTGGATTGAATTGAACTGAACTGATATATAAAAGTTCTGCCACACAGGGCCTTAATGTTAAAAAATATGATCATGTTTGCTAGCTAAACATATTGATTTGAGTTGAGCTGAAGCGTATAGATAACTGAACTGAACTGAATTGAAAATAAATAAGTGTGATGAAAATAAACGGTATGAATAAATTAACATTAATTAATTGCACCAAATTATATTGTTGTTGAGCTAAACTGAACTGAACTGAACTTAATGTATTGAAAAAAAAGAATCGGTATGACTAAATTAATCTAAATTTCATCAAATCATATTGAAACTGAAGTAAACTGAATGGAATTGAACAGAACTGATATGAACAATTAAGCTCAAAAGATTGAACTGATTTAAACTGAACTGAACTAAAATACAAATAAGTTAACTGAACTTAACTTATATGAAAGCTAAAAATCTTTACTGAACTGAACTCATCTGAACTGAAAAAAAATTATCTGAACTCATCTGAACTGAAAAAAGATTATCTGAACTCATCTGAACTAAAAAATATTTATCTGAACTAAAAAAACTTTATCTGAACTAAAAAAGGTTTATCTGAACTTATCTGAACTAAAAAAAGTTTATCTGAACTAAAAAAACTTTATCTGAACTAAAAAATATTCAAATAATCTCTAGAGAACAGGATCTTAGTGATGAGAACGGTTTAGAAATCTCAAAACCAGATTAATCCACAATAATTTGTCAAGAGAGCGACAATTTTAGAACTTTGTATCAGAACTTATTAAAATTTGACTCGGATGGAATTGGTCATCACAAAATAAAATCCAAAAAAATCTCCACAACAAATTGTCGCTGTCACTCCAAGAGCTGACTTCCTTGCTGGCCAACAAGGCAAGAACTGTCCAAATCTCACACTGGAAAAATGCCTTTAAAGTATGCCAAAAAAACTGTTATTTTCCTGGCCTCCTCCAGCCCCAAGTTCAGACCTGAAAAAGATAGCCTGAGAAAATTAGCTCAATCATAATCATCATGAATTCCCAGCATAGTAGCAGCATGAACCATTTCAACCATCCACACCCTTTGTATCTCACCCCCTCCAATCACTGCCAGAATTCATCATGCTCAGGATGCAAATCACAAACATCCACAGGAATGATCTATTCCTGCAAACCATGCAACTATTTTCTCCACACAAGCTGCGCAAAAATGCCTCAGCAAATCACCCATCCCTTTGATCCCAAAAAGGGCCATTTTCTGATTCTTCGTGTTTACGGCGATGGATCGTGCAGCTACTGCGATGCCTGCGGGAAGAAAGGGACAGGGTTTGTGTACCACTGCAAGATATGCCAGATTGATCTTCACGTTCGCTGTGCATCGACGCCGATGAGCTTCATCCACCAGTCTCATCCTCACAAGCTGAAGCTGATCTTCTCACCAACGCATCATGATAAGAAGTTTCACTGCGATGTCTGTCATGCCAATGGATCCAACCAGTGGCTGTACAGATGTGATGCCTGTGATTTTGATGTCCATTTGGACTGCAAAAATGTCCCAATCCAAGCAAAGAAGCCAGATTTCGGCGCTTTCCCAAATCAATCTCCTGGATATGGATCCTCAACCAAATCAGTTCACCATGCTCCTCCTCCTCCTCCACATCAGTCTTCACAGTTTCATCCGGGCCCACAATTTCATCCAGGTAATTTCCAGCAGGCACCAAATTTTCAGCAACAATATCATCCATCTTATGCAGCACCAGGGTTTCCGGTGAACCCGGGGTTTGATCCGGCGGTTATGGCTATTTTACAAAGGCTGGAAGCTCAGAATATTATGAATCAGCAGCAAATCCAAGTGCTTTTGAATGCACAGCGACCCGGTGGCGGTAGGGCTGGTGGTGGAATGGGAGGAATGGGAATACAAAGCCTGTTTCAAGTTTTGTCAGGCAGCATTCCAGGCATTGATATGGGCTCCTTGCAGGGTTTGTTAGGAGGGGGATTGGATTTTGGATCAATATTGGGAGGGTTTGGTTTAGGCTGAGAACAAATTAAAAATAAGTTCTGCACTTCTAAGAGGTTCATCAGTTGGTTTGTTTTCTTTCTGTTGATTTGTTTCTTTTCTCTTGCTGAAGTGTGAGGTATCTATCTCTTTGTCACAAAGAACAATAAATCTCTCACATGATTTCAAAAATAAATAAAAAATCTCTCACAAAACTCTGACTAGCATTCAAAAAACTCCAAAATCCAATACAAGAAATATATTGAATCCTCCAGGTCAAAAGGATGGAAACACCCACATGGGTGGACATGTAAAGCTATAGGATTCAACCTCAAACCTTTGAATGCTCCTGTCTTCAACGTTATAAATCCCCATGTCTTTACCACCACCTTTACGCCATTTCTTGTTATGATAGTAACCTGCAACACGGTCATCGGTGAAATAGATGCAGTTGGGTTTGAGTATACCTGGAAATTCAGTAGCATCAACACAGACAGCAGCATTATCCCCTACAAATACAGCATCTTTACCCAAACTGTTTATATCTATCATTTCCCCTCTCACAAGGTCTACCCTCCTCACAAGAAAGTGATCAGCCCCTATCTCAGTGTACCGAGTACCACCGCAATTATTGCGCCTGATCATCAGTAACTGATCACCATCTGAAGATCCCACCAAATAATTCTGGTATGTAAGGTTGTTAATGTTTGGACCATTTTTCAATGGCACAACTAGCTGATCAGATTTGCTCAAATCATGGGACTCCCAAACCAAGATGTTGCGATCCATATCATATGCATAGACTCTTCCCTTCCACAAAGTCAGAACAAAACCGCTCAAGGTTTCAAGCTCAGTCCACTTTTTATCTCCATCCCTCCATATTCCCAAAAAACTCCAACCATCAATCAACAGAGTGAAATCTGAGGTCTCAGATGGATTAGCTGTGAGCCAGGCTCGAAGTATAGAGGCATCTGCCGGATCTTTCTCGTATTCGTCATAATTCGGGAATGTATTAAAGTTGGGGAGCTGGATTTTTGCTGATGAAAAAGGTTTCATCAAACAAAGTTCACCTGTAAATGCCTTGGTAAGAATCCATCCAAATCCGACATCGTTGCATCTTTTATCCTTGGCACCAGGGAGAGGTAATCTCGTAAAAATCTTGCGCTTGGACAGGCTATAGAATTCACGTTCATTGGAGCCTTCTTTCTCAGCCAGCATGAGAAGGGGTACCTTGCTGACTGCTACAAACCTATCCATGGTGGCGGCGGCTCGCCAGGAGGTGCAAACACCTCGAAATGCCATGAAATCCTCCATTGTTGTACAGTACGAACTTGCTACATACTCCAACACATCTGTTGGGAGACCACACCAATCGGGCACGTTTTCCATAATTCTATCAGAGAAAACTGAGTGCAGATAAAAAAAATTCGTGAAAAGTTGAATTCAGAGATAAACTATTTTGAGTTTTGGTTATATAGACTGCTAAAAGGTCGAATAGGGGGTGTCCAAATTTTCCAATTTGGTTTCGGTTTGGGTTTTTTATTAGGACATCAAATTACCGCCTCTACGCTACTTTGGATTCAGAATTTAGATTCCGCAAAAGGGTAACTGTAGTCAAACTCAATAAAAGTCAACGATCCTTACTTAAATGTAATTCATTAAATATTTTCAAAAAAAATGCAATTCATTTATTCATCAGTATTTTTTTATTGTTCTAATCAAATTATAGCAAAGTTGTATTTTACATATTAATAAAGGAACATCGATTCTAATCAACTGTTGTTGATAATGTTGGTCTAACACCACCAACAATAATCACTACGCTAAAGTCCAATCAAGTTGTTACTTATAAATGTACACTTCAAATGTATTGACCAGCTACCTTTCTAATATACAAGGCCAGTCCGATGTATTTGATGCCCCGTGCAAAAATTTGATTTTAGGCCCTCTACATTAAGAAACACGTGAAATAACCCAAATAATTAATAAACAATAGTACAATTGGGCCCTTCAGAAAACTAAAAGACCCAAATGTAAATAGCCCCTTCAGAAAAACACAAATACAATTAAATAATTAAAAACATTTTTTTAAAATACACATATATAATACATTTTTAAAAAAAAATTTTGGAACCCTAAAATTTTTGGGCCCTGTGCAGGCGCACGACCCGCACTGCACTAGGGCCGGCCCAGCTAATATAGTAATTTTTTTTGAAGGAACTAATATAGCTTATTCAACTCCAAAACCATAACTTGACGCTTTTACCACTTGTCTTTTGGGAGGTCTCGTAATTCTCAAATGTATCCAACCAAGTTTATACTTCCACCAACTTTATAGTTGAATTTCAAATTTTCAATATAGTGAGCCAAGGTTGTTTAAAGAGCAAATTGTCTCAAAGTTACTTTAGAAAACCGTTAGAAGACATTAGAAAGAAAACTATCTTAAACAATGACAATAAAATACAAGTTCAATGACTTCTGATATCTGTCTTCTTTCCACGGCACTTGACAATTCCTTTTCCGGCAATCTGTAGCCACAAAGGGGCCTCCGTCAAGGTGATCCTCTATCAGTAATGCTTTCAGACCTCATTGTTGCTGGGAATTTGAGGGGAGTGGGTGCCTCACCTAGGGGTCCTCGTATTTCTCACCTATTCTTTGCTAATGATACCTTGTTGTTCGAGGAAGCTCCCTGGAGGAAATTTTGATGATATAATTTCTTTATATGAGGATATTTCAGGTAAGATTAATTTGGTGAAGTCTGGTATTCTGTTTAGCCCCAACACACTTCAATCCCTAATACCACAAATTTGTAAGGTGATGCGAATTCCAGTAGTTTCGTCCCATGGTAAATATCTTGGTCTTCCTTCAGTCATAGGGAGAAGTGATGATAGGAAAATAGGCAGATGACTCGGACTTTAGTCATTTTCCAGGAAATTGCCTACACACGTGATCAAAGGCGATGACAAGGCATGAAGAGGTACATTCACGTGATGGAGGGTCCCGCAAGGTACAAGAAGGTGATGCATGATGATGAGAAGGAGGGAGGCCTAAAGCGTCTATAAATAGAGGCACAATTAGCCATTCCATGTAAGTTCTCTAACTCTTGAATACAAAGTTTTTACATTTCAAGGCACGAAATCTCATCATCACGCCGGAGCTACCACCCCCGGGGTAGCGCCGGAGGGCTTTTTTTGCAGGTGTTGGAGGACAGGTTCCAAGCAGGTCCAGTCTGAGGGCAAGGAGCTCGGATGGTCAAGTGCAATTAGCGAGCATCATCCATACATCATCAACAATCAACACCTAGAAGCCCTCGGATATGTCAGCTATCCGAGGCCCCGATTACTAGTGCGGATTTGCCCCGCATCAAGAAGTAAATACGAGGTGTTCCAATACAACAAGGACATGATCAGAGAGAGGATTGATGGTTGGACGGAGAAACATTTTTCGAAAGCGGGAAAGGAGATTCTAATCAAATCGGTACATCAAGCAATACCGAGCTATGCCATGAGTTGTTTCAGGCTTTCGGAGACTCTCATTAACGAGATTCGGGGATTAATCAGTAGTTTCTGGTGGGGGCGTAGTGAGACGGAGAGGAAAGTTCTTGGCATAAACTAAGCCGCTCGAAAGATAATGGGGGTGTGGGTTTCCGAGATTTGAAAGTTTTTAATGTTGTTCTCCTAGGTAAACAAGCATGGGGATTATTAACGCGGCTCCGTTCATTACTTGCATGTGTTTTACATGGCGGTGAGGAGAAATTCAAGTCAAAATATATAGTTTCTATTGCACAGTTACAAAACTTATTTATACACCATTCAGGCTGGTTTACCACCTTGTTTTGTGTTGTTATATTTTAATCGACGATATACATATTTGGACAAACATAGTGCAAATAATCACGTTACTTAATAAGAGCACGTTACTTGCACGCGCTTCTATAATAGTTTAGCAAACTTATTTGAAAATAAATTTTATAGCTTTTCTACAAATGGTTCTTAGCCAAAAAAAATGAAATACAATATAATCTATACATATAGAGTTGAAAATTTATTTTCTAGCGAATTTGTTTACTTTACTTGCTATATTGTCGTGAAAAACACGTGCAAGTAACGTGCATATTAGTTTGTCCTAATCTTTCAAAGTAATGGTGTAATTTGTATCTGAAATCGATTAATAATATGAAAATGAATAAATGTTGTAAAACAATAAATGAAAGTTTAACATAAAAGTTTAATTTGTTCAAGTCCAGTGTGCTGAAGAAACGGCTAAACTGTAGAAATGGCATGAAATCCCATTAGTGGGATCATGCAAAGTTCCCCTTCCTTTGTTATTACAACGTCGACCCAATGCTTCCTGCGAAAGTGATGCTCTCATGCATGTATGTACTATAGAGTCATTGGTTATTCTTCCGCCTCACAATTTTTTTATCAGCATAAGTTCTAAATATGCATTCGTAAACAAATATGTTGTTTATCTAAAATTCCTCATCATTTTATTACTGAATTTATGGATTGTTATACTTTAATCTGTTTCATATATAAAATTAAACCTGTATTTGGATAAACATAGTGCAAATAAGCACGTTACTTTGAAAAAACACACGTTACATGCACGCACTACTATTTAGCAAACTCACTTGAAAATATATTTTCTAACTTTTCTACAAATGGTTGTTTTAGCCAAAAAATGTAATATTATACAATCTAGCAAAATAGAGTTCAAAATGATTTTCTAGCGAATTTGTTTACCGTACTTGCTACAGCGAGTGCAAGTGTGCATATTTGTGCAATCTGTCGAGCTTGCCTGAAAGCCCGACATTTAAGGAGTGTCGCTTCAGAATTTTAAAAGTAGTACACCCTTTGGCCACAGAAAGTAGACCTTTGTCAAGACCTATGAGATAATTTTCAAGCCCAACCAATGACAATGTTTCAAGAGATTGGTAGTGACACCCTACTGCTTCGAGTGAAATATTAATTCAGTTTCACAAATTTATGAGATATAAAGTGCAAACATTATTGTATCACGCCACTAAAAACATGCAAAAAGAACTGGAACACCGAATAAATATGGGAGTTTTATCCCATTTGGATCCGCTTCTCGTAGAAGTCCAACAACTGCAAAGCAAAAAAAAAAGATTGTTTAAATCAAATACCTGCAGACACTAAACAACAGATTATAAAATGTAAGAATAGATTATTACCAGTTGAGGATAGTTATCCCTTAGGTATGTGGTAGTGACGGTTTTCTTTGTGCCATCGGCCCTATAAGGAGTCACATATGAATATTGTTAGAAGATCCAAACATTGAATCTTAAGAAGACAATGTACAAGATTCAATATAATAAAATGTAATTTCCAACTAAGTTGAGATAAACATAGCAGCATACATGATAACTCATAAAGTTACAAATATTTGTTAGCAAACAAACTATAACCAAAATGTACAAGGAACAAAAAATGACAGCAATCACCCAATTCCTTCGTTTGCAGATATACAAATACAACATGAAATTAGTACATTTACATGAAAATTCATTTTACATAGAATATTTTTAAAAATCCAAATAGAAAAACTAATATAAAATCAAACCTCACTCCAGTGAAAATGACAAGCTCGCCATTTGCATTTGACATTGGCTTGATTAACTCGACAATGGGACTGATGTTTTCCCTACCACCCAGCTGCAGTTTGTTTAACTTCGTATAGGGCTTTGGATTGTCACCCTCAGGAATTGGCGTAACTGCACCTTCTCTTTTGCGTTTTCCTGACTTCTTAGCAACTTTCAAGCTACAGTCCAACCAAGAACGGAAAGTATATATATTAGAACATATCAAAATGTAAAAAAAAAGAATAGAGATCAGTCTCATAACTCCTAACACATCCAAACATGATTATTACCATTACAACTATTTATTTTCACTACAATGTCCAGCGGTATCATTATCTAAAAGTCACTTATGAATCATAACATGAGGTCATAATCGAACATCTATAAGTAATTTTGGGACATAATTAATCGGAACTAGACTTGAAATCAGATAAGAAGTTAAAATATTTCTCATATTAAACCTTTCATTATGAGACAGTGTCGCATAAGGAGAAGGAAAACACAACCATACCTCTTCTCAAATATCTCAATGTCATTTGAACAATTTTCCAAGTTCTCAAGTGGCTCCCAACTATTTACTTCCTCGGGATAGCCGCGCCTGCAAAATACCATTGAATCAAATTTATACCCTACAATAGTCAATGGAACATGGAAGATCCTTAGCTAAAATAATTGCAATGTGAGGAGAATAAAAGATATGATAAATTATAGACACCAAAGAAGTCATCAGTTCATCAACCAGGTTATAATTAGGCCGGGTTTGCTTGAACTTATTTTTTGTGAATTAAACTAAAAATGAACTACATTGAATTAAACTAAAGAGAAAATAAATGTATTGAAAAAAGAATCAGCATGACTGAATTAACCTGAATTTCGTCAAATTAAATTTTCAATAAGCTTAAAACCGATCTACATAAAAGCTCAACTGTACCTTAGTATCAATATATTCTATTTTTACAATTTTTAGATACAAATGAACTTGAACTCAACCCAAACTTGCAAAAAAGAATTATCACAAACAAGTCACACGATAAGCACATGCACCCTAGATTTTGTTTCCTCAATCATCATGTGTATGTTCACGAGTATAATAATCTCCACCCAACAATATATCACACACTTAACCTCAAACTCTAAATTAAACTCCAAATCAAGAAAAAATCAGTAAGTCTAAGAATTAAGATAAGAGTACTCACCACTTTACCAAGTACTGTGGTGCACCCTATTCCACAATTAGCCATAATAAAAAACAAATTAAAAACCAGGCATAGAATTAAGGGAGTATTTTATAAGAAAAGAAAAGTTTGTGTTAAATGGGGAGTTGAAAGATAAACCGTAAAAAACCTTCCGAATTCGCTTTTTGCGAATAGCCTCAAGCTCGTAGAGACCATCCTCAAGAATTGGCTGATCTGGATCGTCGAAACCGTCATCAAGAATTGGTTGATCTAGATCGAAACCGTCCTCAAGAATGGGCTGATTTGGATGCTCTTCCGCCGCTGGCATATCACCGCCTTCTAATGGGGGTAGTTAGAGCTATCAAGGTTGTGTGTTCAGATTGTCGCTGACGGCGGCGATCAGAGCAGACGATTTGAGGAACGCGGCGTGGAAATGATATCACAACGTTTGATAATTGTGGGAGAATATAAGGAAGATGATTTTGTAGCACTTTGGGATATCGTGGCGTTTGATAATTGGGGGAGAATATAAGGAAGTCAAAGGTCCTTACATTTTTGAGATTCGTTTTAAAAAGACCATGTGCATTATTTAAATCTGTAATTGGTCATGCCTCACCATGAGACTGCCACACTAGTGTTTGTGTTGTTTTAATAACATAGATTAAATTTTGATCAAATATCAATATAGGATATATATTTAAATGTGCATGTTATAACAATTAAATAGAAAAATGCTATTTTGGTTGTTTTACTTTTTCTCTCCTACTTTGGGTGTAAAAAACACACTAAAGGTGTGATGTATTTTGCTTAGCTTTTACTACTGGAAAATTTGGTGATTCGATCGGGAGATTATTTCAGCCACCATGGGTAGATATAGTAGTAATTAAGAATGAACAACGAAATTGGAAGAATGATGAAGTTAGGGAAGTGAATATGGTGAATGGTTAGATAGGTTATGCAAAAAAAGGATTTGACTTCTGAATTCGAATAGGAAAGGGATTGAATCCGTTGCACAAATTGTAAGTACTTTAGGGGTTCCGTTTGAGAATCGATGGAGCTAAATGTGAGATCGACAAACTACAATTTGCAAGGGTTCCAGTTGAGATGAAGGCTAGAGATCATTTTTCAAGCATTATCTCGTATATTGGTGAGAACGACGTTATCGAACAATAGAAGGTGGAGTGTGAAGTGAATTTGTTATGGTGAGACAAATGTAATAAGCTGATAGACCATAAAATTGAGAATTGCAAATTGCTAGAAATGCCATATCAACATAGGCAAGATTAAAACCAAGGAAAGATTACCTACGGAGACCATGGAATGCAAATTATAAGAAAATGAATGAGATAAGAAATAGTCCAGTTTATGTGCCTATAAAAAAGAGGACACCAGATGAAGAATTGGCCCAAAAATATGAAATGGAACTTCACCACAAAAATAACCGAGACCATGACCGACGACGGTTTTTAAGTGGCGATGTCTCTGACTCTCTTCCCATAGCCTGGAGAAGAGTCGAGAACAGGCTGAGAACGGTTACATATAAGAGATGTCTTTCATAGTCGAGAGTAGAACCGACATTCATTAGAAACCCGAGAAGTGTTAGTCTTGAATGAAATATGCTTGGAACTTGTCACCGTTATGGATGAATTAGAGAGGATGGGTGAAAAAGATGAAAATAAAAGGGTTCATGGAAGCTGAGATGATGGTATCATTTTGAGTAGTTCAGATCTCAGGGAAGAACGAGTATATGAATCATAATAAGTAGAAGAGGTGTAAAAGAAGACGAAGTAGGTATGCCATCAAATTTTTTTGATACCCTAATTCCACTAAGGATAAATAGTAGTATGTTGTTTTGGAATGTGAGAAGATTGAATAAGATGCGAAAAAAAATAATTGTATAGATTTTAGCCTCACTAATAGAGTCGACTTGATTAGCTAGTGACTCTGATAATTTCTTCCTAGTGCATGAATTAGAGGCGTGAGCATGGCCGAACATACTTGTCTGCATCATTGAATAGGGTCAGCCAATATTCTCCCTAGTCTCAAAATTTTCTTTGATATCCACCAAGCCCCCTGATGGCTCATGTTGGGTCCTCGTGCACCTCCTTGATCCGATGATGGCCCTTTGACATTTCATCGCATTTAAGTAAAGGTTGTAGGTATCCTCGCTTTACAGCGTCCCTTCTTGGATGACATACCATGGAGCCTTTAACCATATCTTTTACGCCTCGACTCTAGATGGACGATAGGCTACTAGGGTTCTATCCACTAATTAACCATCTCTACTTCAACTACTCCTCCTCGTAACTCTTTTTATCGACTATCTCTATGTACAACCTCTTACTCGGGGTATCAGCCTTGCTTTTCTCTTACCTTAGTATTTGTGCAAAGGTGCATATATGATTCAAATTCTTTCAACATCGACTAAACTAACTCCAGATTCCGTCTCTCGCATCATACTACCCGTTGACCTGTTGCACCACAATTTGCAAATCAATGTAAGCTTCCAGGGTCTGGCTCACTACTAGGAGACCCACCTATAGGCACCGGTTTTCAGCAGCGCTTTATCAAAATCGGTGCTGAAAGTTCAATAAGCACCGATTTATAGCAGCGCTTCATCAAAACCGGTGCTGGAAGTACAATGAGCACCGGTTTTTAGCAGCGCTTCACCAAAACCGGTGCTGGAAGTAGAATGAGCACCGGTTTATAACGACGCTCCATCAAAACCGGTGCTGGAAGTACAATAAGCAGCTGATTTAATCATTAGCATTGATGCATCGCTGCTAAGATATTTTTTTACATTCTAAAACAAAAACTAAAATTTTTAAGCGCTGCTTGGTGTGGAATAATAAAACTAAATTTTTTTCAGTTTATTTAATTAAAAACTAAATTTCGTGTGGAATTATTTAAAGCTGATTGATTGATAAAATACGATTATTAAATATTACATGATTAATATATCAAATATATAATAATTAAAATAATATAAATATAAATATTTTTAATGAAAATTGAGTATTGTATTTTTGACTAATTAATGTCAAATTCTGATATAAATGTCAATTTTTTTACTGTAGTTAAGTTGTTATGAAACTATTTTCATTTTATGTTTTACCAATTAAATTTGAAATTGAGTTTAAATTTAACCCGCATCCGATAAAATAGATAATTTGTATATGAAAATTATGAAATATGATCATGAGTATACTATTTTGTGATTATTTTTAAAAAATGAAGTACGCCATGTTACTTTTATTGAAAATGTGAAGAGTCAAAACAACCAAATTTAAGACCACAAATTTGTATTTGCAAAAATCGTTGAACTCTCATTCATATTGTTCTATTATTTTAAACACATTTTTTTCTCAAAAATAAGTGAAAATTTGTGTTAACTTATCCATTAAACAAACCAAGAGACCAATCTCATACGAATGTTTCACATAATTTGTTTTTATTTGTTAGAGAGAATTTATAAATATGAAATAATTAGTCTATTTATGGTAATTAAAGTATCCGTCGATATCTTCAACTATTATGGCATAATTAGTGTATTTATGGTAACATTAGGTGTAGTAAATCAGTACTAAAATAACTTTTGCACAAATAACTATAGAATCTTTAACAAGTGCACTCATTAATCTCTTTTATCAATTAAATCTCACCTTAAAATAATTCTCAAATAAGTAAACTGACAATCTTTTTATCAATTAAATCTCACCTTAAAATAATTATCATTTTTCTCAAAGTATCTCTATCTTCATCCCTTTCTCTCTCAAAATCCCTCACGGCTTCCACTGCAAGTTCCAATTCTTTGCGATGCTCGAGCGCTTCGAAATTCGTCCTTCGCCCAAATCCTCCTCGCCCGCAACCTGCAGATACCATTGTCGTTTTTCTCGCTTCTATGTGCTCTCATGTCGTTTTTGGGCGCGACCCGATTCATGATTTGGTGGGTTTTACGTATACGTGAGCAATTTTTTTAATGTGCAGATTAGGTGTTTGATGAAATGTCTGACTGACTTTGCAGGTTTTGGAATCACTAGATGCCGTGCTTGATGTGGACAAGAAGGATGTTTGACTCAGTTAGTAATCTCATTTACATACTATATATTACCGCCTTGGCATGGCCAGAAGAGAGATAGAAGCAATTTCTGGTGACGATGATGAAGTAGGAGGGTTTCAAGATGAATATATTTTTTTATGTATATGAGATTTCGAGATGAATTTTGTGGATTTCCTAAGGCAAATATAGAACTTTTAGTGTGAATTTTTTTGTTGTAAAAAGTAGATAGTATAGGGATTTTAGAATAATATTGTAAGTAAAAAAAAATTTGTAGTTCGATTTATTAATATATAAAAGTGTTGGATTTTTTTTCCGCAAATATCAAAGTTTTGATAGGTAATTTGCAAATGAGAAAGTTATGAGGACTGAAATGTTACTAATCTAGCAGTGATTGGTGAAATTCAGGCGGTGCTATATTTTACCGCTGCTAGAGAAATCTAGTAATGTCTTAAAGCAGCTGTTTGAAAATCGCTGCTAAGAAAAGTCCAAATCTAGCACCTCTATACATACGCACCGGTCAAAATTTGGCCTAAAAATCGCTGCTTGGGGGGGTCAAAAACCGGTGCTTAAAGGGGGGGTCTTCTAGTAGTGGCTTTTTCTAAGTAGGCATGTGCTTTATATGCTTATCTAGGCTCTGGAAGGCTTCATCACACTCCTCCAACCACTCGAACTTCTTTGCCTTCTAGAAAATGTTGAAGAATAGCAAGTCTTTCCGTCTCCTTAGACATGAAATAACTCAAAGCCGTTAGGGACCTCACTAGACTTTGTAAGTCTTTAATGGCCCTTAGGGATGCTATTCGAGGCATGCGCGACTTCTACCCTCTCGAGGATGCCATCTGCGGCATACTCAGGCATCCCGGCTTCAAGGGTGAATGAGTATGACTACATTACATTACCTAGGTGCGTCAATGCGGCCGAGATATCAAGGTGTCCCTTACAGTTATCCCGGGTTTATGGAAGCATCACTTGCACTACTAGGAGACCCCCCATAGGCACCGGTTTTTGACCCCTCAAGCAGCGGTTTTTAGGCCAAATTTTGACCGGTGCGTATGTATAGAGGTGCTAGATTTGGACTTTTCTTGGCAGCGGTTTTTGTACCGCTGCTACTTTAATCCCGACAAGCAGCGGTTTTTAAAACGTTACTAGATTTCTCTAGCAGCGCTAAAATATAGCACCGCCTGAATTTTGTCAACCACTGCTAGATTAGCAACGGTTTTTTTGAGCACCGTATAAGAAAACTGTGCTGCTATATTAGCAGCGGTTTTTATTTAATTATCGGTGCAAGCATTTGATCGAAAAGGTGAGCAGCTGTTTATTTGAGCACCGTATTAAAAAAAATCGTTGCTAGGTTAACAGCGGAATGTATTTATTTTTAGCGCTGCTAGCATTCGATATGAAAAAAGGTTAGTAGCGCTTTATTTTAGCACCGTAATAAAAAATCCGATGCTAGGCTAGCAACGGAATGTACAAATTTCTAGCGCTAGCAGCAGTCCATATTTAAGCAGCGAATTAGATTATTTCGCTGCTAGATTAGCAGCGGTTAATATTTAAATTATCACTAATAGCATGCAAATGAAAAGGTGAGCAACGGTTTATTTGAGCACCTTCACGTATTAAATATTCAACTTTAAAGGTCATAAGGAAAATAGATAAATCACATAATAGTACTGGTACACAAAATTTTATGATATACCAAAAATGTATAATGAACCACTATTCAACTCAAGCCAATAATGTCCTTTGTAATGTTTTCCCTAATATCCATAAATTGTTTACAAGTAGCAGAATGTTTCTCGACCCACATTTTGCACCACCTACCCGCGACTGCAAACACCTCGTTATTGGGGTACTTTGATTGATCTTGAGGAAAACACTGCATAGAAAAATTAATTAATTATACTCCTATGTAGATCATATAGGCACCGACATAGTTTACCATAAAAAGTATCATACCGATGAAATATCAACCCCGTCAAATTCAGTAGCCAACTTCTCCATCCATAACATAACATAATAGCCACACTCCCAAAAAGAGGCTTGGATCTTGTGCTGCCAACATATAAATTTTAAAAGACGTAAGTTTAAGAAACAAATGCCTTAAAAATGACTATTTTTGAATATACCTTAATGTTAATTATTTTCCACTTGTAATCTGCAGGGGTTCCGTGTTGTCGTTGCGCAATTCCTTGTGATACTTCTGGGCAAGGCTGTAATATGTAGTTAGTAAATAAGATTACTAACTGAGTTCTGCAGTCCCCCTCTTACGACACCATGCTGCTACGTCAAATTTATCAAAGCCCTCTCCCAACGTACCACATTCTTCGGCACCGTCATCTTCACCTTCCTCTTCTGAGTCAGATTGTTCGGTTGCTTTTGCTATCTTTTTCACCTTCATCGGACGCGCTGGGGAAGATGCAGGGAGTGGTTCCTCCTCAGATTTACGCGTGGGAGAAGATGCACAGGGGGGTTCCTCCTCAGTTTCTGATAGTGGATCTTGATCTCGAGCAGGTTGCTTGTTCTCAATTATTTGAGGGAGTTTCCTCTTCTTAGTAACAACTGGTTTTTTACTGGCAACAAGCTTTTTAAACTTGCCTTTCGGTGCCATCTACAAAGGCACATATTAAAAATCATCAACAAAGAACAAAGCAAAAATCAAATATAATTAAACATCAGAAATCGAATCAGGGAAGAAAAGTAGTATAGAAAGGCAGAATTCGAATTAACCCCATCAGAAATTGAATTAATTAAAAAGAACATTATGAAAAGAACTGGGCAGTATTGGCACTTACTGCGTTGGAGGCGTGGAAAAGGCTGGAGGTAGGCGACAATGAAAGTGTGCTAGGGTTTAATAGTCAACGCATCATACATTTTCCCTCCTTATGCAATCTCTCATTTTCCCTCGCGGGGGGAATAATTGAGCTCTAAAAACGAGAGTGGTGGGAATATTAACCCCTCATGTTCCCTCTCTTACCCAAAATGGTGGTGGAAATATTTGAGCACTAAAAATATATTTGGAAATTGATTTAGTTAACAAAAATATTAAATCCTCGTATTTTAATAATTCATATGTGAATTATTAAATTTTTTATAGACATTAAGGCTCAGTTTGTTCGAATTTATTTCTTTCTGAACTGAATTGAAAAAAAATAAATATATTTATCTGAATGAACTAATGTAAAAAAAAAAAAACTAGATGAAACCTAAACCCTAAACCCACTTACCCAGTAGTCCACTTTACCACTTAATATAATTTACAATTCCACTAAACCCTAAACCCACCCACCCAGAGTCCACTTTAATTACCACTTAATATAATTTATAACTCCACTAAACCCTAAACCCACCCAACCCTAAACCTATCAAAGCTAGCTAAAGATAACTAGTACAGTAAAACCTCTATAAATTAATAATGTTGGAACCAGGATATTTTATTTTATAAAAGGGAAAATTCCCAATAAGGGCGTAATAAGAATCAAAATTCCTACTTAGGGCGTAAAATTTTCATAATTCCTATTAAGGGCGTGGAATTATATTTATTGTTTAAAAAATAGTTGAATGACTACTTTAACCTTTAATTGTTCTTGCAACCATTATTTAGTATTTTAGTTCTATAATTAATAATTCTATTACATCATTCACTTAAGGCAATTTTAGTTGAACTAAACTAAACTCAATATATCTAAACTGAATTGAACTAAGTTGGCTAGAAAGAATGAATAATAATTATCGTTCATAAATTTCAGTGTGAACGAGTCAATTTTTGATTGGATTGATTTGAAATGAATTAAACTGTACTGAACTAAACTGAGCTAAACTAAATTGAATTGAACTGAATTAAACAAAATTAGACGTAGGAAAATATAGTTTAAGTAATCAAATTTTAATTGACTTAAATTTAGACGAACTAAATTAATTGAAATCATAAGAAATTAATGAAACTGAAATTTTTTAAAATTAATTTGGAATGAGGCTGAACTAAATTTATTTAAATTGAACTGAAATTATTTTTAAATTTTGTTTGCTACAAAATAAGTTCAATTTTTGTAATGTGATTTTCTATTAAAGGGTAGAATAGTCAATTTAACATTAATTTAACCATAAAATTTATTCTACGCCCTTACTAGGAATTATGAAAGTTTTACGCCATAAGTAGGAATTTAGATTCTTATTACGCCCTTAGTAGGAATTTTCCATTTATTAAATAATAGAGGTTTCACTATATGTTTCATAAAGTAAACATATAGTATTACATTCTTCATCAACTAGAACTAGCCAACTTGACTATGAAATTGAGAATACTAGTCACATTGTATCGGTTCACTTGACAAAAGTGGTAAAGTCACCAAGTGATTAGTAACATGCATGATATATAAGAAGAGAAAAAATGTGGTGCATGTTTACGTTCTTTGTTTAATGTTTGTGTATTCTTGAATATTTGATAAATGATTTTCTAAATTTTTACCATGACTGATCAAGGTATTCTTGAATACAATTAATGATATAAAAAAATTAAGGAGAGAATAGAGTTATTAATTATTTTTTATGCAAATTAATGAAATAAATATGAGCAATTTCTTTGTATTTTATTTTTTAAAGATAATTGGTCTGTCGGGTCAATAATATAAGCAATTTGTTTGTATTTTTTAACTAATATGAATAATATATAATTAAACAATGGCGGGTTAATATGCACGAAATCCCTTTTTGACCAAATTCGGGCGGGCTTCCTTTTCTTAATAAATCTCCGCCCTAAACCCTAAACCATTCACGCCGCTATCTTCTGCAATTTTGGATTTGTATTTGATAAAAAATACGACTGCTCCCGATATCCGACGATGAAGATTGCGTCTCCTGCTGGCTGCTCTTCCACGGTCGCCTCCGACTCCGAGTATGAAGATTGCTCCGATTTAAATGTAGATCCATTCTCTTCTCCGATAAAATCGCCACCGTCGACCGATCCTCACATGTACAACTCGTCTTTGATCGTCCCAGACTCACCAATTACTCAACACACTTTTTCTCCTTCACTCCGGAGAAAACGTCACAGTCTTGAATCTTCACAATTATACATACAACAATAAGGTAAGATTAGCATTTTGTCGACCATTTTGTGGGATATTTAGTTTTGCTGAAAGTTTTTAGGGTATATGATGCAGCGCGAGATATAGGCGGAAGCGTCAAATTCACAAGATTCTCCAATATATCTAGATTAGTCTTTAAAATCCGTTGATTCTAAGAATTCCGGAAATTAAAATCTATTCTTGATTAGTATTTTGATATATCTAGATTTGCCTTCGACGTCCGTTGAGTCTGAGAATGCCCGAAAGTTGAATTCAATCTTGATTAGTATCCAACTTCCCGTTGAGTCTGAGAATGCCCGGAAAATTAGAGTATAAACTGAAAACTAAATTATATTATCTCAAATCAAATCAAAAACCTTCCTAATTACAAAGCAAAAGGCAATATTTATAACCCATCAATCTCTATCCTATTACCCTACAGGATACCGATTCCCACTCTGAATAGGAGATCGATTCCTTCTTACCAAGATTAAAAAAATCTTTTCAGGAAAACTCTAAACCTTGATAAGGAAAGCCCAAAAATCCCTCAATGATTATCTTTAGAATAATCCAAAGATCCAACTAAACCAACCAAAATACGTATATGGCTCCCATGACTCGGAAATGTGACATATTTGCATCTTCCTAGTCCTGCCTGCACCATTCTCCCGGGGTTTGACAGAATTCGCCCTCGAATTCTACCTCGCAGTGATCCCTTATCGAACAACAAGCATATTGTATGAACAAGTCGGAAGCATATTGTATGTTTCCCAGCCTCTTTGAACTTCAAAATAAAGTCTTGCCTTTTACCAACATTAAAATCATTCATCCCATGAGCAGGTAATCCATCCATGTCTCGTCGTAAATCACTGTGTTTGGCGGGAGTGAAACTGGTCATAGAATGAGGCCTTTGGGGTAAAATAGAACTAGGTTTCATCTCTAAAACGTGTTGTATATCACTGAGAAGAGGCAATCCAACAGGTAGATCTTCGAAAAGCACATCTGTGACTTGTTCTAAAGCAGGCTTCGCCATTTCGGAAATTTTCTCACACTCAGTAGACTCAAGCCCAATCAGCAAAGTCATTTTATCTTCAGCCTTAACCTCTTTCTCAAATTCTCTCGTGGATGGTAAGCTTGTAGTTTTTCCACTTTCATCATTTAGAACATCATTTTTTTCACGTTTCTTAGGGAGCAACGTGATCTTTACTCCTTCAAACTTGAAGCTATAACTGTTCAAATGATCTTCATGGATAACTCGTCGATCATTCTGCCAAGATCTTCCCAACAACAAATGGCACGCATCCATATCCACAACATCACACCATATTTCATCCTTGTATTTAGGTCCAATCGAGAAAGGAACAAGTACACGTTTAGTGACTGATATCTCTCTGCCATTCGGCAGCCAAGTAAGTTTGTAAGGTGTGGAATGATTCTCCGTTTGAAGCCCTAGCTTTTGAACAGCCTCAGTGGAGATGATGTTATCACAACTTCCAACATCAATGACAAATTTGCAGATTCTCCCGAATATCGTACAAGTAGACCGAAAGATGTTGGTTCGAGTCCACTCAGATTCATCTATCACCTTTGGATACTTTGCTTCATCATCAACGACACCTTCCACCAACAACAATCTTCTCCGGGGTTTCTTACATTGAACTGATCGATGACCATTTTCTCCGCAGTTGAAACACTTTAAAAAGCGAGCATTTATGACATCGTCGGGTTGAGGAGTAATCACATCTGCTTTTGGAGTTAAAGCGATACAGTCGTTATTTCGAAATAGTGGATTGCTACTTGTGGAAAACATTCAGTCTTTCTGATTTTGTCGTTCCACAACCAAGGCTTGCTGATGTGCTTCTGTGACTGTAGTCGAATTAAACATGTTAACCACATTTTGAACTTGAGGACTCAAACCCCCAATATATCTCGCTACGAGTTGATCTTCCGTTTCCGTAAGCTCATTCCTAGCAATTACTTGGAAAAATTCTGTTGTATAGTCTTCAACTGAACGACCTCCTTGTCGTAAATTTTGTAACCACTGGTACATCAATGACCGATAATTGAAAGGCAAAAATGCATCTTTCATTAACTTCTTCATTTTTTCCCAAGTCACCACTTTCGGTTTTCCCCTCCTTTCACGAGTTACTTTGTCTTGTTGCCACCATGTTATGGCTCTTCCTCGCAAATGAGTTGCAACCAGTTTGACTTGTCTATCTTCTGGAATCTTGTTGCAATCAAGGATTTTGTCGACCGTGGATATCCAATCAAGGAATTCCTCTGCCTTTATTCCTCCTTGAAATACAGGAATTTCAACTTGTGAATTTTGTTGATTCATGCCAGTGTACCTATGCGAAAACATGTTCTCTTGCACCCTGATATCACATTGACTGATCAACAAATTTGGGAACAGTGCGTGCGGCTGAAAATCCTGAAAACTTTGGTCGTGATCGGTGAAGTGCTGCTCCAAACACCGATCCATGATACGCCCGATATGCAGCTCCAATTATTGTGTCATCTCGTTTCCTGATCTTCCCAAGAGGTTGTTGTCGTGGTGGTATTATTCCCCAAAACAAGTCAAACTCTACTCCTTATGCTCTGATACCAACTGATGCAGCGCGAGATATAGGCGGAAGCGTCAAATTCACAAGATTCTCCAATATATCTAGATTAGTCTTTAAAATCCGTTGATTCTAAGAATTCCGGAAATTAAAATCTATTCTTGATTAGTATTTTGATATATCTAGATTTGCCTTCGACGTCCGTTGAGTCTGAGAATGCCCGGAAGTTGAATTCAATCTTGATTAGTATCCAACTTCCCGTTGAGTCTGAGAATGCCCGGAAAATTAGAGTATAAACTGAAAACTAAATTATATTATCTCAAATCAAATCAAAAACCTTCCTAATTACAAAGCAAAAGGCAATATTTATAACCCATCAATCTCTATCCTATTACCCTACAGGATACCGATTCCCACTCTGAATAGGAGATCGATTCCTTCTTACCAAGATTAAAAAAACCTTTTCAGGAAAACTCTAAACCTTGATAAGGAAAGCCCAAAAATCCCTCAATGATTATCTTTAGAATAATCCAAAGATCCAACTAAACCAACCAAAATACGTATATGGCTCCCATGACTCGGAAATGTGACATATTTGCATCTTCCTAGTCCTGCCTGCACCAGTATATATGTATAAAATCGTTTTAGGGATAAAATTTCCACCCTCCTGTTGTGTACATATATTTGCATATGTCTTCAACAAATGCAGCAGGCTATGCAACTGTATTGACCATTTTTCTTTGTTCATGCAGAGGTGCAAAAGTGACCCATTGCCCTCCACTGATTGCCCTAAAACAGAACTAGTCCATGCTGAAGAAGCTCCACCGACCCCCAGTAGTCCGTGGCTTACTGATGCCTGTGAGGTTAAGGAGATATGTCCCGCACTCAAAGCATGGCTGAAGATCCTGTGGCAAGTAAATTTGCCGAATCGTCCTATTCCATATGTTTAAGTACCGGTCATTTTCTCATACGCGCTGCAGCAGTCTGGTGGATTTGACACTGAGTTCCGGTTTGCCGACACTGAGTCTCCTTTTCTCCTTTTCCGGTTTTTTTTTTGTTGACCTTTTCCGGGTTTTTTTTTTGAAGAGTCATCAAAAAGATGATCTTATTGTGTGTTTTTGACACTGAGTTCCGGTTCGCCGACACTGAGTTCTTTCCTGCAGTACTATACAACATTTCATGTCACATATCGAACATAATCTTCTCATTCTTTAAAACCATTCAAAGATAAAAAAATGATTAGATCGAGGTTAAATAATGATTATATATTAAACTCGCGAGAAGAAGCTAATCTTGAAACAGAGAAAAACAGAGGAATAACCAAAATATGAAAAATTCAATAGATACGTTTCTCTCGTTTTCCCAAATCGTTTGCTCAGATCGTAATTTTTAACCCAAACTCACAAGTTTTGTATTTTATGAACATGATATATTTAATGAGTCTTTACCCTAGTCCATGTATTTATAGACACCACCACAAAAGTAAAGATTACGAACCTATTCCAATACAGAAAGGATTCCTTAGAACCTAAACCAAACAAGGAAAGGAAACTTAGTTTAATTAATCATGACCAAGCAGTAAACAATTATGCTGCGTTGATCGCTGCTACATATTTGTTTCATGATGTAAAAAATATCTTAGCAGCGGTGCACCAACGCTAATGATTAAAACAGCTGCTTATTGTACTTCCAGCAACGATTTCGGTGGAGCGCTGCTATAAACCGGTGATAATTGTACTTCCAGCACCGGATTTGGTGAAGCGCTGCTATAAACAGGTGCTTATTGTACTTCCAGCACCAGTTTTGGTGAAGCGCTGCTATAAACTGGTGCTTATTGTACTTTTAGCACCGGTTTTGGTGAAGCGCTGCTAAAAACTGGTGCTTATTGTACTTCCAGCACCGGTTTTGATGAAGCGCTGCTATAAACCGGTGCTTATTGTACGTACTTCCAGCACCGGTTTCGATGAAGCGCTGCTATAAACCGGTGCTTATTGTACTTCCAGCCAGTGGCGGAACTACGCCCAGGCCTCCTAGGGCCTGGGCCCTATATAATTTTTTTAAAATTTTTTTGTAAACAAACCCAAAATAATAAGGAGATTTTAGACTAGGGCTATAAACGAGTCGAGTCGAACTCGAACAGACATGTGTTCGAGTTCGAGTTCGTATTACATGTTCGTGATCGAGTTCGAACTCTTACGAGTTGAGATATTTTACCTCGAGCTCGATTCGTCTGACTTTTAGAAAGTTCGAACTCGACTCGTGAGCTCGATAAAAAATTGAGTTCGAACTCGAATTCGAGCTAGTTCGAGCTTGTTAAATCATTAATGAATAAAATTTAATTTATTTATATAATATTAAATATAAAAATTATATTCGAGCTGCTCGACGAGCCTATCGAGCTGGTTCTTATGAGCTCGAGTTCGAGCTCGTATATAAATGAACGAGCTTGAGTTCGAGTTCGAACTGGTCAAATCGAGTTCGAAAACGAACTTTGACCGAGTTGTTTGCGAGTTATTCACGAACGGTTCAGTTCATTTACACCCCTATCTTAGACATAGACAGTATCTTAGATCAAAAAAAATTCCCCGCCTCTCACCCAGAAAATTCACTGTCGATTACCGTTGTGCCCCACTTCAATTTTAATCCTGGTTCCGCCACTGCTTCCAGCATTGGTTTCGATGAAGCGTTGCTATAAACCGGTGCTTATTGTACTTCCAGCACCGATTTCGATGAAGCGCTGCTATAAACCGGTGCTTATAGCAGGATCCAGCACCGTTTTCGGTTGTGCGCTGCTAGAAACCGGTGCCTATGGGGGGTCTCCTAGTAGTGTTGGCATAGGATATGCAAGTGGATCTGGAGAAGTTCAGCCTCCCATAGGGATGGAGGATCACGTATGCAAGATATTGAAAGAAGGGTCTGCACCATCACCAAAATACACGTTTACAACGAATACAACAAAATCTCATATAATCTTTTTAATTTAAACGTTTTAAAATGAAAATAATCAATCTTGATTAGATAAATTTGGAAGGGAGTAATAAAATTGTTTCCCGACGACATGTAAATTTTTTTGGTTGAAATTGATTTTGTTTCACCATCTTGTCCCTGGTCAACATATTTTCTAGACTTGTCATTGTGCAAACGCGAGACCTGTGATAATTATCAATTCTAAGATGGAGTCTAGCTCGTAGTGTATAGTTAGTCGATCGATGATCATTATATAGTCAAAAACTGTAATCGAACAGTAGTAAAAGAAAACCACACTTAGCTTTTTCAGTAGAGATTACAATAGAGAAAAATTACAAACCAAATCAAAAACCCAAAAGCACACTCTGGTATATAATCTGGTTGCACACCATATACTTCAAAGAAGAGCACCATTTTTTCTTCTGCTTTTGTGTTCATTTTCCTTTCAGCAAAGGAAATCACACTATTATTTGTGCTTAATTATTTATTGATGCCGCATGCATGCATCCATCTTAGTTGACGTAGATATCTGGGTTGACGATCAAGTATTCTTCGATGTTCTTGAACATGCCGGTGACTCTAGCTTGTCCCTTTACCTGCTCCTCCGTCACGGTGGCGTCACCCTTGGTGTGGTATGTGCTTGTTGTTTTGCAGAGCGATCCACCGTCACCGGACGGCAGGATTTTAACGACGTTTGAGAGTGACGTAAGCACCTCTTTCAGTTCCTGTGGCCCACCTTCAACTGCGATGGTGGTGAAGCTGTACACCAGGTTTTCCTTGTCAATTGCATCAACTCTGTCTTTGCTGCTCTTAATCCGGCCTCCTGAACCATTACAAATCAAACACTTCATCAGAACCGTGTTATATTAATGTTGGCAAAATCATATACTCTCGTACCAGCTAGATTTGCACAACATCTTTTTCACGATATTCTGCACATGTGTTTAACAGCTAATACTTTTAACTTTGTATATTATCAAGGTTTAAAATTATGATATGAATAAACTAGATGTTGATATATATATATATATGTATGAAGATTTCAACAATATTAGATATATGATAACATTTTAATTTATCAACGTATTTAAAAACTAAGTGATAACATGTGCAGATTCATCTGGTACAGAGTACTGTAATATAAAACCAACCTTCTGCAAAAGTGACGACAATCACGGATCCAACACCTCCATCTCCCTCGATATCAATACTCTTAACGCCCTTTGGCAGTACACTTGGAAGGACTTTTCCTTCTATGGCCAGAGCCTTAAATAGCCGGTGAGGAGGGATTGATACTGTCACCTCGTACTCAAATGTGACAGCCCCCATTCTGTATATAAGTTAAAGGAGACGGTTAAGCAAAAAAAGAAGTTCCAGTAAGTATTTGATGAGATTGTGGTGCATTATGATTCAGTGGTGACCTTATTTATAGAGTAGAAAATTTCAGAAAACAAATTAACGAGAAACAGAGAAATTGATTTTTAATTATAATCTGAATCAGATATTAAGTTCATGATGATGATCGAGTGTAATGCTAGTCTCACTTATCTTGATTTAGTCAATATTGTTGTGCTTGGCTTGTTTTTTTTATCCTTATCCTTACTATAATTTGCAGCGGTTTGAATATTCATCAATCCAGCATGAAAGCGATGAAATTCCACAAGGGATTGATTTAAATAAGCGACTGAATGTTGACGTTTTCGCCCATGAACAACCTTTTCATTAGTTAACGATATTACCGGTGACTATCTTGAGCATTTTCATCATTACAAAAATATATGACAGAATTGAATTAATGTCTTGAACCGAAGCTTCTAGAGTATGGCCCTGTTTACTAGAGCTTATTTCTTGATGTACTGAACTGAACTGAACTGAACTGAACTGAACTGAATTGAACTGAACTGAACTGAATTGAACTGAACTGAACTGAATTGAACTGAACTGAACTGAACTAAAGTGAAAATTGATGTATTGAAAAATGGAATCAGCATGACTGAATTAACCTGAATTTCATCAAATTACATTTTCACTGAACTGAACTGAACTGAACTGAATTGAACTGAACTGAACTGAACTGAATTGAACTGAACTGAACTGAACTGATCTACAGATAAGCTCTGGTAAACAGGGCTATTTATATGAAAATAAAAATTAATGATTTTAAATGACATATTACTGCCTGTCGAAGTATATAAAATGGTACAATTAGGGTGAGATTGAGCCGATCCGAGTCGAATTAGTGCCAGGCTCGACATGAATAATTTTCTTATTTTTAAAAAAAAAGAATTAAACCACTATATGTAAAGGGACTGGCAGTCTCTAAGCCCTAAAAATAAACTTGTTTGTGTACATGTACAAAAGTTTGAGTTTATAAACTCCAAAAGCTAGAAATGTTATGGGATGGTGATACCATTCAATCATTATCAACATTAAATATGGAACATATGTTAGATAATCGACACGTTGAAACTCAAATCTGCCACAAAAAGGATAGCCATTCATATAGGACATGTTAGCCTCTGTTTGCGAGAATTTATTTCTTGTTGAACTGAACTGAAAATTAATGTATTAAAAAAAGAAAGTAGCATAACTGAGTTAACATGAATTTCATCAAATTACATTTTCACTGAACTGAATTTTGCTGAATTGAACTGATCTACAGAAAAACTCTAGCCTCTCCCATGCATGTATTAAATAAGAAAACTTTATTAGCCACGTTGTTATCATAGACACCTTTAACTCAAAAAACAATTTCCGATGACACTTTAATCATATGTGTCAACATTATTTGTTGACACTTTCAATTAGACCCTCTCATAATAGAGGCTCATATAGAGGCTATAAACAATTTAATGCATTACTAACAATTCATTTTGTTCAAATTTGTCATGATGAAGGTTGATTCATAATACTTGCATTGGAAAACAAAATTTCATTTTCAATTTCTTATTATCCATGTCATAGAAAAATCTAGTAAAATTTTGACAAATAACTCCTATAAATATGAGTGATGTTCTTTTCATTGGAGATGCTCTAAAGGTCGCACCGGTTAAAATATTGATTGATATGTAAAGTGTTGTTTTCTGAGTTTATTAATTATTTGATGAAATGAATTGAACTAAATTGAAATGAATTAAAAAGTATTAATAAAAGTATCACGTTTTAGTAGGTGCAATGTCTTCCTTCAATCTCATCTGGTAAATTCACTGAATTTTGCCACCACCATGGGTAGATCGGGATCGAAGAAAAAACAGCGAAACCGAAGGATGATGGTCACGGGAGAGGAAGCTGAGGGGAAACAGGATCTGTCTATCGAGTGTGAGGACGAGGAGGAAGAACAGGTTCTGAGAGACTTGGATTTGGCAGGGATGGGGGATCTGTGTACGCCGCCGAGAGATGCTCGGAATATCACGCTTCGCCGGTCGAAGCTTGTCTCTACCCGTACAGAGCTGAAGGCACAAGAACCACTGGTGGAGAAGGGATCCTCATCTGGGCAAGTCAAGGAGCAGGAGAAAGAGCAGGTTAAATCCAATTCATGGTCCAATCTGTTTGAGGACCAGCAGTGTGAGGTAAAATTCTATCAACCTGACCTTGTTAATGGTGTTCCTATGCCTAGAATTCCTATTGGGGAAGTAGAAAGTAGTTTGAGAAAATGGGAATCTGTGGTGGTTTGTAAGGTAGTGGGAGGTCACCCCCTCAGGAATCGTTTGAAGCTTCTGTATGGAATATTTGGGGGGATAGGGTGGGAAAACTCTGGAAGGTAGCGCCAGGCGTTTTCATGCTTAAATTTAGGCTGAATAAACTCGTAGTGGTAAACCCATGGACGCAGAACCTAGACATAGCAGAACCTGTTACTATTCCCCTATGGATTCAGCTCCCTAACTTGCCAATTGTGTATTGGGAACCTAGTATTCTCTGTAGAATTGTCAGTGCCATAGGTGTGCCGCTAAGACTCGATAGGGCCACCACTGATATAGACAGACTTAACTATGCGAGAGTTATGGTTGAAATGAAGATTGGAGCTCCTCTGCCTGATTCTATTCCTTATCTAGATGAAAATGGGGTAATTCAGAATCAGGTGGTTAAATATGAGTGGAAACCTGTCAAATGTGCCAATTGCAAACTGATTGGACATGGCATTACTGAGTGTAAATGGCTAGCAAAATCAGCAGCACCACCGAGGAAAGATCAGAAGTCTAAAGCTTATGTTCCTGTTGGAATTTTGAAGTCTGAGCTGATTAATAAGCAGAAACCACAACCAAAGCAGCCTATGACTCAGGCTGCAGCACAGAACATTGAACAGACGCAGGCGGTACAAAAGCAGAAGCAAAGGCCAGGGAAGGAGATAGCACAGATAACAATGGTGGAGGGGGAATGTATGATGGAACAGACAGAGGAGGGAGGTGACAACAATGTCAGTGGGGAGGCTTTGCCTAACAAACCAACTCCTGATAAACCTCCCTATGACTGTGGCTTCTAAGATACTGGTGTGGAATGTCCGAGGATTGAATAAAAGGACAAAACAGGCTGATTGTAAAGAGTTCTGCTTGCTACAGGATGTTTGTTTTGCAGGGTTCCTAGAAACAAAAATTAAAAAATCCAAAAAACAGGAGGTGTGGAATAGTTTGAATATGGGTGGTCAGATAGAATCCAATTGTCAACAGGCTGGAACAGGAAGAATCTGGATTTGGTGGAGGCCCGATCTAGTTGAGGTATCTGTGTTGTGTTCTGATGAGCAATGGATGGATTGTCAATGTGTTTTTAAGGCCACTGGTGTGAAGTGTTACATTACAGTGGTCTATGGTTACAATACAGCTGAGGAAAGGGAGAAAATATGGGATCAACTGATTAACTTGAATCACCATGACCTACCTTGGTTGATGGTTGGCGATTTTAATTCCCCACTCAATCTGGAAGATAGGGCAGGAGGGGTGGATGTCAAGTTATGTGAGATTGAAGATTTTAGGGAAATGGTGGATAAAGCTCAGTTGCTTGAAATGAGGACCAATGGGGCTTTCTTCACATGGAGTAATAGGAGGAGGGAAGGAAGGGTGCACAGCAAAATTGATCGAGCCTTGGTCAATGATAAATGGGTTACAGCTTTAACTGAATCCATCTGCCACATTGTTCCAAGTTTGGTCTCAGATCATTTACCTTTGGTTATTTCCTTAAAGAAGCAGACTGAGAAGAGAAGGAGGCCGTTTAAATTTTTCAACATGTGGACTACATCTTCACAATTTTTGGAGTTAGTCAAGTGTTCATGGCAACAGAATCGGGTTCATGATATGGCAGACTTATTCAGTTCCCTTAAGATTCTTCAACTTACACTTCGGAAACTAAATAAGAGGGAATTTTCTGACATTCATACTAGGGCAGTTAAAGCAAAAGAGGAATGGGAGTCATGTTTCTCGATTATGCAGGAGGACATCCAGAATGTTGAAAAACAAGCTGCAGAGGCTCAAGCAAGGCAGAATGCAGATGATATGAGAGCAGCTGAGCTTCTTTTTTTGCAACAAAGATCAAAGGAGCACTGGCTGAAGGATGGTGACAGGCCAACACAATTGTTCTATAATAGCATGAAGAGGAGGCAATATAGGAACCACATTGTCACACTCAGAGATGGTAATGTTTTGGCTGAGGGGCATGAACAGGTGGAGAAAATGCTTTTGGAATTTTATGAGAGATCATTGGGGGAAGCTGGAACTGTGGACTTGGATATTGACCCCAGAGTAACACACGAGGGTGGTATTCTTACTGAAGTCCAGCAACTTTCTCTGATTCAGCCCATTATTGATAAAGAAATTTGGATGGCTCTGACTGGTATTGGCTCTAGCAAAAGCCCTGGAGTTGATGGCTTTACTAGTTGTTTTTTTAAGAAGGCATGGTCAGTGGTTGGTGAAGGGGTGAAAATGGGCGTTAGAAGTTTTTTTCTTGGTGACCCTTTACCAAAGGAGTTCACCACAGGAGTTATTTCATTAATCCCCAAAACTGATCACCCTCAAGGTCCTGCAGATTACAGGCCTATTGCATGTTGCTCGGTTATCTACAAAATAGTAACCAAAATTATGAGTACCAGATTGGGGGAGTTGTTGCCTATGATCATAAGTCCCAATCAGAGTGCCTTTGTGAAAGGAAGGAGAATAGCACACAATATATTGCTAACACAAGAATTGTTGAGCCTTTATAATGCTGGAGGGACACTAATTCCCAGTTGCATGATAAAGATAGACATCAGGAAAGCTTTTGATAGTTTAAACTGGAAGTTTCTGTTCAACTGGCTGACTGCACTTAAATTTCCAGGATTATTTCTTCAGTGGTTAAGGAGATGTATAGAAGGAACTACATTCTGCTTTTCTCTAAATGGAGCCTATACTGCCACTTTCACGGGGAAAAGAGGCGTGAAACAAGGTGACCCCATCTCTCCTTTGTTATTTGTATTGGGCATGGAATATCTTACCAGGCAATTGGCTCTGAGCTTTAGGCTAAAACAAATGGAGTATCATCAGAGATGCATGAGAGTGGGTGTACATAGTTTGATGTTTACAGATGATCTCCTTATATTCTGCAGGGCTAGTGAGAAGTCTCTGAATGGAGTTAAGACAGTGCTGCAGGATTTCAGAAGGGTTACAGGTTTGGAGATAAATGAAGGTAAGTCAGCAATGTATTTCTCCAAGATGCCACATCCCGAAATAAATTGGTTGGCAAGTATTTTGAATATGGTGCAGGGGACTTTACCTGTAACTTACCTTGGCATTCCAGTCTATACAGGAAGATGGGATAGAGCTACCTGTGCAGGATTAGTGGACAAGGTTGCCAGGAGGATCAATACTTGGTGTACAAGGAAACTGTCTTATGCAGGGAAAGTGCAGTTGATTAACTCAGTTCTCCTTGGTCTGGCAGGTCACTGGTCTAGTGTGTTTCAAATCCCGGAGAGTATCCACAAAGCCATCGTGGAGAAATGCAGGGATTACTTATGGGGTAAGGAGGAAGGTAAAAAGAGACTGATTCCTATTTCCTGGGAGACATTGTGTATATCTAAGCACTCTGGGGGGACAGGTCTGAGAGACCCCTCTATCTGGAATTTGGCAGCTTTAAGCAAGGTGGTTTGGGATGTCTGTCAGAAAAAGGATGTGTTGTGGATTAAATGGGTACAAGTGTATTATTTAAAGGGTGCTGATTTCTTGTCTTACACTACTACTAGCAGTCATAGTTGGAGCTGGGGTGTCCTAGTGAAGGTTAAGGACAAAGTGCATCAATTTCTCAATATGTGTCTGGATCACCACAAGAACCTTTGTGTCAGGAAGGTGTATAACCAGCTCAAGGGAGTTGAGCACAGAGATGGTAGAGCAGAACTGTGTTGGAAAATGGGGCTTCTCCCAAAGCATGGATTTTTTCTCTGGATGCTGTTTAAGGGAAGGTTATCTACCATGGATAGACTCCATGGGCTTGGGATGTTGAAGCATCAGCAAGATATATGTGTGCTGTGTGGCCTTGGAGGTGAAAATGCCAAGCATATTTTTCTGCATTGTGATTTGTCATTACAGCTGCAAGCTCTGCTGAAGATAAAACTGGGGACGAATTTCAGACACTTGATGAAATATATGCAAATGGTTCCAAGAAGGAGGGGAAAGAAGAGATATCACAAAACAGTTAGCCTGCTCTATCACATCTGGCAGGAGAGGAACAACCGAATTTTTCAGCAAAAAAGTTTGAATCCAGAAAGTCTAATGCTCAAAATCCTTGCTCGCTACAATTAGAGTTTCTATTTCTAGCTTAGTTTGGGCTTTCTGTTTTTGTAATGAAGGTGTGATATGGCTGGGAGTGAAGGCCAAAAATGTAAAGAAATCTTTTTGATTGGTAATATATAAGTACTTTCCATCAAAAAAAAAAGTAATCAGTATAGTTAAATTATACTATATTTTATCAAATTTTAAATTCACTGAATTGATTTATAGATTAGTTCAAGAGAAAATGCACTAATTTTTGTTACTTGATAAATAAAAATCAGATTTAAAAAAGTGTTGACATGGGTAATCGAACACGGGCGTCTTCTATGTCTAACACTCCCAAATCCACTGAGCCAAAAAGCTTCGTCATTTCTCAGTTGAACAATTATATTAATTTAACAGTTAAAAATCAATCACATCATCGTCCACAATTCACAAATACTAGCACTTCAGTTGTTCTTTTACTTCATGTTCTCCAAAAACCTTCGTTTGAAATTAGAGCACTTGGAATAATGGCGCAACTTCCCATTCTGCAATTCGAAGAGCAAATCGCAGAAACAGTTGACAAGAATACCGTCGCTGTCATCATTGGGGAAACCGGCTCCGGAAAAAGTACTCAACTCTCGCAAATTCTTCACCGGAAAGGTTATACTAAGTCTGGAATCATCGCTGTTACACAGCCCCGCCGAGTTGCCGCCGTATCCGTTGCGCGGTAATTTTCACCTTATTAGTAATTTTGGAGTGTTTTGATGTTGATTTGAAGTTCTTGTTGCTTAATGTTTCTTCTTGAAATAGTTTATTCAATGATGACTTTGTATGCATGTCCTCTTGGGAAATTCTAAGTGCGGCTCTCTTTTGGATTTGAAACGGCAATGCTTACAAAGGAAAGAACTAGATCCATCATTTGTTGCTTTACTCTATTTTGGGAGCACAATGCAGTTCTTTTGAAATTATCTGGTCTACATTGCAAGTTGATATAAACTTGAAAAAGTACAATTCTGAACAAGTTAAACTGAAAGTTTTTTAAGAAAAAATATGTTTACTTCTACTCAGATGAATCATTTTTTTTAGTGTTGGAGCATCACCAAAAAAGTAGATAATATTCTAACCTTTTGTGTTTCAGTAAGTTGGCTTGTGAATGATGAATGTTTTTAAAATTCTAAGCACTTTGTTTTTTGGAGAAGAGTTGAAATACTTCTTATGATGGTCCATGGTTCTTTCGCTTCCACCTAAAGACAGTCTACATTCATCTTTGTAGTTTTGTATTTCTTTTTTGATGAAGCATACTGATTGGTATAAGTACATGTAACGTTTATGTAAGTGTAGAATTGAAAGAAACAGTCTTTTTAATATGACCTTCTTTTCAACTGTTGTCTTTCCTTCCTTCTTATTCTCTCCCCTACTTGCTGTTCTCTTCTTACTCAGCCGAGTTGCCCAGGAGCTTGATGTTTGCCTTGGCGAGGAAGTGGGTTATGCCATACGGTTTGAAGATAGAACTTCAGCAAGAACTCGTATTAAGTAATGTGCTTCCTTAAAACCTGGTTTCTTAAATAATAAATGGTCATAATTTATCAGCAGGAATACCTTATTTTCTCAGATATCTTACGGATGGAGTTCTCCTTCGGGAAAGCCTTTCTGATCCAGAACTTAAACAATACTCCGTAATAATATTGGATGAAGCTCATGAGAGGAGTTTGAACACGTAAGTTGCTACACCTTGATTGTCTGACTTGGGGAATACTGATTGAAAATGACATATTTTGGTTCTTAATTTTGACCAACTGCATGCGTATTTAATGCTTGTCATTCTTATTATTGTTTCATTTGAAATATTTTTCAACAGGGATATATTGCTGGGTTTGATGAAACGCCTGATGAAATTACGTTCCTCCAATTTAAAGATTCTAATCACTTCTGCTACGCTTGATGGTGAAAAAGTATCAAGATTCTTCTCTAATTGCCCAATTCTGAATGTCCCTGGGAAGTTATTTCCTGTGGAAATAATGCATATGTCAGAGCCGCCCAAGAGTTATGTAGACGCTTGTCTCAATATGGCTATTGGTACTACTCAATGATCTTTTCCTTTCAGCATATAGGATTTTCAGTGCTTCAGTATTTATTTTATGCATTTTGTCACAGTCAAAGCTGATGTTAGAGATATTGATTACACGGCATTCTGATGAGCTTGTCTTGGCAGATATACATGTTAAGGAACCTGAAGGTGATATCTTGATATTCATGACAGGACAGGTTACTATCTTCTCTGTTTAAGGTCAACATAGAACTTCACATTCTGCTTTTCACATGTTTCCAGCTGCAGTGTAGTCCTGTCCTCTTTCATATGAGTGTCTGTTTCAGTAATATTTATCTTCTGAGTCCTGTAGGATGATATAGAGAAGCTCGTGAGGAAGCTGGAGGAGAGAATTAAAAGCCTTGAGGAAGGATCTTGTATGGATGCAATAGTTCTGCCACTTCACGGATCTTTACAACCTGAGTTGCAGGAAAGGCATTCGCATGCTTTCAGATTTTACACTATAGCTTCTTTAATCAACATAGGCATTCTTTTAGAATTTCTGCATAGAAAGATACGTTTTTAAATGCCTTCCGATTCATAAATTTCCCACATGTTTTCTTTCGTGCTTGCAATTTTATTGATGATTTACTATTCGTTGATGCTACAGGTTCGTGTCTTCAGTCGCCCACCACCAAATTGTCGAAGATTCATAGTAGCTACAAACATTGCAGAAACATCATTAACTGTTGATGGTGTTGTGTAAGACTCTAAGACATTATAGTATCTGTTCTACGTATTAACTTCCAGTAATTATTATATTATATACTCCAATAATATATCTGGGAGTATTATTTTGGCTACGAGGTGTATATATGAAAGTCTAAGTTTGTTAACTCAGCGCAGAACGCTTAATCTGTTACGATGATTATCGTTAGACTTGTATGGCATTAAAAAAACTTCAAGGGTTATACTGTGAAATTTAAAAAATACTACCAGTTTGCCCACCTAGTTTCTCTTTTGTGATCAACTCTGGCTAATGTTATATGAATTGTTGTTTAGCTATGTGCTATAATATTTTCATGAAATGAAAGCCTTTTTTGGTTAACTTACATGCCTTCACCTCCTAATGTGTGTACCATGTAAAAAACAAAATAACTCAGCACTCTCCTAATCTTCTCTCTTTTGCTTTATTAGTTATGCATGCCAATGGTTGTGCCAAGACCTTAGAATCTGAGTGATAAAGAGTACATATCTTTATAGTCTCTTCCTGTAGGCCCAGTATGATGAATACACGCTGAATTGCTAGTTCTGGGAGATATTTCTGTTTTCCAAATGTTGGTTTTACTTTTGCCTATTTCCCTCCTCTTCTAAATCGTGTTTGATGTATTATTACAACTTTGCAGTTTAGAAAGATATGAGCAATTTTTCATTTATGTAGCTTGTTATATGCTGCCTACAATGGGGTCAGATAAAACTGTTTTCTCCTCTCTGAGCTGTTAGTGACATGTAGGAACCTTAGTATCGTGAGACTTATCATGTTTGAAATAAATCAATGATGAGTTAACATCTTGAACTTTCATCTTTTGTTTATTTTATTTTATTTTGATTTTAGTTTTGTCTTGTTTTCTGCTTCTGGTGCTATACTATTCTTTATTTTTGAATAATTGGTACATGCATTCATGGCCATTGATTATCAACTTGAAATTTATATCTTCTCTTGCTTATGTCTTTCTCAAAATGATAGGTATGTCCTTGATTCTGGATATGTGAAACAACGGCACTATAATCCTTCCACTGGCATGTACTCTCTTGATGTTGTGCAGATCAGCAAGTAAGAAACCATAAGCTTCTTGTCTTTTTCTCCCCTTCATAGTATCTAGGCTGATGATTTAAACTTGTAAATTCAAATATCCTAATAGCCACTTAGCAATCTGTCTAGTTTTGTTCAATTGAACCTTGTATAAATGAAATATACAAAACAAATATGTGTAATATATATTGGGTTTTCCCCCTTATTTATTCTCTGTTAGCTGTAAGTGCAATAATAATGTATACATGTCTCTTAAATTAAACTTTGTTGTTCATTTTTCTATATCCTGTATTTGACAATTATTTTTTCCTATGGCTGATACTGATTTTTTTAATTTTAATTTTTAATTTCAGGGTGCAGGCAAATCAACGGGCTGGGCGAGCTGGAAGAACGCGTCCAGGAAAATGCTACCGGTTATACTCCTCAATTGTATACCATGATGATTTCCTGGATGCTACAATTCCTGAAATACAGAGATCTTCTCTAGCGGGAACTGTTCTTTATTTAAAGTCCTTGGACCTTCCTGATATTGATATTCTGAAGTTTGATTTCCTGGACACTCCTTCATGTTGGTTCATTTTTTCTTGGTATTTTTCTTTTGCATTGATCTATTACGTGTTTGGTTAGTAACATAAATAATATTTTTTATTGCAGCTGAGGCTTTGGAAGATGCCCTGAAGCAGTTATTTCTGATTGATGCTATCAATGAAGAAGGTTCTATAACAAGTCTTGGTCGAACAATGTCTGGTAATGTGCTTGCTGTTACTAGGCCTTTTCAATAGTCAATATACACGAAGTTAAATATTGACATGTTTTAAGTTAAAATGTTCCAGGTTCTATATGCAATTCGAGTAGCTGTTTTGAAATGTTGTTTGATTAAATAGAGAATTTCTGGTGTGACATTTTCAAAGAACGCCTTAATTTTAATGTTTTATTTTCTATGCAGAGCTTCCATTAGAACCTTCTCTCTCCAGGACCCTATTGGAGGCGAATAACTGCGGCTGTCTATCTCAAGCTTTAACAGTTGTTGCAATGTTATCTGCAGAAACAACATTACTTCCTGGTCCAAGGTATATAGTGTATGTTTTAATTTATTTTTATCCGGACTGATATACAGACTATCTCATGGCTCTTAGATATAGCCTCTCTTAATGTATTACCGTACTTTTGACTTAACTTTCGTGAAAAATTAGTGTTTTCTCCAGTGGTCACGTGTTAGGAAAATAGATTGACATGAGATAAGAGATACTGTTACTTCTTGATGAGAAATTTGAATCAAACAAAGTGGATGCTCTTTTAAATCTATAATGCATGCAAATGTCAAATGTAACTCTGTAATGCATGCAAATGTCAAATGTGTATAACTAATAAAAGGTGGGTGCCCTTTCTCAAATGTGTACCATTATGTCAAAGTCAAGCTGTCCACATAGATATCTGATGCTTGAAAATGTGGTTCAAAATACAAGTTTTTTACCATTAAACATATTATACCATTGCAGCAAAAGTCTCGACAAAAAGAGGAAACAACCACCTTCAAACCTTCCGGATGGTTCTGGTTGGGGTGACCATATTCAGTTACTTCAAATATATGAACAATGGCATCAAACTCAGTATAGTATGGACTGGTGTAAAGAGAACAATTTGCAGGTAACTATTTTGGTTTTTAATCTTACAAATACAGAGCCTTAGTGTAATTTTTGTGATTGTAGGATTTAGGTTGCTTCTGTATTCCATTGTAGTTAATTTGTTGAATATCAACGTGTGGAGGTAGTGTTACATAACTTTGCTCATGCCTTTGTCATTGCCTTACTTCTTTAAAGATTGCACTGAAAGTTATAAATCCTTCTACTGGTCCTTGATTTTGCATGGACAACTTTGAACTAGGTTACCTTTTTGTATGAAAGATTCTTGGTCGATGCTGAAAAGTGTAAAAAATAAAAATTGTTGGATTCAGGTGCGAGGGATGCAGTTTGTCAAAGATGTTCGGAGGCAACTAGCTCAGATAATGCAGAAAAATACAAAAGGTCAGTCTGTCAAGAATGTGTTGGATGATTAGCTATTCCCATCTCCTCATTGGGTTCCTGCTCTTTACTACTTTTATAACTTGTGTCTAGATCATTAAATATTGATTATTCCTGGTTGTTTCAACTTGCCCGCAAATTTTTATAAATAGTAAGATGTCTCAATTTGACGTTATGCTTAACGCAATCTTCAGACTCGCTGGATGTTCAAACAAGTAAAAGGCGGAGAAGTAGCCAACTGGAGTACAAGAATTTAAGGAAGTCTTTATGTGTTGGATATGCAAACCAGCTTGCTGAGAGAATGCTTCGCCACAATGGCTACCAAATTATCGGTCACAAGTCTCAACTTGTACAGGTAATAAGTCTGTCATAGTTGTTAACTAAAGAAATTGGAGGTCTTATAAAACATTATATAGATATTCATTTTCTTTCACTATTTTTCTCTCCATGTTAGCCTTTTATTTAGAATTTGCTAAATAATAATTATGAATAAGCGGTTTCTAGTTCTCTGGGTAATATTGCAGTTTCAGAAGGTCCTTTCAGTTGTGACCCTTTTCTGTCACTAATATCCAGGTGCACCCTTCCTCTATATTGAAAACTGATGAAGATGGAATGCTTCCAACCTATGTTGTCTACCATGAGCTTATTGCCACCTCACGTCCTTTCATGCGCAATGTGTGTGCTATTGAGATGGCCTGGGTCTTACCCATAATGGCAAAGCTTGAGAAGTTAAACGTCAAGAAGCTCAGGTAATAAATAGGTTATTGTAAATTTGTAATCCAAATTTCTCCTAGAAATGAGCCAAGCTCAGATCTGACCCTTTTCTTCATTCATTCAATTACTTGATCCTGTGATCCCTTTTTTCGTTCACAGCGGTGGTAAATTATGTGAGGCTGAAAAAGTTATCGAAGAAGATAAAGCAGACTTGGCAATTACAGGTGGGGGTGAGCCTCACGTCACTCAGATTGCAGATGACCGAGATAGCTTGATTAAAGCAGCTCGTGAGCGGTTCCTTGCACGCAAAGGCATGAAACAGCATGGAAAGGCAAAATAGTTAATACTTTGTTTCGGTTAGTTTTGTTGCTGTATTCTTTCTAACATAGCTTCTCAAAGACAGATTATGACAAAAACCCACAGAACCAAGATTGTATCAAATCATTCCAAATTTATACATCATGTAGGGCAGTAGGGGGGGTATTTATGAATATTTTCATCAAAAATTTAAACTCCACGTCATTAGTATTGGAAATGCTCTTAACATCTTCCTCATACTCACCCATTGGGATGGTCAATTAAACACTGCTACTAACCATGTATTAAAAAATATTAAATATTGAACATGGAGTAGGAGGAGTTAATACTTTAAATCTTATTTCATTTTACTAATCAGAGAAAAGACATAATTCTAACAACTTAACTCTTAACATCTTTTCACTAAAGCAATAATCATGTAAACAATACACTGATAAGTACCTTTACACTAATAAATAAATGATACTGGACTATGAGGACAGCAGGTGAGTCACAAAACAAAGACAAAAGCTAATTTATGTGCTTCCATGAAGCTTCATGTTTATTTGATTATTTTCCATAGAACGTGAAGTTCAAGGAATTTGACTACAACAAACTTATTTATACCACTCTCATTCTCTCCTGCACCACTTTCACTGCATTGCTTTCTGCATTTTGCGTGGCTCTGTTTTGGGCTCACTCCATCATGATCAGCCAAATCCCTGGTAAATCTGGAAATCATTCATTCTTTTCAATGTTTAAGCATGGTTTACAAATTTGACTAGTATTAACAATGAAAATTTCATATTTAATGTAGTGCTACTGCTTCTACGGATGGCAGGTGTGAAGTCTGTGCATGAGTTCTGGATAGCATTAATGCAATCTTCACCATGTTTGTTGGAGGATTCCAGCTTAGTGGTACTATTATGTTCCCTTGGAGCGTTTCTTTTCCAAATGATGAAGAATGTTGTGGAATCGCGATGCATTGGCATGAAGAATATGACCATTACCTCTGCAGAAAAGTATGGAGTTGGGGCCAAAGCTGGCTTGAGCTACTACCTAAGCATTTTGCAGATAGTAACTCATTTCATTGTCTTGCTGATGCTGCAAAGTGATGCAGCAGGAAATCATTGCAACATCAAAGTGATAGAGATTATGCATGTGATTTGCTGGTCCGTTTCTCTAGTTATGCTGCATAAGGTTTTCAATGACAAGCATGTGAAGCTTCCTTGGATACTGAGGATCTGGTGGATTTCCAGTTTCTTTCTTTCACTTGCATCTGTAGTTCCTGGTGGCTATCATGTTGTTGCTGAGCACAAAAAGATTGAATTTCGGGACTTTTTCGATTTTGTGAATCTTTTTGCTTCAGCTTGGCTGTTTCTGTACTCAATCAGAGGAAAAACTGGCATAATGTTTGAAGGTTCAGCTGGCATTACAACACCATTGCTGAATGAAAATAGCCATGCTGATCAGAAGCCGAACTGGTTCGAGTGCTTGTATGGAAAAGCCTCTATTTTCCAAGTGGTGACTTTTTCTTGGCTGAATCCATTGTTTAAAGCTGGGAACAAGAAGACACTTGATCAGGATGAAGTTCCAGATGTCTATTGGAAGGATTCAGCTCATACTCTCTTCCCTGCTTTCGATGACTGCTTAAATCGTGTAAGAATTAAGGATGGAACCTCAAACCCTTCAATCTACAAGGCTGTGTTCATCCTATGCAGGAAGAAAGCTGCGATTAACGCCATGTACGCTGTAATTTATGCAGTTTCATCTTACGTTGGTCCATATCTGATTAATGATCTTGTAGAGTTCCTAACTGAGAAAGAATCTCGAACCTTAACAAGTGGTTATCTACTTGCATTGGCCTTTCTAACTGCGAAGGTTGTTGAGACGATAGTGTTGAAGCATCGCGTGTTTGGGGCTCGCGTGTTAGGCTTGCAGTTGAGAGCTGCTCTTATGTCACACATATATCAGAAGGGGCTAGTTCTGTCAAGCATTTCCCGACAGACGCGCACAATCGGAGAGATCATTAATGTTATGAGTGTTGATGTTCAGAGAGTTTCAGATTTCATGATTTACCTGAATGTTATAGTTATGCTGCCTATACAAATATCCCTGGCTGTTTATGTGCTGCATAAGAACTTGGGATTGGGTTCACTGATAGCCCTAGCTGCAACTTTGGTGCTCATGGCTGGGAACATACCATTAACTATCATTCAGAAGAGATTTCAGACACAGATAATGGTTGCAAAAGATGGGAGGATGAAAGCGACATCTGAAGTTCTTCGTAACATGAAGACAATCAAGCTTCAGGCATGGGACATGTATTTTTCACAGAAAATAGAGTGCTTGAGGCAAAATGAGTTCAATTGGCTATGGAAGTTACTAAGGCTGCAGGCAGTTACTGACTTCGTCTTTTGGGGATCGCCGATTTTCATTTCTGCAGTGACATTTGGTGGATGTGTATTGCTTGGGATTCCTTTAACCGCAGGGCCGGTTTTATCTGCATTGGCGACATTTCAAACGTTACAGGATCCTATATTTAGTCTACCGGAATTATTGTCTGTTGTGGCTCAAGGGAAAGTTTCTGCTGATAGGATAGCTTCTTACCTCCATGAAGAAGAGATTCAGTTGGATGCAGTTTCATTAATTCCTACAAATGAAGCTGAATTTGTGCTTCAGATAGAAAATGGAAGTTTTACTTGGGATGATCATGATTTAACACTTGATGGAATCAACTTAAAGGTGGTAAGAGGAATGAAGGTGGCTATTTGTGGTGCTGTTGGTTCAGGAAAATCCAGTTTCTTGTCGTGTATACTCGGTGAGATGTCAAAAGTGTCAGGATTTGTGAAGCTTTGTGGTACAAAGGCATATGTCCCTCAATCAGCATGGATATTAAATGGAACTATTAGAGATAATATCCTGTTTGGAAGTCCATATGACAGTGATAAGTATATGAGGACAGTTGAAGCATGTGCACTGATGAAAGATCTCGAGCTTTTTTCTGCTGGGGACCTGACTGAGATAGGAGAGAGAGGGATTAATATGAGTGGAGGCCAAAAACAAAGAATTCAAATTGCTCGAGCTGTCTATCAAGATGCTGATATATATCTCCTCGACGATCCATTTAGTGCTGTGGATGCTCATACTAGCACACAACTGTTTCAGGTCAGATTACACTTACTTTTGTTCGTGCTCTAGCTATTTTCATAGCTATAAGTAATTAATATATTTTTGCAAATCATAATAATGCAACTCAGAGGCTATTAGTACTTAAGTTGTAGTTGTGTGATGTGTACAGGACTGTTTGATGGGGATCCTGAAGGAAAAGACTATTGTTTACGTAACACATCAACTACAGTTTCTTCCCTCCGCGGATCACATATTGGTATGTGAATCAGTAGTCTAAAAAGCACTTTGATAAAATCTTCAAAATAAGATACACATGAGTTTGCTGTAAAATTTACAGGTAATGCAAAATGGAAGAATTGCACAAGCTGGATCATTTGATGAACTTTCGAAACATAATGTAGAGTTTGATGTCCATCTCAAAGCTCACACCCAAGCTCTTGATTCAGTTCGAACGGTAGAAAGCTCAAGTAGAGCATTAGACCATGCACATAAAGAGTTTCCACAAGAAAAAAATGATTCTGAGAACGACTTGTGCGAAGAAGAAACAGAAAAGAATGGAAAACTGATTCAAGAAGAGGAAAGAGAGAAAGGAGGCATTAAGAAACAAGTGTACTTAACTTACTTCACTATAGTGAAAGGTGGTGCTTTCATCCCATTCATTCTACTGGCACAGTCACTGTTTCAAGTGTTGCAGGTTAGTAGCAATTACTGGATGGCCTGGGCGTGTCCTGTCGGAAATGCTGAGCCAATCATTGGAATCCATTTTGCTCTACTTGTTTATGTTGCTCTTGCTGTTGGAATGTCCATCTTCGTGCTTATCCGAGCAACACTACTGGCTAAGATCGGTCTCTTAACCTCACAAAAGCTCTTTGACAACATGTTGAGGAGTGTTTTTCGTTCGCCCATGGCATTCTTTGACTCAACTCCAACAGGAAGGATTTTAAGCAGGGTAAGTCATCATATTCATATACTAATGTTTCATTTTCTATAGAATTTATTTCATGTACTATTTTCTGAAATTGAAATTGAACACTTATATACTTACAACTTACACGGACATAGGTCTCGACGGATCAAAGTGTGATGGACTTGGAGATGCCAAACAAGTTAGGGTGGTGTGCATTTTCAGCCATTTTGTTACTTGGAACTGTCACAGTAATGTCACAGGTAGCATGGGAAGTGTTCATCCTCTTCATTCCAGTTACCGCCATTTGCATTTGGTACCAGGTGAAACACTTGAACACTGATTATTATTACAATCCTTTATCTGCTGTAGCTGTTTGGAACTTAACACTGGTTATCAAAATTTTAGCGGTATTATATGCCAACTGCAAGAGAACTGTCGCGTTTAGCAGGAATTCAGAGAGCACCAATTCTCCATCATTTTGCAGAATCACTTGCTGGAGCAACAACCATACGCGCTTTTGATCAGAAAAATTGTTTCATTTACTCAAACCTTTGTCTAATAGACAACCATTCAAGACCGTGGTTTTACAATGCAGCATCAATGGAATGGCTTTCGTTCAGATTGAATCAACTGTCCAATCTGGTGTTCGGCTTTTCACTGTTTTTTCTTGTGTCGCTACCTCAAGGATTCATCAATCCCAGTAAGAAAGATAATATCATGCATCATGCTTCGATAAACCGGTCATTTTTTTTAGTGTATTTCCATTAATGTGCTCAATTTTATTTGTCAAACAGGCATAGCTGGGTTGGCAGTAAGTTATGGCATGAGCTTGAGTGCTCAGCTAGCTGCAGTGATTTGGTACATATGCAATGTGGAAAACAAAATGATATCGGTCGAAAGAATTTTTCAGTACACAAATATTCCTAGTGAAGCACCCTTGCTGATTGAAGATTGCAGGCCACCAGAAATGTGGCCACAGTCTGGGACAATCCAGTTCAGGAATCTGAAGGCAAGTAGAATCTGAATCAAATAGTCAATGCAGTTACAATTTTCTTACTTGTCTTTTTAACAGATTCGATACGCGGAACATCTACCATTGGTTTTGAAGAACATAACCTGCACATTTCCAGGGAGGAAGAAAATAGGTGTAGCTGGAAGGACAGGAAGTGGGAAGTCAACACTCATACAAGCACTTTTTAGGGTTGTTGAGCCAGGAGAAGGAACCATTCTAATTGACCAAGTTGACATTACAAAAATTGGCCTTCATGACCTGAGATCAAGGCTTAGCATCATACCTCAAGATCCCACAATGTTTGAGGGAACTGTTAGATCAAACCTAGATCCACTACAACAGTACACTGATGATCAAATTTGGGAGGTAAGCATTACTCTTATTTTGTTTTTCTTGCGAGTTTTTTCCGCTCTTCCTTCATCTGAACTAAACTAAACTGAACTGAACAGGCTCTGGGAAAATGCCAGCTAGGTGAATTGGTGGGTCATAAGCCAGAGAAACTTGAGTCTCCAGGTATATTTTGGGGCTTACAAAATCAAAATTTATACTAATATTTTGTTGGCAATATTAAAATTCTTAGAAATGGCCTTTATAGTTATGGAAAATGGAGAAAACTGGAGTGTTGGCCAAAGGCAACTATTTTGCCTTGGAAGAGCACTGCTAAAGAAAAGCACTGTTCTTGTGCTGGATGAAGCCACTGCATCTGTTGATTCTGTGACAGACCGTATTATACAGAAGATAATTAGTCAAGAGTTTCAAGATCGAACCGTCATCACAATTGCTCACAGGATCCACACCATCATTGATAGTGATCTTGTCTTAGTCCTCAGTGATGGTAAGTGCATATTCGATTCAACTCAGTCCAGTTCAGTTTTGTTCAAATTAGTTGTACACAAGTGTTTGGTTCTAAATCTCTTTGTTTGAACTTGTTCACTTATTTTAACTACTGGCATTTCTTTGGTTGACCAGGAAGAATAGCAGAGTACGACACACCAGCAAATCTCCTCGAAATAGAAGATTCTTTCTTCTCTAGATTGATAAGAGAGTACTCCCGGAAATCATAGAGCTCTAGTGGTTTTTCCAGTCTTGAGAATTTAATTACAACAATTAGAATTTACTACATTTCATGACAACATTACAAGAGAGTGGAAGAAAAAAAGACAAATTATATGGAACTACATTTCATAACTGAACTACTCTCTCCGTCCCAGCAAAATCTGCACACTTTGACTTTCATCAGTTGACTCACGAAATGTTTGATCATTATATATCTTTATTTGTGTATGTATATAAGATAAACAAAGTTGATATTTTGAAAATATATGTTATTACGAGGCTAGAAATGTCAAACAAGATAATTTTTAAACTTTGTGAGAACATTGTGAAAACTTTAAAGTTTTCACAATCCGCGCACAACTGGATTGATCCAATGTGCCGTGATAAAAGTAAATTTAGAAATAAATAATAAAATTTAATTCGAATAATTAAGCAAGCACGTACATTACAAGATTGCAAATTACAAGCTGTCGTAAATTTTATTATTCCAATCCAATAAGAGAAAATCTCCGGTGAGACCTGTCTTTGTGGAGACCAAGGGCCAAAGGCATTCTACAAAACTAGCAACATAAAAACGGGGGTCAAGATGTAATTACAACAAACTCGGTGCCATTTCATAATTAAACAGAGCTCAGGACCTGCTCTGCAAATTCAAGAACAAATTCACACAGAGCTCAGGGACCTGCTTTGCATCTTGAGCTTATTCCACTTCATCATGAGCTTATTCAACTGCATCTTGAGTTTCTTCTACTGCACAAGTTTGTTGGATGGATTTGTTTGTTTTCATGGCCTGCACAAGTTACTCATAATCAGTTTGTCATAATCAGTTTATTGTCTTGGTTTCATCACTTTCATGTTGCTTGCTGGTGTAATTTTCCCGGTTGAGTTTACCATTTTTGCACAAATCATCAAGTAAATACGAAGAGATAATCAATATAATTCATAAAAGGCTCAAGTCATAAAGGAAAAAAAATCAAAGAAAAGATTAAAAAATCAAATAGAAAAAGATCAAGTAATAAACATAGATGATCTATTATCACTACAAAAGATGTGATAACTGAAAAACCTCAAGGTATAACTGAAAAGGATCAAAGAAAAAATCAAATCGATCAAACAAAAAATATTAAAGAAATATCAGAAAGATCAAACAGAAAAAAAATCAAAGATTAAATTCAACAGATCAAAAAAAATTTGAAAAATATCAAAGAAAAAATCAAAACAATCAGACTGAAAAAGATCAAAGAAAAATAAAAAAAGATCAAACTGTTTTGTCTTGATCTCTTACTCAATTTATTTGAGCATTCATAACTCAGTGAACTTGAACTTTTAGTGTGATATTTTGATCTTTTACTAAATGTGCTTGAACTTTTACTGTGTTGTTTTGATCATTTAGTTAATGTGCTTGAGTTTTTAGTGTGATGTCTTGATGTTTTAGTTAATGTGCTTGACCTCTTAGTACGAAATTTTGATCTTTTAATGAAATATGATGCAGAGCTTCTCTCACGCATTTCATCGAACACCTTCTCGGCATCCTTGACGCTTCCACATTCAATGTATACCTTGAGCCCGTTCTGATTCTCAATCTTCATTAAGCCTCCCGTTTTCGAAGCCGGACCTTTCCTCCGCTCAAAAGTGAGCCAAAAAAGCATTAATATCAAACAAAAACCATAGCACACACAGACAACCAAAAATAACCGCATCAAAACAACGAAGAGCCTACCTGAATTCAAACAGAAAACCGCAACAATATCGCCGGCGAAAAACACTAGAGCAAACCTGGAGAAAATACACGGAAAAAACTCCATCAGAAAATCACAGAGCACGATTGAAAATAAAAAATGAATCAATACGCCGGAAATACCAGATAATTGAAGAAACGCGTTGGAAACGTTGCCGGAAAACGTCACCGGAGCTCGAATCTGGAAGAATCGCTCGAAGAAACGTTGAAGAACTAGCTCTGGAAGTTCCCGATTTGTGAAGAACGGGGATGGGAGGAGCAGGATTATATAATAAAAACTATTTACATTTTAGTCCCTAATTATTTAGATAATATTAGTAAAAACCCCTTTCACTCTAAACTGGGCCTAAAGTCCCTGGTCTCAATGGAGACATGTCTCAATTGAGAATTAGTAATCCAATAAATGGACGCTTAATTTGCATGATTGGTTGTTAGTGGACTACAAGGATTAATGATTTTCAGTATCAGTATCATATATATTGAATTATATAAGCTGGCCTCTACCATCTTTATGCATTTAGTCTGGTCTTGTTTGACATATTCATATATAGCATCTATTTAATTAGTACAATTTTCTTATACATAATAACATATGAGCATATAATCAAAACCGCTAATGTGTGGTGAGCATTACCTCAATATTCGAATGTGCATGCACATTTTTTTTAAGTCAAACATATGCATTTGGTATACCACCCATATATACCAACGAAATATAATTTTCCCGACAAAAGAATTTCAACAATATATAATTGGCATAGCACAAACACATATTGAACAGCGCATCCAAGAGAAAAGAAAATGAAACAGCCTCTGGATTTCAACCATTTCGGTCATGAACACATACTGAATCCTCTGGCTCTAGACGCCGGAGACGAGCTTTTCTGCAAAGCCTGCGAGCAGATGATAACCGTATCGCAGCCCTTTCACGGATGTCTTCCGTGCGACTATTACCTGCACGACAAGTGCCTCAACATTCCTCGCTCAACACTCCATCCTTCTCACCCGAACCACCCTTTAACTCTCATCCCGGTTCCGACGTACCCCGCCGGTTCGTTCACCTGCAACGCGTGCCAGACGCAGGGCCACGGTTTCAGCTACGCGTGCGCGCACTGCGAGTTCGACGTCCACCTCCGCTGCGCCGCCCTGCCGGAGAAGGTTAGGGCGCCGGAGCAGCACCAGCACGAGCTGAAACTGGCGTTTGAGTCGGTGGTCCAGGATTGCAGGAAGTACTACGGTTCGTTTTTCAAATGTGGTGAGTGTGATCGTCCGTTTGAGGATGACCAGTGGAGGTACCATTGCCGTGATTGTGATGATATGGGGTTTGGGTTGCATTTGGGATGCTTGAAGACTGATGACGGTGGAGATGCGGCGGCGGTGGGTGTCGGGAAGGATGGGAGATCTGGTACGGCTCAAGCTGTTTTGCAGGAGGAGGCTGTGGAGAACGGCGTCGGAGAGGTGGCGGTGGCGGCAGCGGTGGCGAAACTGGTCAAATATTTGTGAACCTTTTCTTTATTGTTTCGGGGCTCGATGACATTTTCAAATTATACTTTCTTTGGTTTAAACCTTTGTTTAAAGAAAAAGAAACAAAGCAATCATATGTATACTTTCTCCATTGTTATCTATGTGTCTTCATTAATTTCTAAAATCCAACTCTAGCTATCAAATATATATAACTATTCATTTATGGATATGTAATTTTTTTTGAAATAATACTCTTTTAATGTACAGTAGACGGTATAATGGAATGATAAAATGGGCTGATTTTTAAACCTTATCTTGTCTTATAAAGTTATAATTGGATAAAATTTTAGAAATTCATAAAAGAGAATTCCTATATCGACCTTCTCTCATATGAGATCCGTATTAATTGATAATAGATATATATATGTTAATCTTTTCACTTTCAAAACTTGACTTTTTACATATTAAACATGATCATTCAGTGTAATATTGATGTTATCTTCTCACTTTTATGTATATGATCTTCTCACTTTTAAGACTGATCTTTTACATATTAAGCAAGATTATTTAGTGAGAATAATTTAGACATGTTTCAAGATAATTTGTCATATCAACATGTATAAACTATAAAGTACACGTACGTTTTTAAACAGGATGTATAATTTTTATTTAAAATTGTGCATAGTCAAGATCAAACAAATATTCCATTTTTAAATAGACTTGCCAAGTTTCCTAGATTAAGGCCCTGTTTGCTAGACCTTATCTGTAGATCAGTTCAGTTCATTTCAGTTTAGTTCAATTCAGTTCAGTGAAAATGTAATTTGATGAAATTCAGATTAACTCAGTCATGCTGATTCTATTTTTCAATACATTAATTTTACTTCAGTTCAGTTCAGTACCATCAAGAAATAAAATCTAGCAAACAGGAACTAAATAGACTCAAAATTAGGCACGATGCCTGGAGACTTTACAAGATGATTGTGAAAACTGGAATGAAAGGGATTGATTAGTGGCCGATTGATGATGCACATGTGAATGTGTACTATCAGACGCGTACGTGATTTAATGTCCATCACTTCGCAAATATATTTTCGTAACAGTTAAAATTAACACCTAATTAACCATCAATTATTTGAGATATTTGGATGAGATTAAAAGTAGTAGAATGAATTCAAAAGTTTCCATGCATTTAATTAAAACAACATTAATTAAACGCGTTTATCATCTTTGCAAAAGTCTTGAATTCGATAATCTAAGTTTTAAAAAAAACATCATGATCGACATAAGTGAACAACTGGTAAAAAACAATGAAACGAAACATGAATTTTCTTTAATTCCCAATTGACAATATTGCTGACGAAAATATAATCATTAATTACTGATACAATCCAAATGTGCACCGTAACGGCAGCCGGAGCAGCGATACAACCAGCGCCCATTCTCAACCTGCCCCCGGCAAACATAGCAGTAAACCAAATCCTCCGCCTTTCCCTTCCCCTTCATATCCCCCTTCACCGTCGCCGGAGAAGACGACGAGTACAAGAGCACAAAAGGGTGCTCGTGATCCGGCCGGTGCTCGATCTCCGGCAGCGCGGCGCACTCCACGTGGAGATCGAACTTGCAGGCGGCGCAGTGGTATGTGAAGCCGTGGCCCACGTCGGCGCAGCCGCTGCAGTTGAACTCGCCGGCGGGGTACGGCGGGTGGAAGTGGAGGACGAGGCGGTGCTTCGGGTGGGAACCGTGCTTCAGTTCTCGGGGGAGATCGAGGCAGGAGCCGTGGAGGGTGAAGTCGCACGTCGGCTTGCTGCAGCGGAAGGCGGCAGCGCCGTCGCCGGCGATGAGCTGCAGCTCGCAGCCGGAGCAAACGAAGCCGTCTTTTTCTTCGACGTCGAGGAGCGGCTCTAGCGGATGGCGATGGCTGAAATGCGAGATCTGAATCGGCGGTGACTCCATGTTCTTCCCAAGGTGTAACCGTCGTGATATGAAGGAATAATTTCTTTTACGTAGAGCAAGATTATTATATATTTATTTGGGAAAGAAAATGGATTTTATTATATTGTATTCTCTGGCCGTAGAATATTAAATTAAAAAAAAAAAACCCGCTTTGTAATGAATCAGTACTTCTCTTTCTAGTGCTCAGTCACGTCCCATTTTACAAGTCATAAACAAGAAGATTCAGTCGTTTTCGATCCTTTTCCTTTGTCACGCCACTAATTAGTGAAATCAATGGCTACTGAAATGGAAAAGAAGATTTCTTTAATCATCCATATCTTGAATACTACTATTTTCATTTAATAAACAAGAATTTTCTACTCTTTCGTTTATCCACTTTGACTGAATTCTCACTCATCTATTTTAGGTCCTTTTTACTACAGATTACTTTTTTGCTGAACTATTGGATTGAATTAAACTAAAAATTAATGTCTGAATTGAAGATTTACTGTAAGATCCCTTTAAGGTAAAAGTAGGCTAAAAGAAAACCACCTTTTACAAGATTGGATGTTATGATACATAATTATTTTAATTATTTGGTGTAAGAAAATTATTTCTTTCCTATTATGGTCCTGTTCTCTAGAGATTATTTGAATATATTTTAGTTCAGATAAAGTTTTTTAAGTTCAGATAAACTTTTTTTAGTTCAGATAAAGTTTTTTAAGTTCAGATAAAGTTTTTTAAGTTCAGATGAATTCAGATAAAGTTTTTTAAGTTCAGATGAGTTCAGATAATCTTTTTTCAGTTCAGATGAGTTCAGATAATCTTTTTTCAGCTAAGATGAGTTCAGTTCAATAAACTTATTTAGTTTTCAGATAAGTTAAGTTCTATAAACTTATTTGTATTTTAGTTCATTTCAGTTTAAATTATTTCAATATTTTTATATTTTTTCATGTCAATTCAGTTCAGTTCTGTTCAATAATGTATATTATAATAATTTCACTTCAGTTCAGTTCAGATCAGTTTAGTTCAACAACAATATAATTTGATGCAATAAATTAAGGTTAATTTATTCGTACCGTTTTTTTCAACGCGTTAATTTTTACTTCGATTCAGTACAATTAGTTCAGTTCAGTTTAGTTCTGCAAAATATAATTTGAGGAAATTAAGGTTAATTTAGTTATACCAATTATTTTTTCAACACATTACACTTCAGTTTAGTTCAATTCAGTTCAATTCAGTTTAGTTAAATTTAATTTGATGAAATTAAGGTTAATTCAGTCATCTTGATTCTTTTTTTTTTCCAGTACATCAATTTTCACTTCAGTTCAATTTAATCCAGTTCAGTTCAATTCAACAAGAAATAAACTCTATTCAACCCATTAATTATTAAATTTCAAATGTTTTGAAAATGTCATATTCATTTCATTTCAGTTCAGTTGATCTATATTTCAGTTCAACTTTGTTTTATATATTTTCATATTAAATGTGTTATGCTACATTTTAAAAAAAAGTAAATTTCAAATAGAATGGAATTGATCATATTTATATTTCAATTCAATTCAATTCAGTTTATCTACATCAGTGCAACTCAGTTCAGTATACTTTGATATTAAGGCCCTGTTTACCAGAGCTTATCTGTAGATCAGTTCAATTTGGTTCAGTTCAGTTCAATTCAGTTCATTTCAGTGAAAATGTAATTTGATCAAATTCAGGTTAATTCAGTCATGCTGATTCCATTTTTCAATACATCGATTTTCAGTTCAATTCAGTTTAGTTCAGTTCAGTTCAGTACATCAAGAAATAAGCTCTAGTAAACAGGGCTTAAATGTATTATGTTATATTTAGATTAATAAATTTCAAATATATTGGAAATGATCATATATTTTAGTTAGTTTCAATTTAGTTCGGTTTAATTTATCTATATATTTCAATTCAGCTTAATTTTTAAGTTCAAATGAGTTCAGCTAAATTTTTTAAGTACAAATGTGTTCAGTTCAGATAAATTTTTTTAAGTTCAGATGAGTTCAGATAAAGTTTTTTAAGTTCAGATGAGTTCAGATAAAGTTTTTCAAATTCAGATGAGTTCAGATAAAGTTTTTTAAGTTCAGATGAGTTCAGATAAAGTTTTTTAAGTTCAGATGAGTTCAGATAAAGTTTTTTAAGTTCAGATAAACTTTTTTTAGTTCAGATAAACTTTTTTAAGTTCAGATGAGTTCAGATAAAGTTTTTTAAGTTCAGATAAACTTTTTTTAGTTCAGATAAACTTTTTTAAGTTCAGATGAGTTCAGATAAGTTCAAATGATCTCTAGAGAACATGACCTATGTGGTCTTATATTAATCAGTTTTCTTATTGGAATATTGTTATTCCATAATATATTTGGTGACTTATTAAATTAAGTATAAAGAAATATTTCCTAATAATCTCTACTTTGATGGACGGTTGAGATTAATTCTACGGAAACCTGATGAGGATTTAGGTCCTCTCTCCACCTATAAATTCATGCCTTTGAAAAGACATGCTAAAGTCATTTTTATGAAGATGATTACGAGCAGACTTATGATGAATCCTTATGAGCAACATCCTGATGAATTTGATTGTTGCTGATTCACACAACACATAAAGTTCATAGGCAAGGGGAGAGAAACCTAAACTCCTGCACAAAGCTGGCAGATTCAGGATATCGACTTCTCCGCTACAATGAATGTAGGTAAGTAATTTCATAAAATCCTCATGATTCTATTACGTGATTAATCCAGATGTTTAAAGATCTTAGAATCATTTAGGGTCATGTAAAATTATGCTTACATGTGGTATCAGAGCAAGGTTACGAACATCCGTTTAATCCATTAAGAATAATAGATTCATGAACTGAATAACTGATTAAGAGATCCATTAAGAGATTTTATTAATAACTTTTTTTCCTTTTTTCTTTTTTTGCATTAAGAAATTTGCCAAAAATAACTTTTTTTCTTTTGCAATGTGCATGAATTCCGTTTCTCAAAATTTATTTGCCATTCTGCATATTTAACAAAGCAAATCTTCTCTCTCATCAATTTTGCTATTGATAATACTGGCCCAGAATCCGGCTGGGCCAGAAAGGTCCGCGGCCCATGACTATCAAAGCGATACCTTTCCCGCTGGATAGTACGTCCGGATAAGGAAGAGGGCATATGATGACAAAAGAAGTGGTCCTGCACCTTATCCCCAAAGCAGGTAGAGCTCGGCTATAAATACCAGTCTCAAACAGTAAACAAGGTATGTGACTTATATCTCTCTACTTTATATTGAGAGCACCTTCCGTACGTTTTCCTTCTTCGCTATCCCCATCTCATCATCACGCCGGAGCTTCTTCCCCGGGACACCTCCCGGGGATTGTTTTGCAGGATTGAAGCGGGCTGATCAAGGAGGGGACCCGGATAGCGTCTACTCCCGGGAGACGGACGGATTTTGGTAGCATCAATTGGCACGCCCGGTGGGACCCTTCCACCTTCGCATGATGGAGTCGCCAAGGAGAGGGCGCGGGCGCCCGAAGAAAAATGCGGCACCCTCAGGGGGAGGTTCTCTTCCACCCCCGGGGGATGAGGTAACCTTGAGGCAGTTGCAGGAGGAGGCTAGACACCGGCGGGAGCTGGGGGTACCGCAGGATGGCCATGTGGAAACGGCCTCCGACGAAGCTGACTCGGAAGAAGAGTACCAGAAGGAGCAAGAACCAAGGCCCGCCGGGGGAGGCAGTCCCCAGACCCAGGGACCTGAAGCCCGGGAGGAGGGGCAATCCTTAGCCGAGGCGGAAGAATTGGCGGCGGTGGAATTCATGAGAGCCAACAAGGAGTTGTACCGCCAGTGGGTACTCTCTACCCGGGAAAATCGTAGGCGGAGGGAGCCTGGGGGAGACCAGGCAGGACCTCTTCGGGGGTACCAAAGAGAGGTTATCGACCTGGACGGAGTCGTTCAGCCGCCAAGGGTACAGGGGCGTGTGAACTCTTCCACCGTCCCACCTTCATTCCCTCCAAGTCTCGGGGTCGGAGGGGGAATGGCCACGGGACAACAATCGAATTTGGTTCCACACGCTCCACCCTATTACCCGCGTTCCAGCTGGGGGGCGGGACAAATTGGATATGGCCTGCCAGCCGTGACGGTGGAGTCGTTGGGTTATCAGGCCCCTGGAACCCAGGGGAACCCGACCCAGTATTCCTTGCCCATGCACGGATCAATGGGGATGAACTATGGTTACCAAGAGAAATACTATCGGGAGGACGATAGGATGCGGGGCTATCAGGTGGCTCAGCAGGACCCCAACTCTTTGGAGGCTCGACTAGACAAACTAGTGGGAAGAAACGGAGCTAAACCTACCTCCCCTTGGGTACCTCGAGTGCTTGCGTACCCATGGCCGCCGGGCCTTCGGACCCCGGAGGGAATCCCAACATACAATGGAGAAACAGACCCGGAAGAGTTTGTCAGGACGTACCAGAACCTGATGGTGTCACGGGACTTCCCGGAGGAATTAAGATGCAAGCTGGTGGGCTGTTACCTGAGAGGAAATTGTCTTTCATGGTTCGATTCCTTGCCTCGAGAAAGTCTCAGGGATTACTATGATTTCTCTAAGGCCTTGCTGTTCAGATACGCTGGATTAAAGAAGGAAGGGAAGCAGTTGACCGAGCTTTTGGCTACCCGGCAGAAGGCCGCAGAAGGGTCAATGGAGTACTATCGAAGGTACATGGACGATAGCATGAAGGTTGTCGACAGGCAGCAGCAGGAGAAGGCGGTGATTAGCGGGTTTATAAACGGCTTGAGGGATATGGCGTTGTTCCAGAAGTTGATGGAAAATATCCCGGAAACCTTTCACAACTTGCAAATGGCGGTGCAACTATACTGCGCGGTTAATGATGCCACGCGAAAGAGAAAGGAAGAATCTGGGGGATTTCTCCCGGACAAGATAGAAAGAAGGAGAGCGGCAGACCCAAGTAGGAGAGACCCCGCTCCCGCAACAGCAAACCGGGCAAGGGCGGACAGTTTCACCCCGCTCAGCAAATCCCGGACGGAGATTCATTCTATTCACAAGGATCTGTTCCCGGATCCGTTGCCTATCCATGGGACCCCGTCTAGGGAAAACGCGGACAAGTGGTGCGCCTACCACAAGTCTTACGGGCATGCGACAGAGGGGTGTAGGATGCTGAGGAACGAGATAGAAAAACTGATAGAGCGGGGACAGCTGAGAGATTGCGTAGCAACGGAGGCAAAAAAGGAGAATCCCCGGGACCAACCTCAGGAGCCGCCCCGCAGGAGGTGGAGGCCTAACCCGGGGAGAGGAAACGGGAGAAACCAAGGCAACCAAGGCAACAGGGCCCCAGGGAGGCCTGCCATAGCCGCTGCACCGGTTCAAGCAGTGGAGCCGGCCCCAATACCCAACAGGATGATCAACGTAATCAGTGGAGAAGTTGGAGAAGCATGCCAGTCAGTTTCCGCTATCCGGGCCCGCACCCGGTATGTTCCCCCGGGGGAGGTTCAGGGGAAAAGGTTTCGCCCCGATGAAGCTCTCACTTTCTCTGAAGCGGATGCAGCCCCGCCGCAGATACCCCATTCTGACCCGATGGTGGTAACGGCGGAGATTGAAGGCTTCTTGGTCAAAAGGGTGTTTGTGGACGATGGGAGCAGCGTGGAGATCATGTTCGCTTCTTGTTTCGATCAGTTGGGAATTGGGAGACAGAACCTTAAACCTCCCCTATCTCCCCTGTCGGGGTTCACGGGCAAACCCGAAGTTCCATTAGGTGTTATTCCCCTCGCAGTGTGTATGGTGGATGAGAAGGACCGGAGCAAAAGGGTCTCGGTGACATGCAACTTTGCGGTTATTGATGCACCCTCGCCGTACAACGTGATCATAGGAAGGCCATGGCTAACTCAAGCCCGGGCAGCGAGTTGTCCGTATCTATTGACGATGAAGTTCCCCACTGCGCAAGGTGTGGCGGTCGTACGGGGTAGTCAAGTAGTCGCAAGAAGTTGCATGATGACGGCGGTGCTGGACGCAAAGAAAGCAGTAGGGGTGGTACACGGGGAAGTTCCCCGCCAGGAGTTGGAGGAGATGCAGGTGGCGGACAAAGGGACGGTCACGGTGGGAAAAGACCTCCCGGAGGAAGTAAAAGGCGCACTAAAGGAACTTTTGGCCAAATATCAGGGAGTATTCTCGTGGAGCCCGGAGGACATGGTGGGGGTGTTACCAGAGTTGGGGGTACACAAGTTGAACATAAGCCCTGCAACTAAACCCATCAGGCAGAAGAAAAGGCCTGTAGCACCGGAAAGAGCAGAATTTATAAAGAATGAAGTAAAGAAGCTGGAGAGAGCCGGGGTGGTCGAGGAAATCATCTACCCGGAATGGATAGCTAACCCGGTCTTAGTAAAGAAGCACGATGGAAGCTGGCGTATGTGTATTGACTTTACGGATTTGAACAAGTGCTGCCCCAAAGACAGCTATCCTCTCCCGAATCTGGACCGGCTGGCAGAGGCTATTGCGGGGTATTCGGTGCTGGCCTTCTTCGACGCACATAAAGGGTATCACCAAGTGCAGATGGATGAGGCAGACAAGGCGAAAACCTCATTCATCACCGATTTTGGAACCTTTTGCTACAAGAAGATGCCCTTCGGGCTAAAAAACGCGGGGGCTACGTACCAGAGAATGGTGGACAAACTCTTCAAGGATCAAGTGGGAAGAAACATGGAGGTGTACGTTGACGACATGGTGGTTAAAAGCAGGGCTTACGGGGCTTTCTTGAATGACCTGGAGGAGATGTTCGAAAAGCTGGAACGGAGCAATCTAAAGCTGAACCCCTCCAAAAGTACCATTGGAGTGGGTGCCGGGAAGTTCTTGGGGTTCATGGTGTCAAGCCGGGGCATCGATGTCAACCCGGAGAAGGTGGAGGCCATAGCCAAGATGACCTCTCCCAGGTCAGTGAAAGAAGTACAGCGGTTGACAGGGTCTCTCGCGGCTCTCAGCCGATTCCTATCAAAGGGGGCAGATAGGCAGTTGCCTTTCTTCAATATACTCAGGAGGGCCAAGGCGTTTGAGTGGTCCGAGGAATGTGAGAAGGCGTTTCAAAGTCTGAAAGAGCATCTTCAACAGTTGCCAACTTTAAAGAAGCCACTCCCGGGGGAGGAGCTTTTCCTGTACATAGCGGCGTCCCGGGAGGCGGTCAGTGCCGTGCTAATCAAAGAAGAGGAGGGAAGGCAGCACCCAGTCTATTTTGTTAGCCGGGCACTTCGGGGGGCAGAAACCCGGTACACCGAGTTGGAGCAGTTGGTTTTGGCTCTGGTGCATGCTTCAAGGAGGCTTAAACCCTACTTCCAGGGCCACCCCATAGTGGTCCTTACCAATTACCCGCTAAGACAGGTTATGTTCAAGCCGGAGGCATCAGGGAGAATGATGAAATGGGCCATAGAGCTGGGAGAATATGAAATCCGGTATGAGCCAAGGAGGGCGATCAAGGGCCAGGCCCTAGCGGACTTCTTGTTGGAATCAGAAGCAAGGATCAGTGAAGAACAGGAGATGCCTGAATCTCCGGAGAATACAACGAAGGCCGGGACAGACCTGACTTGGAAGTTGTATGTGGATGGATCGGCGCACTCCGGGGGCAGTGGAGCAGGAGTATTGTTGGTCAGCCCGGAGGGGAAGGAGTATCCCTATGCAGTCCAATTCGCTTTCAAAACAACCAACAATGAAGCTGAGTATGAAGCCTTGATCGCGGGGTTAAGGTTGGCAAAGGAGATGGAAATCAAAACCCTCACGGCACACAGTGATTCCCAGATTGTGGTGCAGCAAGTAAAAGGAGAGTATGAAGCCCGGGAAAGGAGCCTGCAAAGGTACTTGGAAACGGTAAAACCTCTGATAGCCGGGTTTAAAGCCTTCAACTTGGTTCAAGTTCCCCGGGAGCAGAACAGTAAGGCAGACGTTTTAAGCAAGTTAGCTTCTTCGGAATTAAAACCTGAGCCCGACCAAAAGCTGTACATGGAGGTACTGGGAAGAAGAAGCTACCAGGAGAGCGATCAAGTAATGCTGGTGAACGAGGAAGAGTCCTGGATCACGCCCATGCGGGCGTACCTAGAAGAAGGAACTACCCCGGAGGATAAGGCTCAGGCTCGAAAGCTAAGAGTGAAGGCGCCAAAGTATGTGATTCAGGAAGGAGAGCTGTACAAAAGAGGGTATCTCCAGCCGTTACTAAAGTGTGTAGAAAGGTTGGAAGGCCAACACCTCATCCGGGAGGTGCACGAAGGTTCTAATGGGAGCCACCAAGGGGCTCGCACCGTGGCCAGAAAGATCCTAAGACTGGGGTATTACTGGCCGACGTTGTTCAAAGATGCGGAAGAACATATACAGAAGTGCTCGGCATGCCAGGCATTTGCCCCGCTAATCCACGTTCCCCGGGAAGAATTAGTCGGAGTCACAGGAGTTTGGCCGTTCAGCAGATGGGGAATTGACTTGGTCGGACCATTCCCGACTGCCCCGGGAGGAGCCAAATACTTGATTGTGGCGATCGACTACTTCAGCAAATGGGTGGAGGCAGAACCGCTCACCAACATACGGGGACTAACTTGCGTCAAGTTTTGCTGGAAGAACATCATCTGTCGATTCGGCATCCCGAAGGTCATAGTCACAGACAACGGGGCGCAGTTCGAGAACGATCCTTTCAAATCATGGTGTGTTAAGTATGGCATAGAGCAGAAGTTGACATCGGTGTACCACCCCCAGGCGAACGGGCAAGTAGAGGTCACCAACCGCACCATCATCAAGGGACTAAAAACTCGCTTGGAAGGCGCGCGGGGAAATTGGATCTGGGAGCTACCCAGCGTTCTTTGGGCCCATAGGACTACGGAAAGCTCGGCTACCGGGGAATCCCCGTATGGCTTGGTGTACGGGTCAGAGGCAGTAATACCCGCAGAGATAGGGATCCCAAGCCCTCGAACTCAATACCAGCGCCCGGAAGAAGAAAACGATGGACGACGCCTTGACTTGGATCTCCTGGAAGAAAAGCGAGAGAATGCGGCACTTCAGGAAGCCAAGGTGAAGGAGCGAGTAAAGAGGTATCATGACAGAAGGGTGCGGAAAGAAGTTTTCACCTCGGGAGACTGGGTAATGAGGAGAAACGATAAGAGCCACCAAACCTCGGAGGGCAAACTTGCGCCCAACTGGGAAGGGCCATACAAGATCAAGGAAGCATACCCGGGAGGGAGCTATGTGCTGGAGGACAAGCAGGGAAAGGAGATCCCCAGAAGGTGGAACGTAGCTAACCTGAGAAGGTTTTACGGGAAGTAGAGCGCCCCGCATCGTACCACAGCTACTGAAGCATGAATATGCTAAGGCATGAGTATGCCAGGCATGGATATGCCCCCCGGAAAGCGTGAATACGCTAAGCATGAATATGCTAGGCATGAACATGCCAGGCATGGATATGCCCCCCGGGAAGCGTGAATACGCTAAGCATGAATATGCTAGGCATGAATATACCTCCCCCGGACGCATGAATATGCCCGGAGAGATAACCCAACGTCTGGCCTCGTTCCGGGTTTAGAAAGGATTCGTAAAAAGGGACCCATGGGTAGCTCCCATTTGGGTGCCCCGCTAGAGTGGACCCGGAGCTCGAACGAAGCCCGGGGACCAAGAAATGTAGTGTTGTAAGGAAGAGTTAATGAGAAGGGTTCTTTCGAAAAGCAATTTTATTCAATCGTTAAATTACATAAGAAATTTATACATCGCATAAACATGCGGTCAAATTGCAAAGGAACAGATACATAGAATTTTACATACAAGTATTCCTATCTATTTGCTACTAAACCCACTTGGGACCTGACCCGGAAGCACCCTCAGGGTTGCCCGGGCGGAAACCCCCTCCGAAGAATTGAGAGGACAGGAGATCTTCGGCAAAACGGGCATCCGGGGCTTGATTCCACGCAAGCTCCTCTTCCAGTTGCGCAGCATCCTCTTCATTCAGTTCGGGGATAGGCACGACCACAGATCCCTCTGGAAGCGGCTCCGCCAGGCGCATCCTTCTCACCCCGGCAGAGGTGACGAACCTGTACTTAGGAAACATGACTGCTGCACTTTTCCCCTTTTCCTCCCGACTAATACGAGCACCTTCGGCGGTCTTAATCCCCTTTGTAGTGACCCCAGAGTCGGCAATCTCCCGGATGCGTCTTATCCGGCGGGCCACCTCCTCCGGGTCAATAGATACAGTCATGTCCTCATACCTTTCGTATGCCACGTCCACCTCCACACGGGCAGGAACTCGGCGAAGGCTGGAGGGATAGGGCTCAACTTCTCCCGCGGCTATCTTATTATGCCATTCAACAGCATCCAGATAGGCCTTATGATGAGGAGCTCCCTCACCAAACCTCTTCGGGTTAGCCTCCATACGCTCTATCGTCCTGCGAACCCCGGCTGGAATATCGGTAAGAGGAGATACCCCAACTAAGCCATTCTTGAGACCAAGCAGGTGGTAGGATAGCCGGGTGATTAATAAAGCATCCTGGAGGACCCTATTCCTATGAGTAAGGGACCGATTCTCCTTCTCAAAGTCGCAGAGAAGCTTGTTCTGAGCGGAGCGGGTCTCCAACGTCCTCAGTTTCTCCTGCGCCCGCTCTAGTTCACCCCACACCATGCCTAACTCTTTGGTAGTACGATGCTGGGAGTCATCGTGAAGGGCTTGCAGCTCAGCTATGGTCTTATGAGAGTTCAGGGCCTCCCGCATATGATCAGAAGCAAGGTCGAAGCACTGGTTCAACGACCCGAACTTGGCATCAACTGCCTTAAGAAACGCCACCAGCACCCGGATCGACCCAAACTCTCGAAGGAAGCATTCCAACCCCGCCTCAGCTAATGCCCGGTTAGCCTGATCGCCTCCAAACCGCCAATGGGCTAGCTTCCTTTGAAGGAAAGAGCATTGGAGGCACCCAGCGCGGGGGAGAGAGAAGTAGGTGCCGGAAGAACTAACAGGATGAGGAAAAACATAAGGCATGGGCCCATGCGGGAGAATCTCCTCTAAGGGACGCTCAAACTACAAAAAAAAAAACAGTAATATCATTAAAAGGTAGAACTTGTCATTAATCAAAATAGGCACCAAGGCCAAAGTTCTACATACACTTCCCCGGGGGAAGGAAAGCTACAAAAGGCTTAAAAAAGGAAAACTACAAGGGAAAAGGCAGGCTAAAGTCTAGAGTTATACATGGTCTTCAGTAGAATGCCCCTCTCCCGGAATAGCGTGAGCTCTTTCGAACCTCCTCTCCAGCTCCACCAGATCCTCAGTGGTCCATTCAGGGCCGGCATAAGCAGGGGCGTCCACGGCGGGCTCATCAGCGGACCGTTCAGGGTATCCCACCTTCCGCGTAGCCTTCCGGGTTTGATAGAGAAGGTCGTCTTGACCCGCAGCAAGGCCAACTCGGTAGTCCCCCCCTTGGACTTGAACTGCTTGGTACCCAAAATTGTCGGGCACCGCGCAGTATTCGAGATAGTTCTCTGCCCAATGGGGTGTCTCTGGGACGACCCCATAAACATTGAAGTCCTCGGAGCCAGGGTCGGGGCAGGAGGCCTCACAGATTGCAGGGAGCTTCATCTTCCTGATATCAGAAGCAGAGGAAGCCCGGGAGGACATCTCCAGCGATCGCCACAGCTGGGGCACCAAACTTTCCAGACTCGCTTCCTGAAGATCCCGGAAGCGATGGTTTAACAGGTCATTGGCCTTGGGCCGATAGTAGGACGCCTGGGCATCAAGACGCGCAGGCCCGGGCAACCAACCCCGCAAACTCCGATACATCTCATGACAGGCGTCCGCGCTGGCCGCAGCGGCAATCCCCTCCAGCTTCTTCTCGAATGCCTCAGAGCGGAGGAGCTTCTGTGTGATGGCATTGAAGGCCTCGAGCTGAGAGCTCTTCTTGTCCTTCTTCAGTGCGGAGTACTTCTTTTCCACCTCCGCCAACTTTTTCTCTTTGTCAGCCAGCTTCTTTTTGGCCTCTTCTAGTTGGACCGCGAGGCCATCTTGTCCGGCCAGCTTCTCCCTGGTCTCGCGGAGTTCCCTCTCCATCTTGGCAAACAGCCCCGCGCTGTATTTGGAGTAGGTCCGGTTCAATGCCTCGGCAAACTGAGAATCCGCCAGGACGGCGTCGGCAAAGGCAATGCTCTGCAAAGAAGAAGCAAGAAAGTAAGAAAAACGGAGGAATTACCTTAGATAAAAAGATCTAGAACAGCGGTTACCTCTTCTTTTTCTTCCGGGATAGCTTCGGAAGCAGTAGCCCGTGGAGGAGGAGGAGGAGGGAAGTCGTGGGTCCTCTGACGAGAGGAAGGGGGCGACCCGGATAGCTCGTTAGGAGGCGGACGTTTGAACCGCGAGCTTGCCCCACCGCTGTAAGTAGGGTGTTGGATGAAGGATCGACGCCCGGGAGTAGGTGCCGAGCTGGGAGTAGCACGGGCCTCAGAAGAAGGCCCGGAGGGTGTCTGCTGGCGAGACTTGGGCGGCGCACGAGGCCTCTGAGGGACAAGAGCGGGGTTCTCGGGGGGAGATGGCCCAGGTTGGGAAGCTACTGGCGGTGTCGAAGGAGTTTGTTGATCTGAATGAGCATTCCCCGTTAGAACATCACCCCCGGAAGACCTGTCGGTGGGGGCCATGACGTCCGCGTGCAAGGAAGGTTGAACTGGAACAGAGAAAACAAGGAAGTTAGCAAGCAAAAAAAAAAAAAAAAAAAAAAAGAAAAAGTTCGGAAAAAACAAGATAAGAAATAAAGTCTTAACGGGCACCTCCATCCGGCCACACCGCAGAGATGCGCGGGAGCGTGAAGAGGTCGTTGGGGTAAATCCCGCGAGGCCAGAAATAACCCGCGTTCCCACTCTTATAAAAAACCTCCATATCTAAGGGGGAAAGACGGAGGAAACTGTGGTCACTAGCAACGGCCGCAGGGAGGTTGGACAGAGGCTTCTTGTCCTCTGGAAGAATGGAATCGTTCCAGGCGGGCATGGGATAAACCCGGGAGTCGCACAGGAAGAAGCCTTTGGAAAGATACCCCTTGGCTGATCGGGGTTTGCTCAAGAGGAAGTCCTTTATCCCCGAACGGATGTTGAAGGAGAAGACGCCCGGGAAAGAAGCGTGCGCCTTCCGTAGTGCGTAAAAAGAGCGAAAGAGGAGGAGAGTAGGAGAAATGGCGCATCTAGCGCAGTTGAGAAGGAAAGCCAAGATCAGAGCCACCCCGTTAGGATGCATCTGGGCCGGGGCTATCTTATAAAAAGTAAGTATCTCGAGGAAGAGAGGAGGGAAGGGAAGGCTGAGCCCGTATTGAAAGTGTATACGCGGGATGCACGCGGCCTCTCGCTCGGAGGCCCCCGGGGGGAGCTTGGATAAGGAGGCATTAAGGGGAAGAGGAATGAAGGATCGCTTGGCTAGATCCAAGACGTCCCTATCTATAGGAGGAGAGTCCCCGGAAACATCGAAATACTTAAGCCCTAATGGGCGCACCCCGTGAGTAGGCCCCCGGGGAACATCGTCGCCGAGCCCTTCGTCAAAAGCCTCCTCCCCTAAATCCTCCCGGGCATGACCAGGAGAACAACCTTGGCGGGAACTCTTTTCTTCCAGGGCGAATGAGTCAAGGGTGTCTCGTTCCCGGGGAATATCGGAATCCTCGGAACGAGCGCCCAGGGAAGAATTCGGAGAGGAAACAGGGTTATCGACAGTCCTAAAATGGATCTCGTACGGGCTCTGAAACTCTTCGGTATCCAGAGAGGAGTTGGAGTGAAGTGGGGAACCCATAGAGAAGAAGAGAATAAGGAGATAGGGCTTACTTGGCTGAAAGGGCGAAGGAGCGAATGAGCAGAGCGTCTGGAGAAATTTTGCAGAAAGTAAATTAGGGAGAAGGAGGTCAGGCCCCTTATATAGACGGAGGAATAGGAACCGCCACCTCAAAAGGTGGAAAAGCAATAATGACACGATGAACGAGACAATGATCAATGCAGAAGAGGAAAAGGCAGCGTCGTCAGAAACCCATTTTAGCACGGATGGGACCTACCAGGAGAGTAGCAACCAAAGAGGGAGCATTTAAGACCAGTTCCCCGCGTCATGAAACCCGGATGACTGGTCTGGGGGGCTAGTGATAATACTGGCCCAGAATCCGGCTGGGCCAGAAAGGTCCGCGGCCCATGACTATCAAAGCGATACCTTTCCCGCTGGATAGTACGTCCGGATAAGGAAGAGGGCATATGATGACAAAAGAAGTGGTCCTGCACCTTATCCCCAAAGCAGGTAGAGCTCGGCTATAAATACCAGTCTCAAACAGTAAACAAGGTATGTGACTTATATCTCTCTACTTTATATTGAGAGCACCTTCCGTACGTTTTCCTTCTTCGCTATCCCCATCTCATCATCACGCCGGAGCTTCTTCCCCGGGACACCTCCCGGGGATTGTTTTGCAGGATTGAAGCGGGCTGATCAAGGAGGGGACCCGGATAGCGTCTACTCCCGGGAGACGGACGGATTTTGGTAGCATCAGCTATAATAGCAAATGGGATAGCAAATCTGTTGGAGTGGAAAAATACACAAAATCTCTAAAAATTGACAAAATTTCTATTATAGCAAATCTGTTGGACTTGCTCTAATATTATTCTATAATTATCTTTGATCTATGGCGGAGTAGTTTGGATTTCATTATGGGCGAATGAAGTTTGGATGTTAATATACAACATAAATGTATAATATCTTACATAACAAACGTCACTAATTAAATATAAAGGATTGTTAGTGTAAAATTATATAATATTAGTTAAATTTTTAGAATGTGCCATACAAAACTCTGAATGTATTAGGTCCTGTTCTCTAGAGATTATTTGAATATTTTTTAGTTCAGATAAAGTTTTTTTAGTTCAGATAAATGTTTTTTAGTTCAGATGAGTTCAGATAAAGTTTTTTTAGTTCAGATAATTTTTTTTTAGTTCAGATAAATATTTTCTAGTTCAGATGATTTCAGATAATCTTTTTTAAGTTCAGATGAGTTCAGATAATCTTTTTTCAGTTCAGATGAGTTCAGTTCAGTAAACCTTTTTAGTTTTCAGATAAGTTAAGTTCAGTAAAATTATTTGTAATTTGGTTCAGTTCAGTTTAAATTAGTTCAATCTTTTGAGCTTAATTGTTCATATCATTTCAGTTCAATTCCATTCAGTTTAGTTCAGTTTCAATATGATTTGATGAAATTTAGATTAATTTAGTCATACTGATTCTTTTTTTTCAATACATTAATTTCACTTCAGTTCAGTTCAGTTTAGCTCAACAACAATATAATTTGGTGCAATTAATTAAGGTTAATTTATTCATACCGTTTATTTTCATCACACTTATTAATTTTCAATTCAGTTCAGTTCAGTTATCTATATGTTTCAACTCAACTTAAATCAATATGTTAAGCTAGCAAACATGATCTTATTTTTTTAACATTAAGGCCCTGTGTGCCAGAACTTTTATATATCAGTTCAGTTTAATTCAATTCAGTTCAGTTCAAATAAAATTTCATATTTTGAAACTGTGTTCTACATATTTTCATATTAAGATTAATAAATTTCAAATATATTGAAATTGATCATATTTGTTAATTCAATTCAGTTCAATTTATCTACATCAGTGCAACTCGGTTTAGTATATTTTAAAACTAAATGTATTACGTTATATTTAGATTAATGAATTTCAAATATATTGGAAATGATCATATATTTTTTAGTTAGTTTCAATTTAGTTCAATTCAATTTATGTATATATTTCAATTCAGCTTAGTTTTTAAGTTCAAATAAGTTCAGCTAAAATTTTTAAGTACAAATGAGTTCAGATAAAGTTTTTTAAGTTCAGATGAGTTCAGATAAAGTTTTTTAAGTTAAGATTAGTTCAGATAAAGTTTTTTAAGTTCAGATAAAGTTTTTTTAGTTCAGATAAACTTTTTTAAGTTCATATGAGTTCAGATAAGTTCAAATACCGTGAAGAGAACATGACCTTATTGTAGTTCCACAAACTTTGGACCAAAGTTAAACTTTCCCAAACTTGCCCCAAATTTAGAATATAACCAAGTTGAAATAGGCTTACCAATTACACTTCCCAACTTTTCGAAAAAAAGACTTAAACTTGCAGTCAACTATCCGAAGGAGATATTGATGTAGTAGCTCTTTATAGTTGGTATATATTTAAAATGATTAAAAAACCAAGAAATAGTAGCCAAGTAGTAACAAAGTTTCATCAAATTTAGTAACAAATTGAAAAATAAATTCAACACATTATTTTCCAAATTTATAAAAAAAAGGGCAATTAAATTTAAAAATAAAACATTGGCTTCACAGAAAGTTGTCAGGTATATGTTTCTAACCAAAATATATCTAACAATTTAGTAGATGAAATCTATTTTAAGGTCACTCTATTTTAAATAATTTAAATTCAATTTTTTGTACAAAATTAATTGAACGGTCTATATGATTGAGAGGTAATGATCAATGATATACTGATTGAAAGATCAGTCAATATATTAAAAACGAAAGGTACTTAGTAGTCTAACCTTTGCGAGTCTATTTAATGTTTAGAAAATGTCAAGTAAAAACTATAGTGTGATTTTTGTAAGGCAGTGTTTGAGGTTTTTTTTAGATCAGTTCAATATATTTATATTTTTTTCAGTTTAGTTCACTATATTTATATTTTTAACATGGAACATTAAGATTTTAACACAAAACATGAAGGTTTTATAACATGGAACCTGGAGGTTAAAACATGAAGTTTTTAACATGTAACATGAAGGTTTTAACACGAAACATTAAGATTTTAACACGAAACATGAAAATTTTATAACATGGAACCTGGATGTTCAAACATGAAGGTCTGGCACTGTTCACGCGCGGGTTACTGCAGCGCATGAAAATCCTAATTTTTCAGAAATTGCAAATTGGTCCCTCCGTGTCTGTATAGTTAACATATCAGTCCCGTCTATATTTTGATCAGAATATAGACGGTCTATTCCAAGACTTATCCATATATATGATAAATTTAAAAAAATTTAGTCAGTTTAATTTAGTAAAGTTAAATTTGTTTATAACTATTGTTAATTAAGTTGTTGACAATTTGACTTTAATTAACAAACAACACTAGTTCATGGCTGTCTTAATTAACAAAGACATGCATGTGCACCGCTATTGGCGGCTGTTTTCATATAATTAATATGACTAGTTCAAAATGACCAATCCGGGCATCTTTGCAAATCTCATTTTAGTTCAAAATACTTTTATGATTTTCTTTTTTACTTTTTTTTTTCAAGTTAAGGTATGCTGGTTTAAGCTATATTATGTGTTTCTTTAGTTCAAATGGTCAGTCTCAAGAAATTTTGCTTTCTGACATATAAAAATCATTTTTACTAGTTTAATTTAAATCTTTTTATATTTAATTTATTTTTTAACTAAAATTTGACCAATTCTTGAAAATTTATTTAATTTAATTTTTATATTTAATCTCAGTAAACACTTTTTTTGATGAGGTTTGATGACTAACACAAATGTTTTGATAAGGTAACATGTTTGATGAATTGACAGCGAGATTTGATGAGGTGACGTCGAGGTTTGATGAGGTGGTACTGAGTTATGATGAGATGACAACAATAAAATTTTGCTTATTTGACCTTGCCTCGTAGAAGAATTACTCCTAAAAATTTTATACTGCTATTTATAAATTTTCAATTTTTCTAATTTTAATTAACTCATATTCTTATTTCCTTTTTGTTTGTAAAGATAGTTTGATCTTATTTAGAATATACGATGTTTGAAAATATTATTTTTAAGATAAATATATTACACACAATCTCCTTTGACTCATCCTAAAGATCAACAAAATTATTGACAGACGAACTTGCATAGAGTTGTGTATATATGAATATTATACAACGAGTCATGAATCTTTCCAAGTGTATAAAGTGAGATTTGCTGAGGTTAAGACCCTTTTGATAAGGTTACATAAATCATTAGAAAAAGGAATTTCAATCCATAAAGACTCACAAATTGTCGTGAATGCTATTCCCATTAAAAAAACGTGGACTTAAAATAATTTGGATCCTTCATAAGGAGATAGTTTTTTTTTTAAAAAAATAATAATTACTTTCATTCAACTTCAAGGTCCTGGAAATCGTCCAGAAACGAATGAAAAGAAACTTGAGGGTGTGACCCAAGAATCGTACAACAGGGGGCTCGACTTTGCATAGTTAGCTAAAGAGTGCGCTATAAAGTTCTCACTACGAGAAACCCAGAAGGGGCCTAGATAGTTGCTATTCTCTAACATACTTCGAAGTCTCTAAATCGTCTCCATGCAGTGCAATGAACAGTCTGTCTCTTGGTGAATCATCTGCACTACGTGGAGGGCATCCCCCACTAGCTTCATTTCCGGCTGGTCTATCTCCGCGGCAAGGATGAGGGCTTCCTCCAGAACAAGGCTTTCTGCGAGGGACGGATCACTGACATTCGGGATTCTCCGTGCAACACCCTGAATAAATCTTCCATCTGAACCCATAGCTACCACCCCTATTCCCACGTCCCCATTCAGGATACCAGCATCAAAGTTGATCTGGATCCCTGGGTCTGGCGGTCTCAGCAATGCCCTTGGTAACAATGAAGCCGACGTCTCGTCCCTCCATTGCTGGGCCTCCCTGTAACTCCTTAGATTCACCACTACCCCCGCGGGCATAACAGCTGACGCCGTGTGGGTCTGCTCGAATATTTGCTTATTTCGCTGGAACCAGATACCGTCGCAGACCATGATCGCCCGTGAACAGAATTCATCATCATCATCTTTCAGCAGCTTCCGAAACCAAGCATCTCCTCTAGGTTGTTCCGCAGCCGAAACCTTTCCAAGTAACCCCACCGTGCTCCATGCAGACTTGGCATAGCCACACGAGAAGAATAGATGAGCTGTCGTATCCACGTCCTCATCCGAGCAAAGTGGGCATGTAGAAGAAACCTCCACTCCCCTCCTCCTGAGATTCGCCACCGTTGGGAGAGAATCCTTACACAACCTCCAAGCAAAGTGAAGTGCCATCTTTGGAACTCTGAACTTCCAGAACATTTTCCAGAAAGCCGCCGCCTCATCGTGTACTGAGCTCGGGGCTTGGTTCTGTTGCCTGATTTCCACCTCCACGTGATAGGCCGTCCGAACTGTATAGCCACCATGTGTAGTGTCGTGTCATATCCACTTGTCCGACGAGTTCAAGTTCCGCAGTAGTATCTCCAGAATCTTCACCACCTCCTCCGTAGTGAAAAACTGGTTCAATAAGTGTGTCTTCCACCATCATGTATCCCTATCGATCAGATCAGCCACCCTCTGCAAGTTTCCTGGAACAGCCTGCGGGTGCTGTATCCAGAAATTACCCATCCAAGGTATCCATGGGTCCTGACATATAGACGTGTCATTCCCCGAACCAATCGATCTCCTAGCTCCATTCTGCACCAACCCCAAAGCTCCATGGATACTCTTCCAGGCCCAAGACGGCCCCGACCTGAGTTCCGAAGTCATCAAGTCACCATTCCTATAGTACTTAGCCTTGAGAACTTGAGCTAGCAGCGAATTTGGCTGTGACAGAAGCCTCCACGCCTGCTTCCCTAGGAGCACTTTATTGAATGCTCCTAGGTCTCAAAAGCCCAATCCGCCAGCTCCTTTCGAACGCGACATTCTCTTCCAAGCCACCCATGGAATCTTCCGCTCCGTAGAAGATCCCCCCACCGGAAATTGCTCAATAGACCATGTATCTCCTCCACCACATTATCTGGAAGCTGAAAACAACTCATTGTATAACTCGGTATAGCCTGTAGAACAGACTTTATCATGATCTCTTTGCCCGCTTTCGATAAGTTCTGCTCATTCCAACCGTCAATCTTCTGTCTGATGCGATCTCTGATAGACTGGAATATCTCCCCCTTGTTCCTTCCAATGACAGTAGGCAGTCCAAGATACTTCTCATGAGCCTCCACCTCCGAAATCTTCAGGATGCTACATATCTTTGGTCTGATATCCAAAGCCGTGTTAGGGCTGAACAGGACACCCGACTTATCCACGTTTATCTTTTGACCGGAGATGGCCTCGTACAACGCCAATGCCCACTGTGTATACCTCGTCTCCTCCTCCGACGCATCCCCAAAAAGAAGGGCATCGTCTGCAAAGAACAGATGAGAGATCCTCGGTCCGTTTGGGGAAGCACAGGCTCCCCTAATCTTCCCAGCGCTCGCCAAATCCGTGAGCAACATCGAAAGTACCTCCGAGCAGATAATAAATAGGTATGGAGAAAGAGGGTCCCCCTGCCTAATACCTCTGTTCGGTGTCAGCTGCCCAAACTCCTCGCCATTCGAGATGAATGAGAATTTTACCGAGGACAAACACTGTCGAATGATTGATACAAATCCTGGAGGGAATCCCATCTGCTCCAGCGTCCCTAGAACAAAGCTTCACTCAATTCTGTCAAAAGCCTTGCTCATATCTAGCTTAATACTCATCCATCCTCTCCTCCCTGTCGTCTTCACTTTCATCATATGGTGTATTTCATGGGCCACCAATACGTTGTCCGTGATCAATCTCCCAGGTATGAACGCCGATTGAGACGGCGAAATAATGTCTCCGATAATAGGCCTCACCCTATTCGCCACCACCTTCGATGCCAACCGGTACACCACATTGCATAGACTGACTGGTCTGAACTGAGTGATCAGCTCAGGCTGCGATAATTTCAGAAACAATATAATATGGGTGTAATTAACCCTAGGGTGTAAGTCACCCTTATTCAGAAAATCTAAAACACATGAAACTACATCTTTCTTAACTACATGCCAGAATTTCTGAAAGAAAATGGGGCTCATACCGTCTGGCCCGAGGGCCTTGAGAGGATGCATCTGCTTCACCGCCTTGGAAACCTCCACCTCTGTGTATGGCCTGATCAACTTCCCCGCCATTTCTTGTGTGACCTTCTGAGGCATTTGTTCCAGAACCTGCCTCGTTCTCCTCTCATCTGGCTCCGAAGACGAGAATAGTCCCCCAAAATAGTCTACAATGATCTTCTCCATACTCCCAGCAAGCGCAACACCTGTGCCGCATCTTTGAGGCATGAGATGTGATTCCTCGATCGTCGGTTTGTTGTGAAATGATGGAAGAATCTGGTATTTCTGTCCCCTTCTTTATACCAGTGTTGTTTCGCTCGTTGTCTCCATTTTATCCCCTCCGCCTCCTGGAGAAAACTATACTCCTGCCTGAGCGAAAACAGATCATCATGGCTCGTATCCGTCGGGTTCCTCATCTCTAGTTCGTGAATCAGCTTCTTCAACTCCTCTATCCTCTTTGCACTAGCTGGGAACTTACGACGGTTCCAATCCATAAGACCCACCGCACATCTCTCTAGCTACTCTGATAGATGCACGTTATCATCACCCTACGGCTCATGAATCTTTATCTCACACTCCTCGGACTTCACCCAAAAAGCCTCGAACCGGAACCTTCTCTTCTTCCTATTTCGATTCGCCAAAGGATCCTTAGCCCTTAGTTTGACCAGTACTGCCATGTGATCCGACGAAGGCATCTTTGTTGTACAGCTCGTCGACCACGGAAAAGCATCTAGCAATGCCTGGTTCCCTGTGGCTCGGTCAAGCTTAGCCCATACTGTTGGCTCATTCCGACGAATTCTCACCCAAGTAAAATCTGAGCCCTCATACCCAGTACAAGTCATGTCCATCAGCCCACAAAACTGCAGCGCATCCCGAAAGTTCTCGATCTGCGCCTCCAGCCCCGGGCCCCTTCCTACAAACTCCTCCTGAGTAAGTACCTCATTAAAGTCCCCCATGCAAACCCAAGGAACACCACTATCTCTCGCAAGCTACCTAAACCGAATCCAGTCTTGTTGGCGAAGTGCTGTATTCGGTTCACAGTATACTCCAGTAACTCTGACTTTCACTCCAGAAAAATAAGCAAAAACATCAATAAAATAACGCGACGAACACTGAAACTCCACTTTTATTTGTTTATTCCATAACAAAGCCATGCCCCCAGCCTGACCTTGGGCATCCACCACCACTCCATCAAAATTCAACTGACTTTTAACCCTATCAATAACCATACTAGAACAATGCGTCTCACACAGAAAAATAAGTAAAGGTGCTTTCAACCACACTATCGTGCGCAGTTCCTGAACTGTCTTAGTGTCCCCGAGGCCACCTCGACAGTTCCAGCTCAGCAGACTCATTGCCACTGGCAGGACTGGGCCTCGCCAGTCTTCGCCTGTGAAGAAGTAGCATCGTAGACAAAGGCAGCACCTTCCGTGCAAACCTTAGACTTCTTTGCCCTCATATCAACTAGATCCTCCATGTCCTCAACTTCTACCAACTGTAGCTTCCTTTTGACCTGGCCTGCATCATTCGTAGACTCCGACGCCTCACTATCCCGCTCCGGAACTATCTCGCCTAACACTGTGGTTCCCTTGTTCATTCTCCCGCGCCCTCGGCCTCTCCCTCTTGGTCCCCGGCTAGTTCCTGTTTTGTTCCGGTTCTTCAACAACCTACCAATCTGCTTTGCCAGTAACTTTGCCGGAGTGTCCATCGCCACTGGAACCGGCACAAGGAATGGACTCAACGGTGAAGCCGGCTGCGTCACCCTTTTCTGACTTCTCGGTGGCGTTTCGGACGCCGAAAATTGCATGATAACCGCCTGACTGATATCCTTTGTGCCATCCTGACCTCCACTCCCTTCAGATGGGTTTCGGTCCTGACCCTGTTCGTAATTCCTCGCACCGTGACTGGCATATTCAGGCCCATCGTCTTTGACCAGAATAGGATCCTCGGTCCGAGCCAGACGCTGATCGTCATGCTCGCTGCTGTCCCGCTCAGCTGTTGGGCGAGCTCGGTGTCCCCTAGCACGTCCACTAGGATCATCGCACGCGATTTCTCGCCCCCGCGCTGCATCCCGCCCGCCTGCTGCGCACCGTCCACTCGATGCATCTCGTCCGAGCGCAACAACTCATTCAATTGCTGCTTCTCCCTTGAGCGATGCGCCTTGCCTGTACAATGCATCTCAGCTGCACATCGAGCCTCGTCCTCTCGCTGCTCCTCTACCGAACGCCGCGCCTCGTTCATTCGCTGCTTCTCGTTCTCTTGTCGAGCGAGGTCCGCTTCTTCGTCCTCCGTCATCAGGGGCGAGGCATGAAGCTTCATCCCATCCTTTAACTCGACACGAAGTTGTTCCAAAAGATCCCTAACACACTGTTCTTGTGTTATGGGGATCCCTCTTTCCTTTTCTTTCCGAAATTGCTCAAGTAAGCGCCTCTCCCCAAAGGGACGCATATGTTTCCATGCCAACCTTTGTAAATCAAGCACTTTTTCTACGTCGATTGCCTCAAAATTCTCCACAAGCTCCGATAGAGATATCTGCGGCTGCTCTACATCCATCCCCTCAGCCCACATAATCTTCTTCCCGGCCATTTTCTCCTCTCTATCTTCTTTCCTCACCGTATAATCCCTTTGCGGTGACTTGTTCCATGAGCTCCCGTTGTTCAGAAAAGGATTGCGTCTCGGTTTGAGACGCATACCCTCCGGGTAGTTAACTTCGTTCCTCCTATCAGCTGTCGCCTCCCACCGGCTCGCGCAACCCCTTGCAACATGCCCAATAATGCCGCAAAAGCTACAGAAATCGGGAAGTTTCTCGTATTGCAACGCGAGCATGTTGGTCGATCCTGGCGGTATCTAAACCCTTTTAAGGGGTTTGGATATATCGATCTCGCAACGGATTCGGAGGAACTTCTCAATCAGTTCTCCATCCTCGTCTCTCTCGACCTCTATGAATTTTCCGATCGCATTACCCACATCCTGTGCCGTCTCCACATTCATCTGGTCTTGTGTAGGATTATGCGCAATAATCTAGAACGGAACCTTATCAAACACCATATCCGTCGGCACCACATCACCTCTGGATTCTTGAAGTACAAGCAGGTTACCGTCCATGATCCACGGTTGCGTCTCCAACGTCCTGTTCCTCGATCCGACGTTTGGAAACGAAAACTGAAAGATATTGTCAGCTAGGGTTTTTACCTTCAATTCGGCGTTCAATCTCCAAGGTTTGGCGAAGCACCTCTGCACATCTATTGCCGGAAACCTCCTCGGCGCTAGAAGCTTCCCGATCAGAAGCTTTTTGTGATCCAACTGCGACGCCCGCGGTGGTCCTTGCGGCGCCTGTTTCTCCTCCTTCGTGAGCGAGAGCCCCGAGTACAAAGCTGCGATTGTATTCGCATCCGTCATCCTTAATTGCTGGTTTGATTTGTTGGGATCACCGAAAATCGAACGAGAAAATTGCAGGGTTTTTGGTCGATCTCTTCTTCTGCGCAAACCCTAGGGTTTAAGAGGAGAAAGAAAGGTCTAATTATTAAGCATGATTATTCAGTTTCATAAGGAGATAGTTAAACTTATTTAATATATATCATCAAAATCCAATTGTGTTGTGAGGAAAGTTAATGTTATTACCTATCATGCTAATCTTTCTAGAGAAGCATTTTTTGAATGGGATATCATCCCTTCAATATTTGTAACTCTTATTTGAAACTAAATGAAAATGAAATTTTTACTTCAAAAATTAAAAAAACAAAAACCAACATTAAATGATGACAACAAAAAAATAAGGTAAAATTTTACAAGCAAATGTATAACATCAATAATGTTACATAATAAACGTCAACTAATTAATTATAAAGGATAGTTAAAATAAAACTATTAAATATCAATTCGATCACTGCAAAACTCTCACTAATATTATTGTAGTAGCTCCACAAACTTTGGACCAAAGTTAAACTTTCCCATTCTTCAAAAAAAAGTTAAACTTTCCCAAACTTGCTCCTATTTAAAATAGAACCAAGTTGAAAAGGCAAATTCTCATTTGAGACCTGTCTCAAATGAGACCAAAGATTATATGAGACTGTTATTGATTGAATTTATTGTTGGTGAGCTTTAAACCCGCCGATTTCCTTGATTGAATTTGTCGTTGGTGAAATTGACCAAGGAAATGATCAAGAAAATTGACCGAAAGATCAAGCAAATTGAACGAATGATCAAATTAACTGAAAAATCAAGGCAAAACAAAAATACTCAAGGACATTGATTGAAAGATCAAACAAACTGACTAAAAGATCAAGCAGAAACAGTAAATGCTCATTCCCCTGCTCTTGGTCTCCACAAGGACAGGTCTCACCCAAGACTTTCTCAGTTGAAAATAGGCTTACCAATTACACTTCACAAATTTTCTAAAAAAGACTTAATCCCTGTTTGCTAGAGCTTGCTGCACTGAACTGAATTGAACTTAATTAAACTGAACTGAATTGCACTTAACTGAACTGAATTGAAAATTAATGAATTGAAAAATGGAATCAACATGAACTAAATTAAACTAATTTATAGATAAGCTCTGCAGGACCTTATTATTAAGCTTGCAGTCAACGATCCGAAGGAGATAATCATATAGTAGTTGGTACATGTTCATAATATTAAGAAACAAAGAAGTAGTAGCCAAGTGGTAAAAAGATGTGCATATATAAACACAAATAATTCTTCAAGTTGGAAACGGAAGCTACTAATCAAATTAATGACCAAGTCAAGTCAACTATTCTCCAATCACAATGGAACCTTCAGGTTGTCATACACCGGGGGCCAACTATTCCAATTCAATTATCTCAAGTCTCCTCATCTACTAAATTGTTTAGTCTATAATTTCACTCAAAAAAGAAAATTCAACGATCTCATTCAAAGTCTTAAACAAAAAGAAATTAGCTATATACAACTCCGGTGAGCTAAATCTCAGGCTCAGTTGATCATCAAAGCTCAGACCATGGAGTACAAGCACTTCAGCCATGTCCACGGTTTGGTATACCACCAGATGCCGCCGGGCGCCGAAATCCAGTGCTCTGGCTGCAAATTCCCCGGCTCCGGCAACGTCTACTCATGCTGGCAGTGCAGTTATTTCCTCCATGAGAACTGTTTTCAGGCCACCAGATCCCTGAAGCATCCTTCTCACCCGAATCATCCCTTGACACTTGTCCCCTATCCCACTTATCCGTCCAATTCTTTCTACTGCAACACCTGCAACATCGCCGGAAACGCCCTCTCCTACTCCTGCTCCGAATGTGAGTTCGACCTCCACGTCCACTGCGCTTTTCCGGCGCCCAGCTTCCAATCTCCGCCGCAGATGACGCCGGAGCATTTCCCTCCCGCCACCAATTACAACAATTTCAACCCACAACCCGCGTTTCCTCCGAACTACTATGAACCAGTACAAGTACAACATAATAATCCTCCCCAAACCACCTCGTATCCACCCCAAGGATATCCAGGATCCAACCAAAATGGCCTCCATGAACCGATCCCGAATCCGACACCGGCAGTACAAGAAACTGCCCCGGCAGGGTACCCAAGCGGTAGCCACACGAAACCGCCGCCTGAGGCGTCTGCGCCGGTTCGCATCGCGCTGCTGAGTAATCCGGGGAAAATTCAAGACATCAGGCATTTCAGCCATCCGCATCCGCTGGCGCTGAAAGCATTAGCACCGAACTCAGGGAAAGTCTGCTCAGGCTGCGAGGACGATGAACTCGATGGGGTCACGGTTTACAGCTGCGTCGAACCACAGTGCGATTTCAACCTCCACAAATCCTGTTTCGATTTACCGGTGGAGATTCGCCACAAGTCTCACCTGGATCACCCGCTGAAGCTGCTCGCGAAACCGCCTTCTCAGTACACGGATAGCCAGTTTGTGTGCAACGCCTGTCTCCAAACCGGAGCTGCATTCGTGTACCACTGCGAGGAGTGCTCGTTCGATCTCCACGTCGAGTGTGTTGCCCTTCCCGAGAGCATCATCCGGCCGGATCATAAGCATCCTCTGAAGCTGTTTTACTCGAACCCTGTCCCGAACAATGCTGAGGGAGAGGATCAGGTGATGTTCGTGTGTGATGTGTGCCGGAAACCGGTGAATGAAACCGCCTGGATTTACTCTTGTCACGAGTGTGAGTTCGGGACGCATTTAACATGTGCTGCTTTTGAAGCTCAGCCAGTTCAGAAAACAGAGGAGGAATTGGTTCGGGAGGCTGAGTTCAAGATGGCCATGCTTAATATCTTGATCAGTGGTGGACTTGATCCTGCATCCCTGAGGAAGGCTTGAGTTTGATTAATTTCCTGAGTTTCTATGATCGATTACGATATTTTTTTGAATTCTAAACAGATTACTCTCTCAAATTTCAGATGTTATACAATATCATATGTGATCAACGTGTAAATTTAATGATCTCTTTCATTTAGTTCGTTGTATATTTTGAAAATTACGGGTGCAATAGTAGATTTGGCATAACTCTCCCTTTTTGTTTATTATAAAATATTCGAGAGTAAGGATGGGTTTGGCATTAACTATTTCGTTTACTAATTTTCTTTAAATTATTAGAACGCGATTCATCTATAATCATCACATTAATATACCCAACCATTACATGAATAAAGGATCAATTAGTTGAATACGTTTTTGTTGACTCTTAATTAGGTACTTTTGAGGTTTAATTTGCAAAAATGTTCAGATACATCTTCACCAACGTTGATTTTGTTGAAAGTCCGTGCTTACTTGATCTATACTCTACCGTGTTCAAATTTTAACTAAACAATCAACTAATTAAAACTGTAAGTGCGGAATAAAAGAGAACACGATATGATCACCCAGTTCAGTGCAATGCACCTACGTCTGGGGGGCCGTAGCCCGTGGTAAAACCCTTCACTAGTTGCAATAAATATGTCCGGTCTATTACAAACTAATGGCTACTCTAGCAAGCCTATCACACTACCAATTGGCTACTCTAGCTTTGATAGTTGCTTCTATGATTACCTTCTTTTCCACGAAGGTGCGGCAAGGTCTTTCCCACCCGAGATTTAACACACGTCCCTAGTGTTTTGTTATGGTTGCAAACCGTGGACTGCGTTGCCTCCTTGCTCGAAAGATAAAAACTCTGAATTACAGAATTTTGCTATTAAAATCGCCAATCGAGCACGCAACTGATGTCCTCCTTTTATAGCACAATGCCGTGGAAAAACTTCTTTTTTCACGGCTCTTGAATCCTTCCTTCAATACACTTCTATTCCAAATCTAAATTCTTGAAGAAAAGGAATTTATGGTTGTCTCAACTTCTATTTATGGAATATTTCATTCCCTGAATATTCCCATCTTAATACAGCTGCAGAACGCGTTGTAGACATCCATTACGACTGTAGTTTCCATAGAAAAACCGCACACAATATTTCCTTCCATCTTTCAAAACCTGCGCTGGAACATGAAAAATATTCTATCTTTTTCTGTCAAACAAAGTCATGTTGCAACATGACATTCCACAAAGCAGCCAACAAAAACTGGACTTTACAATCACCCCCTTTGGCAATTTGTGGACCCAACACTTCAAAAACTTCCACTGAACTCAGAATCTCAGAAAGCCATAACCAACACTGAAATACATAATTCTGAACAGGGGCAAAATACGAATTGGATCCTTCAACAAAAACGACCGGCAGAAAAATATAGAATCAAAATAACTACAGTCATCCAGAAATCCAAAGTCACCAAACAATTCTATCCTCCGTTAAACAATATCTCCCCCTAGGGCCATAAAATGCCAAAGGACCCCAACAAACTGCAGAAGTACCAAAGAAAACACAGGCAAGGATAAACCAGAACACCCAGCGCCAACAAGTGAGACAGAAGAAATGCGCTAGGTTCATTCAGGAGGAATAGTAGACTTGGAATTCTTTGTTGCAGACTTCTTCACAGAGACTGGAGAACGAGCACGCTTAACCAAAGAGGAAGGAGTAGCAGAGGTAGAAGGACCAGGCACCCCAGCAGATGGTTCAACCCTGGCACCCTCTTTAGCAATAGCAGCAAGAACTTTCTCCCTGTCCTCATGGCTCTTTCGAAGCAACTCTCCATACATTGCCATCTGATCTATATGAAACTGAATCCTCTTGTCAACAGCCCGCAACTCAAACTCGTTGGACATAATCATATTACCAGTAGATGCTTCCTGATCCAATGGTAAATCCAACACCTCTCTCTTCAATGTACTAGCAGTAAATGCAAATTTCCCAGCAGACTGTACTCTAGTAACATCAACTTTAAATCCTTCAGCCCTTAGAAAGGCTGTAATCAAGCAGGGATGAGGTAAAGCCTCAGTGCACATAGTCAAGAGCACCATGAATTCCCTTGAGAATATACTTCCCAAGATTTACTTCAAATCCAGAGCCAACCCCATAAATCTCTTCTGCCTGATCCAAGGTCAAGGTGGTTGTATGAGTTGTCTGCATCCAACAGTTGATGCGCACTTTGAAGAGCAACCAGAATCTCAAAGTGAGAGAACTAGCGGGCATGTATCCAGAGGGCCAGGAACCAAGATTTCCATAGGTTAAAGCTCTGGCCAACACATGCTAATCCACCTTGTAATCCCTTGGGTATACCAGATCATATCCCAATATTTAATGAATCCCTAATATAGAATTCAGTTTCTCAGAAGTTAATGCAATGATTCTCCCCCTGAAATACAGCTTCCCCGATCAATACTCACCATAAACTAGAGTCTCCTTCATCAGATTGTTATTGAATTCAAGAACCATCTCTGGATCATACTCCTTAAATACAGTAGCTGCTTGAACATACCCAATCTGGCCTAGAAGAGTGTCAAACCCACTCTCTGCACACTTCTTCATCTCTAGCACTTTCTCAGCAAAGAAACCTCTTGTGGCCAACATATCATAATAAAACCTGTCAGAATAAGCCAAAGATAACAGTATGGCACTGGTTATTTCAAAATCCTTCTCAGGTGCATCCTCTGCAGCTGGCATATCATCATCCATCACAGCCCCTTTCTCCACTGTCTCCTCATCCTCTAACACAACATCCTCATCCTCAAGATTAGCATAGTCCTCCTCAACATGTATTTCATAATGATTGGTTGGAGATGGAATGGCATGGTCTTCATTATCCATATCAGTGAAATCCAAATCAATAGGATGAGAATCAGGCACAGTCAACTTGATGGTTCAGGCACAGTCAACCAGATAAGGCTTAGCCATTGATTCAGGCCTCACAAAGCTAGGTTTATAAACATCAGAGGCTATCATAACATCTGTCTTTGGGGGTTTTGGCCTCATCGTGCCATTAAAAGAACATCTGCCAGGGTTGTTTTTACTCCCAAACGTACTATGGTAGAAATCATCCAACCCCATAGCATATTCCCAAGTTTCCAACCTATCATAATAGGCTTTCATTTTAGCTGTGTCCTTGGTGCTGGAAGCAGCAATAAAGTTTTCGGTCAATACATTCACAGTAGGAGTAGGGGGTGAACTTGGCAGGGTCTGAATAGTTCCAGTAAGATTAGCCTCGGCAATTCAACACAAGGATCCCATATACCCCTAGCCCATCGAATATCAAAAACTCCCCCTAAATCTGTCAACTCTTGATCATCAAACCCCATGCAAAATCGATAGCTATCTCGGAATACATACTTCAGAATTACTCACAGATCGAATCCCATATAGTCTTTAAGAAGTACAGAAACCCTAGCATGCAAGTCAAGAATCCAAAGAAAACTAACAGATCGAGAACCCATATCGATACCTTAATGGAGAAGCTGTGGATTCCGACTGATTCAGAGGTTCGGTGCTATATCCGTTGAAGTTGTAGTTGATTACGAATCACAGAAAGGCAGCAGAATAGAAAAACATGATGTTGCAATAGGAATGGGGATGGTTTTCTTTCTGGGCGCGAAGAATGAAGAAACTAAGTACCTTTTCCGCCTTTTTGTGCAAAATTGAAGACGGCCCAACGGAAAAATACAACATAAATACTATAGGCCCCCAGCTATCTCCCAAAATACACGCGCCTTTCACTTCATACGCGCACCATATATCTTCATGTTGCAACACGAAATGCAACCTTAACCATATTTTTGGTATTTTCTGATTTTTTATCAAGTGAAATACAGAAATAGAAATAACAACTGTACAAGTTAGGTAGTCTTCAGTACCTCAGATAGTGCATACCCCAAGAGGCTGTCTTAGGGTTTCAAATGTAGACGCATCCAATGGCTTAATAAAGATATCAGCATATTGACTCTCAGTAGGTACATGCTTGATTTCCACTTCCTTTATTTCGACCAAGTCTCGGATAAAGTGGTGTCTGATATCGATATGTTTGGTGCGGTTATGTTGTATATGGTTCTTAGATATGTCAATGGCTGACTTATTAAGACTGTATAGCTTCACCCCATAATCTCTGAGAATTTGTTTCATCCAAATCAGTTGAGTGCAGCAACTACCATCCGCCAAATATTCAGCCTCAGCAGTAGATAAAGAGATTGAATTTTGCTTTTTACTATACCAAGACACCAAATTCTGCCCAATAAAGAACCAACCTCCAGTAGTACTTTTACGATCATTGGCATTACCAGCCCAGTCAGAATCACTGTACCCATATACCTGACAACTTGTACCCTTAGAAAACCAGATGCCATAATCAGCAGTGCCATGTACATACCGAATGATACTCTTCACAGTAGAAATATGGGATTCCTTAGGAGCTGCCTGGAATCTTGCACAAATACCAACACTCAAGGACATATCTGGTCTACTTGATGTTAGATACAGGAGGCTTCCAATCATGCTTCTATAGAGTTTTGTATCCACAGCTGCACCTTTCTCATCTCTGGTCAATTTGTCAGTAGTGGACCTTGGAGTTCGAACAACTTTAGCATCACCTTGTTTCACCTTGGCATTTTCCTCTGATGATTTTCCCACATCCTTCTGTGGGAATTGAACATTTGCATCAGTTGAGGAAGTTTCTGCATCAGTAGAATTAGTTGGATTACTCGGCTTAACTTCAGAAGACTTAGAAATTTGGCTCTCCTATGACCAGTGGTGATGTTGCAACATGAGAACTGGAACTTGATTCCTGGGGGGAAAGATTTTTCGAACTCTCATTTTTCTGAATTGAGATTTGCTGAACTATTTCTACATCATCAATTTCCTCAGAAACTCTGGCTGGCACATCCTTAACAACAACCTTAGCACTCAAACAGGTAATTGATGGCTCCAAAATATAACAGTTATCAGAAGATCTTCTCCCTGTGAGAATCCCATTATACCCTTGCTTGACAGTACATAGTGACTCATCAAAGTGCACAGTCATTTGATGATCACACAGATGACTAATGCTGATGAGATTTCACTACTAGAAAAAAATTACATTTCATCGGTATATATCACCGTTTAATAACTATTTCACCGGGAAATATAGGTTTTAACCGGTGCTACACAACATTGCACCGGTTGGAAAAAAAAGTCCAAGCTGTTTGACCGCCACGTTTCACCGGCCAAGGGATGAAACGAAATTTTGTTGAACGTTGAACGCAATAAGAGCTGACGTGGAGTATATGAAAGGAGGGGGACCCACTGCATTGCACCGCCTCGAATAGTTTCCACCGGTGATATGGTGCTGTGTTGAATGGGAGGAGTACTGGGTCCCACTATATTGCACCGCTAAAAATTTAAGCATCCGGTGCAATAAGAGTCAACGACTAAGCGGGTCAAAGAGAATTGCTATAGTGCATATGAGTGAATGGTGAAATAATTGTATTGCACCGGTCCAAAATATTTTAAAATTATCGGCCATTTTGATTAACTTGCCACGTCGTGTGAACATTTTGTGTTTCACCTCACCCTCTTGCTACCGGTGAAACGCCGCATTTAATGCTACTCAACGACCCTTATGTGATGAGATGTGTCACCATATTATTCAAACACGTGTGCGGTAGTGAAACGTGTCGCCATATCCCGCAAACACGTCATCCACTGTTTCACCGGTTACACATTAGCGGTGAAATTTATGAAATTAACAAAATTGGTAATAATTTCACATTTTAAACAAGATAATCAAAATTCTAGATCGTAATATTCATCATATTATATATGAGAGGTTTTCATATCACTTTCGTAACAAAAAACAAACATTCGAGTGTAGTTGTAGTTATAACGTTGATGTCTTCATGAACATTCACTACTTATACATTGCTTCGTTACTTAAACATATACATTATGTTGTGACTACTTTTCAAATATGATTCATTTGTATACACCCCATATAGAATAGTTGACACCCTATATTGTTACACTTTTCAAAACATGTAACCTCATATAAGCAATGATCAAGTCATTGATATATAGTAGATTATAATAAAAAACAACACTGAATATTGTTGAAATTATTTTGTATTAAAATAAGCTCCATCTGTACTTATCTTCTATAAGATTAATACATTTACTTAGTTTAATTAATCAAGGATCAATCTTAGACACTAAATAAATTTAGTTGAATCGAAAATTAATTTTTAATTGAAATTCTGGAAACACCAACTAAATTTGATCGAAGTAGACTCTAGCATGCTTTTTTTCAAATATAAATATTAAGTAAAATATTGAATTTAACTAATGATTAGTCAAAATATACTTAACTAAATCTAGTTGAAGTAATGATCAGTCAAACTTTATTGACTTTCTAAAAACGTGTATAACTAAATCGAGTTATTTAACTTTATAAACTTATTTTTTTAACGAACTAAACTGAGTTAAAGAAAAGTGAAAATTAATGTATTGAAAATGTGTTACTAGTATAATTGTATTTTTAATATTATTAATTATTATAGGAAATTAGGAAAAGGAAAATAATAAAGGAAAATATGAGATATAGGGAAAAAGGAAAAACAAAAAAAAGGAAAAAGAGTCCCAGATCCCTTTATCTCCCCAAAACAGATCACCCCTTATTCCCAAATCTTATCTCCCCCGATCGCCGAACAATCTCCCCAATCCCCTCTTTTTACCGATTCCACTTCTATGGTCTCCATCGATCCCACTTCTCCGCTTACCGCCGTTCACCTTCAGTTGCCCAGTGGTCTGCCGTTTCTCCGACGATTCCAAGGTCGTTGACCTTGAAATCATTGTTGTTCGGGCGGGTTAGAGGGGTAGAGGAGGGTGAACGATGGCAGACGGTGACGATTCCGATCTGGATCGAAGCGGCGTTGATCCTCTCGGCTGCGAGATCGCGTTGCCGGATGAAGGAAGAGCATGGCGTCTATGGTATCGACCCACGGTGATTCCTCCGATGCCTGATGGTGGTGAGATTTGATTAAGTATTTTGGTTAGTTTTAATGAAATTTGTTCTGAGCTTCGAATTTTGTTTACAATGAAACTGTTTTGTTTACAATGAAACTGTTTTGATTTTAGAGGAATGTTGGTAAATTTGAAAACTTGAGTTTTAGAAGTACAGTTTTGGACCAAGAATTGTCCAATTTGGTTTAGAAACGAGGGAGAAAAAGTATTTTGAAGTTCTGCCCACGTTCATTCATGTTTACAGCACAGCTCTCACTTTACAAACCCATATCTATTTAACCCCAACTCTGATTTTGTTGATTCTTGTACCTGTGAAATTCTTGTAAGATTCTCTAGGTTATAGAACCTGAAATTTTTGAATCCGCATCAGTAATGATGGAGATAATTGAGTTGTAAGTCTGCTGTGACTGGACGGATGCTGTTCTGGGCAGCCAGCTGACTGCCACTTTAAAAATTCATATCTTAATAATCGTAACTCCTATTAGGCTAATTCCTTCACCGTAGTACTGTTAGAACTCCAAATTATGCTTTAAAATTCAGAATGAACCTATTTGGGTAATAAATCAGTGAGAAAAGATGGTTACAAAGTGACTGCAGTTTTATGTTTTGAACTGAGCATTGTTTGGTTGTATCTAATTTCAGGGACTGCCTTGTTGATCTGAAAGAGGGGATGTCGAGCTTAATATTTGGCCCTCGCTGCTCAGAAATTTCTTCATGAAGTTTTTCAGAAGAAGTATGGGAAAGAGTTTGTGTCTGCAGTTAGTGGTCTGCGGCCTAATTCTAAACTGAGCATTGTTTGGTTGTATCTAATTTCAGGGACTGCCTTGCTGATCTGAAAGAGGGGATGTCGAGCTTAATATTTGGCCCTCGCTGCTTAGAAATTTCTTCATGAAGTTTTTCAGAAGAAGTATGGGAAAGAGTTTGTGTCTGCAGCTAGTGCTCTGCGGCCTAATGCTGGAGTAAATCGCACGGTAATTAAGTTGTTGAAGAAATTGAAAATAATTCATATTTCTTCTGTTGGATATGATCACTATACTTAGTTACTTGTGCATTCTTAAGTTGTTGTCTAATTTTGCAGCTCATTGACAAGCTTTCAATTAACTTGAAGGAAGCAAATCCTAGGCTTTCTTGCTTTGAATCCGTGGTGGGTTGGTTGATAAGGGATGGGAAAAATCAAGGTACTTCGAATTTTGTTTACAATGAAACTGTTTTGGTTGCATTATGGATACTTGTTTGATGGTTAATTTAAAGCTTGTTTAATGATACACAGAAGAGTCTTACCTTGCACCAAGACATTTACAATAGTTCTATGATCATATCAGATTGAAGATTGCATTCTAATTAATGTAAGTTTTGGCTCCTCTGTCCAATGTTCTTTGATGCTTGTTTAAGAATCTAACATTTTCAACTTATATTCTTGTGATGTAGAAAATCGTCCTAGGTTATTGTCAATCATGCAACAAGTCAAGAAGGGAAAAGGCGATCATGTATGTGTATGATTAATATAGATATTGATACAAACTATTTTTAGCCTTAGTTTTATCCATGTTCAAGGATTAGATTTGATAGTTTGTTTATCATCGTCTTATTAATAACAATAGTTTCTCATTAGTTTATTGGTAAATATTCTTAATGCTGTGATTTTTTATTGGGATTCATGAGCAGCACAATTTGCTGGCTAGAGCTTTTCATAATTTTATTTTTTTTATTTTTAAAAAATTCGTTTCACCTGTTAATTTCAGAAACAGGTGAAATAAATATTTAACCGGTTTTTAAATTTTTGTACCGGTGAAATGCATTTTATGTTGACTAGTCCAACGTGGAATGAGTCCACCGTCCAGTCAGCATACTCCTGGGTCCCACTGGTCCATCACCGATGAAACAAAAATAGCGTTTCACCACCTAGCAACAACACCGCTAGTTTTGAAAAAAAAAACCGGTGAAACACCCCTTATAAAGCGGTGCTGATGCTGTTTTTTCTGGTAGTGTTTGCTTTAAGATCCTCCACCAAAAGCACATCATAGAACACAGGAAAATCCTGAATTTGAAGTTCCCCCTTTCCAATGACTTTGCTAATTTTTCCATCTCCAAATAGAACCGTACCACTCCATGGGAGTACATTTCTCAGCAAGTCAGATAATCCCGTCATGTGTCTGGAGCATCCACTGTCAAAATACCAAGTGTCCCTGGCATACACACTATAACAGGTATGTACTACAAAGCAATTTAAAGAGGATTTTGGTACCCATACCTTCTTGGTGAGTCTCTTCTGCTGCTCGGGTTCCATGTTGCAACATGAAGAGAACTGCTTGCCTCTCATAATGTCTCTCAGTAATCTCATACATTGATAATCATCATGACCCTGCATCATACAATATTTACAACACTTAGGAGGGGTTTTTCTTGGCAAAGTACCATGTGATATCTTCACTTCCGAGTTAGGAACATAGGTGCTCTGGTTGACTCTGGAGATTTTCTTACTAGTAGAAGCTTGAATCCCAGCAGAGACAAACACTGTTTTCTTCAACTGAGAACTTGTACCAAAGTTGTTGTAACCCAGACCATGTCTATTTCAAGCATTCTTTCCCATAACTAGAATATCATTCAATTTAGCAGTGCCCTTGTTTAGTTTCTGAATAGTTGCTTCAGCTTCCTCAGCCCTGGCAGTCAAAGATCTCAATTTCTTTCCCAGATTGTCACAGTCAATAGTTCTGGCCCTGACTTTTTCTTCAGCATTCACAACTCTGGTGGTCATGATCTCCAGCTTCTTGCTTAGAATTTCAGAGGTTACCTCAGCATCTTTAGCTCTCTTGGTCATTGTCTCTAGTTTCATGGCTTTATCCACATCATCCATGGATTTCTTTCCTTCTGAAACCTCATTTTTCTTCAACAGATCAGCAAGCAACCCTTCAGCTTTCTCAGCTCTTTTAGTCATGGATTTAAGAATCAAAGTCAGCTCTTCATTTTCCTGCTCCTCAACCAGTGAATCATTCAATAAGGTGTTGACCTTTACTTTCAGAGACTCAACTTCTTCAGCAAGTTTTAAGGCTTCAGCTCCTCCACTTTGTGTACCCTTCAAGCTTTTGATGATCTCAATTGATTTTTCCCATTCCCTATACAGATCATCATATGCATTATGGATATCAGTGTCTCCTTCTACCTCATCTGGAACTGGTCCTGAGTCCACAACCTTAACCCCAAAAGACACATGCTTTTCTGGCTGAATCTCATCTTCATCATCACTCCAGGTTTCACCAGCTGCTACAAATGCCTTAGGTTTATTTAAAAAAATTTCACACTGATAAGCAAGATGTCCATAGCCACTGCATTCCTTACACTGAGGTTTTCCAGCATGCTTTGTACCTTCCGGGCTTCTAGGTAGGTCATCAACAGTTCTGAGTCTATTCTGAGTGGAATCCCCTCCTTGAAAATTTTTAGCACTGTTCTGTGGATCTATAAGCTGAGCTCCTTGACCCTGATAAGGCTGAGCTCCCTGATTCTGAAAAGCCTGAGTTCCTTGACCCTGATAGGACTGAGTTCCCTGGTTCTGAAAGGACTGAGCTCCTTTGTTTTGGAAAACCTGAGTTCCCTGGCCTTGATTCACTTGAGCTTGTACACCTTGTGGACCTGGAAACCCTCTGACTTGACCCTGAGTACCTTGATTTCCTCTTCCTTGATTTCCAGAGAAACCTCTGCCTTGATTTCCCCTCATGAATCTCCCAAAGTTTCTAGCCAGCAAAGCCATTTCATCTGAACCAGCATTTTCCATCTCCTCCAACTTTCCTTTCCCTTTTGATGTTGCAACATGAAATGACAGGGCCTTTTTGTTCTTACTTTTCTCAGTGCACATCTCTGATGTCTTCATAAACCCCATCAGCTCATCTAGAGTAACCACATCCAGCTGAGAATTAATCTCCAAGTTCATGACTAAAACCGAGAATTTCTCAGGTAGTGACCTCTTCACCTTGTCCAAAACTTGAGCCTCAGTATATCTTTCTCCAAACTGGTGTGCTCTATGAATTAAATCTTTCAATCTAGTGCTGAATTCATCAACTGACTCGTGTTCCAACATCTCCAGGCTTTCAAATTCAGATTTGATCATTCCAAGTTTGATTTTTCTGACTGACCTGGAACCTTCATGCTCCTTCTCAAGAGCTTTCCAAGCAGCTTTGGCAGTAGTACACCCCGAGATGATTCTAAATTGGTCATCTTTTACTCCATTATACAGAGCCCCCAAAACCTTACTGTTAAGCCTCTTCATAGCCTTCTCTGCATCAGTCCATGGAAGAGGTTTAGGAATAGTTTCACCAGCCGGATTTGTTGTGGTAGGTGGACTGTAGCCAATCTCAATCATATTCCAAGCATCATCATCAAGTTGGTCAATAAATATACGCATGCGCGTCTTCCAGTCCGGGTAGCCTCCATCAACCAGTAGAGGAGCTCGTGTGATGGATCCTCCTTCTTTGGCCATAGTAAGCAGATCGGTCACTCACCTCGCAAGAGGATTAAAAGAGTGATTAAGCTCTGATACCAATTGAAAGTCCGTGCTTACTTGATCTATACTCTACCGTGTTCAAGTTTTAACTAAACAATCAACTAATTAAAACTGTAAGTGCGGAATAAAAGAGAACACGATATGATCACCCAGTTCAGTGCAATGCACCTACGTCTGGGGGGCCGTAGCCCGTGGTAAAACCCTTCACTAGTTGCAATAAATATGTCCGGTCTATTACAAACTAATGGCTACTCTAGCAAGCCTATCACACTACCAATTGGCTACTCTAGCTTTGATAGTTGCTTCTATGATTACCTTCTTTTCCACGAAGGTGCGGCAAGGTCTTTCCCACCCGAGCTTTAACACACGTCCCTAGTGTTTTGTTATGGTTGCAAACCGTGGACTGCGTTGCCTCCTTGCTCGAAAGATAAAAACTCTGAATTACAAAATTTTGCTATTAAAATCGCCAATCGAGCACGCAACTGATGTCCTCCTTTTATAGCACAATGACGTGGAAAAACTTCCTTTTTCACGACTCTTGAATCCTTCCTTCAATACACTTCTATTCCAAATCTAAATCCTTGAAGAAAAGGAATTTATGGTTGTCTCAACTTCTATTTATGGAATATTTCATTCCCTGAATATTCCCATCTTAATACAGCTGCAGAATGCGTTGTAGACATCCATTAGGACTGTAGTTTCCATAGAAAAACCGCACACAATATTTCCTTCCATCTTTCAAAACCTGCGCTGGAACATGAAAAATATTCTATCTTTTTCTGTCAAACAAAGTCATGTTGCAACATGACATTCCACAAAGCAGCCAACAAAAATTGGACTTTACATTTGTAATTGCTTTCCCTTGGAATGCCCGTACATAAACCGCGTGATATCGACTTGGCCTCCAAAGATTTATAGTTTTACGTGGAGAATGATTTCACACTTCAAATAAGGATGGAATTATAATAAGGTTATTTATACAACCTTTTTCAGGGCAGATTCATACTCAACGAGTGAATGATATTGTATTCTACGTTCAGAAAGAGATTCATGTCAATAAACGTAATGCACTACTATATATATGTAATAATCATCATGTTGCCTTGGTCGTACACATTGTTTGGGTCCTCAATTTAGTGTTTTTATATTTTGCAATATATTTATTTTCTTCTTTAAAATAACTTTATTTTCAAATTAGAGTATAAAAGTAGTATTTTTTTTGTTTGTTAAAACACCAAAAGTGGAGGGATTTATATTGGTTTCCCCTTGCCTTTTTAACAGAAGAATAAAGTAATGATACAAGAAACCGGTTCTAATAATCTAGACTATGTAGCGGTTATAGTAGAATAACTAAAAAGGTTCTACATGAATCTAATCATAGTATGAAAGTAGTATTTGAACACCGATTGGGATATTTGAGATAGGTTTATTCTTGGTCGTTCAAGATCAATTTGGATTTTTTACATTTGTTTTTTGAATTATCTGATGAAAAGAAATTAAAAATTAAGTATTTTGGTCAAAATTACATGAAAATAGGCTACGAAATTGACATGCCTTTAAATAGATGAAAAACATCTACAGGTCAAAAATTATTTTCATCAGTCCATAATGTATTTGTGACTTGAGTCATAATAATTTTCATCTTTTCAAATTATTGAAAATTAAAAATGTGATGTTTGATATCAAACAAAATTTTCATCACTCCATATTGTATCTGTGAGTCATAATTATTTTCATTTCTCAAATTATTGAAAATTGAAATAAGATGTTTGATATTAACGTTGAAACCACAAATTTTCAAAAAAAGTTATAGATACATATCTTGCTAACCTAGCTAGAGCTGACTTCGCAATTCTCAAAGTCATACATATGCAAGTGCTAGCCAATGTTCTTCCTGACATTTTATTGCACAATTCTGACGGAATATTGTACAGAGAATCAATTTCTTAACTGTAATACTTTACAAAGGAAGCTCCTTTTCCAACCGTCTCAATCCCAAGAGACCCCCTTCTACATTATATGGACAATTTTCCAAGGTTTCCATCATATCCCCTTCACTCTTAAAATTGAGAATCATAAATCTATGGAATCAGCGAGCAATACAAACCTTAGGGCCCCAAAATCTCCGAAAGTGTTGAATGAATCTTTAATTATTGAACTCTCCATCATCAAACCAATGATCCAAAACACTAAAACTCTTATCTTCATTGTTAACCTGTGGTGGCTTCCAAAATGCATTCGGAAGCCTTCCGTTTGAGTTCTTCTGCAAATCTGAAGTTAGAGAAAATCCTTCCAATATGTTGATATGCTTATTCAAAGTAGGATGCGCCGCACCAAAGTTGAGAAATTGTTTGAGTTGTGTAATCAATTAAGGTCATTCCTCCCTGCCGTGTGTTGAGGAATAAGAACAGACCACCCTCCTCCAAGTGAAAATCTGTTTTGGGTGGAGAACGCTTGGTACCCTACTCTGAATTTTCCTTGATCGCTTTCTTATATGATTAGAGGCTAACTTATATGATTTAGAAAAGGATGAGAAGCATGCCAGAATTAAGATCTGGATTAACAACAGATAACCCAATGATTTCAAGGAAGAACAAAATCGATCCAAAACAAGAAATTGATGAGTATTTTTTTATTTTTTAAACGAAGTTGATCCTAGATGATCTGATCTAGATGATTCCTGCATGACTCTAATGGATCTAAATGATAAACATTCTGATTTTTTTTTACCGAGAAAAGGAAAAATAGGATTAAAGAAGAGAGAGAATAAGAGTAGAGAGAATGAGGAGAAAAGCTCTCACTCTAGTGAGAGAAAACCAATGTTTTTGTTTCTTAGTAAGTAATGCTTATGTTCTCCATAATTTCTGGGTTGATGTTTTCTGAGCCCAGAAGCCTACAACCCTCAACCCTCAACATCTTACCCCAAAACCCTAGGCCCTTACCCGAAAACCTTATTCCTTAAAATAAAACTCTTCCGCCTCGTAAAACAATACGCAGCCGTCCGATTCTCTCTCCGGTTCAAATCCAAATCGCGATCTCTCTCAAATCTAAATCCAAATCCAAGCAAAAGAAAGGAGAAAAGGCGGCTGTCTCAAGTGAGCTTGTTTCCATTTTTAGATCTTAGATGCGAGATTTCTTGTGTCCATTTTTTGATTTTAGATCCGAGATTTCTTGTTTCCATTTTTAGATTTTAGATCCGAGATTTGATTTGAACTGATTTGTTTTTTAATGGGAGACACATCCATCATAATTGAAGAGTTAGAAGATTAGTTGTAGTCTTTATAGATGTGTTTTTGTGGTCTCTTCATGTTATAATCCATCATCATGGTTTGGAAAGAGTTGATATGATCCATCATCATGGTCAAGATGTGTTTTTCACTTTTTTTTTTGCCTATGTTTAATATTCCGTTCTAAGTGCTAAGCCTATTTTGGCTTTTGTTTTTTACCCATTTTTACCAGAGTTGATATGTGGTTAAGTGTTGAGCCTGTGTATTCTAGCTAACGTTTGACTCTTTTGACTTTTTATATGCAGGTTCAGAACTGAAGTACATGGGAGCTAAAGAGGAATCCTACTGTCATTTAGTCATTGACTTTTGTTGACTTATTAGTATTTATATGTAATTATCTATGATGGCGGAGTAGTTTTGATGTTATTATTGGAGCAGTTTGGATTTTGATGTTATTATTCGACTGAGCTTTCCATTCATTATTTTGTGTCTGTTTCGTTTTGTTTCAAAGTATCCCTTTACAAATTTCCTTTTTACAAAGGGCACTAACCTTTTCTATTCTTTTCAAAATGAAGGGAATGGGTTTTTTCTCCTAACGAATAATTATTTTTTTACCCCAAAACCCTACCCCCTTACCCCACAATCCTAGTCCTTCAAATAAAACCCTTCCACCTCGTAAAACAATACGAAACCGTCCGATTCTCTCTCCGGTTTAAATCCAAATCGCGATGGGCAGGGGAGACTCCAAGAAGCAAAGAAAGGAGAGGAAGGCGGCTGGATCAAGTGAGCTTATTTTCATTTTTATATTTTAGATCCGAGATTTCTTGTGTCCATTTTTAAATTTTAGATCCGAGATTTCTTGTTTCCATTTTTAGATTTTAGATCCGAGATCCGAGATTTCTTGTGTCCAATCAGAAACATTGCATGCACATTCAATAAGGATACTGAACAAAAGCTGATGCAAATCCTAGAACAGTACAAAGATTGGTAACAATATTTTTTTTTTTAAAAAAATGGATAATAATCCATATGGGCCCTCAACAAAATCCCCCTTGTCCCTAGCAAGAATCGAGTCTGAGTAATTCTACTAGTGTCTTACCACTAGAGCAATGATCAATTCCTCATATTGAGGTGACATAGAGCAATGATCAATTCCTCAAAAATTGAGGTGACATAGTGCACAAATAATTGACAGCCGGGACAACTGTTTTCAATCTTCATATTAATGAGTTAGGTTAACCATCGTCCTAAAATCTACTCCACATTCTTCAATCTTTGTCATATGAGTGTCATTTTACTTCAACCCATTCATCTTATACTACATTTGTTTTGTAACTCTCAAGATTAAAGGCAACCTAGCTCATACTATCTGCACCGATAACTCTCGCACATAATAAAAATCTAAGTACACAGATTAAAAACGTGAAATGATATTTATCATTTTCATCATTTGTCCATTCATTTCATATATTTCACAAACTACACACTACTGAAGATCAACGGTTGACATGGTAATATTCTACTTAATGCAGATCCATTGTTAAACAGTTTGAGTCTTTCACTACTGACCGCTAGATAATATTCCCAAGGGCAGTATATATTACAGTATATTTGGAAAGATGTATTTCAAAAAAATGTATTCAATTCAATTAAATACCTTTGAAGTACTTAAAAAAACACACTAATTATGTTTATTTCACAAAAGTGATGGGGTAAAATAATAAATTTTAAAATTTGATACCTAAAAAATATAAAAAATAATAATTTTTGGGTGGAAATTGCCACCTTCGTCATAAGGTTGCGTCCGCCTATGCCTGTTAGAGTTATAATTATTTTCATTTTTTAAATTACTGTAAATTGAAAATAAGATGTTTGATATCTCAATCAGACCTTATAGGATTAACATTTACGTTAACTTTGATTTAGAGAAACCACACTATTCAAAAAAGTCATAGGTATATCGACAAGTCTTCCTAAGCAAGTCCTAATCTAGATCTGACTTTGCAATTCTGAAAGTCCGACAAATGAATATATCATGACTTCGCAATTCTCAAAGTCAACATATGTACGTTTCAAAGTCACATCGATCGGAGGCGGGAGGCAATTAATACATCGATGCATCAATATTTTTAAAAAACTAATAATAATCCAAAATAATTAAAATTGATGGCAATTGGCAATATATATATATTTTTTCATAAGTACTTCTTCTTCTTTTAATTAACCACGTTACCCACTTGCAAATAGTATTGATGAATTTGCAATAATTAATCATGTTGTCCTTTTCTAAGGTTTGACATTTTTATTGATTTTTTATCCATAAGAGTTGTAGCTATGGATGATGGTGGTACTTCGTTCCGATGAGTTGATCTAACAACTACCCTTCATCCTTCATCAGGTTATCATAATTCAAAATACGTTGACACTATTTGTGATGTAGTCATTTTTTTCATTTGTATACTTTGTTCCTTAATCAAAATTTTTATTTACGCGTAACAAAAATTTACGATCTCTTAAATACATATTTAACTATATCATAAAAAAATTGATATTAAATGAATATCAATGGTATATCACATGAAGAGTTAACCACTAGTATTATATAAATGGTTTGACACAGGTATTAAATCAATTAATTACTAGTAATTAGTAGTATGCATGTTCTCTAGGATCCCTATAAATGCATGACGTCCCCAGTCAATGAAATAAATAAACCATCAGATTCCAAATTTACAATACTCTGTTTTAAGTGTTTCTGAAACAAAATGAAGCATTTCAGCCATTCTCATCCTCTGGAACCATCTCTGTTCCCCGAGGGCAAAGAAGTAATATGCTCATGCTGCGAGGAAAATCTCGCAGCAGGAGAAGAAGCCTTCCTGTGCACCAAATCCAAATGCAAATTCTCCCTTCACAAACCTTGCTCCGAATTCCCCAAAAAGATTAAGCACAAATGTGACCCCAGCCACAAGCTCATTCTGTACTCAAAACCCCCTTCTGAATTCAGCAGCAATTACTATTCTTGCAATGCCTGTGAGGAAAAGTTCAGTGCCTTCATCTATCACTGCGAGGAATGCTACCTTTACCTTCACCCCAAATGCGCGTTCGTGCCGGAGACGGTGAAGCGGGAGGATCACGAACACCCTCTCAAGCTCTACTATTCGTCGCCTTATGCCGAAGAAGACTATTACAAAATCTTTGGTTGTGATGTCTGTGATGGCGTTGCTAGTAGGACTAACTGGGTTTACTACTGCGATGAGTGCGATTTCGGCTGTCATTTTGCGTGCGTCAATGCTGAGCCTGTTCAAAAAGAATCTAGCGAGGAGGAGGAGGAGGAAGAAGAAGAAACTGCCGCATCAGAGGAGGTTTGTGATCTCTCATACCATGATTTTTTTTAATTTTTTTTTCATCATATTATAATTTATTTCAGTTATACTTTTTATGTCCCAAGCAGAACGGTTTAGTTGGCCTTTTAAAGTAAAATTGAGTCGATTTTTACCTGCAATATTTTAATTTTTATGTTTAATTTATTTTAAAAAAAATGATAATTTGAAAAATATATGATATGATAAATGTATGTATATATATATATATATATATATATATATATATATATATATATACTAGAAATTTATGGCCAAAGTTTGATTTTGAGCCGTTTTGGCGGGGATGGATGTGGAATATTGTATGTTTGGATGACTTCATTTATGTCCCATGTATTTATGCTTCTCCTTTCAATGTCAAAATGTCATTATATTTAGCTAATTTTGATTAATAAACTAAAATGACGTAAATAATTAAAAACATACTGACGAAGGATATTACAAGGTTAATACATAATAATACATACAAGATGTCGTTCAATTTTTAATTATGATTACGAGTAATATATATATATATATATATATATATATATATATATATATATATAATTAAAGATGCAGGGAAGAATTGTTCTAGTGCAAGTTGAATTTAATTGCTATTTCTTGAATAAGTTTACCAAATTGACACCATTTGCTTTTGCACTTAATCGATTCAGTTAGATGAAGCAGACCAAGAAGCTGATGAAGGTGATGATGAAGATGAAGAAAATGCAGATGAAGAAGATGGAGAACAAGAAGAAGAAGAAGAGAAATGTATCAGATCGGATGAGGATAATTCCCAACAGCATTTCAGCCACCACCATGATCTCGTTCGTCTCATCCTCGACGAAGGAGAAGAACTCTGGTGCAATGGTTGTGGTGCCAGAAACAAAGAGTCCTTCCATGGCTGTCTCTCCTGCAAATTTTACCTGCATGACACCTGTCTCAAAACCCCTCGTTTTCTTCAGCACCCTTTCCATCCCAATCATGCCCTAACTCTCCTTCCCACTCCAACCTATCCCAGCCGCTCATTCATCTGCGACGCCTGCGGTTCCACCGGAAAATGCTTCTGCTACAGCTGCGCCCAGTGCGACCGTGATCTCCACCCTCAGTGCGCTGCTCTTCCTCAAGAACTCAACGATCCCGATAAACACGCTCATGTTCTCACACTGACCTTTGAATCTCCTCGCACCAGAAACTGCAATGTGTGCGAGAAAGATGTCGGTGAAAATCTGTGGGTTTACAATTGCAAGAGCTGCAACTATGATGCGCATTTGGGCTGTGTGGACAGTGGCCTTACTGTTGCTGTCGAAGAGGAGAGAGAAGATGGAGATCAGCCTGGAAGTGCAGTTGACGCAGTGAATCAGTCAATGAGCAATATGAACGCGCTGGCTATCGCAAATATACAGGCCATGGATCAGATGGCGAGGCTTCAGTTCCAGACCAATATGGCTCGGATGAATGCGCATGCAGTGGCCAATATGATGCGTTGGTGATCCATGCATCAGTTCTTCTCTTGTTTCATTTTCTAAATATTTCCTTTCCATTCATTTGTGTGTTTTTCTTTTCGATTTCAATCCCTTGTTAATTTTTATACTGGCTTTGAATGTTACTCACAAAACCAATTAATTATTTGTGCATGTTTACATTTTCATTTTCTAAATATTTCCTTTCCATTCATTTGTGTGTTTTTCTTTTCGATTTCAATCCCCTTGTTAATTGTTATACTGGCTTTGAATGTTACTCATAAAACCAATTAATTATTTGTGCATGTTTACATTTTCGAACAATGTGTTTTTAAACACTTTCCGTATTTCAGGATTTGACAATTTTCAATTTAATTTGTTTTTATCATTTTCGAACAATATTTTATGTTTTATCAGTTTTTGTTTTGATTTTATGTAGTTAGGAAAGAAGGAAAAGTTGGGTTTATAATTAATTTCTTAATGTGACCACAATCATAACAAAGTTATTATTTTATACTACGAAATGGTAATAATTGAATGTTCTTGAATTCATGTGTCATTTAGATGATCGAAAGAAATGGGGCGAGGCCAGCCTCTCTCTGGATTTCGGAGGTTCTGGCCGAACCATGGCCTCAAGGGTTAAGGCCGCCATAGGGGATTCCTACATATAACGGAGAAACGGATCCGGATGAGTTTTTAGGAACCTATCAAAACTTGATGATTTATAGGGACATTCCACACAACCTAAGGTGTAAGTTGTTGGGGTGCTACCTTCGAGACAATTGCTTTATATGGTTTGACTCGCTCCCGAGGGAAAGCCTAAGGAGCTTTTATGATTTTAGACGAGCTCTGCTGTATAGATATTCTCAGTTGAAGAAGTCAGAAAAGCTGTTAGCCGAGTTGCTAGCAACCAAGCAAAAGGCCTCGGAGGAACCGATGGAATACTATAGAAGGTATATGGATGACAACATGCAAGTGTCGGATATGCAGCAGCAAGAAAAGACTGTTATCAGTTGATTCATCAACGGCCTAAAGGACGAGGCGTTATTCCGAAAACTGATGGAAAACATTCCTAGCACTTTCCACTCACTTCAAATTGTTGTGCAATTATATTACGCTGTCAAAGACGCAACCCGCAAGAGAAAAGAAGACAATGATAGCATTCTCTCTAGAAAAGGCGACAAGAAGAAGGCACCAGAAACAGGAAAGAGGGACTCATGAGCTATGGCAACTGGGAAATCAAGGATAAAGGTCTACACCCCCCTGATCAAACCACGCTGGGAGATATTAACGGTGTACATGAACCTGTTCGGTGATCCCCCTCCGATCCAGGGGATCCCTTCAAAGGAAAATTCGGAGAAGTGGTGTGCTTACCACAAATCCCACAGACATACCACAGATGGTTGTCGCACTTTGAGGAATGAAATAGAGAGGCTTATAGAAAGGGGGCAATTGAGAGATTGTGTTGCTTCAAAAGCCAGGAAGGAGGGGCAGCAGCAATTCGGAAAAAAGAAATGGAGAGGAGCAAACCAGTACGGTGCCAATCAATATCCGAACCAGGGTCGGACGCAAGAGGGAGAGCAGGCTTATGGAAACCATAGAGGTCAGGCTCCGAATCAGATAGTAGCCATAGTTTAGGATCCAGAACCCATCTCAAACCGAATGATAAACGTGATCAGCGGGATGGTGGGGGATAGTTGCCAGTCGGTGACAGCATTGAAAGCATAGACTAGGTATGTGCCGACCGGAGAAGATCCATGTAAGCGTTTCCGACCTGATGAGACCATCACCTTTTCCGAAAAGGATGTAGTGCCTACTCTGGAGGATTTTGCTATAAAAAGAGTACTCTTTATAGACGACGGCAACAGTGTGGAGATCATGTTTGCCACCTTCTTTGACCAACTAGTAATAGGAAGGCAGAACCTCAGGTCACCGATATCACCATTGTCAGGGTTTACTGGGAAAGCTGAGATGCCCATAATCACCCTTAAAGTGACCATGGTGGATGACAGGGACAGGAGCCGCGTACCTCGGCAATGTGCAATTTTGCGGTGATGGATGCTCCTTCACCGTACAACGTCATCCTCGGGAGGCCTTGGCTGACGCAGGCTCGGGTGGTGAACTGCCCCTACTAGTTGACGATGAATTTCCCAACAGAGCAAGGGATTGCTTCTGTCCGGGGTAGCCAAACAATAGCGAAAAACTGCATGCTAACGACCCTAATGGATGCAAGGAAGGCTGTAGGGGTAGTCCACCAAAGGTCGACAAGCAAATGGAAGGCGAAGGTCAAAGGTTCACCTTTAGAGAAAGGTAAGGAAAAGGAAGGAAAATAATCAGATACACTAGAGAAGGAGAAATATGTTAATGTCTCGGGTAAGGACGAGGAAAGCCCAAAAAAGGAGTCGTCAGACAAAGGGGACGAGGTGATAATAGAAGAAAGTTAAAACAGGTAAATCCCTCTTTTGACATTTAGAAATTTTATTAATGAAGAAGGAATTTAGTGTGGATACACTTAAGCCAGCAGCGTGGTTACGACTGCTGGTAGATGGCGTGGATACGTCAAAAGAGATGCAAGGTATTGGATAATGCCTTGCAGGAAAGAAATGGCGTGGATACGCCCGAGGAAAGGAAATTACATGTATTGGATAATATTTGTTATAGGAAGGGAGGTGACCAGGCCAGCGTCGCCACTTAGCCCTTTCCTGGTCCCGATCCCCGTGGAGTTGGACACACCGACGAAGTTACTCAAAAAGGAAATTGGCAGGTTGGCGAAAAACTGTGCCAAGGCAGGGGTGGGGCGTGGCTCGAGAGGACGAGGACGTGGTCGGGGCAAAGCTACCATTGTGGCAGGTGGGCACGGTGCTGGCACAGACCAGGTTTGGATGGCTAAGGAGTCGGGACCGGTGAAACGAAAGCATGATCTAGTGGAAATTGAGGACACGATGGAAATGGATGAATTGAGGGCTAATAAATCTAGGGTTTGCATGGATGGTGCTGCCCTTGAAGATGTTTCTCTCACTAATCAGGCAACAACTGGCGAGGAGGCCCAGTCCTGCCAGGAGCCATTAGTTTGTTAAGCTGGAACTGTCGAGGTAGCCTCGGGGACACTAAGACAGTTCAGGAATTGAGCACGATAGTGTGCTTGGAAGCTCCTTTAATTTTTTTCTTTGTTTGACGGATTTTTCTAGTTTTACTAGTGATAAGGTTAAGAATCAGTTAAATTTTGATGGAGTGGTTGTGGATGCCCAAGGTCAGTCTAGGGGCATGGCATTGTTATGGAATAAACAAAAAGAGTGGAGTTTCAGTATTCTTCGCATTATTACATTGATGTGTTTGCATATTTTTTCGGCGTGAAAGTTAGGGTTATTGGAGTTTACTTTGAGTCGAATACAACACTTCGTCAATAAGTCTGGATTCAGTTTCGGGTACTCGTGAGAGATGATGGAGTTATCTAGCTATGCATGGGGACTTTAATGACGTTCTTTCCCCATGAGTTTGTAAGAAGGGGACCGAAGTTGGAGAGGCAGATCGAAACCTTTCGGGAAGCACTACGGTACTGCAGGTTGATGGACATTATTTGCAAAGGATATGAGGGTTCGGATTTCACATGGGTAAGTATTCGGCGGAACGAACTGACAGTGCAAGCTAAGCTCGACGAGCCACAGGGAATCAGGCTCTGCTAGACACTTTTCCATGGCCTACGAGCTCTACTGCGAAGATACCTTTGTCGGATCACATGGCAGTGTTGGTCCAACTACGGGCTAGAGATCCTCTGGCGAATCGAACAAGGAAGAAACGAAGGTTCAGGTGTGAGGCATTTTGGGTGAGGTCTGAAGTGTGTGAGGTGAAGATCCATGAGTCTTGGGAGAGAATAACATAAACCTATCAGAGAAGTTGGAGAGATGTGCGGTGGGACTCATGGACTAGAACCGTCAGGCTTTCTTTGCTAGTGCCTAGCGGATAGAAGAGCTGAGGAAACTCATTCATGAGCTGGAGATTCGGGATCCAACGAATATGATCCACGATGAACTGTTTTCGCTCAGACAGGAATACAGTTTTCTCCAGGACGCGGAGGGGATAAAATGGAGACAAATGGCTAAACAACACTAGTACAAGGAGGGGAGAGAAATACTAACTGCTTCGCGACAAATCGAAGGGCGAGGAACCATATTTCAGGCCTCAAAGATGCGGCACATGTGTTGTGCCCGAACTCTGGGAGCATGGAGAAGATCATTGTGGATTACTTCGGAGGCCTATTCTTGAGCCAGACGAGAGGAGGATGAAACAGGTCTTGGAACAGATGCCTAGGAAGGTCACTCCGGAGATGGCGGAGAAGCTGATCAGGCCATACACGTAGATGGAAATTTCCAAGGCGGTGAAGTAAATGCATCCTCTCAAGGCCCCCGGGCCAGATAGTGAGCCCCATTTTCTTTCAATAATTCCGGCCTGTGGTTAAAAATGATGTAGTTGCATGTGTTCTAGATTTTTTAAATAAAGGTGACTTGAACCATGAAGTAAATTACACCCATATTGTATTATTGCCAAAAGTTCCGCAGCCTGAGCTGATCACTCAGTTCAGACCGGTCAGCTTATGCAATGTGGTGTGATCTATCATCGGAAGCATTATTTCTGATGTTCTACAAGAATGGCGACTTGAAGTCCTCGGAGTTAGGGTCGCGACTTTTGTGGGCTTGGTGTAGTATCCATGGCCCCCTAGGGCTGGTTCGGAGTGGAGCTAGCCTGTCGATTGGGTCAGGGAATGGTACGTCTATCTGCAATGACCCTTGGATACCTCAGATTGGAAAATTCTAGATTTATCATCCACAAGCTGTTACGTGGAGCTTAAGAAAGGTGAAAACTTGATATATGGAGACACGAGATGGTGGAGGACAGACCTGTTGAACCAGCTCTTTACGTCAGAGAAAGTGAAGAAGATTCAGGAGATACCGTTACAGAATCTGAACTCGTCAGAAAAGTGGATATGGCACCATACAAAGCACGATGGCTATACGGTTAGTACGACCTATCACGTGGGGGTGGAAAGTAGGCAACATACCCAAGCGCCGAGCTCAGTACACATTGAGGCAACGGCTTTCTGGAAGAGGTTCTGGAAGTTCAGAGTTCCGAAGCGGGAACTACACTTGACTTGGAGGTTGTGTAAGGATTCCCTGCCAACAATGGCGAATTTGAGGAGGAAGGGGGTAGAAGTCCCTTCAACATGTCCACTTTGTTTGGATGAGAAGGATATGATGGCTCATTTGTTCTTCTCGTGTGACTATGCCAAGTCTGCATGGCGCACAGCGGGGTTACTTGGTAAGATTTCGACAGTTGAACAACCCAGAGGAGATGTCTAGTACGGAAGTTGTTAAAAGATGAAGACGATGAACTGTTCACTAGCAGTCATGGTCTGCGACGGTATATGGTTCTAGCGAAATAAGTAGATCTTCGAGAAATCCCATATTGCGTCAGCTGTTATGGCCGCAGGAGTGGTAGCGAACTTGAGGAGTTACGGGGATGCCCAACAATGGAGGAAGGAGACATCGACTTCATTGTTGCCGAGGACTCTGGTGAGACCGCCAGAGCCAGGGATCCAGATTAATTTCGATCCTGGTATCTAGAATGGGGACGCGGAAATAGGGGTAGTAGCTATGGGTTCAGATGGAAACTTTATTCGGGCTGTTGCACGGTGAATCCCTCGTAGAAAGCCTTGCTCTAGAGGAAGCCCTTATCCTCACCGCGGAGCTAAACCAGCCAGAGTTGAATCTAGTGGAGGATGCCCTTCATGTAGTAAAAATGATTCACCAGGAGACAGCTGTTCGGTACACTGCATGGAAACGATTCGAGCAATCCCATATTACGTCAACTGTTATAGCCGCAGGGGGTGGTAGTGAACTTGAGAAGTTAAAGGGATGCCTAACAATGGAGGGACGATATGCCGACTTCATTGTTGCCGAGGACTCTGGTGAGACGCCAGACCCAGGGATCCAAATTACTTTTGATGCTGGTATCTTGAATGGGGACGCGGGAATAGGGGTAGTAGCTATGGTTTCAAATGGAAACTTTATTCGTGTTGTTGCACGGTGAATCCTTCGCAAAAAGCCTTGCTCTGGAGTAAGCCTTTATCCTTGCCTTGAAGATAGACCAGCCAGAGTTGAATCTGTTAGGGGATGCCCTTCATGTAGTACAGATGATTCACCAGGAGACAAACTGTTCGGTGCACTGCATGGAAACGATTCAGAGACTTCAAAGGTTTGTTAGAGAATAGCAATTACCTAGGCCCCTTCTGGGTCGCTCGTAGTGAGAACTTTGTAGCACAAACTCTAGCTAACTATGCAAAGTCGAGCCCCCCGTTGTATGATTCTTGGGTTACATCCCCAAGTTTCTTGTCATTCGTTCCTGGACGATTTCCAGGACCCTGAAGTTGAATGAAGTAATTACCAGTTTTCAAAAAAAAAAAGATATGGGGCATCAATGTGCTTGGTTTTCTAATAATGAACCTGATCCTTTGCTAACTTTATTGCACTCATGCTATCGCTAGTCAACAATAGTTGATACCTTTTCCTTGTTGCTCTCCAACTCATTTTTAAGCGGTGGGGAGAAATCATCATTCACATCATCATAATCTCAATTAGGGGCGTAAACTAGTCAAGTTGAGCTCGAACATAGTTGTGTTCGAGTTCGAACTCGTGAAAATTTTGGATGTTTGTAACCGAGTTCGAGCTGGTGCGAGTTGAGATATTTTAGCTCGAGCTCAGTTCGTCTGATTTTAAGAATGTTCGATCTTGACTCGTGAGCTCAATCAAAATCAAGCTTGAACTCGAGCTAGTTCGAGCTCGTTAAGTGAGCTGTTACTTCAATTCATGTTCAGAATTCAGAACTTGATAACATGCTCATTTATAAATGAAACGTGCACAAATCATTTGGAGATGCATTGTCAACAGTAATAGTGTATATACCTTGTTGTCAATTCCCCAATCGCTCTTGCATTTGAAAATAGCATCTGAAAGCTGAAGACCTCCCCTTGGTGGTGGAATATTTAAGAAATTTAATACTCATTTATGCAAATTCCAAGAAGGGTCAATCAAAAACAATCAAAAACAATCTTTTGGTGGTGGAATATCCAGTGCCCAGTGACCACCATGTATTCAATTTTTTTATTCTTTGACTTCCAACAATCAGTAGTCAGGCATATTTTGCTAACCTTTTCCAAATCCTTTCTTAGTCTGTTCTTTGCAATTTCATAAATCTTCATACAATCTTTTTTTTATGTGTTCCTGCTGATTTTCGTCCACTCTGGCATACCTCGCTTCATCATTAAGTTGAACCCTTCTTCTTCTAATATGAAAAAAGGGTGTTCATGCATCATAATCCAGTGAGCAACCCCCTCCCTCATTTGCTCCGTATCAAACTTCCCATTGTGCAACACAGGAACATCAAGCGCATATGCATACACAGGCAAAACATTCAGCTTTTTTTGTTGCTCAGCTGCTTCCATTTTCATCTTCCTCTTGTAACATTGCTCGTCCAAATGTCTGCATAAATGTGTTGTGGGGTTTGACTTTACTTTAGGAAAGCTCTTACCACAATGATTACACACATTCATCACCTTATCACCTGCACCTTCTTTTCTTAATTCCAAACCACTCTTCTTACTCCTCCTTTTTCTTCTCTACCTTGTCTTTGTCTTGTACTTTATCTTGAGAAATTTAACCAATTCTTTCGGCCTCCGCATTCAACGTATTATTGTCAGCGCTATTGCCGGTGATTGGTAGAGATGATGATCCTCCCATCGAAATATTTGACCATTCTCAGTAAGAATAGCCTATTTGTATATTTGTTACCTTATTTAAAGCATAGGATAATGTAGATACATCTATGTAATATTAAAATTTATTTGTAGTAAATGCTTAATTTTGTAAAAAAATACAGATCTTCTGTATTGATGATACGTCTGCGAATCAGTATCTTTCCCTCGGACTATGCTTGATATCTGATGGGTGTCTAGAATTAGTCGAGGTCTTGATGAGGCTAACTCTGATAGTCCGAGCCTGCAAAACAAAGCTCCGGAACTACCCGAAGGTAGCAGCTCTGTTGTGATAATGAGATTTCGAGCATTGAATGGGGAATAAAACCCTAATTGCAAAAGTCTAGAGTGATTGAACGTACCCAGTGTTGCAGACTTATGGCCATGTTTATAGTGGTCACCTTGCCTTAGGATTTGGTGATTATGACTCACCTCCATGACTCACCAACCTGTCATGCTAAAGTACCATGATCACTCGTACGTCAAGATCCTTTCTCCCTTGATCTTCTCATATGATCTAGGATATTGCCTAAAATCTGCTCATGCGATGAGTAAACAGTATCATCACAAGCCCCCCAATATAAGCTTCATACCCTCGGGAGGGGTGATGTCTGTCTTTTGTTAGCCCTCGACGCATTTTCTTTTTTCCAATGACCTAATCGAATTGAGGATACTATCGTTCTTGTGCACTCAATTTTGGCGCTCCTTAACATGTGTCCCCCTTTGGCGCAATTCCTTGATATACCTTTTATATGACGGTTGCACGATTCCCGATTTTCAACGACTATTCCCCTTTTCAAGTGAATTACTCATTCTCTACTTCCCCCATACATCTTTCCTCCTCTATATATCTTCCCTCTCTTTTCCTGATGATACCGAAGGTAACTAGCAAAAAGATCTTTCCTGGAAGCTTCCGATACACGTGATGGACAACTAAGAAGAAGGATTGACTGGTACAGGCACGTGGCCAGGACCACTACGAGGTACAAAAGGGTGACGTGTGATGAGAAGGTGCAGGATAAGGGCCAAGACGCCTATAAATAGAGGTCACAATCAGCCATTTTAGGTAAGTTCTCTAAGGGTGTGTTTGGTTGGTAGAATTGGCATTGGCATTGGTGTTCAAATTCTATAGAATTGAAATTAAGTGTTGGTATTACAATTCATAGTCAATTCTAGTGTTTGGCTAATCAAAACAATTGCTTAAGAATTGAATTGTAATTCCAATTTTTGTGTTTTGATGTTTAAAAATTAATATAGAATTAGAATTGGAATTGTCATATTGCTTTATTGCTTATTTTTCATTCTTTATTTTTTTTACAATAGTATTTACATCAGTTCCAAAATACTGTTGACAATGAAAATGAACTTTATGTTTTTATAATGAAAAACAATTTTTTTGACACATAGTAAGACATTACCAAGAATCATCACTATATAATCCAAGAAGCATCAAGTTTGGACATGCACACACACTAAAACTGATCACTTGTCCATTTCTGTGTCTTCTTCTTTCACTACCCTACATCATGGAACTGATCAAAGGGCATGCCACTAGAACCTCCACTCTCTGCTTAATCCAACCTCACTCTTACCTTGAAACTGAGTTTTCAGACAATAAAAACAAGAAGAATTCCTCCGAATCGAGTCCGAGTAGCACCAATTCAAATGGAAATCCACCCTTAACAGCATATAACCCTGAAGATGCCCACAATTCCCTTATCCACTTCAATTCCAACCATCCTCATGGATACAGAAATTTCGCGAATGCAGCTAATTAACTGCAAAAAATGAACAAGCAAAAAATCTAACTACTTAACTGTCAAAACGTCTTATGATACAAATAAAGAGATGATTACATTTTCAGTTATTGGCTCAGGTCCTACTGTTATGTTGTCTGTAACACATGAAATCCTATGAAACATGAGCGAAAGAAAAATGATTTAAATCAAGAAAAAAACCTAACTGATCTAACGTGAAATATGTAATCCCACGGCTTAACTTCTCTCAGTACTATCTGATGATGATCAGATGGATAAGAAATGACTCAATGAAAGAATCTAAAACTCCTTTCACTTGCACTAACTGATCATTTAGACTAGAATAAGATTTGAACTGATCAAAGAATCTGACATTTGACAATAACCTAATTGTTTAAAACATATTTCATGCTTGATTACTACTCTACTTAAAGATTAAAATCCCACCTGGAATACAATAAAATAAAATGGTAGAACTGCATGAAAAACACGGGCAAATTTCCTTTGCAACACAAGTATACAATTACAGAGAAGCAACCAGATATCAAAGCGAGCTGACAATAGATCAAATCGTAGTTACAAACTAATAAATTATGTATCTTTCTTTTTCTTTACAAAAATAAAGGACCCTTCAAATTAATCACATAAACAAATGAAGGTATATCTAACAATTACCTCTTGGTGGAAGTGAACTTAACAATTCATTAGTTTCATCAAACGTGTCTCCACAGCTGTTGATTGACAGGAAAAGTTATGATTTCGCCAAACAAGATTATAGTTATCAGTTGATATAATTAAATTAATAGATGTTTGAATCAGTCCATGAATAGTTTGTCACTGCCTTTAGTGGCTAAAGTCATCAAACATATCTACTGAGAAGAGATTGTTATCATAAATCAGACGTGTAGACAGTAGAGTTTGTGGACTTTAATCAACGAACAAAAAAAGAAAATGTAAATTTTTAAGCCACTTAGCAAAAAGAAAGATCTCTAAATATGACCAGTATTCTACAAGTCTACAAGCTAAACTCAGATAGAACAAATCATATGAGCATTTCTCTTTTTAGGCTTTGCAGATTTTCAGACAAATTGAACTTTCCTCTTTATCCGAGGCATATAATGTTCTTTTCGCACAAGCAGATCTGCATTTCATGACCATATATTTGAAGATCATGTGAGCTATATAACCTTCAAAGCTAAATCAAGCCCATTCAACACAATGCAGCCTAAACTCCCAATTTAGCTAAAATCAGTTTATTTCAATGAAATCACACAACCATCTAAACAACATAGTACACTAATCACAAACTCTATTACGAAAAGGGATTTATAAATCATGTTACCTGAAGCAAGAAATCAACATGGCCAGGTCAAGTGGGCTCCTGTCCCAAAAAGTAAGGGTACTTCTCTTCAGCCTAACATACAATCAACACCAAAAAGAGCTGAAATGGTAACAAGACTGTGAATCTACCACAAGAACATGAACATCGAATTCTTGTCTGAATTATTACCTCCTGGATGAAGCCCAGACATGCAAATGCAAGTCAATAATAATAAACACTGAACAAACCCAATTCATTTTCATCAGAGATCTCAGCAACCCAAAAACTTGGACGGGCAATTAACTAACCTGGACGTAGGGATGTGATGAAGACGAAGGTGATGGAGAATAATACCGCGACGGCGAAAACGGACGACGCAGCCCGGTGAGGAAATATTGAGCCGACGGCGATTGGTGAAGGTTTCGATCCGGAAACGACGAAAGAGACGGACTGAACAAATAATATACAACCAACCCTTATTTTTCTTATAACCCGACTTTGACCCATAGTTGACCCGCGAGATTTTTTTAAATGGTGGAATTGGTATTGGAAAACTTTGCTCCCACAAAAGAATTATATCCATAGAATTCAAGGCCTCCATGGTTTTCAAAAATCAATTCTAACCCAAAACTTTTGTAAAAACAAACAGCGGAATTGGACAACTCTATAGAATTATAAAAGAATGGGTCAATTCTAGGGAAAACAAACACACCCTAACTCTTGAATACGGAGTTTTATCTTTCCTTTCAATACACGAAATCTCATCATAACACCGGAGTTGCTACTCTCGGATGGCTCCAGGGCTTGTTTTGCAGGTTTAGGGCAAACAGGTCCAAGCAGTCTCATCTGAGGCCCAGTTGCTCGGACAAGACAGGCATTCTAGGCAAACAGTCTACACACTTCGTCAGCTATCTACATCACAAAGCCCTCATATATCAAAACAATTCGAGGCACTGTTTACTGGAGCGTATTTCCCCGCATAAGTTGGCACGCCCAGTGGGACTCGACATCAGGGAATCTCACCCTCGACTCAAAGCAACAAACGCAGCTTAGCATCTGAAGGGACTGTTCGGAGAGTAAGTATAACCTCGACGGAGTACAGCTTAGCCGAGGCGAGGCCACTAGCAAGAAAATCCAGTTGTTGCAACAAATCAGGGAGACGATCAAAGTTATAGCCCACCAAGGAGCGTGGAGGCTTGAAGGTTGAGGTATGTGGGTAATTAACTATATGTTGAGCATTATTTAAATAGTAGATAAAAGATTTTTGCAGGAATGTTGATGATAATTCTTAGCTAGGATCGATAAGGTAAATATGCATAGGGGTCGGAAACGTAGAGGCAAGTGTGAGGGGAAAAAATGAGTAGGAAATCAGGTAGAGTCAGTTCATGAGCATATGTCGGATAAGTTAGGGTCTTAAATCGAGGGTCTTAAATCGTTTCGAATGAATAGTTATCGTACAGGTAAGGGCCAATAAGGAATACAAGTAAGGGGAAGAATATGATCAGTGGTTCAGGGTCGGAATAACAGGTAAATAAGGGTGAATACTTCGGCACTAGAAGGTCGGATGGTAGAAGAAAGAAAGTCAGAAACATTAGAAGGGCATCGCCCCGGAAAGTAAAGGGGCATCAGTCGAACAGATAAGCGCCATGGAGGAAAAATAGTGCAAACGATATATATCATGACTAACACTGTTTAAATAAGAATTTTCTTTGCAGGTCACGTACTAGGGAAAGGAAGGAAGAAAAAAAACACAGGGAAGGCAAAAGGCTTCAAAAAGCAAAAGCATGAGGATAACAGATTAGAAGACAGTCGGGAGCGAAGCAGGACACCCACGGAAAGAGCCCTATGTTTCGCACATCAGATCGGCAGCTCCAGGAAGGGAACATCGGGAATATAGGAACAAGAGTACTACATCGGATAGGTCACGACATCGGATAAGTCGCGAAGGGAGGATATTCAAAGAAAGAACGGTGATCGACCAACATAACCAAGGAAGTTGGGATCGAAACAGGGAGAGTTTAGACGTACAAGGCTATTGAGAGAATAAAAGCGTCCGAGAGGAGTCGGAAGTAGATTTGGGGGAAAATCAGGAGAGGAAAAATGAAAGGTAGGATCAGAGTTTTACATAGAATTATAGGAATAAAAGGGGGGATAGGAAAGGGAACAAGTAAAAAGAGAGAAGAATGATATGAAGGAGTTGAACGCAAAGTAGTCGTCCTCGGATGAAGGAAAAAAAAAGGGAAGAAATATCAGAGAAAAAGATAGACTCGGATTTAGGGGGGATATGAAAAAAATGACAATAATAAGGAGAGGAAAGGACAAATGACAGGAAAATGGTATCTTCGGATAGAGGAAAGAAAAGCCTAGTGTTGAAATCATATTTCCCATTGACTTCTTCTATTTAGACATTGATGACTTGTAATTTATAGTGTAAAATACTCTACATAAGTGATCTAAATGTTCATTCCCGTTGCTTATTAAAATTCAATTCGATTGTGGTATTACTAGGCTTCTTTTGATGGTTTCTTGCAAGGAGTTTTTTAAAAGCTTAGAATCAATTGCACAGAGCAGATGGGATAAATGATATAACAAAAGGAGGCTTGGAATTTGTATGATTATGATAACCGCCGAAATGAAGGGCAAGAGTCTCACTGGGAGGCCATGATGATCATAGATGGTGCTTCCCTTTTGCTGATGGTGTTGCAGAAGATCATAATTATACAATCTTAAAGGCTTTTACGGCAGTGGATGGAATTGGCAGCGATAATCCAAAGACTGAAATCAGCACTGGACAAAGGCTATAAATCTATCTTAATAAGGACGGACTTGGCCATACTACAGAAGATTCCAGCATGGCAGTAATGGTCGCAGAAATTCGTTGTCTTAAACTTTTATTCCTTCATATTAGTATTATCAAAGTAGAAAGAAATGTTGTACATGAAGCTCACGTAGTCCTACTTCTATACAGGACTGGCCGTAGCCAGGGGCGGAACTGGGGGAGCGCGGGGCAGCGGCCGCTCCTCGTAGATTTCAGATTACAGGCTATATTACTGTAGCAATTAGACGTTTAGCCTTCGAAAATTTTGAAAAATAGGCTTATACAGTGCAATCTCGCTCCCCCTGTTCGATCTCGCTCTCCCAAGAGCTTGGGTCTAGTTCCGCCACTGGCCGTAGCAGTGGGTTGATATCGTCGCAATCGTCATTTGGATTTAAGGAAATAAATTCCCTATTAAATTCGTTATAACAATAATAAATACATGTTTGATCCAAATCTATAAAATTTATAATTCTAATATCCAAATTTGTATCTAATGAATTTTACTCTATGAATTAAAAATTTATTGCCATCTCTAATTGCATGTTGTTAATATAGATTTAACTTTGCAATTATGAAAACTGAAAGTGGAGAAACCAAAACTTCTTGCTTTCATTTTTGCTTCGTATCAATCAAAATTTTTTACTTTTAGTTTTTCCTCTTTTGGCAAAGAAAACAACTACACAAAGATAAATACACCCTTAATTCTTACAAACAACAATAAGATTCTTAAGTAATATTCAATTCATACCCCTTAAAACTTTACTTATAAGATATAAAATACACTTTTTAAAAAATACAATCGAAACAAACTAACAAGTTTTGGTTGGGAGCGAAAGGAGTACTTCCCAATTCTGAAAGTCAACAAATATAAGTTTCAAAAGTCGTCTACTATAGGAGGCAACATCGATGCATCAATACTTTAAATAACTCCAAATATAGAAACTCACTATTATCCAAAAATTAAATTTGAGCAATTGGCAATATATTTTTCTTAAGTCTTCTTCTTTTCAATAATCACGTTACCCACTTGCATATAGTATTGATCAATTGGCAATAATTTTGTCCCTTTTCTAAAGTTTGACATTTTTATTGGTTTTCTATCCGTATGAGTGAAGAGTGGGTCTGAAAACTACCTCATAACCAGAATTAGTGTGACGTGCATTCTAACTATTTTTTATTCTATTGTAAACTCAGTTTTTGTGGAAGTATTACCTATGTTGTAACATCATAGACAGAAAGTTCCGAATGAGGTAATTTATTTGAATTTTTTAAAATTATGGGAGAAATTAGATGGTGAAAACCCGAAATTAACAGTGTTGACCAGGAATCAAATAATGAAGTGTACTTGCAAGTTACAACCTTAAATAAATGATCAGAGTTTAACCACTGGTATTATATAAAAGGTTTGACACAGGTATTAAAATTAAATTAATATAGTAATTAGTAGTATACATGTTCTTTAGCTTCCCTATAAATGGATGACGATTTCTAGTCAATGAAATAACCAGATATAGACATCAGATTACAAAACAAAATGAAGCACTTCAGCCATTCTCACCCTCTGGAACTATCTTTGGTCCCCGAGGGCAAAGAAGTAATCTGCTCATGCTGCGAGGAAAATCTCGCAGCAGGAGAAGAAGCCTTCTTGTGCACCAAATCCAAATGCAAATTCTCCCTTCACAAGCCCTGCTCTGAATTCCCAAAAAAGCTTAAGCACAAATGCGACCCCAACCACAAGCTCATTTTGCACTCAAAGCTCCCTTCTGAACTCAGTTACTACAGGTGCGATGGTTGTGATTACAAGTTCAATGCCTTTTGCTATCACTGCGAGGATTGCTACCTCAAAGTTCACCCCAAATGTGCGTTTGCGCCGGAGACGGTGAAGCGGGAGGATCACAAACACCCTCTCAAGCTCTACCATGCTTCGCCTTATTCAAGAGATGATTTTTACCACACATTACGTTGTTACATCTGTGATGGCGATGCTAGAAGATCTGACTGGGTTTACTACTGCTCTCAGTGCGATTCCGGCTGTCATTTTTTGTGCGTCAATGCTGAGCCTGTTGAACAAGAATCAGGCGAGGAGGAAGAAGAAGAAGAAACTGCCGCTTCAGAGGAGGTTTGTGAATCTCATAACTTATTCAGTTTTCAACAGTAACAAATTGTATTAAGTTCATTATTCTCACCAAATTAACGCCACTTGGTTTCACACTTAATCGATTCAGTCAGATGGAGATGACCAAGAAGATGAAGATGATGATGAAGATGAAGAAATTGCAGACAAAGAAGATAAAGATGGAGGTGGACAGAAACGTATCAGATCGGATGATGAGAACTCTCAACAGCATTTCAGCCACCACCATGATCTCAACCGTCTCATTCTCGACGAAGGAGAAGAGCTCTGGTGCAGTGGTTGTGGTGCCAGAAACAAAGAATCCTTCCATGGCTGTCTTACCTGCAAGTTTTACCTGCACGACACCTGCCTCAACACTCCTCGTTTTCTGCAGCACCCCTACCATCCTCATCATGCCTTAAATCTCTTTCCCACCCCAACCCATCCCAGCCGCTCATTCATCTGCAACGCCTGCGGTTCTGCCGGAAAATCCTTCTGCTTCAGCTGCGCCCAGTGCGACTGCGATCTCCATCCTCAGTGCGCTGCTCTTCCTCAAGAACTCAACGACCCCGATAAACACGCTCATGTTCTGACTCTGAACTTTGAATCTCCTCGTGTCAGAAACTGCAATGTGTGCAAGAAAGATGTTGGTGAAAATCTGTGGGCTTACAATTGCAACAGCTGTAACTATGATGCGCATCTGGGCTGTGTGGGTAGTGGCCTTACTGTTGCTGTTGAAGAGGAGAGAGAAGATGAGATTGGAGGTGGAGATCAAGATCCAGCAGCTGGAAATGCAGTTGACGCAGTGAATCAGTCAATGAACAATATGAACGCGATGGCTGTAGCAAATATGCATGCCATGGAACGGATGGCGCAAATTCAGCTCCAGACCAATTTGGCACGGATGAATGCGCATGCAGTGGCCAATATGATGCGTTGGTGATACATCAAATTCTGCTCTTGCATGCATGTTTCATTTTCTAAATATTTCCTCCATTTTTTTTTATAAAGAATATTTCCTCCATTCATTTGCGTGTGTGTGTGTGTGTGTTTTTTTTGGGATTTTCTTTCCTTGCACTGTCTTTAAATGTTACAGGCATAAGCAATTATTGGTGAATGTGAGCTTTTGTGTTTTTACATTTTCGAACATGGTACGTACGCTTTACGTTTTTCAGGATTCGAAATATATTTCTCAATGTAATTTGTTTTTTTGTCATCTTCCATTATATGTTTCATCAGTTTTTGTTTTAATATTATGTAAGGAAAGAAGGAAAAGTTGGGTTTATTAATTTCATAATTTGGCCACTAATCATAATTGTAAAGTCTAGTTTATTGGCTGAATTGTGGGAAGTCGATGTTGAAACATCGATCTGGTTTTACCGAAAAAGATAGAAGAATTTCTAAAGCACGGAGCATGTTTTAAGAGGAAAGAGAATATATATTACTCAAATTTCACTTAACTCCTAGTGCCTTTCAACCACAAAACCCTAAAAAATCACAACAAATCAACTACTCAAACTAATGACCAACACAAAAGGAAAATCAAATCAATGCAATTTTCACAACAACTTAGCATAAACAACTAACCTTTGAGATAAAATGTTGATGTTAAACGATCTCCGTAACAAATAATAGAGGATTTAGTTCTGATCAATTTTTCTTCAAATAACAAAAAAAAAAAGTCAAACAAAACATCACAACTTCTAACTAATAACGGGCAGAGGAGAACAGTGATACAACCATAATACTACTACGTACGATATCATAGTCAAATGGACAACATAATGTCATTTTAATCTTACGCTTACAATATCGTGTAGTAACATCATTATACATACGATATCGTTAAGAAGCATTCGACATGCATGAATAATATAGATGCGACATCGTAAACTATTTTATAAAACATATGATCCCGTATTGATATCAACATCTTAACATTAAAATTTTCAACCATGTACGACATCGTAAGTCCATATTTTATACAACATATGATCCCGTGATTTCAACATCTTAGCATCAAAAATTTCAACCATGTACGACATCGTAAGTCCATATTCAGAAACGTCACGATGTCGTAGGTATAACAGTTTACAGAGGTTGAACCTAACCGCCGTTAAATCGCAGTCTAACCGCCTTCTCTGGGGGCGTGGTCACCCGATTGGAAAACTAATGGACATACGACATCGTAAAGTACCTTAAATTACAGCGGTTGTCTTCCCCGCGCGAAACCGCCGTAAATTGCTGCCTTCTATTCACATTTTTTGCACTAGTGTATTGTGAGCGTGTAGATTATGGAAAATTCAGTCTTGGAGATGTCAACAACTCAGTTTATGTGTGGTTAAGGATTGGTGATATTCATGGAACTAATTTTACCATATCTATAGTTGGTGATATCTTGTATTCCTTAACTACAAGGTTTTTAAGATGGGAATTAAACTTGATTGAAGGAAGGATTCTATAGTCGTGAGGAGAGTGATTGAACACGGCATAAAGGTATAAAGAGGATATACGCTACATTGCGAGAACTAACGTTTTTCACCGCAATAATTCTGCACTCAGGATTTGTTTACAGTTCAAGCAAAAAGGCAGCACAGTCTGAGATCTTCATACCAACACTTGGACGTGTGAAGCCTGAGTGTATTGAAGTCATCCATAAAGCTCCTGGAGCAGGAGTGATTGTAGTAGAACCTATTAGGGGGATCCAGACAGTTCGATTGGAGCAAAGGATTGCAAACACTAGATTGTAGAGATAAGTATAATTCTGTCTAGAATAATTAGTGAATAGTTTCTACAACGGGCTACGGCCTTGCAGACGTAGGTGATTTGCATCGAACTGCGTGATCAATTTCGGTGTCCTTTATATATTATTGCTTTTATAGTTTTACTTATTGATTAATTGGAGATAGTAAACTTAGAACATAATTGATCAAATATCTAGTAAATAGGCATTTCAATAACAAATTAATTTAATTATGAAATGGTAATAATATGATATATTTTGAAGGGCAATAATATGATATTTTTTGAAAGGGTAATAATATGATCATTGAGGTCTATTAAATTGTATGTTCTTGAATTCATGTGTCATTTCATTTCGTTTTAAAACTGTCAAAGAAGCTCAACTCACAAATTTATATGATTCACCCGTTGTTTGTCTAGGTTGAAGGAGACAGATTTAATTTATAAGCCAGATTGCGGGATTGCAATAAGTGACAACTGATAATAGATGAGAATCACTATATATATATATATATATATATATATATATATATATGTATGTGCTATATTTTAACTAGTGCTGTCAATCCTGACACGAACCCGAGAAACGCGACACGACCGACCCAACCCGATCTGACACGTAACCCGATTATAACCCGAAAATTATTAGGTCAAATCCGACCCAACCCGACCCGACCTCAACCCGAAATTTAATTTTAACCCGATAAATTTTGACCCCGAACCCGACCTAACATGAACCCGAAGATGACCCGAACCCGACATAATACGAACCTGAAGATGATCTGAAACCGACCTAACACGAATTTGAAGATGACCTAAACCTGAAGAACTGAACCAACTTAATCGTTCGTAAATAGTTAATGTAATTTTAATTTATTTCTAATATCATATTTTTAATTGTTATTAAATCAATATATCTAATTTATTATAATTAATAATGTCGATAAATGGTTGGTTTATTAAAATGCTCAAAAGCATATTTTAATTTGGAAACTTCATGATGTCGTAGGTATAACGGTTTACGGTGGTTTAACCCTAACCTCCGTGAAATCGCATTCTAACCGCCTTCTCTGAAGAGGCGCGATCACCCAATTGGAAAAATTTACCGAATGGACATACAACGTCGTAAAGTGCCTTAAATTACGGCGGTTGTCTTCCCCGCGTGGAACCGCCGTAAATTGTTGCCTTCTATTCACACTTTTGCACTAGTGTATTGTACGTGTGTAGAATATGGAAAATACAGTCCTGGAGATGTCAACAACTCAGTTTTTGCGTGGTTAAGGATTTGTGATATTCATGGAACTAATTTTACCATATATATAGTTGGTGATATCTTGTATTCTTTATCTACAAGATTTTTAAAATGGGAATTAAGCTTGATTGAAGGAAGGATCCTACAGTCTTGAAGAGACTGATTGAACACGGCATCAAACTATAAAGAGGACATACGCTACATTGCAAGAACTAACGCTTTTCACCGCAACAATTCTGCACTCAGGATTTGTTTACAGTTCAAGCAAAAAGGCAGCACAGTCCGAGATCTTCATACCAACATTTGGACGTGTGAAGCTTGGGTGTATTGAAGCCAATCATAGAAGAACCTATTAGGGGGACACTAGACTGTAGAGATAAGTGTAATTTTATCTTGAACAATTAGTGGATGGTTTCTACACCGGGGTACGGGCCCGCAGACGTAGGTGATTTGTACCGAACTGCGTGATCAATTTATGTGTCCTTTATATATCTGTTTTTATAGTTTTACTTATCGATTAATTGAAGATAGTAAACTTAAGACATAAATGATCAAATAACTAGTAAATAGGTATTTTAATAACAAATTAATTTAAATATAAAATGGTAATAATATGATATTTTTTAAGGGCAATAATATGATATTTTTTGAAAGGGTAATAATATGATAATTGAGGTCTACTAAATTGTATGTTCTTGAATTCATGTGTCATTTCATTTCATTTTAAAACTGTTAAAGAAGCTCAAATCACATATTTATATAATTCACCCGTTGTTGGTTATGTTTAGGTAGAAGGAGACAGATTTAATTTATAAGCCAGATTGCGGGATTGCTATAAGTGACAACTAATAATAGATGAGAATCACTATATACGTATGTGCTAAATTTTAACCTATCTGAAGCCAAACAAGACCCCAAATTATGGACTAATAACAGCCCAAATAGAAGTCATTCCAACGATACTCCAGAACTAATTATTCGAAACGGTTGATTTAATCAATGCATACTAATAAATCTCCCTCTTGACTTGAATTCTCAAAGTAGAAACTCCAAATGAGCAAACTTTTGATATGTTAAACAAGTCCAAACAGTATTGAAACTCGCTATGGAGAACAGACTTACTAAACATGTGAGCAACATTATCAGCGATTCACACTTTCTTCACCTTTATTTTCTTCTCACTTCTCAATCAATGATATGGGTCATCAATATGCTTGGTTTACAAAATGCTCGAGGGCCTTATTTTGAAAACCAATATATTTCCATCATTGCAGGTATCTAAAAATGTGCAGAAGAGCGCCGACAGGTAAGGGGGACTCGAAGAAGCAGAGGAATGAGAAGAAAGTGGCTGACTTAGGTGAGCTTCCATTTTTAGATCCGATGAGCTTCCATTTTAGATCCGATGAGTTTCCATTTTCAGATCCGATGAGTTTTCATTTTAGATCCGATGAGCTTCCATTTTTAGATCCGATGTTTGATTTGATCTAATTTGTTTTCAGCCAAACTGGAGGAGAAACGATATGCAAAAGAGGAGGCGGGTCGCAAGATTACCGGGAATCCTCTTCCGGTGTTGAAGACGGTCTGATTCAAGGTGGTGAGATGCGTCAATTGCAACAGCAAAATCCCCAAAACAGCTACGGAATATGTCGATATGGAGGATCACTCTTTGGTGCATCACAGGAAGCTGGTTCAGAAGGGGTACTCGTTGTGTGTTAAATGCGCCGTAGCCTACGAGTGTGTCTACGTGAGGCAGATACACGGGAGCATTTGCGAGGGTTATGGTAAGTTTTAAACTTTTGATTTGATTTTGATTTTGTCAAAAAATGCTAATTCCAAAAATGCTAGATGTTAGTTTTGAGGTTTGACCCATAGACCTATGACTAAATCATGGATTAGAATACCACTACACCAATTTTAGATCCAATGAGCTTCCATTTTAGATCCGATGAGCTTTCATTTTTTTATCCGATAAGCTTCCATTTTAGATCCGATGAGTTTCCATTTTTAGATCCGATGAGCTTCCATTTTAGATCCGATGAGCTTTCATTTTTAGATCCGATGTTTGATTTGATCTAATTTTTTTTCAGCCAAACTGGAGGAGAAACGATATGCAAAAGAGGAGGCGGGTCGCAAGATTACCGGGAATCCTCTTCCGGTGTTGAAGACAGTCCGATTCAAGGTGGTGAGATGCGTCAATTGCAACAGCAAAAACCCCGGAACAGCTACGGAATATGTCGATATGGAGGATCACTCTTTGGTGCATCACAGGAAGCTGGTTCAGAAGGGGTACTCGTTGTGTGTTAAATGCATCGTAGTCTACGAGAGTGCCTACGTGAGGCAGATGCCTACGTGACCCGACCTGACAAATCGGGCTGACACGAATCTAACCCGACATGACACGACACGACCCGATAAAAAAATTCTAACCCAAAATAACCCGACACGTATCAACCTGAACCTATCTGACACGAACACGAAACCCGACACGTCAACCAGAATTGACACCACTAATTTTAACCTATCTGAAGCCGAACAAGGCCGGAAATTAATGGACTAATAACAACCCAAATAGTAGTCATTCCAACTATACTCTCGAACTAATTATTCAAAACGGTTGATTTAATCAATGCATACTAATAAATCTCCCTCTTGACTTGAATCCTAAAAGTACAAACTCCAAATGAGCAAACCTTTGAATTGTTAAGCAAGTCCAAATAGTATTCACACTTCCTTCACCTTAATTCATTCTCTTCTCACTCCTCAATAAATGATATGGTTCATCAATATGCTTGGTTTCCAAAATACCCGAGGGCCTTATTTTGAAAAATATTTCCGTCACTGTAGGTATCTAAAAATGTGCAGAAGAGCACCGACAGGGCAAATTAGTCGATCAATGGTCAAGCGGCAAATTAGCCAGTATCACCGTCGATTAGTGATCAGATTGTAGCGACCGAATCTGATTAGTCAATGTTAGATAAGTAGCGTCTTATCGGCGATTAATCTAGATCTAACTTTTGCATCCATCATCACCGTAGTTCAATCCAAGTTCGATCCGATGCGTCCGTTGCCGCTGTGGCCAATCCAGTCCTGAGATTTAAGCGAAAATTAATAATTTTAATTTAAAATAAAATTTAATATTTGTTAGGGTTTATAACAAAAATAATTATTATAAATTATGCATATAAATGATCATAAATATTCCGACTGCGTGTTCCTAATAAAGATTTGACTTTGCAATTTTGAATCTGAAAATGGACAAACGAATTCTTCCCAATTCTCAAAGTCAACACATGTATAGGACTAATAGGAGGCAACATATTTTTCAAAAAAAAAAAAAAAAAAAAAAAATAGGAGGCAACATCGATGCATCAGTACTTTAAAAAACTCCAAATATAGAAACTCATAATGATTTTTAAAAAAATTAAATTTGAGCAATTTGGCAATATATTTTTCTTCTTCTTTTCAATAATCACGTTACCCACTTGCATTTTTTTTTTTTAAACAAGACCCACTTGCATATACTATATAGTATTGATCAATTTGCAATAATTTTGTCCGTTTTCTATAGTTTGACATTTTTATTGGTTTTCTATCGGTAATGAGTAGGGGTGTGCATGAACCGGTCCGGACCGGAAAAATGGACCGGACCGGACCGGAAAGTAACGGACCGGAACCGGATATAAGGGATTCCGGTCCGGTCTTCGGTCCAAACTTTTTAGGAATTCCGGGTCCGGTCCGGTCCGGTCCAAAACCGGGTATTTTCCGGTCCGGACCGGATGGACCGGTATTTAATATAATTTATGTTTTTAAATATTTATTAATTAATTAATCTGTTATTTTATTTTTGGTCATTAATATTAATATTATTCTATCAATTAAAATTATATTTATTGAAATTTAGAGATTTATAAAGGTGGTTTTTAGTTGTTATAAATTTTTTACTCTCATTTTTTTTGAACAATATTAATCTTTTGTGAGACCATTGCATCTTCTTTTAATATTTAAAAATCATGCAATTATGTTTCACACACTCTATTTTAATATAACTCATTTTTGTTATAATTTTCATATTAATAAATTTTTTGTAGTAAAAAAAGTTTAATTTTTAAAATAAAAATAAAGTTTAAAAAATAAAATATTAAAATTCCGGTCTAACCGGTCCGGTCCGGTCCAAACCCGGAATAATTCCGGACCGGTCCCGGTCCAGAATATCCCCTTTCCGGTCCGGTCTTCGGTCCAAGATTTATGGGCATTCCGGTCCCGGTCCAAACCGGTTCCGGTCCAAACCGGTTCCGGTCCGGTCCGGTCCGGGTCGGACCGGTTGCACAGCCCTAGTAATGAATGAAGAGTTGGTCTGAAAACTATCCTCATAACCAGAACTAGTGTGACGTGCATTCTAACTATTTTGTATTTGTAAACTCAAGGACTTTTTTTTTGCGTTTTTGTAGAATTATTGTATGATTTTTTTATTTTTATTGGGAAGATGATTCTCTCTTTCAATTTTATTTTTTAAAAAAAATCTTTGAGGGAAATTAGGTGAATACCCGAAAGTCCGAAACACGGTGTTCACTAGGAATGCTCGCAATTTTAAAAAGTCAATGGATATTGGATAAGGCATCCCAATAGAAATTTTTTAAAAAAATCAAATATCATTCATATGTTGTTGGGAAACGCCCAACATCGATTTACAGTGGAATTGACATACAGTCAAACCAACCTATAAAAAGGGTAATCAAACTACATGTCAACCAGATTATCCGCTGTACTATTACATTAAAGAGATACAATAAAATTGTAATATCGCCCTCGGGGAAATTAACTTGTTGCCGCGAAAACTATATCTGGTTGGCAAAGAGGAGCATCACGCATCAACCACAAAGTCAATCAGGGATCTGCTACAACTACAACACCACCTGATAAAAAGCATGATTCATATTCTCCAACCTTTCATGAAAGACACAAATCACGAACAAAAACACGATCCGCAACAGCAGATCAAGAACAAGAAACAAAAAAATACGAAACACAATTTGTAAACTAGATCGCGAACAAAACTTCAACATGAACAACCAGACCGAGCATCATAAACACAAGATCTAATTGATCATATCGAAGAACACTATTTGTGTGAATTCACACTTATTTAAAGTAAAAGAAAAAATCAAAAAACAAATAAACGATTGTTTTCCCATCTCCCCTATCAAAATCGCCAAAAACTAAGGTTTCTTTTTGGCCGGCGGCTAGGGTTTAGAGAGGGGAAGAAGAAGAGAGGGGAAGAAGGAGAGAGGGTGTTTTAAATCTTCCCAATAGAATTTAATTAACCACTCGTATCATACTTTAAATGGTTTGAAAAGGTCTCAAGTAAATTAATTACTAGTAATAGTAGCATGTTCTTTAGCTTCCCTATAAATGGATGACGATATCTCCAGACAATGAAATAAACAGATTAAGACACAAGATACAATAGAAAGTGTTTCTGAAATAAAATGAAGCACTTCGGCCATTCTCATCCTCTTGAACTATCTTCGGTCCCGGAGGGCAAAGAAGTAATCTGCTCATGCTGCGCTGAAAGCCTTGCAGCAGGAGTAGAAGCCTTCTTGTGCACCAAATCCAAATGCAAATTCTCCCTTCACAAAACCTGCTCAGAATTTCCTAGTAAGATTAAGCACAAATATTGCAACCTCAACCTCGACCACAGCCTCACTTTGCACCCAAAGCCTGACTGCGATTACTACACGTGCAATGCGTGTGAGGAATATATCAATGTCAGTGGCTTTTTCTATGGCTGCAGGAAATGCTACCTTAAACTTCACCCCAAATGCGCGTTCGTCCCGGAGATGGTGAAGAGGGAGGATCATGAACACCCTCTCAAGCTCTACTATGCTTCGCCTTATGATGCCGATCGCGATGAAGATTATTACAAAGTTCTTACTTGTGAGGTTTGTGATAGCGTTGCTCGTAAGCCTGCTTGGGTTTACTACTGCGATGAATGCGATTACGGCTGCCATTTTGGGTGTGTCAATGCGGAGCCTTCTGTTGAAGAAGAATCAACAGAAGAAGAGGAAGAGGAAGAAGAAAAAGAAGATGAAGAAGAAGATCTTACACAGTAGATGAAGAAGATCATGAACATGAAGAGGGAGACCAAGATGGACAGAAACGTATCATGAGATCGGATGATGAGAATCCCCAGCAGCATTTCAGCCACCGCCATGATCTCAACCGTCTCATTCTCGACGAAGGAGAAGAACTCTGGTGCAGTGGTTGTGGAGCCAGAAACAAAGAGTCCTTCCATGGCTGTCTCTCATGCAAGTTTTACCTGCACGACACCTGCCTCAACACTCCTCGTTTTATACAGCATCCCTACCATCCTCATCATGCCTTAAATCTCCATTCCACCCCAACCCATCCCAGCCGCTCATTCATCTGCAACGCCTGCGGTTCTGCCGGCAAATCCTTCTGCTTCAGCTGCGCACAGTGTGACTGCGATCTCCATCCTCAGTGTGCTGCTCTTCCTCAAGAACTCAACGATCCCGATAAACACGTTCATGTTCTGACTCTGAACTTTGAATCTCCTCGTTCCAGAAAATGCAATGTGTGTCAGAAAGATGTTGGTGAAAATCTGTGGGCTTACAATTGTAACAGCTGTAACTATGATGCGCATCTGGGCTGTGTGGGTAGTGGCCTTACTGTTTCTGTTGAAGAGGAGAGAGAAGATGAGGTTGGAGGTGGAGATCAAGAGCCAGCAGCTGGAAATGCAGTTGACGCAGTGAATCAGTCAATGAACAATATGAACGCGATGGCTGTAGCAAATATGCATGCCATGGAACGGATGGCGCAAATTCAGCTCCAGACCAATTTGGCACGGATGAATGCGCATGCAGTGGCCAATATGATGCGTTGGTGATCCATCAATCCTGCTCTTGTATGCATGTTTTCATTTTCTAAATATTTCCTCCATTGATTGTTGTTTTTTAATTTTTTTTTTTTTGTGGATTTTCTTTCCTTGTTATTGTACTGGTTTTTTATGTTACTCACAAAACCAATGGTGAAAGTGAGCTTGTGTTTACATTTTCGAATATTGTTTTAACGCTTTCGGCGTTTCAAGATTCGACAATTTCTCAATGTTTTTCATCTTCCATTATGTTTTGTTCGTTTTGTTTCACCTCATGTAACATAGAGGTGGGTTTATTCATTAATTTCACCACAATTACATGTAACAACGTTTGTTTCATCTTAATAAAATTTCTATGTGTAACATAGATAATTTATAAATTTACGTTTAACTTTTTTGTTAAATTTTATTAAAATTTTCATTTAAATACAAACTATGCCGTACTAATCTATTTATATTTAAAAATTTGTACGTCCAACTAATTTAATATGATTATACAAATTAATACATAACATTACCAAATTTTGTACAGAGAGCTGAAGCTGAATTAACATCACTAAAATTTATCCTCCTATTCTCTGATGCATGTTTATAGAGAAGCCAACAAGCCTGCTGATGCCATAGCTAAATTGTGCTTACAATCTCAACATGATCTATCTTTTAGTTTTGGCTCTCTTCCTAGTACAGTTCAAGGTTTAATTAGACTAGATCAAATGTGTACTCCCTCACTTAGAATATCCAGAATAGATACTACTGATTGATCTCTATTTTTTGCAGATTGTGAAGCTCATTGATGTAATCATCAATGAGTCTTCTATCTTTGCTGATTCTGAGATCTCACTTCTGACATGGAACTGCTACTGCACAATTCACACTCCATTTTTGCTGGAAGCAATTATGAGCTTGCTCAATTTCTCTTTCACTGCTTGACACTGGAATAGGCTGATTCTTTTGTTGTACATAATCTCTACCATTATTTTGACCTCTTGACAAAGTTGAGTTTTGTTTCGACAATTCTCTAATCAGTTCGGAGGCTATAAGATATTGTGTAGAGTATAATTTTAGTTAGTTAGCCTATTTTTTCATTCCTTTGGAAGCAAGGGTTTTGCTTCATGAGTTTAAAGCTCTCATCTTGTACTACAAACTGGCGTATGCCTCTTTTTCTGTTCTTGTCATTTAACAGGCTTGAGGAGCCTAATATAATCCTCCCATCCTTAAAGATGGCTTTTGCCGAAAAAAAAAAAACATCACCAAAATTTACTTCAAAAAAAAAAAAAACATCACCAAAATTATGTGATTTCATATCATGAAGCATAAATCAGAATCCATGTCCAAATCAATCACGTTCACATAGCCCTTTTAAGGAGACTTTGAAGGGATCCCATGCCCACCAAATATAGAAATTAACTAATTAATAATGATCAACAATATTATATTTGAGCAATTGACTTTAAGTTTACTTCTTTGAAACAATTACGTATTCACTTGATGCATTTTGGGTTTAGCAATTAGCAAGGCAGTATTGTCCATGTTTAAACATCAACCTAATATAACTTTATAAGTCAAGTTCAGAAACCGCAACAAACCTTATATATTTCGGGGGCAAATTGACAGTAAGGGTTATGATATAAGTTCAAACTATACTTTGTAGTACTCTATATTGATAATTTGTAGTACTCTATAGATTACGATAATATAACTTGTGGTAATTTAAACGTGGAATTTAGAGATGGACATCTTTAGATTGATAGAACAAACTCCGCGTGTAATCATTCTTTAATATATTAAAATTATAGATAAAAATATATAAATAAGTATATTTGAGTAAAAAGAAAAGAATTTCCCATCAAGAAGATATCAAAATATAAAAATACTACAAATAAGATAATATTAGTGAAAATCCGAAACGGAGTTGACCTTGATAGGGTTGATGAACTTCTGACTTTCCAAACACGGTGTTGACTCGAAATCAAATAATGAAGTATACTTAGAACTTTACAATTATGGAAGGTATCACAATAGAGTTTAACCAGTTGTATTATATAAATGGGCTTGAGTACTAAGGTATTAAATAAATTATAGTAAGTATGCGTGTTCATTATCCCTATAAATGCATGACAGTCCCATATCCCTAGTAAATGGAATAAACCATCAAATTAACTCTGGTTTAAGTACTGAACAAAATGAATCATTTCAGCCATTCTCATCTTCTGGAACTATCTTCGGTACCCGAGGGCAAAGAAGTAATCTGCTCTTGCTGCGAGGAAAGCCTCGCAGCAGGAGAAGAAGCCTTCTTGTGCACCAAATCCAAATGCGAATTCTCCCTTCACAAACCATGCTCAGAATTCCCAAAAAAGATCAAGCACAAATATTGCAACCTCAACCTCGACCACAAGCTCATTTTGCACCCAAAGCTCGACTGCGATTACTACCGGTGCAATGCGTGTGAGGATTATATCAGTGTCAGTGCATTTTTCTATGGTAGCAGGAAATGCCACCTTAAACTTCACCCAACATGCGCGTTCGTGCCGGAGACGGTGAAGCGGGATGATCACGAACACCCTCTCAAGCTCTACTATTCTTCGCCTTATAATGCCGATGGCAAAAAACTTAGTTGTGTTGTTTGTGATAGTATTGCTCTTAAGTCTAATTGGGTTTACTACTGCAATGAGTGCGATTACGGCTGCCATTTTGGGTGTGTCAATGCTGAGCCTGCTGTTCAAAATGAATCAAGTGAGGAGGAAGAAGAAGAAAGTTCCACATTAGAGGATGACAATGCCAAGGTTTGTAAATCTCATACCATGACCTCTTCTTTTATGTATTTTCAAATTATTTAAGTTCTAACGGTAACTAATGGTTTTGACTTCAGTACACGTTTAATCAATTATGTTTTCAATTTGGATCACTTTAATTTTTGAAAAAGAACCCGCGTTGTCTTGAAGAAATTAGTCAAATGTGATTACAAAACATCTTGCTAGCTTCATACGTACATAACATAAAATATGCATGTTCTGATATATTTTTTTAAAATTTTAACTAATGCCCTTCGGTTTCACACTTAAAAATCGATTCAGTTAGCCATCTGGGGAGTAAAAGATGAAGAGGAAGCTAATTCAGATAAAGAAGATAAACATAAAGATGGAGACCATGATGGAGATGCAGATGGACAGTGTTGGAATTGTGATAGCAACTCTCAGCCCTGGAAGCTCGGCCCGAGCATTTGGAACTGAAATCATGCCCAAGATTCTCAGCCTAAAAGGCTCGGCTGGAGCCTTTCTACCTGAAGAATTTATTTTGGCTCAGTCGAGCTTTTCCTTGTTTTATCTTTATTTTCTCCACGTGTCATCATTAGAATGAGAACCTTATCTAGTATAAATAAGGCTTGTATGCTACGCTATTCCTCAAGAAGTTCAGTTGAATCTTCTCAGATTTGTTCTTGATTTTCGTTCTCAATTACCAGCTCTCATGGAGGGGTAATTTCGATTTGTTAAATTTGTTCATGGTATCAAAGCTTCTAGGCTCTTAGATCCAGACGACCCAGACAAGATCGGAAGTGATGGCGAGCGGTTCGGGCAGCAACTCTGATTGCGTGGATTCAAAATGCAATCGGTGAGGATCTATTGCAAGGATTTGCATTTGCAAAGGATGCAAAAGTACTGTGGGAAGAGATTCAGGAAAGGTTTGGTGAAAGCCAAGGACCTCTCTTCTATCAACTGTCAGAAGCTTTGGGTGACCTGAAACAAGGTACAAAGTCTCTGAATCAATATTTTTCTGAAATGAAACATCTATGGGATGAACTGGATATCATTAGACCTATGTTATGTTGCAAGTGCTGTGATTGTGAGTGCATTTGTGGTTTTAAAGAATCATTTAGTAAGAGAGTGAACGAAGATAGGCTAGTACACTTCATGAAAGGTCTTACAGATGATTATGATGCATTGAGGTCTCAGATCTTAGTCATGGAACCCTTGCCAAGTGTGGCTAAGGCTTACTCCCTCTTTCATAAACAAGAACAGCACAGAGATGCACAACACTCATATGTTAACTCGGGTGAAAATGCTGCCATGTTTGTGAGGCAGAAAACTAGCAATCCAAGTCACTATAGTGCTGCCAAAGCGGTGCAAAGGCAGAGAGAGATAGAGGCTAGAAAGATCGTGAAATGTGACTATTGCCACAAGATTGGACATCTCAGGGAAACATGTTACAAAATCCATGGATATCCAGATGGATGGCCTATCAGGCCTAAAGCATTTGCAGCCAATCCAGGAACTTATGCTAATGAAGATGATCATATCAGCCAACATAACCCTTTGGAGATTGAGGATCCTAGTAACTCAATGAGCATGCAAACCATGATACAATCACTTATCCAGCAGGAGTTGGGGAAAATGTTGAAGGGAAGGGCCAGAGAGAGTGTGGGAGAAGCACCCGAGTCCATCAACTTTGCTCACTTTGGAGACTTCTCAGGTAGTGTGCTCTCACATCTTGTTAATTCTGCAGTAGTTTTTAATAATAATGAATGGATACTTGACAGTGGTGCATCATCTCATATGTGTAGTAATGCCTCAGCTTTCAGTTCTCTTAAATCTCTCACAAACAAAATCCCTGTGCATTTACCTGACAAATCAATAGTCTATGTAGATGCAATTGGTTCTGTTAAAATCAGCAGCAGTGTCTATCTCCCCGAGTGTCTGCATGTTGAATGCTTCAAATTTAATCTCCTATCTGTCAGTAAATTTTCAAAGCAGTCACAATGTCATTTTGACTTCCATCCTCATATCTGTGTCATACAGGACCTCAAGACTAGCAAAGTCTTGGCTGTTGTGCCTGAACAAAATGGTCTGTATGTTCTCAATCAAAAATCCTTTTTGCCTGAAGAAATGAAGAGGAACTTGTCAAGGTCAAGCTTAGAACATCTGTCTTTGCATTCAGCCTTGTTTTCCAATCATCTGTCATCTGTGGACAGTCAAGTACTCCATAATAAATTAGGACATCCTTCTGATATTGTCATGAAACATTTGAAGCTGCCTGTAATGAATTCTATCTGTAATGTTTGCCCTCTGGCAAAACAATGTAGACCTTCCTTTCCAACTTCTTCCATTAAATCTAAATGTGCTTTTGAACTCATTCATTTGGATTTGTGGGGACCCTTTAAGGTGAAAACCACTTCTGGCTGTCAATATTTCTTAACCATTGTGGATGATTTTACAAGAACAACATGGACATTTCTAGTTTCTGTCAAGAATAATGTCCATGCTTTGCTTGACACTTTTCTAAAAATGATCAAAACTCAGTTTCAAGCCTCAGTCAAAACAATCAGGTCGGACAATGGCACTGAATTTGTAAATAATGCATGTCAGCTACTCTTCTCCAATCATGGAATCATACACCAGAAATCATGTCCATACACTCCTCAACAGAATGGTGTAGTGGAGAGAAAGCACAGGCACCTCCTTCAGGTGGCTAGGTCCTTCATTTTTCAATCCAACCTTCCAATACATTTCTGGGGAGAAGCACTTTTTGCTGCAACTTATACTGTAAATAGACTCCCTACCTCAATCCTACAATGGAAATCCCCATATGAGGTTCTCTTTAGGAAATCACCAGATATTTCCTACCTCAAAGTGTTTGGAAGTCTTTGCTATGCATCCAATCTTCAGCCAAACAAACACAAGTTCAGCCCTAGAGCACTTCCTTGTGTTTTTCTAGGATACTCAACCACTCACAAGGGATACAAACTTCTTGATCTTTCAAGCAAGAAGATCATCATCTCAAGAGATACCGTCTTCCATGAGAATGTGTTTCCTTACGCCAAGACACATTCTCCTTCCTCCACATCATCTCCTGAAACAAATGGATCATGTCCTATGCCTACCATTCCCATACATCACAATCACACACCATTCCATCATTCACATGATCCAAATCACATCCCAATCTTGTCTCCATCTGTCATACAAACTCCAGCTGCAGCTACACCCCCATCTCAGTCACATTCTCCACCTCACTCTCACTCTCCTCCAGTTCCATCACAGTCAAATATTTCACCAATACCATACGGAGATTATGACAGTGATGAAACAGAGCTTCAATGCCCTTCCCCTGTTCTTCCACAGTCCAGTCCACCATATGAAGCACCAGTTCCACCAAGAAAAAGTGAAAGGGTGAAAAACAGGCCAAATTGGATGAATGATTTTGTTGTCAATGCTGTAACTGAACACTTTACATGCATACCCACCTTTTCTGATTCACATACAGCATTTGTTGCACAATTGTCAAGTATTCCAGAACCTTATTCTTATAAAACTGCTTGTGGGATTCAAGAGTGGGAGCAAGCTATGGCTGCTGAACTAGAAGCTCTTGAATCCAATCATACTTGGGATTTGGTTGTTTTACCTGCAGGAAAGAAAGCCATTGGATGTAAATGGGTATACAAGGTCAAATGTAATGCTGATGGCTCAGTAGAAAGGTACAAAGCAAGACTTGTAGCAAAAGGTTTCAGTCAAATAGAAGGAGTGGACTATTTTGATTCCTTCTCACCTGTTGCAAAACAAGTCACAGTGAGACTGTTTCTAGCCATGGCAGTTTCCAAATCCTGGAATCTTCATCAGGTAGATGTCAATAATGCATTTCTACATGGCTATATCTCAGAAGAGGTATACATGATACCTCCACAGGGCTATACCAAAGCATCACCAGGCCAGGTCTGCAAACTGAGAAAGTCCCTTTATGGACTAAAGCAAGCCTCTAGGGAGTGGAATGCTGAATTCACTAAACATCTAATTTCCTATGGGTTTGCTCAATCTAAAAATGATCACTGCCTGTTTCTCAAGTACTCCTCCACAGGATGCCTAGCCCTACTTATCTATGTTGATGATGTCCTCATTGCTGGTGACTCTGAGCTAGACATCAGCAGGTTAAAATCTCATCTTCATCAGCTGTTCACTATCAAAGACTTGGGATGTGCCAAGTATTTCCTTGGAATTGAGATAGCTAGATCCTCTGAAGGCCTGTTTCTGAGCCAGGCTAAGTACATTGGGGATATCACCTCAGACCTGCACCTAAAGGATTGCAAAGCAGCTGCAAGTCCTTTGCCAGTCTCTTGGCAGCAAGAAGATGAACACTCCCCTCTGATTTCTGATGCAGGTCCTTTCAGGAGACTCATTGGAAGACTTCTTTACCTATCTTTCACAAGACCTGACATCACTTTTGCTGTTCATCAACTTTCACAATTTGTACAAGCACCAACTGATCATCATTGGCAAGCTGCCATTCACATAGTCAAATATCTCAAAGGGTGCCCCACACATGGACTTCTCTTCCCAGCTGTCAACAATATAGAACTTTCAGCATTCTGTGATACAGACTGGAACACTTGTAAAATCTCAAGAAGGTCCACTACAAGCTTCTGTGTATTCCTTGGATGCTCTTTGATTTCTTGGAAATCTAAGAAACAACACACTGTCTCCAAATCATCAGCTGAATCAGAATATAGAGCAATGTCTATGACCACATCAGAGCTTAAATGGATCTCTTATCTTCTCACTGACTTCCGGGTGCCTCTAGCTTTGCCAATTCCACTTCAATGTGACAACACAGCTGCTCTACACATCACTCAAAATCCTAGGTTTCATGAGCGTACTAAGCATATTGAGATCGACTGCCACTACGTCAGAGATGCTTATACAGAAGGCTTCATTGATCCTCTACATGTATACTCCTCTTCCAACATTGCTGATGGATTTACAAAATTGCTTCCGCCTGCTGTGTTTCAGTCTTTACTGTTCAAGATGGGATTTTGTTTTCCACAAAATGCTCATCTTGAGGGGGGCGTGTTGGAATTGTGATAGCAACTCTCAGCCCTGGAAGCTCGGCCCGAGCATTTGGAACTGAAATCATGCCCAAGATTCTCAGCCTAAAAGGCTCGGCTGGAGCCTTTCTACCTGAAGAATTTATTTTGGCTCAGTCGAGCTTTTCCTTGTTTTATCTTTATTTTCTCCACGTGTCATCATTAGAATGAGAACCTTATCTAGTATAAATAAGGCTTGTATGCTACGCTATTCCTCAAGAAGTTCAGTTGAATCTTCTCAGATTTGTTCTTGATTTTCGTTCTCAATTACCAGCTCTCATGGAGGGGTAATTTCGATTTTTTAAATTTGTTCAGACAGAAACCAATATGATGCGTTCGTGATCATCATTTCTAATCATTTCATATATGCTCTGAATTTCTCCATTCATTTGTGTGTTTTTCTTTTCGCTTTTCTTTCCCTTGTTATATATATAAACTGTGCCTTTATATGTTACTCACAAAACCAATGATAAATGTGAGCTTGTGTGTTTAATTTTCGAACATTTTAACGACTTTCCCGGTAATTTCTCAATTAACTTGTTTTTGTCAGCTTCCATTATGTTTTATCAGTACTGTTTGTGCTCTTGAATTCATGTGTCATAGTACTGTACATTAGTCCATGTACTTGAATTCATGTGTCATAGTATTTCGTTTTGCTTTAAAAATAAAATTAAATAAGCTGATCTTTTCCCAGTATAAACCAAGTTCAAGAACATCAAAGCATCTCTCAAAATACAAATACTACTGCATGAATTAGAAAACTCAAACAGAACTTACAAACAATAACACAAATCAATACTGGGAAACTTTTATTTTAAAAAACTCATCAGAAACGCACACTTGATATCACCAAACCAATCAAGAAATCAGTAGTAATAGTACTTTTTATAGGACGGCCCAACATAATCGCTTGCATTGTCGAGTGCCTGAAGAACAAGTTTGTTGGCTATATCTTGCTCCAGCATTTCCCTATGCATCTCATAAACCGCCGCGGCTTCTCTTAGTTGCTCAGCCTGCCCACGGTTTTCATCCGCATCCTTTGCCTTTCCCCAGTTTACCGCGAGCGGGCTGCAGTCTAAATGCATCCCAAAATCACAGCCCTTGCAGTAGTAAAACCATTGATTGGGATCCACGTCTCTCTCACACACACCGCACGTTGTTTTTACGACCAGATCCAAACAGGAGTGTAAGAACATGATCATGTTTGCTGGGAACCTCGAGCGTTTTAAGGCAAAGCTGCACAGTGAAGATGAAGATCGCGCTTGCACGAGGCACAGCTGAAACTGAAGGCCGTGTCTGCAGAGCCGTAGGCATCACAAATGAAGGAACGGCTCGCGTAGGAGGCAGCTGTCGTGAAGGTAATAACTAATACTCGCATGAGATGCATCCATGGAAAGGGAGTTGGATCTGTGTATCGCAACCGTTGTAGTTGAGTTCTTCACCATCATCGAGCATGAGGGGAGCCAGTTCATGGTGGTGGCTGAAGTGTTGGTGATTCTTCATAATCTACAATAGCTGATAAGTGATAAGTACGTATTTAGTTTCTTGCTTTTTTTTAGGTGTGGAGCTGCCTCTTACCGGCTTTAATATTTATATATGTAGAGATTGTGTGACATGATAATATATAAATTGTAGACTAATTCATATTATACGTAGTTATCTCAAATTGCATTCATTTTTATAGATACATAAGGCTATGATAAAAAAAATACAAAGTGTTGAAAAAAATATATTCAAAGAGGGAATGAAGAAGGGGATAGCTATCCACGATGGTTCTTCAAAACATCACTGCAGTTTTATATATGAACCGCTCTTTAATAAGGAATTAGCCATCCTTATTATATCAGAAGGGCAGTCCGAGAGTGACGCTCAAGCAAGTCAAATTTCAAAATTTCGAGAGGCTCAAAACTCACTTTCTCTCTCCTCGAAGACCCAGCAAAAAACTTCAGTTCGGCGGGGTGGCCTCCGGCGAATCCCGCCGCGTCGGTCACCCCCGCCACCTACTCCTACTTTTAGATAGTTTAGTTTAGTTGCTTAGGTAGTTTACCACTTTTTCCCTCGCAAAACTACAGAACCAAACCTCAACCGACGGAGCGCCACGATTCCACAGTTTCCGGCCAGACACGCAGCTCCGATCGGGTCACCTAAGATCGGAACGCTGCAGAGCTGGATCGGACGGAGATAGCGGACGCCCAGCCACTCGCCGGACCGGCCAGGCGGGTTCGCAGCAGATCTCAATGGGCGGCGGTTTATGGCTTCCGTCAACGGCGGCTCCACTCGGTGTCGAGGATCACGGCGGGGTCACGCACAGGCGGGCATGGCGGGCTGGCCCGGGCCGCTCCTGGACGGATCCGGCGAGATCCCGTCCAGTCGAGGAAGTCCGGTCTGGGTCCATCCAGCAGCGCCTAGCGGCGGCTCACCCAGCCGGGTCGTCTCCCGGCTCGGCCGGCTCGGATCTCATGACCCCGAGTCGGGTCGGGTCGGGCCCGTGGTTCAACCGGGTCGGTCCGACTTGGTCACCTGGTTCTGGTCCAATTAGAGGGTGAGGTGGTTTTTTCCTTTCTATTATTGTAGTAGATTTTATGAATAAGGTCGGGAATATTTGATCTGGGTATAATTTTCAATTTTAGTTTACCGGACGGGTACGTTTCTGTTTCGGATAAACTTTAGCTGACTTCAACTCTTGTTTATATTGTGGGTAAGGAGAAATCCGAGTCAGAGTAGTAATTATACATACTTCTGGCGATATCCTCAAATATGAACTAGATTTGTAGACCGTGGGAGCTAGTGCAGCTTTTCTCGTGTTAGATAATACCTTGTTTCAAATTTCTATACTGTGTGTTATTTGCTAGCTAGTTAGACCCGAATTGGTTGGAATCTGCACATAGTCTTGACCTTATAGTAGGGGATATGATTTGGAACCGGTCTTTTTTGCGGAATTGTCCTGACAGACTTGATGAGTAGCCTTGTCCATTTGTTTGTTATATCTCTCTTAACCCTTAATTGGCGAGAGAGAAAACCCCATGGGCTTCTGGACTAGGTAACATTTGTGCCTAGACTAGTAGACTTTGATTAGATAGTTTAGAATGCAAAGTTAAGGTGCTACGCTTGTCAGGTAGTTTCAGACAGTAGATTTGTAAGATGTATCTCTTTTTTGATGTAAGCCTTCGGGCACCATTGCCTCCGGGCAACACCCTGCTTCCAGGCGAAAGCCTAGGAATTAGCCTTCGGGCTACACAGCCTTCGGGCAACACCTTGCTTCCAGGCGATAGCCTAGGAATTAGCCTTCGGGCACATCGCCTTTGGGCCACCTTTGTTTTTTATTTTATGTTGTTTGGGTTGAGGAGCCGTCAATAATTCTCAAGATTCGCCTTCGGACATAAAAAATAAAAAGGAATTAGCCCTAATTTAAGGACTAAGATTTTATTTTTATTTTGTGTGAGGAAGTTTTTGTGGGGTTTTGGGTCAAGTAATGCGTGGTCACTTGGCAAGTGGGATTAGAACCTATAAATTTAATAACTTTTATTTTTTTGGTCCTCCTAATTTTACCCAATTGCTATATGCAGGACCGATTTTCTAATGCATGACCGATTTTTTACCATAATACCCCCAAGTGTACCCTTGCATTTTGAGTAGCTTTTTTTGCCTTCACAATAAAAGAGGCATTTTGGTAAAAAACCGGTCCTGCATGAGAAAAATGGTCCTGCATGTAGCAAACCCCTAATTTTATTATTATTTTATTTTTCCCATTATTTCTTTACTTTTCTTTTTCTTTTTCCCTTTTCGCTAATCCTTCGTCGTCGCCTCTACCTCTTCCCGGAATACCATCAGATCAAATATAACACTCCCTCCGTACCAGGTGGATGTGCACAGCTGACTTTTCACGGTCTTCAATACACGTGTTTGACTGCTAATATCTTTAACTACGTATATTATAAAGATATGAAAATTTGATATTAATAAACTACATGTTATGACGATATTAGATACGACAATATTTTTATTTATCTATGCATTCAAAAATTCAGTCAAAATTTAGCATAGTTGACTGAAAAAAGTCTCCTGTGCAGAAACAACTGGTCTAGAGGGAGTACCAACAATCAATCTTCCACGCCGACGAACCCAATCAGCACCGCTGAACCTAAACAAAAGGAGTTTTTAAAATTAAAGGCAGAAATTAATGGTGCTGAATTTAAAATTTAATGGAACAAAACTCAATTGAACTTAGCCAAATTTAAATAAACTTATTTTAATTGAACTGGGTAAACTAAATAAAAATGAATCTAAAAAATTGGATGATCAAACTGAATGAACGGAATGTCACAAAATTTGCTTGGTCTTGAAGAAAATAAACTAAATTAAATTTAACCGAATTTAACCAAACTCAAATGAATTTAATGGAATTTTTAAATGCCAATAAAGTGAACTAAACTGATTTGACTAGAAAATATATTAATTTAGTAAAGCAAGACTTAACTAAATATAAATGAACCTAAACAGAAATAAAATAAAAAAGGTTATTAGTGTCTTTTGGATAAATAACCTTATTAGGAAAATTTGAATTAGTTAACTAATGTACTTTCTAGAAATTATACTAAAGTTACACCCAAATTTCAAATAATGTAAGTTCCACCAACCCTTAATGCAAATTTTCCTTAAACATTAGTAAACAAAGAAAAATATTGTAAAATAAAACCGATGACACAAATACTTGAAAATTGATTAAAAGTATCAAAATAAGGAGAGTCCTTTGTTAGCCAGCCTAAAGGGCTGATACTTTATAATTTTATGTTGATGTTAATGTTGATCATGTAGTGATGTGATTGGATTGCCCTCGAGCCCGCTGATGACCTCCGTCTGGTTGTCGGATCTCACCTGTAAAGTTCCGGAATGAATTCAAGCGAAAACTCTCTGAGACCCAAGTCAGCTTTCAATCGTTGAGTATATTTTTTTATTTTTTTATAATAAATTTCATTAATTAAATTAAAACCGATTACAAAGTATTCGGCCTAAGTGAATGGCCATATCATGTTCCTTACCTAATACACTTCTACTTACTTTATTTATATTAAAAAAAGGAGAAAGAACCTCTTAGTAAAGCAAGAATGGTCTCTGCGGTGCCCTTTATCTCCCATGGCGCTAACTCCACATCATTGAGTGCCGCCACCGATTCCGACGAGTCTCTAAGCAAACAAATACCATTTGGGGGCTCCCTGGTTGCTGCTTTGATCGCTCTCCAACATGCTTCAGTTTCAGCCTGTAGTGGAGAGGTGGAAATGAAGAAATCTGATCCCTTTGTTGTCCCTGAATTAGTAGAGATTGACCAGCCTGTTGTGCCAAGATGACAAGATTTATGGAATGATCCATCTACCTTGATTAGAGCTAATTGATCACTTTGAGCCTCATTAGAGTTCACTTTGAAGTCTTCTGAGAATGTTGTTTCTCCTGAGGTGCTGATTGTGAAGGTGTGCTTTGTATAACCTCATGCTTCTTGAGTAGCATGAATTTTGTTGTGGCTAGATTAGCACATATTTTGGGATCCACATCCACATTTTCCATGGTTTTTTGTTTTTTTGAATCCAGATTTCCCAGAGAGAAAATAGAAGCAGTCTATCCTCATCAACTAGATTATCTGCTATCAACCATTGGTGTAGCCAAGAGCTGGCAAATTGAGGCTGTAGTTGTCCACTTTCTGTCTCAAATGGGAGTTAGACCAGAAAATCCTGCTATCTCTACAGTCCATAAACAAGTGAAACTCATCTTCTTCATGTAGATTACATCTAGGGCAAGTCACCTGATCTGAAATCCTTCTCTTTTGCCTATTTATCAGAGTTGGAAGAGCCCTGGATAGTAACCTCCACATAAATGTGTTAAGTTTTTAAGGTACCTTTAGATTCCAGACTTTGTCCCATAACTTTTTCCTTCTCAAGTCCACACACCCCACTTCTGTCATGGCAATATGATATCCTTTCTTCACAGTGTAGTTTCCACACACCCCACTTCTGTCATGGCAATATGATATCCATAACTTTTTCATTCTCAAGTCCACACACCCCACTTCTGTCATGGCAATATGATATCATTTCTTCACAGTGTAGTTTCCATTCTTGTTATGAATCCACAATGGCACATCCTCTACTGTGGGGTCTGCACTTATTCTCATGGCCATGATATGGGGTATTATCCTTCTGGGAAATATGGTCTTCAGCAATGGTTCCCTCCAGGATTTTGGGCCCTGAATCAGATGCTCTACTCTCAGTTCAGTAGACTGAGCAAAGATGTTACTAGCACCTAAAGGATTGTGTACTGTTGGGATCCATTGCTCTTCCAGTCTTATTCTTCTCTCATTGTTGACCTTCCAGGCCATACTCTTAATACAATCTCAAAAGTGTGTACCTTTCTTCTTGTTTCTTCATGTTATTTATAGAGAGAATGTCATTATCTCTTTTCTCAGTTTCCACCATCATCATGCGATCATGGTTCCTCCATTCTCTCCTACTAAGAGTCATGTGTTTGGCTGAGTGGCTTTCATTGTCATTTTGGGTCGAGGCCTCTGGGCTTTACCGTCTAGTATATTCCTAATAGTCGGTTTAGCCAAGTATACACCATGTAGTGATACTATCCATTTATTTCTTGAAATTCACCTTACTTTCAATGATTAATAGTTGATGTTGTTTTTCATATTGACTTTGTGTAAGTGTTCATTTTTTATAATATTGAGTAAATTGCATTAATGGTAGTCAAACTATTGGAAAGTCCCATCTAAGGTACCTAAACTAATTTTGCTCCATATTTGGTACTCGAACTCTCCTATTTGTTCCAAATTAGGTACTCATGCCAAGTCTCTTCGTTAGCCCCAAACAGAGGCATCTCTTTGATGCAAAAAATGACGTTTTTACTCATTTGAACTTGAGCGGTAACCATTTCCCAGTCCAATACGAGTGACCCAATTTATTCACTCCTCCTATTTTTCTATGAACAAAGACCAAAAACCCTAAAAGGTTGAACATAATTTTTTTTTGTAGAGCAAGAATGCGGTCAAAATCGTCCCCTCGGCATGGCCGTCACAATGGGCAGAACTCCGATTAACTCAGAAGAAGCCCCGATTGATAAACCGCCGGAGGATGAACAGTACATATATTTGTGCGATAATCATAGTGACAGTGACTGAGAAGGGACCTACTTCAGACCCATTTTCACTCACCGAGTGTTGCACGTAAGAGAAGTAGATGCTTTCTTCAATCGCCAATTGGAATACGGTAAGTCGTTCTCAAATTAATGGGTTTCCATTTTTTTCAATGTTTCCAACTTTGTTATTATAGTATGAATGTATTTGATTGATTACAATTAGTCTACTTATTAATGAGTAGTTATAGTATCTTTGATTGTCCAAAAAATATTAGTTAGGGAATTTTGATGTGTGTGATTGGAAATATAGAACAGAGGCAATATTAAGCATATGTCGCATATGTTCTCGATAGTAACAAATGCCACTAAGATGGTTGTTGTTATCAGTTTTATTTATTTTATGTTTTTCACCAACAAAATATTACTTAATACCCTTTGTTCACAGTACTTAATACATCCCTTGTAGGCATCCCTTGGTAGATTTGTTCATTTGTTCACAAAAAACATGCACTCACAGAATATTACTTAGTACACTAAAAAGACAACCCAATACATTTCAATCCTTCTTGAGATGATCCTTCTTGTTTTTGTTAATCTGGGCTTGCTTCTTCTTCTCCTTGTGTGTCAAGGGCTTCTCCTTCTTCTTCAATGCAGGAACAATCCCATCAGCTCCAACACCTTCAATGCTCTTCACCTTCTTGTCAGGATCGTAGGACTGTCTTAATAGGGCATCCAGATCTGCACAAGTGGAGTAGGAGGACTTCAATCAGATTTTACCTCAGATTCCCAAAACAATTTCACAGCCGGGAACAGACTTGTTGTGACAGCTTCGAGCCCAAGTCCATCTAGCTTGGACTTGGTGTCCTCATATTTCGTGGCGAATCTTGCAGTCTGATCTTCAAAAAACTTGTATCTGTCCTCCAAAAACTTTAGGACTGGTTCATAATAAACCTTCTCGAAATCTGCAGATGTGTCTTGAAGGACATGCTCCTCCTTTTCGCCATTGTTGTTGGTTTCGCCCTTGTTGTTCCTCTTCGGCGGCATGGTGATGGTGATTCGGCGGCATGGTGATGGTGATTCGGCGGCGGGGGCTTGTGGCGGTTTGATGGCGTTCTTTTCTGGTCTGAGAGGGTAAACCCTAATTGCTTGATCATTCCTCAACCAGTTTTGTTAGGCTCGTGATTGACAAGAAACCTGTGATGCTTTCTTGATCTTAATAATTGATACTTGTCTATAAACTTGATATTGATATGATATTGGCCCTTTTGCTATAGCTGATGGTATTTTGAAATCACGGCTGGAAACACGATCCATACATTATATCGAAAACAGTAAACAAAAACCACAAAAACACGACCTTTATAACCAGATCGAACACAAAACATCGAAGAGAACAACTAAATCATCAATTTAATCGATCAAATCGAAGAACAATTCTAATGCGCGGATAAATCCACACTTATTCGATAACATAAAATCAATAAACAAAGAAGCAATTCCTTCTCCACCTCTCCATGACGGAAAGATGGGGAAGATTGGAGGAATTTTTAATTTGGAGGCAGATGCACACAGAGAGGGTTTTAAATTAGTTTAGGTGCCTTAGATGAAACTTTCGAATAGTTTGAGTACCATTTATGCAATTCACTCTATAATATTTGTAATTAAATTACCTAACATTTAAACAGTCTTTTCTAAAAATAAAAATAAAATCTAGAATGCTTTATACGAAAGTTATACAAAATAAGACCCTGATTGCCGGACCTTATCTGTAGATCAGTTCAGTTCAGCGAAAATGTAATTTGATGACATTCAGGCTAATTCAGTCATGTTGATTCTTTTTTCAATACATTAATTTTACTTCAGTTCCGTAAAATATAAGGTCTAGCAAACATGGTGTAAGTAAAAACAAACACGTAAATGAAACTTATAAAAAATGTGGTTATGATACAAGACACTTAATTAATTAAAACTTGCCATTGTTAAAGCCGTGAACACGTTGCGTGTGTGCAATGGAGGAGACTGCGAAAACTTTCGAAGTTGAATATAAGAAGACTTCGCAATTCTCAAAGTCAAGACATGTAAGTTTCAAATCTGATAGGTGAGTAAAATAAACAGATAATTTGAGTGTTGCAATTGCAAATGAAGATGTTCGACAGTCTCCTTTTTTTAAATAGTCACATTACCACTTGCAAAAATATATCATCAGTTTGCAAAACCTTCGTCTTTGTCCAATGTTTGAGTTTAAGTTTTTGTTTTACTTCCCATAGAGCAACGGTTGGTATCGTTTTCTAAACAATGGTCCTATATCCAATACTTGTGCTTCTGCAACTATTTCATCTAATTGATTCCGACTATAATTAGAACTGAAAAAGCAATAGAGTCAGCCTTCAAACTTAGAAAAACTTAGATATAATACCAGCTATATATACACAAAACCTCCAGAATGTACTTTTAAGTCGAAGAAATTTACATGGCAGCACCTTCTTATCGAATTTCATTACTCCTTGTTGCTGGAAGACTTGTCTTTCTTTGGACCACCAAGAATACGAGAAATCTGCAGACCCCTGCTAAATGCTTGGTTGAACAGCATTCGTGTCTGGAACTCAGAAACAAATGGAAACCAAGCCAAGAATGCAACAGGAGTAAATAACAGTAACCCCATTAGCATTTCATAGCCACGAGCAAGTGTCCGCACCGATGCCCAAAATCCAGCTCGTAGAACCCACGGCCTCAAAGCTTCTGCAATCTGTGTATAACATTTGACAATTGTTAAGGCGCAGCTATTCTGTGCTGGAAACAGGAAAATGAGAACTAATTTGCTCACCAGGATTAGTCCCCATCCAGTTGGCATGAGTGCGAGTATGCAAACCATAATATCCCGAAGTGTCATTTTAGTCAGGACGACTAGTGTAATCAGAGCGGAAACCAGGGTCAGGAATATGAAGGCTTCAATCAATCGAAACACAAGTTGAAATTCAGCACTCAGTCGCTTTCTTCCAAAGGATATAGCCTGCACAGTTCAAGTTTACAGAATGAAAAGGCGAAAACAAAAGGAAGATGATTATCTATGTACACAGAAACTGCTCAGAACAATTAACAGAAAGCATTATAAAGGAAAAAACAAAGAGATTAATTATTTGGCATATGAATCTATAAAATCATCATCTGGACTAAGGAAAGTCCTACTACTCACAGACATCAAGGCAACCTATTCATTCCGAAGAAAAGAAAAAAAAAGTCTATTATTAAATACAACAAAACTTAGAACATAAAATAATCCATCTAAACCCTAGTACCAAATCAGTAACAGAAAATCACAAATTCATGCCAGAAAAATTGTTAAGACGTGCCATTTAACTCACCTTCAGCAAACCCAATATGCCAAAGATCACAAGCCACGAAAGACCATAAATCTGGAAATAGAAACACACACAAAAAATCAAATAAACATTGCATTAGTTTTGTCAGAGAACCTTCCAAACATAAGAAGATGCACAAGATAACATAGCAATGATTTAAGTACCAGAATACTTCGGTTAGCCTTAGTAATGCTCAGGTGATATATGAGTCCATATTGATAAAGGAAAAACCGCAGAGACAACAATATTTCCACTATTACACCGCGCTTCCCAGAGTAATGAAGATGCTCTTGTTCTTTCTCCCACCAAGATTCCCAACTCTTTTCTGGGGAAACACCTATCCCACCCCGATTGTTTATCCACTTATTCCAATCATTCCAGTCATCCACAATCTTTTGCCATTCGAAACCAGAAGGGTTGAAAAGAAAGGGGGCAAAAAGCCATGTTCCCACCAGAAACCATATTGATACAGTTATCAATACATATGCAATTACACCTCTATATGCTTTGCCAAACAGGTGGTACACGATAAGTAGAGTCATTAGTTCAATTCCCTTGACAAAATGGGTCCTGGAGTAGAATCTGTAGTTGTCAGCAAACTTAGCATGAAACACAACAAACCCTCGGCCTGTAGCTCTGTACTGTGCCCCACCATGGAGCAGTGTTCTCCCATAATAATGGGTCCTTGTTCCTAGAGAAAATGTGAAAAAAACTGGAGCAAGCTGTAGTTGCATCATAACAAAATCAGTCAAAGCATTGCGAAAACCGCTTTCAAGACCAATTTCCATCATCATAGGCAAGGCCATTAGGAGCCCAATTTGTACAAAAGACTGAGAGGCTAGGGCCACTTGAAGAGGTTTGTTGTCTCGAATTGCTGGATGGTTACTCAGTGCTTCTTCAAGACCACTTAGGACAAGATAGAGACGACCGTATAGAAACACATAAACTATTAGCACAGTAACCTGTAAGGAAAACAAAGAGTTATTGAGATAATATCCATTAAAATGCCTTATCGAAATAAGAAAAACTGATAATAGTTCGTATACATTACCAAGGTGCTAATATAGAAGCCGACTGTGGTAAAGTAGCACGACATCATGCGGAAAAAGTCAAATCGATGGCCAAGCCTGTACACATCACGACTCATTGTCTGCTCGCCATTGCCATTGGCTATCTTTGCCTCAAAGAGAGCGATTTGATTGAGACCCACATCCCTCCCTTTACCCACTTGTATATACTCATGATGGGTGACAGTACCACCACGAAGTGTAGAATTGAAACCTGCACACAAGTTTACACAAGGATATGTTAGTAAATTTACGATCGAAAAAAACTGCATCACTAAGTAAACTTAAAATTAGTGGGCATGCCTGCAAAAATGTCCTCGCTTAGGTTTACAGTTTTGGAAGCCTTGCTGACACCACCTCTAGTCAGGTGAAACAATCTATCAAAAACATCAGGATGGCCATAGTGGAATCGCACCCTGGAATTATGCAAGAAAGAAATATCTCAGATATAAACAGTTTGTTTAATCAGCTTTCAGACATTGAACATAATTTCAAATGTGTTCTGATCCTTCAGCTCTCATTCATAACTTATTTCCAACATGAAAATTTGTAAGCACAAATTTCCTTTCATCATTTTCCAATCTCCCTCTCACTGGAGGTCATATTTTTGTCATTCTGGAGTTAACCTATGTATATTCATGGTCTCTGTCACTTACGTGGAGCAAGGTAGTACTTTGGGAGACATTAATCAAGACAAAATTTTCCCCAATACAGATATTTTAGATCTCTACCGACACATTCAAAATTCATAAATACAATAAGACTGACAACCCTATACATAAAGGACTTACTTCAATGGATTCGCCAACAATCTCTGACCAATTGTGACAAAGCTGGTTTCTTGCATTGACATGAACCATGCAAGTGAAGAGACACTACACAAAAAAGCACACGATAGATAAATTCACAAGTTAATTACAATGAGAAAGTACTGTGTTGATGTATTTATTGACGAACTATATTTACCTAGTCAACCAAAGTGTGTTTTTATTGATAGCATTAGAAAATAGACTCTAATTCAGGAATGGAGGGATATTTTTTAACACTTGTCTTTTTTCTCTAAATTGTAACACTATATATTGAGCACATAAGTGATGTTATACCTTGACAGCTACCATACAAGCTAGAATAAAGGCAAAGAATTTTTTAATTAAAAAATACACAAATAGAATTCTTCTAGTTCACCTGCCAGTGAATATGTGCTCCCTAAGTCCCAATATTGTTGGAGTCCTCACACCATACTTCTTCAAAAATTCTTGCAGTAGATTCCTCATTTTTAAAGCATCCTCCATGTAATTATCCTATTCATAACACAAAAAGGAATCTTTCAAATGAAATAATATAAAATAAAACTTCATGTACAGAATCCTAGGACATACCTGATTCATATCAATGGTTTGCAATCCTTCCCCCCGCGTGAAGATAATGGCATGGTTCTGGTTTTCTGGTTTTCCTTCACCTATTAGTGCAGGTCCAGGTAGTTTAATACGATATATAACCTGAAAGACATCAAAATCACTAACAGAATTAGAGGATAACCCAAAGACAATGCAGTTAAGAAATTACATGCTAAAAATGGTACACAGCCTAGAAAACAAATGCAATTGGAAAATTACACACAAGAGTGAGTCCGAAGCAACTAGCTTAAAAGAGCTTTGTCAAAAATAGAGAGTTTTTTCACATTGTGATATACTTCAAATTAAAAGATAGGTGCAGGCTGCTGCATAAAGTAAAACTAAAATAAATAATCTTCAGAGAATTTTCCAACACCAGGCAATGCAAAGGTAAAATATCTAGAAAAATATTAATTGATAAAACTTATGTACACTCTTTGATGATAAAAAAGTGAGCGAGGATTAAAAATGATCAATTTGGAACAAAAATTTAGTAGGGTCATTACTTCATCCAAAGTTTCACAAACACAACCTAGACAAATTCATTTCAGTAAATTAGTAAATACCTGATCCAACTTTTGATCGGGTTCAGAAGAGTCAACGGACTTGGGCGCAGCCTTCACAAGGGCAGAGTAATAAACCTTCTCAATGGGCTTTTTGGATCTATCAATGCTAGTTTCTTCTACCTCATCAATATAAGCTACACGTAGAGATGGATATCTGCCGGAAATAATCGAATGAATGCGACAGAACAAAGTTGTCAAATAAACACTTTAGATAGAAACCATTTTGGTACATACTTTGTCATTAGTCTCAAGATATCAGTGGCTTTCTGGTCTCCGGACCGCTTTTGAATGCCATACATTTGACAAGAAACTACATATGTGAACTTCATGTCTGCAACCGCTTGACATTGAACATATAAGGATCTATCATTTCTTAATTGCTCTTCTGTATTCGATTCGATAACCTTATAACCCTTCAACAGATCTAGAAGAATAAAGCATTGACAAGTTAATAATATATCTTATGAATATTTTACAAGCAAACATAGTGTAATCATTAAGCACCTTCATCTTTTGCCATATCCAGGAAGGCCTGAAGTTCCAAAGCTTGCCGATAGTACATCATGCCCCGAACTTGATCATGTAAAGCAGTTCATGTAATGGAGGGGAAATAGAAAACACCCCCCAAAAAATGCAAAAGTAAAACATGTCAGACCTCATGCCTTTGTGTAAGAAGTCTAGATATGGTCTAAGAAGAAAATATTGTACACCTGTTTTTGTTAATGTCTGGCCTCTATAAGATGCCCATAGTCGCAGTTCTTCTTCCATCCTTATGTTCCCCATAATGTCTTCTTCGCTGCTGCAATCAATGCGTTCAAGAAAGTTGTCCCATTCGTCTGCAACAAATTTTATATGTTCACGCCAGAACATTACAACTTAAGTTTACAAACCTTAGTAATAATAAAAGAAACTAACCTGGGTATATTTTCTGCAAATAGAAAAGTATTGAAACACCATCCTCATTAGGTTTCTTCAGCGAATTAATGGAGAAAAGAACCTCCTCATTGTAGTAAGGAGTTAAGGTGCTGCAAATAAATGTATGCAAGAAATTTGTGCTTAGAACAAGAAAGATTTTTAGAACACAGTTCCATATATTGTTTTATTTACATCATAATTCATATATAATTATGATGTGTAGCTTTGCCATGGGTTTCAAACCCATATCCGGTCATAACTTTTACCCATGATTCAAGGTTAGTAATTAAAGAAGCAAAAGAGTCTCTTACTTAGAACTTGATAATCAAAAGGCAATATCGTATGAAGAACATATATTAAATCACGAATAAGCCTAAAGTTCAGACCTTTGTTGAAGTTAAAAGAAACTAAATCAACCATCCAATATTATTAGTGGTACTTACGAAAAGGATAGCATGTTCCGAACTTTGGGAGCATCAGGCATTTCCATAAACAATGAATTTGAAAAGAAAGAGATTCGCCTCCGAGCTTCTATGTTGGATGGCACATCCATTGCTGATTCCTTGACCGTGAGCAGTAAATGGAGCCTTTGTATCTGAAAATTATCAAAGGTTTGAGTTCATGTCTAATCTTCATTGACATAGTCACGAGTATAAAACTTCAAATATTTTTGAAGAGGATAAAGGAAATGCAACAGAAGGAGCATGCACTCATTTTGAAAAGGAAAAAGAGAAGAAAAAAATTACACTCTCACAATAACCACAGTTCCAAGATTACACTCTCATAATTCCAGATGTAACTAGAGTTGTCAAACAGAAATAATAATCCAAGATTGGAAGTATATACCTTTTCTTTCCAAGCACCTGTTTCTTCTGATACTGGGAAGTTCAATGAGCCAAAAATTTGATATTGTTGATCAAGTGGAGTCATACCCTCATTTATGCCATAAGCACCACCGTGACTCGATTCTAGCAAGCTAAAAAATGGATATAAACCAGTTACAATGGAAATTATTATAAATATACTTAAAGCCATAGTGTAAAAATACTTACGTGGGAACTGAGTCTTCCATTATGTCTCGGGTCACAACCTCGAGCATGTTGAGCATCACGATGACCACTTGATCCTTGTCCTCTTTTTTATTTTCTTTCTGTAATATTCAAACTCCCCTCTAAGAATATCCAACAGATTTATGTAACAGTACTTATAAATTACTTGAAATTGTAAATACCAGGTACTCAATGAGCGTCACAAATTGTTCACTAAGGTTAGGAAGAGCGCCTAGTTCGAATTCCTCAATCAGATCCCCCTTCTCTATGTGCTCATCCACTTTAGAGAAGATTGCATTTATAACACTAAAATCAAGAAACCAATTACAGATAATATCAGACACTAAATTTTATATATATACTTCCATCATAAGTGACTGAAATGAAACTTACACTTTTTCACGTTCACCCACAACCAGATAGCTGATGATGCTTTTACATGAAAGGTAGCATTCACGAATAGCACAGCGCATGTAAACATCCGCACTCAACCTCTTATTCAACTCATGGACACGGTCTCTTACAATGCTGTCTTTAGCCATATCCAGTGCAATTGGAAGCTATAAAAGTATATACATCAAGCATGAATATAGCTCATTCAGAAGACAAGATGATGAAAACCACTTCCGGTATCATACCTTACTAGCAAGTAAAAATGGAGGCCACTGAATAATGTCTAAATCACGATCAGCCCAGTAAGGAACAAGCAACAAGTCCTTTTCCCTATTGCAGAACTCCAACATCTTAAAACAACATCTTAAACAAGCGTTATCCTACCAGAACAGTATCGTCAATTACCTATTGTTAATCAGATCCTCTTCTCTAAAGCATTCGATAATTTTATTCCACATCTGAGCAAACCTTGCACCTTCCTTTTCCATATTTGATGGGATCTACAAGACCACATTGAGCTCAAATGCTGTTAAACTTTAGCTAAACTATAATGGGAAAGCACGTGAATGCAGATACCACATCCAGTACTGAGTAAAAAGTCTTATTATTGACCTCATCAAATTTGCGAGAAAATGTGGCTTTCAGTCCCTTCTTAGCTTTAACATTCTTCTCCACAGGAGCTAGACGAGCGTTAAAAGCACCCGGCAAGGACTGGAAACGAGACCTCAGCATACCCAAAGTGCGAATCTGGGAACATAAGAGTTAAGGAATTTTTTATAAAGTCAATACCGGAAATTTAAGCTTAATTAAAGAACCACCACAACACTATTGCATCTCATTTGACCAACAATTTTAATGCAATATGGAATCGAAAACATATCAGAAAAGAGGTAAAAAATCTTGTAACCAGCTATGTATATAGTACATAATTTCATTGGTAAATGAAAACTAAAGTGCTTCAAAATGAAATTAAGTTTCTGTGTGGTTTGTCTCCATAAAATTTTACAAGTTCTTGTGCTAGATGTTCAATTTACTTGGTTCACCTTATAAATGGAATCTCAAATATTTAGAAACATAAACTCCAATAAAGTGAGGTCTCTCAAAGAAATGTTGAATCCTTCTGAGTTGAAACTTATTTAATAACTTAGTACAACCAATTCCATCAGCAACACATAAAATAAATAGATGTAGTAGAGAATCAAAACATACCTCTCCCAGACGGCGAAATGCTCCATATATGCCTCCAAATATAGTGGAGAAAATAGCATACCAGATCTGTGTGTCCATAAAATAGACCTGAGAATGAAATTTGCATACATCTGATGAGGAAAATGCTAAACATGGCACTTCAAGAGAGAAATTAGAAATACATAAATTTACAACACCAACAGCATATATTGGTATAAGAATGGCCAGAAGCAAACCAGAATAATAGGAGCCCAGAGTACAATCACCACTCCTATATTGTTACTTGCTGCAAAGAGAGACAATCTGTTGACTCAGCATATATAGATTCACACAAGTCAAAATGGAGATCTATGCAATAAATACCTCGTGGGAAGAACTCGTGCCACTCATACACCGAAATATGAACCTTCATAATATCTTTTGTTGGGCTTACAAGAGGCTTTATCTGAAATAAGGAAATACATCAGCAGACATGCTTCAGCACCACAAAGGTTGGTGATTATTAGAAGAGAACTTGCAGAATAAGCAATTTGTCAAAGGTTGGAGAAGCAAATAACAGCAATGTCTGGGAACACTAACCAAGACTACCGAGAAAGTGTAGGGAAGAAAGAGTTATATTTACAGCAAACAGAAGAGCACCAGGAGGGGTAAGTGAGAGCAACCACGAATCACAACTGTGCCCTCACATTAAGACATCATTAATAAATTCCACAAATTACCAAAAATAGAAAATTGGATCATTCACTGGTTTAGCAGCACCATTCAATGATTTAACACGATACAAAAACTGTATCACTTTTTTGCCAAGATCAAGCAAGAGATGAGAGTATCAAAAAAATTATAGAGACATCACCTCTATATAGTAACTAAATGTCAACTTTGCTGCTAGAAGGAGTACCCAAAATATGGTATACCTGGAACAAATGAAATCTTAAGAATAATGGGCAGATTAAAAAAACACCATCCAGGTAAGGTATATGGGCTTACTTGAAAATGGAAAATGCGCTCTCTTGCATTCCCCTACCCACAAAAAGGCGTGGCTGCATGAGAACATTTTATTACATTAAATTAAACAATCTCTTCAAATTATAAACAATAATCATGATAACAGAAATATCACATACATGAGACCACCACATTATGAGCCTCACAATCCTGTAGTCTGATCTCTCAAGATACCGACGAATGAAAGGGAAGAGAAACAGTACTCCAGAAAGCATATTCGGTGACAGGTAAATGAAAACTGCGACAATAAACAATGAAGTGGAACCTCCACCATTTCCAAACCAATTTCTAATTGTCTGGGATAATCCAGATGGATTATTCCAGCTATATGCATAAGTTACTGGCAAAATAATAACCCACGAAGCAGCAGAGATCACTTTTAGAATATATCTCAGCTTCACATACAGAGACATGCTGTGCCTTGCCCTCCAGCTCATAGAAAGGTCAACGCAAGCTGTTAATGCCATATTATGGAATAAAGATTTAGTGATTAAATTAAGAATCCTATTCAACTGAAAAGAAATCAACAAAAGTAATTTTCCCTTTTCCAATTAGCTTGTGTACAGCAACACATAGTTCACTAGCTTCACAATGTGTGCAACACAAGAAAAATCTGATTATATATGAAATTCATACATTTTATAATACTTGTGATGCTTTACAGTTCAAAGTGCTGAACAAAGGTAAGGTATTCTATACTTCTGTCATACTCTTACTTCTAGCATCACCAAGGTATTTTATACAGTCTGTCTTAACTCTACTAAACAAGTTAAATTTCTGGATACTGAGTAATCAACCTCGAATGACAATATAATAATGATCTAATGCAATGGTAAGATATGGCTGCTTACCCAGAATGAGTTTCAGTATGGCAGCTGTTATGAAAATGCTCAAAACTTTCTTGAATACATTCTCCGAAAAAACAGAACCCAAATCACCCGAACCATTCCAAGCAATGATGATCATAGCCTAGGTTTTTGACAAGATTTTGTGTTATATATAGAAACTACTCCAGGTACAAATAAAGAAAAAACGTAAGATAAGAGATATTTCATTCGAAAATGGAAATGTGGATAGTGATGACTGGTGACACAACATGACGAAAAGCCAAATGACACACTTACTGCGACCACCAAATGCATAAACTGGATAGCAGGACAATACAAGAAGATGAGACACTCAGAAGCAGTAAATATATGCACAGCTGCTTACCAAGCAAGGCCTCAAAGTCTTTCTAATTTTAAATTTTTAGAATGCCTCTCCATTTTCATGTAATATGTAAAGCCTAATTCTTTCTACCAGGATTAAAGTGTCAAATGTGCCACTTTTAAACATTAGTCGTTCTGGTGATATTTGTTGTGCACATACGTAGAGCTAGGTGATTGTACTTCACATGCACAGAAAATTTAACATGTGAAAAAGTTACCTGTAATGACAATATAAAGAAGCTCCACATTCTATCAAAACTCCTAAATATATGCCAAAATGAGCGTATCTCAACAAAATTGATCTTTCCCATCCAGTTATTGTTTCTACTTCCTTGGATTTCCTGAGTATCACATTCATGGAGAAACCAAAGTATTAGGTGACAGTATAGAAAGCTGAATTCTAAGAGAAACTTGTACTGACAAAAACAAAAGTTCGCAGCTATTCTATATGAGTTTAAAATTATAGTCTGCTACCCAAATTTATGGAGGTACAATGAAGATATACTTTAAAAGGAGAAGAGCAACTCAACAAAACCTGATTCAAGGAGACAACACATACAGAAGGCATGAAAATGGAACAAAGTCTAGTCTAGTAAGGGGTGAATTCTGATTTGTGTCGCTAGCATTTTTGTCCTTTTATTAAGTTTCACCAATTATTCCATCACATAAAATTTCTTTTATGCTGAATTTCAGTTAGGTATTCATTTTATAATTGAGCTTTGGAGATCCACTACACAAGGTTGGGTAATAATGACAAATATTAACTTCAATACTAGTTCTCCTTGATGAATTTTAAAGAAAAGATGTATTTGAAAACTGCAGAGAAATAACTTAGAGAGTAGGGGAAAACTGAAACATTAAGTTAAAAATGGCAACATCAGTGGTGCCTGTATATGTAAGCTTATTCTTCCTTTTTAAAAGAAAAATCCTTTATCAAGGTAATTTAACGTTCTCCCCCAGTGATCATCCATTGTTATATGCTTACAGAATTTCTGTTCAGGTCAAGGCTCCAGAGTGTAAAATGGTACAATTTAAGCTATCATTTTGTTTATATATCAGTCCAATGCTCGGTCATTAAGATATCTGCTATCATGCTAAAGACTTATGTCAACCGTCCTTCCAATATCACTTTACATTGAGCTATTTCCACTTGCTTTAGGTTTACAGTTCCAGATGTTCAGTGGTAACAAAAACCTTTCTTGAAGTTTCTGCTTTTAAGTAGTTTTTGCAATTCATGTAAGTAAAAATGATTCCAGAAATTTTTGGACAAGAATACTGATCCCGGATTATTTATTTAGTCCAGGAAAGAGTTAAGGATGGTGCCTCAAGAGAGAATTAATAATTTCTTCCTGAAAAACTAAAAAGTGGATCTGGAGAAAACGAATGCAAGAGAAATAGTATAATTGCAATTATAAAAGTACATACTTCTTTTTCGGTATTGAATTTATCAGTGGGGACACCGAAAAAGTCTGCATCCATACGCATGGGCCATCCTAGTCTGAAACAGTTGACTGACCTACAAGTATGTGTAAGACCTGTTGAGAATGAACTATTTTGGGGGAAACAATCATAATAATCCTTTAATGTTTGTGAACCTTACCAGAAGTATTCATTTAAATCATCATAGTTTCTCCATTTAGAATGCTTTGACTTCCCATTTTTGCTTCTTTTAGCTTCCTGTACAGCAGAAATGGTGATAAAAACAATTCAGAAAACCTAACCAGAATTTGGTATTGTAATTTTACTCAACCCAAAAAAACACACAGAAATTATACCTTGGCTATTGTGTTATAAATTGGCGTAACAACTTTCCTCAAGAAAGCCTCATCTTCACCACCATACGCGGGCTTAATAGTCTCACCGGTCATGGGACTTACACTTCCAGCAAGTAGACCATAAAGTTCAAACGCCATCTGACAATTATAAAAGAATCAGTGAAGAGATTCGGTATGCAGTTTAGAACTGACTTGAACCAACATACTATATCACAGCTGAGCATGAACAAGGACATGCCCTAGCCAAGATCCAAAGAAATTTGAAGTCATTTACCATTATAAAATAATAGTCTCCAAGAGTAACTGAACTGCAGCAACATTTTCTAAAACTTTTCAGAGTTACAGATGTGTTCAAACATTTTTTATTTAGTCAGAATTACTGGTGTGCTCAAACATTATGGATTCAGTATATTAGTAACTCCACAAGTACAACTGTACAACTGTACAACTAATCAGCATATAAAAAATTATGAAATGAACTATCATTATGAGTGTTGTTCAGACCAGTCTCACTGGGAACCTGGTGTGCTCAAACATTATCAATTCAGACCATTAGTAGCTCCACAAGCACAACTAATCAGCATATAAATATTATGATATGCAATATCAAAATGAGTTCAGCCATATTTACTGCTGGTCAGGACAGTCTCACTGGGAACCTGGTGTGCTCAGACATTATCGATTCAGTACATTAGTAACTCCACAAGTACAACTAATCAGCATATAAAAATTATGAAATGAACTATCAAAATGAGTGATGTTCAGCCCTATTTAACTGTTGGTCAGGCCAGTCTCACTGGGAACCTGATCAGCCCATAAGTGCTAATATTTTTAGGCAAAGAAAACACTGAAGAAACATGAAATACCATGTTACACAAAAATATGGCCAAACATACATGATGATAGATATAGCAGAGGCATTCGGGCATAAATCTCAAATTTGCAGCTTCACCCCAAATAAGTAGGTATAGGCCCATGTATAGTAACTTCCTTTGCTGCACTTCCTGTTGGATAGCTGGCAACCTGCCAACAAAAAAAAATTGAGTATTGTAGAAAAATACCAGGCACTTTGACATGACACAGTTGACACTATGATAGAATGTAGATTAAGCTACTACTGTGAAGAATATGGGGAAAATCGATGGTGATTTTACACTAGATACAATGCACATTTGCCACAGGTAATTTCACCCACCAAAGACTGCTTTTACGGCCAAGATACTTGCACCACTTCTTGTAGTTCTTGAAAAGCTTTTTCATGACATCTGTTAGGGCTCTCTCATCCAACTGGTTAATATATACACACAGCACACGTCAATAAAAACCGGTCAAACTAGAGGCTCAATTAAAACATGGAAGCACAAGTACCTTGGGTTGCTGATCAGGTTTTGGAAACCGGCGAATGTGCACATTTGCTAACAAAAGAATTAGATGTTCCCGCTGATTTTCCACATTGTCCTTCTGCATATCAAGGAAGATAATTGATGTGACATCAAAATTTATCCATCAAATTTTACCCTATATTGGTATCTAGATCTGTGCCAAACAAAAAACGCTCTACTTTCTAGTGTACTGAAAGCAAAATCTATTACCTGGAATCCAAACATGACCTGAAGCCAATCTAGAATGTCTTCATCAGCTTTTTTCTTATGACCTTTGGGCCATGGTAGTCCTCTGATAATGCGGAGGGCAGTAACAGAAGCTCGAATCTATGACCAAAATAGATATTAACAGTCATCCAAAAATTTTAGACCATCACCAGGGGAACTAATATAAGGATACCAACCTCCGGATATTTCATTATTGCTTGATTTGCACTATCAGGATCCAGGGGAAGAATGTTATAAGGTACATAAATAGCTCTTTTCTCATCAACTTTGGCTTGAGCTTCCAAAATCTGCATAAACAAAGCATGATTGTTTCAAGAAATGGAATTATAAGATCAAAAGCAAAAGGAGTTCATTTCGTGAGAAATACAGAAAATGACTTGTGGCAACAACAAAACCCATAAACATACTTAGATCAGAAGATTTCTCACACAGTTATTAAGTCTATTTTTGAGCCAGAGAAGGGTGTTAAGACAAAGTATCACGGGTCTTGATGCATAACACTTAAATAATAAGAAAATATTCCATTATGTGTCCGCAGATTTATAATCCTCTTGCAACTATGCATGCTCAAAAAAAGGAAGCAAGTGTCACCTCATCAGCTACTTCAACTGACTCAGAAAAATTGACAGCCCTCAGAACCTCAAACAGTACAGCAGCCGTTTGGTATGCTTTTGTAAGCCGAGCACTGAAGAGAGAAAAGGAGTTAAAAAGCATTTAAACGAAACGCATTAGGCTTATCATATAATGGTATTAGTACTTGCAGGTTGCAGCCAATCATAAAATGGTAGAATTGCAGAAAATTTACCGATCAGCTTTATCAGCAGCATTGTGTAACGCCTGAATATACTTCTTGTAATAGAGCTGGTAAAAACTCTGCATTTCTCGAGCATCACTTTTTGTTCTTCCAGCTAATGTTGTCTCATTTTCCTGTGAAATATGCTTTTTAAGTTATTTGCACAAGCAAATTCATTTGAGAATGGTAGCTGAGCCAATGGCTTATTATTCTACTAGTGAACTTTCAAGCTCCATAATGATCAAATATGGGTTACTATAAGCAATTTATCTATAAGTTAACAAAATCTTCCCTCTGGATGACAAAACTATTTTTTGAGCCATTGCCCATACAGTTTTCTAACCGGTTGAAACCTAACACTCCTCATAGTTCACTCACCCAAATAACTACTACTAATGGGCCAAAAAGAAGCCACGATGATTTCTCAGAGATTTTAATTTATATTCATACATTAGTTCAAAGCAACTAAAAAATGAAAATAATTTTAAATAGGAGAATTCCATACCCTCTCCAGACGTTGAAGCAAGGCTGTTTTGAATTGCCGGACTCCTCGTCCACTGGATGTAGGATCCAGCCTGTGTGCTTTCTCAAAGGCATAAAACCGACCTGATACCCAAAATAATTCATAATATGTACTGAAATATATAGTGATATTCTCATACTAAATTAGCTCAATATGAGAGAGACGTTAAGGAATTATTCCCATGTATATGAGTAGTCATACCATACAACTGAAGCATCAATCATCAAAATGGCTAAGCAAGCAGCGCCTTTCAAAAGTCAAAACTTAAATGAAAACCGAAGTAATCAATTTACTCACAGAGGTAAGCAACCCTGGGATTGATAGGCTCAACCTCGTTGGCAACACGAAGAATGGGTGCAATCTCTACCAATGACGATGGAACCACCTCACTATCCATCATAGACTCCCCTAAATTACCAGCAGTCTGTGTCCGCAGAATCCGCCTCTGCGGCTGGATGTCCGAATTCCTCCGCTGGTACGCCATCACTTCTAATAGATTAAACCCTCCCCAGAAGGTTAAATTTCTCCCCCTACCTCACCTGCAAGCAGCAAAGGAAAAGAACAAATCACATAATCAACACGAGCCAGAACTCTTTGCTCAATCATTTCTCCATGATTCTCCAGTTATTACAAAAAATCAAGGATTATAGCCCTTGGTTTTTTTCCTTCGCCTAAATCAAATTAAAGTACAAAACAGAGAAGCTCTAAGCAACAACAACAATTAAGCCTCGTTAGTTCATAAATGAATTTCTGGTTGATTTTCTGTTCAGCGCAACCACAAAACAAGCAAGAAACAACAAGAGCAACACGAACTGAGCTGATTCAAGTCTACTCAAGAAGAAGATGAAGAAAAAGGTTGGAAATTTACCAGGAGTTTCCTCATTTGAGTAAACAATAGTTCAAACGCATCAAATCACACACAAATAGAAAAGCGAAATCGTGAATCTTCCACACTTTCCCTCAAAGAGTAAATCAGCAAGGTGTTGGATGAGAAGTATGTGCAGTGAAATTCCTTTTTGGATGGTGCAAAGAGCAAAGTGAAGTGTGTGAGTGTGTGCGAATAAAGTTACTTGAAAGGTGTGGCTAATTTAGCAAATGCGAGAAGGGGAGCGCCACCTAACGATTGACTCATGTCATGGTCAAACTCAGCTAACATGGTAATTAGCGGCTAAACTGTCCAAAATGACCGTTTTGGTGCTCTGGAGATTACGTGTGATTGCCATTTTTCAAGCGGTTCAACATCTGGAGTTAATGGTGATTTAAAATGGATGATTACGAGCTTAATTGTTTAGGAGGGTCACGAATTTTCTATGTAGACTTTGGAAACTTGTAACAGATGAGTCAATTATTAGTGATTATACGTATTTGATTTCTGTGAGTGATTCTTTAATGAGTGGCTAGCATCTCGTGTATTTATTATTAAGTATTTTGATGATATTTTTGCATTTCCTTAGTTTCATGGGGAATATACTTACCTTTTTTATGAAATAGAATGCTTACCTATTTTTATTTTGAATGCACCGCCTTAATCGTTCATAGCTAGCGATGGTTCTCTTTTACCACAGTTCAATATGTTAGTTTCATCATTTAAAATATTACAAATTTCCAACAAAAAGATCGACTGTTTTAGCCTCAAAATCTTTTTAAGACCTAGAAACATCACAAAATTAGCTAACTCATCAAAAGTTTGATTGGAAACAACAACCTTCCAGTTCTATCTTCAACGTTTGATGGAACATAATCAAAAATCAACAAATCTCAATTAATTTAGCAACCCAAATCTCACCACTGACGACCCAATCTCAAATTCTCAATGCAGCAACTCAAACCCCAATCACAATTAACCCAAACTAAATGTGGGCAGTCTAGATCTCAACGCGCCAACCCAAATTTCATTGCTAGCGACCCAAACCTCACCATTAGGGATTTCAAATGGGAGAGTTTTGGTGGGTTTGGGTAGGGTTTGAGTGGATATGGCTTAAATGGGTATTAGCTCATTTAAACTCAAATGTTTAATGGGCCTAAATGGGTAGGGTACCCATGGGCTTCCATGTGTTTTTAAAATATGTTTTTTTTTTCATAACACATTTATAAAATTCCAATAGTATTTAACAATACAACTAAATAATAAGGCCGTGTTCTCCAACTTATTACTCCATTTTCAAACAAATAATATAATATCAATCGAATATCACACATATGTTTCATATGCTATACTGGTACATTTATTAATATTATGCTAACTATAATTTCCATTTTCGACATAACATGGTACAAAACAAACAACCTACTATCAAACAAATAAATCTAGTACCAATCAAAAATATTTTATACTCTATAGCGATTACATTAATAGTAACATTTTCTGAATTTTGTGAAATTTCTTTTTCATTTTTGACGCATAATGGTACCTAACAAGTAACATAGCTAGTAGATAGTACCATTCAAACTAACATAGTATCAGTCAAACCGATCAATTGTTAATGTCAGATAAAAATCTTCAATACAACAAAAAAACGAGATTTGACAGATACACATCTACAATACAACAGTTGGAGTATTTTGTGGAAACCCATTATCAAGGCTGATGGTACCTTATTGGTACCCTAAGCACTACAAATCTAAATTAGCCCCAATCCACACATAGCTCATTTAGTTAAATGAGAGGGTAACAGCCATGTAGGTTTGGGTGGGTAAATGCCTTATGGACTTATTGTCATTCCTACTCACCATCAACGACCAAACATCAACTCCACTGATTCAAGCCTTTACTCTAGCGGCTCAAATGTAAAAACAACTGGCGAAACAAAGTTCAACATCGCGAACCCTCAACAAAGACGTGGCGAACCTCAACAATGGCAATCCAAATCTCAAAACTAGCGATCAAAACCCTCAATTTAAACATCCCAAACATCAAATTTTACAAAATTAATTCTAATTATACAAATTCTCATTTGAAACCTGTCTCTACAGAGACCAAGCATTATAAAGGACCGTTATTAGAATGTTTGGTCTCTGTAGAGACCGGTTTCAAATGAGCTTCAACCATTCCGACGCGGTTTGGTTTTGGTTGTTGGTTGTTGGTGTTACTAGAGGTCAGCCATCTCACATGCACTGACTCAAGGCTGAATTTTGGTGTGAATTGGTATGGAATAACAGTAATTTACCAAGGACTAGGAATGATCAAGGAAATTGACTGAAAATCAAACAAACTGAATGAAAGATCAAATTCATTGAAATAATACTCAAGGAAACTGACTAAAACATCAAGAAAACTGATTAAAAGATCAAGCAAAAACTATAAATGCTCATTTTCTTGGTTTTTGGTCTCCACAAAGACAGGTCTTACCCAAGACTCTCTTCTAATTAAACTGACAAATTGATTAAAATTGCACCTTTTCCACACAAAATTGATTTGGAGATTAAATATTACACTACCTCACACACAATATTCAAATATACGGCTCTACACAAAAATTACACTTAAAAAATGGGGTTCCACACAAAAATTACACTTAAAAAATTAAAATAACACCTTTTCCACACAAAAATGGTCTAAAGCTAGATTTTTGTAGTTGGTCCGGTTGGGTTGTTGGCACGTTAGAATCAAAGCTTGTTTGATTATGATGATATTAACGATCATATGTGAAAGAAACATTGGTGAAGAGAAAATTGTTCTTAAACTAAATAATGGTGGTATTGTTAATTAATTTAAATGGTTAAAAAATATCAACTTAATTTTAATTTTTTTATTAAGGCCAAAACTTGTTTAGTAGATCAATTGTATTTAATTTTTCAGTTTAGATGAATATATTTATATTTTATTTTCGTTTAAAGAAGTTCAGTTCCATAATTTTGTTATTAAAAATTATTCTTTTAAGCCCTATTTATTAGAGTTTATTTCTTTATGTACTGAACTGAAGTAAAATTGATGTATTGAAAAATGGAATCAGCATGACTGAATTAACCTGAATTTCATAAAATTTCACTGAACCAAACTGAACTGAACTGAATTGAACTGATCTACAGATAAACTCTGGCAAACAGGGCCTTAGTATAGATTACAATGATGTATAATTAATTTCAAAATATCAGTTCGGTTTAATATATTTCAATTTATTTTAATTCAACTAAATATATTTAATTTTAATTCAATTCAGTAACAAATAAACTCTATGAGACTAAGGCTCTGTTTGATAAAATTGAAGTGTGTAAACTTATGTTTGATATCTGAAGTTGAATTAAATTAGCGATAGTACACCGGGCATTGCCCGGTATATTTAATCGCTTTTAAAATGTTTTTAATTATATTGAAACTAACTTTAGCAATATGAAGGTTTATATCACGGGCGTTGGAAACATTTTCAATCAAACCAACTATAAGGTAAATTAAAGGAATTTTATCAACGATATAATTTTAAATTAGTAAAATAAAGTATTATCAAATATTATGATTACTAAAATCAATCTTACCAACCATGACCCTGTCCAGTTCAGCTTATTTTCAACACCTCCAGCACCATTCAACACCCTTCATCACCCTTCATCACCCTTCAACACCCTCCAGCACCCTTCACCACCCTTCAGCACTTGTCACTATTCACAGACATGAATTGTTTTAATTTTTTTTTTTTAAATAGGAATGATTTTTCTTTTGAATTAGTTTCAATATGTTTTGTACGAATTAATCATTCTTCAAATATATATATAGTTTCATAATTATTAATCATTTTTCAAATATATATAAATAACGATTTCGTACTGGTAAACCAAATTTATAAATAAATATTTTACAACTGTTGCAAACATATTAGTACTTCCAATAATATTACAAATTACATATACTACTAATCGCTATCATCTAATGATTCATTTTCGCCAACATCACTACCTTCTAAATCACCACCTCCTGAATGTCAAATTTGTAAGGCAATACTCTTACGCACTTCGTTCCTTCACCCTCAGGATGATCTAACACGAGAATGTCTAGTTGTTGCATTCGAATGAAGTTATGAAGTCTGAAACATGCAACAATTATTTATTTTTGGGAATCAATGTCAGTTTGGGACATTCTTTTTAAGATTTTCCAAGTACTCTTCAAGTGACCGAAAGCTCCTTCTACTTTCATTCTTAAAGAAGAATGTCGTTTGTTAAAATGTTCCTTCATACCTTGAGGTGGTGCGTTTCTAAATTGCGGTAGATGTCTTCGGCTTACTCCATCACTATATGGAGCCAAGTATCCAATGGTGTTTGGATATCCTGAATCTACCAAATAATATTTTCCTACACAAATTGACCAATACGTAAATACATTATACATTATTATTTGTTAGGTAAGTTGATGTACATTAGAAATATTACATGTTTTTAATATTCAAAACATTCAAGGGTCTGTGAGAAAAAAATTGTGGGATGTTAATTGTAGGATTACATGTTTTTAAAGTAAAATTGTAGGATTAATATAAATTTTTTAAAATTATAAAATTAATATTAATAATATGTAGATGGAGTATACATATAATTTATTCAATTTTTTTACAGTTATTGTATGGATATTATTTTATGATACACGTATGACTAATTAAATTTATGTTCAACTACTGAAAAAAATAGTAAATGCATTTCAAAATGTAACATTGACATTATTTTATTAATCACAACATATAATTATGTACATCATACAATACACTTTTAATTCAATTTCAGCATTCTTCAGCACTCTTTAACACCTTTCACCCCTCAACACCTTTCAGCACCCTTCAACACCGTTTAGCACCTTTCAGCACCTCTTACCACATTTTCAGCTCTATTGGACAGGACCCATATATGGCAACCACATTAATCTTACCAAATAAGTTAAATGTGCAAATCAAATATTGTATAATTTGTCCAATTTTGTGCAAATCAAATATTGTATAGTTTGTCCGATTTTGTGCAAATCAAACATAATTTTGGTAATATTAGTAGTGCTTTAACTCTTTTGATAATGTTAGAGCAAGTCCAACAGATTTGCTATAATAGAGATTTTGTCAATTTTTAGAGATTTTGTGTATTTTTCCACTCCAACAGATTTGCTATCTCATTTGCTATTATAGCAAAATTGATGAGAGAGAAGATTTGATTTGCTAAATATGCAGAATGGCAAATAAATTTTGAGGAACGGAATTCATGCGCATTGCAAAAGAAAAAAAGTTATTTTTGGCAAATTTCTTAATGCAAAAAAAAGACAAAGGAAAAAAGTTATTAATAAAATCTCTAAAGTAGAGATACTGTTGGATTTGAGTAAAAAATATTTGGAGAATATAGGGTTTCCATTCTCTATTTTAGAAAAACTTTTGGAGAATATGTTGGACTTGCTCTTACAAATATTAGTATCATAAATCAAATATTTGTACTATAAATAAAATATTGTTCATAATCATTCCAAATTAGTTGGTTGTGCAATTTCTATAATACCTTTTTATAAGTATATGTGTATTCTATTTATTTGGAAAATTTAATTATATTCAACAAACATTTAAGTGTAAATTTATAAATTTGTCCATTTTACACACGAAAAATGAAGCGAAATGGCTTTATTTATATATATATATATATATATATATATATATATATATAAGATAAGTGCTGAATGGTGAAAATGTGTAAGTAAACTTAAAATGAATATATAACTGTTTGATAAAAATATAAAGGGAGAGGTTCAATACACTCACTTAATTTTACTCAAAATCTCACTCAAAATCTCAACCGTTGATCTCATCCTATCTAATCTCTCTTTAATTACCCGCATTAAATTACAAGGCTCAGCCAAGCCAAGCCGTTCAATTACCAGGTTTTGCTCGTCAATTTCGTTGTCAAGTTATTGATCCAAAAATTCCCCCGTCAAACTACTCATCTTTTACCGGAACTCACAAAAACGAGCAGTTCAGATTTTGCAATACGAATCGGAAATCGAGAATTTTAGAAGACGCCTGACGGATTCCCTATTCAGAATCGCCAATCGACTTTTACCCGTCGGATTGAATGAATTGATGAAGTGTGACGGATATTTGGACCAAATTCAGAACAAATTTGGAAGTATTTATTTAAGACATATTTTAACCTTGATTAGGATTTAAAGGGGCAGTTTTCGGACACTTTGATTTTGATTTTTAATATGAATTGTTGGCGGTGGTGGTGGCACGAATTAGTGTTTGACGGCAGTAAATATGGATGTCGGGGATGGCCGGATGCCGGTGGTGGTGATGGCGTGAACTGGGGTTCGGCGGTGGCCCATTGGGACGTGGGGAATTGGTGGCTCGGGGAGGGTTCAAAAAGATCTTCTATATCAAATTCCCAGCGAAACTAAATTGCAGAAGGAAGTTGAAGGAAAGAAAGGTTGGGTTGATCACTTGTTTCATCGGATTTAATTTGGTTGCCATTAACTATTAGTTCTAGCAATATATATGTACAACTTCCTGGATCACTAAAGTTAGCAATGACTTTGCACGCATTTGTTTGAAGGAAATCAGCAGAGACGACAGGTATAATTTGACGGGAAAATTAATGAAAAAGAAGTTTAATTTCACGGCTTGGCTAGACTGAGCCTTGTAATTTAATGTGGGTAATTAACGATGATTAGATGAGATGAGATCAACGGATGAGATATTGAGTGAGATTTTGAATAAAATTAAGTGAGTCTATTGAACCCCTATAAATAGGTGCTTCTTGGTATTTAACCGCCAGAAATCTCGTACACCATATAAAGTTTCACAGGGGTGGGGGGTAACACTGTCATTTCGTCTCTGCTTTTCTTTTTACCTGTGTGCTTTACGAATTACCACAGAATGACAAATTTGTCAATGCTAAACTCATTTAAAGGGAGACACACTAACAACATTCTACTATTATTATAGCGTAATCGTAATAGAGTATCGTCATTACCGACATGCTGCCGTCTTTCTACTTTATCCACGCAAAAAGACAAACAATGCTATCCATTATTTCCAGAAAAATGTTGTGCTCCTTTTATCATTTCTTTTCGAAGCCCCAAAAAAAATCTCTCAAGAATTTCTTGAACTTAAATCACATTTCTCCATTTTTATAATAGATGCTTTTTTAATTGTTTGTTTGTGTTGATAGCCGGCGAGAAAATGAGATGCATAAAATGGATCAGTGGAGTGAAGAGGGAGAAGAACATATTTGATGGAGGAGAACTTGAGATAACTAAATCTAGAGCAGTTCAAGATTTTGTTTTCTTATAAAATTTAATGTTAGCTTTTGAAATAGGGGTGGTCTCTGGAGCGACCGTCTACATATGTAGACCAAGGACTAAGTTAAAAATAGGGTAATATATCAAAAACAAGGAGGGACTAATTTGCAATTTTTAAAAATTTAGAAAAATCAAAAGCTACAGTACAGTGTTTGCTACAGTACTGCTACAGTACTTTTGCTACAGTACATGAGAGATTTAACTCAAAACCTGAAGTTTGCTACATGAGAGATTTAACTCACAACTTGAAGTTTGCTACAGTAACATGAGGATTTAACCCAAAACCTGAAGTTTGCTACATGAGGGGTTTAATCCAAAACCTGAAATTTGCTACAGTAACATGAGGGATTTAACCCACAACCTGAAGTTTGCTACAATAACATGAGGATTTAACCCAAAACCTGAAGTTGTTACAGTAACATGAGGGATTTAATCCAAAACCTGAAGTTTGCTACATGAGGGGTTTAACTCAAAACCTGGAGTTTGCTACAGTAACATGAGGGATTTAACCCAAAACCTGAAGTTTGCTACATGAGGGATTTAACCCAAAAGATGAAGTTTACTACAGTAACATGAGGAATTTAACCCAAAACCTCAAGTTTATTATAGTCACATGAGGGATTTAACCTAAAACTTGAACTTGTAATTTAGAAGATGATCATTATAACATAAAAACATGGGGAATTTAAACCAAAACCTAGAAGATTTTTATTATTACCCAAAAGGTGATCATTATAACATAAAACATGTGGAATTCAAATCAAAATGTGTCACTTGAAACATTGAGGTTATAACTTAAAACATGAGGAGTTTAAAGCAAAACCTGAGAGATAGTTAATCATATAAAAATTGGTAGAGTATCAATCATCTAAAAACCTAAAAGATGTAATTTATAAAATAAAACATGATCAATTTAAAACAAAATCTGATTTTTTTTGCAAAAAAAAAAAAAAAAAAAAAAGAATCAGCACTGTAGCAGTACTATTCACATACTGTTCATGTGTCACTGTTCACGCGCGAAATTACTGTAGCGCGTGAAATTTCTAAGTTTTTAAAAATTGTAAATTAGTCCCTCCTTGTTTTTGAAATATTAGACTATTTACAATTTAACCCGGTCTACATATGTAGACGGTCGCTTCCAAGACTTTGCCTTTGAAATATCGTTTATATTTAGGAAAATTATTAATTATGTAAGATTTCATGAAATGCTGTGTTTTTTTTTCTTGAAATGTATTTTTAGTTTAAAATTTTAATTTTTTCTAATATGTTTAATTTTATTTTTTTGATTAATTTTTATTACACTAGTCTAATTTTAGTCTAGATTTATATTGTCTATACATATCATAGAAGTTATGATTTTATTACACTACTTAATCGTTGGTCTATATAGTTGAACATAAATATTATAGATGGTCTCAAGAGACCTTCTCTTCTTTAAATCACCAAATATTAAAAATAATATATTTTGTAAGTCCACCTCAAGTCATGTACCAAAAACACAGTATTTTAGGTTTTGGACCAATCCATAATAGTTTAATTCTTTGTGAGAAAAAACTTTCTGATTATTTCTTGACCAATCCATAATAGGCAGCCTCATTCATGAGGCAAGACCAAATAAACACTTTTTTTTGACGAGATTTGATGAACTGACACAAAAGTTTTGATGAGGTGACATGTGTGATGAATTTGCACCGATGTTTGATGATGTGGCGTCGTGATTTGATAAGGTGATAGTGAGTTATGATGAGGTGACAACAATAAAATTTTACTTATTTGGCCTTGGCTCATGGGTGAGGCTGCTTCATATGAGAATTACTTTTTTTTTTTTTTTTTTTTTTTTTTGCAAATTTAGTTATTGCTATTTAACTCAATTTCTCTTCCATCTTCTTTCCTCAACTAATGTTATTGCATAACTTTTCTTTGTAAACTTTTACGATTAATTTCTGGCTAAATTTTTCAAAAATTTATAAAAAATTAGTAATATAATAATACATATGACTTGATGATTTTAAAATATCATTTGATAATTTCAGATCTAATGATTTCAAACTTGATTTATATAAATATAATTGAATATTTTAAAAGTTGATGATTTGAAACTATGATTTGATGATTTCAAAATTAGTATTTTATAAAAATGACTTCATTATTCAAATGACTAGATATTTAATAGTTGCATGATACATAAATATGACTTCATAATTTTAAAATTGCATTTCATTTTTAATATTTTATAAATAAACTGAACAATTATATACTCATCATTAAAACATCACCCCCATAATGTTTTTAAAAAAATCATATCAGCCCAAATCGCCACCATCTGTAAATTGGATATCTTACGTAATTGCATGGGGCATGGGCTGCAATTAACACATTGTTAGAAGGGCATGGGGTCATTTGTTTAATTTGCTGAAATTATAGGGATTATTTCTGCTATATTCGAAATTAACCCTGCCCCCTTTATAAACCTTTTTTCCCCAATTTCTTTTTTTAATTTTCCAATTTTCATTCGCGTCTTCTCGAAGAATCCTCGCGTCTGCACTTTCTGGATCGTTCTGAAATTTCAGAGCAACGCCACTCCTCCACGCACCAGCTCATTGTCGACAAATCCGATGCGATTGGACCAGTATCCGTCGTTGATTATCAAGCCGACAATCGTGAGTTAATCAGAAAGGCTTTTCCCAATTAGATCTGCAATCTCTCTGACGGCAGCAACGACAGTGATCAAGACGGAGATCGCAAGGCGGAGACGGCAGAGATCGCGAGGCATAGAGATCAAGGCGAACAAATGCGGAGATCGAGATCGCGAGGCTGTAGTTTCTGTGGTGGTTGTTCGGTAGAGGCAGAGGTTATTGATTAGGTTTGTGCTTTTAATAGTTGAGATTTGTGCTTTATTCAATGCTTTTAATTGGTGATTTTTGAGGTTTGTGCTTTAACGATGAGGTTTGTGTATTTAATCGTTGAGGTTTGTTGTTTTAATCGACGAGAGTTGTGCTTAAATTGATAAGGTTTGAGGTTTAGGTTTTAGGTTTGTGCTTTAATCAATGAGGTTTCAGGTTTGAGGTTTGTGCTTTAATCAATGAGGTTTCATGTTTGAGGTTTGAGGTTTGTACTTTGTGCTTTAATTTATGAGGTTTGTGCTTTAATTGATGAGGCATCATCGATGGGGTTTGAAGTTTGTGTTTTAACTGATGAAATCTCATCAATGGGGTTTGAGGTTTGTGCTTTAATCGATGAGGTTCCAGGTTTGAGCTTTTTGATTTAATTGATGAGGTTTTGACAGGGATGATGTTATGTACGTTTTTAGTGAGGTTTGTGTAGTGATGTTTATACCCATATTGATGAGGTTTGATGATGTGGCCGATTTGATGATGTGGCGCCACACATGTAGTTTGACTAGCATTGACCGAGTGGGGCAACGGCTCGGCGGTGGCCCGTTAGTGGTCCGGCGGTGGCACGGTGGTCCGGTGGCAGTATGACGCTAGTTTGGTGGTGGTCCGGTGAGGTGGAAGTCAAATTGGAGAAGAAAGGGGCAATTGGAAGAAATAGAAAGTATTGTTTGCAACTTAGTCCCTGTAATTTATTTTCTCTTATACTGTGGACCCGAAAATAAATAAATTATTTTATTGACCCCAAAACTTTTAAAAAGGTGTTTTGCCATACCCTTACTCTTATTTTATGGGCCAAATTAGGTCCTGCCTCATGAGTGAAGCTGCCTCATAGAAGAATTTCTCTAAAGACAAAGGATTTCAGTTTATTAAAAAAAAATGCGCCATCCATTTATAAAACCTTTTTATGCTCGGTTAGTCGGTTAATTATTTAAAATATATTTTTTATTTAGTATTAATTGTTTTGGGGAAAATATATAGATGAAGTATATTAATTATTAAATTATTTAAAATATATATATTTAGTATTAATTGTTTTGGGGAAAATATATAGACTAGTACATGTTCTATTCGACTGGTTGGTTCAAGTCTTCAATGGGAAACGACCGGTTAAGAGATTCCATGGCTGGAGGCAACCCACCCCGAGCTCCTGACGCCCAGCTCTTTGGCCTTCTCTCAGATCTCCTTCAACAGGTTTCTTACTATCCATTAACCTTTAACAATCACGCGATTCTATTATTTTTCGGATTCGATCACCATGTTTAAGCTGAGAAGATCGCCGATTGATTTGAGATATTAATTGTCCCGCCCTGGTTTCAGCCAATCCTGATAATGTTGAATCGTATATGTAATTGTGACATTGCTCTGAGTTTTGAATGCATAAATTGTTGGATCAATCTGTGTATATTTGAATGATGTTTTGTGTTTGTTTGCAGGTTGAATCACTTAGCAACCAAGAGGAAGTAGAACTGCGTGCGAAGATTGAAGCGTTAGGATTGGAGGTCACCAAAGATCCATCCCAATCTGCCAAGAATCTTGATGAGGTAACTTTTATGACACAAATTTACTTGTTTTCAGACAAAAGGGTTTTACTGAAACATGTGTGCAATGGTGCAGGTTGAAATAGCTAAGGAGTTGGATAAGTTATCTTCGAAGCTTGATGATGTCGATAAGATGATTACAACTGCCGATCCAGAGGTGCAATCACTGCTAAGCACCACGGCTGATGTATGGATGCCTGTTATTACAGCAACTTCCGATGAAAGGAGGAACTTCACGGCTAAAACCTCCGGTGGTGGTGAAGTTAAAGATAAGGATTCCAAGTAGATTTGATGCACCAATTCTCTGTTATATGCTTTGTACTCATGGTTATTTTTGCATATTAGTCAGTTACGAAACTGGATTGCGACCATGTATTGTGAACTAAAGTGTTCCCTTGCTTTTTAATAGCAGATTTTTAACAAATGAACAAGGCAGATGAGTAACTGATTAAAATTTGCCGGTTTGGCTCTATCGACTGCAAAAGGGAAGCTATAAAGAAACTGAAATTTCCACTGATCAGTAAGCCTAGTTTGGCGAAACACAATCTTATTAGTATCTGTTTGGGAGGAAGTTAATATCACAGTAGAAACATGTAGTGCTAAACATCATTTTGCTGGAACAAATAGGCTTAAGAGCCCCATAACAACTGATCCAACCATCCAACACACGATCAAAAATACCAGTAAGCCAGCCAATATGGTAAGCAACGGTGGTCCTGCAGGGGATTCTTTACCAGTTTCATCCGAGCCACTTGGTGGATCAGTCTTTGTTGCAGATGCAAGTATCAGCCTTCGCATTCGTAATGTCACAGAACTCCTAGAGTAAAATATAAGGTTTCTTCAGCTAAAACCTCAAGATTAGTAATCAAAACAGTCCTGTGATCATCACGACCTCAAATATGCTTTGATATATCTACACCATTACAAACTGTCATAATACTCGTTAAAAATACTGTTACATGTTCTATATAGCAACAAGAGCAACTGTCCAAACCAGCGTCTACAAAACAATGCTTGTGATAAGTGATATCTATCAACAACCTCCTAATCTACATCTTATTGCAGGTAGAAAAATGCTCCACTTAATTCAGCAAAAGATGCATAATCCGAATAGCCAAGAATACAAATATACAATGCTATCTGCAATTTAAATAAACAACAAGGTGACTTACTTCCCCAATGATATGTTAGTAGAATTTTCACATTTTCCTCTTGGAAACATGAATGTTTCAGTCCATGGTCTAAGTTAAGAGAGGGATCCTAATTTCCTAAAGACACAACAAAACTACACATTTTCCCTTCTTATATCATACTTTCGCAAAACAAAACAAAACAAAGAGCCCCAGAATTCAAACCCTTCTTTTTGCACAGAAAAAAGAGAAGAAAGAAAAGTGCTGTTCTTCATGCCTAAAAATTACATAGAAAGTTGTAATTGCTTAGACAAGTGAAGGCAAATGCATCAGAACCTGAATTTGTGGTTGTTGGGATGGGTCGCCGGAGCATGTGGCGGAGGGGGGAGGAGGCTTGTGGAGGAGTGAGCATCGAGCTTAACATTTTCAGGGCGATTGAAGGTTGCAAGTGGAAATGAAATAGATCGGCCTCCAAATCCAACACAGCACTGCATTGATGCAAGATTTTAGCTGCTACAACAGAAGAAAACAAGAAGAGAATTTGTGATAAGAAAATTTGTGAAACAGCAACAAATGGATGTTTGTTGCCACGTGCTGACTTTGATGCTGCCCCGCCCCTATAATTGGAGTTCCTTCTTTTGGTTGACCTCGTTAAGCTAACAGTGTCCAGTGGTTTTAATTCAATTTATAAATAAAAATCAGAATGACTTAATTTTTGAAATGTTCCCTAGTTTGTAACTGTGATTAGAATTTGGCCGATCAATTGACTTAATTTTAATTCAGTTAAATAAAAAATCAGAATAAGAACATTTAAAATAGTATACGTGTTAAATCTTTCTTTCATTACATTACTTAATTTTCACTGAAATACCCTGGATTGTGTACCTTTTTTTAGATCTCTGTTTCCCATGTACTAATCACCGAGGTAGAGTTTAAGTTTGATGTCCGGATTTACACAAAAGCTAAAATGCACATCAATTTAGAGTGGCAAATTTTCAAAAAAAAAAAAAATTAGAGTGGCAAAAATTGTGCAATTTGCCCTTGATAGGGGCTCGTGAATATCATTTCCAAACAGCCAACTACAAGTGTATACAACAGAAGTCAAAGGACGTACAATTACAAATCTTCGAATGGCAACGCAAACAATGTCAAGGGGAAAAGTGGATCATATTTATGTTGAAAAAGATTTGATTTATTAAAGAGCTCATCTTATAGTAAGTGAAAAACCTAGTGGCAGCAATCAAAACTATCAACATGCTCACAACTATAAACTAACCACATGCATCAAATGCATAACTATTTCCAAATGCAAAATCTGTAACAAATGCTTCATTTCCCTTTAACTTATGACAAGTGTTCCTCTGGCCTTCCCTTTTTTCTCCCAGTTAACAGCCGTTTCAATTCTGAGCTGCAGCTTTCTTGCAGTGATTTTCCAGCCATTCCATTGTAACACTTTTAGGTCTCTCGAGGGGTAATCCAAGAGCACGGTCCCAGATTAGCTGCACCAACATCAAATCAGAGATCACATTTTAGCGTTACAAGAAACTTAATACATTTTGAACAACACTACATCGGAGGATGAATAAAGCTTGACAATATACCTGAGAACAAATGCCAATGGCCCTTGATACTCCAAAGAGAACTGTATAGTACCTGTTTGTTCACATAGGTTCAGTGAATAGTTGATCAAATTAACGTTTATATGAGACTTGAGAAGGGTAGAAATAAACAATAAAGAAAATAATAGTGTAGGGAAGAGAGAATATATACCTTGCTTCGGTAAGACCATAATAGTTCAGCAAGACACCACTGTGGGCGTCAACATTAGGCCATGGGTTTTTAACCTTGCCAAGTTCTGTAAGGATTGGAGGGACTACTTCATAAAGCTTTGAAACCAATTGGAACAATGGATCATCAGGTAAATGTTTCAGTGCAAATTCTCTCTGGCATGTGTATCGGGGATCTGTTTTACGCAAAACTCCATGTCCGAATCCCGGAACAACCTGTGGATACAAAACTATCAAATAAGACGCTGCTGGAAAACTTTAGATAAAGAAATAAGCCCCTACAAGCAATAACACATATGCAATCACAGAACTTCAAATATAACCCTAGTGTCTTCCTGTTTTTAAGCTAAACAAGCATTTTGTTTTTTTCATTTCTCAATTGTTAGGAGGCTGATGGTTGTGCCTACTTAATCTCACACTCAAAAAACATAAATAGCTGATTTCCACAGATTAAACACTACAAGATCTTGATACATCCATACATTTTTTTTTACTAAATAAAAAAGGAAAATTGGAAATATACACTTTTCCAAGATGACAAGATACTGAAAAAAGTTATGGGGTAAACATTCTATCCAAATTCCAGAGAAATGAAATTGCACAGCAGAAACTCAATTGCATGTGGACATTCAGAAACAAAAATATAACAAAGTACCTTGCCACTGTTCAGTGTCTTCCAAACATAATCTTTCAACTGGTCCTTGGAGATGTTCTCCCCACACTCCTCCACCACAGATTTAATCCAAAGCAAAACTTCCTACAGTATATATTATACAACAATAAGCACAATTTTTCAAAAAAAAATTAAAAAATACAACAATAAGCACAAAGGCAACAATAAATTGTAAATGAATATGGAACTACTCTATATTAGGATTGAAACTCAAGCTACATCAAAAAGTTTGAAAAACTCTGTATCAACTAAAGGACCATCAGACCATAATAATCATGTCTCCAAAACTTTTAGTTGAGTCTGGCAGTTCTATAATAAATCTAGTTAAAAGAAACTTTAGGAGGTCCACAAACCTTTTCAACAAAGATATAGCAAAAAAACTACCAAGAGTTAGAAGGAACACAAGGAGATGCATTACCTGATTTGCCAAACCATGGAGGGGTCCAGCTAAACCATTTAATGCAGCAGCAAATGAGAGATATGGATCTGAAAGGGCACTAGCAACCTGATTTAAGCAAAGTTTGAGGTGAGAGGAGGACAAAAAAAATATATAACATTTTAATTGATGAATCAAAAAATTGCATAGTTAGCATAGTATAAACATACCAGATGACCAGTGTGAGCACTAACATTTCCACCTTCATGGTCTCTGTATGTAGAAATAAAATATGAAATGAATAATCTGATTTACAAAAACCGAAGGAACTCATCCATCAAATTCACAAGCACTTGAAAATTAATTTTCTGGCTAGTTAACTTACGTATGGATTGTAACATAAAGCCTCATAAGCTCTTTCATTTCAGGGCTTTCAAAACCAAGCATGTGGGCGAAATTCCCACCATAATCCAAGGAGTCATCGGTAGGTATGTGTTGCCCATTCTTGTATATTCTTCAGAATAAAATATAAGAAATCAAAAAAAGAAGAAAAAGAAGAAACTCATGTTGCACAAGACCCTTATGAAAACTATAAAACAAGGAACCTATCACTAAATAGTTTAAACTTTAAATGTTTGTGTGTGTATGTGTGCATCACTACTTACACAAATTCACATCAAATTGACTACTAGTAGGGTAGTTTAAAGAAAAGCTGTATAACATTTCAAAGGGAATTACAGCATCCTTCAACTTCGTTAAACATGAAAATAGAGAACTTTACAGAAACGAATAAAGGCACATATATATTTAACTAACCTGCGATAGATATAAGCAGCAATAACTGGAAGCTGAGCAATCAGGTTTAGAGAATCCTCAAAAGCTGGTTCCCAGTACCTAAAAAACAAAATAGCAATAAAAGATTGCAAGGATTTGAAATTACACTTTTCAGTCAAATGGCAGCTTAAAAAGTCTTACTTTGATTTTGCAATTCCCTTCTCATATGCTTTCTGGAACACACTTTCAGTCTGCAGGAGAGAGAGTAAAGTAAGTTTCTATGCATAGCTTCGCCTTAGTGGGCTCTCATGAATGAATTGATATGGTCTTCTAAAACCTTCCAAGTCTATTAGGAATTATATTTGAATTGGGCAGTGAAAGCAAGTAGAACTATGTGACCTACTAATTTGACCAAGAAACAGTCCAACAGCATACAGTGCATAGAGCAATGCGATTGTTTTAATCCAAAATTATTTAGAGCAATAAAATGTTCGGTGGTCTCATTTATTAAAATGTGATTGTTTTTATCATGTATTCATCAGTTGTATGAGGATTCTAAGGTACATGGAACGATGTAACTAACTTGAACAATTTTTCACAATTGTTTACTATCCCTGCAATTAGCCTATTTTCTCCAATAGGCACTTTCATTCCAACTTCTCAAGTCTAAAGAGTTCACAGATTCGGAAGATATACCTGAAGAGCCATAACACCAGTTGCAAATTGAGTCATTGGATGAGCACTAGCAGGCAGGGCTTCAATAGTCTTATATACATGATCTGTAACCGTAACAAAATTTAGATGACAATCATATTACATATTTCCATGCACTTATATTCTCATAAATACCCTTTCAATAATAGTTAATACCCCAAGCAATTACATAAGCAATTGAAGGGGAGTATTCTTTACGCAATTACAGCACAAAGGTTCATCATCAAACAACTTCAACCTCTCCAAAATGATCATATTATTTGAATTGAAGGGCAGAAGAAGAAGAGGAGGAACACGGCTAAACCTCCCCAACAATGCCTCCATTTTCTTTGTTTGGTGAAAGAAGTAAAATTAATTTTGAGACCAGAAAGTTAGTTAACCTGGGATGGTTGCGCGGCTTCTTAAATCCTTTGATAGTGAATCAACTTGTTCTTTTGTTGGTACCTAAAAGAAAAGTTGAAAAGACATCAAAATACATGGAATGGAGGCCACATTGGTAGCATTAAAATAGTTGTGAGGTATCACGCAAACATATAAACAGGTTTCAAAATGAGATTATATCAGTAGGTTGGATAATGCTGGATTGACAAAATACTCATAAATGCTACAAACAATCACCTTTCCAGTCAAAAGAAGCCAGAGCAGACCCTCAGGCAACGGCTCCCCACCAGGATTTGCAGCTGGAAGTACTTTCTGACATTCAGGAATGGATAAACCACGAAAGCGGATTCCCTGTAACAAATAGAAAAGAAGAACATGAGAACACCACAACAGCATAGGAGGTGGGAAAATTCTTGTTTCTAAACTCTGGATGTGAAACATACACTAATGAAAGTACAAGAATAAGTGTATCTACCTCATCTGCATCAAGTAATGAAGTTTCCCATAGCAATCCTGTCATTCCTCTCATCCCGCCAAGTACCTTCCAAGATGCAAGACATTATGATGAATGCAAGAACAAAAAGCGCACTTTTGCAATAAGAAAAAAAAAGTAAGATACTCACCATATCAACTGTAATATTACCCAGCTGGACTTTTCCATATTCCGACTTGATCTTCTTTAGCCGATCCTGTACCCATGGAAAATAGGAAAACGTAGAAAGTTATTTAAAATATACTTCAATGTAATGAGGGCAAAATAATGATTTGACGACAATAGCTAGTGAGAAAACACTATACATAACTTGTTGATATATTAATGTAAAGAACTAACATACATACCTGCTGTTCTGGAATCAACTCCTTGAGTTGAGAATGCAAATCCTACAGGAAAGTCACAGAAAAGAGGGTTAAAGTCAAGAATATATAAACTTAACCTATGCTCTAAAAGCAAATTACAATTCCCCAAAACATAATTTAACAATCAACCATGCAAAGATGTCACAACATTTTCTATGAAGCCATCAGCAGATAATAGAAGTAGTGAACATTTGATAACTTTTCACTATCCATGCTAGTACTACAAATGAAGCCTAAGCTTACAATAACTAGCAAGCACCACAAGCTATGAAATCACAAACTTAAAAAATTTGAACTGTGTGTTGTATTATTTCATAAACATCAAATACTACCTTCGAAACAAAATACTGCATAAAGGTTGTTATTAGGTGCATCATTTCACAATGTGATCCATGTGATGATCCCACAAAAAATTGGACTTCTCACCAAAAGTAAAACCTTTTGCACAAAGAACAGGCCTACTCATTGAAATAAGGGAATAGAAAAGAATTCAAACAGCAAAATTCTTTTCTTCAAAAGTAAGACAAGTCCAAAACAGCTTTAGATCAGGTTCACCATGTATACACAGAGGGTTCAAGAAAGATTTAAAGCCAAAATTACCAAGTCAGGAGAAGATGTCTGAATTTGAAGCCAGCGAACGGAATTGCAAGCGTTATTCTGTCGAACCTGCGTCATGAATTCCCGATAAATCAATCAACGACAAAATTCAGTAAAGCAATCAAACAAACAAAAAACTGGAAGAATGAACATACGGCTTGAGAGCGAAGCTTGGAGAGCAGACTAACACCGCCTCTCATGAACCCCATTATTACCGCTCCTGCTTCAACACAATCAATGGATCAAAAAACACGAAAAATCCTCACCAAACAACACACCAAACGATTGACTGCATACCTTAACACAGATCGATGCCAGAAAGAATATTCTTGTTTTATTAATTTATTATGATTATTCTGTTGATGCCGATGGTGATGAAGAGAAAAAGCTGATGAATTTATGCGATTGGAAAAGTAGAGAGGAAGTGTAGGTTTCGTTCCTTTTATTTGACTACAAATTCGGCTGACGCGTTGCAGTTCTAATTAAACTACAGTACTACACCAACTCAAGTAAATTCTGACCTTGACTCTTCCCAATAATGAAAGAATAGTCCTTTTTAAAGTATGTTTTGTACACAAAAAAGATAATTATTACGAATATAAATGTCATTTTTTATCCTTTTGTTTTTTATACAATAGTATTATTTAAATGGTACATGATGTCAGAGCAAATTATTGGCCTTGTTTACTAGAGCTTATCTGTAGATCAGTTCAGTTCAATTCAGTTCAGTTCAATTCAATTCAGTTCAATTCAGTTCAGTGGAAATGTAATTTGATGAAATCCAGGTTAATTCAGTCATGCTGATTCCATTTTTCAATACATCAATTTTTACTCCAGTTCAATTCAGTTCAATTCAGTTCAGTTCAGTTCAATTCAGTTCAGTTCAGTTCAGTTCAGTACATCAAGAAATAAGCTCTATTAAACAGGGTCAATGGTTGATGAAAAACAGGGCCAATGGTTGTCTGAATATCTCATTACCATAGTTGATGAAATAATTAAGGATTTATTGCCGTTGACTATTAGGCGTAACGTAATATTTGTGTGTATATAAATAAACACATTCTTAACCTGCAAATAAAACCTGACAAGTATTATATGATGAGTTGGAAATTAACTGTACAGGATTTTATTTTTTTTGACTAACACTGTACAGGATTATCTCGAAAATCAAATAATATCCTCTAGGTGGTTTAAAATAGAAAAAGAAAAAGAAAATTTTACCGGATAAGGAGTCGAAAAAAGATACTATCCTCTAGGTGGTTTAAAATAGAAAAAAGAAGAAGATAATTTTACAGGATAAAGAAGTGTACCAAAAATTAACGGGTTATAAAAAGATAATCTGTGACAAATTAGCTAATCAGATTAAAATTCAAGTACTACCTATGCGGTTTGATATTTCAAATAGATAATTATCATTGAATCTAACTGTCTAAATGTTATCTCCTCAGTGCTTAATCCTATCACTGCTCATTGGAGATTGTTTCACTTATCTGACATGATACACCAAACTATTTCTCCATACTCACTCATACATGTCCATAGAGAAGCTAATATGCATGTTGATGCCATTGCTAAGACGTGTTTAGATGCCAAACTTGATGCTTCTTTTACATTTGGCTCCTTACCTGATAGGATTCAAGGTCTAATTAGACTTGATCAAATGGGTACACCTATTCTCAGGTAATTAGTCACTCATTGGACTTGCAGCAGTGCAATGTTGCTGGAGCTACCAATGGAGCAACTTCAACAGACTACCCTTATTCACTGTTGACCCTTATTCACTGTTGACCTTCTGAGCTGCACCAAAATCTCCAATCCATGGTGCTTTTCCCATCTTTCACTCCGAGATTGTCTTTTGGGTTTAAGTCTTTAACTCTTTATCCATAGGCTGATTTGAGTCTGAGTTGTCTCGCGCTTCGAATTCTCTAACAAGCAAGTGGACATATAGACTTCTACTCATTAGGCCTCTCACCTTTTAGGCTCTTTGAGCATAGAATGGATTTATGTAGATATCTCATTCTTTTTGGAAGCTTACTTAGCTTCGGTTAGAGTTGTTTAACTCTACACCAATTTGAATCCTTTATGGTTTTTTATTTTCAACTGTCATCTTTTTGATGCGGTTGCTTTGTAATTTTTATTTTTGCTACATTTTCTAATGGCATGGGGAAGCCAATATACATCCCTTCACTATAGTGGTTTATCTAAATAAAAAATAGATAATTATCTATTATTTATTAATTTAATTTTTCCAATTAGTCAATCTTAATAATAATTCTTAAAAGCTAGTATTACGCATATATTTTATTTTTTATACGTGAAACATTATTCTAAAATCTGCAGAAATTGTAATTACATAATACACACATACCAAACGACTCTTTAGATGCTCACCACAATAAATTCTAAATGAAATTGGTTAATTAAAAAAATTATTTCATGATATTGTTAAAATACGTTGCAATGATTATCTCTATGCTATTTTTAGTGCCCTACTTAGAGCATCTCCAATGCAACTTTCAATGTTGAAAATGTTGATTGACACATAGGATTGAGATCATCTCCAATGCTACATTCACTTTCAAAAATATCAATTGACATGTAGTATTGAGAGTGAGAAATTGCAAAAATTATCTCCAACCCAGGCATCAATGTAGGGGTCAATCATAGGTGTCATATGATGTGGATTGAAGGTGTCAATTACACCCTCTATATATTGATGCTCACTTTGAAGACTTCAATTTGACAACTTAACAAATATAAAGTTTTAATCATTACATCATTCCATTTTTAAATTTGAAACATAAATGCAATATTTAATTTAATGATATTTTGTGACAATTTGATGGTTGCATTGGAGAACCAAACTTCAAAATGAAAGCGTTCAATCCTACATCATATTGACACCCATTAAAATTTAAACATTTGGCAACTATTTTTACTCTTGACCCTCTTACCATTGGAGATGCTCTGAGTGTCATAAGAGATTAAAATCTATCTCCAATGCAAGCATCAATTAAAATGTCAGTTTGACGTGGATGCATTCGTGGAGTGAAGGTGTCAACTAGACCTTCAATATATTGATGCTCATATTGAAGGTGTCAATTTATTTGTTTACCAAATTTATGTTTACTTTCCTTTTAACATTAATATTTCAATTAATTTGTTTACTAAATTTAAACTTAGGCCCTATTTACCAGAGCTTATCTGTAGATCAGTTCAATTCAATTCAGTTCAGTTCAATTCAGTTCAATTCAGTTCAGTTCAGTTCAGTGAAAATGTAATTTGATTAAATTCAGGTTAATTCAGTCATGCTGATTCCATTTTTCAATACATCATTTTTTACTTCAGTTCAGTTCAGTTCAGTTCAATTCAGTTCAGTTCAGTACATCAAGAAATAAGCTCTAGTAAACAGGGCATTACTTTCTTTTTGACATTAATAATATGAAAACTGTCGCTCATACGTTGGAGAGCAAAGTTTTAAAAGGATTTTTAATCACATCTTTCAAATCTACATCATATTGATGCTCAATCAAAAGTTAACAAATGGAGGCGAATTTTTCTCATGACGTTCTTAGCATTGGAGATGCTCTTAGGTCTTGTTTGCTAAATCTTATCTGTATATCAGTTCAGTTCAGTTCAGTTCAATTTAATTCAATTCAGTTCAGCTCAGCGAAAATGTAATTTGATGAAATTCAGGTTACTTCAGTCATACTGATTCTTTTTTTTAATACATTAATTTTCAGTTTAGTTTAGTTCAGTTCAGTTCATCAAAAAATAAGCTCTAGCAAACAGGGCCTTACACTATCCTTAACACTTCTACCCCGAATAACCACCAAACCACCTTCACGTTTCCACTAGTACTCTAATCACCACCTCTGGTTCTCAACGTTTCCAGCAAATCTTAATGTTGTCGTTTTAGATTCCATGGCGTAGATATGAATCCACATCAATTTTTGTGTCAGTTCACATTAGTTTTGATCTGATGACGTAGATATGGATTCGAGACAAACTATATATATAATATTAATCCTAAAAGTTTAAAGAGGGTTTACCATACTCTTGCCTTCGTATATAACTGTGTCAAACAAGATTTTGTCATTTGAGAATGAAGTGAAATTAATCTAATAGAAAAATTAGATCAACTAACAAAAAATCATTGTCTTACTCCATGTTCCCTTGAGTTTAATTTTTACTGAATTAAACTTGAAAATGAAAAATAATTTATTAGTATGACTATATTAATCTAGATTTTATAAACCGATTTGTAAAATTAACCTGACGAACCAAACTGATAAATTAATAAGTAAACATGACCATATATTCATTGTGGTTTCGTTTAATTGACACTTTTCAGAAAAAAGAAAAGTTCTTATTATAGTAGTGGACAAAGTGGCATTTGGCATCCTGATCTACCTGGGGTCGTGCTCTGCAGTCTGCAAAGGGCAATTCCGCTGACCGTTGTAAAAAACAAAACTGTACTACTCCTCTTGCACCTGCCTCAACCCGACTCCAAAAGCCACTACACCGGAGTCCCCGCCGCCTATCAAAAATCACTCTTTTGCACTTGCTACATGCTTCATCTCGGTTTTCGACACTAACATGAAGCTGTTCGCTCCCAGGAACTTCAATTTGCATCTGGGCTCCAAAAATTTTACCTTTGTATGTTCCTCCCCTCTTTTATTTTACCATATGAGTCATCTGCTTTATGATCTTGAATTTTTTTGCTCACTCTTCTGTAATACTAGATGTTGAACAGCCAGTTTATGAATTCACGTGCTTTATGTTGTGGAGAGTTTTGCTTGTGGATTTTCACCAGGCTCTTTTTGGTTTCTGATGTTAAAATGATTAAGGATTGAGGTTTGCCAATGACTAAAAATTGTCATTTTAAGGAAGAACTTTTCTATAGTTTCCAAGGTATTAGTAGTTTTGTTAATCATGCTATAGCAACTTCCAAGGAGTCCTTTTCCAGTTTCTAAGTTCATCAATTTGCTTACGACCTGCTATTTGTGTCGAAGTATGTTATGATGGACTATTCAATTTCCTTGTTTTTAACAGGCTAACAGAAAAGTAAGATCGATGTTCCAGTCAGCAACTGTTGAAAGGCATGGTCTGGTGAATGATGTAGATGGATCCCTATCGAAAGAGAACACTTCTTCCTGTGAAGGACTAACAGAAAATATAGGGAGGGAGAAAAACGTTTCTGATATGTTAGTCGATTCTTTTGGTAGGCTTCATACCTATTTGAGGATCTCTTTGACTGAGCGATGCAATCTAAGGTGTCAGTACTGTATGCCGGCAGAGGGGGTTGAACTTACACCCAAGTCTAGTCTTCTATCACAGAGTGAGATTGTGCGTTTGGCTAATCTCTTTGTTAGTTCTGGGGTTAACAAGATTCGATTGACTGGTGGAGAACCTTCTATCAGAAAAGATATTGAGGATATCTGCTTGCAGCTGTCGAGCTTAAAGGGGCTTAATACCTTGGCTATGACCACAAATGGAATTACTCTTGCAAAAAAGCTTCCTAAATTAAAAGACTGTGGACTGAATTTACTAAATATTAGCTTAGATACGCTGGTACCGGCAAAATTTGAGTTCATGACAAGGCGTAAAGGACATGAAAGAGTAATGGAGTCAATTAATGCGGCTGTTAGCTTGGGATTCAATCCTGTTAAAGTAAGTAACTTCTAGATTTCAGTTGCTATATATTTCTTAGCCTGGACTCTAACTGGTTCGTGTTGCTTGCTAAAATATGCCATGTAAAAACTCAATTAAATTAAGAAGCATAAGGAAAGTTGTTTGGATATCTACAGGTGAATTGTGTTGTGATGCGTGGATTCAATGATGATGAGATCTCTGATTTTGTAGAGTTGACTCGAGATAAGCCAATCAATGTGCGTTTTATTGAGTTCATGCCTTTCGATGGAAATGTGTGGAACGTCAAGAAACTAGTGCCCTATGCAGAAATGTTGGATAGAGTGGTAAGGTAGATCTCTCTATGTTCTTTACTAGTTTCATGTCTGGGTACTCTTGTGCATGTCCTAAATCATGCAGTATTATTGAACAGGTTAAACAATTTACAGGGGTTGAGAGGATTAGAGACCATCCCTCTGAGACTGCAAAAAATTTCCGGATCGAAGGCCATCAAGGCACAGTTTCTTTTATCACGTCTATGACTGAGCATTTTTGTGCTGGTTGCAATAGGCTAAGAATTTTAGCTGATGGTAATTTCAAAGTGTGCCTTTTTGGACCCTCAGAGGTGAATTCCTTTTCCCTATTGCTCAGTCTCCTTAGCTCGTAGTTTAATTGGGAGCTATAATCTAGATGTGTTAAAGTACTCTTTCCCACTGTGGACGCACCTGTATTTATTGACCGTATTCACTAGAGGACTTAAGAAGTGGGAATAGAGATAAAATGTTTTGTTAAGAAGGCAACACAATTTGCAGTATGATATTTGAAGGCTAATATTTATATTGCAAAAGGATTAATATCAAATTTATGAATATAAATTTCATTTTAAAGATATTTTTTAATTTCTCACTCATCATCTGTTAATATGAACAAGAGGACTAGAGATGCTAAAAGTGATCTTATATATGTCCTTTAAAATCTCTTCCCCTCATTCTTGCACTGTGTGAAATACAGAATTCAATTCACGCCTCATTTCAAATGTTTCAATTTGTCCTCCTGTTGGTCATATCCTTACTGGTACTTTGATCTTCAGGTTAGCTTAAGGGATCCACTGCGTAGTGGTGCTGATGATGACGAACTGAGAGAGATTATTGGGGCTGCGGTATTACCCTGTCCTTAGTCTGTCGGTACATGAAGCAAAAATATAGTTAAATTAAGGTCTACTGATGTAACTCTCCCTCGTTGCTTCAGGTGAAGAGAAAGAAAGCTTCTCATGCTGGCATGTATGACCTCGCCAAGACACCAAACAGACCAATGATTCATATTGGTGGCTAAGAACTGATTTCCTCAGAACAGTGTACGTCTATTTAACTCATGGTTCTGTATTTTTCTCCTTTATATGCGCCAGTTTTATTCATGTGAAACTATTGGTGTTAAGTTGTACAATTCGCTTCCGTTGTATATTAATGGGGTGATGTCCTTACCTCAGTTTTCAATTAACACCTTTGGTACATATTAGTCTCTGTTATTTTTTATCTCTTTAGAGGAGTACTAGCAAAGTAACATCCTTTTTCATTAATAAGAAACATCGGCCATGAACTTTCCAGAAAGCTAGATGCACAGTTTGGTACATACTGCCACTAACCAAAACAAAAAAAATTTTTGCAGAAAGCTTTTGGGTTTTTCATATTATTTCAGAAAGATGATCTGCTAGATACATATTTCTTTTCTCTTGAAATACAGAAGATAAGGATTTATATTGTTTTGGCTTATGAACTTCTATCACTTTCCAGCTTTTTAAGCCTTTTTTGTTACCATATTTTAGGATGGGAAGTTGGATAATTTTAGCCCCATGCTGTATCTGTGTTTTCTACTTATTGTCAATTAACTTATATCGTAATCAACTTCTACTATTTTTGTTAATTAGCTGTGTTTTCTACTTATATGTCAATTAACTTCTGTTGTAGCTGTGTTTTCTACTTATTGAGACTGTGTTAGAAACATGGGTGCTACTTGAGCTAATTTGATTTCTGAGACTAATTGTGAGATTTTTAATGGGAAAAGAAGTCTGGTGGTCTTGAAATTTTGTGGTTTATGATCATTTAATTACCTAAATCAAGACACTATGTCTAAAACCTGTTACATCATACTGACCAATACCTTGTTGGTTTGACTGAAAATTGAAATACTACTTGGTTAGTTACTGGAGAGTTGTGTTGTCAATGGCAATCTTTTTGGAAGCTTTAGTGCCCTTGAAAGTGGGTTCCTTTGTCGTGTTACTTCAAGCTAAAATGTACATCCTGTAAATTGGAGGAATGTTTTCTTGTTTTTGCACTACTTGCATAAAACCCTAACCTCCGCCTTGAGTTCCAGTTCCTGGTGGCTTTGGAAGATTTAACCTTTTGGGTTCCCAGTTCCCAGTTCCCAGTTCCTTGTTCTTGATTTTCATTTTGTTGTAGGTTGTCAATTTTAATAACAAAAATATATGAATATTGGTCTTCACGTATTGAGAGCAAAATGATGGTTTAAGGTTCACCGATTGCCTTTTAACATCACAAGAAAACCAGCTGGGGACCTCCTCTTCCTTTACCTCTTCCTCCATTTCACTCAAGCACACACAGTTGCACACAGCTGGTTTTGAAGGTGGTGTGTTAAAGCCAAGGTTTCTGGGGAACCACTCCGGCACTTTCTTTTCAATGATTTTTTTTTTAAAAACTTTTCAATGATTATTAATTTTAAAATGATTATTGTTGATTTTAATGGTTGAATATTATTTGAATGCTGCCCTTGTGATGGAAGTTGATTGATTCGGGCAGTTTTTAACGGTAGTCATTTTTCAGTAGCCTTCTGTGGTGCTTCCTCTCTACATCATTAAGCTCAACTTATTTGGTTTATATTTCATAGATGAAGCTTAGAGTTTTATAACGAGGTTATATAAGTGACTCTGCTTCATGTGCAGAATATTTGGAGTTACAACTGGCCAATGTGATGAAGACCATAGTTTTTTGGCTTCCATTTTGCTGAACTTACAAATGTAAACGAAAGAGCACCAAACAAAGAGAGGCAAATAATTTTGAGTTGTAGGAATAAGAAGCTCATCTTCGTATTATTCCATGTTATGTAAAATAACAGTCCGTGTAACAATCTTTATATTTATTGTATTTATTAATCGTGTGTATTTTTTAAACTTATGATTTTTTTTACCAGAGAGCAAAATTAAATTCAGAGTACACATTACATGAATACATATAAATATGGGTCTTGTTTATGAAACATTTGATCCTAAATATTTAATCTCTAAAGTGATAGTTATTCACTTCAAATTGTGTGTGGAATGAACGACATTTTGGAATAACAGTAATTTTGTATTTTCCATTTGAATTAATTACCCTAATGGTTTCATAAAAGTTCAAAGCGTTTTCTTTTAGTCCCATTAAAATTTTTCGTTTCTATTTGGTCCTATAAAAGTTATTATTAGTTCTATTTGGTCCCTTGGTTAGTCAATTAAAGAAATAGTAGTGTTGACTAACGGAATTTCTTAAATGAATTGCACAAATACTCTCCGTTTCCATTAAAATATCAAATTAGTCTCTAAATATTCCACGTCATAAGAATTTATAAAATTTACTAATTAAAAATATTTAACTAATCAAAATATTTTATCCGTCTTCACGTATAAAATAATTATTGAATCGATCGAGTTGAGTAATACTTCACTTGCACCGACTCACTCGATAAATATCAACTATCAATATCTGTAACAACAATATTTTTGGCCAATATGATAATTAATGCGGTGTTATTAACATACTATGAAATACTAATCAAATTACATGTATTATACGAAGCCGATTGTTTATGCCACATGCTTATCATTGATTTTTTTTTTCTTTTTCAAGTTTGTCATTTCGTTAGTTAACAATAATAATATTATGTTTATAATTGTATTACAGGTAGTGAGTGAAGTACAACTAATCATAAATAATAATAGCAAAACTACATTTTATCAAATTAAATTTAAGTTAACTTAAACGTAGATAAGTTATAAAACCTTAAACTATTGGTATTTTCTCAAACATCAAATACTTTAAATGAAAAATAATAAATTGTATTTATTATTGGGATTAGTTGTGTGTGGGATTAGATAATTAATAAATTGACCGTTGGAATAAGATATTCCTCATACACACCCAAAATACAGTACAAAGATTATTTTTAATAATTCTAGTATTTTGAATTTGAATTATAGCTTTCTCAAGTTTAATATTTATTTATTTGGGCAACAATTTTTTTTATAAAAGGGAAACATTTAATCTAAAATATTATAATACATAGCAGAGAAAGTCTCAAATAAAGGCACCTTACGGTAAGGGCATGCCAAAATGAAACTATATTCTACAACATTAGGGGTTAAAATTAAATTATTTTAATTATTTGAGTTATTTTTGTTTGAGATTGATATTTTTATACTTGAGTTTGATCTCTTATTTGGTTTTATTTTTTATTTAGTTTGATCTTTTAAATTTTGTGCCGGATGTTTGTATTTGGTTTGATCTTTTAAATTTTTGGCAATATATTTTCAAATATTTTCTTGATTTTTTATGTTTTATAGCCCAAATAATTGAAATAATTGTATATTAACTATTAATCTTGGTCTACCTTTACCGTAAGGGGAACTTACAAAAGACGCTCTCTACATAGTAACGCAGTCCAATAATTAAAGGCAATTACGTGGCAAAATACATTCTTATAAATTTTTGGGATCAAAATTCCCCCTAATTCTTTCCATATATTTTTCCAACATGCTGACACCTTACCTTACCTCCCATCAACATATGGCTTGAATCAAAACTAAAGTTATATTGTCCAAACTCGAATTCCAGCTCTCCAAACTTCAATGCCCAGAACCGGTGGTAAGGAAGGCTAGAACCGAGCCAACTAACAGTCAATGCCACGTGGCATGAGCATCTATGTAATTTAACATCTTCCAAAAATCAACCCCAATCGAGGGTATTTTTGTCTTTTCAAACCCCCATTTGCATTAATCTTCCAACGTGTCGGACAGTTTATTATATTGTCGTTAGGGTTTAAAATGAAGAAATGTGCCCTACTTGATTGGGGCTGACTTTAGAAAGATGCACAATTATAAAAGTGTCAATGTCACGTGGTGTTGTATGTTAATTGATTAACCACTGCATCCTTGTGTTCTAAAAAGTACATTTTTCAAAAGTAAGACTACCTAAATTGAACAAAAGATAGTAAAGTTCTAAACATATGTGTTTTCTTAGAAAGTAAAGTTCTAAAAATTCAATTTACTCAAAATTGTAATATTGTTTGATCCTCGAACACATATGTAAGAGCTTATTAAAACAAAAACGAATACGTACTGCGCAAAAATTCCACAACTTTATACCTTTTACATTAATCCAATTTCCCTATTTTGTTCATTCAGCAATATTTTATACTGTTTTATTTTCCTCGATGATAATTATACTGTAAAATTACCACTGCTAGCTAGTACTGGGAAACAGATCAAGTTGTGAAAATTAAAAAAGGAACAAGGAAGCGATCAACATGAAAACAAATGACAAACCAACGCAGATAATGAAGAACATACAGAATATTTTGATCACTATAAGTTTAGAGTAATTCTCCTGTGAGGCAGCCTCACCCATGAGGCAAGGCCAAATAAGGAAAATTTCATTGCTGCCACCTCATCATAACTCACTGCCACCTCATCAAATCTCGACGCCACCTCATCAAACATCGGTGTCAGTTCATCAAACATGTGACCTCATCAAAACTTTTGTGTACGTTCATCAAACCTCACCAAAAACAGTGTTTAATTGGTCCTGCCTCTTGGGTGAGACTGCCTCACCCAATAATTTGTCTTTATACGAAGCTTAGATTGAAGCCAGATGTGCTATAAAATTACATAATCAGATGTATTATAGATGCTGCATATTTAGCGAGCGAGATCGTTATTTTTTTTGTTACGAGTCCTTTTAATCAAAGCTAGTAATAAATATGAGTATATGTACATCACCAAAACTCATGTTTGCACAATCAAATACAGTATTTGGAATCAGACATTGTAATATATTCAGTCTATTTAAAAGGCTGCACACCAAATTGACCGAGATCTTGATCGAACTTTATACCCATACAATCTCCAAACTTACCAAATGTTCCAGCTGCTGATCCAATATCCGATCCTTTAAACAGAAACTGCACTTCTTTCGTTCTCTGCCCAGAACTTTCCATGATCCGATGTTCTTGATCGCGATCCTCGCGGCGCAGCGGCTGAACCGTGATGATCCCTCTTGCCGGCCCACTCTTCTTCGCTTCGTCGGACATTCCGGTGAGTCTCTGGACGAGAAACCGGAAGTTTTCGACGTCTGTGTTGATGATCTTCGGTGCAACGATGTGGATTATCCGTATCTTCGGCTTCGACTTGGCTATGGCGCGGGAATCCCTGTGCATGGAAAACTGCTTTGCTGTGCTTCTTTCCATTTTTGCTCAAGAAGAAAGGTTGAAAATGCAGGATGTGATTATGAAGAATTAGTTGCAGGCTTTTTTATACAGGAATATATTGAATAAATGGAGCAAGTAGTATTTAATTAATTTAAAAATCATTGTCATGTTGGAAGTGGCAAAAAAGTAAACGATGTATTTGAGAACTTTGCATGATGGCTACCTTCCGTATTAATTTGTACTTGATGACCTCATGATTTCGAGTTGCTTTACAATCTTCAACATGTACATTTTCCCAATTGGTTTATCGTGTTATTATTAGTTTAATCAATATTTGGAAAGTCAACCTTAATTATGCGTATTTAAAACCATCATGGAATATGTTAGACGTTTATGCTCTGCAACATGGCTAAAATAGGCACTTTGGTCCTTAGGTGTGGGTAGTCAGTTAGGCAATCAAACTAGGAAGGCTGCTTTTTTAATTTTTTTGGGTCAATGAACATATTCTTGTTTGAGAAATGACATTAGTTTTTGGATGTTTTTTTGATGGATGAATTGGGTGTAGATTATTAAAGTGTAGATTATTGGAAAGTGTAGATTATTAGTGAAGGGAAAGTGTAGATTATTGGAAAATCTCGCGGAAGAACTTGTTGAAAATGAAAACGTATAATATATATATATATATATATATATATATATATATATATATATATAAGTTTGCACTGCCATGATCGGTATAATTGTCAATAGAAAGGAATTTTAGGTGATAAATAAAAAGTTAACTTTTCAAATTCTTGGGATCAAAGTACATGATATAGTATATATGATCTGCATACACTCTTGTAGAGAGACCCTTTTGTAAGGCAGATATATGATGAGATAGACTCTGTACCGTTTATAAACTTATTTTTAGGCACTTTTCAGCTAATTTCACCTCTAATCAACACCAAACAGCACCAATAAATTTCAATCAGCACCAACGAGATCAACTGGACAAAACAATAAAATGATGTGGTTTGATAATAAGATGTAGTTGCCTGATCACTTTTAATACCTTCTAATTTTATTATCAAATAATATTAAACCGTGTAATAGTATAAATGTCTCATATGGGTTAAAGAAATAACAATTTTAATAATTAATTACTTCAGTCATATTTAACAATTTTAGTCATTGACTTACCCTTTTTAACCATTAAAGAAGAAAAATGTCAACATTTGATTTTGACAATGGACCTTATTTGAAATACAATCATATACTTTTAGTTTTTTAAAAATTAGTCAAAGAGAGAAAAAAAGAGAAGAGCACAACTCTTTGTAGGTTGATAAGCCGATCTTGATGATGCCAAGTGGCAAGTGGCAACTACAGCTTAATTTTGTATTGCTTTAGTTTTTTAATTTTTTTAAATAAAATAATTACGTATTATAATTTGAAGTTACATATGCATCTTTCCATTACAACTACTCCTTATAAACCCTTCAAGAGAGTTTACATATTATTTTGTAATTTACGTATTCAATCTTGTGCAAAAACTTCTTTATAAATCTTGTTTGTAACATTGAAGTAAAAAATTCTATTTTAAATTAAAACGAATAAAAATATACTTAAAGTAAATAAAAATATTAGAAATAATACAAAACAAATAACTTAAATATATAAAATAAGTTATGATTAAGACTTTCTCCATTTCCTGACATAAATTTTACTGCAACTTGCTTTTTTTTTTTTTTTTTGGTTAAACCACCATTGGTGGGGGGATTTATATTGGCTTCCCCTTACCTTTTAAATAACAAAAAATAAAATTACAAGAAACCGTATATAGGGAATAAAATACCCCATGGTTAAGGGAGAGAGTCAGATGGACTTCTCAAAATGTAGCATTTTTCAACAAAGAGAAAACGCTGCATCTAGGCATTAGGGATGCCTCAAAAAGAATGAGTTACAAAAGGGGATAGCCTAAATATAAACTCATTCTAGTAACAAAGAGGGCTGGGAACAGAGAGTATGAGGAAAGTGTTTAGAAAATCAAGAGTGATCCACTTGCTTGTTAGCGAATCAGTTAGACTGAAACACAAGGCAACTTGCATTCCAACCGTCAATAGTTTATAGCTGTAAGGGATTATAAATAAGAGCCAACATGGAAGCTGGTCTGAAATGGAGAAAAAACGTGCCTAACCATCTCTATTAGTTTGATGAGTAAATGACTTTTAATAACAAATTTAAAACTAACCACGTCTAAATAGTAAAATATTAAATAAAAAACATTAACAAAAAGTAAACGGAAATATATTGAAGCTTATGGCTAAAGAACGGCTTTTTAATTTTTTGTATCAAATTTATACCTGTTTTTCTTAGTTTTCCAGTTTAGATTTAAGCCTTTAAGCCTTTGCATGCCGAACTCATAGCTATTTACAAAGGTTTTCTAATTGCTGAATCTTTTTTTTTTTTCCCTATTGTGACTACTGTTGAATCGGATTGTCTCAATGCCATTAATATGATCATAAAGCCTTCTCTTGCTCCTTGGAACCTTTTTGATTATGTTGAACAACTGCACACACAGTTTTCCTCATTTCTTTTAGTCCATGTGCTGAGAGAAAGTAATCAACCGGCTGATGCACTGTCTAAAATAGCTCTCTCAGAGCTGTCTAACACTGTCTATCAGCCGAGGCTCATTCCTCAAAAAGTCAAGGGGCTCATCCAGTTGGATAGACTCCAGCTACCTACTCTAAGGTTGAATCAGAATGGATGCTACTAATATTCACTTTTCCCCTTTGCAGAACCAATGAAGACAACCAAATGCAGTCTTTGAACATTGATGGATGATGCTCCAGGAGATGCAAAGGAATTCATTTTAGCAACAAACTACCAGATCCATACTCTTATCATTTCTCCAGTCCTCTTTGGATTTTCACTCCCTCCTCGACTGCTTTTTGTCTCTTCGGATTCGCTAATAAGCTTGGTTGGTCTAGGGATTATTCTGTGTACTGGATTTTTTGATAGTGAGAAACTCTCAGAGCTTTTGTTTTTGCTCTTTTATTTTGGATGCAATCTTCATGCATCAGGGGGACTCCCCCTCTCTAGGTCTGTATAAATATTGTCAACTGAGCCATTATTTATATGGTCTTTTTTGGGCTTGAGATCCCATAAACAAGTCTCCTACCACCAATGGTGGTTTTTAATTTTTTTTAAAAAAAGCCTTTATGGCTAGGTCCAAATTTGGGGTTGTTCCATGCATGTACGTTTTCTTATGCAAGTCCAAATTTTTACAAAAATGCCCTTAACATTTCTAAGGCTAAGAAAGTTAGCCAAAATACAAGGGAGCATTGAAGGGTATTTTGGTAAAAAGTGGACATACACGAGAAAAACGAAGATGCAGAAATTCGGTTAATTTAATGCAAAATTACATAAAGCACGTCCTAGAACTTTATGGCTATATTAGTTTTGGGTTTATGTGTGCTACTCTAGCCCTTACTCGTACTACTTTATTATCCCTAAATGGAAGTTGAATAGTTATTCACTTCAAAAAATGTGGAATAAATGATGTACTTTGTATTGACAGTCAACCTAAATATGGTATTTATTAGATTAAAAATATGGAATAATAAGAAGGTATTTATATGGTAATTTTTAAATTGTGCATCTCAGGGCAATCAATATATTATACACCGCAAACTTGCTAAAAAAATTATTTTGTTAGTTGTAAATTAATGATGACACCGCAAACTTGCTAAAATTATTATACATATACAATCAATATATCAATTCTAATATTCGGAAAATCCTGTAATTGATAATGCAAACTTAGATGACATATATGATATGGGATTCCCATAATATACCCTAATTATGTTATATATAGATTAATGCTAATATCCAGAAAATCTTGTAATTGTTAATGCAAACTCATATGATATACCCTAATTATGTCAATTAATTATTGGTTGTTTGTTAACATATTTTGTACCATAATTCACTGTAATATTATTATACCATAAACCACGTACAATTGTTATATAATCAACTCTATAATTGACGATGAAACTTATCAACTACCCAGACCTTCTATTATCTGTCGCTCACCATATCGCCGCCCTTCTATTTTCATTTGGATTGGATTGATCGATCGAACTGCGAAGGGCTCTGCGGTCCGTATTTTCTGAGTGATTTTGTTTAATTTTTCGGCCTATTTGTGTAATTACGAGGACAATGTGTAATTTAGACTGAATTCTGAAAATCCAGCAGCAGTTCGACTATCTTGAACGATACAAACATCAACGTTCAAGGATATCGGTCAATGAGGGATCAAAGGGTTCCGGTTCACGAATGAATTCCTTTGCTTCGGTAGCATGTTAGCATGGACGATACAAACATCAACGTTTAGGGATATCGGTCAATGAGGGATCAAAGGGTTTCGGTTCACGAATGAATTCCTTTGCTTCGGTAACATGGTGCGTTGATATTAATCTGGGCGGCCTGATCATCGAATTTTTTCTTCTTGGTTTGGTACGCTTTAAAAGCTTTCTGATACATCTAATAAATACTTTCTCTAGATATCAAGAAACACAATTGCTTGGGCTTGAAATATGTTGGGGCTAGAAGCTTATTGTTCACAAACACAATTGCTTCACAAGCTTATACAAAAATCAAGGCTTTTTGTGTATATTTATTTCACATATATCGGCATAAGAAGCTATGTTTTCTTCTTCAGTATATTATGTTACCGCTTAGTATTTTTAATTTGTTCAAACCCAAGCATTAGGGATTAATTACCACGAAGAAATTTTCCTATATATGATTGCGGACTTGTGAGATTAATATGTAAACAGGTGAGAATATCCAACTCCAAAAGAAGGTTTCAAGCGGATATGTGATTATTTTTATTTTTATTTTTTTTAGTATGAAGTAGGAGTATCCACGTTAATTGTTTTTATTACGTGGACTTCATGTTTGCAGCATATTTTTAAACTATGAAGTCCATGAAATAGGCCCTGTCCAATAAGGAGTTGAAAGTGGTAAGAGGTGCTGAAGGGTGTTGGAGGGTGTTGAAGGGTGTTGAAGGGCCATAGAATTATACAATTAGCTGGAGGTGTTGAAAATAAGCTGAACTGGACAGGGCCATAGAATCAGAAAAGTATCTATATTGTAGGAAATATAGACTTGCAATTCAGACTATATTACTTAATTATCATTAATCATAATAATATTTCTTTTTAAACTCTATTCAACCTCATTCATATCCTTATCTTCACATCTTTTATCTTTAGGCGCTAGCTAATATATCTTGAATTCATAATTTTTTTGCTAAAAATATATCGAATACTATTTTAAATTAGGCATGTGTTGATTATATTGTATAATTAGACATTGTTAATATGTTGTATTAGTAAATTTGTACAAATATTTTTTTGTGATTATAATAGTAAATTTGTTAATATAATATTCTACTGATTGTTGAAACGTATAATCTTGAAAAATACCTAAACCTCTTAAATTAGCTAACCTTATTTGGAACTTTGCGTAGGGATTTATTTTTTATTGAATTTTGTTTGGTTTAGTTCGTTTGAAATAGAATATGAATATTTTGTTTGTCTATTTGGCTTGGGGGGAATGATTCATTATTACATTTTAAAGAGTTTTTAATTAATTTTTTAAATTTAGTTTCTCTCAATAATATAAAACAAATGAGAGAATGTCTCATGTAAAATCCCCTTATGGCAAGGGCAGACCACATTCTACAAGATTGGTGTTGACTATACACAATTATTTTAATTAGTTGGGTCATAAAACATAAAAGATCAAGAAATAAAGTGAAAAAATATTGTCCAAAATTTGAAAGATCAAAGCAAACAAAAACATCAGGTCTAAAACATAAAACTGATGCTACCAGAATCCGTCCGTCTCCCCGGGGTTAGACACTATCCGGGTCTCCTTGTCGATCAGCCCGCTTCAGTCCTGCAAAACAATCCCCGGGAGGCGTCCCGGGGAAGAAGCTCCGGCGTGATGATGAGATGGGGATAGTGGGAAGGAAAACGTACGGAAGGTGCTCTCAATAAAAGTAGAGAGATATAAGTCACATACCTTGTTCACTGTTGGAGGCTAGTATTTATAGTTGAGCTTTGCCTCCCTTGAAGATAAGCTGCAGGACCACTTCCCTTGTCATCATCTGTCCTCTCTTGTCCTCTTTCTTATCTGGACGTGTCTCTGACCGGGAAAGGTTCCTCTCTGTTGGTTCTGGGCCGCGGGCCCTTTTCTTGGCCCAGCAGGGCTCTGGGCCGGTATTATCACTAGCCCCCCAGACCAGTCTTCCGGGTTTCCTTGACGCGGGAGACTGATCTTACATGCTCCTCCTTTTGCTACCTCTTTTGGTGGGGCCCCTTCATGCTATAATTGATTTCTGACAGCGCCGTCTTTTCCCTTCCGCATTAATCAGTACCTTGCTTCCCGTGTTATCATTGCTTTTCCTCCTTTCGAGGCGACGTTTCCTATTCACCTCCCTATATAAGGGGTCTACCCCTCCTCGCTGAATCACTTTCTCCACATCGTTTCCAGACGCTCTGCTTTTCCTTAACAAGTAAACTCTAACCCTCCTCCTCTGCTTCTTCCGCTCCTCTTTCATCATGAGTTCCCCGCACATTGCCACTTCCTCCCTAGATACCGAGGGGTTCAAAGCCAATTTGAAATTCAGTTTCGAGCCCCCCACCCCATTCCTTCTCCGGGTTCCTCTTCGAGTACCCCCTCTAAGACCTTCAGCACATCCCCGGAGCCAATCGGACCGAGTACGTCTGCCTTAAACGGGGCGGGTTCATCCCCCACACAGCGTTCCCATCTCCCCCGGGAGGATCCGGATGGGGAAGCCTTTGATGAGGAAGTCGGCAATGATGCTCCCCGGGGTCCTACCCACGGAGTGAAGCCTTCTGGCCATCGGTTTTTCAATCTCCCCGGGCCTCCCCCCTCCTTAGATAGGGACGTTCTAGATTTGGTTAGGCGTTGTTTTATCCCTTTTCCGTTGGATGCATCGCTATCAAAACTTCCCCCGGGGATGTCCGAGCGGGAAGTACCTTGCATCCCCCGGATTCACTTCCAGTACTGGCTCAGCCTTCCTTTTCCTCCTCTTTTTTCAGAAATTTTCAGCTTTTATCGAATGGCCCCGGCCCAGCTACACCCCAACGGGATTGTACTGGTACTGGGCTTCTTACTTAACTGCGCTAGATGCAATGTTTCCTCCTCTCTCCTTCTCTTCCGGTCCTTCTATGCCCTCCGACGCGCTCACGCGTCCTTTCCGGGGGTATTTTCTTTCGTAATCCGTTCCGGGACGAAGGACTTTATGAGGGGTAAGCCCAGATCCGCCAAAGGGTACCTTGCGAAGGGTTTCTTCCGCTGCGATTCCCGGGTGTATCCCATGCCCCCCTGGAACGATTCCCTCGTTCCTGAAGACAAGAAACCCCTTTCCTCCCTTCCAACAGACCTCACCAATGATCATAACTTCCTCCGTCTATCTCCCCTAGACATGGACGCTTTCTTTAAGACTGGGAACGCGGGCTATTATTGGCCCCGCGGGATATACCCTGAAAAACTCTTTTCCCTTCCCACCGTCTCCGCTGTGTGGCCGGCTGGAGGTGCCTATTAAAGGCTTTATTCTTTATTTTTGTATACGTATATGTGTGTTTTATTCTGATCTCTTTTATTTTTTTTCTACCTGACTTCAGTTCAGCCTACTTTGCACGCGGACGCTACGCCACTCGAAGAGATGCCTTCCGGGGATAACAGTCAGCAGGGGAATCCTCACCGGGGCTGGTCACTCCAGCCGAGCAGCAAGCGGCATCCCCAGTCGGGGTGGGGGCTGCCGAGAATCCCGGGTTCATTCCCCAAGGGACCCGTCAGCAACGCCCTTCCTCCCAACCGAAAGCCCCCGGGTCCTCTCCTACCCCGGGGAGGAAGTCTTTCGTCCAGCACCCGACATACAGCGGCGGGGCTGGTTCCCGTTTTAAGCGGCCTTTAACTGATGACAAGGAAACTCCTCCGTCTTCCCGTCAGAGGTTGGAAAGTGCGACCCCGCCGTCGCCTCCCCCTCCCCCTGCGAATTCTCCTTCAAGGGATAACTCTCAAGCCATCCCCGAGCGAAGGGAAGAGGTGCGCTATCTTTGTTGCTTATTACTACTTTTTGTCCTCCATCCCTCCGGATAATCTTATCTTTGCTTGAATTTTGTAGACCACTACTTTCGCCGACTCTCTCCTGGCGGACTCTCAGCTGACGGACGCGCTCAACCGAACATACTCTAAGTATAGCGCGGGTTTGTTTGCTAAGAAGGAAAGGGAACTCCTTGATGCCCGGGAGAAGTTGGCCGAGCGGGATGACCTGGCCGCCCGACTGGAGGCTTCTCAGAAGAAGCTAGCCGAGAGGGAGAAAAAGCTCTCTGAGAAAGAAAAGAAACTGGCGGAAGTAGAGAAGAAATATTCTTCTCTTAAGAAGGAAAAGAAGGAGGCCCAGCTCGAAGCCTTGGACGCTGTGGTTCAAAAAGTTCTCCATTCCGCCGATTTTGACAAGAGGCTAGAGGGCATTGCCGCGGCTGCCAGTGCTGATGCCTGCCACGAGATGTATCGCAGTCTGCGGGGTTGGCTTCCGGGACCTGCTCGCCTTGAAGCACAAGCATCCTACTATCGTCCCAAGGCGAGCGATCAGCTCAACTATCGCTGGAGGTCTCTTCAGGAGGCCAACCTGGAGAATCTGGTACCCCAGTTGTGGGATTCCCTGAAGATGTGTTCCCGGGCCCCTTCAGCCTCGGATATTAAGAAGGTCAAGCTTCCGGGGGTCAACGAGGCTGCTATCCCTGAATCCCCTGGCCCGGAGTGCTTCAATGCCTACGGGGTGGTCCCGGAGACACCTCACTGGGCCGAAAATTACCACGAGTTCTGCGCTATACCTGACAATTTTGGGTATCAGGCCGTTGAGGAGAGGACGGGTGAATACGTTGTGGGGCTTCCCAGGGGGCAGGACGACTTGCTCTATCAGTCCCGGAAGTCTACCCGGAAAGTGGGATTTCCTGAGCGCCCGGAAGACGAGCCAAAGGTAGATGCCCCTGCTTACTGCGGTCCCAACTGGTCTGACGCAGACGTGGCTGAACTGGAAAGGAGGTGGAAGGGCGCTCATGCTGCCCCGGGGGAAAGAGGCCCTACCGAGGATAATGTATTCCTCTAGACTCTAGTATTTTTTTTTTGTAGTTTTAAGTCTTTTGTAATCTTCCTCCCCGGGAGGCACATGTAGAACTTGGCCTTGGCGCCCATTTTGATTAATATAAGTTCTACCTTTTAATTTGATGAAATTACTATTTTTTGTAGTCTGAGCACCACTTGGAAGGAGATCTCCCGCGGGGATCCGTGCCTTTTGTTTTCTCTCATCCTAGTTGTTCTTCCGGGACTTACTTCTCTCTCCCCCGCGCTGGGTGCCACCAATGTTCATTCCTTCAGAGGAAGCTTGCTCATTGGAGGTTTGGAGGCGATCAAGCTATCCGGGCCATGTCTGAGGCTGGATTGTGTGCGTTTGTTCACGAGTTCGGGTCCATCCAGGCATTAGTTTCATTTCTTAAAGCTATAAAAACAAATTTGGCTCGCTGAATCACTGCTTTGACCTAGCTTCTGATCATATGCGGGAGGCCCTAAATTCCCATCAGACCATCGCCGAGCTGCAGGCCCTTCAGGACGATTCTCGTCATCGTACTGCCAAGGAGTTAGGTATGGTGTGGGGCGAACTAGAGCGTGCGCAGGAAAAACTTAGGACCTTGGAGACCCGCTCCGCCCAGAACCGGCTTCTCTGCGACTTTGAGAAGGAGAATCGGTCCCTTACTCATAGGAATAGGGTCCTCCAGGATGCTCTACTAGTCCCCCGGCTATCCTATCACCTGTTGGGTCTCAAGAATGGCCTAGTTGGGGTGTCTCCTCTCACCGACATTCCCGCCGGGGTTCGCAGGACGATGGAACGCATGGAGGCTAACCCGCAGAAGTTTGGTGAGGGAGCTCCTAATCATAGGCCTATCTGGATGTCGTTGAATGGCATAATAAGATTGCCACGGGAGAAGCTGAGCCCTATCCCTCTAGCCTTCGCCGAGTCCCTGCCCGGGTGGAGGTGGATGTGGCGTACGAAAGGTACGAGGACATGACCGTATCCATTGACCCGGACGAGGTGGCCCGTCGGATAAGACGCATCCGGGAGATTGCCGACTCTGGAGTCACCACAAAGGGGGTTAAAACCGCCGAGGGTACTCGTATTAGCCGGGAAGAGAAGGGTAAAAGTGCAGCAGTCATGTTTCCTAAGTACAGGTTCGTCACCTCTGCCGGGGTGAGAAGAATGCGCCTGGCGGAGCCGCTTCCAGAGGGATCTGTGGTCGTGCCTATCCCCGAACTGAACGAAGAGGACGCTGCGCAATTGGAAGAGGAGCTTGCGTGGAATCAAGCCCCGAATGCCCGTTTTGCCGAAGATCTCCTGTCCTCTCAATTCTTCGGAGGGGGTTTCCGCCCGGGCAACCCTGAGGGTGCTTCCGGGTCAGGTCCCAAGTGGGTTTAGTAGCAAATAGATAGGAATACTTGTATGGAAAATGCTTATGTAATTGTCCTACCATGACTATGACCACATATTCATGCGATTTGTATTTTAAAGAAGATTGAATAAAAATTGTTTCTCGAAAAGACCCTTTTCATTAACTCTTTCCTGTAATCATTACATTCTTTGATCCCCGGGCTTCATTACATTCTTTGATCCCCGGGTGCTTCCGGGCGGGGCATATTCATGCTTGGCATATTCATGCTTGGCATATTCATGCCCGGCATATCCATGCCCGGCATATCCATGCCCGGCATATCCATGCCCGGCATATCCATGCCCGGCATATCCATGCCCGGCATATCCATGCCCGGCATATCCATGCCCGGCATATCCATGCCCGGCATATCCATGCCCGGCATATCCATGCCCGGCATATCCATGCCCGGCATATCCATGCCCGGCATATCCATGCCCGGCATATCCATGCCCGGCATATCCATGCCCGGCATATCCATGCCCGGCATATCCATGCCCGGCATATCCATGCCCGGCATATCCATGCCTTAGTAGCTAAGGTACGATGCGGGGTACTCTACTTCCCGTAAAACCTTCTCAAATTAGCTACATTCCATCTTCTGGGGATCTCCTTCCCCTGCTTGTCCTCCAGCACATAACTCCCTCCTGGGTATGCTTCCTTCACCTTGTATGGTCCTTCCCAGTTGGGTGCAAGTTTACCCTCCGGGGCTTGACGACTCTTATCGTTCCTCCTCATTACCCAGTCTCCTGGGATAAAAGCCTCTTTTCGTACCCTTCTGTCATAGTACCTCTTTACTCGCTCCTTCACCTTGGCTTCCTGAAATGCCGCATTCTCTCGCTTCTCTTCCAGGAGGTCCAAGTCAAGGCGCCGCCCATCATCTTCTTCTTCCGGGCGCTGGTATTGAGTCCGGAGGCTAGGGATCCCGATCTCCACGGGTATCACTGCCTCCGACCCGTACACCAAACCATATGGAGATTCCCCGGTAGCTGAGCTTTCTGTAGTCCGGTGGGCCCAAAGAACACTGGGTAACTCCCAAATCCAATTTCCCCGCGCGCCTTCCAAGCGAGTTTTTAATCCTTTGATGATGGTACGGTTGGTAACTTCCACTTGCCCATTCGCCTGAGGGTGGTATACAGACGTCAACCTCTGCTCAATACCATACTTGACGCACCATGATTTGAAAGGATCATTCTCAAACTGCGCCCCATTGTCTGTGACTATAATCTTCGGGATACCGAATCGACAAATGATGTTCTTCCAGCAAAACTTAACACAGGTTAGTCCCCGTATGTTGGTGAATGGTTCTGCCTCCACCCATTTGCTGAAGTAATCGATTGCCACAATCAAGTACTTGGCTCCTCCCGGGGCAGTCGGGAATGGTCCCATCAAGTCGATTCCCCACCTACTGAACGGCCAAGCTCCTATGACTCCGATTAACTCCTCCCGGGGAACATGGATTAGCGGGGCAAATGCTTGGCATGCCAAGCACTTCTGTACATGCTCTTCCGCATCTTTGAACAACGTCGGCCAGTAGTACCCCAATCTTAAGATCTTTTTGGCCAAGGTGCGAGCCCCTTGGTGGCTCCCATTAGATCCCTCGTGCACCTCCCGGATGAGGTGTCGGCCTTCCGACCTTTCTACACATTTTAGCAAAGGCTGGAGATACCCTCTTTTGTACAGCTCCCCTCCGTGAATCGCATACTTAGGCGCCTTAACTCTTATCTTCCGGGCCTGAGCCTTATCCTCCGGGGTAGTTCCTTCTTCTAGGTACGCCCGCATGGGCGTGATCCAGGATTCTTCCTCAGTCACCAGCATTACTTGATCATCCTCCAGGAAAAACTTAGGACCTTGGAGACCCGCTCCGCCCAGAACCGGCTTCTCTGCGACTTTGAGAAGGAGAATCGGTCCCTTACTCATAGGAATAGGGTCCTCCAGGATGCTCTACTAGTCCCCCGGCTATCCTATCACCTGTTGGGTCTCAAGAATGGCCTAGTTGGGGTGTCTCCTCTCACCGACATTCCCGCCGGGGTTCGCAGGACGATGGAACGCATGGAGGCTAACCCGCAGAAGTTTGGTGAGGGAGCTCCTAATCATAGGCCTATCTGGATGTCGTTGAATGGCATAATAAGATTGCCACGGGAGAAGCTGAGCCCTATCCCTCTAGCCTTCGCCGAGTCCCTGCCCGGGTGGAGGTGGATGTGGCGTACGAAAGGTACGAGGACATGACCGTATCCATTGACCCGGACGAGGTGGCCCGTCGGATAAGACGCATCCGGGAGATTGCCGACTCTGGAGTCACCACAAAGGGGGTTAAAACCGCCGAGGGTACTCGTATTAGCCGGGAAGAGAAGGGTAAAAGTGCAGCAGTCATGTTTCCTAAGTACAGGTTCGTCACCTCTGCCGGGGTGAGAAGAATGCGCCTGGCGGAGCCGCTTCCAGAGGGATCTGTGGTCGTGCCTATCCCCGAACTGAACGAAGAGGACGCTGCGCAATTGGAAGAGGAGCTTGCGTGGAATCAAGCCCCGAATGCCCGTTTTGCCGAAGATCTCCTGTCCTCTCAATTCTTCGGAGGGGGTTTCCGCCCGGGCAACCCTGAGGGTGCTTCCGGGTCAGGTCCCAAGTGGGTTTAGTAGCAAATAGATAGGAATACTTGTATGGAAAATGCTTATGTAATTGTCCTACCATGACTATGACCACATATTCATGCGATTTGTATTTTAAAGAAGATTGAATAAAAATTGTTTCTCGAAAAGACCCTTTTCATTAACTCTTTCCTGTAATCATTACATTCTTTGATCCCCGGGCTTCATTACATTCTTTGATCCCCGGGTGCTTCCGGGCGGGGCATATTCATGCTTGGCATATTCATGCTTGGCATATTCATGCCCGGCATATCCATGCCCGGCATATCCATGCCCGGCATATCCATGCCCGGCATATCCATGCCCGGCATATCCATGCCCGGCATATCCATGCCCGGCATATCCATGCCCGGCATATCCATGCCCGGCATATCCATGCCCGGCATATCCATGCCCGGCATATCCATGCCCGGCATATCCATGCCCGGCATATCCATGCCTTAGTAGCTAAGGTACGATGCGGGGTACTCTACTTCCCGTAAAACCTTCTCAAATTAGCTACATTCCATCTTCTGGGGATCTCCTTCCCCTGCTTGTCCTCCAGCACATAACTCCCTCCTGGGTATGCTTCCTTCACCTTGTATGGTCCTTCCCAGTTGGGTGCAAGTTTACCCTCCGGGGCTTGACGACTCTTATCGTTCCTCCTCATTACCCAGTCTCCTGGGATAAAAGCCTCTTTTCGTACCCTTCTGTCATAGTACCTCTTTACTCGCTCCTTCACCTTGGCTTCCTGAAATGCCGCATTCTCTCGCTTCTCTTCCAGGAGGTCCAAGTCAAGGCGCCGCCCATCATCTTCTTCTTCCGGGCGCTGGTATTGAGTCCGGAGGCTAGGGATCCCGATCTCCACGGGTATCACTGCCTCCGACCCGTACACCAAACCATATGGAGATTCCCCGGTAGCTGAGCTTTCTGTAGTCCGGTGGGCCCAAAGAACACTGGGTAACTCCCAAATCCAATTTCCCCGCGCGCCTTCCAAGCGAGTTTTTAATCCTTTGATGATGGTACGGTTGGTAACTTCCACTTGCCCATTCGCCTGAGGGTGGTATACAGACGTCAACCTCTGCTCAATACCATACTTGACGCACCATGATTTGAAAGGATCATTCTCAAACTGCGCCCCATTGTCTGTGACTATAATCTTCGGGATACCGAATCGACAAATGATGTTCTTCCAGCAAAACTTAACACAGGTTAGTCCCCGTATGTTGGTGAATGGTTCTGCCTCCACCCATTTGCTGAAGTAATCGATTGCCACAATCAAGTACTTGGCTCCTCCCGGGGCAGTCGGGAATGGTCCCATCAAGTCGATTCCCCACCTACTGAACGGCCAAGCTCCTATGACTCCGATTAACTCCTCCCGGGGAACATGGATTAGCGGGGCAAATGCTTGGCATGCCAAGCACTTCTGTACATGCTCTTCCGCATCTTTGAACAACGTCGGCCAGTAGTACCCCAATCTTAAGATCTTTTTGGCCAAGGTGCGAGCCCCTTGGTGGCTCCCATTAGATCCCTCGTGCACCTCCCGGATGAGGTGTCGGCCTTCCGACCTTTCTACACATTTTAGCAAAGGCTGGAGATACCCTCTTTTGTACAGCTCCCCTCCGTGAATCGCATACTTAGGCGCCTTAACTCTTATCTTCCGGGCCTGAGCCTTATCCTCCGGGGTAGTTCCTTCTTCTAGGTACGCCCGCATGGGCGTGATCCAGGATTCTTCCTCAGTCACCAGCATTACTTGATCATCCTCCAGGTAGCTCCTTCTTCCTAGTACCTCCAAGTACAACTTTTGGTCGGGCTCAGGTTTCAATTCTGAGGAAGCCAACTTGCTCAAAACATCTGCTTTACTGTTCTTCTCCCGGGGCACTTGAACCAAGTCGAAGGTTTTGAACCCGGCTATCAGAGGCTTCACCGCTTCCAAGTACTTCTGCAGGCTCCTTTCCCGGGCTTCGTATTCTCCCTTAACCTGCTGCACTACAATCTGGGAATCACTGTGGGCCTTGAGAGTTTTGATTTCCATCTCCTTTGCCAACCTTAATCCCGCGATTAAAGCTTCGTACTCAGCTTCATTGTTGGTTGTTTTGAAAGTGAACTGGACCGCGTAGGGATACTCCTTCCCTTCCGGGCTGACTAACAGTACTCCCGCTCCGCTGCCTCCAGAGTGTGCCGATCCGTCCACATATAACTTCCAGGCCGGGTCTGTCTCAGCCTTAGTCATGTTCTCCGGAGTGTTTGGCGGCTCCTGTTCCTCATTTATTCTTGCTTCTGACTCCAACAAGAAGTCCGCTAGGGCCTGGCCCTTGATAGCCCTTCTTGGCTCATACCGGATTTCATACTCTCCCAGCTCTATAGCCCATTTCATCATTCTCCCTGATGCCTCCGGCTTGAACATGACTTGTCTTAGCGGGTAATTGGTAAGGACCACTATGGGATGGCCCTGGAAGTAGGGTTTAAGCCTCCTTGAAGCATGCACCAGTGCCAGGACCAACTGTTCCAAGTCAGTGTACCGGGTTTCTGCCCCCTGAAGTGCCCGGCTCACAAAATAGATTGGGTGCTGCTTCCCCTCCTCTTCTTTGATTAGCACGGCGCTTACCGCTTCCCGGGATGCTGCTATGTACAGAAAAAGCTCCTCCCCCGGGAGTGGCTTCTTTAAAGTTGGCAATTGTTGAAGGTGCTCTTTCAGATTTTGGAACGCCTTCTCACATTCTCCGGACCACTCAAACGCCTTGGCCTTCTTAAGAATGTTGAAGAAAGGCAACTGCCTATCTGCCCCCTTTGATAGGAATCGACTGAGAGCCGCGAGAGACCCTGTCAACCGCTGTACTTCTTTCACCGACCTGGGGGAGGTCATCTTAGCTATGACCTCTACCTTCTCCGGGTTAACATCGATGCCCCGACTTGACACCATGAAACCCAAGAACTTCCCCGCCCCCACTCCAATGGTACTTTTGGAGGGGTTCAGCTTTAGATTACTCCGTTCTAGCTTTTCAAACATCTCCTCCAGGTCATTCAGAAAAGCTCCGTAAGCCCTGCTTTTGACCACCATGTCGTCGACGTACACCTCCATGTTTCTTCCCACTTGGTCCTTGAAGAGTTTGTCCACCATCCTCTGATACGTGGCCCCCGCGTTCTTCAGTCCAAAGGGCATTTTCTTGTAGCAGAAGGTTCCGAAATCGGTGATGAAAGAGGTCTTCGCTTTGTCCGCCTCATCCATCTGCACTTGGTGATACCCTTTATGTGCATCGAAGAAGGCTAGCACCGAGTACCCCGCGATAGCCTCTGCCAGCCGGTCCAAATTTGGGAGAGGGTAGCTGTCTTTGGGGCAACATTTATTCAAATCTGTGAAGTCGATACACATGCGCCAGCTTCCATCGTGCTTCTTTACTAAGACCGGGTTAGCTATCCATTCCGGGTAGATGATTTCCTCGATCACCCCGACTTTCTCCAACTTCTTTACCTCATTCCTTATAAATTCCGCTCTTTCCGGGGCTACAGGTCTTTTCTTCTGCCTGATTGGTTTTGTTGCCGGGCTTATATTCAGCTTATGCACCCCCAACTCTGGCAACACCCCCACCATGTCCTCCGGGCTCCATGAGAATACTCCCTGATACCAGGCCAAGAGTTCCTTCAGTGCGCCTTTTACTTCATCCGGGAGGTCTTTTCCCACCGTGACCATCCCTTTGTCCGCCACCTGTATTTCCTCCAACTCTTGCCGGGGAACTTCTCCATGTACCGCCCCTACTGCTTTCTTTGCGTCCCGGGCCGCCGTCACCACTGCCTGACTTCCCCGGACGACCGCCACACCCTGCGCGGTGGGGAACTTCATCGTCAGCAGATACGGACAACTCGCTGCCCGGGCTTGGGTTAGCCATGGTCTTCCTATGATTACGTTATATGGCGAGGGTGCATCAATAACCGCGAAGTTGCACATCACTGAGACCCTCTTGCTCCGATCCTTCTCATCCACCATACATACTGCGAGGGGAATAACTCCTAGGGGGACTTCAGGTTTGCCAGTGAATCCTGACAAAGAAGATGAAGGGGGTTTCAAGTTCTGCCTCCCAATCCCCAATTGATCGAAGCAGGAAGCGAACATGATCTCCACACTGCTCCCGTCATCTATGAACACCCTCTTGATCAAGAAACCTTCGATCTCTGCTGTTACCACCATTGGGTCGGAATGGGGTATCTGAGGCGGGACTGCATCCGCCTCAGAGAAGGTGAGAGCCTCCTCGGGGCGAAATCTTTTTCCCTGAATCTCCCCCGGGGGAACATATCGCGTCCGAGCCCGGATAGCGGAGACTGACTGGCATGCTTCTCCGATTTCTCCACTTATCACGTTGATCATCCTGTTGGGTGCGGGGGCAGGCTCCACTGCTTGGACTGGTGCGGCAGCTATGACAGGCCTCCCCGGGGCCCTGTTGCCTTGGTTGCCTTGATTTCTCCCGTTTCCTCTCCCCGGGTTAGGCCTCCACCTCCTCCGGGGCTGTTCCTGGGGCTGGTCCCGGGGATTCTCCTTCTTTGCTTCCATTGCCACACAATCTCTCAGCTGTCCCCGCTCTATTAATTTTTCTATCTCGTTCCTCAGCATCCTACACCCCTCTGTCGAATGCCCATAAGACTTGTGATAGGCGCACCATTTGTCCGCATTTTCCCTAGACGGGGTCCCCTGGATAGGCAACGGATCCGGGAACAAATCCTTGTGGATGGCATGGATCTCTGTGATAGCCCCTAGATATACTCTTATTTTGTAGCATTTGAGAGCTGTTTTAGATAATATTTTGTGTAATTATATTAGACTTTTGGACCGAATCATTCATAGTGGTTTGAAATTGAAGACGTGCATTTCGATCTTGAATTGCACTTGCGATGGATTTGAATGATTTGAAGACCTTCTATGACCGTCCTGACCGCGTTTGATACATTGAAGAACCGGTCGTAGAAGTGGCGTGAAGGCACACTCTCGCGGGCCGCGAACCCTAGGTCGCGAACCGCGAGGGTGTGTGTTGCTGTTTTGACCATGCCAAGTTTCGCGCGGGCCGCGAAACTCCGGTCGCGAGCCGCGAGGACCGACCAGCACGAAGACCATGCCGAGACCGAGGCGCGCGGACCATGCCGAGACCGAGGCGCGCGGACCATGCCGAGACCGAGGCGCGCGAACCATGCCGAGACGGGCGCGCGGACCACGCCGAGACACAGGCGCGCGCGAGACTCCGGTCGCGGACCACGCCGAGACACGGGCGCGCGGGCGCGAGACTCCGGTCGCGGACTACGCCGAGACACGGGCGCGCGGGGCGCGAATCCTCGGCCGCGAGCCGCGAGAACCAGGCTCGCGGTCCGCGAAGGATCCCGCGCGACCCGCGAAGTTGCCTGCAACTTGCATTTTGTTTAGCTTTAATTTTAATTATTTTGGACTATAAATAGAACTTATCCTCATTGTTTGAGGGATCGGATTTTTACAGAGGAAACTCCATTTTCCTTCACTTTTCTTTCCATTTTGATCTTTGAATTCACTATGGTTTGTTGTATTAATTATGGTTATGATTATCTAATTATGATTGTAGGCTAAAACCCTTCTTGGATATATGTGATTGGACTTCTTGTTATGGATTGAGAACATGATTTATGAAGCTTAGGAATGGTGATTTGCTCTTGAATGATCATAATTTATATGTGTGTTTGATGCTTGAAATGATTAGGAATGATTTCCTAGTGATAGATAGGTGTTGGATATGTGTTAGATATTGCTTTTCCATGGTTAGAATGTTATCATTCTTTCTATGTAGGAGTAGTAAATTAGGGATTGAATGCATGTTGTTATCAATTGTATTTGTTCTTAAGATCATTCATTAGCATTGTACCTATGTTAAGTTTGTTATCAAATTGCATGGGTAGGATTGAGAAACATCTAATTAGAATTAATATTGATTCAATTGAACTAGTTGTTATCATCTAGTAAAGTTGTCAATTGAAGTTGTGAAGATGCTTTCATTTTTCATAACTATGGTTAAAGATAGTTTCTCACTAATGTTCACCATTCTCAAAGCATCATGATAAAGTTTGAGGAAAATCTCATAATAAGAAGTCACCAATCTCATATGTCCAAGTTTCTTATTCTCTTAGTTAAATCTCTAGTTAGGATAATCTTATAGTAAAGTAGTTGTGGCTTGAAAGTTCTAGTAGTTTTAATTAGTAGTGTCTTAAACAAAAACTCAACTCAAACCCCCCCTTGTTTACATTGCTTTTATATATGTATATTTATATATACACTACAAAATATACATAGAAATAACCTTTTCCCTGTGGAACGAACCTTACTTGCCATTGTACACTTAATAGTGTAGAAAGGTAGTAAGTGATCTATAAATTGTATATTTGAGAGGTACGGCGACGACCTCCCACTCTGTCCGGGATTTGCTGAGCGGGGTGAAACTATCCACTCTTGCCCGGTTTACCGTCGCGGGAACAGGGTCCCTTCTACTTGGGTCAACCGTCTTCCTTCTTTCCATCTTATCCGGGAGAAATCCCCCGGATTCTTCTTTTCTCTTCCGTGTGGCATCGTTAACCGCACAGTACAGTTGCACCGCCATCTGCAGGTTATGAAAGGTTTCCGGGATGTTTTCATCAATTTCTGGAACAACGCCATATCCCTCAGGCCATTTATAAACCCACTAATCACCGCCTTCTCCTGCTGCTGCCTATCGACGACCTTCATGCTGTCGTCCATGTACCTCCGATAGTATTCCATTGACCCTTCCGTAGCCTTTTGCCGGGTGGCCAGAAGCTCGGTCAGCTGCTTTCCTTCCTTCTTTAGCCCGGCGTATCTGAACAGTAAAGCCTTAGAGAAATCGTAATAATCTCTGAGGCTTTCTCGGGGCAAGGAATCGAACCACGAAAGACAGTTTCCTCTCAGGTAACAACCCACCAACTTGCATCTCAATTCCTCCGGGAAGTCCCGTGACACCATCAGGTTCTGGTACGTCCTGACAAACTCTTCCGGGTCTGTCTCTCCATTGTATGTTGGGATTCCCTCCGGGGTCCGGAGGCCCGGCGGCCACGGGTACGCAAGCACTCGAGGGACCCAAGGGGAGGTAGGTCTTGCCCCGTTTCTTCCCACCAATTTGTCTAGTCGAGCCTCCAAAGAGTTGGGGTCCTGCTGAGCCACCTGATAGCCCCGCATCTTATCGTCCTCCCGATAGTATTTTTCTTGGTAACCATAGTTCATCCCCATTGATCCGTGCATGGGCATGGAATACTGGATCGGGTTCCCCTGGTTCCAGGGGCCTGATAACCCAACGACTCCACCGGCATGGCTGGCAGGCCATACCCAATTTGCCCCGCCCCCCAGCTGGAACGCGGGTAATAGGGTGGGGCGTGTGGAACCAAATTCGATTGTTGTCCCGCGGCCATTCCCCCTCCGACCCCGAGACTTGGAGGGAAAGAAGGTGGGACGGTGGAAGGGTTCACACGCCCTTGTATCCTTGGCGGCTGAACGACTCCGTCTAGGTCGATAACCTCTCTTTGGTACCCCCGAAGAGGTCCTGCCTGGTCTCCTCCAGGCTCCCTCCGCTTACGATTTTCCCGGGTAGAGAGTACCCACTGGCGGTACAACTCCTTGTTGGCTCTCATGAACTCCAACGCCGCCAATTCTTCCTCCTCGGCTAAGGATTGCCCCTCCTCCCGGGCTTCAGGCCCCTGGGTCCGGGGACTGCCTCCCCCGACGGGCCTTGGTCATTGCTCCTCCTGGTACTCTCTTTCTGAGTCAGCCTCGTCGGAGGCAGTTTCCACATGGCCATCCTGCGGTACCCCTAACTCCCGCTGGTGTCTAGCCTCCTCCTGCAACTGCCTCAAGGTCACATCATCTCCCGGGGGTGGAAGAGAACCACCCCCTGAGGGTGCCACGTTCTTCTTCGGGCGCCCGCGCCCTCTCCTTGGCGACTCCATCATGCGAAGGTGGAAAGGTCCCACCGGGCGTGCCAATTGATGCTACCGGAATCCGTCCGTCTCCCCGGGGTTAGACACTATCCGGGTCTCCTTGTCGATCAACCCGCTTCAGTCCTGCAAAACAATCCCCGGGAGGCGTCCCGGGGAAGAAGCTCCGGCGTGATGATGAGATGGGGATAGTGGGAAGGAAAACGTACGGAAGGTGCTCTCAATAAAAGTAGAGAGATATAAGTCACATACCTTGTTCACTGTTGGAGGCTAGTATTTATAGTTGAGCTTTGCCTCCCTTGAAGATAAGCTGCAGGACCACTTCCCTTGTCATCATCTGTCCTCTCTTGTCCTCTTTCTTATCCGGACGTGTCTCTGACCGGGAAAGGTTCCTCTCTGTTGGTTCTGGGCCGCGGGCCCTTTTCTTGGCCCAGCAGGGCTCTGGGCCGGTATTATCAAAAACATCAAACCAAATAAAAAATCAAACAAAAAAAGATCAAACTCAAGTATAAAAACATCATGCTCAAACAAAAATAATTAAAATAATTGTTTGGTAAATTCAATCTTGTAGAAAATGGTCTATTTTTGGGCTCCCCTTGCCGTAAGGTGCCCTTATTTGAGACTTTTTCAAAAGGAATACATACATATTACCATATTTTCTATATTTGGTTTGATTTCACCAAATATTTCATATTACTGTGTTAGTATATAAATACTAGAATCATTTAAATTTATTATACAAATTAAAATATTTAGATAGTTATTAAAAAGTGATCAAATATACCGCACAACGTGCGGGTGAGCCCAACTAGTTCAAATTTTAAAAAAAACTACGTAGCACTTCTCATACTTTTTTGTAATCTCACAAATGAATTTCTTTTTAATTTAAACCATAATGTATTCCTTATTTCTCTCCTTTAATGATTTGGGATACCTAATAAAATCCCCACCAATGGTGTTTCAACCTTCAAAAAAGTGATTGAACTCATCTTACAAAAGTTATTTATGAAAAATACTATTGCTTCTGTTTATCATTTATGGGATTCAAAACTGGAAAAATAGGTTTCAATCTTTATGTGGAAGTTGATTAATTCCTTATAGCCATTTGATAACATCCTCAAAACCTGGAAATTCAACCTCCCTTTTAAATGCCCTATGTGTCAAAATGAGGATTCTCTGAATCATTTTTACAAATCTTGTGTTTTTTCCTTATCTATTTGGAAAACTATGCATCAATTTATGGGCATATCAGATAGACAATTTTACTCTATCTGAAAAAGACTGTCTTTCTATCTTACTTTTCCAGGGATTTCCACTCTACACAATAAAATCCTCAGAGTAACTCTTTCCATAGTCCGCTGGAATTTATAGAAAACTAGAAATGGATGGCTTTATGATAATGTGAAGATGCATGCCCCCATTGTTTTTCATAATATCAGAGATCAACTTTTCTACATGTTCTGTACTAAACCTTTTCTACATGTTCCAACCAAATAGATGTTGAGATAGTTGATCAAAGTTTTCTACTTGTGAGCAAGAAACCTCCCAAACCTACAATTTTAAGGATCTCTTGGACTAAACCTTAATGATTTAGCTGCTTGGAAATTAATGTGGATGCAGCTTGGTCTGCCTCCAATGATTTAGCAGGTTCTGGTTTGGTGGTGAGAAATAATATGAGAGGTTTTGTTTTAGCTACTAGTTTCTGTGTTCAAGAGCTGAATCTGTTTTGGAAGCTGAACTCTCTACCATTAAATGTGCTTTAGAACATGCATGTATTTACTCTGATGAATCATTATAGAATCTGATAGTCTTAATGCCATCTCATATGTTCTCAACCCTATAACTGCACACGGGAAACTATTCCAAATAGCTAATGAGTTGCATTTATTGGCCAAACATGTTCATGTGCTTCATATTTTTAGAGAGGATAATCAAGTGGCTGACTCTGTTGCTAAAATGGCCCTTAAGGATAGATGCAGCTTTACTTTCCAAGCTTTCAACTCCTTTCCATCCAAAGGGCAAGGACTCAGTAGGCTAGACCAAATTAGCACGCCTTCTCTGAGATTTTCAAATAATAGATTCTGCTGATTTGCTTTCTGTTTTTCAGGTACATGATGACCCTTATCCTGCTTTGGAGATGTGCAAAAGCCTGGAACCCAAAATGAAGGTGCTAATTTTCTTGGAGAATCACCATTTGGAGCTCTGCTGCCACTCTAATATTGCTGCAATTTCACTACTTCTGCTGCCTCCTTTTGGATAAGACTTTTGCTTTGTCTTAGCAATAACTATCTGTTTGTCATTTTAATTACAAACTGTAACTCTTCTGCTTCACTAGCCTCTGGACAATCTTGTGGTTCGCCTTGGAAACGACTCACTAAAGTGTAAGGAGGTCTTAGTTAGAGTTGCATACTAGGCTCACTTAGATGCCTAGTTTTCTCTTGATACTTTGAACTGAGCTCTTTGGCTCTGAGTGTATTATTTTTATTTTATTATGTAGACTTGGGGAAGCCAAATTGAATTACTTCCACCACTAAAAAAAATAAAATATGAAAAACAATATTGTCAAGCAAAACGAAGCAAAATCTAATGTTTTATTGTCTATGTCATCCAACCATTTGTACACCCCCGTGTTAATACAAAGGCTAGTACTGGCCTTCCCAGTATGTAGGATAAATACTTGCTCGAGCCCCTCAAATGGGCCACACCAAGTTGAGCTTCACGTAGTGATATTCGAATCCAATCTTGATAACAAATTTCGGCTTTCACCATCTAAAATAATTTTAAATTAAGTAAAAAAAAGTTGGAGATTAAAATGTCAAAGCAAATAAAAACTTACTGTTTAAATGTAAGAAAAAATACTTTTCTTGAAATGGAAAAATAATCGTTTCTTTGGAGTTAAAGATCTTCTAAATTGGTCAAGAGTACGTCCTCCAACACTAAATGCGGCTTTAGATGCAACCGTTGATAGGTATAACAAGAATATCTCTCGCCGTATGTGTCAAAATCAGGAATCTAACAACATTGGCTTTCCACCAAGGTAATATCTCCTCCTCGTCTCCCTTTGGTTCATTCAAATAACGACCAAATTCAGATTGTATAGGCAGATTTGATCCACTAATATGAGTCTTTGTTGTTCAATGTTATTCATATACTTTAAACTTGTTCTTGAGCTACTAGATGAAAAATTTGACATGGAATCGACAATTTCACCACCATCACCAATCACAGTAGCATACACATGCCTGTACTAATCAAATATTTCATAAGCAAACAATTTTACCTTATTATCCAAAGACTCCCCTTTCTGCTTTCCATACATGTCACATATAGCAATGTGCTCACTCCAAGATATTTACACTTGGATCCAAAATCACTGCGAAATAGATTAACATATACATTTTCTCAATATCATCCCAATATTTATCAAACTTCAATTTCATTTGCGTTGCCATTTTCTTAAACTTTGAATCTTTATTCTTCAACCAATTATTAAGTAAATCATGGTATGGCCAATGTGAAAGAAAAGAGAATTACTCGTCACATACAAAGAGCCAGAGATGCGATTTGTCAAATCATAGAAATCCTTATGAAGAAAACAAGTGTCCCAAATTTAACCCAATTATCATATATGTATATTTAAGGATAGGATCATTTAACATTCTTAATTTAACACATACTTTTACACATCATCTTGACCCTTCTTTATAATCTCATCCAATGGTTGAGCTTAATTACTTTCTCCTTATTTTCCGAAATTATTTCTTACATTTTTTTTTCGCTTTCTTACTCCATTTTCCGAAATTATATCCATCTATCATGCATCCAATTCCAATCTTGTCTCGTCTGCAATTTCAAATGGTTTCCAATCCAGTTCTAAAAAATCAATCCTAATCTAATTCCAGAAACTAGAATTTAGTATTTCTTTCCAATTAATTGTAGGAAATCATATATCAATCTTCCAATTCTCACAGTTATTTCAATTTACTGGTCAAATCATTATGCAAAGATCATCATCTAAATCTTGAATGACCTCGATAACGAAGAGGTCAAGAAGAATCATCTTAAGAACTTACTTGATTTCACAAAGATAGATCAAATTGAACTAGATTTAATCGAATGCTTTGTTGTTTTATTTCTGGGGATGGTTTGAGAAAAACTTAGTTTGATCAAAGGTTGATTTTTAGTTTTTAAGAATGGATTTTTTTTTTAATATGCGTCAGCATCTTTGAGGGAGTTTCTAAGAATGAATTGGAAAGAAATCATGACATTTATATGAAGATTTATGTACAAATTGATTTATAATTTATGGTGTGATGATGAGATTTTGCTAAAGCGATGCTGAAGCAGGAGATGGAGAAGATGAAGAATCATGGAAAGAAAGAAGAAAAGGTTTATTTTTTTTAATTTAAAACCACCATTGGTGGGAGGTATATATTAGGCTCCTCAAACCTTTTCAAAATAGAGTTACAAAAAGACCAAAGTAATAAGGAAAAGAAGATTATATTATGATCTACAAGTAGACTAAAATTTTTCTAGAATTCCCCATAATCCTTGAAAGTGATACATTAAGGGTTCTTATAAATGGCTCATTACCCTGATGCACCTCTTCCCTTGGTGCATCTACAACCCAAAAATGAACCATTTACAAGCCAGTCCTCAAGCATCAGTTGGGAGGATTTAGGGGAAGACCAAAAGGGTGTGAATCAGCCTTGCAAATGATGGCAGTGAGAAGATTCATCAGGGGGTACATCATGGAAGTGGATAACATAAAGCATCCTTGGGAGTTGGGATGTTTCTCAAGAGACAAATGATTTTCCTGTTGTGATCTGAGGCTTTTCTGGTGTTGCATCTGCCACCACCTTTGTTTGGACAAAGGGTCTTCAAACCTGTACATAATAGAGACAGCAGAATCAAAAATTCAAAAGAGAGGGGGTCCTATCTAGAATGTTTGGAAAACCTAAGATAAGGAGTTCCAAATCTATCAAGGAATATTAAACCTCTAAGTTTGTGGGGAGCATCAGTAATTTCCAGGTTGCAAGATATAGAGTCCACAGAGGACAGTTTAGCAAGGAAATCAGCAACTGAATTACATTCTCTAAAAACATGACTAATCAGATTTGCATGAATGTTTAGTTCATAACAGAGACTCAGAACTGGCCAGTTAGCTTCAGTGGGATTTTTAATCCCATCTATAGCTAATTTGCAATCAGATTCAATTGAAAAAGGGGTACCAAGGTCCAAACCTTTTTCTAAGCCAAATTGAATAGTAAGGAGCTCTGCATGCAGTGGAGAATTGGCATTGGTACGTATGACATCTAAACATAGCAATAACTAACCCTGAAGAGTTTCTAATCACAGCACCTAATCCAACTTTCTCACTAGATATGAAAGATCCATCAACATTGGGGAATTTGGGGTTTAATTTGGGGAAGATTAATGATGAAATAAGGAAAGAAAATAAAGATTAATTAAAACAATTATAAAAATCTGAACTTAATTATGACCCTTAGATTAGAATTTGATCAAAGGTCAGGATCATGTGTAAAATTTGTGTAAAAATAAGTGTGTTGATTGATCCCTTCCCATATATCTAACTATATATAAGAAAACAAGAGTTTTTAACAAAACATACATCTCTTGTTGACATGTGGCAGGACATCTCATCTGCCACCTCACCTCCACCTCATTTTTGACTCATCCCATTAATTCACAAACTTAATTCCGCACCTCTTTAATTTCACAAGAGTTCCTCCCATTTTTCCTTAACTCTTCACCTCTTCAATTTCATGTCCATTAATCCATTGTTTTCTTTAATGTCATTTATCCTCCATCAATTTTATTTTCTTTAATTCTCTTAATCATTTCCTGAACTTTATTTTTCCTTGTGACCTTACAATTTCTAGACCGGAAGCACCTTCTCATCTTCCTTTTCCTCTTGTTATTCAATTAATCCATTGATTTCATTCTTCAATTCATTCAATTTTCTTTAGTTTCATTCATGCTATTAATCTTCTCAACAAAAGGCACCTCTTCCTCTTCTTTCTTTTTAAATTCAATTCCCTTATTCATTACCCTTTATTTGATGGTTAATAACCCCCTCATCTTCCTTCAATTACTAACCTCATAATTTGTTATTAAATCAATTCATTTTTACAATAAAACTTATGCAATTATTGCAATTTACAACCCTTATAATATTTATGAAATTGTAGAGTAATTTTTCATATTCCAGAGGGTTATTGGCATCTCATGTATCTATAAATAGGACTTACCATCTCACTTCTTCTCATCACTCATTAGCAAAGGTAAACTCTTTCTTTCTTTTTGAAATTCAAACAAATTTTATATGCTAAATTTAAATTTAACCATTCCTAATCCTTTTGACTCTTCTTTTGATTCTAGAACTTGGCCAACTTATCAAGCAACTTCTAAAATTGGGAAGACGGGAAATGTGCAGGTTGGATGAATTGGTAGTTCGATGAATTGGTGCTACTCATGTATATATTGGTGAAGCAAATCCACTCATTCAAGATGCGACACAAGCAATTATAATTCTTAGTTTTCAAACTGTATACTCAAGCCAAGTATTAGAATTAATATGATCTGTCTAGATTATATATCCCTTGAAAACGCATGTTTGTTGTAAAACCTAATCTTTTTTTGGTAGCCATTATATGGTTGATGAGTGATGAGCCTTTATCTTCTTTTTCTATCTTGAAAGCTCAAGTTCAGCTTTACATTTGAATGATCACTAAGCAAGAGTACTTCATGTTATGAGGTTTGAGAGTTGTTTAAATATTCTTTGATTTAACATGTGATTTTCATCGTAATGCGGAGCATAGATAAACAAGTGACACTACCTTTCTTCCTAGATGGGAAGTTATGTTTATAGACTAAATTACTTTTATGCCAAAATAATAAAGTAGATGGTCATATGCTTAACAAATTATCACGGATAAATTTGTTAAAATTTTAAGTTTCTATGAGGCACTTGCTTTCATTTATTCTTTCAAAACTCAAGTACCTATTTTCCCAAAAAAGAAATTAGAAAATTAATTACTAAGAGGTTAATTTATATGAAAACATAACATCTAAGAAAATTAAAATTAAATTTACCATAATGAAAGTTAGTGAAGTGGTAAAGGGCCAAAATTATCCAAAATAATATTTGTTGTGCCATACAATACACTTTAGTCTAATTTTTATACTAGATCTGCTTTATTTGAAAATAATTTATGAAAGAATTTTGTTTTAAACATATAATTATTTTATATTAAACCAACCAAATTCCGTGTTTTCAAAACATTTAGAATGCAATTACTTTTTAAGATTATTCAAAAATAATTACACTTTAAGATAAATGTTACATACAACAATGTTTTCAATTATATATTCACGATATTATCTGAATTTGTAAATTGGGCCATTATCGCGCCTTGCGCGATCTAACATGCTAGTATATATACACACACACACACACATATATATAGCCCAAGTAATCTGGATCCAAATCAGAAAGAAGTCCAATTTGACTAATAACTTCCATGTACTTAAAAATCCTATCCAACATCATGTAGGTCGAGTTCTGACAAGCGATTTCCCCACGTCGTAAATTGGAATCCCACTCAATCAAAACACATTTATATTTCACCTACGACTAATAACTACTATAGAGTAGATAGTGGGAAGTAGGGATCGAACCACAAGGAGAAGGATCTTGTTTAGTGTTTTAGCGAAGATTATAAACACATACATATATATTATATAGAAAGCAAGGTAAACAAGGGGGGGGGGGGGGTTTGAGTTGGTTGATTACACTATGAAATAAAGTAACTATCATTAACTAAGTTAAAAGGTAAACACTAATATTATGAGGCCTTGGGAGGCAAATGACTTCAATTTCCAACTATCAACTTATCACCGGGCAAATGCTATTACAAAGGAGTTTCGACCATTTGTCAAGGATGAAAGCATCTCATTCTCCCAATTGTAGCTAGAGAAGATGATAACACCTCTCAAAGCTCTTATTGTCGAGTCACCTAGACGATAGCATCTAGATAGCTCAACAATGGTGTTAAGAATGGAGAATTGAAAAGCTTACTCACATACCCACGATAACGAGAGCATACAAACAAGACATTTGATAAATATAAAGAACTAAGACGATGATAACATACAAATCCCAATTTATACTTGCTACTTCATGATATTGGAGAAAACGATCACGTTCTACCCACGAATCTAGTTATTTATTGCTAACAATCATAAGTCAAAAAGGAATCTTCAACTCAAGTATACAATCACATATTAGGGGGACCAATGGTAGCATTACATCCTTACCTAAAAACATAATTGATTGATCATGCAAGTTCATAAGATTTCCAATTCTAACAACTCATATTTATCATGGCATTTCTCAACTACAATCACATAACCAAGGGGAGAGTTTGTCATCACTCAACCCCTTTCCATAGTCACTAAACTAACTACTAGAGATAACATTACACTACAATCCATCATCATCCCAAATTACACTAGAATTACTCTAAAACTATATTACCTTAACCTTAAGAACTAATCTATTCTAATTAGTGACTATGAGGCATACAATTGATATAAAACACAAAGCCCATAACAAATTAAGCAAGATTGAACAATATTCATGCATAAGAATTCAAGTTCATCAAATGATAATCAAAATCCAAAGTTTATACATACACACCCTCAAAGTCTCAAGGGAAAGTGAATTCAAATGCTCCCAAATTAAACTAAGCTAATACAATCATTCTAATACAACATTACATAAACATCAAATCTAGAAGAAGAAAAATAGAAGAAAAGATCAAGAACAAGGGAAAAATGGGTTTTGGATGTGAGGGAGCTCGTTTTGGATGAATGGGATAAGAGGAGTATTTATTGGCCTTCAAAATCTGATTTTCTGGCCTTCATTATGCCAAAAGTCCACCCATTTTCGCGGCCCGTGAGGCCCATTTCGCGGCCCGCGAGATGTCTCTGGCTGGTTGGCAGCAATCTTCTTTGCTTCGCCACGGATGAACCTTTGATCCGTTTTTGACGTTCCAGTAGTCCATTTTGTAGTACTCGAGAAGACGAAGCCAATGGTACCACTTATGCACTCCAATTCCTCTTGTAACATTTCCAGATTTCAGCTTCAAAACGTTAGTGCACAAGTCTTTCTTCAAAATGCAAGGTAAGAGAGATTTAGCCTTAATTCTTAACCCTTTGCACTAAATGCCACCCTAAATGAACTCTCAAATGTGCTAAAAGTAGAGTATATATTGGCTACATCAAGTTCCACCTTGTAGGAACATCAAGAGACAATGACAACCTGCACTCAATCTTAAACTTCTCCACTTGTTCATTAAACAAGACAATTCTAGTTGGGGAGTTTCTAACATGTTTAATTACAATTCTAACTTTATTGATGTATGCTCCATGATCTTTGCCCATCCTTAAAAATAAGATTGATTATATGGGTAATGCATATAATATGTAAATATTACCCTCACTAATGCCACCATTTTTCTTCACAACTTTTTTACGGTAAACACGTGCAACATAATTTGAGCTCGCGTTATCAGCTGTGACAGTAAAGAGTTTACCATCCAAATCCCATGTATTCAAACAATCTTCAACGACATTTAGTATGACATCTCCTTATGACTTGAAATTGTAAAATATTTCTATATCCCTTTTTGTAGTTTCCAATTATCATCTATAAAATTTTCTACGAGACACATATAATTTATTTTTTGAATTGAAGTCCAGGTTTCAGTGGTCAGACACACCCTTTAACAAGAGCTTTTAAGAAAATCTTTCAAAATTTTCCCGTCATCAAGATAAAGTTTATAGCAATCTCGAGCAATAGTAAATCTTGAAGGTATATTAAATGTATACATGATAACAGACATGAAATATCTGAACCCAGGCCTTTCTACAATTGTGTATGACAACTCATCAAGTATGATCATGTAGCTCGAAAATCAAAGACAAACAGTTTTTAACAAAAAATAATAATACAAGAAGAGACAAGCGATAGTGTCTAGCTCTTCTCCCACGACGTCGTATTCCCACCCCCTCGGATCCCAGGTCGGAGAGACCAAAGACACCGGAGGTGAAGATCCTTACAAGCACATAACGACTTTCATGGAGACCGAAACTCTTTACCGCCAAGAAGCTTAAAAAAATAAGCTACTATTGAAAGGAAAACGACTTTGAATGTGGAAATAGAAGATGTTAACAAAGATGTGCTAATTCATAACTCATGTGCCAAGTTGCGTGCGGAGAGTATCACACGACTGCAAAATTTGCAAAGTTTGTGACGGGTACAAGTAATGATCTCATCCACGACGTGGCGGATGGAGAAATATGTATCGAAGAGATGCACGAGTGTCAAACGTCATGGACGTGCAAAATAGATAAAAAGAAGAAAGCATGACAGGCAGCTTAAACTTCTCGGGATAAAAAGAAGAAAGCAAAATAGATAAAAAGAAGGCCGGGATGAAGAAAGTCTTTGATGAGGAGATGACTCGTTTGAAAGCATCGAAGAAGAAAGTTGTTCATGAATATGCTACTGTTATGAAATCCTACATATCCCGTCTCGTTCCTCTTAATTAATTCCGGTTCAGTTCGGTCCGGTCCAATGTTTTGGTCTAGACCGGTTCATGCACAACCGTAAGGGTACTAAGATTGCTTTGTTATGTGCATTCCGACTTAATTGATGGGTATTGAGATAGCTTTGTCATGTGAACTCTAACTAAATTGATGAATTTAGATAAATTCTAAATAAATTGAGATAGCTTAATTCATATGATTTTTTAAACCATGAGGTAGATGAACATTTCCCGTGGTTGAAACAAACTTTATGGTATTATTAGGTAAATGAACCGGTGTAGGTATAGTTATATTTGCATGTGTATTAAAAAGATTCAGGTTATTGCACATACACTACTTGCCCACTATCTATTATCCAAGAAACACAATCATAAACAACTGAATCATTACAAGCAAGAGATAGAACGCTACTTGAAAAATCTCTCAGATAAGCCGAGTTCAGAAAATCAGTTGGAGCATGTTGATCCTGCATCTTCTCCCCTTTATCATTCTTCTAAGCTCTTGTTGAATGAGATTGACTATGAAACCTTGCATCTGTGACTGCCCTCCTCGAACTATCATTTCATTCCCAACAGATCTAGCAGCATCATATGTTCCTTTATCCATCATTGAAGCTCCCGTAGTCATGTTCCCATATGTCATAGTGCCAACAACATTAGCAATTATGTGGAAACCTCCCCCCTTGTGGCTTCTCCCCCCATTCTCTGGTTACAACGTACCAGAGAATGCACATTGGAACCGCCGTAAATATATAGATCAACCGCCGTCAATCGTTTTTCACGTCAACAGCTGAAATCAACCATCCGATTGGTATCATTAATCAACCATAGAACACTCATTAAAGACATGTCGTAAGTCATCATCATGGTTAAAGCAAAATTATTTTCTTTCAAAAGAAAAAAAAATATGGATATCTAGAAATTTAAAAGAACAAATATTTAAAAATTATTTTATGCTTTATTTCACTGTGATTATAATATTATAATGGTGTTGGTGATGACTGCTGATTATAGAGTTAATAATTTAAAAATTGAGTCTAATTATAAAATTAAGTAATAATAAGTTACTTATATTAATATTTATTATGATAGTCTAACATGAAATATGTATAATATTTATTAAATATGAGCCTGATGTTTTTGTAATGAATTTAATAATTATAACTTGCTCATTAATAACAAATCCATCAATATGTAAAGTAAGAATTCATGAAAGACTAGGCGTTCTCGCTCAACAGTCAACATGCATGCTTTTCATTCATGAGTCATGGCAAAAAGAAGCTAAAAAACGTTGTACTAATTATACAATTCCATTTGTGATTCCATTCAGAAATCAGTTTTTATGGGAACAAATATCCAATATTAATGATGTTTAAATAATAAAATATTTTTTACTGAATTCATACAATTACCCCAAGAGAAACACTTAAGGGATCAGGACTCCTTCACGAGAATATTCCATAGGAATTATCAGCACAACATTAATTCCAGCTGCACCTTTCCAAATAATAATACTATGCATTTAGTTTGATTTATTTGGTTAACTTTTTATAAAAGCTGTTATTTATAGCGTTTCAGAAATCAAATGTTTCACCAAAAAAGTTAATTAGAAAACTCTCTTCACCAAACACTAGAAGGAGCTGATTGACCAGTCAACTATCCATATTTAACCAAAAAATCTAAACACTTCTCTAAATTCTTGTCACCAAACATGTCCTATAAGCAGATGAATCCGTTTACATGGTTAATTCTAACATTCTATTTATGCTATGAAATCATTTTCATGTATGGAAAATTTTGACCATTATTTATTATTGTCAAACATTTCGTAAAGAATTTACCTTCTCAGTAATTATATAAGTTACAGTTATGGCAACAAATTAGCCAATTCATTGAAAATAAATTTCAACCCAACCATTTTAAAATATATAGTCACACATTTCTTAATTTCATTTTACCCCAGTCAACCAATAATAACTTTTTACACCATAACTGGAACCTATAAATACACTAAATCTTTGACAATTCATAATTAATGTAATGGACTATATTTAGATATCCTTACCGCCCAAAACGATAAATACGTTATAACGTTTAACCAATTAATGGCAAGTGATTCCCGTGACCCAGCAGGCTCTATATATACAACAGACTGTCAAACCAAAATTACTCCACAAAATCTTTTCAGCAGCGAATTAGTAAAGCTAGTGAAAAAAAAAAAGACAGAAATAAAATGACGGGTGTGAATCATGTACGAGTAGCCGCGTCTGGATCTGATACCGATCGTGTTTTTATCCTGAATCAGTAAGTCTTTTGAGTTCAGAATTTGTACTTAAAAAAAAAAACAAATCATGTAATTATAGTCTGATTATATATGCTTCTGATTGATGCAGCAAAACTGGTGAAGAGAAAGACAGCCAAATTCATGGCCTGAGTTCGAACAAGGTTGCGTTTGGATCCGGTGCGGGCGAACGGGTTATTAACCTAGTCGATAAGTGAGTCTTTTTTGTTTTTGGTTTTTTAATCAGGAATTGATTAAATACATTTTTGATCAAAAGATGTGATCATAGATTGATTATACTTTCTAATTAACGTGCATTCTCTGTTGAACTATTGAAGCAAAACTGGTGAAAAAGTAGACAGCCAAATTCAAGGCGTGATCAGTTCAAACAAGGATGATGAAAGTGAATCGGCGAGAGATCAAGTTAAGGTAGCTGCGGTTGGATCCGGTGCCGATCTGGTTATCGATCAGTAAGTCTTTCGAATTCAGGAAGTTTTTGTGTATATATATGTATAATTGTAATTAACTATGAGTTGTGTTGAATTGATGAAGCCAAAAAAGCGAAGAAGAAGAGAGGAAAATGCAGGGCGTGATCTCAAACCAAGTTGTCGAAACTGAGGCGGCGCCGGCGAGAGATCCAGTTATAGTAGCTGCGTCCGGATTTATCAACCTTGACCAGTAAGACTCTTTTGAATCATCATATTAAATTGTTTTGATGCATTTTTAATACAAACGATTATGAATTCTGTTGATCAATCGGTGCAGCGGCGATCCAACCATATACGAGTCCTACTGGCGAAGATTAGGGGACAGAGGTTCGATCACAATAGGAGGCGATGAATCTCTGAGTTATTTCGCCAGATCGAAAAGCATATGTTGGTTTCTGGAGTCTAAGTTGGAGGAGGCCATAAAATCGCTGCACTCGGTCGTCGGGAACGCAAAGGTGGACGGCCGCGTGATCGTCGTTGGCAACGGATCCAGCCAGCTCATCCAGGCGGCGCTGTTTTCCCTGAGTCCCCACGATCAATGCAACCAGCTGCCGGCCAGTGTCGTCTCTGCTGCGCCCTTTTACTCGGTAAGAGTTGGCATCTTTTCAAATTTTTATTTTCATTTCATTTAGTCATTTCTATAACTTAATCAAATTTTATCAGTTTTTTTTTATTGTGATGACATCCTAATATATGTTCATGTTTCTATTCTCGTGGATTTTAGTACAAAAGTCACGTGAAATAAAATGGAGACCATCTAAAAAGTGAATATTTTGTGAATAAAATGAATTATAACTGAAATTATCCTTCATATATTTTTATTTTAAAGTGATTGATTTTGCTCAAACTTTCCCCTTTCTAAATTGGGTTACATGTGGTAGCATTAGATTTAGGCCCTGTTTACCAGAGCTTATCTGTAAATCAGTTCAGTTCAGTTCAATACAGTTCAGTTCAGTTCAATTCAGTTCAGTTCAGTTCAGTTCAGTGAAAATGCAATTTGATGAAATTCAGGTTAATTCAGTCATGCTGATTCCATTTTTCAATACATCAATTTTCACTTCAGTTCAATTCAGTTCAGTTCAGTTCAATTCAGTTCAGTTCAGTTCAGTACATCAAGAAATAAGCTCTAGTAAACATGGCCTTACTATTTCTTTTCTTACTTATGCAAAGAAATATTGTTTCTTACTTTCCCTTTTTTTTTTTTTTTTTTTTTTTTTTTTTTTTTTGGTAATGTACTACCTTTAATATGGTTTCGTTGATTTCCTTTTTGTAGACCTATGAAGAAGACGCAAATCTACTGCGGTCAAGCCTGTTTCAATGGGCGGGTGACGCAAATACCTTTAACCAAGACGGCCACTTTATTGAAATGGTGACGTCACCGAATAACCCAGACGGGGCAATTAGGGCACCTGTGGTGAAGCAGCCAGGTGGTCAAATCGTGTATGACCTGGCTTACTATTGGCCACAGTACACCGCCATCACATCACAGCTGGATGAAGACATAATGCTATTCACAGCTTCCAAATGCACTGGCCACGCCGGATCCAGAATCGGGTAAGATTCCGGCCCGTTTAATATAGGAGTAGTTCAATTCAGTTTTGTTAATCTGTAATCTGATAATCTTTTCGTATTGCTATGTTCAGTTGGGCTCTCGTGCGAAACCCCGAAGTTGCGAAAAAGATGATCAAGTTCATCGAAGTGAACACTATCGGGGTTTCGAAAGAGTCGCAGCTCAGAGCTGCCAAAATTCTGGGGCTGGTTGCAGAAAGCTGTGAGGAAAAAGCTGGATTAGACAATTTCTTCGAGCACGGCAGGGCTTTAATGAAAGATCGCTGGACCAGACTCAGGAACATTGTCAACTCAGGTCAACAGTTCAGTCTCCTCGACTATCCGAACAACGACTGCCAGTTCTTCGGAAAATCATCTGAAACTTATCCTGGTAAGTGGAAATGAAGTTTTAATTTTATTTTTTGAATGCGAAATTATTTAAATTTTTTACCATTTTTGGCAGCTTTTGCGTGGATGAGGTGCAATTCAGACCGTGATTTGGCCGGAGTTTTGAAGACTCGGAAGGTTCTTGCAAGAAGCGGTGATCGGTTTGGGGCAGATCCTACTTATGCCAGGATTAGTATGCTCAGCAAGGATGAAGATTTTGACATGTTCCTGGAGAGGTTTGCAGCTATTGAGATCAACTAATAAGTCAGAATTAAGAATTTGAGGAATAATTATTTTATAAGTTGTATGGATGGAAAGTACTTTTGTTTGTGATCCGTTTTTTAAACTTTATGTTTAATTTCTTCAAAACAACGTTGTTACTTTATGTTTGTCTGGTTTTGTATTACCAAATGTATGAACTGGTGATTTACCTTTATGATTTATAAATAATCAATATCTTTATGGTTTATGGTTTTTCACATTTTTGAACTTAGTAGTATAAGATTTTTAAAACAATCCATGGATGGAGGGGATATTAGAGGGTCCCTACTCTTCTCATAAAGGAGCAAAAGCTCAGTTTGGTATAGACATAACCATCATTAGATGATTCAAAAATGAGCCTTTCTTGCTCTGCTTGAAGCATTATTAATAATGCTTTCATAAGAATGAGTTTCTAAAATATGTATGTATTTAGAGATTCTACTTGAAGTTCTCCTGTCTTATTTCCAATCTTGTTAGCGAATTGACTGTCGAAACACTAGTCAGCTTGATGGGATTGAAATAGGGTGATTCTGCAAAAATTATAGGAATCCAAAAAGTGTGCTTCCAAAGCTGCAATTGTATTAAAAAGCTTCCTCAGCTTGTACTCCTGAGAATGTTCCATTAGCTCAGTTCCTCCTGAAAACCTTTTGTTCTGATCCTAATGGTTCTCCCTGTAGAATCCTTAACTAATATACCAATGCCCGCTTTCCCATTTTCCCAGGCAGCATCAACATTGATTTTAAAGCCTGTGTCTGGTGGTTTCCAACCTATGGGAATGACTCTTTTTTTATGGTTTTGCCATAGGTTTATAGTTAGTTTTGCATTGCCATAGTTCACACAGAGCATAGTATCTATCATCCATATTGAGAGGGCATGCATTGAAATAATGATCTATATATGCTATCAAAATCTTGACACATGGTGCATTGAGATGGCGTCAAAAGTAATTAAAACACCATCAATCTGTTAAAAACTCTGCATAGGAAAACTGATACCTTACCTGGCATGAATCTGCTCCATATGGAATCTAGGTATGGAATTTTTTATTCTTTGTCTCAGGTGATGTTAAGAAGACTTGATGTTGAAATCCCCATTATATATGTGTTGGGGTCCAAATGAGTCTTATCTTCATATCCTTGTTTCAGTTCAACTTCCTGCAAAATGGAAATAATGATGCCAAAAAAGGCTCCAAGTGACCATATATATTGTGTTGGATTTTCCACCATAACTTGCATGAGAAGGCATTGATGGTTGCATTTAGATTCCTGAACTGAATCCCATACCATTCTCATCTTTGGGATATAAATCATTTTCTCCATTTTCTATCTGTCCCCAATTAATAAAACCTTGTTGCCATGGTTTCCATATATTTCATTGGTTACATAATCATAACCTTCGTTAACATTTCATTGCTTCGTTCCTAAACTCAATATATCCATCCAGTTATAATTATTGTTACTGTAAGGAGAAAGTTGGGGAAATTAAGCAAAAACAAGGTTTTAAGCCTGTAATATTGGGGAAAGTAAAAACAAGGTATTAATAAGCCTGTTTAAAGCAATCAAGTTGCCTCCTTTGTACTTGTACACTAACTAAAACGTATTCAACTAAAATGTATTCAGGTCCTGTAGGAAGAAAAAGTGCATACATATATATGATTATTTGTTAAGCTAAAAGGTTATGAGATCAGGTAGGTGCTGATGTTGGTTTGGGGGTGATAGAAAAGGATTGTTTGCACACATCATTGGTAAGCTTGCTGATGAGCTAACTGTTGGTATAGTAACTATCATCAAATCCTCATCAAACTTCTCCCAATCATCTGTAATCACTGTCCTCAATCTACCGCCATCCTGTTTCTTCGCGACAATGGCTCGAGTAACATCATCCTTATGCTTGGAAACATCATCCTTTTTCTCAGATATCTCACGAATCATATGCTCGAGCTCGCGAATATCAGACTCAGGAACCGAGACAATCTGGGGGCACCCGGTGGCGTTCGAAACCCCGATTTCCCGACAAAGCTCGAAGTAGGAAGATAGCTCATCGCCCTGGATGATGGCCTTCTTCAAAACCCTGACCGCCATGGCCGCCTCGACCCTGCGAGCCGAGTAAATCCGCTTCAGGACCCGAGCCACCATGTGGCAAACCCGGCTGTAAATGTCGAAAATCTCGATGAGGATGCAATCCAGGGCCTCCACTATGAGAAAAACGTTGGATGCTTTCGACAGCGGCTTGATCTGGATGAGCATGTCCAGCAATCCCTGAAGCTTCTGCAACAGAATAAGATCCTGCAGCAAAGACCGCTGTTCCTGGACATTAAACAACGCACCTTCCTTGAACATTCTCCTCTCTTGCATGTTGACAAAAAGAAGGGTCGATTTCTGGTCGAGAAACGCGTAGTAAGACCGGATAAACGCGTTGTGAGCCCAGATGGCTCCCGGTTTCGCATAACCGTCGGTGAAATTGGAGAGATCGAAGGGCAGCCTCCCAATCTTCTGCACGACAGGGGCCTTGGACGTGAAAATGCCGTGCATGAGCATGAGCCCCTTGAGAGCGACCGACCAGCTCCGCGTTTTCTCCATGCGGGTCGATAGGCAGCGGACGAGGGGCTTGATGTGGGCGTCGGAGAGGCGGAGCCATCGGTAGACCCTGTCGGTGTTCCTGAGGTCGAGGGAGAGCTCGTCGTGGCTGGTGGCTTTGATGACGGCGGCTTCGATGTCGGGGTTCCGGAGCGACGTTCTTCGTGTTAGGCTTGAGATCCAGAGGCTGTTCTTGTCCTTAAGTGCTCCGGCAGCCCTCTGCCACAACCTCATCTTCACCGTCCTCCAGGCCCCTGCTCTCTCTCAATCATCCAATTTTTTTTATGGGAAGAATTAAAAATATGGTTTGTTTCTCTCTCACACATCAACTGGTTAGAGATTAACCATACTTGGCGGACATGAGCTGTTTTGTTTTGTTTTATTTTCTCTGTTCTTTAACTTCCATATTTAGAAAGAGTACTACAAGGACATAATATTAATGATTGCCATTTGGATGCCAAGTGAACACTCTGTTATACACTCTGTTGTGTTGTGTTATTTTATTTTGTTTTGTTTGTTTTGTTTGTCAACTTTACTCTGAATCAAAATTTTAAGGGAATTCGAAATTTCGAATTCCAGCCAAAATAAAACAAAATAAGGGAATTTGAATAAATTAGGGAAAACTGACATTTGTTGTGATCTGTTCAGTCAACGGTTTTTATAAAATTAGATCCACCCTCCATATTTGCAGATCATCGTTGGATTAAATTTAAGGGTGAGGATATCTTCAAATTTTGAAGATCAACGTTAAAAACATAAATTCATATTTTAAAACAAGAGAAAGTCTTGGGTGAGACCTGTCCTTGTGGAGACCAAGAGCAGGGGAATGAGCATTTACTGTTTCTGCTTGATCTTTTAGTCAGTTTGTTTGATCTTTCAATCAATGTCCTTGAGTATTTTTGTTTTGCCTTGAATTTTCAGTTAATTTGATCTTTCGTTCAATTTGCTTGATCTTTCGATCAATTTTCTTGATCATTTCCTTCGTCAATTTCACCAACGACAAATTCAATCAAGGAAATCGGCGGGTTTAAAGCTCACCAACGACAAATTCAATCAATAGCAGTCTCATATAATCTTTGGTCTCATTTGAGACAGGTCTCAATTGAGAATTTGCCTTAAAACAATCATGTCATATCCGTCTCCTCTAAGGTCCCTTTACGCTAGGACAAAAAAAAACCACATTTTACAAGATGTTATTATATAGTTATTTTAATTATTTGGTCATAAAGCATAAAAGATAAGAAAATAAAGTGAAAGGATATTGCCCAAAACCTAAAAAACCAAACCAAATAAAAACATAACGCCCAAAACCTAAAAGATCAAATCAAATAAATACTCAAACCAAATAAAAGATCAAACTCATGTACAAAAACTCAAATAATTAAAATAATTTTATAGTAACCCCCCAATCTTGTAGAACGTGGTCTTCTTTTGTCATTTCCTTACCGTAAGGTACCCTTATTTGAAACTTTCTCATGTTATATTTATAAATATAAACTTTTAAAATATCAAGTTAGATATTAAAATCATCAAGTTTTTAAATATAAAACATCAAGTCATATTTTAAATTACCAACTCATATATATAAATACAAAGTAAAGTCACATTTTGAAAATATTAAATCATATTCTAAAATTATGAAGTCATATTTTGAATTTTTATAATTTGATTTGATGATTTAAAAATATGACTTAATGCTTAAAATTGTTGGTTTAAAAAATCTGACTTGATGTTTTAAAAGTTGACGATTTATAAATATGACTTAATTATTTTAAATTATGACTTGGTATTTTTAAGATTGATGATTTATAAATATGACTTAGATGTGCAACCGTCATGATTCCATGGATTATTTAATGTGTGTGCTGATAATATCATTGTCTTAAACATGGTCTATAGCATTTTATTTGTCTTAACTCCAATTTTTAACTCGGTAAAACGCAAGCTATCATATTATTTGTCATATTCGGGCCCCACAAAAAATCACAACAGGGTTACACTCACCCTATTGGTTAGGGGTTTGCTACATGCAGGACCATTTTTCTCATGCAGGACCAGTTTTTTACCAAAATGCCCCTTTTATTGTGAAGGCAAAAAAACTACTCAAAATGCAAGGGCACACTTGGGGGTATTATGGTAAAAAATCGGTCCTGCATGAGAAAATCGGTCCTGCATATAGCAATTGGGTATTGGTTATGGTGTTATGGAACTTATGGTATAGAAGAAATGTAGTACTGCTTTATAACAATTCATTTACTGAGAATGATATATTGCTAGAATTTGTTAGGAAACAAGTCTCCATGATTTTTATTGTCTTCACTCCAATTGGCCATGCTATTAATTTTTAAACACATGTATCTGACATTTCTTGGCTTAGTTCCCTTTCTTAAAAAGAAAAGGCTAAAAAAAAAATTAAAATTGTCAAATGGCACCCTCCAGATGTTGGTTTTAAAATCAATGTTGATGTCTCTTTCATTTCCAATGATAAGGTAGGATTGGGAGTAGTAATTAGAGACTTCAGGGGTAGATTTATCTCTATGCACATGAAACATGTCAACGCATCAACACTTTTACATGCAGAACTTCTAGTCGTTAAATTTGGTTTAGGTCCAGGTGCTAATTTATTTTCATTATGCATAGAATGTGATTGTCTCTTAGTAGTGAAAGGAATTCATTTTCCTCCCACTGCAAACTAGAACTTCTCCACTTTATGCTCACAAATGCACATTCATGCACATAAGATTACACATGGTATTTTGGTGGAATGGTTGGTGGAATGGTTGTACTTCATGGTTCAAATGTTGTACATTTGAGCATTGTACAACCACGATCAGCGGGGAGTCCAAAATTTTATGAAACGAGGTCAGGGAATTATCAGGTGTATTGTCACTATTAAAATTTGAGCCAAACCCCAATCTTTAGGGTTTTCCGAATTCTAACTCATAAGACTCAAGCTCAAGTCTGTTGCACTCAAGGCTCCTGAGGAACCCATTCTTGAGGGTTTTCCGAATTCTGACAAGCTCAAGTTTGTTGCGCTCAAGGCTGCTGAGGAAAATGTATTGTGGTGGTGGTGACGTAAGGAGAGATACAACTGCCTGGGGTTTTAGTTCTGCTGAATTGAAATCATCCTTGTACTCAGTGGTGAAGGATATGAAAGTAGAGGACATGAATCTTAAACATCTTATCAAAATGAAGAGATCTCAATTGATTAATTGTATGAAGATGGACAACCTTGATATGTGCCACGGTTACTAGTTGAGCCATATTTCTTTGATAGGCGAAAAGAGATTAGCATTTCAGCAGTTGCAGCTGTCGATCCCAAATAAACTAAAGACTGCCATTGCTAGTGTTGTTTTTTCTACATCAAAACTCTTAAAATTTCCAGAGTATATATAGAAACGTTAAAAAGTAGCTGACAAAGAAATATGGTAAGGTTTTTGCGTCTGTAGCTATCGATCTCAGAGAGAATTGTGGTGTTGAGCGAATGTTGATACAAAACTTATCAACCCAAGGGCCGGATCTGGATATAAAAAATGCTATACTATAGGAAATAGCAAAGAAAAAGGGTATTGATTGGAAACCGACAGTATTATCTTCGGATCACATACTGGAGCCATTTGCTTGCAATCGTAATCCCAATGGTCGAGTTTTACAAAGAAATTCCACTGCATCCTTCCCATCCTCGGGAAGTATGCCAGATTTAGAATCATGTTTAGAATATGAAGATGTTGCCTTAGCTGTAAATGTTGTTGTTGCATATGCTGAACTTGCTGCTCAAGCTGCCAAAGTTGCACAATAGCATTTCAACAATCTACAACCGTTGTCTAACACCATCCCCTCATCCAAAATTGTCCATCCTTTAGATACCAACACTCCCTTCTTCATCTACCATATCATCCCACCTTTATCTGCCTTTATCCCTTCACTTACCATGTCCTGGACTTATTGTTCAATTGGGTTTGGGGTGCCTTTATCCCTTCATTTACCATGCGCTAGACTTCATTTTTCAATTGGGTTTGGGATGAGAAGAATGAGCCACACCATGATAGGTTGGAAAACAGGCCTAGTCACGTTCACCCAAAGCTCCCAAATTGTGATGTTTTTTTTGCCCATCTGGAGTCCTTAAAGAGCATTCCATCAGCTTCAGGGAGGAGGAGAAACAGAATTCCTTAATATCAAGAGACCAGGAAATCTTTAATATCAACACGGAGTTTCTTAATTTTATTATCGCATTAGGATTTGACTGTACTTAATATAAATTATTACTCTTTATGTTCAAAAAAATGTTCTGTTATGTATTGTTAATTTGGTTCGTATTCATTTCAATTGGAAATGCTGTTACGAAGTAAAAAAAAAAAAGAATTAGACATGTCTTTAGGGAATGTAATGTTGTGGCTGTATACTTGGCCAAAATTTCCTCCCAACAAAACTTTCATGGAAACCTATTATTGGCTGATGCTCCTCCACAGTTTAGAGGATTGATTAACCTAGATATTATTGGGATCCCTATATTAGTGTAATTCAAACCCCTCATTTATAGCTATTGAAGCCACTTACTCAGCTTTGATGTTTTTTACTGCAAGCACTTTCTTATGAACTACTAATGTTGCTCCAAACTCTCTTTAGATTTAACTCCAATGGTGGAGGCTATTGTCTGGATTCCATCGCTTAGCTTCTCTTGCCAGCCAGCTCAACTACATCTCCCTACAAAGATCACACCAATTTGAGGAATGCCATATAACAGGGTGGCTTGTCTCTTCCTCTCCTTTCGGGTGGCTGAGTTACATTTCGACGTGTCGATCTCTAATTAGCTCCACGAGTAAGTGAGGTTGAAGCTACAACCAAGTCGGTTTTTTGGAAGCCAATAGGCATTATATAGTTAACAAACTCTAGATTTGTGCATTCATTCATTTTTGAGACAATCTAAACTTTACGAGCTTACTCCCAACTGTACAAACCTGCTAATTAGCATGTGATGCTTTTTTTTTTGGCTCTCTTATGGTTTTGGGAGCCTAACAAAATCCCCCAACCTATGGTGACTTTTTAATTGTTTTAAAAAAGACTTGATGATTTTAAATTTTAAATTGATAATTAAATGTACAATTAATTTAACTTGATATTTTATAAATAAATTTGATGATCATATGGTCATATCCAAACAGTAAAACATCAACCCAAAATTTTTAAAAATAAATCAGCCGAATGGTCACAATCTGGAATCAAGCCAGCGACGAAATCATTCTGGAATAACTTAATATCCCCATCAAAACTCCCACTGAACACCTTAGTTAAATATCATACTAGTTAAATTAAGTAGTTTCTATAGAAAATCAAATAAGAAGTAACTTTTCATTAGTTACACTCGTTTAAGGTTTAAAATTGGATAAATTATACTCAATTTAGTTACTGTTGTCATAAAGTTAAGTGAAATGTGAGAATATTTGATTAGTTAAACTCAATTTAGTGTGGGTTCAAGGTTTTAGTGGACTTATTGGATTGAAAATTGTAAATAATGACATTGGTCTTGGGTATACAAAAACAAAAACTAATGTTCCGGCACAAAATCTATTTTCGCGTATCCTTTAACATCAAGCAACATTCAATTTTAAATACTATATGCATGTTCTTATACAAGAAGTTAGGTTACTTACAACTTTTGGTCTTGAGTTGACTAATTTTGCAATACTACTTACTAAGTTCCGAGTTCGGAACTATTCCATTCAAACATTTTTTCCAGTTCCTTTTTTTTAAGCTAAAACCATCCAAAGATGGGAGGATTATTCACGGCTCCTCAACCCAAAACGTAAACAATACAATAAACTCCACAAGGTGGAGGCGGTTTGAAGTACAATAAACTCCACGAATGGTGGCAATTTGTAAGACTGCAGAGGAGTTTCTAAAGCAATGATAAATCTAAACCTCATTTGGTCTGAAACATTGAGTAATAAAATCTAAAACTAGATTTCAATAAGCTTATTTTAATGATTAGCGTTAGGCCTTAATAGGAGGGTGCATATAAGCTTAGTGTTAGGCCTTAATTGGCGACCTTAACCGAGACCGTGAAACCTCGGTCAAGGAGGCCTAACAATAGTCGCCAAGGCCAAGGGAGGGGCCGAGGAAGTGAGGAATGTTGGCACGGACGGGGGCCATGGCCAAAGCCGAGTGAAGGCTGAATTTCACCAAGTATGGAAAGCGGGTATGGGACCGCGCAGGGACCGTTGGGATTACGGTCGGGACCGGGTGAGCACGGGGCTGGGACCGTACCAGGACCGAGAAACACAGGGACCGGGACCCGGCGGACTGGGACCGCCAAAAAGATAGACGAATTTGAAAAGCGGACGCGCACTACGGCAGTTATCGGACGGACCGAACACTCGAGGACGTCGGGGCGAGGGACGCGGAGAACATGGGATGGAGCTGCTGGAAATGTGCGAGCGGTTTTCGGCAACCGTCAGAACGTGGGCCGGAGTTGCTGGGAACGTGCGAGTGGTTTTCGGCAACCGCCAGAACGTGGGACGGAAGACGCGGGCTGGGACGCGCACTGAAGGAATGAATCGCCAAGAAGTTCCATAACCGTCGGCAGTTGACCGGAGGACTCGCGAGAACGTGGGAACGTGGTCAGTTATTTTAGCTTAAAAGTAGAAACCGCTAGATGGCAACCTTTGTCTAAAAATAACGAAGAGGGCAGACCCAAACCAATTAGATTAGCTTGGTTAGGGTTAGGGATTGTTGTTTCCCTTCGCGTTTGCTTTCTAAGCCTCGAAGCATTGCTGTGTGTTTTACCAAGTTTCTAATCAAATCGGTCAAGGCTAGGCCTTTGGCTAGGGCTTGTTTTATCGTGCGTTTGGAACAAGTCTTTGGGGTCTTTTGAGTTGGGGAACCTCGGTTACTATTCGAGCGAAAAATTCCCGTAACAATCTGGTATCAGAGCGCACGGCTTTGGTGACTAGATCTGTGCCTCATTTCACAAGCGAGAGATGACGTCAAAAGGCGGTACCTCAGCGGCCGATAAGTGTTCGGCGCTGGAGAGGGAGTATGATGGACTCCGGGAGCTGGTCACTTCCCAAGGAGACCTTATTGACGGTCTGAGCGACAAAATGCTCAAGATGGTTGGTGATGCTGATGACCAGGCGGATACGGGATCGACCGTCTATAGCACCGACCAGCCGAATGTGAAAATGGCGATTTCCGCACTTCGATCGGACATAACTGCCTTGAGGCTAGAGATGGATAGGAGGCAGACGAGGGCGGAAGCGGAGGGCCATATTCGAGCCCTGGACCGAGAGATCGAGGATCTCAAGGTGATGCTGGCTGGCTTTCCAGCGGGCGGCCGAGTGGGCACGTTTAAGGTCCCTGAACCCACCAAGTATGATGGCACCCGGTGTGCGAATGAGATTGAGAATTTCCTTTGGGATGTAGAGCAGTATTTGTCTACGGCCAAGATTGCGAGTGGGCAGTCCGTGAATGTGGCCGCTATGTATCTTACGGGGGATGTGAAATTATGGTGGAGGGCAAGGAACGGCATCAAGACGACTGACCCCCTTCACTGGATGGAATGAGTTCAAGGCAAAGTTGAGGAGGAAATTCGTGCCGGTTAACTCTTCGTGGGAAGCCCGAGATGCTCTACGAAAGCTAAGGCAGACGGGTCTATGCGTGAATACGTTAAGCAATTCACGAGCTTGATGCTGGATATCAAGGGAATGTCGGAGAACGACAAGCTGTTTAACTTCGTCGGTGGCCTAGGATTATGGCAGCAACAAGAGCTGCAAAGGAAAGGGGTGAGTGACCTTGCCGGTGCCGTTGCAGCTGCCGAGAAGTTGGTGGATTATCAGGTGAATTTGCCTAGCGGGGCTGGGAATCGGCAATTTAAGGGAAAGGAGTGGAGACAGCGGGGACAAGACTCCAAGAGGGATGATAAACCGAGGAAGGAAGGCACTCGCGAGCAGCCCAGCCGAAACGAGAAAAGACCCAACGGATGTTTTAAGTGTGGCGGCCCTCATTGGGTTAGGTTTTTCCCGAAGGACGGGAAAATGTGACGGTCGCGGCCGGAGAGGAACCTGAAGACGAGGACGAGGAGCTTGAGGAAATGAGCCAAGCCAATCCTGTCATGATGCTAGGCGCGATCATTATCCCGAACAAAGGAGAGTGCATCAACGCTCTCATGTTCTTGGAGACAGTGGTAGAGGGGCTCAAGGTTTCTGCCCTGGTGGATAGTGGGACGACCCACAATTTTATAAGCGAGCGCGAGGCATGCCGCTTGAAGCTTGACGTTAGAGTTGGCGAGAACAGCAACCGGATCAAGACGGTTAACGCGGAACCAACGAGATCAGTGGGCAAGGCTAGTGTGATGCTGCCAGTGAAAAAAATTGGAAGAGGCAGGTGTACCTCATCGTTATGAAGGAGATGGAGCCGTTCGGTTTCATCCTGGGGAAGGAGTTCATGGTGAAGAACCGGGCCTTTCCGATTCCGCACCTTGGCGGAGTGATGTTCAGCGACGACAAGTGTCCAATGTTCGTGGGATGCTCGCTGAAGACACTACAGTCGTTGCACGGAAAAGATGGAAAGGCGGGTGTTGGACCGAACAAGGGCGACAGTTCGGTATTGGCCGTGATAGATGCATCATTGGAGCCGATTCTCGAGGGTCTTCAGGTGCCGGCGATGGGGCCAAGCGATGACCAAGAGGCAATGCACGATAAAATCTATTCCATTGTTGGGGATAGTCAGGGCGAAAAACGAAAGCGCCTTGAGGATATGTTCGCGGCTACAAGGCTCCGAAGGCAGCGCCTTGAGTCCGTTGGGAACAAGCAAGTATCAGCGAGGATGACCGTGATCAATAGGATGAACGACACGGCCAAGACTCGGGTGGATGTGCTAGAGGTCCCGGAACCAGCAAGGTTTGATGGCATAGTTGGGGCCGAACATGTTAAGAAGTTCATCGAGGGCGTTGAGATTTATCTCCGGGCGGTGGACACAAAGCCGCATCTCCAGGTGAGGATAGCGGCTCGGTACTTGACCGGGTCCGCGCGGAGATGGTGGGAAAAGGTTAGCATGAATGGCACCTTGGAGCTTGGCTTATCGTGGGATTCGATGAAGCAAGCGCTAAGGAACAAGTTTAGCCCGCACTCGTGGGTTTAGGTGAAGAAAGAGCCGACTTTGGCCGAAGAGTTGGCGGAGGATGCAACGATTGCCGATTGCATCATGAACGGAACGTGGGAGTACTACGAGTTCGTTCTGGATGATACGCCCGTAGAGTTAGAGCAGTCGGACGAAAGTTAGCTGTATACTTGCGGGGAGCCTCGGGATGATCAAGTTGAATGGGTGGACTCGAGAGGTTATGAGGAGTTAGGAAATTATCAGGCAAGGTAGAAAGGAATGGATAACCTCCGGTGGCAATAGGAGTTGCCGGGGTCGGCAACACCTTGAGTGAGGGAGGTTTGTTAGGCCTTAATTGGCGACCTTAACCGAGACCGTGAAACCTCGGTCAAGGAGGCCTAAAAATAGTCGCCAAGGCCAATGGAGGGGCTGAGGAAGTGAGGAACGTTGGCACGGACGGGGGTCGTGGCCAAAGCCGAGTGAAGGCTGAATTTCACTAAGCATGGAAAGTGGGTCTGGGACCGCGCAGGGACCATTGGGATTACGGTCGGAACCGGGTGAGCACGGGGCATGGACCGTGCCAGGACCGAGAAACACAGGGACCGAGACCGAGAGGACCAAGCCGGGACCGGGCGGACTGGGACCACCAAAAAGATAGACGAAATTGAAAAACGGACGCGCACCACGGCAGTTACCGGACGGACCGGACACTCGAGGACGTGGGGGCGAGGGACGCGGAGAACGTGGGACGGAGCTGCTGGGAATGTGCGAGCGATTTTCGGCAACCGCCAGAATCTTTAATGTTTGTCTATTAAATCTGAAGGAAGGAACCGCCGGGCAGTTCCATAACCGTCGGCAGTTGACCAGAGGACTCGCGAGAACGTGGGAACGAGGTCGGTTATTTTAGCTTAAAAGCATGAACCGCTAGCTAGATGGCAACATTTGTCTATAAATAACGAAGAGGGCAGACCCAAACCAATTAGATTAGCTTGGTTAGGGTTAGGGATTGTTGTTTCCCTTCGCGTTTGCTTTCTAAGCCTCGAAGCATTGTTGTGTGTTTTACCAAGTTTCTAATCAAATCGGTCAAGGCTAGGCCTTTGGGTAGGGCTTGTTTTATCGTACGTTTGGAACAAGTCTTTGGGGTCTTTTGAGTTGGGTAACCTCGGTTACGGTTCGAGCGAAAAATCCCCGTAACACTTAGCATGATAGACGCACGTACGCGCTCTGTGGTGAACAAACTCGGAGGCCAAACTCGTGCACAACTCAATGAAATCATCATGCTTTTCACCGCCTCTAAATACACTAGCCAAAATTGACCTTTTCTGTTTTATTACCTTTTTCTGTGTTGATCTTCTTATTTTAAAAGTATGATTGCTTATACTAAATATGATTATTTATTATATAATTATTGATGCTTGATCTTTTAGTTATTAAATTTTTGAAACCAGTTGAGACTAGTTTCGATTGAAATTTTGTAAAGAAAGTTTTGGCTTTTTTCAAATAATCTTTAATGGTTCTAGAAAACCGCCCAACAAATGTTACGCATATATAATCAACATCAAATTCAACTAATTTATAATAATGATAACTGAATATTTTGTCAAGGAAGTTTATAACGTCAATACTATTACGAACACATTGAGATATTTAATAAAATATTGTCATATCGCCATCAAAGCATTAACTTTCTAACCGCAAAAACCACAACCACATAGTAGAGGAGAATTTTGAGCATTGTTCACTACGTCAATCAGGGATTGTGCACCACTTGATTCTGAATACTATCTATGTTCAAATTTTAAAAACATTGAAAAGAAAAACTCACAAATGACTACATGATACGTGTACTACACAAACTATCGACAAGAACAACTAAATAAAAAATCTAATCAATCATGTTTAATGCATTAATACACTTGTCTATTTAATATCAAGACACATATCAAAAAATCCTCTCTCAAAAAACCTCTGATCTCTCTCATCGTCTAAACACACGCGCCCCTCTTTTCTAACCGTTCTGTCACAATTAATGCTTTTCAGCCCTGAAACAGGCCGATAACGGTAACATAACGGTCTTTCTCATGGCGGAGCCGCCGCTCCCCCATGGCAACGCCACCGAACCCATCTCTTTCAAACAGATTCTGGGAACTAAACATCAACCTCTATATGCCAAGCTTCCCAATACACCCAATCTGCACCCAACCACTGAGTACAAAGGCAAAATTGCCTATATCTTACCACCGGAAGAAGGTGCCACTCTTGCAGCTTACTATCACAATGCTCTGGTGGGCAAGTTCAATAAAGGGAAGCCGTCAATGGACTATCTCATCGCAGCTTTCAAATCAATCGGCTTCTCTGGAAGATATCAATTGGGGTCGCTGGATTTCAAACACGTTCTAATACGATTCCAAAACAAGGAGGACTATCAACGCTGTTGGATGAAAGGGGTATGGAGCTTTGGAAACAACGCGATGAAGGTCCAGAAGTGGACGCCGGAGTTTTCGCCGGAACAAGAATCCTCAATCATCCCAGCCTGGGTTACTATTCACAAGGTGCCTATTTTCTTCTACAACATCGCTGCTATCGAAGGTATCAGCTCTCAAATTGGAAATTTCCTAAAGATGGATGCGGCAACAATGGCTTTGACAAGGCCTTCTGCAATCAAGGTTTGCGTTGAAATCGATTTACAGTCCACTCTCCCTACTTCCATTGTGATTGGTATTGCTCCCAATGTTAAGGAATATCAAATTGAGTTTGATGCTTTACCCTCATATTGCAACCACTGTAAGGTTATAGGACATGGGAATTATGAGTGTGGTTTTGTCCCAAAAAGAAACCAACCTCCTGTTGAGCCTTTAGAGATGCCAAAAAATGCAGATAATCACACTCCACAAGGTCCTAAGAAAACAATCCCTCAGCTTGTTTCTACTACCAACCCTGCTTCTAATCCACATGCCTATAACCTGGACTCTCCTAACCTTATGGATCAAGATGTGCTTAGCAAAAATATCCCTTATATGGCAGTCAACAATGGCCCCAGAAGAGGTTTTAAAAAGCTTCACAAAAAAGTTAGGAGAACTTTGAAATGGAGAAAGAAGATAGCTGTTCAATCTTCTGAGAAGAATGCTGTTCCAACAGTTAGTTCTGAGACTCATACTCCAACAGCTTCTGATATGGTATCTATGCCAATCCAGCAGACTAAAGGAAGCTCTCCTTTGATTGATATCACAGCAGAAGAACTCCTTACCCCACAAGATGTGTCCCAAGATATCCACTCACCACTATTCCTATCCTCTCCTGTCCTAAAAACTGTTTTTTCAAAGGATGACATAGATATGGACTCCCAGGTAAGTAATTTCTCTGATTTTCCCAGTCCTACTAACAACTTTTTCTATCATTCTCAGGAAAAGTTTAGACAAAACAGGTTCTTACCTCTCATTAATGAAGGATATGAGGAAGTCCTTTCTGAATCTGATGATGGGATAGACATTACCACTAATGTCTCTCAACTGGAAAGTTCAAAGAACTCACAGATGGAAATTTCAGATGAACTAGAGATCTCAAGAGACAACAGTTCACAGATCTCACAGGGTAAAAGGAAATTAAACAAAAAAGGCAAATCCAGCAAGCCTGAGGTAACAAATTACTTCACACAGCTTAACAAAGTGATGACTAGATCTTCTACTAAATGCCTTGACAATGTTCCTTATGTGTAGTATTCCTGTTAAAGCTAAATGGTTAGTCTGGAATGTTAGAGGCATATCTACTTCTTTAGATAGATTATCTATTCTGGTTAGAAAACATAATTTTGAACTTATCTGTCTAATTGAGCCAATGCATGATAATTTACAATGTGATATTTTTCGAAGAGCTCTTCATTTTGATAATTGTATGCAGTCTGATAATGGTAGAATATGGTTAATGTGGAATAACACTCACATTCAACTGATTCAAGATCATTTACAGTTTCTTCATGTTTCCATCTCTGGACCTAATTTTCCTAATGCTTTTCATGTGGCTTTCATCTATGGTCTTAGAACCAGAATTGGTAGGAAAACTCTTTGGACTGACTTGCAACCTTTAATACATTTGGAATCTATATTCATTGGGGATTTTAATGCAATGGAATCAGTACATGAATATAGAGGTCCTGCTACCCCAAAACCTGGTAGTATAGCAGATTTTAGCAAATTTATTGATTCTAATGGTTTAATTCACATCAATACTGTGGGTAATAACTATACATGGACCAATAAAAGGCTTAGAAATCCCACTTTTCAAAAGTTAGATAGAGGATTGTGCACTCCATCATGGTCTTCTATTTATTCTGCTTCATCTATTCAAGTTATGAATAGAGCTTCTTCTGATCACAACCCTCTTTTCCTTACCATTAGCAATTCTGTCAAATCATCACCTAGACCATTTAGGTTTCAAAATATGTGGTATAGTAGACCAGAATTCCAGGAATTGATTGGTAATATCTGGAATACGCATGTACCAGCTTCAGGAATGCTTGGTTTTAGTCTTAAACTTCAAAATTTGAAAAAGCATCTGAAAATTTGGAATAAGGTTATTTTTGGAAATATTGATGACAATATTCTTAAAGCAGAGGCCACACTTAATGCCCAGGAAATTATTTATTATCTAAACCCCTCTGATTTTGAACTTGCTAAACTTAATGAAGCCAGTCTCTCCTTACAAAGAGCTGTAAAAGAGAAAAGCAAGTTCTGGAAACAAAAATCCAAGATCAATTGGCTTAAAAGTGGAGATGAAAATACCAGTTATTTTCATAACACTGTTAAAGAAAAAAGGGGAAAAATGCTAATTTCTAAGATCAAAAATAGTCAAGGGGTCTGGATTGATGATCCTTGTGAAATAGAATTAGAAGCCATCCAATTTTATACAAAACTTCTCACTGAAGATTTTGAACCTGAAGATGGTCATTTCTATTCTAATTTTCTTAGTCAGATTCCTAAAATCATCTCTGATGAGGATAATGAGCTTCTACTTAAACCAGTTGATATGGATGAGCTTAGGATGGTTGTTTTTAGTTTAAAGAAAAATAGCAGTCCAGGGCCAGATGGCTACACTGCTCAATTTTTCATTAAATCATGGAACACTATCTGTCAAGACCTGCTTATTGCTGTCAATGATTTTTTATCATCATCCTCCTTGCCTAGGGGTATAGCTAGCACTTGGATTACCATTATCCCAAAAAAATCTACCCCTATTTCCTTTGCTGATTACAGACCAATAAGTCTCTCTAATGTGGTAAATAAAATCTTTTCAAAAATTCTCATGGAGAGACTTAAACCTCTTATGCATAAAATCATCTCACCACATCAAACAGCTTTCATGAGAGGAAGAGATATCTCTGACAATGTAATTTATTTACAAGAGATGGTCAGATTCCTTGATAGGAAAAATAAAGATCCAAATTGCATTCTCAAATTGGACCTTCAGAAAGCTTTTGACAGAGTGAGATGGTCATTTTTAAATAGCATTCTACTTAAATTTGGTATGCATGGTAAATTTGTACATTGCATCATGAAAAACATTTCTCAAGCATGGTTTTCCATTCTTATCAATGGGAATCCAGTGGGATTTTTTCAGCCTTCTAGAGGTATTAAACAGGGAGATCCTTTATCTCCTTTCCTATTTAATATCTTTACTGAGGCTTTTACAAGAAGTTTAGCTCATATTTTTAATATTGGGAGTCTGACATATTATGATTTGCCACCACAGTCCTTACCAATCTCACATTTAATATATGCAGATGATACTGTGGTTTTTCTACAGGCTTCTAAAAACAATTTGATTAAAATGAAAGCTTTTCTTGCTAAATTTGAAGTCACTACAGGTCAAAAGATTAATTATGATAAGAGTGACTTTTATATTAGCAAAACTGCTTCAATACATCAGATTGGTTTAGTTAAGTCTACACTTGGAATGAAAAGAGGAAAGTTCCCTTTTAAATACCTTGGATGCCCTATTCACAAAGGGAGGATCACAAATGACCTATTTCAGCCTTTAAGGGAACAGATTTCAAGTAAAATACATAATTGGAAAAATGTTTGGCTTTCCATGGGAGGGAAGATTACATTGATTCAATCATGTATCTATTCTATTCCTCAACATGTTTGGAGTGTCCTAAAGCCTACTAAATTTGTCATCAAGAAAATTGAAAGATCCATGGCTATATTTTTCTGGGGAACCACTGATTTTAAACCTAAAAAATCATGGAAAAAATGGTCTTCCCTTTGTAAGCCTACAATTCAGAATGGGCTTGGTTTTAGATCACTTTCAAACATCATTCTTACTTGCTCTTTTAAGTTATGGTGGAAACTTCAAATTGGTGAAGCACCATGGGCTCAATTCATATGGTCTCTGCCAGTTTCACAAAGATTGTCACAAAACTGGAAACGTATCATGGTTGTGAATGCCACTGCAGAACAACACTCTAGGGTGATTCATGGCAAGGGAGATTGCAGTTTTTGGCTCTCCAACTGGACTGATTATGGTCCACTGATAGACAAAGTTGACCCAGGCAGCACAAATATCCCTCCAGCTACAACTGTCAAGGAATTCCAGGTGAACAAGAACCATTATCTTCCATCTATCTCACCACTGCTACAGCCTGAAATCTGTTTTTTGTTGCAGGAACTTCAAATCCATAGCCATAGGTCAGACAGACTTATCTGGAAACCAGATATCAGAGGCAATTTCACTTTCAAGTCTGCCTATAAGATGTCAATCCCAAATCAAGGTGATATCCTTTCATTAGCAAAAATTTGGAACCCAAGAATTCAGAAAAAAGTTTCTGTTTTCATGTGGAAGCTAATCAATGCCTTACTTCCTTTTGATGATGTTATCACTAGATTTGGTTTTCACTTACCTTCAAAATGTTGTTTTTGTAAAAATCTGGACAGTTTAGAACATTTCTTTAATGATTGCATTTTTGCTAAACTGGTCTGGAAAGCTTTCAATAGTGCTCTAGGAATCCCAGAAATGTCTTTCCAATCACTATGGGATAGACTATCTGTTTACTGGACATATGAAGGTTTTACTCCTCTGCACTCTAATTTGATTGTTATCTATGCATGCTATCTGTGCTGGTTTATATGGAAAGCGAGGAATCAATTCCTATATGAAAACATCCTTTCATGCCCTGCTTTCCTTTTCAAGAGTGTTAAAAAACTCATTTTTAACATCTTTTTAGTTAAACCAGTTAGAATTCATAAGGATTTTGATAAAGAACTTGTCATGCTAGGGATTCTACCATCCATTTCTTTTAGTACTGTTCCTAGACCTGCTGCATCTCCTATTACATGGTCCATTCCTATGCATGGTTTAAAAATCAATGTAGATGCAGCTTGGAATAAGTCTAAATTACATGCAGGGGTAGGTGTCATTATTAGAAATAATAAGGCTGAATGTATTTTTGCTAACACATTTTATGTGTATGCCATGTCTGCTTTGCATGCAGAACTCTGTGCCATTCATAAGGGTTTTTGTATTGCTGAATCCTTTTCCCCTATTATGGTCACAGTGGAATCAGATTGTCTTAATGCTATCAATATGATAAAACAGCCTAATCTTGCCCCATGGTCTTTGTATGATTATGTTGAGTCTTTGCACAATAAGTTCTCCTCTTTTAATTTGTTACATGTTTTTAGAGAGGGAAACCAACCTGCTGATGTACTCTCTAAAATGGCTCTCTTAGAGTCATCAGAAAGAGTCTATCAGCCTACTCTTATACCTGTTAAAGTTAAGGGGCTTCTGAATTTGGACAAACTCCAAATGCCTACACTCAGAGTCAATCTGAATGGATGCTGCTAATTATTTTTTCAATTTTTGCAGGTTTTTTGCAGCCTACTAGCAACAAGCACTGAATGAAGAAGCTGACAGCAGGCAGTTGGCAAGATTTTGCAGGCTGGATGTCACAGGCCAAATGCAGCTGTCACCACTTTTAGAATTTTTCTCCTCTTTCCACTTTCCAGTTTTTTTGTTTTACTGGTTTATATCCCTTGCTCGGCTGATTTGTGTCTCCTCGGATTCGCTAACAAGCTTGGTATTGTGAGATATAAACTAGATACTGGATTTGGACAGAGGAAACCCCTTAGTTCCTAGAACTAGTATTGTTTTTATTTTCCAATCTTTTGGATGCAATACCTCTTGCATCAGGGGGACATCCCCCTTTTTGAAAATGTATAAACACTATATTTGTACATTCTTTGGGCTTGGGATCCCATAAATAAGCCCCTACCATCAATGATGGTTTTAAACTTAAAAAAAAAAAAACACTTGTCTATTTAATATAATGGAAGATAATGGGGGACGGAGGGTTTTTTCTCGGGGAGCTCAATAAAGAAGTTTTAGTTCTGTTGTGTGACGCAACCGATCCACACGTCTTTTTCCTTTTCTTTTTACTGTTTGCCAAAACCAATAGAAATACGTGTACGATTCTAATGTAATCCCTTAATTTGGAGAAAGGGAATAAATATTTTTTTCAAAATAAATGTTTATCCATCATTTTGGAGAAAGGGAATGAAAGAGTATTTGGTTGAGATGAAAAGAAATGTTTGCTAATCATTTGTATATTGTAAATAGATATCAATATTCAATACATAGATATTTTGCTCTAAGACAACCAATCAATAAAATGAATACCTAAACACACCCAAAAAACTAAACAAAAATAAAAAAATCACCAATCCAATTAACTAGCCCTACAAGAAAAGCTAAAACCGCTGATACATACATATAATAATCACAATGTGCTAATGCGAAGCAATGAATCAATCATCATAGCTCTGCTGCAAGTTTGACTTTTGTCTGGTGAAGGATCCAATTCCATAATCCGTCGGAGTAGTCGTTGTCGGCGACAACTCTCCTCCGGCAGGCATGTCCGACAGAGCGGCGGCCATGCGACGGATGCTGAGCGAACGAGCTTGCCTGAAACTGAAAGACCTCTGCGTCGTGGAGAAGACGGTGGAAGACTGAGTCAGGATGAGGTAAACAAGAGCTTGTACAAGAACGAACATTCCCACTTTGAACAATATTCCTCCGAGCAAATTATCCATCAATATTGCTTCCATTGTTGTGATGAATTCGCCGGAAAATGAAAGATGATGACGATGTAAAAGATAATGGTGTTTTTGATGATCGGAGAAAAGAATGGTTGCTTGAAGAGTTGAATTGTCTGGTTTCATGCAAAAGCCTCCTTTTTATAGGCATATATTGGGAAGCCGCCGATGTCTTTGACCAAATATGACTTGACTAATTAATAAGGAAGCTTCCTAAATTAATCATGTTTTAAGAAATGAATATAATTTAAAATGATGAAATTTGTACGTTATGGGTTGTTATCTTCTTTTGTGCAAGCAACTAGTCCACCGAAATTAGCCTCAGTATTTTCTAGATACCACATTTTCTTTGTTAATCTTTTTCTGTGTATGATAATTAATAATACTCTTAACATCTCACATAACGGCATTTATTATTGATATTTTATAGTCTTTTCTTGCATGTTTGCTGTTTGTCTATTAAATCATTTTTCAATTTACTTTTGCATATAAATTCTTATTTCTTAAGTAGTTTGAAATATTTCTTGGTAGACGTGATATATCTTAAGGTTATTTTGGGCAGGTAAAATTTTGGCTAATTTAAACTTTTCCTTCTTGTTATCAAACTTTAACCAGGCTGTAGATCTTTATTTGAATAGATTCAGTATCCTTCATTTTACAAGGTTCTCCGTGTTGGATAATTTTTGCACGCATAAAAAATGTTCAGAGTCATATTCATTTATTTTTTGGATCCTAATTGACAAATAGTTTTAATTTAATATTTTAAAAAATGCAAGTTAATTTAACCAAATCATACGAAACCAACTATGTCAACGTCTTGGTTAAATTATGTCCAGTTGACATAGTCAACATTTCAATTTGCAAGACGTTGAAGTGATCATTACAGCACACTTGACTCTTGATAGTGAAAGGTGAAATATGTCTCAAAATGCTCTCATTGCATAATTATATTTAAAATATATGATTAAAGTAAAAAAGTTATATGTAAATAAGAAAATTAACAATAATACGCAGTAGAATGATCATGTATATGTAAAAATCAAATTTAAAAGTGAGAAATCATACTCAAATCAAATGTAAGAAATTAACATTATATCCGTAATTACAATTGAGACTGAGGTGTTCTTTTTTAAAATAGTCATACTGGATGGATTCAAGTGGATATGCCTACGTGCTGAATATATTATTTTTCGAATAGTTAATTAGTTTTGTCCCAGTTTTGGATGAGAAATTGACATTTCTGTAAACTGTTGACCAGGTCCATTGGTCAACGCGTCATGCATGATCAATTCTTCTCTCTAAAATTTTCACTATTGTTTAACATATACAATTATGCACATGAATTATAATTTTCAACATTTAGAATTTCATCCAGAATTATTTTGAAGTGCAAGCAATTAGATCTTCAAATATGTACGCTGAAATGTTAACTCCCTCTCGAATCTCGGTATATATAGCGTGCACGACAAATCAATAGTTAAGAATTAAGAAAATGTTTAGTTTAGAAATAAAAAGCAGAAAATTTTAATCTATAAATCCAACAAGTGTTTCCCTTCCTTTAACGCTTTATATTCTCCTCATTTAGATTAAAAAAAAAAATTTGGTTAAACCATCATTGGTGGAGGGATTTTTATTGACTTCCCCATGCTTTTTAAATGGAAAATTCTACAGTCCCGTGACTGAAGGTTCAGTCAAACAATTTACCATCGTTGGATTAACTTTTAAAGGTAAAGATAACTTTAAATTCAAATTCAAAATTTTCTAAAAATAGATTAAGTTGTTTTATGTGGTATTCTTACGTGACTGAACTTTCAGTCAAAAAAGGAAAACTGGACTGTAGTCTCTAGACATCTAAACTTTTTAAATAACAAGAATAACAAGTAAAAATACAAAAAACCGCTTCTAAACATCTAGACTATATAGCGGTTATAGTAGAATACCTACAGAAGGTTTCTACATGAAGTTAAACATAACTTCCAAAAAGAATGATGTAGGCTAAATATATACTAAGGAAATCATTCTATACACCAAAATGCTTTCAAGACAAAGACTTTAGGAGAGGAAGACTAAGAACCACTTGCTTATCAGTGAATCAGAAGCGCAAGGCAACTGAGACACAAGACAGCCTATGGAGTAAATCCTACTTTCATAGAAAAATCTTCATCAATGGCAAAAATCTCATCATGCTTTCCTGAATTTCAGGTAATGACTTCAAGCAGTGTCCATCTGGATCCATGAGGTTCAGGAACAGTATCCAAACTTGGCCGGAGGTTCATAGGCCTCATTGATGTTTCCATCAATGAGCCTAAAGATATGTAATAAAAAAGAATCAGTCAGTAGTATCCATTCTGGAGATCCTAAGTGCATGGGTATTCATTTGGTCTAATCTAATCATGTCTTGTATGGTGTTAGGAAGAGTGCTAAAAGTAAAAGAAGAGTCATGTTGAGATTGCAAGCAAAGTTTTGCAATGACATCTGCAGGCATATTTGCTTCCCTAAGAACATGTATCAAAGAAAAAGAGGAAATGCCCTGGTGAATAGCATCAGCTAGTTCAAAGAATTTCCAATGGGCTGTGATGGGATTAAGGATGGAGGAGATAGCATTTAGGCAGTCAGATTCAATTATGATAGATTCTGAAAAACCTGCAGCAAGAAAAATTGCAAACTATGGCCTTTAGTTCAGCCTCTAAAGGTGAACTTGCAGGTATAAAAGAGTTATAGCCAGAAATGAAAGCTCCTCTATTGTCTCTGATAATGATGCCAATACCAGCATGGAGAGAATTACTCCAAGCAGCATCCACATTAAATTTCAGTCCAGTTGCTGGTTTTTACCAAGCTATTTTGAAAATTCTAGGTTTAGGAGGTCTATTGGCAAGAGGGAGAAAAGTGTGGCTAGCAATTTCTAAATCAAGAGCAGAAGAAATATAGAAAGGTTTTGCACAGAATACAAAGAAAATCTGCTCTTTGATTAGTTTTAGAACTATTGCAGTAGATGCTGGAATATTATCATATAACCATCTATTTCTAGTTTTCCAAAGAATCCAGCAGGTAATGGATGGGGTAATTCTCATGATCAAGTTATGAAAGGCACTCATACCATTATAGGTGAGATAGAAAGATAGTCTTTCCCAAATGGTTGAGAATTGCCTATTAGAAATCCCCATGAAAGAATGGACGGTTTTCCAAATGGATAAAGAAAAAGCACATGAGTTATAGTAATGGTCTAAAGAGTCCTCATTGCAGCACATATAACATTTTGAAGGAAGACTAATATGCATGGATTTCAGTATGTTATCAAAAGGTAGAAAAGAATTGATCATTCTCCACATAAATACTGAAATTTTCTCTTCCATCCTAGAGTTCCAAAGGTGTTGAATGGAAGAGATATTACTCTTGTTTTCTCTCAAGCTAGCATATGTATTTTTGAAATTGAAAGTTCCTTTTTGATCCAGCTTCCATATCAATCTATCTTCCCTGTGGGGGTATAATTGGGAGTCCTATAAATAGAAAGGATGTGAGAAGAAAGGTAGGGGGATAGATGTTGCATTGCATTAGATTTATCATTGATAACAGAAGCAATAGTGCTATCCAATGGGATGCATGTTAGTGAAGGATTACAGTGATCAAGGAAAGGACCAATATCTAGCCAGTTAGAAGACCATAAATTACAGTCTCCTTTACCAACTATCACTCTACATTGTGACTCAGCCCAACTATTAATCTTACAAATCCTTTTCCAGTTAGGAAAATTTTGAAAAGACCTTGGCAGAGATGCAATTAGATGAGTCCACATGGCTTCTGCCTGTTGATATTTCCACCAGAGTTTCACTGAGCATGTATCTATGATGGTGTGGATTGACCTAAAGCCTAAACCATTTTGTGAGATAGGAATGCACAAGTCATTCCATTTCTTCCAAGACTTTTTAGGGTTCAAGTCAGTTTCACCCCAAAAGAAAATGCTCAGTTTCTTCTCAATGTTTTTTAACAACTTGTTTAGGAGGAACTATAACTGACCAAATATGTTGTGGTATAGCATAAATACAAGAATTAATTAAAATCATTTTACCACCTGTAGAAACCCGTTTATTTTTCCAGTTCAAAAGTTTATGATCAATAATTTCCAGAAGAGGATGAAAATGGGCATTTAATGTCATGCCCTTGTAAATGGGAACACCTAAGTATTTAAATGGAAAATTCCCCAGTTTCATTCCTAGAGTCCTCTTGATTGAATTAATCTTAACTGGGGAGGCATGTTTGCTAATAAAGATATCACTTTTGTTAAAATTTATCTTCTGACCAGTGACCTCTTCAAATTTCTCCAAAAAAACTTTGAATATAATCAAAGTAGTTTTGTCTCCATTTAAAAAGACCACTGTGTCATCAGCATAGCAGGTGAGAGACTTGAAAAGCATTAGCAGGGAGGTCAAAATAAGACATCTTACCATTAGCAAAAGCAAAAGCAAAAGCAAGGCTCCTAGTGAAAGCTTCAGAAAAGATATTAAAAAGAAAGGGAGAAAGAGGGTCCCCTTGCTTTATAACTATTGATGACTGGAAAAAACCCACAGGCTTACTATTAATAAGTAATGAAAACCAAGCTTGTAAGAGGTTCTGCATGATGCTATAGATAAACTGACCATGAAAGCCAAATTTCATCAGAACTGCTTGTAAAAAATGCCATTTAATCCTATCAAATGCTTTCTTAAGGTCAAGCTTAATGATACAGTTAGGTTCTCTGGATTTCCTATGTAAAAATCTAACCATTTCTTGGAGGAAAATAACATTATCAGATATGTCTCTTCCTTTCATGAATGCAGATTGATGGGGGGATATTAGTTTTGACATTAGAGGCTTAAGTCTTTCCATAAGAAGTTTAGAACAAATTTTGTTCAAAACATTGGAAAGACTAATTGACCTATAATCATCAAAAGAGACAAGAGTCTCTTTCTTAGGGATGATAGCTATCCATGTGCTAGCTATACCCCTAGGAATTTCACTCCCTGCCTGAAAATCAGAAACATCATCAAGGAGATCAGTAGCAATAATATCCCATGATTTTATAAAGAATTTTGCAGTAAAACCATCCGGTCCTGGGCTACTATTTTTGTTCAGAGAAAAAACAATTTTCTTGAGCTCAGAAAGGAAAACAGGACTAAGAAGATTTTGGTTCTCTTCAGTAGTGATAAGTTTGGGGATTTTACTCAGAAAATGTGATTGAAAAAAATCACTATCCTCACTACTATCATCAGAGAGCAGATGTTGGTAGTATGTGATGGCTTCAGTTTCAATGTCAGCAATATTATCTAGCCATCTACCATCTGAGCTTTTAACTTTGGCGATATTAAGCCTGCTCTTTCTTTCTTTAACAGAATTATGAAAGAACTTTGTATTATTATCACCTTCTTTTATCCATTTGATCCTAGCTTTCTGTTTCCAGAAATGTTTTTGCTCAGAAATGGATTTAACTAGCTTAGCTTTAGCATGCTTCAGTTTAATAAGTTCATCAAGAGAGTTATTTAAGTCACACAAAATTTCCCGTGCTTCTAACTCTCTCTCTGCTTTTTCAACATTTTTATGCACATTTCCAAAATGATCTTTGTTCCAGATTTTTAAAGCCTTTTTTTATCTGATCATTTTAAGAAAAAAACCAAGCATGCCTGATTCAGAGATTCGGATTCAGTTTCAATGTCAGCAATATTATCTAGCCATCTACCATCTGAGCTTTTAACTTTAGTGATATTAAGCCTTCTCTTTCTTTCTTTACCAGAATTATGAAAGAACTTTGTATTATTATCACCTTCTTTTATCCATTTGATCCTAGCTTTCTGTTTCCAGAAATGTTTTTGCTCAGAAATGGATTTAGCTAGCTTAGCTTTAGCATGCTTCAGTTTAATAAGTTCAACAAGAGAGTTATTTAAATCATACAAAATTTCATGTGCTTCTAACTCTCTCTTTCTGTTTTTTCAACATTTTCATGCACATTTCCAAAATGATCTTTGTTCCAGATTTTTAAAGCCTTTTTTAATCTGATCATTTTAAGAAAAAAAACCAAACATGCCTGATTCAGAGATTTGGAGATTCCAGTTCTCTTTGATGATATCATTGAACTCAGGTCTTTTGTACCATGTGTTTAAAAACCTGAAAGGTCGAGGAGATGAAGGAATATAACTACCTAAAGTGAGAAGGAGAGGATTATGATCAGAGGTAGCTCTTCCTAGAATTTGAATAGAAGAAGCAGGGAATTTAGAGTTCCACTGGGAAGTGCATAGACCTCTATCTCTCTTATTGCTCCAAGTATATAGATTACCCATTGTATTAATGTCAGCAAGTGCAAGAGAGTTAATGAAATCATTGAAATCCTTAATACTACCAAGTTTTGGAGAAGAATGACCTCTATATTCATTAACATAAGTGATTGCATAAAAGTCACCTATAATTAAAGAAGCACTATGGTTATGACTCAAAAGAGAGGACCAGAGAGATTTCCTACCAGACCTATTCCTTAAACCATATACAAAAAAAGCATCCATAAGGTTATTGAGACAGTTAATACTAACATGCAAAAACTGTAGATGATCATGAATCAGTGAAACATAGATGCGGGATGACCAGAATAACCAAATTTGACCAGAAACACCAACCATACAATTATCAAAATGGAAAAGTTGTCTATAATGGTCACATTTTGAGTTATCATGCACTGGTTCAATAATACAAAGCAGATCAAATTTGTGCCTAAGAGATAAATTAGATAATCTAAAGATGTTTCCATTCCCCTAATGTTCCACACTAAAAAATTTTTGGTGTGATTCATTGGGAAACTTCAATAAAGCTTCTTGATCTTGTCATGATTCTATTAACCTGAGTTAGACAAGAATCATTCTTTAATTTAACAATTTTTTGGCCTTTTTTTTAATTTTTTTTACCATTCACATCAGGCACTGTCATTACCTGTGAAGAGCTTACCCCATCTTCTTGAGAAGATATCTGTATTAGATGGGAATGGGTGTGAGAGTTTGAGTCTTCTTGAGTTCCTTCCTGGTCATCATTGCCATCACTAGTAGAGAGAACATGAAACCTGTTGTGGAACCTTTTCTGCTGAGAGAGAAAAAACTTTTAGCAGCTGATAATGTATTGAAAGGAGAGAGACTTACTCTGCTTAGTCGAAAGGATATCATCCTTGACTTGGTGCTTTCCTTTTCCTTTGTTGTTAACTGGATCAGATTTTGGAGTTGAGATTTTTTTCACAAATTCTCTACTAGGAGAAGAGAATTGAGAATCTGGGAGTTGCTGAGGAGCGCCATACACTGAAATTTCAGGGGAAACTTCTTTGGAGGCCAATTCTTCAACATTTTTTCCAAAAGGACCACTAGTCTTAGTGGTCTGATCCAAGATGTTTGTTGGAGATGTAACAGGGTTACCATCAGTGGCAACAAGGATATCAGCTGCTGGGATGATCACTGTTTGAGCAGGTGGATTTTCCTTGAGCTTAGGGATATATGCTAGCTTAGGCTTTTGGAATTTCTGAAACTGTTTAGCATTTCCTTTCTGAGCTTTGTCCTTCTCCTGTGCAGAAACTCCAGAGGGACCAGCATCCCTTTGATGAGGCAGATGAGGGTTGTCTTTCTGATTTTGAGTATCTTTGCTAATCTCTGTTACAACCATAGGTTTTCCAGCCATTTGAACTGATGGATTTTCTGCCATAGGAGCCTGTGGATGTCTAAGTCTTTTAATCTCAGGGTGGAGATGGATACATTGATCAACATGGTGCCCAATGGTGTTGCAGTGAAAGCAGTATAAAGGGAGATCTTCAAATTCTATAGGCAGTTTAGACAATCCATATTCTACCTCATCTTCCTCAACACTTACTCTAATATGTGCAGGCAATTTCTGTTTCAAATCAACCTCAACACATATTTTGATAACTGATGACCTAGACAGTGTTGCAGTTGCAACATCCATTTTGATAAAGGTACCTATCTGATTTCCCATAGATTTAATCATATCATGGTTGTAAAAGAACACTGGTACCTTAGGGATGTTTATCCAGACAGAAACAATTGATGATTCCGCTTCAGGAGAGAAATCTATCGTCCACTTGAGTACCTTCATGATGGCTCCATTGAGGCTCCAATTTCCTTTGAGCCAGAGACGTTGATAGTCCTCTTTATCTTGAAAGCGAATCAGAATGTGCCTATAGTCTATCAATCCAAGCTGGTATTTACCTTTGAAATCAACAGACTTGAAGGCTTCTTGAAGGACTTCCACAGATGGTCTCGTCTGAGCAAATTTACCGATTAAAGCATTCTGGTAATTCGAGGCTAAAGTTTCTGCCTCTTTGCGAGTAACAACACGTGCTATTTCCCCTTTCTATAGAGTTTTAGGGGTAATTTCTGGGTTTGATGGCAGCGTGGTGCTCAGCGGTGGGGGGCGATTAGCAAGGGCATTGAGGAAGCTTTGGCCTTGGAGGTTTCTGCCGCGGCGAGGCGGAGGAGCCGCATGGGCGCGGTGGAGATTTGTCCGTTTATGACCATTCAGCAGTCAGAACGGTCTTAATTGGGAAAAGGAGTGGTGGTGAGAGTCAGGAACAGTAGCCGAGAATTGATGAAAACTAGAGAGAAGGGAGAGCATGTGAGTTAGAGAGAGAAAGTGATGTCCCCATTTAGATAACTATGTTGATTGGTTTCTTAAAATTTAAATATTTGCTAAATCATAAACTATGTGTTTGAAGATTTAGTTAAAATAATTGGACTGAATACCATCAAAAAAGAAAAAAATTAGTGTACTAACTAAAATAAATTTTGGCATCAGCCTAAGTAATATTTTTTCATGAAATAAAAATGACTTACTAAATATAAATAAATGTATTTAAAAGTTCATGCCAACATGTCTTAGTATCTTTATATATACTTAGTTTGCAACATCAAAACCAACAAAAGTGTAATTTTACTCGAATGATCAACTTCAACTATAGAACGTTAGTAATTTTAGAGGTTACTCCATGCAGGTCCATTTTTCTCTTGCAGGTCTGTGTTTTTGCCATAATACCCCTAATACTGTTAAGGCAAAAAATGGACTTGCATAGAGAAATTCCTTATTTTTATGAGAAATTCTTGGGTGAGACATGTCCTTGTGGAGACCATGGGCAAAGCATTTCCATAGACTCATAGTAGCAACAAATTAAAAACACGTGATCATATGGTAAATATTTCAGACTCGGTGCCATTTAGTAATTAAGCCAAAGTTCAAGTACGATTGTGCAATTACTGAGACTTTACAGACCATTCCTCCTCCACCATTCTTCCGTCTTCATGCCGTTATTTTGCCCATTCACGCCGGATGAAGAATCATATTGCCTGATGAAGAATCGACGATGAGGAATCGAAAAGACCTATATTCAATCCACGTTTCTCAACGGATGAAGAACCAAAGCAGGAGCCGTGCGATTGTCGGAGCGTGGATTGGGATTTCTCAAGTTTTTTTCTATTGTGTTGTGGGTTGGAATAAGGATGACTCTTTTAAAGGTGTGGATTTATAGCTTGGTTATGGATTCTGGTAAAATAAGATTGCACCTCATTCTATTCTTGGCAAATTGTTTAGACCAGTACTTTTTATGTGATTTTGATGCAATAGTTAAGTCAATGTGCTTGAGCTTTTAGTATGGTTTTTTGATCTTTTAGTCAATGTGCTTGAACCTTTATTGTGATGTCTTGATTTTTTGTCAATGTGCTTGATCTTTTAGTGAGCTTTTACTGTTATGTCTTGATCTTTTAGTCAATGTGCGCGAGTTTTTGCTGTTATGTCTTGATTTTCTAGTCAATGTGCTTGAGATTTTACAGTGACGTCTTGATCTTTTAGTCAGTGTGCTTGATCACAAAATAGCACTCTCCCCTCTTATGCAAAGCTCATGTTATACCATGTTATCAGATAATGTATCATATTTGGCTTCCCAAGCACATGATGCCGTGGAAGTTTGAATCGTCAACAATTTGCTTGCGATGGTTATGATCAACACTGCCTGCGGCATCCGGCGAAGCCGAACGGTTGCAGCTGCCTAGGGCAATTCGCTACAAGACGGTTGGTACTGGCCGAAGGTGTGGACTTGGTGAGCTATTAAGTAGATTCTGGTGGTGGCGAGGAAGGTGTTGGAGTGCTGGCTTGCGATTCGCGACCAGTGGTGGAGGATAGACATGATTGTGAAGATTCAAGTCGTCGGAAAGTGCAGACAACGATGGGGAGAAGATGGAGAGAAGAGGGAGGAAGAAAGAAACTTATTTTGCAATGAAGTCCCTATATTTATGCATGTTTTTCAGTTTGTAACCATAATTGTTAAATTGGTTATACAGTCCCTGATCGCTATAAAGACAGATCTCCTGTATACGTTGTATACTATATTTGAGAATTTATCAAATAAGTTTCGTCACACCATGTCTCGAGGATATGCTCGAATTACAAAAATTATCATGAAAGAAATGTTTGAAGAAAGAGTTAATGATGCAATCAAATCGGGTATGTCAGATAATGAGGCAACAATGACGGTATGTATACAGAACTAACAAAATCTATTGCTAAATGTTGAGGAAGCGAGACAATATTGTTGCTAAATGTTGACTGTCATTTTTTTACAGTACTTTCCAAGAGACAAGAGTCCATACACCTTGATTCATCTGAAGGAAACTCGTGAAACTTGGGTCAGGTTTATGATGGTGAAACATTTAGATTATATATCTTGACCCGGCAGACCATTAACATATGGTACGGGCTCATGTCTTGAATGCATTACTCTCCAGAACGCTTATAGTTATACACAATGACATAGTACATTCACATAAATTTGGGATTTTTTTTGGATATTTGTTATTGAGAATTTTGACTTTTTTTAGACACAATGAAAAGTATTCATGCAATGGAATTTTTCTTTGGACATTGTGGTCTATTTTGCATTATTCGGCCAAATCCTGTAAGAATTTTTATTCAACAGAAACCCAACATAACCCATGTTGATGCCGGTCGATCGTAAGGTCTGCTCTCAGATCAAGATAAACACCAAACCGAGTTCACGCCGAAATCAGTTCAATAATCCCTCCATTCATCAAACCGATATCTGTTTGGTATATCGCAGCCCGTTATCGGTTCGGTAAACAGACTAATACGTAGTTATGACGTCATCCCGAGAGTAAAACCGAGAGCAAACTGATATGCATTGTTCTCGGTTCAAAAATGGTGTCGTACGAAGCTCATGCAAACCGACTTCGGTATGCTATTTCCTAGTACTGCATGCAAACCGACTTCGGTATGCTATTTTCTTGTTATGCAAACCGACTTCGGTATGCTAATATTTCTCGTACAACATTCAAACTGACTTCGGTATGCTATTTTTTCTAGTACTGCATGCAAACCGATTTCGGTATGCTATTTTTCCTAGTACCACATGCAAACCGACTTCGGTATGCTATTTTTCCTAGTACCGCATGCAAACCGACTTCAGTATGCTACTCTTTTTAGTACATCATGCAAACCGACTCCGGTATGCTAGTTTTTCTAGTACTGCATACAAACCGACTTCGGTATGCTATTTTTCCTAATACTGCATGCAAACTGACTTCGGTATGCTATTTTTCCTAGTACCGCATGCAAACCGACTTCGATATGCTATTTTTTCTAGTACTACAAGCGAACCGACGTCTATTAGATATCGTTAACAATTTTCTCATGCCGAAATCGGTGTGTGTTCGGTTTGGTATCATTGTTCTGTTTCCGTGACCGAACCGACTTCGACTAGTTGTCTCTTCAATATTATACTAACCGAAACCGAACCGACTTCGACTAGTTGTCTCTTCAATATTATACTAACCGAAACCGAAGTCCAGTCGATGTCTGTACGGTGTCGGTAGGAACCGCAGTAAAATATTTTTTTTACGTCAATTTTCGAACCGAAGTCAAAAATATAATTTTTACTGCGCCTCTTTTCACTACGGTTATTCTTGAAAAATAACCGAAGTAAAAGGGGTTTTTTGTGGTAGTGTTATCATATGATGCATGCTTGACCTTTACATTTTTATTTTTTCTTAAATGGCTTTTCATGGAAGTTAGTAGTCTTTTTTCTATTAGTCTTTTTATTTTTTATTTTAAGAAGGTGTCCTATAATCTTCAGCTGTGACTAGGGAGTAGGGAGAAATATGGTTAGCTTTCTCACTTTTAAATCCGACATTTTACATATTAAATAGAATTAATTATTCCAGTTGTCCCATAAAAAGTCAATTTGTTATAATTTGGTCCCAAAAAAATATTTCGTTTCTATTTGGTCCTGGAAAAATGTTCTTCGTCTCTATTTAGTCCTGAACTCAAAATCCATCAAATAGGAAACACATAATTTTAAAGATCAAGGGCAATTTCGATATTTTATCTTATAGTCAAAATCCCCAATTCACTTCGGACCTAGGGTTTGCCGTTTTCAAAGGTATGGACTCCACTCGGGTTCGACTAAAAATATCAATTTCCTATCCAAATTACCTCCTGGACAGATATGGGACATGACACTGTGCCGCCGGCGTTTTTCAGTTCGGTTTGCCATGGCTCATTGTTTCTCAATCGGTTTGTAATTAAGTTTGTTGACCCATCGGCTTGTGCAATACTCCTCTAGATAAAGACATGTTTTTGATCTATTTTTAATCAAAGTCACTGTTGACTTTAAGATAAAATATTGAAATTGCCCCTGATTTTTAAAGTTACATGTTTCCTATTTGACGGATTTTGAGTTCAGGACTAAATAATTACGAAATACTTTAACATTGATATTTTACATATTAAACATCAAAACTTCTCATTTTCAAGAATTTTTGTTTTATTTTTGATCGAGAAGTTAGTATGCATATTGCCAAACTAAATTTGGCATCAGTTCGGTTCAAAAGGCTTTTTAGCAGGCATAGGTACTACTTTTTATTTTCTGACCTTCAGAAGGCTATTCAGAAGGCTTCTCATTTCTCTTTCTTTCTTTTCTTTAACAAACTAAGAATGGATACATACTCAACCCATTCATTCCAAAATGGAAATCCAAACACGGAACACCCATAAGTGGGATTTAAAGGCTTGATTCATTATAATTTCATCAAGAAATTCATTTAAAAAATTGTAATCATTTAGAAAAGGAGAGAAAAATTTGAAATATATTATTGAATAGTAGAATTATATTGTGGCTAAAATAGGAAGTATTTATGTACTATTTTTTTTAAAAAAATATATACTACTCTTAAACGTTAAATAAAAAATATAACTATTCTGAGTGTTTGTACTTATTCCATTATCAAAGTGTGGGTTTCCAGTACTTTTGTGGAACGCATTCATCAATGTCTGTCATCGGTGTTCTCCTTTACTGGGGAATGGCGAAGTTTGGCCAGTTGACTTCTTATAGAAATCAAGGTTAGCATATGCAATGTGCCGAAGATTCCAGAAGTTAGCTCGCACGGGAATATATTTGGGCTTACCTTTGGTTACTGGGATATGAAAGATATTTGGGCAATGTGTCTGAAAAGAGCCATTTTTCAATATCTGAAAGACCCAATTCGATAAAAGATCGATGGTTAGATTAACATAACTTGTCAGAAAAAGATAGAGAAATTCTTATCAAATTTGTCTTATAGGCAATAATGAGCTAAATGGAGTCATAGTCAACAATCACTTCTTCCCTTCATCGATCGGATTGGTCATGAATTACATTCTTCGTTTAACATTTGAATCACCGCATCCTGATTATTTTTTGCCTCACAATTATAATTATTTTAAGTCTAATTTTTAAGATAGGTTGCGACATGGTTGCCCCATATCAACCTTCATAATGTAAATGAGATTTCCTAATCAAAAGATATATATATATATATATATATATATATATATAAGTAAATTCTATAACTGCATAAGTATATATATATATATATATATATATATATATATATATAAAAGTAAATTCTATAACTGCATAAGTTCTATATATTCATGCATCCTAGAACAAATTAATTATTTTTGTAAAACTATCAATTATTTCTTTAACAAACACGCGCATTAGACGAGAACGAAGATCATTCCTCCGAATGCCCACAATAGTGAAGCACGTAAAGTACACAAACTTGCTTAAATATAATTTTTTAACTTTATCTTACGACATTTCATGTATTTCATGACGAAGCAATTTGGATGAGAAAACAATACATTATAATTGACAAAGTCTTGTCTCTAAACTAACATAATATGTTCCTAGCTAGAAGTATAATAAAGTGAGTTGTTCATGGTAGTGTGTAGTTGCTAATCGATGCAAAAGTTCGTACAAAATAGGAGGAAGTTCAGAGTAACTGCGTAGGAAATAAAAAAGACAGTATGGCGGGGAAAAATAAAAACAAACATAAATCTTCCTTATTTGCATGAGAGGTCCCTAATTTTCAATTATCTTACATAAAAACCACATTCCACCAAAAATTCTATTATACCCAAGGCGGTCCTACCTTTTTATGAGAGTTGAAACGAACCAAATAAAAGACCCTTATGTAACTATGTGCTCAAATCATAATTAGTTTTACAAAATTCAAAAGAATACTAGACTCCAAAACATAAATACATAATACAATGTTTCACGTCTTTAATATCACTCTACTTTCTTTTCTTTTTTAATCGAATTCACAAATCAAGTTCTTTCACCAATTCACTCAATAAAAAGTATTGCAAGCCCACTCAATCTATTTTTTTAGACATGGTAAGAAAAAGTCATTTACTCAAATTCAACTTTTTTTTGGTATATCGGTTTTTATACTATATATCGTAAAGTAAAAGTATTAAAATTAAACGAGCTAATATATACAAGCAGAATCCGACATAATAGGTACATATATCATAGTTTTGAAACCAAGATCATACATCCAGTAATAAACCATGGAAGCACAAATCTAGTCATGAGGAAATTAGACTATATCTTGTAGGATGGAAGCTACATGGGTACTGCAATTTCAACATTGACACATAGTTTCAGGCAAACACTATAATTCTTACTACGTTGATCTTAATCTCATAAGAGGAGCATTCCTCACCTTGCCCAGATTCCAACAATCATTTCCCATCCTCCACAACCACCTCTTTCTTGATATATAGTTGATATTTGAACCCCGGGGGACCAACTATTCCTTGTGAGGGTGAGGGTGCCTTTTGGATCTCGTTAGAAGATTTGAGGCCATGGCCTTCCCTATCATCTTGAGTTAGAGCTTGATAACCCGGGGAACTATTATTTAACTCTTTAGTAGATAGAGTTATTGAGATCACAGATACACAACCACTGTCCACGAGATTCACTAATGTGCCAATCAACGTGTCTTGGTTCAAACAAAAGAGCTTCTTGATCTTTTCTGCGACATAGACAGTTATATTAATGACATCCCTAACCCCTTCTAAAATAATTGCATCCTCATTACCATCATCTAAGATACATTTGGCTCGCTCTACATATTTTCGAATCGCTCCCTTCGAGCTGAATTTGATTTTCTTTAGCATATTCCAATCTTCCTCTCAAATCTTTGGCATATTCTGAAGTTGAAGTTTCTCTGGAATCTGTAGCACAATCTGAGCTTGAACTTTGTCTGGAATGTGCGGCATGGTCTCTGGAATCCAGACAAAATTTTGTGACTTCAAATACTTGGTATTTAAGAAGAAACTAATGAACTCCTTGGCTTCCTCGTAAAACTTCTTTACATTATAAGGATCTGCAATACATTTCCCTTCTCCAAAGTTCTGCATGCGATGTTGACACCAACTTTCATAGGGGATATTGTTTCTCAGTACCTTAACAATCATCGCATAGAGCAATCTTGCATCCACTATTTCGTAGTTGTTTAGAGGATGTCGAATACTTGTATTTCCAATCTCCCTAACAACCTGATTAGCCCATCCTTGAGGAACGACTCTCTGATTGACATACTTCATCAAATCAAACTCTGAAGATGTGATATCCCGCAAAAACATCTCCACGTCCTTTAATTTGAGGAAAACTGCAACCACGTCTATAACTTGCGGATGAGGTTTACCTCAACACATCCAATTAAAGCCTAACTGAGATAAAATTTTAGAATTGTTATGACTCAAATTCAACTTGGAAAACATTTTTCTGCATAAGTAATAGTCGCGAGAATGGTGAGCAATGCTCTATAAGTTATCAAGACACTTGGATAAAAACCATCCATATCCTTTAAATTTCATAAATAATATCATCCATATCCTTTAAATTTCATAAATAATATCATCCATAGTGTAATTTAAATCCTAAAGTCCTAATGGTGAAATATTGCCTGATTTTGAAATCAAATGTTTTCACAGTACAACATATCACACCAAAAACTAAAACTAAACCGATAAAAAGGACAAGAACAACATAAAAGTATGCACAAAATATAAAAAGGTAATTATGAATAAAGGTGAAACCAACCACAATACTATTAAAGTTCTTGACGATGAAACGAAACCACGAGATCTAAATTCTCTCAAAAGTTATGCTTATCCAATTTAAATTATTTATTTTACAATCACTTTTGCTTGGACTAGATTGTCGAGTACAGAAGGAAAGGCTTTGTCTAGCTCACACAACTTTTTTCCTTTGCCTAATATTATTTTTATTTTTAAAATAAATCTATCTTTGATATACACAAAATTGGAAGATAAAATAACAATTAGAAAGAGACTTTGTTTTAACTACTAAAAGAATTCAAGGCCCAAAATCTATTATTTATACAGATTATTTTAAAATTTTAATTGATCTACTCATTATAAATTCTAAAACTTGGGAAACTGATCCTGTTTATATTGTAGTTTACTGTTTATATTCTTATAGTCTTATACTCGTTCGTTTAATTTTACATACTTTTCTTATATTGATGATTTTGTTCAGTTAACCTAGTTTAGATTATTCTCATCTACACAATTAGCCTTTTACTCTCTTTTTAGAGTTAAATCACCGTTAGTAAAAATTATATTAGCTTTCTTTTACCATTAAAAAACAGTTGACCTTTTACATTTTAAATACAATCTCCCCTGCGTAACACCATTTTTGTATGTGACAACTGATAAGAACTGTGTTGTATAATAATTTATGATGATTATGGTCAAAGACATTAAAAACCTCGTTATGATTTTGATGCCAATTACTATAGTAATGGTTTATATAATTAGTGGATTTTAGTGAATTATTAGGCTAGTCGTTAGATTGCATATTATTAGACTAATGTTTGAATTTCAAACACTTTAGTTTATTTCACCTACCAAGTTATGAGACTACACTCTAAGAGCAAGTCCAACAAATATGCTATAATAGAGATTTTCTTGTTTTTTAGAGATTTTGTGTAGTTTTCAACTCCAACAACAGATGTGCTATCACATTTGTTATTATAGCAAAATTGATGAGAGAGAAAGTCTGCTTTGCTATATTTGCATAATGATAACAAAAAATTTAGCGAACGGATATTATGCAAAGAACAATAAAAGAAAGCTATTTTTAGAAAATTCCAATGCAGTCTCCATCCTCTCTCCAATTCCTCCAACATCTTCCCATCTCCGAAAAAATGCTCAGGGCCGGTCGATTAAAAACAAAAAGACTCACTGAATTCAAGTTCTTATAAATATATTCTTGAACCTCTCTAAGCACACACAATGCACATACACATGGTGGCTTTCGTTGGTGAAATTAATTGTACGTCTCCTGTACCAAATTTGGTTAAAAATTTACAAGAAATTAATGCTTCAGCTAATGAATTTTTTTTAATTTCCTGTATTTTACAATTGCATAATTGTTTCCGGGGATGACGAAAGAGATAATATGTGTCTTCTTTGTCCGTTCACTTTGTCCGTCGACCAAATAGAACGGGAGGGTTTCATAAATAAAGGTCAAAAAAAGAAAACAAAAATATTGACAAAATCTGTAAAATAGAGATACTGTTGGAATTGAAGAAAAAAGTTATGGAGAATATAGCTTTTTTTTCTCTACTTTAGAGAAAAGTTTAGAGATACTGTTGGACTTGCTCTAATTCATTTATTTAATTTCAATAGTTGGATTTATTTTAAATGGTGAAAATCAATTCAAAATTTAAATTTACTTTTACTAAAATAGAAAACACAAGTACAATGTATGTAACTGAACATTCAGTCAAATATCAAAAACCGAACCGTAAAATATTATACATATTTAATTTCGTCGGCGTCGTTGACTGTAATGTTGGTCAAATACAATCGAAAATCTTCCAAAAATTAAATGATTAGGATGCTACCATATTAAATGTTGGTTTATAAAATATCTTTTCATCAGATGTTATAAAAAGAAATCCTAGGACAGAAATCCAGTAAATTAACAACACAAAAGCCATGAATATAATGAGCTGCGTTTTCTGGTTTGTCGTGATCGGAATCTGCAGCACAGCAACTGCTTCAGATCAGTTTAACCGGAGCAGCTTTCCAGATGATTTTCTCTTCGGAGTTGCCTCTGCTGCATATCAAGTATTTTTCTTCAATCCTCAAATTTCTATCAGATAAATTTCTCAAATCTATTAAATTTCTTTCTTGTTCATATTTTGATGATTATAAACATTTTTATTCGCATCTTCCATTTTCATGAGAACAAAGAATTATTTGTTATATACTTAGAGTTTTATTTTTGTTTATATACAGTATGAAGGTGCAGATTTAGCTGATGGAAAGGGAGCAAGTATTTGGGATCACTTCTCCCGAAAATTCCCAGGTAATTTCTTTCAATTCCTTTCATTGGTAAATAGGTCAAATTAGCTGGACCAAAAAACAAAATATATATGAAGAATCCTGCAAATATTATTACTAACAATAGAAGAATGTACTCCTATACATATTCCTCAAAAAATTATACGTATGCAACACTTTCCAATAAAAGCAAATTTTAATTTCCACCTCTTCGATCGTAGTCTATTTTTAAAATCCAAAATGCTATTATTTCCATTAAATTGATCCGATTTGTATCACAGATAAGAGCATCTCCAATGCAAGCATCAAATACATAAACTTCACTAGCCACATCATCATTAAGACTCTTAACATAAAAAACAATCTCCAATGCAACCTTTTTTAGCAACCTTTAATCCTACATGTCCTCATTAATTATTGACACCCTCAATTAGACCCTCTCAAAATTGAGGCTCAAATTGAGGCTTCAATATTTAATTTACCATATATATAACATTTAATGCATTGATTTCAATTCATTAAGTAATATTTTAATAATAAAAAAATTGACACATCACAATTATTATTGATATATGATTTGGAGAACAAAATTTACTCTTTAAAGTCTCATTGTCCATGTCATACAAAAGCCCAATAATAATTCACCATTTGCCTCATATAAATATGGATGAGGGTCTTTGCATTGGAGATGCTCTAAGATGTAGAATAGAAGCACTGGTGACGTGGCCCTCGACTTCTATCATCGATACAAGGTAAAATTTGACATTATACATAATTCATGTTGGAAAATCATATGATATAAATGTTAGATAAGATAGATTTTTAATTTTTATGTTAGAATCATATCAATTTGAAAAATTGAATTGAACGTTCTTCATTCACAAGTTTAGTGTTTTAGTATAAATTGTAGAAAATATATGCACAATAATTGGCTTAAATAATCTTCTTCTTTTTTCAACAGGATGATGTAAAATTGATAAAGTTTCTGGGGTTCGATACATTTCGATTTTCAATCTCCTGGTCAAGAATATTGCCGCGTAAGAACATATTATTACATCATAAATATAAGTATCCCACCCAATTATAAAGTATTTAAATAAAATTATTTAATTTTGATATAGATGGGAAGCTAAGTGGAGGAGTAAATGTAGGAACTATATTGACAGTAATTTGTAGTAAATAAAATTACAGAATATAAATTACAGAAAACACATGAATAATAAAATACAAGTTATATTATTTATATTAATCATGCAAAACATGCCAAGAGTTACAAATAACTATGCATACAATATATTAAATATCCTAGACACAAAAGCATAGATCATTATGGAGTCGAGCTAGTCTCCGCCCTTGAAACTTATGAGGCCAACAAATGACACCAAAGTCCCATAGGATAAAACCATAAGGTAACATACAAAGTTACCTGGATTTCGTAGAGCCGATCTTCAATCACAATGACTTGACTCTCAACTCACTCATCACCAACGAAAACACCAACTCTCTCAATTTAATATGTCTCACTATATTAATTCTACGAGTTCAAAAAAGTGTGTTCTCTATTGACTGATGGCTCTATATATATACTCCTAAATCCTATGAATTAGGAAACATAATTTTCAGCTGGAAAGATTCTCAATCCAATACGCATATGGATTCTCTCACAAAATAAGGTAAACTGTGTTTTAATTATAGCATAAGAACTTTCCCAAATAATGAAAGTCTTATCTTTATGGAATAACACAAAGTAATTTCCATAAACCAAAAGAATGTACTCCAAGTAATTCTTTAATTAAAACACATTCCGGGCTTTTCTCGAATGTTCAACATATGAACTTCATAAACAATAGAAATCTTATTTTGGGTAAATTTCTTTAACCAAAACTTTCTATATCTCATTCATCTCCGAATGATAAGCCCCAAAAGTTACCATGACTGTAACTTTCAATTTACCTTAAATAAATCATTTTCCAACAATCCCCCACATGAATCAGATATAGATTCGGGATTTCAATTACGCATTACACTAATATAGTCATTGTGATTGCCGTATCGGAAGCTTAGATGTCTGCATAGGAATAAGTAGATCATTTAGTCCTTGAACTTTTCCCTTGGGATAGTACACTGTTTCACTGGTTAGGAAGTATGCGGTCCCGCTTTGAACTTCCCTGAACCGCTGGTATGAACTTTCATGTACGTCCCACAGACATCTTACTATACTCTGCGATTTCCGCGGTTGTGCCCAATTCTCGCGGCCATGGAGCACCTGCCTATTTCAGTCGCGTTTGTGAAGAATTGTGTCCTCATTCAATTCCCTCTAGAGGCGGCCACACCTCCCGCACATAGGTGACTGGTTGCTGAGGAATTTGTTATTTGTTAAATAACCCACTTCCACTCTAATTCCCATAATTAGAGGCCGTTAGTCATTAAAAGCATTTCATGCTTACCCTCATTTCCACTTCACTGTTTCATCATCATAGGAATAAGACAAGAGGTTTAATGAAACCCCCACAGTGACGTCGGTGGGTCTTTGACGTTTAGTTGTCCCTTTGAACCTAGACCATGGGATCTCCAATCGCGTAGGTTGGGTGTCCACAGACGTAACCTCACCATTTAATGGACTTCAGTCTCATTCCTCTCGATGATTTAACTACCTCTCGATTCAATTTCTTCGTCAAGAAATCGATCTAATCCTTTCGTCAAAGGAACACAACCTTATCTTAATGACGATAAGTCAATTTAGATAAATCCCGGTTTGAGAGTAGTTTTCTAATGATATTTTGTCTACGTTTAGACATACCATTATTGATATGGCTTTACAGTAAACCAATCAGCACAAATTTGCTTTGGTTACCTTGGGATTCCCTTTTTCTCAAAAGGTACGGTACTCATTTCCTTTCCCATAATCCAACATAATGGATTTAGATTCCTCATATGAATCTAATTAAGAGAATCATTTCTCTACACATTTCAAGCCATATCCACGAGACCACGAGTATCACAAAAACTTGGATCCATTAGTTTTTCTCTTGACTACTCATGTCTCATCTTACTTTCAAAGTAAGAAATGTCTGATCGTGTACAACTCATTGTGTACTACAGACCTTCAATGACTCTACATTCTCTTATTAAGAGAAGTTTCACCTTTACGAAGGTATTCCATCAATGTTAGAGTCATTCTATTGAATACGATATATCTCTCATAGATTCAGTCATCGTATCAATATCACTATCAATGAGCGAACCATTCGATTTGAGAACATAAATGATATAATCATTTCTCGTGTCTCTTAGCACTCATGCCTTAACTAAGCTCATTGATTCAAATCATTGGCTCATCAACAATTAGTGTCATCAACTCATGGACTGTTTTGGAGCATCTAGCCATTCATATTGCTCTATTTAGATCTTAATATCTAAATCTCCATTTAACCACTAGGTCCATTTGATGTACTTTGAGCTTACACAAAGCTTCAACCGGAAGTACCATCATTTCAGGTATCATTCTCATTTCTGGAAAATACCATCAAGTATACGAAATACTTACTAATTGTTGAAATCTACTAGCAGTCTAGTGATTTGCCTCTCACGGTAGATCAATCTCACTATTGATTACCGTTTTTCCATAAACATCATTTCATGGAATTCTAGCTCTCTTAAAGCTCTCAGATATACCTCTAAAGCAAAACAAGGCACAAGACTTTGTCCTATCACATTTGCTTCATTTAGGTTTATCATCACAGATTCTCTACAATTTCATCCATTGGCTCATAATGCCATTAAGGATAAATCAAGATCTATAGGAATTTCCATAAAATACTCTTTCATCAAAAGATGTATTTATCAATTCCATCAAATATTTCTTATGAATATCACAATAATTAATATTCTCTCATAAGAAGTCAACAAGCACTACCATAATGTGCATTTTTAGTAAATATACCATTTCAGGTAATATCTTACTATACTTGGTTAGACGTCAACCCCCACATTCGAATGAACTTCTCGGATGAGTCTACACCGTTAGGTCAACCCCCACATTCGAATGAATTCGTAGGATGACTCTACAACGTTAAGAGTTTTCATTTACTCTTTTGGGATATCTTATTTAAAAGATCACCTACCCATATATAGGTTTCCCACATCGCTTTATCATTTCTAGCGACTTTACGTTTCACTACTATATATAGCTAGTACATACGGAAAAATGACATTTGTGAATAATCTTGTAGTGTGAACGCAATCACAAAAAGATTTTACGTATTCGCTTTCACAATCAACTCATACCACAAATGATACAAAAATGGACTTAGAACCATTTATGTAAGTATCATTTTGGTGACTCTCGTTAATTATTACTTTAAGACAAAATTGCTTTGTCTAGCACATGGCTTATCAAAAGTCTCGTTTGTTCAACAAATGAATCAAACACAAGATTCTCATCCCATAAAACTATATTTTAAGGATAGATTCTTTCACTACAACACTTTCGTGTTTCAACTGATTGTGGGAATCTCTCTTATCTATACAACATACTTAGAATAAGAGATGACCAGATTTCCCAATATCAAGTAACCATTTATCCCAGCAATTACAACAACAGATAGAAGTAATATCCATGCCATCAAGGATTTGGTTAATCATTCACTTCAGGGATTTCGATTTACCATCCCTTATGGCGCAGATTTCCCATCTCGTAGGGTAAAATGTGAGTTAGCAAACTCTACACAAAATACTGCCCATTTCCAAGTCAGTTCAGTACAACAGTACTTGACTACACTCGAGTGACTTTCTCAATTCACATATGAATTGATATCTCAGCTCAAGTCTGAGTTACGCCGTCTCGCTATGAGTTCACGTTTTACACTCTTTGACCCAAACATGGTCTCATTCGAGTCTAATTCTTGCTCGAATACATTTCCCTTTAAGCTAGACTCAATCGAATTCGAGTCTTAGTCTGGGATTCTGCCTTACCGGCTCAACTTAGAGTTTTTCACGTACATTTTCAAGTGCTTAGTGATATCTCTCTACCTTGTCAAAATTCATCTATTGCTGAATTTTAAGGTTTTCGGTCCCCCACATTGGACCGATATTATCATCTCCACACGTATAGTTCCTCGGAACTTTGTGTCTTGGAGTTCCTAGACCATATGTCTACGGATTAGATAATCTTAGAATTTTCAGTTCTTTCTGACCGAAATTCTAGACTTACCAAAGTCTCGGGATCCCTATCTCAGAATACAAAATTCTAGATTTGACCATATTGTCTTGGGATTTTCAAATCTCAGATTATTCAGGTTTCTCAACCAATCTGACGATTTATCAAATTCTTCAATTATGAGTAATTAGAACTTTAACCTCAGAATTCTTAGGTCTCTCAACCATAATTCTGACGATTATTTAATTCTTCGATTACAAATAATCAGAATTCCAGCATAGTTACGAAAACTCATGCTTTCAGGGTTTCTCGTTATGGTTCTTAAAACCAATACCCTTGACATAGTAAAATTACTCATGTCATCTCGTTCGTATTTTATAGATTATACACAATAATCAAAATATCGAACATAGAGCCGTATGCTCATCTCATGCAATATACAATTGCTCAGGTCTTACGAAACTTCCTGTGAATTCATGATAATTGCACACAGCACATTGCCAAGTCCATCACATAACATAGCTTCTGCCACCAGTTCTTGGTGATTGCACACAGCAAACCAACCACAAAACCGTAGTCATGGCATAGCCAACATCATAGAATCTCATAAACTTGAATGTGTAATAAGCCAGATAATATAAACAATTTATAGTATCACATATACACTGTCAACTCAAGTTCAGATTCAAACGGTCATAACCGAAATCAACATGCATACAATCTTACATACCATATGATCAAAATCATTCACGAGTCATGCAAGATTAAAATACTGGATTATATTAATAGAGCATACTCATATATCTCGTATGAAAACAATAAATCCACACAATCGCATGCACGAACACATTGACCATCATAATATGCATACACGTAATCCATATACCACGTACAAATTCCTCTTGCATGCATAATATTTATTAATGGTTTCATGCATAACATTAATCAATTTACATGCATCTAAAGCAATTAATCAGCTCAATTTCAACATGCATATTAATTGATCAATATAATTTATAAAAGGCAAACCATATTGATACACACAGTAGGTCCGAGGACCTCAACAAACTTTTGTTTGGTAAAACAAATTTTGTATATATATGCATATTGCAACTCTAATTTCCAATCATGCATTTATTCACACGTGTATCACAAGTTCACAGCATAAATCATATTGCATTGCATAGTCATACAAATTTAACTGATTTAACATGCAATAATCCAGAGGCCATTCCACTAACCACGTATATATATATATAATATTTCATGCATAATTATATATGCTTGAATAGCCAAATAATCATGTTTCTCAAATCAAACCATCCAAACTAAATCGAATACAACAACTAATTCAATTTATTGGGTTTGATTCTCTAACCTTTCGTTTAAAAGTCGAGACCAAATATATCTCTGACTGATCAACACCATCTCATCCACGATGCTCGTTGATCCTCGTAATTGATATTTGTACATGCCAAGAAAACTCGGCAAACCATTAGAAAAACTTTACATGAGTTTTTCAGATTTAAGTTCACAAAGAACAATTTCCGAAAAACCCTAAATCAAATAATACACATAAATATCATGCTCATATAAATATATAATATAAGCACATAATTAATCATGCATCCCTACTTTTGGTTTATTCAATATAAAACCTTAGCATGCATAATTTATAACTCACGTAGCATGTAGTTTTCAAAATTCTAATCACATTAAATTTTCAAAAACCACAATAATATTTCCGTAAAATATTCTATAATTTTCTGAAAAATTACACATCAATATCCGCCCTTTAAAAGTTTCATAAGTTTCAAGACTGTAGAAACTATATTGACAGTAATTTGTAGTAAATAAAATTACAGAATATAAATTACAGAAAACACATGAATAATAAAATACAAGTTATATTATTTATATTAATCATGCAAAACATGCCAAGAGTTACAAATAACTATGCATACAATATATTAAATATCCTAGACACAAAAGCATAGATCATTATGGAGTCGAGCTAGTCTCCGCCCTTGAAACTTATGAGGCCAACAAATGACACCAAAGTCCCATAGGATAAAACCATAAGGTAACATACAAAGTTACCTGGATTTCGTAGAGCCGATCTTCAATCACAATGACTTGACTCTCAACTCACTCATCACCAACGAAAACACCAACTCTCTCAATTTAATATGTCTCACTATATTAATTCTACGAGTTCAAAAAAGTGTGTTCTCTATTGACTGATGGCTCTATATATATACTCCTAAATCCTATGAATTAGGAAACATAATTTTCAGCTGGAAAGATTCTCAATCCAATACGCATATGGATTCTCTCACAAAATAAGGTAAACTGTGTTTTAATTATAGCATAAGAACTTTCCCAAATAATGAAAGTCTTATCTTTATGGAATAACACAAAGTAATTTCCATAAACCAAAAGAATGTACTCCAAGTAATTCTTTAATTAAAACACATTCCGGGCTTTTCTCGAATGTTCAACATATGAACTTCATAAACAATAGAAATCTTATTTTGGGTAAATTTCTTTAACCAAAACTTTCTATATCTCATTCATCTCCGAATGATAAGCCCCAAAAGTTACCATGACTGTAACTTTCAATTTACCTTAAATAAATCATTTTCCAACAGTAAACAAGGCTGGAGTTGCCTTCTACAACAATCTCATCAACGAGCTCCAATCTAATGGTTAGTTTCTGAAACATTCTCTTCAATTCATAATAAATCTGGATACATATAATTTTTATTATAACATTATTATATTATTTGAATTTTAGGTATAGTACCTTTTGTGACGATTTACCATTGGGATTTGCCTCAAGAACTTGAAGATGAGTACGGTGGCCTTCTTAGTCCACGTTTCGTGTAAGAAAATAAATTGATTGAACTTTTTATTTCTTATATTTATTATTTATTACATGCATTTATCAGAATTGGCTGAAAGAAAATGATAATTGAGCAGAAATGATTATCTGGACTTTGCTGAACTATGCTTCAAGGAATTTGGAGACCGAGTAAAGCACTGGATCACTTTCAACGAGCCATATGTCGCCGCTCGGAACGGCTACGCCCATGGAAACATGGCTCCCGGCCGGTGTTCCGCTTGCTTGCCGAAAGGTTGCTCGGCCGGAAACTCAGGAACGGAGCCATACATTGCTGCCCACAACATGCTCCTTGCTCATGCTGCTGCTTTCAGATTATACAAGCAAAAGTATCAAGTAAAAAAATGTGTATTCAAAGTTAATGTTTTTATTTTTCTTAATATAATGTTTTGATTTATCTATTTATCACGATTATTTACGTAGGAATCACAAAAGGGAGAGCTTGGAATTGGCCTAATGACTCATTGGTTTTTACCTTATTCAAGTAGCAAGAAAGACATTAGTGCAAGGCAAAGAGGCCTTGACTTTATGTTGGGATGGTGAGTTTAGAGTGAAATAGATTGTATGATAAAAATTGATTACATGATGCTACATTTTACATATTTCAAAATATATATATATATATAGAGTATATATAGGGTCGGATCAGAAACTGGCGGTACTGGATTTTAATATATGTCGATCGGATCAGAACCTGACGGTACTGCTGCCTGCGTATTTGCAGGTTCATGTCACCATTGACACGTGGAGGTTATCCATATAGTATGCGGAAATATGTCGGTACGTGATCGGTTGCCGAAGTTTACACCTGAGCAGGAAGAAATGGTTGAAGGGTCTTTCGATTTTATTGGACTGAGTTATTACACAGGAGTATACGTAGTTCATAACGACAACATTCAGAATAAGAGTTGCCTCTCATGCACTACAGATGCCCTAATCCAGCTTATTCGTAAGTTGAACTAGACACTCTTATTATTAATGATCCATTCTTTTCTACTTTTTTTATTTCAACTAACAGAGGCTGATTATCGGTTGAATTGGTTGTGTGTTTTTTCCTATCTCGTTTAGTTGATGTAAATGGACAATACATTGGTGAGCGGGTAAGTAATTTTCTAAGTTTTTGGATCTGAATTTTACTTTAGCTTTTGTTTTCAGTGTAATATTCTAAAACTTGTCATAGTTTGAAACATATATTATTCATATGATATGGCATTTTCATATATTATCTCTTATTAGAAGTTTCCATATACTTATGAGTTATGAATGAGCTCTTAAATCAAATAGATGTATTAGAGCATCTCCAATGGTAAGCCATAGCTTGCCTTGCCACATCACTATCCAAGCTAATGATGTGGCAAGCTACACACTCCAACAATGGTGAGCTACATCCATAATTAATTCATAGGTCCCATATGTTTGTATTTTTGACCAATATTTTAATATAAATTATGATTATCTTTAATTTTAATAAAATTAAATTTGAAGTATATATATTTAATAAGTAAGATTTATCAAATAAATATCAAAATAATTTTCAATCTACGATAACAAAAAAGTGGACAGTAAATATTATAAACTCAAGTTATATAATGATCAAATTTGAATAGAAGTATAATATTCTAATGAACATTATTTATTATTATTTTAAAAATTTTTATTATTTCATTTTATCTAATTTTATGTTATAATAATTATTATGTTCTTTTATATTATAAATATAAATAATTATACTATTCAAGTTAGGGAGTTATATGGGTCGAGTTCAAACAAAATAATAATTTTCAAGAAAATATATTTATTTCGTATTATACATAATAAATGTATTATTTTACTTTAAACTAAAATAAGTGTGCTATTATATATTATAAAAACATAAATGCACAAAATAATGGATGGATGTAATACAAGGAAATGTTTCTAACTTACTATATATACAAATTGTAGCACAACCAAATTGAATTGTTGGTTTGTACATGTTCTTTACTTACCTTACATATATATTATGAGAATATGGCCCCGTTTGGTGACGAGAGTTTTGAAGAGCGTTTAGCTTTTTGGGTTAAATATGGACAGTTGACTGGTCAATCAGCTCTTCTTGGTGTTTGGTGAAAAGCTTTTTCTAATTAGCTGTTTTGATGAAACCTCTCGTTTCTGAAACGCTAGAAAGAGCAGCGTTTACAAAAAATTAAACAAAACAATATATCAAAATATCTTTTTTATCCTTATTCTCACAAAATTTCCTTAAAACTAATAATTTATATATATACATATATAATTCAACTTTGCCAAAACTTTTCATACGTACACAATATATAGATATTTTCGTACGTACACACATTTTTCAATATTTTTAATTTATTTTTGAAGTATTATAAATATTGAAATTAAAATGGCACATGCTAAATATATATCAAAATAAATTTTTTATGTAATGTAATTCTGAAAATATTTTTTTAAATAAACGTAGATATATTATAATAAAAATAAATAAACATATAAGTGATAATTATTTTCGATAAACAAGCAAAACACTAAAACAATAATTAATAATAAATTGTACTAATGTCTATTTCAGTCATTTAACGCATTGAAACAGCTATCAGCTAATTGTTATTTGCCAAACACTAATGTACAAAACGCTAGTCAAACCGCTAGTCAAAACAGCTAATAGAATCCGCTAACAGCTAACAACTAATAAAGGCCCCGTTTGGTGACGAGAGTTTTGAAGAGCGTTTAGCTTTTTTGGTTAAATATGGATAGTTGACTTGTCAAACAGCTCTTTCTAGTGTTTGGTGAGAAGAGTTTTCTAATTAGCTGTTTTGGTGAAACCTCTCGTTTCTGAAACGCTAGAAAGAGCAGCGTTTGTAAAAAGTTAATCAAATAAATATTAGAGAATATCTTTTTTATCCTTATCCCTCACAATTTTCCTTTTCTTAATTAATCTAATTTCTTAAAACAAATCATTTATATACGTAAGAAATACAATCATTAAGGAACGAAATTCAATCATTAAGTTGTGTTTTTCAAAAAACAAAATACATATATATGTTTACGTACATGTAAGAATTTGTTTACAATATTTTTAATTTATTTTTGAAGTATTACACATATAGAAATTAAAATGGTACACATTAAATATGTATCAAAATAAAATTTTCAAGTATTTAATTGTTAAAATAATTTTTTAAATGTAGATATATATTAATAAATAATAATAATTCAAATAATAAACATCATACAAATAAATAAATATATAAGTGATAATTTTCGATAAACAAGTAACACTACAAAAAATAATTAATAATAAATTGTACTAATGTCTATTTTAGTCATTTAACGTAATGAAACAGCTATCAGCTAATTCTTATTTGCCAAACACTCATATACAAACCGCTGATCAAACCGCTAGTCAAAACAGCTAATAAAATCCGCTAACAGCTAACAGCTAATAAAATCCGCTAACAGCTAACAGCTAAACGCTCATAGCCAAACGAGGCCAGAATCCGCTAACAGCTAACAGCTAAACGCTGATTGCCAAACGAGGCGTACAAATCGTAGCACAACCAAATTGGATGGTTGGTTTGTACATATTTTTCTACTTACCATACATATATATTATGAGAATATACGTGTAGCACAACCAAATTGGATTGTTGGTTTGTACATTCTACGTACCATACAAATATACATTATGAGAATATAACGTACAAATTGTAGCACAACCAAATTGGATTTTTGATTTGTACATGTTTTTCTACTTACCATACATATATATTATGAGAATATACGTTGTGTATTTTTTCCATTCAGTAAAAACAATGATTAAAATATTGCCATAAATCACTCGTAATTAATGCTGGCAGTACTGCTCTGTTCGGCAGTACTGCTTGGCCAGCTACATTACGTGGCATTAGAAACAATGGTTGAGCAGCTGCCGTAATCTTTCAAAATTTGCTAGCAACTCCCAAAATAACACCATTGGAGATGCTCTTATATATACATAACTTATATACATTATTTATGGCAGACTGGTTTCGAGAATTTCCGTGTCTACCCAAAAGGACTCACCGACGTTCTTGCTTACACCAAAAAAAAGTACAATAGTCCAAAAATTTACATCTTGGAAAATGGTAAGACTGATTCAAATCAAAAAAAAAAAAAAAAATTGATTGAAAACTAGTTTCAATTGCTTGTTTTCTTCATATTTTATTGTATTGTACTGTTTAATTGATCGATGGAATTGCTCCATGTGATAGGATTTGCCGATATAAAGAATACCACGACAAGGGAGAATAGTATAAGTGATACGCAAAGGGTGAATTTCTACCACCAACACCTTGTAGCTCTACAGGAAGCCATAAAGTGAGTTAACTATTCATAAATCATCTCTTGTCCATTTATAAATTGAGGCTATGAACATTTAGCAATTTTATTACTAATTTATATACATTTTGCAGAATTGGAGTAAATGTGAAGGGCTTTTTTGCATGGTCATTGCTGGATGCATTTGAGTGGGATTCTGCTTTCAAGTTGAAGTATGGATTAGTCTACGTAGATCACAATGATGGACTTAATCGCTATCCAAAGCGATCAGCGTATTGGTTCAAATCATTCCTACGCGCTGATTAAGCTATTAAAGCTGCACGTATTTTGGACCATTTAAATTGGACAAATTCTTGTTTTAATTTGTCTCGTCACGAAACTAGTGTTTAAACAATAATTTATAAGGGTTTTTGTTGAATCAAAGATCTAAATGGTATTATTTTAGATTCTCAACACTCTTTTGTTGAAACAACCCCTTTTTTTGGGTTAACATGATCTCTTTCGTCATTGTCATGCTGAAATGCTGAAATGCAGAAATGAGACAGTCTGTGTTTTAAGGTAAGACTTATCTAACCATTTAACAACGAGAATAAGACTGTATAAGACTTATTCAAAATGATTTGCAGCACAAATCTCTGCATATCATTCAATGGAAGCCTTAATAGAAGCTTTGTTGCTGGGAATAAAGAAGTGGGATATTAATAAAAACAGAGAATCAAGATTAATAAAGACAGTCCTGCAAGCATAACAAAAGAAATATAGAGCTATGTATCGTTCATGCTGTATCATAAATATCGAAAAGTAGAGACTGGACATTAACAACAAAAACCATGTCTCACATCCGAATTATTGTAATAAGATCAAACTCACAAAGTGACAGACAAAGGGAGCTTCAACGTACTCAAGAAATGCTCGTTGGGATTCTTCGTCTTCTAAGCTGGAAATTAATTTGGCTTCCTCTTCCCCTACATTGTCATCAAAATCATCATTAGGGCTGTGGGTGTAATTGAAAGAAACAAATGAAAATGCAGATTCCATGCATATACCTGAAATTTATTTCTGGAATGTGTGATATCTTCTTCCAATCTTCTCCGGCTTTGTTTGAGTAACGCTCCTTCAACTTATCAGTCATGTACAAATACAACTCTTTAAGCGATGATAAATTTCCAAGGATTCGGTGTGGCAGCCCCTCCAGCTTGGGACATAAGATAATCTTCAGGCTCTCAAGGCGAGGCATGACTGAAACGAAGCCCTTCTTTATCAACTGATCATCCTCATCACTTATGTCTTTCCATGTTGCCCAATTTGGTAGACCGGAGATTTGTAGCTCTTTCAAACACGGAAATGCTACTACTTGAGCAACATCCTCCTTGTGGTGGTTTTCTGTCTTGAGATCTTGTAGTCCATATAATTCATCACTTACATGTTTCAAATTCGGAAGGTCAAATAGACGGAGAATTTCAAGGGATGCCATCTTCCCTAGAACAGGGAGTGATGATATCTGAGTAGCATCTTCTACTACCAACACTTTCAAATGACTAGCTGAAATATAAACAGGCAAGCGTGCTAACGGGTAATACCTAATGCAAAGCACTTGTAAATTAGGTGGTAATTCTAGCATCTCCATCCAGCTTTCACTGACAGGACCAAGATTTTGTGGAAAATCGATAGAGCATCTCTCTAACAATTTCAGCTTTGCAAGATGATTAAATGATGCGCCATTAGCACTAGGACTGAATTGAGTCAGTGTACGAAGGGACGTTAACTTCTCAATCCCACATGGCATTTGCTTCACTTTATCTGCACCATAATTCATAAGGTGTCTCAAATGTATAAGGTCACCAATTCTTTCAGGGAAGAGCTTAAGACGCCAACAGCCCTTCATATCCAATGTTTCCAGAAAATGCAAGTTGCATATTGATCCCGGCAATTCTGTAAATTCATTGCGCCTCACATCCAGTAACCGCAAGTGAATTAAACTTCCAATCTCCCGTGGCAATTCTTGTAATTTACATCCAAACAATGTTAGAGACCTCACGGATCTTAAACTGTTACACAAATCATGAGGAAGCTCACCATCTAAAGAGGAAAGAAAAAGGCTACGAACCTTTCCAATGTTGGGGATAAGGGAAGAGTTTACTGATTTTACTTGGCCAAGCATTCTAACATGACAAAGTCTCTCGTTGAATGGTGTCTCTGATTTCAAATTTCGGCAATCAGTCTCTTTAAATACGCGACTTCCACTTTTGGAAATAAACTGAGCAAAATCATGAACCATATCATGCATCTTGCAAAAGTCTATTTTATTCTCATCCAATCTATCCTTTTCTAACTCTTGAAAGAAAGAACGCATAGACAAAAGCTTAAAGTACTCATAACCCCTCTTTTCCATCCTACAATCACTATTCTGAATTGGATGATTAAGATAACCTTGTGCCATCCACAACTGTATCAATCTATCAACATTTATGTAGGTATCCTTAACGAAAATGGCGGAGTACAAGAAACATCGTTTTAGCTGTGGTGATAGCTCTTTATAACTCAAATAGAAATGGGGGAAAAGATCATGAGCTGCTTCCTCTATGTTCCATATCTCACTCTCCAAAACCTCTTGCCACTCTTGCAAAGTGTCTTTAAATTGTAGAAGACCCCCTAAAGTCTTGGCAGCAAGTGGCAAGCCTCTGCATTTTTCTGCAATTTTCAGTCCAACACCCTCTACCCTCTCACACAATTTATCTAATCTTTTGGACAATGCTACATGCTTGATTATAGACCAACAATCTGCATTCGACAATAGGCATACATCATGTTTATGGTCGGTGCCTACTACCCTTGTGACACTTTCTTTTCTTGTCGTCACCAAGATTATGCTTCCGGGAGCACCATCCTTAAGTGAGTTTCTGAATGGCTCCCACTGTGAGTGCTTGTCAGTCCAAACATCATCGAAAACAAGTAAAAATCTTTTCCCAGAAAACACTTCCCTCACACGTTGAAACAGCGATTCCAATTCCAACTTTGACTTGTGTTCATGAATGTCACCACCTTTTTCAAGGTTTTCAGTGAGAGCTTTGGCAATCCTATGTTCATCAAAAGGATCACTCACACACACCCATTCTTTAAGTTCAAATCTGTTACTCACTCCCTCATCATTGTATAGAAATTGAGCTAGCGTGGTCTTTCCACTCCCCCCAGCCCCCACTATGGATATGACCTTAACACTATCACTACTGTTATCACACAAGAGCCTGAGCAGGGAATCTTTATCAGAATCTCGACCGCGAACCTCAGACTCATCAAAGATAGAGGTACTCATGGGGCGCTTAAATTCATCATTTTTAACTACTTGCACACAACTAGCAAAGCTAAACTGATTTGCCTCAATCAGAATCGATTCAAGTTTGGCATTAATCTCCTTAATTTTCAACGCAACATGATTACGAACTGGAACTCGTTTAATACAAGAACAAAGAGATGGGATAAACGAGCGCACCTTCTCCAATAGATCATCAACAGGCTTCTTTTCAGCTCTTTCTGCAGAAATCCCTCGCGCCGACTTCAATTTCACACTGAGGCTCCACTCTTCCAACACATCCTCCATCTCATACGTGATGTCTTCAAGTTTCTCCAGCCACGCCCTAACAACATCTTCCCTAAAGCTTCTCCTGCCAGCATCTCCCAGTACCTTCCCAAGAGTTGCAAACTTGTCGGAAAGATCATTCACCTCTTTTTCGACTCCCAGGATGAGAATTGCCCTTGCTTGAACCATATCCGTCAATCGATTCAATACAATGGGAACCACCATTTCAGCCATAACTTTGGTTTGCTAACAAAGCAAGCTATTGCTGTAGAAGAGTGTGTGGAAGGAAGAAAGGTTATTAATAGTACAACAGTTGACTTGATGGTCTGTCTAGAGTTATGCATCAGGCCAAAATTCAAAATTAGTGGGCGGATTCAAAGGCTCTGGCAAGTGGCAACGCAAGGGTCAGATGTTGCAGTATATTCCAGGCCTCTTTTCTTGTTTTTTCGAAAATTTTAATTATGTACTACTCCTTCTAGTTCTATGAATATACTACCTGCCTATTTGAAAAAACTAATTAAATGTTGTTACACCTTCTCACAGTCGTGTTTTTTTTCGACAATAACTAAAAATTTATTAAAATACTAAGTATTACACATAACATACCTTGCTAGGTCATGAGATTCCGCCACATCATTACGACTTATCTTAACTACACACTACTAAAAGTTTTCCTAATCGACATGAATTCATAAACAAAAAAATTATACTACGATCAGGCTTATGTATATATTGCTAAACATTGCAAAAGCCTTGAGCATATGTGAATACCCCGCACTTTACCCCAATGCTTGTCTCTTAATGCCTTCAAGCCAAAGTTTATAGCCGCTAACTCACCTTGTAGTGCAAATTGAGTGTAGATGATTGAGTAATTATGATCATGAAATCCGTCAGCACTGTTCCATAAACACCACGCAGCAACAACAACCATTGTTTCAATAAGCACAATTATGGCATGCTAAAGGATTAGACACACCAGGAATCCAATCTTGAGAAATGTGAATACTCTACCTTGTGACAACTTGCCATTTTAAATCATTCTTCAAGAGTTGCAAATCCCAAAGTAGTTATTTCCAAACCCAAGTGTTTGAACTTTTCTGAGTAACCTCAATTAATTTCTTCCTGAAGAAGTACTTGCTTAACAATATTGAGCTAAATAGAGAGTTATCATCATATACCAATTTCCAAGCAGACTTCGCCAACATTGCTTGATCAAACTCTGCAGCAGATTTCAAACCTAGACCTCCTTTTCTCTTTGGTCTACATAAAGTTGGCCACTTCTTCTAGTAGATCATTTTTGTACTCAACTTTCCTTTCCACACTAGTGCAAATAGGTGCATTCACGGCGCCTGATTCACGGCGGTTTTGAAAAACCGCCGTGGTTGGTGGCTTCCGATGTTGTAACTGGGTAGGGAGCAGGATGCTAGGGGGTTCCGACGTCGGAAAGTCCCTAGAAAGGCAGTTGAACAAATATTAACGGCGGTTATTGTAGAACCGCCGTAAATTTTTGGTTTCCGGCTTCGTAAACATAACCGAAACCGCAATTGAAACCGTACCGAAAGCGGTTATGATGTCTTAAACCCTACCGAAACTGTAACTGACTGTAATTATAATAAATAAAAAATCTTTTCTATTAACCCATCTCCATCACATCCACAATCTTGTTCATCATCTCTCCATCTCCATCTCCTCGACTAACTTTGCCGATGATTCCGCCATCTAGATGCCCCATTCACCCTCGAGCCTGCTAGCATAAAGTTACTCGATCCAATCGCTGCCATCTATCCAACTCAATGACCAACAAAAACCCTCAATCGGTCACTTGTCCCCGACCTTGGCGCCTTGACCGCGGTATCATCGCCTGAGTTTCAACGCCGCCCAACTGTCCAAGTCATCCTTGATCTAGCCCGACGTCATCGCCTAAGATTTAACGTCGCCCAGCTACGATTTCTCCTCTAGGTTTGAGTACTGGTACGGAATCTGTCTGAAACTATCGGTTTTGGATTAATTTGATTGATTATTTGGTTGAGTTTATTAGGGAGTTTGATTCGGTGTTTGGGTATATAATTATAGTTTATAGTGTATTTAGTTGATGTTTCTGTGTATAGTTAACTATGACATTGTCTTCATAGGCTTAATTATACATGGTGAAGCTGAAGAAGCATGTTTTGGAAGTTGGATTGCTGTATTTTCTTGTCACTTTGCTTAGGAGGACTGAAACTATGAGAAGGCTCACTAGACTTAGTGAAGGCTCTTGGCAAGGAGATGCAAGACAAGAAATTGTCATTCATGGGAAAACGGGTTTTAGAGGTGGTCTCAAACTGAATAGGTGATTGTTCAAATCTACAAATTTTGCCAACTTCTTGCAGAATTTTAACTAGCATTTTCTTGTTGTGAGTTTTATGTTTCTACTCACTTGTGCATTCTTTTCTCCCTTAATTTGTTTTTGCTTTTGTTTTGAGTTATTTGTAGTGAACTTAGAAAAGTGAGCACCTAATCTGATGTACTATTTCTACATCTAAAAACCAGCTAACTGGATTTGTCTTTGGGTATAGAAACTTGGGTGATGTTTTAGTTGTATATTTGTTAGGTGATAAGCTTTTTGCACTTGAAGGTATATGCACTTCAAGCCTTCTGTATTTTATCATTAATGATATATGATGCCTATCTTTTTAGTTAGATTTTATTGAATCCTGTTATTTTAGCCACAACCATATGTTATTTTATTGAATCACATATATATATATATATATCATGAGTTCATTTAGTTCATATACTGTGTCTACTTCTTCATCTAGATTTGATATTCACATGAGTTCATATTTATAGGTCCAGGAGAGTGCTACCACCAAAAGGAAGGCTGCTAAATCCGCAAAAGCAAAAAGTTTCTGGTGATGGAGTTGCACAACAGAAGGAAGGGTTAAGATGATCCAGTTGAAGAAATCACAGATGGGGGGTGTCTGAGGATAAAGGGAAGGGTTCAAAAGAGCCATAATAGTTGCATATGTTCTTGCTGATAATTTTTGCCGGCCAAATTTGGCCGGCAATTTTTTTGCTACTCCCTGGGGAGCTTACGACGTCGGAAAACCCATAGCCTAGTGATAGGTCCTAGATATACTCTTATTTTGTAGCATTTGAGAGCTGTTTTAGATAGTATTTTGCATATTTATATTAGACTTTTGGACCAAATCATTCATAGTGGTTTGAAATTGAAGACGTGCATTTCGATCTTGAATTGCACTTGCGATAGATTTGAATGATTTGAAGACCTTCTATGACCGTCCTGACCGCGTTTGATACATTGAAGAACCGGTCGTAGAAGTGGCGTGAAGGCACACTCTCGCGGACCGCGAACCCTAGGTCGCGAACCGCGAGGGTGTGTGTTGCTGTTTTGAAGATGCCGAGTTTCGCGAGCCGCGAGGACCAGACGCGAGCCGCGAGGACCAGACGCCGAGACACGGGCGCGAGACTCCGGTCGCGGACCACGCCGAGACACGGGCGCGAGACTCCGGTCGCGGACCACGCCGAGACCGAGACACGGGCGCGCGCACCACGCCGAGACCGAGACACGGGCGCGCGCACCACGCCGAGACCGAGACACGGGCGCGCGCACCACGCCGAGACCGAGACACGGGCACGCGGGGCGCGAATCCTCGGCCGCGAACCGCGAGAACCAGGCTCGCGGTCCGCGAAGGATCCCGCGCGACCCGCGAATGGTCCTGCAACTTGCATTTTGTTTGGCTTTAATTTTAATTGTTTTAGAGTATAAATTGGACTTATCCTCATTGTTTGAGGTATCGAATTTTACAGAGCCTAAAGCTCTTTTCTTCATTTCTCTTTGGATTTTCACTTTGAATTCACCATGTATTATTGTATGGATTATGGTTATGATTGTGTAGTTATGGTTGTAGGCTAAACCCCATCTTGGGTATGTGAGATTAAACCTCTTGTTATGATTTGAGAACATGGATTATGAAGCTTAGGAATGGTTGATTTGTCATTGAATGATCATGAATTATATGTGTATTGGATGCTTGAAATGGTTAGGAATGATTTCCTAAGTATAGATATGTGTTGGATATGTGTTAGACATTACTTTTCCATGGTTGAAATGCTATCATTTCTTCTATGTAAAAGTAGTGAATTAGGAATCAAATATATGTTGTTATCAATTGTATTTGTTCTTGAGATCATTCATTAGCATTATATTTATGTCAATTGTGTTATCACATTGCATGGGTAAGGTGGGAAAACATCTAATTTGAATCAACATTGGTTAATTTATCTATTTGCTATCATATAGATAAGTTGCCAATAAGAGTTGTGAAAATGCTTTCATGATTCACAACTAGAATAGAGATGATTTCTCATTACAAACAATCACCATTCTCAAAGTATCATAATTAGGTTTGAGGAAAAATCCATAACAAGAAGATACAAATCTCATGTACTCAAGTTTCCTTTTCTCTTAGTGAAATCTCTAGTTAGAGTAATCTTATGCTAAAGTAGTTGTAATTCTAGAATCCTAGTTACTTTGCATAGTAGTGTTTCTTAAACAAAACTCAACTCAAACCCCCCCATTTGTTTACATTGCTTTTATATATGTATATGTATATATATTCTACAAGATATACATAGGAATAATCTTTTCCCTGTGGAACGAACCTTACTTGCCATTGTACACTTAATAGTGTGGAAAGGTAGTAAGTGATCTATAAATTGTATATTTGAGAGGTACGGCGACGACCTCCCAAATTTTGGCGCCGCTGCCGGGGAACAAGGCGTATTTTTATGTGTATATTGTAGTTTTATTTCTAATCTATCTTTCTTTTAGGTTCTATTTTGGTTTGGAACCCTATTGCTCTAGCTCTTGGTGCATGGTTCTTACACGATCCTCGAACCAAGACCCTTTGCAATACGATTCCGAGCTAGTAAGAAGTCTCCGCCAACTTAGGTGGCAAGTGCAAGAGTCACTAGCATCTAATCCTTTATCCCTTGAAAGTGAATCACTACCTTTCAACATGGCGGACGATGAAGAGGATACCGGCCAAACCCCCCCCCCCCCCCCCCGAAACCAATTCTACAACCCTTTCCAAAACCATAACACTTCTCCTACCAACATTTCTATGAGAGAGTTCATGTCCCCCAACTATGAGCAACAACAATCGAGCATTGTTTACCCGAACTCTCAATACGAAATCAAGACGGGAGTGATAAATTTGCTTCCAACTTTCCATGGTAGAGAAGTGGATGATCCGAATGACTTCCTTGAGGCTTTTCATAGGGTGTGTAGTAGTTTGAAACCTTCCGAGATGAGTGTGGATGAGTTCAAGTTGAAAACCTTCACCTTCACCTTGAAGGACAAGGCCGCTAAATGGTTAAGCCGTTTACCTTCATCATCAATCACTACATGGCCACAATTGAAGAAAAAGTTCCTTGACAAGTACTTTCCTCCCTCTAAGTCCTCGGTCTTGATACAAGCCATTAGCAACATCACTCAAGACGATGATGAGACCTTGTATGAGTATTGGGAAAGGTTCCAAACTCTCCTTTCAAGTTGCCCGTACCATAGCTTCACCGAACCTCAATTGGTGTGTTTCTATTACAATGGTTTGAATGATAGAGAAACCGAGTCGATGAATAGGACTTGTTATGGTTCCATTGGTAACCTTGGTTCATCCGATGCCATGATGCTATTTGAGCAACTAGCCGAGGGTTGCAAACCAAAGAGGGACCGGATACTACGAGTGGGTAACTCCGGTGGAAGCAATGACGGAACTCGTCAAGAGATCAAGGAGCTTACGGCATTAATGAAGGGTTTCATGATGGGAAATAGCTCCGGAGGGAACACGGGGAACCAACCACGGCAACAAGTGATGACGTGTGGGATTTGTGCTTCGAACCATCTCACCGAATCTTGTCCTCAAGCAAACGAGGATTATAACGAAGAAGTCAATGCCATGGGGGTCTATGGAGGAAACCAAGGTTTTAGAGGCGATCAAGGAGGAAACCAAGGTTTTAGGGGCTACCAAGGAGGACGAGGCTACCAAAGTGGTAGGGGTTTTCAAGGTGGACAAGGCCAAGGTGGTGATAGGGGTAACCAAAGGAAGTATGATCCGTTTGCTCAACATTATAACCCCGGAACTAGAGATCACCCCAACTTTCGGTGGAGAGATGAACCGACGGGGCAACAAGGTGGCTACCAAGGGGGTTACCAAGGTCAAAGTGGTCAATCCTTTGATAGGACGAGGGGGCAAAATGACCAAGGCTACCAAGGAGACCAAAGCCACCAAAATCAAGGGTACCAAGGTTACCAAAACCAAGGGTACCAAGATTTTGGCTATCAAGGGTACCAAGATCATCAAAACCCTCAATATCACCCTCAACCACAACAATACCCAAGAAACCAAGGTCAAGGCCGTTTCAATAACCGTGCCCCTCAAAATGCTCACCCGAGGTTGGAAGATAAATCTCATAACCAAGGTGAAAGCTCGGACCAATTCCCACAAGATGCTAGACTCAAAAGCATTGAGGTGCAAATGAGTCAAATGGCCACGGTTTTGGGAAAGTTGGAAGCACAAAACTCCGGGAAACTACCCGCGCAAACGGAGTTAAATCCAAGGCCTCATGCGAGTGCCATGACCTTGAGGAGTGGTAAACAAGCTCTTGAACCCGAAGTGGTTGTGAAAAAGGCACCCAAGAGAGGCCTTGTAAAGAAGAGTTTAGCCAATGACGAGGTTGAGGCGACCTTGGCCGACGAAGAAGTAATTCTTGAGGGGCTAGCCAAGGAAAAAGGTGATGCCGAGGTTGAGAAGGAGAAAGAACTTATTGATGAGGAACATGTAGACACAACTTCTCATGTTGAACCAATGTCACCTCCATTCTCACCTCTTCACAAGAAAACTAGGGTGGACACTACCTTTGATGTGGAAACACCATTTCCCGAAGCTTTGAAGAATACTCGGAAAAAGGAGATGGACAAGGAAGCTTTCGAGGTCCTTCGAAGGTGTGAGGTAAATATTCCTTTGCTCGATGCTATTGATCAAGTTCCTAGATATTCTAAGTTCTTGAAGGAATTATGTGTAAACCATCGTCAACAAAGGTCTAAGCATGTTAAAAATGAAAGAGTCAATGAACATGTGTCGGCTTTATTTCAAGATAAAATGCCTACTAAATGTGGTGATCCGGGCATGTTTACCATTCCTTGCATCTTAGGGAACACTTACTTTCCTAGAGCCATGCTAGATCTAGGTGCATCCATAAATGTCATTCCATATACATTGTATGAATCGTTGAATCTTGGCACTTTGCATAAAACCGGCGTGGTAATCCAACTTGCCGACCGCTCTAATGCATACCCTAAGGGTATTGTTGAAGATGTCTTGGTGAAAGTCGACAAGTTGGTGTTCCCGGCCGATTTTTACGTTCTTGACATGGAACATGATAAATTTGCTACCCCTGTCTTGTTAGGGCGTCCCTTTTTGAAAACGTCAAGAACTATTATCGATGTGCATAGTGGTAGGCTTACCATGGAATTTGATGAGGATAAAATAGAGTTCAACATTTATGGTGCAATGAAATACGATGATGAGGAAACTTCTTGCAATGCTATTGATGTGATTGAGCCTTATGTGCAAAAAGTTTATGAAAATGATGTTGATGATCCTTTGTTAAATGCTTTAGCTAATAGTTTACACACAAGTAATGTTCATACATATGCTTTGAGTGCTAACTTGAAGGAAAGCATTTTTGAGCTAGATACCTTTGAGGAACTTTCTCTTGATGCACCAATTTTAGACCTTGAGGTATTGAAGAGCTCGGGCAACCGACCATCTTTCAATAAACCTCCGGTGGTGGAGTTGAAACCACTACCCGATAATCTAAAATATGCATTCCTTGGTGATGGTGAGAAATTGCCGGTGATCATCTCCAACAAACTCACCAAGGAACAAGAGGAAAGGTTGATGAAAGTGCTTCAAGATCATAAGGAAGCCATTGGATGGACTATTGACGACATCAAAGGTATGAGTCCAAGTACTTGCATGCACCGTATACTATTGGAGGATGATGCTAAACCCATCCGACAACCTCAAAGGCGGTTGAACCCTCCTATGATGGAGGTAGTAAAAGCCGAGGTTCTTAAATTGTTGGATGCGGGAATGATCTATCCAATCTCCGATAGTAAATGGGTAAGCCCAACACAAGTGGTGCCAAAGAAAACCGGAGTGACCGTAGTGGAGAATAGCCATGGCGAATTGATTCCCACTCGTGTCCAAAATGGATGGCGTGTTTGCATTGATTACCGAAGGTTAAATGCGGTAACAAGAAAAGACCATTTCCCTTTGCCATTTATTGATCAAATGCTTAACCGGCTTGCAGACCACTCTTTCTACTGTTTTCTTGATGGCTATTCAGGGTACTTTCAGGTTGTCATTGCACCAGAGGATCAAGAGAAGACCACCTTCACATGTTCCTTTGGCACCTTCGCATATCGACGCATGCCTTTTGGCCTTTGCAATGCACCGGCCACGTTCCAAAGGTGTATGGTTAGCATTTTTTCAGAATATCTTGAGAAGTTTGTAGAGGTTTTCATGGATGACTTTACTGTTCATGGAAACTCTTTTGACAATTGCTTAACCCATTTGTCATTAGTCCTAAAAACTTGCATTGATAAAAATCTTGTGCTAAATTCTGAAAAATGCCATTTTATGGTTGAAAAGGGCATTGTGTTAGGTCATGAAGTGTCATCTAAGGGTATTGAAGTAGACAAAGCAAAAATTGATATCATCCAATCTCTTCCTTACCCTACTTGTGTGCGTGATGTAAGATCCTTCCTTGGCCACGCGGGTTTCTACCGCCGTTTCATAAAAAACTTTTCAAAAATTTCTTCCCCTTTGTGTAGATTGTTGCAAAAGGATGTGGAATTTGTGGTAGATGAAGGTTGTAAAAGGGCATTTGATTGTTTAAAGTCCATGCTAGTGTCGGCCCCTATTATACAACCTCCAAATTGGTCCCTTCCATTTGAGATCATGTGTGATGCAAGTGACTACGCCGTTGGTGCGGTGCTAGGTCAAAGGGTGGGGAAAATTCTCCATGCCATCTATTATGCATCTATGACTCTCAATGATGCTCAAAGGAACTATACCACTACTGAAAAGGAATTGCTAGCGGTAGTCTTTTCCTTAGAAAAGTTTAGGCCATATTTGCTTGGTACAAAAATTATTGTTTTCACTGACCATGCAGCTCTTCGTTACTTGATGACGAAGAAAGAAGCAAAGCCTAGGTTACTCCGATGGATCCTACTCTTGAGTGAGTTCGATTTGGAGGTCAAGGACAAGAAAGGGGCTGAAAATCTAGTGGCCGACCATTTGAGCCGTTTGATGCCCAATGAGGAGTTTGGGACCAAGGCATTGAAGGAGCATCTTCACGAAGAATTCCCCGACGAGCAATTGTTTGCTCTTGGTGTTTCTCTTCCATGGTATGCCAACATTGTGAATTTCCTTGTCACAAGTAAGTACCCTTCTCACTTCACAAAAGCACAAAAGGATAAGCTAAAGCATGATGCTAGGTTTTATGTGTGGGATGATCCCTATGTATGGAAACATTGTGCCGACCAAGTGATTAGGAGATGCATTCCTAATAATGAAACAAATTCAATCCTTGCTTTTTGCCATTCATATGCATGTGGTGGTCATTTTGGTGCTAGGCGAACCGCTAGGAAAGTGCTAGATTGTGGTTTCTATTGGCCTAGTTTGAATAAAGATGCATACACATTTTGCAAGTCTTGTGATAAATGCCAAAGAGTAGGAAACATCTCTTCTAGGAATGAAATGCCCCAACATTGTCCTCTATATTGTGAACTTTTTGATGTTTGGGGAATGGATTTTATGGGACCTTTCCCTACTTCCTTTGGTTTCAAATATATCTTCCTTGCGGTTGATTATGTGTCTAAGTGGGTTGAAGCAATCCCCACTCGTACTGATGATTCTAAAGTGGTTGCAGAGTTCATCAAATCTCACATCTTCTCTAGGTTCGGGGTACCCCGAGCTTTGATCAGTGATCGAGGCACTCACTTTTGCAATAGAACCATTGCCGCATTGTTGAAGAAATATGGGGTAAATCACAAAACTTCTACCGCCTATCACCCACAAACAAATGGACAAGCCGAAGTTTCCAATAGGGAAATCAAGTCCATCCTTGAGAAAACGGTTAGGCCGACTCGCAAGGATTGGAGTACTCGGTTGGATGATGGATTGTGGGCATATAGGACGGCTTATAAGACTCCAATTGGTATGTCTCCATACCGATTAGTCTTTGGAAAGCCGTGTCATTTACCGGTGGAGTTAGCACACAAAGCCTATTGGGCAATCACAAGGTTCAACTTGAACTTGGACGAGGCCGGGAATGAAAGGAAGCTTCAATTGCAAGAGCTTGAGGAAATCCGGAATGAGTCCTATGAGAACGCGGTCATTTACAAGGAGAAGACGAAGGCATGGCATGACAAGATGATAATTAGGAAAACTTTTGAGGTAGGTCAAAAAGTTCTTCTATTTCAATCACGTCTTCGGTTGTTTCCAGGTAAACTACGTTCTCGGTGGACTGGACCATTTGTAGTTGTGAAGGTTTTCCCTCATGGAGCAGTGGAGATCCAAAGCGGCGAGGATGCCAAAATCATCAAGGTCAACGGCCAAAGGTTGAAACCGTATTACGAGGGTTTCAAATCGGAGATCCTAGAGGACATGTCTCTAGGCAACCCGGCCTACGAGTGATCTTTACCATGGAGGTACATCGTGCCGACGATGTTAAATAAACGAGTTTTAAGCTTTAAATACATTTCGTCGAACAATTTCAACATTTGGAACATTACTTTCTTTATATTTATTTGCTATGTACATTTCATTAAGCTTGTAATTCGAACATTATGCTAATTTTTATGTTGTTTTTGTAGAAATAGGTTTGAAGTGGTGCAAAACGAAAAACGCCAAGGGGCCATTCCTCACGGTCCGCGAATTCATCGCGCGGACCGCGACCGAAGGTTTCGCGGACCGCGGCCGAGAACGCGCGAGCCGCGACCAAGCTCTCGCGGTCCGCGACCGAGCTCTCGCGGCCCGCGAGCAAAACTTGAATTTCTGGAAATCCCTGCCACAAAAACGTCGGTTTTCGCGGTCCGCAGCTTGATCGCGCGGACCGCGACACTATGCACGCGAGTCGCGACCGGGATCGCGCGGACCGCGACGGGAAAACCTCGCGCGCCGCGAACGGAACGCGCGCGCCGCGACGGTGTCTCGCGGTCCGCGAATAAGACCGCGCGACCCGCGAGAAAACAGGGGATTCTAGGAAATCCCTGGAACAAATATGACCATTTTCGCGGTCCGCGACTTGATCGCGCGGACCGCGAAACTGTGCTCGCGGTCCGCGGTTTCATCGCGCGGACCGCGAAGGTTTGCCAAGGATTTGCGCGCGGTGCGTGATTTCATCGCGCGCACCGCGCCGAGGTTTTGCGCACGGTGCGCGCGCGCACCGCGCCGAGTTCCAGCGCGCGCGACCCGCGACGAGACACTGCGCGCACCGCGACGAGAATTCGCGCGCACCTCAACGGTCTTCAGCGCGCGGTCCGCGAATTCATTGCGCGGACCGCGACGGACTTGCGCGCGGCCCGCGACGGAGGGCGCGCGACCCGCGAACCATGCCGAGTTTTCTCGGAAATCCCTGGAAGGATTTGGCACGTTTTCGCGGCCCGCGAAGAGGACCCGCGGCCCGCGCGATTTTGTCGCGACCCGCGAAGGGTAACTCGCGATCCGCGAGGTGATGGGCACTACTTCTTCCCCATTTTCTTCTATCTTTTTCTTTCTCCTTCTTCTTCCCAATTCTCCCACCCGCATAGTATTTTTTCCGGCCAACTTCTCCAACCTCCCATTCTGGCGAGTTTTGAACCGATTTCTTCCAACCAAATCAATCCCCCAAGCTTTCCCAACAAAACCCACCAAAAATCCCAATCCAAAACACCATCTTTAACCCACATTTCCGAATTCCCACCGGAAAGTTCTTCACTCCGATTCGCCGGCCTCCGGCGACTTTTGTTCCAAACCAACTACCCAAAAACCTTCCCTCCACCACCCTTAACTTTTTCCCAATCACAAATTCCAAATTTCAACTTCCAATCAAATACCCCCAAATCTTATGAACCCTAATTTTTGGATTCTTTGATTTGGTGGTGTTTTGATCAAATTGATGATCTCCTCAAGCTACATTGCTTCCTAAAGCTTCAATTGACGGTACCCTACTGAATTTATTTCAATTTTGGGTGATTTAGGGCTTGCCGCCAATAGGTTTTCATTGAAATTTCAAAGGCTTGCCGCCTTTAGTTATAAACTGAGCTTTTTGAGTAGGGGCTTGCCGCCTTGTAGCTAGTATAGTTGTGCTGGACTGTTGTTGAATAGATTGTGATAATGGCACCGAGGAAAAGGTCTCGCCGAGGGGAAGCATCTAGCTCACGTGAGCCCGTGATCCCCGAATCCCCCCCTCGCCAACCTAGCCCTCCCCCTGCAGAAAACCTGCCTCCTATTGACCTTATGGGACTGCATGGTTTGGATGACGATGCCCAACAACGGTGGAGAAAGTTGATTGGGAATGGGAGGCGAACAATCATGGAGACGAAGTTCCTCTCCTCTGAGCTACTTCAGGAGCTAGGTTTGCATCAGCCTGTGCTATTTTTATTGGATCGCGTTGGCATGAGAGGATTCATTGATCGGTCGGCACCGACATACATCCGCTATACACTTGAGTTCCTATCCACTCTAGCCAAGCACTACGACGAGGACCATGACAGGCATTACATCACCTTCAGGTTGAATGATGTAGACCGCAGGATGTCCTATGATGAAATCCAAGATGCTTTTGGATTCCAATATGCGGAGGGCTACAAGAATCCAAGAGAATATGCCCCACAAGGATTTGATCTAGCTTTCTTTTGGCATTGTTTTTCTGGATCTCCCAACATCACGGGCGCTACAAAGAACAACCACATCATACATCCAGTTGTTCGTATGGTGCACAAGCTCCTAGTGATGACGATCTTTTGCCAGGGGGAGTTGACACATATCAGCAGGGAACAAGTCCAATGCCTTTGGACTATGTTTTGGAGGATAGAGTACCCATGTTGGGTAGATCTCTTTGTGCAGAAATGTCTGGAGACCTCCCAGAAGAGCTCAGGGAAGATACCGCAGGGGGGTATGATTTCTCTTCTGGCAGCTTATTTGCGCATCCATCTACCTCCAGATATTCAGGCGATAGGCAAGACAGCCGAGAGAGCTCACCAGTTACACTCCATTGCTTCTTTGGAGTCCACTAATGTCTTGCAAATGCACAAATTCCCTCCTCCTAGATTCATCTGGCTAGTAGCCAAGAATCAGCACATGTACCTGCCAAATCCGGAGGATGTGCACCTGACTGAGCGCACCCGCATGGAGGAGCTCACCTTACCCCTTCAGATCACAGTCCCTGCACCTACCATCGCCCTTGCCAGGCTAGAGGCACCTCCGGAGCATGGAGAGCAGTATGTTCCTCCACATCAGGATCCTCAGTATGTCACTCAGCAGCAATTCCAGGAGTTCACGCAGAGGCATGACGCGTTTACTCAGAGGTATGAGGACGACATGGAGGTGATGTTCGCCATGATGGCATCCATGCACCCACATGGACCAGGGGCTTTTGACTATGAGGGTCATCGCAGATCGCGAGCTCAGCGCCGTCGCGATGGCTCCGGCCCCTCGCAGTGAGTATATCCTACACCCTTTCCTTTCACTATGGTTTTCATTCATATATTTAAACATTGAGGGCAATGTTTAGACTAAGTGTGGGGGAGAGGTATAGGACTTTTGTTGCTGCTTTTGTTGCTGTTTTTGCTGCTATTTTTACTACTTAAAAAAATAAAAAAAAAAAAAAAAAAAAAAAGCCCGGATGGTCCCAAAAATACTAGAGGATCAGGCAAAAATGAGAGGCAAAAAAAAAAAAAACATTTTCTTTTCTCTCGTGTATAGATATGTAAAGCTCTCAAATGTTATGTGCTTAATTATTCAGGGTATACACTTGGATCTTAATCGTTCTTTCTCGAGGACGAGAAAGGTTCAAGTGTGGGGGATTTTGATAGGTCCTAGATATACTCTTATTTTGTAGCATTTGAGAGCTGTTTTAGATAGTATTTTGCATATTTATATTAGACTTTTGGACCAAATCATTCATAGTGGTTTGAAATTGAAGACGTGCATTTCGATCTTGAATTGCACTTGCGATAGATTTGAATGATTTGAAGACCTTCTATGACCGTCCTGACCGCGTTTGATACATTGAAGAACCGGTCGTAGAAGTGGCGTGAAGGCACACTCTCGCGGACCGCGAACCCTAGGTCGCGAACCGCAAGGGTGTGTGTTGCTGTTTTGAAGATGCCGAGTTTCGCGAGCCGCGAGGACCAGACGCGAGCCGCGAGGACCAGACGCCGAGACACGGGCGCGAGACTCCGGTCGCGGACCACGCCGAGACACGGGCGCGAGACTCCGGTCGCGGACCACGCCGAGACCGAGACACGGGCGCGCGCACCACGCCGAGACCGAGACACGGGCGCGCGCACCACGCCGAGACCGAGACACGGGCGCGCGGGGCGCGAATCCTCGGCCGCGAACCGCGAGAACCAGGCTCGCGGTCCGCAAAGGATCCCGCGCGACCCGCGAATGGTCCTGCAACTTGCATTTTGTTTGGCTTTAATTTTAATTGTTTTAGAGTATAAATTGGACTTATCCTCATTGTTTGAGGTATCGAATTTTACAGAGCCTAAAGCTCTTTTCTTCATTTCTCTTTGGATTTTCACTTTGAATTCACCATGTATTATTGTATGGATTATGGTTATGATTGTGTAGTTATGGTTGTAGGCTAAACCCCATCTTGGGTATGTGAGATTAAACCTCTTGTTATGATTTGAGAACATGGATTATGAAGCTTAGGAATGGTTGATTTGTCATTGAATGATCATGAATTATATGTGTATTGGATGCTTGAAATGGTTAGGAATGATTTCCTAAGTATAGATATGTGTTGGATATGTGTTAGACATTACTTTTCCATGGTTGAAATGCTATCATTTCTTCTATGTAAAAGTAGTGAATTAGGAATCAAATATATGTTGTTATCAATTGTATTTGTTCTTGAGATCATTCATTAGCATTATATTTATGTCAATTGTGTTATCACATTGCATGGGTAAGGTGGGAAAACATCTAATTTGAATCAACATTGGTTAATTTATCTATTTGCTATCATATAGATAAGTTGCCAATAAGAGTTGTGAAAATGCTTTCATGATTCACAACTAGAATAGAGATGATTTCTCATTACAAACAATCACCATTCTCAAAGTATCATAATTAGGTTTGAGGAAAAATCCATAACAAGAAGATACAAATCTCATGTACTCAAGTTTCCTTTTCTCTTAGTGAAATCTCTAGTTAGAGTAATCTTATGCTAAAGTAGTTGTAATTCTAGAATCCTAGTTACTTTGCATAGTAGTGTTTCTTAAACAAAACTCAACTCAAACCCCCCCATTTGTTTACATTGCTTTTATATATGTATATGTATATATATTCTACAAGATATACATAGGAATAACCTTTTCCCTGTGGAACGAACCTTACTTGCCATTGTACACTTAATAGTGTGGAAAGGTAGTAAGTGATCTATAAATTGTATATTTGAGAGGTACGGCGACGACCTCCCACCTAGACAGTTTCCGACGTCGGAAACCCATAGCCTGGACAGGTTACGACGTCGGAACCAAAGAACCAGCCACGGCGGTTAAAAACCACCGTGGTTCGGTCGATGACCAGCCACGGCGCAGCCAACCACGGCGGTTCAAAACCGCCGTAAAACCCCAAAAAACCGCCGTGATTTGCCATTTTCTGCACTAGTGCCATATGAACCGTATGATCATAGCATCCAACTTGTCTGTGACTGATTTTGGCAGACGGTAGATAGCCATTGTGTATGTTGGAATTGATTGCAGAACCGACTTTGCTAACGTGATCACAATCGTTGTATTTGCACATGATATTTTCACAATCTCCTATTTTTGTATTTTACTACACCCTCCGTCCCAGCCCAATATGCTCACTTTGGTTTTCATCCATTACTCAGAAAATGTTTGATCATTAATATTTTTAGTTATGTGCAAAAACAAGTTATAAAAATTTGATATTGTGAAAATACATGACATTATAAATCTAACAAGATCAAATACGAAAATTTTAAAGATCATTTATCAATTCAATTTTGACTTTGTGAAAATATAATATTAACAAATTACATGTTATGATTAATTCAACAATTTAAGGTACTCCCACGATTATATTTTTGTTTATCTATGTTTTTAAAAAGTCAGTCAAAATTTAGTATTTTTGACTGAAAATTAATTGTGCTAAAACAGATGGATGAGCACTTTTCTGAAATTCCACTTTTGATCACTCGACTATTTTGATTCACTTTTGATCATCGAAATTTATAAAATATTCCAAAATTGATCACTTTTGACTACTTAACTTCTTAAGAAGTACCATCCTCTGTCACTTGCTGGATATTGTGGAAAGCTAGGAATAAATGGTTTTTTGAAAATGTCCCAGCCAATATTTCATTTGTACTGAGTCAGATCAAAAACCTAATTTTTCTCATGTTTTCAGCTAAACCTCTTTACATAACCTCAGCCATTGACTATGAAATTGTTGATCATAGTTTTCTACCTTTAGTAAAAAGACCTCCAAAGCCAAGGATTTTTAAAATTGCATGGCTGAAGCCTGTTTCTGGTTTTAAATTTAACATTGATGCTTCTTGGTCCTCCTCATCCCTACATGCTGGTATCAGTGTCCTTATTAGAGACAACAGAGAAGCTTAATTTTATTGCTGCCCCATAGTTCTTTCATTGATGCTCAATCACCTTTGGAAGCAGAAATTAAAGCAATCCAATTAGTAGTTAGTTTTGGTAGTAGTTTCTCTGAATCTATTATCATTGAATCTGACTGTCTAAATGCGATCTCCTCAGTGCTTAATCCTATTACTGCTCATTGGAGACTGTTTCACTTATCTGACATGATACACCGAACTATTTCTCCATACTCACTCATACATGTCCATAGAGAAGCTAATATGTCTGCTGATGCCATTGCTAAGATGTGTTTAGATACCAAACATGATGCTTCTTTTACTTTTGGCTCCTTACCTGATAGGATTCAAGGTCTAATTAGACTTGATCAAATGGGTACACCCATTCTGAGGATCTCCAGAATGGATGCTACTTAATCATTTTGTTTATTTTCTCAGGTAACTAGTCACTCATTGGACTTGCAGCAGTGCAAGGTTGCTGGAGCTACCAATGGAGCAACTCCCTCACTAATCAATGGATTATCCTCCTTCACTGGGGACTTTCTGAGCTGCACAAAATTTCCAATCCATGGTGCTTTTTCCTTCTTCCAATCCGAGACTGTCTTTTGGGATTAAGTCTTTATCCATAGGCTGAATTAAGTCTAAGTTGTCTCGTGCTTCGAATTCTCTAACAAGCAAGTGGACATATAGATTTCTTCTCATTAGGCCTCTCACCTTTTAGGCTCTTTGAGCATAGAATGAATATATTTAGATATCTCATTCTTTTTTGGAAGCTTACTTAGCTTCGGTTTGAGTTCTTAACTCTACACCAAATTGAATCCCTTATGGATTTTTATTTCAACTGTCATCTCTTAGATGTGGTTTCTTTGTAATTTATTTTTGCTAGTTTTTTAATGGTATGGGGAAGCCAATATACATCCCTCCACTTTGGGGGTTTATCAAAAAAAAATAAAATAAGAAGTACCATGATCAAAAGCTGGTAAAAAATAGTTAAGGGATTTAAAGTAGAATTTTTTATTTAAAATAAATATAAATACTTTGGACTTCTTGGCATAATTGCCAAAGGTATGTATTTACAATTTTAACTCCAATTTCTACTATCTTTGAAAACCTGAAAATAAATCAAGTTTTCATTGGCTTTCATTTGTTATTCATTTTAATCAACTTGTATCTAAGGTCCTGTTTGCTAAAACTTTTCCGTAGATTAGTTCATTTCAGTTCAGTTCAATTCAGCTAAATATATTTAAATTTATTTCAATTCAGTATATATATATATATATATATATATATATATCAATTCAAATAAATATATTTATATTTTTTTCACTTCAGTTCAATTTAGTTCAATATTTTTTTATAATAAGTTACATTTTTACTCTAGATTAAAATGATATATGTCAAATTTCAAAATTATTTTAGTTCAGATAAATACATCTAAATTTTTTTCAGTTCAATTCAATTCAGTTTAGTTCAACCTCTATAACAACTAATTTCCAGTAAATTCATTTAGAAAAAGTTTAAACTTTCACTAGTGCAGGAGGAGGGCTACAGCGGCGGTTCCGTCCCCATTGCTCGGCGGTTATGAACCGCCGGCGGCAGGGGCGCCGTGCAACGGAACTGGAATTGCTCGGCGGTTTTGAACCGCCGCGCAAGGTTGCGAGTTCGCAACCTTGTCAGGTTCATCCGGTTGCGAGTTCGCAATGAGCTAGAACGTGCAGGTTGTTTTCGAGTGTTGCGACAACGGATGCTCCTCCGGTTCAAAGGTTGCGAACTCACAACCACCATTTCAGGTTAAGGTATTTGTTTGTTCCTGAATCTGGTTACGAATTCGCAACCTAATTAGGTTCCACTAAAAAAAATACCGGCCAAAACTGGCCGGTAAAATAAAAATGCTAGAAACGAAGAAAAGAAACAAAGCTATACTTAAATATAAACAAAGAATACTCGACATATTACAGTGTTCAGTACATGAATAAGTTTCTTCCAAGATCAAAATTGAAGAAACCAGAAGTTAATTTAGGAATTCACTATAGCCACCTCTTGCATCTACTGTGGTATAGCTCTTAAGCACAAATTCTGACTTGAAATAGCACCTGCGCAAATGTTGAACTGAACTAATTAAAACATAACTTAAAACTATTTATGATTATTTAGTACTAGCAACTCAACCGAAATGAAGCTAAATCCAGGGGATATCTAAACATTCAACATAAGATAAATAAAACCTAGCAGTATATCAGCCTTGTATAGTTATTTCAGAAAATGTATCTTCATAATCCATTAATATCTCATGGCAAGAATGAGAAAAACATAGCAAGATCACATACATGACCTTAATATCAAAATAGCACTACTAGTAACACGTATCATGCAATTTTCGACAGCAAGATGCAAAGAAAGAAGCCCTCTAAATCAAGAATGCATTTTCCAGATTTTCAGCAGAAGACCATTGCAATAAACAAGCATACAATTACTGATTATCATAAACACATTTCCAACATCAGTTATAAACCGCAGCGATTTTATAACCCTTTGTGAATGCTATATTTCAAATCAACATGGATCGTTCTTGATCAGAGAGTGTATTCCAGATTACAAGGATCTTATTGACACAAGAATTAACAAAATTTGAGCTACGGTTCATCAGTTACGAAATTTCAAAGTGAATTATAAAACTGATGCGAGCAGAAAAGTACTTAACAATTGCAGAACTTCAAGAGCATTTTTCTCACTCGTTTCTAAACCAAATTGTCTCATTCTTGATTCTAAATCATAGTTTGTAATCTCATTTTTCCAAAACTAATAAATTTATTCCATATAGACCAGCTGTGATATTTTTAAAGTGAGTTCCAAACTGATGCCAGCTGAAAACTGAAATTAGAAATTGCAGAACTTAAAAACCCTCTATCTCTCTTGTCACTTAGCCGAATTGGCCCATTCTTGTTATTAAATCAAAGATCAAAGTTCAGTGAATACACCAGTATAAATATCAGCCACAGTGGAGTTATGGTTATGAAGATATGAATTTTTAAAGTAACAGTCAGCTGGCTGCCCAGAACAGCACCAGTCCAGTAAAATGTACATGAACAATCAGCAAATGGAAGAAATACAAAACCTTCTAATCACCATTACTTAATTTAAGACCACAGACAAACAATAAAGATAAGTGTTCAGCTGTTTGTCAATAACATATGAGACCCTTTATGCAAAAGCAAGAAAATTTTCAGCGTTTCTTCTACGCCTTCCATTCCTCTAGAATAGTTCTATGCAACACACGCGTAACAACACTTTTTCGGATTACATGGTAAAACATGTTCGTGTAAGGTTGATGTTATGCAAAGACTTTTTAGGACACACATCCATGTAGAAACAAACCAAACAGCACTTTTGTAATGGAAGGAAGAAGTATAAACTATCCAAGAGACTCCATAAAACTGTTCAAGTAAGAAGAATTTCACCTTTGCAACCGCTTGAATTTCCCTAGCAGTCATATCCAAAGCCAGCGCATAGCCTGAATAATCACACAATGTTAACATTCCCTTCGAAAAAAGATCATACATTTATATCACCGAGCACGAAATCAAGATTGCTCTGCCTAGCTAACACTGTCTCACAATTTTCTTTTTGCAGTTTTTAAATGCACGATCAATCGACAATCATGCATGAATATCTTTAGCTATGCGTAACCATAAATCGTGAAAATTTGATATATTAAAACTGCAGATTTGCAGAAGTAAGATAACAATGTTATTATTTGTGTATCAACAGAATTCGAAGAATGAATAAGTGTGACTAATTTAGCTTCACCTCCAACATAATCCATGGCGGAAGCCTCAGAAACGTCGAGGGCCTTCTGGCCGATGACGACGGCGAGCTCCACCTCGTGATCCAGCGATTCCAGCGTGTGGGGGACCTCGATCTTACCGCCGTTGGGCAAGTACGACGTCGTTGGCTTCATGAAAAGCACGGGCTCCTTGGGGACGGCGTTGCCGAGTTCATTGGCGTGGGCGGCGTAGTTCCGGCCGACGGCGATGATCTTGGTCCGACGGCGAGGAGCTTCTGATAGGCTGACGCGGTTGTGGCCATAGTTGCTACGGCGGAGTTGGCAAAAAATTGACAACTTGGATCATTTTAAAAATGAATTAGGATTTCAAACTGCTTTCTCATCTTCTGATTCAAGGACATGGATATTTTTTAGACATGATTTTCTAGGATCCTTGGTCTCAAAACATGATCAATTTACACATTTACATGTAACTCATTTGTCCAATTCCCTTGCTTTTGAAATTTTTGCAGTATATGGTTACCACGATTAAACTGAGAGAAAAAAATGTTTGATATCATCTCTGCAACAATTTCAAATTCTGTGATGCCATGCATGTTTAGTGACTGGAGATTTTAATGTAATTAGATCACTCTCTGAGTACAAGGGAACCTCTTCCCCTAAAATAAATGGAATAATAGAGTTTGATAATTTCATTAACTCCAACTTGCTTGAGATAAACACAGTAGGGAACCCTCTTACTTGGACTAATGGTAGAAAACTCACTCATAAGGTTGCAAAGAGGCTTGATAGGACCTTAGCGAATTCACAGTGGTTTCAAAAATATCCCCTCTCGACTGTGCAGGTTCTAGGTAGACCCCCATCAGACCACAATCCTCTTATACTGGATACTCAGATTAGTGAAAAATCATATCCAAGAGCTTTTAGATTCCAGAACATGTGGATTGAGAACCCATCCTTTTTAACAAAGATCTCAGGCAATTAAGCAATTCCTTTGGAAAAGCAAGGTATGTTGAGATTCTCTATCAAATTGAAAAGGCTCAAAACACATATTACTGCATGGAATAAAGTGACCTTCGGGAATATCTTCGACAAGATAAAGACCGTAAAGTCACAGATTGTTGATGTAGAAGCTAGGTATGATCAATCAGCCCACCCCGATGACCTTATAGCCCTCACAGCTTTCACTCTGAACAAACATCCCTGTTACATCAAGACATGATTTTTTGGCAACAAAAATCAAGATAGCACTGGCTTAAAAACGGGGATACCAATACAAAGTTTTTCCATCAGAGTGTAAAGGATAAACAGGCTAGACTAGGGATTAATAAAATAAATGTTGGAGATAACCACTGGATCAGTGATCGAGAACTCATAGGAGAAGCAACAGCTGCTTTTTATAAGCATCTTCTCACTGATGACAACACTGACCCAACAGGACAAGACCTCTCCCATTTTTTAGGTTATATCCCTAGCACAATCACAGATAAAGACAACACTACTCTTCTTAGACCAGTGGAAATGGAAGAACTAAAACAAACTGTCTTCAATTTAGGGGACTTTAGTGCATCTGGACCAGATGGTTTTAATGGAAAATTTTATAGGGTCACATGGGATATCATCAAGGATGATTTGCTTACTGCAGTCAGGGAATTCTTGTGTGGAGTCCCAATGCCCAAGGCTTTTTCCAGCACACTAATCACCCTAATCCCAAATGTGCAAACTCCAACTTGTTTTGCTGAATACTGGCCAATCAGTCTATCCAACTTTTCAAATAAAATTTTCTCAAAAATCATTGTAGATAGACTTAAACCTGTAATCAGTAAATGCATATCAGAGGAACAATCAACCTTCATTGAAGGAAGAGAAATCTCTGATAATATACTTATTATGCAGGAGTTAGTTAGGTTAATAGATAAGCCTGGATAGAGTTTAAATACTATACTCAAACTAGACATGTCCAAATCTTTTGATAGAATATCTTGGCCAATGTTGAACTCTTTGTTACTTAAATATGGTTTTCATGGTCATCTTACTTTAAGGAACATCATTTCTGCATGGTTTTCTGTTTTGATCAATGGCTCACCATATGGTTTCTTCAAACCATCCAGAGGTTTGAAACAGGGAGATCCTCTATCTCCTATTCATTTTAACTTCTTAACTGAGTTGTTAAATAGAGGTCTCAAGCATATGTTTCAACTAGGTTGGATTGATAGATTTAAATTGCCTCTAGGAGTTGTAAATGTCTCATATCTCTCTTATGCAGATGGTACTGTCATATTCATACAGGCAACTAAAAAATCTTTGACCAACTTGGTTACCTTTCTTGAGCATTATCAAACTGCATCTAGTCAGTTAGTTAATTTCAGCAAAAGTGCATTTTATGTGGGGAGGAAAACTAGCTCTCTGAGAATTGCAATGATTAGAAACATTACCTCTATGTCTTAGGGAACTTTTCCTTTTCAATATTTAGGTGTACCAATTTTTATTGGCATAAAAATGAACATCTATTTTCAGCCATTAGTTGAGAAACTGAGTGCCAAGGTCCTCAAATGGAACAATAAATGGTTGAATATGGCAGGTAGAATCATTTTGATTAGGCATGTCTTATCTTCCATTCCCCAGCATATTTGGTGTGTTATGGCTCCCAATAAGCACATTATAGAAGTCATGGAATCAATCTGTGCCAACTTCTTATGGGGCTTAAATGACCAAAATGTTCCAAAGAGACATTAGAGAACATGGTCCTCACTATGTTTCCTAGTCAATCAAAATGGACTTGGCTTTAGAGATTTTCAAACCATCATTGACAGCTTCTCTATAAAACTGTTCTGGAAGCTACAGGTGGGTGAAACTCTATGGGCTAGGTTCATCTGGTCATTTCCAAATTCTTATTGGACTTCTGACCCTTGGAATAGAGTAAAGGCAATTACATTGTTGGCTGAAAGTAAGACTCGACTCATTGTTGGACATGGTCAATGTAACTTTTGGAAATTCAATTGGATAGGGAAAGGTTTTTTAGCTGATCTATGGTCTAGTGATGATGACATTCCTTTCCAGACCTAACAATTGCACAGTTCCACCAGGATAAAATGCTTTTATTGCCACAAATAATTGATGGTTTTTCTAGTGCTATAATTCTTTACTTGCAAAGGTATTTTATTTTGTTTGACAGGAAAGATAAGCTTATCTGGGAGCCAGCTGTCACAGGTAAATTCTCTGTATCCTCTGCATACGTAACTTTAGCTAGAAAAAGAGAAATCTGCTACTCCCTCACAAAGGTATGAAACCCCCTGCTCCCTCCTAAAATCTCTGTACTACTTTGGAAAATGGTGAACAATTTTCTGCCAATAGATGAAATCCTCAAGAGGATGGGTTTTAATATAGTCTCTAAGTGCCATTTATGTGACAGTGAATTCTCAATTGATCATTATTTCCATACTTGCGGCTTAGCTACACCTCTATGGAAGGAAATGTTTAAAATTCTAGAAATTCCATCTTTAACCTTTCCTCACTTATTTGACTGTTTCTTGGTGTTGGTCAGTCTCCATGTTTTCAAAAGCAAAAAACAACTTGTTTCATATTATTCCTGGTGTCATTATTTGGATTATTTGGATAACCATAAACAAGTTTATTTATGAGGGCACCAAACCATCCATCATTAGCATGAAAAAACAACTGTTTTTCTTTATCACTGTTATATTCACAATCCATCCCCATATCATAAAATCAGATAGTGAGAGTATAGCTGAGAGAGGATTGCTACCCATCCGAAAATCCCCTAAATCTAAACTGATTAGATGCTACAAATGGAAACCTCCTGATATGGGTTTTAAACTTAACATATATGCATCTTGTCCTTCTCTCAACTATGCCACTGCTGGTTTCTTAGTCAGAGACAATCTGAGCCAAGTTAAACATATTGGGGCTTTAGTTCTCCTAGTAACTAATGATCCTTTGTTTGCTGAACTACTACCTTGTCTCATAGGACTAAAATGGTGTATGGAAAATTCTATGCTACCACTTAATGTTGAATCTGACTCTTTGCAGGTTATAAGGATGATCAACCACCAGCAATCACCTATTGGATTATGGACTATTGCCAATGGAATTTCTATTAACATATTTATTGCTAAGTATTTTGGAACCTGAAGGGTCACACACAATAGAACATGTCATTGAGAAGGAATGGATTAATAGTGATTAATTCATGGTGACTAATTGGCAATTATATGTTTATGGATTATTTGATAATCAGGATAAATTTGGAATTGATATTAGCACTAATATGAGCATTAGTGCTATATCATTATTCTCATTCATCAGCATTTATGGAGACATAAATCAAGGAATGAATTGAGAGGGATTAAGGGAAACGTTTCCATGATCATGAATTTGTATCATTAATATGATTTTATCTCTACAATCCTAATGCCTCTATAAATAGTCTCCTAAGTCAGATTCACCATAAACACACTATTACTAGAAATCAGTTCTAAATATAGATTTGGGTGAATGGAGCTGGCACGTTGAACTGACTGTTGTCCCAGTAACAAAGTTGTGTGGATACCATCAGAGGCCGACTACTTGTGCGGCTGGAGATCGACGCCACTGAGAGATCTTCCACGGTCAAACCATCGGATCAATTGGGGACTCACATCAACAAGGAAAGCATCGGATACCGGAGATACGTGATTCGTCAATCCGGTAATCTTTCTACGCATTACTTTATCATGATCCTGGCTATTTAGTATTAGTGAATACTTACATCACCCCCATGGAGAATGGAAAGAGAGCTATGGCAGATTCAACGGCTAGCAGCAAATTTTCCTGCTATTTTTCCATCATATTCTAAGAGAGCAAAACACCTCAGCTCATGAAGCAGCTCTTGTCACTCATTCCAGGTTGCAGCAAAACCCACTCCCTGATCCATTAAGAAAAGCTATAATGGGAGATGCAATGCAACTACCGACACTCAGAATTCACACTTCCTAATAACAACCAATACAAATTCTGTCTAAGGAGGCCGGCGATTTTAAGTGGGACCGTTTGTGACCCCTCCACAATCCACCTGGGAATTTTGAGGAAGTTTTAAAAGTGTTTAAATCTTTAATATTCAAGATTATGACATTATGATTACGATATGTGATATCTAATTGATTATAATTGGTAATTAGTTACCTAACTATTAAGATTGTTGTGGTTTGTTGGGCATACTCAAGATCATAATAATCAAGATAGGATCCTAGCCCGCTATGGATTCCTTAATGGAATTCTCAAGGTCAAACTATGAGGGTTATTGACTTAAAAATAGTGGGAGCAATACCGAAGTTGTTTTATGCCATTAATTTCTATTTTGGTGTTGTTTATGTGCATTTATAATTCATTACATCTTTATTTCACTACTTGTAGAAAATGTCTTCCAATATGAATCTGCATAATATACTTTATGAGAACAAGCTCACTGGTCAAAACTTCATGGAATGGATCCAATTTCTCAAAATTGTTTTGAGGAATGAGAAGATTGCCTATGTCCTGGATAGTCCTATCCCTGATGAACCTGCTGCAACGGCCGAGCAAGTAGTCAAAGATGCTTATCGTAAGCACACTGATGACTCTGAGAGTGCTTATTGCCTTATGTTGGCCTCGATGAGTCTGGACTTGCAAAAGCAACACGAGGACATGAAAGCCTATGATATGATGCAGCATCTTAAGTCGATGTATCATAAAAGAGCTAGGACTGAGAGATTTGAAATCTCCCAGGAGCTTTTTCGTTGCAAAATGGCTGAAGGTTCCTCTGTTTCATCTCATGTGTTGAAGATGATAAGTCTCATCGAGAAGTTGGAAAGGTTGGGATTCAAATTGCTACATCAGTTAAGTGTTGACTTGATTTTGCAATCTCTACCTGATAGCTTCTCCAACTTTGTGTGACCTTCAACATGAATGATGTTGAGGCGAGCACGTTGCCTGAATTGCTTAATATGCTGAAAACTGCAGAGGATTCTATCAAAAAGGATAAGGGAACTGTGATGTTGGTTGAATCGTCTTCTAACAAGAAGAACAATAAGCTTAAGGCTAGACCTAAAACCTTTAAGAAAGGGGGTGCCAAGAAAGTGATGAAACCAAAGGATACAAAGGCTAAGGGCACTTGCTTCCATTGTGGCAAAGATGGCCATTGGAAGAGAAATTGCAAGGCTTATCTTGATACCAAGAAGGAGAAGAAGCTTGGTGAAGCTTCTACTTCAGGTATGTTTATGCTTGAAATAAATCAATCTGCTGTTAAGTCCAACTCCTGGGTATTTGATACCGGATCGGGAACTCATATTGTTACAAATATGCAGGGGCTAAAGAACAGTAGAAGGTTGGCTAAGGGAGAAGTGGACCTGTGAGTGGGCAATGGAGCAAAAGTTGCTGCTTTAGCCGTAGGGACTTATAGTCTTCCTTTACCTAGTGGTTTATTTCTTGTTTTGAACAATTGTTATTTTGTTCCTTCACTTATGAGAAACATCATTTCTATTTCATATTTGGATGAAGTTGAAGGGTTCACTATAATCCAAAAGAATAAAAGTTGTTATGTTTATTTTAATGATGTATTATATTGTGTTGGTTACTTACATAATGGTTTGTACTTATTGGATATGGAAAACCACGTGTTCAACATAAACTGCAAGAGGTAGAGATTAGATCATGTTAGAGATTCTTACTTGTGGCATTGTAGACTTGGTCATATCAACGAGAAACGCATAACCAAATTGCATAAAGATGGCCTTTTGGGAGCATTTGATTATGAATCATATGAAACTTGCGAATCTTGCTTGTTAGGCAAAATGACTAAATCACCTTTTAGTGGAAAAGGTGAAAGGGAATTACTAGGTCTTATACATTCTGATGTATGCGGACCCATGTCAATTCAAGCTTCTTAACTTTTACAGGCGATCATTCTAGATATGGTCACATATACTTATTGAAGTATAAGTCTGAAGTATTTGGAAAGTTCAAAGAATATAGAAGTGAGGTTGAGAACCAACTTGGTAAAAGTATCAAGATACTTCGATCTGATCGGGGTGGTGAATACTTAAGTCAATAATTTCAAGATTATCTTAAAGAACATGGAATTGTTTCACAATGGACTCCTCCATATATGCCACAGTTGAATGGAGTGTCTGAAAGAAGAAACCGGACCTTATTAGATATGGTTCGTTCTATGATTAGCCATGCAAGTCTCCCCAAATCTCTTCGGGGCTATGCCCTGAATACTGCACTATATCTGTTAAATAGAGTTCCATCAAAATCGGTAGATTCTACTCCATATGAGATATGGCACAAGAAAAAGCCGATCATCAAACACTTGAGGGTTTGGAGATGTCCCGCTTTTGTGAAAAAGGTGGAATCTGACAAACTTGAACCAAAGTCTGAAAAATGTTTTTTCGTGGGTTATCCAAAAGAGTCGTTTGGATATTACTTCTACAATGAGAACAAAGTGTTTGTCTCTAAGCACGTGACATTTCTGGAAAGGGAATATATGCTAGAAATGTCAAGTGGGAGTAAGATAGAACTTGAAGAAGTTCTTGAACCACAAGCAGACAAACAGGTAGAGATGGAACCTGAGCCCAATTCTCATGATGATGAGATACAATCTGGGGTTCCCGATACACAAAACACACGTAGGTCAATCAGGACACGTCGTCCTCCTCAGAGGTATGATGACATATATATCATTGAGAATGATGAACCTGTTACTTACAGAGAAGTCTTATGTGATAAGGATTCGGAGAAGTGGCATCAAGCCATGAAATCAGAGATGGATTCCATGTATGACAATAAGGTGTGGACCTTAGTCGATCCACCTGAAGGGGTAAAACCCATTGGGTGCAAATGGGTCTTTAAGAAAAAGACCGACATGGACGGTAATGTGATTACTTATAAAGCACTACTGGTTGTAAAGGAGTTCACACAAAAATATGGTGTTGATTATGATGAGACCTTTTCGCCAGTTGTTATGCTTAAATCCAAAAGGATTTTACTTGCGATAGCTGCATACTATGATTATGAAATCTGGAAGATGGATGTTAAGACCGCGTTCCTCAATGGAAATCTGCAAGAAGAGGTGTATATGATACAGCCTGAAGGTTTTGTTTCCAACGACCCTGACAAAGTATGCAAGTTATAAAAGTCTATTTATGGACTTAAGCAAGCTTCTAGAAGCTGGAATCTTCGTTTTGATGAGATAATAAAAAAGTTTGGATTTATCAAAAAATGAAGATGAGCCTTGTGTATACAAAAAGATAAATGACAGTGTTGTAGTATTTCTTATTTTGTATGTGGATGACATACTGCTGATGGGAAATGACATACCTACCCTTAGATCAGTTAAGGAATGGTTAAACAAAAACTTCTCAATGAAAGATCTAGGAGATGCAACTTATATCTTGGGAATAAAGATTCACCGAGATAGAGCTAAAAGGTTGCTCGGCCTCTCACAGTCAACCTACATAGATAAAGTTCTAAATAAGTTTAGAATGGATCAATCTAAGAAAGGTTTTATTCCTATGTGTCATGGGATTAAGCTCGGTAAGGAAATGTGTCCTAAAACTGATGATGAGAGGTTAAAGATGAAAGATATACCATATGCTTCCGCTGTGGGATCCATCATGTATGCCATGTTGTGCACGAGACCTGGTGTCTCATATGCTCTAAGTGTTACGAGCAGATACCAGTCCAATCCTGGTGAGATTCACTGGATTGCAGTCAAAAATATTCTTAAGTACTTGAGAAGAACTAAAGAGGCTTTTTTGATCTGTGGGGGAGCTGAGTTGACATTAAATGGGTATACCGATGCTAGTTTCCAAATGGATGTGGATGATTTGAAGTCCCAGTCTGGATTTGTCTTCACTTTAAACGGTGGAGTTGTTAGCTGGAAAAGTTCCAAGCAGGATACCATTGCCGACTCCTCGACTGAGGCAGAGTATATTGCCACTTCTGAAGCCGCTAAGGAAGTTGTTTGGATGAGAAAGTTCATTTCAGAACTTGAAGTGGTTCCATCAATTGTTAATCCCATAGCTTTGTACTGTGACAATAATGAGGCGATTATACAATCAAAGGAACCAAGGTCCCACCAAAGATCCAAGCATGTTCTAAGACGCTACCACTTGATTAGAGAAATCGTTGGTAAGGGTGAAATTAAGATAGAAAAGATTCCTGGTGTGGATAATATTGCTGACCCATTGACTAAGCCATTATCTCAGAAAGTACATGATAGTCATACTAGTTCATATGGCTTAAGATTCATGGGTGATTGGGTTCAGCATTGATGTAATGAATTATTTGTTTATGCACTTATATGGCAGTTTCATTATTTTACTATGTATTTATCTGATATTGAAATAATGAAGTCCTTAGAATAATTATTCGAATTATTCTTAAAGTTCCCTAGTCATAGTATTAACAATAATAAGGGCATTGTTGAATACAGACAGACTAGCTTGTATCGTGATACATGAGTGATCTATTGGAGAATAGTTCATTGGAATGACCATTAAAGATTTCCATAGGGTTATTTAATTAGTGCTAATGGAAATTCTCTACATGACAGAAGTGTAAAGTAATCCTTTGACTTGAAATCATAAAGAGTATAATTTATGTGGATAGTTATGCTTTGACCCTTCTCGTCCTTGGTCGTAACTGACTCCGCGTACGGTTGGATTGGGTATGACAAGAAGCATGGATTGATATTTTATGATTAATAAAGGATTCACCGCTCTAGTGGGGGAGTATATCCAGGATATGGCCACTTGTTGAATATCAGCTCACAATGTTTGCCAACGATTTGATAAAGTTAGAAAAGTTCTAATTTTATTGGGAGGGAGTTGAATTCGGGAACAAGAAAATATCAGTTTGTTAAAGAGTTGGCACAATACCTTGCTCTTAACTGATAATGGATATAGTATGGTGAAAGGATATTTATTACATGGAATCTGGTTCATGGATAGGTGAAGTCGATCATTTGACTTATTCCTAAATGCTTGGGTGGTCATGATGCCTGGCTAGAGGCCAATCTTGATCTATAAATATAACGATAAATTAAGTTGTTAATTTGATCAGTTTTAGAAATACCACGACTGAATATTGTCTTTAGTCCAAGTGGGAGTCTGTTGGATTATGGACTAATGCCAATGGAATTTCTATTAATATATTTATTGCTAAGTATTTTGGAACCTGAAGGGTCACACACAATAGAACATGTCATTGGGAAGGAATGGATTAATAGTGATTAATTCATGGTGACTAATTGGCAATTATATGTTTATGGATTATTTGATAATCAAGATAAATATGGAATTGATATAGTACCAATCAAAGTGAATCAAATTCTCAATGTTATTTGTAATAGCGAAAACAAATATAAATTCCCATGACATAAATGTTATTTTCATTTTCGCTATTACATGGTACCAAACAAACAAATATAGTACCAATCAAACTGAATCGAATATTTTATACTCTATAGCGATTACATTATTAGTAACATTCTTTTTTATTTTTGTTAAACATTTTTTGACGTAACATGATACCTTAAACAACCTAGTATAAATCAAATTTATATATATGTACATCAAATTTGAACTAACCTAGTATAAATCAAATTTATATATATGTACATCAAATTTGAACTAACCCATCTCATTTATATTATTTTCAACCCGCTAGATTTAACGGGTTTACCCGACCCGTTTAAGACCAATTTATAAAAATTACCCATTATACCCAACCCGTTTAAGGGCCTACTCGCGGGCAAAGCCCATGTACTGAAGTTTAACCACCCGGCCAAATCGACAATGACATTTACTAGCCAGGTAGTAAAATAAAATTTTCATTTTTACCAGTTTTACCTTTCTAAAGAAAGTTTTTTTAGGGTTACCGTAGTTTCTGCAAATAGTTAGACAGATGTGGAGAAGTGGGAAGGTCCATACCATGGCTGATTTTTATATGGAGTTGCAAAGGCTCCAATGCCCACTGAAAAAGCTAAACAAACCAGAATTTGATCATATACAAGAGGCTGTAGTAAGAGCAAAAGAAGAATGGGAGGAAGCTCAAAAGGGATTGCATATGGACAAAATGAATGTAGAGAAACAAAAGCTAGAGTGGAAACTGAGGAAGAAGCTTGAGGATATGGTAGATTCTGAACTGAAGTTTTTGCAGCAGAAAACCAAAATAAAATGGGTCCATGAGGGGGATAAGCCAACAAAAGTTTTTTATGCAATCATGAAAAATAGACAGTACCGAAATCATATTGTCTGTTTGAGTGATGGAACTAGGATGATATATGGAAGAGAAGAATTGGAGAATCACCTAGTGGAGCACTTTAGGCAACAGTTTGGAGTTTGTACCAACTCGGAAATGGACATCAATCCAAAGGTGACAAAGCAAGGAACCGTGCTTGCACCAGTGCAACAGGCAAGTCTAGTGTGCCCATTGACATATGAGGAGATAAAGAGAGCTTTAAAGGGAGTTCAGGCTGATAAGAACCCTGGTTCAGATGGTTTTTCAAGCCTATTCTTCAGGGAGTGTTGGGACGTTATTGGAGAGCAATACGAAATTTTTTTGAGGGAGGAGGGATGCCAGATGATTTTAACATGGCAGTTATAACCTTGATACCTAAGGTACAACAACCACAATCTGCAGCAGACTATAGGCCAATATCTTGTTGCTCCGTGTTTTACAAGGTAGTGACAAAGCTTATGTGTGGAAGATTGGGAAAATTATTATCAGATGTAATTCATGTTAATCAAAGTGCTTTCATCAAGTGGAGAATGATAGCTCATAATATTCTCCTGGCTCAGGAATTGTTGCACAGGTACAATCACAAACAGATGTCAGCTAGTTGTTAACTGGGATTTCTTGTTTAAGTGGCTAAAAGGCACTGCATTTCCCGTGCATGTTTATTTGGTGGGTAAGAATGTGTTTGATCAATTCTGTTTTCTGTCTGGCGTTGAATGGTAGTTATACTAGAAGCTTTCCAGGGAGGAGATGGGTCAAACAGGGTGATCCCTTATCACCCCTTTTATTTGTCCTGTGTATGGAATATTTTACCAGAATGTTAAAGCTTGAATTTGACAGAAAAAATATTGGATACCATCAGAGATGCAGGAGAGTGGGTATACATAGTCTTTTATTTGCAGATGACTTATTGATATTTAGCAAGGCAGATGAAGTCAATGAGAGGAATGCAAGACGCCTTGATAACGTTCCAACATACCACGAGATTGGGCATTAATGTGAAGAAATCGAAGGTGTTCTTCTAAAGTATGGACACTGCTGAGAAAACACTTTTGGCTGATATATTGCAGGTTTCACAAAGGACTCTACCACTGAAGTACCTTGGGCTTCCCATATCAGGGGTCAGATGGGATAAGACTACATGTACAACCTTGTTGGAGAAAATTGCAAGTAGATTGAGGACTTGGAACTCACGACATCTTTATTATGCTGGCAGAATTCAACTAGTCAATACTGTCTTGATGAGTATAACTAGTTATTGGGCTTCAGTGTTCCAACTGCCTCAAAGTATACATGCAGACATTAAAAAGATGTGCCGAGACTATATTTGGGGGAAAGAGGAAGGAAAGAGAAGCTTCTATCCGGTGGCTTGGGCTACCATGACTAGGGCAAAAAGTCAAGGAGGCTGGGGAATCCGAGATTCATCTGTCTGGAATTCTGCAGTACTTTGCAAGCATATATGGGACATTGAGCAAAAAAAAGACATTCTGTGGATCAGATGGCTAAATGAGTACTACATATTTACCTATTCAAGGGAAAGGAGTTTTCTACATATTTGCCAGTAGATGGCCAAAGTTGGAGCTGGAAGAGGCTGAATAGAGTCAAGAGCAGAATGCTCGATACACTTCCTAAGTGTGTCGACAAAACAGGTAAGTTCAGAGCTACAATGGCTTATGATTTGCTAAAGGAGGTGTCACCAGATACATGGGCAAAGGTGATTTGGAATTCTGCTATATTTACCAAACATAGCATCTTCTGGTGGATGTTGTTAAGAGGCAAGCTATCTACAGTTGATAGACTAGAGAGCCTGGGAATTCTGGATGCTACAACCTCAGTATGTGTGCTGTGTAAGAAAGATAGGGAGACAGCTCAACATTTGTTCTCAAAATGTGAATATACCTTGAAGTTGTTTGACAACCTAAATCTTCAAGGAATCTTTAAGGTTGAATACTGTCTTATGAGCATTTTGAGGAATGTGGTGCGGAGGCGGCAGCAGAATACTGATGACACTGAGGAGCATATTCAAAATGTGGAGAATTGGAATCGGAGGGTTGTGTGGGATAATCGAAGGAAACTGCAGCAGTGGAAGGCGGAGAAGCACAAATCGAGACGAACGACTTTCACTTCTACTCTTTACAGTATATGGAGGGAAAGGAATTTGAGACAATTCCAGAACATGGAAATGAGAGTTAGTGACCTGAAGAATAAAATCGTGGAAGAATGCAAATGGAGGATGGAGATGCAAGATAGAAGTTAGCAATATGCATTTTATTTCAATATAGCATTATTGTTAATGTACTTAGTCAAAATGAAAGTGATGAGATGTAGCAACATGGCTGGAATTAGAGTAGCTAGAGTGAAGGCTATCAATTTGTAATTTTGTTATTAGAAATGAAATGAAAACCACAGTTCCTCAAAAAAAAAAGTTTTTTTGTCCCAGAAGCGTTCCCGATGAGTTGAGAATAAATTAGCAGTAATCTGTATAACCCCAGACATTTCCGCAACCTCACTCCACCACACCAAAACATACAAACAAACAAACATGTCAATATCCCCACCCACCGCCGCCACCACAGCCACCGCCACTTCCGACAATCCCACCGCCGCCGCCGTCGCCAATTCCGACGATTCCACCACCACCGTGATCCACCTTACCTACTGGTGCCATGAATGCGACATGAGCGTCCTCCTCTATCCCCCGCCGCCCATCTCTTCCCGCTTGCCCCCCATCTGCCCCCACTGCCAAAACGACTTCCTCGAGCAGATGGAGAACCCCACCGCCACCCTCCACACCACCACCGTTGGAAACGCTTCCCCGGACGACGACGACGACGACCTCCTCCTTGACACCTCCTACTACTACCGCCTCATCAACAGCCTCCTGACAGCCACCGCCCCAACCGCCGCCCGCAGCACCCACACCAACCCCGCTTCCAAATCCGCCATAGAATCCCTCCAACGCATCACCGTCGACTCCGCTTTTCTTCAGAAGGACCCAACCATCGTCTGCCCTGTTTGCAAAGATCAGTTTTCCATCGGCGCCGAGGCCAAAATGCTCCCCTGCACGCATACTTACCATGCCGACTGCATCGTCCCGTGGCTCGAGATCAACAACTCCTGCCCGGTGTGCAGGTTTGAGCTCCCCAGGGAGGCTAAGCATGAGGTTGCTGCAGGTGAGGGCGGGGATGATGGCCTTATGGGAGCGAGGTTGGACGAGTTGTTGCAGGATGATCAGGATGGCCTTATGAGCATTTTGAGGAATGTGGTGCGGAGGCGGCAGCAGAATACTGATGACACTGAGGAGCATATTCAAAATGTGGAGAATTGGAATCGGAGGGTTGTGTGGGATAATGAGGTTTTGTTTTCCCCTACTCAGATTGGGGAAGATGGGAGCGGTGGAAGGAGGGGTCATGTGGAGAGGGCTAACAGCGTGGAGACTGTGACGAGCTGGCCGGCTTGGCCTGTGGATGCTGGTGCTAGTGCTAGTGCTAGTGGGAGTGGGAGTGGAAGTGGGAGTGGAGATGTGGAGATAGGCGGTGGGAGAGGGTCTAGTGAAGGAGATGATGTGAGGTCTTGATATTTCAAGAAGATTTAGGATTGGAACATTCAGCATAGAATAAAAGGTAGAAATGATTCTTTCAGCTGGCTCTTGAGTTAAAGTTCATTCATTTGTGCATGAAATGTGTTATTTCTGTTCATTACTGGATTGTTTTGCATTCTGCAACTCATTTATACTGGATTTTCTTGCATTGTGGATATACTTGCAATCTCTGTATAGAGTTATAGACATGGATTATTGAGCTTGAGGTAGTTTTTGTATGTGTTGTTGCATTTTTTGGGGTAAATGGAAGTTCCAGTTCTCAAGATATTCTTTTTATTGGCTTTTCTCTTCAATTTAAGAATTGTTTGGTGTATGAAGTTGTGTGGTGGATATAATGACTTGTCATCCACTGCTTAAAATTCAGTCTTGATTTTATGGATTTGGAAATTCTGAACTGTTAACCATGATTATACATTGTTATGTTAATAGCATATGAATAATATTGTAGGGCAAAGTTGTCTTAGAAGCTTCACGTATGGTTAAATATGACTAGCTTATGACGCGCTATAGCTCTTACATTGTAGTCAGGTGCACTATTGCTCTTAGTATGGGGTAAGGTGCAGTGGTGCACTATAGGTTTATAGGTTTACACATAACAGTTGTGTGGCTTGTTTGCACCTTTGCAGATAATACTTCCAATTCCAACTTTCTGTATTCTATGGGTCTTAGAACACTTTTCTTAAGAGCAAAAAAAAAACACTTTTTTAAATGATTAGGATGGTGCTATTGAGTATTGAGATATCTTTTTGAGTGCTTTGTATCTATATCCAGTTTTGGTTGTCTTCTGTAAATTTAAAAGCATAATTGCATACATACGTACAAGATACTATCCTTTCTTGGATAACGTCTACAGCTGAGATTTTTTAACAACGCAAAGGTTCAGTTCAGTTGTCATCTTACTTGTATTATGTTTTTAGAATATTGACATCAAATCTGCCAATATTAATAGCTTACTTGTATTTTGTTTTTAGAATATTGACATTAAATCTGCAAATATTACTTGCTTGGCGGCTAGTAATTGTAGAACATTTTACTCTAATTTTTGAGAGTATAAAATGTTACTTACTCATTGATCTGTAATAATTATAATATAAGATGATGTTGTTTCGCTAATCATCCTAACTGAAGAATGATATAAAGTGAAACAAAATCTCATTTTTTTTTATGAATTATGATTCTGCCGTTCTGGTTCCATGGTTTCATCCTCCTACCTTGGAACAATAGTGAGTTCACCAAAAACCTAATTAGTAGTCAAATATAATATTTAGTTAACTACATAGCTTTTGCTACACCATAGGAGGTTTAAAGAGGGGAATTTGCTTATGGCTATTACGGGAATCTTATTAAATTGTGGTGTTTCTGTATCTTCTTGAGTAAAAACAAGCTATATCCAAAGGTCCCTAGTTTAGGTACTAGGGTACTTAATATGGCAATTTGGTGTTGGCTTCATATAGTTACTTTACACCTGTCTTTAAGCCATGGGTGTATAGATATTAAATCAAATCATTTCATATGTTTATTTGGTCTTATGTATATGCTTCTTCACAAAGAAGGCCACAAGACACTCAAGCTTTATTTCTGTGAATAAGAAACCGCGGTCGTTGTGTAATGCAAGCTCAACTAAATGCTCATAGCTGTCCTCTAAGACAATAATACTTGTGAATATCAGGTATTTTGATGTCCACTTTGCCTCTTTGAATTGTGGCCCTGAGTGGCTGTATAAGATGTATTTTTGTTGGTAACCAGGCGTTTCTGCATTTTTCTGCTATATTATGAATGATCTTGTTTGTTTCTTGCCTCTAAGTCAAAATTTATTATGCATCTCCACTTGTATTCTTTAGCTGTTGGTATACTTGTTTTCTTAATGTCTCGAAACCCGTTAAATTTTTGACTGATTCACTTTGCAGATGATTTGTATAACTTGGACAGCCTGTAAAATGAGGAAGATACAAAAGCGTATGAACTGCGGGAGGCACCATTCGTCCACTATATATACTAAAGTGTAAAATACAACCCTTCCCCTTTTCCCTGTGTTATATAGAGATGTAATATACAACCCCTCCCCCCTTCCCATATTTTTCTATAGAGATGATGGAATCGCATGCATTTCATCGATATAAACTTTCATGTACTCTGCTTGTTGGATATTCTGCTTAAACAAAATGAGGGATTTAGTGAAGCAAACAATAGAAATTTGGGTCCATTTATTGAAATGTCCTGTTATTATTCCCTAATTATTGTAATGTTGCATGAGTTGGGATGGAAATGTGATTGGTTCTCCTCACATGGGTCAGCTGCCCTGCTGTCTTTATCATTTTGGTACTGCTATAGCAATATCCCAATCCCAATCCCAATATCTGAACATGGGATTCTGTATCTTGACTTAGACAGGTGAGGTCATATCATGTGCTGCACTTGCATGTCCACTAAAATTTCCAATTAGGAGCTGACTTCTCACTTCCACTAACTGTTTTGGCTCTTTTGTTTTCATGGCTTATTTCAAATAGTTTTGGCAAATGGTGATGAAATCTTCATTTTGTTAAGAATTCTATGGATGTGGTACTAACATATAGGTATCAAGTTTGGGATAGTCTTGTTGAGAAAAGCATTATCATAGCTTGTGTATGAGGCTGTGCTATATATATTGCGATTTCCAAAATCTGAAAGAGTTCTTGGGTGGAACTTGACTGATTGTTTTAACTGATGTTGCTGGGGTGGTAATCCTTTAACGATTTTCTATGACATCTTAAAACACTAAAGTTAAATGGTACATTGGTTTACAATTCATGAATCACAGACTGAAAAGCATGAAAAGAGAGACAACCTAGAAAAGTGTCTATGTTAGAAAGACAAACCAAACCAACTATTGATTGCAGAAGTTCAAGAGGAATAAGTGGTAGTAATAGCGAGATTTGACCGGCCAGCAAAACATCCTTTCATCTCGGTCGAAACATACTTTTAAAAAAAATAAAAATCTGGAGGATTATTGACGGCTCCTCAACCCAAATAAAATAAAGTACAAAGTTATCCGAAGGCTGATGAGCCCGAAGGCTGCAGTGCCCGGTCGAAACATACTGTAATGCAGTTTTTAGCAAATACAAACATTCCTGATGACCTTTGCTTCCTTTGCTTCCTCACCCATTCAGCCAAATCTTCTAGCAATTAGACCTGTCAAATGTTTCACTTTGAACTCATTTCAAGGTATTTTGGCCATTTTGCATTTTTATTTCTTTTTTAAATTTCATTTTCCCATTTCAAGGGTATTGTAGGACTTCATGCTTGAATTCAACCACAGCTTTACAAAAAAAAAAGATCATGTCTCACTATTTCATGGTTCATCTCTGCTAGACTTGATCGACATCCCATTCTTATGTCGTGATTCTTATGTCGTGATTCTTTTGTTGAGAAACCAATGGTCGAATGCGAACACAAATCACATGAACATGTGTTTTTTTTTAACGAAAAAAACTAAAGGAAATCAAACAGATAAATTAAATTTTTTAGACATTTTGAGTTAAAATTTGAAACACTTGTTTTTGTTAGCGTCTGAAATATACTTTTAATATGGAATTTAGTCAAATTTTTAGTTCAATTAAAATTGGAGCAGTATTTTTCAAAAAATAAAATAAAAAATTGGAGCAGTATAGAATTATTTTTGGACAAAATATTATTTTGAGAAAAACTAGAGGGTCTGTCTGCTAATTTTCCTTATCTTTAGCATCCAACTAGGGTTTTCTCGGGGGTAAGCCGCCTATAAATACCTCTCTTTTCCCCCTCCCTATCATCGTCCCCATATCTCCGCCGATATTGTTTTTTCTTCTTTTCTTTTCTTCCATCAAATTGTTTTAAGAAAAGGCAACAATTTAGAGTCGCTGAGACGCTTTCTATCCGTAGCGTTTACAGTGCTGTACGTTGCCGACAGAAAATCGGGTCGGATTCTGGCATAAGAGTCTTAAACTTAATCGGCTCTAATGCATTCTGATGTCCCTAAATACGAAACTTTATTTCCGATGTGTTTGATTGGTTTAGCATTCCGAATTCTAGATCTGGAACTTTCTTGGTCTCGATTGACCTGGATCATGCCATGATTTCTAAATTGGCGAGGGGAAGATGAATTCATAAGTCTATAAATTCACTGAATTTATTTTTGATGTCAAACTATGAATCCCGACAGGTTCTGATCGCCAATTATATTTTATTTTTTATTTTTTCAAATCAAATGATTTGAATCTGTGAATCTGGGCAGATGATGAATCAATTTATACAAATGGGTAATTTTCGACTGATTACTTTGATGCTAAAACCTTGGAGAACTGATGCCCATTCTCGTAACATATTAATTTGGTTTTCGCAGATTTGTTGAATCGTCTATAAAACGTTGCCATGAAAGAGAATCAGCAGAGAACTAATCAAACCAAAATATCATCGCAATTGCAGAAAATCGAGTTGTATTAATAAACTGGTTGTAAATGACAATATTACAAAGCTCATAAGAGAATTTATTAGTTTGCACAACCCAAAAGTTGGGGGCAAATCATCCCCTACACAGAGGAGGAACTCTTGGAGGCCTCGAGATCAACGGCCTTCTTGAGGAAGCTGTCGTCGCCGTCTTCCAGCGCCATCTGGATCGGGCACGACCCGAGCCCGTCGGCGATTGCCAGCATGATCTTCTTCATCTCGCCGCGGAACTCGTGCAGATCCACCGTGCCGCTGCGGTCACAGTCGAACGTGTCGAAGATGGAGTCGTAGAGCTTCGTCAGCTCCTCCGGGGTCGAAGCGACGTCGACTCCGAAGTGGGTCTCTATCAGGCGGAACGACTCGAACGCTGGCCTGAGCTCCGATCGGGACAAAACGCCGTCGTTGTTGCTGTCCAGGGCGGCGAATTTCTCGTCGGCGCTCTTGTTGAACACCGCCTCGTTGCTGACGAAGTCGAGAACGGTTGAGCCATCGATAATCACTACCCCCATGTTTCTGTCTGTGTTTTCTGGCGGTTGTGTAGAATTTGAGGAGGATTTATTTTGGGTATATAAAAGGAGAGAATGAAATATTGAAATTGACACTTTGAACAGATGATGATCAAAGAGGGGGGACACCGACATTAATTATTCGGCCACTATGCGGCCATCCGAGCACACGTGGTTTTGGATTTTAGTGGTTGGTTTTATTTTGATTTATTTTTTTGCAAAGTTTGCTTTCGAAACTTATTCATTTCCACACATAAAATATCTAAACAGCACACGTTTGTAAACGAAGTAGATCTTATAATCGTCTGACACGTGTCAACTATTTATAAAAATATACTTCTATTAGATGGGTTAATTTCTATCTAACATGAGAATTTGACATGATTGTAAGTCCGATTTAAAAGTTAAACTCACTAATTTCTATCTAACATGAGAATTTGACACAATTGTAAATCCGATTTAAAAGTTAAACTCACTGTTACAACAACGGAACTCTAAAAAATGAATTCATAACCGAGACCATTGTAACAACGACCAAACTCGTTAATGCTGTCTAACTAGTTCCGCTAATGGAAATTAGAAATCTGAGATAGTAGTCCAACGCGTTCCGTTAAAGGAACGCAGTTACGGTGGTTTTTCCTATCAAACAACGGCGGTTAAAAACCTCCGTGAATCTTTCAGAGCTTTTAAGGCCCCCTGCAGATGGCGGTAAAAAACCGCCGCGAAAGGGGCCAAAACCCGTCGTTAATAGGGTCTGTTTGCAGTAGTGGAGGCGCGTGAGGCAGCTACGGGCGCCGAAATTAGTCAAATCGGGCGCCGAAATTAGTCAAATCGGAGCGACACGACTTAGACCCCTCATTTCCCTATGGCCAGCTCTGCATGAGGTTTCTCTTCCTAGATTTTCAGGCGAAGGCTATCCTCTCAACGTCATCACCGATGTCGGATCGGGATGTGGACCGGAAACAATGGCTCTAGTTAGCAGGGTCTGGGGCTTCATGTCTCTAGGGATCAGGAGGGATCCTGTTCATCGTGTCTCAAGAAGGCTCAGATCGAACTTCTCGAGGAGTTGAACTTATGGTTCAGGTACTTTCCGGTGGATGGAGCTCTGATCGAGCCCACCGGTGACCTCTGGTTTTGACGGATGGATGCTAGTCGCAAATTGGCGGAGGTGAGAGCAGATTCGGTGTGGAGGGATAGGGTGGCTGGGTACTTTTAGGGTGGGGGTGGAGTGTAAAACCCCAACTACAATCCTAGTAACTTTTATTATCACAATAATAAAGTAGTTTCAATGTTCATTAACGATAGTGGAAGCTAGATGTTCTAACTAAAAATTGCCAACACAATCAAATAACTCAAAATAAAGCTAAAGACATATGGTCTTGGCGTCCTCCATTTATTCGTTGCGCTCGTACCTTATCTAGGCCTTAACCTAATTTTTTTTTAAAAAAAGAGTAAGGTGAGCTTACGCCCGTGAGGGTTCCAAAAAATATAATATAACACATTTTCATGATGCAATGGAATGCAGACAGTATGTAAGGCACATATAAAGTATTGAACAAAAGTATCTTTTAACTCTTGAAACATTCACAAGTTATTTCAGATATGAATAATACACATGAAAGTTATAAGCCAGAAAATGATAACACATAATCACATAGTCAAAGGATACTGGTTGGAGACTATCAGAGCATTCTTCTCATAGCCTCAGAACAAGGTTCCCTGATAATTACTCCGTGCTATGTTGATCACGCAAATAGCCATCAGGCTAACAAGTAGACCAACGTCACTGGTCACAGGAGGTATATCACGTGATTACTGACGGAACCCTAAAGAAACATAGCCAGCGATCGGGCCCAACGCCGACCTCGCATGGTTCGGTATTTCAACAGGGGATTTGGAATCCCAGGTCAAGCAAGCAAGCAGGCAGATAACAAGGCTATGGTGATAAAGTACACCCATAGTAACAAGCAACATATAATAGGCTATGGGTGATAAAGTACGCCCATTGTACAAGCAATAAGAAACAAGTATATGATCAAAATTTTTAGGAATAAGCACATTTAAAACAACCAGATACACAGTATTAAACTGTAAAGTGTATTTGCATATGAAGTGTACAAATGTACCAAAACCAGGGTTCAAACATACCGGCTCAAACAACAATAGTCGAAAGAACAGATTTAAAACATCAGGGTCAGAACACAAAAACATCTTTCTTTAAAATAGTTTTTGGATGTGAAAAGTATCATCTTAAAACTGTTTTAAAAACTTAGGTCTTATTTTTCTAAAAAGAAGAAGAAAAAACCCTCACCTTTTCCCTGACTTAAGACGTAAGATTCTCGTTGAAGCCTGCAATATATTTTCTGAAGTAAAATATTAATCACCATTAACTGAACGGTGCTCTACTGAACAGTAAAACTAGTATTCCTAACATTATTAAGCACAAGGTACTGCCATATTCCTACATCACATTCCAGTCCAGGACATAAAATTGCAGTCACTTCATAAATCATAATCCCCTTTTCTTATTTAATTCTTAACCAAGTTTGTCCATTATGATTTATAAATTATAATTTAAGGATCCAAGAATACTAAAATGAAAGAATTATCTTAATAGGAATTATGGTAATTAAGATATGAATTTTTGAATAAAGGATCCAGTTGCTGCCAGAAAAATGCAGAAGTTCAAAAGCATCTATCTACTTCGTTTCTTAGCCAAATTGGTTCATTTTTTATTCTAAATCATATTTCCCAATCTGAAGTTTTTAAATATATAAATATCATGCTAAGGAGACTTATGGATTCAAAGATATGAATTTTCAAAGAAAGGTCCAGCTGCTGCCAAGAAATAGTGCCAAAAAAGTACAAAAGTTCAAAAGCATCTATCTATTTTGTTTCTTAGTCAAATTTGTTCATTCTTGATTCTAAATCATAGTTCTCATTTTCAAGTTTCCAAATATACCAATATTATTCTAAGGAGTCTTATGGATTCAAAGATATGAATTTTCAAAGAAAGGGGCAGCTGCTGCCAGAAAATAACTTCAGAAAAGTGCAAAAGTGTTCATAGATATCTTACATCCTTTAACATCATATCTAAGATAGTGATATCATCAACAATCTGAAACTAATTTGTACATTCAAGAATCTCACAATATCAATTATAGCAGTACAAAATTCATAACATATACACAAGTTCAACCGAAATTCCCTGTAAACAACAACTATAAACCCAATCTCCAATATACGATTTCATCCTCCCTTCATCATCAATTATAAATTATGGTTCAGTCCAGAGAATGGGCTTTTAAGGTTAATTTGAGAAACACAACAGAACTCACTTACAGTTACGACAAGGCTATTGATCGGAAGATAGAATGTCTATCCAATTAACTCCCCTTTCTTGTCTACTACGCTGCCCAACCTTCTTTGAGTATTTTGGTTCAGCCAAATTCAAAGTGTTGATTGCTGGAGAAATTAAGGTCTTATGGTGGTTTCTATAATCACGGGTTGTTCTTGATTCCAGCCGAAACCCAAGCAAAGATGATTTCGGATTCAACAGAATCATTCTTAAAATTTTATTCTTAAAACTTCCCAAAATCTCATTATTCCAAATTCACCCCAAAAGAAAATTATTCCAACAACAAAAATAGTGACTAGTTCAGAAAGTAAATAGAACAAAATTCTGGGGTTTCACATGGAGAGGTCACCGAACGCGACAAGTGCCGGCCGGTGCCTCCCTTGGCTGAGCAGTGAGGATATCCTAGAGAGAAGTGGGAGGATGAGTTCTAGAGAGAGAGAATGGAAATGGAGGGAAAATGAACCATTTTGATGATCACTAATTTACTCCTTGTAAGGTTATACTCGCTGTGAAAAACTTGTGGTTCGACATATAGATCACTAACCTGGATTAGTTGAGTCGATATCGATTGAATATTATTAACTATAATCTCAAAAAAATTTGTATGTCTCAAGTTTTTTCCCAATCTATTCATGTGTAGGTTTCAAATAATAATTAAACAAATGAGAAACACAAATTTAATGTATACTCAAGCATTAAATTTTCAATCCCCAAGTTGGACAATCTATTAGAGTTGGAATAATAAAATATAGGAAATCTTGAATTTTCATTCTGTATCTGATAGAAAGTGGTAGAGATGATGTTGGACTTACTTTAACGGGTCGTACGGAGTTTATCTCTAGCTAATAATTATAATTTGAACTACTCAAATTAAAACAATCGTTGTGAGATCAAGTAATCAACGAACTAGTACCCATTTGAACTACGAAATGGGGTTTGCTAGATGCATGTCATTTTTCTCTTGCATGTCTGCATTTTTACCATAGTAACCCTAATATTGTTAAGGTAAAAAATGAGCATGAAATCATAGGGTTCCATCAGGGGGCATTATGGTAAAATGTGGATCTGTAAGAGAAAAATGTACGTGCATATAGAAATTGCCAAAATATGCCAGCTACACAAACTTAAAAGAATTAACTAGACATGTTGTTGGTTTTACTACTACCAATTTGAGGCATTCTCTTGAACTTGCCGATGAATCGTGTGACAATTATGCTATCTTTTGGGATGTGTAGACGTACTAGGAACTGTACTTGTTTTGTCGAGGAATACTATTAAGTGGTGGAGTTGGTCAGAGGGATTCCTCTTTCTGGAATTGAAGTTCATTGTGTAAAATTGTTTGGGATATATGGTAGAAAAAGGATATTTTAGCCGATGGGTACAAGCCTATAATCTGAAAAAGACGAACTTTCTGGATTACTGCCTGGAGGGACATACAAACAAAACAATTGGAGTTGGGAAAAACAGGTTGATTTGAAAGATGATATTAAGCACTATCTCACATGTTGATGTAAGGGGAGGTATCAGCACAAGAAGGACGTATAAGTATCTCAAGGGAGCAATGCTAGACAGACACGGGCCGTATAGGTTTAATATTCTTTTCCTAATTATAGAGTTGTAATTACTCTCAATCGGTATAGTTATTTTAAGTAATTAGTTTTATAGTTTTTGTTCTACGGTGATTCAAACGCCTAAGAGAAATCTCTATACCATTCCTCTAAGGTGATTTTTGGGATTTTGGTCTTTTTTCAACTATAATCTTTCCTATCTCTATCCCTATTATAGAAATTTTGAAAAGATAGAAGATTTTCTTCTCCAAATATGTGAAGAGAAAATTTAGAATAGTCAAACAGTCAAAATTTAATGCTATGTGCATTATATATGACAACTACACAAACTTAAAAGAATTAACAGAACCTGTTGTTGGTTTTACTACTGCCAATATGAGGCATTCCTTAATTTGCTGATGAATCCTCAGTCAATTATGCTATCCTTTGGGATGTGTTATGTGTAGATGTACGAGGAACTGTACTTCTTTTGTCGGGGAATAGTAGAGAGGCAATTTGCCTATTAATAAGCACTAAAAAGGAGATGAAATGAAACCCTAAAAAACAAGAATGACGTTTTCAATTAACTAAAAACACCTTTTGGACTTACAAAACATTCATAGAAAGAATCTAAAAAACACCACACGATCAACATCATAGAAATTTGTATTTTGTTGTGCTTAACCCACTTCTATGAGAGTCGGCCCTGAGTTGGATATGGGGAAAACTGGTTGATTTGAAATATGAAATTAAACCCTGTCTCACAGATTGTGTTGATCTAAGGGGAGGGTTCAGAAAAAGAAGGGCATATAAGTATTTCAAGGGAGCAATGCTAGACAGACTGGACGTATTGGTATAATATTCTTTTCCTAATTACAGAGTTGTAATTACTGTCAACCAATAATTCAGTATAGGTTTTCTACGTAATTAGTTACATTTTTTCTAAGGTAATTCAAACACCTAAGAGGAATCTCTATGCCGTTCCTCTAAGGTGGTTTTTGGGATTTTGGCCTTTTTTCATCTCTAACATATTTTCTATCTCCATCCCTATATAGAGATTTTGATAAGAGAGAAGATTTTGTTCTCGAAATATGTAGTGAGAAAATTTTGAATAGTCAATCAATCAATTCTCTCCATCCCCCGTGAGATCAAGTAATCAACGAATTAAGAGATTGATTTCCTCCTTGTGAGATCAAGTAATCAATGAAAACAATAACAAATTAACTAGTTATATATGGAAGCTACACAAACTTAAAAGAATTAAGTAGTCATATGTTGCTGGTTTTACTACTACCAATTTGAGGCATTATTTTGAACTTGCTGATGAATCCCCGTACGAACTAGGAACAGACTTCTTTTGTCGAGGAATACTAGAAAGGCAATTTGCCTATTAATAATCACTGAAAAGGGGATGAAACCCTACAAAACATGAATGAAGTTCAAATTAACAAAAAAAACACCTTTTGGACTTGCAGAACATTCATAGAAAGAATCTTAAAAACACCACACCGATCAAACATATTGTTGATGGTTTCGTATCCCGCTCTATCATAATAACTAAAAGTAAAACCAAACTAGTGAACCGGAAGAGGGGTGTCGGAGAGGAAGTGCGAAAACAGCGACAGACCCCGTTCCGGCGTGTACGTTGGGACCTCATGACCAGCACCTCTAACACTCGTAAATGTCAGATTTCCTTCGTAATATTGAGTAAACCCTCCAACCTGAAAACACACATGGATATTGATCAATAAATTAAAGGCCTATTTGATTTTATCAAAATGAAAGAATAATTTGACATACCTCGCCGGCAAGATACCAGGGACTCCACGGTTTGACGATCGGAACTTTCATGGCGGCTAAGGATTGAAGCGTAGCAGTGACCGGAACCCTACCGTCGACATCGCCACTGTATTTCAGAACACGGATTCCATTCTTCATAAGCTCTTTAAGAATCGGAAGCACCGTTGAGGCCCAATCAGTCCAGTTCCCTATAACCGAGCCATTGCATAAAGCATATGGATAGTTTATTCCGGTCACGTTTGCATGCATCGCCGCCTGAACCTCAGGCCTGTTCAGGTACGCGATGGTGTAGTCGTCGCCGCATGGATCGTAGTTCTGAACCGAAAACGGCTTCGGTTTTGGGGTCAGCACTGGCGATTTGTTCTCAATATCCTTCATGCATCTAGGGTAGTAGATGTTGTATACGTCGATCTCACTGTACAGATTTTCTGCAGAGTCGAGGAGGTCAACACACTTATCGGTCGCATTTGCTTTCGGCGCGAAATCGCAGTTTTTCTTGATTGCTTGAAGTGCCTCTCGGGAGATGAGTGCGTGAGATTCCCAGTACTCGTACATCCCCAAAGAGTCTGTCTCGTCATTGATCAAGGCATTGCCAATCTGCATTCAAAATTGTACAAATTTATATGGAAGAACACAAGTAAGTGAATTAGGAATCAATCATATGACTAATTAATTAGTACCATGATTCCTTTGAGGTTAATGGTGTTGCCTTTTTTGGCCTTGCTGTTATGTTTCAGGACGTTGTGTGCAAGCTGAGGCACATAATGGCCGGCGAAGCTCTCGCCGGTGATGTAGAAATCCCTGGTTTTGTACTCTGGAAATCTTTCGAGCCAATTCAATAAGAACACCAAATTTTCTGCTGCTGTGCTTGTGTCACCGCTCACTTCCGTGCTGTTGGAGTAGGAAAATCCTACTCCTGCCGGAGATTCGAGGAACAGAATATTCGCCGCTGCAAGTTTTTATAGACATTATATACATCAGTTGTGTTCGTAAACAAAAACATGAATACTTTTAATATGAATTATTGATCAAAAGAAGATTATAAACCCTTATTCCAAGCAAACTCGTTCTTGAAGAGTGTTTTTCCGTCGCTGCCAACTCTAAATGGTCCAAGTTCCTCCATTGCTCCATACCCAAGAGATGAACAACCAGGACCTATATATTTCATGCATAAACACAACTAAATTAACCATATTTCAAATATATATATCAAGCACATAGATAACCTATATTTCTTGTACTGTTCTATTGAAGCTTCATGCACAACGAAATTAATTAACCATACATATTTCATGAACTGTACTAATATATCAAGTTGAAGCTGCACATAGTCTAATGTAAACAAAAGATGAATATTTAAAAATATGGTTAAAGTCTTAAAAGATATCATACTTTAATTTCCTACATATATAAAATAATTTTGAAATATATGTTACAATGATGAAGACAAGAATATAACATATCATAGTAGTCTTTCACATAAATCAGTATTTCTTAATTGTTAAATTTGGATTGAGTATACATCTATTCAACTAGTAACGATTTTCAACAGGGAACTTTTATGAATAGCGTAAAGCAAAAATAGTGTAAAAGAAACGCACCTCCATTGAGCCAGAGAACGAGAGGCAAGTGTTTAGCCTTTGCGTAATCCTGATCAGCCTCGACGAAGTAGTAATAGAACGCGCGGCCGGCAGATTCATTGACGGTGATGTATCCGCCGTACTGGTTGAACTTCACCAGCGGCTGTCCGGGAAGCCGGCGAATCCTATCCTTCTCCTTAAGCCCCCTCTGGGACCGAACCGCCAGCAGTTTCTCCGGTTCTACGGCTTCGAAACCGGCGGTTTTGCCAAATCTACCGGAACGTTTAGCCTTCAAGTACTGGTTGAAAGCCTCATCCTTTTGCTTTACCGCGGTGACATCTAGGGCGAAAAGAGAAAGCAAGAACAGCAGGGCGAGAATATTTTGGCACTCCATTTTTATTGTTAGTTCAGAACAAATAAAACATGTTGATATATAATATATATATATAGAACAAGACTCGATCGGCAGCTGTATTCTCGAATTCTGAGACTCAGAGTCGAACAAGAAGTCTACAACTGTAGCAATGGTTTGTTTCACGTAATCTTCTTCTTATAATTAATAAGATTTTGCGTAATCTAAAAATTAAATAAAATAAGATTCTGCCTAAGTTTTTAAGTAAGAACTAGAAGTCAAATGTTAAACAATCTTCTAGATTAAAATCATAATCGATCATTAAATTGAGTTTGACCCATGAATATATATTTACCTAAACCGTAGGTATTTTTTCACTCACTGTCCTTTCCTCAATTATTATTTTCCTAAAGTTTTTTATCAGAAAACCCCATGGATGAATGGGCATAACATATTTGTTACCACATAAATATGGCAACTTTCAATGCTACGAAAGAACTTGTACATAACCAGCCAATGAAACTCCTTCTCACCAATAAAAAAGGACAATAAAACTCGTGCAAATGCTTTGACACTGTATTTTTGCGATTATCATCATAGGTTCGGAATTTGTTTTCTATGTTTGGTTCTATTCATTATTGTGGCCTATTATTTCAGCATATCAAAGTCAAAATCCAAATCAAAATTGATCATTGCTTAATTTTGTATAAACAAAACAAAGACTCCAAATCCACATAATAATTGATTGTGATTTACTTCACATTCTAACAGAAGAATTTTTCACATGCCATCTTTTATATGAACTTTCAGGTTTTTATTTCTTTCGTCCTATTACTAGTTGTTATTAGAAAAATTATTATTATTATCATGGTATTAGCACATCTCAACCTTAAAATTGTTTCCTTCAAATTGTTTCCCTCGTTTAAATGTACTGAGTACTAATAATTGGTCTTAGACCTTGTTTTCTTGAGGCTTCAACATTCAAGTTGATCATCCCCAAAGGTCTTTTTTTTTTTTTTTTTTTTTTTTTTTGCAACCGGCCATCTTGGCACGTGAATCTCAGTCCCGTGAATATCGAAATTTTAAATGTTAATAATGGCATATATCCAAATTTTGTTTTCAAGATTTTGTACCTTTGTTCTAAATTATATATGCAAATAATGAAAACATCATTGTACAAGAAACAAATAATGTAAAATAAAATTGTAAAATAAATAAAAGAATGAAACAAAAGCAGTTTGCAGCATGATATATAGCAGCAGCAAGCTATTATATATAACGTAAACAAACAAAGCAGCAAGCATAACAGATATACTGAAGAAGCGAACAGCATGCATGCCCCGTTGCTTCTAGGCAGTTTGCTTCTAGACAGTTGCAGCATTCGCGGAATTTTTTACACCTGTTCCTTTTTTCCGTTAATTTTTCCGAATTTCTTCTCAACCAAATTTTAAGATTAAAGGTGCTGCAAGATTGAAAAATTCTTAAGGCTCCAACGTGATTCTCACTGGTAATCATCATTTGTTGTTCGTAGTCCAGCTCAAAGACGAAGTTGTTTTCTTGCAGTACTTGAAGTTGTTTCAAACCTTTGTTCCAGGTCTTATATTTTGTTGCAACCCATCTGGGCACGTGGATCTCAGTTACCCTCCCTGTGAATTGGTGGTCATTGAATCGTGTTAATCCCATCAGAATATCATACATTAGCTTTGGAAATTTAACGTCGTACCAATCCTCGAGTGTTATGCTTTGAGAGCAGCAAATCAATAAGATACAATTAATCTAGGAACTTTTTGGCAAATGGCAAAGAAAAATTGCGTCGATCTTCAAATATCGATGAATCATAAATGCGGGAGAGACAGATTATAAGATGTCGAACAATTCCTGGGATGGAGACAGAATCTGCAGACATTTGGGGATGATCAGCTTGAATGCTGAAGACCACACTTTCCCCTATTAAAGAAACTGTAGTTGAAGTTGTAGGTGGTTTTAATGCAGCCAAGAATCGCTTCAATTTCAGGAACATGGAGCTGTCTAAGAGCAATGGTGATGTTTTGGAGTCGCTTGGCAATTTTCAAGGAATTGCAGCAACTGTCGCTCAACGTTGTTGCACGTATGTAGCCTTGGCTCGGCATGTAGCTAGGCGGAGCGATATTGCTTTGAGACCAAATGCAATAAATGTCATTGATTGCAGTAATTGTATTGGTAATTTTTATAACGTGAAACACTTTTACGTTGTACATCCTCTACGTATGAAATGATATACATATTATATTATATGCAAATTATAATATAATTTCTCGAGCATGAATAATATTGTAAATATTTTTTTACCATTTTAATAATTTGAATACTACATAATATAGTTTTTCGAGTATGTAATTTGTTTGTATATAAAATAAAATTTTCATATACCTTTTCTTATTTTATATTAACTAACACAAATTTTAAATATTGTCTTATTTCATATTTATTATAGTTTATATTGCATTATTTTGTTTCAAATATTTGTAATTAGATTCTAATTAAAATATGTGGGACCTATTCAAACAACAACTGTAGTAGCTTACCATTGTTGAGGAATGTGGAATGTGGCTTGCCACATCATTTGCTTGAAATATATTGGAAAAAGTGAAGCTACACAATCATGTTGCTTACCATTGTGGATTCTCTAAGTTGTTGCTGCTGATATTGAATACGAAGCGAGAAATCCATCCACTTGATGAGTTCCCTGGAAATGATAACTTTGGAACAATATTGTAGCCTTGGTATTCAAAAACAAGATTGGAAACCTTAATGTGATAATTGGAGACGATAGAATTGCAGTGAGAAATCGTCATATTTAATTATTTATAATCAAAGAGCAACCTCGAATTATGTTCTCAAACACCCCATTTCCAATATCTACATCACTAAGACAGAGTCTTTTAAGATTAGGCCGCGTGATAATTACGCTCTCAGCTGCCAGCTAACGATAACTCCATAAATGTAAGTTAACCAGTGATTCGGCCTTAAAAACAGGCTGGGGCAGAACAAAGGAACCACCACGATACCATATGCCTATCTTAAGTTTTTTGAGACCGCGATTGTTTGTGGCGGCCAGTTTGACGCACTGATATAAGGTTTTACTAATAAACTCGAAGCTCTGTCCGGCGTCATACAACGTTGAAGCTATGATTTCGAGATGGGTATTTTGGTTGAGAGAGGAAAGAACATATCCGAGTTCTTGCAAGGACCTTTTTTCCGACCTGCGATCATACCCCTTCCATTCGAATGCCAAAGCGGGACGGCTTGTTTGGACAGCTCTGAATAGCTCCTTAGATAAGAGGCTAATTCGAAGAGCGGTTTCATTGGAGAGGTTGGGATCTCAGAGCAAGTGATTGATGATGATGCGATGGATGATGTCTTCCGGCAGTTCTGTTTTTGAAAACAGGAATGCCATGTCTGCAGATCTTGGTTTTGTGTAAACCCTTTCCTAGCTACCCCATACGTTTTCATACATAGGGTTTTTGTAGTCCCATAAAACCAATTCAAAACTGACAACGGGTTAATATTATGGAAAATTCTATTATGAAAAATTCTAATTAAAACTGTCCCGTTTTTTATTTTTTAAGTATTATCCCTAAAGGAAACTTGAAAAGTTATTCTTTTCAAAAAGTGTGTGGAATAAACGGCGTAGTTTCGTATTGACAGTCAACTTAAAAATAGTATTTATTAAATTAAAAATATGGAATAATAAGAAGGTATTTATATGGTAAGCAAACTCAGATGATATATATGTATACCCTAATTATGTCAATTATTGGCAGTTTGTAATTGACATATTTTGTACCATATTTCACTGTAATATTATTATACCATAAACCACGTTGTTTGATAATTTTTGAGGTTATTTGTACCTCTGTGCCTATATATATATACCAATATGTATCATAGACTATAATACAGCAATGATAAGGCTTAATAAACCTAACGCCTCATATGCATTTTAACCACAAAAAAATTATTTGAGGTTATTTGTACTGATGATTTTCGATGATCAACTCCTGTTGGTCGCTCTTCTCCAGAGCACAACTATATCGTCGTTCGTTGAGCCTCTAACATCTGTTTGGCGGACAACCTAGAACATATCTTGAACAATTTTGATTCGTGGCAAAGTCATGGCGACGAAGTCGGGATCGATCGACGTCCTGCGAAGGGATCTGCTATCCGTTCGAAGATTTTCTGAGTGATTTATTTAATTGTTCGGCTTATTTGTGTGATTACGAGGACATGTGTAATTTCGATTCAATTCTGAAACTTCCGGCAGCAGTTCGACGATCCAGAACGATACAAACATCAACGTTGAGGGATATCGGTCAATGAGGGATGCTACTGCAGGATCAAAGGGTTTCTTTGACTTGTAAGGAGAATGCAATAATTAACTAATTAAAATATAGACCGACCTTCTCTCCGCAAGAATCCTCGGTTTCACGAATGAATTCCTTTAGATAGAGTGATTCAAGTACGAGGAAGTATGAATGTTTCGAAACTTTTGACACGTATCAGAAAGCTTTTGAAGTGTACCAAACCAAGAAGAGAGAACTACATGATCTCTAATTTCAATTGTTTAGTTTTCTTATTAGTCTTTTATGGTTCAGGAACTCAGGAATGGCTTTGCGATATATGATTACGGACTTGTGACAGTTGTGAGAATATGTAAACAAGTGAGAATCTCCAAATCCACAAGAATAATTATCAGCATAAAAATATTTTGTATTCTAAATTAGGTGAAATTAGATATTTTTTTAATTTTAAACTTTATAAATTATTAGGTAGTATAAATATTTAGAATACTTGCGTTAATTAATTGGTAACATCCTAAATTAGTCTCCATGTAATTAATTATTATTTTACAGTTAACTCATCATAATAATTTGTGTACCAAAACATGATAATTATTTATCAAATTATTTTTGATAATATATTTCTATCATCACTAAATGTTTATTCTTTATTTGAAATTTCCTAACAATCCATAAAATTTGATTTAAAAAAGAAACTTTTCTTTTACTTATTGTTTGTTAGGTAATCAAAATAGGGTAAAATATACACTCTACCATTTTGACCCGAGAATCTTGATTTTAAGAATATTACAAAAAAAAAACAAAATTAAGAATAAGAAACTAACAATACTAATTATTTTTGCTAAAATATAATTATTTCTATTTAAACATTTTTAAATTTTATACTTTCTCTAATTTTATTTAATTGTAACTTTTCCTAAAAAAATAAAATTAATTGTAACTTTTCTCTTTTAGTAAATTAGATTAATTTCATACATAAAATACTTATCTATCCAATAATTTTATGTGATCAAGTATTACCGTCACAATATACATTAATAAGTGATCAGTACACCGCAGAGCCAAACTATTTGTGTGAAATAAATGAATTGACTTAAATTATAATCAGTGATAACTGATAAGAGATTTTTAAGACTAAATTATCATTAACATAAACATGTACTCTAATAATAACCAAAAATTCAATTAATAAGTGATCAAATACGCCGTGCAACGCACGGTGGAGCCCTGCTAGTTATTACAAAAATAATACAAAGTATGAAAAAATCAACTTCAATGGTTATTAATTGATATTGAACATTTATAGTAATGTACTGATTTCCCCTATTTTCAATGGTTGTTATTTGTTAATTGATGTGGTCTTAATTCATGGTGACCTTGTATAAAAGTTTATTTTTGAAGAGCATCTCCAACCACACCATCAATTTAAACAAAGTCAATAAACATGTCACACTAAGTGACTTTTTAACTATAAATCTTCTCCAATGCAAATGTTAAATATATAAGCCTCAATAAAGAATATACTCAAAACCCAGTCTCTAAATACTGTCATATATGTGTAATGTTGTTGGACTCATGTAATGTATATTTTTAGTAGTTCTAATATTTTTCTGTTTTACCTGGCTTAAAATTTTGCACTTTGTAATCATTTTTAGTGAAAAAATAGTAAATGGTAATATTAGTAAATGAAACTATTTTTTTTCGAATAATTCTCATATGAGGCATCCTCACCCATGAGCCAAGACCAAATAAGGAAAAAACCTCGACGCCACCTCATCAAATTTTGGTGCAAGTTCATCAAACATGTCACCTCATCAAAATCTTTGTGCCAGTTCATCAAACCTCACCAAAAAGAGTGTTTACTTGGTCCTGTCTCTTAGCTGAGGCAGAATTGGTCTTTTTTCTCTATCTCCAAATTTTGTTTTCATTTCTTATTTACTAACTTAGTTAAAATACGAGCATATTTTCACAAGATTTGTTTAAAATTTGTTCTGAATTATATATGCAAAATGAAAACACCACTGAAAACCCATTGTAAAACAAATAAATAAGAGAGTTTTGGGTGAGACGGTACTTGTGGAGACTAAGAGCCAACCGAATGCTCATTTACTGTTTTTACTTGATCTTTTAGTCATTTTAATTGATCTTTCAGTCAGTTCCCTTGAGCATTCCTTTTTTACCTTGATCTTTCGGTTAATTTGATCTCTCATTCATTTTGCTTGATCTTTCAGTCAACTCCCTTGAGCATTCCTTTTTTACCTTGATCTTTCGGTTAATTTGATCTCTCATTCATTTTGCTTGATCTTTCAGTCAACTTCCTTGATCATTGCTAATCCTTGATACGTTACTGTTATTTCGTACAAATTCATACCGAAGCTCAGTCTGTAGTTGGTCCATTTGAGACGGCTGAGCTCAGGCGAGAATTTGTAAATAAAGAATGTAAAATAAAAGAATGAAAAATTAAATTAAATAATTAATTAAAGTGAATTAAAATTAAAATTTTAATTCTATAGTAATCGTTAAACACAAGAATGGATTAGAGTTACAATTCAATTCTTAGCTAATTCGATGGATTAACAAAACCCAATAATTCCATGAAACAACCACACCCATTAAAGTATAGCATATTATACCATGCAAGGCCAAGCTAGCCAGAACATATAATGTACCATTGAAGTAGGCAACAGCCTACACGTCCCGTTGCTTCTAGGCAGTTTGCAACATGATAGCAGCAGCATTTGCAGAATTTTTTACACCTTTTTTTCTTTGATTCAAGGTTGCTCATATCCGAATTTCTTCTCAGCCAAATTTTAAGATTAAAGCTGCTACAAGATCGAAAAAATCTTAAGGCTCCAACGTGATTCTCACTGGTAATCATCATTTGCTGTTGGTAGTGCAGCTCAAAGACGAAATTGCTTTCTTGCAGTACTTGAAGTTGTTTCAAACCTTTGTTCCAGGTCCTATATTTTGTTGCAACCCATTCGGGCACGTGAATCTCAGTTACCTTTCCCATGAATTGGTACTGATCACTGAATCTTGTTAATCCCATCAGAATATCATACATTAGCTTTGGGAATTTAACGTCGTGCCAATTCACGAGAGTTATCCTTTGAGGGCGGCATATCAACAAGATACCATCTAGGAACTTTTTGGCAAATGGCAAAATTAAGTTGCATTGATCTTCATAATAATTCCATGAATTATTCCCAGGAGGGAGACCGAATATAAGATGTTGAACAATTAATCCTGGGATGGAGGCAGGATCTGAAGATATTTGGGGATGATCAACTCTCTAATATTTAAGTCCACGAGTCCCTGTTTGGAAGAAACTGTAATTGAAGTTATAGGTGTGTTTAAGAATTGCTTCAGTTTCATGAACAACGAGGTGTCTAAGTTGTTTCCGCTGAAACTGAATTTGAAGCGAGAAATCCATCCACTCGAGTTCCCTGCAAATGATAACCTTGGAACAATATTGTAGCCTTGATAATCAAAAACAAGAATGTTAGGCACATCAAAATATGGATTTGTTGGGCTTTATGTCCCTTCCCATGTGGAGAAACATAATTTAGTTTGACCCATTTTGAAGAAGCCTATGGAGACTTTGAGAGTTGACTCAAGGCTTATATATATGTGGCAAAAACGTGGATGAAGATAAGGTTTCCCAAAATCAGATATGGGAAAAACAGAGAAGAGGAGAAAGGAGAAAAGGGGCCAGCTGTGATTTCTTGCCCGTTTGAAGGGTTGTCTGAGTTCCGATTCTGCTGGGTTTTCTTCAGCTTTCAGGGGACGTTTGAGGCCGTGTGTTGGACAAGTGGTTTGTCGAGTGGTTCTCCGGATTGGGAGTTGTGGCATCTCGGCTTTGATCTGCGATTATTGGTGACTTTCTCGATTTCTCTCTTGTTGTTGATGTTCTTATGATTGTCTATGGTTATTAGCTTGGATAGCCATTAGAGACTTGGGATTAGGGTTTGTTGTAACCTCCCTTTGATCATAATGAAAGTTATTGGGCTGGACTCCTAATCGTCCCGTGGTTTTTATCCTTCACAACGAAGGGGTTTTCCACGTAAAAATCGTGTGTCTTGTCTTGTGTGTTAATTTCCTTGATAAACTTGCTGTTTGGTGTGTTTTGGGGATGTTTCTGAAGAACTTGAAATTTCAGCCCCAAATGCTCTAGCCGAGCGTTTTCATCTGAAAAACCTCTCAAGTTTCAGCCCTATATGCTCGAGCCGAGCGTTTTCAGCTGAACTTTTACCTTGTGAGAAATCTTGTTTCCGATGTGTAGTTGTGCTTAATCTTTGTTTAGCAAACTTCTAGGTGGGGAATCTTGTTCCATCCCCATCAATCTGGTATCAGAGTGCACAGTTAGAGCTGTAGTTTAAGCCGTGGTTTTGGTTTGAACTTGTTAGCTTGATTGTGGATTTGGTTCTGTGTTGATTTCTCCATGGATGCTAGTGTGAATACTACTAGGATGGTTAGTTTGAATGGTACTAACTATCATATTTGGAAGAGGAAGATGAAAGACTTGTTGTTGGTTAAGAATTGGCATTTACCTGTGTTTTCCACTGAGAAACCAGCCGATAAGACTGAGGAGCAGTGGAGGTTTAAGCATGAACAGGTGTGTGGTTTTATTCGTCAGTGGGTTGATGATAATGTGCTCAACCACATCAACGACGAAGATAATGCCAAGATACTTTGGGAGAAGCTTGAGTCCCTTTATGCAAGCAGGTCTGGAAACAACAAGTTGTTTATGATCAAGCAGCTTATGAGTTTGAAGTTCAAGGAAAGCAAGGCGATGTCTGACCACTTGAATGATTTTCATGGCATTATTCAACAGTTGTTTGCCATGGGAATAAAGTTTGATGATGAAATCCAGGGGCTTTTATTGCTAGGCACTCTTCCGGATTCATGGGATACTTTTAGGATGACACTTTGTAATTCAGCACCCGAGGGTAAGGTTACCTTAGATTTTGCTAAGGCCGGTATTCTGAATGAGGAGATGAGAAAGAAGTCTCATGGTGTGTCGTCTTCTTCCGAGGAAGTGTATGTTGCAGAGCACAGGGGAAGGAGTAAAAGTAGAGGTCCCAGTGGTAGTAAGGAGAAGAGTAGGAGCAAGTCCCGTGGAAGATATAAAAATCTGAAGTGCCATCATTGTGGCAAGATGGGTCATATTCAGAAGTTCTGCTACAAGTGGAAAAGGGAGAATAAAGGTGGCAATGGTAAGCAAGAGAGGAGGCATGACCAGAAAGAACCAGACGGCGATGATCAAGCAGCTATTGCAACTGCTGGTGATCTTGTAGTTGTTCTGGATGAGAGCTATGTGAACTTGGCTATCTCCGAGTCAAGTTGGGTAATTGACAGTGGAGCCTCAACTCACGTGTCTTCAAGGAAGGAGTTCTTTACCTCTTATACACCAGGAGATTATGGTGTGTTGAAGATGGGTAATGATGGACTGTCCAAAATTGTTGGCGTTGGAGATATTTGTTTGGTGACAAATCTTGGAGCAAAGTTGGTGCTCAAGAATGTTCGACATGTCCCAGACATTCGGTTTAATCTTATCTCCGTTGGTCAACTTGATGATGAAGGCTTTTGGAGCACCTTTCGCGATAGTCAGTGGAAACTAACGAAAGGGAGTTTGTTGATAGCTCGAGGGAAGAAGCTTACACGTCTTTATTTGACGCAAGCCACGTGTTCCACCACTGATAGTGTGAATGTAGCAGATGTTGATCCATGTAAGCTATGGCATAGAAGACTTGGCCATATGAGTGAGAAGGGGATGAGTTGTTTGGTCAAGAAGAATGCACTACCTGATTTGCAGAATGTGAAACTGGAGAAGTGTGAGCATTGTTTTGCAGGGAAGCAGAACAGAGTCTCTTTCAAGAAGCATCCTCCTTCGAGGAAATCAGGTTTGCTTGACCTTGTTCATTCTGATGTTTGTGGTCCTTTGAAAGTTAGATCTTTTAGTGGTGCACTTTATTTCGTAACTTTTATTGATGATTGTTCAAGAAAGTTGTGGGTGTATGCTTTGAAAACCAAAGACCAGGTACTTGTTGTGTTCAAGGAGTTCCATGCTTTGGTTGAGCGACAGACAGGTCGAAAGCTAAAGTGCCTACGTTCTGACAATGGTGGTGAGTACATTGGACCATTGGATGGCTACTGTAAGTCATTGGGTATTAGACATCAGAGAACACCGGCGAAGACTCCCCAGTTGAATGGTGTGGCGGAGAGGATGAACAGGACCATGTTAGAGAGAATGAGGTGCATGCTTTCTGAAGCTAAGTTACCGAGACACTTTTGGGGTGAAGCTTTGTTTACAGCTGCCCATGTGATTAATCTATCTCCTTGTGTTTCACTGGATGGTGAGGTTCCAGACAAGGTTTGGTTTGGAAAGGAGGTTTCTTACAATCACTTGCGTGTTTTCGGGTGTAAGGCGTTTGTGCATGTTCCAAGTGATGAAAGGTCGAAATTGGATCCTAAGACCCGTCAGTGTGTTTTTGTAGGCTATGGTCAAGATCAGTTTGGCTACAGGTTGTATGATCCTGTAGGGAAGAAGTTGGTCCGTAGCAGGGATGTAGTGTTTGTTGAGGACCAGAATATTGAAGATATTCAGAAGGTTCGTGAGACTGCATCTTCCAGTGGCCATGATTTGGTTGATTTGGATCTACCTCCTTTGGATTCTGCACCTGAACTTGCCCAGGAGGTGCATGATAATGGCGGTGAAGCTAATGTTCCTGAGGTAGATGACCATGATGATGAGGTTGATTCTCAAGGCACTCCTGAAGTTGAGCATGTTCCTGTGAGACGGTCTGCAAGAGGCCATCAACCTTCTACGAGGTATTCTTCTTCTGATTATGTTCTCCTTAGTGACGGGGGAGAACCTGAGTCCTATGTTGAAGCCATGGATAGTCATGACAAGCAGTGTTGGATGGATGCAATGAGAGATGAGATGAAATCATTGCATGATAATCACACTTTTGATCTCGTGAAGTTACCGAAGGGTAAGAGAGCTTTGAGGAATCGGTGGGTTTATAAGCAGAAGCAGGATGAGAATGCTTTGAAACCACGATACAAGGCGAGGCTTGTCGTGAAGGGCTGCAATCAGAAGAAAGGAGTGGACTTTGAAGAGATTTTTGTACCGGTTGTTAAGATGTCGTCTATTAGAGTTGTTTTGGGTCTTGCTGCTAGCTTGGATTTGGAGATTGAGCAGCTGGATGTGAAGACTGCATTTCTTCATGGTGACCTTGATGAAGACATCTACATGGAACAACCTGAAGGCTTCAAAGTCAAGGGCAAAGAGAGTTATGTGTACAAATTGAAGAAGAGCTTGTACGGCCTAAAACAAGCTCCAAGGCAGTGGTATCACAAGTTTGACTCCTTTATGGGGGAGCAGGGCTTCAAGAAGACTTCTTGCCATCATTGTGTTTTTCTGAAAAGATTTTCTGCTGATGATTTTATCATTTTGCTTCTTTATGTCGATGACATAATTATTGTGGGGCAAAATGTAAGCAGAATTGCTTGTTTGAAACAACAGTTGAGTAAGACTTTCTCTATGAAAGAGCTTGGTCCAGCGAAACATATTTTAGGCATGAAGGTTGTGCGGGATCGCAAGGCTCGGAAGTTGTGGTTGTCTCAGGAAGCGTATGTTCAGAAAGTGCTTCAGAGATTTCGTATGGAGAAAGCTAAATCAGTGAGTACTCCTCTTGCTTTGCATTTTAAGTTGAGTAAAGAACAGTGTCCGACTACGTTTGAAGGTAAGGAAAGTATGAAGAATGTCCCTTACGCTTCAGCCGTGGGTAGTTTGATGTATGCAATGGTTTGCACGAGACCTGACATAGCTCATGCAGTTGGTTTGGTTAGTAGATTTCTCTCGAATCCTGGAAGGGAGCATTGGAATGCTGTCAAGTGGATTATGAGATATTTGAAAGGAACTGCGGATATGAAGCTTTGTTTTGGAGGTGATAAGGCTGTTCTTGTTGGTTACTCAGATTCAGACATGGCAGGTGACATTGACTCCAGGAAGTCTACTTCGGGTTATATGATCACTTTTGCAGGTGGAGCAGTTTCTTGGCAATCTAGGCTGCAGAAATGTGTAGCATTGTCTACTACTGAGGCGGAGTTCATCGCTGTGACGAAGGCATGTAAGGAATTGCTTTGGATGAAGCGATTTGTTCGTGAGCTTGGTTTTTCACAGGAGAGGTATGTGTTACACTGTGATAGCCAGAGTGCAATTCATCTTGCTAAGAATTCCACTTTTCATGCTAAGTCTAAACACATTGATGTGAGGTATTTCTGGATTCGTGATGTTCTTGATGCCAAGCTTATTGAGCTTGAGAAGATTCATACCGATGTCAATGGTTCTGATATGATGACTAAAGCGTTGCCAAGGGACAAGTTTGAGACTTGTCGTTCGCTTGCAGGTGTGGCAAGCCCCTCCACATAGTCGTGAGGGGGAGAATTGTTGGGCTTTATGTCCCTTCCTAGGTGGAGAAACATAATTTAGTTTGGCCCATTTTGAAGAAGCCTATGGAGACTTTGAGAGTTGACTCAAGGCTTATATATATGTGGCAAAAACGTGGATGAAGATAAGGTTTCCCAAAATCAGATCTGGGAAAAACAGAGAAGAGGAGAAAGGAGAAAAGGGGTCTTTTCGCAGCTGTGATTTCTTGTCCGTTTGAAGGGTTGTCTGAGTTCCGATTCTGCTGGGTTTTCTTCAGCTTTCAGGGGACGTTTGAGGCCGTGTGTTGGACAAGTGGTTTGTCGAGTGGTTCTCCGGATTGGGAGTTGTGGCATCTCGGCTTTGATCTGCGATTATTGGTGACTTTCTCGATTTCTCTCTTGTTGTTGATGTTCTTATGATTGTCTATGGTTATTAGCTTGGATAGCCATTAGAGACTTGGGATTAGGGTTTGTTGTAACCTCCCTTTGATCATAATGAAAGTTATTGGGCTGGACTCCTAATCGTCCCGTGGTTTTTATCCTTCACAACGAAGGGGTTTTCCACGTAAAAATCGTGTGTCTTGTCTTGTGTGTTAATTTCCTTGATAAACTTGCTGTTTGGTGTGTTTTGGGGATGTTTCTGAAGAACTTGAAATTTCAGCCCCAAATGCTCTAGCCGAGTGTTTTCATCTGAAAAACCTCTCAAGTTTCAGCCCTATATGCTCGAGCCGAGCGTTTTCAGCTGAACTTTTACCTTGTGAGAAATCTTGTTTCCGCTGTGTAGTTGTGCTTAATCTTTGTTTAGCAAACTTCTAGGTGGGGAATCTTGTTCCATCCCCATCAGGATTCTCTTGACAATGCCGTTTACCACATATAACTCTTCAAGCCGTGGAAATTGACGTGACATGTCTGTCAGAAAACCATACTTACATGCTTACTTGATGAAAACTCTGATTTCTGAAACGTTAGAAAGAGCAGCGTTTGTGAAAAATTAGTTAGAAGAAAATTACCAAATCTCATTTTTATCCTTACTCATCACAATTTTTTTTTTAAAAAAAATCAAATTCATTCAAATCCTCCCTCAAGTATCAATTATATACGTGCAATTGTTTTTGACGTTGTAATAAAAGAAAAGGAAAATAAATTTGAAAAATAATCACATACCAATGTGAAATTCAAGCATTTTTAGTCTAAACAATAAATTTTTAAATAAATGTAGTATATTAATAATCAATAAAATTTTAATTGATATAAAAATATTAAAAAATAAAAATATATTCGATACATCAAAACAAATAATACATATTATGTAAAAATAAATAATAATAAATTATACGGATGCCCATTTTAGTCATTTAGCATAATGAAACAAACTGAAGTGAAAATTAATTTATTAAAAGAAAGAATCAACATTATTAAATTAACCTGAATTTCATCAAATTACATTTTCGCTCAACTAAAAGGAACTGAACTGATCTAAAGATAATCTCTGACAAACAGGGCCTAAGTTACACATATGAGCATGTTTTCAGAAGATTTTTTAACATTTGATCTAAATTATATATGCAAATAATTAATGAAAACAAACAAAGAATGTAAAATAAAATTGTAATATAAATAAAGATTGAAAATAATTAGATAAAATAAATAAAGTGAAATTACAATTACAATTTTAAGTCTATATTAATTGTTAAACATCAAAACAAAATAATATGAGTTACAATTCAATTCTTAGCTAATTCTATGGATTAACCAAACCCTAAAATTCTACCAGTTCCTGGTAGTGTGTACTTAATGCACATTAATTAGAGCAAGTTCAACAGGTTCTCTAAATTTTTTTCTAAAGTAGAGATAAAAATGTAAGATTTGCTATAAAATTTTGCTTCCAATCCAACAGCTTTTCTATTTTAGAGATTTTGGAGAGGAAATGGAATGTTGTTTAATTTTTTTACTATAAATAAGAATTCTAATTCAAATCCCATAAATTGTGTTCTCTATAATTAAGCATATATAGAGAATGAGATCTTCTCTCTCATCATTTTTCTATAATAGAGATTGTTATACCAAATCTGTTGGAGTTGTTGGACTTGCTCTTATAAACAAACAAAGCAGCAATAATAACAGGTATCCTGATGAAGCCAACAGCCTGCACGTCCGGTTGCTTTTTGGCAGTTTGCAACATGATAGCAGCAGCATTTGGAGAATTCTTTACACCTGTCCCTTTTTTTCGTTAATTTAAGGTTGCTCATATCCGAATTTCTTCTCAAACAATTTTTAAGATTAAAGCTGCTGCAAGATTGAAAAATTCTTAAGGCTCCAACGTGATTCTCACTGGTAATCATCATTTGTTGTTCGTAGTCCAGCTCAAAGACGAAGTTGTTTTCTTGCAGTACTTGAAGTTGTTTCAAACCTTTGTTCCAGGTCATATATTTTGTTGCAACCCATCTGGGCACGTGGATCTCAGTTACCCTCCCTGTGAATTGGTGGTCATTGAATCGTGTTAATCCCATCAGAATGTCATACATTAGCTTTGGAAATTTAACGTCGTACCAATCCTCGAGTGTTATCCTTTGAGGGCAGCAAATCAACAAGATACTGGCCCTGTTTACCAGAGCTTATCTGTAGAACAGTTCAGTTCAGTTCAGTTCAGTTCAATTCAGTTCAGTTCAGTTCAATTCAGTTCAGTTCAGTTCAGTTCAGTGAAAATGCAATTTGATGAAATTCAGGTTAATTCAGTCATGCTGATTCCATTTTTCAATACATCAATTTTCACTTCAGTTCAGTTCAATTCAGTTCAGTTCAGTTCAATTCAGTTCAGTTCAGTTCAGTTCAGTTCAGTTCAGTTCAGTTCAGTTCAGTTCAGTTCAGTACATCAAGAAATAAGCTATAGTAAACAGGGCCACTATCTAGGTGTTGGGTGCATTGGATCCAGCCCACATTGGTATGTTTTATTTGGTATACTAATTGGAAAAGGAAAATACTTCTTTTACTATTCTTTGAAGGAAAGGGATAAGGTGTATATAAAAGAGGTTTATATCTTCTTGGAAAATCCGAGAGAGACGGTTTGAGAATTCAAGAAGGAGAGACACGAGACATTGGAGGAAGAGAAAAGGGTTTTTAAGGAGCTGAGAAGTATTCCTATTTTTGGTGTGAGCAGTTCTGATTCGGAGGTCTGATCAAGAGACTATCAGAGTCCGTTTTGGCTGAAATTTTGTCAGCGTGTTCGTGACTCTTAGGGCTTTGATCTGGACAGTTGGATTGTCAGTTTGTGTTCTAGTTTGGGAGATACAGCAGTTCGAACAGCAGCCTTGTTTGTGGTGATATTGCACCGCTTGTTCCTCTTGTTGTTGGTTAGTTCTTATGTATGATGCTTGTGGTGGGTTTTAACCTTTTGTAGACTGGGTTGGGTTTGTACCCTCATTTATCATAATAAGAAAGTTTGGGTGGACTCCTCAAGTCCCGTGGTTTTACTCTTCTCACCGAAGGGGTTTCCACGTAAAAATATCGTGTGTTGTTTGTCTCGTTAATTTCTTGTTAGCTGGTCTGTTTCCATCTTGGTGATTGTGTTTTGAATATTGGTTGGTTGTTTTGCCGTGGTCGTGAGTGGGTGTTTCCGTGGTTCGCCCCAACAGTGGTATCAGAGAGCTAGTGTTATCTTTGGCATAATCATGGAGTCCGGTGGAGGTAGTTCTATGGTTAAGTTAACATCATCCAACTATTCAATTTGGAGACCTATGATGGAAGACTTGTTGTACTGCAAAGATTTGTATGATCCGATTGCAGAGGATAAAACTGAGGGTAGTAGTTCCTCCGTACCGACTAAACCAGCAAAAACTGAAGAAGCTGATTGGGTCAAGTTAAAGAGGAAAACTTTGGGGACTATTAGACAATGGGTTGATATTAGCATATTCAATCATGTCTCTCAAGAGTCCGACCCTTATGTTTTGTGGAAGAAACTGGAAGGCCTATATGAAAGAAAGACAGCTCATAATAAGGCTTCCTTGATCAAAAAACTTGTTAATTTGAAATTGAGAAGTGGAAAGTCTGTGTCTGAGCACCTTAGCGACTTTCAGGATATTATTAACAAGTTGACTACAATGAAGATTGTGCTTGATCCTGAACTGCAAGCTTTGTTCTTACTGAGTTCTTTGCCCGATAGTTGGGAGACTTTGGTGGTGACTATTAGCAACTCTGCTCCTGAAGGAGTGCTTTCTTTGGATGTTATTAAGGAGAGCATGTTTAATGAAGAATTACGAAGGAAGGAGATGGGAGTTGATCATTCGCAGGCACTTGTTGTTGAAACTCGTGGAAGACGCAAGAGTAGAGGTCCGAAAGGGCGTGGCAAGTCGAAGAAGAGGTCGAAGTCCAAAGATGGGAATGAGACAAGGACGTGTCACTATTGCAACAAGCCTGGTCACATCAAAAAGTACTGTTATCGGTGGAAGAAAGAACAAGGGAAGAAGAACGATTCACCAAATGAGAAAGGTGATAAAGCTACTGCAGCAGCTGTTTCCCATGATGATGATAGTGATGACGGTGTTTCTTTGGTTTGTGCTACTGGGGATTGTCATCATGTTGAAGGTTCAGATTCTGAATGGTTGATTGATTCCGGAGCTTCTTTTCACTGTGTTCATAAATAGGATTACTTCATGAACTACGAAGCTGGGAATTTTGGCAAGGTCAGAATGGGAAACAAGAGCACTGCGGATGTAGTTGGTCGAGGTGATATTTGTGTGAAAACAAATTTTGGATGCCGACTTGTGTTAAAGAATGTTCGCCATGTGCTGATTTGCGCCTTAACTTGTTGTCGGCTAGTACACTTGATCGAGAGGGATATACACACCTCTTTGGAGATAGCAAGTGGAAGATGTCTAAAGGTTCAATGACAGTTGCTCGTGGAGAGTTGTGTTGCACGCTGTACAAGACATATTTGACTGTATGTCATGATGGGTTGAATGTCATTGAAGGGAAGAATTCTCCTAATGTGTGGCATCGAAGGTTGGGACACATGAGTGATAAATGGATGAAACTTCTAGCAGGAAAATCTCTTATTCCTGTGGATTCTAGTGTTTCTCGAGATCCCTGTGATCACTGTTTAGCTGGAAAGCAACGTAGAGTTTCTTTCTCTGGAAAGTCGACGAAGAAGGAAGAAAAGTTGGAGCTGGTACACTCCGATGTTTGTGGTCCCATGGAATGTGAGTCAATTGGTGGCAACAACTATTTTGTCACTTTTATAGATGATGCTACTCGGAAGACTTGGGTGTATATGATGAAGTCTAAAGGAGAAGTGTTTGAAATTTTCAGAAAATTTCATGCTATGGTTGAAAGGGAAATGGAGAAGAAGCTGAAGTGTCTTCTTTCTGATAATGGTGGAGAGTATACTTCTAATGAGTTTAAGAGATATTGTTCGGAGCACGGTATTAGGCATAAGTTGACAGTGCCCGGAATCCCCCAACACAATGGTACTGCTGAGAGGATGAATAGAACCATTGTTGAGAAGGTTAGATGCATGCTCAAAGCGTCTAATCTTCCTAAGTCATTTTGGGCTGAAGCGGTTGATTGTGCCATTTATTTGATCAACCGATCTCCATCAATCCCTATGGGTTATGAAATACCCGAGAGAGCTTGGAAGGGGCGCGATCCTTCATATAAGCATCTTAGAGTGTTTGGATGCAAGGCGTTTGCTCATGTGCCTAAGGAGCAAAGGTCGAAGCTGGATTTCAAGACCAATCCATGTGTGTTTGTTGGATATGGTGATGAAGAATATGGTTATAGAATCTATGATCCCAAGAAGAAAAAGGTGGTGAGAAGTAGAGATTTAGTGCTCTTTGAGCACGAGATGGGTGCTGATCTTTTGAGTACGAGGTACAATTCTAACTCAGATGCGTCTTTTGATTTCACTAACGATTCTTCTACGCCTATTAGTCAGCCATCGAATGAGAATGTTGATGTAACACCTGATGAGGTTGAGGACATCCAACACGAGGCTGATGCACCCGATGGTGGTGAGGTTCCTCTGAATGAGGATGAAGGGGATCATGAGCGGGGGGAGCAACCTACCCCTCAAGTGCCGCAAGTGGAGCCTCGAAGGTCCAGCAGACAGAAGATACCTTCAACAAGGTATCCAAGTTCACAGTTCATTCTTGTTACCGCAGATGAGGAACCCGAGAATTTTCAAGAAGTGTTGTCTCATAAAGACAAGAGGTTGTGGGTTGAGGCAATGAAAGATGAAATGGATTCCTTGAAGAAGAATTATACTTATGATTTGGTGAGAGCTCCCAAAGGCAAGAGAGTCTTGAGAAACCGATGGGTTTATAAGCTCAAGAAGGATGGTGATAAGATCGTGAAGCATAAGGCTAGGTTGGTTGTCAAAGGATGCAACCAGAAGAAGGGCATTAATTATGATGAGATTTTTTCACCAGTTGTCAAGATGACTTCGATTCGTATCGTTCTAGGTTTAGCTGCAAGCCTGAATTTGGAATTGGAGCAGCTTGATGTGAAGACCGCTTTCTTGCATGGTGATTTGCAAGAGGAAATATATATGATGCAGCCAGAAGGATTTGAAGTGAAGGGGAAGGAGAATCATGTGTGCAAGCTGAAGAAGAGTCTTTATGGGCTGAAGCAAGCACCGAGGCAATGGTATCGGAAATTTGATTCGTTTATGACAAGCAATAGCTATAAACGAACTACAGCTGATCCTTGTGTTTATTTTAGAAAGTTCCCCGGAGGTAACTTCATTATACTTCTTTTATATGTCGATGACATGTTGATCGTTGGTCAAGATGCGAAGATGATTAACGATTTGAAGAAAGCACTGTCCAAGTCATTTGATATGAAAGACTTGGGTCCAGCAAAGCAGATCTTAGGCATGGAGATTGCTCGTGATAGGAAAGCTGGAAAGTTGTGGTTGTCACAAGAGAAATATATTGAACGAGTGCTTGAAAGGTTCAATATGAAGAATGCTAAGCCCGTTAGTGCACCATTGGCATCCCATTTCAGGTTGAGTAAGGAAAATTGTCCTACAACAGAGAAGGAGAAAGAACATATGTCTCATATTCCTTATTCTTCTGCTGTTGGTTCTTTGATGTATGCAATGGTGTGTACGAGGCCATATATTGCACATTCTGTTGGTGTGGTGAGTAGGTACTTATCCAATCCGGGTAAGGCTCACTGGGATGCAGTGAAGTGGATTCTTAAATACTTGCGAGGGACTTCCAAGTTGAGCTTATGCTTTGGAAGTGACAAGACCATTCTTGAAGGGTACACTGATTCCGATATGGCTGGAGATATAGATAGAAGAAAATCTACCTCGGGTTACTTGTTTACATTTTCAGGGGGAGCCATCTCATGGCAGTCCAATCTACAAAAGTGTGTAGCATTGTCAACAACCGAGGCAGAGTATATTGCAGCAGTGGAAGCCGGTAAAGAAATGTTATGGTTGAAGAGGTTCCTTCAAGAGCTGGGGTTTAAGCAAGGTGAATATGTTGTGCTTTGTGATAGTCAAAGTGCCATGGATTTAAGCAAGAATTCCATGTATCATGCTCGTACCAAACATATAGATGTGAGGTATCATTGGCTACGAGATGTGATTGAGGAGAAGCAAATGATGTTGAAGAAGGTTCACACAGACAAGAATGTTGCTGATATGTTGACGAAGGTAATTCCCGGAGTTAAGCTTGAGCTTTGTGGTAAGCTCGCCGGGATGAGCTTCAAGTGATCGAGGATGCATTTGTATCTTCCCCATGATGGGCTGGAGGGGGAGATTGTTGGGTGCACTGGATCCAGCCCACATTGGTATGCTTTATTTGGTATACTAATTGGAAAAGGAAAATACTTCTTTTACTATTCCTTGAAGGAAAGGGATAAGGTGTCTATAAAAGAGGTTTATATTTTCTTGGAAAATCAGTGAGAGACGGTTTGAGAATTCAAGAAGGAGAGACACGAGACATTGGAGGAAGAGAAAAGGGTTTTTAAGGAGCTGAGAAGTATTCCTGTTTTTGGTGTGAGCAGTTCTGATTCGGAGGTCTGATCAAGAGGCTATCAGAGTCCGTTTTGGCTGAAATTTTGTCAGCGTGTTCGTGACTCTTAGGGCTTCGATCTGGACGGTTGGATTGTCAGTTTGTGTTCTAGTTTGGGAGATACAGCAGTTCGAACAGCAGCCTTGTTTGTGGTGATATTGCACCGCTTGTTCCTCTTGTTGTTGGTTAGTTCTTATGTATGATGCTTGTGGTGGGTTTTAACCTTTTGTAGACTGGGTTGGGTTTGTACCCTCATTTATCATAATAAGAAAGTTTGGGTGGACTCCTCAAGTCCCGTGGTTTTACTCTTCTCACCGTAGGGGTTTCCACGTAAAAATATCGTGTGTTGTTTGTCTCGTTAATTTCTTGTTAGCTGGTCTGTTTCCATCTTGGTGATTGTGTTTTGAATATTGGTTGGTTGTTTTGCCGTGGTCGTGAGTGGGTGTTTCCGATGTTCGCCCCAACACTAGGAACGTTTTGGCAAATGGCAAAGAAAACTTGCGCTGATCTTCATATTTCGATGAATAATTACCGCGGAAGAGACAGATTATAAGATGTCGAACAATTCCTGGGATGGAGACATAATCTGCAGACATTTGGGGATGATTAGCTTGAATGCTGAAGCCCACTAATCCCGCTTTGAAAGAAACTGTAATTGAAGTTATAGGTGTGTTTAATGCAGCCAAGAATTGCTTCAATTCCAGGAACATGGAGCTATCTAAGTTTCTGTTGCTGAAACTGAATTTGAAGTGAGAAATCCATCCACTCGAATTACCTGCAAATGATAACTTTGGAACAACATTGCCTTGGTATTCAAAATAATTAATGTTAGGCACATCAAAAGTTGCCTCCTCCAATCCTTGTATGGTCCCAAGACATATTTTCTTGTGCGACAAGCTTGAAATGTTGATTCTCTTGACAATCCTGTCTTTTGGTTGGTGAACATAACATTCTTCAAGCCGTGGAAATTGATGTGTCGGAAAACCATGCTCAAATGCTCCCTGGCATGACACTGTCAAGCTCCTCAGCTTACAGTATTCATGTTCACCCAAATCAAAAAGCCATTTTTGGGATGTCCCATTATCATAACAGCATGTTAATCTTTCTAAATTTAGTGGTGAATCCACTTCCAAAGTTTGAGAGCCAGTTAACGAAACATCAAGCTCTTTAAGGTAGCCAAGATTGGAAACCTTAATGTGATAGTTGGAGACGATGAAATTGCAGGAATAAATCATCATACTTTCAATCAAAGGGCAACCTCGGATTATATTCTCAAACACCACCTTTTCAATATCAACCTCTCTAAGACTGAGCGTTTTGAGATTAGGCCACGTGGCTACCTGCAAACGACAACCCCATAAATATAACTTCACCAGTTATGTTTGGCGGCAGACAACGTTGAAGCTCTAATTTCGAAGGTTTCGAGATGGGTATTTTGGTTGAGAGTTGAAAGAACATATCCGAGTTCTTGCAATGACCTGTTTTCTGACCCCTTCCATTCTAATGCCAAAGCGGGACGCCCATTCTAATGACCTGTTTTAGGCTCTGAATATCTCCTTAGATAAGAGGCTAATTCGAAGCATAGTTTCATTGGTGAGGTTGGGATCTCGGAGCAAGTAATTGAAGATGATGTCTTCCGGAAGCTCTGTATTTGATATCCAGCGCCTTTCCATGCCTACAGATCTTAATTCAAAAAACTATTGATCTCAAAACTCACAAGCCTTGATTTTATTTTTATCTTACCTTTCCTAATCCATTCGATTCAAATATAGGGTTTTGTTGTTCCATAAAACCAATTCAAAACGGCTAACGGATTAATATTATGGAAAATTCTGCAGTCCTGTTTTTTTGATTTTCAATTATGCAGAAGGGTAGGGTTGGCACTGCAAGCTGCTATAGGACTGGCCGATGACCTTGGGTTGGACGCACCATCATTTATAGGCGACTGCCTAAGTATCGTTCGTATGGTTCGGGAGCTGGAGCTTGTAACTCTAGGCTGTGTGGAGCTAATTGAAGAGATCTGAAGATTGTTGCTAAGGAAAGGTTTCTGCAATCCATGTTGGATCGCTTGAGATAGTAACATACTAGCTCAAATTCTCTTGCTTCCTTTGCAAAGAATGGTTCGGATGTTAGAAGGAGTTGGGATAGAGCGCCAGAGTTTCTATTGTTAAACGATCGTGGACGTTTTCCAGTAGGATTAATGAGATTCTTTTCCTTCAAAAGAAAATATGGAAAATTCAAATATTCATCTACATACTGTATATTTATCGTTTTAAACATTGAATATTTAAATATAAACATATGTACAAATTCTGAAAACATGTTGGATAGGTTTCTGCAATCCATGTTGGATCCCCAGAGATAGGAACATACAAGCTCATTCTCTTGCTTCCTTTGCAAAGAATGGTTCGGATGTTAGAAAGGGTTGGGATACAGCTCCAGAGTTTCTATTGTCAAACGATTCTGGTAGCATGAATGAGATTCTTTACTTTCAAAAAAAGTATGGAAAATTCAAAATTTCATCTACATATGTACAAATTCTGAAACAAAACCGTGTTATTGTTAGTCCGCCTGGCATTATTTGATATTGTTTTGATATTATTTAATAATTTATGTAACACATACAATTTGTTTTTTAAAATGTAACACAAAAAGTATTTAGTAACATAAAGTGGATTCACCATAAGAGCATATCCAATGGTTGTAAATTTAGAGTTGCTTGTAATTTTTGATAATTTGTAGCAATATGATGGACCATTGTTATGCCACGTGAACCGCTTGACAAGCACTACTTCTTAATAAAACAATGCTGCTAGAGACGGAAAACATCAAATGCGACATGTTCCAAAACAAAATAATTACAATTCGTATTAAACTAAAAATAAAAGAATTTCAAGCACACCAAACGAGACCAATATGCTTAGGCTCCGTTTTCATTAATTTATTCCTTGCTGATCCGAACAGAAAATTGTAAGGTCCAGTTTTTTGTTGGCTGCTTTGTGGAATGTCATGTTGCAACATGACCTTAGTTGGCAGAAAAAGATAGAATATTTTCCGAGTTCCAGCGCAGGTTTTGAAAGAAGGAAGGAAATATTGTGCGGATCTTTTAATGGAAACTACAGTCCTAATTGATGTCTAAAACCGTGTTTTGCAGTTGTTATCAGAATGGAATATTCGTGCAGTGGAGTTTTCCATTTATAAGAGGTTTAGACATTCAAGGATTCCTTTTCTTCAAGGATTTAGATTTGGAATAGAAGTTTATTGAAGGAAGGATTCAAGAGCCGTGCAAAAGGAAGTTTTTCCACGGCAATGAGCTACAAAAGAAGGACATCAGTTGCGTGCTCGGGTCATCGCTTTTCACCGCAAAACTTCTGTAAATCAGGGTTTAATCTTTTGAGCGAGAAGGCAACGCAGTCCTGAGTTTTTCGACCATAACCAAAACACTAGGGATGTGTGTTAAAGCTCGGGTGGGAAAGACCTTGCCGCACCTTCGTGGAAAAGAAGGTAATCATAGTAGCAACTATCAAAGCTAGAGTAGCCAATTGGTAGTGTGATAGGATTGCTAGAGTAGCCAATAGTTTGTAATAGATCGGAAATATTTATTGCAACTAGTGAAGGGTCTTTACCACGGGCTACGGCCCCCCAGACGTAGGTGCATTGCACTGAACTGGGTGATCAATTTGTGTGTCATTTAAATTCCGCACTTTTAGTTTTATCTTGTTGTTTAAGTATAACTAGCACACGAATAAGTATTTGATCACAAGTAAGCAGGACTTTCATTTGGCATCGGAGCTTAATCACTCTTTTAATCCTCATGCGAGGTGAGTGACCGATCTGCTTACTATGGCCAAAGAAGGAGGATCCATCACAAGAGCTCCTCTACTGGTTGATGGAGGCTACCCGGACTGGAAGACGCGCATGCGCATATTTATTGACCAACTTGATGATGATGCTTGGAATATGATTGAGATTGGTTACAGTGCACCTACTACAACAAATCCGACTGGTGAAACTATTCCTAAACCTGCTCCATGGACAGACGCTGAGAAGGCAATGAAGAGGCTTAACAGTAAGGTTTTGGGTGCTCTGTATAATGGAGTAAAAGATGACCAATTCAGAATCATCTCGGGGTGTACTACTGCCAAAGCTGCCTGGGAAGCTCTTGAGAAGGAGCATGAAGGATCAAGACCTGTCAGGAAGATCAAACTTGGCATGATTAAGTCTGAATTTGAGAGATTGGAGATGATGGAGCATGAAACTGTGGATGAATTTAGTACGAGATTGAAGGATCTAATCCACAGAGCGCATCAGTTTGGAGAAAGGTACACTGAGGATCAAATTCTAGACAAGGTGAAAAGATCATTGCCAGAAAGATTTTCAGGGTTAGTTATGAACCTGGAAATTAATTCCCAACTCGATGGAGTCACTCTAGATGAGTTAATGGGTTTTATGAAGACTTCTGAGATGCACAGTGATAGAAACAAGGACAAAAAGGCACTGTCTTTTCATGTTGCAACATCTAAAGGGAAAGGAAAGTTGGAGGAGATGAAAAATACTGGCTCAGATGAAATGGCTTTGCTGGCTAGAAACTTTGGGAGATTCATGAAGGGAAATCAAGGCAGAGGCTTCCATGGAAATCAAGGTAGAGGAAATCAAGGTACTCGATCAGGGTCAAGTCAGAGGGTTTCCAGGTCCACAAGGTGTACAAGCTCAAGTGAATCAAGGCCAGGGAACTCAGGTTTTCCAAAACCAAGGAGCTCAGTCCTTTCAGAACCAGGGAACTCAGTCCTATCAGGGTCAAGGAACTCAGCCTCTTCAGAATCAGGGAACTCAATCTTATCAGAATCAGGGAGCTCAACCTTATCAGGGTCAAGGAGCTCAGCTTACATATCCACAGAACAGTGTTAAAAAATTTCAAGGAGGGGATTCCACTCAGAATAGACTCAGAACTGTTGATGACCTACCTAGAGGCCCTGAAGGTACAAAGCATGCTGGAAAACCTCAGTGTAAGGAATGCAGTGGCTATGGACATCTTGCCTATCAGTGTGGAAATTTTTTGAATAAACCTAAGACATTCGTAGCAGCTGGTGAAACCTGGAGTGATGATGAAGATGAGATTCAGCCAGAAAAGCATGTGTCTTTTGGGGTTAGAGTTGTGGACTCAGGACCAGTTCCAGATGAGGTAGAAGGAGACACTGATATCCAGAATGCATACGATGATCTGTATAAGGAATGAGAGAAATTAGTGGAAATCATCAAAAGCCTAAAGGGTGGACAAAGTGGAGATACTGAAGCTCTAAAACTTGCTGAAGAAGTGGAGTCTCTGAAAGTAAAGGTCAATGCTTTAGTAAATGATTCACTCATTGAAGAACAGGAAGTTGAAGAATTAACCTTGGGTCTTAAATCCATGACAACAAGAGCTGAGAAAGCTGAGGAGTCATTTGCTGATCTTATGAAGAAAAATGAGATTTCAGAGGGAAAGAAACCTATGGATGAGAAATACATAAAGCTTGAGGTAATGACTAAGAGAGCTAAGGATGCTGAAGTAGCCTCTGAAATTCTAGTCACGAAGTTGGAAATTATGACTTCTAGAGCAGTGAGTGCTGAAGAAAAGGCTAAGGCCAGAGCTATTGATTGAGATAATCTGGGGAAGAAGCTGAGATCTGTGACTACTAGGGCTGAGGAAGCTGAAACAACCATTCAGAAACTTAACAAGGGCATTGCAAAATTGAATGATCTTCTGGTAATGGGCAAAGATGCTGGAAATAGGCATGGTCTGGGATTTAACAGCAAGGTATCAAACTCTCAGATGAAGAAGACATTGTTTGTGCCAGCTAGGAACCAAGCATCTACCAGTCAAAGATCCAACAGAAGTAGCAATTCTAAATATGTACCTGTTCCAGAGATTGAAGCTGCCTCAGGAGTAGTAACTAGGAAAACTTCTCCCAAGTGTTGTGATTACTGTATGCGGCAGGGACATGATGACTATCATTGTATGAAGCTACTGAGAGACATCATGAGAGGCAAACAGTTTTCCTCATGTTGCAACATAGAACCGGAGCAGCAGAAGAAACTCACTAGAAAGGTATGGGTACCAAGATCTTCTCTGAATTGTCTTGTAGTTCATACTTGCTATAATGTGTATGCCAGGAACACTTGGTATTTTGACAGTGGGTGCTCGAGGCACATGACTGGATCCCCAGATCTATTGAGCAATATGGTACCATGGATTGGTACAGTACAATTTGGAGATGGCAAAATTAGTAAAGTTATTGGAAAGGTAGAGCTCAAGATTCAAGACTTTCCTGTGTTATATGATGTATTGCTAGTAGAGGATCTCAAAGCAAACCTGATCAGCATCAGCCATCTGTGTGATCATCAGATGACAGTTCACTTTAATGAATCCTTATGTACAGTCAAGCAAGGCTCTAGCGGTGTGCTCACTGGGAGAAGATCATCTGACAATTGTTACATCTTGGAACCCTTAATTACATGTCTGAGTGCTAAGAGTGACAACTCAAGCTTGTGGCATCGTATATTGGGACATGCAAACACTAAAGCACTAAGTAGAGTATCTAGGATTGAGGCTATTCGAGGACTGCCTCAAATCACATATCAGAAGGATATGATCTGTGGCTATGCAAAGAGGGAAAATAGACGAAGGCATCTCATCTTGCTATTAATGACACTACCACATCTCAGAACCTAGAACTTCTACATATGGACCTCATGGGACCAGTGAATGTTTTAAGTGTGTCTGGAAAGAGGATTATTTTTGTCTGTGTTGATGACTTCTCAAGGTTTTCTTGGGTTGAGCTGTTGACTGATAAATCTGAGGCGGTGAGTGTTATTCAAGATTTGGTACTTCGTCTGAACAATGAAAAAGCCAGTGTGAATCAGAGGGTTGTCCGGATTCAAACAGACAATGGGGGAGAATTCAAGAATGAGGTGATGTCTCATTTCTGCTCAGCTAATGGGATTACCCATATATGTGCTCCTCCATACTCAGCTCCTATGAATGGGATTGTAGAGCGCAAGAACAGAACTATCCAAGAGATGGCCAGGACTATGATGGCTGAGTACAGTGTTCCCAAAAGATGGTGGAGTGAAGCAGTCAAGACAGCTTGCTATGTGATTAACCGAGTCTACTTGAGGCCTTGGACCGAAAAAACAGCATATGAAATATGGAGAGGAAGGAAACCAAGTGTTGCTCATCTTCATGTATTTGGTGCTGAATGCTATATTCTCAGAGATAGAGAAAAGCTGGGAAAATTTGAGTCAAAATCCGACAAAAGTGTGTTTCTTGGTTATGCTTTGAATAGTAGAGCTTACAGGGTATTTAACAAACGCACTGGGACTATTATGGAATCTATCAATGTGATAATTAAGGATGTGCCCGATAGGATTTCAGAAGATATTGATGATATGGAGTTACTGCAGACAACTTCGACCCAGATTAGTGAAGGTCCAAAAATTCTATCTCCTGAACAACCAAGTACCAGTTCTCATGTTGCAACATCATTACTGGCTCCAGGAGATGGCCAAATTACTAAGTCCACTGATGTTGAGCAATCTAACTCAACAAATCCGAGTGTATCAACAACATCTCCTTCTGATGCACCTACTCAACCAATTACAGAGAATGATTCTGACACGTCTGATGAATCTGATGAAGAAGTGACACGGGCAAACACAATTACTCCTAGACAGAAAAATTCATGAGGACTGCCACCTATGAACTATGCTCAGATGCACCATGGAAGTCGTCATGTGCTACAATGTTTTCTGTCTCTGATCGAGTCAAAGAATCATAAGGAAACTTTGTTGGATGAGTTCTGGATCTCAGCTATGCAGGAAGAGCTGAGTCAGTTTGAACGAAATAATGTGTGGGAACTAGTTGCACGACCACAAGGGATAAATGTTATTGGCACAAAGTGGATCTTCAAAAACAAATCTGAAGGAGATGGGACAGTAACCAGAAACAAAGCTAGACTTGTCGCTCAGGGATATACACAGGTTAAAGGAGTGGATTTTGATGAGACATTTGCCCCTGTTGCAAGACTTGAATCTGTCAAAATTCTCTTGGCCATGTCATGTGTTCTGAACTTTAAGCTTCTTCAGATGGATGTTAAGAGCGCTTTTCTAAATGGCATTGTTAATGAGGAGGTTTATATTGAGCAGTCTAAAGGGTTTGAGGATCCCCACCATCTGAATCATGTATTCAAACTCAAAAAGGCGTTGTATGGACTAAAACAAGCCCCCCGTGGTTGGTATGATCGGTTAACACAGTTCTTATTACAGAAAGGTTATTTAAGGGGTGGAGTTGACAAAACTCTTTTCATGCTATCTCAAGGATCTCGCATATTGATTGCTCAGATATATGTTGATGACATTGTCTTTGGATCAACCTCTACTACACTGGTGGATGAGTTTGTCTCTCTAATGACTTTTGAGTTTGAAATGAGTATGGTGGGTGAACTATCCTAGTTTTTAGGGCTACAAGTGAAACAAGGTGATGATGGATTATTTATAAACCAAACCAAGTATGCCCTGAATTTGGTCAAAAAGTTTGGTCTTGGAGATGCTAAAGTTGTGAGAATTCCAATGTCCACTACTGAGAAATTAACTAGAGATGAGAAAGGTGTAGCTGTGAATACAAAACTGTACAGAAGCATGATTAGGAGTCTGCTATATCTAACAGCAAGTAGACCTGATATTTCACTAAGTGTTGGCATATGCGCAAGATTTCAGTCAGCTCCTAAGGAATCTCATGTCTCTGCTGTGAAGAGAATTATTAGGTATGTACATGGCACCGGCAATTATGGCATCTGGTTTTCTAAGGGAACAAGTTGCCAGGTATATGGATACAGTGATTCAGACTGGGCTGGTAATGCCAATGATCGAAAAAGTACCACTGGAGGCTGTTTTTTTATCGGGCTTAATTTAGTGTCTTGGTATGGTAAGAAGCAAAATTCAATCTCCTTATCTACTGCTGAGGCAGAATATTTAGCTGCAGGGAGCTGTTGTACTCAGTTGATATGGATAAAACAGATGTTCCGAGACTATGGTATTAAACTTGGAAGTCTTACTATTTTGTGTGACAATAAATCTGCAATTGATATCTCTAAGAACCCAGTCCAGCACAACAGAACTAAACACATAGATATCAGACACCACTTTATCCGAGATCTAGTTGAGCGAAAGGAAGTGGAACTTAAGCATGTGCCTACTGAGAGCCAATATGCAAATATCTTCACTAAGCCATTGGATGCATCCACTTTTGAAACCCTAAGACAACATCTTGGGGTATGTACTATCTGAGGTATTGAAATCTACCTTCTTGTATAGTTGCTGTTTCAAATTATGTTTTTCCATTTTACAAAAATCAGAAAATACCAAAAATATGGTTAAGGGTGAAGGTTGCATGTCGTGTTGCAACATGAAAGTGTACGGCTCATGTGTTAAAGGCGCGTGTATTAGTAGGGGACAGCTGGGGCCCACAAGATTTATGTGTTATTTTTCCGTTGGGCTGCCTTAAATTTTCACGTAAAAAGTGTCTTGCTATCCTATTGTTCGCGCCCAAGCAAAAATCCCTACCTATTCCTATTGCAACACCAAAATCGATCTCTCCCCTTCGCGGATCTGCTTTCCGTCCTTCTTCGGCTCCTTCATCGGTGAACTGTTGCTGCAATAATCCGAATCCGCACCTCTGTATTAAGGTATATTCTTGGGTTTCTCTATCTACTCACTGCCGTGTATTCTTGAGTTGCATGCTAGGGTTTCTCTACTGGTTATCTCTGATTTGCTGAGTTAATTGATTGTTTAGAACCATGTATTTCCGTGAGAGTGATCGATTATATGTGGGTTTGAAGGGCAAGTATTGACAGATCTAGGGGGAGTTTTTGACACTCGCTGGACTAAGGGGTTATAGGATACCTGTAATGAATTGATTGAGCCCGAGGCTAATGTTGTTGGTTTTGTGAAACCCATGCCTGAATCAACCCTTGCCCCAGTCCTGGTTCAAGAGATGAAATTAAAATCAGGGAATATCATCAGAGGTTAAGAATTTGGGAATATGCTAAGGGTTTAGATAATTATCTGCATGATGCTTTGGGAAGTAGAAATAATCCTGACAAATGCTCATTTGATGGCAAGATGAGGCCAAAACCCCCCTAAGACTGATGTGATTATAACCTCTGATCTTTATAAACCAACCTTTTTGAGGCCTGAATCTAAGACAAATCCTTACCTGAGACCCTCTTTTTCTAATTCCAGGTATTCTACAAAAGGCACACTTCAATGGCTGGAGAGCACAAAGGAGATGGTACCTCTGAGCCTCCCAAGAGGACCCCAAACACCAAGGTTCCATGTGTGAGGAAAAGGCCTTATCACACAAGATCCAACACCAAGTTGAAGTCTGTGTTCACAAATACCAGTGATATCCCTATAGTCTTGGATGATTCAGTTCCACAGGAGGGACAGCACATCAGCTCCAGATCTATCAGCTCCAGGTGTGCAGATTTTGTTGATCCCTTGGATCACTTGACCTTGGGGCAGAGGCTCAAACTAAAAAGACAGACCACTACTTCTTCATCACCACCCGTGCAGAATGAGTCTGTTCCAACAGTTCATGACACAATCCATGGACCTGGGGTTAATTCCTCTGCTGCTTTTCTTGCTAGAGCCTCGTCTGTTGCTCCCACTACTGCTCCTACCCTCTCTCCTACTCCTGCTGCAATCACTTCTTCTACTGCTCCTACCAAGGTGTACCCCAGGAGAACCAAGAAGACTGCAGGAAGAATATGGCATGATGGGAGAAAAACGAGCATTTTAAAGATTTTCAACCAGTTAACTCTCTTTGTGAGGATAACCCCACCCTTCAACATTTGAAAATGCTTAGGGGTCCTGCTTCTACTGATGAGTCTGAAGGTATTAGGGTTACTGCCTCTGGAAAGATTGATGAAGTTCCAGGAGGTTTTTATACAGATCCAGTTGCATCATCAGATTTTCTTAGATATGGTGGGACTGGAGCAGTGCTATGTCTACTTGATGGACTAACTCTTGAGGACTGTTTTGAACCTCTATCTGATAATGAAGAAGTTCAGGATGATGAGCGCTTTATTGCTGACATACTCGGGAGTTTGAGACAACCAGTGGTAACTGCTAAAACTTCTGCTGATGCCCCTCCTATGGGTGAAGAGGCTCATGTTGCAACACGAGATTCTCCCACAGCTTCCCATAAGACAGAAATTGAGGAGTCTGAGTAGCACACCAGGACAGAAATTCTTGAAGACTATGAGAATGGTAATGATGATGAGGTCCAGGGTCCTGTGTCAATGCATGCAGAGATGCCAACTGCAGCACCTATTAATGATCATGAGGATCAAGAATTTAAATTGGAGGAGGATGTACACAGTCTCTCCAGCCAATCTGTGTCCCATACAGAGGTTCATCTTCCCATATCTAAACTCAAAAGTTTATCCAAGCTTCAACCTAGGGTACCTAAGAAGTTCTCCATGAATGGCTCATCAGAGAATGGTACTTTGCTGTCTTTAAGGCAAAGACTGGATGTTAGATATCATCCGAAGAAGTTCAATGAATGGGCCACTCCCTCGTCTGTTTCTGCACCCCGGTTCTACTCTAGGAGATCAAGGAAAACAACTGGGATGACAAAGAAAATAGCTGGGAGGACAAAGAAACCAGCTGGGAGGACAAAGAAAACAGATATCACCCCTGTTCAGCTTAGTCACATAAGACTTACTGTTCCAGACTCTCCAATTCACTTGGAAAATACCAATACTGAGCATGACATGCCTTCTCCTCCCTCTCCTTATCAGGCTCCAAATGAGGAAGACTATGCTAATCTGGAGGATCCAGATGTTGATATTGAAGCTCCAGCTGAGGAGGATTATGCTGATCTGGAGGATCCAGAGGTTGAGCTAGAGCACATAATTGGAGAGGAGGATGCTCCTGAAACTGCTGAGATGCTCCATGTTGGGCTGCTGTCCTTGGCTCACTCTGAGAAGTTCTATTCCGTTACAGCCAGCTTGCACTACGATTTTCTGAACTCAAGGGGCTTCTTTGTCAAAAAAGTGATGGACATCAAGAAGTGTGCTGAGAGTGGATTTGACACATTTCTGGGACATATTGGCTATGTTCAAGGAGCCACTGTATTCAAGGGGTATGATATAGAAATGGTGCTGGAATTCTACAACAATCTTTAGAGGAGCACACTGATAGATGGAACTGATTGGTCAGGCAAGCTGTATTTCAGGGGGAGAATACTTGAACTCACTCCAAAGAAGCTAAATTCTGTCTTGGGTATCCATCTATTAGAGGGCTCTGATATGGTTTATCCAAGGGACTACAAGATTGATAACAATGTGTTGGCCAGAGCTCTGACATTTGGAAAGCTTGGCTCCTGGCCTTCTGGGTATATGCCTACTAGCTCTCTCACACTCAGATTTTGGTTGCTCTTCAAGGTTCTTATCAATTGCTGGATACAAACAACCAACACCACCACCTTGACTTCAGATCAGGCTGAGCTTTTATTTGGAATTGGTTCAGGGTGTGAGGTTAATCTTGGGGATTATGTGTTAAAGAGAATAGTTGGAGCTCTTGATGTTTCCAGATGCACTGAGGCTCTCCCTCATCCTTGTCTGATTACTGCTTTTCTGATGGCCGAAGGATTTGAAGCAGATATTGATGGGTTGCAACTTGCTGGGAAATTTGATTTTACTGCCAAATCATTGGATAGAGCTGTGTTGGATCTACCCTGGGATCAGGAGGTTATGTCAGGGGATGTGGTTATGTCTAACCAGTTTGAACTGAGGGCTGCTGAGAAAAAGATTCAGTTGCATATGGATCAAATTGTTTTTCACAGTGAGATGCTGAAGAAAGCTCAGGATGCTAAGGCGCAGATTCTGGCTACCATTGCCAAGGAGACTGAAAGGGTTGAGCCTGCCACAAATGATTCTGAACCTTCTGTTGCTGCTCCCTCAGGTTCCTCTAAGCGAGGTCGCTCTTCTGGTTCTGTGAAGCAGCCCCGTGCCAAGAAAACCAAGATCCCAGTTCCTCCTGCCTGGAGAAAAGGCAAAGTTTTATCTGATTCTGAGGATGATGCCCAGTGATATTTTTTGTTGTCTTTCTCTCTCTCCTCTCGTTTCTGTATTTTGGATTTTGATTAGGGCCCTTTGGCATTTTACGCCCCCAGGGGGAGATAGTGTGAGTGAGACATAACATTTTGGATGACTGTAGTTATTCGTGATTCTATTTTTTCTGCCAAGTTTTTTATTGGATTCATGAAGTAGAAGCTTATGGTTTTCTGGGATTCTGAGTTCAGTAGAAGCTTTTACAGTATTGGGTCCACAAATTGCCAAAGGGGGAGATTGTAAGGTCCAGTTTTTTGTTGGCTGCTTTGTGGAATGTCATGTTGCAACATGACCTTAGTTGGCAGAAAAAGATAGAATATTTTCCGAGTTCCAGCGCAGGTTTTGAAAGAAGGAAGGAAATATTGTGCGGATCTTTTAATGGAAACTACAGTCCTAATTGATGTCTAAAACCGTGTTTTGCAGTTGTTATCAGAATGGAATATTCGTGCAGTGGAGTTTTCCATTTATAAGAGGTTTAGACATTCAAGGATTCCTTTTCTTCAAGGATTTAGATTTGGAATAGAAGTTTATTGAAGGAAGGATTCAAGAGCCGTGCAAAAGGAAGTTTTTCCACGGCAATGAGCTATAAAAGAAGGACATCAGTTGCGTGCTCGGGTCATCGCTTTTCACCGCAAAACTTCTGTAAATCAGGGTTTTTCAACCATAACCAAAACACTAGGGACGTGTGTTAAAGCTCGGGTGGGAAAGACCTTGCCGCACCTTCGTGGAAAAGAAGGTAATCATAGTAGCAACTATCAAAGCTAGAGTAGCCAATTGGTAGTGTGATAGAATTGCTAGAGTAGCCAATAGTTTGTAATAGATCGGAAATATTTATTGTAACTAGTGAAGGGTCTTTACCACGGGCTACGGCCCCCCAGACGTAGGCATTGCACTGAACTGGGTGATCAATTCGTGTGTCATTTAAATTCCGCACTTTTAGTTTTATCTTGTTGTTTAAGTATAACTAGCGCACGAACAAGTATTTGATCACAAGTAAGCAGGACTTTCAAAAATAAATGTAGAAAAATATAACAAGTATGCTATAAATTAACCTAAATTTCATTCAAGTATACTGATGCAATGCACATTATCATGCACCATGGTACATCAGCGATGACCTATATAACAGAACATGCAACCGGCCGCTGGAAAGCTTCTTGAGAATTTTCAACTGCTCCATCCGTTAAGGTTTCTTAAATTTGAGCAGTTCATGTCCGACTTTCTTCTCAACGGATTTTTTAGATTAAAATTGAAAAATCGAAAAAATCTTAAGGCTCCAACACGATTCTCATCCATTTGTTGTTGGTAGTCCAGCTCAAAGACGAAATTGTTGCCTTGCGATACTTGAACTTGTTTCAAACCTTTATTCCAGGTCCTACATTCTTTCGCAACCCATCGGGGCACGTGAATCTCAGTCACCTTCCCCATGAATTGGTGATCATTTCTGAATCTCATTGATCCCATCAGATGATCATATAGTAGCTTCGGGAATTTACCGTCGTGCCAATCCTCGAGTGTTATCCTTTGAGGGCACCAAATCAACAAGATAGTATCCAGGAACTTTTTGGCAAATGGCAAAGAAAGCTTGCGTTGATCTTCATAATGTGATGAATTATGGCTGCGAGGGACACAGATTATAAGATGTCGAACATTAATTCCTGGGATGGAGACAGAATCTGCAGACATTTGTGGATGATCAGCTTGGATGTTGAAGACCACACTTTCCCCTGTGAAAGAAACTGTAGTTGAAGTTGTAGGTGTGTTTAATGCAGCCAAGAATCGCTTCAATCTCAGGAACATGGAGCTGTCTAAGTTGTTGCTGCTGATATTGAATTTGAAGCGAGAAATCCATCCACTCGAGTTACCATCAAATGATAACTTTGGAACATCGTAGCCTTCTTGGAATTCAAAATCAAGAATGTTAGGCACATCGAAGGTTGCCTCCTCCAATCCCCTTATGTAGCGGAGACATATTTTCTTGAGCGACGAGCTTGATATACTGATTGTCTTGATGATTCTTCTTGTTTCTTGAGCATAAAATCGCTCGAGCTGTGGAAACTGACGTGAGATGTTGGTCGGGAAACCATGCTTGTATCCTCCCAGGCATGACACTGTTAAGCTCCTCATCTTACGGTATTCATGTTCACCAAAATCAAAACGCGATGTTGGGGATGCCCAATACATAGAATGACATGTTAAAGTTTCTAAATTGAGTGGTGAATCCACTTCCAAAGTTTGATAGTCAGTTAACGAAACAACAAGCTCTTTAAGGTAGCCAAGATTGGAAACCTTAATATGAAAGGTGGGGATGTTGAAATGGCAGGCTGAAATCGTCATACTTTCAATAAAAGAGCAACCTTGGATTATATTCTCAAACATCCCCTTTCCAATATATACACGTGCAAGACAGAGTCTTTTGAGATTAGGCCACGTGATAATTACGCTCTCAGCTGCCTGCAATATGCACTGATCTAAATCTAAATGCACCAATGATTCGGCTTTAAGAACAGGCTGGGGCACAGCATAGGTAACACGATTCCACTCATGAACAAATTGGGGCAGAAAATAAGTAACGGAATCCCACATATCCATTGTTCTTGAGGCCGCGATTGTAAGGTTTTTGAGACCGCGATTGTTTGCCACGGCCAGTTCCACGCACTGATATATTCTTTTACTGATCAAGTTCTGACCGGCGGAATACGATAACCTTGAAGCATTGATTGCGAAGGTTTCCAGATGGGTATGTTGTTTGAGAGTGGAAAGCACATATCCGAGCTCCTGTAATAACCTGTTTTCCAACCTCGGATGCGGATCATATTCAGGCCATACGAATGTCAAAGTTGGACGCCTTGTTTGGACGACTTTGAATATCTCCTTAGAAAAGAGGCTGAATCGAACCGCGGCTTTGTTGGTGAGGGCGGGATCTCGGAGCAAGTGATTGGTAATGATGCGATTAATAATGTCTTCCGGCAGCTCTGAAAATTCCATGCCTGAGATCTTGAGTACTGATGCGGAAAGCTGTGCCTAGCTAGGCTTTATATAAACTCTTCCGAATTGTAGGGGTTTTGTTGCTCCGGCCGGGAAACCAATTCTAAACGCCTAGGGATTCATATTACTATATATATACTTGCTCTTCTTCTCTTACCGTTGTGACTCTTACTATATATACTAGGGATTCATATTACTATATATATACTTGCTCTTACTATATAAATGACTACATTATTATTATTATTTTTTGGATACATGTCTTATATTAAAGAATAGTAATTTTGTGCAAAAATTAAAAATCTTGATTATTACGTAGTAAATATTAATATAAGAATTTTATTTTAGAATGCAAATACGGGATGCAAATAGCAAACCCCTAAAATTATTGTGTTGTATTTAAGTAGATGCATGCCTAATTTTTAATTTTTTAATGTGCCTGCTTTAATTCTTGAGTAAAATTTTCAAAATTTTTCATAAATTAGTCGTGACATAATTGGTTTCTTTTGCTAGACCAAAACTAATTACAGTGATACCTCTATAAATTAATACTCGATAAATTAATAAACTCGGTAAAATTAATAATTTTTCCGGTCCCAATTCGGGACCAGTATTAAATTGGATCTCACTCGATTAAATAATAAGATAATAATTTTTTTGAAACCCCAGTGTATATATATTGGTCCCAACAAAACTATAAATTAATAATTACTATAAATAAATTTCATATATGCTTCAAAATTCTAAGATTGTCTAGTTAAAAATGAAGGTATAGTAACTTGTTTTTTGTTGAACTTCAAATCTATATTGAGTTCATCTTTAAATTTCCTCATTGCATTTAAGAGTTCGGGCACTGTCTTCTCGTATTGCAACAAAAAATTATGAAGAGTTGTTGATGCTTGCAATGCTTTTTTCCGATTGATTGGTTCCAACGCTATTGAATCATCTTCAACTTGATTTTGAATGGTATCTGCCACAATTTCTTCAATGCTTTGAACCTCGTAACATTCATTATAGTTGTTGATTGGTCATGGTTGATTTTAAACACCTTTTAGGTTAGGAGGAGTCATTGTTGATGTGATTTTAAAACAAATTCAAGTAACATTTATAGTTGATGGATCCCTATTCCCTAAACTTGTTCCGTATTGGTTACGATAATCTTACTGTACTAGGACTTTATTTGTTTCTCTTATTCTAGTTAGAAAGTTATTTCCTAATTTAAAAGTCACCCGTCAAACCTCTTTAAATTAATAAGTTATTAATTTATCGATATATATATATAATATTTCGCTAAATTAATAAAATATCGTGGTCTCAACATTATTAATTTACAGAGATTTCACTGTATGTACCACAAGTGATGGAGAATAGAATATAAAGATTGAATGACATTGGTAAATTGTGTGATTTCAAGCTATAATATCTGTTTTTTCCTTGTGGACAAGAGTCCCCACCTAAATTCATCCCAAGTTGTTTTAGTTATTAGCACAAACTCTCTTTTCATCCTCTCGAAATTATTGTAGCATTCAAAAATCGAACTCAACTGGTAATTAATTAACAATAACAACCATTCAAAACTTTGGATTTCGGAGACGAAAAGGACTCAATCATGCATGGAGTCCAAAAGAAATCAAAACACAATTAACTGATCGAATAATGTTTTTAATTAAAAAAAACAAATAAATTAAGCCTGAGAAGCTTCAAAAGTAACCGCCAGAGCCGGCCATGAACAGTACATTACAACCGGTTCCGTAGAACAAGGCCCCAATATTTTTGGAGCCCCAAAAGTTTATTATAAGATATTTTTTATAGACAAATTCTTGGGTGAGGTGAGGCAGGACCAGGCAAACTTACTTTTCAAATGTTCTGGGGTCAAATAATAATGTTTTCATTTTCGGCGCAATAGTAGAAATCAATTGAAATACAAGGGTTGTATTGCAAATAACCACATAAACATCATCTTCTCCCTTTTCACCTGCGACGGTTCCCGAACCTTTCTCCGGCGCTAAGCCTGCTACCACCTGTAAGGCTGCAACCGCAGTGAACTAATCGAGGTGGTCGCGCCATTCTTCACCGAAAAATTTAGCCGCCTGGGCTCGATCAATCTTCGCCGGTGCTACGGTCGTACCCAATTCTGGTGTTGTCGCGTCTATCGGCTGATTCGCGTGTTGACCGACGATTCAATGCGACGGGATCCAAATCCAGATCGACCGCGACGATACCCAGTGACGATTCACAATTCCAGCGATTCCAAATCCCGGTGATTCATACGATGGTGGCGATCTCCAGTTTGAATACGTCATCGATGAGTTCTCTATGGTTGCAGGCGGTTTGATCGCTCAAATTTGGTGTTGGCGGCGACGGAGATATGGATTATACACTCGCGACTCACGACATATATGTTTGAATAGATCTAAAATCGCCACTAGTTCTTTTATGTTCAGACGTGGCAGCGAAATGGTGATCTCAGTTTCGGTGGCAAGGCACAGGTTAATCCCGCAGCAATGGCGGCTGCGAGCTGGCGATGATGCTGACGTGGCGGTGATGCTAACGTGGCATGGCAGCATTGACGTGTCATCGATGACATGGCTATGTTGTGTGGGATGTGGTAGTGACTGGTTCTTACATGTCATTGAGGTAAGTATGATTAATGTTGAGGTAGGTATCGTAAAAAATGAGGTATGTATAATTAATATTGATGTTTTTGTCGCCGAAAATGAGGTTTGTGTTGTTGACATTGAGGTTTGTATCATCGACGTTGATGTTTGTATCGTCGACGTTGATGCTTGTATCGTCGACATTGATGTTTGTATCGTTGACGTTGAGGTTTGTGTCATCGAAAATTAGATTTATGTGGTTGAGATCGAGGTAGGATGAGGTGGCATCGAGGTTGCATGATGTGGTGTCGAGGAATGATGATGTGGCATCGAGGTTGGATAAGATGACAAAGGTAGGATGAGGTGGTAGGAGGGGAGAAAGAATGAGAAATTAGTAATATAGGTACATAAAATAATATATTTGTAAATTAACCCCTGAAATTTATAGTAATAAATGTTGTTATATATTTACTTATTCTATGCACCTTATTGGGCCTGCCTCATGGTTTCATGAGGTGGCGTTGATGTATGATGAGGTGGTGACGAAGTTTCATGAGGTGACATCGATGTATGATGACATGCCATCGAGGTATGATAACATGACATCGAGGTGTGATTAGTTGGCGTCGAGATTTGGTGAGGTGGCGTTGAGGTATCATGAGGTGGCGTTGATGTATGATGAGGTGGCGACGAAGTTTCATGAGGTGGTATCGATGTATGATGACATGACATCGATGTATGATGACATGACATCGATGTATGATAACATGACATCGAGGTGTAATGAGGTGGCATCGAGGTATGGTTAGTTGGCGTTGAGGTATGATGAGGTGGCGTCGAGATTTGGTGAGGTGACGTTGAGGTATGATGAGGTGGCGACGAAGTTTCATGAGGTGTCATCGATGTATGATGACATGACATCGAGATATGATAACATGACATCGAGGTGTGATTAGTTGGCGTTGAAGTATGATTAGTTGGCGTTGAGGTTTGGTTAGGTGGCAGCCTCACCTATGGGCAGGCCCAATAAGGCCCATATTATAAGTAAATATAAAAGAACACTAATTATTAAAAATTTCAGGGGTTAATTTGTAAATATCACTAATTTTTCATTCTTTCTTCGCCACGTCATCATTCTACCTTGCTGCCACCTCATCAAACATCGACGTCACCTCATCATACCTCAACGCCAACTAATCATACCTCAATGCCACCTCATCACACCTCGATGTCATGTCATCATACATCGATGTCACCTCATGAAACTTCGTCGCCACCTCATCAAAGCTCATCGCCACCTCATCATACCTCAACACCACTTCATGAAAACTCAACGCCACCTCATCATACCTCAATGCCACCTCACCAAACCTCGACGTCACCTCATCATACCTCGACGCCACCTTATCATACCTCAACGCCAACTAATCATATCTCGATGCCACCTCATCACACTTCAATGTCATGTTATCATACCTCTATGTCATGTCATCATACATCAATGCCACCTCATGAAACTTTGTCGCCACCTCATCACACCTCGACATCATACATCGATGCCACCTCACCAAAAACATTGTTCGTTCTCAACAACTTTATAATTATTTCAATAAATCTCATCGCTACCTCCTAGTCATTTCAACGTCAAACCTCGTCGATATCTCAACGTAAAACCTCACAAACAAAACATTGAATTTAACCAAGTTTTAAGAATATGCCTCATTTAAAAAATATGAAATATCATCAACTATAAACACAAACCTCAAAAAAATTGTATAAGGTCATCAACGAAACTACAAGTATCAATAAACCGAAAAACTAGAACCTCAACTCCATTGGCAGGAAACTCAACTCCATTAGCAAGAGCCTCAACTTCGTTGGCAGGATCCTCACGTCCGTTGGCAGGAGCCTCAAGTCCATTGGCAGGAGCCTCAAGTTCGTTGGCAGGAACCTCAACTACATTGGCAGGAGCCTCAACTTCGGTTGCAGGGAACTCAACTCCATTGGCAGGAGCCTCAACTCTATTGACATGAACCTCACTTTCATGTCCTGCCGGACCAAAACAGAAGCTCCCGCCATCGACGCGATCTAGAAGCTCCAGCCACGATATGGATCTAGAAGCTCCAGCCACGATATGGATCTAGAAGCTCCAGCCGCGATGTAGATGCAAGTCGCCGATGATCAAGAAGCTCCCGCCATCGACGCGGTCTAGAAGCTCCAGCCACGATATGGATCTAGAAGCTCCAGTCGCGATCTAGATGCAAGTCGCCGATGATCCAGATGATCCCGCTGTCGATGCCGATAAAGACGCGTCGTCGGCCACTTGATAGAGTCTTCAGAGCGTCATCGATCACCGGATCGAGTCGTCAAAGCGTCTTCTGCTGTCGGCGGTTTCAATAGGTTCCACAACAGCGGAGGATTTGGACGCGATTTGGGGATTATCAAGATAATTTCGCAACAAGTCCCTATAGGTTTAGCAATTCACAACAAAAAACCCCATCCTGCTTCTAATTTATTTTATTGCATTATAACCCCTGCCTCATGGGTGAGGCTGCTTCACCCAAGAATTTGTCTTTTTTTATATATAGTATATTTATTTATTTTTAATAGAAAACTTAAACTCAGATTTTTCATAATCAGATTTAATTCAAATTTCAGAAATCACGTCTCTGTCGTCTGTGCCATCTTCTTATCTTTCCTTGTAATATATTTATAGTTTTTTTGTCAACTAAATCATTCATTATTTGATCAATTTCCAAATAGTCTAAATTCAATTCCCTAAAATCACTCCCTCTTTCATTAACGACATAGCCAGTTTTCACCAGCGAAATATTCAAGATTTCAACGGGTAAATTCTTAGATGGTCTAATTTTAACTTATTTATATCAAGTTGTCTCTCAATCATCTCTCCAAATAAATTTTAAAACAAATCTTGTTTATACTTTCTTTTGAAAGTCTTTATATTTTTATACTAATGTATTAAGGATCTCATTTTTTATTTTGCACAGGGCCTCCAAAATGCCGGGGACGCCCTGGCAACCACCCTCTTGAGGAAGCTATTTTCATAGTCTTCAAGCGCCATCTTGATAGGGCAGGAACCGTGCCGTCGGTGATGGCCAGAGCCACCATCTTCAGTTGCTACTAATCCTGCAATTAATCCATACAATTCGATGCAATTAGATCCTGTTTACCAGAGCTTATCTGTAGATCTTTTTTGTTCGCCTATGTTGACTATGAGAAAAGAGAGACTTTATCCTTGTTGTCGTACTTTTAAGATTTGAATTTTGAAATATTTCTTTAACTTCCACGCTATCTCCACGCGCTACAAAAGTTCCGTTCCGCTATCCCATCCCCTATTTTCTCTAGTTGGTTAGCGTAATCATCATAAGTACTGATTTGGTATCCACGCTCACCATAACTTTTTGCTTTTTGTCATCAATTTGACGGCTTTGGTATTTTTGGTAATTAAATATTCGGTGGATATAGTCACTACAACTAAGGTAGCCTTTAATTAGCATTTTCTTCTCTCTCAGATTTTTCAACTTCCTTCCGAAACTCTGAATAAAGCTGCTCTTTGTCCTTAATCAAGTAATTTTCGTTCTATCCTCTGAAATCTTTTTCTTTTTTGTCATTATTTTTCTGTGTTGTTTTAGTTGGTCTTTTTGATTTTCGTTTATCTTCCGTGCTCTAGCTTGCATGATGTTTTGATTGGATAGATTATAGAGATTGAAAATGAGATCTGGAGATGATTTGGTCGATGCCACCGATTTATCCCTTGATACAGACGATTTTCTCTTTCCCGATGATCGATCCCCTACTGCAGAAGCAACTCCTGGGGTTCCGGGTAATGCTGAGGAGGTTGTTTCCGATAATGCTCCGGATGAATCGTCGGAGGTTGATTTGGGAGGTACAGAGATTGGGGAGGGTGATTTAGTGAAATCAATGGTCCCTGTATCCAGTAAGGTGACTGAACGAGTTCTTTCCCGAAAGGGGGTTAAAATAAAAACCAATTCAAAATCTAGGTTGAAAATTTTGATGTTTCTAGGTCTAGGTATTTCGCATTTGGCAAATGCGAACTAAGTATAATTCGCATTTGGCAAATGTGAACTATCTTATTTTTTATTTTATTTTTTTTGAAATAATTTCCTTAGTTGGCAGCTACGTGGATCATAATTCGCATTTGCCAAATGCGAATTAGACTTAGTTCGCATTTGGCAAATGCGAACTACAATTTTTTTTAATTTTTTTTTTGAAATGATTTCAATGCGAATTAGACTTAGTTCGCATTTGGCAAATGCGAACCATCAGCTAGTTCGCATTTGCCAAATGCAAATTATGACCAGATATACCACGGCCAAAATTTCTGGTTCACAGATAGACCAGATCTAATTTGAAAGCTTTTGCACAATATTCTTTGCATCAAAAACCAGATCCGATTCTTGATTTTTCCCCCAAAATGTTCCAAATATAATCCAAATCAAACCCCGAATCAAATAATATTGATGGGTTGAAGATTCGGTGATTATTGGGTGGCTCGGTTTTGGTTTTTTTGGACAATCAACGGGCAGTGGCGGACAGGCAGCGGCGGTTCTTCACAGGTAATTAAGTAATTGTGTTTGATGCCTAAAATAATTGTATGAATTAGTAGAATATGGGTGAAGTTTTTTTAAATTTTGGTTCTAATGATTCTAAGTTTATGTAGGTTTTGCTCCACATTGGTTTAGTTCGTAGAGTGCTATTCTGAATTTTGGAGCTCACAGACAGATTTCTTAGCAAGTTTTGAATCTTATAAACTCAAAGGTTACTTCTTAAATTGGCAATTTACTTTTGTGATTTTTTACATACATTTGTTAACTTAGTAATCTTTAATATGCTTATGAAAGAATACAAATGATTAGAAAATAGTAGTAAATAAAGTTCTAAAACTTGAATAAATATAAGTGATTCTGGTTGTGAATAAAAATTTGCTTATACTGTGGTATTTGATTTTTTTGAATTAGTATGAGGCCGTTGATGATCAATTTGTACTGGGGTGGTCGAATTGTTTTTTTCCCTGGTCTTGGTGTCTGCTATGATCCACCTACTCCAAGGAACACAACTACAATTTGTCGAAGGCTAAACTTTTCCGAATTGGTTGACCTGATTTATGCTGAGACCGAACTTCGTAGGGATGTGGTCAAGCTTACGGTATTTTACCGGTACCCTGAAATTGTTGGGTCGAGCAAAATGTATTGTCCACTGAAGTTACAAAATGATGCTGCCGTGGAGACATTTTTTGAGGTTGTTGAACAATTATCAACATTTGTAGCTGAACTTTTCATAGAGACTGAGGCATTATCTAGACATGAAACCCAATACTCCTTTACTTCATTGTTAAATGGCTTTCATCCTCCCAATCTCCCTAGTTCATCGAACTATCCACTTCATCCCTACCCTCATCACCCTGCCCCTTCTACCCCTTTTATGATAAATGGCCAGGGTAGTCAATCCACCAGAATTGAAGAAGAGTTGTACGCCTCCCAAATATCAAATGCATATGATGATTTTGGGGGTGATGAATTTGATGTGAGGGTCACTGGTGGTGGTGGCGATGAAGTTGGAGCTAATGGTGGTGGTGAGGATGAAGATGATGACGACTACCATTGTGAAGTAGATGAAGAAACTTCTGATTCATCTGCTCCACCATCTTCTGATGAAGAGAGTGAAGAGGTTGAACCCGATTCATCTGATTCAGATTGTAATTCTGTAGATTCAGATAATGATGCTGACATTGGTGATTCGAACATTGGAGGTATGAGATTCGGGACATCTAGTAACTCTAGGGTGTTGCATTTTTTGAGTGATATTGGAGATGACGATAATCCTGACCCAACTGCTGATGGATATAGCGAAGGAGCCCCAATCTATAGTCGAGATAATCTCTTGATTAAGTGTGGCATGCTTTTTGATAGCAAGGAAGAGTTGAAAAAGGCTGTCAGTTTTTGGGGTGAGCGCCGAAATAGAGAGCATTATGTGATAAAAAGCAAGGCTAACACATGGGCTGTGAAATGCAAGTCAAAAGACAATTGTGGCTGGCATGTTCGTGCTGTTCTAAAAAGCACTCACCGTATGTGGCAAATCACTAGATGGGTGAAGAAGCATACATGTGTTGGTATTAATCGATCTAGTGGTCATGCGAATTTGACATCTACAATGATTGCGGGAGAGATTCGACATCTTGTGGAAGACAATCCACTCCTAGCTGTGAAAACTATCATGCAAGATGTCTTAGAAACCTTGGGCATGGACATTTCCTACAAGAAAGCATGGTATGCGAGATTGAAAGCCATCGACATGATTTATGGTACTTGGGAGGAATCATTTGCGAAGTTGTCTACATACTTCCATGAATTAAAACGCGCAAATCCTTCCACCGCTGTTCAGTGGAAATTTCATAGTGGTGGAGAAGTTAACCAAAAAATATTTAAGTATGTTTTTTGGGCATTCCATCCCGCAGTGGAGGCTTCTTACAGCTGCAGGCCTGTGATTAGTGTTGATGGAACCTTTTTAAAAGGTTCTTATAGGGGGAAGTTGCTTGTGGCTGTGTCACATGATGCAAACGATTATATATTTCCCATTGCTTATGCCATTGTTGATGAGGAAACAACGGCAAGTTGGACTTGGTTTATGACCCAACTTCGGTTGTTTGTCGTGACAGATCGTATGCCTATTTGTGTGATTTCTGATAAACATGCTGGGCTGAAAAATCCGATGGACAAATAAAGTAGCTCTGCTCGTGCTTCCTTGAAAGCCTTCGGAATGCATAGGAAGTCGTGAAGGATTCTCTATATATCTCACAGTCCTTGGCATATACCAAGCCATGTATTCAGATACATCACCCTGTTCACTGCCTTGTACAACGTGCTCTCGTCGCTCAGACCAACTAGTCACATATAGACGAAGTCTATGTTCCCAATTAGTATTAGGTCTGCCGCGACGAGTATGACTATGGATGTCCTTGAACTCGGCCTGTGAATGTAGTCTATTGTCTGGTATATGTTGATGGAATCCGAATTGCCGGAGGACACGGTCAGGGCAATGTGGCTCAGCAACATGCCAACAAATGAGGTACACTGCAGACATCCAAATATCACGACCAGCTGAACAACAATCAGGAATGGAATCCAAAACTTCCTGTGTATACGGTTGCCATATAAACTGAACATGTAAAATAATAAATTTAGTATAGATAATATAATATATATAATCAAAAGATAAAGATTAAAGATATAAATAAAAAAATGTTGACCTGATTATGTTGCATGCTTCCCAATTGATCGCGATACGCAGCAAGAACGAACCTTGAAGTCTTGGATAAATCTAAAGGACCTTTCCACCTTTATGAATAAGAAAAGAAATCCATGCATATAGTGAATTAATATCAAAAATGATTAAAAAAACAAGACTCACTTATCTCCGTATCCATACTCATACACTGTAACTGGCTTCTCAACACGTGGACACAATGTTGGGATTCTCTCCCAAGCCCAAAGCTAATCACAAAAATAAATTAATGTTTTTTAACATAAAATTGTAGTAATGAAATCTAAAATAAAAAAAAATATTTAAAATTATACCTGTAATAATAATTGAGCACCAACAATGTCCTTTTTCTTGCACAAAGCACCATCACAAAGATTTCTATATAGTTGGGCAAGAACAGCTCCGCCCCAACTATACTGTGATATAGCATCAAAATCAAGCAACATGGGCAGATACAGGAGTGGCACCGCACTACCACTAGTATCACACAGCAACAAACCACCAAGAAGTAACATAATAAAACACCTAGCTCGTTGCTGACTTGTTACTGGTGAAGTGTCTAGAGCTGGTGTATGAAAATGTGCAGCTAGAGTAGACAACAGAATTCGACCCTTTTGAATGGATTGTTCCGGCGTTGTGAACCCCAAAAAGTCATGAATCATGACTTGCCACTCCTCTAATGTATGGGTCGTGTCTGTACCTGTCACAGGAAGGCCATCTAAAGGCAAACCCCAAAGCACACCCACGTCTTGCATCGTGACAGTAGTCTCACCAATAGGAAAGTGAAATGTATGTGTCTCTGGACGCCAACGCTCCACAAGGGCTGTGATAAGGGAGTGATCAACTTTAATATGACCAGAGCCTAACACACCATAAAAACCAGCCAGCCTAATGTAATGTAACCCCTCAGATGACAAGCGATGAACTATTCTCCACAACTCTCCGTCACACCTCCTAACTGTGAGGGTTTCATCAAGAACGCCATCATATACCTTCCTAGCACGATGCTCAGTATGCATGAACAATACTTCCGTGGATAGTGGTCCAGGATTAACCATGGTAATATAGATACTCAGACACCTATTTAAAAATATTTGTAACATCTCAATAAATGTTTCATTTTAAAAACAGAAAATCAGTAACACATTTAAGTAAATGAAATAAATGTACACATACTACTGTGATCAACTTTGCACCATTTTAACACACAACTAAGCATAATTTGCATTTGGCAAATGCGAACTAGCATAATTTGCATTTGGCAAATGCAAACTATGAAAAATTCAAGTATTGTACATTTATTGGTAATGACAAAAGGGAGAAATCAAGACTACCCGGAAATCGCCGCCGGTGCTACGGTCCGGAAAACCCCACCGCTGCTGCTACCGGAAAACACCACCACCACCGCCCGCTGGAAAAACGCCGCCCGCTGGAAAAACGCCGCTCGCCTCTCACCGCCACCGCTCGCCGCTCGCCGCACGCTGGAAATCGCCCCGAGCTCCAAATGCGAATCAGATCCGTTTTTGGATCTGATTTTTTGGCACTTATTTTTTTTGTCAGATTCGGCGTAATTCGCATTTTCCAAATGCGAATTACTTGTACACGTGGCCATATCCACGTGTATTTTGGCATAAAAAAATAAAAATAAAATTATACTAGTTCGCATTTGGCAAATGCGAACTATCAGCTAATTCGCATTTGCCAAATGCGAAACCCACAAAAAAATCGCCCCATAAATTTCCTTTTGTTTTTTTTCCATCACAAAACAGTTATTTTTTCGTGACTGAACGTATGTTACAGTATGATCGGGGTAGGTTTTCTTGTTGACAGGGTCGTGAGATCATGCTTCCTCGGTCCGGGGAAACGGTCGATGAACCTCCGACTGGCTACTTCTCTGTTTACAGGGAGTATTTCAAATGTGGTGTTACTCTACCATTTCCAGATTGGCTAATAGAGATTCTCCAGGGTTATAACATTGCTCAGTGTCAAATGGCTCCCAAGAGTGTGATGATACTGAATTCACTCCACTCTGTTTGTGAGCAGGCGCAGGTGGTGTTCGACTTCAAGCTAGTCAACTCCTTTTACTATTTGAAGGCTACTAGACTTAGGAAGGGGCGATATACTTTGATCGCCTATTTTTCTGAAATGGCATTTGTTTCCGAGTATCCTAACAACTTTAAGACTTATTGGGATGGGTTCTATTATGTCAAACATGTAGACGGTAAGGATAAGGAGATTCCTGTTTGGAATAGGATGTTAGGGATTGGGGGTAATGTGTCTCCCTCTGGGCGTATAAGCTTGAGTGACGCTTGTTGCGTTGAATTGATGAAGTTTGCCATTAAGGTTGATTCAGAGTTTCACCCATCCTTGAGAAGAAAACGCCATATTGTGCTAAGAATAAGGTAGCTCGTAAGAAGAGAGTTCCCCTATCTGATAAAGGTGTTTCAGTGATATGTGATATTGTATTTCATAGGAGCTTATTCTTCTAGGGATTTTGCATTTCTTAGTTGTATGAATAATCTTGTTTTCTTTTATTCTTACAGTTGTGAGATTATATACTAATGTTTTGTGTTCTTCTCATTCATGAAGAATGCAAGGAACTAGCTGGTGCCCGTTCCACTTACAAGTTTGGATCTGCAAGCTCCGCTGGGGGGAGTTCTGGGAAGACTTTAGTTGATTTAAGTTTCCCATACAGGTCTTGGAAAAGATGAGCCAAAAAAAGTAATAAAATGAGAGCCGCCTGCACACTGACAACCGCGTGTAAGGTCACATCTGCCACAAAATCAGACAAGTGTGCTCAGTGGTTGTTGACTCCATGTGGCCTACAAAGATTTCATGCTATTCATGGAAATGTTGAAGTCCCACCACGATGTCAAATTTGTTTTTATTCCTACAAAGTTCCCATGCAAACTAAAATGAACCATGCAACACAATGACACATGTTCCCAACCTTTAGCAATTGAAGACATGAAAATGAACAAAGTTCATCCACAGAACTAGTACAATAGTAGCAAGATTAACGAAAATACAAGAATTCCAAATCAAAAATGGCATGAAACTCATGCCATTTTTAGAAGCACATAAGCAAAAATGGCATGAAACTCATGATCAACCTATGTGATTACATTCAGAAGCACATAAGCAAATTGTAAATTTTAAATTCATCTAATACTGAGCACATAAGCATTTGTACTTAAAAATTTTAGCTGAACTTATTTGAACTTAAAAACTGAGCTGGATTGAAATTTATAGATAACTTGAATTGAACTAAATTGAAACTAACTAAAAAATATATGATCATTTCCAATATATTTGAAATTCATTAATCTAAATATAACATAATGCATTTAATATTAAAATATACTGAACTGAGTTGCACTGATGTCGATAAACTGAACTGAATTGAATTAACAAATATGATCAATTTCAATATATTTGAAATTTATTAATCTTAATATGAAAATATGTAGAACAAAGTTGAACTGGAATATATAGATCAACTGAACTGAAATGAAATAAATATGACATTTTCAAAACATTTGAAATTTAATAATTTGAGTATAACTTAGAGTTTGATAGAGTTTATTTCTTGTTCAACTGAACTGAAATGGATTGAATTGAACAGAAGTGAAAATTAATGTACCGAAAAAAAGAATCAACATGATTTAATTAACCTGAATTTCATCAAATTACATTTCACTTCAATTTACTGAACTGAACTGAATTAAATTGAATTGAACTGATATATAAAAGTTCTGGCACACAGGGCCTTAATGTTAAAAAATATGATCATGTTTGCTAGCTAAACATAGCTAAAAAATATGATCATATTTACTTTAGCTAAAGATTATCTGAACTCATCTGAACCGAAAAAAACTTTATCTGAACTCATCTGAACTAAAAAACATTTATCTTAACTAAAAAAAGTTTATCTGAACTAAAAAAACTTTATCTGAACTAAAAAATATTCAAATAATCTCTAGAGAACAGGACCTTAGTATTGCTCTCACATATTCATATTACTTGTGTTATATAATACCCTACATAAATTTCATAAATAGTGAAATTTGTTTGATACTACAACGTTGTCATGAATAACATACTTGCAATGATGCTGATAATGGTACTAAAATAATTATGGAGATTGAATATTTTGGTTATGTATCATTAAAATACAATGATATTAATGAGAGAAGATATACAATACATTTTATAAATACAAGATTATCCTATTTCATGTGTAAAATTAAAGGTGTAAGCTGAAATAATTAATTCAGGTACAAAATGGTTATTAATATGTTACAAACATATATTGTTAAATTACAGAAGTAAATGAAATTGTAATACACAAACATACATAAATTTAATAAATTGTAATGTTATTAAATTCATGAATAACTGAACATATATGTGGAACAACCTATTCCTAACACGTGGCTCCTTAATTTTTAAAACACGTGTCTTAGACCTGCATGGAGAACAAAATTAATAATTTTAAAACCTGTCAAACTAGAAATCAAAAATAAAACCCATATAGTCCACACCAGACTTCAAATCTGTGGGCCGACGCACACAATCCACACACAAAACCGCCTATATATCTAATTGGTATGTCCTTCTGTTTTCAGACCTGTCGTCGACGCCGCTCACTCACTTCTCTAATCCCTTGCCCTAGCCACGCCTATCTCCAGTAACCCTACCCCTATTTTCGGTCTCCTCAACGCAAATTCCGAAATACACATCTGTTAAAAGCACAAGTTTATGGGATTCATTTTCCATTCCAGAAACTTGAAGTCTCAATCCAAGAACTCGTGACTAATTTTTACCTAAACTGGGATTGAGAGCAGATTGGGGATCCTGAGTGTTTGATCATTCATTGATCGGGAGAACAATTTCCTAAACAGACCGGTCGATTATAGGACTTCATTAAAAAAGGCACCGAATTCGAACCAGATCTCAAATATTGATGGACGGAATGGTTTTGCATACAAGACAAGCAAGAATGAAACAATGAAGAACAAGATACAAACGGTATGACCCTGTCATTAATTAGCTCCATTCTAAACGATGGTTTCAATTAAGAATGATTTAATCCTCTCCATATTTTGTATGATTACTAGATTTGATAATTTTTGTTTAATCCTTAGTCTGTTTTAGATCAAACAAATTGTGTTTAAAGAATAAGATGAACTTTTAGTTCATATTTGTTGTTTAATTTTGACATCACCTTCAGATAAATAATGGGTGTTTGGACAGTTTGATAAGATTAGCTTGTTAAACCCTAATTTTCCAACGAGCCCTTGTTTTTTAATACAGTAAAACTTTCAACTTGTTTGTAGTTCTGACATATTCGATAATGCAATGTTAATTATTTTATAGCTCATTAGGACCTGCAATGAGAAATTGTGAATACCATTACAAATCAGAAGAGCTGTAGTTTTCAACTGAAAGAATGATTAAATGATAAAGCTGAGTTGTTAAATCAATCAAATAAGAGAATCTTGAAAGTGAAGATCTTGGAAATCTCACTAGCCAACAAACTCTGTTTTTTTCCCAGAAAACCTACTTCCCAACCTCACAACTACTCTTATATAGGCTTAATATGGTAGGTATCCAACAATATTGACTGGTAGTTGTTTTTTGCTTGTGCATTTTTTGCCTTTCAAGTTTATGAAAAGGCAACATTCTTCAGATTTTGAATCCTTTACGATGTAGATGATTTGGTTATGAAAAATGTATTATTTCTAGTATCAAAACCCATAAAATTGTAGTTTATAATTCTAATAAATTATTTCTAAAATGTATTATATCTAATATATTACAATGAACTTACATGAAAGGGAAGGATTATAAAGTATTTCCATTTTCCACCATATTTTTTTGCACTGTATTTCCACCTAGTTTTATATTAGATTTTAAAAGTTATTTACTTTTAATAGGGAAACAATAGTTATTTTTATTTATTCCAAAAATGGGGATAGTTGATTTTGTGTGGCGAGTATGATTAGCAAGGAAAACAGTATCCAAGTACACACTTTGACACCAACAACAACATTTTTAATTAGTTTTTTGAGTTTTTCCCGGGAAGGATTACTGGTATAAAAGCCACCCCTTTTCCCCATTTCAATTCATCCTATTTCAATTAAACTCAAGCTTGTTCTCAAAATGGTCCCAATACCATTTCGTAGGAACAGAAATTTCCCTCTCTTTGAAGCTACTCATCCCAGCCAGATTCAGCCTACAGTTCCCTCTTCAACACCAATTAGAAACCCAAACCCTAGCTCCAACTTGTCTGTGGCCAAAATACCATCAACTTTCAAGGTTACCAAAAAGTCATCTCCAAAAAAGAGGGTTAACAAGCCTCCTGTTGTTACACATGTTCCACTGATTGTTGTTGATGACTCTTCTGATGATGATATTATCCTTTCTTCTAGCTCCAAGCACGTCCTAATCGGAGTGCCAGAAAAGTTTCAGAAGAAAACTCTCGCCGAACCTGATGCAAGAAATCCTGGAAAAATAACCAAATACATTGGACGTGGGAAGCTGAAGATGGGTGAGGTGTCAGTTCCAGTGCCGGCACAGCAGTACGTTCTCGTTGGAGGTGTAGCTGAATCCAGGCCCCTACTACTGGTCGATGAGTCTTCCGAGGACGAATCGACTGACCTGTATGTCTGAAGGTGCATAGACAGACATGACCAAGCGTTGGATTAGGCGGCGGCTGTAGTCGTCTTTTTTTTTTTAAACTTAGTTTCTCTTTTGGCCTATCCTTGTATGTTATGAATAAAGGCAAATGGTGTATCATTGCCTTTATGAATAACTGCTTTTGAACGCTTGTACGTTTGGAAATTGAAATATTTCATGTTTTTAATAAGTTTAAGTGTTTGGTGTAAAGAAAAAACAACTGTACTTTTAGAAATTGAAATATTTCATGTTTTTAATAAGTTTAAGTGTTTGGTGCAAAGAAACTACGTAGAATCTAAATTATGTTGTATTATTCATAATACACACATCATATTTAATGATATGTTCAACCTTACTTTGTTTGCAATCAATATGTCATTCCCAGTATACACAAAGTAATGAGCCAAAAAAATCTATTCGTGTACAAAACTGAATTCATCCCTTCAAAAACTTCTATTCTTATTACACAATTTAATTCATCCCTTCTATTCATATTACCTACTATTAAAAAAACAAATTCAGAAGTAAGAATGTCCAAGTCCAAGTGAACCAACTAAATTGAGAAATGAACTGGAAATCATATATGACATTTACCATATTACTTGGATAACCCAAAAAAGGTTCAACATAAGCTGTCTTTACGTTACAAATGGTAATCAGATCCAACTTACAACAGACTAGTTTTAAACCACAAGACACAAGAAACAAAACATCCATGATGCAACACAAAAGGAACATCCCCAACCAGATCCAAAACAAATGATCTGGTAACAAAACCATATTACAGAACAGAAGCTCCATCTGGGGAAAAGATCCAAAACATCCCAGTTTTCAGCATACATACACAACAAAGCTGATTACAGGCTACAACACCCTTCATATTTCTTTACCTGTGTCGACATCAAGCACATAAGCCTTCCTCTTCCTCTTGTTGGTGGTGTTGTTGGAGCTCGAACTATCCCTGAAAGCAACAAACGATGCGCGGAGCTCCTCATATCGATGGCACCTATCACCATAGACCTCATCCCAGGCCTTTAAAATCTGTGACCTAAAAAGCCTCCAAGTCGGGTGCAGACAAGGGAGGGGATTGTCGCCTATGAATTTACCAAGTACGAAATGAAGCCCTTCACGTTGGAGTATTATTAAAACCTCGCGAAGTTCAGTGAAATCAGCTAGCTCTCCTCTCCAAGGTAAAACAGTTATGCAGTCCATTCCTCCCGTTTCAGTATTGAAAGAATAGAAAGAAACCACTGAACGGAAAACCTGGGCCAGCGCAAACAAATCAACATGAGTTTGCATCCAGTGCTTTCTTCGGCACCTTCCACGTGTCTACTCGATGCGATTCAGAGCAGCCAACACTTCGGCTTCACTGCCATATACCTTGTTATAAACTTCAGAGTACTTCCCAATCTCTGTCACAAGCATGTGTCTTCAGAGTACTTCAAAAACTTAGAAGGGCAGTCTCGTCCGGTCAACAAAAAGTCGGACCTGCAAGAGAGTTCGAGACCTGCACCTAGCAAGCCCCAAGACAAATTGAGGATAACCTTCGGCAAGGAAACCTTCTCCAATATAAGAAGGACGTGTCAAATGGAAATAGGGCGAACACGAACTTGAAAGAAACGACAAAAATGCCTGGAACGATGACGTTTGCGGTTATTCAGACAGAACCAACTTACCAAACATCTAACAAGATTATACTATCCATACATGGTACAACAGGATACGTCTCCAATAATGCATGGAATAACAGGGAACGATATATGCCACCACGGGAGCCATTGGATAAAAGATTCAAAGTCAGCGAGGTCATTACTTTTGATGAAAATGACATGGTGCCAAACGCCTCTCCACATAATGACCCGCTAGTTATAGTGGCAAAAATCGGAAACTCCACAGTCCATAGAGTTTTTGTAGATGACGGGAGCGCAGTGGATATCCTCTTCGTCGATTGTTTTGATAAACTAGGCTTAAAGCGGCAGGATCTCAAGAAACCCACCTCGGCGTTAGTTGGATTCACGTGGAGATCAGAAGTGCCCTTGGGACAAATCCAACTACCAGTAACAGTGGGCGAAGACGATAAGTGTTGCACTATCCTTTGTGACTTTGTGGTAATCGACGCACATAGCCCTTTCAATTCAATTATAGGGCGACCACGGATGAATGGGGCGAAAGCAATATGGTCACCATACCACCTGGTGATGAAGTTTCCAACACCAAACAGGGTAGCCATTATCAGGGGAAGTCAATAAGCAGCCAGGCAATGCATGGCAATCGCCATGAAAATCGTAAAGATAACAGAGACGAATCCCCTCCCGATGGTGAATTCCGTGTACGCCAGTCTAACAGCGCCGTCCACTCCAAATATCCACCTAGGAAATGAAACCGAAATTTCCAGATGGTAGAAAACGATCCAATGTCCATCATTAAGATTGGACGAAACCTACCGGATAACATTAAAATGGACATCAAGCTTATTTTGTTGAAGTATGCAAATGTGTTCGCCTGGTCCCCCAATAACATGGGAGGTGTCGATCCTGGTATTGCAACACACGAACTCCACGTTGACAAAGAGGTCAAACCCATAAAACAGAAACAGAGAAACTTTGCCTCCGATAGACAACATGCCATTGAGAACGAAGTATAAGCCCTAATGGAAACCGGTATTCTAAAAGAGGTAAAATACCCATCTTGGCTGGCGAACCCTGTGATGGTTAAAAAACCAGATGGAGGATGGCGAATGTGCGTGGACTATTCGACCTTAAACAAATATTGTCCAAAAGATTGTTACCCACTACCTAAAATTGACAAGTTAGTGGAAAATATCTCGGGCCACGACGCTCTAGCATTCCTAGATGCTTATAAAGGGTACCATCAGATTATGATGGACCCGGTAGATGCGGAAAAAATAGCCTTCATCACATCGCTTGGATCCTTCTGTTATGTCAGAATGCCTTTTGGTTTAAAAAACGTGGGGGCAACATACCAGCGTACTGTTGATAAAGCATTCGCCCACCAAATCGGGTGAAACCTGGAAGCATATGTGGATCACATAGTTGTAAAGAGCAAGCGCATGGATCCCTTTCCAGGACATCTGGAAGAGACCTTCAAGACTCTCCAAAACATAGGCATGAAGCTAAATCCAAAGAAATGCACTATTGGTGTGGGAGAAGGACGCTTCCTGGGATTTCAAGTTTCATCCAAAGGACTTGGCCCCAATCCGGAGAAGATAGAGAATATCTTGAACCTACATACTACGAAATCAATAAAGGACATCCAAATCTTGACAGGGTCGCTCGCTGCCCTAAATAGATTCGTGGAGAAAGCGGCGGACAAACACATGCCTTTCTTTGACATCCTCAAGAAATCTAAGAAATTTCAATGGGACAAACATTGTGATAGAGCATATGCCCAGCTAAAATCGGAAATAGCATCATTACCAGAGCTATCTATACCAATACAAGGCGAACCATTATTCGTATATTTGGTAGCTTCGCACAAGGCAGTCAGCTTAGTCCTCATTAGAAATGATGGTACAATGCAAAAACCAGTGTATTACGCTAGCAGAAGTTTACAACCGGCTGAAGAAAACTATACGCCGCTTGAAAAACTTGTACTGGCATTGGTACATGCTACTGGACGCCTAAGAACCTACTTTCAAAGTCACCATATAACCATCCTTACTGATCAGCCGACCAAACAAATCCTATCAAGGCTAGACTCGTCAGAGAGAATGACAAAATGGGCAATCGAATTGAGCGAACATGATATCGCTTTCAGTCTAAGAAAAGCGATTAAGGGACAGGTAATAGCTGATTTCCTAGCAGAAATGTCCTCAATAGAGCACACAGAAACGTCTTCACCCAGCTCCTTGCCGAACACCGACTACCAGGATAAGGGAAAATCCAAACTAAAGGAAGTCGCATGGCAACTGTATGTAGATGGTTCGTCGAATAAAGACGGATGCGGGGCATGACTATTACTCATTAGCCCGAAAGGGTACGAATACAAACACGCCATCAGATTCGACTTTCACTTATCCAATAATGAGGCAGGGTATGAAGCCCTAATAGGCGGACTCGAAGCGGCAGTTCGCATGAAAGTAAAGAGCATCAAGGTGTTCAACGATTCGCAAATTGTGGTGGGATAAGTCTTGGGTGACTTTGAAGTCCGAGAACCTCACTTGGTCAGTTATTTGGTCAAGGCCAGGAATCTAATGACCAAGTTTGAATACATTCACATTCAGAAGATACCAAGGAATCTCAACCAAAGGGCGGACGCACTAAGTAGACTGGCGAATGCTAACTTTTCCACCTTAAGTTAACACAGAGATGTGGAAATCGAAGTAGTATCTTCTAGATACCCGACGACTAAAGTCGTATCCGCTATACTGGATGAACCAGCGACATGGATGTCACCGATAGTTGATTTTCTAAGAAATGTAAAACAACCGGAGGATACGAAAACGGCGAAAGCTATTGAGCGAAAATCTTACTCCTACACAATAGTGGACGACATCTTGTGCAAAAAGGGTTACTTAACCCCCTGGTTAAGATGCATCGGCCAAAATCAAGCTAAGGCGATCATAACAGAAGTCCAGGATCTTCCTTAAAAACCACATTGTTTCTCAAAATGTTAGAAGTTTAGTTATTTGAGCTTGTGGGCAGTTTCTTAAAACCAATCATTCTCATTTTGAAGGTCATTCCAAGGCATTCAAGGCATTTGTTTGTGATTTGCTCCCACTAACGAGTTACACGAAGGTTTGAATTTACGGCTTCTATATGACTTTGTTCATTTATTAATTCATACGATTTATTAATATTGCTTTGTGATTATATAGGAGTTTGTTGTAGAAATTCCGTTTGGGTTAGACATTGTGGGATGTTGTTGATATGGATCGAGTTGAAGTTATAAGGAAAAATAATAGATTGTCCGTTGAGTATAGTGAGGTGATTGAATAATTTATTAATGTGGCTTTTGAGGATGCAAATAGCAACGGGGTTGAGGCTGTTAGATGTCCATGCAAAGATTGTAAAAACAATGTTTATTTTGATGATGGAATGGTTAGACGTGAACATTTGATTTGTCGTGGTTTTGACCCTAACTATACGCATTGGATATGGCATGGTGAAGTTGAAGTTGACACGGATATGCCCGATATCGAAATTGGTAGTCAAAATATGGAATATGATGATGATCTAGGAGAATTGGTGTACGATGTTGTTAGGGAATTTGTGGGAAAGCCTAGCGTTTTAGCGACAATATTGAATGATAAAGAGACACCATTATACAAGGGATCTAGGCATTGTATTATGGCTGCAACATTGTTGATGATGAATTTGAAGGAAGACATGGGATTACCGATAAAGGGATGAGTGAGTTGTTCGAGGTTGTGAAAGAATTGCTACCCATAGGTAATTTGTTGCCCAATAGAGTATATGATGCGAAAAAAATATTGTGTCCAATGGGGATGGAATTGGAGAAGATACATGCATGCCCTAATGATTGTATGTTGTTTAGGTTGATGGAGGAAAAAAAATTGAACAATTGTCTAGTTTGTGGGGAGTCTCGATACAAAGCCAAGGAGAAAGAATCAATCAATGTTGGGGATGAAGAGAGTACATTTAGCGATAAGAAAACACCCGCAAAAGTAATGTGGTACCTCCCAATTGTGCCCAGACTAAAAAGGTTGTTTGCAAACCCCGATGATGCTAAATTGTTTACGTGGCATGCAGAAAGGGAGGGAGGGGGGGATGACATTATTAGTCATGCATCCGATGGAGAACAATGGAAAAAAATGGATGAATTGTATCCCGAATTTGGAACCGAAGATAGAAACCTCCGCTTAGGTTTTATCAACAGATGGTATGAATCCTTTTGGGAATTTGTCTAGCACACACAGTTCATGGCCTGTGATGTTGGTGATTTATAATCTACCATCTTGGTTGATGATGAAAAGAAAATATGTGTTGCTATCTATGTTGATTTCAGGGCCTAAACAACCCGGTAATGACATTGATGTATACTTGGAGCCACTTATTGAAGATTTGAAGTCTTTGTTCAACCCGGGAGTGTGGATAGCCGACGGGAGTCGCGGGGATGAGAAATTCCAATTAAAAGGGATGTTGATGTGGACCATTAATGATTTTCCGGCTTTGGGCAATTTAAAAGGTTATTCTGTGAAATGTCATCTTGCATGTCCTGTTTGTGAGAAAAATACAAGCCATACTCAATTGAAAAATGGTGGGAAAACAGTTTATCTAGGTCATCGACGATTCCTACCTGTAAATCATCCATGGAGGTTTGCAAAGAAATGGTTCAATGGAAAAGTTGAGACCGATCCAGAACCTATCCCACCAACCGGCATTGAAATACATGCAAATATGGAGAAATTGAGACATGTGTACGGGAAAAAGGAGAAGGTAGCCAAAAATAGTGGTAGTTGGAAAAAGAGGTCAATTTTTTTCAACTTGCCATATTGGAAGTATTTGGAAGTAACACATTGTCTAGATGTCATGCACATTGAAAAGAATGTATGTGATGCGTTGGTAGGAACACTTTTGAACACCGAGGGGAAAACAAAAGATGGGTTGAAGTCACGACAAGATTTAGTGAGTTTAGGTATAAGACTCTCACTTGCACCCGTGGAGGAAGATGACAGGTATAATTTGTAGTTAATAAAACTCGCTTCCTAATTTGTTTTTTTTACACAGGTTTTACACATATTTCTTCATTGTTTTTGTAGAATGGACTCACGTGGAGGCGAGAATGCGTCACCAATGGGAGTACAAGAGAGATGACTTCGAGAGGCAATTTCAATTGTTCGGTTGGGCAACGTTTTATGCCCTAGATGGTGTCCGTCCAGTCGTCATTTTGACTAGGACATTGTTTGAAAAACAATTTGCTAAAGGCCAAGTAAGTTCCATATTTTGTAGTTTAAAAATTATTATGTATACTAATAATTTGTACAAGTAGTTAATCAATTTCAAATTTGCAGCGAAGGATCTTAAAAATGCGCCGTGCTCTAGAACGTGGCATGAACAGGGCGGAGAGGGAGCTACGAGAAGATCATCGTAGGTTTGAAGAACGTGTTCTAGAGTTTGGAGAGGACGCTGTCCATGCCGGTTTATTGGTTGAGCATCCAAGAATGCACAACACTGGATACATGGTGATGGTGGACATTTCGGATGAAGAAGTCGAACCATCAAACAATTAAAAAATTAGTTTCTACATTGTACTATTTAATTTTATGTTAATTTGTAATTGGAGTAATCTCTCCTTTTATTTTTAATTAAATACAATTTCATGTTTATTACTATTCATTGAATTTAAATTATTCATATTTGATGTCATTTTAAACAGATAAAAGGTTATTGTACTATGTTCTACCAAACCATTCGATATCGAAACCAGTTTTATATCATATGCGATATCGAAACGTAAATTCACTAAATCACAGGCTTAGTCGAAACTAAAATCTAAGAAAACATAGCTAGCCTATACTCAGATTACTCATGCGAAATCGTATGATCAATTTAGATTCTTTCGATATCGAAACCCAAATCTACTAAAGCACAAGCTTTGTTGGCGAATTACGTTGCGAAGGCTTAAGCTCATTTTCCATTGTAACGAATTCGAAAGGTAAATCTGCTAAAGCACTGCTCTTCCTAGCGATTCACTATTCGATATCGTAGGAACATACTACATTCCTACGAAATCGAATGAGGTTACTCAAGCGATATCGTATAGCGATATTTATCTCTTCCGACTTCGAAGGTACAGTCGACTGTTACAGAACACAACATTAAAACAACACCATTCCGTGGAATTGACCAATTCATTTAAATCATGCCTCATAATTTGTGCTGGGAATAAAGGGAAATCACATATGAATTGATAACTTGAAACAAGAATTCATAAAATCATTCTATTTCAAATCCTAATATTACATATAAAATTCAGTGGGACTCAAACTATGTAAAATTCAGAAAATCAAATTATAATGTTTTTCATCACATCTTCATCATCATCATCAACGCCCTGGTTTGTTTCATGGCCTGACTGATCATCTTGGTTCCCGGCCTCGTTAACGACAATGGCATCTGAAGGTAAGGGCTCCACATTGTCAGATTCTTTCTCTGCTTCAAGCTTCTATTCTGTGGGGACATTTTGCTCAACCTCATGCTCAGCAGGGACATCTTTCTCAACTTCATGCTCATCATTGACATTTTCCTTATCCAACTCGGCCTCAGCAGCTATAGGTTCTTTCTCAAGCTCATGATCGGCATTGACAGCTTCTCTTCCTTGATTGGGATGAGCATTGACATCATCTATCTCCTGCTGTGGCTCAACGATGTCATTGGAAGACCGGGGCTCGGCATTGGCTTGTTGTCCATGAGATGGCGAAGGATGATCTTGTAGGACACTCATTAGCATTCTCATTCTTTTCCTGTCATACCATATCTGCTGTCGCCCCTTCATTATAGCTTTTCTTACCCTTAACATTTTGCCTTGGACCCTCTTGAAAAATGCATCGCCGCCCTCTGCAACAAAATCATTAGCTCAGTTAAATATCATACCAATAACAGAAGAATGAGTATAATTAGTAAAAAACGTTTAAATTACCTTCTTCCCGCTGTTCGTTATTTGGGAGTGCATTTTTAACCCAAGTCCCTTCAACAAGACTCCAATTCTTCTTTGTAAAATATCTCTCCTCATAGAATTTACAAGGTTTTGGAGCAGAGGCGGAAGAAAATTGGAAATTTTCATTCGTTTTCAAAAGGCGGGCGATGAGATTACCATAAGGCAAGCATGTAACTAGCTTTCCTTTCCTAGCCACGATATCCATGTGACTCATGATGGTATGGCCGACATTAAATGGTTTCTTCTCCATGATGTAAAAATACGTCAACAAGCTGCTATAAGTGGCCTCCGTTTCCTTACCTTCCTTTGGTACCACATGCCTAGAGACCATATCAAAAACTATTCGCTCAAAAGGGGGTAGGTCAGCTATCTTATAATCGCTAGCTTTCTTGGCATCGTTTAGAGGCATACCAAAATACTTATGAGCCATTTCCCTATGGTTGAGCCTATTGGGTCATCCGTTCGTCGGCCATCTACCACTAGCATAAACCCTAGCTGGTATTTCACCTTTATACCGAACTTCAAGAAGCTTATGGAACAAAGATGGGATTACGTGATAATCAATCCCATTAACCTTTGTTGTAAACCCACTATCCTCATGGTCAGTCCAATTAGCGTAAAATTGACAAGTTTCATCAAAATAGGAATCTTCATTCAAAGTAAACAACTCAGTTAGTTGCTGGTCATTAAATAGTTTCATGATCTCAGTCAATCCTAAATGTTGCATCTTATTGAAATCAAGAACATAGCATGTCATCAAATTAGAACCCTTAATCAAACTCCTATACTTTACAAAGGCTGCTTGACTTACAAATTTCTTCTTCTCGAACCTTTGATAAGGTGCCCTCCTTGCTGCCCACTTCCTTTTCGTACCCCCACCGGCCATACTTGAAAATATATGAAGTTCGTGGAAGAAAATTTGGGGGAGAATTTGAGCGGAAGTTTAAAGTTCTTCGCGATTTGGGGGTTTTAGTTCTTCCCCCCATTTTTTTTATTTATATGCAAACTTCTTTCGAACTCGTAGCCAATCAATACATAGGTTTCGATATCGTATCGGGAAACCCTATACAAAAACGCTGCCGTTTAAGAAGACGAAGTAAGTTCTCGAGTTTGAACTTGTACTTGGAGTATGTCATAGAAAAATTCAAAGAAAGTGACGTGTCCTCACTTTTATCGAAATACATACAATTTTTGAATCGTGTGTCGAAATCGTTAAGACTACAAACCATTGATGCGACATCGTAAGTTATATCGATACAATCATGTGGCTGTCAAATTAATACGCTGTCGTTTTGATAAACGAACTACAGTTTCGACATCGAGAAGGTACTTAGTGAATTTATACAAGGTTTTCCTTGGGTGACATACCGACTTATGTTACGATATCGTAGGCATGTTCCTTCATCCATACGAATTCGTGTCTAGGATCGTCTTTATCTCTGTGCCTAAGACGATTACCCCTGCGATATCGTGTACATTTAACATACTTGATGCGGTATCGTTTTATTGTTCGCGTAGCTTCGTGCGATATCGTATACTTTTAAATTAAACGTTACGATAGCAAATATAAAATCGGTGACATTTTTTTATTTTCTAGTCACATCCATACGAAGTCGTGTCTTGGATCGTCTTTATTTCTGTTCCTAAGACGATTACCCCTGCGATATCGTAAGGAGCACTCCTCCAACTCTTACGATATCAGATTGTTATTCGCTTATGTTGATTCGATATCGTAAGGATTAAGATTCTCTATTACGAAATCAACAGGAAGATCGGTAACAGTTTTTTATATGCTAGTGTTTACCATTATACAAAACTTTATCAAAGACAAATCATATGCTAGAATTTATCAACAAGTAGAAGAGCAAATTGTAACTGAAAGCACTAGTCATACATAAGTAGAAATGATATTAAATGACAATAAACTTGGATCCATTTCCAAAAACTAAAACCATAGTTTCAAAGTATATCAAAATACAATAGTCTAACATTATCCAAGAGCTTCATTTGGGGGCTAGGTCTCCAATCTCGAGGAGGACACTCTCATCCAAATTTTCATTGATTTCATCCTGATTGATTGTTGGTCTTGATTGAGGTTGACTTTGTCCATCATCATCGTCAGAGCTGCTGCTGAATTCAGAGGTTTCATAAGAATCATCTTCTACCCGTGGGCGCTTATTCTTTACAAGCTCACCATCTGAGTCTTCTTCCTCAACCACTTCTTCAGGCTGATCATCTTCGTCGCCCTCGCCCTCAAAGTTGTTACCTTCTGAGGTCTCCTCCTCATCATACTCGCTTGAGTCGGATTCATCCGTACAAGCATCAACATCAAAATCCTCATCAATGTTATAAGTAGCTGCTTCTTCATCGGTTTCCTTAAGGGGCAAACCAAGCATATCGGCCAGCTTGGTGAAGTCTTCACGGTGATACTTCAATTCATTATTGTACAACTCAACCTCCTCCTCTATTTTAACTAGAGTATCGTCCAAGTGTGAATGCCACTTCTGAATTTGCCCTACACATATATTATAAACTAAATAAAGTACAGTTTATGAAAATAAATAACAGAAATTCAAAGATGATGAAATATGCATTACTTACTAGGAGTCAACCGCCGCTTCTTTGGGTCCTTATGTCCATATTTACCATCTTCTTGGATGACCAGCCCTTTCTTGATCAACCATGCATTGTCGTAGTACTCGGACACCTCTGGACGACCTTGAGGTACAACCCCTTCCTTGCGGATCAATGCAGTGATCAAACGACCATATGGGTATGACTTCCCCGTTGAGTTTGCAGCCTTTACCATGTAGTGGAGGATGGCATAACCAGGGTTTATCTTATGCCCCTCCATGATGAAGTAGAAGAGCATGATGTTATGAACCGTGGCTTCACAAGCATGACCACCGGATGGGAAGACATTCAGAGCTATGAACTCGTAAACAAGTCTCTCCTCTAGACTGAGTTCAAGAATGGAGTAGTCGGTCTTAGGTTTTCCTAAATCAGGGGCTGTTACTCGGAAATACTTCTTTGCCACTTTCCGAAGATCAAAAGGTAGCTTAATGTCAATATTTCTTTTAAAGCTTTGTTGGATGAACATGTCATAGGGACCATTAGGATCAGTTCCTCTCAGAAAACTAGAATCAATATAAGGACATCCTATAGCAGCATTGATAGTAAATTGATCAACCAATATGTCCTTACCTCTAACCCTAGTTAAATAGCTATTACCATCCTTTCTCCAGTTTGCATAAAATTGGAGAACTTCTTCATGATAAACATCCTCCTCTAAAGTCAATAAACCATCTAAGTAATGGGGTTTAAACCAATTCAACACATACTCAAATTTAACCTCATCTTCAAGTTGAGATTTTTTGAATACCTTGGTGGAGAGGGTTTTCCTATCAGCCCATTCTTGGTAGCGAAGGGCAGCATCGTCATCGATGAATGTGGGCTTCAACTCAAGATCTACATCCTCTTCCGAGTTTGAGTTTTCAGTTTCCGGTTGTGGCTGTGGAGGGTTCACCGGTGCCTCTCCACCACCTACATTTTCTCCCCGACCCCGGCCTCTACCATGACGAGTTCCCTGGCTCTCAACCGGATGTGCAGCCTCAGTAATTAATCCAGAGTGGGGAGCTCTTGCACGACCACCACCCCGGCTGCTCTCCGCCTCATTGGTGACGGTATCAGTCCGACCACCACGCCCCTGCTTTCGAGTTGCAGGCCTTTCACTTCCTCCTCTTGATCGTACCATGTCTGCCAGCTTGTTAGATGATTTAGGGATTTTGGGGGTTTTTTAAAATTAGGGATTTGAAGAAATTTGGGGGAAAATTTTTATATTCCTAATACCTGTCTTTTTTATTAAATATAGTGATGTCTTTCGAAGTCGAGTCCAATTTCGCCTGGCTTTCATGGTCAGTTTCGATTACAGCCACGATATATTAACCTAAACTTTAACACAGTCGATATCGAAACCTTGAAAAAGTGTCCTTTCGAACTCGTAAGCCTATATATTTTGATACATTAGTATGTTCTTTCATATTTATCTTGCGAGTAAAATAAATATAACATTATTATAAATTAATTAACGGATTATATATCAACTTTATATTTTTGAATAAACATATAAAGTTAATAAACATGAGTAATTGAATTATTTATTAAAACTAATATAAATTAGTCTAAAAAATAATCTATATACATGTATGGAACTATAGAATGGTATACAATAGTACAAAAGATTCTAATTTTGAATACCTAAAGTCATAAAATTACATGTGTTTAATACAACCTATGGCTTGACAATACTATATATATATATATATATATATATATATATATATATATATATATATGAATAGACAACATAATACTTTGATACCAACGCATTGTAATTACAAAAAACATTGTGAACAATATATATGACATATTACTTGACTAATTGGATCATGGTTTACTTGCAAGCATTAGTTATTTGCAATTCAATCTAGTCATTTACTCCATAGCATGTACATATATACATGAATAGACAACACAGAACATTAATACTCATCCAATGTATTTCTAACTTCCAGTCCAAAAGAACAAATTTGAATAATTAAATTGCAATTATTAATAAACAAAGTATACCCCAATTGATTGGAAACAAATTAGTCACGATTAGCCATTATACACATCAATGGTGAACACATTTCTGACCTAATTAATTACTAATCTAACAAATACAACAATTATATAATATAAATCAAGGATCAACGCAAAACAGATTAACTTTTGACTTGTTAAAAAATACACAAAACCTCAATCATTAGTCATACATATCATAAATGTATACTTAAAAATTATTCTACTTTCGATATCGTATGTAGTTCTTATAATAGTTACGATATCGTGTATATCATCATAACCACGTCTCGATCTCGACACCATGCAATATAAGGCTTACGAATTCGTATCCTGTAGTCCACGCGTTATACTTAAAACCCTAAAACGTGGAATACCCGATGGATACCCACGGCGACCCGGACTGGAGATTAAACCCTAAACCCTTATAATGGGTCATACGAACTCGCAATATGGAAATTCCAAACGAAAGTTAGTTACGATATCGCAAGGTATTTTGACAACCGCATTTAATGCAAGTCAACCGGCGATAGTGCGGGTCAAAACCTCAAAAAACACCACAAAAACCAAAAACTCTCATTCTTTTTCGCATTTATTACTCTCCAAACACCAAATTCTCCCTCCTCTTTTGGTTTTTCCCACCAATTTCTTTCTCTAATCCATTCATTTCAATCAAACCAACAAGTTTGTGTTCTTCCTTAGCATATCTTATAGATTTATTGTTCAACTATATAAAGACCCATATTCTCATCTATTTCTACACATCCATCAACATATATGCATTGTTAGGACCTCAAGGGTTTGTTTAAGTGTATGGGCTTTGATTAATAGTTATGTTTGGAACACTACAAACACTCTTTTATTGAAATGAATGATTTATAAATTTGTTGCATTTTTCACCTAGGGTTTCCATCTTTTGTCAATATGTTTATGCATTTATTGATATGTTGTGCTATTTAGTGATTGTATTTTGCATGTTTATACTTTATTCATATCCATATAGCATTAATGAGTTTCTATTAACTTTGTTTCATTCTCATTTTTCATGCTTTGTGAATTGACCTAGCTTAGGTACTTATTTATGCTCTTGTATTAGTAGGACTTTGTCATGGGTAACAAAAAACGCCAAAGTGATGCTAGTGGGGACAAGAGGCCTAAGAAAATAAAGAAGATAGCAAATGGTGGAGACAAGAGTTCACAAAACAAGGTTTCGGCAAAACAAAAAGCTAAGGAGTATTGCCGCATTGTACAAAGGCGTTGGGATAACGAGGTAAAGACACCAATGAAATTTGATGCGAAAGGCATTGCTATTTCTAAGGAGCGGCCATTGTGGTCGAGTTGGTGTGGAAAAGTCGGGAGAACAAGAGTCGACATTGCAACAAAGACTTGGAAGGAGATTAATCCAACACAAAGAACAGATTTTTTCAACGATTGTAAGGTACATCGTCTCCATTACATTGAGTTCATTATTTAAAGTATGAATTTGTATTGTATTTTTTCTCATATTTTCATATGCAATAGGCACCCTTTGAAATTGATGCAATGGATGAAGAAGCCGTGAAGAAGAAGGCTTTGAACATTGTCTCCAAAGCTAGTCGTGAATTCAAGTTTAGATTGGCGAAAGACTATATATACGAGGGAGGGAAAAGAGTTGGTCAACATCCTCAAGTAAAACACAATTATATCCTCCTATCGAGTTGGGAAACATTCAAGCAAAGGTCTCTCGATCATGAAGCCGATGTAAGACATAATTTATTTGTTTTCATTGTCATTCAATCAATGTATTGCTTTTAATATTACTAATGACATAATCTTTATAGAAGGGAACCCGAGAAATGAAGATAAAATGTGCCAAAGCAAATAAACTCTATCACACAATGAGTAGGGCGGGATACTTGGGTCTTGGAGACAAGCTTGATGTTGAGAGCCAAGAGAAGCAATTTACCAAGAACCTCGAGGATGGGATGACCATAGAAGAGGCACGGGAGAAGGTTGTACCGTTGAAGATTGAAGACATTCCCCGGCATGATATGTTTGTTAGAGGTAGAATGAAGAGCGATAAAACATACACAACTACCGAAGTTCAAGAAGTCGCAAAGAAAGTGGTAAGACATCATTTTCCCAATTATGATATTGATAATAATCGAAACAAGTGTTATAAATCTATTTTGAAAATTTTATATAGGATGAGATACTCATTCAAGAGAAGGAAGGCCTTTTTACACCCGTGGGGAAGATGGATGTATTGGCTAAAGCGGTTGGGAAGGATCATCCCGGGAGGGCAAGGGGGGTTGGTCGTTATTTGACTCAACGAGAGGCTTTTGGGATAACGCGAAGTAACGGAAAAGAGAAGCCTTCGGAACTATACGTGGCTAAGTGGACGATAGAAAGGCAAAAAGAAACAATCATTTCCCAAAATTTGGAGTATGCTTCATTGAGGAAGCAAGTTGATGCCATGGCCCAACAAATGGGGTACGTCCATCCACCACCGAGGAGAATATTGTAGTTGGTGAGCGTCGTCCCTCGTCAAGAGGCTCGCATCATTCTCCGGTCAATGAAGAGCCTATTGTGGAGGTCAACATTAGACATGTTGAACAAGAGCCAATTCGACCATTGCAACATCAACCCATAGATATTACATCCAAACCTTCCACAATAAAGGTAATTTTTCACCTACTATGTTAATATTCTAAATAAAATTTTACTTTATGTTATTATTAACTTTGACATTATATTGTTATTAGATATTGACGTATAAGCTTTTCATTGATTGTGGTCCCAACGAGCCCCCTAAACATGTGGCAAATGGGAACTTTGAGGAAAAGATGCGGACACACCATCTCTAAGCTATTCCCATAGGATTTGGTAGAGTTGCCATAGGTAGGGCAATAGAGTCAACGGCCCTTTTGCCAATGCCCGAAGGGGAAAAAACTAGGGTTGGGGATATGGTTGGATGGTATGTTATTTGGCCACGATGGTTGATAGTTGATGGAGGTTCTAATGACATACCCATGAGGAAAAAGGTAGACGAGGTGAAGAAACAAATAATTGCCAATAAATACCCCACCACTTTTGATCCCAAGGAATTGTTAAAATTTTTGAACGAACTACCTTATTGGGTAAGGAAGTTACATGAATTCTTAGATCACCAAAACATCAAATCGTTCTATAGGTTCTCCGGTAATGAGAGTGTGTTTGGATTTCGAGCGGATTTGATTATTCCTTTGGGTCATTTCAAAGACATTTGGAATATGGGGGATTTAGACTCAAATATCCTAACACTCCATCAATTGTAAGTTTCCTTATTTTTACCTTTTCATTAAATATCGCGGGTTCATATTTAATCCAAATTGTTTACATTTACTCTACAAGGAGCATGTATTCCAAGTCTTGTAAAAATGGAAAAGATTGGATTGGTTATCTATGTCCCGAAAGCATGCGCATGGTTGAAAGTTGTGCCCCTACTGCTCAACTTAGTTATCTAACCGCCACACTTCAATTGGAAAACAAGAAAATATTCATAGGGCCCTACAACGGAGGGTACTCATCTTCCTCTATACTTGATATTAAAACTACAATTTTCGTCTTGACATAATATTATGTTTTCAATTTTTCGATAGGAGTCATTGGAGTTTTGTTGCTATGGTACCGGGGCAAAAGAGAGTGTATTGGATTGATTCTCTAAATAATCCTTCACCCAAAGCTTTCGCCGATCTTCTTGAGGTGGCTATGCATGATGTTAATCAAAACACTCTTCGTTCTTTTGAGCTCATACAAATAACGGTAAACAATCACATCATTTTATCACCAATTATTATATTTTGTTAAGCTTTCGTTGCATAACTAGCATTCTTGATTTTTGCCCACAACAAAGTACAAGAGGCAAAGACGTAATTGGGAGTCCGGCTACTATACCTTCGTATTTGCCAACAAGTGTGTTGAAAATCTAACGTTGGACAAACTTGATCTTCGTCAAGTAAGTTCAATGTATTCATCACCATATTTTTCATTTCATGATGACTATGAAATCTAACTTGACTTGGAAACTACCTTATTCCTAATCAGGTTTTTGAAGATGACCAAACTCCATACACCATCGCCGACTTAAATGATGCAAGAGATAAGTTAGCTCGCTACCTTGTTTTGGCTCGTAGTAAAGTTATATCCACGCCGCTCTTACATAAGAAAAATGTAGTATAGATTTGTGTACTGTTAGAATGAAGGTTGTGTTGTGGTGCTGTTAAAATTGTAGATTTGAGTAGAGATTTTTGGAATATGGTTACTGGAAAGATTTTTCTTTCGAACTCGTGTCTAGCATTCGGCTCAGTACGATAATGCATTCGATCTAGTGTCAATGTTGTTTATACATTCGATATCGAATCATTTCTCACCCTGAATTTAGCAGAAATTGTTTTCGAGTTCGTGCATTTTCTGATTCCAGTGTCGATATCGTACCATTTATCGGTCTTGAGACAGGGATGACAGGGGAATGATCTTGCGAGAGCGCCTACAAAATAGTGCCATTCATAAATATAAAAGAGTTCGTATAGCCTTAATGGATGTATCAAACTCGTAACCAACTTTTCAAGAAAACCGATATCGCACAGGTCACTGATGCTACCAAAATCCGTCCGTCTCCCGGGAAGTGGACACTATCCGGGTTTCCTCGGCTATCAGCCTGCTTCAGTCCTGCAAAACAATCCCCGGGAGGCGTCCCGGGGAAGAAGCTCCGGCGTGATGATGAGATGGGGATAGTGGAGAAGGAAAACGTACGGAGGGTGCTCTCAATTCAAAGTAGAGAGATATAAGTCACATACCTTGTTCACTGTTCGAGACTAGTATTTATAGCCGAGCTAGCCTGCTTGAGATAAGGTGCAGGACCACTTCTCCTTTGTCCCCGTCCGTCCTTCTTTCTTGTCCGGACATGCATCCTCCGCGGGAAAGGTACCGCTCAATTGGCACCGGGCTATGGGCCTTCTTCCTGGCCCATCAGAGCTCTGGGCCAGTATTATCACTAGCCCCCCAGACCAGTCATCCGGGGTTCTATGACGCGGGGGACCGGTCTTCTAAGATTCCCCTGTTACTATTTTCTTTGTGGGACCCAACCGTGTCTATTAACTTTTGGCGGCGCCATCCTTCCCCATTCTGCACTAATCAATGCCTCGTTTGCTGTGTCATCATTGCTTTTCCTTCTTTTGAGGTGGCGGTTCCCCCTCATCTCTCTATATAAAGGGTCCGACCTCTTCTTTCGCAAGGTTACCTTCTTCAGATTTTCTCCAGACGCTCCGCCCTCCGTTTTTTTTTCAACCAAGTAAGCTCTCCTTCCCTTTCTTCTTCATGGATTCCCCGCTTTCTTCCAACTATTCCTCAGACACCGAGGGAGTCCGAGATCGATTTGAAGCCCGCTCTCGGGCTGCCGATAACACGACTTCCTGCCCTTCCTCCCCCAGCGCCTCTTCCGAGGATTTCAATGTCTCCCGGGAACTAAACAACCCGGGTACATTGAACCCGGATGGAGCAGGCTTGCGTCCAGCCGGGCGGTCCAATCATCCCCGAGAGGATCAGGATGAGGGGGTATTGGGTGAAGGACTTGGTGGTGACATTCCCCGGGGACCTACTCACGGGGTGCGTCCTGTGGGCCTTAAATTCCATGACACCCCCGGGGATTCTCCTTCTCTAGATAAGGATGTTTTAGACTTGGCTAAGCGCTCCTTTATTCCCCTTCCTCTAAACGCCTCACTTTCTAAACTTCCCCCGGGAGTCTCTGAACGGGAGATTCCGTGTATCCCGCGGATTCATTTTCAATACGGGCTTAGCCTGCCCCTTCCCCCTCTTTTCCTTGCGGTTTTCCCTTTTTATTCGATGGCCCCAGCCCAACTGCACCCTAACGGGGTTGTTTTAATCCTGGCATTCCTGCTTAATTGCGCAAGGTGCCATGTTCCCCCTTCCCTTTTACTTTTCCGTTCCTTCTATGCCTTGCGGAAGGCGCACGCATCCTTCCCCGGCATTTTTTCTTTTACCATTCGCTCCGGGATGAAGGACTTTATCCTGAACAAGCCCAGATCCGCCAAAGAATACCTTGCAAAGGGTTTCTTTATGTGCGATGCCCGGGTATATCCTATGCCCCCATGGAACGACTCTCTCGTTCCTGAGGACAGAAAACCCCTCACCAATCTCCCCGATATTGTTATTAGTGACCATAGTCTCCTTAGTCTTTCCCCTCTAAGTACCGAGGACTTCTTCAAGACCGGGAACTCGGGCTATTATTGGCCTCGCGGGATTTATCCCGCTGAGCTCTTCACACTCCCGCGCATAGCCGCGGTGTGGCCGGATGGAGGTGCCTATTAGGGCTTTTATTATTTGTTTTGTTTCGTTTATATACATGCATCTAACTCTAATTTTCTTTTTCCTGATTTCAGTTCAACCCACTTTGTACGCGGACGCTACTCCTTTTGACGAGATGCCTTCCGGGGATAGCAGTCGCCAGGAAGATCTCCATCCGGGGATGGCCCTTACGCCCGAGCAGCCAGTGGCTCCTCCGCCTGGCCCGGACGCTGCCGAAAACCCCGGATTCATTCCTCAGAAGGTTCGCCAGCAGCGACCGCCTTCCCAGCAAATGGCCCCGGGGTCCTCCCCTACCCCGGGGAGAAAATCTTTCATCCGGCATCCTACTTACAGCGGCGGGGCTAGTTCTCGCCCTAAGCGGCCGCTAACCGATAACAAGGAGACTCCTCCGCATTCCCGTCAAAGGGTAGAAAGTGCGGCCCCGCCTCCCCCTCCTCCTCCCCCCGCCAATTCTCCCTTACGGGATAATTCTCAAGCTATCCCTGAGAGGGAAGAGGTATGTTAACCTTGCTTCTTAGTACTTACTTTCATCTTGTTTCTATTCTTCCGGGTGACCTTACTTTTGTTTTATTTTACAGACCACCACGTTCGCCGACGCACTCCTGGCGGACTCTCAGCTGGCCGATGCGCTCAACCGAACATACTCTAAGTACAGCGCGTGTCTATTTGCTAAGAAGGAGAGAGAGCTCCGCGATGCCCGGGAGAAGTTGGCCGGGCAAGATGACCTGGAAACCCAGCTGAAGGCTTCTCAGAAGAAGTTAGCTGAGAAGGAGAAAAAGCTGGCGGAAAAGGAGAAAAAGTTGGCCGAGGTGGAGAAGAAATACACCTCCCTCAAGAAGGAGAAAAAGGACGCGCAACTGGACGCTCTGAATGCCATAGTCCAAAAAGTCCTTCATTCCGCCGACTTTTACGAAAGGCTTGAGGGGATTGCTGCTGCGGCTAGCGAGGATGCTTGCCACGAGATGTACCGCAGCCTACGGGGCTGGCTTCCGGGACCTGCTCGCCTCGAAGCCCAAGCCTCATACTATCGTCCCAAGGCAAGCGACCTGCTGAACCACCGCTGGAGATCCCTCCAAGAGGCGAACCTAGATGGCCTGGTGCCCCGGCTGTGGGAGTCACTGAAGATGTCCTCCCGGGCCCCCTCAGCCTCAGATATTAAGAAGACTAAGCTCAAGGAGATCTGCGAGGCCGTTTATCCTGATCCTGGTCCAGAAAGCTTCAACGCTTATGGGGTAGTCCCGGAAACACCTCACTGGGCCGAGAGTTATCAGGAGTACTGCGCTATCCCTGACAACTATGGATATCAGGCTGTTGAGGTGGGAACGGGTGAGTACACTGTGGGGCTTCCACGGGGGCAGGACGACTTGCTCTACCAGTCCCGGAAGTCTATCCGGAAGGTGGGATTTCCTGAGCGCCCGGAGGATGAGTCAAGAGTGGATGCCCCTACTTACTGTGGCCCCAGCTGGTCTGATGCGGACGTAGCTGAACTGGAGAGGAGGTGGAGGAGTGCTCATGCTACCCCGGGAGAAGAAAATCCTCCCGAGGATAATGTATTCCCCTAGACTCTAGTTTATATATTTTTTTATTTTCAAGTCTTTTGTAATCTTCCTCCCCGGGAGGCTCATGTAGAACTTGGCCTTGTGCCCCTTTTGATTAATATAAGTTCTACCTTTTAATTTAATGAGATTACTATCTTTTGTAGTTTGAGCGCCCCCTAGAGGAGAAACTCCCGCGCGGGTCCCTGCCTTACGTTTTCCCTCATCCTAGTAGCTCCTCCGGTATTTACTTCTCTCTTCCCCGCGCTGGATGCCTCCAGTGTTCTTTCCTTCAGAGGAAGCTAGCCCATTGGAGGTTTGGAGGCAACCAGGCCAACCGGGCATTAGTAGAGGCGGGGCTGGATTGCTTCCTTCAAGAATTCGGAACGATCCGGGTGTTGGTGTCTTTTCTCAAGTCGGTCGAGGCTAAATTTGGATCGTTAAATCAATGTTTCGACCTTGCGTCGGATCACATGCGGGAAGCCCTGAATTCCCATCAAACCATAGCTGAGTTGCAAGCCCTTTATGATGATTCTCAGAGTCGCACCACCAAGGAACTAGGTATGGTATGGGGCGAACTAGAGCGGGCACAAGAAAAGCTCAGGAGCCTGGAGACCCGCACCGCACAGAATAAGCTTATCTGCGATTTTGAGAAGGAGAATCGATCCCTTACTCATAGGAACAGGGTTCTCCAAGAAGCGCTGATGACCGTCCGGCTGTCCTACCATCTGTTGGGACTCAAGAATGGATTAGTCGGTGTTTCTCCTCTTACCGATGTTCCTGCCGGGGTTCGTAGGACCATTGAGCGTATGGAGGCCAACCCGGGGAAGTTTGGTGAAGGGGCTCCTAATCACAGGGCCTATCTAGACGCCGTGGAGTGGTATACCAAGATAACTGACGGGGAGGCCGAGCCTTATCCCTCCAGCCTCCGCCGGGTCCCTGCCCGGGTAGAGGTAGATATTGCGTATGAGAGGTATGAAGACATGACTGTGTCCATCGACCCGGAAGAGGTAGCACGCCGGATAAGGCGCATCCGGGAGATTGCTGCTTCCGGGGTTACCACCAAAGGAGTGAAGACCGCCGAGGGTACTCGTATTAGTCGGGAGGAAAAGGGCAAGGGCGCTGCGAACTTGTTCCCTAAGTACCATTTCGTCACCTCTGCTGGCGTAAGAAGAATGCGCCTGGCGGAACCGCTTCCGGAAGGGTCCGTAGTGGTTCCTATCCCTGAGCTGAATGAAGAAGACGCCGAGCAACTGGAGGAGGAATTAGCATGGAATCAGGCCCCGGATGCTCGGTTTGCTGAAGACATCTTGTCTTCTCAATTTTTTGGTGGAGGTTTTCGCCTGGGTAACCCAGAGGGTGCTTCCGGGTCAGGCCCTAAGTGGGTTTAAGAATACGTAGATAGAATTATATATGTAATCGTTCCTTTGCCCCATGACCGCATATTCATGCTATGTATAAAATGCTATGTAATTGTTCCTTTGCAATATGGACGCATGTTCATGCGACTTTGTAATTTAAAGATTGAATAGAATTGCTTTTTTGAAAAAGAAAAAACCCTTTTCATTAACTCTTCCTTGTAATATTACATTCTTTGGTCCCCAGGCTTCATTCGAGCTCCGGGTCCACTCTGGCGGGGCACCCGAATGGGAGCTACCCATGGGCCCCTTTTTGCAAATTTTCTTCTCTAAACCCGGAACGAGGCCAAGCGTCGGGTTCTCTCTCCGGGCATATTCATGCTCCCGAGAGGGGTATATCCATATCTGGCATATTCATGCCTAGCATATTCATGCTGAGCGTGTTCACGCTTCCGGGAGGGGCATATCCATGCCTGGCCTATCCATGCCTTAGTAGATGTGGTGCGATGTGGGGTGCTCTACTTCCCGTAAAACCTTCTTAGGTTAGCTACGTTCCACCTTCTGGGGATCTCCTTTCCCTGCTTGTCCTCCAGCACATAGCTCCCTCCCGGGTGTACTTCCTTGATCTTGTATGGCCCTTCCCAGTTGGGTGCAAGCTTGCCCTCCGGGGCTTGGCGGCTCTTATCGTTCCTCCTCATTACCCAGTCTTCTGGGGCGAAGACTTCTTTCCGCACCCTTCTGTCATAATACCTCTTTACTCGCTCCTTCACCTTGGCTTCCTGGAGTGCCGCATTCTCTCGCTTCTCTTCCAGGAGATCCAAGTCAAGGCGTCGTCCATCGTTTTCTTCTTCCGGGCGCTGGTGTTGAGTTCGAGGACTTGGGATCCCAATCTCTGCGGGTATTACTGCCTCTGACCCGTACACCAAGCCATACGGGGATTCCCCGGTAGCTGAGCTTTCTGTAGTCCTATGGGCCCAAAGAACACTGGGTAGCTCCCAGATCCAATTTCCCCGTGTGCCTTCCAAACGGGTTTTTAGTCCTTTGATGATGGTGCGGTTGGTGACCTCTACTTGCCCGTTCGCCTGGGGGTGGTACACCGATGTTAACTTCTGCTCTATACCATACTTGACACACCATGATTTGAAAGGATCATTTTCGAATTGCGCCCCATTATCTGTGACTATGACCTTCGGAATGCCGAATCGACAGATGATGTTCTTCCAGCAAAACTTGACACAAGTTAGGCCCCGTATGTTGGTGAGCGGTTCCGCCTCCACCCATTTGCTGAAGTAATCGATCGCCACTATCAAGTACTTGGCTCCTCCCGGGGCAGTCGGGAATGGTCCGACCAAGTCAATTCCCCATCTACTGAACGGCCAAGCTCCTGTGACCCCAACTAATTCTTCCCGAGGAACATGGATTAGCGGGGCAAATGTCTGGCATGCCAAGCACTTCTGTACATGTTCTTCCGCATCCTTGAACAGCGTCGGCCAGTAATACCCCAGCCTTAAGATCTTTTTGGCCAAGGTGCGAGCTCCCTGGTGGCTCCCATTAGATCCCTCGTGCATCTCCCGGATGAGGTACTGGCCTTCTAACCTTTCTATACACTTTAGCAGAGGCTGGAGGTACCCTCTTTTGTACAGCTCCCCTCCCTGGATCACATACTTAGGCGCCTTAACTCTTAGCTTCCGGGCCTGAGCCCTATCCTCCGGGATGATTCCTTCCTCTAGGTATGCCCGAATGGGCATGATCCAGGATTCTTCCTCGTTCACCAACATTACTTGATCACTCTCCTGGTAGCTCCTTTTCCCTAGTACCTCCAAGTATAACTTTTGGTCGGGCTCAGGTTTCAATTCTGAAGAAGCCAATTTGCTCAAAACGTCTGCCTTTCTGTTCTTCTCCCGGGGGACTTGTACCAAGTCGAAGGTTTTAAACCCGGCTATCAGAGGTTTTACCGCTTCCAGGTATTTTTGCAGGCTCCTCTCCCGGGCTTCATACTCTCCCTTCACCTGTTGCACCACAATCTGGGAATCACTGTGTGCCGTGAGAGTTTTGATGTCCATCTCCTTTGCCAACCTTAATCCCGCGATCAAAGCTTCATACTCGGCTTCATTGTTGGTTGCTCTGAAAGTGAATTGGACTGCATAGGGATACTCCTTCCCTTCCGGGCTGACCAACAATACTCCTGCCCCACTGCCCCCGGAGTGCGCCGATCCATCCACATATAGCTTCCAAGCCGGGTCCGTCTCAGCCTTAGACGTATTCTCCGGAGTGTTAGGCGTCTCTTGTTCCTCATTTATCCTTGCTTCTGATTCCAACAGGAAGTCCGCTAGGGCCTGGCCCTTGATAGCCCTCCTTGGCTCATACCGGATTTCGTACTCTCCCAGCTCTATAGCCCATTTCATCATTCTCCCTGATGCCTCCGGCTTGAACATGACTTGTCTCAGCGGGTAATTGGTAAGAACCACTATGGGATGGCCCTGGAAGTAGGGCTTAAGCCTCCTTGAAGCATGCACCAGCGCCAGAACCAACTGCTCCAACTCAGTATACCGGGTTTCTGCCCCCCGAAGTGCCCGGCTAACAAAATAGATTGGGTGCTGTTTTCCCTCCTCTTCTTTGATTAGCACGGCACTCACCGCCTCCCGGGACGCCGCTATGTACAGAAAAAGCTCCTCCCCCGGGAGTGGCTTCTTTAAAGTTGGCAACTGTTGAAGGTGCTCTTTCAGGTTTTGAAATGCCTTCTCACACTCCCCAGACCACTCAAACGCCTTGGCCCTCTTGAGAATGTTGAAGAAAGGCAACTGCCTGTCTGCCCCCTTTGACAGGAACCGACTGAGGGCCGCGAGGGACCCTGTCAACCGCTGTACTTCTTTCACCGATCTAGGCGAGGTCATCTTAGCTATGGCTTCCACCTTCTCCGGGTTGACGTCGATGCCCCGGCTTGACACCATAAAACCCAAGAACTTCCCCGCACCCACTCCAATGGTACTTTTGGAGGGGTTCAACTTTAGATTGCTCCGTTCCAGCTTTTCGAACATCTCCTCCAGGTCACCCAAGAAAGCCCCGTAAGCCCTGCTTTTAACCACCATGTCGTCAACATACACCTCCATGTTTCTTCCCACTTGGTCCTCGAAGAGTTTGTCCACCATCCTCTGATACGTGGCCCCCGCGTTCTTCAGTCCAAAGGGCATTTTTTTGTAGCAGAAGGTTCCGAAATCGGTGATGAAAGAGGTCTTCGCTTTGTCCGCCTCATCCATCTGCACTTGGTGATACCCTTTATGTGCATCGAAGAAGGCTAGCACCGAGTACCCCGCGATAGCCTCTGCCAGCCGGTCCAAATTTGGGAGAGGGTAGCTGTCTTTGGGGCAACATTTATTTAAATCTGTGAAGTCGATACACATGCGCCAGCTTCCATCATGCTTCTTTACTAAGACCGGGTTAGCTATCCATTCCGGGTAGATGATTTCCTCGATCACCCCGGCTTTCTCCAACTTCTTTACCTCATTCCTTATAAATTCCGCTCTTTCCGGGGCTACAGGTCTTTTCTTCTGCCTGATTGGTTTTGTTGCCGGGCTTATATTCAGCTTATGCACCCCTAACTCTGGCAACACCCCCACCATGTCCTCCGGGCTCCATGAGAATACTCCCTGATACCTAGCCAAGAGTTCCTTCAGTGCGCCTTTTACTTCATCCGGGAGGTCTTTTCCCACCGTGACCATCCCTTTGTCCGCCACCTGCATTTCCTCCAACTCTTGCCGGGGAACTTCTCCGTGTACCGCTCCTACTGCTTTCTTTGCGTCCCGGGCTGCCGTCACCATGCAATTTCTCGCTACTGCCTGACTTCCCCGGACAACCGCCACACCCTGCGCGGTGGGGAACTTCATCGTCAGCAGATACGGACAACTCGCTGCCCGGGCTTGGGTTAGCCATGGTCTTCCTATGATTACGTTGTATGGCGAGGGTGCATCAATAACCGCGAAGTTGCATATCACTGAGACCCTCTTGCTCCGATCCTTCTCGTCCACCATACATACTGCGAGGGGAATAATTCCTAGGGGGACTTCAGGTTTGCCAGTGAATCCTGACAAAGGAGATGAAGGGGGTTTCAAGTTCTGCCTCCCAATCCCCAATTGATCGAAGCAGGAAGCGAACATGATCTCCACACTGCTCCCGTCATCTATGAACACCCTCTTGATCAAGAAACCTTCGACCTCTGCTGTTACCACCATTGGGTCGGAATGGGGTATCTGAGGCGGAACTGCATCCGCCTCAGAGAAAGTGAGAGCCTCCTCAGGGCGAAATCTTTTTCCCTGAATCTCCCCCGGGGAAACATATCGCGTCCGAGCCCGAATAGCGGAGACTGACTGGCATGCTTCTCCGATTTCTCCACTTATCACGTTGATCATCCTGTTGGGTGCGGGGGCAGGCTCCACTGCTTGGACTGGTGCGGCAGCTATGGCAGGTCTCCCCGGGGCCCTGTTGCCTTGGTTGCCTTGATTTCTCCCGTTTCCTCTCCCCGGGTTAGGCCTCCACCTCCTCCGGGGCTGTTCCTGGGGCTGGTCCCGGGGATTCTCTTTCTTTGCTTCCATCGCCACACAATCTCTCAGCTGTCCCCGCTCTATTAATTTTTCTATCTCGTTCCTCAGCATCCTACACCCCTCTGTCGAATGCCCATAAGACTTGTGATAGGCGCACCATTTGTCCGCATTTTCCTTAGACGGGGTCCCCTGGATAGGCAACGGATCCGGGAACAAATCCTTGTGGATGGCATGGATTTCTGTCCGGGATTTGCTGAGCGGGGTGAAACTATCCGCTCTCGCCCGGTTTACCATTGCGGGAACAGGGTCCCTTCTACTTGGGTCAATCGTCTTCCTTCTTTCCATCTTATCCGGGAGAAATCCCCCGGATTCTTCTTTTCTCTTCCGTGTGGCATCGTTAACCGCACAGTACAGTTGCACCGCCATCTGCAGGTTATGAAAAGTTTTCGGGATGTTTTCCATCAATTTCTGGAACAACGCCATATCCCTCAGGCCATTTATAAACCCACTAATTACCGCCTTCTCCTGCTGCTGCCTATCGATGACCTTCATGCTGTCGTCCATGTACCTCCGATAGTATTCCATTGGCCCTTCCGTATCCTTCTTCCGGGTGGCCAGAAGCTCGGTCAGCTGCTTTCCTTCCTTCTTTAGCCCGGCGTATCTGAACAGTAAAGCCTTAGAGAAATCGTAATAATCTCTGAGGCTTTCTCGGGGCAAAGAATCGAACCACGAAAGACAGTTTCCTCTCAGGTAACAACCCACCAACTTGCATCTTAATTCCTCCGGGAAGTCCCGTGACACCATCAGGTTCTGGTACGTCCTGACAAACTCTTCCGGGTCTGTCTCTCCATTGTATGTTGGGATTCCCTCCGGGGTTCGGAGGCCCGGCGGCCACGGGTACGCAAGCACTCGAGGGACCCAAGGGGAGGTAGGTCTTGCCCCGTTTCTTCCCACCAATTTGTCTAGTCGAGCCTCCAAAGAGTTGGGGTCCTGCTGGGCCACCTGATAGCCCCGCATCCTATCGTCCTCCCGATAGTATTTTTCTTGGTAACCATAGTTCATCCCCATTGATCCGTGCATGGGCATGGAATACTGGATCGGGTTCCCCTGGGTTCCAGGGGCCTGATAACCCAACGACTCCACCGGCATGGCTGGCAGGCCATACCCAATTTGTCCCGCCCCCCAGCTGGAACGCGGGTAATAGGGTGGGGCGTGTGGAACCAAATTCGATTGTTGACCCGCGGCCATTCCCCCTCCGACCCCGAGACTTGGAGGGAAAGAAGGTGGGACGGTGGAAGGGTTCACACGCCCCTGTATCCTTGGCGGCTGAACGACTCCGTCCAGGTCAATAACCTCTCTTTGGTACCCCCGAAGAGGTCCTGCCTGGTCTCCTCCAGGCTCCCTCCACTTACGATTTTCCCGAGTAGAGAGTACCCACTGGCGGTACAACTCCTTGTTGGCTCTAATGAACTCCAACGCCGCCAATTCTTCCTCCTCGGCTAAGGATTGCCCCTCCTCCCGGGCTTCAGGCCCCTGGGCCCGGGGACTGCCTCCCCCGACGGGCCTTGGTCCTTGCTCCTCCTGGTACTCTCTTTCTGAGTCAGCCTCATCGGAGGCAGTTTCCACATGGCCATCCTGCGGTACCCCTAACTCCCGCTGGTGTCTAGCCTCCTCCTGCAACTGCCTCAAGGTCACCTCATCCCCCGGGGGTGGAAGAGAACCACCCCCTGAGGGTGCCACGTTCTTCTTCGGGCGCCCGCGCCCTCTCCTTGGCGACTCCATCATGCGAAGGTGGAGGTCCCACTGGGCGTGCCAATTGATGCTACCAAAATCCGTCCGTCTCCTGGGAAGTGGACACTATCCGGGTTTCCTCGGCTATCAGCCTGCTTCAATCCTGCAAAACAATCCCCGGGAGGCGTCCCGGGGAAGAAGCTCCGGCGTGATGATGAGATGGGGATAGTGGAGAAGGAAAACGTATGGAAGGTGCTCTCAATTCAAAGTAGAGAGATATAAGTCACATACCTTGTTCACTGTTCGAGACTAGTATTTATAGCCGAGCTAGCCTGCTTGAGATAAGGTGCAGGACCACTTCTCCTTTGTCCCCGTCCGTCCTTCTTTCTTGTCCGGACATGCATCCTCCGCGGGAAAGGTACCGCTCAATTGGCACCGGGCTATGGGCCTTCTTCCTGGCCCATCAGAGCTCTGGGCCAGTATTATCAGTCACAAAGATCACAAACTGGACACGAAGTCGCATAATATATTTACAACGAATCGAATTCGTAACATTGAATTTGAAATTAATATTTTCCTTAACCACCTACGATATCGCATAATAAGAACCTCTTTAATCGATTTCGTTTCATTATTAGGGTTTGACCACTCTCTACGATATCGTGTTTAGTTAAAGTCGACAATGTCGTATCCGAGTTCGTATTTGTGTTTAGTCTACTTTCGAATTCGTATCCGTGTAGATGGAATCCCGGAGTTTCTTAACCAAGTTCGATTTCGAGTCACTACCAATACCCGATGCGACTTCTCTAATATGGTTATATCATTCGAAATCGGATCGTGTATTAAATATATACGATATCGAAAGCCTAACATTATCGAGTCCACCGGAATTGCATACGAACTCGTCAATATGAGTACCGGGAATGCCATATATAAATACATAGTTACGATTTCGATTCAACTTTTGCTTTGATTGGAGTACGATATCGTAACACCATTAAACTACGTAAGATCTACCTTCGATTTCGTACCGAAATGGAGAAACAACGTATGGAATGCACACCTGCTGATGTGAATTTTCCACGTAAATCACTTAGAAACACGGACTTGCAAAATAAACACGAACTTGATATGATAATTATTCAACAGTCGTCAAATAATTACCTGTGATATGATAATTACCTAACAACCGTCAAATAATTACCTGGATAACCAAGAACCACCGTCCCTGGGGCGACTACAACCGAGTCTTAGAATTGAACACACAGTCCAAAGCTTCAATCTGATGACGAACCACCGTTCAACAATCAACGTATTTTTATTATCAAAGTCTCAAAGTCTGAAAGTCTGTCTATTACAATGAGAAGAGCAATATTTATAACCCTAACAGAATTCCTAATCCTACCCATATTCTAAGAAAATAATAAACTCCTAAAACTATAAGGAAATAAAATATAATCTTACCAGAATTAAAAGACCATTTTAGGAAAAACTCTAATTCTCGGAAAGGTAAAAATCTAACTAATAATTTTATGATATTGCCTATTATATTCGTATCACCTGTGATATCGTAAGACCTTGTGCCGAATTTGACTTACGATATCGAAGGATCTGTAAATAACACGTCGGTTCTGGGAACCGCCGTAACCGGTTGCGCCATTTACGGCACAGCCAGTAACGGCGGTTCCCAGGTGCCTTCGTTGGTATGATGGAACCGCCGTAAAAACATGTTTTCTGCACTAGTGGTTGGTACACGTATATTAAAAATCAATACCAACCAAATATGTCGGTATACCAATATGTTGGTAACCAACAAGTTCGGTTGGTAATCGGTATGTACCGTTACCGTACCAAGATTATAAAAATGGTAAAAAATCTTAAAACTTGTTGAAAAAAATCCCAACTCAAAAATTAAAAATATATAAGTTGCATCAGTTATCTTAAATATCCAAACAAAACAAAATATGAAATGCAACAATATGATAGATTAAATTACAAGAGCTGTAGAACTGAATTTTTCAACGTCTTCGTCTTCAATAGTAGAGCACACTTTCAGTCAATTACAAATTTACAATAGAATTGGTTGTTGATGCTTTTTGAGCAGTTTGCGCTCCAACTCCATATCTCTCTACAAATTGGGATGAAAAATAGATTTAAAATACACATATATTCATGGAACCATTAGTCATCTTGCAATGCATCAAATTATATACATAATATTTATAGAACAAAATAAAGATTAATTAGTGAACACATGGTACTCCAGCCCACACGAACTTTAACAATTTGACAATTCTCAAAAGAGACGGGTCCTTCGTGAGACCAAGGGCATTTTTGCCTTTTTCTTAACTCTTGTCTATTTACAAGAACAACCCACATAGTTTGTAATAATTACATATTAACCTACAAACTTTGTAATGAATAATAAAACCAACCCAAATTCAATTTATATAAAAGGAAAACTAAAATTTTCCGGATATAAACAAATTGAACTACATTGTTATGTAGATACAGGCGCAAGCATGTGTGTTGCTAGCAAAAATGTAATACCTAAGGAACATTGGGTAAATGTAGAAAGACCAATAAGAGTAAAAATTGGAAATGGATCCCACATTATACTCTCTAAAGTCTGTAAAAATCTTAATATAATGATAGCAGGTGAAATATTCCATATTCCAACTGTGTATCAACAAGAATCTGGAATAGATTTTATTATTGGAAATAACTTCTGTCTGTTGTATCATCCATTTGTTCAATACACAGATAGGATAATTTTCACATTAAATAATAATCCTATACACATAGGAAAAATAAGAAGAGCTCTTAGAGTAGGAGTTCCGGGATATTTAGATTATACGAAAAAGAAATCTAAATTACCAAAACCAGAAACGCTAAATATTAGCCCGAATAAAATTATTTCTCTTTTAAGGAGGGGGGGTATATACGCTAAAGAACAACAACTTTTTGTGCTTCAACGTACAAAAATTTGTAAAATAGAAACACTTCTAGAATCTGTGTGTTCAGAAAATCCAATAGACCCTAACAAGTCAAAATATTGGATGACAGCAAACATAAAACTAATCAACCCCAAGACAATTGTAAAGGTTAAACCAATGCAATATAGTCCTAAGGATAGAGAAGAATTTGGAAAACAAATTAAGGAATTGCTAGAATTAAAGGTAATTAAACCTAGCAAATCACCTCACATGTCTCCAGCCTTCTTGGTAGAAAATGAAGCTGAAAAACGTAGAGGAAAAAAGAGAATGGTTGTCAACTATAAGGCTATAAACACAGCCACAATAGGAGATAGTCATAACCTTCCTAATAAAGACGAGTTATTAACTCTAATAAGAGGAAAGAAAATATTTAGTAGTTTTGATTGTAAGTCAGGATTTTGGCAGGTATTGCTAGATGAAGAATCACAACTATTAACTGCTTTTACATGTCCGCAAGGTCATTATCAGTGGAATGTTGTACCCTTTGGGTTAAAACAGGCTCCAGCCATATTTCAAAGACATATGCAAAATGCATTTAGAACCTTTGAAAAATTCTGTTGTGTTTATATTGATGACATTTTAGTCTTCAGCAATAATGAAACAGAACATCTGTGGCAAGTAGCGGCAGTTCTTAAAAAATGTGCTTCTCTGGGAATAATACTCTCAAAGAATAAAACACAGCTTTTTAAAACAAAAATCAATTTTCTAGGACTAGAAATTGAAGAAGGGTCTCATCGACCTCAAGATCATATCTTGGAACATATTCAAAAATTCCCAGATATCCTTGAAAACAAAAAACAGTTGCAGAGATTCTTAGGAATTCTCACTTATGCTTCTGATTATATTCCTAAGCTTGCTCAGGTCAGAGCACCATTACAAGCAAAGCTTAAAGAAGATATTCCATGGGAATGGAAAGATGCAGATACCAGCTATATGGTAAAAGTAAAGAAAAGTTTAAAAAACTTTCCTAAGCTTTATCACCCACAACCTGAGGATAAACTGATCATAGAAACTGATGCATCAGATTTATTCTGGGGAGGAATTCTTAAAGCAGAAAATAATGGTAAAGAATACATTTGCCGATACACTTCAGGAAGGTTTAAGGCTGCTGAAAAGAATTATCATAGTAACGAGAAAGAATATCTTTCTGTTATTAGAGTAATTAAGAAGTTCTCTGTTTATCTAACTCCTTGTAGGTTTTTAGTAAGAACAGATAATAAGAACTTTACTTATTTTCTAAAAATAAATCTAAAAGGAGATAGAAAACAAGGTCGTCTAGTTAGATGGCAAATGTGGTTATCTAGATATGATTTTGATGTTATTCATATTGCAGGTACCAAGAATTATTTTGCAGATTTTCTTACCAGAGAATTTCAGCAAGATTATAAAGAATAAATGTTACTAACGTTTGTTTCTTTGTGAAGCATCCAGCATGGATGAAATGGAGCAGCTAAAACTGCAAGAAGGACTTTTAGTCCAAGAACTGGAGCTGGTTCGAGCCAAGCTCAAGTATCTTAACCTGATCAAATCAGGTAAAGAAAAAGAACAAGTTTCTGAAAATGAAGTAAAAAAGGTTATCTTATCGCATTCTCCTTCAAAAGAGAAAGATAAGACTATTCCAACGCAAACGGCAGTTGGTAAAGAATCAACAAATCCGTTGAAGGCTGTGGATTTGCCAAAAATCCAGAAGGAAGTACAAACTTCCATCAAACTGGTTAGCCCAGTAGATTTTTGCTTAAGGCCAAATCAGGGAATTCCAATCCCTCAGTCTAAAGTTACGCCTTTAGCATCGGAGAAATCCGAAGAGGGAATTCAAATCCCAAAAAGATCTAAAACATGTTATGTTGTTTATAACGGCCCCAATGCTGGAATCTATGAAGATTGGAGCTTCGCCAAAAAAGCAACTGAAGGAGTCTCCAACATTGCACACAAGAAGTTCAAATCTTTCCAGGAAGCAAGAACTTCAGCAGACCTATACACTGGGTCATCTTTATTAGCACCTCTGGAGCTAATTACCAACGGCGAGATGATGAAGCCCAACACCTTCAGTGCAGCTCTGTTGTCCAAAAAGAAGTCATTGACCTCGCTAGGAAGACTTCCCAGCAAACCTAGAGAAGACACGGTAAAATCTGCAAAAGTAGACTACACCGACGAAATTACCGAAGCAGGCTTTGAATACTGCTACCGATATGCAAGATCGGACAACGAAGAAAAGTTTTTGGAGGAGAAGTTCTTCACTACAGACTCCAAAAATTTAAGTTATTACAACTTCACTAAGAATGCTAATCCCGAACATGTTTACGAAGCATTCCAATATGGTTTGGTAAAAACCATATATCCAAGTCCTAATTTGTTAGAAATTAGCCATTTCCCTAAGGCTATTATCGACACAATTAAGACTTTTAGAAAAAAATGCACCAAACCAGGGCAGGAAGTTTTTCTAAAAATTAATAGTTCCGGTCCATACTGGAATCAATTAGGATTATTGGTATATCATCCTCAGCATTTGATCCAGATTGGCATTTGCAAAGGAGACCATTATCATCCATCCCAGCCCATGGAGTGCCACCTCGAGGCTAGCGATCTGCTACCCTTAGCAATAAGAAGACTAGAAGGTTTTATTCAAAAACTTTTTAGTTTCAGTGCAGATGATGGGTTATTTGTAAACTACCAAGATGCCACCATCTTGATATACAGCAAGTCACCCAAAAAAGATCAGCGAAGCCGATGAAGGCAAATTTGTTAAATTTCAAAATACTCTGGTTAATCCATTTATTTTGGGAGAACATATTCCAGATCTTTGTAAAAGGATGAAGAATTACCGCAGTAATTATCTATGCGGTAGGTGCTCAGAAGAAAGTGGATCATCCACTAAAGAAGAAAGTGACCTCTCCACTAGCAGGGCTGCCGACAGTCCTATGGACCCCTCCACTTCAAGTGACAGCAGGTAGTGGGATAATAATGCATCTGCTCTGAGTGGATGCAATAATGCAGTAGTGCGTCTACTTTAGGTAGAGGCAATAATGTAAGTGCGTTTGTACGTAAGGGATGACGCACCCCTCTTTAAATAATGCAGATCCTTCATTCTCTATAAAAGGGAGTTCATTTCTTGTAATATGAGAGCGCCCCTCACTTCTGTGCCTCCTTGTATTTTACTTTCAACCTCTGTAATCTCCTGGAGACGACCCTCGTCCAGGCTTCTGTCTGATCTTCGGATCTACTATGTGTGAATAAAAAGCCCTTTAGGGCCCTTGTAATTTCATGTGAGTTTCTATAATCTTTATCTTCTTTCTTATTATTGATTGATGTATACATGCTTATCTGTTATAATGAAACCTAGAGTCCGTAGAATAGGGAGTACCGCTTAGGCAGGTGGCCGTTAAGGGAAACAAGATTCGTAGGATTGGTTAAGTTATAAACAGAAAGCATGATAAAAATACACTCTTAATAATAAAGTAAAGAAGATGAAAGGAACTTGCATAAATTACTTAGGGTTCTAAAACATTAAAGTCATAAACTACATCAAATAAAATATCTGAGCTTAAATGAGGAATAATATTTGTAAATCTATTCTCAACAGAGAATTATCTAAAAAAGATAAAACATTATCTGAATTCCTTAGGAATAATGATAATAGTCAATCCAGATATAGTTTTGGAACTAAGTTTTGTAAAAAACATCAACTCCAAATTTATGTACAATTTATGAATACCTGGGAGGTCGTCGCCGTACCTCTCAAATATACATTTTTAGATCACTTACTACCTTTCTACACTATTAAGTGTACAATGGCAAGTAAGGTTCGTTCCACAGGGAAAAGGTTATTTCTATGTATATCTTGTAGTGTATATAAAAATATACATATATAAAAGCAATGTAAATAAGGGGGGGGTTTGAGTTGAGTTTTTGTTTAAGACACTACTAATTAAAACTACTAGAACTTTCAAGCCACAACTACTTTACTATAAGATTATCCTAACTAGAGATTTAACTAAGAGAATAAGAAACTTGGACATATGAGATTGGTGACTTCTTATTATGAGATTTTCCTCAAACTTTATCATGATGCTTTGAGAATGGTGAACATTAGTGAGAAACTATCTTTAACCATAGTTATGAAAAATGAAAGCATCTTCACAACTTCAATTGACAACTTTACTAGATGATAACAACTAGTTCAATTGAATCAATATTAATTCTAATTAGATGTTTCTCAATCTTACCCATGCAATTTGATAACAAACTTGACATAGATACAATGCTAATGAATGATCTTAAGAACAAATACAATTGATAACAACATGCATTCAATCCCTAATTTACTACTCCTACATAGAGAGAATGATAACATTCTAACCATGGAAAAGCAATATCTAACACATATCCAATACCTATCTATCACTAGGAAATCATTCCTAATCATTTCAAGCATCAAACACACATATAAATTATGATCATTCAAGAGCAAATCACCATTCCTAAGCTTCATAAATCATGTTCTCAATCCATAACAAGAAGTCCAATCACATATATCCAAGAAGGGTTTTAGCCTACAACCATAATTAGATAATCATAACCATAATTAATACAACAAACCATAGTGAATTCAAAGATCAAAATGGAAAGAAAAATGAAGGAAAATGGAGTTTCCTCTGTAAAAATCCGATCCCTCAAACAATGAGGATAAGTTCTATTTATAGTCAAAAATAATTAAAATTAAAGCTAAACAAAATGCAAGTTGCAGGCAACTTCGCGGGTCGCGCGGGATCCTTCGCGGACCGCGAGCCTGGTTCTCGCGGTTCGCGGCCGAGGATTCGCGCCCCGCGCGCCCGTGTCTCGGCGTAGTCCGCGACTGGAGTTTCGCGCTCGCGCGCGCGCGTGCCCGTGTCTCGGCGTGGTCCGCGCGCCCGTCGTCTCGCGCCCGCGCGCCTGTGTCTCGCGTGGTCCGCGCGCCCGTCTCGGCATGGTCCGCGCGCCTCGGTCTCGGCATGGTCCGCGCGCTGGTCAGTCCTCGCGGCTCGCGACCGGAGTTTCGCGGCCCGCGCGAAACTTGGCATGGTCAAAACAGCAACACACACCCTCGCGGTTCGCGACCTAGGGTTCGCGGCCCGCGAGAGTGTGCCTTCACGCCACTTCTACGACCGGTTCTTCAATGTATCAAACGCGGTCAGGACGGTCATAGAAGGTCTTCAAATCATTCAAATCCATCGCAAGTGCAATTCAAGATCGAAATGCACGTCTTCAATTTCAAACCACTATGAATGATTCGGTCCAAAAGTCTAATATAATTACATAAAATACTATCTAAAACAGCTCTCAAATGCTACAAAATAAGAGTATATCTAGGGGCTATCAAAATCCCCCACACTTGAACCTTTCTCGTCCTCGAGAAAGAACGATTAAGATCCAAGTGTATATTCTAAATAATTAAGCACATAACATTTGAGAGCTTACATATTTAAACAAGATAAAAGAAAATGTTTTTTTTTTTTTTTTTTTTTTTTTTTTTGCCTCTCATTTTTGCCTGATTCTCTCGTATGTTTGGAACCATCCGGGCTTTTTTTTTTTTTTTTTTTTTTTTTTTTTAAAGAAAAATACAGTAGTAAAATAGCAGCAAAAACAGCAACAAAAGCAGCAACAAAAGTCCTATACCTCTCCCCCACACTTAGTCTAAACATTGCCCTCAATGTTTAAATATACGAATGAAAAGCATAGTGAAAGGAAAGGGTGTAGGATATACTCACTGCGAGGGGCCGGAACCATCGCGACGGCGCTGAGCTCGCGATCTGCGATGACCCTCATAGTCAAAAGCCCCTGGTCCATGTGGGTGCATGGATGCCATCATGGCGAACATCACCTCCATGTCGTCCTCATACCTCTGAGTAAACGCGTCATGCCTCTGCGTGAACTCCTGGAATTGCTGCTGAGTGACATACTGAGGATCCTGATGTGGAGGAACATACTGCTCTCCATGCTCCGGAGGTGCCTCTAGCCTGGCAAGGGCAATGGTAGGTGCAGGAACTGTGATCTGGGTTGGCAGGGTGAGATCCTCTATGCGGGTGCGCCCAGTCAGTTGTACAGCCTCTGGATTCGGCAGGTACATGTGCTGATTCTTGGCTACTTGCCAAATGAATCTAGGAGGAGGATATTTGTGCATGGCCAAGACATTAGTGAACTCCAAAGAAGCAATGGAGTAAAACTGGTGAGCTCTCTCGGCTGTCTTGCCCATTGCCTGAATGTCTGGAGGTAGGTGGATGTTTAGATAAGCTGCCAGAAGTGAAATCATACCCCCCTGTGGTATCTTTCCCTTGGTCTTCTCAGAGGCCTCCAGACATTTCTGCACAAAAAGGTCCACCCAACAAGGGTGTTCTGGTCCCCAGCACATGGTCCAAAGGCATTGGACCTGCTCCCTTGTAATGTGCGTCAACTCTCCTTGGCAGAAGATCGTCATCACTAGGAGCTTGTGCACCATACGAACAGCTGGATGTATGATGTGGTTATTCTTTGTAGTGCCTGTGATGTTGGGAAATCCAGACAAGCAATTCCAAAAGTAAGTTAGATCAAATCCGTCCGGGTTAGTTTCTTTTGGATTCTTGTATCCCCCTGCATATTGGAACCCAAAAGCATCTTGAATCTCATCATAGGTCATCCGGCGGTCCACATCATTCAACCTGAAGGTGATGTAGTGCATGTCATGGTCCTCGTCATAGTGCTTGGCTAGAGTGGATAAGAACTCAAATGTATAGCGGGTATAGGTCGGTGCCGACCGATCAATGAATCCTCTCATGCCAACGCGATCCAATAAAAATAGAACTGGTTGCTGCAAACCCAGCTCCTGAAGTAGTTCAGAGGACAAGAACTTCGTCTCCATGATTGTTCGCTTCCCATTCCCAATCAACTTTCTCCACCGTTTTTGGGCATTCTCATCTAAACCTTGCAGTCCCATAAGGTCTATAGGAGGCAGGTTTTCTGCAGGGGGGGGCTAGGTTGGCGAGGGGGTGATTCGGGAATCACAGGTTCATGGGAACTAGAAGCTTCCCCTCGGCGAGACCTTTTTCTCGGTGCCATTATCAAATTCTACTCAACAACAGTCCAGCACAACTATACTAGCTACAAGGCGGCAAGCCCCTACTAATAAAGCTCAGTTTATAACTAAAGGCGGCAAGCCTTTGAAATTTCAATGAAAACCTATTGGCGGCAAGCCCTAAATCACCCAAAATTGAAATAAATTCAGTAGGGTACCGTCAATTGAAGCCTTAGGATGCAATGTAGCTTAAGTATATCATCAATTTGATCAAAACACCACCAAATCAAAGAATCCAAAAATTAGGGTTCATAAGATTTGGGGGTATTTGATTGGGGGTTGGAATTTGGAATTTGGGATTGGGAAAAGGTTAAGGGTGGTGGAGGGAAGGTTTTTGGGTAGTTGGTTTTGAACAAAAGTCGCCGGAGGCCGGCGAATCGGAGTGAAGAACTTTCCGGTGAGAATTCGGCAATGTGGGTAAAAGATGGTGTTTTGGATTGAGATTTTTGGTGGGTTTTGTTGGGAAAGCTTGGGGGATTGATTTGGGTGGAAGAAATCGGTTCAAAACTCGCCGGAATGGAAAATTGAGACGGTGGCCGGAAAAAAGCTTTTGGGGTCGGGAGAAAAGAAGGAGAAAAGAAGAAGAAAAAGAAAGAAGGAGAAAAGATGAAGTAGTGCCCGTGTTTTCTCGCGGGTCGCGAGCTATACTTGGCGGGCCGCGAGGTACCTTCGCGGGCCGCGCCCCGTCTTCGCGGACCGCGAAAATGGTCCAATTTGTTCCAGGGATTTTCAGAAAACTCGGCATGGTTTCGCGGGTCGCGCGGGTTTCTTCGCGGGCCGCGCGCTGAAGACCGTTGAGGCGCGCGCGCAAAAACTCGGCGCGGTGCGCGGAGACCGTCGCGGCGCGCGCAGAATCCCGTCGCGGGTTGCGCGCGCTCCGTCGCGGGTCGCGCGCGCTGGACCTCGGCGCGGTGCGCGCGCGCGCACCGCGCGTAAAACCTCGGCGCGGTGCGCGCGATGAAATCGCGCACCGCGCGCAAATCCTCGGCAAACCTCGGCGCGGTCCGCGCGATGAAACCGCGGACCGCGAGCATATTGTCGCGGTCCGCGCGATCAAGTCGCGGGCCGCGAAAATGTGTCATTTCGTTCCAGGGATTTCCTGGAATGCTCTGTTTTTCCGCGGTTCGCGCGGTCTCTTTCGCGGACCGCGCCCCAATCGTTCGCGGTTCGCGCGGTCTTCGTCGCGGACCGCGCGCAAATTGAAGCTCGTCGCGGCGCGCGCGACGAAATCGCGTGCCGCGCTCGACAAAACTTCGCGGTCCGCGCGATGAAACCGCGGACCGCGTGCACAGTTTCGCGGTCCGCGCGACCAAGCCGCGGACCGCGAAAAACGTCGTTTTTGTGGCAGGGATTTCTTGGAGATCCAGGTTTCGCTCGCGGGTCGCGAGACCTCGGCCGCGGACCGCGAGGCATCGTCGCGGCTCGCGCGTTCTCGGCCGCGGTCCGCGAAACCTTCAGTCGCGGTCCGCGCGATGAGTTCGCGGACCGCGAGGAATGGCCCCTTGGCGTTTTTCGTTTTGCACCACTTCAAACCTATTTCTACAAAAACAACATAAAAACTAGCATAATGTTCGAATTATAAGTTTAATGAAATGTACATAGCAAATAAATATAAAGAAAGTAATGTTCCAAATGTTGAAATTGTTCGACGAAATGCTTTTAAAGCATCAAAACTCGTTTATTTAACATCGTCGGCACGATGTACCTCTATGGTAAAGGTCACTCGTAGGCCGGGTTGCCTAGAGACAAGTCCTCTAGGATCTCCGATTTGAAACCCTCGTAATACGGTTTCAACCTTTGGCCGTTGACCTTGATGATTTTGGCATCCTCGCCGCTTTGGATCTCCACTGCTCCATGAGGGAAAACCTTCACAACTACAAACGGTCCAGTCCACCGAGAACGCAGTTTGCCTGGAAACAACCGAAGACGTGATTGAAATAGAAGAACTTTTTGACCTACCTCAAAAGTTTTCCTAATTATCATCTTGTCATGCCATGCCTTCGTCTTCTCCTTGTAAATGGCCGCGTTCTCATAGGACTCATTCCGGATTTCCTCAAGCTCTTGCAATTGAAGCTTCCTTTCATTCCCGGCCTCGTCCAAGTTCAAGTTGAACCTTGTGATTGCCCAATAGGCTTTGTGTGCTAACTCCACCGGTAAATGACACGGCTTTCCAAAGACTAATCGGTATGGAGACATACCAATTGGAGTCTTATAAGCCGTCCTATATGCCCACAATCCATCATCCAACCGAGTACTCCAATCCTTGCGAGTCGGCCTAACCGTTTTCTCAAGGATGGACTTGATTTCCCTATTGGAAACTTCGGCTTGTCCATTCGTTTGTGGGTGATAGGCGGTGGAAGTTTTGTGATTTACCCCATATTTCTTCAACAATGCGGCAATGGTTCTATTGCAAAAGTGAGTGCCTCGATCACTGATCAAAGCTCGGGGTACCCCGAACCTAGAGAAGATGTGAGATTTGATGAACTCTGCAACCACTTTAGAATCATCAGTACGAGTGGGGATTGCTTCAACCCACTTAGAAACATAATCAACCGCAAGCAAGATATATTTGAAACCAAAGGAAGTAGGGAAAGGTCCCATAAAATCCATTCCCCAAACATCAAAAAGTTCACAATATAGTGGACAATGTTGGGGCATTTCATTCCTAGAAGAGATGTTTCCTATTCTTTGGCATTTATCACAAGACTTGCAAAATGTGTATGCATCTTTATTCAAACTAGGCCAATAGAAACCACAATCTAGCACTTTCCTAGCGGTTCGCCTAGCACCAAAATGACCACCACATGCATATGAGTGGCAAAAAGCAAGGATTGAATTTGTTTCATTATTAGGAATGCATCTCCTAATCACTTGGTCGGCACAATGTTTCCATACATAGGGATCATCCCACACATAAAACCTAGCATCATGCTTTAGCTTATCCTTTTGTGCTTTTGTGAAGTGAGAAGGGTACTTACTTGTGACAAGGAAATTCACAATGTTGGCATACCATGGAAGAGAAACACCAAGAGCAAACAATTGCTCGTCGGGGAATTCTTCGTGAAGATGCTCCTTCAATGCCTTGGTCCCAAACTCCTCATTGGGCACCAATCGGCTCAAATGGTCGGCCACTAGATTTTCAGCTCCTTTCTTGTCCTTGACCTCCAAATCGAACTCACTCAAGAGTAGAATCCATCGGAGTAACCTAGGTTTTGCTTCTTTCTTCGTCATCAAGTAACGAAGAGCTGCATGGTCAGTGAAAACAATAATTTTTGTACCAAGCAAATATGGCCTAAACTTTTCTAAGGAAAAGACTACCGCTAGCAATTCCTTTTCAGTAGTGGTATAGTTCCTTTGAGCATCATTGAGAGTCATGGACGCATAATAGATGGCATGGGGAATTTTCCCCACCCTTTGACCTAGCACCGCACCAACGGCGTAGTCACTTGCATCACACATGATCTCAAATGGAAGGGACCAATTTGGAGGTTTTATAATAGGGGCCGACACTAGCATAGACTTTAAACAATCAAATCCCCTTTTACAACCTTCATCTACCACAAATTCCACATCCTTTTGCAACAATCTACATAAAGGGGAAGAAATTTTTGAAAAGTCTTTTATAAAACGGCGGTAGAATCCCGCATGGCCTAGAAAGGACCTCACATCTCGCACACAAGTAGGGTAAGGAAGAGATTGGATGATATCAATTTTTGCTTTGTCTACTTCAATACCCTTAGATGACACTTCATGACCTAACACAATGCCCTTTTCTACCATAAAATGACATTTTTCAGAATTTAGCACAAGGTTTTTATCAATGCAAGTTTTTAGGACTAATGACAAATGGATTAAGCAATTGTCAAAAGAGTTTCCATGAACAGTAAAGTCATCCATGAAAACCTCTACAAACTTCTCAAGATATTCTGAAAAAATGCTAACCATACACCTTTGGAACGTGGCCGGTGCATTGCAAAGGCCAAAAGGCATGCGTCGATATGCAAAGGTGCCAAAGGGACATGTGAAGGTTGTCTTTTCTTGATCTTCTGGTGCAATGGCAACCTGAAAGTACCCTGAATAGCCATCAAGAAAACAGTAGAAAGAGTGGCCTGCAAGCCGGTTAAGCATTTGATCAATAAATGGCAAAGGAAAATGGTCTTTCCTTGTTACCGCATTTAACCTTCGGTAATCAATGCAAACACGCCATCCATTTTGGACACGAGTGGGAATCAATTCGCCATGGCTATTCTCCACTACGGTCACTCCGGTTTTCTTTGGCACTACTTGCGTTGGGCTTACCCACTTACTATCAGAGATTGGATAGATCATTCCCGCGTCCAACAATTTAAGCACCTCGGCTTTTACTACCTCCATCATTGGAGGGTTCAACCGCCTTTGAGGTTGTCGGACGGGTTTAGCATCATCCTCCAATAGTATACGGTGCATGCAAGTACTTGGACTCATACCTTTGATGTCGGCAATGGTCCACCCAATGGCCTCCTTATGATCTTGGAGCACTTTCATCAACCTTTCCTCTTGTTCCTTGGTGAGCTTGTTGGAGATGATCACCGGCAATTTCTCACCATCACCAAGGAATGCATATTTTAGATTCTCGGGTAGTGGTTTCAACTCCACCACCGGAGGTTTATTGAAAGATGGTCGGTTGCCCGAGCCCTTCAATACCTCAAGGTCTAAAATTGGTGCATCAAGAGAAAGTTCCTCAAAGGTATCTAGCTCAAAAATGCTTTCCTTCAAGTTAGCACTCAAAGCATATGTATGAACATTACTTGTGTGTAAACTATTGGATAAAGCATTTAACAAGGGATCATCAATATCATTTTCATAAAATTTTTGCACATAAGGCTCAATCACATCAATAGCATTGCAAGAAGTTTCCTCATCATCGTATTTCATTGCACCATAAATGTTGAACTCTATTTTATCCTCATCAAATTCCATGGTAAGCCTACCACTATGCACATCTATGATAGTTCTTGATGTTTTCAAAAATGGACGCCCTAACAAAATAGGGGTAGCAAATTTATCATGTTCCATGTCAAGAACGTAAAAATCGGCCGGGAACACCAACTTGTCGACTTTTACCAAGACATCTTCAACAATACCCTTAGGGTATGCATTAGAGCGGTCGGCAAGTTGGATCACCACGCCGGTTTTATGCAAAGTGCCAAGATTCAACGATTCATACAATGTATATGGAATGACATTTATGGATGCACCTAGATCTAGCATGGCTCTAGGAAAGTAAGTGTTCCCTAAGATGCAAGGAATTGTAAACATGCCCGGATCACTACATTTAGTAGGCATTTTATCTTGAAACAAAGCCGACACATGTTCATTGATTTTTTCATTTTTAACATGCTTAGATCTTTGTTGACGATGGTTCACACATAATTCCTTCAAGAACTTAGAATATCTAGGAACTTGATCAATAGCATCGAGCAAAGGAATGTTTACCTCACACTTTCGAAGGACTTCGAAAGCTTCTTTGTCCATCTCCTTTTTGCGAGTATGCTTCAAGGCTTCGGGAAATGGTGCTTCCACATCAAAGGTAGTGTCCACCCTAGTTTTCTTGTGAAGAGGTGAGAATGGAGGTGACATTGGTTCAATATGAGAGGATGTCTCTACATGCTTCTCATCAATAGGTTCTTTCTCATTCTCAACCTCGGCCTCACCTTTTTCTTTGGCTAGCTCCTCAAGAATAACTTCTTCGTCGGCCAAGGTCGCCTCAACCTCGTCATTGGCTAAGCTCTTCTTCACAAAGCCTCTCTTGGGTGCCTTTTTCACAACCACCTCGGGTTCAAGAGCTTGTTTACCACTCCTCAAGGTCATGGCACTCGCATGAGGCCTTGGATTTAACTCCGTTTGCGGGGGTAGTTTCCCGGAGTTTTGTGCTTCTAACTTTCCCAAAACCGTGGCCATTTGACTCATTTGCACCTCAATGCTTTTGAGTCGAGCATCTTGGGGGAATTGGTCCGAGCTTTCACCTTGATTGTGGGATTTATCTTCCAACCTCGGTTGAGCATTTTGAGGAGCACGGTTATTGAAACGGCCTTGACCTTGGTTCCTTTGGTATTGTTGTGGTTGAGGGTGATATTGAGGGTTTTGATGATCTTGGTACCCTTGATAACCATAATCTTGGTACCCTTGGTTTTGGTAACCTTGGTACCCTTGATTTTGGTGGCTTTGGTCCCCTTGGTACCCTTGATCATTTTGCCCCCTTTGTCTATCAAAAGATTGACCACCTTGACCTTGATAACCCCCTTGGTAGCCACCTTGTTGGCCTTGTTGTCCCGTCGGTTCATCTCTCCACCGAAAGTTGGGGTGATCTCTAGTTCCGGGGTTGTAGTGTTGAGCAAAAGGATCATACTTCCTTTGGTTACCCCTATCACCCCCTTGGCCTTGTCCACCTTGAAAACCCCTACCACCTTGGTAGCCTCGTCCTCCTTGGTAGCCTCTAAAACCTTGGTTTCCTCCTTGATCACCTCTAAAACCTTGGTTTCCACCATAGACCCCCATGGCATTGACTTCTTCGTTATAATCCTCGTTTGCTTGAGGACAAGATTCGGTGAGATGGTTCGAAGCACAAATCCCACACGTCATCACTTGTTGCCTTGGTTGGTTCCCTCCGGAGCTATTTCCCATCATGAAACCTTTCATCAATGCCGTGAGCTCCTTGATATCTTGACGAGAGCTATCATTGTTCCCACCGGAGTTACCCACTCGTAGTCTCCGGTCTCTCTTTGGTTTGCACCCTTCGGCTAGTTGCTCAAATAGCATCATGGCATCGGAAGAGCCAAGGTTTGCAATGGAGCCATAGCAAGACCGATTTATCAACTCGGTTTCCCTATCATTCAAGCCATTGTAATAGAAACACACCAATTGAGGTTCGGTGAAGCTATGGTATGGGCAACTTGAAATGAGAGTTTGGAATCTTTCCCAATACTCATATAAGGTCTCATCATCGTCTTGAGTGATGTTGCTAATGGCTTGTATCAAGACCGAGGATTTAGAGGGAGGAAAGTACTTGTCAAGGAACTTTTTCTTCAATTGTGGCCATGTAGTGATTGATGATGAAGGTAAACGGCTTAACCATTTAGCGGCCTTGTCCTTCAAGGTGAAGGTGAAGGTTTTCAACTTGAACTCATCCACACTCATCTCGGAAGGTTTCAAACTACTACACACCCTATGAAAAGCCTCAAGGAAGTCATTCGGATCATCCACTTCTCTACCATGGAAAGTTGGAAGCAAATTTATCACTCCCGTCTTGATTTCGTATTGAGAGTTTGGGTAAACAATGCTCGATTGTTGTTGCTCATAGTTGGGGGACATGTACTCTCTCATAGAAATGTTGGTAGGAGAAGGGTTAGGGTTTTGGAAAGGGTTGTAGAATTGGTTTCGGGGAGGGCTTTGGCCGGTATCCTCTTCATCGTCCGCCATGTTGAAAGGTAGTGATTCACTTTCAAGGGAGAAAGGATTAGATGCTAGTGACTCTTGCACTTGCCTCCTAAGTTGGCGGAGACTTCTTACTAGCTCGGAATCGTATTGCAAAGGGTCTTGGTTCGAGGATCGTGTAAGAACCATGCACCAAGAGCTAGAGCAATAGGGTTCCAACCCAAAATAGAACCTAAAAAGAAAGATAGATTAGAAATAAAACTACAATATACACATAAAAATACGCCTAATTCCCCGGCAGCGGCGCCAAAATTTGGGAGGTCGTCGCCGTACCTCTCAAATATACATTTTTAGATCACTTACTACCTTTCTACACTATTAAGTGTACAATGGCAAGTAAGGTTCGTTCCACAGGGAAAAGGTTATTTCTATGTATATCTTGTAGTGTATATAAAAATATACATATATAAAAGCAATGTAAATAAGGGGGGGGTTTGAGTTGAGTTTTTGTTTAAGACACTACTAATTAAAACTACTAGAACTTTCAAGCCACAACTACTTTACTATAAGATTATCCTAACTAGAGATTTAACTAAGAGAATAAGAAACTTGGACATATGAGATTGGTGACTTCTTATTATGAGATTTTCCTCAAACTTTATCATGATGCTTTGAGAATGGTGAACATTAGTGAGAAACTATCTTTAACCATAGTTATGAAAAATGAAAGCATCTTCACAACTTCAATTGACAACTTTACTAGATGATAACAACTAGTTCAATTGAATCAATATTAATTCTAATTAGATGTTTCTCAATCTTACCCATGCAATTTGATAACAAACTTGACATAGATACAATGCTAATGAATGATCTTAAGAACAAATACAATTGATAACAACATGCATTCAATCCCTAATTTACTACTCCTACATAGAGAGAATGATAACATTCTAACCATGGAAAAGCAATATCTAACACATATCCAATACCTATCTATCACTAGGAAATCATTCCTAATCATTTCAAGCATCAAACACACATATAAATTATGATCATTCAAGAGCAAATCACCATTCCTAAGCTTCATAAATCATGTTCTCAATCCATAACAAGAAGTCCAATCACATATATCCAAGAAGGGTTTTAGCCTACAACCATAATTAGATAATCATAACCATAATTAATACAACAAACCATAGTGAATTCAAAGATCAAAATGGAAAGAAAAATGAAGGAAAATAGAGTTTCCTCTGTAAAAATCCGATCCCTCAAACAATGAGGATAAGTTCTATTTATAGTCAAAAATAATTAAAATTAAAGCTAAACAAAATGCAAGTTGCAGGCAACTTCGCGGGTCGCGCGGGATCCTTCGCGGACCGCGAGCCTGGTTCTCGCGGTTCGCGGCCGAGGATTCGCGCCCCGCGCGCCCGTGTCTCGGCGTAGTCCGCGACTGGAGTTTCGCGCTCTCGGCGTGGTCCGCGCGCCCGTCGTCTCGCGCCCGCGCGCCTGTGTCTCGCGTGGTCCGCGCGCCCGTCTCGGCATGGTCCGCGCGCCCGTCTCGGCATGGTCCGCGCGCCTCGGTCTCGGCATGGTCCGCGCGCTGGTCAGTCCTCGCGGCTCGCGACCGGAGTTTCGCGGCCCGCGCGAAACTTGGCATGGTCAAAACAGCAACACACACCCTCGCGGTTCGCGACCTAGGGTTCGCGGCCCGCGAGAGTGTGCCTTCACGCCACTTCTACGACCGGTTCTTCAATGTATCAAACGCGGTCAGGACGGTCATAGAAGGTCTTCAAATCATTCAAATCCATCGCAAGTGCAATTCAAGATCGAAATGCACGTCTTCAATTTCAAACCACTATGAATGATTCGGTCCAAAAGTCTAATATAATTACATAAAATACTATCTAAAACAGCTCTCAAATGCTACAAAATAAGAGTATATCTAGGGGCTATCAATACCTCAAAATTCTGCATAAAATGTATAAAAGAATCTCAAAATACAGCAAAAGAATGAATCTCAAATGAGTAAAAACGTTTGTGAATTAATTCTTAACAGAGAAATAACTAAAGAGGATAAGAAATTATCAAAATTCCGTAGAGTTGGCCCTTATAGTCAATCTAGGTATAGTTTTGGCACAAGATATTGTGAAAAAACATCAAACTCTTGTGCATTATATGAACATCTATAAAGGATGTATAAGATGTATTAAAGAAAATCAAAATTCCGCAGGATAACCCCAAAACCTGGTATCAGAGCCATAAAAACTAATAATAATTTGAAAGATTTAACAATAAAATGAATCATTTAAATGATATAGAAGAAACAACTGATGAAAATCAAGATGTTTCTAATGTTCAAACCTTTGAATCTAATGAAGGATTCATCGGAAGTCTCTTAATCAAACAAGAATTACTTTCAAAAATTAGGTCTTCAAAACTTAATTTGAGAAAAGAAAATATCTTTAATATACCTTTTTTACAAAAATTAAAAAGGAAAAATAGCATCTACTATTTTGTAGGTACTAAAGAAATGCATGTAGATATCAAGGATACTACAGGCGAAGTATACTTACCTTTAATCACTTTAAAAGAAATTAAAGAAAATTTAAGCAAAATAGATAGTAAAATTAGATCTACTATCTCAATGGTACATTTTGGTGCCATTAAAATCCTATTGAAATCAGAATTTCAAGAAGGAATAGATTCCCCAGTCAAAATGGTTTTAATAGATAACCGAATAAATGATAGACAAGATTGCATTTTAGGTGCAGCAAGAGGAAATTTAGCTTACCAAAAATTCATGTTTACAGTTTATCCTAAATTTGGCGTTAGTATAGACACAACAAATTTAGACAAAACATTATCTTTTGTTCATAAATTTGAAAGAGAAAATTTAATGAATAAAGGAGATAAAGTATTTAGCTTAACCTATTTGGTTGCTTATGCTTTAACCAATAGTCATCACAGTATTGACTATAAAAAGAAAGAATACATCGAACTAGAAGATGTATTTTCACAGATAGGAACTGTTCAAGAAAAACAGTTTTCTGAAATTTCTCCTATGGATAACGCTTGGGCTATTGATATAGCTAAGGATAAAAAACTCATGGGAGAACGTTATAAATCAAAAGTAGAAAGAAATAAGCTTATAATTGGAGAACCCTCCAGAAACAATATTTCCAAAGAACCTAGCAAGAGAGATCTCTTAATAGGAATTTCAAAAAGAATAGAAGACATGGAAAGTCAACTTGAACAAATGTCTTAATGAGTCTTAAAGAAATACAAGAAGATATAGGTTCTTTAAAAACAAAATTAGAAGAAATTCTAAATATCTTAACTAACGAGGAAAATAAGTTAGAAGCTGCAGCAACAAAAGTTATTATTGAATTAAAAGTAATAATTCAAGAAAACCAACTTAAAGTCTTAGAAGCATTAGGTCAAAAAGATTTAAAAATAACTCCTATAGGAGACGAGGAAAAACAGAAACCTATAAGTTTAGGAAAATATTCTTACCCCAATCATGGAGTAGGAAATGCAGAATTAGGATCTTCTGGGAATCCTAAGGCATTAACTTGGCCATTTGGTAAAAATGACAAACAACCAATATGACTAACTATATACCAAAGATTGAAAAAATCTTTTGGGATCATCTAGAAGGTGATGAATTACAGGTAAACGAAGAAAACTTCGATTTACTTGACCATGCTCTTAGGTTGCTAGAATTAGAGAACGATGAACTAGCAAACCAAGAAATAGAAAACAGTCCCAAACTAAAACAATTGTTTGGAATTGAAGACTTAAAAGTCTTAAATAATGAAGAGTCAGCTAGTGAACCTGAAATAAGTGAACAAGAAAATAGTGACTCAGATTATACACCTAAAAACTTTAACATAAATAATGTTAAAAGAGAAGAAGGTGAAAGCTCATATATGGGCTCTAAAAGAAGAAGAGCTAATCAACCATGGTATTTTCCAGAAAGTGCAAAATCCAAGGTTAATAGTTCAAAAGGATCAGATGATAATTTCCTAAACATTGACTGTCAAAATAATAGGAAAGAAATCATTGACAAATGGGCAGCAGAATTAAGTTTAGTAATTCAAACTAATCCTGATGCCTATACAGAATCACGAACCATTTTGCTATTAATAGAACATAAGAGTCTAGGAATAGCAAAAGAATTTATAAAAAACACCATCTGGACGGATGCTAATAACAACATTCCATATAATATTCTAGATATTGTTCTAGATGGATTATATACTATGTTCTTAGGAATTGATTTTTCCGGTGACAAAGAACATGAAAAACAATTAGTACAAGAAAAAGCTAAAAAACGGCTAACAGAGCTACAACTCTGTGATATATGTTGTTTAGAAGATTTCAATTGTGATTATGAAGTAAATCTCTATAAATTAGAGCAAAATGAATTTCCAGAAATGATACTTCAGTATCTAAGGAAGATCCCTTTGGTAGGAGAAAAAGCTTTAGAAAGGTTTAAAATCGAAACTTTCAATAGTAGAACTACTAGTTACAGTCTAGGATATGCTATGAGGATAGTAAAAGACGAACTGTCAAAATTCTGTGAACTAATAAGAATTCAGAAAAAACTTAAAAAGTTTAATAAAAACTGTTGTGTATTATCAGGAGAAAATCCAGTAGAATATGGTTGCAAAACAGAATATAAAAAGAAGACAAAATTCTTTTCTAAGAAAAAATCTTCTAAATATAGGTTTATTAAAAAGAGAAAGAAATTCCGACCAGGAAAATTCTTTAAGAAAAAGTCTGATACAAGATCAGAAAAACAAAAATTCTGTCCAAAAGGAAAGAAAAATTGTAGATGTTGGATATGCAACATTGAAGGACACTATGCAAATGAATGTCCTAATAGGCAAGATTCTAAAAAAATTAAATTATTAGAATTTGCATATAATATGGGATATGAACCCATAGAAGAAAAATATGATGATATAGAAATTGTATACTTTTTTTTTTTTTTTTAAGGTGAAAACCACCATTGGTGGTAGGAAGCTTATTAATGGGATCCCAAGCCCAAGAGAAACCATACAAATGTAATAGTTATACAAATGTAATAGTTATACAGAGGGGATATCCCCCTGATGCATTAGAATTGCATCCAAAAGATGAGAAAATAAGGACAAACTAGATGTTATTCCTTTTCCATTGATATTACCGGCCCAAGGGCCTACTGGATCGGTAATGGGATCCATGGCCCAGCGCCAAAAGGGCGGTGCCTTTCCCGCTAGGGGGCACGTCCGGACAAGAAAGAAGGACGAACGGGGACAAAGGAGAAGTGGTCCTGCACCTTATCTCAAGCAGGCAAGCTTGGCTATAAATACTAGTCTCAAACAGTGAACAAGGTATGTGACTTATATCTCTCTACTTTATATTGAGAGCACCTTCCGTACGTTTTCCTTCTCCGCTATCCCCATCTCATCATCGCACTGGAGCTTCTTCCCCGGGACGCCTCCCGGGGATTGTTTTGCAGGACTGAAGTAGGCTGACTAAGGAGGAGACCCGGATAGCAAAGAAACCCGGGAGACGGACAGAAATTGGTAGCATCAATTGGCACGCCCGGTGGGACATTTCCACCTTCGCAGGATGGAGTCGCCAAGGAGAGGGCGCGGACGCCCTAAGAAGAACGCGGCACCTTCAGGGGGTGATTCTCTTCCACCCCCGGGAGACGATGTGACCTTAAGGCAGTTGCAGGAGGAGGCTAGACACCAGCGAGAGCTAGGGGTACCGCAAGACGGCCACGTGGAAACTGCCTCCGACGAAGCCTACTCGGAAGGAGAGTACCAGGATGAGCAGGAAGGGCTTGGGCTAGCCGGGGATGGCACCACCCGGGGCCAGGGACCTGAAGCCCGGGAGGAGGGGCAGCCCTTAGTTAGTACGGAGGAAGTGGCGGCCTTGGAATTCATGAGAGCCAACAAGGAGTTGTACCGCCAGTGGGTACTCTCCACCCGGGAAAGCCTGAGGCGAAGGGAACCCGGGAGGAACCAGGAAGGTCCTCTAGGGGGTACCAAAGAGAGGTTATTGATTTGGACGGAGCCGTTCAGCCGCCAAAGCTACAGGGGCGTCTAAACTCCTCCACCGTCCCACCCTCTTTCCCTCAAAATTTCGGGGTTGGAGGGGGAGCGGCTACGGGACAAAAATCGAATCTGGTTCCACATGCTCCACCCTATTACCCGCGTTCCAGTTGGGGGGCGGGACAAATTGGGTATGACCTGCCAGTCATGCCGGCGGAGCCGTTTGGGTATCAGGCCCCTGGAACCCAGGGAAACCCGATCCGGTATTCCGGACCCATGTATGGATCAATGGGGATGAACTTCGGTTACCCGGAGAGATACTATCGGGAGGACGATAGGATGCGGGGCTATCAGGTGGCACAGCAGGACCCCAACTCCTTAGAGGCTCGACTAGACAAACTGGTGGGAAGAAACGGAGCTAAACCTACCTCCCCTTGGGTACCTCGAGTGCTCGCGTACCCATGGCCGCCGGGCCTCCGGACCCCGGAGGGAATCCCAACATATAATGGAGAGACAGACCCGGAGGAGTTCGTCAGGACGTACCAGAACCTAATGGTGTCAAGGGACTTCCCGGAGGAATTAAGATGCAAGCTGGTGGGCTGTTACCTGAGAGGAAACTGTCTCTCATGGTTCGATTCTTTGCCTCGAGAAAGTCTCAGAGATTATTACGATTTCTCTAAGGCCTTGCTGTTTAGATACGCCGGATTAAAGAAGGAAGGAAAGCAGTTGACTGAGCTTTTAGCTACCCGGCAGAAGGCTGCAGAAGGGTCAATGGAATACTATCGAAGGTACATGGACGATAGCATGAAGGTTTTCGACAGGCAGCAGCAGGAGAAGGCAGTGATTAGCGGGTTTATAAACGGCTTGAGGGATATGGCGTTGTTCCAGAAGTTGATGGAAAATATCCCGGAAACCTTTCACAACTTGCAAATGGCGGTACAACTATACTGCGCGATTAATGATGCCACACGGAAGAGAAAGGAAGAATCTGGGGGATTCCTCCCGGATAAGATAGAAAGAAGGAGAATGGCAGACCCAAGTAGAAGGGACCCCGCCTCCGCGTTGGTAAACCGGGCAAGGGCGGACAGTTTCACCCCGCTCAGCAAATCCCGAGCAGAGATTCATGCTATCCACAAGGACCTGTTCCCGGATCCATTGCCTATCCACGGGATCCCGTCTAGGGAAAACGCGGACAAATGGTGCGCCTACCACAAGTCTTATGGGCATGCGACAGAGGGGTGTAGGATGCTGAGGAACGAGATAGAAAGACTGATAGAACGGGGACAGCTGAGAGATTGCGTGGCAGCGGAGGTAAAGAAGGAGAATCCCCGGGACCAGCCTCAGGAGCAGCCCCGCAGGAGGTGGAGACCTAACCCGGGGAGAGGAAATGGAAGAATCCAAGGCAACCAAGGTAACAGGGCCCCGGGGAGGCCCGCCATAGCCGCCGCGCCGGTCCAAGCAGTGGAGCCGGCCCCAATACCCAACAGGATGATCAACGTGATCAGTGGAGAAGTCAGAGAAGCATGTCAGTCAGTCTCCGCTATCCGGGCCCGGACCCGGTATGTTCCCCCGGGAGAAGTTCAGGGGAAAAGGTTTCGCCCCGATGAAGCTCTTACTTTCTCTGAAGCAGATGCAGCCCCGCCGCAGATACTCCATTCTGACCCAATGGTGGTAACGGCGGAGATTGAAGGCTTCTTGGTCAAAAGGGTGTTTGTGGACGATGGGAGCAGCGTGGAGATCATGTTCGCTTCTTGTTTCGATCAGTTGGGAATTGGGAGACAAAACCTGAAACCTCCCTTATCTCCCTTGTCAGGGTTCACGGGCAAACCCGAAGTTCCACTAGGTGTTATTCCCCTCGCAGTGTGTATGGTGGATGAGAAGGACCGGAGCAAGAGGATCTCGGTGACATGCAACTTTGCGGTTATTGACGCACCCTCGCCGTACAACGTAATCATAGGAAGACCATGGCTAACTCAAGCCCGGGCAGCGAGTTGTCCGTATCTGCTGACGATGAAGTTCCCCACTGCGCAAGGTGTGGCGGTCGTGTGGGGTAGTCAAGCAGTCGCAAGAAGTTGCATGATGACGGCGGTGCTGGACGCGAAGAAAGCAGTAGGGGTGGTACACGGAGAAGTTCCCCGACAAGAGTTGGAGGAAATGCAGGTGGCGGACAAAGGGATGGTCACGGTGGGAAAAGACCTCCCGGATGAAGTGAAAGGCGCACTGAAGGAGCTCTTGGCCAGGTATCAGGGAGTATTCTCATGGAGCCCGGAGGACATGGTGGGGGTGTTGCCAGAGTTCGGGGTGCATAAGCTGAATATAAGCCCGGCAACAAAACCAATCAGGCAGAAGAAAAGACCTGTAGCCCCGGAAAGAGCGGAGTTTATAAAGAATGAAGTAAAGAAGTTGGAGAAAGCCGGGATAATCGAGGAAATCATCTACCCGGAATGGATAGCTAACCCGGTCTTAGTAAAGAAGCACGATGGAAGCTGGCGCATGTGTATCGACTTCACAGATTTGAATAAATGTTGCCCCAAAGACAGCTACCCTCTCCCAAATTTGGACCGGCTGGCAGAGGCTATCGCGGGGTACTCGGTGCTAGCCTTCTTCGATGCACATAAAGTGTATCACCAAGTGCAGATGGATGAGGCGGACAAAGCGAAAACTTCTTTCATCACCGATTTCGGAACCTTCTGCTACAAGAAAATGCCCTTTGGACTGAAGAACGCGGGGGCCACGTATCAGAGAATGGTGGACAAACTCTTCAAAGACCAAGTGGGAAGAAACATGGAGGTGTATGTCGACGACTTGGTGGTCAAAAGCAGGGCTTACGGGGCTTTCCTGAATGACCTGGAAGAAATGTTCGAAAAGCTAGAACGGAGCAATCTAAAGCTAAACCCCTCCAAAAGTACCATTGGAGTGGGGGCGGGGAAGTTCTTGGGTTTCATGGTGTCAAGTCGGGGCATCGATGTTAACCCGAAGAAGGTAGATGCCATAGCCAAGATGACCTCCCCCTGGACGGTGAAAGAAGTACAGCGGTTGACAGGGTCCCTCGCGGCTCTCAGTCGATTCCTATCAAAGGGGGCAGACAGGCAGCTGCCTTTCTTCAACATTCTCAGGAAGGCCAAGGCGTTTGAGTGGTCCGGAGAATGTGAGAAGGCATTCCAAAATCTGAAAGAGCACCTTCAACAATTGCCAACTCTAAAGAAGCCACTCCCGGGGGAGGAACTTTTTCTGTACATAGCAGCATCCCGGGAAGCGGTAAGTGCCGTGCTAATCAAAGAAGAGGAGGGAAGGCGGCACCCGATATATTTTGTTAGCCGGGCACTTCGGGGGGCAAAAACTCGGTATACTGAGTTGGAGCAATTGGTACTAGCGCTGGTGCATGCTTCGAGGAGGCTTAAACCCTATTTCCAGGGCCATCCCATAGTAGTCCTTACCAATTACCCGCTAAGACAAGTCATGTTCAAACCAGAGGCATCAGGGAGAATGATGAAATGGGCTATAGAGCTGGGAGAGTATGAAATTCGGTATGAGCCAAGAAGGGCTATCAAGGGCCAGGCCTTAGCGGACTTCTTGTTGGAATCAGAGGCAAGGATAAACGAGGAACAGGAGGTACCTAAGGCTCCAGAGAATATGACCAAGGCTGAAACAGACCCGGCCTGGGAGTTGTATGTGGACGGATCGGCACACTCGGGGGGCAGCGGAGCGGGAGTACTGTTGGTTAGCCCGGAAGGGAAGGAGTACCCCTACGCAGTCCAATTCACTTTCAAAACAACCAACAATGAAGCTGAGTACGAAGCCTTGATCGCGGGATTGAGGTTGGCAAAGGAGATGGAAATCAAAACTCTCACGGCACATAGTGATTCCCAGATCGTGGTGCAGCAGGTAAAAGGAGAATATGAAGCCCGGGAAAGGAGCCTACAAAAGTATTTGGAGGCGGTGAAGCCCCTGATAGCCGGGTTTAAAACTTTTAACTTGGTTCAAGTTCCCCGGGAGAAGAACAGTAAAGCAGATGTTTTGAGCAAGTTGGCTTCCTCAGAATTGAAACCTGAGCCCGACCAAAAGCTATACTTGGAGGTACTAGGAAGAAGGAGCTACCAGGAGAACGATCAAGTGATGTTGGTGAACGAGGAAGAATCCTGGATCGCGCCCATGCGGGCGTACCTAGAAGAAGGAACCACCCCGGAGGATAAGGCTCAAGCCCGGAAGCTAAGAGTTAAGGCGCCTAAGTACGTGATCCAGGGAGGAGAGCTGTACAAAAGAGGGTATCTCCAGCCTTTGCTAAAGTGTGTAGAAAGGTCGGAAGGCCGACACCTCATCCGGGAAGTGCACGAAGGATCTAATGGGAGCCACCAAGGGGCTCGCACCCTGGCCAAAAGGATCTTAAGACTGGGGTATTACTGGCCGACGTTGTTCAAAGATGCGGAAGAACATGTACAGAAGTGCTTGGCATGCCAGACATTTGCCCCGCTAATCCATGTTCCCAGGGAGGAGTTAATCGGAGTTACAGGGGCTTGGCCATTCAGTAGGTGGGGAATCGACTTGGTGGGGCCATTCCCGACTGCCCCGGGAGGAGCCAAGTACTTGATTGTGGCGATCGATTACTTCAGCAAATGGGTGGAGGCAGAACCGCTCACCAACATACGGGGGCTAACCTGTGTTAAGTTTTGCTGGAAGAACATCATTTGTCGATTCGGTATCCCGAAGGTCATAGTCACGGACAATGGGGCGCAGTTTGAGAATGATCCTTTCAAATCATGGTGTGTCAAGTATGGTATAGAACAGAAGTTGACGTCAGTGTACCACCCCCAGGCGAACGGGCAAGTAGAGGTTACCAACCGCACCATCATCAAAGGACTAAAAACCCGCTTGGAAGGCGCGCGGGGAAATTGGATCTGGGAGCTACCCAGTGTTCTTTGGGCCCATAGGACTACAGAAAGCTCAGCTACCGGGGAATCTCCGTATGGCTTGGTGTACGGGTCAGAGGCAGTAATACCCGCAGAGATTGGGATCCCAAGCCCTCGAACTCAATACCAGCGCCCGAAAGAAGAAAACGATGGACGACGCCTTGACTTGGATCTCCTGGAAGAGAAGCGAGAGAATGCGGCACGATAAGAGTGCGGAAAGAAGTCTTCATCCCAGAAGACTGGGTAATGAGGAGGAACGATAAGAGCCGCCAAGCCCCGGAGGGCAAACTTGCACCCAACTGGGAAGGGCCATACAAGATCAAGGAAGCACACCCGGGAGGGAGCTATGTGCTGGAGGACAAGCAGGGAAAGGAGATCCCCAGGAGGTGGAACGTAGCTAACCTAAGAAGGTTTTACGGGAAGTAGAGCACCCCGCATCATACCACAACTACTAAAGCATGAATATGCCAGGCATGGATATGCCCCTCCCGGAAGCGTGAATACGCTAAGCATGAATATGCTAGGCATGAATATGCCAGGTATGGATATGCCCCTCCCGGAAGCGTGAATACGCTAAGCATGAATATGCTAGGCATGAATATGCCAGGTATGGATATACCCCTCCCGGAAGCATGAATATGCCCGGAGAGATAGAACCCGACGTTTGGCCTCGTTCCGGGTTTAGAGAGGAATATTTGTTTAAAAGGGACCCTTGGGTAGCTCCCATTTGGGTGCCCCGCTAGAATGGATCCGGAGCTTGAATGAAGCCCGGGGATCAAAGAATGTAATGTTTGCAGGGAAGAGTTAATGAGAGGGTCTTTTCGAAGTACAATTTTATTCAATCCTTTAAATTACAAATCGCATGAACATGCGGGCATAGTCGTTGTAGGACGATTACATAAGCATTTTACATACAAGTGTTCCCATCTATTTGCTACTAGACCCACTTGGGACCAGACCCGGAAGCACCCTCAGGGTTACCCGGGCGGAAACCCCCTCCGAAGAATTGAGAGGACAGGAGATCTTCGGCAAAACGGGCATCCGGGCTTGATTCCACGCAAGCTCCTCTTCCAATTGCGCAGCGTCCTCTTCGTTCAGTTCGGGGATAGGCACGACCACGGATCCCTCTAGAAGCGGCTCCGCCAGACGCATTCTTCTCACCCCTGCAGAACTGACGAACCTGTACTTAGGAAACATGACTGCTGCACTTTTACCCTTCTCTTCCCGGCTAATACGAGTACCCTCGGTGGTCTTAACCCCCCTTGTGGTGACTCCAGAGTCGGCAATCTCCCGGATGCGTCTTATCCGACGGTCCACCTCGTCCGGGTCAATGGATACGGTCATGTCCTCGTACCTTTCGTATGCCACATCCACCTCCACCCGGGCAGGGACTCGGCGAAGGCTAGAGGGATAGGGCTCAGCTTCTCCCGCGGCTATTTTATTGTGCCACTCCATGACGTCCAGATAGGCTTTATGACTGGGAGCTCCCTCACCAAACCTCTTCGGGTTAGCCTGCATACGTTCAATCGTCCTGCAAACCCCGGCGGGAATATCGGTAAGAGGAGACACCCCAACTAAGCCATTCTTGAGACCCAAAAGGTGATAGGATAGCCGGGTAACCAGCAATGCATCTTGAAGTACCCTATTCCTATGAGTGAGGGACCGATTCTCCTTCTCAAAGTCGCAGAGAAGCCTGTTCTGAGCAGAGCGGGTCTCCAATGTCCTGAGTTTCTCCTGCGCCCGCTCTAGTTCACCCCACACCATGCCTAGCTCCTTGGTAGTGCGATGCTGGGAGTCATCATGAAGGGCTTGCAGCTCAGCGATGGTCTGGTGGGAATTCAGGGCTTCCCGCATGTGGTCGGAAGCAAGGTCGAAGCACTGGTTCAACGACCCAAACTTGGCCTCAACTGACTTAAGAAACGCCACCAGCACCCGGATCGACCCAAACTCCTGAAGAAATCATTCTAACCCCGCCTCAGCTAATGCCCGGTTGGCTTGATCGCCTCCAAATCGCCAATGGGCCAGTTTCCTCTGAAGGAAAGAGCACTGGAGGCACCCGGCGCGGGGAAGAGAGAAGTAGGTGCCGGAAGAACTGTTTGGATGAGGAAAAACAAAAGGCATGGGCCCACGCGGGAGAATCTCCTCTAGGGGGCGCTCAGGCTACAAAAGATGGCAATATCATCAAAAAGTAGAACCTTTTATTAATCAAAATAGGCACCAAGGCCAAGTTCTACATGTGCCTCCCGGGGAGGAAGATTACAAAAGACTTAAAAAATTACACAATGAAATAACTAAGGGTAGAGTTATACATTGTCCTCAGCAGAGTTCCCTTCCCCCGGAATGGTGTGAGCCCTCTCAAACCGCCTCTCTAACTCCAAGAGGTCCTCGGTGCTCCACTCTGGGCCAGCATAGGCAGGGGCATCCACCGAAGGTTCATCAGCGGGCCGCTCGGGAAACCCTACCTTCCGCACAGCTTTCCGGGACTGATACAGCAAATCATCATGACCCGCGCCCAGACCGACTCGGCAATCGCCCTCCTGATCATGGACCGCGCGGTACCCAAAGTTGTCAGGTACCGCGCAGTATTCATAATAATCCTCCGACCAGTGAGGCGTCTCCGGGACTACCCCATAAGCATTGAAGCTTTCCGGGCCAGGGTCAGGGAAAGCAACCTCGCCTATCTCCGGCTGCTTGGCCTTCTTGATATCCGAGGCGGAAGGGATCCGGGAAGACATCCTCAAAGACTCCCACAGTTGGGGGACCAGGCTCTTCAAGTTCGCTTCTTGGAGGGATCTCCAGCGATGGTTCAGCAGGTCGTTCGCCTTAGGGCGATAGTAGGAGGCCTGGGCTTCCAAACGAGCGGGCCCCGGAAGCCAACCCCGCAAACTGCGGTACATCTCATGGCAGGCGACCGCGCTCGCCGCAGTTGCGATATCTTCCAGCCTTTGATCAAAGGCGGCGGAGTGAAGGACCTTCTGGGTCACAGCATCCAGGGCTTCAAGCTGTGCCTCTTTCTTCTCCTTCTTGAGGGAAGAGTATTTCTTCTCCACCTCGGCGAGCTTCTTCTCCTTATCCGCCAGCTTCTTCTCCTTCTCAGCCAGCTTCTTTTGTGACGCCTCCAGCCGGGCCTCCAGGTCGTCTCGCCCGGCCAACTTCTCCCGGGTTTCTCGGAGTTCCTTCTCCATCGTAGCGAACAAACCGGCGCTGTATTTGGAATAGCCCCGGTTCAGCGCTTCGGTAAATTGGGCGTCTGCAAGGAGGGAATCCGAGAAGGCGGTGCTCTGCAAAATGAGACATGAAACTTAGGAAAGAAGTGGATTAAAATGAGAGGTGAAGAACAAAGCTAGAAGAATTGTTACCCCTTCTTTCTCTTCCGGGATAGTCCCAGAGGCAGCGACCCGCGGAGAAGCATCCCGGGGAGGAGGAGGAGGGAAGTCCTGAGTCCTTTGGCGAGAGGGAGGAGGCGACCCGGATAGCTCGCCGGGGGGCGGCCGCTTGAATCTTGAGCTTGCCCCGCCGCTATAGGTCGGATGCTGAATGAAGGACCGGCGTCCGGGTGTAGGCGATGAGCCAGGAGTAGAGCGGGCCTCAGAAGATGGCCCGGAAGAGTTCTGTTGACGAGACCGCGGCGGCGGGCGGGCCTTCTGGGGTATGATGGCAGGATTCTCGGTCGGAGGTGGTCCGGAGGCCATTTGTTGAGAAGGAGCCGGGGGATCCGGATGAGTATCCCTGGCTTGAACATTGTCCCCGGAAGGCTTATCAGTGTAAGCCATGACCTCCGCGTATAAGGTAGGTTGAGCTGAAATTAAGCAGACAGTGAAGTGAGACCATGAGATATATATATATATATATATATATATAAAAAGTTGGATTTAACTCCCGAGGAAGATGGGAAATAAAAGCCTTAATGGGCACCTCCATCTGGCCACACCGCAGAGATGCGCGGGAGCGTGAAGAGGTCGCGGGGATAGATCCCGCGAGGCCAGAAATAACCCGCATTCCCGTTCTTATAGAAGGCGTCCATATCTAAGGGGGAGAGGCGAAGAAGGTTGTGGTCACTGGCGATAATGGCCGGGAGGTTGAGGAGAGGTTTCTTGTCCTCGGGAGCAAGAGAGTCGTTCCAGGCGGGCATAGGGTACACCTGGGTGTCACAAAGGAAGAAACCCTTTGAAAGATATCCTTTGGCGGATTTGGGCTTAGAGAGAATGAAATCCTTCAGGCCGGTACGAATGGTGAAAGAAAAAACGCCCGGGAAGGACGCATGCGCCTTCCGCAAGGCATAGAAGGAGCGGAAGAGCAAGAGAGAAGCGGGAATGGCGCACCGGGCGCAGTTAAGCAAGAAGGCCAGGATGAGGACCACCCCGTTGGGATGTAGCTGGGTGGGGGCTACGTTATAGAATTGGAGAATTTCAAGGAAAAGAGGAGGGAAGGGCAGGCTAAGCCCATATTGAAAATGGATCTGCGGGATACAGGAAGCCTCCCGCTCGGAGACTCCCGGAGGAAGTTTAGAAAGAGAGGCATTCAGGGGAAAGGGAATAAAGGAACGCTTGGCTAAATCCAAGACATCCCTATGTAAAGAAGGAGAGTCCCCGGGGACATCATAAAACCTGATACCCACCGGGCGCACCCCGTGAGTGGGCCCCCGGGGAATGTCGTCACCGCCTTCCTCGCCGAACTCCTCATCCTTGTGGGGATGATGAGGATGCTCGACTAGGCGCGAACCCATCCCATCCGAGGCCGACGCACCCGGGGCGACGGGCCCCCGGGGCGTACTAAGAGCTTCGGAAGAGGTGCCCGGGGAGGAAGGGGAGGAAATCACGTTATCAGCGGCCCGGAATCGGGCCTCAAACTGATTTTGAACTCCTTCGGTGTCCAAAGAAGAATTGGAGAGAAGCGGGGAATCCATGAGGAGGAGAAAAGAATAGGGAGTTAGGGCTTACTTGGTTGAAAATGCGAGGGAGCGAGTAAGCAGAGCGTCTGGAGAGATTTTGCAGAAAGTAACTTGTGAGAAGGGGGGTTATGCCCCTTATATAGGCGGATGAATAGGAATCGCCACCTCAAAAGGAGGAAAAGCAATGATGACACGGTGAACGAGGTACTGATCAATGCAGAAGGGGAAAAGGCGGCGTTGTCAGAAACCAATTTTAACACGAATGGGCCCTACCAAGAGTAACTTCAGGAGAAGGTTATGAGACCAGTTCCCCGCATTACGAAAACCCGGGCGACTGGTCTGGGGGGCTAGTGATATTACCGGCCCAAGGGCCTACTGGATCGGTAATGGGATCCATGGCCCAGCGCCAAAAGGGCGGTGCCTTTCCCGCTAGGGGGCACGTCCGGACAAGAAAGAAGGACGAACGGGGACAAAGGAGAAGTGGTCCTGCACCTTATCTCAAGCAGGCAAGCTTGGCTATAAATACTAGTCTCAAACAGTGAACAAGGTATGTGACTTATATCTCTCTACTTTATATTGAGAGCACATTCCGTACGTTTTCCTTCTCCGCTATCCCCATCTCATCATCGCACTGGAGCTTCTTCCCCGGGACGCCTCCCGGGGATTGTTTTGCAGGACTGAAGTAGGCTGACTAAGGAGGAGACCCGGATAGCATAGAAACCCGGGAGACGGGCGGAAATTGGTAGCATCAAATCCAGTGCTTGGATTACCTTCACTAACCAAGCTTATTAGTGAATCCAAAGAGACACAAGTCAGCCGAGAAAGGAATGTAACCCAAGTGTAAGAACTTAGTGAATCCAAAGAGACACAAGTCAGCCGAGAAAGGAATGTAACCCAAGTGTAAGAACTGGAGAATGGAAGGAGGAATAGGACTTTATTAGTGACAGTTGATGCTCCGTCTTTATTGCCTTCTTGTCCTGCCAGTGATCTTTTAGCCTGCTACCGTTGCATTTCTTCTATCTATAAAATGAGAGAAAGTTATTAGCAGCATCCATTCAAATTGACTCTAAGGGTGGGCATTTGGAGTTTATCCAAATTGATTAGCCCCCTGACCCTCTCAGGCAATAAGTGTGGCTGATATACTTTCTCAGATAGCTTTGTTTGTGCTATCTTTGAGAGTGTATCAGTTGGTTGATTTCCCTCCCTGAGCACATGAACTAGTTTATACTGGGAAAAGTTATTGTGTAAGTGGTCCACATAATCAAAGAGAGGCCATGGTGCAAGGTCAGGCCTCTTGAACATGTTGATGGCATTAAGACAATCAGATTCCACTATACAACTAATGGGGTAAAAGGACTCAGCTACTATAAATCCTTTATGAATAGCTAACAGTTCAGCATGAAGAGCAGATTTTGCAGTAACATAAAAGGTGTTAGCTATGATGCAATTACCATTATTATTTCTAGTGAGAATTCCTAAACCTGCATGCATGTTTGATTTATTCCAGGCTGCATCCACATTAATTTTTAGACCTTCCTCAGGAAGGGACCAAATAATGGGGGATGCAGTAGGTCTAGGAATATTCCGATAAGAAGTGGCAGGTAGGATTCCTAGCATAACAAGTTCTCTATCAAAAGTCTTATGGATTCTCACTGGTTTTGCCAAGAAAATGTTAAAAATCAGTTTTTAACATTTTTGAACAGGACAGCAGGGCATGAGGATATGTTCTCATATAGAAATTGGTTCCTTGCTTTCCATATAAACCAGCAGAGATAGCATGAAAAGATGAGAATCAAGTTTGAGTGCAGAGGAGTAAAACCTTCATAAGACCAGTACACTGATAGTCTCTCCCATAGAGTGTGAAATGAACTATCAGGCAGGCCTAAAGCACTATGAAAAGCTTTCCAGACTAGTCTAGCAAAGATGCAGTCATTAAAGAAATGATCAAGACTATCTAGATTTTTGCAGAAACAGCATTTAGAAGGAAGAAAAAATCCAAAGCGTGATATGATATCATCAAAAGGTAACAATGCATTCATAAGTTTCCATATGAAGACTGAGACCTTTTTCTGGATTCTGAAATTCCAAATTTTTTAGAAAGAGAGGATATCACCTTGGTTTTGGTTGAAAAGCTTATAAGCAGATTTGTATGTGAAGTTGCCTCTTGAATCTGGTTTCCATATAAGTCTATCTGGTCTGTGACTGTGTACTTGTAGGTCCTGCAACAGGAAACATATTTCAGGCTGTAACAATGGTGATATGGATTGGAAGAAAAGGTTTTTATGCACCTGGAAGTCTTTGACTGAAGCATCTGTTGGAATGATTGTATTGGCTGGATCCACCTTATCAATCAGAGGACCAAAACCTGTCCAATTGGATGTCCAAAAATTGCAGTCCCCTTTACCATGAATTACCCTGGAGTTGTGTTCAGCCATGGAGTTAACAGCCACAATTCTTTTCCAATTGTGTGAGGTTCTTTGTGAAGTAGGTAGAGACCATAGGAACTGCGTCCATGGTGCTTCTCCTATTTGAAACTTCCACCAGAGCTTCAAAGCACAGGTCTGTATGATAGCTGAGAGAGATCTGAAGCCTAGACCATTTTGTCCTGTTGGTTTACAGATGGAGGACCATTTTTTCCAGGACTTTTTTGGTTTGAAATCTTTAGATCCCCAGAAAAATATAGCTATACATCTTTCTATTTTCTTAATGACAAATTGAGTAGGCTTCAAAACATACCATACATGTTGAGGAATAGAGTAAATGCAAGACTGGATTAAGGTGATTTTCCCTCCCATGGATAACCAAGTATTCTTCCAGTTATTAACTCTATTAGATATCTGTTCTCTTAATGGTTGAAATAGATCATTTGTGATCCTCCCTTTGTGAATAGGGCAACCAAGATATTTAAAAGGGAAACTCCCTTTTTTCATACCAAGAGTAGATGGAGAGAAGCATGTTTACTAATATAGAAATCACTCTTATCATAGTTAATTTTTTGACCTGTAGTGACCTCAAATTTAGCAAGTAAGGCTTTCATTTTGATCAAATTGTTTGCAGATGCCTTTAAAAATATCACAGTGTCATCAGCATAAATTAAATGTGAGATAGGCAGGGACTGTGGGGGCAAATCAAAGTATTCTAAACTCCCAATTTTGAAAACATAAGCCAAACTTCTAGTGAATGCTTCAGTAAAAATGTTAAACAGAAAAGGTGACAAAGGGTCACCCTGTTTAATGCCTCTAGTAGGTTGAAAAAATCCTACTGGATTTCCATTAATTAGGATGGAAAACCATGCATGTGAAATGTTTTTCATGATGCAGTGCACAAATTTTCCATGAATACCAAATTTAAGTAATATGCTGTTTAGAAATGACCATCTCACTCTATCAAAAGCCTTTTGAAGGTCTAGTTTAAGTATGCAATTGGGGTCCTTAGCTTTCCTATCCAGAAATCTAACCATCTCTTGAAGATAAATTACATTATCTGAGATATTTCTACCTTTCATGAAAGCTGTTTGATGAGGTGAGATGAGTTTATGCATAACAGGTTTGAGTCTCTCCATAAGAATTTTTGAGAAAATTTTATTAACCACATTAGAGAGACTTATTGGTCTAAAGTCAGCAAAGGTTATAGGGGTAGGTTTTTTAGGGATTATAGTAATCCAAGTGCTGGCAATACCCCTAGGCAAAGATGAACTTGATAAAAAATCATTTGAGGCAGTGAGCAAATCATGGCAAATTATATTCCAAGACTTAATGAAAAATTGAGCAGTATAGCCATCAGGCCCTGGACTGCTATTTTTCTTTAAGCTAAAAACAATACTCTTAAGTTCATCCATGTCAACAGATTTTAGCAACAAATTGTTATCCTCCTCAGTAATAATTCTAGGAATTTGACTAAGGAAATTAGAGTAGAAGTGACCATCTTCATACTCAAAATCTTCACTGAGAAGATTAGTGTAAAATTGGATGGCTTCTATCTCTAAATCCTGAGGATCATCAACCCAAGAGCCCTGACTGTTTTTGATCTTAGAAATAAGCATCTTACCCCTTTTTTCCTTAACTGTGTTATGAAAATAACTGGTATTTTCATCTCCACTTTTAAGCCAATTAATCTTTGACTTCTGTTTCCAGAATTTGCTTTTCTCCTTTACAGCCCTTTGTAGGGATTGACTGACCTCATTGAGTTTAGCAAGTTCAAGATAAGAAGGACTAAGGTCATAGATGATTTCCTGCTTATTTAGATCAGCCTCTGCTTTAGTTATATTTTCATCTATGTTTCCAAAAACAGTCTTATTCCACAACTTTAGATGTTTTTTCAGGTTTTGTAGTTTAAGACTGAAACCAAGCATTCCTGAGGCAGGTACAATTGTGTTCCAGTTGGTACCAATCACATCTTGGAACTCTGGTCTACTGTACCACATGTTTTGGAACCTAAAGGGTCTAGGTGATGATTTAACTGCATTGCTAATGTTAAGGAAGAGAGGATTGTGATCAGAGGAAACTCTATTGAGAATCTGAACAGAAGAGGCAGGAAAGTTAGAGGACCAAGATGAGGTGCAAAGTCCTCTATCTAACTTTTGAAATGTAGGGTTTTTAAGCCTTTTATTAGTCCAAGTATAGTTATTGCCCACTGTGTTGATGTGAGTTAAACCATTTGAAACTATAAATTTGCTAAAATCAGCTATGCTACCAGGTTTTGGAGAGGCATGCCCTTTATATTCATTGATGGATTCCATGGCATTGAAATCTCCAATGAACATAGCCTCTAGTTTTGTTATAGATAACAAATCATTCCAGAGGTTTTTCCTACCATTTCTAGTTCTAAGACCATAGATAAAGGCTGCATGAAAAGGTTGGGGAAAGATGGGACCAGAAACCATGACATGGAGAAATTGTAAATGGTCATTTATTAGTTGAATGTGACTGTTGTTCCACATTAACCAAATTTTGCCATTATCAGCTTGCATACAATTAGAGAAATGCAAAATCCTTCTAAATCTATCACATTGATCATTATCATGCATTGGCTCAATAAGACATAAAAGTTCAAAATTATTTTTCCTACATAGGATAGATAATCTATCTAAAGAAGTAGATATGCCCCTAATGTTCCAGACTAGCCATTTAGATTTAATAGAAACACTACACATAAGGAATATTGTCAAGGCATTTAGTTGAAGATCTGGTCATTACTTTATTCAGTTGAGTAAAGTAATTTGTTACCTCTGGTTGATTGCTCTTTTTCTTAGCTTTCCCTTTACCTTGAAGGGATTGTGTGTTGATATCCTTAGATATTTCTGACTGGGAAACACTTATGTTATTATCATCCACATCCTTTGGTTCATCCAGGTCCTCCTCATCATCTTCGGCAATTAGAGGCAGGAATCTGTTTTGTCTAATTTTTTCCTGTGAGTGATAGAAAAAGATATCAGTAGGACAAGTGAAATCAGAGAAGAAATTACTATCCTTTGAGACCATATCCAAATCATCCTTGGCATACACAGCTTTAAGCACTGGAGGAGATAATGACAAAGGTGAATGGATGTCTTGAGAATCATCCAATGGTGTGATTAGCTCCTCAGATGTAATATCAATTAGTGGGACTGAGGTGACAGTCGCTGGCACTTTGTTAGCAGCCACATTTGATGGTGGATCACTGGCAGCAGAGGTAGTTGCAATGTTTGCTGGGGTAAGCACCACTGTTAGGGTATGCACCACTGCTTTCTTCCTCCATTTCGTGAGCTTTTTCACTCTTCTATTCGGCCACTTAAAACCTCTTTTAAAACCTCCTCCTTTGACAGCCATAAGGTGAGCCGATTTGGAGAGTTCCTGGTCCATGTTTGTAGAGTCTAGGTTGTAAGCTTGAGGTGTGGTTGAGGGGTTTGTGATAAAGGCTATCTGAGTTGTAGGTTTCTTAGGCACTTGTATCTGTTTCATAGGTCCTGCTAAAGGCTTAGGCACTGCAACCTTAGGAACTTCTAAGGGAACACTTGGATTTGTTCTTGGATGCAAAATGCCACAGTCCATATTACCATGACCTATATTTTACACTGACTACAATATGATGGTAGGTCCTCAAACTCAATCTGATATTCCTTAACATTAGGTGCAATACCAACCATAATTGAAGAAGGAAGAGTAGATTGGAGATCTATTTCAACACAGACCTTGATGGCAGAGGGTCTTGTGAGAGCCATTGTAGCTGCGTCCATCTTGAGAAACTTGCCAATTTGAGCACTAATGCCTTCAATTGCCGAGATGTTATAGAACAGGATGGGTAGCTTGTGAATGGTGACCCAGGCCGGGATGATAGATGATTCCTGTTCCGGCGAAAACTCCGGAGTCCATTTCTGAACCTTCATCGCAGTGTTCCCGAAGCTCCATAACCCTTTCATCCAGCAACGTTGATAATCATCCTTATCCTGGAATCGAATTAGAACATGCTTGAAATCCAAGGAGCCCAATTGGTATCGTCCCGAGAAACCTATTGATTTGAAAGAGGCAATGAGGGAATCCATAGTTGGCTTGCTCCGATTGAATTTACCCACTAGAGCATTATGGTAGTACGAGGCAAGAACAACTCCTTCCTCCGGTGGTAGGATATAGGCAAGTTTTCCTTTGTATTCAGTGACGGGGTGGAGATTGGGTGTGTTGGGGAGCTTGGAGTACAGTGGCTGGTGTTTCGTGCCGAGAATCTGTTTGAAGGATGGAACAGCGGCGGCGTTGTCATGAGGGAGCGGTGGCTCCGCCATGAGACAGCCGTTAAAGGAACGTTGCAGCGGGGAATAGTGTCAAATAGTTTATCAAAACGGGAAGAAAAGGGGGGCGCGTGTGGTTAATCGATGAGAGAGGTCAGAGCGATGAAAATGATATATTATAGAAATTGTATACATCATGGAAGAATCAGAAATAGACTACAATAGTAGCGAAGAAAAATCAGAATCTGAAAAGTCTACTTCGTAATATGTGAAACATAAAATAATTATGTTAAGACCCCTAACACATAAAAGGACAATTTTGTCCCCAGTCTCAATTGAGACAAGTCTCACAAGAGACCTTCTCTTAACAATTAAGTAATGTTTACGAAAAAAACACAGTTTATGTGTTTAACTTATGTGTCTTGGATTCTTTCCAGTGAAGTAAACAAGTGAGCCCAGTTCTACATTATTTAAATGCTCAATCTCTATACCAACAAAATTTTGTACAAAAGCACCCCAGGTAATTGATATACAAAAAGGAGAAATGTCCCTACCACACTTTAAGTTGGAGAGATAATACTCTTTGCGTAAGAGCCTAAGAGGTATTTGTCAGGTTCACCAATAAAAATACATAATCTGCAAAATGCCAAACACAAGTTATTCAAAATGATCATCCTGTGTGATAGTTATATTATCAATTAGGGAAAAAACATAAATTTTACCTTTGACGAAAAGTTGCATACAAAAGATTGCTGCAGATTTGATTGTGAAGACGAACGTAGTTTGAAGAATAAGAATGGGTGAATGGTGATTAGTCTTGGAAATAGTAACTTAGTTGGCATGTTTAAGAAATTTAATTTAATTGAAGAAGATTAGGAGACTTGGAAATGGAAAGAAATCAATGATAATTAAAATTATATGGTAATTAAATAATTTAATTAATATTTAAATATATAAGTTGGTACGGTACGGTATTACCGTGGTATTTAACATTCAATACCAATACCATCCCAATACTAAGTCTTGGTACGATAATACCGTACCAACAATGTCGGTAACCAATTTAATTGGTATTTTTCGGTATTGGTACGGTTGGTAAGTCGGTTGGTACGGTTTCTTGGTACAAAATTCCAGCCCTACTCTATATAATATGGACAAAAGTCATTCAATTCTAAAACAATAGCACTTCTCCTCTTGAATTTAATCATCAAGCAAATTTAATATATTACTTCAAATGGAACTGCAAGAGCAATTTATAAGGAATAATAAATGCCCTGACACTAATAGTAATACCTAAAAAGGCTCTCCTATTTAATGTCCCATCAAAATAAAAAAAATTCAAATTCGGACCTGCAAGGAGTAATTCACTTTATGAGGGCCCACAACATCATTACGAACACGAATTTAAGACTGTCCAAACCCATTCTTTATCTTTTCACTATTCAAGGAAAAGAATCCAATCTGGCATTATCAAAAACAAAAAATATCCAAAACCCATATTCTCTGAACCTTCTTTTTCACAAAACCTCATCCCACATCACCAGATCCTCCCCGGCGTAATGGAATCTTAGCTTTTCTCCCCACCGGAAGCTGCTTGCGATTGCGATCTGGAGTTCGACCTCGTCGCTGCCATGGCTAAGTATTGCATGGACCTCCGACCCCTTCCTTACATCATCCACATCCCCTCCACCGGAAATGCCCTGTCGAACACCGATCTTGCAGTCACCAGTGCGGTACCGATAGTAGCACCACCATTGAAGGAGTCGAGCGGAATTAACAGTTCGTTTCTTATAAATCATATTTTAATCCATTTAGGGTTTCCTCATTCATATCAGTTCAATGATTTCAACTACATGCTTTCTTGTTAGGAACAGATCCGAAACCTTCCACACAGGATCAATCGACAGGGGGAAATCGCCGTGAAACCGAACCAGAGATTTCGACGCCGGATGAGTACAATATGGTGCAAGGGCCCCCAGGCTATGGTACCAGAAACTTCACAAGCTTCATTTGCACCGTTTATGCACACAAGCACCCACCAGTTTGGAAGCATCAGATGGAAGTAGCTGATTACTGCATTGCCCCTAACTTGATAGCTGATGAAAAGTAAGACCCTTTCTTTAACAGTTTTTGAAAGCATGGTACTATGTTTTTTAAGTCTCATAACATAAATGCTTTGTTTTTCACATGTAAATATTGAATGCTTAGATTATTGGACTGATGGGATAAATACTTAGTTTTATCGACTCCAAAATCAAAAGTTTTGAACTTTTGTTTCATACCTGGATGATGTAGCTAAATACTGAGTTACTGAGTAAGTGGTTACAATTTCCTAACTGTAAGTTGCTAATGTATATGATGTAGTAGCATTTTAAAATCTTTTAGTTTAATCCTCACTAGTGCAGTAATATACTACTCACGGCGGTTTTTTTGACTGTTCACGGCGGTTTTGAACCGCCGTGGGTGGCTGAGCCGTGGTTGGTAAATCGACGTCGGTTTTTTGGGTGGCTGGTTTTTTGGTTCCGACGTCGGAACCTCCCTAGACTGTCCTTGCTATGGGGTTTCCGACGTTGGAACCTCCCTATATTGTCCTTGCTATGGGGTTTCCGACGTCGGAAGATGTCCAGGGAGTAGCAAAAAAAATCGCCGGCCAATTTTGGCCGGCGAAATTATCATAAGTGAAATGCTGAAGTGTTCGGAAGCACAAATACAAAACTATAAGTATGTATTTAGAGAGCTAGATGAAACTCATTTTAAATACAACAAATGAAGTACAACAGATGATTTTCATTTCTCTTAGCACCATGCAAAAGATTAAATATGGCCACAAATGCCAAGGCTAACTCTGAAAGCAACAAGAGTGACTTACTTTACGGAATGTAAAGGAGACCCTCCTTGAACCCCTTCTGATAATGTTGTCTTTTGTCAATCTGCAGTACATCATGGGACACATTTTAGACCTAAATAATGAATAGAGAAAACTAATGTGATAAGATGCTCCCAATCACTTCTAAAGAAACTTTGATAAAGGTAGAGAGTATGAAATCAGGTAGTGCTCCAACATAAAAACAAACTTAACATTCAAATTAGCTTTGCTTCAGGAATCAGCAGATGCAATATTCCATTGGGTTAGACAATTTACTCAAACCTACTCATTCTAAAACAAGTGTCAACACTTCAGCAATCCATCACTATCACATTAAGGTGGAAAACATGAAAGTAAATTGCTTACAAGCAGAAAAATGAAAAAACTTTCTTACGGAAAAACTATACCTTATGATGGGGAATGTAGTGGTGCCAAGCATACCGTGCTTCCCCAGATAACAATAACATAGATCGAGGAGGAAGATATATAGCTCTTCTTAACAAGTTTGAGTCACTATTAGAATCTGATTCTTCATCCTCACAATTTGAGGTAAATTTAGAAAGTGAATAATCTCTTGCATATTTTCGGAACTCCATGATGCAGGACCCTGCCAGTGAAAGACTGAAAATAAGTCCCTCAAATGCTGAATGTGTGTCAACATGATTCTGCCAGCATATAAATTTTACTGATTTCAAAATTCCTATTTCAGTATTCCACTTACAAAAGTATCGCTTATATTAGAATTACAATGAGGTTGTAGTCTCAGAATTACCCATTAATCTAGTTTATATCTAAAATATACAGCTTCAACTGAAAATTGCATGCTCAATTAAAATCTGACAAATATCTTAAAATATAAATCAGGTGTTAATGATGAAGAGCATCTATACCAAGGGAAATCAACAAGCGTATGACTTACAAGCGATCCAGAAACATATCTTCCGTACAACCAAGATTTTTGAATGATGAGACTCTTCCTATAATGGGAGACAAAAACGAAGGCAATTCACCCAAGCACTTATTTGTATCAACATTTCTTGTCTGCAAGATAAAGTAAAATTATCAGGACACAGGCATTCCTGACATGGCATAATGCACTGCAGTACTAAAAAATTTGAACTTTGAATGAAAATTAGTCAGACGGTAGTTTTACAAAAACTAGAACATTAATTTACAGCTCAAGGTTCCCCAACTCAATAGCACGCACCACTTTATCCACATCATTTAATCATATAAATTACAGTGTTCATAACTCATTCCGGATTGGCCAAAGAAACATCAGCATATTCATGACTTGCATCCATCCAAACAATACACAAGTGTGGCAACAAGAGGCAAGAAAGATTAGATTAAATTGTATTGGATATTACTTTGAAGCCATAATAAAATTTCATTTAAGACTTTAAATGATGGAGAGTTCACATCATATTGAGAACAGGCTTAAGCCTGACAAAGATAAAATCGATGAATGAAATTCGTTATTTGAAATGCTAAAATAATAGAACATATACCACATATAATTTAAACATAGTTGATTATGGAGTGCTTAAATGGAAGCTATACCAGCTTCTTCTCATCCATAAAAGATGTGTTCGCCTTTTTTAAAATCTTCTAAATTTGTTCACAAAACACATAAGCTCACCTCATAGCAAAATTCATATCCATAATGCTGAACTCTCCTCTTAGCGAGACCATGCCAAGGTCTGCTATCAACTGCAGCAAGCAATTCCTACAAAGCATAGAAGGTAAAAATCCTATCAAAAATCACTAGAAAATTCCTCTGATAAGCCCCCAAAAAAATGTTATTTTACCTCTTCTTCCCTCTCAGTAACGAAGTCGTGCAGTAAATAAACCCCCGGAACATTCAGCTCAGAATCCGTCAAACAAACTTCAACCGAATCCTTAACTCGAGCCTAGCCAAATAACGACATTAAAACCCGCAACCAACCATGAAACCGCAAAAAACAAACAATCTTGAAAGGGACAGAATCCTTACAGTGACAGCAGAATGAACAGAATACTGAATGTGCAGAAACCGCCCTTTAAGAGAGGGGCACGAGCTCCCGTGTAAAGCTTCCATGGCACAATCTGCAGACTTCTGGGCATCAAAAGAGACTATTACGCGGGTCCCGCTTTCGTCAGCTGGATAAACTCCCTTAACGTCGCCGAATTCGCTGAACGCGGAAAGAATGGCGTCGGGGCGGCGGTAGCAGCGAAGGGTAAATTAGATGGTGGATTGGTCGGCGGAGTTGCTCGGAAAAGGATGTCGGCGAGGGTTTCAGTCGGTTGAGATGGAGGGATGAAGAAGGAGATTGTGGATGTGTTGGGATGGGTAAAATATAATGATTTTTTTATTAATATAAATACATTCGGTTGCGGTTCCGGTAGGGATTCCGATATCGTAACCGTATAGTAACCATACATTCGGTTGCGGTTCCGGTTTCGGTTTCAATTTCGGGTTTGGTTTCGATTATGATTACGAAATCGGAAACCATAAATTAGCGGCGGTTTTACAATAACCGCCGTTAATACACGTGCAAGCGCCTTCCTATGGACTTTCCGACATCGGAACCTCCTAGGCTACCCACTTCCGATATCGTAACCTCCCAGCCACGGCGGTTTTTCAAAACCGCCGTGAAACATAGCCGGGGATGCATTACTTTGCACTAGTGCCTTTTTTTTAGTTCAGAATGTACACTGATTAACATTTTGTATACTTGGTTCGTCAATGCCACAATGCAGTGAAACCCTGTACTTCGATCGCTGGCTACAAGCAGAACTGAAAAGGGTGGAGTTCTCAACATTTGATATCAACACTATCTTGTCCCCTGCTATTCTTTCCGTCTGGGCACGCAACATGAACAACAAATGGACTGGCCTTTTGTGCACCACCATCTGTCTGGACATTGTCAACCGGGTAGCTTGCTCGACCTTTTTTTCTTTCTAATATTTACTAGCTTGCTCGACCTTTTTTTCTTTCTAATATTTATTCTTGCTACATATCAACCAAACAGATGGTTGAGGATATACAAATGTTTCATTTTGTCCTTGTTTTTGCCCTTTTACAATTTTCAGGACGACCAGCTTTTCAACCCGGAGAAATTGATTCAGAACTGGAGTCATTTTATCCAATTCAGCCACATTGATTTGAACCTGGAAATTTGGTAATGTGGTCACTTATTGTTTGGAATGTGTTGCTTATGAGTTTTGGTACAATAGTATGAACAACTTTCACATTTCAACTTCATTGCAGATTCTGATTCCTGTCAAACAATTTGGACACTATGCACTGCTTGTTGTGAACTTCAAAGTGGCTAAATTCCAGTTCATAAACAGTGTCTGCCACGACCATGACAAGGCACAGTGGGATATCATTTTCCATCTCGTGGTAATTTTGATTTCTAGTTTTTCATCAATAAAGAGCTCAAGAACCATAATTGTTTACAATCTGTATTCCTAACCTTTACTTCGCTTTCTGTCTCTTCTAGGCTTCTTTCTTTACCCGGTTCATGGCTCGTTGTGAAGATCCTAGATGCTTGACTGTGATCCGAGATTTTTCTTATGAGACCATTTCCCCCAGGTGGAGCACCTCTGACGAAGACGTGGATTCAGGTGTCTTTGTCATGCACCTCATGGACACGTATCGGGGGTGGAGTGAAGATGAAATTCACCAGAACCGCTTCAACGAGGTTAACATTACATATGTTTACTTCACTAACCAATGTATTTCCTTTACAATTACAAATAGGTTCTCACTTTCACTTTCTTTTTTGATATTGTAGCCTGATTACCGCATGAGGAAGAGGATAGTTTTCTGCTCAAGACTAGCAAACAGCTACATGAACTTGAACAGAGACAACATCATGAATGGTGTTGCCACTAATGTGCAGTACAAGTTTGAAGCCGAACACCGGTGAAGTGCGATTGCAATAGTGTCTGGAATTGCTTTTGTGACTGGGATTATCATGTATTTTGCTGTTGTAATCCTTTTGTGACTGGGATTATCACATCTTGAATGTGCTTTTGTATGTATGAATGTTGTATGCAACTTGGATATTGTATGTATGTTGTATGCAACTTGGATGTTGTATGCATTTTGTATGTATGTTGTATGCAACTTGGATGTTGTATGCATTTTGTATGTATGTTGTATAACCAGTGTATGTTGTATGTATGCAACTTGGAATATTATGAATTTTTGTATTCCTACTCACCCCTATTCCTATTATGTATGAAAGTTGGTTGATCAAAAACTTCCAAAAAATGCAATATCTATGGGCATCCCTTGAGATAATGTTTAATACTCATCACAAGTGCTTTGTTCGTAACAACTAAAATTCCAAAATTTCTTAGGCATCAATTTCAACTATAGTTATGATGGTTTGTTGAATAATTGTATGTACCAAAATACTTTTGTTCTAATTTTTCCTCCCCAATATTAACTCTTATTATCATAATTCAATCAAATGCCTTTCTGAAGGTGGGAACTTCATCATAGCCTTTCTTAAGGTAGGAACTTCATCAAACCGATTACGATTGCAAAAACAAATTAAAGTTAAAACAGATTGAAAATGCAGGGACCATCAACTAAAAGCCCAGCCACATCATTAACTACTATTTCTCCCCCAAACGAATAAAGCCCAGAATATTTCCGACCACCGGCAAAGTCGCTGGAAAATTCAGGCCAAGACCAACTACAACACGAACAGAGCCCTGTGTTTTCCCCTCCTGACTTCGACACCAACAACAATACAAAATGAAACAAGAAGCTCGCGTATTTGATGTTAATTGATTGCATCAGACCGGGATTTTCTACTCTAAATCTGAACCCACCTTATGATTCGGACCTCTTTCGTAGAACGACAGTCTCAACAGCGACACTCTAATTCGGACCTCCATCGGAGAACTACACCCTAAATCGGACCTCCACCTTATGAATCTGAACCCACCTTATGAGTCATACCTCCATTGAATTTGTGAATTCGGTATGGATTCAGACCAGTAACTTTGGGTTGGGGCCTAAACAATCACCAGATCTGCAAAACTCACTTCAAACCATCGGACCTGCATAAGCCAAGAAAAACAAAGAAATTATTTCTTCGAAAGGGAAGAGTGGATTTGGCCATCGGTCTAAATTACAAAAATCTTGGAGGACCCAATTGCAAGACCGGTAATCAATACACATCAAATACTTAAAAGGGCAGTCTTGGCCGGTCAACAAAAAGTCGGACCTGCAAGAGATTTTGAGACCTGCACTGGGAAATTGAGTTTGTCTTTTGAGTGCAGTACATTCTTCGGTGTCATGTCCATGATCACAGTGGAAAGAACAGTAAAATTCTTTTGGGCATTTATCCGGTGGGGCTAACATTAGTTTAGGCTCTCGAAAGAGCGCCTTATTATTCTGCCAAACTTCTTTCCTAGATTTCGTTAGCGGAATCTCCTCGAAAGTTTTCTGGTTGAAGTTATCCTTTCCTTTTTGCGTTTGCAATGGCCTATCTTTTCTGCCTTGTTGCTTTGATTCTCCATCCAAAGGTTTCTTACCACCCCTTTCGTTCTCTATTTTCTTCTCATTCGCCTCTTCAGTGCGAACATATCTTTCCACCAGTTTTTGCAAGTCATGTTCATTGCTAGGCATTTCCTCTCGCAATTTTTTTATAGAAATCTCCGGATTTGAACCCACTCATGAACGCCCTTAAGAACATCTGGTAGGAAGTATCTTTGACCTGTAAACTTTCCATGACCATTTTAGAATGGTATTCGCCAATACTATCGCTATTCTGTTTTATGTTTACCAAGTCCGCGATTGTGCGCTCAAATTTCTGATTTCTGTAAAATCTTCCCAGGAACATATCAGATAATTGGGCCCATGATCTAATACTTTGGCGAGGAAGATTCTCATGCCATGTGATCGACGGTCCTGTTAAAATATTGGAAACGACTTACATACTACCGGTAGTTGGGCATTTCTGAACCTCATGCTATTTTGGTATGAGTGTAAAAAGTCCTTTGGGTCCGATGTCCCATCATATATCTTGACGTGAAGAGGGAGTTTGAAAGAATCGCACATTGGGTAATCCTGTATCTCTCTGACAAAGGGTGAATAATCACTTTCATCTTCGGCGATAATTGATTGTAAATCTTTACCATAAACCAAAGTGTCCCTATGTCCTATGTGGATGGATCTTTCCTCCCTCCTTTCCCTTGGGCCGATTAAGACCGAGCGTTCTTCCTTCCTTTCCAAGTTTATTATGCGGCTCCCTTGATGGGGATCCGGGCGGTCGACTAGTATTGGCCTTTCACCTCTCTGCTCCGTATTGGTTCTGTTGTCTTCCAGAGTCCTTCTGGATTTCTTAAATTGGACGAACAGAGTTTCTTTCTGTGCTTCCAAAAAGGCTTCGATTGCTTCTTTTTCCCTTCTTCGGGCATGATCCGAGGATTCTTCACTTTCTTCGCGACGCTGATCCTCCTGCGATTGATATTCTTCTTCTTCTTCGTGGTACTCCTCATCTTGCTCCTCCCTTCTCCTATTATTTATAGTCCTGGAAGTGGAGTTGCTGTCCTGAGGATCCTCTTGTCGGCCTCTTCTAGTAGTCACCATAAGGATTATAAAGGAAACTTCCCCACAGACGGCGCCAATGATGTTGCAGGGTCCCTCCGAGTCCTCCGATAACTCCCGTCTGATGGCCGAACCTCACCTGTAAAACCTCGGAATGGATCCGGGGAAGAATCTTCGATGCTTAAGTTAGCCTTTTGTCTTTCAGATAATATAATCTAGTTTGTTTCGTGCTTACCTTCTTCTCCTGTTTTCTGTACCATTTATAGAGCCATGGTAGAGACCACGATCCCACCTATTTCGGGTGGTTGCTCTTGATCGTGGTTTCTTCATTTCCGCCCTGCCTTTGACCATGTCCACTATTGGACTAGTCTCCTTGGGTTGGTTGGGCCTTATGGTCCAGTACATACCACCTGTCAATGACCGTTGCCAACTCCGCCAAGCAAACTGAGGAGGCCGATGAGGATTTGGCCGAGAGCAATGTGGACAGATGCCACAATGTTAAGTTCGAGGTCGAGGAAGTCAAGGTGCATAAGCGCCAGCGGATTGAGGAGACATATGAAGAGGATGTGGCGCAGTCCCAGTTTAAGGATGGGTTGCAATCTCAGTTCCCAGATCAGACCACACAACTGTCCGTTGAGTCCATTGATGACGATGATCTGAAGGTTATCGGTTCTCTTCCTCCTCCGGTCCATTCTTCTTCCAATGCGCTGACTGTCCATCCCGTGGCGGAGCAGGTTCTGGATACCCCTCGTGGGCGTAACCTCTTCATGAATCAGGTTTTTACTGTAGCGTATTTGGAGCATTGGGCGAAGTATGATCTTGGGAGCTATTCGGAGGCTTCCGACTTCGCCGACCGTCAAGCTTTCATTGCTATTGAGGTAGGTGTCTGTGCTCTGTCGAAGTATCTTTTGATATCTTTTATACCTCATCTTGTCTGCTTCTGATCGCCATTGCATTATTCTGTATTGTTAGCAATTGCGAATGTCTCAATTGCTGAGAGAAGAGACGTCCCGTTTGAGGACCAGGAGCGCCGATTTGTCTTCTGAACTTATCAAGCAAGATGCTGAGCCGGTCGCGCTGAAGGGCGTTGATGCTGACAATGCGCGTCTCCGCGGGGTGGACCAAGGGTTGCTTCGCGCGAATGCTGAACTGGAGGGTGCTTTAAGTGATGAGCGTGACGCTGCTTGAGTTCTGAGAGCGAAGGTTGCAGAGCTGGAGGCTTTGTCGAAGGAGAAAGACGGTCAGTTGAGGTTCTCCGAGCTGGAGGCTTTTGCTGAAATAAATTTTATTTCAATTCAAATTGGGTCAGTTTGAATAAATTTCAACAATTGGATAGAACAAACTTTATAATGACATATCATTTGTTAAATTTGATTTCATTACTAGTGCTTATTTTTATTTTTTGAAAAATTATTACTAGTGTTTATAAAAGTAATGTAAGATTTGACATTTATTAGTTAAACTCAATTTATTTACTAGTATTTGTGCAATGTCAAGTAATATTTTACATTCACTAGTTAAACTTAATTTAGCTACCGGTGTTTATAGAAAGTTCAAGTAAGATTTGGCATTTCACTAGGTAAATTCAATTTAGTAACTAGTATTTATAAAAGGTCAATATGATTTAACTTTTCATTAGTCAAACTCAATTTAGTTACTAGTGTTCAAGCAAAATTTGATATTCACTAGTTAAACTTAATTTAGTAACTAGTAATTACAGAAACTCAAGTAAGATTTGACATTTTATTAGGTAAAATCAATTTAGTTACTGGTATAGTCAAGTAATATTTGACTTATCACTAGTTAAATTCAATTTAGATACTTGCGTTAAAGAAAGTCAAGTAAAATTTGACCTTTCATGGTTTATTGGTTTGGTGGGTTTAGGTTTTAGAATTTAGTGGGTTGATGCAATTTCTATACTAAGCATTAAATAAATATAATATGTAATTGGGAGGAACCATTAATACCCTTATGGTTACAACTTACATATAATTTTACACATATCTACACCCTTAGATCATTTCTAATCTAATGGTCATCATTAATTAGAATTTCCTTTTTATTAGATCATGGATTTTTTGTTTTTAACTTTCTCGCCTTTTTAACTTTCTTTGCCTAATGGTCATCTAATGGTCACCATTTGACAACCAACTTCAATGCTATTAATGGGAATGTAAAGTCAATTTTTTGAAAAACTAGTATCTAAATATATCATAATTTTTTCAAAAATTGAGAAACGATGAAGCCATAAAGTTTGTTCTATCAAATTGTTAAAATTTATTCAAACTGACCCAATTTGAATTGAAATAAAATTTATTCCAGCAAAAATATTATGAATTAATTAATATTGAATATAATAAATCATAATTTATTTGAACTAAACTAAACTAATTTAATCTGGTTTAATTTAAACTACGCTAAGAAAAATTGAAAAATAAGAAATAAACTCTTTTGAAAATGATTTTTTTTTATTTGATGAATCGATGATGAAAAAAATTAAAGAATAAATTGTTGATGAATTGATGGGCCTTTTTTATTTGAAGAAGAGGACAAAACGATGGGCCTTTCATATGTTTCTAACTTTTTTGGATTTGTTGGGTGTGCTTACAACTTTCTCTCTCCTCTTTCGCCCCCCCTCACCAGACGTCCAGCCCCCCCCCCCAAAAATACCCCCTCCATCGACGGGGAGGCACCGGCCGGCGCCCCTCGCCGGTCCGGTGGTGACCTCTCCACCCCCTTTATTAGTTGTACTTTAGTTTTCCATACCACTTGTCTCCGCCAATTACAGACCTTGAGGGTTCTAGTTTTTCCAGTTGAAGAGGCAGACTTCACCGGAGGCGTCGAGCTCGAGCCGACGTCCACACCAGTCACAGATCGAGCCAGCTGCCGGGAAGCCACCACAACGGAGCAGCAGATGAGCAGCTCGGAGCTCGCCAGATCTTTAGCGCCGGGACGTCCACCGACGGAGCACGGAGCAGCAGCGCACCGATCAGTGCCGATCTAGACTCGCCCGACCCTTTCCGGAAACGGGAGCCCACCGACCGGACCACACAGACTCATATCTGTTTTTGACCGGTCCATGCCGGTCCGGTGGTTTTGTTCAATTTAATTTTAAGTTTTTTGCTTTTTTATTTCAACTGGGATAAGTGCTTTATTGCTGTGTTTTTGCTAGATAATTAGACGAATGCTATCTGTCAAATTGAGTTTCCGACGGGTCCTTTTTAGTTCGGTAATCTTTATTATGACTTCTAATCTAGCTATTTAACGGGAGGAGAAATCCGAGTCAAAAGTAGTCTTTACTCACTTTTTGGCGACTCCGTTTTCACTAGATTAGTAGACCGTGTGGGCTGATCACTTGTCTGCTTATTGCGTGTTAGATAGCATTCATACGTGCTTAATACTGTCATATAGCTTTTCGGAAATTCTCTTTTACAGTGAGATGACCGGAGAGTGAGAGTTTTGAGCTGATAGAGTCTAAACTGACCGGGGTTTCTTTTACTGTGAGACTTACCGGAAGGTGACGATAATATCTTTGCGTAGTCTGATTTTCTGAATATTACTTGGTCATCCAACAGGTGAGACCAGCACTTGTCGGATTGTTGGTAGTACTGATTCCTTGTATCCCAGTTCTTTAGTTTCTAGTCGTAGTCTAGTGTAGTTTTAGATATGCTGTTACAGGCATTAGACACAGAGAAGTACTGGAATTGCTACATTGTTAGAAAACTTCTCTGGAGTTCTACTCATCGCCTCCACAGGTGGAGTTACAGCAGCCTCCGGGCTACACCCTGCTTCCGGGCGAAAGTCTAGGAAATATCGCCTTCGGGCACCTGTATTTTATTTCTGTTCTGTTATTTACGGCATGGGGAAGCCAATATAATCCCTCCACCAACAGTGGTTTCATTTTAAAAAAAAAACGAAAGAGAGAGATGATGATTTGCAGGAGAGAAGGAGAAGAAACATGATGATAGAAGACAAGTAATTAATTAGGATAAATATGGAATTAATGTGAATATAATGGATTGATTTGCAATTTGAATGTAGTTAAACTAATTAAGGGTATATATGGTAGATTAGGTATAAATATGGACTGCAAAAGTTAATTTTGGACTGCATATAGTAAAGGCCTTTAATTACGATATTTATAAATAGCTAACTTTATATTTATAGTAGTAATATGATTGTATATTTTATACCAAATCCAAATAGTTAAAAAAGAAAGAAATATTAACTAAAATATGCTTCAAAAAATACTACTCTTAAAATAATCAAAAGTGGTGCATTAGGTCCATTCTAAGCCGCCATTAAATAAAACCACATTAATGAACTCAATGGAGGAGGAGGAGAAAGAACAACACTTTGATTGAGGTTTTGCTGGCATAGCAAGAAAAAGAGCCTGATTAGTAATGAGCTGATCAGAAGACTCATGCTGATTAATGATCATATAATCAAACTAGAAAACCTAAGATAATTTTTCAGTTTGGTTAATTCGTATGTATGTTGCAACCCTCTCTACGTTGTAGGAGTATAATTCTGAATTTGCATAATAATTGATCTAATAAAGATAAATTTATGTGTGTTCATTGAGTTTAAAATGTTCTATTGTCTTTGTTATTCTAATAAATTATAGGGTTTGAGATGAGTTTTCATCAAACGTGAATGATTTTTTTTAGAATTGTAAAATTCTAATGGGATTTGTCAAAAAAAGCAGATTAGGAGAATTATAAAATTGTATATTTTTAAAGTTTGGTTTGTTGACTTATTCAAAACTCCAGTTTATTCAAATTACAATAGTATTGTAATTTATTTTTAATATGTTCAAATTCGTTCATATCAATTTAGTTTTGATTGTAAAATTTGATTGAATGAAGACTTACATGTAATGCTTTAAATTCGAGGACATCTATTTTTAAATTAATAATACAATATAGATACTCTGTCGTGAACAAATTATAATAAAATATTACCAAATTTTCTCTACTTATATATTTAAAATTTGTAAAGATGTTTAAATATACCGGACAACTACCGGTGAACTATTACTAGTTATAATAAATATAATACAAATTATGAAAGATTCAAATTTTCATCTACATACTGTATTTATCATTTTAAAATTTTAATAATTAAATATAAATGTGTATACAAATTCTGAAACAAAACTGTCTTATTGTTAGGGCGTATGGCATTATTTGATATTTTATTGATATTATCTAATAATTTGTGTAACACATACAATTTTTTTACTAAATGTAACACACAAAGTATCTAGTAACATAAAGTGGATTCACCATAAGAGCATCTCTAATGGTTGTAAATTTGGAGTTGCTTGATAATTTGTAGCAGTATGCTGAATCATTGTTTCACCTGCAACGTGAACCGCTTGACAAGCACTAAGGCCCTATTTACTAGAGCTTATTTCTTGATGTACTGAACTGAACTGAACTGAATTAAATTGAACTGAACTGAACTGAATTGAACTGAACTGAAAATTGATGTATTGAAAAATGGAATCAGCATGACTGAATTAACCTGAATTTCATCAAATTGCATTTTCACTGAACTGAACCGAACTGAACTGAACTGAATTGAACTGATCTGAACTGAACTGAACTGAACTGATCTACGGATAAGCTCTGGTAAACAGGGCCTAAGTATCTAGTCATAAAGTGGATTCACATATAAAGTATACTAGCGACTTTCTCTCACTAGGTGAGAGCTTTTCTCTTCCTTCTCTCTAGAATTAGACTTTCCAAACTTCTCAAAGAAGTTTGGCCTTTCAAGTTCCTTCCTTCATACTTTTCTCAAATTCATCATCCAAATCAATCAACCAACTCGTTTGTATTAGAGATCATGGACACATTTGTGTTTAAAGTTCCATGATATTGAAGAAAGCATGTCAGTGGGTACTGGAAGGGGTCGATTTGCGAAAAAATCTGGATTTCAGCAAATTTGGAGGTTTTCTTGTTCATGCAAAATAAGTTGTTTGATTCGTAGTTTAGATTGTGTAAAGTGATCGGGTTTCTTACCAACTACTTTCAATCAAAAGAGGAAGAAAGAAGAAAAAGAGGGTTTTCTTCAACTAGTGAAGGATCGCATGCAAGGCGGAAACGTGGTTCTTTGTTCATAATTTTCGCTATTTCATTAGCGCTTTTAACATAATCAAGTTCGTTGTTTGTCCTGGCTTAATTTTCCTTTCATACCTTTATTATTAGTTTGGCTCTCTTCATCCCAAGAGGGCTTTGAACTCATATAATGATGGTATGCGGGAAAAGAGGAAGATCTGAGGAATTAGCTGAGTTAGAGTTTGATGATGAATGGGTTTTGGGTTCGTTAGAGAAACGAGTTCGTAGGTGCGGTGATTTCAATCATGGGTTAATATGAGGCTGTTTCCGGATTGATAGGGGACAGAAATCAGAGTGTGCATCATGCTGGTAATACAGAAGGACGGGTAAGTTTGGGAGAATCAGGTCCAGGACGGAAGGATGAAGGAAAGCAAAGCGAGCATTCGGCTTGCGAGAAAGAAGGACGGGTGGCACTAGGAGATTCTGGATGGTTTGTTCCGATCAAGAAGAATGGAGTTATGATCAAGAACGGATGTTTTAGGATGATCAGACGGATGGCTAGAAAACTTGATACTGACAATACTGAGCCAGAAGTGAAAATAACAGTAGCTAAATCTAGGATGACTGGACATGAAGAAAAACGAAAATTCTTCGTGCTGGAATTGGATGAGGTAGAATTGCAAATGGGTAAAAGGCAAAAGACCTCTCCCCTGCAGGAATTCGAAGAAGGAACATCGGAGATGGAAGTGGAGGATCATGAACCTAGAAGACATGGAAATGATAGGGTATTTTCTTGGAAGAGGGTTAAGAAGAAAAGGAAAAGGAAGAGTTATGATGGAAAGGAAGACATACTCATAACTCAAGCTAAGAAGCTGAGAGGCATGGAGTGCACTGAACTGATAATGGAATTATGTGTAAATCCAGGTCACCATCGGGCAGTTCGAGAAAAGTATCAAGAGACAGTATCCATGCTTTCAAGCTCCTTCATAGCTGAGGTCGAAAAACAGCAGAATCGTGTTGAATTCAAATGTGATTCTTGGTCTGAGAATACTGTTAAGAAAGAACTGAGTGGAATTGGTAGAGAAATTCAGAGTAATCTTTCTTGTAGAAGTAATGCAAATTTTCAGCGGATTTTTCTTAGGTCCAAGCAGCACCGGGAAAGCTGGATTGATTTGAATAACAATCATGGAAACCTCATTGAAGGTGCTGAAAACCGATATGACAGTCCAAGAGCTGAGATGAATAGGAAAGCTGATAGACAAGAGGAAGATCGAGGAAATGTTCAGAAATATGTTAAGGTGTTCTCACTATCTGCTCCACTTATGGGGGAACCAAGAAGTTCTCTGGAATTTATCTCCAGGAAGGCCAACTCAGACAGTTTGGGAGACAGGAAACTGAATCGAGAGCTTATTAATGGATTTAATGCAGCCTTAATATTTTGGCATCTGAATTTCATGCTCAAGGAAGTGTTCTCAAAATTTAGACTGATGAACAAGGAACTTTACCAGGCTCCCAATTCAGGCAGGAAGGAAATTCGGAAAGAATTATGGGACATCACATTCCCATATAGAGGACCCCATATAAATACAGCCTGGGAGCTGTCTGTCTTGAAGGAATTTTGGGATAAGGATGTTGTGGTGCAGAGTAGAGAGGAGAATGAAGCATAGAACACAGAGTCCTGTATAGATATTCTCATTATGCTTACATATTATTTCTGTATTCTGTTGCAAGTAATTGCTAACATGGAATCTGAGAATGCACTGCAACAATCAGAGGTAGCAGGAAAGGGTAAAGAAAAGGATAAGCCACCAAGGATATGAAGATCAGAGAAGGAGGAAGGTGTGGAGCAAGATCTGGAATTTCAAGGTTCCATATAAGTTGCTGGATCAGTTCAAGAGGTTGATGGTTTACTATAACAGGATGTTTTACACTCTGGTATGGGCAAATGATAAGAGAAGAAACCTCTGGAGCAAGATTTGGAACTTCAAAGTGCCATATATAAGCCATGCGGCCAAGGACATGGAGGATCTACTGGTACACACCTGAATAAAGTTGTGATGCAAACTAATTCAGGACTCACTTTCTGCATCTCTACCTCACAAGCAAATCTGATAGCTTGTTGGGGTTCTCTAAAAGCAGCAACCAGGGTATCATCCCGAAATGTTGACTTGCTTACGGTTTCATCCGTTAAACGGTCAGCACTCTACTGTCACGAGTCTGTGCCGCAGGAGAATGGGATCATTGAGGGGTTCACACAGGGTCTCTCGCCAATTCCATTGTTCCATAGTCTAGTAGTTATAATTACTAAGCTTGTACTATGCTTCGAGTGTTTTCGTATTACTGCTTTGTTGGTTTGTAAGGCCATAGGCCTAGGTGATGTAATGCTTTCCTTTTATTAATATAAATTAGTGTTATTTTCAAAAAAAAAAAAAAAGTGGATTCACCATAAGAGCATCTCTAATGGTTGTGAATTTGGAGTTGCTTGATAATTTGTAGCAGTATGCTGAACCATTATTTCACCTGAAACGTGAACCGCTTGACAAGCACTACTTCTCAACAAATCTGTGCTGCCAGAGACGAAAAACGTTAAATGCAACATGTCCCAAAACAAAATAATTACAATTTCTAAATTTCTTTCGTATTAAACTAAAGATAAAATAATTTCAAGCACACCATACAGGCCAATATGCTTAGGCTCTGTTTTCATTAATTTATTCTTTGCTTAACCGAATTGAAAATAAATATAGAAAAATATAACAAGTATGCTATAAATTAACCTAAATTTCATTAAATTGTACTAATGCAATGCACATTATCATGCACCATGGTACATCAGCGATGACCTATATAACAGAACATGCAACCGGCCGGTGGAAAGCTTCTTGAGAATTTTCAACTGCTCCATCCGTCGTTAAGGTTTCTTAAATTTGAGCAGTTCATGTCTAACTTTCTTCTGAACAAAACTTTAAGATAAAAATTGAAAAATCGAAAAAATCTTAAGGCTCCAACAACACGATTCTCATTCATTTGATGTTGGTTGTCCAGCTCAAAGACGAAATTGTTGCCTTGCGATACTTGAACTTGTTTCAAACCTTTATTCCAGGTCCTACATTCTTTCGCAACCCATCGGGGCACGTGAATCTCAGTCACCTTCCCCATGAATTGGTGATCACTTCTGAATCTTGTTAATCCCATCAGATGATCATATAGTAGTTCTGGTAATTTACCGTCGTGCCAATCCTCGAGTGTTATCCTTTGAGGGCAGCAAATTAACAAGATAGTATCCAGGAACTTTTTGGTAAATAACGAAGAAAACTTGCGTTGATTTTCATAATACGATGAATAATAACTGCGGGAGAAACAGATTATAAGATGTCGAACATTAATTCCTTGGACGGCGACAGAATCTGCAGACATTTGGGGATGATCAGCTTGAATCTTAAAGACCACACTTTCCCCTGTGAAAGAAACTCTAGTTGAAGTTGTAGGTATTTTTAATGCAGCCGAGAATCGCTTCAATTTCAGGAACATGGAGCTGTCTAACTTGTTGCTGCTGATATTGAATACGAAGCGAGAAATCCATCCACTCGAATTACCTGCAAATGATAACTTTGGAAAATCGTAGCCTTGGTATTCAAAATCAAGAATGTTAGGCACATCGAAAGTTGCCTCCTCCAATCCCCGTATGTAGCCGAGGCATATTTTCTTGAGCGACGAGCTTGATATACTGATTTTCTTGACAATTCCTCTTCTTTCTTGAGCATCAAATCGCTCGAGCTGTGGAAATTGACCTGAGATGTTGGTCGGAAAACTATGCTTGTATCCTCCCAGGTATGACACTGTCAAGCTCCTCAGCTTAGGGTATTCATGTTCACCAAAATCAAAAGGCGATGTTGGGGATGCCCAATTAGTAGAATAACATGTTAAAGTTTCTAAATTTAGTGGTGAATCCACTTCCAAAGTTTGAGAGTAAGTTAACGAAACATCAAGCTCTTTAAGGTAGCCAAGATTGGAAACCTTAATGTGATAGTTGGAGAAGAAGAATTTGCAGTCAGAAATAGTCATACTTTCAATCAAAGGGCAACCTAGGATTATATTCTCAAACACCCCCTTTCCAATATACACACCTCTAAGACGGAGTCTTTTGAGATTAGGCCACGTGATAATTACGCTCTCAACTGCATGCAATTCGCACTGCTCTAAATGTAAATGCACCAATGATTCGGCTTTAAGAACAGGTTGGGGCAGAATAATAGGGGATAACCGGACTCCCACATGATTTTTTTTGCGACCGTGATTGTAAGGTTTTTGAGACCTCGATTGTTTGCCACGGCCAGTTCCACGCACTCATATATACGTGTACAGATGAACATCAGTCCGGCGGAATACGATAAACTTACAGCATTGATTGCGAAGGTTTCCAGATGGGTATGTTGTTTGAGAGTGGAAAGCACATATCCGAATTCCTGTAATAACCTGTTTTCCAAATCCAACCTCGGATGCGGATCATGTTCAGGCCATACGAATGTCAAAGTTGGACGCCTTGTTTGGACGACCTTGAATATCTCCTTAGAAAAGAGGCTGAATCGAACGGCGGCTTTGTTGGTGAGGGTGGGATCTCGGAGCAAGTGATTAATAATGATGCGGTGAATTATGTCTTCCGGCAGCTCTGAAAATTCCATGCCTGAGATCTTGAGTACTGATGCGGAAAGCTGTGCCTAGCTAGGCTTTATATAAACTCTTCCAAATTGTAGGGGTTTTGTTGCTCCGGCCGAGAAACCAATTCTAAACGTCTAGGGATACATATTACTATATACTTGCGAGTTTTTTGCCTAAATAACCTTATTTGTGAAACTAATTCCTAAAACAATACTCTTCTGAAACTAATTCCATAACTAACACAATAGGACTAAAGTTTAATTATAGTTGTGACTCTGCTATTTGTGCTGTATTTAAGTAGATGCATGCCTAATTTTTTATTTTTTTAATGTGCCTACTTTAATTCTTGAGTAAATTTTTCAAAATTTGTTATAAATTAGTCGGGACATAATTGGTTTTTTTTGCTAGACCAAAACTAATTATGTACTACCACAACCACAAGTGATGGGAGAATAGAATATAGGCCTTGTTTACCAGAGCTTATCCGTAGATCAATTCAGTTCAATTCAGTTCAGTTCAGTTCAGCGAAAATGCAATTTGATGGAATTTAGGTTAATTCAGTTATGCTGATTCCATTTTCAATACATCAATTTTCACTTCAGTTCAATTCAGTTCAGTTCAGTTCAATTCAATTCAGTTCAGTATATCAAGAAATAAGGTCTAGTAAAAGATTGAATGACATTGGTAAATTGCGTGATTTTAAAGCTATATGTGGTTGTGGGCAAGAGTCCCCACCTAAATTCATCCCAAATTGTTTTTGTTGTTAGCACAAACTTTCTTTTCATCCTCTCGAAATTATTGTAGCATTCAATAATTGAACTCAACTGGTAATTGATTAACAATAACAACCATTCAAAACTATGGATTTCGGAGACGAAGAGGACTCATTAATGGAGTCCAAAAGAAATTAAAACACAATATATTAACTGATCGAATAATGTTTTTAATTAAAAAAAAAAACAAATAATTAAGCCTGAGAAGCCTCAAAAGCAACCGCCCTCTTGACATGAGGAAGCTGTTGTCATAGTCTTCAAGCGCCATCTTGATCGGGCACGAACCGTCGATGCCTGCAGACCGACAGCGCCGTCGCGGTCGGCGTCGAACTTGTCGAATATGGAGTCGTACAGCGCCGTCAGCTCTTCCTTTGTCGGGGCGGAGCCGTCGACGCCAAAGTCGGTGTCGACCAAACGGAACGACTCCAGGGTTTTCCTCAGCTCCGCCTTCGATGCCGTCGGCGATGGCCCTAAAAAATAACTACTATATTTATGGTAAGATAATATGCTGTTTAAAATTTAATGAAATTATGGTGAAAAATGACTATATTAAGTAATTTTGAATAAAATTACACTAGAAAAACCTACCATAATGTTGTATGGAAAACTTCACACTGATATAATTTAGTAATGGTATAATTTCATAATAGTATGGTTTTAGAATGGAATTTTAATTTTAGAAGGTTAGAATATATCAGTATACTTCAACAAAAGTCAATTAAAAATTATTATCCGGTACCAAAAAGATGTGAGGGGAGATTACAGGAAAAAGATTAGAAAGGGGAAGGAGTTATACTTCAAGCAGAGGGCCCTCAATGGCCTCGGGTTCCTGCACAGGTGCTTCTCCATCAAAGATAATCCGAGGCTAGCCATCCGCAAGTGCCGCAAGAAAGCCAAAATTGTTAGGCTCGGCGCACAACTCGACATAACCCTCCTCATTATCAGCAAGGCGGTGAGAGGGAGACTCAGGGCAAACACCATGGCGATTGCGAAGATCCTCGGGCGCCTACTTCTCCTCGGCCCTTGGAATATCCGAAGACTAGACGCAGAGGTTGGAGGAGAGGAAGAGCAAAGGGCCGACCAAATCTTCGGGTACAGGGTCTGAAGATTGCTTACGAAGGCTTCGGAAAGCCTGCTTAAACCTGGCATTTTCCCCCGGATGGTAGAACTGCTGCTGGATAGCTCGGCACCAGGATCCAGGAATCCACCCGCGAAGGGTCTTGTAAAGAGAGGTGACCTAACTGTTGTTAGACTCCTTCAAAACATTGGTTACAACCTGGCTTCAGCTTCCGAGCTCAACATATCCTCTTCCCGAGCCTCGCTGAACTCTCGGAACAGAGTCCTATCCTCTAAAGATTTTTCTCTAAAGACTTCAGCTTGTCAGAGAGATGAGCCGAGCGGGCTTTTTTCTGAGCTATCTCCTGCACAAGTGCGGCATTGTATTCCTTGAGGTGATCAATTACTAAGGTCTGGAAGGTAGTAGATTCACCCAGGCTCTTCATGAAGGCCATTTTCTAGGAAATAGGAGAACGATGAGAAAGGAGGAAGAAAGGAAGTGAAAGAAAGAAAGAAAGACTCACCGGCGAGAGCGCGGGAATATCCGAGGTAACAACGATTAGAGTAACCACCTCAAACGCCTGATCAGGCTGAGGGTGGTCAGTATTCTTGCGCTTATGGGTGGGACCCTTGGTGAACTTGAAGGAGGACTCGATATAGACGTCAGCATCCTTGGACGCACCTGAGGACTTGGCCAATGCCGAGGTAGGAGCGTTGTACTTCTTGTTGGACTCAGGGACCTTCGCAGGGGACTTGGCAGAGCCAGCCTGCTTCCTGCGGTTGTCAGAATCACCGCCAGACATATTGGGAGGAGGAATGAGCGAAGGATCGAAGGGAAGGTCGTGAGATGCTGCAAGACCAAAAAAAAATCATCATCGGATAAAGGGCATGATGCAGAGTAACAAGGAGAAAAATAAAGTAATCTCACAGAAGTGCAACAAGGAACCTTCATCAGGTCATTCAACATAAAATCGAAGGCCTGTTAAGGCAATTTCGGGATGAATGTCTCGAGGCCAAAAGAAAGTATCATTCCCCTTATGCTAGTACTGGCCGACATTGATAGAGGTCGCCAACAGGGTATGATGGTCCTTGGAAATGGAGGAAGGAAAAAAGACCCCGGTAGGCTCGACTTGTGCAAGAGGATTCTAACCCGGAGCTGGATAAGAAATTTGATGGAAGGAATAGTGGCCAGCGGTCATCCAATTCTTCATGTTGTCATTCTTACTGGTCACAATTATCTTACTCCGAGGGTAAAAGGTAAAAACCCCTGGAGTATGGTGGTGAGAGGAGCCCAGGCGAAAGAAAGAATGAAATAAGTCAAGGGAATCTGTTATGCTGTGACGGCGGCAGAGAGTAAGGAAACCGAGAACCACCACCACCTCGTTTGGGTGGATTTAGGCAGGAAAAATGCGAAAACATCCAGGGATGGCCGTAAACAGAGGAGGAAAAGGTAAAGAGAGCTTGTAATGTATATGTCGAGCAGGTAGACAAGGCCGAGCTAATTTGATCTGATCCTCACCAAGGGCACACAAGTCGGCTTATATACAACTATAAATAGAGACTACCTCCAAGTATTTCAGGTAAGTTCTCTCTCCATAGCTTTTCAATTGGGTTTATTTTCCCCCAGCAAAGCACGAAATCTCATCATTACACCGGAGCTACACCCCTAGGGTAGCTCTGTTTTTTTTTTGTAGGCTCAGACGAGCAGGTCCTTGCTCAAGCAAGACTCGGCTAGGAGGGAGGTGATACAAGCCTCGGCTAAGGCCGTGTCCAGCTTCAATCATCTCAAAATTCACCTACAGCAATAGCTCAACGTCCTCAGATATCATTTTATTTGAGGCTCAAGATTATTGATCGGATCAGTCCGCATCACTCTCATGTAATGCATATATATATTATTATCAAAGTGCACATTATAATATATTTCAAAAAAGTAGACATTATAATATGCTTAGGCTATGTTTTCATTAATATATTCCTTGCTGAACCGAACTACAAATAAATGTAGAAAAATATAACAAGTATATATGTCATAAATTAACCTATAATATTTTATTAAATTGTTTCCCTGGCTAAACTGTACTGATGCAATGCACATCATCATGACCTATAAACAGAACATGCAACCGGCTGGAAAGCTTCTTGAGAATTTTCAACGGCTCCGCTCGTAATTCATTAAGTTAAGGTTTCTGAAATTTGAGCAGTTCATGTCCGACTTTCTTCTCAACAGATTTATAAGATTAAAATTGAAAAATCGAAAAAATCGTAAGGCTCCAACAACACGATTCTCACTGGTTACTGCAGGGATATCATTCATTTGCTGTTGGTCCAGCTCAAAGACGAAATTGTTGCCTTGCGATACTTGAAGTTGTTTCAAACCATTATTCCAGGTCCTAAACTTTTTTGCAACCCAACCGGGCACGTGAATCTCAGTCACCTTTCCGAAAACCTTTCCCATGAATTGGTGATATGCCATCAGACGATCATATAGTAGCTTTGGGAATTCACCGTCGTGCCAATCCTCGAGTGTTATCCTTTGAGGGCAGCAAATCAACAAGATAGTAACCAGGAATGTTTTGGCAAATGGCAAAGAAAGCTTGCGTTGATCTTGATAATATGATGAATTATGGCTGCGAGGGAGACAGATTATAAGATGTCGAACATTAATTCCTGGGATGGAGACAGAATCTGCAGACATTTGTGGATGATCAGCTTGAATGCTCAAGACCACACTTGCCACTGTGAAAGAAACTGTAATTGAAGTTATAGGTGTGTTTAATGCAGCCAAGAATTGCTTCAATTTCAGGAACATGGAGCTGTCTAAGTCGTTGCTGCTGATATTGAATTTGAAGCGAGAAATCCATCCACTTGAGTTACCAGCAAATGATAACTTTGGAACATCGTAGCCTTGGTATTCAAAATCAAGAATGTTAGGCACATCAAAAGTTGCCTCCTCCGTCTCCGATCCCCACATGTAGCCGATGCATATTTTCTTGAGCGACGAGCTTGATATACTGATTGTCTTGACGTTTCTGCTTATTTCTCGAACATCAAATCGCTCGAGCTGTGGAAATTGACCTGAGATGTTAGCCGGAAAACCATGCTTAAATGCTCCCCGGCATGACACTCTCAAGCTCCTCAGCTTAGGGTATTCATGTTCACCAAAATCAAAAGCCCAATTATCAGAATAACATGTTAAAGTTTCTAAATTTAGTGGTGAATCCACTTCCAAAGTTTGAGAGCCAGTTAACGAAACATCAAGCTCATTAAGGTAGCAGAGATTGGAAACCTTAATATGATAGTCGGAGACGATGAAATTGCAGTCAGAAATAGTCATACTTTCAATCAAAGGGCAACCTAGGATTATATTCTCAAACACCCCCTTTCCAATACACACACCTCTAAGACGGAGTCTTTTGAGATTAGGCCACGTGATAATTACGCTCTCAGCTGCATGCAATTTGCACTGCTCTAAATGTAAATGCACCAATGATTCGGCTTTAAGAACAGGATGGGGCAGAATAATAGGCTGGGGATAACCGGACTCCCACATGATTGTTTTTGCGACCGCGATTGTAAGGTTTTTGAGACCTCGATTGTTTGCCACGGCCAGTTCCACGCACTCATATATACGTCTACCGATGAACCTCAGTCTGGCGGAATACGATAAACTTAAAGCATTGATTGCGAAGGTTTCCAGATGGGTATGTTGTTTGAGAGTGGAAAGCACATATCCGAGTTCCTGTAATAACCTGTTTTCCAAATCCAACCTCGGATGAGGAAAATATTCAGGCCATACGAATGATAAAGTTGGACGACTTGTTCGGACACCTTTAAATATCTCCTTTGACAAGAGGCTGAATCGAACTGCGGTTTTGTTGGTGAGGGCGGGATCTCGGAGCAAGTGATTGATAATGATGCGATGAATTATGTCTTCCGGTAGCTGTGATAAATCCATGCCTGAGATCTTGACTGATGCAGAAGCTGTGCCTAGCTAGGCTTTATATAGACTCTTCCGAAACCCCCAAATTGTAGGGGTTTTGCTGTTCCGGCCGGGAAACCAATTGTAAACGTCTACGGATTCATATTATATACTTTGCTCTTCTTTTTTATTTAACGGTTGTGACTCTAAATTAATTACTGGTGTTCTATTTGCACATACTCGTATTTAACCGTATTTTAGCATGTATTTTTAGTATAAAAATAACTATATTATTATTTGGATACATATCTTATATTAAATTATATTAATTCAAAACATTATAAATAATGATTATGTGCAAAATTTAAAAATCTTAATTATTACGTATATTAATATATGTATTTTATATTGGAATACAAATATAGCAAAATATGGGATGCAAATAGCAAAACCCTTAAATTATTGTGCTGTATTTAAGTAGCTAGATGCATGCCTTTTTTTTTTTTAATGCATGCCTACTTTAGTTCTTGAGTAAAATTTTCAAAATTTGTGACCAAAACGAATTATGTACCACAACCACAAGTGATGGGAGAATAGAATATAAAAGATTGAATGACATTGGTAAATTGCGTGATTTTAAAGCTATAATATCTGATTTTGCCTTGTGGTTAAGAGTCCCCACCTAAATTCATCCCAAATTGTTTTTGTTATTAGCACAAACTCTCTTTTCTTCCTCTCGATATTATTGTAGCATTCAAAAATTGAACTCAACTGGTAATTAATTAACAATAACAACCATTCAAAACTATGGATTCATTGTAATCGCTTCTGGGCGTTTCCCAGGACCTTGAATGAATTTTCTTAAAAAAAAAAAAAAAAACTATGGATTTCGGAGACGAAGAGGACTCATTAATGGAGTCCAAAAGAAATCAAAACACAATTAACTAATCGAATAATGTTTTAAATTAATAATGTTTTAAATTTAAAAAAATAAAATAATTAAGCCTGAGAAGCCTCAAAAGCAACCGCCCTCTTGAGGAAGCTGTTGTCATAGTCTTCAAGCGCCATCTTGATCGGGCAGGAGCCGTCGATGCCGTCGGCGATGGCCAGAGCCATCATCTTCATCCCATCACGGAACTCCTGCAGACCGACAGCTCCGTCGCGGTCGGCGTCGAACTTGTCGAATATGGAGTCGTACAGCGCCGTCAGCTCTTCCTTTGTCGGGGCGGCGCCGTCGACGCCAAAGTCGGTGTCGACCAAACGGAACGACTCCAGGGTTTTCCTCAGCTCCGCCTTGGACAGAGCGCCGTCGCCGTCGATGTCGAAGACGGCGAAGTCAGCATCCGTGCTCTTGTTGAACTCCTCCTCGTTGTTGACGAAGTTGCGAACTGTCGCAGCGTCGAGAATCACAGCTCCCATTGATTGATCTCTGAAAAGTTTCTGAAAAGCTTTCAGGTTTTGGAGAATATTGAAAAGCTTAGGAGTTTTGGTTCGATGAGGAGAACGCAATCAGGGAAACCTTATTTATAGATGGGCTGCTAATTATTCTCCAAGCACAGCCAGGATTTCAATGGCGATTGTATTTCCATAAATAATTGAAGGAAACCTGATGGATTCAATGTCTTGAATAACAAGTAATTATTGCTCAGGAGGAAACTTAATAAATTTTCTTTCTTGATTTTAATAATTTTATTTATGGGCCCGGGATATATTCGTTCTTGCGAGAACCGGGGGAAAGACGGTGGGAGGAATATCCATTGATACATTGCTTTTATGCCTTCTCCGTACACGAACCGTATTCTGTTAATACACTGTACGTATCTGTTTGCATTCTCCATATACATTGAAACGTATTAAAATTTCGGATTTTGTAAATATCACTATTTCGGAAATTTTAATTGTCTTAAATTGCACGTAGTATATCATCTCTAGTTAATGGGTGCAAACCTTCACCCAATACAATGCATTGGGGGCAGATTGTAAATGTTACAACCGCCAACAATTATTAAACTGGATTGCTAAATCACGCCCTATATTTTACTTACTAACGCCTTGTATTTATACATAAATATAATAATTTACCTTACATGTTTAATTAGTCAATTATTACCATTATTAGTTCTAATTATTACCATTATTAGCTTAAGACATTCCATCTTGTTTTTTTTCGCCGCTCCACCTCCACTCTTTCTTCCTTCCACTTTCCGGCTTCTCCTTCTTCAATCCCAACTTTCTTTCTCTTCAAACCCAATTTCGATTCGTTGATAAACATCAATTTGTCGAAAAGATGACTCACGTTCACATGGGTTTGAACCCGTTTACCATTTTCTGGCATGTTGATCGGGTTTTTCCGCTGATTTTCGTTTCTTTCGTTTTTTGGAAGAAGATGATATGTTTCTCTACTGAGTCGAGAAAATTGTCAATTCATTCTCTAGTCGATGGAGAGACTAAAGCTACGACTTCTTTAGAAACGGGAGAAAGTACACCAAGCTCATGTAGGAGAGAAAACATGCTCATTCTCTAGCGTTTATAGAAGTACAAATATCTTCTATATTACTTAGAGAAACCGTGTGCTCTTTTCTCCAATAACTAGAGAACATTTATTAGTTTCTCTTGGTAGAGAAAAATGTTACAAAGAATATTGGGGAAGATGAGGAATATTCTCTACCATTTAGAGAAAGTTATCATTGACACTCTCTAGATTCTAGAGAAACTCATGCAATATTGTCTCCATATACTAGAGAAGTTCTTTGGTTAGGTTCTCTATCAACTAGAGAATGAATAAGCAATTTTCTCTACCAAGTAGAGAATGAGTAAGCATTTTTCTCTACCAGATAATCAGATCTTTCTCTACTGCATAAAGAAATATGTGTATTATGCTCTAGTAACTGGAGAAAACACAACTTTTTTCTCTCTAGTCACAAGAGAATTATATTTATAATTTTCTCCAGGACCTAGAGAATGTTCGTCCAGTTCATCTTTCCAACTCCTTTACCGGAAACGATAATTCTGGCAAAACTAATTCGGCGACTACTGTTCACGCGGTAATTATATTATTCAATGGTAATTATTTTATTAATTTTACCTTAAGATTAAAATATCTATGTATTTATAAGTATTAGGGCGTTAGTAAGTAAAAACTAGGGCGTGATTTAGCAATGCCCTTATTAAATGAGCATGGATTACCCGTTGCCGGAGTTCATTTTTGTGAGATTGTTTCCACATGTTCATGAGCTTGATAGGTGATATTGCTTCTTTTTTTTTAACGTAACAAAATATCTACAGTTAATACGCTAGTAAAAAAACTAACAACATCATATAAATACTAAAAATAGAACGTTGGATATAATTCAAACTCATGTTGTACTCGGTTCTGCAAGCAAATCAAATAAAAAAAAAATGTTTCAACGGATCATCTTCAAGCTCCAATGATTATATTCAAACAAATTTATTGTCAATTGTTTCTGTTAAATGTATGATCAGAAATTCAAAACACATAAATTTGCATTTAATTTTTACTGTAAGCGTGAATTATTTGGCCATTTTATTTTTTCAATTCTATGCTTATATATCTTACAGAAGGATCAAGGCTTGAAATTTATATTAATGAGCATTATATACTCCTGATGGGAGGGCGTCTCTATAATTGAATTTAGTCATATATGGAACCAATGCTATTCCTCTTGTAGCGAAAAGGGACTTTTTTTTTTCAAGTTCGAGTATTTCCCCGAACTTATTTCTTGTTGAACTGAACTGAAGTGAAGTGAAGTGAAAATTAATGTATTGAAAAAAGAGTCAACATGAAAAACCATGTGTAAGATTCAAATTCTTCATTTTCTTCAAGAACAAATCCTTAATTTTTCATTACTACTATGTTTTTAATAGTTAATATTATTATTTAATTCATTTTAATAGTTTATTTAGAATTTAAAAAATAAAATTGCAATAAATTGGAAAGGGAAGAAAATGTAACAATAACCCAAAAATTAAAAATAAATCCAAATGAACATAAAAATTAACTAAGACAAATAGGGATCTTTAATTATATCAATTGTTTTTTTGTAAAATTAAAGAGAACCTCTCTAAGGGAATCAATACAATATTTTACTAAAATAAACTCCAATCCTTATCCCACGAATTCTGGACTATAATTAATGATGGCCAGATCTATCTTCGAAAATACATTATCAGAGCATAATTTGGTTATTCATGGCAATTTAAGCATGTATGTTTTTGTTGCCAAAGACAGAAGTGTGGAATCTATTCCAACTACCTTTTGGGAACAAGTTCACCACCTTTATGAACGATTATCCCGAACATCTTATGAAGTTATTGACTCGAGAGGTAAACTTCTATTGATGGAAAGTGTTTTGTATTTGTTTTTTAGATAATTCAACAAGATTGCTCAGACAAAATTAGATAGATAATCCACGGATTGAAATCTTAGCATCAAGAACATGTATGTTGTGCAGCGGGTAATCCACCTCGAAATATGAACCATGCAGTCTAAGCATGCGTCTACCGAAAGCGAAACTCCAACGGCAGGGTCAAAAGAGCAAATGGATCACGTGTGTCCCAAGGTGGCATGTGTGGGACTCAGTCCCACAGCTCCTGGATTAAGACGTTGGACCGGAAACGTGTGAAATATGCACACGAGGACCCAATTGCAATCTTTGGGACCTTAATCGAAATTGATCGAATGAATTTCATCCAGAACCCAATCAGGTACGAACCCAAAAATTATCCGCTCAAAAATTAAGTGATCATTGTTTGACCTTCACAAATTAATAATCAAAAACCAAAAAATTAGTTTAGTTTTGACACTATTATTAAGAAAATGAGAATTTGTCAAAAACACATATACTTTTGACATTATTATTAAGCAGAGGAGAATTTGTGGTTGTAAATGATTCAAGAATGAAAAATTAAAATGCGTGGTTAGATTTGAAGAAAATTTTACCAAATAAGAAAATAGTGTCAATGTTAAAATTTTCACATCAACGGGTCGGTATCAATGGGTTCATTATAGTTCAATTCAGCTCGACGTAAAATAAACCCACACAAACATGGCTTTAATAAAGAGAAATATTTCTTGGGATCGATAATTATATGTAACAAAAACTTAAACCATAAATTTATTATTCAAAATTTAAGAGATTCTTATGAAATAATAAATGTTCATTGAAGCCAAACTTTAATTAGGGGTGATCTAGTAAATTTAGCAGTAAATGCGATGTGTACTTAAAACATTGGGAGGTGTATTTAGAACGTGCGTTAAGAAAACTAGTAATAGCTCATCAAGCGTTGCCCAATATATTTAAACGTTTTTCAAAAAAATGAAATGTAAAAATATATACATTTTTCACTACAATATTGAGAAGAAATTTGGCAATATAAATATTAGAGTCGGTCTCCTAGTAGACCGTCTATATTCTGGCAGATTATAGACCAAGCGCTATATATGAAATATAGAAGTTGGGTGACAAAACTCGCGGGTCGACCCGGATCGGGATTTTGACCCACGAGTGAGCATCACGTGCCATATATACCTTCTGTTTTCCAAGCCCAACATTCTTCCCCAATTTCTGAGAACAAAACGTCCCCAATTTGCAATATTCAGTCAAAGATCGTTCCACAAATCCAAAGGCGATCTTCAATCGCTTCTTCAATTTTCTTCCGCAAGGTTTCTGGAATTTCCGTAATATTTCAACATGTTTTTACTTGATTTTTCATAAACTTACTGCTGTGCTTTTAGAAACATGGGGATGAATTCCAAGATTCAAACGAAGGTAAGTTGTATTCGAATTGTTTAATATTCCTATTCTATTGCGAAAATGAGACAATTTCACGACCTGAAGAACCGCATGATTCTAACATTGATGAAGGTATAAAACTGTATTTTGTAGTTAAAGATGTGTATTCCTTAGGTTTTCTACGACTGTTATGCTATCTCTAAATTCAACAAATTTAATCATTCAACATGCAGGTTTTGTCATAGAACATGTTTTAAATCAAAACATGCAGGTTTTAAAATTAGGCACGTTGTTGTCCCTATTTTAAAACTTAGGTAGGTTGTATGATAAAACATGAAGGTTATGAGATAGAACTCGCAGGTTTTATCTTAGAACATAGAACATGTAGGTTAACATTAAAACCTGCAGGATTTAAACTATGACATGTTATTTTCCATTATTTTAAGGTAGGCAGATTTTAAGATAACCATTCAAGTTTTAAGGTAGAACATGCAGATTTTATCATTGAACATGCAGGTTCTATCTTGCAGGTTTTAAAACTGGGCATGTTGTTCTCCCTTATATAACATATATGTTTTAAGATAGAACATGCAGCTTGTCATATTTTTTGAGGAAATCATAGAACATGAAACATGTAGGCTTAAACATAGAACATGCAGGTTCTGACATAAAATATGTACCTTGAAGGGGATGATCATGATGCAAAGGCATCACCGATGATGATATGAGGCATGTGTTTTAAAAACTGCCTTTACTATATCGTCTATTCCTCCGAACATCTTAGAGATCATCAAACAAAACTCATATTAGTCAAGAGGGAAAGATGGAAAGAATCCAGTAGCAAGGCATATACAAATAACAAAAGAATGAATTAGCCTATATTTACGTCTCAGTGCAGCATATGCATATGCATATGTACTAAGTGAACTTCACATGAGTAGTCAAAATGATCCTTATGGACAAAAAATCAATAGTAGCCAGTGTAAACCACTACTACCACGGCTTTAGTAGCAGCCTTCAGAGATGATTTGCACCATAAGTTTGAGTTTCACCATAATTTCCATCACAACTTAAACATGAGAAAGACAAACAAAATGATTAAGTAGCATCCACTCTGGAGATCCTCAGGGTAGGTGCAACCATTTGTTAAGTCTAATTAGACCTTGAATCCTGCCAGGAAGAGAGCCAAAACTGAAAGTAGCATCTTGCTGAGATTCTAAACATATCTTAGTTATAGCATGAGCGCCACATTTGCTTCCCTATGAACATGCATCAATGAGAATGAGGAGATGAGTTGGTGGATTGTATTAGCTATGTGAATACCTACCTTAGTTCCTGATATACATGAATAATAAAATTCTAAAGACACTCTCCCATCATGCACTCATGAGTATACAATGCTCATTAATATAAAATTCATAAATTGATCCTTCTATAATATATAAACAAAATTGAGTGCAAAATGGTATGAAAATGTAGATTAAGCATATTATTATAATATGAGTTATATTTAGTGTCTAATACCTTGAAATATGTTAATAGTGCCAATACATATTTAAAGTAAAACAAAATATAATGGGAAATTAAAACAAAATCCAATTAAGGTAAAGAGATGGTCTCTGAAGCGACCGTCTACGTATGTAGATCAGGGACTAACTTATAAATAGGGTAATATATCAAAAATAAGAAAGGATCAATATGCAATATCCGATTTTTTTTTAAAATCACGCGCTATAATAATTTGTTACAGTACGCTACGGTAGTTACTACAGTAAATCTAACGTTTAAAATTAAAAATTATACATTTTAAATTAAATATATAATGTTTAAAATAATGCATGTTTTGAATTAAAAACATAATGTTTTAAATTAAAAGTGCAACATTTTAATTAAAAATCAAAAAGTTTCACTTAAAAATCATAACTTTTCAAATTAAAATATATACGTTTTAAATTTAAAATGTAACGTTTAAAATTTTGAATCTCTTAAAGTTAAAGTATGGAGAATTTAAACCAAAACCTTGGTCGTTATTTATTATATAATAAATTGAACTTGTAACTCAGAAGATGAGGATTATAACTTAAAACATAGAGAATTAATACCAAAACCATGGCCGATATTTATTATCTAATAAACTGAATTTGTAACTCAGAAGATGGAGATTATAACTTACAACATGGAGAATTTATACTAAAACCTTAGCCGGTATTTATTATCTAATAAATTGAACTTGTAACTCAAAAGATGATCATTATAACATAAAACATGGGGAATTTAAACCAAAATGTGTAACTTAAAACATGGATATTATAATTTAAAACATGAGGATTTAAAAACAAAACCTGAAAGATATATAATCATATAAAAATTGGATGAATATTAATCATTTAAAATCTAAAGATGTAATTAAAATATGGATTTTATAACTTAAAAGATGAGGATTTTAAAACAAAACCTGAAATTTGTAATAAAAAAAAAACAGAATTAGTACTGTAGCAATATTGTTCACGTGACACTGTTCACGCGTGCAATTACTGTAGCACGTGAATTTCTTAAATATTCTGAAATTGTAAATTGGTCCCTCCTTATTTTTACATATAACACTATTTGCCATTTAATACGATTTACATATGTAGACGGTCGCTTCCAAAACTTTGCCTAAGGTAAAACACCAATACATTAAATATAATTGGAAAAATATAATATGATCAAATATAATAACTAAAATATAAAAGAAGACTTTAAGTTTTTTTTACCTTAGTTTTATAGATTATTGAGGACATTAATTCGTTTATTGTCTCCTCGGATATGGAGAAAACAATTTCTTTTCGAGTTCCAAAAATTTTAAACATTATTTTTAGTTAATCATTCTATTTTAAATAGAAATTTTTATATAATTATATTGGAACAAGTCTTGGCCCTATATAATATTTTATAATTATATAGTGACCAGGGACTACGATGCAAATACTAAAATTAGGAGCCAATTTTCGCGGGTCGACCCGACCCGAACTGGTGACCCGTATTATATCCAACGCGCCATAATTAAAACCCATCTAATTTCCTCATTTTCCATCTCAGTTCCAGGAATTTCAGCGCCGGCCAATTTAGCACCACCGTCGGAAAACCTCTAACGAAGCGGTTATTGGCCAATCTTCGAAAACCGCGCAAATATTTGGATTGGATTAAGACCGACTCGGTCCAGTATGATCGCCGAAGCTATGCAATCAAATCTTTTGGATCCGATTTCATCCTAATTGAACGAATCCTTGTGATGGAGGCGTGATGGCGAAGCAGTTGAACGGAAGCGATGAGGAAGAACAATGATTTGTCCCGCACGACGTCTCGCTGGAGCCAGATTCCGAACAGTGACTCCGACATGGCATCGGAGGACTCCGCTAGCGCATCAACACGAACAGCAACTCCGGCGTTGCTTCGGAGGACTCCGTCGGCGATTCGATTATTTTTCGGGGGGTGAATATTTGTCTTGCTCTGCCAAATATTCCAAGAGAAAGTATAAATTTATAGGTAAAACGCTCTTTGCTCAACAAATTTATTAGAAACCCTAACTGTTTCATTGTTTTGATCTTCTGCAATGTTAATGTGTACACACTGACACCTTGTTAGTTTATCGCTGCTTTAATTTGCTTCTCAATAGAAATTTGAGATGTTACTGCTCGTGCAAATCGAATGGGAGGAATAACTATTGTACTAGTTTTTGTTTGGTTGAGTAGTAGGTCAGATTTCAAGCCTAATTTGATAAGATTTCAAAAGGTTGTCGTTTAATAGTGAAAGATTGACATTAAAGAGTAAAGGGTTTGTATATGTTTCTAGTTTTTTTTTCTTAAAATGTTGATGTTTAATAGTGAAAGGTTGGTATTTAACAGGAAAGGTTGTTATGTTTTTTCTATCTTTCTTAAAAGGTTACTTTTTAATAGTGAAAGTTTGACATTTAAGAGTTAAGGTTTATATTTAAGAGTGAAAGATTGACATAGTGAAAGGTTGTCTATTTTTTTTTTATGCATTTTTTTGTAATTCTTGAAAGGTTGTTGTTTTTATCTTGAAAGGTTTATATTTTAGAGTGAAAGGTTTTCTGTTATTTGTATATGCAATTTTTTATTTTTCTTGAAAGGTTAAAGTGAAAGATTGTTGTTTAATAGTGAAAGATTGACATTTAACTGTGAAAGATTGTCTTTTTTTTGTCTTTCTTGAAAGGTTGTTATTTTATGTTGAAAGGTTTATATTTTAGAGTGAAAGGTTGTCTATTATTTGTAGATGCCCTTTTTGTTTATTTAAAAAGTTGATGTTTAACTATGAAAGGTTGACATATAAAAGTGAAAGGTTGTTTGATATATCTATGTGCACTTTTTATCTTTTATTAAAAGGTTGATGTTTAACCATGAAAGATTGACATTTAACAGTAAAAATTGTTTGTTATTTGTATATTGATAGGTCCTACATATACTTTTATTTTGTAACATTTGAGAGCTGTTTTAGATAGTATTTTGTACTTTTATATTAGACTTTTAAACCAAATCATTCATAGTGGTTTGAAATTGAAGACGTGCATTTTGACCTTGAATTGCAGTTGCTATGGATTTGGATTATTTGAAGACCTTCTATGATCGTCCTGAAGGAGTTAGATACATTGAAGAACCGGTCGTAGAAGTGGCGTGAAGGCACACTCTCGCGGGCCGCGAAACATCTCTCTCGAACCGCGAGGGTGTGTGTTGCTGTTTTGGAAATGCCATGTCGAGCGGGCGGCGAAACCTCGGTCGCGAGCCACGGGGACCAGTCTCGCGCGGGCCGCAAATCCTCGGTCGCAAGCCGCGGAGACCAATCTCGCGCGGACCGCGAATCCTCGGTCGCGAGCCGCGAGAACCTCCTGCCACTTGCATTTTCTTTTTGTTTTATTTTATTATTTTTAGACTATAAAAGAAATTTGATCCTCATCTGTTAGGGGATCGGTTTTTAGACAGAGAATTTCTCTTTTCCTTTACTTTTCTTTTCATTTTGATCTTTGAATTCATCATGGTTTATTGTATGGATTATTGTTGTGATTATCTAATTATGGTTGTAGGCTAAAACCCATCTTGGGTATATGTGATTGGATCTCTTGTTATGGATTGAGAACATGATTTATGAGCTTATGAATGTGTGATTTGCTATTGAATGATCATAATTTATATGTGTATTTGATGCTTGAAATGATTAGAAATGATTTCCTAGTGATGGATATGTGTTGGATATGTGTTAGATATTGCTTTTCCATGGTTGGAATGTTATCATTCTTTCTATGTAAGAGTAGTAAATTAGGAATCGAATGCATGTTGTTATCAATTGTATTTGTTCTTAAGATCATTCATTAGCATTGTATCTATGTCAAGTTTGTTATCAAATTGCATGGGTAAGTTTGTGAAACATCTAATTTGAAATGATATTGATCAATTGAACTAGTTGTTATCATCTAGTAAAGAATTGTCAATGGAAGTTGTGAAGATGCTTTCATTTTTCATAGCTATGGTTATAGATAGTTTCTCACTATAAACAATCACCATTCTCAAAGTAACATGATAAAGTTTGAGGAAAATTTCATAATAAGAAGTCACCAATCTCATATGTCCAAGTTTAGTATTCTCATTAGTTAGTCCTTTAGTTGAATCCTTAAATGCTAAATTAGTTGTAACTCTAGAGTTCTAGTTACTTTACATAGTAGTGTTTCTTACACAAACTCAACTCAAACCCCACCACCCCCCTGTTTACATTGATATATATATATATATATATATATATATATATATATATATATATATATATATATAGGGGAGGGATCCGGTGTGACACCTCATCTTATGTGTGGCAGCTCACTTATGTGTGGCACCATCTGAACCATCGATCTTCCAATTTTGACGGTTCTGGATTTCTGCAAAATAAATAATTCTCGCGGACGGGTTTCCGGGTCACTCTCCTAATCTTTTTTTCCCGCTAAAACATACTTAATGTATTAATTTTGTTGGCGGCAGCCTGCAAGTCTACAAACAATTAATCAAATGCTCTACGTAATGAATATGCACACTGCTGCAATATAAAAAAAATTATAAAAATAAAATATTAATTAATTAAATATTTTACTTTCTGGCGAATATACTTCCGAGACGGTTTTGGTAAAATGCTCATGTCAAACATTAAAATGCTCATGTCAAACATGAGTTATTTGAGTTAAAAGGTGTAATACAAAAGGTTATTCATATAATCTCAAACATGAGGTATTTGATTTAAAAGGTGTAATGCAAAAAGGTGAAGCATATAATCTCAAACATGAGTTATTTGAGTTTAAAAGGTGTAATACAAAAAGTTAATCATATAATCTCAAACATGAGGTATTTGAGTTAAAAGGTGTAATGCAAAAGGTGAAGCATATAATTTCAAACATGAGGTATTTGAGTTAAAAGGTGTAATGCAAAAGGTTAATCATATAATCTCAAACATGAGGTATTTGAGTTAAAAGGTGCGCAAAAGGTGAAGCATATAATCTCAAACATGAGGTATTTGAGTTAAAAGGTGCGCAAAAGGTGAAGCATATAATCTCAAACATGAGGTATTTTAATTAAAATGTGTAATACAAAAGGTTAATCATATAATCTGAAACATGAGGTATTTGAGTTAAAAGGTGTGCAAAATGTGAAGCTGGCCACGAAATCTGCATAAAAAAAATCATATATTGTTATAACTCGAAAATGGGCTTTTGGCCCAGATTTTAACCCACGAAAATAGTAAACGGGCTTACAATATTAGCCACTGGATTGAATATTTGAATGGCCCAGATGAGTGCCACACATAAGAAAAGTGTCACACATAACATAGGGTGTCACACATGATCCTCTTTCTATATATATATATATATATATATATATATGTATGTATATGTGTATGTATGCTACAAAATATACGTAGAAACACCCTTTTCTCTGTGGAACGAAGCTTACTTGCCATTATATGCTTAGTTGTGTGTAGCGGTAGTAAGTGGATATAAATTGTATATTTGAGAGGTACGGCGACGACCTCCCATATATGCTTTTTTTTTTCTTTCTTGAAAGGTTGACATTTAAGAGTGAAAGGATGTTTGTTTGTATATGCATTTTTTGTCTAAAAGCTTGTTGTTTAATAGTGAAAGTTTGACATTTAAGAGTGAAATGTTGTCGTTATTTGATAAGCATTTTTTATCCTTCTTGAAAGGTTGTTGTTTAATAGTCTGTTGAGATTTAAGTGTGAAAGGTTTTCATTATGTTATACTTTTTATGTTTTGATGTTTTACATTGATATAAATTTTTAAGTATGTTTTTCTTTTGCTTTTGTTTTCAGCTCATTTTGAATTTGACAATGAAGAACTTATATTAGGATTTCCTGAGATAATATTGTAGTTTCTAATTATTCTACTATCACTAATTCATTTTCATTTAATTATTATAATATGCAGACATCGTTTTTTTTTAAAGCGGGAGGAGAATTTTCAAGTTAGGCAAGTGGGGAGGAGGCAGTTGGGGGAAGGAGCGCATGCATGCGCATGAAATCTATAATTTACATAAATTGCAAACTAGTCCCTCCGTTTTATTAAAGTTTATATTATTACAGATTTGTCATGGTCACTATATAGCGACGGTCACTCAGGAGACGGACTCCTTATATTGCTAAAATAAATAAAATATATTGTATAATTATACCAAGTAAGTTGGGTGTACAATTTTTAAATACCCTTTTATAAGTATATTTATATTGTATTTATTTGAAAAATGTAATTGTATTCAACAAACAATTAAGCGTAAATTTACATATTTATCCTTTTTACACATGAAAAACCAATCCAATTGACTTTATGTATATATATATATATATAAATTGAACACAAGATGGAGACTTACATATATATGTAAAGGAAACATAAAATTGATTTTTTTTGTAATTATAGAAACCTTTTTAAAATAAATTCGATTAAATAAAAGTGTCAGTTCTATGAGAAAGTTTCAGATAAGGGCACCTTACGGTAAGTGCAATCCAAAAGTAGGCCATCTTCTACAAGATTGGTGTTATTAAACAATTATTTTAATTATTTGAGTTTTTTTTGTTTTGAGCCTATATTTTTATACTTGAGTTTGATTTTTTTATTAATTTGATTTCATCTTTTATGTTTTTATGCCTGATGTTTTTATTTGTTTTGATCTTTCAGATTTTGAGCAATATCTTTTCACTTTATTACTTGATCTTTAATGTTTTATGACCCAAATAATTAAAGGGAATACTATGTACAGGTACACAAATACTATGTACAGGTACATTTTAATACACAATTTACAATAATACCCTCCACCTTAAATACCAATTTTTCCATTTTCTGTACCTTTCTCCCGACACCGGTACTCCTCACCTTAAATACCAATTCATCCAAACCCTGTACATTTATACCCAAGCCGGTACTACATCGATACGGCAACACTTATTTTACAAATTCTTTCATGATTTTTTTCATTTTCTGATAATTTAATTTAATTGTGTAAATGAGTATTTTGATATACTCACAATAGTTTGTCTATTTACGTTTATGTATCACTTAAGTTTTATGTAGAGAATTATAATAATATAATTATTAGTATTTAAAATTTTAATGTAACGTGATTATAATTATTTAATGTTACGGTATTAAGTTTTTTCATTGCTAATTTATTTTATTTCTAACATCATTATTAGAATATAGTAGATATTATCAGTTAATTATAACAATATTAATTTAAATTTAAAACTACATTATTAAATATTTTAGAACTTAATACTATAAAAGTACTGTGCAAAAAATAATATTAATAATGAATTAACGTACTTATTTAAGATGTATTTACTAAATTCTATATAATGTATTCATGAAAAATAAGACTTTAAAATTAAAATATGCAATGATTTTACCAAAAAAAATTAAAATGTACAGACTTGGGAGAGCACCGGTTTCGGCACAGTAGTTCAAATGTACACTTGAAGAGCACCGGTTTCGGCACAGTAGTTCAAATGTACACTTGAAGAGCACCGGCTCGGTAGTCGGTACTACAAATCGAATGTACAGTGTCAATTTCTCTTCAACATAATGTAAGTTTAGTAAATAGGGTTAATTTAGTAATTTTCTTTCCAAAGTGTATTTGTACATAGGATATTTGTACCTGTACATAGTATTTATGATAATTAAAATAATTGTGTATAATAATCCCCAATTTTGTAAAATGTGGTATACCCTTACCTTAATGTGACCTTGCAGGAGACATTCTCCAGTTCTATTCAATTAAATAAATTATATTTCAATTTATTTTAATCACTGAGTTACAATTTTGACCCAAATCCGAGTCCACCTTTTTACGGACACTTTTGTAGGGGAGTGCATACTTTTGTTGTGTCAATTCTATTAATTAAAGAAAGACCAATTCTTGGGTGAGGCTGCCTCACCCAAGAGGCAGGACCAAATAAATCCTTTTGTTTTTGTGAGATTTGATAAACTAACACCGAGATTTGATGGGGTGATCAAGTTTGATAAATTGGCTCCGAGGTTTGATGAGGTGGCGTCGAGTTTTGATGAGTTGGTAGTAGTGGTGTCGATTCGGGTAAATAGGTCGGTTTCGATCTTCCAAAAACAGGTTCGATTAAAAACGGTTTCGGTTTGAATCGGTCATTTTTTCCTATTTGGTCAATATCGGTCAGGTCGGGTTTATTCGGTTATTTTTTCTTTTCCGGTTCATTTCGGGTTTAAATATATATTAATCGGGTCGGTTCGGTTTGATACTGATGTCAATATGGGTCATTCGGTCGGGTTGAAACGGTTTTGGGTCAAAATATGTTTGGTTTTATAAAGTTCATTTACATTTTTTTTTCTTGTCGCCGAATTTGATTTTTCATATATATATATATATATATATGTTTGATTCATTTAAATTGATATCTTTTCTCGATCTCCAGATTGAGTACTTTTGATTCTTTTATAGATTAATGTAATTACTAGTTTTTGTTTGATTCATATGATACTTTTGTTTTTAATCTATAATAGATAATGATTTTGTTACTACTTCTTGTTATTTAAATGTTTAATTTTGCGATTCCAATGTGTTTATAGTTTGATACATAATCTTTATAATTTTGACCACAATCATCTTGTTTGTGGTATTACAGATGTTGTGTGAACTCTGATTAAAAATGTAGATTGTACAAGGTGGAGATTCATGTCAAGCGATTAATTCCCTGATTAACAATTTAGATTACTTTTAATTATTTCCTCTCTATATGAATTAGTAGTAAATTTCCAAATATTTAACACAAAAGTCGAATGTGTTAATGTGTACATTTATTTTGTTAAAATTGAGTAGAATTGTATATAGAATATGTATATTTTATATTTTAGGTGTTAACTATCAAAATTTTAGTTTAAATTATTGGTAGGAACTAGGAAGTTTGAAAGTTTTATTTACTTAGTAGTAATACAAACTTTAATTACATTTATAGGAATTTTTCATTTTCTTTTGTTGATTGAATAGATTGATTTTTAATGGTTATTTCTCGGTTTGAATCGGTTTAGGTTGGTTACATGTCGGGTTGATTTCGGTTCGGTTCGGTACCGTGCAAATTCTGATATCGGTTAGGTTCGGATCTAAATTCTCGAGTCAGTTCGGTTTTCAGGTTGAGTTCGGTTCGGGTCGGTTCGGTGACCTATATCTCTCAGGTTATTATTCGATCGGTACTATTCGGTTTCGGTCGGTTTTTTCGGGTTCGGGTCTGAACTGACAACACTAGTTGGTAGTAAGGTAAATGAGGTGGCAGAAATAAAATTTTCCTTATTGGCGTTGCCTCATAAGTGAGGCTGCCTCACAGGAAAATTACTCGAAAAGAAATTATATTTCAATTTATTTTAACCATTGGGTTACACTTTTGTTGGGAGTGCATGCTTTCCGAAATCACTGTAATATTTATCACAGTTGATGTTCAAATTACTCAATAATGATCTCAGATAATTCTGCTCCAACTTTACCACCACAGTATCCACTTTTAGTGCAACATTTCTTTCTAAGGCTGCCACTTGATCCTTCTGCACAATTCTGTCCTGTCTCACAAGGATTGGAACCATTTACTTTTGGACTTTGCTTCACATTTCCACAGCAGCCCTTCTCACTGGAGCATGATCTTCGGATTTCCGTTCTTTCGATTGAGTCTGAAGATTCGGCCTCTCCAACATTCGAACATTTTGCCTCTTGAATTTGTTTTTGGTTTCCACAACAGCTCTTTGGCTTCTCAACTGATATGCCATCATCAGGCTTATTGGCTTTCTTGCAACAATTCACTGCTCCAGCAGTATTTGAGCATTTCGTCTTCTTTGCTTCTTTCTGCAGTAAGTCAATTTCAGCATGTTCAATGTCAGCTTTCGAACATTTTGCCTCTTGAATTTGTTTTCGGTTTCCACAACAGCTCTTCGGCTTCTCAACTGATATGCCATCATCAGGCTTATTGGCTTTCTTGCAACAATTCACTCCTCCAACAGTATTTGAGCATTTCGGCTTCTCTGCTTCTTTCTGCAGCAAGTCACTTTCAGCACGTTTAATGTCAGCTTTCGAAGATCTGCAATACTCCATTGGACCTTTTGTTCTATCTCGTAAAAGGAGCATGCTGTTTAGGATCACGAGCAAGCATGTCCCGACATCAGCTAGCACAGCAGCCCAAACAACTGGATGGCCTGCCACAGCCAGGGCTATGACTGAACCTTTAGTAGCAACTGAAAATATCATATTTTCAAGTATTTTTCTCCGGACTTTTCTTGCAAGGCGTGCGACTTTTGGTATCCTTAGGATGTCATTTGTCATCAGAATCACATCTCCGGTTTCAGTTGCGAGTGCAGAGCCGGATATCCCCATGGAGATACCGACATCAGCTGTAGCTAAAGCAGGAGCATCATTGATTCCGTCACCTATCATGGCTGTCTTTGCTGCCTTCTGAAAATCTTTAACAATTTTAGCCTTGTCTTCTGGCAACAGTTCTGCATGGACAACATCCACAGCCCCTCCTAACTGCAATGAAACATTTTTCATTCTTTATTATGTGTAAATTTAGCCTGCTAGTGACAAATATGCCTTTTGTTTAACCTTAATAAGGTGCAATAATGAAGTTTTTGACAATTAGATTGTAAGATCAGGTATGTTCTCGCGTTACACAATAATTAAGCTTCACTTAATGTTGTCTTTAGAGAAAAATTACCTTAAATGACTGAAAAGTGCTAAAGATAGTCTACAATGTGATAGATTTAAGGTAGGCTGGCTCTTCAAGGTATTACCTGATCTGCTGCATGTTTAGCTGCCGCGTTACAGTCTCCTGTAAGCATGGCAACTTTGATTCCCATGGATTTGAGCTCTTTCAAGGCTTCTTTTGCTCCAGTTCGACAAACATCAGCAAGGCAGAAAATTCCAATATGTGTCGATCCCAAAAATACATACCCTACTGACTTTCCTTGGTACACCTCTCCTTCAAGTTTTGTAGCTGAAAGTGAAGATGTTAAGAGAGATGTTTCAAGTAACCACCAAATCCATTTCTTGCACTGTCCTTAGTTTTAAAATTTTACCTGAGTTACATCCTGCTCTAGCTGCTAGTTTCAAGTTTCCAATGTAAATTTCTTTGCCATCAATGCAACCGAATATCCCTTCACCAGGGAAATTCTTATAATCCTCAACCCCATTAGCCTTTGGCTGAACCGAATGTGACTGAGCGAAATCAATCAGTGCAGCTGCAATGGGATGACTTGACTTGCTCTGAATGCTAGACACCCTAAGGACATTAAATACAGAAAAGGTAAGTTTCCACCAAACAAAACAAACAATAAAAGGAGATATTCACTGACAACAAAATGGCATCTTTAAGTTTCCTCCAACACTAACAGAACTATTAAATTAAGCAACTTTTAAAAGTTGTCAAATATGCAATGTGGACTCATTTTTTAAAAAAAATATTGCTAATTGGAGGCATAGATAAGAATTGGAAAGTTTATACCAGTAAAGCAGAGTGTTATGGCTGATGTCGTCTGACAAGGACCTGAATTCGGTAACTTCAAAGTCTGCTCGGGTAACTGTCCCGGTTTTGTCAAAAGCCATGATTTTTACTTTGGCCAGGGTTTCAAGACAATCAGCCCCTTTGAAGAAAACGCCATGTTTCGCTGCATTTGTAAGTGCGCAGAACATGGCAATAGGAGTAGAGAGGACAAGAGCACACGGGCATGCACTCACTAGAGCAACCAAAGCTATGTGGAACCATTCTTTCTGATTGTGTACTCTTAATGCAGCAGGAATTATAGCTAATGAAGCTGATATCAGTATAACCACTGCAATAGTAACAAAAAGAATTCAGTCCAAAATTCAGAAATGAGAACATTTTAAGGACAATTTACAATGAACCATATGATGAACAAGGCTTTGGTGGAATTGTTTTGGTTTGTTGTAAATTTCACATTTAAGTAGGAGAAGCATAATGAATTCCCCACATAATGCACACATATTAAATAAAAATGCAAATTCACTGGAAAACTGTAATTACTGATTTCTGAGAAAGTGCATACTTGGTGTATAGTACTTGGTGCATTTGTCTATATATCTCTGGATTTGTGATTTTTTCCCATGTGCCTCTTCCACAAGCCTAGTCATTTTAGCTAGCACACAATTTTCTGCTAGAGTTGTAGTTCTAACAGCGATGTAGCCTGCAGAACGAAAATAGAAATCAGGAGGTCATATTACTGCTATCTAGATGAGAAAATAGAGAAGCATTACCATTTACATTTATGGTGCCAGCCCAAACAGAAGAGCCTTTTTGCTTGGCAACCGGAAATGATTCTCCGGACAAACTTTTCTCATCTACTTCGCAATTTCCCTCTACAACTATTCCATCAACGGGTACAGTCTCGCCTTCCTTGACAGTTATAACCGTATTCACCTGAATTTCGCTAACATCAATCTCTTCACCTGTTTCAGCTAACACGGCCCTTTGGGGAAGTAAATTAATGAGAGATGTCATTGCATCAGAAGCCTGCAAAGAGTAAAAATTGTCAAAACTTTCAGCCACAGAACATGACTAATGAATATGACTGCTTCATTTTTCTACTCCGTATTGTAGGATATAAACTAAACAGCATATCACTATGGAGGGAGAATTTCTGGCTTAGACAGCATCAAATAAAAGAACAGTCAATAACACGAACTTATCCTTTCTCAGGCTTTCAGACCATAAAACAGTTAACCAAAATTGATGTAGCAGATCAGTGCCTAAAACTAAGACACTTATATTGATTGTTGGGGGGTAAAACGAAGTAAAAAACTTGGACAAACCAGAAATGGAAAAGATACAGAAAAAAAGACCACAAACCTTTTGACTTGCCAGTGATTCTAACCATTCCGATATCGTGAATAAGAAAACAATTACACCAGCTTCCCAATAATCCTCTAAAGCAATTGATCCCACAGCTGCATAGATACATACAAAAAATCAAGCACCCATACTGGAAACTGTACAATGATTAAATGAGAGCCATAATGCCATATCCCTATCAGAAATAAAGAGTTTATTCAGCCAGAAAACTCTAAACAGTAAAAACATTTACCAGCTGTTAGAACAAGAATGTTGATGTTCCCGAAGTTGAGATGGTAAACCGCAGCAAAAGCCCTCAGTGCAATTGGAAAAACAACGAATGCAACCGATCCAAGCGCCAGCCATTGAAGTGGACTGTAGACATATTTGAGAAATGAAAGCAACAGCAATACACCAGAAGCAATGGTGAAGGGATTAGGCCATCGTTTCTTTACACTTTTCGCTCTCTCACCTCTCACACTAGCCTCCATCTTTGCTCCATTTAATGCCTTAACTGCATATGCAAAGTAAACAAAATTGAGCTTTTCTAAACATATAAGATGATCAAATATTAACACCATTACAGCTTCCTAGATCAAATTTCACACAAAACAATATTCTTACTTACATATCAGTTGAAATATATTGTCTATGTTTATCAACTTCTACCAAAAACAAGATTCTGTGCAGTTTAATCTGAGATGGAACGAGAAAGAGTACATACCAATATGTGATTGAGAGGCGATGAGTGGATCGTGGCGAACGATGACGGTTTTGGTGGGAACTATTACTTTTACGCCTTTGATTCCATCAACAGATTTCAGAATGCTCTGAATCAATGGAACTTCTGAGGAACAGCATATTCCCAGCACATCGAAGTAGCTTTCCTGTACATCCGCTGTGCTAATGATGGGTAACAGAGGGTCTGTAACGTTGTTCTGCATGTTTACTGTATGTACCAATCCTAACAATGATCCAACAAAAGTTGTTCTTATTTGTCATTCCATCATTCTCTTGATTTGACTTTTGGCTTTCCCTCTGCAACTTTAATCCATTTTCTTTAACATTGTGAACAATTTTTATTTGATCAAATATGAAACTTTGGGGTTTTGACTTTCGTGGTTCCTGGGCTTTATTCTCAACTCAACATTTTGTTTTCTTTAATGACGATGACGATGATTATAGGGTGGAAAAAATTCATGACATAATTTCTAAAAATAAAAAATTAATTTGTTTCCTTCCAAACCCAATGCTCCTCCTTTCATCATCAATTTTTAAATCCCTTCAATTTTTACAACTCTCTCATAATTACAACTCTCTAAAAGTTGCAGGAATTGAAAAATTAATGGTGAAAGGAGAGGATCGGGTCTGGAAGTCAAGAAGAATCGTTTTCTGTTTCAACATCATTTTTTGGAAGAAGAAATATTAAACAGTTTGAAAATAATAATAATTTTAATATGTTTTAGAGTAGTTTAAGTGAATTATTAGAGTGAAAAATGACATGACATACTAGTTGGCTTTAATATATTTTAATTTTAGTTTCTAAAAATGCAGTTCTCCCTCTTTCGTCTTCCCTCCCTCATTCTTCTCAATTAGTACTCTTTAATTTTATACAAGTACGCCTCCTTCATCTCCGCCGGTCCAGAATATGCCCCTTGTCGCCGCCGGAACCGCGTAATCCACCAAACCCATCAGCTCTGCCGCCTTGAATGTCACTCTTCGCAGTCAACACATACAGACTGTAACATTTTGGATTGTTGTAACAAACCCAGCCGGCAACTTTGGTCGGCTGGAGATCCTGACTCGAATCCGTTTCGCTCCGTTTGATGGCGACTTCGCGGCCGTGGGGAAACACATTTTTCAGAAATTAAAATTAAAACATATTAAATATGATGTGTATGCCAACTGAGCATGCCATATCATTCACCATGGTTTTTCACTCTAATATTTCACTTAGAGGATCATTACTGTATATTTTATTTTGGTTAGGCTGGGTCGAAATTTGTTTACCTAATCAACGCAAAGTTTCTAAAATAAAATGCTACCTTTCTTGGTTGAAAATTTTAAAATAAAATACTTGTCAAATGACACAAAATTTGGGGTGAAGTTAAGTCCTGACTCAAAGTTGACCATTTCTTAAAACATTTAATCGGAATATTCCAGGTCCAAAGTCGAAAAATGTCTCATCTAAATGCAAACACTTATCATTTCCGGGGAGTTAAGTTACAAAATGCTTGTACTAACTTAATTATAAACAAGCTTTTAAATTAGAAACACTTTGATGGATACATGTGTTTTATTTTTATATTATTATATGTTACATAAACAAGATCGTTCTACCAATCGGTAAAATCAAAGGAAAACCAAATTCACAAAATACATCTGATCGGTCATTTCAGAGCTCATACTATCGGTGAAAAAGAGGAACAGACCAATGTTTTCTCCAATATATACACATGCAGCAAATTCCGGCCACGCGTCGGCCGGATCTTGATCGGATCACAGTTACCTTTCTTAACATCATCCAGAGCGACACTTTCGAGAATCATCAGCTCAGAAGAGGAAACCAGCGTTCCCTGAGGTCAGATTGGTAGGAAACCATGAAGAAAAGAATCACGAGAAGCAGAGCCACGCCCCAGGGAGTCCCGCCGGAGCGGTGGATCGAACCGTGCTCCGGCGAGTAGCCGGAAAAGCTCTCGAAGAAAGCGAGCAGCTGCAGGCCGAGCACGAGGAGCAGAGGCGAGAGCATGAAGAAGAGCTTGATCCCATCGAAGATGGGCCCGAAGATGTCGTCGAAGCTGATGTACCAGGTGAAGGTAACGAAGGCGAACAGGACGAAGAGGAAGAAACAGAGGTGTAGAGGCAGAGTTGACTGAGACTGAGAAGAAGATGAAGAGGATGATGAATAGTAGTAGTTGTCTGCCATTGTTGTGACCTTGGAAGAGAGGATTTATCAGTTGGTAGGTGTAATTGGGTAATTGTGTGTATGTGTTGTTTTGGGGGTTAGGACGGTGGTTTATATAATGGGGTATTCGGGGATCTGCAGTGCAGTGAGTGCTAACTTTTCCCCTAACTAAACTGCGTGTATACTATTCCAGGAAATCTCACATGGATCTTGAAATGAAATATTGGTATTATCAAAGTGATAGTTTATCGGTAAATATGCCAAAAGTAAGGTAGACAATAAATATAGAGAGACTATTTAAATATGACTAAATTTTTCTTTCAAGAAATTATATACAACCATGACAAATTTTCAATTGAGACTAAATTTTTCTTTCAAGAAATTATATACAACAATGACAAATTTTCAATTGAAACTAATTTCAATGGTTTTCAATGAATGATTATGCTCAATATGTAAAAGATTAATTTGAAAGTGAGAAGATCGGCAGTATAATACACTGAATTAATGATCATACTTAATATGCAAAATCTCTGGTTTGAAAATGAGAAGATCAAGGTCTGATCATTACATCATTTACATGTTAAACATAATCATTCAGTATATTACTATTGATATTTTCATTTTCATGTCTGATCAATGTTACATGTTTAGTGTTGATCATTTTCTCCCTTTCAAGATCTGATTTTTTTACATATTAAACATGATCATTCTATGTATTATTATTGATTTTTTCACTTTCATGCTTAATTAATCATTACCTGATCTGTGTTAATCTTTTCACTTTCATATTTAATCATTACCTGATTTGTATTGATTTTCTTACTTTCAAACCTTAGGTTTTAAATTTTTGAAACCAATTAAGACTCGTCTGTATTGAAAATTTGTAATATTGAAAATATGTACTTATATATTAAAAGATGAAAACGTTGGCTAACATGCCCTGGCCTCTTTTTTTGAGCTTACTTATTAACTAAAGATAAATAAATGTTTAAAATGTGAATCATTGTGATAGTTCTTTTAAACTCTTCTTTTCGATTAATGTGGGTGAGGTTATAATCTTTTGTGGCGAGGGTTAGTACAACAAAATCAACCACTACTATGAGTCTATGAAAATATTTAAAAAAAATTGAAAGTTATGAAAGTATAATTTGGAGTTACTTTTAAACCACCCCCGAGAAAGAGAGGCAGACTACGTAATTTACGTTTGTGTTAGTAAAATAATTGCGACCATTATTGGTTTAGCTTTGGATGCAATTCAGGATTCTCTGTTTTTTCCCGTAATTTGTAAGATTTGGATCGTCTTTTCTCTAAAATGATGAAAAAAGAGAAAAGAAAATAAATGGGCGGTGAGTGAGATTCGTACACATGGATCAGAGTAGGCCATTGCATTGAACAGCCGACACCTGTCACCGACCTGGACCATATCTTTAGACGGCTTGAATATTTTGAGAATAGAGTTCAATTATTTTTTAATTAATTTAGTGCTGTGCATCACCGGCTGCGCGAGGGTGGGCTATGAAATTGTTTTATTGGCGCTAAAGTAGAAAATTTTCTGCCTGGGACCCTTCACTATGTACAGTGAATACTGATTTCTTTTATTAAAGTCATTAACTAAGTTTATTAGAACTCTGATTATTAATTTTTTCACTTTCATGCAGTATTAATTAATAATTATCTATTTTGTGTTGATCTTCTCGCTTTCAAATATGATTTATACATATTAAACTGTCAAACCAACTGAATATGTTGACTAAATGAATACTAGTTTACACCCGTGAGTGTAGCCTAGTGGTTGGGACATTGGTTAAATTGTTCCGAGGTTGTGATTTCGAGCCTCGAAAGCGGCAGTGTGGGAATTTTCTTGTTTCAATGATCCCTTGTGCGCTCCGAGCAGTGAACCGGCCAATATTGTTTCTGATTTACTTCCTCACCGAAGTTTGTGGTGTCGGGCGGGTGGGGCGCTGCGGGCGAGCGTTATCGCCTTTTGTCCTAAATGAATACTAGTTTGTCCCAACTGAAATTGTACATCAAGAAACTATCACATATATTAAGAAATATAGGATGGGTGAGGAGATGTGAGGAATGAAAGAAATAAATCATAAAAGGAAAGCATGTGTAATTTTTACTAATAAGGAAAATGTATTAATTTAGTTGAGACTGAGGTAATAGTAATATTAATTGCAGAGACTAGTGACATAGAAAGGAGTATAAAAATTGAAATCAAGGTTGTCCTGCTTGCCAGAGGATGGAGAAACAATCAAATGCTGAGAGATTGCTCCTATTAAATTACAAACAGAAGCGGCCAAGATTAGGTAATTTAGGTACGGTAGTTATAACTTGGCATGCCTGCCTGCATCAGCTGAAACGTGATAGAATATTAATTAATACGTGAAAATGAAACCAACAAAATCCACGTTAGATTGGATCATCATGTTCTTGCCAAATTGCTGACTCTGAAGCTTTTGTTCGCCCATTTTTATAATGCAAATTTATGAATTATGATCCTGATCCAGCCTTTTTGGTAATCAATTTAAAGTGATACAGTACATATTTAATGATTTATGCCTGCCAGTGAGAGTGGCACTAAAGTTCGTCCTAATTTCTTAGCTACGAAGGCGAGGATCCAGGGCTTTTCAACCACACTTTTTTAACAAAGCTTTTCATAGTGTAACGTTAATAACGGATACATTTGCAATATTGTATGTAGAATGGAAGAAAATTTTATAAAGCAGTAATGAAACTTTGGAAAAGATAAATGTCCCTTTTGGCTAAGTCAATAGGATGGTTACAACCAATCCCACTATATAGTGCATATGTAAGCAACGAATAACAACATTTTTGGCTACCAATAATATATTCATTATGTTTGTTTATTTTGTGTGTCTAGCTAGCTCAACATTTCGGATAGTTACTTATAAAGTGTAATATTGTTTCTCAACTAATTCTCATTTAACAAATGAAAAATTCTCTTTAAAAGTAGACTAAATATTTCATCCCACGAAAATCTTCTATTTTACTATTGAAAAAAAAAAGGTTCCTGTGAAACTGGTCTCACTTGAGACAAGAGACAAATATTTATCATCTCACTATTAACCCCAATTTTTGCATGATCATTTAATGTATTATTACTAATCTTTTTATTCAAAGACCGATCTTTTTATTTAGTGAGACCAAACTATACTATATATAAAAGTGCTACATTGTGAGAGCTCATGTGGAAGGGACACATGACGCTCTCACATAATTTTCTCATTTTTTTAAAAAAAAAAAACTAAAAATACTATTTAGAATATTCATATTTTGTTCTTGGAACAAATGTTTTACTGCTAATTTATTTAAATTAACAAATTTGTTACCTAATCATATAAAAAATAGATTTAATGGATATACTCTATTAATCAAGATATGAAATTTATGGAGTATAATAAACCTTTCATGTTTCGATTTCATTGACTACTAATACTATTTTAAAGATTAATTTTTGGACATACCTATATATAAATTACCTTTTTTGAGATAATGATATTTTGATATAATGATATTATCTAGTTCATACAAATTTTCGAGCATCCGGGCATTATCTAGTTCAATTGAGAATTTGTCATTGAAGATTTAACCTAATTAGAGGTCAAAAATGAATAACTTAACTATTCTCTATATATCCATGTTTTTCCTCAATGAAAAGGAAGATATACTCCCTCCGTTTCTCTTATATTGTCACTCAATTATTCATTATAATTTTTGTTGCGAGTTTGACTAATAATTTAAAGAGGTATATGAATAGTAATATGATAGTATGATATACTTTTGGATTCTTCTTAACTTGTACTTTTTATATATCAAAATTTTTGTACTTTTTATATATCAAAATTTTAGAATGAATTAATATATATAATTAAAGTTATTAATGGTTAAATTTGCCGTCAAAATAATGTTTTGGTCAATTGTGACGAAATAAGAGAAACAGATGAATTCAATGATTAAGTTTAGGAAAAATCCACTCCCCTCACTGATGCTCCCAACCATTTAAATTCAAATCAAAATTAGATCTCGATCCGTTTTGGTCCTTTTGGAGGCTTCCAGCGCTCATCTACTTTTGTGCTCATCAACTTGGTTTTTCTCAGCCAATGCCTTAATAGAGCAGCCCGAATATCCACGAATGTTATCATAAGTTAATATGAACAAAATTATCATTATTTATAATTGAAAATAAAGTAAATATCAATTCAACGTCGATTTAATGAGGCCATGTTTTCTTGTTATAAGAATAGAATCATAATCAGTCCTGTTTTTTTCTTGTGTTTGATAACACCTCTATCATAATTTTACACTATTATTTTGCAAGATAAATTACAAAAATAAAAATAAAAAAATTTGATGGAGCTCTAAGCTCTTAAATAGTTAAAAATAGGTGTGCACTATGATTTAGTAGCCTATTCAACGTTCTTTTTTTCTCGTTTACAGTATCTACCAAACTCAATTATTAGTATTAGGCCCTGTTTGCTAGACCTTATTTCCACCATGTACTGAACTGAACTGAACTAAATTGAACTGAACTGAATTGAACTGAATTGAATTGAACTGAACTGAACTGAAGTAAAATTGATGTATTGAAAAATGGAATCAGCATAACTGAATTAACCTGAATTTCATCAATTACATTTTCACTGAACTGAATTGAACTGAACTGAATTGAACTGAACTGAACTGATCTACAGATAAGCTCTGGTAAACAGGGCCTTACTCTAAACGAGTATTATTGTACTAATTAATGGTGCCTGCTTTCATTTTCTTCGTGAGTTTATGGCCAAAAGCTACTCAATCAATTGGACCATGATCAAATCAATTATTGTACCATAACTTTTCGCCATACTCTCAAAGTTTCGGTTCATTTTTTTAATTTATGGATGAATTTTCCATCAAAAAAATTGGAGTATATCAAGAAAACAAAGTTGTGGTCCAAGCTTCAGCAATATATGCATGGCCGAAAGTGCAATGCCAGGATCTATTTGCTCGGATTATGCTTCTCCTTTTTGAAGATGTAGCACAATGGAACCAATGTAAGAAGATGAGGACTTTCTCATCATATCATGACACGATGCTTAACTAAATTAAAAAAAAATAAAAATTTAACTGAACTGAAATAATTTTGAAATTTATCATATATCATTGTAATCTATAAGAAAAATAACTTTCAATAAAAAAAAATTAACTGAACTGAACTCAAAAATCATAAATATATTTATGTGAACTGGAAAAAATTAAATAATCTAAATAGAACTGAAAAAAATATATTTAATTGAACTAATCAACTGAACTGATTTTTTTTTTTTAAAATCTAGCAACCTAGCTTAACTATTTAAGACAAAATTAGAAGATCATTCGATCAAAATTAGAGAATCTTTGAGCAATATCGGGTTATAATTGATTAAGGAGATAAATATTGAAAAAGGAAAAAACAAAAATAATCCTAATTACCAGGACTAACTCTAACTACTTTTACCCTTTCAAAAAAAATTCTAACTAATTTTAAAACCTATTTTCATGGAAATTCAATTGATGATGAGGAATGATCAAGATCTCCTAGCGTGGTTTGGAAAGTGATTTTCTGCAAATAATTGTTCTTCAATCTGTCAAAGGTAAGCCTTTTTCACAACAGCACCATTTATCAAATTCAATGACTGTTTGATTACGTGTTCCCGATTTGCCCAGACAATGTACTACATTCATGTTTATACAGATCAACGTCGACTGTGATATAATTGTACGGATTTCGTCGACCTTATTGATTTTGGATTCTCGATTTTCTCGGTTTTTGTTCGTATATGTTTGTTCTGCATTTTCCCAGAAGCAATTAGAAAGGGTTATATTCCCATAAATTACGATGATAATTGAAGCAATCTGCAAAGAGACACGTTTGATTATATGATCGTATTTGGTTTTTTGTTTGACTAACGATAATATTTTGCTACAAATACTAGAAAATGGAATCAATGAGAGGACAAAACGGCATTCAGATGCTACTTACTGCGGAACAAGAGGCACAACAAATTGTCTTAGAGGCCAAAAACAGTAAGATGATTCATATACATTCCTATGATTATAAGGTCGTTTGTATGTTCGATTTGATTAATTAAGCAATAGTCATTTGCATTTTTGACTATGATTCTGTGGTTGTTCTTATTTAGAGCAAGCTGCATCATTTGCATATCCATAATTCTGCTGGAAATCTGTACAATATCACAGTTTTATGCAATGTTCAGGTGATTAAATTGATATGTATTCTATGTTCTAACAGAGAAAGTGGCTAGATTGAGGCAAGCTAAGAAAGAAGCTGATGAGGAAATAGCACAACTACGAACCCATTTGGAGAGTGAATATCAAAAGAACATTTCAGAGGTGTCATTTTGTTGATCTTTCTGTCTTTTTTCGGTTCTTCAATTAGCTCTGTCAATTGATCAGCATATGGATAATTTCCAGGAAAGTGGGAACTCTAATTCTGTAGTGAAAAGGCTGGAAAGTGATGCCGAAGCCAAGAAGAAGACCATGAAGAAGCTGTTTTCAAAGAACTCACCTGATCTGGTGGCAAAGGTCGTAAAGTACATCGGCTCCGCTAAAGCTTAATGCTTGAAGCAGGTGGGGTGTTCAATAAAGATTAGGCTCAGGGGGGGGGGGGGGAAGAAGTTGCAAAGATTAGCCTGATTTTCATACATTTTGATGATCAAGCATTCTTCTGAGTCATATATTTTGATCATACATTTTCATTTTCTGAGTCATGCATTTTCAATTTTTTAGCATAGATAACTGCAATTCAACATTCCTTCCAAGTGTGATCATCCCTGCATTATTCTGGTATTTCGTTAGTTCATTGCATGGATGCCTGACATTGTTTATGTCAGTAATGGATGTTGCGAATTATTCGACAGCTTAAAAAGATCTATGTCTATTTGCAGACACACACACATGTGATGCAAAATGTGCTGCTTTCCCCCTTAAAACCAGAAATCAGTAACTTTGTTTTGTACTGCAGTAAATATTATATAATGCATATGTCATGGCTGGAGGTCAGACAAGTGCATGCATACGTAAGACATGAGTAATTTCTCCCCAACAACATGAAGAAATTAGCAGACCTATTAATTAGAGTTATTCGGAGAAGCACAACCCCTAAACTTCAACTTCGATGTAAATACCTTTTTCTCTTTTATTTATGAGCACAGCAAAGATATGAAAGGTCCGCGTATTTAATTGGCTAATTTGTGGAAAGTGATGTTCCAACATCATGTAGACAGAGTCATGTTGGAACATCGGCTTATAAGGTTACATGTTAGAGAACGTAGTGCACCTAGTGCTACAAGGTTACATGTTAGAGAACGTGTTGATTCAGTGAAGGTTTTACTGGCTCAAGATGCTTCAAAATAGGATGTTTCAGATACTACAATCTTTTGTGAAGAAGGTTCCCTATATGGCGATACAATATCAAGGGCTGATTTCCAGCACTCTAAGGAGTATAAGGATCTATGTAGTCCAAAAGAATCACCGAAAGCTTGGACTATGCGACTCAGGCACTCTCTTGTCAAACAGAGCTATCGTCGAGGGGGAGTAGACTGCGCTTTTATCGGTGCTCATACTTGAGGTACATACCCTTATAATCTGTATAGTTGTTATTTATTTCTCATAAAAATAAAAACATAAAAATAGTAGTATTGTCCTCGATGTTGCAACATCCTTGAGTTTTGGATGCATCGGCCCTCTATGTTTTGTTCAGAGTGTATTTGAGTGCTGATAATGGTAGGAACTCTGAGTTGTTGAAGTAACAAGGAGTTGGTATTGATTTGAGTGATGATGCTGATGTTGCAACGTCGGAACAACCTGGAGGTGCTGGAAGTTGAAGAAATATTGATGAGGAAGTTCTATACTTATATCTGCACAAAGCACTTCTAGACAACAGAGGATGACGAAGAAGATCAGATCAGGAATTTAAGGCCAAACTGAGAGGTGAATTGCAGGTTCAAGTTCTAAGTTCTCACTGAGGATTTCTAAAGGAACATGATTGCAGAGCGATGTGATAGCTTATAGAAGGTTGAGGAATCTGGACTCTAACCTGTGTCCTCTAAGGAGTCATGGTCTTATGTGCGTGATTAGCAAGAAACTCAGAAGTTTGCCCCCGACAGTTATTGTGCTTTGTGATAGTGATGAAGTGATGGAATATATTGTTGTTGAGAAGATGGTGCTTAGGTAGAGAAAGGCGTTACAGATATGGTATACATGAACCAGAGCTAATTCGTTCGATTGTTCAAAGAAGATGTTACTTTTTGGGGTTAACGCTAAAGTAGGTCATGTTCCAACGTCAGAACATTATAGTTTGGTGACCATGCACTGCATCATATTGAAACATCAGCAACTACCACTCATAGTCCTCTCGTATCGGATACTCTACTCATGGATCACAAGCACAACTGAAGTTCGTGAAACAAAAGTTGCAACGAGGCCTTTGAGACTATCCTAATCTGCATTCAACCAGGTATTTTGTTGATTTTCTAGGTTGTATATGCATGAGTACTTTGGTGCAGTGTGTTTATTGTTTTGAATTCTGGCATTGGTGGATTTGGGCTGCAAATTAGAGAACGAGTTCTAGTTCATCCTGGTGACTTTGGGCTGTTTTTTTTATTAAATTAGACCTCTGTATGGTGTTTTGATCTCGTATTGACAGTTTGAACTGAGCAACTTCTTGGTTATGAATGATATTAAAAACTCATAGGCGTTGACCATAAGGGGAGTTGATTCTGGTTTGAATGTTTAGAGGTGATGTTGTCCATGTTGGAACATCAGAACAACCAGTTCTGTACATGGTGACGTTGAAACATCAGATTGTGCACAGAGAGTGAATCAGCTCAAGGTAGTCTCAAGGAGATTGAAGGTGATGTGTCTACAACTCAAGGAATTCTCAAGTAGATTGAAGGTGATGTGTCTACAGCTTAAGGAATTCTCAAGGAGATTGAAGCTGATGTGTCTATTTGGACTCAACTAAGTCTTATTGTTTAGAATCAAATCCCGCACATAATACATAAGGTATTTGTTGACTCTTGAAGATTAATCTTGATAGATGTTTTGGTGGACGTCTGCTTTGCAAACTGTTGGTATTATTTAGGTATGAATATTTGAGAATCCGTTATTTGAATTTCTGGGGATCTGTGCCTGTGTGGTAGGATTATTTGGGTTTGTTGGAGAATTCTCTACGGTACTGAAATATTTTTATATCTGGGATGTTACTTGATCATTGAAGACATACAGAGAGGATTCTGAGGTAGAAGTCAGGGGAGCCACTTATGTTCTGAATGAAGATTTGGATGTGAGTTGAGTGACAAAAGTAAGGTAGATTAATGTTGCAACATGATGGTATTCTGGATGTACAATTGACGGCTGATGATGTTGCAACATGGTTCAGTATGAGAAAGCTCATGTAATTTATTTTTGAAGGGCCCAGTCGGATTGTATTCTAGAAAAATGTTGGGCCAACATGGTTTTGCACTGAGTAAGTATGTCTCTTGCTCTTCAATCATTACTCCAACACAACCTCCTTGCCGCTCTCAATGACTCTTCAATTTGTTAGAAGACTTCTTCTGCTGCTATGAGTGCTTGCAAGGAATTTACAGAGAACAACCACCATCACAGTGTACATATGGAAGCCACAAACTCAAGGTTGTACACTTACTGAACCCTAGACGTCAGTACTTGAGTTGTTATCTTTGGCTGAGGTTGAATTGTTTCACTGCTGAGGTGAATGTAGCCGTATGATTGGTTGTCCTAAGGATGAGACCATCACGAATTTAGGGGGAGCATCATTGTTGTTTAAGGAATGAATAGTAGTAGTGATGTTGGGACATCACTTGTGACTGATGCCTCTGAAGAGAATGGTAGTGATGTGACAGGATCACCGTATGCATAACTAGTGGTCAGACTGGAATGGAATCTTTCCCTTGCACTTTCATATGAAGCAGTCGGCTGGTCTAAAGTTTGAAGCATTTGGTTTTACAATACGTGTCAAGTTTTTGGGATGCAGTGTCAAACTTCGGCGAGTATGATAAGGGAGTGACTTATGGTAATGATATTCAGAAACGTTGTTTTTCAGATCATGAGTAGCATTCTTCTATGGATGACAAATGAAGTATCAGCTACTGAATTCTATTCTGATGATCTAATACGGCATACAGTGTTGTTCAGTTGATGGGATAGGTGTTTCGAGATGATATGATTTCTTCAATCCCAGTGAAGAGAATGGTGTTGGATCTGGTTGAGATTGTGTTTGATAAGTTTTATGAGCAGAAGTATCTGAGGCATCCGTCTGGACTTAATGCTTAGGGGTCTAAATCGTTTGGTGCTAATGCTATTGGAATCCATGTTCCAACATCGGTTTCGGGTCTGATCAATCAGAATTAATTTTCCCTCGTAATTGTTGTCTCTTGAGCTATTTTTGTCTGCACACAATGGTTGTATTTCTGGATTACAATGTCACATGCCACTAATATGACTTGAGACATGGGAAAGCTTTTGTATTGCACTAGAACAAGAAGGGTGTTTGCTCTTGGCATGATGTTTTTTGAAGCATATGCATGTGGCTGCCAAGTTTATCAGGAAAAGATATGGTACACTCTTTACTGTTGTTCTCAAAGAAATGGGAGTTGAAGTTACTTACTTCTTCCGATGAGTTTAAAGCAGTCGATACATTGAAGGAAGAGTGTCTGCTAGAGTGACTGTTATATATGGCATATTGCATTTCTGTTGAGGTAAACTCTATATCTATGCCAATGTAGTTGGGAATTTTCTGTTGAGTATATGCAGCTCTTGAGGATGCTAGAACTTGTTTGGAATTGTGGTTTTGATTCTGATAACGTTTTTGAATAGCAGAGTTCTAGTAATGATAACAGCTCTAAATGAGCTCAAGTATCCTGACTAGTTGATGTTTAATCTTGCCTCTGTGGTGTTCTTTTGAGGGCCTTTGGCATATTCATGGCCCCAGGGGGAGAATTTTGGATGATGTGGGATACTTTGTTTTTGGATGACTGCATTCTATAACCAAGTGTTTTTGCTGGTAGTTATTGGCTAAATATTTCGTCTAGTTGATATCTGGAACTCAGGGGGAGTTATACTATTGAACTAGTCTGATTCTGATATTCAGGAGGAGCTTTTGGGATCTATCTTTAATCTGAGATTTATATCAGTTCAGCTTTAGCCATCCAATGTTTATCGGGTCCACAAATTGCCAAAGGGGGAGATTGAAAGGTCCGCATTTTTAATTGGCTAATTTGTGGAAAGTGATATTCCAACATCATGCAGACAGAGTCATGTTGGAACATCGGCTTATACCAGCAGGTTTAAAATGCGAAATACGCAAGGTTTATTTATGGAAAGTTCGGTTTATGGAATATTACTGCGCGTCGTATTTATGGTATGAATACAGTCGATGGAATATTCTCAGCTCATGATTTCAGAGAATATCGCAAAGGATTTGATTTGAAGAGATAAGGAATAATTGGCGATAATCAAGGATTTGGAGATATTCGGGATTCTACTTTCCAAGCTTTGTGTGAACTGATTGAGAGTTGGAATGTAAAGAGAATTCTACAGCCGTGCTAACTGAATGAAGACACGACTATGCGCTATAAATTGGACAGCAGCTGCAACGCTCAAGCTAACAATTTTATTGAAGAACAATTCTGCACCCAGAATTGTATGTAGCAGAGCAAGGCAGCAAGGTCCAACAAACTTCATGCAACCTACTCTGGGACATGAAGGTTTAGTAGTGTAATCACACACCATAAAATCTCGGGAGGAGGTGATCTAGCGTCAACAGGAGTTGAGACCGGTGGGATTCAGTTAAGGCAGGATTGGTAGCAAGGGAGTTGCAAATCCACAGATAGAGTAGTAAAGATAAGTTCTTGTATAAACTGTATCTTTGACATACTAGTGGATGATTACATTACTGGGCTTGGCCCCGCAGACGTAGATGCGATGCATCGAACTGCGTAAACAATTGATGGTGTCATTTAATTTTCTGCACTTTACTATATTTCATGTTTGAACACCATCATGATAGGCAGAATCTACTAAAAAGTAATTGTTTGTTTTTAGTAGATAGAATTTCAAGATATTCTTACCAGAGAAGTAGTTGATGTCGATTACATAGTAAAGGTTTTCTGATCCGTATTCTCGAATTATATCCCTCATCCATTGACTGGCATTTTTTCTCTATGTGTACTGCTTTATGTCATTTAAACTCTGGTAGTAGAATTACGCACATTCCCACAGAATCAAACTGTGTAGCAGATTTCTTAGCAAAAAGAAGCTCCCAGTTACCGCTTACTTGCTCTCTTGCCTTTAGGGATGCTCCTAGAGAGTTAAGAGGCTTGATTTTTTTTATTTTTTAAAGATTTATAGGGCATTCCTAATTTGAGGGTGTTTAAAATAAAAAAAGAACATATTGATGTTTTTTTCACTTCATTTTGTAGATCCATAGATCCATGGCAGAATTCACAAGAGAACGGGGAGCTATTTGCCACTCGGACTCCAGGATTTTCTTTACAAAGAGGAGATTGATTTTCCTCTGACATGATCCAAAAATTCATTTACATGGAGAGCTGCATTATCATCCACAAGGAGGATAAAGAAGCTGCTGTCTCAGGAGCACATCTCCTTTTTGACAGAATTTTATGGTTGTGTTTTTTTGAATTTTGAACTATTACCTAACTAGTATGGTTTGAGGCATGGAATTCTCGATCATCCAATCCCTCAGGTGGCGGAGTTGTATTTAGAATTGTTGATCACTAAATTGTTCCCGGAGCTTGCATTGGAGGAGTGAGTATCCTTAACACCATGCCTAAACCTATGTCCAGGGTGGTTTTGATTAAAAATAAAATGCACCAATTCCTTTCCTCTTAGGTTATTTTTTGTAATTATTTATACACAAATATGGGGCTTCACCGGGAAAGGAAACTGTTTTTTATGGATTTAACATGTAAAATGAACATTTTTTAGTTACAATTTTCAAAATTGACACTTTTATGATGCTAACAGTGCCAGAACCAGATCTTTGGGGGAGCGAGATCAACTTGGGAGAGCAAGATTGGCTTGCGAAAACCTATTTTCCAAACCCTGAAACCTAATTTTTACAGTAATATAGATTGCTCAACGGATTTCAGGGAGCGGTCGAGGTCCCACGCTCTCCAAGTTCCCCAAGTTCCGCCATGGATACTAACATATAATTTTAGATGTTTTATATCACCCATATACAAAAATATTCTGCAACAATATGCTAAAGCTGGATCACGTGAGAGATATTATATAATTTATGACTATAAAACATCACACTAAAATTATATTTTAGACCATAAAATGTAAGGCCCTGTTTGCCAAACCTTATCTATAGATCAGTTTAGTTCATTTCAGTGAAAATGTAATTTGATGAAATTCAAGTTAATTCAATCATGCTGATTTCATTTTCCAATACATCAATTTTTATTTCAGTTCATTTCAATTCAGTATATCAAGAAATAAGTTCTAGTAAACACGGTCAAGGATAAAAATTAACCATTTTACCCATGTGGATTGCTTGCCGCCCTTTTCATCAACTGTTGTAAAGTTTTTTGCCAGGGTTTTATCAACCGCCTCTAGCTTGACGGCAAAATTTTCCCGCTTTCTCTATAACTTTGCCGCCAATCTCCCCTGCCTTATCTGTACTCAAACTTCAACGCCTCCCCACCGCGCCGCGCCGCCGCCCACCACCAATACGATTGCACTGCCGTCGCCCCGCTACTCCGCCGCTAGCCTCTGTCGTCGTCTGTCGGCTGCCAGCGCGGCTTCTCCCACCCAGACCCAGGTAAATAATTATAGCCAATTTGCCCATTTCAATTAACTGGTTTGGTTTTTAGTATACATGATTCATGAATGTAGCCTGAAAGCTTTGATTGTTTCTCCTTTTTATTTACCTGATAATGCACATCAACTGTATGTGTAAATGCCCAACTAAAGTAGAAGAAACCAAATTCAGTTGCGGGTGGATTCGTTCTATTCCTCGCCCCTGATTTCAGAATCGAAGTCACCAGATTTCATTTTGCTTTTGGGGTGCTAAAATTGATGCTTTATTTTCTTAACTTTTTGTGTTCTGGTATGTCTAGGTGATACGTGAGCTTAAAATTTTCCAAATTGTACATTCTGGGATTCGTAGGACTGTGTTCCTAGAATTAATCTGGGGGTGATATTACGTTAAACTATCGCAACATTGTTTCCTAAAACATGTGAGGATTGCACACTGTTGATAGATATATTGCGCTGTATATTTAGATGTCTTAGGTATTATTGATACTCTCGGACTGTAAAAACAGTTTTACTTGTCATGTATGGCTTAGTTGTGATTCAGTAACTGCGTATAATCTGTGTACCTTTCCGGGTATGCTATTAATTGCCTTATTATTCTTTCTTACCAGAACAGAGTGCGGGACTAGTACTGTCTTATTGATATAGATAGAGTACACCAAAGCAACATGCTTGCCAGAATTCGCACATTGGAAAGGAGTTTTCCTCAAAGAGTTGGACTGCTTCGCATACTCCGACAGTGTACTCAACTCATAAATAATCACTTCCTCAGTTCGAAGATAATTCCATCTCATGTTAGCTGTCAAAGCTTTGGGAACTTGAGCTACCATGATTTGGATGGGTGTATTGCAGATGAGAAAGGACTGAAAATGTCTGATGATAGCTCCTGTATAGATAATGATGCAATCAAAATTCAAGCACTTCTGAAGCTTGAATCCGAAAATTCGGTTGAAGAAATTGAGCAATCTCTAAGCTCATGCTCTTTGACTTTTTCGGAGGACTTGGTTCTTAACGTTCTTAAGCGCCACCGTTCTGATTGGAAACCAGCTTACAGATTCTTCAAATGGGTTTGCAATGCTGAATTCCACAATGGATATTCACCAGGGATTGGTGTTTACAATACAATGCTCGATATTCTTGGCAAGATGCATCAGTTTGATAAGCTCTGCCACGTGCTTGATGAAATGTCCAAGAAGAAAGTCTCGATAAGTGAAAGGACTTATGGCATTGTAGTTAACAGGTATGCTGCAGCACATAAAATTGAAGAAGCCACTCAGTTCTATTATAAGAGGAGGGAATTAGGTTTGGAGCTTGATTTGATTGCTTTTCAAATGCTTCTATTGTCCTTATGTCGGTACAAGCATGTTGAAGCTGCTGAGTTTTTGTTCCACAACAAGAAGAATGAATTTGAGGATCATATAAAGACTTGGAATATCATTTTGAATGGGTGGTGTGTATTGGGTAACTTGCGAGAGGCAAAACGGTTTTGGAATGACATTGTGACTTCACCAGTCAAGCCAGATAAGTTTACATATGGCATTTTCATAAATTCCTTGAGTAAGGCAGGGAAGATTAGTACTGCTGTGAAATTGTTTCAAGCAATGTGGGACAAGGGTTGTGAGCCAGACATTGCTATTTGTAATACAGTAATTGATGGTTTGTGCTTCAAGAAGAGGATTCCCGAGGCTCTTGAAATCTTCCATGAGATGAATGAGCGAGATTGTTTACCAGATGTTGCCACTTATAACTCACTCATTAAACATTTGTGTAAGATTAGCAGGATGGAAAAGGTTTATGAGCTTTTGAATGAAATGGAACAGAAGGGGGGTGATCTTCTGCCAAATGCTAGAACTTACGGATATTTATTAAATTCCTCAAAGAAGCCAGAAGAAGTTGATGTGATTTTGACTAGGATGGAAAGGAACAAATGCAAGTTGGATGGAGATGCCTACAATATGCTGCTAAGGTTATTTATGAATTGGGGTGTTGATGAGAGGGTAAAGGCTACTTGGCAGGAGATGGAGATGATTGGAGTTGGACTGGACAAGAGGTCTTACACTATAATGGTTCATGGACTATTTGACAAGGGAAGGCTGAAGGACGCCCTGCACTATTATCAAGAGATGAAGTCGAAGGGAATATTTCCTGAGCCAAGGACTAAATTGTTGGTGGATGCCATAAAATTGAAGTTAAATGTAAAAGATTCTCCTAAGAAAGTCTGAAGCTGCGGCAGATGGATTCCATTGACTAAACATGGCATGTAAGGAATATTATCATTTGTAGTTTATATTCATTTGCTCTCCCATGACAATTTCCGTTTCAATATTTTCCTTTTTCCCATTTAGTCACCACAAAGTAATTACTGACGGTGATTAACTGATTATACATCTACATGCTTTCAAGTGAGAAGAATGCTATTTTACACAGTTAATAGTGTATTAAAAAGTAATCTTCTTTAAAAAAGAGAAGAAGAAGAAATTTAACTGTTTGTTTGAGATCGTTCTTTGAGAAAAATCTCATTTCTTTGAGAGGTTTGGGCTTTTAAGTAATACAATTCTATAAATGTGCACCAATTTTGCTTTTATGTGGTTTGTTGTAAGTTTGCATCTTGTGAATTAGAAACTTAAGCGTCTTTTCCACCATCCGAACTTTCCAATTCTTTTTTATCTATTTTGGTGTTTCTGCTACATCTACATCATATCACTTTATTGCATTTTCTGCCCATGGAATTCTGCACAAGGAAAAGGGAAGATGGTAATGGTCATCTACACCTGGTCTTACTTCTTACATTTGAACAAGGAAATTTTTACCTGATTAACATACTTGTTAAGCCCAAATATGGATTAGATCATTAAAGTACCGTTTTCACACTAGGGTTCTTCCTTGTCAGTGCTACAAAAGGCCTGCCTTTCATTTTTTTTAATCTTTCCATCAATTACTGAGAACTTGTTTGTAAAAATCTTTCTTTTGAATAGTAATTGCTCTGTTCAGTTATTGGTCATAAGAAGTTATAAAGAATTGTCTATTCAATAGAAGGGCACTTTTAGAATTCTCGTTGAGTTAGCTAAAGTTTTTATTTGCTGTTGCTGGTAAGTGTTTGATAAGGCTGCAGGATAAGATGTTTGTTTGCTCTTAAGAATTCAAATATTCAGCTTTATGTGCCTGTGTTTTGATTCTCTTTGTGTTCTTGATGCTGATGTGTATTGATGCTTACACTGCTTTGATATCAACAAGTGAGTCTTAATCTTTGGTATATATGTGACATATATCAATCGTCTTCTTTCGAAATTCATCATTTCATTGACTCGATAAGCCTTGTTATTGTAGGAACAATACGCCATAAGCTTTATGATAACTTGGCACCTTTGAAAGAACTTCTTCCTGCGTTTCACTTTTTATATTCCTCAGATGAGACGGTAATTGTTTTGCTTTCCTTCAATAATGAGATATTGGGGATGGTACTGCCGAGTTTGTTATTCAAGTTTTTTGAAAGAGATTGCTTGGGGATTTTTTTCTTTCATGAACTTTTTTTATTGAAAGAGTCAAAGAGATAAGAGAATAATTGAGTGTAGTCAATTATTTGGGCTTGACCGAAGAAGAACCACTTAAAAAAAAAATCAACACAGCAATAATTGTTTGCTCTTAAATAGGTGGCCGAAGTATGAGCATCAAATCCTACAAACTTCATGGCAATGGAAATCAATAGAGCCTTACTCATCTCTATTCTTATATGTGGTACGTACTCGTGTGTTCTCTTTTCATAGTTACTGCTTTCATGAGTCTGGATTTACCGAAATTATTGTTTAGATATAAAACAGACATTATTACACAGATGATTCTTGCTTTGATAGAGAAATATTACATTAGAATGACATAACACAGAAGTACATAAACTATTACTCCCTCCGTCCCAGCCTAAATTGCAATGAATCATTTTCACACTTGCTAACGCATACGTTTGACTGTAAATATCTTTAATTACATGTATAAGCTGCACATAAAAATTTAATATTTGAATACTACCTATTATAACGAATCTAGTGATATCAAATATGATGATATTGGTATTAATATATCTATTCAAATATATGGTCAAAGTTTAAAAGTAAATAGTGTCAAATAGTAAAGTGTGCAGTTTAGTCTGGGACAGAGGGAGTATTGATCTTGCAGAAAAGATAGTGGCTCTAGGATATGCATATATTAAGATGGTACTGATTTAGTGGAATTTCGATCATGAATCATGGCTGTTACAGATTAGTGTTCGTGTCAGTTCAACAAGACAGTAAAAAGAAATACTCGTACACAAGATTAGCTGTGATGAATGAAACTGAAAGGTTATTATTTTCTTCTGCTTGTTTGGGATATTAAAACAGGGATGATTCTGTTGGGAGCCCACGGCGAAGTGAAGCTCGTGAGAGCATGCCCACAGTATTGTTTGGAGGTTGATTATATCACCTGTGGAAACTCCCCGACGAAATTACCATCTCGTTGCAACTGTTGCTTGGCTCCCAAGAATTGCACTCTTCACCTTTCCGATGGAACCAGTCAGTTTTGTGGCTGAAGTCGGATTCATCGCAGATTGATGATGCAATAAGAAGTTTCTTCTTTACATTGCAACCATATATTATTAATGACAGACTTTATTTTGAACAATATATATAACAGTACTCGTGTTACTTTATTATTCTCCCTTTGAAGTTCATTCTCAAGAGCACTTGCAGTGAAAGACTTTGAAGAGATTTTGGCATTCTGAAGTTTATTTTTTAAGGCTTTGAAGAGATGTCAAAATTAACAGAATTATTTTTATGTGGGGGTTTGTAGTATTAGTTTATCGATTTGGTGTGCAAAATGGATAAGAATTATTGAATGAATGGATAGGATTTGGTATCCCAACTCACATTTTTGCATAAAAACCGACCCCACATACGCTAAAAGCTCACACATACAATATCTTCTGGTCAAATGCATCCTCTCACTTTAATAGATTTGCACAACTTGAAATTCAAATGGGAGGATTCTCACTCATCTTAAATGAATTTTTTAAATTAAACAAAAAAAATTAACCTTTACAAAATTATTTTACAGTCAAATAATTCGAAAGCATGGAGGCCATAAAGGTGCACCTTTTTCATTAGAGCCAAAACTTTGCATAAACATGTTTAAATGTTTTAGGCTTTGAAGAGATTTTGACATTCTAAAGGCTTTGAAGAGATTTTGACATTCTAAAGTTTATTTTTTAAGGCTTTGAAGGGATGTGAAATTAACAGAATTATTTTTATGTGGGGGTTTGTAGTATGTGGAGATAGGTGGCGATGTTCTTGTCTGGACCAGTTTTGGGATCCACGATCAAGCAACGATGGTTGTTACTTTTGTAGATTAATCGATTTGATGTTTAAATGATTGTTTGTAAATCGATTTGGTGTGCAAAATGGATAGGAATTATTGAATGAATGGATAGGATTTGGTATCTCAACTCACATTTTTGCATAAAAACATGTTGGATGATTTTCAACTGAAGTAGAATGGTATTCAATCGGACGATTGGTGCATGATGAGTTTGGTTGAATCGAGTTATCGTCTGTTAAAAAAAAAAGTTTTGAGTGGGATCTGTCCTTGTGGAGACCAAGGGTCAAGAGAATGAGCATTTTGATCTTTTAGTCACCTCGATTGATCTTTCAGTCAGTTCCTTGAGCATTCATTTTTTACCCTTGATCTTTCAGTTAATTGATCTTTCATTCATTTTGCTTGATCTTTCATTCAATTTCCTTGATCATTCTTAATCCTTGGTACATTACTGTTATTTGGTACAAATTCACACCGAAGCTCAGTCTCGAGTCGGTCCATGTGAGACGACTGAGCTTTGGCGACACCAACAATCTAAAATCTAACAGCGGCGGCGGGGTCTTTATAGTACTTAATTTCTGTAGAGACAGATCTCAAATGAAAAATGGTAGTTCAAAAAATCCATGCATGGTTGGTGGAGACCGTCATCATGATATTGTTGTTTGCATTGTGGGGAAAGCATATAATGTTGTTTGCATTGTAAGGAAGAGAAAAATGGGGGAAAAAAATACAGAAAAGAAAGTATATGCAGAACTCTTGGCAATTCAGTTAGGTCTTCAATTGGGATTAGCCTCCAGTGCTCCATTTACACTAGAAACTAATAGTCTTGCTAGCTATGAAGGGGTCAAAGAACGCTGTCTATTTACTGGTCTTTCATGAGCTATGTTACCAACTATACTTTTATGCTGAAAAGATTAGTTATGTTTTTACGGAGAGTAACTCAGTAGCTGATTTTCTTGCAAAGCACAGACAGAAGAAAATGTGAGCTACTAGTCCAAAAATTTGCCCAACAACCCCACATATGCTAAAAGTTCACTTATACAATATCTTCTGGTCAAATACATTCTCTCACTTTAATAGATTTGAACAACTTGAAATTCAAATGGGAGGGCACTCATTATGCAATGTGTGACTTCAGTAACTTATTCCATTAATATAAATGGAATACATGTGCCATATTTCAAGCCAGTGAGAGGTCTTAGACAGGGTTGGCCCCTATCGCCTTTTCTGCTTATCATTTGTCAGCAGTTTCTCACAGAAATGCTCAACTCAAGTCAGCATATTCAAGAGTACCAGTCTCTGGGTTATAAACGTGGACAAGGAGTTCTGAAGATAACTCATCTTATGTATGCAGATGATTGTATCATATTCTTAAAGTGCTAGTATGATAGATATTTTCACTTGGCCAAGATTTTGGATCATTTTGCAAGATTCTCAGGGCAAAGGATCAATCTCAGTAAGTCTTCATTACAGGTTAGTCCAAATGTCTTACCTCAGGAGGAAAACAGGTTAAGGTATACTTTGAATATTCACAATGATGGGATAGGAACAAAATATTTGGGAATAAACCTTATTCTGTCTGAGGGACAGGTAAGGATTTTTGGAGATATGATCTCAAGAGTTAGAAGGAAGTATGACAGTTGGAAGACAAAATACCTGAATGTAGCAGGTAGGATTACCCTGGCAAAACATACATTATCTTCTTTGGCTATATATCCTATGTGCATAATTAAGATTCCTGAGTCTATTTTTTTTTTAAAAAATGGACTGTATGACAACATCATTTATTTGGAAATGGGAATTGGAAGGAAGAGGAATCCATTGGATGTCTTGGGACAATATGTGCTTGCCAAAGAGTAAAGGAGGTTTGGGAATGAGAAAGGCTAGGGATATGAATAGAGCATTACTGGCTAAGCATGCTTGGAGGATAGTAGGACAGCCAGACTGTTTGTTCTCAAAGATCTTTTTAAAGAAGGATTGTAAGACAATAGACTTTCTGAAGGTTAAGTCAAGAGGGCAGGATACTTGGAGCTGGAAATCTATATTATGGGGTAAGGATTTGATCAAAGCACAGGTAAAATGGCAGGTTGGTTCAGGAGAGGATATTAGGATAACTGATCAATGGATTCCTGGTGTGGTTAATCCATTGAGTCAGCAAGGTGGGGCTGCTCACCAAACAGATTTGAAGGTGATGCACTTGCTACAGGAAGATGGACAATGGAGGCTACCAATGCTCAAAGTGTGGTTTGCACCAAACATTATAGGAGAGATTTCAAAGTTACATATTCCTGTTACAAGACAAAAAGATAGGTTGGTTTGGGAGGGAGCATATACAGGAGAATACACTGTTTAAGAGGGATATAAGAAGCAGCAGAGAATAGCTATGGATCAGGTTGGGGCAATGTGGACAAAGTTCTGGGGACTCAACTTACCTTTAAAAATCATTGTATGTGTTTGGAGAGCTTTGCAAAACTCATTGCCAACAGCTTTGAATCTCTGGTACATGAGGTCAATTCAATCCCCTATCTGTGTTAGATGTAATCAGTTTCAGGAGGATGTGATGCATCTCTTTTTAGGATGTCAGTCAGCAAGAAGAGTTTTGGATTTGCCAAGATTGAGCTCAAAGTTTCCCATAACTCTTAATTCCAGTGCTAATCAAAATAAAGTTTTTTGGGACTAGTTTTGGAATCCGTTCAGAAATCTTAATCACCAGCAGGATCTACAACTTCTCTTATGCACAGTGTGGGGATTTGGAAGGACAGGAACCTGGTGTCTTTCAGCATAAGTATAAGGATGCTCAATTAGTCTTAGATGCTGCTTCACAGATACTGAAGGTCATGGAAGGTAGACCTGCGGCACAGGACATTGAAGACACTTGTGGTCAATTTCAGTCTCAGGTTAGTGATCATTCAATTCATGGATGGCTTCAAATAGTACCATACTGGATCATCAAAATAGACGGAGCTTTAAAAAAAGATTCATGTATAGCGACTGCAGCATGGGATGTGGAATGGTCACAACAGAGTGATCAGTTTTATTTTAGTGGCGAGGAAGGTTTTCGTGCTTTTTCAGCTTTACATGCAGAAACTCGTGCGTGTTGGAAAGCTTTAAGTCAGGTGCCGCAGCATCAGGTTGGAGCAGTTTGGGTTCAGACAGATTGCCAAGTTTTGGCAAGTTTTCTCACTGAATTTTTAATAATGATATTTTAAAATTAAACAAAAAAATTAACAATGAATTTTCAACCCAAAAAAGCTTAAGGGAGGATTCTCACTCATCTTTAATAATGAATTTTTTAAATTAAACAAAAAAATTAACCTTTACAAAATTAATATACAGTCAAATAATTTGAAAGTATGGAGGCCATAAAGGTGCACTTTTTCATGAGAGCCAAAACTCTGCATAAAAATGTTTAAATGTTTTAGGTGCCACCAAAAACGTTTTAGTCTACTTTTCAACCCAAAACCTTGAGTGAAAAATGATTGCAAGAATGTTCAAAACAAAATTATTAAGTGAAAACTAGAAAAATTATATCATTCTAACTAGTAATTAACACTAAATATTCTTTCAAAGAGGGCACACATAAAGAAAACTTTTAAAAACTAATTAATATATATAGGATTAATTGGCTTAATTGTAATTTTAGTGCACGGTCCCCACCCTAAATCCGCCTTTGTTGCTCACAATATAGGTGCGTCAAATAAGATTCTCTTTACATATTCTGAAATAAAACTTTTCATCTTGAAATTTCATAAATCTTTTGCCACTCAGTGGCGGACCCATGAATTAAAGTTGGGAGAAACTATAATAAAATATACAAAAGTATAGGTAGTAAATTTTAATATATAAAAAAGTTTATATGTACAAAAGTAATTTTTCAATTTTTTTGGGGTGGCATGGCCCCCTTGGGCCACCTCCAATGTCCTTGCTCCCAATCCCTACATTCCACTTAGAGACTGTATTAAATAATTATTTATGGTATGAAATAAAGTATATTGACTTTGACTATATTTAATTATCTTAACTATAATTTATTATTTATGGTTAGCAAATAAATTATTTATCAATACCCAAATAGATTAAAATTATGTTGGCATTGTTAAGGCATTTTGAGTGTATTTGGTAAAACTGTACTTATAAGCAAATCTGACCAATAACTACTTGATTTTAAAGTTGCTGAAACCGGCTTCCCCTTTTTGAATGTCAAAACAGTTTTCGTTTTGGTCAAAACAGGTTCCCCTCAAACATCCACTTCCCAAGCTTGGCCAGCCAAAACCATTGCGACCAACATGAAGATCATGTGTAAGTTTCCTGATCAATTCCAAAAGGTGATTGAAGATTCTATATCTATACTTCTTAGACCACCGTAGTTGATTAGTGTCAGCAATATTGAAAAAATACGTTACAATTTACAGTCTAAATAGCAATACATCAAAGAAATCCTTAAAATGGTAATATTGGTAAAGTATATAATCACATTTGTGTAACATTTAACCTTTATAATATAATTATGTGATTTAAAAACATTTGGCGTTCCCGGGTTACCTTAATCTTTCCAGTTTAACTGTGTTGGTAAAACATAATTATTTATACACCTTCCTAATCAATCCATGACCCTCCACCTTCACCCGTTCACATGTTATCTGCTCTTTCTCTCCTTTAATGTTTTGTCCAAAATGTTAATTTTGTACTCCAAAGATTTCAACGCGGTTGAAACTACCTTTCCCAAAATGTTAATTTTGTATTCCAAAGAATTAAACGCGGTTGAAACCTTGTGTGGTCAAACACGGAAAAGTTGTAATTGAACGGGTTTTTCTTAAGAAAAAGGTAATGATTGAAAGATATTATTTTATTGATTGACCTAACATAATAATAAGAATATTCTAATTTTACCAAAAAGAAACAAATCTGAATTGTACTTCAATTTTTTTTATAAAACTAAACAAAACAAATTTAAAAGTTCTGTAAATTTCAAGATCTAAGAACAATATGAGAGGGTTAAATGAATAGTGCAATACATGATTTTTTAAATGCAATATAAGATTAACATTGACGTTTTGCTTTGCTAATAGGTTACCACGTGTTTTCATTGATATTGGATGAGCGGTTGATATGCGTGTATGATGACAATCTCGGGATTCTCGACCTTCTGTCTATACACATTTCCTAATTACAGCTGTAGTTTACCCTAGTTGTAGACTTGTAGTTGTGTTTCGTGTCTGGCAACAAGTTGTTGTTTCCTTGCAATGCCACCGTCACATTTTCTGTGAGTCCAACATTCTCATGATTCATGCTAAAGCTATCTAGCATGTGTCCTCCTGTAAAACCAACTTCGCCTCAAACCACGAATAAGTCGGCGAATAAATTTTTTGAAAGTCAATGGTTTTTAGAGTGCATGGTATCATTGGTATGTTTTACATACAATGAACCAAAATAAGTCAGAAATTCTAGATTGTCATTTGGGTGGTGCTCAGAGTTCCATAGTTGTGCTAATATGTCTCCATCAATGTATTGTTCTCCAGGCTGTGACCATGCACCAGTGCTTTCTCTGAGAGCATTCGTTTTCTTGCATGAAAAAGACAAATGAATTTTTTTTGAGCAAACCACCGTAGGTGGGGGGTGTATATTGGCTTCCCCAAGCCTTTAGAAAATAAAAAGGTACAAATCCGCTGTCAAGTACAGCACCCATGACAATATGTAACTCCACATGTGGAGGCGATGAGTAAGACTTCAGAGAAGTTTCTAACAATGTATCAATTCTAATACTTCTCTGCGTCTAATGCCTGTAACAACATATCTAGAACTATACTACACTACAACTAGAAACTAAAACAGGGATACAAATGATCAATACTACCAACAATCCGCCAAGTGCTGGTATCACCTGTTGGATGCCCTAATAGTATTCAGGAAATTAGACTACGCAAAGATATTATCGTCACCTTCCAGTAAGTCTCACGGTAAAAGAAACCCTGGCCAGTTCAGACTCTATCAGCTCAAAACTCTCACTCTCCAGTCATCTCACGGTAAAAGAGAATTTCTGAAAAGCTATATAACAGTTTAAGCACGAATGAATGCTATGTAACACACAATAGGCAGCAGCCCACATGATTTACTAATCTAGTGAAACAGAGTCGCCAACAAGTGAGTAAAGACTACTTTTGACTCAGATTTCTCCTCCCGTTCAATAACTAGATTAGAAGCCATAAACAAGTTTACCGAACTAAAAAGGACCCGTCGGAAACTCAATTTGGCAAATAACATTCGCCTAATTTTCTAGAAAAAAACACAATAATAAAGCATTTTTCCCTGTTGAAATAGAAAAGCCTAAATCTTAAAAAACATAAAGCAAGAAAATATTAAAAACACCTTCCTCCTAACGGGTCCAGATCCTCGTGAGCAGAACCGATCGAAACGGAATTCGAGTGAATCAAAAACAGAAAACTGGCCAGAGCCGGCTGGCGGTGGTGGTCCGGTCGAGTCGATAGCCAACGGTGGAGCTTTGAACGGCGATGTCGGCTTCAATTTCCGCAGCTACTTTCATCCGATGCTCGACAGTGGCTGTCCATGACCCGATCGACGATCGCCTTGGCCCAAAACGCGCCGATAGCGTTGGCTCGAGCTCAACGCCTCGGTGGCGATTTGGCCGCGGCTTGGCCGGTGGTTCTGGTGCGTCGAGAGGTGAGATCCGCGGGGATCTCCGATGCTCCCGATCTGATTTTATTGAGCTTCGCCGGAAAACTCCGATCTGTAACTTGGCAGAGAAAATGTGGGGTAGAAAATAAACAAACTACGCTACACTAAAGGTGGGAGAGGAGGTCGGCGCGGCGTCAAGGTCGACGTCGGCGGCCTCCTCCCTAGACACAGATCTGATTTGGGGTTTTTTAGAGAGAAGGAGGAGTTTTTTTTAAAAAAAGATTTAGAGAGAGAAAAGAGATCCCGTGGTGAAAAAAAAGACAAAGGAATAAATGTGTAGTTTCTAATCATCATGGAAATAATTTGAAACCACTTCATAGATTTAGGGCCGCTCAATGCATGTACGTTAAAAATGCTAAAAGTTTTTACAAGATTGCCCTTAATTAAGGCTAAAAATGCTAGCCAAAATGCAAGGGTTCATGCATGTAAGGGTATTTTGGTAAAAATGTGAATGTACATAAGAAAAACGTACCTGCATAGAGAAATCCAGTAGATTTATAGGATTTGAAGCAAGAGTCGATCATTGTATCAATCATAATAATTTTGTGTGTTAATTGGCATTATTCAGTACATTCAAGTGGGCACTTTGGGTTTCATCTTGATGATTCCCTTAAAAGATCCTTGCAATGGATATTCTTTCGAGGGCAAAGTTGTGTTTCGACTTGCAATCGATTCACTAACTTTCCCGAAAGTCGATATCAACTGAACATTTTCAATTTAGTCATCATCTCATTTATCTCTGCAAGTTTTTTAATTCCATCACATTACTCAGGGTTTTTTTTTTATAAGATTACTTTATTGATGGTGATTTTTTTAGGGTTTTGGCTCTCCACTAGAGTGGTTTAAAATGTTTAAAAAGGAATTGATTTCCAAATGCATTCACTATGTATTTAGCATTATATGTAGCATCATAAAATTAATTATTCTGAGGATTTTTTGAAAAACAGTAGGGCAGGGTCGTATATATATATTTCTTCCGAGATGCAAATCAAATGATATTTGTTAAATACATATAGGAATTTTGTAGAGTCGGTAAAATGAAATCTTTTGGTTTATCTTTTATGTATTTCTATCTCTACCATCCAAAAATGAAATCACACTTGATGTCAATGATAACTTAGGTCCTGTTCTCTAGAGATTATTTGAATACTTTTTAGTTCAGATAAAGTTTTTTTAGTTCAGATAAACTTTTTTTAGGTCAGATAAATGTTTTTTAGTTCATATGAGTTCAGATAAAGTTTTTTTAGTTCAGAAAAAAAAAATTTAGTTCAGATAAATGTTTTTTAGTTCAGATGAGTTCAGATAATCTTTTTTCAGTTCAGATGAGTTCAGTTCAGTAAACTTTTTTAGTTTTCAGATAATTTAAGTTCAGTAAACTTATTTGTTTTTAGTTCAGTTCAGTTTAAATCAGTTCAATCTTTTGAGCTTAATTGTTCATATCAGTTCTGTTCAATTCCATTTAGTTTAGTTCAGTTTCAATGTGATTTGATGAAATTTAGATTAATTTAGTCATACCGATTCTTTTTTTCCCAATACATTAAGTTCAGTTTAGCTCAACAACAATATAATTTGGTGCAATTAATTAAGGTTAATTTATTCATACCGTTTATTTTCATCACACTTATTTATTTTCAATTCAGTTCAGTTCAGTTATCTATATGTTTCAGCTCAACTCAAATCAAAATGTTTAGCTAGCAAACATGATCATATTTTTTAACATTAAGGCCTTGTGTGCCAGAAGTTTATATATTAGTCCAGTTCAGTTCAGTAAATTGAAGTGAAATGTAATTTGATGAAATTCATGTTAATTCAGTCATGTTGATTCTTTTTTTCAGTACATTAATTTTCACTTCAGTTCAATTCAATCTAGTTCAGTTCAGTTGAACATGAAATAAACTCTATCAAACTCTAAGTTATACTCAAATTACTAAATTTCAAATGTTTTGAAAATGTCATATTTATTTCATTTCAGTTCAGTTGATCTATACATTCCAGTTCAACTTTGTTCTACATATTTTCATATTAAATGTATTATGCTAAGATTAATAAATTTCAAATATATTGAAATTGATCATATTATTTTTAATTCAATTCAGTTCAGTTTATCTACATCAGTGCAACTCAGTTCTGTATATTTTAATATTAAATGTATTATGTTATATTTAGATTAATAAATTTCAAATATATTGGAAATGATCATATATTTTTTAGTTAGTTTCAATTTAGTTTAATTCAAATTATCTATATATTTCAATTCAGCTTAGTTTTTAAGTTCAAATAAGTTCAACTAAAATTTTTAAGTACAAATGAGTTCAGTTCAGATGAGTTCAGATAAAGTTTTTTAAGTTCAGATGAGTTCAGATAAAGTTTTTTAAGTTCAGATTAGTTCAGATAAAGTTTTTTAAGTTCAGATAAAGTTTTTTTAGTTCAGATAAAGTTTTTGAAGTTTAGATGAGTTCAGATAAAGTTTTTTAAGTTCAGATAAACTTTTTTTAGTTCAGATAAACTTTTTTAAGTTCAGATGAGTTCAGATAAGTTCAAATACCGTGAAGAGAACAGGACCTTAGTGGACTGTGGTGAAAAAACAGTAATGGGAAAATTATTGGAAGTAATTTTATGCGAATCTTATGTAATATAAAAGAATAAGATAATGAATGAAAACAAAACTGTACAACTACTAGTGAAGATTAGGGCACATCCATCAATATAACATTGCTGCAAAATATCTAGTAATTAACGCCATCCTCCCACAAGTTTGCTTCACAAATCACATGCTTTAAGAATCCAAATTCATTCCCTCCAACGCCTCATCATAAACCCAAGATGGTGCTGAAATCAAGAAACGAATCACCTTAATGATGTCTAAGAAATATGAAATTCCAAGATCAATACGAAAATATTTCCGTTGAAAGTCATATCTTTAACTTTACCATCAAACTTGTAGTGCGTACGTAGTGGAGTTCATATTCAGCTTCTCTCCTCCGAAATTGCCATCCAAATTTTCATCACAATCCATCCAAACAATGCCATTCTTTACCACCAAACCACCGTAAGTCGGCGAGCATTGCCGGATGATGATGGTTCTTCCAGTTTGTGTTCTGTCATTATGTTCGGTGGATTAATTAACTGCTGATTATTGGAGCTTGATGATTATTGGGAAAGCAAGCGCAACAACAAGTGTAATTTCGTCGGGAGCGGCCGGAATCGGGTTCGCGCTGGCCTCATTGTTCGAATCATTCGTCGGAGAAGACGATTCAGTTGAAGACAAGGAAGGAACTTGTCCTGATTACTGAAATATTTATTGGCTGCATTAACATGAACATTCCCCGAACGGAATCGAAGGCCAATCGCGAAAGTCGGGAGCTTAAAAAAATTGGCTGCAATGGATTTCTGTTGTCTTTCTTTTCTTATTCTGTTAAATTTGGATTGGTTAAGAGATTTCTGGAGTGGCTGAATTAATTTGCGCCGGGAGCTTAAAAAATTAACATATGAGATTGAAAGTTATGGGAAAATAGCAAAACAGTACAGACGAGAACAGGCCATACACACGTGGCACTTACATGGCAAAATGAGTATTAGTTTTGGAATTAAAATGGAAAAAGAGTATTATTTTGGAAAAAACTCTATAGTTTACGTTTCCTTTTTGAATAATTGGAAATGAGATTATGATAAGACGAGACACACATTTCATCAAAAATCATATTTTATGTTTAATATGTTTGACAAAAAACGTTTCAATGTATTTTTTGGTTTGACCAAGAGTTTGAATGAATTTGATTAATTGCAATCGATTTTTAAGTAATTAGTTTATTAGTTTTAATTCTGGTTGATAAGCATTAAATAGTCAAATAATAATATACATTGTATGAATCCATTTCCTTTGGATTACGTTTAGAAATAAGCAATTTCTCTATGCATCTCCATTTTTCTCAAGCATGTCCGTACTTTTACCATAATGCCCCTGATGGAACCCTGTGATTTCAAACCCATTTTTAGGGTTAACAATATTAGGGGTATTATGGTAAAAATACGGACCCGCAAAAGAAAAATGGACCTGCATGAAGCAACCCCCTTAGAAATATACTATATGCTTCAATTTAAAATGAAGATTTTTAACATTAACAAAATATTTATTCCTTTTCTTATTTAGTGGTCATAACAGTTCAAGATTTTTTCTACACTGAGATTTGACCAATTTTATAATGTAATATAATAGTGGGTTATATGTATTTTTTGGTTTGACAAAAAACTGCATCTATATACGACCGAGTTAAGCCATTTTTATAGCGACCGAGTTAGAATGGTTAGCGTAAAGAAAGAGTACGAACACCTATCGACGGCAGCGAAAGGCAGCGTTATGGCGGTGGAGTTTACGTTGAACGGCGGGAGCAGTAGTGGAGGAGGAGCCCTGGAGGAGAGGTGGCGTCGGAGGGATTCCGACCAGAGCTTGAGGCTGCGAGGAAAAGCGGCCGCTGATCCGGATCAGCCAGTTCTTGAAGAAGGCTTCTTCTGGCTAGAGGCCATTCGCGGAAAGATAATTCATGAGGTTTGTTAATCTTAAGTATTTTTTTTGTTTCAATGTCATTTTAACATAATTTGTTTGTGTTTATAAAAAATTCCTCACTTCAAAAGCTGATCTTTTCTTTCATTTTTTGGTTGATTGTGGAATAGGGTGCACCACTGTACTTGGTGAAGTGGTAAGTGATCTTTTCATGTTTTGAAATTCAATTTTTTCGTGATTTTCATACTCGAGATTGTTTCTTTGAAGTTTAATCTTTTCATGATTTGAAATTTATTAATTGTTTTAATAAAAACAATGTAGTATATGGCCCTGTTTACTAGAGCTTATTTGTTGATGTACTGAACTGAACTGAATTGAATTGAACTGAACTGAACTGATCTACATAAGCTCTAGCAAACAGGGCCTAATTCATACTGATTATAACTTGGCTAGTCAAGAATTATGTTTAGAATTTATCTTATTTTTCATTCTATATATGTTTGAGTATCTAATCAACTCAATCTATGAATTTTTCAAGATTAAATTCTAAGTAATTTTGTTTTAATGGGAAGGATATGTATATTAATCATCAAAATAGAGCATTTACACAATATATCCCTCACTCCTGGTTTTACAAGTACTCAACCAAGTCAAAAACTAGAACTCTGACTGTGCTACTCAAGGAAAACAACCTGCACACCAATCACTCATAGCTGAAAGAACCCGTAATTTCAATTGATCTGGTTACATATGTTTCTCTTGAAAAACTTGCCTATTTCGTAGCCAAATATGCTAACCCTCTGTTGGAATTGGCTCCTTGTCTTGCCTCTAATCCTCATGCAAACCAGCTGTAAAAAATCTCTAAAATTGTCCCCAATTTTCACCCGTAATAACACCTGCAATTTTTCAGTGTTTGGGCACCAAAGGAATAAGTGTTTGGCAGTCTCAGGACTACTTCCACACATACTACATTTGTTGACTACCTGCAGTAACATAACTTTTGAGTGCAGTGTATCGATGGCGGAAAGCCTTCCTTTAAACAGTAACCACAAGAAGAAAGATTGTTTCCAACCTTAGCCATTCTATCCACCACCTTGACTCCTTTCAAACAGTTGTAAACATGTGATGTAACAAATCTCAACTGTGAAGATGAGGCAACATTTTCTCCTTCGGTCTCACTAGTGTTCTTCAACTCCAACTATGCCACCAATTATTAGTGTGCTTGTAATCCTCAAACCTTTATGGCATTGTGAATGCTATCGGGGAGCTGACACTCACCCAATGTTTAGGTGCTTAGGTATGTTTTGGTTATATTTTTTTAGGACATGAATGTATTAATTTTTATATTTTTTTGCGATTTGCAGGCGTGGCTATCCCGAGGCGGAAAACACCTGGGAGTCGCTAGACAACTTGCAGAATTGCTTGGATGATGTCCAGGCATTTGAGAAGAGGTGCTCATGTTTCCTTTCAGAATTTATTTTGCTCATAAATTCATAATTACAGTTTATATGAGAAATGTTTTAAGAGAGTAGTACATCCAATTTCACGCCACGTTTCTGATTAATTATGTCCCAAAAATAGTTATGCACATCTGCTCGTTATCACATGCTGTCAATTCGTAAGTGACTTTTTGGAAAGCACATCAAATCTTAAGCCACATTTCTGATTAATTGTGTCCCAACATAGTTATATATATATATGCTCGATTATAAGCTGCTGTAAATTCGAAAGTGACTTTTAGATGGAAATACTCAGTTGTAGACTCATTTACTGTAGCTGTAAAGATGGAGTAGTATAATCTCGTGTTTGGATGCGTTAGGGTTTTGAGCATGCAATCAATTATTATTTTTAGTGCATTTTTGTATGTTCTAAGAATATTTCTTTTTGTTGTACAGCAATCCAGGAAAAGCGGTAACCGATTCGGAGCAGCCGGTTTTTGAGGAAGGCTTCTACGAGCTTGAGGCTATTCGTCGAAAGCGAATTCGAAAGGTTTTGTTAACTTTCACAATATTGTCATTTAAAAATAAAAAATCTTTTATAAAACATTTTGTAGCTGATTTTTGTTTTTGTTTTTTGGCTGATCGTGGAATAGGGGGAACCACAGTATTTGGTGAAGTGGTGAGTAATTTTATTTTTTTTTCACTTTAGTTTTAAAGTGTACTGTTGAATTTTTAATGGTTTGGAATTTAATTTAGAGTTGGAGGTTTAATGTGCATGTCTCGAGTCTGCTTGATTATTATACTTTTTTTTTTTCCTTTGTAGTTTATTTTCCGACTCTATTAATCATTTTTATGACCATAGTCTATAACTCTACTTTGTAACACAATTTTGCATGCAAACAAAATCATTTCCCTAAAATGTATCATATATATTTTTTAATCATTTCCCTAAAATCATTTAATTTTTATTTTAAATCTTATTAAATATTTAGAAAATGACATATTTTCTTGTTTCTTACCGAAATATTTTTGAAAATTTTATGGCCCTGTTTGCCAGACCTTATCTGTAGATCAGTTCAATTCAGTGAAAATGTAATTTAATGAAATTCAGGTTAATTCAGTCATGCTGATTCCATTTTTCAATACGTCTTTTTTCACTTCAGTTCAGTTCAATTCAGTTCAGTTCAATTCAATTCAGTTCAGTACAGTGAGAAATAAGCTCTACCAAACAGAGCCTATGTACATGTATATTTTAATACACACTTCTTTAATTAACCTATCAATCTTGTAACCATGTAATTTTTACCACCAATAAGGGAAAAATGTATCACATTCGTAGTGTATACATGAAAAAAAGGAGCAAAATTACTGAAATAATTTGGAAAAATAAAAAATGAAAAATAATGATTGTATAAATCAAAAAATCTTGAAAAGTTAATATTCAATGTACTATAATATTATATTTTTAATAATATAATAAAAAAATAAAATTAAAACTAAAAAATTAGTGAAGAAGGAATACTAATGAAGAAGCCTTGTACATATTACATATACTGCCGATTTCGGTGGTATTGGATTTGGTACAGTGCCGAACCGGTACTCCAGTAATGTGTACACGTACCATTTGTACAAGAAAATGGTGTTTACAATTAAGTAAAGGGTAATATTGTCAATAAAATATTAAAATGTACCTGTACATAGGACTTTTGTACTTGTACATAGTACTTATGTATTTTTTCATTCTCTTGACATTGCAAATAAACTGTGTTTGAGTGTTTAGGCTCAATTTTTGCGGAATCCCAAGACTTGAATAAATTGAAATTTGTTGTTGTATTATTCATGACGGCCGATTGAAAAGTAATTAAGTATGTTTAGTTAGATTTATCAGGGTTTGAATTTGATTTTTCTATATTGTTTTGTAGGCGTGGCTATCCTGAGGCTGCAAATACCTGGGAGCCGATGGAGCACCTACAGAACTGCTCCGCTTACGTTGAGTCGTTCGATAATAGGTAAAGCTCACGTTTTCCTATCATTTTTGTGCATTTCGATATACTAGTATTCTCATACCCCCGCGCGTAGCGGGTTTTGGGTACTATCAAGCCTCAATTGAGGGACATTGCAGAAAGGAGGAAAAACAAGAAATCCACACCTTACTTTTTGGGTTTAGCAGTACCGCCTTCGAAGAAAAATGAAAGCAGGGTGACTGAAAACCCTCCAAAAACCAGCCAATTACTCCATTTTGATGTTGATCAACTTTAGGAATGTAAACCGAGCACTCACATCTGTTCAAATGACCGGAAAAATCAAACAAAACCAATAAATCAAACTGCATTAATCAAAGTGGTTTTAGTTTTACTCTGAAGATATAATAGTCTTTGGGTCATGCACTACTTGTTACACAATATAACTGATGACTCTTTGGTGTATTTTTGGGATTTCCAGCTACAATTGAGTCACCCTTATACTATGTTTCCTCCTACACTGGTTCTATTGTAACTTCACCTCCATAGCAGACCAAGGGGATCATTCTGCAGATTTAGGCACACCCCGTGGGGAAAGAAATGCAGTACTGTATATAATCAGTATATCGTAGACCAAAGGAGTCATGCCTCATGTTCAGCTCAATACTAAATTGCAGAACATGTCAAAAAGGAAAAAAGAAAAAACTAAATGCAGAAAAATATCCTCTTGTACCCACATTATATGATAATCTGCACAGATCTTATAAATCAGTTAGGCAATGCATTAAACACTCACCATTCAAAACATACATCTCCAGAACAGCAAATCTGAATCAAACAAAACACAATCACAAGCAAATGAAATCAAATTACAACGCACTGAAACAATGAGGCAAAAAACAGAATTTTATACCTGCTGAAGAAAAGTTCGTCTCAGGATCTCACTTCAAATGTCGACATTCCTGCTGAAAACAGAGCTTTCAGCTTTCACACAATAAATATTATATTTCTCATAATAACAAAACAATGAAAGCACTACTATCAGAAATACTACGGAGCAGAATAATATTGGTTAAATGAACTGTAAAACAAGCAGAGATCAAGGCAAAGAATGAACGGAAATATGAATATTAGAGCTCAGTAGATAATTTACGGCATTGCTAGAATATTTACCATATATCTACAATACCTTGTTCCCTTTAGAGTATTACAATGTTTTTCCATACCCTTTGCAATGTAAACCGAACACTCACATCTGTTCAACCGAGCACTAAAACATAGACAAAGGAGCAGTCGAGGAATAACCACTACTGGGCAATTAGTAAACCTATAAACAAGAAAATTAGAGTATATAAACTGTGAACAAGGACTATTAATCCATGAACACCTTGTATGCACAGAAGCCGCAAAATCCAATCATCATGCAGAAAAGTACATTAAATTAGCATGGAGAAAATAAAATTTTCTCAACAAAAACAGGACAAGAAAGAGAGATGAATGCAAGTGAAGCAGATTAATCAAGAAACCGATCAATCGAATTGTACAAATGAAAGTAGTTTCTCATCATAATCAAATATTTCAGCAAAAGAATCAAACAAATCCAGGAAAAAAAGCAAAAACAAATAAACAATCACTTACATATATACCACAAACTTTTTTGGGCCATCTTTATGAACTTCTTCACGGCGATCCACCGCCGCCCTCTGTACACACCAAATTCGGAGTCGTCGTCCCGATCTTGGAGACTATAGAATCCGGGCTGAAGTTGCTAGTGCACATCAGATATTGGTACATTGAAGCAAGACAGATTGAACAGATTGCAAAGACGGTGATGGAGACCATGGCTTAATCTCCAACAGGACCGTCCCCGACATTTTGGAGGCCCTGTACAAAAATAAAAATAAGACCCCTAATACATTAGTAAAAAAAATAAAGACTTTTTAAATAAAGACTTTTTAAATAAATTATAAATAAGATTTTTTTGGGTAATATATGATTGAGAGACAACTTGATTTATATAAGGAAAAATTAGACCGTTTAAGCATTTGTCAGATATGCCGTTAATTTTCATCATTTGGCGGTGAGCGGGAATGATTTCAGGGAATTGAATTTAGACGGTTTGGAAATTGAAAAATTAATAATAAATGATTTAGTTGGAAATTGAAACAAATAATGAAAAATAAACCATAAATATTAGGAAAGAGTAGAAAGTGGTGCAGATTTCTATGTGATTTCTGAAATTTGAATCAAAATATCATATTCTGAAAAATTAAAATTTAATTTTTCTATTAAAAATAAATTAATATACTATATATAAAATGTCCTATAATAAAATTTTGGGGCCCCAAATATTTTGGGGCCCTGTTCGGCTGAACCGGTTGTACGGGTTCAAGGCCGGCCCTGATCTCCAATACATTCACATAATAATCAATATGTACTGAAGAACCCTTTTTCTTCCTTGACAATCCAAGAACCATAGTTTCAAAATTCAAACTAATTCACAAATCAATACCCTCTTCTTTTCTACAGCTCTGATCAGGAAAATACATAAGAACATAAAATTAAAAAATCAGCTTTTTGCCAGCATATGAAGATTAGAGCAGCACGCATGCGCTATGTCTTTAGTCCCAATGCCCTATAACTTCTGCGAAGGAAAAAAATCATAAACAAATTAAGGAAAATATGGGCTTGTACATCTCGATAAGAGTTTGTTTATTTGAATACTTTTAAGAGTTATACATCAATTCTTTTCCCACCATGGATTCCAATGCTCTAAGTAATCAGTTGCAAACTTGAATGGCTAAGATACAAACTTTAGCAATGAATTGCATGCTATAAGTACACCATCAACACTTAAAAAGCAGCAACTAAGATACAAATTTGAATTCCTAGAATGCTAAAAACTTTCTAGAACAAAAAATACAACAGAATGAAGCATAAACACACAGTCACACATACACCACAGTAAATTCGAATGTAATAAATATATACTGAGAGTGAGAGAAATGCCTGCATATGAAGATTAGAGCAGCACACAAGCACGCTATGTCTTTATACGGCACATTCAACACATAAAAATGAACAACACTCACAACAACAACAACAACAACAACAAGAAAGAGAGCAGTAAAATTGAGAACTTTACATTCAGATGCTCAAGAAGCTCATCCACATTCTCCGAGGGAACAAGAAGCTGGATACCAGAAACAGAGGTCATTTTGCAGATTATACTTACAGAAGCATTAGATGGGAGAGGCTTGTACATCTCGATGTATTGTTGCCCATGCAACAGAAGACTCGGATCAAACCTACAGAACGAGAAGATAAAAAGCTTCATCGTCTCAAATATCCAACGAAATCCTAGCTCTCAACAGGACAGAGGAAAATGCACAGATAGAGCTGAGCAAGAACTTACTGCAAGCCTGGTAGATTACTAATTTCTGAAGAAAGACCATGAGAAAACAAAGCTGCAAATGTTGGCAGGACCTATAAGAAATAACACAAAATCAATAAAACAAAGCCAAATCACCGAAAAATGGACAAGAATCATCAAAGCAGATAATTTACAGGTTACACTAAGTCATAATCCTAGAACCCCTCAAAAATCAATCTTTACGCCCTATGAAACTGAATTTGATGACTTTAAGGTAATTATTTTGCCTGGATAAACATCTGGCCATCAGGGTGATACAGATACTTGAGTTCCTTATCATCCAGAGCATCCTATCCACAAACTCCAATTCCGAGGGCATAAATGGCAGCATCCCTTTCTGTATAACTGTAATCAACTTGCCAATAAACAGCGGAAGAATCAAACCTCGTAAACCCCAAACTGCTCGTGTAATCAAAACCAAGAATCATATATCAAACCTCGGGAAATTTGTGATTGATCACAAGCTGAGGATCGAAGTATGAACTCCCTGCCATTGATGACGATTCAAGAAACTGATGAGAAAACCCGGTTCAATTATATGGGTTTCTCGGCTGGGGCTGGTGTTTGGCCTAATCGAATCGGAGAAATTATCAGCAAATCCTTTCGGGGCGAATTCCGAGTTCCGTACTAAAGCTTGGAGAATGGGATGTCAAGAAGAGTCCAGTCGGTGAATGGGGGACGCGTGGAGAGACCTGAGACTGCATGAAGGAAAAGATCGCGAGATTTTGACGCGTGGTATTATAAACAGTAAAAAATGAATTAAATAACGACCATAAATCGTTACTGTAGAAGAGGGGATTCCCCCTTTTAAGATTACATAGATTCTAAAAATTCTTTTTTTTTGTGCATTTTGATATACATTTTTAAAAAGAATACTTTTTCGTTGTTGTTGGCTGGAATTGCAGCTTGAAGGATGCGAACAAGAGGAAAGTTGCAGCTGAGGCTAGCAAGCACGATCCACAAAACAAATTGGCTGAAAAAACTGTCGTCTGCAAATTTGTTTGGTGGTGCCATCAGTCCATATATTCGTCAAGCTTACTTACAAACACCTCAAAATCCTAAGCTGGTAATAATAATCTATCCATACATTTTATGATTTATTGTTTGGATATCTGAAAGTAATTATTAATCTTTCTTTTTTGCTTTTGCAGTTGTGTAAGTTCTACCATCAGCATGCCCAGATTAGCAAGTCCTGATATCCCTTAAAGACTCTATATATGGATATTAGCTCATTTATTTCCGTTTGAAAAGACTGGTGCTATAGAACCTCTGTTGTTTTCTCTTGATCATAGAAGAACTTCGAGATTTTTTTAAAAATTGGGTAATAATATTAGAATTTATTTCAAAATCAAAATCAAAATCCAAGTGATCATACAAGTTTCCTAGTTTAAGCCAATTTGAGTTCCAAAAAGATGCATTACACAAGTGATCATTCAACATTTCGTGTTGTAATTCAAGTATACAATAAGTATATATGGTCGATCCAAGGAAAACAGTGTTAATAAATTCTTATTTTTTCGATTAATTTATTGTTGTTTTTACCACGAAGCCTAAACACGTATATGAATCAAACAAAAGAATCTGGCAATGTGTAAATTCACATCACCTTAAGATTTATCAAACTGCATGAACCAATCAAAATACACTGTGGAGAAACAGCTACAAGATACAATCCAATTTCTTCTTAGTTTATCGATAGAGCAATAATCAGATAGAAACTGACTATTTCTCTAATTAAGATATAACCTACCTAGAATAGATTTAATATCTCAACAAGATTAAGAACCAAAGAAATCCAATTTAGATAACTCATAATCAAATCAGTCGTCACAAATTATCAATATACCCATCATTCCTACTATATATTTGATGCTAGTTTTGCTTCTATGTAAACCTACCTACTAGATATAGACAAATGCAGAGTTTAATTGGCACTATCACGAATAACTTAAGGTTGGGCAGGTCTCAAGCAATTCAGAAATTAAATATGCATCAGGTACATTTAGGTCTCACCTAAATCGTTAATGTATCATCACCCTATGCCGGAACAGAAATTTTGCCACTCATGTTAAAATCACACAAACAAAAAGTGAAATAATAATCAAACTATTTACTTGAACTGAAATTGTTTATAGTAGTATATTTAAATGAACTGAACTGAAATGATTTTGAATTTTTAATACTGTATAAGATCGTTAACGGTTTGATGATTTGAGTAGATGGAGGACTCCGGTGCGGCGATGAGTTTTGTGTCCTAAGAACAGTTGGAAGAATCGAAGAAGACTCGATCGCGGTCCCAGGGTACATCGTACATTCTCATTTTTTACTGCATTAAATGGTTTAGCTGAACCCTCAGGTGATGCATCTGTGTTCCTTCTAATTCTTGATACTCTTTTTCTATATCTTTGTTTATGTCAAATTCAGTTTTAAGCCTTCTGGAAAACTAATGTTTGGGAAACAGAGAATTGTTTTCTATATTGAGGCTCAAGTAGAAGAACAGGTGCTGCCGAAGTTTTTTTGCAGAAACTGGAACTCATTTACTGTTGAAGTAAGAGATTGAAGCATATTATTGTTATGATTTGCTGGTTGGTAAGTTTTTAAGCTGTGAATTTTGGACAAATTGAAACTCATTTCACTAGTGCAAATCAGGGGATTTAAGGCACTTTTTTAAGGCAGTTCCGTAGACCACCTTGGAACCGCCGTAAATGGTCATGTCTTTCGAACTCGAAAGACCAATTCGTAAGGTATGAGATGATGGGTGACCAGAGAAGGCGGTTCGTGGTATTTTTACGGTGGTTATAAAAAAAGTGCCGTAAAACTCATTGTCTTTCGAATTCAAAAGAGTAGTTCTGCTGCTTTATTTATTTTTTCGAATGAGAAAGAGTAGTTCTGCTGCTTTATTTGTTCTTTCAAATGAGAAAGAGGGTTCTGCTGTCTTTCGAATGAGAAAGATTGTTCTGCTGTCTTTCGAATGAGAAAGAATGTTTTTTGTTGACTTATTTTGACTTTCAACCCAATAAACCCTAAACCCACTAAATCTTAATTCTAAACCACTAAAACTCTAACCCACACTAAATTGAGTTTATATTAATAAAAAATCAGTTCTTATTTAATTTTCTATAGACACTAATTAAATTAAGATGAATTAATCAAAGTTCACACATTACTTGATTCTCTACAAACAGTAACTAAACTAAATTTACTTAATTGAATTTCAACACTTACTTGACATTCTATATATACTAATTAAGTTGGGCTTTGATAATATAAGGTCAACCATCACTAAACATTGTATAATCAATAATCAATAGTTTAATTAGTTGAAATTCAGGTTAAACAAGTCATGAACTCATGATGATTCTATTTTTTTAATACATTAATTTTCACCTCATTTCATTTCAGTTTAATCTAGTTCAGTTCAGAAATAAATAAGCTCTAGCAAACAAGCCCTAAGTCATTAAAAGATAAGTTTTACTCAACTTTCTTTAAACACTAACTAAATTGTTTTGAACTAGTCAAAGGTCAAACTTTACTTGACCTTCTAATTGCAATAATATATTGATGATTCAAAGTCGATACTTATAAACATTAACTAAAGAGGTTTCATGTTGTCTTTCGAATGAGAAAGATGGTTCTGTTGACATATCTTGACTTTCAACCCAATAAACCCTAAATCCACTAAACTCTAAATTCTAAACCACTAAAATCCTAGCACACATTAAATTGAGTTTAAATAATCAAAAATTAGCTCTTATTTGATTTTTTGTGTAAAACTAATTAAATTAAGGCTAACTAATCAAAGGTCACACATTACTTGATTTTTTACAAACACTAATTTAACTGAGTTTACTTATAGATCAAAACTTACTTTACATTGTATAGAGAGTTAGAGACTAATTAAGTTGGGTTAAACTAATTTAAGGTCAACCATCACTAAACTTTCAATAATCAGTAATCAATAGTCAGATTCTTTATATTTAATGATTAATCTTACCTTACAAGCAATTTACTCTTCACAAAATTATCAAATTAGAGTAATGAAAGGTCAAAACTTGCTTAACCTTTTATAAACACTAGTAACTAAATTTACTTAAACTAATGGAAGGTCAAATCTTATGACTTTTAATAAACACTACTAACTAAATTGAGTTTAACTAATCAAAGATTACTTTTACTTGACTTTATACAAACTCTAACTATATTGAGTTTAACTAAACAAAGGTCAACCTTGATTGACTTTCTAGATTCCATGGTAACTTAACTAAATTCAAGTCATATGAAGTTAAATCTTATTCAGCCTTCTCTAGACACTATAGCTAAATTGATTTGAACTAGTCAAGTGGCGAAGTTTAATTGACATTATAATGACAATAACTATATTGATTCAAAAGTTAAAACTTATAAACATTAACCGAATTGAGTTGAACTAATTATTAGTCAAACTTTAATTGACTTTCTAGAAACACTACTTAAAACTAAATCGACTTAATTCACTGTTACTTGATATTACACACTAACTAAAATTGAGTTAAAGTAATCAAAGATGAAACCTTAATTGACATTCTATAATCACATAGGACGAAATTATATGCTTGACATTTATATTATATATATTATTGTATATTATTATTATTAACAATGAAAGTTTTCTATATTTAACTTTTTCATAATTTCCATAAAAAAATATTAGTGATGATTGATGAATCTAATCTAATTATTAGTTTAGTTAAATAAATATTCTACTTCTAAAATAAAAACCAATCCTTAGGACCTTAGCTAAATAAATAACCAAATCATTCCCTTATTAGCTAAACATTACTATCTTCTTTATCTCTATCTCAATCGATTTAGTTTTAATAAGAAAAACCAAATCATTCCCTTATCCCTTTTCACTAGATCTCAAAGACGCTATCTCCCCCAAAACCCCTTCCCCGTCGCCCTCCACCCACCCGCCCGCCTCGTCGCCCTCCACCAGCCTGCTCGCCCCATCGCCCCGCCGCCCACCGCCGAACGAGTGTAGAAACTTTTTTCTGGCACAGCTAGAATCAGCTTGACCGGCGATCCCGTTGAAGAAAGCGCCGGTCAGAATCTCGTCGACGCTGGCTCCATTGTTACCGGTCAGAATCTCGTAGACAAATCTTTGCCATCTCCCGCAAACCCACCAGCTTGATGGTGTTTCTCGGAGATCCCTTGCCTTCCGAGTAAAATATTTGAAGTAATTTCCTTACTCCTTCATGAATTTAAGGTTTTATTTTGAAGGTTCATCATTCCGAGCATTTGGTTGTTGAGTTTGGAATGTAATTTAGTGAGGAAATTAGGACAATATCCATTTAAATAACTCATGTGATAGATTGTGCCTCAAAGGTGTTTGAGAAAATGCCAAAGAGAGAATATTTGTTTTATAAACTAGTGTGTTGGTACCCTTAGAGACAAAGAGGATTGCCATGAATTTAGGTGGTTTGCGATTTAGTTCTTATTTATGTTCATGTGCATTATTTCTCCAATCCTTGCATGTGAATTTGTTTTGAAGGAAATTTTTTAAACATGAAATCTAGTTGGCTATATATGTTTGAAAGTTGGTTTCTGGCCTGGTCCACTTTTAATGATCATAACTTTTTACTCGTAGTTTTGCTTTGGTTAATTTTATGTAGAGATCATCTTAGAAACTAGAACTGGGATTTGGAACCAACACTGAGCTAGTTTGATTAAGAAATGGTCAAGAAAATGGCTTTTAAAACTCTGCACTGAAGTTGTTCTTGGCAGCAGCTGAGACATATTTAAAAAAATCATAACTTTACAAATATGATTCGTTTTTGGCCAAGATTTACACTTTAGTAATCTTAGAACTCTGGGCTACCATTATAAACAGGAATGGATTAATTTGGTTAAGAATTGAGTAAGATATTGCATTTTAAAGATCTGCATTTTATTTTTCTGATACGGTTTCTGGCAGCAAGCTGACTACTACTTAAAAAGTTCACAACTTTATAACCGTAACTCCTTTTTGCCTGATTTCTGAACTACTGTAACCTAGAGTCAAGAATATATTAATTTGATTAAATAATGAATCAAATAAAGAGGTTTAAAGTGGCTGCTATACATGTCTTCCTTGGAGTGGAATGTTCTAATGTATTGTAAATTCTGAGTACCTGGTTGCACATAGGCTTTAGTTGCATGTTTGATCTCTGAATAAGAGATTGAAGGTTGTGAATGTTTGGTGGGTTTACTGATAGATAAATAGTGGATGTCACAGGTGTAATCGAAAGTAATCGCGAACATTAGAATACAAGGTGAGGGTTTTATCATGTTTTCAATAGCCTTGCAATAGGTGCTTTGATTGTCTTGCTGCTACATGATTACTTGCTCTGTGTCTTTGACTGTGAAAAATGACTGTTGTCTAGATTATTGAAAGATAGATATTATTCTCACTGAGCTAGTGTAGCTCACCCCATTACTTACACTATTTTTATTGCAGATCCTACTTGAGCGATATGATAAAATATATGATGGTGTATTAGCAAAGAATATTGAATGTTTAGAGTTTTGTTTTAATTGATTTAGAAATTTCTGTAATGTTTAATGGCCAAAAGTATTGTATACCAATTGTTTATAGCTTCAACTTAAGGATATGATTCTAAAATTGTAGTAAACTTTATCATTACTCGTAGCACCCTCTTAAATTTTTAGTCTTATACTTTCCGGGGCGTTACAGTGCATAGTTTTAGAACCAAACATTAGTTAGTTTAATGCGTTGAGTTTTTTGAATATAATTTTGATGATAGGGAAATAATTTTTTCTTCGTTTTGTGTTTAATTTGGATGAAAAAACTACATGAGTGATTTTTTTTTCTTATTAAGAGTTATTTGACCTTACCATATGAGCAGGGCCTTGAAAATCGGACATTTTCTGTTCAGTTCTGAACATGGAACATCTTTTTTGTTCCTTGAGCTCCCTTTTACTATTTCTACAGGTTATGGCTAATTTTACATCAGTTCAATCATACTTCTATTTTTTTTGGCAAGGACATTGACAGAAAAAGACTGGTGAGCATTCAGAAACTGAACTGTTTCATTTTTATTTACTTGGAACATTTTTCAGGTGAAGACTGGTGAACATTCAGAATCTGAATGGTGATCAGGCAGTGTGGCGACTTGTATTACTCTCATCTCAATGATGGCGCATAATGGATGTTCCTTTGCTTGAATCCTTAAAAGATTGAGTGTGCAGCTATGCTTTCGCAGGTCCATTCCAATGGAGTAGAAGTTGGTGTGTATTGACAAGAGGCTTGGGCTTTTTGTTTGTGTAGGAGCTTCTACCTAGATGATGTTGCTTTTTTATGATAGAGTGGAGTTGATGCTGTTTGTTGAGCTCTATAACTGCTGTTTATGGCACTGTAAAGGAAGTTATTGATATTGATGTATTTTAGTATGATACAACCATAATGTATAAAGCTAATGTGATTGGTTTTTATTAATTTCGAGCTCTCCTATAAATGTTTTCACCCACTCGCGAGAGTGGGGTTTTTTTGGATGATCTTAACCTCTTTCGAATGAGAAAGACCTTTCTGCTGGTTTACAATGTCTTTCGAATGAGAAAGGCTGAAAATAGGTCTTTCGAATGAGAAAGGCATTTCTGATGGGTGAAAAAAAATTACAAATTCGTAAGGTTTTTACGTTTAAAGCGGTTATAATATATGACACTTTCGAATTCGTAACATGAAATGTGAAACTTTCGAATTCGAAAGATGTCAAAATTTTACGGCGGTTGGGGGAACCGCCTTAAAAAATCGGAAATTTTACGGCACAGCCAGAGAAGGCGGTTCTAATGTGCCTTCTCTGGTACGTTAGAACCGCCTTAAAACCTCTCCTTCTCCACTAGTGTTTGCTTCTGCAATTAATGTCATTCTATTTTCTTGAATCATTGTACATCCTATGCAATCACGTACTATACATAATAATTATTATTGTTCAATTATTGTTGCACATGGAAAATTTGGACAAAATAGAATCACATACAAATTAAGTTTTATGAAATAGAATTTAATGCGAGTTTAATGAAATTACACTTCAACCTGACCTCATATAAATTAACCATAAGTTGGACAACAACCTGACCTCACATAAGTATGAATTAACTAATTAGTTAAATATTATGTGAGAATTTTACAAAAATTAGTTAAATCGTTAATCGTTAAATACGGGATGTTCATCGAATCGGGATTCGGGTGGCTTTTAGCCCTAAGATCATTAGGCAAGGTTGATCTTATTCACCTTTTCTATGAAGAATGGATTCAACTTCCCGATTTTTTCCCTTTTTTATACGAGTTCTCGAAATCCGAATTCGTTGAATGATCAGTTATGTCGGTTAACCCTTCTGAAACCTCGAATTATATCTTGGGGGTGCTTGCTTGTTCTAGTTCCTTGGCGTTTTGGAGGCCATGTAATAAAAATTGGACAGTGAATTCATCATCTAGAGGATGTGATCTCTGTGACCTAATTTTCTTTAGCGTGGATAGCAGGTTCTATGTAATAGATGCATGTACCGATGCATGTACCGTTACATGGGTTTGGAATGTGAATAGAAATAATTTAGATCGAGTGACAAGGAAGCCGATATACATGGGGATCTGGAATTTGGTGGAATCATCTGCGGCTGAGTTACTAGTGGTCGGAATGGATCTTTTTACTAAAAGTAGTGACTCTCACGTTTACCAACTAGATTTCAAGAATAGAGCATGGAAAAGAATGACTAGTTTGAAGGATACCATTTTTATTGGGAATAAAGCATCTTTTTCTGTTCTTCCTGATGTTGACGATCCGATTATCAAGTCCAATTGTATCTATTTCAATAATTCCGGGGATATGGGCATATATAGTCTTAAGGATGGAAGTATTCAACAATTCCCTCGGAAATTTGATCACCGCCTTTCCACCAGCTTCCCAGTGTGCATATGTCCTTCCTCATCGTCATTCATGGTTTCGCTATTGTGTCCACCTCAACAACACCTCATGAAAGGTTCTCAATTCCCTAGGCTATTATAGTAGTTATAAAAAACTCAAATATTAAGTAATTATTATTTGTTTGTTGTAACTTAATTATGTTGTCCGTACTCAAACATTGTATTTCATTGGAAGAAATAATTTTTGTACTCCACATCTCTTCTACATTCTGAAACTAGTCGTCTTTATGATGATTAGAGAAAAATTTACTATTTTATGATTAAAAAAAAATCAATTTATGGGGCTGAAAATTCGGAAGTTCCATTTATAGGTTATTCACATTTGGCAAATGTGAACCATCAACTAGTTCGCATTTGCTGAATGCGAACTAGTTTATATTTTTTAAATTTTTTCTGATGTCAATATACACGTTGGTGGCCACTTGGACTCATTGCAGAATTAAAAAAAAAGAAGGATAGTTCGCATTCAGCAAATGCGAATTAGTTGATGGTTCGCATTTGCCAAATGCGAATTATGCAGATAAGATCCACGGGCAAAATACTTGTTCACAGATAGACCAAATTTCACATTCAAAGCTTACCAAATCAGGTTCCATATTTCCCCCAAAATCTCACAAAATAAAACCCCAAATCTTTTGCAAATATAACCCAAATCAAACCCCCAATCAAAAAATATCGATGGGTTGAAGATTCGGTGATTATTGTGCGGCTCGCTTTTGGCGTTTTTGGGCATTCCAGGCAGTAGCGGGCGGTGTTGGCGTGTTTAGGCATTCCGGGCAGCAGCGGGCGGTGTTGGCGTGTTTAGGCATTCCGGGCAGCGTCGGACGTGCTGCGGCGGCGTCGGACGGGAAGCGGCTGCGTCGGACGGGCAGCGCTCAACCCAAAAACTTTGTACTTGATTTCTCCCTTTGCCTAATCCTTTGTATTTTTTTTATAGAAAATCCTTTGTATTTTGCAATATCTTAGATAGCTTATTCAAAACTTCAAGGTTCGTTCTTGTTGTGTATCACGATCAATTGGCAAGCATGCAACATAATCAGGTCAACATTTTTTTATTTCTATCTTTAATCTTTAATTTTTGTTTATATATATATTCTATTATTTATACTAAAGTTTATTATTTTACGTGTTCAGTTTATATGGCAACCGTATACACAGGAAGTTTTGGATTCCATTCCTGATTATTGTTCAGCTGGTCGTGATATTTAGAAGTCTTCAGTATACCTCATATGTTGGCATGTTGTTGAGCCACATTGCCCTGACCGTGTTCTCAGGCAATTTGGATTCCATCAACATATACCAGACAATAGACTACATTAAGAGGCCGAGTTCAAATCCATCCATTGTCATACTCGTCGCGACAGACCTAATACTAATTGGGAACATAGACTTCGTCTATATGTGACTAGTTGGTCTGAGCGACGAGAGCACGTTGTACAAGGTAGTCAACAGGGTGATGTATCTGAATACATGCCTTGGTATATGCCAAGAACTGTGAGATATATAGAGAATCCTGCACGACTTCCTATGCATTCCGGAGGCTTTCAAGGAAGCACGAGTAGAGCTACTTTATTTGTAAGTACTTCATTTATCTTCATCTCATATTAATTAGGAAGAACTAATAATATTTCAACTACAATCTTATTCACATTCTTTAATTTAGGAAGAAGGAGTGGCAAATATGCACCATATGTCTCAGTCAGCCATGCAACATCCTGGATGCTCTATGGATGAACTCACTTTTGCACAGATGGATTGATATGCCGCACCTTTATACACATATGCTCGGGATCCAATCGAGTTGCATCTTCCTCAGCAACATCAACAAGCTGATGCCGCCCACCAGTTCACCATGTTCAGGTTGACATACAACCCAGAGTTAGAGTACGACGCCAAGGTGGTAGACGCACTCAAGATCAGCTTATTCCTGAATTCAGTAATGCAACTTCGAACCAAGGTGGTTCTTCACAGTCAGGTCCCTCACATGACCATAATTTTCAGCATGAGTCATTGGGATTCCACACTCCATTTGTTAGCTAGAGTCTTGCATCTTCTAGCATTCCATCAACTACTGCTTCCCCTATATTTGGGCAGGGTGATCAGGTTGGCCGTCATATTGATTTTGACGAGGTTGACGATGAGGGTGATGCAAATCACCATGATATGACTATCCCTACGGGCCCGGGTTCTTCTCGTCCAGTTTTACCTAGACACACTACACATGTTACCCGCCCGACTCAATGTGGGACTGGTCATCATCTTGGAGGACCTCATCATTAGGTTTTATTCTTCTATGAATGATATTGTCTTGTTAAAACATTATGTGAACCTTTATCTTTTACATTTAAACTTGTTGTTTGCACAATATCTCCCTCATTGTTTAGTTTTAAACAATTTATGTTCTAAAATTCTATGATTTTGTTATTGTTTTTGTTTGATTGAATGATTTATTGTAATCTCGTATACAAAGAAGGTCATATTCATAATTTTAATAACTACGACATTAAACTTACAAAATCTAGAATAACTTATTGTGAAAATACTAGTTATCAATTTCATTAATAAAAAAACAATATCTAAAAATTTATTTTCTTTTAAATAATAATGTAATCTATTTAATTTAATTCACATTAATATTTTTTTAAAAATGATAGTTCGCATTTGCCGAATGCAAACTAAGACTGATTCGAATGAATTTTCCACGTATTTTCCAGATCCAACATGGCTGCCAAATAAGAAACTTATTGCAGAATTTTTAAAATATATATATATATATATATATATATATATGATGGTTTGCATTTGGCAAATGCGAACTAATCCTAATTTGCATTTGGCAAATGCGAACTAAGCCTAATTCGCATTTGGCAAATGCGAACTATGAATTTGCCACGTATTTCCCAGATCTCACGTGGCTGCCAAATAAGGAACTCATTTAAAAATAAAAAAAAATAGGGATAGTTCGCATTTGGCAAATGCGAATTATATGATGGTTCGCATTTGCCAAATGCGAAATACCTATACTAGAACTATGAAAATTTTGAACCCACATTTTGAATTTCTTTTGATTTTACCCCATTTCGGGAAAGAACTCGATGATTAGATCCCTGCAAGAGTCATCATTCTTGAAAATTTATTTATGATGTATCATTGATCATTCAAATATATTTATTATCAGCTTGGAGTTTATCTTTTTTGTAATCAGCCTTCCTGTAACCCTATTTATGGCAGGTTTTTGGAGTTTATTTGTTATCAGGTTGGAGTTTATATCTATTAATACATATAACATATATAAATTGGATGTAGTATATATATTTTTAGATTCATCATCTATTCGTCTTATATATTATCAAAAAATATATATAACATAAATATGAAAATATTTATGGTCAAAAATATATAACATAATTATAGCCATTGTGTTTAACCAACTTTTTTAAAAAATCCATTGTTTTTAAGCAAACGTATTTTAATAATTCAGAACAGCTGATTATCATCTGAAACTAAAACCGTTGTTGCTTCTAAATAAATATATATTGTAAAACCAAGACATGTGACAATCATCAATAACTTTGTTGGAGGTGTGATACTTTTCGAAATCAATATCAATTACAATTAGAGCCCTTTTCTAAAATGAAAATTATGTATCTCGAAGAACCAGAAAAAAATAATTAAGGAATTAATGACCGATCAACATTCAACAAACAATTCCTTTTTGTTTTCCTTTTTGATATGAAGGAGATTGAGCATCTTATTAATGGGACTAGTGTACACCTTCTGCCCTAAATCTAATTGAGGAGTAATGGTGATTGTACGGCACAGCCTCAAGACGGTCCTGCCAATCATGTATTGTCCCGTCAATGGTGATTCATCACATTATAGTACTCCATTTGTCTCACTTCAATCAATAAAGTTAAATTTTCAAAGTCAAACTTAGAAAACTTTGACGGTAATTATAAACCAGTTTATAAATAATAAAACTATTATATGAGATATCATTAGATTCATTATAACTTCTATTTTCCGAAAAGTAAATTTTTATATATTATTTCTATAAGTATTTAAAGATATTAACAGTTAAACACGATCATTGCAAACCGTGAAAGGTCAACTATGCAGCTTTGGGTGAGATGGAACGATCATTGAAAACCGTGAAAGGTTAACTATGCAGCTTTGGGTGAGACGGAAGGAGTACGTATTTTGACTTCACCAGAGGTGGACCTAGGGGTGGCCCAGGTGGCCCGGCCACCCCCAAAAAATTAAAAATTGCATTTTATACCATTCTAATTTTTAAATTATTAAAATTTAGTGCAATAATTTTGGGTCACCCTCAAGTTTAAAAATCAAAAAATTGCATTTTACATCCTATAATTTTACTTTTATTTTATTAAGGTCACCCTCAACTTTAATTTCTGGGTCCGCCCCTGGACTTCACTAAACTTATGCAAATTCTGAACAATATATAGTCATGCAACCGATGTATTTTATTCTTATTATTTTTTAAAGTAAGAAATTTGCAATTAGTATATGGTACACTGGGTGTACACAGCGGATCGTACCCAGGCCCTTATTTTGTAAATAAAAATAATTAAACAGGCACATAATTCGTTCAAAATCTGCACATTCCCACGTTCCCAAAAATTTCTCCTATATTTCGGTTTAACCTCTCCTTCCTCATCCTTAAATACCTCATTTTAACACATTCACCGTATTTGACCATTTTCCCTTTCGTCACGATACAAAAAAGGAGCAGATTAATATATTTCTTTTCTGGAATTGATATTGTTTACGATCGACTTCATCACCGTTAAGTTGTAATTTCATTTATTTTGTTTCATTATTTTTATTTGCAATTTTTAATTTATGATTTTCATGGTTAAATGCAGGTAAATTCAGATTTGAAGTGAGATGTGTACAGAAAAATTTTCGCCAGCCAAAAATTCCTAATACGAAATCTACATTTTTCAAATTCATAATGCACAGTGCACATCCTTAGTAGTAAAATGCACATCAAATGTAATGTGCTTGCACTTTTTGTTGTGTAGAAATATATATAGCTATGTATTGGGAAAGTTCTATGTAATGTAACTAATTATATTTTAGTTTTGAATGCATTCAAAGTCGATGATGGTGCATTCTAACAATAATATATGTGCATTTTGAACCTTACCATTTTAGTACTATTAAATTTTATGTATAATGTGCAATTTAATACGTATAATTGTTTAGTAAAATTCAAAATACACCTTGTAGAGAATATATCTATTTATAACGCACTACCAGTATTCATAAAATGTACATTCAAAGTAATTTTAATGCAATCTTTTATAATGCACTTATAACATTAATAAAATGCACAAATTGAAGAGTAAGTATGCACATTGCATACAAAAAAATTGCACTTCTAACTCTAATATAATGCACAAATTAAAGAGTAAGTATGCACATTGTATAAAACATATTAAGATAAATAAATAAATAAATAAATAAAAAGGTAAAAACAATATTTTATAATGCACTTATAACATTAATGAAATGCACAAATTAAAGAGTAAGTATGCACATTGCATAAAAAATAATTCTAAAATGCACTTCTAACTCTAATATAATGCACAAATTAAAGAGTAAGTATGCACATTGCATAAAAAAAATTCTAAAATGCACTTCTAACTCTAATATAATGAACAAATTAAAGAGTAAGTATGCACTGTGCACAAAACACGTTAAGATAAATGAATAAATAAAAAGGTTAAAAAATTATAATTTTAAAATGCACTTCTAACATTAATAAAATTCATAAACTAAAGAATAAGTATGCACATTGATAAACAATATTATGATTAAAAAATAAATAAAAAGGTAAATTTTTTTAAATGCACTTCTAATATTAATAAAATGCACAAATTATAGAATAAGTATACACATTGTAAAAATAAAAAAATTGAATGAATAAATATTAAGTTTGTTTCCTGCGATAATTTTCAAAATAATTTAATTAGGACAAAGGGATAAACACAATTTAAATGAAAATAGGATAATGGTGAGAAAGTAATTTGATCAAAATATGTTGAGAGATTCTAGCAGACAGTAAATAAACGTGAGATGATTTAAAGGGGATAACTATAAAACTTCTCATATTTTTACAAAAAAAGGGTCCGGGGGTACCATCCTCTACGTACCCCCAGTGTACGTAATAAATTGCGAGAAATTTGTACTTGAAACCGTGTCAACGGGCTTTACTGAATAATCGTATTTTATATGTAAAAGACATTGATCAAACTTGAAAGTGAAAAGATTCTCAATAATACAGGGAAAAGGGCCCAGATACCCCTGAGTTATTCATAAAGTGCAGTTGTACTTCTGAGTTTTTTTTAAGTGCTTCTATACCATTTGACCGAAGCTGACCTTATAAACCGCGGCTAATGAGTGATTCCGGATATTAATAACATGGAAAAGACAATAATGCCCCTTATTCCGTGGCTGAATTTTGTAGGACATTAATGTCCTCAACCATGAGGAAGCAAACCCCGCCGCCATGACCATTTTTAACTTTTGCATAACTTTACCACCGTGCTCAATCTCACCCTCTCATCCAATTTCGATGTGGTTACCCGAAGCCAATTTTTTTTTGACTAAAAGAGCATGGGAGGGTTCCCAATTGGTCCGCGCTCCCATCCGAAATGATGAGTGAGATAAGGACGTCTTTGCTGCCGCATCAACTAAGGACATCTTCGCCGGAGTAAGCAAGGTTTCTCTGCTCATGCTTAACATCAACTGTATAGATTTCCCGGTAACCAATTTTTCATGAAGATTTCTCTTCCCGAGGTTCAGAGCAACAGCCGTACCAAGGGATGGATTTGTGTTGGTTGATTATAAAGGATCATAGATTAAGCACCATGAGCAGCAAAGTTAACGATGACTATAATAGCAATTTGATCATTCATTGCAGAAACTGAATACACACATGAATTTGGTTTTTGGGGGATTTTCAAAATGGTGCTTCATAACCAGATCTTCGATGAGGGAAATCGAACATGCTATCAACAATTTCACGAAACTCAAATTTTTCATCAACATATATGCATCTGAACAAATGCAAACTGTTCAGAAAGAGATGCATCTGAAGAAAGTTGAACCTCAAAACACATCTTTAGAACTTCCTCAGCCACCGCCTTCGTCACCACTGCTTCTTATTTGTTTTTTTCTCCAATCCAAGGACAAAACTGTCTTTTTCTCATTCCACGGTGTTGACCGGAACTTCAGATTTTGACTTATAGAAATAGGGGTACCATCCTATTAAAGAACTGAGGGGTACAAGAGATCTTTTCTCTACATTGAATGATCATTCTTACAGCCTGACCGCTGTTGTTGTGGAGTGGGGTGGGGGGGGGGGGGGTTGAACGCTAGAAAAATTTGGACCGCTGAAACAACCTTCGGGGTCCACCAGAAAGTATCCTATGCTAACTGGACAATTGAATGAGTCTTGCTTAGCTTGAGCTTGGACTTTTTTGTTTGACTGATACGTTTCAGCGTCTCATTATGTTTCAGCCGGGAGTCCACAATGAACATTATCATAACCATTGAAGTTAGCTGTATCCAACCCAATGGCCAAGACATGCATCTCCGCCTCAAGACTGTCCATTTGACCGAGATATCTTGATTTAACAATAAGAACCTTTCCTTCTTGGTCCCTAACAATTATTTCGGCAACTATCAGTGATAACTTTAACACTTTGGTTATGAGATAACATTTTCATACTTTATTTTTGTGTTGGACTGTTTTATAGACTGTAGTAATTGGAACCAGGGAACGTAAGTTGGGGCTAAGTTTATTAATATATGATTGTTTCCATCTCTAACCATGTAATTTGAGTATGGTTTTAATTATCCCGAAAATAGTGGTTCTTAAATTCAACCAATTTGTTTCCTTAGAGTCATAAAGCCATGCATTTCTAGCACACCAAATATACCAACATGTTATAGTAGGAATCAATCTTACTACATCTGATTGAGTTTTATTTTTGATGTCAACATTCCAATAGTAATGGAATATAACCCACATGCACTTAAAGGAAGTTGACATTAACCATATCAAACCACTAATTAATGTACCTTCATAATATTAAGATTTATTCACAACCATTGAAACAATGGTGAATATCCTCATTGTCCTTCATATATAAAGGGAAAATAAAGGGTAAATGAAAGATAAAATCTCCCAGCACATGACACAAATATTATTAATGAAAGCTAAAATCTTCTTGTTCAAAAGTCTCCATGCAAATATATATTGTAAATTTTGTGGGGATTATTTTAGACCATATGTGTTTAAAAGATGGGATTGTATTCTTCCTAGGTCTAAGCAACTCATCATATGAAGATAATAGAACCCTGACACTTAAGGTTGACTAATGGTTGACCACACAGTTATGTTAATGGGGCCAAAAAACCTAAAATGGACCAAAGCAAAACCCATTTGATACTGTTTAGTCTTTGTAAGTAGATTAATGTTTGAGAAAAGTGTCTTGGTAGGTGCTATTAGGGTAAATGCTAGTATAGACTTTTACTGTTGTTTCTCATTCACTGTTGGATTGGGTTTTGTATTCCATACTATTAAATATAGAGAGTCAGGGTTACCACATTGGTACGCTTTTATCATTATTTGTACATGGTATCATAGCCCGAGGTTTTACAAGAGCCTAGGGTTTAAACAATTTATTTTTTTCGAATTCCCAACGTTTATTTTTGATGGCCTTGGATCAACCATCATTGCTGAATTCAACTGCAGAGCCGATTATTTCCGATGTGCCTGATCAACACTCTCGATCAGACATGTTCGCTCTGAGATCCACGATCTCCCATGTTGTTGCTTCACCAGAAATTAGCTCATTTTTGGGAGATCAAGTTGTCGCGTCTCCCGCACGCGCTGTCGCAAGTCAATTCCCACCATGGTTTTCACTCGGCAACCACCAATCAGACGCCGATTTTTCCAATTCTTTTGGAACACAATTGAGTGGTTTTGCCGCACCAATGGCGTCCAGGCAGCAACCTTTTTCGACGAAATCGTCTCATCAGCAGCCGGCCATCCCAACTGCTATTTCAGGAAATAATTGTTCTGTTACATTGGGATATGTTCCTGCTATTTCGGGAAATCATGGTTCTGCTACTTTGGAATTTTTTTCTACTAGTTCGAGAAACAGTTTTGCTAAACCAGAAGCAACAATTCAGCAACAGTTTTTGCCTCAGGCAACACCATCATCATTCATTACTTCAGGAGTCGTACCAACTTTGCAGCATGATGGTTCCACGTACTTACCACTTGGATCATCGTTGCCTTGGTTTTCTCATATGTCTGATTCGAATCCATCTAATCTAGTGACTATCTAACTTTCATCACCTGATGATTATTTGTTGTGGAAGACACAAATGTCCAGTCTACTTTGGTCACATCACTTACTTTGTTTTGTTGATGGTACATTTTCCCCTCATTCTCCTACGGTTTATGATGCGAATGGACATTCGAGTCCGAATCAGCTGTTTTATGACTATGTTCGCATTGATCATCAAGTTAAAAGTTGGATCTTTGCTACCATATCCCAGAATGTGTTGGTTGATGTTCATGAATTGTTCACATCACGTGACATTTGGAATCGTCTGCAATCTTATTTCATGCATGATAGTTTTGCTCAATCTATGGAGTTAAAGGGTCGTTTAACGAAACTGAGAAAGCCTGAATCTCAATCCATGGATGACTACCTTCGTGAAATTAAAGTTGTTGTGAATTCCCTTGTTGCGATTAAGTCTCCAGTTTCAAATCAAGATTTAGTCCAGTACACTTTATTTGGGTTGGATAGGGATCCTGATTATGCGCATCTTGTTACTGTATTGCTGCATTATCCATGTGAACTCACTTTCGAAGATCTCCGACCAAAACTTCTTCTGCATGACCAACAGATGATGTTTCAGAAAGCCGTTATGGGCGCTTCTCACCATGCGTTTGTCGCATCTCAGTCACCACTTTCTTCTACCTTGACTGGGTCCAAGAATCCAAGAGGTGCCAATCAAAAAGACAAAAATTGCAACAAAGGTGGTCAGTGGCTATAATACCAATCAGCACCGTGGTGGTCATACCAACTCCCGCTCCAAACCTACTCCAGCAGGTATTGGTACTGCAAACAACTACAGGAATCATAGAAGTGGTATGAGCAAAATTTCTGTTTCGTCTTATTCTTTATTGCACTCCACCAACCATTCTACTAACAATATTTGTGAAGCAGGCAGTAATTCATCTAACGAAAAATTTAGCTCTACCCCTTCTTCTATTTCTTGTGGTCTTTGTTGGAATCTAGGTCATCCGACTGCATGTTGTCCTCAACGATTTAACCCTAACTTTGTTCCATCGAGTCAGAAGAGTGTCACTCGTGCTGCTTTTACTGCTTTGTCTGATGATGGTGAGGTGAACGACTCGGTCTGGTATCCAGATTCTGGAGCTGCATCCCATGGGACTCATCAGGAAGGTAAGTTTTCTACTATGCTTCCTTATCATGGGTCAAGTACAGTTGTTGTCGGTGATGGCACCTCTCTCCCAATTAAACACACTGGTAAAATTGATATTCAAACTGCTAGTCGTCCCCTTAGGTTGTCTTCAGTTTGTCATGTTACTCAGATTAAACATAATTTATTATTTGTTAATAAGTTGTGTAAGGATAATCATTGTACAGTGTATTTTGATGAAAATTCTGTTTGGGTAAAGGACAAGACTACAGGGAAGTGCTACTTAGGGGTTCTAGTAAACATGGTGTCTATCCTATCCAGCTTGTCTTTAGTCCTCAGTCATCTATACCGGCATTTTTAGATACTACGGAGTCTGGTGATATTTGGTATGCTCGTCTTGGTCACACCTCTTCTAAGATTTTAGGATCTTTAGTTTCCAAAAATAGTATTTCATGTACTTCTAAGTTTCATGACAATTGTGTTTGTTGAAAATTAGGTAAAATTCATCGTTTTCCTTTGAACCAGTCAATCATAATGCTCCATATCCCTTATATTTAACCCTGAGTTCTTTCGTATATACTGAAGAGTTTTTGAAAAGTACTTCTTTGATACCTTTGAAATTATATTGTCTTTGTAAATTTCACTCATAGAAGATCTAATCAGCATCTAGATGTTTATTTTTAACTCAACCAAAAATTTAAAATAAATAATTGGATCCGTTCATAGCTTTCAGGTACACAATTTACAAAGTAAATGGCGGTTCCCGATCTAAGAAAATATGTAACACTTCTATATATGTTGTTTAGACATAATCTAAATGGTTGAACATGTTTTTAATGACATAATTCTGAACTTGTTTTCTTACCCTCCCTCCGTCCCAAAGTCACATATCCAACTTTTTTGGCACATTCTTAAGAAAGTTAACATGACACTGATATGAATAGGGATGACATTGGGCGAAATGGGCGTGGATAGTAGACTATCCATGCTCATCCCCGTCTAAAATTTTACTATCCATCTCCGCTCATTTACCCATGACGGGTACAAATTTAATATCCATGCTCATCCAGTTGGGTATCCATCTCATCTGGGTATCCGTGGATATCCATGCCCATGTTATACCCACATTTTCATCCGACTTATTAATCCATATTTATCAAAAATTAACCTAAAATATATTAATTATCATAAAAATTTAAATAAAAGCACTAATAATTCAAATATATTATATTAATAGAACAAAATAATTTATAATATGTTAATCATTAATTTATAAAATTCTTTTATGTTTCAAAATAGACCAAACATGCTTTAAAAAATGCTAAAATTAATAATATTATTCATATAAATACAAATAATACTATTAATATTATATATACGAATATTATACAAGTATTATACGGGCGGGTATGGGGCGGGTGGGGCGGGCGGGTATGGGCGGGTTTAAAATCAATATCCATACCCACCCATTTATCCATGGCGGGTTTGAAACCAATATCCATACCCGCCCCAATTAAAAATAACTCATATCCATGCCCGCCCCATTGGGGCGGTTGGTGGGCGGGTATCCACCAAATATCCGCCGGGTGCCATCCCTGAATATGAATGGTAAAATTGGTGGAGAAGATATAAGAGACGATTGATATTTAATGCTCTGAAATACATTTCTTTGAAACAGATGGAGTCTAATCTAAATGGGCGAATAGCTGTATTCTTTGTACTCTAAATTTTTTTTATTATGTTGAGTCGTACGTTGAGAATTAAATTCCCAACAATTTTCCTTCCACGGTTGAGATGACCTCATCACAACGCATGATTATATTGGAATTAATCGGTGGCAGAAGAGCACAAACAGTGAAATATCTTTTGGGCAATAGTGTAGTCCCACTGCCAGTAATGGGGTTGGTGAATGCGCTTTTTTCCACCTTCCTTGATGATGCCCACGCTCTTAAAACACACACAGAGGCACATTTTCTTTATTTCCATCATCAAAAAGTTGTCTTAACAATTTCAGCAAACCGACCTTTTTGGATAGTGAAATTGATGATGATCAACCTAGAAACCTGTACTAGTGTTTTCATTTTTTAGCTCCAATTGTCAAGTTTCTGGCATTCGTGTTATCTTATTTTATAATGTTAGTATTGTGACCATAATCATGGAAAACAATCCCAGCTTATATGCGTTCCCACTACCACTAGCAATTTGTCGCATTGGTATTTTTGCATGGAGTTAGATTATATGTCTGCGTTTGTGCTCATAGCACATATGTAACCAACATGTTAGAAGATCAGTACAGAACATGTAATGATCATGCATGAAAGTGAGAAGATCAACAGTAATTTACTGAATGATTATGATTAATATGTAGAAGATTAAGATTTTGAAAGTGATAAGATCACCACAAAACAAGTAATGATCATATATGAAAGTGAGAAGATCAATATTTACCCTCTATCTCAATTCCCACTCAACTTTTTTAAAATTTTTACCATTTAGAATTGTTAGATTTAGTTTGTTTAACAAGAGATTGAGGCTCTATTTGTTAGACCCTTTCAGTAGATCAATTGAATTCGGTTCAGTTCAGTTAAATGTATTTAAATTTATTTCAGTTAAATTCAGTATACTTAATTATTATTTTCAGTTCAAATATGTATATTTATTTATGTATTATGTATATTTATAAAAGTCGTTGTACAAGTCGGTATTATATTATATGGGTGAAAAGTTAAAGTTAATGTTACAAAATTAAGAGATTCAATTAAAAGCGCACAACCAGTTGATATATTTAGTATCATAAAGGGCAGAGGAGCTCTAAAATACCCTGTATCCTTGTGTGTTATATATATGCAACTTTTTACACAGATCGCAGAAAGTTGCTTGTGCACTTTATACAGATATTTTAATGGCACACATCCATCTAGTAAAGGGAACTAGCTTTAGCATCCGCTCAGTTTTTACTGCAAAGATTAAATTTAGTTCGAAGTTTTTGTTCTTATAATTCAACTGATCATTCTTAATTGGTGAAACAGTTGGAAAATGTTTATTTTACACATCTATAAATTTGGGAACTTCTACTCTTTGCCCATAAATACCAAAGAAACACTTATCTAGCAGAAAGCAAACTCTACCTCATTCCCATCCTCACAATCCTTCCAAACCTTAACGAAGAATGGCGATGAAAACCGAGCTGAAGTTTCTGCATCTGATGAAGTTAATGGCGATCATGTCATTCATGGTGAAATGCACGGTCTCAGATTCAGAGAAGGACAAGCAAGAATGCGCATCCTCACTGGTGGGGATGGCCACCTGCCTCCCCTACGTCGGCGGCACCGCAAAATCACCGACTCCCGACTGCTGCAACGGCCTGAAGAGCGTCCTTAAGGCCGACAAGAAGTGCCTCTGCCTCGTCATCAAGGACCGCAACGACCCAGACTTGGGCCTCACCATTAATGTCACCCTCGCCCTTGGCCTCCCCGCCGTCTGCAACGCTCCGGCCAACATCTCAGCGTGCCCCGGTGAGCATTAATTCCGCCGCTCTTGTATTTTCTCGAGGAAGACAATTAGTGACAGTTTCTTTTTGCAGCTCTGCTTCACCTGGACCCCAACTCACCAGAGGCACAAGTTTTCCTTCATGGTGCTCGTGCTGCTTCTGCTGGTCCCGCCGGCGGTCCTACTGCAGGTAAGAACATGTACTAAATCCGCCTGAGGAAAATCTGGGATGTTATTCTTGAAGACTGTGTTTTTAAGGATGATGACAAATATATGAACATTTCAAGACTGTGTTTTTAACTGGCAGGTCCGGCAAGTTCTCCGGGAGGAGCAGCGGCAGGAGCTCCGGGATCAAGTGGTCAATCGAAGAGTGGTTCCGGTCAGACTGGGCATGGATTGGAAGCTCTTGCAACATTTATTGTGTTTTGGACTTTGAATTTATGTTTCACCACATAATTAATTAGACTCGAATTTATGAATTGATTTGTCCTGGGGTATGCTTGTATGCAGGGTAAAGCTAGAATTTGCAGGATTTTTTAGTTTTTTTCTGAGTATGTAGAGGATTGCTGATTGCTCCTGGCAATAACTGTTTTTAGGGAATACTGTATGATCTTAAGTGCTCAAGTTTCTTCCATTTGTGCCATTGCTTTTCGCTAAATTTGTAATACTAGTATTTTAATTAAGACTAAATTAGCAGGATCACTATCGGAGTTTACACATGTAAACTATTCGATACTCCCTCCGTCCCAGACTACACACTTTCTTTATTGGTTATCCCATCTTAAATTACACACATTATTTTCTTTCCATTTTGGGTTCATTTATCATTGTTAATTTACTGACTTACCCTTACTAATATATCATTATTACTCATCATACCACATGTTTGGGCCAAATTAGTCCAGACAAACCCACTTCTTACTATAATCACTTACCCAAACTTTTTGACTTATCATCGCCTCCTACTCCCCCATCTCACTCTTCTCTCTCCAGCGTCCACATCTTTCCTTCTCCATTTTTCTGGTTCAATCTTCTTCATCTTCCCCATCTTATTCGTCGTTTTCGATTGTATGGAGTTATTAAATTAAATTTATTTTTGGTCGTTTACCCGTATGAAATCAGTTAAACATTGGATCCGGGTGTTAATTTCAGATCCATGGATTTTGAAGTTTTCGAACCAAATTTCAGTGTTTGTATAATGGATTGGAAACGTTTTGCCTTTTTTTTATTGTCAAATTTATCGGGTTCAATCTTGGACTTTGAGTTGAACTGATGTTGTTGCTGCTCAAATTCATCATATTTCCGAACTGGTTTTAAATTGGGTTTCCATGGTATACTTTTTTTTGTCGATAATCAAATCTCGGTCATGATTTTATTCGAATTAATTTACTGGATTAATCGATTGGTGGCTCCAGGAAATCTTTTGGTCTTGTGGGTTGCTGGTGGTGTGTTGATGAGAATGGTGGTGATGGGTGGTGATTTGGCATTGGATTAAGGCTGAGATTAGTAGATTAATAAAGGAGAAGACACTGCTGCAAGAAGTCAGCTTTTTACTGTTGTTAACCCATAGCAAATTTCTCTCTCTGTAATATAAACTGGGACAGAGAGAGTATCCTTTAAATTTAATTTAAATACTTTGATGTGCAGAGTGCAGTATGATGTAAACTACTCTGATATCCTTCAAATAATCACAAAGTTCAAATATCGGATATCCTTAAAATTCCATTTTCCAGTGACAAATTTGGTTCTACTAGTACCATCTAATATAAACACCTACGAGTTCATCTCCTATTAGTTAAAGGGATGTTCCAACTTATGTATCCTTCATATTCAAAAAATTTCTATTTTTCCACCACTCGAAAGGTTTGTGAAATATATGTAAACTTCCAATCAATAAAAGTTTAAAATTTTGATTTCAAGTTGTATTCATTCAACCGGTGGTTCAAAACTTTTTTCTTTGTCAGAGTATAAACTTGTCGTTACCTTGTATCAACTCCGATCACAAACTCTCAATCACATGTGGAATAGCAAGGGGTTAGGCTTGGTGTCGTAACCCGCTCCGACGCCCAAATTAGGATTCAGACATGCAAAACTATTATGGTGAAGACGAGGAGCAGTGAACTTACCTACTCTCTGCGAGAGAGTGGGCTTTTATACTTAAGAGGACTTGGGCCAACCTAAGTCAACCGCTCGGGATTTCATCAGTCATGTTGGGCATGACATGTCTATGGGAGCGCACTTGCTACGTTGGGATGGTTTGCTCAAAACCATTCCTGACAAGTCCCATTGTATGTGTTCAGTGAGGCACGATCCGGATGGTAGACTAGATCTAGGTAATTGAAACACCTGCGGCCTCTCTATTCCATCGCGAGTTGACGAGTGTCCTCGCTTCGTAGTTTCCAATATCGAGTGGGTTACTTTTTAGGTTTCCCAGGATCGGTCATTTATTCCGTCTTAAATGTGCGGCCTTCCGCCTTTTCACCCACTTGCGTCTTTTCAAAACTACCCACAAGTTCAAGAACCAACTATTCCCGCCTTCTTTGTTCTTTCGTCGTACGACTTCCTTCCGCCGTCGGAGATTTCCCCACTCAAGTACTGTCGTCGGCCCTCTCATGATTCTTTTACTTATGTTTATTTCTCTCGTCGTCAATAATGGCCCACTTACTAATCGAGTCGATCCCCTATGAGATTACTGACAAGGAGTTCTAGTTCGTATGTCATGCGGTGGCGCAAATCTCACTGGAGGCTAAGCCAAGGTGATTAGGCTTTCACCTGACCAGTCGGCGGTATATGCTCTGGCGGGAAAAACTACCATCTATTATAAGTGTGTCTGCAAGTGCGGCTTGGGTTTCCCCCTGACCCATTTCTTTCGTTCTGTCCTCTGTTATTTCGATCTTTCCTTGATCCAATTGACCCCAAATGCGGTTCGGGCCTTAATCAGGTTTGAGGTTCTGTGCTACCTTAACTCAGCCATCCTAGACTTTAAACTGTTACGAGCATTCGCCTACCTGGGTAGGGAGCCGTCGAGTTGGTATCACCTGAAGTTCCGGACCACTACCGCCAAACTGATCCTTGGGCTTCTCAAAAAGATGTCATGGAAGAAGAAATTTTTCTTTGTCTACGGGCTTATCTTTTGGTCAAACATGTTCCTAGTTATGACCCGGTTCTCCCGATTGAGATCCGGGGTTATAATTTCAACAAAATCCTGGGTGAGATGGAGCAAGTCATATCGTCCCTGACCAGGGGTCGGCCGATCAGCTCCTTGATCAATGAGAATGTGTTGAGGATGTACGGGATGCCCTCCATACCGGCAGATTCTGATGGTATAATCTCTATGCATGTCAGGCTATGTAATTCATGTACATATATGATTGATTTGACCTTTTTCTAACCTTGTCTCTTGTTCGCGGAAATTGCTATGGAGGACTTGTTCGACGACCTATCTGACTTCCTTAAGATTGTCAAACGTGAGGATAGAGAGTCCATCCTGAAGCCTATTTTGACGAACACGATTTTGACCAGCACTTCACCGCGAGCCGCCGCCGGTCCCTGACGGTCATGTCCAACTCGACGTACACATTTCATTTTTCAAGAAGTTGATCCTCTAGTGAAGAAACCGTGCGGCACCTCCGACACGATCAATGACAGTCAATGGAACATGGCCCAGCCGACATATGAGAATGCTCAGATGTACTTCAACCATGACACTTACTCGTCCTTCCAGAACATCTCAGATCTCCTTAGGGCGATTACTAAGTCCCTCGGATCACCACCTTTTTGAGCTTCCTTCGTGGAAATCTTTTCCCTCCATGGCACATCAAGGCTTGGAACCGGAACCCTGCTGTTAACCAGGCTGGGTCTGGTAGCTTGGAGGATCGTCAAGTCTCCACTGCCCTTGAGGTAACTAAGTTCAGATTTTCCTTGGGTGAATGACTTTTATCTTCACGAGCACGTCATGTTTACCATCATTCTATGCTTCTTCTTTCACTAGTGGAAATCAGGGGTCTTAAGGCGGTTCCGCCGTTAATAACCCAATTTTTCGAACTCGCAAGTCAATTTCGGATGGTTTACTCGAGCTGTAGGCCAAGAAAATGAAGGACGGCGGTTAGTCACTTAATTAACGGCGGTTTTTTATAAATCGTCGTAAATAAAAATATATACACGAACTCGAAATGCAAATATACCACAACGCGATATCGAAAGGTTACACAGATAAAACGCGATATCGAAATTTAAATTTTGGGTTTACGGGAACAAATATCATATGATGTATACGATATCGAAGGTTGTACAATAAATATTCGATATTGCATTATATTGTTGAGTTTGTAGAAATAGTTAAGATGCGAAGTCTTCAACTATGTTGTGTTTGTATGAACATATTTTCGAATTCGAAAGGCTAGATTTATGTTTTCGAAATCGAATTCCATTGTCCTGATTAACCTAAAAATTATATACTTGTGGAAAACTTCAGGTATACCATCAAATATAAAGAAACAAGAGTACGTACAAATTCCAGAAAACAACATAAGAAAAGAACAAGAGTACGGAAAATGTCAAACAAGATTAATGGTACAAAGATAGTGAACATAAGAACAATGAGTATATAAGCTCCTCGGAAAGAAGTATTCTCTTCCATTGGAGGCAGCATAATAAAGTTGTCCTCATCATCACTATTACCATCGCTAATCCAACCATAGCAAGGCTTCCTAATCTTCTTAGTCGGGGTGAAGCCTCAGGTTTGACATCGACATTGTCAACATGTTTGACTTCCACAGTCGAGGCTGAACCAATCTTGCTTCCATCAGCGATTAGGGGCTGAGGCTTAGCAACCTTTTCAACCACAATAAACAAACGTAAATCAAAATCACTACAAAATTTCCGGTTAACACTATACAAGGACATGTGGGGTTTAAAAGATTAGAAACTATTATTGTGCATACAAAGTGGTAACTACTTCCAAGCACAAAGGTACCAAGTACTAGGTAAAAAAGATATTGCAAAAACAATAATAGCATGAACTATTGAGAAAACATAAATCAAAATTTACATGAATCTATGAATGCATTACCTTGGAAGCATCCCTGTCAATCAAGGTGGGCAACACCACCACATCTCTTGGGGTATCCTTTTGAGCACAAGATTGGCTAGTATCTTTCGACATCTTGGAATTAGATTATGGGTTTGTGCTAAGGGATGTATTTGGGAATTTTTCGGCACAGATGGATTGAAAAAGTTGGGATAAGAATGTTGAGTTTAATAATCTCCGCCGGTTTATTTATATTAAATATATAATTTTCGATGTCGCCAAGTCTAATTATATACTTTCGATATCGCATTCAAGTTCGACCTTCTTGACAGGGACTAGGAGAATATGTATTCGATATCGAAAGCATAGTAAACTGACTTTCGATATCTAACACAGTCTTATTAGGGTATTGATCAAGTACTATCGATATCGAATTCACTTAAGGGGCTAGAATTTTAAAACCTTCGATATCGAAAGTTTATTGGGTTTGGGCAAAATTGCGTTTTAAATTGGTCAATCCTCTAAACTTAAGTTATTTTCTTGTGTTGGTATTTTTTCCAACACTTGATTTCGAATTTCAAACTCCAAAATCACATTCATATTAAAATTCATGGCCCAATGTTGGAATTCATAAAACTTCAAATCAAAGTTCATACTAATACAAAACAACACAAATGGAGTAAAAGGAAATAAGTGATCCTAAAAACACCTTGGAAACATGAACGGTCAGAATATTAGATCAAGCATTCAAATTCAATCTTCTTCAGCTTCTGAAGACCATCCTTCACCTGTTGAACTTGAACATGATTCTGCAGCAATATCCCAGTACAAAAAACTTTCCATAGTGTACTCCGGTTCTGATGGATCCACAGTAACTCCAATGAAATGCTGTCTGCCTAGTCTGATAATTTCTTCCTTAGCTTCATGGGTCTCCCTAATTTCTTTCTCCGCCCTAATCAGCCCTTTCTCAACCGCATGGCGCATCAACTCTATTCTTTTCTGAAAATCATAAATTATTGCAACAAGTAAAAAAAAATTCCATAATTTGATCTTTAAAACTGTATATATGATTAATATTGTAGTCAATTTCACAAAAGAATAATTGAGGGGATAACTTACTACACCACGAGTGTATTCTTTGTCAAACTCCTTTTGTGATTCTAAGATTATATATGAATCATCCCACGGAATTCGTGCAGCCCCCAACCGAGGAAAAAGATATTGAAATTGATTCTTCAAGAAGTCCAGCTTGCGGCGTTGCTCAGGTTCAACAACGTCTTCCCACTCTACATATATCATACAATATTCAAATTAGTAATAATGAAGTGTGTAAGCAAAAAATGTAAAATCATTGAGGATCCAGCACTATGTTGAGTAATAATTCATACCTCTCATCCTATCAGTCCTCAACTTTGCAATCCTTGCTTCCATTGCTATCCTTCTTTGTTCAGCCGGGGATTTATTGCTATTGCCCGCCATAATATGAAAAAAAAACAAGGAGAGGAGGAAGAAGGAAGAAAAGAAAAGGCTTGGATGAAAATGATGCTTGAGATCCCATAAAATAGACTTCCCAACATAGTTGTGGTCCCCATGTGATTAATTGGACGGAGCAAACAAGAAATTAGGGTCAAAGATATTTTTAGTCTATTTGTTTACTGACACAGGGCTACTAAACGTTCGATATCGAAACCCAAATTTACCATATTACGAATTCGAAAATCTACACGGATACAGGTCGATATCGAAATTAAAGTTTTGGGTTTACAGAAACAAGTCTCATATAATGTATACGATATCGAAGGTGTTAACATAAATATTCGATTTCGCAAATTAGTTCGACCTTCTTGACAGAGACTAGGATAATATTTATTCGATATCGAAACCATATTAAAAAACTTGTCGATATCGAAAACATTATGCTTAGGGTATTGATCAAGTACTATCGATATCGAATGACCTATGGGGCTAGAATTTATAAACTTTCGATATCGAAAATATATCTGGTTTGGGCAAAATTGCGTTTTAAATTGGTCAACCCTCAAAACTTGGGTTATTTTCTTGTGTGGGTATTTTGTTCCAACACTTGATTTCCGATTTCAAACTCCAATCTAAGGGATTGAATGTTCATAAAATTGTTGGGTTGATTCATACCATAATCATCAACTTAAAGGTATGAAATTTGTATAGTTTTTTTGAGTTTTGAACCTTACCATTTAATTGTATGTGAGTTTGATGTCATTGTTTTTTTCCTTGATTGCATAGGAGTTTGTTGTATAACAATTTGACTGAGTTTTGCAATAGTTGGACGTTGTAGATATGGAAAGAGTCGAAATTATTAGAAGGAATGATAGATTGTCCCTTGAGTATCGTGGTTTGATAGAGGAATCTATTCATGTTGGTTTTGAGGATGCAAAGATCAAAGATGTTGAAGGTGTTAGATGTCCATGCAAAGATTGTAAGAACAATGCCTATTATGATGATGCGATGGTTTTACGTGAACATTTGTATTGTAGGGGTTTTGACCCTAAGTACACGGTATGGATTTGGCATGGTGAAGTTGTAGTTGACAAAATTAGTCCAGAAATTGATGTTGGTAGTGAAGACAAGGAATATGATGCTTATCTTGGTGAGATGGTAGAAGATGTTGCTAGGGAATTTGTAAATAAGCCTAGTGTTCTAACGGCAATGATGAATGATAAAGAAACACCATTATACAAGGGGCCTAGGCATTGTATTATGGCGGCAACATTGTTGATGATGAATTTGAAGGCGAAACATGGTATTACCGATAAAGGGATGACGGAGTTGTTTGTTATTGTTAAAGAATTGCTTCCGGTCGAAAACTTGTTGCCCGATAAAGTATATGCTGCGAAAAAGATTTTGTGTCCAATGGGAATGGAACTGGAGAAGATTCATGCATGCCCTAATGATTGTATGTTGTATAGGTCGGTGGAGGACAAAAAATTGAATAATTGTCTAGTATGTGGGGAGTCTCGATACAAAGTAAAGGATAAAGAATTAATCAAAGTTGGGGATGAAGAGAGTACATTTAGCGATAAGAAAACACCCGCAAAAGTAATGTGGTATCTTCCTATTGTGCCTAGATTGAAAAGGTTGTTTGCAAACCCTGATGATGCAAACCCTATTGTGAAATATGAAATTAATAATCAAACCTATTGATCAATTATATAATAACAAAATTGGGTCAATACAATACTATGACAGATATCCAATACAATGTAATTTAAAATAAATAATTTATTAACGCCAAAATATATAATTCTCAAATTTTTGTACCATTAGGAAATGACTTTCGATATCGCAAGTTTATAACTAACGCTTTCGAACTCGCAACTAAACCGGGTACTACCCACGTTGACCCTCAATGACCTTAAACCCTAGACCCTCAAAAGTGTCTTCGATATCGAAGACTGTAATCATTAATATATCGATATCGAACGTATTAACTTTTGCCTTTCGAAATCGCTACCGACGTGGGTATTATTCAGTGGAAACCCACGTTGACCCTAATTGACCTAAAACCCTAGCCCATGAAAATAATATTGCGAAGTCGAAAAGGCATATTACTTAAACGAATTTAACCTTCGATATCGAAAGTATTCTCGGTTGGACGCATTTAATGCGAGTCAGCTGCAATCTCGTCGGGTCAAATACACCCAAAAACATCCAAACGCCAAAATAATTGGTGTAAGCGCATTTATTGGGTTTCAAACCCTCTACCCACCTCTTCCATCAATTTTTCCCTCACATTTCATCATCTACTGTATACACTACAAGAATGCTCACTTGTTAAGACAACCCAAAATTTGTCTCAAATGTACCATTTGCTGTCTCAAAAACTTTTTGAGACAGCATTGAGACGGTAAATGAGGTGTCCCCAATGCGGCCGTCTCAAAAGACTTTTGGGACGAACTTGTTGTCTCAAAAAAGTTTTTGAGACAGCATTGAGACGGAATCATCGTTGTCTCAAAAGTAATTGAGACAGCTCTGTTTGTGTCTTTAAAACATGTCTCAAAAACTAAATAAGACGAAAAAATAAGACATGCATTTACCGTCTCAAATGTTATTTGAGACACTAATTTAAGACAACCGCAGTTTGTCTCAATAGGATTTAAGACGCTCATTTAAGACGGCAACGGAAAGTCTCAAATAAAATTTGAGACACTAATTTAAGACATTTAATTGTTGTCTCAAAACAATTAGAGACAGTGTTGAATCCTGTCTCGAATAATTTTTTTATACGTACTAAACTGAAAGACATAATTGTTGTCTTTCATATAACATTCAAAACAGTATATCAATTTACATTAAAAGTATGAAATGCATACATACGGTACAAAGTATTTGTCTTTATTCGGTTGAGGCTAAAATACATCAAACAAAAAATTAAAACCAACTAGCTAAATGATCGTCATAATAATGCCTTCCATTCCATGAGACTAAGCGTCCAAGAATTCCTGAAAATACAAATAGTATTGAATCTATAAATAGGTATTTTATCAAAGTATAATAACGAATCGATCGATGCATGTTGAAGTAAAAAGTGTGCTCTGACAAATATTTTTAGTTTGAATAAAATATTCTAAATTGACAATTATGCAAGATGAAAGGACATAGAAAAGAGTCCACTCCACTTAACATGCCAAAAAAAAAAAGTAGGATTACAGTATCATTATAGTCCAAACATGAAAAGATACATACACATAAGTCCTTTTTCCATTTGGTGGATTCTATTCCACCACACACTAAATTAAATTAGAAGTTCCAATGTTTTATAATCACCCAAAATTTTATAATACGAGAGTCATCATCCAACAGTACGTAAAATCTAAACTGATTTTAAAACTAACCTCATCATCTTCCATTATGATAGGGCTATTTTCAGAATCTCCATTCTCTTCACCTCCATTTACTTCATGTTGTTTGTCATGTACAATTGATTTATCTGCAGCCTATATTGTATCATATTTGAGAAATTTATTCAGTGTACGGAAAGTGTAATTCCAAACGAAGTGAAAAAGGAAAAAGTTTCGAGAGTATAAAAAATTACCTTTTCATTAGCAGTTCCGTGAGATTGTCCCTGAAGATGCCGTTGTTTAAATGAATCTCATCAATTTCGTTTTGCATGTTAGTTAAAATTGGGGTCTCCTGCTTCATACACTCTGCCACAGCTTTGTCCACCACCATTTTGATAAACTCGTTAGAGGGTTCACTAGGGATCAACATAGATTGAGTTCGGAAATCCGCTTGAGTAGGGCCCAAACCAATAGTTCTAACATAGCCATGCCTTTCCTTATTCATGAAAGTATTGAAAACCCTTGTCCTTAACTCAGGTGTATGCTCTTCAACGGGATACTCATTCAATTTCAATTCCATTTGGTTCTGGACAGTGAAAAGGGAAAAATTATCTACATTACTAGACATTATAATAGAGGAATAAATATAAATAGAATAATCAACACACTTACTATCAACTCAGCAGCTTCATTATCAACAGCGACACCATTATTAGAGTGTGACTCTTTATATACTGTCAATGGATCGGTAGCTTTTCCATCCGCTACCAGCTACATTAGGCAGAACACTGTAGTCAATTTTTAAAATATTTAGCCTATAAAAAATGAAGTAGCCTCAAGATACTTACTTTTAACCTAATTTTTGCCATAGAAATCCTTCCAGTCCTATGTATTGGTCCTGCAAGTTCTCTATTGACTGCATTTTTCCTAGCAATTTCCTAAGAAACAACATGAAAATGGATTATTCTGCCACCATGGAAATGAAGTAAAACATAATTATACTTCATAATCTTTAAAAAATAGAATTCACCTGAGAGGCTTCTGTCAACCAAAATTTTCCACTGATCAGGTTCAACACGATCAGGTATATTTTTCAATACTTCTTCTCGTGTTTTTCCATTAAAATGACTTACATTTACTCTATTTTTCCACTTCCTCCATTTATCAGAGACAGATTTCAAGCTTATTGTCCTATGCTCTAAAGGAGCATTAGTTTTCTCCTATTACAAATAGACACAAATTCTGTTGAGTACCTCCTAATTGTCGTATATTTACCTGATCAAAGTAAAGGATAATTACTTAAGAATATAATGACTGAAGTTTTATTAATTCAAAATACAAGAACCAGATAATGATGATTGACCGAAAACCAAACCCCCCAAAATATTCTGCAGTGTTCCAGTCCTGGTACCCTTCCAGCCAGTTTGTCATTCCCAACAACAATAACAAAACTAAACGTCATCAGATTTGATTTTTAAAATTCGTTCCAAAAAGAAATCTCATCACAATAAAATAACCCGATTAAGAACAATACCTGACAAGACAAGAAGGGAGGTTTCATAGTGGCGGAAAGACGACTTAGCGGCAGCGTGAGAGTGCTGAGTAGGGGCATGGGAATCTCCGACATCGAAGAGGAAAGACAACTTGGCGGCGGCCTGAGGGAAATCTCCGACATCGAAGAAGAAGAAGTACAGATAGAAAGAGCAGTTTCGGAAAATTATGAATTCCGGCTCTCGTGATAACAATCTGGTGAACAAAAGGCCCACGTTTTCTATCATGTTTGCTGATTCAGAAATTTCAACTTGTGCAAAAGGTGGGAAAGATGAAATAGTGACCGGGAATATTAATTTTTGGGGGGAAGATGAAACGAATTTGGGGGAAGTTGAATGAGCTATCGTGTGTTGATTGAGCTGTGTACGACATCGTATCTTCCGAACATCAATTTTTTTTTCTTTTTTTTTAAAGTTATTTTTAGATCCTAATCAAATTAAATGTGATAATTTATAATTACTTAACATAAGTTTTGATTACTTATCATTTATAATTACTTATCACAAGTTTTGATTTAATTATGAACTAGACTTAAGTATTTAATTTATAAATAATACAATTATTTAAATGTTTGTATAAATAAATAACAACCTATTGAATTTGGTGAATATTAAAGTTAATAATTATAAAAATTTAAGTCTTTAGATTAATATATAGGTTTTATTATGTCAAATATATATATATAATTTTTATTTATAAATAAAAAACCCTTCTAAATAAGTTGAAAGAGATGCTCTTTCATAAGCATATTTAACTTAGGCGAATTTAAATTAATTTAATAGATTAAGTTGAATTAAATTGAATTGAAATGATCAACAGAACTGCATAAATTCAAAATAATAAAAATTAATTTGACTGAAAAATAAACTAACCAAATTATTAGATTGAATTTTATTTATTCTAATTTGAATGATTTTGAACTTTGATTAATTAATCTCAATTTAATTAGTGCGTAAAAGGAGTCAAAATAGATTTTAATTTCTCATAGTCTATAGAAAGTTATAGGTATGAGTTGACTTCAATTATTTAAACTCAATTTAATTACTTGATTATGGCATTTTAAATATAAAAATTAAGGAAAGATTGACCTTCGTTTAATTAGTTAAATTCAAATAGTTAGTGTTAGTAGAAAAACAAGTAAAGATAAATCCTAGTCTCAATATAGTTAGTAGGATTATAAAAAGTCATAAGCTTGATCTTCCATTAGTTAACGTCATTTATTTACTATGTTTATAAAAGGTCAAGTAAATTAAAACTAGACTTTTTATTAGTATAATTACCTAATTTTTTGAAGACAGTCAATTTTTTAATTGTTAGTAAATTAAGATTGATCACTAAATATATAGAATCATATATACTAATTATTTGTAAATATTAATTATTGGTTAAGTGGTGGTAAACCTTATCAATGTTAGTTAAATCCAAATTAATAATTGGTATTTATAACTGTAACCAAGTGTTGGTCTTGAATAAATTAAACTCGATTTAGTTAGTGTCTCTAGAAAGTCAAGTAACATGTGACATTTGATTAGTTAAAGATAATTTAATCATTCTCTAATTATAAGAACTTAAATTTGATTAGTTAAACTCAATTAAGATTCAACCTTTAAAAAAAATTAAACTCAATTTAGTTACTGTGTTATCATAAAATTAAAGTACGGGTGACATTTAATTAGTGCGGGTTTATAGTTTTAGTGGGTTTAGGGTTTAGATTTTAGTGGGTTTAGGGTTTATTGGTTAAGGAAAAATAATCCTAATTCCATCTTACATTAACAAATAAGTCTACGTCCTTAAGAAGTGTAAGTCTAAGTAAACATGTTAATAAAATTCAGAAGTTTATAAAATATTTTTACAAGATGGGGTTTTTTCTTTCTTTCATTAAATTTCAAAATTACATATAATCGATTTGAAAAATATTGTATGTATTAAAAGTGAATATTTTAATAGTGAATTTTACATTATTAAAAGTGAATTTTAAAATTACATATAATAGATTTGACAAATCTTACATTTAATTAAAATTGAATTTTACATTATTAAGACAATATTGTAAACTGTCTTTTAAAAGTGTCTCAAATACCTTATTTAGGAACAATAAACTATTTACTGTCTTATATAGGTGTCTCAACTTTAGTAAATGAGATGGTAAAATTTACTCTCTTAAATGAGTGTCTCAATTCTTCAAATTAAAGACAGTTTATTTGACCGTCTTTAATAAGTGTCTTAATAACTATTTTTTGAGACAGTGCGCTCAAAACTGTCTCGATTAATATGTCTCAAATAGGTAATTGAGACAACGTGTTACTTTTGTCTCAAAAGAAAGTATTTGAGACAAATTTTCAAGACCGTCTCCAAAATTTGTCTCTAATACCCATCTTTCTTGTAGTGATATCTCTCAATCAATCCATCATATTTGTTTTATTGCATTGATTTTCATCTATAACTTTTGAAATTTGAGGGTTTGTTGGTCAATCTTCATCCATTTCTCCACATTGACACATTTAGGGTTCTTGAGACCTCAAGGGTTGTGTTCATTGAATGGGCTTTCATTGAGAAGGTTGGGTGGTACACTTCAAACATCAATTACTACTAAGGGTGAGTAGTCCATTTCTTTTTTTGAATACCTAGGGTTTGAGTTTTTTCCTCCAATTTGGGTTAAGCTTTAATTACATCCTATTGTGCTCTAACATCATCTTAACATGGACTAAGGTGTTAATAATTTATGACTCTATATGTTGTATGAGTATTTGTTGGGAGAACTTATTTTGACATAAGTTCATAGCTAGAACAAGTTTGTAGAGCTCTAACCTATGACTATTGTCATGTACTTCTATTTGTAGGGATCTTAATATGGCTAACAATAAACGTGCAAAGGATGCTAACGATGAGCAACCGAAGAATAAGAGTAAACACAATAGCAAAAATACAAAGATTGTAGCAAAGGAACTTAGTAGTCGCAAAGTTGCTCAAGAGCATTGCCGGATTGTTCAAAGGCGTTTGGATAACCATATTAAGACACCAATGAATTTTGATCGTCATGGTGTAGCTATAACGGATGAGAGGGCGTTGTGGTCAAGTTGGTGTGGTTGCAAAGGTAGAACAAGAGTGGACATAAAAGTAATTTCTTGGAAGGAAGTCGAGCAAGATGAAAGGGACAACTTATATGAAGAGTGTAAGGTACATCTTTACCAATACCTATACATCATTATCAATTTGTACTATGTTTTTTTATTGCACCATTTTTTAACGCAATCAATGGTATTGATACAAGGAACCCTTTGAGATTGATGCATCGGATGAGGAAGTCGTGAAAAAAATTGCTTTGAACATAGTGTCCAAGGCAAGCCGAGACTTCAAGTATAGATTGGCCAAGGACTACATATACGAGGGTGGGAAAAGAGTTGGTCAACATCCTCGAGTCAAATACAATGGTATTCTCGAATCAAGTTGGGAAACTTTCAAGCAAAGGACTCTCGATCATGAAGCGGATGTTAGTATATAACTTTTGTTATGTGTGCCTTCATTTCATTTTTAACTTGTACTAACACAATCATGTTTATTGTAGGGTACCCGATATGTGAAAATCAAAAGTGCAAAGGCAAATAAACTCTATCATACAATGAGTAGGTCGGGGTATATAGGGGTGGGAAAGAAGATATCTAAAGAGAGATGCGAAGTGGACACAACAAAATTGGTTGAGGGGGGGATGACCCTAGAAGAGGCCCTCGAGAAGGTGGTACCATTGAAACATGATGACATTCCACGCCATGAATTGTTTGTTAGAGGAAGGATGAAGGACGGTGGAAATTACTCAATGACCGAAGTTGAACAAGTTGCAAAAAAAGTGGTAATCGTGGTTTATTTTGTTCATTCACTTTATTAGTATTTAATACATGTGTTGTGATTATATCCAAATAATGAATAATCTCTCTATAGGATGAAATTGTGGTTCAAGAAAAAGAAGGTCTATTTGCACCCGTAGGTAAGTGTGATATATTGGCTAAAGCAATTGGTAAAGATCATCCCGGGAGGGCAAGGGGGGTAGGTCGCCACTTGAGTCAACGAGATGCTTTTGGCATTAAGCGAACTAACGGAAAATCCAAGTCATCGGAACTATATATAGCCAAGAAGACGATCCTCTTGAAAAACGAATCAATGGAGAAGCAAAGAATTGAGATTGAGGATATGCGAAACGAGTTACGAGGCATGGCTCAACAAATTGGTTATGTCCATCCACCCAAAGAGTGTGTCGTTGTTGGTGAGCGACGTCCATCGTCAAGGGGATCACATCATTCTCCAATAAACGAAGAACGTGAGGTAATCAATGGAAATGTGGACTTTGAACCAAATCGACGGTACGTTGAAAAAGCCAAAGAAATCACTTCCAAGCCAACCCCCATTAAGGTAATCCCTACACTCACAATGTCAATTTATTTTAATATTACGTGAGTATTGACTTTCAAATTTAAATTTCATTAGATTTTGACATACAAGCTCTTCATTGATGTTGGTGATAACGAACCCCCAAAACATGTTGCTAATGGAACTGTTGATGAGGGAATGCGCACACACCATTTACAAGCCATTCCCGTAGGATTTGGTAAAGTTGGGATAGGTAGGGCGATAGACAAAATGACACTTTTACCAATGCCCGAAGAGAACATCGTTAGGGTAGGGCTAGCGGTGAGCCGGTTTGTTATTTGGCCGCGTTGGTTGATAGTTGATGGAAATTGTAATGACATACCCGTTAGGAAAAAACCTTCCGAGTTGAAGAAACCAACAATAGCTAAAAAATACCCAACCTCTTTTGACGCAAAGCAAACACTTGAATTGTTGAGGTCACTCCCTATGTTCGTTAGAACATTACATGAGTACTTAGATCACAAAGACATAAATATGATATGTCAATTTTCGGGTAACGAGCAAGTGTTCGGAGTGAGGAGGGACTTGAAGATTCCTTTGCAAGATTTCAAAGATTTTTGGCATATGTTGGAATTGGACTCCACTATGCTATCACTACATCAAACGTAAGTTTCCTCATATTAAATTTACATTATATTATTTTAACCTTTACATCTCGTACTAATTGTTTACAATTACACTACTAGCTATATGCATCACAAGTCTTTGCAAAAGGCAAAACATTGGATAGGTTTCCTATGTCCCCATTCCATCACTTTATTTGAAGGCAGGGCACCAACAAGCCAACATGCTTATCTTACCAATTTACTTCGTATGGAAAACAAGAAGATATTCATAGGCCCCTACCTAGAAGGGTAATCATCTTTCTATATACTTCATTTGAAAACATATGCTACTGTCTTATTTAATTTCCTGTTGCCAATTTTGTACTAGTGGCCATTGGCGTTTTGTTGCTATGGTACCCGAGCAAAAGCGAGTCTATTGGATTGATTCTCTAAACCTTCCACCAACCAAAGCCTTTGCCGATCTTGTCGAGGTGGTTATGCATGAGGTTAATGATAATACCCTTCAATCTTTTGAACTCATACAAATAACGGTAAGCAATTTCATTTGTGTTGCTTTTAATGTTTTAGAAATAATTTCATTGTCTAACTACCGTTCTTGAATTTTCAAATTAACAAAGTACAAGAGACAACGATCTACTTGGGAATGCGGCTACTACACATTCATATTTACCGACAAGTGTGTTGATTCTCTAACGTTGGACAATCTTGATCTCCGTCAAGTAGGCTCATTTTCTTCATCATCAAGTTTTTTCATCTCTCATTAAACTTTGGAATATAACTTGACATCGATTTTTTTATTTCCTTGTTATATCACAAAAATGTAGATTTTTGAAGATGACCAAACTCCCTACACTATGGCCGAATTGAATGATGCAAGAAATAAGTTCGCACGCCACCTTTTATTGGTTCATGGCCGGGTTATATCATCCCCGTTTCTCCTAAGCATAGATTTAGGTTAAATGATAATTTAGTTGTGTTGTTCTGCTATCATAGACTAGTTTAATGTTACATGTGGTTTGGATTTTAGCTATTAGTGTAGCTTTTGGTTGTCTGGGCAGATGTAACTTTCGAATATGCAATATTATAATTATCGGTTTCGAACTCGCAACTATTGGAATTATAGGTTTCGATATCGCCTATGCATATGACAGACAACATGTTCGATATCGTCGCTATATTCGGGCATTGCTGCAGGGCTCGTTTCGAATTTTACTTTCGGTATCGCGTACATTGTTCGTTCCCTTTCTAACCTTAACGATATCGCACGGAAATTATAACCGACATGTTATTCGATGGCGCAAACATCACATAACTCATACGACATCAAAATGTGTCTCTGGTCTTGTGACAGGGCTTCAGCCGAATTTGCTTGCGATATCAGCCGCTCGTCGTTCAGATTATAATCAATTCGATTACGTTGGAGTAAAACTCATGTTGCGATATCGAAAGTGTGTAGTTAAGTCCATGCATATTCAAAGTATATTACGATATCGAAGAGCTACGAACATATATTCGATATCGATAAAGGTCTAATTGAGTTTTGGTGCATATAGTAAATAAATCGATATCGAATTATGGTTTATGGAGTTTCGAATACGAAACGTCATGCTCTTAGATTTCAAATTTCAATTACATTTGCGATATCGAAACCCCGAATATATATTTCAGATACACCCAATATCGAAATTGCAGTAGTTCATTTTAGGTTGTCGAACTCGAATGTATACTAAACTGAGCTCTCAATACCATCGATATCGTACGCATATGTCTAAACACCCCGATGGCTGTGATACTTGCGATATCGAAAGTATTGGACCGAACGTTGTTTTCGAGTTCGAAAATACATAAAAAACCACGGCGGTTCAGGGAACCGCCTTAAATGATTTCCGTTTTACGGCACAGCCACAGAAGGCGGTTCCATTGTGCCTTCTCTGGTACGTTGGAACCGCCTTTAAACCTCTCTCCCTCCACTAGTGTTTAGGCTTTGTGCACCACCTTTGCAAAATCCTGAAGTTACATGGAAAGATCACCACAACGGTTGCTCATGACGAAAGCGTATTATACCAAACAATAGACAAAGTGAATTTATCAATCCATGGCATGACGAAGTACATTTGCAATAATGCATGGAAACAAAGAGTAAGATACATACCACCTCAAGAACCAATGAGAAAAGGCTGAAAATGATATCGACGATAGTTCAACGAGGTTCATTAACGGTGCCCGTTTAATGGTGGATTTGAAAAACCAACGTCGGAAGCGTGCGGGATTGGAGGTTCCGACGTCGGAATCCTGCAGGCTAGGAGGTTCCGATGTCGGAATGTCTATAGAAAGGCGCTTGAATGAGTATTAACGACGGTTATGATAAAATCGCCGTAAATTTATGGTTTCCGATTTTGTAACTACAACCGAAACATTAACTGATTGTGGTAACGATACGGTTACGATGTCGTAAGCCCTACAGAAACTGTAATTGAATGTATTTATAATAAATGAAAATCATTTTTATTAACCCTCTCCAACACATCCAGAATCTCATTCGTCATATCTCCATCTCCGACCAAAACCCTCACCAACTTCGCCTCCATCTCCTCGACCAACTTCGTCGACCATTCCGCAATCTAGCCGCCTCATTCATCTTCGAGCCCACTAGCATAACATTGTCCCCCTGATACGAATATGGTATCAAATATCATAAAATAATTAGTTAGATTTTTTCCTTACCAAGCTTTAGATTTTTTCCTAAAATGGTGTTTTAATCTTAGTAAGATTATATTTATTTTCCTTATAGTTGTAGGAGTTGATTATTATTTTCTGATTATTGGTAGGATTAGCAATTTTATTAGGGTTATAAATATTGCTCTTGTCATTGTAATAGACAGATTTTGAGACTTTAAGATTAATACAAGAGATTTCGTGATTCGGGAATTTCGACTTTGAGCTGTGTGTTCAATTTTAAGACTCGGTTGCAGTCGCCCCAGGGACGGTGGTTCTTGGTTATCCAGGTAATTATTTGACGGTTGTTAGGTAATTATCATATCCCAGGTAATTATTTGACTACTGTTGAATAATTATCATATCAAGTTCGTGTTTATTTTGCATGTCCGCTGAAGCTAAGTGAGTTACGTGAAAAATTCACATCAATTTGGTATCAGAGATACGAATATGGTATCAAATATCATAAAATAATTAGTTAGATTTTTTCCTTACCAAGCTTTAGATTTTTTCCTAAAATGGTGTTTTAATCTTAGTAAGATTATATTTATTTTCCTTATAGTTGTAGGAGTTGATTATTATTTTCTGATTATTGGTAGGATTAGCAATTTTATTAGGGTTATAAATATTGCTCTTGTCATTGTAATAGACAGATTTTGAGACTTTAAGATTAATACAAGAGATTTCGTGATTCGGGAATTTCGACTTTGAGCTGTGTGTTCAATTTTAAGACTCGGTTGCAGTCGCCCCAGGGACGGTGGTTCTTGGTTATCCAGGTAATTATTTGACGGTTGTTAGGTAATTATCATATCCCAGGTAATTATTTGACTACTGTTGAATAATTATCATATCAAGTTCGTGTTTATTTTGCATGTCCGCTGAAGCTAAGTGAGTTACGTGAAAAATTCACATCAATTTGGTATCAGAGATACGAATATGGTATCAAATATCATAAAATAATTAGTTAGATTTTTTCCTTACCAAGCTTTAGATTTTTTCCTAAAATGGTGTTTTAATCTTAGTAAGATTATATTTATTTTCCTTATAGTTGTAGGAGTTGATTATTATTTTCTGATTATTGGTAGGATTAGCAATTTTATTAGGGTTATAAATATTGCTCTTGTCATTGTAATAGACAGATTTTGAGACTTTAAGATTAATACAAGAGATTTCGTGATTCGGGAATTTCGACTTTGAGCTGTGTGTTCAATTTTAAGACTCGGTTGCAGTCGCCCCAGGGACGGTGGTTCTTGGTTATCCAGGTAATTATTTGACGGTTGTTAGGTAATTATCATATCCCAGGTAATTATTTGACTACTGTTGAATAATTATCATATCAAGTTCGTGTTTATTTTGCATGTCCGCTGAAGCTAAGTGAGTTACGTGAAAAATTCACATCAATTTGGTATCAGAGCCCGGTTTTCATGAATTCTTATTCGTGAACGATCATGGAGAGGAGTAGAGATCTGCAAAAACGTCTAGATGCGGTGGAGAAAAACTTGGTTAAGGTTGTAGAGCATTTACAGACGATTCCTAAGTATCGACATATCATGCCTAAACTAATCTGTAATGGTTGTTTCGATTTCAATGGTAAGATTCTTCAGCCCAACCGTACTATAAAGAAGGATGACCATGGATTACAGTCGGATGTACCAGAATACGTAAACAAGGATGATCAAGAAAGTTTGGTAGTTCGAAGGGATTCGCCTACTATACAGGTAGCACATGAAGTAGAACATCAAGAACAGCTATTTCACGGTCGTTGTTTGATTGAAGGAAAAGTATGCAAACTGGTAATAGATGGTGGAAGTTGTTCAGATTTGGTCTCTAGCACAGTTATAGAGAAGTTGAACCTACCTATTCAAGACCATCCAGAACCTTACAGACTTCGTTGGCTAAGCGATGGCGATGAAGTAAAAGTTACTCAACAAGCTTTCATCCAATTAAAAATGGGTGGATATGAGGATGAGATTTTGTGTGATGTTGTACCTATGGATGAGTGTCATGTTTTGTTGGGACGTCCATGGCAGCTTATTCGTGAAGTTCTACACTATGAGAGGTCCAATGAATACGTGATTACGAAAGGGAACAAAAGATTTAAGCTTATTCCTTTGTCACATCCCGAAGTAACTATCACAAAATACACTGCTCAGAAACAATCTTTATTAGTCAGTGAGAAAAAAGTTGGCAAAGAGCTTGATAGTGCATGTAGTTCTATGGTGAAATCGTCGTTGGAGGAATTTAATGATGTGTTTTCCAAAGAACTGCCAGGTTTATCTTCTGATAGGGGAATTGAGCAACAAACTGATCTTGTTTCTAAAATACCTTTGCATTACCAATTTCCTTATGACGTTGATGATGGTGTTTATGTTAGCAATGACATTCAAATAAGTTCTCCGATAATTGATGATATGGATTGCGATGAACGACAAGTACTTGACCCTGATACTAGTCGTGATGATGTTGTTGATAATGATGGAGATGGAAATATTGATGATGATGATGTTGAGATCTACCTTGACCTTTCAGTCTTTCATGTTCATGATGATAGTATTAAAGAAGAGCATCTTGAAGGAAGTCGTGAAGTATCAATATTTGATATTGGTGCAGAGAATGAAGTTAGAGAGAGAGCTCCAGTTGTTCATTTTCAATATGAAGGTGCTGAGAAAGAGATTGTTCCTTTAAGAGATAAAGATGAACCTCAGAATATGAATATTCTCTTTGATAAAGGATCATTAAGAGGCAGAATCCGAGGCAGAATTCATTCAAATCCAGGAAGAACAATACAAGCTGGAATTGGTAGAAACAAGTACGTGGCATTTTCAATCTATGGAAGTCATTTACTTATACTGCTTGGAGATGGAGAATTTCAAGAATTGAGGACAATTCTTTCCGAAGAAGGGGAGTATGATACGAATATGGTATCAAATATCATAAAATAATTAGTTAGATTTTTTCCTTACCAAGCTTTAGATTTTTTCCTAAAATGGTGTTTTAATCTTAGTAAGATTATATTTATTTTCCTTATAGTTGTAGGAGTTGATTATTATTTTCTGATTATTGGTAGGATTAGCAATTTTATTAGGGTTATAAATATTGCTCTTGTCATTGTAATAGACAGATTTTGAGACTTTAAGATTAATACAAGAGATTTCGTGATTCGGGAATTTCGACTTTGAGCTGTGTGTTCAATTTTAAGACTCGGTTGCAGTCGCCCCAGGGACGGTGGTTCTTGGTTATCCAGGTAATTATTTGACGGTTGTTAGGTAATTATCATATCCCAGGTAATTATTTGACTACTGTTGAATAATTATCATATCAAGTTCGTATTTATTTTGCATGTCCGCTGAAGCTAAGTGAGTTACGTGAAAAATTCACATCACCCCCATCGTCTGAGATTGAACGCCACCCAACAACCCAGGTCGCCCTTGCTTTAGCCCAACGTCATCGCTTGAGATTCAACGCCGCCCAGGTACAATTTCTCCTCTAACGTTGACTAGTACGGAACCTATCTAAGCTATTGTTTTTTGAATAATTTGACTAATTATTTGGTTTTAGTTTCAAGTTTATTACAGGGTTTGAGTCAGTGTGGTAAAATAGTTCTATTTGATGTTGTATGGCTTTTTCAATGTTGAGATCAAGTGTTTGGATTATAGTATTCGTAAGTTTATTTGACGTTGTCTGCAACTTGTGCCTGATTCATACATTGAACAAAAATGTTTGAAATTAAGTAGGCAATGGAGTTTGTAAATTGTGCAGAGGTTTTGTGTTTGATGGACCATGTTGTTTTGTCATGTAGGTTGTTCATTTATGCTAGCTCTGAAGACTGCAACTTAAAGTTGAGAAAGATTTCAGTGACCACCTTGATTATTGGTATTTTTTTCTTTTATCTTCTCATCCATTGAACGCAATGGTATTCAAGGATACTCATATCTAATTTAAATGGTTTATAAGCTCAATAATAAAGCTAGTATCATTTTTTCATCTAGACGCTAGAGTTTGCTATCAATGTGTTGGTGAGGATATTAAAGCTAACCTTTGATTGATCCTACTCAAATCTGCTGGTCTCTAGTGCTTCTATGCTATCCAGGGCTTCTCCTTTTCTATCCGTACCGGGGTGTCAAGGATTTCCTTGAGGGGAAACCCCGGTCCGCAAAGGGGTATCCCGCGAAGGGATTTTCCAGTAGTAATTCTGATCTATATCTCATGCCTTCTTGGAACATCACCCTTCTCCCCGAGGATAAGAAACCACTGTCTTCTCTCTCAGTGGATATAGCTAACGATCACGGGCTACTCCGTCTTACCCCTCTAAACATAGATGAGTTTTTCATAACCGGGAACGCGGGCTACTACTAGCCTCGCGGGATATATCCATCTGACCTATTCTATTGTCCTCGGGTCTTTGATGTATGGCCTGCCAGAGGTGCCTATTTAAGGGTTTTTCTCTTTTTCTTTTATCTTTTGACTTTGGGTTTTAACTGTTATTATGTTTCTTGTTTTTAGTTCAACCTTCCCAGCACGCAGACGTGATGGTTGTCGAAGATAGGTCCTCCGGGGTGCAAAGACGAAGGGAGGTCTCTCACAGAGATCAAACTATCCCGCCGCAACCACAGTGGGGGCCTAACCCCGGGAGGTCACAGACTGAGGATCCCCCGGTTGGTCAACCACAGCCCCGCCAACAACAGAGACTCCAAAAACCTCCAGGGTCTTTCTCTTCTCTGGCAACTCATTCGACCCAAACTTCCCGCTCGGGTCTTCTCCTGTCCCGGGGCGTAAGTCTTTCATAACCCATCCAGACTATAGCGCGGGAGCCAGCTCTTGCTTTAAGCGGCCCTCCTCATGTGGCCTTGAGAATTCTCCCCCGAACTCCCGACAGCGGTCTGAAGATACTTCTCCCCTTCCTCCCCCTCCTCAGGCTACTCCTCTTGCAGAGAAGGACGAGGTAAGTTTTTTTTTTTTTTTTGATATCTCTGAATTGTTTGGTCTTTCCTTGTCTAGATCTAATCTCCGTTTATTATCTTTTAAGGGCTCTTCTTTTGCGGACTCCCTCCTGGGGAACCCCGGCTTCGTGCAAGCACTGAATCAATCATATACACAGTATAGCGGGTTAGTCGCTCAAGTGGAGGAGAATCTCCGCGAGGCCCGGGAGAAGCTTGCCGGGTATGAGGACTTGAAGAGCAAGTATGAGTCTTCTCAGAAGAAGCTTGCGGAGCTAGATAAAAAGTATAGCTCCCTAAAGAAGGAGAAGAAGGGCGCTCAGCTTGAGGCGCTGAACACTGTTACTCAGAAGCTTCTCCGCTCAGAAGAGTTTGAAAAGAAGTTAGATGGGATTGCCACCGCAACGAGGTTGGTTATCGGGGCCCACGCGGCTTGATGCCCAAGCGTCTTATTACTGGCCCAAGGCTTCGGCTCTGTGAACTACCGCTTCAGGGCCCTTCAAGAAGCTGACTTGAAAGGCCTTGTGCCCCAGCTATGGCAGCCACTGGAGATGTCCTCCCGGGTTCCCTCTGTCTCAGATATTAAGAAAGTCAAGCTTCCAAAGATTGGTGAGGCTTCTTGCCCCGACCCGACCCCCGAGAACTTCAACGTTTATGCAGTAGTTCCAGAGATGCCCTATTGGGCCGAAGGTTATCATGAATTCTGCGATGTGCCTGATAACTTTGGTGCTGGACACGACGATTTGTTGTATCAATCGCGGAAGTCTACCCGGAGAGTGGGGTTCCCCAAGCGACCCAGGGATGAGCCCACCGTGGATGCCCCCGCTTATGTTGGTCCTGATTGGTCCGCAGTGGATGACTCAGAGCTGGAGGCGGATCATGCTGCTCCGGCGGGAGAAGTGACCGCTACGGGCAATGTATAATCCTAGTCCTTAGCTTTTATTTTAGTTCTTGTTTTAATTCTTGTAATATGCCTCTCCGGGAGACATATGTAGAACTTTGGCCTTAGTGCCCATTTTGATTATAATATAAGGTTCTACTTTCATTAAAATCAATATATTTTCTTCATTTTGTAGTCTAGGCGCGATCTAAGGGAACTTCTCCCGCAAGGTCAAGTTCCATATATATTTCTCCACCCCAACTCCCCCACCGGTACTTACTTCTCTCTTCCCCGCCCCAGATGTCTCCAATGTTCTTTCCTTCAGCGGAGTTTAGCGCACTAGAGATTCGGAGGCGATCAGGCTGACCGGGCCATGTCCGAGGCGGGGTTAGGATCTTTCCTCGATGAATTCAGATCCATCCAAGCCTTGGTATCTTTCCTTAAGGTGATCGAGAACAAGTTTGGATCCTTGAATCATTGCTTCGACCTAGCCTCAGACCAAATGAGGGAAGCCTTGAATTCCAATCAAACCATAACTGAGCTACAGGCCCTCCATGATGACTCTTTGCATCGAACTTCCAATGAGTTAGGCATGGTATGGGGGGAACTTGAGAGGGCGCAAGAGATGCTAAAGAACTTGGAGACCCGAACCGCACAAAATAAGCTGATCTATGACTTAGAAACAGAGAATCGATCTCTCACCCATCGGAACAGGATCCTTCAAGATACCTTATTAGTTGTTCGACTATCCTATCATTTGTTTGGGCTTAAGAAGGGGTTGGTTGGGGTATCCCCTCTTACAGACATTCCCGTCGGGATTAGCAAGGTAATCAGGCATATGGAAGCCGCCCTGGGAAGATTTGGGGAAGGAGCTCCTATCCATGGAGCGTACATGGACACCATAGAATGGCATCGTAGAAAAGAAGTTTCCGAGTCTCCGTTGGGTCCCCGCCTGGGTGGACGTGGACGTGGCTTATGAAAGATATGAAGATATGTTTGTGTCTCTTGACCCAGACGAGGTGATGAGTAGGATCAGGCGTGTCCGTGATATTGTTGCTTCCGGGGTTACTACCAAAGGGATGAAGACTGCGGAAGGCACCTACATCAGTCGAGAAGAGAAAGGTAAGGGCGCTGCCGACTCCTTTCTTAAGTATAAGTCTGTCACCTCCGCCGGGGTAAGGAGAATGCGTCTGGCTGAGCCACTCCCTGAGGGGGACGTAGTCGTTCCCATCCCGGAGCTCAACGAGGAGGAGGCTGAGCAATTGGAAGAAGAACTCGCCTGGAACCAAGCCCCTGATGCCCGCTTTAGTGAAGACATTCTGTCTTCCCAATTCTTTGGAGGGGATTTCCGCCCGGGCAACCCTGAGGGTGCTTCTGGTTCAGGTCCTAAGTGGATATAACGGTGTATGTAGATAGGAAAACTTATGTAATAGACAATATAGTTAACTTCTTATCTATGTATCTGTTCAGTTGTAAATTTGAAATGATCGAATAAAACTTTCGGAAATCAATCTTATCATTAATATATCTGCAAAGAGCACATCATTATTCCTTATGGACCCCGGGCTTTATTCGAACTCCGGGTTCTATCTAGCGGTGCACCCAGATGGGAGCTACCCATGGGTTCCTTAAAATCCTGCCTTTCTATCTTTCTAGGCCCGGAGCGTGGCGAAACGCTGGGGCTTCCTCTTAGCATATCCATGCTTTCGAGAGGGGGTATATCCATGCCAGGCATATCCATGCCTTGTTAGCTAAGGTTAAAGTGGGACACTCTACTTCCCGTAGAACCTTCTCAAGTTAGCTACGTTCCATCTTCTGGGGACTGCCTTCCCTTGCTTGTCTTCAAGTACATAGCTTCCTCCTGGATGTGCCTCTTTCACCTTATAGGGTCTCTCCCAAATTGGTGCAAGTTTCCCTTCCGGGACCTGATGGCTTTTGCCATTTTGCCTCATCACCCATTCTCCCGGGGCAAAGCCTTCATTCCGGACCCTTCTGTAGTGATACCTCTTCACTCGTTCCTTCACCTTTGCCTCATGAACCGTAGCATTTTCTCGCTTCTCTTCTAAGAGATCCAAGTCAAGGCGTCGTTCCTCACTTTCTTCCCCGGGGTGCTGGAACTGGGTCCAGGGACTTGGAATTCCAATCTCCGCTGGGATGACCGCCTCCAATCCGTACACCAGGAAACAGGAGGATTCTCTAGTGGCTGAGCTCTCCGTCATCCGATGGGCCCAAAGAATGCTGGGCAACTCCCATATCCAATTCCCCCTAGGTCCTTCCAGGCGGGCTTTCAGGCCGTTGACAATAGTTCTATTAGCAACCTCCACTTGCCCATTCTCCTGGGGGTGGTATACAAATGTCAACTTCTATTCTATTCCATATTTTAGGTACCATGACTTGAAATGATCATTTTTGAATTGTGCCCTATTATATGTGACTATAATCTTGGGAATCCCGAACCGGCACATGATGTTTTTCCATCAAAACTTTTCACATGTTAACCCTCAGATATTGGTGAGTGGTTCGGTTTCAACCCACTTGCTGAAGTAATCTATGACCACAATCAAGTACTTGGCTCCTCCCGTGGCGGTGGGAAATGGTCCCACCAAGTCGATTCCCCATCTGCTGAAGGGTCAGGCGCCAGTAACTCCCATCAATTCCTCTTGAGGCACATGGATCAAAGGGGCGAAGCTTTGGCATGGGAGACACTCATGGACATACTTTCCTGCATCCTTGAACAGTGTTGGCCAATAATATCCCAATCTTAAAATCTTCCTTGCCACCGTGCGGGCTCCCTGGTGGCTTCCATTTGACCCTTCATGTACCTCCCGGATCAAATGCTGGCCCTCTAACCTCTCCACACACCTGAGTAAGGGTTGAAGATAACCTCTCTTGTACAGCACCCCGCGTTGGACCACGTACTTGGGTGCCTTCACCCTCAGCTTCCTGGCCTGCACTCTGTCCTCCAGGGATATCACCCCCTCCAGATATGCCCGCATGGGGAGAATCCATGACTCTTCTTCATTCACAGACATCACCTAATCATCCTCCTGATAACTCCTCATCCCTAGGACTTCCATGTACAATCTTTGGTTAGGCGCAGGTTTCAGCTCCGAAGAGGCTAGCTTACTTAGGGCGTCCGCCTTACTGTTCTCTTCCCGGGGGATCTGGGTAAGGCTGAAGTTTTTGAACCCGGCTATCAGAGGTTTCACCATTTCCAGGTATTTTTGTAAACTCCTCTCTCGGGCTTCGTACTCTCCCTTCACCTGTTGCACCACGATTTGAGAGTCACTGTGTGCAAAGATGATTTCCACGCTACTCCCGTCATCCATACACAGTTTTTTACCACGAAACCTTCAATCTCTGTTTTTACTACCATTGGGTCCGAGTGGGGTATTTAGGGCGGCGCCGCGTCCACCTCGGGGAAGGTGATAGTTTCACTGGGGCGGAACCTTTTTCCCTGAAAGTCTCCCAGGGAGACATATCGTGTCTAGGCCCGGATAGCCGAGACTGATTGACATGCCTCTCCTATCTCCCCACTTATCACATTGATCATCCAGTTAGGTGTTGGGGCCGGTTCAACTGCCTGGACTGGTATAGTGGCTATGGCGGGCCGCCCGGGCCCTAATTTGCCGGGGCCCTTCCATTTCCTATCCCGGGGTTGGGTCTCCATCTCCTCCGGGGTTGCTCTCGAGCTTGGTCCCGGGCTGGGTATTCTTTCTTTGCTTCTACAGCCACGAAGTCTCTCAGCTAGTTGTTACCTTTCTATTAATTTCTCAATTTCGTTCCTCAGCCCCCTGCACCTTTCAGTTGTGTTCTCGTATGACTTGTGATAAGCACACCACTTGTCCGAGTTTTCTTTGGACGGAGTTCCCTGGATAGGTGGTGGATCAGGGAACAGATCCTTGTGGATGGCATGTATCTCTGTCTGGGACTTGCTTAGCGGGGTAAACCTGTCGGCCCGGGGCCCGGGTCCCTCCTGCTTGGCTCCGCCGCCCTTCTCCTTTCCGTTTTCTCTGGGAAGAACCCCTCAGATTCCTCATTTCTCTTCCGGGTGGCGTCGTTAACGGCACAATACAACTGTACTTCCATCTACAGGGTGTGAAAGATCTCCGAGATGTTTTCCATCAACTTTGGGAATAACACCACATCTTTCAAACCATTTATAAACCCGCTTATTACCGCCTTTTCTTGCTGCTTCCTATTAGTAACATTCATGCTGTCATCCATATACCTCTGGTAATACTCCATAGGTCCCTCGGCGGCCTTCTGTCGGGTGACAATGAGCTATGTCAGTTGCTTCCCCTCCTTCTTCAACCTGGCGTATCTGAACAACAAAGTCTTTGAGAAATCGTAGTAATCTCTAAGGCTCTCCCGCGGTAAGGAGTCAAACCATAGGAGGCAATTACCCCTTAGGAAGCAGCCCACTAGCTTACATCTCCACTCCTCCGGCATATCCCTTGACACCATCAAATTCTGATAAATTCTAACGAACTACTCCGGGTCCGTCTCTCCATTGTACGTGGGAATGCCTTCCGGGACGCGAAGCCCCGGGGGCCATGGGTATGCCAGAACCCTAAGCACCCAGGGGGAGGTAGGCCTCGCACCGTTCCTCCCTACCAACTTGTCTAGTCGCGCCTCCAAAGAGTTGGGATCTTGTTGTACCACTTGGTAACCCCTCATCCTGTCATCTTCTCTGTAATACCTCACCGGGTACCCGTAATTCAACCATGTCGATCCATACATCGGCAGAGCATACTGAGCCTGGCTTACGTATGTCCCCAGAGCCTGGCTTCCGTATGTCCCAGAGCCTGGGAGCCCAAGAAATCTCTGGACACAAACGGCAGAACGTGCCCAGCCTGCCCCAACCCCCAGCTGGAGCACGGGTGATATGGGGGGCGTGCGGAGCTAACCTGGATTGCTGTCCGGTCATGGTTCCCGCTCCTGTCCCAAAATTTGGAGGGAAGAATGGTGGTAGCGTTGAGGAACTCACATGCCCTTGTATCCTCTGCAACTCGATAGCTTCGTCCAGATCAATCACCTCCCTCTGTGGCTCCTGAGAAGAACTGGGTTCCTTTCCTGTTGATCCGGCCCCCCTAGGATCCCGGGTGGAAAGTACTCATTGATGATACAACTCCTTGTTAGCCCTCATAAAGTCTAATGCTGCAAGCTCCTCTGTGTTGACCAACGGCTGCTCCCTCTCCCGGGGTTCCGGCCCCCGGGCATGGGGGTTGTTGACCAACGGTTGTTCCCTCTCCTGGGGCTCCGGCCCCCGGGCAGGCAGGTTGTCTCTTTCGGGAGGTTCGAGTTCCTCTCGTTCTCTCTGGTCATCTTCCTCTGATTCTGCCCCCTCAGAGACGGTCTCCACGTGGCCGTCCTGCTGCACTCCCGGCTCACGTTGGCGCCTAGCCTCGACTTGCGATTGCCTGAACGTTACGTCGTCTTCCGAGGGAGGGGGCGACTATCCCCCGGGGGTGCGGTGTTCTTTCGCGGCCTTCCGTGCCCTCTCCTTACTGGTTCCATCTTACGAAGGTGGAACTTAGTCAATCCCACCGGGCGTGCCAATTTGATCCTACTCAAATCCACTGGTCTCCTGTGCTGCTATGCTATCCGGGGGTCCTCTGGAAAAAGCCTTCAGCGGACCTGCAAAATAGACCCCGGGGGCTACCCACGGGTACCTGCTCCGGTGTGATGATGAGATGGAGATAGTGGTGTGAGGAAACCGTACGGAAATATTCTCAATAAGAAGTAGAGAGATAAAAGTCACATACCTCGTTCACTATTCGGGGACTGGTATTTAGAGTAGAAGCTGCCTACATAAGATACGGGTGAGGACCACTTTGGCTTGTCGCTTTCCTTGTCTTCTTCCTTTGACAGACGTGCCCGCGCGGGAAGGGTACTGCTACTTTCTGGCTTGGGCCGCTAGCCATTCTTCGGGCCCATGAGGATGTTGGGCCAGTATCACTGATATTTAAGCTAACATATTTAATTTTAGTAAAAGTACCAAGTATCTTCTGATTGTCAACTAAAAGCAAAAACAATGTTTGATATTTAGGCCTAGATAGTTTTTTTTACAGTAAAATAATTTGTTTCTGTTTGTATATATGCTCTTTGGATAGAATGATAATGTCATCATATGTAGCATGTTAATAATTTTCCCCTTTTTATTGCATTGAAGGACAACTTGAATAGATCGGCAGATGATAAGTATGACCTTTTTGCACATGTCGTTGATTATGATCTCTTTTCTCTTGTCTTTATGTTGACATCTCTTTATTCATGAATCGTGATATAACTCAATATTTGTATTGAACAGAATGAATTTGGCATTCGAGAGGACTTTTTGCCAAGTAATGCAGATGACTCTCCTCTAATTCCTCATGGCTCTCGAGTAAAGGTGATTCCTAGAAACAGTTGGGTGAAGTGAGGGGATTAATAACGAGGACTAGGGCACGGGATGTAGTGTTTTAATCTGTATGCATGTAGTTGCATAAACCAACAAAAGGCTCAGATGATCCAGCTGAAGAAATCAAAGATGAGTGTCTGTGGATGAAGGGAATGGCTCAAAAGAGTAGAAAGAAGCTGCATTTGTTCCCTCTGCTCATTTTGCCGGCCAAATTTGGTCGGCAATTTTTTTTACTATTTCCTGGAGAGTTTACGACGTCGGAAAACCGATAGCCTGAAGAGTTTTCGATGTCGGAACTCTCTAGCCTGGACGGGTTCCGACGTCGGAACCAAAGAACCAGTCACGGCGGTTAAAACCGTCGTGGTTTGGTCGATGACCAGCCACGGCGGTTAAAAACCGCTGGGAAACGACAAAAAAATCACCGTGAAAAGTCGGTTTCTGCACTAGTGGATGTACCCAATGCTTCACCCCTCAATGACCCTTTGGTTATAGTAGCAAAGATAGGGAACTCAACCATTTTCAGAGTGTTTGTTGATGATGGCAGTGTTGTTGATATACTATTTACAGACTACTTTGACAAACTAGAATTCAAGAGAGAAGATCTGAAAAAGCCAACGTCAGTGGTAATCGTCTTCACGGGAAAGTCTGAAATGCCACTGGGATAGATCCAGTTGCCAGTCACAGATGGAGAAGATGACAAATGCTGCACAATTTTTTGTGATTTTGTAGTGATGAATGCACAAAGTCCATTCAATGCGATAATAGGAAGACCATGGATTACCTCAGCAAGAGCAATTAGGTCGCCCTACCACTTGGTCATGAAGTTCGCCACACCGAACGGAGTGGCGGTCATAAGAGGGAATCAACAAGCAACAAAGCAATGTATGGCGATAACTTTAAGACATGCGAAGGCAATAGAAGCAACCATCTAGCTCCCTATGATTAGTGCAGTTACAACATCCTCAGGAATAATCCCACAAGCAATTGAGTGTTTAGGGGAAGAAACAGAACCTTTCCAAATATTTGAAAGCGATTCATCATCCGTAATCAAACTGGGAAAACACTTACCTCCTGTGGTAAAAAACAGAGTGCAAGCAATACTCAAACAATGTGCATCTCTATTCGCATGGTCAATCAATAACATGGGAGGAGTGAATCCTACTATTGCACGTGGACCCAACAGTCAGACCAATAATAAAACAAAAGTAGAGGAATTTTGCATCAAACTGTTTAACAAGGGATCCATATAGAGCAGAATCCACCCTATTAATCATAGATCTTCAACATCTGCAACTCCACGACCTTTGTGCTCAAGCGTAAAAACCTTGATTCAAATTATAAACACCATGATCCAAAGGGCAGACGCTGTGAAAACACAGAACTAAGTATCCAACTATCCTGATCCGGGTAAAATTTCGGGATTCATAAAACCTCAATTTAATAGTAGACTCAGTAAGGGTTTCGATCAAAATGACCAATTCAGAAAAAAAAAATCAATAAAAAACTTCATATCTAAATGATCTGATAATTCTGTATGGATAATCCACACTTATTCAAGAATGGAAATCAATAAAAACGAATAAAGATTGTTTCCCATAAAGAAGGCTTTTTTAGGGTTTAGATGTTCTCAACTGCGGCAGAGGTTACACAAACAACATATTTGGGGTTAAGGTATTTTTCTAGAAGACTGTGGTACCTATAATTGTTTCAGTTTGATGTCAAATGTTTATTTAAAAATTGAGTCTTATTTAAGCTAGTGGCCAAAATCAACCCATTTCCCAGCTTCCTTCTAGATTTCATATCTCATATTTCGTAGCTTACTTCCTTTTTTTGGCATTGCTTGAATATCACAAAAATAATTGAGGATGCCTTATTAATTAAAGCACGCAAAATACGTACTTCCCCAAGAAAATCCACAACTTCCAAGATCAGACGTACACATGAAATGTTTCTTGATAGTATGTAACTTCTCATGGCCAAGTTTGTTAAGATATTTTATATATATATATATTGTTAAGACATTGGGCCTGACTTGTTTATTCTGTATTTGCTACTTGTGTACTTGCTTTCCGTTATTTTTAATTAATGAAAATGTAATTTCAAAAAACAAATTTCTGGTGGCCACTCTGCGGCTGCTTGGAAGGTCGGTTGTGAAATTATTAATTTAAATTATTTAATATTTTAATTAAATAATTAAAATTTTATTAAGAATATTTCACAAAAGCCGATCGATGTCAGAACCTAGCAACTTACGACATCGGATGGTGAATCAAAGACTGAATTTTAAATTTCTTTAACGATATCGAAACATATATAGTATAGCCATGATTTAGTACTAATACGATATCGAAAGCATAACCTACTACGCTTAGGGACTCGAAAACCTGTCGTTATCGTAACTCGGATCAATATTTTTTAATATCGTATCAGTAAAATTGCTCGGGTATATTTTCCAATGTCGGAAGGTTATCCCTATTATCGTTCTATGGTGTTACGATATCGTTTGTTGTTCGATGATTCACCCTCGATATTTTTTATTTATTTAAAACCACCGATATTGGTGGGAGGGATATATTAGGCTCCTCAAACCTTTCATAATGAAGAAGACAAAGTTCTTAAATATTACAGAGAGTGAAAATAACATCTATAGTAGAGAAACTAGCCTAGATCGTGTAGATTAGGTACTAGTATATGAATTTCCTCATAATCCTTGAAGTTGATGTGGTGAGAAGTTCCTCAGGATGATTCATTCCCCTGATACACATACCCCCTGTGTATCTACAGCTCTGAATGAAACATCCATTGGCCAGTTGTTCTTAGGCTCATCAACTGAGATGATTTAGAGGAAAAACAACCAGATAAATCAACTATGAAAGACAGTTGAGAAGTTCTCTGTGTGGTCAGTATGATTGAGCACCATTGAAGTGGAGTGATCTCCTTGGGAGCTTGGGTGCAGACTTAATCAGTGGTACACAGGGCTATTTTGGTACACAAAAATGCAGCAGATGATTGGGAAAAACTGTTGTGTAATGGAAGAGTGGCCATAAGGTCATCCACCTTTGGAAATGATTTCCAGAGGGTCTTCATCAATCTGCAAAAATGAAAAGAGCAGAATTAAAAAGTTCTAGGATTAATATTTAATTAAAAAGTTCAATGCATATCCCGCCACTTGATTAAGCATGCATCATGCGAATAGAGAAAATGGAGACATAGAGAAAATGCTTGTGTAATACCTTGGTCTTCGAGTAAATTTTATAATTGGGTATATATCCACTATTAAAAATGATACAAAATAAAATTTATACACCGCTAATATTGAGATTTTGAGTGAGATTGAACCAAAAATGAAGTTGAATTTTGATATTTTAAGTTAGTGAGAGGGATAGAAACTTCAAGAAATATTGAAAAAGTGAACTGAGAGGGTTTAAAATTAGAAGAAAAGGGAAAATAAAATTTTAAAATCTAGTTTCCTTATGTAAAATTGTAAAATATATTTACAATTAGGTAGACAAAATTATAATTACTATTTATTTTTAAAAATAATGCCATGGTTACTCTAAGGTGAACACTAGATACACATCTGGTTGTACGGACTTATTGTCTTGTTCACTAGGCTAGCCCCAATGGTTTAAATAATAATCATTATACATATTACTGAAAATTTCTCATGAGACAGCCTAAATATTAGGCAGTGGATGTTCTTTAATAATTTGTTGATGTTTGTGAGTGATTTGTTGATGTTAATTACATGCCGTAATTGATGTTTGCATTTTTTTTGATGAAATTCACCTACTATTTTCCAATTGTTTACTTTATTTTCTGGTTATTAATTATACTACATAAAAGTTTATTGTATACTAATATTGTATTTGTTCATATTGACCTTACATAAAAGTTTATTTTTAATAATATTTATGATTAAATAGTATATATTAGTTTAGGTTGACTTATGTGATATTTGTTATATTTACAAAATTGATTTATTTTATTTAAGCAATAAATCAATTACAACGGAACAAAAAGTTAGGAACAAAACAAACACCAAAGTTCCCAAAAAAGAATAGAATTTTTTTGATATTAATATCGAGACATTATCACATGAAGTAGAAAACGAAACAAACCACCCAAACTGCAAGAAAACACTATTGATCATAAAAAGAAAAAAACAAAGAAAGAATTAGAGATAATTAGTTAACTAATTAATGCATTAAACTTCTAACAAACATTATATAATTTTGAGAGAATTTTTTTTAATTTTTTTTACTTAACATTGCTTTAAAGGAGTTTAACTTCGCTTAAATACATTTAAATGATAACATGTTTTGAATTAGTTTAAAAATTTTATATTTAGAGGTAATAGTTAATTTATATGTAATTTTTCATAAATTCAAAATAAAACATATGGAGGACGTGCTTAATTCATGAATCAATAGAATGAAAATGAAAAACTTAAAAAATAAAATAGAATGAAAATCAAAATAAAAGTGATAGTTGGGTAATCATTATTATGTGTAAATACAGATTATGAAAATTAAATATATTTTGAAAGTAGGTAATATTATGAATACAACATAATTATGCATAGTAATTTTCTAACGTGTTTAGCAATTAAAATATTCTAATATATTTTGAAGGTTAATTGACTAAATAAAGAATTGAAAAAAACATGTGTGTGAGGGTGAGTACAAGGCAAGTCATAATTTGGACAATTGACCAGTACCTTTAAAAGCCTGCTCCTTCCTTCCGTTCCAGTCAAAGTGTCGTAACTTTGACTATAACTTCTATTTGAAAAATGTATTATTTTAAAATATATGTTATTATAAATCCAGCAATATATTAAATGATACTAATCTAATATATAAACTAATATATATTAATGATCAAAGTAGTCTTTGTTTGATTTTAAAAGTCAAAATGAGACACTTTGACCGAAACAGAGTCGGTATATAATAACGTCATCCTAAACACGCTACTAAAAACGGTTATATATTTTTGTAGCATTATAGATAAGTCAAAAAGCACATATCCAATGAAATTCCTGAAAATCTTGGCGAAACAATTGATTTATTTCCTTAAAATCCTAACGAAACTGCCCAATTTATTTATTTTGACCGCATGATTTACCAGAGAACGAATATACATCTCCTCCGTCTGCATCATTATTATTCTTACCACCCAGCGGCCAGCGGAAAACAATATTCTCTCTCTTTTTTTTTCTTTTTACATATATATTATTACGTTCCTAGAAATATTGAGACGATGGCTCCTGCTCCTGCTCCTGCATGACAGAATAGAGGTGATCAGACTCTGCTCTCTGCTATAAAAAATTGCAGGTTTTTCTTCTTCATTCTTCATGCCCGTTTTAACTCCTTATTCATGGAATTTGAATGTTTTTAGAATATAGAGATCACATGTTTTAAGTTACGATATTAGAGAGGTTTTTGGAATTTCATTGGGCTTTTGCTCTGGCTTATTACAGAGGTTTTGCATGTTCTGTCTTTTTCATTCTTTCCCCTGGGTTTTTCATGATTGTGTATGTAATTTGCCTATTTTAGTGCGATGATGTCATTTTTAAAGCATGTTGTTAAAGTTGACTAACTTAAATCTTATTCAGTTATTCGTTTGTAAAGCAGCAAGGTTAGAATAATTCAACCAATTGTCCTTCCGGTGACGTGCACACAAGAATTTCAAACTGTTTTAAATATGAAATAAATGACTTTTGGGTCTTTTTATTATGTATGTTTATTTTGCTTGATTTCTGTTGGATTCATTCATTTTGTGTGCCTGGATCTGCAGGAGATTGGGTATATTGAACTGCAGACATCATGACCGATGAACCTCGGGATGAGGATTCGCACACGAAGCCCCTCGGGAGGCTTCCTGTGTTGTACTATGGTGTAGGGCACATGCTTAATGACATAACATCTGCTTGTTGGTTCACCTATCTCCTTGTGTTTCTGAATGACATTGGTTTGTCCCCAAGGTTTGTTTTTTAGTAGGAAGTTACATGTTTTGTCCTCTGTTCTGACTTTTCTGTATGTTTTTATATGGTTTCATGTTTTTAATTTGCAATCCACTTTTTCCGTTCAAAATGTCAGTGAGGCTGCAGTTGTTATGCTCTCCGGTCAGTTGGCGGATGGATTTATGACTGTGCTTGCTGGTGAACTAGTAAGTTGCATGACCTTTTTTATTTTTTAGAACTTATGTTAAAATTAACTTGTCCTAAGAATAAGTGTGATGCCTTAGGCTACTTTTCTTGTACCAAGTGTTACATTCAATGAGTAAAGGAAAGTTTTTTATCAATGTATAAATTGATTCACTGTTTTAACTTTTCTGTTTTCGCATGCTAGATTGACAGGTTTGGACATTTCAAGATATGGCATGGTGCGGGATCTCTTCTAGTTGCTGTCTCATTTTCTTCGGTCTTTGGTGGTTGCTTGTTTTGCAAAATCATCGGTTCAAGTTCCTTAACTCTAGAAACTGTGGGATACAGCACATTTGCAGCAATATTCAATATAGGATGGGCTGCTACTCAAGTATCACACATGTATGATTTCTTCTGATCTATCTCCAATGGACTAATGGATAAAAAACCAAGCATATTATTCCCTTTTGTTTGCAAGAGCTTATGAATAAACAATCGTGATGAATTGCATTTCTCATCTCACTTAAAGTTGTTTATGGTTTCTGTAAGTTGAAGTGACAATTAATTGATTTGATTACTTGTTGAAGGTCAATGGTGAACTGCATCACACTAAATTCAACAAGTAGAGTAGTATTATCGAGCTGCCGGAATGCTTTTACAATGGTAAGTGTCTCTCTCCATTTGTTTTAAATGCGATACTTATAACGTTTCTTCTCATTGCATTAATTATTTAATATGGTGTTTGAAGGTGGCCAATCTTAGCTTATATGGAATTGCATATTTCGCATTCAAACTCAAAACATCAGGAAGCACTCTTGATGTGCAAAATCAGGTTTTCACAATCTCCCTCGTGTCTTTGTGTTTTCTTGATAAGTGTTTTAAGTGTATTCTGATATCTGCGATGGCATCAGTACCGCTGGATAACATACACAGCAATTGCAATCGGAAGCTGTTTTGTGGCCATATTCCAATTTGGAACAGAAGAGCCGAGGTTCGTATGAGTACTTCAAATAACATTATTATAACGAATCAAGTTTTCTATGTTGAATTTTGAGGAGATTTTATTTTCTTCATTTTTAGATTAAAACAAGATGTTGATTGTGAAAGATCTGCTAGAATTTGTTGGACTTACTGGTTCAAGAAAGTTCTGTACTACCAAGTTGCTCTTGTGTATGTGCTCACTAGACTGGTTACTAATGTTTCTCAGGTCTGTACTGATTTCCCTAGTAGTTTTTATTGAGGTTAGAGAAGAAATTAGAATAGATAATCAGCAATGTGTTGCTCTTATTCTTTGCTGAGTTGAAAAACTAACTTCTATTTGGATAGGCGTTTCTGGCTTTCTACTTGATCAATGATATGCTGATGCCTCAATCTTCAAAGGCTTTGGTAAATCCCTACTCTATGCTATATTTTTGAAAACTTACCATATCATCTTTCCCTAATAATGTTACTGATCCCTAGATTCCAGCAATCATCTTCGTTTGCAGCTTCATTGTGTCGATCCTGCTACAGGTTTTACACTGTCTATCTTTGTATATATTATAGCCTGCATGAAACACTGTTTATATGTAAATTTCGTTTGATTTTTTTTGTAGGAAATGGATTGGACAGGGAAACGCGTGAAGGCATTTTATTCTGTTGGAGGTCTTCTCTGGCTGATATGTGGTGCAGGGTTATTTTTCCTGCCAAGAAGTCTCAGTGTTTTAGTATACCCTCTTTCGATCATTGTTGGGATAGCAAATGCCCTTATGATGGTACGAAATTGATAAGCAACCAAACTTTGAAATCATTCTGTTTATGAAATTTAATTTTGCTCGAACTGCAAATGTTTAGGTAACTGGTGTAAGCATGCAAAGTTTCCTAGTAGGTGAAGATGTCCATGGCTGTGCTTTTGTTTATGGATCACTGAGTTTTCTGGACAGGCTTGCGTGTGGACTCGCGTTATTCATACTCGAGTCTTACCAAAGTAAGTATTACAAGAATTTGGAAAACTACTTGTCGAGATAAAAGTTAACTAACGAACGATTTTTGTCCCTTTTGATCCTTGTGCAGAACCAGTTTCAGAATCGAATTCCTATAACGCAACGAACTTGTCTTTATCCATTAGTAGACTTGGGTTAGGATTGGTTCCTGCTATCTGTGCACTTCTTGGAGTGGTTATTACGTGTAGTATGAGGCTTCACACCATATCTTCAAAGGCTTTAAAGGAAACTTTGTTGGCATAGTGTTCAGAAAATTGCAAGCAAGAGGTAATTTACCTTTCCATTTTCCATCAGCAAAAGCAAATTAGGTGTTGTGGTTCAAGGACGGGCTTAGCAAATGTGAAGAGCGATTTGGTATGGTGATCAATTCCCCTGCATTTTGCTTCTCTTGATTACTGATATTGTCTCTCGACTTTGAAGCGGTAATCAACCGAAGAGATTTGGCCAAATGACATCTGACTTGTTCATCTTGTCCAACTCCTCTCTTCATGCTTACTAAACTAGATATTACTCGGTATGAATAGCAACTTCCTTGCTCAATCGATAGTTGAGTCTCAGGATTAGATTTCTGGTGTTTAAATAAACAATTAATTAGCTCTTCTGCTGCAAAAGTGCTATTATGAAAGTTGACATATAAGTATAACAGTTTGCTCCATCTCTGCCTATCCTCAATCAACAACATCATGTATATCTGAGGGAAATTATAATTAAGAACGATAAGGAAAGAGTGGTTTGATGGTAATCTAGGCATTAAAATATATAAATTTTTGGTTCAAATGGATATATTCATGATCAGTAACCAGTTTGGATTTATTTCAAATGAACAAGTAGAACATCCAAACTAACAGAATCTAATCATTCTCTCCCATCAACTAAAACAAGAAAACACAAATTAAAAAACTGGAGATCCATTCATTCAAAACATCAAGCCCTAAATCAAGAATCAAAACGAAAAACAGGGAAAACAGAGAATTTCAGTTGCGATTGTTGCGGAACCAATCACCGGGATTCTTCTCAAAGACATCCCTGCAAATGCGAAAGTTCTTCCCAGGCGCTTTCATGGTTTTGCAGCCACCAATGTTTGGGAACCATCTCGAGAAAAGGGCGCCGATGAAACTGCCAAAAACAGTCATCAAAACATTAACAAAAAATCCCATGTCTGATAAAACTCAGGTTCTCTGCGGGTAATAATGTGGTGCTGTGTATTTTTTTCTGCAACATTGGTTCGTTTATATAGCTGATCTTGATCAAAATGATGATCAGCCTTCCAAGAGGATAGGATTGTGTAGATTGAGGATAGATATGAATTCTCAGTCATTATACATTGTGCAGTGGGAATTGCTGAAATTAAATTTCAATAAAGATACATTGCGCTTTCCATGGTTAAAGAGCTTTAATACCCTGGTGACTATTCCTTTTCTTCCTGCATATTTTTTTTAAATTTTTTTTTGTTGTTGTTGATAAAATCATACTGTTTGTGACTAGTACTGAATTTGTTAGTTAAAATAGTCGATGACATAAAAAAGAGTTTTCGGTTTCATGCCCGACCCGAGAAACCCGATTTAACCGACCCAACACGATTTGAAACGAGAAATTAACTCGAGAGAATTGATTTCAATCCCGATAATTTTGACCCGCACCGGATCAAATCCAAAACCAAATATGAGTAGATCTCTTTTTTGTTTACACTTTTACTCCGCACCTTAATCATGTAAACCTTCAGGCAACTCTTTATTTTTAATCAAATGTCAGAAATAACTTTTGCCTAAACCAAAATTCTGCCAACCCAACCTTAATAAATAGAATTAATTTTTTATTTTAATTGAAAAGTAAATAATATTATATTCTATCAACACACATTTTAAATTGGAAAAATCATCCATTTTCAAAGTATACTATAACCCAAACCTAATTCAACCAGATCCATTATGGTCTCGTTTGGATATCAGCGTTTAGCTGTAAGTTGTTGGCAGATTTTATTAAAAATTATTTTAGAATTCAAATACTTGAAATTTTTATATTGGTATATATTTAATGTGTACTTTAATTTCAATATGTGTAATACTTTAAAAATAAATTAAAAATATTTTAAATGTACGTACACAACTTTTGAGTGTGTTGAGCTGTATACGTTCTTAAGGAATTTATTAATAAAGTTTAAGAAAAGAAAATTTGTGAATGATAAGAATAAAAAGGATATTTTGTAATATTTCTTTGATTAACTTTTTTGTATACCTTGCTCATTCTAACGTTCAGAAATTAGAGGTTTCACCAAAAAAGTTAATTAGAAAACTCTTCTCACCAAACACTAGAAGGAGCTGATTGACCAGTCAACTATCCATATTTAACCAAAAAAACTAAACGCTCCTCAAAACTCTTGTATCAAACGGGACCTATTTAGAGCAAGTCCAACAGCTTCTCTACGAGATTCTCCAAGATATAGTACTACATTCTCATATTCCCTATCTTTTTTTGCTTCAACCCCAACAGCTTCCCTAGTGTGGGGGGTTAGAATTTAATGCATGTGCATTAAATTTCAGTATTTTATCTCTTTATTTATGTTTTTCACTATTTAAATATATTTTGAAATCTTAATATTTTAAATTTCGTATAATGAAAAAAAGTGAAAACTATATATTATTAAAATACACATTACAACGAACATAACAAGATCTCACATGATAATATTCAAATTTATATATGCATGCGAACATAGTCATGTATGATCTTATTGCGTTCGTTATAATATGAAAATTAAGAATATATTATTTTTATAATTTTTTGTTGTATATAACTAAAGATATTTACATTTGAAATGTATATTTAATTTGTTAAAAAATAAATACAAACACATGAATAGGAAAATAATCAGTCATAAATGCAAAAGTATTAAATTTTGCTTCCCCAAATATTTTTTCTCTCTTGAGGAAGCAACATGGAGATTTCTTCAAAATCCCCAAGTTGGGGAATGGGTTGGGGAAGCTGTTGGAGCAAAAAAAAGTCTCATATTCCCCAAATTTAATGAAATTCCTCAAGTTGGGGAAGCTGTTGTACTTGCTCTTATATGAAAAAAATCCAACACCACCCGATAAGTTACTGACATGTTTAAACTCAGAAAGGCCGAGGCGCTTTTAATGTTTTAGCGGCCGTTTTGGACAGCGGAAATTGTTATAACTATATTCGATAGCCTTTCGAACATGAACAATTTTATGTAATGCTTTTTTTCCACGTTGTACTCGAGGTTTATTTTGTAAGATTTTGAAATTCCCTAGTTCTCTTGGTTTTGTCTGATGGCCTATATATATTGCGTATCTAAATCCCATCGTTTGCTCAATAAAAAATCGACAAAACATGAAGACTGGCCGGTCTTGTAGTGATGGTCTTGTAGCTAGATTATCATAATTAGAAATATTGTAAGGATAGTATTTTTTTAAAAAAGAATAATTTAAGGCCATGTTTACCAGAGCTTATCTATAGATCAGTTCAGTTCAGTTCAATTCAATTCAGTTCAGTTTAGTGAAAATGCAATTTGATGAAATTCAGGTTAATTCAGTCATGCTGATTCCCTTTTTCAATACATCAAATTTCACTTCAATTCAGTTCAATTCAATTCAGTTCAGTTCAGTACATCGAGAAATAAGCTCAAGTAAACATGGCCTAAATCCATCCAAAAAATGATACTGTAGCATTTTTCATAATCCTCAACCGATAAAATACTTGTAGCTAATAGATTACAAGATGAGACACTTTTTTCTTATACATTCTGGAAGTTCTGATTCTGTTGGGCGGCCACTTGATCTCAATACATATTGAAACTCATCTAGAAAATATTTTCTTCTTAAACATCAATCCATGAAAAAATGTAAAGTATTTTTAATCATGATAATTAGTTTGGATTTCTTCAATTGAATATGAAGAAAATCCAAACTCACAAGATCTTATAAATCTTTCCCTTCAACAAAAAAAAAAAAAAGAAACAAGACAAACAAAAAAACTGGAGATCCATTTATTCATTCAAAACATGAGGCCGTAGAAATTAAAATTCCAAACGAAAAACAGGGAAAACGGAGACTTAATCCCTGTAGGATTGTTGCGGAACTAATCCCTGCAACTGCAAATGCGAAAGCTATCCCCAGCAATCTTTGAGATCCATCTCGAGAAAAGCTCACCGATAAAACTGCCAAAAATAGTCATCAAAACATTCACAAAAAATCCCATGTCTGATAAACTCAGGTTCTTCTGCGGGAAATAATGTGGTGCTGTGTATTTTTTTTTTTCTGCAGCATTGGCTCGTTTATATAGCTCTTGATCTCACAATGATGATCAGCCTTCCAAGAGGATAACATTGTGTAGATTGAGGATAGATATGAATTCTTATTCATTGAACATATATTCATTTTGCACTGGGAATTGCTGAAATTAATTCCAAATGACGATACGTACCTTGCGTTTCCAATTCCGAGAAAAGAGCACTGCACATATACCCTAGTGACTTTTCCTTTTCTTCGTACAGATATTTTTTTTTTTGGGATAAAGTCTTATTGTTTGTGTTAAGTTGTAACTGTTTGCTGGAGATGATTTTTTCGAAACTGAACTGAAAATTTTTAATTTTATTTAACTGAACTGAACTTAATTGAAATATTTTGAAATTTATCATATATTATTGTAATCTATGGTAAAAAATTATTAAACTGAACTGATATGAACTGGAAAAAACATGTATTTATCTGAACTGAACTGGAAAAAAAATTAAACATACTGAATTGTATATATATATATATATACATATATATATAACTGAACTGAACTAAAAAAATCACTCTAACAATTAATTGATATTTCATCATCATAACAAACTACTAAAAGGATTGGGCTTGGGATCCCTTAAAAGATTCCTACCACATGAGTGATTTTTAACCTAAAACAAAAAACTACTAAAAGGAGGAGTAGTATATATTTACCATTATAGTATATGTTTATCTTGATGAAGTAGTATATTAAACATACTGAACTAAAAAAATATATAAATATATTTAACTGAACTGAACAAAAAAAATCTAGCAGAAAAACATGAGCTAAATTTGTTAATTAAAATAGTATATGAACCTTCCTAAATAAAATAGTAGATGACACCATAAACTTCATCCTAAAGTATGCATATATACTAGATAGGTATACAGTTTGCCCCTCATTTCGATAAATATCATAATATGTTATTCTTATTTTTTTTTATTTTTTATTTTTTGAAAAATTCATTCATGGTACTACGATACTAGGAGACGTGAGAGTTTTGTTGGTTTTGATGAAATATTTTGTAAAAAATTAATCAATACCAATATAGTAAATTTGACTATAGGTGAGAAATAATGAGTATTTATGGGAAAATGGAAAGGCATATAACCGTCAGATCTGGTCTTCTCCTATCTGATCTCTGAATAGTGAACGAAGAGGCCGTCGGGCTTGATGAAACCGAAGCCCCAGCCGGCTCTGAACATGGTGACCACGTCGGTATGCCTATAACTTAGACATCGTGGACGCGCGACGACGCTGGGCGGACGGTGACGCTGGGCGGACGGTGACGGTTCTAGGCGCATTATCCGCTACAAACGGAGGTCCGAATAGGCATGATTTCAAGACTGTAAACCTCAAAAGGAATGAGTTGTTGGTGAGAATAAGAGTAGGGGATAGATATTCCACTTGCTTATTAGTGAATCACCAATTTTGAGGGCAATTTTTTGGCCTTGTGTAGTTTCTTTCTACACCACAAAACACCTCACTAGGAGGTTAAGCTTTTGTATTTAATCCATGCCATTAGGGCATTATGGATCATAGTTTGCCATTATGGTTTTCTTATATTTTTTCTAGAGATTGCTACTATGTAACTATATTTGAATACTATTATTTTTCATTCTATGGCTTGGGGAACCAATATATATCCCACCTACGGTGGTTTGACCAAAAAAAAAAAAAAAAAAAGACTGTAAACCTGAACGCCAAAGGATCGTGGATTTGTTTAGCGGGGTGAGCAAGAATCAGAGATCCAAAGGGACCCTGAATTCTTGATGAAACATCCATGGATAAGGAAAACAGATGGAGAAAGATAGAATAAAGGGATTTCTCGTTGTAATGTTTATGTTTTAAATTTATAAAAATAGGAGTTTTATTTGAAAAAAAAAAGAATAAGGGGATTTGGATTTATATACTACCATAAAAAAGTAAATACTATATTTTTTTACAATTATTATTATATTATTATTACTAAATAATAATTGCTTTTATAAATTAGTAAAACTAATTTCCAAAATTATGTTCTTATACATCATTTACGTAACTACCTCATTTCTATAATTAAATAGATATACCATTTTGATTCATTGACTATAATAATAATAATAGTAATAATAATAATAATAAGGCACATTATTATAAAAATAAATAGATATTATAAATTTAAATATCCCAATTAAAAGTTTACCTTGATTTAGATGAGTTTATATCAGTTTAATTTTCCATAACTTATCATAATTTAGATCAGTTTAATTCAGTTCAGGTAAAATAAAATTTTACAATATTTAGCTTACTTGTTTATTATAACATAATTCAACTTAATTTAATCCAAATCCGTTTAAATAAGTTGAAAACAAGTTATTTAATCCAAAAACAATTGATTGTTTGATTTATACGATTCTTGCAAATGGAAATAAAAATAACTACACTAAAAACAATTGATTTAACTGTTGATAAATTCTAAATTGACTCCAATAAAATTTTAAAAACATTTAAAATTGATTTTATGAATATATAACGAGTACGGGATGATTTATATATATTATATCCATGTAACAAACAATACTAAGGATATTTAGCTTTACAATCAATGGAGTTCAATAACATTTTATGTTAATTTATCAATATGATATACTATCTACTATCGATGATTTGATCATTGTTTATATACGGTTTAGATATTTTGGAAAGTAAAATAATGTAGGTTATAAGTTATTTTATATGAGATTTATACAAATTAATCAAAATTGAGGAGTTTTCATTATAACATAGTACGAATGTTTAAATAATGAGGTCATGCATCATTAGTGAACATTCATTCAGACATCAACGTTCTTACTACAAGTGACCCTCAAATGTTTTTTTTTTGTTTCTAAAACTATAAGAAAAGCCTCTCATATATGTAAACTGAATATGGTGATCTAAATTTTCAATTAGTTTGTTTAAAAAAAATGAAATTATTGCTAATTTTAGAAAATTCAATTGTTTCAGCGGTTATTCCAAAACCGCAAAAACAATGTATGTAAGACGTGTTCGCATACCATGGTGACACGTTTCACCCATGGGATTATGCCACCTCACATTCCAATCATTTGGTGTGCGTGAACATACAACACGTATTAAATGTGGACATATCAATAAAAATTTTAAAAAATAATGTTTATTAAGCGCTAAAACAATCATCTCCGCAACCCAAACATGTTGCTTTTACGATGAAAAAAGTCATTGGGTTACATTAATAGATTTTACAGTATAGCCCAATAATTTGGGCTGCTTAAAAACTCGAAAAAATGTTGAACCCAATAATTGAACCCGCATTTGTTTCAGCACTGACTATCTCCACAACAAAAACTCGTTGCTTTTACGACGACGTCATTTTTAAAAAATTCAAACCGCTGAAACAAGATTCTGGACTCCATAATTGGACTGCACAATAAAGCCCATTATTTCGGCCTCCTCATAAGCCCGACTCAATATACAAGCTCAATTAACATATTCCACGCACCAACAGTTCATTTTGTCCATTTCATCCGTTGTATCAACGGTTATTTGGATAACCGCTGAAACGCTCGCATGTTCCCACGTTATTATAATTTGACTCGTTGATTTTCCACAATAAATGTCGATAATCTGACGTGGATTTCTTCAATGGCCCAAGTTTAAAACTTGGAAAAAGTCAATAACCGCTGAAGTAGACGTTTCAGCGGTTTTTATTTTTGATGTTTCAACTGTCTCTAGCTATAACCGCTGAAACGTATTTTTTCTGGTAGTGTATATACACCCATAATTTTGATCATATGCCATTTTGTGCAAGATATTTTATATCATAAATAGGATGAAGATAGACATTCTGGCATATTTACTTAACATGTATGGATTATTAAAATAAATATTAATAATTTGTGATTTTTTTAGCTGTTAGAAATAATTTTGTGATGACTATAAAATGTTTATTTATATCGAATATTTGTTTGGGGACACATAAAATATATTTTTTAAAGTGAAATTTGGAGGACTATTAGCGTCTTGTCAACCGAAATAAAAACAAGTAGTATAAAGATTGTCCCAAAGCTATCGCCGGAAGCAAATAGTTACCTGAAGGCAAACAAAAATCCGTAAAATCTATCGGTTTTTGTATTAACAATATAGTTTTGGTTTTCTAAAATTTTATTTATGTGTTTTGTTCATGAGTTGGTAATTTAACAACTCTTAAATTCACTTAATTATTTCAAGAAAAAAAACTTTAAACAAAGGTATGCATGTAAGAACAATGGCGGCGTTTTAATTCGTCTTTCTGGGAACGATGTCAAACCCAGATGATAGCCCCCCACTCTAAAAATTCAAAAGTAGTACGTGATAAACTAAAGGAACTCCATTTCTAAAGTTTTCAGGGAATTTGAAGATTGGAAGACTCAAAAAGTAGTTAAGATACTGGACAACAAAACATTTTCCGATAGTGCATTGTACTTTAAATCGTAAGCCTTTTGCTTAATGTTTTTAAACTTGTACACCGTCACAGAGATTATAACTTGTTCTTGAAATCATTAGTGTATCATGTGATTTCTTAACTTGTTCATAGCCTTAATTTGATTGCAGTCTGTATCATATGATTTCTTGATTCAAAAGACTCTGCATCAACATGAACTATCCTTTACAAATTTTTAAAAAGATAAATCTGCAGAGAATGGAACTACAAAAAGTAATCCAAAATCACCAGCCTCCTCAAAACTGTGCAACTCTTCCAAAAGACAAAAGTGAATCGAACACATGTACAGTTTCACTGCATATTCTGTCACAGAAAACAAAACCAAAAGACATTTTTCAATTTTTCAATCCTTCCAACTTAAAATGGCCAAACTGCAATTGGGAACGACGACTAACATGACGAATTGAGGTATGCAATACAAATATTGATCCAAAGGTACAGTTGATACAGTCTAGACAGATATACAATTCAAGGAAATCATCATAATACAAGCAACATTTTCAGTCTGAATTGATATCATGTACAGCAATATTGACCTTGTTCACGTAGCAAGATCGTCGTTTGGTAGGAAATGACGAAAATGGGCTTCCTCCCTTCCTCTTCACAGATGCATCAGCCAATAAATCCAGAAGGTCATGAGCTTTCTCTCTACTGACTCCATCATCTTTATCATCACAGAGAACCACTGGTTCCTTCTGCTCATCCTCCGAATCACTGATCAAGACAACGGCCTCAGCATGCCCTAACTCGTGCCCGTTAGATTCCACCTCCATGAGCGTGCCATCGGGTGAATGCCACCCGAGATTACCCGACGACTTCATCCTCCATGAGCCATCAGGCCTCACCTCAACCTCACTCGCATCCTGTCCAAGGCTCTGCAGCCTAGCCAGGATGCGGTTGAAGTACGGATCGACGATGAGATTGTCCAAGCAGTAGTTTTTCAGACAAATCGGGCATTGCCACTTCTTAGACCTCATGCTCATTTCCACAAAGACCTCAAGATCAAAGCACCCCATATGAACACACGGCTTGAACCTTCCTGCAACCTTCATCCTCATACCACTCATTGGGCAGCGAAGATTCACCGGAAAAGAATCAGCAACAACTTCCAGATCACCACCAACGCCGCCACCACCAAGACACCGGCCAACGCGAGCAACCGCTTCTTCAAGCTTCTCCCCTTCAGATTCACTTGGAATCAGCTCCATAACTTGCTCCAATGTTCTTCTCCTCACCAATCTAACCCCTAAACAAAACGGCCGATCATCGGTTGCAGCAAAGCAAATACAGTTATTCCCAACTTCAGTAAACTGCGCGATGCTCACCGCGTCGTCTCTCCCGTTGGCACCCAACGGCGATGACGCCGAACGGTTAGTCGGCTGCACCTGCACGCCGTTCACTTTCAGGTCGATGTTTTTCGGCCAGTGAACCCTAAACAAAACGCCGTCGTTCAGAAGCATGCACCAAGCCTGGATATCATACTCCGGCCTCGACAGCAGGTCTTTCATCGCTCGTGTAAGGATAAACACCTTCGAGATGACGAAATTATCGGGAGCCACATTCACGGCGTGCAACAGAACATTCTCCGGCGACGCGACGGCGAAGGGATTAGAACGGGCCAACCTGCAAAGCTCACAGTAAAAGGGCTTTGCAGCAGAAGCGACGCCGTCGTTAGGGTTCACCGGAACGACGACGTGTTCCGCGTGTTGCCAAACGCCGCAGCTCTGATCCTCGCACTTGATCATTCCGTCGGTCCTTGCAGCGATTTCACAAACACACCGGATTTCTGATTTTCTGGGTTTCACCACATTCTGGGGTTTCTCCGATTTGGCAGCATACATTTGCTTGTAGGTTTGATCGATTTGCTTGGCTACATCGTCCCTTCCGAGATCGTAATCGTCCCGGAGCAGCGTCAGTATTCGATCCACCAGGTCCTGCCTAACCCCTCTCTTGGAGCCCCGAACTTCAGTCAGGATTTGCTTCAGCTCGACCACGCGAAGATCGATTAGCTTGCTCTGATAATAATGCACCACCGAATCAGCCATGTTTCAATCGATACAGACCGGACGACGGCGGCGGCGGTAGAAAAGGAGACTGCGGATTGATGATGAACTAGGGTTTAGGTGACCGATTTAATCGTTTCGGTTTTTCTTTTAAACTTATTTTTTATTTATCTTGACCTTAGCAATTCTTAAAAAGCCTTTCCTGATTTGGTGAGAGCAAATAAAATCTGTGTATATCCAACAATGTTAATTTACTAGGCATGTGGTCCTATTTAAAGATTGACGACATTAAAATATCCTAATCCTTTCTTTAATCAGAAAAGAAATCGGTTATAAATCCAAATGTTTTAATTTAGTTGCATGATTAAGGCCGGTTTGCTAGAACGTATTTCTTGTTGAACTGAATTGAACTGAACAAAATTAAAATAAATGAAAATATATTTTACTGAACTGAAATAAATTTCAAAATATATAGCAGAATTGAACTGATTTGTAATAAGTTTTAAATTTATCGTATATTATTGTAATCTTTGGTAAAAAAAAATTAACATTTAATGTTCAAAAAATTGGTTGTGCTAAACTGATTTGAAAAATGTAAATATTTATTTAGCTGAAATGAAAATGTAAATATATATTTATCTGAACTTAAAAAAATTTAAATATACTGAACTGAACTAAAAAATATAAAAATATTTAACTGAACTAATCAATAGAAAAACTCTGGCAAACAGGGGTTTGTTTGAAGATGAACTGATAGTTACTAGTAGTTAATGGATTCTATCAGTTGTTAGCTAGCTATTAGCGACATCTATTAACCGTTTTAATTAGCAGTTTGACTAAATATTTGTATATGAGTATTTGGAAAATAGCAATTAGTTGGTAATTGTTTCGTTATGTTAAATGATTGAAACATACATTAATATAATTTATTTTTAGTTTTTTTATTGTTCTAAGCGAACAGGTTGAAAAATAAGCAGGTACAAGGAATTTAAAGGTAAGAAATAAGAGAAGAATGGACTATTAACAATAGTAGAGTGTATTATAAGAAGCATTTTTTCACCTTTAAAATGTAAATTATTTTTTTTAATTTGGGTCATTTTAATATAATAATATGTGTAAAATTTTAAAATACTATAATCCAACATTGATTTAATTTTCAATTAAAAGAATGTAATAAATAAAACTGTAAACGCATATCTAACAAATAAAATTAAAAAGATATTCGGCACGTATTTCCTACGCAGGGAAGAAGAGAATTTACGTAAAGGGTTTAAGGAATTTGATTGAAAAACTGAGGTCAAAATGGACATGAATTTACGTGAAGGCTCTTACAACTTTCCTGAGGATGACTACATCCAAACTGATTGAAGGATTCTGAGATTGAAGGTTAGCATTAATTAGCAATGTTTTTCCAACACAGAGTCTAAATATGAACCCAGATCATAAAAAAGACGTTGAAAGATATATATATACACACAACGAGCAATTTTATTGACGTTTTGTTTCCTTCGCGATCGGTAACAACGAAGATTTCTAAATAGAAATATATCCAGAAAATCCTAACTATTTTAACTACGCTTTCATCCCAGCTGCCATATATATACTTGCAACTAAATATTATCTTGTTCAAGAAATGGATTCCCAGGTGAAAATGGCAATCTTGTTCTTCATCATGTCGCTCTATAAATTCATTCCGACTCCCGCAACCCAAGCCCGCATTTGCTACCCTGCAGGAATTCATAAACCAACGGTAAATTTTATATTGATGCATGTAAACACATATATTCACCCGGTAAAATTGTTTTTGAAAACTCAGTTAATAAACTATATTTCATGTACTCTTTCCAATCGATCGAGAAACTAAACAAAATAATAGACTGTTTCAAAAACATAAAGAGATTAGCTGCAGAATATACCTCGAATGGAAGAAGGGCCGGATTGTGCGAGTCGGGATGAAAGCATAGGCGACAATGAGGAAGAACAAGTTGCCATTTTCACCTGGGAATCCATTTGATTGAGCTGTTGAAGAAGATAACCAAGCTTTTGGGGTTTTTGGGTAATTTTACATCAGAAAATATTAGAATGAGTGATTGCAATTATTCTAAACTATTCTATGAAGTATATATAGAACAATAATGCAGGTTCTGAAATTTGCACATTACTTGTACAATGTACTCTAACCACCACCCCAGCTTTATTTTCATGAGAAGACTGAACTTAATTTAGAGCATCATGTGCTGATGAATAATTGATACTATTCGATTTTCTTGTTATGTAAAAAAGAATCATACATTATATATACGTATTCTTCTTTTCAAATTAATGAACAAATTAAGTACGTATTTCTATGATGTCACCAGTCAAATGTGACATCAACAAGTTTGAATAAGCTAGCAGTTAAAATGTGTTTGGGGTTAGGTTCATGGTAGGTGCAGCATATATATAAGAGATATGACTGAAGTAATGCAAATACGCGTTTCCATCCATTCACTTAAGGATAAAAAAGAATTGCAAAAAAATTAAACCTCTTTCTTTTTCTTTTTTTTTTCTTTTTTTGAAAAACATCTTTCCGTTGTACACCGTGTTCACTAAATTACACATATTCGTATTTGGATATATCTTTATTTTCTTTCCTTAATCTCAACATCACATCCCAACTGAAACCAAAGAGAATGATAATTTATTACTATCTTTTCATAGTTAGAGTTTACTTTTTTATCAATATCGTATTTAATAATGATTTGTCAAACATGATGATGAGGAAAAGTTGAAAACTGTTTACTAATTTCTTCAGATGAATTCTTTTCTTAATTATTTGAAAATGTAGTGTATTTGCTAAATTTAATTTTCTTCAAATAATTTGTTGCAAATATACTACACTTGTTTATACTCAATTGCTCCAATGCATTAAATATTTATACAAAGCGTACTAAATGCGATTTTAGTCTGAACCCTTAATGAAAAATTCGATACATGTTTCATTTACTAGGTAAAAAATCAGTTTTAAAAAAAGTGAGAAGGTTAAATATGTAATTTAGTATGAGTTTGGATGAATGAAGGAAAACTAGGGCTGATCTACTCAGTTCTCGGTCACATATATTATATCATTATATGCCCCTATTCTTACACTAGCCCGCACTGCGCCCACGCACGCGGCACGCGCACATACGAAATATATTAAAAATACAACATATGCAATTAAAAATACACAATTACACATGTTTAAATGCACATTACTTGTTAATGTTTTATAAATTAATTTCATTATTATTATCTTATTGTAAAACAAAAATAATTTTAATTATTCTAAAATTATAAAAACCGCAAAATAAAAACCTCTAAAACGCTCTCATTTTAACGTTGAAATAAGTGATTTGTAATGTCAAACAATTTTGCCCGCCCAAAATCATCCACAACCACTTCAAAATCCTGGTCCAACAAAACATTAATTAGAAGCCTTGAGAGAGACAGAGAGTTTTTGTACCAAAAGGCCATGCATGAAACCACTAAAACACCTCATTAATTAGAAGCCTTGAGAGAGAGAGAGTCTTGCTAATTCATTACTATTTGAATGTGCCGAACCTTATTTTGTAAAAACAAAAATAGTGACTAACGTTTACGACCAATCAACATGTTCTTTCTTTCTTTCTCAATACCAGACGACGTCCTACTATATGAAATTTACAATCGTCGCTTGAAAATATGCTGATATTGATCCTAATTACGCAGTTAGTAATTAACCTCTTTGCACAGCACAACTCAAAATAACAATGAAGAACACAGAACAACACAGATTTAACGTGGTTCACCAATTGCCTACGTCCACAACAAAGACATACTTCATTACAATCACATATACAAACGAACTATTCTCAAGCGTAGTCTTGAGTCATGTTGATTCAGACGCCTTCTTGAATAGCCCAGACGATGTTGAGATGCCAAACTCGCACACCACTTTCAGTGACAAGCGTTTGGTATATATATATATATATATATATATATATATATACCAAAAGAGACAGAATCCAGACTCATATTTAAAATGAGATATGTTATTAGTAGGAACTTCATGTAATTAATCGTCACATACAGACTCATATTTAATTAGCAGGTAGAAGATATTCAGATCCACCGGTACTAGTTTGAGCCTAGAAATAAATGTTGATCTTTTTAATTTTAAACTTGATTTTTACCTATTAAGCATATCAGTGGATTATTGTTGATCTTTTTACTTTCATGTTAATCATCTCACTTTTAAAATTGATCTATAGGGAGGTAATAAATATTCCTTGCAGTTCATATGTCCTTAAAAAAAATGAACTAATCGTTTGTATACGTTTTTTTAATACATTGATGGTCACATGTGCAAGTTTAATGTGAAGTGGACTTTGATAAGGAACATGCAGAGAGCATATATATGAGCATTGTACTTATATATTGTCCCTAACGACCAACCAAAGGGTTAACAACACTACACTAGGACCTAGTGCACATTAAAATAAAGCTAATCTAAACATTCTAACCAATCTCTATCTGAAGTCTCTTCTAAAATAGAGTAAATTGAATTTGTGCATAACCGTTATCCACTTATGTGAGCATATTCCTTGATATATAAGATTTTCCCAAACAATATTACCATGCACGACTAACTTCAAAAATCATACAAAATCATTATAATAGAAAAAATGCTCCTCTATTTAGGTGATGTACGTTATCTGTGTGCAAGTATTGTACACTGAAAAGAAGGTAAAACATGGGCGAAAATGGCGATGATCAGGAGCCATTGGGGAGGTTGCAGGTCTTGTACTAGGGTGTATATCATATGCTTAATGACATAACCGCCGCTTGCTGGTTTACTTATCTCCTCCTCTTCATGAATGACATTGGACTATCCACAAGGTTGCGTCTCTTTACTTTCCTTTTAATTTTGCTTCTCCACATTTTGACGGATTGATGGATTTGGATAATTCAAAATATGGCATGGTGGGGGTCTCTTGTGGTAAGTGTTTCATTTTCTGCCGTGTTTGGATGCTGCTTAATTTGCAAAATTGTTGGATCTAGTTCCTTGATTGTATCAACTATTGGATACAAGCTTTCCACATGTAATATTATTCACTTCTCTCCTCTCATTCAATTTTTCTCAATGCCAAATTTCAAGAATAAGCCCTACACATAATATTTTCCTTATTCTCTTTTGTGTGATCAATAAAGATTGTTTAACATGAAGTGACACTTCAATTGATGATGTTTTGAAGGTCCGTGATCAACTGTATGATCATATTCAAACAATAGTCTGGATCTCAAAATTCTTGTACAATGGTTTGCATCTCGAAATCTCAACTTATGAATTTTAATTCCGACCAACTTATGTCTTTCTGGAGCATGCGCACTTGTTGGGGTGGTGGTTACGTGCTACATGAAGTTTAATGTCATTTCTTCAAGTGCCGTGACTATGATAGTGATTAGAGCTGTCAATTCAGACCCGAACACGAAAAACCCGACACGAATGAGCTTTTAACCCGATTAAAACCCGAGAATATTAGGTCAAATTCGACCCGACACGAACTCGACACGAACCCGAATAAATTTTAACCCGACACGAACCCGAGAATGACCCGAACCCGAAAGTGACCCGAACCCGATTTGACACAAATCCGAAAATAACCCGAACTCTAAAATTAAGTTAATGAACTAGAAGTAGTAATAGAATTGGTGTAAAAAAATTTATGATCACTGCAATTTGCTTTCCATAAAAATGTTTATAAATATATTTATGATCACTGCAATTTGTTGAATGAATTATAGGAATAATTTGGTGGATTATAGCAATTGTTCAGTAAAAAATAATATATTTATTACAAGAGCATATTTTCTCCAGTAGAGTTGATATATATAAGTATAAAAATATCAATTCAGTATATTGTGTATATTAATATTTATTTCAATTCATTTTTGTTTTATGAAGATCATGTCGTCATAATGCCTTGAGCTAAATTGAATAATCTCTGGCGACTATACAATGTTTAACTCATCAAGTATAAAATTGGATTGAACTATAAGGGAATGTAGTGAAACTCAATTTAGTTCCAGTGTTTATAGAAACTCAATTAAGATTTGATATTTTATTATTTAATTTTAATTTACTTGTTAGTGTTTTTAGAAAATCAAGTCAGTTTGATCTAACACTAGTTAAACTCAATTTATCCAGTATTTATAGATAATCAAGGAATATTTGATCTTTCACTACTTAAATACAATATACTAGTTACATTCGTTTATAAAAGTCAAGTAATATTTGACCTTTAATTATTTCTATTCAACTCATAGTAAACAAAGTCAGTTAATGAAGTTCATTAATTGTCGAAAGTAACAAATTAAACATTAATCACTATTTTATAGAGAATCCCTATTTTTGAATAAATATAAGTTACTTGATTATTATAAATTGAGTGATGGTTAATAGTTGTATAGTTAAATTGAAATTAATTAATTTTTGAATAAAGTCGAGTAATAGTTGACATTTGGTTAGTTAAATACAATTAAGTTAGTGTGTTAGCACTAAAACTCAGTTACGTATGGAAAGTTAAGTAAGGTTTGCCATTTGATTAGTAAAATTCAATATAAATTATTTCATAGTATTTATAAAAAAAATTAAATTAAATGTAATATTTAGAAGTAACTAAATTTATTTTTAAGTGTTTATTGAAACTAAATTAAGGATTAATTTTTGGTAAATTTATTTCAATTTAGTTATCGTTGTTAGTTAAGCAAGTTTTCAATTCGATTAATTACATCAATTTAGTGGGTTTAGGGTTTAGTGGGTGGGTTTAGGGTTTAGTGGGTTTTGAGTTTTGGGGTTTGGGGCTTTAAGTCAAAAGTAAGCCCATCAAATATGCCCAATTCTAATATCAAAATCAGCCCAATAATAATTTCATTTCATGTTATTTTGGTATTAATATAAAATAGAGTACTTGTTGATATCGTATTTTTTGTTAATTTAATTTATTACTGACATCGTGATTATTGACATTTTAATATTCATATTTAAAACTAGAGTTTTTTTCTAACCGAAGTGTTAATACAAGTTAGAATAATTGTTAAATTTAATATAATTATGAGTATTTGTCAAAATATAATATTTTGACCCGAACCCGACACGAAAATAAAACTGACCCGATACCAACCCGACCCTATAAAACCCGACCCGAACCCAACCCGACCCGATGAATAGTCCCAACCCGACATCAACCCGACACGAACCCGACCCGACCCGACCCGAAAAATATTTTAGACCCGTTTAAACCCGACCCGTTTGACCCGAACCTTTTTAGACCCGAACCCGAGGTCAACCTTTAGACCCGAATCGACAGCTCTAATAGTGATGGATCTTCCCTACGCAACTCATGTCAAAAGTTAACCCAAGATAACATTTTTCTTTTTGTCGTTTTCTTGTTAACCAAAGTTGACAATATTCAAATGTATACATTCTTCTACCAAAAGCGAGTGGCACTTGTGTTTGCAGCTTTATTGTCTCAGTCTTGCTTCAGGTTGCATTCAAACCTTAAACTTTCGATCTTTCAATACTTCGCTTATATGAAACACCTAGTTGACATTTTCAGTATAGGAAGTAGTGTAGAGCAGCAAACGAGTATATGTGCATGCACAAATAGAATAGATATGATGCATTCTAATACAGTGCACATTAACATAGTTTAAAATGCACATTTATGAGTGGAGCCGGGGAGGTACCATGAGGCATGAGCATGGTACCCCTAAGGTATGATATAATTTGCCTTCAAAGGGAAAAATGGGTTGATAAACAACCATGCGGAATTATTGTTGATTGCTGGAAGATGTGTTGATCAGCAGCTCCTTAGGAGTAGTTCTTGACTTTCAGTTCTTGAGCATCACTGTCTTACTTATTCTTTATTGTTGCTTCCCTTCCATATTGACCTGGAAAATAAAAGGAAGAGTAGCACTGCCAAAGTTCACCAAAGAAAGATCATGAAATTCTTACACTAGGTACAATACTAAGCATATCCAGAATCAACAAGCCTTTTAACATCGTGGTAGAGTCTTGTGGGGTTAAACTAGAAGTTTTCCTAAGCTTAGAACATGTTTTTGCTTTATAATCTGCAACTAAGTTACCCTCTCTATAGGAATAAACTTATCAACACCCTATCTATTCATTTCATAGCATCTACTAAAGCTATTTCATTCAAGATATGAATGGTTTGGTCTCTGACTATTAAATATTAATTTAGACCAACTTCTTTCTTGGGTAAATTGGGATTAACGCAAGTGGAACATTAAAAATTGGAAAGTAAGGTGTAACTTTTACATAATTTCTAAAAAGGGGGAATGAATAGTTTAACTTAATTTTAGTTAATATTATTATTGATATAAAGACACTATTACCCTTATTTCTATTATTTTTATTTAGATCACTTATGTTTAGTTAAATTTAATTTAGCTTCATTTTCCTTACTTCAATTAAAAAAAAATTAGTTTCTAATCAAATTAATTCAATTCAGTTCAAAATAGTGAAGCTCATATGAACTTGATGAAACTTAATTGAATTGATTACAAAGATGGTAAACGAAACTGGATTAAAAAAATATTTAAAAAACATGCTCACAAGTAAATTAAATTTAGCCAAGTGTAAATGAAATTAGTGAACCAAATTGAATTGAATTGAACTAAATAAATGTAAATCTATATTTTGTTTTAAGATAAATGTAAATCTATATAAATGTAAATCTATATGAAAGGTGAGGGAAATTGTATTTCGAATCCCCAATCCCTGAAATGTTTTGAGTTTTACAAGACACCTGAAAGAGGTGCATCAAAAAAGAGTAAAAATATCCTGAGTATAATAATATCCATGAAATGGAGACAGTTTGTAAGACTACTGATAAGTAATAAAAACGCTAAAAAACCTACAAGAAAATAAAAGAAACATCCCGGCGGCAAGAGAAGCAGAGCCAAAAGATACGGTACAAAAAGCGCGAGGAGCAGATGTAGCGTGCACGTGCGTGCCACAAGAGCGCAAGGAGCTAAAGAGCTCCCGGCACGACGGTGGCGTGTAGCCTGCATCCGCGGGCACAAGAGCGCGAGAAGCAGAAGGGCTCCTGGCACGGCGGCATGCGTAGGCTGCACGCGCGGGCACAAAAGCGCGAGGAACTAGAGGGCTCCCAGCATGAAGGTGGAGCTTAGCCTGCATGCACGACCCGACCCATACTCGATCGACCCCAACCGGACCCACCCCAACCAGACCGGACCAACCGGAACCGGCTCGTTGGGTCGTGAATTTTTCTTTCCAGCGGGAAAGGCATCAGACTCCGATTGACTTCCGGCAATGGTTTTGGAGATGCGGTGCCCGAGTCTGGATCGACAAGCTCACTTCTTGCATTTCGTGCCGCTAGACTATCGTGCGCATGGTGGAGATCTGCAGAAACATTTGGCGCGACTCCCTAGGTGGAGACCGGAGCGGTAGCGACCCGGAACCAGATCTCCGCCCGTAATTGGACCTACCGCCGCCAAGGAGTCCATGGTGATCTGCCAGACCGGGGCTCCTATGGGTTTTCTTTGGCCGGCAGCGTCCCGATCTACAAGGTGACCCGATCGGCTACGCCGTTAACCAGGTCCCGATGGCATATGGTGGTCAGGGATCCCCTCGATGTTGTCGGTGTGCTAGAATAGCTAGTGCAGTATCGTGGAGGGACGCGGTGGTGCTGTGTCGACGTTGATGGCCCGGAATCTGTAGGACGGCGAAGAATGCACGTGATCTAAAACTATCTAAAAAGGAAAAGGGTGGGGCTGAGGAGGTGACCTGCGCGGCGAGAGGCACCGGCGGTCACCTCCCCTAAAATCTGGATCTGGAGTTTTGGGGAAGTTACTGTAGCAGGAGCGTTCTCTCTTTTAGATGGATATATATGTATTGACCTTAATTGAATTTTAACCAATTTTTTGATTAATTTTAATGAAGCAAAACCGAATTAAACTTAACAAATGTGAACTGAATTGAATCAAATTCATCCAAGTTTGAATGGTCTGAACAAATATAAATTAAATTAAACTATGAAAAAGTGAAAGGAATTGAACTAAATTTGAGTGAATTAATATAGTTTTGTGAAAATGAACTAAATTGAATACTAAAATGAGCTAAATATTGAACTAAACTAAACTTGAGAAAATGAGATAGGGTTGATTGAACTAATTTGGATAGAAATGAATTTTGTTTAGATTGGAGTAAACTTATTGAATCTAAGCTATATTTAACCAAAAAGAAGTGATCTAAATAAAATTAATTTTAATGGGGGTATTAGTGTCTTTGTATCAATAATTATAGTAATTAAAATTAAGTTTAATTATTCACTACTCTTTCCAGAAATTATATAAAACTTACACCTTACTTTTCAATTTTTAATGTTTCATTGCGCTTAATTCCAATTTTCAATTCTTTCTTTTTGTGAACTGCATCTACGTGGTATTTGAAGGTGATCAATCTTAGCGTATCGCAATTGTGTTTTTCATATTTAGAGTCAAATCCTTTATTGTACGTACGGAATCTGGTAACAGAATTCCAAATTGTTGTCTTTTTTTTTTTTTTTGAAACTTAATTGTTGTCTTTCGTGAACTCTATTGAAATGTAAGCTTGAATTTGGGTTTTAGTTCAAATGAATATACTAAGGCCATGTTTACTAGAGCTTATTTTTTGATCTACTGAACTGAACTGAACTGAACTGAACTGAACTGAAATAAATTTAAATTTACTGAACTGAACTGAAATAAATTTAAATTTACTGAACTGAATTGAAATAAATTTAAATTTATTGAACTGAACTGAACTGAATTGAAATAATTTTAAATTTACTGAACTGAACTGAACTGAAATAATTTTAAATATATTGAACTGAACTGAAATAAATATAAATACATTTTTAAATTATTTAAATATAAAAACACGTTGTGGTGATATAATAGGCCCTGTTTACTAAAGCTTATTTCTTGATGTACTGAACTGAACTGAACTGAATTGAACTGAATTGAACTGAACTGAATTGAACTGAACTGAAATGAAGTGAAAATTGATGTATTGAAAAATGGAATCAGCATGACTGAATTAACCTGAATTTCATCAAATTGCATTTTCACTGAACTCAACTGAACTGAACTGAATTGAACTGAACTGAACTGAATTGAATTGAACTGAAATAAATTTAAATTTACTGAACTGAACTGAAATAAATTTAAATTTACTGAACTGAATTGAAATAAATTTAAATTTATTGAACTGAACTGAACTGAATTGAAATAATTTTAAATTTACTGAACTGAACTGAAATAATTTTAAATATATTGAACTGAACTGAAATAAATATAAATACATTTTTAAATTATTTAAATATAAAAACACGTTGTGGTTATATAATAGGCCCTGTTTACTAAAGCTTATTTCTTGATATACTGAATTGAACTGAACTGAATTGAACTGAACTGAATTGGACTGAACTGAAATGAAGTGAAAATTGATGTATTGAAAAATGGAATCAGCATGACTGAATTAACCTGAATTTCATCAAATTGCATTTTCACTGAACTGAACTGAACTGAACTGAATTGAACTGAATTGAATTGAACTGAAATAAATTTAAATTTACTGAACTGAACTGAAATAAATTTAAATTTACTGAACTGAATTGAAATAAATTTAAATTTATTGAACTGAACTGAACTGAATTGAAATAATTTTAAATTTACTGAACTGAACTGAACTGAACTGAAATAATTTTAAATATATTGAACTGAACTGAAATAAATATAAATACATTTTTAAATTATTTAAATATAAAAACACGTTGTGGTGATATAATAGGCCCTGTTTACTAAAGCTTATTTCTTGATGTACTGAATTGAACTGAACTGAATTGAACTGAACTGAAATGAAGTGAAAATTGATGTATTGAAAAATGGAATCAGCATGACTGAATTAACATGAATTTCATCAAATTGCATTTTCACTGAACTGAACTGAACTGAACTGAATTGAATTGAACTGAATTGAACTGATCTACAGATAAGGTCTGGTAAACAGGGCCATAATCTGAACTGAATTGAGTTAAATATCATCAAATTATAGTGCAGATATTAGAACTTATCTAACCTCAACTGAATTGTTCTGAACTGAATTAAACTAATTTAAACTGAACTAATTCCAAATTGTCATGTAATGAAGACATATTACATTTGGTTGAATCGATTTAAATGAATCACGATTCAAATAATTATATTGGATGTATAAAAAGTAAAGGTTATGGTATATTAAAGAAATATATTGAGTTTAATATCATAGTCATGTATTTTTCAGGGGATCTGAGTCATTGAGTTATATATCATAAAATTATATTTAAGAGGATATGAACTGAACTGAACTGAATTGTTTTGAACTGAACTGAAACGTACTGAACTGAACTAATTCCAAATTGTCATATAATAAAGACATATTATATTTGGTTGAGTCGATTTAAATGAATCACGATTCAAATTATATTGGATGTATAAAAAGTAAAGACTATGGTATATTAAAGAAATATATTGAGTTGAATATCATAGCCATGTATTTTTTAGGGGATCTGAACTAAATTGGACTGAACTGATATGAATTGAACTAAAATAAAAATAATATATTTTCATTTGTTATTATTAATGAACAAGTCGGCGTATCAACGCGCCGAGACGCCTCGCCGACGATACACGCGCCACGAATCGGTCAACGCGCTCAGTGGTAAGCGCGTGTCAGTCACGCGCCACCTCGACACAGCCGCCTGTTGATTCTGCCTGCAGCCTATCCGGGGTTTCGTGAGATTTTGGCTCTTTTCTTTTATTTATTTCTGTCAGATGGAATTGTGCTTTAAATGAGTCTTTTTGTATAATTAGCTGGACTAGTTTATCGAGTACTCTTTGCCTAACTGCTGTTTTCCCCTGAAACTGGACTAGCCGGACATATGGGAAATCCCATCGACTTCGAGTCTCTATTCTGATCTGTAAAGGAGAAATTCAAGTCGAAGTAGTTTAGTCAACTTACTCTTGGCGATTCAGTGATTGGATCTAAACTGGTAGACTTGGCTGACTGGTTTCCGGTTGGTGAAAGTTATTGATGCTTTACCTGCTAGCTAGTTAGATGCCTTTGGACATTAGACTTTAGGTTGACAAGATGTATTCCATCGCACTTTTTAGATGTAGGAATAGCGTGTTACCGAGCTTTAGATACAGTTTAGGTTTTTTAACTTATTCTGTAATCTGTCAAAATGCCTCCCTTTGAGGAGATTATAATGTTTGAGGAGCCTAATGAATATCCTCCCACTTTGGTGGTTCAACTTAAAAAAAAAATCATCATATAAAAGGAAATTTGATGAACTGAACTGAACTGAACTGAAATAATTTTAAATATACTGAACTGAAATGAAATAAATTTAAATTAACTGAACTGAACTGAATTGAACTGAAATAAATTTAAACTTACTGAACTGAACTGAAAAAAAGTTAAATTTACTGAACTGAACTGAACTGAACTGAACTGATCTACAGATAAGCTCTGGTAAACAGGGCCTTAGTTTGATAGATCTTATCTGTAAATCAGTTCAGTTCAGTTCAATTCAATTCAATTCAGTTCAGTTCAGTGAAAATGTAATTTAATGAAATTCATGTTAATTCAGTTATGCTGATTCCATTTTTCAATACATCAATTTTTACTTCAGTTCAGTTCAATTCAGTATATCAAGAAATAAACTCTACTAAACAGGACCTTAGCCTATGAACGATGAGATTTAGGGTTGGTCTTAGTGCGATTTACCTAGTTCATCCGCTCAGGGCCCCAAAGTTTAAATTTAAATTAATCTTATATATTAATTAATTTAGAGAAAGTCTTGGTGAGACATATTATTATGTTGACCAATGGCCAGGGGAATGATTATTTACTGTTTTGTTTGATCTTTTAGTCAGTTTGATTGATCTTTCAGTCAGTTTCCTTGAGCAATCATTTTTTACCTTGATCTTTCAGTTAATTTGATTTTTCATTCATTTTGCTTGATTTTTCAATCAATTTCCTTGATCATTCCTAATCCGTAGTACATTACTGTTATTTGGTAAAAATTCACGCCGAAACTCAGTCTCGAGTCAATCCATGTGAGACGACTGAGCTCTGGCAACACCAGCAACCTAAAATCCAACAACGGCGACGGGGTTGAAACTCACCAACAACAATTTCAACCGATAACGATCTCTTATAATACTTGGTCTCTGTAGAGAGGTCTCAAATGAGAATTTGTAATTTATTTATTACTTTAATTCTGAGTTTATGAGGCATTATCTTTCCTTTACATTTTTAGAAATATTAACCGCACTTTTAAATTTTCAACATAACGTTAATTAATTGGATCATTCCTTAGTCTCTCTTTTCTTTATAAGGTAAAATCTAGTTAATTCTCAACTAATTATAAAATAAACAAACGTTATCTTAATTATTTAAAATAAATATTTATTATTAATAGATGTCAAATAATACCGTTAAGATCAATTGTTTAGATGAAATGTATTAAATCTACGGTTATAAAGTTATGACCGAAGGTTTGATCGACTAAGTCGTAGTCTAACCCTGTTTATAATTGTAAGACTCAAAAATCGACTGACGTGCATGGACAAGCTAGCTAAGAGTAAAACAACGACTCCAATATTGAGATTACTCTATAAATATTGGTTAATTAGCCGCAGCCACTCTGTTATTCTTTTCTAGATAGATAAAAAAAATAATGAAATTGAATTAATCTGAGTGCACTAAACTAAAAGTAAGCTAAACAAAATAAATTGGATAACAATTATTTGATTACCTTAGATTACATCAAATCAAAATTAGCTGAAATGAAAAAAACATGGTTGTGCTCTTGTTAATAGGAAGATTAGTTACGAAATTAGTTCTGAGATGTTGTTATTTTAGGAATTAGTTTTACCAATAAGATTAGTTAGGAAAACAAAACTACGTCAAACACAAAAGGACTGTTCACATTTAATACAGTTTTCATGTATCATTGAAAGTGAAAAAAACTACGTGGTAGAAATAGTATTAATTTGGAGTTAATTTTAGAAATAGCATTATTTAAGGAAAAAACCTCTGAATCTTAAAGTTAAAATAATATATACTTCTTTTTCAAAAACAAAAAAATATATATATACTTCTATAATTACAAGGAACTTGCATAATAATAGACTCGTTAGTATGGAAATTAAATTAGATGGGAATTAGTTTTAGAAAAACATGGAATTTTTATAAAAAAATCTCTTAGATGGCATACAAAAGCTACATAAATTAAACAAGGTAATAAGCTAGCTCCATGCATTAATTAGAAATATTTTATTCCAAAAATAGTGGCACCAAATTGCAGATCCTCAAACTTTGCTTTTTTTGGTTTCTTAAAAGTACCCAGTCAACACCCAATTTTCTTTGTTATATTATTATTGTTATTATTTATATGGATGAGAGGGTCAAAGAGGAAGTGAGAGGTTCGGGATATCGAATTACAAAGAAAGAAGGATTCGAAGATTTGAGCATTCTGGTGAGTTTTTTTATAAGTACTTCTGAAAGATTGATTCGAAAATTAATGATTTCAATTATTTGGGGTTAAAAACGTGCTTTGTATTGATCCAGACTTGTTAGATTCATACTCTGCAAATATTAGGGATGATGTTTTTATTGTTAGTGATGTTAATTAATTTATTGTATTCGATCTTCTAGTGAATATTAATTGTAGAATCTGTGTTGACAGAAAAGAAATCAGTGTATGAAGGATATGAATGTGGATGTAATTTGGAGGCTGATTCTGCTAAAGTTAGATCCAGGCAGCATCTTCAAATGCATCTCTGTTTCGAAAGAATGGCTGGATTTGATCACCAGCTCTTGCTTCAGAAGAGAGTACCTCAAGCTGTGGAAGGGCGATTATAGGACGGTGATCGGATTCATGCCGGCAAGGGAGGAGTTTGGGCTGGTGGCCCGCAACAATCTGGGTTCCCACAACTTAAACAAGACGTCCAAGGCCTTGATCAAATTCAAGCTTTTATCAAAATCAAGCTCCGTCATGATCTTTACCAATGATATTCATGACCGAGACTTGTACATCTTCAGCCGTGGCAGTGTCACCCCAATGCCACTGCCACCACCTCTGAAGCGCTTTAAATTCCCCATCGTACAAGCTATATCCTCCAAGGATGATGATTCTGCTTATAAGGTACATTTTCTGACCTAATTATATGTGTTTTTGCATGACTTCTTTATTAATACTGATTAGCTTTTTTTCACCATCATAAAGGTTGTAATGATTGATTATTTTCTCAAACGACCCATTGAGATTCAGACATTTTGTTCCTCGACCTGGAGATGGGAGAAGTCAGAGCTGGGTCTCTTGGAACATTTTTTTATAAATAGTATTTACTCCAAAATGGTGAGCAGTAGGGGTGTACTGTATTTTCCAGGCAAAAGGAGTACTAGCCTACGAAACGGATATCAAGAATTAGCTCTACTTGCGCATGATACTAATAATCAACACACTCGTTTGATTTCGGGACCATTAGTACGATTGATTTTCGAAGTACACTACAACACATTTTATGATGTCACTCCAGAAGGAAGGCTTCAATGTGTTGCCATTGATCCTATTGATATAATAACAATTTGGAATTTTAATGAAGAGGATTGTGGTTGGAAGCGGTCGTTTGTGCTGGACATAAGCTCGGCTCTAGAAGCATTTACAGGTGTTGGGAGAGTTTTACAGGATGCACCATTTACTTTTCTATCATTTGTTCCGGGGAGTTCAGACTTCATATTTGTGACACATAATTACCATGTTTTTGTTTATAACATTCACACCCAAGAGGTGCACAAATTTGAGGGTTCACCTTATAACTACAGATTCATCAAGGACTATCCAATGTTAATTCCATTGACTATAGCAGAATCGGGAATTTGGCCTTTATCTCCGCTCTAAGCCCCTATTTCCGTGAGTTTTTCCGTAGAAAAGTTTAGTTTAGTTTAATATTTTTTATTTTTTTAGTTCATTTTAGTACATTTTTATTTTTTCAGTTCAGATAAATATACATATATATATTTCCTTCATTTCAGGTTAATCCTTTCTATTAAATGTTATATTTTTACTAAGATAACAATAATGATATATGATGAATTTCAAAATTATTTCAATTCAGTAAAATATATTTAAATTTATTTCAGTTCAGTTCAACAAAATACAACTTCGGGAAAAATATAACTTCAGCCAAAAGGGCCTAAAAATTTATCAATTGTCATGTAGGATTGATGGTGATAAATTGCAAAATTCATCTCCAACTCAAGCATTAATGTGGTCATTTTATCTGTCCAAAACCAAAGCTAATCATCGGGGAGGCTCTGGCCGGTGCCTCTCGCCGGACCAAAGTCCTCTCCACCCCTCCCTAGTTAATTTTCAACCACCTCTACTCCTACCTCAATTATTTAGGCCATAAAGCATATTATATCAAGGAAGTAAAGTGAAAAGATATTACCCGGTATACACTGGGCCATACAGGCCATTAGGAAAACACTGGACAATAAAGCCCAAGGACCTCGGCCCAAGAATGAGAACAAAAGCCACACTACGCCGAGGAGGAAGGGACCACGATCACAACATGGTGATAGGGGCCAAGAAAATAGGAAATAGGAAGTTCTATATAAACAAGACCAGAAGAGAAGAAATGGCAAGTGACTTTTGAGATTGGATTATTATATCTGATCAACAAGGAACTAACTTTGGCATCAGAGAGTCTTCCCGGAAATCCTTCCGGGACCTTGCACGTACCAATCAGCAAACTAATAGAGATTTTCGGCAAACTGATAACGGTCATCACTGGGCTTGCGGGTGGTCAGGTCACATCACTGGCGCTGTCTGTCCCTATGGTGACCACTAGAAGGAACGTGAGAGAAAACCCTCAAAGCAGTAATTCCGCTTCTAGAACGATAACTGATAGAAGGGAAAACGAGCATGAGGAGGAAGAGCAACACGAAGAAGAAGAATATCAATCACAGGGAGACGAGCATCTAGAGGATAACGCAGAATCCTCGGATCACGCTCATTTAAGGGAGAAAGAAGCATTCGAAGCCTTCCTGGAAGCGCAGAAAGAAAACCTGTTCATCCAATTCAAGAGGGCCAGAAGGACTCAGGACGATTCCGGGGCCAACACTGATCAGAGGGGCGAAAGGTCAATCCCAATTGATCGCCAGAACACTTCCAAGGAAGCCAAAAATTAAACGTAGAAATAAGGGAGGAATGCTCTGTCTTAATCGGACAGGGAGAAAGAAAAGAGGAGAGGTCCATCCTAATTGGACATAGAGATACTCTAATCTATGGCAAAGAATTACAATCAATCATCGCGGATGATGAAAGTGACTATTCTCCATTCACTAAGGAAATACAGGATCATCCGATGAGTGATAATTTCAAATTACCTCTCCATGTGAAGATGTATGATGGAACATCGGATCCGAAAGATTTCTTACACTCATACAGAAACAGTATGAGATTTTGGAACGCCCCATTACCGGTTGTGTACAAGGCGTTCCCGATATTCCTAACAGGACTGGCAATTACCTGGTATGAAAATCTTCCCTGACAAAGTATTAGGTCATGGGCCCAATTATTCGATATGTTCTTGGTATGGTTTTATAGAAATCAAAAATTCGAGCGCGCAATCGCTGATTTAGTTAATATCAAGTAGAATAATGACAGCATTGGAGAATACCACTCAAAAATGGTAATGGAGAATCTTCAGGTTAAAGATCTCTCCAATCAAATGTTTTTAGGGGCGTTCATGAGCGGGCTCAAATCAGGCGATTTCTATAAAAAGCTACGAGAGGAAATGCCCAATAATGAACGTGACCTACAAAAATTGGTAGAGCATCATGTTCGCACTAAAGAGGCGAACAACAGGTTGATAGAGAATGAGAGGGGCGTGAAAACATCGTTTGATAATGAGTCAAAACAACAAGGCAAGAAGAACAAGCCACCACAGTCATCCAAGACAAAAGATGTTTTCGCGGCGAAAACCTTTGAAGAAACGCCATTGTCGAAACCAAGGAAGGAGGTTTGGCAAAATAATAAGGATCTCTTTAGGGATCCTAAACTAATGCTAGCGCCACCAGATAAACGCCCAAAAGAATTTTATTGCTCTTTTCATAGGGATCACGGACATGATACCGAAGATTGCACAGCCTTTAAGAGACAAATTGAGGATAACATAAAGCAAGGGAATCTCCTCCAATACAAGAAAAATACCAGTTATGGCAACAATGCGGTTGCTCAAACAGGAGGAGAGGCGAAAGCACAAGGAAAAATGGCTGCAGCAGTAATCCAGGCAGAGCTGTCATATGAAACGTCTGAAAAGATCATATTATCCATTCATGGTACAACGGAGCATTTCTCAAACAATGCTTGGAAATAGAGGGCGAGATACGTACCGCCACAAGAACCAATGGATAAAAGGTTCAAAATGAGCGAGGTTATTACATTTGATGAAAATGACACGGTGCCGACCGCCTCCCCCCACAACGATCCACTGGTGATAGTGGCAAAGATCGGGAATTCGACTGTTCATAGGGTCTTCGTGGATGATGGAAGCGCATCAGACATTCTTTTCGCCGAATGCTTTGCAAACTAGGACTGAAAAGGGAACATCTCAAAAAACCTACTTCAGTGCTAATTGGATTTACCGGAAAGTCAGAGATGCCGCTAGGATAAATTCAACTTCCGGTAATAGTGGGAGAAGGTGATAAAAGTTGTACAATCCTTTGTGATTTTGTGGTCATGGATGCACTAAGTCCATTTAATTCAATAATAGGACAGCCATGGATGAATGCGGCAAAAGCATTTGGTCGCCATACCACTTGGTCATGAAATTCCCAACGCCAAATGGTGTAGCAGTCATTAGAGGAAGTCAACAAGCAGCAAGACAGTGCATGGCAATCGCCATGAGACTCACCAAGTTGACATAAAAGAATGATCCCCCTATGGTCAATTATGTAGGCGCTGGACCGAACATCTCGAATACATCCAAAATCCACCTAGGAGTGGACACAGAGGATTTTCAAATGGTCGACAACGACCCACTATCAACCATAAAGATAGGTAGACGCCTACCCGAAAGCATCAAAAGGTGTATAAAACTCATCCTGAAACAGTATAATGATGTCTTCGCATGGTCTCCTATAAATATGGGCGGAGTGGAATATTGTTACACACGAATTACACGTGGACCCGGAAGTTAGACCGGTCAAGCAAAAACAACGAAACTTCGTTTCTGATAGACAACAAGCTATAGAGGATGAAGTACACGCCTTAACAGAAGCTGGTATCCTAAAAGAGGTGAAATACCCTACATGGTTAGCCAACCCAGTCATGGTGAAAAAGGTGAATGGTGGATGGCGAATGTGTGTAGATTATTTGATGCTCAACAAATATTGTCCGAAGGACTCTTATCCGCTACCAATAATTGATAAATTGGTAGAATTCATTTCGGGACATGAAGCCTTAGCATTTTTAGATGCTTACAAAGGATATCACCAAATTTTGATGAACCCTAATGATGCAGAAAAGACAGCTTTCATTACCACAATGGGATCATTCTGTTATGTCAGAATGCCGTTCGGCCTAAAAAATGCTGGGGCGACATACCAGAGAACCGTCGACAAGGCATTCGCCCACCAAATTGGACGAAATCTTGAAGCATATGTCGATGACATGGTAGTCAAAAGTGAAAGTGTAGACCTTTTTCCAAACGACCTAGAGGAAACTTTCAAAACCCTGCAGAGTTTAGGTATGAAGTTAAACCCAAAAAAGTGTACCATTGGGGTGGGAAGGTGATTTCTAGGATATCAAGTTTCATCCAAAGGACATGGCCCAAATCCAGAAAAAATAGAAAATATCGTGAAACTGCCAACACCGAAATCTATAAAAGATATACAAATCCTAACAGGTTCACTCGCTGCTCTTAATAGATTCATGGCGAAAGCGGAAGACAAGTACATGCCATTTTTTGATATTCTCAAGAAATCTAAAAAGTTCAAATGGGATGAACACTGTGATGCGGCATACGCACAACTCAAATCCGAGATAGCGTCATTACCATCACTATCAATACCAAGGAAGGGCGAACCACTGTTTGTATATCTAGCAGCTTCAAACAAGGCAGTTAGCTCGGTACTGATCAAGGTAGATAATGTTGTACAAAAGCTTGTATACTATGCTAGTAGGAGTTTACAACCGGCGGAAGAGAACTATTCCCCATTAGAAAACTCATACTAGCATTAGTACATGCAACTAGGCGATTGAGAACTTACTTCCACAGCCATCATGTCACTGTGCTTACAGATCAGACAATCAAGCAAATTCTCATGAGACCAGATCTATCAGGGAGAATGACCAAGTGGGCGATTTTGAAGTTCGAGAGGCACACCTACTCAAGTATCTCATTAAAGTTAGAAACCTCTTGATAAAGTTCGACTATATACACGTCCAAAAAATACCTAGAAATCTCAATCAACGAGCGGATGCATTGAGTAGATTGGCGAACGCAAGCTACTCAGAGTTAAGCAATCATACAGATGTTACAATTGAGGTTGTATCCTTAAAATATCATAAAGTGGAAATTGTTTCCACCATAATAGAGGAACCAAGCTCATGGATGACACCAATTATTGCTTACCTACGACATAAAACATTACCAGAGGACACAAAGAAGGCGAAAGCCATTGAGCGTTTATGCTATTCTTTCACACTAGACGGCGATGTCTTGTACAAGAAAGGATACCTTATGCCTTGACTAAGATGCATAGGACCGGAACAAGCTAAAGCGGTAGTAGCTGAAATCTATGAGGGAGATTGCGGCTCTCACCAAGGTGCACGAACGCTAGCAAGGAAGATATTACGTGCCGGATATTATTGGCCAACCATATTCAACGACACATACTGCCATGTCCAAAAGTGCCGATCATGCCAGATAAATTCCAATTCAACGAATACACCAAAATCCCAATTGGTAGGAATCCAAGGCGCATGGTCGTTCGAAAAATGGGGAATAGACTTTGTTGGACCGTTCCCACGAGGAACTGGAAATGCAAGATTCCTCATTGTCATGATAGACTACTTCACAAAATGGGTGGAGGTGAAAGTCATTCCCGAGATGAATGCAGAAGCCACAGTGGCATTCGTATGGAAAAATGTAGTATGCCGTTTTGGATTACCCAACACTATTGTGTCGGATAACGGGACACAGTTCACGAGCGCAGTTTTCTCTGAATGGTGCACCAAACGAAAAATAACACAAAAATTCACCTCGGTGTCTCAAATCGAACTATTCTACAAGTCATACAAAAGCGCCTAGAAGGTAAACGCACAGGATGGGTGGAACAGCTACCAGAAGTATTATGGGCATATAGGACGACACCAAGAACGCCAACAGGCGAAACGCCCTATAGCCTAACCTATGGGCACGAGGCAATGATTCCTATTGAGCTGAATACACCGTCACCAAGAGTAATCTCGTTCGGTGAAATCCAAAATGATGAAGCTAGGAGACTCGACTTGGATTTATTAGAGGAAAAACGAGAAAAGGCAAGCATAAAAAATGCAAGCTACAAGGAAAAAATCACTAAGGCGTATAACCTCCACAGCAGGGAAGTGAGGTTTAAAGTGGGCGATTTGGTGCTTCGCAAGAATGAAGCAAGCTTGGCGGAGAAGACAGGAAAACGCTTAATGCTACCAAAATCCGCCCGTCTCCCGGGAGTTGACGTTATCCGGGCTTCTTTCCGAGCAAGCCCGCACCGATCCTGCAAAACAATCCCCGGGAGGCGTCCCGGGGGAGAAGCTCCGGCGTGATGATGAGATGGGGATAGCGATGAGGGGAAAACGTACGGAAGATGCTCTCAATATGAAGTAGAGAGATATAAGTCACATACCTTGTTCACTGTTTCGGACTAGTATTTATAGTTGAGGCTGCCTGCCTTGGATAAGACTCAGGACCACTTCTCCTTGTCACTAACAGTCCTTCTTCTTGTCCGGATGTGCCTCTCGCGGGAGAGGCGCTGCTTTCCCACTCCTGGGCCGCGGGCCTCTTTCCCGGCCCGGTGAGATCCTGGGCCGGTATTATCACTAGCCCCCCAGACCAGTCGTCCGGGCTTCGAGAATGCGGGGGACTGGTCTCCTACGCTCCTCCTACTGTTGTTATTTCTTTCGGTAGGACCCATTCGTGTCAAAATTAATTTCTGACAACGCTGCCGCCTTTCCCTATTTCTGCATTAATCAATACCTCGTTCACCGTGTCATCATTGCTTTTCCTCCTTTTGAGGTGACGATTCCTATTCATCTGTCTATATAAGGGTCCTAACCCCCTTCTCTTAAGTTTACTTTCATCAAATTTCCTCCAGACGCTCTGCTTTTCCGATCATCTTTCCAATCAAGTAAGCTCTAACTCCCTCTTCTTTTCCTCTCTTCATGGGTTCCCCTCTTCTCTCCACCTCTTCCTTGGACACCGAGGGGGTTCCAGATCAGTTTGAAGTCCAGTTTAGGGCTGCTGATAACCTGGTTTCCTCCCCGGGTTCCCCTTCCGAGGCTCTCAGCATGCCCCGGGAGCTAAATATCCCGAGTGCGCCGACCCTGGATGAAGCAGGCTCGAACCTGACTGAGCATCCTCGTCATTCCCGGGATGGTCAGGATGAGGGGGTGCTTGGCGAGGGAGTGGTGACGACCTTCCCCGGGGGACTACTCATGGAGTGCGTCCAGTGGGTCTCAAATTTTTCGATGTCCCCGGGGATTCTCCTTCTCTAGAAAGGGACGTTTTAGACCTAGCCAAGCGTTCTTTTATTCCCCTTCCTTTAAATGCCTCCCTTTCTAAGCTTCCCCCGGGAGTCTCCGAGCTTAGCCTGCCCTTCCCCACTCTTTTCCCTGAGATTCTTCAGTTTTACAAGGTAGCCCCGGCCCAGCTACATCCTAACGGGGTTGTTCTAATCCTGGCCTTCTTACTTAACTGCGCACGATGCGCCGTTCCCCCTTCTCTTCTACTTTTCCGCTCCTTCTATGCTTTACGGAAAGCACACGTGTCCTTCCCGGGCGTCTTTTCTTTTACCATTCGCTCCGGGATAAAGGACTTCCTCCTTACCAAACCTAAATCTGCCAAAGGGTACCTTTCGAAGGGTTTCTTCTTGTGTGATGCCCGAGTGTACCCTATGCCCACCTGGAACGACTCTCTCGTTCCTGAGGACAAGAAGCCCCTCGCCAATCTCCCCAGCATCATTACCAGTGATCACAACCTCCTCCGTCTCTCCCCCTTGAATATGGACGACTTTTTTAAGACCGGGAACGCGAGCTATTATTGGCCTCGCGGGATCTATCCTGCTGAGCTCTTCACTCTCCCGCGCATCGCAGCGGTGTGGCCGGATGGAGGTGCCTATTAAGGTTTTTATTTTATTTCTGATTTTTCTTCTATATATATATATATATATATATATATATATATATATTTAACTTTGCCTTTGCTTGATTTCAGTTCAACCCCTTCTGTACGCGGACGCCATGACTTTCGTGGAAAGATCTTCCGCCGGGGATGATCAAGCCGGGATTCCTCGCTTGGGGCAGCGACTCTTGCCTGTTCAACAAGTGGCTCTCTGCTGAGAATCCGGCCATCATCCCGCAAGGGGTTCGCTCGCGGCAGCGATCTCTCGAGCCGAATCCCTCCGGGTCATCTTCGGCGGCCCGCACTGTTCCCGGCCCCTCCTCTACTCCCGGGCGGCGTTCCTTTATCCAGCACCCAACTTATAGTGGCGGGGTGAGTTCACGATTCAAACGGCCATCCACTGGTGATCTGTCTGGGTCGCCCCCACCTTCTCGTCAGAGGACTGGTGATTTCCCCCCTAGTCCTCCTCCTCCTGCTGTTAACAATGCTTCTCCGCACGCTACTGCTACCGAGGCCATCCTTGAGGAGAAAGAAGGGGTAAGTGTTCTTCCCGGACTTCTTTTATTCAAGTTTTATGATTTCCCAAGTTTTCTTAACTCCTTTCTTTGTTGTACAGAGCTTTGCCTTTGCCGACTCCCTCCTGGCGGACTCACAGTTTGTCGAGGCACTGAACATGACTTACTCTAAATATAGTGCGGGGTTGTTCACCAAAATGGAAAAGGAGCTCCGCGAGTCTAAAGAGAAGCTGGCCAGGCAAGATGGACTTGCGGCTCAACTAGAGGAGGCCAAAAAGAAGTTGGCCAACAAAGAAAAGAAGCTTGCCGACAAGGAGAAGAGGCTGGCTGATGTGAAAAAAAAGTACAGCTCCCTCAAGAAGGACAAGAAAAGTTCTCAACTTGAAGCCTTAAATGCCGTTACACAAAAGCTCCTTCGCTCAGAGGCATTTGAAAAGAAGTTGGAGGGGATTGCCGCTGCGGCCAGCGCGGATGCCTGTCATGAGATGTATCGGAGCTTGCGGGGTTGGTTGCCCGGGCCTGCGCGTCTTGATGCCCAGGTGTCCTATTATCGGCCCAAGGCCAACGACCTGCTAAACCACCGTTTCCGGGACCTTCAGGAAGCGAGTTTGGAAAGTTTGGTACCCCAGCTGTGGCGATCGCTGGAGATGTCCTCCCGGGCTTCTTCTGCTTCTGACATCAGGAAGATGAAGCTCCCTGAGATCGGTGAGGCCTCTTGCCCCGACCCTGGCTACGAGGACTTCAATGTTTATGGGGTTGTCCCAGAGACACTCAACTGGGCTGAGGGTTACCAGGAGTTTTGCGCTGTCCCTGACAACTTCGGGTACCAGGCTGTCTATGAGAGGAAGGTGGATGGGTACGTCGTGAGGCTTGCAGAAGGACAAGATGACTTCTTATATCAGTCCCGAAAGTCTACCCGGAAGGTGGGGTTCCCCGGGCGCCCTGAAGATGAGCCTAAAGTGGATGCTCTTGCTTATGGCGGCCCCAACTGGCCTGCTAAAGATATAACTGAGCTAGAGAGGAGATGGGAGAAGGCCCATGCTACCCTGGGGGGAAGGGACTCTGCTGATGACAACGTACTGCCCTAGACTCTAGTCTATGTTTTTTTTCTTTTTGTAGTTTTTAAGTTTTTTGTAATCTTTCTCCCCGGGAGGCTCATGTAGAACTTGGCCTTGGTGCCTATTTTGATTAATACAAAGTTCTACTTCTTAGTGATATTACCATCTTTTGTAGTCTGAGCGCCCCCTAGAGGAGATTCTCCCGCGTGGGCCCATGCCTTATGTTTTTCCTCATCCTAGTAGTTCTTCCGGCACCTACTTCTCTCTCCCCCGCGCTGGATGCCTCCAATACTCAGTTCTTCAGAGAAAGCTAGCTCACTGGAGGTTTGGAGGCGATCAAGCTACCCGGGCCATGGCCGAGGCGGGATTGTGTGCATTTGTTCATGAGTTCGGATCTATCCGGGCATTGGTGTTGTTTCTTAAGTCCGTTGAAAACAAATTTGGCTCGCTGAACCATTGTTTCAATCTAGCTTCTGATCACCTGAGGGAAGCCCTGAATTCTCACCAGACCATTGCTGAGTTGCAGGCCCTGCATGACGACACTCAGCATCGCACCGCCAAGGAACTAGGTATGGTGTGGGGCGAGCTCGAGCGGGCCCAGGAAAAGCTTAAGAAGCTAGAAACCCACACCGCTCAGAATAGACTGATCTGTGACTTGGAGAAAGAGAATCGGTCACTTACTCACAGGAATAGGGTCCTCCAAGATGCTCTACTGGTTACCCGGCTATCCTACCACCTTTTGGGTCTCAAGAATGGCTTAGTTGGGGTGTCTCCTCTTACTGACATTCCAACCAAGGTTCGCAGAACGATTGAGCGCATGGAGGCTAACCCGAAGAAGTTTGGTGAGGGGGCTCCTAGCCATAAGGCCTATCTAGACGTCGTGGAATGACATAATAAGATAGCCGCGGGAGAAGCTGAGCCCTATCCTTCTAGCCTTCGCCGAGTCCCTGCCCGGGTGGAGGTGGATGTGGCGTATGAAAGATACGAAGATATGTCCATATCTATTGACCCGGAAGAAGTGGCACGCCGGATAAGACGCATTCGGGAAATCGCTTATTCTAGAGTCACCACTAAGGGAGTTAAAGCCGCTGAGGGAACCCGCATCAGTCGGGAAGAGAGAGGTAAAGGAGCAGCGGACTTGTTTCCTAAATACAAGTTCGTCACTTCTGCCGGGGTAAGAAGGATGCGTCTGGCGGAACTCCTTCTAGAGGGGTCCGTAGTCGTCCCCATCCCCGAATTAAACGAAGAAGATGCTAAGCAATTGGAAGAGGAGCTTGCATGGAATCAAGCTCCGGATGCCCACTTTGCTGAGGACATCCTTTCTTCCCAATTCTTCGGAGGGGGCTTCCGCCCGGGTAACCCTGAGGGTGCTTCCGGGTCAGGTCCCAATTGGGTATAGTAGCAAATAGATAGGAAAACATGTAAAATCCTATGTTATTATTCCTCTGTAATGTAATAGCATATCCATGCGATTTGAAATTTAAAGATGACTGAATAAATATCTAAAGATTTTTCGGAAAACCACCCGTCTTTTCATTAATTGTTTTTTGTAAGCATTACATCATCTGGTCCCCGGGCTTCATTCAAGCTCCGGGTCCATTCTAGTGGGGCACCCGAATGGGACCCTTTTGCAGTCCTTCCTCTCTAAACCCGAGACGAGGCCAAACATCGGGGTTACCTCTCCGGGCATATTCATGCTTACGGGATGGGGCATATCCATGCCTGGCATACCCATGCCCTAGTAGCTAAGGTTCTCCGCGGGGTACTCTACTTCCCGTAGAACCTTCTTAGGTTAGCCACATTCCATCTCCTGGGAATCTCCTTCCCCTGCTTGTCCTTCAGCACATAGCTCCCTCCCGGGTATGCCTTTTTCACCCTGTACGGCCCTTCCCAGTTAGGTGTCAGTTTCCCTTCCGGGGTTTGGTGGCTCTTGTCATTTCTCCTCATCACCCAGTCTCCCGGGGCAAAAGTTTCTTTCCGCACCCTTCTGTCATGATACCTTTTTATACGCTCCTTCACCTTCGCCTCCTGGGGCGCTGCATTTTCTCGCTTTTCTTCCAAGAGGTCCAAGTCGAGGCGCCGTCCTGCGTCCTCTTCCTCTGGGCGCTGAAATTCAATCCGGGGGCTTGGGACCCCAATCTCCGCGGGTATCGCCGCCTCAGACCCATATACTAAATTGTATGGAGACTCCCCGGTAGCTGTACTTTTTGTGGTTTGGTGGGCCCAGAGAACACTGGGAAATTCCCAGATCCAATTTCCCCGCGCACCTTCCAAGCGGGTTTTTAGACCCCTGACGATGGTACGATTGGTAACTTCCACTTGCCCATTCGCTTGGGGGTGGTACACAAATGTCAGCTTCTGTTCTATGCCGTACTTAACGCACCATGATTTAAAGGGATCACTTTCGAACTGCGCCCCGTTGTCCGTAACTATAATCTTTGGGATACCAAATCGACAAATAATGTTCTTCCAACAAAATTTGACACAAGTTAGCCCCCGTATGTTGGTGAGTGGCTCCGCCTCCACCCATTTGCTGAAGTAGTCAATTGCCACGATTACGTACTTGGCTCCTCCCGGGGCAGTGGGAAATGGCCCCACCAAGTCAATTCCCCATCTGCTGAAGGGCCAAGCTCCAGTAACCCCAATTAACTCCTCCCGGTGAACATGGATTAGTGGCGCGAAAGTTTGGCATGACAAGCATTCTTGGACATATTTTTCCGCATCTTTGAACAGCGTCGGCCAGTAATACCCCAGCCTTAAGATTTTCCTAGCCATTGTGCGGGCTCCCTGGTGGCTCCCATTAGACCCCTCGTGCACTTCCCGGATGAGGTGCTGACCTTCTGACCTTTCCACACATTTTAGCAAAGGCTGGAGGTACCCTCTTTTGTACAACTCCCCGCCCTGGACCACATATTTTGGTGCTTTGACTCTCAGCTTCCGGGCTTGCACCCTATCCTCCGGGGTGGTCCCTTCCTCCAGGTATGCCCGCATAGGAGCAATCCAGGATTCTTCCTCATTTATCAGCATTACTTGGTCATTCTCCTGGTAGCTTCTTCTTCCTAGCACCTCCATACACAACTTTTGGTTAGGCTCCGGTTTTAATTCTGAAGAAGCCAACTTGCTCAAAGCATCCGCTTTACTGTTCTTCTCCCGGGGGACCTGGACCAAATTGAAAGTTTTGAACCTGGCTATTAGAGGCTTTACCATCTCCAAGTACTTTTGCAGGCTCCTCTCCCGGGCTTCGTATTCCCCTTTTATCTGCTGTACCACAATCTGGGAATCGCTGTGTGCCGTGAGGGCTTTGATATCCATCTCCCTTGCCAACTTCAATCCTGCGATCAAAGCCTCGTACTCGGCCTCATTGTTGGTTGTTTTAAAAGCGAACCGGATCGCATAGGGGTATTCCTTCCCTTCCGGGCTAACCAACAAAACTCCCGCTCCGCTGCCTCCGGAGTACGCCGAACCATCCACATACAACTTCCAAGCCGGGACTATTTCCTCCATTTCCCTCTCCTCGTGTATCCTTGCTTCTGACTCCACCAGGAAGTCTGCTAGGGTCTGCCCCTTGATGGCCCTTCTTGGTTCATACCGGATTTCATACTCTCCCAGCTCTATAGCCCATTTCATCAATCTTCCCGATGCCTCCGGCTTGAACATGACTTGTTTGAGCGGGTAATTGGTGAGGACCACTATGGAATGACCCTGGAAGTAAGGTTTAAGCCTCCTGGAGGCGTGTACCGATGCCAGAACCAGTTGCTCCAACTCAGTATACCGGGTCTCTGCCCCCCGAAGTGCCCGGCTAACAAAGTAAATTGGGTGCTGTTTTCCCTCCTCTTCCTTGATTAGCACGACACTTACTGCCTCCCGGGATGCCGCTATGTAGAGAAGGAGCCCTTCTCCCGCGTGTGGCTTCTTTAAGGTGGGTAGTTGCTGAAGGTGCTCTTTCAGGCTTTGGAACGCCTTTTCACATTCCTCAGACCACTCAAACGCCTTGGCCTTCCTGAGAATGCTGAAGAAGGGTAGTTTCCTGTCTGCTCCTTTGGACAAAAAATGGCTGAGAGCCGCGAGGGACCCTGTTAACCGCTGTACTTCCTTCACCGTCCTGGGAGAGGTCATCTTGGCTATGGCCTCTACCTTCTCCGGGTTAACATCGATGCCCCGACTTGATACCATGAAACCCAGGAACTTTCCCGCGCCTACTCCAATGGTACTTTTGGAGGGACTCAGCTTTAAGTTGCTCCTTTCCAGCTTTTCAAACATCTCATCCAGGTCGTTTAAGAAAGCCCCATGAGCCCTGCTTTTAACCACCATGTCATCGACATACACCTCCATGTTTCTTCCCACTTGGTCCTTAAAAAGTTTGTCCACCATTGATAGGTCCTAGATATACTCTTATTTTGTAGCATTTGAGAGTTGTTTTAGATAGTATTTTGTACTTTTATATTATACTTTTAGACCGAATCATTCATAATGGTTTGAAATTGAAGACGTGCATTTCAACCTTGAATTGCACTTGCGATGGATTTGGAAGATTTGAAGACCTTCTATGACCGTCCTGAAGAGGTTAGATACATTGAAGAACCGGTCGTAGAAGTGGCGTGAAGGCACACTCCCGCGGGCTGCGAAACCTCGGTCGCAAGCCGCGAGGGTGTGTGTTGCTGTTTTACGAGGACCAGACGCGCGGTCCGCGAAACCTCGATCGCGGACCGCGGAAGCCGCAGACGCGCGGTCCGCGAAACCTCGGTCGCGGACCGCGGAAGCCGCAGACGCGCGGTCCGCGAAATCTCGGTCGCGGACCGCGGAAACCGCGGACGCGCGGGCCGCGAATCCTCGGTCGTGAGCCGCGAGAACCAGGCTCGCGGTCCGCGAAGGATTTCGCGCGGCCCGCGAAGATGCTGCAAGTGGCATTTTGTTTTATTTTATTTTTGTTATTTTTAGAGTATAAAAAGAAAATCATCCCCATCTGTTGGAGGATCGGTTTTTAGACAGAAAATTCCATTTTCCTTCACTTTTCCTTCCATTTGGATCTTTGAATTCATCATGGTTTGTTGTATTAATTATGGTTGTGATTATCTAATTATGGTTGTAGGCTAAAACCCACCTTGGGTATATGTGATTGGACTTCTTGTTATGGATTGAGAACATGATTCATGAAGTTTAGGAATGGTGATTTGCTATTTAATGATCATAATTTATATGTGTATTTGATGCTTGAAATGATTAGGAATGATTTCCTAGTGATAGATATGTGTTGGATATGTGTTAGATATTGCTTTTCCATGGTTAGAATGTTATCATTCTTTCTATGTAAGAGTAGTAAATTAGGAATCGAATGCATCTTGTTATCAATTGTATTTGTTCTTAAGATCATTCATTAGCATTGTATCTATGTCAAGTTTGTTATCAAATTGCATGGGTAAGTTTGAGAAACATCTAATTTGAAATGATATTGATCAATTGAACTAGTTGTTATCATCTAGTAAAGTTGTCAATTGAAGTTGTGAAGATGCTTTCATCTTTCATAGCTATGGTTAAAGATAGTTTCTCACTACAAACAATCACCATTCTCAAAGCAACATGATAAAGTTTGAGGAAAATCTCATAATAAGAAGTCACCAATCTCATATATCCAAGTCTAGTATTCTCGTTAGTTAATTCTTTAGTTAAAACCTTAAATGCTAAACTAGTTGTAATCCTAGAATTCTAGTTGCTTTACTTAGTAGTGTTTCTTACAAAAACTCAACTCAAAACCCCCCCTTTGTTTACATTGCTTTTATATATGTATATATATATACATGCTACAAGATATACATAGAAATAACCTTTTCCCTGTGGAACGATCCTTACTTGCCACTATATGCTTAGTTTTGTGTAGAGGTAGTGAGTGAACATAAATTGTACCATCCTTTGATAAGTAGCCCCCGCGTTTTTCAACCCGAAGGGCATCTTCTTGTAGCAAAATGTACCAAAGTCAGTGATGAATGAGGTTTTTGCCTTGTCCGCCTCATCCATCTGTACCTGGTGATAGCCCTTGTGCGCATCGAAGAAAGCCAGCACCGAGTAACCTGCAATAGCCTCTGCCAACCGATCCAAATTTGGGAGAGGGTAACTGTCTTTGGGGCAGCACTTATTCAAGTCTGTAAAGTCGATGCACATGCGCCAGCTTCCATCGGGCTTCTTCACCAAGACCGGGTTAGCTATCCATTCCGGGTAAATTATTTCCTCGACCACCCCGGCTCTCTCCAACTTCTGAATTTCATTTTTTATGAAGTCCGCTCTATCCGGGGCTACAGGTCTTTTCTTCTGCCTGATCGGCTTGGTTGCCGGGTTTATGTTCAACTTGTGTACCCCTAACTCTGGTAACACCCTCACCATATCCTCCAGGCTCCATGAGAACACTCCCTGGTATCTGGTTAGAAGTTCTTTCAGTGCGTGTTTTACTTCCTCCGGGAGATCCTTTCCCACCGTGACCATCCCTTTGTCCGCCACTTGCATTTCCTCTAACTCTTGGCGGAGAGCTTCTCCGTGTACCGCCCCTACTGCTTTATTTGCATCCAAGACCGCTGTCATCATGCAACTTCTGGCGACCGCTTGACTTTCTTGTACGACCGCTACTCCTTGCGCAGTGGGGAACTTCACTGTCAGCAGATATGGGCAATTTGCTGCCCGGGCTTGGGTTAACCATGGTCTTCCTATGATAACATTGTATGGTGAGGGCGCATCAATAACCGCGAAGTTGCATGTCACTGAGACCCTCTTGCTCCGATCCTTCTCGTCCACCATACATACTGCGAGGGGGATGACACCTAGAGCAACTTCAGGTTTACCCGTGAACCCAGACAAGGGAGACGAGGGAGGTTTCAGGTTCAGTCTCTCAATCCCCAATTGATCGAAACAGGAAGCGAACATAATTTCCACGCTGCTCCCGTCATCTACAAACACCCTCTTCACCAGGAAGCCTTCAATCTCCACTGTTACAACCATTGGGTCTGAATGGGGTATCTGAGGCGGGGCTGCATCCGTCTCAGAGAAAGTGATAGTTTCATCGGGGCGAAACTTTTTCCCCTGAGTTACACCTCGGGGGGACATATCGCGTCCGGGCCCGGATAGCCGAAACTGACTGGAATGCTTCTCCGATTTCTCCGTTTATCACGTTGATCATCCTGTTGGGTGCTGGGGCTGGCTCCACTGTTTGAACAGGTACGGCAGCTATGTCAGGTCTCCCCGGGGCCCTGTTGCCTTGGTTACCTTGAGTTCTCCCATTTCCTCTCCCGGGGTTGGGCCTCCACCTCCTCCGGGGTTGCTCCTGAGGCTGGTCCCGAGCCGGGTGCTCCTTCTTTACTTCTGCCACCACACAATCTCTCAGTTGCCCCCGCTCTATCAATTTTTCTATCTCGTTCCTCAGCCCCCTACACCCCTCTGTCGAATGTCCATATGACTTGTGGTAAGCACACCATTTATCCGTGTTTTCCCTAGACGGGGTCCCCTGGATAGGAAACGGATCCGGGAACAAATCCTTGTGGATAGCATGTATCTCTGTCCGGGATTTGCTGAGCGGGGTAAAGCTATCTTCCCTTGCCCGGTTCACCGGCGCAGGACCCGGATCCCTTCTGCTTGGGTCAGTCGCCCTCCTCCTTTCCACCTTCTCCGGGAGGAATCCCCCAGATTCTTCTTTTCTCTTTTGGGTGGCGTCATTAACCGCACAATACAGTTGCACCGCTATCTGCAAGTTGTGAAAGGTTTCCGGGATGTTTTCTATCAACTTCTGGAATAACGCCATATCCCTCAAGCCGTTTATAAATCCACTAATCACCGCCTTCTCTTGCTGCTGTCTGTCAATGACCTTCATACTATCGTCCATATACCTTCAGTAATATTCCATTGACCCTTCTGCAACCTTCTGCCGGGTGGCAAGAAGCTCAGTCAGCTGCTTCCCTTCCTTCTTCAGTCCGGCGTACCTGAAGAGCAGAGCCTTGGAGAAATCATAGTAATCCCTGAGGCTTTCCCATGGTAGGGAATCGAACCACAGGAGACAGTTTCCCCTCAGGTAGCAGCCCACCAACTTGCATCTTAGTTCCTCCGGGAAGTCCCTTGACACCATTAGGTTCTGGTACGTCCTGACAAACTCTTCCGGGTCAGTCTCTCCATTATACGTTGGGATTCCCTCCGGGACCCGAAGACCCGGCAGCCATGGATATGCAAGCACCCGAGGTACCCACGGGGAGGTGGGTTTAGCTCCATTTCTTCCCACCAGCTTGTCTAATCGCGCCTCCAAAGAGTTGGGGTCCTGCTGGGCCACCTGATAACCCCGCATCCTGTCATCCTCCCTATAGTATCTCTCCGGTAACCGTAGTTCATCCCCATTGACCCATATACGGGCCTGGAATACGGGATCGGGTTCCCCTGGGTTCCAGGGGCCTGATAACCCAATAATTCTGCAGGCATGACTGGAGGGTCATACCCGGTCTGCCCCATCCCCCAGTTAGAACGCGGGTAGTAAGGTGGGGCATGTGGAACTAAATTTGATTGTTGCCCTGTAGCCGCTCCTTCTCCAACCCCAAAACTTGGAGGGAAAGAAGGTGGGACGGTTGAAAATTCACACGCCCCTGGATCCTTGGCGGCTGAACAACTCCATCCAGGTCGATAACCTCTCTTTGGTGTCCCCGTGGAGGGCCTGCCGAGTTCCCCCCAGATTCCCTTCGCCTAAGGCCTTCCCGGGTAGAGAGTACCCACTGGCGATACAACTCCTTATTGGCTCTCATGAACTCCAACGCTGCCAATTCCTCCACATTAGCTAAGGGTTGCCCCTCTTCCGGGAAAACCGGTTCCCGTGTCTGAGGGTTGTGGGCCAGGTATTGCCCCTCTTCCCGGGCTTCAGGTCCCTGAGCCCGGGGGCTGCCTTCCCCGACAGGCCCAGGTCCTTCTTGCTCATCCTGGTACTCTCTTTCTAAATCGGCTTCGTAAGAGGCAGTTTCCACATAACCATCCTGTGGTACTCCTAGCTCACGCTGGTGTCTAGCCTCCTCCTGCAACTGCCTCAAGGTCACATCGTCTCCCGGGGGTGGAGGAGGGCCACCCCCTGAAGGTGTCGCGTTCTTCTTCGGGCGCCCGCGCCCTCTCCTTGGCGACTCCATCGTGCGAAGGTGGAATGATCCCACTGGGCGTGCCAATTGATGCTACCAAAATCCGCCCGTCTCCCGAGAGTTGACGCTATCCGGGCTTCTTTCCGAGCAAGCCCGCACCGATCCTGCAAAACAATCCCCGGGAGGCGTCCCGGGGGAGAAGCTCCGGCGTGATGATGAGATGGGGATAGCGAAGAGGGGAAAACGTACGGAAGATGCTCTCAATATGAAGTAGAGAGATATAAGTCACATACTTTGTTCACTGTTTCGGACTAGTATTTATAGTTGAGGCTGCCTGCCTTGGATAAGACTCAGGACCACTTCTTCTTGTCACTATCTGTCCTTCTTCTTGTCCGGATGTGCCTCTCGCGGGAGAGACGCTGCTTTCCCACTCCTGGGCCGCAGGCCCTTTTCCCGGCCCGGTGAGATCCTGGGCCGGTATTATCAACGTTGTCCCAAACGGGAAGGACCCTACAAGGTTATCGAAGCCAGACAGTCTAACTCCTACAAGTTAGCTGGATTGGATGGTAATGAGATACCTAACTCGTGGCATGCAATGAATCTTAGAAGGTACCATGCCTGAAAAAGTAGGAAATGACAATACATGTATAGGAACCATGATATAATCAGTGGTGGCTATTTTCGAACTTTTGTACGATTTGGAAGGATGATATAATCATCATTTGTATATATATAAATACGAAAACGCCATTTTTTCGGCACAACTGAAGAGTATAATAACACTCATTTCGCAAATGTTTATAATGACGCCCACGAGGCAACCGTCGTTAGAAACAAAAAAAACCCACTAAGTGGGAAAACCACAATGATGGAATAACGGCAACATGCCGAAAAGGCTAAAGGCCACAAACAAAAACCTGACAAACAAAGATTATACATCTATAGTCAGTAAACGCCTAATAAAGTCACTAATGACTGGCGATCAATAAGACCCTACTTAAGGGCACCATAATTAGTGATATCAAAAAAGTTATAAGGCGAACGCCACACATAGCTGATATCCTCAATACACGTCAAAAACAGGCCTAAAAAAAAGAAAAAAAAAAGACGATAACGTTATAAATTCGAAGTTTACTGCAAGAGTACATACCCAACAAAAAAGATAATCCTCAAGAAGATTATTATCCCACAACATATAAATATCTTAAAACATGCAATGTGAAATACATAAATACTATTCGATGAATAGCAAGAATTTAAGAAGAACCCCTAGTTCTCCCAGACCTACCACGACTAGATCTTCCACGAGAAGAACTACCATGAGAGGATTCACCCCTAAACAAAACTCTACGAGGCGAACCACCCCGAGGACGTCTTTGAGATTTGCCTGGATCAGGAAGTCCAACATCACGGCGACGTTGCAATCGAGCTATCTCTGGATCCTCAGCCTCTCTGATCATTATGTCATTCAACTGAGCGCGCATATAAGAATAGGCGAGTCCTCTCCTGTCTTCGCCATTGGCATCCATCTTAGCCAATTCTTCCTCATAGTAAGTCCTGAAATTATGAATAGGACCATTTGTGTCTCGACCGAGTTGCAGACCCATCACATAGCATGTGTCATGATACCTTGTAATCTCCAGGGCTTGCTTGTCAATAGTTCTTTGCAACTTCTCAACATACTCGTTCATGACATTATCTACAGACCAAGATGAATTTCCATTTGTGAATATATGTTGTATTCGCCTAATACTACCATTATCTTCCGAATACAACTCACTTTTTAGGACGGTGTTCTCCTGCTTCACAACGTTAAGTTGAGTTTCTGCAGCTTGAAGCTGGGATTCCATTTCCTTCAGCAGCTCCACCACTTCAGTGTACTTATTCTCCTGATCATTATATTTCGCCGATAGGTAAATATTGATGGCGTACTGTTCATCATACTTAGTCCTCCAACTTTCGCCTTCAAGGCCGATAGTACTCGCATTGCTGGGTGCGATTACCAATCTTGTCAACCAAGAACTTCTCATTATGAGCAGCTTTACCAATATTTTCATGAAGAAATTGGCACTCTTTTCGAATACGCTCATAACGAGCCTTCAATTCCCTGGTCTGATGGACATAAGTCTTAATGTGATTTCGATGGGTATCAATGAGATACATGAAGGGCGACTAAATCCACATCTGATAAGCACTTAGAGATAACATCCTGGAATCCATAATCGGTCTCATTTTCGCCAAAATTAGAATATGGCGCGTCATTAAATGAAGAAGTGGTACCCCTAGAAGATCCTTCCAAAGGCGCCTTCATTTTCTCCAGAGAGGGGGATTCAAAGGCTTTGGCCAGTGCAGAAGGAGTGAAACTATTAACCTCATGAAACATAGTCTCAATTCGATTTTGCATAATCCCAATAGGAGAGGATTGAATTAAGGTATGCAGATCCATACTCCGAGTAATCATTTTCATATCGACGGAACGGGAGGCTAAATCCTTAACGAAATTTGCCTACAAAATTAAATTAGAAGACAAAAACTTAACATCCAAACCCTTACATTATAATAACAATGCTTAAAATATCCAAAAGATACTAATATTCTGAGAAACATTAACATCAAATTTGATAATCTATTCAGAAGAAATACTAACATCATTAGAGGTGATAACTTCTTCAACAGTCGGATTGACTCCTATAGTTGGACCTAATGGCACCCTGGTGACATTCACCTGCTGGACACTCACCCCTTCAGTAATATGGGGAGTTGCATTCGCCACTTCGGCGGACACCGGGGATACATTCCCCCTATATGAGACATTGGGGTCGGATTTTCCACAGGAAGGATATGAGCTCGAGCATTCGCCCCCATTTCCCCAGTCTCCACTTCATGATTCGCCCCAAGGGTAGTGGAAGGAATGGCAGACTCTTGAGAGTTTCCTGTACCAGGAAAATCACCCACAGCAGAATCAGTCGCGTTAGCTCCCACAGGGGTAACCTCCTCTTCGGTATAGGCGATCAACTCTTGAATGGACATAGGCTGGTCGCGGTTCTTCATACGTTCTATCAAACCATAAGTATTCCCCCCGTCTTGAGTCTTGGAGTCAAACAGAAGGTTAGCCCTAGCCCTCGCAACATCCATATCTTGCTAAATTTGCTCATCATTGAGCCACTCAATCGAGGAAGGATCAGGATGTCTTCCCTTCAGTTCCTGATAGAACTCAATGGCACCTATGTCCTTCCCGGCAGCAAGAACATCAGCAAACAAGTCAAAGAACGATTGTGTCTTGAAAAGCTTATCTATAAAAATCTGTAAATACTACGAGCTCAGAGGGACGTCAGCCTTGAGCTTATCCAAATGCTCCCGCAGCAGATCCCTACGAGCATTCGCCTCAGATATCAGTTTGTGTCTCTTCTTAAGCTCCGCATTCAGAGACAAAATCTTGCCCTTATACTTCGCCTCTGAGATGGCGAATGAGTTGGTCAAACTGACAGCCATCCCATTCACAACGCGACAACCACCTTCAATCTGAGGACATGACAACTTATAGTTATACCCCTGATTAACAAAAATAACACAAGAAAAACATAGATATAGATATATATTACCGCCTGCATAGTTGATCGGCGAATGACACCTCGGACACGGGATCGCCAATGGTAAGCCCAGGCGAGGAGAGTTTCGCCGTTTTAGCCTGCTTGGCAAGGGCGTCTGCACTATCCTTATGTTTATCGCGCTCATGATGCTTCGAGAGAGAAGGCGATGGAGTTAACGCCCCAGGTGCACTAAACTTGGAAGGAGTAGGTGGCTTCGAACCACCTACAGAGGACGATCCTAGGCCAAACTTATAGGTCGTAGCCCTAGCATTTGCAAGATTCCTCATATTTGCTACAAATAACAAGCAAAAGTTATTAATCGACATAGCTACTAAAGTACTATTCCAGGCTCAACAAAACACTCATACAACAACAATCATTCTTATGCTGATTCAAGTAACAATTCATAACAGTTCAGATAAACATACAACCTTTAAGGGGTGAACTTTTCGCCTTAGTGGCAACTCTCTTTTTAGTGTGGTAAAGAACTTTCGCCTTTGGAACTGGAGGATCCTCCTTGTCAGTTTTGACAGCAAAAGCAATCAACTTCAAATACTTCTCCTTACTTAATTTGGTCCGACTTACAAGAGCCTCATAGTTTTTTCTGCCCCCAATTTCCCTATTCCAAGAGGGCAACTTTGATTCACCACTCTCATACTTAATAAAATAAAACCCAGCCTGCCAAGTTTTAAAGTTGTTGGGAAATTACTTTACAAACGCCAACTCAGGATAATATCCAATAAAGGTATACCTTTGTTGACCACGCCTAGTTACCTTCAGGTAATACAAAGTTTTTATAAGATCAAAACCAAATTTGACCTCGGCTTGCTCACAAACGTTATGAACTGAACTAAGGCTATGTCATACTCCCTAAGTATTTCTATTAGCCAAGAAGGAAATGGGGGAAAGATGTCATACTTAAAGCATTCCCTATACATAGAGAAATACCCAACAGGAGGATTATCCACAGTCTCCTCCGGCTGAGGGATCATGAATTCTCGACCTTCTAGACTCTGAACCTTCCCTATATCTATCTTAAGCATACGCTCAGTTACATCGCTCTTAATGGGAACCAGAGGAACCTCATCATCTTCTCTGGCACCCACATCCGGGGAACCCGCCGGAACACTACCTTCTCTTTCTTCCTCAACATCATTAGAAGATTCCACATGAGAGGCTTCTATAGGGGGGATCTAGAGTCAAACCCATTATAATCATTCACATCAGGGGAGAAATCAGAGAAATCATTAACACCCTCACCCAAATCCATTTGAAAACCCTTATAAATCCAACAACAACAACTAAAGATAATCTATGCAAACAAAGAAACAACCAAGAAAAACCCAAGAATGCACGATAAATAAACAAGAGACAATAAGGTCATAACTTTACTTGGATCTAATAAACACCAGAGGTTATCGGGCGATTTTTTCGCAATGAAGACGAGAGAATTGGAAAACCAAGATAGAAGTAAAAGTGAAAATAAAATCGGAATTACCTTTAATATTAAGGGCTATATTCAATGATGTGATGGAAAAACCAACCCAACCGTCAGTATGAATATAAAAAAAGTCAAAAAGCAATGATAAGTGAGGAAACCTATGTCACCTTTACAGGGAAGGCAACAACTAATCAATGAGATAAAAGGGGAAAGAAATTCGGAACGGTACTATTTTGACAGCAAGAAAATAGCGCCGTCAGTTTCGCCCCAAACATATTTCAAATTTCAAATTTGAAAAATCAATACTTACACATGTTTCTAGTCACTATACAAGAATACCATGACTAACTGATCGCCCTAAGGTATTCGCCTATAATAATCAATCGCCCTACAAATGACAGACGATTAATCATTCATAGGCAATCTCAAACCATTCCCCAGTTAAACATGGAACATCAACCATAACGACTGGGGGGCTTATGGTATACACTGGGCCATACAGGCCATTAGGAAAACACATGACAATAAAGCCCAAGGACCTCGGCCCAAGAATGAGAACAAAAGCCACTCAGTCAAGCACACTACGCCGAGTAGGAAGGGACCACGATCACAACATGGTGATAGGGACCAAGAAAATAGGAAATAGGAAGTTCTATAGAAACAAGACCAGAAGAGAAGAAATGGTAAGTGACTTTTGAGATTGGATTATTATATCTGATCATCGTAAGATGCCTTTATTTGAAACTCTCTCTTCTAGAAATTATGATAAATTTCAAATAAAGAAAGTTCCACTGCCTTTAATACAAAATTTTGCCCTACCATTCTAAAACGTTTCCTTTTAGGCCCTAATATATACAAAATATTTTCCGACCATTCCGTTAAATTTGACCGTTAAAAGTGAGTTAGCTTCCGTCAATCATATTATTTTAGGGATATTTTGGTCAGTTCACATTATTAATCTTTTTCTTTTCTATGTCTCCTTTTCCTATTTTATATTTTTCCTTTAAATTTTTAATATGATTTCGTTCATCTTAGTCTTTTATGTCGGGTTCAATTTGCACCGACATCACTCTCCACCAAGTCCACCAGAACCAGTGTAAGTTGAGAGAGCAGACATGAATGAGGAATGTGAAGAATATCATATTAAAAATATAAAAAAACACTAAAAAAAGTTAATAATAGAATTTAAAATAATTTAAAATGACCAAGGTGGACTTGTATGGAAATTTTTGGTGTGCATCGGATGAGTAAACATAAAGGAGAAAGTGTCATATAAAATAAATCTTGATCCACTTTCTCTATCTAACTAAAACGCTCTCTCTTCTCTCTACATCTGAAACCCACGTGCCCCCTTTCCCAAATTCACTTTCAATAATCCTCTTTGATAACGTAACTATCGCCGCCCATAACATTACTCTAACGGTCTTTCTCATGGCGGAGCCACCGGTCCACACCGGTGGCGCAGCCCCAGATCCATCCTTTCGAAACGTCTTGCTCAACAAGCCCACCCCTCTATACTCAACTCTTCCCTCAAACCCTGAAATCCAGCCTATTAACTCCCTTAACGGACGACCGGCCTGTCTTTACGATGAGGACTCAGTCAAGATACTCGCTGCGCACTATCAAAACGCTCTTGTCGGAAAATTCGGGAGAGGAAAGCCAACAATGGAGCAGATCCAACAAGCGTTCAAGGAAATCGGATTCACTGGTAATTATCAGGTTGGTTTGATTGATTATAGACATATTCTTATCAGATTTCAGAACCAAGAAGATTATCAGCGGTTTTGGATCCGTCCGTATTGGACCATCGCCGAAGCTGCTATGAAGGTCATGAAATGGACCCCTGATTTTTCACCTGAAAAGGAATCCTCTATCGTGCCGATCTGGGTCACGGTGAGGAACATCCCTTTGTGGTATTACAACCAAAAGATGATCAAGGATGTAGCGAGTCAGATCGGCTCTTTCATCAAAATGGACGCTGCAACGAATGGAATCACAAGGCCCTCCGTTCTGAAGATGTGCGTGGAGGTAGATCTTCAGGGAAAATTGATCAAGACGATCCCAATTGGTACCACGAAGGAATACACAGAATGTCCAGTGGAGTATGAGAACTTACCAAGGTTCTGCAAGCACTATAAGAAGTTGGGGCATGATGAAGGATTCTGCAATGTTCTTCATCGAGAACTTCGGAAAGAATGGAAGAAGAAGAAAGATTTCAATGAAGCTGGCGCTTCCGGCTTATCCTCTCAACAGAAAAAGAAGGATACAACTTTGGCCCTCATTCCAGAGGTCACTCGGAATATTTTGAGGACCAAAGAGCAGTGGTCTCTCCTGTTCACTCTGCAATGATTAAGGTTGCTCAGCCTAACAAGCTGACCCTTAATGATGGATCCAAGAGTTCCTCTCAAGATATGTTATGCTCCCAGGCTCCTGGTGATCACTCTTTCCTCTCACAGGATGATCTCCACATTTCTAGCCTCAAAAAACAGTTGAAGGCTCATGAAGAAGCCAATAATTTGGCTATAGTTCCATATCAAAATCCTGTTACCCTGTCAAATCACTTTTCTATCCTGCAGGAAGATGATAACAGCTCTGATGAATCCTTTCATGACGCTCCCAGTGAACCGGAGTGGAAAATGGAGGAACATCAGCTATATCAGAATCAACCAAGTGACATTTCTGTTACAGAATCTTCAATGCAAGAGGTAATTTCCACCACTGTAAGTGTCAACACTGATCCAGCTTTTACAAACATGGAACTGTCAGTTATTAGTAAGGAACAAGTTTCTTTGCCAATAGTTGAATCATCCAATAGTAAAATCAAAAAGAAAATGGTCACTGGAACTCCTTCTGAGGCTAGTAGGGTTCTTAGACCAAAACAAAACATCAAATACCCTGTTTAGATGATTAAGTACAAAATTATAGGTAATGTTTTAGTTTGGAACATTAGGGGATATGGCACCTCTATGACTAGACTTAAAACCCTCCTTAATTTAAACAAAATCTCTATTCTTTGTATCATAGAGACTAGGCATGATTCTGCTGAAATTGAAAAATTAAAGCATGAACTCCATTTTCAAAACTCCTTTGCAGCATCTTACACAAAAATCTGGATTTTCTGGAATAACTCTTTCACTCTGAACATCATTAGTGAGTCTGATCAATTTGTACAAACTGAGATAACTGCTACTGACTCTAACTTTACTTGGAACGGGGTTTTTGTTTACGCTAAAGTACTCAGAGCCCCTAGAAGAACACTTTGGAGTGATCTTCTAAGTCTAACTCCTGGTCCCTCCATATTCATTGGAGATTTCAACACGGTAGCCTCAGTTTCAGAAAGACGAGGCTCACACCACCCTCTTATAGGTAGCATCGGGGATTTCAGTAACTGGTCCAACACCCTTGCCTTACAGGAGATTCCCTTTGTTGGGAATCTTTTTACCTGGACTAATCATAGAGCCAAGGATGAGCTTCTTTTACAGAGACTGGATAGAGGTCTAGTAATCAAGAGTGGTTTACACTCTTTCCACACAGTTCCTTCAAGTTCTTAACAGAACCACCTCAGATCACAATCCTCTCCTTCTATCCATCCAAGACTCTTCTGAACAGACACCTAAGCCCTTTAGATTTCAGAAAATGTGGACTAACCGACCTGAATTCACTGATATGGTTAATGACAGTTGGAGTCAACCTAGTGAATTTCAAGGAATGGTCAATATGGTTTTCAAACTTAAAAGACTGAAAACCACTCTGAAATCTTGGAACAAACAGTCCTTTGGAGATGTTCACCAAAACCTTAAAGATGCTGAAGCAACTGTGAGCAGATTAGAGGAACAATATCAAGCTTCTTCAAATGAGTCTAATCGGGAAGAACTAAACAAGCACAAAGCTCTTCTTCTACGTGCTCAGAAAGAAGAATTGATCTTCTGGAAGCATAAATCCAACATCAAATGGATTCAAGAAGGGGACGCTAACTCTACTTTCTTTCACAACTCAGTCAAAGAAAGGAGAAGCATATCCAGAATTACCAAGATCAAAGACAGCACAGGTCATTGGATTACAGATCCACATGTTATCAAAGAGGAGGGAATCAGATTTTTTGAAGACCTCCTCAATGAACCACAGCTTCCAAACCCCTGTCAGTATCTGTAGCATTTCTTATCCGAGATTCCTTCTTTAGTCACAGAAGAAGAAAACACCAATCTTCTCAAGCTCTCAGACTATGAGGAACTCAAACAATCTGTCTTTGATCTTAACAAAGACAGTGCACCAGGCTCCGACGGTTTTTCTGGATCCTTTTACTCCATCTGCTGGGATATAATCAAGGAAGATCTTCTAGATGCAGCGAACAATTTTCTTCGAGGAAATCCCATTCCAAAAGCTATTTCCAGCACTTGGCTGACTCTCATTCCCAAAAAGCCAAACCCATCTTGTTTTGCAGACTTTAGACCAATTAGCCTTTCCAACTTCCTCAACAAGGTCTTCTCCAAACTTCTGGTGGAAAGACTGAAACCCATCTTTCATAAACTAACTTCCATTGAGCAGTCAGCCTTCATTAAAGGAAGGGATATATCAGACAACACCATCCAAATGCAAGAAATTGCGAGACTTCTGGGAAGAAACTCCAAATCTAACAATCTTATAGTCAAACTGGACATGCAAAAGGCCTTTGACAGAGTGTCTTGGGCTTTTTTGAATTCAGTTCTTTTAAGATTTGGTTTTCATGGCTCTTTTGTTAAGATAGTACTCCAAAACATAGCAGCTGCTAGTTTTTCAGTACTAATAAATGGCATTGCATCTGGCTTTTTCTCCTCTAGCAGGGGAATCAAACAAGGTGATCCACTCTCTCCCTTCCTTTACAACCTTGTAACAGAAACTTTCTCCGGAACCTTGAAAAAACTTGTGACCATACAATACCTGGAAAGTTTCCAAATGCCAACAGCAGTCCATCCAATCACTCACCTAATGTATGCAGATGATACTGCTCTCTTCCTCTCCACCAAGAAAAAAAACCTTAAGAAGATAAAACTTTTTCTCCAAGCCTATGAGGAATCTACTAGTCAAAAGGTCAATTATGCTAAATCTGAGTTTTTTTTTCATCCTAGAACTTCAAACATCAGAATTAGAACCATCAAAAGAACTCTTGGCATGAAGCTGGGGAAAATTCCATTCAAATATCTTGGAGTGCCAGTTTTTAATGGCTGAAATAAGGTTAGCCATTATCAGCCCATAATTGAGAGACTTGAGAAACTCACCTCTAACTGGAAAAACAAATGGCTTAGCAGTGCTGGAAGGATGATCCTTATCAACCATGTTTTGCTTTCCACACCAATTCACATTTTCTCTGTCCTCAAACCTCCAAAGACTGTCATCAAGAAAATGGAAAGCATTGCTATCAAATTCTTTTGGGGAGAATCTCAACTTGGCCAAAGAAAAATATGGCGAAAATGGAGCAGACTGACTTTTCCAAAAAATGAAAATGGCATGGGATTTAGAGACATAACAGCACTTATTGATGCCTTTTCATGTAAGCTATGGTGGAAACTCCAAACAAATGACACCATTTGGACACAATATCTCTGGTCCCTTCCAGAATCATATAAATGCTCACACACTTGGAAAAGGATATGCCTTATTACTGAACATGCAAATGCTAATTCTCAAGTCTTGGTTGGTAAAGGCACATGTCCTTTCTGGTTTTCTAACTGGACAGGTAAAGGTGCCCTATGCTATCTATGGCCAGAAGAGATGGAAATTCCTTTCTCTGATATTACTGTGGAGACTTTTATTAATAATAAGGTTTCATATATGACCACTCTGGAGTCACATCTGGCTACCACCATACTCTCTATATTGCAGGTTGCTCAAATCAGAACCTCTCATGATGATCACCTCATCTGGAGCCCATCAAGAACCGGGAATTTTTCAATCAAATCAGCTTATCAGAGTCTCAGACCTACAGCTCAACCTTCAGACACTCTCAAACAGGTTTGGTCCAATCCATGTCCAGGTAAAGTCTCTGTACTGCTCTAGAGAATCAGAAATAGAATCATGCCCTTTGATGATATCTTGATGAGATTTGGTTTTAATATGCCATCAAAATGCATGTTTTGTGATAACTGTGACTCCATGGATCATTATTTTAATGCATGCAGCTCTAATGATGAAATATGGATCTTTTTTAACAACAAATTTGCAATTAAATCTCCACTGTTCAGAAATGTGAAACAGAGGATGGACTTTTACTTATCATATAAGGGCTTTTCTAAAAACCATAACAAAGTAATAAGAATAACCATGATGATGGTATTCTGGGCTCTATGGATCAAAAGAAACAAGCTCTTATATGATAACATAAAACTCCCCTCAGAAATAGTATGCAGAGAGGTTGTTAAACAAGTGAATCTTATTTTCCATGCATGGCCACTATATGGTGCACTTGAGAAAAATTCTTTTCTGATATCTGTGGGTCTGGTACCCTTTATAAAAAGGAAAAGACTAAAAAAGGTCAAAATTTTCAAGTGGTATCCACCAGATGTAGGTTTTAAGATTAATGTAGATGCATCCTTCCACAGACCTTACACTGGTCTAGGCATTATCATCATAAATCAAGAAGGTAAGGTGTTTAAAATGTCCATGTATTACACGCAGGCTAACTCTCCTCTTCATGCTGAGATCTTAGCTATTCAAAAGGGACTTCAAATTGCCTACCAAATGCAACTTTCTACATTTATCATTGAATCTGATTGTTATAATGCAGTTAAAGGTAGAGTGTCTCATGTACTTAGAGAAGGAAATTCTCCTGCTGATTTCCTTGCTCAAAGGAGCTATGATTTAACTTTCTCTGGGAACCTGTCTCTACAGGATGCCCCTAGAAAGTTAATAGGACTAATTGCTTTGGATAGACAGGGTACTCCCACTGTCAGAACTTCTGCCTTACCTTAGAACTTTTTACTGGTTGTTTTTTTTTTGGCAAATTGCAGGAGTAGGATGATTCTGGACAGTTTCAGGATGTCTACCTTTGCTGGTTGGAGTAGTTTGAAATGCACAATTTTTGCACACAGAAGAGGGGACTGGATGCCCTCTAGTACATATGTATCTACTCCTTGGAATAAATCTCTGGTGGTTTTTTTTGGAAACTTCTTATGCTATCTCGGGTGGCAGAGTTGTGCTTCGCTTTGCGATCACTAAGCGGCTCCCCGTTTTTTTGCTAACTATATCCCCCAACAGTTATGTCATATATCTTAGAATAGGTTAACTAGGCCTATTTCTTTTATTCTTTTGGAAGCTTTGCTTCATATGCCATTTTTGGTATGAAATAAAAGGAAATGATTTTTTTGTAATATTGTGAAATGACCAAAATATCCCGGACTTGACGTATAGTGGTGTCGGTGCGGATGAGAATATGTAATGGAGGAAGTGAAGCAGATCACATGAATTAGAAGGATAATTTTAAAATGTAGAAATTGCCAAAATATCCCTAAAATAATAAGATTAAGGCCATGTTTACTAGAGCTTATTTCTTGATGTACTGAACTGAACTGAATTGAATTGAACTAAACTGAACTGAAGTAAAAATTGATGTATTGAAAATGGAATCAGCAGATTGAATTAACTTGAATTTCATCAAATTACATTTTCACTGAACTGAACTGAACTGAATTGAACTGATCTACAGATAAGCTCTGGTAAACAGGGCCTAACAGAAGCCAACTCACTTTTAATGGTTAACCTTAACGGAATGCTAAAAAATGTTTTGTACAAGTTAGGAATGAAAAAGAATATTTTAAGAATGTTAGGGTAAAAATTTAGATAGTTTTACTAATGTTTGAAACTAAAATTACCTTTTTGCCAAATGTTAGGGCTCAAAAAATGAATTTAGTCTAGAATTGAAATCAAATAATAATGATCAACATATTTGAAAACCATTAAATTATATTTTTACTGAACTGAATATACTAATCTGAACTGAAGTAAAAATTATCATGATGACTAACTTAACCTAAGTTTTATCAAATCATGTTTTCACTGAATTGAACTAAACTGAATTGAATTCAACTTTCCGATTACCTTTTCTTTCCCAATTCATACCGTTCTGATAGTCTAACGGTTGGAAACGGGCACATCGCCGCCGTGCCCATGGCGGCTCCTCCGCTCCAACGCGTTGGCCAGGGCCGTAACAAATATTTTCTTCAAGCTCTAGATAACTGCCCCCTCCGCTCCAACCATACCTGCCATCCAACCCAGAAATCATACCCAAAACTCGCTACAAAAGAGAGATTTCATGTATTGTTACTCGCAACGAGGCAGAGAAATTGGCTTCACACTATAAGAACGCTCTTGTTGGGAAATTTGTAAGAGGAAAGCCTCCTATGGAAGCTCTCTAAGACGCCTTCAAATCAGTGGATTTCAAGGGAAAATATCAGGTAGGATCAATCGATTCCAGGCACATATTGATTAGATTTCAAGATAAGGAGGACTACCAGAGACTGTGGCTCAAAGGCAACTGGATTTTTGGTGGTGCTGTTATGAAGGTGTTAAAATGGACGATTGACTTCACACCAGATGCTGAATCATCTATTGTCCCTGTTTGGGTAAATATCCCCAAGGTACCTGTATTTTTTTACAATATTCCAATGATTGAATCCATGGGGAATCAAATGGGGAAATTTATTAAGATGGATTTAGCCACTGCTACACTATCTAGACCTTCAGTTGTTAAAATATGTGTGGAGGTTGATGTTAAACAAAAATTACCTAATTCTATCAGAGTAGGGATAGAGGAAGATGGGATTGAATATGGTGTGGTTAAGCTCCCAATAGAATTTGAAAACCTCACCTACTACTGCTATCACTGTAATTGTACTGGCCATTTTGAGGAGCAATGCATTTTTCTTCATCCTAAGCTCAAGAAGCCTAGAATCCCTAGTAATGTGTCTCCTCATAATGCTGCCAAGATTACTGAGCCTATTGATGCTACTACTGTGCCTGTTCATGCTGGTCCTGTGGATAATCTTGTGCCTGCAAATACTGTGGTGCCTGTTCAACAAGCTGGTCCTTCAGGTGTCTCTGCTCATGATATGGCCAAAACCATTCAAGCTCAGAAATTCCAGAAACCTCAGAGGAAACAAAAAACCTATGTACCAATGACTCATCAGTAGGATTTTAGCATTGATAATGCTCAAATGGATAAGAACTCAGATGCTCTAATCCATCCCTCTCAGCCCTGTCTGCACTATTGCCTTTCCTTTTTATCTCTAAGCCCTCAGTGGATAGAGAGAAAGATGTTAGCAAGGATCTGAATAATGTGATCATGAATACTCAGAATCAGCAAGATCCAACTAAGGAATTCATCGGTGTAGGCCTTACTGTCACAAATCCTCTGATAGTCACTCAATCCTCAACTGCTGAGTCAGGGAATATCTCTTCACCAGAGCCCTCTATCTATGGATCCCCACAACAAATCTCTGATTCTCAACAATCTTCACCTATTAAGGGGACGGTCTGACGCAGTCGGAAAAATCGATAAGATCCGCCAGCACGAATCTGAAGAAAGTAAGGAATCGCAAACGCTATTTCCTTGTCCAGGGTCCGGAATCCACCGGGGATATTGGAATCCACCAAATAAAGAACGTAGTTCTTGAAATTATTTATTGACTAAAAGCTGTTAAATAATGAATACAAGGATCCTATAAATACTATTACAAAACCTTAAAGCAATCCTAAAATAAAACTAAACTAAAATGGAAAACAACAATACGAAATAGGAAAATATTAAAACATCTATTCTAAAATGGAACAGGAAACGTTTGACGATCCACTTCTGAAACAGAATTAGAAATCTCGTGTCATCACGGTAAACGTTGACGACCTTCATTTTCTTTTTCAATTTCATTCGTAAAGTCGTCCTACATCAGACTCCTCCACTTTAAAAGAACTCGTCCCGAGTTCTCTCCCTCCACCATCAAGAGCCTTAGGAGTATCAATTCAGAACCTCTCCCTAAAAATCTTGAACCATTTGCACGGGGATGTCCTTTCCATCGGACAAGATACTTCCAACGCATAAGATATTTCTGTCCACGTACAAGGTTAGGTAGTACCTTAAGATTCGGAACACCCACACTTCTGACATATGAGTTAATCTCGGACTTCAGCTTCATATCCTCGTCTTCCTCCTTCTCCTCCACTTTAAAAATAACTCGCCCCGAGTTATTCCCTTCACCAGCAAGAGCTCCAGTCTCCATTGCATGTTCGATCGATGTATAAGCAACATGTAGGATTGACTTGAACTTCCAGGCTCTACTCATCGAAACATTTAAGAAATCATAATCATGACGAAGCTTCTCTTCAAAATGAGCATCACCATATTCAACATTAATGCATTCTCTTTCAAGGGGCATTATCTTCGTATCTTCACCCTTATCTCTCAAAGGAACTATCTCTTTATTAGAACTCTCGCCAATATGAACATCAATCTTAACATCTTCGTAAAATGTATCTATGGAGCTTTCACAGATCTGAACTTGAATCTTCACGTCATCATAATTTGCATCCAAAGCGTTAACTTCTTCAAGAGCACTCTCAAATACTTGAGATTTCTCCACAAAGACTTCACAGCTCGAGGCTTCAAGTATCACATCTTCCACTCCATCAAGCACTCCATGAGAAATCTTTAAATCCTTATTAGAGCAAGGAACATCACACAACTCTACCTCCAATGCTACACCCTCAGAGTTAGAATTATGATTGTATACATGAAAGATCTTTTCATCCTTTGTTTCTTGCTTCTCCGGAGCACTAGAAGCAACACTACCAACAATAGATGAAGTAATATTACGAAGGTTAGTAATAGCCTGCTTCACTTCTTCATTAACTTTCACGAGTCCTTGGATTGGGGTAAAATCATGTCGAGGCAATTTCTCTGTAATCTCTACTTTCATGGCTAGTGCGTAAGCCTCTTTCACAGACCACACTGTTTGCATATCCATCTGTTCTTGTATAGAACTTTTTAAGCCACTAACATACCTCGTCACTCTTTTATTCTCCGTCTCCTTAAGTTTTATTCGTTCACAATAACATAAAAACTTGGTCGTGTATTCCCACACAGTCCTCTTTCCTTGAACGCAGTTAAAATACATTTTGCGCAAAGTTTTCTCATAATCATCAGGAAGGAACTCGGCTAACATGTATTCTATCATATGCCTCCATGTTTGAATCGGGGGTTTATTCATTCTATGCCTATCTCGAGCCAATTGATCCCAATATGTGGAAGCGCTGTCTTTCAACTTCTTCTCCACCATCTTTACTTGTTGGCTCTCGGGAACTTCCATGATCTCGAAATACCTACCAACGTTAATCTGCCAATTGAATAAATCCTTCACGCTCATGGATCCATAAAAATTAGGAATACTGACATGATAATCCTTCGACCTCGCCTTCTTATAATCCAAAATATTTTCCTCGTCCCATGGATTTCTCCTGTCTATTTGTTCATTATTGCACAATCCATCTATTTGCGTTGACAACGCAGCAATTGTAGAAACATCCTTAACCAAAGCATCATATGGGGAAAAAGCCGTCATCACATCAGCCTTGATAATTGGGTGATCTCTCATCATGAATCACTGGCAGAGAACAGGAGAAAACCTGTCTCTGATACCAAATGACGCAGTCGAAAAAATCGATAAGATCCGCCAGCACGAATCTGAAGAAAGTAAGGAATCGCAAACGCTATTTCCTTGTCCAGGGTCCGGAATCCACCGGGGATATTGGAATCCACCAAATAAAGAACGTAGTTCTTGAAATTATTTATTGACTAAAAGCTGTTAAATAATGAATACAAGGATCCTATAAATACTATTACAAAACCTTAAAGCAATCCTAAAATAAAACTAAACTAAAATGGAAAACAACAATACGAAATAGGAAAATATTAAAACATCTATTCTAAAATGGAACAGGAAACGTTTGACGATCCACTTCTGAAACAGAATTAGAAATCTCGTGTCATCACGGTAAACGTTGACGACCTTCATTTTCTTTTTCAATTTCATTCGTAAAGTCGTCCTACATCACGGTCAAATTTTCTACTCCCAACTCCGATCCTATTAATAGGAGAGGAAAAGGAAAAGTTAAGGATGACATCCTCTCAATAACAAAGAAGAGTAAGTCTTTATCTCCCTTCAATACTCTTTCTACTGCTAAAAATTTCTTTGCCTCTCAGCAGAAGAAATATCAAAACAGATTCCATGTCCTAGCAACTGAGGATGAAGAGGAGCATCAAGAATATGAGGAGATTTCAACATCCAACCCACATCTTCAGGCTCAACAAGTGGATGAGGTAAGCCTTTCTCAGGTAAATCTAGAAACATCCATCTCCATGACTGTCTGAAACAGAAGATTTCCAAAAATAAAAATAAAAAGGTCTCCACCTCCAAAAATGACTCCTGTGTAACTCAGTTAAATAGGATCATGACTAGGTCAAAAAGCTCCAATGAAGTTTCCCAATGAATCACACCAATAAATTTTTAGTGTGGAACATAAAAGGAATGGAAACTTCTTTAGACAGATTAAGAAATTTATCAATTAGACATAATTTTGATCTTGTTTGCATCATAGAACCCGTGCATGATAATTCTAAATGTGAACATTATAGACAGATTTTTCACTATGATAATTGCATGTATGGTTGCTCTGGTCAAATATGGATGTTTTGGTCTTCCAATGTTACAGTATCATTGCTTCATGACCATCTGCAATTTTTACATGTTCATATTAACTGTTCTTCCCTTAACAATGACATGGATGCTTTTTTGTTTACGGATTGAGAACTAGAGCTGGTAGGAAAGATTTATGGTCCTCTCTTCTCTCTTTAACCCATAGTGCTTGACAAGCGATTTCCCCACGTCGTAAATGGGAATCCCACTCAATCAAAACACATTTATATTTCACCTACGACTTCTAACTACTATAGAGTAGATAGTGGGAAGTAGGGATCGAACCACAAGGAGAAGGATCTTGTTTAGTGTTTTAGCGAAGATTATAAACACATACATATATATTATATAGAAAGCAAGGTAAACAAGGGGGGGTTTTGAAGTTGGTTTTGTAGGAAACACTACGATGCAAAGCAAATGAAAATCTAAATTATCATGCAATTATCTAAGTAAAGATTAACTATCTAAAATGTAAGTCTTGGGTGCATGTGATTTCGACTTTCTACCATGGGTTCTTCCTCAAACTATGACGTGTTGCTTTGAGAATGATGATCGTTTATCATAAGAAACTACCTCTAATCGTAGAGACATATTTCTCAATCTCACTATTATAGTTATGGATGACGAAAGCATCACCACAACTCTCATCCACAAATGACCTAAATGATAGCATTTAGACCAATTTGTTGATGGCATTATCAATTAGAGACTCGATAAACACTAACCATGCTATTCGATAACGAAATTAACATGTATATAACACTAGTGAATGTGATCAAGAGCAAACACAATATGATAGCATAATGAAATTAGCTCATAAATCTACTACTCAACAATAGAGGAAATGTTAGCATTTCAACCATGTTTCTAGCAACATTCAACACATTTGTATAACTAGGAAATAGTTCCTAACCATTTCATGCATCAAATACACATACAAAACACATCCATTCATTTGCAAATCATACATTCATAAACCACACAAAATAAGTTCTCAACCCATAATAGAAGTCTAATCACATGCCCCAAGATGGGTTTTTAGCCTACAACAATAATCTTAATTAATACAAACATGTTCATCAAATCAAAGGGAAGAAAATTGGAAGAAAAGGAAGAAAAGATGAGGAAATTGGGTTTGGATTCAAGGGGAGCTCGTCCAAAAAGAAGAGGATAAGTGGGTTGAAGCTTTAGCGACGCTTTATTTGGTCGCTGTTTATCACAGCGACACTTCTGGGCAGCTGGTGACACTTCTGGGCAGCAGCGACACTTTCTTCATCTGGAGTGACACTTCCTTCAAACAAAAGCGACACTTTTCTGGGCACGAGTGACACTTTTCTGGGCAGCTTCTACCACCTTTTGTAAAGTGGCCTTCTCGCCACTTCTATGACCAATTCTTCTAGTTCCGAGCATCAAATCATCAACTCCATAGCATAGTCATAGAAGGTCTTTAAGAATTCACATCAAGAAGTTCCAAAATACACACATAAACATAGGAATTTACAAGCTCTAAACATAAAGCTCTAATGATACAATTCACTCTAAAATCCTATGCTTTGTTACAAAATGGTCTTCAAAACAAGTCTCAAATACACTAAAAACTAGAGTATAAATAGGGTACATCAAACTCCCCCACACTTAAACCTTTCTCGTCCTCGAGAAAGAACGATACAAGTCTAAGTTTCATACTTCTAAAATCAATCCAATGCACATTTAAGACTTCCAAAACAAGAACTTTCTATTACTTTCATCAACAAGCAAAGTATGCCAAACATAAGTTTCACCAATGCAATTTCTTTGGCACAAAAAGCTAACAAAAGTTTACAAAATTACTCTCCTTTTGCCTAGGATTTTTACCTAGCCCCTCTTTCTTTCCACACACTCTCTTTTGCCTAGGATTTTTACCTAGCCCCTCGTTTTTCCACACACTCTCCTTTTGCCTAGAAGTTTATCTAGCCACTCATTTTTTTTTTCAAGGCTCTCACTTTTACCTAGGCTTTTTTAATGTTTTGACCTATCCGGGCTTTTCACTCATTTTTCTTTCAACAAATTCTTCAAGAGAAGTGCACTTTTTACAATAAGAAGCTAAACCTAACTCCCCCACACTTAAACTAAACATTGTCCTCAATGTTTTAGAATAATAACTACACTCTAGAGTGGGAGAAGTGACAAATTCAGCAACAATAAAGGACTAGAGAAAAATTACCATCTCATTGAAGAGAAAACCAAGCAAACAAACATTGAAAGATCAAATTAAGCACAATGACTGTAAACTAGTGGCGGCAAGCCCATGGTAAGCATATTCAAGAACTAATGACAGGTAGTACCAATTCAGAACACAAACAGCACACAGTACCACACAAGGCATCATACGAATGGAAGAATTGTAACGAAAGTACCCCATTAGCCGTGAACAACCACAACCGCTGCTATTTGGTGGCGCCGGCGAAGTCGGAGATGATGAAGATTGAGGCCGACGGCGGTGGCGTAGCTGGGAGGCGGCGGCGGCTGGTGGTTCTGGGCGGAGATGGCGAAGGTGTTGCAGGCTTAGGGGTGGAGGGGAGGTGGGTCGGGATGGTTCTGGGCGGGTGGTGATGTGGGGGTGGGGCGGCGAATTGGGTGGGGTGGGGTGGGGTGGGGGTGGAGGGAGACGGGAGGTGGGGAGGAGACGGGAGGGTGGAGGGAAGAAGGTGGGGTGGCGCCGGTGGAGGTGGGAGAGGGGAAGAAGATCAGGGAAGAAGGTGGGGGCGGCGTCGGTGGAGGTGGGAGAGGGAGCGGCTGATTTGGGGGTCTGGGCGGATTTAATCCCCAAATCCGTTTTTTTTTTTTTCCGCGAGCCCGATCTCGCGGACCGCGGGCTTAATTCGCGGGCCGCGAAAAACAGCCAATTTGTGGCAGCGGACGGCCTGAAAATGGCCAATTTTCGCGGACCGCGAGGCCCAATTCGCGGGCCGCGAGTGTTTTTTTTTTTTTTTGAATTCAAATAACAGAACCAAAGAAAAACAAGAATTAAAACGAAACAAAAAAAACAAGAGTGAAAACGTAATCTACTAATTAAAACAATGAAAGACAAAGATTTTTTTTTAAAAAAAATAAAACAAAATAAAAGTTAAATATAAATAAAAATAAAACGATAATCGTTTAATGGAAGTGTTACTTCCAAACGATCAAAATCGATTTATTTAACGTCGTCGACACGACCCAAATGTTATTCATAGAACAAAAGTTTGAAATCCTTCACTTTCGAAAGAAAATTGAAGGATAGTAGAGAAGGTGTTTGAGAAGGAATAAAATATGGTGGTCTTAAAGGAGTGAGAATGGTAGAAAGCATGAATGAGTCATATGACTTCCTACTCTCCTCTAAAACTTCCGGAAGTGGTGAAATTTGTTGCATAGGTGGAGATGAAGGTGACAATGGGGATGGTAAAAGTTCAATAATACTCACATCTCTCTCTACTTTATAATACTCAACAAAAATTTCCTCATCACTTTCAAACTCTTCCTCATGCATTGTGGTAATATCAGTCACCATAGCATTAGGATTATGTTCTACTTCGGATGGTACTTCCTTGGAGTATTGAGCTTCTAATCTCATCACCACATTCAACATTTCGCTCAATTGCCTCTCAAGATTCTCTAAACGTAAATTTTCATCATAAGTCATTGAATCTTGTTCTTGAGGCAATTCACAAGGATGTGGGGGTAGATTTTGTTGCTCCAAATATTGGTTTTCCGGTTGATATCCATAATTCGAATTCGAATAACCACTCCATTGTGGATTATAAGAATCATCACATGGATTAAAACAATTTTGACTTTGAAAACCAATATTTGTCTCCTCCTCATAGCACTCATCATCATAGTACCCTTGGTATGAAGAACCAAGGGGCCTTTCAAGTTCATAGTGCTCACTTCTCGACTCAAAATAACAAGGCTCGGAAAAATCATTTGGAAGATAAGAATCACACGAGCTTGTTGCATTCTTCCTCATCCTTTCATGGTTAAAGGAGAGGAATTCAAGAAAAATCTTTCCTTTTTAAACTAAACATAACTAAAAAAAAAGGTTTGAAATGGTAGTGCAAGGGTTCTAGGGTAATACACACTACAAGGTGCCGTTTATTCCAAGAAACCAAGCAATACACACTTCAAAGAAAACAAAGTAAACAAAAGATTGAAACTATAGTGCAAGGATTCTAAGGCAATACACACTACAAGGTGCCGTTTACACAAAGAACTCGAGCAATACACTTTCAAAGAAAAGAAAGAAAACAAAGAAGATAAACAATAAAATCTAAGATAAAACACAAAACAAGAAAGGCCTTCTCCCCGGCAGCGGCGCCATTTTTGACAAGCGATTTCCCCACGTCGTAAATGGGAATCCCACTCAATCAAAACACATTTATATTTCACCTACGACTTCTAACTACTATAGAGTAGATAGTGGGAAGTAGGGATCGAACCACAAGGAGAAGGATCTTGTTTAGTGTTTTAGCGAAGATTATAAACACATACATATATATTATATAGAAAGCAAGGTAAACAAGGGGGGGTTTTGAAGTTGGTTTTGTAGGAAACACTACGATGCAAAGCAAATGAAAATTTAAATTATCATGCAATTATCTAAGTAAAGATTAATTATCTAAAATGTAAGTCTTGGGTGCATGTGATTTCGACTTTCTACCATGGGTTCTTCCTCAAACTATGACGTGTTGCTTTGAGAATGATGATCGTTTATCATAAGAAACTACCTCTAATCGTAGAGACATATTTCTCAATCTCTCTATTATAGTTATGGATGACGAAAGCATCACCACAACTCTCATCCACAAATGACCTAAATGATAGCATTTAGACCAATTTGTTGATGGCATTATCAATTAGAGACTCGATAAACACTACCCATGCTATTCGATAACGAAATTAACATGTATATAACACTAGTGAATGTGATCAAGAGCAAACACAATATGATAGCATAATGAAATTAGCTCATAAATCTACTACTCAACAATAGAGGAAATGTTAGCATTTCAACCATGTTTCTAGCAACATTCAACACATTTGTATAACTAGGAAATAGTTCCTAACCATTTCATGCATCAAATACACATACAAAACACATCCATTCATTTGCAAATCATACATTCATAAACCACACAAAATAAGTTCTCAACCCATAATAGAAGTCTAATCACATGCCCCAAGATGGGTTTTTAGCCTACAACAATAATCTTAATTAATACAAACATGTTCATCAAATCAAAGGGAAGAAAATTGGAAGAAAAGGAAGAAAAGATGAGGAAATTGGGTTTGGATTCAAGGGGAGCTCGTCCAAAAAGAAGAGGATAAGTGGGTTGAAGCTTTAGCGACGCTTTATTTGGTCGCTGTTTATCACAGCGACACTTCTGGGCAGCTGGTGACACTTCTGGGCAGCAGCGACACTTTCTTCATCTGGAGTGACACTTCCTTCAAACAAAAGCGACACTTTTCTGGGCACGAGTGACACTTTTCTGGGCAGCTTCTACCACCTTTTGTAAAGTGGCCTTCTCGCCACTTCTATGACCAATTCTTCTAGTTCCGAGCATCAAATCATCAACTCCATAGCATAGTCATAGAAGGTCTTTAAGAATTCACATCAAGAAGTTCCAAAATACACACATAAACATAGGAATTTACAAGCTCTAAACATAAAGCTCTAATGATACAATTCACTCTAAAATCCTATGCTTTGTTACAAAATGGTCTTCAAAACAAGTCTCAAATACACTAAAAACTAGAGTATAAATAGGGTACATCAGTGCTCCTCTTCTGATTGGTGATTTTAATGCCACTAAGTCTGTTCATGAGTATAAAGGACCTTCCACTCCTAAACTAGGAAGTATTAGAGACTTTAATGATTTTATTAACTCTATGGCATTAGAGGAAATCAATATTGTGGGCAACCTCTTTACTTGGAGTAATAATAGGCTTAGAACCCCCACTAGACAAAGATTGGATAGAGGATTATGCACTTCACAGTGGACCTCTAAATTCTCATCATCCTCTATCCAAATTCTGAATAGGTCTACCTCTGATCATAACCCTCTGCTACTCACCATAGGCAGTTCTACCTCTTCTTCTCCTAGACCTTTCAGATTCCTTAACACTTGGTACAAGAGACCTGAGTTCTACTCTGTGATCAATGATAACTGGAATCTTCCTATGAATGAGTCAGGTTTGCTTGGTTTCTTCCTTAAAATGATAAGGTTGAAAAAAGTACTCAAATCCTGGAAAAGGTAGAGAGAGACTTAGAGAATCAGGAAATCAATTTTGATCTCAATAACTCTCAGTTTGAGCTTTTAAAGCTCAAACATGCCAAAACTAATTTAGTTAGAGCTATTTCTGAACAAAAACATTTATGGAAACAGAAATCTAGACTCAAATGGCTTAAATATGGTGATAATAATACTAAATTCTTTCACAATTTTGTCAAAGAAAGAAAGAATAGGCTTAGTATCACCAAAATTAAGAGTTCAGATGGCATATGGCTTGATAATACTCCAGATATTGAAACTGAAGCCATCCAATATTATCATAGCCTTCTGTCTGATGATAGTAGTCCTGATAGTGATGATTTTCAATCTCATTTCCTTAGACAGATCCCTAAACTTATCACTGTTGAGGACAGCCAGGACCTTTTTAGACCAGTCACTTTTTCTGCGCTCAAAGAGATTGTTTTTTCTTTAAATAAAAACAGTAGCCCTGGGCCAGATGGTTTCACTGCCAAGTTTTTCATTAAATCTTGGGACACTATAGCTTCTGATCTTCTTGATGTTGTGACTGAATTTCAACAAGAGAAAGACATTCCTAAAGGAATTGCTAGTACCTGGATCACCAGGGATGGCAATGGATTGGATATGGATTGGATTTGACAATATCCATATCCATATCCACTTATTGGTGCCTAAATCCGTATCCGATCCAAATCCGTTAGATCTTAAATATTAACATCTGAATCCATATCCGCCAAATCCATGGATATCCGTGGATATCCATATCCACATATAAATTACAATTTAGACAATGATGAATAAATTCCAAAATAAGTTCTACAAAAATTCATGAAATTAAAATTGCAATCAAGTGATTCAAAATACACAATGTGCTAAAAACAAATACATGGAAAAACTAGCCAAATTCCCAAGAAATACATAACTCAGTTTAAAGTATAAGTCCCTTTCTTTTCCCTTGATCTATTCTTCCAAACGAGTGAATTGGTAGGGTTAGAAGATTATATGTCAGTATCTAACCATATGTGGCTTTGTATATTTTTAATTATTTAATATATTATTAGATATATATTTTATTATTAAATATTTATATATAATTTATTATATATTAAATGGATCCATGGATTGGATATGCACTGGATATGGATATTTACGACAAAATTCATATTCAAATTCGCTCCACAATCTATAAATCCGTATCCGATCCATATCTGTTGGATTTCATTTTTTACCATCCATATCCGTCAAAAATGGATTTAAATCCATGGATTTGGATTGGATTGGAAATCCATTGCCATCCCTAATCACCATCATCCCCAAAAAAGAGACTCTAGTATCCTTTGATGACTATAGGCCTATTAGCCTTTCTAGTGTTTTGAACAAAATATGTTCAAAACTTTTAATGGAAAGGTTAAAACCTTTAATGTCTAAAATCATTTCCCCTCAGCAATCTGCATTCATGAAAGGAAGGGATATCTCTGATAATGTCATCTTCCTTCAGGAAATGGTTAGATTTCTTAATAGGAAAACTAGGGATCCTAATTGTATCATCAAACTAGACCTTTAGAAGGCATTTGATAGAGTTAAATGGAAGTTCTTACAAGCTGTGCTTATGAAATTTGGGTTCCATGGTCAGTTCATCTATTCTATCATGCAGAATCTCTCTCAGGCTTGGTTCTCTGTGCTGATTAATGGTAAGCCTGTTGGTTTCTTTCAACCAACAAGAGGTATTAAACAGGGAGACCCCCTTTCGCCTTTTCTTTTTAATATTTTCTCTGAGGCTTTCACTAGGAGTCTAGCTTTTGGCTTTGAAAATGGCAAACTACAATACTTTGATCTTCCTGCCAATACCATGCCTGTTTCTCATTTAAGTTATGCTGATGATACAATTATTTTCTTAAATGCAAATAGTTTAACTTTGACTAGATTCAAAGCTTTTCTTGCAAAATTTGAAGATGTTTCTGATCAAAAGATAAACTATAACAAAAGTGACATCTTCATCAGTAAACATGCCTCCTCCAGTAAAATCACCTCTATCAAGAGGACTTTGGAGATGAAATTAGGTATCTTTCCTTTTAAATATCTAGGAGTCCCTATCTTCACAAGTAAAGCTCTTAATATTCACTTCCAGCCACTACTTGAAACCATTGATCAGAAACTATTCAATTGGAAAAACAAATGGTTATCCACTGGTGGTAAGATTACTTTGATTAACTCTTGTATATATGCACTGCCTCAACATATCTGGTCAGTCTGTATTCCACCAAAGCAAATCGTTAAAAAAATTGAAAGAAAACTTAGTATTTTCTTTTAGGGTGTAACTGATCTTAAACCTAAAAAATCTTGGAAAAAATGGGACGATCTCTGCTTCCATATTTCCCAAAATGGTTTAGGCTTTAGATTAATTCACACCATTATACAAACATGCTCTGCTAAACTTTGGTGGAAATATCAAATGGCTGAAGCCATGTGGACTCATTTTATTGCCTCTCTTCCTACTTCCTATCAAACTTCCTCGAATTGGAAAATGATATGTAGGATTAGTCCCTGGGCTGAATCCAACAGTAGAGTTATTATTGGAAAGGGTGACTGTAGCTTTTGGAACTCTAATTGGTTGGACATAGGTCCCCTCATTGATCAGTGTGATCCCACTCTCACTGATATTTCTTTAGATAGCTCTGTAGCATCTTTCATTAATGATAAAACTCAACTTATGCAACAACTATCTACATGTCTCTCTACTAATTTGCTCTCTCTTTTACAGGTTGCCCATATTCATCCTCACAGAGAAGACAGAATGGTTTGGAAGCCTGACATTAAAGGAACCTTCTCCTTCAAATCTGCTTATCTCAGGCTTAGATAATCAAGGATTAATATCTCATCTATTCATCATCTCTAGAACCCTAGACTAGAAAGGAAAGTCTCAGTCTTTATGTGGAAAATGATTAACTCTTTCCTTCCCTTTGATAATATCTTGAAATCCTTTCATATCTCCTTGCCATCAAAATGTCCTATGTGTTGTAATGAGGATTCTCTGGATCACTTCTATAACTCTTGTGATTTTGCTCTAAATATTTGGAAAACTGTGCATGTTTTCATGGGAATTTCTGATAGGCATTTTTCATCTATCTGGGAAAGGTTGTCTTTCCATCTCACCTATAATGGTCTGAGATCATTGCATAACTTGATCATTAGACTCTCACCTTCTATAACATGCTGGATACTCTGGAAAACTAGGAATAAGTGGCTCTATGAAAATATCTCTGCCAGCCCAGCCCTGGTATTGAAACAGATCAAAGAGCTGATATTCCTAATTTTTTGTGCCAAACCTTTCTATATATCCTCACCTTTTGACACAGAGATTGCAATCATAGTTTTTTACCACTGGTAAAAAGGCCACCCAAGCCAAGGATTTTCAAAATTGCATGGTCAAAACCTTTTTCTGGTGTTAAAATCAATGTTGATGCTGCTTGGTCTTGCTCTTCTAATCATGCTGGTATTAGTCTGATTATCAGAGATAATAGGGGCTGCTTCATCTCTGCCTACAGTTCTTTTATTGATGCTGATTCTCCCTTAGAGGCAGAGATGAAAGCTATACATCTTCCTGTTATACATTCTGCCTCTTTCACTGAGTCAATTATCATAGAATCAGATTGTCTTAATGCCATATCTTTTGTGCTCAATCTTAGTACTGCTCACTGGAAATTGTTTCATTTGTCGGATTCAATTCACCAGCTAATATGCCAGCTGATGCCATAGCAAAGCTTTGTCTAGAAACCCAACATGATAAGTCTTTTACCTTTAACTCACTCCCTGATAGGATCCAAGGATTGATAAGACTAGATCAAATGGGTACACCCTCCCTGGGGATTTCAGGAATGGATGCTACTGATTGATTTTTTCTCTTTTTGCAGGTATACATTTCAGCTACTAATGATAAGGAAGTCAGATCCAAGGGCTGCACCATTGGGTGTACAACAGCTGACACAATCCAGAGCTCCATCACTGATGCATCTGTCACAATAAGTTCCCCACTTTTGGCACTGATTATAGATAGGCTAACCACTTTGTTCTAGCTTACTATTTGTATTCTTCCCTCTTGACTAAGTTGAGCTTCGATTATCGATCTCTAATCAGTTCGGAGAACTTAGAATCACTAGTTTTGGAAGTAAATACTAGTAGTTAGCCTATTCATTATTATTTTGGTGGCTTTCTCAAAAGCCACTCTCACATCTTGTACAAACTAAGCCTATGGCTTCTAATTTATTTTGTCTGTTGATGTTTTTTATGGTTTAGGGAAGCTAAATATAATTCCCTCCATCCTTTAAATGGATTCTATGGAAAACATATATATATATATAATACTTTTAGCATTATTTCAATTATATTATACAATATTGAATATAACAGAATTGAATTGAAATGAAAAAAAATATTAACAATATTGAATTTATCGATCTGAACTGAACTAGTCTGGAAAACAGATAAGTTTAATGAACTGAACTCATCTGAACTGAAAAAATTATCTGAGCTAAACACAACTGAAAAGTATTTATATGAACTAAAAAAAATTATCTAAATTTAAAAGAAAACATTTATATGAACTAATGAACTGAACTAATCTGAACTAGAAAAAAAATCTGAATTGAAAAACATTATTTGAACTAAACAGAACTGAAACATATTTATCTGAATTGAAGAAACATTTATATGAACTAAAAACATTTATCCTGACTCAGAATCATCTCAGGCGATGGATCGCGCTACCAAATAGACATAAAAAAAATTCACGGTTGGGTTTGCTAAACCTTGATCTTTTCTTTGAGATCGGAAATTTCAATGAAAAGATGGTTTGGCCTAAGGTTTTGCATTCTAAGGCGGGTGCATCCCAACCCCTCGTAAAAACACTCTTCTTTTATTTACGGGGAAAGAACTATTCCGATCAGCATGAGTTGATCTGTGCCCGTGTTTTCCACCGCCGACGAGTTGATGGTGGCACTAGTGCAAAACAGGTAAATTAAGGCGGTTCCAACGTACCAGAGAAGGCACAAAGGAACCGCCTTCTCTGGCCGTGCCTTAAAATTTTTGATTTTTTAAGGCGGTTCCCCCCAACCGCCGTAAAATTTTGACAACTTTCGAATTCGAAAGTTTCACATTTCATTTTACGAATTCGAAAGTGTCATGTACTATAACCGCCTTAAACGTAAAAATCTTGCGAATTCGTAAAAAAATTTAACCCAGCAGAAAGGTCTTTCTCATTCGAAAAACTTTGTAACCCAACAGAAAGAGTTTTCTCATTCGAAAAACTTTGTAACCCAGCAGAAAAAGTTTTCTCATTCAAAAAAGGTTACGGATCCTCCAAAAAAAACCCACTCGGCATAATGCTTACGAACTCGTAAGCACTATCGCGAGTGGGTGAAAACATTTATCGGAGAGCTCGAAATTAATCAATAAAACCCAATCATGTTAGCGTTATACATTATGGTTGTATCATACTAAAATACATCAATAGCTTCCTTTACACTGCCATATGCAGCAGTCATGGAGCTCAACAAAACAGCATCAACTCCACTCTATCATATAAACAGCATCAACTCCACTCTATCATATGAAGTCATTTGAGGCTCTTGATTCTGCAGGAACCGTTATTATTATTAGTACTTATCAACACTTCACCTGAAAAAATGTTCCAAGTAAATAAAATGAAACAGTTCAGATTCTGAATGCTCACCCGCCTTTTTCTGTCAATGTCCTTGCCAAAAAAAATTGAAGTATGATTGAACTGATGTAAAATTAACCATAACCTGTAGAAATAGCAAAGGGGAGCTCAAGGAACAAAAAAGCATAAAACCCTAAACACACAGTTATCGCAGTCAGAATCATAGAGCAAGTAGTCATGTAGCAGCAAGCAATGTCATTCAATCAGTTTCACAAACTAGAGCATAGTTTTGCACTCACAATAAATAATTTAATGTTCTAGCCATCACAATGAAAGAAGCGCCTATTGAAAAGATATTGAAGGCGTGATAAAACCCTCACCTTTTTCTGACTTAACACCTAAGAGATTAGGTGAAACCTGCAATATATATTCTGTAGTAAAATATTATCACTTTTCATCTCAAGATACTGTCATGTGCTTACAGAAATTTCTGTTCAAAATATTTAACTGCTGTCACTTTGTAACCCTCTTTTCTTACTGAATTCTTAACTAAATAGGTTCATTCTTTATATCAAATCGATGTTTAGAGTTTGAAGATTACATTGGTACAAAAATCAGCTAAAACGGAGTTATGGTTATGAAGATATGAATTTTTAAAATAACAGTCAGCTGGCTGCCCAGAACAGGACCAGTCCAGTCACAGCAGACTTAAAACTCAATTATCTCTATAAATAACTATGAAAATTCGGATATTCTAGGTTCTAAACCCTAGAGAATGTTACAAGGATTTCACAGGTACAAGAATCAACAAAATCAGAGTTGGGGTTAAAAAGATATAGATTTTTAAAGTCAGGGCTGTGCTGCAAAGATTCAAAACTCCTTTTCTCCCTCATTTCTACACCAAATGGTACGATTCTTAATCTCAAATACAGATATAAGCCCAAGGTTTTTGAATATATCACTATTATTCTAAATGGAGTTTTGGACTCTACGATACATGCTTTAAAACTTCAGTACTCTAGATTCTACAAGATTTCCAGATTTGAGGTTTTCTTACATCCCCAACTTCCCCTCTTATATAGTTTTCTCTTATCACTCCAAACAAAAAAACTTTAAAACACAGGCATGTATATATTACCCTTTTCATCAGTTTATTTCAACCAAAATCAATCATAATTATAAATCCCAATCTAAAAGTAAGGTTTTACCTTTTCTCCTAAACAAGATGGAAACTTTACGAATTGATAGGATTGCGATTGGCTCCTTCCACTCCCTACTCCCTTGTTCCAGCGACGGTGAAGCTTTTAGAGAAGAGGGGGCGTCGGCGGCAGTGGGAGAGGGCGGAGGGCGGAGGGCGACGGGGCAGCGGGCGGCGGGCGGGCGAAGGCGAGGGCGAGGGCGGAGGGCAGAGGGCGACGGGGCAACGTTTTGGGGGGGAGATGCGAACTATTGAGATCTAATGAAGAGATAAGGGAAGAATTTGGTTTATATACCATTAAAATAAATTATTTTTCTTTTGTTTTTAAAGGAATTTAATTACTAATAAAATTGTGATGAGTCTCAAACAAGAATTTGTCTTGTGATAATAATAATAAAATTTCTTTAAATTCTTTGACAATTAAAAAACTAATTTGTTATAAAAAAAATAACTTCTAGTGTTTAAGGACAGTCAAGTAAAAATTTAACTTTTCACTAGTTAAACTCAATTAAATATGTGTTTTCACTAATTAAATATGCAAGACACCCTAAACCCTAAGATGGTTGTATGAGGTGAAGTTTTAATGGCTGAGATAATTGATGAAAAATATTGACGGTTGAGATCAAACTTAAATAAATACATTATAATTTGATGTATTTATTGAATTTTAGAATAAATATCATTCTCTATATGGATTCGGATAAATTTAATTATTTTTCTTAATTTATTTGAACTTTATGACTCCAATCAGAATTAATTTTATTTTATATTTAAATTAATTTTATTGTACTTGTAACTGATATTTAAATAAGTTCAATTTCAATAATATTCATCAAATCCATTTGACGGCCTGAATCGAGTTAGTCATTGTAAATAGAATTTAAATAAGTCCGGTTAGTCATTAGTAGTGTTTCTATAAAGTCAAGTAAAGTTTGACTAATTATTGGTTTAACTCATTTACTTAGTAAATATTTATAGTTAAGTGTCAATTGAGTTTGTGTCAAGAAAGTGTTAAGAGTTTGAGTGGTTTAAACTTAGTTTGTGTCTACATAAAATTATGTAAGATTTGTTTTTAACTAGTTAAACTCAATTTAGTTAAGGTGTATAAGAAGTCAAGTAAGATCAATTGAATCTCTAATATGAGTTATCAGGGATTATAGATAGTCAAGTAATATTTGACTTTTCATTAGCAAATATAATTCAATTTGGAGTAAAGAAAGTCAATTGTTTGTTTGTAAGGATTAATTACAAAATATATAGAAAGTCAATTAAAGTTTGACCAATCATTAGTCCAATTCGATTATGTCAATGTTTATAAGTGTCAACTTTGAATCAATACAGTTGTTGTTATTAGAAGGTCAAATGAAGTTTGACCTTTGAGTAGTTCAAATCAATTTAGTTAGTGTCTAAAGAAATTTGAGTAAGAGTTAACTTTTGATGACTTAGATTTGATTAGTTCTAATTTTTAGTGAATATAGAAAATTAATCAAGGGTTACCCTTGTTTTACTAAACTCAATATAGTTAGTGTTTATAGAAAGTGAAATAAGAGTTAATCTTTGATTAGTTAAAGTCAATTTAATTAGTAGTGTGGGTTGATCTTATATTATCTAAACCCAACTTAATTAGTATATATAGAATGTCAAAACTTAGTTTAGTTAGGATTTGTAGAGAATCAAGTAATGTGTGATCTTTGATTAATTCATCTTAATTTAATTAGTGTATATAGAAAATCCAATAAGAACTGATTTTTGATTAGTATAAACTCAATTTAGTGTGGGTTAGAGTTTTAGTGGTTTAGAATTTAGATTTAGTGGGTTTATTATAGGGTTGAAGTCAAAATAAGTCAACAGAAAACTTCTTTCTCATTCTTAAGACAGGAGAACCATCTTTCTTATTCGAAAAATCAAATAAAGCAACGGAAATACTTTTCTCATTCGAAAAATCAAATAAAGCAGCGGAAATACTTTTCTCATTCGAAAAATAGTGTTTTTTACGGCACTTTTTTTAGAACCGCCTTAAAATCACCACGAACCGCCTTCTCTGGTCGCCCGCCATTACAGACCTTACGAATTGGTTTTTCGAATTCGAAAAATGCTAAATTTTAAGGCGGTTCCGCGGATTTTGAAGAACCGCCTTATTTTTTGTGCCTTAATTTACCTGTTTTGCACTAGTGTGGGAATCGATTTACTTGCGACAAGGTTTTTCCGGGGAGAGAGAAAATCTATGCAATATGAAATTTTATAAATTGCTAACTTGTCAAATATTAAAACAGTGCACGAAAAACAGTCGAATAACAACTCGGAATACAAAAGAAAATTAATAACAATTTGAATGTTAAAAAATATATATAACTATAGAAGTTGAAACTATCAAACTACGCATTACTAGTGCTAGTACCAATTTGATGTCAAGACTTTTATTGTCTCAGTTATCAATGGATGTCTTGTGACTCCTGTCACTACTAGGAGTAGCTAGAGCTGTCGATTCGGGTCTAAAGGTCGACCTCGGGTTCGGGTCTAAAAAGGTTCGGGTCAAACGGGTCGGGTTCAAACGGGTCTAAAATATCTTTTCGGGTCTTGTCGGGTCGGGTCGGGTCGGGTTCGTGTCGAGTTGATGTCGGGTTGGGACTATTCATCGGTTCGGGTCGGGTTTTATAGGGTCGGGTTGGTATCGGGTCAGTTTTATTTTCGTGTCGGGTTCGAGTCAAAATATTATATTTTGACAAATACTCATAATTATATTAAATTTAACAATTATTCTAACTTGTATTAACACTTCGGTTAGAAAGAAACTCTAGTTTTAAATATGAATATTAAAATGTCAATAATCACGATGTCAGTAATAAATTAAATTAACAAAAAATACGATATCAACAAGTACTCTATTTTATATTAACACCAAAATAACATGAAATGAAATAATTATTGGGTTGATTTTGATATTAGAATTTGGCATATTTGATGGGCTTACTTTTGTCTTAAAGCCCCAAACCCCAAAACTCAAAACTCACTAAACCCTAAACCCACTAAATTGATGTAATTAATCGAATTGAAAACTTGCTTAACTAACAACGATAACTAAATTGAAATAAATTTACCAAAAATTAATCCTTAATTTAGTTTCAATAAACACTTAAAAATAAATTTAGTTACTTCTAAATATTACATTTAATTTAATTTTTTTTATAAATACTATGAAATAATTTATATTGAATTTTACTAATCAAATGGCAAAACTTACTTGACTTTCCATACGTAACTGAGTTTTAGTGCTAACACACTAACTTAATTGTATTTAACTAACCAAATGTCAACTATTACTCGACTTTATTCAAAAATTAATTAAGTTCAATTTAACTATACAACTGTTAACCATCACTCAATTTATAATAATCAAGTAACTTATATTTATTCAAAAATAGGGATTCTCTATAAATTAGTGATTAATGTTTAATTTGTTACTTTCGACAATTAATGAAATTCATTAACTGACTTTATTTACTATGAGTTGAATAGAAATAATTAAAGGTCAAATATTACTTGACTTTTATAAACGAATGTAACTAGTATATTGTATTTAAGTAGTGAAAGATCAAATATTCCTTGATTATCTATAAATACTGGATAAATTGAGTTTAACTAATGTTAGATCAAACTGACTTGATTTTCTAAAAACACTAACAAGTAAATTAAAATTAAATAATAAAATATCAAATCTTAATTGAGTTTCTATAAACACTGGAACTAAATTGAGTTTCACTACATTCCCTTATAGTTCAATCCAATTTTATACTTGATGAGTTAAAAATTGTATAGTCGCCAGAGATTATTCAATTTAGCTCAAGGCATTATGACGACATGATCTTCATAAAACAAAAATGAATTGAAATAAATATTAATATACACAATATACTGAATTGATATTTTTATACTTATATATATATCAACTCTACTAGAGAAAATATACTCTTGTAATAAATATATTATTTTTTACTGAACAATTGCTATAATCCACCAAATTATTCCTATAATTCATTCAACAAATTGCAGTGATCATAAATATATTTATAAACATTTTTATGGAAAGCAAATTGCAGTGATCATAAACATTTTTACACCAATTCTATTACTACTGCTAGTTCATTAACTTAATTTTAGAGTTCGGGTCATTTTCGGGTTTGTGTCAAATCGGGTTCGGGTCACTTTCGGGTTCGGGTCATTCTCGGGTTCGTGTCGGGTTAAAATTTATTCGGGTTCGTGTCGGGTTCGTGTCGGGTCGAATTTGACCTAATATTCTCGGGTTTTAATCGGGTTAAAAGGTCATTCGTGTCGGGTCAGTCGGGTCGGGTTTTTCGTGTTCGGGTCTGAATTGACAGCTCTAGGAGTAGCTGTAGATGTGATTGTTGGAAAATGATTTATTTAAGGTAAATTGAAAGTTACAGTTTGGTAACTTTTGGGCTTATCATTCGGAGATGAATGAGATATAGAAAGTTTTGGTTAAAGAAATTTACCCAAAATAGGATTTCTATTGTTTATGAAGTTCATATGTTGAACATTCTAGAAAAGCCCGGAATGTGTTTTAATTGAAGAATTACTTGTAGTACATTCTTTTGGTTATGGGAATTACTTTGTGTTATTCCATAAAGATAAGACTTTCATTATTTGGGAAAGTTCTTATGCTATAATTAAAACACAGTTTACCTTATTTTGTGAGAGAATCCATATGCGTATTGGATTGAGAATCTTTCCAGCTGAAAATTATGTTTCCTAATTCATAGGATTTAGGAGTATATATATAGAGCCATCAGTCAATATGAAAAGAACTTTTACACACGTTTGGTAATAGATACATTAAATTGAGAGTATTGGTGTTTTCATTGGTGCTGAGTGAGTTGAGAGTCAAGTCATTGTGATTGAAGATCGGCTCTACGAAATCCAGGTAACTTTGTATGTTACCTTATGGTTTTATCCTATGGGACTTTGGTGTCATTTGTTGGCCTCATAAGTTTCAAGGGCGGAGACTAGCTCGACTCCATAATGATCTATGCTTTTGTGTTTAGGATATTTAATATGTTGTATGCATAATTATTTGTAATTCTTGGCATGTTTTGCATGATTAATATAAATAATATAACTTGTATTTTATTATTCATGCGTTTTCTGTAATTTATATTCTGTAATTTTATTTATTACAAATTACTGTCAATATAGTTCCTACAGTCTTGAAACTTATGAAACTTTTAAAGGGCGGATATTGATGTGTAATTTTTCGGAAGATTATAGAATATTTTACGGAAATATTATTGTGGGTTTTGAAAATTTAATGTGATTAAATTTTCGAAAACTACATGCTACGTGAGTTATAAATTATGCATGCTAAGGTTATTATGTTGATTAAACCAAAAGTAGGGATGCATGATTAATTATGTGCTTATATTATATATTTATATGAGCATGACATTTATGTGTAATATTTGATTTAGGGTTTTTCGGAAATTGTTCTTTGTGAACATAAATCCGAAAAACTCATGTGAAGTTTTTCTAATGGTTTGCCGAGTTTTTCTTGGCATGTACAAATATCAATTTCGAGGATAAACGAGCATCGTGGAGGAGATGATGTTGATCAGTCAGAAATATATTTGGTCTCGACATTTAACCGAAAGGTTAGAGTATCAAACCCAATAAATTGAATTAGCTGTGGTATTCAATTTAGTTTGGATGTGTTTATTTTGATAAACATGATTATTTCTCTTGCCTCGGTTTAATTATATGCATGTTAAGATTATTTGAAATTGATAAGAATGTATAATTTCAACGTGATTGAATCTTAAATATTTGGCATATAATCACACGAAAGGAACCATGCATGAATGGATTAATTTTACAATAATATGTATTATTAATTAGTGGTTTTATATGGATGCATGCTCGGTCAAATTGTAAGAATGTGTATTTGACTAATTGTACAAACATTTACGTATATGTAATGGGGGCAATTGCATGAGTTACATGGCAATAATATGTTTGTGAGCATGATCTGCAATATTATTTGCAGCTGGAAAGATTGATTGAATAATTATGCATGTTGTGTTTGGCTTAATTTTGATAGCTTGTACGGGTGAATTTGGCTGGATGATTAATTAACTAATTAATCAACATGTTTAATGCATGGTTCACATGATTTAAATGAAGTTTTAATCAAATTCATCATCATAATGCATGCATACGTGATATTTTGTCCTGAAAATATAGAGATGCATGTTGGGTGCCTAATTTCAGTGCATGGTGTGTTTGTGTGTTGCCATACCTTATATGTGTGGAAAGTTGTCGGAATCGGTTCCGCGTGAATCTGATTTGTCCGAAACTTTGATATCTGGAAGGATTGTACTGAAAACATTTGTCAATATATTTGTACGGAATTTTCACAAACTAATATAGTTGAAAACATCTGTCATATTCGGACGGAATTTTCATTATATATGTTTGGCGAAAACATCTGTTAATGCATATATTTGGACGGAATTTTCAGCGTACATATCCGTTGAAAACATCTGTGAATATTTTATATATTCGGACGGAATTTTCAGAACGTATTACTAATACGTGGTTATTTGGTTTTGTGGTTGATTTGCTGTGTGCAATCACCAAGAACTAGTGGCAGAAGTTATGCTATGTGATGGAATTGGCAATGTGCTGTGTGCAATTGTCATGAATTCACAGCAAGCTTCGTAAGACCTGGGCAATTGTATATTGCATGAGATGAGCATACGGCTCTGTGTTCGATATTTTGATTATTGTGTATAATCTATAAAATACGAACGAGATGACATGAGTAATTTTACTATGTCAAGGGTATTGGTTTTAAAGAACCATAACGAGAAACCCTGAAAGCATGAGTTTTCGTAACTATGCTGGAATTCTGATTATTTGTAATCGAAGAATTAAATAATCGTCAGAATTATGGTTGAGAGACCTAAGAATTCTGAGGTTAAAATTCTAATTACTCATAATTGAAGAATTTGATAAATCGTCAGATTGGTTGAGAAACCTGAATAATCAGAGATTTGAAAATCCCAAGACAATATGGTCAAATCTAGAATTTTGTATTCTGAGATAGGGATCCCGAGACTTTTGTAAGTCTAGAATTTCGGTCAGAAAGAACTGAAAATTCTAAGATTATCTAATCCGTAGACATGTGGTCTAGGAACTCCAAGACACAAAGTTCCGAGGAACTATACGTGTGGAGATGATAATGATATCGGTCCAATGTGGGGGACCGGAAATCTTACAAAATTTAGCAATAGATGAATTTTGACAAGGTAGAGAGTTATCACTAAGAACTTGAAAAAGTACGTGAAAAACTCTAAGTTGAGCCGATAAGGCTGAATCCCAGACTAAGACTCGAATTCGATTGAGTCTAGCTTAAAGGGAAATGTATTCGAGCAAGAATGAGACTCGAATGGGACCATGTTTGGGTCAAGAGTGTAAAACGTAAACTCATAGCGAGACGGCGTAACTCAGACTAGAGCTGAGATATCAATTTATATGTGAATTGAGAAAGTCACTCGAGTGTAGTCAAGTACTGTTGTACTGAACTGACTTGGAAATGGGCAGTATTTTGTATAGAGTTTGCAAACTCACATTTTACCCTACGAGATGGGAAATCTGCGCCATAAGGGATAGTAAATTGAAATCCCTGAAGTGAATGATTAACCAAATCCTTGATGGCATGGATATTACTTCTATCTGTTGTTGTAATTGCTGGGATAAATGGTTACTTGATATTGGGAAATCTGGTCATCTCTTATTCTAAGTATGTTGTATAGATAAGAGAGATTCCCACAATCAGTTGAAACACGAAAGTGTTGTAGTGAAAGAATCTATCCTTAAAATATAGTTTTATGGGATGAGAATCTTGTGTTTGATTCATTTGTTGAACAAATGAGACTTTTGATAAGTCATGTGCTAGACAAAGCAATTTTGTCTTAAAGTAATAATTAACGAGAATCACCAAAATGATACTTACATAAATGGTTCTAAGTCCATTTTTGTATCATTTGTGGTATGAGTTGATTGTGAAAGCGAATACGTAAAATCTTTTTGTGATTGCGTTCACACTACAAGATTATTCGCAAATGTCATTTTTCCGTATGTACTAGCTATATATAGTAGTGAAACGTAAAGTCGCTAGAAATGATAAAGCGATGTGGGAAACCTATATATGGGTAGGTGATCTTTTAAATAAGATATCCCAAAAGAGTAAATGAAAACTCTTAACGGTGTAGAGTCATCCTACGAATTCCTTCGAATGTGGGGGTTGACCTAACGGTGTAGACTCATCCGAGAAGTTCATTCGAATGTGGGGGTTGACGTCTAACCAAGTATAGTAAGATATTACCTGAAATGGTATATTTACTAAAAATGCACATTATGGTAGTGCTTGTTGACTTCTTATGAAAGAATATTAAATATTGTGATATTCATAAGAAATATTTGATGGAATTGATAAATACATCTTTTGATGAAAGAGTATTTTATGGAAATTCCTAGAGATCTTGATTTATCCTTAATGGCATTATGAGCCAATGGATGAAATCGTAGAGAATCTGTGATGATAAACCTAAATGAAGCAAATGTGATAGGACAAAGTCTTGTGCCTTGTTTTGTTTTAGAGGTATATCTGAGAGCTTTAAAAGGCTATAATTCCATGAAATGATGTTTATGGAAAAACGGTAATCAATAGTGAGATTGATCTACCATTGAGGCAAATCACTAGACTGCTAGTAGATTTCAACAATTAGTAAGTATTCGTATACTTAATGGTATTCTCCATAAATGAGAATGATACCTGAAATGATGGTACTTCCGATTGAAGCTTTGTGTAAGCTCAAAAGTACATCAAATGGACCTAGTGGTTAAATGGAGATTTAGATATTAAGATCTGAATAGAGCAATATGAATGGCTCAATGCTCCAAAACAGTCCATGAGTTGATGACTCTAATTGTTGATGAGCCAATGATTTGACTCAATGAGCTTAGTTAAGGCATGAGTGCTAAGAGACACGAGAAATGATTATGTCATTTATGTTCTCAAATCGAATGGTTCGCTCATTGATAGTAATATTGATACGATGACTGAATCTATAGAGATATATCGTATTCAATAAAATGACTCTAACATTGTTGGAATACCTTTGTAAAGGTGAGACTTCTCTTGAAAAGAGAATGTAGAGTCATGGAAGGTCTGTAGTACTAAATGAGGTGTACACGATCAGACATTTCTTACTCTGAAATTAAGATGAGACACGAGTAGTCAAGAGAAAAACTAATGGATCCAAGTTTGTGTGATACACGTGTTCTCGTGGATATGACTTGAAATGTGTAGAGAAATGATTCTCTTAGATTCATATGAGGAATCTAAATCCATTATGTTGGATTATGGGAAAGGAAATGAGTATCCGTACCTTTTGAGAAAAAGGAAATCCCAAGGTAACCAAAGCAAATTTGTGCTGATTGGTTTACTGTAAAGCCATATCGATAATGGTATGTCTAAACGTAGATAAAATATCATTAGAAAACTACTCTCAAACCGGGATTTATCTAAATTGACTTATCGTCATTAAGATAAGGTTGTGTTCCTTTGACGAAAGGATTAGATCGATTTCTTGACGAAGAAATTGAATCGAGAGGTAGTTAAATCATCGAGAGGAATGAGACTGAAGTCCATTAAATGGTGAGGTTACGTCTGTGGACACCCAACCTATGCGATTGGAGATCCCATGGTCTAGGTTCAAAGGGACAACTAAACGTCAAAGACCCACCGACGTCACTGTGGGGGTTTCTTTAAACCTCTTGTCTTATTCCTATGATGATGAAACAGTGAAGTGGAAATGAGGGTAAGCATGAAATGCTTTTAATGACTAACGGCCTCTAATTATGGGAATTAGAGTGGAAGTGGGTTATTTAACAAATAACAAATTCCTCAGCAACCAGTCACCTATGTGCGGGAGGTGTGGCCGCCTCTAGAGGGAATTGAATGAGGACACAATTCTTTACAAACGCGACTGAAATAGGCAGGTGCTCCATGGCCGCGATAATTGGGCACAACCGCGGAAATCGCAGAGTATAGTAAGATGTCTGTGGGACGTACATGAAAGTTCATACCAGCGGTTCAGGGAAGTTCAAAGCGGGACCGCATACTTCCTAACCAGTGAAACAGTGTACTATCCCAAGGGAAAAGTTCAAGGACTAAATGATCTACTTATTCCTATGCAGGCATCTAAGCTTCCGATACGGCAATCACAATGACTACATTAGTGTAATGCGTAATTGAAATCCCGAATCTATATCTGATTCATGTGGGGGATTGTTGGAAAATGATTTATTTAAGGTAAATTGAAAGTTACAGTTTGGTAACTTTTGGGCTTATCATTCGGAGATGAATGAGATATAGAAAGTTTTGGTTAAAGAAATTTACCCAAAATAGGATTTCTATTGTTTATGAAGTTCATATGTTGAACATTCTAGAAAAGCCCGGAATGTGTTTTAATTGAAGAATTACTTGTAGTACATTCTTTTGGTTATGGGAATTACTTTGTGTTATTCCATAAAGATAAGACTTTCATTATTTGGGAAAGTTCTTATGCTATAATTAAAACACAGTTTACCTTATTTTGTGAGAGAATCCATATGCGTATTGGATTGAGAATCTTTCCAGCTGAAAATTATGTTTCCTAATTCATAGGATTTAGGAGTATATATATAGAGCCATCAGTCAATATGAAAAGAACTTTTACACACGTTTGGTAATAGAAACATTAAATTGAGAGTATTGGTGTTTTCATTGGTGCTGAGTGAGTTGAGAGTCAAGTCATTGTGATTGAAGATCGGCTCTACGAAATCCAGGTAACTTTGTATGTTACCTTATGGTTTTATCCTATGGGACTTTGGTGTCATTTGTTGGCCTCATAAGTTTCAAGGGCGGAGACTAGCTCGACTCCATAATGATCTATGCTTTTGTGTTTAGGATATTTAATATGTTGTATGCATAATTATTTGTAATTCTTGGCATGTTTTGCATGATTAATATAAATAATATAACTTGTATTTTATTATTCATGCGTTTTCTGTAATTTATATTCTGTAATTTTATTTATTACAAATTACTGTCAATATAGTTCCTACAGTGATAATTTCCGAGGCATCACTACGTCACTGCAGTAGTCCTTTTCTTTCTTGAAAATAGTAGAAATGTAGCCTTTTCTGAACAGCTCTTTTCTTTTTTGAAAATCGTTCAGAGCCTTTTTTTTTTGTCATCCTTTTAAGTTCTCGGGGTTTATTACTTGGACTTGGAAAAATTCTTAATTGCGAAATCACCCTTTAGGAATAATATTTTGTACTCCCAGAAGCTGCAAATTAACTAACTTTAAAATTGAGTTAATTTGAAATTAACGTATTTGACATTTCTAAATTAGTAATAACGTATATTTTTAAATGACTAATGATAGAGGGATTTAATAAAAGTTTTTCTTTAGTGCAACAAAATACCACTACTTTATTCTGGAAAATTGTTGTGAGCAGTTAATTTCAAGCCTCATTACGTCACTGTAGTAGTCCTTTTCTTTTCTTGAAAACAGTAGAAATGTGTTGAGAGCATTTACTGAGTCTCCACTTTCGCCAAACCAAAAACCCCTTAACCCCAAACTTTTCTCTCTGTCTCTCTCTTCAGCGAAAATGGCTAACTGGAAGATCAAACCTTTGGGTCAGAACGATCACTTTATGGAAGCTGATAAGGAAAATGTTGTTAAACATCTGCTGAATCCTGACAGAGCCGATTTCCATCTAACTACTCCAGCATGTCTCCTCATGAAAGCCATCAACCAATCTGGAGGTATTTTATGTTCTTGCTTTGATTTTTAATCTTGAATCATAGATCTGTCCTTTTATTCTAGGGTTTTGTAGATTTGAAGCTTCCATTTTCATTCTAGTGTTCTGTTCTTGATCTTGAATCAGAGATCTGGTATTTCTTTTTTAGATTCGAAGCTTTTCCCTTGAATGTTCCATCTTCCTGATTTATTTTTCATGAGAAATCCAAATTTAGCAATTTGTTTTTTTAATGTTTGTTTGTTTTTTGGGCTTGCCCTAAAGCTCCAAGCCCAAATGCTATTCTTGCTTCAATTATTGATCTTGAATCAAAGATCTGGTATTTCTTTTTGAGATGTTGCCGTAAAGGCCCAAGCCCAAATCCTGGGATTATTTCTGACTACAAGTTTTGTTGTTGCAGTCCAAGTTGAGGACGATGTCTCTAATCTGCAGCCGGCTGTGTTGGCTGAGGCTAGAAGTAAATTTGAAGAAGAGTTGGAGGTTAATTTAGGAGTTTGCTACAGTTTGGTTCATAACCCTTTTCTTCAGCACCGTGTTGATAGTCATCTGTTGGAGAAGTTTGATGAGCTGGAGAAGGGAGTCAACCAGATTTTTGCTTCGGTTGGAGGAGGGCTTGACTTTGCCTTTGACCACCCTATCCCTCCCCAAGTACGTGAGATGCTTGAGGCAGCCCAAGTCTCTCTCAAGAACACTGGTAATCATGCTACAAGATTGAGTATGATGGCATCTTACTTGATGGATGGCTACAAAGATGGGGAAGACAATCCCATGGTCAGTTGATCTACATATACTTTTATTCTTCTCTTTTATCTACATATATTCTTTCTGTGCCTAATATTATTTTTTTCTTATTGGTTACCAAGTACTTACCACTGCGATTTACCATGGCTTGAAGAATGTTGACAAGAAGGACCTCAATTTGGAACTGATTAAAAGTGGTCTGTCCCTTCCAAGAGCAGAAAGTTTGGAGACCCAATTGAAGAAGGCTATTCAGATTTGGAAGAGGAAGCATGATGCTGCTACTGAAAGTGCTATTCAGGTCCGGTATGGAAAGGATGTTGAAAGCGCTGAGGAGCTTCTATTTGAGCTGCTGTGGAAGTACCCCTCGCTGTACAAGCCCGAGGTAAAGTTGAAAACCACTTATGTGTATGTACAAAGGTTTCAAAATATGGTTTTCTCACCTCTCTTAATGTAACTAGGATTTTCCAAGGAACAAACATGCTGGCAGGGGCACTCTTTTCGCCTATTCTATGGCCGTAGCAAGGCTGGCTGCCAAGATCAACACTATGATTGCAGATTTGCTAAAGGTACACTTTTTATTCTTCAAAGTTGTGTCTTTTTTATCATGCTTCTTAAATATGAGTATGAATGATTTGGGGCTGAACTAGACCATATTGTATTTGTTGTCTTACTTCTACTCCTTGATATCTGCACTTTTTATTCTTCAATGTTGTGTCTTTTTATCACAGTTCTTAATATAAGTATGAATGATTTGTTGTCTCAGATAGTGTTTTCATAATTCAATAGTTGCTTACATGCATTGGCAGTAACTTGTTGACTGGCCTCTAATTTGATGGTTTACAGGGTCGAATAGGTTCTTTGTTTCTGTTACTTGGCTTGGGCACTTTTGATTGTTTCATTATTTGTTGAACAGAATATCGTGATATTAGTATGTGAATAGGGAGGACGAAACATTCCTCTTGTAGTCTTCATTCTTCATATTACCCTTGGATCCATTTTCATCATCTCACTCATTTAATCAATAAATGATGTGACTATTTGGGGATAATTGTTGGTTTTTATCACAGTTCTTAAAATGAGTGTGAATGATTTGGGGTTGAACTAGACCATTTTTTATTTGTTGTCCGGACCTAGGTTCTTACTTCTACTCCTTGATATCTGCAGGTTTGAGCATCCATGATATCTGAGGATCCGAGAGCTGCTTAGTTTTAAGTTTCCTATCAAGACTGTAGTTGTTGGTTATGGATGAGCACACAACTATAACTTTCTGTTGGTTTTAGTTTTGGCTCATGAGACTTGACATTTGGATACTATGTTTATGTAAGATGTTATTTGACTATTAATTCGGTTCGACTATGCCTTTGATTTGATTCTATTCCCTTATGTTTGTGTCTTAATAATGTTTGGCTGGCCTTTATAAATTCCTCTACTCAGCTTACTTGGGTGGTGATAATATTAAGATGACACTGGCTGGCTGAAAATTAGTGAAGCTCAATAAAGCAATCTTAATATTTTGATGCATTTTTAGCATATTTTTGTTCATTTTTCATTAGATTACCCTGCATAATGCTGTTATAGATGAGCATCCTGCTGGAAAATCGACTGTTTTCTATCATAAGATGTGAGTTGTGTGGCATTATGCCTTTGTTCATATAGCTCAACAGTTACACATGTACAGACACAACAACCCCTTCCAAAATAACTAAATGGCTGAACTCAACAACATTATGCAAATCTCATTCTCAGGGAAAACTCTTTAGACTATTAGCAATCAAGAAAACTCTCACAATCATCAAATAACATAAAACCTCAAATCTTCATTGCAAAAATCCAATCTTTCTAGTACAGCACTAAGTACAACCATATGGAGTTCAAGAGCAACAATTCATGCCAATACACAGAAAATTAGAACAAATTAGTTACGAGGCGTCTACAAGTAATATTTATTATGCTGACAGGAAGATCTCTTCCATCAACGAATCTCTAAGCCCACCTAGTTCATCGATCAACATCAGAACTACATCTTTGGCATCAAGCATTTGATTTCTTGAAAATTCAAAAGCCCTTTCTGCATGGAGCCGAAAAGAAGAGCAGCACAGCCCTCTGCATCCCCTAAGATTTCTCTTCAGTATACCCTTAGCAGGGCTTTCTGATGAGCCCTGATCCAAAATGACACTCTTTACAACATCCACTTTGTCCTCATCACAAACAAGCTCAGTTGCGCAAAATGTCTACAGCCTGATCATAGGAAGTTAGTAATCTGGATTGTCCCTCTGTTAACTGGCTAACTTCAATCTTCCACGCTTATTCAGCTGAGCATCTATCTCAGCGAGATACTCAGACAAATCAAATTCTAGCTTGTCAGGAGACATATCACTGTTTGGAATTGATGATTCCATGTACACTTCATTAGGCAATCCACCAACAGCAGAAGTTTCATTAGACACTTCAGTTGATTTTCTTGAACACCACAGCCTTTATTCTCAATGTCCAATTGAACATACAGTTCAAAACTCTGGCTACGTTCTACCAGCTTCTGACTTTGTGGAGATAGGCTATTTATACCAGGTTGAACATTGACCTCCACGCACTTCTCTTGCTGATTTTCTTGAGAATCACAGTCCAATAAAACAGATAAATCTGAATCTTGACTACTTTCTATCGGCTTCAAGCATTGTGGAGACGTGTCATTAATACACCTCTCTAGCTGATTTTCTCGAAAACCACTGGCTTCGGTCTCATTGTCCAATGAAACAAACAATTCCGAACTTTGAATACTTTCTACCTGCTCCTGATACAGTGGAGATGGGGTATTCATACTAGGTTCCTCATTTATCTCCACGGACTTCCTTTCCTGATTTTCTTGAAAACCACAGGATTTGTTCTAGCTGTCTGATGAAACATACATTTCTGAATTTTGACTGCTCTTTACTTGATTCAGACACCGTGGAGACGGGGCGTTAATACTAGGTTGAACCTCCATGCATATTTCTGGCTGATTTTCTTCGGAACCAAGGGCTTCATTTTATTGTCTGATGAAACAAACATATTTGACTTACAACCACTTTCTACATGATTCTGAAATACAGCAAGCGGATCATTGTTTCCAGAGCCTACAGAAGGGAATTCATGTAAGATGACGAAATAAAGTTGGGATCTGATAGAAAGATGTAAATATACTGTATAAGGTTCTTACTATTTTCAACATCCATCAAGAAGGGAAGTAATCTTCTATAGCTAAAAGAGCTTGACGAGCATATATTTACATGCCTCGTCATGGGAATATGGACTAAACACCTGTCAAGGAGACAAGATGTTAATGGGCAAAAGATAATATTACAAGCATCTGAACAATATACTAGAGCATAAATGTGCAATTATATGAAGATACATTCAGTAAGTAAATTGACTGAAAATTCTTACTTGTTTGGTGGTTGAATTGGTGTTAGTTCTTTGAGTTGGGCCAGGAACAAGCTTGCTACTTTTACTTCCAGTTGGAAGGCACCCTAGAAATGAATCCCGATCCTTACCATTCGTGTTATGAAAATCAACTGGAATCCAGCGGTGTTGTCTGTATAACATCTTCAAATTTTTTATCAATCCGAGTTACACCATTGTCATTAATGATCCCCTACACACTGAACAATCCAACTCCAGCTCCATTCTGAGGCATCTCTGAGGCATCTCTGAGCTTTAAATTCATGTTGGATCTCAGGATTTTGAATCATTCCATTATCAGGTGGGCTTGTTCCATTGGAATCGTTACAAGTATGTGCAGGTTGACCAAACTTAGAATCCATCAGAACCCCCGAGGAGCAATAGCTAGCAACGATAGAGTCATCAACTTCACTATCTTTATCAGCAGTATCACTTTTGGTACCTTAAATGTAAGAATAATATAGAGTATCAAGAAACATGTTAAGCAACTACTTCTGAACTCAGATGCGAATATACACCAACCTCTTACAAATAACAAATAAATTCATGAAAAAGTAGATAAACAAGAGTTGAAAGGATAATAAGTAATAACTTACTAGGTTCCCCCTTCACCATGTTACTTAGAAAGGGTAGCATTCTTCTGTAGCTGAATAAGCTGGGAGACTTGTAAACCTTTCCTCTAGAAGCAGACTTTCAAACCTATTCACCAATAGACAACACCAGTATCAACAAAATTAATCAAACATCTTCAATCTCAACAACAACAACAACAACATAAGACACTCTTTCTTATTCCTTTATGTTTCATTTTTTACATCTTTCAAAAACATAAACAGAAATAACAACAACAACATATCTCATAAAAGTAAAACTGTTGACAAAAACTAAAATGATCAAAATAAAAACATACTTAAATCTTTAGCACATATTCCAAATTCCACTATAATAGCAGCAAAAAAAATTTACAAAACGAAAATAATAATAATAAATAAACATCAAGAAAATATACATTACCATTGTAGTGCTAGAGATTAAACCATTTCTTTGATTTTCACCTTCATTCTTCATCTTCAACCCTAGGTTCAAATCCTTACTATTGGGACTCTTCTCCTTCCTCCTTTTACAGATGCCCACGTTTCCATCTTTGAGCCAGAAACCAGATCCGACCCATTACACATCTCCTTTTACAGATCATTCCCCGTGTCTCTGGTAGTAGGGGGAGAAGACTGTCCGGGCTCGGAGATCCTTAATCGAGAGCTCCGAAGAAGCTCTATCTATCGATTCCGGGCAATGAATGGTTTTGGGTTTCTTGAGGATGGATTTTGGAACCAGCTGGGGCGGGAATTCGGTGATTTCTCTTGCGGGTGATTCCACGATTGCAGGATTTCATAGGCACTGGTGATTGTAATTCCTTTCTCTTTCTGGGACCTGGGATTGATGAGATTTCATCCATCGGAGATTTTGGGTGGAAATGGGATTTGGAAAGGTAAATAAAATAGGAGCGGCTGGGTCATGTCCTTTTGGCTCTGCGGAAGGTACTCTTGAGTGGGCGCCATGGGAACGATGGCGGGAATTTGGCGGGAGTTCGTTGGAAGGAAAAATTGGAGGAATAGTTCATAAAACATAGAGAACCAATCAGCTCGGACTTATTTTTTTTTGAACGGAACGGAACTAATGTTACTTTTTGACTTGGTCACTTGGCCATATATGATATGACTAGCACTAACAAAGTGCAGGCTTACAAAACATTTTTTGGTCAATGCATAGATTTGGCCTCAAAAATTACCCATTAAATATCTTCTTATCTACTCACTTACAATGCAATTGCTTTAAGTTTTGATCTAAAATAGGATATAGGTCTTGTTTAGAGATCAACAATCAACTGATAGATGTTAGCAAATTTTATTAGTTGTTAGTTGTTAGCAGATTCTATTAGTTATTTTGACTAGTGATTTGTATTTGAGTTTTTGACAAATGACAATTAACTGATAGCTGTTTTGTTATGTTAAAAAACCGATATATATATATATATATATTAGGATAATTTATTGAGTAATTCTACTATGAGGCAATGGCAAATAAGGAAAATTTCATTGCTGCCACCTCATCATAACTCACTACCACCTCATCAAATCTCGACGCCACCTCATCAAATATCGGTGTCAGTTCATCAAACATGTCACCTCATCAAAACCTTTGTGTCCGTTTATCAAACCTCGCCAAAAACCGTGTTTAATTGGTCCTGCCTCTTGGGTGAGACTGACTCACCCAAGAATTTGTCTAATTTATTTCATGAAGTGTTATTTGTTTTGAATTATCGAAAAATATATATTTGCTAAATATATATTTATTTATTTTTATGCTATTTATTATTTAAAATACTATAATTTATTAATAAAACCATTTTTATTTATAAAATTAAAATGATTGAAATTTTCTTAGTAATATATGTTTAGCTCGGGCATTTTAATATTAATATATGAAACACTTCAAATATAAATTGGTTATTTGAATCTATCTGAACTTAATTATCTTAATTAATTCTTGTAAAACAAAAACTTAAATTGATTTGAATTGATTTAAGACATGAATGGTACAACTAAATTGATCTGAATATAATTAAATTATATATTGTTATTTCTTAATTTGAAACCACCCTTGCCCGTACGAATTTTATAACCTTATAGTACACGTAATATATAGTGGACATATTATTCGTAGTTCATATATGCCACGTAAACAGTAAACTCTAGGTAATTATTTATTACAACTAGATCGTAGATTTGCAATTACGATGGAAGTCAACTTTCTTTAAGTTCGATCGATATTCATGATACATCAGTACTTTATCAAACAACTAGAGAATTGTATCATGCATGCATGTATAAATTTTCAAAGGATGGTGCATGGCAAACATCAGACTGGCGTGAATATTGTACTATTGTAAGTGCATCATCATTTATCAATTAGTTATATTTTGCATAAATGGTTTTTAATTTGTTCTTAAGTTTTGAGTAATGAAGCTTTTGATACGATTTGTGATAACGTTAATACGTACCGGTCAGTTTTTATATAAGGTATGTGCAGAAATCGGGATTAACTGTCTAATTGAACGGTTCCCGGTGAAATGTCGCCGGAGTGATCAAGAAAATGATCGGCGGAAAAGATCCCTTTTCTGGATCTGTTATTCAACTGAAAAATATGAGAGTAATCTAACTGATACAAATCTAACTCTACAAACTAATTAACTTTATATAAGGTTAATACGTACCGGGCAAGTTTTATATAAGGTTTGTGAAGAAATCTGTATTAACTGTCTAATTGAACGGTTTCCGGTGAAATGTCGCCGGAGTGATCAAGAAAATGATCGGCGGAAAAGATCCCTTTTCTGGATCTGTTATTCAACCGAAAAATATGAGAGTAATCTAACTGATGCAAATCTAACTCTAAAAACTAATTAACTTTCAGTTGCAAAAGACGAACTGAACATTATTTGTCAGAAAACTGGAAAAGCCATCTGAGCTCAGAAATGCAAGAAATGAAAAAACGTACGGGACGCGTCAAGAAGTGTGAAAACGTTTGGAGGGCGCTGGAGTAGATGGCCGTTGAAAATCCACGCGCTTTAAATAGGGTGACTTCCCTTGACCATACAGAAGTCAACAAATTAAAAGCCATGATAGAAGAGAAGTGTTTAAATCTATTTTACCTTGAATAAATTGAAAAATATCTGAATTGTTGCACCTTTTCTAGTCGAAGCCCGTGGCCAGTGGCATCATCATTTTAAATTTATTTCAATTCAGTATATTTAAATTTATTTTAGTTCAATTTATTTTAGTTTAACAAGAAATAAGCTCAAACAGATAGGCTGTAATGTAGTTTCATTTCTTTTACGTGTGAAATTTGAGCTAATTCCGATACGTATGTAAAAAGCATAATATATATGTACTGTTTTTTGTTGAATTTTATATATAGTTATATATTTACTAATATGTAACAAGTATATTAAAATTAATACAGTCGGCTACACGGCTCCAAAACATGGCTTCATGTTTGTTGACTTCTCAAGTAGGCCGTTTCCTACAAGTAGTAAGATAATGGTGATGGTTTCGGCATGAGTAATTAAAAATGTGAAAATCATTAACATAATATGATGGACTCTGCGTGGCTAATTTAAAATTCAAGCCATGTTCATTAACACAATTAATGAAGGACATTTCTACTTATAGTACCCCGCCAAATCAAGCCATGTTCTACAATCTGTAAATGCTCCATTTTTGTTTACTACTATTTTAGAAGTCTTCTCCGTAAGTTTTCTGCTTCTTCATTCTTCAAAGTTCAAACCATATATATATATAGAATACAGTCATGATGGATGATGATGATAAGCCTCTGGAGAGGCTTCCGGTGTTGTTTTACGGCGTAGGGCATATGCTTAATGACATAACATCGGCTTGTTATATTACTTATCTCCTCGTCTTCTTCGATGATATCGGTTTATCTCCGAGGTTTTAGTTCTTGTTTTTACCCTCTCATTATGTTAATTTTTTTGCTCAAGCTCTGAATTTGTGATGCCATTTGAAATGCTAGTGATGCTGCAGTTGCTATGCTTTCCGGTCAGCTAGCTGATGGCTTTTCCACTTTGCTAGCTGGTGAACTGGTAAGTTTATGTACTGTACTTAACTTAGAATAAATAAAGAGCCATGGTCTTAAATTCTAATACTAATGTTGTTCTCAAACTTTTTGCTGTGATTCATAGATAGACAGATTCGGACACTTCAAGATATGGCATGGTGCGGGATCTCTTCTCGTTTCTGTTTCGTTCTCTTCGGTTTTTGGCGGTTGCTTGCTTTGTGATATCGTTGGTTACAGCTCTTCAACTGTTACAACTATTGGATATAGTATATTTGCAGTGATATACAATGTGGGATGGGCTGCTACTCAAGTATCACACATGTAAGCATCCCTCATTTTCATCAACTATGTTTAATTAGTTGCATATGAGGCCTTGGTAGTGATTAAGATGAAGATGATGTTTTGAAGGTCAATGGTGAACTGTATGACATCAAATTCAACGAGTAGAGTAGTTTTATCGAGCTGCCGGAATTCTTGCACAATGGTTAGGGATCTCTGTTAATTATTGATGTTACTGCATTATTATAATAAGTAACATGTATGCTTCTTCTTGCATGAACATGGTAAATGAAGATTGCCAATCTAGGTTTATATGTGGTTGCATACTTTGTCTTCAAGGTCAAAGCATCAAGAACCACTCTTGATGTGCAGAATCAGGTTTCATAACTCTAATTTAGTGTTCTGTTCCTAATAACTTTTGTTGGTTTTTTCCTGATATCTTAAAACTGGACAGTATCGCTGGATAGCGTACATATCAATTGGAATCGGGTGCTGCTTTGTTGCCATATTTCAGTTTGGAACACAAGAACCAAGGTTTGCATTAATCTTGATGACATTAATATTCAGAACTCGCCCTCAAAATAGGCTAATCTACAACATCGTTTTTCTTTTAAGATACATATCACATGGTAAAAGTTTTGCCAGAATTCCATGGACTTATTGGTTCAGAAAGGTTCTGTACTACCAAGTTGCTCTTGTTTATGTTCTGACAAGACTAGTAACAAATGTTTCTCAGGTATGTACTCAATTCCTATATATACAATCTTACACTTCTCATAACTACTTTCAAATGTGAGACTCAATTATATCAACATATAGGTATATCTTGCTTTCTATTTGACCAATGATATGCTGATGCCTCAAGCTTCAAAGGCCTCGGTAAATCACTTACTACTGATCATCTGAGAGTCTTTGAAAATGTGTTCTTGTATTGTCATCATTCTCTGAAAAATATGCTTTGTAATATGCCATCACTAGGTGCCAGCAATCATCTACATTTGCAGCTTCATCGTGTCGGTTCTGCTACAGGTTTCAGTGTTCATTGATATGTTTTCACTATCTATTCGAGTACATTTTGCATCGACCGAGAAATTCGTTACAGGGGATTTGATTTGATCTTGTGAAGGAAATGGCATGGAGCGGGCAACGACTGAAGGCATTCTATTCTGCAGGAGGCCTTCTCTGGCTGTTCTGTGGTGCAGCAATATTTTTCCTGCCAACAAGTTTAAATGCATTCATATACTTGCTAGCAACCGTTATTGGGATAGCAAATGCCCTTATGTCGGTATGAAATTGCTATTTTACATCAACTTTTAGTGTGATTTACAAGTTATAAGTTGCTGATTCCCCTTATTCCTTTTGTCAAATGGTAAACTTTTAGGTCACCAGTGTAAGCATGCAGAGTTTCTTAGTTGGTGAAGATGTTCATGGTTGTGCTTTTGTTTATGGATCACTGAGTTGTCTGGACAAGATATCATATGGACTGGGAATCTGCATTCTCCAGTCTTACCAAAGTAATGATGCCAGTAAAATGCTTTTATTATAAACTGTAAAATGATTTTGTGTTTGCTTCGTTACGTTAACCATGGTAAATAATATTAACGCAAAGGCCAAATGCCCACAAAAACAGTTTCCTGTTCTATTACATTTTCCTCGTCACTTATGTGATAATACAATTGATGCATTACTTTTGATGTTTCTGCAGATTCAGCCTCAAAATTGCATTTGTCTAGCCAAACAGGCTTCTCATTCTCCATTAGTAGATTTGGATTTGGACTTGTCCCTGCGGTCTGTGCACTTGTAGGGGTGGTTGTCACTTGTAGTACGAGGCTTCACACCAACTCTTCAAAAGCCTTCAAGTTGAAAGAATCTTTTTTGGCATAGTGATGCACTAACATATTTTATTATTATTATAGAGATTTTGATTACTTTAGGATAGCATTTGTGTTTACTAGATTCTTTAGATGATTCTTCAAAAGTATAGAGTTCTATACTACATGGTTTCATCCATATTCCAACTATTATAAGGATTTTTCGCTCTCACCATAAAATCGAATAAGACCATTTCGCAGTTTATGAATTTTATCTGAATTTTCCTCTTTTCTAAAATAGTCATTTTAAACTCTAGGAACACTCTTCTTCCCCCTTCCTCCTACTATGTCACGTCCCATCAAAGTATGTTTCTTATAATATTAGACATGTTCAACAAATTCTTAAAGTTTGAAGCAGTGGAAGTAAGAGCTTTTGGTAAAACTAGACGATTGACTAACATTGGAAGTTACTCCCTCCGTCCCAGCCAAAGAGTTTAGGACGTAGATGACTTTTTGATAATAAAGCGGCTAGAAATCCGGGTTTAGGAAATCAGGTGGGGCTATTGTAGGCTTCAACCCATACTAGCAATATAATTAAGGTTAACATTTTAATAGTTTTATTTAGCTATAATGTATTTAATCTAAAATTATTATGAAATTTATGAAGGAATTAGTTAAACTTACATTAGCCCACACCAACAATATTTCCTAATTTCACCCCTAGCGGCGCATGACCATGCATCTGATGCTCATCTGATCTGTTGGCGAGCGGATCTGGTTGCTTTGAGTTGGAGCAAACCTTCTAGGGTTTCCGACGAACCTGTCCGCCGAAGGTAAAAAAGGGCAATTCTAATCTACAAACCCACTGCCAACTGCCAACCACCTCCCATTGACGACTTGTGGTTTTTAGTGAAAATGGAAAGAGTTTGGTTGAGAGAGAAAACGAGACGATGATGGACACCATTGTTGTCATAAACGCATGATATGAAATACACCTTTGCTTCCTCAAATTGAACAATTTTGATATTATATTTTAATCAACTATCCCACGCGAATGACAACAGAGATTCTATCTGGCTAGATGGATGTGATTTCACAGATAGTAAAAAAATTGTATATTGAAATTGTATATTTCAAGGTTGTTAATACCCACAATGTTAGTCAAATGAGGTGTGAATAACAATGCCCCTATTTAGTATATTGAATCTCGAAATTTGTCCTCGATTAACTAACTGAATTGAACTAAATAAAAATACTAAAATAAACTAATTCAAAATGTGTGCAAATAAACTTATCAGAAATGGAGGAAGTAAAGATAAATACTAAAAAGATCACATTAATTGTAAAAAAACAAGGGGGTTGCTCCATGCAGGTCCATTTTTCTCTTGCAGATCCGTAATTTTACCATAATACCCCTAAAATTGTTAAGGAAAAAATGGGCTTGAAATCATAGGGTTCCATCAGGGGGCATTATGGTAAAAATACAGACATGCAAGAGAAAAATGGACCTGCATGGAGAAATTGCTAAAAACAACGGTGAACAAATGAACAATGGCATCTTCGAGAGCAATTTTGTAATAACAGTACAATTAGGAGGGGGAAAACTAAAATAAAGAAGTGTTGAAGGACTTGTCCAGTTGTCCAATTCTGAAATCCATCTTGTCATCGTCATCTCTCTCTCTCTCTCACTCACAGAGTGTGACCCTTTCTCACTCTGCCCTAGGGGTGTAAATGAACTGAACCGTTCGTGAACAACTCGCGAACAACTCGGTCAAAGTTCGTTTTCGAACTCGGTTTGACCAGTTCGAACTCGAACTCGAGCTCGTTCGTTTATATACGAGCTCGAACTCGAGCTCATAAGAGCCAGCTCGATAGGCTCGTCGAGCAGCTCGAATAGAATTTTATATAGAATTTTTATATAAATTAATTAAATTTTATTCATTAATGCTTTTACGAGCTCGAACTAACTCGAGTTCGAGTTCGAACTCGATTTTTTATCGAGCTCACGAGTCGAGCTCGAACTTTCTAAAAGTCAGACGAATCGAGCTCGAACTAATATATATCAACTCGTACGAGCTCGAACTCGATCACGAACATGCAATACGATCTCGAACTCGAACTCGAACACAGGTCTGTTCGAGCTCGACTCGACTCGTTTACAGCCCTACTCTGCCCCCTCTCTCTATATATCCGGAGCGGCCTTTTTCCCATTTAAATAAAATACACGTATTTGACGCCATTTTAAATTTGGGTTCTGTTCGAATATCTAATCTGAATCCTGAGAAAATCACGAGCCCAGGAAAATGAGTGCGGATCTGGTGGCCTCCAGCACACATGGGAACCTGGACGAGCAGATTACTCAGCTTATGCAGTGTAAACCTTTGCCGGAGTCGGAGGTATCATCTCTCCGTTTTGTTTTTGTCGCAGTATTTGGGATTAAGATTTGATTTCAAGGTTTTATGTTTCTTGCTCTGCGCGGATCTAAGATCAAGATTTGTAGAATGTGCGGTACTTTATTGCGGTGGATAGGATTTGGGGATTAGGGTTTTGTTTGATTCTTTGAATTGTTTGATTTTGCATTTAGTCATTATTTTCCTGGTGCCTACGATGCTTTTGGCTGGTATGACATGGGTAGAGTTTTTACCGGGAAGGATGGTTGGGTCTATTATTGTACTGCTGAGGCACTTTTGTTTTCCTGAATTTTCATTTTTATGAAGATACAGAAAATACTGTTTTGGTTTTGGCCTGGTCGTTAGGTCTGTGGATGTGCTAGATGTTTTTCTATGGATGCTTTCTTTGCTTCTACTTGGTTGCATAATTGGTTTCATAGCAGAAGGAAATGAAAGAAGCGATAGATCAATTTATATATGTGTGAGATTTCTATCCTAGCACGTGTAGTGTACTTCCTTTACATGGCATACTCATAACAATACCTTATGGTATATTGGGCCTTCTGCTGGATGCAGCTGCTTAAATGTGTGAATTGTGATGACATCAAAATATGTTTTTGATTCTTTGTGAATTGTGGTTTTGCCAAAAATATTCTTTATGTATATACTTCTCTTGGCTACAGGTAAGGACTCTGTGTGAGAAGGCAAAAGAGATTCTAATGGAAGAAAGTAATGTGCAGGTACTCTCTCTCACTCTCTCTCTCTCTCATGCCTTGCATCCCTGTGTATTTCTTGAAATTTTAAAAACAAAAATATAACTTTTGGTTTCACGCCTTACACCTTTTTTTGAAAACAAAAATATAATTTCCTCTCTTTGACTTGTAAACTATTCTATGATCTTTATACTTCCCACCTTCCTACAGTAAGTCTGATTTGACTACAGTGCCCCCAATTTTAAAGTTTTCTGCTTCCTTACTGCATAATGTTTCTTGTAAATATACTTTGCGCTGCCTTTGAGTTACATCAGTGGTATATTGTCTTTTAGGGTACACCGTTGGGGAAAACATTATCAATTTTTTGAGTGCACATATAAATGAATGCTGATAAATTTGGATTTAGGAATTACTACAAATTATTTTGCTCTATCTGTGTTTTTCCACATTAATCTTCACTATTGTCGTATGTTTGCAAAGAATCAGACTTGTTTCTTACTTGCATGAGTTGTCTGAAATATGCAGCCTGTGAAAAGCCCAGTTACTATTTGTGGTGATATTCATGGACAATTTCATGATTTGGCTGAGCTCTTCCGCATTGGAGGAAAGGTACATCTTCTATCATTTGCATTTTCAAAATTTGTTTTTGATTGAGTAGAAGCAAGATCCAAGCAACACAGAATAACAGACATCAGTCAAGCTCTGATACAATTGGAAACGTGAGCTATATATTAGAAAATGTAACCATAACTCCCTGGAGGAGAAATTGAAACCGATGAGCAACCTTTAGAAGTCATAAAAATTGAAACTATGTGTTCTGACCAAACATGTTAGTAAGATAGCTTTGTTATAAGCATTGGCAACCCCACATAATCTGTCTTGTTTTCTACTAGTATTTATTTACCTATATAGTTGTTTATTTCTGTTATTTCTTCTTACATCTTACTATTCTATATCCTTGTCTTGCTATTGACAGTGCCCAGATACAAATTATCTCTTTATGGGAGATTACGTGGATCGTGGATATTATTCAGTTGAAACTGTTACTGTAAGTATGATTCCCTCACAACTTGTCTCATTTCTAGTTTAGAATATATATTTAACACATCTGCAATTCAAGGACTAATAATCTCGATGAGTGTAAGTAAGAGCAAAGCTAGAGAGTACATATCAATTGTTGTAAGTAGTAAATAATGTCATCAAGCCAGAATTTTATAGTTTTATATTACTGAGTGGAAAACTAGTGAAGCGAGGGATCATGAGCAGGTTTTTATTTCCATCGGGCTTTTAAACTTTGATACAGAAACAAGATCTTTGAGAAAATCTGTTTTGCTGGCTAATATGTTGTTGTGTATATGCATGGGTGGTACTCAGTTAGTTATAGATTCCTGTTGGTTTTTGTTGTGTTCTGATGATAATTGGCAACCAGCAAATTTTATTGGTTATGTGCTATTGCTTGGTCATATGTAGTTTTCTATAGCCTTAAGAGAAGGTAATTGTGCTCTTTTCCAACTTAAAGGAAAATCGCCAATTGTTGGATTAGTGTATAGTAAACATAATTTGTCAGATCTTTCCCTATTTTATTGGGTTGAAAAGAATTTAGTGCACCATAACTGTGTGTTGGTGTTATAACTCTTGATGGTGGTTTTGAAATGTGTTTCACTGGTTTTGAGCAGCTTTTGGTGGCCTTGAAGGTGCGCTATCATCAGAGAATCACTATTCTTCGAGGAAATCACGAGAGTCGTCAGGTACATTTCTCTTGTCACTTCTTTGAGTCATGCTCTGGAATAATTGGGTGTTTTGGATAGAAAGTAAAATTCTCAGTCTCTCCTCTTGTCACATTTGTTTCATGCATGGACATTGACAACTGTTTCCAGTTCAGTTGAAGTGTTTAGTGAAAATGAAATTGCTTGCAAGATAAAATAAAGTTAGAGCATGTGTTATCAGGCTTAAACATGTGGATGGAAATGAATGTTTGGAGCTTCTGATGTTTGATAGGAGCAAGGGAATTATTACCTTTATTTATTGAGATATGCACACTGTGATGAATTCGTTTTTGTTGGTAGTATCGTTTGGTTTTAAGTGAGATTAGTTTAGTGAGTTCTACTAAACTTATTGTGTTGAAGGGAGAAGCACTTTCTATCCCCTTTAAGTTACTTAATTTCAGGCATTGGATTACTAGGTTTTGATTATAGAAGAAATTTATTTCCCAGCCTGCAAATATAATATGGGCCATATGTTCAAGATGAAGACTGTTTATATGTTTCAGATTATGTTGTAACTGGTAAACATTTCAACTTTTCTTGTTAGCATTACTGTGTTATGCATGATGTATGAATTTGTGTTTCTTTGTTAGACTATGGTACTGTGTGTTATGAGTGAACTATAGCTTCCTTTGCTCTCTATCTTATTGTGTTTCTTTATCTCACTTTGAGGAAACAATTATTTTTTATTCACATTTTAGTTGCATTCTTTATTGCCTTTTTTGCTGCCCAAATTTCCATGTCATTACTGGCATTAACAGGGTGATATCTAGATGATTTCACTGCAGAAGAGTGCAGGAGATTAATATATGTTTAATCTTTTCTTTTTACCTCTTTTGCAGATCACACAAGTTTATGGATTTTACGACGAGTGTCTGCGGAAGTAAGTGCCTTGACACATATACCTTCTCTCCTCTATTTTCTGTTCAGAGTTCTGAATAACAATAATTATTTGGATACTCTAATGTGTATTTCATATGCTGTTTTCAGGTATGGAAATGCGAATGTCTGGAAAACTTTCACTGATCTTTTTGATTATTTTCCTCTGACTGCATTGGTTAGTAGGATTTTTTCTATGTTCATTTGTAGAATTGTTTTAAGCTACCTGTTTTGCCTTTTTTTTTGGAGATGCAATAATATTCACATGCATTCATACAGATACAGATGAATCAGAAGCCTTAATTAATAGTAGATATTGAAGGAATAGCTTTCCTAAAGATGTTGAAGGAATTTTAAGAATTAAAGGTGATTTATGTTTGAAAATGTAATTTGTAAAACAATAGGAGAATGCCCCCACTCAGCCTAAATGGCTTTTGGAAATCTAAATCTTCCTTAACACAGTCAGGGATGTGTGACCACAACTTATTTCTTGCTCAGACATATTGCAAATTTGTTTCACTTCCCTAGTGTTAATATTTCTAGTTGCTGCCTTGGTGTGCTTAAAGTGTAGTGTTCGGCCAATTTGTATTAGGTCACCTGTCTAATCTCGTATCTCTGTCCTCATGATTCAATACTAAATGCTTGTTGTGGTGTTCTGACTTTATAATCTCATATCTCCACCCTCATGATTCAATACTAAATGCTTTTTGTGGTATTCTGATGTGCTTTATAGGTTGAATCTGAAATATTTTGTTTGCACGGTGGACTGTCCCCATCTATAGAGACGCTAGATCACATTAGAAATTTTGACCGTGTTCAAGAAGTCCCCCATGAAGGTCCCATGTGTGATCTTTTATGGTCTGACCCAGATGATCGTTGTGGCTGGGGAATTTCTCCTCGAGGCGCTGGATACACATTTGGCCAGGTATCTTTCAGTTTCAGTTTCAGTGGGTTCTACCGTCCATGTATGTGTGGTTTCTGACTGTTCTTTCACTTGCTACATTAACCTAGGACATATCCGAGCAATTCAACCGTAATAACAACTTGAAGCTAATTGCTAGAGCTCATCAGCTGGTGATGGAGGGTTACAATTGGAGTCATGTAAGTTCTACTAATCTCCCCTGATTAGAAATCCTATACTAACAAACTCTGGATTTTAGGGTTCCTATACTAACAAACTCTGGATTTTGATTTTCCTGATTGGGGTTTAATTTACAGGAACAAAAGGTGGTAACTATTTTTAGTGCACCAAATTATTGTTATCGATGTGGGAACATGGCATCTATATTGGAAGTTGATGACTGCAGAGAGCACACATTCATCCAGGTCTGTACCTTCTCTCCCTGTAAATGTATTCGAAACTATGTGTGGAGCTCTATCTTTGCCAGTTGGGTTTTACTATATGTCCATACTGCCTATATTAGGGATTTAACTACTTAGATATGTTCTCACGTGATGCCCACTTGCAATTGTTGAAATTTTGCAGTTTGAGCCAGCTCCAAGGAGGGGAGAACCTGATGTAACCAGGAGAACACCTGATTATTTCCTGTAAAATCATTTGGCAGTTTCACCGGAAATTACCCATTACAAAGGATAGGTACTTGTTTTGTCATCGGAATGGACTTTTTCCCATCACAAGCTGCCTAACATTTGTTGGGAAGCCAAAAGGCCTGTAGTAATCATAGGCGGAGGTCGGGTTCGTTGATTTATTCTAACCTAGGGAGAGTTGAGGGAGAGGGAAGGCTATTGGTGATGTATTATTGTCTTGTTTTCCTTGTGTTTTTTTTCCTCTTCATATTGTGGTAATTATTGAAAATCCTTGTTTGAACTGTGATATAGATAGAAAGATTCATTTAGCTACTTGTAATAGGTTCTTGGATGTCTTGACTATGTGAAGGCTGGTATTTTACTTGATATTCAGGCCTGAAGAATAATATTTACCTTTTGAGTTTTGACTAGTGAACTCATCTTTACTGCTTACAATGTTAGTTTTATGAGAAAAATAGTATCTAATTATTGATAAGATGAGTACCACTTTTTGCACAAAACAAAGGAAAAAAAAACTAAAATGGACAATTTTTGGTGAGAAAACTTAGGGTCTTAGGCATATAATAGTATCAGAAGAGATTAAAAGGTCATTCCACTCCATTGTGATTTAATTGTTATTGAACTAGTTGCCAGAAATTTGTATGCTTCTTGACTCAAGCAAACTAGGCAGTCAAAATTGATCAGTAATTTTGCAAAACAGAGATTAAACAAAAACTGTACTATTGAAATGTAATGACAGGAAATGACACATAAATACATCAATAATAAGATAAAAACTCATAACATCTTCAATATATAGCCGATTAAGGTAAACCTGTAGTTAAGAAAAGAGGACAATAATATTCACACACTACATCATTCTTGATCCTGTGTATAAGAACTTCCAACCTGATTACTCAGCTTAAGGAATGGCTTCTTGTGGAATGCGGATTCGGGTTTTTGTTTAAGCTTGATCAAATGGCTCAGAGCTTTTGCATAGCGACTCACCATCTTCTTCAGCTTCAACCCTTGCTGATGATCGCTCGGCTTAACGACGAGCGGAAGTTTGCTCTCTTCATCTGAGAAGAGCTCTTTCAAGCTGCTCTTTTTGCTGTCATTTTGATCATCCTCCTGAACCACCTGATGATCATCTTGCTGCTGTGCAATATTCATGGACGGTTTTCGAGTTCTTCTCGACATGGCGATATCATACCGGAGTTTATTTGGCCTGCATTCACTTCCCATTGCAAGCTTATGCTTCCCTAGATTAGCGTAATGGAAATGAATTTTTTGATGAATGCCGTTAACGGTAAATAGGTATTTTATGGACGCCATTATATATAGTAATTAAGGCCATTTAACCTAACTCAGAAAAAAAAGAAGGTAGAATGTCGGTTTCTTGGAAGGTCTGGTCCTTCCTGGACAGTAACAAATGACTGAAGCGATGTTGTTTAGGGATGGTAACCATTTTCCTAAGTTTCTAATGAAAAGTGAAAAGGGTCACATTTTTTTATTTTCTAATTTAATTTGCTTTTCATTATTATAAAGTGTCGCACTTATTTTTATTACAGGAAATAGATCAAACACTTCAAACGCCCTATTAGCCAGAGTTTTTCTGTAGATTAGTTGGGTTCAATTTAATTCAGTTCAATTCAATAAAAAATGTAATTTGATGTAATTTAGGTTAATTCAATCATGCTGGTTCTTTATTTCAATACATTAATTTTCACTTTAGAAATAAATAAACTCTAACAAAAAAAAATATTGGGTAAAATAACTACTTCAAGTAGTATATATGTGGGCATTATTAGAGAGATTGTTCCATTTGGTAGAAAATTAGTTCAAGCTTTTAAAAAGCTGGCTATGGTGTTGTCATTGATGGTTTTGGCCACCTGTGAGTCAATGTGTGTGGTAGGTAAAAGACATGATTTAGATTTTTTTATTTTTTTTGATAATGAAAGATTTAGATCAATCAGTTGCGGTATTAGACTATTAGTGAATTTCAAGCAAGATACCACTGGATCCGAGCATATATCACTCCTTCAAATTCATTAATTCATTGTGAAAAATTGGAGGGAGATTCTGATTATTTTGTAATACTTTCCTGATTCTTTCATCCATTACATTGGAGGGAGATTCTGAAAAATTCTCTTCAAGTTTTGGAGGGTGATTAATGGACAGAGAATCAGAAACTATTATGGGAGAATATACAAGAACAATTTTAGTGGGAGAGATAAAAGGATTCGATTTTGGATAAGTTTTGGAAGAGACCGTCTCTATATAGAGACCGAATTAAATTGTAAATAGTTATATAAGTCAAAAACACGGAGGGACCAATTTGCAATTTCAGAAAAATTTTTAAAAAATCACACGCTATAGTGTGTCACGCGCTACAGTACCGATTTGTTACAATGTCGAGTTGCTACAGTAAAACATAAAACATGAACACTTTAACTTAAAACATAAACATTTTAACTTGAAACATAAAACATGAACATTTGTTGAAACATAAAACATGAACAGTATAACTTAAAACATGAATATATTTTGAAACATGAACATTTCAACTTGAAACATGAACATTTTAACTTGAAACATAAAACATAAATATTTTAACTTAAAACATAAAACATGGACGGTTTAACGTGAAACATAAACACTTTAACTTGAAACATAAAACATGAACATTTTAACTTGAAACATAAAACATGAACATTTTAACTTGAAACATTGAAGTACACTGTACCAAACACTGTAGCACACTGTAGCAAAACACTGTAACGCGCGGAAACACAGTAGCGCTTGATTTTTTTAATTTTAAAAATTGCAAATTGGTCCCTCCTTGATTTTCTTTATTGTACTATTTATAATTTGTCCGGTCTCTATATAGAGACGGTCTCCTCAGACACTAACTCATTTTGATTTTTCATATATTCTATTACTAAAAATAATAATTTTGAGATAAAAATTTAGTAAAAATACAGTAAATACTCAAGTGTTTCACTAAGAGCAAGTCCAACAGGATCTCTATAATAGAGATTTTCTATATTTTTAGAGTTTTTTGTCTCCAACAGATTTGCTATCTCAATCTCTATTATAGAAAAACTAGTGGGATTCCACCGCACACTGTGCGGTGTGCTTAAGCAATGTTATTTTGATAAAGTAATTTTAATTAATCTAATATAAAATAAATATAATGAAATTCAAAGAAAGTATAACAGATATAATTAAGTGTATGTATTATTTTTACTATGAGAAGGTTTTCTATGGCCCTGTTTACTAGAGCTTATTTATTGATGTACTGAACTGAACTGAACTGAACTGAATTGAATTGAACTGAACTGAATTGAACTGAAGTGAAAATTGATGTATTGAAAAATGGAATCAGCATGACTGAATTAACCTGAATTTCATCAAATTGCATTTTCACTGAACTGAACTGAACTGAATTGAACTGAACTGAACTGAACTGAACTGAACTGATCTACAGATAAGCTCTGGTAAACAGGGCCTATGTGGCAAACTCACCTCTGGCACATAACCTTATAGACACCATACTATATACTCCCTCCGTCCCAACCAAAACTTCTTACTTTCTTTTTTGGTCCGTCTCAACCAAAACTTTTTACTTTCATTCTTTCCTTTTTGACAAAAAAACAACTACAAAAAGATAAATACACCCTTAATGGATTCTTACAAACAACCATAACAATAAGTGATATTCCATTTATACCCCTTAAAACTCCACTTATATGATATAAAATGTATTTTTCTTAAAATCCGATCCGAAGTCAACTAAGAAGTTTTGGTTGGGACGGAGGGAATATAAGTTAGTATAAAAAACATAGTACAAACCTCTGTCTCATTTTTTGACGACACAAACGTCGACGTTGACAATACAAACCGGCGATATAAATCACAACATCGATTAAACTTCATTTTCAATTAAACAAATATAATTTTGACCACATAAATGTTAACGTCGACAATAGAAACATTTTTTTAGGTATAAATCACTATTGGTGGTAGGAATCAATATTTTCTAATACATTAACTTTTATTTCATTTCAGTATAAAATAAATTCTGGCAAACATGTCCTTAACATATATTCCTACGAAATCAATTATACGGAAATATATTATAAATTGACTAAATCATTTAGCGTATGAATTATACGGAAATAATTAGTTATTAAATATACGGTAACTAAAATTAGATTATATAACTAAAATAGTCTAAATCTTTCTTTTTTTTATCCGGTCTAAAATCTTATGACGTATAAGGTGACTAATAGAAAGTTAAATGAAAACAATCAATAATGAAAGAAGTGCTCTGAAACGCTCCGAAAACTTCGGATCTGAAATCTAGCCGTTTTCCGCCGATCGACGGCGACGCCATGGCGGCGGAGCTCGTCACTAGTGCTCAGCCGCCCACAGATCCCCCTTTATCTTTTGCAAAAACTGTGGTCGATCTTGATGAGATTCGATCAAGAGTTCCCTTCAAACCAAAACCCAGGATTGATCACCTTGGGGAACCGGGCCTCCACTTCACCGACGAAGAGTGTGATCGATTAGAAGAACCCTTGAAACTGACGTTGGTGGGGAAGTTCTCCCGAGCCCGGCCGAAACTGGATAAGCTGAGACGCGATTTTCAGACCGCCGGATTCACAGGCCATCTCGAAATTTATTTGCTAGATAATCACCAAGTGCTAATCCATTTTGATCGTCCTGATGATTATTACAGGTGTTGGCTTCACAAAATCTGGAACTTTGGGGCATATTCAATTCGGATTACAAAATGGAGTCCAGATTTTGATCCAAGCATCGACTCTCCAATCGTTCCGGTATGGTTAGCTTTGTATGGCCTTAAACACCAATTTTTTGATGAATTGGCTATTTTATCTATTGGTAATCTTATAGGTCACCCGGTTAAAGTTGATAAGGCCACTCTGAATCGTACTAGACCTCATGTTGCTAGAGTATGTGTTGAACTGGATGTTTCAAAACCCCTAATCAATAGAGTTTGGATAAGTCATAGGAAAACTGGATTTTGGCAGAAAGTTGAGTATGAAAGTCTTCCTGATTATTGCACAAATTGCTCCAAAATTGGTCATCCTAAAGGTTCTTGTAAGAGTCAATATGTAGCTAAACAAGATGTTCCCTGGAGACCACAAAATCCAGTAGTTAACAATACAGAACCCAAGGCATCCTCATCAGGCTTAAACTCACAGGAAAAAGATAAAGTACCTATTGATATTATTCAAACTAACCCTGTTGTCAAGAAAGCCCCCTTGGAAAAGAAAGGCAATTTTTTTGCAGGGAATAATTACAGATATCAGCATCACCTTTCATGGAAGGAAAAGCAGCAACCACAGCAAGATCAGAATCAAGAAAACAATCAGTCTCAAATTGTGTTGCATAATCCTCAACAAAATACGAAGCACCCATCCAACATCCCCAGGGCAGAGCCTGTTTTTAAACAGGTGGAAGGTATCAATGAAACTGTATTGATTGAAAATATACCTGAAGAGGATCAATGTGATAATGGTCACCAAACCCGCTTAACCTCAAATTTCAAAGATAACATTAATAAAGAGGTTATTACTGTTTACACCAGTGAGCTATCTCCTGGTGTAAACAAACATGCTAATGTCTTGAATGAGGAAAATGCAGGGAAAGGAGAACAGGTCCAAGGAATGCCATTCATGGAAAATACAACGCATCAAGAGGTGCAGGTACAAACATCTGACGCTGATACTGGTGTCAAAAGCACAAGAGCAAATGAGAACACTGGAGAAACAGATTATGGAATTTCAGAACCTATTCAGGTAAGTAAAGGTAATTCTCCTAACCTTAAAACTCCAGTTAAATTGTCTATAGAGGATAGAAACCTTCTGAATAACATTGAACCGAAACCTAGAGTTAAATGGTCACAAGGAAAGAGTTCAGCTGGTAAAGAAGGGGATTTTATCCTCGAACCCTCACTGTTATCCCCAAATAGTTTTAGAAGTCTCTAACTAGATGATGATGTATCAGATGAAAATCTCATTTTTTCATTAGTGGAGCCTAAACAAAGGAACAATAAGAACAAAAAGAGCTACATGACTTCAACAAAGAATGTTCAGACTAAAGCCCAAATTGATTCCCAAACCCTGAGTAATAATGGTAGCGTTTAAAATATGTGTCTGGAATGTTAGGGGTCTTAGAAATGACAGAGCTCAAAATAAAGTTAGAAATATCAAAAGGAAGCATGATATTCAACTCTTTGTTCTAATTGAACCAATGTTACAATCTGACCAAATTGACTCCATAGCTTTTCAACTTGGATACAATCATTTTTATGGAGAACCTAGGAACAAAATATGGATATTTTGGAATGATAACTTCAATATTTCCATTATCTCTATACATGATCAGTATATTTTAGCAGAACTACAACATGCATCTTCCACATTTAAATGGTTTTCTGCTTTTATTTATGCTAGACATGATAGAGCTGCTAGGTATCCTCTCTGGTCTGCCTTGTCTCAGCACTGTAATGATCCGATTATGTTGATTGGTGACTTTAACTGTATCAGAGAGCCTAATGAATATTTAGGTCAATCAGCTCCTATCTTAAATTGTATGATAGATTTTAATATATTCATAGAAAATAATGATTTGATTGAGCTTCCAACATCTGGTAACCACTTCACCTGGAGTGGAGTTAGAAATGGGAATGTATGGGAAAGGTTAGATAGAGGTTTGTCAAATGAAGCTTTTTTAAACCTTTTCCCTAACACCTGTATCAGAGTTAAAACTAGACACCCTTCAGATCATTCCCCTTTGCTTGTATCAATAGCTAACTTGAATTACTCTTCTGGCCCTAAATCATTTAGATTCCAAAACTGTTGGATAACACACCCTAATTTTATACAGACAGTATCTAATAATTGGAATCTAATATGTGAAGGACAAGGCATGCTTAAGTTCTCCATTAAATTGAGAAGGCTTAAAATTGTTTTAAAAGAATGGAACAAGTTAGTCTTTGGTAATATAAATGATGCAGTACAACTTGCTGAAGATAAAGTTCTTGAAAAAGAACTAAATCATCAGCAACAAAATAATTCCCAATCCAGAATGGAACTGCATCATGCCCAAGCTGAACTCACTCTAGCATTGAATAGAAAAGAAATATTTTGGAAACAAAAAGCTAGAATTAAATGGCTAGCTGAAGGTGATTCAAACACCAAATTTTTCCATGCCTCAGTTAAGTCCAAACATGCTAGACAGGCTATAACAGAGATTAAGAATGCAAATGATCAATGGATAAAACATCCAGATGAAATTGGAAATGAGGCTGTATCTTTTTTCTCTAATCTCTTAAGTGCAGAAAACACAGATATAGATGGTGCCGCAGCTAAGGATATGCTTCAGGATATGCCGAAGTTGATTTCTGACCAAACAAATGAAGCCCTGCTGAGTAACACTACCATGGAGAGCTTGAAAGAATTGGTATTCAGCATGGATGGAGATGCATCTCCTGGACCAGATGGCTATCCAGGTAAGTTTTATACAGCATGCTGGGATATAATATCTGGAGACTTGCTAAGTGCAGTGAATGAGTTTTTGTCTGGAGTTCCAATACCTAGGGCCATTGCATCTGCATTCATAGTTTTAATCCCAAAGAGGTCTGTAAATACTTGCTTTAATGATTATAGACCAATCAGTCTTTCAAATTTCATAAACAAAATTTTTTCAAAGGTTTACACGGATAGATTAAAGCCCATAATGCCAATGCTAATATCTCCTGAACAGTCAGCTTTTGTTCAGGAAAGAGAATTAGCAGATAATGTTTTACTCATGCAAGAAATGGTCAAGTTGATTAATAATAAAACTGGAGGTCCTAATCTGTGTATAAAACTGGATATGATGAAAGCATTTGATAGGGTCTCATGGTATTTTTTAAACTCATTACTCTTAAGGTTAGGATTTCATGGTAAAATTGTTAGAATCATTATGGGCAATATGGCTGCAGCAAGTTTCTCCATTCTTGTCAATGGGAAACCTTTTGGCTTCTTTAAGACATCCAGGGGATTAAAACAAGGGGATCCTCTATCCCCTTACCTTTTTATCCTACTAACTGAGGTGTTTACAAGAAATCTTAGGGCTCTCTTTGAAAAATCAAGTATTGGATACTACCAGCTGCCAAATTCAGTGTACAGAGTAACACATCTTAGTTTTGCTGATGACACTGTAGTCTTCTTAAAAGCAAATAGGTCTAGTTTAACTAACCTCAAACAATTCTTAGGAAGATATGAAGCATCAACTGGTCAAAAAATTAATTTCCAAAAATCTTCCTTTTATCTGTCAAAACATGCATCCTCATCACATAGAACTCTGGTCCAGAACATTATATCAGTGACTCCAGGCAATTTCCCATTTCAATACTTAGGATGCCCCATATTTGTTGGCAGAACTAAGCACAATTACTTTCAATCCATCTTTGAAAAAATGACAGCAAGACTTCTACTTTGGCAAAATAAATGGCTAAACCAAGCAGGTAGACTAGTCTTGATAAAACATGTCTTATCTTCTATTCCTTTGCATATACTAGCTGTGTCTAAACCTACTAAAGGAATAGTTGACAAAATTCATGTGCTTTTTGCAAAAAATTTCTGGGGAACTTCTAATTTTGGACAGAATAAAATATGGAGATCTTGGTCAAATTTATGCTTTCCTGAGTGTGAAAATGGCCTGAACACTAAAGATCTTCACATTATTATAGAAAGTTTCTCATTGAAATTATGGTGGAAAATGCAAAAAGGAAATAGTCTTTGGTCTGATTTTATGTGGGGTTTACCCAATTACCTTAAAAACTCAAAGACTTGGAAAAGAATTAAAGATGTTCATCACTTAGCCTCAGAAAATACCAAAATCCAAGTGGGAGAGGGAAAAGTCTCCTTTTGGAATTCAAACTGGCTAAAAGAATATCCTCTAGCTGATATTTGGAATGAAAATCATGATTTACCATTTCCTGATTTAACAATTGCTGAATTTATATTTGATCAGGAAAATTATGTGCAAAGCTTTCATATTGGCTTAGACTTGGATCATATTGCTTTATTGACCAAAGATTTCTCTCTGTTTGAATCTTACCCTGACACCTTAATCTGGAAACCAGAGAGAAATGGTCATTTCACACTTGGATCAGCATATGCATTACTTAGACCTAAGAAAGAGGAAATTCCATCCTTTAAACACTTATGGTCAAAGTATATCCCAAGGAAGTTCACTATATTTACCTGGAGGTTACTAAATAGATTAATCCCTTTCCCTGATGTTTTAGAGGATTTTAAATTTCACTTGCCATCTATATGCCCATTTTGTAAGAACAATACTGAGAATATACACCACTGTTTCAATGACTGTGTTAAAGTGCAAATCTTTTGGAAATACTTGAATCAGTGGCTGGACCTTCAAAACATTGTTTTTAACAACCTATGGGATAGATTCTATTATTACTGGAACATGGAATTTAAATCTAAAACACAGGAAGTAGTTGTAAGAATGCTTCCAAGCATTGCAGTTTGGTACATTTGGTGTGCTAGGAATTCATGGCTATATGAATCAAAGATACCAAACTGGCTTACAATGGCCTCTAGTGTATATAGTACAATAAAAGCAATCATGAAGATCCATGGGAAACAATGGAAACTCTCTGAAACACATAATATCTCTGCAAGTTTGCTGTCTCTGGCTTCAGTTTCTACAGGTACCATACCAAGACAAGTGATACATGTGATGTGGAAACTTCCCCAAACACAGGCTAAACTCAATACAGATGGCTCATCTCTGAGCAATGGTGCAGCTGGAGCAGGGGTTGTTCTAAGAGATCAGCAAGGGAGGATACTGATAGCAAAATCTAAATTTTTGGGCAATATGGATAGTTTGGAAGCTGAAATCACTGCCTTGTCCATAGGCCTTGAGACCGCCTATACACATGATATTATGGACATGGACTGTGAGGTGGACTCTTTAATCCTGTTAAAAATGGTGAGGAAAGAGTTCAGAATTCCCTGGAGATTCACAGAACTGATGAGAAACATTTGGTTGATAGCTGGTGAGTTTTCTATCAACTTTTCTCATACCTTTAGAGAAGCTAATGCTGTAGCAGATTCACTTGCAAAGCTAGCTAGCACTAGCAAATTATCTAGGACTTTTACTCATCAAACTCTACCACCTAACATTAAAGGACTAGTCCAATTAGACAGCCATGAATTCCCCTATGTTAGAAGTATATAAGTGCTTTATTAGAATTCTTGGATACTGCTGCTGGTTTTTCTTGCTATTTCAGGGTATGATGACTGGAATCAATAGAAAGCAATCACAATCAAAAAGAATCTGGGACCATGAAGAAATGCTCAGGTGTTCATGTTTCAATTTACAAAATTCCCAGATTTTACATAGCCCTGTGTCTAGAACATTTCACTGGTCTTCTCCTTGGTCTTTTCAGGGAAATCACAAGGCCATTGGCCTTGTGGTAAATCTAAGCTCAGATGACCATTTTTACAACACTATGACAGGAAGGGCTGACAAATGCAGGATGTTAAAAAGACTGGAGTACATTTGTGTCATCCTTGGCAGTTTCTTATCTATGGAGGACATGGATTATTTCACAAAATTCTACTCCACAACAGCTCTGGAAGTAACTTGTTTTCTTTCTAATAATCTATTGAAACAGTTAGCTTTTTCTAATCACATTCAAGTGGCTAAGTTGTTTCTTGTCAAGTTCACCTTGATGATTACAAACCTGCTCCTTGAAATGTTATCCTCATCGGGGCAAACTTGTGTTAGTCAGGGCAACCTGTCGAATACTAACCTGGATCGATTGAGTAGATATCGATTAGAACTATCTAACTTTTGTCTCAAGGTACTTGTAATCTACCAAGTTTTTTCATCCCATGTAGTTGGGGTTTTTCTTGAACTCCTCAAGTTTTTTCATCCCAACTTTTTGGGGTTTTTCTTGGACTTATATGTAAGGATTCGAGACTTTGAGATACTATTGGTTAAGGGAGCCAAATAAATATCCCTCCAGCAATGCTGGTTTTAAATTAAAAAAAAAAAAAAAAAAAAAACAATCAATAATTTCAATTCCTAGGATCCTTTGTTACATCAATGCTACATCAAGGTACTGTACTGAACTAAAATTGTTTAGTGAAAATGAAATTGTTTTAATGAAAACCACAACATAACACATGGAAATCTCAGAAACTACCTTTGAATCAATAATTTCCGATGTCCTAGCATAAGCTGATAGAACAATGTTCCGTGATTCACATCGAAGTGTTCATGTATCTCATCCCAAAGTTTCTGAGCATTCCTCACGAACAGAAATCCATGTGCCATACTCGTACCAAATTGGACTATGTCTGCTCAATAGAATCTCAACAGATCCAAACGCCCAACGAAGGACTTGACACAAACGATCAGACTGCAGATTGATAGGAGCAGAGCCCTTGAATGCATGCAGAATACTGATCTCCAACCATGGCAGTGCATTTTAAATCCATTCAAGATATCCTCACTGATCCATATATAAATCCTGTTAGAATATATAATATATTGTCTAGCTAATCCAACCAACCTGATGCAAATCACGTGAATGGAAAACCTGACTATTTGAAAAGATGCAAATCAGTCGAGAGCCCAGAGACGGGACAAATGGCAATAACTAACCCAGAATCACTCCTCGTAGGAGACTGCGCGTGTACCAAAAACGTATTTGTGCTTGAGAGGGTGGAGACCGGCTTTGAGATCCAGAGAAATGCGCTCGCGATCCTCCTTGGCGCCAATGAAGCTTCTGATTCTCTCCTCTCTACTTCCACGAATGAGCAGATGATCCAAAATGCGAGCCATAAAACCTGATCGATGATGCAAGTGCGGTCATCGCCCAGAGCCAGTGAGTCGTCAACAATCATGTCTCTCCGCGATCATGACTCTCGATGATCATGTATTCTAACCTTCTTGGGTAAAGATCCTTGAATTCTGAAAGGGCATTAGTATAAATATTTTGTGTTCTGAATCAAGTAATTAGTGACGTCAAATATTTATCACATACTCAAAATACATGCCATGTTGTAGTTTAAAATATTTTGTGTTCTTAATTAGTTAGTAATTAGTTAATTACGGACATCAAATATACCAAAATACATGTTTGCTCTGATTGTCGAGCAACTTTTAATCATCCTTATTCATTACCTAAATTACATATTTTGAGCAAATACGACGTCGTTTATTCCACACACTTTTTAAAGCGAATAACTTTTCAAGTTCCCTTTAGGGATGATGAGAGAAGATTTCATTCTCTATATATGCATAATGAGAGAGTAAATTTGGAGAACGAAATTTATGGGAATTGAATTAGAATTCCTATTTTTAGTAAATTTTTGAAAAAACATTCCATTTTCTCTCTAAAATCTCTAAAATAGCAAAACTGTTGGATTGGAAGGAAAAATTTATATCAAATATCACCTTTTTTTCTCTACTTTAGAAAAAGATTTAGAAAACCTGTTGGACTTGCTCTAATAAGGGTAGTTTATGAAAGAATCAATATTTTTATTCCGGAAGCTAAAAGTAGCCATTAACAACATTCTTTCCTTTTTAGTGTAGATAAATATACTTCTCTGTCACAGATTAAACTGCACAAGTCACTATTCACTTAGTCAAAATTGATTATTTTCAACATTTAAATTGTACTAGTATTAGTAATCAAATATGGTTTGATTTTGTTAAATTTGTTGTAACATGTATTTTCATAATATCAAAAATTCATCATACATAATTATACATATATAAAAATATTGATGGTCAACAAAAAATTTGGTCAATGATAAAAAGTCAATTTGTGCAACTTGAACTGGAACGGAGGAAGTAGTTAAATCTATAACCGATATTGCCAAGCAAGTCCAAAACGCAGATTTGTGGATGCTCTAACACTCAAAATGATGTTTTATGTCAAACGCAAAGCAAAAAATAAATGAGTAGAACTATGAGAAGACAACTTATGAATTCTTAAAATCATAATGATAGTTTATCACCATTGTTGCAATCTTATTAACTGCGACATGACATTCCCAAACCAAAATCCGTCTTCTTTAGCTACCCAGATACATGTTTGCTCATTATTGTAACCACAATAATCTTTACCAATCGACTTATCTATAACAACAAATGCTTTATCTTTTTCTCCCCACCAAAAATGACAGAAAAATAAAGTAGTTTCAAATGTATTCATATGGAACGACCAAGCAATACTTTGACCTTTAGAAAGATTGTGGAAACCAATTTCAGTATCTTTTGATGCACAGTGAACTCGAACAACGTCATTGTTCGTAAACCCGTTGTGAACCTGCATGTGGAATTGCAGATCCGGTTTAAACAATGCTCTCAATTGGCCAAAAGTTTGGAAGAATAAAAGGATAATGAAAAAGAAGCAAGTATTTGCTCGCACCATCTTGAATTGTCTATCACAGTTTGGATGGGTTCCCTTGTATTTTTGGAGTTTATTTATACTATTTGTTTTTGGTTGGTTTATGGTAAGATATCGTGAATTTGATTGTGTGAATTTTCAAGATATTTTGAAATTTAATTTTGCACACTAAACAATCGTTTTTTTAATGCGGTTTTTCTATAACCGTTAGAGTTTAATGTTGCAGGTAACATAAATTTATTTCAAATAAAATAAATGTAAGGAAATACTAGGGATAATATATGTCATCTGCTTAATTCCAGCCTCTGGGTATGGATATAATGTAAAAATTACTTCTCTTGTCATTTAAAATTTAATTTTCAGCAATAACTCACAATCAAAACTTCTTAATTGAATTTTCATAATTAATACTGAGCTGATTCTTACCATTAACATATATTAATATATATTTAACGTTCTTTTCAAAAATAAAATATATTTAACGTCAATAATATATATATATATATATTCAGATTCAGCATACCATATACTATTTAATTATATTTTTCTAATTTTTGAAGGATATCTAAATAAAGATATTCATAGTCAAAGTCAGGTCAGTATTTTTGGTTGAGAGCTGGGACATAGAGTATGTAATAATTGATTTTAATATAAATCATCCACTGAATTGTTTTATTAATATTCTCAATATTACTACCAAACTGCAAAAATTGACATTTTTATATTGACCAATTATTTTTGACCATCAATAGTTCAATACCTTTATATACGTAAAATTATGTATGATGAAATTTTGATATTATGAAATACATGTTACAATGAAATTAACAAAATTTCATACGACCATATTTGATTATTTATACTAGTTCAGTATAAGGCCCTGTTTGCTAGAGCTTATTTCCACCATGTACTGAACTGAACTGAATTGAACTGAACTGAACTGAAGTAAAATTGATGTATTGAAAAATGGAATCAGCATAACTGAATTAACCTGAATTTCATCAATTACATTTTCACTGAACTGAACTGAACTGAACTGAATTGAACTGAATTGAACTGAACTGATCTACAGATAAGCTCTGTTAAACAAGGCCTAAATGTTGAAAATAATCAATTTTAACTAAATAGATAATGACTTATGCAGTTTGAACGGAGACAGGCGGAGTAGGAAATTTTATACTTCCTCCCTACTAACTAGACTTGCACATGAGAATTTTCACGTTCTTTTAAACATGTTGTTTTCCCTAAAAAAATGTTTTAGAGTACTTGAAAGATTTGTTTAATTTGTCAGGTGAAAAAAAAAATTCCTTCTCTTCCAATCCAAAAAGATTATCCTTCACAGTCTGACTCGTCATTTTTTTGACTTTGTGACTGACTTTTGCCTCCATCCAATGTAATTTAGTTGTAGCATATATCAAATGAAAAATTAAAAATGACATTAAGATTGCGCGTAAAATATACCAATGTTACCATTTTCTCCCTAACATATTACCTCAATTTTGAATTAATCCTGAAACTTTGTAGTAGTACCAAATGAACGTGAAGTTTAGTGACTCTAACCTTAGGAGTATTATTATTTGATGGTAAATTAGTCATATTTTGAACATATGACTTTCTAGAGTAAAAATTTAGAAAATTTTGAATGTAATTATAATTTAATATATGATTGATAAAATTATCATATTAGATATGGTTATATTAATTGTAACATTTATTTTCTATTTATTTTGGATATGCGATTGTTATATGTAGCTAAATATACCAAAAGTCAAACATGATTATTGAAATAATGAAAAGTCAACTGCGCAATTTAGTTTGAGAGGCAAAGCTCGTATCTGCAATATATAAAAGTGTAAATCAATTTTTATTAAGTACTTCCTTTGCTGCTGAAATATTTTATTATTTATCTTTATTTTCGTCTACTCGCGTAAGCACCAGAAAGTCCAGAACATTCATGTTTCTTGATTTAGATCAGATGATTAGAAAGGTATAAGTTCCTCCCTATACCTGCTCTTCCATCTAGGGGTGAGCACGATCACGAGCGTTCGTTAATCGGATCGCGATCGGATCGGTTAAAAATTGGATCGAGATCGTTCATTTAATAAATGAGCCGATCATGATCAAAAATTTTTGATCGTTTAATAAATGAACGATCAACGATCATAGACATTAAAACTCGATCATGATCGCGAACAGATCGATAAGGTGATCGATATCGATCGATAAGATAATCGATTAATATAATATAAATATATACATATTTTCTAGTAATTTGTTAATTTTTAACTTTTTTAAAAAACTTTTAAACTGATCATGATTGATCATTGATCATTTGATCGAGCCGATCGTTATTGATCATTGATCATCTGATCGATTATCTAGACGAGTCGATCGCGATCAGATCGCGATCATTATAATTTTTAAACGATCCGATCATGATCATGAATTATTTTGATCGCTTTGATCGCGATCGGATCGTGATCACCTCAAAATTTAAACGAGTCGATCATGAACATAGTGATGATCGTGATCGGATCGACTCATTATCTCCCCTACTTCCATCTAAGGGTGTCAAACCGGGTCATTCCGGCGGTCCAACCCAGCCCAGACTCGATTTGACCCGGAATTGGAATGTTTAAAAAAGAAGATCTGAGATCCAGCCCGGATGATCCGTAATAAAAAATTCATAAATTTTATTGTACCTTATTTTCAAAAGATATTAACAATTAAATTTTTGATATACGTTAGTTTACAATGAATGTAAAATAAAATTTAAATTTCAAAATATCAAATCATTTCACCATCAAAACAAACTTTTCTCAAAACATTCAAAATCTACAGAATTCGTTTTAACTAAAAAACAATCAATACCATTGTCAAACATAAGATTAAAAAAAAACCCAAAATACATGATCACAAATAACTAATATATTGAAAGCTCGATAAATTAATACTTGATAAATTAATAATCTCGATAAAATTTAATAATTTGTCCGGTCTCAACTCGGGACCAGTATTACATTGGACCTCACTTGATTAAATAATAAGATAATAATATTTTTGGAACCCCAGTGTATATATATTGGTTCCAACTAAACTTTAAATTAATAATTACTACATATAAATTTCATATATATACTTCAAAATTCTAAGATTGTCTATTAAAAAATGAATCTATAGTAACTTGTTTTTTTTGTAAAACTTCAAATCTATGGACATTTTATAGTGATCAATTTCTAACCATATTTAATAAAGTGCATTTATACCATGAACTAACTCTCTATGGTCATTTGTAAAAGCTCTTTAAATTAATAAATTATTAATTTATCGATATAATAATATCTCGCTAAATTAATAAATTATTTTGGTCCCAACATTATTAATTTATAGAGGTTTTACTCTAAAGTGTCCAGAAATGAATTCAACAAGAAAAAGAATCTATAGTATCATTTAGAATATATTAACTTAGTTTAAATAAGCAATCACAAAAAAACAAAGAATCTAAAAATGGGATGAAACTGAATTGAATTTTATTAAAATTTGTATGATCTTAAGGAAGATGACCTAAAATAAAATAAATTAAATTGAACTGATTTCAACAAAATCATAATAAACTTAAAGGAATTTTTAAATATTAAAAGGTGAACTAAATTTAATTGAACCAGAACTAAACAATTGGGATAAAAATAAATTTAATTGAAATAAAATTAAAAATTTGGGAAGAAACTAAAATGAATTGTTTTGATTAAGTTGTAATCAAATAGAAGTAAATTTAGTGAAACAAAATTGAAAACTAAATTGAATATAAACGAATCTAAACTAATAAAAATAAGGGTATCAATGTATTTGATTAAATAATTATATTGAAATTTTTTAACTAATTAATTTCTGCTTTCTAAAAAATATTACAAAATTACACTTCACTTTTAAACAAAAAAAAAAGTTTCACGCCTTTAATTTTCCCTAATGATTATGTCTTAAGGGCATGTAAAAAGAATATCACCTTTTACAAAATTGGAGATTAATATACAATTATTTTAAAGGAAAAGTCTTGGGAGTGACCGTCACTATATAGTGACCAGGGTTTTTACTGCAAATATAGAAGTAAATTATAAACAGTGCAATAAAGAAAATCAAGGAGGGACCAATTTGCAATTTTTAAAAATTTAAAAAAATCACGCGCTACGGTGTTTCCTCGCATGCTACAGTGTTTTGCTACAGTGTACTTTTATGTTTCAAGTTAAAATGTTCATCTTTCACGTTAAAACATCCATGTTTTATGTTTTAAGTTAAAATGTTTATGTTTTATTTTTCAAATTAAAATGTTCATGTTTCAAGTTAAAATGTTCATGTTTCACGTTAAAACGTCCATGTTTTATGTTTTAAGTTAAAATATTTATGTTTTATATTTCAAGTTAAAATGTTCATGTTTTAAGTCAAAATGTTCATGTTTCAAAAAATATTCATGTTTTAAATTAAACTGTTCATGTTTTATGTTTCAAGAAATGTTCATATTTTATGTTTCAAGTTAAAATGTTTATGTTTCAAGTTAAAGTGTTCATGTTTTATGTTTTAAGTTAAAATATTTATGTTTTATGTTTCAAGTTAAAATGTTCATCTTTCAAGTTAAAGTGTTCATGTTTCACGTTAAAACGTCCATGTTTTATGTTTTATATTTCAAGTTAAAATGTTCATGTTCATGTTTTAAGTCAAAATGTTCATGTTTTAAAAAATATTCATGTTTTAACTTAAACTGTCAATGTTTTATGTTTCAAGAAATGTTCATGTTTCACGTTAAAATGTTCATGTTTTATGTTTCAAGTTAAAATGTTCATGTTTTATGTTTCAAGTTAAAATGTTCATGTTTTAAGTTAAAGTGTTCATGTTTTATGTTGTACTGTAGCAACTCGACGTTGTAGCAAATCGGCACTGTAGCGCGTGGCTTGACACTGTAGCGCGTGATTTTTTAAAATTTTCTGAAATTGCAAATTGGTCCCTCCGTGTTTTTTTAACTTATATCTTATTTGCAATTTAATCTGGTCACTATATAGTGACGGTCACCCAAGAGACCAACTCTATTTTAAATTATTTAGACTATAAAACATAAAAGATTAAGGAAATAAAGTGAAAGATATTGCCCAAAATTTAAAAGATCAAACAAATTAAAAACATCAGGTCTAAAACCTAAAAGATCAAATCAAATAAACGATCAATCAAATAAAGACCAAAGTCAAGTATAAAAATATCAAGTCTAAACAAAAATAACTCAAATAATTAAAATAATATTACAATAACACCCCCTCTTTGAAATATAATTACATATTAATGGCAAAAGCAGCCCAACAAAAAGGCCGTTACTCTATGTGTCTTCAATTACTCACGTGAGTCAACGTAGAGCATTAAATACTCAATCCCCACAGCAGTTTGAATTCAAAAGCCTCTACTTCAAACATTTTGTGAAAATCCAAGTTCAAATTTATACTAACAGAAACAAACAGAAGGCTGAAGAGGGGCAATTTGGGGCAAAAGAAAAGATGAACATCACGTTGTGCTTTCGCAGATTCTTCAACCCTTTGAATCTTAAAATAGAATAAAGACAAAAGGTAGCAGAAAATTACACATAGGCTCATAGCCCTGTTTACATCATCAGTTTTGTTGGCTATAGCTAGGAGGCCATATCGTTTCTAGTATAAACCTCGTGAACTGATCCTCTTTCTCTTTCTTGATTCATTGCATTTTCACATTTTCTTGTAATCTGCAGCTTTTTTACACTTCCCCCCAAAAAGGCCCATGCCATCCATTCCAAGACCATTTTTTGTTTCATTTGTTTTTGGAATCAATGCGCTAATTTCTGTGTTGCATTGTTGAAAAAAAGGCATCATTTTTATTAGTTTTCATCCTCATCCCACCAGGGCCATGCTGTTCATCTTGCTTGGCATGGTGATTTCCATGTAGCTGGGATTCATTTTTTGTTTGTGTTTTGTGAGAAGAAGAAGAAGAAGAGAAGAATCTTTTCATGGCTTCTTTGAAACCAGGAGTTTTGCAGAAGCTGTTGCAGAATGTGGGCAACAAAGATGCCAGAGTTGTGGGTGAACACCGCTCTGCTCTCCTTCAGGTATTTCATTTGAAGTGATTTGGCTGTTTTCATGTTCATGTTGAGTACAGTTCCTGGTTGTTTTTGTTGGATTTGTGTCTTAAAAGGAAACCTTTTTCAGCATTTGATTGTTACTTCTTTTAGATCCTTTCTTAAAAACTATTCTTGATAGTTAGTACTTGAATATAAATATGGACCTACCAAAATGCACACAAGTTGAAAGTATGTGAGTTAATGAAGAGAAGAAAGTAGTAAATATGAAAGTTAGTTATATAACAGTGAAAGCAACATTTTACTTGGCTGGTTAGAATCTAATGAATGTTTCTTTGATTCCCCCAATAGGATCTCTTTCCTGTTTCTTTCATGGTCTAATATGTCCCTTTAATGTTAGTCAGAAGTACTGAGTTTCAAACTAGGATTTTGGGTTGGATGTGTTTTTGTAGCATTATACAGGAGAAATGATTACATTGGCTTCATGTGGTCCTTATCACCAGTTTATGTGTTTTTATGTACAGATTCAAGTTTTATTTTCCGGTTGTTGTTGCAGTTATCTGTTGGTGGTTGGGTTTTTTAGTTATTCGTTTAATTGTGAAATACTGAACAGGTTATTGGAATAGTGCCTTCACTGGATGATGATCCATGGAAAAGCAGAGGATTTTATCTAAGAGTGTCAGATTCCATGCATTCTGCCTATGTGTCTGTGTTGGGTGAGGATGTCGAGTTGATATTGAGTGACACGATTCAACTAGGCCAATTCATTCATGTTTCTCGGCTTGATCCGAGCTCCCCTGTACCGGTGCTCTGTGGCATTAAACCTGTGCCGAAGCGGAGGCCTTGTGTTGGCACTCCAAAAGATTTGATCTCCAGTGATGCTCTGACTGGTAGAAAAACCACTGGCACCAAAATGGTGAAGAAGTGCGCTGGACTAGGAAAGAAAGTGGAAGTTAAGGAGACGTTAGAGGTAAAACTGAAAAGAGTGATGGAAAGTGATCATGCAAAATCAAGGAGGCTCTCATTTAGCAATGGCAAAGTTCCGGGGCCAGAAGTTAAGGGTAATCTGGAGGAGAAAACCAACAGAGTGATGGAAATTGATGATGTGAAATCAAGGAGGCTCTCATTTAGCAATGTCAAGGTTTCGGGGCCAGAAGTTAGGAGGTTGAGCTTAGATTCAATGAGAAAAGGGTGGGATCAAAGCCCCAGAGGCAGTAATTGTGGCTTATTAGTGTCAAAGTCAAAATCAAAGGAAGGACATGGCTCAGATTCAGTATGTTGATACTCTACCTTGAAATCTTATGTCATTTCTTATACATGCATTGTTTAAACTGTTTTGTTGCTCTACTTTATGTGTTCCCTGTTCCTGGTGCTCATTGTTTGCATCATCTCCCTTACTAGGCATAATTTTTTTGTGATTGGGATTCTTTACCGGTTCATAAAAAAAATATTCAATGCATTGATTAGGTAACTTATTGAGTTCTGGAAAAGGCTATTCTTCTGCCTTTTGATGTTCTGGGGGTGTTTACACGACATACCGTCATGGTGTTGTTAATGCTACAAGTTATTCTGCTACTGGCTTGATGCCTATGTAGGTGTTTGTAACATCACTGCATTACTAGTTACTGTGTGGCTGTATTGCCAGATGGCAGATATGCATAGAACAAATTTCTGCATAATTTGGCGCATCATTTATTCATATAGATGCAAACCCAAGATCTCAAAATTATGATCTCTACATCATTTTAAATATGTGTTGTCACGTTAAACTCGTAGGTTTTGCTTTTGATTTTGTGAATGTAGAAATTATTCACTACCTGTTTCTGTCCACTCTTTGGTATGCAGCTCTTTATTTTAAGCTCATTGTGTATTGATTTTATTTTCATCATGAAAATATCTTGGCTTGTCTGGTCTCCATTTCCATCTGTGCATGTGAATAATTGGAGTTTAGAACTTTCTTGATTAAGCTTTGATCAATCTGGTGTAAAGGAAATGTATCTTGTTCTTCTGCACGATCTAGCTCAACCATTCATTTTTTAAACTTCTTTTGTCCCTGTTCTCCTATTTAGGTCACAGTTATCAAGAAAAATTCTTCCAGTGACTCAACATCAAGACATTTATTAGTATCACCACTTAAGTCGAAAAATGTGATGGTGTCGCCAAAAATACCAAGCAAACCATTACCTATTAGAAAAGATGTGAAATCACTGAACAAAACGCCTCCAGAACATCCCAAGGACAAGAAGGATGCGAATTGCAGGAATCAGTGTGAATCAAAGATCTTAAACAATCCAATTTCGGATACGATCCGATATCTTGGAGGGGTATGGAAGTTGATAAGTGTCTAAGCTTTCAATTTTGAATATGCAACTTCAGGTATTCATGTCTTTTATTGCTACCTCAGGAAGTTAGGGATCACAGAAATGCTGCATTTTCAGCTGCTGCACATGCCATAGAAGAAGCATCTGCTACTGAAGGAGTTATTTGCTGCATGAGGTCTTCTTTCTGCTTCACATGTCTAGCAATGTATTTATGCATTCTCACTTAACTAAGCCTGTCTATTCGTGTTTAAATGGTTATTGCCTTGTCATCTAGTCGGTTTCCCTTTTTATTCTATTTAACTCTTCTTCCTTGATATTCTTTATTGACAGGAAATTTGCAGAACTGTGTGAATCATCTGATGCTATGGGACCATTTGTGGAAAGTTTTTTGAATCTTCACAAGGATATGGAGAATGCAGCTATGGTGATTGAAGCTTTAGTCAAAACACGAATTCTTGAATCACAGGGTGATAATTCTTGTACATCTCAGGGATGGTTGCCGCCAGATACTTGTTGTGATTCGGTTAACAAGAATGCCTTGTCATGGGTTCAAGCTGCTGTTGAGAATGATCTTTCCAAGTTCTCGTTGCTCAGGAAGGAAGAGAAGAAAGGCATTCAGAAGGGTGAGAAATGCATATACGTTGTAGTTGAAGACACCCTTAAGAAGACTGAAACAGACAACTCTCCAGCAAAAACTAAGAGAAGCCCAAAGAGCTCTCATTTGCAAAAATCGCCTTCAAGTTTAAGGGGGGTTTTTCCAACAACAAAGGGAGTTGATACTGAAACACAAGTGTGGCAGAAGGGTAATGGACTCAAGGATGGCGCAGAACTAGCTGAAAGTTTGCTCTCCTTTTCTCGAGGATGGTTCCTTAACTACTTGGAAAATCTTTTATGCATGCTGAGTGAAATGAGTGCTGCTGAGAGGAAACCTGAAACAGCAAGCCTCCTTGGACAGCTTAAGAGAGTTAACAGGTGGTTGGATGATACATTCATGCAAGGTACTAGAGTTGATGCGCGGATAGAAGACTTGAAAAAGAAGTTGTTCGGGTTTTTATTGGATAATGTGGATTCTGCTATCCAGTCCAAGAGGTAGTTATGATGGGAATTAGTACTAATTTATTCAGACTGACTCATTATTCTAGGGATCTTTTGCTTAGTTAGCTGACAATATGTCAGAATCATTGGCTGATAAATTAGCATATAGGGATGAACATGATTGGAATGCCTGATTTGAAATGGGAAAGTACTCTGGTTATCATATTTAGATGATGTCTCTTTTAATGATTGATGTTACTGAGTTTCTGCAAACTAGACAAATATGTTTTTATTCCATTAACTAAGTTCATAAGAAGAAATACCGAAACTTTGTTCTAAAAATGCTTATACTTAATGGCCTTGTGACCCTGCCTGCATGTATAGCTATATAGCTAGAATAAGGAAAAGCTTATACTTTCTGCCCGTGCCTTGCTCATTTGCATATACATGCAAGGAAATAACAGATGATCTCTAAACTTTGTCTAATTATCTTCCCCATCATCAACAAGTAGCTTGGAATCGAGTTGTGTTGAGATTCTCTTGATGATTCTTTGCCCAGTTCTTCATTCCCTTGCAGGATTTCATGTGAGAATGCAGTTTCTCCGGATTGAAGTGCTTCTGGCATTGCCTGCATCACCAAAAATGCAGTAATTTTCATCAGGTGACTGAATCTGGGTGAGTAAACTGAGTATTAAAGATTATGATAGCTGGATTGCTTAGACTTACGAGCACTTCGGTCCATAGATTGGCATGTAAGCAGGATTAGGACTTTTGTTCTCAGATTCGCTTCTGCTATTCTTTGATGAAGCTCTCACCCCATCAAAGCTCTTCCTGTGAAGATATTATGCATCAAAATCATGGAAATGTATGCAAATAAACTCTGTTTCATGTTTGTGAAGTGTAAAAAAGGATGATCATATATATATACCTGCCACTCAGCTGTTTTGGCAGCATCAGTTTAGTCCCCATGACCCTTTGAGACCCTCCTATTTTGTCTGCTTTTTGCAGCATGCCACTAGTGTTCACCTCATTACTCATGGATGGGGTCTTGCTGCCTCGATTTATCGAGACCATGACCGAATCATTCGTGTCAATGGCTCCACAAGTGATCAGGTTCTTGAACAAATGAGACGCCCCGTGCTTGGTGTAGCTCTTGTTCTTAGTGAACGAGGGCCGTGGTGGGGTTGCAGGCGGCGTTCCATTGGGCCCCACATTCTCGTTTCCGGCCTTGCCCTTCTTGCTCTTCTTCTTCTTATCCTTAATCTCCTCATGCTGCTGTTTGGAGGATGCATCAGTGCTGAATGAAAATTCTTGATTGTCATCTGTCACAGTAGAGGATTTGTCAGAAGCAAATGTCTGTGAGTCATCTAGTTCCTCTGATATTTCTTCTTGAGGTGACATTTTGGTTTGTACTGGTTCTTGAGGATGATGCTGATCTTCTGGTTTGTATGAATTTGTGTCTGCTTCTTTCTGTTTTTGCACTGAGAATTTGTTTCCCATGTTGGAATCTTCTTCTTCTGTAATTTAAGTATTATCATCAGAAAAGAAAATATGTTAATTTATGTCAAAGAATATGTTTAAATAATGAAAATATACCATATCCTTTCATCCCATACAAAGATTGGAATAATTGAACAACTTTAGTAAAGTCTATCATCTTTATTGCTAATTATGGTCTGAAAATTCTTACATGAATAGGAACAAGATCAAATAAGCTGTAAATATAGTTTAGCCAATGAAATGGAAAATGGAGAATCATACATGGTCAAAATCTATCTTTAGTGAAATATTTTCTTTAAAGATTATAATTTACATTTATAAGCATGAATAGATTAATAATTTTGTAAGCAAAATAGATGTACAAAAATGGAATAAAAATAAAGTGAAAAAGTACCTAGGACTAAAGAGGAGGAAATTTCGGAACCCTTCAAGACGTATTCGTTATCTGAAATTGGGGTAATAAGATCCTCATCCAGCAAATCTTGCCATACATAACCTCCCTTGTACCTTCTGCAAAATCATTCAAGCCTTTTGATTGATTCACTTCAATACAAGTATACAACAAATCAATTGATTGCAATGAAATCAACTAAAACAAGAAACAAAAATCATTCTTGAAAACTTCATGTAAATACACAATTTCAGCTGAAAAGAAGTGAACTGAACTAAGAATCGATGATATAAGACGTATTCAGAGTAGAGTATCTAAATAAACAAACATTCTGATGTACGAATAGAAAAACTCTTATAAAATAATGTATGAATAGTGATGTCCACAAACTAAAGACAATTAAACACGTTAAAAGCGAGGATCCAAAATGTGTTGTTGAGTATGAATTTCGACAACAAACTGAATTTAGTGAAACTGATTTCCTCATTCTCATCAAACTTGCCATGCTTTTATAACACAACATCTACATGACTGTGTGTGTGCGTGTTTTGCTTGCCTTGTGGAAAACAAGAACTTTAATAAAAAAGGGATAAACAAATTAAAAATGTTATAGATTTTCCGACGAACCTTTTATACGACCAAGCATAGGATTCCGGCAAGTCTTTTCCCCGCAGCTCCGCCAGCCACCTCTTAACATCTAATCCATTTCCGCCACGAAATCAAACCCAAATCAAGTTTTTAGTTTTCAACACCAAAAACAATACAAATTTAGAAGAAATTCTATATAATCTATATTAAAAAAGGCAAATTGAGTTTCATATAGGTAGAGAAGGGAGCTGCTATGTATCCTATTTATAGAGCCAAGAACACAATAAGTCATATATTTAGTGAATGAAATTACATATTACAACAATCTAATCCGTTTCCAGATTATGCGAATATAGATACATCTTAATAATAATACATATTAATGCGAAAGATTATCGTCATATACAAACGCTTCACACATATATAGACACGTGTTAATGAGTGTCTATATACGGCCTGATCACGATATGAGATGAATTTCGATCATTACCTCGCAAATGTACACCATTTTTAGAGAGCTGATGAACTCGGATGAGATGAGGATGATCGATTCGGCCATTTCGACTGAGGAAATAAATGATATTGAGCCTTCTAACCTCTGCACCAGCTTGCTGATGAATCTCCATTAATCTTCTGCTAATTATTAAAGTGGCACCAGAAGAATGAGAGGGGAATATAAAGAAGCTGTTCTTTTTAGGCTATTTATTTATCAGCTTTTTTATTAACGTAATCTCAAAAAAGGGTAGAAAATAATTATGAATCAATCAAATGGAAAGTAAGACAAACACAATCTTTGCCTATGCCGGCTTGCATGCTGTAGAAAAAGGCACAATAAAGGTCTACTAGTAGGAATCTATTTATCGTGCTTAACCAAGTTTCATTAAAATATTAATTCACTGTATTCACACAATTAACATTAAATTATATTATTAATTATCATGCAGGCCTAACTGTCTTTCCATGCATAGAGAGGATAAATTTAATTGTCTTAATATATTTTATTTTTAGACTTGATAATTAATTATTTGGAAAGGTGTTGCTTGATGCTTATTTGTAGGGGTGTTTTTGAGCCATTCCATAGGGTAACTTGGTCGATCTGATCTTCCGTGATATTCTATGTTATTAAACCAGCTTTTTTGACCACCCTTTTAATCTCCCAATGGATAGTAAAGTATAAGAAACATTCTTCCGCATGCATCATCATTTTACAATGATTATTATTTTTCGATCTTCTTACAACTTTTGATGGGGTGTATAATTGATTTAGCCATTATGAGATTTAAGGCCCTATTTTGACAAAGTTTTTCTGTAAATAAGTTTAGTTCGGTTAAATATAATACTCCCCCGTCAGGCAAATCTGCATACTTAGGCCCTGTTTGTTGGATGGAGTTTATTTCTTAATGTACTGAAAGAAACTGAATTGAAATGAACTAAACTGAACTGAAGTGAAAATTAATGTATTGAAAAATGGAATCAGCATGACTGAATAAACCTGAATTTCATCAAAATACATTGTTCACTAAACTGAACTGATCTATAGATAAGCTCTGAAAAATAGGGTCGTACTATTTATTTAGTCAAAATTTTGACTTTAAAATTGAGTTAACAAATAAGTTTAAAAATGATCGTATTTGACATTTCTAAATTCGTAATAACACATATTTTTGAAATATCAACTATATTTATCTTATATACATACACAAATAAAATATTAATGATCAACATTTCATGAGTCAGCTTATGAAAGTCAAAGTGTCCAACTTTTGCTGAGACGAGGGAGTAGTTCAATTTAGGCCCTGTTTACTAGAGATTATTTCTTGATGCACTGAACTGAACTGAACTGAATTAAATTAAACTGAACTGAACTGAATTGAACTGAACTGAAGTGAAAATTGATGTATTGAAAAATGGAATCAGCATGACTGAATTAACCTGAATTTCATCAAATTGCATTTTCACTGAACTGAACTGAACTGAATTGAATTGAACTAAACTGAACTGAACTGATCTACAGATAAGCTCTGGTAAACAAGGGCCTTAGTACATTTAATTTTTTTTTCCAGTTCTGATTAATAAATTTATATTTTTTATTTCAGTTTATTCAGTTCAATAATTTTAAATAAATATTACTTTAAAAAAAGATAAATTTCAAAATTATTTCAGTTCGGTTAAGTTTAGTTCAGTTCAGTCCAACAAGAAATAAAGTTCAAGCAAGTAGGTTTTAAGTAAAATAAAGTAAAATTAGTGTATCAAATTGCATTTCACCTGATATGATATGAATTGATTTAAAATGATCTAATCTAGGCTGAAAAATTCATATAAGTTGGGGAGAATAGATCCTAATCTAAACTAAAAGAAAATGCGTATCGATCTAAACTAAAAGAAAATGGGTGACACATAATTTGTCTTTACGAAAAATGGAGAGAGTATTTTTGGTGATTTGCTAGCAAGGTTTTGTCTGCCTCCGAAGCACACACAGTGTTGACATATGTACACACAGTAATACGTAGGTATATATTGGCTGTCTTCATTGACTTCTTTATCAAACATTCAACTCTCCATTTTTAATGTGCAAACTTTTTTATGCACATATTGGTAGCCAATATAAATGTTTTTTAATGTCCTAACTAACTACTATAGTAATGTACTTGTCGTCATCCACGCAACTATTTTAAAAAATTAGGAAAAATGAGTATTTATACATTTAATATTTTATTTTTTTGATGATAGAAATTGTTTGTTCTGCGATTCCCCAAGTATCCAAATCCCTGAAAAATGGGTTATACGCATTTCTTTTTGAAAAAGAAAAGAAAAAGGAGCTATAACAAGCAAGAACAGCTATTGAATGCTCTTGATTATAAAGAGAAAATACTGTTGGATCGATGTTCATCCACGACTACAAAATACATCTCAAACTAGAAAATCATGAAGAAAACACAGATTAAACATTTTGTTTTTTAGAAATACACAGAAAATTAAACAACAGGAATTATCATTAATTTATCCATCAAATAATATCTGACCTTTTGGTACTGTTGCGTTTTTGTGCGAAGTATGATTCTCCGGTCTCATGTAATCCGGCTGCTTCATCTTCTCTTTGTCGGTGGAGAGAACACTGGTGCAACTTGATTCTTTTCTCGTAATTCATGAATCTCTACACCTGATATATATATATATATATATATATATATATATATATATATATATATATATATATAATCCAAGTTAAAGGAAGGCCAAAACCAAATAAGTTTTGGGTTCTTTTATAAAACCCAAAACTTGTATGGCAAGACAAAGTAAGGTTGGAGATGATAACGTAAAAGAGAAGTGTTTCTAATTTTGTAAATAATGAGACAGTTTTAATAGAACGGAAAAAGTATGAAATAGAGTTGCGGATGACTGAATGATCAATCAAACAAAGCATCATTCCAAGACACATAAGTTGCTTACATGTATTTTTTGGCCTTCCTTTTGATGAATGCTCAATGATGATGACAGGCTCAAGTTTCATCTATGAAATAAAGGGCTTCTTTGAATTGTGAAGATATAAATAGACGAAAAAGACATTTAATTTTTAGGGTCATTAATTAATTTGTTGTTAGGCACGATTAGCCAACCTTTTGTAGATCGAGAAGGTACGTACGTTGGAGGGTTATTTTTGTTTTTTTTTTTTAAAAATAATAAAAAATAATAAAGCCAAAAGCGTGCGTACCGTTTCAACTGAGATTTGCTAACCAATTTTAACGAATTAATTAGCCAACCTAACTAATCCTTATCTATCTAATTTTTATCACTGAATACACTAAAAATAGTATTTCTTATGCCCTGTTTATTAGAGGTTACTTCTTGATGAACTGAACTAAACTGAATTAAATTGAACTGAATTAAACTGAACTGATCTACAAATAAGCTCTGGTAAACAGGGCCTTAGTAATATCCTTTTCTTCCTCGAGAGTTCCTGCACGGATGAAGATTAACATAAACCGATAACAATGATTAGGTTTTGGTTAATTAATCAATAAAATTTTAATTAATTATTACACAACAGGAGACATCCTATGATTGAGTATTAAGGTAATGATGGATCATCAATTATTAGCAGATTTGCAAATCATTCTGTACAGTTGTTTCAGTACTCCATTTGACAACATATTGGTGTAATAATCAAATGATCATGGTTTAACTATAATATAGGTGTCCTTAGGCTCTTTGCTAAAGCTTATTTCTTGTTGCACTGAACTGAACTGAATTAAAAAATTAACGTATTGAAAAATGGAATCAGCATGACTGAATTAACCTAAATTTCATTTTCACAAAACTAAACTAAACTGAACTGAACTGAACTGAATTGACCTGAACGGAACTGATCTACTAATAAACTCTGACAAACAGGACCTTATTGTTTGGTGCGGAGAATGAATGGATGCACTGATTAATGATTATATTATAAATATCTTATTTATTCTAAATAACCTTATTTTAAATTAATTACTAAAATGACACTCTCTCAAAACTAATACCCAATAATAACACTCATTTTGCCACCTCAATGCCACATTTTTTTTAAATATGATTTTATCTAGGGTTGGCAAAATGTACCGAAATATCGTACCAACCAAAATACCAACCAATACCATACCAAAAATACCGTACCAATTATATACCGACTTTAGTGGTAAGGTATTGGTATTTTCACTAAACTAAACTAAACTGAACTGAAGTGAATTGAGCTGAACTGAACTAAACCGATCTACAAATAAACTCTGACAAACAGGACCTTATTGTTTGGTGCAGAGAATGAATGGATGCAATGATTAATGATTATATTATAGATATCTTATTTATTCTAAATAACCTTATTTTTAAATTAATTACTAAAATGACACTCCCTCAAAACTAATACCCAATAATAACACTCATTTTGCCACCTCAATGCCACATTTTTTTAAAATATGATTTTATCTACGTGTATAATTATGTAAACCTCATTCACAGCCTCGGCTGCGGCGACCGCTTGTTCGGAGCACCACATCCGGTCTGAGCGGATTACGTCTACGCCGGCCACCGCCACCACCTACCGGACCCGACCTTCCGAAACCCTCTTCTTAATCGTGACTAAATCTATATGCCGGCATCGTCTCCGCTCCGGCACCTTTTCCGACCCCTTCGTCATCGAATAGTAATTACTTTATTCTCATAAATATTGAGATGCAACAAAGCAGTTATGGCTGCAATGTAACTAATTGCAGGCTTGCAGCTATGGAGGATTTGTTAATGGATTCATTGTCACAATATTAACCAGCAGTCGGCCTCGCTACCCAGAGGGCCTAGCTATTTGCACCAGCGCTCCTTTGCCTTCTGAAGCAAATATGTTCATAATTATTACCATGTCTAGACAGCCAATTCTACTATTAGTTGCATATAGCATTATAAGAAATTGAACTAAACTGAACTATATTAAACTATACTAATTTACAGATAAAATCAAGACAAGAAGACAAGGCATATGGTTGTTGTCATTCTTGGACCCCATCAACAAGTAATTTATATAGAAAAGATTATAGTTCAAACTATCAAATTGGATCAAAGCTAAAATTTGATTGGACGAATTTAGTTTGAATTAGTTACAAATTTAGTTTGAACGGGAGACAAATTTAGTTGAAAATATCATTTTTGAATTTTTACTGAAAAAAGCTTCCTGTGCAGAAACAGTTGATATAGAGGAAGTACTAATATGGCCAAATAAACTATCTACAAACCTAGAAAAATGAAGAAAAAACTGAAAGAGAGTAAATGTATATTGGTAAATATATACCATCGTACTTCCAACTAATTCGGTTCATACTAGTCGACTATAAGTAGGTAATAATATCAGACAAGTAATCAGCCGTAAGAAAATAAAGATATTCAATTATATCATTATATTAGAAATAAAAAAAATATTTAGCAATATTATTTGAATTCTCCCTTGGGAGTCTGTTTCCATCATTTTAATCATTTAGCCCAAGATATGGTTGAATATACCAAAATACCCCTCTTTTTTAGTAATGGAAAATCTAGGTTACTTCAAATAGGGGGCAATATAGTCATTTTTTGGGGCTACATTTAGCAATTAAGAAAATATAAGGCGAACCAAACAATTTTGACAAGGCCGGCTAGATATCTAATTCTAACGTAATTTGGTTGGTGGCCAAATTTCAAGAAAAAATGAAGGTGCCTGGGCCGAATAATTACTAGGAGGTCTGGTTATGGTTCTGAGTCCATTGGTTTCAGGGTTGTAAATATACCAGCTCCTTCAATTGGTTTCTGAGTCCATTGATTCCAAGATTAACTCTCCTTCCATTGAAGACTTTGGGACAACATTGAGGCTTTCTTTTGAGCTGCATTCCAAGGTTATTGTTACGAGTCAAAGGGTGGCCCAGGGGCAAACTTGTCAATTTGCATGCTTCCTTTTATGATGCTTCCAGGAAGTTTCCCTTAGCCATTCAGCCGTTTGAAGCAGCAAGCTCCACTCCTCTGCAACGTACGAGTTCGTCCTCGGTGATTCCGATTTGATGCCATTTTCTAGATTCCATTCCATCTCCGTTTTTCTAGTATAAAAGAAGGCAATGTGCCATAGGAAGGTATGAAGAAAATATCTGAGTTGCTTGATTTTTCCCCTAGAACTTTAGTTGTAATTTTCCCCCTTTTCGTTCATAATTAAATCCAGAAAATTGTCCCAAAGATTACTGTTTTCTTCTCATTTGTTATTCTGATCATAACAAATTGGTATCAGAGCAGGCTCTCCTCGGAGGAAACATGGCAGAGGGCACGCGATTGAAACAAATTGAGACCCAGATGAAGGAATTGGTGTCATCGGAGTTCACGGGGTTCAAAACTCAGTTGGAAGCGTCGATCGATTCGAGGGTCTCAGCGGGAGTGGCGGCGGCCATCCAACCTCTCAAGGCCAAATTTCAGTTGCAGATGGAGCTGTTGACCAACGCACTCCAGAAGTTAGGGGAGAAGGCGGCCGGAGACGAGCGGCTAGAAGGGTCACGCCACAACACCCCTCGATCGACGGGGGAAAAAACGCCGATCCAGAACGACGCGATGGCAGCCCAACTTCAACGCAACGCCGCAGGAAAGATGGTCTTTTCCGACGTGCAGCCCACTTCCGGAGGCGCACGCGGGAAGAACCTCATGGAGCAGGAGGTTCCACCTACTTTTTTTCCCATAACGCCAGACAGAGATTGGCGTCAAGTGTGCCTGAACAGTTTCAAGGGATGTTTTCCGGCCTTCCACCGTTACCGCAATACTTCCGAGGACCTTCCCGGGAGGATTTTGCTCCGCCGAATTTCCCTCAAGGGAATTGGAGAGAGCCACCACGGGCTATGTTAACTTCCATACCGCCGCATCAGCTGAGGGACCAAAGGAGCGATCTTTCTGGATGGAATTGGAGAGATGGGGCTGGTCGAGCTGATCACCCAAGGATTGAGCTGTCATCTTTCACCGGTGAACGACCAAGGGAATGGCTTCGTAAATGCGGTAAGTTTTTTAACTACCTGCAAATTCCGGATCATCAACGTGTTAATGCGGTGGAATTTTACCTTGAGGGTAGAGCTGAGGTTTGGTTTCAAAGTGAAAAGGCAGTTAGAAGCATGATGTCATGGTATGATTTTCAAGAAGCACTGTTGAAACGGTTTAGTGAAGTTGGTGGGCGTGATGAGGTTGAAGAATTTAACAAATTGCTTCAGAAAGGAACAGTGCGTGATTACCAAGAACAGTTTGAAGAGTTAAAGTCCTTAGTACTCAGCAAAGATCCACACCTTTCTGAGAGTTACTTTATTTCGAGCTTTATAAGCGGGTTGAAAGAAGAGTTGAAGCCAATGGTGAAAATTATGAAGCCTCCAACCTTGTACCAAGCCATGGAAATTGCCCTATTGCAGGAGATGAATTTGGATTTGGGCAGGAAATCACGGGGAAATCAATTGGTTGGGGCTACCAATGATCGATCATCGACGAACGGTGGAATGAAGGCTCCTTGGAGAAGGCCACCTGCCCCAGTGAAGGTACCAATGGAAGGATTTAAAAGGATTTCGCCGGAAGACCTACAGTATAGAAGAAATAATCAACTGTGTTTCAAATGTGGCGAAAAATACACGCCAGCACATCAATGTAAATTCCGCCAAGTGAGCTACATTTCGGCGGAAGAACCAAAGGAAGAGGAAGGAATTATGGTGGTCTCTATGGAGAGCAAAGAAATGAAGCTGTTGGATGAGGCAGAATCGGAGGATGAAGAAGTTGATCATTTCGAAGTGAGAACCATTGGCTGCAAGAAAAGGCCAAACACCATTTCCTTGAATGGTCGTATCAATGGTCAGATTGTGAAGATGTTGTTGGACACGGGGAGCACGGATAGCTTCATTGATCCGCGAGTGCTTCGACGTTTAGGGTTCAATGCAGTGACGACACGACCCTTTGTGGTCACAGTGGCTAACGGGGGTCAACTAAGGGGCAATCAATTTTGCCCCAATGTGCAATGGAGTGTGAGTCAATACGATTTCAAGTTCGATATGAAGATCTTGCAACTTGGGGATCTGGATATAATTCTAGGGGTGGATTGGATGAGCAGGTTTGGCCCGATCACCTTTGATTTTCCAGGAAATCATGTTAGCTTTTATAACCAGGGATCACAGTGGACGTTGCGGGGTGATTTGCATGAAAGTCAGTTCCAATTGTTGAGAGGAAATGAGGCTCGGGAACTCACAACTTACAAAAAGAGGAAGTCACAATTTATGAGTGTGGAAGAGGTTATGCGTCAAGCATATGAGGATCTACAGAGGGGAAAGGCTAGGGAACTCGGAGGAGAGAGCTGCAGTTCGAACAAAATTGCAAGGATAATAGAAGAAGAGCCTCAAACCACCGAAACCATCAGGTCCTTGCCGATCCCTGAGAAACTAAGGGAGATTTTGGCAGCCTACTCAGAAGTTTTTGCAACTGCATATTCGTTCCCTCCGGAGAGAGAGGTGGATCACCACATTGTGTTGAAAAATGAAGCTGAACCGTTTAAGATCAAGCCCTACAGATACCCGCATTCCCACAAGAACGAAATTGAAAGGCAAGTCAGAGAGTTGCTGGAAAACAAGGAGATCCAAACCAGCAAAAGCCCCTTTTCTTCTCCGGTCTTGTTAGTAAAGAAGGGTGGTGGATCGTGGAGATTATGCATCGATTACCGGAGATTGAACGACTTAACAGTCAAGGACCGTTTTCCGATTCCGGTCATTGACGAGTTGTTGGACGAGCTACATGGGGCGAGTTACTTCACCAAGCTTGATCTAAGATCGGGGTATCATCAAATTCGAGTGGCGGAAGAGGACGTGTACAAGACGGCTTTCCAAACCCACCATGGCCACTTCGAGTTTCGAGTTATGCCGTTCGGGTTAACTAATGCCCCAGCGACATTTCAAGCTCTTATGAACAACATATTTCAGAAATGTTTACGGAGGTTTGTGTTGGTGTTTTTCGACGACATCCTAGTTTACAGCAAGTCCTTGGAAGAACACCTTGGGCATGTGGAACAAGTTTTGGGAATTTTGAAAGAGCACAAGTTGTTTGCCAAGCTAGCAAAGTGTGTCTTCGGAGCACAAACAGTAGAGTACCTAGGGCATACCATCAGTAGTAAATGTGTTGGCATGGATGACAAGAAAGTCAGTTGTATCTTGGAGTGGCAGATTCCCAAAACAATTAAGGAGCTGCGTGGTTTTTTGGGATTGACAGGATACTACCGCAGGTTCATCTCGGGTTATGGCATCATATGTCGGCCCCTCCATGATCTTCTCAAGAAAGACGCGTTTGTATGGTCAGAGGAAGCAACCACTGCATTCAACAAGCTCAAGGAAGTGATAACTACATCACCAGTTCTGAAACTCCCCGAGTTTAACCAGCCCTTTGTGATTGAGACTGACGCGTGTGACTCCGGGATGGGGGCGGTATTGATGCAAGGTGGCCAGCTAATTTCCTTTTTAAGTAAGGCTTTCTGTCAACGCAACAAAGGTCTGTCGACGTATGAGAAAGAGCTACTAGCGTTGGTAATGGCGGTTGACAAGTGGAAACACTACTTGACAGGGAATCATTTCATCATTCAGACGGACCACCAGAGTCTGAAATACCTTTTAGAGCAGAAGATTAACAACGCCCTCCAGCATAAATGGATCACGAAGTTGTTGGGACACAGCTTTGAGATTCAGTACAAGCCCGGAAAGCTCAACCGAGCGGCAGATTCACTCTCAAGAATGCCACGAATTGAAGAGGGAACTGGTGAAAAATGGGGTGGAGGAACCACAGAGCCAAAAAGGCAGCCGGCAACCACACTCGAGGGCAGTGAGGACCTTGGAGATGCTATAGAAGCCTCACTTAAGGCCACCCTCACCTCCTCTTTATTACCAACCTGGCTGGTACAGCTCGAGGCGAGTTACGATGGGGATTCAGAAGCACAAGAAGTGATTGCGGCCTTAACACTTGAACCGAACTCCCGAGTTGAATTTCAGTATGCTAAGGGAATATTAAGGAAGAATGGGAAGATTTATGTGGGATCCTCAGGAAACTCTCGAAGAGACATCTTAGCTACCATGCACTCCTCGGCAATAGGAGGCCATTCCGGTCAAACTGCCACCGTCAAAAGAGTTCTGTCTGTGTTTTACTGGCCAGGTATGAAACAAGAAGTGCTGGATTTTGTTAAGACCTGTGAAGTCTGCCAAAGAAACAAGTCCGAACATTGCCATTCCCCTGGGTTGTTGCAGCCTCTTGAGATCCCGAACCAAGCTTGGAAGAACATCTCCATGGATTTTATAGAACGTCTTCCTGTCTCCGGCGGGTATGACACTATTCTAGTGGTGGTGGATCGACTCACTAAATATAGCCACTTCTTGGCTCTCTCCCACCCATTCTCTGCTCAGAAAGTTGCAACTCTCTTCTTCGACGAGATCTATCGCCTCCACGGCCTTCCCGATTCGATTGTGACAGATCGTGAAAAAATTTTCACAAGTATGTTCTGGAATGAGTTGTTCTCATTGGTTGGCGTTAAACTACAGTATAGCTCAGCATATCACCCCGAAACCGATGGTCAGACGGAAAGAGTTAACCAAACATTGGAGAGCTACCTGCGATGCTTCTGTTGCGAAAAGCCAGAGACCTGGAAATCATGGCTCACCGCTGCCGAGAAATGGTACAACACTTCGCATCACAGTAGCATCAATATGACTCCCCACGAGGCTTTATATGGAGTTAAACCACTTCATATCCCTTTCGGCACATGGACAGATTCCCTATTTCCGGCAGCAGGGGACATGTTAAAGCAGAGGCAAGTTGTTGATCGATTACTCCAGGTGCAGCTGCAGAAATCTCAGGCTAGAATGAAGCAATTTGCGGATGCAAAAAGGACCGAAAGAACATTCGAGGTGGGCGACTGGGTGCTCCTTAAGCTCCATAAGTATAAACAACAATCTGTGCAAGCGCGACCTGAAGCCAAGCTCGCTTCCAAATATTTTGGTCCTTACCAAGTCACTCAAAAGATAGGTTCTGTTGCCTATAAACTGAAACTTCCCGACAGCAGCCGAGTTCACCCGGTTTTCCATGTCTCACTGCTCAAGAAATACAATGGAGCAATGGATGGCACTCCAACTCAAATCCCAGAAGCTGAGACTTGGAGTTCTGACAACCTCGCACCCAAGCGCATCCTTCGACGTCGGCTGATTATACAAGATAACAAAGAGGTGACTCAGTGGCTCATAGAGTGGAAAAACTTGCCCTAATTGCCCATCATCTCCCATTGCCCTAATTCACGTTTCTTCAGAGCCCAAACCTCAAAAACTGGACAAGGAGTCCTATGCATAAAATCCTGGTCGGTAAGGCAAAGCGTCCCTTTTAGATCAATTAAAGTGACAGATCTAGTAATGCACTTTTGAGGACATTTTATGATCCCGAATTCCTCAGTCTCCACGTTCATAGATGCTATTAGTTCATTCTTCGTGCCATCATAACCATCATAATCCCTAATAAGCCAGTAGACGAAATTGTCAACAAATATTCCATTTCGAAGTGTACGAGGATACCCCTCCTTAACAACATCCCATTTCCATTCCGATTCGTTTCCTCGATTGAAGCAGATCTTGTTTACCCTTGTTCCCGAGTCGGAATGTGATACCTGTACGAGGACATATTTCCCGAGGGAAGATAGGTATCCGAATAGTACCGCCGGCCGGATCCGCATAAAAGCAGTTCGGAATTGGGGGTAATTTAACAAATTGGCCGGTCCAAGGATTGCATACGAAAGTATTGAAACCGTTGCAATCTGATCCCGATCCGCTCACGCAAACCAAATCGTGGCAAACCGGAAAAAATTGGTTTAAATCAAAGTTTCCGATCCCAAATTCGAGCAAATAATTGATGACATGACTGCCATGCTGATGTTGGACAACAACGTTACTCTGCAAGTTCTCACAGTTTAAGAAGAAGAGCCGCTCAATGGACTGAGGATGGTGACGGCGGTGCGTGTCGATGAATACCTGACTGTGTAAGGCTCTGTTCCACCACTTGGATACGCAGGCGCAGGCGCTTAAGGTTTTCAGGTCCAGTTTCTTGGCTAATATTTCCATTATCAATAGTTCATCAGGAATCCCCGTCAGCAATTCCGTTAGCTCCGTTATCTTTCTTTTCGAGGGATGTTCCATCTTCTAGGGTAATTCTTCTGAAATCTAGTGTGAATATCTATATATATACATGAACATATGTTCTGATTCAATTTACAAGTATGATTTGGTTTTTGTATCAAATAGGCAAGCGTTTGCCAGAGTTTATCTATAGATCAGTTCAATGAAAACGTAATTTGATGAAATTCAAGTTAATTCAGTAATGCTGATTTCATTTTTCAATGCATTAATTTTCACTTCACTTCTGTAGATCAAGAAATAAGCTCTAGCAAACAAGACCATAGACCAAGAAATAAGTTCTAGCAAACAGGGTCATAGACACACGAGATATGGTTTAGGAAGAATCACGGCAGAAAGGTGACACATGCACACTTCCACGCATAAGCACAAATACATATGTTTAGGAGAGCTTATAAATTTGACATAATAAATACTGAATTAGCCAAAAATATTGTTAAATGACAATAATGCCCCTGAAAATAGCATAAATGTTTTTTATAAACTAAAAATTGGGGACGTTTTTGTCTTTTTGAGCAAATTTTTGGGATACAAATAGCAACACCCACAAATAACATCTGATAATGTCTCGATTTAAAATTGCAGAAGCAGCAACGAATTCAATTACATTCTTAGATTCATCAAACACAGTAAAACAAGGCTAGCTAATGTAACTTCTTAGTTGGTGGCCAAGTTTCTACATAAAATGAAGCAGACGGGTAAATGAAGCCAACATCGTAGCTAGGGCTAGGAGGACCGGTTATGGCTCTGACTTCTTTGGTGCTAGGGTTGCAGATATACAAGGTCCAATTCGTCGGCGAAATCAACATCAGTTCTCCTTCCATGGATGATTTGTCAGAACTAAAAAACAGCGAAAGTCCAATGTTGTCTAGCTCAACCTTTTACATCATCTCCCATTGCCCTAATTCTCGTTTCAGAGCCCAAAGCTCCAAACACCAGGATTCATAGTCATCCATGGTTTGTCGGCACATACTCCACTGGTCTGTCAGGTGAAGGGTTCCATTGATATCTATCAGCGTGACGTATAAGCTACTAAATTCCCCTTGCTGTGGACGTTTAATGATCCCAAATTCTTCCTTCTCCATGTCCAATGATACTATCAGTTCATCGTTTCTTTACACCATCTTCATCAATAAGCCAGTAAACGAAATTACCAACAAAAACTCCCGATCCTTGGACTATACGAGGACACGCATCCTTAAAAGTCTCCCACTTCCATTCCGATGAAGAGCTGTTTGCAGGATTGAAGCAGAGCTTTTTCACCAGAGTCTTTGATACCTCAACCACGACATATTTCCTCAGGGAATCGAGGTACCGGAATGCAACGTTGTTGTAATCCGGGTTAGGCAAATCAGAACCCGACAACGTAAGAACTTGACCGGTCCAAGGATTGCATATACGAGTGCGATGAGGGTCAACTATGTACACCAAATCTTGGCAAACCGGCGATGGTTGCCCATCACTTACGAGGTTACCGATGTGAAGTTCGATCAAAGTATTAGTACCAGTCGAGAATCTCAGGAACTCATGATGTACCAGTTACTTTTTAGCAGGATTAACGTCGTCCGGCGGCAGATATCAGTCATATCGGTCGGCGAAGAGGACCTGCGTGGAGTGACAATAATGACGGCGGCGCGTGTAGATGAAATCCTTGCTGTATAGGGTTTTGTTCCACCACTTGGATACGCAGGCACAGGCGCGTGGAGTTTTCACATCCACTCTTTTGGCTAGGATTTCGGTTGTGATTACTTAGTCGGGAATCCTTGCCAAAAGCTCCGTCACCTCCGTCATCGATCCGTTATCTCTTCTGAAGCCGGGAGACGCCGGGTCAATGATCCGGAAATTCGGGGTTTCCGGGTCGGATTAGGGGGTTAAAAATGGGGATCTTATCTTCTCTCAAAAACAAAACACATCACAAAACCACATACCTCCGCCCTTCTCCGGTCGTCCGCCACGGTTTGGCTGCAGTCGTCCGTCGTTCTCCAGCCCACACAGACGCACACAACAGCGGTGTGCGTAATCTCTTTCCCCTTTCTTCTCGCACAAGCTCAGCGTTGTGACTTGTGAGGTTGGGTGGATTTTTTTGTTTTTGCTATTTGCTTTATAAATTTATAAATATTTTGTTTACCATAAAAGTTATATATTACTCTGATTAAGGCCCTGTTTACTGGAGCTTATTTCCACCACGTACTGAACTGAACTGAACTGAACTAAACTGAACTGAACTGAATTAAACTGAACTGAAATGAACTGAATTAAAATGATGTATTGAAAAATGGAATCAGCATAACTGAATTAACCTGAATTTCATCAATTACATTTTCACTGAACTGAACTGATCTACAAATAAGCTCTGGTAAACAGGGCCTAAGTGACAAACTTTTAATATCGATGGTAGATTAGATACAACCATAAATAGGCTGTGACAAACATGGCTTTAATTTGATATATATTACTTTAATTTTAATTTCAGAAATCAAAAATTATTTTTGGATAAGAAATCAAATCCTACTTGGGAACTGGACTTTTTTTTTTGAAAAAGATATGTATTTATATATATTTTTTGAAAATATATATAAAAAAACTTAAAGAAGTATTAGTAGAAGGGTTTAAGGTTTATATATAATTATAAAATCCTATAACTAATAACATTACAATACTAGGTTCTGATATATTAATTTACTAGGAATAATCCCTGCTCTAATACATGATTGATCAGCTCCACTATCTAGTAAAGCTATTACTGTGGTGCTAAAATCTTCTACCCCTATAGTAATTAATGAATACCATTTTTCCATATTTATTTTATTAATAACATTGAAAAATTGATTATCTCGCGGAGTATCTTTATCTATATTCAATATACATATTTGGTAGCACTGGTATCAGAGCCTAAAATCCGGGGGTATACATATAAATATAAAGAAGTATTATCTCATATTGTTAGATTTTAAATTTGCATTAGATTGCATACATTTAGCGTTGGTAAATATCTAAAACCTATAAGACGGTTTGTTAGCCCATTGATGTGGTGGTCCACGCATGGTAAGTGTATCATAATCTAGTTCAAATATATAAATCAGATAGTAAAGGATAATATGGCAGATAATGTTAAAAGGTTCTTGTTCGGATAATCTAAAGCTCCCCGTTTAAGGGCAGAGTCTAGTTCGTCAACATCATCTAATATATTACAAAGTCATGAAATTCAAGTGTATTACCTGGCCGTATAGTTACTTCAATATATCATCATGGAATATTAGAATTTAATAAAGCATATGCAATTAAAATCCATGAAGAAGTACTTCCAATGCATCAAGAATTTCAATCTATAAAATTACTGTCACAACAAGCTATAAATCATTACAGAAATAAAAAACTACAGATTTTTACATTTTGGATTAATTCAAATAGCTTTACACCCATTAATGAAAAAGGGAATTGATACTCCAATATTTATGGCATTAAGAGATGATAGGCTTATTGAATATAAAGATTCATTTTTAGCAATGATTCAGACTAATAAATGAAAGGGGGATGGTTTTCTTTGATAAAACACCAATTCTTGTAAAGGTATGGAAACAAATAATGGATTTTGATGAGGCAGATACAATTCCCATATGGGTGCAATTTCCTGGATTGGATCCTGTCTATTGGGAGCCGAGTTTGTTATGTAGATTGGCAAGTGTAATCGGAATCCCCTTGCGGATTGATGAGGCCACATGGCACATGGAAAAGACAAAGTTTGCAAGGGTACTAGTTGAGGTGAACATGGGGAAGGTAATGCAGAAAATAATTCCATACAAAGATGAGAATAATATCATTCAACACCAAGATGTGGAGTATGAGTGGAAGCCAGCAAAGTGCAGTAAATGCAAGCTGATTGGACATGAAACAGAAGAGTGTGTCTGGAAGCCCAAAGCCCTTACGCCTGGAGTGAATGGCAGGACGCAGTTGAGCACAAATAGAGGCAAAAGGGAGAACCAAACTCAATCAGCCCCAAGGGAAAGGGTACCAAGCATAGTTGCTCCTCATCGACGATATGGCAGAAAAACTGGGGATTGGGTGGTTGTTGGGGTAAAAAGGGCAGAGAAGAATGGAGACAAAATTGAGGGAAATAAAACGGGCACTAAAGGGACCAATGTAGAACATAAAAAGGGCGCCCGAGAGGCTGTTCTTGGGGCCGAAAAAGAGTAGGAAAAGAAAGCAGGGTATGAAAAAGAAAGGGGTGCAAAAAGTGGTGGAGCGAGCAGTAGCACAGTTTTGTCGTAGCACAGTTTTGGATGCACAATCAAGAGAGACTGAAGCCAGGGATGTTCCGGGTAGAGAAATAAGGCAACACAGAGAAGGGAAACAACCGGTTGAATCGAATGATAGTGTGATATTGCAGATTTCACAGTCTAAAAATGTTGGCGTCAATGAGAAAGAAGCAGCTAATAACATAGACCTTGAAGTTCATTCAAGGTATGGTCCCCTTTATAATATTGTTAATGATGCATAGTATTATGCTATTCTGGAATGTTAGGGGGCTAAATCAGCCAAGTAAGCAGAGAAAATGCCGGCAATTTTGTTTTGAAAATAATGTAGGCCTTGCTGGCTTGCTGGAAACAAATGTGAAGGTAGAAAATGAAGTGGACAGATGGGAAAGTCTTGATTTGGTTTGGAATAAGCTACTAACAAACTACCCGATAGCACAAACAGGAAGAATATGGCTATGTTGGAAGCCAGATTTGTATGATATTTCGGTAATAAGCTTTGGAGATCAGTGGATTGACTGCATTTGTCGGAAAAAGGAACTCGGACTGGAGTTTTACTTGACGGTTGTTTGTGCTCATAATAGTGAAGTACAAGTAGGGACCAAACAATCATTCAAACTGAATTTATGGCGTTATCTGGAGACTACAAATCACCAGGATATGCCATGGATGGTGGTGGGGGATTTCAACTCCCCCCTAAATTTGGGAGACCGAACTGGAGGAGAGGATGTACAGCTAGCTGATGTGGAAAATTTTAGAGACACGGTGAACTTGATTCAACTACATGAGCTGAAAAGTACATGACCTTTTTTCATGTGGGACAATAAAAGGGAAGAAGGCATAATTTTCAGTAGAATCGACAGAGCAATGGTGAATGAGATGTGGATGGACAGATGGATGGAAGCGATATGTGAGGTAAAACCCAATGATGCATCAGATCATTTAACTTTACTTATACACCTAGATAAGCCAAGAAAGTGTTATACTAAACGTCCTTTAAGTTCTTCAATATGTGGGTGAACTCGCCGGACTTTATTACTTTAGTGGAGCAGAATTGGAGGATGCGGAAACACAGTACTCTCGTGGATCTATTTAAAACTCTTAAGGTGCTGGAAATAACACTTAAACGATTGAACAAGAGGGAATTTTCAGACATTCAGAAAAGAGCCTTGGAAGCAAAAGAGATGTGGGAGAGAATCAAGGGCTGCAAAAAAATGTATTGGATAAAGGGCTGCAAAAAAACGAAGCAAGGGCAAGGAGAGAATCTATGGAACTAGCTGAAGCGGAGTTTAGTTTCTTACAGCAGCGGTCTAAGGAGAAATGGATAAAGAAGGGGGACATGCCAACCAAAATTTTCTATGCAAGCATGAAAAAGAGGCAATACAGAAATCATATAGTCAGCCTGAAGGTGGGAAGCGACAGAGTGGATGGAAGAGAGGGGGGGTGGAGCAGCATCTACTGCAGTTCTTTGGTAACCGAATGGGAAAGACAATGATTACAGAGAGTGAAATTGATCCTTTAGTTGCAGTTGAAGGTAACTTTCTTACAGTGGAACAACGAATACCCTTGATAAAGCCGATTAGAGATGATGAGATATGGAGAGCTCTGAATAGCATTGAGAATGACAAAAGTCATGGAGTAGATGGATATTCGAGCTTTTTCTTCAAGAAAGCATGGGGGATTGTTGGTGATGATATCAAAAAGGGGATTAGGAGTTTCTTTCAGGGTGATGAAGTACCACATGAATTTAGCAGGGCTGTTTTAACACTAATACCAAAAGTTGATAATCCACAGTCAGCTGGGGACTATAGGCCGATTTCCTGCTGCCCTGTTTTATATAAAGTCATCACAAAGATCATGAGTAACAGGTTAAGTGAGGTACTCCCTGAAGTGATAAATGGAAACCAAGGTGCATTCGTGAAAGGGATATCACATAATATTCTCCTAGCACAAGAGCTTTTAACAGGATATAAGAAGCCGAACAATATTCCGAGCTGCATGATAAAAATTGATATACAGAAGGCTTTCGACAGTATAAGCTGGGAGTTTCTATTCAAATGGCTGGCAGTTCTAAAGTTTCCAGGATTGTTTATTGAGTGGATAAGACGATGCGTTGAGGATACCACTTATTGTTTCTCTTTGAATGGTGCGTACACAGATTGTTTTAAAGGGAGGAGTGGTGTTAAACAGGGGGATCCGATATCACCTTTATTGTTTGTAATTGGGATGGAATATCTGTCGAGACAGCTTAGCCTGGCGATAAAAAATGAAAGCTATAGAGTTCTATCAGAGGAGTTTGAAGGGGGAAATAAACAGTTTGATGTTTGCAGATGATCTGTTAATTTTCTGTAGGGCGAAAAAGCACTCAATGGAAGGGGTTAAAACTGTTTTGGAGGAGTTTAGGAAGGTTTCTGGTCTGAGGATAAATGAAGGAAAATCTGAGGCTTTCTTCTCGACAATGACAGAAACTGAATCAAAGATGTTGGCTGATACTCTGAATATAGTTCAAGGAAGTTTCCCAATGAATTACCTGGGACTTCCAGTCTGGACAGGAAAGTGGAGAGCTGAAGATTGTGAGAAACTGGTGGAGAAGATTGCAGGACAAATAGGCACTTGGGGTTCCATGAATATGGCATATGCAGGTAAAGTGCAGCTTATAAACACAATTCTGTTGAGTAAAGCTAGTCAATGGGCGAATGTTTTTCAAAAACCCTGCGAGTGTGCACAAAGCCATTGAGACAAAATGCAAAAATTTTCTATGAGGCAGAAAGGAAGGGGAGAAAAGAGTTACACCAGTGTCTTGGAAAACACTTTGTATGCCAAAGAAAAGTGGAGGAGTTGGCCTAATGGATCCTTCATTCTGGAATAGAGCTTCTCTGTGTAATCTGGTTTGGGATGTATGTCAAAAGAAGGATATTTTGTGACTGAAATGGGTGCATGCATACTACTTGAAGGATGAAGAGTTTCTTGAATACAGCCTACAAGGGCACACATACAGTTGGAGTTGGGGCAAGTTGGTGTTACTGAAAGATGAAATTCATCCATACCTAATGGAATGTGTTGACATGAAGGGAAATTTCAGCACGAGCAAGGCATATGGATACCTCAAAGGGGCAGGCCAAGAAAACTATTGGTCAACGAATATATTGTGGAAGTCAGGACTACAGCCTAAACACTCATTCATTCTATGGATGTTGTTAAAAGGGAGATTATCGACCATAGTGAGACTTCAGTCGAAAGGAATAATACCTTATGTGGCAGATGTATGTACTCTTTGTGGGCAGAATGGAGAAACAATGCAGCACATATTTTGTACATGCCAGTTTACAGTGGAGCTCCAAAAACATTACAGGGTGGAGACTAGCGGATACTTCAGAGAGTGCTTGAGGAGGATGAGAAGAATGGTAGGATGGAGAAAGAGAATAAGATTCCACCGACTTATCAGCATCTTCTATAATGTATGGAGGGAGAGGAATAACAGAATCTTTGAAGGGAAATTTAGGCAGGTGGATACTCTAAAGGTGATGATTGAAACAGTGGGCAATTCGCCATCAATATCAAGAAGGTGGCGAACGTAAAAGAAACCCTTCTGCCAAGACTTAAATTTAATGGGAAATTCTCTCACAAAAGCAAGTTCGGGGAAATACCGATAAAAGGTATATTGGGCTATTCCCCTCCTGACATAATGAAGACAGTGATAGGTACTAAACAGGCTAAAAGAATATTCAACACCAGTTGCCTCACACGCCTTCCTCAAACTTTATAGTATCATAATACTCTTAGGGGCTAATTGTACTAAGGCGATCTTATATCCCTTCAGAATATCTAACAACCAAGAGGGAATATGAAGAGTCAATCCATGTCTAAAATAATCACGATAAACAAAGAAAAAACCCTCAGGAGGATTATCAACTGTTTCCCCAGCCACGGGAACCCGGAGTTCGCGAGAACCTAAACTATTATTCCTAGCTAGAAGCATTCTCAGAGATCTAAGGGTCACACTACTAGCAGAACCATCGTCATCAGCCCCGGTTTCAGTCAACACATCTACATTAACATCATCTTCTTCAATATTAAGGGGTGAGTTAATGGGATTATCTAAGGAATTAGTAGGTTCCACTATTGGGTTCTGGGAATTGAGAACAGATTGATCGGAATCCTTCAAATCTCGGCCGAATTCCATCCTTAGATCTAGATATAAAGTTTAAATCAAAAACATGCAATTTGAAAATACGATAGAGATGAATAGCAAACAATAATTCAAAGAAGATGAATAGTTATCAAATCAGAAGCATTACTTGAAAGATGATGGGCACAGTAAAGCAAGGCTTTAAAACTTCTGGGATGAAGATTGGCAGACAAAAATGAGAGGAAAAAGGGGAAAATCTTTATCTTTATTAACCCGATACAATCTCGAGGGAGCTTTAGATCTGAACCGTCGATGACACGAAAAGGTGCTGGCAATGATTATGAATTGAGGATACCAAGGTAACCTCTTATATATTATTATTATATTGTAACAAATTAGAGGAACTTTAGGAACGTATTACCCCAGAACTCGGAACGGGAACCCGATATACAAGATCCATAGGATCTAATAGATTTGAAATTTGAATTTCAAATAAATAAATAAAATAAAATAAATAATGATAAAATAAGAAAATTTAAGTCACCATGGACGAATGCGTAATTGTACTCATCTACTCAGCATCAAGCGTTCGCAAACTTAAAATCGACGTACGTATGACATTGAGAGATAACTCGCAAACTACCAAACTCTCGGTACATTAGCCCAAACTGATTGGGGGGCTTATGGTGTATACTGGGCTAAGTTACTATTAGCCTAATTACTATTAGTCCAACGACCCAATAATGAAACATATGCCATTAAACCTAATGGCCCAATAAAAGACACATGATGACTTTGCTAGTGGCCTGATACAATTGTGGAGGAGAACTAGGCACATAAAAGCCACGATCGAGGAAACAGGGTCCGAAAGAAAAGGATCAGAACATCCTTCTCCTGAGATATAAATAGGAGAAGAGGAAGAAGGAAAAGGTAAGCACTCTTGATCAAGGTTTAGTAATATATTCCAGAGCCAAACTAACTTGAGCCTATATTGCGTTAGAGAAGTAACCCTGGATATAATCCGGGGCCTATTGCAGGTTTACTTCCGGCGATTAGGCGGAAGCATCATCGTTGAGAAGGATTTAACCACAACATTAACCATAACCTCCAGCCTCTCTAATTTGCAGTAAATGTTTCTCAATAATGTTGATGGATAACTTGGTAGTTCATACGGGAAGGCTCTTGAGAATTTTTATTATTGTAATTGTTTACCAAGCAAAGCCATTGCCATGTAACATCCGTTCGTATTCATCTCTTCTAAGACTTCTATTCAACAATTAACTTGTGCTCGTTTATGTGCGCTGCAAGGATTCCAATAATGCCAATACTCATTAAGTTCTGCAAAAAAACATTGTTAGTAAGAAGTGGCGGCCTCTTTCTTTGATTATCTGTGGTTGATAGCCCCTAGATATACTCTTATTTTGTAGCATTTGAGAGCTGTTTTAGATAGTATTTTGTGTAATTATATTAGACTTTTGGACCGAATCATTCATAGTGGTTTGAAATTGAAGACGTGCATTTCGATCTTGAATTGCACTTGCGATGGATTTGAATGATTTGAAGACCTTCTATGACCGTCCTGACCGCGTTTGATACATTGAAGAACCGGTCGTAGAAGTGGCGTGAAGGCACACTCTCGCGGGCCGCGAACCCTAGGTCGCGAACCGCGAGGGTGTGTGTTGCTGTTTTGACCATGCCAAGTTTCGCGCGGGCCGCGAAACTCCGGTCGCGAGCCGCGAGGGCCGACCAACACGAAGACCATGCCGAGACCGAGGCGCGCGGACCATGCCGAGACCGAGGCGCGCGGACCATGCCGAGACCGAGGCGCGCGGACCATGCCGAGACGGGCGCGCGGACCACGCCGAGACACGGGCACGCGCGCGCGCGGTTGCGAGACTCCGGTCGCGGACCACGCCGAGACACGGGCGCGCGCGCGCGGGCGCGAGACTCCGGTCGCGGACTACGCCAAGACACGGGCGCGCGGGGCGCGAATCCTCGGCCGCGAGCCGCGAGAACCAGGCTCGCGGTCCGCGAAGGATTCCCGCGCGACCCGCGAATGGTCCTGCAACTTGCATTTTGTTTGGCTTTAATTTTAATTGTTTTGGAGTATATATTGGAACTTATCCTCATTGTTTTGGGGATCGTTTTACAGAGCCTTAAGCTCATTTTCTTCATTTTCTCTTTGGATTTTCACTTTGAATTCACCATGTATTATTGTATGGATTATGGTTATGATTATATAGTTATGGTTGTAGGCTAAACCCCATCTTGGGTATGTGAGATTAAACCTCTTGTTATGGTTTGAGAACATGGTTTATGAAGCTTAGGAATGGATGATTTGTCATTGAATGATCATGAATTATATGTGTATTTGATGCTTGAAATGGTTAGGAATGATTTCCTAGGTATAGATATGTGTTGGATATGTGTTAGACATTGCCTTTCCATGGTTGAAATGCTATCATTTCTTCTATGTAAAAGTAGTGAATTAGGAATCAAATATATGTTGTTATCAATTGTATTTGTTCTTGAGATCATTCATTAGCATTATATTTATGTCAATTGTGTTATCACATTGCATGGGTAAGGTGGGAAAACATCCAATTTGAATTAGCATTGGCCAATTTGTCTATTTGCTATCATATAGATAAGTTGCCAATGAGAGTTGTGAAAATGCTTTCATGATTCACAACTAGAATAGAGATGGTTTCCCATTAAAAACAATCACCATTCTCAAAGTATCATAACTAGGTTTGAGGAAAAATCCATAACAAGAAGATACAAATCTCATGTACCCAAGTCTCTCATTCTCATTAGTTAATCTTTTAGTTGAATCTTTAGATGCTAAACTAGTTGTAATTCTAAAGTTCTAGTAGTTTTACTTAGTAGTGTCTTAAACAATACTCAACTCAAACCCCCCCTTGTTTACATTGCTTTTATATATGTATATGTATATATATCCTACAAGATATACATAGAAATAACCTTTTCCCTGTGGAACGAACCTTACTTGCCATTGTACACTTAATAGTGTGGAAAGGTAGTAAGTGATCTATAAATTGTATATTTGAGAGGTACGGCGACGACCTCCCAAATTTTGGCGCCGCTGCCGGGGACAAGGCGTATTTTTATGTGTATATTGTAGTTTATTTCTAATCTATCTTTCTTTTTAGGATCTATTTTGGTTTGGAACCCTATTGCTCTAGCTCTTGGTGCATGGTTCTTACACGATCCTCGAACCAAGACCCTTTGCAATACGATTCCGAGCTAGTAAGAAGTCTCCGCCAACTTAGGAGGCAAGTGCAAGAGTCACTAGCATCTAATCCTTTCTCCCTTGAAAGTGAATCACTACCTTTCAACATGGCGGACGATGAAGAGGATACCGGCCAAAACCCTCCCCGAAACCAATTCTACAACCCTTTCCAAAACCCTAACCCTTCTCCTACCAACATTTCTATGAGAGAGTACATGTCCCCCAACTATGAGCAACAACAATCGAGCGTTGTTTACCCGAACTCTCAATACGAAATCAAGACGGGAGTGATAAATTTGCTTCCAACTTTCCATGGTAGAGAAGTGGATGATCCGAATGACTTCCTTGAGGCTTTTCATAGGGTGTGTAGTAGTTTGAAACCTTCCGAGATGAGTGTGGATGAGTTCAAGTTGAAAACCTTCACCTTCACCTTGAAGGACAAGGCCGTTAAATGGTTAAGCCGTTTACCTTCATCATCAATCACTACATGGCCACAATTGAAGAAAAAGTTCCTTGACAAGTACTTTCCTCCCTCTAAGTCCTCGGTCTTGATACAAGCCATTAGCAACATCACTCAAGACGATGATGAGACCTTGTATGAGTATTGGGAAAGATTCCAAACTCTCCTTTCAAGTTGCCCGTACCATAGCTTCACCGAACCTCAATTGGTGTGTTTCTATTACAATGGCTCACTAGTGCAAATCAGGGGTTTTAAGGCGGTTGTTTAAGGCGGTTCCTTTGAACCGCCGTTAAATAGCATATTTTTCGAACTCGAAAGTCAATTTCGGATGGTTTACGCGAGCTGTAGGCTAAGAAAATGAAGGAAGGCGGTTAGGCACTTATTTTACGGCGGTTTTGTATAAACCGCCTTAAATTAAAATATATACACGAACTCGAAATGCAAATATACCACAATGCGATATCGAAGAGTTACACATATAAAAGACGATATCGAAATATATGTTTTGGGTTTACAGGAACAAATATCATATGATGTATACGATATCGAAGGTTATAATATATATTTTCGATATCGCATTATATTGTTGAGTTTGTAGAAATAGTTAAGATGCGAAGTCTTCTACTGTGTTGTCTTTGTATGAACATATTTTCGAATTCGAAAGGCTAGATTAATGTTTTTGAAATCGAATTCTATTGTCCTGATTAACCTAAAAATGATATACTTGTATAAAGAAAGACCATCAAATATAAAGAAACAAGAGTACGTTAAAATTCCAGAAAACAACAAAAGAAAAGAACAAGAGTACGGAAAATGTCAAACAAGATTAATGGTACAAAGATAGTGAACATAAGAACAATGAGTATCTAAGCTCCTTTGAAAGAAGTATTCTCTTCCATTGGAGGCAGCATAATAAAGTTGTCCTCATCATCACTATTACCATCGCTAATCCAACCATAGCAAGGCTTCCTAATCTTCTTAGTCGGGGGTGATGCCTCAGGTTTGACATCGACATTGTCAACATGTTTGACTTCCACAGTCGAGGCCGAACCAATCCTGCTTCCATCAGCGATTAGGGGCTGAGGCTTAGCAATCTTTTCAACCACAATGAACAAACGTAAATCAAAATCACCACAAAATTTCCGGTTAACACCATACAAGGACATGTGGGATTTAAAAGATCAGAAACTAATATTGTGCATCCAAAGTGGTAACTAGCTACTTCCAAGCACAAAGGTACCAAGTACTAGGTAAATAAGTTATTGCACAAACAATAATAGCATGAACTATTGAGAAAACATAAATCAAAATTTACATGAATCTATGAATACATTACCTTGGAAGCATCCCTGTCAATCAAGGTGGCAACACCACCAAATCTCTTGGGGTATCCTTTTGAGCACAAGATTGGCTAGAATCCTTCGACATCTTGGAATTAGTTGATGGGTTTGTGCTAAGGGATCTATTTGGGAATTTTTCGGCACAGAGGGATTGAAAAAGTTGGGATAAGAAGGTTGAGTTTAATAATCTCCGCCGGTTTATTTATATTAAATATATAATTTTCGAAGTCGCTAACTCTAATTATATACGTTCGATATCGCATACAAGTTCGACCTTCTTGACAGGGGACTAGGAGAATATGCATTCGATATCGAAACCATTGCAAACTGAATTTCGATATCGAACACAGTCTTCTTAGGGTATTGATCAAGTACTATCGATATCGAATTCACTTAAGGGGCTAGAATTTATAAACGTTCGATATCGAATGTTTATTAGGTTTGGGCAAAATTGCGTTTTAATTTGGTCAATCCTCTAAACTTATGTTATATTGTTGTGTTGGTATTTTGTTCCAACACTTGATTTCGAATTTCAAACTCCAAAATCACATTCATATTAAAATTCATGGCCGAATGTTGGAATTCATAAAACTTCAAATCAAAGTTCATACTAATAAAAAACAACACAGATGAAGTAAAAGGAAATAAGTGATCCTAAAAACACCTTGAAACATGAAAGGGCATAATATTAGATCAAGCATTGAAATTTAATCTTCTTCAGCTTCTGAAGACCATCCTTCACCTGATGAAGTTGAACATGAACATGATTCTGCAGAAATGTCCCAGTACAAAAAACATTCCATAGGGTACTCTGGTTCCGATGGATCCACAGTAACTCCAACATTATGTTGTCTGCCTAGTCTGATTATTTCTTCCTTTGCTTCATGGGTCTCCCTAATTTCTTTCTCCGCCCTAATCAGCCCTTTCTCAACCGCACGGCGCATCAACTCTATTCTTTTCTGAAAATCATAAATTATTGCAACAAGTAAAAAAAAAAATCCATAATTTGATCATTAAAACTGTATATATGATTAATATTGTTTCACAAAAGAATAATTGAGGGGATAACTTACTACACCACGAGTGTATTCTTTGTCAAACTCCTTTTGTGATTCTAAAATTATGTATGAATCATCCCACGGAATTCGTGCAGCCCCCGACCGAGGAAAAAGATATTGAAATTGATTCTTCAAGAAGTCCAGCTTGCGGCGTTGCTCAGGTTCAACAACGTCTTCCCACTCTACATATTTCATACAAGATTCAAATTAGTAATAATGAAGTGTGTAAGCAAAAAATGTAAAATCATTGAGGATCCAGCACTATGTTGAGTATTAAATCATACCTCTCATCCTATCAGTCCTCAACTTTGCAATCCTTGCTTCCATTGCTAGCCTTCTTTGTTCAGCAGGGGATACATTGCTATTGCCCGCCATTATATGAGTATTTGTTGACAAGGAGAGGAGGAAGAAAGAAGAAAAGAAAAGGCTTGGATGAAAATGATGCTTGAGATCCCATAAAATAGACTTCCCAACATAGTTATGGTCCCATGTGATTAATTGGACGGAGCAAACAAGAAATGAGGGCCAAAGATATTTTTAGTCTCTTTGTCTACTGACTCAGGGATACTATACTTTCGATATCGAAATCAAAATTTACCACATTGCGACTTCGAATCTTTACACAGGTTAAGGTCGAAATCGAAATTAAACTTTTGAGTTTACAGAAACAAGTCTCATATATTGTATACGATATCGAAGATGTTAACATAAAGATTCGATATCGCTAATTAGTTCGACCTTCTTGACAGAGACTAGGAGAATATGAATTCGATATCGATATTGTTTTAAAACACTTGTCGATATCGAAATGATTCTGCTTAGGGTATTGATCAAGTACTATCGACATCGAATGACCTATGGGGCTATAATTTATAAACCTTCGATATCGAAAATATATCTTGTTTGCGCAAAATTGCGTTTTAAATTGGTCAACCCTCAAAACTTAGGTTTTTTTCTTGTGTGGGTATTTTGTTCCAACACTTGATTTCGGATTCCAAACTCCAATCTAAGGGATTGAAGGTTCATAAAATTGTTGGGTTGATTCATACCATAATCATCAACTTAAAGGTATCAAATTTGTATAGTTTTTTTGAGTTTTGAACCTTACCATTTAATTGTATGTGAGTTTGATGATTGTTTCATTGTTTTTTTCCTTGATTGCATAGGAGTTTGTTGTTTAACAATTTGATTGAGTTTTGCAATAGTTGGACGTTGTAGATATGGAAAGACTCGAAATTATTAGAAGGAATGATAGATTGTCCCTTGAGTATCGTGGTTTGATAGAGGAATTTATTCATGTTGGTTTTGAGGATGCAAAGATGAAAGATGTTGAAGGTGTTAGATGTCCATGCAAAGATTGTAAGAACAATGCCTATTATGATGATGCGATGGTTTTACGTGAACATTTGTATTGTAGGGGTTTTGACCCTAAGTACACGGTATGGATTTGGCATGGTGAAGTTGTAGTTGACAAAATTATTCCCGAAATTGATGTTGGTAGTGAAGACATGGAATATGATGCTTATCTTGGTGAGATGGTAGAAGATGTTGCTAGGGAATTTGTTAATAAGCCTAGTGTTCTAACGGCAATGATGAATGATAAAGAAACACCATTATACAAGGGGTCTAGGCATTGTATTATGGCGGCAACATTGTTGATGATGAATTTGAAGGCGAAACATGGGATTACCGATAAAGGGATGACGGAGTTGTTTGGTATTGTTAAAGAATTGCTTCCGGTTGATAACTTGTTGCCCGATAAAGTATATGCTGCAAAAAAGATTTTGTGTCCAATGGGAATGGAATTGGAGAAGATTCATGCATGCCCTAATGATTGTATGTTGTATAGGTCGGTGGAGGAGAAAAAATTGAATAATTGTCTAGTATGTGGGGAGTCTCGATACAAAGTAAAGGATAAAGAATTAATCAAAGTTGGGGATGAAGAGAGTACATTTAGCGATAAGAAAACACCCGCAAAAGTAATGTGGTATCTTCCTATTGTGCCTAGATTGAAAAGGTTGTTTGCAAACCCTGATGATGCGAAACTGTTTACTTGGCATGCAGAGAGGGAGCGAGGGGGTGATGACATCATTAGTCATGCATCGGATGGAGAACAGTGGAAAAAAATGGATGAATTATACCCTGAATTTGGGAAAGAACCCCGAAACCTCCGACTAGGGTTATCAACGGATGGTATGAACCCGTTTGGCAATTTGTCTAGCACACACAGTTCATGGCATGTGATGTTGGTTATTTACAATCTACCTTCTTGGTTGATGATGAAACGCAAATATGTGTTGCTATCAATGATGATATCAGGACCGAAACAGCCTGGAAATGACATTGACGTTTACCTTGCCCCACTCATTGAAGATTTGAGGTCTTTGTTCAACTCGGGTGTATCGATAGCCGATGGTAGTCGTGGGGATGAGAAGTTTGAGTTAAAAGGGATGTTGTTGTGGACCATTAATGATTTTCCGGCATTGGGCAATTTAAAAGGCTATTCAGTGAAAGGTCACCTTGCATGTCCAATTTGTGAGAAAAACACAAGTCATTGTCAATTGAAAAATGGTGGGAAAACGGTTTATCTTGGTCATCGACGATTCCTTCCTGAAGATCATCCATGGAGGTTTGCTAAAAAATGGTTTAATGGGAAAATTGAGACCGATCCAGAACCCATTCCTCCAACTGGCGTTGAAATCCTCCAAACCATGGAGAAGTTGGGACATGTTTATGGAAAAAAGGAAAAGGTTGCAAAAAATAGTGGTAGTTGGAAAAAAAGGTCAATATTTTTTGATTTGCCATATTGGAAATACCTAGAGGTTACTCACTGTCTGGATGTCATGCACATTGAAAAAAATGTGTGTGACGCGTTGGTCGGTACACTGTTGAACACCCCGGGCAAAACAAAGGATGGGTTGAAGTCACGTCTAGATTTGGTGAGTTTAGGCATAAGACCTTCGCTCGCACCTGTGGAGGAAGGAGACAAGTCTTACTTACCACCGGCTTGTTATACAATGTCGACGAAAGAGAAGGAGAGTTTTTGTAACACATTGAAGTCGGTCAAAGTTCCTACGGGGTATTCTTCCAATATTAGGTCTTGTGTCCAATTAAAGGAACTTAAGTTGGCAGGTATGAAGTCACACGATTGTCACAATTTGATGCAAGAGTTGAATGTCATTGCAATTAGAGGTTCCCTCCCGATGCATGTGCGGAATGCTATTACGAAGCTTTGCTATTTTTTTAAGGCTATTTGTCGGAAAAGTCTTAGTCATCGGAGGTTAGACAAGTTGCAAAGAATGGTGGTGGAGGTTTTGTGTCGGTTGGAGATGTACTTCCCTCCATCATTTTTTGACATCATGGTTCATTTGATTGTTCACTTAGTCCGTGAGATCAAACTATGTGGACCGGTCTTTTTACGGTGGATGTATCCATTTGAACGGTACATGAAGATCTTCAAGTTGTTTGTGAAAAATCGTTACCGTCCTGATGCTAGTATTGTACAACGCTATGTCGCCGAAGAGGTAATTGAGTTTTGTTCAAACTACCTAAAAGATGTTGATACAATTGGTGTTCCCAACTCTAGACATGAAAGTAGGTTGGATGGTCATGGATTGAGGCACAATCGCATGTTCCAACCATCGGCTGATGATCTCATTAAAGCTCATGTGTACGTTCTCCGGAATCATAAAGAAATTGCTCCCTATGTAGACATTCATATGAAGGAATTACTCGTGGCGAATAGTGGTTTGACCGAAGAGGGATTGCTAGACGAGCACAATCGAACGTTTGCATGTTGGCTACAAAATCATGTTGAATCTGGAGTTCATTCTGAAACTGTGAAATGGTTATCTCGTCGCCCTCTTGGTACAGTCAGATCCTTTGGTGGATATGATATAAATGGATATACCTTTGGGACAAAAGATATGGATGATAATGGTGTATCTCAGAATAGTGGGGTTTCTAATATTTCAGATTCACTAGAAGATGGAACATTGAAGAAAAAGATGTTTTTTGGCACTATAACCGATATTTGGGAGCTTGATTATGTGAATTTGAGAATAGCCGTTTTTAAATGTATTTGGGTGGATGAAAGGCGCGGTATAAAGCATGAAGGTTTAGGCATGACTCTCGTTGATCGTGCTCGACAAGGTTCAAAAGAGGATCCATTCATTTTGGCCGTCCAAGCTGACCAAGTATTTTATGTTACTGACCCAGTCGACCCTCGATGGGAAGTTGTTGTCGGAGGGAAGAAATCCTTTGTTGATGATGAAATGAGAGAACATGATGATATGACCAACGAAAATTCCCCATTAGATTTTCTTTTACATGAAGACAAGCTATTGGAAGATGAAGTGAGCTTGAAGCGTTACATTGCTCGCGTTGATCATGATGAGGGTATTTGGGTTACTAATACAGGTAAGGTATCTAAGAGGAAGAGAAAGAATCCTATGAAAAAGAAGTAGATTGGTAAATTTTTGTAAGTTATATTTGGACGAATGCAGTTTCGATATCGGTAATTATAATATTCAGTCTTTCGATATCGACTTATTTTTAATACTGACCAAGTATTTTAGAACTTATATGTTTTCGATATCGTATACAATTTCGACTATTTATTCGATGTCGAAATAATGTTCTTCTCAATCCCTGTGAGACGCACCGATTACTTCTATCGATATCGAAAGGGTAAACTTATATATTTTCGATATCGCATAAACCGTTCTATTGTTTTCGAGATCGAAATTAACTTCTTTTTAAGCCCTGGTATACCTACCGATACATATTTCGATATCGAAATTATATGTAAAATTGTCCAGATTGGCAGAAGTTAATTAATATTAAATTGACACAAACTTAAACATAAGTCATCATAAATCAAACCAATTTAAGCAAATTTTATTCATACAAACATTTAAAAAAAAATTACAAGGCCTTTTATCCTATGAAACCTCAAACATTAAAATAAAATGTGCTTTCCAATGTCAAAGTCGTCTTCAGTATTTTCTTCTTGTTCGGGTATCTCAGTTTGGGGTTGCATAGTCTCCGGCTCTCCACTTGCTTTTGAGGTTTCTTGCTCTTCATTCAAAGTTCCATCCACGCCAGTTGGAACTGCTTTAGAAGTGGATGCATCACCCGACTTGGACACTTCATGAGCTGTCATAAAACCTCGCAATATGTTCGTATTGCGCCATATCCTTTGACTCCCAAGCTTCACTACTTTTCTCAGCCTTATGAGTGTTGATAATTGGTTCTGGAAAAAGGTTTCTCCACCATCAACTATAAAAAAATAAGGCAAACATTTTAGTAACCTTAGCAAATTCCAAATAATCCAACAAATAAAATAGAAAGTCATAAAATAATTGAATTACCTTCTTCGGAATCATTGGTATTTGAGGAGACTGTTTTCTCCCACTTCCCCTCAACAAGAGCCCACTTCTTCTTTGTAAAGTACATTTCATCATAGTATTTACATGGAGTAGGGTCACTCCTTGTTGTAAATTCAAATCCATCATGCGTCTTCAAGATTTTCGCAATGAGATTACCGTAAGGCAAGCATGTAACAAGTCGCTTGCTATTTGCCACCGCCTCCATGTGACTAACTATTGCAAACCCAGCATTAAAAAGTCGTTTCTCCCTAATGTAAAAATACATCAACAGGCTACTATAAGTTGCTTCCGAGTCCTTTCCCCCCTTTGGCACCACATTTCTAGCAACCATATCATAAATAATTCGCGATGTAGGTTCAAGGTCGGCTATCTTATAGTCGCTAGCCTTCTTGGGATTATTAGCAGGCATACCAAAGTACTTATGCCCCATGTCCTTAGGGTTTAGCCTACCTTGCCGTACTTCTTTAGGCCAACAACCACTAGTATAAACCCTAACAGGGGTCTCATTCCTATACCTAATACCCAAGAGTTTATTGATTTTACTAGGGCTAATGTCAAACTTAATCCCATTAACCCTAGTAGTGAATCCACTATCCTCATTCTCAATCACATTAGCATAAAATTGACTAGTTTCATCCAAGTACGAATCATCATTCAAAGCAAACAGTTCATTCAAACCTTGATGATTAAACAAGCTCATTATATCAGTCAATCCCAACATAAAAATTTATTCGTTCGATATCGAAAAGTGTGTTTGATAGATATTTCGATATCGTAAAAATACAGTTTTTTTGGAACTATTAAACTCATTTTGATAATGTATTTCTGAAAAGTGCAAATTAACTTATACGAATACTACATAAAAAACATTAAAGAGCAAAACAACCATCATGGTTAATCAAATTCCCAACCATCATTCAAGTTACATTTAAAAACACCTACAAAAGTGCAAATATTGTTCAACACAAAGGAAAGCAATTACACATTCAGTCAAGCTAAATCACTTCCGATATTGTACTTGAAATCGATCAGCGCCTTGACCTCCAACATCGACATCATCATCAGATTCTGATCCATTGGAACCGGAGCCGTCATTGGCATTTGTACGCCTCCTTTTACTATGATCAAGGTCACCATCATCTTCCTCATCAGATGAACCATCAGTTTCATCTCCTTCTTCATCTTCATCATCTTGGTCACCTTCCCTTTCATGGTCCCTTTCCTCATCCTCTTGCTCTTCCTCATCATCTTCCTCTTCCTCTTCTGACTCTTCGTCATTGTCACGCTCAAAGTTCTCACCCTCATTGGAATCATCACTATCATTGTCGGAATGCACAACTCTAGCATTAACGTCGAAGGTTTCATCAATTTCATATGATGGCTCTCCTTCACCTGCACTTATGTCCATCGGATAGCCAAAAATGTCTCCCATTCTTTTCAATTCATTTTCAAATTCCTCCGATGCCTTATTCCTTGCTTCGATCTCTGATTCAAGCAGTTTTAGCTGACGGTCCAAGTGAGATTGCCACCTCCGAGTTTGGCCTAAACAAATTCATGAAGTATTAATTATAAAATAATGAAATTAATAAAATTAAAACATGTAATTACACAAAATTACAAATGCTTACCAGGAGTTAACCTCTTCTTCTTCGGGTCCTTTGGGCCATATTTACCATCTTCCTTGAGTTCAAGCCCCTTCTTGACCAACCACCCGTGGTCATAGTACTCGGATGCTAAGGGAAAACCTTCGGGTATCACCCCTTGTTTGCGGATCAATGCCGTTATCAGTCGACCATAAGGAAGTCGCGACTTTGAACTCTTGGCTGCCTTTGCCATGTATTGGAGAATAGCATACCCGGGGTTTATCTTATGCTCCTCCATGATGAAGTAGAAGAGCATGATGTTGTGGACTGTTGCTTCACAAGGATGACCTCCGCTAGGGAATACATTCATAGCAATGAACTCGTACACAAGCCTTTGCTCACCGGTTAGTTCCCCTATCTTGTAGTCGGGTTTAGGTTTTCCCAAGCCAAATTCTTTTGGAATGTTAAAATATTTTTTGGCCATCCTATGCAGTTTGAAAGGGAGCTTAATATCAATGTTCGATATCGAAGATTCTTATTAACCATGAGTTTTATTTAATATTTCTTTTTTTTCATATATAATATTAGATGCGAAACTTTTATATTTGTATACTGTAGTATAAGTTATAATGCTATTTAAGATCCAATACAATGTAAAAAAAAAATACGTTGTTACTATTTTTAACTTTATAAAGTTATTAGTTTGTCGCTAACTCGATGAACTTAAATATGTTGCACGTTATTAATTTTAATTTTAAACACAATATTAGTCTTAGTGAATTTAAATGAACATGGTTTTAATATAGATTGGTAATCAACTATTAGCATATATGCATTCAACGAACAACAAACTTAGACGCAACACAGTAATGAGCAACCTATGTACTTCAAACCAAACTATGGACTATATTACATAGTAATCTATTTAGTGCAATCAATCAATGAAATATCCAATAAAATTATACATAATATAACACCATCTATCATATTAATGTCGAAGTACTAAATTACTGGTTATAAAATCCCAATCATAGTTTTTGTGAAATATGAAATTAATAATCAAACATATTAATCAATTATATTATAACAAGCTTGGATCAATACAATAACATGACACATATCCAATACAATATAATTTAAAATAAATAATTTATTAATTTTGCAAATATATAATTCTCATATTTGTGTAAAATTTGTTAAATTATATTCGATATCGCAAATGTAGAACTTAGAATTTCGAACTCGCAACTAAACCAAGTACTACCCACGTTGACCCTCATTGACCTTAAACCCTAGACCCTCAAAAGGATGTTCGATGTCGAATAGTTTTATCAGTACTGCATCGATATCGAAAGTCTTAACATTTACCTTTCGAAATCGCAACCAACGTGGGTATTATCCATGTGGAAACCCACGTTGACCCTAATTGACCTTATACCCTAACCCATGAAAAAGAAATTTCGAAGTCGAAAAGGTTTATTAATCAAACGAATTTAGCCTTCGATATCGAAAGTATTATCGGTTGGACGCATTTAATGCGAGTCAGCTGCAATCTCGTCGGGTCAAACACACCCAAAAACATCCAAACGCCAAAATAATTGGTGTAAGCGCATTTATTGGGTTTCAAACCCTCTACCCACCTCTTCCATCAATTTTTCCCTCCCATTACATCATCTATTCTATATCTCTCAATCAATCCATCATATTTGTGTTATTGCAATGATTTTCAACTATCTTTATTGAAATTTGAGGGTTTGTTGGTCAATCTTCATCCATTTCTCCACATTGACACTTTAGGGTTCTTAAGACCTAAAGGGTTGTGTTCATTGAATGGGCTTTCATTGAGAAGGTTGGGTGGTACACTTCAAACATCAATTACTACAAACGGTGAGTAGTCAATTTCTTTTTTTGAAAACCTAGGGTTTGAGTTTTTTTCTCCATTTTGGGTTAAGCTTTAATTAAATGTGTTGTGCTCTAATGTCATCTTAACATGGACTAAGGTATTACTAATTTATGCCTCTATATGTTGTATGAGTATTTGTTGGGAGAACTTATTTTGACATAAGTTCATAGCTAGAACATGTCTATTGTCATGTACTTCTATTTGTAGGGATCTTAATATGGCTAACAATAAACGTGCAAAGGATGCTAACGATGAGCAACCGAAGAAGAAGAGTAAACACAATAGCAAAAATACAAATATTGTAGCAAACGAACTTAGTAGTCGCAAAGTTGCTCAAGAGCATTGCCGGATTGTTCAAAGGCGTTGGGATAACCATATTAAGACACCAATGAGTTTTGATCGTCATGGTGTAGCTATATCGGATGAGAGGGCGTTGTGGTCAAGTTGGTGTGGTTGCAAAGGTAGAACAAGAGTGGACATAAAATTAATTTCGTGGAAGGAACTCGGCCAAGATAAAAGGGACAAGTTATATGAAGAGTGTAAGGTACATCTTTACCAAAACCTTTACTTCATTATCAATTTGTACTATGTTTTTTTATTGCACCATTTTTTAACGCAATCAATGTTATTGATACAAGCAACCCTTTGAGATTGATGCATCGGATGAGGAAGCCGTGAAAAAAATTGCTTTGAACATAGTGTCCAAGGCTAGCCGAGACTTCAAGTATAGATTGGCCAAGGAGTACATATACGAGGGAGGGAAAAGAGTTGGTCAACATCCTCGAGTCAAATACAATGGTATTCTCGAATCAAGTTGGGAAACTTTCAAGCAAAGGACTCTTGATCATGAAGCGGATGTTAGTCTATAACTTTTGTTATGTGTGCCTTCATTTCATTTTTAACTTATACTAACACAATCATGTTTATTGTAGGGTACCCGATATGTGAAAATCAAAAGTGCAAAGGCAAATAAACTCTATCATACTATGAGTAGGTCGGGGTATATAGGGGTGGGAAAGAAGATATCTAAAGAGAGATGCGAAGTGGACACAACAAAATTGGTTGAGGGAGGGATGACCCTAGAAGAGGCCCTCGAGAAGGTGGTACCATTGAAACATGATGACATTCCACGCCATGAATTGTTTGTTAGAGGAAGGATGAAGGACGGTGGAAATTACTCAACGACCGAAGTTGAACAAGTTGCAAAAAAAGTGGTAATAATGTTTTATTTTGTTCATTCACTTTATTTGTATTTAATATATGTGTTGTGATTATATCCAAATAATGAATAATATCTCTATAGGATGAAATTGTGGTTCAAGAAAAAGAAGGTCTATTTGCACCCGTAGGTAAGTGTGATATATTGGCTAAAGCAATTGGTAAAGATCATCCCGGGAGGGCAAGGGGGGTAGGTCGCCACTTGAGTCAACGAGATGCTTTTGGCATTAAGCGAAGTAACGGAAATTTCAAGCCATCGGAACTATATTTAGCCAAGAAGACGATCCTCTTGCAAAACGAATCAATGGAGAAGCAAAGAATTGAGATTGAGGATATGCGAAACGAGCTACGAGGAATGGCTCAACAAATTGGTTACGTCCATCCACCCAAAGAGTGTGTCGTTGTTGGTGAGCGACGTCCATCGTCAAGGGGATCACATCATTCTCCAATAAACGAAGAACTTGAGGTAATCAATGGAAATGTGGACTTGGAGCCAAAGCAACGGTACGTTGAAAAAGCAAAAGAAATCACTTCCATGCCAACCCCCATTAAGGTAATCCCTACACTAACAATGTCAATTTATTTAATCTTACGTGAGTATTGACTTTGAATTTTAAATTTCATTAGATTTTGACATACAAGCTCTTCATTGATGTTGGTGATAACGAACCCCCAAAACATGTTGCTAATGGAACTTTTGATGAGGGAATGCGCACACACCATTTACTTGCCATTCCCGTAGGATTTGGTAAAGTTGGGATAGGTAGGGCGATAGACAAAATGGCACTTTTACCAATGCCCGAAGGGGACATCGTTAGGGTAGGGCAAGCGGTGAGCCGGTTTGTTATTTGGCCGCGTTGGTTGATAGTTGATGGAAATTGTAGTGACATACCGGTTAGGAAAAAACCTTCCGAGTTGAAGAAACCAACAATAGCTAAAAAATACCCATCCTCTTTTGACGCAAAGCAAACACTTGAATTGTTGAGGTCACTCCCTATGTTCGTTAGAACATTACATGAGTACTTGGATCACAAAGACATAAATATGATATGTCAATTTTCGGGTAACGAGCAAGTGTTCGGAGTGAGGAGGGACTTGAAGGTTCCTTTGCAAGATTTCAAAGATTTTTGGCATATGTTGGATTTGGACTCCACTATACTATCACTACATCAAACGTAAGTTTCCTCATATTCATTTTGCATGATATTATTTTTACCTTTAAATCCCGTACTAATTTTTTACAATTACACTATTAGCTATATGCATCACAAGTCTTTGCAAAAGAAAAAAGATTGGATAGGTTTCTTTTGTCCCCAATCCATGACTATATTTCAAGGCAAGGCACCAACAAGCCAACGTGCTTATCTTACCAATTTACTTCGTATGAAAACCAAGAAGATATTCATAGGCCCCTACCTAGAAGGGTAATCATCTTTCTATATACTTCCGGGTTGATAACTTATGTTATTGTCTTATTTAAAACCTAATAATGTTGTCAATTTTGTACTAGTGGCCATTGGCGTTTTGTTGCTATGTTACCCGAGGAAAAGCGAGTTTATTGGATTGATTCTCTAAACTTTCCACCAACCAAAGCCTTCGCCGATCTTGTCGAGGTGGTTATGCATGAGGTTAATGATAATACCCTTCAATCTTTTGAACTCATACAAATAACGGTAAGCAATTTCATTTGTGTTGCTTTTAATGTTTTAGACATAATTTCATTGTCTAACTACCGTTTTGGATTTTCAACTCAACAAAGTACAAGAGACAACGATCTACTTGGGAATGTGGCTACTACACATTCATATTTACCGACAAGTGTGTTGATTCTCTAACGTTGGACAATCTTGATATCCGTCAAGTAGGCTCATTTTCTTCATCATCTAGTTTTTTCATCTCTCATTAAACTTTGGAATATAACTTGACATCGATTTTTTAATTTCCTTATTATATCACAAAAATGTAGATTTTTGAAGATGACCAAACTCCCTACACTATGGCCGAATTGAATGATGCAAGAAATAAGTTCGCACGCCACCTTATATTGGTTCGTGGTCGGGTAATATCATCCCCGTTTCTCCTAGCATAGATTTAGGTTAAATGATAATTTAGTTGTGTTGTTCTGCTATCATAGACTAGTTTAATGTTACATGTGGTTTGGATTTTATCTATTAGTGTAGCTTTTGGTTGTCTGGGCAGATGTAACTTTCGAAAGCGCAATATTAGAATTATCCGTTTCGAACTCGAAAATATTGGAATTATAGGTTTCGATATCGCCTGTGCATATGACAGACAACACTTTCGATATCGTCACCATATTCGGGCATTGCAGCAGGGGTTCAGCCGAATTTTACTCTCGGTATCGCGTATATTATTCGTTCCCTTTCTAACCTTAACGATATCGCACGAACATTATAACCGACATAATATTCGATAGCGCAAACATCACATAACTCATACGATATCGAGATGTGTCTCTGGTCTTGTGACAGAGCTTCAGCCGAATTTGCTTGCGATATCAGCCACTCGTCGTTCGGATTTTAATCAATTCGATTACGTTGGATTAAAACACATGTTGCGATATCGAAAGCGTGTAGTGAATTCCATGGATCTTCAAAGCTTATTACGATATCGAAGAGGTTCGTACATATATTCGATATCGCCACAAGTTTATTTGAGTTTTGGTTCATATAGTAATTAATCGATATCGAATTACGGTTTATGGACTTTCGAATACGACAAGTCATGTTTTTAGATTTCAAATTTCAATTACATTATCGATATCGAATATATATTTCAGATACACTCGATATCGAAACTGCAGTAGTTCATTGTAGGCTGTCGAACTCGAATGTATACTACACTGACATCCCAATACCATCGATATCGTACGCATGTATCTAAACACCCAGGTGGCTGTGATACTTGCGATATCGAAGTATGGTGCATGGAGTTTCGAATACGACAAGTCATGTTCTTAGATTTCAAATTTCAATTCTAGTTTCGATATCGAATATATATTTCAGATATACTCGATATCGAAACCCCAGTATTATATTTTAGGCTGTCGAACTCGAATGTATACTAAACTCAGCTCTCAATACCATCGATATCGTACGCATATGTCTAAACACCCCGATGGCTATGATACATGCGATATCGAAAGCATTTGACCGAACGTAGTTTGCGAGTTCGAAAGTACGTAAAAAACCACGGCGGTTCATGGAACCGCCTTAAATTATTTCCGTTTTACGGCACGGCCACAGAAGGCGGTTCCATTGTGCCTTCTCTGGTACGTTGGAACCGCCTTTAAACCTCTCTCCCTCCACTAGTGGCTTGAATGATAGGGAAACCGAGTTGATAAATCGGTCTTGCTATGGCTCCATTGCAAACCTTGGCTCTTCCGATGCCATGATGCTATTTGAGCAACTAGCCGAAGGGTGCAAACCAAAGAGGGACCGGAGACTACGAGTGGGTAACTCCGGTGGGAACAATGATAGCTCTCGTCAAGATATCAAAGAGCTTACGGCATTGATGAAAGGTTTCATGATGGGAAATAGCTCCGGAGGGAACCAACCAAGGCAACAAGTGATGACGTGTGGGATTTGTGCTTCGAACCATCTCACCGAATCTTGTCCTCAAGCAAACGAGGATTATAACGAAGAAGTCAATGCCATGGGGGTCTATGGAGGAAACCAAGGTTTTAGAGGCGATCAAGGAGGAAACCAAGGTTTTAGGGGCTACCAAGGAGGACGAAGCTACCAAAGCGGTAGGGGTTTTCAATGTGGAAGCACCATTTCCCGAAGCCTTGAAGCATACTCGCAAAAAGGAGATGGACAAAGAAGCTTTCGAAGTCCTTCGAAAGTGTGAGGTAAACATTCCTTTGCTCGATGCTATTGATCAAGTTCCTAGATATTCTAAGTTCTTGAAGGAATTATGTGTGAACCATCGTCAACAAAGATCTAAGCATGTTAAAAATGAAAAAATCAATGAACATGTGTCGGCTTTGTTTCAAGATAAAATGCCTACTAAATGTAGTGATCCGGGCATGTTTACAATTCCTTGCATCTTAGGGAACACTTACTTTCCTAGAGCCATGCTAGATCTGGGTGCATCCATAAATGTCATTCCATATACATTGTATGAATCGTTGAATCTTGGCACTTTGCATAAAACCGGCGTGGTGATCCAACTTGCCGACCGCTCTAATGCATACCCTAAGGGTATTGTTGAAGATGTCTTGGTGAAAGTCGACAAGTTGGTGTTCCCGGCCGATTTTTACGTTCTTGACATGGAACATGATAAATTTGCTACCCCTATCTTGTTAGGGCGTCCATTTTTGAAAACGTCAAGAAGTATCATAGATGTGCATAGTGGTAAGCTTACCATGGAATTCGATGGGGATAAAATAGAATTCAACATTTATGGTGCAATGAAATACAATGATGAAGAAACTTCTTGCAATGCTATTGATGTGATTGAGCCTTATGTGCAAAAAGTTTATGAAAATGATGTTGATGATCCTTTGTTAAATGCTTTAGCTAATAGTTTACACACAAGTAATGTTCATACATATGCTTTGAGTGCTAACTTGAAGGAAAGCATTTTTGAGCTAGATACCTTTGAGGAACTTTCTCTTGATGCACCAATTTTAGACCTTGAGGTATTGAAGGGCTCGGGCAACCGACCATCTTTCAATAAACCTCCGGTGGTGGAGTTGAAACCACTACCCGAGAATCTAAAATATGCATTCCTTGGTGATGGTGAGAAATTGCCGGTGATCATCTCCAACAAGCTCACCAAGGAACAAGAGGAAAGGTTGATGAAAGTGCTCCAAGATCATAAGGAAGCCATAGGGTGGACTATTGCCGACATCAAAGGTATGAGTCCAAGTACTTGCATGCACCGTATACTATTGGAGGATGATGCTAAACCCGTCCGACAACCTCAAAGGCGATTGAACCCTCCTATGATGGAGGTAGTAAAAGCCGAGGTGCTCAAATTGTTGGATGCGGGAATGATCTATCCAATCTCCGATAGTAAATGGGTAAGCCCAACGTAAGTAGTGCCAAAGAAAACCGGAGTGACCGTAGTGGAGAATAGCCATGGCGAATTGATTCCCACTCGTGTTCAAAATGGATGGCGTGTTTGCATTGATTACAGAAGGTTAAATGCGGTAACAAGGAAAGACCATTTCCCTTTACCATTTATTGATCAAATGCTTAACCGGCTTGCAGGCCACTCTTTCTACTGTTTTCTTGATGGCTATTCAGGGTACTTTCAGGTTGCCATCGCACCAGAAGATCAAGAGAAAACAACCTTCACATGTCCCTTTGGCACCTTTGCATATCGACGCATGCCTTTTGGCCTTTGCAATGCGCCGGCCACATTCCAAAGGTGTATGGTTAGCATTTTTTCAGAATATCTAGAGAAGTTTGTAGAGGTTTTCATGGATGACTTTACTGTTCATGGAAACTCTTTTGACAATTGCTTAATCCATTTGTCATTAGTCCTAAAAACTTGCATTGATAAAAACCTTGTGCTAAATTCTGAAAAATGTCATTTTATGGTGGAAAAGGGCATTGTGTTAGGTCATGAAGTGTCATCTAAGGGTATTGAAGTAGACAAAGCAAAAATTGATATCATCCAATCTCTTCCTTACCCTACTTGTGTGCGTGATGTGAGGTCCTTTCTTGGCCACGCGGGTTTCTACCGCCGTTTCATAAAAGACTTTTCAAAAATTTCTTCCCCTTTATGTAGATTGTTGCAAAAGGATGTGGAATTTGTGGTAGATGAAGGTTGTAAAAGGGCATTTGATTGTTTAAAGTCTATGCTAGTGTCGGCCCCTATTATACAACCTCCAAATTGGTCCCTTCCATTTGAGATCATGTGTGATGCAAGTGACTACGCCGTTGGTGCGGTGCTAGGTCAAAGGGTGGGGAAAATTCCCCATGCCATCTATTATGCATCCATGACTCTCAATGATGCTCAAAGGAACTATACCACAACTGAAAAGGAATTGCTAGCGGTAGTCTTTTCCTTAGAAAAGTTTAGGCCATATTTGCTTGGCACAAAAATTATTGTTTTCACTGACCATGCAGCTCTTCGTTACTTGATGACGAAGAAAGAAGCAAAGCCTAGGTTACTCCGATGGATCCTACTTTTGAGTGAGTTCGATTTGGAGGTCAAGGACAAGAAAGGGACTGAAAATCTAGTGGCCGACCATTTGAGCCGTTTGATGCCCAATGAGGAGTTTGGGGCCAAGGCATTGAAGGAGCATCTTCACGAAGAATTCCCCGACGAGCAATTGTTTGCTCTTGGTGTTTCTCTTCCATGGTATGCCAACATTGTGAATTTCCTTGTCACAAGTAAGTACCCTTCTCACTTCACAAAAGCACAAAAGGATAAGCTAAAGCATGATGCTAGGTTTTATGTGTGGGATGATCCCTATGTATGGAAACATTGTGCCGACCAAGTGATTAGGAGATGCATTCCTAATAATGAAACAAATTCAATCCTTGCTTTTTGCCATTCATATGCATGTGGTGGTCATTTCGGTGCTAGGCGAACCGCTATGAAAGTGCTAGATTGTGGTTTCTATTGGCCTAGTTTGAATAAAGATGCATACACATTTTGCAAATCTTGTGATAAATGCCAAAGAGTAGGAAACATCTCTTCTAGGAATGAAATGCCCCAACATTGTCCTCTATATTGTGAACTTTTTGATGTTTGGGGAATGGATTTTATGGGACCTTTCCCTACTTCCTTTGGTTTCAAATATATCTTGCTTGCGGTTGATTATGTGTCTAAGTGGGTTGAAGCAATCCCCACTCGTACTGATGATTCTAAAGTGGTTGCAGAGTTCATCAAATCTCACATCTTCTCTAGGTTCGGGGTACCCCGAGCTTTGATCAGTGATCGAGGCACTCACTTTTGCAATAGAACCATTGCCGCATTGTTGAAGAAATATGGGGTAAATCACAAAACTTCCACCGCCTATCACCCACAAACGAATGGACAAGCCGAAGTTTCCAATAGGGAAATCAAGTCCATCCTTGAGAAAACGGTTAGGCCGACTCGCAAGGATTGGAGTACTCGGTTGGATGATGGATTGTGGGCATATAGGACGGCTTATAAGACTCCAATTGGTATGTCTCCATACCGATTAGTCTTTGGAAAGCCGTGTCATTTACCGGTGGAGTTAGCACACAAAGCCTATTGGGCAATCACAAGGTTCAACTTGAACTTGGACGAGGCCGGGAATGAAAGGAAGCTTCAATTGCAAGAGCTTGAGGAAATCCGGAATGAGTCCTATGAGAACGCGGCCATTTACAAGGAGAAGACGAATGCATGGCATGACAAGATGATAATTAGGAAAACTTTTGAGGTAGGTCAAAAAGTTCTTCTATTTCAATCACGTCTTCGGTTGTTTCCAGGCAAACTGCGTTCTCGGTGGACTGGACCGTTTGTAGTTGTGAAGGTTTTCCCTCATGGAGCAGTGGAGATCCAAAGCGGCGAGGATGCCAAAATCATCAAGGTCAACGGCCAAAGGTTGAAACCGTATTACGAGGGTTTCAAATCGGAGATCCTAGAGGATATATCTCTAGGCAACCCGGCCTACGGGTGACTTTTACCATGGAGGTACATCGTGCCGACGATGTTAAATAAACGAGTTTTGATGCTTTAAAAGCATTTCGTCGAACAATTTCAACATTTGGAACATTACTTTCTTTATATTTATTTGCTATGTACATTTCATTAAACTTGTAATTCGAACATTATGCTAGTTTTTATGTTGTTTTTGTAGAAATAGGTTTGAAGTGGTGCAAAACGAAAAACGCCAAGGGGCCATTCCTCGCGGTCCGCGAATTCATCGCGCGGACGGCGACCGAAGGTTTCGCGGACCGCGGCCGAGAACGCGCGAGCCGCGACAATGCCTCGCGGTCCGCGGCCGAGGTCTCGCGACCCGCGAGCGAAACCTGGATCTCCAAGAAATCCCTGCCACAAAACCGACGTTTTTCGCGGTCCGCGGCTTGGTCGCACGGACCGCGACACTGTGCACGCGGTCCGCGGTTTCATCGCGCGGACCGCGACGTTTTCCCGAGCGCGGCACGCGATTTCATCGCGCGCGCCGCGCCGAGCTTCAGCGGACGCGCGGCCCGCGATGGAACCCGCGCGCGCCGCGACGTTATCTCGCGGTCCGCGACGGAAACCGTGCGACCCGCGAAAAAACAGGGGATTTCCAGGAAATCCCTGGAACAAAAATGCCAATTTTCGCGGCCCGCGACTTGATCGCGCGGACCGCGAAACTATGCTCGCGGTCCGCGGTTTCATCGCGCGGACCGCGTCGAGGTTTGCCGAGGATTTGCGCGCGGTGCGCGATTTCATCGCGCGCACCGCGCCGAGGTTTTACGCGCGGTGCGAGGTCCAGTACGCGCGACCCGCGACGGAGCGCGCGCAACCCGCGACGGGATTCCGCGCACCGCGCCGAGTTTTTGCGCGCACGCCTCAACGGTCTTCAGCGCGCGGCCCGCGAAGAAGCCCGCGCGACCCGCGAAACCATGCCGAGTTTTCTGAAAATCCCTGGAACAAATTGGACCATTTTCGCGGCCCGCGAAGACGGGCCGCGGCCCGCGAAGGTACCTCGCGACCCGCCAAGTATAGCTCGCGACCCGCGAGAAAACACGGGCACTACTTCATCTTTTCTCCTTCTTTCTTTTTCTTCTTCTTTTCTCCTTCTTTTCTCCCGATCCCAAAAGCCCTTTTCCGGCCACCTTCTCAATTTTCCATTCCGGCGAGTTTTGAACCGATTTCTTCCACCCAAATCAATCCCCCAAGCTTTCCCAACAAAACCCACCAAAAATCCCAATCCAAAACACCATCTTTTACCCACATTGCCGAATTCTCACCGGAAAGTTCTTCACTCCGATTCGCCGGCCTCCGGCGACTTTTGTTCCAAACCAACTACCCAAAAACCTTCCCTCCACCATCCTTAACCTTTTCCCAATCCCAAATTCCAAATTCCAACTCCCAATCAAATACCCCCAAATCTTATGAACCCTAATTTTTGGATTCTTTGATTTGGTGGTGTTTTGATCAAATTGATGATATACTTAAGCTACATTGCATCCTAAGGCTTCAATTGACGGTACCCTACTGAATTTATTTCAATTTTGGGTGATTTAGGGCTTGCCGCCAATAGGTTTTCATTGAAATTTCAAAGGCTTGCCGCCTTTAGTTATAAACTGAGCTATTTGAGTAGGGGCTTGCCGCCTTATAGCTAGTATAGTTGTGCTGGACTGTTGTTGAATAGATTGTGATAATGGCACCGAGGAAAAGGTCACGCCGAGGAGAGGCCTCTAGTTCGCATGATCCTGTGGTTCCCGAATCCCCACCTCGCCAACCTAGTCCTTCCCCTGCAGAAAACCTGCCTCCTATAGACCTTATGGGACTGCAAGGTTTAGATGAGGATGCCCAACAACGGTGGAGAAAGTTGATTGGGAATGGGAAGCGAACAATCATGGAGACGAAGTTCTTGTCCTCTGAGCTACTTCAGGAGCTGGGTTTGCAGCAACCAGTTCTATTTTTATTGGATCGCGTTGGCATGAGAGGATTCATTGATCGGTCGGCACCGACCTATACCCGCTATACATTTGAGTTCTTATCCACTCTAGCCAAGCACTATGACGAGGACCATGACATGCATTACATCACCTTCAGGTTGAATGATGTGGACCGCCGGATGACCTATGATGAGATCCAAGATGCTTTTGGGTTCCAATATGCAGGGGGATACAAGAATCCAAAAGAAACTAACCCGGACGGATTTGATCTAACTTACTTTTGGAATTGCTTGTCTGGATTTCCCAACATCACAGGCACTACGAAGAATAACCACATCATACATCCAGCTGTTCGTATGGTGCACAAGCTCCTAGTGATGACGATCTTCTGCCAAGGAGAGTTGACGCACATTACTAGGGAGCAGGTCCAATGCCTTTGGACCATGTGCTGGGGACCAGAACACCCTTGTTGGGTGGACCTTTTTGTGCAGAAATGTCTGGAGGCCTCTGAGAAGACCAAGGGAAAGATACCACAGGAGGGTATGATTTCACTTCTGGCAGCTTATCTGAACATCCACCTACCTCCAGACATTCAGGCAATAGGCAAGACAGCCGAGAGAGCTCACCAGTTTTACTCCATTGCTTCTTTGGAGTTCACTAATGTCTTGGCCATGCACAAATATCCTCCTCCTAGATTCATTTGGCTAGTAGCCAAGAATCAGCACATGTACCTGCCGAATCCAGAGGCTGTACAACTGACTGGGCGCACCCGCATAGAGGATCTCACCTTGCCAACCCAGATCACAGTTCCTGCACCTACCATTGCCCTTGCCAGGCTAGAGGCACCTCCGGAGCATGGAGAGCAGTACGCTCCTCCACATCATGAGGCTCAGTATGTCACTCAGCAGCAGTTTCAAGCATATACTGAGAGGTACGAGGATGATATGGCAGTGATGTTCGCCATGATGGCATCCATGCACCCACAGGGACCAGGAGCATTTGACTATGAGGGTCATCGCAGATCGCGAGCTCAGCACCGTCGCGACGGCTCCGGTCCCTCGCAGTGAGTCTACCCTATACCTTTTCCTTTCACTATGGTATTCATTCATATATTTAAACATTGAGGGCAATGTTTAGACTAAGTGTGGGGGAGAGGTGTAGGAATTTTGTTACTACTTTTGTTGCTGCTTTTGTTGCTGTTTTTGCTGCTATTTTTATTACTGTATTCCTTTAAAAAAATTAAAAAAAAAAAAAAAAAAAAAAACAGGCCGGATGGTCCCAAAAATACTAGAGGATCAGGTAAAAATGAGAGGCATGCCCGGATGGTTCCAAAAATACGAGAGAATCAGGCAAAAATGAGAGGTAAAAAAAAAAAAAAAAAAAAAAAACATTTTCTTTTATCTTGTTTAAATATGTAAGCTCTCAAATGTTATGTGCTTAATTATTTAGAATATACACTTGGATCTTAATCGTTCTTTCTCGAGGACGAGAAAGGTTCAAGTGTGGGGGATTTTGATAGCCCCTAGATATACTCTTATTTTGTAGCATTTGAGAGCTGTTTTAGATAGTATTTTGTGTATTTGGGATGAAGATTGGCAGACAAAAATGAGAGGAAAAAGGGGAAAATCTTTATCTTTATTAACCCGATACAATCTCGAGGGAGCTTTAGATCTGAACCGTCGATGACACGAAAAGGTGCTGGCAATGATTATGAATTGAGGATACCAAGGTAACCTCTTATATATTATTATTATATTGTAACAAATTAGAGGAACTTTAGGAACGTATTACCCCAGAACTCGGAACGGGAACCCGATATACAAGATCCATAGGATCTAATAGATTTGAAATTTGAATTTCAAATAAATAAATAAAATAAAATAAATAATGATAAAATAAGAAAATTTAAGTCACCATGGACGAATGCGTAATTGTACTCATCTACTCAGCATCAAGCGTTCGCAAACTTAAAATCGACGTACGTATGACATTGAGAGATAACTCACAAACTACCAAACTCTCGGTACATTAGCCCAAACTGATTGGGGGGCTTATGGTGTATACTGGGCTAAGTTACTATTAGCCTAATTACTATTAGTCCAACGACCCAATAATGAAACATATGCCATTAAACCTAATGGCCCAATAAAAGACACATGATGACTTTGCTAGTGGCCTGATACAATTGTGGAGGAGAACTAGGCACATAAAAGCCACGATCGAGGAAACAGGGTCCGAAAGAAAAGGATCAGAACATCCTTCTCCTGAGATATAAATAGGAGAAGAGGAAGAAGGAAAAGGTAAGCACTCTTGATCAAGGTTTAGTAATATATTCCAGAGCCAAACTAACTTGAGCCTATATTGCGTTAGAGAAGTAACCCTGGATATAATCCGGGGCCTATTGCAGGTTTACTTCCGGCGATTAGGCGGAAGCATCATCGTTGAGAAGGATTTAACCACAACATTAACCATAACCTCCAGCCTCTCTAATTTGCAGTAAATGTTTCTCAATAATGTTGATGGATAACTTGGTAGTTCATACGGGAAGGCTCTTGAGAATTTTTATTATTGTAATTGTTTACCAAGCAAAGCCATTGCCATGTAACATCCGTTCGTATTCATCTCTTCTAAGACTTCTATTCAACAATTAACTTGTGCTCGTTTATGTGCGCTGCAAGGATTCCAATAATGCCAATACTCATTAAGTTCTGCAAAAAAACATTGTTAGTAAGAAGTGGCGGCCTCTTTCTTTGATTATCTGTGGTTGATAGCCCCTAGATATACTCTTATTTTGTAGCATTTGAGAGCTGTTTTAGATAGTATTTTGTGTAATTATATTAGACTTTTGGACCGAATCATTCATAGTGGTTTGAAATTGAAGACGTGCATTTCGATCTTGAATTGCACTTGCGATGGATTTGAATGATTTGAAGACCTTCTATGACCGTCCTGACCGCGTTTGATACATTGAAGAACCGGTCGTAGAAGTGGCGTGAAGGCACACTCTCGCGGGCCGCGAACCCTAGGTCGCGAACCGCGAGGGTGTGTGTTGCTGTTTTGACCATGCCAAGTTTCGCGCGGGCCGCGAAACTCCGGTCGCGAGCCGCGAGGACCGACCAGCACGAAGACCATGCCGAGACCGAGGCGCGCGGACCATGCCGAGACCGAGGCGCGCGGACCATGCCGAGACCGAGGCGCGCGGACCATGCCGAGACGGGCGCGCGGACCACGCCGAGACACGGGCGCGCGCGCGCGCGGGCGCGAGACTCCGGTCGCGGACCACGCCGAGACACGGGCGCGCGCGCGCGCGGGCGCGAGACTCCGGTCGCGGACCACGCCGAGACACGGGCGCGCGCGCGCGGGCGCGAGACTCCGGTCGCGGACTACGCGAAGACACGGGCGCGCGGGGCGCGAATCCTCGGCCGCGAGCCGCGAGAACCAGGCTCGCGGTCCGCGAACGATTCCCGCGCGACCCGCGAATGGTCCTGCAACTTGCATTTTGTTTGGCTTTAATTTTAATTGTTTTGGAGTATATATTGGAACTTATCCTCATTGTTTTGGGGATCGTTTTACAGAGCCTTAAGCTCATTTTCTTCATTTTCTCTTTGGATTTTCACTTTGAATTCACCATGTATTATTGTATGGATTATGGTTATCATTATATAGTTATGGTTGTAGGCTAAACCCCATCTTGGGTATGTGAGATTAAACCTCTTGTTATGGTTTGAGAACATGGTTTATGAAGCTTAGGAATGGATGATTTGTCATTGAATGATCATGAATTATATGTGTATTTGATGCTTGAAATGGTTAGGAATGATTTCCTAGGTATAGATATGTGTTGGATATGTGTTAGACATTGCCTTTCCATGGTTGAAATGCTATCATTTCTTCTATGTAAAAGTAGTGAATTAGGAATCAAATATATGTTGTTATCAATTGTATTTGTTCTTGAGATCATTCATTAGCATTATATTTATGTCAATTGTGTTATCACATTGCATGGGTAAGGTGGGAAAACATCCAATTTGAATTAGCATTGGCCAATTTGTCTATTTGCTATCATATAGATAAGTTGCCAATGAGAGTTGTGAAAATGCTTTCATGATTCACAACTAGAATAGAGATGGTTTCCCATTAAAAACAATCACCATTCTCAAAGTATCATAACTAGGTTTGAGGAAAAATCCATAACAAGAAGATACAAATCTCATGTACCCAAGTCTCTCATTCTCATTAGTTAATCTTTTAGTTGAATCTTTAGATGCTAAACTAGTTGTAATTCTAAAGTTCTAGTAGTTTTACTTAGTAGTGTCTTAAACAAAACTCAACTCAAACCCTCCCCCCTTGTTTACATTGCTTTTATATATGTATATGTATATATATCCTACAAGATATACATAGAAATAACCTTTTCCCTGTGGAACGAACCTTACTTGCCATTGTACACTTAATAGTGTGGAAAGGTAGTAAGTGATCTATAAATTGTATATTTGAGAGGTACGGCGACGACCTCCCAGTGGTACACGATTCTGACATGTGTATTTATGTTAAAGTTTATGGCGTTAAGTAGTTACTTACTTGTCATCTAATATATGTTGTTCATATCTAAGTTAAATAAGATGTATTCGCAAAATCAGCGTCATATTATTGTTGTTGCATTGGCTTATGATTTATCATGCATGAATCGGAGATAATTTTATTGGATATATTAATGTTGGAGAATAATGTATTGGATTTATCATGCAATAAAATAATAATAATTTTATTGGAGAATAATGTATGGAGAAAGTAAATAATTCCTTTTAAAAGAGTAAATAATATCTTTTATACAAGCATTTATAATGCACTACCCGTATTCATAAAATGTAATTTGAATGTACAATGCATGTATAGTCGTAATTAAAATGCACATTGAAATAGTTAGGGGTCGTTTGGTTCATGTGGGAATTAAGTTCCCACAAATTTTGTAATTACTCAGAATTTAATTCTTTTACAAAATTTTCAGAAATTTGAAAAAATTGTTTGGTTGCACTTTTATTTTTAGTTTTTTAAGGTAAACCATCCCAAGGATGGAGGAAATTCTATTTGCCTTCCCCAGACCTTCAAATAAAATAAAGAAAGCTAAAAAGCTCAATTCAGTACAAGATGAAACTTCAATACTCAAAGAGTAGAGCTTTCAAGCCAATGACTTTCAGAAATAATAGTGATTGCCTAAAGCTAATCTAGGACCTTAACCAATCAAAGTATGGATTTTATTATTGCTAGTATTTTATTTACTACCTTGTTGTTTGGTTGACTTCACGTGTTCCTTAAAATTTAATGCCACGTTTTCTTTTGAACATATTTTGATTCAATAACTTATAATCAAAAAAATAAAATGAAAAGTACATTTAAGTCAAGAGAGAATTTTATAGAGATCCCCTAACGTTTCCCAAAGTATCGGCTTGGCCCCTATCAAATTTTAGTGTCAAAATGACCCTCTAACATTTAGGTTTTACTTCATTGTGGCCCCTAAGGCTAACTTGGTCGTTAACTTTTAAAAATATTAAATATTAGGGGTATAATAGTAATTTTAGGTGCATTTAAGTTAGAAAAAAAAAGTTTGTGGCTGGATTCGAACCTAGGTCTAAAATGACCCTCTAACATTTAGGTTTTACTTCATTGTGGCCCCCTAAGGCTAACTTGGCCGTTAACTTTTAAAAATGTTAAATATTAGGGGTATAATAGTAATTTTAGGTGCATTTAAGTAAGAAAAAAAAAGTTCGTGGCTGGATTCGAACCCGGGTCTCCCAAATTTTAGCCAAAATCTTACCACTATGCCACAAGCCATTCATATTAATTTTCTAAGTAAATTTATTTAGGAAAATTCTACAGTCCCGTGACTGAAGGTTCAATCAAACAATTTACCATCGTTGGATTAACTTTTAAAGGTAAAGATAACTTTAAATTCAAATTCAAAATTTTCTAAAAATAGATTAGGTTGTTTTATGTGGTATTCTTACGTGACTGAACTTTCAATCAAAAAAGAAAAACTGGACGGTAGTCTCTTTCATTTATTTAAACTATAAATCGCAGCCCATAATCCCGGGGTGTTCAACGGAAGCGACGAAGTACTCCTCTTGGTCTTTAATTTCTTCCTTCTGGGCTTCTGATTTCTCACCGCCATCTCCGGAGAGTCCGGTTCATTGCTTCCTTCATACCCAGATTCGTAGTGCTGAAATATCACCTTAGATTCTTCAAACTCTTCCACCATTAGATGACAGAAGAAGGTGAATTGGGGGGATGAAGTTCAGCAAAATTGTCAAAAATGCTCTGTTCTTCTTCTTCATCATCACCCAACCTTCTCCGAACAAAATCATCACCGGGCAATTGCAACTCTGACCCCTTACGAAATCAGCATCACGAACAGCCTTCCGGACAACACCGACTTGCTGAAAATCCACTGCGCGTCCGACGACGATGACCTCGGATACCACAGTCGGCGAGAGCTTCAAGTGGCGGTTCAAGACGGACTATTTCGACAGAACGCTCTTCTTCTGCCGTTTCAAGTTGCTGGCGAGAAGTGATGCATTCAACGTTTTCGACTACTCGTTTTCGCAGCGCCATTGCAAGCAAATTCCCAGCGGAAATCGGTGCTTGTGGATTTTTAAGGATTATGGCTTTGATTTTCAGGAGCAATGGTTTAATGACCCGAAACCCCATCCTATTCCTCCCTTTATATTACGAGATTGGTCGTGAATTTATGAAATGGTGGCGGCGGCGCCGTGCCGGGGTTCTTGAATAAAATGTGCGCAATGAAACAATGAAAAACATTGATGGACTAAAAACAAGGGGGAGATGAAGAAGATTTGTGCTCCGGAATCAGGAAAAGGTTGGGGGTGAAAGAATTTATAGGTATATGGAAAATTGGAGATGGGTTGGTTGGAGAATCTGAAACATATTATTTGCTTCAGTGGATATTTTAAATAAATTTAGTTATGAAATTAAAAATAAATGGCTTGTGGCTTAGTGATATGAGCTTTATCCATTTTTTTGGGAGATCCAGATTCGAATCCAGCTACAAGTATTTTTTTTTTCAACTTAAATGAAGCTAAAAGTACTATTATACCTCTAATATTTAACGGTTATTTAAAAGTTAACGGCCAAGTTAGCCATAGGGGCCAAAATGAATCAAAAACTAAAGGTTAGGGGGCCATTTTGACACTAAAATTCGATAGGGGGCAAAACCGGTATTTTGGGAAACGTTAGGGGCCTCTATAAAATTCTCTCTTACGACAATGTGATTTTGGATATTTTAATGAATAAACGAACACATTAATTAAGTTGAATAGAATTGTAACTAGTCAAAGGTACCAAACGATCCACAAAATCATGTACTCTTTCTTTTTGGACCAACTATTTCTGCTCATGAGACTTTTTTCAGTTAACTATGCTAAATTTTGATTTAATTTTTGAATGTATAGATAAAATAAAAATACTATCGTATCTAATATTTTTGGAATCGTCATAACATGTAGTTTATTAATATCAAATTTTCATATTTTGATAATGTACGCTGTTAAATATATTAGTAGTTAAACACGTGTATTGAAGACCATAGAAGGTTAAATGTCTTTTCATCAAAATACATATATTTCAACAACTGAAATTGTCGTCCACAACCAAGTACTTTATTCGCATTGGCTCACAACACCAAATGATATATACTTGACCCTTAATACCTTGCCCCACTTCTTTCAATTTTACTTCTATTCCACCCGTGCAAATATTTGTTGATGTGTTTCATTTTAAAGTTCACATGGCATTTGGCAAAACTATAACTGCTTCATTATTAGGTTCTGGTTAGGGGTGACCACGATCACGAGCGTTCGTTAATCGGATCGCGATCGGATCGGTTAAAAATCGGATCGAGATCGTTCATTTAATAAATGAGCCGATCATGATCAAAATTTTTTGATCGTTTAATAAATGAACGATCAACGATCATAGACATTAAAACTCGATCATGATCGCGAACAGATCGATAAGGTGATCGATATCGATCGATAAGATAATCGATTAATATAATATAAATATATACATCTAAATGAATTATTTTCTAGTAATTTGTTAATTTTTAACTTTTTTAAAAAACTTTTAAACTGATCATGATTGATCATTGATCATTTGATCGAGCCGATCGTTATTGATCATTGATCATCTGATCGATTATCTAAACGAGTCGATCGCGATCATTATAATTTTTAAACGATCCGATCATGATCATGAATTATTTTGATCGCTTTGATCGCGATCGGATCGTGATCACCTCAAAATTTAAACGAGTCGATCATGAACATAGTGATGATCGTGATCGGATCGACTCGTTATCACCCCTAGTTCTGGTATAATCACAATTTGTGGTATAATCACAATTTTGAGATATATTGTCTTTTGCCACCGTTTTAACCGACAATTAATCATATTTGCATTCTCATCAATTTTGCTTAAACGACCAATCCGAAAGGGTAATATAACATGTCTTTGAGTGTTGAGTGTTGTACTATTTTTAAATAGTGAAGCTCTAACTATTCTAAAGATTAGGTAATCGGATTTAGCTATTCCAAGCAGTATGTCGGTAAAAGGATAAATCCGAGTCAGAATATTTTAATTACACACTTTTAGTGGGTCCGTACATCAGATTGGTAGACCGAACCAATGCGAATAAATTACTTACAATATCAAAAACTTATTTCATTTTGTTTTTATTCCACTCTGGTCTTCTATGACAAATTAGGACTTCACTAATTACATTATCAAAAACTTATTTCATTTTGTTTTTCTATACTAGATGTGTATTGATAAAATATGAATGGGGTCCGACAAAGTGGTAAATTTGTAGATAGCTCTCCCAACTCAATCAAATTTCATACTTTTAGTTTTTTTTGGTATTTGTTATCATAATCTAAAAACAATGAAATATGTACTTGAAAACCAGAAGAATTCACTAAATATATAGGGATGACTCATAAGAGAAGCATCACTCGATACATTACAAAGTAGCAATGCAAGGCAATTAAAATTTTGCCGGCTTTACCAAAACACAAGAACTGAAGAATTATAACAAACGTGAAATTTGCTCTTCAAAATATATGTCTATAATCCAGATGGAGAAACTTAGAAATGAAGACATAGATTACTCACATCTTTCATCTCCATCCCAGTTATCTTTCCATTTGGGACCAGTAGGCCCTTCCTCACCCAAAACTTCCTTAGGAAGTCCTTGAAGAATATCATCAACAGCATGCTTAAACATTCCGGGAAGCGATTTGCGCATTTTTCCGAGAGCACTTCCGAGATCATAGCTTTTCCGAGGCCCCCATTCCCTCGCGTAATTCAGCCACGGCGGCTCAGCCACCGCGTTCCCCAGGTGAGCGGCGGAAATGACCGTATAATTAGCAGCAGCATCCAAGAACACTGCCCCTCTGCCACATGCATTCTTGATTCCTACTTTCCCTATTCCCTGGAGAAAAAGGCCTTGTTTAGGGAATGCTGCATGGCCATTTAGAGAGGAATAGAATGCTGGTTTGTTGCCTTTCTCAAAATCCAGCCCTGATGCATACATCCATGCACCTGTATTGTGCTGGGAGAAGTAAACCTTCATTAGTTCCCCATTGAAGTTGCTGATCCTCAAGGTTATGTGCTCAAAATCGCCTACATGTTCCCCGATTTTACCTAGATCGATGGTCATTTTATCGAGCTTCACCTTGGCACCGCCATTGAAGGGGTAGAACAGCCACACACATATGTCTGTGAAGGTGGCACCAAGCATCGGTTTCGCGTGTAGATAAACTGTTGCATTTGGCAAACTCCCTTGCTTCACCCTTTCCTTTTCTGCCTCATTTGATGGCAGGTCAATCCAATGCGTGCCGTCGTTCTCTCCAAACTGAGGTAGATTCATGCCATTCAGGGAAATTGGCACAGGGGAACCTTCCTGGCCTTTTGTGTACAGCATTGCTCCGTTCTGGAAGAGCCAGTTCACTGAAGCAGGGAGGAAATGCTCGTCCGGGTGGAAGTAGAATTGTGGTGAATATTCTTTGATCAGTGCTTCAATCTGTTCCAGGTTTGGCATTGCGGTTAGGTTAGCTGCAACATTTTTCAAACAAGCCGGTGGAACCATCGTCCTGTTCTCGAAAACCACCACAAATGTGCCTGTGGAAACACCTAAGGCCTTAACCCCTCGGTTAACCGGCCTTGGACCGTGGAAATTGATTCCATTTGAGCTCCATAGCCATTCACCATTCTCAACCGGTTCACTGAAATCAGAGCGAACGCAACGGATTTTATCCAACCGTGGCTTTTCAGGTGTGGTAGTGACAACATGGCCTAATGCAGTGTAGTTAGCTGGAGGTATTGGAAGCCATATGTATCCCACACCTTCTTGCTTGATGTTCAGAGACTCACTGCTCCAAACAAGAGTATAATCAGTGGGGATTTTGAGGATGGATTTATCAGAAGATAAATCCCTTGCAACGAGGATTCGACCGAAGAAGGGACTGCTGTTTGGCTGGGAATAAGAACCGAGCATGAAGAATCCATCTGGGAATGATTTTGAAGAGGGCTCAAAAAATGAAACTCCTTGATCATCTGGTCCACCTTCAAGAACTGACCAAACTCTACTCAGATTCGATACTTGGTGCACCTCTAAACCGCCCAAATCTATCATTCCAGTTGCAAATCCTCCACCTTACAAATCCCAGAAGAGAATGACAAAATTATGCAACAAATCCACCAAAAATCCCTAAAATACCTCAAAAAGAGTATAATGGCTCTATATGTACGTCCATTCTCATACTTATCTACGCAATGTTACGATTCATACCACTCTATTCAAAACCGAGAATACAGAAAAAGGATTATTATTAATTACCTTTTGGCCAGGTGGGTAAAGGAGAAGGAAACTGGAAAGGGATATCAACTGGAAGTGTTCTGCCATCTTTCCTCGGAATCGGGGCCGCCGGGAGAATCACCGGAGCAGCCGGAATAGGAATCGGGGAAGGAGCCGGTGCCGGTACCGGAGCCGGAGCAGGGAGAGCTCCGGTGATGGCGTCATCATGGAGAGGTGGTGGATTTCCTGAGTTGCAGGAATGGAAATGGAGGACGAGGCATACCAAATGGCCAAGATGCATATTCTGCACTGCAAGAATGGAAATGGCTTCAAAAAATTCTACTGCGAATCAACCGTATATGGTTCTTAACTTGTAAAATCTTCAACATTTCTTTGGGTGGTAAAAGAGAAATGAATCATTGTGTTCTATCATGCTTTTACTTTATTCTAGCAGACCTGCTTTTTTATTGGATCTTTTTCAAATTACTTGATTTGTGGAGGTTTTGTCTCTAGAATCAGTGGATTAACTGTAGTGACTGATTAAATGTTGGCCTAATCCACTAACTTTATGTTTCAGTGCCTCATATAATCCTTCTTTGGCCTTTCTTTTTGCATCATTCATGTGTGGCTTGCATTTTTGTTTTTTTTTTTGTCCCTTTTTCATTACTAACTGCATTTTGAATCTGGCTAGTGTGATTTTATGATCAAACAAATTCAAAAAAGAGACTCAAATTAAAGAGTCAAACTTCTGTTTCAAAGTTATGCCGATTATTACGATCTCGTTCAAATTGCCAATTGGCAGTATACGTTTTAAATATTTGTTTTTGTTGTAAAATACGAGAGTAAATAAAACGATACAAGGATTTACGTGGTTCGTTCAATGATCTACGTCCACGGCCGGAGAAAAGCGGAATTCACTGATCTCTTTGAAAAAAGATTACAATGGTACAAACACTCTTTATATGGATACTTTAGTAAAGTAACCAATGACTTTTTATGCTATAAAAGGTAGAGAAAAGAGATGATGAGTTCTATGCTTGGAATGGCTTAGAATTGGTGTGCTTTTCATCCCAAAACTCTAACCTATCTATAGGAAATTTGTGGTAACAATTTTCCACATTATCAAGCTTTCAAAGTAATCTTTTGGGAGCTAAAACATAGCTCTAGTTTTATGACTTTGGTAATTTCATACTTAAGTCATCTTTTGAGAGCTACAATATAGCTCTAGTTTTATGACTTGGTAATTTCATACATTCACATTAGGTGAATAAGATTTTCATCTTTTCACATATGAGCATTTCACATTATACCATTATTCATAACACTCCCCCTTGGAATGCTCCATATGTGCTCATAGAAAGTCTTACCAAGAATATTCAGTCACGTAGCTCCCCCTCATTTTGACATTGTTTTATAAACTCTGTAGCTTGCGCATCCCAATGTCGTGAACATGTTTTCTAAATACTGAAGTGGGGAGAGCTTTTGTGAATAGATCTGCTGAGTTATCACATGACCGGACGTACTGGATGTTGATAACATTTTTCTTTTCCAGCTCCTGAGTGAATGTACCCTTCCTTCATTTGATTTACACATGCAGAATTGTCTTCAAAAAGTGTAATGGGATAATCAATTGGTTTGAGACCACTTGTGGTTCTGATATGTTTTGTTATGGATTTCAACTACACACTCCCGACTTGCTTCTTGCAACGCAATAGCCTCAGCATGGTTTGACGATGTAGTTACGAGTGTTTGCTACTGAGAACGCCAAGAAATCGCAGCTCCTCCGCATGTAAATACATATCCAGTTTGAGATCTACCTTTGTGTGGATCTGACAAATATCCAGCATCCGCATAACCGATCAAAACAGGTTTTGCATTATTAGGGTAAAATAATCCCAAATCAATTGTTCCTTGAAGGTAACGGAAAACATGCTTGATTCCGTTCCAATGTCTCTTTGTAGGAGATGAGTTGAATCTTGCTAATAAATTTACAGCAAAAGCTATATCAAGTCGAGTACAATTAGCAAGATACATAAGAGCACCGATTGCACTGAAATATGGTACTTCCGGACCAAGAATATCTTCATCTTCCTAACAAAGACGAAATGGAAAAATTTTCACATCAAGGGATCTAACAACCACTGGGGTGCTTAATGGATTTGCTTTATCCATATTGAATCTTTTTAATATTTTTTTTGTTTAATTTGACTGATGCACAAGTATCCTAGTTTGCAAGTGCTCAATTTGCAAACCTAAATAGTATTTTGTTTTCCCAAGGTCTTTCATCTCAAACTCTTTCTTTAAGTAAGAAATTACTTCAAGAATTTCTTTACTTGCCCCGATGATATTCAGATCATCAACATAGACGGCGATAATCACACATCCGGAGGTTGTTTTCTTAATGAAAACACAAGGACAAAGAGGATTATTGGTATATCCCTTTTGTACCAAATATTCGCTTAGTCGATTATACCACATGCGTCTGGATTGTTTTAACCCATATAGAGATCTTTGTAATTTGATTGAGTACATTTTTCTGGGATTTGAACTTGATGCTTCAGGCATTTTAAATCCTTCAGGGATCCTCATATAGATATCAGTATCTAGTGATCCGTACAAGTATGCAGTGACAACATCCATCATATGCATATTAAGTTTCTCATGAACTGCAAGACTGATTAGATATCTGAACGTAATTCCATCTATAACAGGAGAATAAGTTTCCTCAAAATCAATTCCAGGTCTTTGAGAAAAACCTTGAGCAACAAGCCGAGCCTTGTATCTCACAATCTCATTCTTCTCATTTCTTTTTCGTACAAATACCTATTTGTACCCGACAGGTTTCACATCTTCTGGTGTGAGTACTATAGGTCCAAATACATCTCGCTTGTTAAGCGAATTTAATTCAGCATCAATAGCTTTTTTCCATTCAGTCCAATCATGTCTATTCTTACACTCGGCAACAGAACGAGGTTCAGGATCACCATTATTTTCATTAATGACATCACATGCCAAACTATAAGAGAATGCATCATCGATGTCTTTATTTCGGTCCCACCTTATGCCTGTACTAGCATAGTTAATCAAAATTTCTTGATTTTCCTCGTTTGGTATTTCTTCAGGAATACGTTCCTCCATTATGGGGTCTTCTTGTTTTTCTGCTCCTTTTCTTTTCCGAGGATTCTTATCTTTGGAACCGATTGGTCTTCCACGCTTCAGGCGTGTTGTCATTTCATGAGTGACTTTGTTTTCAACTTGTCCTTTTGGGACTTCAATTTGAGCAGGAGCATTCTCAGCTGGTATATAAGATTTAGTCACTCTTTTTGTGTCTGTAAATGCATCAGGAATTTGATTTGCCATATCTTGCAAATGCAAAATTCTTTGAACTTTCCTTTCACAATCTTTTGTGTATGGATCAAGATGCAATAATGTGGGTACAGACCATGCAAGTTCTTTTTCCAGCTGTTTTCTTTCTCCCCCTAATGCTGGAAATTTCTCTTCATCAAAGTGGCAATCAGCAAAACGAGCTGTGCATATATTTCCAGTTGTAGGTTCAAGGTACCTTATTATTGTTGGGCTTTCAAACCCTACATAAATGCCAAGACTTCTCTGTGGCCCCATCTTTGTTCTTTGAGGTGGTGCAATAGGCACATAAACAGCGCAACAAAAAATTCTTAGATGGGATATACTTGGTTCTTTGCCAAATGCAAGTTGCAGTGGGGAGTATTTATGATATGCACTTGGTCTGATGCGAATTAATGCCGCAACATGTAATATTGCATGACCCCATACTGAAGTAGGTAGTATTGTTCTCATTATTAATGGTCTAGCGATAAGCTGGAGGCGCTTGATCAGTGATTCAGCAAGACCATTTTGCGTCATGAGCCACAGGATGCTCAACAGTAATCCCAACAGTAATCCCAATAATCATCAAATGTTTGGGATGTAAATTCACCGGCATTTTCAAGTCTTATTTTCTTGATCGTATGGTCAGGGAATTGAGCTCGCAATTTGATTATTTCAGCAAGTAATTTTGCAAATGCCATATTACGAGTTGATAACAGACATACATGTGACCATTTGCTAGAAGCATCTATCAATACCATGAAGTATTGAAATGGTCCACATGGTGGATGGATTGGTTCACATATATCACCTTGAATGCGTTCAAGAAACATAGGCGATTCTGTTTCAACCTTTCCCGGTGAAGGTCTTATGATTAGTTTTCCGAGAGAACAAGCCTTACATTGGAACATTTTTCCTTGAGGGATCTTCTGGTCCTTCAATGAATGCCCATGTGTTGCTCCAATAATTATTCGCATCATAATTGAACCAGGATGACCTAGTCGATCATGCCATATGTTAAATATTGAAGGTTTCATAACTACCACATTTGATTCAACTGCATTTATATGCGTGTAATGCAGTCCAGTAGGGAGCATTGGTAGTTTTTCAAATATGTATTTCTTTCCAAATCTAGAAACTATAAGAATCATATATTTCATGGCACCTTCAATTAAAGACTGGGTATCAAAACCATGAGAATATATATCATTAAAACTTAATAAGTTTCTTTTAGATCTTGGCGAAAATAAAGCATTGTTTATTCTAAACAATGTCCCATTCGGCAATGTAAAACTTACCTTGCCAATTCCTTCAATCAGATCTACAGGACCTGTGATTGTATTCACAATTGACTTTACTTGTCTCAATTCTGAGAAAAACCTTTTATCCTTTAATATAGTGTGCGTAGTTCCACAATCAAGAATGCACATATCTTCAATTTTGATCCTTTGTTTGGCTTCATGATTAGCTTTATCCATTTCAAAACTTTAACTAAAAACACAAATGGAAATAAGATAATAAGAAAGATTTGTTTAAGCACTCATAATACTTTGACAACTCAAGACATTACATAGGAAATGAAAACACACTACAACAAACTTTCACACAAATTATTTTTTATAAGGTAGATAAATAAAAATCGGACCATCAGGCTTCATTCCCGATGAGAGTTATGAAACTCTTTAGTTTCCACCATTCACTTGTTCAGCAAAATCACCGACGGTATCAATGAAATCATCATTGAAGTCGGATGACTCGAGGTGAGTGGATTCATCCAAAAGGTTATGGTCAATAAAGTTGACCTCTTTGCCTTTTCCTTTCAGGGACTCCTTGTAGAGTTTGCACAAGTGCTCCGGGACTCGGCAGACTCTTGACCAATGCCCATTACCTCCACATCTGTAGCAAGAGTTTCCAGAGCCTTTTGAGGATTCAGCTTCCTTTCCCTTCTTATGGGTACCTTCATGGTCCACCCCATGTTGCTGCTTCTTATGAAAGTGGTTGTTGGGCTTATATGGCGAGTTATAGCCACCTCGACCACGTCAGCGCCCACGTCCGCGCCCACGGCCACGACCTCTGCCTCGACCCTGAAAATGATTCTTTCGTTCAGGTTCGTCGAGACTGACAACGTTTGCTTCAGGAAACGCTTTTGATCCAGTCGGGCGAGATTGATGATTCTTTAGAAACAACTCATTATTTTGCTCCACAACGAGGAGACGAGCACTCAGGTCAGCATATGTTTTAAAACCCTGCAAGCGATATTGCTGCTGCAAAGTTAAATTTGATGCATGGAAAGTAGACAAAGTCTTTTCCACCATATCACTGTCAGATATTGTGAAGTCACAAAATTTCAAGCGAGTTGCTAGCTTGTACATAGCTGAATTATAGTCTCCGACTTTGCTGTAGTCTTGGAAACGTAAAGTGTTCCATTCATTGCGCGGAGCAGGAAGCAATACTTGCTTCTGGTGACCAAATCGGTCATTCAAACTCTTCCACAACACCTTTGGATCTTCCACAGTGAGATATTCATCTTTTAGGCCTTCACTAAGGTGCCTACGAATGAAGATCAAGGATTTTGCCTTGTCTATATCCGTTGAATCATTCACCTCATTAATTGTCTCGGTGAGATTCATTGATCGTAAATGCACCTTAATGTCAAGTGTCCAAGGCATAAAATTATCTCCATTGATACCGAGAGCATTGAACTCAAGCTTGACAAGATTCGACATGGTGGTAACTATCATGGATAAATAAACATTTCATTAGAATTGTTTCAACTTGTAACCTACATAAATTGCAACAAATAAAAGGACATACAAGAATGCGAGCATAATTGAAATAGATTCAAATTCTGCTTGCGGAACATCGTTGATGACAATAGCAATATGCATTGCACTAATTACCATGACACAAAAAACCAACACCATTTCGGCGACCATTTTGTCGAAAATCTTAGAGTACGAATGATATGAAGTAGAAGAGAAAATATGAATTTGAAGTATGGGATGAGTGCGAATTTATAGTGCAAAATGTTGCCGTTTATAACCGCTGCATTTTCCGCTGAAAATATAGCCGTTTTAGCTGTTAAATTTTATTTTTATTTTTTAATGTTTTAAAATTAAATGACAGGTTATATTATTAATGTCATCAAAATAGATAAACATAGCAAATATATTTTAATCACATAAACATCAACATAAAGTATTTAAAAACTTATTAGAAGTTTAATCACATCACATTTTTCTTAGGGCGGTACTCCGCACTTTAAGTAAAATATGATGTTATGTAATAAAGTTATAATTAGTATATATCACATCACATTACTATAAGGTGGTACTCCTCCTGTGTATAGTAATATGCTGTTATTTTTAACAACGAACTCAATAAAAGGTTTAGATGAATTTTGCCATACCTGTGTTCTTGAACTTACGTGGTGGAGAGTGATCGTGCTGATAACGTGTTGTAAAATCCGAGAGTAAATAAAATGACACAAGGATTTACATGGTTCGATCAATGATCTACGTCCACGGCCGGAGAAAACCGGAATTCACTAATCTCTTTGGAGGAATGATTACAATGGTACAAACACTCTTTATATGGATACTTTAGTAAAGTAACCAATGACTTTTTATGCTATAAAAGGTAGAGAAAGTAGATGATGAGTTCTATGCTTGGAATGACTTAGAATTGGTATGTTTTTCATCCCAAAACTCTAACCTATTTATAGGAAATTTGTGGTAACAATTTTCCACATTATCAAGCTTTCAAAGTCTTTTTTTGGGAGCTAAAACATAGCTCTAATTTTATGACTTTGGTAATTTCATACTTAAGTCATCTTTTGAGAGGTACAATATAGCTCTAGTTTTATGACTTGGTAATTTCATACATTCACATTAGGTGAATAAGATTTTCATCTTTTCACATATAAGCATTTCACATTATACCATTATTCATAACAGTTTTTCTTTTTCCGAAATATTCTTATATTGTACAGGTTAATAATCTTATCAGTATATTATTATATATTTTATTAACTTAATTTTATCAGTACATTATTATCTATTTTAGTACATTATATTTCTATTCAATTCAGTTCATGTCTATAGAAAAAAATCACATTCTCTTCCTTAATCACTTTTATTGTTTTGTGTTTTGTGTTTTGTGTTTCGTTTTCGTTTAATTTAATTTATTAATTATGTTTAATTACTATTTTATTTCTTGTTTGTTTGATTCTAATATGAGTAGCCAAATTTCTGTTCCGGCTTAAGGTGATAAAACATTAACGTTCTAAATGTTCTTAATAATTATTTCGTGTGGATTCCTAGTTATTCCATATGTATATTTATTTCAGAATTTCTCGAGAATGATCAATCTTAGTTTATATATATTCGGGATAGTGCCACTTAAATCTGCCTATGTATCTTTATCTAGTGGGTATGTTAAATTAGTAGTGAAACTAACAACAAATAGTGGGAATTAGGGGTGTAAATGTACCGTTCGTGAATAACTCGCGAACAACTCGGTCAAAATTCGTTTTCGAACTCGAACTTGAGCTCGTTTGTTTATACGAGTTCGAACTCGAGCTAATAAGAGCCAGCTCGATATGCTCGTCGAGCAGCTCGAATATTATAGGGATTTTACAGAATTGTTTTTTAAAATTTATTCATTAATGCTTCATGTTCTCAAGCTAGATCGAGTTCGAGTTCGAACTTTATAAAAGTTAGACGAATCGAACTCGTACTAAAATGTCTCAACTCGTACGAATTCGAACTCGATCACGAACATGAAAAACAAACTAAAACTAGAACTCGAACTCGAACACATGCCTGTTCGATCTCGACTCGACTCGTTTACAACTCTAGTGGGAATAATGGGCAGATAATTTGTGACAGGTAAATTGATTACGAGTTATCTGAATTAGATTTCTTTGATTCTTCATACTGTTGAGATATTAAATCTATTGTAGGCATTTCCAGTTAGGTTATATGGAAGTAGTAAGTTTATAGATGATTCTTGTTGGTTATCAATAAACTAACAAGAAATTGGACTGTATCTTACAACTGATTCTCCGCAGTCTATAACTAATTAGTTCATTCGATTTGATTAATTACTGTGCTGAGGATAAAAATAATAAATTATAAGTTAATGTGAATTTACCTGTTGCCGGATTATTATTTTTTGATTGATATACATGTTTATTTGCATTCGTAGTTTAGTTTAAATTAGTTCTTAGTTAATGATAAAAACCTCTCTCAAGTTAAAGGTGGTTATAAACCAAAATTGAATCTTTAGAAATAGAAATTTGTCAACACTGTTCTCTGTGGAATTGACATTACTTACATTATTGAGAAATCTGAGGCAAAAGCATTGTATGGGGCAGAAGTTTCATACAACAAGAAACGACCTATCAAATTGGCGTTGTGGCAGGGGAGCGATTGTTGATTATTTTTCTTGTTTCTATTGATTTTCATGTACTAATGATTGTTAGATTATTTTCTCTAAACTACACGCGACTGCTAAAAGTTTCAAGAAAAAGGCGAGAAATTATATACCGTAAAAGCCAAGTGGAGGACTTTATTCTTCTGAGCCAAGTCGAAATCCTATCTTTTCTAGCCTTCGACTTGGCTTCTCGCTTGCTGGAATAATGTCGATCCATTATCCGTTTAGGCACAATACCTAATTAAAAACATTGTGGGGAAAAAGAGGGTAATGTATTGCTACTCGTCGTCTTCAATTCCGCATCTTTCACGGGGATTTCAGCAGATCACCATTTAATTTGTTTTACACCATATCTTATTATATCTCCATGAAAACACACATTCAAGCACATCAAATGGCAAAATAAATTATAAGATCAGATAACTTATATGTACAGTTGAACATAATCAATCAAATCAAAACATTTAAAGATGTTTTAAGGGCTTCTTTTGGGATAAATCAAAACATTTATCATTTAGCTCCTTCAATCTCTTGTAACTTTGCCAAGATGCGCTGATTCTTGCATGCATATTTCCTATGCATATTTCCTCCAAAACATTAGAATGAGACAATAGGTGAAAGAACATTAACCTATGAAAATTATTACACATTTACATTTTGCTGTAAGTTGGTGACTACTTATATTAAGCTAATACATCGCTTTTTGAGTCAACCAAAATGAAGGGTACAACTAAATCAATCAACAATTTCTATCTAAATTAAAGAATCTAAAATGAATGTGAGACAATTATTCAATCAGTTATTCAACTCCTTTCATCTCCATCCCAATTATCCTTCCACTTAGGACCAGTAGGACCTTCCTCACCCAATACCTCTTTAGGAAGACCCCTCACAGCATTTTCTAAGGCCTTTCTGAGAAATCTGGGCACCAATTTCTCCAACTTCCTCAACTCATCCTCAAAGTCATAACTAATCTTAGGACCCCATTCCCTAGCATAATTCAACCATGGTGGTTCAACCACAATTGACCCCAAATACCCAGCAGAAATTACAGAACAATTTGCACCACTATCCAGCCACATATTCCCTTTCCCAGTGTCATTCCTGATGCCAACTTTCCCACTGCCCTGCAAAAAGTCCCCTACTTTAGGGTATGCAGCATGCCCATGCAGGGAAGAATATACCACCACTTTGTTCCCATTAAGGTACTCTACCCCAGAAGCATCAACCCACTGCCCTCCACTATGCTGGGAAAAATATACCCTTTCTAGGGCACCATTAAAGTTACTTATCCTTAAAGTCACATGCTCCCAATCTCCCACATGCTCCCCTATTTTGCCTAAATCTATATTGATGAACTCCACTTTGGCCTTTGCTGCCCCATTGAAAGGGTAAAATACCCATATTGCCAAGTCTGTGAATGTGCCTCCAAACATTGGCTTCACATGGAGATAAACACTTGCATCCTGCAAATGCCCTTGTTTTACCTTATCTTTTGCTCCATTGTCTATTGGGAGGTCTAGCCAGTATGCACCGTCGTTCGAGCCACCTTGTGGAAGGTTCGAGCCATCGGCTGCTATTGAAACCGGAGCCGATTCCTTCCCTTTTGTGTACAGCAATGCACCATTTTGGAAAAACCATGTAACCGAAGATGGGAAAAAACGCTCATCAGGGTGAAGATAGAATCGCGGAGAGTACTCTTGGATTAGAGCTTGAACTTGGTTCAGATTCGGCATGCCGGATAAATTTGCTGCAATGTTCTTCAAACAGGAAGATGGAACTCCAGCTCCATTGTTTAATGTTGCAATGAAGGTCCCTGCAGAAACACCTTGAACTTGAAGTCCTCTGTTTTGAGGCCTGGAACTGTATAAATTCAGGCCATTGAAGCTGCCCCAAATCCACTGATCGTTGACAGCTGCATCAGTGAAATCAGCGCGAATGCAGCGGATTCGGTCCAACGGTGGCTTTCCGGGAGAGGCGGTGATCACATGGCCGACTGATTTGTACCCATCAGGAGGAACTGGAAACCAAATGTAGCCTACACCTTCTTGATTGATCTTCATGTTTTCACTACTCCAAACCATAGTATAATCAACTGGATTCCTTAATATATCTTGACCGTGTGACGAATCCTTTGCAGCAAGAACCCAGCCAAACAGGGGAATATTATTTGGCTGTGAATATGAACCGAGCATGAAGAATCCATCTGGGATTGAAGATGGCTCAAAAAACGATGCTCCTTGATTATTTGGTCCACCTTCAAGAACTGCCCAAACCTTATTCAAACTGGTCACTTGGGAAACTTCCAGCCCTCCCAAATCAATAGCTCCACTGCTAAATCCACAACCTGAAATGCAAAAATTTAGCCAAAAAACTCAAAACAAAAAAATCTGGAAAAAATAAATGAATGAGCAAATGCACATACCTTTGGGCCAGGAGGGCAATGGGGAAGGAAACTGGAAAATGCTCTTAATGGGAAGAGGATGGTTTTGTTTCTTGGAAACATTGAAACCATTTTCTGCCATGGTTGAATGAGTTCTTGACCAGAAAAACTGGGCATGGAGGAGGATGAATATATAGAAGAAAATCCCCATTTTCTGGAGATTAATTGGTTAGCGTTGAAGAATGTGAAGGAAGAAATTGCAATGGCGTGCAAGGTATTGTTGTTTTTGCTTAGTTGCAGAAGGGATATGGTAGTTGATGCTTGAACAACATTTCGTTGGAGAAGATAGACTCCTTAGCTTACACTTTAGGTTTAAACTTTTTTATATATTGCTCTGAATCTCGTGACTGCTGATAATTTTCGTCTTCATTTGATTTGTGGAGAGCATCATGAGCTGTCTTTTGGTGTTTTTATATATGACATACTCCCTCCGTCCCATCCAAAGCGTCTTAGTTTGACTTTTCAAAGTCAAACAGAGACAACTTTGACTGCTAATATCTTTACTTCAGTATGTAAATTATTTTTGAAAAATGCATTATTTTAAAATATATGTTATTATGAATTCAACAATATATTACATGATACTAATCTAGCATATAAACTAATAGATATTAATGGTCAAAGTTGTCTCTGTTTGACTTTGAAAAGTCAAACTAAGACACTTTGGCTGGGACGGAGGGAGTACCATCTAACTTTCAGTTTTTAGAATTTTGAAAAAAACAAAAACATGATTGACGAGTGACGACAAAGGGTGCTCTTTTTTTTAATTAATAAACATGTAGTATGATGAATCCATTTCATGGTACTCGGTTGATATTGCTTATTATTTGAATAAAAACATCAACAAATGATTAAGTGACTTTAATTAAGTGCCAAATAAGGCCTTATTCCATTAAAATAGTCCATATTTCTCATGTAATGTAGATATTTATAAATAGAAAAATTTCTATTAAGCGCGTGGTACAAAGGTAAATTATTATAAAGGGCGTGAAACTTGTATATCTATTGTAAAGAGCGTTATAACATTTCTACTATTTATTTTATTAAAAAATTCATTTATAACCCTTTCCTTCTTAAAACAAATTAAATTTCTAAATAATAGGCTTTGTTCTCTTGAGCTCATTTGTAGACCAGTTCAGTAAAATTTAGTTCAATTCAGTTCAGTAAAAATTAAATTTGATGAAATTTAGTTTGATTCAGTCATGTTGATTTTTTTCAGTACATTAATTTTAATTGTAGTTCAATTTAGTTCAGCTCAGTTGAATTCCTTTGATCATGTTTTTGTTAATAAAATTTATTGTTACTAAAAAAATGATCCAAGGAATTCAACTAAACTGAACTAAATTGGAAAATACTGCACTGAAATAAATCAACATGACTGAATTAAACTAAATGTCATCAAATTTTATTTTTACTGAACTGAATTGAACTAAATTTCATCCAATTTTATTTTTAATTAACTGAATTGAACTAAATTATACTGAACTGGTCTACAAATAAGCTCAAGTGAACAAAATCTATTAATTAGAAATTTGAATTTCTATTTAAGGGATGAAAGGGTTATAAATGACTTTTCTCAATTAAATAAAGTGTAGAAATATCAAAATGCCCTTAACAATAAATATACAAGTTTCACGCTGTCAGGGATTATCATGTAGTGATCATCCCGCACGATCAAGCCCGCTCCGCCTCGCAGTATGGCTCTTCAGGCCCGTGGCACCGGGCTCGGCAATGACGGATGGGCCCAGACCCATTTAGTATATAAGCCTCACACAGCAGGAGAGAGAGGGTAAGTTCACTTCACTCACCACGTTAATACCATAATAGTTATGCACCAGTCCCGTACTAATTAGGGCGTCGGAGCAGGTACTGGTACAACGCCGCCCCGCCTAACCCCTGCTACCTTGTGCAGGTGACCGAAGAAGTGACATAGAAGAAGCATATCAGAAGGGCAAATCCTTGCTCTGACATTGGCGCTGTCTGTGGGGATACACCATCGAAGTTTTAACGATTTCACAACTCACGCACTCCGTAGATCATGGACGGAGAAAGCACTAGCCAGGTCACGCCCCATGTGACCGCTGGCCCTATTACCGGAAATCCACGCCACGACAAGGATCTGGTAACCATTGAAGACGTTGAGGACGAAGCAGACCTCGGCAGCCCTTTATCGGAGGTGGAACTTAGGAACGCTCATTTCGGCCGATCGAGCCAGATGGCAGTCCCCAACGCCTTCAGGGCCCAGTCGACTAACGCCTCCAGAGTGGCTACTCTTGCCACCGGCCGGACCGAAACGCTAGTCGACGACATGCAAAATCAGACCCGGCAGGCGGAGGAATCTGATAACTCCGCGTTACTGCACCAGGTACTTACATCTCAGGCGGAGATGTCCCGACAGCTACGCGACCTTCAGCTCCGGCAAGCACATCAATCTGTTGCGGGAAAGACCGCTCTGGCCAACCGAGTCGTCCCGACGCGTTTATTTCCCAGCCTGGAGAAGGCGGTGACCGAAACTCAGGCAGAGCCCGAGGTCCGAGAAGAAACGCGGGAAGGAACGCAGGCTGCATCTAGCCGGAGTCGTAGTCGCCTCCAGGGGCATAGCACCCGGGATGCTGAAGCGAATTCCCGAGGTGGCTATTCCCGGGGAAGGGGTACGTCTGCTGGACAGGATGTAGACTGGGACCGGGCCTATGTACATGCGCCCAGGGTAAAACCTCGTGTGGTAGCCCGGAACAGGTTGTCGGTTCCCTACGATGAAAGGGGGCAGGATGCTAGATCCTCACCTTTCACAAAAAGGGTGTTACAGTTCGCGGTTGACCCTAAGCTGAGGGTTCCACTCAATCTGGGAATGTATGACGGGACCATGGACCCGGCAGATCATCTGCATACCTACAACACGAACATGTCGACGTTTTCACCGCCACATGCCATATGGTGTAAAGTGTTCGCATCAACACTGACCAAGGCAGCCTGCCTATGGTTCATCAATCTGTCCCGCAATAGCATCAGCGAATTTTGGCAGCTGGAGGATGTATTCTTGTCACGGTTCATACAGAAGAAGAAGTTCATGATGACCAGGGACGACCTGTTGCAGATACAGACCTTGCTGGGGGAGGATTTGCATGAATACTTAGAACGTTTCAATGATCTGGCCAATCAGGTGGAACACAGGGGCAACGTCCGGTTCCTGTTAGACGCGTTCAGAAGGGGGTGCGTCCACCGAGTCCTGCTCACCGACCTCGAGCTGAACCCTGCGTATACCATGGATGAGCTGATGATAAGGGTCAAACTTTTCACATGATAGACATCCTCAAAAAGTGAATAGATGCCAGGCTGTCGACCAATCCTGGTCAGTCAACGCAGCCACCGCCCAAACAGGCGAACCCATCTGCGGATGATAGGAAGCAGGGCAACCGGGGGCGGCGTGAGAAGAAAGGCAAGCCCGACCAGGTGGAAACCTTCACCCTGCTATCCAAGACGCTGAAGGAGATTTTTGCCATTGTTGGGCATAAGGGCATCCTGAAGCCCCCAAGAGTGCTGAAAACCCCGGCGCACCTATGGGATTCCAAGTTGTTTTGTGAGTACCACGTCGACGTTGGTCATGATACAAACAATTGCCATCATCTAAAGCGGGCCATTGAGGCTTGCATGAAGGATGGACAACTGGCACACTTTGCCAAAGATGCCAGATCTCGCAATCAGGAAAACTTCACCAAACGGGATAGACCTCCTGCAACGGATGCCTGCGATGCCAAGCAGGATCGCGGGGCAGGGCGACGGGATTACCGTAAAGGCAATGAGGTTGCCAGAGCATAGACCGGTGAGGAAGAGGCAAAACGATTGAGATATGAGGATGACTCGTCCACAGAATTAACTCTCGCTACCACCAATATCATGGCTATCATTGGGGGCAGCGCAGGGGGCAGTTCGGAGTCCCAGAGAAAGGAGCGATGCCGACGAGTTCCAGAACCAAATCCCGCAAACAGAAGGTTGGGAAAAAGGGAAACTACCTACTCCGGGAATGACTACCCTGTCCCATAGAGACCGGTTGGGGGCTACGCAATGGTCATCACAATACAGATCCTGGACAAGCTCATACATCGAGCATATGTAGATGGAGGGAGTTCCGCAGAGATCATGTATTGGCACTGTTTCGATAAGCTGGATAAGCACACCAGGGGCAAGTTACGCCTCACCGATACCCTGCTGGTAGACTTTGCCGACAGAACCATGTGGCCAGAAGGAGTGCTTACACTACCCGTCATAGTGGGAAGTCAGCCCACCAGAAAACAGTGGACATGGAGTTCATTGTCATTAAGGCGCACAGCTCATATAACGTCATCCTTGGAAGGCCGACCTTGGTCACGCTCAAGGGGATCATGTCAACCTTACATCTGATGCTAAAGTTTCCAACGGAAAACGGTGTAGCTACAGTGTGTGCGGAGACCAAAAGAAGGCGCAGGAGTGTCACCGCGTGGTGCTGCGGAAACGCAGTCGCCCGGAACCCGTGGCCACAGACATGCCCAAAAGTAGCAGAAAGCGAAACACAAAGCCAATGTGGTCCGTGTAGATAATACAGGGCCAGCCCGATCCCATGACGTTGTCAGGGGAGACTGTCTCCATGGAGCTGAAAGGTGGCCCACGAAAAGATGTACAGGTTGGGAAAAACCTGCCCGATGAAGTCAGGTATGCCGTGGTAGAAGTATTGAACTCCCACCCTGAAGTATTCGCCTGGCAGCCGTTAGATATGATGGGTGTATGATACGAATATAATTGGTACAAGTGTGGACCGGACCTTGCGGGCATCCTGGATCGACAAGATCCATATTGGATCTTTAGAAATACAATTAAGTAGGTTTTTCCTTACCAAGATTTAGATTTTTCCCGAAAGGGTTTTTTTGTTCTTGATAAGATTTTATTTATTTATTTATTTTTCATATAGTAATAGGATTTGGTTCATTGTTCTAGATTCAAAGAGGGAATCGTTCTCCTATTCAGAGTGGGAATCGGTAGCCTGTTTGAAATAGGATTGAGGTTTGTTGGGGTATAAATACAACCCCTATGCTTTGCAATAGATAGATTTTGACATTGGAATATAAGGAATTATCAAACTTTGATCTGTGTGTTCAATTTTAAGACTCGGTTGTGATCGCCCCAGGGACGGTAGTTCGTGGTCAATCAGGTAATTATTTACAAGTCGCCAGATAATTATCATATCCGGTTCGTGTTCGTGTACAAGTCCGAATCCACCTACAGGATCACATCAAGTTCCTTTTCATATTCCCGAACCTCCATAATCAATAACACTCGTTTATTAGGGCAATCCGCTTGATAATTCTACCAAATGTCAAGGGTTTGGTCGTATAGTAATAGGATTTGGTTCATTGTTCTAGATTCAAAGAGGGAATCGTTCTCCTATTCCGAGTGGGAATCGGTAGCCTGTTTGAAATAGGATTGAGGTTTGTTGGGGTATAAATACAACCCCTATGCTTTGCAATAGATAGATTTTGACATTGGAATATAAGGAATTATCAAACTTTGATCTGTGTGTTCAATTTTAAGACTCGGTTGTGGTCACCCCAGGGACGGTTGTGACCATCAGGTAATTATTTACAGGTCGCTAGATAATTATCATATCTGGTTCGTGTTCGTGTACAAGTCTAAATCCACCTACAGGATTCACATCAAGTTCCTTTTCATATTCCCGAACCTCCATAATCGATAACACTCGTTTAAGCACAAATGTGAAGAGATAGGCCACAAATTAATTTTTGCACAGGGCCTTCAAAATCTCAGGGCCGGCCTGCTCATTGATGTTTTTATGTTTTGCACGTTGCTCGTAAGGTTTTGTTGATGATATTTCAGTAGTTTCTAGTGAGGTTTTCGCATGTGAGATTTGTAATTATTTTACCGTTTATATTTAGCAATTTCTCTATGCAGGTCCATTTTTCTCCTGCAGGTCCATATTTTTACCATAATGCCCCTTGATGGAACCCTATGATTTCAAGCCATTTTTTTCCTTAATAATATTTGGGATATTATGGTAAAAATACAGACCTCCAAGAGAAAAATTTACCTGCATGGAGCAACCCCCTTATATTTCAGTGAGGATTTTATTTACTGGTTAGTTGAGATTTCTAATTTTGTTGGTGATGTAATCATGTAATGTTTGTTTCTTATTTGATGATGTTAAATTTTCAGTGACGTTAATTTTTTAGTTGATGATATTTAGTGATGACTAAAATGCTTATGGTCATTAAAATGAAGAGTTTTGATCCTTGAAAAGAAAGAGCACGGTTTCCGACTAGGGCAGTAAACGAGTCGAGTCGAGCTCGAACAGACCTGTGTTCGAGTTCGAGTTCGAGTTTGTATTGCATGTTCGTGATCGAGTTCGAGCTCGATTCTTCTGACTTTTAGGAAGTTCGAGCTCGACTCGTGAGCTCGATAAAAAATCGAGTTCGAACCCGAACTCGAGCTAGTTCGAGTTTGTTAAAGCATTAATGAACAAAATTTAATTAATTTATAAAACAAATCTATATAAAAATTCTATTCGAGCTGCTCAACGGCTCTTATGAGAACTCGAGCTCGAGCTCGAGTTCGAACTGGTCAAACCGAGTTCGAAAACAAATTTTGACCGAGTTGTTCGCGAGTTGTTCACGAACGGTTCAGTTCATTTACACCCCTATTTCCGATCCCCGTAAACCTAAAATGAGTTTTAATGGCCCCCTGTGATTCATAATAATGGCTAAAGGTCATTTCCCTTAGAATTGTTTTTTTTTGACAGCTCCCTTAGAATTGTTGTCTTCTACTATGGGCATTTTAGCAATTTATATCTTTTATAATTTTAAAACATTTAAAAATAAAATAAAAATTTGACGATGACATCAGCATGATGTCATCTTGCCATCATCGTCATCATCCCCATTCCCTCCTTCACCACTACTCCATTAATGGTGAAAGCCTCCCAATCATAGCCGGAAAAACGGTTAAGGTGATAGAGACAAAAAGGATCAGAGCGGTCCTCGTGCAGATGGTCGGACCACCGGGCAGATCGATAGAACCTGCACGCCGAAAGGCTTTTTTCCACTGCCCTCCTCCTCTTTATCCACCCTTGACAGTGGGTATATTCGAGAAACCCAAGATTCTCACCGGGGATTATATCCCACGGTGAACCACATCACCACTTTTGCAGCACCATGAACGACAAATATCATCAAATCACCTCTCATCGTCTGATTAGGCCAGAGTTCTCAGTCGATTGGGATTTGGTTTTGACAATGTCATATTTTGATGATCTCCTAAAACTCCGCAAAGGCATGATGGTTAGGGCGGTGACGGTAATGATGGGAACGGGATGATGGGTGTTGTGATAGGTGGTAGAGATGGCGATGGAAGGTGGGAGAGCCAGAGAGGTAGGATTGAGAGCCGGAGAGGTAGGAGTTCCGGCGTCGGAAGATCCAACCACGGCGGTTGATTTTTCATAACCGCCGTGAATCGTGCTGTGTGAATACAACTTTCTGCACTAGTGTCATCCCAAATTTATTACATTGACACATTTTAATTTAAAGAAATTTTCATCGAGCTTCCACAATTTAACTTCTTAGTAAAACACTCACCACTCATTTTTCCTTTAAAAATAAAATGTATATTATTAGTGTCAATAAAATTTGTCTAAAAAAATGTCAACATAACATGGAGGGAAGAGCATGTGGGTGCGTATGAATGATAGAGACAAAAAAACAATGACAAATGAAATGAGTAACGAAATTTATTCAATGTAATGCTTTTACAAATATATCACTAAATTACAATAATCTCATTATTAATTACAAGACCTTGATTTTTGTGGTGATCACCAGTGAAAGCAATAACCAAGATCGTCATTTGTTGTTTCATCTCCATCCCAATTACCTTTCCATTTCGGGCCAGTAGGGCCTTCTTGACAAAAGAGTTCTTTCGGAAGCAATTTGATCAACTTTTCAAAGCCCTTCCTTACAAACCATGGTAAGTTGTTGCTTATGTTCTCTATAAGATGATCAATGGCATATTGAATCTTAGGACCCCATTCCCTAGCATAATATAGCCACCGTGGATCGAAAGCAGCTTCATTAGTAGTAGAAAACACATGAAACTTTACATGAGTATCTAAGAACTTGCCCCCTTTCGACGCCGCGTTCAAAAGGCCAAATTTTCCCCATAAACCCTTAACATGATCCCCTTCATCAGGATATGCTGCATGCCCGTGTAATGAAGGGTATACTACAACTTTGTTCCCGTCTAGGTACTCTAAGTTAGGGGCATCCACCCATGTACCTCCCCCATGTTGAGAAAAATATACCCTTTCTAGGGCACCATTGAAGTTATTGATCCTTAAAGTCACGTGCTCCCAATCTCCCACATGCTCCCCAATAAACCCTAAGCCAATCTTGAAAAATAACAGTTTAAGAATCCCTGCTCCGTTGAAAGGGTAAAAGAGCCATAAGGTCAAGTCGGTGTGTGTTTCGCCGAGTGTTGGCTTGGCATGGACGTATACCCATGGATTTATAAAATCCTTGTCGCCTTGCCTCGCGTTTTCGGTATCATTACTCGGGAGATCTATCCAATATGCACCATCGTTTGAGCCACCTTGAGGCAGGTTTTCGCCATCGTAACCTATTGAGACCGGTGTAGATTCTTGCCCTCTTGTGTACAACAAAGCTCCTGTTGCGAAGAAATGTGTGACTGAAGAAGGGAAATATTTTTCCTTTGGATGGAAATAGAATCTTGGTGAATAATGCGCGATTAATTCTCTAATCTGGGCTATTGTCGGCATGGAATTGGATGAATCAGAGGCAATAATGTTCTTCAAACAAGCATCTGGAACTATGACTCCACTCTCTAGGGCTGCAACAAAAGTTCCCGCAAATACACCTCTATTACTCGGTTTTGAACTGTGTATCTTGAGGCCATTAGAAGCGCCCCAAATCCACTGATCATGGACATGTTCATCGGTGAAATCAACACGAACGCAACGGACTTTATCCAACGATGGTTTTTGAGGAGTGCTAGTGACCACAAGACCAACAGCTTTGTACCCATCAGGAGCTGTGGGAAGCCACATGTAGCCAACATGTTCTTGATTCAGCTTCAAAACTTTACTGCTCCAAACAAGAGTGTAATCAATCGGTTTCTTGAGGATATCTTGATTAGGCGACATGTCCTTTGCAACAAGAACCCAACCAAACAAGGGACTATTGTTTGGTTGGGAGTATGACCCAAGCATAAAAAATCCATCTGGGATTGAAGATGGCTCAAAAAAAGTTGCTCCATGATCATTAGGTCCACCTTTAAGAACTGACCAAACTTTAGTCAAAGTAGATACTTGGCGTAATTGCAGCCCTCCCAAATCAATAACTCCACTACCGAACTTACCACCTGGAATTACAAAAGTTCGTCAAAACAAAGTTGGTGCTAATCATTAAATTGAAACACTAATAAAAGAAATTTTTTCTTTTTGAATGCTCACAATTTAAAGTTCTCAATAAGGAATTATAGTAAGATATAGAAAACAATGAAAAAAATGCACAAAAATCAACAAACCTCGGGACCAGGTGGGCAGTGGGGAAGGTAACTGAAAATTGGTCTTGATGGGAAGTGCAGTATTTTCTTCCAATTCGGAAAGTGTTCTTGAGAAACAAGAATGAACTTGGAGAAGAAGAAATACGCAGAAGAAAAGCCTCATTTTGAATTGCTTTTTAGAAGCTAAATGAAGAAACTCCATCAATGAAATGGTTGGTTTTACAGTGTGCTCTTTGCCATTGCCATATTTATACTATCCTTCGAAGCTCTGATACTGTCTCCAGACAATTTGCACTCTGATCATCGATCACTTGATTTTTGGGATATGGATTTCGTTGTCTTCAATGCAGTATCATAAACGCAATTTTCTTGATACGTTAAAAACATGCTTGATGACAAGAGGCGGTGTGAAATCAATAAGCATATATTTAATCAAATCAGATGATATAACTAAGTTCAATTTTGTCTGACATCAAATCAGTTCATCTATTGAGTGAAATGCATATGCGATCAGGTCAAAATCTGTTAATGTTATCTATTAATGTTCATCTAACTGTTTAGCGACATTGCATAACTTTAGAGTTCATCTATATATTAATGTATTTAATTGATCAGGTTAAACTAAAAGTGGTAAAATTTAAAATAATATGAACAAAATAATGGATTGAGATTAAAATTTAGTTTAATTTGTAAATATTATGAGCTAAATAAGTATTTTAGTATAAGAAAAGTTAAAAAATATGACAATTATGGGTATGTTCTCCCAACTTGTTTGAATTGATTTGAACTGAGTTGAACTAATTTAAACTAAACTAATCTGATATGAACTGGAATAAAAATTTAGTATATCAAGAATATAAATAGAACAACTAAATTAAACAAAATATCTTCAAAAAAAATCTCATTTGATTTGATTGAGTTATGGTAAAGGTAAAGGTAAATGTGCCCTAAACTGATCTTTTAATAATATATGAGAAAGTTTTAAATAAAGGTACCTTACGGTAAGTACATGACAAAATAAGACAACTTTCTATAAGATTGGGGTACTATACAATTATTTTAATTATTTGAGTTATTTTTGTTTGTGCCTGATGCTTTTATACTTGAGTTTGATCTTTTAGATTTTATGTCTGATATTTTTATTTGGTTTGATCTTTTAGATTTCGGGCAATATCTTTCATTTTATTTCCTTGATCTTTTATGTTTTATGGTACAAATAATTAAAATAATTATTTAGTAACCTCAATTTTGTAGAGTGTGATATCTTTTTGCTCTGCCCTTAGCTTAAGGGGATCTTAAGGTTTTATGCCCTTACCTCAAGCTCTCATAATATATTTCGGTTCAGGAAAATTATTATGTTAGGAAATCGGTCACAGGAGGTTAGCGCCACCATGTAGAAAACCATAGCGGACTAGGTGTAAACACAAGGGTCTATACTCTATATACATATTGCATTCTGTCATCTAGGGTTTAGCATCCTCGCTCGCGCTTGTCTCAACCATGCTCCTCACCGTCGCGGATTAGATATACTTTTGAAAGTACTGGCACCTGGCACAGAGAGCTTGAACATTTACAATGAGACAATTGGATAATTCTTGATCTAAACATGACCTCGCGGATATAAGTTATGAACCAAATTGTGTAAACAATTCTGGTGTTCTTTATTTTTTCAGCATTAATTATAACCTTGAGCTATATGTGATAAGTTATAATCTCACAAGACATACAGTATGTAATATAGTTGTTATATTTACTGAACTGAACTGAACTGAAATAATTTTAAATATATTTAACTGAACTGAAATAATTTTAATATATATTTAACTGAACTGAACTGAACTGAAATAATTTTAACATATATTTAACTGAACTGAACTGAACTGAAATAAATATAAATACATTTTTATATAATTTAAACATAAAAACACATTGAGGTGATATAATCTGAACTGAATTGAGTTAAATATCATCAAATTATAGTGTAGATGATATGAACTTATCTAAACTGAACTGAATTATTCTGAATTGAATTGAACTAATCTGAAATGAACTAAAATAAACTAATCATATAATGATGACATATTATATTTGGTTGAGTCGATTTATATTAAAGAAATATATTGAGTTGAATATCATAGTCATATATTTTTCATGGGATATGAGTCATTGAGTTATATATCATAATATTTTATTAAAGAGGATATGAGTCATTAAGTTGTATATCATAACATTATATTTCAGAGGATATGAACTGATCTGAACTGAATTTATTTGAACTGAACTGAACTGAAACAAACTGAACTAATTAAAAATAGTCATATAAAGAAGCATATTCTATTTGGTTGAGTCGATTTAAATGTATCACGATTCAAATAATTATATTGGAGTATATAAAGTAAAGGTTATGGTATATTAAATAAATATATTGAGTGGAATATTATAGTCATGTATTTTTCAGGGGATATAAGTTATTGAGTTGTTATCATAATAATATATTAAAGAGGATATGAGTCATTGAGTTGTATATCATAAAATTATAATTCAGAGGATATGAACTTATCTGAACTGAACTGGACTGAAACAAACTGAACTGAACTAATTAAAAATAGTCATATAATGAAGCATTTATATTTGGTTGAGTCGATTTAAAGGAATAACGATTCAAATAATTATATTATATTTAAAGTAAAGGTTATGGTAGAGTAAGACATAAATTGAGTTGTAAATCATAAAATTAAATTTCAGAGGATTTGAACTAAATTGGATTGAACTGATCTGAATTGAACTAAAATAAAAATAATATATTTTCATTTGTTATTAACGAATGATCATCATCATATAAAAGGAAATATGATGAACTTATATTTCATTTGAACTGAACTGAACCAAACTGAACTATTTTAATTTGAACTGAAGCAAAAATAATGTATTGCGAAATAAAAATTGAGTCGAATAATATAAACTTTTAGAGACATATTATTTGCATTGAACTGAACTAAACTAAACTAAATATTGAAAATCAAAAGAAAATTAAGTAAAAAAATGTTCACAAAAGTTTATAAAAAAATAAATATTTAGGAATACACTGAACTGAACTGAACTGAGATAAATTTAAATTTAAATTTATTTAACTGAACTGAAATAATTTTAAATATATTGAACTGAACTGAACTGAAATGAATTTATATTTACTGAACTGAACTGAAAGAAATTTAAATTTACTGAACTGAACTGAACTGATATACAGATAATCTCTGGTAAACAAGGCCTTAAAATGAAACGTACCAGGGCCGAGTTTGGGCCTGTGTTTGCCATCTGGGGCTTCGGAAAAAATCATTCAATTAACTCTTAAGTTTAGTTAAAGTAGGCAGATCAATTTATATATATTCAAAAAGCAGGATGAGAAAATGCCCAAAATGCTACCCGATTTTACATGAAATTCACAATTTGGTACCCACTTTTTAAATTTACACCAAAAAAAGTGAATTTAAATTTGACGATTTATTATTTTAATATTATATTAAATTTAAAACTATGTATTATTTGTGTCAAATTAAATTTTTTGACCCCATCCAAATTTATAATTAAAATTTTGGTGCAAACAATGTCAATGAGGTTGGGTCAAAAAAATCTAAAATATTTAGTTGATCATAACCCTAACCTGATATAAAATATAATCTCACCCGGTCTAATATACCGATTTTTTTATTTAATAAAATATTACGAATGACTAAGTAAAATGAAATGACATATCAAATTTTCAATCTAAGACTAAAATAATAAAAAATATATAATAATAGTTTATTCAAAACCCAAAACCCAAAATCCAAAACATCCAACCACACAAGTTTTACCAAAAGTGATTTTGATCAAAACCAATTCTAAAACTAGGTTTTGCTCAAAACCCAAAAACCAAAACCAAAACTCAAAACCAAGTGAACCACACAGACACATGGCCTTAATTGTCAGATGAAGATCTATAACTCCCATACCGTTTTCCAATAAAGGGTAACATATTTTAGACCAGGATTTCCAAGTTTTTTTTTATCCATATTCAGATGATCCCCATAAAAACTTAGAAATTAAACGTGCACCTTTTCAATTACTCCTTTAGAACATCTCAAATGATGGGAGGGTCATGAGTAAAAATAGGTTACAGTTGTCAAAATTGTATTGGGCGTTAATGTGATGTAAGATTGAAACTTTCATTTTAAAGTATGGTTCTCCAATACAACCATCAACTGTCACAAAAATGTTATTGAATTAAATATTACATTTATTTTTCAAATTCAAATATGGAATGATTAAATGATTTAACTAGTACAAAAACTCTAAATATGTTAAGTTGACAAAATGATGCCTTCAAATTGAGCATCAATGTATAGACCCCTTAATTGATGCCTTCAATCCATGTCATGTGACACATAATATTGACCCCATAATTGATGCTTGGATTAGAGAAGATTTTTAGAATTTTAGAGTATCAATCTTACATGGCCATCAATATTTTTGATTGAGAGACTTGCACTGGAGATGCTCTTAGTGGGCTTAATGACAGTCAAAATATGTAATGATATCGCAGATTAAACGTGTTTAATCAATACTAATCTTCCTTCCAAGTTTAACCATTTATTCGCCATATAGCTAACTTAGCTGCCATATCATACAAGGACTGAATGTAAGTATGTTTAGTCTTTCCTGTAAAGATAGGACAACCCAGATAGGTAAAAGAAAAGTTTCCCTCCCTAATGCGCGATATCTGATTGACTAAAGCCTTGGTTACTGATGTAGCATGTTTGGTTATATATATATAAAACAGACTTATCCAAATTGATTCTTTGACCAGTTGCATTCTCATAACACATGAGGAATTTTCCAAGAATATTGAGACTGGTCCTATTTGCTTTGAGAAATATAACTGTATCATTTGCAAAATTCAGATGAGTTATCTTCCTCGCTGAATGTGGCAACTTTTAATAGCCTATCCTTGAATCATTAAACAACAAGCTTAGGTTTTTTAGAAAATTTGGTGAGGAGTATAAACAGAATATGGGATAGAGGGTCCTCTTGTTTAATACCTCTAGAGGTACCTAAAAAACCGCGTGGCATGCCATTAATAAGGACGGAAAAATGAGTTGCAATTATGTTTCCCATAATGTTATCTACAAGTATTTAAGATTACTTGTAACTAAGTGTAATACAGTTTGTAATACAAGTATTTAAGATTACTTAAGGCCATACAGTTTGCAATTTATCATGCTGCAGGTTTTTCAGATGCTATCACAATTGAATCTGACTGCCTTAATGCAATCTCCTCTGTCCTTAACCCAGTTACAGCTCATTTGAAACTTTATGAACTAGCTGGTGCTATTCACCAGGGCATTTCCTCTATTTCTTTGATACTTGTTCTTAGAAAAGCTAATATGCCTGCAGATGCCATTGCAAAACTTTGCTTGCATTCTCAACATGACTCTTCTTTTACATTTAACTCTCTTCCTAACACTATACAAGGACTAGATCAAATGGGCACCCCTGCACTTAGAATCTCCAGAATGGATACTACTGACTAAATTTTCTTTGATTATAGATCTTTAGGCACATTGATGATAATAATCATCAATGGGGCCTCTGAACTTCCTGCCATGTTTGATACTGCTTCTAGTCCTGAATAGCCTCAAGGATCCAGTTGGATGCTGCTCCTCAGCCAACACACCATGCTTTAGCAGAAGAGGATCTCCAAGTCTTCGGATGGACCATTTCAAGCATTTCCCCCACTCAGCAGTTTTAATGGGGACTTTCTGAGCTGCACCAACATGTCAATCCATGGTGCTTCTTTTTTATCTCAAAACTGAGAATGTCTTCTGGGATCTAGTCTTTATCCATAAGCTGACTTGAATCTAAGTTGCCTCGCGTTTCGGACTCTCTGACAAGCAAGTGGATCTTATAATTAATTCTCATTAGGCCTCTCACCTTTTAGGCTCTTATAGCATAGAATTGGTAGATATTTAGTTAGCTCATTCTTTTTGGAAGCTTACTTAGCTTCATGTAGAGTTTATAAAACACCAATTGAATTCTTTTGGATTTCTATTTCAATCGCCATCTTTTGATGCTGTTTTTGTATTATTTATATTTTTGCGACGTTTTTTAAAGGCATGGGAAGCCAATATACATCCCTCCACTTATGGTGGTTTTACGGAAAAAAAAATGTAATACTCTTGCGATGCACGAAAAAGTAAAACGTCACTTGCAAAGACTGAAGGGTGTTGTCGTACTATTTTGAAAAAATTGAGGATATTCTTGGTCTAGTTAAAAGTACAAGGGCACTGGTGCTCTTCATATAAAAGTTCAAGGGTATTTTCGCAACTTTGCCCGAGAAAGAAATACTAGTAAATAAGTAGCGGACGGAAAACAATGAAGGAAACATCGACACACCAATACTGCAACGGATTTTCAAACCTAATATTCATTCGGGAGTCACACTAGAAAACTCGAATCTCAAATATTCACTTAGTTCGAATGTTGTACTCGGTCAAAAATTTAGTAAAAATAGGTTTCTGTAAATAAGTAGTGGACAGGAAATCAATGAAGGAAACACCGACACATATATAAAATGAGAGGAAAACGATGTCAGCATAAGCTGTTTTCTTCTTTAGTTATAGGAATAGATATGTTATTTAGGTTATTTAAGAGATTAACATATTTAGAGATTAATATATTTTAGGTATGTAATATATTTATTTTTAGATAAAAATAATTGGGATGACAAAACATTGTGGTTTTGGTTTGCCAAAATATTCTGAACTCTAAATAGTGTATATACTTAAGCGAATAATAATTATGAAAGTATTTGGTATATACTGGGCCATAAGGCCCAATCAACCCAGCTACCCCAGGAAGACTATAACTTGTTTGGGCTAGTACTAATCCAATAGTGGACATAGTCAAAGACACGACAAAAGCATGGAGGGACCACGATCGAGAGCAACCGCCCGAAATAGGCGGGATCGTGGCCTCTGCCACAAAGTCTTGTAAATAGTAGATAAGAGAAGAGAGAAGGTAAGCATTCTAAGAATTAGATCATTATATCTGAACTACCAAAAACTAACTTAAGCATCGGAGAGTTTTCCCGGATTCATTCCAGGATTTTACAGGTTGAGTTCGATCGTAAGACGGAGGTCACCGGAGGACTCAGAAGGACCCCGTAACATCATTGGCGCCGTATGTGGGGGAATTTCCTTTTGTAATATTTATGGTGACTACCAGAAGAGACCGAGGTGAGGTTTCTCAGGGCAGTAACTCCACTTCTAGAACTATAAGTGATAGGAGAAGGTTGGAGCAAGATGAGGAACACCCCGAAGAAGAAGAAGAATACCAATCACAGGAGGATCAACATCCTGAGGAAAGTGAGGAATCCTCGGATCATGCCCAAAAAAGAGAAAAAGAAGTATTTGAAGCTTTTCCGGAAGCACATAAAAAACCTTGTCCGTCCAGTTTAAGAGAGCCAGAAGGACTTCAGACGACAACAGAACCAATACGGAACAAAGAGGCGAAAGGTCGATACCAATTGACCGCCCAGAGCACCATCAGGGGAGCCGCAGAATAAACCTAGAAAGAAAAGAAGAGCGTCATCCTGATAGGACATATGAACACTATCAAAACCAGTTACACAGCCTTGGCCCATGACACTATCAAAAATATTTGACGGACTGGATGAGGGATTATGGCCCTAGTATGAAACTTGTACATATATCGTAGGTACCGCACTGATTACCTTTGGTATTTCAGAGATGTTGGGCTGCTGGGTAAAACCAGTTACCCAACCTTGGCCCATGACACTATCTAAAGACTTGACAGGCTGGATTGAAGAAGATTGTAAGAATGTTCAGACCAGACTTCATATGGCTAATTTGATTTCTATGGATACTGAACCTGGGCAGACTTGTGTTTTGACATGTCAATTCGCAGATATGCTACGGTGGATTTTCCCTTAATTATATACGAGCTGGAAACAGAAATGGAACGTTGAAGACACCAAAGCTACAAATGTGGATGCGGATTTAGTAAGATATGCAAGGACAGATGGAATGGAAGCGCAGTCATGATAGTTATGCTAAAATCTTAGCAATATCTTGATGAACTAGTTATGATCATAGCCATTTGTATTTCAGATGGCTGTAGAATAGTTGTTGTTCTCCTTTTGGCTAGTTATTTATATTTGTTGAATGTTTGGTTTAGAGTGATGGCCAAATCAGTTGTATGAAATTTTTGAGCAATTTAATAGAAGAAAATATTACATCCAAAAGGACATAGGGACACCCTGGTTTATGGGAAAGAATTGCAATCAGTCATCGCCGAGGATGAATGTGATTGTTCACCCTTTGTCATAGAGATACATGATTACCCAATGAGTGATACTTTCAAACTCCCTCTTCACGTAAAAATATACGATGGGACATCGGATCCAAAGGACTTTCTACACTCAAACCGAAATAGTATGAGATTCAGAAACGCTCCACTACTTGTGGTATGTAAGGTGTTTCTAATATTTTAACGGGACCGGCGATTACATGGTACGAAAACCTTCCTCGCCAAAGTATCAGATCGTGGGCCCAATTATCCGATATGTTCCTATGAAGATTTTATAGAAATTAGAAATTTGAGCGCACGATCGTTGACTTGGTAAACATAAAACAGAATAACGATAACATTGACGAATACCATTCTAAAATGGTAATGGAAAGTTTACACGTCAAGGGTCTTTCCTACCAGATGTTTTTAGGGGCGTTCATGAGTGGGCTCAAATCAGGGGATTTCTATAAAAAATTGCGAGAGGAAATGCCTGGCAACGAACGTGACTTACAAAAGTTGGTGGAGAGATATGTTCGCACTGAAGAGGCGAACGAAAGAAAAATAGAAAATGAAAGGGGCGGTAAGAAATCATTTGATAGCGAGTCAAAACAACAAGGCAGAAAAGAAAGGCCATCGCAAATGCCTAAAGGAAAAGATAACTTCAGCCAGAAAACCTTTGAGGAGACTCCGCTAACAAAGTCCGGGAAAGAAGTCTGGCAGAATAACAAGGCGCTCTTTCGAGAGCCCAAACCAATGTTAGCTCCACCAGATAAATGCCCAAAAGAATTTTACTATTCTTTTCACCGCGATCATGGATGATAATACCGGTCCAACACCTTACTGGGCCGGGAAAAGGGCTCACGGCCCAGGGCTTAAAGGAAGCGGTGCCTTTCGCGGGAAAGGCACGTCCGGACAAGGAAAGAGGACGGGTAGCGACAAGGAGAAGTGGTCCTGACCTTTATCCAAAGCAGGCAATCTCAACTATAAATATCAGTATCAAACAGTGAACAAGGTATGTGACTTATATCTCTCTACTTTATATATTGAGAGCATTTCCGTACGTTTTCCCCTCGTCGCTATCCCCATCTCATCATCACGCCGGAGCTTCTTTCCCGGGAAGCCTCCCGGGGATTGTTTTGTAGGACTGGTGCGAGCATACTTGGAGGGAAGTCCGGATAGCGTTGATCTCCGGGGAACCGGCGGATTTTGGTAGCATCAATGGACACGATACCGAAGATTGTACGGCACTCAAAAGACAAATCGAGGACAAACTTCGGCAAGGAAACCTCCTCCAATACAAGAAGAAAACGTCATATGGAAATAGGGAGAATACGAACTTGAAACAAACGGCGAAGACACCTGGAACAATGACAACTGTTGTTATTTAGGCAGAACCAACTTACCAAACGCCGGACAAAATCATGTTATCCATCCATGGTGCAACAGAATATATCTCCAATAATGCATGGAAACACAGGGCGCGGTATGTGCCGCCACAAGAACCGTTGGATAAAAGACTCAAGGTCAGCGAGGTCATTACTTTCGATGAAAATGACACTGTACCAAACGCCTCCCCACATAATGACCCACTAGTCATAGTGCCTAAAATCGGAAACTCCATAGTTCATAGAGTTTTTGTGGACGACGGGAGCGCGGTGGATATCCTCTTCACCGATTGTTTCGATAAACTAGGCTTAAAACGGGGAGATCTTAAGAAACCCACTTCGGCGTTAGTTGGATTCACGGGGAGATCAGAAATGCCATTGGGACAAATACAACTACCCATAACAGTGGGCGAAGGTGATAAGTGTTGCACAATCCTTTGTGACTTCGTGGTAATGGACGCACAGAGTCCTTTTAATTCAATCATAGGGCGACCATGGATGAATGCGGCGAAAGCTATCTGGTCACCATACCACCCAGTGATGAAATTTCCAACACCAAACGGAATAGCCATTATCAGAGGTAGCCAACAAGCAGCCAGGCAATGTATGGCGATCGCCATGAAGACAATTAAGACAACAGAGGTGAATCCCCTTCCGATGGTAAACACTGTGAACGCCAGTTCGAAGGCTTCGCCTATACCGAAAATCCACCTGGAAAATGAAACCGAAGATTTCCAGATGGTGGAAAATGACCCATTATCCATCATTAAAATCAGACGAAATCTACCAGAAAACGTCAAAATGGATATCAAGCTCATTTTGTTAAAGTATGCATATGTGTTCGCCTGGTCCCCCAACAACATGAGAGGTGTGGATCCTAGTATTGCAACGCATGAACTCCACATTGACAAAGAGGTTAGACCCATAAAACAGAAACATCGAAACTTCGCTTCTGATAGACAGCAGGCCATTGAGAAGGTGGTCCGAGCTCTAACAGAAGCTGGTATCCTGAGAGAGGTCAAATACCCATCTTGGATGGTGAACCCTGTGATGGTAAAATAAAGCGGATGGAGGATGGCGAATGTGCGTGGACGATTCGACCTTAAACAAATATTGTCCAAAGGACTGTTATCCACTACCGAAAATTGATAAGCTAGTGGAATTCATCTCGGGCCACGACGTCTTAGCATTCCTAGATGCTTATAAGGGATATTATCAGGTAATGATGAACCCGATGGATGCAGAAAAAATAGCCTTTATAGCAACACTGGGATCCTTCTGTTATGTCAGAATGCCATTTGGCTTAAAAAACGCAGGGGCAACATACCAACGTACTGTTGATAAGGCATTCGCCCACCAAATTGGGTGAAATTTGGAAGCATATGTGGATGACATGGTTGTAAAGAGCGAGCGCGTTGACTCCTTTCCGAGAGATTTGGAAGAGACCTTCAAAACCCTCCAAAATATCGGCATGAAACTAAACTCAAACAAATGCACTATTGGTGTGGAAGAATGACGTTTCCTGGGATTTCAAGTTTCATCTAAAGGACTCGGCCCCAATCCGGAGAAGATAGAGAATATCTTAAACTTACCCACCCCAAAATCCATAAATGACATCCAAATCTTGGCAGGGTCGCTCGCTGCCCTAAATAGATTTGTGGCGAAAACAGCAGACAACCACATGCCCTTCTTCGACATTCTCATGAAATCTAAGAAGTTTATATGGGACGAACATTGTGACGCAGCATACGCCAAGTTAAAGTCGGAAATAGCATCATTACCAGCATTATCCATACTAGTACAAGGTGAACCATTGTTCGTATACCTAGCAGCTTCGCACAATACGGTTAGCTCGGTCCTCATTAGAAATGACGGTATGGTGCAAAAACTAGGGCTGGCAAAATGTACCGAAATATCGTACCAACCAAAATACCAACCAATACCATACCAAAAATACCGTACCAATTATATACCGACTTTAGTGGTATGGTATTGGTATTGAATTTTCAATACCATGATATTACCGTACCATACCGAAATAATAATATAAATTAAAAAATAAATAATATTGACAAGATTTAAATATTTGTTGGCTTAAATATTTTTCAAACGAGTGGTTTTTTGTTCTTTTTATTTTTTTGACAATGCTTATGATATTTTTGTACAAATCTAACTTGTAAACGTCTTTTACCTCACAACACTCTATCATTATCACGGTAAAAATAGATGAGATCCCAAAATAGATGCACGTATTTTACCACTTTACTGTCTAGGCTCCAAATTATTTCCATTTCATTTTTGTTTTTTATGTTAAGTTCTTAAGATTAAATTTAATTTTTGAATAATGCCATAATTTTCTTGATGTAATATCATGAGTAAGAAAATTAGTAGTTATTTTGAACATGTCACGTTGATAAAAATTTAAATCATTTATTATTTTTAGACAAATTTCATATTTTACATGTATTTCTATTTTATTTTTCAAATCATTTGTTTAGTACAATTATGGTATATACCGAATACCAACCGCACTTTTTGGTTGGTATTGATATTTAAAATATGTGTACCGAAATACTTGGTATGGTACATGGTATTAAGGAAAAAAATATGGTATTGTACCGATTCCACCCCTAGCAAAAACCACTATATTACACCAGTAGGAGTTTACAACTGGCCGAGGAAAACTATACGGCGCTTGAAAACCTTATATTGGCACTAGTACATGCTACTAGGCGCCTAAGAACCTACTTTCAAAGCCACAATGTTACCATCCTTACCGATCAGTCGATCAAGCAAATTTTATCAAGGCTCTTGTCGGGAAGAATGACAAAATGGGCGATTGTGTTAAGCGAGCATGACATCACTTTCAGCCCAAGGAAGGCGATCAAGGGACAGGTAATAGCTGACTTCCTGGCGGAAATGTCCTCGATAGAGGGCACGGAGATACCTACACTCAGTCCTCTGACAAATATCGAGAGCCAGGATAAGGGAAAATCCAAATTAGAAGAAATCACATGGCACTTATATGTAGACGGTTCATCAAATAAGGACGGCTGCGGAGCAGGACTACTACTCATTAGCCCGGAAGGATACGAATACAAACATGCCATTCGATTCGATTTCCACTTATCCAATAATGAGGCGGAGTATGAAGCCCTGGTAGGCGGACTCGAAACGGCAGTTCACATGAATGTAAAAGGCATCAAGGTGTTCAGTGATTCGCAAATTGTGGTAGGACAAGTCATGGGCAATTTCGAGGTCCGAGAGCCTCACCTGGTCAGATATTTGGTCAAAGTCAGGAATCTCATGACCAAGTCTTAATACATTCACATTCAGAAGATACCGAGGAATCTTAACCAAAGGGCAGATGCATTAAGCAGATTGGCGAATGCAAACTATTCAAATTTAAGCGAACACAGAGATATTGAAATCGAAGTTGTATCTTCCAGAAGCCTAACAGTAGAGGTCGTATCCACTATACTGGATGAACCAAGGACGTGGATGTCACCGATAGTTGATTTCCTAAGAAATAGAAAGTTACCGGCGGATACAAAAATGGCGAAAGCTATTGAACGAAAGTCTTTCTCCTACACAATAGTGGATAACATTCTATAGAAAAAAGGCTACTTAACCCCCTGGTTAAGATGCATCGGTCCAAATCAAGCTAAGGCGATCATAGCAGAAGTTCACGAAGGAGAATGTGGTTCCCACCAAGGAGCACGAACAGTCGCAAAGAAGATAATGCGAGCAGGGTACTATTGGCCGATAATGTTCGATGACACCAATAGTCACATTGAAAAATGCCGGTCGTGCCAAATTAACTCCAACTCAACAAATTCACCGAAGTCTTCGTTGATAGGAATACAGGGCGCATGGCCTTTCGAAAAATGGGGAGTAGATTTTGTTGGCCCATTCCCAAGAGGAACTGAAAAAGCCAGGTTCCTCATCGTCATGATCGACTACTTTACAAAGTGGATAGAGGCGAAAGCTATACCCAAAATGACAGCAGAAGCAACAGTGGCGTTTGTCTGGCAGAATGTGGTGTGCCGATTTAGGGTACCAAACACAATAGTTTCAGATAATGGAACTCAGTTTACTAGTGCAATTTTTTCTGAATGGTGCACTAAATAAAATATAACGCAGAAGTTTACCTCAGTTTCGCATCCCCAAGCGAACGGGTTGGTGGAAGTCACTAATCGCACAGTCTTATAAGGTATAAAAAACGCCTGGATGGAAAGCGCATGTGATGGGTAGAAGAACTCCCAAAAGTTCTTTGGGCGTATAGAACCACACCAAGAACTCGAATGGGTGAAACCCCATACAGCCTAACTTACGGACATGAGGCGATGATTCCTGTAGAACTAATAGTGCCATCACCCAGAGTCACTTCTTTTAAAGAAACTTAAAATGACGAAACCATGAGACTTGACTTGGACTTGCTCAAAGAGCAACGCGAGAGGGCGAACGTGAGATATGCTAGCTATAAGGAAAGGGTTGCAAAGGCGTATAATCGATGCAGCATGGAAATTAGGTTCAAAGTAGGAGACCTAGTCCTCCACAAGAATGAAGCAAGTCTGGCAGAGAAAACAGGAAAACTTTGCCCTAAATGGGAAGGACCATACAAAGTTATCGAAGCTAGGCAATCCAACTCCTACAAGTTAGCGAGATTGGATGACACCCTAGTGCCAAACTCTTGGCACGCATTGAATCTCAGAAGATACTGATAATACCGGCCCAACGGGGCTTTGGGCCAGGAAAGGGGCCCATGGCCCGGGATCAAGAAGGGAGTGCCTTTCCGGGGAAGAGCACGTCCGGACAAGAAGAACGGCAGATAGCGACAAGGAGAAGTGGTCCTGAACTTTATCCAAAGGAGACAACCTCAACTATAAATAGTGGTCTCAAACAGTGAACAAGGTATGTGACTTATATCTCTCTACTTTATATTGAGAGAACCTTCTGTACGTTTTCCTTCTCCGCTATCTCCATCTCATCATCACGCCGGAGCTTCTTCCCCGGGACGCCTCCCGGGGATTGTTTTGCAGGATTGAAGCGGGCTGATCAAGGAGGAGACCCGGATAGCGTCTACTCCCGGGAGGCGGACGGATTTTGGTAGCATCAATTGGCACGCCCAGTGGGATCTTTCCACCTTCGCAGGATGGAGTCGCCAAAGAGAGGGCGCGGGCGCCCTAAGAAGAACGCGGCACCTTCAGGGGGGGATTCTCTTCCACCCCCAGGAGACGAGGTGACCTTAAGGCAGTTGCAGGAGGAGGCTAGACACCAGCGAGAGCTAGGGGTACCGCAAGACGGCCACGTTGAAACTGCCTCCGACGAAGCCTACTCGGAAGGAGAGTACCAGGATGAGCAGGAAGGGCTTGGGCTCGCCGGGGATGGCAACACCCGGGACCAGGGACCTAAAGCCCGGGAGGAAGAGCAGCCCTTAGTTAGCACGGAGGAAGTGGCGGCCTTGGAATTCATGAGAGCCAACAAGGAGTTGTACCGCCAGTGGGTACTCTCCACCCGGGAAAGCCTGAGGCGAAGGGAACCCGGGAAGAACCAGGCAGGTCCTCTAGGGGGGTACCAAAGAGAGGTTATTGACCTGGACGGAGCCGTTCAGCCGCCAAAGCTACAGGGGCGTGTAAATTCCTCCACCGTCCCACCCTCTTTCCCTCAGAATTTCGGGTTGGAGGAGGAGCGGCTACGGGACAGCAATCGAATCTGATTCCACATGCTCCACCCTATTACCCGCGTTCCAGTTGGGGGGCGGGACAAATCGGGTATGACTTGCCAGTCATGCCTACAGAGCCGTTGGGGTATCAGGCCCCTGGAACCCAGGGAAACCCGATCCAGTATTCCGGACCCATGTATGGATCAATGGGGATGAACTTCGGTTACCCGGAGAGATAATATCGGGAGGACGATAGGATGCGGGGCTATCAGGTGGCACAGCAGGACCCCAACTCCTTGGAGGCTCGGCTAGACAAACTGGTGGGGAGAAACGGAGCTAAACCTACCTCCCCTTGGGTACCTCGAGTGCTCGCGTACCCATGGCCGCCGGGCCTACGGACCCCGGAGGGAATCCCAACATATAATGGAGAGACAGACCCGGAGGAGTTTGTCAGGACGTACCAGAACCTAATGGTGTCAAGGGACTTCTCGGAGGAATTAAGATGCAAGCTGGTAGGCTGTTACCTGAGAGGAAACTGTCTCTCATGGTTCGATTCGTTGCCTCGAGAAAGTCTCAGAGACTATTACGATTTCTCTAAGGCCCTGCTGTTTAGATACGCCGGATTAAAGAAGGAAGGAAAGCAGTTGACTGAGCTTTTGGCTACCCGGCAGAAGGCTGCAGAAGGGTCAATGGAATACTATCGAAGGTACATGGACGATAGCATGAAGGTTGTCGACAGGCAGCAGCAGGAGAAGGCAGTGATTAGCGGATTTATAAATGGCTTGAGGGATATGGTGCTGTTCCAGAAATTGATGGAAAATATCCCGGAAACCTTTCACAACTTGCAAATGGCGGTACAACTATACTGCGCAATTAATGATGCCACACGGAAGAGAAAGGAAGAATCTGGGGAATTCCTCCCGGATAAGATAGAAAGAAGGAGAATGGCAGACCCAAGTAGAAGGAACCCCGCTCCCGCACTGGTAAACCGTGCCAGGGCGGACAGTTTCACCCCGCTCAGCAAGTCCCGAGCGGAGATTCATGCTATCCACAAGGACCTGTTCCCGGATCCATTGCCCATCCACGGGATCCCGTCTAGGGAAAACGCGGACAAATGGTGTGCCTACCACAAGTCTTATGGGCATGCGACAGAGGGGTGTAGAATGCTGAGGAACGAGATAGAAAGACTGATAGAACGGGGACAGTTGAGAGATTGCGTGGCAGTGGAGGTAAAGAAGGAGAACCCCCGGGACCAGCCTCAAGAGCAGCCCCGCAGGAGGTGGAGACCTAACCCGGGGAGAGGAAACGGAAGAGTCCAAGGCAACCAAGGTAACAGGGCCCCGGGGAGGCCCGCCATAGCCGCCGCGCCGGTCCAAGCAGTGGAGTCGGCCCCAATACCCAACAGGATGATCAACGTGATCAGTGGAGAAGTCGGAGAAGCATGTCAGTCAGTCTCCGCTATCCGGGCCCGGACCCGGTATGTTCCCCCGGGGGAGGTTCAGGGGAAAAGGTTTCGCCCCGATGAAGCTCTCACTTTCTCTGAAGCGGATGCAGCCCCGCCGCAGATACCCCATTCTGACCCGATGGTGGTAACGGCGGAGATTGAAGGCTTCTTGGTCAAAAGGGTGTTTGTGGACGATGGGAGCAGCGTGGAGATCATGTTCGCTTCTTGTTTCGATCAGTTGGGAATTGGGAGACAGAACCTTAAACCTCCCTTATCTCCCCTGTCAGGGTTCACGGGCAAACCCGAAGTTCCACTAGGTGTTATTCCCCTCGCAGTGTGTATGGTGGATGAGAAGGACCGGAGCAAGAGGGTCTCGGTGACATGCAACTTTGCGGTTATTGATGCACCCTCGCCGTACAACGTGATCATAGGAAGGCCATGGCTAACTCAAGCCCGGGCAGCGAGTTGTCCGTATCTGTTGACGATGAAGTTCCCCACTGCGCAAGGTGTGGCGGTCGTGCGGGGTAGTCAAGCAGTCGCAAGAAGTTGCATGATGACGGCGGTGCTGGACGCAAAGAAAGCAGTAGGGGTGGTACACGGGGAAGTTCCCCGCCAGGAGTTGGAGGAGATGCAGGTGGCGGACAAAGGGACGGTCACGGTGGGAAAAGACCTCCCGGAAGAAGTAAAAGGCGCACTAAAGGAACTTTTGGCCAAATATCAGGGAGTATTCTCGTGGAGCCCGGAGGACATGGTGGGGGTGTTACCAGAGTTGGGGGTACACAAGTTGAACATAAGCCCTGCAACTAAACCCATCAGGCAGAAGAAAAGGCCTGTAGCACCAGAAAGAGCAGAATTTATAAAGAATGAAGTAAAGAAGCTGGAGAGAGCCGGGGTGGTCGAGGAAATCATCTACCCGGAATGGATAGCTAACCCGGTCTTAGTAAAGAAGCACGATGGAAGCTGGCGCATGTGTATTGACTTTACGGATTTGAATAAGTGCTGCCCCAAAGACAGCTATCCTCTCCCAAATCTGGACCGGCTGGCAGAGGCTATTGCGGGGTATTCGGTGCTGGCCTTCTTCGACGCACATAAAGGGTATCACCAAGTGCAGATGGATGAGGCGGACAAGGCGAAAACCTCATTCATCACCGATTTTGGAACCTTTTGCTACAAGAAGATGCCCTTCGGGCTAAAGAACGCGGGGGCTACGTACCAGAGAATGGTGGACAAACTCTTCAAGGATCAAGTGGGAAGAAACATGGAGGTGTACGTTGACGACATGGTGGTTAAAAGCAGGGCTTACGGGGCTTTCTTGAATGACCTGGAGGAGATGTTCGAAAAGCTGGAACGGAGCAATCTAAAGCTGAACCCCTCCAAAAGTACCATTGGAGTGGGTGCGGGGAAATTCTTGGGTTTTATGGTGTCAAGCCGGGGCATCGACGTCAACCCGGAGAAGGTGGAAGCCTTAGCTAAAATGACCTCCCCTAGGTCGGTGAAAGAAGTACAGCGGTTAACAGGGTCCCTCGCGGCCCTCAGTCGGTTCCTGTCAAAGGGAGCAGACAGGCAGTTGCCTTTCTTCAACATTCTCAGGAAGGCCAAGGCGTTTGAGTGGTCTGGAGAATGTGAGAAGGCATTCCAAAATCTGAAAGAGCACCTCCAACAGTTGCCAACTTTAAAGAAACCCCTCCCGGGGGAGGAGCTCTTTCTGTACATAGCGGCGTCCCGGGAGGCGGTAAGTGCCGTACTAATCAAAGAAGAGGATGGAAAACAGCACCCAATCTATTTTGTTAGCCGGGCACTTCGGGGGGCAGAAACCCGGTATACTGAGTTGGAGCAGTTGGTTCTGGCGCTGGTGCATGATTCAAGGAGGCTTAAGCCCTACTTCCAGGGCCATCCCATAGTGGTTCTTACCAATTACCCGCTAAGACAAGTCATGTTCAAGCCGGAGGCATCAGGGAGAATGATGAAATGGGCCATAGAGCTGGGAGAGTATGAAATCCAGTACGAGCCAAGGAGGGCTATCAAGGGCCAGGCCCTAGCGGACTTCCTGTTGGAATCAGAAGCAAGGATAAATGAGGAACAGAAGACGCCTAACACTCCGGAGGATACGGCTAAGGCTGAGACAGACCCGGCTTGGAAGCTATATGTGGATGGATCGGCGCACGCCGGGGGCAGTGGAGCAGGAATATTGTTAATCAGCCCGGAAGGGAAGGAGTATCCTTATGCAGTCCAATTCACTTTCAGAACAACCAACAATGAAGCCGAGTACGAAGCTTTGATCGCAGGGTTAAGGTTGGCAAAGGAGATGGACATCAAAACTCTCACGGCACACAGTGATTCCCAAATTGTGGTGCAACAGGTAAAGGGAGAGTATGAAGCCCGGGAGAGGAGCCTGCAAAAATATCTGGAAGTGGTAAAACCTTTGATAGCCGGGTTTAAAACCTTCGACTTGGTTCAAGTTCCCCGGGAGAAGAACAGCAAAGCAGACGTTTTAAGCAAATTGGCCTCCTCAGAGTTGAAACCTGAGCCCGACCAAAAGTTATACTTGGAAGTACTAGGGAGGAGGAGTTACCAGGAGAGCAATCAAGTAATGCTGGTGAACGAGGAAGAATCCTGGATCAGGCCCATGCGGGCATACCTAGAAGAAGGAACCGTCCCGGAGGATAGGGCCCAGGCCCGGAAGCTAAGAGTTAAGGCGCCTAGGTATGTGATCCAGGGAGGGGAGCTGTACAAAAGAGGGTACCTCCAGCCTCTGCTAAAGTGTGTAGAAAGGTTGGAAGGCCGATACCTCATCCGGGAGATGCACGAGGGATCTAACGGGAGCCACCAGGGAGCACGCACCTTGGCCAAAAGGATCTTAAGGCGGGGGTATTATTGGCCGACGTTGTTCAAAGATGCGGAAGAGCATGTACAGAAGTGCCTGGAATGCCAGGCATTTGCCCCGCTAATCCATGTTCCCCGGGAAGAGTTGGTCGGAGTCACAGGAGCTTGGCCGTTCAGCAGATGGGGAATTGACCTGGTCGGACCATTCCCGACTGCCCCGGGAGGAGCCAAGTACCTGATCGTAGCGATCGATTACTTCAGCAAATGGGTGGAGGCAGAGCCGCTCACCAACATACGGGGACTAACTTGTGTCAAGTTTTGCTGGAAGAACATCATCTGTCGATTTGGCATCCCGAAGGTCATAGTCACGGATAACGGGGCGCAGTTCGAGAACGATCCTTTCAAATCATGGTGTGTCAAGTATGGTATAGAACAGAAGTTGACGTCGGTGTACCACCCCCAGGCGAACGGGCAAGTGGAGGTCACCAACCGCACCATAATCAAAGGACTAAAAACACGCTTAGAAGGCGCGCGGGGAAATTGGATCTGGGAGCTACCCAGTGTTCTTTGGGCCCATAGGACTACAGAAAGCTCAGCTACTGGGGAATCTCCGTATGGCTTGGTGTACGGGTCAGAGGCAGTAATACCCGCAGAGATTGGGATCCCAAGCCCTCAAACTCAATATCAGCGCCCGGAAGAAGAAGACGATGGACGACGTCTTGACTTGGATCTCCTGGAAGAGAAGCGAGAGAATGCGGCACTTCAGGAAGCCAAGGTAAAAGAGAGAGTAAAGAGGTACCATGACAGAAGGGTGCGGAAAGAAGTCTTCGCCCCAGAAGACTGGGTAATGAGGAGGAACGATAAGAGCCGCCAAGCCTCGGAGGGCAAACTTGCACCCAACTGGGAAGGGCCATACAAGATCAAGGAAGCACACCCGGGAGGGAGCTATGTGCTGGAGGACACGCAGGGAAAGGAGAACCCCAGGAGATGGAACGTAGCTAACCTGAGAAGGTTTTACGGGAAGTAGAGCACCCCGCATCATACCACAGCTACTAAAGCATGAATATGCCGGGCATGGATATGCTAGGCATAGGTATGCCCCTCCCGGAAGCGTGAATACGCTAAGCATGAATATGCTAGGCATGAATATGCCAGGTATGGATATACCCCTCCCGGAAGCATGAATATGCCCGGAGAGAGAGAGAGAGAGAACCCGATGCTTGGCCTCGTTCCGGGTTTAGAGGAATATTTGCTTAAAAGGGACCCATGGGTAGCTCCCATTTGGGTGCCCCGCTAGAATGGACCTGGAGCTTGGATGAAGCCCGGGGATCAAAGAATGTAATGATTACAGGAAAGAGTTAATGAAAAGGGTCTTTCAGAGAAACAATTTTTATTCAATCCTCTTTAAATTACAAATCGCATGAATACGTGGTCATAGTCATGGTAGGACAATTACATAAGCGTTTTACATACAAGTATTCCTATCTATTTGCTACTAGACCCACTTGGGACCTGACCCGGAAGCACCCTCAGGGTTACCCGGGCGGAAACCCCCTCCGAAGAATTGAGAGGACAGGAGATCTTCGGCAAAACGGGCATCCGGGGCTTGATTCCACGCAAGCTCCTCTTCCAGTTGCGCAGCGTCCTCTTCGTTCAGTTCAGGGATAGGCACAACCACAGATCCCTCGGGAAGTGGCTCCGCCAGGCGCATTCTTCTCACCCCGGCAGAGGTGACGAACCTGTACTTAGGAAACATGACCGCTGCACTTTTACCCTTTTCTTCCCGGCTAATACGAGTACCCTCGGCGGTTTTAGCACCCTTTGTGGTGACTCCAGAGTCGGCAATCTCCCGGATGCGTCTTATCCGACGGGCCACCTCGACCGGGTCAATAGATACAGTCATGTCCTCGTACCTTTCGTACGCCACATCCACCTCCACCCGGGCAGGGACTCGGCGAAGGCTAGAGGGATAGGGCTCAGCTTCTCCCGCAGCAATCTTATTATGCCATTCAACGACATCCAGATAGGCCTTATGATTAGGAGCTCCCTCACCAAACTTCTGCGGGTTAGCCTCCATGCGTTCCATCGTCCTACGAACCCCGGCGGGAATGTCGGTAAGAGGAGACACCCCAACTAAGCCGTTCTTGAGACCCAACAGGTGATAGGATAGCCGGGTAACTAGTAGAGCATCCTGAAGGACCCTATTCCTATGAGTAAGGGACCGATTCTCCTTCTCAAAGTCGCAGAGGAGTCGGTTCTGGGCGGAGCGGGTCTCCAAGGTCCTAAGTTTTTCCTGCGCACGCTCTAGTTCGCCCCACACCATACCTAACTCCTTGGCAGTACGATGGCGAGAATCGTCCTGAAGGGCCTGCAGCTCGGCGATGGTCCGGTGGGAATTTAAGGCCTCCCGCATATGATCAGAAGCCAGGTCAAAGCAGTGATTCAGCGAGCCAAATTTGTTTTTGATGGCTTTAAGAAATGAAACCAATGCCTGGATGGACCCGAACTCGTGAATAAACGCACACAATCCAGCCTCAGACATGGCCCGGATAGCTTGATCGCCTCCAAACCTCCAATGAGCAAGCTTCCTTTGAAGGAATGAACATTGGAGGCACCCAGCGCGGGGGAGAGAGAAGTAGGTCCCGGAAGAACAACTAGGGTGAGGGAAAACGAAAGGTACGGATCCCCGCGGGAGATCTCTTTCCAAGTGGTGCTCAGACTAAAAAAAATAATAACTTCATCAAATTAAAAGGTAGAACTTATATTAATCAAAATGGGCGCCAAGGCCAAGTTCTACATATGCCTCCCGGGGAGGAAGATTACAAAAAAAAAGAAAACTTAAAACTACAAAAAAATATACTAGAGTCTAGGGGAATACATTATCCTCGGTCGGGCCTCTTTCCCCCGGGGTAGTATGAGCGCCCTTCCACCTCCTTTCCAGCTCAGCCACGTCCGCGTCAGACCAGTTGGGACCACAGTAGGCAGGGACATCCACCTTTGGCTCGTCTTCCGGGCGCTCAGGAAATCCCACTTTCCGGGTAGACTTCCGGGATTGATAGAGCAAGTCGTCCTGCCCCCTGGGAAGCCCCACAACATATTCACCCGTCCCCTCCTCAACGGCCTGATATCCAAAGTTGTCAGGTATAGCGCAGAACTCATGGTAACTTTCGGACCAGTGAGGCGTCTCCGGGACCACCCCGTAGGCGTTGAAGCACTCCGGGCCAGGGGATTCAGGGATAGCAGCCTCGGTGACCCCCGGAAGCTTGACCCTCTTAATGTCCGAGGCTGAAGGGGCCCGGGAACACATCTTCAGGGAATCCCACAACTGGGGTACCAGATTCTCCAGGTTGGCCTCCTGAAGAGACCTCCATCGATAGTTGAGCTGATCGCTCGCCTTGGGACGATAATAGGATGCTTGTGCTTCAAGGCGAGCAGGTCCCGGGAGCCAACCCCGCAGACTGCGATACATCTCGTGGCATGCATCAGCACTGGCAGCGGCGGCGATGCCCTCCAGTCTCTTGTCAAAATCGGCAGAGTGGAGGACTTTTCGAACCACAGCGTCCAAGGCTTCAAGCTGGGCCTCCTTCTTCTCCTTCTTAAGAGAAGAATATTTCTTCTCTACTTCCGCCAGCTTCTTTTCTTTCTCGGAGAGCTTTTTCTCCCTCTCGGCTAGCTTCTTCTGAGAAGCCTCCAGTCGGGCGGCCAGGTCATCCCGCTCGGCCAATTTCTCCCGGGCATCAAGGAGTTCCCTCTCCTTCTTAGCAAACAAACCCGCGCTATACTTCGAGTATGTCCGGTTGAGCGCGTCCGTCAGCTGTGAATCCGCCAGGAGAGAGTCGGCGAAAGTAGTGGTCTACAAAATTCAAACAAAGATAAGATTATCCGGAAGGATGAAGGACAAAAGTAGTAATAAGCAACATGGTTAGCGCACCTCTTCCCTCTGCTCGGGGATGGCTTGAGAGTTATCCCTTGAAGGAGAACTCGCAGGGGGAGGAGGAGGAGGCGGCGGGGTCGCATTTTCCAACCTCTGACGAGAAGATGGAGGAGTTTCCTTGTCATCGGCTAAAGGCCGCTTAAACCTGAAGCCAGCCCCGCCGCTGTATGTAGGGTGCTGGATGAAAGATTTCCTCCCGGGGGTAGGAGAGGACCCGGGGGCTTTCGGTTGGGAAGAAGGGCGCTGCAGACGGGTCCCTTGGGGGATGAACCCGGGATCCTCGGCAGCCCCCACCCCGACTGGGGATGCTGCTTGCTGCTCGGCTGGAGAGACCAGCCCCCGGTGAGGATTTCCCTGCTGACTATTATCCCCGGAAGGCATCTCTTCGAATAGGGTAGCGTCCGCGTGCAAAGTAGGCTGAACTGAAGTCAGGAAGAACAAAAATAAAGAGATCAGAATAAAACACACATATATGAATACGAAAATAAAGAATAAAGCCTTTAATAGGCACCTCCAGCCGGCCACACAGCGGAGACGGTTGGAAGGGAAAAGAGTTTCTCAGGGTATATCCCGCGGGGCCAATAATAGCCCGCGTTCCCAGTCTTAAAGAAAGCGTCCATGTCCAGGGGAGATAGACGGAGGAAGTTATGATCATGGGTGAGGTCTGTTGGAAGAGAGGAAAGGGGTTTCTTGTCTTCAGGAACGAGGGAATCGTTCCAGGGGGGCATTGGATACACCCGGGAATCGCAGCGGAAGAAACCCTTCGCAAGGTACCCTTTGGCGGATCTGGGCTTACCCCTCATAAAGTCCTTCGTCCCGGAACGGATTACGAAAGAAAATACCCCCGGAAAGGACGCGTGAGCGCGTCGGAGGGCATAGAAGGACCGAAAGAGAAGGAGAGAGGGGGAAACATTGCATCTAGCGCAATTAAGTAAGAAGCCCAGTACCAGTACAATCCCGTTGGGGTGTAGCTGGGCCGGGGCCATTCGATAAAAGTTGAAAATTTCTGAAAAAAGAAGAGGGAAAGGAAGGCTGAGCCCGTACTGGAAGTGAATCCGGGGGATGCAAAGTACTTCCCGCTCGGACATCCCCGGGGGAAGTTTTGATAGCGATGCATCCAACGGAAAAGGAATAAAACAACGCCTAACCAAATCTAGAACGTCCCTATCTAAGGAGGGGGGAGGCCCGGGGAGATTAAAAAACCGATGGCCAGAAGGCTTCGCTCCGTGGGTAGGACCCCGGGGAGCATCATTGCCAACTTCCTCATCAAAGGCTTCCCCATCCGGATCCTCCCGGGGAAGATGGGAACGCTGTGTGGGGGATGAACCCGCCCTGTCTAAGGCAGACGTACTCGGTCCGATTGGCTCCGGGGATGTGCTGAAGGTCCCAGAGGGGGTACTCGAGGAGGAGGCGGGAGAAGAAATAGGGTGGGGGGCTCGAAACTGAACTTCAAATTGGCTTTGAACCCCCTCGGTATCTAGGGAGGAAGTGGCAAGGTGCGGGGAACTCATGATGAAAGAGGAGCGGAAGAAGCAGAGGAGGAGGATTAGAGCTTACTTGTTAAGGAAAAGCAGAGCGTCTGGAGAGAGTTTGAAGAAAGTAAACTTATGAGAATGGGGGTTAGGTCCCTTATATAGGCGAGTGAATAGAAATCGTCACCTCAAAAGAAGGAAAAACAATGATGACACGGTGAACGAGGCAGCATCAAATGCAGAATAGGGAGAGGCGGCGTCAGAAATTTATTCCAACACGGATGGGTCCTACTGGACTAGTGGTAAAAGAAGGGAAGTGCGAAAGCCCAATTCCCCGCGGAACGAAAACCCGGGAAACTGGTCTGGGGGGCTAGTGATAATACCGGCCCAACGGGGCTTTGGGCCAGGAAAGGGGCCCATGGCCCGGGATCAAGAAGGGAGTGCCTTTCCGGGGAAGAGCACGTCCGGACAAGAAGAACGGCAGATAGCGACAAGGAGAAGTGGTCCTGAACTTTATCCAAAGGAGACAACCTCAACTATAAATAGTGGTCTCAAACAGTGAACAAGGTATGTGACTTATATCTCTCTACTTTATATTGAGAGAACCTTCTGTACGTTTTCCTTCTCCGCTATCTCCATCTCATCATCACGCCGGAGCTTCTTCCCCGGGACGCCTCCCGGGGATTGTTTTGCAGGATTGAAGCGGGCTGATCAAGGAGGAGACCCGGATAGCGTCTACTCCCGGGAGGCGGACGGATTTTGGTAGCATCAGATACTATGCCTAAGAAGAGGCCTATAGTATAATCCATGTATAGAAACCATGATATTATCATTGGTCTATTTTTTCTTCAAGAATGTACATACAAGTTTCTAAGATGACATAATCATCATTTGTATATATATAAACAAAAAAATGCCTATCTTTCGGCACCAAATTTTCTGTATAGTAGCACCCAATGGTTGCACATATATAAACGCACAACATTGATACAATTTCACTACATATACTATATGTAGCTTTCGCCTTATTAATTGGCATTACGACATAATAGTTGCAAAGGAAATCACCGGTATATACATGCATGACTTATAAGAAAATACTACATGTCTGATAGACAGCAAAACGCCTACTAAAGTCGCTAATCGACAGGCAATAACATTTATACCTATCTATGGGTTAAACACTCTAAAAAGAGTAACAAAGGCGAACGCCAAAAAGTTTTTCTTTTTATCTCAATCGCCATACAACGATAACAAAATTAAACAAGGATAACATTCTTTACAAAAATTGTTACTTCAAAAAGAAATGAATATTTCCAGGGAAAAAGTGGGAATCCACTTAGTACAATAAGGATATTAAATGCATGATAGGATCATGAATGCCCTCTTTCGCGGCCTGACCGACTGCGCCCGTTTCCTCCGCGCAAAGAACCACAACGGGAAGATTTGCCACGAGAGGATTCGCCACGCAAAGAACCGCCACGAGAAGATTCGCCACGGGAGGATTCGCCCCAAAAGGAACCTCCACGAGGTGACTCACTTTGTACACGCCTCTGGATATCATTAACAGGTAATCCAGCATCCCGGCGGTGCCGCATTCAGGACATTCACCCTCCCTAAGAATAATATCGTTCAACTGGGCGCGCATGTAAGAGTAAACATACCCCCTTTTATCCTCATTATTAGCATCCATCTTAGCTAACTCTTGTTCATAATATGCCCTGAAATTGCGAATGGGACCATAACCATCCCGACCGAGCTGCAGACAAGGTTGTCACGGCGCCTCTCGACCACCAGGACGACACGGCGCTCGCCACAGCAGTAATTCGGCGACCACGGCGAACCATATATTTTTAAAATATTCAAATAAAGTGTCAACATTCAACATTTAAATATACATTCAAAAAAATTCAAATAAAATAACACAATTATGTTTTCCAACATTTAGCTCACTTTCTAAGTACTAACTTAGCATTAAACAAGGCAATAACAATATATTTTTAAATATGGAAACTAAATATTCTGTAGAAAAAAATATCGAGCAATTCCAAACATCTACGTCCCCACATCAATAATGGGCACATCAATATTGACCACTTCTTCCGCCTCATTAATATTGGGCACATTAATATTGAGTTATTGCCACTTCTTCCAAAATCTTAAACTCCAGAAACAAAAGCAAAGCAACAAAGATAAATTCAAACGAAAAAGGCGATGATGAATTGACGATAACCTGAACTCGTACTTGACGCAGGTTGGGCGGCGGCAATATGCGGACTTGACGGCGGCAGAATGACAGAGATGAATCTGAGATGACAGAGACGGCAAGACGGTGGTGCAGATCTGAAAATATTGGAAAACAGGTACTATGATCCGTAGGAAAAGACGGATTGGGGTTTTTTTAAATTTTTAGGAAAATAGAATTCGAATTTGGGGGTTTTGATTGTTTTAATTAAATTTTTTTAATGAATATGGGCCGGGTTGGGTAATTTTGTGTCGTCCCGGCAAATACGGCAACTCCAAGACGCCGAATGAACATTCGATGGACGTCGAACCCCGCCGAATGTATAAACGGTGAGGCGATGGTTTTTGGCGGCCGGATCCACCGCCAGGATGCCTAAAGCCCGCCTAGGCGACGCCGTAACAACCTTGGCTGCAGACCCATCACATAACATGTGTCTTGATACCAGGAAACTTGTAATTCCTGGCTTTTAATGGTGTTTTGCAACTTTTCAATATACTCATTTATAACAGAATCAACACTCTAAGTTGACTCACCATTTGTAAATATATGTTGTACCCGCCGAGTTTTCCCCTCTTCACGAAAATGCAACTCCCCTTTCAAATCAGTGTTTTCCTGCTCAACCACATGCAAATGGGACTCCATTTCCTTCAGCAATTCAGCTACCTCATTATACTTATTCTCCATATCATCATACTTAGCTGCCAAATCAACATTCGTGGCATATTGCTCATCATACTTATTCCGCCAGCTATCGCCCTCAAGACGGAAGTACTCACACTGCTGATTGCGATTTAGAATCGTCTTTTTTAGAACCTTCTCATTATGAGTAGCCTGGAGAAGACTATGTCTTTGGATTTGACATTCATCAAGTTTTCGTTTGTAACGAACACGCAAGTCCCTACTTTGCTGAACAACTGTCTTCATTTGAGTGCGATGAGTATGAATCAACTCATTATATTGAGAATAAAACTCGTACCATTCGCCCTTTAAGGTTTCAATCTTTCTATTGACGTTAGCCCACGAGTCATCGCACTCACGACATGTCAGAAGAACGGCGTGAAGTCTATGCCCCATATCAATTATCTAATTATATGGCCCAGGCGGCAGACATAAGGTTGACACGTGGAGGGCAAAGGTATCCACATCAAGCAAACACTGCAAGATGATATCATGAAATTCATAGCGACATCCCTTTCTGGTATTTCTATCAAATGAAAACTCCGGATGAGTGGCCAAATCATCTTGAGATGCGTCTTCCATAGGCGCCTTCATTTTTTCAGAGGAGGATGCAAGAGTCGGGAAGTCATCTACCATTGACTTGGTAGAAATGCCAAACTCGCGGAATATCGTACCAATACGACTTTGCAACATCCCAATAGGAGAAGTTTGAATCAGCGCTTGAGGATCTAAACTTCGAGTAATCATTTTTAATTCAACGGAGCTAGAAGTTAGATCTCTGATAAATTTCACCTACAAAGATAGATAAATAACAATAAATTAATCAAGTACCAAATTCTTACAAAATATAAATATTCCGTATACAACAAAAATAAACTAATAGCCTGGTAGTTTATTTCAAAGGTTACTAACATCATTGATGGCGACATTTCTCACGCCAATAGGGCCAGCTGATGCATCCTGGATCCCCTGAGCACTCACAACATTTGCGTTCGCCACATTGACATCCACATTCACACCCTCGGCATCCGCCAGGTTAGGGGTCGCCAAAGTAGGATTCGCTCCGGGAAGAGTCACCGTAGAAGTGATCGCTTCTTGATCTGGCCCATTGGCTTGCACAGGCGGTGTAACGGTCGGCTCCAGTGGATCTTCAGTAGTGAAGGCCTCCTCGTTAGGGGTGGCACTGGGGCGGGTTTGGGGCGGGTACTAGCTATCCCATCCCCATCTAATATTTTAAAACTCATCCCCGCCCCATGACCCATGATGGGTACAAAATTAAAAACCATCCCCGCCCCATCGGGTTTTATTATAAAATCATCCCCGCCCCATGACCCGCCCCACCCCATGCCCCATGACCCATCCCCGCCCCATGCCTCATCCTCACCCACCTCTTATATCAGTTTAAAATACATTTGTTTATATAACTTTTACTCAAACGCAATAATAATTATATTGAGAAATATAAAAAATTTTAAAAGACAAAAATCTCAAACCCAAACAAAAAAATGTAATTGAAATCTCACTCAAATTTGAAGCAAACAAGAAGTTTGTAATTTTAAAAACGATTGTCAAAGAATAGTCCAAATACATTATTATTGTTAGTTTTCTTCTCATTTTAACTATTAGGGGTTGATTATTAAATTATAGTAAAAAATTAATTAATATTATTTTTTATTAATTAATATATATAATAATATATATTATATTATTATATTGGGGCGGGCCGGGTATAACGGGGATGGGGCGGGGATGGGGCGGGTGATATATAAAATCCATCCTTGCCCCATGCCCCATGACGGGTTGCGATTTCATCCCCATCCCCGCCCCATTACCCATAAACTTTTCCCCATCCCCGCCCCAAACCGGTGCAAATGGGGCGGGTCACCACCAAAACCCGCCCCAGTGCCATCTCTACTCCTCGTCATAGGCACGCAACTCATGTATGGTCATAAGATTAACGTGATTTTTTTAGTGCTCTAGGAGACTATAGGTATGACCTCCATCTTCGATTTTAGAGTTAAACAAATTATTAGCCCGAGCTACAGCAGCGGCCAAGTGGCTCTCAATCTGCTCGTTACTATCCCATACAATGCTGGACGAATCCGGATGCTCTTCCTTCATTTGCTGGTAATACTCTATAGCGCCTATCTCCTTCCTGGCAGCAACAACAGCGGAAAAAAAAAGTGATTGGGTTTTAGCCAACTTATCCATGAAGATCTGCTGATAATGGGAATGGAGAGGACCGTTGGCCCTCAGGTCGTCGAGGAGTTTCATTATAGCATCCCTGCGAGAAGTTGCACCTGCGACAAGATTAACCTTCTGGGCGAGCTCACCCTTCAGAGAGGCGACAACTTCTTTGTGCTTAGGACTCAGAGTATAGTAGGAATCAGAGAAAGTGGTCGCCCTATTAGGGTCGCCAGTATAGCATTCGCTATCTAAAAGAGGAGTCATTCGCAAGTTTTGACCTCTTAGGCTGCTGAGCAAGAACATCCTGAGACTCTTTACGCTTCTCACGATCCTGGCGTTTGTCTTCCACCTGGCGACTAGGAGGAGAAGTAACAGGGATATCACTCACCGGTGTGCCATGAGTGACAGAATTAGTGGGCGTCTGCTTCCCAGAACTCCTACTAGCAGAGCTTGCAGATCCAAACTTATAAGTGGACCTGGCACCAACTATGTTCCTTGAATTCCTCATGGCTATAAAGAACATAAAATATCAGGATATGATACCACGAATGCATATGCAGAGGAAAGCAAGAGTAATCATAAGCAATTTCTCCATGCAGGTCCATTTTTCTCTTGCAGGTCCGTATTTTTACCATAATGCCCCCTGATGGAACCCTATGATTTCAAGCCCATTTTTTGTCTTAACAATATTAGGGGTATTATGGTAAAAATATGGACCTGCAAGAGAAAAATGGACCTGCATGAAGCAACCCCATAATAATATAATGAAGCAACACAAAAAACCCTATAAGAAGATAATAAAACTCCTATGAAAAATTATATCACATAACACAGAAACACCTTTATCAGAAGGGGGAACTATCGTCTTACGGGCTAGTTTCTTCTTCGTACAATATGGCATTTTCTTCTCCGGGAGGGGCGAAACTTCTGGTTCAACCTTAATGGCGAACTTCATCAGTTCGACGCAACAAGCATCACTCAAGCTTATACGCCCAGAGGGAGACACATACCCCCCAATCCCTAATCTCCTATTCCAAACTGGAATCTCCTTATCCATACCATTTATATGTTTGACATAATAAAATCCTTCCTAATAAGTCTTAATATTATTGGGATACTCATGTACGAAGGCCATTTCTGGGAATTAGGCGATCAGAGTATATCGCTCCTTCCCAAGTCTAGTAGCCTTCAGATAGTACAGAGAATTAACTAACTTAAAATTAAACGCCACCTTCGCTTGCTCACAAACAGAGTGAAGTGAATACAAGATCATCACACTCTTGGGAGCCACTTGACATTAGGAAATCTCATAACTCTCAAGTACCTCTACTAGCCAATCAGGAAGTGGTAGAGAAACACCACACTTGAAATATTCCCTGTACACCGAGAAATAACCAACCGGAGGCTTATCGACGGTTTCCCCACGCTGAGGAAGAATGATTTCACGGCCGTGTAAAGTAGAGAATCTACCCAGATCAATCTGTAACATCCGTTCAGTCACCTTACTATACACAGGGGGTAATCGATTTGTCTCATCCCTCTTCCCCTCCTTCCGTACCCCCCAAATCAATCTCCGATGACTCAACCGGAGCGCTATCGGAAGCAACGTCTCTGGTATTGTTAGAAACCCTGGTGGTTGGGGGTGCTCCGGTAGTAGGGGATCGGTCATCAGGAAGGAGAAAATCATCCATATTGTCAAATAAATCGGTGGTATTGACCAAACCATCTCCAAATCCCATTTTGATCTTTACAATTTACCCAACCAATACAACATGCAAGCTAAAGCACGAAAGATGGACAAAATAAAAAAGACCAACTTGAAACAGAAACAGAATTATGATTTATAAGAAGAGAAATATAAATTTACTTGGTAAAGGGAAGAGAGTAGCTTTATTCAAAACTTCGGAAGAAATGTGAAAAATCTGAGAGCAAGGAGAAAGATTATTAAATTTCCCAAAAGCAATCCAACCGTCAGAATGAATGACATAAAGCAAAAGGTAATGATGATTGCGGATACCAAATCAATTTTATGGTAACTACGCTAACCAACTAGAGAAAAAAGGGACAAGATTAGCTGAACGACACTTTTATCGAACGCGTAAAGATAGCGCTGACAGTTAAAACAATATTTCAAAATTCAAAATCTTGAAAGTGCTACAATAAATCAAGGCCTACTCCCTTCCTCATAGTCAATATAGGCGAACAAACAGACGAGAACTAGTTGATCGTGCCACTCATCATAACATACAGGCGATCGCCACATCTTATCCTGAAATGAATTACGATCAACCCGTGTTCGCCATAATTTAGTAAACCTGTGTTCGCTCATACTGACTGGGGGGCTTATGGTATATACTGGACCATAAGGCCCAATCGACCCAACTACCCCAGGAAGACTATAACCTGTTTGGGCTAGTACTAATCCAATAGTGGGTATAGTCAAAGACACGACAGAAAGATGGAGAGATCATTATATCTGAACAACCAAAAGCTAACTTAAGCATTGGAGAGTTTTTCCGGATTCATTCCGAGACTTTACTGGTTGAGTTCGGTCGTCAGACAGAGGTCACCAGAGGACTCAGAAGGACCCCTGCAACATCAATATTCTATACCTTACATGATACTTAACTATTTAAAAATATTTCATAACATATATATATATATGATGTAAATATATTAAACAAATGTAGAAATATTGTTCTAATTATCACGTATTGTTTGATAATCACGTAAATTAATGAAAGAGATTTGTTTGATAATGGAAAGGTTGATTTACATCATTGATTTGATATCGTATATATACAACAACGTTTTTTAATTAAGGTGAAAACCACCATCAATCCCAAGCCCATCAATACAATAACTAAATCACATAATAGAAGGTTATTTTAAAAAAGAAAGAAATCACGTAATAGAAGGGAAAGAAATGAGCTTCAACAAGCTCAAAAAAAAATTCTAAATCTTTTTTTTTTTTAAAGTAAAGAAGAAAAGTAATATTTGCTATATTCTTGCTTCAATTATAACCGATTTTCTACGTTAGAGATTTTGTTGGGTATTCATTTTATTGATTTTCGGAGTACATGGTCAGAGTTTGTTTTGAGTTTTTTTGCCTAAATAATATTATATTATCTTAAAAACTAATTCCTAAAATAATACTTTTCCTATTTTAATTCCCAAACAATACTCTTTTTGTCACATGGAAGCCACGTATATTCAGAAATTCCATCTGTACAAACTCTGCGTTGAAGAAGAGATCGATGCAACAGACAGCTTTCAGACTAGAAGCTCCGGCGAACCATCGGAACACCTTTCTTGCTGGAAAGAAAAACAAGGAATCATCGGAAAGCTTGTTGTTCAATTGGGAGTCTGATCAGACATGGCCTTCATGTACGCAGAGCTTTCTTCGAGAAAATGCTCTGGTAAGTTCCCTCTCCGCCGCCATGGATTCCGATGAAGTTTCTCTGTTGGCTTCCAGTGTTTATTTGTCGCTGTGTTGGAAATGCTTCTGACGGAAAAGGAGGGTCCCGACCGGCCGTGGTGATTCAGTGATTGTGATCAGAATCGCTGCGGGCTTTACGAAAAAATACACGTACATAATTCAAAACTTTACAGGTGGAAATTCTGAATATACGTGGCTTTCATGTAGCAAGAAGAGCACTGTTTTCGTGAATGTTGTTTCGTGGATTAATTTTCAAGATAGTACTCAGACTGCAATTTTGAATTATTTTTAGATTGACTAGAATTATTTTTGACCATCAATATCTTTATTTTTGTGTAGTTATGACTTATGTGTAGTGAAGTTTTGATATTATGAAAATACACATCATAACGAATCCAACAATATCTCATATGATTATATTTGATTAATAATGATATTTCAATTTGAACATTGAAATACTTAATTTTGATTAAATAAATAGAAACATATGCAACTTGAGCTAGAACGACGGAGTATTATTTAGGAAAAAAACTCAAGTTTCTTCGTTGGGAGTTGGGACAAATACTGAAAAGAGTTGGAGAGAGAATGATATTTTGTCTCTATAAAATTACTTTATAAATAGGAATTTTATTCAAATTTAAATTCAGTTACCATAATTTTATCTCCAAATTTACTATCTCAATATTTTTTAATAATAAAGAATCAAATAGCAAATCTGTTTAAAACAAACAAAAACTCTAAAAATGGAGAAAATATCTTGTAGACTATATTTGCTCTAAGATCCCTATATATATAAGGGATTCTATTCTATCTAATTATGTGTGCAAAATAGGTGTTACTTTTACCAAGTCAAAGACAGTAACTACGTAACGGTTAACACATTTGCTAGTCTTTTAACAACGTGATTATCGGAATATAATTAATTCTTTTTGATTCTCTGGATTGCGAAATTTTAGTTTTAATTTATATTGATCTGTTTTAGTATTATTAGTTTTAGGCATGTTTACCAGACCTTATCGGTAGATCCGTTCAGTTCAGTTCAATTCAGCTCAGTTCAGTGAAAATACAATTTGATAAAATTCAGGTTAATTCAGTCATACTGATTTCATTTTTCAATACATCAATTTTTACTTTAGTTCAGTTCAATTCAGTTCAGTTCAATTCAATTCAGTTCAATTCAGTGCATCAAGAAATAAGTTCTAGTAAACATGGCATTACTCCATCGATTAATTAATTTTAAACCAACAAAATCATTTCATGGTAATAGAAAAATGATGGGTGGAAATTAAAATGATTAGAATTGACATTAAATTCAACCGACCTATTATTACAAGGATATTGTATTTAAAAGCGAGATATCAATCCAAAAAAATAAATTTATTGTTTGACATTTAGCTCATGCTCTAAAAGGGTTAAAGTTTTGCAATATAATGAACTTAAAAACAAGGAACGATAATTTCCAATTCGTAATAAAAAGGAACGATAATTTCCATTTGTATGCTAGATATATAATTTCCAAATATTCTTTTCCATTGACCAAGTGACGTTTTATTCAAATTTGAACTATGGCCCTGTTTACCACAGCTTATCTGTAGATCAGTTCAGTTCAGTTCAGTTCAGTTCAATTCAGTTCAGTTCAGTTCAGTTTAGTGAAAATACAATTTGATGAAATTCAGGTTAATTCAGTCATGCTGATTCCATTTCTCAATACATCAATTTTCACTTCAGTTCAGTTCAATTCAGTTCAATTCAGTTCAGTTCAGTTCAATTCAATTCAATTCAGTTCAGTTCAGTACATCAAGAAATAAACTCTAGTAAACAGGGCCTATATTGTATGTTAAAGTCAAAATGTCTAGTAAAAATTTCAATAAATCAAGGGAAAAAGAAATGTACTCTAAAATTGCTAAAAATGTCACATATTTGAACATAGCAATGCATGTCTCTTATCATTAAGTATGGTGAAAATATGATCAAAAATATTGAATGTTTATGATATTGCATTTAAAAGACGAGATCTCCATCCCAAATATCACGTGCGAGTAAATATTGTCCAAAATAACATTCATCGAGAAACTCTTGTAATAATATAAATAAGCATATTATACAATGTAAGAATCAAACTTACTTGCACATAATACAATGAGGCAATATGATAGTAGAAAACTTTTCTTGTATATATTCCTTCTTCTCCATGTTCAGTACTGTTACTCAAGAACTATTTCCACATTGGGAGAAAAAGAAAACCAGGCACTTCCCATCATGACCAAGTTTCAGCTACCTTCTCCATTGCCCACTTGGTCCAAAGGTGTGTGCAGATTCTTTTTTATATATACTTTATTTTAAATATGCAAGTCCATTTTTTAATACTTCCCTATTTGTCCAACTTAGTTTTAACTTTTTTTCATCTCCAAGTTTTCATGCTTCTAAAATCGAACTCGAGTTGCTTATGATGTAAGTCCTTTCCAAATTATAGTCTGACCTTTTTAAAAGTAAAACACAGTCCAACAAAAACGCTACCGGAGTCTTCTGAAAGAATTCATCAATAAATAGCAAAAGAAAAGTTAAAATTTATCGATTTTATTTGATAAATGAATTTAGGTGTACTGAATAATTGTTTACGTGATTTTAAATTTTAAATTATAATATTTTATAAATAAAATGACTATATTTTCAATTAAACATTGAACTTTATAACATGTAATAAAATATTTTTTAATGCAAAAATTAATAATTTTGCATAAATATATACAATTTTTATATTGAAAAATCTATATATTTAGAAGTGAATGGTATGCTCTTCAAAAGCTAAAACTCTTTGAAAAGTTTAAAATTTTGGAATTTACAATGACAGCCCCACACACACACATATATACATAGTATTTATACATAGCTTCATTTTTACAATTAGTGCTTTAAAATACCTAATAGCGGCATCGACTTTGTTTTGATGAACTTTTGTAATTTCAGGTGATGGATTTGGTAGTGGAATTATTGATTTGGGAGGTCTACAAGTTCGCCAAGTATCCAGTTTGAATAAAATTTGGTCAGTTCTTGAAGGTGGACCTAATAATCAAGGAGCGACTTTTTTTGAGCCGTCTTCGATCCCAGATGGTTTCTTTATGCTTGGTTCCTATTCCCAACCAAATAACAGTCCCTTGTTCAGATGGGTTCTTGTTGCAAAGGACTTGTCGCCTGATCAAGATATTCTCAAGAATCCTATTGATTACACTCTTGTTTGGAGTAGTAAAGTTCTGAAGATGAATCAAGAACATGTTGGATACATATGGCTTCCAACAGCTCCTGATGGGTACAAAGCTATTGGTCTTGTGGTCACCAGCACCCCACAAAAACCTTCGTTGGATAAAGTTAAATGCGTTCGCGCTGATTTCACTGATGAACATATCCATGATCAGTGGATTTGGGGCACTTCTAATGGCCTCAAGATACATAGTTCAAAACCGAGGAACAAAGGTGTTTTAGCAGGAACTTTTGTTGTAACCGTAAAGAGTGGGGCCATAGTTCCAGATGCTTGTTTGAAGATGATTACTGCCTCTAATTCCATGCCGGATATAGTCCAGATTAACGAATTAATCGAACATTATTCACCAAGATTCTATTTCCATCCAGATGAGAAATATTTTCCCTCCGGAGTCACACATTTCTTCATAAGAAGAGGTTTGTTGTACACGAAAGGGAATTCTACACCGGTTGAAATAGGATATGACGGCAATAACTTGCCTCAAGGCGGCTGGGACGACGGTGCATATTGGATAGATCTCCCAAATGAGGAAGCGAGGCAAGGCGATAGGGAATTCCTAATTCCGCGGGTTTACGTCCATCCGAAGCCAGCACTGGGCGAAACACACACCGACTTGGTCATATGGATTTTTTACCCTTTCAACGGGCCAGCAGTGGCTAAGTTTTTGTGGTGGAATATTCCTTTAGGTAGAATAGGGCAGCACGTGGGAGATTGGGAGCATGTAACCTTAAGGATCAACAATTTCAATGGTGCCTTAGAAAGGGTATATTTTGCCCAACATGGGGGAGGTGTATGGGTAGATGCCCCTAACCTAGAGTACATAAATGGGAGCAAAGTGGTGGTATATTCTTCATTCCATGGGCATGCATCATACCCAGATGAAGGAAGTCACATTAAGGGAAGTGGAAAATTTGGCCTTAGGAATGATGCTAAAAAAAGTAACAAGTTCTTGGATTCTTATGTAAGTAGGGAAGTTTTCTCACCTACTTTCAATCCACAATGGCTATACTATGCTAGGGCATGGGGTCCTTTGATTCATTACAAAATCGATGAACTTATACTTTGGATAGACAACCACTTTTATTTGCCTCCGGAATGGAAAGATGCGTTTGAAAAACTTGTCAGAGCTCTTCCCACAGAGCTCTTCTGTGAACAAGGCCCTCAAGGCCCAAAATATCAGAACTGGGATGGAGATGAAAAAACAAATGGCGATCTTGGTCCCTGCTTTCGTTCGTGATTGATTTGATTTATATGTTTATAAAAACATTAAAACGAATCAAATTTATAAATTCTTACCCATTTTGTCTATCATCATTTTTGTTACTTTTATCTATTTATATGACTATATAAGTCTTGTTTACAAAAATATCATTCTTCTTTATTAAATAATTGAGTATCATTCTTCTTAGTTAAATTATCAACCTATTGATTTAAATAAGATAACTTCAAATTCAAACAGTCACTTTTTCAGCTCAAATTATACAAATTGACAAATTGACGTAAGAGCTAATGACATTTATTGGGAAGTGATTGCTTATTTGAGGCGTTAAGAGCATCTCCAATGCTAAGAACGTCACGAGCAAAATTCGCATCCATTTGTCAACTTTTGATGGAGCGTCAATTTGATGTAGATTTGAAAGATGTGATTGATTTTATTTTTTAAAATTTGTTCTCCAATATTAATGTCTAAAGGAAAGTAAATATAAATTTGGTAAACAAATTAATTGCAATACTAATGTCAAAAGGAAAGTGAAAATAAATTTGGTGAACAGAGTAATCAACGCCCTCAACATGAGCGCAATATATTGAACGTCTATTCGACACCTTCACTTTACATGTGTATCTGATGCTACCGAAATCCGTCCGTCTCCCCGGGTTCGACGCTATCCGGGACTCCTTCCAAGCAAGCCCGCAGCAATCCTGCAAAATGATCCCTGGGAGGCGTCCCGGGGAAGAAGCTCCGGCGTGATGATGAGATGGAGATAGCGATGAGGGAAAACGTACGGAAGGTGCTCTCAATATAAAGTAGAGAGATATAAGTCACATACCTTGTTCACTGTTTTGGACTAGCATTTATAGTTGAAGCTACCTGCCTTGGATAAGACTCAGGACCACTTCTCCTTGTCACTATCTGTCCTTCTTCTTGTCCGGATGTGCCTCTCGCGGGAGAGGCGCTGCTTTCCCACTCTTGGGCAGTAGGCCATTTTCCCGGCCCAGCTGATATTGGGCCGGTATTATCACTAGCCCCCCAGACCAGTCGTCCGGGCTTCGAGAATGCGGGGGACTGGTCTCCTACGCTCCTCCTCCTGTTGTTATTTCTTTTGGTAGGACCCATCCGTGTCAATATTAACTTCTGACGACGCCGTCTTTCCCTATTCTGCACTAATCAATACCTCGTTCACCGTGTCATCATTGATTTTCCTTCTTTTGAGGTGGCGATTCCTATTCATCTGCTTATATAAGGGGCCTAACCCCTCATTCCCCAAGATTGCTTTCTTCAGATATTCTCCAGACGCTCTGCTTTTCCAATCCTCCGCCTTTTCAACCAAGTAAGCTCTAACTCCCTCTTCTTTTCTTCTCTTCATGGGTTCCCCACTTCCCTCCAACTCTTCCTTGGACACCGAGGGAATTCAAAATCAGTTTGAAGTCCAGATCCGGGCTGCTGATAACCTGGTTTCCTCCCCAGTCTCCTCCCCAGACACCTATTCTGAGTCTCTCAGCACGCCCCGGGAGCTAAATATCCCGGGTGCGTCGACCTTGGATGGGGCGAGTTCGCGCCCGTCCGGGCATCCTGGTCACCTCCGGAATGATCAAGATGAGGAGATGTTTGGCGAGGAAGTTGGTGACGATGCTCCCCGGGGGCCTACTCACGGGGTGCGTCCGGTGGGTCTCAAATTTTATGATGTCCCCGGGGATTCTCCTTCTCTAGATAGGGATGTCTTAGATTTAACCAAGCGTTCTTTTATTCCTCTTCCTTTAAATGCCTCTCTTTCTAAACTTTCCCCGGGAGTTTCCGAGCGGGAGGTTACGTGCATCCCACGGATTCATTTCCAGTACGGGCTTAGCCTGCCATTTCCCCTATCTTTCTTGATATCCTTCGATTCTACGACGTAGCCCCGGCCCAGCTACACCCTAACGGGGTTGTCCTCATCCTGGCCTTCTTGCTTAATTGCGCCAGGTGCGCCATTCCCCCTTCTCTCTTACTCTTCCGCTCCTTCTATGCCTTGCGGAAGGCGCATGCGTCTTTTCCAGGCGTCTTTTCTTTTACCATTCACTCCGGGATAAATGACTTCATCCTTTCCAAACCTAAGTCTGCCAAAGGATACCCTTCGAAAGGTTTCTTCTTATGTGACGCCCGGGCGTACCCTATGCCCACCTGGAACAACTCTCTCGTTCCTGAGGACGTAAAACCTCTTTCTGATCTCCCGGCAATCATTGCCAGCGACCACAACCTCCTCCGCCTCTCCCCCTTAGATATGGACGCCTTTTATAAGAGCGGGAATGCGGGTTATTTCTGGCCCCGCGGGATCTATCCCAGCGACCTCTTCACGCTCCCGCGCATCTCTGCGGTGTGGCCAGATGGAGGTTCCCATTAAGGCTTTATTTCTTACCTATTTTTCAGGTTAATAATAGATTTTTTTCCTAACTTTGTTGTTTGCTTGGTTTCAGTTCAACCCTCCTTATACGCGGACGCCATGGCGTTCACTGATAAGCCTTACGGGTGAGACGGTCAGGCAAGGGATACTCATCCGGGACAGCGAGCACCGTCTACACAACAAGTTGATTCCCGACCTGGGCCCAATCCCGCCGAGAATCCTGCTCTTATTCCGCAAAAGGCCCACGCGCCACCGCGGTGTCGCCAGCAGAACTCTTCCGGGAAATCCTCTTCCCCGGCCGCCTCTACAGCTACAATTACCACTCCTGGCTCGTCCCCCGCCCCCGGGCGACGATCCTTTGTTACCCACCCGACTTACAGTGGTGGGGCCAGCTCACGGTTCAAGCGGCCGCCCCCGGGCGAGTTGTCCGGATCGCCCCCTCCTTCTCGTCAGAGGACCGATGATTTCCCTCCTCCTCCTCCTCGCAATACTCCCCCGCGGGCCGCTACTTCTGAGGCTATCCCGGAGGATAAAGAAGAGGTAATTTCCTGCCTGAGGGCCCGTCCTCTTTCTAAGTTTAATCAAAATTTTATCTAAGTTTTATCTGAGGTAATTGTTTTGCAGAGTACCGCCTTTGCTGATGCCCTCCTTGCGGACTCCCAGTTCGCCGAGGCACTGAATCGGGGCTATTCCAAATATAGCGCTGGCTTGTTTGCCAAAATGGAGAAAGATCTCCGCGAAGCCCGGGAAAAGTTAGCCGGGCGGGATGACCTGGAGGCCCGGCTGGAAGCATCCCAGAAAGTGCTGGCCGAAAGGGAGCGGACCTAAAGGGCCTGGTGCCCCAGCTATGGGAATCACTGAAGATGTCTTCCCGAGCCCCTTCTGCTTCAGACATCAAGAAGGCCAAGCTTCCGGCAATTGACGAGGTTTCCTTTCCTGACCCCGGCCCGGAAAGCTACAATACTTATGGGGTAGTTCCGGAGACACCCCATTGGGCGGAGAACTACTATGAGTACTGCGCGGTGCTTGACAACTTTGGGTACTGCGCGGTCCATGATGAAGGGGGTAACTGCCGAGTAGGTCTTGGCGCGGGTCACGACGACCTGCTATACCAGTCCCGGAAGGCCACGCGGAAGGTGGGATTTCCCGAGCGATCCGCTGATGAGCTCACAGTGGATGCTCCTGCTTATGCCGGCCCGGAGTGGACTACTGAGGATGTCATAGAGCTAGAGAGGAGGTTTGAGAGAGCTCACGCTGCTCCGGGGGAAAGGGGCCCTGCTGAAGACCATGTACAACCCTAGACTCTAGTCTAATTTTTTTTGTAATCTTCTATTGTTTTTCAAGTGTTTTGTAACTTACCTCCCCGGGGGGTGTATGTAGAACTTTGGCCTTAGTGCCCATTTTGATCAATATAAAGTTCTATTTTTTAATGAGATTATCATCTTTTGTAGTCTGAACGCCATGTAAAGGAGGTTCTCCCGCGATGACCCATACCTTATGTTTTCCCTCACCCGAGTAGTTCTTCCGGCACCTACTTCTCTCCTCCCCGCGTTGGGTGCCTCCAGTGCTCTTTCCTTCAAAGGAAACTAGTCCATTGGAGGTTCGGAGGCAACCAGGCTAACCGGGCCATGGCCGAGGCAGGGCTAGATTGCTTCCTTCTGGAGCTTGGATCGGTTCGGGTGCTGGTGTCATTTCTCAAGGCGGTTGAAACCAAGTTTGGGTCGTTAAACCAGTGCTTCGACCTTGCTTCTGACTATATGCGGGAAGCCCTGAATTCCCACCAAACTATTGCCGAGTTGCAGACCCTTCATGACGGCACTCAACATAGCACCGCCAAGGAGCTGGGCATGGTGTGGGGTGAACTCGAGCGGGCCCAGGAAAAGCTTAAAAAGCTAGAGACCCGCACTGCACAGAATAGACTAATTGGAGACTTAGAGAAGGAGAACCGGTCCCTTACTCACAGGAATAGGGTCCTCCAAGATGCTCTACTAGTCGTCCGGTTATCATACCACCTTCTGGGTCTCAGAGCTGGCTTGGTTGGGGTGTCTCCTCTTACTGACATTCCAGCTGGGGTTCGCAAGACAATCGAGTGCATGGAGACTAACCCAATGAAGTTTGGTGAGGGAGCTCCTAGTCATGGGGCCTATCTGGACGCCGTGGAGTGGCATAAAAAGATAGCAGCGAGAGACGTTGAGCCTTATCCCCCTAGCCTTCGCCGAGTCCCTGCCCGGGTGGAGGTAGATGTGGCGTATGAGAGGTACGAGGATATGTCCGTGTCTATCGACCCGGAAGAAGTAGCGCGCCGGATAAGGCGCGTCCGGGAGATTGCCGATTCTGGAGTCACAACCAAGGGGGTGAAGACCGCTGAGGGTACCCGCATTAGTCGGGAAGAGAAGGGTAAAGGCGCAACAGACTTGTTCCCTAAATACAAGTTCGTCACTTCTGCCGGGGTGAGAAGGATGCGCCTGGCGGAACCACTTCCAGAGGGGTCCGTAGTTGTTCCCATCCCGGAACTTAACGAAGAGGATGCTGAGAAATTGGAAGAGGAACTTGCGTGGAATCAAGCTCCAAACGCCCGCTTTGCTGAAGACATCCTGTCTTCTCAATTCTTCGGAGGGGGTTTCCCCACGGGTAACCCTGAGGGTGCTTCCGGGTCAGGCCCCAAGTGGGCATAGGGTAGCCTAGATAGGAAAACCTGTGTGCAGAATGCTTATGTAATTGTTCCCTTGTAATAATAGCGTACTCATGTGATTTGAAATTTAACAACTGAATAAATATCTAGAAATTTTCCAGAAACCTTCTTTTCATTAACTCTTCCCTGCAAGTATTACATTATCTGGTCCCCGGGCTTCATTCAAACTCCCGGTCCGCTCTAGCGGGGCGCCCGAATGGGTTCTACACATGGGTCCCTTTTACAGTCCTTCCTCTCTAAACCCGAGACGAGGCAAAACGTCCGGGTTATCTCTCCGGGCATATTCATGCTTCCGGACTGGGGCATATCCATGCCTGGCATATTCATGCCTTAGTAGTTAAGGTTCTGCACGGGGTACTCTACTTCCCGTAGAACCTTCTTAGGTTAGCTACATTCCATCTCCTGGGGACCTCCTTCCCCTGCTCGTCCTTCAGCACGTAGCTTCCCCCTAGGTATGCCTCCTTCACCCTGTATGGCCCTTCCCAGTTGGGTGACAGTTTCCCTTCCGGGGCTTGGTGGCTCTTGTCATTTCTTCTCATCACCTAGTCTCCCGGGATAAAAACTTCCTTCTGCACCCTTCTGTCATGATACATTTTTACCCGCTCCTTCACCTTTGCTTCCTGGAGCGCCGCGTTCTATCGCTTTTCTTCCAAAAGATCCAAGTCAAGCCGCCGTCTGTCACCCTCTTCCTCTGGGCGCTGAAATTCGGTCCGAGGGCTTGGGACCCCGATCTCTGCAAGCATCACTGCCTCAGACCCATATACCAATGAGTATGGAGACTCCCTGGTAGCTGAACTTTCTGTGGTTCGGTGAGCCCAGAGGACACTGGGCAATTCCCAAATCCAATTCCCCTGCGCGCTTGAAACCTTTAATGATGGTACGATTGGTAACTTCTACTTGCCCATTGGCTTGAGGGTGGTACACGGATGTTAGCTCTGCTCTATTTTGTATTTGACACACCATGATTTGAAAGGATCGTTCTCGAATTGCGCCCCGTTGTCTGTGACAATGATCTTTGGGATACAGAACCTACAAATGATGTTCTTCCAACAAAACTTGACACAAGTTAGCCCCCGTATGTTGGTGAGTGGTTCCGCCTCCACCCATTTGCTGAAGTAGTCGATTGCCACAATTACATACTTAGCTCCTCCCGGGGCAGTGAGAAGTGACCCTACCAGGTCAATTCCCCATCTGCTGAATGGCCAGGCTCCTGTGACCCCAATTAACTCCTCCTGGGGAACATGGATTAGTGGGACAAAAGTTTGGCATGACAAGCATTCCTGGACATATTTTTTCACATCTTTGAACAGCGTCGGCCAGTAATACCCCAACCTTAAGATTTTCCTAGCCATTGTGCGGGCTCCCTGGTGGCTCCCATTAGAACCCTCATGCACTTCCCGGATAAGGTGTTGACCTCCTGCCCTTTCCACACACTTTAGCAAAGGCTGGAGGTATCCTCTTTTGTACAACTCCCCACCCTGAACCACATACTTTGGCGCTTTAACTCTCAGCTTCCGGGCTTGCACCCTATCCTCCGGGGCGGTCCCTTCTTCCAGGTACGCCCGCATTGGGGCTATCCAGGATTCTTCCTCATTTACCAACATTACTTGGTCGTTATTGGGTGTAAATAATGAGATGTGGTGAGTTCGAACATGAGTGATTTTAAGCTTGATCAGTTCAAGCCCGAGTTTATAAAATTCAACTCTAAGATCCCTCTGGTTTTTTTATTGGACAATCTTGCCATTTTGTGATGATTTTGTTAGTAGTCAATGGCTCTGTTTACCAGAGCTTATCTGTAGATCAGTTCAGTTCAGTTCAGTAAATTTAAATTTATTTCAGTTCAGTTCAGTTCAATAAATTTAAATTTATTTCAATCCAGTTCAGTTCAATTCAGTATATTTAAAATTATTTCAGTTCAGTTAAATAAATTTAAATTTAATTAAGTTCAGTTCAGTTCATCAAATTTCTTTTTATATGATGATGAGCATTCATTAACAACAAATGAAAATATGTTATTTTTATTTTAGTTCAATTCATATCAGTTCAGTCCAATTTAGTTCAGATCCCCTGAAAAATACATGGCTATGATATTCAACTCAATATATTTCTTTAATATACCATAACATTTACTTTTTATACATCCAATATAATTATTTGAATCGTGATTCATTTAAATCGACTCAACCATATATAATATGTCTTCATTATATGACAATTTGGAATTAGTTCAGTTCAGTACGTTTCAGTTCAGTTCAGTTCAGAACAGTTCAGTTCAGAACAATTCAGTTCAGTTCAGTTCAGTTCATATCCTCTTAAATATAATTTTATGATATACAACTCAATGACTCATATCCTCTTTAATATAATAATATTATGATATACAACTCAATGACTCAGATCCCCTGGAAAATACATGGATATGATATTCAACTCAATATATTTCTTTAATATACCATAACATTTACCTTTTATACATCCAATATAATTATTTGAATCGTGATTTATTTAAATCGACTCAACCAAATATAATATGTCTTCATTATATTACAATTTGGAATTATTTCAGTTCAGTTCAGTTCAGTTCAGTTCATATCCTCTTAAATATAATTTTATGATATACAACTCAATGGCTCATATTCTCTTTAATATAATAATATTATGATCCCCTGAAAAATACATGGATATGATATTCAACTCAATATATTTCATTAATATACCATAACCTTTACCTTGTATACATCCAATATAATTATTTGAATCGTGATTCATTTAAATCGACTCAACCAAATATAATATTTCTTCATTATATGACAATTTGGAATTAGTTCAGTTCAGTTCAGTTCAGTTCATATCCTCTTAAATATAATTTTATGATATACAACTCAATGACTCATATTCTCTTTAATATAATAATATTATGATCCCCTGAAAAATACATGGATATGATATTCAACTTAATATATTTCTTTAATATACCAGAACATTTACTTTTTATACATCCAATATAATTATTTGAATCGTGATTCATTTAAATCGACTCAACCAAATATAATATGTCTTCATTATATGACAATTTAGAATTAGTTCAGTTCAGTTCGTTTCAGTTCAGTTCAGTTCAGAACAGTTCAGTTCAGTTCATATCCTCTTAAATATAATTTTATGATATACAACTCAATGACTCATATCCTTTTTAATATAATCATATTAAGATATACAAGTCAATGACTCATATCCCCTGAAATATACATGGCTATGATATTCAACTCAATATATTTCTTTAATATACCATAACCTTTACTTTTATACATCCAATATAATTATTTGAATCGTGATTCATTTAAATCGATTCAACCAAATGTAATATGTCTTCATTACATGACAATTTGGAATTAGTTCAGTTTAGATTAGTTTAATTCAGTTCAATTTAGATAAGTTCATATCATCTGCACTATAATTTGATGATATTTAACTCAATTCAGTTCAAATTATATCACCTCAACTTGTTTTTATATTTAAATAATATAAAAATGTATTTATAATTATTTCAGTTCAGTTCAATATATTTAAAATTATTTCAGTTCAGTAAATTTAAAATTATTTCAATTCAGTTCAGTTCAGTTCAGTAAATTTAAATTTATTTCAATTCAGTTCAGTAAATTTAAATTTATTTCAGTTCAGTTCAGTTCAGTTCAGTACATCAAAAAATAAGTTCTAGTAAACAGGCCAATTTATAGGTTTAGATTGATTTCACATTAATATTTTTAAAATTCGAATTCGAAACCTTATAAATCTCAAACGACAAGACTGCATGGTGCTCGTGGTAAAATGTATTCTAAAATCGAAAATTTATACATTTAATCCATGCAGTACCAGTTTATTCTTAGTAGGACCAAATTAGAGTAGAATTGACTATAATGTCCTAATATGGTCAAATACTGGTCCTACGTGAGCAAATGAGTTCACCATGGAACAAACACCTTATTTTTTTACGCAATTATTTTTATGCAAGACCATTTTTTCTCATGCAGGACCGAAATATATCATAACACCCCAAGTGTACCCTTGCATTTTAATTAGTTTTTTTGCCTTTACAATAATAGGGGCATTTTGGTAAAAAAACGGTCATGCATGTAGCAAACCCTTTTTTTATGCTAGTCTGTTGGTTCAGTTGAAAATTGACATGTGTTATAAAAATAAAAAAAAACTATATACGTGATAATTAACTCTCATGTCCCTAAAAATCATTTGTATAACTTTTTTTTTTGATCATAAATCATTTACTCAACTTGATATAACAATTGTCTAAGCTGAATGAGTTTTTTTTTATGTAATATTTTCTTTTATTAAATTGCTCAAAAAGTTCATACAACTGATTTGGCCATCACTCTAACCCAAACATTCAACAGATATAAATAACTAACCAAAAGGAGAAAAACAACTATTCTACAGCCATATGAAATACAAGTGACTATGATCATAACTAGTTTATCAAGATATTGCTAGGATTTTAGAATAACTATCATGAATGCACTTCCATTCCATCTGTCCTTGCATATCTTGCTAAATCTGCATCCACCTTTGGAGCTTTGGTGTCTTCAACGTTCCATTTCTATCTCCAGCTCGTATATGATTAAGGGAAAATCCACCGTAGCATATCTGTGAATTGACATGTCAAAACACAAGTCTGCCCCGGTTCAGTTCCCATAGAAATCAAATAAACCATATGTAGTCTGGTCTGAGTATGCTTATAATCTTCTTCGATCCAGCCCGTCAAGTCTTTAGATAGTGTCATGGGCCAAGGTTGGGTAGCTGGTTTTACCCAGCAGCCCAACACCTTCAAAATACCAAGGTAATCAGTGCGGTACCTACGACATATGTACAAGTCTCATACTAGGGCCATAATCCCTCATCCAGTCCATCAAATATTTTTGATAGTGTCATGGTCCAATGTTGGGTAACTGGCTTTTATACCAGCAGCCCAACACCTCTGAAATACCAAAGGTAATCAGTGTGGTACATATGACATATGTACAAGTTTCATACTAGGGATATATCCCCACAACCAATCCGTCAAGTCTTTAGATAATGTCACGGGCCAAGGCTGGGTAATTGGTTTTTACACCAGCAGCTCAACACCTCTGAAATACCAAAGGTAATCAGTGCGGTACCTACGACATATGTACCAAGTTTCATACTAGGATCCATTCACACCATCCTCAACATCAATCAAAGGGGTCATAACCTGTTTCAATCATCACCTTTAGAGCATCTATCTGCCTAAATTTCCCCTCAAAGATTCTGTTATTCCTCTCCCTCCATACATTATAGAAGATGTTGATAAGTCGGTGGAAACTTATTATCTTTCTCCATCCTACCATTCTTCTCATCCTCCTCAATCACTCTCTGAAGTTTCCGCCAGTCTCCACCCTGTAATGTTTTTGGAGATCGACGGTAAACTGGCATCTACAAAATATGCGTTGCACCGTTTCTCCATTCTGCCCACACAAAGTACAAACATCTGCCACATGAGGTATTATCCCTTTCGACTGAAGTCTCGCTATGGTCGGTAATCTTCCTTTTAACAACATCCATAGAAAGAATGAGTGTTTAGGCTGTAGTCCTGACTTCCATAATATATTCGTTGACCAATGGTTTTCTTGCCCTGCCCCTTTGAGGAATCCATATGCCTTGCTCGTGCTGAAGTTTCCCTTCATGTCACCACATTCCATTAGGTATGGACGAATTTCATCTTTCAGTGACACCAACTTGCCCCAACTCCAACTGTATGTGTGCCCTTCTAGCCTGTAGTCAAGAATGAGTTATTTGGTAACGACTCGATTTTTTTTTTTGACAATGTAACGACTCGATTCAAATACCCCAAAGCTTGTTTTTAGAATTATATGTCCCCTAACTTAATCATCTTAACCATATAAGTTTATTTGCTTACTATTATTTATATATTCAATCAACAATATAGAGTTTAATTATGTCTGGCAAACGGGTCGGGCGGGTCTTAAACGGGTCGGGTATAATGGGTAATTTCTATAAATGGGTCTAACCCGTTTAAACCCATTTAAAAACGGGTTTTAAACGGGTCGGGTCTTTAACGGGTCGGGTAAACCCGTTAAACCCGGCGGGTTGAAAATAATATAAATGGGTTATGTTGGTTCAAATTTGATTTACATATCTATAAATTTAATTTGTACTAGGTTGTTTAAGGTACCATGTTACGTCACAAATGGAAAAAACAATTAACAAAAATAAAAAGAATGTTACTAATAATGTCATCGTTATGGAGTATAAAATATTTGATGCGGTTTGATTGGTACTAGATTTGTTTGTTTGGTACTATGTTGTTTGTTTGGTACCATATAATACCGAAAATGAAAATAACATTTAGAACAATTCAAATAATATCGGTTTGATTGTTGATAAGTTTTTTTTGTTTGATACTAGGTTGTTTGTTTGGTACTAGATTTATTAAGATAAACGGGTCTTTTATCTTAATTACCCATACCCATTTATACCCATTACCCATTTATACTCATACCCAAATGGGTATTTATTAACATTACCCATTTGACCGGTGGGTAACGGGTCCATTTTGCCAGGCCAGGAGGTTCCTTAATCAGGCAAGATGATGGGCTTTCACATTGGGTTCAATGGTGAATCTGTTCAATTCAAATGTTATCTGCTGTTTCTGCATTGCTTCTTGGCCATTTTTCCGTCTCTCAAATTATGATGATGATCCATTTTGTTATTTGGACATCAGAAAAACAACCACCAAATCGCGCGGTCATCATCTCGCCGATAGGAGAAGATGAGTCAGAGGTGGCCTGGAAATCGGGACAGATGCAGCTATGATGAAGAAGAAGATGGCGTCACGGTTACGCCATTTTTTTTCATGGGATGGCCATGATGAATTATTTTATTATTAAATAAACTAAAATTACTAAAATGTCACTAATGGATTACAAAAGTTATACCGGAACTGGCCCCAAGACCACGAATACTCAATAAAATATAATTGGGGGACACGAAAATTCATTTTTGTATTATGGGGGGTCAAACCCTGCACTTTTTCAGGAGCCAAAAAATAATTTTTAAAGGTTGTAGGGGTCAGAAAAAATATTTTAGTCTTTTGTAATTTTTTCTTTAATTTTCAATTTTAACTACTGAAAAAAGAAGAAGTGAATGTTATAATAGAAATAAACCAATGGCTATCCATTGATCAAATTTATACATTACATTACAAATTAGGCACTTTTTAAGTTGCGACAAAAAATTGCTCATTTGACATATGTTAGGGTTATATAATTAAGTGTTCAAGCACACCGCATACCTTTACTAATATTTATAATTACATTTTTTTTTATGATGATTACAAAAAATTCATTACATCTTAACCATTACTTATGAAATGGAAGACTTGAAATCAAAAGTTATTGCAAGTTATTTATTGTTAAAGGGTTTCAATCTATATAGTATCAATGATATCGATCAATTTTACCAAACATCCTAACAACACTACCAATAACTGTTGGGAATTATATAACTAACTGTCAATCCTTACTTGATTATGAGATGGGTGCTTGAAGTCTCAAGTATGATCAACATTCAGATTGAGAAGCTTAAAGTGATCAAATGAATACGCACATGGTAAATCAAATTCAGGTGAATTAACATTTGTTTATACGTACACGCAATTCGTCCATTAATTTGTATAAATAAAGTAAGTTCTGAAAGTTTTTTATAATTTTTATTTGATTGACCCATCTTTCTTTTACAGAAAAGATTTATGCCGGATTCGCATGCATTTTACAAATATATGGACTATGGTGACTTCTAGGTGTGCTATGATCAGCAGGATCATTAACCGTGATTAGAGTATTCATTTTTCTACATGAAAATCACCACTATATTAAAAATTATAACCAAGAGAATCATTTGTTGTTTCATCTCCATCCCAACTACTTTTCCATTTCGGACCGGTTGGTCCTTCCTGGTAAAGCACCTCTTTAGGAATACCTTTTATAGCGTTTTCAAATGCCTTCTTAAGCAACCATGGCAATGCTTTCTTCACACTATTCAGCTCACCATCAAGGTCATAGTCTATCTTAGGCCCCCATTCCCTAGCATAATTCAACCATGCCGGTTCAACCACGGCCGACCCTAAATAGCCAGCAGAAATCACAGTGAACCTAACGCTAGTATCCAAGTACCTATCGCCTTTTTCGGCATCATTCCTGATCTTAACTAATCCACCACCCTGAAGGTGATCCCCTGCATTAGGGTATGCAGCATGACCGTGCAACGAAGAATATACGACTACTTTGATCTGATCTACGTACTCTAAATTAGGGGCATCTACCCATGTACCCCCAGCATGTTGGGAGAAAAACACACTTTCTAGAGCTCCGTTGAAGTTGTTGATCCTTAAAGTCACATGTTCCCAGTCTCCCACGTGCTCACCTATTTTCCCTAGACCAATGTTGACGAACGATACTTTAGCCTTTCCAGCACCATTGAAAGGATAAAACACCCATATGGCCAAATCAGTGTGTGTTTCGCCGAGGGCTGGCTTGGCATGGATATATACACCTGCGTCTTCTAAGTCCCCACTCTTAACCCTATCTCTCTCTCCACTATCGGTTGGGAGGTCTAGCCAGAATGCACCATCACTCGAGCCTCCTTGAGGCAGATTCGCACCGTCGATTAAAATTGGAACGGGTCCCTGACCGTTGTTTGAGTACAGAAGAGCTCCGTTTTGAAAGAACCATTTAACTGTAGAAGGAAAGTATGCCTCGTCGGGATGGAAATAGAATCGCGGAGAGTACATTTGTACTAATTGTTGAATTTGGTTCAGATCTGGCATGGAACTAGATAGTTCCGGAGCAAAGTTCTTCAAACAGGCATCTGGAACAGTAGCACCGGAGTCTAGAGTTGCAATGAAGGTCCTTGCAGAGAGACCTTGAGCTTCAGGATTACTAGGTTTTGAGTTGTGCACATTTAAGCCATTGGAACTATTGGAACTGCCCCAAATCCATTGATCATGGACATGATCATCAGTGAAATCAGCGAGAATGCAACGAACTTTATCCAACGAAGGCTTCTTAGGGGTTTTGGTGATTACAAGGCCAACAGTTTTGTACCCTTTAGGAGGGATTGGATGCCATATGTATCCCACACCTTCTTGCTTGATCTTCACTGATTCACTGCTCCAAACTAGAGAATAATCAATAGGCTTCTTCAGAATATCTTGATTAGGAGACAAGTCCTTTGCAACAAGAACCCAACCAAACAATGGCTTATTATTTGGCTGTGAATATGTACCAAGCATGAAGAATCCATCTGGGATTGAAGACGGCTCAAAAAAAGATGCTCCTTGATTATCAGGTCCACCTTCATGAATTGCCCAAACTTTCTTCAAGCTGGACACTTGGGAAACCTTTAGCCCTCCCAAATCAATTTCTCCACTTCCAAATCCACCTCCTGAAACCACAAAATCTGATCAAAACAAACACACATAAACAAATACACAGATATATATATATATATATATGTATATATACATACCTTGGGGCCATGAGGGCAGTGGGGAAGGGAGCTGGAAAACGGTGTTGATGGGATGTTTCTGACCGTGTGTTTTTGACACATTGAGATCAATATTTCTTGAGCAACAGAAATGAACGTGGAGGAGGAAGAATATAATTATTACATTGAAGAAAAGCCCCATGTTTTTTTACAGAGTGTGTGCAAACTGGTTCTTGATGAGGCTCTTCAAGAAGATTATTTTTGGATGGTTTTCTGGCATTGCCATCGCCAGCTTATTTATAATCATACCTGCAGAGCTCTCTGGTAATATTCGTAATTCGATCCTCACTTGATTTTTGGGATCTCGCTCTGTCTTTAATTCAGTATCAAACACTCTCATTGTTAAATATTTTTAAATTAAGCAGGTTTGACGGCAACGATCCGCTGACTTTGAGAGGCAATGGGACTCCGTATCCGTTAATGTAGCTAGACAGAGATCTCTGCTTTTAATTTATTCATCAAAACAGTTTAAATAATGCAATATATTTAGTAACTCATTGCGTTTACCTGATTCGATGAGCTGTTTGTGCAACAGTATTTCCTTTAATAATAATTAACAGCCGACGGACATTTGAACAAATGTAAATTGTAAATGTATTATTTTTCAACGTTGACCGAAATAACAGAAGGGAGGTTAATTTTCTGTTTTATGAGAAGATTCACAAAATATTTGAATTGGAAACTTAAATCTCTCTTTTACCAAATGAAACAGGTTCATATGGTATTATAATCTAAAACGATAAGTGAGTAAATAAATTAGATTCTGAATTAAAGTTCTGTCCTATATATGCGTACGTGCATGTATAGTGTTGAAATTATGATAACATCATTCAAATTCTGCCTCTATCTCGGTCAACGTTTCCTATCAACAATTAGTTATTTTTTAACTTTCTATCGTGAAGAAATAAAGGAATAAGAATATTCTCATATATATATCCAATACTATAAATGATATTGCTATGTCCAGTTCAAACTTTTTAATTGATTTGATGAGGACTTTAAGAGTTTAGATATGTTTCAATAAAAAATTAGTAATAGAAATTATTTTGGAAAAATTTCTAATTCATCGCATGGTATAAATGCAATTATTAGAAATTGGATCCTTTGAATCTAAAGTTTTTAATAAGTTTTTCATTACAATCGAAATCCATACTCATTCTATATGTATCTAGATTGAGGTTCACGCGATTCGGTTATTTTGTTTGTATCTTATATTTAGATGCTTGGTTTTGTGTTTCAATGCGTCTGTCGTTTGGATTAATGTATTTACGCTTGAACTACACAAGTCAACGTGTTCGTGGTGGTGCAGATGTTGAAAATTCCTAATTAACATGGTTGACATCTGAAAATCCCTGATTAACATGGTTGATTATGCTATTGGATGCGGATCCCTGGTTAAGCAGATTATGGCTTTTGCTGGTGGCAGTATATTCCTGAGGGGATATTACTCTTTTATTGGATCTGATCTTTGTAATAGGACAATTAGTCTGATTAGCATTTAGTTTGATTATCCTTGATATGATATCTAGAATATATTTTTGATTCCACATATTGTAATCGAGGTTCCCAACATTATGAATAATTATTTTTTTGAAGGCAACAATACAACGACCGAATCTGATACAAGGATTCTACTCTATATAATCTAATCCTGCGCTACTCTACTCTACTCTAATCTAATCCTACGCTAACCTACGATCTCGTATGTCGAGTGCGAGTGCTCGAGATCCTCACCATGCTGCTTAGAGTGGAGTGAAGATCCCACTTACACCGTCGATGCTCCCCTGCTCTTGACACCATCGATGCAGCTCCGACTCTTGAGTTGAGTACGACTGGATCCTACGCTAACCTACTGATCTCGTATGTCGAGTGCGAGTGCTCGAGATCCTCACCATGCTGCTTAGAGTGGAGTGAAGATCCCACTTACACCGTCGATGCTCCCCTGCTCTTGACACCATCGATGCAGCTCCGACTCTTGAGTTGAGTACGACTGGAGACTTGACCTAGGAGATCTGGGAGAATTGCGTGAAATGTTGCCTCTGGAGAGTTTCGAACTCCAGACCTCCCCTGGGCGGGGCAAGGCCCCTGGCCAACTTGGCTAGGCCAGTTAGTTTATGAATAAATTTTTCAAAAAAAATAAAAAATTGCATGATATTTAAGTGTGTCATGATATTTCTATTCTTTATTTTATTCAAAAAGTCATTTATACCCCTCTTAAAAATCCAGATTCTATTTAATAGGATGTGCTCTTTTAAACTTAGTTGAATTCAGTTCAGTACAGTACAATTTAGTTCATTTTATTTCAATTTAATTAGTAAAATATACTTCGATTAAATTTAGTTTATTCATGATGATTTTGGTTCATTACCTTAATTTTCACTAATCATTAAAAATACAATTAACAAAATAAAATAGCTAATCCTTGATAACCGCTAAACCAAGGCACTACCCAATATATATTTTGGACTTAAAAAATAACGACCATCATCAAGCAGAGAAACTGGTTGGAGAGCCAAACAATTGGCAGCATCGTTTGAAAATAAAACAATTGTTGGCTGCACAAAGTTTTTGGACTTAAACGGTGTAAAAGTAATGAGGGAGAATATTTTGATTGTGGAAAGTGTTGATTCTTTCATTGATGAAGATTGATATTTGTAGATACGATGTCTAACTAATTCTCACCTCAATAGGGATACAATTTAACTACCATATCTAGAATATTTGACTAGCAACAACATTCTAACTAACATGGTAAATTTACATGTGGAATGGTAAAATCCATTCATACGTTAACAGCCCCCCGCAAGCTTATGGCCGAGGATGGACATGAAGCTTGGACCGTAGAGTAGCAAAGTGTTGATTTCCAACAGCCCTGGTGAAGATATCTGCAGTTTGATCAAGAGATCTGACATGGCGAACTGTAAGATCACCCGAGGAAACCTGTTCCCGTACAAAATGGTAGTCAATCTTGATGTGTTTGGACCGCTGATGAAAGAACGGATTTGCACAGAGGAAAGTAGAACTTAAGTTGTCACAAAGGAGTATGGGAGGGCGCTGAACAGAGACCTGCATTTCCTTAAGAAGCTGCTGAAGCCACATGAGTTCATCAGAGGCAAAACCAATGGCGCGATACACCGCTTCAGTGCTGGAGCGAGCAAAAACATTTTGTTTGCGGGAAGACCAACTGATAAGGTTTCCACCAAAGTAAATGGCAAAACCATGCTGAGAAAGACAATCATCGGGATTAGATGCCCAACCTGCATCGGAGAAGGCTACAAGGCGAGAATCACGAGCCTTTTGCAGTACCAAACTAGAGGAAATGGAACCCTTGAGATATCGAAAAATGCGTTTGACGGCACACCAATGGTCCTCAGTAGGAGAATGCAAGAACTGGAAAACTCTATTGACAGCATAAGAGATCTCAGGCCGAGAGATGGTGACATACTGGAGAGCTCGAACATGCTGCGATAAAGAGAATGATCAGAGAGAACCTTTCCAGCAGCAACCAAACGAGAGCCAGGTTCAGCAGGGGAACAAATTGGCTTAGCACCAGACATATCACTCCGTTCGAGAATGTCACAAATGAACTTCTGCTGAGAGAGGTGAAGGGAGAAGCCATGTCGAGCGACCTCAATGCCAAGGAAGTAGTGAAGAGAACCAAGGTCCTTTAAAGCAAAGTCACGATGCAGCAGGCTGACAAACTCATCAATGAAGGTAGTGTGAGACCTGGTAATGACAAGATCATCTACGTACGCAAGTACATAAACAACATGAGAGCTGGAAGTCTTGACAAAAAGAGATGGGTCTGAGACACATGCCTTGAAACCATGGCGAACAAGTGAGGCAGTCAGCTTGTGGAACCAAGCCCTTGGTGCTTGCTTTAAGCCATATAGAGCTTTCCGAAGTTTGCAAACGTGAGTGGGTTTGCTGGAGCAGTGAAACCCTGGGGTTGCTCCATGAAGACAGTCTTAGTTAGGTCGCCGTGAAGAAAGACATTATTGACATCAACTTGCCAAAGAGGCCAACCAGCAAAGACTGCCAAACTTAGCACCAGACGAATGGTAGTGGGTTTGACCACGGGGCTAAAAGTGTCAAAGTAATCAACCCCAACTTCTTGATGAAAGCCCTTGGCCACAAGACGTGCTTTGTAGCGCTCAATGGAGCCGTCATATTTTCTCTTGACCCTGTAAACCCACTTACAGCCAACAATATTAGCGTCCAAGGGACGAGAAACTAAGTCCCAAGTCCTATTAACCATTAAAGCATCATATTCAGACTGCATTGCATGCTGCCAGTTGGGATCTTTGGAGGCTTGATGAAAGAGTTTTGGTTCAAGAGATGCAGTAAATGTTGCGGGAAGAGGATATTTGGTGGAGAGATTGACTTTGGGTATAAGTGAATTTGTGACAGCACGAGTGGTCATGCTATGAGTAGACTGATCAGATGGACGATACCAAGTAGGTGCATTGTCATAGGGTGGGGGTGCAGCAAGATTTAAGTCTGGAGGCGATTGCGACAGTGAAGGGTCGGATGGTGATGTAGGAGGAGATGAAGGTGGGGAAGGGGATGGTGGAGGAGAGGTAGGAGATGGACGTGGTGAAGGTGAGGGTGGAGTGGAATCGGGTGGAGCTATATGAGTGGTGGGAATGGATACGGAAGGAGAAGAATCAATCGAAGGTAAAGGAATTAGTAGAATTGGATCGGAGGATGTCTGAGGAGATGATGTGGAGGACATATATGGATAGGGAAAGACAGATTCATCAAAAACAACAAAGCGAGAGATGTATGTGCGAGAGGTAGGAAGGTGAAGACACTGATATCCCTTATGTTTGGAACTGTATCCAAGAAAGATACAGGGAATTGATCGATACTCAAGTTTGTTGGCAGTGTATGGGCGGAGAAAAGGGTAGCAAAGGCAGCCGAAGGATCGAAGAAGGCTGTAGTTGGGTATTTTGTCGTAAAGGCACTGGTAAGGGGATTTGTGAGACAAGGTAGGTGTGATTGTACAGTTGATGAGATAGACCGCAGTATGAAAGGCTTGCTCCCAATATTTGATGGGTAGTTGAGAATGGGCAAGGAGAGACATTCATTTCTCAACAATCGTGTGATTGCGACGCTCTGCAGAACCATTTTGTTCAGGGGTATGAGGACAAAAGACTTGATGGCGAATTCCGTGAGAGATAAGAAGTGTAGAAACATTCCAGTATTCACCACCTCAATCAGATTGGAAAGCTTTAACTTGGGTTGAAAATTAGGTTTGAACTAGTTTGAGAAATAGTTCAACAATGGAGTAAACTTGGGATTTGGTTGATAAGAAACATAACCAAGTGAATTTTGTGCAGCCATAAATAAAACTAACATAATATCAACAACCAGAGGTGGATACATCAGGAGATGGTCCCCAAACATCAGAATGTATTAAATCAAAAGGGTTCAATGAAATACTTGTTCGAGAAGATAATGGTAAACGGTGACTTTTGCCAAGCTGACAAGAGCCACAAATGGAGTCTAATTTATTACATGAAATAGGAAGATCAAAGCTAGAAACAGTACGACGAAGAATTGAATCATGTGGGTGGGCTAGACGATGATGCCAACATTGAAGTGAGGTGCGTTCCGTGAGAAAAACAGTCGGGGAGAAAGATGACAACAAGTTGGGTGATTGCGGAAGACAGTAGAGGTCATTCTCAACGGTTCCCCTTACCAGGATTTGTCCCTGCAAGGTCTTAACAAGGCAATGGTCTGAGTGGAGTTCAACGAAGACAGGATTATCACGAGTTCATTTAGAAACACTAAGTAAAGATTTGGTGATTTTTGGGACACAAAGAACATCATTCAGTTTTAAGGGAGAAACAGCATGCGAAACAGTCAAAATAGAATTGCCATAATAAGTTATAGGAAGAGATGTACCGTCACCGATGGTGATGCCATCATTACCATTATATTGGTTCAGGATGGTAAGATTCCCCAAATCAGTCGTCACATGATGGTGGCACCTGAGTCGATGTACCACAGATCAACAATGTCTGACGGAGTTGAAGCCGAAGCAAAGAATGCTGATTTTCCACCAGCTATACCTTTGCAACGAGCAATAACTTTGAGATTTGTGGCAGGATAACGTTTCAGATCAAATCACTCAAAGCAGTTCTTTGCATCATGCCCAGTTTGTTCACATATTCCACAAGGCAGCCGTTGACCAGTGGCGGCGTCGTTGACCGGTGGCGGTGGAGTTGACCGGCGAGTGGACGACATGAAGGCAGCATTCACTGTAGGCGATTGAAAGGACGTGACCTCCTCTTCCCGGCGGGCTTCCTCCTGAAGTAAAAACCCGAGCAATTCATCCGAGGTAAGGATTTCTCGGCAAATCGAGAGAGCTGATCGAAGAGCACCGAACTGGTTACCAAGTCCATGAATGAGACAGCCCACAAATTTTTCGTCGGGGACAACCACCATACAATCAGATAGTGAAGCAACTAGAGCCCGTTTCCGATCGAAATATTCCATAACCGAGGAGCCACCTTTTTGCAGTGATTGAAGCTGCTGGCGGAGATGCATTTGGCGTGCAGAGGTGGTGGCATAGAACGTGCGGCTCAAGATTTCCCACGCTTCACCTGTGGAAGTGGCCCGAGCGACGAGTCTGAGAAGAGGTGTGGTGAGTGTGGATCGAATCCACAACAGAACCAACCTGTCCTTTCGAATCCATGAGGTGTACGCCGGATTGGGTTCGACAAACATTTCCTGAAAGTAGACGACAAGTTTTAAATCTTAATGCGGGCACGTCATATCTCGTTGAATCGGTTTTTTTCGAGGAACAATGGTAGATCTCATAGATGTTCTCAACCCAAATATGAGCTAAAATCCCCCGGAACTTCTTCGGAGTAGCTCGGCCATTTTCGTGCTGAAGTTGGCTGGATCGGTCGGTGGTTTCGCCGGAATGGTGACTATTGTTGGCGGTGGTGTGTCATGGAGAAAAGAGACGAGACCATATGCCTCTAAGGCTCAGGTAATGGTGCTGCGCCAGAGAGAGAAATTGGAACAATCCAATTGAATTGATAAGGTAGGAAAGTGGAAATTAAAGTTCTGAGAATCAGAACTAGCCACGATGAGGGAATTTGTGGAAGCCATATGGATCAAATTTAGTCTGATACCATGTAAAAGTAATAAGGGGGAATATTTTGATTGTGGAAAGTGTTGATTCTTTCATTGATGAAGATTGGTATTTGTAGATACAATGTCTAACTAATTCTCACCTAAATAGGGATACAATTTAACTACCATATCTAGAATCTTTGACTAGCAACAACATTCTAACTAATATGGTAAATATACATGTGGAATGGTAAAATCCATATATATGTTAACAAACGGAAATGATGTACTACACTCTATAGCCGGCGACGATTGTATATTTAAAAGAGGTTTGAATCGCTAGTGTTGAGATTTGGGACAACGACTCAAGTATGCATTTTTTGGTGTTGAGGTTATGGACGCCGACGACAAGGAACATGGTAAGGTTTTGATGGTGGGTGATCATGTTTGGGTCACTTTATTTGAGGTTTGGGTAGGTTTAGCTCGCTCATGTTGAGTCTTGGAATGATCCATCTACTTTGATCAGGGTTATTTCCTTCTTCTGGCCTTGTGGCCGATATTGCATACAATTTTGGCCTTGGTTTGTGACTAGTGGTTCCCACTAGTAGTTTAAGCCTTGTATATATTATTAGAGCAAGTCCAACAACTCCTTTATTATAGAGGTTTTGATCAAATATAGGGGTTGTAATTGCTTTTCACACTCCAACAGAACCCCTACTCCATCCCCCTATTTTGGAGCTTTTATAAGAGAGAAAGCAAAATCCACAAAGTTGTAGAGAGAGAGTGGGATTTTTAAGGGTTGAACATTGAATAAAATATTGGAAATTATTCACCCATCTTCTTCTTGGAGTTTCTTCTCTGATCATCCACCGCTCCGATCTTTACCGAAATTCACCAAGTTTAAAAACAGCCCAGAATTAAGACAAAAGCAATGATTCTTAAACTCACCAACTTCAAATCAACTATAAATGAATCAGAAACGGGGATATAGATATTGATAGAAACTGTGGGAAGGGACAAAAGAGGGCATCACCTGTGAGAGGTCGTGGCCACCGCTGACGTTGCCTTGTTTGAGACCATGATGATGATTCAGATCAAAGTTTCAGAAAAATCAGATCAAACCCATCCAAGTCAAGACAATAAAATCTTTCCGTTCAATTACAGGCGGCGGAAAAACTTTGTAGGGGTTAAAAAGATATTGCATATTAATACTATATTCATGTTTAGTTTTCCATGTTTAGGGGAGCTGTTGGAGGATTAATAGATGATATTTGTAGAACAGAGATTTTTGGTTAGAAACTGTATAATAGGTGTTATGATGGGGGAGTTGTTGGACTTGCTCTTAGGTGTTCCATTCTCAGATTTGTGTGTTGAGCAGTCACACTATGAGGTTCTAATCCTTACATTCTTGCCAATAATAACTTTACATATTACATGAATTCTCAAATATAACATGAATACTCAAATACAAGAATCAATTCTCACAAGAATTAATACTCAAATATAAAACGTACTTGACAGATTGTTATTTGGGTGTAACGTGATTATGTACGTGTGAAAGGATGTACTTATGACAACATTGCTTTCTAGTTGAGTTGAAAATTTTGAAAGGGAATTAGTGTTCAGAATTTGAAAAATACACTTTTACCCCTTAAAAATGGATGGAAAATTGGGTTTAACAGCCAAGTTAACAGAGTGGGGTGTTTCGAAACAAAAAAAAAAGTTAGGTTACAATATCATTTACTTTTTGATTTAGAATCAAAGTGCCTATTTATATAAGATTAGAGCTTCGTATAAAATTCACTAAAATTATAACATTGTCTAATCATCTTCTTTGCGTGAATAAACTACTAACATAACATAAAATGGAATTGGATTCTTATGGCTATGCAGAGGCGGATCCAGTTAGGAGCCTGGGGGAACCTAGGTACCCCCATCAAAAAATATTTTTGTTAAGTATATATATGTAGGTTACCCATGAATGATTCATCGGTTTCTTAACTTACCAATGTCATGAAAACATAGTTCAATGATGGGTTAGATCTAATTTAATTTTTTTTAAAAACGACCTGCTGTAATTTGATTCAGAAGCTTTGCCTGAACTTGTGAAGAAGACGACTTGAAGAAGACAATGGTCTGTTATTCTTTTTTTTATTAATTTCTAAAAATGTTTTTGGACTTTGGATGCATTTGGACCAAACTTGGTCTTCCCTTAGTTTGAATTCCCACAGGCTATATAGCCCATCAAAATTGCCCACTTTCACCTCTAGCAAGTCAAGCCTACTTATTCACTTTTTTCTCTTTTCTTTTTTATAATCATTTAAATTCTCATTTTTTATATTCCCTTTCTTAATTAATAGTGAAGAATTTAAATTTTACGCAGTTACATATTAATATTTTTCATCATCCTATAATATTAGAATTAGATTGCATATTATTTACTGATTTGATGTAAAATAACTTATCATATATTATGTTAGATATATTTTATATGAAAACTCACATTTTGTAATACAATTTAATTTAGACTCTAAAATTTTTTCCCCTCACCTAAGAAGGTACCCCCATATTTTATTTTCTAGATTCGCCAATGTGGCTATGGATGCACCATTTTTTATTGTCAAGGTAACTTTGAGCCACTAAATAGTACAGGGGACACTAATTGGCAGCATTGTATAAAAAACACTCACACAAAATTAAATTGTTTGGACTTAACAGAAAATATGATGGTTAGCCGGCGACTTTGTATATTTAATTCAAGAAATAAGTGATTTAAGCAAATGGCCACTCTCAAGGAGGAGTGCTGACATGGACTTATGTAAACCTAAATTGTGGGAAAAGCGAAGTTCTTGTCTCTGTTTGTTTGTCTATTTCTAATAAAGAGACCACTCTATTTCAATTGTAATATAGTTGACCAGCCTTAAACTATTAGGCATGGAACGAATTATTATAGAGAGAATTTTATATTATTGGCACAATAAGGCTAAAGGCTCTGATTATCAGAGGTTATCTTTTTTTTTTTTTTTTTTTTTTGGCAAAACCATCCATAAGCATGGGAGGATTATATTAGGCTCCTTAAACCTGTTAAAAAACATAACAATAAAAGGAGACCGAATCTAGTGTTATAGTGATACATGAGAGAGTTGTAGGCTCATGAAGCAATATATTTGCTTCCAAAAGAATGAAAAAATAGGCTAGATTCTAATTAAACTCAACACAATAACTTATAACCTCCGAACATTTTAGAGAATCGTCGAAACAAAACTCAACTTAGTCAATAGGGCAAGTTAAAGGTGAGAGACTATTTACAAACAAAACTGTTTCATAGCCTATTCAGAGACAAACTGGCTCAGAGTTCAAAGAGGAAGGCTCCTTGTAACTCCAAGTCTTCAGGCAAAATGGAGACCAGGATCTGCTGGAAAAGCCACCAGAAATCAGAACCAGAGACATTGATGATCAAGGATCATCAATGTTCTGCAAAATCTGCAAGATAAGAAAATTAGTTAGTAGTCCATTCTGGATATTCTCAGGGAAGGAGTGCCCATTTGATCCAATCTAAGCATACCATGTATCTCATTAATAAGTGAACCAAAAGTAAAATAGGCATCATGCATAGATTTCAGACAAATTTTTGCAATAACATCTACATGCCGATTTGCTTCCCTATGGACATGAATTAGGTCATAAGTAGAAATGCTTAACCTGATAGAATCAGCAAGATCAAAGAGTTTCCAGTGTGCTGTGATGGGGTTCAAAATGTAAGAAATTGCATTGAGACAGTCAGACTCTATGGTGATAGTTTCTGAGTATCTACTAGCAAGAGAGGCAGCAAATTGAATGGATTTAATTTCAACCTCAAGGGGGGAATTGACAGAGGTAAAAGAGTAGTGACCATAAATAAAAGCACCCCTGTTATCTTTAGTTCAATTCAGTTCATTGAAAATTTAATTTAATAAAATTCAGGTTAAATCAGTCATGATAATTCTATTTTTCAATACATTAATTTTCACTTCAATTCAGTTTATTTCAATCCAGTTCAGTGCTGGAAAAAAAAATCTAGCAAACAAGCCTAAATCTTTATGCCTACTAAACCATTATAATTATTCACTTTTGATTAATTTTTTATTTTTGAATTAATTTACTCCCTCTGGACCAGCTGTTTCTGCACAGGAGACTTTTTTCAGTCAACTAGGTTAAATTTGACTGAATTTTTGAATGTATAGATAAATAAAAATATTATTGTATCTAATATTGTTGGAATCTTTATAACATGTAGTTTATTAATATCAAATTTTTATATCTTCATAATATACGTAATTAAATATATTTGCAGTTAAACAAGTGTATTGAAAACCGTGAAAAGTCAGCTGTCCACATCCAGCTGGTATAAAAATTGGATTAAATGTAGTTTATCTCTTTTTTACTTTTTTTTTCTAAATGGTATCGTATGATTCATAAAGTGGGCATGTTTTATATCTTGAAATATGTTGAAAACCTACAATTTTACTGGAAATCAAGAAACAATTTTACTGGAAATGGATTAAATGAACTGAACACAAAAACCGTTGCCGACTTTCCCATCCCTTCACGTATGCTTGGAAGGAGGATCCGTCCGCCATATCCTGATATACAACCTCTTGTTTCTCATCCCAACATTTCATAAAATTCCAAGAATAAAGTCAGTGCAGGCGACAGAGTATTAAATGCAGAGATTCAGATATAAACAAATGCGTACAAATTCCCATTCACAATGCTCAAACTCTGCATATAAATTGGCCGTTCCCAATCCAATCCCATCAGAAAAACACCAAAAATGGCGATTTTGATTCACATTCTCGCCGCCATGTTCTTCCTCTCCGCCCAGGAAATCTCCGGCTTAGAAGTGTGGCCAATGCCGACCACGTTTACCTGGGCAAAAGAAGCAACCTTAATCTCTCCGAACTTCACCATCACGGCCCCACCAAACCCATATCTTGCTCGAGCAGCCAAACGTTATCTCCACCAGATTCACACAGAAAAGTACAATCCACTGGTCAAGCCGTTGCTCAATCTGTCATCGTCAAGCCCGCTTCAGAGCCTGAGCGTACACGTCGCCGACCTTGCCGCGTCGTTGAGTCACGGCGTCAATGAGTCCTACACGCTGTGGGTTCCCGCGGCGGCGCGGGAATCGTCGACGGCGTACTTGAAGGCGGGGACAGTGTGGGGGGCCATGCGGGGGCTGGAAACGTTCTCTCAGCTGGTGTACGGTGGCCCGCAGCCCAGGGTGGCTGCCGGAGTTTACGTCGCCGACGATCCGTTGTATCCCCACCGCGGGGTGATGCTGGATACGTCGAGGAATTTCTATGGGGTGGATGATTTGCTGAGGCTGATTAAAGCCATGAGTATGAATAAGCTGAATGTGTTCCACTGGCATATCACGGACTCGCATTCGTTCCCTCTGGTTGTGCCGTCGGAGCCGGAGCTCGCCGGAAAAGCGGCGTACGGAGAGGAGATGAAGTATTCGCCGGAGGATGTGAAGGCGGTGGTGGAGTATGGAATGGATCACGGAGTTAGAGTCCTGCCGGAGATTGATATGCCCGGTATGTCTTTTCTCACATATTTTTAATTTTCCCGTTCATATTTAATGATTGTAAATGTTATAGCCTTTGTATAAAATCCAGTTTCCAATGTTGTTATAGACTTATAGTCATTGAAGCATGAGTCTTTATGTTGAAAGAAGAACATATACTCATATTTCATAACTGAGTGTTGAAAAGAAAAATGATAAGATATTCTTTTGGACTTCAATTTGGCTCAGTTTGATTAAGACGTTATTAACTTGTTGATAATAAGATACAAAGGGTTTAACTTTAATTAGTTTAGTTGGAATGAATAAGGCAGAAGTCAAGCTCAAGTTCAGTTAGATTAAGATTGTCTAATCTAGATTGATGTTCTTAATTTTTTTCTGGATTGGAAGAATGATTATCTTCTGGATCAGAAAAGATGGTGTAGGTATTTCTCTCTCAAGAATTATGATGGACTAGATTAGTTGATCAAGAACAAGAAACTGGCTTAAGCGAAATGACATCAAAGTTTGTCAGTCTCAATATAGCTAGCTATAAGAAAGTTATGAGTTTGTTCTGTTAATGTATTTCGCTGAAGTTAAGGTTGTTGGAACAAAATTTCAAACCTCTGTCAACGTGTATGAAACAATCAGAGAAGAACTGGATCTTGAGAAAATATAGCAACTTACTGCAGTAACACCAAACTAAGAAAGAGATGTTCTTTGCTGGGATCACACTATGAAAGCTAATTTTGTATGAACTTTGATTATTTTGCAGCACACACTGGATCATGGGGAGATGCATATCCTGATATCGTTACTTGCGCAAACATGTTCTGGTTGCCTGCTGGAGCCGACTGGCCTAACCGTCTTGCTGCAGAACCAGGAACCGGCCAACTGAATCCCTTAAACCCAAACACCTACAAAGTAGTCAAAAATGTGATCCATGATGTCATCTCCATGTTTCCAGATTCTTTCTACCATGCTGGAGCCGATGAGATCACCCCGAACTGTTGGAAAGCTGACCCTTCCATTCAAGCCTATGTTGCTAAGAATGGAACCCTGAGCCAACTTCTTGAAACATTTGTCAATTCTACCTTACCTTACATTCTGTCCCACAATCGAACTGTGGTCTACTGGGAGGATATTATTCTGGATGCTGAGGTTAATGTATCTGCTTCCTTGCTACCAAAAGAAAATGTCATCTTACAGACATGGAACAATGGTCCAAACAACACCAAAAAGATTGTCGAGGCTGGATACCGAGTTATTGTATCATCCTCGGACTACTACTACTTGGACTGTGGTCATGGTGATTTTCTTGGAAATGATAGCCAGTATAATCTGCCTCCTGGTACTAGTCAGGGTAGCGGAGGTTCGTGGTGCGGGCCATTCAAAACATGGCAGACCATCTATAACTATGATATCGCATACGGGTTGAATAAAGATGAAGCAAAGCTGGTTTTAGGAGGAGAAGTTGCCCTGTGGTCTGAACAGGCAGATTCGACGGTGATGGATTCCCGGATTTGGCCGAGAACTTCTGCTATGGCGGAAACATTGTGGTCCGGTAACAGGGATGCATCGGGAAACAAGAGGTTTGCTGGAGCTACTGATAGGCTGAATGAGTGGAGGAACAGAATGGTGAAGAGAGGAATAGGAGCTGAACCCATTCAGCCTCTCTGGTGCATTAGAAACCCAGGCATGTGCAACACAGTTCAGCCCTTTTTAGTTAAGGAATCTTGTGATAAGGCTTCATGATTTTGACCCCTTTATTTATCCTTATGTGCTTGTTACATTTTTGTGTATCAAAAGCTAAGAAATATAAATCTGTAGTACTTCATTGTATGATCATGATGAATTTCAAAGCCGCAAGTTTCGAACCTACATTCTCTCCTCTTAAATGAAGGGATTGCTAATTGTAGTAGTAAGATTACCAAAATATTATGCAAATTCAAAATACGAATCATAAAAGATCATTTGACATGCAGCCTTTCACCAAGAGCAGTCATTCAACTATTCTTTTCAACCAAAACAAAACTTACAATTGCCTTTATGAACCAAATTCCAGGATGAATCAGTTCTACTGATGGAATGCACGTAGCAGCACACATCAAGATGCCGAATTACATTTCCGAAGCAAGGGTGTTAACTGTTAAGTAACAACAGGCATCGAGCATACGGAAAGATTTGATTCTGATCACACATTACTGGTTTTCTTCTATGTCTCCAGGGCCTGTGAATGAGTTCAACATACTTGGTTTTCAGGTGATACGAAACAATCATCTCCGAGCTTCCCATTATTATGGCATCATCACTTGGATGAAAAGCTCGAGGCCTATTAACCACTCTTACATCCCTAACCGGGAACATGTCAGGATCGATACTTATACTGTGCTTCAGAATCCATCTCGAGTTTTTCCCTTTCCCAACCAGCATATCCAGACCAGCACATTACCTGATACATCACGATGGGAGTAATAAAAATTTGGGACAGTAAATCTGAGTAGGAGAGTCTCGGAAACTTGTTGGCATGAGGATTTACAAAGCTCAGAAAGTCCCACAGAGGGGTGGCAGGGTTAGGAGGAGACACCATTGGAATGCAGATGGCGGATATTTCAAAAACAAAAAAAATGAAATATACATTATAATATATTTGAAATCTTAAATTGTTTGGAAAATTCAAAAATTAATAATCAAGAGCCTCTCCAAAGTTTGCAGTGAAGTAAGCAAGAGGGTAATCCCAGCACCAGTTTTTGGCCAAGAAAGATGGAAAACAGCTGCAATAACTTGAACAATATATAATGCAGAGGTGTCCCTCCAGCAGTCCAGATTAAACCTCATCACCAAACTAAAATGCACCGAATTTTGACTTCTTGTTTGCCCAAATAACCAAAATTTTCAAACAATTTATACACATTCTTGTACTCCATGATATAAAACATTTACTTGTGCTAGTGATCATCCCCAGAAAACCACTATAAAAGCACAAAAAACCCAGAAAATCATAACAACCAACTCTCACATATAAATTACTAAAAAGGCTGATCATCATCATGAGGTCTTCGTTCAGAGCAACCATCTTCATCGTGGCAGCGCTCTTGGGGCTGGCTTCCATGGCGCGTCTTTCCGGTGCGGCGGTTACATGCGGCACGGTGTTTCAGGACCTGAAGCCGTGCGTTGGCTACCTTCAGAGCGGCAGCGGATCACCGCCGGCCGATTGCTGCTCCGGCGCAAAGGCCCTCGCCGGCGCTGCAACAACCACCGCAGACCGGCAGGTGGCTTGCGGTTGCCTGAAGACGGCAGCCAAGAGTTTCAAGCTTAATCCTCAGCTAGCTCAGAGTCTACCCCAGAGCTGTGGAATCAACTTGCCTTACCCAATTTCTCCCAGTTTCGACTGCACCACGTATGCGTTTTTCGTCATTAAATTTTAATATTTTTTGAAAATAATTTTGTGACTTTCAAAAAATATATATAATTTTTTGTGTGGTTTTAATTGGCTTGCAGGATCCAGTAGTGAAACACAACCAGCCTATGCACTTGAGGATTATTGATGTTTCTTGTTTGCATGATGAAGAGGCTTTTATACTATGATATGTTATTGCACGAATAATTTGATCTTCCGTGATGTACTGATCTCGTGCTTGAAATAAAGAATTATATTTTCTAACATTTATCTATATATAATATTGTTTTGATTTGTCAAATATATATATTTTTTAAATTATTAACTCTTTATTCGTTTGGATTTACATAATTAAAAACATAAATATCGAATCAAAGCCGCATACACGTTGGTAAGACCGTTTTACATATATATATATATATATATATATATATATATATATAATTTAACCATAATGGTTTATGGATGAGAGTAACTCTTAAATAAAATAAAAACAACAAGGGGCCCTCTACCACAAGTGCATTTTAAATACAAATGCCAAATATATTTCGGCATATATGATTTGAAAACCAGACCTTTTAAGAAATAAAGGTCATCTACAGGGCAAAACCATTATAATTAGATAAAATCACCTTTTCCTTTAAAATTTAGCGACAGCACAAAAGAAACTCACACAATCATTGTCTCTAGATCAAACATCCTCATATTTCCGACTAAACATCTCCGTCTCTAAGAGCAAAAAAAGTAAAATTTCATATTGTGTTAGTAGCTCAAGAGATGATTGAGTTCCTGAAAAAGAAGAAAGGGAAAACAGGTGTAGCTGCTCTAAAATTAGATATGAGCTAGGCCTACGATAGAGTGTCTTGGTCATTCTTGTTAGAGGAATTTCAAAAAGTCTCCCATCTCAGGTATGCATGCTGATGATTGCTTGATTTTTTTTTTTTTTGGAGTGCACAAATATAATGTCATGCAATTGCAGAAATGTTTTGACCATTTTGCAAGATATTCTGGCCAGAGAATTAATTTTGCAAAGTCAGGTATCATTGTCAGCTCGGATACGTTAGTACAGATGGAAAGTTTCTTGAGATCTACTCTTAATATTCATAATCAGGGCATTGGTGACAAGTACCTTGGTATGAAGGAATAAATGTGACATGTATAAGGATCTCATTAAGATGTTTAGGGTCAAGTTTGATTCATGGAAAAATAGGTTTTTGATTTTAGCAGGAAGAATCACAATGGCAAAGCATGTGTTTTCTTCTTTACCTATATATCCTTTAGGGATTTTTAGGATTCCTAAGAGAGAACTGGACAAGATTGATCAGATTACTTTCAGATTCATATGGAAAGGGGATCTTGATGGTTAAGGTTTGCATTGGAAGTCATGGAAAGAAATGTGTCTTCCTAAGAACAAAGGGGGTATTGGACTGAGATCTGCATCCCAAATGAATAAGACACTAATTGCTAAACATGCATGGAGTTTGTTGCGGAACAGAGATTCCTGATGGTCAATCTTTTTAAGCAGAAGTACTGCAAGAATCAAGATTTTGTTCATGTCTCAGTTAAGGCATCTGCTTCCTGGGGATGGAAGAGTATAATATGGGCACGGGATTTGTTGTTAAATAAAGCAAGATGGCAAATTGGGAATGGTAACAGGGCTTTAATTGTTGATAACTGGATTCCAGAGGTAAAACAAGAGGATCTCAGGAATCAAAGCTTGGCCATGGTTCCTTCAGATATGAGGGTGGCATAACTAATTGATTCTAGTAAAAAAAGGGATGTGCACAAGCTTACAAATATGTTTTCTGAGGCAGTGTCACAGAAGATATTCAGGTTGCATTTACCAACTCAAGGACTTGTAGGACACAAGATGGTTTGGCCCTATACAACAGATGGGACATACACAGTTAAAACTGGTTATAGGTGCCAAGATGAAAACATAAGCCTTAGACCTTCAACATCAACACAAGTGGAACCTCTTTGAAAGGTTTTCTGGAAGCTGCACATTCCAATGAAGATTCTGGTATGTGTATAGCGATCGCTCACAATTTCATTGCCAACAGCAATGAATCTTAGCCATAGGAAATTGCATATGAATGGATTATGTGCTAGATGTGGTATGTTGGAGTTGGAAGATACTGAGCATATCTTCCTAACTTGTGAACACTCGAAAAGGATATGGAGAGCATCCATCCTTGGCCTAGATTTTAATCAAGGGCAACAGCTCAGTTTCAGTGACTGGTTCTGGAGTTGGGTTAAAATGGTTCTGGAGATGGAAATTTTGGAGCTAACGTGCTACTTGCTGTGGAGCATTTGGTTGGCAAGGAATGAGTTCATATTCAGGTTTCATAAGGGAGATCCTAAGAGGATAGCAGATGGAGCCTTGTCTGAATTTCAAAGGCATAAAGAAAAGATCATTGATGTTGAGGACGTGAATTTTCAATCTTATGATGTCCCAGGTTCAGGAGCTCATGTGCAGCCTCAGCAGGATCAAGAGCAGCAACTGGATCACGTCATTAAAGTTGATGGAGTGTTCTGGAAATCAACGAATCAAGCTTCTGTTGCATGGACAATAACAGAAGTGCAGACTGGTCAAGTCCTGGCGCGATCTGTTACGCATTTGCAGGTGAATTCGCCGTTACAGGCTAAGGCTATGGCGTGCTTGCAAGGTGTTAATGAAGCAGTTACTTTACAACTCACGAATGTTTGTCTCTGGACAGACTCCAAAATAATGCAGGAGCAGATCATGGATGCGTCGAAGGCAAAAGCATGGGAGATTTCTACTATCTTGCATGATATTTGCCATTTTAGTAGATGTTTTCACAGGTTTTCTTGTAAAAAAGTTGCTAAACAAGAGGTCCAGCTTGATCATCAGGCTGCAAACTCTTTCAGTTGTGTGTACCTTCACTGTATGCAATAAAATATGTGTGATTTGTCAAAAAAAAAGAAGTGAAAATTAAACAAGTGTACTTTTCACAGTTAAGGCTAAATATCTTGAATTCGAGCAAAGTAGGTTCAAATAGTAATTTGGTTAAAGAGAAGTATTGGGTGAAACCGTCATAGAAATGATAGTGTATGTGGTAATTAGATTTGTTTGTGCTTCAAAAGTTTTAATTGTCATAAACTTTGTTCATGTGTAAATAAATAATTAAGTTATGTTCCTCATGGAAATGGTACTATGGTAGAACGATTTCAGAGCAACGACGACCCCGAATAAATCTACGCGCGGTGCTTGAGTTTCGGCAGCACCCGATCTCCGATATACCACATATTTAGCTCCTAACTTTGTCCCATTCTATTTTGCACAAGACTGAAGGAGAAGAGTGTGTGTGGTATTTGAAAGTTGAAAAAATAGAATGTGTGTTTGAGATTTAAGAAATATTACCGTAAATGAAAAGTATGACTATGTTAAGAAATCACTCCTTAACGGAAAGTAAAACAATGTTAAGAAATATGAGGATTATTAAGTATTCGTGTTTATAACTATAGTGAGTTGCTAGATACAACCTTCCTATATTGGCCGAGCATTCATTAAGTAATACTTCGTTATCATTTGAGGGTTCTTTATCTTATGTTCTAGACTTCCAGTTAAGCTCAAAAATATAAAGTTGACTGCTGGATTGTGGTTATTGTATACAAATATAAAGGCTTTTTTTTTTTTTTTTGACAAAAAATATAAAGGCTTGTGTGTGTGCTTTGAGCGACTACATTTTACATTCTCTATATTCTTAAAAATCGATCACATGTTGTCCAAAATATCATAATTAATCAGAAAAAGACTTTGGAGCTTTAGTTAGTGCCATTATATGATGAGTCAGTCCATGTGCATGGCGTTGGCGTCCAATCAGATGCAAAAAAAAGAAAAGAAAAAGAAAAGCAAACCACTCCATGAAAGATTTAAAATAATGCAAACATTCCCTCTCTTCTTTCAAATGACAGTGTACTGCAATTATTTCTTAACACTATTCTTGTAAAGAAGGAATATATGGTGGAAATTGAATGAAAGGAATGTGAAAAGAAAAAGGAGTTTTTGTGAACAACTCTTTTTTTGTCAGACATGAGACATCCCTAGTTACACACATTTCATTTAGAGAGAGACAGAGAAAAGACAATGGAGGCGGGTGAATTACACAGGCTGAACAGCTTCAGCCTGAGCAACTCGCCGGTATGGAAAAACACGGGCATGGAAGTGTTTTCCAGGCCTTCCCAAGAAAGAGGAGAAGACGAAGAAGAAGCACTGAAATGGGCTGCTCTGGAGAAGCTCCCCACCTTCAAACGTATTCAGGTGGGCATACTCAAAGATCACGAGGAAGGCAAACACAGAGAAGTCGATATCAAGAAGCTTGGGCCTCTAGAGAAACGCTATATTGTCGACAAGCTGGTCAGAAATGCAGGGGAAGATAACGAAAGATTTCTGTTGAAGCTCAGACAACGCATTGACAGGTTAAATTGCTGTCTTTTACTGGTCCGTTGGCCTTATTTTGTGGTGTTTTAATGATGGTTTTTTTTTGTTTTTTAGAGTTGGGATTGAGCTTCCGACCATAGAAGTCCGGTTTCAGAATTTGAAAGTTGAAGCAGAAGCTTACGTTGGCAGGAGAGCACTCCCTACCATATTTAACTTTTCTGTCAACTTGTTTGAGGTAAGCAAAACAATAGTTTTATATGAGAAACCGCGGCTTAAAACTGTTTTGATTTTCCTCTGTTTTTATGTGAAGGCGTTTTTCAATTATCTCCATATTATTCCTAAGAAGAAGAAACGTTTTTCAATCTTGCATGATGTTAGTGGAATTGTCCATCCTGGCAGGTAAGTTTAAACTATAGGTGTTGATTTATATTTTGGACTGTTAGATTTGTGCTGATTTCATACAAATTGGCAGACTGACATTGCTGTTAGGCCCTCCGAGTTCTGGGAAATCCACATTATTACTGGCTTTGTCAGGAAAACTACACTCTGATCTAAAGGTAAACACACTGAAATTCATGATATGGTAATGGTACTTTATATCATTGTTCATCATTTTGGTTGTGGTTGTTTGGACACTGCAGGTTTCAGGTAGTGTAACATATAACGGCGACACGTTGGATAAATTTGTTCCTCAAAGATCATCTGCATATATTAGCCAGCATGATCTCCATCTAGGTGAATTGACTGTGAGAGAAACAATAGCCTTTTCTGCTACATGTCAAGGAGTTGGTGCCAACTATGGTGAGAAATCGTTCACGAATAAGTGACCGTTAATCGTCATCTGAGATAGTCTTTAATAAATCCTTACTTTGAAACTGGCAGAACTAATGACAGAGTTATTGAGGAGAGAAAAGGAAGCAAATATTAAGCCTGATCCTGACATTGATGTATTCATGAAGGTTAACTCAAAATGCTTCTAGATTACTTTATTTTGCATGTTTTCTTTGTTATTTTGATATCATGGATTTGATGATGCAGTCACTGGCCTTGGAAGGGCAAAAATTCCATGCTGCGACAGATTATGTTCTCAAGATATTGGGGCTTGACACATGTGCTGACACTCTTGTGGGGGATGCAATGATACGAGGCATTTCTGGAGGCCAGAGAAAACGTGTCACAACTGGTAGGAACACCATAAATACTGATTACATAATGTCAAGATTGATGAATATTGATCATATTTACAAGCTCATCAATGATACATGTTTTATTTACAGCGGAAATGCTGGTTGGACCATCAAGGGTACTTTTTATGGATGAGATATCTACAGGGCTGGATAGCTCAACAACCTTTCAGATCGTAAATGCGATGAAACAATCAATCCACACTCTCCAAAGAAGTGCTGTTATCTCCCTCCTGCAGCCTCCACCTGAGACTTACAACTTATTTGATGATATCATATTGCTATCAGATGGTCAAATAGTTTACCAAGGTCCCTGTGAACATGTGCCTGAATTCTTCGAGAGCATGGGATTCCGATGCCCCGAGAGAAAAGGAGTTGCAGATTTCCTCCAAGAGGTGATCTTCATTAGTGTTTATTAATCTCTTCCAGCTTGTTTACTAACTAATTTTTATGTTTTCTGGCTGTTGAATGAAGGTGACATCAAAGAAAGATCAAGAACAGTACTGGTTTCTTAGAGATGAGCCCTACAAGTTTGTTTCTGCTAAAGAATTTTCAGCAGCATTTCAGTCATTTCATATTGGACACCAACTCCATGATCAACTTTCCATTCCTTTCGACAAATCTAAAGCAAAACCAGCTACTCTAAAAAGCAACAAGTACGGCATTGGTGCGATGGAGCTTCTGAAAGCGTGTGCATCCAGAGAATGGCTACTTATGAAAAGGAATTCAGCAGTCCACATATTCAGGATAACACAAGTGAGTTAGATATGTGTCAATAAAATCAGCATTCTTGTAAGTATTGTAGTAAATTTGTTGGTAAAATCTGTTCTTGTTTTGTCATGTTTCAGCTCATATTCATGGCGACTGTTGTCTCGACTTTGTTTCTGCGAACCGAGATGCAGAAAAGAACAGTGGATGATGGTGGTTTTTATATGGGAGTTCTTTATTTTACATGTGGTACTCTTCTGCTAAATGGAATGTCAGAAATGTCTCTAAGCACTGTGAAACTTCCAGTCTTTTACAAGCAACGGGACCTTCTCTTCTTTCCTGCATGGGCATATGCTCTGCCCACATGGATACTGAGGATCCCAATCACTCTTATTGAAGTTTCTATTTGGGTTGGGATCCTTTATTATCTTGTTGGCTTTGATCCTGAGGTTGGAAGGTAAAATAATCTCTTGGATTTCTCTTGTATTTGAGTATTTTGAGTAAAAAACAGTACATATAAAATACATGTTGGTAAAATATTCTCTTCATGTAAAATTGTTTAGGGTGGATAGAATGATTTCATAGGTAAAATAAAAATATCAGAATGTATGAAGAATAAGGCATGCTGAAAAGGTGGATGATTTGGCAGGTTTTTCCGACAATGGCTTCTTCTCATCTGCGTCCATCAGACAGCTTCAGGGCTGTTTCGCTCGATTGCAGCTATAGGGAGAGACATGATAATAACAAACACGTTTGGATCATTTACATTACTAATAGTTCTTGTCCTAGGTGGATTCATTTTGTCAAGAGGTAAGTGAAAATGTACTTAATTTGAGCATATCATGAATATTTAGAGCTATGATTCCATCACCAAAAGACTGTTATTGTTTGGCAGATGATGTTAGGGCATGGTGGATATGGGGTTACTGGATCTCCCCAATGATGTATGGGCAGAATGCTATTGCTGTGAATGAATTTCTTGGCAAGAGTTGGAGACATGTAAGATAATTAATGCAACAAAAATAAAAGTCATTTTTCAGTCATGTAAGAGAATGCAATAAAAAATAAAAATATGGTTATTTTTTCAGGTTCCTGCTGGTGCTACAGAACCACTGGGGGTACTGGTCTTAAGGTCTCGCGGCTTTTTCCCGGAAGCACATTGGTATTGGATCGGGGTTGGAGCCCTGCTAGGATTCATGTTGCTTTTCAATTTAATCAATATTTTGGCTCTGACCTACCTTAAATGTTAGTAATGCATCAATTTCTTTTCAATTTAGTCTCTTCTGATGCTAATGAACAATTTCTAAAAGTCATTTTCTGATGCAGCACTGGGGAAAAATGAGGCTGCTCTCCCAGAAGAAATGCTAAAAGATGAAAGTGCAGAAAATCCTGGGGAACTCAATTCTAATTCAAACAGAAACAAGGGAATGGTTCTACCTTTTGAGCCCCTTTGTATGACCTATGAAGATCTGAGATACGCAGTAGATATGCCACAGGTACACCTGGATCTGTAGTATATATTATACTACAACGTAACGCAAATCTAATGCAAATTTAAATATCTAATTTAAAATCTAATGCAAATTTAAATATATGTATATTGAATATAGACATATAAAACATTAATTAAAAAATTAATTAAAATATAATTAAAGTATTAAAATATTGATACTTAGTAGGAACACTTAATACAACAATAGAATTCATAAAATAAAATAAAGGTAATCTAACAAAATACTACAAACTTAAACGTGATTAAAAAGATTTTTTTTTTTAAATTTAAGAACATAAACGCAAAGTTACCTTGAATGAATTTCTTGTATTGAATAAAGCTTAAAATGGATATATAATTGGCTTAAGGCTAAGGGAAGTTCTGAGAACTTAGAGGGTGGAGAGTAGAGAGTAAGAATGGACTGTAATTCAACGTACCTCCTTCTGAAAGAATGTCTTCCTATTTATAGGAGAGTGCTATTCTATTACCTTGAATTTAAATTACATTTTGGAATATGGAGTGGAGCTTGGACCCCTCCATCTTCTTCTGCATCTGAATACTGTGATGAATGCTTTGAATTATTGAGTCTGATTCCTCCATTATTTTTGTCTTCTTTGAATGAGTGCTCTGAATGATAAAGTTTGCTGTTTGTACATAGTGAAGTCTGGCCTCCACTACCTCCTGCTTTTTGACTTTGTGCATGAATGAGTGCTCTGAAATATGGAGTCCATTTTCATTCTGCTTTTCTTGAATGCTGGTTAGCGTCATTGCTTACATAATTTTAGAGTTCAAATGGGTCTTGGGCCATTGGACCTCCAAATGGATCATCTTCCTGGTTTTCTTCTTGCTTAATTTCCTTCTTCTTGAACTCTTTGTAGAACTGCATTATCCTCTTGAATTCGTCTTCATCTTCCATAAGTGCTTGAGTTTGTGATGGTTGAACGCTTAGTGTCTGCTGAATTGAACTCTTTATCTTCATAGGGCTGATACTTTCTTCCTTGTTTAATACTATTCTTAATTTTTCTCCTGTTCTTAAATAATGGGCTACTACTTCTGTGGAGCAAAATTGGACTTTATAATTAGCCCACCATTTAATTTTGTACTGCCGAGTAAGGGAACACGGCATAACTTTATGAACTTGCTTGATCTGGAAACTCCAAGCAAATATCCAGGGAACCCTGAAAACTGCATGGAAAAGTAATGGCTTCTCGAAGGGTTTGGCCCTGCCGAGTCTGATGAATGTTTCAAATCCCTCTGCTACTGGTTGAGGGAGTATCTCCTTTGACGGCCCAAATTTGAGCCACCAGTCGTAGAACCATACTGGAACATTTGTGTTGAACTGCTGGTGAAAATTAATGAACATGAGTGGTCAAAGGACCTGATGTAAAAAGTCCTATACAAGGCTTGGATGTAATCTGCATAGTTGAATTCTTGGGGAATATATCGAACTCAAAATTTCTTTGGAATATGGATACCATTGAATTGGTTAAGGTGAAAAATCTGCTTAATCTGTACTTTTGAGTGACTAATTCTGGTGGAATCATACCGGGCTGGTGTATGAGTAATCTCAATGGACTGGGTATCTATGAGTATGAGTTCATAAAAGGTTTGGGTTTTTTGAATACCTTTTGCCATCCATTGGCAAGTGGGCATGAATATTTTGGATACAAAATTCTTTAACTGGGGAATGTCTGGTTCAGTCGGGAATTGGGTTAAAAAGATATATTCTAGGTCTGGTTTATTGAAATAAGATTGACTGGGGTTCTTTGAATCTGGAGTGGAGGGAGGAGTGGCAGTTTGAGTAGTAGGTTCGTTGGGTGTAAGAACTGTGTAATCGGTTGATAGGATGGGAGTATGAATTAATATTGAATATGGTGTTTGTGCTACTGTTGAATAGGTAAGAGGTAGAAAATCTGAAGTAGGTGTTGTGGGTGCTAACAGTTTTGGAATTTCATAATTTTTGGGTGATTTTGAATTTGAAGAACTTGCTGGACTTGAATGTTTACTCATGTTTCCCTGTAAGGAACTCACGAGTCAAAAAATCTGGAAGACAATTATCTTTTCCTTTAATGTATTCAATATCAAAATCAAATACTGACAAAATAATTTGCCATCTTGCAAAATATTATTTTGCAACTAAATTTTTTACATCTTTCTGTAAAATATCTTTTGCTGATTTACAATCAATCTTTAATAAGAACTTTTTATTATATAAATCATCTTGGAATTTTGAAATACATAAAACAATTGATAAAACCTTTTTTTTACTGTTGAATAATTAGTCTGTGCTCCAGACCATAATCCTGAATGGTATCTAATTATTGATTCTTATCCTAGATATAATTTTTTTAATATTCCGCCATATCCTAGTTCTGATGCATCTGTTTCTATGATCATAAATGCTGATGGATGTGGAATTCCTAAGCATGGCAATGCTTTTGCCTTTTCTTTTACTTCTTGAATTATTTTGGTATGTTTTTCTGTCCAGACTGGTGGATTAAGTTTCAACCTTTCATATAAGGGTTTACAAATTTTTCTTAATTTAGGAAAGAAATCTGCAATGTAGTTTAGACAACCTAGGAATCTTCGTAACATGTTTTTATCTTTTATCTCATCTGGGAATTTATCAGCAAATTCAATTGCTCTTTGAATTGGTTTTATTTTCCCTATATGAATATCATGTCCTAAAAATCTTATTTTTGTTTGAAATAGTTTTATTTTTGGTTCTGATATTACTAATCCATTCTTTTTAATAATATAATTTGTTATATATTTAGATGTTTAAAATGACTATCTATTGAATTCGAATATACTAATATATCATCAATGTATACTATTACAAATGTTGAATATGGATTAAATTTATCATTCATTATTTTTTGAAATTCCGAGGGTGCATTTTTTAATCCAAATATTCAATATGAAGAAACAAACAATGCTTTAAACAGTTATGATGGAGCATCTTTATATCAATGGAATATAGATGAAAAATCAGAATACCAAATTTTAAACATACTTCAAGAAATGGGTATGGCCAGAATGGCATACAAAACTAAAGTTAATATAACAGAACCTAGTATTGTAATGTTATCAGTTACAGGATTTACTGGGCACTTAAAAGGATAGTGGGATAACCACCTCACTTTAGAAGATAAACAAACAATTATGAATCATTAAGCTGAAGAAGTCCAAGGTGAAGGTAATGATACTGTATATGTAATGGTTCCTGATAGATCAACATATTTAATTTATGTCATATCAATGTATTTTATAGGAAATCCAGAAGAAGAATTAACCAGCTCAAAAATATGCTTAACAAATTTAAGATGTCCATTGTTAACCGATTTCAAATGGTACAAAGATATATTTTTAACTCAAGTCATGAGAAGAACAGATTCAAACTCATCATTTTGGAAAGAAAAATTTATTACAGGATTTCCAAATTCATTTTCATAAAGAATAATTAAGAACATACAGAAAACATTAGGAACTGAAAAAATAGACTATAATGGTCTGACATTTGGTCAAATATTTGCATTTATTAAGAAAGAAGCATTAACTCTATGTTAGGATCTAAAAATTCAACATAAATATGGATCAGAAAGAAAAGAAATGGGTACATTTTGTCAACAATTTGGAATAATGGGTATCAAACCACCATCATCTGTACATAAAAGAGTATTTAAGAAAAATAAATACTATAAAAGAAATAGGCATTATAGTAAAGAAGATAATAAAGTTTTTAACAAAAATAATTATAAAAGACCTTATAAAAATCAGAATAAATGCAAAAATATTCAATGTTATAAGTGTAAAACATTCGGTCATACAGCTTCATATTGTAAGATAGAAAAGAAGATTAATTCACTATTTGCAGAAGATAATGAATTAAAAAATAAATTATTATCATTATTAATAGAAAATTCAGAGAATGAACAAACAGATTATGATTCATCTTCAGAAAATTCAGATAATTCAGAAGTTTGTCAATGTAAAATTTCAACAATTAATATGTTAAATAACACAAGAAATAGTAAAAAAACGTTATTAGAAGTTATTGATAAATTGGGTGATTCTGATAATAAAGTTGAATATATAAAAAAACTTAAATAATTAGTAGAAAAAGAAGATAAACGTAGAATAGAAGAAGCCTTTAGTTTAATTAAAGTAATAAAAAATATTCGGAAAAAGAAAAAGAAAAACCAATAAAATTAGATGATTTAAGAATATAAATTAATAAATTAAAATCAGATGTTAGCATAATTAAGAAAGAGTTAGATATGTTAAAGGAAAAACACTTAGAATTGAGTAATTCTCCTATGAGGCAGCCTCACCCATGAGGCAAGGCCAAATAGGATAGTTTCAATGTTGCCACCTCATCCTACATCGCTACCAACTCATCAAATCTCAACATCACCTCATCAAACCTCGGTGTCAATTCATCAAACATGATCAACTCATCAAGTTTTGAGGTGCCAATTCATCAAATCTCATAAAAAATGAGTTAAATTGGTCATGCCTCATGGGTGAGGCTGCCTCACCCAAGAATTGGTCCTTAGAATTAGAACTGAAAATTAACACAAAATTGAAAGACATACCTAGCACTAGCTCAAATATTATTCAAATAGCTAAAGATACTCCAACAGATAATCAATTTTTCAATGTTAATAATAAAATAAATATGGAAAAATGGTATTCATTAATTACTATAGGTGTAGAGGATTTTAGCACCACATTAATAGCATTACTAGATAGTGGAACTGATCAATCATGTATTAGAGCAGGGATTATTCCTAGTAAATATTTGGTAAAAACTAAAGAAAAATTATCAGCAACAAATGGTACTCCAATGATAGTTAATAAAAAGTTATCTAATGGTTTTATATGTAATAATGATTATTGCATCAAGCATTCATTTCTGATATTAGAAAATATATCATATGATGCTGTATTAGGAAATCCATTTCTATATACCAAATAACCCCTTTCAAAAATACTAAAGAAGGAATTAGTACAAAAATATTAGGTAAAAAATTATTATTCCCATTTATTGATCCACCTAGTCAAATAGAATTAAACCTATTGCAAACTAATTCAATATATAAAAAGATATATTTATTAAATACAAAACAGAAAGACATCTCATTCCTAAAAGAAGAATTAGAATATTCAAAGATAGAAGAACATATAAATGGTAAGATAGTACAACAGAAGATTTCAAAATTAGAAAAAGAGTTCAAAATTCAGGTATGCTCAAGTCACCCTAATGATTTTTGGAATCGCAAAATGCATATTGTTTCTTTGCCTTATGAAAAAGAGTTTAACGAAAGTAATATTCCAACAAAAACTAGGCCTATACAAATGAATGCAGAACTAGTAGAATTATGTAAAAAGGAAATTCAAAGTCATCTAGATAAGAAATTAATTAGAGAAAGTAAGTCTCCATGGAGTTGCTCTGCATTTTATGTTAATAAGCAGGTTGAAAAAGAAAGAGGTGAACCTAGATTAGTTATAAATTACAAACCACTAAATAAAGTTTTGAAATGGATAAGATATCCTATTCCAAATAATAGGGACTTATTAAATAGATTATATATGCAAAAGTTTTTTCAAAATTTGATTTAAAATCAGATTATTGGCAAATCCAAATAGATGAAAAACATAAGTATAAAACATCATTTGTAGTTCCGTTTGGTCAGTATGAATGGAATGCGATGCCGTTTGGATTAAAAAATGCACCCTCGGAATTTCAAAAAATAATGAATGAGATATTTAATCCATATTCAACATTTGTAATAGTATACATTGATGATATATTAGTATATTCGAATTCAATAGATAGACGTTTTAAACATTTAAATATATTACTAAATATTATTAAAAAGAATGGATTAGTAATATCAGAACCAAAAATGAAACTATTTCAAACAAAAATAAGATTTTTAGGACATGATATTCATCTAGGAAAAATAAAACCAATTCAAAGAGCAATTGAATTTGCTGATAAATTCTCAGATGAGATAAAAGATAATAACCTGTTATAAAGATTCCTAGGTTGTCTAAACTACATTGCAGATTTCTTTCCTAAATTAAGAATAATTTGTAAACCCTTATATGAAAGGTTGAAATTTAATCCACCAGTCTGGACAGAAAAACATACCAAAATAATTCAAGAAATAAAAGAAAAGGCAAAAGCATTGCCATGCTTAGGAATTCCACATCCATCAGTATTTATGATCATAGAAAAAGATGCATCAGAACTAGGATATGGGGGGATATTAAAACAATTATATCTAGGAAAAGAATCAATAATTAGATACCATTCAGGATTATGGTCTGGAGCACAGACTAATTATTCAACAGTAAAAAAAAAGGTTTTATCAATTGTTTTATGTATTTCAAAATTCCAAGATGATTTATATAATAAAAAGTTCTTATTAAAGATTGATTGTAAATCAGCAAAAGATATTTTATAGAAAGATGTAAAAAATTTAGTTGCAAAATAATATTTTGCAAGATGGCAAGCTATTTTGTCAGTATTTGATTTTGATATTGAATACATTAAAGGAAAAGATAATTGTCTTCCAGATTTTTTGACTCGTGAGTTCCTTACAGGGAAACATGAGTAAACATTCAATTCCAGCAAGTTCTTCAAATTTAAAATCACCCAAAGATTATGAAATTCCAAAACTGTTAGCACCCACAACACCTACTTCAGATTTTCCACCTCTTACCAATTCAACAGTAGCACAAACACCATATTCAATATTAATTCATACTCCCATCCTATCAACCAATTACACAGTTCTTACACCCAACGAACCTACTACTCAAACTGCCACTCCTCCCTCCACTCCAGATTCAAAGAACCCCAGTCAATCTTATTTCAATAAACCAGACCTAGAATATATCTTTTTAACCCAATTCCCGACTAAACCAGACATTCCCTAGTTAAAGAATTTTGTATCCAAAATATTCATGCCCACTTGCCAATGGATGGCAGAAGGTATTCAAAAAACCCAAACCTTTTATGAACTCATACTCATAGATACCCAGTCCATTGAGATTACTCATACACCAGCCCAGTATGATTCCACCAAAATTAGTCACTCAAAAGTACAGATTAAGCAGATTTTTCACCTTAACCAATTCAATGGTATCCACATTCCAAAGAAATTTTGAGTTCGATATATTCCCCAAGAATTCAACTATGCTGATTACATCCAAGCCTGGTATAGGACTTTTTACATCAGGTCCTTTGACCACTCATGTTCATTAATTTTCACCAGCAGTTCAACACAAATGTTCTAGTATGGTTCTACGACTGGTGGCTCAAATTTGGGCCGTCAAAGGAGATACTCCCTCAACCAGTAGCAGAGGGATTTGAAACATTCATCAGACTCGGCAGGGCCAAACCCTTCGAGAAGCCATTACTTTTCCATGTAGTTTTCAAGGTTCCGTGGATATTTGCTTGGAGTTTCCAGATCAAGCAAGTTCATAAAGTTATGCCGTGTTCCCTTACTCGGCAGTACAAAATTAAATGGTGGGCTAATTATAAAGTCCAATTTTGCTCCACAGAAGCAGTAGCCCATTATTTAAGAACAGGAGAAAAATTAAGAATAGTATTAAACAAGGAAGAAAGTATCAGCCCTATGAAGATAAAGAGTTCAATTCAGCAGACACTAAGCGTTCAACCATCACAAACTCAAGCACTTATGGAAGATGAAGACGAATTCAAGAGGATAATGCAGTCCTACAAAGAGTTCAAGAAGAAGGAAATTAAGCAAGAAGAAAACCAGGAAGATGATCCATTTGGAGGTCCAATGGCCCAAGACACATTTGAACTCTAAAATTATGTAAGCAATGACGCCAGCCAGCATTCAAGAAAAGCAGGATGAAAATGGACTCCATATTTCAGAGCACTCATTCATGCACAAAGTCAAAAAGAAGGGGGTAGTGGAGGCCAGACTTCACTATGTACAAACAGCAAACTCTATCATTCAGAGCACTCATTCAAAGAAGACAAAAATAATGGAGGAATCAGACTCAATAATTCAAAGCATTCATCACAGTATTCAGAGGCAGAAGAAGATGGAGGGGTCCAAGCTCCACTCCGGATTCCAAAATGTAATTTAAATTCAAGGTAATAGAATAGCACTCTCCTATAAATAGGAAGACAGTCATTCAGTAGGAGGTACGCTGAATTACAGCCCCGTCTTACTCTCTACTCTCCACCCTCTAAGTTCTCAGCCTTAAGCCTTCCTTATGGTAACTTTGTGTTTATGTTTTTAAATTAAAAAAAAAATCTTTTTAATAACGTTTAAGTTAAGTTTGTAGTATTTTGTTAGATTACATTTTTTTTATTTTATGAATTCTATTGTTGTATTAAGTGTTCCTACTAAGTATCAATATTATCCCATATTAATTGTTAGATTTTAAATTTGCATTAGATTTGCGTTAGTTGTAGTATATATATATACATATATATATATATATCTTATTTGTCAGTGACAATTTTAACCTTTTGTTGTGGTTTCAGGAGATGAAAGCACAGGGTATTCCTGAAGAGCGGTTGGAGTTGTTGAAAGGATTAAGCGGCGGCTTTCGACCAGGAGTCCTGACAGCTCTGATGGGGGTCAGTGGGGCTGGAAAGACCACTCTGATGGATGTATTAGCCGGTAGAAAAACAGGCGGTTATATTCGAGGAACAATAACGGTATCAGGCTATCCAAAGAAGCAACAAACATTTGCTCGTGTAGCCGGTTACTGCGAGCAGTTCGACATCCACTCTCCTCATCTTACCGTGTATGAGTCCTTGCAGTATTCTGCTTGGCTTCGACTGCCGCCACAAGTCAGTGATGACACCAGAAAGGTCATTCAATTCTCATCTAAGCCTTCGTTTGTTTCGGTTGTGAGTTGTGAGTCTAATCTGTTTCTTGAAACCTTTAGATGTTTGTTGATGAAATCATGGAGCTTGTGGAGCTCATTATGCTAAGGGAGACCATAGTTGGATTGGCCGGTGTTAGCGGTCTTTCCATAGAGCAAAGGAAACGATTGACCATTGCGGTTGAGCTTGTAGCCAATCCATCTATAATATTCATGGATGAGCCGACATCGGGGCTGGATGCTAGAGCTGCTGCCATTGTTATGAGAACAGTGAGAAATACAGTGGATACAGGCCGAACGGTTGTGTGCACCATTCATCAACCAAGCCTTGACATCTTTGATGCTTTTGATCAAGTCAGTTTCTGTTTCAGCTCCTACATATATATATATATATATATATATATATATATATGTATGTATGTATATATATATCATCTGATTACTGAAAAGTGAAAATAATTGCTCATGCTGTAAAAGTCATATTTTCAGTTGGTGCTGTTAAAACGAGGAGGAGAGGAAATCTATGTTGGTCCATTGGGACAACATTCTTCTCAGTTGATTGAGTACTTTGAGGTGGTTTCTTGGTAATGTAATTCATTTTTAACCAATCTTCCTTCAAAAATGTCCATAATTCTCCTTACTTAGGGTATCATGGGAGTGAGCAAAATGAAGGAAGGCTACAACCCTGCAACATGGATGCTGGAGATGACATCTGCAGCACAAGAAGCTGCTCTTGGAATAGATTTTGCTGAATGCTACAAGAACTCTGATTTATATAGGTAGGCTACTCTGATTTCATTTTTGGTTTGATGAAATTGAACATTTTTTTTTGTCTTGATGGAAAAGATAATATATATATTGCCAACAAAAGTTTCTTTTACAGAGTTTCTGGCCTTCACTCCCAGCCATAATCACACCTGATTCTAATCCTTGTATAGCTATCTAAACATAGAACAAGAAGCATACAAGCTATCTATTCAAAACTTGATAGGATTCTAGGCACCAAACTTTCCTCTTGCAAGCTCTTCTGCTGAAAAATCCTCCTATTTCTCTCCTGCCAGATATTGTAAAGTAAAACAACAATTTTAAAATACCTCATTCTTCCTCTCTGTCTAGGAATCACGTACATGTATCTCAACAAGTCCCTGAATCAGCCACCCAACCTGATCTTCAGTAGAACCTGCAATCTCAAAGAGTATGCACATGTCAAAAATAAGTGCTCAGCTGTTTCTCCCGGCAGGCCACAGAAAATGCATATATTCTGTTGATGCTTCTGAATCCCTAAGCCATGGAGTCTGTCTATGGTGGATAATCTCCCTTTGAGAAGCATCCAGAGGAAAAAACCTTGCCTAGGCTGAAGCCCCATCCTCCAACACAACTGTGCTCTTCCATCCTTCTCATTAGCACCCTTTAGCTTGTTGTAGACCTTCCTGATATCAAGCACTGATGCAGAAAGGGAATGACCCTATCTCTGACCTTCACTATCACAACCCAACTCCAACTATGCCTGCTTCCCAAAGTATATGACAAGAAATCCAATCTCTTCAGATAGTATTCCTGTACCCATATTATCCAGAGAATATCTTTCTTCTGACAGAGATCCCAAACAATTTTGCTCAGTGCTGCTATGTTCCATAGTGATGAAATTGAACTTAATTTAGTTGTTTTACTATTTTCAACTTGCTTCATGTTAATTTCTGTCTTCAATTCAATTAAAACCTGATTCATGCAGGAGGAATAAAGCCTTAATTGAGGAGCTCAGCAAACCTGCCCTGGATTCTAAAGATTTGTGCTTCCCTACTCGGTATTGCCAGGGTTACTGGACACAGTTTGTTGCTTGCTTGTGGAAGCAGCATTGGTCGTATTGGCGAAATCCTCGATACTCAGCAGTTAGACTCTTTTACACCTTAATCGTCGCGCTCATGTTTGGAACCATATTCTGGGACTTGGGCACCAAAAGGTGACTAATTTTCTTTCATGTTAGTGCTAAGCATTTAATTTTCACCGATTTGGTTAATGCTGTTCAGGAAAAAGCAGCAAGATCTGTTCAATGCATTGGGGTCCATGTATGCAGCAGTCCTTTTCCTGGGAGTGCAAAACGCTTCCACCGTCCAACCAGTTGTTGCCATTGAAAGAACAGTGTTTTACAGGGAAAAAGCTGCTGGAATGTATTCAGCTTTGCCATATGCCTTTGCACAGGTAAATTAATAGCTGAAGCAAATTGTCAGTAATGTGACTAATTAGAAAATGCATGCATGCTTTGGTAATTTCAGATAGCGATTGAGCTACCTTATGTTCTTGTTCAAGCATTGAGCTATGGTACCATAGTTTACGCGATGATTGGATTCGAATGGATAGCTGGAAAGTTCTTTTGGTATCTCTTCTTCATGTACATGACCTTGGTGTACTACACCTTGTATGGAATGATGTCGGTGGCGGTAACGCCCAACTCAAGCATTGCAGCCATAGCTTCCAGCATTTTCTACACAATATGGAACCTTTTCTCTGGATTCATAGTTCCTCGGACGGTAAGCACGCGATACGAATGAATGAATGAATGAATACACACTGATCGATGTTGTTTGATTGTGCAGAGATTTCCGGTGTGGTGGAGATGGTACTCTAACCTATCTCCGGTCTACTGGACATTGTATGGATTGGTGGCTTCACAATATGGAGATGTTGAAGAGGAGCTTGAAACTCATGAGACAGTGCAACACTTCATAAGGAGTTACTTTGGATTTCGACGTGAGTTTTTGGGATACGTTGCTCTAATTATCTCTGGATTTGTACTGCTTTTTGGGTTCACTTTTGCCTACTCAATAAGAACATTTAACTTCCAGAAAAGGTAAAGAGTTACGCTGAAGAAAACAGAAGCCCTTCCCTTTTTTATAATATTAATTAATAGTGATAGATCTCTTTAAATAATTTTATTACACCCGGCCCCTATTTGTCTTTCTATATTTGAATCCTAAAATCCCGATTCGGTCAAATTAAGTTATTTAAAAAAATACGGATGTAATATTGGTGTTTTTAAGGTGATTTACACCATATTTTTGGTAAGGGATGTAAATAGTAACACTTCGGCCGCTTTTATACATGGTCTATTATGATATGTTATTGCACGAATATATTGATCTCCCGTGATGTACAGATCTCGTGCTTGATATATTGTTTTCATCATAATAGTACCTCTCGTAAATCTGCAATGGCATTATTCATTTGATTAAAAATGAATAATGTTTACAAAAAAATAACGTCTGCTTGCGTATTGCGATTGACCGATGAAAAATACACACGTTTATTTGTGCCGGTTCTCCCTTGCATGCATGTAATGGTTGCCTCCACTTCTCAATGCCAATGTTTTTCCTCATTGCTTTTATTGTGGATTATTAAATATAGTGTAATGAATCTAACTGATGATGGTATTTACTCGTAGAACTATGATCGAATCATGTTACTATAACTGATGATGCTACGTATTACGTGTCCACAAATTTATAGTAAATAAAATCATATTTACTGTTAAGGTAATTATAGTAAAGCATATTCCAGGAAAAAATATCTCTAATGCCAATATTTTATAAACACACCAATAAAGTAAACAAATCTTACCAATTATTGAATGTAAAATTTGTAAACAGAATTTATATACACATATGATAAATAATATCAATTTTAGCAAATATACATAGCATAATCAAATTTTGGCAGCATTATAAATATTAGTACTATATATGCATTATAATTAAGTTGCCCGAGGAATTTCTAAAATACCTTTTTATAAGTATTTTAGTATTGCATATATTTGGAAAATTAAATTGTATTCAACAAACAACTTATCGTAAATATACAAATCAACCCATTTTACACGCGAAAAATTGAATTGAATTGGCTTTATATATGAACCATAGACATTTATCGTATATTGTTTTGATTTTGTCGAAATTTTTTTTAAATTTTTTTATTAACTCTTTCCCGGCCCTTTAGATTTAATTTATATGAAATTAAAAATATAAGCCAAATCAAAGTAGCATAAGTATAGTTATCGTAAGACTGTGTCGACAATCTATTTGTATTAATTGTCATATATAAATTTAATCAGCATGTATGACAGTAATTCTTAAATAAAACAACAATGGGGGAGTGATAAGCTTCAATGATAGGTATATATCAAAAAATAAATACAAAATACAAGGAATGGAGGAATGGAGTAAAAACCTAACCCTAAATGAACCCTAATGCCAAGCCCAAATCATCTTAACACTCCACCTCAAGGGCATTTTGGTGCCAAATCAAATGTATTTTACTTAAACACACCCTAAAATAATATAAATACATTTTAAAGTATTTATTTTTGTACTGTTTTTTAAAATAGAAAATTAAACACAATCTAAATATATTTCTTGATTTTTTAAAATCAAATTATTTTTAAACATAATTAAATAATAGTTAAAACACAAAGCATGTTTTAGTAAAATAAAGGGCGTGAAATAGTAACACCCAATATATTTGGGGAGATGTTTTGAAAACCAGAGCTAAGAAATAAAGGTCATCTAAACACGGCTACACCAGTATAATTAGATGAAATCACATTTTCTTTTTAAAATTTATCAGTTACACAAAAGAAACGCACATATGGTTATTTTATAGAACAAACCCTATTGTATATATTAAATATCCGACGTTACTGCATGTTAGTTCACATGCACGACTTATTACTTATCAGTTATATATCATCTTCATCTTCTCCCTTTTTAGTTCAGTGCAGCTTCAAAGTTCAAAGCGTACGTGGTGATTTCACGATTACGCATGCATGCTGCAGCATCCTTAATAGTACTAATCGGATCAGTAATATATACTTCCGTAACTAATGACATGGTTGAGTAATCGAATAATACTTCCACTGTGACTGGCCAAATTAAACTAATTAATCGAACCATCCACTATTTATTGAAAGTATAATTTGTGTCGAGAACTGGATAGAAATTAAAGAGAAATATATTTGAGACTGATAAAATCAATCAATGGTAGATAAAGCTTTGGCACGGTTCACGTGAAATCGTACGTACGTAATAATAAAAGTCGAATCCTCAGTCCTCACACATGTTTTAGTGCGCGTGATTTTTGTCGAATACAATCCTTGGACAACCTAGCTTCTTTATTTAATGAAGGAAGATATTTATGTGTTTTGTGCTAGTACTTTTGACTGTTTACGCATTAAACATGATCATTCATGTAAAATGATCTTCTCACTTCATGTCTGATGATTATTTGTTATGTGTTGATTTTGTCTTTCAAGTCTAATCGTTTACCTATTAAACTTTTGAAACCGATTATAGTCTCAATTGAGAATTTTTTTTATATAAAAATATATAACTTTCTCTAAAATATTTGGTTTTAAATGACCTTAACTATTAGTATGAAAGAAAAACTAAATGTTTTTGTTGGAAACCTTTAAAACAGTTGATTCATGGGTCAATGATCTGCACCCGACCATTCGACAAAAAACCTAAAAAGATTATGAACTCGGGATAATGGAGTTTTGAAGCCATTCTTGTGATGATTTTCGAGGCTTGTAGATTTGAAAAAAAAAATTGCTAACTGCTGCAATAAATAGTAAATGTGGCATTTTTGGTGGAGAAAAATACACCCAAGAGCCTGTGCATGAGTTTAAATGTGTTCGTCCACTTTACACAGAGTGGGACAACTTGTGTACACATATTAGATCCTCATCAAGTGTTGTTTATGTTCAACTGGGTTGTGATGAAAGTTTAGCTGAAAAGAAACTCTGTGATGAATGTTCACGGAAGGAAAGGGAACTGATCAATTGTCGATTGATGGAAGTAGAATTGGTTTGAGAGGTTAATTGTATGATAGATATGCTTAATTGTTACAATGAACTAAAAGAAATTGAAATTTGTTATTATGTAGAAAAGCATTTGAAGATTCTTGGGGCGATCCGACTTGTCTAAATTTTTTTAAAATGTACAATTTGCCAATCATAGATCCATCTACATTCAATATTCATCCTATCTATCTTTAATCAATTCAAAAGAAAAAAATCCAAAACTCACCAACCTTTTTGTAGAAGTTAAACTTTTGCTTGAGTAACAATAATACTATGTGTAACTTTTGCTACTCCCATATAAAACTCTAAATAGGTCTATTCAGATTTCATTCCAAGAACAAATCTACTTGCTGAATATCCAAGAACTAAAAGATAGGTCCAATTGCTTGGCACACCCGACTGTCGCCACGAAGACTGCCCGATTCCCAGTGAGTTCTCTGTGCCGGCAAGGAAACCAGTGCACAACACACTGTCTTTCCGTTTTGGTAGCTTTGAACCAAATGTTCCACGGCAAGCACCGGAAGAACAACCACCACCGCAAGAACAACCACCACCGCCTATATTCCCTTTGCGGCCGATAAACTTGCGTGAAAAAGTTCATCCGAGGGATTATGATGTAATCATTTTGATGGTGGAGTTCCTCTACATGCGCGGCCTAGACAAACAAGGAAGTATCAGTAAAGAAGTAATTCAAGAAGCTGCTAATGTGAGGGATGCCGCGGAACTGAAATTCATTGTTCATTGCCGCCTCGACATCAATGAGACAAAAACTACAGAAGGTCTTAGCGAGGCTTATTTGGAATATGAGCGAGTAGCAGCTCAGATCGAAGCGATACCAAGGATCAACGAAGTCATGCCCTCCAAGCTAAGATACGGTGAAAATCCCCCATTCCTACAGATGGAATACAAACACTGCCGTTTTCTTCCGCTAACCGCGGAAGAATATTATAGGATTGTTTGTCATGTTCATGGAGAGTTCGTACCTCATATGTTTGCCGTCATTCAAGGTCTCTGTGGCGGTACCAACCCTACCGCACAAACCATCAAAAATAAACTTGGTTTCCGGTTTGCATTGATTCCCCCCGTGCACAATCGAGTCCAGCGCAAATACTTAGAAGAGAAAAGGAAGGCAAAACTAATCAGCCATGTGATTTGAGATCGATTGTTGTGTTCCTCACCGAATACGGTTAATACTAGACTGCCACTAGAGAATTGCCTAAACCCCATAGTAAAGCACCGTGGAAAAACAGTAGATGCCGAGCTTTTTGTTTTTCTACTGTTAATTCTGCTAAACTTCTATTTTTCTAATACTGGTGTTTTCTGCCAAACTATAATTTTTTTTTTTTGAATTCAAATTTCAAATTTAGTGGATCTTGTGGATCCTATAGATCGGGTTCCCGTTCCGAGTTATGAGGTTTTATGTTCCTCTAATTTGTTACTTTCGTTGTATATACAAGATTGTCTTGATATCTATAACGCATCATCATTGCCAGCACCTTTTTGGGTAATCAACGGTTTAAGTTAAAGATCTCTCGAGATTCTATTGGGTTATAAGGTAAAGTTTCTTCTTCTTTTTCTCATTTGCACCCATCCATATTCATATCAGAAAATTAAAAAGGCTCTGCTTTTACTGTGCCAATCCTCTCCAAGTAATTTTCTGATAATCTCTTGCTCTTCTATCCCTTATTGTTTGTTGTTTGTCTTTATGGTATTTGTTTCGCATCAAATTGCATGGTATTGATTTAAGCTTTATATCTAGATCTAAGGATGGATTTCGGCCGGGATTTGAAGGATTCCAATCAAGCTATTCATGAGTCTGAGAACCCAGTAGTAGAATCTGCTAATTCCTTAGATAATCTCGTTATTTCACCCCCTGTTGAAGAAGATGATGTTAATTTAGATGGGTAGACTAAAACTGGGGCTGGTGATGATCCTTCTAGTAGTAGTGTGACCCTTAGATCTCTTAGGATGCTTGTAGCTAGAAATAGTAGTTTAGGTAATCGGAACTCCGAGTTCCTGAGGCTGGGGAAACTGTTGAAAATCCCCCTGAAGGGTTTTTCTCTGTTTATCGAGATTATTTTAGACATGGTTTAACTCTTCCCATTCCCTCTTGGTTATCAGATATTTTGAAAGGATATAAGATATAAGGATATTTTGAAAGGATATTTTAGAATTAGAGCATCATCAGTTTTCTTACATAAATGGGTGGGTAAAAAGAATTAAGAAGATGAACCATTTTGTAAATTTCACTTCAAATATTTTCTCTTTTTTCTACAAATTTGTTATCTATGTCGAAAATTGTTTTAATTTCTTCCCTACCGTACCACAACACAATCTATATGGTACTAATTTGAGGGATCGAACTATGACTATTGAGGTTGCAATTGTCTATAACTATGCATATTGTGGTAGATAAATCTAACAACACTGTAAGTGACGTTGAATGAATATACACCAAATATTCTAATTAAACTTACAAATGATGCATGTGTAAAGTGTCTGATGAAACTACATCACATTTGTTCACAAAGTGTACTTTTATGAAGACTATGGTTGAGCAACTGGACTTGAGAGGACAAAAATCTGAGGGAGCTTAAGAAGCAGTTAAGGAGGAGAGAACAGTTAATGCTTTTATTAACTTTGCTCTATGAAATATGGGCAGAGCGAAATAGACGTATTTTTGATGGAAAACATATGAACAATTGAAGCAAATGGACTGAGTGTCAAAGCAGATTAGCTTAGTTTTATATTTTTATTTGTTTAGTTTGGTGTCAATTGTGCATATTGTATCACTCTGCTTTGACACTCTGTCTTGATCTTCACCACCATTTGCTTTATCTAAGAGTGTTAAAGTATCACTCTTAGATAGCCACCGAAGGTAGTTTTGTAGGGCTAAGAGTGATACTTTTTGTACCTTGTTATTTTGATGATTTTAATGAAAACTTTATTTCATAAAAAAATAAAAAAATAACCCATCGTGCATGTAATTACACCCCTAAATGATTCATACAAAATCTTAATTCATATGAAAGTTATTCGACCCTAAATCTACAAATTGAATTCAAATTAAACGAGTTTCAATTCAAAATATACAGCACAACTGCCTTGGAATTGAATCATCAAAAAACTAAAAATAATAGTATAAAATGTAACATATTTTGAGTAAAAAATCGACTTGATTAACATTTACCAATCAGTGTTACGAATTTATCCTTAAATTGAGAGTGTAAATTTATACAAGTAAATTTTGATCAAAATCAAATATTTCTGACAACACACTTTGAACATTCTTTTCTCGTAGCTACATATACATATAATTCTCGTTTTCTATATAGTCAAGTGTATATTCGTAGGGATTTAAATATTTGAAGCATAATGTCCCACCAATTGGCACAGATGACACTATATCGCTTGCGTGAGCCAAACCTTAAAATATGATTAAGACATTAGCATTATTCGGATCAATTATTACCGTATTTTCTAAAATCAAAGATTCATTTGTTTCTCTAATGTGTGGAAAATATTAACCATTGAATTAGTCATCAAGGGTGATTTATAACGTTTGGATTGCTTATATATAGCTTCATGTTGCACCAACTACAAATCGAAAATACTTATAATTACCCTTTTACAATTCGAAGGAGACAATTCAGGTAATTATCTCTTTGTACCTTTTTCTGAACCTGTTTTCCGCGAGGTAAAAATGTTAAATTTTGACTGAAAATTTTACATGAATAATAGGTAAATAAAAATGTCATCAAACATTATTGTTGAATTTGTGATAACATGCAGTTTACTACTAATCAAAAATATTTATATAATGGTAATATGCATGGTTACAAATATAAACAGTCGAACACGTACGGGTCTAGGAGAGATCGTTAAAAATATTACAACGAGTTCGAAGAGATTATTTGAGTTTTCTTTTTCGAAATGATTAGTTTGTTACCTTGATTTCTGTAATGCCACTGATAAATATATTGTATGCAGAGAGTGAGGATGGAGATGTGATCAATTGCGTCAACATCTCTCACCAGCCAGCTTTTGATAATCCACTGCTCAAAGGCCATACCCTTCAGGTTTTGTATTTTCTTCTTCTGATGTATATTTGTACGTAATTATAATATTTTAGCCCTAACTGAGATTTCATGACCACAACAAGCAATATCTGTCAATATTAGTGCTCATGATTATCGACGTTGATGCAGATAAGACCGAGTAATCATGTGGAAAACACGAATCTGGCAAACTCTGAATCAAAAGCTAACGAAACAAAACTGACTCAGTTATGGCAACTGAGCGGAGGATGTCCGGAGGGTACGATTCCGGTCAGAACAACCGGAGTAAATAATACTTCAACTGTTAGAAAACCCACAACCATTACAGTTACCTCTTCTACTTTAGGCGTTGACACCAAAGCCTTCGGCCCGTCTCGCCTCGAGGTATACTAGTCATCCTTGACTGTGTCTCAAATAAAATATATGGTTTGACTTTTCAAAATTAATTTACTCTGTTTTTTGAATTTTTTTATAAATGAGTTTTATATAGGCCTTGTTTTTCTAATATAGATTTTGGCCATGTTTTCCAGATCTTATCAGTAGATCAGTTCAGTTAAGTTCAATTCAGTTTAATTTAGTTCAGTTTAGTAAAACTGTAATTTGTTGAAATTCAAAGTTAATTCAGTCATGATGATTTTTTTTGCAATACATTAATTTTTACACCACCTTAGTTCAGTTCAATTCAATCCAGTTCCGTACGAAATAAGCAGGGTCTTTAACTATATTATAAGTTCAGTGTAGTATATTTAAAAAAATTCAATTCAAATAAATATATTTTAATTTTTTTCAGCTCAGTTTAGTAATTTTTTATTGAATGCTACTTTTCTACAGTAGATTACACTGAATTGAACTTAACTGAACTGATCTACTGATAAGACCAAAGTCATCACTCAAACGCTTTCTCCCTCTACTTTTAGTTTCTCATCATTCTCTCTAAGATTCTCGCACGTTTTTCCCCATTTAATACCGTAACAGTATTATAACGGCCTTATTCCCTCGTAACAGTTACTGATAACGTCTCCAAACAGTTTCTCTTCCGCTCCGCCAATGGCGGAGCCACCGCCCGCCGCTACCCAAAACACCATGACTCAACCCAGAACCTTTATCGATGCTCTCACCAACAGATCTCCACCTCTGGGTCCTCTACCAAACAATTCCAATCTCAATCCCAAAAGAGAATATCTGGGAGATTTGGCCTGTATTTATACTGAAGAACAAGTTCAATTACTCTCCTCGCACTACACCAACGCTCTTATTGGAAAATTTAACAGAGGGCGTCCCACTATGGATCAACTTGAGCAAGAATTCAAAACGGTGGGATTCAAAGGAAAGTACCAGCTCGGCCTAATCGATTTCAAGCACATCCTTATTTGCTTTGACCTTATGGAAGATTTCCAGTGGTGCTGGATCAAGGGTCTCTGGATTTTCAGCAAATGCCCAATGAAGATACTCAGGTGGACTCCTGATTTTTCTCCCCATACTGAATCATCTATAGTCCCTCTATGGGTTACAGTCTATGATATTCCCATTTTTTTCCTATAATATGGGCATTATAGCTGATGTTGACAATTCAATCGGGTCAATATCAAAATGGATGCAGCCACATAATGCCTTACTCGTCCCTCTGTATTGAAAATGTGTGTGGAATTTGATCTGCTTAGACCAATGAAACCATTCATCCGTTTAGGGACTGAGAGAAACAATATCAAATGTAGAGTGGATTATGAAAATGTTCCTTCATATTGTACAATGTGTTCTAGGATTGGTCACTCTAAACTGGATTGCAGCTTTAACCAGGTTGTCAAGCCTATAGCTCCTAAAGAAAATGCCATTCCAGTAGCTAAGTCCCACACTGTTCCCAAATGGTTGCCTACTGGCAATAAGCTAACCACCCTCCCTACCTTCCTTGATATGGACTTTGAAATCATTGCTGATCAGTTGGGACTATGCTCTGAAAAACTGAGCCAACAACCCCCCCCCCCAATCCAGTAGTGCTGCAAACTGAAATGCCAACTATCCAAGCTGTTACATCTCCACTTTCTGATCCAGATATTTATACTCCTCTGATCACTGCTGAAGTCCCAACCTTCATTGTCCCTAATTTTGATCTGTCCTCTACCTCTAGTGGTAATAAGTCTCATTCTGAGGTTGTACCTTACCCTGGCCCTGCTCCATTGTCTCCAAGTCTTGAAGTCCAGGAGCCTCTAACTGAGTTTCTAGTTGCTCCTACTCTAAGCTTAACTCAGACTCTACAGCCATCAAAAGCTCTCAATAAACTCATTCAAGAGGATATTGGGAATGCAAACATTACTGCTCACCATGCTATCACAGAGGACACTCTGTGGTCCTCTCCTACTCATGAATTTCCTCCAAGTATTTCAGATGTATCACAGGAGCTTATTGAAGAGGACACTGAAGCTTTTATAATTCCTAAGAAGAGAGGACAGAAGTTTGCTGAAAGCTGTGCTTCTAAAGTTTGGTTTTCAAGAAAGATTTGTGAATATCATTTTGAAGAATCTCTCTGCTGCATGGTTGCTCATCAATCGTAAGGCTGTTGGTTTTTTCCAGTCATCCAGAGGTATCAAACAGGGTGATCCCCTTTCTCTCTTTCTCTTTAATATTTTCAGTGAGCCTTTTACTAGATCACTTGCTTTTGCTTTTGAGACAAGTAAGCTTCAATATTATGATCTCCCATGCAATGCACTGAGAATTTCTCACCTTTCATATGCTGATGATACAGTAGTTTTTCCTAACTCTGATAGTCTTACTCTCACTAGATTCAAGGCATTTCTGGTTAAATTTGAAGAATCATCTGGTCAAAAAATCAATTTTGACAAGAGTGATTTATTCATTAGCAAGCATGCATCTTCTTCACAGGTTCATAACATAAAAAGGATACTAGGAATGAAACTGGGGACTTTCCCATTTAAATACCTAGGTGTCCCAATGTACAAAGGAAAAGCACAAAACATTTATTTTCAACCTCTATTTGAACAAATTGATAAAAGGTTAAATAATTGGAAAAATAGGTGGTTGTCTACTAGTGGTAAAATAACCTTGATTAAGTCATGCATTTTTTCCATTCCTCAGCATGTATGGTCTGTCATATCTCCTCCTAAACAGGTCATTAGGAAAATAGAAAGAAAAATGAGCATTTTTTCCCTATAAAATCATGGAAAAGATGGGAAGAACTTTGTTTCCCTTTGAACCAAAATGGATTGGGTTTCAGATCAATCTCTTGCATCATTCATGCATGCTCTACCAAACTATGGTGGAAGTATCAGAATGCTAAAACCCTATGGTCTCACTTCATGGCTTCACTACCTGTATCATATCGGAAATTTCCAAATTGGAGAAGAATCAGCTCAGTCAATTCCTGGTGTGAAAGTTATTCTAGAGTCATCTTAGGGAATGGTCAATGTAACTTTTGGTAATCTAACTGGTTAGATGTTGGACCTATCTGTGATCACTGTGACCCTTCCCTCACTTCTATTCCTAGTGACATTACTGTCTCAAATTTCTATTCTCAGAGAGATGTTTATTTGAGGCAGTTACACCCACTGTTATCTACTGAATTATTCCTTCTTTTGCAGGTTTTCAAGATTTACAACCATAGGGAAGATAGATTAATTTGAAAGCCTCAAAGCACTGGAATTTTCTCTTTCAAATATGCCTATGATCTCATCACTAAACAAAGAGGTACTATGGCTTCCATTCATCATTTATGGGACTGAAAAATTGAAAAAAAGGTTTTTGTTTTTATGTGGAGGTTGACAAATTCCCTACAACCTTTTGATAATATCCTTAGAAAATGGAAATTTAACCTCCCATCCAAATGTCTTACGTGTCAAAATGAGGATTCTCTGGATCATTTTTACAATTCCTGTGTGTTTTCCCTATCTGTTTGGAAAATTATGCATCATTTTATGGGAATCCTAGATAGACAATTTCATTCCATCTGGGAAAGACACTAGTGGAAATTAGGGAATTTAAGGCACAAGAATTAAGGCGGTTCTTCAAAATCCGTGGAACCGCCTTAAAATTTAGGATTTTTCGAACTCGAAAGACCCTTTCGGTCGGTCTATTTGCGCAAGCTTCCTTGGAAATAATTTAAGGCGGTTCATGTGTATTTTTAAGGCGGTTTTAAAAACAAGTGCCTTAAAACTTATTGTCTTTCGAATGAGAAAGAGGGTTCCGCTGCTTTTTTTTATTTTGCGAATGTGAAAGACGTTTCATGTTGTCTTTCGAATGAGAAAGATGGTTCCGTTTTCTTTTATTCCATCACCAAAACAAAACAAAAAAAATTCAATTCATCAAAAAAAGCAGAGGCGGCGACGGATCTTTCAGACCGCGACGGAACTTTCAGGTTGCGACGGACTTTCAGGCGGAGGGTCGAGATCGCCATGAGGAGGCCCTGACGATCCACATGTGACGATTCAGTTAACCCTACCTTCGCGTTGGGGACGACGGACCTAGTGGGGATTAAAGCGGCGGCGAGAGAAAGGAACTGCTCCAGCGGCCACGGTGGTTTGAACTTGTCACTGACGCCGCACCTGGTGCCGTTCAAAACGACGCTGTCGAAGGGGCGCTTCAGGTATTTCTTCAAAGTAGGACTCAGAGTACAGAAACGAGGGCAAATTTGGGGGCGCGTGTTTTTCACGAATGGAATCGAAGAAAGTGATGCAGTCATCGACGACGGGGCGTCTACAAGTCTCGCAGTTATTGTAATAAAATGGAACAGCTACAAAATGGCAAGTTATTCTGTCATATGTCTATTATGTGTTTTTGTCTGTGTTTTGCTCAGTTAGAGTGTGACTGTGTGAGTTCTTGTAATAAAATGGTGATCTGAAGGTCATCTGTTGTTTTAAATGTGAGTGTTTTAAGGTTATAAACCGACTGGAAATTGTTAGTGAAGTGTTTCTTTAGCATATATGATTGTGAAACATCCATTGATTTAAGTCGTACTCAGGAATGTAATTGACCATGGAAGTGTTGTGTAGTTTGCTGGTTATAATGAGTTTCAAATGTGAGTGTTTTAAGGTTATAAACTGACTGTAAATTTGTTAGGGAAGTGTTTCTCTAGCATATATTATTGTGAAATATCGAGTTTTCTGTCTGTTGTTTTGTGTCTTTTCCTTCTATTTTCATAGTAAGTAGTCACTTTAAGACATACTTCTCACACGTCTCCGCCTATTGCCTTCCTGAAATTGTTTTATGATATTTGAACACCTTTTTCTTAGTATCATCACAAATCCGGTCTTATGTTCATTGCGCTTTACCGAGACAACCAACTGGCAAGGTTATTGTTTGGGATTCCTATGTTTGATCTTCACTGAGCAAGCTTTCTGTTAGTTTTTTTCCCTGAAGTCAAGTTTTGTTCTTTTTCTGTTATTGAAACTGATATTGTTGATAAGCACCAAATTAATTCTATCTGAAGAAATGGTTGTGAAGATGAAGTCTGTCAATACCAACGGAGTACACACAGCCACCGACATGGGTAGCGGTTATTTTCTGGAAGGCGGATTCGGGAGGGCAAGCTACTTCAGAAATCTCCAGGTTGTCCATGCTGCAAACACATTGATATCTCCTCCGGTTTTCGCTGTTTCTGCAAGCTATCCACTTTGCTACGACGTCGTAGCCGCAACCAGCAGCACCGTTGGGTGGTGGAGCTACATTTACTATGGAGGATCTGGGAGAAACCTTAACTGCCCCTAAAATCCTATGTTCTTGTTTAATCTGCTCTTTGAGAAGGTTTGAAGGGTGAAGCAGTCTATTGTGTGTGTGTGTTAGTTTGTGATCTGTTAATGAAATAATTGTACTCTGTCCGTTCTATAATTAGAGTCTTGTTTGCTTTACAAGACCTAATCATGGAACGGACAGAGTACTTGTGTGTATAATATACTTGTTAAAGATTCAAGAACATCCAGGTTTGTTTTTCTTGAAATAGAGTTATATGCCACTGCAGCATTTTAACTTGCTTTATTAAGCTTGGTATGTTTTGATATATATGCATTCAAAATAACATAAGTGAAAGTTGATATTGAGAAGTTCAGTTATCATTCAGCAAACTCTCAACATCAATGTCCTTTATAGATCCATACCAGGATAGACCTTTTACCGCGTTCATAAGCTTGTAATAGATCACTTTCATCTGCTCATCCACATGTGATCCTGTTTGAGCAGCCACCCAATCCAAGTAGTCAAACTGAAAACACAAGTTTAACATTGTCTTTAAAACAGCTTGATTAAGTTTGGCATTTTTTCGGCTTGTATATATACCGCGTTAACAAGTGATGGGATCCTGTGTGTATAATGCTTGGGGACTCCATCCTCTTCCAATCGCCGGTAATATTCTTCAACATCAGCCAACATATCTTCTTTTGACACCAAATTAGCCTTCCCGGATAATACACGGGCTACCCACCTGGCTTGTACTTCAAATATACAGAAAGAAGCTGCCTGATTTCAGTTGATCAACAAACAAAACAGCTGATTCATTTCTCAGTTGATTCATACTGCATACTTTTTACGAAGAAAACTATGTACTGACCCGAGCAGGTATACCGACAAATGAGAGGTGAGGAGCATATTCAGGAGGAAATACATGCTTATACAAAGGTCCAACACGGTTGTTATCAATAGTCAGAATCCCATTTGTTTTCAAGAAAGGAAACTCATACTTGTACCTAGAAATTAAACCAATGATCATGCCAAAACCAATTAATCAACCAGGTAAAATGCAATCACTCAAAGATAACAGAGAAGTAGAACTTAGAAACTACCCTGTACAGTGAAGAACTATGTCTGCAGCAACAGAAGAACCATCCTTGAAGACTACTTCACCATTTTCATAGCAACAATCTATCTAACATAAGCTTAAAACGTTCAATATGCATGGCTGAATCGCAGGATATAATGGACATATATATATATATATATATATATGCCTGATTCAAATGAGGACATACTTGTGAGTGCTGCCACACATTGTCAAATATGTCTAACTTGAAAACTTGAACTTCCAGGGACCTAGAAGATAAATGGACTTCCTTTGCAACCGAGGCTATATCTTGTGATATATCATGCGCACTTGGTCGAGAACCAATCACAACAACAACCTGCGCATTTTTACACGAAACTCGCAAACAAACATCCATTGATCAATTGATATCAGAATCGTAAAATTGGTTCATATATATATATACCTTGTCGCGATACTCATCTGGAACTCGGTAATTGTGACTGTGAATTTGTTTGCCAGGCCATACTTCAACACCTTCCAGGATTCAACAATTCCAAATTAAATTAGCCATATCATTTCCATAATTTCAAATACATGCCTCAAAATTAAATTTCAAATCAAACCTGATCACAAGAACTAAAAATATTCAACGGTAATAAATGAGGTATAACATATAAAGAACAAAAACTGGAAAAAGCAATTCATCAATACCTGGAATGTCCGCTAATTTTGGTTTGGTGTAATGGCCATTACAAATCACAACAGCTTCAAAAAACTCTTCTGAAACAATCCCATCAATCAATCTGGACTCCACAACCCAGCAGAGTTTACTCTCCTTCTGTACACGCACTACTTCGGTTTTAAACCGGATTGAACCGATCAGACCGAAATCCCGAGCAAACTGATTCAAGAATACGAGTACCTCCTGATGACGTGGAAAATCCCCGAGCTCGTTGTCGGCTCTGATATTAAAGGGATAGTCGGAAAATCCCATGAGATGCCGGGGAGCGTTGGTCCTGAGTGAATAATACATGCTGCTGTGCACTATTTCCCGGTTCGGGTCGATGCCGACTGGATCGGATTCGACCGTTGAAGTGTAGAGCCATGTTCCGCCGATTTGGTCTGATTTTTCAAACACCACAACTTGGTGGCCTTCTCTTTGAAGTTCGCGGGCAGTCATAAGGCCAGCCGCTCCGGCGCCGATCACCGCCACTTTAAGCTTCCGCGGCATATGATATGTATTATAATAAATTAATTACGCAGAGACGAAAGGAACAACACACAAGCTCACGGTTGGCCAGGTCTGGTGAAAGATTCTCGCAGGTCAACTTTCTATTAACAAACAACTTTAACAAGTTAAAATGATCAGTTGCTTGTTTTATAATACTATGCATATAATATTTCATTCTTTTGTGATTGATTATGAACCAATGTTTATGTAAGCATCTGCCCGTCGGTGAAGGTTGCTGCTTGAATTGTGTACTTCTTTCTTTAGTATAATATTTCATTCTTTAGTAGTACCATTCTTTGGTATAATATTTTAATTCTTTTTGATAATTTAATATACTCCCCACCTACCAGCTCCAAGACACGTGTTTCACTCCTAATATCTTTAACTATGTATATTATCAATATATAAAAATTTGATGTTAATAAAATACATGTTAGGTTGAATTCAACAATACTCGCTCCGTCCCAGGCTCCCAGCCAAAGTGTCAAACTCAGACAACTTTGACCATTAATATCTATTAGTTTATATGCTAGATTAGTATCATGTAATATATTGTTGGATTCATAATAACATATATTTTAAAATAATACATTTTTCAAAAAGAATTTACATACTTAGGTAAAGATATTAGCAGTCAAAGTTGTCTCAGTTTGATTTTGAAAAGTCAAACTAAGACACTTTGGCTGGGACAGAGGGAATATATAAGATACGATGATATTTTTGTTTATCAATGCATGTCAGTCAAAATTTAGATCTTTGACGGAAAAATATTCTATGGAGAAACTGCTGGTGCAGAGGTCACTATAATAATTTAGTGACCATAACTTACAACTTAAAAGTGACCAATTCTGTTAACAATCCAATTCTCTCAAGGGCATTTTAGTAATTTACATATTTTATTTTCACTTTTTTCAAGTTACCTATACATTGCACACAAATATGGAATTTAGTAAGTGAGGTGAGTGACAAAAAGAAATGGTTTTGGCTATCAAATCTTGCCACCTTATATTGCACACTTTTTAGTCAACTTTTCAATACATATTTAAATGAAAATAACTTTATTTTTATGATCAATCATGCTATAACAAAGATGACTAAAAAACCCATTGTACTACACAAAGTTGAATTGATTTCTCTTTGACTTCACTATGTTGTAGATGTTGAATCGGGGGTGTTCACTGATCATTCAGCAAACTCTGAAAATCTATGTCCTTTATATATGGATCCAAGCCATGATGAGCCCTTTATTACTTTCATAAGGTTGTAATATATCACTTTGATATACTCATCTACTTGTGATCCAGTATGAGCAGCCACCCAATCAAAGTAATCAAACTGAAAAAAAAAAACCCTGTAAGTTTCTGCAATAAAGTGCCTGAAAATGCCCTCTTTCAAACGTATGTATTGTATGATCATATAATACTTAATACATACGAATTACGATGAAAAAAAAGTATCGATCTCATGAACTGACCCGAGTAGGTATTCCGATAAAAAGAGAGCTGAGGAGCAAATTCTGGAGGAAAGACATGCTTATATAAGTGTTCAATTCGGTTGTTATCAATTGTCAGAATCCCATTTATTTTCAAGAAAGGAAACTCATACTAGTACCTGAGAATAAAACCAATGATCACACCAAAATAACTAACTAATCAATTATAATGCAAGCTAAGAAAATATTACAGAAACAAAAATAATTACCCAGTACAATGAAGAATGATATCTGCAGCAACAGAAGCACCATCCTTGAAAGCTACTTCACCGTTTTTACTGCAACAATCTATCTATCACAAGAATTTAGCTGATATACACATCTGCGAGTTTTATAATAAAATTCATTATGACAAATCAGGTACAAACTTGGAAATGCTGCCACACATTCGCAATAATGTCGATCTTGGAAACTTGAATTTTCGGTGACCTAGAAGACAGATGAACTTTTTTTGCAACTGGTGCAATATCCAGGGATATATCATGCGCACTTGGTCCAGCACCAATTCTCAGAATTGTCAGAATCGAAACTCATATCATATGATCGATCAGAAATGAATATACCTTATCGCGATATTCATCTGGAACGCGATAGTTATGGCTGTGAATTTGTTTTCCGGGCCATAATTCAACACCTTCCAGATTAAAACATGTCAAACCAATTTCCACAGTGACTCCAATATTACTTATATGAAACTAAATATAAGATACCTGGGATATCTGCTAATTGTGGTTTGGTGTTATGGCCATTAGAAACTACAACAGCTTGAAACAGCTCTTCGGACCGGAGCCCGTCTATTAACCTTGATTCCACCACCCAAAGGTCACTGTCCTTCACTACTCGCACAACTTCGGTATTGAACCGGATTAACCCGATCAGCCCGAAATCTCGAACAAATTGGTTCAAGAATTCTAGAACTTCTTCATGTCCGGGAAAATCTCCGTGCTCGCCATCAGCTCTGATTGTGTAAGGATAATCGGAAAATCCCATCAAATGCCTAGGTGCGTTAGTCCTGAGTGAATAGTACAGGCTGCTGTGTACTATTTCTCGGTTCGGGTCGATGCCTAATGGATCCGACTCGGTTCCACCGATTTGGCCGGATTTTTCATACACTGCAACTTGGTGGCCTTCTCTTTGAAGCTCACGGGCAGTAACAAGGCCCGCTGCTCGGGCTCCGATCACCGCCACTTTTAGCTGCCGCGCATTTATATTATTATCGCAAAGATGAGATGATTATTCATAAACAAACAAACAGTACTGTAGGTGCGTATTCGTCGTGTTCATCATTCAATTAGTAGACAAAAAAATTATTAGTCAAAAAGATGGCCAAAACATGGCCAAAAGGGCGATTAGCTATTAATTAATACGACTGATTGAGAACCAATACTAATTTGTTTATGAATCCTTGTAATTAGAACGGTTGTAATTTATCATGGCAACTGCGCAAGCATCCAACGAAGAAGGTAATGTAATGTATTTGAGCCTATCCAATTTTATATAATGCATTTGGAATATTTTGATCTATCTCTTTTCCTAGAGCCATTACCGATTATTTTTCATTGTATATAATAAGCCCGGTCACTTATTTTATGTACTCATGTTCTTTGAAAAGGCTGTACATTTATTTTATGACATTACTTTTAAGGGTTTGCTATTTGGACCTTTTATTTTATATTATGTCCAGACTAAAATAAAATATGTAATTTGATTAATTAACCATCAAGATTTTTTAAATTTTACACAGAATCATCGTTAATACTACAAAAAAAGAATCCAGTAGTGACGCTTATTTTGGGCTTTTGTGACGATTGAAAACGTCGCTAAACTAGCTAGCGACGCTTTAGAGAAGCGCCTCTATCTAGCGTGTCAGTAAATATTCGCGACACGTTTAAGCGTCGTTAAATATTTGCGACGCTTGAAAATAATTTGCGACATGTAAAAGCGTCATGGACTTTCAACTGCGCTTTGAAGCGTCGCAAAATAATGCAGATATTAAAAAAAAAATTACAATTCCAGCCATTCAGCTCTAATAATTGCGATTCAGCCCAGAAAAATGTAATAATTACAATTCAGCCTAAAAATTTCAAATAATTGACATATAACCCACAAAGTACTGATAATTGCATTTCTGCCTAGAAGTTCTTAAACATAAATAATTGAGCTAGAAATACCTAATAATCATCTAATAACAACAATTGATCTCTCTAAAAAAACAATTTGATCACTTCCCTTACTGCAAACACATACAGCACACAACACTTTAACATCCCAAGCCATCCATACACTAGTTTTGTAGATATCATAGCCAACTTCACAGAATCAACACAACATGAAGGAAATCGAACAATGGAGAACATATGTGTTCACTTGATTATAAAATGGAACTCTTACCTGAATTGTACCGTGTGCACATATTTCTAAAAATACAACTTGGATGACTTCAGTCTCTCAGGTTGAAGCCATGTTGAAGCTGGATGGTTTCTCCCATGTTTCCAGAACACCTAGAACAGCTGGTAGAATCAGCATCTCAATTCCTAGCTCTGTAAGTTTCTGCCCAAACCAAGATACACAGTTCACATTAAAAATTACAGGCAGACGAGGATACACAGTTCCTAGTAACATAGCTCACATTCTGAAACCACACATTTAATGGTAGACGAGAACACAGCCTTAACTTGATGCAATTTGCAGAGAGTACACAAAAATCCTAAATTGAAAAGTAAGAGAACAAACCTGGCGGTCAAAATCAACATCATTAAGTGAATACATTTCATTCATCACTTTTACATCTTTAGTGATGAGTCCATCAAACCACCTAGTTGCTACAGCAATGCAAGTTTCAGGAATCTGAAAACAAAAGCTAAATGAGGTGAGCATAAGTAACTGAGCACCCTTTAAAAGGTCAAGAAAGGTAAACTTTAAAAAAATAAAATAATTAAAGCCAATAAAACGAAATAGTAGAAAGTAAACGTTTAGCATCCAGTTTAATAACAGGTTTTTGTAAACATGTCAGCATCATCTGAATGCTTTGCATTATCTTGACCCAGCTGATTCAATTGGTTTTGTTCCCAATTGTGAAAGAATAAGTTCACATGAAATCAAAACAAGTCAAAGGTAGTCCTGTAACTACATATTGAAGAGTCTGACCTGAAAGGGCTAGAGGCCAATACGAGCACATGTTTTCTTTGGATGAAGCTGTATTACCAAACAATAAAAATGCAAATTTAGTCTCACATTATCATAAGGAAAAACATAATGATAAGGAAATAGGTGCATGAAATATTACCCCTGATAATAACCTTTGCCATATCAATTCTCTATACGAGGAAACAACAGTCTTGCGTTCCAAGCTGACTACCCCTTGAGCTCCAATAGCATGGTTTATTTGGGTTAAAACAGCCTGAAAGGAAACTATTAAATACAGACAACAAGAATAATGCTTTGAGTGAAATGCAAAAAAAAAGAAGTTTAAAAGCTGGAACCACATACAATTGGACCAGCTATAAAGGTTGTCCCTGAATCCACAACGGTAGCACAAACATCCTGGCACAGAACTGAAAACAAGCAGGAAAAACAGAAGTTTCATCTCCGCCAGGAATGAAGTATCAGAGTTGATAGTACAAGTCACACAAGTGATACAACAAATCACTTGATTGTAACTAGAAGTGTAAGGTATGTTTTCCTTAGAAGTTATCAGGATTTTTTCATTTTACATGACTGCATTCTGGCTCAACCAAGAGATAATGATCGATCAATGTAAGATTGATAATCAAATTTCCAGTGCAGATCAAGCTTCTATGACAGCATGCAAGCAAAACTGTTATTGTGTTAATAATATTCACGCATACTTATGTCTAATGCTGATGAGTGCAGTCCTTTATCTGAAGTGGAATCGATCAATAATTTTATACGGTTTTGCCTATTATTCAGCTTAGTTATGTGCCCAAACATTTATTTTCCAAGGTAATAAATGCTGAATCCTAGACTAAAAAAAAAGTGGTATAATATGAGATATAGCATACCAAACAGGAGCAGAATGACCAACAGATCTGTCCTAAAATCCAAGTCCAAGTATCCCATCAAACTGTGCTAGCAGAAATGTGACCAATCCTTCCCATGTCGCCTCAGTGAAAACCTGATGGACATAAATTTAGCATAATGGACAACACAGCAACTCAAAGAACCAATAAATACTAAAGAAAGAAGATATGTCACACCTGTTCCTTAATGGTCACATTTCCAAGTACAGCACTATCCCAAGCCAAAAGGAATCTTGCAAGGTTGTCCTATACAAGAAAAGTAATATTTGTGTAAAATTATTGTTTAGTATTGAATGCATATGGACTAAAGGATTTAGTTTTACAAACTTCTCATAGACATTATGAACAGATAATACAAGGAGGAACCATTGAAAATAGACATTAAAAATTGCATTCATCCTGCACATGAAAAGCAATTTGGATGATGAGAAATCTGTTCAAAATGTGGAGAACCAAAACCTAATTAACATGCCTTCAAATTAAATAAACCATTATAGTTCATCAACACCACCGATTTCGTATGGGCGGAGACGCATAATCAAATAAAGGATACCTGGCGGAGCGTTCTGTCGCGGAGGTCAAAAAAGCACACAATCGATGCCACCGGAGTTCGGATTGAAGCCACCGGAGTTCGGATTGACTCCGGAGTTAGGATTGAAGCCACCGAAGTTCGGATTGATGCATCGGCAGAGCTCTGATTGATGCCACCGGTGCTACGATGATGATTGATGATTGATCGGAGGTCTGATTGATGTCGCCGGAGCTACGTCCAGTAACGGACGATTGACGCCGTTGGAGCTCTGCCCGTCGACATCAACTGTATACCGGTCTCTCTTGATACGTTGAAAGAACTGATCAGTGCTAATTAGATAAGGACGATACACTTTAAATTATTATTAATTAATAATTAATGGAGAAATTCTAGAATTATCTACCAAATTAGACTGTATTTACTAAATTATGCACAGATTTTCAATTATCATTAATATGCATTATAAATTATGCACATATTTCTTGGTTATTCTCTTTTTTTACCATGGAAAAATTATCACCATTATCTCCCAAATTATCACCATTAATAATGACATTCACACCCTTTTATCTTCTATTTATTAACAAAATTGTGTTATTGCAAAAAGGTTAGGCTTGTGCTCGAATTTATGTTTAATTGTGATAATAAGTTAATAACCCAGATGGTAAGGCTTAATGACACGTGAAATCTGTAACAATGCTTATGACACCATTACATGTCGCAAAGTTTGTGATATTTAAACGTGTCACTAAATTTTAAGTCATAGACTCATGAAATAACTCCATCTAGTGACACGCAAACGTGTCACTAAAATTTAGTGACGTTTAAAAGTGACGTAAGTTTTGTGACATTTCCTTACCTGTCACAAAATAAGCGTCACTACTGGAGTGATTTTTTGTAGTGATGATATTTTTAATTATTATAATTTCATGTAAAACATGTATTTAAATAGTAATATATTACTTTTACTAAAAATATGGATGTAATACAGTAAAATACGAGAATGCAAATAGGAGGCCGGTATGGGTAAAAAATTGAATTAACAATTGTATTTAAATATGACGCTCTTATTTACGCTCTTAAATATTATATCATCATTTCCTGATTATAAATTTGGGGTGAAAAATACATGTTATCTATTTATTGTTGAGGTTGAGTAATCAATAAATGACTTGCGCGGATGTTGATGGACAATTGCAAATGTCTTTGTACACGTTTCGTCTTTGGAACGACAAATTATGAATTACCGTGTTTTTACTATTTAGGTTATGTTTGATTTTCATCGAAAATATTAAAATTAAATCAATTTTCATTTCTTAGTTTATGTTTTGCGCCAGTAGCAGAAAATTTATTTTATATATATACTAATTCTCAATTGAGACTTGTCTCCATAGAGACCAGGGACTAGAAGGTCTGTCTATTGTGTATGAGGAACTCGCCAAAATTAGGCAAAAGTATAGGGACTATATTGCAATTATTGCTTATTTATATAACCCTGACCCATCTTTCTCAAATCTTTCTCAAATCAGAAACTCAATCGGCGTGATTTCGAGAGCTCCAGAGAAAACTCAACCGCGATAGGGTTTCGGCGACGGCGATATTCGGCAACGGCGATATTCGGCGATGATGATATTAAGCGACGGATTTTGATAGGTTTCGGCGGCGACAATCTCCAGTAATCGGCGTGATTTCCAGAGCTTCATAGAAAACTCAACCGCGATAGGGTTTCAACGACGATATTCGGCGACGGATTTTGATAGGTTTCAGCGGCAGAAATCTCCAGTAATCAGGTTTTTCCGACGCTCGTCTTCGATTTTCAGGTGTGAGTTTGATTTTGTGTTTTGCTTGAGTTTAATCGCATTTCTTCATTTTTTCTCTAGGTTTTTCGCCAGACATTCTGTGCGTTTGGAGTTTGTTCTAGTTGAATCAGGTATGTTCTGGTCAATTTGTGCGTTTCGTGTTTGCTAGGGTTTCTGTTAAGCTTTTCGCGAAGAAATATGCAGGTGCAGTGGAGTTTTTTACGAATTGTGTTAATCTTATTTGCATGCTAATTGTTGATTTTGTGGATGTTGAATGATTTTAATGATGCTTGATCATTTATGTTGTTTTGCATGATCTTTTATGTCTCTAAACTAATCTGTGTTTGTCCTGTTTTTAAAGAGGATCTTGATTATGACATGCTTGATGTTTTACAGTAATATCCTGATTATTAATATCTATTACTTGATCTTATTTCGATACTACTTGATTATTTTGTGGATGTTGAGATTTTGATGTTGCTTGATCATTTATGTTGTTTTGCATGATCTTTTATGTATCTAAACTTATGTCTGCCCTGTTTTTAAAGAGGATCTTATTTATGACATGCTTGTCTGAGTTTTTATTTATGACATGCTTGTCTGAGTTTTTATGCTCTTTGCATGATCTGTTCGGTTGCCTGATCCTTTTATGTTTTTGCATGATCTTTATGTGTCTGACAGGTATCTCATCTCAAAAAACGATGTATTTGATATCGTTGTTGATTAGATGTTAAATTGATGATGATGATGATGATTGGTGATGAATAAATGACGATGATGATTTTCTGATGTTGATTTTCTAATGTTTTTGTGTGTTTATTTGATCTTGTTTTGTGTGTGATTGATGTTTATGTGTGCCCATTCGATCTTGTATGTGACTGGAGAGCTTGTGTTTGACTTGCTTTGGGTCTGCACTTACTGATGTTTGTTCTGTTTAGTCCTCTGTGATTTCAAGTTTGAGTTTTGTGTTGTTCTCAATTTGTTTCGGTGCAATGAGGTTATGCAGGTTATGGCTGAAATCACAAGTCGGTTTAAGAGTAATGTAGTGGTGATGATGGTGTGAATTGCACAACAGAAGAACTTGTTGAAACTACCCCATTTTCGGTGAAGAATAAGCAAAGAATGGCGAATCAGGATCCCCTATAAGTACTGCCGTTGGATTAGAAAGTGCGCGATTCATGTGTGCCAAGATTGAGAAGGAGCTTTGTGTTGATTTCTGATGTTTCTGTTTTTTTATGGCTGTGAGACCGTTCACTTAATGTGGAATTGGCAATTTTTAGGCTTTCGAATATTTTAAATCATATTTGTAAGTAGGAATGCATCCGACTTTATATCGATCTTTTGATCTTTTGCATTTATTAGTTGATCTTTTCTGTTTGATCTTTTCTTTTATCTTCCCCCGTTGTCACTTGAGGCTGGTCTTTTGCAAGAATAGATTGATAATCTATGTTTATTACTTGATCTGTGTGCATGCTCATATATGTGGTGAAAATTCACATACAGTTTATATACAAATTCAATCATGTTACTTAAAAACATCAAGATATTAGAACGTATATGGTCAAGCAAATTGACTGAAATATCAAGAAACAGCAGTAAATGCTCAAGCAAATTGAGTAAAAGATCAAGATTATGTATATGGTCAGGCATACTGACTAAAAGATCAGGACAATGTAAATGCTCAAGCAAATTGAGTAAAACATCAAGACATAACAAAGAATGCTCAAGGAAATTGACTGAAAAATTAAGTTGTTGCCTGATCTTTTGATGTTGTTGCATGATTTGTTTATGCTGCTTGATTCTTATATGTGTTTTCTTGAGTTTTTATGTTCTTTGCATGATCTGTTATTTTGCCTGAGTTTTTATGATCGTTGCATGATATTTTATGTTTGCCTGATTGTTTTTGTTTTTTGCCTGAGTTGTTATGATCTTTGGATAATGTTTTATGTTGCCTAATTTTTTGTTTTTGTTTTTACCTGAGTTTTTATGATCTTTGCATGATGTTTTAGGTTGCCTGATCTTTTTTATAATGTTGCATGATTTTTTATACTCCTTGATCCTTATATGTGTTTGCTTGAATTGTTATGTTCTTTGCATGATCTTTTATTTTGCCTGATCTTTTTGTGTGTTTTGCCTGGGTTTTTATGATCTTTGCATGATTTTTATGTTGCCTGATTTTGTTTGTGTTTTGCCTGAGTTTTTATATTCTTTGCATGATCTTTTATGTTGCCTGATTTTTTTATGTTTTTGCATGATATTTTATGCTGCTTGATCTTGAATTTGCAGAGCAGGTCCCTGAGCTCTGTTTAACTATGAAATGACACCGAGTTTTTTGTAATTACATCTTGACCCCCGTTTTTATGTTGCTAGTTTTGTAGGATGCCTTTGGCCCTTGGTCTCCACAAAGACAGGTCTCACCAGAGATTTTCTCTTAGAAGAATATCATCCTAAGACTAGTCTTTGTTCGATACCTCGGCTTTGTTGTGCTCGTTTTAATTTCCTCCTTTTATTTTCGTGGTAGTTTCGTTTTTTGCCTTTATAATACCATTATTTCCATTTCACACTTCTTTTTTTTTGAATAAACATTTCACACCTTCATTATTCATAAGTTTATTTTTTAGAAAAAATGAAAAATTGTGGAAAGACATTAATTCAGGCACGCACTAATAATAATAAAAAACAATTATGGTAGTACTTTGTTTGTGCGGGTCTTATGACCATGTTAAAAATTAGCATATATGAAGTAAGATTTTTCTCATTTGAGACAGACCAAAGATTATATGAGACTACTATTGATTGAATTTGTCGTTGGTGAGCTTTAAATCCGCCGATTTCCTTGATTGAATTTGTCGTTGGTGAAATTGACCAAGGAAATGATCAAGAAAATTGACCGAAAGATCAATTAGCAAATTGAACGAAAGATCAAATTAACTGAAAAATCAAGGCAAAACAAAAATATTCAAGGACATTGATTGAAAGATCAAACAAACTGACAAAAAGATCAAGCAGAAATAGTAAATGCTCATTCCCCTGCTCTTGGTCTCCACAAGCACAGGTCTCACCCAAGACTTTCTGATATATATATAAGAGAAAATCTCTGGTGAGACCTGTCTTTGTGGAGACCAAGGGCCAAAGGCATCCTACAAAACTAGCAACATAAAAACGGGGGTCAAGATGTAATTACAAAAAACTCGGTGTCATTTCATAGTTAAACAGAGCTCAGGGACCTGCTCTGCAAATTCAAGATCAAGCAGCATAAAATATCATGCAAAAACATAAAAAAATCAGGCAACATAAAAGATCATGCAAAGAATATAAAAACTCAGGCAAAACACAAACAAAATCAGGCAACATAAAAATCATGCAAAGATCATAAAAACCCAGGCAAAACACACAAAAAGATCAGGCAAAATAAAAGATCATGCAAAGAACATAACAATTCAAGCAAACACATATAAGGATCAAGGAGTATAAAAAATCATGCAACATTATAAAAAAGATCAGGCAACCTAAAACATCATGCAAAGATCATAAAAACTCAGGTAAAAACAAAAACAAAAAATTAGGCAACATAAAACATTATCCAAAGATCATAACAACTCAGGCAAAAAACAAAAACAATCAGGCAAACATAAAATATCATGCAACGATCATAAAAACTCAGGCAAAATAACAGATCATGCAAAGAACATAAAAACTCAAGAAAACACATATAAGAATCAAGCAGCATAAACAAATCATGCAACAACATCAAAAGATCAGGCAACAACTTAATTTTTCAGTCAATTTCCTTGAGCATTCTTTGTTATGTCTTGATGTTTTACTCAATTTGCTTGAGCATTTACATTGTCCTGATCTTTTAGTCAGTATGCCTGACCATATACATAATCTTGATCTTTAACTCAATTTGCTTGAGCATTTACTGCTGTTTCTTGATATTTCAGTCAATTTGCTTGACCATATACGTTCTAATATCTTGATGTTTTTAAGTAACATGATTGAATTTGTATATAAACTGTATGTGAATTTTCACCACATATATGAGCATGCACACAGATCAAGTAATAAACATAGATTATCAATCTATTCTTGCAAAAGACCAGCCTCAAGTGACAACGGGGGAAGATAAAAGAAAAGATCAAACAGAAAAGATCAACTAATAAATGCAAAAGATCAAAAGATCGATATAAAGTCGGATGCATTCCTACTTACAAATATGATTTAAAATATTCGAAAGCCTAAAAATTGCCAATTCCACATTAAGTGAACGGTCTCACAGCCATAAAAAAACAGAAACATCAGAAATCAACACAAAGCTCCTTCTCAATCTTGGCACACATGAATCGCGCACTTTCTAATCCAACGGCAGTACTTATAGGGGATCCTGATTCGCCATTCTTTGCTTATTCTTCACCGAAAATGGGGTAGTTTCAACAAGTTCTTCTGTTGTGCAATTCACACCATCATCACCACTACATTACTCTTAAACCGACTTGTGATTTCAGCCATAACCTGCATAACCTCATTGCACCGAAACAAATTGAGAACAACACAAAACTCAAACTTGAAATCACAGAGGACTAAACAGAACAAACATCAGTAAGTGCAGACCCAAAGCAAGTCAAACACAAGCTCTCCAGTCACATACAAGATCGAATGGGCACACATAAACATCAATCACACACAAAACAAGATCAAATAAACACACAAAAACATTAGAAAATCAACATCAGAAAATCATCATCGTCATTTATTCATCACCAATCATCATCATCATCATCAATTTAACATCTAATCAACAACGATATCAAATACATCGTTTTTTGAGATGAGATACCTGTCAGACACATAAAGATCATGCAAAAACATAAAAGGATCAGGCAACCGAACAGATCATGCAAAGAGCATAAAAACTCAGACAATTGAACCCTATTAGCTCAGAGTTGGTAATATTGCTCATTACAAAGTTTGTAGGTTAATATGTAATTATTACAAACTATGTGGGTTGTTCTTGTAAATAGACAAGAGTTAAGAAAAAGGCATTTTTGCCCTTGGTCTCTCGTGAGACGCGTCTCTTTTGAGAATTGTCTTTCAAGATATGTCAAATGTCTTTGTACACGTTTCGTCTTTGGAACGACAAATTATGAATTACCGTGTTTTTACTATTTAGGTTATGTTTGATTTTCATCGAAAATATTAAAATTAAATCAATTTTCATTTCTTAGTTTATGTTTTGCGCCAGTAGCAGAAAATTTATTTTATATATATATCAGAAAGTCTTGGGTGAGACCTGTGCTTGTGGAGACCAAGAGCAGGGGAATGAGCATTTACTGTTTCTGCTTGATCTTTTTGTCAGTTTGTTTGATCTTTCAATCAATGTCCTTGAATATTTTTGTTTTGCCTTGATTTTTCAGTTAATTTGATCTTTCGTTCAATTTGCTAATTGATCTTTCGGTCAATTTTCTTGATCATTTCCTTGGTCAATTTCGCCAACGACAAATTCAATCAAGGAAATCGGCGGATTTAAAGCTCACCAACGACAAATTCAATCAATAGCAGTCTCATATAATCTTTGGTCTGTCTCAAATGAGAAAAATCTTACTTCATATATGCTAATTTTTAACATGGTCATAAGACCCGCACAAACAAAGTACTACCATAATTGTTTTTTATTATTATTAGTGCGTGCCTGAATTAATGTCTTTCCACAATTTTTTATTTTTTCTAAAAAATAAACTTATGAATAATGAAGGTGTGAAATGTTTATTCAAAAAAGAAGAAGTGTGAAATGGAAATAATGGTATTATAAAGGTAAAAAACGAAACTACCACGAAAATAAAAGGAGGAAATTAAAACGAACACAACAAAGCCGAGGTATCGAACAAAGACTAGTCTTAGGATGATATTCTTCTAATAATCCAAGGACCCAGACTTATGAATGTCATAATCATAAGTCTTTCTTAATATGTTGCTTCGTCCAGAGTATAAATAAATAGATATTTTAAATAAATCTTCGTACATATATTACTCCAAAAGAATATTACAAGTTTTAGAAAAGTCAATTTTATACAAGAGAATATTACAAGTTTTAGAAAAGTCAATAAATTTTCGTACATACTAGTAGAACTCCACCGCACGTTGTGCGTTGTGCTTGAGCAGTTTTGTTTTGATTAAATAATATAAATTGTTTAATATATTACGGTAAGATAATAAATATAATGAAATTGAAGAAATATGTAACAAATATAATTAAATATATGTTTTATTTGTAATATTGAACAAAATAAATTCCAAAATCTTATTAAAAACTATTACAAATATGCTAATAAATTATTCCACCTAAATTAATAAACAAAATAAGGAAAATCTGTTTCAAATGAAATGAGCTAACCCAAAAAAAAAACCAAAATTGTCATTGTACTATATAAATAAAAAGAATCACTTTATATTGCTAAGTTCTTATACTTCATCTAGTTTGAGCTTCTTGTGACCATAGGGGTGTTTTTCTTAGTTCCTAAGAATATAAAAATATTTTTTGTTAGAATTATCAATCACTAAAGAGATGAGTATAAAGATTGTCGTAATTAAATGTACACGAACTTAGGGTGTAAACTTACTTTCGTATTCTTCTTTGTTCAATATTTTTTTTTTGTAGAATTGAAGATCTAGGTTTTGTCGTATATGATGGTCTAGTTTCTTTTATTTAGTGTTTCGTACTTGATTGATTAAAATTTCGACTTCATAGTATTTTTCCAAATATGTTAACATGTATTTTATTGTTTTTTTAATCCTTCAGTTTTGTGGCTCTTAGGAGTCGTGTGGTTCAATGTGGGAAATTAATTCTGCAGATTTTGTATTTCACGTGAACTTAATTCCACGATTCAAATGCATAATTTATATGAATCTGTTTGTGTTTGGTTGGCAGCGAGTAATTTGTATTTCCTAGGATTTTATTTTTGTTATTTTGGCCCCGTTTGGTGACGAGAGTTTTGAAGAGCGTTTAGCTTTTTGGGTTAAATATGGACAGTTGACTCAGCTCTTCTTGGTGTTTGGTGAAAAACTTTTTCTAATTAGCTGTTTTGATGAAACCTCTCGTTTCTGAAACGCCAGAAAGAGCAGCATTTACAAAAAATTAAACAAAACAATATATCAAAATATCTTTTTTATCCTTATTCTCACAAAATTTCCTTAAAACTAATAATTTATATATATATAATTCAACTTTGCAAAATTTTCATACGTACACAATATATTTAAGATATTTTTGTACGTACGTACATTTTTCAATATTTTTAATTTATTTTTGAAGTATTATAAATATTGAAATTAAAATGGCACATGCTAAATATATATCAAAATAAACTTTTTATGTAATGTAATCCTTTTTTTTTTTAATAAACGTAGATATATTATAATAAAGAATAATAATTTAAATAATAAAAATAAATAAACATATAAGTGATAATTATTTTCGATAAACAAGTAAAATACTAAAATAATAATTAATAATAAATTGTACTAATGTCTATTTCAGTCATTTAACGCATTGAAACAGCTATCAGCTAATTGTTATTTGCCAACCACTAATGTACAAAACGCAAGTCAAACCGCTAGTAAAACAGCTAATAGAATATGCTAACAGCTAATAAAATCTGCTAACAGCTAACCGCTAAAAGCTGATTGCCAAACGAGGCATTTGTTTGGTTCACGTCACTTTCTACGCGTGTATGGTTGAGGATTGGAAGAAATAGGAAAATTGAAAGAATGTATTTGATAAAATAGTAATATCACGTCAAAAGTACGCGGAATTGTATTCTACCAACCACTACCTCGGGAAGATAATTCGTACGTTATGTTGGAAATAAAAATTCCTCAGAATTGTAAATTTCTATGTTTCTACGTATTTCTGTCCACCAAACAACACGACACATGGTAAAATCCTCAACATTTATAATTACCTCATAATATACGAGTACCAAACGAATCCTTAATTGATACATATGTTGTAGTTTCAACTGATTTATTCCGGTACATGATATATTCCTGGAATTCTTTTTTAATTGTTAGTTATTAATTCTAGAATTCAAGATAGAGAAGGTCTCTTGTGAGACTTGTCTCAATTGAGACTTAGGGACAAAATTGTCCTTTTATGTGTTAGGGGTCTTAACATAATTATTTTATGTTTCACATATTACGAAGTAGACTCTTCAGATTCTGATTTTTCTTCGCTACTATCGTAGTCTATTTCTGATTCTTCTATGATGTATACAATTTCTATATCATCATATTTTTCTTCTATGGGTTCATATCCCATATTATATGCAAACTCTAATAATTTAATTTTATTAGAATCTTGCCTATTAGGACATTCATTTGCATAGTGTCCTTCGATGTTGCATATCCAACATCTACAATTTTTCTTTCCTTTTGGACAGAATTTTTGTTTTTCTGATTTTGTATCAGATTTCTTTTTAAAGAATTTTCCTGGTCGGAATTTCTTCTTCTTTTTAATAAATTTATATTTAGAGGAATTTTTCTTAGAAAATAATTTTTTCTTCTTTTTATATTCTGTTCTACAGCCGTATTCTACAGGATTTTCTCCTGATATTGCACAGCAGTTTCTATTAAACTTTTTAAGTTTTTCTGAGTTCTTATTAGTTCACAGAATTTTGACAGTTCATCTTTTACTATTCTTATAGCATACCCTTGGCTGTAACTAGAAGTTCTTCTATTGAAAGTTTCAATTTTAAACCTTTCTAATGCTTTTTCTCCTACCAAAGGTATTTTTCTAAGATATTGAAGTATCATTTCTGGAAATTCAATTTGTTCTAGTTTGTAAAGATTTACTTCATAGTCACAATTGAATTCTTCTAAGTAACATATATCACAGAGTTGTAGTTCTGCTAAACGTTTCCTAGCTTTTTCTTGTACTAGTTGTTTTTCATGTATTTTATCACCAGTAAAATCAATTCCTAGGAACATAGTATATAATCCATCTAGAACTATATCTAGAATATTATATGGAATGTTGTTGTTATCATCTGTCCAAATGGTGTTTTTTATAAATTCTTTTGCTATTCCTAGACTCTTATGTTCTATTAATAACAATATAGTTCTTGATTCTGTATAGGCATCAGGATTAGTTTGAATTACTAAACTTAATTCTGCTGCCCATTTATCAATGATTTCTTTCCTATTATTTTGACAGTCAATATTTAGGAAATTATCATCTGATCCTTTTGAACTATTAACCTTGGATTTTGCACTTTCTGGAAAATACCATGGTTGATTAGCTCTTCTTCTTTTAGAGCCCATATATGAGCTTTCTCCTTTTTCTCTTTTAACATTTATGTTAAAGTTTTTAGGTACGTCATCTGAATCGTAATTGCTAATTACTTGTTCGCTTATTTCAGATTCACTAGCTGATTCTTCATTATTTAAGACTTTTAAGTCTTCAAATCCAAACAATTGCTTTAGTTTGGGGCTGTTTTCTATTTCTTGGTTTGCTAGTTCATCGTTCTCTAATTCTAGCAACCTAAGAGCGTGGTCAAGTAAATCGAAGTTTTCTTCGTTTACCTGTAATTCATCACCTTCTAGATGATCCCAGAAGATTTTTTCAATCTTTGGTATATAATTGGTCATATTGGTTGTTTGTCATTTTTACCAAATGGCCAAGTTAATGCTTTAGGATTTCCAGAGGATCCTAATTCTGCATTTCCTACTCCGTGATTGGGGTAAGAATATTTTCCTAAACTTATAGGTTTTGGTCTTTCCTCATCCCCCAAAGGAGTTATCTTTAAATCTTTTTGTTCTAAGATCACTTTCTGGTTTTCTTGAATTATTGTTGTTAATTCGATGATAATTTTTGCTGCTGCAGCTTCTAACTTATTATCTTCTTTAGTTAGAATATTTAGAATTTCTTCTAATTTTGTTTTTAAAAGGTTTATCTCTTCTTTTATTTCTGTAAAACTCATTAGGACATTTCTTCAAGCTGAATTTTCATGTCCTCTATTCGTTTTGACATTCCCATCAAGAGATCTCTCTCGCTGGGTTCTTTGGAAATACTTCTTCTAGAAGGTTCTCCAATAATAAGTTTATTCCTTTCAATTCTTGATTTATAACGTTCTCCCATGGGTTTTTTGTCTTTAGCTATATCAATAGCCCATTTATTATCCACAGGGGAGATTTCAGAAAACTGTTTATCTTGAACAGTTCCTATTTGAGAAAATACATCTTCTAGTTCAATATATTCTTTTTTTCTATAGTCAATACTGTGATGACTATTTGTTAAAGCATAAGCAACCAGATAGGTTAAGCTGAATACTTTATCTCCTTTATTCATTAAATCTTCTCTTTCAAATTTATGAATGAAGGATAATGTTTTGTCTAGATTTGCTGTATCTAAACTAATACCAAATTTAGGATAGACTGTAAACATGAATTTTTGGTAAGCTAAATTTCCTCTAGCTGCACCTAAAATGCAATCTTGCCTATCATTTATTCTGTTGTCTATCAAGACCATTTTGACTGGGGAATCTATTCCCTCTTGAAATTCTGATTTCAATAGGATTTTGACGGCACCAAAGTGTACCATTGTGATAGTATCTCTGATTTTAATATCTATTTTGTTTAAATTTTCTTTAATTTCCTTTAGAGTAATTAAAGGTAAATATACTTCTCCTGTAGTATCTTTGATATCTACATGCATCTCTTTAGTACCTACAAAATAGTAGATGCTATTTTTCCTTTTTAATTTTTCTAAAAAAGGTACATTAAAGATATTTTCTTTTCTTAGATTAAGTTTTGAAGACCTAATTTTTGAGAGTAATTCTTGTTTGATCAAGAAGCTTCCGATGAATCCTTCATTAGATTCAAAGGTTTGAACGCTAGAAACATCCTGATTTTCATCAATTGTTTCTTCTATATTATCTAAATGATTCATTTTAACGAATTTTTTAGATAACAGTTGTCATTTTAAACATGGCTCTGATACCAGGTTTTTGGTGATCTACGAGAGATCTGCGGAATTTTTAATTTTCTTTTATACATTTTAAACATCCTTTATAGATGTTCATATAATGCACAAGAGTTTGATGTTTTTCACAAAATCTTGTTCCAAAACTATACCTAGATTGACTATAAGGGCCAACTCTACGGAATTTAGATAATTTCTTATCTTCTTTAGTTAATTCTCTGTCAAGAATTGATTTACAAACGTTTTTATCCATTTGAATGATTTTTAAGAGTTCATCCTTTTTACAGAATCTTGAGATTCTTTTATACATTTTATGCATACTTTAAAGGTATTCATAAATTGTACATAAATTTGGGTTTGATGTTTTTTACAAAACTTAGTACAAAAACTGTATCTGGATTGACTATTGTCATTATTTCTATGGAATTCAGATAAATTTTTATCTTCTTTTGATATCTCTCTGTTGAGAATAGATTTACAAATATTTTTGCTCATTCAAGCTTCGATATTCTATTTGATGTAATTTATGAATTTAATACTTTAGAACCCTAAGTAATACATGCAATCTTCTTATATCTTTCTTTCTATATTATTAAGAGTGTATGGTTATCCTGTTATCTGTTTATAACTTAACCAATCCTGCGAATCTTGTTTCCCTAAACGGCCACCTGCCTAAGCGGTACTCCCTATTCTATGGACTCCAGGTTTCATTATAACAGATAAACATGTATACAACAATCATTAATAAGAAAGAAGATATAGGTTATAGAAACTTACATGTAATTACAAGAGGGCCCTAAAGTGCTTTTTATTCACACATAGTAGATCCAAAGATCAGACAGAATCCTGGACGAGGTTCGTCTCCAGGAGATTACAGAAGTTGAATTTAAAAGACAAGGAGGCACAGAAGTGAGGGGCGCTCCCATATTACAAGAAATGAACTTCCTTTTATAGGGAAGGAAGGGTCTGTATTATTGAAGAGGGGTGCGTCATCCCTTACGTACAAACGCACTTACATTATTGCCTCTACTTAAAGTAGACGCACTACTGCATTATTGCACCCACTTAGAGCAGATGCATTATTATCCCACTACCTGCTATCACTTAAAGTGGAGGGGTCCACGGGACTGTCGGCAGCCCTGATGGTGGAAATGCTGATGGTGGAGATGTCACTATCTTCTTTAGTGGGAGATCCACTTTCTTCTGAGCATCTACCACATAGATAATTGTTACGGTAATTCTTCAACCTTTTACAAAGGTCTGGAGTATGTTCTCCCAAAATAAATGGATTAACCAAAGTATTTTGGAATTTGACAAATTTGCCTTCATCGGCTTCGCTGATCTTCTTGGGTGACTTGCTGTATATCAAGATGGTGGCATCTTGATAGTTGACAAACAGTCCATCATCTGAACTGAAACTGAAAAGTTTTTGAACAAAACCTTCCAATCTTTTTATTGCTAAGGGTAGCAAATCGCTAGCCTCAAGGTTGCACTCCATGGGCTGAGATGGATGATAATGATCTCCTTTGCAAATGCCAATCTGGACTAAATGCTGAGGATGATATACCAATAATCCTAATTGATTCCAGTATGGACCGGAACTATTAATTTTCAGAAAAACTTCTTGCCCTGGTTTGGTGCATTTTTTTCTGAAAGTCTTAATTGTATCAATAATAGCCTTAGGAAAATGGCTAATTTCTAATAAATTAGGACTTGGATATATGGTTTTTACCAAACCATATTGGAATGCCTCATAGACCTGTTCGGGATTAGCATTCTTGGTGAAGTTGTAGTAACTTAAGTTTTTGGAGTCTGTAGTGAAGAACTTTTCTTCCAAAAACTTTTCTTCATTGGCAGATCTTGCATATCGATAGCAGTATTCGAAGCCTGCTTCCGTTATTTCATCGGAGTAATCTACTTTTGTAGATTTTGCCATGTCTTCCCTTGGTTTGCTGGGAAGTCTTCCTAGTGAGGTTAATGACTTCTTTTTGGACAATAGAGCTGCACTGAAGGTGTTAGGCTTTATCATCTCTCCATTGGTAACTAGCTCCAGAGGTGCTAGTAAAGATGACCCAGTATATAGGTCTGCTGAAGTTCTTGCTTCTTGGAAAGATTTGAACTTCTTGTGTGCAATGTTGGAAACTCCTTCAGTTGCTTTTTTGGCGAAGCTCCAATCTTCATAGATCCCGGCATTAGGGCCATTATAGACCACATAATATGTTTTAGATCTTTTTGGGATTTGAATTCCCTCTTCGGATTTCTCCGATGCTAAAGGTGTAACTTTAGTCTGTGGGATTGGAATTCCCTGATTTGGCCTTAAGCAAAAATCTACTGGGCTAACCAGTTTGATGGAAGTTTGTACTTCCTTCTGGATTTTTGGCAAATCCACAGCCTTCAACGGATTTGTTGATTCTTTACCAACTGCCGTTTGCGTTGGAATAGTCTTGTCTTTCTCTTTTGAGGGAGAAGGTGACAAGATAACCTTTTTTACTTCATTTTCAGAAGCTTGCTCTTTTTCTTTACCCAATTTGATCAGGTTAAGATACTTGAGCTTGGCTCGGACCAGCTCCAGTTCCTGGACTAAAAGTCCTTCTTGCAGCTTTAGCTGCTCCATTTCATCCATGCTGGATGCTTCACAAAGAAACAAACATTAGAAACATTTGTATTATTCTTTATAATCTTGCTGAAATTCTCTGGTAAGAAAATCTGCAAAATAATTCTTGGTACCTGCAATATGAATAACATCAAAATCATATCTAGATAACCACATTTGCCATCTAACTAGACGACCTTGTTTATTATCTCCTTTTAAATTTATCTTTAGGAAATAAGTAAAATTCTTATTATCTGTTCTTACTAGAAATCTGCAAGGGGTTAGATAAACAGAGAATTTTTTAATTACTCTAATAACAGAAAGATATTCTTTCTCGTTACTATGATAATTCTTTTCAGCAGCTTTAAAGCTTCCTGAAGTGTATCGGCAAATGTATTCTTTACCATTATTTTCTGCTTTAAGAATTCCTCCCCAGAATAAATCTGATGCATCAGTTTCTATGATTAGTTTATCCTCAGGTTGTGGGTGATAAAGCTTGGGAAAGTTTTTTAAACTTTTCTTTACTTTTACCATATAGATGGTATCTGAATCTTTCCATTCCCATGGAATATCTTCCTTAAGCTTTGCTTGTAATGGTGCTCTGACCTGGGCAAGCTTAGGAATATAATCAGAAGCATAAGTGAGGATTCCTAAGAATCTCTGCAACTGTTTTTTGTTTTCAAGGATATCTGGGAATTTTTGAATATGTTCCAAGATATGATCTTGAGGTCGATGAGATCCTTCTTCAATTTCTAGTCCTAGAAAACTGATTTTAGTTTTAAAAAGCTGTGTTTTCTTTTTTGAGAGTATTATTCCCAGAGAAGCACATTTTTTAAGTACTGCTGCTACTTGCCACAGATGTTGTCTCATTATTACTAAAGACTAAAATGTCATCAATATAAACACAACAGAATTTTTCAAAGGTCCTAAATGCATTCTGCATATGTCTTTGAAATATGGCTGGAGCCTGTTTTAACCCAAAGGGTACAACATTCCACTGGTAATGACCTTGTGGACATGTGAAAGCAGTTAATAATTGTGATTCTTCATCAAGCAATACTTGCCAGAATCCTGATTTACAATCAAAACTACTGAATATCTTCTTTCCTCTTATTAGAGTTAATAACTCATCTTTATTATGAAGGTTATGACTGTCTCCTATTGTAGCTGTATTTATAGCTTTATAGTTGACAACCATTCTCTTTTTTCCTCTGCGTTTTTCAGCTTCATTTTCTACCAAGAAAGCTGGAGACATGTGAGGTGATTTGCTAGGTTTAATCACTTTTAATTCTAGTAATTCCTTAATTTGTTTTCCAAACTCTTCTCTATCCTTAGGACTATATTGCATTGGTTTAACCTTTACAACTGTCTTAGGATTGATTAGTTTTATGGTTGCTGTCATCCAATATTTTGATTTGTTAGGATCTATTGGATTTTATGAACACACAGAATCTAAAAGTGTTTCTATTTTACAAAGTTTTGTACTTTGAAGCACAAAAATTTGTTGTTCTTTAGTATACATACCCCCCCCCCCTCCTTAAAAGAGAAGCAATTTTATTAGGGCTAATATTTAGCGCCTCTGGTTTTGGTAATTTAGATTTCTTTTTCATGTATTCTAAATAACCTGGAACTCCTACTTTAAGAGCTTTTCTTATTTTTCCTATATGTACAGGATTATTATTTAGAGTGAAAATTATCCTATCTGTGTATTGGACAAATGGATGATACAACAGACAGAAATTATTCCCAATAATAAAATCTATTCCAGATTCTTGTTGATATACAGTTGGAATATGAAATATTTCACCTGCTATCATTATATTAAGATTTTTACAGACCTTAGAGAGTATGATATGTGATCCATTTCCAATTTTTACTCTTATTGGTCTTTCTACATTTACCCAATGTTCTTTAGGTATTACATTTTTGCTAGCAACACACATGCTTGCTCCGGTGTCTACATAGCAATGTAATTCAATTTGTTTATATCCAGAAAATTTTAATTTTCCTTTTATATAAATCGAATTTGAGTTGGTAATATTGCTCATTACAAAGTTTGTAGGTTAATATGTAATTATTACAAACTATGTGGGTTGTTCTTGTAAATAGACAAGAGTTAAGAAAAAGGCATTTTTGCCCTTGGTCTCTCGTGAGACGCGTCTCTTTTGAGAATTGTCTTTCAAGATATGTCAAATGTCTTTGTACACGTTTCGTCTTTGGAACGACAAATTATGAATTACCGTGTTTTTACTATTTAGGTTATGTTTGATTTTCATCGAAAATATTAAAATTAAATCAATTTTCATTTCTTAGTTTATGTTTTGCGCCAGTAGCAGAAAATTTATTTTATATATATATCAGAAAGTCTTGGGTGAGACCTGTGCTTGTGGAGACCAAGAGCAGGGGAATGAGCATTTACTGTTTCTGCTTGATCTTTTTGTCAGTTTGTTTGATCTTTCAATCAATGTCCTTGAATATTTTTGTTTTGCCTTGATTTTTCAGTTAATTTGATCTTTCGTTCAATTTGCTAATTGATCTTTCGGTCAATTTTCTTGATCATTTCCTTGGTCAATTTCGCCAACGACAAATTCAATCAAGGAAATCGGCGGATTTAAAGCTCACCAACGACAAATTCAATCAATAGCAGTCTCATATAATCTTTGGTCTGTCTCAAATGAGAAAAATCTTACTTCATATATGCTAATTTTTAACATGGTCATAAGACCCGCACAAACAAAGTACTACCATAATTGTTTTTTATTATTATTAGTGCGTGCCTGAATTAATGTCTTTCCACAATTTTTTATTTTTTCTAAAAAATAAACTTATGAATAATGAAGGTGTGAAATGTTTATTCAAAAAAGAAGAAGTGTGAAATGGAAATAATGGTATTATAAAGGTAAAAAACGAAACTACCACGAAAATAAAAGGAGGAAATTAAAACGAACACAACAAAGCCGAGGTATCGAACAAAGACTAGTCTTAGGATGATATTCTTCTAATAATCCAAGGACCCAGACTTATGAATGTCATAATCATAAGTCTTTCTTAATATGTTGCTTCGTCCAGAGTATAAATAAATAGATATTTTAAATAAATCTTCGTACATATATTACTCCAAAAGAATATTACAAGTTTTAGAAAAGTCAATTTTATACAAGAGAATATTACAAGTTTTAGAAAAGTCAATAAATTTTCTTACATACTAGTAGAACTCCACCGCACGTTGTGCGTTGTGCTTGAGCAGTTTTGTTTTGATTAAATAATATAAATTGTTTAATATATTACGGTAAGATAATAAATATAATGAAATTGAAGAAATATGTAACAAATATAATTAAATATATGTTTTATTTGTAATATTGAACAAAATAAATTCCAAAATCTTATTAAAAACTATTACAAATATGCTAATAAATTATTCCACCTAAATTAATAAACAAAATAAGGAAAATCTGTTTCAAATGAAATGAGCTAACCCAAAAAAAAAACCAAAATTGTCATTGTACTATATAAATAAAAAGAATCACTTTATATTGCTAAGTTCTTATACTTCATCTAGTTTGAGCTTCTTGTGACCATAGGGGTGTTTTTCTTAGTTCCTAAGAATATAAAAATATTTTTTGTTAGAATTATCAATCACTAAAGAGATGAGTATAAAGATTGTCGTAATTAAATGTACACGAACTTAGGGTGTAAACTTACTTTCGTATTCTTCTTTGTTCAATATTTTTTTTTTGTAGAATTGAAGATCTAGGTTTTGTCGTATATGATGGTCTAGTTTCTTTTATTTAGTGTTTCGTACTTGATTGATTAAAATTTCGACTTCATAGTATTTTTCCAAATATGTTAACATGTATTTTATTGTTTTTTTAATCCTTCAGTTTTGTGGCTCTTAGGAGTCGTGTGGTTCAATGTGGGAAATTAATTCTGCAGATTTTGTATTTCACGTGAACTTAATTCCACGATTCAAATGCATAATTTATATGAATCTGTTTGTGTTTGGTTGGCAGCGAGTAATTTGTATTTCCTAGGATTTTATTTTTGTTATTTTGGCCCCGTTTGGTGACGAGAGTTTTGAAGAGCGTTTAGCTTTTTGGGTTAAATATGGACAGTTGACTCAGCTCTTCTTGGTGTTTGGTGAAAAACTTTTTCTAATTAGCTGTTTTGATGAAACCTCTCGTTTCTGAAACGCTAGAAAGAGCAGCGTTTACAAAAAATTAAACAAAACAATATATCAAAATATCTTTTTTATCCTTATTCTCACAAAATTTCTTTAAAACTAATAATTTATATATATATAATTCAACTTTTGCAAAATTTTCATACGTACACAATATATTTAAGATATTTTTGTACGTACGTACATTTTTCAATATTTTTAATTTATTTTTGAAGTATTATAAATATTGAAATTAAAATGGCACATGCTAAATATATATCAAAATAAACTTTTTATGTAATGTAATCCTTTTTTTTTTAATAAACGTAGATATATTATAATAAAGAATAATAATTTAAATAATAAAAATAAATAAACATATAAGTGATAATTATTTTCGATAAACAAGTAAAATACTAAAATAATAATTAATAATAAATTGTACTAATGTCTATTTCAGTCATTTAACGCATTGAAACAGCTATCAGCTAATTGTTATTTGCCAACCACTAATGTACAAAACGCAAGTCAAACCGCTAGTAAAACAGCTAATAGAATATGCTAACAGCTAATAAAATCTGCTAACAGCTAACCGCTAAAAGCTGATTGCCAAACGAGGCATTTGTTTGGTTCACGTCACTTTCTACGCGTGTATGGTTGATGATTGGAAGAAATAGGAAAATTGAAAGAATTTATTGGATAAAATAGTAATATCACGTCAAAAGTACGCGGAATCGTATTCTACCAACCACTACCTCGGGAAGATAATTCGTACGTTATGTTGGAAATAAAAATTCCTCAGAATTGTAAATTTCTATGTTTCTACGTATTTCTGTCCACCAAACAACACGACACATGGTAAAATCCTCAACATTTATAATTACCTCATAATATACGCGTACCAAACGAATCCTTAATTGATACATATGTTGTAGTTTCAACTGATTTATTCCGGTACATGATGTATTCCTGGAATTCTTTTTTAATTGTTAGTTATTAATTCTAGAATTCAAGATATGTCAAAACTCAAAAAGAGCTCATTTGATTTATAACGTAAAATTGTAATTTGTTCAATTCTGTGCAAATGGTTAGGCACAGCTATTTATAAAAGCATCATAAATTGCGTGTATAATAATAGATAAAAAATGAAAAGTAAAATCTTTTCAAACAAATCTAACTTGGTAGGGTTTTTATATAAAGAAATAATCTTATATATAAGGTGATTAAAATCAATTTCACTAAAATTTCTATAATATCCTATAGTACATACACAAATTATAAATAGGAAAAATAGTCTATCGTAAACGAAATAAAAAAGAATCAATTTTGTACACTAATTTAGATATTAATTTTATGGGATATCTTAAAATATATCATCCCATATGAAGAACATCATCCCATATGAAGAATGCTACTAAACTAAATCGAGGACATTGGCGGAATATGGTCAAAACATCACGCACATAATCAACATTATGTAAGGCATCATTACATTAGCAATCACAAAAAAATACACGTGCCTAAATTACTCGTATACATTATATTTCTGAAAATAAAGTTAAAAGAGTATAAAATTTTCAAAATTAGCTCACAATCAAATATTTCTCTGCCTAAAAAATTGAGATATCCGGATTATAAAGAAAATCTAATTGAAGAGTAAATAGTATGAAAAACAATAACTAAGATTAGATGATACCTGAAGGAAGATGATTCTTATCAAATCACATATGCAAACTTCACCTAAGAACATGGATATCACACATGTATGCATAGAGATACAAATTCAACACCAAAAAATATTATTAAAAATAAATAAATATTACATTAGATGATCAGATATTACCTGAAAAAAAAACACGTGATTCTTGGAATATTGATGCACTCACCACCAAATAGTATTAAATTTTTTGAAGATTGTATTAGATGAATATATAAATAACCAATGATCTTATCATCATGATCAACGTTTAAACGGAGGGGTGTTAAACTTGTATGTGCACGCATTTGAAGTTTTAAGTGAGCAGAAACAATAATAATATTAAAAGTGTTTCTGATTAAAACCTTTGTGTCTGGAGCGTTTCATTCCTTCGAAGGATCCTCCAGCTTGTTGCAGCCTTGCGGGTGAGCTGATGAAACAATCAAAGGCTTCAGGATATGGATACTTTGATTATAAATACATAAATATATGTGTAGGAGATATACTTGAAAAAGTAGAATAAATTTATTCATGGAATAATATATTGTTGTATTCTATAGGGTTAATCAATATATTTAGGTAAATAATCACAATAGTATATTTGTTGTACGTTTAGCCTTACAGTAATAACATAAATAACCAAGGTATATATATTCTTGCGTTGGTAGCACAAAATCCATTTAGCCTAATATAACATTAATATATTGTTGTATTGATAGTTTCTTTTTAATATTCATATACCTTATTTATTGAGTTTTATCCACAAAATAAGTGTCACATAAATAAATAATTTACACAATATTCTAGGACACCAAAAATCATAACAATCATCATACAATTAATCATCAAATGACTTAACATAACATATTTATTTCCATATTTACATGGCGGCTTAATCAAATCAAATATTGTTACATTAATACCATATTTATATTGACGGCTTACAAAACTACGTCGTTTAATATTTTACATATCAATAATGAATAAAAAAAAAGTGTTATTATTGAATAATAATGTTTTCCCTTTTACTTAACTAGAGTTTCTGACTTAAACTAACGAGAACAGGCTCAAAATGAGCAATCTCTTGCATTAGAAACCACACACACACACATATATATATTTATCATAAAATATGTATTCCTATTAATGTTCTAAACATCATGCACAGTGCCCTTTGATTGCAACAATTTTTTGTTTTTTATTTGAAATTAGCATAAAAAAAACGTCACTATTTTGATTGACTTGCGCACAAAGACTTGGCAGAAATTTGGGAAATAAAATTAGCGATGAACATTATTATAAATACGGAGGCCAAATAATACAATTCGAAATCATACCGATCGATAACTGCACGGCTTTGAAGACGATGAAGGGAGGCTGTTTTTATTTCTGCTTCTTTCTCATACTGATGATGTTTCTCGCAACAAACAATGTTGCTGATGCATCAGCATTGTCTGGATTGTTCAAATTTGGAATACGAATAGGAAAAATAATCTTCAAACACGTCATTAAGGTGAGCATATATATGTATTTCATTTTTGAATACATTGATTTTCACTCCAGTTCAGTTCAGTACAACAAGAAATAAAACTCTAGCAAACATGGCCTAAGTATAAAGATCTACCATATGCATACACTATAATTACGGATACAACAACTGCACGGTATAATTTATCGGCACTAACCATTTTTTTAATTTAATGGCAGACTAACGATGAAGGTTCGGTGGTTTGTGTACCTATCTCTGATCAGCCAGCATTTGATCATCCTTTGCTCGGAGACCACGAAATTAAGGTTGATTTTATACTTATCCAAATTTCCATGACACAAACATTATATTTTTCTTTATCAGAACACTTTCAACTCATGCATGCATATACGTGTATATGTATATATATATGTATGGAATTGTGCAGCAGCTTCAACCGAGCAATTATCCCCAAGGATTCCTCTTCAACAGCATACCAAATCAAATCACTGATCAGGAATGGCAGCTGAGCGGGACATGCCCCAACGGAACAATTCCGATGAATAAAGAAACCTACTTTGAACAGAAAATACTCAGCTTCAAGAAGTCTCCTTTTGTAGCCGGCCCCGATGATTTCTCCGGCGGGAGTGGCCACGAGGTAACAAAATTAGCAAAAAAAATAAAAAATAGTGGACATATATGCAAATCCAAAATCCATATTTTCAGACCTCGTTATTCTAAATTTGTTAAAATAATTTTTTATTAAATTACTATTCTAGTTGAATTCTGATTCTTAAGTTTCAATTTTATTCAATAACAAACATCTTTATAAGTATTTCTAACTAATTTATTTATTAGTATGCAATTTACCGTTTGGGACAAGGCAAGTACGACGGGGCAAAAGCAGTCATAGACACACGGAAACCACGTTTAGAGATGGACGCTGAATTTACCTTATCTCAAATTTGGCTCGTCGCTGGTTCTGGTTATGGTTCTGACCTTGAAACTATAGAAGTTGGTTGGCATGTAAGTCCCTATTTTTTTTTTTTAATTATCGTCACTCATTTGGATGTGCTTTATTGATTAATCAGTAATTATTATCTTTCTAATTAATCAGTGTTATTCATGAACGAACAGGTGAATCCTCGAGTCAACAAAGATAGACGGACAAGACTATTTGTGTATTGGACAGTAAGGACCGGTTTACTAGAGCTTATTTCTTATTTCTTGATGAACTGAACTGAAGTGAAGTAAAAATTGATGTATTGAAAAATAGAATCAGCATGACTGAATTAACAAAAATTTCATCAAATTACATTTTCACTGAACTGAATTGAATTGAACTGAACTGATCTACAGATAAGCTCTGTTAAACAGGGCCTAAGTTAGTATATAATTTAAATGTAAATTAGTTTAATTGAGATTCTACACAATAAGTTTATGGCATACATTCTTAGTTTCTGAAAATGATTATATATATATATATATATATATATATATATATATATATATCTAATATTGCTATATTTATAATATGCTGCCGTATGGCAGAGAGACAATTATGAAACATCAGGATGCTACAACTTAGAATGCCCCGGGTTTGTTCAAACAAGCAACCAGATATTGATAGGTGGAAGCATTACAGATTCAGGAGAGATTACTCTGCTTGTTTTCAAGGTATAAATACATCCAATTCATTTATAGTCATAATTGAAATAGTGAAATTTAGGAAAATTCATGAAATAGTGGACTTAGGTGATTTGAATTTGTGTGCAGGATGAAAGGCAAAAGGTTTGGTGGCTAATATACAACGAGATCACAGTAGGTTACTGGCCTTTCTCACTATTCAGACTCCTGCAAGGCAGTGCTTCGCGGGTGGACTTTGGCGGAGAGATCACAAACAAGAACACAAACACTACTAAAAAAATGGTCTTTGCCAACATTTTTGTAAGGACACTTTTAATCAGTGTAGTAATAAAGGAATATCAGGACACTATATTTATTACTAGAATTGACTTCCACAATATTGTGTTACCATAGGTACTTGTGAAGACAATATAAATATTGTGTCCACAAAAGATCATATTGGGACACTATATAAAAAGCATATCCCAACAATATATATTTGTGTATGGATATTTACACTATAATGACAATCACTTATGTAGCAAGATTAAATTCCAATTAACATTATATAGTAAGATGTGCAGATGTTGATTATGTGGTAAAAACACATAATCACGATATTTTTGTAATATATGCATAATTATTTCTTGAAAAATTAAAGTGTTACTATGAACATAAATTTAGTTTCTTAGAAAATAATTTCAGTTACGAACCTGGGAATGGTCTGGGAATTGCTATCATAGTAGAGCCAATGGAGTCTCCAAATCGCCCACATAATGTAAAAAAAGATTAAAAAACAAATTATAGCTTCAATAGTTATAATTCATATACCTACTGTGTCTTTCAAAGTAGAAATCTCTCCGACCTAAATAAAAAGGTTTAATTTGAGCAGCTGTACATATTAATAAATAATAAACATCAGGTGCAACATTTTGATAATCCTTCCTCGATTTGATAATCAGTTTAATAGCTACTAAGTTTTTTCTTGTTTTTGGCTGCATTTGAGCTATATTGTATAGCCTAAACCAACTGCAAGCAACAATTAATTTTTGTATATAGAAACCATATTTTTTGCAATCTTTGTTTCCTTCAAATGAAATTGTTATTGATACTTACCTATTCAAAAGAAACGTTGATTATATTTCTCAAAAATAATATTAGAATCATCAATTTTTGTTTTCATTTATACATTTTTTTCCTCCTTTAAAAAATTGGGTTTCTTAATATTATTTTCTAAACATACTATATATCACATTTTCATAAATGGTAGCCTCTAAATATTATATAAATCAGTTCAGTTCAATTCATCATTTAATAAAAATAATTTGTTAAAATTTAACTTAATCAAATAATACACTTGTATTTTTAATACATTAATTTTTAATTCATTCAAAATGGAATATATCCCAGAAAATAGGCACTTGATCATACCTTACACCTTTCGTTTCATTGTTATCCTTCTTCAGTGTTAGAACTTTTATATATAAAAAAAGTGATGGAACTTTTTATTTTTGAAAAATTCTTTGGTGATGGAACTTAAGTTTAAATAACCATCAGTTTAGTGACCCTATCTTTTTTGCACATCAGTTTAATTTAGTTTAATTCAGTGAAAATATAACTGGATTAAATTTATGTTATTTCAGTCACGCTGATTCTTTTTTTAATACATTAATTTTTACTTCAATTCAGTCTAGTTTAATTCATCAAAAAACAAGCTGATGTAAACAAGGCCTGAGCGTATAATATATGACTTAGAATTAATTTTTTTGGTCTATAATAGTTGAAGGCTTGTAACATTATATAGTTAAGCTAAATTTCAATAAATTACCAAACAATATCAAGCGGTGTAATAGTAAAATTGCCCTGATAAGGGATCATATATTTTATAGCTGAATATAAGGTTCAGGTAATATTTCTTAATATCTCATATTTGTAGCATAACCATTAATTTGATTAGCATATAGTTGAATAATCATTAGAACCCAGTCCAAATCCCAAACCTTAAACCATAGAGTCCTAGACCCTAAACCTTAAACCTAGACCCTATAACCTTAAACCCTAAACCTTAATAATTTGCTAAAATAACTAAACATAATATAATTTATTAAACTAATAATTAAATTAGTGAGATAAAGATCAAAGGAATCGATTTGAACAAAACTGGAGTGAAAATTAATTCATCTAAAAAAGAATTAGCATGACTAAATTAACCTAAATTTCATCAAATTATATTTTTAATAAACTGAATTGAACTGAACTATTCCATAGATAATTATCTATATTTTATACAGAACTAATCAACTATATTTTATTTTATTTTTTGGATTTTATTTGGACTAAAATAATGTGTTCTCAAAAAGAATTAATGTAAAATATGTTGTATGTTTTTAGACAAGTATTAACACTTTATATAAAGTTAAAATAATAATTTAATTTTGAAATAAGATTACAGTAAAAATATATTATTCTAAGATTATTTTCTATTGAACTAAATTTAAATGTATTGAACTGAAACAAAATAAATCTAAATATAATAAACTAAACTGAACAAAAATTAATTTACCGTAACTAAACAATATTTGCGTATAAATTAGATATATAATATGTTATTATTATTACTTATTAACAATTATTCACTAGCATACACATTTATTATTTGATAAGAAATAATTGGATGTAGAATAGGAAATTTGAAGATTGGGGTAGAAAAAGAAAACTATTAACTTGCCTTGCATATATTATTGACTTGCCTTACATACATACATGGTACAACCAAACATAATTAGTTAATTGCTTATAATTAGAATTAGAATCTTAATCAAAGGCATAAGAGTCTCCATCTTCTTATGTTTCCTCGAAAATAAATGTTTTATTTCTCAAACAATGAGAACAAATCAGCCGTTCCTCTTTTCTTTTTGCACAGAAAGGGTTTGAGTAAACCCTTCTCTCTTGTTGGGAAAACAAGTGCCGAAAGAAGGCATTATCAACTGAAGAGGTAATTTCTATAGTGTTTTTTATTTGTGTTCAAGTAGTAGTAATTAGTAGTTTCCTCATCATTATGAGCGATCCATAGCTATTTCTTGATTTTTTTAATTTTATTTTTAATATTCTGAATATGATCGTATATATGTGGTTCTGATCAATCTTTTCTAATTGTTTAGTGGTTATATATTCATTAATTGTTTAATTGTTTTGTAGGCACGATTTGACATCACACTTGGAAGAATCAAAGGTGAGTTTGCTACCTATCATATTTATACATTCTTCAATTCATATAAATTCTATTCATATTATATTTAATCACTATACAATTTCGCGTTGTTACAGGAAACAAGTTTGAAAAACAAATCAGCAAGATCAAATATGCGTATGAATCAAAACGGGAAAGTGTTCATTTGCTAATGTTTCTAGAACACTGGTAATATTTTAACTATTATGATGAAATTTAAACCAAATGAATTTGGCTAAATATTTATGTGATTTTGTGTGCAGGTGGAACCTACTCAATGGATTTAAGAAGTATTTTGGTAGATTTGCAGGATTTGATGCATTAGAATAGAATTTCCTTTATTTTTCTCAATATGTATTGTTATGTTTAGTTCGATTTAGATCAATGTATTCCAATTTTTTATGGTTTGATTAATTTATTATTAATATTTATCATTCATTTTCTAGCTTATGCAATTGCTTATTACTGTATAATTTCATTTATGTATATTATTATTTTATATAGCATTTTAATGATATAAATACGTGTGATCATATAAAACATTTGAGAATGTTTTAATACATTGTAATTTATCGCACTGTGTTTCCTTTTATAGTATCATGGGACATTGCATTAATGTGATAAAATATTTCTAATATAACACATATTATTGTTCATTATATATCATATTGTGACACTTTTATTTGTCATTTCCTTAATTTTGTGACACGTGTAAAAGTGTAGGCATAGTGGGATCTATCAACATTAAATTATTGTTCTAACATGGTTCAAATACAATACAAGCTAATGTGGTAAACTATAATATAAATAAAATATAATTTGTGTGAACATTGTATCTTTCCCAACACTATTACATTTTTTCATATTAATTAATTAATATTCAAAATTACCTATCTTAACACTTTAGACTTATTATAACACCGGCAAAAACCACACATTAAAAAAGTGTTGGGATAGTACAAAGTGTCACTATATATATAATTTCCCAACAATTTTAGGTGTTTACAAAGACCCTTTTTCTTGTAGTGAAATGGAGTACACACATCAACTCAAATGGGCAGCGGCGAATTTGCAGAATCTGGGACAGGCAAAGCAAGCTACTTCAGAAATATCGAGATTGTGAATGATGCTAATACTTTTGCTTCTCCTAATGCTAGTCACCTCAATGCTTCAAATCCACAATGCTACGACATAATAGCTGACAAGAATGATGAATGGGGTTATTTTTTCTACTATGGAGGACCGGGCAGAAACACTAATTGTCCTTAATCCACATCCATTTCGAACAATATTGTTATTTAAAGATTATACTTTTGTGTGGAAGCTATAGAAAAGATTTTTTCTTACTAAGATAATTGTTCCATTCCTTGTAAAATTATGTTCCTCTGCGGTCTATAAATACTTTAATCATCATCTTGGATGAATTACCTGATAATAAGAAATTCAATTATTACTATTATCCCTTGTACATAATTTATCAACCAAATATATAATAAAGTATGTGGATAAAATTTAATTATATGTAATCAGGTTGAGGTGATAAAACCATGCATGCATGTAATGGTCATTATATTTATGCAAATGTTAACCACGATTAATTATATAAGTATACAACTGGTTGTTAATAGTGTTTTAAAAGTTCACATTAGTATTAGGCATGCTGCATGCATGGGTCAATACATCTAGCTATGTACTTTGCACTATGAAAAATTCAAATAAAATTAAACAAGGGAATGTGCGGGAAAATCCGCTCCACTAATTGATGCCTCGGATATTGCGATATTCGAGGGATTTGTATCGTGAATCGCTAGCTTAACTGACCGAGTGTCTGTTGAAGATATCTGTCTGGCCGAGCGCCTGAGCCTCGGAAGACGTGACTTGGGACCTATTCGTCTGAAGCTTGCAAAACAAGCTCCCGGAGCCACCCGAGGGTAGCAGCTCCGGTATGATTCAGCGTATTAAAAGGAAAGATAAAACTCTGTATTCAAGAGTTAGAAAACTTACCTAGAATGTCTGAATGTGGCCTCTTTTATAGGTGTCTTGGACCTCCTATTCTTGCCTCATCATCATGCGTCACCTCTCTGTACCGGCGTTGCCTTCTGGCCACGTGAATGTACTGGCCGATCCTTATCTTTTCTCACGTGATTCGGAAACTTCTAGGAAGGTCACCTGGACCCGAATCATTAGTATTATCATAGCCCCCTGAGACGGAAGTTCAGGAGGCCCCTCACCATGGAGCTTTCATCATTGCTCGCCTTAGAATATATTTGGTTCAACGTGTTACTCTCACGATTTCCTCTTCCCAATGTTTTTCCCTTTTTTTATGTGTGTAATCATTATTCTCTTCCCCCAATGTTTTTCCTCAGTCCCTCCCCTATCTTTATAAATAGTCTTCCTCCCTTTTCTCTCTTTGTCATCCATTTCTCTTGTTCTTCTGCGCTCATGTACCCTCTCTTTCCCCTTTCGTTCCTTTTCTCCTGATTTCTATTTCTTTCTCGTTCTTTAATCTGATCCACCGTAGAATATCTCTTTGATATCAATTTCCTCTTAGTAAAACCCTAGAATTGAAAGTATAATGGGCGTTCCTAGCCAACAGTTTGATTCTTCCACTACCCGACCATCGGAAGCCCGATGAACCAACTCCTGACCTTAAATCCTTGTCTTCAACCGAGAAACCCATGACCGCTCTTCATCTAAGAGGACAAATGAGGGAAAGGATCAAGCTGAAAGGGCGAAAAGGCCCATCGATCCATTGTGACACCGAGCCCTACCCTGTCTGGTAGTTTGGCTGTTAAATTACAGTTTCCATCCATATTTTAAGGGGCAAACATGTCATTTTTCTAGGGAAAATTATTGTTAAGGACATAATAAGATGTAAAACACATTTAATTATGAGAATGATTTGTAGATGTAAAACATATTTTAAGATGTAAAACATATTTTAAGTTGTAAAACATATTTTAAGATGTAAAACATTTAATTATAAGATGTAAAACATATTTTAAGGATTCAGAGTCTTTCTGAGAATTCTTTCATCCCCCTTCCCCTAGATGCCGAGCTATGATTTGTAGATAACGATCAATAATCATGTGAACTGCATTTAGGCAATTTGAATCCAACCAAAAAGTAAACAAATTCATGGAATGGGCAACATGCAAACCAAGTTAATAGCTAGAAGTTCTGCTTCCAGTGGAGAGTCATGTGCAGTGATAAAGAAAACTCTAGCATGAATAAAATTTCCACTAGTATTCCTAAAGACCATTCCAATGCATGCTGTATTCGTAGATGCTTCCCAAGCAGCATCAACATTCAATTCGACACAAGTAAAAGGATTAACCCATTTAAGTTTGTCTATGTTTGGCTTGGGGGGTTTTAACCAGTTTGGTAATACCCCTGAGCAGAGCTTGCAATGTCTATGTCATGAGCTTTAGTCAGGTAGAAAGGTTTGACAACATATGAGTTTAAAATTATTTCTCTGACTTCTTTTATAATGTGTTGAGGTGATGGGACAATTTCATCAAATAGTTTTTTGTTTCTTGCTTTCCATAAAGACCAGCATACAAAGGATGGAACTAGGTTTACTAGCTGTGTGTGAAGTGTAGTGAGACCATGGAAAGACCAATAAGATGCAAGTATGGACCAAAAGGAAGGGAAGACTGGGTTCCCTATACATAGAAACACATGAATAGCATTCCAAACCTGGGTGGCAATTGTACAACTATTGAAAAAATGTATGTACTGTCTATGTTGTCACAGAGAGGACATTTTGATGGTAAAAAAAAACCATACCAGGTAAGTATATCGTCAAATGGCAACATGGTATTAAAAAGTCTCCACATAAAAATTGAAGTTTTTTTTGGAAATCGAACTGACCAGATTTTTAACATAGATGGAATTATTGCTCTCTTTGGTCTGAGTTCCTAATAGGCTTATTTGAAGGAAAAGTCTCCTTTGAGCTCTGGCATCCAGATGATTCTGTCTTCCATATGGGGAAACAACTTGCTTTCCTGCAAAACAGATCTTAGATCAGTATTTAGAAGTGGAGAAATAGATGGAAAATAGGTATCCTTACTAAGAATGAAATCAGCTATAGTGCATGATGTTGGAATGTTTGTCTGTGATGGGTCTACAAGGTCGTTGATAGGAAATTTTCCTGACCAGGTAGTGTTCCAGAAATCACAAGTTCCTTTACCTATGAGTACTCTAATATGAGAGATTGCAAAAGCATCAACTTTACAAATTCTTTTCCATGTCTGAGATGCTTTTGCAGAATATGGAAAGGAGGCAAGGAAATGTGTCTATGGAGCTTGTGCCAGTTGGTATTTCCACCATAGTTTTACTGAGAATTTTTTTACTATGGTGGAGATGGACCATTCACCTAAACCATTTCCAGAGATAGGGTAGCACAAGTCTCTCCATTTCCTCCACTTTTTCTTTTCTTTTTGATCATTTTTTCCCCAGAAAAAAAGTAGAGACAGTTTTTTCTAGGGATTTTATAATCAGTTTAGGGGGATCAAAGACAGCCCATATATGTTGTGGGATGGAATAAATGCATGATTTAATGAGTGTCAATTTCCCCCCAGCAGATAACCATTTGTTTTTCCAACTATTTAATCTGGTGTTAATGATTTCTAGCACAGGTTGGAAGTGTGCCTTTAGCATTTTACAGAAAACATGGGACAACCAAGGTATCTAAATGGATATGATCCTATTTGCATGCCTAAAATTGATTTAATCAGGTTGATTGAGTGTACAGATGCATGTCTAATATAAAAAACTTCACTTTTTTGAAAGTTTATCTTTTGTCCTGATGTTTCTTCAAACACAACTAGAAAAGCTTTTAAAATAGTAAGATTGGTTTTATTAGCAATTAGAAATATGATGGTGTCATCTGTATAGGAGAGATGGGAGATGGGTACTGAATTGACAGGAATTTTAAAATAATCTATTTTACCAATCTCATATACATAAGCTAGTGATCTAGTAAATGCTTCAGAGAAAAGGTTAAATAGAAAAGGGAATAAGGGGTCTCCCTGTTTGATTCCTCTTGAGACCTTGAAATAACCCACTGGTTTGCCATTTATGAGGACAGAGAAGGCAGCCTGAGACAAATTCTTCAAAACAGCATGAACAAAAACACCATTAAATCCAAATTTATAAAGAACTGCACTAAGAAATTCCCAGCTTACTGTCAAAAGCTTTTTGTAGATCAAGCTTAAGAACACAGTTTTTGCCTCTGCTCTTATTATTAATGAATCTCATCATTTCATTCAAGTAGAGAACATTATCAGAAATGTCTCTATTAGCTAGAAAAGCAAATTGATGATGAGAAATTAATTTTAGCATGAGAGGTTTCAATCTCTACATTAAGATTTTTGAGAAAATCTTATTGGAGACATTTGAGAGGCTGATGGGTCTGTAGTCATTGAAAGATATAGGAGCATCTTTCTTCGGTAAGATGGTTATCCATGTGCTGGAAATTCCTTGAGGGATGGTAGGATTATTCAGAAAATCATTTGCTGCACTCAGAAGATCCCCACTAATGGTATCCCCAAGCTTTAATGTAAAACTGGGTTGTATATCCATCAGGACCAGGTGTACTTGATTTGTTTAGACTAAAAACCACTGTTTTTAGTTCTTCTAAAGAAACAAGCCTAATCAAGAGAGCATTTTCTTTTGATGAGATCAGACTTGGGATTTTACTCAGAAAATGGGAGAGAAAAGGGGGTGATGCTTGAGTTTTAACAGTAAGCAAGTTGGTATAAAAAGAGATGGCTTCTTGTTCTATTTCAGCATTATCATCAATCCAATCTCCACTGGAGTTTTGGATTTTTGTAATGATGAGTCTGATTTTTCTCTCCTTGATAGATTTGTGAAAATACTCGGTATTTTCATCACCCTCTTTTAGCCATTTAATTTTTGCCTTTTATTTCCAGAAATGATTTTCCTCAGCTAGTGCTTTACTTAAGATGGCCTTAGCCTCTTTTAGTTTGGTTAACTCACAATCATTCTGGTTAAGGTTATAGCTGATTTCTTGAAGTCTCAAAATATCCTCTGCTTTGCAAACATTATTACTAATGTTTCCAAATACTTCTTTATTCCAATATTTTAGGAACTTTTTGAGTCTATTTAGCTTCAGGAAGAAACCAAGCATACCTTGTTCATAGATGGAGGGTACCAATTATCCTTTATCACCTCTAAAAATCCAAGCCTTTTAAACCAGGTGTTTAGAAATCTAAAAGATCTAGGTGTGGTGAGGATTTTACTGCCTATAGTATGGAGTAAAGGACAGTGATCAGATGTTTCTTTGTTTAACACCAAGATAGAGGATGTAGGGAAGTTAGAGTTCCACACAGAAGAAGGAAGACCTCTATCTAACCTCTTTATAGTGGGATGTATTCTAGCATTGGTCTATGTAAAAAGGTTACCCACTGTGTGAATTTCCTCCAGGGCCATAGATTGGATAAAAGCATTGAAATCATTTATGGTTCCAAGTTTAGGTTGACCTGGACCTTTATACTCAGAGATGGATTTATATGCATTGAAATCACCAGCATAAAAAGCATTAACTAAACCTAGGGCAATCAAATCCTTCCACATGTCTTTTCTACCAGTTCTTGATCTTAGGCCATATATAAAAACTCTTTCCATTGGAGTTCTTAGAGTATAGCTGTGGATATTAACTGCTAAAAACTGTTTATGATCATTAATGAGTGATAAAGAGATGCAATTTTTCCAAAAAAGGCATATCTGGCCAGTTGTAGAGTGCATATAATTATCAAAATGAAGGTATTGCATATATGATGCACATTCAGTGGCAAGGTGTAGGGGTTCTATGATGCACAATAAAACAGGATTATGTGTGATGAGTCGTCTATTTAGTCTAATCATTGATGTTTCCATACCTCTAATGTTCCACACTAGCATTTTTACTTTTAAAGTTGTATTAATTATAAATGACTACTGTTGGAGCATTTTGTGGATGATCTAAGCAAATATGCTACTATATGCAATTCAGCAGTGTAAGCATTTTTTCTAGATTTCTTTTTAGTTCTTTTTTGTATGGTGGGTTTAATACCTTGGCCGTGCTTACCTTTGTGTCTTCTGGTTGATCAAAATCCATAGTATCCTTTGCAGGTGTAGTTGAGGATTCTCCAGGAGAGGGGTTGAGCCCTTTAATTATCCCATTCATGGATTGTGGTAGATTCTGAAGGGGCTGGAACTTATTCATGTACTTTTCTTGAGAGTGGAAGGCAGCCTTGTTAGACATAAAAGGTGTAAAAGCTTTATTATTGCATATACCTTGTACCCTTTGCCAAGATTTTGAGAGGCATTGAGGAGGAGATTGATGTTTCCTCTCCATTTGATGATATTGTCTTAAGGGAGACAGCATTTGCAGAATTTGCTTCACTGGAGAGCAGTATTGGGGACTGTGAAGGGGTAATGGTGGTTTTGGCTTTTTATTTTTTCCTTTGTTTTCCTAATGGGGTTTGAGCCTCAGGGGAAATATGAAGTGGAGTAGATGGCTTGAGGGTGAGCTGTTGGGCTGGAGCTTCAGGGGAGATTTCCAGAATGTAAGCAGCTGGGTTGGAGATGAGATGTTGGGATGGAACTTCAGTAGAGGTTTCCAGGGTTTCAGCAGCTGTGGGAATCACCTTGGTCTTTGGGATATACTTCATCATCAGCCTTTGAGCAAATCTACTGGCCGTGTGTCTTTTGAAATTTCCTTTCTGAGGGCCTTTATGGGCATTAAGAACTTGAGGATTATTCATTTTCTCCTGGATAGACAGACCAGAGCAGGCATCATCACCATGCTTAACCTCATCACCTTGCTTAGCCTCATCAGTATTTTTTTCTTTCTGGATAACCTTTGGAGTGGCAGTATTCACAATCAACTTAGGCCTTTTGAGCTCAGGATGAAAGAAACCACAATCACTATCAGAATGACCCACTATTTTACAATGTTTGCAGTATTGAGAAAGATCTTCACATTCAATATCATATTCAGCTATTTTGGATCCAACTCCAGCAACTATGGTAGAAGGAAACTTAGCTAGCAGTTCTATTTCGATACACAGAAAAAAAGTAAGTGTAATTAAAAAATAAAAGACACGACAATTGATTACCTTTTTCTGTGCGGAAAACACCTACATCAGCGGGATCACACCCAGACCTTAAACTTTTTACTAAGTAGTCGTGATCAAGTACAATATAACAAACTTGTTCACTTATCTTCTATTTCTATATGTGAAATTGCGAGATCCCTCGCTACCGATCGACCTGACTAGGAATCCCCTATATATTAGCTATGTTTGATCATCTCCTCCTGAGATATTAAGGCTAATGACTTAAGTCTGACGTCTAACCGAAAAGATAGCAAAATAATGCTATGACTGTGTGCTGCTTCCGAATTGTGAAACTGGATGCATGAATAACTTCTTGTAATTGCATCTGTCGCGTCAAGAAACTCTGCAGGATATTCGACAATCTCAAGCTCACCACTTCGACTCAAACTCTTACTCTATATCTGACCTCAGTTGTGTAGAGTAATAGAGTCCTACACACAGTCCTACTTCCTCAACTGATAAGAAGATAAAGAAAAGAAATATTCATGTAAACCCTCGAAATCATCTGTAATTTTCTGCAATCTTCAATTAGAACAATTTCATGTTGGACTCAACCTATGACTGTATTTAGACTGCTTGAAAACGGAAGTCTTTGTCACAATAATAACTCATGCAAAATAGACAAAGTCACCCTTTCCTGAAACACTGCAGTTTCAACTTTCCTGTCTAATGATGTTATAACATGACAATGCAGTTAAACTGCTAGGTCAAATACCGATGTTATAACATGTACTTTCCACATAGCTGCAAATCAAACCGTGGTCCTTACATTCAATAATATATATATTTTTGGAGTATAATACTTTGAGAAGGTCTCTGGTGAGACAAATGTTGATCTTCTTTACTTTTAATCCCAACCTTTTACATATTAAGCATGATCATTCGTATTATTATTGATCTGCTCACTTTTATGTCCAGATAAACCAAGGAATTATCTTCTTTGGACTAAATTGTGTTACAGCCTAATAACATCATCAGAATTATAAACTCTTAATTATTCTTTGGCTCTTCAACTTCTTCCTTCTTTGCGTTTTCAATAACGGAATAATGGAATAGATTGGTCCATTTTCCATTGGAACACACCACCTCATTAAAAAATCCATAGAAAAAAACAGTATAGTGTATCGCAAAGTGTTAAAAAGACCTATTAACTAAACAAAAAATTGTTGTTTAAGTATTTTGGCATATTAGAGAGAGTAGTGTTGGACAAATGATACGAAGTGTCACAAAAAGATAAATCTTCATATACAAATGGTATAGTGTCATGTAGAAAAAATAAAATTATAATTTAATTCTTCACTCCCTTCTAGTGAAGTGTGCATGAATTGAAACACCACCAATGGTAAAGCCGGCACAACAACAAAATATGCCGATTTTGCACCAAATTTCAAGGATTGTCTTCTTATATATTCTGCATCAAACAATGTTGTTTTTCAGGAATTTAAAACTACGAATTTTAAAATAAAGTCGCAACTGTTTAGTAGTGTAAACTCGGCTACCAATGTGGATGTTTCCCTGATTTTGACCCCAATAAACCTTTGAAATGATGTTTATGAACTATAACATATTTGGTATGGTACTTACTTTTATTTTTGATGCATGTATAGTATTTACTCGAATTACGTGTCTGTTTTTAGATTGAATTTTCTCGGTAATTGGTGAATGTAAAACAATGATTATTTATTGGTGAAAAAAATCAATTGACAACCCTTCAAAAATTAAAAATATTGATGTAACCAAAATTATTCTACCCTAAATCGACACAACTAAATTCAAGATCAATATTGCCCATAGTTTCTCATAGCTGTTGCAGACATTAACCTAACTATCACCGAAACTAATGGTTCAGATGGACCGGCACGGAGCAGCTCATCCAGCCATGAGGTTGGTCAATACGGTGTTGCTTGCAACGTTGACATAATAGAACTCAACTGCATATGTCCTCACACTCCCTACCAAATAACCCAATGGGTCAACCCTGTATACGAAGAAATAGCACAATCCAATCTATAAATCAAACAAACAAGCGAGTTTTTAATCCTTTGATGATGGTACGGTTGGTAAATTCCACTTGCCCATTCGCCTGAGGGTGGTATACAGATGTCAACCTCTGCTCTATACCATACTTGACACACCATGATTTGAAAGGATCATTCTCAAACTGCGCCCCATTGTCTGTGACTATAATGTTCGGGATGCCGAATCGACAAATGATGTTCTTCCAGCAAAACTTAACACAGGTTAGTCACCGTATGTTGGTGAGCGGTTCTGCCTCCACCCATTTGCTGAAGTAATCGATTGCCACAATCAAGTACTTGGCTCCTCCCGTGGCAGTCGGGAATGGTCCCACCAAGTCAATTCCCCACCTACTGAACGGCCAAGCTCCTATGACTCCGATTAACTCCTCCCGGGGAACATGGATTAGCGGGGCAAATGTCTCGCATGCCAAGCACTTCTGCACATGTTCTTCCGCATCTTTGAACAGCATCGGCCAGTAATACCCCAGCCTTAAGATCTTTTTGGCCAAGGTGCGAGCCCCTTGGTGGCTCCCATTAGATCCCTCGTGCACCTCCCGGATGAGGTGTCGGCCTTCCGACCTTTCTACACACTTTAGCAAAGGCTGGAGGTACCCTCTTTTGTACAGCTCCCCTCCCTGGATCACATACTTAGGTGCCTTAACTCTTAGCTTCCGGGCCTGAGCCTTATCCTCCGGGGTGGTTCCTTCTTCTAGGTACGCTCGGCTACCAATGTGGATATTTCCCTGATTTTGACCCCAACAAACCTTTGAAATGATGTTTATGAACTATAACATATTTGGTATGGTACTTACTTTTATTTTTGATGCATGTATAGTACTTACTCGAATTACGTGTCTGTTTTTAGATTGAATTTTCTCGGTAATTGGTGAATGTAAAACAATGATTATTTATTGGTGAAAAAAATCAATTGACAACCCTTCAAAATTTAAAAATATTGATGTAACCAAAATTATTCTACCCTAAATCGACACAACTAAATTCAAGATCAATATTGCCTATAGTTTCCCATAGCTGTTGCAGATATTGACCTAACTATCACCGAAACTAATGGTTCAGATGGACCGGCACGGAGCAGCTCATCCAGCCATGAGGTTGGTCAATACGGTGTTGCTTGCAACGTTGACATAATAGAACTCAACTGCATATGTCCTCACACTCCCTACCAAATAACCCAATGGGTCAACCCTGTATACGAAGAAATAGCACAATCCAATCTATAAATCAAACAAACAAACATAGGCCTCGTGCGATAAAATAAAATAAATATTTTGGACGTGATTTAAAAAAATTGCACGCAAAAAAAAAATTATGTTTTATTCTATGGTTTACACTATAAAGACTACTTCCAATTTTTGATAAAAAATCCCATCTTTGATAAAAAAAAACAAAGAAAAATAGGAGAAATTCACCTTACCGCATGATGGTAGAAACAATCAGAATGAATTTGCGTTTCCTAAACCGACGTAGAAGACTAGAAGAAACGAGTGTACAGATCAATCCTAGAATCCCAGCCTGCAAGGGGGTCAAAAAATCTAAACCCTCGACCGAAGATGATGATATAGTGATCAAAGGGCTAAAAAACATAAGAGGAATTATAGTCACTAGAAGTGGGAGAAGCTGAGAAGCCATCTGGATTACCAAGACAGGTTGAATGCTACAACTAAATAACTCCCATATCGTACTCCATGTTGCTTCATTGGTGATTGTGATCATCAAGTCACCCAACTCCCTATTTATCTCATTAATTGGCCACCCAACTCTGTACCACCTCAAACTAATATAAGCCGCAGACCATAATTTTTTTTTGCTAGAAACGTTGGAGTTTCGTAGACAAAAAAATAAAACCAAACGAGGCCAGTACTCCAAGAATGATGAATGAGAGCTGCCATATGAAATGATATGAGAGGTAGTAATTTCCAACATACGCTAATTGAGCTCCCAACCTCTGGTACCCAAATAAAACGCCTCCACGTTTGCCATCACACTACAAGAAAAAAGTCTTTATAGACACTTGAAATTGTTTGGAAATTATATGTATGGTGACACTTTAATTTATCCCAACACTTTTTTAATATGTAATTCTTAGCGGTGTTATAATAAGTCTAAAGTGTTAAAATAGTTAATTTTGGATATTAATTAATTAAATATAATAGTGTTGGGAAAAATATATATTCACACACACTATTTTGTACTTATATATAAACTAGCAGGAGGGCTTGTTTAAAATTATGATTATTATATTGGTGAGACACTTTTATATGTGGAAACATCTAGCCCGTGATCTGATCCTGATGTACTCTTAAATTATATCAAAATCATGGGTTGGATCATAAGTTGTCATTTAAGGTCATACTTGTATTTTGGGTTCCGTAGAAAAGTGTTACGATTACCCCCAATTTAACCCTTTGTTTTTGCCAGGCGTCTTGTAAGAGCAAGTCCAACAGTTTCCCCAACTTGGGGAATTTCATTAAATTTTGGGAATATGAGACTTTTTTTTGCTCCAACAGCTTCCCCAACCCATTCCCCAACTTGGGGATTTTGAAAAAATCTCCATGTTGCTTCCCCAAATCTGTAGAGAGAGAAAAAATATTTGGAGAAGCAAAATTTAATGCTTTTGCATTTATGACTGATTATTTTCCTATTCATATGTTTGTCTTTATTTTTTAACAAATTAAATATACATTTCAAATGTAAATATCTTTAGTTATATACAATAAAAAATTATAAAAATTATATATTCTTAATTTTCATATTATAACGAACGCAACAAGATTATACATGACTATGTTCGCATGCATATATAAATTTGAATATTATCATGTGAGATCTTGTTATGTTCGTTGTAATGTGTATTTTAATAATATATAGTTTTCACTTTTTTTCATTATACGAAATTTAAAATATTAAGATTTCAAAATATATTTAAATAGTGAAAAACATAAATAAAGAGATAAAATACTGAAATTTAATGCACATGCATTAAATTCTAACCCCCACACTAGAGAAACTGGAGTTGAAGCAAAAAAAGATAGAGAATATGAGAATGTAGTACTATATCTTGGAGAATCTCGTAGACAACCTGTTGGACTTGCTCTAATCATTAATTTAACCTTTATCTTTAGTGTCACAATTGCCGGAGCTCCGCAATAGAGTAATCGTAACTGAGAAATGATTAAGAAACAAAGTAATATAAACTGATTAAAGCAATTAACTGTCATTAATTTAAACCGTTTCATTTTTTTACCTTTATAAATGAAAAATGTAATCTATCGTGTAGGTTATTATACATCAATGGATCTTTCTGAGACAGCTGATCATGTACCTGCATAGAGCAACCCATAGATATAAGAGATCATCTTTAATTAGATTAGGTTTCGGTAGGATTTATATTGTCGAATTCATATTTATAAGTGTCTCTTGAAGGACGGTTCCTAGCTAATTAAGACAAATCAAATGTTGATCTTCTCACTTTCATGCATGAATCATGATCCTAAACTTGGCGGAAAATAATGGAGACATTGAAGAAAATATATCAAATAATTCTCATTATAATAGTGGTCAAGGATAAAAAATTATTCATCCCCAGAATACATAGGGTTTCCCATTTATGTAGATCATATCTATAAAAATGCACAACGGTTAAGCATGTGGAATGAGACTACTGTAAAAATGCACAACGGCTAAGCGTGTGGAATGAGACTACTGTAAAGTCTAATCGTAGAGCACTAAATCCTTTTGCGCGAACTAAACATTCTGAAAATAGAATCAATACTGCTTGTACTCGGATATAAAACCTGTCAAGTAAAGATTTATTTCAGGCTTACTATTAAGAAAAAAATCCTACAATTATATATTTTGATTTATTATTGACAATACAAAAGAGTCATATAATCTTAACACTTGAATACTATCCTGAAATAATCACACAGGTCCACAATGATGTGAACATTTTTTCTAGAAAAGTAGATAAATGAAAAGCCACGCCGAAAACATAAACAAGTACTCTATGATTTAGTTGATTTCAAGCTTTAAAATATCATCTAAAGAACTAAAAATACAAGATTACTGGTCATATAACAAACAATAAGAGGATAAAAAACAAAATTAACTTGAAACCAAAATTTTACCTTTCCCAATAGAAGTTCTTAGGTGGGGTTGAGATACCACAAGAGGTGCCCAAAGAAAATACTTCAGATAATGCACCGCTAACAGAATTCAGTACAACATATTATCTTCTAAACCCCAAGCCATTGATTTTAGTATCTGGAGAACCGAATTATTTAACTTCCACAAACCCATATGTCTCACTACACAAAACTTGAAAACCAAGCTCATCAAAACAAATTGCATGTCCAGTACTGAAGCTGTGTAATTACCTAAATCTATCCACCAAAAAATTACATGTCCAGTTCTGTTAGCATGAAAAAATTATGTATGTACAATTAGGAAGTCAGCCCTAAATTCACTCTCATCAACAACATAATTCTCCCATGCTAAATTATGATTTTTCAGACATTATCTGTACTGGGAAAAAAAACTCTACCCAACGAAAAGACTGGACCAATTGTGGATCAATTTCATGCGAGGATCAAATCGGTGATCGAGAAAGGAGAAACGTTTATACTACATACGAAACGAAGTCTGCGAGTTAGAGAATGAAATTCATCAGGAACATACTGCCACACATTCGCAAAGATGTCCATCTTGGAAACTTGAATTTTCAGTGACCTAGAAGACAGATGAATCTCTTTTGCAATAACATCTTGGGATATATCATGCGCACTTGGCCCAGCACCAATCACCACAATAACCTAATTCTCAAAATTGTCATAATCTCAACTCATATCTGCAAATTCATCAGAACTGAATATACCTTATCGCGATAGTTATGGCTGTGAATTTGTTTTCCGGGCCATAATTCAACACCTTCCAGATTATAAAACATGTCAAACCAATTTCACAGTGACTCCAATATTACTTCAGAAACTAAATGTAAGATACCTGGGATATCTGCTAACTGTGGTTTGGTGTTATGACCATTACAAACTACAACAGCTTCAAAAAGCTCTTCAGACCGGAGACCGTCTATTAACCTGGTTTCCACCACCCAAAGGTCACTCTCCTTCTCTACTCGCATTACTTCGGTATTGAACCGGATTAAACCGATCAACCCAAAATCTCGAACAAATTGGTTCAAGAATTCCAGATCTTCTTCATGCCCTGGAAAATCCCCGAGCTCGCCGTCGGCTCTGATAGCGTAAGGATAGTCGGAAAATCCCATCAAATGCCGAGGTGCGTTAGTCCTGAGCGAATAGTACAGGCTGCTGTGTACTATTTCCCGGTTTGGGTCGAGGCCTAATGGATCGGACTCGGTTCGGGAAGTGTAGAGCCAGGTTCCGCCGATTTGGCCGGATTTTTCATACACCAAAACTTGGTGGCCTTCTCTTTGAAGCTCACGGGAAGTCACAAGGCCGGCTGCTCCGGCACCGATCACCGCCACTTTTAGCTGTCGCGGCATTTATATAATTATTGTCATCGCAGAGATGAATTCATAAACAACCGTGTACGTACAAGTTACAACAAATGGCCGGTTATAGTATTCAAAAATATTAATAGTTAAAAAGAGCTGTTGGCTATAAAACAGGCCAAAAGGGTGATTAGCTATTAATTAGTACGACACCAATAATAATTTATTTATGTGTGGTGAACGGTTGCAGGTGACTCTATAATTTATCATGGCAACTGCTCAAGCATCCAACGAAGAAGGTAATGTATTTGAGCACATCCAATTCCTAGAGCCATTGTTGATCAATCTCCTTTCCTAGAGCCATTGTTTTTCATTTTATATAGTAAAGCCTGGTCACTTATTTTATATACTGTTATGGGAATATTTTATTCTAGGAAATTGATTCATCTAGAATTGAGTTACTCTGTTTGTAATTAATTTGGTGCAGTTTATGTACAACCCTAGCTAGGACTGCTCACTGGTCAGCACAGCCCTGCGTAGCGTATGCTACATTATATCAAGAGTCATTTTGGTCCGGGTTTGTTTCTCTCTACTAAGAGTTTTCTTCAGCTTACCGGGTTTTTATCTGGTTATTTTGTAATGCCCCCTATTTCATGGAAGAAGCAACCGACCGTCATCTGCTGATACTGAATATTGTGCTATGGCTATTGTTTGTTTATGAGTTGTTTCGGTTGAGGTCTATGTAGCAATCGATCCCATGTGTCTTTTCTGTAACAATCAACGTTTTTAATTTTTTTTAGATGATATCATCATCGAGAGAGTATTCGGTGAAACCTGTTTTTGTGGAGACCAAGGGCCAACAGAATGAACATTTACTGTTTTTCCTTGATCTTTTTGTCAGTTTGCTTGATGTTTCAGTCAGTTCCTTTGAGTATTTCTGTTTTGCCTTGATCTTTCAGTGAATTTGATATTTCATTCAATTTGCTTGATTTTTCTGTCAATTTCCTTGATCATTTCTAGTCTTTGGTACTAATTCACATAAAAGCTCAGCCTTGAGTCAGTCCATGTGAGCTGGTTGAGCTATAGTGACACCAACAACCAAAATCTAATCGCGTCGGTGGGGTTGAAGCTTACCAACGGCAATTTCAAGTGATAACGGTCCCTTATAATGCTTGGTCTCTGTAGAGAAAGGTTTCAAATGAGAATTTGTATCATCATTAATGATATTTTTTGACTCAATAAAATTTCATATAAAACATGAGTCAAAATTGAATTAAAAAAATTATTTACTTATGACGCTCTTATTATTTACGTTTATTTCAAGTTTTCCAATATAAAACTTTAGGATACATTTTTCTATATATGAAATATCATCATTTCCTGTTTATAAATTTGTGGTGTCAAATACATGTTATCTGTTTATTTTTGAGTAATCAACATGACTTGCGGAACCTGATCATGGACAATTACACATGTCTTTATACCGCGTTTCTTCTTTAGAACGGCAAATTATGGATTACGGCTTTTTCACACTACCGTTTACTCGAAGACTAGCCATGATTCATGACTATCCAGTACTATTATTTAGGTTATGTCGATTTTCATCGAAAGTATTAAAATTAAATCAATTTGCATATTTATTAGTATTTTCGCCCTAGTAGCAGAAAATTTGGTATGCTAGCACATTGATTATGTGGGTCTTATTGCCAAATCATATTTAAAACATTAAACAAAATTCAAGGATAGAATTTCATACTTATTTTACAGCAAATCTCACTTTATTACAACGTGTTTATTTAAATTTAAAGTACCGCACAAACGAAATATGTAATAATCAGAGATATAAAAGTGAGAAAGAACTACATTTACCCTCTAATTCAAATTAGTAGCGTCAACTCAAATTGTATATGTATAAATTTGTGGTGACAAATACATGAATCTATATAGTTCAGGAATCAACATGACTTGCGGAAGCTGATGGACAATTACATGTCTTTATACCGCGTTTCCCAGCGAAGTATGAATTACGGTCACATGAATTACCGCGTTTTCACACTTTAGTTTAGTCGAAGACTAGCCATGACTACTATTTAGGTTATATATATGTTGAATTTCATCGAAAGAATTAAAATTAAAATTAAAATCAATTTTCATTTATTAATTATTTTAGCCCCCAGTTTCTCACTATATCAATGTCACAGTGAACATATTGTAGATCTATTTACACTGTTTGTTTGAATGTTTTTCCGTAAATTAAAAAGATCGAATACCTTAATTATCAATACAATAATATTGAAGCTGTGTGAGTGAAATAACCATAAAAAAAAAAAAAAAAAAGGGAGGAAAAACGAACACAAACAAAGCCGAGAGGGATCAGAGACCAGACTAGTTCTTAGGATGATATATTCTTCTAATAATCCAATGACCTAGACTTATGAATGTCATAATCATAAGTCTTTCTTAATATGTATTTTGCTTCGTCCAAAGTATAAGTAACTACATGTTTTAAAGATATTTTCTTATATTACTTGGCAACTCAAGGTGGGTATATTTTTATATGTAATTTTTAAAATTAGTTTTTCACCTGAGTAGTATACTTTTTATTAGTTTTTGTACTATATACTTATATTCGATAGAGTTATTAAGAAAAATTAGAATAATATACTTATATGTTTATATATTCGTATTTGTTTATTAGATATATTTCCACTCAAGTAACTGGACAAAGTTTACATGTTGGCAAATTCTCATTTGAGACCTGTCTCAAATGAGACCAAAGATTATATGATTGAATTTGTCGTTGGTGAGATTTAAACCCGCCGATTTCCTTGATTGAATTTGTCGTTGGTGAAACTGACCAAGGAAATGATAAAGAAAATTGACCGAAAGATCAAGCAAATTGAACGAAAGATCAAATTAACTGAAAAATCAAGGCAAAACAAAAATACTCAAGGACATTGATTGAAAGATCAAACAAACTGACTAAAAGATCAAGCAGAAACAGTAAATGCTCATTCCCCTGCTCTTGGTCTCCACAAGGACAGGTCTCACCCAAGACTTTCTCTTACATGTTTCAATTGATCTTATTGAATAATTATTATATACTTAATGTATAAAAAACTTTTGAAAGTGAAAAGATGAAACATGAAGCGGTACTTGTGGTGTTTGCGATTGCAAAATAATATCCCCCAAGGTGGTATTACAACATTTTTTATTGCATCTCTCAATTTATATAGAATAGTATAGACGGTGTGAGTCTGGTTAGCATATGATTTAGTTAGCCTTGTAATAGGCTAGTTGATTAGACGTCGATTCCACTTATAATCGTTACTGGGCGTTTTCCCAGTACCATGAATGAATTTTTCAAAAAAGAATTACAAATTCTCAATTGAGACCTGTCTCTACAGAGACCAGGGACTATAGAATATTTTCAGATATTAAAGACTTAACTGAAAAACACACTTAAATTGAGGGACTTATTTGCAAAAAAGTTTGTTTCTTCTTCATCTTCTTTTCCCTACCTTTGTCTGCATTTTCCATATGAAACCATATGAAACTCTGGCGAATTGCGGCAGCTTTAATCTTCAGAAACCTGTCGATCCTCTACTACCTCCCACTGGACGATGAGCCGAGTTTCTTTGGGGCAATACGTCAAACAATAACGCTTCCTTCTTCATCTCCTCCATTAATCCACCATTTTGCGTCCGGTTTGGTGCTTCAAGTTCAGATTCTAAGGCTCCCATGAGACGTGTTTTCACCTTTATTTATGAGGATGAACCTGTGATCGAGCTGCGAAATTGCCCTCTGAAAGTATACATTGAATGTGGGAGCGTCAAGGATGCCGAGAAGGTGTTCGATGAAATGCGTGAGAGAAGCTCTGCATCATATTTCATTAAAACATCAAGATATCACACTAAAAACTCAAACACATTAACTAAAATATCAAGACATCACACTAAAAGCTCAAACACATTTAGTAAAAGATCAAAATATCACACTAAAAGTTCAAACTCAATGAGTTATGAATGCTCAAGTAAATTGAGTAAGAGATCAAGACAAAACAGTATGATCTTTTTTATTTTTCTTTGATCTTTTTTATTTTTCTTTGATCTTTTTCAGTTTGATTGTTTTGATTTTTTTTCTTTGATCTTTTTCAATTTTTCTTTGATCTTTTGTATTTTATCTTTGATTTTTTTTCTGTTTGATCTTTCTGATTTTTCTTTGATATTTTTTGTTTGATCGATTTGATTTTTTCTTTGATCCTTTTCAGTTATACCTTGAGCTTTTTCAGTTATCACATCTTTAATTTGTAGTAATAATAGATCATCTATGTTTATTACTTGATCTTTTTCTGTTTGATTTTTTTAATTTTTTCTTTGATTTTTTTCCTTTATGACTTGAGCCTTTTCTGTGTGAATTTGTTCTTGAATTTGCAGAGCAAGTCCCTGAGCTCTATTTAATTATGAAATGTCACTGAGTTTGTTGTAATTACATCTTGACCCCCGTTTTTATGTTGCTAGTTTTGTAGGATGCCTTTGGCCCTTGGTCTCCACAAGGACAGGTCTCACAGGAGATTTTCTCAAAATAAATACATTGAATGGTCATTTTTAACATATAAAAGATTGAATTTAAAAGTGAAAAAGATCAACATTTATCTTTAGTCTGAAATTTGAGAACTACTCCCGTAACTGAGTCAATTAATAATAGTAAAGTGATCTTTAGATATGCGCCAGTTCGCAACTAGTGAAATACATATTATCCTTCTCTCCCTTAAACCCTCTCCGTGGCCGCCGTCGTTCCTCTTTGATTTTCTTTCCCATTTTCCCATACTGGAGAGATGAGGAAGCAATGGTTCTTCTCTTTTATGATTTACGGTGAAATAAGTGTGCCTAATCCACAAAATAAGAGTTCTTCAATTAGATCTCGATTTATATTTAAGTTTTTTTCTCGATCTGGTTTTAAAGGTCGTGTTTTTTATTTGTTTTATTGTTCTCGATCTGATTGTACGGGTCGTGCATGCTTCCGCTTCGTGATTTGGGTGTTTCAAGGTGCTTGCAGTTTGAAGAATCTAGATCATGTTTTTGATCAAGTGGTGTTGCGGTTGTAGCAGATCCCTGATTGACGCAGTAATTGATGCGGTAGGCGCTCTTCTCTGCCAAGCGGATGTGATTTTCACAGTTTCAAGATAATATCCCTGACGGCGGTATTACATTTTTTATTGGATCTCTTAAGATGTAATAGTACAGACATAATTAGTCTGGTTGTCATATAGTTTGGTTATTCTGTAATAGACTAGTCGAATTGGATGTCAATTCCACTCATTGTAATCGCTTCTGGGCGTTTCCCAATACCTTGAATGATTTTCTTAAAAAAAAAAAAAAAAAAAAAAAGTGAAATACATATTATACATTTCATTGACTTGCAGAAATACTTACGCAAATTAATTAATTAGGCCGGTATATGCGAAATCAAGTGATCAACTTAATTTTATGGCTACTATAAATAAGGACGCCGATTACAATAACTGATCATCATCATCATATTATCATCATTACTTGTGTAGATGGTGATGATGAAAATGCACTGTTTTGTTTTCAGATATCTCATGATATTGCTGTTCGTCACATCAAATGACTTAGCCGATGCTTCCAGATTGAGGCAACCACTACAAACAATCCTCAAGACCATTAAGGTGAGTAATACCCAATATGCATGCACAGATATTGTTTATAAGATGAAACTGTCAAAAAACAATGCAGTAATACATAATATGCATGCACATATTTTAGGATATCATTCTCAAAGAGGTTCCAGAAAAAAATCGTAATACATTTAATCATTCGGAAGAAAGATTACAGACTTTACAGTAAACTAAAAATATGGATTTGTGATGGCAGAGTGAAGATGGAGATGTGGTGGATTGTGTGCATATCTATCATCAGCCAGCATTTGATCATCCCTTGCTTAGAGACCATATCATTAAGGTATAATTACACTGTTTTACATTTATTTACAGTACTAATTATGATCAGAAACAGACTTTATAATTATTGATGCATGGTGCAGATGAAACCGAGCAATCATCCCCAAGGATTCCTCTGCAACAATACTTCCGGTAAAAAACAAATCACTCAGGTATGGCAAATGAGCGGGGAATGCCCCGAGGGAACGGTTCCGATCAGAAGAACCGCCGGAGAGAAAAACACCAAGAAGTCCAGAACCAGAAGCATTAACCCAAAGTCTCCTTACTTAGCCGGCCCCAATGACTTCTCCGGCGGCGGGAGGCCCGGTCACGAGGTATGCCATCGGACTCTGCAGACATGTGACATAATTGATGCGTGTGGACTACATACGAGGAATCTTAAATTTAAGATATTATTATATTCAACAAATGCTTTAAAAAGATAGTGATGATCAATCATATTCTAGTGTTATTTCAACCACTTATGAAATTGACATATTCTATATTCCGCATACTTAAGTATTAGCAGCTGTTTTATATCCGTAAGATTAAGGTTTCTGTTAGAGTACCACTCTCAATTGACATTAGGATATAAATGTTAATTGTCTCACTTTTAATAATGATCTCTTACATATTAATCATGATTATTTAGTGTACGTATTATTTGTTAATCTTTTCACCTTTAGGATTGATCTTTTCACCGATTTTTACATATTAAGTTTAGTTATTCAACAAAAATAAATTGAGACAGGTTGAACTTTTTTGTTTTGAGTAATTTACACAAATTAGTGGAGGAATAATTCAAAACAATTTTTTACTCATTAATTAGTGTTTAATTAATTTGATTGGCAGTATGCATTTGTATATACTTCGGGACAAGACAAGTACTACGGGGCAAAAGCAGTGATAAATGTATGGAATCCATTAGTGGAGGGAAACCTTGAGTTTAGCTTATCTCAACTTTGGCTCATTGCTGGTTCTGGTTCAAACCTTAACACTATCGAAGTTGGTTGGCATGTAAGTCCTCAATCCAGTAACACCGTTTAAAATTGTCTCATTTAATAACATGACGTTTTGTTGGGTATAAGTATAATTAGGTATTGTTTGCTAGAGTTTTTCTTCATATCTGTTCAGTTCAGATTAATTCAGCCATACTGGTAATTTTCACTTCAGTTCAGTTCAGTTCAATTTAATCCAAATCAGTTTAATTCGGTTCAGTAAGAAATAAGTTATAACAAAGATGGCCTAAATGCTACCATGTACAACTATTTGGTTTTATATCAAATCATCATTTGTGGCACCATGATAAAAAGGAAATACAATGGGTGGATGGATTAATAAATTAAAGCACAAGAATAAAAAGAATTATAAAATTAGAAATAATTTTACACTGATGAAGGTGAATCTTTCTAGTAGTGTAGGAGAAAATTTTATGAGATTACCCAAACCTCTTAAGAAGTCCCAATATGCCCCAACCTTAAAAATGTCGAAATAAATACGTACCTTTTTTTTTTTTTTTTTCTGGATTTCTCCATCTCCTTATAAAAATCTATTTTTTTACCAAAATACCCTTAAATGCATCCTTGCATTTTGGTTAGCTTTTTTAGCCTTACTTATATTAAGGGTATTATTGTAAAAAATTGAACCGGCATAAGAAAAATGTAAATGAATGGAGCAACCTTTTTTTCGTTTCGTCAAAATTAAATAGTGGGGAATAAAAAATTTATATGCATATAATGCTTAGTTTTCCTTTTTTAACCAATAATTTGTCATAGTATATATTGTATAAGTGAAAATTTATCAATAGTTTTTTGCTTCTGTTCAATATTTTTTTTGACATTAGTAAAGTTATTCTCTTTTGTAACCAATATTGGAGACTGACAATATTGTTCTTTTGGAACGAACAGGTTTTCCCTCAGATTAATGGAGATAGTCTAACAAGACTTTTCGTGTACTGGACGGTAAGTCAAAAATAATCTTAAAGTAAAGTATTTGATTGTATTTAATTAAGATATCCGGGTAGAATATAATTTTCTAATTACTTTGGGTGTGTAATTCATTAATAAACTATAATTAACATTGTTATTTATATATGACAGAATGATAATTATCAAACATCAGGATGCTATGATTTAAAATGCTCCGGGTTTGTTCAAACAAGCAACGAAATGTTAATAGGCGGCAGCATTGCAAATTCAGGAGAGATTACCCTACTTGTGTGGAAGGTTTTTTATCTAATTCAATGAATATTTACAAATAATCATAATGAAATTAATTTAAATATTAATATGAAGAATGAAGAACGACTAATTCAACAAACATGTTCGTTTCTATAATTTGTGTATATATAGGATGAAGGACAAAAGATGTGGTGGCTAAGCTACAATGGCAATACAGTAGGATATTGGCCTTTTGACCTCTTCACACTCCTCCAAGACAGTGCTTCGCAGGTCGAATACGGTGGAGAGATCATAAACTCAAACACAAATGGAGTACACACTGCGACTCAAATGGGCAGTGGCGAATTTGCAGAATCTGGGAATGGAAAAGCAAGCTATTTCAGAAATATTGAGATTGTGAATAATGACAACACTTTACTTTCTCCAACTAGTATTACTAACCAGACTACCAATTCACAGTGCTATGATATAAAGGTTGACAAGAATGATCAATGGGGAAATTTCTTCTACTATGGAGGACCTGGTAGAAACCCCAATTGTCCTTAAACCTATAATTTGTATCCAATGCATAATTTAATTTATGTATGAAATATGTTAAAGGTTGAGGAGTTCAAATCCTTGACATAAGTAACACTATTAGATGTTCTCCTCTCTAATAAGAGTAAGTTTTACTAGTAAAATATTATGTAATACTCCCTCCGTATCAGGTGTATCTGCACTCTTTCCTTTTTAGTATGTCCCATCTAAATCTGCACTGTTTCTTAATGAGGTAAGATTTATCAAGAAAAACACTAATAAACCCTTCCCAACCAATCTTCCCCAGCCTTGATAATCAAAATCTCATATTAAACCAGGAGGTATTTTCAATGGCAGGAAACCAGATATCAAGTTTTCTACCAAGCCACTCCTCTGTTTCGTTGAGTCTGTTATTCTCCTTATCCTTGATCTCAATTTCTACATAGCCAATGCACCATATAGACGTCAGTTTTCGGTTCAGATCCGGTGGCCATCATCTTTCTTGTTTTGTTTTCAACACCGAAATCTGTTTTTATTTAATTTCTAACATATTCTAAACTACGGTGGAATTCGGTGGTGGGTCAAGTGGCTTTTTTGGTTGCAGGGGATGCAGAGTGGTGGAGGAGAAGACAGATTTTAGCAGTAATAAGAGAACATATTTAAGGGCAAAATAGTCTTTTCCCGGGGTTGAAAATAAAAGGATCAGTTTCTCTCCCCGCATAACCAACTGGTCCAGAGGGAGTATATTATTTAAAAAATATTATCTTGCCTGTTGTAACGGGCACTATGTTTCTGGCTTTCGCATTACATGTAAATCTAATAGGAAACAATAAGGTTTTACCTTCACACGCATACGTGTTGATAAAAATAAATTACCTCCCATGTATATTAACCTCTTTCAAATAACGAAGCCAGTTGATGATACCAAACTTTACACTCCACTGTCGAGCCATATAAATTCTTGTATCAACTATGTCATGCATTTTATGTTGCTCATTTTAACCCATACACAATGAAGATACAAAATTTACCATAAAATTCATGAACTAACTATTTCAGTTTTTCATGAAGTAACCATTTTACCCTACAACCCTGGATCAGCCGAAACATATATATATATTTTTTTCTGTAATGCTGTTTTAACTTGTTTTTGGAGAAAGTGCTAATTTTTGTTCTAGAATTTAGAACCACAAAAACAATAGAGGTGGTTTTGCGGGTCTGGAAAAATTTGGGGAAGTCACATTCGTTTAATGCGACTTTTTTTACATGGCCGCCACATCACCCTAACTCATAAAATGCGGATTTTTTTTATTTTATTAAATAATTGCGACTTCCCTTTTGGTTTCAGATTTTCAAAGTCACCCTATTTGCATCTGAAAACAATTATTCTACCCTACTTCAAGAAAGCATTCCTTTTTTGTGATTGTCCAGTTTCAAAGAGTGTAGTATTAAGTAAAGCGTTCATTCAATTCTTAGTATTTTGTTTAACATTAAAGCCAATAAAGGTAAGGATTTTACTGGCTCCCAAATCCGAATAAACATATATAAAAAAGACATACAACATGTTATTGATTGTGCCTCCCTTAGATCAGTGGCTGATACTATATAAAAGCTCATTAAGCAAAATCTATTAGGACCACCGTGAGTAGTACTTTACAGCACTAATGTCGTAGTTGCCATAAAATTCTGTGTAGAAGTTGATTTGTTGTCTAGTTTACCGTCCACCAATGTAGTAGGAGTTGGGAAGAATATAAAAGAATATCAAGTAGAATATGAAGATCGGCCAAGCTATTGCAATCACTGCAAAGTAGTTGGTCATTCTGAGATTGAATGTGGTTTCTTACACCCATAATTCAAAAGGAAGCCTAGAATGAATGTTAACCCTCCAACACAGGTGGATATTAATGGTGGAAATCCTTCCTCGCAGCTAAGCAGTCAGAAAGACAAACAGAATGAAGGCAAACAAAATGAAGGCAATCCAAGCTCATCAGGTCTTACCCCCTCTGAGAAAGAGTCTATCCCTCAGTCCAAGACTACAGTTACCACCACTGATAAGCCAAAAACCAGTGCCAACAATCGGAGAAAAATCAGATACAAATCCAAACTGGCTACTAAAATCTCCAAAAAATACATCCCAAAGGGCATCATTCATGTACCTGAAGCTCCAAAAGCATCTGAATATCAAGCTCCAAGGACTGAGAAAAATTCTTTGCCAATACTAAGTCTCCTTGACAACCTAGTCACAGAGGAAATAACTATGCTCCACAACCAAGAGAGTATAGTAACTGCAGCTCCTTCTGATCCACCTGTGATGATCTCCCTAACCAATTTGAGCAAAGATAGTTGCCATGTCAAGGGAACTGATCATTTGGAGACATCCAAGGAGGACATAAATCCAAAAACAAACTTGCCATATGCTCAGGATGATATGTCTGTTGAAGGTATGTCCCTTAAACCATGTATTTCCCCTGTTAATTCTAACCTTTTACTTTTCCATTCCCATGATAAGAATAGAAACTTGTTCTCACCACTGGTTAGTTTAATAAATGAGGAGATAGAGGAGTTTTCTACTGTTAGCTCAGAAGATGATGAAGGAAATGATGTTTTGAAGCCAATGAATGAAATTGATGATCATATCCAAACCAACACTAACTCCACCAATATCTCTACAGAACCATTAGCCTCCACCCAGGTAAGCACAACCAAGGTAACACTAGTTTCAATTCTTAAAAGAACTTCCAAAAAATTAAGGAAGAAGACCTATAACAGTGAACTTCATAAAGTGGCTTATCTGCTTAGGTCCTCTACTAATAGTTCACTAACAGATAATCCATGAATGGTACAACCATCAAAATTGATATGATGGTCTGTAACATTAGAGGAATGGATGCTTCTTTACTTAGACTAGAAAGACTTGTTCTGACTCATAGACCTGAACTGTTGTGCCTAATTGAGCCTAAGCACTCTAATTCTGAATGTGTTCAATATGTGACTACTTTTAATTTTGATAATTGCATGCATGCTGCCTCAGGCCAGATATGGTTCCTTTGGAAAAACTCTATTTCTATTTCTCTGAAATGTGATCATAGACAGTTTCTTGCAGTTGAAATTTTTAGCCATAGACTTAATTTTCTAATGGAATGAGTTTTTGTATACGGACTAAGAACTGAAACTAGTAGGAAAGACATGTGGAACAATCTTATTGCTTTAAAATTTTCAAATGTTGTATGTATTGGTGATTTTAATGCTTATAAATCTGTGAGTGAGTACAAAGGACCTTCCTCTCCTAAATTAGGCAGTACACAGGATTTTAACGATTTTACTCAGGGATTGTCACTTTCTGAAATTCAGACAGTAGGTAATCTTTTCACTTGGACAAATGCTAGATTGCACCATACTATAGAGAGACATGACAGAGGATTGTGTTCCCATCAATGGATTACTAATTTTTCTACATCCTCTATCTTAGTTCTCAACAAAGAAACCTCAGACCATAGCCCCCTCTTACTTTCTGTTGGAAGTGCTATCCCTACTTCTCCCAGGCTCTTTAGGTTTCTTAATACCTGGTTCAAAAGGCATAGCTTTATGGAGGTTATTAAGAATAGCTGGAATTCCCCACTTTCTGAGTCTGGTATGGTGAAATTATTCCTTAAGTTGAATAGACTTAAGAAAATTCTAAAGATTTGGAACAAAGAGGTTTTTGGCAACATTAGTGATAATGTTTCCAAAGCAGAAGAGAATCTTAGAATTCAAGAAATAATTTATGATCTAAACCAGTCAGATGAGGAATTTTACAAATTTAAAGAGGCTAAATCAACTCTAAACAGGGCTCTCACTGAAGAAAAGCACTTTTGGAAACAAAAGGCTAAAATTAAGTGGCTCAATTAAAGAGGGAGATGAGAATACAAAATTCTTTCACAATTCAGTGAAAGATAGAAAAAGCAGACCTGGCATCTCAAAAATCCAAAACTCTCAAGGTTTATGGCTTGATGATATTTTGGATATAGAGAAAGAAATTGTTTCATATTATGAAAATCTCCTCTCCCCTGAAACCACAGACAGGCCCCTTTCTACTCCCATTTCCTTAGCCAAATCCCTACACTTATCACACCACAACAAAATGAGCTCCTCACTAGACCTGTAACATTAAAGGAACTAAAGCTGGTGGTTTTTAGCCTCAACAAATCCAGTAGTCTAGGTCCTGATGGCTATACAACAAAATTCTACATAAAGGCATGAGATACAATCAAGGAGGACCTTTTAAATGATGCAAATGATTTCCTTCTTAATCGCAGTATCCCACAGGGCATAACTAGCACTTGGATCACCATAATCCCCAAAAAAGAGGTTTCAACATCTTTTAATGACTACAGACCAATAAGTCTCTCTAATGTTAGCAACAAAATTTTCTCAAAAATCTTGATGGAGAGACTAAAACCACTCATGCCCTTACTCATCTCTCCCCACCAATCTTCCTTCCTTGCCAACAGAGAAATCTCTGTCAATGTCCTTTATTTAAAGGAAATGATGAGATTTATCAATAGGAAAACTAGGGGTGCAAATTGTATGCTGAAACTGGATTTACAGAAAGCTTTCGACAGAGTGAATTGGAAATTCCTCAGCTCAGTTCTGTTGAAATTTGGCTTCCATGGCTCCTTTGTGCACAACATCCTCAAGAATTTGTCACAGGCTCGTTTCTCAGTTCTAGTGAATGGAAAACCAATGGGATTCTTCAAGGCCACCAGAGGGATTGAACAGGGAGACCCTATCTCACATTTTCTCTTTAATTTATTTTCCGAGGCTTTCACTAGATCACTTGCATATGTCTATCAGATTGGTAAAATACAATATTTTAACCTCCATGATGGTGCAATATATACTAGAAGACCCCCCTATAGGCACCGGTTTTTGACCCTCTAAGCAACGGTTTTTAGGCCAAATTTTGACCGGTGCGTATGTATAGAGGTGCTAGATTTGGACTTTTCTTAGCAGCGGTTTTTGTACCGCTACTACTTTAATCCCGACAAGCAGCGATTTTAAAACCGCTGCTTTAAAACGTTACTAGATTTCTTTAGCAGCGGTTTTCAAAGCGCTGCTTTAAAACGTTACCAGATTTCTCTAGCAGCGGTAAAATATAGCACCACCTGAATTTCGCCAACCACTGCTAGATTAGTAACAATTCAGTCCCCATAACATTCTCATTTGCAAATTGACTATCAAAACTTTTATATTTGCGAAACAAAGTTCAATACTTTTATATATTAACAAATCGAACTACAAAGTTTTTTTTACTTACAATTTTATTCTAAAAGCCCTATACTATCTACTTTTTACAACAACAAAAATTCACACTAAAAGTTCTATATTTGCCTTAGCAAATCCACGAAATTCATCTCGAAATCTCATCTACATATAAAAAAGTATTCATCTTGAAACCCTCCTACTTCATCATCATCACCAGAAATTGCTTCTATCTCTCTTCTGGCCATGCCAATGCGGTAATATATAGTATGTAAATGAGATTACTAACTGAGTCCAACATCCTTCTTGTCCACATCAAGCACGACATCTAGTGATTCCAAAACCTGCAAAATCAGTCAGACATTTCATCAAACATCTAGTCTGCATATTAAAAAAATTACTCACGTATACGTAAAACCCACCAAATCATGAATCGGGTCGCGCCCAAAAACGACATGAGAGCACATAGAAGCGAGAAAAACAACAATGGTATCTGCAGGTTGCGGGAGAGGACGATATGGGCGAAGGACGAATTTCGAAGAAACCGAGCATCACAAAGAATTGGAACTTGCAGTGGAAGCCGTGAGGGATTTTGAGAGAGAAAGGGATGAAGATAGAGGCCCCGTTTGGTGACGAGAGTTTTGAAGAGCGTTTAGCTTTTTGGGTTAAATATGGACAGTTGACTGGTCAATCAACTCTTCTTAGTGTTTGGTGAATAGCTTTTTCTGATTAGCTGTTTTGGTGAAAGCTCTCGTTTCTGAAATTCTAGAAAGATCAGCGTTTACAAAGAATTAATCAAAACAATATTACAAAATATCTTTTTTATCCTTATTTTGACAAAATTTCCTTTTTTTAAAATCAAATTACTAAACTAAATTTCACAAGCAATTAATCATCTTACCGTGTACAATTCATATAGGTCCCGTTTGGTGACGAGAGTTTTGAGTAGCGTTTAGCTTTTTGGGTTAAATATGGACAGTTGACTGGTCAATCAGCTCTTCTTAGTGTTTGGTGAATAGCTTTTTCTGATTAGCTGTTTTGGTGAAACCTCTCGTTTCTGAAACGCTAGAAAGAGCAGCGTTTACAAAGAATTAATTAAAACAATATTACAAAATATCTTTTTTATCCTTATTCTTACAAAATTTCCTTTAAAAAAAAAATCAGATTACTGAACCAAATTTTAATCATGTTAGCGTGCGTACAAATTCAAATAATATTAATCAAATTTTAATAGTACATTCATATATTCATATGCGTGCGTACACAAAATGTGTACGTATATATTTATTCTAAAATATTATTTTTAATTTATATTTTAAGCATTTCATATCTTAATATTAAAATGTCCAGCTAAACATATATTACTATGAAATGTTAATCATTTTAATTTTTTTAAAGAAAATGGGTATATTAATAAAGAATAAAATAACAAATAGCATAAAAATAAATAAATATAGGTAATAAAAATACCTTTCGATACTTCAAAACAAATAATACACTCCATAAAAGAAATTAATAATAAATTATATTAATGTCTATTTCGGTCTTTTAACGTAACAAAACAGCTACCAGCTAATTATCATTTGCCAAACACTCAAATACAAACAGCTAATCAAACCGCTAGTCAAAACAGCTAATAGAATCAGCTAACAGCTAACAGCTAATAAAATCCGCTAACAGCTGATAGCCAAACGAGCCCATATTCAATATGCGTGCGTACACAATACATATATATTTATTCTAAAACAGTATTTTTAATTTATATTTGGAGTAATTCTCCTGTGAGGCAGCCTCACCCATGAGGCAAGGCCAAATAATGAAAATTTCATTAGTGTCACCTCATTATAACTCACTACCACATCATCAAATCTCGACGCCACCTCATCAAATCTCTGTGCCAGTTCATCAAACATGTCACCTCATCAAAACATTTGTGTCATTTCATCAAATCTCATCAAAAAAAGGGTTTAATTGGTCTTGCCTCTTGGGTGAGGCTGCCTCACCCAAGAATTGGTCTTATATTTGAAGTATTTTATATATTAATATTAAAATGCCCGAGCTAAAAATGTATTACTATGAAAGTTTTAATCATCTTGATTTTTTTAAATGGGTATATTAATAAAGAATATTATTTTAAAATAACAAATGGCATAAAATAAATAAAAATATGTAATAAAAATACGTTTCGATACTTCAAAACAAATAACACACTATACAAAAAAATTATTAATAAATTATACTAATGTCTATTTCGGTCTTTCAATGTAACAAAACAACTATTAGCTAATTGTCATTTGCCAAACACTCAAATCCAAACAGCTAGTCAAAACAGCTAATTGAATCCGCTAACAGCTAATTGAATCCGCTAACATCTAACAGCTAAACGCTGATTGCCAAACAAGGCCAGAGATACTTTGAGAAAAAGGATAATTATTTTAAGGTGAGATTTAATTGATAAAGAGATTGACAATTTACTTATTTGACAATTATTTTAAGGTGAGATTTAATTGATAAAAGAGATTAATGAGTGCACTTGTTAAAGATTCTATAGTTATTTGTGCAAAAGTTATTTTAGTACTGATTTACTACACCTAATGTTACCATAAGTACACTAATTATACCATAATAGTTGAAGATATCGATGGATACTTTAATTACCATAGATACACTAATTATTCATTTTTTATAAATTCTCTCTAACAAATAAAAACAAATTATGTGAAAAATTCATATGAGATTGGTCTCTTGGTTTGTTTAATGGATAAGTTAACACAAATTTTCATTTATTTTTGAGAAAAAAATGTGTTTAAAATAATAGAACAATATGAATGAGAGTTCAACGAGTTTTGCAAATACAAATTTGTGGTCTTAAATTTGGTTGTTTTGACTCTTCTCATTTTCAATAAAAGTAACATGGCGTACAACATTTTTAAAAATAATCACAAAATAGTATACTCATGATCGTATTTTATAATTTCCATATACAAATTATCTATTTTATCGGATGCGGAATTTAAATTTAAACTCAATTTCAAATTTAATTGGTAAAACATAAAATGAAATAGTTTCATAACAACTTAAATACAGTAAAACAATTGACATTAATATCAAAATTTGACATTAATTAGTCAAAAATCCAATACTCAATTTTCATTAAAAATATTTATATTTATACTATTTTAATTATTATATATTTGATATATTAATCATGTAATATTTAATATTCGTCTTTCATCAATCAATCAGCGGTAAATAATTCCACACACCGAAAGGAAATTTAGTTTTTAATTAAATAAACTGAAAGAAAATTTAGTTTTATTATTCCACACCAAGCAGCGGTAAAAAATTCTGCTGCATTGACCGTTGCTACATTTTTGTTTCAGAATGTAAAAAAATATCTTAGCAGTGGTGGATCAATGCTAATGATTAAATCAGGTGCTCATTGTACTTGCAGCACCGGTTTTTATGAAGGGCTGCTATAAACCGGTGTTTATTGTACTTCCAGCACCGATTTTGATGAAGCGCTGCTGAAAACCGGTAACTATAGGGGGGTCTCCTAGTAGTCCCATATCTCATCTAAGCTATGCAGATGATACTATCATTTTCCTAAATGCAAACAAGTCAAGTCTTACAATAGTTAAGGCCTTATTGGTAGCTTTTGAGGAAACAACAGGTCAAAAAATCAATTTTCAAAAAAGTGAAGTTTTATATAGCAAGCATGCATCAGTCCACACAATTAGGTTAATTCAGTCAATTCTAGGCATGAGAAAAGGAGAATATCCTTTTAGATATTTAGGCTGTCCCATCTTAACAGGGAGAATGACTTGTTCACATTTCCAGCCTGTACTTGAGGTGATAAAGTCTAGGCTTGATAGCTGGAAAAACAAGTGGCTATCCACTCGTAGGAAATTAACTCTAATAAAATCATGCATCTATTCTATACATCATCATATTTGGGCAGTTTATGATCCTCCCAAATTAATTTTTAAAAATCTTGAGAAAGTGGTTTCTACTTTTTTCTGGGAATATACTGACCAAGCAGAGAGGAAAAAATGGAGGAAATGGAAAGACTTATGCTACCCTACACCTGAAAATGGTATTGGGATTAGGTAATTATCTACTATTATAAAAGCTTACTCAACTAAGCTTTGGTGGAAATACCAAAAAGCACAAGTCCCATGGACACTTTTTCTGGCCTCACTACCTTTGCCTGTCAGAATTTCACAAACTTGGAGAAGGACTTGTAAGATGGACCACTTTGCAGCTAGTAATTCAAAAATCCTTATCGGGGATGGATTATGTAGCTTTTGGAACTCCATCTGGATTGACTCTGGTGTTTTAAGTGATCTCATTAATGTTGATGCTACTAACATTCCCCTAGACTGTACAGTAGCTGATTTCATCATTAATAGAGATCTCTACATGCCATCCTTATTTCTTGTTTTAGACACTAATGTTATTTCCTTTTTGCAGGACATCAAACTCTCACCCCACAGGCATGATATGCTAGTCTGGAACCTGAGCTCAAAGGAAACTTCATTTTTTCCTCAGCATACAATGCCTTGAGACCTAAGAGAGGTACTATCTCTTCCATGGATAAGATATGGTCTAAGAGAACTCCTAAAAAATTCTCTGTTTTCATGTGGAAACTCTTTAACTGTCTACTTCCATTTTGATGATGTTCTGATTTTCTTTGGCATTAATATTGTATCTAAATGTGCTTTCTGTGATAATATTGACAGTATTGACCACTTTTTCAATTCTTGTGATATTGCTACTCAAGTCTTGGATGCTTTGTACTCCTTTATGTGCATTGGGAATCCTAGTTTTGACACTCTATGGTCTAGACTAGCTAGCTACTGGTTTTTTAATGGTCTTACATTTTTGCATTCCAATTTGGTAAACCTAGTTCTATCATTTGTTTGTTGCTATCTATGGAAGGCTAGAAACAAAAAACTATTTGAAAATATTTCTCCAAATGTTCAATGCATAGTCAAAGACGTTAAAGAGATGATTTTCAATGCTTACCTAGTTAGGCCTTTTTACGTCAACAAACAACATGATATATACATTGCAAATTCTGGAGTCCTACCCATGTGGTTAAAACCACAAAAGCCAAACATCACTCCAGTAAAGTGGTCTAGGCCCTCAAGTTGTGTCAAAATTAATGTTGATGCTGCTTGGAATCAAAGTGAGCTTCAAGCAGGAGTTGGAATCATAATCAGAAACTCTAATGGAAAACTGATTCTAGCTAGATGTTTCTATTTTAAATCCTTCTCTCCACTTGAGGCCTAACTACATGCTATTAGATTAGGCATTCTCACTACTCACTACTCACTCTCTAAACCTGTTTCTATTCTCTATAGAGTCTGATTGTCTAAATGATGTTAATATGATCAAGGACCTTTGCAAAGTTCCTTGTAAATTGTTTACTCTAGTAGAATTCATAGATGGCTACCTTCTCCCTGCCTTTTTAGGACATACCTTTAGACAAGGGAATTGTGTGGCTGATTTACTTGCAAGACATGCTTTAAAATTTCATCTTAATACTGAGTGCAATTTTCAAAGCCTTCCTGTCAAAGCAATGGGGGCTCTAGTTCTTGATGAACTAGAGATTCCATCCCTGCGCATACAGAACTAGATAATGCTGATTTTGGCTGTTTTGATTACAGATGACTAGGCCAAGAATCTCCAGCAGTGTGACTGAAGAAGAAGCTGCTGCCCATCATGAGCTCTCAATGTTACCCCATTTCTATCCTGGCTGAGCTGCACCCAAATGTAAAACTGGATTGGTGCTGACAAAACATTTTCAACAACTAAGGAAAACAAAATGAAGGAATCTCCTCCATAGGCTGACTAGTGATTCTGTGTTTGTTCACTGAATTACTAAAAAGCAAGTGGACTGAGTATTTCTTCATCTTTATAGTTTTCCTTATGTTTTTGTAACCTAGAATGAGTTAGTTTTTGTTGTTTCTTTTTTAAGGCTCTTTTACCTTGTGTAGTCTCCAATCTATGATCATTTCTACACCATAGTTTTTCTTACTTTAGGTTGCTATGTATGCTGCACTGTGCCTATGGCCTTACTTTTTTGCAGTAATTCTGTAATCCTTTTCTTTTTCTGTGATTTAAAAGGTAAGGGGAAGCCAATATAAGGTCCTGTTCTTTTCACGGTATTTGAACTCATCTGAACTTAAAAAAGTTTATCTAAACTTAAAAAAATTTATCTGAACTAATCTGAACTTAAAAAACTTAAACTGAACTCATCTGAACTTGAAAAACTTTATCTAAACTCATCTGAACTGAACTCATTTGTACTTAAAAAATTTAGCTGAACTTATTTGAACTTAAAAACTGAGCCGAATTGAAATATATAGATAATTTGAATTGAACTAAATTGAAACTAACTAAAAAATATATGATCATTTCCAATATATTTGAAATTCATTAATCTAAATATAACATAATACATTTAATATTAAAATATACAAAACTGAGTTGCACTGATGTAGATAAACTAAACTGAATTGAATTAAAAATAATATGATCAATTTCAATATATTTGAAATTTATTAATCTTAGCATAATACATTTAATATGAAAAAATGTAGAACAAAGTTGAACTGGAATATATAGATCAACTGAACTGAAATGAAATGAATATGTCATTTTCAAAACATTTGAAATTTAATAATTTGAGTATAACTTAGAGTTTGATAGAGTTTATTTCTTGTTCAATTGAACTGAACTAGATTGAATTGAACTGAAGTGAAAATTAATGTACTGAAAAAAAGAATCAACATGACTGAATTAACATGAATTTCATCAAATTACATTTCACTTCAATTTACTGAACTGAACTGGATTGAATTGAACTGAATTGATATATAAAAGTTCTGGCACACAGGGCCTTAATGTTAAAAAATATGATCATGTTTGCTAGCTAAACATATTGATTTGAGTTGAGCTGAAGCATATAGATAACTGAACTGAACTGAATTGAAAATAAATAAGTGTGATGAAAATAAACAGTATGAATAAATTAACTTTAATTAATTGCACCAAATTATATTGTTGAGCTAAACTGAACTGAACAAAACTTAATGTATTGGAAAATAAAAAGAATCAGTATGACTAAATTAATCTAAATTTCATCAAATCACATTGAAACTGAACTAAACTGGATGGAATTGAACAAAACTGATATGAACAATTAAGCTCAAAAGATTGAACTGATTTAAACTGAACTAAACTAAAATAAAAATAAGTTTACTGAACTTAACTTATCTGAAAACTAAAAAAGTTACTGAACTGAACTCATCTGAACTGAAAAAAGATTATCTGAACTCATCTGAACTAAAAAACATTTATCTGAACTAAAAAAAGTTAATCTGAACTAAAAAAACTTTATCTGAACTCATCTGAACTAAAAAACATTTATCTGAACTAAAAAAAGTTTATCTGAACTAAAAAAACTTTATCTGAACTAAAAAATATTCAAATAATCTCTAGAGAACAGGACCTAACTCCCTCCACCAATGGTGGTTATCTTAAAAAAAAAAAAAAACTAATGTCGACATTTTTCCTCTATTTCAGTTAGGATCGTCATATATGAAACGTTCAATTAAAATTGTGTATGAAATATCTATTTTGTCATGAATATAAATTTGTGGTGACAAATTGCATCTATTTAGTTCAGTAATCAACTTGACTTTGCGGAAGCTGACGGACAATTACCTATGTCTTTATACCGCGTTTCCTCTTTGGAACGGCAAATTATGAATTCACACTATATAGTTTTGGTCTGTTTAGGTTATGTTGGTTTTCATCGAAAGTATTAAAACTAATAAATTGTCATTTGTTAATTATTTTCGCCCGAGTTTCTCACTATTTAAATGTCACAGTGAACATTTTGTAGAGTCATTAATTGTAAACCCGACTTGTTTTTTTAATTAGTGTGTGCTAGCTTGAATGTTTTTCCGTAAATTAAAAACAAATACCTTGTCAATAATAATTAAGCTGACTAAAATTAAGCTGAAATATTGCTGAAATGGAAAAAAAGAAACAACCACGAAAATAAAAGAAAAAACGAACGCAAACAAAGCCGATGTATCGGACCAGAATGGTTCTTAGGATGATATTCTTCTAATAATCCAAGGACCCAGACTTATGATTGTCATAATCACAAGTCATTCTTAATACGTTGAGTATAAATAAATTGTCTTATACGCAATTGTCTTAATAAGTTGAAAGTTACACCAATCTACCAATTCACTATTTTTTATACATGTTTTAGTTTACTGCAGAAAAATGACGTTGCAACGTGAAAACAGTAAATGCAGAAAACATAAAACACATCAATTAAACACGTATATTACTAACGGTTTTTCTAACGAGTGCCCATGGGCACTCGATAACAATGTTATATTCCTTGTAAATTTGTGCATCTTATATTTATTTGTGCAGAATCAACCATGGTTAGTGTTACCTCGATCATCCAAATATTTCATCAATGCTGCATTTAATTACTTTCCCTCCGTTTTATTTTACATTACGCATCTCCCTCCAAAACCGTTTGCCTGCTACCACACATTCCAAATGCGGCTGGTTACCACTTAACATACCATCACCATCACATTGTAATCGTATTTTTCAACCACCCTTATGTATGTTAGGATAGATGTACCCTTATGTATGTTAGGATAGATGTATAGTTGATTTTTCGTTTGGATAAAAAAGTTTAGAAATTCAAGTATATGAAATATCAGATAAAAAAAATTACAATCTTAACAAATTTGAAAGTTCTAATCTTTTTACGTGAAATATTGGATTCAAATTTCCAACAATTGAACCATCTATCTTCTCCACTCCAGATTGATCGGCCTCTCCAACAGATTTTTGAAGACAAGTGGTATAATTGTGACCAGCATGGTTGCACAACTTGCATGTTTTTGCGTAGCAGGCAAACGGGTTTTGGAGGGAGATGCATAACACGTAAAATAAAAACGGAGGGAAAGTAATTAAAGGCAGCATTGATGAAATATTTGGATGATCGAGGTAAAAACTAACCATGGTTGATTTTATATAATCGAATTATGATTCTGCACAAATAAATATAAGATGCACAAGTTCACAAGGAATATACCATTGTTATCGAGTGCCCATGGACACTCGTTAGAAAAACCGTATTACTAAAGCCACAATTTTACAGCAATTAAACACAGCAGTTATATAAATTTTAGTCTTTCTTTCCACTGATGAAAATTAAATCCGCAATTTTATGGGTCGATCGTATTACTAAAGTTTATATAAGTCTTAGAACAACATTCAATTTCATATATAATTTCAAAATCATATATTTTCACTTGAGTAGTATACTTTATTACATATTTATTGAAACTAAACTTACTATTATTTCAAAAAAATGTCACACTCTAGTTACTGATCAGTCGTTAGTAAAAGTCTTTACATCAACGCTGCATTGTTAGTCCTAGTTCACAACTATGTTATTTTCATTGACTTGCACGAAGACTTAAGCAAGTTAATTAGGCGTTGGACATGATATTGCTGTTCATCGCGTCAAATGACTTGGCCGATGCTTCAAGATTGACCCAACCTCAAAAATCAATCCTCAAGACCATTAAGGTTAGTACGTACAATTAATATGCTGCACGGTTTTTTTATGTGAAAATGTCGAATATATGACTAGTGTAAGTTTATTATATCTAGCTGAATATATTGTATGCTTGAAGCACGTCAATTTTTAGTGTTCGATAAACTGCTAAAATCATTTTATCATCAAAGTATAAGTTATTTTGGCTTTCCAACCACAACAACTTTCAAAATAATAAGAGCAATCGTGCCAAACACAGCCTGTGTGTACTCCCTTCGATTCTCTAGGATTGTCTCATATTATTTGGTACCAGTATGAAGGAATGGAATGAGTGGTAGGAGATGTATTGCAAATGAGAACCATATATTAGTAAAATGTGAGATTGTAATTGAAGGAATATTGCCATATATGGAAATAATAGCAAATTTTTAAAAATTATCCAAAAATGGAAAGTGAGTCATTGTTAAAAAACCAAGGGAGTAACATTAATGAAATATCCATAATGTATATTTAAAAAATACACAAAAAAATTATATAAAATATGCAAATTTAAGTAGTCTTAGTAACATCTATATCTTAGGATAACAAGATCCAGAAAAAATTATATAATTACCATTATACGTTAAGCATGCCTGTAATACGTTTAATCATTCGATTGGAAGAAATTACAGTGAGTTAACTAATGGATTTTGTGGTGGCAGAGTGAAGATGGAGATGTTGTGGATTGTGTGCATATTTATCATCAACCAGCATTTGATCATCCTTTGCTCAGAGACCATATCATTAAGGTATAATAATAATAATATATTACACTGTTTTAATTATGATCAAAACGGACTTTATAATTATTGATGCATGGTACAGATGAAACCGAGCAATCATCTCCAAGGATTCCTCAGCAACACCACTTCCGGCTAAAAACAAATCACCCAGGTTTGGCAAATGAGCGGGGAATGCCCCGAAGGAACGGTTCCGATCAAAAGAACTGCCGGAGGGGGAAACAACGTGGTTAAGAAGAAGTCCAGAAGGGTTACTCCAAATTTTCCGGCGGTATCCGGATCCGGCGACAGCCCTCATGAGGTACCGATTAGGCGAATTAGGTCTCGTTCGGATTAAAATGCATGTATGCTATTATTTTGTGTATTCTCGGTTTACTTAGACCTAGTTAGACACAAGACTAATACAAGAATGTAATTAATGTTATTTAGTTATTTTATGTTCAAAATGTTTATTATTTTAGAAAATAGGTTAATTATATATATATATATATACATTGTGAAACATAAAAATATTAGATAAAACATAGTTATAAAACTAAAGATGTATATAAAATATTTGAAAATTCCAATTTAGTGTGTAACAATACGGTCTATTTTTAAACTATAACGTTTTTGGACCATATAAAAATAAAGTTAATACTGATCCATAAGTTCTGAAAAATTTGACAAGAAGGTGTGTAATTTAAGTTTGAGACGGTCTTAATGTGTGATTTGGTTGGGACGAGACAAATACTACGGTGCAAAAGCAGTGATAAATGTGTGGAATCCATCGGTTGAGACTGACGCTGAATTTAGCCTATCTCAACTTTGGCTGGTCGCTGAATCAGGTCCTGCCACTGAAACCATCACGTAAGTTTCTCAATTACGTAGCACAGATTTAAATTGTTCCAGTTGATGCGAGCTATTTAATTTGGAACGAACAGGTGGATCCTGCAGTAAACCATGGTAGATTGACAAGGATTTTCGTCTATTGGACGGTAAGTTAATATATGTGTATATATATATATATATATATATATATATATATATATATATATATATATATATATATATATATATATATGTATATTTTTACTTTTTTTGTTTGAAAAATATTAATGTAAAATACTTGCCTAGTATATGTGATTTTAATTATCATTTTCTGTTATTTAATATTGCTATATACATATTTAATACTGTTATTAATTTTTTATATAAATAATTGGCAGAATGACAATTATGGACCATCAGGATGTTACAATTTAATGTGCTCTGGATTTGTTCAAACAAGCAACCAAATGTTAATAGGTGGCAGCATCACAAATCCAGGAGAAATTACCTTACTTGTTTTCAAGGTATCCCCAATTTCACCAAAATATTTTATGCAATTATATTACTAGCATTTTGTTATGTTTGATAAAATTGTGTATGTTAATATTAAGAATATGCTTATAATTCTAAATTGATTGTAAACACTGGAATACAATACAAATTAAATGCACATTCATTCATGATATCCGGAATTGACCACTGGAAACTCTACAATTTAGTGTATAGTATAAAGGCACAATTACAGCATTACACATTGCATCATATCTTTAGACAAGGAAACTCAGTTGCAGATTTCCTTGCAAAAATTGCTGCTAAGAACAAAATCTCTGCCATGGTCAACTTTGATTCATTTCCAGTTGAAGCCAAGGCTCTACTGCAGATGGACAAAGACCAGATTCCTAATTTAAGAACTATCTCTTGAATGGATGCTACTCATAAGTTTCCATTTTTACCTACATGCAGATTCTTACAAGGAGGGAGTTTCCAAACCAAATCAACAGGCCAGAAGGAAGGAAGGATGGATGGTAACCAGCTTTTTCTTTGGAAAGCTTTCATCAAAGCTACAACATGCAGATTTCTTCTTGGGACAGCTCTTCTACCTCTTCTATAAGTGTCTACCCCAACCTCATGATTTAAGGCTCTAAGCAAGTTTCTGATTCGATTTGTTTTGTTTTCACATAAATGCGTGGAGTTTTTCTATAATCTAAGGATAGGGATACTAGCACTTTCAACTCACACTGCCAATACCTCTCTCATAGAGGATGTAACTAGTTGGGATGAGCCTAAAAACTGACCTCATGGTTTGCAATTAGTTTTCTTTTTTCACTTGTTGTAAGAACTAAGCTCCGTGCTTCTTTTCTATTTTTTCCTAAAGGATTGGGGAACCTAATGAAAATCCCTTCACCTTTCATAGGTGATTTAATTTAAAAAAAAAAAAGACTACTTTAATATAATAGTTTGATGTTGAATTTATTTGTGATAAAATAAAATAAAAAAATAGTTTAAATTACATATGTTTTGTGTGTAGGATGAAGGTCACAAGATGTGGTGGCTAAGCTACAACGACAACACGGTAGGATACTGGCCTATTCAAACTCCAACAAGATAGTGCTCCTCTTGTCGAATACGGTGGAGAGATCATAAACTCAAGCCCAAACGGAGTTCACACTGCGACTCAAATGGGCAGCGGCGAATTTGCAGAATCTGGGAACACTTCCGAAATATCGAGATTGTGAATGATGCCAACACTTTACTCCCTTTGACTGGTATCACCGATCCCGTAATTACCAATTCCCACTGCTACGATTTAAAGGTTGACAAGAATGATCAATGGGGAAATTTTTTCTACTATGGAGGACCTGGTAGAAACCCTAATTGTCCTTAAACATGTTATTATCCAATGCATATTTTTTCATCTCATGCTGGTAATTTTTATCAGTAAAATATCACGTTACATAGGTTGTAATAGACTAGTTACAACGAATATATGGCTAGTTATAATCAGCACTATATATGTTGAACCTATTATACATGCCAATTACACATTATATGAAAATATTATAATAAAACGTTATCTATAGTGATTGATCTCACTTGAGATTTTCATTGAGTTTCTGAAATGAGTATTGATCTATATAGGAAACTCAAAATTCCCTTCTGATCTACATAACACAATGCACAACACTAGCGCAAAACCCTTCATGCACGGCACCATTTTTACGGCGGTGCCGTCCTCTTTTGTAAAACTACATTGTGTAGCAACTTAGGTCCAAATTTTTACAAAAATGCCGTTAATATTACTAAAGTGAAAAATGCTAGTCAAAATGTTTTAAAAAATTTGGCAAAATTTTGGTAAAAATGCAGACAAAAATAAGAAAACTGTATTTGCATGAGAAATTGCCTATTTACGAAAAACGAAAAACTGGCATATGTAGTGTCCTGGTTACTACGATTTTAATCTCAGGCACGAATGTATGCTTATGAACTCATAATTAACTAGATTATGTAGGCTTCGTACGTTTGTGTTGGATATTGTTTTTTGAATATGAATCGGTTGAGATTTGATAAAAAAATTATAATTTTGCAGAATTTGGGTTGATGTTTAATGATCTAGGTTCATGTGGTTGTCGAATGTTGATGTCATATACTATGAACTCGTACGAATTCGTTATTCTCCTCAACATTATTAAAAGATTCATTTAGATACCAAACCATTTTGGATCCTCTTTTCCACTTGGTCACATATGAATTACCGCATTTTCACACTCTTCTAATAATCTAGTGACTCAGACTTATGAATGTCATGATAATGATCATTAGTCTTTCTTAATATACATTTTGCTTTACTTCAGAAAATATTATATGTATATATTGCTTCCATCCTCCAAAGTAATTTCATAAGTCTGATTAATTTCTTAATATATATTTCATCATTATATATTTCAAAATTAGTTTTTCACCTATACTTTTATATACTTGTTCTATGATATTTGATTACAGATATTGTTGGAATAAATGTAGTGGAATGAGCTCAGCCACCATAAACACTAGTGGATATATACAATTTGCACATGTGAAAAATACAAGATCTGCAAAAGTCTTAATATTTAAAACTTGCCATAATTGGCAGAGTTCAAATTCAACTAGAAAAGCCTCTCTAGCTAATGTCCATAATTTCCATCCCATCATACTCAATACAAAAGATAAAGAATATCAACGGAAATTATATGTTGGCATCAAATTGCGAATGAAAATAACAAGATCAAAATGAAAGGTGATATCATCTTAAAAATCTCAAAAAGAAATTACACGAAAATTTTGTATGATTTAGAAGAATAACAAAACCTTGTGAAAAATTGAAAGAATAATAAAACCTTGTGAAAGATTGAGAAATATAATTTCGGTTCGGAAAACAGATCGATGCAAAACAAAATTGAATAAACAAAATAATTTAACTCTAAATTTTGAAATCCTAGTCTTGTAACTCTAGTACACATAATTTGCACTTGTGAAAAATACAAAACATGCCATAATTGACAGAGTTCGAATTCAAATTCTCTCTTAGGTCTTATAATTGGCCGTTTGATTGAGTTCCTATTCCATCATTCTCAATATAAAAGATAAAAGAATATCCACGGCTATTGTATGTTGGCTTGAAATTGGGAATGAAAACAACAAATGAAAATGAAATGTGATCATGTTGATCATGATATCTTAAAAATCTCAATAAGAATTTATATTAGAATTTGTAGATAATATTTGCACGCGTGAAATATACATAAAGGTAAAGTTTTGTCAAAAAAACAAAAACTTGCTACGTTTGATTAAGTTGAAATTGAACTCAATCGTGCCAAGTATTTCCACTAATAGAAACGATTTTATCTTAAACGTCTGGTTTTGCTTTAAGTTCACTTTCATGATCCTCTATATAATTAAACAAGGATAACTATCATCAATTCACAAATTAAAACATACTAAAGTCCAAAGAAATATGGAAGTTGCATATGATCGAGCTGCTGAACTCCGGTTATTCGACGAAACAAAAACCGGCGTTAAAGGACTCGTCGACGCCGGAATCACAAAGGTCCCCCGGATATTCTTCAATCAAGAAGCTAACAAGAACTCAGTTGGTGTTCAAGATAATGAATCCCTCCCCAAGTTCCCGATCATCGATCTTACCGGAATTTTAACAAATCCGGCCAAGCGCAGAGAGATCATCGATAAGATTACCGATGCATCAGAAAACTGGGGGTTTTTTCAGGTACAGAATCATGGTATTCCGGCGAACGTAGCGGAGGAAATGATCAAAGCAGTTCGGAGATTCCACGAACAAGATGATGAAGAGAAGAAAAAGTTGTACAGTAGAGATACTTCGAAGGGGCTAATGTACGTTTCTAACTTTGGCTTGTACGAATCTCTGCCGGTTGACTGGAGAGACAGCATGTATTGTTATATGGCTCATGATCGACCTTCACTCGATCGTCTTCCCCAACCTTGGAGGTAAAATATTTATACTATACTACAATATTCTTGAATGTTTTTTACATTTTACGTAAAAAGTTGTGTTTATGATTTTATGGTCTATTGAACTTATCGGTAGTTCAGTTTAGTGACATCATAATTTGATGAAATTTAGTTTTATTCGCAAACTTATATTTTTTTTCAATACATATTTTCACTTCAGTACGTATTAGTTTAACAAAAACTAAAGTCAGAAGTATGTTTTGATTTTCTGACAGGGAAATCATGATAAAATATAGTGAGGAAGTGATGAAATTGGGGCGGTTGTTGTTACAGTTGCTGTCTGAGGGGCTTGGACTTGAACCGAATTATCTGAAAGACATTGATTGTGCAGAGGGGCTTGTCCTACTTGGCCATTACTACCCAAAATGCCCTCAGCCCGAGTTAACTCTTGGAACTACCAATCATTCAGACAGTGATTTCTTCACGGTTCTTCTTCAAGACGATTTAGGTGGCCTCCAAGTTCTTCACCGGAACCAGTGGATTGATGTTCCTCCCACTCAGGGAGCTCTAGTTGTCAACATCGGTGATTTTCTTCAGGTTAATTTTAATTTTAACAAATGTTTTGCTTTAAAAATGCTGAGATTTGACAGCAAATGATAGTTTCTTTGTCATATTTTGACTGCTTGGTTATTTTTCAGCTTATCTCTAATGATAAGTATAAGAGTGTGGAGCATAGAGTTTTGGTGAATAAAGTTGGACCAAGAGTATCAGTTGCGAGCTTTTTCTCCACTGCAACACTAACAACGGGAAGGGTTTATGGACCGATCAATGAGTTACTATCGGAAGAAAATCCGGCCAAGTACAGGGAAACAACAGTGAAGGAATATATTGAGTATTACAGAGCCAAAGGCCATAATGGCACTTCTGCTTTGCTGCATTTCAAGCTTTGAGTAGTTAAGCTTTGAAGAATATTGGACTATATGGTTTCTATATTCAATTCACTTTATCAATGTTATAAATAATTTATAAATAATTTTCCATGTTTCCAATATCTGGATGTACCAAAGTTTATTACTTCAAGATTCAGAGAATGTCTCGTTAAATGTATATTTATTCTGAATATTGACAAGAGTGAAGAAACATTTACCTATAGGACTGATTCTCAATTGAAAATTCTCTGAATAATCATGTTTAACACCTAAATAAAAAATTTCATTTGAGACCTGTCTTTGTAGAGACCAGGAACCACGGGAGTTTCAAGAAATTTGGATGCAACTTAAAAATGCGCCTAAATATAGGGATTTAGTTGCAAAAGAAGTTGGCTGCTTTCTCCTTTCTCTATTCCCGTCCATCGCCAGCAACTTCGGCGTTGTCTAAGTTTCCGGCACGGGAAATGGGCAGAATTCCTCATGAATTTGCCAGCGAATTTACCAAAAAACATCCACATGTAGATGGTGGATCGATTTGGCCGGAAAATGACCCATGGAATCGCCGGAAATTCTAGTTTTCAGATGTGGATGTAAATTTCCGGTTGTGTTTCTTAGCTTTGGACTGGGATCAAATGGGTTCACTTCTGCTGACGGAAACCAATTTGAATTACGGGCCGACTGGCCTTTAAATTCATGATTCATGGAGAGGCCATAACTTCACCTCATTCTGGGCACAGTTCGTGATGAACTAATTCAATCATCACATAGTTCTCTTTGTAACTTTAGTGCATACTATTTTGATATATAGATTAGTTTGATTATCCAATACTATGTACTGGCTTGTATAGTTGTATACATAGTTCGTGATAGTTCATGTTTTAGTTTGATGCTCTCTGACTTGATCATTTAAATTTTTTTACTTTGATCATTCATGCATTTTACTTTTTATCTTTGTTGGACTTGATTTATTTCTTGGATCTTTTTGAATTTTTTTCCTTGATCTTTGCGGTAATTACTTGATCACATGTGTTTATTACTTGATTTTTTTTGTTTGATCTTTTTGATTTTTTCAGTTATCATTTGAGGTTGATCTTATTTTGTTTGATGTTTTTGATATTTTTTTTAATCTTTTTCCATTATAACTTGAGTTTCATCTTTTTCTGTTTGATCTTTAATTTTTATCTTTTCTTTGACCAGTTTTAGTTATCTATTGATCTTGATCTATGCACAAATTAATGCTGCCAATAACAGCCGCATAAATGACAGAGGAATCCGCAGGCATATAGCTCTTCAGCATATGCTCAACTTGGGAGCTGTAGGATTGGACCACCATCTTCAATTCTGGAAAAAAGATAATCCAAATGACTTGTTAATCATCTTTCAGCATAATTTTGAAGCTACAGTTACATAAATCATATTCTTTCCTCTGCTTGAGATCACATAAATAAGAAATCAATCCTAAAAAACACAAAAGTATTCCCATTTATCATTTTTGCAACAAGTCCCATCTTAAACATGCACACTGGTAAATTAGGGAGGCTGTAAATTGTAACTAAATCCATGAAAGATGTTAAGAAAGATGGGATTTTGATGATGCATGGTACCTGACTTAGCGATGCAGGAAGGGCAACAAGTTGCAAACGGCTAGCTGTTGTTCCGGCGCGGCAACACCGATCTACAACTTTTTAGCTACCGATTTCGACAAACCAAATTTGACGCCTATCGCTCCAATTTCGATATAAACTTCTTCAAAATTTGGCATTTTTCATTTTAAGATTGTGAATCAATTAATTATTTTTACACCATATTACAAAGGTTTTGTTTCGGTGTTTCAACAGTTTTGGATGTGACAAGCTCTGACTTTAAACCAATTAATCTTATATTTTCTTAAGTATATATTTAATCAGCAGCTAATTAATTAAGCGCCAACTCCTAGTGATCAATCGGTTTAGGGCATTCGAATGGTAAAAACAAGCTTGAATCAGCGGTTTACATACATAGCTCGAGCCCGCACGCATGACGCATCATCACATATACATATATATATATATATATATATATATATAAAGAAAAACCATATCTTCGAGAAACGGCCAAAATATTGTCCGCCCGACTGACAAAGATTTCCGGGCCATCCCTTCCGATGAACGTGTGATTATGTATGGAATTCGACGTGTCTTTGAACGCTAGCCCGTGGCAGCATTTCGACGCAGATTGACAGTGTCAGGTGGATACATGCAGTAAAACTGATCATAACGAAATCGAATCAGTTTCGAAATATATTTTTACTCGACTGACAAAGCGTAGTACCGGAATAAAACCATGCTAGTTCACCGGAGATGTTCGCACGACAACCACCGCCGAAGACGTTAAGGACGAGTATGGTAACCAAATCGTAGTCTTCTGTGTGATGAACTTGTTCTGGGTAAGATGAAGAAGATCACACGTGAAAATAGAAAGAATGGAGAAGGATGAAAACGGGTGATGCTGTGGAATTGGAGAGGAATAGAATATGATGAAGAACAAGATTGACATTGGGTATTCTGAAACTTAATCTTACAAACCAACAAAAGTTTCAACTAGGAGTACAATGCAAAATCCTAGCTCTATGTTATTTTTATTGACATCAGACTCGCGCATAACTTGTGTTCTACCCACCACCCTTCATGTTATTTTCATTTACAAAAGACTGAACTTTTGAGGGCAAACTTTGACTGATGTTGATAAAATATAAAATATATAAAAGGAATAATATTTTATGTAAAAAGCTTATTAATCCATGAGGATGATTACAGTATTTACAGGGATAGACCGGAGGTTCTAACCATCCGTCTTCCGATGTGGGACAGATACAATACAGTACAAAGTATAATAGGAAAAGGAAATTCTAGTCTATATTCCTAATATAACAATATGACTAAATCTATTTACCACATTCCTCAATACCCTCCCTCAAGTTGGAGCATAATGATCAAGAGTGTCCAACTTGCGAAGAAGATCATGGAACTAGTGTCGGAGAGAGCAAGAGTCTTCAATCAGCATCAACTCCAAACCAAGTAGTAAAGTCTGGATCTTCCAAAGAGGGGCAAAGTAACAACTCCAAACCAAGTAGTAAAGGTTGGATCTTCCACATAGGGGCAAAGGCCGGCAGAGTTCGGCTGGAAAGAGTAAAGCCGGAAGAGTTCGGCTAAAAAGGGTAAAATCGGTAGAATTCGGCTAGAAAGAGTAGGGCCGGAAAAGTTCGGCTAGAAAGAGTAAAGATGGAAGAATTCGACTAGCAATGGTAAAGCCGGAAAAGTTTGGCTTCAAGGGGTTAGGCCGGCAAAGTTCGGCTAAAGAGGGTAAGGCCGGTGAAATTCAGCTAGTAAGGGTAGAGCCGGAAGAGTTCGGCTAGAAAATGTAAGTAAGGGCTAGAAAAGAGTAAGGTCGGTGAAGATAGTTAAGGGTCCATCAGGTAGTATATCGGGGGTCCGTGTAGATGCCATTGTCTAAATCCTTTCACGCATCCGCAAGTGCAAGGTGCAGACCGTCGACACATTGCACTTGGACATAGTAAGGTAGGGTATTTTTAAAAAAAGCATCAAGGGTCGCGACTCAGGACGGCTAGCAGTTAACGACGATCAACGAGCTCAGTAGATCAGGAGGGTCGCAATTCAGGGGCTCCTAGCAGCAATCAACGACGACGAAGTAGGTAGGCAATGCGATGATTCCAAAGGTCGGCTAGTGCAGCTAGTAGAAGTTGACAAATCAAAGGAAGCAAGCAGAAATCAGGTCCAAGAAAGAAACAGCTCTTGATATCATGATAAAATATAAAATATATACAAGGAATAATATTGTACATAAAAGGCTTTTTAATCCATGAGTAGGGGTGTTCAAAAATACACGACCCGCACTACCCGGCCCGTTGACCCGCCGACCCGGTATAAAATAACCGGGTAATTTTTTATTTTTCCGGGTAGGGTACCCGGCCAGACTGTTATAAACTTTTCCGGGTCCGGGTCCGGTCACACAAATGCTTTTTCCGGGTACCCGGAAACCCGGTATTATATATATTTATTTATTAAATATTATTGTTATTTGTAATCTTGAGCATGCAAATGAATTTACACTCTTGAACTTCTCAACTCAATACAATTGTCTTGTTTATTTCCTCAAATATAATATATACTTAAAATTATACATAATTTTTAGGTAATATCGAGAGTAATTAAGTTTAAATGTCTTACGGTTGATTTTACATGGACAGTCTAGTTCATATATAATATATATAATATTTACTCTTCTCAAATAAACCTTCAACTCATATTATAATTTGTTTGATTTTTTCCGTTTAAATAGATATTTAAATTGAATTCTTTAGGTGAATACAAATTTTGTGAAAATGTTATGCATAGTTTTATGCTCTTAGTATTTTCTTTTACACATTTTTTCTTACACTCATTTTTCATGTTTGAAAGAAATTTCTCAAATTTTCTTTATTTAAAACATAATATGTGGGTTAATTCAGCCGTTTTGTTAGGATAAAATCTCTAAAAAATATTAATATATTGTAACAACCGGGTCGTCGGGTACCCTGAAACCCGACCCGATATTTTAGGTACCCGCACTTCCGGGTACCCTGTTTTTCCGGGTCGGGTCACGGGCCGCATTTTGAACTACCCACACATGCGGGTACCCGGAGGTGCGGGTACCCGAAAGTCCGGGTACCCGGTTTTGAACACCCCTATCCATGAGGATGATTACAGTATTTATAGGGATAGACTGGAGGTTCTAACCATCTGTCTTCCGATGTGGGACAGATACAATACAGTACAAAATATAATAGGAAAAGTATATTCTAGTCTATATTCCTAATATACCAATATGACTAAATCTATTTACCATATTCCTCAATAGATGTATAGGTTCAAAAGAGCCCTTCATGTTATTTTCATTTTTAAACTTTGACTGAATGGAATAATCAATTACATTACATATATAAATTGGTTGCCATAAATAATTTAATAGTACTTCAATTCATTGTAAAAAAAAAAATACTACGTACATTAATTTTGCCACCCTCATCAGTCATCACTTAGGCCTTGTTTCTTGTTGCATTAAACTGAACAGAACTGGATTGAACTGAAGTGAAGTGAAAATTAATGTTGATAATGCCGGCCCAAAGCCCTGTTGGGCCAAGAAAGGGGCCCAAGGCCCGGGATCAAGAAAGGAGTGCCTTTCCCGGGAAAGGCACGTCTGGACAAGAAGAACGGCAGATGGAGACAAGGAGAAGTGGTCCTGAACCTTATCCAAAGTAGGCAACCTCAACTATAAATAGTAGTCTCAAACAGTGAACAAGGTATGTGACTTATATCTCTCTACTTTATATTGAGAGCACCTTCCGTACGTTTTCTTTCCCCACTATCCCCATCTCATCAACGCGCCGGAGCTTCTTCCCTGGGACGCCTCCCGGGGATTGTTTTGCAGGACTGAAGCGGGCTGATCGACAAGGAGACCCGGATAGTGTCTGAACCTGGGGAGACGGACGGATTTTGGTAGCATCAATTGGCACGCCCAGTGGGACTCGAACCCACAATCGTTTGATTAGAAGTTCCACATAAGCCTCCCGGGGAGGTGAGTTACAAAATACATAAAAAAAAAGGAGAGATTACAAGGAGTTGTACCGCCAGTGGGTACTCTCTACCAGTGAAAATCGTAGGCGGAGGGAGCCTGGGGGAGACCAGGCAGGGCCTCTTCGGGGGTACCAAAGAGAGGTTATCGACTTGGACGGAGTCGTTCAGCCGCCAAGGATACAGGGGCGTGTGAACTCTTCTACCGTCCCACCTTCTTTCCCTCCAAGTCTCGGGGTCGGAGGGGGAATGGCTACGGGACAACAATCAAATTTGGTTCCACACGCTCCACCCTATTACCCGCGTTCCAGCTGGGGGGCGGGACAAATTGGGTATGGCCTGCCAGCCATGCCGGTGGAGTCGTTGGGTTATCAGGCCCCCGGAACCCAGGGGAACCCGATCCAGTATTCCTTGCCCATGCACGGATCAATGGGGATGAACTATGGTTACCAAGAGAAATACTATCGGGAGGAAGATAGGATGCGGGGCTATCAGGTGGCTCAGCAGGACCACAACTCTTTGGAGGCTCGACTAGACAAACTAGTGGGAAGAAACGGGGCTAAACCTACCTCCCCTTGGGTCCCTCGAGTGCTTGCATACCCATGGCCGCCGGGCCTCCGGACCCCGGAGGGAATCCCAACATACAATGGAGAGACAGACCCAGAAGAGTTTGTCAGGACGTACCAGAACCTGATGGTGTCACGGGACTTCCCGGAGGAATTGAGATGCAAGTTGGTGGGCTGTTACTTGAGAGGAAACTGTCTTTCGTGGTTCGATTCCTTGCCCCGAGAAAGCCTCAGAGATTATTACGATTTCTCTAAGGCTTTACTATTCAGATACGCCGGGTTAAAGAAGGAAGGAAAGCAGCAGACCGAGCTTCTGGCCACTCGGCAGAAGGCTGCGTAAGGGTCAATGGAATACTATCGAAGGTACATGGACGACAGCATGAAGGTCGTCGATAGGCAGCAGCAGGAGAAGGCGGTGATTAGTGGGTTTATAAATGGCCTGAAGGATATGGCGTTGTTCCAGAAACTGATGGAAAATATCCCGGAAACCTTTCATAACCTGCAGATGGCGGTGCAACTGTACTGTGCGGTTAACGATGCCACGCGGAAGAGAAAAGAAGAATCCGGGGGATTCCTCCCGGATAAAACGGAGAGAAGGAAGACGGTCGACCCAAGTAGAAGGGACCCTGCTCCCGCGACGGTAAACCGGGCAAGAGCGGATAGTTTCACCCCGCTCAGCAAATCCCGAACGGAGATCCATGCCATCCACAAGGATTTGTTCCCGGAACCGTTGCCTATCCAGGGGACCCCGTCTAGGGAAAATGCGGACAAATGGTGCGCCTATCACAAGTCTTATGGGCATTCGACGGAGGGGTGTAGGATGCTGAGGAACGAGATAGAAAAATTAATAGAGCGGGGACAGCTGAGAGATTGTGTGGCGATGGAAGCAAAAAAGGAGAATCCCCGGGACCAGCCCCAGGAACAGCCCCGGAGGAGGTGGAGGCCTAACCCGGGGAGAGGAAACGGGAGAAATCAAGGCAACCAAGGCAACAGGGCCCCGGGGAGACCTGCCATAGCTGCCGCACCAGTCCAAGCAGTGGAGCCTGCCCCCGCACCCAACAGGATGATCAACGTGATAAGTGGAGAAATCGGAGAAGCATGCCAGTCAGTCTCCGCTATCCGGGCTCGGACGCGATATGTTCCCCCGGGGGAGATTCAGGGAAAAAGATTTCGCCTCGAGGAGGCTCTCACTTTCTCTGAGGCGGATGCAGTCCCGCCTCAGATACCCCATTCTGACCCAATGGTGGTGACAGCGGAGATTGAAGGTTTCTTGATCAAGAGGGTGTTCATAGATGACGGGAGCAGTGTGGAGATCATGTTCGCTTCCTGCTTCGATCAATTGGGGATTGGGAGGCAGAACTTGAAACCTCCTTCATCTCCTTTGTCAGGATTCACTGGCAAACCTGAAGTCCCCCTAGGAGTTATTCCCCTTGCAGTATGTATGGTGGATGAGAAGGATCGGAGCAAGAGGGTCTCAATGATGTGCAACTTCGCGGTTATCGATGCACCCTCGCCATATAACGTAATCATAGGAAGACCATGGCTAACCCAAGCCCGGGCAGCGAGTTGTCCTTATCTGTTAACGATGAAGTTCCCCACCGCGCAAGGTGTGGCGGTTGTCCGGGGAAGTCAGGCAGTAGCAAGAAGTTGCATGGTGACGGCGGTTCGGGACGCAAAGAAAGCAGTAGGGGCGGTACATGGAGAAGTTCCCCGGCAAGAGTTGGAGGAAATGTAGGTGGCGGACAAGGGGATGGTCATGGTAGGAAAAGACCTCCCGGATGAAGTAAAAGGCGCGCTGAAAGAACTCTTGGCCAGGTATCAGGGAGTATTCTCATGGAGCCCGGAGGACATGGTGGGGGTGTTTCCAGAGTTGGGGGTGCATAAGCTGAATATAAGCCCGGCAACAAAACCAATCAGGCAGAAGAAAAGACCTGTAGCCCCGGAAAGAGCGGAATTTATAAGGAATGAAGTAAAGAAGTTGGAGAAAGCCGGGGTGATCGAGGAAATCATCTACCCGGAATGGATAGCTAACCCGGTCTTAGTAAAGAAGCACAATGGAAGCTGGCGCATGTGTATCGACTTCACAGATTTGAATAAATGTTGCCCCAAAGACAGCTACCCTCTCCCAAATTTGGACCGGCTGGCAGAGGCTATCGCGGGGCACTCGGTGCTAGCCTTCTTCGATGCGCATAAAGGGTATCACCAAGTGCAGATGGATGAGGCGGACAAAGCGAAAACCTCATTCATCACCGATTTCGGAACCTTCTGCTACAAGAAAATGCCCTTTGGACTGAAGAACGCGGGGGCCACGTATCAGAGAATGGTGGACAAACTCTTCAAGGACCAAGTGGGAAGAAACATGGAGGTATATGTCGACGACATGGTGGTCAAAAGCAGGGCTTACGGAGCTTTCCTGGATGACCTGGAAGAGATGTTCGAAAAGCTAGAACGGAGCAATCTAAAGCTAAACCCCTCCAAAAGTACCATTGGAGTGGGGGCGGAGAAGTTCTTGGGTTTCATGGTGTCAAGTCGGGGCATCGATGTTAACCCGGAGAAGGTAGAGGCCATAGCTAAGATGACCTCCCCCAGGACGGTGAAAGAAGTACAGCGGTTGACAGGGTCTCTCGCGGCTCTCAGTCGATTCCTATCAAAGGGGGCAGACATGCAGCTGCCTTTCTTCAACATTCTCAGGAAGGCCAAGGCGTTCGAATGGTCCGGAGAATGTGAGAAGGCATTCCAAAATCTGAAAAGGCACCTTCAACAATTGCCAACTATAAAGAAGCCACTCCCGGGGGAGGAGCTTTTCCTGTACATAGCAGCATCCCGGGAAGCGGTAAGTGCCGTGCTAATCAAAGAAGAGGAGGGAAAGCAGCACCCGATCTATTTTGTTAGCCGGGCACTTCGGGGGGCAGAAACTCGGTATACTGACTTGGAGCAGTTGGTTCTGGCACTGGTGCATGCTTCGAGGAGGCTTAAACCCTACTTCCAGGGCCATCCCATAGTGGTCCTTACCAATTACCCGCTAAGACAAGTCATGTTCAAGCCGGAGGCATCAGGGAGAATGATGAAATGGGCTATAGAGCTGGGAGAGTATGAAATCCGGTATGAGCCAAGGAGGGCTATCAAGGGCCAGGCCCTAGCGGACTTCTTGTTCGAATCAGAAGCAAGAATAAACGAGGAACATGAGATGCCCAACACTCCGGAGAACATGACTGAGGCTGAGACAGACCCGGCCTGGAAGTTATATGTGGACGGATCGGCGAACTCGGGGGGCAGCGGAGCGGGAGTACTGTTAGTTAGCCCGGAAGGGAAGGAGTACCCCTATGCTGTCCAATTCACTTTCAAAACAACCAACAATGAAGCTGAGTACGAAGCTTTGATCGCGGGATTAAGGTTGGCAAAGGAGATGGAAATCAAAACTCTCACGGCACACAGCGATTCCCAGATTGTGGTGCAGCAGGTAGAGGGAGAATATGAAGCCCGGGAAAGGAGCCTGCAGAAGTACCTGGAAGCGGTGAAGCCTCTAATAGCCGGGTTTAAAACCTTCAACTTGGTTCAAGTTCCCCGGGAGAAGAACAGTAAAGCAGATATTTTGAGCAAGTTGGCTTCCTCAGAATTGAAACCCGAACCTGACCAAAAGTTGTACTTGGAGGTACTGGGAAGAAGGAGCTACCAGGAGAAGGATCAAGTGATGCTGGTGAATGAGGAAGAATCCTGGATCACGCCCATGCGGGCGTACTTGGAAGAAGGAACCACCCTGGAGGACAAGGCTCAGGCCCGGAAGCTAAGAGTTAAGGCGCCTAAGTATGTGATCCAGGGAGGGGAGCTGTACAAAAGAGGGTATCTCCAGCCTTTGCTAAAGTGTGTAGAAAGATCGGAAGGCCGACACCTCATCCGGGAGGTGCACGAGGGATCTAATGGGAGCCACCAAGGGGCTCGCACCTTGGCCAAAAAGATCTTAAGGCTGGGGTATTACTGGCCGACGTTGTTCAAGGATGCGGAAGAACATGTACAGAAATGCTTGGCATGCCAGACATTTGCCCCACTAATCCATGTTCCCCGGGAGGAGTTAATTGGAGTCATAGGAGCTTGGCCGTTCAGTAGGTAAGGAATTGACTTGGTAGGACCATTCCCGACTGCCCCGGGAGGAGCCAAGTACTTGATTGTAGCAATCGATTACTTCAGCAAATGGGTGGAGGCAGAACCACTCACTAACATACGGGGACTAACCTGTGTTAAGTTTTGTTGGAAGAACATCATTTGTCGATTCGGCATCCCGAAGATTATAGTCACAGACAATGGGGCGCAGTTTGAGAATGATCCTTTCAAATCATGGTGTGTCAAGTATGGTATAGAGCAGAGGTTGACATCTGTATACCACCCTCAGGCGAATGGGCAAGTGGAAGTTACCAACCGTACCATCATCAAGGGATTGAAAACTCGCTTGGAAGGCGCGCGGGGAAATTGGATTTGGGAGCTACCCAGCGTTCTTTGGGCCCACCGGACTACAGAAAGCTCAGCTACCGGGGAATCTCCATATGGTTTGGTGTACGGGTAGGAGGCAGTGATACCCGCGGAGATCGGGATCCCGAGCCCCCGGACTCAATACCAGCGCCCGGAAGAAGAAGAGGATGGACGGCGCCTTGACTTGGACCTCCTGGAAGAAAAGCGGGAGAATGCGGCACTTCAGGAATCCAAGGTGAAGGAGCGAGTAAAGAGGTATTATGACAGAAGGGTGCGGAAAGAAGCCTTCATCCCAGGAGACTGGGTGATGAGGAGGAACGATAAGAGCCGCCAAGCCCCGGAGGGTAAACTTGCACCCAACTGGGAAGGCCCATACAAGGTAAAGGAAGCATACCCGGGAGGGAGTTATGTGCTGGAGGACAAGCAGGGGAAGGAGATCCCCAGAAGGTGGAATGTAGCTAATTTAAGAAGGTTTTACGGGAAGTAGAGTACCCCGCATCGTACTTTAGCTACTAAGGCATGAATATGCCAGGCATGGATATGCCCCGCCCGGAAGCATGAATATGCCCGGAGAAATAACCCGACGTTTGGCCTCGTCCCGGGTTTAGAAAGGAAGATTTGTAAAAAGGGACCCATGGGTAGCTCCCATTTGGGTGCCCCGCTAGAATGGACCCGGAGCTTGGATAAAGCCCGGGGATCAAAGAATGTAATGGTTACAAGGAAGAGTTAACGAAAAGGGTCTTTTCAAAAAAACAATTTTATTCAATCCTTTAAATTACAAATCGCATGAATATGCGGTCATATTTGTTGTAGGACTATTACATAAGCATTTTACATACAAGTATCCCTATATATTCGCTACTATACCCACTTGGGACCTGACCCGGAAGCACCCTCAGGGTTACCCGGGCGGAAACCCCCTCCGAAGAATTGTGAGGACAGGAGATCCTCGGCAAAACGGGCATCCGGGGCTTGATTCCACGCAAGCTCCTCCTCCAATTGCGCGGAGTCTTCTTCGTTCAATTCGGGGATGGGCACAACTACGGATCCCTCTGGAAGAGGCTCCGCCAGGCGCATTCTCCTTACCCCGGCAGAAGTAACAAACCTGTACTTAGGAAACATGACTGCTGCATTTTTACCCTTCTTCTCCCGGCTAATACGAGTACCCTCGGCGGTTTTAACCCCCTTCGTGGTGACCCCAGAGTCGGCAATCTCCCGGATGCGTCTTATCCGGCGTGCCACCTCTTCCGGGTCGATGGATACAGTCATGTCCTCATACCGTGCATATGCCACATCCACCTCCACCCGGGCAGGAACTCGACGAAGGCTCGAGGGGTAGGGCTCAGCGTCTCCCGCGGCTATTTTATTGTGCCACTCCATGATGTCCAGATAGGCCTTATGACTGGGAGCTCCCTCACCAAACCGTTTCGGGTTACCCTGCATACGTTCAATGTCCTGCGAACCCCGGCTGGAATATCGGTAAGAGGAGATACCCCAACTAAGCCATTCTTGAGACCCAGAAGGTGGTAGGATAGCCGGGTGATTAGTAGAGCATCCTGGAGGACCCTATTCCTATGAGTAAGGGTCCGATTCTCCTTCTCGAAGTTGCAGATAAGCCGGTTCTGAGCGGAGCGGGTCTCCAATGTCCTCAGCTTTTCCTGCGCCCGCTCTAATTCGCCCCACACCATACCCAACTCCTTGGCGGTGCGATGCTGAGAATCGTCGTGAAGGGCCTGTAACTCAGCGATGGTCTGGTGGGAGTTCAGGGCTTCCCGCATATGGTCGGACGCAAGGTCAAAGCACTGGTTCAAGGATCCAAATTTGGTCTCAACCGCCTTCAGAAACGACACCAACACCCGGATTGACCCGAACTCCTGAAGGAAGCAACCCAATCCCGCCTCAGCTAATGCCCGGTTGGCCTGGTTGCCTCCAAACCTCCAATGCGCTAGCTTCCTTTGGAGAAAGGAACATTGGAGGCACCCAGCGCGGGGGAGAGAGAGATAGGTGCCGGACGAATGGTTGGGGTGAGGAAAAACATAGGGCATGGGCCCGCGTGGGAGAATCTCCTCCAGAGGGCGCTCAGACTACAAAAGATAGTAACTCCATTAAGAAGTAGAAGCTTATATTAAATCAAAATGGGCGCTAAGGCCAAGTTCCACATAAGCCTCCCGGGGAGGTGAGTTGCAAAATACATAAAAAAAAAGGAGAGATTACAAGGAAAAGGGTAAGACTAGAGTCTAGGGTTATACATGGTCTTCAGCAGAGCCATTTCCCTCTGGAGTAGCATGGGCTCTTTCAAATCTCCTCTCCAACTCCACAAGATCCTCAGTAGTCCACTCCGGGCCAGCATAAGCGGGGGCATCCACTGTGGGCTCATCGGCAGATCGCCCGGGAAACCCTACCCTACGCGTAGCCTTCCTGGACTGGTACAACAGGTCGTCTTGACCCTCACCTAGACCTACCCGGCAGTTACCCTCTTGATCATGGACCGCGTGGTACCCAAAATTATCGGGCACCGTGCAGTACTCATAGTAATTCTTCGCCCAGTGGGGCGTTTCCGGGACTAACCCATAGGCGTTGAAATCTTCCGGGCCGGGGTCAGGGAAGGAGGCCTCGCCAATTTCAGGAAGCTTCACCTTCTTGATTTCGGAAGCATAAGGAACCCGGGAGGACATCTCCAGTGACTGCCACAGCTGAGGGACCAGACTCTTCAGATCCGACTCTTGGAGGGATCTCCAGCGATGATTTAGCTCGGCTGCCGCCTTAGGCCGGTAGTAGGACGCTTGGGCGTCAAGACGCGCGGGTCCTGGAAGCCAACCCCGCAGGCTGCGGTACATCTCGTGGCAGGCTTCGGCACTCGCGACAGCGGTGATCCCCTCCAGTCTCTGATCAAATTCCACCGAGCGGAGTAGCTTTTGGGTCACAGCATCGAAGGCTTCGAGCTGGGAGCTTTTCTTCTCCTTCTTCAAAGAGGAGTACTTCTTTTCCACTTCACTCAGCTTCTTCTCCTTGTCAGCCAGCTTCTTCTCTTTATCAGCCAACTTCTTTTTGGCCTCCTCCAGCTGGGCCGCAAGATCACCTTGCCCGGCTAACTTCTCCTTGGTTTCCCGAAGCTCTTTCTCCAGCTTGACAAAGAGCCCCACACTGTATTTAGAGTAACTCCGATTCAGCGCCTCGGCAAACTGAGAGTCAGCCAGGAGGGAATCAGCGAAGGCGACGCTCTGCAAAACAAGGGATTAGAAATTAAGGAAACCAGGGAAATCAGATAACCTAGGGGAAAGATAAGGCCCCAGGCAAAAATATACATGTAGTTACCTCTCCTTTCTCCTCATAGATGGCCCCTGAAGTAGCACCCTGCGGGGGAGTTCGAGCAGGAGGAGGGGAACGAGGAGCGTCACCCGTTCTTTGCCGGGAGGAGGGGGGAGACCCGGGTAGAGCGCTGGCAGAGGGACGTTTAAACCTGGAACTGGCCCCGCCGCTGAAAGTAGGATGGGTAACAAAAGATCGCCGCCCGGAAGAGGGTGACGATCCAGGGGTGGGGGTAGTAACCACAGGAGGGTTTTGCTGACGAGGCCGCGGGGGCGCCCGGGCCTTTTGAGGAATAGGGGCAGGATTCTCAGAAGAATCTGGCCCGGATTGAGGAGCCACCTGTCGTGTAGACGAGGCTGGTTGGTCATTCCCCCCGGAAGGTTTGTCCGTAAACGTCATAGCGTTTGCGTATAAGGAGGGCTGAACTGAAATCAAGAAAACAGCACAGTTAGAACAAAAAAATAATAATAATAATAACACAAATAAAGCCTTAATAACCCGGGCACCTCCATCTGGCCACACCGCAGAGATGCGCGGGAGCGTGAAGAGGTCGCTGGGATAGATCCCGCGAGGCCAGAAATAACCCGCATTCCCATTCTTATAGAAGGCGTCCATATCTAAGGGAGAGAGGCGGAGGAGGTTGTGGTCACTGGCAATGATGGCCGGGAGATCAGAGAGAGGTTTCTTATCTTCGGGAACCAGAGAGTTGTTCTAGGCGGGCATAGGGTACACCCGGGAATCACACTGAAAGAAGCCTTTGGAAGGATATCCTTTGGCGGATTTAGGTTTATAAAGGATGAAATCTTTTATGCCGGTACGAATGGTAAAAGAAAAGACGCCCGGAAAGGACGCGTGTGCCTTCCGCAGGGCGTAGAAGGAGCGGAAGAGTAAGAGAGAAGCGGGAATGGCGCACCTGGCGCAGTTAAGCAAGAAGGCTAGGATGAGGACCACCCCGTTGGGGTGTAGCTGGGCCGGGGCTATGCTATAGAATTGAAGAATTTCAAGGAAAAGAGGGGGGAAGGGGAGGCTAAGCCCATATTAAAAATGGATTCGGGGGATGCAAGCAACTTCTCGCTCGAACACTCCCGGGGGAAGCTTGGAGAGAGAGGCATTCAAAGGGAAGGGAATAAAAGAACGCTTGGCTAGATCTAAAACGTCCTTATCTAAAGAAGGAAAATCCCCGGGGACCTCGAAAAATTTGAGACCTATCGGACGCACTCCATGAGTAGGCCCCCGGGGAAGGTCGTCACCAACTCCCTCATCAAGTAACTCTTCATCCTGGTCTCCTCGGGATGGGCTAGGGTGCTCAGCCGGGTGCAAGCCTGCCCCATTCAAGGTCGACGTACCCGGGATATTCGGCTCCCGGGGTGTGTCGGAAGCCTCGGAAGGAGAACCCGGGGAGGAAGTAGGAGATGAAACCAGGTTATCAGCGGCCCTAAACTGGACCTCGAACTGATCTTGAATCTCCTCGGTGCCCAAGGAAGAGGTGGAAAGAGAAGGGGAACCCATGAAGAAAGAAGTGAAGTAGAGGGAGTTAGAGCTTACTTGGTTGAAAAAGAAACGAAGGAGCAGGAAAGCAGAGCGTCTGGAGAAAATTTGAAGAAAGTAAACTTATGAGAAGAGGGGTTAGGTCCCTTATATAGGCGAGTGAATAGGAATCGTCACCTCAAAAGAAGGAAAAGCAATGATGACACGGTGAACGAGGCAGCATCAAATGCAGAATGGGGAGAGGCGGCGTCAGAAATTCATTCCAACACGGATGGGTCCTACCGAACTAGTAGCGAAAGAAGGGAAGTACGAAAGACCAATTCCCCGCGGAACGAAAACCCGGGAAACTGGTCTGGGGGGCTAGTGATAATGCCGGCCCAAAGCCCTGTTGGGCCAAGAAAGGGGCCCAAGGCCCGGGATCAAGAAAGGAGTGCCTTTCCCGGGAAAGGCACGTCCGGACAAGAAGAACGGCAGATGGAGACAAGGAGAAGTGGTCCTGAACCTTATCCAAAGTAGGCAACCTCAACTATAAATAGTAGTCTCAAACAGTGAACAAGGTATGTGACTTATATCTCTCTACTTTATATTGAGAGCACCTTCCGTACGTTTTCTTTCCCCACTATCCCCATCTCATCATCGCGCCGGAGCTTCTTCCCCGGGACGCCTCCCGGGGATTGTTTTGCAGGACTGAAGCGGGCTGATCGACAAGGAGACCCGGATAGTGTCTGAACCTGGGGAGACGGACGGATTTTGGTAGCATCAAATGTATTGAAAAATAGAATAAGCATAACTAAATTAAGTTAATTTTCATAAAATTACATTTTTACTGAACTGAACTGATATATTGATAAGTTCTGTCAAACAGGGTCTAAGTAGTCCCAATATTAACATCAAACACTCCAACCAACGACTCCCCAATATCAATGCTAGTGACCCCAAACTTTGCATTGCTCAACCTCAATGCCGGCAACCTCCAACATCAAAATTTCTAACTTCCAATTTCGAACATCAATTATATTTAGTTTAATTCAGTATCACAATTTCCAATTTTTGATAAACATATTTTTGTTCATTTTAATTCAATTTCCTAATTGAACTAAATCAAATTTAGCTAAACCAAAATAATTTGAACTGAAAATAAGTGTACTAAAAATTTAGAATAGTAAAACTAATGAATTTTACAAAAAAAAAGTTTGGTGAATAAAACTAAATTGAATCTACTGAATCAACTATCACACTAGTTTTTTATACTTTAGAACCCTAAAAATTCATTATTTTTGCTTGGGATCCCAAAATCCTAAGACCGACATGTGTGTCTAGATGGAATTTATAATTCGAACCTCTCTACCCAACCTCGAGCTATCCATTTTCGATTTGTAAAAGGTAAAACTACTCAAAATTATAATATTGATGCACAAGGTCGAAAATTGTTTTCTGTCACATCGATCCCAAGATTTATACAAACTCATATCGGGTAAAAATATTGGCAAAATTTTGGTAGGAACTTATATTCTTTTTTTGAATGGTAAATTTCATTTCATGTTACTGGAAACGTCCAGTATCTGTTGACAAGAATAAAGTGGGAGGAGATTCTCAATCCTTAGTACCTATTACATATTTCTTTGCATAAGATGCAAGCGAATGAGCAAGTATGTTATGATCTCTAGGTACCCAATAAGGTTTCGGAAAGCCATGAACGTCAAGTAGACTCCGGATTCGAGTCACTATCTCCAAACAGGCCATTGTTGGCTCTTCCGCTCCTCTGATCATCTCTGTCAGCCCCAAAGAGTCCCCCACGAAAGCCACTTCTCTCAGACCTAGCTTAGTCACCAGGGAGATCGCTTCCACACATGCAAGTCCCTTCGCCAATGTCGGATCGCTCACCCCAGGGACATTTTTGGTCACTGCGTGGATAAAGGCACCATCATTTGCTAGCGCGAGTATTCCCAGACCCGCTGTTGTGTTCTGGATGCCTGCATAGAAAAAAACCTGGTGTTGGACGTCTGGTGGTCGAAGTAGGGTGTGCGGATGAAGTTCCGTCGATATTCTCTCTGGCCAGCCATTAGCATTTTTGAATGATCTCAAGCTCATACCGACTGAGGGTGCTACCTTTTGCTGCTCTATTTTCTTCCCCTCGAACAGTGATCGGTTTCTTTGGAACCAAATGGTGTCGCATAGCATCATGATCAATTCGACTCTCGCAGTGTCTTCCTTCATAAGGAGCTGCCGAAACCAGAACTCTCCACGAACTCGTCGGTACTTTTCAATCGTTAGCTCCAGGGATACTGCCCTCCAGACGGCCACTTTTGAATATGGGCATTCGAAGAACAAGTGAGCAGTGGTTCCATTAGTTTCTGAACATAGCGGACACTCGTTCGAGACATGGATGGTGCGTTTCCTCAAGTTTTCACACGTTGGAAGGGAATCCATGCAGAACCGCCAAGAGAAGTGTTTTGCTCTCTGAGGTATTTTTTGTTTCCAAAAACTCCTCCAAAATCCAATCGGCGCCACCCGATTTAGATGATTCAGTCAAAGTTTTAGCTCCAAATTTTCTCACTTTTATATCTGATTTATTTATTTGGACTTAATTTCATGGCTACTTATAAATAAGGACGCCGATTAAAATAACTCATCATCATCGTCGTATCATCGATCATCGATCATCGTTACTTCTGAAGATGGTGATGAGGAAAATGCACTGTTTTGGTTTCTCATTGCTGTACGTCACATCAAATGACTTAGCCGATGCTTCCAGATTGAGCCAACCACTAAAAACAATCCTCAAGACCAAAGTATGCATGCATGCACGGTTTTATTTTAAGATGAAACTGTCAAAAATATGACTAGTACAAAGTTTAGGTTATTATTCTTTTTGAAGCGTTAACATAAAATCAATGCAGTATATATATGAGGCATATTTAAGAACATTAAAAAAGTCATATAATTTACACAAATTTAAATAGCTTCAGTAACATACTCGATATGTCTAATGATATCATTCTCAAGAAGATCCAGAAAAGTATCACACTATTTACCACTAGTTATTAAGTACCTGTAATATATTTAATCAATCGGAAGAAAAATTACAGTAAACTGAAAATCCGGATTTGTGATGCAGATTTTCTCTTAGAACTGTACATCACTAATTTAATTAAAAAATCCCCTAACTAAGCCATCAATATAAGTAAATGATGTAGTAGTCTTCCACCGTTTTACCTTCACACGCAAGTGTGAAAAATACAAAACCTGCAAAAGTTTTAATATTCAAAACTTGCCATAATTGGCAGAGTTCAAATTCAACTTGAAAACCGCTCTAGCTAAATGTCCATAATTCCCATCCCATCATACTCAATACAAAAGATAAAGAATATCCACGGCAATTATATGTTGGCATCAATTTGCCAATGATAATAACAAGATAAGAATGAAAGGTCATGATATATCATCTTAAAAATCTTAAAAAACAATTATACTAGATTTTTTTAAGATTGAGAAGAATAAGAAAACCTTGTGAAAAATTAAAAGAATAAGAAAACCTTGTGAAAGATTGAGAGAATAGTTTCGGTTCGGAAAACAGATGCAAAACAAAATTGAATAAACAAATTAATTTAACTCTAAATTTTGAAATCGTAGTCTTGTAACTCAGTACATATAATTTGCACTTTTGAAAAAAACATGCCATAATTGACACACACTAGTGCAGACTGGGCTATTCACGGCGCCCATTTAACGGCGGTTCTAAAAAACCACCGTCCTTTTTTGCTTCCGATATCGTAAGCGTGTAGCAACATAGAACCTGTACCATTACGACATCTGTTTCTAACAGGAATGACTTGTTTCAGGCGGTTCTTCTTATTTTACGGCGGTTTTTAAAAAACCGCCGTGGCTGTGAATATTCCGATATCGGGGACCAGATAGTTGTTCTTTGTCTGTATTAGTTACGATATCGGTTCACCACAGATACAAAACATGCTGCATATTTCCGATATCGGAAGTTGTCGTCAGGACGCATACTTATCAGTAGAAAAACTGTTTTGGATGGATTCAAAACTTGTGTTTCAATATTTATGGTCAAAAAAGAGTTGGATTCCATCTCGGAAAATTGCTTCTTGAAGGTAAATTCACCTCCTTGAATCCTTTATGAAAGTCATTTGTACATAGACATGTAGAGTTTTATGATATTGTGTTATTTTAATTTTTTTGACCAACAAATAGATTGGTTGGTATATGTTTTGCATTTGATGATGTTGTCTTATTATTTATGGGTATGTTTTGTTTTGCAATGTAGTTGAAGGTTTGAAATGGATCGTTGTCGTATTGTTGAAGAGAATGTAAGAAATTCACCGGAGTATTTGAGTTTGGTTGAGGAATTTATAGGTGTTGCGATTGAACATGCTAGAGTAGAGAATAAGTCGGGAATGCGATGTCCTTGTAAAGATTGCAAGAATAATGGGTTTTTGGGAGTGAGGGGATTAAGGTCACATTTGATAATGAGAGGCTTTGATAGAAACTATACAACTTGGATATGGCATGGTGAGGATGGAAATTGTAGTTATGATGAATCGGTTGTTGGGAGATGTGATGAGGATATGAATGATGATGAACAATATAATGAGTTGGTTGAGGATGTTGCTAGACATTTCGTTGGGAAACCGGAGGTTTTAGAGGCAATGTATAATGATAAACAAACTCTTTTGTACGCTGGAGCTTCTCATACCATTTTAAGTGCAACTTTGTCTATAATGAATTTGAAAGCTAAGTATGGTTTGACCGACAAAGCAATGACAGAGACTCTTGTGTTGTTTAAGGAAATGCTTCCTATTGGTAATTTGTTACCCGACCGTGTTTACGCGGCAAAAAAGATTCTATGTCCAATGGGAATGGAAATTGAAAAAATTCATGCATGCACCAACGATTGTATGTTGTTTAGGGGAGAAGCGGATGACAAATTAGATGCATGCCGAATTTGCAATGAGCCGCGGTACAAGTATAAATCTAGCACCATAGATGTTTGTGCTGAGACGGTTAATGTGAGCAAGAAGATGACACCGGTGAAGGTTATGTGGTACCTCCCTATTATTCCTAGGTTGCAACGGTTATTTGCTAACAAGGAAGATGCAAAAAAGCTGACATGGCATGAGGATAGGTCGAAGCCAGAGGATGATGTTATAAGGCACACGTCGGATGGTGATCAATGGAAGAAAATAGATGCTCTGTATCCTGATTTTGCCAAAGAGCCTCGGAATGTTCGCCTTGGGCTTTCGACTGATGGAATGAACCCGTTTGGAGATTTGAGTAGTACCCACAGTTCATGGCCGGTAATGGTTGTGTTGTACAACTTACCGTCATGGCTTACTATGAAGCGAAAGTATGTTTTGCTTTCTTTGATGATATCGGGCCCGAAACAGCCTGGTAATGATATTGATGTTTATCTGGCGCCCTTGATTGATGATTTGAAAAAGTTGTGGTATGGAGAAAACTGGACTTATGATGGATACCGCGATGAATGGTTTAAGTTGAGAGGATATTTGTTTTGTACAATAAACGATTGGCCCGCACTTGGTAATTTGATGGGGTATGCGGTGAAAGGGCATATGGCATGCCCTATTTGTGAAAAGAATACCCATCACTTGCAATTGCCCAATGGTCGAAAAACGGTTTATCTTGGCCATCGACGGTTTTTACCGATTGACCACCCTTTGAGAAAGTGTAAGAAATGGTTTAATGGAAAGGTTGAGAGAGGTTTGCCCCCAGAACCAATTTCAGGAGAGACCATATTTGCAACCGTGAAGGGCATTCAGGATGACTTTGGGAAGAATAGGAAAAAACCATCAAATCAAGGTAGTTGGAAAAAATGCTCCATCTTTTTTGAATTACCTTATTGGAAAGATTTAGATGTTAGACATTGTCTTGATGTTATGCATGTTGAAAAGAATGTTTGTGATAGCTTACTCGGGACATTGCTAAACATGTCTGGGAAGGATAAGGATGGTTTGAAATCTCGGTTGGATATGGAGAAATTTGGAATTAGGCTTGACTTGGCCCCGGTTAAAGAAGGAGGTAAAACATATCTTCCCCCTGCACCTCACACCATGTCTACGGAGGAGAAAACGAGTTTTTGTGAATGCCTTAAAGGTATAAAGGTACCGAGTACTTATTCTTCTAACATTGGCACTTGCGTTAAAGTTAAAGAGATGAAAGTGGTAGGATTGAAATCCCACGATTGTCATAATTTGATGCAGGAGTTAATTGTTATTGCTCTTAGAACCACATTGCCATCACATGTTAGAATGTGCATTAGCCGACTTTGTATATTTTTCAAGTCAATATGTAAGAAGAATATTAGTCGTAAGAGGTTGGATGATCTTCAGGAGATGATTGTAGATGTTTTATGCCGGATGGAGATGTTCTTGCCCCCCTCATTTTTTGACATAATGGTTCATCTAGTGGTTCATTTGGTTAGGGAGATTAAGTGTTGTGGACCGGTATTCTTAAGATGGATGTATCCGTTTGAACGGTATATGAAGATTTTTAAGTGTTTCGTGAAGAATAGGTATCGACCCGATGCAAGCATTGTTCAAAGATATGCGGCGGAGGAGGCTATTGAATTTTGTAGCTCGTACCTAGATGGGGTTGAGTCGATTGGCATTCCCAAGTGTAGGCACGAAGATAGGTATGAAGGCCATGGATTACGTGGAGCTAAGTTGTTAGAACCCTCCTTTGAGGATATTGCTATGGCTCATTTGTATGTTTTACGCAATTATCCGGGTGTTGTACCATACATCGAACTACACATGAATGACATTAGGAGCGAATATGACGGGGTATGTGATGAGGAAGAGGTTCTAGCTCGTCACACAAGAACTTTTAGTTCTTGGTTACGGAAAAAAGTGTCGGTTGGCGATCATCCAGATGATGTCAAGTGGTTGTCTAGGCGTCCATTGGCTACGGTAACATCTTACGGTGGTTATGATGTTAAAGGCTACACTTATGGTACTAAGGAGATGGATGAAAAGGGTATTTCACAAAATAGTGGTGTTTCGGTAGTTTCGGACGAGTTCCAAGTCGGCAAATCCGGTAAAGGTTACGCCGATTCTAGATTTTTTGGCACCATCACGGCTATTTGGGAGTTGAATTATGTGTCGGTTAGAGTGGTGGTCTTCAAATGCGAGTGGGTTGACCCCGTTAGGGGTATTTGCAATGATCCATTGGGATTCACTCTAGTTGATCGTAGAAAACTTGGGTACAAGTCGGATCCTTACATTCTTGCAACACAAGGTGAGCAAATTTTCTATGTCAAAGATCCTGCCAATCGTAATATGGAGATTGTTTTGAAAGGAAAGAAGACATTTGTTGGTGAGGAAAGTGAGTTCGATTGCTTAAATGATGTAGATGATTATCCCTTAATTTTGAAAGGGGAGGACTTCAATCTAGCCGAAACCGACCTCAACTTAAAAAGGTTTCAAACCCGCTCCGATCACACAGAGGGTCTTTGGATTGACAACAAGGGAAATTTGAAAAAGAGAAAGTTTAAAATGAAGAAGGTGAAACTCTCTAAAAAATCGCAAAAAGAAGTAGTTGTAATTTGATTATTTCCTTTATTGGTACATCTTTTATTATGACTATGTATTTAGTGCTCTTTGATGAAGTGGTTTGTTAATTCATTAACTACACATTTTAATATTCAATGATTTAATATACTATTTGTTGTTTAATCTCGGAACAAATGAAAAGTTAAATCACGAAATCACCATCATTTAATAATCCTTGCGCACTTCCGATATCGGAACACCATCTGGTCAAACATTCTACGTACTTACGATATCGGTTATTCGATAGATAACATAGGCTTGATAACATAGATTAAGTCACCGTTGTCGGAAATCAGTGAATAGTAATAACCTAGTTCATTTCCGATATCGCACAAGGTAAAGTGCATAGCATCCTATATGCAGACGATATCGGAACGCGAACAGGTAAAAGAGTATTGATAATCTTCAATCTTCCAGTAGCTGTATCGATTACGTCATCGGTGTCGGAAACGCGTGAATAGTGCTATCGAGTCACTTTCCGATATCGTAGTACATTATGTTCAGTGTATCCTGAATGCCGACCGATATCGGAAATTTGCAGGATGGTGCTAGCTAATCCTCTTACGATATCGGAATTGATTAGTAGAATGATAATTTGTTAAAATTTTCCATTTTTCTCCCGATTTCACACTACCAATCATAACACCATCTATCTAGATTGATTTCTAGAAGTAAAAATACCATTAGCAAATTCAAACAAATTTTGATCCGTAAACAATCCGTAAACAATTTTTGATCAAATCCAAAAGTACCATAATAGCATACTAGCCTAACATTCTAAAAAAACATGTTTTGGAAATTAACGTCATCCTCTATTTCATTACCACCGGTTTGGCCCCCGTCGTTTGGTCGTTGACTACCACCTTCAAGCATGCCTTGGGATGTTGTCGCCACCGTTTCAACTGTTGAGCCATCATTATTCTCATCTAGCACCATAGGTCCACGACCACTTGGACGAACATTTTGTGCAACAATCTCTTCGGCTCGGCGAATTGCTCGAAAGGTTTTCTCCGCCTTTTGAGTGTCTTTGTTTATCTTTATCATACGGCCAAGACCTTGCTTCATGGACTTGTAGAGCTGCCTCCAACCAAGAATGTCTAGCACATAAATACAAAAAAAAATAAAAAATGAAGGTATCAATCAAAGATTGTCACAACATTATTTGTATCAATTATATATTAAAGACCGCGTACCTTGCGAAGCCCTAACATTCTTTGTAGCATCACCCGGTGGCTTACTCACCCATTTTCCGTTGACCAATAACCATTTGTGTTTTCGGAACCAATTCGAGTCATAGTAGTTTTTGCACGCGGTTGGTGCACTGTAAAATTCAAAGGGCTGTTCTAGTCTATGACACCGATGCTTTAGGTACCGTGTAATGAAACTACCATAGGGTAGATTAACACTAGGATTTTTGCCGAGGTTCACAGTTTCCATATGCTTGAAAATGGTAAATCCTGGATTTATGGGCGTCCTTGTGATCAAGTAGAAAAACATCATGGCAGTGCAAACAGTAGGCTCACTAATATTTCCCCCAGTCGGAACAAAAGCCCTATGCACCATCTCATACACAATCCTATCATCATTGGCCATATACTTCAAATTATACGCACTAGCTGTTGCCTTGTCATTCAAAGACCTACCAAAATACCTAACAGCTAATGATTCTCGATCAACACCAGGGGCTTCCTCTGTAGTAGGCCAAGAACCCCTAAAATAGACATTAACCGGTCCCGACTCCTTGGCGGGAGCTAAATCAGCATCAGTTTCATAAGGGCACCCTAAAACTTGGTTGATTAACCACCAATTCACAGCAAAAACATATCCATTCACCATTGTCTTATACAATCCACTAACATCCGCCTCTAAATTAGCATAGAATTGAAAAACTTCATCCTCATAACTGTCATCATCACACAACAACAAACCCCTAGCCTTTTGGTGATTGAAATACTCTAGGTGATCCCCCAAACACAAATCATCAACAAGAGAAGGATTTATAGCATAGGTCTCCAGAACCTTACAGTGGTTCTGGATATACGTATACCTGACAGAAGCCGCCTTCGACAAAAAGAGCGTGTCATCATAAGTATCGTCGGATCTGTTGGCAACCACCTTCTTCCTTCCAGTCATGATTCCGATAACGGAATGTCCTCGATCGAATTTGAAGTTTCAGTTGCCTTTGTTTTTGGGGGAAAAAAGTAGGGTTATCCAACTGATTTCTATTTGGGGATTTTGTATTTATACCCCGACTTCTTCCGATATCGGAAGAATACCGTCTAAACACATTCCGATATCGGACACATGATAATAAATGATTTTTAAACCCTTTACAACAGAAGTGTCGCTGAAGATGGTGTACTATTTACATACGATATCGTGAACTTCCTAGTAACATTGATACTGTAGAACTTACGATATCGGAACTGACAAAGAACGTAATTGTTTTGATTTTTACCCATTTTAGTTTAAAATTGTTATTTGTAATTATTACCTATAATTGAATTGTGGCTAGATATTGCCACATATAATTCTATTAAATTATATTACCATACAATATCTTAATACTACAAGCTAACTACAAGCTAATACTATTACCATACAATATATATTAATTATACCATCATAACTTGAAGAATTTTGGCTAGATATTGCCACATATCATTCTATTAAATTATATTACCATACAATATAAAGATTGTTACAAGTTATTTGTTTGAATGGCTTTACCATACATGTATTTTGATGTTTAGGGTCTTGTATAGTCAGGGTTTGTATGCATGTATTGATGACTGAGTTACCATTATTATATTTTATCAAGATATATTGCACTAACGCATACTGTAAATGAATTATCATAAGTACAGAACACAGTAACTTACACTAATCAACATCATCCTATACACAATTACACTATATGTTTTAGTATTATGAATAATTAGTTTTATCTGGTCAGATTAACATCAGAACCAATTAATATTTATATCACATTTAGAAAATTCTTAATATAAAGAGTGTTACAAGTAATTTGTTTGATTGGTTTTAATTAGGGTTTAATGGGTTCAAGGGTTTAGGGTTTAGGGTTTCATGGGTTCAAGTGCTTAAGGTTCCATTTTTGCAATCGTTTTTGTTTTTATCTGTTTATGGTTAATTTATGACTGTTAAAAAATTAAACCTAGTCAAACACAATGTTCCGATAGTCATATTATAATAACCATAAACATAAATTAATCATATATATATACTTGTAATTGAAACCTGTCGCGTTACGATATCTGTACATCGTAGGACCATAAACATTCCACTACGCAAGGTCCGATATCGGAAAGAAATAGATATCGTAACTAGCGTTTATTTATCAAGTCTCCAGAGGCTGTTACGATTAGGGCACCGGTTTCGTAACACAATCTCCGATATCGGAACGTCCTTCGCGACTAATACAAAACACAGTTTCGTGTGGAGTTACGATATCGGAGAGACCTAGATTGCAGTAATTGATTTTACTAACGATATCGGAATGGGTTAGCATCACCTATACCTTGATTCTTTCCGATATCGTAAGTTCACTGAGTTTAAAAAAAAAACAATAAATTGTGCAGAAACCACCCCAATCTGTTGGGAAGCGTTTTACTGGCCTTTTCCTAAACATGCATAATAACTCAATAACAAGCAAAATATTCAAGCCAATGTCATAAACATCCATAACCATGAAAATGTTTTGCCACTACCATAAACAAGAAATTAATACATAAACAAGAAATTGTTTTAAAACCACAAATTGTTTCAAATGAAAACCAAAAACAAGCTAATTTATTCTTCGGGCTCCGATGATGGTATCTCCCCATAATCTGGCTCTTCTTCATCCGCACTAAGCTCGATTTCAAGACCCCTCGACGAGATGTACTCTTGTTGATTGCGTTCCAAATTTGCAAGTCTATTTTCTTGATCATCAAGACGACTGGTAAAGCATGCCCAAAGCTTGGAGATCTTAGAGAAAATACCCCTTTCCTCACCTACAAGTAAATGACATATATTAAAAAATGCAATGTATAAGGTTTAAAGATTAATATAGAAATATATTGATCTTACGGGATGATGAAGGGCCGCTTGCCGATACTTTTCTTCGCTTAGCCGCCCTAACTTTGGCTTTCGGTGTAAGCTCCTTCGGCTTATACTTTCCCGTGATTACATCAAACTCCAAATTCTTATGGTCAAACCAATAACGGTCATAGAACTCAACAAGAATAGGAGGATCAAGAGGAAGAATCCCTTTCTTCTCAATAATCTTGGTGATGAGGCTACCATACGGAAGGAGCTTATCCTTCATCCCCTTGCATTTGTCCATGTATTTGTAAATAGTAAAACCGGGGTTCAAAGGTTTTTTCTCCATGATGTAATAGAAAAGGAAGAGGGTCGCTATGGTCGGTTCACTAACATGACCACCCGAAGGTAAAACATTATGACACAACCAATCAAATACAATCCTTTGCTCAATGGATAGGTGATCCACATTGTAATGATTTGCTATTCCCGTACTATCACCCTCAATCCTAAAATACTTTCTACCCATATCTACGGGATCTAGAGGTTGCATTCTTGTGACCGAGGGCCATTCACCCATGTAAAAACAATCATATATTTGGTAGGGGAAATTGGGATTCTCACCCCGCAAATCATTAGAACTCCTATAGGGGCAATCCAACATCTCATTTATAATCCATTGATCAACGGGAACAAACATATTATTCACCATGGTCACATTAAGGTTTGTACTATGCTTCCCTAAGTTTGCATAAAATTGTAAAACCTCATCTTTGTAGCTATCATAATTTAGGGTTATTAAATTATGGAAATAATGAGGTTTAAAATAGTCTAGCACATAATCAATATGAAGAGATTCAATGGAGCTAGGGTTCAAAACCTTTGTGGGAGCGACTTTCCTATGCCATTCATAGATCGAAATAGCTTTGGTGTTGAAGAATTTCTCCGTGGAGTCCGAGGCAGAGGGGCGGTCGTGCCCTCGGGCAGCCCGACTAGTACCTAACTTAACTCTCTTGAAGCCTTTTTTCACTCCATCCTCATCCTCTTCCTCCTCCTCCTCCTCCTCCTCCTCTTCTTCCTCCTCCTCCTCCTCCTCCTCCTCCTCCTCCTCCTCCTCCTCCTCCTCCTCCTCCTCCTCAGGTTGTGCTACCTTCTCCTTGCCCTTGCCCTTGTCGTTGCCCTTCCCCTTGACATTCCTCGGCTGAACCTTGTATCGCTCCAAATGTTGAGCATTGTCCTCATCATCCGAGTCGAAATCGTCATCATCCTCCTCTTGTATTGGTGGTGGTGCTCTTGTTGGTTGCTTCCTTTTTTTTTTTGCCAGGGCCGCCTCTTTCGACCTCGATCTTCCTCGAGTTTGAAGACCGGATTCTTCTTCGGGCACCTCCTCCTCCTCTTGTTGGATAGGTGGCATTGGTGGTGGTTCTCGCCGTGGTGGTGGTTGTCGTGGCGGCAAATTTCTCCTGGAAGAGCATTTGGTTCTTGCCATCGAAGTTTCTCTCATTCGATTTCTATCGATTTCAAAATTAGGTTTCTGATTTGGGATTTTTTCTTATATACCCCGACACTTTACGATATCGGAAAGCCCCTCGCGATAGAAAGCTAGCCTACCTTATTTACGGTATCGGAACACATTTAGTATCTCATCGAAAAACAACTGGTCTGGGATTCCAAGTACAAATACAAAACGACGTCGCTGTATAGCTTGTTCACTTTTATCTAGAGTAGTTCCGATGTCGGAAGGGGTTAGCACTAATAAACTTATTTGGTTCCGATATCGTAACGTATATAGTTTATAAAATCAGATCGCATTAAAGCCAACCAAAAGCGGGAAAAAAGATAATTTCTCTATCTTTTTGGCTCTCTCTCTCCTAAAACCTCCAAACCTTTGTCTTCTTCCATTTTTGGAATCTTTTGGGCCAATACAACCTTTGAAAAGTGATTGCTATTAAAACATAGCATTCCCATTTCATTGGTTGTGCCATGTGTCTAGTAATTGGAGATTAGGGTTTGAGGCATTAATTGTGTGGGTTCTAGCAAAATGGTGTTCTTTAGGGTTTGACCTTGTGTGAAGTGGTTTGAAGTAGTTTAACAAATAAAAGCTTCATCAATTTCATAGCTTGTCAAGGTATGTTGTGATATATGCATTGCTATAAGTTATTTATGCTTGAATTATTTAATTATATTTATATGTAGGTGTTTGTTCAATTTGTATTTTGAATGCTATGTTTTCATGGCACTTAAAATGTTATATCACAATATAAGGCATTGATGGAGGCTTATAATAAATTAAGGAGTTCATTATATTCATATTTTTATATCCATTACATTAAATAGAAAATACAATTTATTCTAAACTTCTATGGTTGATCTTAGATATATAAGTATGGCTCCCTCAAAAAAAAACCCGAAGCCAATTATAAACCCCTCCTCCTCCCCCGACGGTGACAAGGAAGAAGAGCCTTTAGATCCAAGTAGACGACCAAGGTCATATTGTCGAGATCTTCAAAGAATTTGGGGAGTAAAAAAAATCAAAACACCAATGATATTCAATAGTAAAGGGGAGGCAATTTCCGAAAGAAAAGCTTGGAGGGATTGCTAGAAATCGAGTAGAAATTACATGTACCGATTGGCGTAAGGTTGACAAGGGCTTGAAGGACCGGTTATGGACGGAGATTACGGTAAACAAAATTCAAATCACATTTCATTAATGTATAACACTAATTTTAAATACGATGTCGTAATAGTGAAAGTTTTAATCTAGGAACCATTTACCATTACTTCAAACGACTTGGAGTTTCTTAAAAAGATAACTTTGCAAAAAGTGGGGAAGTTGGCACGTGATTTTAGGTCATCATTGGCTAAAGATTACGTGCATGGTGACAAGAAGGGTGAGTTACCATGGAAAAAAAACACCGATATACTTCCGGAAACATGGGAGGAATTTAAAGCTTATGCTCAAGAACTAAAAGATAATGTAAGTTTCATCATTTGTTTTTGAATGATTTTCTTAAATACACCCTATACTAAGATTTGGAAGTTAATGCCGAGTGTTGTTGTTTATTTCGAAGGGGACTCACGATAAGAAGAGGGAGTTGGCAAAAATGAACAAAATGCCAACTCGTACGGGCCGAGGAGGGAATCCCCTAGCCAAGAAGAGAGCCATTGAGGATGAACACGAGGCACGTGTTCAAGAAAATGTGGATAGTGGAATGACGGAGGAAGAAGCAAGAGAGTCGACTCAACCATTGACGGAAGATGACTTGGAGAGGTACGAGTGGTTTTTAAAAGCAAGAGAAAAGAGAGAAAAGGGGAAAAAAGGTAAAGGAGTGTATGTGGATGAAGATACAATTGCACTAGCTCAAAATATTGTAAGTTTTTCAAATTAAATGAATTTTGATTTGATATTTTATCTTCTTACAAATAGATATTTTTGATACAAAAATGTACATATATTATATATTGTAGGACAATGTCAAGCGAAGACAAAGCCAAGGTGAGTTCATTCCCACCGAAACACATGATATATTGTGTGAAGCTTCGGGTACCGGGGATCATTCGGGTAGACTTAGGGGGTTCGGATCTAATATTTGTCGAAAAGATGTCTATGGATTTAGTCGTTTTTCCCAAACTTCCGATGATATAAAATTTCAAAAAATGGCTAAGGAGCTTCGTAGTATGAAGGATACTATGGATAAGGAGCTTCTTAGTGTGAAGGATACAATGGAATCGGGTTTCAAATATTTGGCTAGAAAGAATGGAATGATCCTACCCAAGGATTTCAATGACATAACGGTCGATTGGGAACCACCATCATGCGGTTCTCAACACTCACCTACTCATAATTTTGAAAATGGATTTATTTCATCACCTCAACCCGAACCCTTATTTAATGAGCCTAACCTACAAAATAGGGCAACCCCCGATTCGGTGATATATCCATGTAAGCTTTATAATGATGATTCTATTTATAGTGACCCTTTGCATGTAGCCGATGGTTTGTTTGAGGAATCCCTTAGGTTACATCATGGCAAACCTATTACAATAGGGTTGGGAGTCATTTCCATCACTAAAATTTATTTTGGGGAGGCAAAGTTACCAATTCCCGATCCCGAGTGTCCAAAACTTAAATTTTCCAAGGGGTTCATGCTTTTATGGCCAAGAAGACTTGTAGTTGTTGAGAGTTTGGGAGAGAGCGCACCTATAAATCTATGTCCCCGGCCTAATAACAATTATAAACATTTGAACTCGACACGTGATTGTCATCCAAAAGTAGCAAGCGTAAGGGATATGCCCAAGTCGGTTAAAGTGTTATATGACAAGGTGTCGGGTCATGACAAGTTAACTTTGTACAAATTCCCTTGCCAAAAGGCGGTGTTTGGTATTGCCACAATGATTGTTTTGGGTTGGGATGATTTGGAGGTGTTGTGGGAATGCAACCTAGTAACGGCCACTCTCATGTCACTTTATCAAGAGTAAGTACAATTTTATACTTTCAAATTCATTACATTTTTTACTATGTTATTTTCTCATTTGTAATAATGTTTGCTAAACAATTTGTTTAAGATACTTATTCACCGTGGCTTCGAAGAAAAACACATGGATTGGCTTTCTATGCCCCGATTCAATTCACAAAGTTGCGGGGGATTATGAGAGAAGGCTAATGTATGTAAAACTTGCCCTTGGGAATCCCGACAAGTTTATGTTTTTATGTCCTTTCATTGAAGGGTAAGTCACCACACTTTAGCCTAAAATACTTCGTTTGATATTTCCGATTATCTTGATGGTTTGTCATTCACATATGTAATATACTTTGTAGGGGTCATTGGCGGTTGGTTTTAATAAACAAGACAAATAAACATGTTTATTGGATGGATCCAAAACATCTACCACCAATCAAGTCTTTCTTAGACATACTAAAGGATGCTTTAAATTATGTAAATCCAAACATGAAGACACCTTTTAAATTGGTCGAGATTAAGGTTCGTTCTCTATGTTGTGAATTTATTATCCATTTCACACTTAAATTAGAGTGTATAAGCTATTTACATACATCTTGGTCTTTCTTTATGAAGTACAAAAAGCAAGAGAGTGATTGGGAGTGCGGTTATTACACAATGTTGTATGCTAGCCGTTGCGTATCGATGATGCGTTTGAATAACATGGACCCTATGAAGGTGAGTATTTAATTGTTGTATGGCTCACTTTGTATAAACAATTGACATGTCACTAACATACATTTTATGTTTTTTTTTTAAAGATATTTGATAAAGACACCACTCCATATACCCAAGAAGAAATGAAGCCTCCAAGAAATATTTTGGCACACTACATAGTCATTGTCCGAGGCGTGAGCCTTTTGGGTCCAGAACTAGATAAGCTTGTTTGATTCTTTCCCAATGTCGTTGTGCTTATGTGTTTTGTTGAAACTAATATTTAGATTTGATCATTGAGGAGATTGAATCTGACAGGGTGTTATTAGTGGATGAATTAGTAGCTTATAGATGGTTGTAGCTGTTAGAACTACAATGTAATTGTAGCAGGATTTCAAATCCAGGTTTAATTCATATTTTGACTATAATTTTAGCTTACCGTGACCATTTCCGATTTCGTAACTTCGTTAGCAAGTATAATCGATTCTCCATCCGACGTCGGACAACGTATCGCTAAAACCAAACCTATGTTGTCCACGATGTCGTAACAGTGGCCGTATATTTAATCAAAAATCCAATTTTTCCAGTAAGCGTCTCGATTGTAACACCGGTGTCGGAACAAACAACACAGTAACCATCGACAATACTACCGAGGTCGTAACCACAATCAAAGGGATTATCTACCTTAGTGCATTACGATATCGGAAATCGTAAAAAAAATTGGTTTCCTACCATATGTCCGACGTCGTGTTTAGTGTAGCTACAATCGATTACTATGACACTACGATATCGTAGTCCCAATACGGTCGTCTACGGACCTTCGTCATCAACGACCTCGTAATGTGTTTCGTACGGTAAATCCGGTAGACTTCCGCTATCGGAAACTATGATGATTTCAGTAGCCTTACTCTAATCATTTCAGACATCGTAATTGCAACGAAGGCCTATGCACGGAACAGTTACGATATCGTTACCTATGCGATACCGTTCCGATATCGGAAACCCTGACCACGGCGGTTTAAAGTGCCGTGGCTGGTCGACGACCAGCCACGGCGCAGCCAACGACGGCGGTTTAAAACCGCCGGGAAACAGCAAAAAAACCGCCGTGAATGGACAGTTTCTGCACTAGTGACAGTTCAAATTCAAATTCTCTCTAATGTCTTATAATTGTGCGTTTCATTGAGGTCCCATTCGATCATACTCAATATAAAAGAGAAAAGAATATCCACGGCTATTGTATGTTGGCATGAAATTGGGAATGAAAATAACAAAGTGAAAATGAAATCTGATATTGATATTGATATCTTAAAATTAAAATCTCAATAAGAATTTATATTAGAATTTGTAGATATTGTTTGCACGCATTATGAAATATACATAATGCTACAGTTTTATCAAAAAAACAAAAACTTCGTATATATTTGACTAAGTTGAAATTGAACTCAATCGTGTCGTATTTCCACTAATAGAAACGAATTCATCTTAAATTCTGGTTTTGCTTAAGGTCACATTTCATGATCCTCTATATAAACTAGGATAATCATTATCAATTCACAAAATAAAACATACTAAAGTCCAAAGAAATATGGAAGTTGCATATGATCGAGCTGCAGAACTCCGATCATTTGACGAAACAAAAACTGGCGTTAAAGGACTCGTTGATGCCGGAATCACAAAGGTTCCCCGGCTATTCATTCATCCAGAAGCTAACAAGAACTCAGCCGGTGTTCAGAATAATGAATCCCTCCCAAAGTTCCCGATCATCAATCTTGCCGAAATTTTAACAAATCCGGCCAAGCGCAGAGAGATCATCGATAAGGTTAGCGATGCATCGGAAAACTGGGGTTTTTTTCAGGTACAGAATCATGGTGTTCCGGCGAACGTGATGCAAGAAATGATCAAAGAAGTTCGAAGATTCCACGAACAAGATGATGAAGAAAAGAAGAAGTGGTACGGTAGGGATACTTCAAAGGAGCTAATGTACGTTTCTAATTTTGGCATGCACGAATCTCTGCCGGGTGACTGGAGAGACAGCATGTATTGCTATATGGCTCATTATCGCCCTTCACTCAATCGTCTTCCCCAACCTTGGAGGTAAAATATTTTTACTGAACTACAATATTCTTGAATGTTTTTTACATTTCGCGTAAAGAGTTGTGTTTCTGATTTGGTAGTTCAGTTCAATGACATCGTAATTTGATGAAATTTAGGTTAATTCAGCAATACATTTTTTTTTGTCAATACATATTTTCACTTTAGATCATATTAGTTTAACAAAACACAAAGTCAAGAGTATTTTTTGGTTTTCTGACAGGGAAATCATGATAAAATATAGTGAGGAAGTGATGAAATTGGGGCGGTTGTTGTTAGAGGTGCTGTCTGAGGAGCTTGGACTTGAACCGAATTATCTAAAAGACATTGATTGTGCAGAGGGGCTTGTCCTAATTGGCCATTACTACCCAAAATGCCCTCAGCCTGAGCTAACTTTTGGAACTACCAATCATTCAGACAGTGATTTCATCACAGTTCTTCTTCAAGACGATTTTGGTGGTCTCCAAGTTCTTCACCGGAACCAGTGGATCGATGTTCCTCCAACTCAGGGAGCTCTAGTTGTCAACATCGGTGATTTTCTTCAGGTAGAAATTAACTTTAACAAATGATTTGCTGTCAAAAATGTTGTGTTTTGACAACAAATGGCAATTTTTTAATCAAATTTTACTACTTGTTTATTTTTCAGCTTATCTCTAATGATAAGTATAAGAGTGTGGAGCATAGAGTTTTGGTGAACAAAGTTGAAGCAAGAGTATCAGTTGCGAGCTTTTTCTCCACTGTAACGCTGACAACGGAAAGCGTTTATGGACCGATCAAGGAGTTATTATCGGAAGAAAATCCGGCTAAGTACAGGGAAACCACAGTGAAGGAATATGTTGAGTATTACAGAGCCAAAGGCCTTGATGGCACTTCTGCTTTGCTGCATTTCAAGCTTTGAATAATATTGGAATATATCGTTTCTGTATTCAATTCACTCTATCAAGGTTATAAATAATTCTTAATGTTTCCCAATCCCTGGATGTACCAAAGTTTGTTACTTCAAGATTCAGATGTCTCGTTTTGTATATATATATAATTATTCTGAATATTGACGAGAGAAGCAATATTTACCAATATAAAGAAAATATCAAGAAGATATCACTTGAGCTTATTACTTGATCATGGATGATATAAAAAAGATCTTATATACTTGAGCTTTTATCTATCTTTTACAATAATGGCTTGATTATCTATATATTGCTAATTGATTTTTTCTGTTTGATCTTTTTGATATTTTGTTTGATTTTTTTCATTCAACATTTGAGTTTGATCTTATTCTGATTGATTTTTTATAGTTATAACTTGAGTTTAATCTTTATCTGTTTGCTTTTGAGCAGCTCACAGAAAACCGAGCTCGAGCTCGAATTGATTTTTTTTTTATGTTCGAACAAGTTCGAGCTCGAGTTCAAATATGATTTTTTTTTCTGCGAGCTCAGCTCGGTTCATTTACCCCTAGATGCAACATAGGCAACAATAGGTCAATTCTCTGAAACTGATGTTCCCTTTGATAATCATTGTTCCATGGGAAAACCTCATTGCCATGTTGCTTTTGAGCAAGAATATTAAGACACAGCCATAAGATAGCAACAATTTCCATAAAAAACATAGGATTTCTATTTAATCTTTTGTGCACTTAGTCTAACCTCTTAATACACACAAACGCCTAATGAAGGAAGCGTGAACCACAAACGCCGCCTTGTTGTTGGCGTTGCGAAACGACGGACAGCCGATACGCACGCATGAATCGCGCGCATTGCTGAGCATGTAGACGCTGCCATGTTGAAAAATATTGTTCAAAATACGGTTTTTGATACCACACCCTGGGCTCCTATATGATGTAACCCTACTACCAAATACAAATAGGAAAAACGATCGAGAACCCGAATAAAAAGTCTAAATATGAAAATGAATATATTGGTCAATTAATTTAGTTTTTCACGCATATAAAAGACCAATTCTTGGGTGAGGCAGCCTCATCCAAGAGACAGACCAAGTAAACACTCTTTTTGGTGAGATTTGATGAATTGGCTCAAAGGTTTTGATGAGGTGACATATTTGATGAACTGACGACAATGTTTAATAAGTTGGCGTCGAGGCTTGATGAGGTGGTAGTGAGTTATGATGAGGTGGTAGCAATGAAATTTTCCTTATTTGGCCTTGCCTCATGGGTGAGGCTGCCTCACAGGAGAATTACTCCATATAAAATTACTTTAGGTAAATCTTTTTTACCTAATGTTTTGCTCTTAATATGATTCAAAAGTATGTGTATATATGACCCATTTTTTACCTATGTTACATCATATTATACCTGGTCTCAAAGGTGTTCAAAAGTTGCAGGCATTGAGTAGCCACTGAGAATTAAACAATGAGTATTCAAACTTAGCTTCAGGTTTCAAATACACACACATTGAGTATCAGTGCTAATAAATCATATTTCAATGCCATTGCCACTTAAATATTACAGTAACAAGCAACACACTAATAAAATCAAGTGAGAATGCATGCATGTTCTGTTAACAGAAACTGTTGGAATTGTTGATTTCATCAGGATAAAAGCAGGGCCGGCCCTCAATGTACGCAGGTTACGCAATTGCTTGACGCCCCAAATAATTTTGAAAAAAAGGGCCCCATTTTTAGAAAAAATATATAGTATTTTTATTAATTAAAACTCAATTAAATAAAGAAATTGTATTATTTTCTATAATTAGATATTGTATAAAAATAACTATGACTAAGAAATTCAATATTTATAGTGATTTTTAATGTATAATTCATAAAATATTTTTGTATAAACATATTTTTTAATTTTTCAGTTTTGAACCCTAAAAGGTTATTATTTTTGCTTGAGGCCCCCAAAATCCCAGGACCGGCCCTGGATAAAAGGCTCGGCTCGAGCTCAATTGGCTGAAGTTTGCAGCCCTGTTGTTTCTGTTTTTAGTTCAGTTTTATATATAGCCCATTGGGCTGAACGGATCAGATGGGAAATTGGAAAATCAGTTTCTCCAAAAGTTTTGTTCTTCTCCTTCTTCTCCTTTCCCCCTCTCTGGCTCGTTCAATTTCCAGATTTTCTTCATGGTATCGGAGCCCCAGGTGGCTAGATCCTATTTATTGAAGTGTTATGATCAAAGCCTAGTTGGTTTCATCCACGGGTTCGTTTTCTTTGGCGATCGAAAATCAAATCTCGATCTGTTTTTTTATTTTCAGGAAGTTTGGGAAAAATTTCTCCAAGTCTGGTTTGATGATTATCTTCAGTCATCCATGGATAAAACCTACAATCTAGTAAGTTGTTGCTTTGAATCTGGATACGCTTTTGGATGTTGATGAATAATCTACAGTATTATTTATGAATTATATTATGGTAATGATGTCGTGCTTGTGACTGTGAGATTTAAGTGTAGTGTTGTGTTGGCTGAACTGTAAAGCTGGGTGTTGTTAGTTTAGGACTACAGTTTGTTAGTTGGTGTATTTGAGGTTTCTGGACAGTTTGTGTGGATGAGTTGCAGGGTTTTCGTGAAAAGTGTTTTGTGAGAAGATTTTGTAAAGGGTTTGTGAATGGTTTCTGTCAAGATAGTTTGTGAATATTGTGTTTGTTCATGTTAATGGAGAAGTATGGGTGGATTTGGACAATGTGGTCTCAGGAAAATAGTTTCAGGTAGGCTTGATGTTTTGTTGCTAAGTGCTGGTGTGTTTGGGGCCTGGAATTGTTTCTTTGATGTGTTTGGGTGAATTTCAGTTTAAAAATTGAATGGGATAGTGTTTAGAAAGATGATGTCTCTTTAAGGGCTTGTGCTAAGAAAGATGGGGAAAGAAAGAAAATGAAAGAAAAGAAAGAAGAAAAGAATTAGTAGAAGTTTAAATAAAGAATGGGATAGTGTTTAGAAAGATGGTGTCTTCTTAAGGGCTTGTGCTAGAAAAATGGTGAAAGAAGAAGTAGTAGCAGAAGAAGAAGTAAGAAAAGAAGAAGTAGTGATGAAAGAGGAAGAAGGAGTACTGGTAGAAGAAGAACAGAAAGAAAGAATGCAGCAAGAAGAAAGATGAAGGAGATGCTTATTTTGCAGTTTTGGTCTTCTCCACGGCATTTTTTCCAAGCTCAGCTTCTCTCCCTTCGCTGAGCTTGACGAGGGGGTGTTGGAATTGTTGATTTCATTAGGATAAAAGGCTCGGCTCGAGCTCAATTGGCTGAAGTTTGCAACCCTGTTGTTTCTGTTTTTAGTTCAGTTTTAATGTGCATTAGGCACGTGTCTTAGTTTTATTTGATGTCAATATTGTATATATAGCCCATTGGGCTGAACGGATCAGATGGAAAATTGGAAAATCAGTTTCTCCAAATGTTTTGTTCTTCTCCCTCTTCTCCTTTCCCCCTCTCTAGCTCGTTCAATTTCCAGATTTTCTTCAGAAACTCTCGAGTTAAAATTAATTGAGGTAATTATATAAGAATGTCAAATTTTACGAAAATTACCTGGAGTGTTCTCAATGTTTCATCTACACTCCTACCATTGCAAGATTGTTAATTGTACAGTGCTGAATGACTACTTCCTTGTCAATAATAGTGCAATTCCCTGAGAACAGCCACATCAATGATACCATCAGACTACAATTAGCAGATATAGTTCAAGTCACCCAAACCACCAGACTTTCTGTCTGTCTGCACCCATGCAAGATGGGAGAACTTCAAAAGCAGCAAATGAGCTCAAATCATCAACATATGACCATTGTTAATTAGCCCATGCCGGTTCTCAGATAGTCACTGTAAATTAGCCACATATGACCAATAACAAAAATAAAAGCATGTATAGAAAACTACACATTGGAAAAGAACCTCGGAGTAACAGGTCGGCTGATGAACAAATGGCCTAATTCGAACAAATGTTCAAGTTGTATGAAACAGGGAGAGAGACCAGGTTTATCAAAAGTTACTACTGAGTCACAAAGCACTCTCTATTGCACATAAAAGTCATTCCCGAACAAACTTGCTCATATTAAACACATATTCTCGTAGTGCCAAAATATCCTTATAGTGATTCAGAAAAGCATCCCAGCACAAAATATTCTCGTCCATCTGATTCAGAACTTCTCTTCAAATAAAAAATTATTCAGACTCAACAAAAAAGCACCATATTATTCGGACTAAATTTCATGCCTGGCCAAAATCGTCAACTTAAAACACCATAACTTAAATTGTCATGTCCAGAAAAATACAATGAACCAAGCATAAACATTCAAAATGGTGAAGAGAATACAGATACAGTAAAACCTCAATAAATTAATAATGTTGGGACTGAGATATTTTATTAATTTAGCGAGATATTATTATATCGATAAATTAATAATTTATTAATTTAAAGAGATTTTATAAATGACCTTTAAATTTACAAGTCCAATATACCAGTTACAATGTAATAGAGATGAAATTTAAATTAAAAAACAAGTTCAAAGACACATTATGAATGTACTTGAATAAGTAAAAAAATTAGTTCATGGTACCAAAAAGTTGGTCCATAGTTTTTTTTTTTTTTAAGGTAAAACCACCATTGGTGGTAGGAAACTTATTTATGGGTTCCCAAGCCCAAAAGACCATACAAATAAGTTCTGAGTAGAAAATACTTATACAGACTATGAAGAAGGGGAGTCCCCCTGATGCATGATATTTGCATCCAAAATATCGGGAGCTACATAGAGCTCTGTAAAAATAAAAACTGAATCTCACAGAGACCATCCAGTACTTGAACTAGACAAAACCAACCAAACTTATTAGCGAATCCGAAGAAACACAAGGCAGCTTAGAAGGTAGTGTAGTTTAAGAATGAAACTGGATAGTTGATGTGAGAAAAGAGCAGATCTGTTTGTTGTTGCCTTGATTTGTCCCTTGAGCAACTTCTAGAATTAACCTTCAGTGCCAGAATGCTTTGAGGATCTGTTTGCTACTTCATCATCTGCAAAATAAACAAAATTTAGTAGCATCCATTCCGATTTATCCTGAGAGTAGGTAGTTGGAGTCTATCCAACTGAATGAGTCCCTTGACTATGAGAGGTATGTGCCCTGGCTGATATACTTTGCTAGACATGTCAGAGAGAACTGTCTTAGCAAGTGCATCAGCCGGTTGATTTCCTTCCCTAAGTACATGGATTAATGGAAATGTGGAGAATAGAGTGTGTATCTGTTCAACAAAATCATAAAGGTTCCAGGGTGCAAGGGAAGGCTTTTTGATCATGTTTATTGCATTTAAACAATCAGATTCAACAGTACACACAATAGGGAAAAAGGATTCAGCTATTAAAAATCCTTGGAAAATAGCTATGAGTTCAGCATGCAATGAGGAAGTAGCAGTCACATATACACCATTGCCTTGGATACAGACACCATTACTATTTCTAGTTATGACCCATATACCAGTATACTTATTGGCTTTGTTCCAAGGAGCATCCACTTTGAGTTTGAGGCCCTGTTGTGGAAAAGACCAAGTGATGGGAGTGACAGATGGAATGGGGATGGCTATAATGGAGGTGGCTGGAATGATCCCAAGCTTTACCAGTTCTTTATCAAAAGACTTGGTAATTTTTACTGGTTTGACTAAAAAGATGTTAAAAATCAATTTCTTAACATTTTCAAAGAGAAAAGCTGGGCATGAAGAGATGTTATCAAACAGATAATTATTTCTTGCTTTCCATATGAACCAACATAAATAACATGAGTATATAATTATCAGGTTGGAGTGTAGATTGGAGAATCCTTCATATGACCAGTACACAGATAATCTCTCCCAAATAGATTGAAATGAAACATCAAGGATCCCTAGAGCACAATTAAAAGCTCTCCATACAAGTTTGGCAAATGTGCAGTCATTAAAAAAATGATTGAGACTATCCAAATTGTTACAGAAACAGCGTTTTGATGGCAGATGATAACCAAAACGAGTTATGACATCATCAAAAGGTAGCATTGAATTAACTAATTTCCAGATAAAAACTGAAACTTTTTTCCGAATTCTAGATTGCCAAATTAAAAATAGAGAACGGATATCACCTTGATTGTGCCTAAATAGCTTGTAAGCTGATTTAAAAGTGAAAATTCCCCTTGGATCAGGAGTCCATATGAGCCTATCAGGTCTCTGACTATGCAACCTTAGTTCCTGCTGAAGGAAACAGATTTCAGGCTGAAGTAAAGGTGAGATGGATGGAAAATAATTGTTTTTGTGCACCTGGAAGTCTTTGACTGTAGCATATGAAGGGATATTTGTGTTTGCTGGTTCCACCAGATCCACTAGGGGACCAAAACCAGTCCAGTTGGAACTCCAGAAGTTGCAGTCTCCTTTACCATGTATGACCCTGGAATTTAGTTCAGCTGTGCCATTGACTGCTACTATTCTCTTCCAGTTTTGAGAAGTTCTATGTGAGATTGGAAGGGACCATAGGAATTGAGTCCATGGAGCTTCTCCAATTTGAAACTTCCACCAGAGCTTAAGTGAACAAGCCTTTATGATATATGCAAGGGATCTGAAACCAATGCCATTTTGACCTGTTGGCACACATAAGGAGGACCACTTTTTCCATGATTTTTTTGGTTTAAAATCAGTGGATCCCCAAAAGAAAATTGCCATGCATCTTTCAATTTTTTTAATAACAAATTTTGTAGGCTAAAGCACATTCCAGACATGTTGGGGTATGGAATATATACATGACTGTACTAGAGTAATCTTACCTCCCATAGATAGCCACATATTTTTCCAATTATTGATTCTGTTTGAAATTTGTTCCCTTAAAGGCTGGAAAAGATCATTAGTGATCCTCCCTTTGTGAATAGGGCAGCCTAAGTATTTGAAAGGGAATTTTCCTCTTTTCATTCCAAGAATGGCTTTAACTAACACAATTTGATGAAAAGAAGCTTTATTGCTAATATAGAAATCACTCTTATCATAATTGATTTTTTGACCAGTAGTGACTTTAAACTTAGCAAGGAAAGCTTTCATTTTGATCAAGGTATTTTTAGAAGCTTTTAGAAACACCACAGTATCATCAGCATAGCTTAAGTGAGATATGGGCAGAGATAATGGGGGCAGATCATAGTACTCTAAACTACCAATATTAAAAACATGAGCAAGACTTCTAGTAAAGGCCTCAGTAAAGATGTTAAAGAGAAAAGGTGACAGAGGATCACCTTGTTTAATGCCTCTAGTAAGTTGAAAAAATCCAACAGGATTACCATTGATGAGAATGGAAAACCAAGCTTGTGAAATATTTTTCATGATGCAATGCACAAATTTACCATGCATACCAAATTTAAGTAAAATGCTATTTAAAAATGACCATCTCACTCTATCAAATGTTTTTTGAAGATCTAGTTTGAGGATGTAATTTGGATCTTTACTTTTCATGTCTAGAAATCTAACCATCTCCTGTAGGTAAATAACATTGTCTGAGATATCCCTTCCTTTCATAAAGGCAGTTTGATGAGGTGAGATTAGTTTATGCATATAAGGCTTAAGTCTCTCCATAAGGATTTTTGAAAAAATTTTGTTTGTAACATTGGAAAGACTTATAGGTCTGTAATCAGCAAAAGTCATAGGGGCAGGTTTTTTGGGTATTATTGTAATCCATGTGCTAGCTATACCCCTTGGTAGTGAGGAGTTAGATAAGAAATCATTTGATGCTCTTAGAAGATCCTGACAGATGAAAAACCATGATTTGATAAAAACAATTAGCTGTATAACCATCTGGTCCTGGACTGCTATTTTTATTCAAACCAAAAACAATATTTTTCAGTTCATCCATGTCAACTGGTCTTAAAAGTGCATCATTATCCTCATCAGTAAGAATTTTTGGAATCTGACTTAGAAAATTGGAATAGAAATGACCATCTTCATATTCAAACTCCTCAGTGAGAAGTTTGGAATAGAAATGGATGGCTTCTGTTTCTAACTCATGGGGATCATCAATCCAGGTTCCCTGGCTATTTTTGATCTTAGAAATTAGCATTTTACCCCTTTTTTCTTTGACTGTGTTATGAAAATAACTTGTATTTTCATCACCACTTTTTAACCAACTAATCTTAGATTTCTGCTTCCAAAACTTGCTTTTTTCTTTAAGTGCTCTCTGAAGAGATAAACTGGCTTCATTTAATTTAGCAAGTTCAAAATCAGAGGGATCAAGATCATATGTGATTTCCTGTGCATTTAGTGTAGACTCAGCTTTTAGAACATTATCATCTACATTCCCAAAGATAGTCTTATTCCAAAGTTTTAAATGTTTTTTGAGATTCTGAAGTTTAAGACTAAAACCTAGCATGCCAGAGGCAGGTACTGGTGTATTCCAAATATTTCCAATAAAATCATGAAAATCTGGTCTACTGTACCACATGTTTTGAAACCTAAAGGGCCTAGGGGATGATCTGACAGAATTGCTGATGGTGAGAAAAAGGGGATTATGGTCAGAAGTGGATCTATTTAGGACATGCACAGAAAATGCAGGGAAGATAGATGACCATGATGAAGTGCATAGACCTCTATCTAGCCTTTGGAAAGTAGGATTTCTTAGCCTTTTATTAGTCCATGTAAAGTTATTCCCCACAGTATTAATGTGGTTTAAACCATTTGAGACTATAAAATTGCTAAATTCAGATATACTACCTGCTTTTGGTATGGCAGGACCTCTATATTCATTGATGGATTTCATAGCATTGAAATCACCAATGAAAATGGCCTCTAATTTAGTTAGAGGGGCAAGCTCATTCCAGAGGGATTCTCTACCTTTCCTTGTTCTAAGACCATATATGAATGCAGCATGAAAAGGTTGGGGAAAATTGGGACCAGCAATTAGAACATGCAAAAACTGTAAATGATCATTAATTAGTTGAATGTGACTGTTGTTCCACATTAACCAAATTTTCCCATTGTCAGCATGCAAACTATTAGTGAATTGAAGAGATCTTCTAAAAATGTCACATTGATTATTGGCATGCATAGGCTCAATTATACAAATAAGTTCAAAGTTATTTTTCCTATTCAGAATTTGCAATCTGTCTAAAGAAGTAGAAATACCTCTAACATTCCATACTAACCATTTATGTTTAATGGGGTTACTACACACAAGGAACATGCTCAGTACTTTTAGTAGAGGATCTAGTCATCACCTTATTGAGTTGAGTGAAATAGTTTGTAACCTCAGGTTTAGCTTGATTGGATTTGATCTTTTTCATGGCTTTACCTTTGCCTTTATGAGGTTGTACTTCCTTGTCCTCTGAGCTAATTTTTGGATCACCAAATGGAGTGGTAACCACTATCTCAGAAGATTCAATCTGATCTAGCTCATCACCCTCAGTTATTAATGGTAGAAATCTATTCTGCCTCAGCTTTTCCTGAGAGTGATAGAAAGATATATCAGTGGAACTTGAGAAATCATGAAAAGGATTACCTTCATGAGTAGCCATGTCCATGTCATCCTTGGAATATATACTTTTAAGCACTGGTGAAGAGAGTGAAAGTGGTGAGTGTATATCATGTGAGTCATCTTGTGGTGTGAGCAGATCATCTGTAGTGATATCCATCAGAGGTGCAGGTGGCTTCTGCATTCCAGTCAAGGCTACTTCTGAAGCTTTAGCAGAAACTTCAGTAGCAGGTAGAGCTACAACCTTTTTTCTCCATATTGATACTCTTTTAAGCATTCTGTGAGTCTTCTTAAAACCTTTCTTGAGACCATTTTTGATAGCCTTAGCTGACTTGTGAGAAACATCTTGGTCCATAAGGTTAGTGGATGTGTAGGCATTAGGATTGGAGCTGAGATTAGTGGTAGATATTATCTGAGGGGTGTTCTTCACAACATCATTTGTAGGTTTAGGCACTGCAAGATCAACTACCAAAGGTTTAGGAGTCTCTAGATCAACTACCAAAGGTTGCTGTGCTTTTTTCCTTGGATGAGCAAAACCACATTCCAAATTACCATGACCTATACTCTTACAGTGGCTACAATATAATGGCAACTCCTCAAATTCAATCATATATATTTAACTTCATGAGCTATTCCTACCATTATAGAAGAATGTAGTGTTGACAGTAGGTCAACCTCGACACACACCTTAATAGCCGAAGGTCTTGTAAGCGCCATGGTAGCTGCGTCCATCTTGAGAAACTTTCCAATTTGAGAGCTAATTCCTTGGATTGCAGAAACGTTGTATAAGAGGATTGGAAGTTTATGGATCGTAACCCATGCTGGGATGATAGATGACTCATGCTCCGGCGAGAAATCCGGCGACCATTTTTAAACCATCATAATTGAATTGCCGAAGCTCCAAGCCCCCTTTATCCAGCATCTCTGGTAATCTTCTTTCTCTTGGAAACGAATTAGCACATGCTTGAAGTCGAATGATCCCAACTGGTAGCGACCTGTAAACCCGATTGACTTGAAAGCTGCGCTGAGGGCATCCATGGAGGGTTTACCCCGATTGAATTTACCAACCAGGGCATTGTGATAGTAAGAAGCGAGGATAGCTACTTCCTCCGGCGGCAGAATATAAGCCAGTTTACCCTTATACTCGGTTAATGGGTGAAGATTAGGGATGTTTGGGAGCATAGAGTACAGGGGTTGGTGTTTGGTGGAGAGGATGTGCTTGAAAGATTTCGGTATCGGAGCAGCGTCGCCATGAGAGAGCGGTGGCTCCGCCATGGAGAAGTGGTTTTATTACCGTTGATGGAGCTTTTCAGAGGAACAGAACTAAAATAACGGCCCGAATTGAATAGTAATTTTTTCGCACCTTTAGTGTGTGAAATCGCACACAGAAGGGAGAAAACGTGAGGAATTTTTTTTTTTAATATTCTCAACTGAAAAAAAATGAAGTTAAAAAAGTTGGTCCATAGAACAAACACACTACATTAAACATTGTTGGAAATTGATCACTATAAAATGTCCATAGATTTGAAACTCAATAAAAAAAAGTTAATATAGATTCATTTTTTACTAGATAATCTTAGAATTTTGAAGTATATGTATAGAATTCATTTTTAGTAATTATTAATTTATAGTTTCGTTGGGACCCATATATATACACCGAGGTTTCAAAAAAAAATTATTATCTTATTATTTAATCGAGTGAGGTCCGAATTAATACTGGTCCCGAGTTGGGACCGTACAAATTATTAATTTTATCGAGTTTATTAATTTATCGAGATTTCATTACATGACACCCACCAACTTCCAGCACAAACAAGTTCTATTTTGCAGTACATTTTGACTCTTCGAATTATGTCAGAAACACATGTAAAAAAAATCCCTTTTCTCTCCCGGGCACGAAAGCCAAGAACAGATCACAAATTTTCCAACTCGGAGGGGTGGCCGGAGATCGGCGCCCCTCGTCGTCCGGTCACCTCTTCCGCCCATTCCCCTTTAATTCTGCACCCAGCCACCCCATCCCCTCCCTCCTTACCTGAACCTTCTTCTTTTTTCCCCGCCAAGCAACGGCCAAATCGCCGGAAATCAACGCACAGGTATCGCTGTACTTCGCTGATGTCCGCATCGACAGGAGAATCAGATGGAGCAGACTTCTCGCCGGTGGTGGAAAGACAGTCATCGCGACAGTCGCTGCCGACCAGACAACTCCTGCAACTGGAAAGACAGTGGATTCACAGTTGCCAACGCCGGAGCCACATTTGCTTTACTTCACTCCAATGCGCCGAAGACGGAACGTTTTTAGCCGGAAAAGTTAGGGGATTTCGACCGGATCTTGGAATAGGATCTGCCCGGAAATTCCCTGTAGGAGCAGCAGCAACCGCTGCCACGCGCCACCGGTGGTGCGAACAAGCTGGCGTATCAACGCGCATGCCGCCTCACCAGCGATACACGCATCACACAAATACTGTCAACGCGCTCAGTGGCTGGCGCGTGACTGCCACGCGCCGCAGTGAAGCCACCGTAACGCAACTGCCGGACTATCCTCCCGTCGTGAGAATTTGGTTGTGTTTTTTATTTATTTCTATTAGATAGAGTAGTGCTTAATTGAGTCTTTTTGTGAAGCTGTCTAGACTAGTTTATCAAGTATCCTTTGCCTAGTTGTTGTTTTCCTTGTAACTGGATTAGCTGGGCTATGGAAAATCCCCTCGGCTTCTAGTCTCTTTCCTAGTAACGGTATAGGAGAAATCCAAATCGGAGTAGTTGACACAATTTACTTTTGGCGATTCTGTGAAATGAGCTAGACTAGTGGACTTGGCTGTCTAGCTTATTCTGGCCAGTACAAGTTATCGGTGTTTTACATGCTAGATGATTTTTTATGCTCTAGGGCATTAGACTTTAAGATTTTAAGATGTACTCTATCGCACTTTTTAGTAGTAGGTATAGCGTGTATCAGCGCTCTAGATACAGTATATGTACTGTAATCTTTCAAATTGTCTCCCTTTGAGGAGATCAGTTACTCAGGTTTGGGGAACCTAATAAATATCCCTCCACCTATGGTGTTTTAACTTTAAAAAAAAAAAAAAAACCCATGTAAAATCAAAATGAAATAGACAACAGGATGACCACTCCGTTGGCTCCCTTGGCTCCGATGACCGCCCAATGCCTCCGACGGCAGTCTCGCCATAGTACCGTAATTTTGGTGGCGAAATTATGGCTTCCGTTATCCGGGAACTCTTCCACATTGGGCGGCTGTGCAAACCGAGCCGCGGCTTGATCATGCTCGCCGGAAAATTGTGTGGTCGGTGGGATTTCCGGCACTAGTGGGGGCAGTTGGTAGTGATCACCATGGTTGAACGTTGTGGTGTGAACATGTTTTGAGGAGGATGAACATTGCCATTTTGGGGAAGTACATGGTTTTGATGAGTGCTAGGGTTTTGGGACTTTTTTCTTTGGGAGTTGAAAAGGGAAGTTGCTAACCTAAGAAGGTCTGGGTTTATCAAAGGTTGTTGTTGTAATTGAGAGATTGAAGGATAACATGGGAGAGATTGGAGATCCAAGCAAAATGTCGGTGTTTGTTTGCATAAATCCAGGGCATGTGTGATCAAAGCAACCTGTATTCACTGAGCCATCTACCTGAAGCATCAAAAAATAGAGAAGAAGAAAGATTAATTCATGGAAGGAAAAACTAATGTATAAGATTGACGTCCGTCCAATAAACAAAAAACCTCGTCTGCCTGTCGCCATAAACTCCAGGGTTCACCTGCAACGTTGTGGTAGCTGTAAAATTTGATAAAATCTTTTGTCTCATAAACTATGAAGGGAGAGTTTTGCATAACTAACAGTCCATCCTGATTTGATGGCCTCGTAGTTGCGGTAAGGACCGGTTACTAGAGTTGAGGATAGCAGACTTTAATGTCTCCCTTGGCTCCGTAGTAGACGAATCCTTGTGCTATAAGCACAGCCAGCTAAATTTCGAGACCACAAAATCATCAAGTTGGAGAGGATGGTTTTTTTGAGCACAAATGTGTTGTCTTTCTTACCGAGTGGTTGAACTGAAGAAGATTCTCCTTGGCTCCGTAGTAACCTATAATTTGTGTCTTCTGCTGTTTCAGCTTCAGGGTCCTGGAAGCAAGAAACAATCACATCATCAATTAATGTCATGATCTGTTCTAAGGATTTATAATGGGGAAATCAGACATCTTTTAACCTACCCAAGGTTTGAGATTCTGTTTCATCCCGATCGCCATAATTTATGGGCTTCCTCGGAGTCTTCTGATCAGTTCCAGCAGCAGATATAAGCCCATTGAGAAAAGGTCGGCTGAGCACCACAGCGTTTTGTAAGATCCTGATTAGGTCTTTCCAGCGTTAATATATAGGTCCTGCAATTTATTCAAGCAAAATAAGTAGCCAAATTTCCAGACTACTAACTATACATCCACCCATAAAAACAACAGTTTTATAACTCAAAATGACATGGAAACAGTTACTTCCAAAAATAAGACATGCAATAACTTCAATAGGTCAATAAGTTACAAATTATATTATTTAACAAGTCTGATTAAAAGTTTGCATATTTTTTGTATGGCTTTTCAGGAGCTAATTATTATTGGTACAGGCTTATTAATCATGATAGCACATGTGTAATTTTAATTGGTATAATATAGAAGCAAGAAAAAGATCACTTTTCCAGTTTTGTAAGTTTTCCAGTTTGATGATTATGATGAAAAACCCTTTGAGAGTAGCGTAACTGATCAGAGTAATCCACATCCTGTACATGTGCACGCCTCCTCTTGATCTTACCGCGACGTCATTCATAAGTATGTCAGCTAAAACTTCTGGTTCTTCAGCAGAGGACTCCATATCACTTGATTCTGTTAGAGGATACCAGAAAGGTTGACTTTCCTTCTCGAATTCCTCAACATCTGTTCTACTTTCCATATTCTGGAATTTATCAGGTCGAGAATAACACGCACTTAGGAACAGAAGAGAACTAGCTTCAGATGGATTGCTCGCAACTGGACTATCTGACTGTGTGGAGTTGCCATGACTGCATCTTTCGCAACTTTAAGGGCTGTTTTAGCTAAAGCAACAGCCTCTGCTGCTGCTGCCGCAATAACAGCCTCTTCATTTGCAATGAGACATTCAGTTGCTCCAAGATTATTCTGCAAATCCATATGGTACCACAAAGTAATTAACAGTTTGATTTCAGAAATTCTACGGCTACACAGCATATGAATTCTAAATTTGAGAAATGGTGTTAAATTTAATCTTTTGAATAAGATCAAGAAGTTACTTAGTTGATTCATTCCATTATAACTTTTACATCGAGTCCATGTGCACTAACCTTTACAGCTGAATCAACTGACCCTCTATATGGCCATGTTCTGTCTGCAGTTACTGAATCTGAATGAGCTTCAAGTGAAAGTAATTTCAGCTTCTCCAACTCAAGAACTGCAGCCATTGCCGAAGATTCTGATGGTTTCCACGAAACATTTGTAACACAATTTGAATTTGCTTCTAAAGAAGATAGCCGTAGCTTCTCAAGTTCAAATACTGTGGTAGTTGCTCTAGTCTGTGTTGATGTGGTTGATAAGATGCACTGTGTTCTTACATATGTATGGTCTTTATTCTTTGCTGCATTTTCAGAAAGGAGAAAAAATGGTGAATACATATAAATAAATATGTAGAGAATGGAGAATCTACAGAGTAGAAAGGACCATGTTTGCTGCACTTTGTATTAAAAAGTTGAAATTGCAGTCATAAGGAATTTTAGAAAACCTAATTGACGTAGCGGAAGCTTTCACGAACAAGGGTTTTCTTCGATATATCTAGATTAACTAGTAAATTCCGTTGATTCTTGGAATACTCGGAAATCGGAAGCAATCTTGATTAGTACTCAAATTTCGTTGATCCTTGGAATACCCGGAAATTGAAGAATAAATAAAATTCAACACAAGAATTTTATTAAAACAAACATCTCAATAAATCATAAACTCAAAAACTATAAAACTATCTATTACAATAAACGAAGGCTAATATTTATAGCCAAATTCTAAAGGTAAATAAGGTAATTAAAATAACTCCTAAATCTAGTTGGAATAAAGAAAACATGGAAATCATTAAATAAACCAAACCCCAAATCATTTAGGTTTCGTCCAGGCGTCCATTCTTGGAATATTCCAAATCTCGCAAGAATGCTTATGCATATTCTTGATCCAGCCTGCATCATTCTCCCCGGGTTGGACAGAATTCGTTCTCGAATTTGACCGCGCAATGATCCATTATCAAAAAATAAATGTACTTTTTGAATTGGCCTAAAACATGATGTTAAATGATTTGCTCCAACCTCCTCGAACTTCAAAACTGGCGGAACAATACAACTCAAAGATGATTTTCCACCATTAATCCACTCATCCTTGGGAATTTCAATTTTGATTTCCACCACATGGGAATGACTAACTTTTTCTTCAACAACATATTTCTGATTGTCAATCTCAGATGTAGAAGGCTCAAAACTATCTTCAATGGTCTCTTCACTAGTATCAATGCCATCAATATCAAACACGGATTTTCCAAAATAACCATCGATGTCGTCATCGTATTTTGGAGGATCGGAATAGATACATCCAACATCAACTTCATCACTAATGCCAACATCAAATACTAATGATCCAAAATAATCGTTTTCTTCACAAACATCAAATTTCAGAGGACCAGAATTGACATCACCGGCATCATCATCATGAAGAACTAGTGGTGAATTGTCTTTCATGAAATTTTCTTGAAAAACTGGTGGATCAAGAGGCTTGTGATCGCGTTTCTTGGGTCTAAAATTCGGACTAGAAGTATCCTTGTTATTGTTCTTCAAATCAAGGACTCTTCTTGCCAATTGCACCATGAGGCCACTCTGTGTCAACGCATGACTCACTGCTTCTGTCACTTGTGACACGACTTGAGACATGGCTTGCGACACGGCTTGCGACACTTGCTCATTTATTCGAGCCATCATGACTTTTTCGTTGTAGACATCCTCTAGCGATCGGTCTCTACCAGAGAGTTGTTTCGACGGCATCCCTGGAACAAACATGTCTCTGATACCAACTGACGTAGCGGAAGCTTTCACGAACAAGGGTTTTCTTCGATATATCTAGATTAACTAGCAAACTCCGTTGATTCTTGGAATACTCGGAAATCGGAAGCAATCTTGATTAGTACTCAAATTCCGTTGATCCTTGGAATACCCGGAAATTGAAGAATAAATAAAATTCAACACAATAATTTTATTAAAACAAACATCTCAATAAATCATAAACTCAAAAACTATAAACTATCTATTACAATAAACGAGGGCTAATATTTATAGCCAAATTCTAAAGGTAAATAAGGTAATTAAAATAACTCCTAAATCTAGTTGGAATAAAGAAAACATGGAAATCATTAAATAAACCCCAAATCATTTAGGTTTCGTCCAGGATTCCATTCTTGGAATATTCCAAATCTCGCAAGAATACTTATGCATATTCTTGATCCAGCCTGCATCACTAATGGTTAGTAATCATTTGATAGTATATTCGAATTGGACATAAAACTAAGCGAGACCTGTTAGTCAACTACATATACTTCCTAACCTCAAAGCCATTCTCATATATCCAATAAGACACTAAGATGATAAACTGTAGTGTAAGATTCTGCATAACATCTTAACAGGAATATAACCTCTTAAAATTATTCAAAAGAACACTTGCCAACAAGAGCCTGAACAATAAACTCAGATGCCTTCTAGAGTAACATGAATCAAATATCAGTTTTCTTAGCTTTTTTACTTCCGGGAACTCTCAAGAGAACAACTAACAACAATGGCACCAATAATTAATAAAGAGAACAGATGTTAAACAACAACTATGTTCCTTAGGCTATGTTTACCAGCTCACAGAATATGACATTACCGAAAATTCTAACTAGAGGGGTTATAGGTTAGGTCCAAATCAAGATTTTCTTCTTTTCATCATTTGCTCATCCCTTGTCATTGTATAGAGCAATTGTCAGTTAACTATTTGTCTTCTATAAAGCAAATTTCAAAAAACATTTCCTAATTTCCCTCATTCCCTGTCCTTTACCACAGACGAAAATTCGCTACACAACCTTAATTATCATCATCTCCAACTCATCAAAACTCATTGCACACTTCCAAGTGCAGCAACAAAATCATTCCTTTATTCAAATGGGAAACCATATCAAACAATCAAAACCACAGCAACCGAGAGGAAGAGTAGTCAAACTCACAGAGATGGGCGGCAGAGTGGTGGTGGGAATTCAGGTTAAGAACAAAAGCATCTGGCAAGCACCTGAACTGTGGCTGCAGGCACGATGACATATCTCTTCCTCTACTACAAACATATGGTTCCTTACTTCTCTGTGAATTTCCTTTACATGTGTTTATGAAAGCATTCCATGAGGTTCCTTTCTGGCTTTCACAATTGATAAGTGACAAGGTTTTAATTTATGTTTGGGATAACGAATTTGAAATGTCTTACCTTGATTTAACTTTATCTAATTTTCTCTTCTACAATTAGGAACAACTTATTGAACTTATTAAAAATGATTTTTCAAAGAGAATTATAAATACGATATCTAAGGATTTTTCACTTTATGAGAATTCTGATGATGTCATAATTTAAAAACCAGAGTCAAATGATATCTTTTCTAGCCCATCAACCTATGAAGTTGTCTGAACAAAAAAGATGGAAATTTCATCCTTTAAGTTTCAGTGGTCAAAATTTGTGCCAAGGAAAATGTCTATGTTTAGTTGGAGATCATTGAATATACTTGTTCCTTTTGTCTATGTGTTACAGAGGATATACATCATTGCTTCACTGATTGTATTATGATAGATGATATGTGGAAATCCATTAATTATTTCTTTGAAATCCCAACTCATGATTTTGAAACTCTATTGAATAAATTCAATTTTTATTGGAATGTTACAGATATTTCGAGGTTTCCCAAGAAAATAGCTCGAATCATCCCTATGAAAACATTTTGGTTTATATGGTGTGCAGACATGGCTTATTTATATGATAATCAAAAGCCAAACTGCAATATGATGAGAAAAAAAATTGGCCATCATACAAAGTATATTTGAGTTGCACTATTGTTTAAAAGAATCTCCTAGTACTTCTATACCCGATCAGCTGAGGAACATTGCTACTACCAATACATTGATATTGCAGAGAATGGAGAAACTAGTATCATGTAAATTTATGAACCAGAATTTATGAAAGTGTTCCAATTTATGTAATTGAATACTGATGATTCATTTCTAAAGAATGGTCAAGCAGGAGGAAGGTGTGTTTTAAGAGATCGGACTAGAATGGCCATCAATGCAAAATCAAAACATATTCATGCTACTGACAATCTTGAAGGAGAAACAACAACTTTAGTTTATTGGGCTTGAATCTGTTTGTTCTAACCATGTTGATAAGTTGCAGGCATAACTGAATTCATTGAAAAAAAAAAAAAACTGGTCAGAAAGGAATTTAAAGTCCCATGAAAATTGATTGCATTGTTGAGGTCCATTTGGTCTCAACAAGATGAGTTTGAAATCACTTTTAAACACATCTATAAGGAGTCAACTGCAATAACAGATGCCTTGACAAGCTAATTATAGCACTAATTATTGTCAAGCTAATTTTCCAAGAAATATGAAAGGTTTAGTGGAGCTTGATTGTAAGGAATTTCCCTACATCAGACTATTAAAACCCTTTTTAGAGTTATTTATTGCTCCATATGCTCTTGGAGGAAACTACAAGCTATTTCAAAAAAGAGATGTTTTATGGATTTAGCTAGAGAAGTAAGAGATTGAGACTGGATTCTGGAGCCAAGCGCATCATCTACGGATAGAAGTGGAGGAGTCAGAAAAACAAATTCTCAAGTGTTATTTTTCTTCTCTCTTCAATCAGATATTTCAAAACTCATCACGATTTGTTGCAGGATCTTGTAGAACAAACATAGGCAATTGAGTGACAAATCTCCAAAATATCCAAGCACCTCTGCTAAAGAACAGTTGTAAAACAGCCCTTATTTTTGTCTTGAATGTCGTTACTTATATATGAGTCTGTACCTCCTGCCTTGCTTATCCAACACTAATAATTATATCCTAATGAACTCCCTAGAAACGGAATAAATATATTCCTAGCTAAAATTTACTAAAGAATGGTTATTTATGATTAGAATACCACCTTAATGACATCTCTGAAACACGGTAAGAGATATACTCGAATATAACCAACCTAATATGGTTGTCCAAAGCGATTCTTCGCCCATAAGCAAGCAATATGTTTTTATTTTGGTTCCTGAAAACCTTGGTTTGGTCTGGAGACCGGAGTACTAGAGATATAACCTTGAAGTGTTCATCATCTATCTGACGCCAAGAAAGCTTATCTATCACCGGAATGACTTCCAGAAAAATATGCTAGCAAATTTGGTCTTTTCAATTTTTCACATCAATTTCCACACGAGTACATAGGAAATTCCCCACCACTGTTGTCATCGCTCTCCAGCTCCAAGAAACGGCCTACTGCATTACCTACATATGTCATTGTCTCCACATTCAAATGATCCAGCATATGCGCCACCATCCAAAACAAAACTCGAGGGAACTCGATATGTGAACCAACCATGTCCCATCGAGACTCCCTGATCATGAAGATCTATCATATTCAAAGTAAACACCAATGGTTGGGTCACCATTTACGAATTGTCGGGCTTGGAAATGTAATTGGACTACGTTGTCTTCAATGGTTTTACACTCCAAAGTATCCTTTAGGCTCCAGACCCTATCAAAACAGGTACACACATCAATTGTCTGCATCCTCCTCTAGTCAAAGATTTTCCCAACTAGTAACAAATTGTGATCAATCATCGGTGTGCATCGACCCACGACCACCGACGTGTTGATCTCTTCCTTAGTGAGCGAGAGTAATTCATACAACTCAATAATGTTTCTGATGTCCTTCCTGGTCACTATGTGCACAATTTAAAAGTAAATTTGTGGAAGATCAGAGTGATTCATACTTTGTTATTCTCGTCTCCGCAAACCCTGGGTTTTAAGAGAGAGAAAGGTCAATGACAATGCCAGTATTCTTGTTGTTAATTAAACGCTTCTTTGACCGGTGGATTTATTTTAGACCATCTGATACAGATTCATAAATTCTCAATTTATCTAGATCGTTGTGTTAAGTTTTATAAAATATTATTTAATTTAAACCTTAAAAATACATCGATGAATTTAAGATGCATATTTTTTATTAAAATATGAGATATGAAATTGAAATAGAATCATACAATTTCTTTTTTAGCTTTTCAAAATTTATATAGAATATTGTGTTAAAAAAAAGAAATTTTAAACATATTTTGGATTGTCTTATCTTAGTCAAAAATTTGATTTTACGTATTATCAATTGCTTTAATTAGACCCAAATACCGATAACATATTTTACTATTTTCAAAATCTCTACCAAACATTACCTTTGACCAGTACTGCTCACAAATATACAACGCTTTATAAATTTGGATTCGCCTTGACGGACATTTTTCATCACTCACTACTCTTGCATCATTACAAACCTTGTTTACCTTTCCCTACAAAAAATAATTTGTTGAACATGGAGAATAGAAAAATTCATCTAGATTTGGAGGATCAAAAGTCTCTAAATAGGTCTTTGGTACCCAATTCAATCTTGTATGGATCTAAGAAGGGGCATGGAAATCTTATCGGTGAGTATAACTTTACTTGTTATTTTGGTAGTGTGAAAATTTATAAAGTTTAGTGATTTATCTGATTGATAGTGTTTCATTTTAGAGAATGGAAAAAGAATTCGTATAAGGAGCAATAAGAAATCTGACTGGGAAATAGAGGATCCCACTTCTCTGAAAGGGTTCATCTCAATCCCTGGATCTAAAAAGGGACATGAAAATATTTTTGGTGAGTATGAAATTCCTTTTCTTATTATGATTGAGTAAAAACTAATCATGTTTAGTGATGATTTATCTAATTTATGTCTTTAAAATACAAATGAATGTTTCGTTTTAGATGATGGAGAAGGAGGTAAAGGAGACAAATTTTTCCGTACACAGAGCAATCGAATTTATGATTGGGAAAGACAAAATAAAAATTCCTTAAAGAGGTCCATCTCAATCCCATATGGATCTAAACGGGGACGGAAAAATATTATCGGTGAGTATTTCCTTTTTATTATGATTGTGTAAAAATTAATAAAGTTTAGTGTTATGTCTGAGTTACTTTTCTTTAAAATAAAAGTGAATGTTTCATTTTAGAGGATGGAGAAAGAGCTAGAGAAGATTGTATCAAAAGTAGTAAGATATATCAAAATTCTCCAAAAAAATCCATCTTAATCTCGTCTGGATCTAAAAAGAGACATGATCAAAATCTTACCGGTTAGTGTAATTTTTATGTTGTAAAAATTTATAAATTTTAGTGAATTATCTAACTTATACGTTTTCTATAAATTTTCATAAAATAAAATAAAATTGAATGTTTCATTTTAGAGACAGGAGAAAGAGTCAGGGGAGAAGCAATTCAACGAAGAATGAATAATGCAAAATATAATGTGGAAATGGACAATCAAAAGTCCCTAAAAAGGTCACTCAAGCCCGTCTCAAATTTGTCTAGATCTAAAAAGAGACATGCAAATACTATTGGTGAGCATTTAATCCTTATACATGGTTTATGATGGTAAAAATTATTTATTTTTTAAGAGATCTATGATCATGTAATTTGACATAAAATTGATTTTTTTTTTCCCATTTACAGAAAGGAGAAGGATGTCGAGGAGGAGAAATTCTTCCACCAAAGAGTAGAAAGATAATAGATCCGTGGGGAAAAAACATGTTTTCAGATGGTATGTGATAGCCCCTAGATATACTCTTATTTTGTAGCATTTGAGAGTTGTTTTATATAGTATTTTGTGTAATTATATTAGACTTTTGGACCGAATCATTCATAGTGGTTTGAAATTGAAGACGTGCATTTCGATCTTGAATTGCACTTGCGATGGATTTGAATGATTTGAAGACCTTCTATGACCGTCCTGACCGCGTTTGATACATTGAAGAACCGGTCGTAGAAGTGGCGTGAAGGCACACTCTCGCGGGCCGCGAACCCTAGGTCGCGAACCGCGAGGGTGTGTGTTGCTGTTTTGACCATGCCAAGTTTCGCGCGGGCCGCGAAACTCCGGTCGCGAGCCGCGAAGACCGAGGCGCGCGGACCACGCCGAGACACGGGCGCGGACTACGCCGAGACACGGGCGCGGACTATGCCGAGACACGGGCGCGGACTACGCCGAGACACGGGCGCGGACTACGCCGAGACACGGGCGCGCGGGCGCGAGACTCCGGTCGCGGACTACGCCGAGACACGGGCGCGCGGGGCGCGAATCCTCGGCCGCGAACCGCGAGAACCAGGCTCGCGGTCCGCGAAGGATCCCGCGCGACCCGCGAAGCTGCCTGCAACTTGCATTTTGTTTAGCTTTAATTTTAATTATTTTGGACTATAAATAGAACTTATCCTCATTGTTTGAGGGATCGGATTTTTACAGAGGAAACTCCATTTTCCTTCACTTTTCTTCCCATTTTGATCTTTGAATTCACTATGGTTTGTTGTATTAATTATGGTTATGATTATCTAATTATGGTTGTAGGCTAAAACCCTTCTTTGATATATGTGATTGGACTTCTTGTTATGGATTGAGAACATGATTTATGAAGCTTAGGAATGGTGATTTGCTCTTGAATGATCATAATTTATATGTGTGTTTGATGCTTGAAATGATTAGGAATGATTTCCTAGTGATAGATAGGTGTTGGATATGTGTTAGATATTGCTTTTCCATGGTTAGAATGTTATCATTCTTTCTATGTAGGAGTAGTAAATTAGGGATTGAATGCATGTTGTTATCAATTGTATTTGTTCTTAAGATCATTCATTAGCATTGTACCTATGTCAAGTTTGTTATCAAATTGCATGGGTAGGATTGAGAAACATCTAATTAGAATTAATATTGATTCAATTGAACTAGTTGTTATCATCTAGTAAAGTTGTCAATTGAAGTTGTGAAGATGCTTTCATTTCTCATAACTATGGTTAAAGATAGTTTCTCACTAATGTTCACCATTCTCAAAGCATCATGATAAAGTTTGAGGAAAATCTCATAATAAGAAGTCACCAATCTCATATGTCCAAGTTTCTTATTCTCTTAGTTAAATCTCTAGTTAGGATAATCTTATAGTAAAGTAGTTGTGGCTTGAAAGTTCTAGTAGTTTTAATTAGTAGTGTCTTAAACAAAAACTCAACTCAAACCCCCCCCTTGTTTACATTGCTTTTATATATGTATATTTATATATACACTACAAGATATACATAGAAATAACCTTTTCCCTGTGGAACGAACCTTACTTGCCATTGTACACTTAATAGTGTAGAAAGGTAGTAAGTGATCTAAAAATTGTATATTTGAGAGGTACGGCGACGACCTCCCAGTATGTTCTTTAAAATTAAAACAATTTAATTCTACTATTTTCTATTTATGAACCCATTTGTTATTGGAAGAGTTGATGCTAGTTTACAAATAGCGTCAGTTGATTCATTTAAGTTTATATTGATGTTCCCTCACAATATATTGATGTTGATTATGTACTGTAATTGATGTTGTGTATTTATATGTTGAATTTCAATTTTGATTGTTATCAATTGATGTTGTCTTTGTTCATATTAACATTGTGTATAAATTCATTTTTAATCTACTTGTAATTGAATAATTAATATGTAGAAAATTATCCAACCTTTAGGCTGTCTCATATGAGAGTTTGTGGTTATGGACATTTAAAAAAATTTAAATAAAATTTCCTAGTTTGTTTTAAAATGCTCATGTTTTAAATTATAAATTCCATGGTTATACTTACTTATTTTAACACTCCTCCAAATTTTAAGATGATAAGGTAGCTTTCATGTTTTTTGTCATGATAAGGTACCTAAATTTTAAGTTGTGTCATATGAAAGTTTTTGAAAATTATGATTGGAGTCAAACTTACCAAATAAGTGCACTAAACACATATTGTTTGAATATTAGTATATTCAAACTCTCTTTTTCAGAAACGGTTTTTTTTTTCATACATATGTAGTATGTTTTTTTCCCTCTTTTGGACATGAAATATTTACTTAGTTATCCATTTTTCGTTGAAGGTTATCCCATATGATACAATTAAATTATATCAACTGGAACTTCCCAAGAACGCAGTCATCGGCGATGTTGAAGGGAGGCAATGGAAGATTAATCTTGGCCAGTGGACTAATGGTAGACAACTAGCATATCACGGTGGCTGGAAGGTCATATGTGAGGCGAACTTGAACAATGAGAATGATACATGCATCTGCGAGTTCCGTCCAGGTAGGGTCCACTGTATGGACCTTCGAATTAAGATCATCCGAGCAACATAAATCAACAAGTTTATCGTCGTATGCTACATGTTTTTCGTTCATACTCACTTGAGAAAAGATCATTCTGCTACTTCAATAAAGAAAATTTCATGTTTTTTTTTTGTAGAAAACGGATTTCATGGTTTTTGGATTTAAGATATATGTATATGTCTACTCTGATGTTTTTCCCATAAATGTTGATGACTATACAAGGCTCGAGTTCTTTAAGGCCCACGAGTCCTCGAGCTTATTGCCAGTAGGGCCTAAAACCCATGTCGTCTGAATTATTCCACGAAGAGAATACTCGTATTACATATTTAATTCACTTCTACATGGAATGAAATATCACATAACCTAATACTCGAAGTCTATGACTAGAGTATTAAGAAAAGGGTTTGTAACTCTAGATAGGAAGTTATTTGGGTAAAATAAGGATCTGGGCTTTCCTAAATGGAAACCGTTTTTGGACTTTGAGGCCTAAATTTGGGAAAGGATTCAAGTGCATGCTAGTCTTTTCCGTAGAACCATTGGAGATGATGATGATGACAAGGGGACTAATATCTGAGTATGTGTTTATATCTGGACTTAACTTACCAATTCTTTTGTTTAATTGACCAGGCTAGATTCTTTAACTTACCAATTCTTTTTGTTTACAAAACTTAACTTAACTTACAAAGGGATTAATATCTGACCAGGCTAGATTCTTTTGTCTTCGAGACTAATATCTGAGTATGTGTTTATATCTGGACTTAACTTACCAATTATGCTGTTTAATTGTTTGGTACAAGACTTGTCATCGGCTATTTTTCCCTGGCTCCTGTTGTAGGCAAAGTGAGAGTAAGAAAACTGATTAAGTATGAGTTTGATTTGAAGTATAGTTTTCCCCTATATGTTCAGCTTACATTGAAAATCACAGTTGAATGTTGCTATGTAGATCGCTAAATTGTTTGTTTTTAGTTATGCATGTAGTCAAAGAAACGTGGAATGGAGTTTAAAGAATACAAACATGAAACCTTTGTGCCATTCAGCTTAATTAGTTGTTACTGGTAGTTTGAAGTTTCAAGAGCTCAGGAATCTTGTCTATTTTTGCTTTGGTTTGTTCATATGTTGTCTCATTTTTTGTGTAGGATCTCTTCTAACAATTTTCATTTGCACTCTATATTAAATGCTATTTAGAATAATGAGAATTAATGTTTTATTTTGAATATAATTTTTATTATGAATATAATTTGCACTCTATACCAAGTTACCATGATCGCCGTACATGGCATGCAAAAGAAGAATGTCAATAAAAAGTGTGTTGTTCAAACTCGACAAATAGAGCTGGAGGTACCATTTCAATCGAAATTCGCCCAGCCCATAAGAACCATGCCGATCATCGCCTTGGCTATCAAATCGGGGAATATTAATTATTATTATTTAAATCAAATATCATTCATTTTGCTGGGAAACGCCCAACATCGATTACATTGGAATTGACATACAACCAAATTACATATCAACCTGACTATACATCCATATTATTACATTATAGAGATCCAATAGAATTGTAATACCGCCGTCGGGGATATTAACTTGCTGTCACGAAAAATATATCCAGTTGACTAGAAAATTTTAGTAGAAAATTGAATATTTAAAATAGTAATTCTAAAAAACTAATAAAACTTATTTAAACTAATATTTGACTATATTTTAATATAATTTAGTATTTAAGACTGTAATTTGGTTTTGTTTCCAATTTTGTTTTAGTTTTATTTCTTTCCATTTTTTCCATCCTCTTTTTTTATTCAATTTTTTTTTTTAAGGTCAAAACCACCATTGGTGGTAGGAGACTTATTTATGGGTTCCCAAGCCCAAAAGGACCATATAAATAATGGCTCAAAAGAGTATTTATACAGACTTATAGAGAGAGTCCCTCTGATGCATGAAAATTGCATCCAAAAGAAAAGAGCAAAAACAAAGCTCTGAGAGTTTCTCACTGTCAGAAATCCAGCACAAAGAAAAATCCCTAGACCAACCAAGCTTATTAGCAAATCCGAAGAGACACAAAGCAGCCGAGCAGGTAGTGAAATTTCAAAGAGGACTGGAGAAATGATATGAGTTAGATTCTGGTAGTTTGTTGCTGCATTGGAATTGCATCCGCTGGGTCATGATCCTTCAGCTGTTTAAAAACACACTGCATTTAGCTTTCATCAGTGGATCTGCAAAGAGGATAGAGAAAATTAGTAGCATCCGTTCTGATTTAACCTTAGAGTAGGAAGCTAGAGTCTATCCAACTGTATAAGTCCTTTGACTTTGTGAGGAATGAGCCTCGGCTGATATGCATTATTAGACAGCTCAGAGAGCGCTAATTTAGCCAAAGCATCAGCCGGTTGGTTACCTTCTCTCAGCACATGGGTTAGAAGATAAGAGGAAAACTGAGTGTGCAGTTGTTCAACATAATCAAAAAGGATCCAAGGAGCAAGAGATGGATTTTTGATCATATTAATAGCATTGAGACAATCCGATTCAACAGTAGTCACAATAGGGAAAAAGGACTCAGCAATTTGAAAACCTTTGTGAATAGCTGTGAGTTCAGCATGTAAAGCAGACATGGCAGTAACATAGAAAGTATTTCCTTGGATACAATTAGCAGAGCTATTTCTAATGATGATCCCTATACCTGTACCCCTGTTAAATTTGTTCCAAGCAGCATCCACATTAATTTTTAAACCTTTTTCTGGGAAAGACCAAGTAATGGGAGTAGCTGTTGGACTGGGGATAGCTCTAAAAGAAGTGACTGGGATGATCCCAAGAACAGCAAGTTCTTTATCAAAAGCATTGATGAGTCTAATAGGCCTTACTAAAAAAATGTTAAAAATCAATTTTTTGACATTTTTAGAGAGTATGGCTGGACATGAAGAGATATTATCATAGAAGAACTTATTTCTAGCTTTCCATATTTCCTCTTTTTTTATTCAAAAGACAACACGTATCCCAACGGTTAATTTTAAAAAATATGTGATTTTTTAAAAACTTTTTTAACAAAAAAAACCTAGGTTAAATTTAAACTATTATTTGTACAATGTTATTTTTAATATATTATTTTGCAATTACAAATTTTAATCTAATGAAAGCACAAATTGTAATTAATATTATTATAATGAATATAATGAAGAGAAACAGCCCAAGCTGCATCAAATTTTTCCTTCTTGGATCACAACTTTACCTAGTCAAAATCACTATCCAGTTGAATCAAGCAAAAGTAGACACCGATGGACTTGGCAACAGCTACACATGCATCCTAATTCTAGTACATTCTTTACAGTTAGGGAATCCCATTCACATACAAGTGGCTAATTGGTTTTTCGTCTTGCTTGCCTTAACGACTACCGAAATGCTCCTTGATATGTTATTCTCGCTGTGGCAAACTTGTGTTCGACAAGTGTCATGCCTGTCGAATACTAACTTGGACCAGTTGAGTAGATATCGTTTGGAACTCCTTAATCAAAAGACTTTGTAATTTTCAAATTTTTTCATCCTATCATCTAGGGTTTTTCTTGGAATCACCCCCAAGTTTTTTCATCCAATTTGATAGAGTTTTTCTTGAAATCCTTGTCAACTTATTGTAAGAATTTACAAAGTTTTGATATTTTCATGGTCTGGGAGCCAAATAAATCACCCCCACCTTTGGTAGTTTTAATTAAAAAAAAAAGAAACAGCCCAATTATTATTTTATTTTTTATCTGGAAACAGCCCAATTTTGACAGTTTGCTGAAATACAATTCACAAACAGCTCAAGTTTCTCTAATTTAGCTCTTTTCAGGCTGACAGGATCTGAATCCATAAACTGAATCAAAAGGTAAATTGTACAGATTTGGGCAAAGCCTCAGAGTAAGATGAGAAAGAAATCTGAATTTGAGATGAGAAGAGAATACATTCTTGATCGGATTTACACACCACGAAACCGATAACCAATCTACTCTCCCTCAGCAGAGGCCTTTATCCTACTGGAATCAGTTACCAAAATCAGTTAGGTATTAAGCTCAACAGAACGAGCTCCACTGGAACCAACGAAATGGTGGTTCATTGTCATTGACTTGACTGTTGACTCCATGCTAAAATACCGTTTTGCCCTCATCAACTCGGCCCCATCATGACAATCCCTCCCTGTAATATTAAGCTTGTCCTCAAGTTTGGAAGGACTGGAAAATGATGTTGAAGTGATGACTAATATGTTGCAGCACAAGTCCCAATTCACTAAGCACAAATAATGAAGAAACTGGTTCAATGCAATATTAATCCATGGTAGGAAGACATGATCACTACGTGTCCCAATCCTTTGTGAACTTTGAATCTTTTCTTGGGATCCCTTTTGACACATGCAAAACACACCAGTAGTATATGTCTGTACCCTTAGCTCATCCCATGCCGCACCAGATTTGTAGTCATGTATCTGATCTTCATGCTTTAGGCTTGTAACAGTGAATTTCCTGATCAGCTGTACCACAATTCTTGCATGTAAAAGCCACGCTACAAGCCAAATCCTAGTCTGATTATTCTTAGTCAACTTCAAGACTAGCCCGGTAAGAATAAATGCATCAAACTCACTCGAGTCATAATGCAGTGACTCACTTTGCAGCTGGTCAATACTCATTGATATAAATTTCTGATCTTGGAGAAACTGCCAACCAAGATCATCATATCTGCCACTCCTAAAATTGGTAGTTTGCAGAATCATAGAAAAACCACTCCCCGCCTGCATAGCAATGTACAGAACCGAAGAAATTGTTACACTTTCTAAAAACCAGTTTCTCCATGCTATCAACCACATCCTTGCCTGATCATTTTGCATAATCAATATCCAGACTACGCTACGCATGATTGATGCATCAGACTCAATCCTCAATGGATGATGTTCATATTTCAGAAGAAGAGACTCTATTTGGAACTGATCAGTTCTGTTCATCACGCTTCGGAACCTTACAGTACCCAATCTGATGCACTCGAAATTGGCAAAAGAACTCTCCAAATGTGATGAAGGCAGCCTGAGAAAGAATTCTTCAGTTGTAAAATCAGATTTATCAGAAATAATTCTTGATGCTATTATTTCCTCCCTGCCATCTTTGAGCTTGTCCTCAAGCTCATGAAGAATCAAATGGAGAACAGTGCCCCCTTTAAACACCAGTGGAACAAAATGTGTAGAACAATATGTTTCAACTTCAGACTTGAATGGATTAGGGAAAATTAAAGCACCCATATTCCACTCAACTCCAAGTTCCCATTGTACATAAGTTTCCCTTGTCATTTCTTCCTCTTGCAACTGTGTGAGAAACTCTTCCACAAGGATAAGCTTTGGTTTAGCTCCTGCCTTTGTTCATCAATAGTTAGGATTAAGTGATTTGCTGCATTGTCATCTCTATTTCCAGCTGCGTTATCCGAAGTATGAACCGACACAATTTTTAAAACCTGAGGCGCTGCACTTTCTAGGCTGGAAATTAGCACTGGATCATAGCACACAATATCCCCTGAAATGATGCTATCGTTATCATCATTTTTCACATGACACTCTGAATCACCTCTTGAACTAAACTCTCCATTAGACAATTCACAAATACCGGGATCAAAAGACCATATAGCTTCCTCTGATTTTCTACAGAACATGATTTCTGTAACTCTATTTCCAACCCTGCCTAATAAAGTTCACTGTACTCCACTTTCCCTTTAACACATTCCTCGCTAATACTTCCTACAACAATATTTCCATTGTTCTTGACTTCAACATTTCTTCCTGCATATAATTCACGCAAACCTTTACAGTTTCCCTCAAACAGACCTGGATCGAAGCTCACGACACACTCACATGATTCACAACCATTATTGATCTTTCTCATACTCCTTACTAGAGGCCTAAAACTTCCGGAAAATTCCACTTCAAGACAATCATCTTTAGAAATACCTGGATCAAAACACACTGTAGATTCATATGTTTCACTACCACCATTATTCAGTCCCTTACTCCCCACTAGAGGCCTGAAATTATTTGAACTTCCATCAAGCTTCACAACATCTGTTTCTAAAGCTTCATCATCAATTATCACAGAATCAATACTAGGCATCCATTCCCTATTAACAACCCCGGACTCTACACCCTTAGCATCAGTTATCACAGAAGTCACAACTTTATCAACAACATCCATATCTTCATTACAGCCTATGTCAATATCTATGGACTCAGAATTCAAGTACTGATCAATCAATAACTTGCACTGATTTTCCTCATCAACCTCAAAGCCAGAACCATTCTTATATCCAAATGAATCAACACAACCCCTAACTGGCCTAAATTCCTCATCATAAGTTGGATATTTGAACTTTTTTACACATTCATTCAAACAACAAGAGTCCTCACTAAGCATTTCACATATTGCAGGATTAAAACTCACAGAATCCTCAATTATAACTACATGAGTGTCACAGTTCTTATTTTCAAAGCAACCACAGTACTCAGACAGATCATTCCTATCAACATGCATCGCATATTTATCACAATTCTCCGGATAAGAAAGATCCTCACAACATTTCCCATTCAGAGAACACTTATTGACATGAATGCCAGGATTAAAACACATGATAGGCTTAACACTCAACATATGCTCATCCATATTCTCAACATTACGGTACTGAGCAAGTTGTGTTACCTCATAAGACATTGATTCTTCGCTGGAACTCACTTTCCTCACCTTTCCATTCCAAGATCTTGCCGGAATATAAAGGCGAATTCATCACCAGTGTCTTCGGAGAGTGTTCGTCAATAACCGCTGCCTCAAAATCGCTTTTATCACCCTCATTACTAACTTTCGATGGTGCTAGCGCCGCCAACTGCTTCACGACCTCCTCGCCCCCGCCGGTGAATCTTTCACATCGGTGATAAGTTTCCTCTGATCGCCAAGGTTTCTCCTCCGTCCGCCGCCGGAATTTAGCGTTCTGCTCATCCATCGTGCCGTTGAGCTCCTCCGACACTCTTTGAAACGTGCTCGCGATGATCTCAGAAATCTCGCGTTTCCACTTCTCCACTTGCTGCTCGCGTATGAATTCCGCCATTCGCTCCTCGCGTTTGAAATTCTCTGTTCTGATTATCTCAGAAATCTTGCGTTTAAATTCCTCCAATTGCTGCTCGCGTTTGAACTCCTCCATTCGCTGCTCGAATGACATCAATCTTGTGTTATCCGCCATGGCAATTCCAAGGACCGAATCGCTCTGATACCAATTGACAGGATCTGAATCCATAAACTGAATCAAAAGGTAAATTGAACAGATTTGGGCAAAGCCTCAGAGTAAGATGAGAAGAGAAGAGAATACATTCTTGATCGGATTTACACACCACGAAACCGATAACCAATCTACTCTCCCTCAGCAGAGGCCTTTATCCTACTGGAATCAGTTACCAAAATCAGTTAGGTATTAAGCTCAACAGAACGAGCTCCACTGGAACCAACGAAATGGTGGTTCATTGTCATTGACTTGACTGTTGACCCATGCTAAAATACCGTTTTGCCCTCATCAACTCGGCCCCATCATGACAATCCCTCCTTGAAAGCCAAATTTTATCCCGAAGCCCAAATATTATTCGAACCCACTCGTCCGTTCAAACTTCACCAGGTTCACCTTAAAGGATCAAGGAGCCATAAAATTGCAGAAGCTAGACTAAAAGAAAAGGAGTTGAATAGAGAACGAGATCAGGAAAAACAGATCACAGTGGTCAATGGTCATAGATTATTGCATTTAATCTGATTCCTCAGTTTTTAACCTCCCAAATTCACCGCCCAGCTTTGTAATCTCCTGAAAGCAAAAGGCGGCTTCGCAGATCGGTAATTCCCAGCAACGGTGATTGAGACGATCGGTATTTCTCAACAAATTCCGGTCGGGTCAAGACTGATCCAGATCGCCGAGGAATTGCGAGTTGAGCAACCCCAGTCGCGGGACTCCGCCGTTCATCTTACACCTGCAATTATTCACCAAGCCGGGAATAGTTCCTCTCTTTTGATTCACCAGTTTTTCGAATTGCTGAGGTAATTTTATGTTTAAATTTAATTAAATGGAGCTAGCTAGGACTCTCCTTTTTGTTCTTTGATGAAATTCATGTTCTTAACTAGGATCTTTTGGTTTAGAATATCTTGCTTTTCCTGTTTATATGTAGTTTATGTCCGAAAGGGGTTTGGACAATTATTCAGGGAAGCATACTTGGTGAGAATGGGATAATAGAATCGAAGATTGAAACCTTTTTAACTCTTCACAATGTTCTCATCAGACGGTAAAATAAAATTGTTGCAATGCAGTATGTTGTGCCAATGTGGGATGTTTTATGTCTTGATTTAACAATTTAGGCGTTTGTGCATAAGTTTAAAATTGGATTTTGTAAAATGATGGTTTTGCAGCAGTATTTGTTACTTTACCAACTCAAAAGTAAATTAATGATATTGGGGTTATGCTTAGATTTTAGTAGTGGGCTTGTGATACACGGCTTTTTGTATTAATCTTAGACTGGTACTTTAAAGACTATGGAGAGAGAGCACCACATTATGTTGAGCCTGCATTCGTTAGTGCCTGTGACCAGTAATGTGGTCTGCTTGCCCCTATATCCCTAATAGCCAGCCTGTGACCAGTAATGTGGTCTGCCTACTCCCGTATCCCTAACAGCCAGCCCTGTGACCAGTAATGTGGTCTGCTTGCCCCAGTACCCCTGATAGCCCGTCTGTGACCAGTAATGTGATTGCAAGTCTGTGACTAGTAATGTGGTCAACTTGTCCTGATAGCTCTCTCGATAGTTTTTTTTCTTGCTCCTTGATTGCTACATGATGCTTACTGCTTGAGTTATTGTGTTTTAAGAGATGAACTGATTAATTGCTTGATGGTCGCTTTGCTTTCCTAGTACTACTATTGAATAAGTTATCATAATTTGGTTTCTTGAGACTGTTCATACATGACATGTTTTATGCGTGCTATTCTCAGATGTTAAAATTTTATACAACGTGGCATATATGCGTCCTACTTGCAATATGAAAGATTTTCCATACTCTCCCACCTGTATCAGTCTCTCTTTCTGGTTGATATAAATTGTTGATACTTGTTTGATCATTATTTGATACATGCAAACAGTAGTGACTAATTGTGCTTACCTTGTTTAAAAATTATAACTTTGAAAGTTAAAGCAAAAGATTAAATTTTCTGAAATTTTCTAGGAGTTTCCTAGTTGAAGTAAATAATCTTTCTAACTACATTTACACTCAAACAGTACTCATAAATCAAGCCTTAGTGAATCTCTCAAGCCATTTACAAATAAAATTACCTAAATTCAATCAATATCTCCCCTGTTAAACTCCTCAATGGCTAATACTCATACCTTTTACAGAAGCACAATACACTGTTTAGCTCATGTGATCATGGTTCTTCTTCAAAAGTCAATGTTTTCTGAATATATGTACAGTCAATCCCAAATAACACCCTTAAGATTTCATACTTAAAAGAAACAAACTAACTTTGAGTAATTGTTGTATATCTTTGAATTATGAACCTTCTTTCAAGTGTTTAAGTGCAGCAAATTAGAATTATATATATATATATATATATAAATTGGTTTAATAAATATAACACTGAGAAAAGGATATTATATTTGTTACAAATGGAAAGTAAATTATTTTAATGGCATGTACGTGATTGAGTTTTATTTATGAGTGATAACTGTTTGACACTTTACAGACTTGAGTTTAAACCTTAAATTTTAATTTATAGGAATTCTGAATTGCTATATATTTGGAGGGAGTAACTTTAGTCCATAAAATTACTGTTGATTAACACTTTTCGTCTGTGTTTGTGATCATTAGAGTTAATAAATTATATTTCTTGTGTGTATTGAGAATGAGCAATGGAGGGTCTATTTATCTCGATATGGATATATTTAGTCGTGAATTTAGAGTGTACAACAGAAAGGGTTGTGCAGTAGATAGATTGTGCTAGGTAAAGAGGTTTCAAAAGTCTCAGTAAGTAAATGCTAGAAGTACAAAAGGCTGTTATGTAATAATACATAAAGAAGAAATTTCGGGACGAAATTTCCTTAAGGATGGTTGAATGTGAGGCCTCGTGCCCTGTAGTTGGGTATGACGATATTTTGAACCAGGATGGTAGTTGTTTTAAACTAGTAATTGAATTTTAAAATAATGTAGAAAATAAATGCCAAAATCATCGGCATTCGAATTTTGGAATTTGGAGTGAATATTAGAGCTCTCAATTTCCAGCTAGAGAAAAAACATATAGAGTGATGATAATTTTAGTTAAATCAAATAAATCAAAACCTCAATACATAAGAAAAGATTAACATTAAAATTACAATTAAAAGAAAAGAAAGAGAAAGGAATGACATGTGTCACTCCAAAATTAATCCATCAAGGTGAGTAGTCATGGAAATTCCTAGGAACTTCCAAAAGTTAGCTAAACAATGAACAAAGAAAGATCAGATCTTTATGGAAATATTTTCCTCTCAAAACCAGAACACCAGCCCTCTCCTTCACCATCACGCCATCTTCATTCTTCATCCTTGGCGGTCATCACCTCTGTCCATTCACTACCATAACATGTTCCTTACCCTTTTGCTGCCTAATCGATTCAACCAGATTTTTTCTCCCACTTTCCCTGCCTTTATGCGAGTCAACCGAATCTCCACCTTCGAGTTTCTGATTTGCGTTCCGGCATGCAACAACAGAGGAAGGAGGCCCTCAAGCGCTAGCTCCCGGTCATAGCCATGAAGCCACCATCCGGTAATTATCACCACTTCTCCGTCGATCATGAAGCTGTCGTAGACAAATCTTCGCCATCTCCAGCAAATCCACCAGCTTGACGGTGTTTCTCGGAGATCCCCTGCCTTCCGAGTAAAGTATTTGAAGTAATTTCCTTACTCCTTCATGAATTTAAGGTCTTAATTCGAATGTTGATCATTCTGAGCAAAAGCAAGAGGGTAGTTGATCACGTGAATATGTTGATATCTATAACCCTTATCATCTTAGTTTCGTGTGCTGCAAATTACATGTAGGAAATTAGGACAAAGTCTATGTAAATTTGTCATGTGATAAATTGTGCCTAAAAGGTGTTTGAGGAAATGCCAAGGAGGGAATTCTTGTTTTATTAACTAATGTGTTGGTACCCTTAGAGACCGAGAGGGTTACCATGAACTTTAGGTGGTAATACTCTGCTTTGTTAAGAGTAAGGTTTATAAGTGGATTTAACAACCTTGATGAAGTCTTATGAATGAGTAAAACATACATGTGTGGGATTAGAACTGGTAGACATTAGCTGAAAGAGTTTTTTTGTTTTGGAAAGAAAACTAGTTGAGTTTAGAAATCTGGAATTTTTGGGTCTATGTGAACTTCTGGGCTTTAAAGTATTATATTTTTCGAACCGTTGATCCATTTACAACAATAATGATATATTTGAAAACCTGAGTTTTAGAAGTATAGTTTTGAATCAAGAATCATTCCATTTGGTGTAGAAACGAGGGAGAAAAGGAGTTTTGAAACTCTGCCCTCTTTCATACATGTTTGCAAAAAAAAAACCCATATCTTTTAAAATATAACTCTAATTTTGTTGATTCTTGCACATGTGAAATCCCTGTAACATGCTCTAGGGTGTAGAACCTGAAATTTCTGAATTTGCATAATTAATAATAGAGATAATTGAGTTTAAAGTCTGCTGTGACTGGACTGGTGCTGTTCTGGGCAGCCAACTGACTGCTACTTTAAAAAATTCATATCTTAATAACCGTATCTCCTATTAGGCTAATTCCTTCACCGTAGTACTCTTAGAACTCCAAACTATGCTTTAAAATTCAGAATGAACCTATTTAGTTAAGAATTTAGTAAGAAAAGAGGGTTACAAAGTGACTGCAGTTTTATGTTTTTGAACCAAAATTTCTGTAAGCACATGACTGTATCTTGAGCTTAAAAGTGATGATACCATTATTGTTTAGTGGTGAAGTGTGTGAGTGAATGCATCAAATCAGGGGATAGGTTTTTTTCAGCATGGTGCTTAATCTGGTTTCAACCTTGAAGGCATAAAGTAGAAAAAAATGGTTCCATCGTGCTTTTTCTGATTATGTAGATATCTTAATGATAGACTGCATATTGACATATTGCATTAAAAGGCCGAAACATCAAATACATCATTTTTTGAAATGATTTCAAATTGTGTATTATACTGATGTGCATCAGAGCAGTGTTAGTTTAATGGGGTAGATATGCTTCCCCAAAACTGCAATTGATAATAGAATTTGTTTAATTTCAAGCTAGTAGCCCTTTTGGAGAAGTTTGATTCAATTTTTTGGGATTTTGATATTAACATGCAAACAAAGCATACTCCGTATTTTTCCATAACAGGAACTGCTGATGGCAGATGCTACTCGGAAAGAATAAAATCATACCAATGGGCTCTGTGGGTTAATTATGCAGTAATATGATAAGCATTTGATTCCATTCAAATTTGACCTGGTGATAAGGAAAGGGAATGGGTTTCCTAGAATATTATTCACGTGAACAGCACCCGAAATAGTATTCTAGAATGTTCTGTTATTTACTTATTTTTAGAATGTTTTCTTTTATTTCCTTTTAATTTTAGAATCTTATTAGAACATTATTTATTTAGGAAAATAGGATTCTATATTTCTATTTCATCTAGGATTGGGTATTCTTATGGCTATAAATATTGTATTCCTCTATGAGGTTTATAGAGACTTTGAGATTAATACAAACTTATTTGCCATTACATCTTGATCCCCTAGTTGTGTGAGGCATTTTTTTTTTACTTGAAGTATATATCTATTACTGTGTGAAGGTAATTATGTGTTCTGTTTATTTGTTATTGTAACAAGTATAGTCAACCTTTTCATGCATGACTTTTAGTAGAATTGTGTTTAGCATTTGTCAAATAGTTGAAGTAGGTTTATCATTGATTTCTGGAAGTTTGATATACGTGATATGAGGCAGATACTAAGGTTGAATATGGCTTCTTCTAAAACTGAATTTTAAAGGGGTAAAGTAGCTAAGCAAGATGGAACTGGAACTCTGGATATTTTGTCTAAAACGAGCCCTCTGAACTTTGATATTTCGTCATAAACCATAAATTGATTTGAAAGGAAGTTTATATTTTTTAAAAGCTGTAGTGTAAGACTAGAATCTAGAATCGATAACTGACCAATTCGGCTAAGAAATGGGTGAGAATATAGATTTTGAAGTTCTGCAATTACATGGTTATTTTCTGTTGGCAAAAAGTGTAGTTATTGAATTTATGTCTTCATGGAATGTAAAATTCACCAAAGTACTGTTTTTTGTCATGTTTGTACTTCACGTATTACACATGTTGCTTTGCCTTTAACAGTAAATGTTTTTATGTGGACAGAAAATTCTTGTGAAGTAAGAATCGGTATGGCTTTGGTATTGAGATCACTAGCTCGTGCTGCTCAAAGGCGAACCTTTTTAGTACGCATAATTCCAGAATGTTGCACTCGCATGCTACCAGTTTTGGTGAGTATTCAATTTGCTAGTGCTGAGGATCTTCTTAAAGGAGAAGTTGCTTATTTTTCTTCTAACTGGCTATAGAAGAGCATGATTTTTTTTTCTGTTCTTGAATATATTCTTGTGCAGTTCATGCATTTTTTTTTTTTGAAAACTCCATTTTTTTTTTTGGTATATAATAATGTCATGGTATGGAATGGAGAACTTCTGCTACATTTTTTAGCTTCTTTCAAACGCGTTAATAATTTGTTTAGTGTTTTTTTTGGTTGATTGTTCCTAGATTCGTTTGGTTCAATTTTACTTATTCACTGAAAATGGGAATTTTTAGAACATTAATTTTTTTATTTTTTGGTCACATAGAACATTATTTCACTTTTGCAATCGCAATTTCAGGTTTTAAAGAGGTAAGGGAGGAAGAGAAGAGTCAATTAGTAGGTAATGTTTTTACTAGTGTCGCTTCAAACTATGACACGATGAATGATTTGATGAGTGGTGGACTACATCGACTGTGGAAAGACAAGTTATTGAACTCTTTTGACTTAGTTCCTTACCAATGATTATAACTACATATCCCAAAATCAAATATATTGTGGGCTTTATTTTCCTCTTTTTCTCTCCAGATTGGTTTCAAAATTGAGTCCATTCCCTGGGATGAAGCACCTTGATGTTGCCGGTGGCACTGGTGAGTTCCCGTAATGGCACTCAGTTAATAGTCTTAGTCAATTCCATATAACCTTGTTATCTCCTTGTCGTGTACAATAAATGTGTTGTGAAAAAGAAAATGTTGTGTTTCGAATGGCTTTTGTAATAAATTAATTTTTTTCTAAAATCAACTTTTTGGGATTTGTGAAACAAGATGAATGTACCTTTTGAAGTGCTAGTAAATATCTACAATAGCTGAAATTTTGTGTGCAATAATTTGTCTTCAAGTTGCTTAAAAGCTTAAGAGTTTCTCGTCCACATTACGAAGCATCCAACTTGGCACTAGTCATGTATTGTTTGTGAAAATTTATTGTGATCAATATGTGAGACTAAGTTACATCAACTGTTATCCAAATTTACAGGAGACATTGCTTTTAGGATATTGGATAATATCTACAGTGTGAAATGCCAAGCCTTGCAAGACTCCCCTAAAGATAACTTGCTGGAGGAGACTCAAATATATGTGTGTGATATCAACCCAAACATGTTGGGTGTTGGTAAAAAACGGGCTCAAGAGAAAGGTAAATCATTTAAATCATAAGCAAGTTGTGTTTGGAATAGTTTTGTTTTGAAAGTATGCTCTTTTTGAGATAAACTAATGAGAGTTTCTTTCACCTTTTAAATAGGTATTGCGGAGACCAAATCTCTAGTTTGGGTGGAGGGAGATGCTGAAGCCCTAAAGTTTGAAGACAATTCAATGTGTGCTTTTGTACTCATAATTTTTATTGTAGAAGTTCTGTTAGAAGTTAATCTAAAAAGTAGTAAAATCCACGTGTGCAACTCTCATAGTCTCCATGGTGTATGAAATGCAGGAGAAATTTGCTTCAATGATTGCCGATGCTGGATTTCAGAAGGTTGAATATGAGAATCTCGTAGGAGGGGTAGTGGCATTCCATTCTGGACTCAAGTTCTAATGCTCTGGGCAAATTCAGTGCAATCATTCTGTTGGCTTACTTATCTAGACAAATTTTGTAGAGCCAATGGATCATCATCCACATGAGATGGTTAGTATAGGTTTTGTTTGCAATGCACTTTGAGTGCACCTTCTTACTTTCTAATTCTCCATTCCTCCAAAAATGCATTCCATGTAATACATTTTACATTGTAGACATTTTTATCAAATTAAGTAAACAGTTATTTTTCAGATGAGTTATGTTCAGTAAAATTTTTTTCTGTTCAATTCAGTTTAGACCAGTTAAAATTATTTTTAATTTTTCATGCCAATTCAGTTCTATTAAATATTGTATATTGTAATAATTTAAATAATGCTAAATTTTTTTGTGATTTTACTATCAAGCACAATAGACCCTATTCTCTTGAGCTTAATTGTTCTTTTCAGTTCATATCAGTTCAGTTCAATTCCAGTCAGTTTAGTTCAGTTTCAGTAGAAATATGATTTGATGAAACTTAGGTTAATTTAGTCCTTGCCAATTATTTTTAATACATTAATTTTCAGTTCAGTTTTGTTCAGCAAAAATATAATTTGATACAATTAAGGTTAATTTATTCTTACCGATTATTTTTTTCAACACATTTATTTTTACTTTAATTCATTTCAGTTCGGTTTAGTTCAGTTTGATGATGTAGGGAAATCCGCTCCCGTAAATGAGGTCTCAGATAGTTGAGATATCTGAGGGTTTCGAGATGTAAATAGCAGGTGAAGTGTGTAGACCGTTTCTCGAGAATGCATGACTTGTCCGAGCACCTGGGCCTCAGATGGGACTTGCTAGGGACTTGTTCGTCCGTAGCCTGCAAAACAAGCCCCCGGAGCCACCCGAGAGTAGCAGCTCCGGTGTGATGATGAGATTTCGTGTATTGAAAGGAATGATAAAACTCTGTATTCAAAACTTACCAGAAATGGCTGATTGTGGCCTCCTTTTATAGGCGTCCTAGAGCGTCTGGTTCAGCTCCCCTTTTCCTCTGCTGACTCATCATTTCTTTCCTCCTCCCCACGTCTGTATCACGTGATGCAGTATCTCCTGTATTTTGCTAAGATTTGATCACGTGCTCCTTATACTTTCTTGGTAATTTCCTTAAGTGGGTGAGTCATCACGCTTCTTCTAAAGGATGACATACTTCGTATCATCATTTGATTCAGTAAAATAATAATTAGTTCAATTAAATATTGAAATTCATCATACTTAATTCAGTTCAGCTCATTTTATCTATATATCAGTTCAACTCAGTACAGTATATATTCTAAATGTACTCTATTATATTCAATTTTTATTTCTCAAATATATTGAACTTATTTCGGTTCAATTAAATTCAGTTCAGTTTAATGTTTCTATATATATATATATATATATATATATTTAAATTCAGCTCAGTTTAGATGAGTTTAGATAAAGTTTTTTAAGTACAGATAAAGTTTTTTAAGTTCAGATAAGTTCAAACACCGTGAAGAAAACAAGACCTTACAGCTACATTGAAAATATAAATACTCCGGTATGAAGAAAATGTTATTATTTCAGAATCTTATTTTTATATATGCCGAGAAATAAATCACATGATTTTGAACTCTAAATATGCTCGTGAAGAACTCAAGAATATTTATAATTAGTGCATGAATTTGAAATACACCCTATCTTCATTGGTTAAGCTGTTCACCAGTTGAGGGGGCTTATATCAAGTTATCAATATCATCAATTCAAATTACTCAAAAATAGAGACATCATATTATGTGAAATAAGACATTGATTTGGAAATATGTTAAAATTTCACAGTTTATTATACCACCTCCTCTAACATATCATTAGTCAACTTTTTAAAACTACAGCTTAGTGTAAAGGCTTGTTCCCAGTGGTAAGTCTGTCATCCATGGCCATTGCTTCTGCAATTCTTCTTCCCGCCAAAATCACGGGCAGTCGGATTCTCACGCCGCATTCCGTACTGCACAAAATCCTTTCACCTCTCCACCACACTCTCAGCTGCTGCCGCCGCCGCCGGAGTTTCCTTAGCACCGCCGCCGCTACGACGGCCTAGCTCGAGAACATCGGAAGCCCAGGACTGGTGACACTGGAATACGCCCACCTTAATCTCGTGGACAAATTTTCAAAGGTCAATCTTCTCTTCCACAAAAAAGAACAAAAAATTCGTCTTTTGTGTTTTGCCTCTTAGTTTTCTTTATTAATAAGCTGAATTACTAAAGCATATGGATTTGGGGGTTGATTTTAGGAGGTGGGCCACGTTCGAGTTCGTCCCCATGTCAACCCACTTCGCCGTAATCTCATGGTAATTTGTTAGGAAATCCTTTTATGTGCTGATCTTTTGGGAATTTGTTTATTACTGAATCGAGTATTGCATGAGGCAGGTTCCCGCTCAAGTGCCGGATTGGAACGAGGTGTTTGAGGATGCCACATTGCCTCTCATGGTAGATATAGGCTGCGGTAATTCCCTTGCTATCTGCGTAGTGTTTTGTTGATTCATTTACGTTGATAAGTGAGTGCATGATGATGGAATATGCTAGTCACCCTACTGAGTTTTTGGAATCAACCTTTCATGATATAGTGTTGCTGGGCACAAAATTGAGCCTTTCTTTTACATATTGGAGGAAGGTTAGTCTTGCGATCCAACCAAGAAAGAGATGAATACATAAGATAAACTGAACATTTAGAAGTTATGAGGAGATGAAATAATGGATATTGCTATGTAGGAGTATAATTTCATATATCTATTCAAATATATAATTAATATTCAAAAAAATACCAAAAAGAAAAATATGTTAGCCGATTTCTTATTAATAATTAACAATGAGTTATTCACATATAATATATTTGGATTGACATCTTAGAAAGAAAAATTAAATAACTGACCTTTGCCAGAGTAACTATATCTGGCACGGCTCTAGGATCCCCAGAAATGGCTTTCAGTGCACCCAAAACCGGCATGAACTTCATCGTAAATGCAAATGCCGCCGGCTTCCTTCATGATTTTATACACAGCTATAAAATAGCTAGGAGTCAACTCAACTATTCCACCAACTCCCTAAACTCAGTGCACAAAACAATCACATCCAATCCAATCTAAAGTAGCCCCTTTTTAAGAAATGAAATTGAGTTCAAAACCTATACTTACTTCAGTTACTTGCATAGATTCTGAAATAAAAACATCACCCTTTCCACAAGTAAAATATTGGATTAGATCATGGACATCCTTACCATACATCTTTCCATCAGAACTGAATATCCTCTATAGGGATCGAGGTTCAGAGCATGGTGAAATCCGCTCTACGAACCAAGACAACAGCTAATAATAAACTAACTTACTAATATAAACATTAAAATTTATATAACAAGATAAAACTATGGAACTGATATCAAAGTAATAAATGAATTGTACCTGAATCACATTATATTTATAGTTCCACTGAGCAGTAACTCCCATAGTAGCAGCTGCACTTCCATGATAGGCGTTTCTGAGCGAGATAGTATCGTGAGAGCCCGTGTACAACCATGCTATCATAATCGCCAACTCGTTAGCTTTGGTCCCAAAATTCGTGAAAAACACAACCTACATAAACACATAAAGCTGGTCATTTAAGTCTTATTTCTCCGAGCACATTAACTAAACACCATCTCAATGCAACCCAAATTAGTTTCGTTAATCATAAAGAAAAATTAAACGAACTTAATTTCCATTGAATTAGATAATCTTCATTAATACAATTGAAATCCTAATAGAGCTTCCTGAATACAAAAGACCATAATTACTCAACCTCCATTGACATACAACCTACACAACTAAATGGATTAGCTCCCTGAACCAAAATACCCCACAGGTAAAACAGTCCAAACAAAAACAAGCAAGAAGCAGTTGAAAATTACCGAGGTATTGAAGCAGCAAAAACTGCCCATATATTGTAGCCTCTTCTTCTCCCAAACAGCATCTTACATCTAACTCCCACAAGTAACTTCACAAACCTGTACAAAAGAAGAAAAAAAAAAGGACTTTTTGATCAACGAAAAAAACAAAAGGGAGAGAGTATGCATCCTCAACTAACTCAACAAAGGAAATTAAAGTGTCAACTTTATTTCAACCAAAAAAAAAAACATTTACGAAAGGGAGAGAATATGCATCCTTATGGTCAATAACATCATCAAAAGTTAGATCAAACACTAAAATTACAAACACTAAAACTTCAGCCCTAAGCTTACTCTCAAATCCAGTCTAAAAAAAGGGTAAAACTACCACCAGCACCTGATATTATTACCTGCTACTAAAAACTTTCCTGATAAATATTAATGCTATTGTGCTCAGGAAAATATCAGTAAATACAGAAACATAATTTTGATTTTCAGACCATGAAACCAATCAAAATGCTGCAAATTAATAAAATTTCCTCTTGTGGTTTATGCTAGAGAATTGGATGAGGATCATTAAAACAAATTGCCGGTAGTAATTCTGTACTTCAAAAGCGAGACTCGAAAACATAGTAGGCACTTTTTTAAAGCATTCTCAAACTTACCTAGTGCAAAAAGAAACCTCAAACTCAGCTCTTCTCATTCCACAGCCGAAGGATAACCACCCAACTCTTCTGCAGTAATTGTAAAATTGGTCTCATTCTTGACCAGCCTCTCAGTGACATTTCATCGAGCACCACATACTCATGGAATTGTTCACTACTGTTTTGCACAAATCCCACGAAATTTAAGCACCTGATTGCATGAAAATCCAAACCAAATGAAATCCAACACCTTAAATGCTGAAATAAACGAAAATTACAGCAAAAGCTTGAAATGCCATTAATGGCGGTTGAGAGAATTTGAGAGAGAAAAGCTGTGATTTTGTATTTCTGTTTTCTTAAGCTGAAATTACAATATAGCTTTCATTTATATCAGATGCAAGATGCAACTTGCAGCAGCTCTAACTAACCTAACCGTCTAACTGAAACAAGATGCCAAAAACGTGACTTGTGTTTTTGGCGGGAAAGACGGTTATAGAGGCCAGCTTTCTGTTAGCTTAAGAAGTTGCCTTCTTCAGCTGCTCATTTCTTCATTGACCACTTTGTTTGACTTCTGGTTTTCAACATCCTCCCTACAAGTTGGAATTAGGTAGAGAGCTCATTCCTAACTTGGCAAGAAAGAAGTGAAATAGTGGAGGAGAGAGTGGCTTGGTAAAGAAATCAGCAACTTGCATTTTGGTAGAAAGAAACTGAGGATTCAAGAAGCCAAGGAGATATTGATTCCTCACTACATGACAATCTAGTTCAATATGTTTTGTCCTTTCATGAAAGACTGGATTGGATGTAATGTAAAGTGCTGCTTGATTATCACACCACAAGGGAATAGGCTTAGGCACTTGAATCAGGATATCCTTTAGCACATAACTGATCCACTGCAACTCCCTTGTTACTGCTACCATACTTCTGTATTCTGCCTCAGCAGAACTACAAGACACAGTTGTTTGTTTCTTGGTTTTCCAGGAAACCAAACATTGGCCAAGAAAGATGCAATATCCTGTGAGAGACCTTCTGGTAGTTTTACAGGTAGCTCAATCAGCATCTGAAAATCCCTGAACTTCCAAGCTGGACCTTGAAGGATAAAAGAGACCTAAAGAAGAGCATCCAGACAGATACTTAAGGACATGCAAAGCAGCTTTAAACTGAGCTTCTGTTGGTGCTTGCACAAACTGGCTTAAGTGCTGCACTGCATGACTTATATCTGGTCTTGTAAAATTTAAGTATAAAAGCTTCCAAACTAGCCTTCTATAGACTCTTGTATCAGCCAACAAAGGGGTGCAATCCTCTGATAGCTGCGTTCCTGGAGGAAGAGGTGTTGAAACAGGCTTGGTATTTTTTTAAACCTGCTTGCTGAATCAAGTCAGAGATATACTTATGTTGATTGAGTAAAATCCCTGAGTTTGTTCTGTGAATTTCTAAGCCAAGAAAGAAATTTGCTGGTCCAAGATCCTTTATTGTAAATTGCTGGTGAAGAAATTATTTCACCTTGACAATGTCTGCTTCAGAATTCCCTGCTATAAGGACATCATCCACATAGACTAAAAGAGCCATGAATCTTTCTGAATCATGAAGATTGAAAAGACATGGATCATGTGGAGACTGATCAAAACCATATTTACACAAGGCAGTGGAAAAGGTCTGATTCCACTGTCTGCTTGCTTGTTTAGACCATATAAAGACCTTCTTAACAAACACTTGTGTTGTGGAGATGGTACAGGATAACCAGGAGGAGGATGCATATATACCTCTTCTTCCAAATGACCATGAAAAAATGCATTGTTTACATCTAGTTGATGAATATACCATCCTCTGGAAGCAACCATAGCAAAAAGAATTCTCACAGTTACAGATTTTTCCACAGGTGAGAAGACTTCATGAAAATCCTCCCCTTGCTTCTGAGTGTATCCTTTAGCAACTAGTCTGGCTTTATGCCTTTCCACAGTGCCATCAGAATTGTACTTGATCCTGTAAACCCATCTACATCCCACTGCTCTCTTGCCCTTTGGAAGAACAACTAGATCCCATGTATGATTGGCTTCAAGAGCACCAAGCTCCTTCTGCATAGCCAATATCCAAGGACCTTGAGAACTGGCTTGAGTGTAAGAAGCAGGCTCTTGTTCAACTTGCACAGCTCCAAGAAAAGCATCAGGACAATCACAGACAACCTGATGAGATATATAGTCTTGCATCCAAGCAGGCTGTCTCCTAGCTCTTGGAGGAAGTACAGTCTGTGAAGATGGAATTTGAGAAACATCAGATGAAGTATGAGAAGTCTGAGGGCTACTTTCAGAAATCAGTCTGTCAAGAACAACATTATCATCTTCTGATACAATAGGAACACAGGAATCATGAGGGACAGAAGGAGACTCTAAAGAGGAAATGGAATCTTGGAAAGGAAAAATTTCCTCATAAAAGAATACATCCCTTGAGCTGAAAATTCTGTGATCAGCCAAGTCATAGAGCCTATAAGCCTTCTATCCAGAAGCATAACCAAGCAAAGCACACTTCTTAGACCTTGGATCAAATTTAGTCTTAGCTGGAGATGTATTGGAAGCAAAACACAAACATCCAAAGACTCTAAGATGATCAAGATCATGAGCCTTATTGAAAAAAAATTCATAAGGTGTCTTCCACTGTAGTACTGCAGTTGGTAGCCTATTAATCAAATAAGTGGCAGTAAGAACAGCTTCACCCCAAAATTTCAGAGATAATGAACTTTGAAAAATCAAAGCTCTAGCTAGCTGAATAATATGCTGATGTTTTCTCTCTACCACCCCATTTTGTTGATGTGTGTACACACAGCTTGTTTGATGAAGAACACCTTCTTCTGAAAGAAAATGCTTGAACACAGAACTGGTGAATTCTGTGCCATTATCTGATCTTACAGTCTTGATTGAAACTCCAAAATGGTTTTGCACCATCTTAAAGAAACCCTTGAAGACCTCAAACACCTGAGATTTGGAAGCCATGAGAAAAGTCCATGTAGCTCTGGAATGATCATCTACAACTGTCAGAAAATAGGATGCATCAGTCATAGACTTTTGCTTATAAGGACCCCACACATCAAGATGAATCAGATCAAAACAATGCAAAGCACAGTGATCTCTGAGAGTAAAAGGCAATCTTTTCTGTTTGGCCAGATGACAAGCATCACAAGTGAAGTCAGAAAAACTGATGCTCTCATTAATAGGCAAATGGTGAAGTACATTTGTAGATGGATGATCCATTCTAAAATGCAACAGCCTATCCTTTGGAATATGTACAACACTGTTATAAGTGTGAAGCTCCTGGAATCTATTTCTAGCTGCTTGAAAATAGCTTTTCAATCCTTGCACCTCCTTAGCAATGAATCCTTTGTCAAATGACTTATTATCCAGTATGTACAGTCTCTTCTCCACCTTAGCTACTGCAATGATCTCCTTAGTCAAGAGGTCCTGGATGCAGCATAATTGAGGATAGAACAAGAAGAATACCAACTGATCATCAGACAATTTATTCACAGACAAGAGATTGTACTTGAATCCAGGAACATATAGACAACCAGTGAGCTTAATATTTGAACCGAGTGAAACATTTCCTATACTGTCCACACATTTTACAGTTCTATCAGGGAGTTATACAGGCATATAGTCTTTTTGTTTAACAGCAGATTCAAGACTTTTTCCACTAGCACACATATGTACAAAAGCACCTGAATCTATAATCCAAGCATTTTGAGAACTTAAATCAAGTAGACTAAGGGCATACTGAAGAGATGTACCTGAGAAGTCATTGAAGTGAGCAAAATTGATCATGCCACTATCTTCATCAGCTTTCACTTTCCCCTTGATCAACTTGCTTAGTTCCTGTTGGATCAAGCTCCTGATATCCAGCCCCTCCATGGTCACATTCTGCTGAACAGATGTAGAAGTTTCAGAAGAATTTTCTGCCTGATTTGCAAAGTTTTTGAGAGCAGGTAGTTTCCTTGATCCCTTGTACCAGTCAGGAAACCCATGGATATAGAAACAAGTATCATTGTTGTGACCTACTCCATTACAATGCTCACACTTCAGATCCTTCTTGTTTCCAACGGTTTTCTTTTTGAAACCTGAAGCAGCAGTAGTTTTAACTGCATTGGCAGTAGCATTCTGAACCTGAGTTCTCAACTTTATCCCACAGCTTCTTCATTTTAGTATAGAAAACAACTAGAGAATGACCTCCTTGTTTTAGAGCTACGATTTCATTTTGCAATTGCCAGATTTGTGTTGAATTAGTTTCACCAAAACGCACATGCAATTCTTTCCAGATTTCACAAGAACTTCCAGCATACAGAAAACAATCTGATAATTCCTTTGAAATAGCATTCAAAATCCAAGAGGTTACCATCATGTCAACGTCAATCCACTGTTCGTAATCCTCCGCATCTTTTGCAGGTTTTGGATACGCTCCTACGACAAATCTGAATTTCTTCTTTGCTCCGAGCGCAAACAGCATCGCATGACTCCATGACTGAAAATTATCCTCAGTCAGTCGTTCTGCAACAAGCGGTGTTCCCGGTGCGTCATTCGGGTGGAGTTGCAGCATTTTCTGCAACTTGCTGCAACTCCGCAGCAGTACTTCGCCTCGCTCTTCGTGCATTTCCGACGATCCTTGCTCAGCCTTGATCTTCTCAGCCATGCACCGACTCCTCTTCATTTTCTCCTTGGCCTTCTGCCATTGATGAGATTCTGAAGGAATGCCGAAACTGATTTGGTGAAGACGACGTTCAGCTGAACCACTGGACTCGCGATTGCAGAGGAAAGGAGAAGGTTAGAGCCAGGTGGAGACTATGGCCCGCTCTGATACCATGAAATAAACGAAAATTACAGCAAAAGCTTGAAATGCCATTAATGGCGGTTGAGAGAATTTGAGAGAGAAAAGCTGTGATTTTGTATTTCTGTTTTCTTAAGCTGAAATTACAATATAGCTTTCTTTTATATCAGATGCAAGATGCAACTTGCATCAGCTCTAACTAACCTAACCGTCTAACTGAAACAAGGTGCCAAAAACGTGAATTGTGTTTTTTGCGGGAAAGACGGTTATAGAGGCCAGCTTTCTGTTAGCTTGAGCAGTTGCCTTCTTCAGCTGCTCATTTCTTCATTGACCACTTTGTTTGACTTCTGGTTTTCAACAAATGCTTAAAAAACGAACTAAAACTGTATGGATTCATGAGAAAAAATCATACTTTTTATAAGAAAAGGATCGTCTTGGCAGAGCTCACTAACTTCACCAACCTCAAGGCCTTTGTTCCGTAAAACAACAAAATCAATGGTGATATGCAGTTGGATTTCCGGTGCGAGATCGGGTAAGAACAGAAACACCAACTCCAACCAGGACCGACGCTTTCGAACGTTGGGAAAAATCAGCAGTAATTTATGTACAAAGTTCTAAAAAATTTCGCCGAGCAATAACAAAGAATGATTAGGGGATAGAAGATGAGAAGGATTGAAATTAGAAGAGTTCGAAGAAGATGAGAATTAGCGGAGGAGCATGATCGTATACATAAACAAAGACCAACACGACGTAGTTTTTGGTTTCAGGGGAGGCCAAATATAGAAAATCCTGCAAGGGGAGATACCCAATACAATATTACTCTAGGATAAAAAAGGAAAATCTGAGAGGGGAGAAACAGATAAACAACCCAATAACTAATTAATATTATTATATTAGGAAAAAAAATCAAAATCCAAAAGGACATTGTTTTAACGTGGGATTCTGAAAAAAAAACAAAAAAGGAAAATAGGAAAAAATCCAAAACCGAAAAGGACATCGTTTTAACGTGGGATTCTAGAAAAAAAATAAAAAAAAAAAGGAAAATCTAAGAGGGAAGAAACCGACAAACAACCCAATAACTATTACATACTCCCTCCGTCCCAACCAAAACTTCTTACTTTCCTTTTTTGTCCGTCCCAACCAAAACTTCTTACTTTCATTCTTTCCATTTTTGGCAAAAATAACATTACTAAAAAGTCATATTTACCCTTTACTAATTCTATAATTTACCTTACCTACCTTAATTATTTAAGAGTAAATTAGACTGATTTGTGCTATTTATGTCTTGATTGTGCTCTAATTAATACCAACCATATTTAAGTTAAAAGCAAGTCTCAATTAATTTTCCTGATCCACATCCTATTCATTCAAACCTCTTCTTCGTCTCTATCTCTTCTCTCTGTCCATTCTCCTCCGCCCATTATTTTCTCCACCTCCATCTCTACCCCTGTCCTCCATCAGATCTAATTTCATGTGCATCTCCATCTATTTTTCGCCGACCTCATCAATTTTCCGGCCTCTGCTGCTGCAACGTTATTACGAAGATCTGCCGATTCTCTGACAAGAAATTCATGAGTTCTTTTAATTTGGTGGGTCAATTGATTTTGCTAGTTGAATCAATGAATTTGTATTTGTAAAATTCAAATCGAATTTATTTGGTGGAAGTATCACGAGAGGGGGAGTGGTGGTGTTAGTGGTGTTGGCGGCGACAACAACGGTGTTGTTGGGCTATGTGGTGGTGTTCTTCAGACTAGGGGAGAGGGGAATTAAGCGAAAAAGATTCAACTGATTAGGATATTTTGTTTCCATTTCTACCCCTGGAGATCCAGCCATCCTCACCGCTCAAACCACCACGTCAACATTTTCTTGGTATTTGGTCCCCAGCCGTCTCAGCAATTTTTGCTGGGACAGAGGGAGTATTACTCTAGGACAAATAGGAAAAACGATCGAGAGCCCTAATATAAAGTTTAAATATGAAAATGAATATATTGGTCAATTAATTTAGTTTCTCACGCATATAAAATTACTTTAGGTAAATTTTTTTACCTAATGTTTTACTCTTAATATGATTCAAAAGTTTGTGTATATATGACCCATTTTTTACCTATTTTATATCATATTAAAAAAGGATCAAGTAAAACTCAAAACACCCAATAGTTTTTATTATTTTTTCTTGGCCGTATTTATGTAACAATCTACGTAAAATCAATTGAATAAGAGGGAAATTTCACTAATTTGCCGCATGAAAGCTGAGAAATATAGAGTTTGGAGAGGAAGAACAAAAGAATCTAGAGGAGATAGAAAACTAGACTACGGATTTGAATTCACAAATTCAATGCCTCATTTCCCCCTTGGGCCATGATTCATACCCAAAATTCCTTATAGCTCTTCCGCTCTAACGTCCATCCAACTGTCTAACGGCAAGGTCAACGTCTTAGCAGAGTTTACTGGCCTAAAAAGACATAAATACCCCTAAAATTGTAACAATTTAAGTTTTTCTATATTACAAAAGAATTCTTAGCACAACCACTTCTTTTCAAGTCTGATAAAAGAAAAATTGTACACTAGCATTTTATTTCTTCTGACTTATATACGCATAAACACACAACTTATGACAAATAAAAAAATTAATTAGAAACACAAAAAAATCTATTAAGCACATGAACTATCACTTTTTCTACCATAAGTTTATGGTACGTATGATTTAGGACGTATTGATGATGGATATACCGAATTCTGGTATTTTACTGTTGTCCTTATAGTATAACTTTGGTCGAACCTTTAATTCTTTCTTGAAATATAGATTCCACTAGTGTTAGTTGATGGTAAAATTGGATAATGGGGTACTTCCAAAGTTGAAATAGAGTGTTATTTGTTGTCATTCATTTAATTGTATAAAATATTGTCATTCGTTTATAATATTTTAAAAGTAGTGTAAATAATATATAACACATGACTTCTATTGTAGAACTGGAAACAACGCATAATCTGAACAAAAACCATGTACTCTACTAAAAACCATCTATTGAAATATAGGAGGAGCTTACTTCTCCCTCTCCAGCTGTCTTCAATTACCACTACATGACTTTCACACTCTTAACCTTGACTTACACAATAGCGAGTTTTGAGATTTTGCCTTTTGCTATCCATTTCCATTTACCAACAATATATCTTTAAGAAACCAGAAACTTAAAGTCTTTAAATAGGCAAAACTACACCGTTGCAATATAATAATATTCTGCCTTTGTCAAGGACGGAAAATATTGAAACAGAGATAGGGGACTGTTTCAATATACCCTTGAATGGATCATGTATATCGCCTATGGACAGTTTCAAAGTAAAAAAAAATTATGGCCAATTTAAATAAGAAAATAAAAGCAGTAGTATACCAAAGAGAGCTCTACTTATTGGTACTTGTTACCATACCATTATACTGTTTGTGCTAATTGCTAAGGCTTGGCATGTGCTAAAATTTGGCATAACTCTTTTTGGTACAAGTTCCTTAATATAATTGGTCACCTTCAAATCAACCATAACATAAACAATTTCAATTTATGATACTTATCTTGGCTTTGCTTTGGAGGTCCATTCCACTTCTGACCATCCTATCAGTGATAAACTACAATAATATAAGCCTTCAAAGATTCAACGAAAGTAGTCTCATTCCATCCACACGAAGAGACATTATCATGCAGATATTCTGTGCTAATTTAAACAAAGTTTAAATCTGCAAAATAAATGCACAGATTTTAAAGGTTTGCTTCATAGATAAGACAAATTGAGCACATTAAAAAAAATGCTTACAATACCTCTTTAAATGGATAAAAGAAGCCAATATAAATGGAAATAAATACAATACGGGGAAATAGGATGAATGCAGAAAACAGAAGACAAAAACCTACCATAATGTATTCAGCAAATTGTTTTTTGAATCATTCGAGGTTGATGTTGACCAATTCAGGGTGGAAGCCATACATACAACAGAAATTTTCTCAACGAATTACGGAGAACAAGAGAATATTGCATAGAAACCCCTGAGACATAAACAACCATAGTCAAATTATTAAATCGATCATAGCCCTCACAAGTCATTTATTAAATTGATCTTGGAGTCGCCGATAGCATTAGTCTTCCTGAAAAAGTAAGTAGCAGGTTATATTAATAAATGAGACAGAAACTATAAAACAGAAACTTGCAACTGAATGACCAGTATCTCTTCGTTACAAATATGCAATTGCACATTCAAAAACCATGAAAAAGGTTTGAGTTTAAACTACCTTTTGCTGGAGGAGATTTGTGTTGAATATAACAACTCCGACAATCCACATAAGATACCTATACAGGTAACTGAGACATTATGTTAGTCTTCCCAACACAAAACTAAATTAAAACACGGTGCTTCTGAAGAATAACTCGCATTTTATCCCCTTTGTAAAATGAAGTTTTAAAAAAACAAAATACACACAAATCACAAGAAAAAATCACAAATCATTTCCATGGCCATAAGTTATTTAAGAAATAATAAATTTATGAGTCATATCAGTGTACTAAAAAATGAAAGAAGTACACTGGAACTGGATTGTAATACTTCATATTTTGCATCAATTAACCATTACACAACAGACCGTAAACATTGAAAAATGGAAATCAACTTGATGTACATTCATATGCATTGGATTCTTCAGGAAAGCCCTTGTAAATGCCTTAAGATAAACAGTGATATAAGACATGAACATAACTTCACCAGGACACTAATTTTGTTAGAAGCATGGCAGAGGCAGACAAAAGGACTACAGAACAAAGTGAGGGAAAATTATAATCAATAAACGAAGAGCCGGTTATATAAAACTACATGCATTCAAAAGATCTCACACCTCAATACTACCTATATTTTTTGAACTATCAGGGAGCAAAAATATCACTGCAAAGTTGCCAAGTAGAAAATTAATTTGACTAAAATAAAACAGAGGTGTTCAAAATAAAATTTATTGTGGAATTTTGAGAAAATAAGGCAATCCACCAAAACGCTCACCATTCCAAGCCCCCGACATCTCCAGAACAGCAAATCTGAATAAAAAAAATTCAATCACAAGCAAATAAAATCAAATTACAACAAACAAAAACAATGAGTCAAAAAACAAGTGAAAATAATTTGCCTCAGATTATGTAATAGGCTGTCCAAGTTTGGCAAATTTATCCTGTGCCCTATATCAAACTTCAATATGCCCTCAGAATGGGATATGCATACTTGTACGAAAAAAAACTTCCTCATTAATTTAGAGAACATGACAAGATTTTAAAGCTGAGGTTCAGTCCACTCTGAACAACTAATTAGAGGTGCATTCCTCTTAAACATTATATCTATAGTTGTTTAAAAAATCACTTTATGATGATTGTTCTCAGAGCGAAGGGGGAAAAAAAGACAACCACTGACCTAAATATTGATAATCCAACTGGAATTCTAGCAGTGCACTCCTGAAAACATTGTCTTCATCAGCAGAAGACTTTATAAGCTTAATAGAAGCTTTGACAGAATTCAATCATCAAACACCTTGCATGCACAGTAAAAAACATCAAATCAGAGAAGAAACAATCTTTCACCTATGAAAACAGAAATAAAGCAACAAACAGAGGTTATGATGTTACTGTTTCCTACCACAGCACCTAGAAAAGATAAATACAAAATCTCTGTATAGAGTAGCATAGTTACCCATGCATTCATTGATGAAAAAGATGCATGCAAAATTAAAGCAAAGCAGGCCTATAAAACCAAAAATGCACTCCATGTTGTTCTTTATAATCTCTTTTAACCTGAAAAAAAACAGCTCAAATTTAATGCTGGGAATATTAAATGGTACCTGGAAATTGGAAAGATGGGACTCTTGACATGGCATATTCATGAAGAAACCCTGCCCAGAAGTTGTTTGTTGTTGGCTGCATTTCACCTGCATATTCTCCATTATTCTGCCTCTGAAACAAAAACAGAGCTTTTGTTTTCATCTTTCACCTACATTGGTTACATCATAACCTCGTTAAAATCTTCTTTAAGAGCAAAAGAAAGTCTTAACAAATTTAAATGGACCAGAACTCATCCTTCCATAATGACCATTGAAATGCATGCAAACGAAAATCAAAACTGAGCTCAATCTGAAAATCTAGAACTAAACTGAAACACAGCTAACCTGAATGAACCTAACTTTGGCATATAATCGAACACCTTGTGTGCAGAAACATAAAACAAATCTTAATTAGAAAATCTGAAAAGAAAGCAACGGAGGCTAATCATGTCAGCAAAAACAAAGAGTTAGACGATGGAAAACGGGATGAATTTGTACCTGAGGTGCTGACTGCTGAGAAACGTGGGGTTGGTTACTTAACACTATTTCGTTCGTCCATGTCGGGATTTATTCCTTCGTAATTACGGGTCGGCGCTGAAGATCTGGAGCAGAGAAGATTGTGTGTGTGTGATGGAATTATGTGGAAAGTAGAAGATGGAATTCTCAGGAATGGACACGCGTTGGGCGTTGGCAGAAGATGGTGCATGAAGAGCGATGATGGGACGCGTGGCATTGAACAGTAAAATAATAATAAAATAACGACCAAGTTATTTACTGTAGAAAGGGGGATTCCCCCTTTTAAGATAAAGTAGATATTTTCATTGCATTGATGCAATTTCTTTCGAAAATCTGGCACTAATTTAATGTAAATCGACTGGCTTCTCATCATTTCGACGTGTAAACAAAGGCCAAAATAATCAATGCCATTTTACGTCAACAAGCACAAAGCCGAGGACCAGACTAATTCTAAGGATGATATTTTACTAATATTCCAGGGACCAGACTAATTATATATAGTGAATGTCATAATCTCAAGTCATTTTTAATATTACTACTTTCTCTTCTCCAAAAAAAATCAAACTAAAATTATTTTTCATATATAATGGAAAAGCACTCACGGCATCATGTATGTAAAAATTTTGCATTTTATATAATATTTATTTTGTTTTCTAATTAATATATCAACATAATCATTTTTAGTACATAACTTGTGTAAATGTAGCATTCCCGGCACTAACGTGCGTAAGTAAAAGTCTTTACCAGCACATATACGCTAAATGGTGAAAATAAACTTCCCTAGCTAGTTAATTAATTTCATTGACTTGAACAAAGACTCTATAATCAGCCATGAACTTAATTTGTTGGCTTATGAATTGTGGACGCCAAATACAATTTGAAATCAACTCATAAATCTTCTCTTCGATCGCTCTAGGGTTTCAAGATGATTAAGAGACTCATTTTTTTTACTTTTGCTATCTCATTTAAATGATGTTTGTTGCAACGAATAATGTGGCTGATGGTTCAAGATTGAGCCAACCACAGAAAGTAATCCTCAAGACCATAAAGGTGAGTAGTTTTGTAATAAGCGCTCTTGGAAAGGAAGACATTTTTAACTTTAACCATGGTGTTTTTTTTCGCCACAACCAAAATCGATTTGAAAAGTCAAAATTACCGTAGGTCAAATCGGTTGTCATTTTGCCCCAATTATCCTAGGAGTAAACTTTGGTTTAATCTTCAAATTTTTGGGTATCCGGTCCGATCTTTGTTGTTGTGCTTTGTTAATGTAGTTGTGAGTCTTCTTTTTCATAAGTCAACAAATTTTATTGGCCTAAATTCAATTAGAGTTACGAATCAAGGTATGTCAGCACTTTCGAGAAGCAAGAGCATATTAATACACACATAAGATCTTAGGGTAAATGGAACTTTTTCTACTATTTGAAAATATATAGTTTGTTTGTCTCTAAGGATTTCATCCCCAAAAGAACCACATAAAACCATATATTCAATACCTATTACCTGTAATACATTCAACACTCACAAGAAATTAGAGTAACCTAAAAGTTTGGATTTGAAATAACAGAGTGAAGATGGAGATTTGGTCGATTGTGTACATATCAATCATCAGCCAGCATTTAATCATCCTTTGCTAAGAGACCATACCATTAAGGTATAATATGTTACACTAATTCCCAATACATACATTTATTTACTGAATATCAGAATACTAATTATCGATGCATGTTGCAGATGAAACCGAGCAATCATCGATCCTCAAGGATTTCTCGGCAAAAACAAAATCACTCAGATTTGGCATTACTCCAAAAACAAAATAATAGGGGACGGTTCCGATAAAAAGAACCCTCGGAGGGAAAAACACATTAATCAAGAAGCATTACTCCAAAGTATCCTTATTTTACCGGTCCCGACGACTCCGGCAGTGGCAGTCCCGGTCATGATAGACATCCAACAATTTCATTTTTTTAAAATTCAGAATTAAGGAACGTTTTCGCCACTCCTTTTTTTCTTGAAGTTTGCTACATGCAGGACCAATTTTTTCACGCAGAACCGTTTTTTACCAAAATACCCTTATTATTGTAAAGACAAAAAAAAGTAACAAAAAATGCAAGGGTACACTAGGGGTATTATGGTATGTTTCGGTCCTGCATATAGCAATTGGGTTTTTCTTTTATGTCTAAATTATAGCCAATAATTATTCATAGGATATTTATTCGTTAAAAACTTACTTAATTTTATAGAAATATAAATCTTATATCAAAAAATATTCATTGACATCAGGCATGTATTCGAACAGGTGTCAATGAATAATTTTCGAATAATTTTTATGATATACACCTGTAATTTTCATTGACATCTTGTAATTTTCTATTGGAACGAACAGGTGTATCCTCAAATCAATGGAGAGAGTCTCACAAGGCTTTTTGTGTATTGGACTGTAAGTCAAAAATAACATTAAATTAAGACATGTGAATATATATTAAAGGGTAAATTCGTACATATATATATATATATATATTGTCTAATATTGTTATTTATAAACGACAGAATGATGACTATTACACTAGTTTAATGTAGTATCTCATAAAAAATTATTCGAAACTACATAATTTATATTTATGTATATAGGATGAAGGCCAAAAGGTGTGGTGGATAAACTACAACGACGACACATTAGGATACTGGCCTTTCGACTTATTCACGGCCCTTCAAGATAGTGCTTCTCAGGTCGACTCAAATGGGCAGCGGTGAATTCGCCGAATCTGGGAATGGAAAAGCAAGCTACTTCAGAAACATTGAGGTTGTGAATGACGCCAACACTTCAGTTCCTCCGGCTAGCATGGCCAGCTAGGCTACCAATTCACAGTGCTACGATAGAATGATGGATGGGGAGATTTCTTCTATTATGGAGGACCTGGAAGAAACCCTAACTGTCCTTAAACCTATTAATATTTGTATCCAATAAATATTTTATTTTATGTATGAAATTTGTTAACGCTACTACATGAATTCCTCCTCTAATTAAGACTAATTTATGTATATAAATATCATGCCAAAGTATCAAATACCAAGTTGTTATACTCGGAACCTCATCAGTTCCACTTATATATGAAAACATGTTAAGAAGGTACCAGAATCCACTCGTTGCTAAACCTCACAATATGTGTCTAACTCAGCATCATAGAAAAACCATTGTCCTGAAGATGCATTACAATAAAACTGAGTAGTAGGATCATAGTAGTAACCCAGTTTACTACTATAATAGTACCCACTCGATTCATCATATACGTAATCATTCTGTTCATCTTTTTCATTGTCCTTAGCTAACTGTTCATAACCATCGGCCTCGCGCTGAAACACTTCTTGTTTATCATCATACACATTGTATTCTCCGCTCTCCATGAGCAACATTGCATCTTCAGTCAGCTGATCGAAAACCCGCTTAATATCTGGTGTCATCTTGGCCTTCCTATTCTTAGAGTTCCCCTTCAACCTCTTTAAGGCTTGGAGAACCGTTTCCTCAGACTCGAGAATGTTTGCAATGCGCCTCTTCATTTTCCCAATCTCATCTTTTGAAATTTCCCCACCTTCAATCTCATCTTCATTTTCATCAATCTCTTCAACCCATGCATCTTTGGTCTGATTTTTATTCATGTACTCCATATAGTTACCTGATTCATCGAAATATCCTTCTTCTCTTTCCTTTGTTAAGTTAAAAGGTTCTATTTGGATTCCATCATCTTCAAATGCGTCTTTTTTAGGATCATATTCAGCTATGTTAGGAAGACGAAATTCACAGTCATCTGCTAATAATGGACAACGGAGCCTTCTTCGCTCTTCAGCTGCAGACACAGAATCTGTTGTTTCATGCACCGCTAAATCTGCAAACCGTACTTTCTTTCCTTTTGGGAACCTCAACTTCTTCTGTGGCGGTTCTTGGCTGGAGTAGAAATCGTCTTCGACAAAGTTGCGTTTTCGTGAAGATCCTTCCTCTATTAATTGGTCATCCATTGAAGTCGAATGAATTGTGGCTGTAGAATTATCTTCGATTAATGTCGTCTATGAAAAGAACCATGTACAATGTCCATATATATAGACAAGCGTAAGAGAAATCAGAATAATATATTCCAAAACCTAAACTAAAACGGAATTTTCTCATAAAGTGAATCCTAAACAAATATGAATTTGATCTACACCCTTCATAATACTGAAGGTGACTTTCTTGGTAGTTTCCGATACTCGTGATGGACAGCTAAGAAGAAAATTCGGCTGGTACAGAGAGTTCTTTCCCGAAATGGGGGAAAATCAAAACAAATTCAAAATGTAGGTTAAAATTTTTGGTATTTCTAGGTCTAGATATTTTGCATTTGGCAAATGCGAACCATCACATAATTCGCATTTGCCAAATGCGAACTATCCTCTTTTTTTTCTTTTTTTTAATTTAATTTCTTATTTGGCAGCCACGTTGGATACATAATTCGCGTTTGCCAAATGCGAATTAGGCTTAGTTCGCATTTGCCAAATGCGAATTAGGAGTAGTTTTTTTTTTTTTTATTCTGCAATAAGTTCCTTAGATATTGTGCAAACAACAAGTTTAAATGTAAAAGATAAAGGTTCACATAATGTTTTAACAAGACAATATCATTCATAGACGAATAAAACCTAATGATGAGGTCCTCCAAGATGATGACCAGTCCCACATTGAGTCGGGCGGCTAACACGTGTAGTGCGTCTAGGTAAAACAGGACGAGATGAACCCGGGCCCGTAGGGATAGTCATATCATGGTGATGTGCATCACCCTCATCGTCAACCTCGTCAAAATCAATATGACGGCCAGCCTGATCACCCTGCCCAAACATAGGGGAAGCAGTAGTCGATGGAATGCTAGAAGATGTAAGACTCTGGCTAACAAATGGAGTGTGGAATCCCAATGACTCATGCTGCAAATTATGGTCATGTGAGGGACCTGACTGTGAAGAACCACCTTGGTTCGAAGTTGCATTACTGAATTCTGGAATAAGATGATCTCGAGTGTGTCTACCACCTTGGCGTCGTACTCTAACTCTGGGTTGTATGTCAACCTGAACATGGTGAACTGGTGGGGGGCATCAGCTTGTTGATGTTGCTGAGGAAGATGCAACTCAATGGGATCCCGAGCATATGTGTATAAAGGTGCGGCATATCGATCCATCTGTGCAAAAGTGACTTCATCCATAGAGCATCCTGGATGTTGCATAGCTGACTGAGACATTTGGTGCATATTTGCCACTCCTTCTTCCTAAATTAAAGAATGTGAAAAAGCTTGTAGTTGAAATAATATTAGAAATTATAATTAATATGAAATGAAGATAAATGAAGTACTTACAAATAAAGTAGCTCTGCTCGTGCTTCCTTGAAAGCCTTCGGAATGCATAGGAAGTCGTAAAGGATTCTCTATATATCTCACAGTCCTTGGCATTTACCAAGCCATGTATTCAGATACATCACCCTGTTGACTGCCTTGTACAACGTGCTCTCGTCGCTCAGACCAACTAGTCACATATAGACGAAGTCTATGTTCCCAATTAGTATTAGGTCTGCCGCGACGAGTATGAAAATGGATGGACTTGAACTCGGCCTCTGAATGTAGTCTATTGTCTGGTATATGTTGATGGAATCCGAATTGCCGGAGGACACTGTCAGGGCAATGTGGCTCAACAACATGCCAACATATGAGGTACACTGAAGACATCCAAATATCACGACCAGCTGAGCAATAATCAAGAATGGAATCCAAAACTTCCTGTGTATACGGTTGCCATATAAACTGAACACGTAAAATAATAAACTTTAGTATAGATAATAGAATATATATATAAACAAAAAATAAAGATTAAAGATATGAATAAAAAAAATTTAACCTGATTATGTTGCATGCTTCCCAATTGATCGCGATACGCAGCAAGAACGAACCTTGAAGTCTTGGATAAATCTAAAGGGCCTTTCCACCTATATGAATAAGAAAAGAAATCAATATCACATAGAGTGAATTAATATTAATAATGATTAAAAAAACAAGACTCACTTATCTCCGTATCTATACTCATACACTATAACCGGTTTCTCAACACGTGGACACAATGTTGGGATTCTCTCCCAAGCCCAAAGCTAATCACAAAAATAAATAAAAATTTTTAACATAAAATTATTTTATAGTAATGAAATCTAAAGTAAAAAACACTATTTAAAATTATACCTATATATAGTAATAATTGAGCACCACCAATGTCCTTTTTCTTGCACAAAGCACCATCACAAAGATTTCTATATAGTTGGGCAAGAACAGCTCCGCCCCAACTATACTGTGATATAGCATCAAAATCCAGCAACATGGGCAAATACATCAGTGGCACCGAACTACTACTAGTATCACACAGCAACAAACCACCAAGAAGTAACAGAATAAAACACCTAGCTCGTTGCCCCAACAAACCGCCGCCGCTGCCCGTCCGCCGAAGCCTGTCAACTGTCCAAAAACACCAAAATCGAGCCACCCAATAATCACCGAATCTTCAACCCATCAATATTATTTGATTCGGGGTTTGATTTAGATTATATTCGGAATATTTGAGGTTTATTTTGGGAGATTTTGGGGGAAAAATCAAATCAGATCTGGTTTTTGATAGGAAGATTTTGCAAAAGTTTTCAAATTAGATCTGGTCTATCTATTTTTCAAAAAAAAAAAAAAATCTGGTCTATCTGTGAACCAGGATTTTTGCCCGTGGTCTATCTGGTCATAATTTGCATTTGCCAAATGCGAAACATCTTTTTTTTTTAATTCTTCAATGCGTCCACGTTGGTGTCCACCGTGTATATTAACATCAGAAAAAAAAATTTAAAATATAAACCTAGTTCGCATTTGCCAAACGCGAACTAGCTGATGATTCGCATTTGGCAAATGCGAATAACCTATAAATAGAACTTCCCAATTTTTCAGCCCCATAAATTGAATTTTTTTTTTAATCATAAAACTGTAAATTTTTCTTGGTACAGACACGTGACCAAGACCACAACAAGGTACAGAAAAATGACGTGTGATGAGAAGGCACAGGATAAAGTCCAAAGCGCCTATAAACAGAGTCCACAATCAGCCATTCCAAGTAAATTCTCTAACTCTTGAATACTGAGTTTTATCTTTCCTTTCAATACACGAAATCTCATCATCACACCGGAGCTACTACCCTCGGGTAGTGCCGGAGGCTTGTTTTGCAGGCCTCGGGAGAACAGGTCTCAAGTAAGTCCCATCCGAGTCCAAGGAGCTCGGATAGCCAAGAGTGATTAGCGAGAAATTTGCATAAATATTTCAGGACCACTTGGTTTTTTTAATACGTAAGTCCCATCATGATATTTATTATACACAACTTTGTTTTACTTTTAGTTTAAGGACAAATAAATATTTAAGCATTTTTTCCAGTAACATAAATAAATATTTAATACGTAAAAAATTACTGTGAAAATAATAATTTCTCGCACTCAAGAGGAAGAAAATGTTGAATTCTGTCTTTATTCGTTGGGGTTGACATACAAAAAAGAGTTTCCTTTGGACCACAAGCAAATAGTGTCAAAAAATTGATTACATGCCTCCAATATTTTAAGCAATTTCTCCGCATGTTTATTTTTCTTTTGCATGTCCGTATTTTTACCATAATGCCCCTGATGGAACCCTATGATTTCAAGCCCATTTTTTGTATTAACAATATTAGGGGTATTATGGTAAAAATACGGAGCTGCAAGAGAAAAATGGTGCATGGAGCAACCCATATTTTATTTTCAAGAGATTCAACCGAATCTAGAAAAGCATATGCATAATGCATTAGTACAGTACATGATAATTCTTCTGGATTGCTAAATCACGCCCTGTATTTTGCTTACTAACGCTCTAATACGTATAAATACTTATAACTTTTAACCTATAGGTAAAATTAGTGTAATAATTACTATAGACTAATAATATAATTATTGAATGAACAGTAATCCAAACCGGATCCGATGACTTCTTCCCGGAGTTACTACCGGAATATTATTTTGGCGGGAAATTTTTTTCCCACATTTTACTCACGAAATCAAAAGTTCAAAGAAGATTTGCAAACTTTATATCCACTTTTTAGAAGGAGTGGAGGAATCTTTAAAAGTTCAGAAATTTCCCGACAAATTTGAGAAACTTGAAAGGGAGAGGGATTTTGTAGTATGTAGAGAAAGATCCAAAAACTAATCTCTCGGTTCTGGAGAAAATGAGCATTGTTTTCTCACACACAAAGAGGAAACCCAAAACGTTTTCTTTGGTTGCTAGAGAAAATATTATAAACAAGCACAATTTACTACTTTGTCGGTGCCGGAGAAAGCAAGTAGGTTTTCTCAATGTGCCAGAAACCATTGGGGGAGAATAGGCTCGTGGATTTCTCCACCAATAGGGGGCGAAGGTTTTGAATAGGATTCTCTAACCACCGGAGAATTCAGACTTTCAAGATGAAAATAATTACATCCTCTATATCTTGGAGATAACTTACAAACCATTCTCTAACTACTGGAGAGAACAAAAGTTGATTCTCTAACTAATGCATAAAAGTATTTAGTTTATTCTCCAGTTAATAAAGAATAAATCAATTTTCTCTAACACGTCAAGGAAACAAAGCTTAGTTTCACTAAATGGGGAAGAGGTTCCCACTAGCTTTCTCTATGTATAGAGAAAGGCTCTTCTAACAAGAATCAACAAGCGGAAATCGTCCTACAGCTCCGGCATGAAGAACACATGATACAAGGGGCATGGAAAAATGTCAGAATTTAGCAGCGGTTTCAAGGGAAGGGAGGCATGGAGAACACATACAATTGGATCATTTCTCTCAAACTGGGGTTGATAAAAACTTGGGATTCAAAATTTTCACCTCATCTTCTTCTTCCATGGCGGCAGGAGAAGGATAGTGAAGTCGTAGCTGGTGGTGTCGAAGAGGTCCCGGACGAGGTTGCGCAGCTGCGGTATGGGGCGTGGGGGAGGGGAGTGAGCCCAGTGGAGGAGAGTGTCGACGGTGCGGTTATGCCAGAAGGCGACGAGGATGTGGGTTGGAGTAAAGGAGTCGGAGGTGCGGTCTTAAGAATATTGGACTGATTTTGTGAATATTCATCAACTAAATTAGAAATAGTAATTACAAATTAGAATGATTAATAACAGGATGATTAGAATTAAAAGTGGTAATAATTAAAACTAATTATTTTAAAAATGAACTAAGTAATTGTATAAAGTAAATTATTAAAATTATTTTAAAAATGAACTAATTAAAATTATTTTTGCTCTCCCCATTTCAAGAATGTAGAAAATTTGTATTAACGGTAGATCGAGGAGCATTAAAAATTAGAGAGTATGGAATTCATATTTAAGAATTAGATAGAACAAATATACTACTGTTCTTTATTATTATGCAGGAATGATGAACCAAAAGGAGATTAAATATGGAAAGGAAATCAGACAATGATATAATGCATTTACACGTGTTTAACTGTTAATTAACTACATACTTTCTTTGTCCAACCAAAAATTCTTAGTTGATTTCGACTCGGATTTTAAGAAAAATACATTTTATATCTTATAAGTTAAGTTTTAAGGGTATAAATGGAATTCATTAAGGGTATATTTGTCTTTTTGTAGTTTGTTTTTGCCAAAAGAGGAAAGAATGAAAGTAAGAAATTTTGGTTGGGACTAGGGATGGCACTGGGGCAGGTTTTGGTGGTGACCCGCCCCATTTGCACCGGTTTGGGGCGGGGATGGGGAAAAGTTGATGGGTAATGGGGCGGGGATGGGGATGAAATCACAACCCGTCATGGGTCATGGGGCGGGGATGGATTTTATACATCACCCGCCCCATCCCCGCCCCAATCCGCCCCATCCCCGTTATACCCGCCCCATACCCGGCCCGCCCCAATATAATTATATTAATAATATTAATTAATAAAAATAATAATATTAATTAATTTCTTACTGTAATTTAATAATCAACCTCTAATAGTTAAAATGAGAAGAAAACTAACAATAATAATGTATTTGGACTATTCTTTGGCAATCATTTTTATAATTACAAACTTCTTGTTTGCTTCAAATTTGAGTGAGATTTTAATTACATTTTTTTGTTTGGGTTTGAGATTTTTGTCTTTTTAAAGATTTTATATTTCTCAATATAATTATTATTGCGTTTGAGTAAAAGTTATATAAACAAATGTATTTTAAACTGATATAAGAGGTGGGTGAGAATGGGTCATGGGTCATGGGGCGGGGATGGGTCATGGGGCATGTGGTGGGGCGGGTCATGGAGCGGGGATGGTTTTATAATAAAACCCAATGGGGCGGGGATGGTTTTTAATTTTGTACCCATCGTGGGTCATGGGGCGGGGATGGGTTTTAAAATATTAGATGGGGATGGGGATGGGATAGGTAGTACCCGCCCCAAACCCGCCCCAGTGTCATCCCTAGTTGGGACGGAGGGAGTATATCATAATTATATGAAAATTTGATATTAATAAATGACATGTCAACGATTTAAGATAAGATGCTATTGTTGTTAGGCCCTATTTGTTAGAGCTTATTTGTGCTGAACTGAACTGAACTGAACTGAGCTGAAGAGAGAAATTAATATATTGATAAAAAGAATCAGCATGACTTAATAAATCTGGATTTCAACAAATTAAATTTTCACTGAACTGAATTAAACTGAAATAAATTGAACTAAACTGATTTACAGATAAGTTTTGGCAAACAAAGCCTTAGTTAATCTAAACATTTAAAATGTCCGTCAGTACGTATTCAACATGTTTACAGGAAAAACAATTATGTGCATAAAATGGTTCAATAGAATGTCAATTTCCTTATAATCACTACCGAATATGTTTTCCAATATAAAATAATGGGTATCAAAAGAAAAAACTCTCTAAAAAAAAAGTTCCCAATTGATATAAAACCATAATGCAACTATTCATTAAGAAAACATGATGTAGTTATTGAAAAAACATATCTCCAGCAAATACAGCTAATATGTGGACTCCCAAAACAATAATGATAACCTTTCCCACCTCTTCTATCTCCAACTTCTGGTGGAGAAAATGAGGACTCAAAAAATATACACAAATAAAAGAAGCAGACAAGCCTTCACATGCTGCTCTACTATAAAGTCTATAATGCCCTAAACTAATTTACCTACACACACAGTCACACAGTAGCACACACACACATTTTAACTAAGTTGTACGGCACGGTTAAAAAAAATGGGTACACTGAATCTGGCCACCGTGATTAGGGGCAGTCTGGATTCCGGCCGGGGCCACCGTAGTAAAAGTAATTCCCCCAGCTGCCGTCTTTACCCAGCTTCACGTTGTAGCAGTTTGACTGCTCGGTAAAAACGTCGAGGCCGTCCGGCGATCTCAGGTTGTTGGAGTCGTCCACGACCTGGATGTTCTTGAAGTAGCTCGCGCCGGAGAACCCTTCGCCGGGGAAGTGGCCGCTGCCCATCTCGGTGGTGGTGTGGAGCCCGTCCGACTCCATGTTCACCACCTCGCCGCCCCACTGCACCATCGAAGCACTGTCTACCAGGTAAGAAAACAGTGAAGCCGGCCAGTATCCCATCACGTGTCCGTTTCCAAACTGCATCCACCAATTGCCTTCTTTCGGATCCTGGTTAAATCATATGCATTCTATGAAAAGTTAGACCACTTCTCAATTGTTGTTGTTGTTGAATAATCATGTGTAATATGTAAGTCTTGAAAGTAAGAATATCAGACATCAAAGTGAGAAGATCAGCAATAATCACTGAATGATCATATTTAATATTTAAAATGTCAAGCCAAAAAAAAAAATTTAATATATATCTATCACTTAGAGAAGACCAACTAAGAAGTTAATATTTCGAATAAAAGAGTATAGTGTTACTTTTGATAATTAAAAAATATCAATTGATAGTCTTTATCTTAAGACAAATTCAATTGGTTTCATTGTATAATCATACCTTATATGTAAAAGATTAGTTTTGAAAGTGAGAAAATTAAACATAAAAATAAAAAGATCAGTTTTAAAAGTGAAAAAGTGACATAAAAGTGAGAAGATCGGAATAATTATACTAATGTAAAACATCATAATTAAAAATTAGAATAAACATTTATGTCTTTGCCTTTCAGCCCTTTCTTAATAAGCCAAAAGATAACACAACTGTAAAGATTCTCTCTGGAATGCATAATCTAACTAGAAATAGTGGAACCAAAGACCATAAAATAATTGGGGGGTCACACTGATGATTTCGTAATGCTGGCGGGGCATGTTTACTTAAATCGCACCAGACAAGGCACTGTAGCACAAAAAATATAAAAGTTTTGTAATGTTTCAAAAATGATTGGAGGCATTGAATTTCTTGAAGAAATGACCGCAGAGTTCAATCACTTTCACGGCGGTTAAGGAATTTACCTTCCAAACAAGCAAACTGATGTCGTATTGGGAGCTTTTGTACGAAGAGATGGGTGAAATGCTGGCCCCTAGCGCGATGTCGTTGTTGATTTGTATGAATCCCCCGCAAAACAAATTGTAACACCCCGTGTCTTGATAGGCATCACTCTGTCATTATTGAAAACATTCAAATTTCAACAATTGCCCACCACCCTAATTTTGGTGGAGAAAAAAATGAGAGCCAACCAATCTCAATTCCACCACTAAATGGCCTTATTCATTAGGTGTTGCCGAAACGACATTTCATTTAACTGGTTTGGCCAGCTGTTTCTACTACCCTTTTTTTATTAACTGTTTCTAAAAAGGATCTAAACTGATCTGAACGATAGATAAGATACTTACAGTCCAATAGGTGAAGAGCCTAGTATTGTTGTCTCCATACAAATCAGGGCTGACCTGAAAATAATACAATAATGAAGGATGATGAGTCAGGGTCAAGTGCTACAGCATTATCAATAAACAAGCTAGTTCTTCATTATTGTTGATTAAAAATGATAATGATGCCTTATCCTGAAATTGTGTACCTGCCAACCAGCTTCAATGCTGTTAAGGTCAGAATTGAAGGAGCCAGCCAGAAGCCAAATCTGAGACAAGCTGAATTCATCAGACTGCTGAATCTGAGGTTTCCACACATTTATGGTGCCCTTTGCTCCATAGTACTCCCCTCCTTCAACATATGCAATTGCATGCTGAACAACTCAAAAACAAGAAACACCAAGAACTCAGAAATCAGTAGAGTTCAGAAGAAAAATTCTGACAAATTATGGTCATTTTTGCATACCTGGTGGCCAGTTTGTGTGATTAAATCAGGTGCAGCAGAGGTTGGTGGCTGAGGGAAGCTTCTGTGCTTTTTCTTGCCAAACCTCTCAACAGAGCTAGCTCTGAATACATCTTCTTGCTTTACTCTTCTCACTGGAATGGTTCCCTCTGGGCAGCTTCCACTCTTGTGCCATAACTGAGCAATTGGCTTCACACCATCCTTCGAATTCGACATTTTGCTCACATCAAACAGCCCTTCCGGATGATAATTAGGCCTCATCTAAAAACACAAAAAATAGAAAAACACCCCTTCTTTAAAACACATTCAAGAACATTGCATTTTCCTGTTTTAGTTACAGAAACACGACTCTTCAAGCAGAGCAAACAGAGTATCGGTATGGACTGATAACCTGGAGAGTGTGGTTCTTGAGCAGAGGATGATCAAATGCTGGCTGCTGAGACATGGGGACACAGTCAATGGTATCACCATCTGGGCTCTGCAGCAACACAGTTCAAAAAGAGGAATCTTGAAATCAAATTCGCAACCGGAAAATCGCTACCCAGAAAACCAAAAGGTCTGAGTTAAAAACCTGAATAGTCTTCACTGGAATCTTGTTCAACTTGTTCAAGTGCTTCTGAACTTTAAGATTCTGAGTCTCCATCATCACTTTTCTGGAGCCTTCAGAAAAACCCAACAGCAGCAGCAAAATCACAGAGAGAGAGCACAAATTCGACATCTTCTTCAGGCTAAAAACAGAAAGAAGAACGGTAGTGAATATATAGTGATATTTATTTTCAGAACAAAACCTACATTTCGGTGAATTCTTGTTTGAACTGATGAGGTAATATATGTAGCATGTGGTGCTAGGAAGATGCCAAAAAAACTGCCGACGTTCCAGTTTAGAACAGAGGAAAGGGGCAGAATTGGAAATGCGAGAGGAAACGGCCAAGAAATTCAACTAGTGGGAATGTGGAGTTTCTTCATCTTCTTCATGCCTGCTCCAATGCTTGTCGTTTCACTATACCGGTGCCTAGTACTGCCTGTTCTTTCTTGTTCATAGACTTTTGCCAAATTCTTACTTAGATTGCATGAATTTCAACGATGATTGCGACATGCCTTAACTATATTTTGTTTGTAAAAAACTCTTACTAATAAGAGTACCTAATTTTATTTAAAGTTACGGTTTATTTAGACATGTATTTTTTTTAAACTTCTCATTAAGCGAGTTTATGAGTATATCAGTTCAATTTAACACAGTTTGATAAAAAATAGTTTTATGAAATTTTTATTAATTTAGTTATACTATTGTATTTTTCAGTTCAGTTTAAATCATTAAGAAACAAGCTCGGGGGAATAGGGTCTAAGGCTATGTTTTCCAAAAACTATCAGTAGATCATTTCAGTTCAGTTCAATTTAGTTTAGTTCAGTAAAAATGTAATTTTATGAAATTTAGGATAATTCAGTTATGTTGATTCTTTTTTCAATACATTAATTTTCAGTTCAGTTCTATTCTTTTCAGCAAAAAATAAACTCTAACAAACATGGCCTAAGAGGTATAAAATTATTTTCATAGTAACAAAAATAGTTATAGGGAAAATATGTATTAAGGGTAGTGGAACTTTCTTTATTTGAAAGAGGGGTGTAATTTTATCATAATTTCTAGAAAGGGCGGTAATTAATTAGTTAATTTTTTGTTAATATAATTATTTAATTAAAGACATTAATACCCTTATTTTCATTATTCTAGTATTATTCAATTAAGTATTCAGTTTTGTTTCACTAAGTTTACTTCTATTTAATTAAAATTTAATTAAATCAGTTAAATTTAGTTTCATCCCAAATTTTAGTTTTAGTTCAATTAAATTTATTCTTATCCCAATTATTTAGTTCTAGTTTAGTTAATTTAAGTTCACCTTTTGATATTAAAAAAATAAATTGAGTTTATTAAGATTTGGTTGAAATCAGTTCAATTTATTTTAGTACATCTTCAGACAAATTTTAGTAAAATTCAATTCAGTTTCATCCCATTTTTAGTTGTTTAAATTTAATTCAATTAGGTTAAGTTATTCAATTTTGGCTAAGTTTAATTTTAAGTTAAGTTCAATTCAGTTTAATTAAAATGATTTTTTAAATTAAAGTCGAAACTTTAATGGATTTGAATTTTAAATTTAATGTAGCAAAGATGAATTTGAATGAACTTAATTTAATTAAACTAAATTAATCTAAATAAAGTGAATATTAAAATTTGGATGACCAAATTGAATGTCAACAAATATATTCTTGTCTTGATTAAGATTAACTAAAATAAATTAAATTGAACCAAATTTAACTAAATTCAAATGAATTTATTGGAATTTTTTGAATGCTAATAAAGTGAACTAAACTTAATTTAATTGAACTTAATATAAATATTTTGGATGAAACTTAACTAAACTTATTTGACTAGAATTGATTTTAATTTAAACTAAACAAAAATAACCAAAAGAAGGGTATTAGTGTCTTTAGTTAATTACTCTTATTTAAGAAAATATGAATTAATTAACTACTGCCCTTTCTAGAAATTATACTAAAATTACACTCTTCTTTCAAATAATGAAAGTTCCACTGCTCTTAATGCAAATTTTCCCATAGTTATATGACTTTTTTTTTTTTTGAAGAAAAAATAGTTATATGACTACTTGACCATTTACTTTATATTTCTACCAGACTACCATTAATATTGAAATTCCCAGATTAATATCACTACTGCCATGAACACGTAATTTTTTTTAACTCGTAATTAAGTGAATTATTCCTACCAATCATATTCTCTTGAGTGTATGAGTATATCAGTTCAATTTAACACAATTATTTGGAATTTGGGTCAATTTAGTCATATCATTGTATTCTTCAATATTTTTAATTCAATTTAGTTTAGTCATATCAGTAAAAAATAAGTTCAAAGGAACAAAGCCTACTGTAAAACTTTTAATTTTTTTTCTAAAGATGTGAAATTATTTTAATTTGATGACTATTTTATCCTTTAATTTAGGTTTATACCCTTAATAATGAAATTCCCACATTAAATTGCAGTGAACCTTTTTCCATACCTGTTTGCAATCAACTTGTCAGCCCTTTCAGCCTCAAAATTCTAACTTCTCGGACCTGTTCACAACTAAATAAATACCACACATTTTAGTAGGGTGAAAAAAAAAAGACATTGACTAACTGTTTTCCGGCCACTGTGCTAATTTGGTAGGCATTGTTTCCAACACAACAAAATAATATGCACTCTTAAAACACAATACTAGTATAATAGTAATTACGGTTTAAGTAAATGAGGTGTCAAAGGCGATAAAGCAGATGCACACGCTGAAAACCTCAGGTTCGGACGGCATGAGTCCCATCTTTTTCCAAAAGTCCGGCATGTTATTAAATTATATGGATTTAAATTTTTTATGCTAAAGTCAATTGGTAATAGGTAGTGTCACCTACAACTATCTTTATCAGTTATTAGCATTGTAATCTTCCGATATGGGATATGTTAACACGTCTCTCATGTGTAAACGTGGAAACAGTACCACAATCCATATCGGGTCATATTAAATCCAAAGTAAGCAGGGTACTCCACTGGTTTAAGAAGAGGGAAATACTCCACGGTTAAATTAAGGGAGATACAACGGGGCCAAATTAAAGGGGATCGACACATCGGCCCAATAAACTCATTAGGGCCTAGGTCCAAACTGAACCCGCTCTGAATTTAATATGGATATCATGCATCCATCCTAAAATCAATTGATAATAGCCTAATAGGTGGTGTCACTTTCAATCTTATATATAAGTTATTAACATTGTAATCTTCCGATGTGGAATATTTTGACAAATGTTGTAAAAAACGATGTTGTGGCATGTGTTCTGGATTTTCTGAACAATGGTGAGCTAAACCCGACGATCAACTACACCCATATAGTTTTGCTGCCAAAAGTTCCCACAGTTCAACCAGTCAGCCTTATGCAATGTGGTTTATAGGCTGGCCTCGAAAGTAGTGGCGAACGGGGTTCGACCGATCATTGGCAAAATCATATTGCCAACACAGTCTGCTTTTATTCCGGGAAGGCTAAATACAAATAATGTGTTGCTGGCTCATGAAATTCATCATTCCATGAAGATGAAAAACAAGGGAATGATGGGGGAGACGAGCATTAAGCTGGACATGAGCAAGACTATCGACGAGATCGAATAGAGCTTTGTATTGAGAACGTTGGAAAAGATAGGTTTTCCGCAAAAGTTTGTAGCTTTAATACAGATATGTCTCTCTTCGGTGCCATTTTCATTCATTATGAACGGAGAGGAGTTTGGTCAACTAGCACCGCAACGGGGAATGAGATAGGAGGACCCCCTCTCCCATTATCTGTTTATTATTTGTGTTGACACTTTGTCGATGATATGGACGGATTTGGCGAGTGCTTGAGCATCAAGGGAGCGTGCGCTTCACCAAATGGTGCGAGGGTATCTCATTTGTTCTTTGCATATGACACTCTATTATTTGAGGAACTACAGTGGATGAGGCGAGCCTGATTCAATGGGCGCTAGCTCTGTACAAGGTCATCTGATAATACAAAATACACACAAAGATAGAAGGAATATGGTGAATTGATCTCTTGAGGAAACTATTGAGAAATTGTCCGGAACACGTGAGGAGATCCAAGAAAAGATACAGGAAGTACTAAACCACATGAAAAGAGCATGAGATGAAGATAAGGAATGGTGACTCAGTAGAGGAAAAGGGGACTGAACCAGACGCCTATAAAAAGAGGAAGAAATCAGCCATTCCATGTAAGTTCTCTAACTCTTGAATACATAGTTTTATCTTTCCTTTCAATACACGAAATCTCATCATCACATCGGATCTGCTACCCTCGGGTGGCTCCGGTAGCCTGTTTTGCAGGATTCGGACAAACATGTCCAAGTCTCACTTTCCGAGGCCCAGGCGCTAGTCCAGGAAGACATCCTCGACAGTCAGTCAGTTAGCTCAACTAGCAAATTCACAACACAAGACCCTCGGATATTACAACTATTCGAGGCATCAATTACTGGAGCGGATTTCCCCGCATCATCATCTATGTACAAAAAGATCAATTTTTATAAGTTGGGAGTTCTCTTTAGCCTAAATACGACTCTTGATCTCAGACCACGCAACTGTGATGTTCTTAGAATCCCCGAAGTCGATGCCCATGACAAATATATAAGGCTTCCGACTATAATAGGGCGCTGAAAGGGAGAGATACTCTAGTCCATTAAGGACCACATTCAACAAAAATATTGATGGATGGAACGAGCAACATTTGTCCAAGGCGGGAAAGGAGATTCAAATTAATTTTTTGTAGGCTATTCCTAGCTACATGATGAGTTGCTTCTGGCTCCTGAATTATGTGGTTCTTGAGATTCATGGACTGCAGCACAACCCTTGGTGGGGAAGAGGCGTATCTATGTGGGTACGGAGGGTGGTATCTATTTTTAAATTTTTTAGTATTTAATTTCTAAAAGAATTGTACTCTTACCACTCCATTTTTCCCAGAAAAATGCGTGTAAACCCCAAACGTTTGTAATCATTTCTAGAAAAATTTCCGGGAATGTGAAGCTTTGGCAATTTTGCATTTCCATAATGCAAACTTTTGAGTTAATCAATGTGTCATATAACCTAGGTATGTGGCAGTCCAACGTGTATTATAATATCGCAATTTGAAAATGCGAAACTAATCGAAATCCTAATCGCAATTTAAAAAACCCAAATCGACGTTAAAATTATGCATTTTGTTCTTTTCATTTTAAAACAATTTTGAATATTAAAAAATTCAGAAAACCCCAAAAGAAGATGACGAGTGCTATTGTGAATACCCCCAAATAATAAATCGTCGCGTTCTTCTCCGAGATCTGCTCAGTTTGCTGTAATCCGGTCAACCGTCGCCGACTGCCGCGACGCCGCCCACCACGACACCGTTGATTGCCCTGTGAGTGTGGCTTTGCTCTCGACATGATTTTCAGGCAGGAGAAGTGTGTTCTTTTTCTTGTTAATTGTTTTGATTTTGCTGTTTTATAATGATTGAATATAATTATGCTTTGGACATGATTGCTCTCGTCAATTACTTACTTAGTTGCTTAATTGTTGTATGTTGGCAAGATATAGCTTAACCTATTATTAGTTCAATGTGCAGAGTTGTTCAAGATAAAGCAGTTCTCTTTTCGGCAGCAAGGAATTACAATTAATTACTACTTCCAAAATTTTAAAGGTAAACACGTTTTGCATTTATATATTTCTTTCATAAATTTATATGTATATATATACATGTCTTGGTATGATAATATTTAGATGGGTATCCGAAAGGTAGATGATTTTGCCTTGTTGATATAGTTGTCGTAGATATAAAATAGTTTATCTTAGCTTATACTGTGAATCTTGAATTTGTGAAATGGTATGAGGCCGTTGACGTTCAACATATACTAGGGTGGTCGAGTGTTGTTTCACCCAGGTCATGGTGTGTCATATGATCCACCAATTCCAAGGAATACAACCACCACTTGTAGCAGGATGAGTTTGAGTGAATTAGTTGACCTAGTTTGTTCTAAGATCGAGATTGAAATGGAGGCATTAAAAGTGAATGTGTATTATCGGTACCCCAAACTTGTGAGATCTGGAAAAATTTATTATGAACTAAAGCTGCAAAATAATATGTCCGTGGAGACTCTATATAACGTCGTTGACCAATTATCATCCCTTGTTGCAGAACTCTATGTAGAGACAGAAGCTATTTCGCAGATGGTGCAACTTAGTACTCGAAACTCATTTATATCTCTCTTAACTAGTGTCCAAAACAATAACCCTAGTTTATCGAACATTCCAGCTCCTACCAATCTTTTCGTTTCTCCAACTCCAATAATTGGCCAGCATCCTTGTCCTAATGTAGGAGCTATTAGATCGAATGAAATGAACTTCGTTAACGATATTGGTGCTTGGGGACGTGCAGGTAATGATGTTGCAAAGGGTCATCATGTTGAGTTGTTCGACCATACCAAAGTGGTGTATAAGGTCACAACAAAGTTGCAACCACGTACTGGAAAAGGTGGTCATGTCCATACCGTGAAGTATAATAACATGTGGTGCTCCTTTGGGAAATTACAAATGTTCTGTATTGCTTGTACACACGCACTGGCTGTTTGTAGAAAATGATGCGGGAATCCATTAGACCTTTATGATAAAGTTTACTCCATTGAAACGTTTAAGTCTTAATATGATATTGGATTCTCACCTCTACGGGGTGATTCCAACTGGAGTATATCTTTGTAAGGGAGTTGGGCATAATTGTAGAATATGTCCCTTTCGTGAGCCGTCAGTTTAGCATGTGTATTTTAATTAATTAATTTATGACAATTAGTTTCTCATATTATTCTTTGTTTGGGAATACTGTTGCACCAGTGTATTATTTAGTGTAATATATTGAATTTATTGTTACAATTATTTATAATCTTATTATTCTCAATTTGTGACTATGATGGTTGCATCAAGTCATATCCATTTCTAAATTATTATATTGGTTGGGTTATCTAACTAATATTTAATAAAACATGTATCCAATAAGTCTTTCATTACTATGGTTCAACCAAGCCCAGTTGTAGATGATGTACTGTTTATGCATATTTGGCATCGTGCGAGGAAGGTGTTTGATGGTAGGGAAGAATTTACTGATGATCATCTACGTGTTAGGAGTTGTGATGGAAAGATGTGGACACAGATTGGTGAATTGTCACCTGAGGTTTTATATATAATATGTTAGTGTGGTTGGGTTTTATGGTGTCTTAGGTATTCACTAGTGCAAAGTATCTTATAAACGGCACCATTGCACGGCGGTTATGCCATAAGTTTTTTAACCGCCGTGCAATTAAGGTAACGAAATCGTTAGTTTCTCGTTTTCATCAACGATTTCGTTAGCTTGTTTACTTTAAAGGTAAAGACCTACATTGTTGTTAATAACGATTAAGTTATCTTCTAGTTATTATAAATGGTATAGTTAAAAGGTTTACTTTGTAGGTAAAGACTAGCAATGTTGACAAAAAATGAGTTTGTTAGTTTCAGTATATTCAAAACAACGTAGTTAGCTTCATTACTTTGAAGGTAAACACCAACAATGTTGACAAAAACTAACGAAGCCGCCAATTTGTTAGTTTTGCTATTTCTTATTAACGAACTCGTCATCTTCCCAAGATTATAAAAATCACACTTCGGTCTTACAGTAACAAAATCGTAACACCCACTAAAATTTGGTAACGAAATAGTAACATCCATTTAAACTAGGTAATGAAATCGTATAAGTACACGGGTTTAGGGTTCACGTTTAGGAAATAACCCATTTTACTATATTTTTTATCAATTAAGGATTAGGACTAATAAAAAATAAGAACATTAAAAATTTGTTGTCATGTTATTTTAAAAAATCCTAGACCTTAAATCCACAAAACCGTAAACCCATTACCCATAGAACCCTAAACCCACAAAATTCAGTTTAACTATTCAAATCGATGTTAACCATTCAAAAGTCAACCCTTACTAGACCTTCTATACATACAAAATAAATTGAATTAAACTAATCGAAAGTAAATACTTTATATAAACATTAATAATAAAATTGATTTAAAGTAACCAAGATTAAACACTTAATTGACTTTCTAAAGACAATTAAAGGTCAAACCTTACTTTGATTTCTATAGTACTTTAAAATTGAGTTAAAGTAATAACTAAATTGAATTTAAAAATTAGAGTTGAACTCTCACTTAGATTAGTAAAGTCACTAAGTAAAATCAGTTTAACTAATGAATGTCCAACACTTTATACAAACAATACATTAATTACTAAATTGAGTTTAACTACACCCTTAATCTCTCCCACGGTTTCATATTTCTCACCATAATTCTCACCATAATTCTCACCATAATGATCCTTTTTCCACAGAGACTTGCTGGGCTTTTGCAAGAGGTTCCCAAATTCGATTTGTTTTGGCTAAATTACACAGTGAGGGACTTCTACCCATCCATATACCCGATGAATCATTTCCCCAACACTTTCCCGAGATTTCCATTCAAGAAATCATTGATGGGGTTTTGAATTTATACCCCATCTTGGGGGAAGAGTTAGGGTTTCAAGGCAACATCAGCGAGAATGTGTCCAAGTACATCAAAACTTTGGGTGTATTTTTTCGAGCATTTGTATCCAACTGAAGATAAGAAGGCTAATCCACAAGTTGAACGCATAGCCTATTCTCCTGTTGATATATCGGTAAATGTATTTAGAAATTTTAAGAATTGATTTCATCTGACCATGTTAAATTCTCTTAATGATGATGAACACTGTAATTTTTGTAGGGGGTGAAAGCTTTTATTGAGGATCATGATATTAAATGTTTATCCAAATCCTTTTCCTATAGCTCATTCCACCGTCAGATCTCCCTATGGCTGAGGGATACAAAATTTCCTGTGTTTGGACTTTTAGTCGTTGCTAAAAATAGTTTCGGCTCATGACATTTCAAGAATTTCATCTATATGGAGCCAAAAAGGGTAGGGTGAGAAAGTTTGTGATGGCAAATATCGGTAACAGTAAATATGCTAAGAGTATAATGTTGCACTTGGTTCTCATTCTTGGATATGGATGGATTTGTGGTAGGAAGTATTACATGGTTTTAAATTCTTGGGGTGAAGAGTGGGGCTTGGGTGGATTGGGTCTTATATCCGTGGATTGTTTTATTGAATGTGGGATTCCTATTTTTCCATTCCTTCGATATGTTGATAAACATGATTTTAACCTACAGTGGGAACTTGCCGTGAAAGAGAGGGATGAACTAGAGGAACCCTATAGGTTGGCGATCGAAAAGAAGAGGCAACTTTTGGAAAGAATGGAAAAAAGGAAAATTGAAAGGTTGGAAAAGGAGAAGCGAATGAAGAAATTATTGGAAACAAAGAAAGCTATGGAGAAGCTCAAGGGCTTGAAGTTGGGGAATTAGTTTCGTATGGTTGGTGTACCATGTGTTTCACATTTGAGATAATTTTGTTATTAGTTGACTTTCAAACACTTGTTCACTATTAAGTACTCAACAAATTTCAAATGTGAATCTATTTGTGGACTTCTTGTCATACTTGATTTTGTTTAGAAAAACAATGTTACTGCGGCCCGGATTCATCATCATTCCAGTGTGTAGCAACCATCTCCAGTAGTTACAGTAGGCCAAACTTTTCAAGCAGAAGTTGCGCCATTGAGTCTTTATGAGTCGTGGCCATTTTATTTGAGGATAGGATCTCTTCTCACCTGAAGATTTTCTTTATCAACTTTAAGTGTAAGACTTTCTTCATCAGTCTGTTTTAAAAAATTACCCTCTACTAAAAATAAAAAAATAAAAAATTGAGTTAAACCATCTAGAGTTGAACTCTTACTTGACTTTCTAAAAAAAACTAGTTAAGTAAAATTAGTTTTAACTAATAAAAGTTCAACACTTTATACATACATTGCACTAGTAACCTAATTGAGTTTAATTAGCAAATCAGAGTTAACTAAGAAACAAATAAAATTAGTTTAACTAAGTTAACACTTTGTATAGACACTACACTAATAAGTAAATTGAGTATGTAAAGACCAATAATAAATTAAATCTGACTAAACAATACTTATTTTAAATTTTAATATTAACAATACCTAAATTATTGGGATGTGATGCCGCTGAAATCCGCCGGTCTCCTGAGGATCAACGCTATCCGGTGGTCCTCTGAAGTAGGCCTGTGATGAACCTACAATACAAAACACCGGGAGGCTACCCGGGGGTAGAGGCTCCGGTGTGATGATGAGATGGGGATAGCGATGAGGAGGAAATCGTACGGAAATGCTCTCAATAAGTAGAGAGATAAAAGTCACATACCTGGTTCACTGTTCGGGGCTAGTATTTATAGTAGAGGCTGCCCGCGTCGAGCCAAAAGGGCGAGGACCACTTCGCTTTGTCGCTTTCCTTACCTTTTTCCTTGGACGGGCGTGCCCGCCCGGGAGGGCTACTGCGCCTTCCTGGTTTGGGCCGTTAGCCGTTCTTCAGGCCCATTAGGATGTTGGGCCGGTATTATCACTAGCCCCCCAGACCAGTGACCAGGGCTTTTAGAGAGCGGGGGTTTCTTCCCGACAAGCGGGGCCCATATGCACTGGATTCGAGTATAGGCGCCGTTCTTCTCTACTCCGCATTGTTCACTATCTTGCTTTCCGCGGCGCAGTTACCTTCTCTTCTTTTGAGGCAACGCTTCCTATTCTCTTGCTTATATACGTGCCAGAACCTCCCCTCATAATTTCTCTCGTTCCATTCTCCAGACGCTCTATTCCTTTTTATCAAGTAAGCTCTATTTTCCTCTCCCTTCACTCCTACTCCTTTTCGCCATCTTTTTTCTTCCCACGATGAACTCCCCACATCTCACCACTTCCTCTCTCGATACTGAGGGAGTCCAGAACTAGTTTGACGTTCGATCAAGGGCCTTTGAGAACCTAGCTCCATCTCCAGGCTCCTCCTCGGGTACCGATTCGGAGGCTTTCAGCACATCCCAGGGACTTAACGTTCCGGGTATGATTGTCTCTGGAGAGGCGGGCTTACCCCCGACTGGGTATTCGGACCCTCCCCGGGAGGAGCTCCTCGAGGAAACTTTTGGGAAGGATGGTGGTGATGAGGCCCCCCGGGGGCCTACCCACGGGGTGAGGCTCTTAGGCGTTCGGTTCTTCGGTGTCTTCGGGGACCCCTTCTTTAGATAGGGATGTCCTAGATCTAGACAAGCGACCCTTCATCCCCTTCCCCGTAGATGCTTCTCTTTCTAAACTTCCCCCGGGGGTATCCGAGAGGGAGGTAGCCTGCATTCCCAGGGTCCATTTTTAGTATGAGCTTTGTCTTCATTTCCCCCCACTCTTCTCTGAAATATTTGATTTTTACAAGATGCCCCCGGCTCAACTGCACCCTAATGGAGTGATTCTGATCATGGATTTTCTTCTTTACTGCGCTCGATGCGCTATTCCCCCCGGTCTTATTCTATTCCAGTCGTTTTACGCTCTGCAGCGTTCCCACGCCTCCTTCCCTGGGGTGTTCTCGTTTTCTGTCTGCACCGGGATCAAAGATTTCCTTGAAGGAAAGCCTCGGTCCGCAAAGGGGTATCCCGCGAAGGGTTTTTTCAGTTGCGATCCTGTCTTGTATCCTATGCACCCTTGGAACCCGACCCTTCTTCCCGAGGATAAGAAACCTCTCCTTTCTCTTCCAGTGGTTGTGGCTAATGACCGCGAGTTACTTCGTCTTAGTCCTCTAAATGCGGATGAGCTTTTTGTGACCGGGAACGCGGGCTACTACTGGCCTCGCGGGATATATCCTCCTGACCTGTTCTCTAGCCCCTGGGTCTCCGCTGTGTGGCCTACCAGAGGTGCCTATTTAAAGGCTTTATTGTTTTTCTTTTGCGTACCTATTTCTTATTTGCAGGATTCTTGGGTTTTGATTACTTTTCTTGTTTGCTGTACCCAGTTCAACCTTTTCGATTCGCTGGCGCAATGACTTTCGTAGAAAGGCCTTCCGGGGAGAACAACCAACATGAGACTTCTCACTCTCAGCAGATCATCCCTCCGGGTCGTCAAGTGGATCCTCCTCCAGGGCCGCCTCCCACTGGGCACACCCCTGTTGGCCAACAAAGGCCTCGCCAACAGCAGAAGTCTCATCAGCAGAAGGCCCCCAGGTCATCTTCTTCTTTGGCCGCTCCCGCCGGGTCTTCCTCTGCCCCCGGGCGGAAATCCTTTATTATTCACCCGGTCTATAGCGGCGGGGATAGTTCTTTGTTCAAGTGACCGCCCCCGGACGAGCTTAAGGGTTATCCCCCTCGCTCCAGTCAAAGATCCGAGGATGCTCCTCCTCCTCCTTTTCAAGCAACTCCTCCACATGTTGTTTCTCCTCAAGCTTTTCCCGAGGAGAAGGAATATTCTCCTGTGTAGTTTTTATTTTCTGTGTGCAATATAGTTCTTAACCTCCTTTCCCCCCTTTTCGCAGAGCATCACGTTTACTAGACTCTCTCCTGGCGGACCCCCAATTTACCGAGGTGCTGAATCGTACTTACTCCTAGTACAGTGCCGGACTGTTCGCTCAAGTGGAGAAGGAGCTCCGCGATCCCAAGGTGAAACTAGCTGTGAAAAATGACTTGAAGGCCCGACTTGAGAAGTCCCAAAAGGAGCTAGCTGAGAAAGAAAATGAGCTAGCCGACACAGAGAAGAAATACAGCTCCCTCAAGAAAGACTAGAAAGTTCCCAGCTTGAGGCCCTGAACGCTGCCTCCCAGAAGCTTATTCGGTCGGAGGAGTTTGAAAAGAAGTTAGAGGGGATTGCTGCTACGACAAGAGCTGATGCCTGCCATGAGATTTACCGCTGCTTGTGGGGTAGGCTGCCGAGGCCCGCTCGTCTTGATGCTCAAGCGTCCTATTATCGGTCCAAGGCCAATGACTTATTGAATCACCACTGGCGGGCCCTCCAGGAGGCTGACCTGAAGAGCCTTGTGCCCCAACTGTGGCAATCACTAGAAATGTCTTCCCGCATCCCCTCCGCATCAGATATTAAGAAGTTGAAGCTTCCAGAGATTGGCGAGGCTTCGTTCCCCGACCCCGGCCCTGAGGACTTCTACGTTTACGGAGTCATCCCGGAGACACCCCATTGGGCCAGGGGCTATCAGGAGTACTGTGCGGTGCCTGATAACTTTGAGTACCAAGCTGTCCACGTCGAGGAATTTGATGTGTACCGCGTGGGTCTTGCGGCCGGGCAAGATGATTTGTTGTATCAGTCATGGAAGTCTACCCGGAGAATAGGGTTCCCCCCGCGACCCCGGGATGAGCCCACCATGGATTCCCCCTCCTACGTTGGTCCTGCCTCGACTGTTGAGGATGTCTCGATTCTGGAGCGAAGGTTGGAGGCGGCTCATTTCTCCACCTTCTTATTGTAATATATGATTTCACTGTTCTTTGTTTAGTTGTGGGCTTGGGAGCGCATCCCAACCTTAAGCCCTCATGTTAAGAATCCTGTCATTTTGTTTGAACATGGATATGGAGAAAGGTAACATTTATTTTGTGACTATTTAAACATTGGGTTCACATTTCATGTTATGAACAATTTTGAAAGTTTCTATTATCATTAGATGGAAAAGCTCATATGAATTTTCCAAGACCCCGAGACATGTAGGTTGAAAATTTTCATTTGATTAACTAAGTACACTTACATTTCTATTTATGTTTTCAATTTTACTTATACTCTATTTTGATGCTGCTCGATTCCACCGGTACTTCAAGTGATCTGTGCCTCCCTTAGAGTGGGTCTTCTGGAGAGACCTACAAGACAGACACCAGAGCTACCCGAGGGTAGCTACTCCGGCGTGATGATGAAATGGGGAAAGTGGAAGTAGGGAAAACGTACGGAAGAACTCTCAATAGGAAATAGAGATATAAGTCACATACTTGATTCACTATTTGGAGCTGGTATTTATAGTAGTGGCTTCCTTCACAAGATATGGGTGAGGACCACTTTCAGCTTGTCGCTTTCCCTATCTCCTGTCTTGGCCGGACGCATCTGCGAGAGCAGCAATCCATCGTCTCCCGGGTTGGGCCGGGAACGATCCTTCGGACCCATTTACGTGCTAGGCCGGTATTATCATATTTCATTACACTTGTAGTTTATATGGCAGCCATATACACAGGATGTGTTGTTGTCACTTCTTCAGCACTATACGATTGGCCACGATATTTGGATGTCCCGTGTTTTCCTTATCTTTTGGAATGTTGTTGAATCACACTGCCCCGATCGTGTCCTTAGAAAATTTGATTTTTATGAACCCATACCAGATGATGGACTACAGTCCACTGAAAAATACAAGTGCATCCACAAGCACTCTCGTGTTGGGAAACCAAACAAGAACTGGGGAGAATACACTTCGACTAAATACGTAGATAGTTGGAGTGAACGAAGGCTAAACATTGTACAATGTGATCAACAAGTGGATCCTTCAGCTCCATCAATCGATTATATGACTTGGTACTTGTCAAGGACTATTGCATACATATAGAACCATGCACGACATTCCACACATATGCAAGGCTTTCAAGGCTCTATCTTGTAAGTTTTGATTTTTGTTTTATGACTATGTTTCGAAATAATACAAGGTACACCATTATTTTAAGTTTGTTGTTAAACTGTAGGAACATGGACTTGGGGGCTTGCATCAAAGGGTGCAATCGGCCATGCAACAGGTTGGGTGCTCAACCGATGGTACCACTTTTCCCCAAATGATTTAGTATGCTGCATCCTTTTTTGAGTATGCTCGAGATTCTAGCTATTTGCATATTCATGAACCACATCAACATGTTGGAGCCATTCATGTGATTAGACTATTACAATATACATAACTAATGTGGATGATTAAATGTAAATAGAGTCTTGCAATTTAATAATGCGAAACAGCTTAGGTTTTGCAGGATGAGAATGTGAAATTGCTTGAGTTTTTCTTTCTCCGTATGCGAATCGCGGTACTCAGCCAGCCCACGTGTAATTGCAGCTGAATAAAAAATAAAAGAGAAAGTTTTGGGTGAGACCTGTCCTTGTGGAGACCAAGAGCAGGGGAATAAGCATTTACTGTGTCTGCTTGATCTTTTAGTCAATTTGTTTGATCTTTCAATCAATGTCCTTGAGTATTTTTGTTTTGCCTTGATTTTTCAGTTAATTTGATCTTTCGTTCAATTTGCTTGATTTTTCGGTCAATTTTCTTGATCATTTCCTTGGTCAATTTCACCAACGACAAATTCAATCAAGGAAATCGACGGGTTTAAAGCTCACCAACGATAAATTCAATAATATAATGTTTGGTCTCATTTGAGACCTGTCTCAAATGAGAATTTGCCAAAATAAAATATATGCTCCACATTAGATTTCGCATTCTCTGAATGAATGTGGAATAGGTGTAGTTTCGCATTCTCAAAATGCGAAACCCTTATTATTATACCATTTACCCTTTTCAACTTGAAAACAGAAAGACTCCATTTTCAAAGACTTCCATTTTCACCCCTATTATTATACCATTTACAATTTAGATTTTTCCACACCCTCATTTTTACTTGGTCAATATTTGATGGCTTTCGCTCTGTTGTATATGACGACTAAGACCCGAGTCGCAATTAGTTTGGGTACTTACTTTTAGCATCCCGTCCATATTACAAACCAAAAATATTGTAGACTAAACAAATTGGATTCTTCTCAGTTTCGTGTTAGCTACAATATTGTTAAATGTTTATAGGTTGGTAAAACAAAAAATAAAATACAGAGAAGAATAAAATTTGATATTTAGAAACTTCTGTGTAATCTTACAAATTACTACTACACTCGTAGAATTACTGTATTTTATTTTATTTTGATATGGTTTCGGAATTCCGTTTATTAAAGTATCTCTGCCGCGTGGCAGTTTTAATTTTATTAAAAAAGAAAAAAAATGATCACAATTATTTTCATAAAGTTCTTGTCAATGAATTAGTCCAAAACAAAGGTTTGGGCCCATAATCTGTTTTCATTAATTCAAATAAAAACCCTAACCCGAAACGAAATAGACGCTCCTCACCATTTTCCGCCGCTTCCGCCAAATCATTTCCGCATCATTCTGTAATTTCATTCTCTCTCCTTTTCATTTTCTATGTTCGCTGCAACATCAATCTCTGTTTTGATTTGAAAAATCTACTTCTTTTTAGTTATCTTGACCTGCAACATCTATCTCTGGTTTGATTTGAAAAATCTACTGTTTTTTAATCATCTTGATCTGCAGCATTAATCTACTGTTTTTTATATTGATTATCTGTTTAAGTTGTGTTCTTGATATACTAATAAGACTAGCCTAATCATTTCTGATATATAATTGTGACGTTCTGTAATTTTAATTTGTTCTGTCTTCATCTTTTTTTTGGTCTTTGTACGGCGTTAATCAGCCGTTCTGCAATTTTAGTCCGTCGGTTAATTTTCTGGAAAATATATGGCTTTAATTATTAAGATTTATCTTTTTGAGTTGTGATCTTGAGAGGGCGGCTGTGGCAAAGAGGATGCATTTTTCTCTAGGATGTTGCTTTTTATGGAGTATATATATAGTTTCATTGTAAATGCTGTTCTGAAAGGCTTTTTTCGAAAACAATATCTGTCATTATAGTTTCGGATTTTTATGCATAATTGTCTGATTGATATTAGTTTAAGAGTTGTTATTCACTCTTTTAAATTTAACCATTTCTTATTGATGACATATTTTGTGTTCGTATGTAATTAAAAAGGGTGACGACTGCTTCCTCTAAAAGTATCCATGAGTAACATCTAATATATATTGATGTGCAATGTTATGTTCTGTATTATCTTATTTATGAAATTACATCTAAATTCATTATGAATATTATTTGATCATATGCACTTGAAGTTTAATTTAGGGACATTTAACTTGTGAATATTAATCCCTTATGATGTTTCAGGTGTTCAGTAACAAATTATGGGTAATTTCTTTCGTATGATATTGAATCTGAGGATCAAGCAAAAGAAGATCAAGAAGAAGCAGGCCACCAAGATGAATCCAATCATCAAGAACACAAAAGCCTCAGTCCCAGCCCCGAACATCAGGAACGTAGATCCCGGTAAATAATCCTTTGTCCTGCCTTTCTTATAAATTACAAAAATGGGTAGAAAATGTTGTATTTATACATGTATATTATATTCTTTACGATGAATTATCAATTGATATATGCATGCATGTCTCAATTGGTAGCACTGAATAATGACGCTAATTAATATATGTTAGATCAGTCTTGAAAGTTAGAAGAAACTCATACATGAAAGTGAGAACATTGATAATAAAATTGATATATCACGCTTAATATGTAAAAAAAATCAAAGTTGAAAATCAAAAGATCAACATTTTTCCAGAGTTTCAGCAGAGACCGTCTCATAGTTAAATTGTAACATCAACTTTAGCTTGTAACAACAAAATTTTATTAGCATGTGTTCATTCAGTAATTCTCTATTTTGAGGTTTTTAGCAAGACATATTGAACAGTTTCTATTAAATTTGTTGTGATTTTGTCATTCATTAATTTAATGGTTGTTTTGAATTTATTAGGAATTGTCGATCCGGAATGCATAGCTTGGATGCGTTATTATGAACCGGGAGGGGGTTATTTTCAAAGGAGGGAGCAAATTGAACGCGCGGAGAGGGCTAAATGGACTGACATCACCAAAGATTTTTAATTTCGCATTCTCGAACTATACTTGATTTAAGATTTTTCATTATTTCAGCTTCTTACTTTTATCACGTTGTTTGGTACTGTTTGTGAATGATGAATTCATTTGGAAAAAAGTTAAACTATTATGATTAAAATATTGAGTTGTTGGCTGCCGATTTATTTATCTTTGGGGGATGCTTATATAATGTTTACTCAAAATTATGAATTTGGGGTTTTATGCATGTGATTGGAATGGTATTGGATGTGAGAAGCACAAGAATTTTAGTGTACATTATACAAAATTGAAAATTTGGTTCCGAAAAGAGTATTTTACATGAAATTAATAACTCTACTTACAAAAAATTGAGTTCCGAAAAGTTGAGTTCTCGTGTTTCTTTTGGAATCTAAAAATTGACGCGACAAATAAAATTGGAGGGAGAAAATGGTAATATAATCTCATGATTAACGCGTATTTCATTTCGACATAAGTAGTGCTCGGTAACAAATTTCCCGGCCCACATTGTGTGGGAAATAGAATTTCCGCGTATATGATAATTCCAGTGTTTTTATCGTTCTACGTGAACCAAACAACCATCCAAAATTTTAAATGCTCAGAATTGGTAATTACCGCGCTTTGTACGCGAACCAAACGACCTCTAAGTTGTTGAAGCAGAACTAGTGGGTGTTAATTAACTGCATTCGATAAACTATACAGTAAAACCTCTATAAATTAATATTATACAGCAAAACGTTGGGATATTTTATTAATTTAGCAAGATATTATTATATCGACATATTAATAATTTACTAATTTAAAAAGGTTTTACAAATGACCTCTAAATTTCTAAGTCTAATATATTAGTTACAATGTATAAGAGATGAAAAATAAATAAATAAAATAAGTTCAAAGGCACATTATGAAAATACAATCACAAATTAATTGAGTTTATCAAGTTTTTGAATAAGTAAAAAAGTTAGTTCATCGTAACAAAAAATTGGCCCATGGTACAAATGCACTATATTAAACATGGTTAGAAATTGATCATTATAAAATGTCCATAGATTTGAAGTTCAACAAAAAATAAGTTACTATACATAGATTCATTTTGCACTAGACAATTTTAGAATTTTAAAGTATCTATGGAATTTATTTGTAATAATTATTAATTTATTGTTTCGTTGGGACCAATACATAAACACCGGGGTTTCAAAAAAAAATTATTATCTTATAATTTAATCGAGTGAGGTCCGATTTAATACTGGTCCCGAGTTGGGACCGGACAAATTATTAATTTTATCGAACTTATTAATTTATCGAGTTTTTACTGTATATATATAAATATATTGTTAAAAATAACGATATATAGATTGTATTCTTTCAATGCGTAAGATGTTGAACCAAACTTATAAAAGCACCACCACTCATATCAAAAGTATTGATTTGTATATTTATATATTTATGTATATGAAATATCTCCATAATACATTCATGTGCCCTTCAATTTCTCAAACTCAATTTAAATATTGAAAACATACATGCCCAACTCATGCAGGCATTTACACTCTACAATAATTAAAATACTTGGTTATCTTACACATTTTTATTTAATACAATCTTTGAGTTGCATTCTTTGTAAATATGTGTGTATGGGCAACCGAAGTTTCTACCCGATCCTCCATAGTAGAAAGCGTATCCGCACTCATTAATCTTTCCACTTGTAATGCTATAGCACTTTGCGTTGGAAACTATGGTGTAAATACTACCCGAAGACTGTAGATGTCGTAAGCATCTACCACTTGAATGCATCTGAAATAGCTTGCTTGGTTTAGAGTTTCGACCAACTAGTGCAAACTGGCCGCTGCCCATCTGAGTGGTAGTGTGTCTTCCATTTCCATGCGAGTTTATATTTCTCCACCCCATTATACAAGTGAAGCACTACCGGAGTTCAGGTTAGTGTAAATAGCGGCAGACCAATATCCGATCATTTCATTATTGTATTGTAGCCACCAAACACCTTGATTTTTATCCTGTAAATGACATTTAAAAGTGACTAAATTTTGTATGAATTGATTTTTGTGAGGTGATTATTTTAAAATGATGAATTATCTTAATTAGCACCTTCCAAACCATTAGTGTGATTTCGGGGTGGATGCCTGGATTAGAATATATAGAAGCCCCGATAGCCACATTGTTGCTAGTTTGAACGAATCCCGAACAACCTAAGTTCCAGCATCCCGTATTCACGTAATTATCTGCCTGTAATTATATATTGTCCATATATACATGCAATATCAGTTGAGGGTAATTTCACATCCAATAGTTTAAACTGATTTGTTTTTAAAATTACCGCCCAATACACGAAAAGCCTAGTTATGTCGTCTCCAAATTGCAACGGATTAACCTGCCTTAACAGTGTAGTATTATTATTGTACATAATAAATTAAATATGAAAGCCAAGGGATAATCTTTAAGTTCAAATTAAAAAGTATATATATATATATATATATATATATATATATATATATATATATATATATATATATCAGAAATGAAGGGACTTACAATCCAACCGACTTCAATAGTGTTGACATCTGAATTAGAACCACCAACGAGCCAAAGTTTGAGACAAGCTAAACTCAATGCTCCCCTCCAAAGGTACGGTTGCCATGCCGTCACGATTAATCTTGTTCCATAATAACCACCGTCATTAGCATAGCTAACTGCATACTAATTATTTATACACAGTAAAATTCAGTAAGAGAATGTTAGAAAATTATGATATATGTATATAAGAAAAATAAAATGTTTCGCGAGGAAGACTCTTCTTCGTCGATTTCTCCGGTTTCGTTGTTCTTCTGACGGAGATTGTGCCCTCAGGGCAGCCCAGTGCGTTGCCACACCTGAGTTATGTTGCCGTAGTTACTGCTCTTTGAAGTGTTGTACAGTTTCTGCAGAGCAGCTTCTCCTTCAGGATGATAGCTTGGCACCATCTGCAAATTTTATTCTATCAAAATTATGTCTCCTAAGTAATTTTGTATCGAGAGCGTCTCAGTTAGGACGGTTCTAATTGAGACAGAAGCCAAATGTTTGTTGATCTTCTCATTTGATTGTTCTGTGTTGATCATTACCCGTTCTGTGTTGATCTTCTTGTTAGGACTGCAGAGCCCACCACAATCACCATTAGTATGATACTGTCCGCTTTGGGCCTAGCCCGCACGGTTTTCACAATTGAACTTATTCCCCAAAAGGCCTCATACTAATGTGGTGGAGCTTTTCCATATAAGCTAAGGAATTGCCCTCTCCGCTTTCGATGTGGGACTTGGGTTTGACACACCCAACACTTCTCACGTGATCACTTTCATCCATGATCATTATTACCTGTTATGTGTTGATAATCTCACGTTTAAAAGTCTGATCTTTTATATATTAAGCTTGATCATTCAGTTTATTATTGTTGATCTGCTCTCAAACCATGATCTACTTTTAGATATTAAAATTTTAAGATGAATTGAAACAAGTTGTATTTTGTATCAGTTTTGGAGGAAAATTAATTACCTTGATGGTGTGGTGTTTGAGCTTAGGATGGTCAAAAGCGGGTTGCTTCAAAATATCCATACAATCGATCACGTCTCCGTCCTCACCCTACATGCGTTCGTAATCATGTCAGCTTAAAATCCACATGTATATATACATTGATTTTCGGGTCTATATTTGCAAGGTCTATTCACTATTTGTATTTTTTGATGATAAATATATTGGCCTACTATTTGCTAACACTTATTTTACTGTATTATATTCCTATTCTTAGTATGAAAATGGCTATACTACTATTTTGATACCACTATACTTATATACAAATCTAGAATTTCTAAATATAAAACTCACTTTATATTAATATACTAAAATATCCTTATGAGTTAATATGTATTTTTAAACTAGTCCCTCAAAATCTAATAAACATATTATTTACCATCAAATGAACTTCGCATGTTCTTCTCAACTTATTTAAACAGATCTGAAAGCTAATTTGAATGGAGGTACTTATATATTAACGTATTGAAAATAATAATATTACGACTAAATTATATTGATTAGATGTATCATTCAATTATATTTTTTTAAACTAATTTGATATGATCTTAACTAAACTAATTTAAGTTGAAGTACTAGTCTCAGTAGTATGATCTGAAAACATATATTTAGAAAATCTCACCGCGATCGACTTGTAAATGTTGACGTTCGCATGTTGGCTCGCATCGCCCAAGTTTGCTGTGATGACGCGAAGAGCACGAGAGAAAATAAGACAAGCCCCATATTTTATAGGCAAATTAGTAGATTAATGTTGTGCTCTTATTATGATCACTTGTGCCAATATTTACACTAGTTCGGATTTCATTTAAATTGATATATTTAAATAGTCATTCCATTAGTAATATCCAAATTGAAACGATGATTTAGCATGTTCCTCTGTAAAAATGACATGCTAAATTGATGGTATTATCAACAAGTTTTAAACGAAGTTTTAAATTGATGGTACTATCCGAAGGTTTACTTATTAATTAGGTCGTTCCCCAAATTCCCGAAACTAATTAGAATGATTATTTTAAGGCATTTTTAATATATTATTGTGGGATATGCAACAAATCTCTCTTAATAAAGTAAAAATATAAACCCTTGGATTTGTTAGGGGTCATAAATCTCTTCAAATCTATATTTTTGGTGTAACTCAAAAATAACATTTCCACTATGATATTTGTATTTTGGTTTGCTCTTTTAGTATACGCTTTGATACAAGTTTTCGGGCAAATTCTTGCTCCCGGACAAAAGTAGGGAATAGCCTTCGAACCGGCCATAGCCTTTGGGCATACCAGGGTTTGGGCCCATCAGCCTTCGAGCAATCTTTGTATTTGTTATTATTTAGGTTGAGAAGCCGTAAATATATAAATCCTTCTGATTTTCAATTTTTTTTTAAAAGTGAAACAATTTCTCATATATTTTATCTCATAATAGTCTTTGTGTTTTTGTTTAGGGTTTGTGTTTGTGTGAGATGGATAAATATATATAACTTTATTTGAAATTAAAATTACGAGCATCTACTTTGTGCATATGTTTGAGTAGGATCGGGAATCTTTGTATTTGGGACCTCACTCAAGTGTTGGAATGACACAAGCATTTAGTCAGCTTGTTTTTCCTTAGTGGATGTAGGCATGTAGCATGCCAAGCCACTCCAAAGATATTCTAATGTTATTATTTTTATAATAAAGAAATAATTTTTATATTTATTTTTGAACTTGTACAAATTCTTTACATGCTAATAAAAAGAGAAAGTTGGAGTAGAAAGTTTCTTCGTTCTCTATCTTAGTTTTTCAAATATTCTTTTATAGTATTGGATAAAACGCTTACCACCCATTACAATGATGAGAAAGTAACAAAAATATATTATTTTAGATTTTAAATTTTATTTAAAATATCACAATATAAATTATACTTATAATAAATGTGATGTGAGAAACTTTATTTAACTCGCCTCAGTCCCCCCTCAAAATGTTAGGACCGCACCGCACTGTTTAAACTGAAGCTAAACTTTTCCAACATCCTCAAATTTCATTTCTTATTATAATTGAAATCTGCCCACTGAAAAGAGTTGATTTTTAACGATGTTAAAATCGCTGTTGATTTGGGTCTTCGCATAATCGCATTAATCTTTGAAGTCTACGCAGTATGTATCATTTGAGAAATTTGTGTCGATACTGGATCAGAAAGAAGTCAGTACACTAAAAACTTCGGTTGCTCTTCTTTGGTTTCAATCAGATCTGGATTTGTTGAGTTATGATAATATTAATCCCTAAATGGAACTAGAATAATTTTTCGTTTCAATAAGTATGTGGAATAAACGACGTAGTTTTGTATTGTGTATTGAATTAACCGCCATTTTAAATATAGTATTAATGTACTATTTCTGATTGCATGTTTAATTGTGTAATATTTTATATATTATTTAGTTAAATAGGTACACTAATTAAGGGTAAGAAATATATTCCATGTAGGCAAATATATGATACGAGATTTTAGTATTTAATCTCTGTAAAAACAGGTATCAAATAAGAATTTGTAATATAGGAGTATATGTAATTCAGTTGAACGGCCAGGCTCACGGATTGGAGCGAGTGCCCCGAACTCGGGGAGATCGGGTTTTAGAGATGACGGGAGCAAGAAGGGAGCTTTCTTTGTATTTGTAAATTTTAATAGGTAAATTCTTAAATTTCTACTTTCTTTTGCTCTTCTGTAAAATTTTGGATGGTTTTGGTGTTATTTAGTTTTACGATATATTAATTTCTTCGCTATTATAATTAACCATGTATATCATTTGCAAGGCTCAACGTGTTTAAATGTTTGGTGGTTTGGTTTTGACAGTTTAGTGATGATCGAGTTGAATTTGAAGATATTTCTGCTGCGGACCCTTGCAATTTGATGTGTTCAAGACCAATTTTGCCTTCTGTTCAAGACCAATTGTTAGTTTCTGGTGAGCTCTATTTGATAATTTTTTCCCTTTTCGAATTGTTTATCAAACACTAATTATTCCCTATTCTACATAGGAGTTGAGTTATATTTGGATTTTTTCTTTTTCTTTTAATTTCTTTTATCTTTTGGTTTAGGTTCACATTTTACATGTTTGGCACCGAGCTGTTTAGGGATGGGACAGGCTAACAAAATAGCAAAAGAAAATCAAGAAGAAACTTTATAAGGATCAACAACAGCTTGAGGCCATGACTGAAAGGCAGTCGTTTGGAGACGGGGAAATGATTATTGATCCCTCCAATATTACAGATGGGTACTACAAAGGAATGTTCATAGTTGTATAGCCCGCTCCGGTGTTTGCTGAAATCTTCATAAATGTTCTTGAGAGCTTGAAGTCATATGTATTCATTTGAGAGTATTTTGATAAAAATGTACATGGAGCAACCCTATCTTTATCTTTATGAAGGGAAATGTAAATTTTTATTTCATTTATTGTAAAATTTTGTTTGAATAAGAGAGAGTCTTGTGTGAGGCAGCCCGACCGATTGTTAGGCAATTGATGTTATTTAATTTTATTTGATGTTCCCTCACAATCTCTTGATGTTGATTATCAACTGTAATTGAAATTTTGCATTTATTTGTAAAATTTTACCTTATATTCGATGGTTATCAATTAGTGTTGTCATTGTTCATATTGACCTTGTGTACAAATTCATATTTGATGATAATTACAGTTAAATAATTAATATATAGACAGAATCATATGAGAGTTTGATCTTGTTTGCTAGAGGTTATCTGTAATTCAGTTAAGTTCAGTTCAGCTCAGTGAAAAAGTAATTTAATGAAATTCAGGTTAATTCAGTCATGCTGATTCCATTTTTCAATACATTAATTTTACTTCAGTGCAGTAAGAAATAAGTTCTAGTAAACAGGGACTCTATGTTTGAAATAAAAGGGAGAAAAATATTCACGTTTGGGATTCCTTTACATATGATCATGATTTGATGAGATGATTTTTAATCCTGATTTATGATGAAAAGTACAAAGATTGAGATATTACCAAGAAATGAATGACGGCCCAGGGGGTACATGAGCACTTAACAAAGAATTTAGGGGTACTAATGTACTTTTCTCTTTAAATAAAATTTGATTAATTTTCAATTCAAAATAAATTAATTATTTTACCAGCCTTAAAAATTTATATGGTTAAACTTAAGTACACCACGCAACGCGTTGTGGAGTCATACTAGTTATTTCAGTCCTTTTAATGTAACTTTTTCACACATATGATAAAAATATTTTTCTTTATATACTCAATGTTACGTTCTATGTAAATTTGTTTACATTTGGAAGAAAATATCCACACAGTATTTACTTTGTATAATGAATAATTAGTGTTCATCCATGCATTGTTATTGTTTTTTTATTTGATACATATATATTAGATCTTGAGTTCATGTGGTTGCTTAATTTAACTGTTCACGTACGTCGATATATTTTTTTTGATCTTGAACTGATGGTACAAATTAGTATTTATCATTCTTGAATATGTGGTTGTACTCGTACATACATTGTGTATTTTTCAAGGTGTTTACAATTTTAAAATATAGATCGTATTGTGGTGGTTGTTCTATTTGTAGATTGCTATATAGCATAGTGATTGACAAGCCCCCTTCTTGGCCATAGTGAATGGAGATTGTCGACAAGCCATCTCCTCTCGCCATCCGCTATCGCCGATGATGCACAAACCCCTTTCTGGCTTCCTCCTATAAGCTCCGTAATTTTGATAGGGGGATTTTATCTGAATTTAGAATTACATGTTGAGGCAATACATTGTGCGTACATACATTCTTTTTTTCTTGTGGCTTTTGGTTAATTCCAAAATGGTAATGTGCTCGAAATGCACTATGTCTACTATCGAGAGTTTGTGGATGGATTTCAAACTGTAATTTTGCTATTATAAATAAATTCCCCAAGGTATTTGATGGTTTGTTTTAATGATGTTCACGCGTCTCTCTGATTCTTTATGCATTGTGTTCTGATGGTTTATATTGAGGTTGTGAGTTCATATGGTCATCTATTATCTTCTTTTCCTCTGAAGATTGTAGATAGATTCCCTCCTTGAAATTCCATTGGTTAAACTTCTCAGTAATTGCGAGAAGTTGTCCATACACAGGATGCTCGTATTCAAACATAACTTCAAATGCCTTGTCATGATTATCATGAGTCAAAGGATATCTACGATGATTATCATAATAATATATACGGTGATATCCCTGGATGTGAACTTTCTGAACGGGTCCCTGAACGATAGGGACGTCCCAAAACGGCCGAACAAGAGGAGGAATAAGAGGATATGATTCCTAAAACATAATTCCCCGATACTAAGCGTAATGCAGGGACTTGTGAAAAAAACATACCGAATCCAGATTCAGGCCGGCAGGATATTGATGTTCTCCAAGGAATATTAGAAATATGGGGTACACATTCCCAGAGTTCTTGGACGGATACATCCCCGTATCCGTCCAACACTGATAGGGATCAGACCAATCCCCCAATTATTGAGGTTAAGAGAAGAAATAGAATAGTCATGTTATTATATTAGGAATATAGAATAGTAATTTTTTCCTATTATACTTTGTATTGCATCTATCCCACATCGAAAGATGGGAGGATGGAGGCTCCTATGCATCCCTATAAATATTGTAATCATCCTCTTGGATGAACTACCTTTGATGATCTAAGAAGAACTACTATAGAAACAATGAAAGAAGAAGAGAATAGACAAGAAACCTTTATTGAGTAATCGTTATATAGCGGCAACATCCATAAACTACACAGATCACGTAAGATAAAAAAGATTGAACCAAACTAATAAAAACAAAAAATTACCACGACTCAAATAAGAAGTATTGATTTATATATGATGAAGTAACTCTTCGTCCATTAGAAATGAGAATATGTTATTTATGTTTCCTTCAATTCATATAGGCATTTACACACTTTAATAATACGTGCCTTAGAAGTTTTTATTTAGTACAATACTTGAGTTGCATCCCTTGCAAATATGTATAGCGAATATGCATTTATTGGCAATTAGGGTTTCTTCTGGGTCCTCTATAGTAGAAGTAGTATCCCGAAACACTATTATTTCCACTCGCAATGCTATAGCACGATGGATGGGAAACTATGGTGCGAACAGTAGCCGGTAGTTGTAGATAAGCATCTACCACCCGGAGGTTTTTGAAATAGCTTGCTCTTCCTCCGCCGGCTGAAGCAATCTGGTCGCTGCCCATCTGAGTAGCAGTGTGTCTTCCGTTTCCATGTGAGTTTATTATTTCTCCACCCCATTCTGGGAATGAAGCACTACCGGAGTTCAGGTTGGTATAAATGGCGCCAGACCAGTAGCCGATCATTTCGTTATTGTATTATATCCACCAAACACCTTGACTTTTATCCTATGTACATATTAAGGATTTAAGCAATGTGTTAGTAAAATAGTTCTATTCAACAATAATGTTCTTGAAATTTGGAAATTTTAAATTTTAAATGATCTCATATCTTTGTTATATATAATACTGCCAAGTTATTATTTATTCATGATATTAAAGAGAGGCTATTATGAGTCATAATTATAGATCATGCATCTTTCTAAGGTAATTTATGAATAAAAAAATTAATGATGAATCATCTTGAGCACCTTACACACCACCAATGAGATTTCAGGGTGGTTTCCTAGAGCAGAATACATGGGAGCCCCGATTGCCACTTTGTTGCTAATTTGAACGAATCCAGAGCAGTCCAAGTTCCAGCATTCCTTTTTTCCGTAATTATCTACCTGTGATAATATAGTGTTAAGTTGAGGAAAATTTCACATCCAAAAACTTGTATCAAATAGTGTAAACATGATTTTGTTACTTACCGTCCAGTACACAAAAAGCCTAGTTCTTCTGTCTCCAAATTGCATAGGATTAACATGCATTAACAATATATTTAGCTGCTATTTGTAGGTTCAAGATCCATATTTTAACGAAATAAATACTTTTACTAGTATAATTAATTAAAGAGCTGTCTTACAGTCCAACCGACTTCAAAAATGTTGAGATCTGAATTAGAGCCACCGGCGAGCCAAAGTTAGGACATGCTAAACTCAGTGTTCGCCTCCACGAACGGTTTCCATGCACTTATGATTGCTTTCGATCCATAATAGCCACCGTCATTAGCATAGCTAACTGCGTACTAATCAGGATAAGAATTAATCAATGTTAGAAATATTATATATATTCAGTAGAATATACCTCATGAGTAAATGGGACGCTAGCATCTTGGGTTCGTGTGCTATGGGAAGAAAACCGGCGAAAAACTCATCGTCGATTTTGCCGGTTTCGGTGTTCTTCTGACGGAGATGGTGCCCTCGGGGCAATGACCACTGTGTTGCCACACATGAGTTTTGTTGCCGTAGTTGATGATAATACCGAAGGAAATTGGCAAAGGTGACTTTCCTGGTAATTTCTGATACACGTGAGGGACAGCTAAGAAGAAGGATTCAGCTGGTACAGTCATGTGACCAGGACCAGAACAAGGTACAAGGAGGTGACGTGTGATGAGAAGGCACAGGATAAGACCCAATGCGCCTATAAATAGAGGTCACAATCAGCCATTCCAAATAAGTTCTCTAACTCTTGATTATAGAGTTTTATCTTTCAAGGCACGAAATCTCATCATCACACAGGAGCTACTACCCCCAGAGTAGCGCCGGGGGGTTTGTTTTATAGGCATCGGAGAACAGGTCTCAAGTCAGTCTCATCCGAGGCTGAGTAGCTCGGATAGCCAGGAGTGATTAGCGAGCAGCTCGCCCACTTCATCAACAATTCATCCAGAAGCCCTCGGATATACCACCTATCCGAGGCCCCGATTTACTAGTGTGGAATCGCCCCGCATCAGTCGGCACGCCCAGTGGGACCCGACATTAGGGGAGCTCACCCTCGACACAAAACAACACATGCAGCTCAGCATCCAAAGAGATTGCTTGGAAAGTAGACGTTACTTCGACAAAGGACAGTTCGGCCGAGGTAGGATTGTGCACAAGGAAACTCAGTTGCAGCAGCAAACCAGGGGGACGATCAAAGCTATGATCCACCTAGAAACGGGGAGGTTTAAAGGTTGAGGTAGGTAGGTAATTACTAACATTATGTTAAGCATTATTCAAATAATAAATAAAGGTTTTTTCGCTATTTGATAATTGCTAGATTGCATGAGGTAGATAGGTATAAATGATAGAAGTATAGGAGAGAAATATGCAGAAAATCGATTAGAATCAGCTCATGAACATAAGTCGGATACGGGAGGATTAGGTTTTTAGGTCCTTCCGAGGGATAGACATCGCGTAGGAAAGAACCAACAGGAAAGTATTAGCGGTTTAAGGTTGGTCACGACGACAGCACAGGATCGAATGTCGGAAATGCCGAGGGACACGGCAACAGGATATGGAGGGTTATCGGTCAGATAAATAAGGGATCAAAAGAAAAACCACCACAATAGAAATATCATACTAATACTGTTCTGGGTAAGAAATTCTTTTGCAGGTCATATGAGGGAAGAATAAGCAAAACGGAGGATAATCAAAGGGTTCATGAAGGCACAAGCATGAGGAAGGAATAATAGGATAGCAATCGATGGCTAAGTATAGCACTCCCTACGATCTGCACGTTGAAACAGTGATAACAAGGAAAGGGCTTCGGAAAGGTACGTACCCGAGGACTACATCGGACAGGCCACTACTTCGGATAACCCATCTGGAGGAGGCACTCCGAGAAGGAATAGCAATCGACCGGGAAGGAGAATACTCGAGCGGAGAAAATGGGAACAAAAGGTAGCTAGAAGAACGAAAATACTAAGAAAGAAGGAAAATACTACCTGTCAACGATAAACTCTCAAGACCAATCCCCCGCACTCCAAAAGCCCTGGTCACTGGTCTGGGAGGCTAGTGATAATACAGACCCAGCATCCGAGTTGAGATTCTTCCCGGCCCATCCTAGGAGAGGAAAGCTCAACGCCAGGCGGGCGCAACAGTCCAAGGAAGGAGACAGAATATGACAAACTTAAGTGGTCATCACTCTTATCCAAAGCAGGGAGGCTTCTACTATAAATACAACCTCCAAACAGTGAACCAGGTATGTGACTTATATCTCTCTACTTCTTATTGAGAGCATTTTCGTACGATTTCCTCTTCATTGCTATCCTCATCTCATCATAACACCGGAGCCTCTACCCCCGGGTAGCCTCCCGAGGTCTGTTTTGTAGGTACGCCGAAGGCCTTCCCTAGAGGACCCCCGGATAGCGTAGTAGCTTAGGAGATCTGCGGATTTCAGTAGCATCATTGTTTTCTATAATCTTATGTGAAACTATATAGAGCGACTTATATAACGGCCCAAACTTTGTAGGTTTGTTGAGAATTGGTGATGCAAGCTTTAAGGGTGAAAATGTGAGATATATGACTTCATTAATAACAAATATATTATAGTGGTATTAAGTGTTGCATATGTGTCGCAAGAATAGTGACACGAGGGAAAAATGATACAAATATGTCACAAATTTGCAACAAATATTTAACCGTGTGGTATATTTAAGACATGTTATTTATGTGACGTATATAATATGAAGATATTTCAGAACATTATAAAAAATGTCGCATGCAATGTATCACTCTGGAAAAAATTATCCAATTGTGCCACAAATTTGCAACAGATTTACCATTGTGTAACATATTTAAAACATTTTAAAAAAGTGTTGTAAAAAATATGTCGTAAATTTGGGACATTGAATAATGTGCCACATAAGTGTCATAAAAATAATGACATAGCAAGAAAATGACTTAAAAATGTCGCAAATAAATAACACAATGACATAAGTGTGGCAAATTTACGACATTTACACATTGGTCGCACATATTTATGTCGCAAAAGCCCAATTCTCTTGTAACTTACCTGAAATGGTTGATTGTGGACTCTATTTATAGGCACCTTAGACCTCCCTTCTCCTCATCATCATGCGTCACCTTAGAACAATTTAATTTTTTAAAAATATACATGCCCAACTCATGTAGGCATTTACATACTTTAGTAAGAGTACAATACTCGCGATTCTTAAAAGTTTTTATTTAGTACAATAATTGAGTTGCATCCTTTACAAATATGTATTGCGGATATGCATTTATGGGCAATTAGGGTTTCTTCCTGGTCCTCCATAGTAGAAGTAGTATCCCGAAACACTATTCTTTCCACTCACAATGTTGTAGCACGATGGATTGGAAACTATGGAGCGAACAGTAGCCGGTAGCTGTAGATAATTGGAAGCATCTACCACCTGAAGGTTTTTAAAATAGCTTGCACTTCCTCCGCCGGCTGAAGCAAACTGACCACTGCCCATCTGAGTGGCGGTGTGTCTTCCGTTTCCATGTGAGTTTATTATTTCTCCACCCCATTCTAGGAATGAAGCACTACCGGAGTTTAGGTTGGTATAAATGGCGCCAGGCCAGTAGCCAATCATTTCGTTATTGTATTGTAGCCACCAAACACCTTGACTTTTATCCTATATATAACAGTTTAAGCCATGTGTTAGTAAAATAGTTTTATTCAACAACAATGTTCATGAAATTTGGAAATTTTAAATTTGAAATGATTTCATATCTCTTATAGTACCGCCAGGTTATTATTGAGTCATGAAATTAAAGAGAGGCTATTATAAATCATTATTATAGATCATGCATCTTTCTAAGGTGATTAAAAAAAATTAATGATGAATCATCTTAAGCACCTTCCACACCACCAATGAGATTTCGGGGTGGTTTCCTGGAGCAGAATATATGGAAACCCCGATTGCCACTTTGTTGCTAATTTGAACGAATCCCGAGCAGTCCAAGTTCCAGCATCCCTTTTTTCCATAATTATCAGCCTGTAATTATTTAGTGTTCATAGCTCATACACTTTTAGTTGAGCAAAATTTTCATATCCAAAAACTTGTATCGAATAGTGTAAACATGTAGAAAACGCCTTTTGTTACTTACCGTCCAGTACACAAAAAGCCTAGTTCTGCTGTCTCCAAATTGCATAGGATTAACCTGCATTAACAATTTATTTAGTTTCTATTAATTTGTAGGTTCAAATTATTCATGTATTTTAATGAAATGTCTTTACTGTCGTCTTACAGTCCAACCGACTTCAATAGTGTTGAGATCTGAATTAGAGCCACCGACGAGCCAAAGTTGGGATAGGCTAAACTCGGTGTTTGCCTCCACGAACGGTTGCCAGGCGCTTATGATTGCTTTCGATCCATAATAACCACCGTCATTCGCATAGCTAACTGCGTACTAATCATGGTACACAGTAAAAATTCAGGGAGAGAATTAATGATAGAAAAATTATGATATATATGGGGTTGATCCATGCTGGTACGTTTTTCTTATGCAAGTCCGAATTTTTACAAAATTACTCTTAATATTACTATGGCTAAAAAAGCTAGCCAAAATGCAAGGGGGCATTTGAGGGTATTTTGGTAAAAATGTGAACCTGCATGAGAAAAACGTACCTGCATGGAGAAATCCGTTATCTATATAGGGGAAGGTTCCGGTATGACACATCTCTTATGTGTGGCACGTTTCTTATGTGTGGCACGTTTAAAACATGAGAAATTTAATTCAAAACTTGATCATTTTAGAGCAAAACAAAAATTTTATATGTAATCTTAAAACATGAGGAAACTGACACAAAACATGAACATTAACCTTATGTATGAGCAACATGAGGAAATTGACACAAAACATGAACGTTAACCTTATGAATGGGTATTGGGCAACATGAGCATTTTAAAGCAAAATGTGTAATACAAAAGATGCATAATATAAACTAAAAAATGAGTTATTTGAATAAAAAGATAAGATGCTAAATCCTTGAATTGAGTATTTTCACACAAAACATAAAAATGAGGAATTTAGAACAAAAGGTAAAATTTGTAAAATATGAACACAGGAGCTGGCCGGCGAAATCTGCAGAAGAAGACCCATATTGTTATGATATGAATTAAAGGCTGTTGACCCGCAAAAATGGTTAAACGGGTTCATAAATATTAACCATTGGATTGGATATTCAATGGCCGAGATGAGTGACACACATAAGATAAGTTTCACACATAAGATGGGTGTCACACCTGATACTAATTCTATATATTTACATAGCTAGGGAAGAGTAAAATATATTTTTTGATCGATTGTTTACTCACCTCATGAGTATATGGGACGCTAGCATCTTGCGTTCGTGTGCTGTTGGAAGAAAACCGGCGATCGCGAGGAAAACTCTTTACTGTCGATTTTGCCGGTTTTGGTGTTCTTCTGACGGAGATGGTGCCCTCAGGGCAGTGACCACTGTGTTGCCACACCTGAGTTATGTTGCCGTAGCTACTGCTCTTTGAAGTGCTGTATAGTTTTTGCAGAGCAGTTTCTCCTTCCGGATGATAGCTTGGCATCATCTGAAAATTTCATTCTGTGAAAATTATGTGCAAATTTGTATATATATAAATATATCAGTTTTGGGTGCAAATTAATTACCTTGATGGTGTGGTGTTTGAGCTTAGGATGGTCAAAAGCAGGTTGCTTCAAAATATCCATACAATCGATCACGTCTCCGTCCTCACTCTGCTCTCACATCACATATCAGTGCATGCATGCGTTAGTAAGTCATCTTAAAATGCACGTACATATCGGGTCCATTGATTTAGCGACCAATTTTATAATATTAGAGGGAGAAGCACTCGTGTCAAGTGAAAATAGGGACAAACGTTGATCTTCTCATTTTCAAACATGATTTTTTATCTATAAATATAATCATTTAGTGTATTATATTGCTCATCTTTTCACTTTCATATTTGCTTTTTTCATTTTCAATACTGATTTTTAACCTATTAAACATGATTATTTAGTAAAACTAATCAAAACAAGTCTGAAATTGATTTTTAACCTATCGTATTTTTACTATAAAATAATATTAAATATATATATATTCATTTCATTAACATAAAATTGAATATATTTCATTGATTGTAGATAATATAGTATCACCTAAATCCAATTTTTCTTACTAAAGAGAAATCTCTATAACCTCAACCAACAAAGTAAAATAGAATAGTATTATCAAAGAAGGATATAATAATATAATGATTAATTTAAGAGTTAATATCCCTCTACCAAGGAGATGTTCACAAGTACATATTGCAACATATTCATTTCGAAAGACAATAAAATACGGGGTTGCTCCATGCAGGTCCATTTTTCTCTTGCAGGTCCATATTTTTACCATAATACCCCTAATATTGTTAAGGTAAAAAATGGGCTTGAAATCATAGGGTTCCATCAGGTGGCATTATGGTAAAAATACGGACCTGCAAGAGAAAAATGGATCTGCATGGAGAAATTGATTAAAATACTAGTTGTAAATAGCAAAATCTTCATTTATACATATTTTATCAATCATAGTCGTTGTAAATGAATTTCGTTGCATAAATTTGCTGACCCATATAAGAGAAATTTTCATAATAATCCAGAATTCTATTAATTTCTAATGTTACGGATTGAAGATTTTGTACAAAAATAAATAGCTCACCACGATGGACTTGTAAATATTGTTGTTCCCATGTTGGCTCAATCTAGATGCGTCGCCTAAGCTTGCTGTAACGATGAAGAACAAGACAGAAAATAAGAGGATCCCCATCTTTAGGGCAATTAGTGGATTAATGGTGTGTTCTTATGGTCACTTAGCCCACTATTTATAGGTTTGATACACGAGTTCGGATTACAATTAAATTGATTACAAACTCTTTGGTGAGACCGTCCTATCACAAATTTATGGTTATCACAAGTTTATGGTAGAACGGATGATAGTCTACGTGTTTAATAGATTTGTTAGTGTGTTTCAATTTTGAAAGTGAAAAAATTATTATTCTCATAAAAAATAGAAGATTATGCATTATTAATTAGGTAAATAATCGAATTTAAAAGTTAGAAAATCAACATTTTGTTGAATTTTTTGCTCTTACAAGAAACGGAGATAAGCAACGCAACTGGCTGGATTCAAATCCATCGACATCAGTTTCGTGATGTGCGATTAGATAAAGTTAACCAAAGATGCATGCTGCGAAGACTTTCAAGATTCCAGCCTAAATGAACAATCCTTAAAAATCAACTCTTTCAGTGGGCATGATTTCAATTATATGTTGTCACTATCCTATATATATATATATATATATATATATATATATATATATTTAAATTGAGGATTTTAGAAAATATTGGTGGTGCATGATACATGAACGGTCACATTTGCAATGATCGATGCGACTTAATTCGCATTTGATATTGGGTTTAAGCGGATGTATTTTCTGTATATATAATATGGCTAATTAATAATTAATTAATGATCCCAAAGACAGAAGGAGCGGGGCATCCGACGGCCGACGGCCGTCTCCGATCTGGTGCCTGAGCTTTGCTCTCAGTTAGTCCCTGGCAAATACAAGGTTAATTTTTAAACCCCAAACCAATCAATTACAAAAGATAAATCCCAAGAAAATAAGTTCATAATTAATATAGAAAGATTGAAGACCAATCAAACAGATCAGGTCAATTTGAGTTGAATTGGCAGTACGAATTATTCTTCTTTAAGAACCCTTTTCTAAACCCTAGCTAGCCAAAGAGAAAATCTCCATCTTCCGGAAACAATCGTTTCCTTTTTTTTTATTATTGATTTTGTTACTTGCTTTAAATAAGTGTGAATTGTGCACGCATTAGTATTTTTCTTCAATGTGATCAATTATATATAGAATAAGTCTAAAAATCTAATATTAAACGGTACGTAGTATTTTAATCTAATTTTTTCACTTTTAATTAAACGGTGATCATTTTTCAAAAAAATAAAATAAAATTAAACGGTGATCATAAACTAATACACAAACACAACAAAGTTTTGGCTCCTAAGCCACCATTTCGGTTAAATTCTAATTTTCCGGGTAAATTCTATTAAAATACATAAATTAAATTACCGTAAATTTCAATAGTGTGTGATAAAAGCATTTTACTTTTTAAATATTTTAAAGTTTAATTTCTAAAAATGTTGTGAAAATATTCAACAAAAAGCATTATTTGTGATAAATAAGAAGTGCAAATTGATCTTATAGGCTGAAGTAGATCCTCACTAAAAGTGAAAATACATTATTTATGTGCCCTTCGAACTCTTACATAATTTGCTTTTAAGCAAGTACACACCTTATATAGTACAATACACACACAATTTGAAGGATCTTTATAACTTAGCAATTCTTGAGTGGTTATATTTGCAATCACATATTACTTAGGGGTGAGGGTTTTAGGTTGTAGATATTTATCAAAGTTTTTTATCTTTTTTACATAACTTGCACAAATTTTGATACATGTACTTCCACCATTTCCATTACATCTAGGGTATTTTGTGAAAGTACATGCATATCAATGTTAAGTGCAGTGATAGTAAAAGTAGTATATATTGCATGGAATCTTTGACCAATAGATTTACGGGCAATTAGGGTTTCTGCCTGGTCCTCCATAGTAAAAGTAGTATCCTGCGGCTTTACCCTTTCCAACTGCAATGCTATAGCACTTTGGATTGGTAACTATGGCGTGGATACTTGCAGGTTGTTGTAGATAGTTAGAACCATCCACAATCTCAAGGTTTCTGAAATAGCTCGCTCTTCCACTCCCAGCTTGTGCGAATTCACCGCTGCCCATCTGAGTAGCAGTGTGTCTTCCATTTCTATGCGAGTTTATTATTTCTCCGCCCCATTCAACAGACGAGGCACTGCCGGTGTTCAAGTTGGTATAAATTTCGACCGGCCAGTAGCCAATCACTTCATTGTTATATTGAAGCCACCAAACACCTTGCTTCTTATCCTATATATATATAGAGAGAAAAACCACTTGCTTAGAATAATATAATGACTTGTTCAATAACACTATATATAGGTCTATAAATTAATTTGAATATAGGAATAGAGGATCATATGAATAATTTGAAGCACCTTCCAAACAAGCAAAGAGATTTCTGGGTGGTTGCCGGAAGTGGAATCTATGGCAGCTCCAATTGCTACGTTGTTACTGATATGAACGAATCCCGAGCATCCCAAGTTCCAGCATCCCGTTCCCCCATAGTTGTTCGCCTGTGATTATGTTAGTCCGTACATGAACTGATTGGAATTATGTACGCAAAGAGAAGGTAAATAATGGATCTTTTTTACTTACCGTCCAGAACACGAAAAGCCTAGTTCTAAGATCTCCAAATACCGTCGGGTTAACCTGTGTAGATATAACAGTTATATATATTGCATGGAGATTAGGGTAATACACAATATATTGCCTTATAATATCATTCAAAGTATTTCTCAGTTACATAGGTAAATCTCCCATATTATTAAACTTATTAATCTCAATCATAAATGTACTGTGATCATCTGATATAATTTCTATTCCATATCTAAAAATTATATTTATAGTTCATTAAAAATAATTACTGAATTTTATACTATGCAAGTCAAACTAATGAAAGACAAAGTGTGGAGATATAACTGGAACTTATGAAGTATAATTTTTTACCAAAGAACTATTTTAAGTGCGCAATTCCTTTCAATTCCATAATACCACTCTTTTATCTCCAATTTTGGTGTAGAAAATAGTCTACCAATACAAGCATTCGTAAGTGCCCACTTATATATATATATATATATATATATATATATATATATATATATATATATATATATATATATATGCTTTTCTTAAACAAGACGTGAAGTATGGGTTAAGAGATGAGAGCTACTTACGGTCCAACCGACTTCGATGGTGTTGGTGTCTGAATCAGAACCGCCGACGACCCAAAGCTGGGACAAGCTAAACTCATAGCTCCCCTCCACGTTCGGCTGCCATGCGCTGATGATCGCTTTTGCCCCGTAATACTCCCCGTCCGAATTAGCATACGTGGCAACGTACTAATTACTCACAATAAAATCCAACGTTAGAAGAATTGTAGGATATTTGTATACATGTTTTTTGCTTGAATATACTGTAACCGGCGACGATATATATAGGACGTACCTCGTGACTGTATCGGTTGTCGGTACCGTGAGTTCTGTTGGATGGAAACCAGCGGCCGTAACCGTGACCGCGGGGAAGGCTCTTTGTGATGATCGTGGCCGACAAATTTTCTGGTTTTTGCGATCTTCGAATAGAAATGGTGCCCTCGGGGCAATTTCCACTTCGCTGCCATAGCTGAGTTATCTGATTCTGATTACTGCCTTTTGAACTGTACAATTTGGCCAACGCAGCCTCTCCTTCTGGGTGATAGCTCGGCTTCGTCTGCGTAACAAAATCAGGTATTAATATACTCAGCATATAGATGGTATCATGCGCAAAACATGAAACATAAAAGTAATTACAATCAAAATATGTAACCGACCAAATCACACTTGGTACGTACTACGTAGAATCTTGTGTGAGAACGTACGTATTAGAAATTAGAGACGATATACATATTAAAAGTAATGATGTATACGTACGAACTTGATGACTTAAATAATCAAGTTTATAGTTAGACCCTGCTTTGTTTCTGGCTAAACTGAACTGAACGGAACTGAACTAAACTAAACTTGAATGAACTCAACAAAACTAAAATAAATTTAATTGTCTGAAATAAATTGAAATATATTTAACTAAACTGAATTGAACTAACATCATTGTAATCTATAGTAAAAAATAACTTTCAAAAAAAGAATATTGAACTAAACTTAAAATATCTTAAAATATTTAAACGTTTTCATAAACAGAAATAAATTAATAAATAAATATACATGCATGTGATCATATATGAGGGAGTTGGATGCATGGAAACCTTGATGGTGTGGTTTTTGAGCTTAGGATGGTCAAACGCTGGTTGCTTTGAAGTATCCAAACAATCAATCACGTCTCCGTCTTCACTCTGCTCTCCATGCATCTCAACTCAATTGTCAGCACGAAATATACATACACGCTATATATGTTTTGTAATATATGAATGAAATGAAAATTAGTGTAATAATTAAATTTGTCACCTTGATGGACTTGTATATATTGTTGTGCATTTGCTTACTCAATCTCGAGGCATCGCCTAAGCCAGCAAAGTAGAATAAGAGAGAAAATAAGATTAACCCCTTCAACATCCTGGGTTTAATTAGCCGATTTGTGTTTGTATAAGTTTGTGTCTCATTATGCTCATAGTTGGCATCTATTTATAGAATTTTTACATGAGTACTGTCTAGAGTAGAGTTTTTCCTTTAGACACATTCATGATGTATATGAAAGAATATAATTTACTCGAGTTCTTTATTGACTGCTCATATACCTTTGAGAATTTTGAAGATTGCTCTCATTTGGACTTACATTAACTTTTGTAAATAGTACTTCTGAAAATTCTGGTCGGTCATCTAATGTGAGTTTTTGGCGATTTGAAAACACTTGAAAATGAATATTTAAGATGTCGCTTAAATCTTGTACTATTTTTAATGTCTACGTCAGTTCATGAATATTATAACACTCTTAAAAAATGTAGCATAACCACTTTACAAAGAATTCAGACTAACCGAATAATTTTAAATTATTGATTTTGTATTTGCATAAATCTCTCCTTATAGTCTTCCATCAATGTTGAATTTGTGAATGGGGTAATGGATGCAATAAAATAATAGAAAATCTAGCACCCACCTTCGATGGGTTCAAAATTCTAAGGTTTAATGGGGCTAAACATTCTTGCACCTTGTACTGGTGGGCCCCATTAATTGGAAAATATGCGTGTGGTGCTCAAACCCTAATTTTTCAAAATTGTACTCCCTCGGCCGTGTCCAACGTGATTGACATCCACTTTTTCCATCAATAAAACACAGCCGATTCAATTAAGTGGGTTGTTAATTAAATGCAGTCCTACATTTACTTAGTGTTGCCCTGTTTTACCATGTTTTTTTCCATTCATTCCCTTGCTCCATTTCATATCTTTCTCTTTTGCTTTCATACAACTTTTTATTTGAAGCAAAAATCTTATATTTCTATATTTTGGAAATTGTTCAGAAACGAATGACAAAAAGATTTTTTTTTAAAGCATTCCATGTGTTAATTAACATGGACCTCGACTTCGCGTATTTTGCTAAAGCATGAGCAACAAAATTTAAATTTCGGGAAACCCAAAAAGAACCCTCAAAATGATAATGATCTAGCAAAAACATAATTCTGCCAAGAGCCGACTCACAACTCACTAGGCATGCAGATTCTTGTCAAATCATCTGCAAAACTTCTTGTTACTCTATTAATGGATGATGAAAACTTGAATTAGTTGTTATTACTATATCAATGAGCAATAACACTACCATAGTGTAATTGCTCAAAAATCACATTTAAGAAGGTAAGAAATCAAATCTTTTCGACAAAAATAAACTAATCAAAAGAAATATGGCCTGTAAAATTAACTGATCATCTATCTAATAGTGCTCAACCATTGACCAAGCATTCGCTAAGTAATTTTCATCTATCATCAGGAGCAAGTGCAGGCTTTGAAGAGTACCAAGTTGGAACATTCGAGGGTTTGTGATTAATAGGATGGTGAAATAGGCATGTACGGCCATACTTGTAAACACCAAAGCTCTAATAGTGCTGGCAAATATTTCTTCCACACTGACCATGTCGTTGAAGAAATTAGCAGCCAAATAAAATGGTTGATGTGGAGGTCTCGTAGGATTTGGATGAACAAATACGTACATGCATCCTTTTGGTACGGAAAGTGTGGTACCTTGCATTGAAGATGCTTCACAGATTTCTCACCCTTGTCTTTCATAACCTTGGCTAGTAGGCGTAACTCCGGTCAGAGGCGGAATTAAACAAATATTTGAAGAGGGGCTAATAAATTATTAGTTTCCATTCAATACAAATATATTTAAAATTCAAATTACTAAATTATAATAAACTAATAATATGGTCCTAATACAAAAGCAAAGTTCATAAACTAACTATATTTGACACTAATATCAGATGCCGGATCATATGGAGAGAGTTGTATCCTATGAGTCTCCATATTTTGATAGTTTTGCAAGATCTTCTCATTTTCAATTCCAACAAACACCTTTGTCTCGATGTAAACCACAATGACATCATTCAATTGGAAACGATATGTCAATTGGAAAACAAAATATTACCCATTTTAACCATCTTCTTAACAAACATTGAGGGTAGAAATAGAATAAAATATGCAAAAGAAAATGGCCATGAACATGTATTTGGAAGTAAATTGATAAAAAATATAATAAATAAATAAACATCTTAGGCAATACTCATTCCAATTCACAAGATTAAAGTCCAACAATTCAAACCCTAAATACCTATTTTCAATGAAAATTGAAACTGATAAAATTCGTTGCCTTAATTTTTCTCATTGCCACAATTTTCTAGGACGAGTAATAAATTCGTTGAGATTGAACCAATTGTCGGAAAGTGGCGGCAACCGGCGATCACCGATTCACCGTCGCTGATCAATGTGGTTTTTGGAACAGGAAGACTCGTTGTGACTCGTGGCTAGTGCGCAAGGACGAAGGAGATCAAATTTTTTGGGATCGAATTTTTATTGTTTAAAGATTTGTTATATTAGATTTAGAATTTGGGCTAACACAAAAGACCCAATTTCACATATTATTTCTTTATGCTTAGAGCACAATCAATCAATTTCAATTAATCTCAATCTCATTTTGTTATCTTCATTTCTCCGTTGTCGTTTGCACTTGCAACTCTGAATCTTCTTAAATTCCTAGTTGAAACTGATTCCCAATTAATCTGAAGTTGTGCTTAATAATGCCTTGTTAGTTTTTCTCAATCGGAGCTCTCAAGTAACATGACTAATACCCTATTCGCAAACAAAATTTAGGGAAGATTGTCGCTGTGGCTCGCGCTCCCTCTGTTCCACCACTGGCTCTACTAACAATCTCTTACTTGCCATTAGTTGGTCTTCAATCCAAGTATCGGACTCATAGGTTACCATTTTAATCTGTCCGGTAATGAATCCAAGCTCTCAAAAAACACTCTACATCAATCTTACAAAAATCTAACCACCCAAGGTTTGGACCCCACGAGTTTTGACATATATAGTAGTATTTTCCTTGATATTTTCCAAAACCAACCATCAACAAGGGATGTGAAATAACCTCTTTGTTTGGTTTTACATGAATATGGTGCATTGTTGTCTTCTTATCCTTAACAGATTGTAGATAGACTTTCCCCTTTATCCAAAGTTTTTCCTATTGCCCCAATTATTCTAGGACAGAAAACCGGATTCTAATATAGATGAAAATGCTTCGGAAGTGTTCGTAACAGTAGTAGTTTAGCAATATTTCTTGAGCATTTTATGTCTTATGCTCCAGTTAAGTTCAAGCATAAACAGTTGAATACTCGTTTGTGGTTGAAACATTCATATATAAAGGATTATGTGTATTAAGCCTTTCTTGACCGACGCTTTGTTTGGATGCTTCGAGCATTCAGCATTTATGCTTGGCCCTAAGTCAAGAATGGCTGAGTATTACTTGATGAAATCTTGAACGATGGTTGAGCATTACTTGATTGATGCTCAGTTACTTTTATGGGTCATGTTGCTTTTAGTGTATTTTGGTCAAAAAATTGATTTTTAACTTTATTGAACATCATTTTTGAGTTACAACATTAGCGATTCAACATTTTCATCTATGGATAGATTATCATCAAATTTTAGCAACAATAAGTATGGATAGATTGAATATGTGTTATGACAGAAGAAAAGTGAGGAAAATAAGAATAAGAATATGGGTGAAAAAATATGGTAAAATAGGGTTATGTTACGTAAAACTAGGGTTGTATTTGAAACTCCCCTAAATTAAAGGGGAGTATAACTGAAGAAGATGAGAAAGCGCCCTAAATCAAAGATTTAAAAAAAAAATAAGGGACTAATGAAATATACACATTAATTAATCTCATTAAAAAGGTAAAGTAAAGAAAAAAATGTTATCATAAAATTATGATAGGACATTTTATAAGTGACGTTCTCAAAAGGAAATGTAGGTAAAAGTTCTAAGCTAACAATGTATTATAGTGTAGGCGATCGATCTGATCCTGATGTGTGGATATATATATGTTTACTGCCTAATAAAGAGATCCAACATGCTAGATATATATATCACACAAAGATGAGCACCAAAAACCCCGACCCATGTTTACTGCCTAATAAACAGAGCCAATGAAATTAATAGTCGGAACATACCGAAATCCCAAATTCAACCCGAACATACAGAAAAAGAGAAAGAGGGAAAGCTACCTTGCAGATCAAAATGCAGATCAAAAATCGAAGAGGAGGATTTTTATAGAAAGGATTTAAAGGAATCTTTACTTAGAGACAGAATAAGACTCTAATTAATTTTATTTGCTGATAGTTCCTCTCACAAATTGAAAGTGGGAATACACCTTTTTTACTTTCAATTCTTACACAATTCTTCACAACCTGATTTGAATCATCTGTGAATGATAATTATGGGCAATACGGGCTTCTTCCCGGTCCTCCATAATAGAAGTAGTATCCCAAGCCACCAGTTTTTGAAATAGCAATGTTATAGCATTCTGGATCGGTAACTACAGAGTTGATACTAGAAGGTAGTTGGAAATAATGTGAGTCATCCACAACTTGAAGTTCTTTAAAATAGCTTGCTTTTCTACGCCCGGCCTACGCGAATTGACCGCTGCCCATCTGGATGGTGGTGTGTCTTCCACTTCGGTGTAAGTTTAATACATCTCCGCCCCATTCAACAAACGAAGCACCGCCGGTTCTTAGGTTCGTGAAAATGTCGCCCCGTCAGTAGCTCACCCATATGTTGTTGCATCGAAGCCACCAATCATCATCGCCTTTATCCTATACCAGTAGATCAAATTAATAGTTGAAATGAGAGTGGCTAAATAGCTCTAATTTCCAAAAATAGATCAACCTCAAGGTGCCTCTGATTATAGACCTATTGTATGTTGCTCTGTTGTTTATAAAATTGTCACCAAAATCATGTGTAAGAGATTGGGAGAGCTATTGCCTGATATCATTAGCCCTAACCAGAGTGCCTTTGTGAGAGGTAGAAGAATCGCACACAATATTCTGATGGCGCAGGAATTGCTTAGTCTATATAACACTGGGGGGTCACTTATACCCAGCTGTATGATCAAAATAGACATTAAGAAGGCATTTGACAGTCTCAACTGGAGCTTTCTTTTCCAGTGGTTGGAGGCATTGAAATTCCCTGGACTGTTCATCACTTGGCTGAAGAGATGCTTTGAAGGAACTCATTTCTGTTTTTCTTTGAATGGTTCTTATACTAACAGGTTCAAGGGTAGAAGAGGTGTAAAGCAAGGGGACCCTATTTCACCCTTACTCTTTGTATTGGGAATGGAGTACCTAACCAGGCAGCTGAATCTGGGATTTAAACTCAAGCAACTGGAGTATCACCAGAGGTGTATGAGAGTTGGCATTCATAGCCTTATGTTTGCTGATGACCTGCTTATTTTCTGTAGAGCATCTGAGAAATCATTGAAAGGGGTGAGAGATCAGTTACAAGAATTCAAATTGGTGGCTGGTCTGGAGATTAATACAGGGAAATCAGAGGTTTACTTTTCCAGAATGTCAAAGCCTGATATAAGCCGGCTTGCAGGTATATTAAATATAGTGCATGATACATTGCCAGTCTCTTATCTTGGCATTTCATTATGTACTGGAAGATGGGACAAGAGTATATGTGAGAAGCTGGTGGACGAGGTGGCAAGGAAAATTAATACATGGTGTACAAGAAGGTTGTTCTATGCTAGGAGAGTGCAACTCATTAATACTGTTCTTCTGAGTTTGGGTGGTCACTGGTCAAGTGTATTTCAGCTCCCTGAGAGTATTCATACAGCAGCGGTGGAAAAGTGCAGGGATTATTTATGGGGCAAGGAAGAGGGGAAAAGGAAGTCGATACCAGTTGCTTGGGAAACCTTGTGCATATCAAAGCAGAATGGTGGAGTTGGACTCAGGGATCCTTCTTTGTGGAATATAGCAGCACTGAGCAAGATTGTTTGGGACTTATGTCAGAAAAAGGATGTCCTGTGGATAATGTGGGTGCAAGAATACTATTTGAAGGGGACAAATTTTTGTACATATACTCTGGGAAGTAGACATAGTTGGAGTTGGAGTGTTTTAATAAAGGTCATGGATAGAGTGCTTCCTTTCCCGAGCCTTTGTTTAGATAAACACTAACATCTTAGTGTCAGGAAAGTTTATAACCATCTGAAGGGGGTTCACAGGAAAGATTGTAAGGCAGAGTTGTGCTGGAGGATGCATCTTCAGCCAAAACATGGTTTCTTTTTATGGATGCTGCTGAAGGGGAGATTATCCATAATAGAAAGACTGCATGGCCTGGGGGTGCTGAGGCATCAACAGAACATTTGAGTGTTTTGTGGAAAAAATGGTGAAACACCAAAGCACCTGTTTCTGACTTGTGTGTTTTCAAGGAAGGTGCAAATACTGCTGAAAATCAGACTAGGGGGATGTTTTCGAGATCTGTTGAGGTTTATGATCATGGTGCCTAGACAGAGGTGTAGAAGAAGATATCATAGAACCATTAGCCTTTTGTACAATTTATGGCAGGAGCGGAATAGGAGGCTTTTCCAAAAGAAGATTTTGCAACCAGATGAGCTGATAACTAGAATTATGTCAGGAATAGATTAGGCATTTTCCTTGTTTTATTCTGATAGAAAATGGTACTGGTAATAGAGGGTGTGGCAAGGCTGGGAGTGAAGGCCTCAAACTTGTAAAGGAGTTTTTTGTTTGTATTATATATATATAATCTTTTCCATCAAAAAAAATAGCTCTAATATATATTTTAAGCACCTTCACAACAAGCAATAAGATTTCGGGGCGCTTGGAGGAAGAAAAATCTATGGAAGCTCCGATTGCCACTTCGTGGCTGGCCTGAACAAAGCCAGAGCACTCCAGGTTCCAGTATCCTGTTTCCGCGTAATTATCCGCCTGTCGTTTTATACATAGTTTCCCTTCATTTAGTAATCAAAAAAATTTGTTTCTGTTAAAATTAATGGATTCTTTTACTTACTGTCCAGTACACGAAAAGTCTAGTATTGAAATCTCCGAATTGCCTCGGGTTAACCTGGGTAAATAACAATAACATTGCATGGTGATAGGGTAATAGCACAAACATTTATTTTTAGTTTGATGTTAAAATTGAGCTTTAATATTGTCCAACCAATAAATTCTCAATAAAACTCTCGAATTAGAGAGAACATGGATTTTACATTAATTTAAAAGAAAACTAATGTGATAGTTACATTTCTCACCTTGATGGACTTGTAAATATTGCTGCTCGAGGCATCGCACAAATTTTCTGTGCTGGCGTAGAATAAAAGAGAAAATAAGAGCAGCCCATCGATCTATTATATTATATGATCAAATATCAATGTAATGTTTGTGTGAATTTGCGTCTCATTATACTTGTACTTGACGTCTATTTAGAGGTTATTTAGACTTTGGTTATTTACCAAGGATCGGAAGTTGCAAGAATGAGTGCAAACGGACGTCCATAAAGGATGAAAGCAAATTAGGTTCTGTATGCATGTTCATTTTTCTTTTTCGGTTTTTCTAACGAGTGGGCACTCGTTAACATGGATGAAATTCCATAGATTATTGTGTAGTTAACGTTGATAAGTGCAGAATTAATTATTACGAACATTTATACATTAATTGGGTGTGAATGCATTGAATTTACGTGGTAAATACATCTATTTGTCTTAATTACTTTATATTTACCATCTACTTGGTTTCTTCTGACGATGATTATTCATGGTACACATATATCTGGAAAACAAATCCATCTAATAAACATATTAATTATCTTTACTTGATATTATTCCATTTGAAATCACAATATATTTGAATTCAAAAAATAAATTGTGTTTATGGTATTAAAATAATATATCATTCGATAAAATTTCCAAGATAGCAATATTTTAAATGTTTGAATTCATTATTGTTTAATTAATATTTAATATGTTTATTACATGTATTATTTCAAAAAAAATCATATACATTATTTAAAAAATTTATAAAGCTATCTAAATACAACTTTGTTATAGTAATAGTTGGTGGTTTTATAAAAACTAAAATATAACCACTAAATTGTATGAATATATTTATTACCTGACACTGTAAATTTTAAATATGTGTACGATAAATAATCATTATCGTTGATATAATTATCCGTAAATAGAATCCAATGGTAAGTATACAGTAATTGAGAAAGATAGATATTTACCACGTAAAGACAAACAGATGTATTTGAGAAAATCTCTGGTGAGACCTGTCTTTGTGGAGACCAAGGGCCAAAGGCATCCTACAAAACTAGCAACATAAAAACGGGGGTCAAGATGTAATTACAAAAAACTCGGTGTCATTTCATAATTAAACAGAGCTCAGGGACCTGCTCTGCAAATTCAAGATCAAGCAGCATAAAATATCATGCAAAAACATAAAAAAATCAGGCAACATAAAAGATCATGCAAAGAATATAAAAACTCAGGCAAAACACAAACAAAATCAGGCAACATAAAAATCATGCAAAGATCATAAAAAACCAGGCAAAACACACAAAAAGATCAGGCAAAATAAAAGATTATGCAAAGAACATAACAATTCAAGCAAACACATATAAAGATCAAGGAGCATAAAAAATCATGCAACATTATAAAAAAGATCAGGCAACCTAAAACATCATGCAAAGATCATAAAAACTCAGGTAAAAACAAAAACAAAAAATTAGGCAACATAAAACATTATCCAACAATCATAACAACTCAGGCAAAAAACAAAAACAATCAGGCAAACATAAAATATCATGCAACGATCATAAAAACTCAGGCAAAATAACAGATCATGCAAAGAACGTAAAAACTCAAGAAAACACATATAAGAATCAAGCAGCATAAACAAATCATGCAACAACATCAAAAGATCAGGCAACAACTTAATTTTTCAGTCAATTTCCTTGAGCATTCTTTGTTATGTCTTGATGTTTTACTCAATGTGCTTGAGCATTTACATTGTCCTGATCTTTTAGTCAGTATGCCTGACCATATACATAATCTAAAAAAACTATTTAATATAAAATGTTTATTTAATACATGTACACTCAGTGATTTCCATATATTTAAATACTTTATCAAAATTTGAATAGAGTGATTTATTTTAGGAATGATTAATAGCAATAAAATAAAAGTGAATTTTACATTATTAGGACAATATTATAAACTGTCTTTTAAAAGTGTCTCAAATACCTTTTTTAGGGACGATAAACTATTTACTGTCTTATACAGGTGTCTCAACTTTAGTAAATGAGATGGTAAAAATCACTGTCTTAAATAAGTGTCTCAATTCTCTAAATTAAAGACACTATATTTAACCGTCTTTAATAAGTGTCTTAATAACTATTTTTTGAGACAGTGCGCTCAAACCTGTCTCAATTAATATGTCTCAAATAGGTAATTGAGACAACATGTTACTTTTGTCTCAAAAGAGAGTATTTGAGACAAATTTTAAAATCTGTCTCTAAAATTTGTCTCTAATGCCCATCTTTCTTGTAGTGTTAAATGCTTGAGTATTTACATTTTAATACTGATTTATGATGATAACTAGTGATGACTAAAAAGTCATCAAGTATAAAGTGAAAAAGATCAAAGAATCGGTCAAAAAGGTCAAACAGTATTAAAAAGTCATTAAAGTGATAACTGATAAAAAGCTCAAGTAATAACTGAAAAGGATCATTTATGAAATTAAAAATATCAAAGAGAACAAGAACAATTGATAAAATTCAAAACATCAACTCGCATTATCAATATGACCAATCCGGGAAATGTCAGATGAATTCCAAACAAGATTTAAAATATTTCAGCACCTAAAATTGTCAATTACATAAAAAAAAGCATCAAAGCCATCAAACATGAATTAGAGAACAACCCCTAGACTAATTTCTTCTTGTTTGCAAGAGCCAAGCGCATTCATCTATTGGCCTCATGCTCACGAATGGTCATGGCTACATTCCCCACTGCTTCTGCAACCTGGATGTCATGGTCAACCAGATCGAACGTAGGAGAAGGACCTATTCTAGGATTAAGATTGGGAGGCAACACAGGAGGAACATCCATGAACTTCTGAACGGTATTTTCAACACCATCATTGAATCTTTTCATGTTCTCAGGTGCCCTGAAAACAACCTGATAGTCTATAGGAGTCAAAACCATATCCTATTCTGACTATTTGGAAGCAACATGCTGGTGAAAACGGGCAAGATATGCCCTTGTCATCACATCTATGTTCCTCCTGAATATGGCAGACATGGCTTCCAAAGGCTATAAGAAAACAGAAAAGACAAAATTTCAAAACAGAACAGATAAAAAGGTTACAAGAAAACAGAAAAGACAAGGTCATGTAAAACACAGTAAAGATCAAGCAAACTACATAGAAGATCAATCAGGATACACACAAGATCATGCAACATAAAAAGATCAGACAAACACATAACACATCATGCAGAAATATAAAAAGATCAATCAGGCAACACACAAGATCATGCAACATAAAAAATCAGGCAAAACACATAACACATCAGGCAAAACACATAACACATCATGCAGAAATATAAAAAGATCAATCAGGATACACACAAGATCATGCAACCTAAAAAGATCAGGCAAAACACATAACACATCATGCAGAAATATAAAAAGATCAATCAGGCAACACACAAGATCATGCAACATAAAAAGATCAGGCAAAACACATAACACATCATGTAGAAATATGAAAAGATCAATCAGGCAACACACAAGATCATGCAACATAAAAAAATCAGACAAAACACATAACACATCATGCAGAAATATAAAAAGATCAATCAGGCAACACAGAAGATCATGCAACATAAAAAGATCAGGCAAAACACATAACACATCATGCAGAAATATGAAAAGATCAATCAGGAAACACACAAGATCATGCAACACAAAAAAATCTGACAAAACAAATAGAAGATCATTTAGAAAACAGAAAAATCAGCATGCATGAAACACAAAAAAACAAGCAGGATCACAAAAATCAGGCTAAAAACATAGAAGATCAAGGAGCATACAAATAAGATCAACACAATTCGTCAATAAACCGGAAAATACCTTTAGGCCATTTATCATTCTTAATCTCCACAGCGGGAGATTCATCTTTACCCAAACCTGGAGAATTTCTGCGCACCTGCAGATTTCTTTGGATTATAACTATTCCTGAGGCCGCGCAAAGCTTTTTCAACGTTCGGATCCTTTGGCATTCTACAACAAAAGCAACAATGAAAACCCTAGCTAACCGAGGGCAGAAACACTATCGCAACAAAAATCGACCAGAAATTACCTGATTCAAAGGCAGAAACAGCAATAAATCACCGGAAATCACCGTCGGGAGCTCTGCAATAAGTACATAGAAGCAACAATGAAAACCCTAGCTAACCGAGGGCAGAAACACCATCGCAACAAAAATCGACCAGAAATTACTTGATTCAAAGGCAGAAACAACAGTAAATCGCCGAAAACCACCGCCACCGTCGGAGTTCCGCAACGAGTATATAAAAGCAACAATGAAAACCCTAGCACACCGAAGACAGAATCCCTATCGCAACAAAACCGATCGGAACATACCTGATTCAGAGGCAGAATCGCCGGAAATCGCCCACGGAAATTGCCGCCGAAGCTATGGAAATTGATGGAAGATGGAGAAGCTTTGGAAACAACGAAAACGGCGTGAACAAATTGGGGAAAGAAAGGGGATATTTATAGAAAATATTAATTGCAACTTTGGTCCCTAACATTTTGATTAATACTGGCAAAAACACCATACAAAATAAACAGTTCTCTAGTCCCTGGTCTCTGTGGAGACAGGTCTCAAATGAGAATTAGTATTATCTTTACTTGATATTATTCCATTTGAAATCACAATATATTTGAATTCAAAAAATAAATTGTGTTTATGGTATTAAAATAATATATCATTCGATAAAATTTCCAAGATAGCAATATTTTAAATGTTTGAATTCATTATTGTTTAATTAATATTTAATATGTTTATTACATGTATTATTTCAAAAAAAATCATATACATTATTTAAAAAATTTATAAAGCTATCTAAATACAACTTTGTTATAGTAATAGTTGGTGGTTTTATAAAAACTAAAATATAACCACTAAATTGTATGAATATATTTATTACCTGACACTGTAAATTTTAAATATGTGTACGATAAATAATCATTATCGTTGATATAATTATCCGTAAATAGAATCCAATGGTAAGTATACAGTAATTGAGAAAGATAGATATTTACCACGTAAAGACAAACAGATGTATTTACCACGTAAATTCAATGCATTCACACCCAATTAATGTATAGATGTTCGTAATAATTAATTCTGCACTTATCAACGTTAACTGCACAATAATCAATGAAATCTCATCCATGTTAACGAGTGCCCATGGGCACTCGTTAGAAAAACCGTTTCTTTTTTCATATATAATTAGAATATTTTCAAGTATGCATAATTTTAATATTTCCAAGAAAAACTAAATAAAAAGTTCAATGTTTTAATTGTATCTTAGCTTTACCTTAGTTTATACTTGCAATATCTTGTCATGGAATAAATTAGAATAAAAAATGACAATGTTCAAAATAGGTACCAATAAACTCTTCCCTTTCTCTTTTAATATTCTTAAAAGAACTTTCTCCGTAGTTTTCCACCAAGGTTTGAAATTTGTGGAATTTTCACAAATGGGAGCGGCAATAAAAATTGAAAATCTCGATGGGTCTAATATTCTAACTGGTGAAACGTTAATGGTGCTTTTTTTTTTTTTTTTTGAAGAAAATTCATTCAAGGTCCTGGGAAACGCCCAGAAGCGATTACAATGAGTGGAATTGACATCCAATTTGACTAGTCTATTACAGAATAACCGAGCTACATGGCAACCAGACTAATTATGTCTGCTATTACAGCTTAAGAGATCCAATAAAAAATGTAATACCGCCCTCAGGGATATTATCTTGAAACTGTGAAAATCACATCCGCTTGGCAGAGAAGAGCGCCTACCGCATCAATTACTGCGCCAATCAGGGATCCGCTACAACCGCAACACCACTTGATCCAAAACATGATCTAGGTTCTTCAAACTGCAAGCACCTTGAAACCCCAAATCACGAAACGGAAACACGACCCGTACAATCGGATCGGGAACAATAAAACAAATAAAAAACACGATCTTTATAACCAGATCGGAAAAAAACTTCGATATAAATCAAGATTTAATCGAAGAAACTCTTATTTGTGGATTATTCACACTTATTTCACCGTAAATCAATAAAAAGAAGAACCATTGCTTCCCCATCTTCCCATCATGGGAAGATGGGGAAGAAAATCAAAGGGAAAAGAGGAAGCGGCGGCCACAAGATGGGAGAGAGGGTTTAAGGGAGAAGTGTGGAAAATACCTTATAAAACAACTGAGATTAAACGTTAATGGTGCTAATTGCACCTTATTGGTCTAATTAATTAAAACAATTAGGACATTTTTCTTCCACCAAATTGTGTAGTGCGTCAAGCTTTCTCCGTCTTGCACTAATCCATCGTGTCAACGTAGTGATTGAAGTATACATTTCTATGTCGCCTTATTTCGCACAAGATTTTTTTAATAAAACAAAGAAATGGTGTAAACATTTAGGAAAGGAGGAAAATATAATGATCGGTAAATTCTCAATTTGGACCTGTCTCAAATGAGACTGCTATTGATTGAATTTGTCGTTGGTGAGTTCTTAACCCGCCGATTTCCTTGATTGAATTTGTCGTTGGTGAAATTGACCAAGAAAATGATCAAGAAAATTGATCGAAAGATCAAGCAAATTGAACGAAAGATCAAATTAACTGAAAAATTAAGGCAAAACAAAAATACTCAAGGACATTGATTGAAAGATCAAACAAACTGACTAAAAGATCAAGCAGAAACAGTAAATGCTCATTCCCCTACTCTTGGTCTCCACAAGGACAGGTTTCACCCAAAACTTTCTCATAATGATCTGCTCAAAAAATAGTTGTAACTTTACGAAAAATAAAGTGTGTTAAATTAAAATATGTCGTTCCTCAGGGGAAGAATATTGGGAAATGGTTTCCGGTGATGTGATGAAAAAGAAAAGACTAGAAACAAAAGGAAATCTGTATGTGGTTTCCCAGTTACAAGAAAGACGCAAGTTGTAGAGATGTTGCCCATAATAGTCTTCTTCTTTTTTATATGAACATATTTTCTCATTAAAATCAAATAAACCGTTACAAAATTTTAGGCCATCACGCTCAAGTAGTTTCTCTCTGCCCTCGTATAAAGCAGTAGTGTAAGTCATGAGAATTTTCAATTTTAGGCCAGCTGGATCAGATATCTCTTCAGGTGTCTCGAATCCCTTACTTCTGTCAGCTTTATAATGCTCCGAACCGGATGAATAAAAGTGCATTTAGTGAACAAATGGTCAGTTGTTTCAGCTTCCAGTGCGCACACGCAACAATTTAGTTGAGACCCAAAGATTTTAAACCTTTGTAATCTAACAACTGTAGCAAGCCTAGCTTTCAGTAACATGAGCATATAAAGCATGCTTTGGCAAAATTTTAGAACTCCTAATTAATCAGTTTTGTCACAGCAGTTGCAACACTACGACCTCTAAACTGATTAAACACTTTCCTTGTGCCACTACTAGAAAAAAATTACATTTCATCGGTATATATCACCGGTTAATAACTATTTCACCGGGAAATATAGGTTTTAACCGGTGCTACACAACATTGCACCGGTTGGAAAAAAAAGTCCAAGCACTATACAGTATGTTTGACCGCCACGTTTCACCGGCCAAGGGATGAAACGAAATTTTGTTGAACGCAATAAGAGCTGACGTGGAGTATATGAAAGGAGGGGGACCCATTGCATTGCACCGCCTCGAATAGTTTCCACCGGTGATATGGTGCTGTGTTGAATGGGAGGATTACTGGGTCCCACTATATTGCACCGCTAAAAATTTAAGCATCCGATGCAATAAGATTCGCATATGAGTGAATGGTGAAATAATTGTATTGCACCGGTCCAAAATATTTTAAAAATTATCGGCCATTTTGATTAACTTGCCACGTCGTGTGAACATTTTGTGTTTCACCTCACCCTCTTGCTACCCTCTTGCTACCGGTGAAACGCCGCATTTAATGCTACTCAACGACCCTTATGTGATAAGATGTGTCATATCGCCATATCCCGCAAACACGTCATCCACTGTTTCACCGGTTACACATTACCGGTGAAATTTATGAAATTAACAAAATTGGTAATAATTTCACATTTTAAACCAGATAATCAAAATTCTAGATCGTAATATTCATCATATTATATATGAGAGTTTTTCATATCACTTTCGTAACAAAAAACAAACATTCGAGTGTAGTTGTAGTTACAACGTTGATGTCTTCATGAACATTCACTACTTATACATTGCTTCGTTACTTAAACATATACATTATGTTGTGATTGCTACTTTTCAAATATGATTCATTTGTATACACCCCATATAGAATAGTTGACACCCTATATTGTTACACTTTTCAAAACATGTAACCTCATATAAGCAATGATCAAGTCATTGATATATAGTAGATTATAATAAAAAACAACACTAAATATTGTTGAAATTATTTTGTATTAAAATAAGCTCCATCTGTACTTATCTTCTATAAGATTAATACATTTACTTAGTTTAATTAATCAAGGATCAATCTTAGACACTAAATAAATTTAGTTGAATCGAAAATTAAATTTTAATTGACATTCTGGAAACACCAACTAAATTTGATCGAAGTAGACTCTAGCATGCTTTTTTTCAAATATAAACACTAAGTAAAATATTGAATTTAACTAATGATTAGTCAAAAATTACTTAACTAAATCTAGTTGAAGTAATGATCAGTCAAACTTTATTGACTTTCTAAAAACGTGTATAACTAAATCGAGTTATTTAACTTTATAAACTTGTTTTTTTGTTGAACTAAACTGAGTTAAAGAAAAGTGAAAATTAATGTATTGAAAATGTGTTACTAGTATAATTGTATTTTTAATATTATTAATTGTCATAGGAAATTAGGAAAAGGAAAATAATAAAGGAAAATATGAGATATAGGGAAAAAGGAAAAACAAAAAAAAAAGGAAAAGGAAAAAGAGTCCCCAGATCCCTTTATCTCCCAAAACAGATCACCCCTTATTCCCAAATCTTATCTCCCCCGATCGCCGAACAATCTCCCCAATCCCCTCTTTTGAATTCGCATCAGTAATGATGGAGATAATTGAGTTGTAAGTCTGCTGTGACTGGACGGATGCTGTTCTAGGCAGCCAGCTGACTGCCACTTTAAAAATTCATATCTTAATAATCGTAACTCCTATTAGGCTAATTCCTTCACCGTAGTACTGTTAGAACTCCAAATTATGCTTTAAAATTCAGAATGAACCTATTTGGGTAATAAATCAGTGAGAAAAGATGGTTACAAAGTGACTGCAGTTTTATGTTTTGAACTGAGCATTGTTTGGTTGTATCTAATTTCAGGGACTGCCTTGCTGATCTGAAAGAGGGGATGTCGAGCTTAATATTTGGCCCTCGCTGCTCAGAAATTTCTTCATGAAGTTTTTCAGAAGAAGTATGGGAAAGAGTTTGTGTCTGCAGCTAGTGCTCTGCGGCCTAATTCTAAACTGAGCATTGTTTGGTTGTATCTAATTTCAGGGACTGCCTTACTGATCTGAAAGAGGGGATGTCGAGCTTAATATTTGGCCCTCGCTGCTCAGAAATTTCTTATGAAGTTTTTCAGAAGAAGTATTGGAAAGAGTTAGTGTCTGCAGCTAGTGCTCTGCGGCGGCCTAATGCTGGAGTAAATCGCACGGTAATTAAGTTGTTGAAGAAATTGAAAATAATTCATATTTCTTCTGTTGGATATGATCACTATACTTAGTTACTTGTCCATTCTTAAGTTGTTGTCTAATTTTGCAGCTCATTGACAAGCTTTCAATTAACTTGAAGGATGCAAATCCTAGGCTTTCTTGCTTCGAATCCGTGGTGGGTTGGTTGATAAGGGATGAGAAAAAATCAAGGTACTTTGAATTTTGTTTACAATGAAACTGTTTTGGTTGCATTATGGATACTTGTTTGATGGTTAATTTAAAGCTTGTATAATGGTACACAGAAGAGTCTTACCTTGCACCAAGACATTTACAATAGTTCTATGATCATATCAGATTGAAGATTGCATTCTAATTAATGTAAGTTTTGGCTCCTCTGTCCAATGTTCTTTGATGCTTGTTTAAGAATCTAACATTTTCAACTTATATTCTTGTGATGTAGAAAATCGTCCTAGGTTATTGTCAATCATACAACAAGTCAAGAAGGGAAAAGGCAATCATGTATGTGTATGATTAATATAGATATTGATACAAACTATTTTTAGCATTAATTTTATCCATGTTCTAGGATTAGATTTGATAGTTTATTTATCATCGTCTTATTAACAACAATAGTTTCTCATTAGTTTATTGGTAAATATTCTTAATGCTGTGATTTTTTATTGGGATTCATGAGCAGCACAATTTGCTGGCTAGAGCTTTTCATAATTTTATTTTTTTTATTTTTAAAAAATTCGTTTCACTTGTTAATTTCAGAAACAGGTGAAATAAATATTTAACCGGTTTTTAAATTTTTGTACCGGTGAAATGCATTTTTTGTTGACTAGTCCAACGTGGAATGAGTCCACCGTCCAGTCAGCATACTCCTGGGTCCCACTGGTCCATCACCGATGAAACAAAAATAGCGTTTCACCACCTAGCAACAACACCGCTAGTTTTGAAAAAAAAAACCGGTGAAACACCCCTTATAAAGCGGTGCTAATGCTGTTTTTTCTGGTAGTGTGCTAAAGTTTCCAAGAGAAACAACTACACATCTTAGGCCTATGATCTCCTTCCACAAACAACATAATTTAGCCGTTTGTGATGGTTGATAGTGCATAAAAACCTAGTTTTAGTGTAATTTTCCTTGAGAAATTAAAATCCATGACACCCTAACAAAATCTTTCATCATGTCCAATTTAAGGACTCTATTAAGGCCATAGGGTACGTAAATTTATTGTACTTGGAATACGTAATAATTGACCTTTAATTTGAATTCATAATATATAATTGATTTTTAAGTAAGAAGAATTTTATTTTATTTCAAATGAGCTTTAAATATACAAATATACATTATATGAAGGCTGTTGTTATTGTCAGAGTAATAATTAGCTTCCAGAGCAAGTTTTAATCAATTTTCCTATAATACCCTTTTTATAGTCAAAGTCGACGCAATCACCATCACCGGCCCTTCATGAAGCTTTGAGGGAACCCACCACCTGCTCCCGTCCTCCGGCAAGATATTATAGTCAACCTCGTTGGCCCGGGGAGAAAAGCTCCGTTCAGGAAAAAGAATCTCAAACCTGCCGAGCAAAGCCACCACCGCTCCGGGGGCAGACGGCTGCCGGAGAGTGACGGGGAGAACTGAGCTATGCTCTCTGCAATATCCGACCCATTAGTGATCTCCATGACGTGGCTCCGTAGCGTGTTAGGGCTGTCCCCGGCGGTTTAGGCTTGTTCTTCGACCCCGGCTGCCGCCTTCTAGGGCGACGGTTCGCCACCTCGATGGCGCCGTCTTCAGGCTCGTTGGTGTTGTTCTCTCTGTCGTCTCCTTGTCCACTTGTCCTTCATCAAGATGCTGAGATCTGGCCTTTTCAGCACCCGGAAGCCAGGTTTTGATGAGTGAAAATGGAAATAATTGCCCACATCGGTAGCTTACGCTCGATATTCCGATCGTGAGGCCATTCCTAATTGGGTGCACTTCATTTTTCCGTCAAGGTTTCATCTTTTTCAACACAATGCTTTATTTCTTTACATTTAATTTGCACTAACAAGTCATTCATGATTCACCCATATAAACTGTGAAAATTTGCCTTAATTTCGAAGTCATCTAGATGGTAGTATTGGGCAGTTCACTGATTTAATTTGTATGTAAGCATCACTCATTTTCAACCTATAAACCAGGTTTTACAGGACAGGCATGACCTCTCACGCTGGTCAATCATATAGCATTTGTCCAAGATATTGAGTTCCCTTGGCTTACTAGAAATGTGCAGGTTTATTGTCTCTGTGTTATGCAGGTTTACTAGAAATATTTCGGAAGAAAAACTCCTAGGCGGTGATCATGAGGTCAATCCGCCGACGCACGCTCCATGGACACTGACTGGCTTTCGATACCCCAGCTTCGACGTCACCGATAGTCGCCAAAACCTGCCATCATATAAACCAATATTTTAGCTCCAGTGAGTTCGTCGTGAACTGGATTTGAATTAGCAAAGTTCGATGATTGGCTGTTATTAACACTCGACTTTCAATGCCAGGAAATCCACCATTAAAATAAAAGGGTATTATAGGAAATCTGATTAAAATTTGCTCTACAAGCTAATTATTGCTCTAGTAATAATATGAATTCATTTCATTACTCAAATCCTTTTCATATAGTAATTTTATATTCAATTAAAATTAAAATCCTTAAATTCAAATTGAAGATTTTTAGAAATTAATAAACTATTTAAATATTTTCACATTTTGGTGTTGTTATTTGACTAGAATGAAACATGTTTCCCAGTGACAGTGATAAATACTTCCAGTCAAATCCTCCAAGGTCCTGAATCACTTTTTTGCAATTTGGTAATGTGACTCAATATAGAATTGATTTAAAACAAGTTCATCGGTTACTAGTACTAGATAAAAACACAAACAACAAAAAATCAGAAAAACATTTAGCACCAAAAACCGTACGTACCAAACGGAATACCATTGATGTTTAAATAATAATTTATTGATTTTAAGTTCGGTCAAATGAGTATAAAATATCAAATATACATTGTACTCAAATCCTTTTGATATAGTAATTTTATATTCGTTTGAAATTAATTTATCTTTTAATATATTCAAATTGAAGATTCTTAAAATTGAGAAACTACTTGAATATTTTCACATTTTTGTATAGATATTTGACCAAAATAATAACCGTCGGTCGATAACTAAGTTAACTTATTAATCACAGTTGATACTTGTAAAATTTGTTTTTACAAAGTGGAAAAAAGATTTTAAAAAACAAAAACGGAAAAGATAGTATAGAGTTACTTTATCAGTTATCAAAAGAATAAAAAGACGCGCCTTTTCGTCAGAGAAGGTTAAACTGATTTCAAACCGCAAGACTCTATATAAAGACGCGCCTTTTTTTCAAGAACATCGAAGATTGAAACTGTAAAATGAGCATGCGACTGAGAAAAGGAAGGGATTTGCAGCTCCAACCGGCGCCGGAGGCAGAAGGCGGCGCCGCCGCCGCCGCTAAACCTGCAGCGAAGAAGACAAAGCCGGTCTTCGAGGTAGAAGCTATTCTTGATAAGAGGATTCGGAAGGCACGCAATTTCTTATCTTTTTCACTATTTTATATAACTTCTGCTTTCGTCTGTAAATTATTTCTGTGCTAAAGTTTTGATTTGTTTTCCGCGGCTGCTGCTGCTGGAACAGGGTTCACCGGAGTATCTGATAAGTTGGTGAGTTTTCTTCTCAATTAGTCTTGAATTTCAACTGTGTGAAAACTTCTGTGTTTCCGAATACTGGATTTTTATTGATTGGTGTTTAATTTGCAGGCTTGCCTATCCAGAGGAGGCAAACTCTTGGGAGCCACTGAAGAACTTGAAGCAATGTGCCGCTGCCGTAGCAAAGTTTGAAAAAAAGTATGTTCTTGCTTTCCTTCACATTTTGTTTTGCACATTCATATAATCTGAGTTTTGTTTGGAAATGTTTAACCGAATGTCATGTAGATTGGCTCTCATCCTTTGTCTTTGTGCAATTTGATATGATCTTCACATTTATTTTTCATGTTTTGCTTTGCACATTTTGTAGATTAAACTCATAATCATAGTTTTTCTCAGTTATTTGCATGTTTTAGGGCTCCTAGCTAGATTACTCTGATCTGTTGTTTTGCATTTTGATATGATCTCAAACTTTTCTGTTTTCCGTTCTTCAGCTTGGAGGCTTTGAAGAAAGCTCAGAAGCGCGGGAAAAGAGTTGCAGAAGCATCTCAGGCGCCTAATAAAAGACAGCAGATCCGTTCCGATGACGTTGCTTCGACAAGTAGTACTGCTCAGGCACCGGCGCCAGAACCCGTCGGTGCGAATAACGTACCGCTGCAGCAGAATGATGTTCCAGAAAGTCCCGTCGTCGAGATTCTCGGGCCGTTAAGGTCTAGTTATACTGGAAACAACGTGAATGTCCTTTTCACTGCCATCAGGTTTAATCTTCTGCTCAAATTGCGATGATTTAGTTGGAAATAAATAACAGTTTTTTAATTCAGTGTATTACTTATGTGATTGCTCTTAGGGCTGATGGATCTAAGTCTCTCGTCAACAACCTGTATCTGAAGACTGGTTATCCTGATGTGGTAATAAATCTATCTTTACAATATTTGATGATTTATCGTTTGGATATTCATATTTGACTGGATCAATCGTTCTTTTTTGCTTTGCAGTTGTTGAACTACTACGAGCAGCATCTCTTTGCAGGGCAACATGGGAACTGATTCTGAGACTTCTTCAAGTTTTATGTTGAGACCATGATCGTGCGTATCTCATAATATGATGAACTACTAAATTGTGGAACTGAATTTGTAATTAATCTTCCTTGGTTTCAAAACATTTATACGATTGAAATTCTACATATATGATGATGCACTTCTTCCACCCTTCTTGTCAATTCTTTTAATGTACATTTGACCATGAAAATTGACTAGTAAACAAACAATAATATGATGAATACTAATTCTCAATTGAGACATGTCTCTGTTGAGATCAGGGACGACTTTACAATCGTTTCAAAAACAAAGGTACACACTAAAAAGGGCGCCTAAATAGAGGGACTAAATTGCAAAAACATGTTATTTTCCCCCAATTTCTCCTTCGTGGTTCAGATGTCGTTCCTTCGCCCGTCAGCGATTCAAAAAGACTCACATTCAACTGTACACCGTCGCCTTCAAAAGTTGCTAGAAGAATTCGGTCTACTGCCAAGGAGATCCTGTGCAGAACCATGTCGAACAATCAACTTCAAATTGTGAGCGATCCAACATTGGATAAAAATATCAAGACATAACAAGAAATTCTCAAATAAATTGATTGAATGATGACTAAAAGATCAAGAAAATAATAGTAAATGCTCAATCACACAGAGTCAAAGATCAAGACATAACAAGGATGAAAACAAAACATGAATACTCAAGCAAATTAGTTGAAAAATCGAGACAAAACAGTAAAAGATCAAGCACGTTGACTAAAAGATCAAGACATCATAGTAAAAGGTCAAACACATTGACTAAAAGATCAAGATATCACACTAAAAGCTCAAGCATATTGACTAAAAGATCAAGACATCACACTAAAAGTTCAAGCACATTAACTAAAAGATCAAGACATCACACTAAAAGTTCAAACCCATTGAGTTATGAATGCTCAATCAAATTGATTAAAAGATCAAGACAAACCCGTAAAAACTCATGCACAATGACTAAAAGATCAAGACAACACAGTAAATACTCAAACACAATTCCTAAAATTAAATTCTTAATCACCTTCACTCTTGTCCAAATAAACGCTATTATTTCCACCTGCTCATTGACTGATTGACATCACCACCGGCGGCAGCGGCTTTCTCTTCAACCGGCAGCGGAAGCTTTCTCTTAAACCGGCTCGTCGACGACATCAGATTCGCTGCTATGGGAGGACGACGACAAAGACCAAAACGACATAGCATTGGAAGAGACGTGGTGGTGAGAGTGTTGTTGTTGTCGCCGCTTCCGAGTAAAACGAATTCGCCACGATCTTCCTCGCCATGGAGTTGATGTCGAATTCGTCAAACAAATCGGAATCGTGGTAGATGAAACGAGAAGGAGGAATTGCGACAGAAAGAGGGCAGAATTTGGGGGTTTTATGTTATAAAGTTTTGGAAATTGCAAATTGGTTCATGATGTTTGGCTTAATTACCAAATAGCCCCGTTTTTTAATTTGCTGCTATAATAGCAATCTCTTGGCCCTTAGTCTCCACAGGGACAGGTCTCACCCAAAACTTTCTCCATAATGAATGGTTAGATTATGTGCAACTCAGCTGGGAAGATATTTAATATTCAAACATTAATTATTGTCCAGTCTGATAATAATAACGAGGTGGATAATTCCATATGAGTACTCGATTTAGCAAAATGTTTGCTATCTCTAGGAATCCAAAACGGATAAATTAACAAGCACATGCTCACACACTACTAGAAGATCCACCTATACGCACCAGTTTTTGACCCCCCAAGCAGCGGTTTTTAGGCCAAATTTTGACCGGTGCGTATGTATAGAGGTACTAGATTTGGACTTTTCTTAGCAGCAGTTTTTGTACCGCTGCTACTTTAATTCCGACAAGCAGCGATTTGAAAACCGCTGCTTTAAAACGTTACTAGATTTCTCTAGCAGCGATTTTCAAACAGCTGCTTTAAACCGCCTGAATTTCGCCAACCACTGCTAGATTAGTAACAATTCAGTCCCCATAACTTTCTCATTTGCAAATTACCTATCAAAACTTTTATATTTGCGAAAAAAATCCAATACTTTTATATATTAACAAATCGAACTACAAAGTTTTTTTTACTTACAATTTTATTCTAAAATCCCTATACTATCTACTTTTTACAACAAAAAAATTCACACTAAAAGTTCTATATTTGCCTTAGCAAATCCACAAAATTCATCTCGAAATCTCATCTACATAAAAAAAATATTCATCTTGAAACCCTCCTACTTCATCATCGTCACTGGAAATTGCTTCTATCTCTCTTCTGCCCATGCCAAGGTGGTAATATATAGTGTGTAAATGAGATTACTAACTGAGTCCAACATCCTTCTTGTCCACATCAAGCACGGCATCTAGTAATTCCAAAACCTGCAAAGTCAGTCAGACATTTCATCAAACACCTAGTCTGCACATTAAAAAAATTGCTCACGTATACGTAAAACCCACCAAATCATGAAACGGGTCGCGCCCGAAAACGACATGAGAGCACATAGAAGCGAGAAAAATGACAATGGTATCTGCAGGTTGCGGGCGAGGAGGATTTGGGCGAAGGACGAATTTCGAAGCAACCGAGCATCGCAAAGAATTGGAACCTACAGTGGAAGTCGTGAGGGATTTTGAGAGAGAAAGGGATGAAGATAGAGATACTTTGAGAAAAATGATAATTATTTTAAGGTGAGATTTAATTGATAAAGAGATTGTCAGTTTACTTATTTGAGAATTATTTTAAGGTGAGATTTAATTGATAAAAGAGATTAATGAGTGCACTTGTTAAAGATTCTATAGATATTTGTGCAAAAGTTATTTTAGTACTGATTTACTACACCTAATGTTACCATAAATACACTAATTATGCCATAATAGTTGAAGATATCGACGGATACTTTAATTACCATAAATATACTAATTATTCATTTTTATAAATTCTCTCTAACAAATAAAAACAAATTATGTGAAACATTCGTATGAGATTGGTCTCTTGGTTTGTTTAATGGATAAGTTAACACAAATTTTCACTTATTTTTGAGAAAAAATTGTGTTGAAAATAATAGAACAATATGAATGAGAGTTCAACGGTTTTTGCAAATACAAATTTGTGGTCTTAAATTTGGCTGTTTTGACTCTTCACATTTTCAATAAAAGTAACAAGGAGTACTTCATTTTTTAAAAATAATCACAAAATAGTATACTCATGATCATAATTTCATAATTTTCATATACAAATTATCTATTTTATCGGATGCGGGATTTAAATTTAAACTTAATTTCAAATTTAATTGGTAAAACGTAAAATGAAAATAGTTTCATAACAACTTAACTACAGTAAAAAAATTGACATTTATATCAGAATTTGACATTAATTAGTCAAAAATACAATACTCAATTTTCATTAAAAATATTTATATTTATATTATTTTAATTATTATATATTTGATATATTAATCATGTAATATTTAATAATCGTATTTCATCAATCAATCAGCGGTAAATAATTCCACACGAAATTTAGTTTTTAATTAAATAAACTGAAAAAAATTTAGTTTTATTATTCCACACCTAGCAGCGCTTAAAAATTTTAGTTTTTGTTTCAGAATGTAAAAAAATATCTTAGCAGCGGTGCATCAATGCTAATGATTAAATCAGCTGCTTATTGTACTTACAGCACCGGTTTCGGTGGAGCGTCGTTATAAACCGGTGCTCATTCTACTTCCAGCACCGGTTTTGGTGAAGCGCTGCTAAAAACCGGTGCTCATTGTACTTCCAGCTAGGGGTGTTCAAAACAGGGTACCCGGACTTTCGGGTACCCGCACATCCGGGTACCCGCATATGCGGGTAGCTTAAAATGCGGCCCGTGACCCGACCCGGAAGAACAGGGTACCCGGAAGTGCGGGTACCCGAAATACCGGGCCGGGTTTCAGGGTACCCGCCGACCCGATTGTTATAATATATTAATATTTTTAGGAATTTCATCCTAACAAATCGGTTTAATTCACCCACGTACTATGTTTTAAATTTAGAAAACTTGAGATTTTTTTTCAAACATGAAAAATGAGTGTTAGAAAAAAAGTGTAAAAGAAAATTACTAAAAGTATGAAACTAAGCATAACATTTTCACAAATATTTTAATTCACTTCAAGAATTCAATATAAATATCTATTTGTACGAAAAAAAATCAAACAAATTATAATTTGAGTTGAAGGTTTACTTGAAGAGTAAATATTATATATTATATATGAACTAGACTATCCATGAAAAATCAATCGTAAGACGTTTAAATTTAATTACTCTCGATATTGCCTAAAAGTTATGTATAATCTTAAGTATCTATTATAATTGAGGAAATAAACAAAACACTTGTATTGAGTTGATAAGTTCAAGAGGGTAAATTCATTTCCTATGCCCAAAATTACAAGTATAAATGATATTTGACATTAATATTTAATAAATAAACATATATAATACCGGGTTTCCGGGTACCCGGAAAAAGCATTTGTGTGACCCGGACCCGGACCCGGAAAATAGTATAATACTCGGGCCGGGTACCCGTCCCGGAAAAATAAGAAATTACCCGGTTAATTTATGCCGGGTCGGCGGGTCAACGGGCCGGGTAGTGCGGGTCGGGTATTTTTGAACACCCCTACTTCCAGCATCGATTTTGATGAAGCGCTGCTATAAATCGGTGGTTATTGTACTTTAATCATCGATTTTGATAAAGCGCTGCTGAAAACCGGTGCACATAGGAGGTCTCCTAGTAGTGACAGTTTAATCATTCTGGGGAACTTACCTTTATCTACTTCACCTACCTATTTAAAAGTCCTTTTTTTTCTTGATGAGATTGGAATGCCAACTATTAGACGAATTGAAACACCAATTGAATGGTTATATGTTCGATCCAATAGGGAAGAGCTTATGGAATTTTTTTAGAAGCATGTTGCTTCATGAACTTTGAATCAAAACTTGCCATTATTTTTAGGCATTATGGCTTACTTTGGACTTTATTTAGAGCTAAGGGTACCCAATACAATAACCCCCACCAAGGTTTGGTTGCACTTCAAAAAACAAATAACATGACCTTGCTTGAGCTTTTGAGGCGTCGGTCTAATAAATTTCCCTCCATATATTGAGTGATTTCAATTTGAAAAAATACCACTTGTTTGTAAAGTATTCGAAGAAAAATAATACTTTTAAAAAAATTTAATAGATAAAAGTCAATTTCACTATGCACATTTATTAGTTTTTTATAGTTTTAATAGGTTTTCCAAAATTTTATGTTATTTAATTTGATTTTTTGGGTCGCTCCCTATAACATTTTGGGTATAATGAATTACAGTAAAATTCTTGAAGAAAGTTACTGCAGTATTGCACATCCTCTTGTTAATCACTGTGATAACAAAATGTATAACAAAAAAATTCCAGAAACCAAGATATATATAAAACTAGATAAAAAAAAATGTAAAAATGCTCATAGATGTATATACAAATAAATGAGTCTATACCATAGCTCCTAGTGACGCCTAACAAATTAATTGAAGTTTTTTATAGGTTATCTAGCTGATTAATCCGAGAAAAAGATAGTTTAATTTAATGTCAACTTGTAATTTAATGTCCAACTTGTACTTAATATTAGACATTTTCAAGTTTATCAACTATTTTTAAATGTTCCTAATTTGTAGAATGATCTCAACTTTTATTTATCAATAATAAATTTCATGATAAATTAATGTTTTTTGAAAGAAAATATTTGATCAAGTATATATGGCCCTGTTTACCAGAGCTTATCCGTAGATCAGTTCAGTTCAGTTCAGTTCAGTTCAGATCAGTTCAATTCAGTTCAGTTCAGTTCAGTTCAGTTCAGTGAAAATGCAATTTGATGAAATTCAGGTTAATTCAGTCATGCTGATTCCATTTTTCAATACATCAATTTTCACTTCAGTTCAGTTCAATTCAGCTCAGTTCAGTTCAATTCAGTTCAGTTCAGTTCAGTTCAGTATATCAAGAAATAAGCTCTAGTAAACAGGGCCTATATCTCTATGATCTATCAAGAAAATTATTTCGTAGTAATTAAGTTAGAAATTGTTTCCAAACATTTTCCCATATAAAGATAAAAATATAATCTTTATCAAATCGTAGAGATTGTCTCTCTGCCTCTTTAAATAGTCCGTCTCTTTCAATGAATGTTTAGCATTTCTTCACGTACTTCAAACATTTTTCATTCAGCTGACTAAAATGTCAACAATTAATCATGTAGCAATTCTAGCAATGATATGTGTGATGGCGCTAATGGCACGCTCCGAGAGAGAGGAGCGTGTTCTGAACTCTCCGGCAAAGCCAACCCAACTCACCGTGTACTTCCAGCAGATCTACGGTGGTCCAGATGCCAACTCGTTCGCCGTGGCTGGTCCTCCCAACCGGCCGTTAAACATACCTGATCCCGGAACAATCACCGTGGGTGATTATCCGGCGAGACTAGGCGTTGGCGTCGATTCAGCGCCGATCGGCCAAGGACAAGGCTTCCAAGTAGTAACTCTCTCCGATGGAACTAAAGCCTATGCTTCTTTCTCCTTGGTTTTCACTACTTCCAAGTATAAAGGTTCTATGGAGTTTCAAGGAATATACAGTGCATTCGGCGGTGAGCTTTCACTAGTTTCCGGCTCCGGCGATTTTAGAGGTGTGAGTGGATATGGTGCTGTTGAAATAGCCCTTCAAAACCCGGCGGCAAACTACAATATCTTAAAGCTGGTGATCAACCTTAAATACCTCCATTAGGAGGTCATGTCGTGCAAATGCTTTATCTCAACTTTATAAAGCCTGAATAATACGTGACCAGTAATGAACATGGTTTATGGTTTGAAATCAAACTAGAATTAATTACTCTAATGGTCACATGAAAGTTCGGATAGTTTTATTTTTGAAAGAATGTAATTCACCATTGTTGGTGTGTTTGTCATATTAACAATAAATAGAATACATGTCTAGTACATATATACAATGAATCTAACATATTCTAAATATGCAAATATATGTACAAACATGTTGGCCCGTATTCATACCATAATACCCCTAATATTGTTAAGGCGAAAAATGAGCTTGAAATCATAGTATCTTCGATCCCTCATAAAACACGAACATGTATAGTATCTTCGATCGCTCATAAAACACGAACGGTTAAGTATCAGCTGAGGTGCACCGGAATCCCATGCAAAGAATGTAGGAGTTGAAATGTTGAAACCATGCTCGTGGAGCTGTTTGAGTCCATAAATGGCCTTGCGAAGACAACAGACATAATTAATCTGGATGAGCATGATCAGTAAAACTAGATGGTTGTTCCATGCAGACGGGAGCATCAAGAACATCGTACAAAGGCCAGTCAACTCATAATCTACGAATTGTTGATTAGCTGTGAGACTGCCTGTCTGTGAACGGGTCGTCGTGCAATGTGTCGATCTTGGTGGAGAAACCGACGGAGAAGCAGACGAAGAACCACCAGGAGACAAATTAGTACACTGAGTGGTAGACAGAGCAGGCGAAGGACTAGGAGATGACTGTAAAAGACTAACATGAGTTGGTGGAGAAGCCGATGGTACTGAGGATGGAGACATGGGAACATGAGTCGGGGAGCCAACATGGGATGACACCGGAGATATACCAGAAGAACTACTAGAAGTAGAAACATCATTAGCTTGAGAGCTCGGTGAAAATGACCATGCAACCTGAGGCTCAAAGAATGAAGAAGGCTTCAAAGACAATGTGGAAGAGGCATCCTGTAAAGAGGTAGCATCCTGTGTAAATGTGATTCATCTTGTGTATCCATTGATGATAATTCACGTTTAATATCGGAGTCACAAAAATTAATTTGATCAGAAAAGTGACAACTCCTCACAGTGAAAGGTTTTGATGGATTTGAAGAGAAAAATTTGGTCGCAAGTAGCGCAACTAGTTGTTTGGGAAAAGTTTAGTAATCAGTGGGCTTATAGTTTTCCACAAGGTGAATCGAACATCAATTACTTTCTTTCTTTTTTTGTTGATGATCTAGTCATCTCAAATCCTACCTAACGAGTCATTTTTCCTTTGGATTTTACACATTGTTGGGAGAGCCTCTACGTTGGATAGACTACAAGAATATGAAATTCTCCATTTGCTGCTTGCGTGACACCCATCCAGAAACCGCAGTGTATATTTGTTTCTCAAGTGCATGTATTCGAGGGGGTGTTTCACTATTTGGGATTGCCCACGTTGCCTAACCTTCGAGGTTTTTAGCGCTTGGTGTGCATATGGAGTCAACGTAGAGCCAAAGAAAATTCATGCTACTAGTTTCTACCCTATACCAGCTTTGGCAACAACCAAATTGGTGGGCATCTGAAGCTAGTAAACTCACTGCTTTGGGATGCTGTGATCTTGTTTTAGTAGAATTTAGCTTACGTGCTAAGTAATTTTAAATGGGATGTAATAGTCATATGTTTGTAGATAGTGGCGAACTAAATGGACGAAAACGTGTAAAGAATTGAATTTTTTTTATTTTATTGAGTTAATGAAATACATGATATGATTATCTGAATTAGGTGGTGGCCGAATCATGCGATGGTCGAGTTGCTGATGAGAATATAGAAAATTCCATCATTTGTAAATTTTCATCAGGAATATATAAAGAGGAGACCATATAACGTACAACATGCAGACCAGACCAGACCATTAATGAAAATGTGACATTGTTTCATTACTAGAAACCGCGCTTACATCATTACAAGCAATACGAAAGAGATGGTTGCTTGGACTTATTCTTATACATAAAATAACTAAAAACATACGTCAAACGTAGCTGAATGCATATGAGAATGGCATAATAATATCAGACCACCATTAATTTTGTGACTCAACAAAAAGTGATGGTGTAATCAGCTCCGGTGCAGGTAAAGGTACTGGATTGGTCATCATGAGCATAGCTATAGGCCTGAGGGCATTTAGCCTTGAAATACTGAGAATAGTTGGTCGGTACGCATTTTCCCCGGACCGCGTATTCGCCGGAGCAGCAATATTCAGGCTTCCCGAAAGCAACGCACGCACTCTTGCACCCCACGACGGCGTCGCCGGACCGCTGTTTCAGCTCTTCAGGACACTGTCCGTTCACATCAGCCGTGCATTTGACCTCGGTGCAGTCCCCGGTCCCGGAAGTCGGCTTTATAGAGATGCCGATGTTGAATCCGTCCACCAGGCTGACGTCGTATGTATCCTGGGAACCGAGGGTGATTTCCACCAGAGAAGTCGGCGTTGCGCCACCAGCTCCGTTGCACTGTACGGCGCCGCCGCAGTCTCCGGTGGCGCAGGTACCCTTCCCGGATGGGTCGAAGTTGCATCCGCTGCGGCCCCAGATGCGGCCGGACCATCCTGCCGGTGCCGGAACAGCCTTCTCGGCGTTCGGTGCCAACTCGAATCCGCCGTTCATCAGCTGCGGTCCGGTTCCGGCTAACAGACCGGCGTATATGGTTTGTTGACAACTGTTTTTCACCGTGAAAGTAGTTGCTTCCAGGTGATGCACTGCATGCAAGAACATCAGAAAATTAAAGACAAATAGTTTATAGGTAATAGGTGTATATTGCATATTACATTAAATGTTATGTTAACATGCATATTTATGTGACCATGCACTAAAATAGGGGGTTTAATGTAAAATTAAAAAATTATACTCCTAAATAGTTTGGACTATATATCAATTAGGAACATATTTAAAAAGTTGGATTTTCAGGAACCAATTCGTAGAATTAATATTATATGAGCATAAAATAGTTGTATTTAATTGTTAAGGAACAAATAAGTACCTGAAAATGAAACAAGAAGGATGAAGGTGAGCCAGGTGAGAGCCATGATGAGTATTATATGTAATTGTGTTCTACAAAAGATATGCTAGCTGTTGATTTAGGTGATTATAACAACGAGGTTTCATGGCTGTATTTATATAGGTGGGGAGGGGCAAAAATGACCAAATCTTTTGTGTACTACGATCATAACGTGACAAAGAACATCTCCAATGCTACCTTCACTTTCAAAAATATCAATTGACATGTAGGATTGAGAGTGAGAAATTGCAAAAATCATCTCCAACCCAGGCATCAATGTAGGGGTCAATCATAAGTGGCATATGATGTGGATTGAATGTGTCAATTACATCCTCTATATATTGATGCTCAATTTGTAGCCTTCAATTTGACAACTTAACAAATATAGAGTTTTAATCATTACATCTTTCCATTTTTAAATTTGAAACATAAATGCACTATTTAATTTAATGATATTTTGTGACAATTTGATGGTTGCATTGGAGAACCAAACTTCAAAATGAAAACCTTCAATCCTACATCATATTGACACCCAATAAAATTTAAACATTTGACACATATTTTTACTCTTGACCATCTCACCATTGGAGATGCTCTAATTAATTAGTTTTGCACAACCTGAATTTTCTGCGTGGGTTGATATTTTCTAACTTATCAAATTAAATGGAGTAAGGAAAAGTATGAGAAGACTAGACTTTGAAATTTATTTGCATTTGTGATTCACGTATCTATGTAGTTCCTTACCAGAACCGCAATTACCTCATTTTCTTCCATTTTTAGGGGGAGATTAAGCTAGTCCTAACACTAACAAAAGTAAATTCGTTTGATTTGATCCCCTATGTTATACTTATATATCATACTCTCAGGCTTTAAGCCATGTTTGCCAGAGTTTGGCCCTGTTTACTATAGATACGGAAAATTGATTAGTGTATTGAAAATTTGATGTATTGAAAAATGGAATTAGCATGGCTGAATTAACCTGAATTTCATCAAATCACATTTTAACTTAACTAAACTGAACTGGACTGAATTGAATTGAACTGAATTGAACTGCACTGAACTGATCTACATATAAGCTAGCTTTGGCAAACAGACCAAATTATCGCTAGAACAATTCAGTTGAGTTCAATTCAATTTAGTTTAGTTTAGTTCAGTTCAGTTCCGTAAAAATTTAACTTTATGAAATTTAGGAATTAATTCAATTACATTGATTCTTTTTTTTCAATACATTGATTTCACTTCAGTGTAGTTCAATTAAGTTCAGTTCAGTTCAGTGCAGCAAGAAATAAGCTCTGACAAACAAGGCTTTAATTTAATTTCTATTTTAATTTTAATTAATTTTATATCTTTTGTAATTAATAGAAAGTTATAATTATATTATGTTTTCAAATTTATATGTTAGGTAAAGTCTAGCAGTATATGACTTAAATTAGGCAAAATTATATTTAGCTTCTGATTTTTGTATCTGGAAATATCATTATATCATAATATCTGTAATATGTGTGATTTTATTCACCAAAATCTGTGAGCGCTGATAAATCTATTCTGTTTGTGGGTTATGTAATTTCATTATCATTATTATCCTGAGTTGTGGATTTATTTCCCCCAACACATATTTTGGCTATATTGAACACGATGTACAGTAGGTTAGTAACATAATAAGATTTGATGACAATTTTATACTAATGAAAATTTATTCTGCTTTTACAGCAAATTGAAAATTACAAGATTAATTTGATCAAACAAATGAATTATTTTTTTGCCGACATGCGCTAAGTTCATTTATTCATCTCACCTAAATGAGACTGTTGTATTTATATTTTCGCCAAACTGTTGGATTTGCATCGCTGTGGCAGTGGACTTTTTTTTGTTATAGAAATTCTTGTGGAATTTTGAAGGAAAGCATTTAAGTACCTAAGTTTGGCAGGCATTTCTCTGGAAGAGGGTCACTGACAGACAAAGGTTGGCCAAATTGAAATAAATTTTGCCAGTTTAATTATTGACTAGATATTACTATGAGTAAATTTGAATTTTTGTATCAAAGTTTGTTTATATTATCATTTTTAATGTAATGATGATATTAGTTTTTAATCAATATTATAGGTTTCAAAAAAAACATCTATCAACAACCATTGAAATTTAATAAATAAATGCACAATATCAATTACAAACTTTAAAATACAAAACCAACATTCAACATCAACATTATTAATCATCACTTTCAAAAAAAACATTGTTAATAATCAATAACAAAAAATTACAAAAACATCAATTATCTAATATTTAATCTACCTCATATTAGACTTAATTTCTCATTTTTAAATGTGCTAAAAAAACCACATATTTTGTTTAGAGTAATTTTCTAGTGAGACAACCTCACCCATGAGACAAACCCAAATAAGTAAAATTTCATTGATGCCACCTCATCGTAACTCACTACCATCTCATCAAATCTCGACGTCACCTCATCAAAATCTCGGTGACAGTTCATCAAACATGTCACTTCATCAAAACATTTTTATCATTTTGCACCTGCCTCTCCCAAGAATTGGTCATTTGTATATATGGACATTCCACATTAATTGTTACTTTTGGTTATTCCCTTTCCGCCAAGCATTAGGACCGTTTGGTTGAGGAGTTTCAGTAAAGGGAAAGGAAATCAACATCATCGATTCCCTTTGTTGCTATTTGGTTGTATTTTTTTGGGGTTGTTCCATGCAAGTCCATTTTTCTCTTGCATGTCCGTATTTTTACCATAATACCCCTACTATTGTTAAAGGTAAAAAATGGGATTGAAATCATAGGGTTCCATCAGGGGGCATTATGGTAAAATATGGACCTGTAAGGGAAAAATGGACCTGCATAGAGAAATTGCTTTTTTTTCATTCCTTTTCTCCGTTTTTCATGTTTTGTTTCCCCCAAATACTTAATCATCATTCCCCACTTTTCCCTTAGGTATGGGATTCCCCAATATTCCTCTTAGCCAAAATCAACTTTCACCACCAACTACTACTACCATAACCGTCACCACCACCACTCCGGTGACAGCTGCCACCACAACACCGCCACCACTCCGATCACCACCTCCACCACGCCACCAATCTGATCACCACCACCACCACTCCGGTGACTGCAACCACCACCAAAACACTGACACCGCTCCGATCACCGCTGCCACCACACCGCCACCACTCTGATCACCACCACCACCACCACTCCGATCACCACCATCCATTCCCCGAATTTTGAACCAAACAAGAAAAAATGAATGAAGGAAAATTAATTCCGTTACATAACTTGAACCAAATTAAATGGAAAATCACTTATTTCCCCTTTCCTTTCCATTCTCTTTGTTGACTCCTTTCTGTTTCCCTCTGTAAACTAAAAGTCCTATGATTTCAAAAAGACTAAATTCTTTTTTGAGCCCAACATTCAAAACATCTGAATTTTTGCCCTAACATTCTAAAGGTGTTCTTTTTTAACCCTAACATTTACAAAACATTTTTTTACAATCCGTTAGGTTTGACCGTTAAAAGTGAGTTGACTTCTGTTAATCCTATTACTTTAGGGGTATTTTGGTCATTTCTACATTTAAAATTTTTTATTTCTATTCGATCTTGAGAACTTTCTCAATTATGTATTCTCCTCCACACACACCACTCTACGTCAAGTTCCTCACTAGGGATATTTCAGTCATTTCACATCTTTACAAAAATTATATTCTTTGTTTCATTACACTTTTATTTTATTTTATATTTAACATGGCACTTTCTCTTTCACCTTCACGATAACTGATCCGATCTGTCCGAAATTTTTCAGACAAGTCCACCACCAAGAATATTTTAGTCATTTAAAAAAACCCTCGCCTCCCTCTCTCTCGCCTCTCTCTCTCTCCCCCTCACGGCCACCGCCCGCCGATTCCTGCTCGCTCTCACGGCCGCTACTGAACCAAAGGTCGCCGATTCCTGCTCGTTCTCTCACGGTGGCCGATGATCCTTCCTTTGCAGGCCCAATTTGGGGTGGCCGCCGGCGACCTCCGCCGCGACGGTAACCCCAGCCGGCTCTCCGATCTTCGACCACTCCGCTTTCTACTGGAACAGGGCACCGAGATTCTTGAGAGATCTAATGCCGCCGATTTTCTAAACCGTAGAGAGAAAAACACTTGCGTCCGCAAGAACCAGATGTTATCCACCACCACCACCTTCACGTTAATTGATCCGATCTGCACCGAAATTTTTCTTCCTAGCCATGTTCAACCGCAACTGGACGATTTCCAATAGTTTACAAATGCAATAAATATTTATTTTCAAAAATAAATTTGGTCATTTGAAATAATTAAAAAAAATCAATTTTTAACATTATTTGGGTTTTTTATTTTTAATATGATCTTATTCACATTTGTCATTCATGACTCTCCTCTAACCGACACCGCCATATCTGATCCGGTTGACAGAGATGTACTCCCTTCGTCCCAACCAAAACTTCTTACTTTTCTTTTTGGTCCGTCCCAATCAAAACTTCTTACTTTCATTATTTCTTTTTTTGGCAAAAAAACAACTACAAAAGACAAATATACCCTTAATGAATTCTTACAAACAACCATAACCATAAGTGATATTCCATTTATACCCCTTCAAACTCCACTTACAAGATATAAAAGGCATTTTTCTTAAAATCCTAGCCAAATTCAACTAAGAAGTTTTGGTTGGGACGGAGGGAGTATGTGTAAGGTAATAAAATTGTGTTAAAAATCAAAGGAAGTACAAAATAGGAAAAAGAATCATTTTAAAAAAGTTTCATAACTTGAAATGACCAAAATACTCCTAAAATAATGTGATTTTTGGAAGTCAACTCACTTTTAACGGTCAAACTTAACGAAATGCAAAAAAAAATTTGTTTTTAGAATGCAAGGGCCTAAGAAGAACATTTTTAGATTTTTTGGGCAAAAATTCATATAATTTGAATGTTGGGGCCTAAAATTACCTTTTCATGGAATGTTGGGGTTAAAAAAATGAATTTAGTCTTTCATAAAAGAAGAATATTAACAGTGCAGCCCATACAATGTTACAAACCCTTCACTTTAAATCTCGACGTAACATTTGCACCCCCTTGGCTCTTTAATGTCAAGTCTAAATCAAAATAACTAACATTTTCTATAAGACTATAACAGATTATCTTAAGCCTCATATCCTCTCTCTTTCTTGCTGAGTTACAAAAACCGGAAACTCTCCTAGGAACTCTGATCTCAATTGCATCAACAGTCTTCCGAGATAATTTAGGCCTTCCCCATCTCGTCATTTTATTATGATAACAATTTTTAAACGGAATTCACTTTTTTTTTCAGACAAAATTTACTAACTTTGATTATGAAATTTAGTTCATATGATTTTTCAACTAGCAATAGTTTTTGGTATATTTGTAGAATAAAAATAAGTCTAACATATTCCTTATAATGTTATCATACTACAAATTTTACTCCATGGTATAGTGTCAAAATTACATTATAATAACGTAAAAAAAAGTAAAAATAACACATACTAAACATACAAATCTAACAAAATTTTACCTGATACAATATTTTGAAAGGAATGAATCAACATTACTCTTAAAATAATAATATAATATCACTAATGTTTTTTTAACCCTACTAATTCATTATCATCCATTGACTTTACAATTTCCTTTTGTCATCTCCACTCCCACTCCTCCACTCCTCCACTTCTAGTTTTATGTGGCAAAACATAATCCCAGTAAATCTCAAAAGGAACATAACAAATCTAAAACATCAGCAAAGCAATAGTAGTTTTAACTTTCGTACTTACATAATTTAGCCAAGTAAGATCAAGGGTAGGTTACATAAACAACGTAGTCCGATTTAAATCTAATAATTACTGACAGCCATTGTCCTAATCATAGATATAGAAAAGAATATATGAAATATAGCAAGGTAAAAGTAAATGCACATCATGAAACAGATACACATTTAAATGTTGTAACCTACATTCACAAGTGCAGAGATAGCGGTGCAGTCACCATAACAATCACCAGGTTCCATGTTCAAATATGCGGTGGAGCATGCACAGAGCTCTCTTGCCAAATCAACTGCCCGTAGTTTTGCTGGTGTGGTCCCCTCAGCATACAGATATCCTTCGCCAACCACTCTTTCCTCTCCAATAGAAGCACCATTTCTATGGGTGATAACACAACCAAAGTTTGGATGTGGCGCTGTGAAACCAGCAGATTTATCAGCCAACACTCTGCCGCACGTTTTATATACTTGGCATCAAGTGCATGCCGCAAAAATGGAGTATTCCTGTGCAGGAAAGCAACGGTGGTAGGTCTGGAAACAACCGGGAAAGAAAGAGCTCCTAATGATAATGCTACCATTGATCAAGTAGATGTGTAGATGTATATGTAGATGTAGAATATTTTTTGTAAATTTGGGGAGAGTATTCATCATAATTAATAAGGAATGGACATTGCTAAATCACGCCCTAATTTTTACTTACTAACGCGTATAAATACATAGATCTTTTAACCTTAAAATAAAATTAGTAAAATAATTACCATTGAATAATTTAATTACCGCGTGAACACTAGTCGCCGGATTAGTTTTGCCAAAATAATCGTTTTCGGTGATGGAGACATTCTCTATGTCCTGGAGAAGATTACCAATATAATTCTCCTGTGACTAGAGAAAAAAAGTTGTGATTTCTCCAGATACTAGAGCATAAATGCACATATTTCTTTATGTAGTAGAAAAATATAAGAAAGCGTTACAAAAAAATATTGGAGAAGGTGAACTTGAGGAATATTCTCTACCATTTAGAGAAAGTTATCATTGTCATCTCTAGATTCTTGAGAAACTCATGCAATTGTCTCCATATGCTGGAGAAGTTCATGATATTATGTTCTCTATCAACTAGAGAATGAATACGCATTTTTCTCTACCAAATAGATAATGAGTAAAGCATTTTTCTTTAACAAAGTTCTCTAGTTGTTGGAGAAAAGAGCACACGATTTCTCTAAGTCATATTGAGAAACATCAATTTTCTTAAATTATACTCAAACTCTAAGGAAGGAAGAAGCCGGTACAACGAGAAGGCTCTTAGAATTCTAAGTCCTAAGTCCTTAAATTCTAAGTCCTAAGCCGGTACAAAGAGCACACGGTACAAAATTCTAAGTCCTTAGAATTTTCTCGTTGTATAACTTATACTCAAACATATAATTTTCTTAAATTATACTCAAACATCAAGTTTCCGCTACACCTTCACTCTATCAAACTCTAAGTTATACTCAAATTATTAAATTTCAAATGTTTTAAAAATGTCATATTTATTTCTTTTCAGAGTTGATCTATATATTCCAGTTCAACTTTGTTCTACATATTTTCATATTAAGATTAAAAAATTTCAAATATATTGAAATTGATCATATTTGTTAATTCAATTCAGTTCAGTTTATCTACATCAGTGCAACTCAGTTCAGTATATTTTAATATTAAATGTACTATGTTATATTTAGATTAATGAATTTCAAATATATTGGAAATGATCATATATCTTTTAGTTAGTTTCAATTTAGTTCAATTAAATTTATCTATATTTTTCAATCCAGCTCAGTTTTTAAGTTCAAATAAGTTCAGCTAAAATTTTTAAGTACAAATGAGTTTAGATAAATTTTTTGAAGTTCATATGAATTCAGATAAATTTTTTGAAGTTCAGATTAGTTCAAATAAAATTTTTTTAAGTTCAGATAAACTTTTTTTAGTTTAGATAAACTTTTTTAAGTTTAGATGAGTTCAGATAAACTTTTTTAAGTTCAGATAAACATTTTTTAGTTCAGATCAAGTTTTTTAAGTTCAGATAAGTTCAAATACCGTGAAGAGAATATGACCTAAATGTCTTAGACTAAGAATGGTAAAAATTAGAATTAATAATGGTAATGATTGGCTAATTAAATATAGAGTAATTCTCTTGTGAGACAGGCTCACCCATGAGGCAAGACCAAATTAGGAAAATTTCATTGTTACCACCTCATCATAACTCACTATCACCTCATCAAATATCGATGCTACCTCATCAAACTTCGGTGCCAATTCATTAAACATGTCACCTCAGGTTTTTAGATGATTGATACTCTACCAATTTTTATATGATTAACTATCTTTCAGGTTTTGCTTTAAACTTCTCATATTTTAGGCTATAACCTCAATGTTTTAAGTGACACATTTTGATTTAAATTCCACATGTTTTATATTATAATGATCACCTTTTGAGTTACAAGTTCAGTTTATTAGATAATAGAAATCTTCTAGCTTTTGGTTTAAATTCCCCATGTTTCATGTTATACATGATATTAATTTCTAAATTACAAGTTCGGGTTTTAGGTTAAATCCATCATGTTACTGTAGCAAATTTCAGGTTTTGGATTAAATCCCTCATGTTACTGTAGCAAGCTTCATGTTTTGGGTTAAACATCACATGTTACTGTGCAAGGGACTGTAGCGAGACTGTAGCAAACACTGTACACGCGAGAAATTACTGTAGCGCGTGATTTGTTTAACTTTTCAAAAATTGCAAATTGATCCTTTCTTGTTTTTAATGTATTACTCTATTTTTAATTTAGTCACTGGTGTACATAGGTAAACGGTCGCTCTAGAGAGCACCCCTAAATAATATATGGCGTTAGTAATAAAATAAAGAGATTGATTTAGCAATCCAACAAGGAAAAGGTATTACCCGATATTTTTATACATTTATAAACAATCGCCCCTGTCAACACCCATCAGTCATCACCGTTCACCATTTACCATTCACCGTCATAAACCCTAAACCCTTCCGCCGCCTCCGGCTCTTTTCTACCTCCGCCGCCGCCTCTCTTCTCCCTCCGCCGCCTCCCGATGGCACCTGAAAAGGCAAAGACTGGTGTAAGCATTTCGCACTACACTCTGTAATATTTTACGAAAATTGTGAATAAACTGATGAATTTTGACTTTTGATTTGCCGCTGTGTTATTTAGGCTCCCGCGAAGGCGGCAGCTCGCACCCAGAAGAAGGGAAAGGCTCTGGAAGAGGAGGAATTGGATCCCACGGTATCTATTTTTCTGTTTCTCAACTCTGTTTGTTACTCCCATGGTTTCGTTCGATGGTCCTTAACCTTTTAGTGTCGTCATTGCAGCAATACCGCGAAAATATGCTGAAAGCCCTGGCTGCTCAAAAGGAGGCTGGGGAAAATCCTTATCCTCATAAGTTCCAAGTTTCAATGACTGTCCCTGAATTTATCAATGAGTATTCGAGTATAGAGACTGGAGCCCATCTGGAGAGTGTTGAGGTGTCCTTGGCAGGTGGAGTGCTTGGAAATGCATACTTTGTATACTTCCCTATACCCCTTGGCTTTATTAATTATGTTCTCTTGTTATTTCTGAGCAGGTCGAGTGATGGGCAAACGAGAATCATCCAAGAAGTTGATATTTTATGAGTTGCATGACTTGGGTGCAAAGGTTCAAGTTATGACTGATGCAAGGTACTACCTCTTTCGATGACTAAGTTTGGTTTAGGAGTATTTAGAATAACCTGTTAGAATACACAATTTGGAGGTCGGGTGCATGCTTTGAAACTCAGCTGTTGGTTAAAGAAATGTTGTCACTGTGTCTTTAATATCTTAACCAAATAGATAAATTTTCACTTAACACACTAGAAAATGATACTTGTTAGCTGTATATCAATCTGTTAAGCTCGTTACAATATTGATATTTTAATAGCTAGTTACTATCCTGTCCACTGAAAAGTTAGTTAGCTTGGGAGAATATGTTATACAGTTTTACCATGCTAACCTTGAAAACAGAGATGTGGAATATGTCTGAATGGACTGGAGAACAGAAAATCTACGATATTCACCCAAATTAAACAATAAAACCTGTTTATTCTCTGTTGCTCTATCTGGTCATCTCTAAGATTAGGAATTTTTCAGAGACAAAGGACCTACAGTGTGAAAGGCCATGTCTATACTGTGTTCAATTAACACCCATTGTCTTATAACACCTGGGTCATTTGTGCAGCAAATCAGATTTAGATTTGGAGAAATTTATTGCATTGCACTCTACTGTGAAACGTGGATCCGTTGTTGGTATTGTTGGATTCCCAGGTAAGCATCTGCCTTTTATCTTGTTGGTCTAGATCCTTTTTAAAGACTGCAACTATAACCTTGTATCAACATCATCATTGGCTGTAACTACATATTCCGGGTTGGTGGCTCCTAATATTGAACACCAACAAATATAAGCACTGAACATACTTGTCAAGCACATAGCAGCCGTACTATTTATTACATACAGTAGAAAATCCAGCCAAGTTCTTGCTTTCACTTTAAATTACATACAGTAGAAAATCTGGCAGTCGAAACAAATGGAATACAAACTCCAGGCAAAGTTAACCAAAGTTACAATTATTAGTTCTATTAATTAGAAGTTACAAAGCTGAAAGTTAGGGTGTGTTTGATAAACACAATAAGCGCTGAACTTATGTATTAAGTGCTTATTTAAAAGTTTACGTGTGACAACGTAAAAACAGTCATCTGAATGTAATAAGTGGGTCTGAACTTCGTGTGTAAATTGTACGCTATAAATAAGTGATTTATTTTTACTTATCACTTATGTCTGAACGCTATAGGAGTGTATTTGAAAATTATTATACGTAATTCATAGTTCATTACAGTAAAAAAGGTTAATACATGATTAGATTTGTTAGGATAAGAATATAGTAATTTTAAATTTCAAAGAGTTATTTTTAAAAATAATTATATAATCACATTTTAAGGATTAGTTTTAATTTTACGTGATTCATGTTTTAAAGGATAATTAAATGTATTATTGCATAAATTTTTAAGTTGATGATGAGAATTAGACTTCTATATATAAAAATTATTTTAATAAATAATTTGTTTCATAAATTAAAAATTACTACAACATTTTAATTTAATTATAACGGACGCTCTTGGGATTTGGATTGAATTCTACATTTTATTAAGGTTAAAAATGAAGTATAAAAATAATTTTTAAAGCAAATGTAATAATTTAGTTTAATTATAACAATATTTTATCGTTCTTATTGTATTTTCTTTTAATTGTAACCAATTAACTTTAACTTTTTATTAACATTTCTGAATATAGTTTTTATTTAAGGTTTATCAAATCATTTTACATATTCAATATTCAACACTTATTTAAATTATATAAAATAATTACATATATATAGTATTAAGCACCTATTTAAATTTTACATATATCATCATTCAACATTTATTCACCATTCAGCACTTATTTAAGTTTTATCAAACACTACACATTTTCAGCAATCAGCACTTATTTAATTCAGACTTCAGATATCAGACATAAGTCTTCAAACTTAAGTTTTATCAAACACAACCTTAATCTTATTGATGTTGTCGTGTCTTTGCTGGTAAACGTATTTCTATGTGAGTGTGTTTCTTGTTTCCTTTCTTTTTGTAGTCCTTGCAATGATCTAGGTTTTACACAAATAGACCAAACTCAAATACAGCTGAAAATGAAGCCAGACTATCCACAGTGTAATCTGAACTTGACTTCAGGAAAAGATTAAGAAATTTTTCATTAATTAAGAGGATAACATCAATAAAATCACTGGCAACTAGAAATTATACCAGTATTTCATGAAAACCCAGAGGTGTGACATGTTATATACTTTTATATTATCTTGGTATAATCATAACCAAATCTCAGACCTTAGATTCATAAGTCATCTCCTCAACAAAAGGATTGAAATGAAGTTACATTAATTCATGCAATTCTAGGTGACTTGTTTGTCCAACAAGTAGACAAGTTTTAATGACTTTAGACATATCAAAATTAATTGCAGACTGCAAAAATCCGGTTAACCTCTATGTATCGGTGATATACTTTTTAAGACTCCCTGGATGGTTAAATTGGTATATGAAAACTGTTAGGCAAGCAAATTCCAACACGTGTTATTTCTTTGTTGTTTCAGGTAAAAGTAGAAGGGGAGAGCTGAGTATTTTTCCGAAAAAGTTCACAAGTTTGACTCCCTGTCTACATATGCTTCCACACCAAAAATCGGCCCAGGCGGCAGACAATTCCAGGGTATTTTACATTCAAAGTAAATGCATTAAAGAACTTTTATGTTTTTTGAATTTCTTATATTAATTTGCCTTCATGGTTTAGAACGCTGAAGTGTGGACTCCAGGAATGGGAAGGGATCTTGACTCTTATACATTAAAAGATCAGGTTTCTGACATTTCTGCAACAATTACACTGATGATTTCATCTGATCCCATTAGTAAATATACCTAACATCTTTACTCTATGTTATGTAGGAGACACGATTCAGGCAACGGTATCTGGACATCATGTTGAATTCAGAAATTCGTGATATATTCACTACCCGAGCCAAAGTGATCACGTACATTCGGCGTTTCCTGGATGATCTTAATTTCTTGGAGGTAAGGGATCTTGCCAGGTTTCAGAATATTGTTGACTTGCTATTCTGCTTCAGTACTCTATTGCGACTTACTTGCATCATTACATTAGGTTGAAACGCCCTCGTTGCACATGATCCCTGGGGGAGCGGCTGCACGTCCATTTATCACTCATCACAATGACTTGAATATAAAACAATATCTGCGCATTGCACCAGAGCTTCATCTTAAGATGCTTCTTGTTGGTGGACTTAATCGCGTGTATGAAATAGGAAAGCAATTCAGGAATGAGGGAATTGACTTAACTCATAACCCTGAATTCACCACATGTGAATTCTATATGGCTTATTCAGATTACAATGACCTGATGGTATTGACAGAGGATATGCTGAGTGGTAAGTTATCTGTTGTGGTCTTAGAAGTTGTCTCTAGAAAGTTTCTAAACTCCTGTCTTCTTGTCAGTGAAACCTTTGAAACAATAACGTTTGTGTTCTGTAGGGATGGTTAAAAAGCTTACTGGTGGTTATGTAATTAAATACCACGCAAACGGCATGGAAAACGATCCAATTGAGATTGATTTCACACCTCCATTCAGGTCTCTTCAGTTTCTTTGCTTCTATTCCTATTCTACTTTGCAGATGTCGTTTATATGATATTATATTTTTATTGGGTTCGATGCAGGAGGATTGATATGATATCTGAATTGGAGAAGATGGCTAATCTGAATATACCTAAGGACCTTTCGAGTGATGAAGCTAACAAGTATCTGGTTGATGCATGTGCAAAGTTTGATGTCAAATGCCCACCTCCTCAAACAACCACCAGATTGTTGGATAAGGCAAGGCTTTTTATCTAATTATATGTATCATATTTGTGCACCTATCCCGTGTCAATTTAATTTTGTGTATTTGTCCTATATATCTTAAATCAATTTTGTGCATCAAACTAACTGATGTTTTTTTATATATGCCAGCTTGTAGGGCACTTTCTCGAGGAGACTTGTGTGAACCCTGCTTTCATAATGAACCATCCTGAGATAATGAGTCCTTTGGCAAAGTGGCATAGGTCAGTACCAGGGCTGACAGAGCGGTTTGAGTTATTCGTTAACAAGCATGAGGTATGCAAGAATCTTATACAGAGAGTTGTAGTTCTCATTGGTGTTCTTGACTAATTTTGCTACTTAATAACTCTTTTACTCTGCAGTTGTGCAATGCTTATACAGAATTGAATGATCCTGTTGTACAACGCCAGCGGTTTGCTGATCAGCTTAAGGTAATAATACATATGACAAAACTGCTGATATCAATGTGCATACTCCATAAATTGATTGTTTGATGTGTATGTACTAGGATCGAAATTCTGGTGATGATGAAGCAATGGCATTGGATGAGACATTTTGCACAGCCCTGGAATATGGTTTACCCCCAACTGGTGGCTGGGGATTAGGGATTGATCGCCTGGTCATGCTTTTGACAGATTCCCAGAATATCAAGGTTTGTGCCCTCGACTTATTTCTTACTGCATACTCCTTCCATGTCAATATCATATATTTTGTTTTCCTTTACCTTTATCTAATTCATCTTTGCAACAGGAGGTGTTGTTGTATCCTGCTATGAAGCCACAGGAGGAGCTGTCTGCCAAGAAAGAGGCGGCCCAACCTGCTCCCCTGCCCAGTTCATCAGTTTGATCATTATTGTGTTCTTAGTTTGATTGTTTATATATGATATTACTACATCTCATTGGATGGTGATGAATCATGCTAACGTTATTATTAAATTGTCATGTTATATGATATTGCTAAATATCTCGTTGGATGATGATGAATCTTGTGGAATTTTTTCTTATATTTGCTGAGTACTGAATTGTGGGCATTTTTCCATAGTAATAATCTCACACTCAAGTCTCATGATTTTGCATTCGACCTATTTTCTTCAATACATTTGATAATGCAACCACACGGACACAGTAAAAACCCATAAAAAAAGTGATTAGATCACTGGCAAAGGCGGTTCCTTCCAGGTCCTCCATAGTAAAAGTAATTCCCCCAGTTATTACTTTTACCTACGGTTACACCATAACAACGTGGATTGGTAGCCAAACCGGTGATAGTAGGTGGGGGTATCAACGTGTTCCTGTTGTTCACCACTTCAAGATTTCGGAAGTAGCTCGCTCCTCCAAATCCGGCTGCCGGAAATCGACCGCTGCCCATTTGGGTCCCCGTGTGTCTCCGGTTTACTTTCAAGTTTATGATCTCGCCGCCCCATTCCACTAGCGAAGCACTACCTTTCAGGGCGGTGAATATCGCGTCCGGCCAGTACCCAACTACAATGTTATTGTATTTCAGCCACCACACACGTTGTTTAGCATCCTACACACCAAAGTATTTATTTAGGGCGAGAATATCAATCAAATGGAATTGTTTGGTGATATACACATTGAATAATGAATATGATATGCTTATGTGAGGCAAATTATTGAAGAATCATTTGGTCATTTGAAGAATTTCAACCCCTGATTTTTTTAAAAAAATTTAATATGTAAATTAGAATGTAAAGATTCCATGAATGATTAAATGGGAGTAGTTGGTAATTACCAAACATTTTAGTTGACTCTCAAATTCTTTTTTCATTTGATGATCAAACAAGCATGGATGTCATTTTACATGATTGAAAAGCGCCAGTTGTATGAAAATGATTATAATTTGTAGTAAAACATTAATTTACAGTTTAGAAATCGTTTACTTAAGTACACATGCATATTAAAGTGGACATTTTAATATAAATAAGTATATACCTTCCAAACGAGAAGGGTGGCTTCAGGGCGGCTGCGGCCGGCGGTGGTGGCCATGCTGCCGCCGATCACCATTCTGTTGGTGATCTGAACAAAGCCGGAGCACCGCAAATTATAGCACCCAGTGCGTCCATAATTATCTCTCTGGAAATTAATTCACCAAATTATATCAATTAACAGAAAAATAAAATATTCCAGTTAAAAAACAGCCAGGTAAATAAGATGTACCGTCCAATATACGAACAGCCTTGTGAGACGGTCTCCCGTAACCGCTGGGTATACCTGTTTGTAATTCAAGAGTCAGTTAAGTTTGTTTTTCTATAGTTTGTTCATTTTAAATCTTCTTTACTCAATAATTAAATAAGGAGATTATTTTGAAAAGACGGTTCATAGTTTATATTTATTATTAATTATCAATTACACATTTCTAGAATTTATTAAAAATGATAATCTAACAACATTTTATAAGTAAATAGAAAGAAGGATAATGTCACTTTAAATTCAACATTTCTTCAAGTTATTCACTTTAAATTCAGCTCTGATAAACTACTTTCAACAACTGTCTAATTCAGCCTATTCATTTCATGCATATAGCACAAATACATTCCTTAAAGTACTTAAATTTAGTTTACACATAATTGTTTTTAATTGATTTAAGAAACAATCTAAAATTTTAACTCATTTCACTTTAATGTTAATTTAGTTCATCCAATAAACTATGTTCAACAGCAATAAACTCAATAAACTAGTTTAAGCATAATTTATTTACATGCCAGCCAGCTTCGATGGTGTTAAGATTAAGACCAGAACCAGCAACGATCCAGAGTTGGGATAAGCTGAATTCATTGTTCCTCTCCACGTACGGATTCCATGAACTTATCGTTGCTCTCGCTCCAAAGTAGTTTCCTCGTCCAGTAAACGTATATGCATACTGAATTAAATTAATATACAGATAAGTTCACGGAATATTAAAATAGCATTATTACAAATTTTATTTAAAACCTGTCTCAATGAATAAACATGTTTAATATGTAAAAGATCATTATTAAAAGTGATAAGATCACACCTGAAGAGAGTGAAAAGATCATTGATCATATACGGAATGATCATGATTGATGTGTAAAAGATCATGATGGAAAGTTAAAATATCAATGTTTATTCCTAGTTTCAATTCAGACTGGTTTCACAGAAGATGTTCTGTAGTATTATGTCATATTTCTTGCAATTTTAAGAGTTTATACTGCCTATTCTTCTCAAAGAAATTAGTAAACCCTTATGACCTTACTGATTGCTCACGTATTGAATTATTATAAAAGTTTGAGCTGAAAAGTCTAGATTGTAATTAGTCATATTTTTATAAATATGAAAAAGTCTAGTATACGATGAATTATTAAAAATAATTGAAACTTTTATGTTCAATAATAAGTCTAGTATACAACCAGTTATATTCATTTACACATGAAATAGTCAATGTCAGCTGTGGCCATAAAAATATTTGAAGGAAAAATGTATTCCCGCGGCAACTTGATGAATTGTTACGGAAATTCCATTCGGTGTTGACTTTTGATTCTATCTGGTTTGTACTTGATTAACAGATTACATTTGACTGTCTTTTGAAATAAATAAATAAAATGGTAATCGAATATATGATCAATCCTAAGAAAATTAAATTAATAAAAAAACGAAAGTTTTTCATGAAAATAATAAAAATTGGATCTATCATGTATATATATATATACCTCGTGAATAGATGGTGCAACAGCGGCGTTTGATGCAGCAGGTTTAGAAGTCGAACTAGGGCTCACATTTCTGGGCTTCTTTGTAAGCATCACCGCTCCTTTGCCTTTCGGCTTCTCGACTCTTCTCATCGGAACTGTTCCGACGGGGCAATCCCCGCTGTATTGCCACACTTGTGTGATCTCATTTGATTCAACTTTCTTGTCGTTGCTTGACCCTTCCGGATAACAGCTCGGTTCCAACTACATTTGCGGGAGAGACAATAATTTGTAAGATTACACAGAAGTTTCTAAACACCGTCGAGTCTAAAGCAGTATTTATGAAAGTCGGAATGATTTATCGCCAAGTGCAGCATTCTAAAGTTCCAAACACCCTACGGTGTTAAATCACTACTTTCTCTGTTCCACTTTAATTTTAATTTATTCTTGATTTTCAAGATAAGTTCGAACATATAAATTAATTAACTATATTAGTAATCGCCACAATTTTACCTTAATGGTGTGGCCTTGTAGCCTTAGATCACTCAACGCTGGCTGGCGAGTTATATTCACACAATCGATCGTGTCTCCATCTTCCGCCTGCGTATTATGCATGTCATGATCAATAGTATTTAAAGAAACAAAGATCGATATCGATTTTTTAATAAAAATATAATAATAGAATATTTACATTTATCCTTTTGACTAGTAAAAACACATGGCAAAATATTGCTCACCAGAATGGTTTTGAGAATGATGGTATCGACTAAATGGTTCAAATCTGTGGTAGCACCGAACTCTAAAACGGTGACGATGATGATCGATACGAGGCAAGCGAAAATGTGCAGTCTCCTCATTTTTTTCAGCTCCGAGGAAACTACAAACTAAGAGCGATCGATTGAATAATGGTTTGGCGTCAACTTTGTTTTGTGACATATTTATAGCTTTCGAAAACTCAGAAAATTGTATAGAATTATTATAATTAAGTCGCGGGTTTAGTTTGATGGAGAAATCATCGCAATATTATAATATGATGAACGAGTTGATGAACTGCAATCAATCAAACTGTCAATTCATGGCATGCACCTTTCAATGGAATAATTTTGTTGCGAAAAGGACTTAATATCCTCCAAAGCATAACCAGCACGTAGATGACTTGAATTCAAACTTTGGGAATAAGGGCAGGCAGCAGCTGTGAAAAATCATAATAAATATAAGCAATTTCTTCCTGCACGTACGTCCATTTTTCTCTTGCAGATCCGTATTTTTATTATAATACCCCTGATGGAATCCTATGATTTCAAGCCCATTTTTAGTCTTAACAATATTAGGGGTATTATGGTAAAATTACGGACCTGTAAGAAAAAAATAAACTTGCATGGAGCAACCACCTAAATATACATAGCCATGGGTAATACAGGCTTCAAACACACAGCCTTCAAACAACCTTTATTTGCATTCGGTTTGAAATACCCTTAATAATTTTTAGATTTCAATTTTTTTTTAAACGTACTTTTGAGATTAGAAAAAAACATGATATAATGCTTACTTTACCCATTATCTTCACTAGCTTTACCAGTGATGCAATCATAGCCTAATAAATCCTAAGGACACAACAATATACATAGGCTTCGGACAATACAGCCTCTGAGCCTCCAAGAACACAGCAATATATCATTACCTTTCGAGCAACTTTGTACCTGTTTTTATTCGGCTTGAAAAACCGTTAACGATCCACTATATTTCAATTTTTTTTAAAAATGAATTCTTGAGAATAGCAAACAACATGATTTAAACGGATTAATTTAACCAGTATCTGTGTTGAAAACCCAAGATGTACAAGGTTTATTTTCGAGAAAAGTGCTCACGTACCCCTGAGTTTTTAGTTAAGTGCATATGTACCCATGAGTTTTTTAAAAGTGCTCTGTTACCCCTGTACTGACGTTGATTTTGTCAATTTTACCTCTAAAAACTCTGCTCGACCATTCAAATGTGTATATCAGACTATGAAGTGCATTGAAAATAGACATTCAAGTGTCAGGTGGAGTTTTTAGAGGTAAAACTAACAAAGTCAACGCCAGTCCAAGGGTATAGAGCACTTTTCAAAAACTCATGGGTACATGAGCACTTAACTAGAAACTCAGGGGTACGTGGGTATTTTTTTATAATATTGAAATTGTAAATGTTTGAAGATCCTTAGATCAATTTTGGTAACTACACATATGTACGTATAACATCCCGAAAATATCATCCATTCAGGCCAGTTTCTTCTTTATTTTACAAAATCATTGTGAAATGCAACTTTCACTATTAGAATTGTTGTCAGTTATTCCATTTCATATCAGCATAGGCACTTGACCTCCGATAAACAACGGCTCTCACTAACTGCTAACCAATTTCGGTTTCGATCGTAGAACAGGTATCACATCCTTCATTCTTCATCCTACATACTCTTTAGCATATTTATTGTCATGGAAACTCTTGCGATCCTTCATTTTGTTTGATACTAAGTTGTTTGATTGGTACTAGGTTGGAAAACATGACCTTATAGTTTAGTTGTATTTTTAAATACTATTTGAATTTTATAAATGTATTGTGAAATGTCATGAAAACAAGGAAAATAAAGTATTTAAAAATACACATGGGTACCCTACCCATTTAACCCCTACCCAAACCCACCCAAACCCTCCCATTTGAAACCCCTACCCCTAAGACAACATTGGTATTAAGTATAAGTGACCATACCCAAAAGTATTTCATAGAGCCCCTAGATCATCCCGTTTTCAAGACCAATTAACATCTAATCCTTTCAATTGTTTCAAGCTTAATTTGTTCTGAAATGCAACCAATTGACTTTTTGATCTCATTTGTGAGGCTAAGAGCATGATCATAAAACATAAAACTTGATCTCTTTTGTCCTTCTTTATTAGGATCCATTAGTTCTTTTGTATCCCAAAATATTGTTGCTTCAAATGTGATCATCAAATGTGACATTCAAGAGTTAATTAAAGCAAGACATCCTTTTGGAAAGACATCCTTTCCATTTTTCTTTGATTTGTTCGTTCGTTCTATTTTTTTTATCGCAACGACGGTTTCAATTTTTCAATTTTTTTTGCGTTAATTAGTGTAGTTGTTTCTAGGTGGAGAAGATAGTCTACACCGATTTGCATTTGGACGCCCCTTGGATCATGGTCAGCTCTTGCGACAAAGGAGGAGTCGGAACTCTCTGTATTTTAGACTACGGGACTAATGAGGTGGTCGATACGGTTGATGTTCATGGATTGCGAGATATGATTTGTAAACTATATTTGTGTGATGTATTGTAAGTGTTTTTCTAGAGATTTCCTTATTGTGGAATATGATATAATTTGGTGCTTGAACATTTAAGGATGTGATATAATCTAGGGTTTAAAATTTAGAGGAAGTACATGGTTACACCTGAAGTATATTGTTTAACATGATGTGTGATGTCAAGTTCGTGAACAAGTGTGTCTTTGTCGGGGATGAGTATGGAAGCATTCATATACATGATGTGGATACCAAAGGAAATCATCAAGGCAGCACATGAGGTTGCAATCACTTGTTTGGATATCCATCCAGGTCACCATTTGGTACTCTCTGCATCGTCCGACAAAGTAATCAAGATGTGGGCTTCAGAAGAGAAGTGGGATGAGAAATGGATCTGTTCCAGATCATTTCGAGGTCATTCAAGCCCTGTGGTTAAACTGTCTTTCCATCCCATTGATACATCTAGCTTTGCTAGTGTATGTATTGATAAAATAGCAAAGGTGAGATTCATGTTTTAACCTTTATTTGGCCTACTGTTGAAAGTTACTAACCTTTGTAGTATATTTTTGTTTACCTACGTAAGAATAATTTTGGGATTTTTTTTTCACCACAGGTTATTGCGGACGAGAAAATTGCTAACACATGGATTGATCATCAAACCCAAAACTTGATCTCTTTTCTCCCTCTTATTAGGATATACATTAGTTCTTTTGTATCTCAAACTATTGTTGCTTCAAATGTGATCATCAGAAAAGTTGACTATTAGTGATGTGAGATTGCACATCTCAAAATACCAAACATAAAGTTAGGCAGCATTTTGACAATGTTTGGTATTTTCCATCAGTCATTTGGTAATGTTTGAGATTGCAGATCACTAGATCAGTGATGTGAGACTATTAGTGATTAGAGTGATGATAGAGAGAGGGAAATGTTTTAGGAAAAATTGATAGGGAATGATGTGTCGATCTAGGTGGCTATTCCATCTCATCATTTACAAAAATAAATAAATCTTCCAAATCCAATCCATCATCAATTCTTCAATCACTACAACTTTTAAAACTCTCACGTTAAAATTTAATTTATTTATTTCCTATAATAACAATCTAAATATGCCATAAATCAAAGTTTTCATTGCCTTTAGGTTCTGTTTGCCTCATATTTTATGTAGATAAGTTCATTTCAGTTTAGATGAATGTATTTTTATTTTTTCAGTTCAGCACAGTTCAATAACATTTTATTAAAGGTTACTATTATACTATAGATTAGAATGATATACGATTGATTTCAAAATTATTTCAGTTCAGTTTAGTTTAGTTAAATGTATTTTAATTAGGTTAAATATATTTCATTTCAGCTTAGTTCAGTTCTGTTCAGAAAGAAATAAACTCAAGCAAATAGGGCCTAAGTAAATAGCATTTTAATGTGAGAGACACTTCAAAAAATATTAATGTAAGAGAGAATTAAAAGTGGAAAGGTTGACAAATTGATGAGAAAGGAATAGAATTGTATTTGGAAGGAAAAAAATATTTATTTATTTTGAAAATGATGATATGGAATAGCCACCTATAGGCCCCGTTTGGTGACGAGGGTTTTGAATAAAGTTTAAATTTTTGAGTTAAATATAGACAGTTGTCTGGTCAAGCAGCTCTTCCTAGTGTTTGGTGAATTTGTTTTTCTAATTAGCTGTTTTGGTGAAATCTCTTATTTCTAAAACGCTAGAAAGAGCAGCGTTTACAAAGAATTAATTAAAAAAATATTACAAAATATCCTTTTTATCCTTATCAATACAAAATTTTCTTTTTTTAAAATCAAATTACTAAACTAAATTCCACAGGCAATTAATCATCTTAGCATACAATTCATATATTCATATGTCGTGCGTATTTGTGTACGTATATATTTATTCTAAAATATTATTTTTAATTTATATTTGAAGTATTTTATATATTAATATTAAAATGCCCGAGTTAAACATATACTACAATGAAATTTTAATTTTTTTAATATTTTTTAAAATGGGTATATTAATAAAGTATTATTTTAAATAACAGATAGCATAAAAATAAATAAATAAATGTAATAAAAATACCTTTCGATACTTCAAAACAAATAACACACTATGTAGCCTGTTCCCTTCTCTCGAATGTCTCCAAGGTGAATCCGTGATTAGGCGGCCCCCGGGTATGATGACCAGGATATGGAATCAGATTGTAGACTATTGAGAAAAACCTCTCAATTCTATCCTTGCCGGTGGAGTTTAGAACCATGGCGGTACCCCGTTGCGCAAACTCATCCATCACGGGACTCACATATACTTCGAACTTCAGGACTCTTCGACACTCCCTAAACGTCTGTGTATCAAAGTGAACGAGTTTTCGTTCGGCATCAATAGCGTCTCTTCTAAGCTGCTCGAAGTCAGGTACTTCAAGGGGTTTAAAGTCCTCATGAATTAAAGGAAAATTTCATGCACCCAGATTGAACTCCTTCTGAACCTGACCAATCGTTTAACCTTTCTCGCCGACAACCTCTTTCACACTCTGTAGTGGAGAAATCATACTTCTTTTTCTTTTCTGATCACTCCGTTCCTCCTTTTGACCCTGACCAATCGACGGATCGGCAACGTCTTTCCCGCGGCAACCTCTTTTTCTTTTCTCCTTCATTTTAGCTCAACTATAGAGAGAAGTATGAGAGGGGAGATAGAAATGTGAGGGGAGAGTTGTGATCGAGTTTCACATCTACACTCCCTTTCCAATTACACAAAAACATCACAGTAAGTAACTACACAAGAAGAGTTAATTGACAATAACATAAATTGTTCTCTATCTTAGATGAAAAGAAGTCTCTGCTTAGAGTTTTCCAAGAAGGCAACTGCCGCTTAAAGATGGCAATGGTGATTGATGTGTGGGAAGATAGATCAACCTCGTGTTCACGTTGTTCCTGCTTATATATACATGTATATACGATGTGGATATCAAAGAAAGACTTCAAATCATTGAAAGAAAAAGGTTTCACATAGTTACAAAAAATGTACCTCTTTTCCCTTCCTTCATAGGGCAAAATTTTGGTATTCTGAGAGATACACTGAATCATCAGCTCTAGACATAGTCATAGTTGCATTAACTTAGAGGTTAATGCAACATATAAATGTACCTCTTTCTCCTCCCTTCATAGGGCAGTCCTTCCATGCCGTGTATAGCGGAAATGTGGGAAAAACAATGGCATGTTGCAATTAAGTATTTAACCCAACCTCTATCGATCCCTCCAAAAAATACCTACATCAACAATGAGCTGACACAAGTTAGTGTAGGTGCCTACTTACTGGACTAGGAATGAATGGTTCAAATAAGGCTCAAACAAAAACAAATACTTGCCTCCAGATTGATGTCATCATCCTCATTATAAGCACAAACTATCACAGCATCATCGGGATTGATAATCATGGCTTCTAAAAACGCGTCAATAAAAATTCTGAATTTTTTTAAAGGTACTATGAATGACTTTTTACAATTAAATATAAATTTGATACATCATTCTTAATAATTTACTTCATTTTTTAGATGTCCTTCCGGTCCTATTTTTTATGTATTATCCACCGCCAAAAAAAACCTACCTCCTCAATATTCTTCCCATCTTTTTACCCTGGGAAAACAACATTTTCTGTTTATTTATTTTTATGTTATTGATCAATAAGCGTGGTCTTATTGTCTATGCACACTAGAACTGTTCTTCAATTTACTCGATTAAATATTTAATTTTGTTAATTTTGTCAATGTTTTGTTCTTCATGATATATATTAATGTAGGGAGGATTTTATCCAAGAATTGAATAAAAACGGTCGTCGGAAAGACTTGGACTTTTCTGGGCAGATTTGGTATTCGATACTGAATGGGCATATATTTTACCTTTTCGGAAAGGTAAACGAACCAATAAACACAAATCACTACTTTGTAGTGTGTGCCATGCTGATTAGACCATCGGAGATTGTTTAGAGCCTTAAAAAGACGTTTTAATATTTTTATTATTTATTTTCTATTTTAGAATAAATTTAGTTTTAGCATAGGGTTTAAGAGTATTATTTATACTCATCTTGTAGCAGCCACGAGATAATTCAATCATTATTATATTTTTCAGAGACTTTTCTCATCTTCCTGGTGGATTCCAAATTTCGGATGGATTTCCGACCCTAATCCTTGGATTCGTGCTGGAAAATCCTTGATTGTTTCTTACAGATTCGTGTTGGCGAATCTCACGATATTCCCACCGCGTCAATTGGTATCAAGGGCAGGCTTTTTCCTGTCTTTTTTTCGATTGATCCACGATGGGAGATCAAACCATCACCAGGGCCGATTGGGATGCGTTTATCGCATCGATCGCCGCTTTGGGGAGCCAAATTGGTGGGCAGACAGAATCGTTGTCAACGCGGATGGATAACCTGAGTTTCGACAATTGATTGGGTGGGAAAATTTCTTGGGGCAAGAAGGTGTTCGATGAAATGACAGAGAGTGAAGGCATTGGATCAAACCATGGTAATCAACATGTCAATTTGTTTTCTGGCGTGATTAATGATATTCCCTAGTTCTATGGAGGAGGGGAAGAGTTTATGGATTGGGAGATCGAAGTTGACAGGTTCTTTAGTATGAATTATGTTTCTGAAGACAAATAAGCAAAGAAGGTAACGAAAAGCTTACAAAGTACCGCATCTAGGTGGTGGGATAAGTTGGTTGTCCATAGGCATAGAGAGAACTCGTCATCAATCAAGACATGGAGGAAGATGAAGCGATACATGAGAGATCAATTTCTACCTAAAGATTATGAGGATATTCTTCGTAGGAGAAAGAAGCTTGGAAGAGACAAGGAGATCAAATCATGTGATGATGAGAATTGGAAGGGATAAATTGCAAACCCTAGCACCACTACTTCGTCGAAGGCTGAACTCGTCGTTACTAGTGATGAAAAAAATGTTATTCAAATTAATCATCATGATTCTAAATCTGAAGTTGTCGTCATGGACAAAGATTTATTCGATGTTCCTTGTGACAATGAGGGTTTCGAGGCTTCTTATGGAGACATGAATTTTGTTCAGCCATTTTTGTCTGAAGTTTGTGAAGAATCTGAAGGTTTTCTTGTTGGACATGACAATGGAGTTGAGGATGAGAAACTTGGAGTCCAAGGCTTTGTGGGGGAACCTCAAATCAATGAGAGGACCTTTGAAGACATCAATTCTTTGGGTGATAGGTATGAAGATTTGAATATTCAAGTTTCAATCTTTGAATGTGCTATTGAAGTTGTTCCTGTGAGGGAGAATGAAGATGCAAATATCAAGCCTAGTGAAGGAGATGAAATTCATGTTGAAGGTGGTTTTGCTATGTTTGAAGAGAAGTCTCGTCTTGTTGAAGAGTTTATCAATATGACTGAATTTTTTGGGATAATTCCAGAATTTGTTTTTCCGGAATTGGTGTTCATAGATATGCCGAAAATGTTGAGCTGGAACTGGAAAATGGTACTTCATGTTTCTTATAATTCAAGGGAATTTGCTATGGAGGTTGAAGCTCTTGATGGTGGAGGGGAGAACTCGGGGCGAGTTCTTTTGAAGTGAAAGAGACTGATGTAGGGAGGATTTTATCCAAGAATTGAATAAAAACGGTCGTCGGAAAGACTTGGACTTTTCTGGGCAGATTTGGTATTCGATGCTGAATGGGCGTGTATTTTACCTTTTCGGAAAGGTAAACGAGTCAATAAACATAACTCACTACTTTGTAGTGAGAGCCATGCTGATTAGGCCATCGGAGATTGTTTAGAGGCTTAAAAAGGCGTTTTAATATTTTTATTATTTATTTTCTATTTTAGAATAAGTTTATTTTTAGCACAGGGTTTAAGAGTATTATTTATACTCATCTTGTAGCAGCCACGACATAATTCAATCTTTTTTTTTAAGGTGAAAACCACCATTGGTGGTAGGAAGCTTATTAATGGGATCCCAAGCCCAAGAGAATCCATACAAATGTAATAGTTATACAGAGGGGATATCCCCCTGATGCATTAGAATTGCATCCAAAAGATGAGAAAATAAGGACAAACTAGATGTTATTCCTTTTCCATAATCCAGTACTTGGATTACCTTCACTAACCAAGCTTATTAGTGAATCCAAAGAGACACAAGTCAGCCGAGAAAGGAATGTAACCCAAGTGTCAGAACTGGAGAATGAAAGGAGGAATAGGACTCTATGAGTGACAGTTGATGTTCCGTGTTTATTGCCTTCATGAAATTGTCCTGCCAGTGATCTTTCAGCCTGCTACCATTGCATTTCTTCTGTCTACAAAATGAGAGAAAGTTAATTAGCAGCATCCATTCAAATTGACTCTAAGGGTGGGCATTTGGTGCGGCTGATATACTTTCTCAGATAGCTCTGTTTGTGCTATCTTTGAGAGTGTAGTTGGTTGATTTCCCTCCCTGAGCACATGAACTAGTTTATACTGGGAAAAGTTATTGTGTAAGTGGTCCACATAATCAAAGAGAGGCCATGGTGCAAGGTCAGGCCTCTTGAACATGTTGATGGCATTAAGACAATCAGATTCCACTATACAACTAATGGGGAAAAAGGACTCAGCTACTATAAATCCTTTATGAATAGCTAACAGTTCAGCATGTAGAGCAGACTTTGCAGTAATATAAAAGGTGTTAGCTATGATGCAATTACCATTATTATTTCTAGTGAGAATTCCTAAACCTGCATGCATGTTTGATTTATTCCAGGCTGCATCCACATTAATTTTTAGACCTTCCTCAGGAAGGGACCAAATAATGGGGGATGCAGTAGGTCTAGGAATATTCCGATAAGAAGTGGCAGGTAAGATTCCTAGCATAACAAGTTCTCTATCAAAAGTCTTATGGATTCTCACTGGTTTTGCCAAGAAAATGTTAAAAATCAGTTTTTTAACATTTTTGAAAAGGACAGCAGGGCATGAAGATATGTTCTCATAAAGAAATTGGTTCCTTGCTTTCCATATAAACCAGCAGAGATAGCATGAAAAGATGAGAATCAAGTTTGAGTGCAGAGGAGTAAAACCTTCATAGGACCAGTACACTGATAGTCTCTCCCATAGAGTGTGAAATGAACTATCAGGCAGGCCTAAAGCACTATGAAAAGCTTTCCAGACTAGTCTAGCAAAGATGCAGTCATTAAAGAAATGATCAAGACTATCTAGATTTTTGCAGAAACAACATTTAGAAGGAAGAAAAAATCCAAAGCGTGAGATGATATCATCAAAAGGTAACAATGCATTCATAAGTTTCCATATGAAGACTGAGACCTTTTTCTGGATTCTGAAGTTCCAAATTTTTGAGAAAGAGAGAATATCACCTTGGTTTTGGTTGAAAAGCTTATAAGCAGATTTGTATGTGAAGTTGCCTCTCGAATCTGGTTTCCATATAAGTCTATCTGTTCTGTGACTGTGTACTTGTAGGTCCTGCAACATGAAACATATTTCAGGTTGTAACAATAGTGATGTGGATTGAAAGAAAAGGTTTTTATGCACCTGGAAGTCTTTGACTGAAGCATCTGTTGGAATGATTGTATTGGCTGGATCCACCTTATCTATCAGAAGACCAAAACCTGTCCAATTGGATGTCCAAAAATTGCATTCCCCTTTACCATGAATTACCCTGGAGTTGTGTTCAGCCATGGAGTTAACAGCCACAATTCTTTTCCAATTGTGTAAGGTTCTTTGTGAAGTAGGTAGAGACCATAGGAACTGAGTCCATGGTGCTTCTCTTATTTGAAACTTCCACCAGAGCTTCAAAGCACAGGTCTGTATGATAGCTGAGAGAGATCTGAAGCCTAGACCATTTTGTCCTGTCGGTTTACAGATGGAGGACCATTTTTTCCAGGACTTTTTTGGTTTGAAATCTTTAGATCCCCAGAAAAATATAGCTATACATCTTTCTATTTTCTTAATGACAAATTGAGTAGGCTTCAAAACATACCATACATGTTGAGGAGTAAATGCAAGACTGGATTAAGGTGATTTTCCCTCCCATGGATAACCAAGTATTCTTCCAGTTATTAACTCTATTAGATATATGTTCTCTTAATGGTTGAAATAGATCATTTGTGATCCTCCCTTTGTGAATAGGGCAACCAAGATATTTAAAAGGGAAACTCCCTTTTTTCATACCAAGAGTAGATTTGACTAAACTGATTTGATGAAAAGAAGCATGTTTACTAATATAGAAATCACTCTTATCATAGTTAATTTTTTGACCTGTAGTGACCTCAAATTTAGCAAGTAAGGCTTTCATTTTGATCAAATTGTTTGCAGATGCCTTTAAAAATATCACAGTGTCATCAGCATAAATTAAATGTGAGATAGGCAGGGACTGTGGGGGCAAATCAAAGTATTCTAAACTCCCAATTTTGAAAACATAAGCCAAACTTCTAGTGAATGCTTCAGTAAAAATGTTAAACAGAAAAGGTGACAAAGGGTCACCCTGTTTAATGCCTCTAGTAGGTTGAAAAAAGCCTACTGGATTTCCATTAATTAGGATGGAAAACCATGCATGTGAAATGTTTTTCATGATGCAGTGCACAAATTTTCCATGAATACCAAATTTAAGTAATATGCTGTTTAGAAATGACCATCTCACTCTATCAAAAGCCTTTTGAAGGTCTAGTTTTAGTATGCAATTAGGGTCCTTAGCTTTCCTATCCAGAAATCTAACCATCTCTTGAAGATAAATTACATTATCTGAGATATTTCTACCTTTCATGAAAGCTGTTTGATGAGGTGAGATGAGTTTATGCATAAGAGGTTTGAGTCTCTCCATAAGAATTTTTGAGAAAATTTTATTAACCACATTAGAGAGACTTATTGGTCTAAAGTCAGCAAAGGTTATAGGGGTAGGCTTTTTAGGGATTATAGTAATCCAAGTGTTGGCAATACCCCTAGGCAAAGAGGAACTTGATAAAAAATCATTTGAGGCAGTGAGCAAATCATGGCAAATTATATTCCAAGACTTAATGAAAAATTGAGCAGTATAGCCATCAGGCCCTGGACTGCTATTTTTCTTTAAGCTAAAAACAATACTCTTAAGTTCATCCATGTCAACAGATTTTAGCAACAAATTGTTATCCTCCTCAGTAATAATTCTAGGAATTTGACTAAGGAAATTAGAGTAGAAGTGACCATCTTCATACTCAAAATCTTCACTGAGAAGATTAGTGTAAAATTGGATGGCTTCTATCTCTAAATCCTGAGGATCATCAACCCAAGAGCCCTGACTGTTTTTGATCTTAGAAGTAAGCATCTTACCCCCTTTTTCCTTAACTGTGTTATGAAAATAACTGGTATTTTCATCTCCACTTTTAAGCCAATTTATCTTTGGCTTCTGTTTCCAGAATTTGCTTTTCTCTTTTACAGCCGTTTGTAGGGATTGACTGACCTCTTTGAGTTTAGCAAGTTCAAGATCAGAAGGATTAAGGTCATAGATGATTTCCTGCTTATTTAGATCAGCCTCTGCTTTAGTTATATTTTCATCTATGTTTCCAAAAACAGTCTTATTCCACAACTTTAGATGTTTTTTCAGGTTTTGTAGTTTAAGACTGAAACCAAGCATTCCTGAGGCAGGTACAATTGTGTTCCAGTTGGTACCAATCACATCTTGGAACTCTGGTCTACTGTACCACATGTTTTGGAACCTAAAGGGTCTAGGTGATGATTTAACTGCATTGCTAATGTTAAGGAAGAGAGGATTGTGATCAGAGGAAACTCTATTGAGAACCTGAACAGAAGAGGCAGGAAAGTTAGAGGACCAAGATGAGGTGTAAAGTCCTCTATCTAACTTTTGAAATGTCGGGTTTCTAAGCCTTTTATTAGTCCAAGTATAGTTATTGCCCACTATGTTGATGTGAGTTAAACCATTTGAAACTACAAATTTGCTAAAATCAGCTATGCTACCTGGTTTTGGAGAGACATGCCCTTTATATTCATTGATGGATTCCATGGCATTGAAATCTCCAATGAACATAGCCTCTAGTTTTGTTAGAGATAACAAATCATTCCAGAGGTTTTTCCTACCATTTCTAGTTCTAAGACCATAGATAAAGGCTGCATGAAAAGGTTGGGGAAAGATGGGACCAGAAACCATGACATGGAGAAATTGTAAATGGTCATTTATTAGTTGAATGTGACTGTTGTTCCACATTAACCAAATTTTGCCATTATCAGCTTGCATACAATTAGAGAAATGCAAAATCCTTCTAAATCTATCACATTGATCATTATCATGCATTGGCTCAATAAGACATATAAGTTCAAAATTATTTTTCCTACATAGGATAGATAATCTATCTAAAGAAGTAGATATGCCCCTAATGTTCCAGACTAGCCATTTAGATTTAATAGAAACACTACACATAAGGAATGTTGTCAAGGCATTTAGTTGAAGATCTAGTCATTACTTTATTCAGTTGAGTAAAGTAATTTGTTACCTCTGGTTGATTGCTCTTTTTCTTAGCTTTCCCTTTACCTTGAAGGGATTGTGTGTTGATATCCTTAGATATTTCTGATTGGGAAACACTTATGTTATTATCATCCACATCCTTTGATTCAGCCAAGTCCTCCTCATCATCTTCAGCAATTAGAGGCAGGAATCTGTTTTGTCTAATTTTTTCCTGTGAATGATAGAAAAAGATATCAGTAGGACAAGTGAAATCAGAGAAGAGATTACTATCCTTTGAGACCATATCCAAATCATCCTTGGCATACACAGCTTTAAGCACTGGAGAAGATAGTGACAAAGGTGAATGGATATCTTGAGAATTATCCAGTGGTGTGATTAGCTCCTCAGATGTAATATCAATTAGTGGGACTGAGGTGACAGTCGTTGGCACTTTGTTAGCAGCCACATTTGATGGTGGATCACTGGCATCAGAGGTAGTTGCAATGCTTGCTGGGGTATGCACTGGGGTATGCACCACTGCTTTCTTCCTCCATTTAGTGAGCTTTTCACTCTTCTATTCGGCCACTTAAAACCTCTTTTAAAACCTCCTCCTTTGACAGCCATAAGGTGAGCCGATTTGGAGAGTTCCTTTTCCTGGTCCATGTTTGTAGAGTCTAGGTTGTAAGCTTGAGGGGTTTGTGATAAAGGCTATCTGAGTTATAGGTTTCTTAGGCACTTGTGTATGTTTCATAGGTCCTGCTAAAGGCTTAGGCACTGCAACCTTAGGGACTTCTAAGGGAACACTTGGATTTCTTCTTGGATGCAAAATGACACAGTCCATATTACCATGACCTATAATTTTACACTGACTACAATATGATGGTAGGTCCTCAAACTCAATCTGATATTCCTTAACATTAGGTGCAATACCAACCATAATTGAAGAAGGAAGAGTAGATTGGAGATCTGTTTCAACACAGACCTTGATGGCAGAGGGTCTTGTGAGAGCCATTGTAGCTGTGTCCATCTTGAGAAACTTACCAATTTGAGCACTAATGCCTTCAATTGCCGAGATGTTATAGAACAGGATGGGTAGCTTGTGAATGGTGACCCAGGTAGGGATGATAGATGATTCCTGTTCCGGCGAAAACTCCGGAGTCCATTTCTGAACCTTCATCGCAGTGTTCCCGAAGCTCCATAACCCTTTCATCCAGCAGCGTTGATAATCATCCTTATCCTGGAATCGAATTAGAACATGCTTGAAATCCAAGGAGCCCAATTGGTATCGTCCCGATAAACCTATTGATTTGAAAGAGGCAATGAGGGAATCCATAGTTGGCTTGCTCCGATTGAATTTACCCACTAGAGCATTATGGTAGTACGAGGCAAAAACTGCTCCTTCCTCCGGTGGTAGGATATAGGCAAGTTTGCCTTTGTATTCAGTGACGGGGTGGAGATTGGGTGTGTTGGGGAGCTTGGAGTAGAGTGGCTGGTGTTTCGTGCCGAGAATCTGTTTGAAGGATGGAACAGCGTCGGCGTTGTCATGAGGGAGCGGTGGCTCCGCCATGAGAAAGCCGTTAAAGGAACGTTATAATTACGTTGCAGCGGGGAATAGTGGCAAATAGTATAACAGAACGGGAAGAAAAGGGGGGCACGTGTGGTTAATCGATGAGAGAGGTCAGAGCGTTTTTGAATCAGTTCGGGTGCAAATAAATTTTTTATCTAAACTTTTGTTCTCCTAGATAATTCAAACATTATTATCCCTAAAGGGAACTAGAATAGTTATTCACTTCAAAATGTGTGTGGAATAAACGACGTCGTATTTGATTCAATATATTTATTTTAGGTATTTTGTTAAATTATGGTATAAAATATTTATGTATTTTCTTATGAAATTATGGTATTAAATATTGCACTCTTTTAATTAAGCCTCAATTCAATATTCTCTTCTGAGAGCTTGTGTGATTAGTTTTTTGAGGAGCTCCTCTTTTTTTCCTTTTAGATGTCAACGAAACCCTTTTTGATGTATTCAAAATATATATTTTCCATATTTATATTTTGCAACTTTATATATACTAGGCAGGGTGATTGCACTTTGTGCAATTCGGACCCGGACTCGTGTGTTTTTGTGTGTTAATGAAGAGTATAAATGAATAGTTTCATTTATACATGGAACTATTTTATTTGATTCTTTATGCACTTTATCGTGCATATAATTACAAAAGTACTTATTACATTTATATACTGAAAACAGAAAGAGAATATGCCAAAATATTTACATTATACGTTGATTCTTATAAAAGCGCTAATTACATATATTTACTAAAGACAGAACAAAACTATTGATAGCTGTTTCTAAGTATTAAACTCTGCCTCTATATCGTTGGAGTAATCTAGTAGCAGTGATAGTTTGCAATTCATTTTCAGTGCTTGTCTCAAAATGAATGCCCAAACTGGAATTGAAAACATTCTTTTCATGAGTTCTTTAACTTCCTTTTGGAACGTGTAGTTGTAGTAGCACTGGCCTCAGTCGTTGCATGTGCAGTTATTGTCCATTGCGAATGAAATGGGTACTGAAACTGAAAGGAATGAGAAGAGAGTTTACAATATAGATATAGATGGGTTGAAGTGAGGAAAATGAAGTAGAGCATGCTTTATAAATACAATTTATTTAAGATAAGCATATAAATATTTTGTAAATCATTAATGTACATCGGTGTCCCATGTAAGATTAGATAAGGTTGACTTCATTTAGGATATATCATGTATATGTATAGTGTGGGGATATGTATGAGTTACTTATATGAAAAACAAATATGAAGTTGATAGGTTCTTGAATGTGGTGGTTGGAGTCCATTGAATAGTGTTAAGAATAGATAAGTATGATCCTTTTAAAGTGGAAGTAGTGGTGAAGTTTGACTTTATTTAGGATATGTATAGGATAATATGATGGCTAGAGTATATTAAATAGTGGTAAGAATAGATAAGTGTAGGTTTGTTTGAGATGTGTGCCATTACCATGTGTGTCTCTTTTGTCAATGAATATATGTGAAATGTTTATGGTTTTTGTCGGTATATAGTCCAGTATATGTATACAGTTTGTGAAATATATTGAATTGGCTTTTACATTACGGTGGTAATAAGATGGCATCGAATTCTAGTGGGTTGCCTGTAGAAAATGGAGATTGTGAAGATGGAATGGCATCAGGTATGCAGCGGTTGCATTTGGAGAATACAGAAAGTGAAAACTCTGGTGTTGGAGCTGTACAATACCTATACCAGAATATGTATAGGAGAGAGGGGTCAGCAGGATCACGGAGACAGAATGAGACGATACAGAGATATAGTATATATATTATATATATTTTTTAATTTTCAAGATCTTCAAATTATTAATTCTTAAATTTTGGATTTTTTTTATTTTTTGATTTTTTTGATTTTTTGCCTTTCTCTAAGGCTATATCGTAAATCAGCTTTTTTAGAGATATTGTCCTAACCTAAGGCTCGTCTTTTTTTGCTATGTGGCATATCCTGTTGATGTATTTTTTGAGTTTCTTTAGTGTCTTCTTTGTTACTTTTCTTTGTCTTTCCTTGTTGAAAACCACTTCAAAAAAAGAAAAAAACATAATTTATATTTTTACTTAAATTCAAATTTAAGAAAAAATAGGAGACTACTAATGAAATTATCTTCCTCGCACCCAGCACACTTTCAAACGAAAAATATACGATGCGAAACATTTGATACATGGTAGGGTTTGGTACGAAAAATACATCAACAGGATATGCCACATAGCAAAAAAAGACGAGCCTTAGGTTAGGACAATATCTCTAAAAAAGCTGATTTACGATATAGCCTTAGAGAAAGGCAAAAAATCAAAAAAAATCAAAAAAATCAAAAAATCCAAAAAATCCAAAATTTAAGAATTTAATAATTAATAATTTGAAGATCTTGAAAATTAATATATATAATATATATACTATAAACAAATTATTAATTATTAAATTCTTAAATTTTGGATTTTTTTGATTTTTTGATTTTTTTTGATTTTTTTTATTTTTTGCCTTTCTCTAAGGCTATATCGTAAATCAGCTTTTTTAGAGATATTGTCTTAACCTAAGGCTCGTCTTTTTTTGCTATGTGGCATATCCTGTTGATGTATATTTGGCAGCAGAAGTATATCAGCATTTTCATAGGTTTTCATGTCGAAGTGATTGGCTCTTTGTTTTACATCAGGTTTTGAAAGATGGGGAGAGTTTGGGAAGGCTTGAAGAGTTACTACGTACTGTTGAAGAATCAAGTAGTAATACAACGAATGGTGCGAGCAGAAGCCAAAGGAGTTCAACTTCAATGGAAGACGTGGATTGAAGGTGGATGTTGTTTAGTTTTTGCTTTAAAATGTTTGTCTGTGTTATACATGAGATCAGGTCTTTGTTTTCAGTGTACTTTATAATTTTCTGTCTGTGAATGTACTTCTTTTACAGTAAGTTGGTTGTTGTAGTTTATGATGATATTAATATTTCTGTATTCTTTTACGGTAAAATGGAATAAACCATGAATATGATGGTGATGTAATTTTTTTGTTTTTATTGGTTGTAGTGGATAATAATTTCATAGATGGTTTCTGATTGGGTTAGTTATGGTTTCAGATTTGATTTCTGGCAATTATCCATGAATAATTTGCTACTGTCCCACAGTAGCAAATTATTCATGGAAAAAATTTCCAAGTTGGTTTTTTTATGAACTTGTAAGTGGTAAAGAAAGGAAATGTCATAAGGTGAAGTTAAGATCAACGATTTGTATAGTATTATGAAAGTCATTATTACCTTAGTGAAAGTCTGAGAATGTAGCACGAAAGTGGTTTCCTGAGCAGTCTCAAATGTCGGTTGCCTCTGGGTCGCTTACAATAACAAAAATCTTTACCCAAAAACAAGTAAGAAGTAAGCAAGTAATTGTTGAACTGAACTTCAGTAATGTTATAACAGTGAAGAGAACATGAAATATCCATAGAGTAGTGTTATAACTTGAGAAATGGTGGAATTAAAGGGGAAAAAGGAATTTTAGTACCTGTTCCATGTAATTACATTAACATCTGTCTGGCAACAATTTGAGGCTGGGAATGAGCTGTATGATGATTTCAGAAACAATTTCTGCATTCTGAGCATTTGATTTTGTGATTTCCTCATTTGCAAGATATAAATACATTCTCAGCTTCCATATGTTGAATTTTTTGTTGGAGCCTACATAATAAAAACAAAAACAGATTTAACAGTGAATCATAAAATATAACTATGAAGTGGTGAAAGGTTCAATATCTTTAACCTGTCTTTCTCCACTGAACAGACACGTACTAATTAAGGTTACAGTCGGCAAATGACATTTGTGCATTTGAGTCTTTCAAATGTGCCAACCTGCAAAACAGAAATGAGTTGTGAATCAGATCATTTCTGTGATCATGACCTTCATGGAGTATGATGTGAAACTTGAATTTGTGGACTACAGTACTAAAAATGAACCTGGATTTGCTGTTGTAAAACTGGTAAGTAATCATTTTTTCCACATTGTTCATCTGAGTACGAAGTTTTTCTCACTCTGTTGCTGTTGACACCAACTTCTTGTCCATAATCTGACTATGCTCGTGGTTCTGAATATGTTCTTATTCTCAATAGTAGCTGTATAAACGAGCAGCAAACAGTCATTCTGCAAGTCACGATAAAATATAAAGTAATTTAGCACGGATTGTTACGTTGCCCAATGTAGTTCATCCTGATACCCTCAATGTTTGATCTAATAGCCGGAACTTACGTCTATCAATGTAGCTCAACCTCATTGGCTGTATACCTAAGAATACATAACATGTGGTTAATTTTGTATAAACATATACTTATATAAGTTTTAATCAGACAGATTTGAACAATTATTAGCATGTGTATTATCACTGAAGGATGTCACCGAGCTTAAAAAACGGTACTAACCATTTAGTGATATACATGAGAATAAGTTGTTTTTGACAATTTATTAAACACCTTGCATGTAGATAGGTCAAAAAATAAACCGTAGGCATGGAGTGTAACACAAATCCTAAAGAGAATAAAGAATGTGATGAAAATCTGTACAGTAATGAATGAAGTCACAAGAAAATGTTTAACTGTCAAAGATTAATCAAATAAGGCTCTTTATTGTACAGTTTCAATCCCAAAGACATCAAAACCGACTAAAGCTCACCGCTGGTAATGACTTAGCAGAGAGCAGCCTCTACCACCACTGAGAACTTTACAGATGGAATTCGCAAGATATTCACATTCAGCAAGCTCCACTTCAAGCAAATGTGGGCATTGGAAGGACAAAGTTGGCAAACTCTTGCGCTTTTACAAGATTAATTTCTGCAGAGAAAGAACATAGAAGAAAATAAATTTAGAACATCCAACAAGTACAAGATAATAACTAACACTTTCTGCAACCTATGTATTCAGACTATATTAATTCTCTGAAAAGCTGGACAGTTAGATACTGTAGTAGCTGTCAATAAATTTCATCGGAAATTTAGATCCACAAATTTAGTGTATATATATTGTAACTGCTTACCGAGAAAGAAACGAAAGCACTGATTTATTACAATGTATTGAACCAAAAATCAAACAATTGAGTGGTTAGATGGTTAACGTTAGAAGTGTGTGGTGAACTGAGAAGTGTGAGTAATGAATTGCAATCTATGTTGTTGTAATTAGTTTTCAAAAGTTGCAATGCTTAGGTGAAGAGGATACTCACTAAAGAGATATATTGTCTTACAGAAGAACTCTAGGCTGCTTGTGAGTTAAGTAGGCTCTGTATTAACTCCATATTTTTTTATTCAAGTTACGGTTGTGTTGGATGGCCTTCAAAATGAATAAAATGTATGAGGTATTAGAATCCAAAGTTCATACAAGGATCCAAGAATCCAAGACATGCTAAAAACACATGACATGCTAAAAACAAAATAATGCATTTCTCAATTCAACTTCATCAGAGGAACATATAATGAAGCGATTCTGAAGACTGGAGCTCCAAACCTAGCACCTACACCAACAAACTCAGGCATCCTCTACGACATCCATATAATTATGGATTTTAAACTGGCGGATGAAAGAAAATACACAAATGACTAAGCAAACGAATGGCAGGTAGCAAAATTAGGTAAACAAACAAACAAACTAAGACATCAATAAACAAAATGAAACACACACATATTACATGGTTCTTCTTTCGACTAAACAATCAAATATGTCAGAAACATTTTTTCCTGGAAACCAAATGATACAAAAAAAAAATCAATTTATCATGCTATTCGTTGTGAAAGATAACAGAAACACGCAATAAAGGCACTCACCGCGGCCGTGCATACAACCCATGGTTGAGTTTGACTGGCTCACCGCGGCTGTGTTCTAGTATTTAAGCCTCCTAAAGCCATAAATCAAACCTTGCATTACATTATTTTAACATCAAACTGAAAACCGTTGTTTGCCTGTGTGAAAACCTGTGGAATATGAAAGAATCCAAGAGAAGTAAATAATTAGTTGAGGAATTAAATCAAACATGTTGTGTGCATATATTACATGAAGGTGAATTTACAATAACTGAAATCCTAAAAACCAGTTAAACAAATATGATGACTAAGATGATCTGCTGCTATGATCAGGATTAATATACAAGGGTTGGGCATAGGAAAAATAACCTCTTCCATGAATTTTAAATCATATGTGCTAAAATAACCCACAAATTACAGAAAATGAAGGTCACGAAAATTGAAGCATCAGTTCATCAAACTGGGTCAAATATGAATATAGGAAGGGCGTTGGTACGTACCTTAACGATCAAAACAATTACCTGATCAGAAGCCCATGAGGATCTCTGTCGTGGGCAACAATAGCTATATAGCAGGGGATATGAAGACAGTTGTCGAAGTTGTATGAGTCATTGGGGGGAGGGGGAATCGGAGGAGAAGCCACGTATGAGCAGGTTAATAACACGATGACACGTTTCTAGGCTTGGTCGTGGAAATCGGCGGAAAGGGGTACGGGCAAAAAAGGCGGCAAGCGGTTAAGGAGGAGGAGAAGGAATAGTGAAAAGAGGGTTGGTTTTAGGCCAAAATTGACCGGCACCGTACCTGTACCGGCTCAAAACCTTGAAGTTTTGCTTTTATATAGTAATATATGTATTTGATCTCTAATACTCTTCAATCACAATTTTTTTCTTCTATCATGCCTTAAATCTGTGGAAGTTTGAGCTATGTCTGAAGATTTATATTGTTTTATTTTATTTCATTTCTAATATTGTGAATTTAGTGATTGTCCATTGCTTGATTTCATGTGGAGATGACTATAAACTCACAAAAATGAGTTTAAACATCATCTTTCAAAATCGCCTAAATATTAAATTTTGATAATAGTGTATCAAAGTTTTTGATTATTATTTTGATGATTTTTGTGCTATCCTTTAATGATTAGAATGCAACATATCCCTGGTTTTTGTTAAGATTATAATATTATTTTATTTTAAGTCATTTTGCTTAATGTGTACCTTTGTATACATGAATAAACAAAGATTAGAAACTGCAAACTCCAATTCTTATGCGTTTATATTTATTTATAATGAGATGATTTCTTTTCATCATTTTTATTGTTTCTTGAGGTCAGAGAATTAGTTAGTTTTGAATTCGTTATAGATTGATTGGCATTCAATATTCATTAGTTGATATATTTATTTTATTCTTATCTTTTTGTGCAATTTTGTGTTTTGTTATTCTTGAATGTAAAGCATGTGATCAATTTTCAATCACCGCAATGAGTACATTTAGTATTTTTAAACATCCGTACATTTTTATTTGATTGGACGGGTAAATTTATCCAATTTGTTATATTTGTGTCTCTTTACCCACGATAATGATCATTATAATCGATTACTTGATACACTCATGATTCTTAAAATACTAAACATTATACTCAATTTAGGTGATTTAGTTGATTCCTTACTATATTTTAGAACAAAGAGAATATTACATATCTCAGGAAAAAAAAGAACAAAGGGATTTATATATTTTTAGATAGGTGAAATCAAGTATTTCCTTACCTTACCTTTTACAATATAATTTATTTTGTACCTTTTATTACATTTTTGGCACATATAACATAATTGATAGACACTATAATAATATTGTTTAAATCATCGGGAAAATTGGGATTAAGGGCCGTGGAACATTAGTAATTAGGGTGTATGTTTTACATAATTTCTGAAAAAGGCAGTGAATATTAACTTATTTTTAATCAATATGATTATTAATACAAAAAGATAACAATACCCTTATTTTTATTTTTATTTTTAAATTCCTTAAATTTAGTTATATTCAGTTTAGCTTTATTTATTTAGCTCCAATTTAAATAAAATTTATTTCTGATCAAATCATTTCAATTCAGTTCAAAAAAGTCAAATTCATATGAACTTGATGAAATTTTATTCAATTAAATACCAAGGAAGTGAACTAAATTGGATTTCAAAATTTGGAAAAATGATGGAGCTAAATTAAATTGAATTTAGGAAAATATAAATGAACTTAAATTGAATTGACCTAAAAAAAAAAGTAAATGTGATTTTTTAGTTGGATATGAACTGACATGTATTGAATTTTTACCAAGATTTTGATTGCTTTTAGTGAAGCGTTACTAAATTAAACTAAAGAAAGGTGAACTTGAATCGAATTGAATGCGTCCAATTTTGAATGATCTGAATAAATTTATATTAAATTGAACTAAAGGAATTGGTTTGAATTCAACTAAATTTGAATGAATCAAAAAATTTGATGAAAATGAACTGAATTGCATACTACTAATGTGAACTAAAATGAACTAAACTGAACTGAACTGAACCAAAATTACGTAAAATGACATAGGGCTAACTTGAACTAATTTTATTATAAATACATTTATTTAGAGTGAACTTATTGAAACTAAACTTAATTTAACTAAGCACAAAGATCTAAATAAAAATAATAGAAATAGGGGTATTAGTGTCTTTATATTAATAATCATATCAATTAAAATTAAGTTAATTATTCACTGCCCTTTTTAGAAATTATGTGTATCTTACACCCCACTTTCCAATTTCTAATTCCACTACCCTTAATCCCAATTTTCCCTCAATCTTTTATTAAATACTTCATTAAACTGTATTTAACCTATTAAAATACTTCATACTATAATAATATGCCTTTTTAAACTCTATTTAACCTACGTCATATCATTATCTTCACATCTTTTATCTTTGAGTAATTTTCCTGTGAGGCAGCCTCACCCATGAGGCAAGGCCAAATAAGGAAAATTTCATTGTTGTCACCTCATCCTAACTCGCTACCACCTCATCAAATCTCGACGCCACCTCATCAAACATCGGTGCCAGTTCATCAAACATGTCACATCATCAAAACTTTTGTGTCCGTTCATCAAACCTCATAAAAAACAGTGTTTAATTAGTCTTGCCTTTTGGGTGAGGCTGTCTCACCCAAGAATTTGTCTTTATCTTTTAGCCGCTAGCTAATATATATAGAATTCATAATATTTTTGCTAAAAATATATCAAATATTATTTTAAATTAGGCATGTGTTGATTATATTGTATAGTTAGACGTTGTTAGTATGTTATATTAGTAAATTTGTACAGATATGTTTTTGTAATTATAATAGTAAATTTGTTAATATAAAATTCTACTGATTGTTAAAACATATAAATTTGAAAAATACCTAAACCTCTCAAATAAGCTGACCTTATTTGAGAATTTGTGTTGGGATTTATTTTTTATTCAATTTTGTTGGTTCAGTTCTTTTGAATATGAATATTTTGTCTATTTGGCTTGGGAGGAATGGTTCATTATTACATTTAAAAGAGTTTTTAATTAATTTTTTAAATTTCGTTTCGTCAATAATATAAAACAAATACATATATTATCATATTTTCAATATTTGGTTTGATTTCACCTAATATTTCATATTACTATGTTAGTACAAATACTACAATCATTAAATTTATTATATAAATTAAAATATTTAGAATTTAAAATATACCGCACAACGTGCGGGTGAGCCCAACTAGTATTTTTCAGAGACTTTTCTCATCTTCCTGGTGGATTCTAGATTTCGGATGGATTTCCGACCCTAATCCTTTGATTCGTGCTAGCGAATCCTTGATTGTTTCTTACAGATTCGTGCTGGCGAATCTCACGATATACACATGTGCTTTTGTGATTTGCGATTATATAGCAACATGCAATTCGTACCAAAAGTTGATTAAAAATCAAAAGTAATGAAAGATTTAGTTCAGTTTAGTTCAGTAAAAATGTAATTTTATGAAATTTAGGTTAATTCAGTTATGTTGATTCTTTTTTTCAATGCATTAATTTTCACTTCTGTTCAGTTGAATTCCAGATCAGTTCAGTTCAATATAGTACATCAAGAAATAAGCTCTGACAAACCAGGCATTAGTTGGAGTGTTTCATCAAATTGTAATACAATACTGATTTAGGGAATGTTTCATCAAGAAACTTAGGGTAAATAACAATTAATGAATTAGTTTAATGGCAATTAGGGTTCCTCCCGGGACCTCCATAGAAAATGAAATCCCCCCAGAGATTGTTGTTTCCCTGTGTGATATTATAGCAATCTGGTTGCTCAACTGATGAAGTTGTGGAAGAACTCAAAGGGCTCTTTAACGCCAGTTTCTCGTCGATTGTTCGAAGGTTTCTCATGTAGCTTGCTATCCCGAATCCCTCTTTCGGGAAATGGCCGCTGCCCATCTGAGTGGTTGTACTTGTGAATCCCTGATCCGAGCCTGAGTTGAATACGTTTCCTCCCCATCCGATTTCCGACGCATTGCTGGCCAGATTGGAGAATAAAGAAACCGGCCAGTAACCAAGGACTTCACCGTTGTACTCTATCCACCAAGCGTCGGGTGTCTGTTTCGAATTGCAACATGAGCAAAGGTAACTTATAGAATTGACCAGCTAAATTAAACTGAACTGAATTAATTTAAATTCAATTGAGTTGATGAACCAAAATAATTTTAAATCTATCATATATGTCACTGTAAATTATAATAATAAAAAAGTAACATTTAATAAAAAATTATTAAATTAAACTGAAATATATTTAACTGAACTGAAATCGAACTGACCTACAGAAAAACTTAGTCAAACAACCTTACAGTACACCAAGAATTGAGAATTACCTTCCAAATGAGTGTTGAGATTTCAATTTGGGAGCCATTGATGGTTGAGAGAAGTGGAAACGGAGCTCCTAGTATGACTTTGTTGTTAACTTGCACGAAGCCTGGACACACCAAGTTTCTGCACCCAGTGGTTGCAAAACTATCCCTCTGTCAATTTAAAAGTTTCCAATTATCATAATAATTTATTTTCCAATTTAAATCTCTAATAACTAGCTAGCAGAATAAAATTATTTAATGTTTGCTTACAGTCCAAGAGACGAAAAACCTCGGTCTACTATCTCCACGTCCACTTGGGTTAACCTGTTTAATATTGTCCAAAAAGAATTAACAGAAGGTGATTAGGCTATTTTTATTCTTCAACCCAACATTAAATTTAGAGGAAATTGGCTACCCTCGATCTTACCTCAAGTTGCACAGTTGACTTTTTAGGATTAAAATTTGAAAACTTTGACTGTGATTATAGATTAATGTATAAATTATAGAACATCAAATGAAATAAATATTATTAGATTCATTATAACATTTATATATTTTTCAAAAAGTAATTTTATATATATATTATTTTTATATGTAGTTAAAGATATTAACAGTCAAACACAATCATTGAATACCGTGGAAAGTCAACTGTGCAGCTTTAAGGTGAGACGGAAAAGAGTACTATATATGAATTTTCATTGTATTAAAAAACTTACCCCCCAACCAACTATGATCGCATTTAGGTTTGGCTGAGAACCGGCGGTAAGAAAGAGGTAGGATGAGCTGAATTCATTAGGTTGAACATGAGGCTCCCATATGTTCATCGTTGCCCTTGCTCCATAGTACTCACCATGTTCCGCATTTAAAAATGCATACTACATTTTTTGGTACATAGCCAGGAAAAATGAATTTATTTCGGTTCAAATTCAGTTCAGTTAAATATATATAAATTTAACTATGTTCAGTTAAAATTATTTGAATTTATGTCAGTTTAGTTAAACATATTTCAATTCAGTTCAGTTTAATTTAATAAGAAATAAGTTCAGCCAAATATGGCCTTAGTCATACTATTTTGTTTAGTTCAATTCAGTTTAAAACTAATTAAATCAGTTCAAATGATGAGGTGCGTGGATGATGAGCATGCATATTGTGTTATGTATATATATATATATACCTGAATGTGAGGGAAACCAGAAGCTTGAAGATCTTGATGAGCAGAAATACGTTTGGAGTTGATCATCATCATCCCAAAGCTTCTCCCGTGGACTTCTTCTTCTTCTTCTTCTTTTGTATTTCTCATTACAGCAACGCTTCCATCTGGACAACTCATTATTCCTGCATCATCATTTGGCCTGATTGACGTCACCAAGCCTTCAGCCTCTTGTGGGAACTTGCTTGGCTCTATCTGCACAATTAAATGCCCGACACGCATGCATTACTAATTTGCACCATATATTTCATGAAAAAAAAAAAACAACTTTATGTGATATTAAACGAATGTTATATATTAAGGCTATAATTTGCAAATTAATCAAAGTGACTTACCTGGATGTCAAGGTTTTTGAGCAAGGGATGATCAAATGCTGGTTGACCATCAACATCTATGCAGTCTATGACGTCACCATCCTTTGTCTGCCATATTCATGAAAATCACACAGTCAAAACCATTTACAGAGTTACTACGACCTACTCCATCCGTCCCAGCCAAAGCGTCTTAGTTTGACTTTTCAAAGTCAAACAGAGACAACTTTGACGGCTAATATCTTGACTTAAGTATGTAAATTATTTTTGAAAAATGCATTATTTTAAAATATATGTTATTATTAATCCAACAATATATTACATGATACTAATCTAGCATATAAACTAATAGATATTAATGGTCAAAATTGTCTCAGTTTGACTTTGAAAAGTCAAACTAAGACACTTTAGCTGGGACGGAGGGAGTATTAATTAAAAACCTCTACGTATATATTAATCACAGATCAAGAAAACCCTAATTTTCAGCTTAACTCTCAAAAGTTTATGCCCAATTTAAGATGAACTGACAAGTTTATGCTATTTATAACCTTAAAGGTGTTGACATGAATGCTATGGACATGGCTGAGTCTTGAGGCACCACAAAAGCTGATTAGCAGCAGAAATAACATGAAAAGAAACGATCGATATCGTATCAACTCCATCTTTTTCACAGAGTTCTTGGATATTGCATGCATGACTGGATCTGTGTGCATTGCAGATGCAGGGGAATTTATATAGTTCTCTCAAGCTCCGTGTTGGAATCATTGTGAACATTTTTTACGTCTGCGTCAAGCAGAATTTGTATGCAAACTTTTGTATCTTTCTAGAGAATTCATAAAGTAAAAACAGTTTGAAAAATGTTCAGTGTCACAATATAATTGACAAGGCAATTTTATTTTTATTATTGTAATGATCAGAAGGTTTTTGACAAGTTCAACTGGACGTAATTAAAAATTGCTGGCCGGCTTCTAATTATATATAGCTAAATTTATAATGTGTTATATATAAGTCATTTTCCCAAGAGATGATGTTTACATGTTGAGAGGTGAGTTTAGTTCGTCCCTCTCTCATTGTTTCCGTACATTGCGTCAAATGAATATTGTGGAATCGGGGAAATTTGAGGACCATCCAAGTGAGTAATCTATTTTATTCCACTATTGTTATATATTAGGCACTGTTAGTATGTTTTCATGTTTTGCTGAATTGATAAATGAACTAAAGTGAAAATTTATACAGAAAAAAAAAATTAGTATAACTGAATTAATCTGAATTTTATCAAATTATATTTTCACTAACAAAAAGTCTCAAATAAGGACATATTACGGTAAGGGCAAGTCAAAAAGAAACCAATTTCTACAAGATTGAGTGTTAGTATATACTTATTTTATAAATTTGAGTTATTTCTGTTTGAACCTGATGTTTTTATACTTGAGTTTGATCTTTTATTTGGTTTGATTTTATTTCGATCGTTTGATCTTTTAGGTTTTGTGCCTGATGTTTTTATTTGGCTTGATCTTTTAGGTTTTGGGTAATATTTTTCACTTTATTTCCTTGATCTTTTATGTTTTATGGTCCAAATAATTAAAATAATTGTATAAGAACCCCCAATATGGTAGAAGATGGTCTCTTTTTGGTTTGCCCTTACCGTAAGGGGACCTTACAAGAGACGTTTTCTTTCACTAAACTGAATTGAATTAAACTGAATTTTATCAAATTGTACCATCAGTAAAATTATAATTTGATGAAATTTAAGTAAATTCAGACATACTAATTCATTTTTTAATACATAAATGTTCACTTTAATTGAATTCAGTTTAGTTATAATTTGATGAAATTCAAATTAGTTCAGCTAGACTAATTTTTTAAAAAAATACATTAACTTTCGTTTCAGAAACAAATAAGGGAAAATTTCTATTAAGGGCGTGGGAGAATTGTAAATTATTATAAAGGGTGTAACATATATATTTTTATTGTTAAGGGTGTCATGCTATTTTTACTCTTTATTAGATTAAGAAAAGCCATCTATACCCTTCTTCTTTTTTTAAAAAAAAAATTAGATTTATCATTAATAAGCCTTCTTCTCTTGAGTTTATGTGAAGATAAATTCAGTTCGATTTAGTGCAATTCAGTAAAGTAAAAAAAATTAATTTGATGAAATTTGGATGAATCATGCTGATTATTTTTTCAATGCATTAATTTCACTTCGGTTTATTTTAATTTAGTTCAATTCAGTTCATTTCATTTCTTTCAATTTTATTCTCGTTAATCAAATTTAAAAAAGAGTCGGTCTCTGAGTAGACCGTTTATATTCTGAAAGAATATAGAACAAGGTCTACTTCATAAATATTGAAACAAGGAAGTCCTTAATTTGCAATTTTTGAAACTTATATAATTTGCACGCGTACACCAAGGGAAACTATGATGCGCCTTTTTTAATAGGGTGGATCCACCAATATTGTCGTCAGCTGCATTTGAAAGGTGGCTCAAAATTCCTGGAAAAACAAAACATGAATGTTTTAACATGGAACCTAAATCACAAAAGTTAAAACTGAAAGGTTTTGCAGGTAGATAGAACATGAATGTTTTATGATAGAACCTGCAGGGTTTACGATATAACATACAGGGAGATGAAACATGCAGGCTTAAAATATAACATGCAGGGAGATAGAACATGCATGTTTTTTGATAAAACATGCACGCTTTAAGATGTAACATGAAGTGAGATAGAACATGCATGTTTTATCATAAAACCTGCATGATTTATGGTTGAACTTGCCGTTACAAGTAGACAGAACATCCATGTTTTATGATAGAACTTGCAGGCTTTAAGATATAACATACATGTTTTATGATAGAACCTGCACGCTTTAAGATATAACATGCAAGGAGATAGAACATTCAGGTTTTATGATAGAACTTGCATGCTTTAAGATATAACATGTAGGGAGATAAAACATGCATGTTTTATCATACAACCTATAGGGGAGATAGAATGCAGGTTTTATCATAGAACCTGTAGATTTTAAGATATAACATAAACATTTAAACATGATCATCAATTCAACACTAATTATCAACCTCAAATTAAATCATCATCAATTCATCCCGATCATCATCATCATTAACACCAATTCAACACCATCATCATCAACAATTCATCAAAAAAAATCATCAACAACAAATTCATCATCAATGTTCTTACCTTTCACCACCGTCGATCCACCACCGCGACAGATCAAAACGATATGACTCGAGAAGACGACCGCCGTCATTGTGAGGAATCGATCTGTCAAACTCACGCTGCTTCAACAATCGATAAGTGCTTTGCCGCGAATCTGCCGTCACTGGAATAACCGCTAGATCGTTGCTTCTGTGCCGCTTGATCATTGCTTCTGGTTGTAACCACGTCGTTCCCCGTCGTCTGCAAATTTGGAATTCATGTTCTGCGACTTTAATTTGGGGATTTGGGCCTGGCTTTTATTCGCGTGAGTGGACTGCAATTGTTCAAAATTTGCAACTTAAACCCTTCCTTGTCTTTATATTTATTAAGCAGTCCTTGGTCTATATTTTATCAGAATATAGACCGTCTATTCCAAGACTTATTCTTTAAAGAACTTTATTTAACTAATTAAATTAATGAGAACAAGATCAAAGAAATTGAACTGAAATTAACAAAACTGAGCTGAAGTGAAAATTAATGTATTGAACAAAAGAATTAACACAACTGAATTAACCTAAATTTCATCAAATTAAAATTTTCACTAACTGAATTGAACTAAATTAAATTGAATTTAAGTGAACTGAACTGATTTACAAATAAGTTCAACGGAACATGGGCTATTAATTAGAAATGTCATATTTTTAAGGATAAGAGGGGTATAAATGACATATGTTAATAAAATAAAAAGTAGAAACATTATGATTTTATGACGCCCTTAACAATAAATATAAATATGTTACCACGCCCTTTATAATAACTTACCTTTATCTCACGCCCTTAATCAGGGCGGAACATGGGGGTGGCCCAGGGTGGCCTGGCCACCCCCAAAAAATTAAAAATTGCATTTTATACCTTTGTAAATTGTTTTAAAAAAATAAAAATTACATTTTATACCCTTGTAATTTTTAATATATTAAAATATAATGATATATACTTTTATTCTATTATGGCCCCCTCGACTTTAATTTCTGGGTCCGCCCCTGCCCTTAATGGAAATTTTCCCAAGAAATAAAGCAAAGGGAAGCCACCCAAAATTCAATGTTGTTTTCGCATGAAAATTAGAGCAAGAATTTGCTTGGTTTATCGAGCATTGATAAAGAAATTAATGAACGGCAGCTTGGTTGGAAAGCAAGGGGAATGGAGGACCCACACAAATAATGCCACCGTAGGCGTGCCGACGGTGCGGTCATCAGCCACCATCTCCACCGTCCTAAATCCAATCCAGGTGACCAACTGTTTGGTGGCCGGTCTTTTCTGTCACTATTGCATATGCGATTGTCATCACTAATTTCAGTCCATCCAAACATAATTTTCAAACATGTTCATTAAGATCATGTGTTATCAGAGGGGAATTTGCACGGTAAAACAATCTCAAGTGAGGGTTGGAGGCTCAAGTAAACATTCATAATAGCAAAACCTAATTTTAAAAAATTTATGAGGTAAGACATTCAAGTATTTCTTCAAACATTGAAGTACTTCATAAATTTGATCACCAATATTTTGCACAATGTATAAATTTGATCACTTTGAACATCAGTTTTCTTTACTTGTGACAAATTTCACTATTTTTCCTTATTTCAAACATAAACAGGGGTCTTAAAAAGTTTCAAGCGCTTACTCTTTGTATCAATGCAACTCTTCTTTCGCAAAATTCAATTGTATCACCTTCCTCATCTTCCTCATGTCCAGAAATTCAAAGATTTCATCATTTACAACATAGATTAGTCGACAAATGGCAATTGTACATTAAAAGGATACATTATATATATATTAATGCAACTCTAATTCAGTAATAAAATAAGTATATATTGTGTGTCAATTTCATCTCGCACGTATATTATGTCCCGATTCCAATTGAACACTACACTAGCTTTTTTTGAGATACGAATCGGTGAAAAGTATGTACGTTGGAGAGGGATCACTTGGAGAGAATAAACAAGTCATGAGATTCATTCATTCATTCATAGTAGTATGCTTTTTTTTCTTTCCAGGTGTCAAACCTGCTGAGAATGCCTTTACAACTACAAATCCCTATTTTTTTTAAACTCCATTGACGGCGGATTTCAACATTGGGACCTCAAGAAGCCGACCATCATTCCAATCTTGCACGCATTAACATGTTTCTAACTGTAAAACCCCACACTGATCATCTTCAACAACAATGTCTTTACCAAGATTATTAAATCTTCATTCTTGACAGTAACTTCTTTTCTCAAAATTTTCACCACATCGACAATATATTATATAGTACCACATTCCAAGTGTATATTCAGTTTTTTGATCAGGCTATGGCTAAAATCAGAGAAAAGAAGATGGAAAAGAGGAAAAAGATTAGAACATGTTACTAAAGCATTCTATTAGCTTAACTACTAATATAATTTATAGGAGATTGTCCAGCTGATCATGAGCACACTACCAAGTGCCAACTGTGATAGTTATGCACACCATGATTACAAACACACTGACCTCACCACCAAATGAGCATTTCTATAATGACAAATATTCCACCAATCACCAAAAGAGTCTCGGAAATTTAACCAATGTTATTTTCAACTTAACTACACTTCACGTCAATTCAGTTTTATCTAGATGGAATTGAAGTTATCACTCCTGTTTACTTTAATTTGATCAAATTTAGTTCTACACAGTACAAATTCAATTCATATCGGGCGAAAATAACAACACCTTCATCCTCAATGGCATGGCACAATATGGGCAAGTCCAAAAGTACTGCCAGTTTGAACTTGAATGGTGCCAAGTCATAGTCCTATGTGGACAGACATCAAAAGTTGACAGCAGGTGGGGGAGAGAGGTGGTGAAGAAGGGTGGCTGCCTCCCCCTGCTCATCCTTTTGCTTTTGCGCTACCATCCCACCTTTCATTATTTCATTTACTTTGACAAAACATTCTCTCCTCCTTTTGAATTCTGCATTCATATTACCCTCCATAAACCATCATTACTTTGTTCTGATCAAACATTCTGCAGCCATCCACTGATTTCCCTCAAACTCAATGACCGCATAGCATTAACTACAACAGCAGCAACAATGGTAAGTTATGCTCCTCTACGTGATCACGAGTTTATGCAATGGTGTAGAAATTGTGCTTGATTTCATTCATGTAATGATCAAGAAACAAGGTCACTTACCTCGTTACACTGACTTCTATGCATCCAGGGAACTCCGGTAAATATCATAGTAGGATCCCACGTTTGGGTTGAGGATCCTGAAATTGCCTGGGTAGATGGAGAAGTCACAGATATCAGAGGCTCAGATGCAACCATAGTGACAACAAATGGAAAGACAGTAAGAAAGCATTTCAACTGCAAATTTAACATTTCTGTATAGTTTTGTGAATTTATACGTTAACACAGTCTATTTTCACACAGAAGAAGTTTTCCAAAGATACATAATCTCCTCAATTGTTTTTACCAAAGAAACAAGTTTTTGCTATTTACTTTGAGTTCGAATTTCTAAACATGACAAGAATGCTAACTTTCTATCCTATGTATTTCAGATGGTTGCAGCCATTTCTAGCATATACCCAAAGGATACAGAAGCACCGCCATCTGGGGTTGATGACATGACCAAGTTAGCTTACCTCCACGAGCCAGGAGTTCTGTACAACCTTGAATGTCGATATGGTCTCAACGAGATATATGTAAGTACACGCTTTCTGTCTTAACAGAAGCGAATTGATTCTTAATTTTAACATCAATCTTGTGTTGAGCAGACATATACTGGGAATATTCTGATAGCAGTGAATCCTTTTCGGAGGCTGCCACATCTGTATGACACCAACATGATGGAACAGTACAAAGGAGCCACTTTTGGAGAGCTAAGTCCACATCTTTTTGCAGTTGCTGATACCTGTTATCGGTAAGAGTTGTCCAGTGCCTGAAATGGAAACAGTTTTCGGCAAACGACAGCTTCTTACTAGTCAAATTCCGTTAACAGATCAATGATAAATGAACATGGAAGCCAGTCTATCTTGGTAAGTGGAGAGAGTGGAGCGGGGAAAACCGAGACAACAAAAATGTTGATGAGATATCTTGCTTTCATGGGTGGCAGAGCTGCTACAGAAGGAAGAACAGTTGAACAACAAGTATTAGAAGTAAGTTAATCAAAATTTCGTAGTTATAGGTATTCAAAATACTATAATAAAACTCATATCTTCATTATTGCAGTCCAATCCTGTTCTAGAAGCATTTGGAAATGCTAAGACTGTCAAAAACAATAACTCCAGGTAAATAAAGAAATGCAAGTTCTTTACTTTCGTATTCTGAGGGAAAGGTAAAATTTTCCTTTTTTTTATATACTTACTCTAAATAGCCTCATTAACAAGAAATATGCATGACTGGATGGTTCCATCAGTCGTTTCGGAAAATTTGTAGAGCTGCAATTTGATAGACATGGAAAGATCTCAGGGGCTGCAGTAAGAACATATCTACTTGAAAGATCGCGTGTTTGTCAAGTTTCTGACCCGGAAAGGAATTACCATTGTTTCTATATGCTTTGTTCAGCACCCGCAGAGGTGACCTCACAAATTTCAGCAAAAAAAAAGACCAAACTCCGAGAAATACTAAATAACTAAGGTTTCATTTTCCACAGGAAGTAAAGAGATTTAAACTTGGAGACCCAAGAACTTTTCACTACCTCAATCAAACAAACTGTTATGAAGTAGCCAATGTAGACGATGCAAGAGAGTATTTAGAGACAAGAAAGGCCATGGATATTGTTGGAATAAACCAGGATGAGCAGGTGAGTCTACCTCAACAGTGATAGAGAGGTGTCCATGACGCGGATTTCCAATTGACAACATTATACCTGCTGCTGTAGGATGCTATATTCCGAGTAGTGGCTGCAATACTCCATCTGGGGAACATCAACTTCATCAAAGGGGACGATATAGACTCTTCAAAGCTGAAAGACAAGAAATCAATAGATCATCTTCAGACAGTGGCAGAGCTTCTCATGTCAGCATTCTAGAACATCTTGTCATTTGAGTATTTGACAATAATTATATAAATATTTTGGGCCGTACATCATTTTCAATTGAATTTTCATGTCATACAGGTGCAGCAAGAAGGCACTGGAAGACTCACTCTGCAAGCGTGTGATTGTAACTCCAGATGGAAACATCACGAAGCTACTAGATCCTGCTGCAGCTACCTCGAGTCGTGATGCCCTAGCTAAGACAATGTATTCCAGATTGTTTGATTGGTAAGAAGTTCATTACCATTCAGAAGTCATAAATGTCTGTTTTTAGGTAAGAACATATGATTACTTAAAGCACCTTTTACGAGTACTTGTAGGATTGTGGACAAGATCAACAATTCCATAGGTCAAGACCCAAATGCGAAAAGCATAATCGGAGTCCTTGATATATACGGCTTCGAAAGCTTCAAAGTTAACAGGTGCTCAGTTAATTTTGAATATCTATCTACTTGCATAACAGCTCTAATCTCAATATCAGCATCTTATTAAGTGAGTCATATGCTAGTTTTGAGCAGTTATGCATCAACCTAACAAATGAGAAGTTGCAGCAGCATTTCAATCAGGCAAGCATCAAAATTTATATGATTTCCCTAAGATGTAAGTTCCGAAATGTAATGAGAAAGTGAATATGCATTAGAATCATGTATGCAGCATGTGTTTAAGATGGAACAAGAAGAGTACACGAGGGAGGAAATTGACTGGAGCTATGTAGAATTTGTAGATAACCAAGATGTACTTGATCTTATTGAAAAGGTAACGTCTTCTTGCAGTCACCTGACTACAAAAAGTATCTGGCTGATAACTAACAACCTTTATCTGCAGAAACCAGGTGGTATAATCGCTCTTCTAGATGAAGCCTGGTAAGTCAAAGTTCACCTTTTGACAACTTTTATCCTTCAGAAGTCACTGAAATCATTTAAATGGAGTGCTGGTTAAAACAAATAAACAAAATGAGTTCATACATTAATAACTCAAAATTCATTCTTTGCAGCATGTTCCCAAAGGCAACTCATGAGACATTTGCACAGAAGATGTACCAGACGTACAAAGGACACAAACGTTTCAGCAAACCAAAACTTGCTCGAACGGATTTTACAATCAATCATTATGCTGGTGATGTGAGTTAAATATATACTGTGTAGTAATCATTTAATAATCTAGAAAATCTTTTTGTAACCATATATTAATTCACAACAGGTTACCTACCTGGCAGATCAATTCTTAGATAAAAACAAGGATTATGTTATTGCTGAGCACCAAGATCTTTTGACGGCGTCAAGTTGCCCATTTGTTGCAAATCTCTTTCCATCATCACCCGAGGAATCATCTAAGCAATCTAAGTTTTCCTCCATTGGAACCCGTTTTAAGGTAAACTAAAGTTACATACTTGAATGTGATTCCAACAATTTTAAACCTCTAATGGCTGCTTCTACATTTTATTTACTAGCAACAACTACAATCCTTGATGGAAACCTTGAGCACAACAGAGCCCCATTATATCAGATGCATAAAGCCAAATGCTGTTCTGAAGCCTGGTATTTTTGAGAATGACAATGTCCTAAATCAGCTGAGGTGTGGGGTGAGTTTGTGAATCAAAGTTTATGGCTGGCGAAGTTTGCATTTATACTGATTCAGCTGTCGTAAATTACTTCTGGTTGATAGAAACTTAGTTCACTAAACTACGTTCTGGTTTTTTTCAGGGTGTCCTGGAGGCAATTAGGATAAGTTGTGCAGGATATCCAACAAAGAGAACATTTGATGAGTTTTTTTACCGTTTTGGGATGTTAGCTCCTGATGCTCTAGATGGGTATGCATCTTCCTTTTTTTTTGGCTCTTCTATATTCAAAATTTCATTTAAATAGGAGTTATAAGAGGTTTTAAGATACCATTACTTTCGTCTAAAGACATCACTTGTCTTTATAGAACAGAAGAGATGTTCAATCCCTGAGACAAGTGATGTCTTTAGACGAAAGTAATGGGATTGAACATAATAAAGCAAAAGTTACATGCAATTATTTTGTGGTACAGATGTGAGGAAAAAGTAGCATGTTCTACGATTTGTGACAAGATGGGCTTAAAGGGCTATCAGGTAGTGAATCTGAAAAGTTACGTTAAATAGAGGTTTGAAGTTACCTTGGCTGAGATTTACTGAGGTTGAACGAGTGAGCTCAACATACCATCTAACTTATCCATTCTCTCAGATTGGAAAAACAAAGGTGTTCCTGAGAGCAGGGCAGATGGCTGAGCTGGATGCTCGAAGAGCTGAAATTCTGTCTTCTGCTGCTAGGCGGATCCAAAGACAAATCCGAACACACCTAACAAGGAAGGAGTTTGTTATACTGAAAAAGGCTACTATAAATGTTCAAAAGCATAGGAGAGGTAATAGAGAAAATGAACTTAATTACATTCACAAAGAACAAAATTACAGTCAAACATTAAGAGTATAGACACCCATATTGAACAGGATTTCCGTTGCATCTTATGCAGCACAACTTGCTCGTATTGTTTATGACTTTATGAGGAAGGAAGCAGCTTCAATACGTATACAAAAGCATGCACGTGCTCATGCAGCAAGAAAATCATACACAGCCCTTATTGCAGCAACAATTGTCATTCAAACTGGGATGCGAGCCATGGCGGCTAGGAACGAGTACAGGCAAAGAAGACGGAATAAGGCAGCATCTTTTATACAGGTAATTAACCACTTTCAATGAATTTCACACATATGGACGTAGCACAAAAAATAAAATCAACTAACTCTAGACCACTGAAATGCTTGTCTATTGGACTGAGCAAAATTCTGAAGATCCAATGCCAAGAGAATGAATAGTTCCATTTAATTTGATTGCCACGTTTGTTATCTGTTGACTAGGAGTGAAATTATGGACAAGTTTTGAGGAGATCACTTTTAGTAAAAGAAAATTGCTCTAATGTCCAGCTGCACTGTCCTCCATCAGCTATTTTTCAAATATATTATCTAGGATAACTTTTAGGAAGGCAGACATCTTCACTAATCACAAAGAATAAGATGGCTAGTGAAACATCCAAAATGACACTGCTATTGTTATTTCTTATAGACCCAGTGGAGAAGGTACCATGCAGTTACTGCCTATAATCAGAAAAAGAAAGCAAATCTTACCCTACAGTGCCTCTGGAGATCAAGAGTAGCAAGGAAAGAGCTTCGAAAACTAAAAATGGTAATCTTTTTTATATGCTATGTGTCATTTTACAAAAGGACAATTTGCCAAATATGTTGCAGCCAATGGCTCCCACTCATCCAACTCCTTATGCATTAATAATATTGCAGGCTGCAAGGGATGCAGGAGCACTGAGAGAAGCTAAAGACAAGTTGGAGAAACGCGTAGAGGAGCTGACATGGAGACTAGATTTCGAAAAGCATTTGAGGGTGGGATCCTAGTAATCCAGCCTATTTACAAATAATACTGTCATGAACATTTGACTAATAATATGGTGTGCAAGTTCCATGATCTTTGAGAGAAGAGAATGTAACAAACCAATCCATTACACGTCTTTGACTCACGGGAGACTTTGCAGGTTGATCTTGAAGAAGCAAAGGGGCAAGAGATTGCAAATTTGCAAAACACATTACACGGACTGCGAGGGAAACTAGAGGAAGCAAATGCAGCAATAATTCTCGAGAAAGAAGCAGCTAAGCTAGCAATTGAGCAAGCTCCACCGGTCATCAAGGAGGTACCAGTTATCGACAACAGCAAGGTGGAGGAGCTAACAATTCAAAATGACAAACTCCAGGTAACAAAAGCAGTAATTGTTGCAGTTTGAAAAAGCACATTAACCTGTCATCCATGAATAGAAAGATATGGAATGATTGTCAAGCAACCACTCAAGAAGGCCTATCTAATCAAGACTCTAATGTGCAGGAAGAGATAACAGTGTTGAAGAGCAAAATGGCAGAGTTTGAGGAAACATTTTCTGAAGTGCAGAAAGAGAGCCAAGCCAGACTCAGAGATGCAGAGGAATCACAACTCAGAGTTTCACAACTGCAGGAGACAATTGAAAGGTTGAATATAACTCTGGCAACTTTTGGCTCAGATTAAAATTCATGTTTTCTTACCCTGTTCAAATCATAAGAATTCTTGTTTGGTCTCAGATTGGAGCTCAACTTGTCAAACCTTGAATCTGAGAATCAGGTCATACGTCAGCAGGAGTTAGCTGCATCACCTGACGATGACTTCAATGAAGAAATTGAACTGTAAGAATATTAATTTAAATTACATTTATTTTTATCGTTTCTAACATATAAGATATTCTGACATTTTGAATATAACTAAAAGTTGGCAAAAGAAAAAGACAAATTTCAATATAGCTAATATAGGTATCCCAAAGATAGGAGAATGTGCTCCCTTGAATGAAAATGTTTCTTGGTTAGATATGTAAACTAGACTAAGCCATGGTCAAAGTGTCGCTTGAAACACATGTTACCACTTAGCTCTGAAGTTACCTAATACCAATTGTTTGTCAACTACTGTTTTTCTTAATAAAATTCTTCCAAAAATAAAATTTTGAATGTCTGGGAAGTAAGACAGTAAGACCTGAGCCATAGCACATGTGAAATTTTTGCCAATCAAACCCAGAAAGGATGCTGGTGTGCATAGCTGATAGCTTCCCTTTTAACTCATACAAAAAATATATCTCAGATGCTACTCAACATCTTTTCCTTTTAATAATAATCCATGTTTTATAAAACATTGATAACACTTTATATTATTTTTATAATTAATCATATTCATAAGATTTTATTTCTCTCAGACTCAAGAAGAAGATTAGTGACTTGGAGTCAGAAAATGAACTCCTGCGAAATCAAAAAGTTGTTATTGAGAACTTACCCAACTCTGAAAGTGAAGCCACAATCCTAAAGGTATTCTGACTTGAATTACTTTTGGTGTATAAATCTCTTTGGACATGCTGATCAACTTTATTGATTCCTATTTGCACATTCAGAGCTACAACCATAATCTGCAGCAGAACAACGGATTTCACGCAGAGGAAGATCAAGAAAAGAAACAAGATGAGCCACCCATCTGCAAAGTAAACTAACCTCCCACATAAAGAGGGTCCAATTTGAATTTTAGCAAACCAATGTTATCATAAAATACTCAAAAACTATAATGTTCATTGGCAGGAATCCAGCACTTTTGCTCCCCTTCTGACTAAACAAAGATCCTTAACAGACAGGCAGCAGGTAATATTATAAAACCACAGCATTCTAATACAAAAACAACCTATCAAAATTTATATTCATAGCTCTGATTTTGCAGATAATGTTTTTAATGACTTTTGATATTCCTTGGTAACCAGGAAAATCATGACATCCTAATCAAATGTCTAATGGAAGATAAGAGATTTGAGCAAAGCAAACCTGTCACAGCCTATATTGTGTACAAATCACTTCTTCACTGGAGATCCTTTCAGGCTGAAAAAACACCTATATTTGATAGAATAATCCATGCTATCAGATCCTCAATAGAGGTAAAAGTCAACTATGTCAATTTTCCAAACATAACATAGGAAGTATCATCAGGACCAGCAAAGATAATATCCTGCATCAGTCTTCAACTCTAGAATCATTTAAGATACATGTTCTAACAGGTTGAGGAAAATAGCAACATCCTAGCATATTGGCTGTCAGCAACTTCAACCCTTTTGCTTCTTGTACAACGTACAATAAAAGCTAGCACTGCACCAAATATTGCTTCCCACCGTAACCGAAGCTCCCCCAGCAGCTTATTTGGTAGAATGGCTCAGGTAAATTTCAAACAATCCAGGTATACAATCATATGGTTGGTCTGAATATCTTACATTTGCTGGTTTCACTCAGGGATTCCGCTCACCTTCATTGAGAACAGAAGTCTCAAGTGGATATGGCGGAATGCAGGGAAACTTAAACACAAGATCCAGGATAGAAGCTAAATACCCCGCCCTGTTATTTAAACAACATCTAACTGCATGTGTTGAAAAAATATACGGTATGATACGTGATAGCTTAAAAAAGGAGATTGGGCCCCTCCTTAACCTATGCATACAAGTAAGCATTTTCTATAAAAAAAAATTGCTTTAAAAAAAATTCACAAATGCTAGATAGTCATTAACTTATTGACTATATCTTGAAAATGCCAATGACAGGCACCTAGGTCTGCAAGAATCAGAATGCTGAGAGGGTCATCCAGAACTATCAATTCAATTAACAATGCAAAACAACAGGCATCCAGTATTCACTGGCAAAATATTGTTCATATGCTAGATCAAACCTTGACCACACTCTCTGAAAATAATGTATGGTGAACTGCACTTCCCATTCACTTTGGTTGGAAAAGAAAGCTGGAAATTTTACCTAGTTTGCTATATCCATATATTTATTTTCAGGTCCCTGTCACTCTAATTAAGAAGATGTTCAGTCAGGTTTTCTCATTTATAAACGTTCAGCTTCTCAACAGGTTTGTTTTGATTACTCTTTTATATGGACAGATAGTGCATTAATATTTTGAGCTCTTTTGCAACAAACTTCCAAGTTTTAGTAGTGAGCACAACTTCTCCATGCAGTTTATTGCTCAGACGAGAATGTTGCTCATTTAGCAATGGAGAGTATGTTAAGACAGGATTGCAAGAGCTGGAAAACTGGTGTGCTAAAGCAACAGAACAGGTAAACTCCATTAAATTAGGTCATTCACAGGGCTAAGGAATGTTTATATTTATGGAAAGCATATCTAAACCACAATTTTTATTTTCAAGTTAGGTCATCGACAGGGCTAGGGAATGTTAATTTTATTCATATCTAAACCACAATATTTGGTTTTACAGTTTGTTGGGTCATCATGGGATCAACTCCAGCACATAAGGCAAGCTGTAAACTTTCTGGTAAATTGTTACAGTTCAGAACTATTCATATTTTCCTTTAAACTAAGAAGAAGACATTCATTTTCATAGAAATCTTCCAAACTCAAAAGTATTAACAAAATTCAATGCAGATTTCGCATCAAAAAGCTCAGAGATCATTGGAAGACATTACACAAGAAATTTGTCCGGTAATTAACTAAGCTAGTGACATAAATTACTAAGACGGAAAACAAGTAGAACAGTGAAGGCCCACTAAAGGGGCATTGCACTTATTATTGAAGAAGAGTAAACAATTTTGACTACAATAAGTGCTACGTAAATGATAAGCCTCGTCTGACTATTCAATTCTCCATCTTATAAGGTACTGAGCATACCACAAATTTATCGCATAGGAACGATGTTCTGGGATGACAAATTTGGGACGCATGGGTTATCACCAGAGGTTAGTGCTGTGATCATCCATCACTAATGAAAACCATTCTTATATGTGGCTAAATGTTATTTACCAAAATACAGAAGATAAAAATTCAGTGACAAAGCTGTGTTCCACAAATGAGTGGTATCATTTCATTTATAGTTCTATATTTATATGTTCTTACTAATAACCTTAAAAATATCTCCTAAAATGAAGACAAATCAACTGTGATATTATGACATCTGTGACCTGTCGGAGGCTAAACCATGATTGAAAGTTACATGCCTGTCCAAGTAAAGGAAGCACCAGGACTAACACTTAAGCATGCTCTTGTTGCTAGTATAAGTTATTTAATTCACGGCTTTTGACAATTAACACTTAAGCGTGCTCTTGTTAATTGACAATTAATTCGTTGATAATTTCTGAATTTACAGGTAATTGGCAGGATGAGAGCTTTAACAGTAGAAGATTCAGCAATGCCTAATAACACATTCTTGCTCGATGTGGACTCAAGGTACTGAACATACTAAAATGATATTATAAACCAATGAATTCTTTATTCTTAATCATTTTAGCAAATTACAGCATACCTTTCTCGGTTGAGGAGATATCACAATCTTTCCGTGATTTGAGCCTGTCAGATGTGGATCCCCCCATGCTCCTTCGCCAGAAATCAGATTTTCAATTTTTATTGCAAGAAACAGGTTGACTGTTACAAACATTCTCTCCTCTCTTCACCATGTCACCACAATCTGACAAACAGGAGAAGAGAGGGCAGCTGCTTGGAGAAACTCACTCCACTGCCATATTGTTTCCTACATTGATTGATTGCATATAAATTAATTTAGCTACAAATTATGAGAGTTCAAGTGTAAATGTTCCATATTTATTTAGTTTTTCTATTTTACCCATTCTTTCCCTGTGAGATGAGAGGTTGTTTTGGTAATTTTGAGGTTGTGCTCTTGGAACTGGTAATTGTATAGATTGTCTACTGTAAAGTATCCCTGAACAGAAGACAGCTTTCCTCTTTGTGACTGGTTTCTTTAAAGCACGGAACATATTTTAAGATGATTTGCATCTTGCTCATTGGTCTGCCAAGTCACAGTTGTGTATAATAGCCCAATGAGGACTCATGACAATGTATAAGATTTGTTTGGCAAAGAAAGATATCATATACTTGGCCAATAATATTATGATCCAGAAACAGACAATAAAAAGAGACTTGTTTCAGAAGAATTGGGAATTGACCAAAAGAGTTGCATGTTTAAGTAATACCTCGACAGAGTCTGCCACAATTTTCTTCCCCTTTAAATGGATATGTCCTTCATCCTGGTGCTTTCCCAAATTTGCATGCCAACTTAAATAGCTTAGAAACATCCTGCAATGTTTATTCTTTAAGGCCATTAATTATGTCAAACCGGTGATAACTTCAACAGCCAGTTAAATAAATAATAGCTCTTATCTGAGGGAGTACAATGACAATTTCAAACTAGAAGAGGGAAGTACTGGTGAATTGAATATAAATTATGCACCATAACTACCAGTTTATGGCTCAAAAAAAAAAACATTTTAAAGTGGTTACTAGGAATGAGATTAAGCGCTGCAGTATGAAATATATAATTAGGATGCTAAAATAAAACAAAAGATTCAGTTTAAGATATTACCTTCATTATCTAGCATTAACTTTACAGTTTGTCAATTTGACAACAGTGAGCGAAGCAAGATAGAAATCACCAATAATCATTGCATGAACACTTCCCACCATGAAAATGGTGGAATCTATTAGAATCTCTGATTGTGATTTGCCTACCGATTATTTCTGATAAGTACTTGAAGGCAGAATGACAGTCTGTGCATATTCGAAGATTCTTCATTATCCTTATTGGCAACTCTGATTTCCGGGTGAGAATGAAAGCAACAGCCAGCCTCTCACTATGGTAGCTCAGTAACTCTTCCCTATTCTCCTGTTCAATGTCATACATGGAATATTTTGATTCCGGCACATATCCAGCATCTTTCAGTTTGATGTGTAATTCCTTATGTTTTTCATATATAGCCTCTTTATCAGGATGTGCTTTATCTCCAGAAACAAATACGTGAACTCCATCTTTCATGGTAACCCAGCTGCATCCAGCTTCCTTCCTTACAGATGATTCTTTCATTACATCTCTAGCCTCTGCCATGTCTTCCCACATGCCTTTGGAGGCATGCATGTTAGAAACGAGAACATAGTTTACGGCATTCTGTGGTTCCATTTCCAAGAGCATTTTAGCAGCTCTCTGACCTATTTGGCTTTTGAAGTTATTGGTTCGACTGCAGACCCCAAGAACTGTCCTCCAAATCAAAGCATTAGGTTCTATCAGCATCCCATTAATGAAATCTTCTATCTTATCAATTTTTCCTGCCCTTCCTAAGAGGTCCACCATGCAAGAGTAGTGCTCCATTCGAGGATTCAAACCATAAACCTTGCTCATAGATTCAAAATGATGGAAACCCTGATCAACCAATCCCACATGGCTACAGGCAGATAAGAGCCCAACGAAAGTGACATGATCTGGAGATTGACCATGTTGTTCCATTCTTTCAAAAAGATCTAAAGCTTTTCTCCCTTCACCATGGCGTGCATAACCACATATCATAGAATTCCAAGTATAACGATTCCTCGTAGGCATTAAGTCAAACAATTGATAACCATAATCTATTCTTCCACATTTAGTATACATGTCAACGAGAGAAGTCCCTATAACAACATCGGATTCCAGAAAGGATTTAATAGCACAGGCATGGACCTCCATCCCACGCTCCAATGTGGCGATTGAGGCACATGCACTAAGAACAGAGGCAAGGGTGAAGCTGTCCAGTCTTTGACCACTCTGCAACATATGCCAGACCAAATTCATGGCCTCGGATAAAAGCTCATTGTGTATGTAACTAGAGATCATACAGTTCCAACTGACATCATCCTTCCTCCCTTGCATTCTGGAAAATATAGTTTCACAGTAACCAATTTCCCCACATTTCCCATAACAACAGATAAGTGCATTTTCAATAGACAAATTATTCATAGCACCATGTTTAACAACAATAGAATGAGTTTGATGGGCAACCTCAAGAAGGGAAAGAGATGGTAGTGCTTCAAGAATATTTATGAAAGTGACTTTATTAGGACCCCATCCATATCGCATCATTTCTTTGAAATACAGAATGGTCTCGTGGCCATATGTGTCTGAACCATTAAGGGCACCAATAATGGAATTCCATGAAACCTGGTCATACTGAGGCATCAGGAAAAATAATTTCCTGCACGTGTCCGTAAATCCAGAATTGGCATAGAGCGAGAGAAGAGCATTGGATACTGATACATCCAAATCAAGTCCTAGCTTCAGTCCTTCACAGTGTATTTGTTCTCCAAGTTTGATCCAACCAAGGCTTCCACATGAACTCAAAGCACTAATCAATGTAAAGTTTGAAGGCACGATTCCAGTACTCGTCATTGTATGGAAGGTGTAAAGTGCATCTTCAAAGCACTCATTTTGATCTAGTCCAGTTATCATTGAATTCCAAGACACTGAATCTTTACTAGTCATGCCTTTAAAAACAGAAGCGGCATAATTGATTGAACCGCATTTGGCATACATATTAATCAAACCATTACCAATTGTAATCTTTGAATGAAATAAACCAGTCCCAATAAGCTGTGCATGCACCTGTCTCCCTTTTTTACACCCAGCTTCCAAACAAGAAAACTCAGGAAACGCAGTTAAAAGAACAAGTAATGAGTCGGAATTCAATCTGACTGACCCACCCATTTTCTTGAAGATCATGGCCGCTTGTTCTCCTTGATTTAACCTCACCAATCCAATCATTAATCCATTCAGGGTCGCTGCATTCCTAGTGGTCATTTGTTCAAAGATTTTCTTAGCAATATTAAGCATTCCAAGCTTTGAAAACCCACTAACGAAGGCACTACCAACATACAGGTCTTGTAAACAACCAGATTTTTCGACAGTTGCAAGCATCTGCTCAAGCAAAAATATACCATTACAGGAAGCTGCAGTAACCAAGCTGCCAAAAGTATACTCACTGGGTGCAAAACCAGAAACTGCACCCTCCTTTCGCATCCTAGAAAACAGCTCAAAAGAAGAATCAACATCTTCTCTTTGTGAGCACACCGAAATTAAAGAGTTCCAAGAGATTGAGTTCCTAGATTCCAGACCTTCAAAAACATTCCATGCATACTCAGCAGAGCTCATACAACCACCATACATCGAAATCAGCACATTGGACACAAGAACATGGGAACAATATGGGGTTTTCAAGACCAATCCATGAATTTGCATACCAAACCTCAGACCCTCAGACCCTAAACCCTGACAAGCCCTTAAAGCACTACCAAGAGCATAATGACTTAGAGAGACCCCAGATACCATCATTGTTTGGAAAACCCGAAAAGCATCATAAAACATTTTATTCTTCGTATACCCTGAAATCATACAAGCCCAGGTAACCAAATTTCTGTCAGGCATTTCATCGAACACCTTGAAAGCAGAAACCATATCACCAGCTCCCACCATCGAATTGATAAGCGTGTTACACATAAACAAATCCTTAACAAACCCATTTCTTATAATCTCTAAATGAAGTCTCCTAGTATCAAAATCAGAAGAATAACGCGCGATAATTGCATCGCGTTTTTCAGGAAAATAGGGCGAAAAGCAAGTGGACTTATCTTCAAGCAAATTACTCCCTCCCAAATGAGAGAAAAGTGAAGTGTTTACCTTCCAGGTTGCTGCATCGGGTAGGGAAAATGTAGCCTGGCCCGGGAATTCACCGGTAAACTTGAGTCCCGGATTTGGGCGAATTTCGTGTTCGTGTGGCGCGGGAAAAGAGACCGCCAATGTACTGAAACTGGTTGTGGTTGAATGAGGATAGATTGAACAGTGAAAATGGAATCGCTTCCGGAGATGGTTGAGCGAGATCATGGCAGTGTTGGGGTGGCGATTGGTGCATGCTTCTTTGGCGCCTTCTGCTTCGGTGTTTTTAAGGTACAAAATTCAAATTTATTGGATTTCCTAGGAAAGAACACACGAAAGACTGCCGTCTGCCAATGTGTACTAATCATGCATGAGTCCCGAGTCTCCTGACCGTAACCTTTAGTATAAGGGTAAACTACAAATAAATTTTATAATATAAAATAAATATATTTCAAACTTCGAGTAAATATGCATTTATCAAGTTTCAAGTGTTTACTTGTGTAGAAAAAATTTAATAGGTAGAAATTGGCATTGTTTGACCAAAATATTATTTAACGGCAACTTTGACAATTGATAGCCTTAGTTAAATTTAACTAATTTAAAATTTTGATATTTACAGAACACGTGTCAAATAGAATACAAAACTATTATATTACTTCAAATTTATGGTCAAACTAACTCATACATGCAACAAAAAATATGATGAATAATAGAGTAATTTACTGTAGAAGTTAAAGTATTATTGTACATTTCATTTATATTTGTATCATTGTGTATTTTATTGTAGAAGTTAAATTAAGATATAGTTTTTCGAATAAGAAAATAATTAAACAAAATTCACACGTAAAAGTTAATTAGTTAAACAATCCTTACCTTACATGAAATCTAGGACAACGAGACTGTGAGAGAAGATTAGGATATGATAACGAGATTCTTTTTATACTTTTAAGTAAAAGTAAAAATTTAATAATTGGGGTAACCTATTTATATTTATTGGGGTAACCTATTTATTAATATATATATATATATATACCCGTCATTTTTTTTTACTCAGGGGTAACCCCCTGGTTACTAACTGGCTCCGCCAGTGCCTATAGGTCAAACCGGGTCGAATCAAGTTATTTTTAAAATTTTCATATATAATGTTTATAGAATTATACATTATGAGCAATAAAAAATGTCGAATATTTTTTTAGGTAAAAATAAATAGTTGAGTTAGTTTTGACAGCATTGGAATAATGACCTTTGAAATGGCTTAAGGTAATATAGTGAAAACATAATAAGGGAGAGTTAAGTTAGGGAGTTGACCTAGTGCTTCTCAATTTGAAAAGTTAGTTGTCAGGTGGTTATAGCGAGACAATTTGTGCAGTTAATAAGTGGGAAATAGGTGGTAGTAAGTAAGTAGGGGTTATCACGGTCTAGTTGACGAAATCAAATTGTTTATGTAAAACTTACTAACCATTTAGTTTTTCATCGTGTCGGCCAACCGTTGAAATTGAGGTGTAATAACAAAAACAGTGGTTTAACTTGAAATTTGATTTAGTTGTGGCTAACCACAAAATTTTGAAAGTTTATAATATTGTTTGTCTTTATAAATTGGGTGTGAATATTTTCCATCTAGAGTATAGAATTTTGGTCATCAGGTGTCGATGGCAAGGTTGAGACCACTGGTGATAAGGTTGTGGACTTGTGGTGATAAGGTTGTTGTCTCCGACTGTTGCAGTCTCCAAAGCTAAGGGTTGGGTTACCGTCATTGAGGTTTGGGTTGCAGGCATTGATGTTTAAATCATTAACATTGAGGGTGCGGTGTTGGGGTTGAGTTTTTGGACGCTGGTATTGAACTTTAAGTCATTGGTGTTGAGTTTTAAGTCACTGCATGTTAGGTTGCGATTGTCGATGATGAGGTTTCGGTCATCAGTGGTGAGGTTGCAGTCGTCGACATTGAGGTTTTGTTTATTAGTGGTGAATTTGTGATCTCTAATAGTGAGGTTATGGTCACCGGAGTTGGGGTTTGGATCGCCAGGGTTGAGTACTTTTTCACCAGTGTTTTGAGGTTTGGGTCGTTGACGTTGTGGTTATAATCGTCGGATTGAAATTCAGGTCACCCACATTAAGCCTTCAGTCGCCGATGTGAGGTATGAGTCGACGTCGTTGAAGTTTAGGTTGCCAGATGTGATGTTTCAACATCCACATATCCATCAGATTATCAAAAAAAAAGGATATCCATCATATCATCAAAATATTTGATATCCATCTGATCATCAAAAAACAAAATAGTTTCAACATATGCAATTCATATGTACTCAATTTGAAGCGTGATCAGAGTGAATGATTGGAGGTGATCAAAATGAATAATTAATTGGAGGCGGCTTTCATACAGGGTTCAGGGTTTCTAAGCGTGAACAACCAAAAAAAAAATATAACTGTCATGATTCGAAAATTGAATTGACACCTTTATTTTTTGAATGATTTGGCAAAGAGTTGGCTTCAATTTTATTTTTTTTTGAGCACAAGCTTTACTTAAATTAAGACAAGGAACGAGTACAAATTACACGAGTTGGCTTCAATTTGATAGAAACTAATGGTTGACCAAGGGGGCGTATGCCCTTTCCTCCACGTAAGAGGACACATACGTGATAGATCCTAGATATACTCTTATTTTGTAGCATTTGAGAGCTGTTTTAGATAGTATTTTGTACTTTATATTAGACTTTTGGACCAAATCATTCATGATGGTTTGAAATTGAAGACGTGCATTTCGACCTTGAATTGCACTTGCGATAGATTTGGATGATTTGAAGACCTTCTATGACCGTCCTGGAGGAAGCAGATACATTGAAGAACCAGTCGTAGAAGTGGCGTGAAGGCACACTCTCGCGGACCGCGAAACCTAGGTCGCGAACCGCGAGGGTGTGTGTTGCTGTTTCGGAAGATGCCGAGTTTCGCGCGGTCCGCGAAACTCCGGTCGCGAGCCGCGAGGAACAGCACGAGGACCACGAAGCCGAAGACGCGCGGTCCGCGAAACTTCGGTCGCGAACCGCGAGGACCAGCGCGAGAACCGCAGCGAAGCCGAGACGCGCGATCCGCGAAACGTCGGCCGCGGTTCGCGAGGATCAGACGCGCGGTCCGCGAAACCTCGGTCGCGGACCGCGGACGCCACGGACGCGCGGGCCGCGAATCCTCGGCCGCGAACCGCGAGAACCGAGCTCGCGGTCCGCGAAGGATTTCGCGCGGCCCGCGAAAAACTTCTGCCACTTGCATTTTGTTGCTTTAATTTTAATTATTTTTAGACTATAAAAGAAACTTATCCTCATTGTTAGAGGATCGGATTTTTACAGAGAAAAACTCATTTTCCTTCATTTTCCTTTGGATTTTGATCTTTGAATTCATTATGGTTTGTTGTATTGATTATGGTTTTGATAATATAACTATGGTAGTAGGCTAAAACCCTTCTTGGATATATGTGATTGGACTTCTTCTTATGGATTGAGAACATGATTCATGAAGCTTAGGAATGGTGATTTGCTATTGAATGATCATAATTTATATGTGTATTTGATGCTTGAAATGATTAGGAATGATTTCCTAGTGATAGATATGTGTTGGATATGTGTTAGATATTGCTTTTCCATGGTTAGAATGTTATCATTCTTTCTATGTAGGAGTAGTAAATTAGGAATCGAATGCATGTTGTTATCAATTGTATTTGTTCTTAAGATCATTCATTAGCATTGTACCTATGTCAAGTTTGTTATCAAATTGCATGGGTAGGGTTGAGGAACATCTAATTTGAAGTAATATTGATTCAATTGAACTAGTTGTTATCATCTAGTAAGATTATCAATTGAAGTTGTGAAGATGCTTTCATTTTTCATAACTATGGTTAAAGATATTTTCTCACTAACCTTCACCATTCTAAAGGCATCACGATAAAGTTTGAGGAAAATCTCATAGTAAGAAGTCACCAATCTCATATGTCCAAGTCTAGTATTCTCATTAGTTAATCCTTTAGTTAAAATCTTAAATGCTAAACTAGTTGTAATCATAGAATTCTAGTTGCTTTACTTAGTAGTGTTTCTTACAAAAACTCAACTCAAACCCCCCCCCCCTTATTTACATTGCTTTTATATATGCATACATATATATATATACTACAAGATATACATAGAAATAACCTTTTCCATGTGGAACGAAACTTACTTGCCACTATATGCTTAATTGTGTGTAGAGGTAGTAAGTGAACATAAATAGTATATTTGAGAGGTACGGCGACGACCTCCCAAATTTTGGCGCCGCTGCCGGGGACTAGGCGTATTTTTATGTGTGTATTGTAGTTTTATTTCAAATCTATCTTTCTTTTTAGGATCTATTTTGGTTTGGAACCCTATTGCTCTAGCTCTTGGTGCATGGTTCTTACACGATCCTCGAACCAAGACCCTTTGCAATACGATTCCGAGCTAGTAAGAAGTCTCCGCCAACTTAGGAGGCAAGTGCAAGAGTCACTAGCATCTAATCCTTTATCCCTTGAAAGTGAATCACTACCTTTCAACATGGCGGACGATGAAGAGGATACCGGCTAAAACCCTCCCCGAAACCAATTATACAACCCTTTCCAAAACCCTAACCCTTCTCCTACCAACATTTCTATGAGAGAGTACATGTCCCCCAACTATGAGCAACAACAATCGAGCATTGTTTACCCGAACTCTCAATACGAAATCAAGACGGGAGTGATAAATTTGCTTCCAACTTTCCATGGTAGAGAAGTGGATGATCCGAATGACTTCCTTGAGGCTTTTCATAGGGTGTGTAGTAGTTTGAAACCTTCCGAGATGAGTGTGGATGAGTTTAAGTTGAAAACCTTCACCTTCACCTTGAAGGACAAGGCCGCTAAATGGTTAAGCCGTTTACCTTCATCATCAATCACTACATGGCCACAATTGAAGAAAAAGTTCTTAGACAAGTACTTTCCTCCCTCTAAGTCCTCGGTCTTGATACAAGCCATTAGCAACATCACTCAAGACGATGATGAGACGTTGTATGAGTATTGGGAAAGATTCCAAACTCTCCTATCAAGTTGCCCGTACCATAGCTTCACCGAACCTCAATTGGTGTGTTTCTATTACAATGGTTTGAATGATAGAGAAACCGAGTTGATAAATCGGTCTTGCTATGGCTCCATTGCAAACCTTGGCTCTTCCGATGCCATGATGTTATTTGAGCAACTAGCCGAAGGGTGCGAACCAAAGAGAGACCGGAGGCTACGAGTGGGTAACTCCGGTGGGAACAATGATAGCTCTCGTCAAGATATCAAGGAGCTTACGGCATTGATGAAAGGTTTCATGATGGGAAATAGCTCCGGAGGGAACCAACCAAGGCAACAAGTGATGACGTGTGGGATTTGTGCTTCGAACCATCTCACCGAATCTTGTCCTCAAGCAAACGAGGATTATAACGAAGAAGTCAATGCCATGGGGGTCTATGGAGGAAACCAAGGTTTTAGAGGCGATCAAGGAGGAAACCAAGGTTTTAGGGGCTACCAAGGAGGACGAGGCTACCAAGGTGGTAGGGGTTTTCAAGGTGGACAAGGCCAAGGTGGTGATAGGGGTAACCAAAGGAAGTATGATCCGTTTGCTCAACATTATAACCCCGGAACTAGAGATCACCCCAACTTTCGGTGGAGAGATGAACCGACGGGGCAACAAAGCCAACAAGGTGGCTACCAAGGGGGTTACCAAGGTCAAAGTGGTCAATCCTTTGATAGGTCGAGGGGGCAAAATGACCAAGGCTACCAAGGAGACCAAAGCCACCAAAATCAAGGGTACCAAGGTTACCAAAACCAAGGGTACCAAGATTTTGGCTATCAAGGGTACCAAGATCATCCTCCACAACAATACCCAAGGAACCAAGGTCAAGGCCATTTCAACAACCGCACTCCTCAAAATGCTTACCCGAGGTTGGAAGATAAATCTCGTGATCAAGGTGAAAGCTCGGGCCAATTTCCACAAGACGCTCGATTCAAAAGCATTGAGGTGCAAATGAGTCAAATGGCCACTGTTTTGGGGAAATTGGAAGCACAAAACTCCGGGAAATTACCCGCACAACCGGAGTTAAATCCAAGGCCTCATGCGAGTGCCATGACCTTGAGGAGTGGTAAACAAGCGGTTGAACCCGAAGTGGTTGTGAAAAAGGCACCCAAGAGAGGCCTTGTGAAGAAGAACTTGACCAACGATGAAGTTGAGGTAACCTTGGCCGATGAAGAAGTGATTCTTGAGGGGCTAACCAAAGAAAAAGGTGATGCCGAGGTTGAGAAGGAGAAGGAACTAATTGATGAGGAACATGTGGACTCAAACGCTCATGTTGAACCAATGTCACCTCCATTCTCACCTCTCCACAAGAAAACTAGAGTAGACACTCCCTTCGAAGTGGAAGCACCATTTCCCGAAGCTTTGAAGAATACTCGCAAAAAGGAGATGGACAAGGAAGCTTTCGAAGTTCTTCGAAAGTGTGAGGTAAACATTCCTTTGCTCGATGCTATTGATCAAGTTCCTAGATATTCTAAGTTCTTGAAAGAATTATGTGTAAACCATCGTCAACAAAGGTCTAAGCATGTTAAAAATGAAAGAATCAATGAACATGTGTCGGCTTTGTTTCAAGATAAAATGCCTACTAAGTGTGGTGATCCCGGCATGTTTACAATTCCTTGCATTTTAGGAAACACTTATTTTCCTAGAGCCATGCTAGATTTAAGTGCATCCATAAATGTCATCCCATACACATTGTATGAATCATTGAATCTTGGCACTTTGCATAAAACCGGTGTAGTAATCCAACTTGCCGACCGCTCTAATGCATACCCTAAGGGTATTGTTGAAGATGTCTTGGTGAAAGTCGACAAGTTGGTGTTCCCGGCCGATTTTTACGTTCTTGACATGGAACATGATAAATTTGCTACCCCTGTCTTGTTAGGGCGTCCCTTTTTGAAAACGTCAAGAACTATTATCGATGTGCATAGTGGTAGGCTTACCATGGAATTTGATGAGGATAAAATAGAGTTCAACATTTATGGTGCAATGAAATACGATGATGAGGAAACTTCTTGCAATGCTATTGATGTAATTGAATCTTTTGTGCAAAAAGTTTATGAAAATGATGGTGATGATCCTTTGTTAAATGCTTTAGCCAATAGTTTACACACAAGTAATGTTCATACATATGCTTTGAGTGCTAACTTGAAGGAAAGCATTTTTGAGCTAGATACTTTCGAGGAACTTTCTCTTGATGCACCACTTTTAGACCTCGAGGTATTGAAAGGCTCGGGCAACCGACCATCTCTCAATAAACCTCCGGTGGTGGAATTGAAACCACTACCCGAAAATCTAAAATATGCATTCCTTGGTGATGGTGAGAAGTTACCGGTGATCATCTCCAACAAGCTCACCAAGGAACAATAGGAAAGGTTGATGAAAGTGCTCCAAGATCATAAGGAAGCCATTGGATGGACTATTGCCGACATCAAAGGTATGAGTCCAAGTACTTGCATGCACCGTATTCTATTGGAGGATGATGCTAAACCCATCCGACAACCTCAAAGGCGATTGAACCCTCCTATGATGGAGGTAGTAAAAGCCGAGGTGCTTAAATTGTTGGATGCGGGAATGATCTATCCAATCTCCGATAGTAAATGGGTAAGCCCAACGCAAGTGGTACCAAAGAAGACCGGAGTGACCGTGGTGGAGAATAGCCATGGCGAGTTGATCCCCACTCGTATTCAAAACGGATGGCGTGTTTGCATTGATTACCGAAGGCTAAATGCGGTAACGAGGAAAGACCATTTCCCTTTGCCATTTATTGATCAAATGCTTAACCGGCTTGCAGGCCACTCTTTCTATTGTTTTCTTGATGGCTATTCAGGGTACATTCAGGTTGCCATTGCACCAGAAGATCAAGAGAAGACAACCTTCACATGTCCCTTTGGCACCTTTGCATATCGACGCATGCCTTTTGGCCTTTGCAACGCACCGGCCACATTCCAAAGGTGTATGGTTAGCATATTTTCAGAATACCTTGAAAAGTTTGTAGAGGTTTTTATGGATGACTTCACTATTCATGGAAACTCTTTTGACAATTGCTTAATCCATTTGTCATTAGTCCTAAAAACTTGCATTGATAAGAACCTTGTGCTTAATTCTGAAAAATGTCATTTCATGGTTGAAAAGGGCATTGTGTTAAGACATGAAGTGTCATCTAAGGGTATTGAAGTAGACAAAGCAAAAATTGATACCATCCAATCTCTTCCTTACCCTACTTGTGTGCGTGATGTGAGATCCTTTCTAGGCCACGCGGGTTTCTACCGCCGTTTCATAAAAGATTTTTCAAAAATTTCTTCCCCTTTATGTAGATTGTTACAAAAGGATGTGGAATTTGTGGTAGATGAAGGTTGTAAGAGGGCATTTGATTGTTTGAAGTCTTTGTTAGTGTCGGCCCCTATCATACAACCTCCAAATTGGTCCCTTCCTTTTGAGATCATGTGTGATGCTAGTGACTATGCCGTTGGTGCGGTGTTAGGTCAAAGAGTGGGGAAAATTCCCCATGCCATCTATTATGCATCCATGACTCTCAATGATGCTCAAAGGAATTATACCACTACTGAGAAAGAATTACTAGCGGTAGTCTTTTCCTTAGAAAAGTTTAGGCCATATTTGCTTGGTACAAAGATTATTGTTTTCACTGACCATGCAGCCCTTCGTTACTTGATGACGAAGAAAGAAGCAAAGCCTAGGTTACTCCGATGGATCTTACTCTTGAGCGAGTTCGACTTGGAGGTCAAGGACAAGAAAGGAGCTGAAAATCTAGTGGCCGACCATTTGAGCCGTTTGGTGCCCAATGAGGAGTGTGGGACCAAAGCATTGAAGGACCATCTTCACGAAGAGTTCCCCGACGAGCAATTGTTTGCTCTTAGTGTTTCTCTTCCATGGTATGCCAACATTGTGAATTTCCTTGTCACAAGTAAGTGCCCTTCTCATTTCACAAAGGCACAAAAGGATAAGCTAAAGCATGATGCTAGGTTTTATGTGTGGGATGATCTCTATGTGTGGAAACATTGTTCTGACCAAGTGATTAGGAGATGCATTCCCAATAATGAAACCAACTCAATCCTTGCTTTTTGCCATTCATATGCATGTGGAGGTCATTTTGGTGCTAGGCGAACTGCTAGAAAAGTGCTAGACTGTGGTTTTTATTGGCCTACTTTGAATAAGGATGCATACACCTTTTGCAAATCTTGTGATAAATGCCAAAGAGTGGGAAATATCTCTTCTATGAATGAAATGCCCCAACATTGCCCTTTATATTGTGAACTCTTTGATGTATGGGGAATTGATTTTATGGGACCTTTCCCTACTTCCTTTGGTTTCAAATATATCTTGCTTGCGGTTGACTATGTTTCTAAGTGGGTTGAAGCAATCCCCACTCGTACTGATGATTCTAAAGTGGTTGCAGAGTTCATCAAATCTCACATCTTCTCTAGGTTCGGGGTACCCCGAGCTCTGATCAGTGATCGAGGCACTCACTTTTGCAATAGAACCATTGCCGCATTATTGAAGAAAATATGGGGTAAATCACAAAACTTCTACCACCTATCACCCACAAACAAATGGACAAGCCGAAGTTTCCAATAGGGAAATCAAGTCCATCCTTGAGAAAACGGTTAGGCCGACTCGCAAGGATTGGAGTACTCGGTTGGATGATGGATTGTGGGCATATAGGACGGCTTATAAGACTCCAATTGGTATGTCTCCATACCGATTAGTCTTTGGAAAGCCGTGTCATTTACCGGTGGAGTTAGCACACAAAGCTTATTGGGCGATCACAAGGTTCAATTTGAACTTGGACGAAGCCGGGAATGAAAGGAAGCTTCAATTACAAGAGCTTGAGGAGATCCGAAATGAGTCCTATGAGAACGCTGCCATTTACAAGGAGAAGACGAAGGCATGGCATGACAAGATGATAATTAGGAAAACTTTTGAGGTAGGTCAAAAGGTTCTCCTATTTCAATCACGCCTTCGTTTGTTTCCAGGTAAACTGCGTTCTCGGTGGACTGGACCATTTGTAGTTGTGAAAGTTTTCCCTCATGGTGCGGTGGAGATCCAAAGCGACGAGGATGCCAAAGTCATCAAGGTCAACGGCCAAAGGTTGAAACCGTATTACGAGGGTTTCAAATCGGAGATCCTAGAGGACATGTCTCTAGGCAACCCAACCTACGATTGATCTTTACCATGGAGGTACATCGTGCCGACGATGTTAAATAAACGAGTTTTGATCTTTAAAAGCATTTCGTCGAACAATTTCAACATTTGGAACATTACTCTATTTCTATATATTGTAGTTTACATGCATTGTATTAAACTTGCAATTCAGACATAATGCGAATTTTTGATTTGTTATTTTTTTAGGAAAAGATGTGAAATGGAACAAAACAAGAAGGCTAGAGAAGCCATTTCTTCGCGGTCCGCGAATTCATCGCGCGGACCGCGAGCGAGGGTTTCGCGAACCGCGACTGGGATCGTGCGGACCGCGACGAACTTGCGCGCGCGGGGCGCGATTTCACCGCGCGCACCTCGGCGAGGTATTGCGCGCGCGGCTCGCGAATAAGGCGCGCGGCCCGCGAAGAGTTTACGCGCGGTCCGCGAAGACGACCGCGCGACCCGCGAAAAACCAGGGGATTTTCAGAAATCCCTGGAACGAAAACGCCAGATTTCGCGGTCCGCGGCTTGATCGCGCGGACCGCGGCACTGTGCTCGCGGTCTGCGGTTACACCGCGCGGACCGCGAGGATTTACCATGCGCGGCGCGCGAATTCATCGCGCGCGCCGCGACGAGCACCGAGCGCGCGGTCCGCAGTTTTATCGCGCGGACCGCGAAGGTTCGGCGCGCGGTCCGCGTTTTCATCGCGCGGACCGCGAAGGTTCAGCGCGCGGTCCGCGGTTTCACCGCGCGGACCGCGAAAATCCAGGGATTTTTCGACAATCCCTGGAAGGTTTTGGCATGGTTTCGCGGCCCGCGACGGAGGCCCGCGACCCGCGACGACAGCCCGCGGCCCGCGACGGGAATCTCGCGGCTCGCGAGAAAACTCAGCTCTACTTCTTCCAAAATTCTTCTATTTTTCTTTTCTTCTTCTTCTTCCCAATCCCTCCCGACGGAATAGTGCTCTCCACCGGCAACCCACTCCAATCCATCATTCCGGCGAGTTTTGAACCAATCTTTTCCACCCAAATCCATCCCCCAAGCTTTCCCAACAAAACCCACCAAAAATTCACATCCAAAACACCATCTTTTACCCACATTACCCGAATTCCAACCCAAACTTCTCCATTCCGATTCGCCGGACTCCGGCGACTTTTTCTCCAACCCCAATACATAAAAACCTTCCCTCCACCACCCTTATCCTTTTCGCCATCTCAATTTCCAAATTCCTAAACGAATTTAAATATCCCCAAATCTCAAGAACCCTAATTTTTGGGCATTTTTGATTTGGTGATATTTTGGTTCAATTGATGATCTCCTCAGGCTACATTACTTCCAAAGGCTTCAATTGACGGTACCCTACTGAATTTATTTGAATTTTGGGTGATTTAGGGCTTGCCGCCAATAGGTTTTATTGAAATTTCAAAGGCTTGCCGCCTTTAGTTATATACTGAGCTTTTTGAGTAGGGGCTTGCCGCCTTGTAGCTAGTTTAGTTGTGCTGGACTGTTGTTGAGTAGATTTTGATAATGGCACCAAGAAAAAGGTCTCGCCGAGGGGAAGCCTCTAGTTCACATGAGCCCGTGATCCCCGAATCACCTCCTCGCCAACCTAGCCCTCCCCCTGCAGAGAACCTGCCTCCTATTGACCTTATGGGACTGCAAGGTTTGGATGGAGATGCTCAACAACGATGGAGGAAGTTGATTGGGAATGGGAGACGAACAATCATGGAGACGAAGTTCCTCTCCTCTGAGCTGCTTCAGGAGCTAGGTTTGCAGCAGCCTGTGCTGTTTTTATTGGATCGCGTTGGCATGAGAGGATTCATTGATAGGTCGGCACCGACCTACATTCGATATACATTTGAATTCCTATCCACTCTAGCCAAGCACTATGACGAGGAGCATGACATGCAGTTCATCACATTCAGGTTGAATGATGTAGACCGCCGGATGACCTATAATGAGATCCAAGATGCTTTTGGGTTCGAATATGCGGATGGCTATAAGAATCCGAAAGATAATGCCCCGGACGGATTTGATCTAGCTTTCTTTTGGAATTGCTTGTCTGGATCTCCCAACATCACGGGCGCCACGAAGAACAACCACATCATACACCCAGCTGTTCGTATGGTGCACAAACTCCTAGTGATGACGATCTTTTGCCAAGGAGAGTTGACACACATCAATAGGGAGCAGGTCCAATGCCTTTGGACCATGTTTTGGAGGCCGGAGCACCCGTGTTGGGTTGACCTCTTTGTGCAGAAATGTCTGGAGACCTCCCAGAAGAGCTCAGGGAAGATACCGCATGGGGGTATGATTTCTCTTCTGGCAGCTTATCTGAACATCCACCTACCTTCAGACATTCAGGCAATAGGCAAGACAGCCGAGAGAGCTCACCAATTTTACTCCATTGCTACTTTGGAGCCCACTAATGTCCTGGCCTTGCACAGATTTCCTCTTCCTAGATTCATCTGGCTAGTAGCCAAGAATCAGCATATGTACCTGCCAAATCCGGAGGCTGTGCAGCTGACTGGGCGCACTCGCATGGAGGAGCTCACCTTGCCCATCCAAATCACAGTTCCTGCACCTACCATTGCCCTTGCCAGGCTAGAGGCACCTCCGGAGCATGGAGAGCAGTACGTTCCTCCACATCAGGATCCTCAGTTTGTCACTCAGCAGCAGTTCCAGGAGTTTACGCAGAGGCATGACGCGTTTACTCAGAGGTATGAGGACGACATGGAGGTGATGTTCGCCATGATGGCATCCATGCACCCACATGGACCAGGGGCATTTGACTATGAGGGCCATCGCAGATCGCGAGTTCAGCGCCGTCGCGACGGTTCCGGCCCCTCGCAGTGAGTATATCCTACACCCTTTCCTTTCACTATGATTTTCATTGATATATTTAAACATTGAGGGCAATGTTTAGACTAAGTGTGGGGGAAGAAATGTAGGACTATGATTCTGTTTTTGTTGCTGCTTTTGCTGCTGTGTTTTTACTACTGTAATTTAAAAAAAAAAACATTTTCTTTTCTCTTGTATAGATATGAAGAACTCTCAAATGTTATGTGCTTAACTATTCAGAGTATACACTTGGATCTTAATCGTTCTTTCTCGAGGACGAGAAAGGTTCAAGTGTGGGGGATTTTGATAGGTCCTAGATATACTCTTATTTTGTAGCATTTGAGAGCTGTTTTAGATAGTATTTTGTACTTTATATTAGACTTTTGGACCAAATCATTCATGATGGTTTGAAATTGAAGACGTGCATTTCGACCTTGAATTGCACTTGCGATAGATTTGGATGATTTGAAGACCTTCTATGACCAACCTGGAGGAAGCAGATACATTGAAGAACCAGTCGTAGAAGTGGCGTGAAGGCACACTCTCGCGGACCGCGAAACCTAGGTCGCGAACCGCGAGGGTGTGTGTTGCTGTTTTGGAAGATGCCGAGTTTCGCGCGGTCCGCGAAACTCCGGTCGCGAGCCGCGAGGAACAGCACGAGGACCACGAAGCCGAAGACGCGCGGTCCGCGAAACTCCGGTCGCGAACCGCGAGGACCAGCGCGAGAACCGCAGCGAAGCCGAGACGCGCGATCCGCGAAACGTCGGCCGCGGTTCGCGAGGATCAGACGCGCGGTCCGCGAAACCTCGGTCGCGGACCGCGGACGCCACGGACGCGCGGGCCGCGAATCCTCGGCCGCGAACCGCGAGAACCGAGCTCGCGGTCCGCGAAGGATTTCGCGCGGCCCGCGAAAAACTTCTGCCACTTGCATTTTGTTGCTTTAATTTTAATTATTTTTAGACTATAAAAGAAACTTATCCTCATTGTTAGAGGATCGGATTTTTACAGAGAAAAACTCATTTTCCTTCATTTTCCTTTGGATTTTGATCTTTAAATTCATTATGGTTTGTTGTATTGATTATGGTTTTGATAATATAACTATGGTAGTAGGCTAAAACCCTTCTTGGATACATGTGATTGGACTTCTTCTTATGGATTGAGAACATGATTCATGAAGCTTAGGAATGGTGATTTGCTATTGAATGATCATAATTTATATGTGTATTTGATGCTTGAAATGATTAGGAATGATTTCCTAGTGATAGATATGTGTTGGATATGTGTTAGATATTGCTTTTCCATGGTTAGAATGTTATCATTCTTTCTATGTAGGAGTAGTAAATTAGGAATCGAATGCATGTTGTTATCAATTGTATTTGTTCTTAAGATCATTCATTAGCATTGTACCTATGTCAAGTTTGTTATCAAATTGCATGGGTAGGGTTGAGGAACATCTAATTTGAAGTAATATTGATTCAATTGAACTAGTTGTTATCATCTAGTAAGATTATCAATTGAAGTTGTGAAGATGCTTTCATTTTTCATAACTATGGTTAAAGATATTTTCTCACTAACCTTCACCATTCTAAAGGCATCACGATAAAGTTTGAGGAAAATCTCATAGTAAGAAGTCACCAATCTCATATGTCCAAGTCTAGTATTCTCATTAGTTAATCCTTTAGTTAAAATCTTAAATGCTAAACTAGTTGTAATCATAGAATTCTAGTTGCTTTACTTAGTAGTGTTTCTTACAAAAACTCAACTCAAAACCACCACCCCCCCCCCCCCCCATTTACATTACTTTTATATGCATACATATATATATACTACAAGATATACATAGAAATAACCTTTTCCATGTGGAACGAACCTTACTTGCCACTATATGCTTAATTGTGTGTAGAGGTAGTAAGTGAACATAAATAGTATATTTGAGAGGTACGGCGACGACCTCCCAATACGCCCAACTGGTGTGGTGGATTGGGCCATGGATTAATTTAATCCACATCACTAACGAGTAAGCCTCTTGTTGCACTATTGCTACAGTATGGACATAAGATTTTTGTTTGGTAAAGCTGAACATTCAGACTAACAAAGATTGAGTTTTTCTTTGAATTTTAAAATGAGATTAACAATTTACATTGCATTTCTCCCTTCTCCACATCGAAAGATATCTTTGCCTTGCCCCCCCCCCCCCCCCTGTGTCTCTTTGTTGAAAAAGAATCCCCACGCGATAACGTTCTCGTCAAACAGTAGTTTGCCCTGAATATCCTCGTCGGCTGCTAACATCGCCGGAAAAGACTAAGTTCCTGAAATCCAGGTAACTCTCTCCCATTTGTTAGATTTTTATTTTTGTTTTCGGCTCAATAATTGCCTAGTTGATTAATTGTGTTTTTTGTTAAAATTAACCTAGATGGCTAGATGAGTACTCCATTGCGTGGGGAAATTATGAATTGAGATCAAATTCAGAAATGGGTTATGCCTTGAATTTCCTCATTGAAAAAGAGTTTATGTAACCCTTTCATACCTGTTTGATTTTTTGGCTTTGGTTCAATTGAATGATTGGCTGGTTGATTAATCGGGATTTTGGTTAAAATTATTTAACCTAGTTGATTAATTATGTGGATAAATTATGAATTATTCGAGTGTAGGACAATGACAAGAGTTATTCTTGATAACAATCACGATTTATAAAAAAACGAATTCTACAGTTTTGCCCCATTATCGGAAGATAGCCAAGGAAGATGAGCTAATAATGTTAAAGAATGATATGGCTGGAGTTAGAATTGCAAGCAACTACCACACATTTGTTGCATTATGGTGGCTTTATAGGTGTTCTTTTTACTGAAAGAGGTATGCACAATAAAATACGCACATATTCTAAGAGAGGACTTTCATATGGCGACTTTGCTGCCATGGAACGCCATTTCAAGGAAATGAGGCTGAGAAGTCCCACTTTTATTATGAGTTTGACACAGATGAGAATGATAGACTCGTAAATATTTTTTGGGCGGATGGGAGAAGTATAGTATCGTCAAAAGACTTCGTGGATATAGTGAGTTTTGACAACACTAACGATAAACATGGGCAGTGTTAATTGGAAACATTTGAATAAGGAATTTTACAGCTTACAAAAACAAAAATTTCAATCCCTATAATTTTTGCCTTAATAATTTGCTCTTATCCATAGTTGTTAGCCAAATCATATTTCACTAAAACCTAACATCTTCCTATACTGAAATTTTTATTTACACAGTCAATCCTTAATTTAAAAAATATTTTACTATAACAAGTTATAAATATGGGTCAAACGGATCAACCCGTCAATCGACAGGTTTGACCCAAATCCAACATAATCTTTTATCGTGTCATTCGTATTTGACCCAACATCAACTCATGTTGTGTTTCGTGTTAACCCAAACTCATCGAAGTCGTGTTTGATTTGGTTTGGGTTTTCGTATTATGTTAGAAATTGCCAGAATTAATTCTCATTAGTACTGCTTCGCATTTTATACTTGAGGAACATGTTTCTATTCCATCCTTTTACTTTTCTCTTTCATCTATTACACATTTTTCTTATTAAATTTGATTTTACAGTTTTTTAGGGGTGGATTTTAAGAAAGGGGAGAATCACACAATTGATAATTCAATTTGTTCGATTTTTTTTAATTCCATTTCCCTAATTTTTCATATTTCATCATCCCTTTTATCACCATTCTCCACTTCACTTGGTCTGAGATTCTTCAATTTCACTCATTGTTATAATTAGGGCTGTAAACGAGTCGAGCTCGAATATACCTGTGTTCGAGTTCGAAAAAATTTTGTATGTTCATGATCGAGTTCGAGTTCGAGATACGTTATTTTAGCTCGAACTCGGTTCGTCTAACTTTTAGAATGTTCGAGCTCGACTCGTGAGCTCGATTACTTCAGGCCTAAACAAACTTAAATAATTTCAACTTTGATGTTTAGAAGCTCAATTCGAACCCAAACATCCAAAATATGGCTTTGCAAATGGAAACCCACTAAAGCAAGTTGGACTAAGAAAGGTTAGGAAATTAATGGAGAATCAATTTATAACTAAGAGAAAATTTCTACCTTTCTCTTGCCACCGATGTGGGATTCAAGCTTTCCTCCCTTCCTTTTTTCTCTTTCTTCTTCCTAAAGTCATATCTTATCCATTTCTTATTCAAAATGTATCCTCTTAGTTTTTTATATAAAAAAACTAAAATAAATAAATGAAAAGAACTAAAATTAATACACATATAATTACCTTCTTTAAGACATGTAAATTATTTTTATAAATTCTAAATATAGTATATATAAAAATTATTCTCGAGCTGTTCAACGAGCCTATCGAGCTGGCTCTTATGATCTAAATTCGAACTCATTTATTAACGAACGAGCTCGAGTTCGATTTCGAACTGGTCAAACCGAGTTCGAACACGAATTTTGACCGAGTTGTTCACGAACGGTTCAGTTCATTTACACCCTAGTTATAATCAACCATCACTACTACGCTGGCTCATGACGTCGCTACCACTGATTCTGGTGTCATTGTTATTTATTCTCATAATTGAACCAAACAATAGCATGAGAATGAATGACAAAAAAAGTGGAGAGTCGATCACTCCTTTTCACCTTCTCTTTCCATTCTTTGATGATTCCTTTCTGTTTCACTATACCCTGTCCAGTTCAGCTTATTTCCAGCACCTCCAGCACCCTCCAACACCCTCCAGCACTTGTCACTATTCACATATATGAATGATTGAATTTTTTTTTTTTTTAAAAGGAATGATTTTTCTTTAGAATTAGTTTCAACATGTTTTGTACGAATTAATCATTCTTCAAATATATAGTTTCATAATTATGTACATCATAATTATACAATTTTAATTTAATTTCAACACCCTCATGCACCCCTCCAGCACCCTCCAGCACCCTCCAACACCTTCCAGCACCAGCTACCAATTGCAGCACCCTATTGGACAGGGCCATATGTGAACTTAGAAGGTAGCTATCATTTTTATAACCTCAATTAAAAAACATGGGAAATATAAAGTTAATCTTATACACTAACAAGAAATCACATGGTACAAATTATGAGAAAATGAAAGGCAGTCTTGTGTGATAATTATACATTACAAGAAAGGTACAAATTATTTTAAAAATTCAAGTCACCCAAACGTTATTTGATTAGTAGTACACGAGAAAATGCGTATTCAAAATGCGTACACGAGAAAATGCGTATTCAGGACCATATGAAACTTGATCAGACGTATTTTTTCCCAATTGGTTTTGCCCAATTCAAAATGCAATATCTGATATCTTAGTGCGTCAAATGTACATTTGAATCGGGCAAAACTAATTGGGGGAAAATGCGTCTGATCAAGTGAAATATGGTCCTGTGGTAGTAATTTGGTCCTGCAAATAGAAGTTCCCAAAATGTAAAGCTGCGTAAACATTTTAGTGAAAGGCGCCAGTTTTTAAATAATGCTGCAGAAAAACTTTCTGTTTTGAGCTTCCCTGCACTGATACGCAACCCTCACCATTAATAATGCCATCAGAACTTCTCATTGCATCCTTTTGCTCAGAACCCATTAATTTCCTACTGATCCCATCAAACCCATTTAATGCAAATCCAGAAAGATCATCATATATTGTAAGAAGCCCCTTTTTATTCACAAGTTCACCTTAGCAGTTAGCAGTTAGCACATTACAAGGCCTTTCGTTCAGGTGAAGTGACTCTGATCTCTCAGCTCGTAATTCCACATTATGATGTTTTTTAAGGTTGTTTTCTTGAATCTTTCAGATGCTAAGTGCTAACCAGTTCCTTGTTGCAAATTTTTCGTGGAAATCCAGGTACCGTATTTGGAGAAACCGAGAAATCATCTGCTCATCCTCTGCGAGATGGACTCAGGTTATATAACTAGATTTCTTCCATCGAATGTTGATTTGTTTTGTTCTTAAATTGATAAAATGCCTTTCCTCTTTGCGACTTGTGATGCAAACAGAATCGGACATCGCTCCTCCGAAGGTATTCAGTTTCAGAAGGGTCTCCTTGGGTTTAACAGTGAGTGTTCTTGTCTTTACCTGTATTTCTGCATTTTACTTGATCATTTATAATTTTTGTGTAAGTGATCTGTACACATGTTTCTGAGTTAAATTAATGTTTGATTTTGATTCGGGGCTTGACTGAATTATCCAAACTTGTAGGAAGAAGCTGATGAAGTTGTGTCGTGCCGCTTCATGAAGCTCATGGCTCAAGATTTCGAGACAGAGCTGGTAAGATTCCATGCTTAATTCTGCTTCTAGGTAGTATTTATTATTGATTTCATCAAAATCAGTCAATCAACTGGTAATAACATTTCACTTTTGTTGTTTGTGTGTCTAATTGTCTATATGTGTATGTGCACAGAGGATTCCTTCTTTTGTGTTTGAGGATCTGTCCGAGGAAGATATTCCGGCCGATGTTATTCTGATAAGCCCCATCGGAATCTGGGCAGCTGAGCTGGACAGATGCGGCCCCGGTCAGAAGCGGGTGATCGGAGATTCTTGGGAGGACTACGCTCAGCGTCACAGCCTGAAGCTTGATGACGTCATCTGGTTCGAACAGGTCGGAACAATGGTGTTCAGAACCTACGTGTTCGATCACAACACCTGCTGCGAGAAAATCCTCATCTCCCTGCCTGAAGAGCAAGCTGCAAAGAGTAAGTAATTAAAAGTAATGAATCTGTTTGATTGAACATATGTTTGTCGTAGGTTTATGATGTGATCGATCCATGTTTGATGATTCCAGGGAGAAAGGTGGGAGCATGCTTGTGTGAGGCAGAAGGTACTTTCAAGGTAGAACTGACAGAAACAATTCATCGGAGGAACTTGAATTATCTGGTATGTTTATATATAATGCTTTCATCTTTCTTCTTCTTGATTTTTTTTTTTTTTTTGTTGATTTGTTGATGACCTTATTGTTGGTGGCAGCATATTCCGGGATCGTTTCTGAAACAACATCCGATTGTGAAGAGGAGGGAGAGGGGGATCGTGGTGAACTCTCAGGGAAAGGCGTGGGAGATGGATGTTTACTACCCGGGCGCTAGAAATGACAACTTTGCACAACTTCAGCTTCGCGGGTGGCGTGCTTTTTCTGTGGCAAACAACCTCGAGGTGGGCGATGTCTGCATTTTCCAGATTGATGGCGAAAGCCGCCTTGCCAGCACCACCAGCTTTGTTCTCAATGTGGAGATCAGGAAGTAGCTTGCTGTTGCTCATTCTGAATTCTGGTCGCTGTGTTTGATCAAAGACTATGTTTTATGTCAGAATAATGCTTTCTATTTTCTCTTTCTGTGTGCTGATGAGAATTCAGAGTTCTCAGCTGATAGCTGATTGTCTTAGCTGTTTTGACCAGCTGATTGCATTAACTGATTGTATTTAAGTGTTTGGTAAAATTAGCTGATAGCTGATAGTGTTTTAAAGTAAAATGACGTTAAAGGACATAACATATTTTGGTTAATCATTTATATGTAGTAATATCAATTTATGAATCTTAATTCAATTAAAAATAATAAGTATATGATTATTATAATTATAAAAATTAAAATTATAAGTTAAATATTAAAATCATAAAATTAAAATTTGAATTATTCAAAAAATAAAAAATTGCTAAATATCCCATTATAAGTTAATGATATATTTTAAAAAGAAAAACAACTTGTACATTTATCACTAATTTTAAATTATGTATTAATATACAACCATAATATTGAATTAAATTTATATTAAAATATTTATTACACAAGAATAAATATATACTGTATTATTTTAAAAGTTAAATAACATAATATTTATTATTAAACACACGAAGCAGTAGTGTAATTGTGTATACGTACGTACAACGTTGGAAGAAAAAGTAAGTAAGTAATTAGGTAGCCAAATGAGGATAGAAATGTCATTTAGGTAAGAAATACAATTAACTGTTTCTTAGTATTTTAAAAATTAGTTTTTTGGACCCAAACAACTAATTCAAAAAGGTCTTTACCAAACACTTTTATTAGATTTTTGAGTTGGTCAAACAGTTAATTGAGTTCAAACAGCTAATTTGGCCTAAAAAGTTCTTCACCAAACACCCCTTAAGTATGTTGTTTACTTGTATGGAGTTTTAATTGGCAGTATTATCTCATTGATTACTTTTGTGAATATGAATAGGTACATTAGGTAGATTTTGTGCACTTAAGTTAGGCCCTGTTTAGTAGAACTTATTTTTTGCTCTACTGAACTGAAATAATTTTAAATTTACTGAAATGAACTGAACTGAATTGAAGTAATTTTAAATTTATTGAACTGAATTGAAATAATTTTAAATTTACTGAACTGAACTGAACTGAACTGAAATAATTTTAAATATATTGAACTGAACTGAAATAAATATAAATACATTTTTATATTATTTAAATATAAAAACACGTTGAGGTGATATAATCTGAACTGAATTGAGTTAAATATCATCAAATTATAGTGCAGATGATATGAACTTATCTAAACTGAACTGAATTGTTCTGAACTGAACTGAACTGAACTAATTCCAAATTGTCATATAATGAAGACATATTATATTTGGTTGAGTCGATTGAAATGAATCACGATTCAAATAATTATATTGGATGTATAAAAAGTAAAGGTTATGGTATATTAAAGAAATATATTGAGTTGAATATCATAGCCATGTATTTTTCAGGGGATCTGAGTCATTGAGTTGTATATCATAATATTATTATATTAAAGAGGATATGACTTATGAGTCATTGAGTTGTATATCATAAAATTATATTTAAGAGGATATGAACTGAATTGAATTATTCTGAACTGAACTGAAACGCACTGAACTGAACTAATTCCAAATTGACATATAATGAAGACATATTATACATGGTTGAGTCGATTTAAATGAATTACGATTCAAATAAATATATTGGATGTATAAAAAGTAAATGTTATGGTATATTAAAGAAATATATTGAGTTGAATATCATATTCATGTATTTTTCAGGGGATCTGAACTAAAATTGGACTGAACTGATATGAATTAAACTAAAATAAAAATAATATATTTTCATTTGTTATTAATGAATGCTCATCATCATATAAAAGGAAATTTGATGAACTGAACTGAACTGAATTAAATTTAATTTATTTAACTGAACTGAACTGAAATAATTTTAAATATACTGAACTGAACTGAACTGAAAAAATTAAATTTTAAATTTACTGAACTGAACTGAAAAAAATTTAAATTTACTGAACTGAACTGAGCTGAAATAAATTTAAATTTACTGAACTGAACTGATCTGAAAAAAATTTAAATTTACTGAACTAAACTGAAAAAAATTTAAATTTACTGAACTGAACTGATCTACAAATAAGATCTGGTAAACAGGGCCTTAGTGCATTGTGTAGATAATGCTAATTTCTGCACTTTTTTTTTTTTTTTTGAAAAAACTCATTTCTGCACTTTTGTAGGCTGATTTAAGCAGTTCAGTTCTATAAAATGTGTGAAGATCAAAATTGAGTTGATAACCATAGTATAAAGACACAATTTAACACATGCATACATAATCTTGTAGCAAAATGAACTAAACATTGTTTACAATTATAATCGGTTAGTGTCACATCTTACTACTACAATAGTAAGATTGGCATTTGGCAGTAGTAGCCTTCATCTGTAATGAAACTATTCATATATTAGCAAAGATGTGTGGTTGAATCATGTTAATGAAACTGTATAGCCTTATAACAATTCTATTTTTTTTGGTTTACAAAAAAGTATTCTATTTTATATGTAATTACATTATTTTTAATTCCTTCTACATCATGAATGTGCCTTTAAATATTTATAATCGTGGGTTAACAATCTTTTCATGTGTTTCGTATATAGATTTGCATATGAAAAATTCTATCTATAATAATGTAAAGAATGTACATCAACTTATGAAATATTGTGTATAGAATGTGTAGAAAACTAAGAAAAGGCATTCTATAACGTATTTTAAAATAAATATGTAGTTATTAAAAATGAAATATATAACTATTTTGTATTTCTTTAATTATAAAAATCATAGAAAGAAAGTCAGTCACTACTTCCCGGAGTAGCCAGTTAAATCTGGCGTAGTAACGATAAACCCTCGTCAACCTTAAACCCATTGGCCACAGTTTCACCGTCAAGGGCGAAATGACGATCCATTCCGCCGTGATTCAGAAGCTCCTGAGCACCAACGCCCATCTGGGGCGGCGCGTGGCCGCCCACCACTTCAAAATCTTCACCGAGGGCTCCCGGAATGGCATGGCCATCATCGATTCCGACAAGACCCTAATATGCATGCGCACCGCCTGCAACTTCATTGGCAACCTAGTTCGCTCCAAAGCCCGCTTCTTGTTCGTCAACACCAACTACCTATTCGATGAAATTATCGAAGATATGACCAAAACCATCGGTGTCAAGAACGACCTGTCGTGGCGGCTCGGCGGCTTCATGACCAACAGCAACAGCCCCAAGAAGTTCCGTGGCCGCAACAAGAAGCTCAACCTCGGCGCCATTCAGGCGCCCGATTGCGTGGTGATCTTCGACACGGAGCGCAAGTCTTCTGTTATACTCGAGGCCAGCAGGCTGCAGATTCCGATTGTGGGGCTTGTGGATTCGAGCATGCCGTGGGAGACGTACAGCAAGATCACCTACCCAATTCCCGCGAATGATTCGGTCAAGTTTGTGTACCTGTTTTGTAATTTGATCACCAAGACCTTTTTGTATGAGCAGAGGAAAATGAAGGCGGCACTAGGTGCTGCTGCTGGCAAAGATGCAAATGCTTTGGCTAGGTACGAGTTTCTTGTAATTACTTCATTTGATTGTATATAAGTATAATCCAAAGGACATTGGAATTGTGGTTGTCAACTGCAGCTTGTTAAACCCAACTCCATCTCTTTCTGCAATGGTACTAGAATGTATGTATGAGGATGTTTATAAGTGCTTTTTTGTTCTGAGTAGGTTACATGCTTTGGTACATCAAATTATGCTCTTTGTTCTGAGATTAGCTTGATTTTTTCACTTTGCTCCTCCAGCAATGAGTCGCTTACACAAGAAAAAGGACATCTTTGCCTTGCATTAGTTTCCATATAAGCCCTTTACAAATGTATGCACTAGTCTGGATGCCAAATTACAATTATTAGCTCATTAATGTTTGCTTACTTGCTAAACATAAATCACTTGACATCACCCCCACCCCACCCCCTCAATATCTGTAGGTTTTCAGTTAAAATGATTATGCTTCTTAAGTTGTTTATTTCAAATGGCTTTCTTCTTCATGCACGACTGATATTATGTGATTTGGATTAATATGCAATTGAAAGGGAGGACAGTGTACAAGACACAGCTGACAAAAAGGGTAAAATCTTTGTCCTGCCTTATGAAGCTCTGCAGCCTCCATCTGATGGTAATTAAATTTATTTTTAATTTTGCTTGTAGAGTTCGCTATCCATGTCCTGATGATTTTGGCAGGGCTTTGATTTCTTCTTCCATGGTGCTCCCAATACTTATTTCTTCTTTACTTTTGCTGTTCAGATTTAGCAGATTTGAAGATACTGCTGGACAAAGTAGCTGTGTTAAAATTCAATGGCAGCATGGGGACAAAAATGGGTTTTTCTGGGCCCAAGTATGATTTCTCACTCTTAAGGTTTCAGTGCAATTGATTGTGGCAAGTCTCTATGAAAACGATATATTACTTGTCTTAATTGATCAATACTTGTTTGGTGCTGGTTCTCGGGAATCCTAGCATGCAGTGGCAAGGTTGAAGTTCTATGTGTGCCAACTTGTTTACATGTGTCAATTGGATGCACCATTTGCACTGCCTCGGGTCATTATAAAATAAAAGTAGTGATAGAGCAATCAAGTAAGGGAAGTGGAACACATAAAAAAAATTAGAAGAAAGCTATTGGCAGGCACACATAGTACCTTAAAACTGGGAAAAATTATATGCACTACCTTCTGAAATTATTAAAATTCATTGGAACACATCTATGTAGCTGTTTGTAGTTTCTCTGATAAAATTCAAGATTAAGTCTCAATAATCTATGGGGCTGTGCTGTTGTATGCACTAGTCTTAAGTTGTTGCATTCAAATCTTGAGAATAACTTCTTTATCAACTTACCAAGTTTGTTTTTATTATTCTGAAGGTCTACCTTAGAGGTGAAGAATGGTTTAACGTGCCTGGACTTGACTATTAATCAAATTGAGGTCATTCTCTGATCCTGTGACATAGGCTTATTTTATGAGTAGATTATGATCTATGTTTCACCTACTTGCCTTGAGGTGCCTTAATACTGATAATATCTTGTTTTATTATTAGAACCTCAATTTAAAGTATGGATGCAACATTCCCTTGCTTCTAGCCGATTCATTCAGTACCCATGATTTGACTTTGAAGGTGAATGATCTCTTCCTTCTTACTTGGTTATCGGTCTTGGATTTGCCGGCAATTAATCATGAAAAGTTGTAACTTTGCAGGCTTTGCTGAGCCACCCTGGCAAAAACATACATTCATTTCTCCAGGTTTATAACATCTAGTTATTTTAATCTGAAGTTACATCTGCTTCTATCATTACAAAATTGCTAATAATTTTACTTGCCTCATATATGATATTTTAATGCAGAGCCAAGATCATGCGACTCCAGCTCAGCAACATGATAAATTGTAATGTCTCTGTTCCTTTTGTTTTATGTCATTTGTTCTTTTGAACATATAGCAGTAGTGTTGATACTAACTGATGTTTCAAATAAGACTTCATTATATTGATGCTATGGTAATCTATGATGTGATCCCTAGAGCAGTAGTTCTATGACTAGTTATGTTCCCAAAACGCCTTTACCTCTTTTTTTTTTTCTTTTTTTTTCATGTAGATATTTTCCATATTTTTGTTTGCACCAAAAGCTTTTTCTTGATGCAGAATATATGTCAAAGAATTGAATTAGTATGAATATAATGATCAAAGAAAACTGAAATGAATGAAAATGTAGCACTTATGATTGAAGAGGGTTTTGTAAAATTGGAAGCATGCATTTTATTCGGGGTTTATTCATCTGAAAGTCTTCTTGAACTATCACTGGACATGAGCTGCTCGTCGTTCTTTTCCTCACAGCCCTTTTCATATGGTGTCGTACTTATAATTCTTCATTTAATTTCTTCTTAATAAATGCAGGCGTGCTGCCAATCAGTATGATATTTATCTTGCCTTGAGGGATAGTGGCAAACTTGATGAGCTATTGTCTCAGGTATATTTTGAATTTCTCTCTCCATGTTTCTATTTCAGTTAACTTCTCTAGTTTTTTTTTTATTGACACCTGACAGACTTTTCCATTCATTTCATGTAGGGTAAAGAGTATATCTTGGTGCTGAACTCGGACAATCTGGCTGATGTCGTTGAACCAAGTATCCTTTTCAAACTTCTTACTGCATTTAAATTTTCAAATTTTGATTATGGGTTTTATGATGTTCTAGTGAGTAGCGGAATAGCCAATTACCATTTCTTACCAAGTTTCCTTAATGTGTGCTGTAGAAATCCTAAATCATTTGGTGCAAAACAATTTGGAAACATGTATGGAGGTATAAAAATTAAAAGGAGATCCTAACATTTGTACTTGGTTTATTCTTTTCAGTTTCTCTAAATTTTTTTTTTCTTAGGTGCTGCCTGCTACTTCAGACGCTGACAGGACAGAGCCTACATCTATTGAAGGAAAGTATGAGGTTGTTCTACTACCTTCTTTGGTGTTAGCTATGCTACTAAAACCATTCATTTATATGATAAAAAAACACAGAAAGAAACTGTTGAAGATTAATGAACTTGTTTTAAACTGTATCCTACATGTTCTTAGCCAGAATGTGCACAGAAATGAACCGATTGAATTTAGTTCTGATGCAAAGCATAATCCATGTTTTGATGTTTTTCAGCTATATTTGGCTTGCAGTATATTAGTGTTGTTTACGAATAAAAATTAAAGAATGCCAAGGCTAAAGAAAATAGGATGTTTTTAAAAAACGTTCATATGGGGCATTTGAAATTATACATCGCTGCTGAAAGATCAAGGGCTCGAAGCAATTCTTTTTGGCATTGAAGCCTAAACTGGACAATTGTATAATTCTTCTCCTCTTTCACTCCTGTATCTTCTGACATATTGTTTTGTTTTTTCTTTTGTTACTGGCATTTGAAGTCAACGGAGAATCTCAAGTTTACTGATACAGTGTAAGCTATCTACCTTGGTAGAGTGTGTTATATTTTATCCCATTGAAGTTGGAACTGGGACTGTCTGACTAACTTTGCCCTTGGACAGTTGGGTTAGTATGATGTCCATTGAAGTGCTTATGCAAATAACTTCTCTCAATGAGAATCATACAACATCAAAGGTATCCTGGTGTTTCTCTTAACTTTAAGTTCATCACAGTTTATACCAAATTACTGGAATTTAATAAGGCCTCTAACTTATTCAAATGCTGTACTTGTAGATCACAAAAAGTAAATTCTTATATCTGTTTCTGTTTCCTTGAATTCCAGTTTTATGATCGAGCAACTGCAATAAACATCCCAAAATCTAGATATCTTCCTCTTGAAGAGACATCTGATTTGTTACTTTACCAGGTCATGACTGTTCTTGGTTTTATTAATTTAAAATGTGTTTTTGATTTGTTAATTCAAGGGTGAATGTATTCTTAATCACTTTTTTCCTTTTCTAGTCTGATCTGTACAGTTTTGATGAAGGCGTTCCTACTCGGAACGTGGCCAGAGAGAAATCTGCTGATCCCGTGATCGAACTAGGAAAGGAATTTGCAAATGTATGTATATTGCACAGGAACTGTGATCTGTTTTTTTTTATTATTTCTTTTTTGCAGGGATTAATTGGTTTGCAATCAACAGGTAAATGAATTCCGTACCCGTTTCAAGTCCATACCTAGCATTATTGAGCTTGATAGGCTGAAGGTGACAGGTGATGTTTGGTTTAGAAGTGGTGTTACCCTTAAGGTATGCGCTCATGTTCCACTCCCTTACCCGATCCACCTGTAGCATCTTTTTATAGCTGAAGTGTTTTGTTGAATCTCATATTGCCTAGTTTGCGTTTTGCTCAATGATTACATCAAATTGAACTCGGAATTTGATTTAATGAAATCACGTGGGTTTCAAGGTTACTTGCATTATTTTAGCGGTACTGTGTGACTGTCCAGACCAGGCATTTTGGTGAGGAGTAAAATCTTAATTGTGTATGGAACCATTTGATGTCATCCATATTGTTTTATAGAACCATTTGATGTCACAGGCAGTAATATACCCCTTCTCTAAATGTTTGTGATAAGCTACAGTATTACATTTCATAAGTAACAAGTAGTATCACTGTAGTTTAAATTATGTACCAGTACATTCTCTCGATCTGTTTTTAATAAAGTTATCCATGGCCTTTGCAGGGGAAAGTAAACATTCTTGCAAGGCCAGGTGTGAAAATTGTAGTTCCTGATGGAACTGTGTTGGAGAACCAGGTGAGAATTGTTGTCCAAACCTTTGTCATCTCAGTTTTTTGCACAACACAAATTGTGTCTCTGAGCAAGCTGATTTTGCATGCTACAGATAATTATCAGACAAAGCGACATTCCCACATCACTATGAAGACAGTATTGATGGACTCTGTTGTACCAATATTCTTTAGCTGTTTCCTTATTGTATTTAGATTGATAAAGTTGAGGGGAAATTTCCATTTTTGTATTGATTTCACTTCGATTAGGATTATTTATTTGTATCATAGTAGACTTTCAAGAAATTGCTATAGGAAATAAGCTAGTATACCACAATTGGTTGTTAGATAAGAACATGGACCTTGGTGGTTTACCTGAGATTGAAATCTTAACTAGTTTGATACTCAATTACTCAATGCAGCTGTTTCTTTTCTGAAATGTATATTACCAAATGTGTAATTTTAACTTGTGTCTAATTGAAATATTCAATTGCCACTTTACTGGTTTCTGCTTAAATAAACCAGCTATGCAAATGTTGGCCTGTAAGTCTTTTGTGGTAAATAATGTTGGTTTTTTATCTGCAATTTTGAGTTGTTGCCCTTATACTGGCTTCTGTTTGTTCAGATCTTCTAAGCTAAACTGCCTAAATATGACTATTATCTCCGTACATAATGTTATGTAAATGTAAAAGACCAAAGCAGATGTTGTCTTAACAAGACTTTTTAGAGTTGCTTCATCCTGTTTTCACCCAACCTTATTGATATTTGCCAAAGCACCTTCTTTTTCCAAGCTTACCAATCATATTTACAACATTACGCTTCTAAAATGAACATGATGATAGAGATCAGAAGATATACATTGATACAAACATTCACATAGCGTTTCTTAGTGCCGTGAATTACCAATTATGTAAACATTTTGATAGCATTCTGATTCAAACATTCTGGTAGCATTTGACTAACTCATCAATACATATACTATAAATCTATAATGGATCAAAATTTATTTCATAGAATCCACCCATATATTATTAATTATTAATGATGAATTTTAAAAGCATTACAATAATATATTTTATCACATTCTAATAATATTACTCATTTTAATTATTATTATTATTTTATATTTTTGTAACATTGTGAAAGACTAGAATAAATCATTCTTCTACATTTTGTAACCTTATTCTTTATTCTCTCCTCACATTTTTACCATGAATAAAAAATTAAAAATGGATTGAAATGAGTATTAGGATAATTGGAGGGAAAAATACTCTCTCCTCCTCAACTTCACCTTCTCCTAATTCATATTCTCATCATCATCATCCAAACAGATAAGAAAAACACGCACACACACAGTGAGAGCAGAGCCATGTCCATCTCCTCCCTCTCCTCCTCCTTCACCTCCCTCACCCTCAAACCGCCGGCCCCCAATTCCGTTAAACTTCAGTCCTCCTTCCTCCCATTCCACAAAACCCCCTTCTCAAAACCCCCATCGCTCCCCAGCTCCGGTTCCCATTCCGCCACCATCACCGCCTCCATGGAGGCGGGGATTGGCGTGATGGGGACCAAGCTCGGCATGATGACCTACTTCGAGGAGTCCGGCAAGGTGGTCCCGGTCACCGTTATTGGGTTCCGGGAGGGCAACATTGTGACGCAGGTCAAGAACGAGGCCACCGACGGCTACAGCGCCGTCCAGGTGGGGTACCGCCGTGTTCGGGACCGGAAGCTGACGAAGCCTGAGATGGGGCATCTGGAGAAATCCGGGATTATTCCGTTGAGGCATTTGCAGGAGTTCCGGCTCGAAAAGGTTGAAGGGTTTGAGCCCAATCAGCGCCTCGTGTTTGATGAATTGTTCAAGGAAGGTGATCTCGTTGATGTTTCTGGGACTACCATTGGAAAGGGTTTCCAAGGTTATTTTCTTCTCTCTCTTTTCTTGGTTAGTGTTAATTTTTCTGGTTTTTGTTAGCATGAACGAATGTTCATTTCTTTGTCAGATATGTATGTATGGGGAAATGAGTGCTTAAGTGTTAGTACTTAGTAGAGTATAAAGTTTTAGCTATTTGATGGAAATGGTGCACAGCTAGGTTCGAATCGGCACTGATTCGGTTTTGTGGATGACACACATGTGGATTGTGTGGGTAGGAATGGATAGCTAACTTTACATTTCTCGTGCTTGTGATTCTCTAATGAAGTAGTTGTTTTGAGAGAAAAATGACAGCAACAGCTAACTTTGTGGCATATTCTCAGAACTGTGTGGTTATTAACCTTACCATCATTGCTACATTTTTATGATCAAGTGTCTTACATATCTTGGTTTCCTATGAAAGGCTGATTGAAATTACTTTGTGATGTGTATCATTGTTTGTGTGTGGCTTGCTTCTTTCTAGAATTAAGAGGAATTTATTTGTTGTTTAAGTAGAAGGGACGATTTGTTGGTGGTTTGTACATATAGATCACTCGAGGCTGAAAAATAATCCCTTGGAGAGGTGATGGAATACGTTGAGGTGGATTATTGCAGTTTTACATCATGATTCTGCATGGAACATAACCTTTCTACCAAGAATCATGACCAGTTCACCTTTTATATTTCCTTGTTTCCCTCTTGTTGTGAGCTTTTCTAGTTTTCATTTTATCTCATTCTCGGCGTCCTATTTCAGCAGTCTTTGCCTCTTTTTATTGTTTTCTAGGTTTCAAATTTTGGTGGCTAAATTCTTTGTGTTGTAGGTGGTATCAAGAGACATAACTTCAAGAGAGGGCAAATGACTCACGGATCAAAAAGTCATAGGCAGCTCGGGTCAATAGGAGCTGGGACAACTCCTGGTCGTGTATACCCGGGAAAGAAAATGCCCGGAAGAATGGGAGGCACGAAGACAAAGATCAGGAAACTCAAGATAATGAAGATTGATAATGAGCTTAGGATTGTGATGATCCAAGGTGCTGTACCTGGCAAACCAGGAAACCTTCTCCGCATTGCTCCTGCAAAGATTGTTGGAGTTAACATACCGAAGAACTAGCTTTGTATTCTTCTGAATCTTAATTTTGGACCTTTCAGATTTGTTTAATTTTTATGCCCTTCCCAGAAGTAATTTACTTCCATCTTCTCGTAATCTGGCTGGTTCTTGGGTTTGATGTGTTCGTCTTAACATACTCGAATCTTTCTTGTTTTGTTACCCCCTCGAAACCAGTTAACCTTACCTGTCTAACGGTGCTGAGATCCAAAGAAACAAAAATGTTTACTGCATGATGGTGAGGAGTAGTTTCTGTTTCTACTTTCCACATCTTTTGTGTGACAAAAATCGGTTTCTCAGGTCATTTGTGTTCAAGAGATTCATTAATATCATGGTATTTTACCATGTGCTTGCTTTTTTTGTAAATCAAAACAAATGAATCATGCTATCAGATGATGCAACTGAAATCCACTCATCATCAAGCCTACCTCAATGCTAGAAACGGAAATCTTGCACTTAACAATGCCAGCCATATCCGGTTCATCCTTCGAACCATATCACATCCCGGATATGATGAAAAAAAAGATGAATTGAGATGGTATTTTGAAATACGCAATTATCTTGAATATATTAATTATTTCTTTATTTTCCGATAACCTGGAAGGGTTAAAAGAAAGATCTTATTGTTTCTTCAATAATTTTGGATCTCTAGTGAACCTTTTGGTAGGATTCGAACCCATATGAAGTTTTGACCATCTCAAGAAAAAAAAAACGAACGGGTCTTGTAGGATTCCAAAGAAATTCTTCCGGAAGCAGATGATTCATCTTCTTCTCATGTTCCGTGAATAGCCAAGGCATTAAGGAATAGCTAGAAAGACATTTCGGGATCTTTTGATTCTATCTTTGTTTGTTGCATTTGAAAAAAATGAAGGATCCCAAAGAATCGATCTTTCTTTTAATTGTTCAATCTCTCCTTTATTGATCAATGTATGATATTCCGAATCTTCATTACTAATGGAATCCAAATGGTGTCTGGATTGATCAAAAGATCCTTTCAGTTGGTTAGAATCTGTTACTTGAATGAAACTTGATTTTGTGGAATCATACTGAATATTTGACTATACATTTCGTACCAATATTATTAAGGATACAAATTTTCAATTGAGACTTGTCTCAGTTGGTCAAAAGTTTTATATGTAGTGGAGGGACGGACGATTTAAGGCGGTTCCAACGTGCCTGAGAAGGCACGTTGGAACCGTTTTCTCTAGTTGTGCCGTAAATGGGAATGTTCTTTAAGGTGGTTCCCGTGCTTTTTTACGCTTTCAAGTTCGAAAGTGGCCTTCGGTCATCCATTTTACGAACTCGCATGTGTCAATGCCATCGGGTATTAAGCCATATATTTACGAAATCGTAGTTTTCCGGACCTCTATTTAGTTCGTTTCGATATTGAACAATACATGTATACTACCGGTATTTGTGATATCGTGCATAGAAAATATCATATTACGATATCGAACGTAAACTGAATTTTGAAATTTGACTACTTAAATGTACCTATTCGAAAGTACTTATATTGCTTTCGATATTGTCAAGATATGATTAAGTGAGCAAACCTTTCTTAAGACTTATACAATGAAAAAATAATAAAAGACTTCGCATCTTAAGTGATTAAGCAAACCCAAAAATATGAAGCGATATCGAAAGGATGTTTTGGGCATTTTCGATATCGTTGTCTTTGCCAAAACATGATACGAGTCCGAACTTAATTGGTTGCTGCAAACCCTAAGATATGTAGCGATATCGAACTAATGCTTTAGCCATTTTGAGTATCTGTCTTTTGATTTCGTAAATATATTTACATTTACGGCTGTTCTACCAAAACCGCCTTTAAAAGTTAGACCAACAGCTGTCCATCATTTTCCAGGCCAACAACTCAAATCTCACATCCGAATTGGTCTTTTGAGTTCGAAAGATGTCACCATTTACGGCGGTTCCGACGTGATTTGAAGAACCGCCTTAAAAAACTGCCTTAAATCCCCTACTTTGCACTAGTGTATAAAGATCAACAAAGAACAGATAATGACCAGGCATAAAAGTGATAAAATCAAAATTTACCCCCTATCTAAATTAAAGCCGGAAACACTTTCAATCTTTACTAATAAGAAATGAACTTACTTAAATTGAATTGAATTGAAATAACAACAATGCCCAGACTATGTCTAATTTATTAAAATTATGTGGGGTATACAAGAGAGTGTCTCCTGTAAGGCCCCCTTACGGTAAGGGCAGGTTAAAAGGAGATCATATTCTACAAAATTGAAGGTTGTTATACAATTATTTTAATTATTTAGACCACAAAACATAAAATATCAATGAAATAAAGCGAAAATTATTGCCCAAAATCTAAAAGATCAAACAAAACAAAAACATCAGGCTTAAAACCTTAAAACATCATATCAAATAAAAGATCAAACCAAAAAAGGTCAAACTCAAGTATAAAAATATTAAGTACAAACAAAAATAACTCAAATAATTAAAATAATTGTATAATAACATTCAATCTCGTAAAAAAAAGTCTCATTTTGACATGCCCTTACCGTAAGGTGTACTTATTTGAGACCTTCTCGGTATACAATTTAATTACATAAAATTAAGTTATAAAGTTTAGTTTTCATTTGCACAAATCAAATAACTAATTGCAGGAGATGGTCTCATATCGAGACTAGGGATTATGCCCCAAATCGAAAGAATTTTTTTTTTTAATATATGGGAAAATTCCTAATAAAAGCGTAACATAATATCAAATTTCTCGTTGGGTGTAAAACTTTTGAAATTCCTAATAAAAATATTAAAATATATTATATATTACATAAATATTAAATTATAATTATATCCTTCTCAAATTTAAACATCGGTAAAATTTCATGGACTAGGAAGCATAAAACATAATTTACACAAAGTGATGCTTGACAAAATGGCGACACGGTATCGGTGTTGTTAAAACACAAAATGATGATGCAGTTCCATGTTACTTCAAAATAAAACGAGATTTACTTGTACTAGATTCACATGCATTCGTAATGGGAATCGTGTGTCAGTGTCTATGAGGGCATGTGACAATAACGTGTCAGGTAGCATGTGGCTCCAAACAAATCTCTCTCATGGATTAGATAAGTTATTCCGAAAGGCTCACCATACTCTGTGTGAGCCCGATAGTTTCCTCCTACCCTCCCTTATATATATTATGAAAAGAATAACTAGGTCTTCTTAATTATTCAAGCATATAACACCACAATTCTAAATTAGTAAGAAGTTGATAAGGTCGATTTATATATGAAAACTTTACATATATAAACCGATGATATAAAAAGGTTGATCAGGTAAAAATATGACTTAATGATTTTAAAAGTAATTTATAAATGAAAAATGAGTTATGAGACAACCACAGGGGGTGTGATTTTCATTGGGGGTCCATTTTGATCATTACTCTTTAAAAAAAGCCATGGGTGAGAATGAACACGAATAAGATCGAGATAAATTAGGTTAAAACGTACATAGACATAATTTTAAGATCAGTTAATAAACAAACAATAATGTTCACGAACAATCAATTAAATTCAACCTTATCATGTATCCCTATTTTAGTTAGTTTTAGTTGTATTTGATTAATTTCTAGATATGCCATTACCAACATTAGATATAGAGAAAAATTAGAATTGATAGATTCGTAGAAACTTCTCCGAAATCATACAAATTGACTCCATATTGGGAGATATGTCAACAACCCTAGCTCCCTTATTTTAGTGTTCTAGTTGTATCCGCATTCCTTTTGGTACCAGTTAAATCTCGAGGCATGGGAGTTACTTTACAGAAAGAAAAAGATAGGAGAGAAATATCAAAGACTATAATGGACATGCGCCACCGAGCAATTCACGTAGAGCTATGAGTTTCTTCTTGGACGGCCTCCACAGAACAAAATTAAAGTCTCAAACACAATCTCCGGGCACGATTCTATGGCCGGAATGCATATGGAGACTCCTCAGAACTCATAGGATGTAATTCCAACAAAATTTATAAACACGTCCCAAAGAAACCAATCCCTTGTGAAAATAGAGTTAATCTAGAGCAACATACATCAAGAAGTCAGCTAGTAACTAGAGAACATCAAAGACTTCGTTAAATGTAGCAAAAACTCTCAACAGCAGCTAATGCCTAAGCAAAACGGGCAACTCAAATACACTCTTTCAAAAACGGAGTCCATGGTCTCAACTGCCCATTCATAGACTACCATAATACACTATAAAGGATCATTTACCAGTACAGCTAAACAAGTAACTGAAAGCTAGCTTAAATCAATCTGACAAATATATACTTGCAACTGTCGAGAAGCCACCAATAACTACTCAGTAAGAGAAACACATCAAGCATAACTTGCATAAGGAACTTAAAATACCATATAATTCAGGATAGACATCACAAAGTTCTAAAAAAATAAAATTAACTGAACAATACAAACTGATATAATTCTCCGGGGGTTGCAGGCAGACAGAGAAAACATCATTTCCAATCAACAAAATAAAACTACTTTCATCTAGAGAGCCTATTCGCTTCACTCCGTCTACACAGCTACAACAACTACATGACCAACAGCAAAAGTGATCATCCCAACCAGCAAGCTCATGTAGGACTGTAGCGGAGATGCTGCTCGTAAAAGTTGATCAGCTGTAAAACAAAAAAAAGTGATATTTTCAGTCAAATACTGACAGATACCCAGACAATAAAACATCAAACTGAAATGACAAGTAATTTACCAGATCAGGATAATTAGACTTCAGGAACTTATTGTCAACCATCATCTCCCCACCGTCAGCTCTGCAAGCAGTCACATTTGAAAAGTAAAAAAAATATAAATTACAAGAAGCAAAATTGAGTACGAACAGTTAGTTAAAAACTCATAACTGCAATAAACAAATGTAGGATAGTTGAATGACCAGGCTACAAAGATTTATTAGTATGTCATCCAACTAACAACAACCAAAACCTTAAAACTAATAGGATTATTGGTGACATGCAAAAGGTTTGTCTACAACAGTCCAATGACCTGCTAAAGGCTGAAGAATTGAGATACCAAAAAAATAAATTTGGCAACAGATAAAAGGCAGAATAAATTAAGACTTTATACAAAAGACCAAAACTAGTTATCACTTCATATATACTAAATAAACCAACACAAACACACTACAAAGTACCTTACCGATGCAGATGTAAGTTACACACAAGAAAGTTCATTTTTATTAACTGCAGAAAATATTTATAAACCTAATCAGTGTTAATAGAAGATCACAAACCTCTTTGCATTGAAAATGACCAGCACATCCTTTGCATTGTTGATTGTATAGCTGACTGGCTTGAGAAGCTCAATGATGCGACCGCTGTCATACAGCTTTGGAGTGCTAGAGCTGCCATTCTGACTTCCATGATTTGTGGCCATCCCACAAAAAGCATTTGGAGCCACTATATCCTGCAGGCCATTTGTAGTGCTAGTGCTCCCCTCTAGTTTAAACCTCTTTACACTGCCGGATTTCCTTCTCTTTGCTCCAATGCAGCGACCAGAAAGTAATGTATCATTTGCTGGGCCTCCTTGTCCAGACACTTGAGAACAAACCGTATCCCCATTTGTAGATGCAGAAACCTTCAACTCGCTAATCTTTAGATTCAGCTCACTCTCCTCTCCTGCTACAGCTCCATTAGAAACAGGCTTCCACTCTTCGACCCGTACCTCAACGGGTGAACTGGTAAATGGATTCTCTCTGGAGAGGGCCTTATCACTTGATGTAGCAGCTGCAGGGGAACGAGTCTGCTGTCTTTTCTTCATTGGAAGCTGAGATCCTACACTCCTCCGCCTGCGTTTGCGAGAAGAATTTTTTCCACTCTTCAAGCTTCAGGTCCACAAGAAAGGAAAAGAGAAATTCATTAGCACAGATCAAAATGCAGAAGAAATGTAACCTTAGACGAGGTTGACCTAAGTAGATAAATATTCTTCCGCGACTCCTATTAGTCCACTTTCAAATTTGACATTCTATCCCAAAAGAATGAGTCTGCTAAGTGATTTCCATCAAAATGTCCATCCCACCCTCATCTAAAAGTCACTTTAGAATCATAACAGTGATAAATGTGCATCCAGAAGTAATTTGGGACATAATAAGAAATGTGACTTAAAATGGTTGCTCTTTCTTTTGATAAAAAGTTAAAAACATTTCTCGAAGCCAACTCTAATTATGGAACGTATGCAGGAAGCATAAAATACAATGAAGCACATAAGGGAAGGAGCACAACAGCATACCTGTCCTCATATGCTTCAATGACATCAGAACAGGAGAGCAGGTTCTCCAGCGGCTCCCAGGTGTTAGATGTCTCTGGCCAGCCACGCCTTGCAAAACATCCGTAAATAAAATTAATGCCCTGACACAAAATCTAACCAAAACATGAAAAAATCCAACACTTTTCCTAGAACACAGAACACATCAGTTTTCACAGTAAAAATTCAAAACTTAAAAAAAACAGTAGATGCAGGGAAGCAAACTCACCATTTTATCAGGTACTGCGCTATACCCTAATCCAGCAGCAGCCAAACAATTAAAATTAAAATTAGCTACAGAAATAAGGAAATCTTTCATAAGCGCAAAAAATGACAATTAAAAAAAAAAAAAAAGGTGTACCTTTCGGACCCTCTTCCGGCGAACAGCTTCAATCTCGTAGAAGCCCTCGTCAAGCTTCGGGCGCTCCTCATCGTCTCCCTCCCCATTTCCTCCTCCGCCGTCCTCCTCCGCCGGAAAATCTTCGGACGTGACTTCCTCCCCGTTCAGCGTGATATCCTCCTCGTCCGGGGATAGCTCCTCCACCGCGGGCCCATCGCCGCCTTCTGCCGCCGTTGGTATGTCCACGGAAAATTGAAGTTTCCCTCCCTTCATCAGTCTCACTCGTACTGTTTCTCTTCTCCCTAGGTTTCAAAATGAATTAGTAATTCACCGGACCAAAATGCTCATTTTATAAATATATATTTTTTCCATTTTTTTGTTTTATTTTTACCTTACCTCGTGCTTTTAGGAGGGGATGGAAAATCAGCTCACTGGCTTTCTTAAAAGGGAAAACCCGTAAAATATTTAATTTTAAAATTGTAACTTTAATGCATTTCAAGTTATTTCACCTATATAAATTACTATATGATGATGCCTATAAGGGATTGAGTAGTTTTTTTATTAAAAAAAAGGGTTTGAGTAATGAAAACATATCCCAGTTCACAAATTGTAAAGATGCATATCCTAGTGTCACATGACAAGCAAAGGACAAACTCATTTGGGAGAAATCTAATCTACTATAGGAAACTACATGTCAAGGATGGGTATAGACAGCTTCAACAATATTCTCAATTCCTAGTAAGTTTGTAACACATGTTAACAAAAGATGGTCTAAATTTTGGGGAATCAATCTGCCCCTTAAGATCATAGCACTAGTTTGGCGAGCTCTACAAAATGGACTCCGAACAACACTATTCCTATGGTCAAAAAAAGGTAATGTATTGTCTCTCCTAATTGCAGGATGTGTTAAATGGTTCAGGAAGACACCACACATCTTTTCATAGGATGTGAAAAATCCAAGAGAGTATGGAGGGTTAAGTAGTAACTTCCAGAATACACCCAATGTGGACTTTAGAACCTAGTTTTGGAACTGGTTTGACCATGCTCCATGTTTGGAATATATGTAATACATCATATGTGTACTTTGGAATATTTGGAAGGACATAAATGAAGAGGTCATGGAGAATAAGTTACAAGACTCCATGTATGTAGTAACTCAAGCAAATGTGGTTATAATACATGTCGTGTTATTGTATTTATTTTGTTGTTATCGATCTGATTATACGGATCGTGCTTTTGCTGCCCTAGACAAATGTCTATTGTTCTAGTAGATATTAATCCGGTAGATACTTTATTCAAGAGAATCTGACAGATAGCATTTGTCCATTTAAGTCCAGAGAGTGGCAATCCCAAATAGTTGAGTGGAAACTCGTCTCTTTGGATACGAAAGGTACTAAATATTAGCTTGATACTTGTTGCCTCATCTACCCTAGAAGAGAAATAGGCTTGGGGGTTTTCTTAGTTGACAAAGAGGCTCGAGATTCACTCAAATATTTGCAAAACTTTTAGAACCCTATTAGCCGATCTCCCACCGGCCTTACATAAGACGAGTAGATGAACATGACACTTTCGATCCCAGCCTTCTTACAACGTGAGTGGTAATGTACCGCATTGTTGTTGAAAGCCAAAGCTAAATAATCGTAAAAAATATTCCAATGCCAAAATAAAAGACAAACACAAAGGGAATCACGGGAGTTTCCTTCAAAAAGTTTGACCATTTTTTTTTACTATTTTAGCATAACCGTTGGACTTGCTTTGACTTATCAAATACATGTATATATGACACACTACTAGTCATCATAGTTTTTGTTTCATGTTTGACCATAAATTTGAATATGAATAATAACATCATCGTGTTATATAGTTTTGGACTCTTCTTAATATGTTTTTTTCTAAATATTAGATTTTAGAGTTTGCTAGTATATGTAACTAAAGTCATCAATGATAAAATTTGCCGTCAAATAATATTTTGGTCAAAAAGTGTCCATTATTCTGAAACATAGAGAGTATACAACATCAGTTGGAAACCTATATTTAGAGCATCTCCAACCCTAAAGTCACTTTGTCCACTTGACACATTTTGAATAGAGATTTAATATGATGTAGTAAAGTTAAACAAATTGAGGGTGCTCTTTTAAATTTTATCTCCAATGCAAAATTCACAAACAAAACATTTTTTTTTTGAAAAATAATAATTACTTTCATTCAACTTCAGGGTCCTGGAAATCGTCCAGAAACGAATGACAAGAAACTTGGGGGTGTGGCCCAAGAATCGTACAATAGGGGGCTCGGCTTTGCATAGTTAGCTAGAGAGTGCACTATAAAGTTCACTATGAGGAACCCAGAAGGAACCTAGATAGTTGCTATTCTCTAACAAACTTCGAAGTCTCTGAATCGTCTCCAAGCAGTACACTGAACAGTCTATCTTCTGATGAATCATCTGCACTACGTGGAGGGCATCCCCCACCAGCTTCAACTCCGGCTGGTCTATCTCCGCGGCAAGGATGAGGGCTTCCTCCAGAGCAAGGCTTTCTGCGAGGGACGGATCACTGACATTCGGAATTCTCCGTGCAACACCCCGAATAAAGCTTCCATTTGAACCCATGGCTACCACCCCTATTCCCGCGTCCCAATTCAGGATACCAGTATCGAAATTGATCTGAATCCCTGGGTCTGGCGCTCTCAGCAACGTCCTTGGCAACAATGAGGCCGACGTCTCCTCCCTCAATTGTTGGGCCTCCCTGTAACTCCTCAGATTCGCCACTACCCCCGCATCCATAACAGCTGACGCCGTGTGGGACTGCTCGAATATATGCTTATTCCGCTGGAACCAGATACCGTCGCAGACCATGATTGCCACTGAACAGAACTCATCATCTTCATCTTTCAGCAGCTTCCGAAACCAGGCATCTCCTCTGGGTTGTTCCACTGCCGAAACCTTTCCAAGTAACCCCACCGTGCTCTATGCAGACTTGGAATTGCCACACGAGAAGAATAGATGAGCTGTCGTATCCGCGTCCTCCTTTGAGCAAAGTGGACATGTAGACGAAACCTCTACTCCCCTCCTCCTAAGGTTCGCCACCGTTGGCAGGGAATCCTTACACAACCCCCAAGCAAAGTGGAGTGCCCTCTTCGGAACTCTGAACTTCCAGAACCTCTTCCAGAAAGTCACCGCCTCATCGTGTACTGAGCTCAGAGCTTGGTTCTGTTGCTGCTTTCCACCTCCACGTGATAGGCCGTCCGAACTGTATAGCCACCATGTTTAGTGTGGTGCCATATCCACTTATCCGACGAGTTCAAGTTCTGCAATGGTATCTCCAGGATCTTCACCACCTCTTCCGGAGTAAAAAGTTGGTTCAACAGGTGCGTCTTCCACCATCCTGTATCCCTATCGTTCAGATCAGCCACCCTCTGCAAGTCAACTGGAATAGCCTGCGGATGCTGGATCTAGAAGTTTCCTAGCCAAGGTATCCATGAGTCTTAACATATAGACATGCCATTTCCCGAACCAATCGATCTCTTGGCTCCACTCTGCACCAACCCCAAGGCTCCATGGATACTCTTTCAGGCCCAAGACGGCCTCGACTCGAGCTCCGAGGTCATCAAGTCGCCATTCATGTAATACTTAGCCTTTAAAGTCTGTGAGAGAAGCCTCCAAGCCTGCTTCCCTAGGAGCACTTTATTGAATGCCCCTAGGTCTCGAAAGCCCAATCCGCCAGCTCCTTTCGAACGCGACATCCTCTTCCAAGCCACCCATGGAATCTTCCGCTCCGTAGAAGATCCCCCCACCAGAAATTTCTCAACAGACCATGTATCTCCTCCACCACATAATCTGGAAGCTGAAAACAACTCATCGTGTAACTCGGTATAGCCTGTAGAATAGACTTTACCTGATACGATCTTTGATGGACTGGAATATCTCCCTCTTCTTCCTTCCAGTAGGTAGCCCAAGATACTTCTCATGAGCCTCTACCTCCGGAATCTTCAGAATGCTACATATCCTCGGTTTGGCATCCAAAGCCGTGTTAGGGATAGACAGGACACCCGACTTATCCACATTTATCTTCTGACTGGAAATGGCCTCGTACAACGCCAATGCCCACTGTATATGCCTCGCTTCCTCCTCCGTCGCCTCACCAAAGAGAAGGGTATCATCTGCAAAGAACAAATGAGATATTCTTGGTCCGTTCGGGGAAGCACAAGCTCCCCTAATCTACCCCGCACTCGCCAAGTCCGTGAGTAGCATCGAAAGTACCTCCGAGCAGATAATAAATAGGTATGGAGAAAGAGGTTCCCCCTGCCTAATACCTCTGTTCGGTGTCAGCTACCCAAACTCCTCGCCATTCAGGATGAATGAGAATTGCACTGAAGAAAAACATTTCTGAATTATCGATACAAATCCTGGCGGAAATCCCAACTGCTCCACTGTCCCCTGAACAAAGTTCCACTCAATCTTGTCAAAAGCCTTGCTCATATCCATCTTAATACCCATCTCCCCTCTCCTTCCCGTCGTCTTCACTTTCATCGTATAGTGTAATTCGTGGGCCACCAGCACGTTGTCAGTGATCAATCTCCCTGGTATGAACGCTAACCTCCGTGTATGGACTGATCAGCTTCCCCGTAATTTCCTACGTGACCTTCCGAGGCATTCGTTCCAGAATCTGCCTCGTCCTCCTCTCGTCCGGCTCCGAAGACGAGAATAGACCCCCAAAGTAGTCTACAATGATCTTCTCCATACTTCTAGTATCCGAGCGCAATACTTGTGTCGCATCTTAGAGGCCTGAGATGTGATTCCGCGACCGTCGATTTGTTGCGAATCAATGAAAGAACCTGGTATTTCTGTCACCCTCCTTATAGCAGTGCTGTTTCGCTCGCTGTCTCCATTTGATCCCTTCCGCCTCCTGTAGAAAACCGTACTCCTGCCTGAGTGAAAACAGTTCATCATGGCTTGTATCCGTCGGGTTCCTCAACTCCAGCTCGTGGATCAACTTCTTCAACTCCTCTATCCTCTTTGCACTGGCTGGGAACTTACAACGATTCCAGTCCATAAGTCCCACCGCATATCTCTCCAATTTCTCCGACAGGTGCACATTGTCCTCACCTCACGACTCCCGAATCTTCACCCACACTCCTCGGACTTCAGCCAAAAGGCCTCAAACCTAAACCTTCACTTTTTCCTGTTCCGATTCGCCAAAGGATCCCTAGCCCGTAGTTGGACCAATACTGCCATATGATCCGACGAAGGCATCTTTGCTGTAGAGCTCGTCGACCACGGAAAAGCATCTAGCAATACCTGATTCCCCGTGGCTCGGTCAAGCTTAGCCAATACCGTCGGCTCATTCCGACGAATTCTCACCCAAGTAAAATTTGAGCCCTCATATCCCGTATAAGTCATGTCCATCAACCCGCAGAATCGTAGTGCATCCCGAAAGTTCTCGATCTGCGCCTCCGGCCTCGGGCCTCTTCCTACAAACTCCTCCAGAGAGAACCTCATTAAAGTCCCCCATGCAAACCCAAGGAACATCACCATCTCTCGCAAGCTTTTTGAGTTGAATCCAGGCTTGTTGGCGAAGCGCTGTATTCGGTTCACAGTAAACTCCAGTAACTCTGACCTTCACACCGGAAAAATAAGCAAACACATCAATGTAATAATGCGACGAATACTGAAACTCCACTTTTATTTGTTTATTCTATAACAAAGCCATTCCCTCAGCCTGACCTTGGGCATCCACCACCACTCCCTCAAATTTCAACTGTCTTTTAACCCTATCAATAACAATACTAGAACAATGCGTCTCACAAAGAAAAATAAGTAAAGGTGCTTTCAACCGCACTATCGTGCGCAGTTCCTGAACTGTCTTAGTGTCCCCGAGGCAACCTCGACAGTTCCAGCTTAGCAGACTCATGGCCCTTGGCGGGACTGAGCCTCGCCAGTCGCCGCCTATGTAAAAGTAGTATCGTCGCGAGGGCAGCACCATCCATGCAAACCCTAGCCTTCTTTGCCCTCATATCATTCGACTCCTCCTCCTCGAGCTCTATCAACTGAAGCTTCCTTTTGACCGGAAATGCCTCCTTGACCGTCCCCGATTCCCCTTCATCTCGCTCGGATCTCGACTATCCAATCACAGCTGCCTCATTGCTCACTCTCCCGCGTCCCCGGCCTCTTTCTCTTGATCCTCGCCCAACTCCCGGTTTGTTTCGGTTCTTCACCATCTTGCCGATTTTCTTTTCCAGAAGCCTCACCGGAGTATCCATCGCCACCGGAACCGGCACAAGAAATGGACTAAGCGGCGATGTTGGTTGTGTCGCTGCTTCTAGCCTCTGGCGGCATTACCACTACCGCAGACGCCAAAAATTACATGAAAACCACCTGGTTCTCCTCCGCCATACCGTCCCGTCCGCCATCTGACAAGCAATTTCCCCACGTCGTAAATGGGAATCCCACTCAATCAAAACACGTTTATATTTCACCTACGACTTCTAACTACTATAGAGTAGATAGTGGGAAGTAGGGATCGAACCACAAGGAGAAGGGGTTTGTTTAGTGTTTTAGCAAAGATTATTAACACATACATATATATTATATAGAAAGCAAGGTAAACAATGGGGGGGGGGGTTGAGTTTGGTTTATTACACTACGGAAGAAAGCAACTAAGATAAACTACACTACAATGCAAATTCTACAAATACAAGGCCTTGGGAGACAATGGATTTTCAACTTTGAACTATTGATTTATTGTTCTACAACACATTGCTTTAGGAATCTTCTCACTAATGTAGTTATAGAGAATGATCGCATTCAAAATAACCCTCACTAGTGAATGACCTAAACGATAACGTTTTAGACCAATTCACCAATGACACCACGATTAGAAGACCAATAAACTTACCCATGCAATTCGAAAGCGAATTAAATACATAGATAACACCATTGAGAACAATCAAGAGCTAAATCAAAAGATAGCATTCTAAATCAACCCTTAATTCTACTACTTTGAGACAAGTGCAAAATGATAGCATTTCACCCATGCATCTAGCATATAATTGATAGCAATTCATTACCCAATGATAGCCCAAGATAATTCATGCTTCAAACAACACATTCAAACACAATTCATCAAATGGAAATTAAATTGCCCATGAACAAATATGCATCAAGAACTCAAAATCAAGAATAGAAAGTTTACATCAATTGCAACCCAAGGTTTAATTATCCTACAACAATCATTCTAATACAACATTACATAAACATAGAATCAAAGGGAAGAAAATGGAAGAAAAATGTGAAGAACAAAGGGAAAAATCTGTTTTGGATGTGAGGGAACTCGTTTTTCTCATAAGGGATAAGAGGGGTATTTATAGCCCTTCAAAATTTGCTTTTCTGGCCTTCATTCAGCCAAAAATCCGCCCATTTTCGCGGCCCGCGAGGCTTATTTCGCGGCCCGCGAGATGCTTGTGGCTGGTTGGCAGCAATCTTCTTTGCTTCGCCACGGATGAACCGTTGATCCGTTTTTGACGTTCTAGTAGTCCATTTTGTAGTACTCAAGAAGACGAAGTCAATGGTACCACTTATGCACTCCAATTCCTCTTGTAACATTTCCAAAGTTCAGCTTCAAAATGTTAGTGCACAAGTCTTTCTTCAAAATGCAAGGTAAGAGAAATTTAGCCTTAATTCTTAACCCTTTGCACTAAATGCTACCCCAAATGAACTCTCAAATATACTAAAAGTAGAGTAAAAATTGGCTACATCACCATCCCATTCGAACGGTCCGGGCCCCTACTCGTAGCCCCTCGCGCTACGCCTTACCAGTTCAGTTTCCTCGTCCTTAGTGAGGACTGGTGATATCATCATGTCTAATGGTGCATTCTCGAACTGAACAGCCCACAACGTCTCGCGATCCTCCCGCTGCATGGTGCTCGACTCGTGCTGTACTCTGTCTCCAGGTGCATCCCCGTACGGAGTTTCCCGCAATATCTCGCGCCCCTCTCGCACCATGATGCACGACTCGTGCTGTATCTCGTCCCCAGGTGCACGACGCCCATCATCCCTCTGTTGCCGAGCGATCCCAGCCTCATCAGCCAGTGCCATCCCCGTGTCCCATGACACGGCCTCAACGCGATGTGCTCGATGCCCCGCTCATACTGCTCTCTGTTCACGCACAACATCACGTACATCTCCCTCACACTGCTCGATGCTCATGCGCTGTGCACTCCGCCCGTGCGCTGGGCTCCCGTGTGCAGCCCCTCGCCCGCACGCTGCCGCTCAGTCTCCTGCCGAGCGAGCTTGGCTTCCTCGTCTTCTGTAACCAATGGTGTAGCATGGGTTTGCTGCCTCTCCATCCCATCATCTAGTTCATAACGTAGTTTGTTGAGAAGATCCCGTACGCGCCGTTTTTGCGTTATAGGAACTCCTCTTTCTTTCTCTTTTTGGAATTGCTGCAACTCCAATGCTCTCTCCACGTCAATGTCCTCGAAGTTCCCCACCAGTTCTGAGATTGATAACTTCGGACGTTCAACCTCCATCTCTTCCGTCCTCACTATCTCCTTCCTGGTCCCTCTCTCATCCCTATCCTCCATTCTCTCTGTCCGCGCTCACTGCGGTGATTCGCTCAATTGATTCCGATTATTCGGAAAAGGGGTTCGCATAGGCTTGAGGCGCATCCCTTCTGGATAATTAATCTAGTTTCTCCGGTCGGCTGGCGCATCCCACCGGGCAATGCAATTCCGCGCAAGGTGTCCAACATTGCCGCAAAAGCTACAAAAATTGGGGAGTTTCTCATATTGCAGCAGTAGCATATTGGAGGTTCTTGGCGGTATTTGAACCCTCTTAAGAGGTTTAGTGATATCGATTTCGCATCGGATGCGAAGGAATCTTCCGACCAACTCTCCATCCTCATCCTTCTCGACATCGATAAATTTTCTGATAGCATTCCCCACGTCCCGTGCTGTCTCCACGTTCATCTGATCTTGCGTTAGTTTGTGCGCAAAAAATCCAGAACGGAACTCTGTCAAATACCATGTTTGTAGGCACCACATCACCTCTGGATTCTTAAAGCACGAGTAAATTTCCATCGATAATCCAGGGTTGCATCTCGAACGTCCTGTTTCTCGATCCGATATTTGGAAACGAAAACTTGAAGATGTTACTCCCTCCGTCCCGCATTAAACTTCACACTTCACTATTTGACACTATTTACTTTTAAACTTTGACCTTATATTTGAATAGATATATTAATATTAACACTATCATATGTGATATCACTAGATTCATCGTAACATGTAGTATTCAAATATCAAATTTTTATATGCCGATAATACATGTAACTAAAGATATTTACGATCAAACATCTGCATCGACATGCGTGAAAAAGATTCTGTGAAGATTAATGTGGGACAGAGGGAGTATCGGCTAGGGTTTTTACTTTGAGATCGGCGCTCAATCTCCAAGCCCTACCGAAGCACCACTGCACATCTGCAGCTGGAAATTTCCTCGGCGCCAATAGCTTCCCAACCAGAAGCTTTCTGTGATCCAACGACGGTGCCCGCGGTGTTGCTTGTGGCTCCTGTCTCTCCTCCTCCGTAAGCAAGAGCCCCGAGTACAAAGCTGCGATTGATTCCACGTCCGTCATCCTCAACTGCTGGTCCGATCTCGTGGTGGTGCCGTGAAATCGTACGAGAAGTTGCCGGTCGAAAGTCGTTCTCTTCTGCCGCCGCTAGGGTTTACGGTAGAGAGAAATGTCTTATAAATCAGTAAGTTCATAATATAGAATTGTAAATTGTATTTTTTTTTCACAAACAAAACTTTAGTATGATGTGTTAAATTTTGAAGGGACAAAATTAAATTAGAATCATATAAATTTATGAGAGGTCTCACAACTATGTCTAAAAATAGAAGTGAATACCTAAATTTGACCCTGTCAATATTGAAGCTCTATTTGACACATTTAATTAAAAAGTGTGCCACATCATATTGAGGTTCATACTTGACATTTGCATTGTAGAAGATTTTTAGTTAAAAAGTCACTTAGTGTGACATGTTTATTAATTTTGTTTAAAATGAGGGTGGGGTTGGAGATGCTCTTATCAGTTGGAAACCTATAATTTGCTCTGCACAAATTAAAATCTAGTCCAACATGATCTCTATAATAAAGATTTTCTCTATAGTATTACTTTGTATTTTTTCTCTATTATAATCCTCCCATCATGGATGGTTTTAGCTTAAAAAAAATGTTATAGATAAATGATGAGAGGGAATATTTAATTCTCTATATATGTAGAACGGGAGAGTGGTTAATAGGAAATTTTGCATTAAGGGCGGTGGAACTTTCATTATTTGAAAGTTGGGTGTAATTTTAGTATAATTTCTAGAAATTGTAGTAGTAAATTAATTCAAATTTTGATAGATAAGAATATTTGACCAAAGACAATAATACCAATATTTTTGTTGAGATTCAGTTCAATTCAGTTTGATTATCCAATTTTTTAGATTCACTTTTATTTAGTTTAATTCAGTTCAATCAAATTTAGCTAAGTTCAATTGAGTTTGGCTCAATTAAATTTAAATTCAGCTCCATTCACTTAACCTAATTAAATTAAATTGAAACAAACAAAAATGAATCTAAAAATGAGATGAAGTTGAATGCAATTTTAGTAAATTTTGTCCGATCCTAACAAAGATGAACTAAAATAAACTCAACTAAATTAAACTGATTTCAACCAAATCTTAATAAACCTAATGGAATTTTATAATACCAAAAGGTGAACAAGATTTAATTGAACTAGAACTAAAAAGTAGGATAAATATAAATTTAATTGAACTAAAAATAAAATTTTTGGGATGAAACTGCAATAACTAATTTGATGAAATTTTAATAGAATTAAATTTAGTGAAACAAAATTGAAAATTTAATTGAATATAAATGAATCTATACTAAAATATTTAGTTTAAGTGGTCGGCGCCTCGCGCCTCATTTGATTAATTAGATAAAGAGGAAAAATAATAATATTACCACATAAAATATGATCAAGGAAATAATTATACACAAAATATATCATACCCTAAATAGTGTACGTATATAAATTATAAAATAATCAATATTACATCTTTTCATAAAATATGGAATGTCATTTATATGACAACTAAATAATTTTGTTTTTTTGAGAATCACAACTTAATAAATTTTGAGAATGTTCATACGCAAGGCCATGTTGGCCTAAGTTTTTATATAGATCAGTTCAGTTCGGTTCATTTAAATATATTTATATTTTTAAATTTATTTCAGTTCAATTTAATATATTTACATTTATTTCAGTTCAGTTCAATAAATTTTTTATTAAAAGTTGCAGTTTTACTATACATTACAATATATATGATAATTTAAAAATTATTTCAATTGAGTTCAGTTAAATATATTTAACTTTATTTCAGTTTAGTTCAACAAGAAATATTCTTTAGCAAATTTGGCAGCAGAATATGAATAAAAATCTATTATCCATATAATAAATATACAAAGTCTTGGGTGAGACCGTCCTACCATAAGCTTATGGTAGGACGAATGATAGTTCATGTGTTTAATATATATGTTCAAGTGTTTCACAGTTTTGTTCATGTGTTTCACAGTTTTGTTTGTTATAATCTGGGTTCATGTGTTTGACAGATTTGTTCTTGTGTTTCACAATTTTGTTTGTTATAATCTGTAACAATATGTAAATGAATTAACAAAGCTATGAAACACATGAACAATCCATTAAACACATGAACTATCATTCGTCCTACCATATCCTTCTCTAATAAATAAATGAACCAAAGTTTGCAAAAAACAATAAGCAGGGTTTTTCATTCCTGACATGTCATTGCTAGGTAGAGATTCCTGATAAAACCAGAATATCAGACATTGAATATCAGAATATTGAAGAGACATTGAATTGAACCAGAGAATATTTCTTGCATTACATATATCGAAACCCGGCTGATGCTTTCGCCAACTATTGCCAAGGCCACCCATGGTCGGGGATGTTCATTATAGGTCCCCAAACCTTTCAAAAGGGTAAATTAAGCCATGTTGCCACTCAGAAAGTTTGTACAAAAGGTTGGAAAATACATTAGCAGAGATGGTTCTCATGCTAAGAAGCAAAGCAGCATCCAAAAAATTAAATGAAAGACCTGTTCATTATAGACTGGAATGGCAGGGAAAGAAAACATGGAATGAATCAGATTCAGGGAGTACTTTAGTGATCGACACGTCGAAGAACAACTTCACCACCTGAACTGAAAGATTCAATCCTATCTACCAGTGCCATTCCATATCAAAAAGCATCACAGATCTTCCATGGGATGCGGCTCAGCATTGAGACTTGTTCTTCTGTGCACAGAGATCAGCTCAGCAGTTCACTTCGCCAGTTTGCAAAGTATTCTTAAATCTTCCTTTATGGGTAGCTTATGCATGGAAAATTCTCATCCCAAGGATGATTATCCACAAGGTCTTCAAAGTACCTGCAAATTACAAACTGCAAAGATCAACAGCACCTGTTTCTCCTTTTTATATATGAGAGAAAAGGATATAATGTCTGAGTCGAATAGCTACAACTAGTGCACGGCCCACAGCTATCATTACTCCATGAGAACCATCATCAAGAAAGGTGTCCATTTGAATATGAATCTTGTCAACAATTTACAAGCAAGCTCATCAGCCAACATCTTAGTATCACCATTGAATGGGATTCCAAAAACAGAACTTCAATATGTACAGCATATCATTTTTTAGGATGTTGTGCTACAGCTCTGAATGCCTCAATGCTTGTGAACTTAACATTCAAATTTTGGCACAGCCAAGGGTAACAAGAGCAGGTAGAACATGGGTTGAAGCAACCTTTGCATCAATCTAAGGAACCTACAAGAGATATTAATGAGTTTAAATATGCAATTTTAATTTTACTAGTCACAGTGATGATGCATCAAGGATACAGTTGCTTACAATTGATTTCAAAATATTGGCAGCACGGATTCCCGTATTTACATTTGAACTGATGGCCATTTCCCACAACTGTCAAAGTCATCTTTTGATGTTCTTCTAACACAATTAAGTAAAGATCTAAAACATGGTGGTGTTTCTGTACTGCAATATACTACATATACAATACTAAGGTACTAACCAAAGGAAGCGAACAGCAATAATTAGCTCAGGCTTTGCCGGTTGAATTTCTTGTTCTGAACTTTGAAACAATAGCTAACTAATTCTCAAGTATTCAATCAGTTGATCATGCTTGCTGGGAGATCTGAGAACACCAATTAACAGCAAGTCTATTGGCTACTGCACCTTTTGGTCTCAAATCTGTTACAAAATAAGGACCGCCATCACCATGAGTTACAGAACCATAAGTCAAACTATTGACGGTAACGCAAGGTTGTGAAAGATAAAATTACTAAGTTACTTTTTATTTTAGCTTGGATAGTTTGTGGGAAATATGTCTAGTCGCCATCATCACCCACTCCAACCAAGAACATGGGCAGCACGATGTGTGTCAGGTATACATTTTCATAATGCTCAGACACTCTTAACAGAAACTGCATTACCAAAAACTGAGTCAAAACTGATCAAGAGCTAGGCTGGAAGTAGCACTGACTATAAAGCAATTTATTTCTAAAAGAGATTATAAGATACCTTGGTGATTTTTTTTCTCAAACTGTCCTACTCTGCGGCAAGAGAGAAGCCATTTGAATCAAGCTAGGAAAACAATCGTTATGAAGTCAGTCAAATGAATACCATTCCACATTGCCCCTGCACAATTGCATTAAAATAGCATATGTGAAGTGCCCCAAGCTTACTGGGATGAATTTATGCTCAAAGAGATGTCATCTATAAGAGCGAAGACGAATAAGAAAACAAGCTCACCCAGAGCAGAGTTCAAGTAATTCTAAAGAGACAAGAATTCCGGAAGATTCTACAGCTGAGGGAAACGGGCAAGTCTGAACAGCTTTCTGGTACAAAAATGGGAGCAACTCTGCCAGCAAATGGAGCAAAATTTCAACATTCCATCGTCCTCTTTCACCTAAAATACGAAGATGGGCCTCGATTGAACCTTCAACCCCAGAAAGAGGTGGAGCACTGGAACAGAAGAAGCATGTTATAATCCCATCATAATCGGTTCTTCTTACGTTAGCGATGACAGTGAACAGAACCCAATATATGGGAAAGTATAAGTTGCAAAACAATCTAATTTGTTTCCCCAATTAATCAAAGCATGAAGTAGCTAGATCTCTTTCTGTAGCCTCTACCACCACACCAGATATGGGAATCACAGTTCAAAAATATAAATTATTACCCAAGGGGATGAAGAATAAGAATTAAAAATGTTAGTTAAAAAAACATAAACCAAACCTTGAATATATATTTAATAAGTCTTCAAACAGAACTCACTTCTCCGGCAGCTATAAATTCCAACCTTAAAGGTTCATGTCTAGCAAGTTACAAATAATGGAACTGTCGTCAAGAAATCATATAAGAGGTTAGAAAACAAAAGTCAAGGACCACTAAAGGAGATGGATGGTCAAACTATATCACAAATGAAAAGGTAAACATACATGGATGTAAACCAACTGTTCACACACAGTTGAGAGTTCTTGGTGTGAAGTTTTTTCCCTCCACCCCAGGCCTTGCAAAAGATGGGAAACTAATATTGTAGCAACCGTTGAGCAACTAATTTGTGGCTAATCAGAAAACAGCAGGCCAACTCCTTGTAGATTAAGAGCTCCAGAGAGCCATTAATATCTACTTCAATGAGCCTGCAGTAGTGGAAGATCATTTAAAAGCTCGCCGATGAACATGGTGAAATGACTGCATTTTCCTAAAGTTTGTGTACGTAAGCCAACACTGCTGCAAATAAACAACACAGGTACTAACAAACTAAATTTGCAATGCCCAATACATTAAGTTTCTCAGAAACTTGAGCCAGCACCAACATGCTATGGTTTTCACCAATACGGTAAAAACTTATACAGAACTATTAGTGCAAAAATGAAAACTATTGTATCTACATCCTAGTGTAGAAGAATGTCATTGTAGAAGGATTTCTCAAAATTTTAAAAATATCAAGCCTTTGTACCAAATACCGAGAATTTCGCATCTGAAAGTTAAATATTTATAGAACATCTACTAAGTTATGAATAGATATCTACACTACGTCACAGGAAATACCTTAGGATGCTAACTCTAACTGTATTCAAGACTTCATGTTATCCACTTTGTCAAGCTTCATGTAAAGATAATAATTCAAGATTAAGCTCAGAATACCATTAGAAAAGCTCCAAAATTCAGGCGCGTATATTGCCAAAATATTAAAATATTTTTATGAAATTGTTCCAAATTTATAAGTATTTTTCAGGACTCCTAAGTTTCAGGCATGAGGGTGAGGGTAAAATCAGTGATATTTTAAAAATCAATAACAATACACAAAGTCGCAAATTTTCACCACCGAAAAGCAAACAAAAATTTGCATCTACTCCATTTCTTTTTCACTTAGCTAGAAAATAAGAGATGAAATACATGAGAGCAGGAAGAGATTTACCCAATATATGGAATTCAAGTCTCAAGTAGCATATCTACTGTAAATTCAAAAGTTAGATAAATATCAACAAAATGAGTGTTGAATTCAGCATGATACTTCATTATTACAAAAGGAATAGGGCATCATCAATTTATAGGAATTTCCGATCACAATACGCAATTAGGTTGTCATAGCAAGGTCAAGAGATCTTAACATACACTTTTTGAAGCATTCTCAAACTTACCATGGCCAATGGGAGTACAAAAAGATTCCTCAACTTCCTCCTTGCACAGTTGCAAAAAGGTTTCCATTTAGATCATGCTCTTCTCATTCTGCATCCGCAGGATCATCGCCATCTGTTCCTCCGCAGGATAGCAGCAAAATTTCACTCTTTCAAGTTCAAACATTGCAGAACCAGCTACACGTTTTTCATTTTTGACCTGATCTCTCAGTGACATTACTTCGAACTATTTATCTTCATCGAACTGCTCACTGCTGTTTTTATTGTCGCAACCACATCGTGATTTTTGCGCATATTCCATCAACAAAAACACCAAATTTTGCCACGGGATTGCGTGGAAATCCAAATCAAATTGAAAGTGTAAAGGGAATTAAAAGGTGATTTGGGAAAAGTGAAAAGGCAAGGAAGCTTAGGAATATGATGAAAAAGGGAAAAATAAGTAAAAGAGAGGTTTTAACCAAAGAAAAAAGAGTAAAACCGATCTAAATGCTTGGAAATTTGGAGGAGTATCGAGCTGGAAGCCTGGAAATTTTCCTGAGCATAGATAAGTGAACAGACGATGCACATTAAATTATTAAGTTTATTTTTAAAATATATGTTGAATTTTTTAAAATGATGTGGATTTGTACACTTTTTAGTAGTCCATGATTATAATTAGTACAGTCCGAAATTTAGCAGTGTATGATTTTCACATATAATGATTTTAATAACTATGTTCTATCATTTCAATTTTTTCTACCATAGTAATTATTTAACATTTTTACTGTACCCCAAGGTTACAATGAGGGTGATATAATGTGTGCATTGTACATATCTGATTGAAAATTTTAACATTTGTACTGTACCCCAAGATTACAGTGAGGGTGATATTGTGTGCATTGTACGTATCTAAAAGAAAAATAAAATGCAAACCAATATTGAAGATACATATAAAGGTATACCATATAAGAATCATTCCAATAACTCATAGAGTTAATAATGATTGATGTTTTCACCACTGGAAGGAGAAACATTGAAGATTTGGAAGTTTTATCCCATTTGTTTCAAAACCAGTTTGGATCTATATTTAATACAAAACTTTCATATACTACTAAACTCAACCCCTCCACAACAACAAGAAATAGTTTCCCATGAATAAATGTAAGTTCTAGAATTTCGACCTATATCTCATGAGGAGTGCAATGGAGATGCTTCTCATAAAATTTAATCAACTGCAAAACAAAAGGAGTGAAAGATTCAGTCAAACACTGACAGATACCCAGATGATGATACATCAAATTTTAAAGATAGAAATTTTACCAGACGAGGATAATTAGCCCTCAGGAACTTGTTGTCCACCGGAACCAGAGTGCCATCAGCCCTACAAGCAGTAAGATGTAACAAAATTTTATTTCCAACTAAATAAATTATGGCAAACTTGAGTATTAACTTCAGTTAGTTCAAAAAATTCATAGTTGCAGTAACCATATGATAAGTATCAAAATAAAATTGTTGAATGACATTACCAAAAAAATTCCAGTTCCAGGGACTCTAAACCTAAACCTACTAAAGGGTGAAGAATTGAGAACAAATTTGGCAGCAGACAGAAGGCAGGTTAAAGTTAAGACCAAAACTAGTTCACGTTTCAAAATATACAAGCTAATCCAACAGGGCTGCACTCAAAGTACCTTACAGGTGTATATACAACATGAAGTCTCTTTTACAAGAAAATTAAGTTTACACAGATTATAAGTATTTCAAAAAACAAATCAAAACTTAGTCAAACATACAAACCTCTTTGCAGTGAACGTGATCAGCACGCCCTTGGCATTGTTGGCATTGTTGTTGATTCTTGTGATGTTGAGAAGCTCGGTGATGCGGCTGCTGTCATCCAGTGTCTTCGAGATGCCAGAGATGCCATTCTGAATTCCTTGATTGGTAGCCATACCGTAAAAAGAATTCGGAGCTGAAACAGGCTGTTGTATGAATCTCTTGACAACGCCTGATTTCCTTCTCCTTGCTCCAATGCTATTCTGAATTCCTTGATTAGCATTTGCTGCTGAAACATCTTGCACGCTAGCATCTGGCTGTCGTATGAATCTCTTGACAATGCCTGATTTCCGTCTCCTTGCTCCAATGCAGCGACCAGATAGCAGAGTATCATTTGCTGGGCCACCTTGTTCAGGCACGGTTTGTTCCTCATTTGTAGCAGCAGACACCTCCAGCTCGTTCATCATCAGATGCAGGTTATTATCCTCTCCTGCTACAACAGCTCCATCAGAAACAGGGTTCACCTCTTCAACCCTCAGACTGTCCTCAACGGGTGAACTGGGAAGTGAGTTCTCTCTGGTGAGGGGCTCAGCACGTGACGTAGCAGCTGCTGCACTCAAATTTGGAGCTCCCCGTTTGCGTTTGCAAGAAGACTTTTTAGCAGTCTTCAAGCTTTAGGTCCAGCCAAGAAGGGAAAACAGAACAAAAAAAAATTATTAGAATGCACAACAAGGCAGATAAGCATTCCCAAAACTCTAAAACATCTAAAGACAAGGTTACTATATCAATGCATCCAAGTAATTTTGGGACATAATGAGAAATGTGGCTTAAAATTGGTTGTTCTTTCTCTGGATATAAAAGGTTTAAACATTTCTCAAAAAAGTTACCTGTAATTATGAGAGGTGGGCAGCAAAATACAAAATAAAGCACGTAGTAAAACAAGAGCACACCTTTCCTCAAATGATTCAATGACATGGGAACAATATGTCTCCAAATTCTCCCGTGGCTCCCAAGTGTTTGCTGACTCTGGATAGTTGAGCCTGCAAAAACATCGATAAACAAAATTCATACCCTGGCGATAACCAAAACATATGCTATATCTAAATCATGAAAAAATCTAACAAACTGCAGTTTTCACCGTAAAAATTCAAACAAAAGAAAATAGTAGAGGCTGGAGAAAACTCACCACTTAACCCAGTAATAAGTTACACCCTATTCCAGCAGCACCCAGAAAACAAAAGCAGCAACAACAAATTAGCTACAGAAATAAGGGATTTGCGCAAACGAAAACATAAATTAAAACGACAATTTACAAAATAAACTCAAAAAAATTGTACCTTGCGCATCCTTTTCCGGCGAATGGCTTCTAACTCGTAGAGAGCCGGCTGCTCCTCCGAAGACGCCGCCTGCTCCTCCGCCGCGGGCCTACCGTCACCATCTGCCGTCGTTGGTTTGAGTTGCTGCTTCCCTCCCTTCACCATTCTCGTTTGGTATGAGTTGCTGTTTCTCTCTACGTTTTGAAAATGATTTATAAGCTTCTCTGACCAAAAGTCTCGTCCTTGTTTATATCGATACTACGGTTTTTTCTTTTCTTTTATTTATTTTTATTGTTTTTTTGGAAAGATCAGATTACAAGAATCAGCTGCAATTATTAGTTAAATGAATAGATTTGGTCAAATCTTCAATATAGAATGTTATTTTTCATTGAACAAATGTGTCCATAATCAAATATAACAGTTAGATGTGTAAAGAAATACAACTTTGTGAATTATAGAAATTATTTCATTTGATTAATCAAAATAAGTTCATACTTAATGATCATTGACCAAATTAATTTTTTCAACCATCAATTGAAATTAATAAAATAGATTTATATATGGAGAATGAGTTTTCATGGTTTCAAATATCTATTTTGGAATTTCTCGAGATGGTCATACACCGAGTCTGCAATCTTCTCAAATGATGTGTTTATCAACGTTAATTATATCTTGGGATGTGCAACCCACCCAATCTTAACCAATAATACAAATAACACATTGTATTTAACGTTAATTATTAATACTTGATGATGTTCATTTTGACTATATTGTGATGTTCAGTTTGATTGTTTTCCCAATCCTCCTAATTAGTCAAATTAGTTAAATTGATTTTACGAATGTATTCAAACATCGATAGGGTTTAACATTGATTTGATAGGATTTAACATGGAATAGTTAAAATTGATTTTACGAATGTATTCGGACATTGACATGATTTAACATTGATACAACATGAGGTAATATATTTGTGTTATATGAGATGTTTAAATAGATGTTATAGGGTTTTAGGGCTTAGGGTTAATAACGGGTATATTCCGTAACCAACAACTAATATATAGGATGAGACTGTAGATTTAAATAAGTGGTATATCTAGTACGGAAGGGAGAATTTATAACATGAGGTATTGATTTAGGGTTAAATAACGCATAAAACACCAGGTATTCCACTTTAATTATCTCTCATAATGTTCAGTTAATTGAATGTCACCCAATGCTCTCAACCAAACCATACAAATAACACAATACGATTTGTGATGTTCAGTTTGGGTGGCACGCAACCCTCTCAACTAATACAAATAATAACACACGGCGGGTGGGTGATATTCAGTTTGACTGCCACCCATCCTGAGTTAATATAGTTAATTAATATCGATTTCAGTTTCACTGCACCCAACCCTTCAAACCTAGTGTGTTTATCAATGTTAGTTAATATTCGTATACATATGTTATCTGGTGATGTTCAATTTGACGATCACCCAACCCGGACGTGTTTATCAGTGTTAGTTAATGTCATATTCAACCCTCTCAAATAAGAAAGAATGTTTATTAATGTTTATTCACACTACCACCCTTCTAAACCACCCATTCTATTTAATACATTGTAAACCTCTCACATACACCTACCCCATTTTTGTGGATATATATCACTCATCTCTCTACTTATTTTTAAGTTCCAACATGCTACTCCAAGAATTTAAAGAAATATGGAGATGAACTCAACATACAAATAATAACACATCGTGTTCAACATTAATCAATATTGGGGTGGTGTACAGTTTCACTGCTACTCCATCTTCTCAACCATGGTGTGTTTATTGTTAGTTAATATCTGTTAATTAATGTTTAGTTTGATTGCACCCAACCCTCCCAAATAACCTGATGGGTTTATCAATGTCAGTTAATATCCGTTAATTAATAACTGGTGGTGATGTTCAGTTTTACGGCTACCAACCCTTCCAAATAAACATTGTGTTTATCAATGTTTATACGTCAATTATATCGTGGGATGTTCATTTTGACTGCCATCCCAACCATATAACATCGTATTCAATCTAATAAATGGTGATGTTCATTTTGACTTCAACTTTATCAACGTTAATTATATCTTGGGATGTTCAGCCACCCAATCCTAACCCATACAAATAACACATCGTGTTGAACGTTAATTAATATCTGGTGATGTTCATTTGGACGGTTATCCCAACCATACTACAAAGTGTTCAATGTAATACATGGTGATTTTTATTTGACTTCCACAATAAAAAAATTATATACAAATAAGTGTTATATTCATATTTCAGTCATTTTATTTAAAATATGATTGAAGGGGTTTAAAAAATCACAAGTTGCAGTGCAATATCGATTTGCGTAATTCAACAAATAATTAAATACGGATCAAATTCTGAGATAACTATTACTATTTTATTTGAATTATTTGTAATCGGTAAGGATGGATCTGAGAGCTTAACTATTACTATCACGTTGAATGATCTCGCACGATTTTGATGGTGTGAAAGTTAAAACTAGCACTAGATATCACTATATAGTATGTGTTTGAGGAGGTGTTTGGATACCCAATTGAATTTTCCTCTATTTTTATGGTTATGATTTTATGTTCTTATTGAGAAGAATCTGAGACAACTATTACAATTTTCGGTTTTTCTAACGAGTGCCCATGGGCACTCGTTAACATGGATGAGATTCCATGGATTATTGTGTAGTTAATGTTGATAAGTGCAAAATTAATTATTACGAACATTTATACATTAATTGGGTGTGAATGCATTGAATTTACGTGGTAAATACATCTATTTGTTTTAATTACGTGGTAAATATCTATCTTTCTTAATCACTGTATACTTACCATTGGATTCTATTTACGGATAATTATATCAACGATAATGATTAACCAATATCAACGATAATGATTAAACCGTACAATTTTTCAATATTGAATTAACACTTATTTTTACTAGCATAGTGTAAAATGATCTTTAATCGCACCACTATTATAAATGGATAATTAATTAAAAATCTATCATTACTCGATCAACACATGATGAGGATGAGGTAGGCGCGCACCACACCATCCTGCCAATGAAATTTATTCTCTTTTAATATCGATGATACCGGAGGTAGCGTGTCGTATCAATCAACTTTATAAATATGTTTTGGGATGTTCAACCACCCCATCCTAAGTCCTAACCCATACAAAAAACATATTGTGTTCAACATTAATTAATATATGGTGAAGTACATTTTTACTTATCATCCAACCCTATCACATACACTACATGGTGATGTTCATTTGACAACCACCCCAACCCTCTCAAATGTGTTTATGCTAATATCTTGTTTAGATTGAGGACGACAATCCTTAACATGGTGATGTTCACTACCACCCCGACCCTCTCAAATGTGTTTATGCTAATATCTTGTTTAGATTGAGGAACGACCATCCTTACTTACTTAAAAATTAAATGTGAGGTTTAAATAAAAGTTATCGTAACTGTATAACCAATATGATGAGACAGAGTTTGCAGAGTTAAATAACTGTTACTTAAAATTAAATATGTGTTTAAATAAATGTTATTATCATTGTAACTGTATAACCAATAACAAATATGAGAACGACTTTACAGAGTTAAATAACTGGTAACCAGGATGTGACTGAGTTTGCAGAGTTAAATATTTTCGTACATTGAGTCGAGTATGGGAGAATTTATAGCTTAAATAACTAACCAATACCCAATAGGATGACACGGAGTTAGTTGGGTTAAATAATTAGTATGTCGAGTTTGTTGGGAACTTGTGACATGAGATAGTGATTTAGGGTTAAATAACATAAAAACACAATGTATTTCACGTATTACATCTCTTGATGGTTACTTTGAGTGTCACACCAATCCCCTCAAGAATACAAATAACACCAAATGTTTAGTTAATATTCTATTCAGATTAAGTACGGCAAAATTGATTTTATGAATGTATTCAAACAAACATGGAGTAGTTAAGATTGATTTTACGTATGTATTCGAACAAACATGGAGTAGTTAAAATTGATTTTACGTATGTATTCGAACATTGATTGGGTTTAACATTGATAGAATAGGAATAAAATTGATTTTACGTATGTATTCGAACATTGATTGGGTTTAACATTGATAGAATAGGAATAGGAGGTAATATTATGTTTTACTCCAACATTGGTTTGATTGTGATTTAGGGTTAAATAACGTTAAATAAATCGTACATCGTAACTAAGAATTTAAAACCAACTGAATGAGATTGTGATTTAGGTTAAATAACTGTGATCATCAGACGTTTGCAAAGTTAAATAAATAACTAAATAACCAATAGGATGAGCAGTGTTTGTAGAGTCGAGATAGATGGTAATTTAGGGTTAAATAACACATAAAAACACATCCAATGCAAATAACATGATTCGTGATGTTCAGTTTAACTGACACCTCAGCCCTGTCCACCACTCCAATATAAAAAAACACAATGCCTGATATTCAGTTTGGGTGTCACCCCGACCCTCTCACCATCCAGGCATCCACTGGCGGAGCCAACTTATAACCTGGCAGGTTGCTCTTGGAGAAATTTTTGTTTGAAATATTTTAGGTAGGTTACCCCAGCGGTAGAGTTAATTTAATATTGAAATAATCATGGGATATTAGCGTCAATTGCAAGTTTTAGTTGGAGAAGACGACTGAATGATAATAACATATTTTTACTTATGTTCAAAGTACAATTATATAGTTTAAACTGTAAAATTTATATTTAGTTTATCCTAATATTAGAGGTTATTTGCCTCCGACACCATCCTCTAAAATAACACATCGTGCTTATCAAAATTGTTAATATCTCGTTAGATTGGGTACGGCAATCCTCTCAATTAGTTAAAATTGATTTTAAAGAGTTATTCGAACAATCATCGATAAGATTTAACATAGAGTAGGTAAAATTGATTTTACAGATGTTTTTGAACTTTGATAGAGTTTAACATTGATAAATAGAGGTAATATTATGTTTTATTCCAACATTGGTCGGTGGTAAATGCGATGTATAAATAGATATTATCATCAGCGTAATTGCATAACCAATAATCATATTGGGTTATGAAACAATTTATTTAAAAAAACTTGCGTCATTTTTGACGTAAGGTTTGAGCATAATATTTGCGTACAAGATCGGAATGCCAATAGATTGTGAGGAGTTTGCGGAGTTTAATAAATCGGGGAGAGTGAATGGAAGAATTGACACTGTGATTTAGGGTTAAATTTGCAGAGTTAAATAACTGGTATATCGAAAGGAGAATTTATAACATGAAATAGTAATTTTACGGTTAAATAACACATAAAAACTTTTATCTTTTATTTCAGAAAATTTAAAAGGGGCCTTAAACCCTCTCTCCCATCTTGTGGCCGCCGCTTCCTCTTTTCCCTTTGATTTTCTTCCCCATCTTCCTATCATGGGAAGATGGGGAAGCAATGGTTCTTCTCTTTATTGATTTACGGTGAAATAAGTGTGAATAATCCACAAATAAGAGTTTCTTCGATTAAATCTTGATTTATATCGAAGTTTTTTTCCGATCTGGTTATAAAGATCGTGTTTTTTATTTGTTTTATTGTTCCCGATCCGATTGTACGGGTCGTGTTTCCGTTTCGTGATTTGGGGGTTTCAAGGTGCTTGCAGTTTGAAGAACCTAGATCATGTTTTGGATCAAGTGGTGTTGCGGTTGTAGCGGATCCCTGATTGGCGCAGTAATTGATGCGGTAGTCGCTCTTCTCTGCCAAGCGGATGTGATTTTCACAGTTTCAAGATAATATCCCTGAGGGCGGTATTACATTTTTTATTGGATCTCTTAAGCGGTAATAGCAGACATAATTAGTATGGTTGTCATATAGTTCGGTTATTCTGTAATAGACTAGTCGAATTGGATGTCAATTCCACTCATTGTAATCGCTTCTGGGCGTTTCCCAGGACCTTGAATGAATTTTCTTCAAAAAAAAAAAAAAAAAAACACATAAAAACTTTTAGGTTAAATAACACATAAAAACACACATTGTATTCCACGTTTCTCGTGAGGTTTAGTTGCCAATCCTCCCAACCAATACAACGATTCGTGATGTACACCCCAACCATTTCCACCACACTAATCTTTTATATAGTATATATATAAAACTAATTCTCTCCGTTTTCAGTGGGTAAAATGGATAGATTTGTAAATTCGCACTTAATTGTTCGTTAAATACAATTAAAATTTTCAAATAAACAAAATACTAATATACACATAAAAGGGTAGTTTAGAAATTGCTCATCCAACTTATTTGATAATGATTATACGATATATTTTATTTATAGTAGCAATATAAGTATAAAAAATTTTCGACTTTTAATAAATTAATTATAACTAAAAATAACGTTTATAATTTTGGAATCAAAAATATTTATGCAACATTCACCACATGAGATGAGCAACACAATCTTTTGATTATGATCAACAACGGCCATTTCATGTAATATTTATTTACCCGAACAAACAAACAAACAAAATAATATACCCAAACAAACAATTTGTTTATGTAAAATTTATAAAATTATACACCCAACTTATTTGGTATTATTATACAAAATAAATTATTTATAGTAAAATATGATTATACAATATATTTCATACTAAACTTAAACAATTTAAAAGAGAAAAATAATTATTAACCAAAATTTTGTTTACATTAAACCGTTATCTATATGTATTTACAATCATGGTAAGAGGGTGTTTTCCATCATCAATCAATTTGTAATCTTCTTCAGCATTAGAAACCTCTGGGTAGGTTTAAAATTACAGTATAATCAGTTCAAGGCTTGGGGAATCTGTAGGCTCCTGGAAGTTGGAAAAGTGAGATTAGGTGATCATTGATTCATTTTGTGCTGGAATTAATGAATTTTGGGGAACATTACAGTCTTGCAGATGAGATCTCCAAAGAGCAATGTAATTGTTGGTTGGTAAATTTGTGGTCAAATTAAATTAAACGTAAATTTATAGAGTTTTATACTAATTACACTTTAGTCCAATAGTAATAGTTATGGAATTAGTTTCACAAGAGTGTTATTTTAGGAATTAGTTTTAGAAATAAGGTTATTTAGGAAAATAACTCGGAAGATCAAAGAATAAGTAAAATAAATTTGAAGGGAAACAGAAAGAGAAAAAAAGAAGTGAGGAAAGCTTGAAATATCTCACATCGGTGACAAGAGGAAGAGAGAAATCTTCTCTTAGTTATAATTTGATCCTCCATTCATTTCCTAATCATTCTCACTACAACTTGCTTTAGTGGGTTTCCATATACAAATCCATATTTTAGACGTTTGGGCTCAAATTGTGCTTCTAAACATCAAAGTTTAAATTATTTAAATTTATTTAGAGCTGAAATATTGTCCAAACGGGTCGTGTCTCGAGGTATGTTCGACCTCGACTCGTTTATAACCCTAATTAATTTTTAATTAATGTTCAGTTTGACGGACACCCAACCCTGCCTCAAATAAGAAATTGTGTTTATCAATTGATAATGCAAAAGGTGATTGGCTAAGGCGACTTTCCAGACAACCTCCGACGCACGTGAGGGACAGCTAAGAGGGAAGTTCGGCGGTATAGTCACGTTCCCAGGATCACAACGAGGTACGAAAAGGTGACGTGTGACGAGAAGGCGTAGGCCGAAAATGCCTATAAATAGAGGCCATAATCAGCCATTCCATGTAAGTTCTCTAACTCTTGAATACAAAGTTTTTATCTTTTAAAGCACAAGAGCTACCACCCCCGGGATAGCACCGAGGGGGGGGCTTGTTTTGCAGGCCTCGGAGAACAGGTTCCCAGCAAGTCCAGTCTGAAGTCCAGGAGCTCGGATGGTCAATAATAGTTAGCGAGCAGCATTCAAACTTCACCAGCCATCAGCGCCCAGAAGTCCTCAGATACGTCAACTATCCGAGGCCCTGATTACTACTGCGGATTTGCCCCGCATCAGTTGGCACGCCCGGTGGGACCCGACATTAAGGGTCTCACCCTCAATTCAGAATGACGCATATAGTTCGATATTCAGGAGAGCTGCTCAGACAACAAGCACTACCTCGGCGGAGGATAACTTGGCTGAGGAAAGATTGTGCAAGAGGAAATTCAGTGGTTGCAACCAACCCAAGGAGGCGAATAAAGCTAGGACCCTCCTAGGAATGAGGAGGCTCAAAGGTGGAGGTATATAGGTATATAACGGTATATATATTGAGCATTATTTGAATGATAGATAAAAGCTTTTTGCAAGGATATTTACGCTTATTACTGGCTATGATATGCATGAAGATTAGGAATATAGAGGTAAACAAGGGAAGGAAGATATATTTAGGGCATCAGCTAGGTTTGCTCATGAGCATAGGTCGGATAAGAGAAAGCTAGGGCTTTAGATTTTCCCGAGGATTGGACGTCTCGAGAAAAAGGGCCGATAGAGAATTTAGGCAGGAAAAGGGTTAGTGGAGTAGAGTCGGAATAATAGGGAGGTCACACTACCAGCATAGGGTCGGATACCAGAACGACCGCAAGACATGGTCTGATAAATAGGGGATCGGGAGGAAAACAACACGAAAGGAATGATGTAGCTAACATCATCTTTGAGATTTTTTTTTGCAGGTGACATACAAAGGCGATGGGAGAGGAAGCAAAACAAGGCAAGATTAAGGGGCTTACAAAGGTGTGAATACGAGGAAGGAGCAAGAGGAGAACAGTTGCTGGAAAAGAAAAACATCCTCAAAAGGCAGCAACGCAACAAGTCGGTGATGCCAGGAGAGGAGCCAGAGGACTGCATCGGATAAGGAGGCATTCAAAGTGAAAGAACAATAGATCCAGCAGGATAGGACTCAAACGAGGAGAATGAGAGCGAGAGGTAACCGGAAAAGCAACAATATAGGAAGGAAAAGAAATTGATTTAAAGAAAATGAGGAGATAACAGAAGGGGGAAAAAACTAGGATTACTGGTAGGGATCAAAACGAAAAAAGAAGAAGATGAGGGATAATAGGAGGAGAGGTTCGGAGGAAAACACCTTCGGAAGAGCGGGGGAAAGAGGATCCTAAAAAAAAATTAGAGAATAGGTAAAGATAGAGAATAGGGAAAAGAGAGAAAAAGGAGAGGCAAGGAAGAAAAAAAAGGAAAATTAGGGCAGTCTCGGATTGCATTAGGGACATCCGAAGATATGGAAAGGGCAAGGTTGAATCATAAAGGTGATATAGGAAAAGGAAAAAAGGGCGAGAATATCAATGACGGGTAAAAAATTCCTTCGGAAAGAAGTACTTTCGGATAGTAGGAGAGCAGAGGCTCGGGAAGGGTAATAAAAGAGAGAAGGGTAAATTACTATGATACAAGGGGGCTTGGACAGTGCTAAGGGAAAATAATGCAGGGAAAAAACGAATAGAGGAACATTAAGGGAGTAAGAGAAGGAAGAAAGAATGTGATTAGGATAAGTTCGGAATATCCAAGGAAGAAAGGGAAAATTTAAGAGGACAAAAAACAGAAAAAGAGAACCTTCGGATTAAATAAAAGGATAGTAAAGGGAGAGAAGATAGGGAAAGTGCAGAGAGCACAGGGAAAATAATAGGAACAACTCCAAAGAAAAGAGGAATTAGGAAAATAAGGAGGAGTAAAGAGAAAGGGTCGGTGAAGAGATAAGCTTAGAAAAATCTTATCTCAAATAAAAAAGGGGCATAGAAGAGAGATTGGATCGAAAAGAAAGGAAGATCGGATAAAAAGGGAAAGGAGACGAAAGGCAGTAATCCCTGTGGTGTTTGAGGGGATTGAGAAACGATAATCTAAAAGAATTATAATGATAATGGGCTCAGCGTGGATACGTTATAGCTCACATGCGATGGGCTCAGCGTGGATACGTTATAGCTCAGATGCATGGATACACATAATAATTGCATGTGCGACAGAAGACACATTGCAATAAAGGAGGCTCGACGTGGATACGTCTATGTTCGGATGCGTGGATACGCTCGGAACGGAAAGCGTACTGGATAGTGCGTTAGAAAAGCGTGGATACGCGATAATTTAAGGAAATACACTAATCACAGATTCGTGCTGGCGAATCTCACGATATTCCACTGCGTCACAAGGGGACATGGAGTACACGCTCGAATTTCAGTTGTAAAAACCCTTCTCAGGGTATCCTTTGGCAGACTTGGGTTTGATGGTAAGAAAATCCTTCACCCCCGTTCACACGGAGAAGGAGAAGACTCCCGTAAAGGATGCATGAGAGCGCTGCAGGGTGTAGAAAGAACGGAAGACAAGAAGACAAGGAAGAACTGCACACCGGGCGCAGTTAAGGAGAAATGCCAGTATCAGTACGACCCCGTTAGGATGCAATTGAGTTGGGGGCATCTTGTAGTAATCAATAATTTCTGAGAATAATGGGGGGGGGGGGGGGGGAAGACTAAGGCCATATTGGTAGTGAACTTTGGGGATGCAAGCAACCTCCCTCTCGGAAGCCCCGGGGGGTAGTTTCACCAAGGAAGCATCAAGAGGAAATGGGATAAAGGAGCGTCTAACTAAATCGAGGACGACTTTATCCAGAGTGGGGGGTCCCCGGATACACCCAAGAACTGGATGTCCAGAGACTTCATCCCTAAGGAGGACCCCCGGGGGGGCATCCTCCACCTCCTTGTCCTCACCCACAGGTTCGCCCCCTACAGGCCCCGCCCAGGTAGGGCTTGTATCCCCGCCCGGGATTGAACCCGCTCTCTCGGAGGCGCCCGGATCCTGAATTACAACGAATGCAGGAGGATTGCTAAGTGCGTCGGAGGAAGAACTGGAGGGAAAGCCCGTAGAAGAGCGAACCAGATTCGAAGGTGTTATGTATGCATTTCGTAGTGGGTCTGAACCCCCTTCAGTGTCCAAGGATGAAGTGGTATGATGCTGGGAACTCATGATAAGAGGAATAAAGAGATGAGGGGAAGGAACGAAAGAGAGAGGAAGTTGGGACTTACTTGATGAAAAAGAGTAGAGCGTTTGGAAAATACGGAGAGAGAGAAATTATATGAAGAGACCCTGGTATATAGGCAAGAGAATAGGAAACACCGCCTCAAAAGAAGAAAAAGTAACTGCAGTACGGAAAGCGAGACAATGATCAATGCGGAATAGAGAAGGGCTGCGCTCGAACTCGAATCCAGTGCGGATGGGCCCTACTTGTCGAATAAAAATTTTCAAGACCAATCCCCCGCGCTCCAGAAACCCGGGTTACTGGTCTGGGAGGCTAGTGATAATACCTGCCCAACACCCCGAATTGGGTTGACGGGACTCCTCCCAGTCCATCCTGGGGAAGGAAAGTTCCATGCCAGGCGGGCACAACAGTCCAAGGGAGGAGACGAAAAAAGTGACAAGCTCAGGTGGTCCTCAACCTTATCCAAAGCAGGGAGCTTCTACTATAAATACTAGCCCCAAACAGTGAACTAGGTATGTGACTTTTATCTCTCTACTTCTCATTGAGAGTATTTCTGTACGATTTCCTCCCCATCGCTATCCACATCTCATCATCACACCGGAGCAATTAGCCTCAGGCAGCTCCCGGGGTCTGTTTTGTAGATCCGCTAAAAGCTTACCCAGAGGACCCCGGATAGCGCAACAACGCGGGAGACCGGCATATTTGTGTAGCATCAAACCTAATATGTTTATCAATGTTAGTTAATATCCGTTAATTAATATTGGTGATGTTCAGTTTTACGGCCACCCGACTCTCCCAAATAACACATTGTGTTTATCAATGTTTATTTAATTAAGTGTTTATCAATGTTTATTTAATATCTGTTAATTAATATTTGGTGATGTTCAGTTGGTCACCCAACCCTCTAACATTAGAAAGTGTATTTATCAAATGTTACTTAATGTCATGTTCAACCCACTCAAATAAGAAAATGTGTTTATCCAATTCGGATCTCCTACGTAAAAGATTCTGTGTAAAGTCTACGCCAAAATAATACATGTTTATATTAATTGACCTTGATAAACATCAGGTTGTGTAATAATAATATTTTGTCTTCATTATGACATATTTAAATAAAATGAATCTATACTATATATAAAAATGCTACATTGTGAGAGTGTTTGTGGAGGCGATACGTGGTGCTCTCACAAAATTTTCTCATTCTTTTAAAAAAACGAAAATTCTAAGAAAAATTTCATGCCACCGCAATTAAATGCGCTATATTATTTAAATGAACCTTTAAGAGCATCTCCAATGGTTGTGTTTTGGAGTTGCTTGCAAATATTCCAAACATCAAGCAGTACTGCTACACCGCTGTTTCTTACCATGTCAGCAGCTGCCGTCAAGCAGTACTGCTCTACCAAGCAGTACTGCTGCATTTAATATTTTTATTTTATCGATACGGCATATATTTGTGACTTCTTTTTATCTACGAGATTTGTTTACCAAACCATTCATAATTTACTAAATTTTACACTCGCGTGTACTATGTTCAGGATATTTTATGCAGAGGTAAAATAACACGTTTTTGGTTGCATTGCATCAATCCATTTTATGGCAGCTGTAAAAAAAAGTATATATTTGCATCCATGATTTGATGCATATAAAATCATATTTTTAATTGTTATATAATATTTATTCGTGAAATAATATTATAATATAGAATAAAAAATATATTTATATAAATTAAATAAAACAACATATTTTGAAAATTATAATTCCATTCAAATCAACCCATATATAACTCGAATTGTATAATTATTTAATTTTATTATTTAAAATAATTATTGTTATAAAATAGGATGGAATAAAATTACATAATAATTTCTTATAATAATAAACAATGTTCATAAGAAAAATATGGTTATATTCAAATTCGAATCTTTATACAAATTGAATAATATGATTATGATATTTTTAATTGTTTTAATTCCTAAACTGAAATTAATTTTGATATTTTCTTTGATAAATATTACTTATTATACATATATTTTATTTTATTTTTACTTCAATTTTTAAAATATTCGTAAGTATAATATATAAAATAATTTAAAAATAAAGAAACATGTGGGACCTATGAATTTATTATGAATGTAGCTTACCATTGTTAAAGTGTGTAGCTTGCCATGTCATTAGCTTGAAAATTGACATGGCAAGACAAGCTACACAATCATGTAGCTTGCCATTGGAGATGCTCTAACAAAGCCAAGATCTGGAATATTTCTTTTTGTTCTTGGAGCAAAAGCTTCCCCTTCAATCTTTCTTTTTCCTTAATTAGCCAATTAATACGTTTGACTTTTCTAAACAAGTTTTTTAATGCTAATTATTTAAAATAACAAATTGTCCATCTAATCATTTTAATGGAATATACTCTATTAATCAAGATATGAATTTTATGGAGTATAATAAACATTCCATGTCTCGATTTATCAAGATTAATTTTCATACATGTTCTTTTTTTTTTTTGAAATCTTGAACCTTAAAATATGTATAATTATCATTAAAAAAATTAATATGAATTCGGGCATGAGCCCGGACATTATCTAGTTGATATTAATACATTAAATGATCCGGAGTGCTCTATATGAGCCTCTATTTTGAAAGAATCTAATTGAGAGTGTTAATAGTTAATGCTAGCACAATTGATTAAAGTTTTTAAAAGAGATTGCATTGGAGATTAATTTTTGAGTTAAGAATCTCTATAATGGCGTGGCTAGTGAAGGGCAGGGATATAGCTGACTACTCCATTCAAATGCAGGAAATGATTACAATGCTATATAGGAAATCTAGTTGCTATAATCTGATAGTTAAGCTGGATATGCAAAAAGCTTATGATAGGGTTTCATGGTCTTTCATCAACTCTGTATTGATGCATTTTGGGTTTCATGGCTAGTGCTCATTTCTCAGTCCTCATTAATAGCTCTATATCTGGTTTTCCCCTCCTCAAGTGGCATCAAACAGGGTGATCCTCTATCCACATTCATGTACAATTTGGTTTCTGAAGCCTATTTAAGAGTATTAAGAAACTTTTTTCCCATTAACTACTTAGAGCATTTTAGTTTACCCAATGCATGTAGTCATGTTTCTCACCTCATGTATGCTATTGATACAACCATTTTCATCAACTCCAAGCCTAAGAACATGAGAAGACTCAAAACTGTTTTTACGTGCATACGAACACTTCAGGTCAAAAGGTCAATTTTTCCGAATCAGAATTTTGTCTCAGCCACAAAGCTCCTCTTTCTACTGTTTTATCAGTCAAGAGGATTCTTGGCATGACTAAAGGAAAAACACCTTTCAAGTACCTAGGGGTCCCAGTATTTTATGGTAGAAAAAAGATCTCCCATTACATCTCACTGCTTGAAAAATAGAGCAAATTTTGAGCAACTGGAAGAACAAATGGCTAACTCCTGCTGGAAAGACCATCCTCATAAATTCATGTTTCTTCTCAATTCTAGTGCACATTTTTGTTGTTCACAAACCTCAAATAGCCGTGATTAGGAAGATTGAAAAATGGCTGCCACTTTCTTTTGGGGAACATTTGACACAGGCAAAAGGAAACACTGGAGATCTTGGCTCAAAATGTCTTTTCCCATTGAGGAAAATAGGGAAGGATTCAGATATTTAAAATCTTTTATAGATGCATTTTCCAGTAAATTATGGTGGAAATTATAGGTGAACAACTCTATGTGGACCAATTACCTATGGTCTATATCCAACTCCTACAGAACCTCTCACACCTGAAAAGGATTTGCTCAGTTAAAGAACTTGCAAACTCTTACTCTAGAGTGATATTTGGTAGAGGTGACCGTCCATTCTAAGACTCTAACTGGACAGAGGAAGAACCCATTTTCTATAAATGACCATCTAACAGAGTACTTACTTGGCTCTAAGGTAAAGAAGACCTCCAATTCAAGGCCTCAACAAAGCTTGGTATTCATTTATACGAGGTAAAATGTCCATCCTCCTTTGGAAAGCACTGAATAGTCTTCTACCTTTTGATAATATCTCGAAATTATTTGGATTTTCCATTGCTTCAAAATCCCCCCAATGCAATCACATGGATTCTCTAAATCACTTCGTTGGCTCTTGTCCAACCAATAAACTCATATGGGATGAAATTAACCGCATGCTTTTACTTGAAACAAACAGTTCAGAACCTAGCAGTTAGGACCCATTTCTACCTTACTTACAAAAGAGAATCTAAGATCCATTCAAAAGTGATAATCACTACATTTATGTCACAATTTGGGTCTCTGGACTGGTAGAAACAAGCTGTTACACGATCAAAAACCGTTCTCTATCCATGGTAGCCTCCAAGATATAAAGAACACAGTGTTTAATGTTTTTTCAGCTCACACATTGGTAGGAAATCCCCAAAAAAAAAAACCATTGGTTGAACATTAGCCTAATCCCTCAAATCCATTAAAAAGAATTCTTACCAATTACATGGTTAAGACCTTCCACTGGATTTAAAATAAAAACATATGTTGCCTGGAAATATCCACATCTCTCTGCTGTTGTTATTGTTATCATGGATTGTTTGGGTGAAGTTATTCTCATATGAACAAAATGCATAGATACCCTTACCCCTCTGGAAGCAGAAATCAAGGCAATAAAATACGGATATGAACTAGGTTCAGAATTGAATTTTGCTTAGTTCACTGTTGAAACAAACTGCTAAAGTAGTTAAAGGGATTCATAAACCCTCAAAAGCTCCATGGACTTCATATTCCATGTGCTATGAAATCAACAAACTCCTTAAGACCTCACCCATGGTTCATATTTATAGAGAGGGTAACATGCCAACAGATTTCTTGGCCAAAGAGGCCCTTAAAACTAATCTGTCAAGGGATCTTCTGATTCTTGAGGTTTCTGATATCATCAATGGACTCTTCTATTTGGACAAGTTCCAAATACCAAGCATCAGACAATAAAATTCCTAATGCATGTTTCACATCCAAAGAACCATTTACTGCTCTATTTTCTCTCTTTTGCGGGAAGATGGAGACCCACTCGTATCAAGCATTCCAAAGTTCTCATCAAAGAGTTGTCTCAAGCATTTCAGAGCTCCCACCAACAAGACTTCTCACTTGTCCCTAGTGGGCAGTATCCCAAAGTATCCACACTTGATGCTGGACAGAACAAAATCATCCCTCTCTTGGCTTGTAATCTTTTCTCGGCTGCTTTGGGTTTTGAATTATCTATTCGCATATAAGCTTGGAAGTTGTGCGCATGCCAAGTAATGGTTTGGTAACTAACACCATTTTGATTCATTAGGAATCTAGTCCTACACTCTTTTGGAAGCAACGATCTTGCTTCATGAGGTTTTCCTCCCTACTTAGTGTTTAGATAGATCTCTAATCATTTAACTAGTGATATTCTATAGGTACTCTATGAGCCTTTTAGACACTATTTTGTAACGGTTCTTCATGGGGTTTGGGATCCCATAAATAAGCTTCCCGCTTCCCGCTTTTTGCATTATGGATTTTTAAATATAAAAAAAACTTGAAGTTTGCATTGAAAATGCTCTTTTGATGTCATTATCTCAATAAACTTTCACAAATTTATTTTTTGAAAATCATGCACACAAAATTTATATTAAAAATATATTCATTCAGTGCATCGTTATTTAAGAGAAGTCGAATGACCAATCACAAGTTACCACCTATGATCATACAACATGAAATTATCATAATTATTTTTCATGAATTGTAATTATGCTAATTACAATCATATCTAAAATTAGAATAACATAACATTTAATTACAGTACAACTATAGTAATTTCACGACATACAATTATATGTGCCAATTTGTGATTGGTCATCCGCATTTCTCCAATATCATGCACTGGGTGAATATTTTTATCAAGAAATTAAAGCAATTATCTACGAAAGTTGAAGAAGTGAAATACGTTAAAATTTTTATTAGGCATCGATGTCATTGTCAACAATGCAATCAGTTAATTATATTTTTTAATTAATATTTATTTTAGATTTTGGATTTGTGCATAGAGCCACATTTCATTATTTACCATATCTTGTTTATGTGGCTGGAAAATATATCTCTCTATTTTGACATGAAAAGTATATGTATACAAATAAGACTGGAGAAAATCTCCGGTGAGACCTGTCCTTGTGGAGACCAAGGGCCAAAGACATCCTACAAAACTAGCAACATAAAAACGGGGGTCAAGATGTAATTACAAAAAACTCGGTGCCATTTCATAATTAAACAAAGCTCAGGGACCTGCTCTGCAAATTCAAGATCAAGCAGCATAAAAAAATCATGCAAAAACATAAAAGAATCAGGCAACATAAAAGATCATGCAAAGAATATAAAAACTCAGGCACAACACAAACAAAATCAGGTAACATAAAAATCATGCAAAGATCATAAAAACCCAGGCAAAACACAAAAAGATCAGGCAAAATAAAAAGATCATGCAAAGAACATAACAACTCAAGCAAACACATATAAGGATCAAGCAGCATAAAAAATTATGCAACATTATAAAAAAGATCAGGCAACCTAAAACATCATGCAAAGATCATAAAAACTCAAGCAAAAACAAAACCAAAAAATTAGGCAACATAAAACATTATCCAAAGATCATAACAACTCAGACAAAAACAAAAACAATCAGGCAAACATAAAACATCATGCAAAGATCATAAAAACTCAGACAAAATAACAGATCATGCAAAGAACATAAAAACTCAAGAAAACACATATAAGAATCAAGCAGCATAAACAATTTATTGTGTTATCATGATCTTTTATTGTGTCATTGTGCTTGAGCATTTATTGTGTTATCATGATCTTTTATTCACTATGCTTGAGCATTTACTGTTTTGTTTTGATCATTTTGTCAATTTGCTTGATCTCTCAGTTAAATTTATAATTAAATATGTGTTTGAATAAACAAGTTAGGATGAGAAAGAAAACCATAAAAAGAAAAGATCAAGTGGAATTGAAAAGAATCACACTAGTTATATACATGCATACAATGTTGAAATTTACAAAACGAGTATCAATGGACTCATAATTTGTTTTTATCACATTTAGAATACACTACAGCTGCCACTGAAAGCCAATTTCTTCCTCTTGAAGTTCTTCAACACATTAGTACGCTTCCTCTTTCTCGCTTGTCTCAGCAAATGGCTTCTGTAACTCATCCGCTTCATCCACAACGACGATAGATGAATGATAAAGCTCACAAAACTGACAGAAAAATCCCTAGCAAATCCAATATCCACAATGCTTCATCATCTGACAGAACTCCTTAAAATTGACCCTCCCGTCGCCGACGTTGTCCACATGCTTCATCATTTGCGAATGTAATAAACAGCCTAAATTTAACAAAGATGCTCTCATTCTTCAGATCAAGTGAAACACAAAACATGATCAAAGTAAAAGCATGAATGCTCAAGCCAAAATCAAAGAGCATCAAAAGCATTTCATAATCAAATATCATCAAGTAATATACAAAGAAGATCAGTATAATTTATAAAAAAATCCAAACATACATTTAATATGAAACCAAAACGCAACAAAATACCTTGAGTCCGTTTCCGATTCTCAATCTTCGATGAACCTCCCATTTTCGAAGCTGGAACTTTCCTTCGCTCACAAGTGCACGAAATAGCATTACTTTCAAGGAGCTTTTGCATTCCGCAACACAGATCGAACATCAATCAATAAAACCCTACCGCGCATTTAAGCAAACAAAATCAACCGCAAAAGAACTGCATCAAAACAGAGAGGAGCCGCCTACCTGAATAAATCAGGCAAAAATATAAATAAATCAGGCAACAGAACAGATCATGCAAAGAATATAAAAACTCAGGCAAATCACATGAAAAAGTTTCAGGCAATATAAAAATCATTCCAAGAACATAAAAAGGCAGGCAACAATTCATCATGCAAAAACATAAAAAGATCATTAAACAAAAGAGATCGTGCAAAGAAAATAAAAACTCAGGAACAACACTTAAAACATCAGGTAACATAAAGAACATAAAATTTCAGCCAAAACACACAAAAAATCAGGCAACATAGCAGAATATGTAAAAAGACTACTGTAGGCAATCGTACTAGGCAAGTTATACGTAGAGATTTGTTAAAAGATTGATTAATTTGAATTTAAAAAATGAGCTTTGATCTCCTAAAGTTCATTAGACTTGAAGCCTAGTTCACAACTTCAACATTACCGAAGCAGCACTCTGTTTTTTTCATTACTGTGTGTAGACTTGACGTATGTTTCATTGTGTGTTTGAGCTTTTCTAAAATCATGAAATCGGATTACGATCTTATGCAGTATCTAAAAAGGGTATGCATCAAATCTTCCAAAAGGGTATGCATCTGGTGCATTTTGCAGTTTGAACTCAGGCAAAACACATATAAAAATCAAGTAGCAACACATCAAAAACACTAGCACACCGAGGCAAATACTTTGCAGAAACCCTAACAAACACGAAACACACAAATCGACCGAAACATACCTGATTATTGGAGATCCGCCATCGATCGTCGCCGAAAACCGATTAAAACTCACCGGATTCCGAGACGAAAACCTACAGCAAACACGTACAACAACGCGAGGAAAAACCTTAATCAAAACTCTACAAAATCACTGAAGGCTAACAAAATCGATCGCAAACAACAATAATCGCACCTGAATTCAAAAGACGAAATCTCAACAATATATCGCTGGCGAATCCCTAGGTCGGACATGGAGAACAATTAAAATCCACAGAAAACGATTAAAAATCAAAATAAAACGAAGAGATGGAGAATACCTGATGCGCGCCCGAAAATGATGGATATCGCCGGAGGAAATCCGTATCGAAGCTCTGGAAGACGATGAAGTTCGGATTTGGGAAAGTGGCGAATGAAGAAATTGCCGTTTCACTCTTGTTTATAACGCCTAATTATACATATTTAGAATCTAGTCCCTAAACTTTTGGCTAAAACTGGTAAAAACCCCTTCCACTTTAAACTGGGCCTAAAGTCCCTGGTCTCAATGGAGACAGGTCTCAATTGAGAATTAGTAATAAGGCTGAAAGAGCCTTGGATTAAGTACAGAGCTAGAAACATCTTCTTAACAACAAACAAAGTCTATGATTATTACGTAGAAATCGACCCATACTGATTAAATTCCGCATTATTTTCCAACAGAAAACGTGTTGAAGCAGACAAAATCACGACTTCATTGACTTGAAAAGTCATGCTCTGGATATATTCTCCATTAAAATAGGAGTACCACAGTACCTAGAGACTCTGTTAATTATACATTAGCCCTTAATCACCAATACATCATAAGAGAAGAAGCAAAAGTTCAGTGTTTATATGATGCATCATTCAATCTTGATGCTTCTAATGTTCCTGCAGATATGTTGTTTTTGTTGTTGCATGGCTTGTTTCATAGAGGAAAAACAGGCCCTGTTGAGCTTTAAGGCTTCGATAAACCAGACGCAAGATGTTCATCTTATCCTTCCCTCATGGATTCATGAATCCTCAGACTGTTGCAGATGGGAAAGGGTCATATGCAGCAATACAACAGGGAGGATTGTTGAACTTCACCTGCATAATTTCAGACAAGTTATTTCAGGCGATTTTCGGAACTGGTATGTAGACATGGCCACTTTCCTCCCTTTCAGGCATCTACGTGTTTTGGACTTGAGCCACAATTCTTTTTATGTTAACATCACACAAGGTACGCGCTGCTATATATATATATATATATATATATATCGGTTTTGTTTCAATATGTATAGAGGGTTATAAAAGTTTATACAAAATGGAATTGAAGACCAGTATTATAGTTTGCTCATCTGTTTTTACTGTCTTAGAATGCATGTTGGTCATAGAATGCTTAATTATCAAACCTCGAGTGAAAAGGATTAAGTCCATCTATGATTTGTATTTCTTTAACTGGCAGGCTATGAAGGATTGGCAAATTTGGAAGACCTTAACTTCTTGTTCTTGGATTACAACAACTTCAACAGCAGCATATTTCAATGTATTGTAGCATTTCCTTCCCTTAAAAATGTGAATCTTGCTTACAATGGTGAATTGGGATCTTTCCCTTATGAAGATAATGAATTTACTCAAATTAAACTACATATATTAGTCGTATTTTCATTCATGATCTTTTTTCTGCAGAAATCAATCACTGGAAGCAATTGGAGCATCTGGACTTGAGCAATAATGAATTTTCCGGCCCGGTTTCTTTCAAAGGTATACTGTCTTGGTATCATAATCAGGAGTGTGTAGTAGCCTGATGCATACTATAGTTGATACAAGTTTGCATTGTTGTTGATTGCTGTAGAACTGAAGCTAAAAAACTTGAAGCTGCTGAATATTGGACGAGCATTTTTTAATCATTTATCGTCGATTGAGGTCCTGACTTCTCTGCAAGCCTTATCTCTGAGTTATAATTCTTACAACGATTCCTCCATTCTTGAAGGTAAATTATTCAAAGTTTAGTTTGTTGATGGAAATAGGAATGAAGTATTAATGATAATTGGTTTTGAACAGGAATTTGCAGCTTGAACAATCTGGAAGAACTTGATCTGAGTGGCAACAGCTTCAATGGAAATGTGCCATTGTGTTTCAGAAACTTGACCTCTCTTCGAGTGCTTGACATGTCGAACAATGGTTTTCGCGGTATCATACCACCACTTGTGATCACTAGCCTTGTACATCTGGAATACATGTCTCTATCTGACAATCACTTTGAGGGTTCATTTTCATTCGATTCTTTCGCGAATCACTCAAACCTTCAAGTCTTGACTCTAAGCCATGGCTTGGAAGTAGATTTTGATGGTCTTCATCTCCCACCTCCCTTTCAGTTGAGGGTTCTGGAACTAGGCTGGTGCAGGCTTAAAAATAAGCGTGTTCCGGACTTGTTCAACCATCAAAAAGAACTCAGAGTTCTTGATCTCTCTTCCAACAATTTGGCTGGCATTATTCCCCTTTGGCTGCTGGAAAACAACACAAATTTAGAAGTACTTGAATTGGGAAATAACTCATTCACCGGGCCAATGTCTCTCGCGAATGCCACTCTGAATCGACACCTTGTTCGCTTAGACATCTCAAACAATGAGGTTACTGTTTTTCAACTTATAAACTTGATTACTCCAATACTAAAGTTGAACTTAAATATTTTTAAAATTTTTCTCACCAGGTTGGTGGTCAGCTTCCTCAGCATATTGGCTTGCTCTTCCCGATTCTGACGTACTTGAATTTTTCGAGGAATTCATTCAAAGGAAGCATACCTGAATCCATTGGCAACATGACACAGGCAGTTTCAGTTGATTTGTCACACAACCAGTTTTCAGGACAAGTTCCATGGCATCAAATTGGAATTGCTTGCATTCATCTGGTAAACTTTTTGCTATCATATAACAGTCTACAAGGGAATATCCCTGCAAGCTCAATGAACTTAACTAGTCTTGAAGTTCTTTACCTCGATAACAACAACTTTTCCGGAAGCATTTCCCCTGGATTATCTCCTAGTATTTCCCTACAATACCTGGATATATCGAATAATGAGTTTCATGGAAACATTCCAAGTTGGATTGCAAACTTGGCAGCTTTGAAGACTTTGGATATGTCGCAAAACCAGCTAACTGGTACCATACCAAGTGTTATATGTGAGCTTACCATGCTAGGCTTTTTAGACCTCTCTGAGAACTTTTTAACTGGTTCCATGCCTTCTTGCTCGGAGTTTTCATCGTTGAAGTTCATCCACTTGCAAAAGAATCAAATCACAGGGCGAATACCAAATACATTGCTCAATCAAAGCTCGGGATTGATGACTCTTGATTTAAGAGATAACCATCTATCAGGCAGCATCCCTCCTAGTATTGAAAACCTTTCGGATTTGAGGGTTCTTCTGTTGGGAGGAAACCATTTGGAGGGTGAAATCCCAGTCTACATATGCCATTTGAAGAAACTGACCATTCTTGATGTTTCTCGCAACAATTTCTCCGGCAAAATACCAGCATGCCTCAATGCCATCTCTTTTGGAAGAGGCCATTTTGATGAGGATTCATTTCACAGCTCGGATGCAGGATTCGTACGCAGCGGGTCCTTAAACACTTACAAATTCAACAGCTCTATAACCACCCTGTATCAGTTCATGGTAAGCGATTTCGTGGTTTCCGATGTTCAAGAGGAAGTGGAGTTCACCACCAAAAGTAGGATCAATACCTACGCAGGCAACATTCTGAATTTCATGTCTGGACTGGATTTTTCATGCAACATGCTATCAGGAGAGCTGCCACAGCAAATCGGGGATCTAAGCGGCATTCGAGCAATCAACCTATCCCACAATCACTTGCAGGGATCAATTCCACCCACACTTTCCACTCTGGCCCTTATTGAGAGTTTGGACCTTTCCTACAATAACTTCACCGGAAAAATTCCTAGGGAACTTGCGCAACTCAACTTCTTGTCCATATTCAATGTGTCCTACAACAACTTATCCGGTGAAACGCCTGAAAATGGCCAATTTGCAAACTTTGACGACAACAATTACAGAGGAAACCCAAATCTATGCGGGCCATTTATAGAAAGACATTGCCGAGAAATCGATGTTGATCATGATATGGGCGGTGAAGAAGATGACAGTGGCGCCATTGATGTAGCAGCATTCATATGGAGCTTTTTTGGGTCATTTGTTATTGCATTAATAACGGTGGCTCTCACTCTTTATATTCGTCCTGAAGTTCGTAAACCATGGTTTGAATTTGTAGATGATTATATCCTATCAAAGTTCTGCGATCCGTATAAACGATAAATACAATTCATTCTTATGTAAAACTATATGGTAAAATAAGCTAAGCTTCCATGTAAGCTTTATTGAAATTTATAGATATTTTCAGGCACCTACATGTTTTGGACTTTAACAACAATTTTTTTTCTAAGAATTATCCCTAAACTGATGTTGAGGTTGGCTATTGGTTTTAGTTCAATAAATTTGAAAAATATACCGGATCACAAAATATATTCAACCACCAACAATCGTCGGAGTTAGGGCTACGAATAGGGCATTCTCTTGTAAATTATGGTGGAAGTTAAAGAAAAAGGAAACTATATGTACTATAAAACTTCCCTCACTTGGAAGAGAATTTGCCAACTGACTGAATTTGCTAACTCTCACTCTAGAATCATAGTTGGCACAGGTTAATCCCCTTTTTGGGACTCTAACTGGTTAGGTTCAGGTGTTTTGTGCTATGAATGGCCCGATACTGAGACAACTTTTCCAGATATCACCATAGCTCAATTCCTTGAGAATAAAGCTATCTACTTACCTCAGTTGAAACCTTTTCTGGCTACAATACTTTTTCTCTCTTGCAGGGCCTAAAAATCAACCGACTACATCCTGCTGTGTTAGTAATGGAGCCTTCAGGAAATGGACAATTTTCAGTCAAGTTAGCATACTTGGAGCTGAGATCCAGACAAGCACAACAAAACTCCATTAAACATGTCTGGTCAAATCATATCCCTGGAAAAATCTCTACATTCATATGGAGGCTTTTAATACCATCGTTTGAATCTCTATGTTCAATTTGAAAACTCTCGTTTCGTTTACCACTTAATTGTGCAAATTGTAGTTTGATTACTTTACTAAGTTTTGAGTCAAAATAACCTATTTAAATAGGCCCAATTTTGACCCCTTTTGTCTTCTTCAAGTCGTAACCCCTAGAATAAACGAAAACTCTATAGATAACCCTACGTTGGGACAAGCCTTTCCCAATACAAATATACGTGTCAAGTTGGAGCAAATTATTGCTGAAGATGTCGAATCAAAATAATAAGAAAGATGGCCCACATGATTGACACTTTTATATATAATATGTATTTATAGTATATACGAATATGTATATGTATTATACTATTATACATGAATATATATATATATATATTTTATACATTATTATAATATATATACGTATATATATAATATATGTATACATATTTATCATTATAGGTATTGTTGTAAAATGAATAGAAACGCAATTATTTTTGAGTCAACCTGACTCACTCTGATGGTCCACCAAAGAAATGATGTTGCCTTTTTCACCTTAATTTCTCTAAAATCCACAAGCTCCCAGAATAAACCCTTAATTTCTCTAAAATCCAATAGACGCCTTTGATTGTTTTCTTTCGCCGATGCTGTGGTATCTCCACATCCTACTTTAGCCCATGGGAGGTGGTGATTAGTCATTGAGGATCAGATCTTCTATGATTTGATTGATATAGTAGCTTTCTGATATGGTAATCTTTGTTTTTGATTTATTTTATGATTTGTTTTTGTTTCTTCGTTTTATGATTGATATGGTAACTAACGCTTTGTTTGATTTTAGAATTTCAGGTTGGCGATCTAAATTGGTTGGAGTCACTTAACCAACACATTGGGAGTTATGTGATATGCACATTCGAGTGTGGAAGTATCTAATTCAAGATCTTGTTGAACATGTTCCCACCATTTCAAGGGATGGTGATTTTTCTGCCCGAGTTGGTCCAAGGATGGATATCAGCTACAATATTGATGTTCTTGGCCAAATTTACTAGCACATGCATGATTGACATATTGAATAAGTTTGAAGACATGTTTGAAGATAAGTTTTGGGAACATGTCGTGGTAGTGGATCTAGAGGGAATGTCCTATGAATCATGGGACAAATTGAAAGAACTATAACATTTTAGCATTGCACATTGGAAGACTGTCATTGTTGTTAGCATCTCTGTGGTGGGATCTATGGATGTTACATTCTTCCAAAGTTTACTCCTTTTTTTTTTAGTTTGCTCCTTGGAAAGGTACTGCACTTATGTGATTAATGCATTTAATATATATGATTTGTAAACTTCTATTAATCTATCCTATTCTATCTTTTTCTACAAAATGGAAAAAAGTTGTATTGGCAAGGATATTTATGTGTTCTTGCAGCCATCAGAGATACAATTGAACTTCCATGTGCCTAGTGGTGAAGTTTTTTGTGTGTTTACACCCTCCGTGGATGTCGATGGAGTTTTGGTAGGCATTTTGGGTCCACCACTAGAACCAGTAGCTAATCTTAGGGAGAAAACTACTAATTTGTTCATGAACTTGGAGAAACCTCTCCAAATTTGAAATGGAAAGTTATCCAAATCAATATCCTCCCAGTCTCAAACCTCTATGAGGAAGTCTCGAAAGTACAAGCAACTTGTACTCCATGCCCGTACTCTTCTTCAGACAGTAAGAATGCGATATCCAGAAATGTCTCAAACTCGATTCACTGCCATGAAAATCCAGAAAAATGAGGACGTGGGATGAGCTTTTTATCTATTATTATTATGAAGCAATGGCAACTTTCGCTTTGAAAGTGGAAAGGCTAATTCAAGATATTGAGTCCGCTCATATGGCGCAAGGTTGTGATCCTAATGAGGACCAGGATAAAGATGAAGATGGTTATGATGAGGTAGCTTATATTGTAGAAGATCCGGATTTAGTTCATGAAGATGGTGCTGATGAGGTAGCTTATATTGTGGAAGAGCCGGTACTAGTTCATGAAGTTGTTACTAGGTAGCTCTTGTTGTGGAAGATCTAGTGCATGGAGATGGTGCTGATGAGGACATTGAGGCATCTCATACTATGGAAGAGTCGTTGTTGTATCATGGAGCTAATGAGAATCAGAAGAGGGTTCTAATGAGGATGGTGAGGAAGGGGGCATGGGGATGGAAATGAAGATGATGTTGATGAGCACCGTAGTTGTGGACCATCATTCATTATTAGTGGTGTCAATTCGGGTTGGCGTGTCGGGTTACGTGTTCGGGTTAGATAGGTTCGGGTTGATACAGGTCAGGTTTTTTCGGGTGTCAGAACTTTTTTATCGGGTTGCGTTCGTGTCGGGTTAAGTTCGTGTTAGCACTAATTGTCAGGTCAGGTCGGGTCGGGTCGGGTTAGACTCGTTTGTCAGGTTGAGTCGGATCAAGTAAAACTATAATCCACAAAATTGACATGGGAAGAACAAAGTTTTGATGTTGGATCATTATTATTAACCGTGTTAATTCAGATCGAGTTAATTTCAAAATTTTAGTTTGGTAAAAATTTCAGTCATTATCACTATTATCTTATTGTTAAAAATATATAATAAATTATTAACGAGTTAACTTTATGAAAAAACTAAGGATTGAACCTGCTAAGTTTGCACTAACTCAAATTTTTACATATAATAACTAAAATAAGTATAAAAAATAAACCTTAAATTTTTATGAAGACAATTTCTCAATCGGTCTCACTGAGTAGTCATGCTTAATACGTAAAAGTTCAGTGTTGATATATGAAACCGAAAAGATGAACAACAATACACTAAATGATCACACTTAATATGTAAAAGATTATGTTTGAAAGTGAGAACATCAACATGAGAAAATCTTGGGTGAGACTTATCTTTGTAGAGACCAAAGGTAACACAAAAACGGGTTCAAACCGTGATTAATTTGAATTTGGTGTCATTTGGTATTTATTATACAGTATACGGACCTTATTGCAAATTATGAAACTACAATACATAAAATCCCCAATTTTGTGCAACAGAACATGAACCGAGCGTTGAGCACGATTCCTCCGCCACCATTCCTCAACCAAGACAACGCCGACGCCGCGGTTACCAAATATTCAAGATTACTGGTGCAAAATCAAATATTTCCGGTGCAAAATCGAAACTACAAACTATATATCGAGGGTGTTAAAAGTCCAGATTCATACCTGTTGAGTGGTTTGTTTACAAATCCATGGGTTGGAATTGATTGGGCTAGCCACTGCGTTGAAAATCGAGCATAAATTAGCGTCGATCGGATTTGAAATTGCTGAATTAGATTGCGGCCTCGTCGGCGTTCGGATATTCCCGGCTGGGCAAATCTTGCCAGCATGATCATTATTGGGATATTTGGTCCTGTTCATCAAACTAATTAATACTATTAACTAGTGAAAAGCTCAAAGTAATAATTGAAAGATATCAAACAGAAAAAACAAACTTAAGTGATAATTAAAAAAAAGATCAAGTAAAATATTAGAAAGATCAAACAGAATAAGATCAAATGATAACTGAAAAAAAATCAAAGAAAATGTTAAAAAGATCAAACAGAATAAGATTAAGATCAAGTGATAACTGAAATAAATCAAAGTTAATATTAAAAAGATCAAACAGAATAAAATGAACATCAAGTAATAACTGAAAAAAAAATCAAAGAAAATATCAAACGGAAAAGAATCAAAGAAAATATTTAAAAAATCAAACTGAATAAGATTAAGATCAAGTGATAAATGAAAAAAAATCAAAGAAAAGATCAAACTGAAAAATAATTTGAAAAAAAAATCAAAAAGATCAAATTGAATAACATCAGACTCAAGTGATAACTGAAAATATTAAAGAAATATCAAAGAGAAACTCAATGAAAAAACTCAAACCTGAATCCTGGGCAACTCATCCCTTCAAATACAATAACATTTCGCAGCTCAAAGTTGTCCTTGGGATGCTGGCAAACCAAAACAAAACCAATTATTTGAGGAACTTGTTTTGAAACACTACAGAAAATGTTACAGTAAAAGCTTACTTGTAGGCTTTGCTTTGAACAACAAGAGTTTACAGCAACAACTTTGAACACGTGTGGGCTTGAAATCGTATGGAAAGTGTCAAAATTATACAGTAATATTGCAAGCTTGAAATGAATAAATCAATCATCAAGCAGCCACATCAAATGATTAATTACCAGTTCTGGTGGAAGCATGGTATGTTATTACCTGATACATCAAGCTCAGTAAGACCATCGACCAACTGAACCAATTCCGGCGAATTATCCGAGACCGGCAATTCATCCTAGGCCGGCGTACAGCGAATAACGATTCGCTTCGATGATGCTACCGGAGATTCACGTATGGAGATCGAGTCCGTCGATCAGCGGCCAGTGGCGGAGGCGACAATCTTGCTGCGATTCGCTTCTGGAGATCGCGGCCGGCGTGGTGAAGCTGCTGAAGATCGGAGAGGAAAAGATGTGCTTGGCCGCGACAGTGAGGATACCATATACGCGGGAGATTGGGTGCGGCGAGGAGATGAAGGAAAACGTCCGGTGAGGAAGACGCCGGGAACGCGGGTAGAAAAAATAACCAGCGGAGATCGCGAGGAAGAAGATGAGAAGGGTAAAATACACTCTATTTTCAAATCAGCCCCTATAATCCAGCGTGTTTTACACATTGGCCTCAAACCCTATTTTTTCCAATATAATCCCTAGTCTCTATAGAGACGGGTTTCAAATGAGAATTTGTAGATTAACATTGGGAAAATTTATATTAAGGCGTGGTATAAATGTAAATTATTATAAAGGGCGTGAAACTTTTATATTTATTGTTAAGCGCGTTATGATTTTTCTACTATTTATTTTATTAAGAAAAGTCATTTATACCCCTCTCCTCCCCAAAAAAATTCAGATTTCTAATTAATAGGTTTTGTTCTCTTGAGCTTATTTGTAGATCATTTCAGTACAATTTAGTTCAATTCAGTTCAGTAAAAATAAAATTTGATGAAATTTCGTTTAATTCAGTCATGTTAATTTTTTCTAGTACATTATTTTTCACTTTAGTTCAATTTAGTTTCGTTCAGTTGAATTCCTTTGATCATATTTTTTGTTAATAAAATTTATTGTTACTAAAAACATGATCAAAGGAAATCAACAGAACTGAACTAAATTGAAAAAATGCACTGAAAAAAAATCAGCATGACTGTATTAAACTAAATTTCATCAATAAAAAAATGTTACTGATCTAAATTGTACTGAACTGATCTACAAATAATCTCAAGAGAACAAAATCTATTAATTAGAAATCTAAATATTTTTGGGAAGGAGAGGGGTATGAATGACTTTTCTTAATAAAATAAAGAGTAAAAAAATCATAACGCCCTTAACAATAAATATAAAAGTTTCACGCCCTTTATAATAATTTACATTTATACCACGCCCTTAATAGAAATTTTCCCATTAACATTTGTCCTAGTCTCAAAAGAATAGTAATACTTAATATGTAAAAGATAAGTGTTGATATATGAAAACGAGAAGATCAGTAATAATACACTAAATGACCACACTTAATACGTAAAAGATCATGTTTGAAAGTAAGAAGATCAATATTTATCCTAGTCTCAAATGATGCGAGTCTCACGGGAGACATTCTCTTTTATAAATACTAACTAAATATAGTTTAATTACTTAACTTTCTATTATTAACAACTAAGCTTTAATAATCAAACAAAAAATCTTAGTTGGGTTTGGGTTCGGGTCATCTTCGGGTTCGGCTTTAGGTTGGGTTCGGGTCAAAATTTATCGGGTCAAAATTATTTTTCGTGTTGAGGTCGGATCGTGTTGGGTCGGGTTCAATTCTAAAAAAATTCGGATTACAATCGAGTCACGTGTCAGATCGGGTTGGGTCGGTTGGGTCGGGTTTGTCGGGTTCGGGTCGGGATTGACAGCTTTATTCATGATGTGCTTTTCCTTGAAAGTTATTTTGAATAGAGAGAATTTTATATAGACCCCTTAACGTTTCCGAAAATACCAATTAGACTCCATATCAAAATTGAATGTCAAAATGCCCCCCTAACCTTCAGTTTTTGCCTCATTGTGACCCTCATGTGGCTAACTTGGATGTTAGTTTTTAAAATCATTAAATGTTGGGAATATAATAGTAATTTCAGGTCAATTAATGAAAGCTAAGTATGCAAAAAAAAAAAAAGGTGCATCAATTGAGTTGGGTTTGAACATGGTCTCCTAATATAATACACAAATCTCTTACCACTATAACATATGGACTTCATGTTTTCTCCCTCCATATATTTCCATTTTACCTTTCAGCTTTATAAATATTTTTCAAAAGAAAATCGATATGAATATTATTAGGATATCTTGATTGATTCTACAATCAAGATATATTTTGTCCATATTTAGAGTAGTCTAGATTCATTGTATTTGTAATATTGTACTCTATTTATTTGTGAATACGACAGACACACACATCGTGTGATTATCACTCTATCATGGTATCAGACAGGTTCATCTAAATTTTGTCTTCCAAACAACAAAATTTTAAAATCCGATCTAGTAAATCCCTGCAACATTGCTTGTGGTGATTCCGTCGGTGTCGTTCTCGCTATATTTTTCCGCTGCCTCCATCAAATCACAGGTCCTCTGTGTGCGGCTTCAAATCATAGAGCAGGTCATGGACATTTCCTCCGGCTCAAGAGCAGGTCACCAGGCATGTGTGCCGCAGGTCCAACATCTGCTACACGGGGCGCGTGTGAATCACGCGCTGAACCATCAAAACAGTTCAGACCAGGGGCGTGTGGAACACGCGCCACAGGGCCAGCATCAGGCGCGTGTGTATCACGCGCGTACAGAGGGCACCTCCTTCCAGCGGGCGCGTGAGGAACATGCGCCACAGGGACAACATCTGGCGCGTGAGGAACACGCGCGTGAAGAACACGCGCGTGAAGGCAGTTTCTTTCATCCGGTGCGTGTGGAACACGCGCCCCCAGTACTGACTTACCCAGAATTGGCGCGTGTGAACCACGCGCCGCCGCAAGATCAGCAGCCTTTTTTAGGCGCGTGTATGATCACCCGCGGCCATGGTGGCTCCGGCGGTTCGGTGGATTCCGGTAGCGGTTTTGCTTCTGATTTGTACGTGGACTCTGGAGCAACAAATCATATGACTTCCACCGCATCCGGTCTTGACAATGTCATCCCTTATAATGGTAACCGTTCTGTTACTCTTGCTAATGGTCGTCCTATTGATATCACACATATTGGGCATCGTCGGTTTTCTCATAACTTATCATTATCTAATGTGTTAGTGGTTCCTGATGTTACGAAAAACCTTCTTTCCATTAGTAAGATTACCCGTGATCTAAATGCTGTGATTTCTTTTGATGAAAATGCATTTGTTATTCATAACCAGTTCACCAAGGAGGTTGTGGGCCGAGGGCGATGTGAACGGGGTTTATATGTGCTCGAACAGGGTGATTCTGCTTTTGTTGCATATGTCCATGCTAATAAACACATGGCTTCTTATGATGTTTGACATGCTAGACTTGGGCATACGTCTTTTTCGGTTATTTCTGTGTTGAACAAACTGAAACTTGTGGATGTTGTTTCTTTATCACCTACACCCAGTTTATGCTCGCCTTGCGAAATGGCTAAGGGTAAGAGGCTTTCTTTTATGGATAATCCCAAAAGAGCTCAGTCTTTATTATCTTTGGTGCATTGTGATTTATGGGGTCCGCCTCCTTATTTATCCGAACATGGCTATTCATACTATGCCATTTTTGTTGATGATTATTCCCGTTTTACATGGTTTTATCCGTTGAAGCGGAAATCGGACTTTTTTGAGACTTTCCTGCAGTTTCAGAACTTGGTAGAGAATCAGTTTTCTTGCACCATCAAAGTGTTTCAGAGTGACGGCGGCACTGAATTCACTAATACGCGGTTGAGGTCTCACTTTTCAGCTAGAGGAATTTTGCACCAGATCTCCTGCCCTTCTACGCCTGAGCAAAATGGTCGAGCGGAACGCAAACATCGCCATATCACGGAAATGGGATTATCGATGCTTTATCACTCTCATTTACCGAGATCACATTGGGATGCAGCTTTTGCCACAGCTACTTACACCATCAATAGGCTTCCTACGCCCGTTCTTCGCAATGTCTCGCCATATTATTTGCTCTATGGTCGTCATCCGGACTACTCCAATTTTCATCCTTTCGGTTGTCGGGTATATCCGTTCGTCAGGCCCTTTGTTCCCAACAAATTGTCTCCTCGAAGCATCCTTTGCGTATTTTTGGGATATAATTTCAAGTACAAAGGTTTTCGCTGTCTTGATCCAGACTCTAAAAAGGTTTATCTAACGAGGCATGCTAGGTTTGATGAGATGTCTTTTCCGGCCTCTTCTGTATCCCCAATAGCTATACCGGATTCTTTGGATGTGTCGGTTTTCTTTGATTCTGATGATGCTCTCTTAGCCCAGCCGCAGTCACTTTCACTTTCAGATCCAGCATCTCTTACGGGAACTTCTCCGACTTCCCAGTCTCCTTCAGGGTCTTCTACTCCGGTTGTCTCACCTTCGCCTCATGGTTCTCCGACACTGTCTCCGACACTGTCCCCGACACAGTCTCTGACGCCGTCTCCGCACAGTCTCCGATGTCGTCCCCAGTACAGTCACCGTTGCCTTCTCCACCAAGGCAGGGTCATCGCATGACGACTCGTTCTCAGACAGACAGTCTCACGGCCAACAGGAAGTTCAACGATTATGAGATGACAGGCTTTCTTGCTGCATTAATGGTACAGACCGAACCTCGCGGATTCCGGACTGCTCTAAAGGATCCTCGTTGGGTTACTGCTATGGATGATGAAATGGATGCGCTTCGCAAACAACGAACTTGGGATCTTGTTCCTCGTCCCTCCGGTGTTAATGTTGTTGGCTCCAAGTGGATTTATCGCCTCAAGTACCGTCAAGATGGCACTATTGATCGGTATAAGGCTCGACTCGTTGCTCAAGGTTTTTCCCAACTACCTGGCTTCGATTTCACGCACACCTTCAGCCCAGTTGTGAAGGCTTCCACTGTTCGGATCATCTTGTCCCTTGCTACAGCCTTCTCATGGCCCTTGCACCAGCTGGATGTTAAGAATGCATTTCTTAACGGCGCTCTCGACGCCCCTGTTTACATGGAACAGCCTGCTGGATATACTGATCCCACTCGTCCTAGCTTTGTTTGCTGTCTTCGGAAGGCTATCTATGGCCTCAAACAGGCTCCCCGTGCTTGGTTCCAACGGTTTAGCTCATTCTTATGTCGTCTGGGTTTCAAATGCAGCTCAGCCGATACTTTGTTGTTCATTTTTCGTCAGGGATCCAAGGTTCTCTACCTGCTCGTTTATGTCGATGATATCATTCTCACTGGAAATGATTCTGCTCTTATTCGTCGGTTCATCACTCGTACTGATAAAGAGTTTGTTGTCAAGGACCTTGGTGCTCTTCATTACTTCTTGGGATTGGAAGTGTCTCGCTCATCTTCTGGCCTGTTTTTGGGACAAGCTAAGTATGCCATGGAGATATTGCAGCGAGCTGGTATGACTGATGCTGCTCCAGTCTCTACACCGTTTGTTCCGGGCTCTCAGCTTCTCAGTTCTTCCAGTCCGGAGTTTTCAAATCCCAAGTTGTATCGCTCTCTGGTTGGTGCTCTCCAGTATCTGACCATCACTCGCCCGGACCTCTCCTATGCGGTCAACTCTGTTAGTCAGTTTTTACAGTCTCCTTGTGATGATCATTATCAGGCTGTGACTCGCATTCTTCGATACGTCCGTGGTACTCTTCATTTTGGCCTCTCTTTTCGGCCATCAACGGGTTCGCTCTCCGTTTTGGGCTACTCGGATGCTGATTGGGCTCGTTGTCTTGAGACGCGACGCTCGACCTACGGTTATGCTATCTTTCTTGGTGGAAACCTCATCTCTTGGAGTGCTAAGAAGCAACCTACGGTCTCTCGTTTCAGTTGTGAATCTGAATATCGTGCCATGGCCAACACCGCTGCTGAACTTATTTGGCTAGGCACTCTTCTTCGTGAACTCCGAGTGCCTCTTTCCGCATCACCGCTGCTACTTTGTGACAACAGTAGCGCTATCTTTCTGGCTCAGAACCCTGTTGCTCACAAACGGGCGAAGCACATCGACATTGACTATCACTTTGTTCGGGAATTGGTTGCCTCAGGCAAAATTCGTGTTAGCCATGTTCCATCATCCCTACAGGTTGCGGATATCTTCACCAAGGGTCTGTCGTCCCCTTTGTTTGTATTTTTTCGCTCCAAACTTTGCGTTTCGTGTAATCCCACGCTTAGCTTGAAGGGGGTATTAGGATATCTTGATTGATTCTACAATCAAGATATATTTTGTCCATATTTAGAGTAGTCTAGATTCATTGTATTTGTAATATTGTACTCTATTTATTTGTGAATACGACAGACACACACATCGTGTGATTATCACTCTATCAAATACGAAGCAAATTGATGTGCATGACCCTTTCATCGCATTAAATTTACTGGACAAAGTCGAGAGTTACAACGAATGCATGCCTACAAGTCTACAACTTTATAATCATTAACACGAGCAATATCTAAATTAGGCTAGTTATTTTGTTAGTTTTATGCTTCTTCATTTCTTTTATTCTTTTCAGAATTGTTTGGGTTAATACTTCTTTCATTTTACGTGCTTTCAAATTATTATAAAATATTACATTTAAATTTGATTACTCTGTTCACATGGTGTATTCAATACACCCTTAACATTTTAAAATGACAAATTTTTTTATCATCTAATTGAAGATTTCCAATAAATCTAAACGAGTACATGTTTAGAAGCTAATTATTAGCTTATAAGTGCTCCACTTGACGACACGTCGAGTGGTCCACTATAACTAATTTATTTTTATGCTATTTGTTGTATGAAATATTATTTTTATGTAAAATATTATATTATTATAATATTACCTATATTCATTTAGAAAATTATTATTTTTTTAAATTAAAATTCACCAACGGTGAGGGTTGATTTATTAGGATCCCCAATCCTTCAAAAAAGCTTAAATCTCAAATTTGGTACTAGTTTGTACAAAATGCATTTGGTTAAGGTATTATGTGCAAAAAAGAGTCGATAATGATAATCTCTATTTTTCCACTGGCTTTGTTTCCACTCTTGTGTTAACATGGAGAATGGCCTTATAACCCATTAGGGAGTAAATACAACCTCCTGCTTTCTTGCTTATATCATCGAGAATGGCCTTTTAGCATCTGGATTTTGCTGAAGTTCTTCATTTCTAATGTTATCCTTCTGACCATCATACAGATTCCTATTCCCGACACAATTAATTTTTAAATTTGGTACAACACTTTGAGCAGTTTCCACTTTTCAGCACCTAGTTTGAGAACAATTTTTTTAGTACATGAAAATGTGATAATGTGAATTTTCATGTCCAAGTAACTTAAACATTTGAAAATCTCATATTGCCTTTAAAAGAATGTGCTGTACATACAATTTCTAGTTTTACAAGAATGATACAATTCTACAGCTTCGAAGATAGGATTGGGATGAGAAAATTACTGATGAAAACTGGAGGAAAGATCATAGAGAACGAGCCTGAGGAAACAAACAGAAAGATCACAAGTATACTTAACTTATAGTTCTGTGTGATGTGGATGGGAAGGGAACTACGGGATCAAGTACTGCTGTAAATGCTTTGTCCTCCTTTTGTTCTTGAGCTTGCGAAATGCACTCGATTCCATTTGCCGGATTCTCTCCCTGCTCACACCCATAAGCTCCCCAATCTCTTGTAACGTCTTCATCCTCCCGTCGTCTAGTCCAAATCGCCATCTGATGACCTTTCTCTCCCTCGGGTTCAGAGTGTCCAACACCATCTCTAGGTCCTGTTTCATGAATTGCTTCATCAGCGTGTCTTCTGCTGTTTCAGCTTCAGGGTCTGAAATTACTTCCTGGAAGCAAGAAACAATCACATCATCAGTTATTTCATGATCAGTGCTAAGGATTTATAAAGGGAAAATCAGACATCTTTTAACCTACCGAAGGTTTGAGATTCTGGTTCATCCCGATCTTCTGATCAAGAGATCGGGGAGCTTTAGGTGTCAGCATCACAGTCTCAAGTCTCTTCATCGATAGCCCAGTCGCTTGAGCAACTTCTGCATCGTCAGGGTGTCTACCATTTTCTGAAAACAGTTGCTTCTTTGCTTCCTTAACTCTATAAGTAGCCTCAACCATGTGAAACTAGAGAGTACAAAATTAGGATGCAAAGTCAGATTCCTATAGTTAATGGACATTTTTCTTCATGATTGACACTCAATGACATGTCATTATGAACAAAAAGATACAACTGAAGTGGTGAGCCATCAAGAATTTCAGAAATATTTTCATATTTTCCCCCCTCAATGTATATGCAGGTATCTCCGCAAAAGGCCAAAGAGTAAAAAAATACTTGGTATAAACTTACCGGTAATCTAATTGTCCTAGACTGATCAGAAAGCGACTTCCTAATAGCCTGCTTTATCCACCAGTGAGCATAGGTAGAGAACTTGAAACCTTTCGAAGCATCAAACTTCTCAGCACCTCGCACTAGGCCTCGGCATCCTTCCTGTGAATGAACTTGCAAATATCATTCAAGGAAAAAACAAAAGGAAGTACTATATTCCTCTGGTGCTTATTGTTTCTTCAAAACTATGAAATTACAAAATGTTAAAAGCAATTGTAGAAAATTATACCTGGACCAAATCTTGGAGGTTCATACCGGATCCCTGATATTTCTTTGCAATTGAAATAACAAGCCGTATGTTGCTTTTAATCATTTTATCCTTGCACATGATCCCATAATTTATGCGCTTCCTCAGAGTCTTCTGATCTGTTCCAGCAGCAGAAGCCCACTGAGAAAAGGTCGGCTGAGCACCACAGCGTTTTGTAAGATCCTGATTAAGTCTTTCCAGCGTTAATAGGTCCTGCAATTTATTCAAGCAAAATAAGTAGCTGAATTTCCAGACCACTAACTATACATCCACCCATAAAAACGACATTTTTATAACTCAAAATGACATGGAAACAGTTACTTCCAAAAACAAGACATGCAATAACTTCAATGTGATGAGGAGGTCAATAAGTTACAAATTATTTTATTTAACAAGTCTGATTAAAAGTTTGCATATATTTTGTATGGCTTTTCAGGAGCTAATTATTGGTACATGCTTATTAATCATGATAGCACATGTGTAATTTTAGTTGGCATAATATTAAAGCAAGAAAAAGATCACTAAATGCTTGCAAACCTGTATTCCTTCTGATAAGGTGTGTTCTTCAGAAGCAGTAAGCAGCCGGGAAGCAGTTGTTGTTCCTCTTAAGTAGCGTAACGGATCAGAGTAATCCACATCCTGTACATGTGCACGCCTCCTCTTGCTTGTAGAGCCAGATTTTACGGATACAACATTTGCCGCAGATCTTTCTGCTGCTCTAGCTCTTTTATCCTTTCTTTCTTTTTGACGATCTGATCTTACCGCGACGTCATTCATAAGCATGTCATCTAAAACTTCCGGTTCTTCACCAGAGGACTCCATATCACTTGATTCTGTTAGAGGATACCAGAAAGGTTGATTTTCCTTCTCGATTTCCTTAACATCTGTTCTACTTTCCATATTCTGGAATTTCTCAGGTCGAGAATAACGCGCACTTAGGAACATAAGAGAACTAGCTTCAGATGGATTGCTCGCAACTGGACTATCTGACTGTGTGGAGTTGCCATGGCCCATCATCATGGCTGCATCTTTCGCAACTTTAAGGGCTGTTTTAGCTAAAGCAACAGCCTCTGCTGCTGCTGCCGCAATAACAGCCTCTTCATTTGCAATGAGACATTCAGTTGCTCCAAGATTATTCTGCAAATCCATCCAAGTAAATGGTACCACAAAGTAATTAACAGTTTGATTTCAGAAATTCTACGGCTACACAGCATATGAATTCTAAATTTGAGATATGGTGTTAAATTTAATCTTTTGAATAAGATCAAGAAGTTACTTAGTTGATTCATTCCAATATAACTTGGTAGAGGACCTAAATATTTTAAAATTATCATCGAGTCCATGTACAGTTGTACACTAACCTTTACAGCTGAATCAACTGACCCTCTATATGACCATGTTCTGTCTGCAGTTACTGAATCTGAATGAGCTTCAAGTGAAAGTAATTTCAGCTTCTCCACCTCAAGAACTGCAGCCATTGCTGAAGATTCTGATGGTTTCCACGAAACATTTGTAACACAATTTGAATTTGCTTCTAAAGAAGATAGCCGTAGCTTCTCAAGTTCAAGTACTGTGGTAGTTGCTCTAGTCTGTGTTGATGTGGTTGATAAGATGCACTGTGTTCTTACATATGTATGGTCTTTATTCTTTGCTGCATTTTCAGAAAGGAAAAAAAAAAATGGTGAATACATATATATAAATATGTAGAGAATGGAGAATCTACAGAGTAGAAAGGACCATGTTTGTCAAAGAGGTACCTTAACACAAAATAAATAACTTTGCTGCACTTTGTATTAAAAAGTTGAAATTGTAGTCATAAGGAATATTAGAAAGCCTAATGGTTAGTAATAGTATATTCGAACTGGACATAAAACTAAGCGAGACCTGTTTGTCAACTACATATACTTCCTATTTCCTAACCTCAAAGCCATTCTCATATATCCAATAAGACACTAAGACGATAAACTGTAGTGTAAGATTCTGCATAACATCTTAACAGGAATGTAACCTCTTAAAATTATTCAAAAGAACACTTGCCAACAAGAGCCTGAACAATAAACTCAGATGCCTTCTAGAGTAACATGAATCAAATATCAGTTTTCTTAGCTTCTGTACTTCGCTGGAACTCTCACGAGAATAACTAACAACAATGACACCAATAGTTAATTAAGAGAAGAGATGATAAACAATAACTATGTTCCTTAGGCAATGTTTACCAGCTCACAGAATATTACATCACCGAAACTTCTAACTAGAGGGGTTATAGGTTAGGTCCAAATGAGGATTTTCTTCTTTTCATCATTTGCTCATCCCTTGTCATTGTATAAAGCAATTGTCTGTTAACGAATTTTCTTCTATAAAGCGAATTTCGAAAAACATTTCCTAATTTCCATGCCTTTACCACAGACGAAAAATCGCTACACAACCTTAATTATCATCTTCAACTCATCAAAACTCATTGCACACTTCCAGGTGCAGCAACAAAATCATTCCTTTATTCAAATGGGAAACCATATAAAACAATCAACTAATAACCACAGCAACTGAAAGGAAGAGAAGTCAAACTCACAGAGATGGGCGGCAGAGTGGTGGTGGGAATTCAGGTTAAGAACAAAAGCATCAGGCAAGCACCTGAACTGTGGCAGCAGGCACGAAGACATATCTCTTCCTCTACAACAAACATATGGTTCCTTACTTCTCTGTGAATTTCCTTTTCATGTGTTTATGAATGCATTACAGCATGAATGCTGTGAACCCAATTAAATTAGCTTCCTTTCTCAGTGTTTGAGCCAATGAACCAGTGATTCTTGCAGTGCCCAGTAGAATTCAAGATTGTGTCTTTCTTGGAGAGGAGGGAGATATTTCTTTTTCTTATTCTTTTTCTTATGATGTGATAAATAACTGGATAAGAGAAGAAGGCTCTATGATGCCAGAAGAGCGCTACGTTTTCAAAGAGTTGCGGACGAGATTAAGACAGGAAGTTGTTTGGGTAAAATAAGGATCTGGGCTTTCCTGAATGGAAACAGTTTTTGGACTATGAGGCCTAAATTTGGGAAAAGATTCAAGTGCATATTGCTTTTTTTTTTTTTTTTTTTTTTTTTTTTTTAAGATAAACCACCATTGGTGGGAGGACTTATATTTGCTTTCTCATACCGTAAATAAGGCTAAGCAAAACTAACCGGAAAATCGAAACCAACTGGTTAACCGACCGGAACCGTCCCGATTTTAAGCTTAACCGAACCGTAGAGTTAGGTTAAGGTTATCACTTTTTGACTACCCGGTCTTTAGGTTAAGGTTAAGGTTTTCAATATTCAACACGAATAGTTAACCGACTAACCGGGGATTATTTTGCAATTATTTATATTACTATTATTATTATTAACCCTATATAAATAGCACCGAACCCTTACCAAAACTTAACCCTTCCACATTTCACTTTAAGTAGCTAGGTTTTGTATTTCTCTTGCCTCTTGGTGTATGAAGAAATATGTATATATAGCTAGGTTTTGTATTCCTCTTAGAGATAACTTTTGTATAACTCTTGGCATATGGGGTATATATAGCTAATTTTTGTAGCTAACTTTTGTAGTATGCTAAACTGTGCTCAAAATATTTTATAGTTAATGAATTATCAAAATTATTGGTTAACCTAACCGAATTTCTAATTAACCGAAACAAAGGTTATCTGATTTTATTTGTCCATTTTAGAGGTTAACCGAACCGTTGAATAGTTGAGCGTTAGTATATTTTCTAGAAACGGGAAGGTTAACCGTACCATGATCAGCCCTACCGTAAATAACAAAAAAGAAAAATACAATTCCGCAACCAACTATAACCCTAAAGTAAGGGAAAATAGGGGTGAAATCACCCAAGGCAGGGGAACAGTTGCCTGAAGGCTGTGTTGCCCGAAGGCAATTTCCTAGGCTTTCGCCTGGAACCAAGGAGTTGCCCGAAGGCTGTGATGCCCGAAAGCTTACATCAAAAAGGGAATATATCGTAAAAATCTATGGTCTATTACTATCTAACAAGCGTAGCACCTTAACTCACATTCTAATCTATCTAATCGAAGTCTACCAATCTAGGCACAATGCAACCTAGATCAGAAGCCCATGGGGTTTACCCTCTCACCAATAAAGGGTTAATAGGGATGTAACAAACAAATGGACAAGAATACTCACCAAGTCTGTCAAGATAGTTCCACAAAAAATGACCAGTTCCAAATCATATTCCCTACTACTACAACAATTAGATTTCGCCCAGATATTGTCTTTCACTTTCCGGTTAGTCTCACGGTAAAAGAAACACCCGGTCCATTCAGACTCTATCAACTCAAGCCCTCGCTTGCGTTTCAGGGTTGTAGAGATTTCAAGAAAGCAAATTGAGAGGCTGAGTGCGAACAAAAAACCATCTAACACGTATGGAACTGTTAAACAGCTCCAACGGTCTAAAGATCTATAAGCAAAATCGCCAAAAAAGTGAGTATAAAAACTACTTATGACTCGGATTTCTCCTAATTGCTTATAACTATATCTTAAGTCTAGAACAATTTAAACCAACAGCTGTCAGAAAAACCATAATAGACAGATAGCTTTCATCTAAGTTGTAACAAAAACCTAGAAAATCAGATTAACTAAAATAAGGACAGAAATAACAGAAAAGAAAAAAGAAAGTAAAAAGGAAATAAGAAAAAAAAATCCCTCACTGGTGGAGACGGCAGAGGTCCGGGCCGAATTCCGGCACGGCGGCGCGTGTGCCACACGCGCGGGCGCCTGTGTGAGGCGCGTGAAAACACGCTTGGACGAGCTGCGATTCACCAAAGGGCTGAGTCTACGTTTGTGGCGCGTGGCGGAGGGGAGGCGCATGTGGTGGTGTTGCGGCTTAGACCCTCCGTCCCGGCGGCTTGTCTCCGTCGAAGCTCCTTCTCCTATTTTTTCCGGCGTGCTCCATTGCTTCCCCGTGAACGTCGATGTAGGCATAGATCGGAGTCTGGAGCTCGGATCTGCAGATCTTGTGGGTTTGAAATCGGAACGTCGCCGGACTTCATGGGGCGTCGGGTCGCCGCGGATCGACCTCGGGTGTTACAGATCGGACTTGTGATTGTCCGATCTGGTCTTCTGCGACATAAAAAGGGGTTTGGGCAGCACCGTTGATTGGCGGAGTCGGTGAGGGATCACGGTGTGAGGGAGACTTGGGTGGTCTGGGACTAGCTAGGTAGGGGGAGGGAGGTCACCACCGCCCGGCAAGAACGCAAGTCGGAGCCTCCCCGACGAGGAGTTTTGGGAGGGGGAGGTTCTGGGCGAGGGAGAATGTATAAATTAAGTGCATATTGCTAGTTTCTAAGAGCAACTCCAACGCAAAACACCAAATTTGGTGTCACCCACACCACACCAAATTTGATGTTGCTACAATAATTTTAAACCATTTCTCTCCAACCATCAACACTATATTTTATACTAAAAAGAATATTCCATAATGTTCTATTTGAAATATATTATTTTATTACTCACTTTGATTCAAATTTTAGCAATATAACTATTATAACAATTTGCATAATTATATATTTAACCTTGTATATTTACGAATTATTAATTATAGTGCTACAAAATTTAATCTTAATTTCTGAAGTAAAGTACTATTAAATTATGATATGTGAATATAAATAAAGGATTTTTCAAAAATTATTATTACTATTCATAACTTTAAATAATGTTTTGGTAAAAGTATAAAACGTAAAATAGATCCATTAAATTTAAGTTGTAAAATACTATCATATTTAATTAAGAATAGTTAAGAAAATTCATCTTTATTTTTGTCTAAAAAATAACTAAAATAAACAAAATACTTACACCTAATAAAAGTAAATTAGAAAACATAACATTTGAATATATTGATATAATATTGCTACTCTATATATGGCGCTCTCTACAGGAAATCACCAAAAATGCTATTTTACTGTTCATCCCTCCATTTATAGTGTAAAATTTGAGCTGCGTTGGAGTTAGACATACTTATGGTGTAATGCTATAAAATGTCCGTTAAACACATTCTCACGCCAAATTTGGTGTGCGTTGGAGATGGTCTAAGCATCAGGTAAATGGGATTTGGGGAGAGATTAATCCAAAAAAGAAAGCCCCATATGACAAATTGGTGTCATACCATGCATAGCAAAGGTTGGGAAACTTGAAAACTTGAAACATTGAATGGGATTAGATTCAATTTCATCACGAACTTGAAACTTGCTCTAAAATGCGACGGAAAATTTGCAGTTATAAAAAATGATGGCTTGGCTCGAATATTTCAATGTTAGAGTTTCGGGGGATTTGGGGAACCGATGGATAGTTTGGTTGGGGGCGACAATGTTGTGGAGAGAGCTTAATTGAAAGAGTTATATCTAGTGATTTTCGCATTCATTAGTAACGATTGAAAAGATAGGTGGACCAGTATAGAGGTAAGGGAAGGTTGGAGGCAATTGAAAGCTTTACAGGATCTAGGGTTTCGACTCTGCCAGTAATTCCAAATCAGAGCACTGCCTTTATTTTGAAGAGTGGCAAACAAATGCAAACTTTTGGACTTGAAGCGTGCTTTGCCTTGCATGGCTACACTACAATCACGGTTTTAAGCTTCAGACCCTTAAAATCGGGGGAATCTAAATCTTTTGTACAATTTATTCACTTCGGTTAACCATTAAACTTGAGATATAAAAACTACTAACGGTTGTATCGGTTTACCAAAACTTTGATTCGAATAACTAACTATACTATGGTAATCTCAATGCTTTTAAAAGTTTATAATTATAAAATACAACGAGGAATAATTTGGCATCTAATGAACCCAATACAAAATCTCCTTGCTAAATGAAAGAGAAAACAATCTAGAACCAACTTAATTTTCATGTTTGCCGACTAATTTCCACCTGATGTAGTCCAGATAACGCGTCCACGTGCTGGTTGAGAGTACACTCGGGAGCATTTCCCGCTTTTACTGTGTTGCACGCACCGCACGCGCCACTCCGTGGCCTCCCCGAGTTATACGCCATCTGGTTGGATTTGAGATAAAAGAGTTTTCCCTATTTTTTAATTTTATTTTCACTTTTTATTTTCTATTTTAATTTTAGTCTATTTAGAGCGAGTCCAACAACTCCTTTATTATAGGGATTTTGAGCCATTATAGGGGTTTTGAGCCATTTTCATTCTCCAACAGAACCCCTATCACACCTCCTGTTTTAGAGGTTTGGATGAGAGAGAAAGTAAAACCCACAAAGTTGTAGAGAGAGAGTGGGATTTTTAGGGGACGGATGAGGAATAAAACATTTGAAAGAATTGATCTCTGCGCATGACTCATGATGTAGCCAATATATACTCTACTTTTAGCACATTTGAGAGTTCATTTGGGGTAGCATTTAGTGCAAAGGGTTAAGAATTAAGGCTAAAATTCTCTTACCTTGCATTTTGAAGAAAGACTTGTGCACTAACGTTTTGAAGCTGAAATTTGGAAATGTTACAAGAGGAATTGGAGTGCATAAGTGGTACCATTGGCTTCGTCTTCTCGAGTACTACAAAATGGACTACTAGAACGTAAAAAACGGATCAATGGTTCATCCGTAGCGGAGTAAAGAAAATTGCTGCCACCTGTCATGTGTACCTCGCGGGCCGCGAAATGGGCCTCGCGGGCCGCGAAAATGGGCGGATTTCTGGGCAGAATGAAGGTCAAAGAAGCAATTTTTGAAGGGTTATAAATACCCCCCTTATCCCTTATCTAAAAACGAGTTCCCTCACATCCAAAACCCATTTTTCCCTTGTTCTTGATCTTTTCTTCTATTTTTCTTCTTCTAGATTTGATGTTTATGTAATGTTGTATTAGAATGATTGTATTAGCTTAGTTTAATCTTGGGAGCATTTGAATTCACTTTCCCTTGAGACTTTGAGGGTGTGTATGTTTAAACTTTAAATTTTGATTATCATTTGATGAACTTGAATTCTTATGCATGAATATTGTTCAATCTTGCTTAATTTGTTATGGGCTTTGTGTTTTATATCAATTGTATGCCTCATAGTCACTAATTAGAATAGATTAGTTCTTAAAGTTAAGGTAATATAGTTTTAGAGTAATTCTAGTGTAATTTGGGATGATGATGGATTGTAGTGTAATGTTATCTCTAGTAGTTAGTTTAGTGACTATGGAAAGGGGTTGAGTGATGACAAACTCTCCCCTTGGTTATGTGATTGTAGTTGAGAAATGCCATGATAAATATGAGTTGTTAGAATTGGAAATCTTATGAACTTGCATGATCAATCAATTATGTTTTTAGGTAAGGATGTAATGCTACCATTGGTCCCCCTAATATGTGATTGTATACTTGAGTTGAAGATTCCTTTTTGACTTATGATTGTTAGCAATAAATAACTAGATTCGTGGGTAGAACGTGATCGTTTTCTCCAATATCATGAAGTAGCAAGTATGAATTGAGATTTGTATGTTATCATCGTCTTAGTTCTTTATATTTATCAAATGTCTTATTTGTATGCTCTCGTTATCGTGGGTATGTGAGTAAGCTTGTCAATTCTCCATTCTTAACACCATTGTTGAGCTATCTAGATGCTATCGTCTAGGTGACTCGACAATAAGAGTTTTGAGAGGTGTTATCATCTTCTCTAGCTACAATTGGGAGAATGAGATGCTTTCATCCTTGACAAATGGTCAAAACTCCTTTGTAATAGCATTTGCCCGGTGATAAGTTGATAGTTGGAAATTGAAGTCATTTGCCTCCCAAGGCCTCATAATATTAGTGTTTACCTTTTAACTTAGTTAATGATAGTTACTTTATTTCATAGTGTAATCAACAAACTCAAAATCCCCCCTTGTTTACCTTGCTTTCTATATAATATATATGTATGTGTTTATAATCTTCGCTAAAACACTAAACAAGATCCTTCTCCTTGTGGTTCGATCCCTACTTCCCACTATCTACTCTATAGTAGTTAGAAGTCGTAGGTGAAATATAAATGTGTTTTGATTGAGTGAGATTCCCATTTACGACGTGGGGAAATCGCTTGTCAACTCATGAGTCTCTTCTTCTCCGTTTTTCTTTTGCCGGAAACTATGAAAAATTATTCATCGGTCTTCTCTTCTTCTTTCTTCTTTTCAGAGCCGTATGCTCCAATCTTTTTCCACCATCATATATTGTGAATCAGAGGGACGTAGAGCATGGCCATGTGAATCAGATCATCAAACCAATATTTCTGTAGAATCAGATCTGTAGAAATTTTTTTGAAGGGAAAAAAAAATATTGGGCTGGATGGCCATGTGAATCAGATCATCAAACCAATATCATTGGACTCTCGTCTTTCTGATCAAAAAGGTATGATGACAAAACAATTTTGGGATAAAAAATATTTATATATCAATACTTTATCAATATTATCTTTTCTACTTTTTAGGGATGCTGTTGGAGCATTAATCTCTATATCCATAAAAATAGAGGTTCTTGGTTTAGAAACTCTAGTATAGGGGTTGTGATAAAGGAGCTGTTGGACTTGCTCTTAGAATTAATAATAAGGGCTTCCCAAACAGCTTCTCATCTCTTATGAAAATGCTACTGATTAGTCTATGGCATATCTAAACATGCCACAACAATGACAAGATCTTTGGTTAATCAAATCTCGGGTATTAAAGAAGGGAATTTTTTCCATCATTTACGTAGGATGCCCAATATATACCAGAAGAACCAAACACTCATATGTTTCATCCTTATTTTGTAAAATGGCATCTAAGTTAGCTACCTGGCAAAATAAAGGGTTAAATTAAGAGTACCGGCTAATTTTTTTAAAACATGTGTTGTCTGCAATACCCCTTCATATTCTAACGGTGATAAAACCAACTAAAGGGTCACTAAAAATTACATGTTTTATTTTCCAAGTTTCTATGGGGCAAATCAGATTATGGACAAAAACAAAACTTGGAGATCATGGCCAAATGTCAGCTTTCCTTTGTTGGAAAATGGCCCCCGAGTTAAAAACCTCCATCATACATAAAGAGTTTCTCTTTAAGGTAATGGTCGAAACTGCAAAAGGGGAAGAGTCTCTAGGCAACCTTTATATGGTATTTGCCTAATCATTTGAAAATATCAAGGACTTGGCATAGAATCAGAGAAGTTAAGGATATTGTAATAGAAAATATCTTCATAAAGGTGAGGTTCCTTTCTGGCTTTCACAATGGATAAGTGACAAGGTTTTAATTTATGTGTGGGATAACGAATTTGAAATGTATTACCTTGATTTAACTTTATCTAATTTTCTCTTCTACAATTAGAAACAACTTATTGAGCTTATTAAAAATGATTTTTCAAAGAGAATTATAAATACGATATCTAAGGATTTTTCACTTTATGAGAATTCTGATGACATAATTTGAAAACCAGAGTCAAATGATATATTTTCTAGCCCATCAACCTATGAAGTTGTCTGAACAAAAAAGGTGGAAATTTCATCCTTTAAGTTTCAGTGGTCAAAATTTGCGCCAAGGAAAATGTCGATGTTTAGTTGGAGATCATTGAATATATTTGTTACTTTTGTCAATGTGCTACAGAGGATATACATCATTGCTTCACTAATTGTATTATGATAGATGATATGTGGATATCCATTAATTCTTTCTTTGAAATCCCAACTCATGATTTTGAAACTCTATTGAATAAATTCAATTTTTATTGGAATGTTACAGATGTTTCGAGGTTTCAAAAGAAAATAGCGCGAATCATCCCTATTGAAACATTTTGGTTTATATTGTGTGCAAACATGGCTTATTTATATGATAATCAAAAGCCAAACTGCAATATGATGAGAAAAAAAATTGGGCATCATACAAAGTATATTAGAGTTGCACGATTCTTTAAAAGAATATCCTAGTACTTCTATACCCGATCAGTTGAGGAACATTGCTACTACTAATACATTGATATTGCAGAGAATGGAGAAAGTAGTATCATGTAAATTTATGAACCAGAATTTATGAAAGTGTTCCAATTTATGTAACTGAACACTGATGATTCATTTCTAAAGAATGGTCAAGCAGGAGGAAGGTGTGTTTTAAGAGATCGGACTAGAAGGGCCATCAATGCAAAATCAAAACATATCCATGCTATTGACAATCTTGAAGGAGAAACAACAACTTTAGTTTATTAGGCTTCAATTTGTTTGTTCTAACCATGTTGATAAGTTGCCGGCAGAAATGAATTCATTGAAGAAAAAAAAATTAACTAGTCAGAAAGGAATTTAAAGTCCCATGAAAATTGATTGCATTGTTGAGGTCCATTTGGTCTCAACAAGATGAGTTTGAAATGACTTTCAAACACATCTATAAGGAGTCAACTGCAATAATAGATGCCTTGACAAGCTAATTATAGCACTAATTATTGTCAAGCTAATTTGCCAAGAAATATCAAAGGTTTAGTGGAGCTTGATTGTAAGGAATTTCCCTACATCAGACTACTAAAACCTTTTTTAGAGTTATTTATTGCTCCATATGTCTCTTGGAGGAAGGCATGAGTTATTTATTGTTGCAGGATCTTGTAGTACAAACATAGGCAATTGAGTGACGAATCTCCAAAATATCCAAGCACCTCTGCTAAAGAACAGTTGTAAAAACGCCCTTATTTTCGTCTTGAATGTCGTTACTTATATATGGGTCTGTACCTCCTGCCTTGCTTATCCAACACTAATTATATCCGAATTAACTCCCTAGAAACGGAATAAATATATTCCTAGCTAAACGTTATTAAAGAATGGTTCTTTATGATTAGAATATCACTTTAATTACATCTCTGAAACACGGTAAGAGATATACTCGAACATAACCAACCTAAGATGGTTATCCAAAGTGATTCTTCGTCCATTAGCAAGCAATATGTTTTTATTTTGGTTTCTGAAAACCTTGGTCTGGTCTGGAGACCGGAGAACTAGAGATATATCTGACGCCAAGAAAGCTTATCTATCACCAGAATGACTTCCAAAAAAACATGCCAACAAATTTGGTGTTTTCAATTTTTCACATCAATTTCCACACGAGTACATAGGAAATTCCCCACCACTGTTGTCATCGCTCTCAAGTTCCAAGAAACGGCCTACTGCATTACCTACATATGTCACTGTCTCCACATTCAAATGATCTAGCATATGTGCCACTATCCAAAACGAAAATCGAGGGCACTCAATCTGTGAACCAACCATGCCCCCCTCGAGACTCCCTCAACATCATCATCATATTCAAAGTAAACACCCACGGTTGGGTCACCAGTTACGAATTGCCAGGCTTGGAAATGTAAATTGGACTACGTTGTCTTCAATGGTTTTACACTCCAAAGTGTCCTTTAGGCTCCAAACCCTATCAAAGAAGGTACACACATCAATTGTCCACATCCTCATCTAGTTGAGGATTTTCCCAACTAGTAACAAATTGTGATTAATCATCGGCGTGCATTGACCCACGACCACCGACGTGTTGATCTCTTCCTTAGTGAGCGAGAGTAATTCATACAACTCTGATTATACCAAAGATTCGGATCTTGGTGACTTTCTAGGATGCTTCCGGGTCACATGGAAAAGATAAGGATTAGACCGTACGTTCACGTGGAGAGGAGGCGTCATTCGTACGGGGAGGTGACACACACTGATGATGAGGCATAAAGAGAAGGATCAGAACGCCTAAAAATAGAGGTCACAATCAACCATTCCATGTAAGTTCTCTAACTCATGAATATAGAGTTTATATTTTTCAGTACACGAAATCTCATCATCACACCGGAGCTACCACCCCCGGGGTAGCACCGGGGGGCTTGTTTTGCAGGCATAGGAGGACAGGTCTCTAGCAGGGGTTATCCGAAGCCAAGGAGCTCGGATAGCCAGGAGCCATTAGCGAGCAATCTGCATACTTCATCGACAATCAACACCCCGAAGTCCTCAGATACATCAGCTATCCGAGGCCCAGATTACTAGTGCGGAAACGCACTGCATCAGTTGGCACACCCAGTAGGACCTGACATTAGGGGATCTCACCCTCGACACAAAATGACACATGCAACTCAGCACCAAAGGAGACTGCTCGGAAAGTAGAGTTCACCTCGGCCAATTGCAGTTCAGCCGAGACGGGATTGAGCACAAGAAAATTCAGGTGTTGCAACAACCAAAGGGGACGATCAAAGACACAATCCACTCAGGAACGTGGATGTAAGGTTGAGGTATGTAGGTAATTAACGTTATGTTGAGTATTATTCAAATGATAAGGGCTTTTTATGTTAGGATATTTGATGATCGCTAGATTGCATGAGATAGATAGATGTGAAGGATACAGAACATAGGAAAGAGAGATACACAGGAAATCGACTAGAGGCAGCTCATGAGCATAGGTCGGATACGAGAGAATTAGGCTTTTAGATCCCTCTGAGGGATAGGTGTCACGTAGGAAAGAACCAACAGGATAGCGGTTTAAGGTTGAGCACGATGACAACACAGGGTCAGATGTTTGAAAAACCGAGGGACACGGCCACAGGATATAGAGGATTACTGATCAAACAAATAAGGGATCGGAAGAAAATTATCACAAGAAAAACAGCATAACTAATAGTGTTTTTAGGTAAGAAGTTCCTTTGCAGGTTACGTACGAGAACGAGGAAGGAAGAAACAAGACGGGGGATAGCCGAATGATTCACAAAGGCACAGGCATGAGGGATGAGTAATAGAACAGCAATCAATGGCAAAACAGAACGCCCATGAGAGGAACCAAACGATTCGTACAACGAATAGGCGACACCAAGGAAAGGGCCACGGGAAATACAGGTACCCGAGGATTACATCGGGCAGGCTACTGCATAGGATAACCCATCAGGAAGAAGCACTTCAAAAAGGAAGGACAATCGACCAAGCAGAAGAATACTCAGGCATAGATAACGAGAGCAAGAGGTAACTGGAGGAGCAACACCATATGAAGAAAGGGGAGTTGATTTAGGGAAAAGGAGGAGATGATAAGCAGGGAGACAAATAAGAATTACTGGTAGGGTTTCAAGAAGAAAGAGAAGGAAGAAGGGTGGAAATAGGACATAAGAGTCGGAAGAAAGATATTAAGAGAACGAAGGAGAGAGAGGATTAAAGAGAGAAGAAAATAAAGAGAGAAAGAAGGGATGAGGATTAAAGGAGGAAATGGGAAAAGAAGAGGGTATGATCAGATAATAGAGGGCTTATCCGAAGAGGAAATGGTAAGGTTATGAGGGAACAAGGAACCGAAAAGGGGAATCTTCGAAAAAAAATGAATGAAAAAAAGGAGTAAAAGGAGAGAAAGAAGAGGAAAAATGTAGAGCACGCAAGGGAGATGACGAGGTAAAAGATATAAAGGTTTTAATAGGAGAAGAAAAGAGATGTCGGTAACAATGTGCTAAAGGGGCTCGAATAACCCCGAGAAGGAATAACCATGAGGAAAGGGCATAAGAGGGAAAAGGTAGCTGGAAATAGAGAGAATATAAAAGGGGCAAAAAAAAAAGATAAAAAGGGAGAAAATGAATAGAATCGAAAGGACAAGGAAAGGGAAAAACAGGTGGAGGAAAATAAAGAAAAGGAGGAAGAGCACATGAAAAGCTCTTTCAGAACGAAAAGGAATGGGGGTAAGATCGGATAAGGAAAGCAGAGAGAAATAAAGAAAATGAGGTAGTAAAGGGATGAGCTCAGGAAAAGCCTAGAGGGAGTAGATGATAGGGAAAGAGAGAATAGGAAAAAGAAGGGAAACCTTGAGGATCGGGAAAGGATAAAATAACGATAATTTATAAGAAGACTAATGGGCGTGAATACGCAATAGCTCGGATGCGTGGATACGCATACCAGTTGCATATGTGATAGAAGACACATTGCAACAAAAGGGTTCGGTGTGGATACGTCAATGTTCAAATGCGTGGATACAGAAAGAGTACTGGATAGTGCATTAAAAATTTACATACTGCTGGGTAGCTCGGTGTAAATAAAGGGAAAGTTGGGACCTCTAGGTCGCTCCCATGATTGGTGCCCCGCAAAAAAAGGACAAGTCTCGGAAAGGGTAATCCGAGTATAGAGGAAAGAAAGATAACAGAAAACAACAAATATTATTGAAAAATAAGAAGATGTAGAGTACCATTGGGGGAGACGTCCTCTCGGGGCTCATACATTACATAATAAGAACTTAAGATAAATAAGATATAAGCAGTTTACAAAGTAAATTGGGTCTTGATTACAGGAACAATCAAGGTAAGGCATCGGATGACGAGGACCCATTGGGGCTCGGAGGAGTATCAGAAGAGGAAAGGCTATGAATATTTGTTGCTTCTGTTCTCAGCAGGACATGTTGGCTAGACTTCTCTCTATGGTCAGAGATTTGGAAAGATTTACCCTTGGAAGAAGGAACAGACCCCATCGTTATAGGCTGGAGGAGAGGATGGTTATTTGTCCGAAGGAGGGTAATTTCGACAGAGGGCTTAGGGACATGACCTATATCCAGAAGGTTCAATTTCTGAATCCTAAGTAATTCTTGTACTCTTCTTTGAATCTGTTCGGGATCAGGGGATAGACGAGCATTTTCATATCGGTGAAAGATGAAATCTACTTCGATCTTCTGAGGGATTTGTTGCAAAGAAGAAGGAAGAGGATTGGGCATTCCAGATAAGATACGTTGGCGTCATTCTAAGGCTGCAGAATAGGCGGTAAACTTAGGGCTGCTTTGCTGGAATTGGCCCGATTCTTCCATATCGCTTATTGCATTTTGAACGACACCAAGCATATTAGAAAAAGGGATGGCACCTGTCTTGCCAGAAAGAATGGACAGGAGATGAAAAGATAACCTAAGGATCAGAAGGTGATTTTGGAGCTCTTGGTTTCGAAAGGTAAGCCTCCTGTTTTCGAACTCCATCTTAGAGATAGCTTGGTTTGCTTAGCCCCTATTTTCTAAAAGGCGTAGCTTCTGGACAGCTCGGGCATAATCGCCCCATACCATTTCCAACTCCTCATGCTTGCGACGATAAAGTTCTTCATGAGAAAGTTGCAATTGATGAAGAGTTTGGTAGATATTATCAGAATCATCTACATAAGAGGCAGCAAGCTTAAGGCAGTCTTGCAGAGAACCGAACCTCTTCCTTACAAATTCAAGGGAGCGGGATATATCATCCACGGAGGAAAATTCGTCAAGGAGTGACCCAAGTCCGATATCGCATAACCTCTTCTCTCGGCTAACTGGGCTGGAGGGACCCGAGGAAGAAGGGTTATCCGATGGGGGAAAGGAGGGCGCAAATCTTATGCCAAGAAAAGAGAAACAAAGATAAGAATAGAGAAATAAGATGCTGGAGGAGAAAATTCAAAATGTTATTACAAGATGATGCTTGATACATAAAAAGGAAATTTAAACCCTACAACGGGAAGAGGGTCATGAAGAATTCAAAAGATAAGTTATAAAAGCTGTTAAAGCTAGGCAAGAGAGCTATACCTCGGGATTCTCCGAAGATTCTTGGGTTAAAGAGTAACCCATGGTGGCGTCGGACATTTGAAGTGGAGACATCCCATCTTCTATCTCGATCCTCGGAATGCCATTGGCCAAGGAAGCAACGAATCTGAAGTTGCTCGGGTCGGTGCAACGCTCCACATATCCCTGGTCACCCTCAGAAGATATGTGTGAAGTGGACTCAGGGAAAACCCTGACAGTATTGCAAAAATCAACCTCAGCCATGGTCTTTTCCTCAGGAACAGAACTATTGGGGTCACCGATCGCCAGAAGATCGCTAGCCGAGGTAGGAGGAGGAGAAGAGCAAAGAGCATCCCATATCTTGGGAGCAAAAGTACGCAAACTGCCTCGGTGGAGTGCTCGGAAGCGCTGCTCATAACGGGCCCAAGCCCCGGGTTGGTAATAGGATTTCTGAAACTCCAAGCGCCAGAGTTCGGGAACCCACTCGTGGAGCTTCTTATAGATAGAAGTTGCTTGGCGATGGTTGGCCTCCTTGACCACCTCGGTCATGGCGTCATTGATGATTTTGGAACTAACCACTTCCTCTACCAAGGTTTCCCCAAAGTCCCTAAGGAGGGACCCGTTTTCCAGAGATGTCAGCCTGCTCTGTAGAGAGGCTGAACTATTTTTCAGAGACTTCAGTTAGTTTTGTAAAGTGGTTGAGCGTTCTTTCTCTGAGGACAAGTCTATCCGACATTGCTCTAGCTCTTGCACCAGGCCTGCGTGAGACTTGCGGAGCTGCTCGGATAAAAGAGACTGGAATAAAGGAGAACCACACATACCCTTCATAAAAGTGCAGGCCTGAGAAAAGGAGGTCAGGTTAATAAAAGAAAAAGAAATAGAATAATAAAAAACACGTGCAGTAAGAGAAAGAAGGCAGGAAGGCAAGGTTTACAGTGGAATGAGCAGGGGGGCTCGGTGAGGAGTCGACCGTAGGGATTGGAGCAGGTTGCTTAATAACAGAAGGAGGGGGCTGCACATGGGGGGAAGATTCTGACTAGTTTCCTTGGTCCGAGTCCATTTCAAGGAAGGCCGGGGCCTGGAAGCATAATCTACGTTAAGCTCCAGGAAAGCAGAATCTTCAGAAGGTAAGACAGGGGCGATCCGGGGAGAAGGCACTTGTTTCGGGACCTTCTCGGCAGACTTCTCAATTGTCCGGCGGTGTTGAGAGTGGCTGCCTGTCATTTAAGGAGTGGGGACTAAGGAAAGCTCTTCGGGAAAACCTCAGATAACTGCAAAGAAACATCACAGGATAAGAAAACAAGAAGGAGACACGAAAGGAAAGAAAACCACAAGTAATAGCTGGAATAGGAAATCACAAGGGAACCTTTGGGAGGCAATTCAAAATAGAATCGAGGCACCGTAAAGATACTCGGATGGTAAATCTCATAGGGCCAGCTGAATGCATTGTTCTCTTTAATCCAATATTGAAGGATATCAATTGAATGATGGGAAAGGGAGTCATGTTCAGATACCACATCATCCGGGATGAAAGACCCGGCTTTCTTGAATTGAAGCTTTTCATTACAGGAAGGAGTAGGGTAGGCAACTAGATTGAAAGAGTAACACCCAGAATTCATCCAACTCTTGACGCAGTCGCTTTTACTATACATGATCGAACTACCCCTCAGGTAAAAGCTAAACACCCCGGGAGTGGAAGAATGAAAAAGGGCAATGCGATGAAAGGATCGAAATAGGTTAAAGGTTTCTTTCAAATTATGCCGATGACAGAGAGTGAGGAACCCAAGGACAGTGGCAAGGATGGAGTTGAGGTGGGGATATAGAGAAGTACTCAAAGATGGAGGAAAAGAAGGAAGAGAAAGCCCAAAGAGGATGTGACGGGCTGGGAGGCAAGGAGCACCAGACCGGAACTAGTCATTATCTATGAGAGATAATTGGGAATCTAGGGGGAGGGGAACGAAGGAGCTCTCGGAAAGATTCCTCACATCCTCAGTGAGCCTTTCCGGGCAGGGCTCGGGGTTACAACGGAACCCAAGAAGAAGGAGGCGAGGAACACGGGTCACGGATTGATGAGGTCTCTTAACCTTGTCAACTCGATCATTACCTTTTCTCGCCCTCTTAGCAGACGAGGTTGTTGCAGGATGATCGATAGGAGTCAGAGAACCCAAATCAGAGTAAGGCCATCAAACTCTGGACGAACAACTCGGTTCGTGGGATCAGACTAGGTGGTGGAAGAGTCGGATTGAGAAGGGGAGATATCCATTGCGCTCTCGATCCTAGGGATTAGGTTAACACTAGAGGGAGTTCTTACAGCAGGCCGCACGATGGAAGAAAAAGAATGAGAGGGAAAAGGAGGGGTACGTGAAATTTAAAAGGGCGAAAGGGAGAGATGGTGAAGAGAAGAGGAAAGGAAAATGAGCTATTTATTAAGGCGGAGAGAAAACAAGGAAAATATTGAGGGTACGGGAAAATGATTACACACAGGAAAATAGAAAAAGAGACATTGGGAAAGAGGAATCGTTTGAAAACGTGTAACAACAACTCATCAGGATACCGGAACCACCGAGGCAAGAAAAAACAAAAGTCCTTCGGAGGAGAAGCCTCAGACCTTCCGTCTTGGGGGGCTTGTGATGATACCAAAGATTCGGATCTTGGTGACTTTCCAGGAAACTTCCGGGTCACGTGGAAAAGATAAGGATCGGCCCGTACACTCACGTGGAGAGGAGGCGCCACTCATACGGGGAGATGACGTACACTGATGATGAGGCATAAAGAGGAGGATCAGGACGCCGATAAATAGATGCCACAATTAACCATTCCAGTTAAGTTCTCTAACTCTTGAATACGGATTTTTTAGTACACGAAATCTCATCATAACACCGGAGCTACCACCCCGGGGTAGCGTCGGGGGGGCTTGTTTTGCAGGCATCAGAGGACAGGTCCCTAGCAGGGGTTATCCGAGGCCAAGGAGCTCGGATAGCCAGGAGCCATTAGCGAGCAGTCTGCATACTTCATCGACAATCAACACCCCGAAACCCTAGGATACGTCAGCTATTCGAGGTCCGGATTACTGGTGTGGAAACGCCCCGCATCAAACTCCATAATGTTTCTGATGTCCTTCCTGCTCACTATGTGCACAATTCAAAGCTAAATTTGTGGAAGATTGGAGTGATTCATACTTTGTCATTCTTGTCTCCGCAAACCCTGGGTTTTAAGTGAGAGAAAGGTCAATGACAATGCCACAATTATTGTTGTTGATTAAACACTTTTTTGACCGGTAGATTTATTTTAGACCATCTGATACAAATTCATAAATTCTCAATTTATCTAGATCACTGTGTTAAGTTTTATAAAATATTATTTAATTTATACCGTAAAAATACATCGATAAATTTAATATGCATATTTGTTTATTAAAATATGAGATATGAAATTGAAATTGGATCATACGATTTATTTTTTAGCTTTTCAAAATATATATAGAATATTGTGTTAAAAAAAGAAATTTTAAACATATTTTGGATTGTCTTATCTTAGTCAAAAAAAATTATTTTACGTATTATCAATTGCTTTAATTAGACCCAAATACCGACAACATATTTTACTATTTTCAAAATCTCTACCAAACGTTATCTTTGACTAGTACTGCTCACAAATATACAACTCTTTATAAATTTGGATTCGCCTTGACGGACATTTTTCATCAATCACTAATCTTGCATCATACAAACCTTGTTTACCTTTCCCTACAAAAACTTTTTGTTGAACATGGAGAATAGAAAAAATTATCTGGATTTGGAGGATCAAAAGTCTCTAAATAGGTCTTTGGTACCCAATTCAATCTTGTATGGATCTAAGAAGCGGCATGAAAATCTTTTCGGTGAGTATAACTTTACTTGTTATTTTGGTGGTGTGAAAATTTATAAAGTTTAGTGATTTATCTGATTTAAAATGTTTCATTGTAGAGAATGGAAAAAGAGTTCGTATAAGTAGCAATAAGAAATCTGACTGGGAAATAGACGATCCCAATTCTCTGAAAGGGTTCATCTCAATCCCGTCTGGATCTAAAAAGGGACATGAAAATCTTTTTGGTGAGTATGAAATTCCTTTTCTTATTGTGATTGTGTAAAAACTAATCATGTTTAGTGGTGATTTGTCTAATTTATGTCTTTAAAATAAAATTGAATATTTCATTTTAGATGATGGAGAAGGAGGTAAAGGAGACGAATTTTTCCGTACGCAGAGTAGTCGAATTTATGATTGGGAAAGACAAAATAAAAATTCCCTAAAGAGGTCCATCTCAATTCCGTGTGGATCTAAACAGGGACGCAAAAATATTATCGGTGAGTATTTCCTTTTTATTATGATTGTGTAAAAATAATAAAATTTAGTGATTTGTCCGAGTTATTTTTGTTTAAAATGAAAGTGAATGTTTCATTTTAGAGGATGGAGAAAGAGCTAGAGAAGATCGTATCAAAATTAGTAAGATATATCAAAATTCTCCAAGAAAATCCATCTTAATTTCGTCTGGATCTAAAAGGAGACGTGAAAATCTTACCGGTTAGTGTAATTTTATCGCTACCATGATGTTGTAAAAATTTATAAATTTTAGTGATTTATCTGACTTATGTGTCTTTCTTTAAAATTTTCATGTAAGACAATGGAGAAAGGGTTAGAAGAGAGAAAGCTCATCATATGAGCAGTCATAGGATACAAGATCAAAACTCCCTAAGAAAATCCATCTCAGCCCCATATGGATTTAAAGAGAATCATAAAAATCCTTTTGGTGAGTATAAATATTGTTGTATTGTTATGATTGTGTAAAATTGAATAATGTTTAGTGATTTATCTAAGTTATATGTCGTTAATTAAATTTGATGTTTCATTTTAGATAATAGAGAAGGAGGTAGAGCAGAAGAAATTGCTCATATAAGGAGTGGTAGGATATATGATTGGAAAATGCGGGATCAAAATTCCCTAAAAAGTTCTAATGTATCTCCCTCAATCCTATATGGATATAAAAAGGGACATGGAAATAAAATCGGTGAGCATTGAATTTATATTTTTTATTTTTAAAAGTTATGATCTAAAAATTAGTATCTAAAAGTTATTTATCAGAGTTATAACTTAAAATAAGATTGAATGTTTCATTTTAGAGAAAGGAGAAAGAGTCAGGGGAGAAGCAATTCAACGAAGAATATATAATGCAAAATATAATTTGGAAATGGACAATCAAAAGTCCCTAAAAAGGTCACTCGAGCCCGCCTCAAATCTGTCTGGACCTAAAAAGAGACATGCAAATACTATTGGTGAGCATTTAATCCTTATACATGGTTTATGATGGTAAAAATTATTTATTTTCTAAGCGATCTATAATCATGTAATTTGACATAAAATTGATTGTTTTTTCCATTTAGAGAAAGGAGAAGGATGTCGAGGAGGAGAAATTCTTCCACCAAAGAGTAGAAAGAAAATAGATCCGTGGGGAACAAACACGTTTTCAGATGGAAGTATTCCTAGACCTTCATATCCGTTTTTCGTCACGCGGCTTAACAAGAAAAGACCATGTGAATTGGTATGTTCTTAAAATTAAAATAATTTAATTCTACTATTTGCTATTTATGAACCCATTTGTTATTGGAAAAGTTGATGCTAGTTTACAAATAGCGTCAGTTTATTCATTTAAGTTTATATTGATGTTCCCTCACAATATATTGATGTTGATTATGTACTGTAATTGATGTTGTGTATTTATATGTTGAATTTCAATTTTGATTGTTATCAATTGATGTTGTCTTTGTTCATATTAACATTGTGTATAAATTCATTTTTAATCATACTTGTAATTGAATAATTAATATGTAGAAAATTTTCCAACCTTTACGCTGCCTCATATGAGAATTTGTGGTTATGGACATTTTAAAAAATTTAAATAAAATTTCCTAGTTTTGTTTTAAAATTCTCATGACTCCATGGTTTAACTTACTTCTTTTAACACTCCTCCAATTTTTAAGATGATAAGGTAGCTTTCATGTTTTTTGTCATGCTAAGGTACCTAAATTTGAAGTTGTGTCATATGAAGGTTTTTGAAAATTATGACTGGAGTCAAACTTACCAAATAAGTGCATTAAACACATATTGTTTGAATATTAGTATATTCAAACTCTCTTTTTCAGAAACGGTTTATTTTTCCATACATATGTAGCATGTTTTTTTCCCTCTTTTGGACATGAAATATTTACTTAGTTATCCATTTTTCGTTGAAGGTTATCCCATATGATACAATTAAATTCTATCAACTGGAACTTCCCAAGAACGCAGTCATCGGTGATGTTGAGGGGAGGCAATGGAAGATTAATCTTGGCCAGTGGACTAATGGTAGACAAGCATATCACGGTGGCTGGAAAGACCTATGTGAGGCGAACTTGATCAATGAGGATGATACATGCATCTGCGAGTTCCGTCCATGTAGGGTCCACGGTATGGACCTTCGAATTAAGATCATCCGAGCAACCTAAATAAACAAGTTTATCGTCGTATGCTACATGTTTTTCGTTGATACTCACTTGAGAAAAGATCATTCTGCTACTTCAATAAAGAAATTTCATTTTTTTTTTTGTAGAAAACTGATTTCATGGTTTTTGGATGTAATATTTTATGAATAGTCATTATATGATATGCATATTCATATATTCATGTATTATGGTATTTAAGATATATGTATATGTCTACTCTGATGTTTTTCCCATAAATGTTGATGACAATACAAGGCTCGAGTTCTTCAAGGCCCACGAGTCCTCGAGCTTATTGCACGAAGATAATACTCGTATTACATATTTAATTCATTTCTACATGGAATGAAATATTACATAACCTAATATTTGAAGTCTATTACTAGAGTATTAAGAAAAGGGTTTGTAACTCTAGATAGGAAGTTATTTGGGTAAAGTAAGGATCTGGGCTTTCCTAAATGGAAACAGTTTTTGGACGTTGAGGCCTAAATTTGGGAAATGATTCAAGTGCAGGCTAGTATTTTCCGTAGAACCGTTGGAGATTATGATGATGACAAGGGGAGGAAATATCTATAAGCCTTAGCTTAACTGGGATTTGGAGAAGATTAGCATTATACAGATAAGTTCCATAATATGATCAAAAAAATAAAAAAATTCCATAACATTAGTTCCATGAGAAAATGGTGTCAAAGCAAGCATCGCAAATCAAGATTTGATTGGCATTGTTTACTAGATTCAATCTCGTCATGAACATGAAAATTGCTCTAAGATGCGATGGAAACCCACAGTCATAAGTAATGATGCATTGGCTTGGATCTTTCTACAGTGTCGAAGTCTCGGGTGATTTGGTGACAATGTAGTAGATATCTTGGCTGAAGGAATTAAATCTTCGCTTACATATCTAGGAGTAAAATAGAAGAATTGGATGATGACTAAAATAGTATTTTTATGTAAATTGCACATATGTGTTTTCTTATTTAGCTATAGGGGCTCACTTGTAATATAAATAGCTATGTTAATCCTAAAAGAAATCATTTTGGGAAATTCCCTTTACATGGTATCAGTCGCCAAGGTCGATCTTCCCCCTTTCTGAAGAATAAAGGGTTTCGAAAACCCTCTCTCCCACCACCACCACCCCCTCTTCATCAAATTTTTAATTTTTGTTCCGACGCCATGGCTAACGACAAGCTTTCTGACAGGCTTTCTCTCAACACGATGATCCATCTCCTCAATACCAAGCTTGATGCAACAACGTATTTGCAATGAAAGAAACAGGTCCAGTATGTGCTTCGACCTCAGGGTTTGTTTGGCCATCTTGATGGCTCCACTCCGTGTCCAGCCATTCCGGTGTTGCAGATTCCGGCTTCTTCCTCCTCTATGCCGCCTGATCCTTCTATGCCGCTGAGAAGGCCAAGTAAGTGTATGACTCTGCCAAGGCATCCTATGATTCATGGGTGCTTGATGATCAAAGGTTATGTAGCATTCTCTATGCTTCTCTCTCTCCCAATGCTAAGAATGAGGTTTTTCAGTGTGATACCGCGAAGGACATGTGGGATGCTTTGCCACTACTTATCAACATGGCACAACGATCGCCACATTCATTCTTCGTCAACTGGCATCTCTCATCCGCAAAAGTGGTACAGTTCATGATCTCCACCTTGCTTATATGAAATTTTTTGATCAATTATCTGTTATGGGTGAACCTGCTACGAATCGTGAGAAATTGCTTTGGTTTCTTACTGCGTTGGGCCATGATTATAAGGATTTTAGAGCTCCAATCGCTTCCTGTAATCCCCTTCCTACTTACGTTAACGTGGTTGAAGAGGCAAAGGGATACGAGGCTTTTTTGCTCAATTTGAAGCGTATGAAAGGTCCGGTTGTGCAGGAAATGAGCAACACAGGTCCTGTCATTTTTATGGCAGCCGAGCAGCAGCTGCAGTTTTCCTAGCAGCAGCAACCGTCCGCACAATAGCATCAGGTTGAAGGCGCGTGGTGGTGGCGTGTTACGCCCACGGCCCGGACAGAGCCGTTCCAGCGGCCGGCATGGTGGTCGTCCTTCCTGGCGGTCTCCTGGTAGCGGTCAATGGTCCAGAACAGCGGCTAATGGTTCTCAGATTCAGTGTTACATGTGTGAAGGATTCGGGCATATTTCGAGTCAATGTCCCTCTTCTGTTCCGCGTCATATGCCTCCGGTTGTCCAGCCCTATGCTCAGCAGCACTACTCACCTCACATGGCTCAGATTAGTCTGGTTCCTCATTCGGTTCAGGCTCATGTAGCTCAGCAGTTTCAGCCGTATGCAAATTCCATGTTTCAGGCTCCTTCAGTTCAGCAGGCTCTCGTTGCACCTCATTACTCGCCCTCTGCTCTACCATATCTGACTTATCTCACTTCAAAGTTCCATCCGTCTGCTTCTCCTGCTCCATCCTTTGTTGCTTAAGAGTGGTTTTTGGACTCAAGCGCGACAAATCACATGAGCTCTTCTGCTTCGAACCTGTCGAGTGTCACTCCTTACACTAGCAACACTCCTGTCTCTGTTGGTAATGGTGTTTCACTTTCTATTGCTGCTGTTGGTGATGTTCGAATTAGCCCTACTTTGCGTTTATCTGATTATTGCATGTATCTGCTTGGTCCGAGTCCATTTCAAGTAAGGTCGGGGCCTGGAAGCATAATCTACGTTAAGCTCCAGGAAATCAAAATCTTCAGAAGGTAAGACAGGGGCGATCCGGGGAGAAAGCACTTGTTTCGGGACCTTCTCGGTAGACTTCTCAATTGTCCGGCGGTGTTGAGAGTGGCTGCCTCTCATTTAAGGAGTGGGGACTAAGGAAAGCTCTTCGGGCAAACCTCAGATAACTGCAAAGAAACATCACAGGATGAGAAAACAAGAAGGAGACACGAAAGGAAAGAAAACCACAAGTAATAGCTGGAATAGGAAATCACAATGGAACCTTTGGAAGGCAATTCAAAATAGAATCGAGGCACCGTAAAGATACTCGGAGGATAAATCTCGTAGGGCCAGCTGAATGCGTTGTTCTCTTTAATCCAATATTGAAGGATATCGATTGAATGATGGGAAAGGGAGTCATGTTCAGATACCACATCATCCGGGATGAAAGACCTGGCTTTCTCGAATTGAAGCTTTTCATTACAGGAAGGAGTAGGGTAGGCAACTAGATTGAAAGAGTAACACCCAGAATTCATCCAACTCTTGACGCAGTCGCTTTTACTATACATGATCGAACTACCCCTCAGGTAAAAGGTAAACACCCCGGGAGTGGAAGAATGAAAAAGGGCAATGCGATGAAAGGATCGAAATAGGTTAAAGGTTTCTTTCAAATTATGCCGATGACAGAGAGTGAGGAACCCAAGGACAGTGGCAAGGATGGAGTTGAGGTGGGGATATAGAGAAGTACTCAAAGATGGAGGAAAAGAAGGAAGAGAAAGCCCAAAGAGGATGTGACGGGCTGGGAGGCAAGGAGCACCAGACCGGAACTAGTCATTATCTATGAGAGATAATTGGGAATCTAGGGGGAGGGGAACGAAGGAGCTCTCGGAAAGATTCCTCACATCCTCAGTGAGCCTTTCCGGGCAGGGCTCGGGGTTACAACGGAACCCAAGAAGAAGGAGGCGAGGAACACGGGTCACGGATTGATGAGGTCTCTTAACCTTGTCAACTCGATCATTACCTTTTCTCGCCCTCTTAGCAGACGAGGTTGTTGTAGGATGATCGATAGGAGTCAGAGAACCCAAATCAGAGTAAGGCCATCAAACTCTGGACGAACAACTCGGTTCGTGGGATCAGACTAGGTGGTGGAAGAGTCGGATTGAGAAGGGGAGATATCCATTGCGCTCTCGATCCTAGGGATTAGGTTAACACTAGAGGGAGTTCTTACAGCAGGCCGCACGATGGAAGAAAAAGAATGAGAGGGAAAAGGAGGGGTACGTGAAATTTAAAAGGGCGAAAGGGAGAGATGGTGAAGAGAAGAGGAAAGGAAAATGAGCTATTTATTAAGGCGGAGAGAAAACAAGGAAAATATTGAGGGTACGGGAAAATGATTACACACAGGAAAATAGAAAAAGAGACATTGGGAAAGAGGAATCGTTTGAAAACGTGTAACAACAACTCATCAGGATACCGGAACCACCGAGGCAAGAAAAAACAAAAGTCCTTCGGAGGAGAAGCCTCAGACCTTCCGTCTTGGGGGGCTTGTGATGATACCAAAGATTCGGATCTTGGCGACTTTCCAGGAAACTTCCGGGTCACGTGGAAAAGATAAGGATCGGCCCGTACGCTCACGTGGAGAGGAGGCGCCACTCATACGGGGAGATGACGTACACTGATGATGAGGCATAAAGAGGAGGATCAGGACGCCGATAAATAGATGCCACAATTAACCATTCCAGTTAAGTTCTCTAACTCTTGAATACGGATTTTTTAGTACATGAAATCTCATCATCACACCGGAGCTACCACCCCCGGGGTAGCGCTGGGGGGGCTTGTTTTGCAGGCATCAGAGGACAGGTCCCTAGCAGGGCTTATCCGAGGCCAAGGAGCTCGGATAGCCAGGAGCCATTAGCGAGCAGTCTGCATACTTCATCGACAATCAACACCCCGAAACCCTAGGATACGTCAGCTATTCGAGGTCCGGATTACTGGTGCGGAAACGCCCCGCATCAAACTCCATAATGTTTCTGATGTCCTTCCTGCTCACTATGTGCAAAATTCAAAGCTAAATTTGTGGAAGATCGGAGTGATTCATACTTTGTCATTCTTGTCTCCGCAAACCCTGGGTTTTAAGTGAGAGAAAGGTCAATGACAATGCCACAATTATTGTTGTTGATTAAACACTTTTTTGACCGGCGGATTTATTTTAGACCATCTGATACAAATTCATAAATTCTCAATTTATCTAGATCACTGTGTTAAGTTTTATAAAATATTATTTAATTTATACCGTAAAAATACATCGATAAATTTAATATGCATATTGTTTTATTAAAATATGAGATATGAAATTGAAATAGGATCATACGATTTATTTTTTAGCTTTTCAAAATATATATAGAATATTGCGTTAAAAAAAGAAATTTTAAACATATTTTGGATTGTCTTAACTTAGTCAAAAAAAATTATTTTACGTATTATCAATTGCTTTAATTAGACCCAAATACCGGCAACATATTTTACTATTTTCAAAATCTCTACCAAACGTTATCTTTGACTAGTACTGCTCACAAATATACAACTCTTTATAAATTTGGATTCGCCTTGACGGACATTTTTCATCAATCACTAATCTTGCATCATTACAAACCTTGTTTACCTTTCCCTACAAAAACTTTTTGTTGAACATGGAGAATAGAAAAAATTATCTGGATTTGGAGGATCAAAAGTCTCTAAATAGGTCTTTGGTACCCAATTCAATCTTGTATGGATCTAAGAAGCGGCATGAAAATCTTTTCGGTGAGTATAACTTTACTTGTTATTTTGGTGGTGTGAAAATTTATAAAGTTTAGTGATTTATCTGATTTAAAATGTTTCATTGTAGAGAATGGAAAAAGAGTTCGTATAAGTAGCAATAAGAAATCTGACTGGGAAATAGACGATCCCAATTCTCTGAAAGGGTTCATCTCAATCCCGTCTGGATCTAAAAAGGGACATGAAAATCTTTTTGGTGAGTATGAAATTCCTTTTCTTATTGTGATTGTGTAAAAACTAATCATGTTTAGTGGTGATTTGTCTAATTTATGTCTTTAAAATAAAATTGAATATTTCATTTTAGATGATGGAGAAGGAGGTAAAGGAGACGAATTTTTCCGTACGCAGAGTAGTCGAATTTATGATTGGGAAAGACAAAATAAAAATTCCCTAAAGAGGTCCATCTCAATTCCGTGTGGATCTAAACAGGGACGCAAAAATATTATCGGTGAGTATTTCCTTTTTATTATGATTGTGTAAAAATAATAAAATTTAGTGATTTGTCCGAGTTATTTTTGTTTAAAATGAAAGTGAATGTTTCATTTTAGAGGATGGAGAAAGAGCTAGAGAAGATCGTATCAAAATTAGTAAGATATATCAAAATTCTCCAAGAAAATCCATCTTAATTTCGTCTGGATCTAAAAGGAGACGTGAAAATCTTACCGGTTAGTGTAATTTTATCGCTACCATGATGTTGTAAAAATTTATAAATTTTAGTGATTTATCTGACTTATGTGTCTTTCTTTAAAATTTTCATGTAAGACAATGGAGAAAGGGTTAGAAGAGAGAAAGCTCATCATATGAGCAGTCATAGGATACAAGATCAAAACTCCCTAAGAAAATCCATCTCAGCCCCATATGGATTTAAAGAGAATCATAAAAATCCTTTTGGTGAGTATAAATATTGTTGTATTGTTATGATTGTGTAAAATTGAATAATGTTTAGTGATTTATCTAAGTTATATGTCGTTAATTAAATTTGATGTTTCATTTTAGATAATAGAGAAGGAGGTAGAGCAGAAGAAATTGCTCATATAAGGAGTGGTAGGATATATGATTGGAAAATGCGGGATCAAAATTCCCTAAAAAGTTCTAATGTATCTCCCTCAATCCTATATGGATATAAAAAGGGACATGGAAATAAAATCGGTGAGCATTGAATTTGTATTTTTTATTTTTAAAAGTTATGATCTAAAAATTAGTATCTAAAAGTTATTTATCAGAGTTATAACTTAAAATAAGATTGAATGTTTCATTTTAGAGAAAGGAGAAAGAGTCAGGGGAGAAGCAATTCAACGAAGAATATATAATGCAAAATATAATTTGGAAATGGACAATCAAAAGTCCCTAAAAAGGTCACTCGAGCCCGCCTCAAATCTGTCTGGATCTAAAAAGAGACATGCAAATACTATTGGTGAGCATTTAATCCTTATGCATGGTTTATGATGGTAAAAATTATTTATTTTCTAAGCGATCTATAATCATGTAATTTGACATAAAATTGATTGTTTTTTTCCATTTAGAGAAAGGAGAAGGATGTCGAGGAGGAGAAATTCTTCCACCAAAGAGTAGAAAGAAAATAGATCCGTGGGGAACAAACACGTTTTCAGATGGAAGTATTCCTAGACCTTCATATCCGTTTTTCGTCACGCGGCTTAACAAGAAAAGACCATGTGAATTGGTATGTTCTTAAAATTAAAATAATTTAATTCTACTATTTGCTATTTATGAACCCATTTGTTATTGGAAAAGTTGATGCTAGTTTACAAATAGCGTCAGTTTATTCATTTAAGTTTATATTGATGTTCCCTCACAATATATTGATGTTGATTATGTACTGTAATTGATGTTGTGTATTTATATGTTGAATTTCAATTTTGATTGTTATCAATTGATGTTGTCTTTGTTCATATTAACATTGTGTATAAATTCATTTTTAATCATACTTGTAATTGAATAATTAATATGTAGAAAATTTTCCAACCTTTACGCTGCCTCATATGAGAATTTGTGGTTATGGACATTTTAAAAAATTTAAATAAAATTTCCTAGTTTTGTTTTAAAATTCTCATGACTCCATGGTTTAACTTACTTCTTTTAACACTCCTCCAATTTTTAAGATGATAAGGTAGCTTTCATGTTTTTTTCATGCTAAGGTACCTAAATTTGAAGTTGTGTCATATGAAGGTTTTTGAAAATTATGACTGGAGTCAAACTTACCAAATAAGTGCATTAAACACATATTGTTTGAATATTAGTATATTCAAACTCTCTTTTTCAGAAACGGTTTATTTTTCCATACATATGTAGCATGTTTTTTTCCCTCTTTTGGACATGAAATATTTACTTAGTTATCCATTTTTCGTTGAAGGTTATCCCATATGATACAATTAAATTCTATCAACTGGAACTTCCCAAGAACGCAGTCATCGGTGATGTTGAGGGGAGGCAATGGAAGATTAATCTTGGCCAGTGGACTAATGGTAGACAAGCATATCACGGTGGCTGGAAAGACCTATGTGAGGCGAACTTGATCAATGAGGATGATACATGCATCTGCGAGTTCCGTCCATGTAGGGTCCACGGTATGGACCTTCGAATTAAGATCATCCGAGCAACCTAAATAAACAAGTTTATCGTCGTATGCTACATGTTTTTCGTTGATACTCACTTGAGAAAAGATCATTCTGCTACTTCAATAAAGAAATTTCATTTTTTTTTTGTAGAAAACTGATTTCATGGTTTTTGGATGTAATATTTTATGAATAGTCATTATATGATATGCATATTCATATATTCATGTATTATGGTATTTAAGATATATGTATATGTCTACTCTGATGTTTTTCCCATAAATGTTGATGACAATACAAGGCTCGAGTTCTTCAAGGCCCACGAGTCCTCGAGCTTATTGCACGAAGATAATACTCGTATTACATATTTAATTCATTTCTACATGGAATGAAATATTACATAACCTAATATTTGAAGTCTATTACTAGAGTATTAAGAAAAGGGTTTGTAACTCTAGATAGGAAGTTATTTGGGTAAAGTAAGGATCTGGGCTTTCCTAAATGGAAACAGTTTTTGGACGTTGAGGCCTAAATTTGGGAAATGATTCAAGTGCAGGCTAGTATTTTCCGTAGAACCGTTGGAGATTATGATGATGACAAGGGGAGGAAATATCTATAAGCCTTAGCTTAACTGGGATTTGGAGAAGATTAGCATTATACAGATAAGTTCCATAATATGATCAAAAAAATAAAAAAATTCCATAACATTAGTTCCATGAGAAAATGGTGTCAAAGCAAGCATCGCAAATCAAGATTTGATTGGCATTGTTTACTAGATTCAATCTCGTCATGAACATGAAAATTGCTCTAAGATGCGATGGAAACCCACAGTCATAAGTAATGATGCATTGGCTTGGATCTTTCTACAGTGTCGAAGTCTCGGGTGATTTGGTGACAATGTAGTAGATATCTTGGCTGAAGGAATTAAATCTTCGCTTACATATCTAGGAGTAAAATAGAAGAATTGGATGATGACTAAAATAGTATTTTTATGTAAATTGCACATATGTGTTTTCTTATTTAGCTATAGGGGCTCACTTGTAATATAAATAGCTATGTTAATCCTAAAAGAAATCATTTTGGGAAATTCCCTTTACATGGTATCAGTCGCCAAGGTCGATCTTCCCCCTTTCTGAAGAATAAAGGGTTTCGAAAACCCTCTCTCCCACCACCACCACCCCCTCTTCATCAAATTTTTAATTTTTGTTCCGACGCCATGGCTAACGACAAGCTTTCTGACAGGCTTTCTCTCAACACGATGATCCATCTCCTCAATACCAAGCTTGATGCAACAACGTATTTGCAATGAAAGAAACAGGTCCAGTATGTGCTTCGACCTCAGGGTTTGTTTGGCCATCTTGATGGCTCCACTCCGTGTCCAGCCATTCCGGTGTTGCAGATTCCGGCTTCTTCCTCCTCTATGCCGCCTGATCCTTCTATGCCGCTGAGAAGGCCAAGTAAGTGTATGACTCTGCCAAGGCATCCTATGATTCATGGGTGCTTGATGATCAAAGGTTATGTAGCATTCTCTATGCTTCTCTTTCTCCCAATGCTAAGAATGAGGTTTTTCAGTGTGATACCGTGGGGAAAATTCTTCCACCAAAGAGTAGAAAGAAAATAGATCCGTGGGGAACAAACACGTTTTCAGATGGAAGTATTCCTAGACCTTCATATCCGTTTTTCGTCACGCGGCTTAACAAGAAAAGACCATGTGAATTGGTATGTTCTTAAAATTAAAATAATTTAATTCTACTATTTGCTATTTATGAACCCATTTGTTATTGGAAAAGTTGATGCTAGTTTACAAATAGCGTCAGTTTATTCATTTAAGTTTATATTGATGTTCCCTCACAATATATTGATGTTGATGATTTACTGTAATTGATGTTGTGTATTTATATGTTGAATTTCAATTTTGATTGTTATCAATTGATGTTGTCTTTGTTCATATTAACATTGTGTATAAATTCATTTTTAATCATACTTGTAATTGAATAATTAATATGTAGAAAATTTTCCAACCTTTACGCTGCCTCATATGAGAATTTGTGGTTATGGACATTTTAAAAAATTTAAATAAAATTTCCTAGTTTTGTTTTAAAATTCTCATGACTCCATGGTTTAACTTACTTCTTTTAACACTCCTCCAATTTTTAAGATGATAAGGTAGCTTTCATGTTTTTTGTCATGCTAAGGTACCTAAATTTGAAGTTGTGTCATATGAAGGTTTTTGAAAATTATGACTGGAGTCAAACTTACCAAATAAGTGCATTAAACACATATTGTTTGAATATTAGTATATTCAAACTCTCTTTTTCAGAAACGGTTTATTTTTCCATACATATGTAGCATGTTTTTTTCCCTCTTTTGGACATGAAATATTTACTTAGTTATCCATTTTTCGTTGAAGGTTATCCCATATGATACAATTAAATTCTATCAACTGGAACTTCCCAAGAACGCAGTCATCGGTGATGTTGAGGGGAGGCAATGGAAGATTAATCTTGGCCAATGGACTAATGGTAGACAAGCATATCACGGTGGCTGGAAAGACCTATGTGAGGCGAACTTGATCAATGAGGATGATACATGCATCTGCGAGTTCCGTCCATGTAGGGTCCACGGTATGGACCTTCGAATTAAGATCATCCGAGCAACCTAAATAAACAAGTTTATCGTATGCTACATGTTTTTCGTTGATACTCACTTGAGAAAAGATCATTCTGCTACTTCAATAAAGAAATTTCATTTTTTTTTGTAGAAAACTGATTTCATGGTTTTTGGATGTAATCCTAGAGTAATATGTAATAGTTATTGGGTTGTTTCTTGGTTTCTCCCCTCTTAAATTTTCCTTTTTTTATTACTTTTTTTTCCAGAATCCCACGTTAAAACAATGTCCTTTTTGGTTTTGGATTTTTTCCTATTTTCCTTTTTTTGTTTTTTTTTTCCTAATATGATCCCACTTTAAACTAATTGGGTTTTAATTGTACAGTAATAATAATCCTAGAGTAATATTAAATAGTTATTGGGTTGTTTCTCGGTTTCTCCCCTCTCAGATTTTCCTTTTTTAACCCTCACTTAGCAAAAACGATGTCGTAAGACATGCTTACTGACCCCAATCCGCAATCGATTCTGCTTTCATCTCTTGGATACAATCCAATACGGATTCGGCTTCCTCGTTAACATCTCCTATCCTAATACCAATACTCTTTCTTCTCCGTTAACTGGACGAGCCTCCGTGGGACACAATAATAGGATTCAAGTGGGAACTATCGACGACTGAAGATTTAAGCGCGTTGAGGATTGACTTTATGAAGGCGAGTTCCTTGAGCAACCGGAGAGTCCTCGATCTGCGTACTAGGAATTCTCTAAAGTGGGATTGAATCGTACGCACGGCGGTGTCACGTAGGGATCAAGCTCTTTTGGCCGACTTATCGCAGTGGGATGATTCGAGGGCGGCGATGCGACGGAGAGAGGAGACATTCGGGCTTTCCTGGGCTGTTTCCGCCGTCTCCTGACCGTTGTTTGGTACCATTTCTGATGTTATCAGACGTTGAAAACAGTAGTGAAAGGGTTTCTTCTGCTTGTAAAGAGATAAGGTGCACAGGCTGGAGCTGGCTGAAGCAAGTGGAAGAAGGTGATGGGGGTCTTATGGCTGGCTTGTCACCTTAGGAGATGATCTCGAAGTCCATCTTCTGAACGCGTTTACCAAGGTTCGTATAGGATTACCTCTTACACCCTTTTCAGATTCTCTTCAATACAGTGGTTGAATGGTGTCAATTCATAGACAAAGTTGCTGTTGTTGATGAGAATGAGTTTCTGGTTATTGCAATCTATGGCCCTTTTCGCCAGCTAGCATTTGCTAAACCGGGATATTCCTCTTGGATAAGCGTTGAGGATGCATTCAGTCACAGGTTCATGGATGTTGCATGTGTTAATGATCAGATATTCACCTTGTCCGCTGGTTAATATTGGCTCGTAGCCTCAAGAAATAGTACATGCTAATAGTAAATTAACATTATCAATGGGCTCGTGAAGGAACTTATTTGGCAGAAGCTGATGGAGATGTCTTGATGGTTTACCAATATTTACATGCTGAGAATATGAATCATCCCCCTGTTGAGCCAATACAATTTGAAGTATTCAAGTTCGATTTTGTCGAAAAGAAATGGATAGAAATGAGGGATTTGGGGGATCGGGCATTATTTCTTGATGATAATGCATGTGTTTCTGTTAAAGCTAGTAGATGCAGAAGCAATATCATCTATTTCATTGGGAGTAAAGTGGAAAATTTGTTTAGGTTTGATAAGCATTTTGTGGATCGAGATTCTGTGGATGGGACTGTGGAATCCTTTTACTTTGGTGCTTTGGAATCCTTTTACTTTGGTGCTGATTACCCAAGTTACTACTCCTGTCCAATTTGGCTAATGGTGAGGTCTTTAATTATTATATTTGCGTTCTCGTCATAGTGTGTTTAACATTGTTCTGGAATGATATTATCCCTTTTGTTTTGAGTCTTGAGATTCTACAGATAAATTGGTTACTTCTGTTAGGTAATTTCTCCAAAAGTTGAGTGATGTAGTAGGTCAATTCATAAAGAAAATGTTTATTAAGGACCTGATGTTTTCATCTATTCTACATCACTTTTTTTATTTTTTTGTATTCTAAACACCTGTTTAGAGCTGTATTTTAAACTTTCATATTTATAGATAATTTTGATCTTATAAGTTGGTGAAAAATATATTGGATTCTACTCTACTAGATATTTTATTCTTATTTTATCCTTCATGGATCTGAGTATTTTTATATTTTTACTCATATTTATTCTGCTCTATGACATGGCTGCATTAATATCTAGGGATTTGCAATAAGATCGGGACTGATGTGATTTCCCATCCACAATCCTGGTTTTGAGCTCAAGAGCTTAACGAAACTCTTTTTTTGTAATTATCATTTAGTTTAGTGTGATGACTTATTATCTTTGATGTTATTCATTTAGATGGTGTGCTCAATATAATTTGCTGATCTGTGAATTGTTAATGGTTTTCGTTAGTATGCATTTTTGAGCATCTATGGGGTCAGTTGTCCATATAAGCTTGCTTGTTATCGCCGGTCAAAAGCTGCATATGATTCATCGTGCTCATAAACAAAAATGGCACAGAATAGTGCTGATTCTGCTTGAATTCGGAATTGGATTAAACACATTATTAGGTTAGGAAATGCATATTTTAAAGCTAAACTGGCAAGGATAAAAAAGCAAATCATCCTGTGTTACTCTTGGTTTAACTTTTGCATTATTACAAGGATATGATTAATGATTCTCAGCCTCACTTAAAACAGAGATTATAAAATCTTCATTCGGTATTAGTTTGTATGGCTTGATTGTTTCTTTATTATTCCAGTATACTGCTCCTCCTATTGCTAGAATGTAATGGGATATCGTACCTAACTTTTTTACCCTTCTTTTATATATCTGTATGCATGTAGAGTAGTTCAGATTGTGTGAGTGCATTCTCTTTACATATCCATGTCTACACAAAGCAAACTACACAAACAGATAACAAGTGTTCCAACAAAGGGGTATTATTTATAATGCATCCATCTTGCTTTCTGGTTATTTATAATGCATTATTTATAATTCATTATCTTGGCATGTTTAGGTATAGAAGTGATCAGCGATGATGCTTTTGTTTTAACCAAAAGAAACTTTTCTTTCCCACCCCAAAAGAAGATCAATTGTAGAGGTAACAGTCCCTTGAACTGAAAATGACAGCCACCATGTATCCCATTAAGTTTACCTGATGTATCTGCATTTTCCCCTAAAGGTTAGTTAACATTGTTGTATTTGTCCTAAATCCTTTATCTGCAGTGTAGAGGATTGCGCAGTTGTAGAGTGGGCAGTCAAAAAGGTAATTTGTATTCCACATTCCTTTTTACTAGACTAGGGTTTTAGGTAATTTGAATATTGTGGTGACCACAGGTCGGCTCCCCATTCTTGTGTCAAGCTTGAGCACCTTTCGTCTGAACACTTGGATTAAAGCATTCAAATTGCTTTTTTTTTTTTTTTTAATATAATCTGGTTGTTTTCTAAGCTCCTTTACAGAAAATTAAAACCTGGTTATAATTAATAATTAAATATTAAAAGTTAATATTTTCTATGTGTTTGCTGCCTTTCTTGTTTATCATATATATATGCAGCTCAAATGAAATTAATATACTTGGGAAATCTTGAACCATAATGTCTGCCAACTTTTTTGCATGAAATTATGTTAATTCCGTATAACTGCAAACTGAATTTTCTGAACAAAAGCTCAATGAATGTTGGGGTTTAAATCACCTTTTTGGTGAATTTTAAAACTCAAAAAATGAATGTTGGGAAAAAATTAAGACTTCCATAAATGAATTTGAAGAGCTTATGGAGATGGCAACCGTTGTGTTACTTGGGGAATTTTTTTAAATGTAAGGACAACTTACTTACCCATTTTACACGATCTCTTTTTATATTGTTTACGAAAATGTTGGGAAAAGATTTGACACTTGTAAAAAGTTCTTAATATTATTTGGTGCAAAATTCTTAAATAAAAAACACCATGCAACGCACGGTGAGTCCTTGATAGGTAATTCTATTTGAAGCATTTTTTATTAGCGTTAGGGTTGACATATATTATTTGATCTTTTAGGGATGTTCAAAGGGTACAAAAGGGAACTTAGTAACATACCGATCCTCTGGAAACTTAGTAAGATACCGATCCTCTTTTAGGAATGTTCAAAGGGAACAAAAGGGTAGAGTGTGAAGTTTATATTGTCTTATTCTTACCTCATATTGTTTTTATTTGCTACTATTTAGATTATAATTTGATTACTGCAATTGTACTATTTTCTTGTATGCATTGCAGCTCTTACACTATATTATTTTCTTGCAATTTTGTAGCTATGTTACAGATATTTCGAGAGTTTTATTTTTTGTCTGTAGATAATAAGGCTCTATGATCATCAGTATACAAAGAGAGTTCTAAATTACTTGCTTAGTAAGTTAGTTTATATGATATAGCGTTACTACAAGACTTTCATAGTTTTTCAACAAATGCATCAGAATCCAGTGTTCACTATTTCAATTAAAATGACAAGAAATACGCGCTCACACTCTGAAAATGCAAGTGGTTTAACTCAGTCCAGGTTGTAGGTAGATATGGAATAAAGCTCAATCAAGGTTGAGGATGCTGATATGGGACATTTTTGGCTCAGTCAAGGTTGAGGATACGAATCAGATGGCGTTTTAGACTCAACCAAGGTTGAGAATAGGAAGGAATTAATCACAATAGACTCCATCAAGGTTGAGGGATCTGAGTTGGAGCGCGGTTTAGAGGTAGCGCAAATGAATCACTAACTTGTTTATCATCTCTTGATGATAAAACTCAGTTAGTTTATAGCTTAGCAAATTCTTTTTTTCTCTATCATTTCGATGCCCATATTACTTCATAAAGGGTAGAAAATAATGTATGTTTTGTACATGATACACCCTACAAGGCTATAACTGGCCATTTGGCCTCATTTTCAATATAATAAGTGGTTAGCAATATTTTTATGCTCTGAAATCCTTTTGTTCATATGGTCAAGTCTGTGTACAGAATAGTAGCACTCAAGATTGATAGCATTTGTAAGAAAGCTGCCAGGAATCAAACTCTCTACTCTTTTTTTGTCATATTAGGTACATTTGACTGCATATTACTATTGATAATATTGTCATTAGCTCCTGGAATATAGCATATTTTCTTAAGGATAACAGACCTTAGTGCACTATAAATAGATCTTACACACTACCTTAAACTATCTAATCTTATGATCATTAAACATGGTTAAAGTTCAAGAATACATTGTCTTATTTCTCATATGGTCGGTTTCTGCAATTTTTGTCTGAAAACTATTGCAGAGAAGTACTACTCAGCTTCCGCCTGGTCCTATATGAGTTCCAGTTGTCGGTCACCTTCATCTTCTTTCCTCAGCACCTCACAAAGCCCTGCAAAAGCTCTCATAAACATATGGACCTATATTCCGAGAGTTTTTTTTGTCTGTTGATAATAAGGCTGCATGATCTGTATACAAATAAAGTTAAAAATTACTTGCTTAGTAAGTTAGTATCTGATATAGTGTTACTACTAGACTTTTATACTGTTTTAACAAATGCATCTGAATCCATTGTACGTGCTCAAACTCTAAGTAAAATTTACCGGAATGTTAGAGAGCTAATCATCCAAAAAAGCTTGACAAGTCATGTCCAACTACTGGATTTTCACTGCTAATTTTTTATAACCTGCATGAGGGAAAGAATCGTGATGCGTTCGAGGCTGAGTTAAATGAATGTTTTGGCTCACTTGTGAAGATGTCGTTGCTCTAGGCTGAGAAGTCTCCTTTACCCGAAGCTATCCTGGAGGATGGGATAAGCTTATACATATACAAGCTCCACAGAGATAAACATAGAATGCAGGATTCAACCAAGGGAACATACATAGGAAAGTGGAAAGAATGGGAGAAGAAATTGCGCATTATTTTTTTATATATCTTGGTGGAAAAGAATATGATATCCAACAATGCAACAATTTTACCTTCTTGCTTACATTTATAATTACTTATACATTTCACAATACAACTACCGAAATTAATTGAAATACACTTAACAACATCATTTTAGTTATAAATAAATTATATGTGCAAATACACCGCGCAACGCGCGGTGAGTGCCTGCTAGTATATTATGAATAGTCATTATATGATATGCATATTCATATATTCATGTATTATGGTATTTAAGATATATGTATATGATAATACTGGCCCAGAATCCGGCTGGGCCAGGAAGGTCCGCGGCCCATAACTATCAAAGCAGTATCTTTCCCGCTGGAAGGTACATCCGGATAAGGAAGAGGACATATGATGACAAAGGAAGTGGTCCTGCACCTTATCCCCAAAGCAGGTAGAGCTCGGTTATAAATACTAGTCTCAAACAGTAAACAAGGTATGTGACTTATATCTCTCTACTTTATATTGAGAGCGCCTTCCGTACGTTTTCCTTCTCCGCTATCCCCATCTCATCATCACACCGGAGCCTCTTCCCCGGGACACCTCCCGGGGATTGTTTTGCAGGACTAAAGCGGGCCGATCTAGGAGGAGACCCGGATAGCATCCATACCCGGGAGACGGACGGATTTGGTAGCATCAATTGGCACACCCGGTGGGACCCTTCCACCTTTGCATGATGGAGTCGCCAAGGAGAGGGCGCGGGCGCCCAAAAAAGAACGCGGTACCTTCAGGGGGTGGTTCTCTTCCACCCCCAGGAGATGAGGTGACCTTGAGGCAGTTGCAGGAGGAGGCTAGACACCAGCGGGAGCTAGGGGTACCGCAGGATGGCCACGTGGAAACTGCCTCTGATGAAGCCGACTCAGAAAGAGAATATCAGGAGGAGCCAGGACCAATGCCCGCCGGGGGAAGCAGCCCCCGGGCCCAGGGGCCTGAAGCCAGGGAGGAGGAGCAGTCCCTGGCTGATACGGAGGAATTGGCGGCGTTGGAGTTCATGAGGGCCAATAAGGAGTTGTACCGCCAGTGGGTACTCTCTATCCGGGATAGTCGGAGACGGAAGGAACCCGGGGAGAACCAAGCAGCCCCCCTGCAGGGGCACCAAAGAGAGGTTATTGACCTGGATGGAGTCATTCAGCCTCCAAGGATCCAGGGGCGCGTGAATTCTTCCACCATCCCACCCTCTTTCCCTCCGAGTTTCGGGGTTGGAGGGGGAGCGGTCGTGGGACAACAATCGAATTTGGTTCCCCACGCTCCACCTTATTACCCGCGTTCCAGCTGGGGGGCGGGGCAAATTGGGGATGACTTGCCAGTTATGCCGACAGGGTCGTTGGGTTATCAAGGCCCCGGAGCCCAGGGGAACCCGATACAGTATTCCATGCCCATGTACGGACCAATGGGGATGAATTACAGTTACCCGGAGAGATACTATCGGGAGGACGATAGGACGCGGGGGTACCAGGTGGCGCAGCAGGACCCCAACTCTTTGGAGGCTCGACTGGATAAACTGGTAGGAAGAAACGGGGCTAAACCTACCTCTCCTTGGGTGCCTCGAGTGCTTGCGTACCCATGGCCGCCGGGCCTTCGGACCCCGGAAGGAATCCCAACGTATAATGGGGAGACAGACCCGGAAGAGTTTGTCAGAACATACCAAAACCTAATGGTGTCAAGGGATTTCCCGGAGGAATTGAGGTGCAAGTTGGTGGGCTGTTACCTGAGAGGAAACTGTCTCGCATGGTTCGATTCCTTGCCCCGAGAAAGCCTTAGAGATTACTACGATTTCTCTAAGGCCTTGCTGTTTAGATACGGCGGGTTAAAGAAGGAAGGGAAACAGCTGACGGAGCTTCTGGCCACCCGGCAGAAGGCTGCGGAGGGGTCAATGGAATATTACCGAAGGTATATGGATGATTGATAGACCCTAGATATACTCTTATTTTGTAACATTTGAGAGCTGTTTTAGATAGTATTTTGTAGATTTATATTAGACTTTTAAACCGAATCATTCATAGTGGTTTGAAATTGAAGACGTGCATTTTGATCTTGAATTGCACTTGCGATGGAGTTGAATGATTTGAAGACCTTCTATGACTGTCCTGACCGCGATTGATACATTGAAGAACCGGTCGTAGAAGTGGCGTGAAGGCACACTCTCGCAGGCCGCGAACCCTAGGTCGCGAACCGCGAGGGTGTGTGTTGCTGTTTTGAAGATGCCGAGTTTCGCGAGCCGCGAGGACCAGACGCGAACCGCGAGAGCCAGACGCGCGCGGGGCGCGAGACTCCGGTCGCGAACCGCGCGAACCAGCACGAGGACCGCCGAGGCACAGACGCGCGGGGCGCGAACCTTCGGCCGCGACTCGCGAGGACCAGACGTGCGCGAGGCGCGAACCTTCGGCCGCGACTCGCGAAGACCGGGCGCGAGACACGGGCGCGCGTACCACGCCGAGGCCGAGACACGGGCGCGCGCGGGCGCGAGACACGGGCGCGAGACACGGGCGCGAGACACGGGCGCGCGTACCACGCCGAGACCGAGACACGGGCGCGCGGGGCGCGAATCCTCGGCCGCGAGCCCGGCTCGCGGTCCGCGAAGGATTTCGCGCGACCCGCGAAGGCCCTGCAAGTGGCATTTTATTTTGTTTTATTTTTGTTAATTTTTAAAGTATAAAGACAACTTATCCTCATTGTTTGAGGGATCGAATTTTTACAGAGCTTAACTCTTTTCTTTCATATTTCTCTTTGATTTTGAGCTTTGAATTCATTATGGTTTGTTGTATTGATTATGATTTCGATTACATAACTATGGTAGTAGGCTAAACCTCTTCTTGGATATATGTGATTGGACTTCTTGTTATGGATTGAGAACATGATTCATGAAGCTTAGGAATGGTGATTTGCTATTGAATGATCATAATCTATATGTGTATTTGATGCTTGAAATGATTAGGAATGATTTCCTAGTGATAGATATGTGTTGGATATGTGTTAGATATTGCTTTTCCATGGTTAGAATGTTATCATTCTTCCTATGTATGAGTAGTAAATTAGGAATTGAATGCATGTTGTTATCAATTGTATTTGTTCTTAAGATCATTCATTAGCATTATACCTATGTCAAGTTTGTTATCAAAGTGCATGGGTAGGGTTAAGAAATATCTAATTTGAATTTATATTGATTCAATTGAACTAGTTGTTATCATCTAGTAAAATTGTCAATTGAAGTTGTGAAGATGCTTTCATTTGCATAGCTTTGGTTAAAGATAGTTCTCACTAATGTTCACCATTCTCAAGGCATCATGATATTGTTTGAGGAAAATCCTATAATAAGAAGTCACCAATCTCATATGTCCAAGTTTCTCATTCTCTTAGTTAAATCTCTAGTTAGAATAATCTTATGGTAAAGTAGTTGTAATCCTAAAAGTTCTAGTAGTTTCATTTAGTAGTGTCTTAAACAAAAACTCAACTCAAACCCCCCCCCCCCCTTTGTTTACATTGCTTTTATATATGTATATATATATATATATATATGCTATGAGATATACATAGAAATAACCTTCTCCCTGTGGAACGAACCTTACTTGCCATTGTACACTTAATAGTGTGGAAAGGTAGTAAGTAATCTATAAATTGTATATTTGAGAGGTACGGCGACGACCTCCCAAATTTTGGCGCCGCATGCCGGGGACAAGGCGTATTTTTATGTGTATATTGTAGTTTTATTTCTAATCTATCTTTCTTTTTAGGTTCTATTTTGGTTTGGAACCCTATTGCTCTAGCTCTTGGTGCATGGTTCTTACACGATCCTCGAACCAAGACCCTTTGCAATACGATTCCGAGCTAGTAAGAAGTCTCCGCCAACTTAGGAGGCAAGTGCAAGAGTCACTAGCATCTAATCCTTTCTCCCTTGAAAGTGAATCACTACCTTTCAACATGGCGGACGATGAAGAGGATACCGGCCAAAGCCCTCCCCGAAACCAATTCTACAACCCTTTCCAAAACCCTAACCCTTCTCCTACCAACATTTCTATGAGAGAGTACATGTCACCCAACTATGAGCAACAACAATCGAGCATTGTTTACCCAAACTCTCAATACGAAATCAAGACGGGACTGATAAATTTGCTTCCAACTTTCCATGGTAGAGAAGTGGATGATCCGAATGACTTCCTTGAGGCTTTTCATAGGGTGTGTAGTAGTTTGAAACCTTCCGAGATGAGTGTGGATGAGTTCAAGTTGAAAACCTTCACCTTCACCTTGAAGGACAAGGCCGCTAAATGGTTAAGCCGTTTACCTTCATCATCAATCACTACATGGCCACAATTGAAGAAAAAGTTCCTTGACAAGTACTTTCCTCCCTCTAAGTCCTCGGTCTTGATACAAGCCATTAGCAACATCACTCAAGACGATGATGAGACCTTGTATGAGTATTGGGAAAGATTCCAAACTCTCCTTTCAAGTTGCCCATACCATAGCTTCACCGAACCTCAATTGGTGTGTTTCTATTACAATGGCTTGAATGATAGGGAAACCGAGTTGATAAATCGGTCTTGCTATGGCTCCATTGCAAACCTTGGCTCTTCCGATGCCATGATGCTATTTGAGCAACTAGCCGAAGGGTGCAAACCAAAGAGAGACCGGAGACTACGAGTGGGTAACTCCGGTGGGAACAATGATAGCTCTCGTCAAGATATCAAGGAGCTTACGGCATTGATGAAAGGTTTCATGATGGGAAATAGCTCCGGAGGGAACCAACCAAGGCAACAAGTGATGACGTGTGGGATTTGTGCTTCGAACCATCTCACCGAATCTTGTCCTCAAGCAAACGAGGATTATAACGAGGAAGTCAATGCCATGGGGGTCTATGGTGGAAACCAAGGTTTTAGAGGTGATCAAGGAGGAAACCAAGGTTTTAGGGGCTACCAAGGAGGACGAGGCTACCAAGGTGGTAGGGGTTTTCAAGGTGGACAAGGCCAAGGGGGTGATAGGGGTAACCAAAGGAAGTATGATCCTTTTGCTCAACACTACAACCCCGGAACTAGAGATCACCCCAACTTTCGGTGGAGAGATGAACCGACGGGACAACAAGGCCAACAAGGTGGCTACCAAGGGGGTTATCAAGGTCAAGGTGGTCAATCTTTTGATAGGCAAAGGGGGCAAAATGATCAAGGGTACCAAGGGGACCAAAGCCACCAAACTCAAGGGTACCAAGGTTACCAAAACCAAGGATACCAAGATTATGGCTATCAAGGATACCAAGATCATCAAAACCCTCAATATCACCCTCAACCACAACAATACCAAAGGAACCAAGGTCAAGGCCGTTTCAATAACCGTGCCCCTCAAAATGCCCATCCGAGGTTGGAAGATAAATCTCACAATCAAGGTGAAAGCTCGGACCAATTTCCACAAGATGCTCGACTCAAGAGCATTGAGGTGCAAATGAGTCAAATGGCCACTGTCTTGGGAAAGTTGGAAGCACAAAACTCCGGGAAACTACCCGCGCAAACGGAGTTAAATCCAAGGCCTCATGCGAGTGCCATGACCTTGAGGAGTGGTAAACAAGCTCTTGAACCCGAGGTGGTTGTGAAAAAGGCCCCCAAGAGAGGCTTTGTGAAGAAGAGCTTAGCCAATGACGAGGTTGAGGCGACCTTGGCCGACGAAGAAGTTATTCTTGAGGAGCTAGCCAAAGAAAAAGGTGAGGCCGAGGTTGAGAATGAGAAAGAACCCATTGATGAGGAGCATGTAGAGACATCCTCTCATATTGAACCAATGTCACCTCCATTCTCACCTCTTCACAAGAAAACTAGGGTGGACACTACCTTTGATGTGGAAGCACCATTTCCCGAAGCCTTGAAGCATACTCGCAAAAAAGAGATGGACAAAGAAGCTTTCGAAGTCCTTCGAAAGTGTGAGGTAAACATTCCTTTGCTCGATGCTATTGATCAAGTTCCTAGATATTCTAAGTTCTTGAAGGAATTATGTGTGAACCATCGTCAACAAAGATCTAAGCATGTTAAAAATGAAAAAATCAATGAACATGTGTCGGCTTTGTTTCAAGATAAAATGCCTACTAAATGTAGTGATCCGGGCATGTTTACAATTCCTTGCATCTTAGGGAACACTTACTTTCCTAGAGCCATGCTAGATCTAGGTGCATCCATAAATGTCATTCCATATACATTGTATGAATCATTGAATCTTGGCACTTTGCATAAAACCGGCGTGGTGATCCAACTTGCCGACCGCTCTAATGCATACCCTAAGGGTATTGTTGAAGATGTCTTGGTGAAAGTTGACAAGTTGGTGTTCCCGGCCGATTTTTACGTTCTTGACATGGAACATGATAAATTTGCTACCCCTATTTTGTTAGGGCGTCCATTTTTGAAAACGTCAAGAACTATCATAGATGTGCATAGTGGTAGGCTTACCATGGAATTTGATGAGGATAAAATAGAGTTCAACATTTATGGTGCAATGAAATACGATGATGAGGAAACTTCTTGCAATGCTATTGATGTGATTGAGCCTTATGTGCAAAAAGTTTATGAAAATGATATTGATGATCCCTTGTTAAATGCTTTAGCCAATAGTTTACACACAAGTAATGTTCATACATATGCTTTGAGTGCTAACTTGAAGGAAAGCATTTTTGAGCTAGATACCTTTGAGGAACTTTCTCTTGATGCACCAATTTTAGACCTTGAGGTATTGAAGGGCTCGGGCAACCGACCATCTTTCAATAAACCTCCGGTGGTGGAGTTGAAACCACTACCCGAGAATCTAAAATATGCATTCCTTGGTGGTGGTGAGAAATTGCCGGTGATCATCTCCAACAAGCTCACCAAGGAACAAGAAGAAAGGTTGATGAAAGTGCTCCAAGATCATAAGGAGGCCATTGGGTGGACCATTGCCGACATCAAAGGTATGAGTCCAAGTACTTGCATGCACCGTATACTATTGGAGGATGATGCTAAACCCGTCCGACAACCTCAAAGGCGTTTGAACCCTCCAATGATGGAGGTAGTAAAAGCCGAGGTGCTTAAATTGTTGGACGCGGGAATGATCTATCCAATCTCTGATAGTAAGTGGGTAAGCCCAACGCAAGTAGTGCCAAAGAAAACCGGAGTGACCGTAGTGGAGAATAGCCATGGCGAATTGATTCCCACTCGTGTCCAAAATGGATGGCGTGTTTGCATTGATTACCGAAGGTTAAATGCGGTAACAAGGAAAGACCATTTCCCTTTGCCATTTATTGATCAAATGCTTAACCGGCTTGCAGACCACTCTTTCTATTGTTTTCTTGATGGCTATTCAAGGTACTTTCAGGTTGCCATTGCACCAGAGGATCAAGAAAAGACAACCTTCACATGTCCCTTTGGCACCTTTGCATATCGACGCATGCCTTTTGGCCTTTGCAATGCGCCAGCCACATTCCAAAGGTGTATGGTTAGCATTTTTTCAGAATATCTTGAGAAGTTTGTAGAGGTTTTCATGGATGACTTTACTGTTCATGGAAACTCTTTTGACAATTGCTTAATTCATTTGTCATTAGTCCTAAAAACTTGCATTGATAAAAACCTTGTGCTTAATTCTGAGAAATGTCATTTTATGGTAGAAAAGGGCATTGTGTTAGGGCATGAAGTGTCATCTAAGGGTATTGAAGTAGACAAAGCAAAAATTGATATCATCCAATCTCTTCCTTACCCTACTTGTGTGCGTGATGTGAGGTCTTTTCTTGGCCACGCGGGTTTCTACCGCCGTTTCATAAAAGACTTTTCAAAAATTTCTTCCCCTTTATGTAGATTGTTGCAAAAGGATGTGGAATTTGTGGTAGATGAAGGTTGTAAAAGGGCATTTGATTGTTTAAAGTCTATGCTAGTGTCGGCCCCTATTATACAACCTCCAAATTGGTCCCTTCCATTTGAGATCATGTGTGATGCAAGTGACTACGCCGTTGGTGCGGTGCTAGGTCAAAGGGTGGGGAAAATTCCCCATGCCATCTATTATGCATCCATGACTCTCAATGATGCTCAAAGGAACTACACCACAACTGAAAAGGAATTACTAGCGGTAGTCTTTTCTTTAGAAAAGTTTAGGCCATATTTGCTTGGTACAAAGATCATTGTTTTCACTGACCATGCAGCTCTTCGTTACTTGATGACGAAGAAAGAAGCAAAGCCTAGGTTGCTCCGATGGATCTTACTCTTGAGCGAGTTCGACTTGGAGGTCAAGGACAAGAAAGGAGCTGAAAATCTAGTGGCCGACCATTTGAGCCGATTGGTGCCCAATGAGGAGTTTGGGGCCAAAGCATTGAAGGAGCATCTTCACGAAGAGTTCCCCGACGAGCAATTATTTGCTCTTGGTGTTTCTCTTCCATGGTATGCCAACCTTGTGAATTTCCTTGTCACAAGTAAGTGCCCTTCTCACTTCACAAAAGCACAAAAGGATAAGCTAAAGCATGATGCTAGGTTTTATGTATGGGATGATCCCTATGTATGGAAACATTGTGCCGACCAAGTGATTAGGAGATGCATTCCTAATAATGAAACAAACTCAATCCTTGCTTTTTGCCATTCGTATGCATGTGGTGGTCACTTTGGTGCTAGGCGAACCGCTAGGAAAGTGCTAGATTGTGGTTTCTATTGGCCTAGCTTAAATAAAGATGCATACACATTTTGCAAGTCTTGTGATAAATGCCAAAGAGTAGGAAACATCTCTTCTAGGAATGAAATGCCCCAACATTGTCCTCTATATTGTGAACTTTTTGATGTTTGGGGAATGGATTTTATGGGACCTTTCTCTACTTCCTTTGGTTTCAAATATATCTTGCTTGCGGTTGATTATGTGTCCAAGTGGGTTGAAGCAATCCCCACTCGTACTGATGATTCTAAAGTGGTTGCAGAGTTCATCAAATCCCACATCTTCTCTAGGTTCGGGGTACCCCGAGCTTTGATTAGTGATCGAGGCACTCACTTTTGCAATAGAACCATTGCCGCATTGTTGAAGAAATATGGGGTAAATCACAAAACTTCCACCGCCTATCACCCACAAACGAATGGACAAGCCGAAGTTTCCAATAAGGAAATCAAGTCCATCCTTGAGAAAACGGTTAGGCCGACTCGCAAGGATTGGAGTACTCGGTTGGATGATGGATTGTGGGCATATAGGACGGCTTATAAGACTCCAATTGGTATGTCTCCATACCGATTAGTCTTTGGAAAGCCGTGTCATTTACCGGTGGAGTTAGCACACAAAGCATATTGGGCAATCACAAGGTTCAACTTGAACTTGGACGAGGCCGGGAATGAAAGGAAGCTTTAATTGCAAGAGCTTGAGGAAATCCGGAATGAGTCCTATGAGAACGCGGCCATTTACAAGGAGAAGACGAAGGCATGGCATGACAAGATGATAATTAGGAAAACTTTTGAGGTAGGTCAAAAAGTTCTTCTATTTCAATCACGTCTTCGGTTGTTTCCAGGCAAACTGCGTTCTCGGTGGACTGGACCGTTTGTAGTTGTGAAGGTTTTCCCTCATGGAGCAGTGGAGATCCAAAGCGGCGAGGATGCCAAAATCATCAAGGTCAACGGCCAAAGGTTGAAACCGTATTACGAGGGTTTCAAATCGGAGATCCTAGAGGACATGAATCTAGGCAACCTGGCCTACGAGTGACCTTTACCATGGAGGTACATCGTGCCGACGATGTTAAATAAACGAGTTTTGATGCTTTAAAAAGCATTTCGTCGAACAATTTCAACATTTGGAACATTACTTTCTTTATATTTATTTGATATGTACATTTCATTAAGCTTGTAAATCGAACATTATGCTAGTTTTTATGTTGTTTTTGTAGAAATAGGTTTGAAGTGGTGCAAAACGGAAAACGCCAAGGGGACATTCCTCGCGGTCCGCGAATTCATCGCGCGGACCGCGACCAAAGGTTTCGCGGACCGCGCCGAGAACGCGCGAGCCGCGACCGTGTCTCGCGGTCCGCGTCCGAAATCTCGCGATCCGCGAGCAAGGCTGGATTTCCTGGAAATCCCTGCCACAAAAACGACGTTTTTCGCGGTCCGCGGCTTGATCGCGCGGACCGCGACACTGTGCACGCGGTCCGCGGTTTCATCGCGCGGGCCGCGACGTTTTTCCGAGCGCGGCACGCGATTTCATCGCGCGCGCCGCGACGGTGTCTCGCGGTCCGCGAGAATGAGTGCGCGACCCGCGAAAAAACAGGGGATTTCCAAGAAATCCCTGGAACAAAAACGACGTTTTTCGCGGTCCGCGGCTTGATCGCGCGGACCGCGACACTGTGCTCGCGGTCCGCGGTTTCATCGCGCGGACCGCGAAGGTTTGCCGAGCAAGGCGCGCCGAGGTTTTGCGCGCGCGACCGAGATTTTGTCGCGCGCGCCGAAGTTTCACCGTGCCGAGACGCACCACGCCGAGACCGAGTTCCAGCGCGCGACCCGCGACGAGACACTGCGCGCACCGCGACGAGGATTCGCGCGCGGTCCGCGAATTCATCGCGCGGACCGCGACGGATTGGCGCGCGGCCCGCGACGGAGGGCGCGCGACCCGCGACGAGGACCGAGATTTCTCGGAAATCGCTGGAACGAAACGGGCCATTTTCGCGGCCCGCGACGGGGTCTCGCGACCCGCGACCGAGGCTCGCGGCCCGCCACAGAAAACGCGCGATCCGCGAGGGATCGAGCCAATACTTAGCCAAAAATCTTCTTTCTTTTTCTCCTTCTTCTTCCCTATTCCCTCCCGTCCCAAACACCCTCTTCTCCGGCCACTTCCCCAATCCTTCATTCCGGCGAGTTTTGAACCAATTTCTTCCACCCAAATCAATCCCCCACTCAGCGCCGTCGCGACGGCTCCGGCCCCTCGCAGTGAGTCTACCCTATACCTTTTCCTTTCACTATGGTATTCATTCAGATATTTAAACATTGAGGGCAATGTTTAGACTAAGTGTGGGGGAGAGGTGTAGGAATTTTGTTATTACTTTTGTTTTTGTTGCTGTTTTTACTGCTATTTTTATTACTGTATTCTTTAAAAAAAAAAAAAAAAAAAACAGCCCGGATGGTCCCAAAAATACTAGAGGATCAGGTAAAAATGAGAGGCATGCCCGGATGGTTCCAAAAATACGAGAGAATCAGGCAAAAATGAGAGGCAAAAAAAAAAAAAAAAAAAAAAAAAAAAAATTATTTTTGTTTAAATATGTAAGCTCTCAAATGTTATGTGCTTAATTATATAGAGTATACACTTGGATCTTAATCGTCCTTTCTCGAGGACGAGAAAGGTTCAAGTGTGGGGGATTTTGATAGACCCTAGATATACTCTTATTTTGTAACATTTGAGAGCTGTTTTAGATAGTATTTTGTAGATTTATATTAGACTTTTAGACCGAATCATTCATAGTGGTTTGAAATTGAAGACGTGCATTTTGATCTTGAATTGCACTTGCGATGGAGTTGAATGATTTGAAGACCTTCTATGACTGTCCTGACCGCGATTGATACATTGAAGAACCGGTCGTAGAAGTGGCGTGAAGGCACACTCTCGCAGGCCGCGAACCCTAGGTCGCGAACCGCGAGGGTGTGTGTTGCTGTTTTGAAGATGCCGAGTTTCGCGAGCCGCGAGGACCAGACGCGAACCGCGAGAGCCAGACGCGCGCGGGGCGCGAGACTCCGGTCGCGAACCGCGCGAACCAGCACGAGGACCGCCGAGGCACAGACGCGCGGGGCGCGAACCTTCGGCCGCGACTCGCGAGGACCAGACGTGCGCGAGGCGCGAACCTTCGGCCGCGACTCGCGAAGACCGGGCGCGAGACACGGGCGCGCGTACCACGCCGAGGCCGAGACACGGGCGCGCGCGGGCGCGAGACACGGGCGCGAGACACGGGCGCGAGACACGGGCGCGCGTACCACGCCGAGACCGAGACACGGGCGCGCGGGGCGCGAATCCTCGGCCGCGAGCCCGGCTCGCGGTCCGCGAAGGATTTCGCGCGACCCGCGAAGGCCCTGCAAGTGGCATTTTATTTTGTTTTATTTTTGTTAATTTTTAAAGTATAAAGACAACTTATCCTCATTGTTTGAGGGATCGAATTTTTACAGAGCTTAACTCTTTTCTTTCATATTTCTCTTTGATTTTGAGCTTTGAATTCATTATGGTTTGTTGTATTGATTATGGTTTCGATTACATAACTATGGTAGTAGGCTAAACCTCTTCTTGGATATATGTGATTGGACTTCTTGTTATGGATTGAGAACATGATTCATGAAGCTTAGGAATGGTGATTTGCTATTGAATGATCATAATCTATATGTGTATTTGATGCTTGAAATGATTAGGAATGATTTCCTAGTGATAGATATGTGTTGGATATGTGTTAGATATTGCTTTTCCATGGTTAGAATGTTATCATTCTTCCTATGTATGAGTAGTAAATTAGGAATTGAATGCATGTTGTTATCAATTGTATTTGTTCTTAAGATCATTCATTAGCATTATACCTATGTCAAGTTTGTTATCAAAGTGCATGGGTAGGGTTAAGAAATATCTAATTTGAATTTATATTGATTCAATTGAACTAGTTGTTATCATCTAGTAAAATTGTCAATTGAAGTTGTGAAGATGCTTTCATTTGCATAGCTTTGGTTAAAGATAGTTCTCACTAATGTTCACCATTCTCAAGGCATCATGATATTGTTTGAGGAAAATCCTATAATAAGAAGTCACCAATCTCATATGTCCAAGTTTCTCATTCTCTTAGTTAAATCTCTAGTTAGAATAATCTTATGGTAAAGTAGTTGTAATCCTAAAAGTTCTAGTAGTTTCATTTAGTAGTGTCTTAAACAAAAACTCAACTCAAACCCCCCCCCCCCTTTGTTTACATTGCTTTTATATATGTATATATATATATATATATGCTATGAGATATACATAGAAATAACCTTCTCCCTGTGGAACGAACCTTACTTGCCATTGTACACTTAATAGTGTGGAAAGGTAGTAAGTAATCTATAAATTGTATATTTGAGAGGTACGGCGACGACCTCCCAATGATAGTATGAAGGTCATAGACAGGCAACAACAGGAGAAGGCGGTGATCAGTGGGTTTATAAATGGCCTGAGGGATATGGCGTTGTTCCAGAAGTTGATGGAAAACATCCCGGAAACCTTTCACAACTTGCAGATGGCGGTGCAACTGTACTGCGCGGTTAATGATGCCACGCGGAAGAGAAAAGAAGAATCCGGGGGATTCCTCCCGGATAAAATGGAAAGAAGGAGGACGGCTGACCAAAGTAAAAGGGACCTGGCTCCCGCACCGATAAACAGGGCAAGAGCGGACAGTTTCACCCCGCTCAGCAAATCCCGAACGGAGATCCATGCTATCCACAAGGATTTGTTCCCGGATCCGCTGCCTATCCAAGGAACCCCGTCTAGGGAAAATGCGGACAAATGGTGTGTTTATCACAACTCTTATGGACACTCGACGGAGGGGTGTAGGATGCTGAGGAACGAGATAGAAAAGTTGATAGAACGGGGGCAGCTGAGAGATTGTGTGGCGATGGAGGCAAGGAAGGAGAATCCCCGGGAGCAGCCTCAAGAGCAGCCCCGGAGGAGGTGGCGGCCTAACCCGGGGAGAGGAAACGGGAGAAACCAAGGCAACCCAGGCAACAGGGCCCCGGGGAGACCTGTCATAGCTGCTGCACCAGTCCAGGTAGTGGAGCCTGCCCCCGCACCCAACAGGATGATCAACGTGATAAGTGGAGAAATCGGAGAAGCATGCCAATCAGTCTCTGCTATCCGGGCTCGGACGCGATATGTTCCCCCGGGGGAGATTCAGGGAAAAAGGTTTCGCCCCGAGGAGGCTCTTACTTTCTCTGAGGCGGATGCAGTTCCGCCTCAGATACCCCATTCTAACCCAATGGTGGTAATAGCGGAGATTGAAGGTTTCTTGATCAAGAGGGTGTTCATAGATGACGGGAGTAGTGTGGAGATCATGTTCGCTTCCTGCTTCGATCAGTTGGGAATTGGGAGGCAGAACTTGAAACCTCCTTCATCACCTTTGTCAGGATTCACTGGCAAACCTGAGGTACCCCTAGGAGTTATTCCCCTCGCAGTATGTATGGTGGATGAGAAGGATCGAAGTAAGAGGGTCTTAGTGATGTGCAACTTTGCGGTTATTGACGCACCCTCGCAATATAACGTAATCATAGGAAGACCGTGGCTAACCCAAGCCCGGGCAGCGAGCTGTCCGTATCTGCTGACGATGAAGTTCCCCACCGCGCAAGGTGTGGCGGTCGTCCGGGGAAGTCAGGCAGTAGCAAGAAGTTGCATGGTGACGGCGGTCCGGGACGCAAAGAAAGCAGTAGGGGCGGTACACGGAGAAGCCCCCCGACAAGAGTTGGAGGAAATACAGGTGGCAGACAAAGGGACGGTCACGGTGGGAAAAGACCTCCCGGACGAAGTAAAAGGCGCACTGAAGGAATCTTGGCCAGGTATCAGGGAGTATTCTCGTGGAGCCCGGAGGACATGGTGGGGGTGTTGCCAGAGTTGGGGGTGCATAAGTTGAATATAAGCCCGGCAACAAAACCAATCAGGCAGAAGAAAAGACCTGTAGCCCCGGAAAGAGCGGAATTTATAAGGAATGAAGTAAAGAAGTTGGAGAAAGCCGGGGTGATCGAGGAAATCATCTACCCGGAATGGATAGCTAACCCGGTCTTAGTTAAGAAGCACGATGGAAGCTGGCACATGTGTATCGACTTCACCGATTTGAATAAATGCTGCCCCAAAGACAGCTACCCTCTCCCAAATTTGGACCGGCTGGCAGAGGCTATCGCGGGGTACTCGGTGTTAGCCTTCTTCGATGCACATAAAGGGTATCACCAAGTACAGATGGATGAGGCGGACAAAGCGAAAACCTCCTTCATCACCGATTTCGGAACCTTCTGTTACAAGAAAATGCCCTTTGGGCTGAAGAACGCGGGGGCCACATATCAGAGAATGGTGGACAAACTCTTCAAGGACCAGGTGGGAAGAAACATGGAGGTGTATGTCGACGATATGGTAGTCAAAAGCAGGGCTTACGGAGCTTTCCTGAATGACTTGGATGAGATGTTTGAAAAGCTAGAACGGAGTAATCTAAAGCTGAACCCCTCCAAAAGCACCATAGGAGTGGGGGCGGGGAAGTTCTTGGGCTTCATGGTGTCAAGTCGGGGCATTGATGTTAACCCGGAGAAGGTAGAGGCCATAGCTAAGATGACTTCCCCCAGGTCGGTGAAAGAAGTACAGCGGTTGACAGGGTCCCTCGCGGCTCTCAGTCGATTCCTATCAAAAGGGGAAGACAGGCAGTTGCCTTTCTTCAACATTCTCAAGAAGGCCAAGGCGTTTGATTGGTCCGAAGAATGTGAGAAGGCGTTCCAAAATCTGAAAGAGCACCTTCGACAATTGCCAACTTTAAAAAAGCCACTCCCGGGGGAGGAACTTTTTTTGTACATAGCAGCATCCCGGGAAGCGGTAAGTGCCGTGCTAATCAAAGAAGAGGAGGGGAAGCAGCACCCAATCTATTTTGTTAGCCGGGCACTTCGGGGGGCAGAAACCCGGTATACTGATTTGGAACAGCTGGTCCTAGCACTGGTGCATGCTTCAAGGAGGCTTAAACCCTACTTCCAGGGTCATCCCATAGTGGTCCTTACCAATTACCCGCTAAGACAAGTCATGTTCAAGCCGGAGGCATCAGGGAGAATGATGAAATGGGCTATAGAGCTGGGAGAGTATGAAATCCGGTATGAACCAAGAAGGGCTATCAAGGGTCAAGCCCTAGCGGACTTCCTGTTGGAATCAGGAGCAGGGGTAAGTGAGGAACAGGAGATGCCTAACACTCCCGGGAACATCACTAAGGCGGAGACAGACCCGGCCTGGAAGTTGTATGTGGATGGATCGGCACACTCTGGGGGCAGCGGAGCGGGAGTACTGTTAGTCAGCCCGGAAGGAAAGGTGTATCCCTACGCGATCCAGTTCACTTTCAAAACAACCAACAATGAAGCTGAGTACGAAGCTTTAATCACGGGATTTAGGTTGGCAAAGGAGATGGAAATCAAAACTCTCACGGCATACAGTGATTCCCAGATTGTAGTGCAGCAAGTAAAGGGAGAATATGAAGCCCGGGAAAGGAGCCTGCAGAAGTACTTGGAAGCGGTGAAGCCTCTGATAGCCGGGTTTAAAACCTTCGACTTGGTTCAAATTCCCCGGGAGAAGAACAGTAAAGCGGATGTTTTGAGCAAGTTGGCTTCCTCAGAATTGAAACCTGAGCCTGACCAAAAGTTGTACTTGGAGGTACCAGGAAGAAGGAGTTACCAGGAGGATGATCAAGTGATGCTGGTGACTGAGGAAGAATCCTGGATCACGCCCATGCGGGCGTACCTAGAAGAAGGAACCACCCCGGGGGATAAGGCCCAGGCCCGGAAGCTAAGAGTTAAGGCGCCTAAGTATGTGGTCCAGGGAGGGGAGTTGTACAAAAGAGGGTATCTCCAGCCTTTGCTAAAATGTGTAGAAAGGTCGGAAGGCCGACACCTCATCCGGGAGGTGCACGAGGGATCTAATGGGAGCCACCAGGGGGCTCGCACCTTGGCCAAAAAGATCTTAAGACTAGGGTATTACTGGCCGACGCTGTTCAAAGATGCGGAAGAACATGTACAGAAGTGTTTGGCATGCCAGACATTTGCCCCGCTAATCCACGTTCCCCGGGAGGAGTTAATCGGAGTCGTAGGGGCTTGGCCGTTCAGTAGGTGGGGAATCGACTTGGTGGGACCATTCCCGACTGCCCCGGGAGGAGCCAAGTACTTGATTGTGGCAATCGATTACTTCAGTAAATGGGTGGAGGCAGAACCGCTCACCAACATACGGGGACTAACCTGTGTTAAGTTTTGCTGGAAGAACATCATTTGTCGATTCGGTATCCCGAAGATCATATTCACAGACAATGGGGCGCAGTTTGAGAATGATCCTTTCAAATCGTGGTGTGTTAAGTACGGTATTGAGCAGAGGTTGACGTCTGTATACCACCCTCAGGCGAACGGGCAAGTGGAAGTTACCAACCGTACCATCATTAAGGGATTAAAGACTCGCTTGGAAGGCGCGCGGGGAAATTGGATTTGGGAACTGCCCAGTGTTCTTTGGGCCCACCGGACTACAGAAAGTTCAGCTACCGGGGAATCTCCATATGGTTTGGTGTACGGGTCGGAGGCAGTGATACCCGCGGAGATCGGGATCCCGAGCCCCCGGACTCAATACCAGCGCCCGGAAGAAGAAGAGGATGGACGGCGCCTTGACTTGGACCTCCTGGAAGAAAAGCGGGAGAACGCGGCACTTCAGGAAGCCAAGATAAAGGAGCGAGTAAAGAGGTATTATGACAGAAGGGTGCGGAAGGAAGCCTTCATTCCAGGAGACTGGGTGATGAGGAGGAACGATAAGAGCCGCCAAGCCCCGGAGGGTAAACTTGCACCCAACTGGGAAGGCCCGTACAAGGTAAAGGAAGCATACCCGGGAGGGAGTTATGTGCTGGAGGACAAGCAGGGGAAGGAGGTCCCCAGAAGGTGGAATGTAGCTAATTTAAGAAGGTTTTACGGGAAGTAGAGTACCCCGCATTGTACTCTAGCTACTAAGGCATGAATATGCCAGGCATGGATATGCCGGGCATGAATATGCCAAGCATGAATATGCCCCGCCCGGAAGCATGAACATGCCCGGAGAAATACCCCGACGTTTGGCCTCGTCCCGGGTTTAGGAAGGAAAATTTGTAAAAAGGGACCCATGGGTAGCTCCCATTCGGGTGCCCCGCTAGAGTGGACCTGGAGCTTGGATGAAGCCCGGGGATCAAAGAATGTAATACGGGAAAGAGTTAATGAAAAGGGTCTGTTCAAGAAACAATTTTTATTTAATCTTTAAAATACAAATCGCATGAATATGTGGTCATAGTCATGGTAGGACAATTACATAAGCATTTTACATACAAGTATTCCTATCTATTTGCTACTAAACCCACTTGGGACCTGACCCGGAAGCACCCTCAAGGTTGCCCGGGCGGAAACCCCCTCCGAAGAATTGAGAGGATAGGAGATCTTCGGCAAAACGGGCATCCGGGGCTTGATTCCATGCAAGCTCCTCTTCCAGTTGCGCCGCATCCTCTTCGTTCAGTTCGGGGATAGGCACGACCACAGATCCCTCTGGAAGCGGCTCCGCCAGGCGCATCCTTCTCACCCCGGCAGAGGTGACGAACTTGTACTTAGGAAACATGACTGCTGCGCTCTTACCCTTCTCTTCCCGGCTAATACGAGTACCCTCGGCGGTTTTAACCCCCTTTGTGGTGACTCCAGAGTCGGCAATCTCCCGGATGCGTCTTATCAGACGGGCCACCTCGTCCGGGTCAATGGATACGGTCATGTCCTCGTACCTTTCGTACGCCACATCCACCTCCACCCGGGCAGGGACTCGGCGAAGGCTAGAGGGATAGGGCTCAGCCTCTCCCGCGGCAATCTTATTATGCCATTCAACGACATCCAGATAGGCCTTATGATTAGGACCTCCCTCACCAAACTTCTGCGGGTAGCCTCCATGCGTTCCATTGTCCTACGAACCCCGGCGGGAATGTCGGTGAGAGGAGACACCCCAACTAGGCCATTCTTGAGACCCAACAGATGATAGGATAGCCGGGTGACTAGTAGAGCATCCTGGAGGACCCTATTCCTGTGAGTAAGGGACCGATTCTCCTTCTCGAAATCGCAGAGAAGTCGGTTCTGAGCGGAGCGGGTTTCCAAAGTCCTGAGCTTTTCTTGCGCCCGTTCCAGTTCGCCCCACACCATACCAAGCTCCCGGGCGGTACGACGACGAGAGTTGTCCTGAAGGGTCTGCAACTCGGCAATAGTCTGATGAGAATTCAGGGCCTCCCGCATATGATCAGAAGCTAGGTTGAGGCAGTGATTCAGTGAGCCAAATTTGTTCTTCACAGCTTTGAGGAAAGATACCAGTACCCGGATTGTCCCAAATTCCTGGAGAAAGCAATCTAATCCCGCCTCAGCCAATGCCCGGTCAGCCTGGTTGCCTCCAAACCTCCAATGGGCTAATTTCCTTTGCAGAAAAGAGCATTGGAGACACCCAGCGCGGGGGAGAGAGAAGTAGGTACCAGAGGAACTGTTCGGATGAGGGAAAATATAAGGGGTGGGCTCTTGCGGGAGAGCTTCCTTTAAGTAATGCTCAGACTACAAAAGATAGTAAATTCGTTAAAAGTAGAACTTTGTCATTAATCAAAATTGGCACTAAGGCCGAAAGTTCTACATACGCTCCCCGGGGGAGGAAGATTACAAAATGAAATAAAAAGGATTACAAAAGGAAAAATAATGTACAACTAGAATAGAGTTATACATTGTCTTCAGCAGAGTTGTCTTCCCCCGGAACAGTATGAGCCCTCTCGTACCGCCTCTCCAATTCTACGAGGTCCTCGGTGCTCCATTCCGGGCCAGCATAGGCAGGAGCATCCACCGCCGGTTCATCAGCGACCCGCGCAGGAAATTCCACCTTCCGCGTGGCCTTCCGGGACTGATACAGCAGATCGTCCTGGCCCGCGCCAAGGCCTTCCCGGCAGTTGCCCTCTTGATCGTGGACTGCGCGATACCCAAAATTGTCAGGCACGGCGCAGTACTCATAGTAATCGCCCGACCAATGAGGCGTCTCCGGGACTACCCCATAGGTGTTGAAGTTTTCTGGGCCGGGGTCAGGGCAAGAGACATCATCAATCGCAGGCAGCTTGGCCTTCTTGATGTCCGAAGCGGAAGGAGCCCGGGAGGACATCTTCAGAGACTCCCACAGTTGGGGCACCAGACCTTTCAGATCCGCCTCCTGGAGGGATCTCCAACGATGGTTCAGCAAATCGTTGGCCTTGGGGCGGTAATAGGAAGCTTGGGCTTCGAGGCGAGCGGGCCCCGGAAGCCAACCCCGCAGGCTGCGGTACATCTCATGGCAAGCAACCGCGCTCGCCGCGGCTGCGATACCCTCCAGCTTTTGGTCAAAGTTGAGGGAGCGGAGGACCTTCTGGGTCACAGCATCCAGAGCCTCGAGCTGGGCATCTTTTTTGTCCTTCTTCAGGGAGGAGTATTTCTTCTCCACTTCGGCGAGCTTCTTCTCCTTCTCCGCCAATTTTCTCTCTCTGTCAGCCAGTTTCTTTTGAGAGGCCTCCAGCCGGGCCTCCAGATCATCCCGCCCGGCCAACTTCTCCCGGGTGTCACGAAGATTCTTCTCCATTGTGGCGAACAACCCCGCGCTATATTTTGAGTAGCCCCGGTTAAGTGCCTCGGTGAACTGGGGATCTGAAAGGAGGGAGTCGGCGAAGGCGACACTCTGCAAAACAGAACATAAACTTAGGAAAATTTGAATCAACCGTTAAGGAGAAGAGCGGGGCTGAAGTAGTTACCTCTTCATTCTCCTCCGGGATAGGCTCGGAAGTAGTAGCCCGCGGAGGAGTATCGCGAGCAGGAGGAGGAGGAGGAGGAGGAAAGTCCTGCGTCCTTTGACGAAGAGGAGGAGGCGACCCGGACAGCTCTCCGGGGGGTGGCCGTTTGAAACGCGAGCTTGCCCCGCCGCTGTAGACCGGATGCTGGATAAAGGTCCGGCGCCCGGGTGCAGGCGACGAGCTGGAAGTAGTACGGGCCTCAGAAGATGGCCCGGAGGAGCTCTGTGGGCGAGGCCGCGGCGGCGCACGGGGCTTCTGGGGAATAATGTCAGGATTCTCGGACGGAGGAAGTCCGGAGGCCGTTCGTTGGGGAGGGGCCTGGGGATCCGGATGGGTGTCCCGGACACGAGCGTTGTCCTCGGAGGACTTACCAGTAAAGGCCATGACGTCTGCGTGCAAGGAAGGTTGAACTGGAACAAAGAAAACAAGGAAGTTAGCAAGTAAAAAAAAAAAAGAAAAAAAAGGGTTCGTAAAAACAAGGTAAGAAATAAAGTCTTAACGGGCACCTCCATCCGGCCACACCGCAGAGATGCGCGGGAGTGTGAAGAGGTCGCTGGGGTAAATCCCGCGAGGCCAAAAATAACCCGCGTTCCCACTCTTGTAAAAAACCTCCATATCTAAGGGGGAAAGACGGAGGAAGCTGTGGTCACTAGCAACGACCGCAGGGAGGTTGGACAGAGGCTTCTTGTCCTCTGGAAGAATGGAATCATTCCAGGCGGGCATGGGATAAGCCCGGGAGTCGCACAGGAAGAAGCCTTTGGAAAGATACCCCTTGGCTGATCGGGGTTTGCTCAGGAGGAAGTCCTTTATCCCCGAACGGATGTTGAAGGAGAAGACGCCCGGGAAAGAAGCGTGCGCCTTCCGTAGAGCGTAAAAAGAGCGAAAGAGGAGAAGAGTAGGAGAAATGGCGCATCTAGCGCAGTTGAGAAGGAAAGCCAAGATCAGAGCCACCCCGTTAGGATGCATCTGGGCCGGGGCTATCTTATAGAAAGTGAGTATCTCGAGGAAGAGAGGAGGGAAGGGGAGGCTAAGCCCGTATTGAAAGTGTATACGCGGGATGCACGCGGCCTCTCGCTCGGAGGCCCCCGGGGGAAGCTTGGATAAGGAGGCATTAAGGGGAAGAGGAATGAAGGAGCGCTTGGCTAGATCCAAGACGTCCCTATCTACAGGAGGAGAGTCCCCGGAAACACCGAAATACTTAAGCCCTAATGGGCGCACCCCGTGAGTAGGCCCCCGGGGAACATCGTCGCCGAGCCCTTCGTCAAAAGCCTCCTCCCCTAAATCCTCCCGGGCATGACCAGGAGAACCACCCTGGCGGAAACTCATTTCTTCCAGGGCGAATGGGCCAGGGGCATCTCGTTCCCGGGGAATATCGGAATCCTCGGAACGAGCGTCCAGGGAAGAATTCGGAGAGGAGACAGGGCTATCGGCAGTCCTAAAATGGATCTCGTACGGGCTCTGGAACTCTTCGGTATCTAGAGAGGAGTTGGAGTGAAGCGGGGAACCCATAGAGAAGAAGAGAATAAGGAGATAGGGCTTACTTGGCTGAAAGGGCGAAGGAGCGAATGAGCAGAGCGTCTGGAGAAATTTTGCAGAAAGTAAACTAGTGAGAAGGAGGTTAGGCCCCTTATATAGACGGAGGAATAGGAACCGCCACCTCAAAAGGTGGAAAAGCAATAATGACACGATGAACGAGACACTGATCAATACAGAAGAGGAAAAGGCGGCGTCGTCAGAAACCCATTTTAGCACGGATGGGTCCTACCAGGAGAGTAGCAACCAAAGAGGGAGCGTTTAAAACCAGTTCCCCGCGTCATGAAAACCCGGATGACTGGTCTGGGGGGCTAGTGATAATACTGGCCCAGAATCCGGCTGGGCCAGGAAGGTCCGCGGCCCATAACTATCAAAGCAGTATCTTTCCCGCTGGAAGGTACATCCGGATAAGGAAGAGGACATATGATGACAAAGGAAGTGGTCCTGCACCTTATCCCCAAAGCAGGTAGAGCTCGGTTATAAATACTAGTCTCAAACAGTAAACAAGGTATGTGACTTATATCTCTCTACTTTATATTGAGAGCGCCTTCCGTACGTTTTCCTTCTCCGCTATCCCCATCTCATCATCACACCGGAGCCTCTTCCCCGGGACACCTCCCGGGGATTGTTTTGCAGGACTAAAGCGGGCCGATCTAGGAGGAGACCCGGATAGCATCCATACCCGGGAGACGGACGGATTTGGTAGCATCAGTATATGTCTACTCTGATGTTTTTCCCATAAATGTTGATGACAATACAAGGCTCGAGTTCTTCAAGGCCCACGAGTCCTCGAGCTTATTGCACGAAGATAATACTCGTATTACATATTTAATTCATTTCTACATGGAATGAAATATTACATAACCTAATATTTGAAGTCTATTACTAGAGTATTAAGAAAAGGGTTTGTAACTCTAGATAGGAAGTTATTTGGGTAAAGTAAGGATCTGGGCTTTCCTAAATGGAAACAGTTTTTGGACGTTGAGGCCTAAATTTGGGAAATGATTCAAGTGCAGGCTAGTCTTTTCCGTAGAACCGTTGGAGATGATGATGATGACAAGGGGAGGAAATATCTATAAGCCTTAGCTTAACTGGGATTTGGAGAAGATTAGCATTATACAAATAAGTTCCATAATATGATCAAAAAAATAAAAAAATTCCATAACATTAGTTCCATGAGAAAATGGTGTCAAAGCAAGCATCGCAAATCAAGATTTGATTGGCATTGTTTACTAGATTCAATCTCGTCATGAACATGAAAATTGCTCTAAGATGCGATGGAAACCCACAGTCATAAGTAATGATGCATTGGCTTGGATCTTTCTACACTGTCGAAGTCTCGGGTAATTTGGTGACAATGTAGTAGATATCTTGGCTGAAGGAATTAAATCTTCGCTTACATATCTAGGAGTAAAATAGAAGAATTGGATGATGACTAAAATAGTATTTTTATGTAAATTGCACATATGTGTTTTCTTATTTAGCTATAGGGGCTCACTTGTAATATAAATAGCTATGTTAATCCTAAAAGAAATCATTTTGGGAAATTCCCTTTACATGGTATCAGTCGCCACCACCACCCCCTCTTCATCAAATTTTTAATTTTTGTTCCGACGCCATGGCTAACGACAAGCTTTCTGACAGGCTTTCTCTCAACACGATGATCCATTTCCTCAATACCAAGCTTGATGCAACAACGTATTTGCAATGAAAGAAACAGGTCCAGTATGTGCTTCGACCTCAGGGTTTGTTTGGCCATCTTGATGGCTCCACTCCGTGTCCAGCCATTCCGGTGTTGCAGATTCCGGCTTCTTCCTCCTCTATGCCGCCTGATCCTTCTATGCCGCTGAGAAGGCCAAGTAAGTGTATGACTCTGCCAAGGCATCCTATGATTCATGGGTGCTTGATGATCAAAGGTTATGTAGCATTCTCTATGCTTCTCTCTCTCCAAATGCTAAGAATGAGGTTTTTCAGTGTGATACCGCGAAGGACATGTGGGATGCTTTGGTTTCTTACTGCGTTGGGCCATGATTATAAGGATTTTAGAGCCCCCATCGCTTCCTGTAATCCCCTTCCTACTTACGTTAACGTGGTTGAAGAGGCAAAGGGATACGAGGCTTTTTTGCTCAATTTGAAGCGTATGAAAGGTCCGGTTGTGCAGGAAATGAGCAACACAAGTCCTGTCATTTTTATGGCAGCCGAGCAGCAGCTGCAGTTTGCCTAGCAGCAGCAACCGTCCGCACAGCAGCATCAGGTTGAAGGCGCGTGGTGGTGGCGTGTTACGCCCACGGCCCGGACAGAGCCGTTCCAGCGGCCGGCATGGTGGTCGTCCTTCCTGGCGGTCTCCTGGTAGCGGTCAATGGTCCAGAACAGCGGCTAATGGTTCTCAGATTCAGTTTTACATGTGTGAAGGATTCGGGCATATTTCGAGTCAATGTCCCTTTTCTGTTCCGCGTCATATGCCTCCGGTTGTCCAGCCCTATGCTCAGCTGCACTACTCACCTCACATGGCTCAGATTAGTCAGGTTCCTCATTCGGTTCAGGCTCATGTAGCTCAGCAGTTTCAGCCGTATGCAAATCCCATGTTTCAGGCTCCTTCAGTTCAGCAGGCTCTTGTTGCACCTCATTACTCGCCCTCTGCTCCACCATATCTGACTTATCTCACTTCAAAGTTCCATCCGTCTGCTTCTCCTGCTCCATCCTTTGTTGCTTCAGAGTGGTTTTTGGACTCAAGCGCGACAAATCACATGAGCTCTTCTGCTTCGAACCTGTCGAGTGTCACTCCTTACACTAGCAACACTCCTGTCTCTGTTGGTAATGGTGTTTCACTTTCTATTGCTGCTGTTGGTGATGTTCGAATTAGCCCTACTTTGCGTTTATCTGATTATTGCATGTATCTGCTTGGTCCGAGTCCATTTCAAGTAAGGCTGGGGCCTGGAAGCATAATCTACGTTAAGCTCCAGGAAAGCAAAATCTTCAGAAGGTAAGACAGGGGCGATCCGGGGAGAAGGCATTTGTTTCGGGACCTTCTCGGTAGGCTTCTCAATTGTCCGGCGGTGTTGAGAGTGGCTGCCTGTCATTTAAGGAGTGGGGACTAAGGAAAGCTCTTCGGGCAAACCTCAGATAACTGCAAAGAAACATCACAGGATAAGAAAACAAGAAGGAGACACGAAAGGAAAGAAAACCACAAGTAATAGCTGGAATAGGAAATCACAAGGGAACCTTTGGGAGGCAATTCAAATTAGAATCGAGGCACCGTAATTCATCCAACTAGATTGAAAGAGTAACACCCAGAATTCATCCAACTCTTGACGCAATCGCTTTTACTATACATGATCGAACTACCCCTCAGGTAAAAGCTAAACACCCCGGGAGTGGAAGAATGAAAAAGGGCAATGCGATGAAAGGATCGAAATAGGTTAAAGGTTTCTTTCAAATTATGCCGATGACAGAGAGTGAGGAACCCAAGGACAGTGGCAAGGATGGAGTTGAGGTGGGGATATAGAGAAGTACTCAAAGATGGAGGAAAAGAAGGAAGAGAAAGCCCAAAGAGGATGTAACGGGCTGGGAGGCAAGGAGCACCAGACCGGAACTAGTCATTATCTATGAGAGATAATTGGGAATCTAGGGGGAGGGGAATGAAGGAGCTCTCGGAAAGATTCCTCACATCCTCAGTGAGCCTTTCCGGGCAGGGCTCGGGGTTACAACGGAACCCAAGAAGAAGGAGGCGAGGAACACGGGTCACGGATTGATGAGGTCTCTTAACCTTGTCAACTCGATCATTACCTTTTCTCGCCCTCTTAGCAGACGAGGTTGTTGCAGGATGATCGATAGGAGTCAGAGAACCCAAATCAGAGTAAGGCCATCAAACTCTGGACGAACAACTCGGTTCGTGGGATCAGACTAAGTGGTGGAAGAGTCGGATTGAGAAGGGGAGATATCCATTGCGCTCTCGATCCTAGGGATTAGGTTAACACTAGAGGGAGTTCTTACAGTAGGCCGCACGATGGAAGAAAAAGAATGAGAGGGAAAAGGAGGGGTACGTGAAATTTAAAAGGGCGAAAGGGAGAGATGGTGAAGAGAAGAGGAAAGGAAAATGAGCTATTTATTAAGGCGGAGAGAAAACAAGGAAAATATTGAGGGTACGGGAAAATGATTACACACAGGAAAATAGAAAAAGAGACATTGGGAAAGAGGAATCGTTTGAAAACGTGTAACAACAACTCATCAGGATACCGGAACCACCGAGGCAAGAAAAAACAAAAGTCCTTCGGAGGAGAAGCCTCAGACCTTCCGTCTTGGGGGGCTTGTGATGATACCAAAGATTCGGATCTTGGCGACTTTCCAGGAAACTTCCGGGTCACGTGGAAAAGATAAGGATCGGCCCGTACGCTCACGTGGAGAGGAGGCGCCACTCATACGGGGAGATGACGTACACTGATGATGAGGCATAAAGAGGAGGATCAGGACGCCGATAAATAGATGCCACAATTAACCATTCCAGTTAAGTTCTCTAACTCTTGAATACGGATTTTTTAGTACATGAAATCTCATCATCACACCGGAGCTACCACCCCCGGGGTAGCGCCGGGGGGGCTTGTTTTGCAGGCATCAGAGGACAGGTCCCTAGCGGGGGTTATCCGAGGCTAATGAGCTCGGATAGCCAGGAGCCATTAGCGAGCTGATAGGTCCTAGATATACTCTTATTTTGTAGCATTTGAGAGCTGTCTTAGATAGTATTTTGTGTAATTATATTAGACTTTTAGACCGAATCATTCATAGTGGTTTGAAATTGAAGACGTGCATTTCGATCTTGAATTGCACTTGCGATGGATTTGAATGATTTGAAGACCTTCTATGACCGTCCTGACCGCGTTTGATACATTGAAGAACCGGTCGTAGAAGTGGCGTGAAGGCACACTCTCGCGGGCCGCGAACCCTAGGTCGCGAACCGCGAGGGTGTGTGTTGCTGTTTTGAAGATGCCGAGTTTCGCGAGCCGCGAGGACCAGACGCGAGCCGCGAGGACCAGACGCCGAGACACGGGCGCGAGACTCCGGTCGCGGACACGCCGAGACACGGGCGCGAGACTCCGGTCGCGGACCACGCCGAGACCGAGACACGGGCGCGCGCACCACGCCGAGACACGGGCGCGAGACTCCGGTCGCGGACCACGCCGAGACCGAGACACGGGCGCGCGCACCACGCCGAGACCGAGACACGGGCGCGCGGGGCGCGAATCCTCGGCCGCGAGCCGCGAGAATCAGGCTCGCGGTCCGCGAGGGATTTCGCGCGACCCGCGAAGGCCCTGCAAGTGGCATTTTGTTTTGAGTTATTTTTGTTATTTTTGGAAGTATAAAAGGAACTTATCCTCAATGTTTAGAGGTCGTTTTTTACAGAGCTCCCAATCCAAAAACACCCAATTTCCTTAGTTTTTCTTCCCTTTGATTCTATGTTTGAATATGTATTGATTAGAATGATTGTTGTAGCTTAATCTTCCTTGGGAGCAATTGATTAAACTTCTATTCTTGAGATTTTCATGAACTTTCATATGCTTCTATATATGGTTTGATTATCATTTGATGAACTTGTCTTGAATTGTATATGAATGTTGTTAATCTTGCTATATTTGCCATGGGCTTTGTGTTTTAAATCAATTGCATGCCTCATAGTTTAGCTAATGGTAGTTTAAACCCTAGTTTTAGTTTAATTTGGAGATTAGGTTAATTAGAAGTGATTGGGGGGTGACAAACCCTTTTGCTTGCTAGCCATAGAGTAATTTAGCCTAGTTGGTAGAGTAATTGGTAATTAGAGAGGTTGTGTGATTGTTGTTATGAAACATGGTAAATTGTAGTCATGGGAATGAATTGTTTATGAGTTTGAATTATTGCATGTCTTCGTAGGAACCTAATGTGATCATTGATCCTTCGTTATATGTAATTGTAGAGTTGAGATATTCATTTCCAATGTGTGATTATATGCATCGAATTGCTAGATTCGTGGGTAGATGTTAGCATTTACCCCAATATCATAAAGTAGCAAATATGAATTGAGATTTGTATGTTATCATCATCTTAGTTCTTTATAGTTTTCAAATGTCTTGTCCAACGCTCACGTTATCGATGAGTATGGGTGAGTTTGTCGATTCTCCATTGTTAATTCCATTGTCGATGTATCTAGATGTTATCATCTAGGTGGATTGATAATGAGGGCTCTTGAGGGATGTGTTCATGCTCACTAGCTATTATAGAGAGAATAGGATGTTTTTCATCCACGACTAATGATCATAAACCTTAGATGTGAAGCGTTCACTCAATGATTAATCGATAGTTGAAGTTGAAGTCAATTGCCTCCCAAGGCCTTGTATTTGCATTGTAGTGTAGTTTATCTTAGTTGCTTTCTTTCGTAGTGTAATAAACCAAACTCAAAACCCCCCCCCCCTGTTTACCTTGCTTTCTATATAATATATATGTATGTGTTAACAATCTTTGCTAAAACACTAAACAAGATCCTTCTCCTTGTGGTTCGATCCCTACTTCCCACTATCTACTCTATAGTAGTTAGAAGTCGTAGGTGAATATAAATGTGTTTTGATTGAGTGGGATTCCCATTTACGACGTGGGGAAATCGCTTGTCACGAGCAGTCTGCATACTTCATCGACAATCAACACCCCGAAACCCTAGGATACGTCAGCTATTCGAGGTCCGGATTACTGGCGCGGAAACGCCCCGCATCAAACTCCATAATGTTTCTGATGTCCTTCCTGCTCACTATGTGCAAAATTCAAAGCTAAATTTGTGGAAGATCGGAGTTATTCATACTTTGTCATTCTTGTCTCCGCAAACCCTGGGTTTTAAGTGAGAGAAAGGTCAATGACAATGCCACAATTATTGTTGTTGATTAAACACTTTTTTGACCGGCGGATTTATTTTAGACCATCTGATACAAATTCATAAATTCTCAATTTATCTAGATCACTGTGTTAAGTTTTATAAAATATTATTTAATTTATACCGTAAAAATACATCGATAAATTTAATATGCATATTTTTTTATTAAAATATGAGATATGAAATTGAAATAGGATCATACGATTTATTTTTTAGCTTTTCAAAATATATATAGAATATTGTGTTAAAAAAAGAAATTTTAAACATATTTTGGATTGTCTTATCTTAGTCAAAAAAAATTATTTTACGTATTATCAATTGCTTTAATTAGACCCAAATACCGACAACATATTTTACTATTTTCAAAATCTCTACCAAACGTTATCTTTGACTAGTACTGCTCACAAATATACAACTCTTTATAAATTTGAATTCGCCTTGACGGACATTTTTCATCAATCACTAATCTTGCATCATTACAAACCTTGTTTACCTTTCCCTACAAAAACTTTTTGTTGAACATGGAGAATAGAAAAAATTATCTGGATTTGGAGGATCAAAAGTCTCTAAATAGGTCTTTGGTACCCAATTCAATCTTGTATGGATCTAAGAAGCGGCATGAAAATCTTTTCGGTGAGTATAACTTTACTTGTTATTTTGGTGGTGTGAAAATTTATAAAGTTTAGTGATTTATCTGATTTAAAATGTTTCATTGTAGAGAATGGAAAAAGAGTTCGTATAAGTAGCAATAAGAAATCTGACTGGGAAATAGACGATCCCAATTCTCTGAAAGGGTTCATCTCAATCCCGTCTGGATCTAAAAAGGGACATGAAAATCTTTTTGGTGAGTATGAAATTCCTTTTCTTATTGTGATTGTGTAAAAACTAATCATGTTTAGTGGTGATTTGTCTAATTTATATCTTTAAAATAAAATTGAATATTTCATTTTAGATGATGGAGAAGGAGGTAAAGGAGACGAATTTTTCCGTACGCAGAGTAGTCGAATTTATGATTGGGAAAGACAAAATAAAAATTCCCTAAAGAGGTCCATCTCAATTCCGTGTGGATCTAAACAGGGACGCAAAAATATTATCGGTGAGTATTTCCTTTTTATTATGATTGTGTAAAAATAATAAAATTTAGTGATTTGTCCGAGTTATTTTTGTTTAAAATGAAAGTGAATGTTTCATTTTAGAGGATGGAGAAAGAGCTAGAGAAGATCGTATCAAAATTAGTAAGATATATCAAAATTCTCCAAGAAAATCCATCTTAATTTCGTCTGGATCTAAAAGGAGACGTGAAAATCTTACCGGTTAGTGTAATTTTATCGCTACCATGATGTTGTAAAAATTTATAAATTTTAGTGATTTGTCTGACTTATGTGTCTTTCTTTAAAATTTTCATGTAAGACAATGGAGAAAGGGTTAGAAGAGAGAAAGCTCATCATATGAGCAGTCATAGGATACAAGATCAAAACTCCCTAAGAAAATCCATCTCAGCCCCATATGGATTTAAAGAGAATCATAAAAATCCTTTTGGTGAGTATAAATATTGTTGTATTGTTATGATTGTGTAAAATTGAATAATGTTTAGTGATTTATCTAAGTTATATGTCGTTAATTAAATTTGATGTTTCATTTTAGATAATAGAGAAGGAGGTAGAGCAGAAGAAATTGCTCATATAAGGAGTGGTAGGATATATGATTGGAAAATGCGGGATCAAAATTCCCTAAAAAGTTCAAATGTATCTCCCTCAATCCTATATGGATATAAAAAGGGACATGGAAATAAAATCGGTGAGCATTGAATTTTTATTTTTTATTTTTAAAAGTTATGATCTAAAAATTAGTATCTAAAAGTTATTTATCAGAGTTATAACTTAAAATAAGATTGAATGTTTCATTTTAGAGAAAGGAGAAAGAGTCAGGGGAGAAGCAATTCAACGAAGAATATATAATGCAAAATATAATTTGGAAATGGACAATCAAAAGTCCCTAAAAAGGTCACTCGAGCCCGCCTCAAATCTGTCTGGACCTAAAAAGAGACATGCAAATACTATTGGTGAGCATTTAATCCTTATACATGGTTTATGATGGTAAAAATTATTTATTTTCTAAGCGATCTATAATCATGTAATTTGACATAAAATTGATTGTTTTTTCCATTTAGAGAAAGGAGAAGGATGTCGAGGAGGAGAAATTCTTCCACCAAAGAGTAGAAAGAAAATAGATCCGTGGGGAACAAACACGTTTTCAGATGGAAGTATTCCTAGACCTTCATATCCGTTTTTCGTCACGCGGCTTAACAAGAAAAGACCATGTGAATTGGTATGTTCTTAAAATTAAAATTATTTAATTCTACTATTTGCTATTTATGAACCCATTTGTTATTGGAAAAGTTGATGCTAGTTTACAAATAGCGTCAGTTTATTCATTTAAGTTTATATTGATGTTCCCTCACAATATATTGATGTTGATTATGTACTGTAATTGATGTTGTGTATTTATATGTTGAATTTCAATTTTGATTGTTATCAATTGATGTTGTCTTTGTTCATATTAACATTGTGTATAAATTCATTTTTAATCATACTTGTAATTGAATAATTAATATGTAGAAAATTTTCCAACCTTTACGCTGCCTCATATGAGAATTTGTGGTTATGGACATTTTAAAAATTTTAAATAAAATTTCCTAGTTTTGTTTTAAAATTCTCATGACTCCATGGTTTAACTTACTTCTTTTAACACTCCTCCAATTTTTAAGATGATAAGGTAGCTTTCATGTTTTTTGTCATGCTAAGGTACCTAAATTTGAAGTTGTGTCATATGAAGGTTTTTGAAAATTATGACTGGAGTCAAACTTACCAAATAAGTGCATTAAACACATATTGTTTGAATATTAGTATATTCAAACTCTCTTTTTCAGAAACGGTTTATTTTTCCATACATATGTAGCATGTTTTTTTCCCTCTTTTGGACATGAAATATTTACTTAGTTATCCATTTTTCGTTGAAGGTTATCCCATATGATACAATTAAATTCTATCAACTGGAACTTCCCAAGAACGCAGTCATCGGTGATGTTGAGGGGAGGCAATGGAAGATTAATCTTGGCCAGTGGACTAATGGTAGACAAGCATATCACGGTGGCTGGAAAGACCTATGTGAGGCGAACTTGATCAATGAGGATGATACATGCATCTGCGAGTTCCGTCCATGTAGGGTCCACGGTATGGACCTTCGAATTAAGATCATCCGAGCAACCTAAATAAACAAGTTTATCGTCGTATGCTACATGTTTTTCGTTGATACTCACTTGAGAAAAGATCATTCTGCTACTTCAATAAAGAAATTTCATTTTTTTTTGTAGAAAACTGATTTCATGGTTTTTGGATGTAATATATTATGAATAGTCATTATATGATATGCATATTCATATATTCATGTATTATGGTATTTAAGATATATGTATATGTCTACTCTGATGTTTTTCCCATAAATGTTGATGACAATACAAGGCTCGAGTTCTTCAAGGCCCACGAGTCCTCGAGCTTATTGCACGAAGATAATACTCGTATTACATATTTAATTCATTTCTACATGGAATGAAATATTACATAACCTAATATTTGAAGTCTATTACTAGAGTATTAAGAAAAGGGTTTGTAACTCTAGATAGGAAGTTATTTGGGTAAAGTAAGGATCTGGGCTTTCTTAAATGGAAACAGTTTTTGGACGTTGAGGCCTAAATTTGGGAAATGATTCAAGTGCAGGCTAGTATTTTCCGTAGAACCGTTGGAGATTATGATGATGACAAGGGGAGGAAATATCTATAAGCCTTAGCTTAACTGGGATTTGGAGAAGATTAGCATTATACAGATAAGTTCCATAATATGATCAAAAAAATAAAAAAATTCCATAACATTAGTTCCATGAGAAAATGGTGTCAAAGCAAGCATCGCAAATCAAGATTTGATTGGCATTGTTTACTAGATTCAATCTCGTCATGAACATGAAAATTGCTCTAAGATGCGATGGAAACCCACAGTCATAAGTAATGATGCATTGGCTTGGATCTTTCTACACTGTCGAAGTCTCGGGTAATTTGGTGACAATGTAGTAGATATCTTGGCTGAAGGAATTAAATCTTCGCTTACATATCTAGGAGTAAAATAGAAGAATTGGATGATGACTAAAATAGTATTTTTATGTAAATTGCACATATGTGTTTTCTTATTTAGCTATAGGGGCTCACTTGTAATATAAATAGCTATGTTAATCCTAAAAGAAATCATTTTGGGAAATTCCCTTTACATGGTATCAGTCGCCAAGGTCGATCTTCCCCCTTTCTGAAGAATAAAGGGTTTCGAAAACCCTCTTTCTCCCACCACCACCACCCCCTCTTCATCAAATTTTTAATTTTTGTTCCGACGCCATGGCTAACGACAAGCTTTCTGACAGGCTTTCTCTCAACACGATGATCCATCTCCTCAATACCAAGCTTGATGCAACAACGTATTTGCAATGAAAGAAACAGGTCCAGTATGTGCTTCGACCTCAGGGTTTGTTTGGCCATCTTGATGGCTCCACTCCGTGTCCAGCCATTCCGGTGTTGCAGATTCCGGCTTCTTCCTCCTCTATGCCGCCTGATCCTTCTATGCCGCTGAGAAGGCCAAGTAAGTGTATGACTCTGCCAAGGCATCCTATGATTCATGGGTGCTTGATGATCAAAGGTTATGTAGCATTCTCTATGCTTCTCTCTCTCCCAATGCTAAGAATGAGGTTTTTCAGTGTGATACCGCGAAGGACATGTGGGATGCTTTGCCACTACTTATCAACATGGCACAACGATCGCCACATTCATTCTTCGTCAACAGGCATCTCTCATCCGCAAAAGTGGTACAGTTCATGATCTCCACCTTGCTTATATGAAATTTTTTGATCAATTATCTGTTATGGGTGAACCTGCTACGAATCGTGAGAAATTGCTTTGGTTTCTTACTGCGTTGGGCCATGATTATAAGGATTTTAGAGCTCCAATCGCTTCCTGTAATCCCCTTCCTACTTACGTTAACGTGGTTGAAGAGGCAAAGGGATACGAGGCTTTTTTGCTCAATTTGAAGCGTATGAAAGGTCCGGTTGTGCAGGAAATGAGCAACACAGGTCCTGTCATTTTTATGGCAGCCGAGCAGCAGCTGCAGTTTTCCTAGCAGCAGTAACCGTCCGCACAGCAGCATCAGGTTGAAGGCGCGTGGTGGTGGCGTGTTACGCCCACGGCCCGGACAGAGCCGTTCCAGCGGCCGGCATGGTGGTCGTCCTTCCTGGCGGTCTTCTGGTAGCGGTCAATGGTCCAGAACAGCGGCTAATGGTTCTCAGATTCAGTGTTACATGTGTGAAGGATTCGGGCATATTTCGAGTCAATGTCCCTTTTCTGTTCCGCGTCATATGCCTCCGGTTGTCCAGCCCTATGCTCAGCAGCACTACTCACCTCACATGGCTCAGATTAGTCAGGTTCCTCATTCGGTTCAGGCTCATGTAGCTCAGCAGTTTCAGCCGTATGCAAATCCCATGTTTCAGGCTCCTTCAGTTCAGCAGGCTCTCGTTGCACCTCATTACTCGCCCTCTGCTCCACCATATCTGACTTATCTCACTTCAAAGTTCCATCCGTCTGCTTCTCCTGCTCCATCCTTTGTTGCTTCAGAGTGGTTTTTGGACTCAAGCGCGACAAATCACATGAGCTCTTCTGCTTCGAACCTGTCGAGTGTCACTCCTTACACTAGCAACACTCCTGTCTCTGTTGGTAATGGTGTTTCACTTTCTATTGCTGCTGTTGGTGATGTTCGAATTAGCCCTACTTTGCGTTTATCTGATTATTGCATGTATCTGCTTGGTCCGAGTCCATTTCAAGTAAGGCCGGGGCCTGGAAGCATAATCTACGTTAAGCTCCAGGAAAGCAAAATCTTCAGAAGGTAAGACAGGGGCGATCCGGGGAGAAGGCACTTGTTTCGGGACCTTCTCGGTAGACTTCTCAATTGTCCGGCGGTGTTGAGAGTGGCTGCCTGTCATTTAAGGAGTGGGGACTAAGGAAAGCTCTTCGGGCAAACCTCAGATAACTGCAAAGAAACATCACAGGATAAGAAAACAAGAAGGAGACACGAAAGGAAAGAAAACCACAAGTAATAGCTGGAATAGGAAATCACAAGGGAACCTTTGGGAGGCAATTCAAAATAGAATCGAGGCACCGTAATTCATCCAACTAGATTGAAAGAGTAACACCCAGAATTCATCCAACTTTTGACGCAATCGCTTTTACTATACATGATCGAACTACCCCTCAGGTAAAAGCTAAACACCCCGGGAGTGGAAGAATGAAAAAGGGCAATGCGATGAAAGGATCGAAATAGGTTAAAGGTTTCTTTCAAATTATGCCGATGACAGAGAGTGAGGAACCCAAGGACAGTGGCAAGGATGGAGTTGAGGTGGGGATATAGAGAAGTACTCAAAGATGGAGGAAAAGAAGGAAGAGAAAGCCCAAAGAGGATGTGACGGGCTGGGAGGCAAGGAGCACCAGACCGGAACTAGTCATTATCTATGAGAGATAATTGGGAATCTAGGGGGAGGGGAATGAAGGAGCTCTCGGAAAGATTCCTCACATCCTCAGTGAGCCTTTCCGGGCTGGGCTCGGGGTTACAACGGAACCCAAGAAGAAGGAGGCGAGGAACACGGGTCACGGATTGATGAGGTCTCTTAACCTTGTCAACTCGATCATTACCTTTTCTCGCCCTCTTAGCAGACGAGGTTGTTGCAGGATGATCGATAGGAGTCAGAGAACCCAAATCAGAGTAAGGCCATCAAACTCTGGACGAACAACTCGGTTCGTGGGATCAGACTAAGTGGTGGAAGAGTCGGATTGAGAAGGGGAGATATCCATTGCGCTCTCGATCCTAGGGATTAGGTTAACACTAGAGGGAGTTCTTACAGCAGGCCGCACGATGGAAGAAAAAGAATGAGAGGGAAAAGGAGGGGTACGTGAAATTTAAAAGGGCGAAAGGGAGAGATGGTGAAGAGAAGAGGAAAGGAAAATGAGCTATTTATTAAGGCGGAGAGAAAACAAGGAAAATATTGAGGGTAGGGGAAAATGATTACACACAGGAAAATAGAAAAAGAGACATTGGGAAAGAGGAATCGTTTGAAAACATGTAACAACAACTCATCAGGATACCGGAACCACCGAGGCAAGAAAAAACAAAAGTCCTTCGGAGGAGAAGCCTCAGACCTTCCGTCTTGGGGGGCTTGTGATGATACCAAAGATTCGGATCTTGGCGACTTTCCAGGAAACTTCCGGGTCACGTGGAAAAGATAAGGATCGGCCCGTACGCTCACGTGGAGAGGAGGCGCCACTCATACGGGGAGATGACGTACACTGATGATGAGGCATAAAGAGGAGGATCAGGACGCCGATAAATAGATGCCACAATTAACCATTCCAGTTAAGTTCTCTAACTCTTGAATACGGATTTTTTAGTACATGAAATCTCATCATCACACCGGAGCTACCACCCCCGGGGTAGCGCTGGGGGGGCTTGTTTTGCAGGCATCAGAGGACAGGTCCCTAGCAGGGGTTATCCGAGGCCAAGGAGCTCGGATAGCCAGGAGCCATTAGCGAGCAGTCTGCATACTTCATCGACAATCAACACCCCGAAACCCTAGGATACGTCAGCTATTCGAGGTCCGGATTACTGGTGCGGAAACGCCCCGCATCAAACTCCATAATGTTTCTGATGTCCTTCCTGCTCACTATGTGCAAAATTCAAAGCTAAATTTGTGGAAGATCGGAGTGATTCATACTTTGTCATTCTTGTCTCCGCAAACCCTGGGTTTTAAGTGAGAGAAAGGTCAATGACAATGCCACAATTATTGTTGTTGATTAAACACTTTTTTGACCGGCGGATTTATTTTAGACCATCTGATACAAATTCATAAATTCTCAATTTATCTAGATCACTGTGTTAAGTTTTATAAAATATTATTTAATTTATACCGTAAAAATACATCGATAAATTTAATATGCATATTTTTTTATTAAAATATGAGATATGAAATTGAAATAGGATCATACGATTTATTTTTTAGCTTTTCAAAATATATATAGAATATTGCGTTAAAAAAAGAAATTTTAAACATATTTTGGATTGTCTTATCTTAGTCAAAAAAAATTATTTTACGTATTATCAATTGCTTTAATTAGACCCAAATACCGGCAACATATTTTACTATTTTCAAAATCTCTACCAAACGTTATCTTTGACTAGTACTGCTCACAAATATACAACTCTTTATAAATTTGGATTCGCCTTGACGGACATTTTTCATCAATCACTAATCTTGCATCATTACAAACCTTGTTTACCTTTCCCTACAAAAACTTTTTGTTGAACATGGAGAATAGAAAAAATTATCTGGATTTGGAGGATCAAAAGTCTCTAAATAGGTCTTTGGTACCCAATTCAATCTTGTATGGATCTAAGAAGCGGCATGAAAATCTTTTCGGTGAGTATAACTTTACTTGTTATTTTGGTGGTGTGAAAATTTATAAAGTTTAGTGATTTATCTGATTTAAAATGTTTCATTGTAGAGAATGGAAAAAGAGTTCGTATAAGTAGCAATAAGAAATCTGACTGGGAAATAGACGATCCCAATTCTCTGAAAGGGTTCATCTCAATCCCGTCTGGATCTAAAAAGGGACATGAAAATCTTTTTGGTGAGTATGAAATTCCTTTTCTTATTGTGATTGTGTAAAAACTAATCATGTTTAGTGGTGATTTGTCTAATTTATGTCTTTAAAATAAAATTGAATATTTCATTTTAGATGATGGAGAAGGAGGTAAAGGAGACGAATTTTTCCGTACGCAGAGTAGTCGAATTTATGATTGGGAAAGACAAAATAAAAATTCTCTAAAGAGGTCCATCTCAATTCCGTGTGGATCTAAACAGGGACGCAAAAATATTATCGGTGAGTATTTCCTTTTTATTATGATTGTGTAAAAATAATAAAATTTAGTGATTTGTCCGAGTTATTTTTGTTTAAAATGAAAGTGAATGTTTCATTTTAGAGGATGGAGAAAGAGCTAGAGAAGATCGTATCAAAATTAGTAAGATATATCAAAATTCTCCAAGAAAATCCATCTTAATTTCGTCTGGATCTAAAAGGAGACGTGAAAATCTTACCGGTTAGTGTAATTTTATCGCTACCATGATGTTGTAAAAATTTATAAATTTTAGTGATTTATCTGACTTATGTGTCTTTCTTTAAAATTTTCATGTAAGACAATGGAGAAAGGGTTAGAAGAGAGAAAGCTCATCATATGAGCAGTCATAGGATACAAGATCAAAACTCCCTAAGAAAATCCATCTCAGCCCCATATGGATTTAAAGAGAATCATAAAAATCCTTTTGGTGAGTATAAATATTGTTGTATTGTTATGATTGTGTAAAATTGAATAATGTTTAGTGATTTATCTAAGTTATATGTCGTTAATTAAATTTGATGTTTCATTTTAGATAATAGAGAAGGAGGTAGAGCAGAAGAAATTGCTCATATAAGGAGTGGTAGGATATATGATTGGAAAATGCGGGATCAAAATTCCCTAAAAAGTTCAAATGTATCTCCCTCAATCCTATATGGATATAAAAAGGGACATGGAAATAAAATCGGTGAGCATTGAATTTTTATTTTTTATTTTTAAAAGTTATGATCTAAAAATTAGTATCTAAAAGTTATTTATCAGAGTTATAACTTAAAATAAGATTGAATGTTTCATTTTAGAGAAAGGAGAAAGAGTCAGGGGAGAAGCAATTCAACGAAGAATATATAATGCAAAATATAATTTGGAAATGGACAATCAAAAGTCCCTAAAAAGGTCACTCGAGCCCGCCTCAAATCTGTCTGGACCTAAAAAGAGACATGCAAATACTATTGGTGAGCATTTAATCCTTATACATGGTTTATGATGGTAAAAATTATTTATTTTCTAAGCGATCTATAATCATGTAATTTGACATAAAATTGATTGTTTTTTCCATTTAGAGAAAGGAGAAGGATGTCGAGGAGGAGAAATTCTTCCACCAAAGAGTAGAAAGAAAATAGATCCGTGGGGAACAAACACGTTTTCAGATGGAAGTATTCCTAGACCTTCATATCCGTTTTTCGTCACGCGGCTTAACAAGAAAAGACCATGTGAATTGGTATGTTCTTAAAATTAAAATTATTTAATTCTACTATTTGCTATTTATGAACCCATTTGTTATTGGAAAAGTTGATGCTAGTTTACAAATAGCGTCAGTTTATTCATTTAAGTTTATATTGATGTTCCCTCACAATATATTGATGTTGATTATGTACTGTAATTGATGTTGTGTATTTATATGTTGAATTTCAATTTTGATTGTTATCAATTGATGTTGTCTTTGTTCATATTAACATTGTGTATAAATTCATTTTTAATCATACTTGTAATTGAATAATTAATATGTAGAAAATTTTCCAACCTTTACGCTGCCTCATATGAGAATTTGTGGTTATGGACATTTTAAAAATTTTAAATAAAATTTCCTAGTTTTGTTTTAAAATTCTCATGACTCCATGGTTTAACTTACTTCTTTTAACACTCCTCCAATTTTTAAGATGATAAGGTAGCTTTCATGTTTTTTGTCATGCTAAGGTACCTAAATTTGAAGTTGTGTCATATGAAGGTTTTTGAAAATTATGACTGGAGTCAAACTTACCAAATAAGTGCATTAAACACATATTGTTTGAATATTAGTATATTCAAACTCTCTTTTTCAGAAACGGTTTATTTTTCCATACATATGTAGCATGTTTTTTCCCTCTTTTGGACATGAAATATTTACTTAGTTATCCATTTTTCGTTGAAGGTTATCCCATATGATACAATTAAATTCTATCAACTGGAACTTCCCAAGAACGCAGTCATCGGTGATGTTGAGGGGAGGCAATGGAAGATTAATCTTGGCCAGTGGACTAATGGTAGACAAGCATATCACGGTGGCTGGAAAGACCTATGTGAGGCGAACTTGATCAATGAGGATGATACATGCATCTGCGAGTTCCGTCCATGTAGGGTCCACGGTATGGACCTTCGAATTAAGATCATCCGAGCAACCTAAATAAACAAGTTTATCGTCGTATGCTACATGTTTTTCGTTGATACTCACTTGAGAAAAGATCATTCTGCTACTTCAATAAAGAAATTTCATTTTTTTTTGTAGAAAACTGATTTCATGGTTTTTGGATGTAATATATTATGAATAGTCATTATATGATATGCATATTCATATATTCATGTATTATGGTATTTAAGATATATGTATATGTCTACTCTGATGTTTTTCCCATAAATGTTGATGACAATACAAGGCTCGAGTTCTTCAAGGCCCACGAGTCCTCGAGCTTATTGCACGAAGATAATACTCGTATTACATATTTAATTCATTTCTACATGGAATGAAATATTACATAACCTAATATTTGAAGTCTATTACTAGAGTATTAAGAAAAGGGTTTGTAACTCTAGATAGGAAGTTATTTGGGTAAAGTAAGGATCTGGGCTTTCCTAAATGGAAACAGTTTTTGGACGTTGAGGCCTAAATTTGGGAAATGATTCAAGTGTAGGCTAGTCTTTTCCGTAGAACCGTTGGAGATATCTTGGCTGAAGGAATTAAATCTTCGCTTACATATCTAGGAGTAAAATAGAAGAATTGGATGATGACTAAAATAGTATTTTTATGTAAATTGCACATATGTGTTTTCTTATTTAGCTATAGGGGCTCACTTGTAATATAAATAGCTATGTTAATCCTAAAAGAAATCATTTTGGGAAATTCCCTTTACATGGTATCAGTCGCCAAGGTCGATCTTCCCCCTTTCTGAAGAATAAAGGGTTTCGAAAACCCTCTTTCTCCCACCACCACCACCCCCTCTTCATCAAATTTTTAATTTTTGTTCCGACGCCATGGCTAACGACAAGCTTTCTGACAGGCTTTCTCTCAACACGATGATCCATCTCCTCAATACCAAGCTTGATGCAACAACGTATTTGCAATGAAAGAAACAGGTCCAGTATGTGCTTCGACCTCAGGGTTTGTTTGGCCATCTTGATGGCTCCACTCCGTGTCCAGCCATTCCGGTGTTGCAGATTCCGGCTTCTTCCTCCTCTATGCCGCCTGATCCTTCTATGCCGCTGAGAAGGCCAAGTAAGTGTATGACTCTGCCAAGGCATCCTATGATTCATGGGTGCTTGATGATCAAAGGTTATGTAGCATTCTCTATGCTTCTCTCTATCCCAATGCTAAGAATGAGGTTTTTCAGTGTGATACCGCGAAGGACATGTGGGATGCTTTGCCACTACTTATCAACATGGCACAACGATCGCCACATTCACTCTTCGTCAACAGGCATCTCTGATCCTCAAAAGTGGTACAGTTCATGATCTCCACCTTGCTTATATGAAATTTTTTGATCAATTATCTGTTATGGGTGAACCTGCTACGAATCGTGAGAAATTGCTTTGGTTTCTTACTGCGTTGGGCCATGATTATAAGGATTTTAGAGCCCCCGTTGCTGCCTGTAATCCCCTTCCTACTTACGTTAACGTGGTTGAAGAGGCAAAGGGATACGAGGCTTTTTTGCTCAATTTGAAGCGTATGAAAGGTCCGGTTGTGCAGGAAATGAGCAACACAGGTCCTGTCATTTTTATGGCTGCCGAGCAGCAGCTGCAGTTTGCCTAGCAGCTGCAACCGTCCGCACAGCAGCATCAGGTTGAAGGCGCGTGGTGGTGGCGTGTTACGCCCACGGCCCAGAAAGAGCCGTTCCAGCGGCCGGCATGGTGGTCGTCCTTCCTGGCGGTCTCCTGGTAGCGGTCAATGGTCCAGAACAGCGGCTAATAGTTCTCAGATTCAGTGTTACATGTGTGAAGGATTCGGGCATATTTCGAGTCAATGTCCCTCTTCTGTTCCGCGTCATATGCCTCCGGTTGTCCAGCCCTATGCTCAGCAGCACTACTCACCTCACATGGCTCAGATTAGTCAGGTTCCTCATTCGGTTCAGGCTCATGTAGCTCAGCAGTTTCAGCCGTATGCAAATCCCATGTTTCAGGCTCCTTCAGTTCAGCAGGCTCTCGTTGCACCTAATTACTCGCCCTCTGCTCCACCATATCTGACTTATCTCACTTCAAAGTTCCATCCGTCTGCTTCTCCTGCTCCATCCTTTGTTGCTTCAGAGTGGTTTTTGGACTCAAGCGCAACAAATCACATGAGCTCTTCTGCTTCGAACCTGTCGAGTGTCACTCCTTACACTAGCAACACTCTTGTCTCTGTTGGTAATGGTGTTTCACTTTCTATTGCTGCTGTTGGTGATGTTCGAATTAGCCCCACTTTGCGTTTATGTGATTATTGCATGTATCTGGTATTACTAAGAATCTGTTGTCGATCAGTAAACTTACTCGGGATCTTTGTGCCATAATTACCTTTGATGATCGATCTTTTGTCATTCAGTACAAGGTCACCAAGGCAGATCTGGGGCGGGGACACAGTGAAGATGGACTCTATGTGCTGGATCGTGGTAATGAGGCACTTGTTTCCTTTGTTAGGCAGAATAATAATAGAGCACCTTTTGAGATTTGGCATGCTCGTTTGGGACATGTGTCCTTTAGTACTGTTTCTTTGTTGAACAAGAATGGTTTTTTATCACTTACTTCTGTGCTCCCTAAACCTGGTATTTGTGAGTCTTATGCTAGGGCAAAGGGGCAGAAATTGTCTTTTATTGAGAATTCTAAGCGTGTCATTCATGTTCTTGATTTGATACACCGTGATTTATGGGGGCCTTTTCCGGTTTTATCTGGAAATGAATTTGCTTATTATGTTGTTTTTGTCGATGATTATTCGCGATTTACCTGGTCTTACCCTCTTTGTCGAAAATCTGACTTTGCGGACGTGTACTTCCAGTTTGAGGCACTTGTAGAGAATCAATTTTCTTCTCGTATCAAAGTCTTTCAGAGCGATGATGGAACTGAATTCATAAATACCAGACTGCAGTCACTTTGGTACAAGGGGCATTCATCATCAAGTATCATGTCTGTCAGAGCAAGGATTTTCCCTTTAGGTGTTGTTCCTGTACGTCACTTCTTCTATCACCTGCACAAGGTGGCGAGGGTTAGGCGGGGCGGCGTTGTACTGGTACCCGCTCCGACGCCCTAATTAGTACGGGACTAATGCAGAGCTATTCTGGTGATAACGTGGTGAGGGAAGTGAGCTTACCCTTTCTCACCTGTCTGTGAGGCTTATATACTGAATGGGCATGGGCCCATCCGTCGATGCCGTACCTGTCATTCTAAACATGAAGCGGCTGACGGCCTGGTGAAGCGAGTGCTGCCTTGCGGGATGATCACTACAGGATAATCCCTGACAAGTCCCCCAGTCTAGGTTCGGGAAGTCAGGGACCGAGCCTTTGACTATGGCTGGGCAGCTGGACAGTTTTCCGCCCGCTCGCTTCCATCCCGTCTTTGACGCGTGTCCGTCTCCCTGCCAAGTGGACAGTTAATATTTGCGATTTTCGAGGCTCCCACGCCTCCTTTATTAGCCCGCGGCCCTAGGTTCCTCTATCCCTTCAAGCGTTAAATTACAAACATCGTAGGGGATTCTCCTATCGTCATTCCCGTCCTTTCTTTGCCTTTTACGCTGTGGGTCCTTTCTGGAGTCGCCAAAGATTTAAGGTAAATCCGCCAGCCTTCTCTCTTTTACCCTTCTTTTCTTTTCGTTCCGATGACGCAAGTCCCTATCGAGTCGCTATACTGCGAACTTGGCGATCACCAGTTCCTCCACCTGAGGGCCGTCATACAGGCGATAGGGTGTTACAGTCCCGAGCAGATCCAGGGTCTGGTGGTGAGGCCTTCGCCGGAGCAGACCGCTCTGGATGCGCCGGATGGCATGACTGCCGTGTATGCCGAGCACATCTCCGACTGCAGGCTGCGCTTTCCTCTGACCCCTTTCTTCCAAACCGTCCTCCATTACTTCAGACTCCAGTTCTTAGATCTGACCCCTAACGCTGTCTGAACCTTGATCGGATTCGAGGTCTTGTGCCACATTCGTAAGGTGGCTCCCGAGCCTCACTTCTTGCGCTAATTTTATTACCCCAGCCACGAACCTCGAAGTTGTACCTCCTGAAACCCCGATCTGGAGGTTTCAAACCGGTGGCGGGGCTCCCGAGTCGGAAGTCATGGAGGCGGGGCTCCCGAGCCGGAAGTCATGGAGGCGGGCCTTTATTTATGTGGCCAACACTGTCATCTATGGGGACTTCAAGGTTCTGGCTGAAACGGAGGTCCTCGCCCTCGGTTTGAGAGGTAGCAACTTCACGGAGACGGGTAGGGAGGCCATGGAAAAATACACAGCCAAAATGCAGAGGGAGAAACAGTTTGTTGAGCTTTGCGCTGAGGACATGTTGAGGGCTGCAGGGATGCCCTTTCTGCCATCTAACTCTGATGGTATGCCTGATGTAGCCAATATATACTCTACTTTTAGCACATTTGAGAGTTCATTTGGGGTGGCATTTAGTGCAAAGGGTTAAGAATTAAGGCTAAATCTCTCTTACCTTGCATTTTGAAGAAAGACTTGTGCACTAACGTTTTGAAGCTGAAATCTGGAAATGTTACAAGAGGAATTGGAGTGCATAAGTGGTACCATTGGCTTCGTCTTCTCGAGTACTACAGAATGGACTACTAGAACGTCAAAAACGGATCAACGGTTCATCCGTGGCGAAGCAAAGAAGATTGCTGCCAACGGTTCAAACGGATCAACGTTTCATTGTCCTTGCAGCCTGATGGCCTCGTTCAGTCTCATGGCCAAGTCGCCTACCTTCATGTTCCGGACCCTAACTCGGGAGTTGTACCTCTGCTCAAGGTAAGACTTGTGGGTGGCCTCCTTGAGCTGAGCCTTCTCTCGGGCCATCTCCACTTCTTCCAATTCAGCCAACCTGGATTCCTTGCCGTCATCCCATGATCTCGTTGCATGACTCAGATCGACGGGATGGCCATATCGGGGGGAATCACAGCTTCCAACCCGAAACATAGACGGTAAGGAGTTTCACCATTAGACACTGGGCAACTCTTCAACCCAGAGCCTTTTTGCTGCTCCCAGGCGCTTCTTTAAACCGTCCACTATGGTCTCATTGGCCCTTTTGGTCTGGCCGTTGGCCTGTGGGTGGGCGACCGAGGTGAATCTCTGCTGGATTTTTAGATTTTCACACCATGCCTTGAAGGGTTCGTTGGAAAACTGCGTCCCATTATCGCTGACTATCACTTGCGGGATGCCGAACCTGCACACGATGTTTCTCCAAGCGAAGTTCGTAATCTTTCTCCATGTAATCGTGCTTAAGGAAGCAGTTTCGACTCACTTTGTGAAGTAGTCAGTGGCGACAACTAGGTAACGCCTTCCCCCAACTTCCATTGGAAACGGGCCTATGATGTCGATGCCCCATTTGGCGAATGGCCATAGTGATGTAATCGCCACCATTGGTTGAGCCTGCACTCGGCTGACCTTGGCATGTTCCTGGCACCTCCGGCATCTTTGTACCATGGTAGTGGCCTCTTCCAGCATCTTCGGCCAGTAGTACCCCGACCGAACGGTCCTCAAGGTGAGGGTGCAGGCTCCCTGGTGGCTGCCGCAGTTCCCCGCATACATCTCCCTTAGCAATAAGTCATTTTGGGCTCCTCCTACACATCTTAGCCACGGTTCAACGAAACCCTTGCGATATAACACTCTATCCTTGATGGAGTAAACACTCCAATGCCAACTTGGCTGCTTCTCCTGGTCCGGATGCCAACTTCTCCTGGTCCGGATACCTGAGTTCGGTACCCTGCAACGCCTTGCTGACATAATACACCGGCTTTTGTATCTTGGCTGCTTCCCGGACTAGAACGGTGCTCACCGCCTCTGTTCTGGCGGCCAGATACATGTAAAGAATTTCTCCCAGGACCGGGGACGATAAGACCGGTAGCGTCACAACATGTTGCTTCAGTTCCGCGAACGCTTCTTCCTCTGCAGGGCCCCAAGGCACGGTTCCGTCTTTCCCTATGCTCATTTTGAGCGTCTTCAGGAAAGACTGGGTCATCTCAGTAACCCGGCACAGGAAACGACTCATAGAGGATATCTTCCCATTGAGGCTCTGAATTTCCTTGACCGTGGTCGGGGTTGGCATGTCCACTACAACCTGCACTTTCTCGGGGTTCACCCTGAGTTCGTCGTTGGAGACGTAGTATCCTAGGAATTTTCCCACGCCTACCCCGAACTGGCACTTCTTTGGGTTGTGCTTCATGCCCGACCCCTCCAACCTTGAGAGGGTTTCATCCAGGTCCGATACTATCCCCTCGTAGGTCGTGCTCTTTATTACCATGTCATCAACGTAGATCTCTAAGTTCCTTCCGACCTGGCCGTCGAAGATCTTATCGACCACACGCTGGTAGGTCGCCCCTGCATTACGAAGCTCGAAGGGCATCATGCGATAACCAAACGCCCCCTCTCCGTGATGAAAGCTGTCTTTTCTATGTCGGCCTCAACCATGGGAATCTGATGGTATCCCTTGTACGTATCCAGAAAACACTTGATCGGGAAAGCAGCTAAAGAGTCCACCTCCTGGTCGATTGGTGGCGTTGGGTAGCAATCTTTTGGGCAGGCCTTGTTCAAGCGGGATTAGTCTATGCACATTCTCCATGTCCCGTCCGACTTCTTCACCAGGATAGGATTGGCCAACCATGGTGGATATGGCACCTCCACAAGGATGTTGGCATTGACCAATGCCGACACCTCCTTGTTGATGGCTTCGTTACGTTCCCTGCAGATGGTTCTGAGCTTCTGCGTCACCGGCCTGTGATCTGGGTTTACTCGTAGGGCGTGTGTACCCAAGGTTGGTGACACACCCGTCATATCTGATGGCTGCCAAGCAAAAGCATCGGGGTGAGAATTCGGAACTTCTACCAGAGCCTGCTTGACTTCTCCAGGTAGGTTCTCTCCGACCTGTACTTCTTTCCCTGGACCACCTTTCAGTTCGACCGCCACAGTATCTCCTGACAATGTAGACGGGTCAAGGTGGCCCTGTATCATTTGCACGGACCATCCTGGTTTGGCACTCTTCTTTCGAATACTCTCTGGTCTGTCAGCCGCCGCCGGTTCAGGACAGGTTCTTTTTCGCAATGCCACTCTATGGCATTCCCGCGCCTTCTGCTGGTCACCGCACACCGTGGCAACACCGTTCTCCGTTGGGAATTTCAACATCAAGTGTAGGGTCGACACGATGCCCTTGAGAGCCACCAAGGCCGGTCTTCCCAGGATGACATTGTATGGCCTGTGTGCCTTAATGACAATGAACTCCATGTCCACCATTTTTTTGGTAGGCTGGCTTCCCACAATGACAGGCAAAGTGATCACTCCTTCTGGCCACATGGTTCTGTCGGCAAAGTCCAACGGAGTATCGGTGGGGCGTAGCTTGCCCCTGGTGTGCTCATCCAGCTTCTCGAAACAGTGCCAATACATGATCTCTGCCAAACTACCTCCATCTACATATTCTCGATGTATGAGCTTGTCCAAAATCTGTATGGTGATGACCACTACGTCGCCCCCAGCCGGTCTCGGTGGAACAGGGTCATCACTCCCAAATGAGATGGTTTCACCTTTACCCAGCCTCCTGTAGCTGGAGTAAGTTCCGGGACTCGTCGACATTGTTCCTTTCTCTGGGACTCCGAGTTGCCCCCTGCGCTGCCCCCAGTAATAGCCATGATATTGGTGGTAGTGAGAGTTAACTCTATGGACGAGTCATCCTCATATCTTTGTCGTTTTGCCTCCTCCACGCTAGTCTCTGCTCTAGCGACCTCCTTGCCCTTACGGTAGTCCCACCGGCCTGCTCCACGATCCTGTTTTGTATCGCGAGCATCAGCCGCAGGAGTCCTATCCCGTTTGGCATAACTTGCCTGATTGCGAGCCCTGGCTTACTTGGAAAAGTGCGCCAGCTGTCCATCCTTAATGCAAGCCTCAATGGCTCGCTTCAGGTGGTGGCAGCTATTTGTGTCGTGACCGACATCATCATGGTATTCACAGAACAGCTTGGAATCCCGTAGGTTCGTCGGGGTTTTCATCATCCTGGAGGGCTTCAGGATGCCCTTTGGCCCCACAATGGTGAAAATCTCCTTCGGCGTCTTTGTCAACGGGGTGAAGGTCTCAACTCGGTCGGGTTTTCCCTTTTTCTCACGCCGCCCCCGGTTGTCCTGTTTCCTGTCATCGGCTACCAGGTTCGCCTGCTTGGGTTGTGTCTGCGTTGGCTGATCCTAGGTCGCCGACAACCTGGCATCTATTATTCGGTTGAGGATATCTATCCTGTGAAACAGTTCCACCCTCATCATCAACTCATCCATAGTGTACGCAGGGTTCAGCTCTAGGTCGGTAAGCAGGGGTCGGTGGACGCATCCCCTCCTGAATGCATCCAACAAAAACCTAACGCTGCCCCTGTGCTCCACCTGATTGGACAGATCATTGAAACGTTCCCAATATTCATGTAAATCTTCCCCTGGCAAGGTTTGTATCTGCAACAGGCCGTCCCTAGTCATCATGAATTTCTTTTTGTGCATGAACCGGGACAGGAAAACATCTTCTAGCTGCCTAAATTCACTAATGCTATTGCGGGGCAGATTGGTGAACCATAGGCGAGCTCTTTGGTCAGCATGGATGCAAACACTTTGCACCAGATGGCTTGTGGTGGCGAGAACGTGGACATGTTCGTGTTGAAGGTATGCTGGTGATCTGCCGGGTCGTGGTCCCGTCATACATTCCCACGTTGAGTGGAACTCTCAACTTGGGGTCAGCCGCGAACTGCAGTACCCTTTCTGTGAAAGGTGAGCCTCCAGCGTCCTGCTCCATTTTATCATAAGGGACCTACAACCTGTTCCGGGCCGCTACGCGAGGTTTTACCCTGGGCGCATGTACGTAATTCTGGTCCCAGTCTTCATCTTGTCCCCCCGAGGTGCCTCTTCCCCGAGAATAACCGCCTTGGGAATCAGCCTCATCATCCCGAGTGCTGCACCCCCGAGCTTGACTGTGGCTTCGGCTGGACGCCGCCTGCATCTCCCCCGCGTTTCTTCTAGGAACTCGGGCTCCACCTAGGTTTCGGTGACGGCCTTCTCCAAGCTGGGGAACAAACGGGTCGGGATGACTCGGTTAACTACCGTGGCCTTCCCCGCAACAAATTGATGCGCCTGCCGGAGACGGAGGTCACGCAGTTGTCGGGACATCTCCATTTGAGATGTGATCACCCGATGCAGCAGCGCTGAATTATCAGATTCCTCCGCTCGTCGGGTCTCATTCCGCGTACCGTCGCCTGGCATCTCGGACCGACTAATGGCAGGAGTTCCCACTCGGGAGGCGTTGGTCGGCAAGGGCCTGAAAGCTTTGGGGACCGCCTTCTGACTCGACCGACCGGAATGAGCGTTCCGGACCTCCACCTTCATTAGCGGGCTGTCGAGGTTTTCATCCTCCTCGACGTCTTCTATGGTTACCAAATTCTTGTCGTGGCGTGGATTTCCTGTGATGGGGCCAGCGGTCGCATGAGGCGTGACCTGGCCCGTGCCTTCTCCGTCCATGATTTACAGAGTGCGTGAGCTGTGAAAATTGTTAAACCTTTGATGGTAGGTAGATACCCACAGGCGGTGCCAATGTCAGAGCAAGGATTTGCCCTTTAGGTATGGTTCTTGTACGTCACTTCTTCTATCACCTGCACAAGGTGGCGAGGGTTAGGCGGGGCGGCATTGTGCCGGTACCCGCTATGACGCCCTAATTAGTACGGGACTGATGCAGAGCTATTCTGGTGATAACGTGGTGAGGGAAGTGAGCTTGCCCTCTCTCTCCTGTCTGTAAGGATTATATACTGAATAGGCCTGGGCCCATTCGTCGATGTCGGACCTGTCGTTTTGAACATGAAGTGGCTAGCGACCTGGTGAAGCGAGCACTGCCGTGCGGGATGATCACTACAGGATAATCCCTGACAATGTCCCTATACCCCTGAACAAAATGGCAGGGCTGAACGGAAGCACGGACATATCATGGAAATGGGGCTATCCATGTCACTTCATTCTCACATGCCACTTTCACACTGGGATGATGCTTTTGGTGATGCAGTCTTCACCATCAATGGTGTTAAGAATGGAGAATTGACAAGCTTACTCACATACCCACGATAACGAGAGCATACAAACAAGACATTTGATAAATATAAAGAACTAAGACGATGATAACATGCAAATCTCAATTCATACTTGATACTTTATGATATTGGAGAAAACGATCACGTTCTACCCACGAATCTAGTTATTTATTGCTAACAACCATACGTCAAAAAGGAATGTTCAACTCAAGTATACAATCACATATTAGGGGGATAAATGGTAGCATTAGATCCTTACCTAAAAACATAATTGATTGATCATGCAAGTTCATAAGATTTCCAATTCTAACAACTCATATTCATCATGGCATTTCTCAACTACAATCACATAACCAAGGGGAGAGTTTGTCATCACTCAACCCCTTTCCATAGTCACTAAACTAACTACTAGAGATAACATTACACTACAATCCATCATCATTCCAAATTACACTAGAATTACTCAAAAACTATAATACCTTAACCTTAAGAACTAATCTACTCTAATTAGTGACTATGAGGCATGCAATTGATATAAAGCACAAAGCCCATTACAAATTAAGCAAGATTGAACAATATTCATACATAAGAATTCAAGTTCATCAAATGATAATCAAAATCCAAAGTTTAAGCATACATACCCTCAAAAATCTTAAGGGAAAGTGAATTCAAATGCTCCCAAGATTAAACTAAGCTAATACAATCATTCTAATACATCACTACATAAGAATCAAATCTAGAAGAAGAAAGATTGAAGAAAGGAGGAAAACTAGAGAAAATGGGGTTTTGGATGTGAGGGAACTCGTTTTTCTCCCAAGGGATAAGAGTGGTATTTATAGCCCTTCAAAACATTTTTTTTCTGGCCTTCATTCTGCCAAAAATCCGTCCATTTTCGCGGCCCGCGAGGCCCATTTCGCGGTCCACGAGAAGCTTGTGGCTGGTTGACAGCAATCTTCTTTGCTTCGCCACGGATGAACCGTTGATCCGTTTTTGACGTTCTAGTAGTCCATTTTGTAGTACTCGAGAAGACGAAGCCAATGGTACCACTTATGCACTCCAATTCCTCTTGTAACATTTCCAAATATCAGCTTCAAAATGTTAGTGCACAAGTCTTTCTTCAAAATGCAAGGTAAGAGAAATTTAGCCTTAATTCTTAACCCCTTGCACTAAATCTTACCCAAATGAACTCTCAAATGTGCTAAAAGTAGATTATATATTGGCTACATCAATCGTCTCCCAACTCCGGTCCTGAATGATATATCTCCTTTTGAAGTGCTCTTTGGCTAGTCTCTAGAATACTCCAATCTTCATTCCTTTAGATGCCAAGTTTTCCCTTACATTCGACCCACTGCAGCTCACAAACTTGCTCCTCGAAGTCTTCCATGTGTCTTCATTGGATATAGTGCACACTACAAGGGGTTTAAGTGCTTGGATACTGTTTCTGGACGCATCTATATGTCTCGCCATGCTCGATTTGACGAATTCCACTTTCCATTCTCCAATACGTCTTCGGAGGCCTCCTTTACTTCTCTAAATGCTTCCTCATTTTTGGACCCTACTGATTCAGAACTGTCACCCCTTGACACATAGCTTACTTCAGCATTGCTGCATTCTTCTTGCTCATTGTGCCCTGAGTCTTCATCTTCATCTGCAGCAGCTACTCCTCCTGTTCTTCCAGATGATGACAGTTCTGCCACCCCACCTAGATCGCCTATATCTCTAGGCTCTCCATCTGGGTCTTTTGTTGGCACACCTTCCTCTTCCGACTTCATTCCTGCTTCTACATCGGATATTTCCTCTGGAAATCCTTCTCCGACTCCTCCTGTGCCTCGTGCTCATCCGATGACCACTCGCCTTCGGGATGAGACACGTGTTGCTCGTGATCTTGGACCATATTTTGTGTCAACAGGGTTAGTTGTTGAGCTTCTTCTTCAAAGAGAGCCTCGTACGTATCGAGCTGCAGTTAAGGATTCCAGATGGGTTTCTTGGGTTTCTGCCATGGATGAGGAAATGGATGCTCTTCGTCATCAACAGACTTGGGATCTAGTGCCTTGTCCTCCGAATGTCAATGTTGTTGGTTCTAAATGGGTCTATCGGCTGAAGTATCGACAACATGGTTTTTTTATCATTTTTAAGGCCCGCCTGGTGGCCCAGGGTTATTCTCAAATTACGGGGTTTGAGGAAATGGACGTTGCATCAGCTGAATGTCAAGAATGCTTTCCTCAATGGTGTTCTTGATACTCATGTGTTCATGACTCAGCCAGTCGGGTACCAGGATCCTGCTCATCCTCAGTATGTCTATTGTTTGCAAAAGGCTATCTACAGGCTCAAGCAGGTGCCTAGAGCATGGTGTTGCTATTCGACAGTTCATTGCTCGTGCTGATCGCGAATTTTCAATTAAGGATCTTGGTGCTCTTAGCTACTTTCTTGGTTTGGAGGTTACCCATACCGCCATTGGACTATTTTTGGGACAGGCCAAGTATGCCAGGGACATTCTTCAGCGAGCTGGAATGTTGGATACTTCTCCAGTCACTACACTTTATTTGCCTTTATCATAGCTCCACAGGGCCGGCCCTATAAGTTTGCGGCGCGAGGCAAAAATTAAAAAATGGCTCGTATATTATTTCTCAAGATACTAGTTATTAAATCACCTGGACCTAATTCAATTTCAAAAATAATCTAAGATAAATAGGCCCAAATCTTTACACAATAATTTATTTACTCCTACAAATTAGAATTTATTCTTAAATTTGGGCCAAAAACACTAAATTTGGAGGCCTGAGGCTAGCATTTCACATGCTTCACCACTTGGGCCGGGCCTGCAGCTCCATAGTAGTGCGAGTGGCCCGTTTCACAATCCTAAGTTGTATCGCTCGTTAGTTGGGGCTCTCCAGTACCTTACCATCACTCGACCGGATTTGGCTTTTGCTATTAATTCCGTGAGTCAATTTCTTCAGGATCTACGCGATGATCATTTCTCCGCTGTTACTCGGATTCTTCAGTATGTTCGTGGTACCCAACATTGTGGTCTAACCTTTGATGCTGGTGGCGTTTCAGAGGTTCTTGCTTATTCTGATGCCACTGGGCACGATCTTGGAGACGCGCCAATCCACTTATAGCTATGCGGTTTTTCTTGGTGGTAATTTGGTTTCGTGAAGTGTGAAGAAGCAGCCTATCGTTTCTCGCTCAAGCTCGGAATCGGAGTACCGGGCTCTCGCTAACACTGCCTTGGAGGTTGTTTGGTTGGTTCATCTACTTCGTGATCTTCAGTTTCCGCTGTAGGGGTCGGGTCGCCTTTGCTGTTGTGTGCCAATAATAGTGCTATCTTTCTTGCTGAGAATCATGTAGCTCATAAGCAAGCCAAGCATATTGACATTGACTACCATTTTGTGCGAGAACAGGTGGCTGTTGGTAAACTTCGTGTTGGTCATGTCTCCACTTCTTTACAGGTTGCGGATATTTTCACCAAAGGACTGAATCAAGCTTTGTTTAACTTCTTTCGATCCAAGCTTTGCGTCTCGGTCAACCCGACTCTTCGCTTGAGGGGAGGGGGGGTGTGACAATAGAAGAATTGGATGATGATTAAAATAGTCTATTTATGTAAATTGCACATATGTGTTTTCTTATTTAGATATAGGGGCTCACTTGTAATATAAATAACTATGTAAATCATAATAATGATCAGTTTCGGAAATTCCCTTTACAATAAGTAATGATGCATTGGCTTGGATATTTCTACAGTGTCGAAGTCTCAGGTGATTCGGTGACAATGTAGTGGAGAGATATTTTGGCTGAAGGAATTAAATCTTCGCTTACATATCTAGGAGTCGTTTGGTGTGCATAATGTATCTGGGAATTACATAATACGCGCATTTTTGAAAGTGTGTAGTTGTTTGGTTAGCAGAGAATGCTTAAAACAATGCAGGAAATATGTTACCGAGTATTCCCTAGGTCTATCACAAATCCGCGATAATTTTAATGGATTATGAAATATTTACCTAACACAACAAACCTCCACACCAGTAAACACAATGTAATTAATCCCGATAATTACAAATTCTTTACCCGTGTAACCAAACAGTTTTATTATATTATTATGCGTATTTTGACAAGGAGTAAATAGCCGGATAAGTGCAAATTCTGTGATAACTTAATTTTCACGTGAACCAAACTACTCCCTAGTGATTTTTGCATTCACCGGTAAGGATCGAGATATGAGGTGAAGACATGAGTAGAACTATACAGAGGGCCAGAGGCAAGGGAAGGTTGGAGCCACAATCAATTCTCCAGCTTTGGCAGCTTCTCTTCATTTCTCCTATTTTCTCAATCTACACTCCTTGAGATCAACGCTTTTTTTTCAAGAACGTCGCACGCCTTGTTGTAAATTTCTTCAGCTCTATCTGACAAGTAACGTCTCCTTCTCGCCTTCGACAGAATCAATATACTTCCAACAAGCAATGCACAAACTGGAACTATATAACTAAAGCGTTCTCAGCAACCCATGCATTGTCGAACCCTGCAGGAAATTGGTTTGTAATGCTTCACATCACAAATCAGGACACTTGAACACTTCAAACCTGCCAGCATAGGTACCCAAATCATCCTTTCCAACCCAAATAGTGCCGATTCCAATACACAAATACTGAGAATAGTCTTCACGCAAATGAGCTTCCGCAATCTTGGCAATATTCTTAGCTGCTGCATCAATGTCTTGATCCTCTACGCACAAGTCACCTTCTTTTCTGTAGCCATGCATGAGCACATTCCAGTTTCCCTTCTTCACATATTCCATTACTTGGACAAGGTTTACAAGTATAGTAGAATTCGTCGAAATCGACAGCGCTGTCACAGAAGGGTGGTGGCAGGCAGTTGGTTGAAGTAGGTGACAAGATAGTTACATGATATAGCAACGGAGGCGGCGATTGAAACGACTGCGACGAGCTGCAAGAGCTCGGAGACTGAAGATGGGAAGAAATTGGAGGAACGTTCGGGAAAGGGAGAGGATTGGCGACGTGGGTTCTGGGTTTTGGGGCGTTTTCTTGAATTGGATGCCATTTTTATGCTGGGTTTTGTAGATTGATATGCCGGCAGAGTTTTAGGAAGAAGAAGGAACAAACTAATAACTCGTCTGTTAGTTTTTCTCCCTTGCATTTGCCACTAAGTAAGCTCATGATGTTGTGCTCTTTTACCGAATCCTCAAGTGTGGAAACCAGAAGAAGCAACAATCCCTTTTACCACATCAATTAACTTCCAAGTCCAACTTATTGTATGGTCAACATCTCATCAACTTTTTCTTTACAGAGGATAATTACTCAATCAAGAAACAATATTCGAAGATGCATGTATTTGATATATCACATCCAAGAACTCGTAGAGTGTGATGTTTACCTAGTCACCAAGGTAAAAGACACTTGAATAATCAATTCACAGAATAAGCTTTGCATTGAGTATCTTCAAAGAGAAATGAAAGTTTTGCTTTGTCAGACCTCGGCATTTCTTTAGAGATCACTATCAGTTGAGTAGGTGGTGTATCCATTGCTTAACAACTTCAGGAGAGCCGTACCATGGTCTTGTTTCATCATCAGAGCCAACAGGAGAGTGGTACACACCATCTAGGGTAATATTCAGAGCGCCTTCGAGATGAGCTGATATTTCAGGCACAACTCCATCACCCCATGTATCTGCTTGCCCACAAACCTGAAAGTACACAAGAATTACCTTATGATAGTTGACATATGAACAAAGAGAAGGCTATCAGATGGTTGTTTTCCAATCTATAGAGCCATAGATTTACCTGCTTGTACCCCTGGCCAATGAAGCGCGCACGGAAGGTGGCAGGAGGAGGTTTTGTTGAGTTAGCTGAAATTACCTCTGAATCTGGTCTTTGGACGCTTAATTCCATGGAAGAGACGTCATCGCTCTGGCCAAGAAAACGGGCTCCTTTAATGTACCTATTGTTCAAAAGACTGTTAGCCTTTTGCTAAAAGGCTAAAGAAGTTTTCAGAATGAATAAAAAGAAAGAGTGAGCTGGGAAAGTAAATAATGCAGAATCAAAATTGTTGACCACAGCCTTCAGAATTTTCATATAACACATAACCATGAATACAAGAGCAATATTAACCACAGAGGAATGTTTTGCTACGTGACTTTAGCTTTACGTTGCTTACGAAGTCCCTGGTTCGTGCAAAGAACCTTTACTTTGATATGTTTGTTTTGTTCCTGCAGTAAGAAGTGCTCCCCCTAATTACCAAACAATCCTCACAGAATGCAACCAATTGCCCGTGGCAAAAGCACTTTTCGAACTTTTCTTTTAGGAGTTTCATAGACTTAGACAACTATATCTCTCTTGAATAAACTTAGACAACAAGGATTCATATGGTAAAAGTCCAAAGCAAGCACCATTTTTCTGAATGAAATGCATGGCATATAATAGAGTTAGCTTATTAGTTTGAACAAGAGTATAACAAGTCCTGACCTAAGAGTCACAAACTGGAATATTTTTCTTGCACATGAGAAAGAAAATATTAAGCACTAGACTGAAAATCGTCGAGGTCTCTACATGGGAGAAATTGGTGAAGTCAGATACTGATGCAGCAGAGAATTTATTCAAGACAATGCAAGAGAAGCACAGGTCAGAAGTTAAATATTCAAGAAATAGAAAAGGTTTGCAACACAAGGAGATTTAGAGACAGCAAGAGATAATATAGAAAGCTAGGCGACTGGGTTTTACCTCCCTGCAAGACATACATATCTTAGTTCTGGAGTATAAACAGCTTTCGGACAATGTTCTTCCACATAATACAAAAGACCCCTTGTTTGGTCGATAACTCCTGGCAATCCCTTTGGTGGTGGACTGAAAAATAAAATAAAATTTGTATAGTAGGTGAGCTCCAAAAACTATTTATTTTTCCAAGTAATCAGAAAATGTGGCAGGAAGGACTTGTACAGGTGTGGAGTTCCCAGAGTCAGTAACAAGGAGGTATTTGAGAGCCCAAATTCCTTCAAGTAAACTCTGGCTAGCCATCCTCCTGCTGAATGTCCGATGAAAGACAAAGGACCACCTACAACAAAATTGGCCTGATTATGGAGCTAGTAACATGTCCTGTGGAGTAAAAGAATGCATGTGTCAATTTCTATTACCATTACCGTTCATAAGACAGAATAAAACTGATTAGATGGTCATGCAGAATTTTAATCCTACAGTCCTTTAAAGACCCTCTCAGTTTATATAGTCAGGAAAATGTGCCAAGCAGAAACTGCATGTTGGATATGGTAAGGGAGCAGAAGTAATTTGCCTGTTAAAGATATGATACAATGCAATTTGTTACATACTACCTTCTGATCTAACCATATGAAGAGTCTGGTTTCTATGATAGTTAAGTTATAAAAATAGGAGCCTATTCCATTATAAGCATTATGCCAGAAGCAACAATGCATACGAACGTAAAAAATCAACAGTAATCAGCATTATCATTCTTAAAGCAACTACTTGTGAACCAATGGTACAAAAGCAACTACTTGTGCACATAAGAGAGGGGAATAAAATCCAGCCTCAACCATGCAATATTCAACAGAGGTACCGAATACAAGAAACCAAGCTCCATTATATAATGTTCAAAATGAAGAAAACAAACCTTGAGCCAGCTCATTAGCTTCACTAACAGCTTCATCCAGCTTCTTAAAGTACCTGCTCTAGGAAATAGGAATTGTCAGCAAACAAGACAACACATTTCATGAAACAAGCCTTAACTATCAAACATTATACCAATCAAGAACCGGGCGGGGTTGGAGGGTGCCGCGCCAGTAGTTGGGATCAATCAAACCAGCGGCATTTCGCAGCCAATCAGCTCTCGAAATCTTCAGAACCACTGTCGGCACGCCGTAATCCTTCAGTACGAGAGCCAGCCTGTCATAATCAGTCGTATTGTTTCCTAACCCCTGCACAAAAGCATATGTAAAATCTTGCTGCATTCAAATTTGCAAGAAAGCAGCTTTTGCGTTGAAGATAAGTACGAACCGGGAGAATGAGAGCAGGGCGGTGGGCGGTGGAGGAAGGTGGTTGAGAGGTGGCTGAGCTGAAGCAACGGCGGTGGCGATGGTGTGGTTCATTGTGTGAGATGAGTGGCAATGGTGGCACCAATGCCACATTCATCTTTCAACGAGGATGACAGTTTGTTTCTCCTCCACCAAACCCAGCTTAACATTAGGTAAGTCCAACGGTTTGTTTGTGTGGCTGCTTTCTGACCACGATGTTTTCAAGCTTTACACAAAAATGTCACAAAATGAGTCAGGGTTGATTTACTATCAAAAGCAAAGTAGAGACTTTATAAGGTAAAAAATGAAATACCTGAGGGACGAAAGAAGGAATTTCTAGAATATCTGAAGAGTGAAGACCAATTTATCATTGTTCGAACTTCAAAATTGGCCATAAGCAATTTCCGTCTGAATACTGAGGTGATCGCCGCCGTGGAATTGCGAGTTGAGCAATCCCAGTCGCTGGGCTCCGCCGTTCATCTTAAACCTGCAATTCACCAAGCCGGGAATAGTTCCTCTCTTTTAATTCACCAGTTTTTCGAATTGCTGAGGTAATTTCATGTAAATTTAATTAAATGGAGCTAGCTAGGACTCTCCTTTTTGCTCTTTGATGAAATTCATGTTCTTAACTAGGATCTTTTGGTTTAGGATATCTTGCTTTTCCTGTTTGTATGTAGTTTATGTCCGAAAGGGGTTTGGACAAATATTCAGGGAAGCATACTTGGTGAGAATAGGATAATAGAATCGAAGATTGAAACCTTTTTAACTCTTCACAATGTTCCCATCAGACGGTAAAATAAAATTGCTGCAATGCAGAATGTTGTGCCAATGTGGGATCTTTTACGTCTTGATTTAACAATTTGGGCGTTTATGCATAAGTTTAAAATTGGATTTTGTAAAATGATGGTTTTGCAGCAGTATTTGTTACTTTGCCAACTCAAAAGTAGATTAATGATATTGGGGCTACTGCTTAGATTTTGGTAGTGAGCTTGTGATACACGTTTAAAGACTATGGAGAGAGAGCACTACATTATGTTGAGCCTGCATTCGTTAGTGCCACGTTACGTAGCAGTAGAAAACATTGATGTCATTCTACTTAACCATTATCGTTTAGTGGTGAAGTGTGTGAGTGAATGCATCAAATCAGGGGATAGGGTTTTTTCAGCATGGTGCTTAATCTGGTTTCAACCTTGATGGTATGAAGTGGAAAAAAATGGCTCCATCGCGCTTTTTCTGATTATGTAGATATCTTAATGATAGACTGCATATTGCATTAAAATGCCAAAACATCAAATACATCATTTGTTGAAATTATTTCAAATTGTGTATTATACTGCTGTGCATTAGAGCAGTGTTAGTTTAATGGGTAGATATACTTCCCCAAAACTACAATTGATAATAGAATTTGTTTAATTTCAAGCGGGTAGCCCTTTTGGAGAAGTTTGATTCAATTTTTTGGGATTTTGATATTAACATCCAAACAAAGCATACTCCGTATTTTGCCATATCAGGAGCTGCTGATGGCAGATGCTACTGGGAAAGAATGAAATCATACCAATGGGCTCTGTGGGTTAATTATGCAGTAATATGATAAGCATTTGATTCCATTAAATTTGACCGGGTGATGAGGAAAGGGAATGGGTTTTCTAGAACAGCACCCGGAATAGTATTCTAGAATGTTCTGCTATTTTCTTATTTTTAGAATGTTTTCTTTTATTTCCTTTTAGTTTTAGAATCTTATTAGAACATTATTTATTTAGGAAAATAGGATTGGGTATTCTTATGGCTATAAATATTGTATTCCTCTATGAGGTTTATAGAGACTTTGAGATTAATAAAAACTTATTTGCCATTACATCTTGATCCCTGAGTTGTGTGAAGCAGCTTACCCCGAAGGTGCGACTCCTGAGGCATTTTTTTAATCTGAAGTATATATCTATTACTGTGTGAAGGTAATTATGTGTATTGTTTATTTGTTATTGTAACGAGTATAGTCAGCCTTTTCATGCATGACTTTTAGTGGAATTGTGTTTAGCATTTGTCAAATAGTTGAAGTAGGTTTATTATTAATTTTTGGAAGTTTGATATACGTGATATGAGGTGTGAAAGTGTGAAGACCCCCTCTTTAGGTGCTAGTTATAATGTATTATAGTAAGCTTTTGCAAATACTTCCCCAGCATGGTTAATAAACACATATACATAAATTTAAATTGCAACATAATGGTTAGTAATCATCTTTTAATTGGAAAAAATAATAATAAAACAAAATAATAAAATTGTGAGAAGATCTATTTTTGAACACAGATTAAAAGTAGGAAACTAAGCCTAACGAAAATATGATATAATAATTCATTCAAATTAATGAAAATCTAAATAATAGTAATATGGTAAAAATATTGGATTAAAGGAAAAAACTACAAGAAACTTAACAGGAAAGAAAATTTAGTAATAGTCAACTTATGACTACTCCACGTGTAGACTTTTAAACAAAAGGAAGGGGTGAGTCACGAGGCTTAGAGTTGGTCTGAGAAGCTTTCTTAAACAAATCAAGAAAACAACGAGTGAGAGAGATAAATTGAGAGGAAAGGGAATTAGGAAAGTAGAATTGAGGGAAGAAGAGGAGTCACTGGAGAAGCAAATCGGAGAGGGAGTGAGGACCAGGCATCAGGAACTTTCAGTGATTCATGAGGTAGGTTTTAAAATTTAAAATAGTGATGAAACCTCTGGAATTCTAAGTTTTGACGTTAACCAACCCAGTTCATCTTGCTTTCAAATTTGTAGCTCTTCTGTCTGAAGCAATAGTTTATTAGCTATGTGATATGTAAAATCACTGTTAGATTGGTTGTTGCTTAAATTCAAGTCTCACTGATATTATATATTCAGCTGTGGTTGTCAAATTTGAGTGCTTGATAATAGCCTTGAAGGTGTTTGAAGAAATGTCCAAGAGAGTAAATGTTTGAATACGTAATATATATTCTCTGTCAAGAGCTTTGTTTTGTAAACATTTTTGTTATGTTTAAAGAAGAAAAGAAAAGAATTGAGAAGTTTATTAACCTAATGACCTAATTTATTTTCGGTGGTTTAATCTGCATGCATCAGTCATGTTCCCAATTCTTTTTAGAACTATTTATTTTAAAAATACTTCTCACTAGTCCTATCTACATATTGACATAAGTTTAACATGCATGAGGTGACTTATCTAGATATAATTCAGGTAAACGTGTTTACTTTAGCATATGATTTAGGTCACTTGATTTGAAACGTTGGTTTCAGAATTCATTTGTTTTTCATTTTATATACAAATATTGTCTTGAGAGGTTAAATTCCATAGGATGGACAAATCAAATATCTGCATGTCTTTTTATTCTAAAAATGATCCTTGAATAGTTATTTGGGGAAAACTTCGAATCAGATGCACTTGAAGCTATTTGTACTGTCCAGCCTTGAATCCTGAGTGTAGGGTGGTGTTTATTTCATATTTCTTTTACTATTAGGCAATTCAACTGTATTTTAATTCCATATTGTGAACTCACTTTTTATAGTTAGTATTTTGCCTAAATATTAGAAAAGTAAGGACACTGGAATCTTAGGGCATCGATGTTAATTTAAAATAATGATATTTCAGATTTCATCGAAGGAACTCTTACGAAGCTTACGGATTAGTGTGAGTATCCTCACTTTCTAAACCTATATATTTTAACTGTCATGCCTATGTGTATATTATATACTACCTTCCACATATAATACTTTTATATCACTCGCAAGTAGCAAGTTCTATCCTGTTCTTTTTGTTTGTTTTCCTCAATATATGGATTACTGCCTTTTTATCCAGAATTATAAAGTAGATTCTGAGTATAATTGAGAATGTGTTTACTTCTTGTTTGTATCTTATAAGGTGACTGATTGGAAAATATGAGGCTATTTGTGATTGGAGTTGTAACTATTTGCTTATATGTATATAACTGTCACATGGACCATTGTTATACTGTCCCGTATCTGAACTATTACTTGATGCTGGAAGTTTTATTGCTGTCAAATGTTGATGTCTGAAAATTATATAACAGTCGAAGGGAGAGGGGTGGTGATGCCCGAAAGTTATGTTTATTGTCGAAGGGAGTGGGGTGGTGATGCCCGTAAGATACATTTATTGTCGAAGGGAGTGGGGTGGTGATGCCCGTAAGATATATTTACTGTCGAAGGGAGTGGGGTGGTGATGCCCGTAAGTTATTATTACTGTCGAAGGGATTTATTGTCGAAGGGAGTGGGGTGGTGATGCCCGTAAGTTATTGTTACTGTCGAAAGGGAGTGGGGTGGTGATGCCCGGAAGATAATTATATATATACCTGTTTGCTATTGATTTTGAATGGTGAGAGTGGTAAATCCCTGCCAGAATACATTGTTTGAAGGCTGTTGGCCTTGTGAAGTTATAATTGTAGTACTGAGAGGTGAGGGTAGTGACCCTGCCTTGTCAATATTCTTAATTATCTTGTTTATTAAGGGGATGGTGATGCGTATAAGTTATATTTCTATGTAATGGAATGGGGTGTTGGTAATGGTGTTTTCGGGTGCTTTGATTTCATATAATGGTTTGTACCCTTACATAAGGTGCTGTAGACAATTACTGTGGTCGATAAATTGTGCATGTCCTGTTTATGGAAAATTTAGGAGAAGAATAAATATTGATGATTCATATGCTATCATCTGCACCTTCTATGGTGTGTATATTTTGAATGTAGCTGGTTTGTTGCATACAATAATAGCGCGAAGGGTGCCTGCATTGGCAGCTTTTCATTGGTTAAGAAAAGTAAATGAATTGGGATGACTGACGATGTTGTGTTTTCTCATACAGGGACCTAACTGTTGATTTGCTAAGTTTTGATTATTAGATAATAAGTAAATCTTACTCTGGAGACTATTACTTCGCTTACATGTGGCAATGTGTGACACAACTATTGAAAACAAATTTTACATGCACTAGTCTTTCATGCTAAGAAATAAGCTAAATGTTATCTGATAAATAACGTGGTTTTTAAAGTGCTCTTATAGTATCACATTGTTGATAGTTCCAAAACATTGGTTTTTGCTCTGTAGGATATGAGTTATTTTTTTTAATTTTTTTTAATTAAAATCACCTATGAAAGGTGAAGGGATTTTCATTAGGTTCCCCAAGCCTATTAGAAATGAACTGAAAAATAAAAGTTAAGCACAGAGCTCAGCTTTACAACATATGTATCTTAAGAGAAAACCATAAAGATGAGTTTTGAGGCTCATCAATCTAGTTACAACCTCTAGAAGAGAGGATAAGGCAGTGAGAGTTGAAAGTGTTCATAAATCCCTATCCCTAGACCATACAAACTCCAAGCAGTTCTGTGAAAACAAAACAAATCGAATCACAACTTTGCTTAGAGCTATAAGTCTTCAGGTGGGGAGAAACACTCAGTATTGCCAACAATCTGCAATTTGGTGCTTTGGTGGGGTGAGATGGTTGCAGCTAAAAGCATCCTCCATTCCTCAGTCCTTTTGGCATGTTGAGTTGGTCTGGAACTTCCTTCCTTGTAGATACCCAAGATGTCTTTAGTTGCATCTGATTTTAGCTATTTACCTGCAAAGAGTTAAAGACTGGATCAGCAGCATCCATTCTCATGAATTAAGGATTCTAATAGATGGAACTTGAGCAAGATCCAACTGTATTAGGGCCTTAATGTGAGCTGACAGAGATGAAAATGAGACATAGGTGTTTAATTTGAGAGCTAAAGCATTCTTAGATAATGCATCTGCCACCCTATTTCCTTCTCTATATGTATGAATCAATGAAAAATTACCAAGCATGCATTTAATATCATCACACAGTGCAAACAACTTCCAGTGAGCAGTAATAGGATTCAAAATCATGGAGATTCCTTTCAAACAGTCAGATTCAATTATACATTGACTACCAGGCATGCAATGACAAAAAATAATTCCTCTTTTTATAGCAAGCATCTCTGCTTCCAAAGGGGACTGGGCATTTGTATAACTGTATTCAGCATGAACAAAGTATCCAAATTGATCCCTGCAGATTAAGCCTATACCTGCCATATTATCTACTGAAGACCAAGATGCATCAACATTGACCTTAAAACCAATATTTGGACATTTTCATTTAATAGGGGCCATCTTTGGCTTTGGTCGTTTTTTCAGTAGAGGAATAGGGGCATATGAGGCAAGCTCTCTATCAAAATGGGAGGTAACAAACAGAGGTTTTGCAACAAAGGAGTTAAAAACCAGATCTCTGATTTCCTTAAGGAGAAGAGTCTTTACTGGAGGTATGTTTTCAAAAACCCATCTATTTCTAGCTTTCCAAAGAAACCAACATGTGAAACAAGTAATCATTTGGATCAGTTTGGTATGGAGGGCAGAACTGCCAGAGTAGCTAAGATAGAAAGATAGTCTATTCCAAAGAGTTGAAAAAGTCCTATCCAGTATGCCAACACATGCCAAACTTTCCTTCCAGATGGACAAAGATAAATCACACTCATTGAAAAAATGCTCAGTGGAATCACAGTTCATGCAAAAACAGCACTTAGATGCAAATGTAAAACCCATATGAGTGAGGATATTGTCAAATGGTAGCAATGAATTTAGCAATCTCCACATAAACACTGAAATCTTCTTTTGGATCCTATTATTTCAAATTTTAGGATAGGAGTTAGATTTTATTCTTGATCATATTAATAAGCTTTTATATTATATATGTTTTACACGAGGATATCACTAGGCGAAAGCTTATTTGCGTGTATTATATGTGGCATGACAGCCTTATGACGGTTATTATGCCAATCAAGAGTCGAAGCACTAGGTTGACGCAGGACGCCACAGATTTTGAAACTTTTGAAACATGTAAAAAAATAAAAATAAAATAAGGGTTTGCTGCCACCATGTTAGTACTTTTGGAATCTGTAAATTAAATAAAGGCCTATGCGCCTCATTCTAATTTCAGTATTTTCAACCTTGTATTATTACGTTGGGTGATAATATTATTGAACTTTCGCTTTGAATTACTTTCTCTGTACTCATGCTTGAGTCCTGGTGCGAACCAGGCAGGCGTCCGTGTAAACTCACCGTATTGGATAGGTGGTTTAGTTGGGGCGTCACATGAGGTAGAAACTAAGGTTGAATATGGCGTTCTTCTAAAACTGAATTTTAAAGAGGGGAAAGTAACTAAGCAATATGGAACTGGAACTCTGGATATTTCGTCTAAACGAGCCCTCTGAACTTTGATATTTCGTCATAAACCATAAATTGATTTGAAAGGAAGTTTATATTTTCAGAAAGCTGTAGTGTAAGAGTAGAATCTAGAATCGGTAACTGACCAATTCGGCTAAGAAATGGGTGAGAATATAGATTTTGAAGTTCTGCAATTACATGGTTATTTTCTTTTGGCAAAGAGTGTAGTTATTGAATTTATGTCTTGATGGACTGTAAAATTCACCAAAATACTGTTTTTTGTCATGTTTGTACTTCACGTATTACATCTGTTGGCTGTTGCTTTGCCTTTAACGGTAAATGTTTTTATGTGGACAGAAAATTCTTGTGAACTAAGAAATCAGTATGGCTTTGGCATTGAGATCACTAGCTCATGCTGCTCAGAGGACGAACCTTTTTAGTACGCATACTTCCAGAAGGTTGCACTCGCATGCTACCAGTTTTGGTGAGTATTCAATTTGCTAGTGCTGAGGATCTTCTTAAAGGAGGAGTTGCTTGTTTTTCTTCTAACTGACTATAGAAGAGCGTGATTTTTTTTCTGTTCTTTTTGATGGAAAGTATGAATATATTATCAATCAAAAAAGTTTCTTTACATTGTTTGGCCTTCACTCCCAGCCATATCACACCTTGACTACAAAAACAGAAAGTCTAACCTAGACTAGAAACATAAAATTAATCATAGCCAGCAAGAATTTTAATCACTAGACTCTCTGGTTTCAAACTTTTTTGCTGAAAAATTCTGTTGTTCCTCTCCTGCCAAATATGATAAAGCAGGCTGATAGTTCTGTGGTATCTCTTCCTTCCCCTCCTTCTTGGCACCATTTGCATATATTTCAGTAAGCTCCTGAAATCATTCCCCAATCTAAGCTTCAGTAGGACTTGCAGCTGCAAAGAAAAATCACAGTGCAAGAAAAGATGCTTAGCAGTTTCACCTCCAAGTCCACACAGAATGCATTTATCCTGCTGATTCTTCAAAATTCCTAACCCATGGAGCCTATCTATGGTAGATAATCTGCCCTTAAATAGCATCCAGAGGAAAAAACCATGCTTTGGAAGAAGCCCCATTTTCCAACACAGCTCAGCTCTACCATCTCTATAATCAACCCCTTTGAGCTGGTTATACACCTTCCTTACACTAAGGTTCTTTTGCTGGTCCAAACAGAGATGAAGAAACGATTGCACTCTGTCCTTAACCTTCACCAGGACACCCCAGCTCCAACTATGCCTGCTATTGATGGAGTAAGATAAGAAATCAGCACCCTGTAAGGCAGAAAAACAAACCTCCCACTCTTCTTTTGCCCTAGCAGCTCTAGCTTGGATGTCAGAGAATAGAATCTGATGTTGCTGCCAAGAATATTTAACCAATACTAAAAACTGTGGAGAGGTAGCCCACATATTGAAAAATTTAAATGGCTTCTTTCTCCTCCCTTCCTGCTTCGTGAGAGAGATAACAAAAGGCAGATGATCAGAAATTAGACTTGGAGCAATGTGACAATTGGATTCAGTTAATTCTGTAAGCCACTTGTCATTGACCAATGCTCTATCAATCCTACTATGTATCCTTCCAACATCTCTTCTGTTACTCCAAGTGAAAAAAGCCCCTGTGGTCTTCATCTCAATCAAATGTGCTTGATCCACCATTTCCCTGAAATCCTCAATCTCCTCCAGCTTCACATCCACACCTCCTGATCTATCTTCCAGGTTAAGCGGACTATTAAAATCCCCTACCATCAGCCAAGGCAAATCATGGTGTTTCAGCTTCACTAACTGTCCCCACATTGCCTCCCTTTCTTCAGCATGATTATATCCATATATCACTGTGATATAACACCTCACTCCGCTATCTTTAAACACACACTTACAATCCATCCACTGAGTCTCAGTTTGCAACACAGCTACATCAACAAGATCTGGTCTCCACCAAATCTAGATTCTCCCTGTGCCAGCTTTCAGACAGTTGGATTCCAGTTGGCCCCTCATATTCATACTACTCCACACTTCCTATTTTTTATCTTTTTTTACTTTTGTTTCCAGGAAACAAGCAAAACTGACATTATGTAGATAGCAGTACTCCCTACAGTCAGTTTTCTTTGTCCTTTTATTCAGTTCCCTCACATTCCACACCAGTAGCTTAGACCCCATCACCATCAGGAGGTTTTGGAACTGGTTTGGTAGATAAAACCACCCCTCTGACAATATTGTCACCTTTCACTACTATCTGCTCCAGAACAATGTCTGGATCAAGCATAGCTACCTCTTTCCCATGTCTCTGTCCCATAATTTGTTGAGCTTGTTGTTGCAAATTTGGCTGCACCTGAGGCTTCAGCTGCCCAGCCACCTCATCCTTCTGCACACTTGGACCTGAATCTTTCTCCCTTGGCTTCTCTACCACAGATTCTCCAACAACTTCTTTCCCAGGTCTGTGCTTATGTGCTTCAGGTTTCATCTTTTGCCCAACTACCTCAGTCTTCTTCACACCAATAGGAACAAAAATTTTAGCCCTCTGATCTTTTTTGACTAGAGGGGTAGGCTTCACAAGCCACTTACAATCAGCAATACCATGCCCAATCATCTTACAGTTAACACATCTGACAGGTCTCCATTCATACTTTATAACCTGGTGTTGAATTATCCCATTCTCATCCACATAAGGAATAGATTCAGGCAAAGGAGCCCCTTTTCTGTTCTTTATTATGCAGTTCATGCATTTTTTTTTTGGAACTCCATTTGTGTTTTTGGTATATTATAATGTCATGGTATGGAATGGAGAACTTCTGCTACATGTCTAGCTTCTTTCAAACGCGTTAATAATTTGTTTAAGAGTTGCTTTAGTGTTTTTTTGGTTAATTGTTCGTAGATTCGTTTGGTTCAATTTTACTTTATTCACTGAAAACGGGAAGTCTTAGAACATTTTTTTTTTTTTTTTTTTGTCAAATAGAACATTATTTCACTTTTGCAATCGCAATTTCAGGTTTTAAAGAGGTAAGGGAGGAAGAGAAGAGTCAATTAGTAGGTAATGTTTTTACTAGTGTCGCTTCAAACTATGACACGATGAATGATTTGATGAGTGGTGGATTACATCGACTGTGGAAAGACAAGTTAGTGAACTCTTTTGACTTAGTTCCTTACCAATGATTATAACTACATATCCCAAAGTCAAATATATTGTGGGCTTTATCTTCCTCTTTTTCTCTCCAGATTGGTTTCAAAATTGAGTCCATTCCCTGGGATGAAGCACCTTGATGTTGCCGGTGGCACTGGTGAGTTCCCGTAATGGCACTCAGTTAATAGTCTTAGTCAATTCATATTACCTTGTTATCCCTTTGTCGTGTACAATAAAGGTGTTGTGAAAAAGAAAATTTTGTGTTTCGAATGGCTTTTTGGGATTTGTGAAACAAGATGAATGTACCTTTTGAAGTGCTAGTAAATATGTACAATAGTTGAAATTTTGTGTGGAATGATTTGGCTTTCAAGTTGCCTAAAAGCTTAAGAGTTTCTCTTCCACATTACAAAGCATCCAACTTGGCACTAGTCATATATTGTTTGTGAAAATTTACTGTGATCAATATGTGAGACTGAGTTACATCTACTGTTATCAAAATTTACAGGAGACGTTGCTTTTAGGATATTGGATAATATCTACAGTGTGAAACGCCAAGCCTTGCAAGACTCCCCTGAAGATAATTTGCTGGAGGAGACTCAAATATATGTGTGTGATATCAACCCAAACATGTTGGGTGTTGGTAAAAAGCGGGCTCAAGAGAAAGGTTAAATCATAAGCAAGTTGTGAATGGAATAGTTTTGTTTTGAAAGTATGCTCTTTTTGAGATTAGCTAATGAGAGTTTCTTTCACCTCTTAAATAGGTCTTGCAGAGACCAAATCTCTAGTTTGGGTGGAGGGAGATGCTGAAGCCCTAAAGTTTGAAGACAATTCAATGGATGGCTACACTATTGCCTTTGGAATCAGAAATGTTACACATATTGAGAAAGCTCTTGCAGAAGCTTATAGGTACAATTTGGTCTTCCCATTTTGGTCCAAATCAATGTCTTGTGCAAAAGCTACTTGAAAATTAAGTCTTTTGAGTAACTGCTCTCCTGAAGTAAAAGTTAACTGACTCGGATGTTATAATTTTTTTTTTGAATCCTCACATAATATATAAGATTTTGGTTATCGGTAGTGAATATAGCCTTCTGGTTACCAGATTACCTCAGTTGTGGTAGGAGGAAAAAGTTGACTAGTTTATATTATTTCGTCCTGTGTATCTGGCAATATATGGAATTAAAATCATGTTCGCTTCTTTAAAACTTTGTCAGTTCTTTATTGTGGTATGCTGGATCAAGTCTTTGTTTTTGTTTGCCAGGGTGCTTAAACGAGGAGGAAGGTTCCTCTGTCTTGAACTAAGCCATGTAGAAGCTCCAATTTTTAAACAATTGTAAGTACCTTCTTAGTTTTGCATCTCTGAGTATCAATCCGTTAATTTTTACTACTTGGGTGCAATAGATAAACATATTCTGTCACAATAACTACTCTGTGATGATTATTCTGACCTTGTATTTCCTCAGGTATGATTTGTACTCATTTTCAGTCATTCCAGCTGTGGGAGAGCTGGTTGCAGGTGACCGAGAATCGTATCAGTACTTAGTCGAAAGTATTCGTAAATTTCCGCCCCAGGTATACCACCTTGTTTTGAATTATCATGTATTCAGCGAGGGTCATTTTAGGGTCCTGGATAATTTTCTTTTCGTTGCCTGCATTGGACTATCCAGAATGTTGTGTTTCAAATTGTTTGTGTGTGTGTAATTGTACTCGAATTTTTATTGTAGAAGTTCTGTTAGAAGTTAATCTAAGAAGTAGTAAAATCCATGTGTGCAACTCTCATAGTCTCCATGGTGTACGAAATGCAGGAGAAATTTGCTTCAATGATTGCCGATGCTGGATTTCAGAAGGTTGAATATGAAAATCTCGTAGGAGGGGTAGTGGCATTCCATTCTGGACTGAAGCTCTAATGCTCTGGGCAAATTCAATGCAATCATTCTGTTCGTTTACTTAACTGGACAAATTTTGTAGAGCCAATGGATCATCATCCACATGAGATGGTTAGTATAGGTTTTGTTTGCAAAGCAGTTTGAGTGCACCTTCTTACTCTTCTAATTCCCCATTCCTCCAAAAATGCATTCCATGTAATACATTTTACATTGTAGACATTTTTATCAAATTAAGTAAACAGTTATTTTTCAGATGAGTTTAATTTAGTAAACTTATTTCTTTTCATGTCAATTCAGTTCAGTTCTATTAAATATTGTATATTATAATAGGAAAAGTCTTGGGAGTGACCGGCACTATATAGTGACCAGGGTCTTTACTGCAAATATAGAAGTAATTATAAATAGTGCAATAAAGAAAATCAAGGAGAGACCAATTTGCAATTTTAAAAAATTAAAAAAAAATCACGCGCTACAGTGTTTCCGCGCGTGCACAGTGTTTTGCTACAGTGTACTTCAATGTTTCAAGTTAAAATGTTCATGTTTTATGTTTCAAGTTAAAATGTTCATCTTTCACGTTAAAACGTCCATGTTTTATGTTAAAATGTTTATGTTTTATTTTTCAAGTTAAAATGTTAATATTTCAAGTTAAAATGTTCATGTTTCACGTTAAAACGTCCATGTTTTATGTTTAAAGTTAAAATATTTATGTTTTATATTTTCAAGTTAAAATGTTCATGTTCATGTTTTAAGTCAAAATGTTCATGTTTCAAAAAATATTCATGTTTTAAGTTAAACTGTTCATGTTTTATGTTTCAAGAAATGTTCATGTTTTATGTTTCAAGTTAAAATGTTTATGTTTCAAATTAAAGTGTCATGTTTCACGTTAAAACGTCCATGTTTTATGTTTTAAGTTAAAATATTTATGTTTTATGTTTCAAGTTAAAATGTTCATGTTCATGTTTTAAATCAAAATGTTTATGTTTCAAAAAATATTCATGTTTTAAGTTAAACTGTTCATGTTTTATGTCTCAAGAAATGTTCATGTTTCACGTTAAAATGTTCAAGTTTTATGTTTCAAGTTAAAATGTTCATGTTTTAAGTTAAAGTGTTCATGTTTTATGTTGTACTGTAGCAACTCGACACTGTAGCAAATCGGTACTGTAGCGGCTCGGTACTGTACTGTAGCGCGTGATTTTTAAAAATTTTCTGAAATTGCAAATTGGTCCCTCCGTGTTTTTTTTTAACTTATATCATATTTGCAATTTAATCTGGTCACTATATAGTGACGGTCACCCAAGAGACCAACTCATAATAATAATTTAAATAATGCTAAAAATATTTTGTTATTTTACTATCATGCATAGTAGACCCTATTCTCTTGAGCTTAATTGTTCATATCAGTTCAGTTCAATTCCAGTCAGTTTAGTTCAGTTTCAGTAGAAATATGATTTGATGAAACTTAGGTTAATTTATTCCTGCCAATTATTTTTCAATACATTAATTTACAGTTCAGTTTTGTTCAGCAAAAATATAATTTGATATAATTAAGGTTAATTTATTCTTACCGATTATTTTTTTTAACACATTAATTTTTACTATAATTCATTTCAGTTCACTTCGTTTTAGTTCAGTTTATTTTTTACACGTGGATAATCTACTATCAACGTCCATTTCGCCCAATTTCATCCCTTATCAATATCATCAATTCAAATTACTAAAAAATAGAGACATCATGTGAAATAAGACATTGATTTGGAAATAGGTTAAAAATTCACAGTTTGCTATACCAACCCCTCTAACATATCATTAGTCAACTTTTTAAAACTACATTGACCATTACTAATACTATTAGGCTTGTTCCCAGTTTGCCATGGTAAGTAAGTCTGTCATCCATGGCCATGGCTTCTGCAATTCTTCTTCCCGCCAAAATCACGGGCAGTCGGATTCTCACGCCGCATTCCGTACTTCACAAAATCCTTTCACCTCTCCACCACACTCTCAGCTTCCACCGCCGCCGCCGGAGATTCCTTAGGACCGCCGCCGCGACGGCCGAGCTCGAGAACATCGGAAGCCCAGGACTGGTGGCACTGGAATACGCCCACCTTAATCTCGCGGACAAATTCTCAGAGGTCAAACTTCTCTTCAACAAAAAAGAACAAAAAATTTGTCTTTTGTGTTTTGCCTCTTAGTTTTCTTTATTAATAAGCTGAATTGCTAAAGCATATGGATTTGGGGGTTGATTTTAGGAGGTGGGCCACGTTCGAGTTCGTCCCCATGTCAACCCACTTCGCCGTAATCTCATGGTAATTTGTTAGGAAATCCTTTTATGTGCTGATCTTTTGGGAATTTGTTTATTACTGAATCGAGTATTATGATGAGGCAGGTTCCCGCTCAAGTGCCGGATTGGAATGAGGTATTTGAGGATGCCACATTGCCTCTCATGGTAGATATAGGCTGCGGTAATTCCCTTGCTTCTTGCCGATGCATATCTGTGTAGTGTTTTGTTGCTTCATTTACATTGATTGATAAGTGAGTGCGTGCGTGATGATGGATTATGCTAGTTTCCCTCTATATTTATTGAAATCAACCTTTCATAATATAGTGTTGCTGGGCACAAAATTGAGCCTTTCTTGTATATATTGGAGAAAGGTTAGTCTTGTGCTCCAACCAAGAAAGGAATGAATATATAAGATAAACTGAACATTTAGAAGTTACGAGGAGATGAAATAATGGATATTGTTATGTAGGAGTATTATTTTTCACTTATTCAGCTTTTATCAAGTTTTTCAATGTCAGTCATCCAGGCACCTTTTAGGATGTTTCTTCATTGCAGTTGAATGTGATTCTCTTGTAAGAATTATCCTGGTTTTCCAAATGAACCATTTGCCTTTCCCTTTAGAAATTTCTTCTTAGGTATATGAATATCTGAAATTTATGTTTGGCTTGATGGGTTTCTGTAATTTTACATAACAAATTCTTGAGAATGTCTGCTGTCATCTGACAGTGGTTAACATCTTCTAGGTAGTGGCAGATTTCTCTTGTCACTTGCGAAAGGGAACTCCAGTTACAAGAATTATCTGGGATTGGAAATAAAGCGCATAGTATGACCTCAACTCAATGCTTTTCTTGTAACTGTTTTTGTGAATATACCGATGCTTGGTTTTTCTTCCTAACGTCGTGAGGAGTGAGCGCTCATGTATTGTTATCTCCTTTTCCTGATGCAGTTGGTTGATCGAGCAAAACATTGGGTTGGTGAGCTGGCTCTCAGGAATGTGTAAGTACTGATGGACTTTCTTTTTTTAGCACAAAATGCTCTATTGAATATTCTAGTAATATTCTTCATTGCAGACATTTCATTTCTGTGAATGCCTCTGTGTCCTTCAAAGAACTTGTATCCACATATCCTGGGCCCTTGATGATGGTCTCAATCCTGGTAAGTACTCATCTTTTCTTAGACCGAGAGAAAAGCATTGAATTTTGATGGGAGTATATGACATAGCTCAGTCCCCATTATTTCAAGATTCTTATTGGGTTCTACAATTTTAATGATATTCATTATTTCTAGTGTCCAGATCCCCATTTCAAAAGGAAGTACCGTAAACGGAGAGTGGTACAGAAGCCTTTGGTTGAGTCAATTGTTGATAGGCTAGTGCCAGGAGGGCAGGTATGGTATTTATACTGTGAATTTTAACTTATTGCTGAGTTCTGCGTGTATTTGTGGATTCACTTAAGGCCATGTTGTTTTGTCATGCGGGAACATGTTTATATTCCTTGAACTATTAATATTGAATTGCTAAAAGTACAGAAAAAGCTCAAAGTTGAGCATAATGGCACATTATAATGAGGTTCTTGATTCGATTTGACCAACCTCCTAGGCTGAGTAATGTTTTCTTGTTGGTGACTTTGTTGAAATTAAGGAAAAGGTCTTTGACAGTTGCCTCAAACTGATTTTTGGGAATTTAGTTTTGGAGGAAGAAGAAAAACGTGTAGAGATGGGGTAATATTTCAAACTAATGCAAAAACAAGAACATGATTGGCATTAGTTCAATATTCAAACACTATTTTTTAGAGTGAAATTTGTTGGATGGTTGCCTCTAAGAGCATGGTTTTCTCGGAAAACTATTAAATGAAACAGTTGTGTTTACATTTGCATAAATGTTGAGTGAACAATGCCGTAAGCTAGTGTAATGGTTGAATGTTTGTGGACAGGTCCTTATACAATCTGATGTGTTTGAAGTGGCAGTAGACATGAGGGATCAGTTTGATGCCGAATCAAATAAGATTATTCATGTGACCAACATCAATCCTAGCGTGCACATTGACAGTGATGGATGGTTGCTGAGTAATCCAATGGGTATACGAACGGAAAGAGAGGTTTATGCTGAATCCGAAGGTGCCAGAATTTATCGAAGACTGTATGAGAAACTGAAGTAGACATGATTCAACAATTATTTGAGCTCACTGTTATACCACCAACATTCATCCATCACTTGTAGACACTTTTCAGTGGATCCCGTTGTGAGAAGATCATGCATGCTTGTCGAGTCCTCTTCTTTGGGGGACTTCCGATAGTTGAGATGGAACTTGCTGCTGCATAAACGTCATATTTGGGGGTAGCCAGTGAGTTGATGGAGCACTCTGGGCAGCATTTACTACTGCATTTGCAGGTTTGAGATGCACATGCTGAGTTTATGATCTTCTATTTCAGGCCTATTATTGTTTTGCATTTGCCTAAGTGTTTCACATTGTTATGCCTATTACAGTCCTTGACTTATTGTACTTTGGCATTAATAAACCTTGAAATCATCGGTCACTTTAAGTAGAAATTGGCCTCGTTTGGGGTTTAGCTGTTAGCGGATTTTATTAGCTGTTAGCGGATTCTATTGGCTGTTTTGACTAGCGGTTTATCTGTTTGTATTTGAGTGTTTGGTAAATGACAATTAGCTGATAGATGTTTTGTTAAGTTAAAAGACCGAAATAGACATTAGTATAATTTATTTATAATTTATTTTATGTAGTGTGTTATTTGTTTTGAAGTATCGAAAGATATTTTTATTACCTTTATTTATTTATTTTTATGCTATTTGTTATTTAAAATAATATTCTTTATTAATATAACCATTTAAAAAAAAATTAAAATGATTAATATTTCGTAGTGATATATGTTTAGCTCGGATATTTTAATATTAATTTATGAAATACTTCAAATATAAATTAAAAATAATATTTTAGAATAAATATAGAGTCATATATATACACAAATTTGTACGCACGCATATGAATATATGAATATAACATGATTAAAATTTGGTTTAGTAATTTAATTTTTAAAAAGGAAATTTCGTAAGGATAAGGATAAAAAAATATTTTGTAATATTGTTTTGATTAATTCTTTGTAAACGCTGCTCTTTCACCAAAACAACTAATCAGAAAAAGATTTTCACCAAACACTAAGAAGAGTTGATTGACCAGTCGAATGTCCATATTTAACTCAAAAATCTAAACGCTCTTCAAAACTCTCGTTACCAAACGAGCTATTGGCCTCGTTTGGCTATCAGCGTTTAGCTGTTAGCTGTTAGCGGATTTTATTAGCTGTTAGCTGTTAGCGGTATCTATTAGCTGTTTTGACTAGCGGTTTGACTAGCGTTTTGTAAATGAGTGTTTGGCAAATAACAATTAGCGGATAGATGTTTCATTACGTTAAATGACAGAAATAGGCATTACTACAATTTATTATTAATTATTTTTTGTCGTGTGTTAATTGTTCATCGAAAATTATAATCACTTATATATATTTCATGATGTTTATTATTTGACTTATTATTCTTTATTAATATATTTACATTTATTTAAAAAATTATTTTTAGAATTAAAATACTTAAAGTTTAGTATATATTGTGTAATATTACAAAAATAGATTAAAAATAATGTGAAAAATCTTATTTGTACGTACGAAAATATGCTTACGTTAAATTTACTGAACAATTGAATTGTAAAATTGTGTATGTATAAATTATTTAAGGAATTCGATTAATTATAGAAAAAGAAATTTGTGAGGAATAAGGATAAAAAAGATATTTTGTAATATTTCTTTGATTAACTTTTTACAAACGCTGCGCTTTCTAGCGTTTCAGAAATCAGAGGTTTCACCAAAAAAGCTAATTAGAAAACTCTCCTCACCAAACACTAGAAAGAGCTGTTTGACAAGTCAACTATCCATATTTAACCCAAAAAGCTAAACGCTCTTCAAAACTCTCGTCACCAAACGAGGTCATCGTTTGTTATTAGGAACACCAACTCCACCCAGACTTATCTCTCTTTTGCCCTATCTTTTAGAAAACTGTGCCATTTGGTTAGAGGAATGATGTCTGGATAAGCTATATTTTGTTTGCATGCATTTGTTTTGGAAATTTTCATTAAAAGATTAAAATAATACATTACAAGAATTTTATACCGTAGAAAGAAAATTAGTGGAGGAAAGGAATGCCACATTAAAAAGAATCTTAGACCACCGCATCTAATTTAAACTTATTTGGCATCGGTTCTCAACATTATCAGCATTACGAATTTTTTCTTTTGGAAAATGGCATAAACTTTTTAGTTGATTCTCAATGCATCATGCTCTCTTGGTCATGCTTGATAATATTTTAATTCGACAAATTTAAACTCAAATTACTTCCATCTTTTTACTCTTTTATTTTCTTTCAGTTTTGTATAGTTTTGGAGAAATTCATAGACGCCAGAACTATTTTACGCCGCGTACTCACAAATGCTAGGAAATTACTACAAATATAAAACGCGTTTGATCGCAAAATAGATTATTATGGTAAATGTGAAAAACGACATCATGGTTAAGATTTTGGATAAAATTTGGAGCGACTTGTATACCAAAATGGATTAGAGACACGTCCAAGAAAACGCGTTAAAAATTCGGTACGTAATCCCGGCCCCGGGACCTCTTCTTCTCACCTATAAATAAAGATTAACACAAACCGCCATGATGATATTGATAGCAACACATAAAATCTCCTAATTCTATATCAAAATCCCAACTTGAAACCCAATTCGGATTATTTTACAAGGTAATATCCAATTCCCCTGGATTTCTTTGTTCAATTCAAACATGCATGTGTTTCCTTATATGTTTGTTGATTGATTTTGTCAAGGATTGAATATTATGCATGTCCAAAGGTTGGTTCTTGAAAGCTTGTATCTTTTTTTGGTGATTGTGTATGATGGCATGTTTTACATAGTACTATCTCATAAAAGCTGGCCTTTCATCAATTTGTTTTAGTTTTTGATGATTATACAAAGGCTTCAATTTGTTTAAAGGTGTTTGAAGATTATGAAAATCGATTTTTAGGATAAGTTATGCTGGATCCCTGATTGTTGATTGTTTTGTATCTATGGTGGCCTTTGAATATCCCTTCTTTTGATTGAATCCGGGTGCTTGAAATATTTGTACAGGTGCCCTAATCTAGCATCTTCTTGTTTTGTTAATTGTGTGTGCGTGATCTGGACTTGAATCCCTGATCCTCTGTGAAATGTCTCTTTATAGATGAGTTCTGAATTGTTAGTATTGTGATGAAATGGGTATTTGTTAATTAAATGAATTTGTTGGTTGTAATTGTATGAAACTAAAAGTTGCTGAACTAAGTGGCTTGAAGTTGGTCTTCTGTTAGCGTTTCAGTGAAAAGGGAAATGGTTACTTTGGATTTTGTTCTTCCTTGAATTTGATCATTCTCCATTGTTTGACAGTCCTGTTCTTATTTTTGCAGATACCTATCCCATAAATATGGGAGACAGTCACAGGAGAGATGATGATACTCAGGACAAAGGGTTGTTTTCTAATTTAGCTGGATTTGCTGCTGGTGGACACTACCCACCTTCTCATGGAGGATACGGATATCCACCTCCAGGTGGGTATCCTCCTGCAGGCTATCCTCCTCAAGGTGGATACCCGCCAGCTGGCTATCCTCCTCCCGGTGGATATCCTCCCCATGGCTACCCTCCGGCTGGATACCCGCCACAGCATGGATATCCTCCACACGGCCATGGGTATCCTCCAGCTGGATATCCTGGTCATGCACCACCACATCATTCAGGTCAGTAACTCTTAAGTATGAGTTCAACATCATGTATTGGTAGTGCACCTTACTCATAGTTGCTGCTTTCTGGTTTTCGTATATCAAAAGTTGAGGTTCTTTTTGCACTCCTGCTCTAGTCACCTATTCTAGTTCCTTTTCCTTATGCTGTTATGGTTATATCCTGCTGTTGTGGGATTTCTTGCTTGACTCATGAATATATGAAAATAAAGTAAAACATGGAGTACTCTTAGTCTCTTATGGAGGAAGTAAAGCAATTGTAGTGTATGGAGAAGACTCGTATCTCTTTTTATCTCCTGGTGTTTTGGTTTGGAAATAGTAACATCTCTTGAAGTAATGGCCCTTTAGATGGCAAAACTCCTCGGCAAAATGATTTATCTCATAGTTCTGTTCTGTGAATGCCGCTTTAATTCTAGGAATATCTTACTAGTGTTTTACAATTGAATCTGTTTCTGTTATGTTATGCGGAGCTTGTTCATCTGTCATGATAATTTACTGGTACAATCATGGAAATTGAGATGAAAGGCATTGGTCTGTTTTTCTTTTGAATCTATTTCTTAAATGTTTCTTTCTGGTGTGCCTTGACAGGGCATGGAGCATTGCTAGCTGGTGGAGCTGCAGCAGCTGCTGCTGCATATGGGGCACATCACCTGTCACATGGACATGGCTCATACGGCCATTACGGTCACGGTGGTCATTACGGTCATCATGGCAAGTTTAAGCACGGAAAGTTCAAGCACGGCAAGTATGGCCGCCCTGGTTTCTTTGGAGGAAAGCATCATAAGCACAAGCACGGCATGTTCGGGAGGCGCTGGAAGTGATCACCTGCATGTCTTATGTCATCGTTTTCACAACCAACCTTGTTTGGTTGTTGAACTTGTGTGCTGGATTTAGCTAAAACTGATATGTAATTTCTTTCTTTTTTCCTTTCATACATTTTGTGTGTAAATTTTGGGCAAATATTATCATTCCCTAACACATGGTCCCAGATGGCAAATATTAAAGTGATCTTTGATCTTGAATGATGAAAGTTCATGATCATCACTAAAATGATATTGTGCACCTAAAGAGACGATTTACTGATAGGCATCGGCTTCTAATGAATTGCATAAAATAGGTAAAATGTCATCGTTTTAAACTAGGATACAATCGATGCAATGTTCAAAGTTAATAAGCACATCTATACGACAACAGGAGGAGTTAGAAGCCCACCTTGAACCCTATATATTAGTTGGGTAGGTGGGCATGCGTTCATGTTGTTTCAGGGCTTGTTTACCATAAATAGCAAAACGTTCATGTTGTTTCAGGGCTTGAATACCATATTTATGGTTTAAGGTTGGGAGGTCATTGTATAGCAAATGGATATCACGAAATGTAGCAATCAGGACCGGCCCTGGGCATGTGCAGTGCCGCCGCCAGAAGCGGATGTAGTGTTGGGGCAAAGGTGGCAATTGCCACCCAAAAATTATTATTTTTTATAATTTTTAGGTATCAAGTTTTAAAATTTATTATTTTGCCCCGCCATTTTTGTGAAAATACACATAATTAGTGTGTTTTTTAAGTACTTCCAAGGATATTTAATTGAATTGAAAGACCTTTTCTTTAAGAAACACCTTTTTATTTAATTTATTCGTATTTAAATGGTTGCATTTTAAGTTATTTTTTATGCAATGAAGTGGAAAATTATAATTTAGGGGTAAAACTGCCCCCCTCTGCTTGAAATCCTGGATCCGCCTCTAGCCGCCGCCCAAGGCCTCGTTTATCTAGGGCCTCAAATCAAATATTTTTATTTAGTGTACATATTATGATAAATTTACTAAATATATGCATATACAGAAAATTATGATAAAGTCTATGCACATTTGTTCCTCTATTTATTTCAATATTTTTAATTCCTATTTTATGCACGGAACAAAAAAATATTTCCGCGCAACGTTTCCTTATTTTTATGAAGTTTACTTATTTATTCAATTTATGATTATAAATAGAAGAGTAAAAATATAAATAAGTTTTCCCTTCCCAAAAACTTTTTCGTCTCTTCTTTTGATCTTTCTGCTATTTGAATTTCATTCGCCATATTTTCCAGAACTTATCAGTAGATTAGTTCAGTTCAATTCAATTTTGTTCAGTTTAATTTAGTTCAGTTCAATGAAAATGTAAGTTTACGAAATTTAGGTTAATTCAGTTATGCTCTGATTCTTTTTTATCAATACATTAATTTTTAGTTTAGTTCAGTTCAATCTAGTTCAGTTCAGTTCAGCAAGAAATAAGCTCTGGCAAACATGGTCTTAATGAGTCAACTCCATCCCCATGTATCAATAAGTTAGCCATTTTCTTGAATTGTTTATTTTGCCCAAAATTTTGATTAGCCAATTTTTATTCAGTTTTTGAAATTTCATTTTATAATCGATATTTTAGAAATAAATATAAAACTCTTATTTTATGCTATTCTTCATATTAGGTTACACTACATATCTACTGAAAAATTTATAAATATTTTTGAAATTAACTTTAAATCGGCCACATTTTAATAATTTGCACATTACCTTCAAAAACTCAAGGCCAACCCCGCTAGCAATGCATGTGGTGTTGTCTCCTGATGTCAAAGGAGTTGTCGCAATGTATTGAATTTGAGAGCAAGTTGCACTTTTTTGAACTGACTTTCTCTGTGGGGAGATTAGTTTTCCAGATTAGCCTATCGGAGGCCACAAATTGGTGATGGGAAAATAGCAGATATGGTAATGTAAATGCCATTTTCTGTTGGTTCAAAATAAATGAAGTCTCAATCCAGAAAGGGAAATTGCGTGCTTATGTATGAATATGGTCCTCTTTCCTCACCCATGTGCACTACTTTGCGGGGAATTCTTGTCCTAGTCATTCTCATGCCAACCTCTCCCACATTCAATGTCACTCAAATTGCTAACCTAGAACGAGATACATGTTAGGATAAAGAAAATGGCTGAACCAGAAAAAAATACATTAATTGGGATACACGTATGTGTGAATTAAGTGCTAAACTAACACATACAAGTTATAATTTCTTCGTCATCGAATGAAGACATTTGAAACTGAAATACTAGAGCGAAGATTTTGAATACATAAAGTGTATAAGACTACAAATAAGAACATTTTTTTTTACCAGCGCTTTCTCTCTCCTCGAAGAACCAGCAAAAACTTCCCTCAAATCTCATCGGCGGGTGGCCACCGGCGAACCCCGCCGCGTCGGTCACCCCCGCCACCCCATACCTAGCAGGTTATCTCTCTAAACCACCCCTCTCGCACCTCAACCGGAATCTCCTTCAAAAAGCCTTCGAAAAGCCACCGGGAATCTTTGTTTTTCCAGATCTGGAGCTGTCAACGCCGAACACCGGGCCCCTTTCCCGACTGATCAACGGGATCAACTGATGGCCATCCAGACGTCGAAGAACCGGATCTCGCCGGGATCCACAAGAAGTCCTCAAGGTCAGCACCAAAAAATCTCATTTTCCGTTTGGAAGGAGTAGAACAGGGACTAAGACGCGCCGGGCAACGGGAATTCCGGTCACTCTCTTGGCACGGCGGCCTCCACGGGGCGAGCCCACACGCTGTCACCGCTGCCCACGCGCCACCGCCATCGTCGCCCACGCGCCGCCGCGGTCTAAAGGCAGCTGGCCAGAAAACAGCCTTCTCGGTGACTTGAGATAAGGAATTCATTCTTTTTTTATTATTTTAGTTATTTTAGTATTGCTGTTATAATTTCATTTATAGGTTAGGTCTATTTTTAGCTTTTTAGAAAGGGAGATTGTTTTAATTAGGGTCTCTTTTGCTCAAGTATCGGTCAGGTGAGTATGTCTGCCAATTCTTAGTTTTTCCGACGGGACCTTTTGTTTGGTTAAACTCTGTTGGCTTTCGATCTGTCTTACATCGCAGTTAGGAGAAATCCAAGTCGGGGTAGTTATTGAACTGACCTTCCGGCGCCTCTGTCAAATTCAGATTTGTAGATCGGATTATTTGATTCTCCAAATAATTTGATTCTCCAACACAATTCGTGTTAGACAGCTTGTTGATGCCTTGTCTCTGTACTAACAACTTGGAAAGTCTCTTACATTAGTTGGGGATCTTAATCTGAATGAGACTGACCAAGAAGTGAATGCAGATTTAGGGTCATCGTCTGATGCCATAGCCAATCAGTAGTCGGCTAGTTCATCCCGGATTAGTTGAAAGTATAGTTGGTTATGACCATTATCAGTTTGCTCCTTTTCCATTTTTTCTTAGATTTTGCTAGTTTAGATAGGCTATGCTGGCCTGAGGTACAGAGAAGTTTAGAATTTGATGTTAGACACTTCTCTGTAATCTATCACTTGCTATTGTAACCTCTTTAATTTATGTTTGTTTGGTTTGGGGATTCCACTTACAATATCCCTCCGCTTATGGCGGTTTTAGCCTTAAAAAAATAAAAGTACAAATAAGAAGTTTACACTTGCCAGTATATACCTTCTTCCATCATTTTAAGATAGTGAAAATTGGACTGTAAAATTATTATAAGTTGTTTTCCAGATTTTAGGGTTTGTTGTTATCATTCCTTCCAGACAAGCATGGTCATGATATAATGAATACTATCAATTAGAGCTTGTTGATCCGAGATATTCAAAGGCGATAACCCCTTGCTGCAGTGCAACACCCGCCCAATACCACAAGCCTTGGTGGAGAGAAAAATTACGGTAATCCAGTGTTAGAAACCGTTGGACGGTCCACCGCTGGATACACTCAAAAGACTCTTAAATAAAGGAAATTCTCACATTGTTGCTACCAATTAGCCAATGTCTAAATCACTAGAATATTCAAGAGGATGGGAAGAGTGGGTGGAATGAACTCACTCCCATTTTGTAGAGGTAAAAACATGGACTATCCAAAATAGAACAACATCAGCATTGAGGTGTGCCTGATGTAATAAATTGGAAATACGAGATGGATAGTGACAAACAATTAAATATACAGACCAGTAGTGGAGCGAAGCAGAACCATTTTTTCAACACGAAGATGCATGTTCTTGGAGTATTAAAGTGTGGAAAAATAACAAAATTCTTTCTTGGATTCTTCTTTTGCACCAACAGAATATCATACTTTATCAATATACTCCACAATCCACATACAAATGATACAATACATAAGTTTTACTATTCATTTGTAGTCAAACTGGACATTTCCGGCTGTAATCTTGGACGACGATGTCTTTAATTGGAACTGTGTCACCAATAGTGAAACAATAATGTATTCCATATCTATTAGAGCATCCACTATCACCATACCCATTTCATACCCCTTTTTAATTTTTAATTAATATATTCATACCCCACTTCAACTTCATACCATCAACAATTTTATACTCTACTATCATATAATCAACTTCATACCACTACCCTACATTATCCCTCACATTAATGTGGTCCCCACTTCATTTAAATAATATTTTCATATTTTTTTTTATTAAATAAACATAAAAATAAATAATTGCTATGAAATATGAAATAAATAATATACTTTATTTAAGTGTAATTTTTAGTATTAATACACGTGAATATGTATTAACCGTTCGTTAAAACAAATTGTAACCAAGAAATTATTGAACGTTGAAATTGTAAACAAGACAAAGATCGACAATTGTAACGTTATCATAATACAAAAAAGAGATAAATTTTAAAAGAAATAACATAATGAAAATCACATTTTGAATCACATTCAAGAATTTGGATCAAAGAGAAGAAACCTATGAATTCTCGGATTTTGAATGTGTGGAAAAATATGAAGTTTGCAAGAAGTATGAGAAAATATGCAAATTTGAGCTCTATTTATAGAGAAAAAAATATTAGAATTATTGGTGAAATTATTTTTTTTTAAAAAAAATTCTGTGAGAAATTAATTTGTTTTTTATATAAAAAAAAAAAGTAAGACATGTGGTCCCCGTGGGGACCACAAAAGGTATTGAAGGAGTATGTAAATTTCCATTCGTTTGAGCTCCGTTTCCAAATTCCATATCATTTCCATACCTACTTCATCTCCATAGTGGGTTCAAATCATTTCATACCTCATTTCATACCCCATTTCATATCACTTTTCATTCCCATTGTGCATGCTCTTAGATGTATCTATATATTCAGTTAAAAATACTAAATTTTATTTAAATTTTTAAATGGTTAGATAAATAAAAATATTATAGTATGTAATATTGTTGAAATCGTTCTAATTGATGCTACCGAAATCCGTCCGTCTCCCGGGTTTAGACGCTATCCGGGTCCCCTCCTTGATCAACCCGCTTCAGTCCTGCAAAACAATCCCCGGGAGGCGTCCCGGGGAAGAAGCTCCAGCGTGATGATGAGATGGGGATAAACGTACGGAAGGTGCTCTCAATATAAAGTAGAGAGATATGAGTCACATACCTTGTTCACTGTTTGAGATAGTATTTATAGCCGAGCTAGCCTGCTTGAGATAAGATGCAGGACCACTTCCCTTTGTCCCCGTCCGTCCTTCTTTCTTGTCCGGACGTGCCCCTTAACGGGAAAGGTATCGCCCTAGACGCGCTGGGCCATGGACCCTATTATCGGCCCAGTAGGCCTTTGGGCCGGTAATATCACTAACATGTAATTTATTTTTAGAGAAAGTGAAAAGTTCTCTAGTACCCCTGGACGTCATTGAATTTGTAAATTTTACCTCTTAGAACCCTACTTGACCATCCAAATGTGTATACAGGTGTAGAGTGATGTTTATAGAGGTAAAATTTCTAAAGTCAACGTCAGTTCAGGGGTACCAGAGCACTTTTTAAAAACTCGGGGGTATATGAGCACTTAACAAAGAACTCAGGGGTACGTGGGCACTTTTTATTATTATTATTAAATTTTATATATTGATAATATAGATACTTAGAGATATTAACAATCAAACACGTGTCTATGAAATAATGAAAAGAAATTTGTGAAAATCCAATTACTAAGTAACTGCCAATCTGTAATCCTTATTCTCTTAAATTTATTAGTACACCAATTTATTTAGGCCCTGTTTACCAGAGCTTATCTGTAGATCAGTTCAGCTCAATTCAGTTCAGTTCAGTTCAGTGAAAATGCAATTTGATGAAATTCAGGTTAATTCAGTCATGCTGATTCCATTTTTCAATACATCAATTTTCACTTCAGTTCAGTTCATTTCAGTTCAATTCAGTTCAGTTCAGTTCAGTACATCAAGAAATAAGCTCTAATATCCCTAAAGGGAACTAGAATAGTTATTCGATTCAAAAAGTGTGTGGAATAAACGACGTCGTTTCGTTTCGTATAGTGTATTAATTAGGTAATTTTTAATTAAGTAATATAGCCGTCATTTTAAATATGGATAAATATACAATTGGACTTTTTATTATGTTTAATTAAGATTTGCGTGATCTTTAATATACCAACTCAGGCACTCAGCCAACCATGCTATTTTGATTATTATGGTATTAATGTACCATAATTTATTAAATCCCAAAATAATTATATAATCATTCATCTATTATATATTTTACCAACTCAGCCATTCTTAGATAATATTAAGATAATATTTTGTAATATATTATTTATATATATGTTCTGCAGCTTCTCAAGAATACACAGAAGCAATCAAACTATTATGTTAAATTCATCAACCTAAATTCATCATAACTATTAACTATGTTATTATAAATTCATCAGCCTTTTCTCTTCATCATCATCGTCGGCATCAACAGAATAATTATATTAAATTAATAAAACAAGAATATTCTTTCCGGCATGGATTTGTGTTAAGGTATGCAGTCAATCGTTTGGTGTGTTGTTTGGTGAGGATTTTTCGTATTTTTTGTTCCATTGATTGTGTTGAAGCAGGAGCGGTAATAATGGGGTTCAGTTTTTTAATTAGAAATTGTTCACCGCAGTGGAACAATTTCTCTCGAGACTGCAGACTCCATGTCTTTATTAATTAGTAAATGTCGTTATTGTTTTATGCAAAGAACATTTTGTGATTTTTTTCTTGAATATTAAGCATGGATGTTATTGGATAACCTAACTCATGAGAGGCTTGGTTCTAAAATTGCGCAACAAGCGCAATATTGCGCGCAATATTATGTTGCGCTGCCTTAGTACAACAGAGCGCAACGCCAGATCGCAATATTGCGATGTTGCTGAGCGCAACACGCATTATTCATTATTAGGGGTCAAGCGCAACAGAGCGCAACACTTAATTTAGAACCAAGATGAGAGGCGGTGTTAATCTGCTCTCCAAGCTTCGCTCTCAAGCCGTAAGTTCTTTAATTCTTCCAGTTTTTTGTTTGGCTTTTAAATCTTCTTTGAACCTTCTATGTATACATGATGAACCTGATCTAAAGCTGTATTTGAACTCAAATTAGTATGTAAATAATGTGTGAGATTGATCTCTAATATTGTATCATACTATTTTCGTCACAATTCTTTTCTTATGTTACATAGTTTGAGGTATATTTCATTCATATTTTATATTTCTAATATCATGAACTAGGTAATCGTGTTTATTACTTGATTTCATGCAAATACTCTATAAACTCCCAAAAATGAGCTTTATCTATTGGAATTTGGAGCTCTCACCGCAGTGGAACAATTTCTCTCGAGACTGCAGACTCCATTTCTTTATTAATTAGTAAATGTCGTTATTGTTTTATGCAAAGAACATTTTGTGATTTTTTTTCTTGAATATTAAGCATGGATGTTATTGGATAACCTAACTTATTATAAGAGCCTGTTTGATTGTTTGATTGATATTTGACCATACAAACAAACTAAATTGATGTTTTATCCAAGGAAAGTGTGCATTGATGCACGGTTGTGATGGCATCATTCAGTACATATATTTTAAATATATATACTTACATGATTTGTGATATTTGTTTGTATCTTTACCTACCTTATTATGATTTATGTATTCGATATATTTGATTCATTATATATTCTTTAAATAGGTGCATGAAATCAAATATTTCCTTACCTTTACAATATAATTTATTAGATAAGATACTTTATTATAATTTGGGCACATATAAACAAAATTGATAGATACTATAATAACAATTGCTCTAAAATATAAGTATGTTAGTTTAATATCTTATTCCAATTATGTTTTGAGATTTAATAAATATGACAGTTGCTTGAATGGAAAGGGAGCCGAAATCCGAAGCTTTGCTGCCGGAGCTCTTCGGAATCCACAGCTCACCAAATGTGCTAAACTCTTTGATTTGGCAGATAAAATCAAATCAGTTGATTTGAAAGGACCTGATTACGAAAGCATGCATTCTGATTGGAGTGCCAAGTTCTTTTCCAAGGAAGAAATCAAGTTTGCGATTCAAGACACTTATTACTGTCACAAGATCATAAAGAATTGCTTATCAATTGTAGTGAATAACTTACGATTTTAGGTTAGCTTCTTATTAAGAGGATTATATTGGCGATGTTCTTGATTGTGAACTTGCATCCTTAGAGTTGGTGGTTGTGGTTCTTTTCGGGATAGATATGTGGTTCTTAGACTCTAATATTTTGTTAGTGATTTTTTTATCTCCATATTCTAACCATTTAAATATTTCTCTATCACAAAAAAAATATTGTTATTTCTAGAAAAATAAAAATATATGAAGATTCACGAACACGGAAATTAAAAAGTGCTCATACACATCGCGCAGCGCGCGGTGAAGCCTATCTAGTTATATATAAAGCCAATTCGCTCCGTTTTTCGTGTGTAAAATGGACAGATTTGTAAATTTGTGCTCAATTGTTTAATGAATACAATAAAAAATTCCAAATAAATACAATACACATATACTTATAAAAGAGCATTTTAGAAATTCCACACCCAACTAATTTGGTATAATTAAACAAAATATATTTTGTATAGGAATAATATTTGTAACATTACCAAATTTAATTATACATCAAATCAAAGAAGATATTTTATATAGATGGAAATCAAATATTTCCTTACCACATAAATAAGAGATGGTCATACTATACATATATAAATATATTAATTTTATTATTTCACCATACATTTAATAACTAGCTAATGGTACGGAGAATAGAATTCATTATTAATATTATCATTATTTAACTCTTTATTTCATTCCTATTAATATTATTATCTATGATATTTGTCAATTTATATTCCAATATTTTATAAAATAAATATCATATAATTGATTTTAAAAGTGTTTAAATTGACCGCGTGCGGATCACTATCACCAATATCTTCTAATTTCTGATTACTATAATCAGAATGGGTAATCCGAATATCATCCAAGTGCAAACACGAATCCATTTTTCACCAAAGCTAACTAGCTAAAGCTGTAATTAGATCAAAATGTAATAGCTAAATTTAGATAAAATAGGCAAAAGAACTTACCTCTGCGAACTTTGTGGCCTCTCAACTTCTCTGTCAAAACCTGGTTCTCAGACTTTTCACACCCTAGTTTAATTTAATTTGGTTTAGTTTTAAAAAAAATTATAAATAATTGTCAAGAATAAGATGAATAGAGTGGGTTGTTAATTATAAAACGGATAAATTATTATTTGATTGAGGTAATTAATTAATCAAAATAGAGTGGGAAAGTCCAAAAATAGTGTGGATATTTGAGGAGTACAGTAGTTTGGTCAAGATACTAGAAAAAGAAAGCGTTGAATTGAAGGTGGTGGTTTGGGATGTTATACGGTTGCATGTGCGGCTGCTCTGCTTGGCCGCAAAGTCGCGATACAGGGCCCCCCGCCGCCGCTGATTCACATGCACCCCCGCCTATCATCCTTTGCTTCTTTGCCTTGCATTATTTTACACATTATCATCATGCGTATCCAATTATCCATTCCATACTACTAAGAGCATGTCTAGTGGTCTCACCACTCTCCTTCACCTCTCACCACTTTATACAATTAAATTAATATATATCTCTCTTCCACATCATCTCTCATCACAACTCTCTCACCACTTCAATTTACTATCTCACCACTTCCTACAATCACTCTCATCACTATCTCCACTATTGCACTATTCAATGGACCCTACTTAATTATCTACTCATCAAATTTATTATTTACTAACATTAATTTATAATAATAACATTATTGTATATATAATATATATTTAAGATTACTGTATATTTAATTGCTCGTTTGTTGTAAATATGACGACAAATAATGCTATGAAACGAAATGAAAATTTAATATCCCACATTGATAGATATGTAAAACACTACTAATGGCTATTAAAATACTATAAGTAGTCGATTTAAAAAAAAAGTACTATATTGATCTAATTTGATAATTTATTACAAATAAATAAAATACTGGTCTAGTCTGACCAGTTATTACAAACAAATACGATATTGATCTAGTCTGACCAAATATTGAAAATAAAATTCAAACATATTGATCTAGTCTGATCAATTATTACAAATACAAAAATTGAAAATTTCTTCGATCATAGATAGTGAAGATGCTCGGCTTATTGGCCAGCCCTCCCACCAAAATGATTGTAAACATGTTCAGTTAAGTCGCTTTTCAACTTATCATGTAACACTCTGTTACGGACTTCATTCCAATTGGCTTTATAATTAGCCAGATCAACATGATGCTGAACGGGCGTGTAATCACCACCCACTTGCTCATAATCACTCGGTTGAACTCGTAGGCCATACGTATCCCGTTCATCTTCAACTATCATATTGTGTAATATGATACATGCCTTCATGATACTACCCACAGTTTCAAAGCTCCAATATAGAGCAGGGTTGCGTATGATAGCGAACCGAGCTTGTAAAATACCAAAAGCACGCTCGACGTCTTTCCTGTAACTCTCTTGTTTTTGAGTAAAAACCTTTTTCTTTTCCTCATTCGGTATCGTATATGCAGGCATAAAAGCAGCCCACTTAGGATAGATACCATCAGTAAGGTAATACCCCAGCTCGTATGAAGTTCCATTCACAACATAATTTGTTTTCGGCGCCTTTCCTTCACATACGTCGTCAAACAGAGGTGATTTGTCAAGGACGTTCAGATCGTTGTTCGATCCAGCCATACCAAAAAATGCATGCCAAATGTGTGTATCGTAAGATGCCACCGCTTCCAGAATAATTGAGGCATGTCCACTTCTACCTTGAAATTGACCCTTCCAACCCATCGGACAGTTTTTCCAGTTCCAGTGCATACAATCAATACTCCCAAGCATCCCTGGGAACCCTCGTTGTTCAGCCACATGTTGTAGACGTGCAATGTCAGCTGGACCTGGTGGCCTCAAGTATTCCTCCTGATAAACGGCAATGATTGCTTTTGCGAAATGTTCAACTGTCTGTTTGACTGTTGATTGTGCCATTTGAAAGGATTCATCAAGTTGATCATATGCAGCTCCATATGCCAAGTGACGCATTGCCACCGTGCATTTGTGAAGTCCGGTGAAGCCCTTCCTCCCACACGCATCACCCCTTTGCTGAAAATATGGATCGTAGTTGCTGACGCCATCCACAATGCGCTGGAATAAGTGCCGCTGCATACGGAACCTGGTGCGGAATTGTTGGTCGGTGTACAATCTTTCCGGGGGTTGAGCCCAATACATTTTATGGAATGTATTTTGGGCACTTTCGCGTTCTCGGTTAAAATACCTTCTTTTTTTCTTTTCTTCGGTTGGATGAGTTTGAGCACAATCACCCTCAATGGTTGTGTACCATTGCTTTGCCATATCTGGCAAAGTGGAAACGAAGTTAAGCATCTCTGGAGAAGTTTCTGGTAATGGTAAGAAACCAATATCAGGAAAATTATCTTGGTTTGATGATTCTCCTTCGTAATGATCATCATAGTTGTTTGAGAAATTATAGGAAGACATATTTGTGTTGAGTAAGAAAATATTGATGATAGATGGGTTAGGTTGAAATGGATGAATTCAAGAATGTCATATTTATAAGGGCAAGGTTTAGTTCAACACAAGGGTCAGAATAATTGCAAAACGAATACAACTTACAAGCCACATTAAAAGAATTGAAACTTCAATGACACCCGCTCATATCAAGTGTCAGCAAGAATCTTCGCAAGATTTAAATGAATGCAACTTTAACATAATTGATGTTTCTATGACAACACCAATAATATTGTCGGTTTGAATAATTGTACAGTTGAATACAAGCCACTTGAAAAGATTTGATGTTTGAATGACAACCTCTTTACTATTGTCTGCAAGAATCAAAAACTTCAATGACACGGTCATTACTAGTGTCAGCAAAAATAGTTTCAAGATTTCAATGAATGCCACTTGAACACAATATGATGTCGGTTTGAATATTTGTAGAGTTGAATTCTGGTAATTGAAAAGACTTGAAGCTTCAATGACACCCTCATTACTAGTGTCAGTAAGAAAATTTTCAAGATTTCAATGAATTCCACTTGAAGTGCATGGAATAAAATTATATGGTCCAAATTGCATACAATGATGAAAACTAATATCAGGAAATTATCTAGTATGACCAATTATTACAAACAAAGGGGGTCTAGTTTGACCAATGATTTAAAAACAACACAAAAATACTTAATCGTAAATTATTCGCTTAAGTTTTTCCATTAGTTCCTCCTCCGCCGGGGTTAACTCTTCCTTGTCCATCAATTGATTTAAAGTGCGCTGATGACAGACCATTTGATTTTCTCTCGCTTGTGCTAGTTCACGCTTCGACTGTGCTCGGAGGAATTTTCTTTGCATCTGCTGATCCTTCATTTTTTCTTTATAGATTTCATGTTGTTTCTCATTGTACTCCATCAGATTCCTTTCTCTATTTGCCGTCACTTCCGCCGCCTTGGTAGCACCCTCAATATATGATTTAAACTCCATGATTTTTGATCCCGCGTCTGACCATTCTTCATCTTGTGACTTCCCTTTTCCCATGCCCTTGCCCTTTCCACTTGCCTTGCATTTAGCAGCTTTAACACCCATTGGCCTTGCTGGATATTGCGGTGTACCACTTTCATCTTGGGCATCTCCGTCAGAATCACTTCCACCGCCGGTTGCTCGAGAACGTGTTGCCTCGTCACCATAGTGTGCTATGAATTTTGGATTGCTCTTGCACACATCATAAACATGAAGATATTTGAAGATCTTTTTATGTTGTGAAAGGAAAAGCTCCATTGCTGTATCTTTCACGTCCATTGGCCCAGCTCCACTACCACGAGCGTCTTTTATGGCCACGGCTTTGCGATAACTTCCCACATACAACGAGACGTCTTTTGAAATCCCTTGCCAGCGTGCCTTGCACCCACCTAGAGTCCTCATGCTGGTTCCGTGTTTATACACATTCACCTCATCCGTGATTTTCTGCCAAAAAACACCGCTGTTTTGATTTGTACCTTTTTTACAATCTGTGGAGTTGTTGAACCAAGCGCCGCATAGAACTTTGTCATCAGCCTCACTCCATTTTTCCACTGCCTTCTTCGGCTCTCTCGGCTCTTCTTCCACAGTCTCCGGCAAAACATGAATGAGCTCAGTACGGCCATCGACAACATTTCCTAAACATCAAATTATTTAAATAAGTCAAATATGTTATTGTCTAACAATTTATGTGCAATAGGAAAATTAAGATTAGGATAATTAAAATTGCGCACTAACTTCAATTATTTATAGATTATTTTAGAGCGTGAAATATATAACATATTCATATACATTTAAACAAATTTATAAGCATTGTAATAATTTTTAAATCTTGAACAAGCATGCAAATCACAAATATTAGTACTCTTATGTGTCATAATCATATATATATATATATATATATACATAACCAATTGTAAAATGTTGAAACATGATTTACCATGTGGAAAATGCTCGCTTCCAAGTTGAACCGATCTCCGACCTCCGGGTTGTGAAAAACCTTCCATTTCATCGAAATATTCACGAGTGGGGTTATTGTAATCTTGGCTCCATGCTTGGTAATCATGATCCATGTTTGAATTCATTGTGTGGGGCATTTGTGGAGGAGGGCTTCGATATTGCATTCGGGAAGGATGATTATGAATAGCTCTTGGGTATAACATATTGGGAGAATGGTTTGGGTGTGGTTGAGAAGAAATATTTGTTTGTGGTGTATACGAAAGAGAGTCGGTTTGTTGATTTTGGTCATGCACATAAAAATTAGCATTGGAATTGGAAGAATCTTGAGAAAAATCCAAAGTCCGTACTAAACGATGAGTATTAGGATTATATGATACATTTTCCGAATTTGGAAGTACCACATTTTTCCCTCTCCAAGATCTACTTGGCTCCATCCGAAATTTTGGACAAAAATTATAATTCTAGAGAATGAATGAGAAGAAGTTGTGAATTTGTAAGATTAGTGTATGGAGAGAGCTCTATTTATAGGGAAAAAATGCTTGGAAGACAAAAAAAAAAAAAAAAACCAAAAAAGAGCCGTTTGAAAACAGCTCAGATTTTACCATTTTTAAAAAAAAGAGCAGTTTGAAATCAGCCCGTTTGAAATCAGCCCGTTTGAAATCAGCCCGTTGGGACGCGTGGCGAAGCCTGGAGCTGCCACGCGTCCAGGCTGAATTTTTTTTAAAAAAAAATAAATTTCGGGTGGGCTGCACTGTAGCGGCGGGCCCACCCACTCGCTGCAAAAGTGGTTTCCTCTCTCTCTCACCACCCACCCATTTCTTCTCTCTCTCATCACTCTCTCACCACCCACTCACCACCACTACCCAACCCTCACCACCCTTACACCACCCTCTCACCACTCCTAAAACTACCACTACACATGCTCTAACTCAAATTCCCACACACACATGCCTTATTTAAATTTGAAACACAAAATGATAAAAAGGTGTATGAAAAAATATTTCAAAAATTTATGTTAAGCCATTACTTTTATAATTCCCTCAAATTTAACATTATGCAACAAGGAATAGATTTTTATTTTTTTTGAAAAATGTAATACTTCCATTCAATTTCAGGGTTCTGGAAATCGTTCAGAAACGTAAGTCCCAAGTATCATACATCAGGGGATTCGATTTAGCATATCTAGAGAGTGAACTATAAAATTCTGACTGCGTGGAACCCAAAAGGGCCCTAACCAAGTGCTATTCTCCAGCAAATTTCAAATCCTCAAACCGTCTCCCTACAGTTGTCCGAGCAATCCACATCTTAATTCACCGTCTGAACAACCTAGAGGGCGTCCCCCACTAGGTTCATCTCCGACTGGTTCAAATCTCTGGCCAACACGAGCACTTCTTTCAGGACTAATCATTCAGCCAAATCTGGATCATTGACGTGAGGTATCCGTCTTGCCACGCAAGAACTGACCTGACTGGTCCAAGGCCACAACACCAACCTCTGCGTCCCCATTTAGTATGCCAGGATCAAAATTCATCTGGATACATGGGTCATACGGTCTCAGCAACGTCTGCGGCAGCAATGCATTCGACGATTTCTCAACAACGAATAGATTTAAACAACGCACTATGGAACAAATCAGGAAAATTATCTTTTATAAAAAAATACCAAGCAAGCTAAAATTATAATGGTGTCTAATTATTACAGGCAGTTATATATTTCATAATAAATCAAGTAGTCGATAGTAATGCTATATTGGATTCATTGCTGAACCAAACCTCCATGTCATCGTTACTAGAATATCATGAGACCAAAGTGATATTTATAATTCGTAACTTTGCTCTTGCTACTATGAAACGTAGTAATATAGTAAGTTAAGATCAGACCAAGGAAATAAGGTTTAAATTCTAGTTTAACTTCTACTTTAGTGTAAACTAAGTGATTGTGGTGAAAGTAATTCCTTGACATGGTGTGATCTAAGCATGATCCATATTTACTTGATATTCGGCGTGATTTATCGATACTGATATGATTGATTTTGATTCCACAATATGGTGGCGCATTTGGATGCACTAGGACCGCACATTGATCACATTTTAATCCATTTGTGAAGCCCTTATAGCCTTACTTTCCCTGAAATGTGTCGGGGAGCTGACTGCATCATGAATGTGCTCAACATGATTTGGTAAGACCTTGTAGTAAAAGTTGATATTTCTTAAAACATAAGTGCATGTTTTTTACATTCACCATTATTCGTGAAAGAAAACAAATCAAAGCTACAGAACTATAAGTGTTGTCATTAGAGCTAGCGAAGTGATTAGGGTACTAGATCCGACTAGTATTAATTAGGGTTTGATTCTCACAAGTAAAACATATGTAAATTTTCGTTCGTATATTTTCCTCTTTCCCATAATCCTACCTAGTTCCAAATCTCAATTTCATCCTTTCGCATGAGACGTGCTTAACATGCCAATCTATGTAATATAGATATACATAATATATATATATAGTATATTTTTTTGTATTCACATTTATCCAGAGGGGCAAAACAAACAAATCGGAATATGATTGTTGCCAACATCTTCTCTACCTGCCTTCTGACTTCTTAATTTTTTTAATTTGAGCCTAATCATGCATCTTCATGATATATGAATGTTTAGTTTATTTTTGATGAACTGTCACATAATAGAGTAAGCTTAGCTAGCCATTTCAAGTGCCAATAATCATTCCCATTCTGATTGGTCCTCTAGATCAGGTCAGTCTAAATTTAGAATATTGTACTTCTCTTTCAAGTCGCAAAATTACAAACCATGTCCTATGGATCATACATACAAGTAATAATTTAAATTTGCATCAGTGAATAAATATTATGTTCATACAAAATTACAATTATAAAATTATTATTATGTTAAATCACATTATATTTGTCCTACCAAAGTGTCAAGCCTAGCACACCATTATTATTTTAAAATTAAATCACCATTAGTAAGAAATTTTATTACTATCTCTGATTTTGTTTTATTGGCAATCTACTATTCGTTATAATTTTTGTTGCATGTTTAACAGTATTTTTTGAAGTACTATATAATAATATCGTTACATGATGTACTTTTGAATTCTTTTTAAAATGTATTTTTTAAATATCAAAATTTTGGATTTAGTTGATATATAATTAAAGTTATTTTTAATCAAACTTAACGTTAAAAGTGTTTTGGTCAAACGATTCCAATATAACAAAAGAGGGAGTTGATCACACTTCCCTTCTTTTAATTTAGTTCAATTTAAATTAAATTGACTTCAGTTCGATTTATTCAATTTTTTTATTTTAATTTAGTTTAGTTCCGCAAAAAATAAATTTATGATAAAATGGTCTAACATTAATACACTACCCTTTATTAATTTCTAATTAAATTTATTTTAGTTCAATATATTTAATTTTTTTTATTTTGATTTAGTTAAGCTCAGCAAAAAAAAGTTGATATAAAATGGTCTAACATTTTTATTTTTTTGAAACATAAAATGGTCTACCAATAAATACACTACCCTTTATTACTACCTCCGCCTATCGGTTTAAACAATGACACTCCTTTTTGGGTAACGACTTAGTATCTCGTTTTGATATTCATACAGCTGTATAAATATATAGTTATACAAAAGGCAGCTGAAGAAAGAACAAATTCTGCGAAATATACAACTACAGTAGACATACATATATAAACCAGATTGTATATGTAAGTCTTTACTCGTGATCCGCGCTTGAATTTCTTGTGCTGACCTTTCTTGCAAAAGGGACCCTTTTGATCATTTTGTTTGGATTGCAGTCGGATCTTGAGGGAGACCCTTTTGGATTTCTGACCCTGCAAAAGCCTCAATTGTTTATGGTGAAAGTTGAATGAGAAAATTATGAGGATTTCCACGGCTTTCTGGGTTTTTTCCAGTGTACCCTGCTTCAAAAAAAGTGGCTTTGGCCTTGCTTTGGAGATTGATAAAGCTTTACTTTAGAGGTTGGTTCTTGTTTTTTTCCCCCTTTCTTCCCTATTATTTACCTGTGTTATGGTGTATTTTGGGTAACTTGACTTTGAAATTAAGGATGTTTTGTGTTTTGTTTTGACAATGGATGATGTTCTCAGCTGAAGGTTTATGTGTGTTTAGCATCTTAAGGTTGATTAAGGTTTATGGAGTTTTAGTTTAGTTGAATTTTTGTGGAATGTAAAAAGGAATTTATGTGATTGACTGGCTCATAATTGTTGATGGGTTAGGTGATGTCTTTTTGGAAGTTGCTAACACACCCGTGTGAGGACTGGTTCATAGCTATTGCTTGGAATTCTGCCTTTTCCAATGGTCTGAAATTCTATCATTTCTGCTTTTCTCCCTAGTGCACTTTTACAGGTTGTTTAGGGACCCATTTCATATTGAAAATGAGCTTTGGATTTACTTTAAAATGAGCTTGGAGTATTACAGTTGTATAGAATGATTTAAACAAGTATAAGAATATGTATTAGATATGTGTCCTGTCAGAACTGAGAAGTGAGATGGAAAATATAAAATGGTGTAGTATGGGCATGGATTTCCAAACACTTGACTCAGCTGAAGTAGTCATTATACTTTTTGCTTCTTACGGATGATTGAAGAGGATTCAGAAGATGAAAATATTTATTTGAATGTCATCCGATGTAAGCTGTTGGTGTGTACTTTCTATTCTTGCAAGCTGGTTTCAAGCTCCATGAACTCAAACAAGAATTTTTTTTCTGGAGTATTTGATATTCATATCTTCTACTTTCTCATTATCTCTTTGTGTCAATCAAGATGGTCAACTTTCATGTCTTTGGGTGAATTAACAATCTCACTCACCTGTTTTTGGTACAATTTTTAATGTAGCGTGTATGTGTTGTACCTGTTGTTTGCATTCCCATAAGTAGACTATAGATGGCAAAAACAAAAGGATTAGTGTGGCCAAAACAGATTGTGGGACCAATAAACAATTTTTGCCACAAATGAAATTATTATCAAGGCTGATTAATTGATCATGTAGTTAAATCATAGTGCCTGTTTATAACAGGTGTTCATGTTCATTTGTTCTCTTAGTTGTAACTTGTAAGTATATTTTAACCTTGAAACAATAGGCTCGGAGTGTTTTCTGTTGGCATACATGTGTAAATTTATGCATGTATAATGTGTAGCTTCTATTATGATATTTTGATTTGTATCTTCTAAGTGACCATCCAATTCTGGTGTATAAACCTTGGTAATGAAACGGTATTCTCTGCCTATCTGACATCATCTTATCTTGGTTTCTGTTGCAGGACACATCTGCTCGTAAACTAGAGAGTGGTGGTTACCAATGGAGAAGGATTTGTGACCAAAAATGGGTCCTCAAGCTTTCATAAGGTTGTCAATAGGTTCATTGGCTCTGAGACTTGCTGGGACAGCATTTAATTCTTCTGCTAAGTCTGGAATTCCTGCATTCTCTTCTCCATGTGTGTGTGAGATTCGCTTACGTGGTTTTCCTGTGCAGACCTCTTCTATTCCCATTCTATGCTCTCCTGAGGTTACCCCAGATGGTCAGAGTGTTGCCTCCAGCTTTTATTTAGAAGAATCTGATTTGAAAGCATTGCTTTCCCCAGGCTGTTTCTATTCACCTCGTACATGTCTAGAAGTAGTTGTTTATACGGGGCGTAAAGGAAGTCATTGTGGGGTTGGAAGCAAAAGGCAACAGATTGGAACATTTAGGTTGGAGGTTGGTCCTGAATGGGCTGAAGGAAAACCAGTGGTTCTCTTCAACGGGTGGATTGGTATTGGCAAGAGCAAGCAAGATGGAGGAAAACCTGGCGCAGAGCTTCATATCCGAGTGAAGCTGGATCCTGACCCAAGATACGTGTTTAAGTTTGAAGACGAGACCAAAATAAGTCCACAGATAGTTCAGCTTCAGGGTTCATCCAAGCAGCCGATTTTCAGTTGCAAGTTTGATCAAGACAGGTGACACGGATATGGATTAAATAAACACATTTCTGACCTTACACTCTTATAATCTGCTCTGTTCTGATGTTTGAAATTGTTCTGAACAACATTCACAGGGTTAGTCAGTTGGACCCGTTGAGCAACTTCTGGACTCACTCAGCTGAGAGCTCTGACCAAGACAGTGAAAGACGGGAAAGGAAGGGATGGAAGGTGAAGATACACGATCTCTCCGGTTCGGCAGTTGCAGCAGCCTTCATCACCACACCATTTGTGCCATCAACTGGTTGTGATTGGGTGGCAAAATCCAACCCGGGCGCTTGGCTGATAGTTCGTCCTGATCCCTGCCGGCCTGAGTGCTGGCAGCCATGGGGAAAGCTCGAAGCATGGCGTGAACGCGGGCTCAGAGACTCCATCTGCTGCCGTTTCCACCTCTTAGCTGAAGGACAAGAAGGCGGGGAGATCCTCATGTCAGAGATACTCATCAATGCTGAAAAGGGTGGTGAATTCTTCATCGATATTGATAAACATGTTCGGCCAGCAGCTGCCACACCAGTGCCGAGCCCACAAAGCAGTGGAGACTTTGCTGCACTGAATCCCATTGATGGGGGTTTTGTGATGAGCTGTAGAGTTCTTGGAGAAGGAAAGTGCAGCAAGCCGCTGGTGCAGCTAGCCATGAGGCACATCAGGTATGTGCAGGATGCCGCTATATTTATGGCTCTTGCTGCTGCTGTAGATCTCAGCATCGAGGCGTGCAGGCCTTTTCGTAGAAAGATTCGAAGAGGTAATCGCCATTCTTGGTAATGTATGTTACTCATGCCCTCATCTCACCTTGAACTAATTCTGAATTTTGTAACTATTTGACAGTTTGTACAGAGTGAAGTAATGAACTTTTCTTTTCTATCTTTTCCTTTCATTCAGCCATTTACTTCATTGAACAAGCACTAGAACATGAACATAAGTATAACATCTTTATTCTTGAGTACAATTTGCTGGCTTAATTGAAACGGCCAGATTTTTTAGGTCATATTCTACCCAAAAGTTCATCTGCTGAACATTTCCCAGGAGATAATTATAATCATTAGAAGGCTTAAAAGCCAAACAAATTGAATTATCTGAGGTACTAACAAAAGTGTTGTCTGGGTTGAGAACCAAATCTGCACCCTTGAAATGCAGAGTTACTTTAGGAATCTGTTCACTCGGTAGAGAATCGTAGCACAGCCCGAAGAACACCAGTGGATCGGGTACTTCAGTCGCCTGTATCTTTTCCTTCATTACCGATTCAAGGTTGTCGTAGATCCATGGAGGAAGATAAGTGACAGTAGTCCCAGAATCAATGACTATGTTTTCTGATAGAGAGTCAGTATCTTTATGGTTAGCATACTTTAAGGGCTGGTCTCCCACACTGATTCCTTCAAGGATTAAGGTATAGTGGTTCTCCAAAGACAAGGGTGTTGAAACCACCCCGTCACCGGAAATCGCGTCATTCGGTCCTAGGAAGAGTTTCCCAGGCTTCGTTTCTTCCCGTGGTCCCAAACAGTACGAGAACTTGCCTTGGATTTCAGAGTACAGCTGTGAAACTAGGGATGTTTTTCCATGTCCAAACCCGACTATTCCAGATCCACTGTCTGGAAATGTGCCTACGTTTTCATGCCCGCATCCGAACACGAATTTGGGAAACGACGAGGAACCGTTGTTTAAGGTCATGGTTTCAGCTGCAAGGTCGCCATTGGTGTAAGAGCTATCACCATAAATCACCTGATACGAACAGTTCTCTGTGTCTGGATCACACAGTGATCTTGGATCAGCCTTGCACGCTTCCGTCCCACATGAGAAGGGCTCATAAGTCGAGGAACGCACTGGATCAAAAGGGGAGAACTTTCCCAGGAAACAACTCACGCAGGGAAGGCACTGAATCCACGACAGGTCGCTGCCTGTGTCGATGGTTGCTGCTGTTTCGACAGCTGGCGTGCCGTAGGAGATCTTCAGTAAGTATTCGCCGTTGCCTGAGAGCACACCTGTGGATTTCAAGCCGTTGACTCGAGTGGTGGTGCGTTGGAATGCGAGTTTACGCCGATCATGGAGAGTTGAGAGGGGGTCATGAAATGGGGAGCTTGGTGAATCCCTGTGAAACAGATCGATGGACAGACCGCGGCCATCGCTAGCTTCTATGTGATGGAGTGAAAAGCTACAGAGAATGAAAACAAGAAGGGGATACATTGCTAGGCATGCCTGAACAAAAATGCTTACACAAACATGTTTATATCAGTTTAGGATATGCTGTTGTAACTGACAACTAGTGAGAGAAATTAATTTTAGTTGATTCATATTAAAAATGTACTCTTTCTGTGTATATATTTTCTAAATATCAAATATTTGTAATCCTGTAATGTCAATCTTGATCGTAAATGACACAAATAGTTGGTCAAACTTGATTATTGTAAACCGTGAATGAAATTAATGGAAATACTTTATTTGAAGGATGCAAGATACAGGTAATAAGATTACAAATTTGCAAAATCTGAAGCATTGAACTCCATGTTCACATCCACATTTTTACAGGTATATCAAAAATGTGTAACTGATAAATCAAAACAAAAACTATACTTCAACGTGAAAAATTGGCTGAACATAGACTTACCATGACTTGCTTAGTTGAGTTCTAACAAAAGAATAGGAAGAGACATGGTCTATTTTATTTGACCAAGTAAACTGTAAACATATGGATCATATACTCAAGACCAAATCTTCTAGTTACACAACAATTACATCAACTAAAGTACAACTAATAGTCTGAAACCTAAAGTACAACTATCAACTAAAAGTCTGAAACCTAAAGTACAAAGAAGACAGGAAATCGACACAAGTGAAAATTTCTAAGGAAACCAACATGTAAGCGAAAGGATAACCAGAAGAGTTCACATATTGGTGCAGAAAATTGCATCCAACAAATAACATTTAAGTTCTCACTGTATTTAGGAACTCTAGAATCAAACAGATGCCAAAAGAAAAAAAGTTAAAACGAACCAAACTTAGGAATAAAGATAGAACATAGTTTGAGAAAACCTCTAATACTAAAGTTCATCACAGATGACACATAAACTAAAATACACAGAGACAAGCTTCATTGAGGACTAGGAGAGAGCCTACTCTGCTGCATCCTTACTCGTCTTTTTCTTCTTGAGGTCGTCGCCTGGATCAAGCGCATCCTCCAGTCGGTAAGTTCGGTAACCACCTCGATGTGAGACAGTTCGGTAACCACTGTAAAGTCCAGTTTTTTGTTGGCTGCTTTGTGGAATGTCATGTTGCAACATGACTTTGTTTGACAGAAAAAGATTGAATATTTTCCATGTTCCAGCGCAGGTTTTCAAAGATGGGAGGAAATATTGTGTGCGGTTTTTCTATGGAAACTACAGTCCTAATGGATGTCTACAACGCGTTCTGCAGCTGTATTAAGATGGGAATATTCAGGGAACGAAATATTCCATAAATAGAAGTTGAGACAACCATAAATTCCTTTTCTTCAAGGATTTAGATTTGGAATAGAAGTGTATTGAAGGAAGGATTCAAGAGCCGTGAAAAAGGAAGTTTTTCCACGGCATTGTGCTATAAAAGGAGGACATCAGTTGCGTGCTCGATTGGCGATTTTAATAGCAAAATTCTGTAATTCAGAGTTTTTATCTTTCGAGCAAGGAGGCAACGTAGTCCACGGTTTTCAACCATAACAAAACACTAGGGACGTGTGTTAAAGCTCGGGTGGGAAAGACCTTGCCGCACCTTCGTGGAAAAGAAGGTAATCATAGTAGCAACTATCAAAGCTAGAGTAGCCAATTGGTAGTGTGATAGGCTTGCTAGAGTAGCTGGTAGTTTGTAATAGATCGGAAATATTTATTGCAACTAGTGAAGGGTTTTACCACGGGCTACGGCCCCCCAGTCGTAGGTGCATTGCACTGAACTGGGTGATCATATCGTGTTCTCTTTTATTCCGCACTTACAGTTTTAATTAGTTGATTATTTAGTTAAAACTTGAACACGGTAGAGTATAGATCAAGTAAGCAGGGACTTTCAGTTGGTATCAGAGCTTAATCACTCGTTTGATCCTCTTGCGAGGTGAGTGAACGATCTGCTTACGATGGCCAAGGAAGGAGGATCCATCAGACGGGCGCCGTTACTGGTTGATGGGAATTACCCGGATTGGAAGACCAGGATGCGTATCTTTATTGATCAACTTGATGATGATGCTTGGAATATGATCGAGATTGGTTACAGCCCACCTACCTCAACCAATGCTGCAGGAGAAACTATTTCAAAACCAGCCCCATGGAATGATACCGAGAAGGCACTGAAAAGGCTTAACAGTAAAGTATTGGATGCTTTATATAATGGGGTAAAGGATGACCAGTTCAGGATTATCTCTGAGTGCACAACTGCCAAGGCTGCCTGGGAAGCTCTTGAGAAAGAAAACATGAGGGATCAAGGCCTGTCAGGAAAATTAAGATTGGCATGATTAAGTCAGAATTTGAGAGATTGGAGATGATGGAACATGAGACTATTGATGAATTCAGCACTAAATTGAAAGATTTAATCCATAGAGCACACCAGTTTGGAGAAAGATATACTGAGGCTCAAGTTCTGGACAAGGTAAAGAGGTCACTGCCTGAGAGATTTTCAGGATTAGTCATGAACTTGGAGATTAATTCCCAGCTGGATGTGGTTACTCTAGATGAGCTAATGGGATTTATGAAGACATCAGAGATGCACACTGATAGGAATAAGGACAAAAAGGCACTGTCCTTTCATGTTTCTCAATCAAAAGGGAAAGGAAAATTGGAGGAGATGGATAGTGCTGGATCAGATGACATGGCATTGCTGGCAAGAAACTTTGGAAGACTTATGAGAGGAAATCAAGGTAGAGGCTTTTCTGGAAATCAGGGCAGAGGAAATCAGGCCACTCAGAATCAAGGCACTCAGAATCAAGTTAGAGTATTTCCTATTCCTCAAGGTGCACAATCACAAGTTGGTCAATGCCAAGGAACTCAGACTTCAGACATGCAGAACTCAGCCAAAGGCTTTCAGGGAAGTAACACTACTCAGAACATGCTCAGATCAGTGGATGATTTACCAAGGGGTCCTGAAGGTAGTAGTCATGCTGGAAAACCTCAGTGCAAGGAATGCAGTGGCTATGGACATCTTGCTTATCAATGTGGAAACTTTCTAAACCAACCTAAGGCTTTGGTTGCAACTGGTGAAACTTGGAGTGATGATGAAAATGGGAGCCAACCAGAGAAACATGTATCTTTTGGGGTTAAAGTTGTGGAATCAGGACCAGTTCCAGATGGAGTAGATGAGGTTAATGATAATGAAAGTGGATCTATTCAGAATGCATGTGATGACCTGTATAGAGAATGGGAAAAATCAATTGAGATCATCAAAAGCTTGAAGGGTACACAAAGTGGAGGAGCTGAAGCCTTAAAACTTGCTGAAGAAGTTGAGTCTCTGAAAGTAAAGGTCAACACCTTAGTGAATGATTCACTGGTTGAGGAGCAGGAAAATGAAGAGCTGACTTTGAGTCTTAAATCCATGACTAAAAGAGCTGAGAAAGCTGAAGGGTTGCTTGCTGATCTGTTGAAGAAAAATGAGATTTCAGAAGGAAAGAAACCCATGGATGATGTGGATAAAGCCATGAAACTAGAGACAATGACCAAGAGAGCTAAAGATGCTGAGGTAACCTCTGAAATTCTAAGAAAAAAGCTGGAGATCATGACCACCAGAGCTGTGAATGCTGAAGAAAAAATCAGGGCCAGAACTATTGACTGTGACAATCTGGGAAAGAAATTGAGATCTTTGACTGCCAGGGCTGAGGAAGCTAAAGCAACTATTCAGAAACTAAACAAGGGCACTGCTAAATTGAATGATCTTCTGGTTATGGGAAAGAATGCTGGAAATAGACATGGTCTGGGTTACAACAACTTTGGTACAAGTTCTCAGCTGAAGAAAACAGTGTTTGTCTCTGCTGGGACTCAAGCTTCTACTAGTAAGAGAATCTCCAAAGTCAACCAGAGCACCTATGTTTCTAACTCTGAAGTGAAGATATCACAGGGTACATTGCCAAGAAAAACCCTTCCTAAGTGTTGTAAATATTGTATGATGCAGGGTCATGATGATTATCAATGTATGAGATTACTGAGAGACATTATGAGAGGCAAGCAGTTTTCTTCATGTTGCAACATGGAACCCGAGTAACAGAAGAGACTCACCAAGAAGGTATGGGTACCAAAATCCTCTTTAAACTGCTTTGTAGTACATACCTGTTATAGTGTGTATGCCAGGGACACTTGGTATTTTGACAGTGGATGCTCCAGACACATGACGGGATCATCTGACTTGCTGAAAAATGTACTCACATGGAGTGGTACGGTTCAATTTGGAGATGGAAAAACTAGCAAAGTCATTGGAAAGGGGGAACTTCAAATTCAAGATTTTCATGTGTTCTATGATGTGCTTTTGGTGGAGGATCTTAAAGCAAATCTCATCAGCATTAGTCATCTGTGTGATCATCAAATGACTGTGCACTTTGATGAGTCACTATGTACTGTCAAGCAAGGGTCTAATGGGATTCTCATAGGGAGAAGATCTTCTGATAACTGTTATATTTTGGAGCCATTAATTACCTGTTTGAGTGGTCAGGTTGTTGTTAAGGATGTGCCAGACAGGGTTTCTGAGGAAATTGATGATGTAGAAATAGTTCAGCAAATCTCAATTCAGAAAAATGAGAGTTCGAAAAATCTCTCCCATCAGGAACCAAGCTCCAGTTCTCATGTTGCAACATCACCACTGGTCATAGGAGATAGCCAAATTTCTAAGTCTTCTGAAGTTGAGCCGAGTAATCCAACTAATTCTACTGATGCAGAAACTTCCTCAACTGATACAAATATTCAATCCGCACAGAAGGATGTAGGAAAATCATCAGAGGAAAATACCAAGGTGAAACAAGGTGTTGCTAAAGATGTTCGAACTCCAATGTCCACTACTAACAAATTGACCAGAGATAAGAAAGGTGCAGCTGTGGATACAAAACTTTATAGAAGCATGATTGGAAGCCTCATGTATCTAACAGCAAGTAGACCAGATATTTCCTTGAGTGTTGGTATTTGTACAAGATTCCAGGCAGCTCCTAAGGAATCCCATGTTTCTACTGTGAAGAGTATCATTCAGTATGTACATGGCACTGCCGATTATGGCATCTGGTTTTCTAAGGGTGCAAGCTGTCAGGTATATGGGTACAGTGATTCTGACTGGACTGGTAATGCTAATGATCGTAAAAGTACTACTGGAGACTGTTTCTTTATTGGGCAGAATTTGGTGTCTTGGTATAGTAAAAGGCATAATTCAATCTCTTTATCTATTGCTGAGGCTGAATATTTGGCGGCTGGTAGTTGCTGCACTCAACTGATTTGGATGAAACAAATGCTCAGAGATTATGGGGTGAAGCTATACAGTCTTGCAATTCTCTGTGATAATAAGTCAGCCATTGACATATCTAAGAACCCTGTACAGTATAACCGCACCAAACATATCGATATCAGACACCACTTTATCCGAGACTTGGTCGAAAGAAAGGAAGTGGAAATCAAGCATGTACCTACTGAGAGTCAATATGCTGATATCTTTACTAAGCCATTGGATGCTTCTACATTTGAAACCCTAAGACAACATCTTGGGGTATGCACTATCTGAGGTACTAAAGATTACCCAACTTGTACAGTTGTTATTTCTATTTCTGTATTTCATTTGATAAAAAAAATCAGAAAATACCAAAAATATGGTTAAGGTTGCATTTCGTGTTGCAACATGAAGATATAAGGTGCGCGTATGAAGTGAAAGGCGCGTGTAAATTGGGAGACAGCTAGGCCCCCATAGTATTTATGTTGTATTTTTCCGTTGGGTAGTCTTCAATTTTGCACAAAAAGGCGGAAAAGGTACTTAGTTTCTTCATTCTTCGCGCCCGGAAAGAAAACCCTCCCCATTCCTATGGCAACATCGTGTTTTTCTATTCTGCTGCCTTTCTACGATTCGCGATCAACTACAACTTCAATGGATATAGCATCGAACCTCTGAATCAGTCGGAATCCACAGCTTCTCCATTAAGGTATCGATCTGGGTTCTTGATCTGTTAGTTTTCTTTGGATTCTTGACTTGCATGTAGGGTTTCTGTACTTCTTAAAGACTATCTGGGATTCGATCTGTGAGTAATTCTGAAGTATGTATTTCCGAGATAGCTATCGATTTTGCATGGGGTTTGATGATCAAGAGTTGACAGATTTAGGAGGAGTTTCTGATACTCGATGGACTAGGGGTATATGGGATCCTTGTGTTGAATTGATTGAGCTCGAGGCTAATTTTACTGGAACTATTCAGACCCTGCCTACTCCACCCCCTACTTCTACTCTGGATGTATTGCTCGAGAACTTTATTGCTGCTTCCAGCACCAAGGACGCAGCTAAAATGAAAGCCTATTATGACAGGTTGGAAACTTGGGAATATGCTAAGGGGTTGGATGATTTCTATCGTAGTACCTTTGGGAGTAAAAACAACCCTGGCAGATGTTCTTTTAATGGCAAGATGAGGCCAAAACCCCCAAAGACAGATGTTATGATAACCTCTGATGTTTATAAACCTAGCTTTGTGAGGCCTGAACCAATGGTTAATCTTTATCTGGTTGACTGTGCATGAACCATTTGGTTGACTGTGCTTGAACCATCAAGTTGATTGTGCCTAATTCTCCTCCTATTGATTTGATTTTCACTGATGTGGATAGTGAAGACCATGACATTCCATCCCCTACCAATCATTATGAAATGCATGTTGAGGAGGACTATGCTAATCTTGAGGATGAGGATGTTGTAGAGGAGGAGGAGACAGTGGAGAAAGGGGTTGTGATGGATGATGATATGCCAGCTGCAGAGGATGCATCTGAGGAGGATTTTGAAATGACCAGTGCCAGACTGTTATCTTTGGTTTATTCTGAGAGGTTGTATTCTGTTGAAACCAATGTAAATTATGATATGTTGGTCACAAGAGGTTTCTTTGCTGAGAAAGTGCTAGAGATGAAGAAGTATGCAAAGAGTAGGTTTGACACTTTTCTAGGCCAGATTGATTATGTTCAAGCAGCTACTGTATTTAAGGAGTATGATCCAGAGATGGTTCTTGAATTCTATCTCATGAAGAGGACTCTAGTTTCTGGTGGCGACTGGTCAGACAAGCTGTACTTCAGGGGGAGAATCCTTTCTTTATCTCCTGAAAAGTTAAATGCAATTCTTGGGATTGATTTGTTTTTTGGATTTGAGTTGGCATATCCTAAGGACTACAATGTTGAGAAGAATTTACTAGCAAGGGCTCTGTCTTATGGAAAACTTGGCAAATGGTCTTCTGGATGCATGCCCTCTAGTTCTGTAACTCTAAGGTTTTGGATGCTCTTCAAGGTTCTCATCAACTGTTGGATGAAGACTACTAATACCACTATCTTGACCTTGGATCAGGCTGAGTTACTATATGGAGTTGGATCTGGATTTGAGGTTAATCTTGGGGAATGTGTTCTTAAAAGAATCCATGGAGCGCTTGAGTCCTCTAGGTGCACTGAAGCATCACCCCATCCTTGGTTGATTACAGCTTTTCTGAGGGGTGAGGGGTTCACTGTTGAACCTGATAGAGTGCAGCCTGCTGGGAAATTTGCATTTACTGCTAGTACATTGAAGAGAGAGGTGTTGGATTTACCATGGGATTAGGAAGCATTTACTGGTAATGTGATTATGTCCAACGATTTTGAGTTGCGGGCTGTTGACAAGAGGATTTAGTTTCATATGGATCAAATGGCAATGCTTGGGGAGTTGCTTCGAAAGAGCCATGAGGACAAGGAGAAAGTTCTTGCTGCTATTGCTAAAGTGGGTGCCAGGGTTGAACCACCTACTGGGGTGCCTGGTCCTTCTACCTCTGCTACTCCTTCCTCTTTGGCTAAGCGTGCTCTCTCTCCAGTCTCTGTGAAGAAGTCTGCAACAACGAATTCCAAGTCTACTATTCCTCATGACTGAACCTAGTGCATTTCTTCTGTCTCACTTGTTGGCGCTGGGTGTTGTGGTTTTTGTGTTATTCTTCCCTGTGTTTTCTTTGGTACTTCTGCATTTTGTTGGGGTCCTTTGGTATTTTATGGCCCCAGGGGGAGATATTTTTTAACGGAGGATAGAATTGTTTGGTGACTTTGGATTTCTGGATGACTGTAGTTATTTTGATTCTATATTTTTCTGCCGGTGGTTATTGTTGAAGGATCCAATTCGTATTTTGCCCCTGTTCAGAATTATGTATTTTAGTGTTGGTTATGGCCTTCTGAGATTCTGAGTTCAGTGGAAGTTTTTGAAGTGTTGGGTCCACAAATTGCCAAAGGGGGAGATTCTAAAGTCCAGTTTTTTGTTGGCTGTTTTGTGGAATGTCATGTTGTAACATGACTTTGTTTGACAGAAAAAGATAGAATATTTTCCATGTTCCAGCACAGGTTTTCAAAGATGGGAGGAAATATTGTGTGCGGTTTTTCTATGGAAACTACAGTCCTAATGGATGTCTACAACGCGTTCTGCAGCTGTATTAAGACGGGAATATTCAGGGAATGAAATATTCCATAAATAGAAGTTGAGACAACCATAAATTCCTTTTCTTCAAGGATTTAGATTTGGAATAGAAGTGTATTGAAGGAAGGATTCAAGAGCCGTGAAAAAGGAAGTTTTTCCACGGCATTGTGCTATAAAAGGAGGACATCAGTTGCGTGCTCGATTGGCGATTTTAATAGCAAAATTCTGTAATTCAGAGTTTTTATCTTTCGAGCAAGGAGGCAACGTAGACCACGGTTTTCAACCATAACAAAACACTAGGGACGTGTGTTAAAGCTCGGGTGGGAAAGACCTTGCCGCACCTTCGTGGAAAAGAAGGTAATCATAGTAGCAACTATCAAATCTAGAGTAGCCAATTGGTAGTGTGATAGGCTTGCTAGAGTAGCCGGTAGTTTGTAATAGATCGAAAATATTTATGGCAACTAGTGAAGGGTTTTACCACGGGCTACGGCCCCCCAGTCGTAGGTGCATTGCACTGAACTGGGTGATCATATCGTGTTCTCTTTTATTCCGCACTTACAGTTTTAATTAGTTGATTATTTAGTTAAAACTTGAACACGGTAGAGTATAGATCAAGTAAGCAGGGACTTTCAACCACCGCCTCGGGGAGGAGGATTGCTTCAGAGAGACAAGTTGCGCGTTATCATACGCTCCGCCAAAGCACCATGTCATTTTTTCACCGGAAGCTTCAGTTCAGTACCATAATCGCCATGGTGATATCAGACAGTCGAGTAACCGATTTGTGGAGTCCTCCGCTCTCAATAACCGCCAAGATTATACCGAGTATACCAATAACCATTACTGGAGGACGGGTGCGTTGAATCACGAGCCACCGAAAGCAGCCACTCCACTTCAAACAGGAAGCTACTGAAGGTTTCAACAACCGTCAAGAAGGGGACGAGATTCAGAGTCATCAATCTTCTGCAACGACGATGATGGTACAGCAAAATGATTGGGAAAAACGCTGGAAGGAGTGGGAGAAGCGCTGGAAGGATGGCGAGAGCAGAGCCAGAGAGAATATGTGTTTAGGGTGTGGCAGTATTACACATAAAATGATTTGGATTGATTTAGATTTGTGGCATAAAATATAAATTTTAGTAAAAAGTTTTTAAATGGATTGTCCATGCTTATAAGACTCGAGTAATTGGAATGGATTTATCTGTGTCCATTGATAATCATAAAGTACATATTGGCAGGTTTCTTTGATACTTTATCATGATAATATTGAGTAAAGTTATGAATAATATTATCGTGTGAAGTAGAAGAAAATTAATTACGGAAGTAATGTGCCAATAATTTGGAGATTATAAATACAAGAATTGCTCGGTGGATATTAATTATTTATATGGTGTAGTTTTATAAGAGGATATTGATTAATTAAAAGAATTCCTCGATATTGGTTATGCATTTATTAATTGATTGATCAATTGAAGAGTTGAGAACTGTATTTGATCTAAATACTATTCATTTCGGTATGAATTAATTTTGTTCAATTGATTTTATTTTTTAAATAAATATATATACTCCGGTATGACTTATTTTTGTTAAATTGATCATGAAGTGTTATAATTTTGAATGTATGCATGTGAAAATTGCAATAGGATATTTTGTTTTAAACTATCTTGTATTGGTTGCATACAAAGATTGGTAATACCAATTTTCATGAGAATTTAATTTAAATAAATTATAATGGCTTTACGAGTCAAGTTTGAAAATGCATAGTATTAATCATATATCACTTAAAATTATATCATGTAAGTTGGTATGTTTGTATGCATGATTTTGCATGTCATAATGCTAATATTAATTTGTTGATATTATGATTTCTTGAATTATTGTTACGTTTGGCAATATGTTTATGAATTGATTTCTTGATAATTTTAAAATCTGAAGAAAATTTAGAACGGTCAGTTCTTGGAATGGATTATGATTATTAGATAATCATAATGAACAAAATTATGATTTTGAGAAAAATCTGAAAATTCTGTTGAAATGAAAAAGGTTTGAGAAACCTTTGATCTTATGGAATCGCTCTAGATTTTAGAGTGATTTCAAAATGGATGGATTTATTGATGTTGATTAAAATAAAAAAGCTTTCATTTTCTTGAAAGGATTTCAAAGCACATGCTTCGAAAGGAAGAATTCTCTCTTTTCTAAGACGGAAGTCATTTGTGATTTTGTGCATAGAGGCGTATCTAAAGGCACGGGAAAATGACTGGGTCAAAGTGAAGAGATAATGAGATATTGAAATTTACTAGTAGATCACTTGACGAAGTGAATTAACTAGGGACTTGGTATAAGTCGGTTATCGGGAGGTTAAAGCCTATATAATTCTTTGATAATGGGATACCCAATTTCGCTCTAATACGATGTTAGAGTCAAATTCAATGTGGAAGACCTATTGTTTAAGATTGAAACATATGATTTTATCCCGGAGGTAATATGTTTGGACATGCATGAGCCAGGTTGATGTTTAGCTTCTTAATGAATCTTTTGACAAAGTACATGTGCATGTGTACGATTAAAAGGATTCACCTATATGGAGTGTGAAGTGCAGCCACTTCAGCAAGTCAGGGCTGGACTATGTATACACCCATGAATGGATAGGGACACATGGCTTGTATAGTGTCAGTTCGCTTTTGAGTTGTATTGAACTTGTGTGTGGATTATCTTCAAGTGTTCAAATGGGTTGAAGGGTTCAATCTTTAAGATACCCCGATTCTCGAGCATTTGGAATGTGTAGTTCACTAAGATGAAAATTCAATCTTTAAGACATTTTCATTTATGCACTTGTTTGGTTCGGTTGGATTGTTGGATTTTCCGAGTCAAGGAGTATACTTAAATGGGGGAGGATTGTTGGTGTTTTTTGGAAACACAAGTATTTAAGTATATTTGGATTCGAGTATTGTGAGCTTGGGACGTTAAAACAAGTTTGGTGGTGCGGAGTGCACACTTGTATTTACTGTTCTACGAGCTTACTGATAAATAATGGTGTACGAAACGTTGTGTCTTTTCAGACCATAACATGTGGTTACCTTTGGTTATTGTTGGTTACGTATTGGTTAATGCAGTTACTTATGTTTACTGCAGATACGTGCGGTTTGTGTTTCTGTCATTGTCCTATAAATACAGACAAAAGAAACATAGCAACAGACATCTTTTCACCACCACAGAAAAGATCATTCGTGATCTATCAGAGACAATCCATAAACTCAATATTCAGAAGCATTCTTCTCGTTCCAAGCCTAGAACGAGGAGGTTCGATTGTTTTATCTCTTTATGGATTTCGTGTAACCCAGGCTTTGATAGGGTCGAAATACTCTTTAAGGAAAGCGTTTACGTGACTCATATCGACTATCCAGATTATCACAATTGGACCCATTTTCCCCAACAAATTTTGCATCGGGCCCGAGTGTATATTCTGAAGTTTCTAGAAGTTTCTAGATGTTTCCAGAAGGCCTAGAAAGCTGTCTAAATTCGTAGGATCAGCTGACATGCATGAAAAGATAAGATCAAATATTTCAAGCATGTGAAAAGATGAGATCAAATATTTCCAACTGTGTGAATCATCATCAAATCAAATCAGATGAATATTTTCTCTGATTTTGAAATCAATCAGAACTTTCATTCTTCCAAAGTAAACCTGAGCAGAACTATTATAAAAAGAGTCATAGAGTCAGTTAGAAAAACCATCTCATTCACAATCTTATTCAAAGTCTTAAGCTCCACTGATATTCTCTCTCCTAAATCTGTCTCTGTCGGCTCCAAGTACGTTCATCGAGTTCATCTCAGGTCAGTCGTTGATTATGTGATAGATGCCTTCGGGCTGTGCGCCAGTACGGGCTTTAGTCACAGGTTGACTAGAGCCTTGATGGTTTTATCCTAGGGGGCGAAAGACCCGTATAGCGGGGCCTATTCGTTTCAAGGGCAGTGCACGCACTACTCCGTCCATGTTGAATATGTTGATATTTTCGAATTTATGCTTAAATTTCATGTAATATATTCGATTTTGAATAAATATATATTATTTATAGTATTTATTTATTTTGCAATTTAGTCCCTATAACTTTTAATATTTACATTTCTGCCCGAAATAATATATAGGTCTAACAGTCTTGAAACGAATATATTTTCATCTATATATTTTTCGGAAATTATAATTGCAAAATATTCAAAATTGATTGCAAGTTACTTACATGAATTATTCGAAAATATGTGTATTTCTTATTGTTTAGGGTTTTTCGGAAATTGTTCATCCTGAATTTAAATCCGGAAAACTCATGTAATGTTTTACTAATACCTTTCCGAGTTTGTCTTGGCATGAACGAGTGAATACAAGCATTAACGAGACTCATGGAGAATATTTGCTGATCACGGAGGACGACCGAGATTTTGGTCTCGACTTTTTGAAGAGGTTGGAATATTTAAACCTTAATTGCGTGCTAAATATGTTAGCATAACTTATATAGGAATCATGTTTCCTGAAATAGCCCATTCTTTCCATTGGAATTCAAACTCCTCGACTGAAAGAGACTCGTGAAGTATCCTTCTTAGTGCCTTGGCAATCTCCTCCCATTCGGCCATAGTGCCAAAGTTCTTCCTCATATTCCTCAACGCGTGCCAAAGACACCACCTGTGTCGAGTGTCCGGAAGCACTTCTGCCACGGCTTTTCCTGAAAAAATAAACCTGCATCAGATTCCAGGGGTACTATATATTGATAATGGAAGTACTACATAACGATCCAGGGGTACAGTATAATGATCACAGAGGTCTCTATAATTTAAGCGTAGGGTACTTTGAAAAAATAAACCTGCATCAGATTCCTGGGGTACTATATATATTGTTCACAGGGGTATTCATATTCTCGCTTGGGGTATTTATGTCAAACTACAACTACACATTCAAGATGGAAAGAAATACATACAAATGTAATCTAAGGGGTATTTAATATTTAAAGGGACTCTACTCACCTATGGCTCGGCACGGGTCTGTGAGAATGCATTTCGGAGCTTTGTTCCCCATGCACTTAAGGAAGTCTTGAATACCCATTTAAAATTCTCGGCATCGTCTTTAGCTATGAGTGCACATCCAAAAAGTGAGGATTGACCATGGTGGTTTACACCTACGATAGGTGCAAAAGGCATATTGTACCTATTAGACAAGTAGGTTGTATCGAATGAAATCGTGTCTCCGAATTCTGCATACATCTTGATGCTTCTAGCATCTGCCCAAAACATGTTCTTCACTCTACCACAGTCGTCAATGTCATGGTCAGCATAGAAAGTTGAAGATTTTGCCCTCATTCGATCAAACAAGCCTTGCACGGCTTTAAAATCCCCATCTTGCATTTGCAACCTAGTGTCTTTGCTTAGAAGGTTACGCATGTCTCTCTCGGAAAACGGAACTTTTCCACACGCTCCATACTTCTGGACAAATATGGCATATATCTGGGATGCATGGAGTCCGGCTCGGTAAAGCGACAACATGCTCTCCTCGTCCACCATTGAAATTCCTCGATATTTGCTCAGAAATCTTACCCTCTTGACATCAATATTATGATTGTGCCGAAGCTTCACAGATGATACCCTCCACCAACCATCTTTCTGTTTGAGTGCAGTAGCGATCATCGGGCAATTACACCGACAAGTCTTAACCGGTTTACTGGGATTCTTTCCTGGAGGACGTTTGTATATCCCACTAAGTTTACCGCCCATACGAATGCGGTAATAATCCTCCTTAGAACGCTGTCCATTATTGACTCCTGTTGAATCCGCTAGTGGACTGTTCGGGTTGTCCCGACCTAAGTTTCTCATTGAAAACCCATTGGTGTATCCATATTTGTAACAGTGAGCCGCAAATTCAGTGGAGGTTTCAAACTCTTGCCCTACTGCTAGCTCGATGATCGACTCTGTGCTGCATCGTTCCGTGCTGCCTCGTTCTCTTCCTCCCCGTTCTCTGCTGCCTCATTCTCTTCCTCCCCGTTCTCTGCCTCCCCGTTCTCTGCTGCCTCGTTCTCTGCCTCCCCGTTCTCTTCTCCATCTCGAGCTACATCTTCAAATCCACCGACTAAATTCTCCCAATCATGACCGTTTAATGACTCGTAATCTGAGTCCACGTCTCCCTCGGAATCAGGATCAGCTTCGGGAAGGTTGTTTAGATCAATCATATGTATGAGCCAAAAAATATATCAACGCTAAGAGAACTATTCAAATGACACCCCTGCTCGAAATACGTAGTACTCTATAATGTGGGAATAATGTGACACCATGCGGCCAATGGAGTGACACTCCAGCCCCAAATCATGCAACACCATGCGGCCAATGGAGTGACACTCCAGCCCCAAATCATGCAACATCATGCATAGTGTGCAGTGACACTTCAACCCATAACATGTGACACCATACATGCAGTGTAGTGACAACATACAGCAAAATCAAGAAACACCATACAGACATGAAACAACAAGGTGTGTTACACGAAGTTCCTGTGTTCGACACCACACATACATGAATTCACCATACATCCAATGGAGTGAGACCATACATAAAATTCATATGATACCATACAAAATTTTCAGTGAAACATGATTAACAAAAAATGTGACAGTAAAACCAAGCCTCGTTTGCTTCATATTGAATAAGGTGCGTTTAAATATAACTTGGTATACCTACTTGATCGCGCTTCTTCCCTGGTGATAAATCTATTTTTTTTGGATTTTTTGGAATGGAAATGAGGCAGATGCCATTGTTGGCCGGAAACAAAATCTCAAGCTTCCAGTTCTTGGTGGAGAAATAAGGAAAGAGAACAAGAATAAAAAGGTAGAGAGAGAATGGATTTATTAAAATAATGTACTTTGGGTCCCATCCGGGTACCACAAATCCAAATTTTTGGTATTATGTGGGGTAAAAACCCATTGGGGCAGAAAATATTTTTCCTATAATTCGTGGGGAAAACCCGAGTTACGTACATTGTATTACTAGGAATTGTCTTTGTGCCATTATTGATAGATGTGGTGATCACAGGCAACTCAACAAGTGGTAAGCCAAGTGCCGTTCACAACCAGTGAAGAATTTAAGGCTGCTGTGTTTGCTGCCAAAAGAGCTTTTCCTATGTGGCGAAACACGCAGCGGATTATGTTCAAACTTCAGGAACTAATCCGAAGAGATGTAGTAAGTTTGGCGTCATTTACAATTATCATCATTGTTAAGCTTGTAAAATTGTTTTAATTGGTTGATCTATGGGATCTAGGAGAAGCTTGCTCTTCATATTACAACAGAGCAAGGAAAGACGCTTAAGGATGCATATAACGACGTATAGCGTGGGCTTGGTGAGTGCACTTCTACACTTTGTACTTCTAGTACTATATCTTGGGTTAACAAATTTGTTTTTGCAATCACAACTTTTGACAAAAGGAGATATAGCGAGGTCAGTAGAATTTTCTGGAATAGATAGTTGCAATGGGTGTAAGTTCTTTGTTTTATGTATAAAGTTGATGTTGATATTAAGACAAGGAAAATAAGAAACATGGGAAAAGGAGATAAACAGCGTAGGTGGTTTCTCTCTGTCATACTTACATGAAATGAAATGAAATGAGATTGGATTGGATTAGCATTTTTCCATGTTTAAAAAATTAGTCTTTGGTGGATCATGTTTTATCCCCCTTGGTGCTGTAAATTCTAATTTGTAAAACTTCTATTCAGATTTGCTCATTTGTGCCATTTTTACTTCGCGTGACTGATTTCTATTCAGATTTGCTCATTTGTGTCATTTGCTCATTTGGAAATTTATCTCTAAAACACATTAAAGATGTAGTATAAACCTTGATTTATTTATTTTTTAAAAATTACAGTCTTTATGTTTCCGATTTTTCATGTTCGTTTGATTGACACATAAATGATGCTCGTTTGACTTTAAAAAATTTGCACGGACTTGTTTGAGGTGCACCTCAGTTTTAATTTTTTGGCTCCGCCTCTGACTGTGATGGCCTTGGCATTTGGTGATGCATGTAAGTGCTAGGTTGAATAAAGTACATGCACAAGTCATATGGAATGTTACCAAATTAAAGGAACTTGAGTTCAAAGCAAAAGACCATATTGATGTACTGCTAGCACCGACACACTTATTTCTTAGACATTTGTGGTCTTTCTTTTCTAAAAAATTTGCTAGCATAAATTGCAACGGCATTAGAAATCCCCTCCTATATGATTTGATTATTGATGGCATTTGCTGCCTCTGCATCAGGAGTTAACTTGAGCTTAGACCATTCCTTAAAAGGAAGCGCAGTGTCAGCCCCACGGCCTGGGATATCAGGCCACAAGTGACGCCTATCCACAGGCCCTGCCACGAGAAAGAAGAAAAACACCGAAATGAACCAGGCAAGTCTGGTGTATTGCTGTATGGCAAATCTGGTGTGCTAGGAATGCATGGATGTATGAGAATAAGTCCCCAAACTGGATTATACTTGCTTCACATGTATATAGCACTGTGAAAACAATTTTGAAAGTTAAAGGAAAGACATGGAAAGTATCTGATAAACCTAATATCTCTCCAAGTCTTTTGTCTCTGGCCCCATTAGCTGCAGGTAATAGATCCAGGCAAGTCATCAGTGTGAGATGGACACTACCCCATCGACAGGCAAAATTGAACACAGATGGATCATCACTGAAAACAGGTTCAGCCGGTGCAGGAATTGTGCTAAGAAATCAAGAAGGGAGAGTGTTAGTTGCAAAGTCAAAATTTCTGGGCCAGATGGACAGTCTGGAAGCTGAGATCACAGCTCTATCGATCGGATTGGAAACAGCTTACACATCTGAAGTGGATGACTTAGAATGCGAGGTTGACTCAATGATTTTACTGAAGATGGTGAGAAGGGAATTCAAAATCCCTTGGAAGTACACCAACCTGATGAGAAATATATGGATGTTAGCAGGTGAGCTCTCAGTTACCTTTTCACATACTTATAGGGAAGCAAACTCTGTGGCTGACTCTCTTGCTAAGATGGCTAGTGAAAGTAGAGTAACTAAAATTTTCAATCATCAAAATCTACCAGTCAACAGAAGAGGTCTAATTGTTTTAGATAGCCAAGAGTTTCCTTATGTTAGAAAGGTTAAAGATTTACCCTAGAACACAAAGATACTGCTGCTTTTTCTTTTTAATATTTTCAGGAAACAATGCAAAGGAGAAAACAAAGCTAGCTCAGTCTATAAAGAAGCATTGGAAGGATCAGGTGTATAAGTTTCAAAGTTCTATTATTTCAACTACATTCTCACCTAGATAATATCACTACCTTACTCTTATTTCCTTTCAGAATTACCACAAGGCCTACGGCCTTGTGGTAGGACAACTTATCAAACAACTTCAAATCTCTCTCTCACAATTCACTCAAACTGGACAGAGGCTGCAAAGAATCTGGAGCTATGAATGGGTTTCAGACAATTGGACTAGCAAGGATCATATCACACCCAGAACAACACCTCAGGAGAATTATCTGGCTAAAAGTGAGAAAGATTCTGTAGCATTCAAGTTACAGATCACATTCAACTGTAACTTGAATGAATATCCTCACCTTGGCAAACTTGTGGTTCAACCTTGGGGGCTCTGAACTACTAACTTGGATGGGTTAGAGTTGATAGCTATGGAATCTGCTTACTGAAATAGATACAGGGTCTTTCCCAAGTTTTTTCATCCCAATTAGTGGGGGTTTTTCTTGAACCTCAAGTTTTTTTTCATCCCATATCATATTTGTTGGGGGTTTTCTTGGACAAATTGTAAGACCTTGGAAAATTTATAGGGTTCAGGGAGCCTAATATAAATCCCTCCAGCGATGCTGGTTTTAAATTTTTTAAAAAAAAAAAAACACCGAAATGAACCATAGATTAGAGGTGTGAATTCAGTAACAATTGTTTAGAGATCAAAGGCGAGACAATACCTTGCCGTGTAGTTTTAGTTTGAAACCAAGAAAAACAGCAACGGGCAAGTAATATGATACGATGTTAACGATGATCGCAAAATGCTGAAAACCCTTTCCAGGTTTCCTTGAAGCGGGTTGAAAAATGTAGGTAGCCTCCTGCATATGAATAATTTTTTTTCCATCACAAAACAATTAATTTTTCATATTTATCCAAAAAAATTAGTAAATGATAAATCGTGGGATGGTTGAATATATTCAAAAATGTAAATGTAAGGATAAATGTTAAAGTAGGAGAGAAGTAATTCAAACGTCATGAAAGAAAAAATGTCAGATATAAATAAAAGGATAGATTGGATTGGTAAATTAATGTTCACGGTAAATTAAATAAACAATCAATTTGGCGTAAATTTGGCATAGAATCTTTTGGGCAGATGATCTCAAGCGCTTCTTTTCTGTCCTCATCGAAAATTCGCATCTCAATAACCTCAACAAGGTATGCTCATAAGCCCAAAAAATGTCAAGCTATCTAGTATTCCCATTTCCATGGTACAACTTATCATGCACAATGTACAACTGCCTATTGGGCATAAAAAATCATGAACTGGGAAAGCATGAAGCAGTGTCTTGTTTAATCGTATGAAATGCTAAACAGAATCATCGGATTGGTTGGACTCTGGAAGGTCATCAGTTCCCTCAGAAGATAACCAGGATGAATCTCCATCTATCGTCGGCTTCACTTCATATGATCCATTCACTGCCTGAATTCCAACCAAATCTACAACTCACCTGTACATTTCAAGGGGAAAATCTGTAAATTTTTATTCGATGAATTTAGCTAACTATTTTTACTGCATAGTTTAGTTCAGTTTAGTTCAAACAAAAAGAATGGCCCCTTACAAGAGTCATTTTATCATATACTAGGATACACAATATACAGGCCCTAAACTCAAAATGATCTGTCAACTTCAGGAGCCATATGCAAAACAACTTACCTATAATGTAGTAGTTATAAGGGTTTTTTTTCTTACTTGCAATGGTTTCATCACAATAGAACCTGCATCGCCAGTTTTATCGTAACTGTCCTGAGCTTGTTGCTCCATGGAATCACGAACCAGCTGCCTGATTAAGTTTACGTCATCAGACATGACACCGAATCCTTTCAACAGCTTTGACCCAAGCTGCAAACTAGTCTGCACCAGCAAAAATATTGAATAATTAGAAACTTTGATTTTTACTAAAGTTTGAACTGAAGTTACTGAACCATGAAGGCAATTTAGTACAGTACCTCTGCGTTTTCAAGAATAACATCAGTAGCGCCTGCTTTCTTCAAATCTAATAAATGCTTCATGTCCTGTGCCAGGGCATATATCGGGGTCTAGGAACAGTTTCATAAGTAGATTAACTGAGTGAGAAATCCAGCTAATATTTGGCTTAAAATTTAACAGCAGAGTTCAAAAAAGATGGTCGAAATTACCCCAGGAAAGACCAACTGTATTCTCTGAACAGCCTCCATTGTTTTCTCCTTTGCATGCTACATTACCATAACAGCTTTTGGGGAAGTGATGCCTGCTGATTGCAGAACTGCTGGACTCGATCCATCACCATATAGAACAGGGAAACCGCTCTTTTTAGATTTCTGTCAAGACAAATCATTCAGAGTAGAACTCTATTTGGTGGAATAAGCAAACTCATACTATATAGGAGCTTTAAGATATCACATGAATGCTGCAAATAACAACACTATTTAAGAAACTCTACTATCATATTACTAGTACCTTTACAACAGATGGATCAAGATCAAATGCCACATAGGGCCATCCTGCATCCACACCATCAGTCCATCACCATCCAATCCTGAAGCCAATGGAGTGGACAAGAAGTTTGCAAGGACCTGCAGAATGACACACAGCATAAATCGGCTGGTGATTCTGAATTTCAGTAACCCACCCTGATAAAATAATGAAATTTACCTGACAACTGGACACGTTTCTGCGAGGATAATGATTTGTTTTAGCCTTCTCAGATAATAACATTCAAAAAAGACTCAGTTAAAAAAATTCAGCTTCTTCATGTGTAGTGGGAAGTTTTTTGAAGTTAATGAAGCGATAGCATACATCATACTGCTCAAACTTCTCACTAATAAGATCAGCAGCCTTTCGCCCAATTTCATTGAGCCAAGGAGTTAAAGCCATGGATAGCACCACAGCGATTATAAGAAGCTTGCTCAGCTCAAGAGGGAGCACTCCAAGCCTTTAGTCAAGAATAGACATCCATGTCAGTGAATCCTTACAGGCGGTACAGAAATCAATGAAGAGTTTGAAGTAGTTTCTTTACCCATTTGCAAGTGAAAACACCACGAACGCAAATTCACCTACCTGGGAAAGAAGGAATCCTATCCTGACGCTTTCTTGCAGAGAAAGTCCAACCCGAGGACCTATGGCTGCTATTATAAGAGTTTTGATAGTAATCAAACCACCCAACAGTGAAAGAACATTTGGCCACTCTCGGATAAGAAGCTGCATAAAACATGCAAAAACTTATCATGCAAGAAATTTCATCACTGATTGTTATTATATACTATAGAATTGAAATTAGCAGAGACAGATGCACAAAGATGGTGTTAAAAGAAGGATTACATCCATGTCAATTGAAGTCCCAGTGGTCACAAAAAACAACCCCAGAAGCAACCCTCTGAATGGCCTTATATCAGCTTCAATCTGAGTACGAAAGTTTGTTTTTGCTAATATAGCCCCAGCAAGAAATGCTCCAAGCTGTGGAAACAACATCAAGAGCTTAGATGGACAACCAAACTAACTGTTCTTATAATGCACATTACTCTGGAAAAATTTTCCTAACCGTATCGCTGAAACCCAACTTTTGGGTCAAAAGTGTCCCTGCAACTGTCAGCAGACAGAGAGCTACAAAAGCCTCCGAGCTTCTTGTTTCTGCAACAACCTGAAATGAAATAACTCACTTTGCATTTACTTTACTTGATGTAAGTTAACTTTGTCTCTCATTGTGTTAACCAAAATCAAAAACTCGCCTCAGAATGAACTTTCCTCCCAGTGAAAGCACACCGAGTCCTAATAAAGCCTTTAAACTTTCTTGTGCTAGCATTGGCCATACACTCTCCTGCGTGAAGGTCTGCACCAAAATTTCTATTTGGTGAAAAAAGACAGCAGCAGAAAGCAGAACTCTGAAGTAAGAGATTTATGCTAGAGTTTCTAGCATGCATCTAAAGAATAAACGATGCAATCAATTCAAACAACTATTCTACCTGACTTTCAAGCACCGGTAGGATTACTAGGAGTGGGACAACAGCTATATCCTGCAAATATAAAGCAGTAGGAATCCATAAAGGTTATTGGTTTGACACATTTGAAGCACTTAGGATTTCAGACCTAGACAGGTCAGAAAAAAAAAATACAATGATACATGTGTAATTACATAAAGATCTTCTGATAAAAAGGACCAGTAGAAATATATTGAACAAGAGTTAACAAAACCTGTAAAAGGAGTACTCCCAAAGTTGCTGAACCGAGTCTACTTGGAAGTTCACCCTTCTCTGCAAGAAGCTGAAAAAATCGCAAGAGTAAGCTCTTAATGGAAACATGCCTTTTTTACTATACAGGTATGCTTCTTTTCTTTTTCCTAATTATCTATCCCTTTTTACATGTCATGGAAAAGAAAAAATCAACAAAAAACTAGAATAAGAATGCAAGCTAGAAAAGGAAGTATAGAATTGATTTTGGAAGCTCAAAATGCCCAACGAAGGCAAAAATATGGTGCATTTTAGCATTGGCAAACCACTTGAACCAGCTTCGTCAGAATTAGAAATATCGTGAATCCTTATGCCATTTATCCTATCCAGTCACTCCAAATCTTCACAATGCAAATGTAAGACTTCAACTACACAAAATAAGTAAACCTTACAAAATCTCAGTTTGACTCTATTGACTTGAATTGATTAAAATAAAGGACTACTGAACATCAAAATGCCCAACGAAGGCAAAAATATGGTGCATTTTAGCATTGGCAAACCACTTGAACCAGCTTCGTTAGAATTAGAAATATCGTGAATCCTTATGCCACTTATCCTATCCAGTCACTCCAAATCTTCACAATGCAAATGTAAGACTTCAACTACACAAAATAAGTAAACCTTACAAAATCTCAGTTTGACTCTATTGACTTGAATTGATTAAAATAAAGGACTACTGAACATCAAATTACGTCCACATGACTAGTTCACTTTAACCAATTAAAACTGCTAGATAAAAAATAAAAATAAACTGCAGGGCTTTGTTGTATAATAATACCTGCAAAACAAAAACGGAAGAGGACAATGACAGGGCAGCACCAATTACCAATTTACCACAGCCTCATCGATGCTTCTGATGTTCACCTAAGTGATTTCAAACACTTTAGAATCAATTTGCATGAAAAAAAGATGACCAGGCAGGGGAAAGTTATGCAGAGATGATTGCAGCATATTACTTACTAAATCAGGTCTGGAGTGGAAAAGAAACATCAGAATCCTTGTCCCAATAGCGTCATTAGGTGGAAGCTCAAAAGAGGTGAAAGCAAGTGTGGACAACACAACCTTCAATACAACAGATAAAAAAGATTTAAGAATCACTGTGACATCAATTGGCAGCCAATATGTTGTCTTGGACAACTATATTCCTGACAATGAACTAGAAATTTAGTGAACAGAAGAAAAATTTTGTTATGCACTAACAACTGTCAAATGGTTAGTAGCACACCTGAGTCAATCCCAAGCCGAAAGCAATTTAGCAAGAGCTTTTAAATGTGCAAGTGAAAGCTCCAATCCCATCTCAAACAGCTGAAAGCAGACACTTAGTTAAATATCAACCAGATTATATGTTTTAAAGAAAAACAAGAACATAATAAGTCATCTGAACAATTTCCCAAGAAAATATCTGACTAACATCAAACAGCAGTCAGAAAAACATGAAAAAGAATATTATCATGCTTACCAAGAAAAGGATCCCCCATTCTGATAAAATCTTAACATCCGTAAGATTTCTAATCCAACCAAATTGATTTAGAACAACACCAGCAAAGAAAAATCCAAGTATCTGTGGCAGAAAAGTGAATCATCAAGGTAAATTGTGAAAGCCACGAACCTTGAACCACTAAAAAGTATAACAACAAGGACATCTCATTTGCCAGACTTAACATGTACTAGTGTCCTAATCTAAGCAAACACAACAAAATGATTCCACTAGACAAAGTAAGCTTACAGGGCTGGCTTTGATGGTTTTAAAGGCAGGAACCACCAACACAATCACACCTAATAACGTCAATGTATCCGAACCCAAGTCATTGACGACATCAACAGCACTGGAAACATCAAGCACTGAAGATAACCGGAATCCACCCGTCTTCCACCTGTGTCTATGGAGGAGGAAAGATCCATTCCGGCTAACATTTTTGCAAGATGCACAGAACCTTCCATCAAACACAACCTCAGAGCTACACTGACGGCGATTTATCCGAGCATATGGAGACTTGGACGGCAAGTGCACAGTCCTGTTATAAGCATATTGCCGAGCTCTAGCTCCACAAACACTCGTTTGAGCAAGAAACTCATAACCCTGCATGTAATCAGCATCAGATAATTCATAATTGTACACTCCAACTCTTCCACTGTTCTTGTTAGACTTGCATTTCTCAAGTTATCCACTAAGCATGTCAATGAGATTTTACGATCAAGACTTACACTGTGACCAGAAACAGCAAATAATTACCAACTATACATGCCAATGATATTTCATGATCAAAATTCAAACTTTGAATTAGAAACAGTAATCGCCGGGACGGATAGTGTATTTAAAATCAAAACATAATTCTGCAACTCCAACTACATATTCAGTTCCCAAACTCTTCTCTATGCCCTTTTGGGCTATCAAGAACAGATTTTGATGTTTAACTTTTTCCAAGATTGTAGCTTTATAAGTGCCCATTTCAGTTTCTTGAAACTGTTGCATGAAAGTTGAAACCATTAAGGAAATGAACAGATGAGGGCAATCCAGTTGATTACCTTGGAGGTGTGATAGCCAGGAGGTACAGAGCCCAGCATGACAGGCTTTTTGAGGAAGAAGAAGATTAAGATTCTAGCATTTGGCTTTGGTTCACTGTTTTCCTGTTGTTGTTTTGGATATATTCCCACGTTTCTTCATGATGATGATATTAGGGAATATGAAGGTGAAAAATGGAAATGGTCGTGGCCACAAGTTCGAGCTGGAAATGAACTTGGGGCTCTTGGGAGGCGGAGAGTGACGGTTCGGAAAAGGTCGAACAAAATTGCTGTGGCAAATTAGAAATGTCTTACTTTTTATTGGCTGTTGACTGTTGTTATCTTTAGATGAAGTGGCGATTTGTGGGGATTAATGCTTATCGAAATAACATTTACAATTTACAAACTGTGCATAATTTAGATATTTTAAATTTACAAAATGTGCATAATACTTTAGGTTTTTGTGTTATTTATTTATTTTATAATAAAACACAGCACTCTTTAATAAGAGAAATTGAATATGGAATTAAAGTTCTGAATATTGTTTTTGTTGATTTCACTTCCAGTTGATTTTTAATTTTGTTCTGATAGTGTACAAGACACTAGGACTGATCACGGTACGGTTAACCTTCCCGTTTCTAGAAAATATATTAACCGTTCAACTATTCAACGGTTCGGTTAACTTTTAAAATTGACAAATAAAATCAGATAACATCGGTTAACTAGAAATTCGGTTAGGTTAACCAATAATTTTGATAATTCATTAATTATAAAATATTTTGAGACACAGTTTAGCATATTTCTTCATATACCAAGAGTTATACAAAAGCTACCTCCAAGAAGAATACAAAAGTTAGCTATATATACATATTTCCTCGTACACCAAGAGGCAAGAGAAATATAAAAGCTAGCTACCAAGAGTGAAATATGGGAGGGTTAAGTTTTAGTAAGAGTTCGGTACTATTTATATAGGGTTAATAATTAATAATACTAATAATATAAATAAATAATTGTAAAATAATCCCTGATTAGTCGGTTAACTATTCGTGTTGAATATTGAAAACCTTAACCTTAACCGAAAAATCGGTTAGTCAAAAAGTGATAACCTTAACCTAACCCAACGGTTCGGTTAACCTTAAAATCGGTACAGTTCCGGTCGGTTAACCAGTCGATTTCGGTTATTCGGTTAGTTTTGCTCAGCGTCCTTGTGAAGTTGTGATCATAAAAAAAAAAACCATAACGTCTACGGAAAATTCAATTGTGAAGAGCCGAAGAATGAGAAAATTTCAAAATAAATCACCACCATTTACTTATGAAACATAGGCCTTATTATATCCCCAACACGAAAGCATTTTCGCAAAACAAACACAGAACCATTCGAACTTCAGCCAATTACAGCTACATTACATATTCTCAATAGCTCAACAAACTTTTTGCAACAAAAGCAATAACACAAGCAAACACAAAATGAGATAGCGGAACAGGGTATTAACTTGAATTTCAGGGAATCGCTGTTCACACAATGCCGCCTTAAAAACATGGCCAAGATGCCCGCCACAAGCAGCACATGTAATCTCTATCCTGCTTCCATCAGCATCAGTCTGAAACATGAAACAAGATAAGTATCCATTTTTATGCAAAAGTCAAGAACGTGCTATAAAAATTGGAGTAAGACTCAGAAAACGTTTTATGGCTCCTGGAATGCCGTCAAAGAAAGCTGGCCAACCACAACCCGAGTTGAATTTGGTTGTGGAGCGGCACAGGGGAGTACCACATCCTGCACAGTTGTACACGCCTTCACCATAGAACTTGTCATATTGTCCTGTCCCAGGATACCTGAGAAAACCACATACTGCTAAACTAATAGAACTCGAGCTTCAACTAGGACCAAGCACAAGAATCTACCTTTACTAGTTGCCTTAACGCTTTTCAAAACATAAAAGTCACAAAACAGCTAGTGAGAAATAAGGTCATACGATACTGCTGCACACAAACCAAAGTTATCAAACAGAAACTTAACTCAAGGAATCCATAATCTCGTGTAAATGACCTGATTTCTTGAGTTATCAAAACCTGCTTTTTATTTGCCTTCCAAATCATGACAGCTAGTAAGTGAATTGCCAATCTAGCACATAGAGGAGGAAGCAAACTAAAAGAGTCCAACTTTTTATCATGAACTAGAGCCTATCACAGCAACAATATGACAGTGGAATGTGGATCATTTCTTGCCAAACATAATCGAATATTCTTCAAATAATAGTACATAACTAGAAAAACATTACTATCAACAACTCAGCTAGAAGAGTCAAATCAACCATATTTTCTTCAAACAACAATACTTCTTATACCATTCAGAGAGTAACAAATTTCCTATAATCAATGCTCTATGATTAGTTGATTACTAATATGTTTCCCGATTCCTCAAACAAGCAAACATATTCTCAATCAATCAACAACGTTTCAACCAAAAAAGCAAATTAAAACTCTAAAGTGTGGAAATTAAAGGGAATAAAACGCACTCTGTGCCTTTCTCCCTGAGAATCCGAAACTGCTCCGGAGAGAGAATCGCGCGCCATTCCTCCTCGGACTTCTGCACCGACCCATCTCCGGCCATGGCTCTGATTCCCCTCTTGCTCCGCTGGGTCAGCTCGCGCGTCGAAATGATTGAGGGAATCGGTTTTGCTGACGCTGATTGTGAGGCCACGTGCCCTGTAGTCGGGGATTGAAATTTTACACTCTCTTTCATAGTGATTTAGGATTGCCGTGAAAAGCATTAGATTGTTTTATATAATGAAAATTTTTAAAATAATATAGAAAATATATGCCGAAATCATCGGCATTTAAATTTTGAATTTGGAGTGAATATTAGAGCTCCCAATTACCAGCTAGAGGAAAAATAAAAGTTATGGAGTGATATGATTATTTTGGTTAAAACAAATATATCAAAACCTTAATACATAAGAAAAGATTAAGATTAAAATTATAATTAAAAATAAAACAAAAGAAAGATGGAATGAATGAGAGTTCACATATTGGTGCAGAAAATTTCATCCAACAAATAACATTTAAGTTCTCACTGTATTTAGGAACTCTAGAATCAAACAGATGCAAAAAGAAAAAAAGATAAAACGAACCAAACTTAGGAATAAAGATAGAAGATAGTTTGAGAAAACCTCTAACACTAAAGTTCATCGCAGATGACACATAACTAAAATACACAGAGACAAGCTTCATCGAGGACTAAGAGAGAGCCTACTCTGCTGCATCCTTCTTCTTTTTCTTCTTTTCCTTCTTCTCACTCTTGCTGGTATCCTCCTCAGCTGCAGCGTCACCGTTCTCCCCATCCTTGCTCTTCTTTTTCTTCTTCTCAGATTTCTCCTCGTCTAATGGAGCAGCATCATCCTTCTTCTTGTCCTTCTTTTTCTTTTCCTTTGATTTCTCTCCATCAGCGGGCAGATCATACTCAGCATCCTCTTTCTCTTTCTTCTTCTTTTTCTTCTTCTCTGACTTCTCCTCGTCTGATGGAGCAGCATCATCCTTCTTCTTGTCCTTCTTTTTCTTTTCCTTTGATTTCTCTCCATCAGCAGGAAGATCATCCTCAGCAGCAGCAGCAGCATCCTCTTTCTCTTTCTTCTTCTTTTTCTTCTTCTCTGACTTCTCCACAACTTCCTCATCATCCCCGGCTTTAAGTTTCTTAGCAGCATCAGGAGCAGGGCTAGCATCAAGCTCATCAATCTTCCTCTTGTCTTTCTTCTTCTTCTTCTTGTCCCCCTCCTCATCAACAACAGCAGGAGTCTCCTCCACCACTTTATCAGCAGGAGCGGCAGCATCAGCATCAGTTTTAGAATCACCACCAGGAGGCGAAACCACAACATTCCTATCCCACTCAGCAGGAGTCTTCTCAGTCGGCTTACCATGCTTATCCAGCTTCCCCTCCGCAATCAGCTTCTTCTTCATCGAAGCCTTAGGCCCCAAACCCCACTTCCTAGGATAAGTGTCCCTATCCATCACAACCCTCTTGATCTTGGCAACAACACCGTGGTCACAAGTAGCCATGACAGCAGTAGTCATCTCAGCAATCCCCAATGCAATCGCCTCACCTTTAGTGGACATCAGAACAACCTCCTCTCCAACCTCAACATCATTCTCAAACCTAAGCAGCCCAGGAATCATCAACTTAGCACCATAACAGATGGCATTAACAGCAGAATCCTTAACAACAAGCCTCTTATAGCTAGTCAACAAAACCTCCAAAGGCATAATAACCCTCCTCAGATAACTCTCATCCTTGTTATTATCCATAACCCACTTAGCATCCAAAATATCATGCATAGTGACCATGTTATCCTTATCCCCCATGATCCCAGACCTAACTCGACGCAGCTCCTGCATATGAGCCCCAACGCCCAACAGCAGCCCCAGGTGAACACACAAGGTCCTAACATAAGTACCAGCCTCACAAGAAATCCAGAAAACAACCAACTGCCTAGCAGCATCATACTCAAGAAGCTTACTTTCATAGATGGTCCTAATCCTAAGCTGCCGCTTCACAGCGGAAATCAAAGGGGGCCGCTGGAAAACAGCGCCAGTAAGCGTCTCGAGAGCCCGAGCGACTTTCGCCACATCGGGCACTGGAGAATGCAACCTAGCTACACAGACATACTCCTTACCGGCGCCCTGCTGGGATTTAACCAGCCGGGTGGCCCTATCAATGCAAACAATTAAATTACCGGTGACTTTGGGGTCGAGGGTACCGGAGTGGCCGGTCTTTTCCGACTGCAGGATGCGCCTGATCCAGGCGACGACCTCGTGGGAGGAGGGATTCGCCGGCTTGTCCAAGTTGATGATGCCGTAGCGGATGTAGACGTTCAGCGGCCGCTTCAGTGGGGAGTAGCCGGACGGTATCGGCGTGTAGTGGCCGGTGCGGACGTTGAGGCGGTCGTAGTTCTTGAGCAGGATGGGCCACTGGGAGGTATCCATCGCCGGAGTGATGGACTGCGGCTTGATCAGGTCGCCGGTTTCTTCCGACATAGCAAGCTTTGGCGGTGGGAAGCTTTTTTTTTTGGTTTTTGGTTTTTCAGTGAGGAGTGAAGTTTAGGGTTTATGGGAATAAGAAGGGGGGGGGAGGGAGGAAGCGGAGGCTAAGAAACGGGTTTGGGGGATTGGCTAGGGTTTTAGGTGTTTTCCTATATGGGCTTCTTAAGGTCTTTAAAATACATGGGCTTGTCTTGATGGACTTTTGTGGGAGCGTTTTTTATTAGAGAAAGTCTTGGGTGAGACCTGTTCTTGTGGAGACCAAGAACAGGGGAATGAGCATTTACTGTTTCTGCTTGATCTTTTAGTCAATTTGTTTGATCTTTCAATCAATGTCCTTGAGTATTTTTGTTTTGCCTTGATTTTTCAGTTAATTTGATCTTTCGTTCAATTTGCTTGATCTTTCGATCAATTTTCTTGATCATTTCCTTGGTCAATTTCACCAACGACAAATTCAATCAAGGAAATCGGCGGGTTTAAAGCTCACCAACAACAAATTCAATCAATACCAGTCTCATATAATCTTTGGTCTCATTTGAGACAGGTCTCATTTGAGAATTTGCCTTTTTATTATTATAATTTATAAATTTTGAACATTAAAAAGTTATTATTTGTATATATATATATATAGATTATTAAAATTAATATTTAGTCGGATAGGTTTCAAATTAATATTTATACATATATATAGATTATTAAAATTTACACTGAAATATGTTTTATTACATCTGATTCAAAAAATCAAACATTTTTAATGCACCTTTGACAATAAATTCGTATATAAGTAATAATATTATAATTTGATAAATATTTAAATTCTGCATAATTTAATAATTTATCGATAGCTAAATATAACTTGAAATAAAACATAACATGGTTGCACTAAATCGTTAAAAAAGGTACTAGAACTTTTCATGAGCTTAAAAAGCTAGACTATTGCAAAACATTGGCTAAAATAACTTTTTCTTAAATCCTCAAATTATGTTAAAGTCTTTATGGGTTAAAACCGCCTAAGTGGAGGAATCAGGAATGTATGAATTTCCATTACAAACTCTTATATGAGTCCGCCATTTATTTCATTTGAAAAAATGTAATAATTAAAATGTATTCCAATAAAATCCACCCCTTCCAACCAGTAACTATTTTTTGAAAACAATTAGTAATTTACCACTAGAGCAATATTCCTAAATATATGAGTCCACCTTATGATGAAACCGGATTTAAACAAGTCTATAGGGATGGATTGTTTTTAACAAACTTTTAATAATCCTGGACCTTTTATGCAAATGGGCATTAGTCTCAAAATCGATTGTATACTCCAAATGGCGGCATCTCCGATATGATTGGGCTTTGTTTCCCATCACCATCTCTCCATAGTTGTCGCCCATGTCGTTGCAAGATTTACCCACCACGGCCAAGCACGATAAAGGTTCCACCCGATTGTACGCCGCGAAACCTTTCACCAAGTTCCACCACATCCAATACAACGTGGCTCACCTCGTCGCTGCAAAAATCTAAGTATACTAATTAAATCTACACTTGATACATATAGAGTATTCTAGCCACTTATCCCAAATAAACTGTGTGGAACTCATGTCCATATAGACGTGTGGAACCGTGTCCACATAGTAGGATAGAAGATTTTTTCTCCAACCACTAGGGTCTTTGAGTTATGATTACTACCATCAAAATTGGCATGGGGTAGAGCAAATTATTCAACCCAATGTTAAAAACTCTACATTAGCTCTCAAACGCCGCTCCCCGAGTTACTGAGGCTGGCATTCCATGACTGCATTATTTGTTAATTTTTATCTCAGTAATAAAATATAAAATCCATCACTTGCTCTATGCGGGAATTGAGCATGTGACTCTAGGTTATTCAAATAGTGCTTATTTTTAGAAAACAACTAGTAATTTACCATTAGATCAATATTCCTAAATGGCCTTGTTTGGAGAACAGCGTTTAGCTGATAGCTGGTAGCGGTTTTTATTAGTTGTTAGCTGTTAGCGGATTTTATTAGCTGTTTTGACTAGCTGTTTAACTCGCGGTTTGTATATAAGTGTTTGATAAATAACAATCAGCTCGTAACTGTTTCATTATGTTAAATGGCTGAAATAGACATTAGTACAATTAATTATTAGTTTTTTTATGTATTGCATATTACTTGTTTGGAAAAGTCTTGGGAGTGACCGTCACTATATAGTGACCGGACTAAATTATAAATAGTGCAATCAAGAAAATCAAGGAGGGACCATTTTGCAATTTTTAAAAATTAAAAAAAAATCACGCGCTACAGTGTTTTTGCGCGTGAACAGTGTTTTTCTACAGTGTTTGCTACAGTGTACTTCAATGTTTCAAGTTAAAATGTCCATGTTTTATGTTTCAAGTTAAAGTGTTCATTTTCACGTTAAAGCGTCCATGTTTTATGTTAAAACGTCCATGTTTTATGTTAAAACGTCCATGTTTTATGTTTTAAGTTAAAATGTTTATATTTTATATTTCAATTTAAAATTTTCATGTTTCACGTTAAAACGTCAATGTTTTATATTTTAAGTTAAAATGTTTATGTTTTAATTTAAAATGTTCATGTTTTATATTTCAAGTTAAAGTGTCGTTAAAACGTTCATGTTTTATGTTTTAAGTTAAAATATTTATGTTTTATGTTTCAAGTTAAAATGTTTATGTTTTATGTTTCAAGTTAAAGTGTACATGTTTCACGTTAAAACGTCCATGTTTTATGTTTTAAGTTAAAATATTTATGTTTTATATTTCAAATTAAAGTGTTCATGTTTTAAGTTAAAATGTCCATGTTTTAAGTTAAAGTGTCCATGTTTTAAGTTAAAATATCCATGTTTTAACTTAAAGTGTTCATGTTACTGTAGCAACTCGAACTGTAGCAAATCGACACTGTAGCAAATCGGCACTGTAGCAAAACGGCACTGTAGCGCGTGGCTTGGCACTGTAGCGCGTGATTTTTAAAAATTTTTTGAAATTGCAAATTGGTCCCTCCGTGTTTTTTTAACTTATATCCTATTTGCAATTTAATCTGGTCACTATATAGTGACGGTCACCCAAGAGACCAACTCTACTTGTTTTGAAGAATTGAAAAGTATTTTTAATTATATGTTTATTTATTTTTATTTAAAATATTTATCATTATTAACATACCTATAATTATTTAAATATTTATTTTTAGAATAAAAAGTTTGAATGTTTAGTTCTGGGCCATTTTAATTCCATTCAAATATAAATTGCATATTTTTGTGAACAAATTTATATAACACTTGAAAAATATATTTTTAAATATGCTTGAGACGTACTAAACTTTAATATTTTAAAAATTCATTCAAATCCATTTACGTATACAAGACAAGGATAAAAATGGAAATTGGTGAAAGATAAGGATAGAAAAGATATTTTGTAAGATTTTTCAGATTAAATTCTTGCAAACGCTTCTCTTTCTAGTGTTTCAGAAATCAGAGTTTTAATCAAAACAGCTAATTAGAAAACTCTCCCCACCAAACACAAGAAAGAGCTGATTGATTAGTCAACTATCCATATTTAGCAAAAAAAAAGCTAAACGCTCTTCAAAATTCTCTTCATCAAACGGGGCCAATATATGAGTCCATCTCAAGATGAAACCGGATATAAACAAATCTTCTATAGGGATGGATTGTTTTTAACAAACTTTTAATAAACATGAAGCGTTTATGCAAATGGGCATTACTCTCAGTCTAAAATCCTCAAAATCGATTGTAGATTCCAAATGGCGGCATCTCCGATATGATTGGGCTTTGTTTCCCATCACCACCTCTCCATAGTTGTAACCCACATCGTTGCAAGATTTACCAACCACGCCCAAGCACGATAAAGGTTCCACCCGATCATACGACGCGACACCTCTCACCAGGTTCCACCACGTCCAGCACAACGTTGCTCACACCGTCACTGCAAAAATCTAAGTATACCAAATAAATCTACACTTGGTATATATAGAGTATTCTAGCCACTTATCCCACACAAACTGCGTTGAACCCATGTCCACATAAACGTGTGGAACCGTGTCCACATGGTAGGTGTTAAATGCACCAAGATCTCAAGAGAAAACAGATAACAGTTCTGGGAATGACTTGTATTATTCCTTGTGAAAGTGCAATAAATATATAAAGCAAAACAACAGACGCGCCGTAACGACAGCCCACGTACTAACTAGGAATAAGGAAACAAACTTAGACTAAATCAGCCAACAAACAATGCTGAAGACTAGGACACTTATTTTGACTAAATCTTATCATTCCCTCCCTTGAACTAGACTGCATTTACAGCTAGTTAAGTCCTGGAAACTCACAAACTCCAAGCTTCCTTCTCATCTCTCGAAATGACTCCAATTTCAGAGGCTTGGTGAGAATGTCAGCTAACTGATGCCTTGTACCACAAAACTGGAGCTGCACAACTCCATCATTCACAAGCTCCCTTAAGAAATGGTAGCGCACATCAATGTGCTTGCTTCAGCCATGCATCACCGGGTTCCTTGACAACTTAATGGTTGAGCTATTGTCACAGAAGATCACAGTACTCTCGCTGCCCGTGTAGCCTATCTTCCTCAGCACCATTTGCATCCATATTGCTTGACAACTACATCCTGCAGCTGCTACAAATTCGGCTTCCGTAGTACTCAAAGTTACTATCGGTTGCTTCCGAGAAGACCAAGCTACTGCAGCTCCACTTAGCATGAAAACGTAGCCTGACGTGCTTCTTCTATCCTCCACCGATCCAGCATAATCACTATCAGTAAAGCCAATCAACTCCCAATTTCCTTCAGCTCTATAAAGAATGCCAAACTTTGCTGTACCTTGCAAGTAACGTAATATTCTCTTCGCCGCGGAATAATGAACCTCTGTAGGTCTTGACATATACCTGCTCAGCAAGCTAACCGCATACATTATCTCCGGCCTCGTAACGGTCAAGTACATCAAGCTTCCAACCAGCTGCTTGAAAAACGAACCATCCATCTCAACACCTTTTTCATCTTTGGAAATTTTAAATCCCGGAACCATTGGATTTTCAACAGAGTTGCAATGCTCCATTCCAAATCTCCTCAACACTTCCATCACATACTTTGTTTGACTCACAAATATCCCACCATCGAACTGAACTACCTCAATACCAAGGAAATACTTCATCTTACCCAAGTCTGACATATCAAATTCCTTCATCATGGACTCTTTGAACTCGGACAACATGGTTTCATCATCTCCAGTATAAATTAAATCATCGACATACAAGCTAATGATCAAATATTTACCTTGCTTGACTTTGGTAAACAAAGTTTGCTCACTGTCCTCCTTCTCAAAGCCTTCCTTTCTGAAGTATGACTCAATTCGGCTAAACCATGCTCGCGGTGCCTGCTTGAGTCCGTACAAAGCTTTGTTAAGCTTATACACCTTCTGCTCCTCATTCTTGATTTCATACCCCTTGGCTGCTCCACGTACACTTTCTCAGCCAATTTTCCATGAAGAAAGGCTGACTTTACATCCAATTGAAACACACACCAACCTCTTTGTGCAGCAAGTGCCAAGATCATTCGAACCGTGTCCATGCGAGCTACGGGAGCATATACTTCTTCATAATCAACTCCATATACTTGAGCATACCCTTTGGCAACCAAGCGAGCCTTGTATTTTTCTACTTCTCCAAGCTCATTCAACTTTGTTTTGTACACCCATTTAACTCCTATCTTTTTCGCTCCTTTCGGCAGCTCCGTAAGATCCCACGTTCCATTCTTCTCAATTGATCTTATTTCTGCATCCATGGCCTCCCTCCATTTCTCTTCCTTTACCGCCTCGTCAAATGAAGTAGGGTCTACATAGATGGCATGAGCAAATAAGACCAACTGATTTTGTGCCTCTTCTTCATCAGAAAGACATTCACCTTCATCGGAAAGACCTTCGCCTGTGACAAAGCCATTCATCCACCCTGGTTCTCTTCTGTTCCGAGGTTCTTGAGAAGTTGTGTTTTCTTCTTCAGTGCCATCAGATGCGTTTTCTTCCTCATTTCCCTCACAAGATTCTTCTACCTCTTCACTATTCTCTTCCGCCCATTCCAAATCAAACATGGCATCCTCTTCAGAGCTTTTCTCCCAATTCCATTGCTCATCTTCTTCAAACACAACATCCCGACTTATAATAATCCTCTTAGAAGCAGGATCATAAAGACGGTACGCCTTTGATTCCTCACTCACTCCGAAAAGAACACAACAACGACTTTTATCTTCAAGTTTTGTTCGTCGAGCATCCGGTACATGAGCATGTGCTTTACAACCAAAGACTCGCAAATGCCCAACTGAAAGCTTCACCCCACACCAAGCTTCCTCTGGAGTCACCTCTTTCACCGATGATGTTGGACATCTATTAAGAACATAGAATGCCCAGTTCACCGCCTCTGCCCAAAATTTCCTTGGAACATTTTTCTCAACCAATAAACTCCTCACCATATTCATCACGGTTCTATTCTTCCGCTCGGCGACTCCGTTTTGCTGCGGTGTATATGCAGCAGTTAATTGCCTCTTGATTCCATTAGCTTCACAATATTCCTTGAACTCATTTGAAGTGAACTCGCCTCCACGATCTGTTCTTAAGCATTTAATAGACAAACCCAGTTCTTTTTCAACAAGGGCTTTAAATTGTTTAAAGACAACAAATGCGTCTGACTCATAAGCAAGAAAATACACCCATGCCTTCCTACTAAAGTCATCAATGAAGCAGATGAAATACCTCTTGTTGCCCTCCGAAAATGGAGAAATCGGACCGCAAATATCAGCGTGAATCAGCTCCAATTTCACTGATGCTCTCCACATAGCTTTCTTTGGGATCACATCTCGATGCTGCTTCCCTTTCAAGCAATCAGTGCACATGATTTCACCCTCAGAAAAACTTGGCAAGCCCCTCACCATGCCTTTTGTTTGCAATGTCTTCAACCCTTTGTAACCAAGATGACCGAATCTCCGATGCCAAAGGTAAGCCACATCTTCAGTGGTTGCTTGGAAACATTCTTCCTTGCTCTCCACTTTGGCAGATTGAGTGCTCGACATCAACACAAACATTCGGTTGGCTCTCATGTTGGTTTGGAAGATCAAACCCTTTGTACGGTGATAAATTCGACACTCATTTGACTGCAACAGTACAGACAAACCACGCTCTTGCAATTGCCCAGCACTGAGAAGATTATTCTTCAAACCTGGCACATGAAACACATCACATACAAGGTGATTCACTCCCTTTACATTCAATCGAACACTTCCTTTCCCAGCAACGTTCATACTTGCATGATTCCCCAATCTAACCACCTTGCTGAACCCTTCTTCTAACTCACAGAATAGTGATGAATCACCACACATATGATTGCTGCAACCGGAGTCAATATACCACGGAACGCCTTGATCCCCTTCAAGTGAGTCGACATACGCCATTAGCACCATCTCTTCTGATTCCTCCAAATCTGCATAATTTGCTTGACACTCATACTGAAAGTGTCCAAGCTTATGACACTTGTAACATTCAACCGTTTCCTTACTCCACGGTTGACGACCCCTGCCTCTGCCTTGTCCTCGTCCTCCTCGAAAAGCATTTCTTCCCCGTCCTCTACCACCGTAGCTCTCTTCATGAGTCACCTTCAGAGCATGCTCATCTTCTCCAGTGGCTTTGAACTTTTGCTCATGAACAAGCAGAGAACTTTGCAAGGCATCCACAGAGAGCTGATCTATGTCCTTGGATTCCTCAATGGAACAAACAATGTAGTTCCACTTATCAGTGAGGGTTCTCAAGATCTTCTCAACGATCTTGACATCATCCATATCTTCTCCATAATTCCTCATGTCGTTTGCAATCGTCATCACTCGACCAAAGTAATCAGTGATCGATTCTCCAAGCTTCATTGCCAAGATCTCAAACTCTCGACGTAGGCGATTGAGCTGAGCTTTCTTCACTCGAGCATTGCCTTGACACTTCAACTTCATGGAATCCCAGAGGTGCTTAGACGTCTCCTTCTGCGTGATCGTCTTCAGAATTGACTTGTCAAGTGACTGAAACAAGTAATTCTTAGCCTTCAAATCCTTCAGCTTCATCTCCTCCAGACTCTTTTGCGCTGCCGTCACCCCATCCATGCTGCTCGGCTCCTTGTAGCCTGATTCGACAGCAACCCAGTACTCCTTGGATCGAAGGAGATTCTCCATAACCATGCGCCAATGATCGTAGTCACCGTCAAACTTCGGAATGGACGCTGCTGCAAAGTTTTCTGAACCCATCTCTCAAGTCACTAGCTCTAACACCAGATTGTTAAATGCACCAAGATCTCAAGAGAAAACAGATAACAGTTCTGGGAATGACTTGTATTATTCCTTGTGAAAGTGCAACAAATATATAAAGCAAAACAACAGACGCGCCGTAACGACAGCCCACGTACTAACTAGGAATAAGGAAACAAACTTAGACTAAATCAGCCAACAAATAGGGGTGTAAATGAACTGAACCGTTCGTGAACAACTCGTGAACAACTCGGTCAAAGTTCGTTTTCGAACTCGGTTTGACCAGTTCGAACTCGAACTCGAGCTCGTTCGTTTATAAACGAGCTCGAACTCGAGCTCATAAGAGCCAGCTCGATAGGCTCGTCGAACAGCTCGAATATAATATTTATATATAATTTAATATAAATGAATTAAATTTTATTCATTAATGCTTTAATAAGCTCGAACTAGCTCGAGTTCGAGTTCGAACTCGATCTTTTATCGAGCTCACGAGTCGAGTTCGAACTTTCTTAAACTGAGACGAATCGAGCTCGAGCTAAAATATCTCAACTCGTACGAACTCGAACTCGATCACGAACATGTAATACGAACTCGAACTCGAACACGAACACATGTCTGTTCGAGCTCGACTCGACTCGTTTACAGCCCTACCAACAAACAATGCTGAAGACTAGGACACTTATTTTGACTAAATCTTATTAGTAGGATAGAAGATTTTTTCTCCGGCCACTAATTAAAATTCAAGCATCTTCTTCTCGATCTTTGAGTTATGATTACTACCATCAAAGCTGCCATGGGGTAGAGCAAATTATTCAACCCAACGCCTCCCCCAGTTATTGAGGCTGGTATTCCATGACTGCATTATATTTAACCACATTATTGAAAGTTTCAATTAAATAACACGTTTTCAATCACTCTCTTATTAGAGCACCTGCAGTGGGAGGTTGTGAATAGGATTTCACAATTAAAAGCTCCCGCAATGGGGAGATTTATGACTTTCTTTGAGAAATTTCTGGAAAAGAAGGAGACGCACGTCCGGAAAAATGAAGACGCAGATTTGTTGCAAACGGACGAATGACATTAAGACACGTGGTAAGGAAGACCACGTGGATACGGTGCTTTGCTTTTTCTTCTTTCTTTTTATTGCTTTCCAGTTTTTTATTTTTTCTACCTCACTCTGCCTAATTAATTTCTTGGGTGACTCTACATATTTAATTATTTATGCAGAGTTTAGTTCAGACTTTTGTTTGTTGTTAATTTCATTATTAGATTTTTTTTATTTTAACTGTATATTAATTAAAAAAACAAATCACGAAAAATATTAGTTATCAGGAATGGTTAACCTTCATAATTTAATATTGTTCTAATAGAAAGTCTTGGGTGAGACTTGTCCTTGTGACCAAGAACAGAGGAATGAACATTTACTGTTTCTGCTTGATCTTTTAGTCAGTTTGTTTGATTTTTCAATCAATGTCCTTGAGTATTTTTGTTTTGCCTTGATTTTTCAGTTAATTTGATCTTTCGTTCAATTTGCTTGATCTTTCGGTCAATTTTCTTGATCATTTCCTTGGTCAATTTCACCAACGACAAATTCAATCAAGGAAATCGGCGGGTTTAAAGCTCACCAACGACAAATTCAATTAATAGTAGTCTCATATAATCTTTGGTCTCATTTGAAACAGGTCTCAAATGAGAATTTGCCTTGTTCTAATTATTTAACTTAGTAACTTAATTATTTTAAAATAATTAATTCTCCAACTTCATTATTTTTTATTAGACTTATTATAAAAAGCAAGAGATTCATTTAGTTGATTTTTAATAATAAATTTTGATATAAATTTGTCATAATTTAATTTTGTGACTTAATCATTTTATATACGAATAATTCTCCAAGTTTATTGTAACATTTATAGTTCATAAAAATTATATACCAAATAAATATGTTAAAAGATGTGAATGAAAATGATGATGTGTAAAGAAATATGATGATGTGGTGGGCTGTATGATTGTGAGTTAAAAGATGAAAAATGTGACTTTATATAAAATATTGAGTTTAAAGCCCAAATAGTGGTTGTATGAATGTGGATGCTCTTATCATTTTCATTTCTTGTATATAAATAAGCATCTGTCCATTAGGGTGCTGCAATTGGTAGCTGGTGCTGGAAGGTGCTGGAGGATGCTGGAGGGGTGCTGGAGGGTGCTGGAGGGGTGCTGGAGGGGTGCTGGAGGGTGCTGGAGGGGTGCTGGAGGGTGTTGAAATTAAATTAAAATTGTATAATTATGATGTACATAATTATGAAACTATATATTTGAAGAATGATTAATTCGTACAAAACATATTGAAACTAATTCTAAAGAAAAATCATTCCTTTTTTTTAAAAACAAAATTCAATCATTCATGTCTGTGAATAGTGACAAGTGATGGAGGTGCTGGAAATAAGCTGAACTGGACAGACTATATGAGAGTCTCTTGTGTAACAGGCTTAATAAGAGGCAGTGCCTCATATAGGCCATATTTGCATGAGCTTATTTATTGATGAACTGAACTAAACTCAACTAAACTAAACTAAACTAAACTGAAAAAAACTAAATAGATTTATCGAGACATAAAACAATTAGGGAAAATTCCCAAAAAGGCCGTAATGAGAATTGAAATTTCTACTATGGGCGTAAAACTTTCATAATTCCTATTTAGGGCGTGAAATTAATTTAATGATTAAAATTATAATTAAATTACAATTCTACCCTTGTAATAGAAAAAATTAGTAATAGGAACTAATTTGTCAAAAAAAAACTTATTTTTATTAAATTCATTTTAATTTAATTCAGTTTTTTTAAAATAATATTTGTTAACTCAGGAACTTTTTTCATATAATTTTAATTTAGTTTAGTTCAATTCAACTCACTTCAAGTTAGTCAAGCAAAAAATTTTACTCGTTGATATTTAAATTCAAGGAGTCAATTTTTGAAACTGAAATTCAACAAGTCAATTTTTTTGGACTGATTTGAATTGAAATTAACTGAACTAAACTAAATTAAATTAAAAAAATCTACAAAAATACGTATTGAAATATGGTCGAAGTAATTTTGATTTAAGAACTAATTTGAACTAAAGTAATCTGAATTCATTCGAATTCGAGTTAACTTCATGAAATTGAGCTAATTTTCTTTTAATGAAATTGATTTTTTTTGTCGAACTGAATATTTTTAACTTTACTAAACTGAATTTATTTTTCACATGCAGTGAAGTGTGATTTTTTATTTAAAGTGTAGAATTGTAACTTAGTTATAATTTTAAGCATTAAATTAAATTCACACCCGTAATAGGAATTATGAAAGTATTACACCCTTAGTAGGAATTATAATTTTTATTACGCCCTTTGTGGGAATTTTCCCAAAAAATTAATATACTGAACTAAACTGAAATAAATTCAAATAGATATAACTTAACTGATCTGAAATAATTTTTGAAATTTATCATATATTATTGTAATCTATAGTAAAAATGTAACTTATGATAAAAAAAAATATTGAACTGGAAAAAAATTTAACTATTTTTATGTGAACTGAAAAAATAAATAAATAAATTTATCTGAACTGAAAAAAATTAAATATGCTGATCTGAACTGAAATAAATTCAAATATTTTTAACTGAATTGAATCGGTCTACAGAAAAGTTCTAATAAACAGGGTCTAAGTATAAAATGAATCATATTTTTTAATAAAATTTAGTCATCAAAATGTAAATATTCTATTTTGTGCATATTCTCTCAATTTTTAGCTAATCTTCCTCTATCTTGGTGCCACCTCAGAATTTAAATTTGAACATATTAGTTAAATGCTAGACAAAATATTATATTTTATATACATTTTCCTATTAAAATATTATATTTTATATACATTCACCCTTCACTATTTTAATGTCATCACACTACTAACTACTATGATATGATGGCACAAACATAAATCTCAACGTCGTTAACCTTAATCCCATCAACCCCGATATATTATTGGGTCATACCAACAACTATTATACTAGCCCCAGACATACATTTCAACGTCGGTGACCAAAATCTCACCAATCCATTCTAAAGCGCAAAAGTCCACGTTCTGGTGAGAGAAATGATGGTGGTGAGTGGATCATGCTATCATTTAGTGAAGATACGAGCCTTCATATGCATATTTTGAAATCATCTGGACATACGACATTGGATTTGTCGGTTTTTTGAACTAATATATGTGATTTACGACATCTTTTGAATGGTTCGATAGAATGGGGTCACATTCTAATCCCTGATTAGACATGCAGCGAATTGAATCAGGGTTTTATAAGACACACAATTACAAGTATTTATAGGTAGAAACACATTTTTACAAAATTTTAGGATCAAATATAAATATTTAATTTTTATTTAGTGCTGTTTTCCCAATTATTTGATACTGAAGACGACATATATAGATCATTTGATGTCGATATTTCATTTGGTACAAGATGACATGGATAATTTGATATCAAGCTTTCATTTGATGCTGAAGACAACATAGATCATGTTCCACTCACAAAAATTAGGTTGTTGATTGACATGTAAGACAAGAATTGAAGGGTATAATATGTTCGATCTAATTGTATTTAGTTTGAAAATTTTAAAATCTAAATTCAAAATCTGACTATGAGTCTACCAAATATTTTTTGATACAAACTAGTTGGGCTCACCCGCACGTTGTGCGGTATATTTGATCACTTTTTAATAACTATCTAAATATTTTAATTTATATAATAAATTTAAATGATTGCAGTATTTGTACTAAGATAGTAATATGAAATATTAGGTGAAATCAAACCAAATTTTGAAAATATGATAATATATATGTTTTATATTATTGAACGAAATGAAATTTAAAAAATTAATTAAGACTCTAATAAATGTAATAATGAACCATCTCCCAAGCCTAATAGACAAAATATTCCTATTCTATTTCAAACGAACTGAACCAAACAAAATATATTTAAGGTGTACTTGATCACTTTTTAAATAAATTTCGATTTTCTAAGAAGTTTTATCGTTGTATATTAATTCAAATTATTACAATTATCCTACCGTTTATTATTTTTATACAATTGAAAAATATAACTATTTTTCTTAAGAACTCCTCATTCATGAATGACTCTTCCTTGCTTAATCTTCAATATTTAACCGTCAACAAAATCTTCACGGTAGTATATATTTAGGAAAAACTCCATCGCGCATCATATTTTTCTAGGCATCCGTTGAATACAGCTGAACCCTAAACCAACAAATCTGAACACCAATTAACCATTTTTCCAATGATATTTGACACCAATATATTATACATAAGCTATAGCATGAACATTGACGGATTTGAACTGGTATATTTATAGTAGAGTCAATAAGAAAATTAGTTATTATGAAATCCAATATTGAGTTTCCTTTTTTATCTTTCAGAGCACGTCCACAAAGCTGTAGATTGTGTGATTGTGTTAGCTTCCTCAAAACAATTAGGTAAATATATATCAATCTTAGATTCTTAACAATGACTTTTAAAAAAATCAATCTTTGCAGTTAGTTTGGTAAAATGAAAATTTTCCATACTCGAAATAGTGTATATATCTAAATATATAATATATAAAATTCAATAAATAAAACAAATGTATTTACATACGTTAAATTTAGGTTAAACAAAATATTTCATAATATGCACAATATCATTAACATTTACATTTCTAGCACAATCATCGTCAAAACGAAAAATAGAGTTATATAAACATAACATAGTACCCATTCAAACATTTGAGGAATCTAAATGAAATTTCTAATTATTAAGAAAGCTTTCAAATCAAACACTATATCAAGAAAAATTCAAAAACAAAATTTAGTAGAAAGAATCCATAACAACATCAAACACAAGCACAAAAATATATAAATATATAATGCCAACAAAGAATCGGTTTTCGCAAAATAACAATAATAATATACTCAAACATAACAAAAACATGAAAATATTTAATTTCACCAAATTTAGAATACAAAATCCGTTTAATTGCTAATAATATAGAAAGGAATCATAAAACAATTATGAACACCTTCATATTGAAATTCAAAACAATTATGTTTCACAACATTGAATCCAACCCAACCCAAATCTTGTTACAAATGAAATTCTAAACAATGAACTCTAAGCATCACCTGAAATAAATGAGATCACTCTTACTTCCTATTTGTGCAGAACATATATAAAGAGAAACTAAGATAAGAGTGATAGAGAAGGTTACAAATTGAACATCTTTTAGCATAAATTATGGAGTAGAATGTCAATACCTTTCTGATAAGCTCCTAGCACCAAGAAATTGTTTTGATCGACATAGACAAAGTGCTTATTAGACAATAAAAAAAATTATAAAACAAAAGATTAAACACAAGCCATCCCTAAGCTCTTGAACCATAAAGATTAATAAGGAAAATAAATAGTTGAAATTAGAAACCACGTGTATTGACATTAGAATTTTGCTCATACATATGACGGTAGTATTTAATAAAAACAATATAGATCTAAATGTCGTACCATCAACTCACCCGGAGAAGAAGAAGAAGGCATCAAGAATAAGGCGCACCAAGAGTATCGAAATTATTTGTCCCCGGGATCATAGGATTTTTTACTTCATCTTCATCGCAAGGGGTATGTTTCATGTTCATTAATATAATCATCCACATTGTGGGTGATTACCATCAATATTGCATATTAATTAAATATGGCATGCTAATTATTTACATGGCAGCTATACAAAATTATTAATTTTTTGCTCAATATTGCATATTAATTAAATATGGCATGCTAATTATTTAAATGACAGCTACACAAAATTATAAAAATTTTGCTCGATCCTATACAAATTACTAATTTTGAATTAACTTTTAATCATTTTAAAATATTTAGAAAATATTTTGTATCATAAATACCATAACAATATAAAATATACTAAACTTGTATAAAATATTCTAAATTTTGTACATACATAATTAATACATATTTAGTCCAATTTATGCCGTGATTTTTAAAAATAAATTTGTGTGTATTATATCCCAATTTGTTGCCTTAATTATTTAAGTATATAATCCATATTTAATCCAACGTAATTTTTTATAATTACTACCATATTTAAGTTGGCTGCAATACGAAACGACGTCGTTTATTCCACACACTTTTTGAATCGAATAACTATTCTAGTTCCCTATCCACAAAATAAGTGTCATATAAATAAATAATTTGAAATTTAAATTTGAAAAATCACTCTAGATAAAATGCAAATCCAAAATTCATTTCCATTTATATCCAAAATAAATTAAAAGTTGGCGCGTAGAAGAACTACTCTAAGGTCCCATCTTCATTTCCCAAGCCATGGCGTTAGAATCTGAAATTCCGTTTGTGCCCAAGTCGGCTCCGGCCAAACTCCGGCCAGTCTTCACCGACGCGTACGACGAGAAGTGTTCCGTCCTGTACTTCCGTGACTTCCTGCCGGATTCCGAGGCATGCGAAGAAATCTCGTCAAGAAGAAATTGGGGGTTATCATTTCAGGTCTTTCTGGTAAAGCCCTAATTCTCTTACTCTTCCCTTTTGAGGTTGGTGATTTCGCGATTGAGTCTTGTTAGTTAATTGTCTTTAGCTTTTATGACCAGTTCGCAGCCAGTGAATTCAATTCAGCAGAAAATCCTGGATTTTCTTTTCAAAATAGAGACCATGATGCCCAACCACTCTGTATTCTCACAGTTTTGGGCGCACGATGAATGATGGAAAGAGAAGATTATCTCTAAACAACCATTTGCAACTCGGCTGAACTGGAAAGGGCTTTGTAGATACAGGTACTACTGTCAAGAGCTCTGCAGGCTCGATAATGGGAGGGAGGTTGGTCCGTGGTTTGGGCCTGTTGGAAGAGCAATCACTAGAGGTTCAGTTGAATTCTGTCCCTAAGTGGGAAATTATTCTGAGGAGGATTTTCCGCTTAGGAATCATGCTCAGCACTGCGGCATTTCAGGTTATTTGGCCCTTCCATTGTTTGAACTAGGTAATACTGATGATGTTGGGCAGCCACCGTCGTGTTTTGGAGTTCTTGAATTCGTTTCAACTAGGAAAAATAACTATCTTGCTGAATTTGACACCAGAATCTGCAGGAGTAAACTAAAGGTTGGTGGATGTTGTTTTTTGATTCATTAGTGAATCTCTCCACATATTCATCTTGTTTCCTTATGAATTTTTTACAGGATGTTGGATTGGCTTTTCGATCCATCACATTCCGAGGCAATCACTCAGGTAAATAACACCACAGTGTGTCTGAAGCATTAGTTACCTGTACTTTCATTCCTGTTGCGTTATGTTACCTTTCTCTCATTTGTATTGATTGGAAAGCTCTCGTGTTCTTGATCCAGATTCTTCCATATTTTAACTTACCTCCCCCTAAGAAAGCACGTAAGGGCAACCCTGACGAGTTAACATTTTTGTTGGATTTGGTGATAAAGAAGTACACTATACCTCTAGTTCAGATCTGGTCACCCTGCATTTGCGATGGTTCAGAGGTTTCCATCGAATGTGAGGTTGATAGTGACAGTTTCTCTAAGGTTACTTATCTAGTTTGTGCTTCGAAATATCTGGACTGGGATAAGATGGATGAGAATTTGCTCTCTTCACATTGCTTCTGTGATCCTCAAGTTTATTTTGTTGAAGATGGTGAAAGTGGGGTTGGAAGAGCACATTCACTGAAGAAAATCTGTTTTATTAAAGATATCAGGCAATTCATTGTTGCAGATTACCCTCTTGTTAGCTTAGGTCATTATCCAATCTAGTACCTTGTTATGCAGTTCCTTTGCAGTTAGTTAATCCCAAGCTTCCAGCTCTGGTGTTAGAAGTGTTTCTTCCCACCCAGTACAGCTTTGAGGCAGATCAGGGTGCCACTTTAAAGTGCATTTTGTCCACATTTGCTCAAGAACTCTATGACCGCAATGCTGATTTTGGAATGATAAAAGATGAGGAATTCTCCATTGAAATTTCTCACTCTGAAGATGATTATGGTTGTGTTTACTTGGATATGTGCCTACCTGTTGTAGAAGAAGTTGATGTTCAACACCAGCCCAATGATGCTCAAGTCCCAACACGAGAGAATGTGAGACCATATCTTATACAATGTGACAAAACCACAGGTAATGATTTATCATCTCTACTCTCTTAGCGTGTTTTTGTTTATTCTTCTTTATGAGAATGTGTCATCCTTATAGGCTATAGCACATTTTTTCTTCTGTTGTGGATATTGTAGCAGGTGGCCTATCCACTCTAAAGAGGAAACATGCGAGCATTCATGAGAGGATTTCATTGTGTCAGAGAGATGTTATCCATTCTGCTCACAAAATTCCCAAACTCCCAACTATATCTGTTGCTTCTTGTGATGAAGAGGATCAACAATCCGGGATCAGATGCCCTTCGAGTGATAACCCAAAGGAGAAAGAAAAGGAAGTTGCTGTAACCTCAGTCCCTCTTCCTCCAAATGGTAAGGAGAAAAGTACTGAGCCTCGTAACGATGCAGCTGATGACAGTTGCACACTGGTTGTCAGGGCACGATACAACGATGATTTCGTGAGATTTCCATTTTCTAGTAACTCGGGGATTGAAGGATTGCGTGGAGACGCTCAAAAGATTTGAACGGAAAGATGGCAATTTCAAGATGAAGTATCAGGATGATGGTTACTGGAACATGCTTTCTTGCAGTGAAGATTTGAGCTTTCATATGCGAAGTTTAACGCTATCTGGGCAGACTACCATGGATTTATCAGTTTCTACAACTGCTAGTTTGTTTTCTGTTGCTGCTTTTTGTGAGAGGAAGACTTGAAATACAGACTAATGTTTCTTATGTAGCCTTTGTTTCCTCTCAAAAACGTTTCTTCCATTTTTTTTAAATATTGCAAAATTTATACATATGAAGACTAAATTAAATTTACAGGTGGGAAATACTGATCATTATTTATTTTGTATTTAAAATTAATTTGGATTTATGATATTCTTAACATTTAACAACTTTTTTGGTGATCTTGAAAACCATGTAAATAAAATTAAAAAAAACTGAAACAGTTGCAGTAGTACACATGTGCGGTGAATACCGAGTCAAAGTGCCTACTCCTACTCTCTTTCCCGCCATTTCATCAGATGAGAATTAAGGCGTAACGAAATAACCAACTCTGATAAATAAACACGCACACACACAGTGATCCGATACAACTAAACCAAAACCAAATGGGTCAACACAATTTCTCCATGATCTTCCCCCTCTTCTTCTTTCTTTTGATCTCTTCCTCCTCCGCCGCCGCCGCCACCGCCACAGGCGCCACCCGCCTCCCATCCAAACCCGGCCCGGAAGTGCAGGTTCAGTCTTGGATCCACAGGTCGTTTCTTGATCGCGCGATCAGAACGCTGCATAAAAATGGGTTCGTCGTGGCAGCCACAGCTCTGGCTTTCCGGCGGACAGAGCTGCTGCGGTTACCGGAGGTGACCATTTTCGCTCCCTCCGACAGGGTCTTCTTTTCGAGCTCTGAAAGTTTCCGATACGATCCGAGGTGCCACGTTGTTCCCCAGCGGCTGCATTTCGATCGGATGTCGTCGTTCAGAGATGGCGCGGAATTCAAGACCCTGCTTCCAGGAAAGCCAGTCTATATAGAGTCCGCCACCGACGCCGTAACTGTCAACGGCGTTAGGATTGGCGACGTTGAGGTTTATCAGAATAGGTGGCTGGTTTTGTACTCTATAGAGCCGATGCGATCATCTGATGATTTCATCGGAGGATCTTCAACTACCGGAAAATTGAACGAGTCTTCGTCGGCGGTGGAACTTCAGGTCCCGCTGGTGTCAAATGATACCATTGTTTCTCTCGCCGGTAACTCAACTGATTCAGGTTCCAGCGGTTCTCTACTCCAGCCGGGAAATAGGACGAGTGTTTTGCCGGCCAGTGATAAAATCGGCAAATTACTAATGCCATATGCACCACATCGTTCCCCGGCGCCGGTAGCAGCGAAAAAGTTGCCTGACCAGAAAGAAGCCGGGAGTGCAGCTCCGGCGAGCTGTCAAGCACACGATTTAGAGGATGCAACGGGATCTCCGCGGTTTCCCCTGATGAACAAGTCTACCAGTTTCCAGGGAAACGTTTTGGTCATCACTTCCGGTAATGATAATGCCGAAATGTCTTGTCCGGCGCCGCCGGACGATCAGATTGAGATACCTACTGAACCGCCGGCGCATGGAGAAAGGGTTGGGTCATTCGACCTCTTGAAGAAGCTGCTGATGCAGTCTCAAGGCAAGGGAAAACGAATTCCTGATCATTCTCCAAATATGGTTACTCATTTGTCCTATTACCCCGAGTTTGCATGTTCTTCATCATTAGAATTCGGAAGCACCATTTTGTAAAATGCAAAACACAAAAATCCCATTATTGTGGTTCGATGAACAGATTCATTAAGCATGAATTTGATAATACAAAGAAGCTGTAGTGATTTGAAAAGTGCCCCGTGTGCCAAAACATTCCATACTGTTGTTGAATTTTTTTTGAACGAGTGAAATTTTGATACTTTAGAAAGTGTTACAAAAGTTACGTATTCATTATGGTCTTACCGAACGACAATTAGTAAAATATGTTCGTATTGCCAAGTTGGATTGATTAGTATTATTTACTGTTATTCATACTTTTCATATGGATCATAATTGTCTAAAATAAATTATGTTGTGACTTTGAATTCTTTATTAAGTACTTAATTATTATTGTCATAAAATTCATACACTTGAATTTACTTTATAAATCGTATCATTGGTAGGGTTGCGGCATCAAACTGTAATTCCAATTTGCAAGGATACGATTTATAAAGCCAGTACACTTTTGAAAAATTTAGGGAGACATACCACTTATAAGAACGAACTCAATGGTACCGGTGTCAAAACATTTATCGAATAAGGTCAAATTAGATACTAGTAAGGTCAGGAATTGCTACGTGATACATTTGCACTTTTGAAAGCATAATAGCTATTTGATATGTGTGGTCAGATTCAAACCGTTGACATACTGAACAACAGAAAATGTTTGTTCAAATTCTTGAATTTAAAATAGGGCATTCAAACCAAGCTCTTAATGAAAGTACATGAACAAGAAACCACAGAAAGATAGAACCAATCCTAATTAAACATCCATGAGAATACTAAACATCTCACTACTTGGTGATAACGACTTTCATGACGAAGCTGGTGCTGGTGGAGAGACGGCTTTCGTCGTCAAGCCGGAGAGTGCACACGTCGCCGATCTCGAGGCCGTGTGCCTTCGCGAACGGATTCCACCCTTTGAACTGCACGTACCTCGAGTCGTTCTGCTTTGCGCTGGGGTAGTAAATCTCCGTCTCCCACGCGCTTCCCTTCGAGTCCACCAGGATCGCTCTCTGGCACATGCTCACGCACGCGTTCGCCTTCACAAACGACCGAGGAATATTCTGCAACACACAACACATAAACCAACGAACAGCGTTGAAAAAACACAGAGTTAATCTGAGATGAACAGATGGATGAATGAATGAAGAAAGTTTTACCAGATAATTGCTCTTGGCTTGAAGCTCGGTGATCTTTACTGTGAACTGATCGGTTTCCTCCTGATCACGGTCACCAGCATTCGTCTTTCTCTCTGCAATTAAAGACGTGCTGAGATTAACAATTAAACACGTGCTGAAATGATCGAACACTTATATAAATGATATATACGTACTCTTCTTCGTCGCGGCTTCTGCTTCGGAGGTGTCGCTCGGAGCGTCGCCGGGCATGGTGAGGACCTTCTCACAGGAGGAGAAGTGGTCAAATACGTGCACCCTCCAGACCATGTCGCCGACGATCTCGAACCAGATGACGTCGCCGGCCCGGAGGAAGTGGCGGCGCGTGAAATCCTCCCAGGACTCTCCGCACAGAGTCCACTTGTGGTGGCACCGGCAAATGCCGACCTCGATGGCCCACATTCCCAGGCTGCTGATCAGAATCACGTCGCGCTGCAGATCCTTCTCCCCCCGGCTTTTGAACAGAAACGGACGAAGCCTCTGTACATAAAGATACTATTACTAACTAGTAACTGTGAAGTTCATCATAATTGGTTAGAAAAAAAAACAGAGGAATGAAATCTTACAAGCTCTTTTTCGTAGTCAACGAAAACGAAAACGTTGAATCGGTTGACCACAACTTCACCTTCTTCCTAAAACATTCAGGCAAGAGCCACAAAATTGCAGTTTGAAACATTAATCCCTATGCAGGGCTAATAACAGTAGTTCAATTAAACATGCGTAGAAAAGATTTGGAATCGTGCAAAATTCAGAAATACAGGGAAACACAGAGACCGAGAAGACAAGAAAACTCACTGGACCGCTCGCTAAGTTTCCGATCCTTTTGAAAGTGAACTTCCGTGGAAGAGAAACCATTCCTGTTCGAATGACAACGTAAAAAAAATGCATAAGAACACAGACAAAAATATGCAGGAAAGAAACAAAACAGCAGAGCTAATTTAACCTAACCTGAGTCCATCGATCTCACAGCGAGGAAGCAGATGATTTCTGGGTTTTTCCGAATATGGTACCTGGATTTCAACTACAACAAAAAAAAATAAAAAAATCACAAAGAGATGATCTGCGAGATTGAAGACAAGAACCTTAAGAGATCGGAATCATAGCAAACCTGTGTAAAGAGGTTGAGATGCGAAGCTGTCAAGTGAGGGGCCTCTCTGCATATATTTATTGAGCTTCTGGAGAAGAGCAGAAGCTATTAAATGGAGCTGGAAAAAGCAGTGCATTCTAATCTGAATTCTGATGATGGCCTTATTAATGGCCAAGGTGGCGTGCAACAGTGCATTTCTAAGCTGAAATTAGAAAGTTTCCTGGCACAAGTATTTAACTATTTATAATTGCCCGCTCAGCTTCTTCGTATAGCTGCTATTTATTTAACACTCACACACACACACACACACACACACACCGGATTTGTTAAAACTTTGCAAATCTTTGAAAAGTTTGCTGTCATACTTTACCAAACAAATGTTGAATCGATTTCTACTACTGTATATGTCTTGATATTGTCTAGAGTGTGTTACATGTTGACATTTTTGTGACATTTTATAATCTTGATTGGTATTAATGAGCTGAACTGAATATATTGAATCAAGATTTCTCAAGCTCAAGTGGAAATAATTCGAGCTCGACTCGATCCAATGTCAAATAAGCCGAGATAATTTAGAACAGACAATCCATACAATGCCATGAGCACTGCTCAACTCTGAAAGCTCACATATATTTGAGCAAGTGTAAATCAACTCATTTTCGTACAAATGACATAATCTCTATTGTTCAGACCTTTAGCTAGCAATGCACTCTATAATGACAAACTATTCTACAATTGAGTTGGCTGTGTGATCTCTCACAATTTCTTGAGTATTAAGATGCTCTACAGCATGACATGTCCACCCTGCTCCCTAGCAATTGAGGTGGATAGAATTCCGAGGTCACGATTCAACAGGGTGAGAGATGTTTCGCATTCAGAGATTATTCTCGTCACTGAAGACGGCTCCCCACCAACAATCTCGGACGAACCTATGGCTACTGCTGTGTATGAATCTCGAAGATTCTTCAGATTTCCCAAGAACTGTTATACATGTTTCAATGCATAGCAACAAATTTTAGGATCAGGTTAACCGTCATGTACATATTAGCAATTAGTCTTCTCTAAAACATGAACTGCACTAATCAGATACCTTCAAAAGCATCTTATATGCTTCCAGCAATCTATTTGCTGCTGGACCAAATCCATGCAACTGCGGAACTTCCATCATATGTGTCCAAGGGCGTATTTCCTACAAAGCCATATCGTTCATATTCAGACCAGAAAATGTTAGTGGATGATGTAGATAACACAAGTAATGGTATGGTGAAAATTGTTTTTGAACTAGTAACAACTACCATTATTTTAAGGAAGATTATTTAGAGGAAGAGAACAGTCACTTAGTTTAAAGATAGGCAGCATAACAATTTCTTATCTATATACTTCAGAATAAAGGCCATTGCTTGTGCAAACATTTCCAAACGACTGACCACTAAACTAAACCAAAATACTCACTTAGCAGGGACTGGAAAGAGTGAGAAGATTGTAAATGAGAGACAACCTTGGTGTAGATTGAATTAAAAGATCTTGCAGTTTCTAGGAATGACTCCAAATGTCCCCGCAGTTTGGCTTCTACTTCTGTATAATCCTCGTCTGGGTTGTATGCATGCTGAATACCACATTGTAAAACAAAACGTCATGCTTCAAAAATAATATGAAGTTGAAACAGAAGAAACTCATCCCAGCTAAGTTAAGCAAGTAAAAGAAGAAGTTGCTAGCAGATAAATTTAGACAAACCTTGGATGCCAAATCATCAACCATCTCCTGAAGACTCAAAAGTCTGTTTGATTGCTCAGAAAGCTGTTTTTCCAAATCTGATATATCTGGCCTGCAATTTTGTATCAGTGCAGATAATGTGTTCTGAAGAAATACACTAGTATATACAGCTTATTTACTAGTAGTCTAATACAACAATCACACTCGCCAAATTACATTGTACACTCACTGCTATCTTGAAAAATCATCAAGTTCAGCTGCTATTTATTAAAGATTAAACTATTATTGCATATGAACCCTCATCTTTCAAGGAGAAGAAGAAAATCCGATCACGACAGTGTACAAAAGCTACTTGATCTGTTCGCAATTGCAAAGTTACTCTATGATTTACCCCACATTCCCATATCTGAATGGCAAGATGTTACCATGACACTCAGAGCAAGTATTAAAAGCAGGCACAAAAAATAACCTAAAAAATAAGCAAGGTAACAAGCACCACCCACCCACAATAGATTATGAAGATGGTTTATTGGGTTGGATAATTTCTTTACCAGCAAACAATAAGCTTGGGGAAACCCTTAAGACTTAGTTTGTAGCATAAATCAGAAATTTTATAGTTGCTCTGAATTCTGAAATGAACTCTATCCGATTAACAGATGAAACTCAATAAAGAGGACAACATATTCTTGACCAAAAATGATTATGAAGATGGTTTATTGAGTTGGATAATTTGTTAACCAGAAAACAAGAAGCTTGGTGAAACCATTAAGACCTGATTTGTAGCATGAATCAGATTGATGCATTATACAGCAAGTAAGAAGAGAAGGGGTGACGAGTTAAACTAACTGCAAAATACACTACAAAAGCCTCCAATAGTTGGGAAATCCAAGAAAGCACTAGTAACAAAAGAACTAGAACTAAGGATTTATATGCTTTGAAATGGCTTACTAAGAACTTCAGTTGACAAAGTAATGCAACAACACCAACTCTATCAGTTTTATAGATGAACTCAAACAACAAAAAAAGAAAAATGAGAAACGAAGGACCAGAAATTTGCTTACAATGGATAAATAGATTGTATTTGTACATCAGCAGGAAATAATTTGCATTCTTCGGAAAAGATCTGCGCTTGCTTTTCAGCAATTGCGTCAATCAGCTGGATATCCTTTGTCACCTGCTCATCTATACTGGAAGGGGGATATTTTTTAGTTAATCACAGAACACAGAGTGGAAGGAAATATGAAAGGGGAATTTTAAAAAATTAATAACAACAACTCAACCTCCAGTTTGGATTATCAGCATAGATGCTAGCCTCCACAAGATCTACAATAAGACGAAGCATTTCTGTGCGATCTTCATAACTACCTCTTCCCTGCAAGAAATAAGTGCAGATTCAGAATCCCATCCTTTGGGTCAGGGGTTGGCTGTTATAACTCTGACACATAATGGATATTCTATAACAATATAATGCTCTTAGGCAAAGCATATCAACTGCAAACCTTATAATCTTATCTAGTTAAACACTTTTAAATCAAAAGAAAAACAGCACCAAATGAGGGTCCTAAGAACCCCTTAGCGCATTAATGAGGGGTTAAATAATCATACGAATATCCAACAAGGTTTCTCTCACTAAAAGATTGCAGAACTTACTGTACAGTAGAATCAAGCTCCAGCTAAGAAAATTCTAGACTGGTCTGGTAAAGGATAAGCATTTTTAAAGACACAACATAACCTAAGAGCAGTTCATCAAGTTCCAATCAGGGACAGTTTTATGACACGATAGTCATTTAGTTTGAAACATATTAATCCCAGCAGAAAGCATTACTGATTCCATTATGTGCTAATATGTTCTCACTTCTCACCCAAAACAATGATAATATACATACAGGAAATAGGCATGTAGCACATAACAAAAACACTAACACTCACTTGAATAGCCTCTGTATCTACTGTGGTAGTAATACCTAGAAACTTAGCTATCTCAGCAAGATCTGCGAGCAAAAAAGGATATTCTCAGACACATGAGTAAACAAAACCCTACAAACACAATAAAGCTTGCAAATTTATGACTTTTAAACAAATGCACATTCCGAGAAGGGTACATTGAATGCGAGAAGTCTCTTCATCCCGAACATTAGCGTCTCCTTGCAGATTTTGCTGTGAAAAGGGGGATTTATCGCCAAGTAGCCTACAACAAGAAAAGGAGAAAAACGAATGTGAAAATTGTTAACATTTAATGATGACAATGCAGGAGAAATAAAACAAAGGTAGAGACTAGAGGGAGTACTTGAAGAAGAGCCATTCGAGCAGGGCGTATCGTTCCATGCCGGCAAAGAGAAGAGATTGAGCAGGAGCGTTTGCTCGCGGGTAATTCAGCATTCCAAGCTTCTTCTGCATCTCTTCCATTTGCTTTGTCGCCATTTCCGACTTCTCGGTTTCAGATTGTGAAAAAAAAAACGTCCTTTACAGGTCAGGTCGGGGTCTCTGAGATCTCTGAAATGAAAGGATCAATGGTACAATCACCTGCTGTTAAGAAGACATCAACCTTCCCAAACTAAATGAGATACACACAAACAGAAAAAGGCAATATAATCTTTTCTGCCCTTTACAAAACAGATTTACCCAAGGTTAGCTATACTCAATTGAATTTTTACTACACTTTAGAGCTACGAAAATGGAAAAGGGTAACTGGGAAAACCCCGGATCTTTCAAGACAGTCATCCCATACAGATTCTTATTCAAGCACCATAAAAGATTTAGAAACACAGAAAAACTAAGGCATATGGATGAACATTAGCATTACTAGATATTGGAAACATAAAATGATCAAAGCCAAAGCAATAATTAAAGTAGATTTTACCTCGCTCTGACTGATGCCTGAGATGGTAAATCGTTAGTTCGTTACTCTCCGCAGCAAGGTCTTTTCTCTTCTGTTGAGACACCCGCTCAGAAGAAATGGGAAAAGGAAACAGAAAACTCGATTTGGGAGCGCCATTTTGTTTAGCTCAATTAATTTTAATTCATAGATTCACTAGATTTAAAGGTTTATATTTATTATAAAAAGTTAAAAGGTTTTATATTTAAGTTGAAAGGTACATGATTCACTAATTTGTCCTATTTTTTCTCTCCATCTTTTAAAGGATATTAGTGAATACTATTATCATCATATATTTTGACCAATCCGATCCTCTACGCAAATTTCCCTAACTTTTTAAACTAGAATGTTTTCGTTGGTATGATTTTAATTAATTAATGTATATCATGAAATAAAATAAAATTTTTAACCGTTTTAATATGAAAAGAATATTTATTATATAATATATATAAGTCGATTAATTCATCGTTGGTCTTAATTATTTTATTAAATTATAAAACTTTATTGAAGTACAATTATCTTTAAGTGATATATACATTTTAATTATACTTATTTAAAAAAGAGTTGGTCTCTGAGGAGACCGTCTCTATATAGAGACCGGATTAAATTATAAATAGTGCAATTCAGAAAATCAAGGAGGGACCAATTTGCAATTTTTAAAAATTAAAAATAATCACGCGCTACAGTGTTTCCGCGCGTGTACAGTGTTTTTCTACTGTGCGCTACAGTGTTTGCTACAGTGTATTTCAATGTTTCAAGTTAAAATGTCCATGTTTTATGTTTCAAGTTAAAGTGTTCATGTTTCACGTTAAAACGTCCATGTTTTATGTTTTAACGTCCATGTTTTATATTTTATGTTTTATGTTTTAAGTTAAAATGTTTATATTTTATATTTCAAGTTAAAATGTTCATGTTTCAAGTTAAAGTGTTCATGTTTCACGTTAAAACGTCCATGTTTTATGTTTTAAGTTAAAATATTTATATTTTAATTTAAAATGTTCATGTTTTATGTTTCAAGTTAAAGTGTCGTTAAAACGTCCATGTTTTATGTTTTAAGTTAAAATATTTATGTTTTATGTTTCAAGTTAAAATGTTCATGTTTTATGTTTCAAGTTAAAGTGTACATGTTTCACGTTAAAACGTCCATGTTTTATGTTTTAAGTTAAAATATTTATATTTTATATTTCAAGTTAAAGTGGACATGTTTCACGTTAAAACGTTCATGTTTTAAGTTAAAGTGTCCATGTTTTAAGTTAAAGTGTCCATGTTATAACTTAAAGTGTCCATGTTTTAAGTTAAAGTGTTCATGTTATAACTTAAAGTGTCCATGTTTTAAGCTAAAGTGTCCATATTTTAAGTTAAAGTGTCCATGTTTTAAGTTAAAATGTCTATGTTTTAAATTAAAGTGTTCATGTTACTGTAGCAACTCGACACTGTAGCAAATCAGCACTGTAGCAAATCGGTACTGTAGCGCGTGGCTTGACACTGTAGCGCGTGATTTTTTAAAATTTTCTGAAATTGCAAATTGGTCCCTCCGTGTTTTTGACTTATATAACTATTTACAATTTAATCCGGTCTCTATATAGAGACGGTCTCTTCCAAGACTTATCCTTTAAAAAATATGAATAATGTCATAAATACTTGTGCATTAATTTAAATTTATATCAATATAAATAAATGAGTTAATTTTTTTTATTGTGTGAAAAAATACACCAAATCCAAATTTATATATAATTAAGATATAAGATATAAGATAAATAAATATATGGTGGTTGAAACGTTGACTAATTCGGTGTTTGGCGTAAAGTTTACGCATGGAATTTTGTCGTAGAGGATCCAACCTGGATTTTGACTAGCTAGTAATCTCATTTATTTAATGTTCTACGCAACTGGTAAATGTAATATTAATGGAAAATATATGACTAAGAACTAAGAATCAACCCAAAGATGTGATTTTGACTAACACATGAGATTACGACTAACTAGTGAACATTTTGACTACCTAGTGAACATTCATTACTCATAACAAACACAGATATTCTCCACTCCACTCATCATATAACACTTTCATTTCTTTGTTACTTTGGTTATTTCCCTTCTTAGGGGTGGTTTGGTTCGCGTACTAGTTAAATATAGAATCCGCGTATTTAACATTTTGGATTGTTGTTTGGTTAGCGTATAATAGTTAAAATGTTGGAAATGACGATTTAATTTCCCACACAACGTGAGAATTTCTTACTGAGTATTACCTAGGTCGAAATGAAATACGCGTAATTTTTATACGAAATTACCATTTTCTCCCCACCATTACGTAATTTTTCTACGATCATGCATATATATATTTTTTATTTCCTCCAGTTTTATTTTGCTGCAATTTCTGTTTTAAACTTCTTATAACGTTTTTTGTTTATTTAACTGTACGTATACATATTTTAACATGAGATTTAGAATGAAATATTTTATTGTTATCAAATTTTCTTATTTTCTGATTTTATTTTTGAAGTATAATTATTTTTTGATTTTTTTTAGAGAACAATAAATTGTTTTTTATAAATTCAAGTGAGTTTTTTTGATTATTTGGAAAATTACAATAAGTTGAATGTTTTATTCGATTGAGTTAATTTGAATGTTTTTGGGATATATAGTTGAAAAACTGTTAGATTCGAGTGAGTTCATTTGAATGTTTTTTGATATATAGTTGCAAAATTGTTAGATTCGAAAGAAATACGTAAGTCAACCAAACAATATGTAGTAAATAAAATCCTAGGAATTATAAAATACGAAGATGCAACCAAACAGTTTTTCCAAATTCTGAGTATTTTGATGGAGGAATTTATTTCCGAGTAATTACCAAATCTGTGGGAATTTAATTCCCACATGAACCAAACGACCTCTTAAAGTTTGTGAATTTATGGCAAGGAAAGGCTGGAGGAATTATTTCTGGGAACTTGATGATGATGATGATGCAGACAATATTCAAAAAAATGGGTCAAACCAAAAGCACTGGCCAGGGACCGAATCAGTACTATTTCCGTTTCTGTAAAAGCAAAGAAAGAAGTTGGTAAGGGTAAAAGAGTCAGTCTATTGAATGCGAAGGCAGAAGAAAAGAAATTAGAAGACGACAACAAATTTCCAGTTCAAGTACTAAAAACAAGAGTACAGTCTGATATTAGGCATCACTCATAACAAACTGCCTGTGTCACAAAAAATGCAATTTTCATGGATGGTATCCTCATCTCAGCATATATAATTAGTGGTCACACAATTATGATTTCATGGTCAAGGAGAAAAAAAGTTCTAGCCTGCAAAACCAACAAGGTATTTCTCCATCTTCTTTTTCTTCTTCTTCTTCTTACATTCTCCTTACCGATCATGCAATAAACTTGGAGAATTTTGGTTTGATTATCTATGTTCACTAGTAAAATGGACCTTAATTGTAGGGTTAATTCGTTCTTTTGAAAAATTATGCTTCAGTAACTGATGTTTTAATGCATGACTGAAGTTTTGTTCATATTGGCCTAATCAACTCAGACTATTTCATTTGAGTCACTCAATGTTTCAGATCTGATTTTTTTTGCTGGATGTAGTTGTAATTAGTAGCTATAAAGTTGTCTTGCTTGTGAATTGACAGAGTGACAGTTTGATTTTGTTAGAGCACAGTAAGTGAGAGAGATAATTGTACCTTGAGCATGGATCTTGGGGTTTTGCTGAAGTTGTAGTTAAAATTCTGCAGTACTGTTTAAGAAATGTCTTTTCTTTGTGCCAGATGAACTTCTATCCTAGTAGTGTTTTGTACTAATTTGGGGCAACTCATCTGTGTTTTTACATTGAGATCAAGTAGAGAGGGCTGTAACTTTCACCTTGTACATTGCAGGCGATTTCTCGATGGAAGTAGGCAGCAGCGTGGAAGTTAAGAAGGAAGCAACGTCGCAGGAATCGCAAGAAAGTGTTCTTGCACCGAGCAATGGGAAACGGTCTCAGATTGATGATGACTACTCAACATTCTCTGGGATAGCTTTTTTCAACACCATTGTTTCACAAACAATGCTTAAGCCTATTTTTCAAATGGTAAGTACACCACAACCTTTATGATTCTCATTCATGAGGAATTTTTGAATGATTTTTACCCTTATGAGTTACAGAGTAAATTTTAATCATGATATTGCCAGGATAAGAATGATGTAGAAGACTGAATAATTAAGAATGATGTAGAAGAAGAATAAATTTCTGATATTTTGATTGTGCACTCAATCTTCTGTTTCTGCAGGTGCTTGGAGCCTGCTTGCGCCCCTACATTCCGAGCAAATCAATCCCAGCAACGATCACTTGCCGTGGCAAGACCTGGAAGATGTTGTTGCACGGAGGGAGCGTGAACAAGAGGTTGGATCGGCCCGGGTGGAAGAGTTTGGCTGAAGAGAATGGGCTGAGGGTTGGAGATGGGATGTTTTGGGAAGTCTTGGAAGCCGATGACGAAAAGATAAGTTTCAAACTTCAGATCATCAAATGTAGCAGGCCTTCAGACTTCCACAAGCTTGAAATGGAAGAAGTGGAGATGGAGGAGATGGAGGAAATAGGGGAAGGTGTAACTCCTGATGATCCAATTATGATTGTTTGATCAGGAGGAGTTCATGATTCATTTTAAAAAGCTATGCATTTGTTCTCTTAATTCCAGCCTCTAGACTTATTTTAAGAAGCTATGGTTGGAAAATAGCAAGAATTTGTTCTCTTTATTCCAGCCTCTAGACTTATTTTAGCAGAAGTAACTCCTGATGGCCTTCTACTTCTAGTCACTGAAATCTACATTTTCAAAGTATTTTCGAAACAACTGTTTGTTCTAAACCTAAGCCATGTTTACCAAGCATTGTTTTCATAAGATTTTGAGCTTGCGCCTATTAAGTTCCCTGCAAGTAAGGAGTTTTCTGATTTGAAATTAAAAATGAATTCTAGTGAACAACTTAATCTGGTGACAAAGAAGCGGACGAGACCTCAAATTTAACCATTACAAAGTTTGAAATTGTCTAAGCAGCAAATCTCACGAAAAATGTAAGGATTTTGTCCAACAAGTGTAAAGATGGAAGCCCCAAGAATGTATTCCATGCAGAACTTAACATGAAGTATCAAAATATGTATCTCACGGTAAAAATATTACAGCTGTAGCTACATACAATGTTCCTAAAACTAATAGAGGAAACAATCTTCTCTTTGTGTACATTATGACACAAAACAACAGTGTGTTCGTAGGTAGCTACCTTCTTCAAATACATCTTCATGAATCATGATGAACTTCAGAGCATTCTTTCTTTTCCACACCCTAGGAGAATACAAAATTGTCTTGGTATGATCGAACAAATTCTACAGCACTCCACCTCTGACACAGGGCATCAAAACTACGAAGCTGCAGTCCCATTCACATTTAAAAGGCTAGTTTTCAACTTACTTTTAGGTTTCCTCCGTTTCTGCTTTGCCTCTTGCTTGATCATATCCTTAACCGTCTTTTCCCACTTTTTTCTGTTCTTTTGATAAAGAAGCATTGCCGCCCGGGCATCCTCTATCTGTTGCAATAACAGTAACATAGATTACACAATAGTTCAAAATTTGGGTTTTAGTAGTATTGCAAATGATTCAACATATTTTTAACAAGAACTAATTGACTTTAGTTAGAGCATGATATGATTTTAAAAGATAATCCAGGGATAACCAAGGCCAAAACCAATGAACAAGTATATGCATAGTAAACTAACCGGACAATGTTCTCCACTTTGAATCTCCACCCCAAGAAAATCAACAGCAAGATGCCGAAGTGCTCGACTACGCCCTTCCCTAATTCACAAAGAAGTAAATATGAGTTCAAACAAATAGGTTCTACAAGGTTTGTCGCTAGAAGTATAAACCAGTAGCCGCTAGAAATAATGAAAGAAGAAATTAGTACTTGAGGAAGAGTTGATACTGTGATGTATCTCGTGTATCCTTCTTTGGATGACTCAAAAGCAATGCCTGGACAAATATTGTTGAATAGTTCAGATATTTATACTTTTACAATCAAACATATTATCTGGCTAGATTGGAGAATTCTGTACTAACCCTTAAATCATTGTGCAAAGCATGACCAACAAGAATCCTTCCCTTGAGCAACTCCGCCACCTCTTTCTGAACAGAAATGAAATCCTTTGCTGCAAAACGAATTCAACAAAATAAGCAATAAACGTAAAGGGCATTATGAGTCAGCTGACTTAATCTTGAAAACATCAATAAAGTAATCAAGCACACAGAAGCATGTCAATCGTCAATTACTGGAAACATATGAACGAGTTTTTTCATGCTCCAGACTAATGGAATGTAAGAAGGTAACTTTCGTATAATCACTGAAACATCAAAAAAGAGGCAAACGTAGATCCTAAGTAAGTGGCAGTAAAGCAGGACCAATGCAAGCAGATATCAAAGCAGCCTCGATGATCAGAGCATCCATCATTAAGAATCCAACCAGGATGCAACTTTATCTCAGATACACTTACAAGGAATGGCCTTGAGAATACTCACACTGCCATTATTATCTCTATTAGTAAAATCTGTTGATGTATTATGTGGGGAGCTACAACGTAAACAAAATTACAAGGCTAAGTGTATTTATACAAACCTTTTCTTAAGTGATGAGGCCGGATTCCACTTATTTGTGTACGGAAGTCAACAACCCGATCTATTGGGCGGACAAATTCATCATATATGACATTTCCCCATTTGTTTACCTGCAATAAACTTAATTTACATCAATGAAAATTGAAACTAATGTCCATTATCCAAGAACAACCCAGTAAATGTGATTTCATTAAACAACAACCGAAATGATTCCTTAGAGCATATATTTCTAATATTATTTCTTTTTAGGCCTTTATCCTCCCCTTCCACCTAACCATCTTGGATGTGTTTCCCTTACCTTGTTTCAAATACACGCAACCCCCACATTCATCAATATAAATTTTAAAGCCATAAGGTGGCAGTAAAATTAAATTTATACTAATGAGTTTCACAATATATCACATGTGAATGATTTTTCAAATCCCAAAATCATAGCACCACTCTCGACAAAACATTCTAAACTCTTATAATGTGTACAATGGCTAGTAAATCAATAAAATCAGAATTACAATAAATGGAAGAAAAGCATACCAGAGTAACGCGCCCAAGAGCACTCTTGCTATTCAGAGAGCTGATTCCAACCATTTCGCAATCCATAGCTACAGATTCTGTGATACTAAACCAGCATAATCTAAAGTTAGTACTCAGGTCACCGTACATATAAATTACACAACATATCACAATAACAAATTAAAAAGGTACAACAACCGGATGCTTAAGAATTTCTGTTATCCTTACATTTAAGTGACTGATTCAAATTCAGTAATCCACAAGAAACACTGGAAAAATCAACAGCAAACAAAAATAAGCAAAACCCAAATAAGCACCTGGAGTCAGAGGAAGTTGGGATCAACGGGTTGGTCTGAGCAGCACTGAATTCTTCATTAGACTCTCTCTCTTTGCGCTTCCCTACAATTACAGCCAGAAACAGATAAATACCAAACATCAAAGCCTCATACTAGAAAAACACCTATGAGCATAAAAAATCATACTAGCCTAAAATGGAGTCTTCTAGCTCCTGTGGGGTTTTGGAAAGCCGCTTCTTGGAGCCATAGCTCTTCAGCTTCTGCAGGGATATATTGAAAACATGTAAACCAAGCTAATCATCGAGAACTACTTCGAATGTGCAGGTAGTGAATGGCGGAGAATTCGTTTTACCTGACGAAGTTGCTCCCAGTTGGGGTTGTGCTGTTGATGCTCCTTCTGCTCCTGCTGCTTCGAAGACGAACCATCCTTCTTCTTCCTCCTCAAACTCTCCAAAGCAGCAAAAACGTTGTTGTTGTTGATCACTAAATCGTCCTTCTTGTGTCCGCCTCCCACCATTATTTCTGATAAAATCAAAAAAACTCTGTCCACAAGCAACAAAACAAAAATTGATCTCAGCGTTAGCAGAATGATTAGAGAGTGTATAGAAGGTGCGTACACACCTCTGCGAGTGTACGTTCGCCGGAAATCGGTTGACGGGGGTTCGACGGCGGCGAATTGGGCGGTGGATACGACGGAGCCGGTGGAGTCTTTAGGGTTGTGGGTTTGGGTTTGGGGCGGAGGTGGTGCTGCGGACAAAGCGTTACAGAGGATTTTTATTTTACTTTATTTTTCCTTACCCTTTTATTCTAGTGTGCGAGTGTGGGTGTTTGTGAGGGGGAGGTTGGGGTATATATATGCGGTGGATTATTTAAATATTTTTTAGTTCACATAAAGTTTTTTAGTTCAGATAAATATTTTTTAGTTCAGATGAGTTCAGATAATCTTTTTTCAGTTCAAATGAGTTTAGTTCAGTAAACTTTTTTAATTTTCAGATAAGTTAAGTTCAGTAAACTTATTTGTAATTTAGTTCAGTTTAGTTTAAATCAGTTCAATCTTTTGAGCTTAATTGTTCGTATCAGTTCAGTTCAATTCTATTAAGTTTAGTTCAGTTTCAATATGATTTGATGAAATTTAGATTACTTTAGTCATACAGATTTTTTTTTCAATACATTAATTTCACTTCAGTTCAGTTCAGTTTAGCTCAACAACAATATAATTTGGTGCAATTAATTAAGGTTAATTTATTCATACATTTATTTTCATCACACTTATTAATTTTCAATTCAGTTATCTATATGCTTCAGCTCAACTCAAATCAGTATGTTTAGCTAGCAAACATGATCATATTTTTTAACATTAAGGCCTTGTGTGCCAGAACTTTTATATATCAGTTCGGTTCAATTCAATTCAATTCAGTTGAGTTCAATTCAATTCAATTCAATTCAATTCAATAAATTGAAGTGAAATGTAATTTGATGAAATTCAGGTTAATTCAGTTATGTTGATTCTTTTTCTCGGTACATTAATTTTCACATCAGTTCAATTCAATCCAGTCTAGTTCAGTTGAACAAGAAATAAATTCTATCAAACTCTAAGTTATACTCAAATTATTAAATTTCAAATGTTTTGAAAATGTCATATTTATTTCATTTCAGTTCAGTTGATCTATATATTCCAGTTCAACTTTGTTCTACATATTTTCATATTAAGATTAATAAATTTCAAATATAATGAAATTGATCATTTTTTCAATTCAATTCAATTCAGTTCAGTTTATCTACATCAGTGCAACTCAGTTCAGTATATTTTAATATTAAATGTATTATGTTATATTTAGATTAATGAATTTCAAATATATTGGAAATGATCATATATTTTTTAGTTAGTTTCAATTTAGTTCAATTCAATTTATCAATATATTTCAATTCAGCTCAGTTTTTAAGTTCAAATAAGTTTAGCTAAATTTTTTAAGTTCAAATGAGTTCAGTTCAGATGAGTTCAGATAAAGTTTTTTAAGTTCAGATTAGTTCAGATAAACTTTTCTAAGTTCAGATTAGTTCGGATAAACTTTTTTAAGTTCAGATGAGTTCAGATAAAGTTTTTTAAGTTCAGATAAACTTTTTTTAGTTCAGATAAACTTTTTAAAGTTTAGATGAGTTCAGATAAGTTCAAATACCGTGACGAGAACAAGACCTTACTCATGGAATAAATTGCCCCTTTTAGTAATGGCTTATCAACCAGTTTTTTTACTCGCTTTTACTATTGGATTTTTTATTTGGTCAAACAACCAACAAATACAAAAAAAAATGTTTGGTATCAACTAGTTTTTTTAGTGGCTTTTACTATTGGGTTTTTATTTGGTCAAACAGCCAACAAATACAAAAAAAAAGTGTATAGTTACTAGCTTTTTACGCGTAGCTTTCCGCCAAATCTGACACGCTACTCAAACCGCGTTTTTAGTTAGCGTGTGGCTTTTTACCATTTCATTTACTTTTTTAACCTTTTATTTATTTAAACACTTGAACTCTATTAAAAATAATCAAATTTATTTATCCCTTACCATTCCATACGTATATGTTCATATAACACCCAAAATAAATCAAATATGTGAATATCAATCGTATATCCATTCTCGTAATCCAAACTGCTGATTAGTAGTATTGCACATGATTCAACATATTTTTAACAACTAATTGACGTTAGTTAGAGTAGGGGTGTAAATGAACTGAACCATTCGTGAACAACTCGCGAACAACTCGGTCAAAGTTTGTTTTCGAACTCGGTTTGACCAGTTCGAACTCGAACTCGAGCTCATAAGAGCCAGCTCGATAGGCTCGTCGAGCAGCTCGAATAGAATTTTATATAGAATTTTTATATAAATTAATTAATTTTTATTCATTAATGCTTTAATGAGCTCGAACTAGCTCGAGTTCGAGTTCGAACTCGATTTTTTATCGAGCTCGAACTTTCTAAAAGTCAGACGAATTGAGCTCGAACTAAAATATCTCAACTCGTACGAGCTCGAACTCGATCACAAACATGCAATACGAACTCGAACTCGAACAAAAGTCTGTTCGAGTTCGACTCGACTCGTTTACAGCACTAAGTTAGAGCATGATATGATTTTAAAAGATAATCCAAGGATAACCAAGGCCAAAACCAATGAACAAGTTTACAGCACTAACCGGACAATGTTCTCCACTTTGAATCTCCACCCCAAGAAAATCAACGGTAAGATGCCGAAGTGCTCGACTACGCCCTTCCCTAATTCACAAAGAAGTAAATATGAGTTCAAACAAATAGGTTCTACAAGGTTTGTCGCTAGAAGTATAAACCAGTAGCCGCTAGATATAATGAAAGAAGAAATTAGTACTTGAGGAAGAGTTGATATTGTGATGTATCTCGTGTATCCTTCTTTGGATGACTCAAAAGCAATGCCTGGACAAATATTGTTGAATAGTTCAGAAATAATGAAAGACGAAAAAGATTTGCTGCAGATGGTGATGGAAGCTGCAACCAAAGATGGGAACATGATCAGCCAAAAGGCCCTGGATTCATTCGTTGTTGACAACTGCAAAACCGTGTACTTCGCCGGGTACGAGAGCACCGCCATCTCAGCCGCCTGGCGCCTCATGCTCCTAGCCGCCAATCCGCAGTGGCAAGAACGAGTCAGGGCCGAGGTCCTCGACGTCTGCAACGGCCAAGCCCCCGACGCCGACTCCATCCGTAACTTCAAATCGGTACCTGAAAGGTCGCGTTTTGATTGGCTAATTTGTGGAAATTGATGTTCCAACATCAAGCAGACAGATACCAGCAGGGTTTAGAATGCGGAATGCGCAAGGTTCATTTATGGTAACTTCCTGTTATGGAATATTACTGTGTGTCGTATTTGTTGTATGAATACAGTCCGATGGAATATTCTCAGCTCAGGATTTCGGATGGATATCGCAAAGGGTTTGAATTGATTGGATAAGTATGCTTAGCGAGAATCAAGGAGTTTGAGATATTCAGGAGTCCTCCTTCCAAGTTGTTAACGAACTGAATGAGAGTCATCGTGGAAGAAGAATTCCTCAGCCGTGGAAACTGTTGAAGGACACGACACTGAGTTATAAATGGGACAGCAGCTGCAACGCCAAAGCAGCCAATTTTACAGAAGAACAATTCTGTATCCAGAATTGTCTATAGCGGCGATAGGCAACAAGGTCCTCTAAAACTTCATGATACCTACTCTGGGACATGATGTTTAGTGTAGTAACCCAGCCATAAAACCTCGGGAGAGGTGATTGAGCATTCAACTGATAGTATAGCTAGTCAGGCCAATTGGCAGCAAGGGAGTTGCAAATCCACACTTAGAGTAGTAAAGATAAGTATTCTGTAATTTGTATCTTTGACTTACTAGTGGATGGTTACTACACTGGGCAAGGCCCCGCAGACGTAGATACGTTGCATCGAACTGTGTAAACAATTGCTTGTGTCATTTACTTTCTGCAATTTACTTTATTTCATGTTGGAACATCATGATAGGCAGAACTAGTTAAATAGCAATTGTTTGAATTAACGTAGATAGAATTTCAATTGGTATCAGAGTTGAGTCACCTTTTGTTTATCCACTTGCGAGGTTGGTGAGATCAGATATCTCTACGATGTCAGGAAGTGAAGGCGGATCTGTGATGAGGCCTCCCATGCTATATGTTGACAACTACAACCTATGGAAAACCAAGATGATGATCTTCATATCTCAGCTGGATGATGAAGCTTGGAGCTCTATTGAGACAACCTGGTCAACACCCATTGCAGTAGTTGATGGAGCAACTGTACCAAAATCTCAGCCCTGGACTGATGCAGAGTAAGGCCCTGTTTACCAGAGCTTATCTGTAGATCAGTTCAGTTCAGTTCAGTTCAATTCAGTTCAGTTCAGTTGATGAAATTTAGGTTAATTCAGTTATGCTGATTCCATTTTTCAATACATCATTTTTACTTCAGTTCAGTTCAGTTCAATTCAGTTCAGTTCAGTACATGGTGGAAATAAGCTCTAGCAAACAGGGCCAAACTCTCCAAGAAGCTGAATAACAGAGTACTAAACGCTTTGTTTACAGGGGTTGATGATGAGCAGTTTAGGATCATTCATGGCTGCACTACAGCTAAGGCTGCCTGGGATGCTTTGGAAGCACATCATGAAGGAAACAATCCAATCCGTATGAGAAGGTTGGGTATGATCAGAACTGAATTCGAGAATCTGAGAATGGGTGAAGATGAATCGGTGAATGATTTCAGTGTAAGGATAAGAGAGCTCACGCTCAAAGCTTTTCAGTTTGGGAAAAAGTTCAATGATAAGAAGCTTGTTGATAAAATGCTGAGGTCACTTTCTCACAAGTTCGACAGCAAGATCTTTTCCATGCATCCGAACATTAACTAGGCTACGGTCACCTTTGAAGAGATTGTGGGAGAACTCAGAGCTGCTGAAATGCACCTGAATGATGGAGTTGAGCTTCATAGAAAAAACTTGGCCCTTACAAGTTCAGTTATGAATGCTCAGAAATCGAATCATGTAGGAACATCGGTTGAGAAATTCAGTGAGACTGATGATCTGGAGCTAGAGGGAATGGATCAACAGCATGTGGCGCTGATGTCAAGAAATTTTGAAAAACTTCTGAAACGAAGTAATGAGAAGAGAGGCTTTTACAACAAACCTTACCAAGCAAAAGTGAGAGAGGAGTCCACTTGAGCGCCTGAAGGATCAAAACATGCTGGTAAACTGCAATGCAGGGAATGTGATGGATACGGGCACATAAGGGCCAACAGTGCAAATCAATCTACTGTGGCAAAAGCTTACAATGCTACATGGAGTGATGAAGAAGAAGAAGAAGAAGAAGCCCGGAAAAGTGAGAATCAGTTTGTCTCGTTTGGTGCTAGAATTGAGGAAATTGAGGAAACACTTGTGCTAGAAGAAAACTCTGTCTCATGTTCCGACATCATGGTTGTGGAAGATATGGGTGAAGATGTGACAGTCAATAGTTCGGTTTCGTCTGATGTGAGGACTATCAGAAACAAGGTTGAGGATTTACTCTGTGGTGCTATTATATATGAGGAAACTATTGAGGAGCTGAGCTTACAGTTGAAAGTCATGACCAAGAAAGCTACAGATGCTGAAACCTTGAATGAGACACTGAAGCAGAAGTGGTCTGATATGTCAACCAGAGCGAAAAATGCAGAAATCTCCCTTGAGGTCACTAGTAGAAAGCTGGAAATTATGACCAAGAGAACTGAGTCAGCTGAAGCCACTATCCAGAAACTAAACAAAGGAACTGCGTAGTTGGATGACCTGCTTGGTATGAGGAAGAATGCTGGAAACAAATTTGGCCTAGGCTATGAGAAAAAGGTTAAACTTAAGCAACCTATGATAACTAAGGATCCACTGGCCCAGAGAAATGATAAGAGAATCTCATTTGTACCTAAAGGAACAGTTGTGCAGAAACCTGTACCTGATCAACCTGAAGGATGGAAGGAAACCAGAAAAGCTCCTCCAAAGTGCTGCGAGTATTGTATGATGCAGGGACACTGTGATTACCAATGCAGAAGACTACTTCGTGATATTATGTTTGGAAAGCAGTTCTCATCATGTCCCAACATGGAACCAACCATGCGAACCAAGCTAACTAAAAAGGTATGGGTTTCGAAATCCTCAATTAACTGTTTTGTTGTTCATACTTGTCTAAGTGCATACTCCAGAGATACTTGGTATTTTGACTCTGGATGTTCAAGACACATGACTGGGTCTCGCAAGTTTCTGTCAAACGTGAGTCCATTTCATGGGATGGTCAAGTTTGGTGACGGGAAAGTCAGTAAAGTGATTGGCAAAGGTGAACTACAGATCAAGGATCTACCCACATTTCACAATGTTCTACTTGTGGAGGATTTGACTACAAATCTGATCAGCATCAGTCATTTGTGTGATAGCAAGCTGACCGTGCATTTTGATGAGAAAAAATGTACTGTTCCAAACGGATCTGAAGAAGTGTTTACTGGAGGGAGATCATCTGATAACTGCTATGTTCTTGAGCAAGATATCACGTGTCTTATGCCCAAAACTGATCAATCTGATCTATGACACAGACGGCTTGGTCATGCAAACTTGAAAACCTTGTCAAAAGTCTCTAGAAGTCAAGCTGTACGAGGAATGCCAGAAGTCTCTTATCAAAAAGAGATTACATGTGCACCATGTCAGGAAGTGAAACAGATTCGAAAGTCACATTCAGCCATACTCGATGTTACAACATCACAGAATCTTGAACTACTTCATATTGACTTGATGGGTCCAGTGACCAACTATAATCCTACAGGAAAGAAGTATATCTTTGTCATAGTGGATGACTTCTCTAGATTCATGTGGGTCGAATTCCTGTCCGACAAGGCAGAAGCAGCTGGAGTATTTTCTAAGTTGGTGACCAGACTCAACACAGAAAAGTTCAGTGTCCATCAGAAAGTCGTTCGAGTTCGAAGTGACCATGGAGGGGAATTTGAGAACTCTAAGATCCAACACTACTGTGATGCAGTTGGGATTAAGCTTAAATTTTCTTCACCAATTACACCTCAGCATAACGGTATAGTTGAGAGAAAGAACCGTACTCTCCAAAATATGGCTCGGGCAATGCTATGTGAATACGATACTCCGAAATGTTGGTGGCTAGAGGCTATCAATACTGCTTGTTACACCATCAATCGAGTATATCTGAGACCATTCTAGACCAAAACAGCTTATGAGATCTGGAAAGGCAGAAAGCCGAATGTCTCTTATTTTCATGTGTTTGGAGCTGAGTGTTACATACTTCGAGATAGGGAATTATTGGGAAAGTTTGACAAACGATCTGATGCAGGTGTATTTCCGGGGTACTCGTTGAACAGTCGTGCATACCGTGTGTTTAACAGGCGTACTGGAGTAGTTATGGAATCAATTAATGTAGTGGTCAGGGATACCTCACCTCTCACTGATGCAGGAGAAGTTGGCTCTCAAGCTCAGACTCCTTCCGGAACCTCTACCTCTGAAACCTCTCCAGCTGTAAGCGATAGCACTAGCTCAAACACTAACGCACTATCTGCTCAGCCTCAACCTCAACCCCAGGATACAGTCTCTAATCAAGCATCGGATGTTCCAACATCATCCACTCCTACAACCCCAGTTGGAAAGATTCACAATGACAGGAATCAAACTCAGTTGGACTATGCTCAGCTAAACAAAGGAATACATGTTGCTCGCTCTCATATGGCCCAATGTTTTATCTCACTGGTAGAACCAAAGAATCACAAGGAGGCGGTCCTGGATGAATATTGGATTGTGGCTATGCAGGAAGAATTGGCACAGTTTGAACGAAATGATGTATGGACTCTTGTTCCTTGACCCCCAGGTATCAATGTAATCGGGACTAAGTGGATTTTCAAGAACAAATCGGATGCTGAAGGCAATGTCACACGGAATAAAGCCAGACTGGTTGCTCAAGGCTATACCCAGGTAGAAGGGATTGACTTTGATGAGACCTTCGCTCCTGTTGCTCGTCTGGAATCAGTTCGTATTCTGTTAGCTATGTCCTGTGTTCTACACTTCACCTTGCATCAAATGGATGTCAAAAGCGTTTTTCTGAATGGCGTGGTAAACGAGGAAGTGTATGTTGAACAACCGAAGGGCTTCGAGGATCCTTACTTGCCTCACCATGTTTTCAAACTCAAAAAGGCGCTTTATGGGTTGAAACAAGCACCGAGAGCATGGTATGAACGACTCACACAATTCTTGATTAAGAAGGGTTTTCGTCGAGGGGGAGTAGATCGGACTCTGTTCATGTTCCAACATGGAAAAGACATTCTGCTGGCTCAAATATATGTTGATGACATAGTTTTTGGGGCTACTTCCAAAGGTATGGTTGATGAGTTTGTTAAGATTATGACTGCAGAGTTTGAAATGAGTATGGTTGGAGAATTTTCGTACTTCTTGGGATTACAAGTCAAACAGATGAAAGATGAACTATTCATAAACCAGACGATGTATGCACTTAATCTGATCAAGAGATTTGGAATGTTTGATGCAAAGCCTATTCGTACCCCCATGTCAACCACAGAAAAACTGACCAGAGATGAGAAGGGAAAATCTGTGGGTATGAAACTATACCGGAGCATAATAGGAAGCCTGTTGTACTTAACTGCTAGACATATGTGTAAGTGTTGGTCTTTGTGCTCGATTTCAGGCTGATCCAAAAGAATCTCATCTTGTTGCTGTGAAAATGATTATCAGATACATACAAGGTACAACTGATTTTGGTGTATGGTATTCAAAAGAATCAGATTCTATTATTCTCGGATTCAGTGATTCGGACTGGGCTGGGAACGCAGATGATCGAAAGAGCACAACTGGTGGATGCTTTTACATAGGTCAGAATCTGGTTTTGTGGTATAGTAAGAAATAGAACTCGGTTTCACTATCTACTGCTGAGGCAGAATACCTTGCGGCTGAAAGCTGCTGTGCTCAACTGTTATAGATGAAACAAATGTTGAAGGACTATGGTATTGAAGGTGAGACTCTGAAAGTGCTGTGTGATAACAAGAGTGCAATCGATATCTCGAAAAATCCTGTCCAACACAACAGGACCAAGCACAACGATATACGTCATCACTTTATAAGGGATCTTGTTGAAAAGAAGGAAGTAGTTCTGGAACATGTCCCCACTGAAGAGCAGCTGGCAGATATATTCACTAAACCTCTTGATGCTGTGACTTTCGAGTATCCTCGACAACACCTCGGTGTGTGTCGAGTATAAGGTAATCCTAAAACCGTACTCAAACTGTATAGTTGTTATTTGTTTAAAGTTTAGTTGTTTTCTCTTCTTATGAAAAACACACAAAAAAATTAGTAGTAGTTTACTATGTGATGTTCCAATCTGGAGCACACTCTACGGTTGATTGACCATTCGGCTGAAGAGGATTGATGTTCCAACATGGGGATGGCAATTAGAATTCTTGATTATGGTGGGGTCCAGCTGGATACGCGTATGAGCTTTCTGTTGGGCTAAAAATGGCATCTTTTTGAATTTTGGGAAAAAGGAAGTACACTGCACTTACCTGCTTTATTCGCGCGTGAGAAACCTTCGCACATTCCAACACCACAACGACTAAAACACTCCACCATTTTGTTCTCTCTTCCTCATTCGTCTCCTCCAAAATCAGAGGCAGAGAAAGAACTTTCGATGCCGAAAGAGAGAAAAATTGAGTCTTTGCGAAGCTAGTTTATCCAACGAACCCACCAAACTTTTCAGAAAGGTTGTTCTTGTTCTTGATTTTGTGGGTTTATCTGCTATCGGGAGATTGTGCTGTGCTTTTGTTGTTATCGTTTAAGTGTTGAATCTGTTGAGAGTATGGGTAGGAAGGTTAAGGGTACCAAGGTTGGATATGCTAAAGGTAGCTCTAAGAACACTCCGGGAAAAACCCAAGCTAATAAGGGTTTAAACCAAATCCCCGCAAACCCTAGTTCCGGTCAGAATCCGGTGAACCCAGCTAATCCCATGCATGATGGTGATAATCTTCATACAGAAAACCCCGAATGTTTAAATTCTCCAAACCCTTCGGACTCTAAAACCCTCGGAGATACCGAGAAGTCCATGGGTCAGTCACTACAAGCTCAGGATGTAATGAATAATGAGTTTGTGTTCTTTGGATGCATGACCAGAGAGGAGTATGAGGCTCAAACAAGAGCTGAATTGCAGATAGCCATTCAAAAAGCTGAGGAAGGATTGAAGGCTTATGGAAATCTGGGGAAGGGAAGTAAGAAAGGTAAAGGGAAGAAATGAGGTGTTCCAACATCAGTAAAACCAACCCAGCTCTCTGTTGAATCTGAAACTAGTCTTAAGAATGGTGTTGAAAATGTCTCAGGCGTTCAGAACCCTGCTCCTGAATCTGCACAAGCTCCCACTGTGGAGACATCCCCACTAGTGAATGAGACCTCTGACCCTCAGAAGGATAAGGAGACTGAGAAGAATGGATTGACAGATGATATTGATCCCCTGTTGCACCAAGCTCCTCCACACCAAGACTCTACATGTGCACCCTCCAGGAATGATGCAGAAAATGATGCTAATGAGGATAACAACCCTTTAGCAATGATGTTTAAGGTTAGAGAAGCTTTAAAGAATCGAAAGCTGGGCAAACCTGGATCTAAGAAGGAACCTGCTAAGAAAAGGCCTAGGGAGGTTATTGCTGATGAAATCAAGGACAAAGAATTCGAACCTCAGCCCCAGCACAAGAACAGAAAGAAAGATAGCCCCAGCACAAGAACAGAAAGAAAGATATCCCCACCAAGAGGACTCAACCTCCCAGGAATGCCAAGAAGACAAGTGAGAAAGCTGAAGATGTTGTGGAGCAGTCAGATGATGATAACTTTGCTGAGGAGCTGATGTTGGATCATGCCATCTCTGAAAAGTTCTACTCTGAAGAAGCCAGGCAGAAGTATGTGATTGTCTCTGGCAGAAGGCTGATGGTGGAGGTCTTCAATCTGAACAAGTGTGCTGAGATAGGGCTAATTGAGTACTTGGAGCTAATGGACTTGGTGCAAGCTGCCACTGGATTTACAGAGTATGAACCTACTGTGGTGAAGGAGTTCTACAGCAACTTGATGGCTGAGAATAAAGACAAAGCCTCTCCCTGGTTTGAAAAGGTGTATGTTAGAGGCAAGATAATCCCATTCTCCTCTTCTGTGATCACTAAATTTTTGGGGATGTCTTCTGATTATGCTGGAGAGTATGAGTTTCCTGGTGAGTATGGCATTACTATGGAGAAGTTGGGAATGGAACTTACTGGTGGAATTATCCATGTCTGGCCCGTTTCTAATGTGCTTGCCTCCAAGTTAACTCTGAGGTACTATCTGCAGTTTAAAATTCTTACTGGATGCCGGATGCAGACTTCCAACACCACCATTGTGACCAAGAAGCAGGCTTACTATCTTTATGGTATTGGAAAGGAGATAGAGGTGAATCTGGGGAGGCTGATCTATACTAGGATCCTTGCTGCAGCTTTTACTCCTCGAGTTAGAGAGTATATGCCTCATCCTTGCCTAATCTTTGCTCTACTAAAGGAAGCCGGTGTTGATGTTCCAACATCTGACAACTGTGTCCAGGTCAAACTGATGGGTCCTAATTCTGTGACTCTGAAGCGTGATGTTCTTGATCTGCCCTGGTCTAGAGAGGACAATGAAGACATGTCTGAGTCAGTAAAAAGGGAGATTAAGATGCGGGGTATTCAGACTCAGCTAGACTTTCATCTGAAGCAGGTGGAGTATCACTCAGAGAAGGTGGTTAAGCTTGAAGCAGACCTGAAGAAGTACAAGGAGCAGACCACCGTTGATGATTCAGACAAGAGTCCAATCTTCTGAGTTGTGGCTATGAAGGCCCCTGGGTGGATTTTGTGTTGCCTTTGGCATATTTTGGCCCCAGGGGGAGATTATTGGATGTCTCTTGGATATATTTTATTTTGGATAATTTTTTATGTTTCTGAATTATCTTTGGATGGCTGTATTCCATAACCCATGATATTTTTTCTGGTAGTTGATGGCTGATTATCTGTCTAGTTGCATTCTTGAACTCAGGGGGAGTCATATCTTGAACTAGATTGATTCTGATATTCAGGGGGAGTTCTTATGAGAATCTATCTTCGTGCCTGAGTTTTATATCAATTCAATTTTTGCCATCCAGTACTTATTGGGTCCACAAATTGCCAAAGAGGGAGATTGAAAGGTCGCGTTTTGATTGGCTAATTTGTGGAAGTTGATGTTCCAACATCAAGCAGACAGATACCAGCAGGGTTTAGAATGCGGAATGCGCAAGGTTCATTTATGGTAACTTCCTTTTATGGAATATTACTGTGTGTCGTATTTCAGAGGCGGAGGCAGCTACCGGCAAAGGTGGCAACTGCCACCCAAAAAATATTAATTTTTATAGTTTTTAGGTATTAAATTCTAAAATTTATTATTTTGCCCCATCAATTTTGTGAAAATATACATAATTAATGTTGTTTTCTAAGTATTTCAAGGGTATTTAATTGAATTGAATGATATTTTGTTTAAGATGCATCCTTTTATTTGATGTATTCGTATTTAAATTGTTGCATTTTAATTTATTTTTTGTGCAATAAAGTGAAAAAAAATTAAAAGTAAAATGCCCCACCCTTTTTGAATTTCTGGATCCGCCTCTATCGTATTTGTTGTATGAATACAGTCCGATGGAATATTCTCAGCTCAGGATTTCGGATGGATATCGCAAAGGGTTTGAATTGATTGGATAAGTATGCTTAGCGAGAATCAAGGAGTTTGAGATATTCAGGAGTCCTCCTTCCAAGCTGTTAACGAACTGAATGAGAGTCATCGTGGAAGAAGAATTCCTCAGCCGTGGAAACTGTTGAAGAACACGACACTGAGTTATAAATGGGACAGCAGCTGCAACGCCAAAGCAGCCGATTTTACAGAAGAACAATTCTGTATCCAGAATTGTCTATAGCGGCGATAGGCAGCAAGGTCCTCTAAAACTTCATGATACCTACTCTGGGACATGATGTTTAGTGTAGTAACCCAGCCATAAAACCTCGAGAGAGGTGATTGAGCATTCAACTGATAGTATAGCTAGTCAGGCCAATTGGAAGCAAGGGAGTTGCAAATCCACACTTAGAGTAGTAAAGATAAGTATTCTGTAATCTGTATCTTTAACTTACTAGTGGATGGTTACTACACTGGGCAAGGCCCCGCAGACGTAGATGCGTTGCATCGAACTGCGTAAACAATTGCTTGTGTCATTTACTTTCTGCAATTTACTTTATTTCATGTTGGAACATCATGATAGGCAGAACTAGTTAAATAGCAATTGTTTGAATTAACGTAGATAGAATTTCAGTACCAACATTCATTCATCACCATGCTTATGTATAGTAAGAAACCGAACCAACATTTTTCAACTTAGTGTGTTGGTTGCAGGCTTGCAGCTAACAATGGTGATCCATGAGTCGTTGCGGCTGTACCCTCCGACGACGATCATATCGAGGGAAGTGTTCGAGGACATGAAGTTCGGGGACACGGTGATACCAAAAGGGCTCAACGTGTGGGCGTTCGTCTTGACGCTGCACACCGACCCTGAAATATGGGGAAGCAATTCCTTCGAATTCAATCCGGAGAGGTTCGCCGACGGGGTTTCCGGCGCCTGCAAGTATCCTCAGGCGTACATGCCGTTCGGGATGGGACCGAGGGTATGTTTAGGGCAGCATTTGGCCGTGGTGGAACTCAAGGTCATGGTGGCTCTCGTCCTGTCGACGTTGCGCTTCAACATTACCATCTCTCCTACCTATAAACATTCCCCTGTTTTGCGCTACATCATTGTGCCGGAGCATGGAGTCCACTTGTGTTTCGAGAAACTTTCCGGTGACAACTAGCCGGAGCAGGAGACTGATGTAGCCAATATATACTCTACTTTTAGCACATTTTAGAGTTCATTTGGGGTAGCATTTAGTGCAAAGGGTTAAGAATTAAGACTAAATTTCTCTTACCTTGCATTTTGAGGAAAGACTTGTGCACTAACGTTTTGAAGCTGAAATTTGGAAATGTTACAAGAGGAATTGGAGTGCATAAGTGGTACCATTGGCTTCCTCTTCTCGAGTACTACAAAATGGACTACTAGAACGTCAAAAACGGATCAACGGTTCATCCATAGCGAAGAAAAGAAGATTGCTGTCAATCTGCCACATGCATCTCGCGGGCCGCGAAATGGGGCTCGCGGGCCGCGAAATGGGGCTCGCGGGCCGCGAAAATGGGCGGATTTCTGGCTGAATGAAGGCCAAAGAAGCATATTTTGAAGGGCTATAAATACCCCTCTTATCCCTTTCTATTTGAACGAGTTCCCTCACATCCAAAATCCATTTTTCCCTTGTTCTTGATCTTTTCTTCTATTTTTCTTCTTCTAGATTTGATGTTTATGTAATGTTGTATTAGAATGATTGTATTAACTTAGTTTAATCTTGGGAGCATTTGAATTCACTTTCCCTTGAGACTTTGAGGGTGTGTATGTTTAAACTTTGGATTTTGATTATCATTTGATGAACTTGAATTCTTATGCATGAATATTGTTCAATCTTGCTTAATTTGTTTTATATCAATTGTATGCCTCATAGTCACTAATTAGAATAGATTAGTTCTTAAGGTTAAGGTAATATAGTTTTAGAGTAATTCTAGTGTAATTTGGGATGATGATGGATTGTAGTGTAATGTTATCTCTAGTAGTTAGTTTAGTGACTATGGAAAGGGGTTGAGTGATGACAAACTCTCCCCTTGGTTATGTGATTGTAGTTGAGAAATGCCATGATAAATATGAGTTGTTAGAATTGGAAATCTTATGAACTTGCATGATCAATCAATTATGTTTTTAGGTAAGGATGTAATGCTACCATTGGTCCCCCTAATATGTGATTGTATACTTGAGTTGAAGATTCCTTTTTGACTTATGATTGTTAGCAATAAATAACTAGATTCGTGGGTAGAACGTGATCGTTTTCTCCAATATCATGAAGTAGCAAGTATGAATTGACATTTGTATGTTATCATCGTCTTAGTTCTTTATATTTATCAAATGTCTTGTTTGTATGCTCTCGTTATCGTGGGTATGTGAGTAAGCTTGTCAATTCTCCATTCTTAACACCATTGTTGAGCTATCTAGATGCTATCGTCTAGGTGACTCGACAATAAGAGCTTTGAGAGGTGTTATCATCTTCTCTAGCTACAATTGGGAGAATGAGATGCTTTCATCCTTGACAAATGGTCGAAACTCCTTTGTAATAGCATTTGCCCGGTGATAAGTTGATAGTTGGAAATTGAAGTCATTTGCCTCCCAAGGCCTCATAATATTAGTGTTTACCTTTTAACTTAGTTAATGATAGTTACTTTATTTCATAGTGTAATCAACCAACTCAAAACCCCCCCTTGTTTACCTTGCTTTCTATATAATATATATGTATGTGTTTATAATCTTCGCTAAAACACTAAACAAGATCCTTCTCCTTGTGGTTCGATCCCTACTTCCCACTATCTACTCTATAGTAGTTAGAAGTCGTAGGTGAAATATAAATGTGTTTTGATTGAGTGGGATTCCCATTTACGACGTGGGGAAATCGCTTGTCAGAGACGGCTCAGAACAAGACTTGATCAGTATTGTGCTACTGTGATTAAACTTTACAATTAGTGTACGAATAAACTTCGTTGGGAGATGTATAGGAAATCAACCATATTTCATGAATAATATTAGTAGCATTTTTGGGTGTCTCATTATATATGCCACTCAATATTTTCATCATCCTTAATATTTTGCACAGTGTTGTACACCTTTGGAAGATTCAACCACTTGAACGTAAATGAGTCAAATTTGTTCGAACAAGATTGAACTAACTCGAGCTAACGACCGAGTTTGAACTCATCACATATTGAGGTCGAGGTTGAACTGATTTTTTTTATATTCGAACGAGCTCGAGCTTGAAATTGAATATCTATTCATTTACTAGGTCGAACTCGATTAGACCAAATTTTGGCTCGGCTCGTTTACTGCTCACTTTAAACTAATCAAACATATACTAACTCGGTAATTCGAGAAAATAATAGAAATGGTGTCCACTTTTTTAATGAAATAACAGGTTTCGTGCCCACTTTTATAAAATGTTCCCAAAACATTCTCAATTTCTGATAAAATATACTAATTTAGTTCCTTTACCCATCGATGACATGTTATTGCAGGTTAACGGTCCAGTCAAAAGTTAACGTGATAAAAAACTATAAAGTTACTTTTCAGATTTTTTTAAAAAATAAAATTACTTTTTAGAAAAAACAAAAATTGACAAAAATATGACATTTTAAAATTGATGAAATTATAATTCGCCAAATTCATCGATATTACCGGCATGATATAATTTATTAACTATTATAAATACAAAATACTGAAAATATAAATTTTGTACTGGAAATATTTCACTAAGATCTCATTATTTTCGATCGAAATGGAGCTCGGACCAAAATTTCATTAACTCGTTCAAATTTGAGTCAAACTCAAGATCGAAATTTTTTAAAGAGTGTACTCGAGATGAGATTTTTTGAGCTCAACTCAATTCATTTACAGTTATCGATCAAAACTTGTTATCTTCGATAATTGCTTCTCTGACTACTAGGCGATTCTCAAGTTCATGATTATGTTTGATTCCTCATCATTTTTATTATTAATTAGTCGTCTAACATTTGCAAATAAAACCCCTTTTAAATATTATAAGAATGTCCGTTAAGAATTATTCTGTTTACCTGCAATAATAGGTCATCAAAAGGTAAGGGAACTGAATCGGTACATTTCATCAAAAGTTGGGAATATTTTTGGAACATTTTATAAAAGTGGGTACGGAACCTATTATTTCACTAAAAAGTATGCACCATTTCTATTATTTTCTCATTTTTAAATATGTCAAGTATGAAGTTAAATTAAAATATACGGTACAAACATGTATTCTTTATCAACGGTGACTATGTAACCAATGAAGTTCAACAAACGGAAAATAACGTATTCAGGTTAACAAACTGTTTTTCTCTTTCTCTTCACAAAATCAAGTATTTTCCTCATTTGTTCCTTTAAATATAAGAATGCCTTAATATTTCATAATTTGTTTCCAACCACAATTAAAAAGTGTACAAAGATTTCATCTTCTTCTAGAACGACCAGCAGAATCCGCGTGACGAAATGCGGTCTGAAAATGGTAGTAAAACCAGCGTTACGCCACATTTTTCCTCAAATGGATTCCACAATACCAATGCGGAAAAGATTATCCTCGTGAATTCCATTGATGTCTCACGCATTTAGTTCAATCCACATAAATATGTTCATCAGCCATCAAAATCAAACGCACCCACCTTCAATTTATGAATCTAGCTTACTAGATTGTTTTTTATTAACTAGTAAAAGGTGAGGTTGTCATTTTATTTTCTAAGATGAGTTCAAATTATACAATTGATGATGAACTGAATGTATCTATAACAGGGGAACATCTACAGAACATGTAGAAATAATTTGTGTATTTATGTTTTTTAGTAGTGTTGATGCGAGTTCCTTTGAAGTTTTTTTAAAAGCATTCCAACTTACATTATAACATTTTATTTGAGTGAATATTAATGAATACTAAACATAATCTTTGCAGTATACTTGTCAAATGGAGAATGATGCCAGGAAGTCTGACCCAAGAAAACGACACAAAACTCAATTTTGGGAAAACATGCGTAAGATATTTAAAGATGAAAAACTTAGGATTCAAGCCAAGAAGCTGATAAGGGCACAGAGAGTTCTTCAAGTTGAGAGTTCCAATTCTTCCGAGGGTTCCAATTCTACTGAAATTTTCAACTCTACTGCCGAGAGTTCTAATTGCACCCCACAGGATCAAGATGGAACTGGAAAGATTTCTCACTCAAATAAGAAGATTTCCGAAAAATAAGGACAAAAGCGAAATGTTGTAATAAATTTGCATTGGATTTGGTTGTCAATCCAAAATGCCCTCTTTTATATGTCGTATCAAGTTGTTAATTATTGTTATTTGTATTATTATTTGCAGCAAGAAATCATTAAATAAAAAAAGCATATTTAGCTTACAATCTACCCAAATCTCAAGTATTTTAATAAAGGTATAAGAGCGAAACCAACACCTATGCTAAAATAAAATAAATTGGTATATAGAGATTTTGGACCTTGTGAGCTCCAACAACTATGCTATATTGTGCTATAAAATAGAATTTTGGAAAAGAGAGAAGATTTTGATAGGTATATCACTATATGGGTAGAATGAAAATAGTGCTCTAAAATTTAATGCTATAATTAATTTTGAATTTATATTCCTTTTTCTACCTAAAATTTATATTCTATGATTGATTCTATGGTTGATTCTATAATTAGTTTATTTCAGTATTTTGACAAACAATCTGTGTGCATATTCTTCATAATACTGAAGAATATACTTTTGGTTCACACAGGGAAACAGAAAGGAATCAACAAAGAGAATGAAAAAGAATTGAAAGGAAATGTGGGTGATTCCCCATTTTGTTTGGTTCAAATCATGTAACGGAATCAAGTTCCCTTTCATTGTCTTTGTTCTTTTTTGGTTCAAAATTCAGGGAAAGAATGATGGTGGTGGTGAATGGACTGATAGTGGTAGTAGGGAGTGGCGCTGGTGGCGGTGACGGTGACGGTGACCGGGGTGGTGGTAACGGCGGAAGTGGCGGCAACTTGAGTGGTGGTGTGGAGACGGTGACCGGCCGGGTGGTGGCGGCGACAGTGATCAGAGTGGTGGTGGTGGTGTGGTGACGGTGATCGAAGTGGGGGCGGCGACGTGAGTGGTGGTGGTGATAGTTGATTTTGGCTAAGAGGGAAATGGGGGGGGGGATCCCAAATCCAATGGGGGGGAGTGGGGAATGAGGATTAAGGATTTGGGGGAAACAAAACGTGGAAAATGGGAAAAAGGAAAGCAAAAAAAATTGCAACCAAACATCGACAAAGGGAATCAGCACCATTGATTCTCTTTCCCTTTCCTGAAACCCATCAACCAAACGGCCCCTGAGTTAATTTAATATTACCATTTTTTCAATAACGAAGATAAAATAATTCAACTACAAAATTCAACAATTATAATTAGAGAGACAATGGTGATGAGTGTAGGCGAGTGATTCAAAAAGGGTATGCAAATCAAGAATTGATGAGCCTGACATTTTCAGAGAGACAAGTGACGGAGAAAGCTGGCGACTCAGTTTCGCAAAATATTTTCAATTATATAATTCTAGAACCTGAAATTGAAGGGAAAAAGCGGTGAGATGGAGAGAGCATTTTGTGCCTCGTCGGTAGGCAAAAAGGGACAAATAATTAATTTTATTATTATTCTTGTTTGTGTTAATAAATGTTAGATATGTAAAACAGAAATTTCGTTGGAGTTATGCCCAAATAATATATAAGATTCACAATTTAACTCTATATTTTGGATATACTATGAAGCAAAATGCGATATCACTCGCCCGCAGGGCCCTTTCATTCCGACACCACAGGGTGATGAGGAGGTTAATCACGTTGTCCAAGAGTATAATCTACTTGGTGGTTACTTCCTGGTGCTCACAACTACAACTGCCATAGTTTTGGAGATACTTTTACCATAGTTGTTGGATTTGCTCTGAGAGAGTCATCTATCTTGAATAATTATTCTGCGGAATTTTAAGTATCATACCGATAAACTCCCACTGACACTTTATGTACAAAAATTATTATACGATAAAATTATGACGCAGAATCGTTTAGTACGCGTATACTGTGAGGTAATTACCATTTATGAGAATATTAGCATGCGTCGTGTTATTTAGTAGGAGAAAATGAGTAGAAACATATGAGTTTATAAACTTGAGAAATTTTGATTTACCGCCTAGTGTAGGAATTATCTTACCGAGGGGTACTCGTTTGAATACAATTCCTCATACATCTAACATGTTATTACCATTTTATCCAATAAAATCTATACAATGTTTTTTTCATTTTCCTCCGTCACACGTCAATTTTCTTCTAGGACTAGTGAGGAAAGAAATCAACTATGTCGTGTATGAATAAGGACCTCATGATTGAATAAATCTAGAAGAAAATGACAGAAATGGTGCCCACTTTGTAATGAAATAACAGGTTTCATACCCACTTTTATAAAATGTTCCCAAAACATTCCTAACTTTTAATGACCTACAATCGAAGGTTAATTGTCTGATCAAACATTAATGCATTGAAAAATAATGAAATTACTTAACGGACTCTCTCATAATATTTAAAAAGGGTTTTTATATAGATCCTTGGGATGCTAATCAATAAAATGTTAAAGATATCAAACAATATCATGTTCACGAGAATTACCAATCAGTTGGAGAAGCGATTCTCGGAGATACCAAGTTTTGATTGACGGCTGTAAATGAATTGAGTCGAGTTCGAAAAAACTCTATCTTAAGTTCACTAATTTAAAAATTTTCGAGTTTGAGTTTGTGTCAAATTTGAATGAGCAAATGAAATCTTGGTTTTAGCTCTAGTTCGATAAAAAATAATGAGATCAAACTGAAGTTTAAGATAGACTTGAAATGAAATATTTACTAATATAAAATTTATTTTTTCAATATATTATATTTATAATGTTTTATAAATTATATCAGGTCGCTCATCTCGATGAATTTTCCGAATAATACTTTTATCGAGTCATTAATTTTAAGATGTTATATGTTTTTGTAAATTATATATTTTTCTAAAAAGTAATTTTAGTATAAATTTTGACTGCACCTCATCAACAAGTAAAAGAACTAAAGTTGGGAATATTTTGGAAACATTTTATAAAATTGGGCACAGAACCCGTTATTTCATCAAACAGCGGGGACCAATTCTATAATTTTCTGTGTGTAATTCCTAAAGCCCTACTAGTTCATCACGAGTCCTGACAAAACGATTCGTAACGGATGCCAAATGTATTCGGGTAGAAAATGGCGAGACTTTCTTTACAGTGCACTATCCACTGAATTATCCTCAGCAGCAAATGCACGTCAAGAAAGTTCATGCTTTGCTAATAACTTTAGGCCTGCATAAGTTGGTTTTCTTCTCGGGAAAGCTCATCTCCGGATACTCTCAGTTCAGAAACCCAGAGCTCACTTTATCAGTTTTTGGGCAGACCTCGATCAAAAGCAATGTCTATCTCTGGAATTCTGTGATTCGAGGAATGCACCATAATGGGTTGTTCTCAAAAGCATTGGAGCTTTATGTTACCATGAGGAAGTTGAAGATTACACCTGATGAGTATACCTTTCCTTCGGTCATTAGTTCTTGCTCTTATTTGTCGGATTTCAAGACGGCGAAAAGTGTCCACAATCATGTTTTGAAGATGGGTTTTGGTTCGGATTTGTATACCTGCAATGCTCTGATTGATATGTATGCGAGGCTTGATCAGCTTCGTGATGCACGGGTTGTGTTTGACGGAATGCCTGAGAGGGATTTGGTGACGTGGAATACTTTGATATCAGGGTATAGTTCGAATGGGGAATGGGAGGAAGCGTTAGATATTTACTATAACATGAGAATGGCTGGTTTCCTGCCCGATTGCTTTACTGTATCTGGTGTGTTACAATCGTGCAGCGGTTTAATGGAATTTGAGGAGGGTCAGGCAGTTCATGGTTTGGTAGAGAAGATTGGCTTCAGGAATGATGTTATTGTGAGTAATGGATTGTTAACCATCTATTTTAAGTTTGGCATGTCGGAGGATTGTCGGAAAGTTTTTGATTGGATGGATTTCAGAAATGCAGTCACCTGGAACATTATGGTATGCGGTTATTCTAAGTCCGGGTTGTATGAAGAATCATTGGGACTGTTTGGAAAAATGGTGCATGATATTCTACCTGATGAAATGACAGTGGTGGACACTTTGCAAACTTGTTGTCAACTCAAGGACCTGAAGTCTGGAAGATCTATCCATGGTTACATGCTGAAAAATGGGCACGGTTATGCTATAGCAGCCGAAAACATACTAATCAACATGTATGCAAAGTGTGGTAAGCTTTTGGCTTCAAGAAACGTTTTTGATTGCATGAAAAGCCGGGACACTGTGTCCTGGAACTCTATAATTAAAGGTTATGTTGAAAATGAATGTTATAAGGAAGGAATAAAGCTTTTTAAAGTGATGAAGGAGAACTTAGATCCCGATTCTGTAACTTTCATTGTTCTTATATCCATGTCGGCTCATGTTGATGGAGATTTGATTATGCAGCTTCATTGTGATGTGTTAAAACAAGGATTTGGTGCCACCATAAGTATAGGTAATTCACTCATGGATGCATATGGGAAAATTGGTGAGTTAGAAGAGTCCTTGAAACTATTCAATAATATGTTATCAAGAGACATAGTATCATGGAATACCGTCATTGCTGCTTGTGGCCGTAGTGAAGATAGTACTGCAGGTTTGAGAATGATTAGTAGGATGCGAGAGGAAGGGATTTCTGTTGAGGTGCCTACCTTATTGAGCACTTTAAGTTTGTGTTCCTTTATTGGTGCCAAGCGGCAAGCAAAAGAGTTGCATGGCTGCATTTTGAGGCTAGGTTTTGAGTCACAAGTACCTATTGGGAATGCCCTGATTGAAATGTACTCCAAGACTGGTATGCTGAGGTACTCTGAAAGAGCATTTGATTACATGAGAGCAAAAGATGTCATATCATGGACCTCGCTGATCTCGACATTTGGAATGTATGATGAAGGAAATAAAGCAGTTAGTGCTTTCCAAGTGATGAAGCAAGGTGGCACTACACCTGATCATATTTTATTTGTTTCAATTTTGTTTGCTTGTAGCCATTCTGGTTTGGTTCGAGAAGGATGGGGTTTCTTCAACCAAATGAAGTCAGAGTATAACATCGAGCCAAGGAAAGAACACTATGCTTGCATGATTGATCTTCTTTCACGCTCTGGCCAATTAGCTGAGGCTGAAAACTTCATTGTTTCGATGCCAATAGAGCCAGATGCAAGTATGTGGGGGACTCTACTTAGTGCCTGCAGAACTAGTGTAGACATGGAGGTGGCTGAGCGTGTCACAAAACGCCTGTTTGAACTAAGTTCAGATGATCCAGGGTATCATATTTTAGCATCAAATGTTTATGCTTCTTTAGGGAATTGGGATTAAGTTAGAATAATACGAAAATCATTACGTGAGAGGGGATTGAAAAACAACCTGGATATAGTTGGCTGAAAATTCAGAATAAAGTTTATGTTTTTGGCAGTGGAAATAGATACTTTGAACAATACAAAGAGGTCTATAAGTTACTGGATACCCTATCCGAGCTGATGGAAAAGGAAGGCTATGTTCCTGATTTAAGATTTGCTTTGCATAATGTTGAAGAGGACGAGAAATTTGACCTCCTTTGTGGGCATAGTGAAAGGCTTGCAATAGCATTCGGATTGCTAAACACAAAACCAGGCTCCCCTCTGCAGATAATGAAGAATCTACGTGTTTGCGGGGACTGCCATACTGCAACCAAGTACATATCCAAGATCGTGCAACGCGAAATTTTAGTCAGAGCGAATAGGTTTCATTTATTCAAGGATGGAGTATGTAGCTGTGGAGACTATTGGTGAAAGCTACATTTTAAATGTGATTTTTCCTAAAGGACTTCCGATAAGGGAAAAAAAGTCGCTGGATGCAACTGTATGGTGTGCAACACAGTTAGAAAGGTTAGCTTTTGCATGATTATTGTAGCTTTCCATGTTTTTGCACTAAAAATTCTAAATACTCAGGGCTTGACCATTCTTCTAGTTTTGTTTTTCTCTCTAATTTCTTCTTTCAATGTTATCTTTTTGGTTAATGCTATAGTTTGGGCATTACATAATCCATGCAGTGGTGGCTTGTTTTACTTTTCATATCCTTCATTTTCGCTTGACATTTAAATTTTATTTTCTTTGTTTGATATTGTTCTACTGGGCTCTAGAGGGAGAAATAGAGTGTGGGCGGTCTAATGTCTACTCATATTTTTTGCATATGAGTAACATTATTCTGATTGGTGACAGTATGAAGAGAATAGTAACCTGTACTGCTGACCATGGTTTACAGAAAGATAGAATAAAGTCTCAGCTTAAGCTAAAATAGATGGTCTGACAGATTTGGCACCATAAGTATTTCATTCTTGTTGGTGTTTAGTATAAAGCAATTTATGGGCTTGGATAAAATTAAACTTGAACTCTACCACATTATGAAAAATTAAGTGAGCCATCAGTGTAGCCCTCAATTTATGTCATATCCTGTTCGGTTTCACACACACACACACACACACACACACTTTCTTGAGCTGTAAAACAGGGAGTTGCTTGGATTGAGGAAAATGATAGTAGAGAAAATAACAAAGATCTCTAGAAGTATTTTGGACTGGTGTTTATTATGTTTTCTACTACTCCTCTATCTCTGAAAGCATTACTTCACTTCAATGTATCAGCTGTTTTCTGAATTTACTTTTGCCCTTTACAGATCTATGATGTAGCAGAATCCCTTCTTTGATCTGAATTGGAACATTGCCTGGAGAAATTGCAGTGTTCTATATGCATGAAATAGTTGGTGGCCTATTGAGCCATTTATGCAAGATTCTGCTTTTATAAGCAGATAAATTTCTCATCTTTACATCGATGAAATCCTCCTTTTCTGAATACAGTGATAGCATTTATGCAACATAAACAAAACGATGGAAAGGAACAGTAACACATTCAGGTAATGGCCATTTTATTGGGGAGTCTAGGCAAGCTTCACTTGGTAGTTGATGCTGTAAGATACTTTTCACGCAAAAGCTGGAACTTGATATTCATTTTGTCTCGGGGCGGCCATGATTCTTTGAACACAGGAGCATCCGAGAACCGTTCTATCCATGATGATAAGTGGGGAAACTTCTCTTCATCCATCAAGTCAAGACTGGCTATTTCTTCAAATATGCTGATCAAGTTTGCAAGCAGTCCAAGAGCAAGATCAAGGTAACCTATACTCTCTCCATTGAAAAATTTCTTTTCTTTCAGCTGCTCATCAATTATTCCCAGGTTCTCCCATGCTGTAGCTCTTGCCTCCTCCTGATCCTTTTCTTGTGCAACAAAAAGAGTCCATATTGATCTGAAAAGCTTCAATAGCAAAGATAAAATCATGTTTAAATTTTGCCCATTCAGAAAACAGAAACATGTGAATTAAAAATGTAAACTTTCATACGAATTTGTCCTGCTAGTCCTGCTAATCTTTGTCCTGCAGGAATCTTCAAACAGACAATTTGGAAAAGCGTAGATTTCATACCTTTTCTTCTCCGAAATTGGCCCAAAAGCGTGCCATGGCCTTTTCATATGGATCTTGAGGCAACAGCGGTTTCTGCTTCCATGTCTCCTCAACATACTCGAGAATCACGAGTGACTCACAGATTGGTTTACCATTGTGCACCAGCACAGGCACCTTTGCATGAACAGGATTGTACTGGAGGAGCAATGGGCTTTTGTTGGTGATATCTTCGAAGATCGTCTCATACTCGATACCCTTAAGCTTCAATGCCCACACAACCCTCAAAGCAAATGGACCGGACCGTGTTCTGAATAGCTTCACTTCCTCTGCCATTTGTAGGTAAGCAACTTTCAGTGACCTAAACTTGTACTAAGTTTCTTTGTTTTGCAATAGATTTCTATCATTAAATGTCCATTTTATCTATGGATATGTCGGCCGGCCATTCTCTCTATATTAACGCTATTTTCTGTCAACTTGCAATAATTTGTCTTGTTTGATTGGAGGGGCTTAGTAATTCATGTAAAAAAGTCCAGCTGCATCTTGTTTACTTTGAAACGGGAAAGGGACTTATTTCTTTTGAATCATAGAAAGGGACGTTCAGATTAGGAAAACACAAAGCTATTTCTTTTTAGTTTATATTTTCCTAGTTCTATTGCTTGAGTAAAATAATAAAAATGTTATTTGATAGAGGTGTCTGGGTTTATTTTATAGCATTATATACTTTTAAAAATTTAAAGATAATGCTTGGGTCTGGGTTGGTCGGGAGAGGCTTTGATTTTCAATTGAGGAATTTGGAATTTCTTCAGATATTGCATGCAGTTCAGGAATACTGTAGTACTTCAAATGAGGAAATCTCCATTGTCTAAAGAAACTACCAATTTATTGTTAAAAATACAGAGAGTAGAAGAGACAGTAAAACTACATTGTAATGACTATTTTATTGCAGAAATTTGGCAAACTTCACTAAAATAAGTTTACCCAAGGTTAGCTATACTCAATTGAATTTTTACTACACTTTAGAGTTACGAAAATGGAAAAGGGTAACTGGGAAAACCCCGGATCTTTCAAGACAGTCATCCCATACAGATTCTTATTCAAGCACCATAAAAGATTTAGAAACACAGAAAAACTAAGGCATATGGATGAACATTAGCATTACTAGATATTGGAAACATAAAATGATCAAAGCCAAAGCAATAATTAAAGTAGATTTTACCTCGCTCTGACTGATGCCTGAGATGGTAAATCGTTAGTTCGTTACTCTCCGCAGCAAGGTCTTTTCTCTTCTGTTGAGACTAGACACCCGCTCAGAAGAAATGGGAAAAGGAAACAGAAAACTCGATTTGGGAGCGCCATTTTGTTTAGCTCAATTAATTTTAATTCATAGAATTTAGAGTAAAAGGTTTTATATGTAAGTTGAAAGGTACTTGATTCACTAGTTTTGTCCTATTTTTTTCTCCATCTTTTAAAGGATATTAGTGAATACTATATGATAATATTATTACAATAAAATGTATTATATAATGATATTATTACAATATTACATGAATACTATATGAAAGTTAAGCTCACACCTTCCTTAAAAAAGAGAGAAAAAAGTAAGACAAAATTAGTGAATAAGGGGCGTTTTAAAATTTATTTTTTAAAATATGTTTTAATTTAAAATACTCCAATTTTTAGGTAAAATGTATACCTTATATAGGTTTTATATTTAAGTGGAAATGTTTTGTTTTTTTCAAATAAAGGTGATTTTGGTTTGTGTTTTTTGAAATATGTTCATTTTTTTAGAAAATCTATTGTAAGGCTGCCTAAAAATTAGACAGTTGATGTTCTTTAATAATATGTTGATGTTATTTAGTAATATGTTGATATTGATTATATATTGTAATTGATGTTGTGCATTTATCTGTTAAAATTCACGTCATTTTTCACCTTGTTTTGAATGGTTATTAATTGTTGTATCTTTGTTTATATTGTTGTTGTGTGAAAATTTGTTTTTTATGATATTTGTGATTAAATTACCTGTTGCCGGACTTTTAGGTTGTACAATGTGGGTTTTTTTATGTGTAATTTTATTGCACTAGATTTAAAGGTTTATATTTATTATAAAAAGTTACGAGTTTATTAGCATCTTAATCATTGATCTAATTAAATTAAAAGATATTCAAATCAAATTATATGAGAGTAGTCTCTCTCCATCCAATTCTGGATGGATGCCACTAGAAAATCGCAACTGGTCATGATAATCGATTTTGACCAATCCCATCCTAGAATGTTTTCGTTGGTATGATTTTAATTAATCAAGGTATATCATGAAATAAAATAAGTTTTTTAACCGTTTTAATATGAAAAGAATATTTATTATATAATACATATATAAGTCGATTAATTCATCGTCGGTCTTAATTTATTTATTAAATTATAAAACTTTATTGAAGTACAATTATCTTTAAGTGATATATACATTTTAATTATATTTATTTTAAAAATATGAATAATGTATTTATTACGTAAGTACTTGTGCATCAATATAGATAAATGAGTTATTTTTATTGCGTGAAAGAATACACCAAATCCAAATTTATGTATAATTAAGTTATAAGAAATATAAATATATGGTGGTTGAAACGTAAAAAGATAAGATTAACGCGTCGTTCGGTGTTTGGCGTAAACTGTACGCATGTAGTTTGACTAGCTCGTAATCTCATTTATTTAATGTTATAAGAACATACGCAATTGGTAAATGTAATATTACTGGGAAATATATGATGAATTTGGAATGACTATTTGAAATAAGATCTAAGAATCAACCCAAAGATGCGATTTTGACTAGCATGACATTACGATTACCTAGTGAACATTTTGACAACCTAGTGAACATTCATTACTCATAACAAACACAGATATTCTCCACTCCACTCATCATATAACACTTTCATTTCTTTGTTACTTTGGTTATTTCCCTTCTTAAAGTTTGTGAATTTATGGCAAGGAAAGGCTGGAGGAATTATTTCTGGGAACTTGATGATGATGATTCAAAAAAATGGGTCAAACCAAAAGCACTGGCCAGGGACCGAATCAGTACTATTTCCGTTTCTGTAAAAGCAAAGAAAGAAGTTGGTAAGGGTAAAAGAGTCCGTCTATTAAATGCGAAGGACAGAAGAAAAGAAATTAGAAGACGACAACAAATTTCCAGTTCAAGTACTAAAAACAAGAGTGCAGTCTGATATTAGTCATCACTCATAACAAACTGCCAGTGTCACAAAAAATGCAATTTTCATGGATGGTATCCTCATCTCAGCATATATAATTAGTGGTCACACAATTATGATTTCATGGTCAAGGAGAAAAAAGGTTCTAGCCTGCAAAACCAACAAGGTATTTCTCCATCTTCTTCTTCTTCTTACATTCTCCTTACCGATCATGCAATAAACTTGGAGAATTTTGGTTTGATTATCTATGTTCACTAGTAAAATGGACCTTAATTGTTAGGTTTATTCGTTCTTTTGAAAAATTATGCTTCAGTAACTGATGTTTTAATGCATGACTGAAGTTTTGTTCACATTGGCCTAATCAACTCAGACTATTTCATTTGAGTCACTCAATGTTTCAGATCTGATTTTTTTTGCTGGATGTAGTTGTAATTAGTAGCTATACAGTTATCTTGCTTGTGAATTGACAGAGTGACAGTTTGATTTTGTTAGAGCACTGTAAGTGAGAGAGATAATTGTACCTTGAGCATGGATCTTGGGGTTTTGCTGAGGTTGTAGTTAAAATTCTGCAGTACTGTTTAAGAAATCTCTTTTCTTTGTGCCAGATGGACTTCTATCCTAGTAGTGTTTAGTACTAATTTGATGCAAGTCACCTGTGTTTTTACATTTAGATCAAGTAGAGAGGGCTGTAACTTTCACCTTGTACATTGCAGGCGATTTCTCAATGGAAGTAGGCAGCAGCATGGAGGTTAAGAAGAAAGCAACGTCGCAGGAATCGCAAGAAAGTGTTCTTGCACCGAGCAATGGAAAACGGTCTCAGATTGATGATGACTACTCAACATTCTCTGGAATAGCATTTTTCAACACCATTGTTTCACAAACAATGCTTAAGCCTATTTTTCAAATGGCAAGTACTCCACAGCCTTTATGATTCTCATTCATGAGGAATTTTTGAATGATTTTTACCCTTGTGAGTTACAGAGTAAATTTTAATCATGATAATGCCAGGATCAGAATGATATAGAAGAATGAATAATGAAGAATGATGAGAAGAAGAATAAGTTTCTCATATTTTGATTGTGCACTAAAATTTTCTGTTTCTGCAGGTGCTTGGAGCCTGCTTGCGCCCCTACATTCCGAGCAAATCAATCCCAGCAACGATCACTTGCCGTGGCAAGACCTGGAAGATGCTGTTGCACGGAGGGAGCGTGAACAAGAGGTTGGATAAGCCCGGGTGGAAGAGTTTGGCTGAAGAGAATGGGCTGAGGGTTGGAGATGGGATGTTTTGGGAAGTGTTGGAAGCCGATGACGAAAAGATAAGTTTCAAACTTCAGATCATCAAATGTAGCAGGCCTTCAGACTTCCACAAGCTTGAAATGGAAGAAGTGGAGATGGAGGAGATGGAGGAAATAGGGGAAGGTGTAACTCCTGATGATCCAATTATGATTGTTTGATCAGGAGGAGCTCATGATTCATTTTAAGAAGCTATGAATTTGTTCTCTTAATTCCAGCCTCTAGACTTATTTTAGCAGAAGTAGCTAAAGTCTTTATGAGGTGTAACTTATTTTAGCAGAAGTAACCTGAATACCTGATGGCCTGCTAGTTACTGAAATCTACATTTTCAAAGTATTTTCGAAACAACTGTTTGTTCTAAACCTAAGCCATGTTTACCAAGGCATTGTTTTCATAAGATTTTAAGCTTGCGCCTATTAAGTTCTGTGCAAGTAAGGAGTTTTCTGATTTGAAATTAAAAATGAATTCTAGTGAACAACTTAATCTGGTGACAAAGAAGTCGACGAGACCTCAAATTTAACCATTACAAAGTTTGAAATTGTCTAAGCAACAAATCTCACGAAAAATGTAAAGATTTTGTCCAACAAGTGTAAAGATGGAAGCCCCAAGAATGTATTCCATGCAGAACTTAACATGAAGTATCAAAATATGTATCTAACGGTAAAAATATTACAGCTGTAGCTACATACAATGTTCCTAAAACTAATAGAGGAAACAATCTTCTCTTTGTGTACATTATGACACAAAACAACAGTGTGTTCGTAGGTGAACATGATGAACTTCAGAGCATTCTTTCTTTTCCACACCCTAGGAGAATACAAAATTGTCTTGGTATGATCGAACAAATTCTACAGCACTCCACCTCTGACACAGGGCATCAAAACTACGAAGCTGCAGTCCCATTCACATTTAAAAGGCTAGTTTTCAACTTACTTTTAGGTTTCCTCCGTTTCTGCTTTGCCTCTTGCTTGATCATATCCTTAACCGTCTTTTCCCACTTTTTTCTGTTCTTTTGATAAAGAAGCATTGCCGCCCGTGCATCCTCTATCTGTTGCAATAACAGTAACATAGATTACACAATAGTTCAAAATTTGGGTTTTAGTAGTATTGCAAATGATTCAACATATTTTTAACAAGAACTAACTGACTTTAGTTAGAGCATGATATGATTTTAAAAGATAATCCAGGGATAACCAAGGGCAAAACCAATGAACAAGTATATGCATAGTAAACTAACCGGACAATGTTCTCCACTTTGAATCTCCACCCCAAGAAATTCAACAACAAGATGCCGAAGTGCTCGACTACGCCCTTCCCTAATTCACAAAGAAGTAAATATGATTTCAAACAAATGTTCTACAAGGTTTTGTAAGGTCCAGTTTTGTTGGCTGCTTTGTGGAATGTCATGTTGCCACATGACTTCGGTTGGCAGAAATAGATAGAATATTTTCCGAGTTCCAGCGCAGGATTTTGAAAGAAGAAAGGAAATATTGGGCGGATCTTTTATGAAAACTACAGTCCTAATTGATGTCTAAAACGTGTTTTGCAGTTCTTATCAGAATGGAATATTCGTGCATTGGAGTTTTCCATTAACAAGAGATTTAGACATTCAAGGATTCCTTTTCTTCAAGATTTTAGATTTGGAATAGAAGTTTATTGAAGGAAGGATTCAAGAGCCGTACAAAAGGAAGTTTTTCCACGGCAATGAGCTATAAAAGAAGGACATCAGTTGCGTGCTCAATTTATCGATCTTCACAGCAAAATTCTGTAATTCAGGGTTTTTATCTTTTGAGCAAGGAGGCAACGCAGTCCACGATTTTTCGACCATAACAAAACATTAGGGACGGGTGTTAAAGCTCGGGTGGAAGAGATCTTACCGTACCTTCGTGGAAAAGAAGGTAATTATCGTAGCAACTATCAAAGAGCTAGAGTAGCCAATTGGTAGTGTGATAGGCTTGCTAGATTAGCCATTAGTTTGTAATAGACCGGACATATTTATTGCAACTAGTGAATGATATTTACCACGGACTACGGCCCCCCAGACGTAGGTGCATTGCACTGAACTGGGTGATCAATTCGTGTGTTCTTTCATTTCCGCACCTTTAGTTTTATTTAGTTGTTTTAAGTAAAACTAGCACACAAATAAGTTTTGATCACAGTAAGCAGGACTTTCAATTGGTGTCAGAACTTAATCACTCTTTTAATCCTCTTGCGAGGTGAGTGAACGATCTGCTTACTATGGCCAAGGAAGAAGGATCCATCACAAGGGCGCCATTACTGGTTGATGGAAATTATCCGGACTGGAAAACACGGATGCGTATCTTCATAGATCAACTTGATGATGATGCATGGAATATGATAGAGATTGGTTACACTCCACCAGGGTCGGTCCTGGGATTTTGGGGGCCTCAAGCGAAAATAATAATTTTTTAGTGTTCAAAACTGAAAATACTATATATTTTTTCTAGAAATGGGGCCCTTTTTTCCAAAATTATTTGGGGGCCTCAAGCAATTGCGTAACCTACGTACATGGAGGGCCGGCCCTGCACTCCACCTACCTCAACAAATGATGCAGGAGAGACCATTCCAAAACCAGCACCATGGACTGACAATGAGAAGGCACTGAAGAGGCTTAACAGTAAGGTATTGGGTGCCTTGTATCATGGGGTAAAAGATGACCAATTCAGAATTATCCCAGGGTGCACTACTGCCAGAGCTGCCTGGGAAGCTCTTGAGAAAGAGCATGAAGGATCAAGGCCTGTCAGAAAGATCAAGCTTGGGATGATTAAGTCTGAATTTGAGAGATTGGAAATGATAGAGCATGAAACTGTTGATGAATTCAATACCAGATTGAAGGACCTAATTCACAGAGCTCATCAGTTTGGAGAAAGGTATACTGAGGATCAAATTTTAGACAAGGTGAAGAGGTCACTACCAGAGATATTTTCAGGGTTAGTCATGAACCTGGAAATCAATTCTCAAATTGATGGAGTCACTCTAGATGAGTTAATAGGTTTCATGAAGACTTCAGAGATGCACAGTGACACGAATAAGGACAAAAATGCACCGACTTTTCATGTTACTCAATCTAAAGGGAAAGGAAAATTGGAGGAGATGGAGAATACTGGTTCAGATGAAATGGATTTGTTGGCTAGGTACTTTGAGAGATTTATGAGGGGAAATCAAGGCAGAGGTTTCTCAGGAAATCAAGGAAGAGGAAATCAAGTTGCTCAGAATCAAGGTACTCAGAGTCAAGTCAGAGTGTTTCCAGGTTCACAAGGTCTACAGGCTCAAGTGAATCAAGGTCAGGGAACTCAGGTTTTTCAAAACCAAGGAGCTCAGCCCTTTCAGAACCAGGTAACTCAATCTTATCAGAATCAGGGAACTCAGCCTTATCAAGGTCAAGGAGCTTAGCCTATAGATCCACAGAACATTGTCAAAAAATTTCAAGGAGGGGATTCCACTCAGAATAGACTCAGATCTGTTGATGATTTACCTAGGGCCCTGAAGGTACAAAGCATGCTGGAAAACCTCAGTGGTTACGGACATCTTGCCTAACAATGTGGAATTTTTTAAAATCAACCTAAGGCATTTGTAGCATCTAATGAAACCTGGAGTGATGATGAAGATGAGATTCAACCAGAGAAACATGTGTCTTTTGGGGTTAGAGTTGTGGAATCAGGACCAGTTCCAGATATGGTAGATGAGGGTGTTGATGATGACAGTGGTTCTATCCAAAATGCATATGATGATCTGTATAAGGAATGGGAAAAATCAGTTGAAATCATCAAAAGCCTGAAGGGTGCACTAAGTGGAGGTACTGAAGCCTCAAAACTTGCTGAAGAAGTTGAGTCTCTGAAAGTAAAGGTAAATACCTTAGTGAATGATTCACTGGTTGAAGAACAGGCAATTGAAGAATTAACCTTGAGTCTTAAATCCATGACAAAAAGAGCTGAGAAAGCTGAGGAGTTACTTGCTGATATGATGAAGAAAAATGAGATTTCAGAAGGAAAGAAACCCATGGATGATATGGAAAAATCAAAGAAGCTAGAGACAATGACCAAGAGAGCTAAGGATGCTGAGGTAGCCTCTGAAATTTTAAGCAGGAAGTTGGAAATCATGACCACCAGAGCCTTGAATGCTGAAGAGACGGTAAAATCCATAACTGTTGATTGTGATAATCTGGGAAAGAAGATTAGATCTCTAACTGCCGGAGCTGAGAAAGCTGAGGCTACAATCTAGAAATTAAACAAAGGAACTGCTCAGCTGGTTGATTTGTTGGTTATGGGGAAATATGCTGGAAATAAGCATGGTCTGGGATATAACAGTAAAACATCAAACTCTCAGGTTAAGAAGACAATATTTGTTTCCGGTGGACATCAAGCAACCACTAGTCAAAGAACCACCAGAATAAATCAGCCCAAATATGTACCTAGTTCAGAAAAGAAGGGATCTCAGGAAGTAGTAACAAGGAAAACTTCTCCCAGATGTTGTGATTACTGTATGATGCAGGGCCATGATGATTATCGATGTCTGAAATTGCTGAGAGATATCATGAGAGGCAAGCAGTTTTCTTCATGTTGCAACATGGAACTTGAACTGCAGAAGAAATTGACCAAGAAGGTATGTGTTCCTAAAACTCTTCTTAACTGTTATGTAGTCCATACTTTCTATAGTCTATGCCAGGGACACATGGTATTTTGATAGCGGGTGCTCCAGACACATGACTGGTTCACCAGAATTGATGAAAAACGTGCTACCATGGATTGGCACTGTTCAATTTGGAGATGGAAAAATCAGCAAAGTCATTGGTAAATGGGAGCTTCATATTCAGGATTTTCCTGTGTTCTATGATGTATTGTTAGTGGAAGAACTTAAGCCAAACCTGATTAGCATCAGTCATCTCTGTGATCATCATATGACAGTTCACTTTAATGAATCCCTATGTACTGTCAAGCAAGGCTCTAATGGAGTGCTCACATGGAGAAGATCATCTGAAAACTGCTATATTTTGGAGCCATCAATTACCTGTTTGAGTGCTAAGGTTGACAAATCAACCTTGTGGCATCGAAGATTGGGTCATGCAAACACTAAGGCACTGAGTAGAGCATCTCGGATTGAAGCTATCAGAGGACTGCCTCAAATCACCTATCAGAAGGATATGGTATGTGGTCCATGAAAGGAGGGAAAACAGACAAAGGCTTCTCACTCAGCCATCAATGACATCACTACTTCCCAGAACCTGGAATTACTTCATATGGATCTAATGGGGCCAGTTAATATTTCAAGTGTGTCAGGAAAGAGGTTCATCTTTGTTTGTGTCGATGATTTCTCTAGGTTCTCTTGAGTTAAGTTGTTGACAGAAATCAGAAGCAGTAAGCTTTATAAGAGATCTTGTACTCCGTCTAAACACCGAAAAGGCAAGTGCAAACCAGAGAGTTGTCATCATCCAAACAGATAATGGAGGAGAATTCAAGAATGCTGATATGCATGAATTTTGCTCTGCAAATGGGATTAATCATATTTTTTCACCACCATTCTCTCCACCTATGAATGGTATTGTTGAGCGTAAGAATATAACTATACAAGAAATGGTTCGAACTATGCTAGCTGAGTATGATGTGCAAAAACGCTGGTGGAGTGAGACAGTTAAGACTGCATGCTATGTTATCAATCGAGTGTACTTAAGACCGTGGACCGAGAAAATGGCATATGAGATCTGGAAAGGGAAGAAACCTAGTGTGGCACACTTTCATGTATTTGGTGCTGAATGTTACATTCTCAGAGATAGAGAAAAGCTTGGAAAATTTGAGTCAAAATCAGACAAAGGTGTGTTTCTTGGTTATGCATTAAACAACAGAGCTTATAGGGTCTTTAACAAACACACTGGAACGATTATGGAATCTATCAATGTGGTAGTTAAGGATGTGCCCGATAGAATTTCAGAAGATATTGATGATGTGGAGTTATTCCAGAAAACCTCAACCCAGAGTAGTGAAGGCCTGAAAAATCTATCTCCTCAACAACCAAGTACCAGTACTCATGTTGCAACATCACCATTGACTCCAGGAGATAGCCAAATTTCTAAGTTCATTGAAGTTGAGCAAACTAAGGCAGCAAATTCTATTATACCAACAACATCTCCTTCTGATGAATCTGCTCAATCAATACAGAAGGACATGGGACAAATCATAGAGAGTGATTCAGATGCTTCTAATGAATCTGATGGAGAAGTGACACAAGCAAACACATGAATTACTCCAAGACAAATCCAAGAGGAATGCCACCTGTGAACTATGCTCAGATGCACCATGGGAGTCGTCATGTGTTACAATGTTTTCTGTCCCTGATCGAGCCAAAGAACCATAAGGAAACATTGATGGATGAATACTGGATTTCAGCTATGCAGGAAGAGCTAAGTCAATTTGAGCGAAATGATGTGTGGGAATTAGTCTCTCGTCCTCAGGGAATCAATGTTATTGGCACCAAGTGGATCTTTAAGAACAAGTCTGATGGAGATGGAACTGTGACTAGGAATAAAGCAAGACTTGTAGCACAGGGGTGTACACTCAGGTCGAAGGTGTGGATTTTGATGAAACCTTTGCTCATGTGGCCGGACTTGAATCTGTGAGAATACTTCTGGCCATGTCATGCGTCTTGAACTTTAAACTTCATCAGATTGATGTCAAAAGTGCTTTTTTAAATGGAATTGTAAATAAGGAGGTATATGTAGAACAACCTAAAGGGTTTGAGGATCCCCATTATCCAAATCATGTATTCAAACTCAAAAAGGCGTTGTATGGATTAAAGCAAGCCCCTCGAGCTTGGTATGATCGGTTAACACAGTTCTTGCTCCAGAAAGGCTATGTAAGAGGTGGAGTTGATCAAACTCTTTTTATGCTATCTCAGGGTTCTCACATATTAATTGCTCAGATATATGTTGATGATATTGTCTTTGGCTTAACATCAAATACACTGGTGGATAAGTTTGTATCGTTGATGACTTCTGAGTTTGAAATGAGCATGGTGGGTGAGCTTGCTTATTTTTTAGGGCTACATGTGAAACAAGGAGATGATGGGCTGTTTATAAACCAAACTAAGTATGCCCTAAATCTGGTCAAGAAATTTGGTCTTGGAGATGCTAAATCTGTTTGAAATCCAATGTCCACTACAGAAAAATTGACTAGAGATGAGAAAGGTGTAGCTGTGGATACAAAACTTTACAGAAGCATGATTGGAAGTCTTCTATATCTAACAGCAAGTAGACCTGATATTTCATTAAGTGTTGGCATATGTGCAAGATTTCCGGCAGCTCCTAAGGAATCCCATGTCTCTGCTGTGAAGAGAATTATTAGGTATGTACATGGCACTGCTAATTATGGCATCTGGTTTTCTAAGGGAACAAGCTGTCAGGTATATGGATACAATGATTCAGACTGGGCTGGCAATGCCAATGATCGAAAAAGTACCACTGGAGGCTATTTTTTTATTGGGCAGAATTTGGTGTCTTGGTATAGTAAGAAGCAGAACTCAATCTCTTTATCTACTGCTGAAGCAGAGTATTTAGCTGTTGGGAGCTGTTGCACTCAATTGATATGGATGAAACAGATGCTCCGAGACTATGGTATAAATCTGCAGCACAACAGAACCAAACACATAGATATCAGACACCACTTTATTCGAGATCTGGTCGAAAGAAAGGAAGTGGAAATCAAGAATGTACCAACTGAGAGTCAATATGCTGATATATTTACTAAGCCACTAGATGCTTCTACATTTGAAACCCTAAGACAACATCTTGGGGTGTGTACTATTTGAGGTACTGAAGTCTCCTTACTTGTATAGTTGCTATTTCAATTTCTGCATTTTCTTTTGATAAAAAATCAGAAAATACCAAAAATATGCTTGAGGTTGCATCTCGTCTTGCAACATGAAGTTATAAGGTGCGCGTGTTGAGTTGAGAGGCGCGTGAATTAGAAGGAGACATCTGGGGCCCATGATATTTATTTGTTATTTTTCCGTTGGGCCGCCTTAAATTTTCGCGTAAAAATGCGGAAAAAGTATTTTTCTATTCCTTCTTCGCGCCCAGCAAAATAACCCTTCCCATTCCTATTGCAACATCACAGACCTCTGAAATTTTTTCAATCTCGCCGCAACCCACCACCGCTGCAACTTTCTGGTTGATTAATTGGACTCTTGCGACCGCCGGAAATATCAGATTCATCAGAATAAGGTATCCTTTTTGGACTTCTTGATCTATTGGCCAAGATCTCACAGATTTAGAGGGAGTCTATGATACTAGCTGGGCTAAGGGTTTATGTGATCCATGTAGTAAATTGATCGAGTCTGAGGCTAATCTTGTTGGTTTTGTGACACCCATGCATGAATCACCCCCAACCCCTGCACTGGATGTGATTCCAGAAAATTATATTCCAGCTCCAGGTTCTAAAGATGCAATTAGATTAAAAGAGTATCATGACAAGTTAAAAGCGTGGGAATATGCTAAGGGGTTAGATAATTATTTGCATGATACCTTTGGGAGTAAGAATAATCCTGATAGATGCTTCTTTAATGGAAAGATGAGGCCAAAACCCCCTAAGACTGATGTAACTATAACCTCTGATCTGTATAAACCTACTTTTGTGAGGCCTGAGCCATTGATCAACCCTTACCTGAGGCCTTCTTCTTCTCAATCCAGGTATTCCACCAGAAGCACCTCTATGGCTAGAAATCAGAAAGGAAAGGGCACCACTGAGACTCCCAAGAGGACTCCAAATACTAAGGTTCCATATGTGAGGAAGAGACCTTATCACACAAGGTTCAGCACCAAGTCTAGGACGGTGTTCACCAATACCCGAGAAACTCCTCTCATTGTGGATGATCCAGTTCCTACTGTTCATGACACTATCCATGGAGTTATTTCTTCTACGACTATTCCTACTGCTCATACTCCTGTCTCTACTACCACTCCTGCTCCTGCTAGTGTTGATCCTGCCTCTGCTACTGCCTCTACTGTCTCTACTGCTACTGCTAGTGATGATTATGATCCTATGGATCATCTCACCATGAGTCAACGATTGAGACTCAGAAATCAACTGAGATGCCAAACTGCACCTGCAATTCCAGTTTCTGCTCAGGTCCCTAGCACTTCAACTCTTGGTTCTGCTGATCCTACTAAGGTCTACTCTAGGAGAACCAAAAAGATCCCTGGAAGAGTATGGTTTGATGGGAGAAGAACACAGTATTTTACAGATTTCCAACTAGCTACCTCCTGCTGTGAGGATAGCCCCTTTCTCAAATATTTGAAGACTATTCCTAGGGGTCCCCCTTCTGATGATGAGGAAGAAGGAATTACAGTGACTGCCTCTGGGCATACCTTGGATGAAGCAGTTCCAGAGGTTTCTTCAAATGTTGATGTTGCAACATTGAATTTTATCAGATTCATGGTACTGCAGCTGTTGTGCAGTTACCTCAGGGTCTTACTATGGAGGACTGCTTTGAACCCCTATCAGAGAGTGAATTTAGTCCAACAGCTGGTAGGTAGCTAGTTGGAAATCTGTAAAATACTGTGTCCTTCTCCAGGGTGCCAGGGAAATTATATCTGGCTGGGCCAGATGCCAGGGAAATTATATCTGGAGCTAAAGTGGTGAACTCTGCACCCTCCACTGAGAAATATGCAGAAGAGAGTGATGATGAGTGGTTGATTGCTGATGTACTGCATAGCTTGAAGAGAACAGTGGTGGATGTTTCTCCCAGTCTTTCCCAGAGGACAGAAAATGTGGGGTCTGAGCAGCACACTAGGACTGAAATACTTGATGGCCAGGAGGGAGACAATGATGATGAAGTCCAAGGTCTTTCCCTCTTACCTACAGAGATGCCAACTGCAACCACTTTTGATGGTCATGAGGATCATGAATTCCAGTCAGAGGAGGATGTGCATAGTCAAAATAGGGATGGTGATGATCCTGATGTCTCTAAGCTAAGTCCCATCAAACTCACTGTGGAAGATTCTCCCATTTCCTTGGATGATGAAGATGTTGTTCAGGATATGCACTCTCATACCCCTCCTTATCAAGTTCCAGCTGAGGAAGACTATGCTGATCTGGAAGATCCAGATGTTGATCTAGAAGATGCACCTGAGGAGCATGCCCTAAAGCTGGTAGGATGATCAATGTTAGGCTGCTGTCCTTGGCTCATTCTGAGAGTTTTTACTCTGTCACAGCCAGTTTAAACTATGATCTACTTAGTTCGAGGGTATTTTTTATTGAAAAAGTGCTGGACATCAAGAAGTGTGCTGAGAGTGGATTTGACACATTTTTAGGCCAGATTGGATATGTTCAAGCAGCCACTGCATTCAAGGAGTATGATCCAGAAATGGTGCTTCAATTCTACATCAATCTCATGAGGGTACACTAATCTCTGGTACTGATTGGTCAGGCAAGCTATACTTCAGGGAGAGAATTGTTGAGCTCACATCAGCTCTAGTGACAAACCTGAAAGTCCGGCTTACTGTGATCAAAACTAATTCGTGTGCTAGTTTTACTTAAAACAACTAAATAAAACTAAAGGTGCGGAAATTAAAGAACACACAAATTGATCACCCAGTTCAGTGCAATGCACCTACGTCTGGAGGGCCGTAGCCCGTGGTAAAGATCCTTCACTAGTTGCAATAAATATGTCCGGTCTATTACAAACTAATGGCTACTCTAGCAAGCCTATCACACTACCAATTGGCTACTCTAGCTCTTTGATAGTTACTACGATGATTACCTTCTTTTCCACGAAGGTGCGGCAAGATCTCTTCCACCCGAGCTTTAACACTCGTCCCTAATGTTTTGTTATGGTCGAAAAACCGTGGACTGCGTTGCCTCCTTGCTCAAAAGATAAAAACCCTGAATTACAGAATTTTGCTATGAAGATCGATAAATTGAGCACGAAACTGATGTCCTTCTTTTATAGCTCATTGCCGTGGAAAAACTTCCTTTTGTACGGCTCTTGAATCCTTCCTTCAATAAACTTCTATTCCAAATCTAAAACCTTGAAGAAAAGGAATCCTTGAATGTCTAAATCTCTTATTAATGGAAAACTCCAATGCACGAATATTCCATTTTGATAACAACTGCAAAACACATTTTAGACATCAATTAGGACTGTAGTTTCCATAAAAGATCCGCACAATATTTCCTTCATTCTTTCAAAATCCTGCGCTGGAACTCGGAAAATATTCTATCTTTTTCTGCCAACCGAAGTCATGTTGCAATATGACATTCCACAAAACAGCCAACAAAACTGGACCTTACAACATCCCCCTTTGGCAATTTGTGGGCCCAATACTGCATAAGTTTCTACTGAACTAAGAATCCCAGAAAAACCATAAGCTTCTACTTCATGGATCCAATTGAAAAAAAAACTTGGCAGAAAAATAGAATCACCAATAAACTATAGTCATCCAAAATATCACAATCACACTATCTCCCCCTGGGGCCATAAAATGCCAAAGGGCCCTAATCAAAATCCAAAGTACCAAAAAAAACGAGAGGGGAGAGAGAAAAACAACAAAAAATCACTGAGCATCACACTTTGCCCCTTCTCCAGGCAGAAGTGATAGTGACCTTGGACTTCTTGGCACGAGGTTGTGTCACAGAATTAGAAGGCCAAACTCTCTTAGACCCACTTGAGGGGGCAGCAGCAGTTGGTTCAGAAACCCGTGGAGTAGGTTCAACCCCCTCATTCTCCTTTGCAATAGCAGCAAGAATCTGTGTTTTAGCATCCTGAGCTTTCTTCAGCATCTCACTATGAAAAATAAGTTGATCCATATGCAATTGGATCTTCTTCTCAGCAGCCCGAAGCTCAAAATGGTTCGACATGACCACATCTCCTGACATAACCTCTTGATTCCAGGGCAAATCCAAAACATCTCTATCCAGAGATTTGGCAGTAAACCCAAGCTTACCAGCTGATCTCATGCCATCCATATTAGCCTCAAATCCTTCAGTTATCAGAAATGCTGTGATAAAACAAGGATGAGGCAAGGCCTCAGTGCATCTCGAAGAGTCAAGAGCTCCAACAATCCTCTTAAGTACATACTCTCCAAGATTAACTTCACACCTTGAACCGATTCCAAAAAGCAACTCAGCCTGATCTGGGGTCAAGGTAGTGGTGTTGGTTGTTTGCATCCAGCAGTTAATGAGAACCTTGAACAGCAACCAAAATCCCAATGTGAGAGAGCTAGTAGGCACATAACCAGAGGGCCAGGAACCAAGTTTCCCAAATGTCAAAGCTCTGGCCAGCACATTGTTATTAATCTTGTAGTCCCTTGGATAGAGCATATCAGATCCCAACATCAACTTGACTCCCAAGATAGAATTCAGATTGGTTGAATACATTTATACTAATGAGTTTCACAATATATCACATGTAAATTATTTTTCAAATCCCAAAATCATAGCACCAATCTCGACAAAACATTCTAAACTCTTATAATGTGTAACTGTGTATAATGGCTAGTATATCAAAATTACAATAAGTGGAAGAAAAGCATACCACAGTAACGCGTCCAAGAGCACTCTTGCTATTCAGAGAGCTGATTCCAACCATTTCGCAATCCATAGCTACAGATTCCGTGATACTAAACCAGCATAATCTAAAGTTAGTACATAGGTCACCGTACAGATAAATTACACAACATATCACAATTACAAAGAGAGTCAAAAGGTGCAACAAACGGCTGCTAGAGAATTCGATAATGCATGCTTAAAATTTCTGTCATCCTTACATTTAATTGACTGATTCAAATTCAGTAATCCACAAGAAACATTGGAAAAATCAACAGCAAACACAAATAAGGAAAAACCCAATAAGCACCTGGAGTCAGAGGAAGTTGGGATCAAAGGGTTGGTCTAAGGAGCACTGAATTCTTCATTAGACTCTCTCTCTTTGCGTTTCCCTGGAATTATAGCCAGAAACAGATAAATACTAAACATCAAAGCCTCATACTAGAAAAACACCTATGAGCATAAAAAAGCATACTTGCCTAAAATGGTGTCTTCTTGCTCCTGTGTTGTTTTGGAAAGCCGCTTCTTGGAGCCATAGCTCTTCAGCTTTTGCAGGCATATATTGAAAACATGTAAACCAAGCTAATCATCGAGAACTACTTCGAATGTGCAGGTAGTGAAGGGCGGAGAATTCGTTTTACCTGAAGAAGTTGCTCCCAGTTGGGGTTGTGCTGTTGATGCTCCTTGGCGCCTCGTGCCTTTTCTTTCATCGCTGCTTCTTTCTCTTTACGCCCTGTGTCTGGCTCTGGAGAAACTAAATATGTTTAGGGTCAAGCGACGTCCAAAATGAAATTACAATGGGCCGGATCCTCAAAACCGGGTTAAAACTATGGGCTTAATAATTGCATGTCCAAAATGCACTTAGCATTGTTAAGGAAAAAAAAAACCTCAAAAGGCAAGGGTGTTGTTTTACCTGGCGATTCCGCCAGGAAACCCAAATTGAATTGAATCCCGCCTGAAAATTAATAAGGCCTGCAACTTTACCTGAAAAAGGACTGGCGAATGACCAAATCAGAGACATCTAATTTGAATAGACGAAAGCTCATATCGGAGATGATGGACTGAACGCCCTTGTTCCGCACTGAGCCACGAACCGCCAGTGATTGGGAAAGTTACGGATCGCTAGTACGCCCTATTTTCTGACCGTTAGCGATTCGATATTTGAAAGCAATGGTAAGGCTTGCGGTTGGTAACTGTACACTCACAAGCTACCAGCTGTTAAAACTAGTCTTTTTTTAGCAATATTAATGTATTTATGGTATTTATTAAATGCAATGTATATGATGTATATTTCAGGGATAGAATTATCGAGTGCTTAAGTGTTTATTTTTGACTAGAACTTATCTTTACGTATCTTATATTTTAATTGGTATATATTTCTACCCTTGGGTTTTTGCAATATTATGGTCATCTAACGTATTTAATATGTAATTCTTCTTATCTATATATATTGTGTTATCATTTTAGTTTAATATTCAAAATTTTCTATAGATCCTTTCTTAATTTATCTTTGTAATTTTTTTTAATATAATTTTATCTATATATTACGAAGGTTGCGATTTCGTAATCTGTCTATTGAAAATATTGGGAAGGACCTTAAGTAAGGCTTATTCGCAACTACGCCTGTCAAACTGGATAAGTTATCCAATGGATAACCCATATCCATTTACAGTTTTAACTCATTGGATAATACTTATAGGATGATGAACTTATTGGATAAAAAAAATAAATGGGTTAAATGGATAATTAACTTATTGAATAAGGACTTATTGGATAAATAGTTTATTAGATAATTAGATAAACGGGTTAAATGGGTATTGATAACGGTTATCCATTGGATAATTTGGATCAATGAAACACACATATATAACCTAGTAACAATCAAACAACCTAGTATAAATCAAATATCAACCGTTGCTTCATATGCGACATTGATACAATTATCAATATTATATAAGTTGTGTTAAATGTTATTTTCATTTTCGATATAACACGGTACCAAACAAACAACCTAGTATAAAAACAAAATCTTGTACATATCAAACCGCATCAAATATTTTACACTCCATAGCGATGACACTATTAGTTACATTTCCCAAATTTTGTTAAATTTATTTTTTCATTTTCGACGTAAAATGGTATCTAGTAAACAACCTAGTATAAATCAAACTAACATAGTACTAATAAAAATGATCTATTATTTTATATACCATAGTTATACCATTGTCAATACTAATCTTGCATGGGCTCGTTTATATTTTAAAAGTAATATGGTACCAAACAAATTAATCTAGTATCAATCAAATCAACCTAGTACCAATCAAATCAACCTAATTTAATTTATCTTTGAGAAATTATGGGTATTAAGAAAAAAATAAGCTCATGAGAACAGAGACTTAATATTTCCACGTCAGCTCAGTTCAGTACATTTGAGTTCAGCTCAGTAAAATCAAATTCCGAATAATTAAGTCAAAAGTAGTAAGAGATTTATTAGACATTGATCCAATAGATCAATGAGTTTTATCCATTGGATAATTGGATATCTGATCCACTGTAACAACTTAGGAATATATTTTGTATTAATTTGGAAATTCGCAGCACTACTGGTTGAAAGTACAGTGCTATAGGAGAAGAAATTGAGAGAAAATGGAGAAGAGAAGAGGAGAGAGAATATGCTAAATTTCTTCTAACAAACTAGATTTTCTGATCATTCATTTCATGCCTCTTTCCTTGGATTCTTGTCCTCTTCTTATATCCACAGCTCAGCTTCTGCACATGGCCACTCCCTTCTTAGCTACACGACAAAAGCTCCCAGCTCATCCTCCCTTACTAAATTACCCTTCTAACCTTTACCATTTAAATGAAATGTAACAACCCTCCTGCTGAAATTGTGCTTGCCCTCAAGCACAGAAGTTTGGAAATTGAGCTGTAATGAAATCAGCATCTTCCCAGGAGGCATCTTCAGCAGTCATATTTTTCCATTGGACAAGCCATTGCAACACATTAAGGCTTCCTGTTTGAATTAGTCTCCTGTGCAGAATGTGAGCAGGAGTCATGGCTACCTCCCAGTCAATTTCCTCAGTAGGAATTGCAGTGCTTGTAGTTGGAGCAGGGCCATAATGTTGTTTCAAAAGTGAAACATGGAAAACTGGATGTATCTTGCATTGAGTAGGAAGCTTGAGCTGATAATCAACTGAGCCAACCTTCCTCTCAATCTGATAAGGGCCAAAAAATTTAGGAGCTAGTTTAGGATTAACATTCCCTTGTAAAGACGGTTGCCTATACTTGTGAATTCTCAGGTATACCCAATCTCCAACAGTAAAATTTCTTTCAGTTCTCTTCTGATCTGCATAAAATTTCATCCTGTGCTGAGCTTCACTGAGATGATCTTTCAGCCTTTGATCCACTTGCATTCTCTACTCCACCATGTTGTGAGCAGCAGGCACCACAACATCAGTCAATGTTCCCAAGGGTAGGTGTAATGGTTTTACACCATATAGTGCTTCATAAGGGATCATGCTAATACTGAGATGATGTGAAGTGTTATACCACCTTTCTGCTGAGCTAAGCCATACCTTCCAGCTATAAGGTTGATCACCACAAAAGCTCCTGAGATAACCTTCCAGAACTTGGTTCACTCTTTCACTCTGGCCATCAGTTTCTGGATGGTAGGCTGTACTCAACTGTATTTGTACACCAAGCTTTCCAAATAATTCTTTCCAAAAATGAGACGTAAAAATCTTATCTTTGTCACTGGTGATGGAGTCAGGGAGTCCATGTAATCTATAAATTTCATCCATAAAACAGGTGGCAACCTGTTGAGCAGTGAAAGGATGGGACAGTGGTATAAAGTGAGCATACTTAGTATATCTGTCAACCACCACTAAGATGGTGTCATACCCATGAGATTCAGGAAGTTTCTCTATAAAATCCATTGTTATCTGCTTCCAAGCCTGAGTGGGGAGTGGTAAAGGTTGGAGTAGACCTGGAGGATAGCAATGTTCATTCTTGTTCCTTTGACAAGGTTCACAACTTTTAACAAAGTTAATCACATAATTTCTGATCTCAAACCAATAAAAAAGTGATAGAACTCTCTTAATAGTTGCCCCTTGACCAGAATGTCCACCAACTGCAGAAGAATGTAAAGAAGACAGCAGTTTTTGTCTCACTCCACCTTTGGATCCAACTACAATTTGATTTCTCTTCTTCAGTAAACCATTTTGATAGGTATACTCCTGTGCCTCATCTTTGTTTAATAGAATTTTAGTGATTAGTTTCTGCACTTCCTCATCTCCTTCATAACTGCTTTCTATATGAGTGATCCACTTGGGAATTAATGATACAGTGGAGAATTCCCTTCTTCACATACAAAAGTATCAACCAGATGATTGTTTAGTGGCTCAGGATTTTCATCCTTATCACTCCAATCATCCTTATCCCACTTTATCTCATTTTGTATTTCAGAAATCATCTCAGCCATGCCTTCACTCAGATCCTTAGTTGTGGCTCTTGAGCCTACTGGATTCATTTGAAGATCATCCTGTGGTTTCCTGGAAAGTGCATCAGCTGCTTGATTATTACTTCCAGGTTTATATTGGATTTCAAAATCCAATCCCAATAGTTTGATAAGCCACTTATGCTGAATGACTGTATGCAATTTCTGACTCCATAGATACTTCAAGCTCTGATGGTCAGTTTTTATAAAAAACTTGTGACCTACCAGATAATGCTTCCACTTTTCTACTACTAATACTAATGCCAGTAGCTCTTTCTCATAAGTAGATAGGCCTTTATTTCTGGTACTAAATGACTTGCTCAGAAAAGCAATTGGTTTGCTGTTTTGCATTAAAACATCACCCATACCATCATCATAGGCATCTGTTTCTACTACAAATGGCTCATTGAAATCTGGCATCTTCAGTACTGGAGCTATTGTGACAGCTTTTTTCAAGGAATGCACAGTTTTGGAGGCTTCATCATTCCAACTGAAAGCATTTTTTTTGAGTAGATTGTGCAAAGGTCTGCACAATATCCCAAAACCTTGTATGAATCTCCTGTAGTATCCCACTAATCCCAGAAATCCTCTTAATTCCTTTATATTCTTTGGATTAGGCCAGTTGAGTATACAAGATATTTTGCTTTTATCCATTTCTACTCCCTGTTCAGAAATTGTGTGTCCCAGATAGTCCACTTTCTTCACAGCAAAAACACACTTTGAAAGTTTGGCAAACAGCTGATTTTCCCTCATGGTTTCTAAAACAGCTCTAACATGTTTTATGTGCTCAGCCAAAGTCTTACTGTATATCAATATATCATCAAAGAAAACCAAGCCATATTTTATCAAATAAGGTTTAAAGACTTGATTCATAAGGGCTTGAAAAGTAGCAGGTGCATTAGTAAGGCCAAAAGGCATGACCAAAAACTCAAAATGACCAGAATGAGTCTGAAAAGCTGTCTTATGAATATCTGCTGTCTTAACTCTGATTTGATGATATCCAGACCTTAAATCCAACTTAGAATAATACATTGCTCCTTGCAATTCATCTAATAGCTCATCTATTACAGGAATGGGAAATTTGTCTTTAATAGTAATATCATTTAACTTCCTATAATCAATGCAGAGCCTCCAGGTTCCATCCTTCTTCTTGACCAGTAGAACAGGTGATGAATAGGGGTTGGTACTAGGCTGCACTACTTGATTGTTGACCAACTCTTGCACTTGTTTCTCTATCTCACTCTTGTGAGCATAAGGGTACCTGTAAGGTTTAGTTTTCACAGGTTCAGAGTCAGGTTTCAAGGGAATTTGATGGTCTATATCTCTTACTGGTGGTAAAGACTAAGGAACAGAAAATATATCTAAGTACTGAATGAGAACCTGTTTCAGAAGATCTGGGACCTCCAGCTTTTCCAGTGCTGGTTCTATCTTCTCACTTAGCTGCTCCATAGCATTCAGTAACTCTTCAGATTTTCTCTCCACTGAAGTATCAGCCATATTATAAGACATGCCTTGGTAAGTACAACCTTCACCTTCAGTAGTTCTATAGTTTTCCCATGATGTTCCATGTCTGTTCCCATAGACTCTAGTCCTCCCAATACTAGCATAGTCTACATTCCTTTCCTGATTCTATCCATCATCAGGATGGTAGTGGTTCAACTTCCTTTCCTCTTCATTGTATTTGCTTTGCAGGTAAGCAGCTTTCCTTTTCCCGTGGTCAGATATTTCCTGAGCTTCTTGTCCCTTTAGCAATTCCAATGATTTTTCATTGGTACTTCTCATTAACATCCACTAAGCTCCCTTGCTACAAAAGGATACTTCATCATGCCTAAAGTCAAAAGCAATAGGACTCAACTGAGTCATCCAGTCAACTCCCAAAATAGCATCCATGGTTCCCAATGGTAACACCCTCAAATCATATTTGAAACAGTGATTTTGTACTTTCCACTCCACACCAGGGCATTGAGTGCAGCCAGCCACTTTACTACCATCTACAATGGTGACCATAAAGGGTTTCACTACTTCTTCTCTCAGGCCTAGCTGCCTAACCAAACTAGGATCAACAAAGCTATGGGTGGAACCAGTGTCTAGCAACATAGTGACTTTGTATCCCTTCATAACACCAGTAACCTTGATGGTATTGGTTTGATTCTTCTGATCCCCAAATGAGTTCAGAGTTATCTCTTCTGGATCATCCTTCAGTTGTTGAAGCTCTTCACAGTCCACATCAGCTACAAGGATGTCTCCATCATCATCTTGTTCTGCACCAGAGATGAAGTTGATATGCTTAAATTTGTAGACATGACCAGGGCCATATCTGTCTCCACACTTATAGCATAATCCTCTTTCCCTCTTGTACTGCTGCACCTGGGGTGTAATTCTTCTAAATCCTTCACCGATAGGCTCCTTCTCCCCCATTGTTGTTGGTTCAACTACCCTTCTGTCACTCCCTTGAGTGTTCTGAGTCCTCCAAGGTAGCCTAGGAATGTCTGGTCTGGGAACAACCACATGGATGTTTCTGCTGGTATTCAAGTTCCTATTCCTTCTGTGAAGATTTTCCAAGTTCATTTCCTGTAAAACAACAATCTCAAAAGCCTCTAGCAAGGAAGTGGGTTTAAACAGTTTAACCATAGGTTTTAACTCCTCCTTGAGTCCACTAATGAAACTGGAAATGTAATACTCTTCACTCATATAGGGATTCTTCATGACCATAAGAGCCTTCAAAGATTCAAACTCTTCCTGGTAAGCCCTGACTAAACCTTTCTGGTATAATTTGTTAAACTCTTCAGTCTCATTTCCTAATCCATATTCAGAAAACCTCTTTAACACAGCACACACAAAATCAGCTCAACTGTTAAACCTTTTAGACACCTTAACTGAATTATACCAGATCTCAGCTCTTCCTTCAAGATATATATCAATCACAGCTAGCCTAGCATGTTCATGCATGTTATGGAATCCAAAAAACTTATCAGCCTTCCTAATCCATTCCTTAGGGTTACTTCCATTAAATGCTTGCAGTTCTAGCTTAGGAAACACTAAACCTGTATTCCTCCCAGTCAAAATTGGTTCAACAAAGTTATTACCAGCATGAAATCCAGGCATTTCAAAATTAGGCACATACTCCCTACCCTGAGCTTCAGGAAATGGATTCATAGGGGTTTTAAGAGGAAATTCATGATGCATATTCCAGTAAGGCTTAGCATTAAAATCTTCATTCAAGCTAATCCTAGGATTGGTGATAACATTTCCTCTACCGAACTTAATAGGAGGTTCAGAATGCACCTGAAATGGAGCCTTCTGTGCCGCGGGATTGGATCTAAGTCCAGCTGCAGCTCCATCAGCTGAACTCTCTGCCCGGTCACCAGAGATAGCCGGAGATCTCTGCATCTGAAGCTGAAACATGCAATTTGTCTCCCCTGTGCTTTTAGCTGCCTCCATTTGTTGCTCATGGAGCTTCTGCTGCATCTCCCGCAACGAGAGATCCAATTGCTCACGCTGCTCCACGGCGTGGTTCTTCAGCTCAACTGTGCCCAAACGCATCTCCGTCGTGAAGTTCTTCAGCTCCAGTGAGACTCCATCGAATTTCGCTGTCAAATCTGCGACCTTGCCCTCCAGATCTTTGACTGTGTTCTTCATTGATTTCATTCGCGTCTCTGCCATCGGATCCGAGGAACGATCCGCTCTGATACCACTTGTAACAACTTAGGAATATATTTTGTATTAATTTGAAAATTCGCAGCACTACTGGCTGAAAGTACAGTGCTATAGGAGAAGAAATTGAGAGAAAATGGAGAAGAGAAGAGGAGAGAGAATATGCTAAAGTTCTTCTAACAAACTAGATTTTCTGATCATTCATTTCATGCCCCTTTCCTTGGATTCTTGTCCTCTTCTTATATCCACAGCTCAGCTTCTGCACATGGCCACTCCCTTCTTAGCTACACGACAAAAGCTCCCAGCTCATCCTCCCTTACTAAATTACCCTTCTAACCTTTACCATTTAAATGAAATGTAACATCCACATAAATGGTATCAATGGATAAATGGATATCTGATCCATTTAAATGGTACCAATGGATAATTATCCATTTGATCCATTTAATATCCATTGGATATGGATCACGAATATATCCGTTTTATCCTTTGACAGGCATATTCGCAACGTACGTTCAAAATCATCTATTTACAAAAAAAGAATAGAGATGATTTGAATTAATCTTATTTTACAAAATCTTGAGTGAGACGGTTCTACCATAAGCTTCTGGTAGGACAAATGATAGTTCAGTGTTTATTATATTTATTCCTGTGTTTGTAATGTTTGTTTGCCATAAAGCTATATTTATGTGTTTGTTACATTTGTTTGTGTGTTTCTAGGATTTGCTTGTCATAAGTTGTGTTCATGTGTGAAAGACAAACAAAACTTATAAACACACAAACAAAGTTAATAAACACATAAACTATCATTCGTCCAACACCATTAGTTTGTTGTACACTAATAATTTTTGCAACTCAAAAAATTTCAACATATTCGAGTATTCTTACATGTTTCATCATGCTTTACATTGGCTTTTTGACAATTAAACACCTCGAAATTAATGTAAAACGTGTTTTATTTTGTAGTTTTAAGAGTCGGACTTGTTTTTGAAATAAATTCAATATTAAGGACGTCAATTGTATTATAAATCATTATTATCACTTAATTTGATATGTGAAAGACATTTGATATTTTTTGGAGTTTATAGTGTAGCAGAAGTAGGTGATATGGAACAAACTGATAGTATTTACTAGTATGGATGCAAGGGTTAAAGATATTGGTTAAATGGATGTCTTGTCACTAAAATTCTTATAGTACGTAGAATCGTAATCACATTGATATAAAAAAATATCTTCAATCGGATTTTATTTTCACCTTTTCTATTAAGTTTAATTTTTTCACTGACGTCCTTCCAAGAAAATTGGAAGTGTCAAATTCTAAAACTCACTAGTACGGAACCTAATTGAACCCATATGAAATGTGACAAAACCCGAAACTTGTGTATTCCTAAAGCTATTTACCATAAATTATAGCTTCCCGAAATGATCATGCAATTAGCAATTAGGGTATCTAGCATACTATTATTGTATTTTGCTACCGTATCCCAAAAATAATAGAGGTGAAAAGATAGAAATATATTTACATGCATGATCGGGAGAATTTACAAATACATTGCGACTTATATATAAGAGAATTAATGTATATTTTCATCCAATATCTAGGTGTTATATATAAAAGGCTAGAGCAAACAATAAAATTAATCAGTTCTCTTTTATCAACAATTTCGTGCTTAAAATCTTGACTATTGTCGATGTAATCACGTGATTGAATTAGGGGTTCGAGTAATCATGTGTCATCATAAATTCATCAACCTATCTCAATTTCAATTCATCATCAAATCATCATTCTTCATCATTTCATCATCGTCGTCATCATCATCATTACTTTATCGTCAATCAATCTCATTTCTAATGTGGTTTACAAAAAGAGCTACAAGATAAGTGTCATACTTGCCTTTAGCTAGGTCAGCTGGTTCATAAGCGGCATTGGTCGTGGAGGTTTGACCAAACAATAAGATAAACTTGTAAACCGGTAGAGACTAGGGACGAATGAAGTGGTCGTATATGATAGAGTGGGGAGTTGAAGTGAAGGAAAAAAAAATGAGATTTAGAGATAAAGGAACTGACTGAACTAAAAAAAAATAAAAATTTAGTTTTCCAAGGGACTTAACAACTGTGCTCATCAACACCACTGATAAGGCAACCTCAGATGATAGGAAAGTACATAGCTAGTGGCTTCATGGGATCTTTCTTCATGCAAGAATAGTACCTCTCTCCATCTCCCATTCTCATCTTGTATAAAGAGGACAACGCATTGACAAACTCATCCGATCGAGTGACATTCTTCCCTTTGAACTTGAAATACATCTCCCCTGCGCCTCCTGAGCCCGACCCGCCTTTTAGGCATTTTCTTGTGTATGAAATTTGCAACTAGCTAGCCTTTCTCTCCCTCCCCTCTCTGTGTTTCCGGCCATTTGTCCGGCCAGTTTTCAGAAATCCAGCCTTTCGATCGACTTGATTGTATACGGATGTAGATTCAGCCTCTCCATCGACTACTGAAGAGAGAGGGATATCAGAAAGGGATCTGTCGATTGACTGAAGAAAGGGGATTTGGATTTATGGAGAAGGGGGGAGTCGGAGAGGAGCGGAGGGTTTCTTTTTGTGAGGAGGCTAGGGATAAAAAATATCGTTTTGTTTTATTAATTATGTATTGTATTTATTTTATTTTTTTGTTTGCTTTTAATATGAGTAGTTAAATCTCTAGTCCGGCTTAGGGTTTTGAAGCATTAACTAGATTTATGTGAAGCCTAAATGTGCTCGATAATCTTTTGTGTGGATTCTTAATTATTCTCTGTGTATATTTGATTTCTGAGTTTCTTAAGATCTGATCAACCTTAGGTTATTTGGAATAGTGCCAATTAAATTCCGTTATTTATTTGTATCTAGTGGGTAGATTTAATTAGTGGCGAAACCAACAACAGATGGTGAGAATAATGGATAGGTAATTTGTAACAATTTATTTGATTATGGGTTATCTAAATCAGAATTCTTTGGTTCTTAATGATGTTAAGATATTAAATCTAGTCCAGGCAGTTCCAACTAGGTTATATTTTGATTAGAGAAGTAGTCAGTTTATAGCTGATTCTTGCTGGCTATCGATAAACTAAGAAGAAATTGCACTGTGTCTTGTAGTTGATTCTCGGCAGTCTATAACTCGTTGGTTCCCCGATGATCAAAAATAAATCATATGTTAATGTGGATTTACCCGTTGCCGGATTCTTTTATTTCATTGATATTTGTGTTTCTTTCTTTGTTATCTGCATTCATAGTTTAGTTTACTTTAGTTTCTTAGTTTATTATTAAAAACTCTCTCAAGATAAAGGTGGTAATATCTCTAGAAATAGAAATTTGTCAACACTATTCTCTACGGGATCGACCTTGCTTATTATGTGCTTGGATATAAATATATGTGTTTTCAGGTTTATTTGATAGAAAAACGACCTATCACCCAAAAATAATAGAGGTGAAAAGATAGAAATACCATTCACACGCATGATCGAGATAATTTGCAAATACGTCTTTGCGACTTATATATAAGAGAATTAATATATTTCGTTAAAATTAGTGAAAAGAAAAAGATAAAAAGTTTAAAGATAAGAAAAGAGAAAATATAAGATGGATGATAATTATGATTAAAACTACAATTAAAAATTAATAACAAATTTATAAAAGTTAGGACCCAAAAAACTTGGGGTCCTATTCTTTGGAGCCACTTGCACTCCCTCAAAGACGGCCCTGAATACGCACACTCCATGCACATTCTACCCTATTATCAATCACTGCTAGCCATGTCTCATGCACACAAACTAGTAATTTTTTGTGTTTAAACTCAGAATCTTAAGATTCATAATTAGTTAAACATGGAGGCTTTTGTAAAATGGGTGATGTCATTGGTGGTGGCGGCCATGGCGGCAATGCTGTGGCGAACGTACGATATTTTTATTGTGAAGCCGGGAAAACTACGGCGGTTTCTAAGCCGGCAAGGGATAGCCGGGCCTCCGGCAATGCCTGTGCTAGGTAACATATTGGAGATAAAGAAATCTCGTAATTCCGGCACCACCAAAATACCTCCGGTGGGTGGAGTAGTTCCAAAGGAGCACAGATGCGCAGATGCCATCTTCCCCTTCTTCCAGGACTGGCAGAACAAATATGGTACATATACATAAACTGCTCCACTCAAAAACTCTACAAAAATTCCAGGATTCAAGTTTTATTAATGCTGTTTAATTATTACAGGTGATGTGTTCGTGTTTTCTTTGGGAAATCTGCACATATTATTTGTTACAAGGCAAGAGATTGTGAAAGAGATGGCGACTCGCACATCCTTGAGTTTTGGGAAGCCTTCTTACCAAGCCAAGGAACACAGTGCTCTTCTTGGTCACAGCATTTTGACAACCAACGGCCTTCCTTGGGCTCATCAGAGGAAGCTGCTTTCACCCGAGCTCTACATGGACAAGGTTAAGGTACGGACTTCCCTCCGTCCCTGCTCAAACTGCAACAGAATCTTTTCACGATATTCATGATACATGTTTATATCTATGTATATATATTGATATCAGATAAAAAAGTTGATGTTAATATACTACTGCAATTCATATTTTTGGTCATGTTTCTGTCAATATATATTCGGTCAAAATTTAGCATCTTCGACCCAAAGAAGATTATGATTTCACTACCCTAAAAATCTTCAGAAACATTATAAAAATTCTGATCATGCAATATTTTGTTGAAAATAGTAAATTTTACCTTGTATATTTTCAGGGAATGATGAAGATGATCGAGGAATCTGCAATGACAATCATTAATTCCTGGGACAATCTAATAGAGGAAAGTGGTGGGAATGCTGATATAAGAGTTGACCCCTACATGAGACAATATTCTGGAGATGTAATATCAAAGGCTTGTTTTGGGAGTAACTACACCAAAGGAGAACACATATTTTCCAATTTCAATTCGCTTGTGGAAGCCAACTCCAAGAAGAACATGGCCATAGGTATCCCTGGCATGAGGTAATTAAATCATGAGTCCGTCTCACCATAAGCTACATTGATGCTTGTATATTTACGACTTAGTTATAGAAACATGACTATTTTACCATACCGACGGTTGGAAAATGAAATGTTGCAGGTATCTTCCGACGAAAAACAATAGGAAGACATGGTCACTGGCGAAGGAAATCAAGAAGCTGATTCTGAACGTTGTGAAGGAGAGGATCGAAGCGGGGTACGAGAAAGATCTGCTGCAGATGGTGATGGAAGCTGCAACCAAAGATGGGAACATGATCAGCCAAAAGGCCCTGGATTCATTCGTCGTTGACAACTGCAAGACCGTGTACTTCGCCGGGTACGAGAGCACTGCCATCTCAGCCGCCTGGTGCCTCATGCTCCTAGCCGCCAATCCGCAGTGGCAAGAACGAGTCAGGGCCGAGGTCCTCGACGTCTACAACGGACGAGCCCCCGACGCCGGCTCCATCCGTCACCTCAAATCGGTACAATATTATTCATTCATTACCATGCATGATTATATATTAGCATTTTTCAACTTATTGTGTTGGTTGCTGCAGCTTACAATGGTGATCCATGAGTCGTTGCGGCTGTACCCGCCGGCGACGATCATATCGAGGGAGGTGTTCGAGGACATGAAGTTCGGGGACACTGTGATACCGAAAGGGCTCAACGTGTGGGCGTTCGTGTTGACGCTGCACACCGACCCTGAGATATGGGGAAGCGATTCCTTCGAATTCAATCCGGAGAGGTTCGCCGACGGGGTTTCCGGCGCCTGCAAGTATCCTCAGGCGTACATGCCGTTCGGGATGGGACCGAGGGTCTGTTTGGGGCAGCATCTGGCCGTGGTGGAACTCAAGGTCATGGTGGCTCTCGTCGTCTCGCGCTTCACTGTTACTATCTCCCCTACCTATAAACATTCCCCTGTTTTGCGCTACATCATTGTGCCGGAGCATGGAGTCAACTTGTGTTTCAAGAAACTTTCCGGTGACAACCAGCCGGAGCAGGAGAGGGCTTAGAACAAGACTTGATCAGTATTGTGCTACTGTGATTAAACTTTACAATTAGTGTACGAATAAACTTTACTGGGAGATGCATAGGAAATTAATCAACCATTTCATGAATAAAAGAGCATTTTTGAATTTTGGGTGTTACTTAAGGAGCAGTTCAGAACTTCATATTTACAAGAATATTTTTGGTGACCTAATTTTGAAATATTTAGCACAATAATTAGGTAAACCCTCATACTCTCTGTATTAGTGCCAAAATATAGTGTCTCTATTATTTCATCCAAACATTTTTTTTGTAAATCGTAGAGTAACATAAATTTCCACAAACCCTAGGTATATGAGGCGTTGTTAATTATATTCAAGATTGTTTTATCAACTTTCGAAGGTTGACCAATCGAATTACCTATTGACATCATAGCCTAGTAAGCAACGAATTATTTGACGGGTAAACCAAATTCTAGATACAAAAGATATATGAATCTTGCATTTCGATTAAAATTTAATAGCTCATTTAGTAGAAAAAGTTGTGAACAGTTTGAAAAATATTTGGTTCAATCTTGAAGTAGACGAACATGAGCCAAGCTCGAGTTCGACATCTTTGTCGAGCTCGAACCTATAATTATGTTATATAAAATTTATTATTATGTATAAATTAGAGTATATTAGTGTAATATAAATGTTTTTTAAGGTTTTAATTAAGGAAAACAAGTCAAATTTGTTCGAACAAGATTCAACTAAGGCCTTGTTTACTAAGTCAATATGTTCAGATAGCTTATTTCTTGATGTATTGAACTGAATTGAACTGAACTGAGCTGAAGTGAAAATTGATGTATTGAAAAATGGAATCAGCATGACTGAATTAACCTGAATTTCATCAAATTGCATTTTCACTAAACTGAACTTAATTGAACTGAACTGAACTGAACTGATCTACAGATAAGCTCTGGTAAACAGGGCCTAACTCGAGCTAACGACCAAGTTTAAACTCATCAAATACCGTTGAGGTTAAGGCCGAACTGAATTTTTTATATTCGAACGAGCTCGAACTTGAAATTGAATATCTATTCATTTACTAGATCGAACTCGATTAGACCAAATCTCGGCTCGGCTCATTTACTGCCCACTTTAAACTATCTAAACATATATATACTATGACTCGGTAATTCGAGAAAATGACATAAATGGTGCACACTTTTTGATGAAATAACAGGTTTCGTGTCCGCTTTTATAAAATGTTCCCAAAACATTCACATTTTCTGATAAAATATACCAATTTAGTCCATTACCCATTGATGACTATAAAATCACTTTTTAGAAAAAAACATAAATTGACGAAAATATGACATTTTAAAATTGATCACTCAATAAAATTATTATTCGTCATATTAATCGAAATTATCGACATGATATAATTTATTAATTATTATAAATACAACATACCGAAAATATAAATTTTGTATTGGGAAATATTTCACTAAAATATCATTATTTTCGATCGAGTTGGAGCTCGAACCAAGATTTCATTAGCTCGTTCAAATTTGAGCCAAGCTCAAACTCAATTTTTTGTGAAAAAGTGAACTCGAGACAGGGTTTTTCGAGTTCACTCAATTCATTTACAATTATCGATCAATACTTGCTATCTTTGAGAATTGCTTCCCAGACTACTAGGCGATTCTTGAGTTCATCATTATGTTTGATATATATCCTCAAAATTATTTTTATTAATTAGCGTCTAACATTTGCACATAAACCCCTCTTAAATATTATAAGAATGTCCGTTGAAAATAATATATCATTTTTCAACATACTAATCTTTGAACGAACTGTTTACCTGCAATAATAGGTCACCAACAGGTAAGGGAACTGAATAGGTACATTTCATCAAAAGTTGGGAATATTTTTGGAACATTTTATAAAAGTGGGCACCAAAAAGTATGCACAATTTCTGTCATTTTCTCGAATTACCGAGTTAGTATATGTTTAAATAGTTTAAAGTGGGCAGTAAATTGGGACATATTATTTCACCAAAAAGTATGCACCAGTTCTGTCATTTTCTCATTTTTAAACTTGTCAAGTATGAAGTTAAATTAAAATGTACGGTACAAACATGTATCTTTATCAACGGTGACAAAGCAACCAATGAAGTTGAACAAACGGAAAATAAAGTATTCAGGTTAATAAACCGTTTTTTCTCTTTCTCTTCACAACTTCTTCACCCTTCCTTTATAATCAAGTATTTTCCTCATTTGTTCCTTTAAACATAAGAATGCCTTAATATTTCATAATTTGTTTCTAGCCACAATTAAAAAGTGTACAAAAATTTCATCATCTTCTAGAACGACCAGCAGAATCCGCGTGACAAAATGCGTACGCTCCACTAAAAATGGTAGTAAAACCAGTGTAACGCCACATTTTTCCTCAAATGGATTCCACAATACAAATGCGGAAAAGATTTCCTCGTGGATTTCGTTGATGTCTCACGCATTTAGTTCAATCTAAACCAACATAAATATGTTCATCAGCCATCAAAATCAAACACACCCACTTTCAATTTATCAATCTAGCTTGCAAGATTGTTTTTTATTAACTAGTAAAAGGTAAGATTATCATTTATTTTTTAAGATTGGTTCAAATTATACATTTGATGATGAACCAAATGTATCTTTAACAGGGGAACATCTACAGAACATGTAGAAATAGTTTTTGTATTAATTATGTTCTTTAGGTGTGTTGATGCGAGTTCCTTTGAAGTTTTTTTAAAAGCGTTCCAACTTAGATTATAACATTTTACTTGTATAAATATTAATGAATACTAAACATAATTTTTGCAGTATACTTGTAAAATGGAGAATGATGCCGGGAAGTCTGACGTAAGAAAACAACACAAAGCTCAATTTTGGGAAAACATGCGTAAGATATTTAAAGATGAGAAACTTAGGATTCAAGCCGAGAAGCTGATAAGGGCACCGAGAGTTCTTCAAGTTGAGAGTTCCAATTCTTCTGAGGGTTCCAATTCTACTGAAATTTTCAACTCTACTGCTGAGAGTTCTAATTGCACCCCACAGGATCAAGATGGAAATGGAAAGATTTCTCACCCAAATAAGAAGATTTCTGAAAAATGAGGACAAAAGCGAAGAATTGTCAAACTCTATTTTGTAATAAATTTGCATTGGATTTGGTTGTCAATCCAAAATGCCCTCTTTTATATGTCGTTCCGATCTGTTAATTATTGTTATTTGTATTATTATTTGCAACAATAAATTATTAAATAAAAAAAGTATATTTAGCCTACAATCTACGCAAAGCTCAAGGATTTTAATAAAGGTATAAGAGCAAAACCAACATCTATGCTAAAGTAAAATAAATTGGTATATACAGATTTTAGACCTTTGTGAGCTCCAACAACTATGCCATGGTGCTATAAAATAGATTTTTGGAGAAGAGAGAAGATTTTGATTGGTATATCTATATGGGTAAATGAAAATGGCGGTCTAAAATTAATGCTATAATTAATTTTGAATTTATATTCCTTTTTTAAAAATAAAAATTTAATTTTATGATTGATTCTTAGTTTATTTAAGCATTTTGACAAACACTTTGTGTGCATAATCTTCATAATACTGAGCTAATTTAATATTACCAGTTTTTCAATAACGGAGATACAATAATTTAACTACAAAACTCAACAATTATAATTAGAGAGACAATGGTGAAGAGTGTAGGCGAGTGATACAGAATTGCAAAGCCTAACTTTTCCAAACAGACAAGCGACGGAGAAAGCTGACGACTCAGTTTCGGAAAATATTTGCAATTATATAATTTCAGAACCTGAAGTTGAAGGGAAAAGTCGGTGAGATGGAGAGAGCGTTTTGTGCCTTGTCGGTAGGCAAAAAGGGACAAAGAATTAATTTTTTATTGTTCTTGTTTGTGTTAATAGATGTTAGATATGTAAAACAGAAATTTCGTTGGAGTTATGCCCAAATAATATATAGGATTCACAATTTAACTATATATTTTGGAGTTACTTTTACCATAGCTGTTGGATTTTCTCTGAGAGAATCATCTCTATGTATGGAAAATAGTAAGCATTTTGAGTGTTTTTTTTTATTAAGCCATCATATGATGGAGGGAATTCTATTTGGCTTCCCCAAACCTTCACAAAAATAAATAAATACAACCAGAGCAAAGAAGCTCAGTTCAGAGTATCAATGTAGCAAAAGAATCAAAAGCATCTACGACAACATTGTGTGTAGCTCTAACTAAAACCCCCTTACACTTTAGTGAGTCGTTTCCCAGACGAACCACAAGATTGTCCAGGGGCTAGTAAGAGGAGCTACTTCTGGTAGATGAGATTGGAGATACTGGACAAGCACTGGGACAACAAACCACAGCACCATCTTTGGAAGGTCAGAAATGATACATTTCCATTGTTGTTAGAATGAGACAAAAGTGCATGCTCCATCCTTGTCAAATGAGATAGAGTAGCATCTGGAAGTGTTGGTGTATTCATTCCACCAAAGCAGTACCTGAAAAGAGGAGATTTTCATCAGCAGTATCCATTCTTTGATATTCTGAGTGAAGGCATGTTCAGCTGATCAAGCCTAATAAGTCCTTGCACATTTGCTGGGAGAGAAGAAAAGGAATCAAATATTGCACTGCTCTCATTAGCTAGTACAAGTTTAGCTATTGCATCAGCTACTTGGTTTCCTTCTCTATGGATATGAAGAATGATGCAATTTTTGACTAAATGATGCATGTCATCAACAAGTTGAAAAAGCTTCCAATGAGCAGTTACAGGATTAAGAACAAATGAGATGGCATTTAAGCAATCAGACTCAATGATTATACTATCAGAATAAATGCATACATCATGTAGAACAGATTTGATAGCAGAGAGCTCAGCTTCTAGAGCTGAAACAGAATGAACACAAGAGCACAAACAAAACCACCCATATTATTTCTAACCACATAACATATACTAGCCAGAGCATTTGATGCTGACCAAGATGCATCAACATTAATTTTAACACCTTTAACAGGCTTGGTCCAGCAGATTCTGTAAATTTTTGGCTTGGGAGGTTTGATAAATAGAGGGAGAAAGGAGTGGACAGCTATATCTTCATCCATTTGAGATGAAATATAGAAAGGCTTAGCATAGAACATGTAAAATACCTGATCCCTAATGCTATTAATAACAAAAGGAGCATGCATTTTGGTGTTCTCAAAAAACCATCTATTCCTAGCTTTCCACAAGTTCCAAAAGGTTATGGATAGTGAAAGTCTAATGATGGAGTTGTGCAAATGTGATAAGCCCGGGAAAGTGAGGTAGAAAGAGAGCCTTTCCCAGATAGAATGAAAATGTCTATCTGAGATTCCCATGAATTGGTGCACAGTTTTCCACACAGATAAAGAAAAAACACAGGAATTGAAAAAATGAACAAGAGAATCCTCATGCATACACACAGGGCACTTAGATGGAAGGTTAAATTTCCATTTTTTGAGAATATTATCAAAGGCAACAAGGAATTGATCAGCCTCCACATAAACACTGAAACTTTTTTCTCCATTTTTGAATTCCAAAGATGATGAATGGAAGAGATAGTACCTCTGTGTTCTCTAATCTGGTTATAAGCAGATTTGAAAGAGAAATCTCCAGTGCTCAATCTATCCTCTCTGTGCTCAGCTAACTTAGAATCCTGCAAGAGAATAAGTACTTCAGGAGATAGGAGAGGAAAAAAGTTGAGTCAAATAATCATGTTTGTTGGCTTGAAAATCAGAGACCTTTGTGGCACTAGGAATAGAGGTGTGTGAGATGTCACATTGATCACATAAGAGTCCAACATCAAGCCAATTAGATGTCCAAAAATTGCATAGACTTTTACCAATAATCACTCTAGACTGACTCTCACACCAAGCAGTAACTGAACAAATTCTTCTCCAGTTAGGAGAGTTTTTATAAGAGTCAGGCAAGGAAGCAATAAAATGTGTCCATAAAAGTTTAGAGTTTTGAAATTTTCACCACAACTTGGTGGAGCAAGTATGAATAATTGAAGAGATTGATCTAAAATCCAAACCATTTTGGTTCAGAGGGAAACAAAGTTCATCCCATCTTTTCCAAGACTTTTTGGGTTTTAAGTCATTTTCTCCCCAAAAAAATATGCTCATTTTTCTTTCTATTTTTTTAATGACCTGTTTTGGAGGAGAAATAACAGACCATATATGCTATGGAATGGAAAAGATGCATGAACTATTTTGAGTGTTGAATAATTATTCTGCGGAATTTTAAGTATCATGCCGATAAACTCCCACTGACACTTTATGTACAAAAAATTATTATACGATATAATTATGATGCGGAGTCGTTTGGTACGCGTATACTATGAGGTAATTGCCATTTCTGAGAATTTTAGCATGGGTCGTGTTATTTGGTAGGATAAATCTCTCAAGGATAAATGTGTCATCTACTTTGTAACACTCGAAAAGCTCGTTCGACATATTTTCTCACAACCTTGACGAATCTACATGCTATTATCTCTCGGATGAGATTTATCCTTCATATGCAACTTCGATCCAGTCAATATTAGAATCTTGTTTAGAAAAAGAAAAGTTGTTCACAAAATGTCAAGAAGCTGTGAGAAAATATGTCGAACGAGCTTTTGGAGTGTTACAAAGTAGATGGCACATTGTGAAAGGCTCGGCGCGTATGTGGAATGCCAAGGATCTGGGCAAGATCATGAAAACATGTATTATATTCATAATATGATCATTGAAAGTGAGATGCGTAAAAAAATCAACCCTGAAGATTGGATTCCTCATGTGGATGAAAAGATTGATAATGTAAGTGTGGAGTGTGACTACATCATTTTTAATTAGGAATTTTTCATCCTTGTGTGTGCGAATTTTATGCTATTCACTTTCCGGACATTTACCCCACTTTTATTAATATTTCTTTCACTGTATACGCCGCTAACGTCTCTCCCAACGTTCACATAACAGTTTTTCCATGGCGGAGCCGCCACTTCCTCATGGCTACACCGCTGAGAAAAAGTCCTTTCTGCAAACCCTCACCACCAAGCATCAACCCCTCTATTCTGCTCTTCCCAACATGCCCAATCTTCATCCAATCACATAATACAAGGGTAAAATCGCATATATATTACCACCAGAATAAGGGGCTATCCTGGCTTCCTACCACCATAATGCTCTTGTCGGCAAGTTTAGCAGAGGGAAACCCTCCATGGATTCACTCATTGCAGCATTCAAATCGATCGGTTTCATTGGGCGATACCAACTAGGTTCACTGGACTTCAAACATGTACTCATCAGATTCCAAGAAAAAGGGGATTACCAGCGATGTTGGATGAAAGGGGTTTGGAGTTTCGGCAACGCTACTATGAAGGTCCAGAAATGGACTCCAGAATTCTCGCCGGAGCAAGAATCCCCAGTCATCCCTGCCTGGGTAACAATTCATAAGCTCCCTATCCTATACTATAATTCTTCTGCTATTGAGGGTATTAGTTCTCAAATTGGTAAATTTCTTAAGATGGATGCTGCTACAATAGCCCTTACTAGACCCTCTGCCATTAAAGTGTGTGTAGAGATTGATCTCCAAGCTTCTTTACCTGTTTCTATAGTTGCTAGGATAAGTACCAATGTTAAGGATTATGCTATTGAATTTGATCAGCTCCCATCCTACTGCAACCATTGCAAGGTTATAGGACACTCTGAAAAGGACTGTGGTTTTTTACACCCTGAGCTTAAGAGAAAATCAAAGCATTATGATATCCTCCCACAGGCAAACCTTACAAACCAAATCCTAGAGGCTCCTAGGAAAACTTATGCTAATATGGGCACTAAACAGCCTGGAGGGGCAGGTAGTTCAGGCCTTACAACCCAAAAGAAACAGAAAGTGCTACATGCTCCTATTGGTCAGGTTGTTATTCAGAAAAGAGTTTTCAGGAAGGCTGTGAAGGGTAAATTCAAAAAGGCCAGGAAAACCAAGACTGCTTACAAGTTCATCCCAAAGAAAATGGTTACTCCTGCAATAAGCTCTATTCCTGATGTATTCTCTTCTCTTGTGATAAACTCTCGCATCCCTACAGTGAACTCAAATATACTCTCTACCACCATTGATGAAAACCTTCCTAATACCCCCTATGCCCTTCCCAAATTCCCTACACTAGCTATGATTTCTAACATTCCAGCACTATCCTCTTCACCAGTGATCTCCTCACCAATGATCTCCTCACCATGGATCTCTTCCAACCCCTTTCTCAGTACCCAGAAGAACTGTGATGATACTCAACTCTCTCATGATTCTAGTCCTATATCACATGTACTGTTATCTAGTGGGAACTCAAAAAAATCCAAAAATAAATCCAAGAAGTCCTCCAGGGCTCTTTCTCCCACACTTCTTGCTAAGGATGACATTGCTATCCAAGGTTTTCAAAGGAACAACAATTTTTCCCCTTTCTACACAGACAGCTCTAAGTTCCATTCTCAGGAGAAATTCATAAATAAATTTCAACCTCTGGAAAATCTCCCTCAGTCCATGCAGGACCTGATAGATGGTCCCGTGCCCTCTATTCATTCTCCAGATGCTATAGACAGGGACATAATTTCATCTAAAGAGCAGGTAATATAAACATAGCTCAGGTATCTATCCCTACTCTTCTCAAAAGAACAAAAAGAAAATCTAGGAAAAATGCTTATATTGATCAGTTGCATCAAGTTGCTTATTTTCTTAGATCTTCTACAAAAATCTCAAATAGTAGTCATTTATGATGAGTACAACTTTGAAAATCAACATGCTAGTTTGGAATATTAGAGGAATGGATACTTATATAACTAGACTTGAAAGATTATTTATTTCTCATGAACCTGATTTGCTATGTATTATTGAACCTCTTCATCGTGATCATGAATGTTTATCTTATATGCATACTCTCCATTTTGATAATTGCATGTTTTCTGGCACTGGCCAAAATTTGGTTGTTTTGGAAAAATAACATCACACTCTCTGTAATCACTCAGCACAGACAATTTCTAGCAGTCTCTATTTACAGTCATACTTTAAGAACTCCAATGGAAGGAATTTTTGTGTATGGCTTAAGAACTAGGACTGGCAGGAAAGAGATGTGGGAGGATTTAATCTCTTCAGGTCTATCTAATGTTGTATATATAGGAAATTTTAATGCATATAGGTCCAGCTCTGAATATAAGGGCCCCTCTACTCCCAAACTTGGAACCATTAAAGATTTTAATGATTTTATCCAAGCTTTGGCATTAGAGGAGATTTATACAGTGGGCAACCATTTTACATGGACAAATTCTAGGCTGCATCTCACTATTGAAAGATTAGACAGAGGTCTAGCTTCATCACAGTGGAACATTAATTTCCCCTCTTCTTCTATCCTTGTTCTCAATAAAGAAACTTCTGATCATTGCCCTCTTCTTCTTACAGTAAGCAGCTATATTCCATCCACTCCTAGATCTTTTAGGTTCCTAAACACCTGGTTTAAGAGACTTGAATTTATAGAGGTGTTAAAGAACAACTGGAGCCCTCAAATTTCTGAAAAAGGAATGACGGGTTTCTTTCTTAAGCTCAATATACTTAAACTGTTTCTGAAATATTGGAACGGAGAGATCTTTGGTAATATTTGCAATAATGTTATCAAAGCAGAAGAAGTTCTGAGGCTACAAGAAATTAAATATGACCTTAATCAAAATGATTTTGAGCTATCTAAATTGAAAGATGCAAAAACATTTTTGAACCAAGCCTTGAAAGAGGAAAAATATTTTTGGAAACAAAAAGCCAAAATAGAATGGCTTAAAGAAGGAGATGAGAATACTGCTTTCTTCCATAAATCTGTCAAAGAAAGGAAAAGTAGGCTAAGCATTACAAAAATCCAAAACTCTCAAGGAGTATGGATTGATGATAATGCTGAGATTGAACAAGAAACATGTTCCTTTTATGAATCCCTCCTCACAGCTGATACTCCTTCTTCATCCCCTTTCCTCTCTCACTTTCTTAATCAAATCCCCACCTTGATCACCTCTGAGGAAAATGCCCTGCTTAATAGTTCTGTCATCATGGAAGAGCTTAAAACAGTGGTTTTTGATCTGAATAAATCCAGTATTCCTGGTCCTGATGGATTCACAGCTTATTTCTACATTAAAGCTTGGGATATAATTCGTGAAGACCTCCTCTCTGCAGGTAATGATTTCATGATCAATCCCATTATCCCCCAGGTTATAGCCAGTACATGGATCACTATAATCCCAAAAAAGAGATTCCTATCTCTTTCATGCCTATCCAAAGTCTCCAATAAGATTTTTTCAAAAATCTTAATGGAAAGACTAAAACCTCTCATGCCAAAATTGATATCTCATCATCAATCTGCTTTCTTAGCCAATAGAGATATATCAGACAATGTGCTCTACTTAAGAGAGATGATGAGATTTATAAATAATAAAGGAAGAGACACAAATTGTATTCTTAAGCTTGATCTTCAAAAAGCTTTTGGCAGAGTAAGCTGGTCATTTATGAGTTCTGTCCTTTTTAAATTTGGATTTAATGGTGTTTTTGTGCATGTTATTTTGAAAAATCTGTCACAAGTTTGCTTCTCAATACTGATAAATGGAAAACCAGTGGGATTCTTCAAAGCTACTAGAGGAATCAAACAGGGAGACCCCTTTCTTATTCAATCTCTTTTCTGAAGCTTTCACTAGGTCACTGGCATATGTTTATGAAATAGGACAAGTTGATTATTTCAATATTCCCTGCAATTCTATTCCTATATCACATCTTATATATGCTGATGACACCATCATATTTTTAAAAGCTAACAAAACAAGTCTTACAAGGCTCAAAGCCTTTCTTGTAGTCTTTGAAAATGTCTCTGGTCAGAAAATAAACTTTGAGAAAAGTGAAGTTTTCTATAGTAAACATGCATCTTTACATTCTGTTAATCTCATTAAGTCCATTTTAGGTATGAAAATAGGGTCATACCCATTCAGATACCTAGGATGCCCTATCTTTGCTGGTAAAATGCTCAAATCCCACTTTCAACCTGTTCTTGAAATGATTAACTCTAGGTTGAATAGTTGGAAAAATAAATGGCTATCTGTAAGGGGTAAATTGACTCTCATTAAATCATGCATATATTCCATACCTCAGCATATCTGGGCTATTTTTGACCCTCCAAAACTGATCATAAAATCTCTGGAGAAGGCAGTTTCATCCTTTTTCTGGGGTAAAATTGATCAGAAGGACAAAAAGAAGTGGAGGAAATGGAATGACACGTGTTACCCTATTTCTGAAAATGGAATAGGAGATCTATTTCAACCATAGTCAAAACTTTCTCAGTTAAACTATGGTGGAAATATCAAATGACACAAGCTCCATGGACACTTTTCCTTGCTTCTCTTCCAAACTCATCTAAAAAATCATAGACATGGAAAAGAATTTGCAAAATTGATGAGTTTGCATCCTCACAGATAAGAGTCATCATAGGAAATGGTTCCTGTAGTTTTTGGAATTCTACATGGTCAGGAAATCTTCCCATTATTGACCTTGTTGATCCAAGTCTAACTAACATTCCAGAGGAGTGCACTGTTGAGCAATTTGTTGTCAATAAGGATTTTACATGTCATCTATAGCTACTTTGTTATAGAATACTTATATCATTCATCTTTTACAGGAAATCAGACTTTTCCCAAATCTAGAAGACAGGTTGATATGGAAACCAGATGTAATGGGCAACTTCACTTTCAAATCTGCCTACCAACTCCTCAGGCCAAAAAAAGGGACAATCCAATCCATGTCTAAAATCTGGTGTTCAAGATCACCAAAGAAGGTATCATTACTCATGTGGAGACTTTTCAATACCTTACTTCCTTTTGATGACATACTCAAATGGTCTGGTTTTTGTCTCCCTTCTAAATGTCCGTTCTGCAACAGTGCTGATAGTCTTGATCATTTTTTCAATAGTTGTGCTACTGCTATGTATGCTTGGAAAGAAATTCATTCTTTCCTATGTATTGGTAACCCAGTCTTTCCATCCTTATGGTCTAGATTGTCTGGTTATTGGTTTTATAATGGTCTTACATAACTGCGCACACAGCTTGTCAATCTTGTTCCCTCCTTTGTATGTTTGGTTCTCTGGAAAGCCAGAAACAAAAAGCTTTTTGATGAACTAACCTCTTCTCCCCAGCATATTGTTAAGGAAATCAAAGAAATGATTTACAATTCTTTCATCATAAAACCCTTTTACCTTTCCAAAGATCATGCCATTGATATTGCAAATACAGGGGTTCTTCCTAAATGGTTGAAACCCCCTAAACCAAATATAGTCAAGGTCATTTGGAAAAAACCCCCTAATGGAGTTAAGGTAAATGTGGATGCTGCTTGGAATTCATCAACCAACAGAGCAGGGATTGGTATTATTTTTAGGAATTCCATAGGTGATTTTCTACATGCTAGTTGTTTCTATACCAAAGCTCTATCCCATTTAGAAGCATAATTCAGAGCTATCAAATTGGGTATTCACACTGCACACTCTATGCACCTCTTCACTTTTAGGCTTGAATCATATTGTCTTAATGATGTCAAAATGATACATAATCCATTCACAGCCCATTGGAGAGTTTCTAATATTGCACATCAGGTTAAATGCTCACTTTTCCCTGCTATAATCACTCGTACTCTTAGGCAAGGTAACCAATTGGCTGATATTCTTGCAAAGCATGCTCTTAGGAAACACATTTCATGTGAACTAAGATGGAACACAATGCCCCAATCTGCCAGAGGTTCCCTTTGTCTTGACAAACAAGGGCTACCTTTCTTAAGATTTATTGAATAGATGCTACTGATTACTTCTCTAATTTTTGGCAGGTTTCTCTCTGAGTCCAGTTGGAAATCTTCATCATATTTCTGACATGCTCCATCACAGCAACTGGTTTCACTGATTGCTACATTCTGAGCTGCACCCAAATGACACAAGACCTGTTATCAGTTTCTCACTCTGGTGCTTTTGTATAGATATAAATACTTCTATCAAGGAAAATTACATGAGTTTATTTTTACTCCATAGGCTGACAAGGGGTTTTGTGTTTGCTCATGAAACCACTGACAAGCAAGTGGAGTGATTCTATCCTCTATTCTATTAGCTTTCTTCCCTTTCTGTTTTCAGTTATCTAGAATGAGTAGCCTAGTCTACTTTCATTCTTTTTGAAGGCAACCTCTGGTGCCTTGTGTAGTGTATGACACCGTAGTCTCCTAGCTTTTAGGTTTCTATGTCTTTGCTGCACTGAGCCTATGGCCTTACTTACTTGCAGCTTATTGTATCTTTTTTCTTTTGTTTTTTTATAAGGTTAGGGAAAGCCTATACAATCCCCCACCAACGATGGCTTATCTTTAAAAAAATAAAAGGAGTGTGACTACAACATTTTTGTTTCAAAAATGATTAGCCGGCTCAAAGAAATACGAAGCACAAGCATCCACAAAGACTTGAAAGCTGATCTTATATACCATCTGTGGAATAGACAAGGTGTTGCAAGAGGGTAAAACGAAACAAAAAACAAACTTTCACCGAATGAATCGAACGAGTAAAATGAAAGAACACAATCAAGTTCCTTTCTTTTTAGCATTGTGATTAGTAATCACCAAACATTATATAGCATACAAGAACTGAACTCAAATTTCCTAGAGGTATCAAAGAACAGTTCCTAAAAATTTATACTGTAAAACAAAATCAATGATGATTCACTTCATGGATCAACGGAAAGTTTCTAGGTTAATAAAACACCAACTATCCAGAGAGAAACTTACTTTCGATTTCGTGAAATCATCAACAGAGAATAACCTGAAACTTGCAGAAGTAATTAACTATATAGATGTGGTTTAGCGCCAAACCCAAAATTTAATTGCCCGCTCATTTTTTTGGCTGATTTGGCAACGGGTGAGTTTCAATTTGATCATCGGAAAAACGACGCCCAACTTGACGCATGCGCTCAATTTCTTCTCCACGTTAGAGTGACTATATTGGTTGACTTTTGGATTGGAGCATCTATTTTTAGTTAATTGTCAATTATATTGAGGTGACAAAGAGAATTGCAAAACTCTGTCTTTCATCCAAACAGGATTCCTCATTTACTTTTGGTTTGCTTCCTAATGAGATACAGGGTATTACAGATCATTGGTGATCAATGATCACCAATGACTCTCAATTTATTTCTGGTGGAAAACTCCAGCAGATTCATGGTGCCTTTACTGAGGAATGGAGTTTGTCTCCTTTTGCTCTGGAACTAATTTGATCTATAAATAGGCTAGGAATGTTGTACATATTTCTCTCATTTAGCTAGTCCTCTTGACTAAGTTGAGTTTTGTTTCGACGATTCTCTAATCTATTCGGAGGATACTAGCTAATTTTTTGAGTTCATTATAGAATACTAGCCTATTTTTTCATTCTTTTGGAAGCAAATGTATTGCTTCATGAGCCTATGGCTCTAATCTTGTAATATTCAAATACTGGCTTCGGCCTTTCTTTTTCAGTTATTGTTTTTAACAGGCTTGAGGTGCCTAATATAAACCTCCCATACTTGAGATGGCTTTGCCAAAAAAAAAAAAAAAGAGAATTTATATAAGGGATGCTTTAAAGCCCTTCTAGTTCACAGAAGTCGCGACAAAACGATTCGTAAAGGATGCCAAATGTATTCGGGAAGAAAATGGCGAGACTTTCTTTACAGTGCACTATCCACTGAATTATCCTCAGCAGCAAATGCACGTCATGTCAAGAAAGTTCATGCTTTGCTAATAACTTCAGGCCTGCATAAGTTGGTCTTCTTCTCGGGAAAGCTCATCTCCGGATACTCTCAGTTCAGAAACCCAGAGCTCTCTTCATCAGTTTTTGGGCAGACCTCGATCAAAAGCAATGTCTATCTCTGGAATTCTGTGATTCGAGGAATGCACCATAATGGATTGTTCTCAAAAGCATTGGAGCTTTATGTTACCATGAGGAGGTTGAAGATTACACCTGATGAGTATACCTTTCCTTCGGTCATTAGTTCTTGCTCTTATTTGTCGGATTTCAAGACGGCGAAAATTGTCCACAATCATGTTTTGAAGATGGGTTTTGGTTCGGATCTGTATATCTGCAATGCTCTGATTGATATGCATGCGCGGCTTGATCAGCTTCGTAATGCACGGGTTGTGTTTGACGGAATGCCTGAGAGGGATTTGGTGACGTGGAATACTTTGATATCAGGGTATAGTTCGAATGGGGAGTGGGAGGAAGCGTTAGAGATTTACTATAACATGAGAATGGCTGGTTTCCTGCCCGATTGCTTTACTGTATCTGGTGTGTTACAGTCGTGCAGCGGTTTAATGGAGGCCGAGGAGGGTCAGGCAGTTCATGGTTTGGTAGAGAAGATTGGATTCAGGAGTGATGTTATTGTGAGTAATGGATTGCTAACCATCTATTTTAAGTTTGGCATGTCGGAGGATTGTCAGAAAGTTTTTGATTGGATGGATTTCAGAGATGCAGTCACCTGGAACATTATGGTATGCGGTTATTCTAAGTCCGGGTTGTATGAAGAATCAATGGGACTGTTTGGAAAAATGGTGCATGATATTCTACCTGATGAAATGACAGTGGTGGACACTTTGCAAGCTTGTTGTCAACTCGTGGACCTGAAGTCTGGAAGATCTATCCATGGTTACATGCTGAAAAATGGGCACGGCTATGCTATAGCAGCAGAAAACATACTAATCAACATGTATGCAAAGTGTGGTAAGCTTTTGGCTTCAAGAAACGTTTTTGACTGCATGAAAAGCCGGGACACTGTGTCCTGGAACTCTATAATTAAAGGTTATGTTGAAAATGAATGTTATAAGGAAGGAATAAAGATTTTTAAAGTGATGAAGGGGAACTTGGATCCCGATTCTGTAACTTTCATTGTTCTTTTATCCATGTCGGTCCATGTTGAAGGAGATTTGATTATGCAGCTTCATTGTGATGTGTTAAAACAAGGATTTGGTGCCACCCTAAGTATAGGTAATTCACTCATGGATGCATATGGGAAAATTGGAGAGTTAGAAGAGTCCTTGAAACTATTCAATAATATGAAATCAAGAGACATAGTATCATGGAATACCGTCATTGCTGCTTGTGGCCACAGTGAAGATAGTGCTGCAGGTTTGAGAATGATTAGTAGGATGCGAGAGGAAGGGATTTCTGTTGAGGTGCCTACCTTATTAAGCACTTTAAGTTTGTGTTCCTTTGTTGGTGCCAAGCGGCAAGCAAAAGAGTTGCATGGCTGCATTTTGAGGCTAGGTTTTGAGTCACAAGTACCTATTGGGAATGCCCTGATTGAAATGTACTCCAAGACTGGTATGCTGAGGTACTCTGAAAGAGCATTTAGTTACATGAGAGCAAAAGATGTCATATCATGGACCTCTCTGATCTCGGCATTTGGAATGTATGGTGAAGGAAATAAAGCAGTTAGTGCTTTCCAAGTGATGAAGCAAGGTGGCACTACACCTGATCATATTTTATTTGTTTCAATTTTGTTTGCTTGTAGCCATTCTGGTTTGGTTCGAGAAGGATGGGGTTTCTTTAACCAAATGAAGTCAGAGTATAACATCGAGCCAAGGAAAGAACATTACGCTTGCATGATTGATCTTCTATCACGCTCTGGCCAATTAGCTGAGGCAGAGAACTTCATTGTTTCGATGCCACTAGAGCCAGATGCAAGTATGTGGGGGACTCTACTTAGTGCCTGCAGAACTAGTGTAGACATGGAGGTGGCTGAGCGCGTCACAAAACGCCTGTTTGAACTAAGTTCAGATGATCCAGGGTATCATATTTTAGCATCAAATGTTTATGCTTCTTTAGGGAATTGGGATCAAGTTAGAATAATACGAAAATCATTACATGAGAGGGGATTGAAAAAGCAACCTGGTTATAGTTGGCTGGAAATTCAGAATAAAGTTTATGTTTTTGGCAGTGGAAATAGATACTTTGAACAATACAAAGAGGTCTATAAGTTACTGGATACCCTATCCGAGCTGATGGAAAAGGAAGGCTATGTTCCTGATTTAAGATTTGCTTTGCATAATGTTGAAGAGGACGAGAAATTTGACCTCCTTTGTGGGCATAGTGAAAGGCTTGCAATAGCATTTGGATTGCTAAACACAAAACCGGGCTCCCCTCTGCAGATAATGAAGAATCTACGTGTTTGCGGGGACTGCCATACTGCAACCAAGTACATATCCAAGATCGTGCAACGCGAAATTTTAGTCAGAGATTCGAATAGGTTTCATTTATTCAAGGATGGAGTATGTAGCTGTGGAGACTATTGGTGAAAGCTACATTTAAATGTGATTTTTCCTAAAGGACTTCCGATAAGGGAAAAAAAGTCGCTGGATGCAACTGTATGGTGTGCAACACAGTTAGAAAGGTTAGCTTTTGCATGATTATTGTAGCTTTCCATGTTTTTGCACTAAAAATTCTAAATACTCAGGGCTTGACCATTCTTCTAGTTTTGTTTTTCTCTCTAATTTCTTTTTTCAGTGTTATCTTTTTGGTCAATGCTATAGTTTGGGCATTACATAATCCATGCAGTGGTGGCTTGTTTTACTCCTCATATCCTTCATTTTCGCTTGACATGTAAATTTTATTTTCTTTGTTTGATATTGTTCTACTGGGCTCTAGAGGGAGAAATAGAGTGTGGGCGGTCTAATGTCTAGTTCTATTTTTTGCATATGAGTAACATTATTCTGATTTGTGACAGCATGAAGAGAATTGTAACCTGTACTGCTGACCATGGTTTGCAGAAAGATAGAATGAAGTCTCAGCTTAAGCTAAAATAGATGGTCTGACAGATTTGGCACCATAAGTATTTCATTCTTGTTGGTGTTTAGCATAAAGCAATTTATGGGCTTGGATAAATTAAACTTGAACTCTACCACATTACGAAAAATGAAGTGAGCCCTCAATTTATGTCATATCCTGTTCGGTTTCATACACACAGACACACACACTTTCTTGAGCTGCAAAACATGGAGTTGCTTGGATTGAGGAAATGATAGGTAGAGAAAATAACAAAGATCTCTAGAAGTATTTTGGACTGGTGTTTATTACGTTTTCTACCACTCCTCCATCTCTGAAAGCATTACTTCACTTCAATGTATCAGCTGTTGTCTGAATTTACTTTTTCCCTTTACAGATCTATAATGTAGCAGAATCCCTTCTTCGATCTGAATTGGAACATTGCCTGGAGAAATTGCAGTGTTCTATATTGCATGAAATAGTTGGTGGCCTATTGAGCCATTTTATGCAAGATTCTGCTTTTATAAGCAGATAAATTTCTCATCCTTACATCGATGAAATCCTCCTTTTCTAAATACAGTGATATCATTTATGCAACATAAACAAAACGATGGAAAGGAACAGTAACACTTTCAGGTAATGGCCATTTTATTGGGGAGTCTAAGCAAGCTTCACTTGGTTGCTGTTGCTGTAAGATACTTTTCACGCAAGAGCTGGAACTTGATAATCATTTTGTCTCGGGGCGGCCATGATTCTTTGATCACAGGAGCATCCGAGAACCGTTCGATCCATGATGATAAGTGGGGAAATTTCTCTGCATCCATCAAATCAAGACTGGCTATTTCTTCAAATATGCTGATCAAGTTTGCGAGCAGTCCAAGAGCAAGATCAAGGTAACCTATAGTCTCTCCATTGAAAAATTTCTTTTCTTTCAGCTGCTCATCAATTATTCCCAGGTTCTCCCATGCTGCAGCTCTTGCCTCCTCCCGATCCTTTTCTTGTGCAACGAAAAGAGTCCATATTGATTTGAAAAGCTTCAATAGCAAAGATAAAATCATGTTTAAATTTAGCCTATTCAGAAAGCAGAAACATGTGAATTAAAAATAGAAACTTGTATACGAATTTGTCCTGCTAATCCTGCTAATCTTTGTCTTGCAGGAATCTTCAAACAGACAATTTGGAAAAGTGTAGATTTCATACCTTTTCTTCTCCAAAATTGGCCCAAAAGCGTGCCATGGCCTTTTCATATGGATCTTGAGGCAACAGCGGGTTCTGCTTCCATGTCTCGTCAACATACTCGAGAATCACGAGTGACTCACAGATTGGTTTTCCATTGTGCACCAGCACAGGTACCTTTGCATGAACAGGATTGTACTGGAGGAGCAATGGGCTTTTGTTGGTGATGTCTTCGAAGATCGTCTCATACTCGATACCCTTAAGCTTCAATGCCCACACAACCCTCAAAGCAAATGGACTGGACCATGTTCTGAATAGCTTCACTTCCTCTGCCATTTTTAGGTAAGCAACTTTCAGTGACCTAAACTTGTACTAAGTTTCTTTGTTTTGCAATGGATTTATATCATTATCTGTCTATCTTACCTATGGATATGTTGGCCGGCCATTCTCTCTTTATTAACGCTATTTTCTGTCAACTTGCAATGATTTGTCTTGTTTGATTGGAGGGACTTAATAATTCATGTAAAAAAGTCCAGCTGCATTTTGTTTACTTTGAAACAGGGAAAGGGACTACTTCTTTCTTTTGAAACAGAGAAAGGGACGTTCATATTAGGAAAACACAAAGCTATTTCTTTTTAGTTTATATTTTCCTAGTTCTATTGCTTGAGTAAAATAATAAAAATATTATTTGTAGAGGTGTAAATGGGGTTGGTGGAGTATATTTTATAGCGTTATATACTTTTAAATATTTAATGATAATGACTGGGTCACTCAGGTTGGGTTGGTTGGGTTGTCTCAATAATAATTTGGGTTCTCCAGTCGGGTTTTCAGTTGAGGAATTTGAAATTTCTTCAGATATTGCATGCAGTTCAGGAATACTGTAGTACTTAGAATTATATAATCTCCATTGTCTAAAGAACCAATTTATTGTTAAAAAAAACAGAGAGTAAAACTACACTGTAATGACTATATTATTGTAGATATTGGCAGACTTCACTTGGTTGATTATGAAGCTACTGCTGCAAGATGCTTTTCACGTGTGATCTGAAACTTGGTGATCATAAGGTTTCGAGGGGGCAAAGATTCTTTGATAATGGGAGTATCCAGAAAACGTTGTATCCATGATGTTAACCTAGGCAGTTTTTCTGTATCCATCAATTTCAGACTAGCCATTTCCTCGAATATGCTGATCATGTTCGCAATGATACCAATTGCAAGATCAAGGTACCCTATTGTATCCCCATTGAAAAATTTCTTCTCATTTAGTAGCTCATCAATCAATCTGAGATCCTCCATTGCTGTAGCTCTTGCCTCGGCTCGATCTTCTTCTTGAGAGATGAAAACATTCCAAATTGATTTCATAAGCTACAGTGAGAAAGCAGAAACATTTTAAGCTGAAAGTTCAGGTGTTTTTACATTGCAGGACATGTCAGTTAGACTATCTGCCAAGTTTACATACCTTATCATCTCCAAAACTCGCCCAAAAGCGTGACATGGCTTTCTCATATGGATCTTGAGGCAAAAGAGGATTCTGCTTCCATGTCTCATCGATATACTCGAGAATTATGAGAGATTCACATATTGGTTTACCATTGTGCACCAGAACAGGCACCTTTGCATGTACAGGATTATACTGGAAAAGGGAAGGACTCTTGTTTGTGATGTCTTCAAAGATTGGCTCGTATTCGATGCCTTTGACCTTCAATGCCCACACAATCCTCAATGAATATCGACTGGACCATGATCTGAAAAGTTTCACTTCTTCTGCCATATTCTGGTAAGCAGCTTCAGATGCCAAACCAAACTTGTGTTAACTTATGATTTCTTGTTGACTAGGTTATTTATATTTGGATGGATATAATAATTTATGCAAAGAATCCTGCTGCAATTTTTTGACTTGGGAAAGAGGAGGAAGGGAACTACAACTTCTCTTCTCATTTTCTTTTTCTACTAGTAAATTTCGTCCCATTCATAGCTATGTCTTATACAGAGTCATGTAGATGATGCAAACGTTTCGGCAAAGACGTTGTCTTAAATAACCCATCTGTAGCCTGAATAAACTTTCAATGGCCAATTTGATTAGCAACTTGAAACTGATAATCTTAAATAACCCATCTGTAGCCTGAATAAACTTTCAATGGCCAATTGGATTAGCAACTTGAAACTGATAACAAAAGATAATGAGTTTTTGGCTCAGAAAAACACAAGAAAGATTATAAGTTGTAATACTCTTGCCATAACTTAAGATCTTCTACATGAATGATCTGTATCAGTGTTACACCTGAGACTTATCTCCTGTCTCTATTATTTGTATTCCAATTAACTTTCTTGGCCGATTCAACTGGTCATTCGAACTCTCTTTCCAGTGCTTTTAAGTTTTAACTGACCTAAGCTGCTCCATTCTTCTGAACAGTTTGCTAGCTTTGGTCGGGTCGCATAAGGTTAATTTCATTATATAATTTATAATTTTATACACTCTTTAGCTTTTATAATAATGATCTGGTCATTCAGGCTGGGTTTGTTGGTTGGTCTCAATAATTCGAGTCTTCTGATCAGGAATTGAGAGCCTTTGATTATTGCTCGGAGATATTAGAAATTTCTTCAGATATGGCATGCAGTTGAAGTTCTTACAATGATAAAATCTCCATTGTCTAAAGAAACAGCCAATTTATTGTTACAAAAATAAATTAGAAGAGATAGTAAAACTATTTATTGCAGAATTTCGGCAGGCTTCACTCGCGTGATGATTATGCTGCTGCTGCAAGATGCTTCTCACGCATGATCTGGAACTTGGTGATCATACGGTCTCGAGGGGGCAAAGATGCTTTGATAACGGGAGTATCCAGAAAACGTTGTATCCATGATGTTAACCTAGGTAGTTTCTCAGTATCCATCAATTTCAGGCTAGCCATTTCCTCGAGTATGCTGATCAAGTTCGCTATCAATCCAAGTGCAAGATCCAGGTACCCTATTGTACCCCCGTTGAAAAATTTCTTCTCATTTAGTAGTTCATCAATCAACTTCAGATCCGCCAGGGCTACAACTCTTGCCTCAGCTCGATCCTCTTCTTGAGAGACGAAAACATTCCAAATTGATTTCAAGAGCTACAATGAGAAAGCAGAAACATTTTAAGCTGATTCTTTACATTGCAGGATATATCAGTTAGACAATCTGGGACAAGTGAAAGCAAAGTTTGCGTACCTTATCATCTCCAAAACTCGCCCAGAAGCGCGACATGGCTTTCTCATATGGATCTTGGGGGAGCAGAGGATTCTGCCTCCATGTCTCATCGATATACTCGAGAATTATGAGGGATTCACATATTGGCTTACCATGGTGCACCAGAACAGGCACCTTTGCATATACAGGATTATACTGGAGAAGGGATGGACTCTTGTTGCTGGTGTCTTCAAAGATCGGCTCGTACTCGATGCCCTTGACCTCCAATGCCCAAACAATCCTCAAAGCATAAGGACTGGACCATGATCTGAACAGCTTCACTTCTTCTGCCATAGCCTGGTTAGCAACTTCAGATGATAAACCTAAACTTGTGATAAGTTTTTTTGTTTTTATTTCTTGTTGTTTAGGTTATATTTTGGATGGATACAATAATTTATGCAAACAGAGTCGGTGCCATTTTTTGACTTGGTAATGAAGTGGATACCTGGATGGGAACTACAACTTCTCTTCTCATCTTGAAATTCATCGAAAGTCACGTAGATTGAAAATTATGCAAAAAAACTGAGTGGTAAATTTGACTAAGCCACTCCAAATTTTTTTTTTTTTTTGACTGAGTGGTCGAAGGTGTGAAAACCTTGTGCACTCCATTTGAGCAGCCTGATATGCCCCAAGGCACGCTGTGTTTTGCTTCCGGCAAGCCAGCCAAGAAGTGGACTTACTGGGGCAGGAGTTATTAGCTTTTCTTGATTGATGCTTTTGTTTTGTCATAATCTAGGTTTTATTTAACTTGTAGTTTGAGTTGTTTTAGTTTTTTCATATTCATGTTTCTGCTCCATGCTTTTGTCTTTGTTTATGAAACATCTTCCGTTTTTCAGAAATTATATTGACATTTGTGTTTTTATTATTAAATTGAGCCCGTAATTGTAAGTTTTAAACCGGATATTGATGCCACAAGCACTAAATACAATTGTAAAACTTATAACAACTAAAGTATATATCTATATCAATTGCTTGGTTACCTAGAGCTTTCAGGTATGTGAACGGGGCATCCTAGGCAAAATATGAAGAGCAACTAGTTCCATATCAGGTGGGGCATTCACCATCCATATCTTGGCAGCTGGTGTCGCCACCACATCAACCACCGCAATCCGCTTAGCACCGCCACAAATGGCACAAACTCTCCCCCTCGCCGCCGTGATCTGCTCGACTCCTCTCAAGCACTCAGACTCTATAATCTTTTCCCACCGGTCATCCTCCAAGACGTACCTGCTCAGAACCCCGGCAGCCTCATCCGCCACGTACATATGGCCGTCGGAATCATCCACCGCCGCCGGCCCATTCCACCCTGCATGCATCCCCACCGGCATCTTCCCCCACCGGTTCGCGGAGATATCGAAAGCGGCGGCCTCTTTAGCCGCTGCCTTGCCTTTAATGTTAACCATGCAAAGCTTGCCGTTGTATACCACGGCTTCCACCGCCTCGCGGCTGAATCTCCCGTCTTTGTAAGCCGCCATGCTTTCCCAGCTCCACTCAGTTTCGCTTTTCTTCATGTCCCATTTCTCCACCGACCTCGCCACGTCGCTACAGAATCTCGTTCCGTAACCGCTGACCACGTAAATGGTTCCGTCTGTGGATCCAGCTATGCACCAGCGGCGAGGGGCGGCCATGGAAGGGCCAGAAAACCACCTGTCTATCTAGACGCACGTAAACATGAATTGAAAAAGAAAAACCGAGATTTTTTTTTATTGAGAATAAATTTGAGATGCGATGAGTAAAAACAAGAACATGCATCTACAATATTCAATGTCTCGAGGAGGGAGAATTTAATTACAAGCAATGATAGAATATTGACCTGTTGAGTAATGGGTCGAAAATCAGCGGCGAACGCAGTGGCGGAAGGAATCTCTCATCGGAGGCCGCCACGAGCACCAGATATCGGTGCGACACGGTCACCGACTGAATAGGGAGGATTCTTGCAATGAATGAGGGGTGGCGCCGGAGGAGCTCCGAGGGAGGAGGGCTTAGGAGTGGCCCCCACCTGCATGAAATGGGATCGTAGGAGCAGAAAGAGTCTGCCGACGATGAGTTTGAGGAAAGGAGAGCGTAGAGAGTGAAGAACGGCGGGTAATTTGAGGAATATAAGAGGCGGCACCATGACCGGCAAACACCGTACATGGTGGTGGTGGGGTGGACGGCCACCAGGCAAAGATGTGCAAGGTGGTTTGGTAAACCTGGAATGAGCCCCAATTCTTCCACATGATTATGATCATCTCCATTTTCATCAAAGCATAGCCTTTTCCAGCTTTCCATTTACAGCATATATACTACTCTATCTTCTGCCTCTCATGATGATATTGTTCCTTATCATTTTGAGGTCGTGTTTCGAAAGATAGGTGAGAAATGTATGCATTTCAGTCCCAAACAAATAAACTATTGATTTGAGAAGACGGTTCTCTTTTTGCCAAGGAATAAATAAAGTCATGTATATATACTTTTTAAAAAGGTTGTCAAATTATGTTTAGCTAAAGATATTTTTTAGTGTAAAAACATAATGAATAAGCGAGCTCATATCCTGTGGGCTGTGGGAGTGGTTGTGCTTTTATTCTTTATGTATATATTGTTATTTGTTTCGTATGCATTGCGATGATGATGAGTAAAAGTGGTGTATAACTCAAGCATGAATCCTCATGATTCAACCACTCCATCAAAAAAGCAAACAAGATGCGTAGAAAAGAAGTAGTTTATTGTATTGGATCACCAAATACTACCTTTTGAAAATGCTAGGTGTTTGGATTAATAACGGAATGGGCGGAGAAGAACTAGGAATTGGACAAAGGATGATGATCAGTTATTCTCACTTTTGGAACAGTCCAAGCAATAACTTAAAATGATAATGATAATTAAATAATTGCAAAAACATATGCACTTTTTTTTTTTTTGTTAATTTAAAACATCGATGGTGGAGGGATTGTATTGGCCTTTCTTCACCCTAAAACCAAAGGTCTCAATTTTAGAAGTATAATACAAGTAAAACCATACAACAATGTAGAAAAAGGTGATGAACCATGATTTTTAGGGCTGTTAACGACGGTTTTAAACCGCCGTGGTCGAGGGTTCAGACCTCGTAAGGTTTCCGACATCGGAAACTCTCCAGATTAGAATTTTCGATATCTTAAACTATCCAGACTATGGGTTTCCGACATCGTAACACTCCGCAGGATGTTGAAAAAAATCACCTGCCAAATTACTCGAAAGGTGGAGATCAAACATCCTCTGCTTATGTAATTCATATATACATATATGTATACTTCACAATTTGAGCGATAGACTCTTCTAAAGCCAACTAATTACAGAACTATGAAAAAAGCATCAATTGAGCAACATACTCTGGTTCTTTCTAATCTAACAACAAAGAAAAACACAATCACACTATCCCCAAAGACAAAACTTGTTATTTAGTGTGAACAAGGTCAATGTGAAGCTTTTTCTACCAATCTTTATACTTCCCATCCAAATCTTCACCCTTGAAATCAGATCTCCTTTCCCTACAAAACGAACAATCAATCAAAACATCATACAAACAAACAATAAATTTAGCATAGAGATTAATTACTCACACTCGAGGCTTTAGAAGAAATCGACTGAGAGAAGCTGAGCCTTAAAACGAGCACAAGAGGTTGAATATCTGGCCCAGTTGACCCAATCGTAGTTCATGGATGCGGAAGACCTTTGATAATGGATATTCCGATCGTCGGTTTATTCTATTAGATGAAAGGGGAGAACTTTGGACAGAAAGACAGATGGGTTTGATTTAGAAGATGAAGGGGGAGTAGTTTATCAGATCCGCGATGAGCAGAAGTTGGATAATGATCGAGGATAAGGTTTGGGATTTTTATATGTATGGGATTTTTTATAGATGAGATTGATTTGGTAAAGATATGTAAGACTCAAATCACATAAGGATGAGTACACTTTTATTGCTTGTGTGGTATTAAATAGTAACCGATGTCGTAGCTGCTATCTGTTAAGCTTCTGATACCGTAAAGTCTTTAGTTTGGGTTTCAGACATAGTAACCGATATCGGTAGAGATTTCGGTTGCAGTTTCGGTTATGGTTACGAAATCAAAAATTATAAATTCACGGCGGTTTTACAACCCAATTGCTATATGCAGGACCGATTTTTTACCATAATACCCCAAGTGTACCCTTGCATTTTGAGTAGCTTTTTTTTGCCTTCACAATAAAAAGGGCATTTTGGTAAAAAACTGGTCCTGCATGAGAAAAATGGTCCTGCATGTAGCAAACCCCTTTTACAATAACCGCTGTAAATTCTCGTTCAGCCGCTCCCTAGACACTTTCCGACGTCGGAACCTCCTAGTCTACCTCTTCCGACATCGAAAGCCCCCAACCACGGCGGTTTTTCAAAACCGCCATTAAAGGGGCAACGTGGATGTAGGGTTTTGCACTAGTGATACGGGTGAAAAAACTTGCTACAAGCAGCTTACTCACTATGAGGACTTAAGAATAGTAATGATTTCAGATATTATCGATTTGTTAACAAATCGACAAGTCAAAATATACGTTTTCCCCGAAATGAAAGTCATTACATGGAGCATGTTAGTGAATCTTATAATGAAATATGCAATTCCGCCTCTTGAACCGTGATACTAGTTTCTCTATTGTCTACAGTATCAACGTATTACTAGTACCAATGTTCCTCAACTGATCGGTATAGAAGTTATAGGAGAAGCTTTTAAAGAATCGTACAACTTTATTATACTTTGTATAATGCCAAAAATAAATCTCATCAAATTGTAGTTTGGCTTTTGATTATCATATAAGAGCAAGTCCAACACCTTCCCTATGAGATTCTCCAAGATATAGTACTACATCCTCATATTCCCTATCTTTTTTTGCTTCAACTCCAACAACTTTCCTAGTGTGGGGATTAGAATTTAATGCATGTGCATTAAATTTCAGTATTTTATCTCTTTATTTCTGTTTTTCACTATTTAAATATATTTTGAAATCTTAATATTTTAAATTACGTATAATGAAAAAATGTGAAAACTATATATTATTAAAATACACATTACAACGAACATAACAAAATCTCACATGATAGTATTCAAATTTATATATGCATGCGAACATAGTCATGTATGATTTTGTTGCGTTCGTTATAATATGAAAATAAAGAATATATTATTTTTATAATTTTTTGTTGTATATAACTAAAGATATTTACATTAGAAATGTATATTTAATTTGTTAAAAAATAAAGACAAAGACATGAATAAGAAAATAATCAGTCATAAATGCAAAAGCATTAAATTTTGCTTCCCCAAATATTTTTTCTCTCTCTACAGATTTGGGGAATCAACATGGAGATTTCTTCAAAATCCCCAAGTTGGGGAATGGGTTGAGGAAGCTGTTGGAGCAAAAAAAAAGTCTCATATTCCCCAAATTTAATGAAATCCGCCAAGTTGGGGAAACTGTTGGACTTGCTCTAAACACTAGTGGGAGAGCATAGGATTAACGGCTGTTATTTGGGCGATAGAAGGCATTTTTGAGGAGCCGTTGGTGGCTGAGTCGTCCATTGTATGTCTTTAGACAGCGTTTAATTAGGAGACGTCCAATGAGACAATTAAAGACTTTTTCAAACGTTATCCATTGTTTATTTTCCAACCGTTGTCCATTTATTTCTGGTGGCGGAACTTAAAATTATGGGAGTTACTCTACATAGTTCCATATTCGGAAGATAGTATTTTCCGTTCAGTTGCCGTCGGGATAAAATTATCCGTCCATTAGGTTTATGAATACGAGTCCACATTCGATTTTGCATAGTTTACGTATTCTAGGTTTCATTCTGGTTAATGAGTATTGTTCCGAATTAGGAAATTCAATTCTACTTGTTGGTTGTGTTTCAACATTTTCCAGATTCTATAAGCGTTTTGATTTATTATACATTACGGTATCTAGTATAAATTCTAGTTAGTTTTAAAGTTTTCGACACCGGAAATTCAATTTTGTTTCGCACTAATATTGACCGCAATCGACCGTCGGTTCCGGATTCTATGACTGTTTCGATATATTTAATGTTGCAATGTCGAGTATGAATTCTATTTGTTATTAAATTTTATGATCCCGGAACCTTAATTTTTGTTCCCACGTTCTTTTTGGATTCTAGAAGCCCAATTCGAGCCCAAACATCTAAATTTGGCTTTGCACATGGAAATCCACCAAAGCAAGTTGGACTAAGAATGGTTAGGAAATGAGATCAATTTATAACTAAGAGAAGATTTGTCCCTTTCTCTTGCCACCGATGTGGGATTCAATCTTTCCTCCCTTCCCTTTTTCTCTTTCTTTTTCCCTCAAGATTTATTTTACTTCTTTCTTCAATGTTCATAACGTCATATCTTATCCATTTCTTATTCAAAATGTATTGTCTTAGGCTTTTTTTATATATAAAAAAGACTAAAATAAATAAATGAAAATAACTAAAATTAATAAACATACAATTACCTTCTTTAAGACATGTAAATTATTTTTATAACTTCTAAATATAGCATCTATAAATTATTCTCGAGCTATTCAACGAGCTTATTGAGTTATGATCTCGAGTTCGAACTCATTTATTAACAAACGAGCTCGAGTTCGATTTTGAATTGGTCAAACCGAGTTCGAACACAAATTTTGACCGAGTTGTTCACGAACAGTTCAGTTCATTTACACCCCTAATTCCGATATCTAGTATGAATTCTATTTATTAATAATATTAATGACATTCATCATTGACTCCATCTCATACATCTACGTTTTCCCCATGCCATATCCACTTGGAATATGAAGCCTCAGATCCCCTTATAATCAAATGTGAGCGTAACCTCCGCTCCCCCAGATACACATCATTCCTACAATCCTTACATGGACATCGCATCATCGACATATTCTCCATTCTCGCATGATTAGAAGCAACTTCAATGAAATATTCAATTAACTCCCTATATTCAGTAGATGTTCGAATGTTTGATCCAACAATACGAACACGATCCAAGTTCATACTCCTGCAATGTAAATCACAATATATTTGAATCAAATATCTCCAAATTACTCAATCATTGAATTCACATAAAAAGCCCCAAATAATCTTGTAAGATATGATAGCTCATGTATTCAATATCTCGTAAGCAAGTAATTAATAACCTTGTATTGTTCGTTGCCCTGTTCTGTTCGTCGTAGACGGATCACGAATCTTGGAACACACCAATTCTTTCTTCACAAATACAAACCTTTATGGAATTCCTGAATATATAGGTATTCTCCCTTTATTTATATGGTCTCGGCCCTTTAAAATTGAGTATCCCTTTCCTGCTAAGTTTCCAAAAAAAATTAGTCATGTATTTTAGGTTAACGTATTTTCAAATTTTATTTTTTTTAATTTAGTTCCGAATCCGAAACTAATAGGGATTGGGAAATTATATTCACTTCCGATCCCGGAACCTAAAAATATACTAGAATAAGGTTCCGATGTCGGAACTATGATGAGATTCTACGTAAAATATGTCGAAACAATAAAATATTTACGCCGGTCAAACTTTAAAAAAGTCAAAATTTAGCTCCGATTACTACATTAACCGAGATCGGGAACTTATTAGAACTTCCGAATTCGGAACCTAAAAATATATATTAGAATTGGTCCTAGATATCGGAAATATGCTTGTTTTTCCGGTTAATCGCTAACTTCTTTACTTCCAACTTCGGAACCCAAAAATTATTTACAAGAATATTGCTTCCCATCTCGGAACTGGGCTTCCGTTATCGGAAACTACTTTGTTTCGACAGCGTTTCTAAAAAAATGCATTCTTTTATTACATTGGACAGCTGGTATTATAAAACGCCGTTCATGAAAATTTTTAGATAGCGGTTCAGATTTGACCGTTTTCTAAATTTTTTCAAAAGTTGTCTAATGATAGAGCTCATAGAATTACATGCTTCCGATATCGGAAATATTGTTGCACAACTTTTTCTTGAATTTTTCAACTAGCAGCCTTCTATTTGAAGCCTTTAATCAAGCATTCTGCACTAGTGAAATAAGCCATGTTTGCACACGATATAACCAATCTGCTTTCATAGGGATGATTTAAGCTATTTTCTTTTGAAACCTCGGAATATCTGTAACATTCCAATAAAACTAGAAATTATTCTATAGAGTTTCAAAATCATGATTCAAAGATATATTAATGGATTTACACATATCATCTATCATACTACGACCAGTGAAGCAATAATGTATATCATCTGTATCCTCTGAAAATTAAAATCTTCTAGCACGTCAACAAAAGGAACAAGTGTATTTAGTGATCTCCAACTAAACATAGACAAATCCTTGGCATAAATTTTGACCACTGAAACTTAAAGGATGAAATTTCCATCTTTTTTGTTCAGACAACTTCATAGGTTGATGAGCTAGAAAAAATACCATTTGATTATGGTTTCCAAATTATGACATCATCATAGTTCTTATACAGAGAAAAATTCTTAGATATCAAATTTATAATTCTCTCTGAAAAACCACTTTTCATAAGCTCAATAAGTTGTTCCTGATTGTACTTTTCAATCTTGGGCCAAAAATCCTGAATTCGACAAAAGTAGGAGCCCAATGGTATTCCGTCAATTTTATGGACCATAGCCTGGGTTTTGGCTGTTGTAGATTCTGTAACCCGGATACTTACTACCACAAGGAGCTTGATATGAGTATTGATGAGGATTCAGAGAAGCGTGGAGGTAATGTAGCGGTGGATGATGTCCATATAACTGCATCGTCAGCTGTTCTGGCTGCATATTCCATGTGGATTGCATGCTTCCTGAAAGTGGCACCAAGGGTGGCTGAGCATGCGCCTGAGAAAGAGGCAGTTAAGCTGACAAAGATGAAGGTGGTATCCACGAATGTAGAGCTGGAGGTTGATTCTAGGGGACACTCAAGTTCGGCACCGATGGCAGCTGAGCCTTGAAACCATAAGGTTGCATCCCGAACATCATTCATTGTGAATGGTAAGCTCCCCGAGCCATATGGCCTAGTTTGGCCATGGGGTATGTTAGAGCTAAAGCACGGGATCAAAGGTTGTCCCGAGGCTGAATGCATTATCGGTTGAGTCCCTACTACCTATCCGTTGTCTGAGGATTGTAAGCTAATTGGAGATGTTAGGTCGCTCCCACGCTTGATACCATAGGGGCACTAGCTTGTCCTCCCGGTGTGGATAAAGACCGTAGTTCAAGCTATCACTCCCCGAGGGGTTGAGTTCAAGGAGGTTACCCCTGAGGTTCAATATTTGGAGGAAGGGAGACCTTTGTACATGGTTGTAAGGCTTTTCTTCCAAGTCTGGCGCAGTTCTCGAATAGATCACCCTTCCTAGTAGTCTCGAAGACAAATGGGGTTGTCAGGATCCATGTGGTCACTAGGACCTCTTATATTAACGGTGCTTGTAATTAGTTTTGTTGCTTGAACCGGGACACTGGTGATGATAAGAGTGGTAACCACAGTGGTGGTCGATGTTGTACTCATCAATTGACTTGTTATGCTATCAGCCGTTGTTCAGCGGTAGGACGGGAGTGTAAGAGCGATTGTTCATATCGCGCATCGACATCGGAAGTAGTAGTTTGTTTTTGTTGTGGATGTTCTACGTAGTATATTAAATGATTCTGAAATGTGGTCAAGGAATTGAGAGTCTTGATCCCATGGTGGGCGCCAAATTGACGCATGTGTAGTTCAACACCGAGATGAACCTCTAAATCGTTGAATTTGGAAGACATGACATGGGAATGGCAAGGGGTAAATATTTAGATGCTGAAGAGAAGAGTATAAATATATTGAATATTTGAATGTTGGATAGAATAAAGATGTACTAAGCCTCTTGTATTTAAAGGGGAAGAGTCTCTGACATCATCCAGGATTACGAACCCTTTACTTAATACTCTAGTCATAGACTTCGAGTATAACAGGTTATGCGATACTTCATTCCATGTAGAAGTGAATTAAATATGCCGTTTGAATATTCTCTTTGTGGAACTATTCAGACGACATGGGTTTTAGGCCCTATTGGCAATAAGCTCGAGGACTCGTGGGCCTTGAAGAACTCGAGGTTTGTATCGTCATCAACATTTATGGGAAAAAACATCACAGTAGCCATATAGATATATCTTAAATACCATAATGATACATGAAAAAATACATATGGATAACCATACCATATATCGACTATTCATAAAATATTACATCCAAAAACCATGAAATCCGTTTTCTCAAACAAAATGTAAATGTAATTATATCATTATGAAATTTATTTTATTGAAGTATCAGAAGTATCTTTTATCAAGTGAGTAGCTAAAAAGATGTAGCATACGATGATAAACTTGTTGATTCAGGTTGCTCGGATGATCTTAATTTGAAGGTCCATGTCATGGACCTTACATGGATGGAACTCGCAGATGCAGATATCATCCTCAGTGATGAAGTTAGCCTCCCATAGTTGTTTCCAGCCACTGTGATATGCTGCTCGACCATCGGTCCACTGGCCAAGAGTTATCTTCCATTTCCTCCCCTCAACATCGCCAATGACAGTGTTCTTGGGAAGTTCCAGTTGATAGGATTTAATAATATCCCATGGGATACCCTTCAACGAAAAATTGGTGACTAAATAAATACTTCATGTTGCAAAGAGGAAAACACACACGACATACATATGGAAAAATAGAGAGTTTGAAAAAGAGAGTTTGAATATCCTAATATTCAAACAATATGTTTTTCCTGCACTTATTTGGTAAGTTTGACTCAAATAATAAATTTTCAAAAACCTTCACATGAGACAACTTAATAGTTCATGTTTTGTAATCTAATATTGATGTTATTTGTAAAATGAAGTAAGATTATCAAAATCTATCTCAACTGAACATTTATCCACTCCTTTTCTATATTCACATGTATGATATTTTTTATTGATTTGACAAATAAATATTGCAACGCTACTTATTTATTTCCTTTTAAAATATTTTTAATTATCTTATATTTAATTTTCATGCTCTACTCATTAACTCTTACCCCTTTTTAATTCGAGTATTTAACTTTTAAAATTTCAATCAAAATACTAAAAGTTATAAAGAATTTTGTTATGCAAACAGTAAGATGTGGTAAAACTAACAAAAGTTTTTGTGATTTAATATCTGTATATTAAATTTTATATTTAAAGTGACAATATAGTCAAAGTCAAAATATTAATAAAAAAATAATTTATACTAATTTCTCATCTATTATATTAATATCATAATAAAGATAATAGTTTATTAATATGAATCCAGTCATATACCAATTATTATCTAGTCCTCTAATTATTAATCTTCAAAACAATTCATCTAATTATTTAATATAAGTGATATTTTGGAGTTTGTAATATTAATTGCATGCTAATAACAATTGGGTTCATGAATAGTAACTAGTAGAACTAATAGTTTAATATTAAAGAACATACCAGTTCACATGGTCTTTTTTTATTAAGCCGTGTGACGAAAAATGGATATGAAGGTCGAGGAATACTTCCATCTGAAAACAACTTTGTTCCCCATGGATCTATTCTCTTATTCCTCTTTGGTGGAAGAATTTCTCCTCCTCGAGATCCTTCTCCTTTCTCTAAATGGAAAATACAATGAATTTAACGTCAAATTACATGATCACAGATCGCTTAGAAGATAAAAAAAATTAACACTATCATAAATCATGTATAAGGATTTAATGCTCACCAATAGTATTTGCATGTCTCTTTTTAGATCCAGACAGATTTGGGGCGGGCTCGAGTGACCTTTTTAGGGACTTTTGATTGTCCCTTTCCAAATTATATTTTTCATTATTCATTATTCGTTGAATTTCTTCTCCCCTGGCTCTATCTCCTTTCCCTAAAATGAAACATTCAATTTTATTTTAAGTTATAACTCAGATAAATAACTTATAGATACTAGTTATTAGATCATCATAAAATTTACAAAAAATAAAATAAAAAATCAATGCTCACCGATTATATTTCCATGTCCCTTTTTAGATCCATATGGGATTGATGGAGATACATAAGAACTTTTTAGGGAATTATGCTCCCGTATTTTCCCACCGCTTCTTATACGATGAATCACTTCTCCTCTACCTCTTTCTCTATTCTCTAAAATGAAACATCAAAAAGACATGACTCAGATAAATAACTACACATAATTAATTTTTACATAATCATAATAAGAAAAAGGAATTTCACACTCACCGAAAAGATTTTCATGTCCCTTCTTAGATCCAGATGGGATTGAGATGAACCCTTTTACAGATTTGTGATCCTTTATTTCCCAATCAGATTTCTTATTGTTCCTTATACGCCAAATGTTTTCTCCTTTTCCATTTTCTAAAATGAAACATTATAAATCAGATAAATCACTAAACTTTACTAATTTTCACACCATCAAAATAACAAGTAAAGTTATACTCACCGATAAGATTTTCATGATGCCCCTTGTTAGATCCATTCGGGATTGAATCTGGTACCAAAGACCTATTTAGAGACTTTTGATCCTCCAAATCCAAATATTTTTTCTTATTCTCCATGAGCAACAAACTTTTTTGCACGGAAAGGTAAACAAGATTTGTAATGATGCAATAAGACTGCTGAAAAATATTTGCCAATGTGAATCCAAATTTATAAAGAGTTGTATATTTGTGTGCAGTACTGGTCAAAGATAACGTTAGGTAGAGATTTTGAAAATAGTTAAATATTTAATCGGTATGTGGGTCTAATTAAAGTAATCAATAAATTGATAAAACGTAATATCGAAGATTTTTGACTAAGATAAGACAAATGAATCCAAAATATGTTTTATTGTTTTTAACACAATATATTTTATATATTTTTGAAAAGCTAAAAAATAAATCGTGTGATTCTATTTCAATTTCATATCTCATTTTTTAATTAAAAAATATACATATTAAATTCATTTGTGTATTTTTAAGATTTAAATTAAATAGTATTTTATAAAATTTAACACAATGATCTAGATAATTCGACAATTTATGATTTTTTTTCGGATGGTCTAAAATAAATCTACTGGTCAAAGAGACGTTTAATTAACAACAGGAATGTCCCAAGCCGTGAACAGTCTCTTTTTTACAAATCTAGTCCGGGGAGGTGACTGTCGGCGCCCCTCGCCGCGCCGGTCACCTCCGCACTCCATTTATGTTTCTGTTTTTAGGTAGCTACACCACCACTTTTTCGCACAACTACAGACCCGGAGCCACCAATCAGAACACTCGGATCGTAGAACGCTCAGCGATCCTACGGCACGCGCCACCAGGAGTCCCAATCTAACTTCCCCGGAACTCGACCCACTGCGCTTAGTCACTCCGACAACATGGCAGCCAGTTACAGTCCAGCCCGACTTTTTGCAGGCCACCATCCAGATCTACAGACCGAGGATGATCGGGTCACCGTTGATTACGCCTCAATCAATCTGTCACCGCCCGGCGAGCGGATCCCGCTGGCCTCATCCACAGCTTCAGCCCCCGGCAGCTCGCCTGCTTTGTGCTTGCAGAGCTTGCTGGTGCCGTTCGAGGCCGCCATAATTACGCCCATTGTCGTTTCTCCTAGGGGTTACCACAAGCGGGGGCCGCCACAAATTCTGCAACTTTGCACATCCTGGGTCGGGTCTTTTTGGACTGGTTTGGGCCGGTTCTTTGAGCCGGTTGGGGCCGGTCCGGGTCGGGTCACATGGTCTCTTGGTTCTGGACCATCTAGAGAAAGAGGTGGTTTTTCTTACTTTTAATTTAGTTAGTATAGTTTTTTATTAATAAGGTCATGGAATTTTGGAACAAATTTTATCTGCCAACCTTAGTTTACCGACGGGTACTTGTTCGTTTAAACTTTGGTTGGCTTCAAGTCCTGTTTTGTATGGTTGATGAGGAGAAATCCGAGTCAAAGTAGTAACTATATACTTTTGGCAATATCTTTCCAATACAGATTGGACTTGTAGACTGTGGAAATTAGCTTTGGCAACTTTTTTCTAGTCAGATAATATTTATATGCACTTATTACTGCTATAACAAACCCTAACTAAAATTTACAATCACGAAATCTCTTTTACCGTGGGATGACCGCAATGTGATTGATGGGTATGTGAGGGTGGTTTTCTAGTTGATAGAATAGTCACAATCAAGAAATTCCTTTTTACCCAGGGGATACCGCAACGTGACAAAATATCTTAGCATCGTTCAAATTTCCTATACTTTGTGGAATTTACTCACTGGTTAGACCCGAAATGGTTGTAATTTGCCACTAGTATTAGACCTTATTTAGGGGATATGATTTGGATTTGGTCTTTTTGCGGATTTACTCTGACAGACTTGGGGAGTATCTTTGCCCATTTGTTTGTTATATTTCTCTTAAACTGTCTAAACGGCGAGAGAGAAAACCCCATGGGTTTCTAGTCTGTCTAGACTGGTAGATATCGATTAACTAGTTGTAGAATTTGAGTTAAGGTACTACGTTTGTCAGATATTTTTGATACTCTTCTAGTATTAGACTATAGTATTTTACTATGTATCCCCGAGTTTTATTTTCTTTGCGCTTTTGATGTAAGCCTTCGGGCAACCGCCTACGGGAACATTTACATGTTCGGGGTGCCTAATAAATTCCCCCCACCACTGCGTGGTTCAAATGAAAATAATAATAATTAACAACAGGAATAGTGGCATTGTCATTGACCTTTCTCTCACTTAAAACCTAGGGTTTGCAGAGACGAGAACGACAAAGTATGAATGACTCACATCTTCCACAAATTCACCTCTAAATTGTGCACATAGTGAGCATGATAGACATCGAAAACATTGTTGATCAGTTGTATGAATGACTCCCGCTCACAGAGGAAGAGATCAACCAGCCGGTGGTCGTGGGTCAACTCACGCCGATTATCGATCACAGTTTGTTACTAGTTGGGAAAATCCTCGACTCGAGGAGGATGCGGGCGATTGATGTGCGTACCTGTTTTGCTAGGGTTTGGAACCTAAAGGACACTTTGGAGTGTAAAATCATAATTTATTTTTACCATATATTAATGACACTTATATAAAATTAATTTATGAGGCCCTAGGAATTTGGAGGCCTTGTACCGCGGCACGGACAGACTAGCCCCATGACCGGCCTTGTTGTAAGGGCATGTAGGGTACAATTATTCATATCGTGCGTCGATACTAGAACTTGCAGTCCTTAATTTGTTGTTGGATGCTCGTGCTCAAGGAACTTCGTCGACACGTTTCTATTTAGTATATATTCAGAAGATTCTGCTATGTGCTCAAGGAATTGAGAGTTCTCGGCCTCACGGTGGCGCCAAATTCATTCAAATCTGGTGCAACACCAAGATGAAGATCCTTTATGTGCAACACATGTCTTGCACATAAATAAGTAGTGTAACAATATCATTTATGCAACTCATGTGCATCATCGTCTATGTGTAAAACATCGCACTAACCATATATACATATATCTTAAATCTAATGAATATCCATACCGTATCATGATGATTTATAAAATATCATATAAAAAAATCCATGAAATCTGTTTTCTCAAAGAAAATATAAATGTAGCTGATTTATTATAAAGACTAAAAAAAGTAGGAAATTTGTTTTATTGAAATAGCAGAATGATCTTTTCTCAAGTGAGTAGCAGAATGATCTTGTTGTTTCAGGTTGCTCGGATGATCTTAATTCGAAGGCACATGCCATGGACCTTACATGGATGGAACTCGCAGATGCAGATATCATCCTTAGTGATCAAGCTCGCTTCACACAGGTCTTTCCAGCCACCGTGATATGCTTCTCAACCATCGGTCATTTCCTCCCCTCAACATCGTCTATTTTGGGAAGATTCAGTTGATATGATTTAATTATATCCCATGGGATACCCTTCAAAGAAAAATGGATGACCAAGTAAATACTCCACGTTCCAAAGAGAAAAAACATACTACATATGGAAACAATTTTTATGTGATACCCCAAGGGTACCAATTATTGTGCATGTTAATTGGCTTAATTGTGCATTTTACAATATGAAAATAAAATGCACAAATAGAGTATATATAATGCACACTAATACAATGCACAACACATTAAATTAAAATGCACATTATGATGGTGCAAAATGCACATTTGTGAGAATAATGTACCCATAATATATTTATGGGTTTTTTAAAAAAACTTTTTTTGAAAAAGAGGGTTTGAATATCCTAATTTTCAAACAATATGTGTTTAATGTACTTATTTCAGTTCATTATATTTAAATTTATTTCAGCTCTGATAAATATATTTATATTTTTTTTCAGTTCAGATAAATACATTTAAATTTATTCCAGTTCAGATAAGTTCAACAATTTTTTATTATATGTTAGGCCCTGTTTGCCAGAGCTTATCCGTAGATCAGTTCAATTCGGTTCAGTTCAATTCAGTTTAGTGAAAATGTAATTTGATGAAAATCAGGTTAATTCAGTCATGCTGATTCCATTTTTCAATACATTAATTTTCACTTCAGTTCAGTTCAATTCAATTCAGTGCAGCAAGAAATAAGCTCTAGCAAACAGGGTGTTACATTTTTAATTTAATATAGATTACAATGATACATGATAAATATTTTAATTATTTCAGTTCAGTTGAATATTTTTAAATTTATTTCAGTTCAGTAATACAAATACAAGTATAAACTGCACTTGTACATGTTTGTATAATAAATGAATTAGAGATACGATAAGTAAAAACTAGAACATGCATCTACAATATTCAATGTCTCGACGAAGGAGAATTTAATTACAAGCAATATATTGACCTGTTGAGTAAAGGGTAAAGGGTCGAAAATCAGCGGCGAACGCAGTGCCGGAAGGAATCTCTCATCGGAGGCCGCCACGAGCACCAGATATCGGTTGGACATAGGGAGGATTCTTGATATGAATGAGGTGTGGCGCTGGAGGAGCTCCGACGGAGGAGGGCTTAGGAGTGGCCCTTATCTGCATGAAATTGGATTGTAGGAGCAGAAGGAGTCTGCCGACGATGAGTTTGAGGAAAGGAAAGTGTAGAGAGTGAAGAACGGAGGGTAATTTGAGGAATGTAAGAGGCGGCGCCATGACCGGCAAACATCGTACATGGTGGTGGGTTGGATGGCCACCAGGCAAAGATGTGCAAGGTGGTTTGGTAAACCTAGAATGAGCACCAATTCTTCCACATGATTATGATCATCATCTCCATTTTCATCAAAGCATAGCCTTTTCCAGCTTTCCATTTACAGCGTATATATATATATATATACACTACTACAACTCTATATCTTCTGCCTCTCATGACGATATTGTTCCTTTATCATTTTGAGGCTGTGTTTCAAAAGATATGTGAGAAATGTATGTATTTCAGTCCCAAACAAATAAACTATTGATTTGAAAGACGGTTCTCTTTTTCCCAAGAAATGAATAAAGTGAATACGATTTAAGGTTGTCAATCTACGTTTAATTAGATAACAATATTATTTAGTGTATAAATTAAACATATATAATGAATGAGCTCAAACCATTTGGTAGTGGTTGAGCTTTTATTGTTGAGATTTGTTGTTTCATATGGTTTGTGATGATGATGAGTAAAAGTGGTGTAAAACTCAAGCATGAATCCTCATGATTCAACCACTCCATCAAAAAGCAAACAAGATACGTAGAAAAGAAGGAGAATATGGGACCAAATACTACCTTTTGAAAAGGTTAGCTTTTAGGATTGATAGACTAGGAAAAGGTAGAGAATATACTAGGAATTTGACAAAGGATGATCAGTTATTTTCACGTTTGGATATATGGGTGAAAAAACTTGCTACAAGCAGCTTACTCACTATGAGGACTAAAGAATAGTAATGATTTCAGATAACATCGATTTGTTAACAAATCGACAAGTCGAAATATACGTTTGCCCCGGATTGAAAGTCTTTACAAGGAGCATGTTAGTGAATCCTATAACGAAATATGCAGTTCTGTGATGGGATTTCATTCCTTATTTAATTATATTACTATTCCTTTCTTTATTCTATCTAATTATGTTATTTATTATGTGGTAATTGTTATTAGATATTCCTATTTCCTTTTAGAATATTATTTCCATAGAGATGCTTATAAAAGGATTGTCAGTCTCCTATGTTTTCATCAATTTATCAAATCAATAAACAAATAATCTTAGGTCTTCCGATTCAATTGGTTGTTAGAATACAAATCAAACAAGCCATATCCCCCTGAGGTATCGAACCTCAACATTTGGTATCTAGAGCCACGTTCGGGAAATCATCAAAAAAAAATTGATTTCTTACAATGACGGTTAAGGAACTTGAAGAACGCGCTACTCGTCAGGATGTCCGTTTGACTGCTATTCAAAAGGAAGTGAGCGATCAGAAAATTGCTACGCAACAACATCACCAGCAATTGAGCGGGCTGTAACAACAATTGGGCGAGCTGATGGCATTGGTTACGACGCTTGTCGGCAAACAGTCGTCTGATCCAAACCCTCCTCCACAACTTGAAGAAAAATATAATCCCAACCCACCACCACCTCCTCCACCAGTTCTTTATGGCCGTCTTGAGTTTCCGAAATTTGAGGGTATTGATCCAGCAAACTGGCTTTTTCAGGCCGAACAATACTTTGCCCTCTATTCGATCCCTGCTGCCCAATATGTTTCCATGGCAACCCTTCACCTTCGTAGTGCCGCAACGATTGCTTAACACAACTAGGCGAATTATCGTGGATTCAATTTTCGACATCTCTTTGTCAGTGCTTTGGTTCTCAGGAGATTTTGGATCCCATGAGTACTTTGGCTAAACTCTCTCAAACTGATACAGTGTCAGCTTATATAACCGAGTTTGAGACATTGATTAATTTGGATCCGGGTTTGGACAATTTCCACCAAATGACCTTGTTTTTGTCCGGATTGAGAGCTGATATTCAAGCTGGTGTTCGTCTTCTTGCTCCGCGGAGTCTGTCTCATGCGTTTGCCTTGGCTATGAGTCAAGAGGATGTCATTACTGCCACTTGGAAGTTCCATGCTTCCGGTACCATTCAACCATCTGTTTTTCAGACACATTTATCAAATCATGTTCATAAGGCGCTTCCGGATAATGCATTAGTTTCGACGAGTGCTAAACGTTTGTCTTATGTTGAGCAACAAAGGCGACGTGAGAAAGGTCTTTGTTTATATTGCGATGATTTTTACAAACCGGGTCATAATTGTAAGTCTCCTCAAATTCTCTTTTTGGAAGCTTCTCCTTCCACTACCATGGACGTTCAACTTGGAGACCGGGGATTCAGAGAGGTAGCTCAGAATTATCAAGATTTTAGCCCTGCTTGAGGACAAGCACTGTTTCAGGGGCGCGGGAATGATGGGATTCCATTCCTTATTTAATTATATTACTATTCCTTACTTTATTCTAATTAGGTTATTTATTATGGTAATTGTTATTAGATATTACTATTTCCTTTAAAAATGTTATTTCCATAGAGATGCCTATAAAAGGATTGTCAGGCTCCTATGTTTTCATCAATTTATCAAATCAATAAACAAATATTCTTGGGTCTTCCGATTCAATTGGTTGTTAGGCTACAAATCAAACAAGCCATATCCCCCTGAGGTATCGAACCTCAACATTCCGCCTCTTGAAGTTTCCATGATACTAGTTTCTCTATTCTCTACAGTATCAACGTATTACTAGTACCAATGTTCCTCAAATGATCGGTATAAAAGTTCTAGGAGAAGCTTTTAAAGTATCGTACAACTTTATTATACTTTGCATAATGCCAAAAAAAAATCTCACCAAATTGCAGTTTGGCTTTTGATTATCATATAAATAAGCCATGTCTACACGCGATATAACCATCTGCTTTCACGGGATGATTCAAGCTATTTTCTTTTGAAACCTCGGAATATCTGTAACATTCCAATAAAAATAGAATTTATTCTATATAGTTTCAAAATCATGATTTGGAATTTCAAAGAAATCTTAATGGATTTACACATATCATCTATCATACTACGACCAGTGAAGCAATGATGTATATCATCTGTATCCTCTGAAAATTAAAATCTTCTAGCACGTCAACAAAAGGAACAAGTTTATTTAGTGATCTCCAACTAAACATAGACAAATCCTTGGCATAAATTTTGACCATTGAAACTTAAAGGATAAAATTTCCATCTTTTTTGTTCATACAACTTCATAAGTTGATGAGCTAGAAAAAATACCATTTGATTATGGTTTCCAAATTATGACATCATCATAGTTCTCATAGAGAGAAAAATTCTTAGATATCAAATTTATAATTCTTCCTGAAAAACCATTTTCATAAGCTCAATAAGTTGTTCCTGATTGTACTTTTCAATCTTGGGCCAAAAATCTTGGATTCGACCAAAGTAGGAGCCAAATGGTATTGCCCATGAGGTGATGGTCCAAGATTCCGTCAAATTTATGGACCATAGCCTAGGTTTTGGCCGTTGTAGGTTCTGTAACCTGGATACTTACTACCACAAGGACATCGATATGAGTATTGATGAGGATTCAGAGAAGCGTGAGGGTAATGTAGCGGTGAATGATGCCCATATAATTGCATCGTCAGCTGTTCTGGCTGCATATTCCCTGTGGATTGCATGTTTCCTGAAGGTGGCACCAAGGGTGGCTGAGCATGCGCCTAAGAAAGAGGCAGTTGAGCTGACAAAGATGAAGGTGGTATCCACGATTGGAGAGCTGGATGCTGATTCTAAGGGACACTCAAGTTCGACACCGATGGCGGCTGAGCCTTGAAACCATAAGGTTGCATCACGAACATCATTCATTACGAATGGTACGCTCCCCCATGCCATATGGCCTAGTTTGGCCATGGGGTATGTTAGAGCTAAAGCCCGGGATCGAAGGTTGTCCTAAGGCTGAATGCATCATCGGTTGAGTCCCTACTACATATCCGTTGTCTGGGGATTGTAATCTAATTGGAGATGTTAGGTCGCTCCCACACTTGATACCATAGGGACACTAGCTTGTCCTCCCGGTGTGGATCGAGACCGTAGTTCAAGCTATCACTCCCCGATGGGATTGAGTTCGAGGAGGTTACCCATGAGGTTCAATCTTTGGAGGACGGGAGACCTTTGTACATGGTTGTAAGTAGGGGTGTGCATGAATCGGTCCGGACCGGGAAAATGGACCGGACCGGACCGGAAAGTAATGGACCGGAACCGGATATAAGAGATTCCGGTCCGGTCTCCGGTCCAAGCTTTTTAGGAATTCCGGGTCCGGTCCGGTCCGGTCCAAAACCGGGTATTTTCCGGTCCGGACCGGATGGACCGGTATTTAATATAATTTATGTTTTTAAATATTTATTAATTAATTTATGTGTTATTTTATTTTTGGTCATTAATATTAATATTATTCTATCAATTAAAATTGTATTTATTGAAATTTAGAGATTTATAAAGGTGGTTTTTAGTTGTTATAAATTTTTTACTCTAATTTTTTTTGACCAATATTAATCTTTTGTGAGACCATTGCATCTTCTTTTAATATTTAAAAATCATGCAATCATGTTTCACACACTCTATTTTAATATAACTCATTTTTATTATAATTTTCATATTAATAAATTTTTTGTAATAAAAAAAGTTTAATTTTTAAAATAAAAATAAAGTTTAAAAAATAAAATATTAAAATTCCGGTCTAACCGGTCCGGTCCGGTCCAAACCCGGAATAATTCCGGACCGGTCCCGGTCCACAATATCCCCTTTCCGGTCCGGTCTTCGGTCCAAGATTTATGGGCATTCCGGTCCCGGTCCAAACCGGTTCCGGTCCGGTCCGGTCCGGGTCGGACCGGTTGCACAGCCCTAGTTGTAAGACTTTTCTTCCAAGTCTAGCGCAGTTCTCGAATAGATCACCCTTTCTAGTGATCTCGAAGACAAATGGGGTTGCTAGGATCCATGTGGTCACTAGGGACCTCTTATATTAATGGTGCTGGTAAATAGTTGTTTTGTTTGAACCAGGACACTGGTGATGATAAGAGTGGTAACCACATCGGTGGTCGATTCTCTGTTTCATTTTGGCGGAGTCCGATAGGGTTTCTGTTTCCTTCGTCGTTATCATCCCGTCTCTTTTTCCGGCTCCCGAATCCTCCTCCGAAAGCTAATAACGCAGGGCCGGTCCTATATAGAAGTTGGTTAAGCACCCGCTTCTGCCCCCAAATAATTTTGAAAAAAGGGCCCCATTTTTAGAAAACAAAATATAGTATTTTTATTAATTTGAATATATTTATGTAATAAACTATAAATTGTTTTTCAAAATAGTCCTAATACATTATTTAGAACTAAATATAATGAGAAATTTTGATATTTATAGGCATTTTTATGTATAATTCATAATATTTTTGCTATAACCATAAAAATATTAAATTTTACTTTTAAACCCCTAAAAAAATTATTTTTGTTTGATGCCCTAAAATAGCGCACGCACATCTGCATCTGCATGACTGCATCTGCGAGAGTCATATTTAGAGGGGTTTCGGCTCAATATTGTGTAAATTAGACTGATTAAAGAGTGTTCCTAAATTCTACATCCTCCGTAGACCTGCAGGCACTTCGGGTTTCGACACTCCAATTGAGATTTCGGCTCAACAGGTTATGCTTGCTCTAATACTCTATTTTACCATTGCAAGGATTTCATGGAAGATTTTTGAAATTTGGGTATGGCTTTCGAGCCGTTGGTGAGTTTCTAATGTTTGGGTATGCTTTTTTATTTGTTATTCCTTAGTTTGTATTTTTATCAAGGTGCCTCTTGATTGTTGGACCCTCAATCGAAGAAAAAAAATCAGACGAGTTTGATTTAGATAACTCTTGTTCAACCTCAATTATTAGTGTCTTGGAACCAAATATGTTCATGCATTTTAATGTTATCGTCCATATTAAGCACCACCTCTATGGATTGATGTATTTGTTGTGAACATAGGAACCCTAGATATTTGTGCTTTTTCATGTTGATTTGAAATAATTAAATTGGTGAATGTAAGAATGACTAATTATAACTTAATTAAAGCTATGCACAGAATGAATCCCTTTGCATAGTTAACGTAATAGCTCTTATGACTTATATATAATAAATCATTCTGTCTGTCAGATTTCCTTATTACTTTATAAATCATTGTGATAAGTAATGAGAATGACTTCTTTTTTTTTTTCATGATATGAAATATGGAAATCTTAGAAAAGATAGACCAAAATAGATATTTTGAGGTGTACGCTTTGTTTGGAATTTTGAGGTTTACATCCCCTTTTGTATTCTGAAGCACGGAATTCAAATCTACTTTCTGGAAATGTTTAGCTACATATTATTCTCTTTCTGTTTGAGAAAAGAATTAGATGGATGGGAAAAGAAAAGATGGTTTGCCCAACTCTTCTGTTCATGTTTGGGTGATATGTTAGTATTCTAATTGGAGGTATTTTCCTTATAAATCAGTAGTCAAACATTGTTTCTAGCTCGATTTTGAAAGCTGATGGAGAACATTTTCTGATTTTCTCCTAAATAATGCATTCTTCTTTTAAATTAGCTGGTAGTAACTTATATGAGAAGATAACTGCTTAATACTGATTTTTTAAAATTAAAATATAAAGTATGTTTTTTTTTTTGAAAAATAATAATTACTTTCATTCAACTTCAAGGTCCTGGAAATCGTCCTGAAACGAATAGCAAGAAACTTGGAGGTGTGACCCAAGAATCGTACAACAGGGGGCTCGACTTTGCATAGTTAGCTAGAGAGTGTGCTATAAAGTTCTCACTACGAGGAACCCAGAAGGGGCCTAGATAGTTGCTATTCTCTAACAAACTTCGAAGTCTCTGAATCGTCTCCATGCAGTGCACTGAACAGTCTGTCTCCTGGTGAATCGTCTGCACTACGTGGAGGGCATCCCCCACAAGCTTTATCTCCGGCTAGTCTATCTCCGCGGCCAGGATGAGGGCTTCCTCCAGAGCAAGGCTTTCTGCGAGGGACGGATCACTGACATTCGGGATTCTCCGTGCAACACCCCGAATAAAGCTTCCATCTGAACCCATACCACCCCTATTCCCGCGTCCCCATTCAGGATACCAGCATCGAAGTTGATCTGGATCCCTGGGTCTGGCGGTCTCAGCAACGTCCTCGGCAACAATGAAGCCGACGTCTCCTCCCTCCATTGTTGGGCCTCCCTGTAACTCCTCAGGTTTTCCACTACCCCCGCGGCCATAACAGCTGACGATGTGTGGGACTGCTTGAATATCTGCTTATTTCGCTGGAACCAAGTACCGTCGCAGACCATGATCGCTAGTGAACAGAATTCGTCATCTTTATCCTTCAGCAGCTTCCGAAACCAGGCATCTCCTCTGGGTTGTTCTGTCGCCAACACCTTTCCCAGTAACCCCACCGTGCTCCATGCAGACTTGGCATAGCCACACGAGAAGAATAGATGAGCTGTTGTATTCGCGTCCTCCTCTGAGCAAAGTGGACATGTAGAAGAAATCTCTACTCCCCTCCTCCTGAGGTTCGCCACCGTTGGCAGGGAATCCTTACACAACCTCCAAGCAAAGTGAAGGGCCCTCTTCGGAACTCTGAATTTCCAGATTCTCTTCCAGAAAGCCGCCGCCTCATCGTGTACTGAGTTTGAAACTTGGTTCTGTTGCCTACTTTCCACCTCCACCTCCACGTGATAGGCCGAAAATATAAAGTATGTATAAGTTCATATCAAATATGAACTAATTAAATTTTAAAACTGATTTCAGATGTAATCGCTCAAAAATTTCAAATATAACCTCCCCTCTATAAAAAAAATCTCCTTTTGTTTGAGGTAAAGATTCCAAATTCATCCTCAATGAATAAAGTTACTCCCTCCGTACCAGATGGATGTGCACAGCTGACTTTTCACGGTCTTCAATACACGTGTTTAACTGCTAATATCTTTAACTACGTATATTATAAAGATATGAAAATTTGATATTAATAAACTACATGTTATGAAGATTCCAACAATATTAGATACGATAATATTTTTATTTATCTATGCATTCAAAAATTCAGTCAAAATTTATCATAGTTGACTGAAAAAAGTCTCCCTGGTCCAGATGGAGTAATTTATTTGCTTATTATACTAATTTCGATGATAGTTATTAGGAGTCAATGGTTTTCGATTCATATCTCTTAATTAGCTGCTCAAATTTAAGTTTAGGATTGTTATTGTTGATCTAACTTTTACTCCCCGTCCCCCGGAGAATTGTGATGGGAAAGGTAACACAATGGGTCTAGAGTCTAGACCTATATGACACAATGTAACTGATCTAGACCTATATGACGTAATGTAATTGGATATCAATTGAAGGTCAATTGATTGAAACTGAAACTGTATATGAACTGGTAAATATTGAAAGCATATTTTTTGCATCAAATGCTTACCAGTAGTTTAAATATATGGCTTGGGAAAGGTCGTTGTAGGATACTCTGGCATGAGGTTGAATTCATATTACCTGTGTGTTTTAGATTGGACAGAATTTCATTGTATTTGATGTCTTTTGCTCCTTTTAGTGTACTGTATTCTGAAGTTTAAATTATTTTATTCATAAAAAAGAAGTTTAAAGTTATTTATTTTTCTGATGCGAATATCCACATTTTACAAGCACCTATGAAGCTGCATGAGCATTATGAAGGATTAGATGCAAATTAATTGAACTATCTCTCTCTCTCGAAACATGTTCAATTGTACTCCCTGTTACCAAAACAAATATGAAATCCTATTTCTGTAGAAAGATGACAATTTGTGGAAATGAGGGATTTTGTTAGTTACTAAGAAAAGTCAGAAAACTATAATTTGTGTTTCTTAACCTGATTTTGTGGCTCTTTCCCATCAGTCTCAGTTAGAAAAACTTCTCCATTAAAGCGCAAAAACTTCTCTATTAGAAAAACACAAACAGTTAGATCAATTATTTTTTCTGATGCTCAGGATTTTCGAAGTCTGGTTTGGAAGTGCTCCGAAGGAAAGAATGTTGGTGTTTTTGTGAAACACAGTATTTAAGTATATTTGGATTTGAGTATTGTGAGCTCGGGACATTAGAACAAGGTCGGTGGTGCGGGGTGCACACTTGTATAAACTGTTCTACGAGTTTACTGTTTAATACATTGTACGTAACATTATGTCTTTTAGACAGTCACTGTGGTTTTGTATCTCTTGATTTTTTGCACCTGTTTATTGTGCATAAAGGAGATAAGAAAATAACGACGCGTGTTTGGTATACGTGTATGTTAGCATGGTGAGATGTAACGATGTATCGTTACAAATGTGGTTACTGCAGTTTTCTTGTGGTTACTGCAGTTAATCGTACGTTTTGTATTGTAACGTTTCAGTTATTCTCCTATAAAATGGATACGAAAAGAAACACAGATAGATACATTATTTTTCACCACAGTGAAGATCATTTATGATTTTCTGTATCAATCCATAAACTCAAATACTCAGAAGCTTTCTTTTTGTTCGAATCCTAGATCAAGAAGGTTCGATTGTTTTATCTCTTTAGGGATTTCGTGTAACCCAGGCTTTGATAGGGTCGAAATACTCTTTAAGGAAAGCGTTTACGTGGCTCATATCGACTATCCAGATTATCACAATTGGACCCGATTTTCCCCAACAAAGAAGGCCCAAAGGTATTTTCATCAACTTTAACCTCAGGTATTAGATCTTGTCTTTCGGTTCACAAGTTGAAGTGTTACCTTTATAGTAGCCACAAAACATCAAGCAAGTTTTTAAGTTTATAATCCTGGGAAAAGTGGTTCTACTGTAAAAATGAAGTATTCTTATGTTGATGGACATATGGAGATAGTAAAATAAATAAGGAAAATTCCTATTTAGGGCGTAATAAGACTTTAAATTCCTATTTAGGGCGTAAAACTTTCAAATATATTTAGGGCGTAAAACTTTCAAATATATTTGGGGCGTAATAAGTCCTATTTAGGGCACATACTTTCAAATATGACTTTAAATTCCTATTTAGGGCGTAAAACTTTCAAACTATTTAGGGCGTAATAAGACTTTAAGACCTTAAAGAGTATTTCCCAAATAAATATAGAAATTGATGAGTCGTACGTGGATAAATATAGAAATGGATGAGTCATAATAACAGGGGGTAAGACTTTAGATATTCAACTTTATTTATTTTAATCACAATTTTACATCATAATAAAATAAATATTAAATATTTAAGACTAAAATTGAATTAAATATTTATTAAGTATTTCGCGAAGAGAGCGTGCTAGTACATGAAAAAATATATATGGATAACCATACCTTATATTGACTATATTACATCCAAAAACCATGAAATCCGTTTTCTCAGAGTGAAATTATATCATTATGAAATTTAATTTTATTGAAGTATCAGAGTGATCTTTTATCAAGTGAGTAACGAAAAAGATGTAGCATACGACGATGATAAATTTGTTGATTCAGGTTGCTCGGATGATCTTAATTCGAAGGTCTATGCCATGGACCTTACATGGATGGAACTCGCAAATGCAAATATCACCCATAATTGTTTCCAGCCACTGTGATATGCTGCTCGACCATCGGTCCACTTGCCAAGAGTTATCTTCCATTTCCTCCCCTCAACATCCTCAATCACAGTGTTCTGGGGAAGTTCCAGTTGATAGGATTTAATAATATCCCATGGGATATCCTTCAACGAAAAATTGGTGACTAAGTAAATACTTCAGGTTACAGAGAGAGGAAAACACACACGCCATACATATGGAAAAATAGAGAGTTTGAAAAGGAGAGTTTGTATCCTAATATATTTTCATGCACTTATTTGGTAAGTTTGAGTCAAATAATAAATTTTCAAAAACCTTCACGAGACAACTCAATAGTTCATGTTTTGTAGTCTAATATTGATGTAATTGTAAAATGAAGTAAGATTATCAAAATCTATCTCAACTGAACATTAATAATTTTATTTCATGGTACCTTGTCCCCTCCTTTTCTATATTCACACTAAATGTATGATATTTTTTATTGATTTGACAAATAAATATTGCAACGCTACTTATTTATTTACTTTTAAAATATTTTAATTATCTTATATTTAACTTTCATGCTCTACTCATCAATTCTTACCCCTTTTAATTCGAGTATTTAACTTTTAAAATTCCAATCAAAATGCTAAAAGTTATAAAAGAATTTTGTTATGCAAACAGTAAATTCCGGTAAAACTAACAAAAGTTTTTGTTATTTAATATCTGTATATTAAACTTTATACTTAATTAAAGTGACAACATAGTCAAAGTAAGAATATTAATAATGATAAAAAATTATAAGTACTAATTTCTCATCTATTATATTAATATCATAATAAAGATAATGGTTCATTAATATGAATCCAGTCATATACCTATTATAATCTAGTCCTCTAATTATTAATCTTCAAAACAATTTATCTAATTATTTAATAGAGGTGATATTTTGGAGTTTGTAATATTAATTGCATGCTAATAACAATTGGGTTCATGAATAGTAACTAGTAGAACTAGTTGGACTTCGCCGTGCGTTGCACGGTGTACTTGACCACACATAATTAGATAAATTTTCAATTGAAACCTCTCAGAAATCAGAATTATAGTCTCACTGAGTTATCATGTTTAATATGAGAAAGATCAGTTTTGAAAGTGAGAAAAACAGTAATAATACACTGAATGATGATCATTCTTGATATGTAAAAAGGTCAAAAATCAATAATTTTCTCTAGTTTCAATTGATAATGGCCTCGCGATATACTTCTCTATCATTTAAGAAGTACTTAAACACTTATCATTTAAAGTGTTAGGACGACAATGTGTTTGAATTGAAAATTTATCAAACTATAGTTTAAATTTTAAAACGAAGCAAGAGTAAAACATCAAGTTAAAATGGAAAATAAAATGCAACTAAGCAATTTTTTGAATGTAAACCATCATCATAGATGAAAGAGTATTAAAAAAATATTTTAGATAGTAAATTATTTTATTTGTATTTGATTTCAATATAAGAAATTGAGAAAGTCTCAAATAAGGGCACCTTACGGTAAGGGCAAGTCAAAAGTAGAACACTTTCTACAAAATTGGGGGTTATTATACGATTGTGATGTTTTTATACTTGAGTTTGATCTTTAATTTGGTTTGATCTTAATTTGGTTTGATCTTTTAGGTTTTGAGTCCGATGATTTTATTTGTTTTGATATTTTAGGTTTTGGACATATGTTTTCACTTTAATTGCTATACCTTTTATGTTTTATGGCCAAATAATTAATAAAATTGTATAGTAACCCCTGGTGTTGTCATTGTCTCATCTCATTGATGGTCTCCTTTTAGTCCGCCCTTACCGTAAGAAAACCTTACAAGAGACGCTCTCAAAGATAAATAATCTTTAATTATAGCGAAGATAAAGTATTGTCTGTAAATACCATTTTTATGTAGTTTGATTTCTACTCCGCCAACCAAAAAATTAGAATGAAATGTCATATAAAATGATTAAAATAATGAAATCAAAAAATTCCTTTTATATAATATTAAAATATTCTGAATCTGAAATTATACTATGACAAATAAGAAAAAATATTTATAAGAAATATATTTTATAACTAAGAAAATATTCAGTAACAACAAATACGGTAAATTATAGTGATAAATGCAAGAAGTCCATCACTCAACTGAATCTGAAATTGATCATCACTTGATATTTAAGGTACCTGCTAGCTCATTATCACTGGCAGTAAACCATAATCCATTTCCACCATGATTAGATAATATTCACAACTGACATGCATATACTCTGAAATCAACCAATCAAAAGAAAATGAAAACATACTTAATTTTCTCCACACAAGTATAACCTAAGCGAAAACCTGCTTATTAATTTGGCTCCGAAATCAAGCCAACAAATTGAACAATATATATTGTATGGAAAATATTCAAAAAAAAATAAAGTACCTGGTTTAAGATACTTTGATTGACTCTCTCAAGGATAAACAAATAAACACCACGCGAAGGAATTGATCGATAATCTACCTGAAAGAAATTCATATAAATCAACCAACATAAATACATGGTAAACATAAATACAATGTTGATAAATGGAATTGATCAAACACTACTTGAAAGAATACGATTCTTATCGAAATTGCAGATGCAAACTTCATCAAAAATAACACATAATGGTCACACACGTAAGGCTGAAATAAAAAGAAGTAAAAATTCAACACTAAATAGTATGAAAAATAATTAAAATTAGATTTTCAAACCAAGTTACCTGAAAAAAGATGATTCTTATCCAATCAAAGCTACAAAATTCACCCAATAAATTATATGAAAAATATTTAAGATTAGTACCTGAAGCAGAAAATCCTTGAGCAACGGTTGAAAATCCTTGGAATACGTGATTCTTGTTTTTTTAAAAGTATCAATCTAATCTAATATAATCTAAACACATGAGTGTATATTATAAGAGATAGCTAGGCTCGCAGGGTACACAGTGATTTCGAATGTGTTGGTACAACACTATACTTGTTGTGTCCGATAAAATTTATTATTTATATAGGAATGCATTGATAGGTCTAATTAAATATATTAACATCAATTTAGGAATGCGTTGATAGGCCTGGAAACAATCACATATTTAAATTACATATTTAGGCTAATTTCAAATAATCAGATGAATACATTATACATTACATATATATGTAGGTAATTTAGGAATACATTGATAAGTTTAATCAAATATATTAACTAACAATTTAAGAATGTGTTGATAGTTCTGTAATAATCAGATATTTATATTACATATTTAGTTTTAGAGTTAGACTTATTTTAAATAATCAGACGATTTTTTTAGGTTGAAATAAAATGTAGACCAAATTAATCAAACATTACATATTTAGATTGTCGACTTATACCATATATACTACAAAACATTACCATATATACTACATAATCAAACATACCATATACACTATTTTTGAAGGTCGAGGAATACTTCCATCTGAAAACAACTTTGTTCCCCATGGATCTATTTTCTTATTCCTCTTTGGTGGAAGAATTTCTCCTTCTCGAGATCCTTCTCCTTTCTCTAAATGGAAAATACAATGAATTTAATGTCAAATTACATGATCCCAGATCGCTTAGAAAATAAATAATTTTTATACTATCATTAAACATGTATAAGGATTTAATGCTCACCAATGATATTTGCATGTCTCTTTTTAGATCTAGACAGATTTGGGGCGGGCTTGAGTGACCTTTTTAGGGACTTTTGATTGTCCCTTTCCAAATTAGATTTTTCATTATTCATTATTTGTTGAATTTCTTCTCCCACGGCTCTTTCTCCTTTCCCTAAAATGAAACATTCAATTTTATTTGAAGTTATAACTCGGATAAATCACTTGTAGATACCAGTTATTAGATCATCATAAAATATATAAAAAATAAAATAAAAATCAATGCTCACCGATTATATTTCCATGTCCCCTTTTAGATCCATATGGGATTGAGGGAGATACATGAGAACATTTTAGGGAATTATGATCTCGTATTTTCCTACCGCTTCTTATACGATGAATCACTTCTCCTCTGCCTCTTTCTCTATTCTCTAAAATGAAACATCAAAAAGACATGACTCAGATAAATCACTACACATAATTAATTTTTACACAATCATAATAAGAAAAAGGGAATTTCATACTCACCGAAAAGATTTTCATGTCCCTTCTTAGATCCAGATGGGATTGATATGAACCCTTTTACAAAACTGTGATCTTGTATTTCCCAATTAGATTTCTTATTGCTCCTTATATGACAAAATTTTTCTCCTCTACCTCCTTTTCCATTTTCTAAAATGAAACATTATAAATCAAATAAATCACTAAAATTTACTAATTTTCACACCAACAAAATAACAAGTAAAGTTATACTCACCGATAAAATTTTCATGATGCCCCTTTTTAGATCCATATGGGATTGAATCTGGTACCAGAGACCTATTTAGAGACTTTTGATTCCCCAAATCCAAATATTTTTTCTTATTCTCCATGAGCAACAAACTTTTTTGCAAGGTTTGTAATGATGCAATAGTACTGCTGAAAAATATTTGTCAAGGTGAATCCAAATTCATAAAGAGTTGTATATTTGTGTGCAGTACTGGTCAAAGATAACGTTTGGTAGAGATTTTAAAAATACTAAAATATTTTATCGGTTTGTGGGTCTAATTAATGTAATCAATAAATTAATAAAATTTAATATCGAAGATTTTTGACTAAGACAAGACAAACGAATCCAAAATATGTTTTATTGTACGTTTTTAACTCAATATATTTTATATTTTTGAAAAGTTAAAAAATAAATCGTATGATTCTATCTCATTTTTTAATAAAAATATATATATTAAATTCATTTGTGTATTTTTAAGGTTTAAATTAAATAATATTTTATAAAATTTAACACAATGATCTAGATAATTTGACAATTTATGAATTTTTATCGGATGGTCTAAAACAAATCTACCGGTCAAAGAGACGTTTAATTAACAACATGAATGTCCCAAGCCGTGAATAGTACCTTCTCTCCCAAGTTTCCTTTTTACAGATCTAGTCCGGGGAGGTGACCGTCGGCGCCCCTCGCCGCGGCGGTCAAATCCTCACCCCATTTATGTTTCTGTTTTTAGGTAGCTACACCACCACTTTTTCGCACAACTACAGACCCGAAGCCACCAATCGGAACACTCGGATCGGAGAACGCTTAGCGATCCTACGGCACGCGCCACCAGGAGTCCCGATCTGACTTCCCTGGAACTCGACCCTTTGCGCTGAGTCACTCTGACAACATGGCAGCCAGTTACAGTCCAACCCGACTGGTTTTTTTAAGGCCACCATCCAGATCTGCAAATCGAGGATGATCGGGTCACCATCGATTGTGCCTCAATCGATCTGTCACCGCCCGGCGAGCGGATCCTGCTGGGCTCATCCACAGCTTCAGCCCCCGCACGGCTTGCTTGCTTTGTGCTTGCAGAGCTTTCCGGTGCCATTCGAGGCCGCTAGAATTGCACCAATTTTCGTTTTCCCCTTGGGATTACCACAAGCGGGCGCCGCCACAAATTCGGCAACTTTGCCGACATCTCCGGGTCGGGTCTTTTTGGTCTGGTTCTTTGAGCCAGTCTGGGCCGGTCCGGGTCGGATCACACGGTCTCTTGGTTCTGGACCATCTAGAGAAAGAGGTGGTTTTTTTATATTTTATTTCAGTTAGTATTTTTATTTATTTATAAGGTCATGGAATTTTTGAACAAATTTTATCTGCCAACCTTAGTTTACCGACGGGTACTTTTTTGTTTAAACTTTAGTTGGCTTCAACTCCTGTTTTGTATGGTTGATGAGGAGAACTCCGAGTCAAAGTAGTAATTATATACTTTTGACGATATCTTTCCAATACATACTGGACTTGTAGACTGTGGAAGTTAGCTTTGGTAACTTTTCTCTAGTCAGATAATATTTATATACTGCTATAACAAACCCTAAAATTTACAATCGGGAAATCCCTTTTACCGTGGAATGACCGCAATGGGATTGATGGGTATGTGACGGCGGTTTTCGAGTTGATAGAATAGTCACAATCAGGAAATTCTCTTTTACCCAGGGATACTGCAACGTGACGAAATATCTTAGCATCATTCAAGTTTCCTATATTTTGTGGAATTTACTCGTTGGTTAGATCCGAATTGGTTGTAATTTGCCACTAGTATTAGACCTTATTTAGAGGATATGATTTGGAGGCCTTGTGCAGCGGCACAGACAAACTAGCCTCATGGCTAGCTCTGTTGTAAGGGCATGTAGGGTACAACTATTCATATCGTGCGTCGACACCAGAACTTGCAGTCCTTTGTTGTTGGATGCTCGTGCTGAACTTCGTCGACACGTTTCTATTTAGTATATATTCGGAAGATTCTGCTATGTACTCAAGAAATTGAGACTTCTCAGCCTCACGGTGGCGCCAAATTCATTTGTGCAACACCAAGATGAAGATCCCTTTATGTGCAACACTTGTCTTGCACATAAATAAGTAGTGTTACAATATCATTTATGCAACTCATGTGCACGCATCATCGTGTACGTGTAAAACATCGCACTAACCATATACATATATCTCATATTTAATACATGAAAAAATGTATATGAATATTCATACCGTATCATGATGATTTATAAAATATCATATAAAAAATCCATGAAATCTGTTTTCTCAAAAGAAAATATAAATGTAGTTGATTTACTATAAAGACTAAAAAAAAGTGGGAAATTTATTTTATTGAAATAGCACAATGATCTTTTCTCAAGTGAGTAGCATAATGTTCTTGTTGATTCAGCTTGCTCGGATGATCTTAATTCGAAGGCACATGCCATGGACCTTACATGGATGGAATTCGCAGATGCATGTATCATCCTCATTGATCAAGTTCGCCTCACATAGGTCTTTCCAGCCACCGTGATATGCTTCTCAACCATCGGTCCACTGGCTATGATTTATCGGCCATTTCCTCCCCTCGGCAATGCCGATGACTGTATTTTAGGAAGATTCATTTGATATGATTTAATTATATCCCATGGGATACCCTTCAAAGAAAAATGGATGACTAAGTAAATACTCCATGTTCCCAAAGAGAAAAAACATACTACATACATATGGAAACAATTTTTATATGATACCCTAAGGGTACCAATTATTGTGCATGTTAATTGGTTTAATTGTGCAATTATTTTAAACATGTGTGCATTATGAAAATAAAATGCACAAATAGAGTATATATAATGCACACTAATATAATGCACAACACATTAAACTAAAATGCACATTATGATAGTACAAAATGCACATTTGTGAGAATAGTGCACCCTAGGGTATAATTTGCCAATATGGGTTTTTTATAAAAACTTTTTTTGAAAAAGAGGGTTTGAATATCTTAATTTTCAAACAATATGTGTTTAATGTACTTATTTCAGTTCAGTATATATTTATTTCAGCTCTGATAAATATATTTATATATTTTTCAGTTCAGATAAATATATTTCAATTTAGTTAAGTTCAACAATTTTTTATTATATGTTAGGCCCTGTTTGCCAGAACTTATCTGTAGATCAGTTCAGTTCAATTCAGCCCAGTTCAGTGAACATGTAATTTGATGAAAATCAGGTTAATTCAGTCATGCTGATTCCATTTTTCAATACATTAGTTTTAGTTCAGTTCAGTGCAGCAAGAAATAAGCTCTAGCAAACAGGGCCTTACATTTTTAATTTACTATATATTACAATGATATATGATAAATATTCTAATTATTTCAGTTTAGTTAAATATTTTTAAATTTATTTCAGTTCAATTAAATATATTTAAATTTAATTTCAGTTCAATTCAATTCAATTCAGTTAAGTTAAAATTTATGGAGAATCTTCATATTCTATTCATTCTAAAATTATTTCAGTTCAGTAATATGGAGAGTATTTTATTTTATAAATATATTAAACACTGGGCACCAGTGTCCTTTAACAATTTAACGGGTTAAAATGAGATTAAGGCCATGTTTACTAGAGCTTATTTCTTGATGTACTGAACTGAACTGAACTGAACTGAACTGAACTGAACTGAAGTGAAAATTGATGTATTGAAAAATGGAATCAGCATGACTGAATTAACCTGAATTTCATCAAATTGCATTTTCACTGAACTGAACTGAACTGAACTGAACTGAACTGAACTGAATTGAACTGAACTGAACTGAATTGAACTGAACTGAACTGAACTGATCTACAGATAAGCTCTGGTAAACAGGGCCTAACCAGTCAAAAATATACCAGAATAATAAGTCAAGGTTATATATTTTGGTCATTTCTACATTTTAAAATTTTCATTTCTACACTTAAAATAATCAGTTTAAAATGACCAAAATTTTAAAATATAGAAATGACAAAAAATTTAACGTTCAAATTTAACGGAATGTTAAAAAAATTGTTTTTTAAAGGTTAGGACCCAAAAAAGAACATTTTTAGAATGTTAGAGTAGAAATTCAGAATTTGAATGTTGTGGGCTAAAATTATCTTTTCGACGAATGTTATGGCTAAAAATTGAATTTAGTCTTTTGAATTTGATCATTAAATTTGGGTGTTGCTATTTCACGCCCCTGTGTTTTACTAAAACACGTCCTGTATTTTAATTATATTTAAAATAATTCTATTTTGAAAAATTAGGATGTGTGTTTAGATCATGTTATTTTTCCACCACTGTAGAATAATTTTATTTTGAAAATCAGAACAAAAATAAATATATTATGTATTTAGATTATTTCAAGTCGTGTTTAACTAAAATACGGGTGTGAAATAAAAATTCAGGTAAATGTTCGCACTCTACATAAATTCAAGTCGTATTCGAACCCGACCCATTATCATCTTTGCCCTACATGGCCCTGTTTGGTAGTGGCTGGTAGCTGTTGGTTGTTGGCTGATTTTATTAGCTGGTTTGATTAGCTGTTTTTGTTGGCTGATTATGCTAGCTGTTTGACCACTAGCTGTTTACAAAAGTGTTTGGCAAAGTTAGCTTTTAGTTGTTAGATGTTTTATGCAAAATGACATTTATGGTCATGATTACTATTCATATTATTATAGAAGACAAATTCTTGGGTGAGGCAGCCTCATCTAAGAGGCAGGACCAATTAAACACTGTTTTTGGTGAGGTTTGATGAACGGACACAAAGGTTTTGATGAGGTGACATGTTTGATGAACTGACACCGATGTTTGATGAGGTAGCGTCAAGATTTGATGAGGTGGTAGTGAGTTATGATGAGGTGGCGGCAATGAAATTTTCCTTATTTGACCTTGCCTCATGGGTGAGCCTGTCTCACAAGAGAATTACTCATTATAGAATAATTTTAGATTTTTTATTTTTATTTTTATTTTGTCTATATTATTGATAATTTTTTAATTGTTTGAAATATTCACTAATAAAAATTATAAAATAAAAACAAGTTATTTCAAATAAATTTAAAATTATTGTTTGTAATTAATATCAGTATAGTACAGTAAATAAGAATTTTAAATTCTATTTTATAGTATAAAATTTCTATAAAATCTAAATAAATTTATGAAGCTCAACTATAATTTTTCAATATCAAAATTATATCTTATACATAATATGAATTAGTTAAGTAGGAATTTATTTGTTTTGAGTTGAGTATTAACCGACTTGATTATATTTTAATTGAAATAAAATTTTATAATAATTATGTGAGTGTAAAAATGTATAAATACGTAATTTCAAATATACACTCAATTTAAAATAGGTATATAATTTAGAATTGATTACCATTTAATAATTTAGTTTACAAAATTATAGTCATATAATTATGATGTACGCTAAAAATGTTTGGATAAACACACAATACTACGTAAAAAAATATTTAGATAAACACACAATAAATGATACACATATAGCATGTAGATGATAAAAAAGTAAATATATAGTAGCGTGTTAGATGTTGGCTGTTAAAAAAGCCAATGAACCAAACACTTTTTTTTCTCTTTTTTGGCTGTTAAAAAGCCAACATCAGAAAAGCCAGTTAAAAAGCCAATAAAAAAGCCAACACCAAACGGGCCATAGACAAATCTGATAAATTGAGCGATGTGGATTATTTGATTTTTATTTGTTTTTGAAAATTGATTATTTGATTAATCACGTTGGGAATTGACGCGTTTTAGGACTCGGTGTGTGTGCGTGAGAGAGGAGCAGAAAACTTGGTAGGTCGACATCTGTAGCTGAGGACTAGATAGATGGATTTCCACAAAATTACAGTTGTTTTAATCACCTGGGTTCTTCTATTTTCCGGCCATGTTCTTGCTAAATCGCGATATGCAATTTCGGTAACTCCTCCAACTCACCGATTTTGAGTCAGAACATGTGAAACTGCAATCCTTGTATCCTATCATATTCATGTACTGTATTCTGGCTGACAGGATAACGAGGTTAGAGCGAAGAAAAGTCGGTGCTATGAAGACATCGAGAGGTACTTTTTGCAGTGTCAAGAGTTCCAAAGATAGAAATTTGGGACTTTTTATTTTAATTTTCCTTTAAAGGGTTCCTATTAAGTTTTTCTGATTTGGTACTGAAGAGAGTGTGTGTATGTATATTCGGTGTCTTGATTTGTGGATTTGGTGCACAGTGGATTGTTGGGTGGGCGATGTATGTCTTCGAGGATAGCGAAGGAGAATTGCGCCTTGAGATGCCTCTCTCCAACCTGCTATGAGCTTATTTACGAGAGTGATCCGGTAAGCTTATATTTTCTTTTATATAATTGTGTATTCTGTTTAGTTTCTGAATGTGGTTCATGGTATGCTTAAGTTAGTTTTAGTCTGTTGAAGTGAGTTAGCTATGCATCCGTATGGTTTTTTTTATAATTAGTCTGGATATGACTTTTCGAGGTTCTTGTTTCAGCTGGAAGAGGGAGAGAAAGATTATATCAGGGGTCAAGAGTTCAAGTACTGTATGCACAGGTAAGAATCGTATGGTTCTTCTGATTTACATATGATGTTTATGGATTTATAATGACGTAACGGAATAGTGATTAATGTATCAGAGCATCAACTTTTTTTGTGGAATGGACATTATCTACTTTTTTTTTTCGCTGGCTAAGTGTATTGGAGCATGATGATCAATTGTGCCATAGTTTTTTTGGGACATTATTAGCTATACTATTAGGGTCTAAGAACTCATTAAGTTCTTGGCGCAAAAGAGGAATACAGGTAGATCTTGAGTTAGGTTCTGAGTGAGTGAACCATAAATTTTTGTCCTTCTTCATTAGATACCCTTTGTGCCAAACTATTGAGTGAGGTTAAGCAATAGCAGTCGAAGACAGAAATAGGTGTATAAACTCGACCAGATATGCACATAACCCTGAGTAGTGAATGTCAAAAATAAGCTATTTCAAACCTAGTACCAAGGTTCAGATCCAACTTCTGATTGTCTTTCTGCAACTTAACGCAGTCTGTATATAAACTCTGTTAATTGTTTTTTATTAAAAATGATATTGCATGATCAACTACAAAATTAGCTGATTAACTAACTGGTATTTGGGTCATAGTCATATTGATGTATTGCTTTCTTCTCCTCTGAACAGGCAATCTTTAGGGGAGAGCTTGGACGGAATCAGGGGGGCTTTTCAATAGCACATAAGAGAGGTTGAAGCCTTTTAATGGTCATCTTACCAGCTGTATCAAAGATTTGTTGTGTTTGGGACCAGTAACTTTTGAAGATAATGTAATATCCCACTGCTATGGTTATATTTAAGAGTTCCTTGCATTTCTTTTTACATTGTTTTTCCTCGATTAAAACTGACCATTTAAGATATCTTGGCCTTTGATAGCAAGATGATTGATTTTTGGCAGTAGAAACCTAATTCAAAGAGGTTGCAAGCAGAAACTTGTTGCCTGTATTACACAGTTATGATCCATTAGAACATATATTTTTACTGTTCTCTGACTCATATAAATACCAAGCAACAACTTGTCATAAGGAAATTATTGTTTTTTTTCCCATGGAGAAATGCTTTGGTGAGTGTACATGCTACATACTAACATACACATATTCATTTCAAGTTAACACTCTTTGAATCAACTAAGACATTCTTAGGAAAGGAATAACAAGAAGAAAATGAGTAAACATCGAGGCCAATACCTTCCCCTTTAAAGATGAGATAACTTCGACTTTGCAATTAGCAACAAACTTTAGTTGTGAATAAGCTCTGAGAATATGACATATTGTTTGATGCTAATTTTGAATTATATTATATTTTGATATAATCCAACTTAATATGACAAAATACAAAATCCAACTTAATTCAAAATACATATTGACAAATAGATACAATATAATTGAATTAAGTTGGATTTTATCAAAAACTAAACTATATTGAATTGAACTAATGACCTTAGTGATACATCAAGTGTATAACACATTAACACACAAACTGTCGAATTCATTGATTAAACGATTTCTTACGAGATTAATAACTAATGTATAAGATTGAAGATTGACTCCTCCTATCATCTTTTTTTTTTTTTTTTTGAAGAACTATCATCAATTGGTTTTAGTGTATAAGATTGAAGATTGACTCCTCCTATCATCAATTGGTTGTAGGATAGAAGTATGAGATCAATAAAGTTTGATATAAACTTATCAACTATCTTCACTTTAGAAAACGGTAGACACTCAATTGTTCATTATATAATTATTTGAAAACATATACAATCAATCATAATTTAATAAACTTGAGTTTCCCTTGTATATTTATTTACAAATTACAACTATCAAATAAAATGAACAGTGCTCGGTTCTTATTGTTTGGATATATCTCCTTAAAAATTTCACCCCAAATGTTCTTGTGCAGTAGATTCTTCATAAAATTAAGAAATCATGTGTGTAACTTAATGAAATGTGTCTTTAAATAAAAAAAAAAAAAAAAAAAGAGTCGTAAAGAAAAGTCCTCCCGAACTCGTGTAAAGACCTCGCAATGCAGTAGCGCCTTCATCTGCACCAAAACAGTCAACCTCCGCCACCGCCGTCACATCCTCCACCGCCGCCGCCCACCAGGATCTTCTTAAGCAGGCATGAGCACATTGCTCTTACATTCAATTTTCTATTTCTTGTTTTGAGCAGTTTCCACCTATAATTCTTGTTGAAACCGGATTAGGAATCCCGATATTGCCATCTTTCTTCTGCTAGGGTAGGGTGTGTTTGTTGGAAAAATCATTTCTCAAAGAAGACTGTTACTGTGATTATTGCGCATTCTTCTTCACTCTAATTATGTGGATTGTTGATAATAAAAACATGTCCTTGCTCAGTCTTACTGCATTTTGCTGGTTGATTTTGTGTTTGTTTTCTCTTTGCTGATTTATTTGCCCTTTGTTGTGTCTCACTAATGGGTAGTGCATCTTGCCACCTTCTACATATCCCAGCGGCTGACAGCCCCGTTACTGCTAAACTTAATAGATTAAGTGTAACTGATTGTGTATCGTTGAAGTCTCAATCTGTTAATCTCAATTAGTAGTCACACATATGAATGATATTTTTTTTTAAAAAAAAAAGTCACACATATGATGACTAGTAGTAGTACTGCTTAAGAAGAGGAATGCATGAGGATCTGTTTTCTCAGGGGAGCATTATTTGACATGGCAACTGCTAAAAGGCTCATCAGTATTCAGTTGTACCAACGCCCCGGCTTTTTAAATGTTTTTGTTGATTTGTTTCTTTTTTCCTGCTCTAGTGTGAGGTATCTATCCCACAACAACCACCAAAACATCCTCAATAGTACGTGCCCTCTGAATATGTGTAATTCAACGAGATGAACACAAATTTGGCTAGGATTTGTTTCTTTAAGTGTTTAGTGATTGTGGATTCTTCTTGTGCAATACTGTTAGGAATTTTTACTTTTACAGGTGCCAGCTCTTCTTTGAGTACATACTGTACATTGGTGGAAAGACTTGTAGATGCTGTTATGGTTTCCTATAACTGAACGTAATAAATCTACTTTTCCGATTTTTATAGGCAAGAATTATGTTTTGGGATATCTTAGAGCTTCTATCTTCTTAGAAGACAAAAAAGATAATTACAGGCATACTTCTGTAATTTTCATCATTATTGTGTGTGGGGGGGTGCATGAACTCTGAGTTTCTTGCAGCCATAAGAAGTTGAGTATTTCTTGTCTGTTTAATAGTGCATATTCTTTGGGCTTGTAATGTAGAAAGTGCATTCTTCAGACTAGGCTGAAAGGATGTCATTCATAAAGGGAGATTTGCTTACGAAAACAAGGAAGTTAGTCAAGGGCCTGGCCAAACCTGAACCGCTCTGGCTTAAAGCAATGGAACAGTAAGCAAATTTATAGCAATTTTTTTTGATTTGTTTGTTTCATAATACTCCTTGAACTTTCCCCATTTTCAATAATAGGAGTAAAACTTATATATCTGATTTATGTATCTGTAAATTGAGAAACTTCATGTCTGAACTATTTGGGCGTTGGTTCAGTGATTCTGATAAAAAATTGTAATGATATGAGCATGAAATTTTGGTTATATGCTAATGATAGGAGAATTGAGATTATTATATGGTGGATGTAAATTCTGAAGGAATTTTATGAAATAGCTAGCTGCTTTTATTTGATACAGGTCTCCTCCAGCAACATTCCCTCGTGCTGAAGGCAAGATTAAGCCCATGAGTCTACCTGAGGATGTTTATATAAGGAAGTTTAATCAGAAGCACCCAGACTCAATGTATCACGACAGCATCAGGTACAGTTTTCTACCTCCTGGTTATCTTTTCATAGATGTCTTCATTCAACTCTGTGTGTACATGAGATGCTTATGGGGGTGTGACTGTGCGTGAAGTAAAATGGGGCATAAAAAGGGAGAATGAGGACTGGCCTTCTGTTTTCTTGGATGTCGATTTGGTTTTTGTTTAGTGATTTGAGGACAGTGGCATAGTGCTTGAGATAAAGTATGTGATTGTAAAAGGTTGGATTTTGGATGCTGATGTACTTGAACTAACTTGATACAGTACCACAATGATATACATGTCTCTCTGTGTAAAATAAATTTCGTGATTGGGATGGTTATCCATGATCATCAGTCTTAATTTGTTAACTTGATTTTAGAAGTAAAATTGAATTTTTTTTACAAATAGGCCATATATCTTGCAATGAATCTTGAGGTTAATTGATGAATAGTTCTTTCAGCAACTTTTAGTTGAATGCCTCCTCTTGCTTGCGTATGAGTATAATTTTTTTGTAATGTTTTATATGTTGTGGTTGTAACACCATTTAGAACTTTCCAAATGGGAAATTGTTCTTGTTATTTCACAGATTTTCTAGCTTTGATCCACCCCCTGGTCGTCTATTTGGTCTGCGGGTACTTGAGTTGAAGGAACAAGGTGTCCGGGAAGAAGATGCTATTGCAGTGGCTGATGTATGATGTCCTATTACACTATTACATTTACTTTTTTCATGGATTCTTATTCCTTTGATGATGATGCCATTTCCATGAACTGTACATATTTTCGTGCTCCAGATGGAGTACCGGAGTGATAAGAAGGCGAAAAAGAATGCATATTCCCGGCTGAAGCAAATCGCAAAGCTTCAAGGAAAGAGACCACCTCTAAATCCGTTTCCAAGTGCTATCAAGGAAATTCAAGCCGAAGAAAGGAAGTATGTGCGCGAACGTTTCTCTAATCGTGACATAATCAACATCGTGGAGCAAATGAAGAAGGAAAAGGATGCATTTAGGCAAGAGCGCACACAGCAACCAGAAGAGATATAGGAAACTTAGCTACAAATAAAGTTCTTCTGGTTTTGTTTTCCTTCTTACACTTTACCAGGCCCTCTGAAAGGTTCAGTTGCTTAAATATTCATCAACATTGCTTATGTTTTCACTTCCTATTACTATTAAACTAAGAATTCACTTTGCATCCGCCAAATTTATAGAATCACAATATTTGGGGTTTCCTCTTATTAACTTTCCTAGAGTATATGATATATTGCATTATGTGTTCATAGTATTGTTTATGCTACCTTTCTTTTTAAAGAGGCAAGAACAAAATTTTACTTTTTTTTCTTTTCACTTTGTTCCAGATTTAGCCTGTCTCAGGATACTCCTGAGTGAGCTTTTTATTTCACACAATCTGATAAATATGGATTTTATTCACTCTCTAGACACTTTTGCATTTTTCTTGTTTTTACCTTTTGCCATTATGTTGTCTTTTAGTTTCCCTACATTCTTATGTGCCCATGTGTCCACTTTTTATTGGTTACTGAACTTCCGAAGTGATATTTCAGTCAAGTTAAGTGAAGCCTCTCTACACCTCCCACATCAGTACAATGGAATCCCCAGCCATGACAGCAATCTTCACCATAGCTCCAACTTGGCCACAGATTAAGCCAGAAAGACTCTATCTTAATCCTTCTAGTATTAGCCCTCCTAAGCTCTGGAAAACCAGAAAATCCCCTCTATTCATTATTCATTGCTCCACCAAGCCAGATACTGATAGACCAGAAAATGTGTCTGCTGCAAAGCCCAGTTCAAACTCAGAAATCCAAGAAAAAGATGCACCAGGTACAAGCAGTGGGATCCCTTCATACTCATCAAATTCAAGTGGTTTGGTTTTTGGTTTGGGATTGCAGGATTCTTGGGACAGTGTTGAGATTGGCTCCCCTGTGGTGAAAAGGTACCTCAGTGACGAGGGAGAAAGATGGTACCTGTGGTACTATGGAAGGTCTGAAGGGAAAATGGAGGATTCAATCGGATTGGCAGTTTCTTGCAATGGGATTCACTGGGAAAGAGGTGCAGGAAAAGTCAACTCAAGCAATGATGTGGGGTTGACCATGGCTTCCAGCACTGACTGGTGGGCTTTTGACACACAGGGGGTTAGGCCTTGTGAGGTAGTGATGATGTCAAGTGCTAAAGTCAGAGCCAACAACTCACTGTATTGGCTCTACTACTCTGGCACCAATGGTGAGAAGGCTGAATCTTCCTCTCCGAATAAAAGTGATCTGAATGTTGATCACAAGTCATTGCCAGGATTGGCAATGAGCCAAGATGGGAGGCATTGGGCAAGAATTGAAGGGGAGCATCACACCGGAGCGTTATTCGACGTGGGATCTGAAGGGGAATGGGATTCCCTCTTCATTGGCTCCCCACAAGTTGTGTACCATGGGAGTGGTGACATGAGGATGTACTACCACTCATATGATCAAGAAAGTGGCCTTTTTGTGGTCGGCACCGCAAGGTCGAGAGACGGGATCAACTGGATCAAGCTGGGAAAGATGATCATGGAGGAGGAGGGTTCAAGAAAAGGCATGTTTGATGAAATGGGAATGATGAATGCCTGTGTTGTGAAGGACAGGAAAGATGGCAAGTATGTGATGGCTTATGAAGGTGTGGATGGGGATGGGAGACGGAGCATCGGAATCGCGACTTCTAGTGATGGACTGAAGGGATGGAGGAGGGCTGGGGATGGTCCTTTGTTAGGGCAGTGTGGAGAAGGAGGGTGGGACTGTGGAGGTGTTGGATCACCTTGTTTGGTTCAAATGGATGGGAATGGGGAGGAATGGAGACTGTATTATTCAGGTTTTGATAAGGAGGGAAACACTGGGATTGGATTGGCTGTGTCTCAACAAACTGATTTTGGCAACTTTGAGAGATTGATATTAACTTTGAAGGGATGATGATTGATGATATAGCTTAAAATATTTATTCTTCATAGTTTGTTTTTCTGTTTGTTTTGTTTGTGCATGGAAACTTCATTTGTTAAATTAGTTAAATTGTAATCTTTCCAGTATTAAAAAAAAAAACTCAAAATACAATAAAAAGAGAAGTTTTGGTATAGAGCAAAACCCTCATGTACCCCTGAGTTCTTGGGGTATGTATTAATATACCTCTGAGTTCTTGTAAAGTACTGATATACCCCTGATTTATAACTTTGATTGAATTTTGATTCATCAAACATGTTGATTTGTAAAGAACAAAGTTTACAATTGCAACATTGAAGCGGCAGCAAGAGAATTGAAAATATAAACCCAAAATTTTAAAATTTAAACCACATTTAACACACACAACACGAGTCAACTAAGACAAAAATGACCACTGACAAAAATCAGAAGAACTCAGGGGTATATGAAAACTTTTTTCTTTGGTATTCAAAATAAAATATGAAATTAGTTGGATACCATTTATGTAATTTCACTCAATATATTTTCGCAAACATCAGGGGGCTGCATTTAAAATCACATATTCTTCATCCACAAAAAAAAGAAGCCTGACGTGAACTTGCACACTAAAAACCTCGTATGGCAGCAGCGCCTCCTTCTGCGCCAAAACCCTCAACCTCCGCCCTCGCCGCCGCCACCCAACAGGATCTTCTCAAGCAGGTACGTCTCCGACGTTCATGTGTTTTTCCCTTTCTTGCTTCGAATATCTTCTTCTGAGCTTTGGTTTTTGCTGAAAGCAGATCAGGAGTCGTGAAATTGCTATCGCAGAGCTCAGTTCTCTTCCTCCCATAAGGGTAAGTTTTTGAATTTCATTGTTTGCCTCTTGGATTTGCGGATGGGACGTGATGTATCAATAATCACCTTATTCATCTATCAGTTAAATCTACCTATCAGTCGCATATGACAAGGATAGATAGGATTTTTTCTTGTTGTGCAGAATGTTTTTTGGGTTGAGGGAAACCTTAAGACAAAAAAAATGCCATGTATCAATTTTGGTTTCTTCTTGCTTCCGTGATAGATTAATTTGGGGCATGTTTGTTCTTGCTTCTGCTTAAATTGTTAGGGCCAATCAGGTGAACTAATCATTTAAGTTAGTATTATTATCCTAATAACTTCATCACTGGAAGCCTAATATGATTCTAGGATAAGGATTGAAAAAAATATTTGAGACTACGGTAAAATATTAGGGTGTGGTAGCTTTCTTAGATGTTCAGGTCACCTGTTTGAGGGGATATGATATGTGTCTGGAAAAATAATGGGTTAAATTATTGTCATTTCTGTGTCCAGAATAAAGTTCATACACAAAAAACTCTGGGATGTTTAATTGTTTTACTCTGTGGTTTCTTATTGTAGTATGTTTGACATACTTATCTGTTTACCCTCTTTCAGAAAAATTATCTATTTTTATACCCTTTTGTGCTTAGGGTGTAAGAAGAACCAGCTGTTGCATATATTGTTTCTGGAGCCTTGCTTTTTGTTGTTTAGGCATTATGATTATGGTCTTATTCTGCTCTCCTTTATTTTCTTGCTTTATCTTAGGCTGTATACCAGCGGAAGGGGAATATATTTTTTCAAACAAGTATACCAAAAGCAACAGCTTCAGAACAGAGTAAGAGGATCTATAGCTGGTTGTATCCGTTTTTAAGATGGTACAGTATTGTTATTATTTACCGTGTTTATTGACCCTTAGAATGTTGAACAGAACTATTGGACATTACCAAAGCCAAGCTGCAGGAACTCTGATTAGCAACAAAACTATTCCAACTATCAAGACTTCTTAGTTTCCCAAATCCTGAAAGATGGCATTAAGAGGTGTTTGGCAGATGAATAAACTGGTTGTGAGTTACTGTAATTGGGCCGGGAGTAGCAGAGGTATCAGAGAGTTCATGGAATCTCACTTGTCAGCCTTTAAAGAGGTTAATCCCCATCTCGAGGTGATAACTGAGCTTAATCGTGGTCAGCATCCGTACTTGAAAGGATTTTACCTGAACAAGAATGAGCGAGTCGTCTGCGTGAAAAACTTGACTTCCGAGGAGGTTCTAATGTGTGCAACAAGGCTGCGTAATTCACTAGGAAGGAAGGTGATCAAGTTGAGGACTAGACATGTTACTAAGAACCCTAGTGTTCAAGGTACATGGACAACAGACTTGAAGATTTGAGCTGAAAATGAAGTACGAGATTTAGCCATTGCCTAGTTTATGTTTCTGGTTGAATAAATTGAACTGATCTATGATACTTCTTTGGATAATCTTGTCTTTGTTCACTTGTATGAAAAGGTATAATGTGGTTTCTCTCAGTTAATCACAATTCTTCAATTTTCGGATTATATAGTCCTTCCTTTGAATTGATGTTTTGTTTAGTCCATGAAAGTAAGCCATCTGTATATTGGCCTTATGGACCATATCTTGCAGTGGTATCCGGGGAACCTTAACCCTGACTGCAGTCCTGAATCCTGATCTGACTGAAATCCTGCTATTGTATTCCAAAGAGAGTATTATTAGTGCAGTCATCTGATTTATAATCTTATGCATATTATGTTTGATGACATTTTTTGTTCTGATAGTCAACTTAATGCATCTGAATTACATGTAACTGGCCTAAGACCGTATGTAGGCATCAAAGCGTAGTATGCTGTCGAAAAACTGATTTGGGACTGTAAAACTTGAACATTTGTAAAGTATTCCAATAACTTCTTTTGGTGGACAAATAAACATATCTAAAGTATTCCAGTACTATGTTTTTATGTTGGGTTCATTCCAATACTCTAAAATCTGGGTATCAAGACATATAAACATATCAAAAGTACTCCAATACTCTATTACAAAGTATGGGAAGAAAATTCAGGTCCAAAACCAGATGAATAGTGAAATATATGAAGTCTATCCCCTAAGCAACCAAGATTCATGCATTGTTCATGGCTGACTGCTGGAAGGCAACAACTGCAAGAGTGACGAGTGTTGCAAATACGGAAGTGGGCAATTTCTGCACCACCTTTCCAACAACAGGAACGCCTTCTGTAGTCCTCTTTGACAGCATAGCCACGGTTGGTGCAACGGCCAGGGTGATGATCAATCCCTGGCTAACAGTTGTGAAAGTATCTTTGGTCATTTGGTGAACAAACTTAGCGAACTCTTCCCGGTCAAGTTCCCCGTCAAGGTTAACATCACACTCCTGCATCACAAATCAAGTCATGTAACACAAACTTTCATCAGATTACATAAATAAATGAACATTTGCTCGATTTTATACTAGATTACTACTTCCATTCATTTCAAAGAGTGGTCAGATTAAATCAACTTTCACGTGAATCAGATAGATCTTTCTAATTAGAGAGTGGAGTACTCTAGCTAATTCCCAAACAGGAAATAGAAACTTCAACATTCTAGACATTTAAATATGAATTCGCAGTTATTTGACAGGCAGTTTAATACTCTGAAAAGGAGTGAAAAATGCAAAGTCAAAAGAAGCACCCCAAAGCCCGTGTTGAAGTCCTGATAACGTACGAATAAAAGAATTTCACGACAGAAAATAGAATATCATAGCAAAACTCTCTATGAAACACATGGTGACAGACCAACTAGAATTCAGACATGTCAAAGCTACAATAGTACTAGTACTAGGGGTGTGCAACCGGTCTGGACCGGACCGGACCGGAACCGGATTGGACCGGGACCGGAATGTCCAAAATTCTTGGACCGAAGACCGGACCGGTTAATTAACATTTGGGACCGGGACCGGACCGGAATTATTCCGGTCTTCATCCGGTCCAGACCGGTTGGACCGGATTAATCATAACATAATTATTTCATCTTTATTTTAATACCATAAATTAAACTTAGGTAAGTTGTAAATATTATAGTAAGTAATATCTAAATATAATATCCATATCATTCATTTCCAACTTACCGTACTTATCCAATTTTTCAAATTTTGAATTCTAAATATATTAAAATATTTTATCATCAATGTCAACGATCTTCAAACTTTCCATGATATTAATAATAAATTGAAAATTTATTTCAATACATAAAATTAGAATATAAACTTACCTAAAATAAACTCTTAACATTAAATGTAATGACATTTACTATATTTACTATATTTAATATATAAATATAATTTAAATAATATTAAAATACAAAATTCCGGTCCATCCGGTCCGGACCGGAAAAATTCCGGTCTTAGACCGGACCGACCCGGAATTATGAAAAAACAAGGACCGGAGACCAGACCGGAATGCTATATATCCGGTTCCGGTCCACTATTTTCCGGTCCGGCCGGTCCATTTTTCCGGTCCCGACCGGTTCATGCACAGCCCTAACTAGTACCACAATGGCAGGGTTAAAACACATACTCCAAAGCCCGTGTTGAAGTCCAGATAACATACGAATAAAAGAATTTCACGACAGAAAATAGAATATCATAGCAAAACTCTCTATGAAAAACAGGTGACAGACGAACTAGACTTCAGACATGTCAAAGCTACAGTAGTACTAGTACCACAATGGCAGGGTTAAAATACATAGCACAAAAATATGCACAATCCATCATGCTTCTACTTTCAAATAGACTTAAATTGGAACTTGGAAGAAATCAATTATTTGCCAAAATAAAACAGAACGTACACCCCTAATCGGTGAACATGATAGCTATAATCGACATGCTAAAGATACCATAGGATGTAAACAGTAAACACAGCACCTCCATCAAGGCTCTGATATCCTCCTTTGGTGGCGGGTCAAAATGAGGCCCAGGCAAGCGCTTATTGATTTCACTAACAACAAGAAAGATTATTGTCTTTAAACACAGAAAAATATATTTATAATGCAATGAATAAGTTTACGTTTGAAGGAATGTATTACTTGAATACCAGTAGCACAGAAATGTAAAGATCCTCAAATGTTAAGTTTGCCCTTCCAGTGTCATTCCTGAAACGATCATATACCTTGTCAGATATCTTGCGTATTTGCTTGTGTCTCCATTCTTTACCTGTAAATACAATTAAATGTGAATGAGAAACTATATTCTGTGAGTTTTAAAGTTGGACAGTGCAACTCACAACATGGCAGCAGGTAGCTAAAAGTTCCATTTGATCAAAGCTCTCAAGTTAAAAAGAAAAGTCATCTAGAATACTCTTATCCTAAAAGGGGCTGAAAATTCCTGCGTGCAAGGTTTACATGCCTGAATGATTACACATGACATAGGGATGTTTCCTAATTCCTTATATGTAAACATCAGAATCAAACACAAAAACAACAAATTATAATTTCCAAGCTAACCTAACCAGGAAAGACCCACAGCAGGCAATCAGAGCAACTGCCGAGTAGATTTTTCACACAAGAATGAATTGCTAAAATTTTCACAGAATCAAGGACAACAATAGTAGTAGCTCAGACAAATCTGCTAACATGATTGCAGTTAACAATTTACAAAAACAAAATTCCAATAATTTGCATTACAGTAAAGTTCATACTATATAACCAAAAAAGGATCCTTTTATAATACAACCATGATCAGAAAGCAATTGTAATCAAACCCAATGATTGTAATTATGATCAGACTACACAAAACCATAATAAATATTCTGAGAAACCCACAAAAGGAAGGATATAAAGATGAAATCTTTACCATGAAAAGTGTCAAGAATTTGTCCCATCTCTTGAAGCGGATGATCAGTCTGCAGTATTGAATCTTGAGATTGGGAGTGGCAGGTTGGGAAGCGTGTGTTTGAAATCAACTTCACGTGATTTTTGTACAGTACAGTTTTACAACTTTCCTTGAGCTATAGAGGTTGGGTTCAATTAAGTAATTTCCAAAGCTTCTACTATTTGATTTGGACTAACAAAACAACAAAAACAGAGAAGATTGTGCGGAGCAATTTTGTTTGGCTTGCCTACACCTGGCTATCACCATCTCATTTTCTTTGTTCGTAGTTGCCATTTCATTTTGTACCTCCAAACTATACTCTCAATTAAATCTTAGCGGAAAAAAAATGCATAATTGGTTAATAAAATTTAAAGCAAATCCTGATGCACCTGGTATGTATTAATATGCTATTGATTTTTTATAAAGTCAGCGCTGAATAATTAATTGTAAAATTTTGAGTGTTTTCTTGTCACTTGTCTTAAAAAAATGATTTGAAAAATAGAAAATTAATCTAAGTAAAAGTTTGTGTCTAAATTGCGATTTTGATCTCTTAATTTTAACCAAGAGTTAGATTAGATGTTAAAGCTGTGGTTTAAGTTTAAATTTTTTGAATATTCAGCTCAACTCATATTGTTGCAATCGTGAGCCTTATTTTTCAAAAGTCAACAAGTTTGATACATATAACACTTTCCAATAACTAGAAGAACATTAATCCGTACACAAGAACTTAAAGGTAGGGATTTTTTTTTTCTTCATTTCAATCATACTTGATTAAATTTACAAAAAACAATTCTTTTAATCTCACGTTGATACATAAAAGGTGTATTTTTTATAGTCGTGAATTAAATTTTATTTGCAACAATTGCAAAATTTTATAGGGTGTTCTCATTCTCCATCACTTTGTTAATCATACCTTGTGCTTTGCTCATATTTGGCAACACTAAGCTTTAAGTGTATACATGTAAAAAAACAAGACTCCTCTGCAGCAATTGCCATTCTTTCATCTCTTATCAGAAGTTGCCTTCTGGAACACAACAACAGCAAGAGTCACAAGAGTTGCGAAAACCGAATCCGGCATTCTCTGCAGCACCTTTCCGACCACCGGAACGTCTTGCGTTTCCCTCTTTGTCATTAAGGCAATGGCCGGTGCAACAGCTAGAGTTGTGATGAACTTTTTGCTCACAATAGTATTCAAAGTATCTTTGATCAGCCGATGCACGAAAGTCACAAATTCTTCGCGGTCCAGCTCTCCATCTAGGTTCATATCACACTCCTGCATCACAAAATCATTACACAAACTATGAACACATATTTAACTCAGCAACATAACTATATCCTCTGATTATATTCTGCATTTTCTGCACCTTCATCAAGGCTTTGACCTCATCTTTCGAGGGAGGGTCAAAATGAGGCCCCGGCAAGTGCTTGTTGATGTCGCTAACATTAACAGCAAGAACAAAAGTTAGATGTCAAAACTAAGATTGAAATCAAGATCAAGAGAATTTGAGAATACTTGAACACCAAGAGAACAGCAATGTAAAGATCCTCAAATGTCAGATTAGCCCTTCCACTGCCAGAGTCATTCTTCAAACTATCAAAAACATGATCCGTGATCTTCCGTATCTGCTGCTCTCTCCATTCCTTACCTGCATCGCGAAAACGACTTAGAACAATGCATTTCTCCTTATTAGAAGCTGTAATTTCGAATATGGTTTATTGAGATGACATCGAAATCAAAGAAAGAACACAACGAAAACCTCGAGTTTAACGCATCAACAAGCAGATCATTTATCAGGTAAAAGAATTATGAGCATTGCAAAAATCAAATAAATTTGGGATTTTTACCTTGCAGTATGTCAAGAACTTGTCCCATGATGCAGGGGATGGAAGATGGATTCGTGAATAATAAGTATAATTAATTTTCTTGGCTTTGGGTGATACTCACTCTTTGAATCATCTCCATCAGTATCTTATTAAAGCGGTGTAAGGCATAACTTCCAAGCATCCAAACCTTTTTTCTTCAATAAAGTTGAATTGCATAACGCCTCAGATTATCTTTCAAAAAGAGTTAGGCCCTGTTTACTAGAGGTTATTTCTTGATGTACTGAACTGAACTGAACTTAAGTAAAAATGATGTATTGAAAAATGGAATCAGCATGACTGAATTAACCTGAATCAGCATTACATTTTCACTGAACTGAACTGAACTGAATTGAACTGAACTGAACTGATATAAGCTCTGGTAAACAGGGCCTTAAACCAATCTATTTTTCCAAAAAATCAAAACGTTTCTCTCTAATGGTTGGCTGAGAAAATGGGTGGTTGACCCTTGATATTCAATTTAGCCTCTAAAACAAAATAAAAATTCGTTATGCATACACCTGAAGGTCCTGAATGGTATGGTTTTTAAGTTTTTTTTTTGTAGGAAATGCTCTTATGTAAAAGATCACAATAAGAATTTTTGGCCAGGAAGGTCTTTAACCACTTGAATTAGCCTACGCATTTGACGGAATTTTCAATCATGATTCAATCTATGCAAACACTAATCAAAATCAGTTCAATTCAGCTTTATTACAATTTTTTAGTTTTAGTTCAATTAGATTCAATGATCCCATTTCCCTTTACATTCCCTTTTATTAGGTTAAGTTTATTCGAATTCAGTTAAGTTCAATTCAACTCAACTTAAGCTAAGTTTAATTTAGTTCAGTTAAAAGGAAAATTTTTAATTAAAGGAAGTGGAACATTAATTAAATTGAACTTGGCTTAGTTAATTGACCGGTTGTAAACTATATTGACATTATTTGTAATTAACTAAAAGATGAGTGACTGTTATTTAAATATATGAAACTAGTAGTATTTCGTCTACAAAAGAGTGCGAAACTGCGAATGGAATAAAAAAGCCCTAAACCCCAACGCGCAACACAGCTCCTCACTCTCTGCTTCCACCTGAGGTTAGTCTTTCTCCTCCATCAAGAATTCTTTCTGTTGTTTTCCATACTCCGGTTAAACATATATAATCCGATTTATATGCTGAAATCGAACCCATTTTCACGATAATGTTCAAATTAGTTGTAACCTCTGTCTGTGGACTGTGGGTACATTGCCATTCAACAAGAGGTTTTGATTTCACTGACTTTTCTTGGTCTATGGTGGTCTGAGAATGAACTGACATGATTGTGCTGAATTATATGTATCTATCAAGTTATTGCAATTTTCTTTGGTTTTCCTTTCCAACATTAGTGATATTGGTTTGCCCAATCTCCTTCCCTTCCTTGATACTTGAGAATTGATATGCTTTCCTTATTGTAGAGGTGTTGGGATGTTTGAATTTCATCCTAGTCTTTAGAAAGAAGGGCACGTTTACAATGTCAATGTGTTAATTTCATATAGAATAAAAAGCATCAAAAAAATGAAACAAATCATGTTGAATGCATGTGTCACATGATGTGTGTATCTATTGTTTGTGTGTGACCTTTCAATTTGATGTTCTACTTGATTTACCAAGTTCAGGGTAACCTGTACAACTTTTAATCGATGTCAACTGCTTTGTTGTTTGTACTTCGTTGAATACTAGCTTAAAACCCGTATTTTTATCTATAACCTTGTGAAGAATCTGTCAACTGAGTTATACTTTTAATTGTTCAAGATTCAGTTACCTTCTTCTTACTCTCTGCGTTATTTTCTTAATTGTAAAAAAGTATAGTTAAGAATTTAATGTTTACATATGGTGTAACTCGTTTTATGTGACTGGAAACTTTAAAACTCACAGCATATCATCGCTTCCAATTTCCAGCCTTCAATGTTATCTTACTTGATAAATGGCAGTAGTTTGAATTATATGCTTAAACTGATATTCGAACTAACTTTAAATTTACGTTCTGTGGGTATATTGCAATACATGAGGTTACAATTTACTGCTTGTTTTACTTTACTCATACTATTATTTACTAGAATATAATGTAAACTCAAGTTTTTGTTGCTTTTTGTAATTATGTGTTTCAGCTCTCACAGCTTGCTGAAGATGGTTGTTTTCCAGTTTGATGATATCATTGTGGTTAAGGATGTTGATGTGGAGGGTAAAAAATACGATAAAGGTACTTTCTGTATTCCCATTATTATTATTCTTGAATAATGAATATTAGTACAACAATCAGCAGTTTTAGATTGTTGTATACAGAGCTAGTGCTTGGTTTGGCAGAATCATCATTCTTTGATATTCAATGTTGAAATAGCGTCATGAGAGCTGTTTTTTGGATCATCACCGACTGCCTCCTCTAAACATTTAGTTAATAGTATGTCTCACTGTTTTTACAGTTTCACGAATTGATGCACGAAGTGAAGATGATACTGTCTACATGCAGCTTGATGTCAACTCTGATATTTATCCTATGCTGACCGACCAGAAATACAGGATGATCCTTTCTGAAACTTTGAATATGGATGGGTCTTCTGTCTCAACCTATCCTCCCCCAGAGGTACCTTTTCATTCTTTTTCCAGCATTTCTTCAGCATCTACATGAGTTTTCTTGTTTTTGTGATTCATAAAAACTCCTTAGTGCAGCTCATTACTTGAGGTCTTTTGCTTTTTGGGGAGCTATTTTCATGGTGATATGAAACTAACGAAATGATTGTTTCACTAGATTTTTGAGCTATAGGACTGACAGATTACCGCTAACAGTAGTGTTTTTATACTTTCAGTTAAACTTTGTTTTAACTTTCCTGTGCTTTTGTAGTTTCTACAATCAAAAACCTTGACAGTGCTGAGAGCTGCTGTGGTCTGTTTTCTGTAGTTTGGCATTGAGAAACTAAAATATACAAACTGTTCTAATTCGTATCAGCTCATGAATTAAATATTGTTGATTGAAAGTATTTAAGTTTCATGAGGATTTGTCTTCCATCCACCCCCTTTCTGAGTTGACTATGCATCTTCATTTCACGTGCTATAACGCAAACAAAAATACCAAAAAATAATAGTTAATATTGGCAATTAATTTCTGGGGTCTAAATTTTGTGGTGCACATGAGTATTTTGCTTTTGTTTAAAAGGTGGTCATACTTGTGAGAATAAAAAGTTTGGGTAAAATTTTAGTGATTTTGGTTGGATTTAGGCATTTAGCTGTAGAACTAGAGCTATATGAAAGAAACATGTGTTATCTCATCCTGCATTGTAAATTTGTCAGTTAAAATGTCATGAATCATCAAACACATCAGGGTTTCAATTTATGCTCATTTGGTCTAATAAGCAAAGGTGTTCAGTTCATTTTTTTAATTATGAGAGTTGTGAGGCTGACTTTTTTATAATTCTATATTGAGTCTGTTTTTTGAACTTTAATGTTTGACTAGTGTTGAGCTAGTAAGGCATATCACAGTATCTTAAGTATTAGCATCTTGTAACATATCTTATTGTAGTAAGAAAGATGTACCAGAAGTTTACAGTTTCTAGGACAATGTGTAAGTGTTTATAAATTGGGTGAAAAATCAAAAGCTGACCTGCAACTGGGGACTAATGCTCTTTGATCTACCATTCCAGACCAAGGACATTTGTCTTACAGACAAATTTGAGTACGTCATGCATGGGCTGCTGTATAAGATGGCTGATGAAAGATCAAAGGCTGGCGTTAAAGTGTATGTATTTCACACCTTATTGTTACAATCTTTTGGAACTATGAGTCCATTTTATCAGCTTGTCTGTAGAGTGTAGACTTAGCGCTGTTCAAATATTGGGCAATGATTTATGCTAAAATTTCAAAAGAACTCAGGTGTGCTAAAATATACAGTTTATAAGAGCTTTAACATATACTCCTGATACATAAATAGAATAATCATTGATTATTTCTCACACATATAATCATATTAGCAAGGATGTAAAAGAATATTAGAATTGAAAGAGACTGATTTTTGGGACTAGAGAATACATATAGACATGACCTTTCTGTGGTAGTCAAGACAGAGAATAGATGTATGCTGATGTTATTACTAGGGCTCAACATCAAGTTGCCTGACCTGCATTTGAAGTAGCTTTATTGTCTGGTTTACTGCACTGCCCAACTTATTGACTACTGTCAAAATGTTGTTAAGTAAATAACTAGACAAGGGAAGAACTCGTCTCCCTCTACTTTCAGAAACTAGTGATTACTACGATGCCTATTTTTTGCTAGATTTAACCAAGAGTTGTTGTTTCAAATTACACATCATTTGTCATGGTAAAATCGAATAGTTTAAATCTCAATTTGAATCATCTCCAAAGGGTCATTCAGTTTGTGTCACTAATTAAAAATTGACATGCAATCCTGGTGCAGGACTGTTTACATATCGTTTGGAGGCCTACAGCTGATGATCACAGGCCCTCCTAAGAGGATGGCTAGGTACAAGGTTGATCAAAGGTTATTTCTGCTCTTGAGGAAGATGTGAAATGTGCCCATATCTATGTGTCACTCTGGGTAGAACGTTGTTGCTGTAGTGAATCTCGGTCGATGAATCAGTAGATGTTGGCGATGGATATTTGAACCTTATTCTGTTGGAAGTATGAATTCATGTAGAAGCTGTTGTGTTGCCTGTCAAGTGTCAACGATTTGTCTGTTTCACTAAGTCTAGTTTTATGCAACTGCTTTGCTTGAACGTTGTCTTGTGTGGGTAAATGACAAATATGAGGTTGCAAAGTTGAAGCATCTTCATCTCCACGCTGCCACTAATGACCACTCTAAGAATCTCTCTTTTACACTAGTCGTCATTGGTTTGCTCACTTTATTCATTGAAGCCATTTTGCTGAACTTGAACTAAATCGAAAAATAGACCTGACTAAATTAACATTAACTTCATAACCCTTTTTTTTCCTCTGAATTGAATTGAACTGATATGCTCAAGAGAACAATGCCTAAATCTATCAAAAATTATTAACATAAAAGAGTCCTGATATGAGATATCAAACTTTTCAATAAGAGTCGCATCAAACTCGAATAATTTCACAAATGAAACAGCAGCAGTAATACCCAGGCTTTTGCCAGTTTTGGATAGGTTTATTGGTTCGTAATTGCACATTTCTCTAGTGCAAATATTAACTCACCCACAATTCCAAAAGAAAATCTCTTGAACACATTCCCGTTCCCGCTGTCCCAATATTTCTAACTTAACCATCAATCTATGCAGCCTACTAAACAATGGCATCATTATCGGTTCAAGACTTGTGTCCATGCACACTTTTCCCTATAAAAACAATGTCTCATCAAGCTTCAATGCACAACAACTTCAAACTCCAAACCAGTACATTCTTAACAAAAGCATGGCAGCAGAAAAAGCAATCCTTCTCCTGGCTCTGCTAGCACTCGCAGTGGGTTCCAACGCCGGGGGAATATCCATCTACTGGGGCCAGAACGGGCAAGAAGGCACATTGACTGAGACTTGTGCCACAGGGAACTACGAGTATGTAAACCTAGCTTTCCTCTGCACGTTCGGCAATGGCCAAGCTCCCCAGCTCAACCTAGCTGGCCACTGTGATCCAACCGTCAATGGCTGCACTGGCTTGAGCTCTGAGATCAAAGCCTGCCAAGCCAAAGGAGTGAAGGTGATTCTCTCCATTGGAGGTGGTGCAGGGAGCTACTATCTTGCCTCAGCCGAAGATGCAAAGGGAGTCGCTACTTACTTATGGAACAACTACTTAGGTGGCCACTCATCTTCTCGGCCTCTAGGAGATGCTGTTTTGGACGGAATTGACTTTGATATTGAGGGAGGAACTAACCTGTACTGGGATGTTCTTGCAAAGTCTCTCTCTGCTTACAGCAAGCTGGGGAAGAAGGTGTACCTCACAGCAGCCCCGCAGTGCCCTTACCCTGATGCCTGGGTCGGTGGTGCCCTTCAGACAGGTCTGTTTGACAATGTTTGGGTCCAATTCTACAACAATCCTCCCTGCCAGTATTCTGGGAGTGACTCCAGCAACCTTGACAGCGCATGGAAGCAGTGGACTTCTATCCCAGCTGGCAAGATCTACCTCGGATTGCCTGCAGCTCCAGATGCAGCAGGAAGCGGCTTCATCCCTGCAAACGATCTCACCTCGCAAATACTTCCATTGCTCAAGGATTCGAGCAAATATGGAGGTGTTATGCTGTGGTCTAAATACTACGATGACCAAACTGGCTACAGTAAATCCATCAAGAAAGATGTCTAAACATTCAGAGTTTCCCATGCATATGTATAAATTATAATGTTCAGAGGCTTGTTTCTTGTGTATAGTGAATCATGTGTATGTAACTAAAGCTTGAGCTTATTTTCCTGTGGAAATGAATATGTAAGTTGCTTTCTTCAACCTTCTCTACACTACAACAGATAGCAACACATTTACCCATAATTTTGCACATTATTCATCAATATGTATCCTAATGACCAAAATACCAATTTCATTTTTAATGTCATGGGATAATTACCATTTGCACATAGAAATCTTCAACTATTGCTGCATTGTTAGTCAGGAGTATGGACTGAAGACGAGTCCTCGACAATGTTCGCAGGATCGAGATCCTACGCAGGATCGTTTTTATAGCAGGATCGGGATCGTAGGATCGGGATCGTAAAATCGTAAGATCCCACAAAAAATGATCAAATCTTATCGGAATCACTTTCTAATGGTATATTTACTTTAAATGTAGTGAAATAAACACTGAATTTATCATATGTAATACAGGATGTGATATTTTGTATTATACGACCACTGTCTGTATTAGTTTCATTAATTTGATAAATATAATATGGAAACAAAAGTAAAAGAGCACTATTATGACATATTTCACATAAGTAAAGTAAGCATATGATCTTTCACATCATTCTCACTTAACACTTCAAGCATATGATCTTTCACATCATCAGGGACTTGAGGGCATGGTTCAACATTATTATGTGTGCCTGCTAGATGATGCTTCAGTCTATAAATACCCCCAGACCGTGTAACTCTACAATATTTGCACTTCACTTCCCTTTTTGCAGAATTGACATCAATACAATGAGCCCATCCAGGGTCTAACCGAGCTCCAGGAGCATTGCGTCTAGGTTTCTTTTTCAGAGGTGGCATTGGAACAAGTAAATGTATAGAACCTGCTGTCAAAACAAAAAACAGTAAATATAGAGCTCAAATTTGCTGCCCTGTTAGGAGTTCCTACACTTTACACTAAATATAGAGTAAATATAGAGTAATTTGCTGCTCTATATAAACAGTAAATATAGAGCTCAATAGGAGTTCCTATTCTTTACACTTTACATGCATGCCCTGTTTTTAAGGTAAAATGCAGAAGAATAATTACTAGAAAATGTATACTCCAATGAAGAGCACAACAGAAACAACAGTTTAGATGGAATAAAAACCACGAATAAAATTATTGTTCATTAGGACAAAACTCAGTTTCCATACATAGAAGGCTTCCAGAAGAACTTAGTTAGAAACTGAAAAATTAATTTGTGTGTGTTCTGACATCATGCTACTGAAACTGTACTTGAGTGTGAAAAATATGTGAAGCTATTTTATGGATATAGATGCAACAGATAGTTTTGAATGTTTTGTCATGTAGCCATTTTCTAATTTCTTTTTCATAGCAGATTTGAACTAGCTAGTGCGCATGGATTCAAGCCTTTTTTGCATTTTTGAGATGCTATTTACCATTGAAATGAAATGCACAGATCAATACCATTAAATTACTACCACAATTGATATAAGCTGGTTTTGCAAAACTCTTCCTTTCTATTTTTACAGGTTCTGTAAGGAATGTGCAGGAAGCAGGATTGGCCTTTACAGTGACCATGAGTCTATATCACAAGATTCTAGTATAGACTATACGGTAAACTCAACCATAAATCAATCTAATAACTCTTTGTTCCAAACATGAGACTAACAATAAAGCATATGTATATATTCTGAAAAAGCATTGCAGAAAAGGGAAACAAGGCCATATTAAATATTAATTACATGTAAACTAATAAAGGCATTGCTTAACGTGTTCAAAATTCAAATCAAACAAGGAAACTATATCAGAAGATTCAGAACTTGATTTATTATCTAAATATTGAACAACAGCCTCAAAGATTTTCACAGAAAGGGATTCATAAAATGAAAAAATACCGGAATATTACCGTATTTTTCCGTACAGATCGGACGTAAGGGGCGTAGCCGCGGAAGTAGGAGCACCGGATGGGGACTGGGGAGGGACGGGCTTAATCGCCGGTGTATGGAATTGGAAGAAGAACAATCGCCGTCGGCGTCGCCCCGGCGTCGCCCCGGCCCAAAAAACATGAAAACTTTCTATTGTGCAGGATCGGTCAGGATCGTACAGGATCGTACGATCCTACCCGATTCTACCGATTTTGTGCTAATTTCGATTCTAACATTCGATCCCGGATCGAAAAGGGGTGTATAATCGTAGGATCGTACGATCCTACGATCCGGGATCGCGATACTGCAAACACTGGTCCTCGATCCATGCAGTAGATGAGCAATAAGGTATATAGTGTCAGCAGCAGTAAATCTTTCCTGCAACATAACATTATAATCTAGGTACCTCATAATTAAATTTTATACACGTCAGTAGGAAGACAAATCAACGTTTCAATCAGAAAGAAAAAGACTGCACGAGTATAACCAAATCTCTAGTTCACTTAAAAATCATGATCATGACAACCACAAATAGAAGTTTAGACAAGTAACACAGCTCAGCGGGGCCTTTGTTTTTTTGAATCATCATTTTAGGTCGAACTAACTAGATACTGAATGAATTTTTGCGAAGTGCAAAGCAACAGAACCATATAAAGATAGAGTTTCCAAAGTCTACATATATGATGAAGCTCGGTTTTCGGTTACTCAGTGAGCTTGGGAATTTGGCCTTTCCTCAAGAGGGATAGGGAATACTCAGCTGAATCGATAAGGTCTTGAATGTTGTGGAGGGACGTCTCCTCAGCACCCAGCAAGAACAAGACGCGAACCTCGGCTTTCTTAGACAACCTTGCAGCCAGATTCAGTGGGAGGGCAGGGGAATTGAGGCTCCTCAAAACCTGTCTGTACAATGAAAGCACTCTCCCTCTGTTCCTCGCCATGTCCTCCGCAGTAGCCCATATGAAACCCTTTGCCATGTCTCCCTGCATTGGAAAATACGGTATCAGGGCTAGGCTAGGCATTCTGACAAACACTTGATGAACATGATATCAAGTCCAGAGTTTGCTTAATTATTCTTACTGAATGAATTGGAACAGCGCAAAACTCAAAATTTAACCAAGATTTATCGCATTAGGAGAATTTGAGAGTGGAGCTTAAAGACATTACCTGATATGATCGTTGGTTCGATCAGTCTCTCTGGAAGAGCTCAATTATAACGTAAGAGAATATGGAAACGGAGTTTTCCACCCGGCACACTACTAAAGAGAAAACGGAGCAACTCTAATGGAGATATTTCACTCCAATGGTGCACTATTGTATCGCTGAAAACGTAAAGGAGTAACAGAGCACTATACTGTATTTAGCGGCTACTGTACCGGCGGTAAAGGAGTAGTTTTCTTTCTTTTGTATCGTTTTGTGTTTTTTTTAAAGAAAAAAGTTATCCCGTACCCCTAAATTCTTGCGTATGTATTAATATACCTCTCAATTCTTGAAAAGTGCTGATATCCCCCTACTTTGTAAATTTGACTGAATTTTGGTCGATCAAAAATATTGATTTGTAAAGAGAAAAGCTTACAATGCAGCATTGGAGCGGCGACAAGAGAATTGAAAACGAAATACCCAAAATTTTGAAATTTAAAACACAGTTAACACAAGCGACACACGTCAATTGGGACAAAAATGACCACTAAATTCGTCATTGAGTGATTTTGTGTGTTCAAATCGACTTTGCCCGGCAAGAAAACACTCTAGAATTACAACAAAAAAAGTCTTCGTAGGTCCAGGGGCATATCAGTATTTTACAAGAACTCAGTGGTATATTAATACATACCCCCAAGAACTCAGGGGTACATGAGAATTTTGTTATTTTTTTAAATTTGTAACTGGTATGATACGAATATCCAGAGGTTATTCTTCTATATTATTTCCTGTGTCAAGGTCTGGAAGAAAGAAATTGTTCAATGTTCTCAATACTCTTATGAAACAAGTTCGTGATGAATATTAGAAAAAGATGAGGGCTATGCTAGTTATTACTCTCATTTCCGAAGATTGAAGTCGTGAAGAAGTTAAAATGAAGTGCCTTAAAAGAACCGACTGGGCCTTCAATTAGTGGGTTGGTTCAACAACAGTTTATCGCTTTATTATTTTGGTTATTTTATTGTCTTTATTTAAGAAATTCGTTCATACCTTTGTGTTATGATATGATGAACTTTAATTATAGTTAAATAAGGTTTTAGCTTGCAAAAGTTGTCTTAAGTGTTCCTTTTTGGTTAAGATGTAATATTCCTTACCTTATTGTATCCTGCACTTTTTAATCACCCTATAATCTTATAAATAGGGTGGTGAACGAATTTATTGAAAACAATTATATACAACAATCATCTTATATTGGGTTTTATTTCATTTAACCGTTAGGTTAACTTCTAATCGCTAGATTAGGTCAATCGTTAGATTGAAACCCCCGATTTTGAGATCTAGGTGTGTCCATCTCAAGTTGGTGCAAGTAGTGCTTGGCGTGTGGAATTCGACCTTGTGTTACTGAAGTTCAAAAGTTGTGTCTTTCAAGTTCATCTCGAAGTGTGTTTTCTTCTTTGAAAGGAGGTGCTTTCGATCGACACTTCGGAGAGTGCTCTTAATCATTCCGCAAAACCAGGATATTCGTAAGGAGGTTCATATCCAGGATTTTCGCAAGGAGATTTATATCATGGTATTTTGTGAATGGATTTTATAGTTACTTATTTTTCTTTATTAAGTGTAACTATTTATAAATAAATGCATATTTAAGTAAAATGAATGCATAAATTCTCATAAACCTAGGTAATGTACTATATATTAAGATGTCATTAAAATATTTTGTTATACACGGACAATATGAACAAAGAGGTAAGTTCAAAAAAATAAATGCACAACATCGCTGTAAATCTGGACCCGAACCCGACACGATCGACCCAACCCGACCTTACACATAACCCGATTGTAATCCGAAAATTATTAGGTTGAATCCGACCCAAACCAACCCGACGTTAAACAGAAAATTAATTTTAACCCGATAAATATTGACCCGAACCCAACCTAAACCCAAAGCAGAGCTAACCCGAACCCGACCTAACACGAATATGAAGATTACCTAAATCCGACTTAAGATCCTAAACCTGAAAATAACCCAATTTATTTTTAATTGTTATTGAACCAATCTATCTAATTTAATAGTAAATAATAATGCTTAATTTTTTGGAGTGTTTGGTGAAGAGTTTTTTGAGGCAAAATTAGCTGTTTGACCAACTCAAAAAGTTAATAAAAGTGTTTAGTGAAGAGCTGTTTGGATTAGTTGTTTGAGACCAAAAAGCTAATTTTCAAAACGCTTAAAAAAAGAGGATTTTCCATTAGCTGTTTGTCTTTACCTTGCAAACTTACACTTTTATTCTTTTCTCTTTAATTTATCAATTCTGCTATTTCTTATTAAAAAACAAACGTGCATTTTCCTCCTCCTGCACCTATACACGATTAATTCCTCATGTACGTTTGGCCATTTTAATTCCTCAAAATTTTGTATTTTATTATTAACCATATAATTAAATTAATATGTTATAATTCATTCTTGTTTTATACTATTATTGTTAATTTTTAGTAAATTATATATCTTATGTTATTTAATTTAGAGATATATTTTATGCAAATATTTAAATGAGTTTTTAATATAAAATTAAGAGATGATATACTTAATGAAAGTTTATTAATTTAATTGGTTCCATAAACATATGTATTAGAAATGAATTATAATCTTCATACTTTATAATTCATACTTTAATGAATAAAATAAATTAAAGTCTTTTTAGTCATTTTACTATGTTTGCTAAACAAACAGCTATCATCTATCAGCTAATTCACCAAACACATTTATACAATCAGCTAATGCAATCAGTTAGTCAAATCAGTTAATGCAATCAACTAGTCAAATCAGCTAATACAATCAGCTAACAGCACCAAAATACCCTTTATGTAGTTTGATAGGTTGATTAATAATAATTCTTAAAAGCGGATTTCAAATTTCGACATTTTTTACTTACCTTTAATTTTAATAGGTTTCTACATAGGCAATATAGATTGTATCCTTCTACATAATTTTCCAAACTTTAATCCTTCACTCATGCCAATTTGTGAAAGAACTCAAACGGGTGCATTCTCCGAATCCTTTCTCTATGTACTCCAGAAATGTACTCCAGAATCCTTTCTCTATGTGCCTCTTTCACCCCAAACCCATCAAGAAATGTACTCCAGAATCCTTTCTCTATGTGCCTCTTTCACACCATTTCCAGATTTAGGGTATCTCCATACCCTTCTAGCGCAGTTACCTGGTCATGATTTCCACCTTTACAACACCTTGATTCGTTGCTTTTCACGTTCAAAGTTTAAGGAAGATCATGTGACTGTTTGGTTGAGTTACTGTGAGTTGATTAGGAGGGGGTTGGTTGTTGATAGCTATACTTAATTCTTTTGTGCTCAAAGCATGTGCTCGATCACGAGCATTTAGAGAAGGGGAAATGGTTCATGCTCGTGCCACTAAAGATGGGTTTGTATTAGATTTGTATGTATTAAATATGGGGCGCGTTGAAGATCCCAGGAAGGTGTTCGATGGAAGTTCTGAAAGAGACATAGTGTCCTGGACTATCTTAATTCAAGGATATGTTGAAAATGGGGATTACAAGAAAGGGATTGGTGTGTTTTATGATATGTGTGAATCGGGTTATGAAGCTGACGAGATGATGATGGATGTTGTGATCTCCGCCTGTGCTAGGCTAGGGGATTTGAGTCTTGGTAGGAAGTTACATGAGTATGTTATAGATCATAACGTGAATCGTGAATCGTGATGTGCATATATCGTTCAAGTGTAATGGAACGTGTTTCTCAGATAGAACCTAGTAGAGGTGATGCTTATGTAGTTGTGTCAAACGTTTACGCTTATGCAGTGCTTGATATACAGTTTATGATGCCTTTTTAAGAGCATTTTAGTCATCTCTGATGTTATCTTTTTTCCATTTTGCCCTAATCTAAAAAACTGGACTGTTAAGACCTTGGAAGCCTTACTTTTGTCTTTTTTGGATTTACATAGTACATGCTGGATTTTTTGGTTAATTAAATGAGCCGTTAGGTAAAGTATATATGGGATACTCTGCAGGGCAGGAAAGGTTTCAGAGCCAATGGGTCTCATTTTTATCAAGCATTGATGCCCCTCTAGCAGTAGGGGCATTTCAGAAATTCATAAGGACTTTCAATCTCAGTCCTTATGAATTATTTTTGCAATCTATCTAGATGCTTTTGATAGAGACATATGGTTTGTTTCCTTAAATTCTTACATTTTTAGCTCAGAACTAGGTTGTGCAGGATAAGCAATAGATTGAAAACATATGTCACTAAAGTGTGTCCTTGTGGATTAAATACTAGTATTTCGGTATAAAAAGAACAATATTGAAAAATGAGAATAAATACATTGTTAACTCATCTTTTGATAGAATGTTGTACAGTATGTATTTCTAATTTCTATTTAATAGTATTTCAATATTTATGATGCACAATTTCAAAAGAATTTGTGTCCATGTTCTCCGAAGGTACAAATTAGTGATTCATCTCATATGAGTCAAACACTCACATCAAACAATTGCAAATGCATGTAATCTATTCTTTAACATGCATATTCAAGATCTAACTGGATGTGTTGTGTTCAATTATTATACTAGATCTTTTGATGAAAACGAATAGGGAATAAGTGCTTTCAATTAAGTAAGCGCATTTTTTATGGAAGTAAATCCACAATAACAATATACGCATATCTTATAAATACCATAATGCATGAAAAATATGAATATCCATACCATAGAATAATGGTTCATAAAATATTACATCTAAAAATGTTGGAATCTGTTTTTTCCAAAAAATAAAAATATAAATGTAAATGTAATTGTATAATTATTATAAAAGACAAAAACACATGAAGTTTAATTTATTGAAGTAGAAGAATGGTCTTTTTTCAAGTGAGTATATCACCCAAAAGGATGTTTCATTAGCATGCAATCATATACTTGTTGAATCAGGTTGCCCGGATGATCATAACTCGAACGCACATTCCATGAACCTTACATGGACGGAACTCGCAGATGCAGGTATCATCTTCAGTGATCTGGTTGGCCTTACATAATGGTTTCCAACCACCGTGATATGCTTGTCGACCATCGGCCCACCAACCAAGATTTATCGGCCATTGCCTCCCCTCAGCATCGCCGATAACTGTTTCTTGGCGAAGTTTCAGTTTATAGGAGACAATTATGTCATATGGGATACCCTTCAATGAAAAATTGATGACCAAGTAAATACTCTCCACATTGCAAAGAGAAACACACGTATGCATATGAAAAATAAATTGTTCTTGAAAAATAGCTTAATAATTTGATATGTTTCCAATCATAATTCTCAAAAACCTTCAAGTGAACATTAATGAAGTAAGACTATCAATGATAAATTTCTACTCTTTTTTTTTATCTACAATAGAGTATAAGTACTGTACTATTAATATAAAATAAAGATAATAAAATATTAATATGAATTTGGTGATAGACCTAGTATTATCTAGTCGTGTAATTGTTTACTTCGAAAGAGAGTCGTCTTAGAAGTGATATTAGAGTTAGTGATATTGATTGTTTGTTAATAACAATTGGGTTCATGAATAGTAACTATTAGACATAAGTTATTCAAATATCTTAAATAACAAAGGACATACCAATGCAGATGGTCTTTTCTTGTTAAGCTGTGTGACAAAAAAAGGATTTGAAGGCCTACGAATACTTCCATCTGAGAATAACTTTGTTCCCCACGGATCTATTTTCATTTTCCTCTTCGATTTCAGAATTTCCCCTCCTCTAAATCCTTCTCCTTTCTCTAAATGAAAAACAATAATCGATCTTATGTCAATATTCATGATCATAAATCATTTAACAGATAATCAATGTTTACATGATCATGAATCATATATAAAAATTTAGTGCTCACCAATAGTATCCACACGTCTTTTTTTTGATCTATATGGATTTAAGGCGGGTTCGAATGACCTTTTTGAGTACTTTTGATCCTGAATATCCCAATCATACACCCTACCACTCCTTGCATGGCGAAATTCTGCTCCTCCACCTTTTTCTACATCCTCTAATATAAAACATTTCTTTTTTAGTTTAAACACATATAACTCAGAACAATCATTAAATTTAATTTGTTCACCATAATACTAAAAACAAGGATATATACTTACCGATAATATTTTTCTGTCCCTTCTTAGATCCATATGGGATTGAGATAGACCTCCTTAGAAAATTTTGATTTTTCATTTCCCAATTACAAACCCTATTATTCCCCGTACGGAAAAATTCTTCTCCTCTACCTCCTTCTCCATTCTCTAAAATGGTAATATTATAAATCAGATAAATTGCTAAAATCAATGAATTTTTACTACATTAGAATAACACCAAGGAAAACTTACCGATTATATTTTCATGCCCCTTTTTAGATTCATATGGGATCGAGATGGACCTCTTTCGAAAATATTGATCTTGCATTTCCGAATCATATATCCTATTCCGCTTATGGCAAAATTCTGCTCTTCCACCTTCTTCTACATCCTCTAATATAAAACATTCTTTTTTAGTTTAAACACATATAACTCAGAACAATCATTAAATTTAATTTGTTCACCATAATACTAAAAACAAGGATATATACTTACCGATGATATTTTTCTGTCCCTTCTTAGATCCATATGGGATTGAGATAGACCTCTTTAGAAAATTTTGATTTTGCATTTCCCAATCACAAACCCTGTTATTCCCCATACGGAAAAATTCTTCTCCTTCTCCATTCTCTAAAATGATAATATTATAAATCAAATAAATTGATAAAATCAATGAATTTTTACAACATTAGAATAACACCAATGAAAGCTCACCGATTAATTTTTCATGCCCCTTTTTAGATTCATATGGGATCGAGATGGACCTCTTTCGGAAATATTGATCTTGCATTTCCGAATCATATATCCTATTTCGCTTATGGCGAAATTCTCCGTTATCTAAAATGAAATATTTATTTTTTAAAAGACATATTACTCAGATAAATCATCACTAAACAGTATTGGTTTTTACACAATTATATTAAGAAAAAAGATATTCATACTCACCAAAAAAAAATTCATGTCCCTTTTTAGATTTAGACGGGATTAGGGTGGACCTTTTTAGGGAATTTTGTATTTCCCAATCGTACTTCTTACTACGGCTGCCTTCTTCTCCATTCTCTAAAATGATAATATTATATATCAGATAAATTGCTAAAATCAATGAATTTTTACAACATTAGAATAACAACAAGGAAAGATCACCGATTATATTTTCATGCCCCTTTTTAGATCCATATGGGATTGATATGGACCTTTTTAGGAATTTTTTATTTCGCATTTTTCGATCATATTCTTCTCCTTTACCTCCATCTCCATTTTCTAAAATAAAATATTCATTTTTAGCTTAAAGACATATAACTCAAATAAATCAATACTATAGTTTATTGATTTTTACACAATCATAATAGAAGAAGGAATATTCATACACACCGAAAAGATTTTCATGTCCCTTTTTAGATCTAGATGAGATTGAGATGGATCTTTTTAGGGAATTTTGATCACGTAGTTCCCAATCATATATCCTTCTCCTTGTACCGCGGATATCTTCTCCTCTATCTCCTTCTCCATTCTCTAAAATGAAACATTATAAATCGGATAAAGTAATGAACTTTTTCAATTTTACATCATCAATATAACAACAAGTTATACTCACCAATAAGATTTTCGTGTCCCTTTTTAGATCCATACGGGATTGAACTGGATACCCGAGACCTATTTAGAGACTTTTGATCCTCTAAATCCAAATACTTTTTCTTATTATTCATGTTCAACAAACTTTTGTAGTAGGGAAAGGTAAACAAGGTTTGTAATGATATAAAAATACCGGTGAAAGCATATGAATTTATAAAGAGTTGTAACTTTGTGTTCAGTACTGGTCAAAGATAACGTTTGGTGTAGAATTTAAAAATAGTAAAAGAATCCAAATTTATAATGATGCAACAATATTGGTGAAAGAATCCAAATTCATAAAAAGTTGTAATTTTGTGTTCGTATTGGTCAAAGATAACGTTTGGTGGAGATTTGAAAAATGGTATAGACTTTGTCAGGTATTGGGTCAAATTAAGGTAATTAATAAATTGATAATATGTGTAACCAAAGATTTTAGACTAAGTTAAGACAAATGAATAAAAAATATATTAAAATTTTCTTTTTAGCACATTAGTAACTATATAGATATTGAAATATCCAATTTTGTTTTTAAACCAATAGAGATTATTTTGTAAATTAATAAATGCGAGGATATTTAGTCAGCGCCAGATAACAACATTTACATTTGCCAAAAATATGAGTACATTTTCCATAAGTACACCTATGTAGCAAACATGCTTTTCCGCAATTCATTTTAAAACTGCAAGGCCCAAAATAATATTGTGCCGGATTTGTACAACTATCTTTTGCTTTCACAGTTACGTTCTTCTCTTAAGGAACAAAAAGAACGTTAAGCATGAACATATTAAATCATATAATCCTATTTCAACTTCATATAATGTCTTTTAATTAAATAATATATTAAATCCATCAATGCATTTTTAAGATTTTCAACAATATTTATAAAATTTAACATAATATTTTATATTAAGATTTTATTTTTTGTATATGGGATGGTCTTGAATAAATATATTGTTCAAAGACACGTTTAGTTGACGTGATTGTTTTGAATTTTTGATTCAGTAACTTGCTCTTAGAAGATTTTGTCATTTCTGGAGTAAAATTGATTTTGACGATTCTCTAAGTTGCAACTCGAAATTTATAATAGTTGAGGTCTCTTTCCATGTCACATCGCAATAAATATACATAGGTGCGTATGTGTGTATGTATGTGTTTATTTTAAATTAAACCATCATCATGATGGAAGAATTATATTTGGCTTCCCCAAGCCTTGAAAAGAACAAAACAGGATGTAATGAGACCGAAGCTATGTTTCGTACAATGAGAGCTTAAAGCTCCTTATAAGAATCGTGAATTAAAGCAAAAAATTGGTTTCAAAATAATAGAGCTAATCTATGTTAGACATGCAAATGAACTCGTGTTAGAGTTTTTCTCACTTATATACACTAGCGCTGCATTTCAAAAATCCACGCTATGCCTTCGAACCATTTAGCGAATTTCAAAACGAAACATGTAGCTTGAATGGAGGAGTGAATTGCACTGACTGGGGGTGTACCAAATGTAACGAATATGAGTGAGGACTGCAGAATGCATTATGAGAATGAAGCTGGACATTCAAGTTGTTGAAGAGGCTTTGGAACTTGACAAACGGAGATGTAGCTTATGAGTAGAGTCTGGAGTCCTAAAGCAAACAAAGACAATAATCATTAGCATCCATTCAAGATAAATCTAAGAGAGGAGTGGACATTTGGTCCAATCTAATCATTCTTTGCACCCGAAAAGGTAGTGATCCAAAGTTAAAAGAAAGAGAACTTTGCTAGGCAGAATAAGTTTGGCTATAAAATCAGAGAGCATCTATGCAACATATTATGTACTTGTAGAGAGAGTGTAAAATTTGTAAATAGAGAAAGAGCGTCTCCAGTTTACTTTTTTCATTAACCGTGATTTTAAAATCATAGTATTTTAAATTGTGCATAGCTAGATATTATAAAAATAAGATACTTGAAAATTATGTATTACGAGGAATCTAACAAGATCAAACATAATTATATATATTAAATTTCAGTTGGATACAACTGTTGCTAGCTTTCAGTAGGATAAATAGAACTTGATGTCTCTAATGATGCATGGTATATTTCTCCATAATATTGCACACACTCTTCAAAACCATCTCATTTGGAAACCATCTCCTACTTGTAAGTTTCAGTAGCTTCTGTATATCATGCTATAAGTAGGAAAAAAGAAAAACTGATCATCTCTGGTAAATGTATGAAAATGGGGAAAATTTTGCAAAAGTCTTTGCCTATGTGAATTGAAAAGCTTGATTAAAACATCCGAGATGGAGAAGTACAAATTTCCCGCCAGTGGCGTTAAAACTTTTGTTTATTACTTCCTCCCTACAGTTATCCAATTCCTATCCTTTCATTCAATTACCGAATCTCACATGTCAAATCCCATGAATTCAGTTTGTTACCATTCCTTAATCTCACAGTACCCATATTCTGTAAGAAGACCCGATCAAATTCATTCATACAAATCCCACAAACACCTCCAAAGCGTGTGCTCCATCACGAGCATTTCGAGAGGGGGAAATGGTTCATGCTCGTGCCATAAAAGATGGGTTTGTTTTAGATTTGTATGTATTTAATACGTTGGTGCGATTTTATGCTGCTTTGGGGAGCATCGAAGATGCCAGGAGGGTGTTTGATGGAAGTTCTCAAAGGGACATGGTGTCCTGGACTACCTTAATTCAAGGGTATGTTGAAAAGGGGGATTACAAGGAAGGGATTGGTGTGTTTTATGATATGTGTGAATCGGGTTATGAAGCTGACGAGAGGATGATGGCTGTTGTGATCTCCGCCTGTGCTAGGCAGGCTGGTAGGAAGTTACATGAGTATGTTATAGATCATAACGTGAATCGTGATGTGTTTGTTTGGAATGCTTTGGTTGATTTTCCGTTAGATGCCAGTCGTATTGAGGTAAGTATACTGACAGTATTGAGGTAAGTATGCATATTCAATTGGATACCTAATCAGATTTTGCTCATCAATTCCTACTCTGATTATGGAATGAATCAAGCATTCTTCTTAGATTACCTTTCCTAGTTACAGCAGTTGTAGCAACATCCAACTAGCTGAATCATATTCATAGTGCTGTTACCTGACCTACACACATGAACTGCACCATGTGAGAGACGTACTACGAGGCAGCATAATTACCACACCTTGAAAAGACAAGTTGTACCGTGTACGAGGTTCAGCCGGAGGGGACCCAGAAATTATTTCAACACACTAATATTCAAATAACGTTAGTTATATGAAAAGGATATTGAGAAAGTTTGGATCTGTACAGCTCAGATTATTCAATCAGCAATTAGCATGCACCAATCAGCACATTTTCAGTTCAACTGGACATGACCAAACTTTCTTAATATTATGAATTCTATATTCAATGTAGTTCAGTTTTCATTTTGTTTACTTCAATTTCTTATTTTTGTAAAATGTTCAAAATATCAATGGATTCTTAAATCCTGCTTCATCAAGCATTATTTGCCCTTGCGTCATTTATTTTTTGACATGATTAAAAATGATTCTATGATACAGTATGATGAACTTGCTATATAATGTTTTTTTATTGTACAACAATAAATTAAAATGATGTGCGAGACAACATTACCACAAGTTAATTTTGTGGAAGACAACAACGTTTTAAATTTGTAAAAACTACCCTGACTAGTGCTAGTGCGACATGTCTGAAACTAATCTAATATAGAGAAAAAAAATGATAAAAGTAGTGGTCGCAACCAGGCATACTGATGAAATATATAAGTCAACCCTAAAAATGTTCAAAATCAATGAATTCTTAAAACCGGTGTTCCTGCTATATCAAGCATCATTAGCTCTTGCATTTTTTTATTTTTTTGGTAGCTCATTCCATAAGGTGTTACACAAATGTTACAAATCATTAACAAATAATTAATTAAAAATGATGCTATGAATCTATGTAGTGATGAACTTGCTATAATTTATTTGTTTTTAGTAAAACAATAAATTAAAAAGACGTGCGAGGCAGCATTACCACAAGTTGGTCCGGTGGAAGGTGAGTACTGTACAACAACGTTTTAAGTTTTAAAAACAAGTTGAGAAGACAAGTAGTACGAGGTACGACCAGCCGAAAGGGCCCCGACCATATATTTTTTATTTGATATATTATTGATTTAAATGTTTATGTCATTGTTCAGTTTTCTTTTTGTTTACTCAACTTATTAATAATTTATTAAATATTATAAATGAACTAATTAAATTGAAAATAAGAAAAAATCTTAAAAAACACAAATTATCCTAAGAAATATATATAAAAAATTATTTTTATCTTAAAATGCAAAAATTGCATAAATATTTATGGACCATATTTTTTATATTTTTCATAGGACCTCACCTTTAAGCAGCCCTGGCTTTCTATATAAGAACTGACTTCTGGCCTTACAATTCATTCATTCACCCAAAACCATAGAGCTACATTTCATCTATTATGGCTTCCTTTGTTCCAAACGCCGTTCAAAATCTGGAACCAAAACGCCGTTCAGCCAACTATTCACCTAGTGTTTGGGGAGAACATTTCCTTTCCTATGGTAAAAGTGCCCCTCAAAGTTCCAAGGTAACCAAAATTGTTACTTCTTTGGAATTGTTACTTTAACCTCGTTAGATTTGTAATAGTGTGCATGCATTTTTAAATATCAACTAATCATTTTTTGAATTAACTAACCAAAGTTAAACTATTCATGAGGCCGATGGATTAATGTACACGTACCAATTGTAATACGGAGTAACAAGTTTCCTACTGTAGTTACTTCACTTATTGTTCTAAAAGTCAATAGATTTACTTATTTTTGTTTCATGAAAATGTTGAGCAGGAACATGAACTGTTGAAGGAAATGGTGAGAAAGATGATTTCAGAAACTTCCCACAAACCTTGGCAAAGTTTAGAACTAATCGACACCATCCAACGTCTCGGGGTGTCTTACCATTTCCGAAGAGAAATAGAAGAAGTATTGATCGAACATATTCATGATCAACTCCATGACAATGCAGACAACCTCTACGATGTTGCTCTTCATTTCCGACTAATGAGGCAACAAGGCTACTCTGTCTCTTGTGGTAAGAATTAATGTGACAAATTGTAATACTCCCTCCGTTCCACCCAAAACTGCTTAGTTGACTTTTTAAAATCAAACATACCCAACTTTAACCATTTATTTCTACTAATATATATTTAGAGTTAATATAGTATATATATTTTTCGATTCATCATATCATATATTTTCAATTATAATTTTTCAAAGCAAAATTTAAGCATAAAAATGAAGATATTCATGGTCAATGTCGACTCAGTTTGACTTTGAAAAGTCAACCAACCAAAACTGCTTAATTGACTTTTCAAAGTCAAACTGAGTCGACTTTGACCATGAATATCTTCATTCTTATGTCCATTTTCTCCATGCATAAGCAATTGAAAATAGATATAAGCAATTTCTCCATGCATGTCCATTTTTCTCTTGCAGGTCCATATTTTTACCATAATGCCCCCTGATGGAACCCTATGATTTCAAGCCCATTTTTTGTCTTAACAATATTACGGGTATTATGGTAAAAATACAGACCTGCAAGAGAAAAATGGACCTGCATGTAGCAAACCCCAAAATATATAATATGATGAATCTAAAGTATACATACTATATCAAATTTTAATATATATTAATAGAAATTAATGGTCAAAATCGGGTCAGTTTGACTTTGAAAAGTCAACTAAGTAGTTTTGGGTAGGACGGTGAAAGTATATAATAATTAAATCATATTAAGTTGCTAGCTGCCGACCATGATTTTTTGATAATATATGCAGACATGTTTAAAAATTTCAAGGATTCGGAAGGTGGGAGTTTCAAGGATTCATTGGTGAGTGATGTTAGAGGGCTATTGAGTTTGTTCGAGGCAGCAAATTTTAGGGTTCACGGAGAGGATATTTTGGAGGAAGCACTGACTTTTACAACCTCCCAACTCAAGTCCGAATTGCCGAACCTTAACAACAACAACATGGCTACAAGAATCAAGCAAGCTCTAGAGATGCCGATTCAAAAAACTTTAACCAGAATTGGAGCTCGCCAATACATTTCTCTCTATGAGAAAGACGAATCACATGATTCGATTTTACTGAAATTTGCGAAGTTGGATTTCAATATACTCCAGAGTGTGCACCAAACTGAGCTAAGCGCTATCACAAAGTGAGTTACACTTAGCCTTGTCATTTTTCATTTTGGCAAAAAAAAAGTCTAGATTTGATTTCCCCTACTTTTTAATAAAAAATTTTATTAAAAAATAATAATTTGGTGGCATGCATATTTATATAAGGATATTTCATTATGGTTTTAGATGGTGGAAAGGGTTAGATTGTCCAAATAAGCTGCCATTTGCCAGAGACAGAATTGTGGAGTGCTACTTTTGGATGTTGGGTGTGTATTTCGAACCAAAGTTTAGCTTAGCCAGAACAACAATGACCAAAGTGATTTCTTTAACTTCCATATTAGACGATATCTACGATGTCTATGCAACCTTTGATGAACTTGTCATCTTCACCGACTCAATTGAAAGGTATGAATTTCAAATAAAGATTTTTGGTACCAAATATAAGTAGTATTGCCACGATAATCACTCTACTTACATGAATTTTCATATTGCAGGTGGCATATTAGTGCCTCGGATCACTTACCGCCTTACCTAAAACACTATTATGCAGCACTCTTAAATGTGTATTCTGAGATGGAGGAAATGTTGATTAAGGATGGAAAATCAAATCTTGTGAATTATGCAATATCCTCGGTATGCAACATAATTAGTTCAGCTCTTGATGATTTACATGGATTTTGGTTAAAGTACAAGAAATATAACTATCTACAAAGTTTATCAAGTGATTGTTAACTTTGTTTCAGATGAAAGGTTTAACAAAGGCTTATTTTGAAGAGGCAAAATGGTTTTACGGTAGAGAAGTTCCGAATTTCGAAGAGTACATGAAAGTTGCATTGGTGAGTACAACATATGAAATGTTGGCCACTAATTGCTTGGTGTGCATGGGGGAACTTGTCAATGAAGATACCCTTGATTGGGTAGCGGAAAATCCAGTACTTCTAAGAGCCGCATCTATAATATGTAGGTTAATGGACGATATAGTTTCTTATGAGGTAAATTTTCAACACAATACCTACGATTTTTATCTCCAAATTCTTGTTATTAAACTTTTTAGCTCTAAATTCTTGTTATTAAACTTTTTATCAAAGATTAACCATGTGAGTGGTGTTGAATTTAAATAAGCAGAAAGAGAAGGAAAGGGGTGAAGTAGCAAAAGCTATTGAATGTTACATGAATCAGTATGGGACGTCAAAAGATGAAGCTGTGGCTGAGTTCGAGTCACAAATTACAAGTGCTTGGAAGGATTTAAACAAAGAATGTTTTTCAACAGTCTATGCAAAGTCTATGGTATTTCTTGAGAGAATCTTGAATCTGAGTAGGGTTATTTATCTTCTTTACACAGAAGAAGATGGTTACACCCATTCTTCCACCAAGGTCAAGCTCTTGATCACATCAATATTGGTTGATCCCTTCCCCTCTGATGATATTTGTCAAACAAAAAGTTATCCACTAGAGCCGAATGTGTAGGAGTTTTATTTCCATATTAATGTGGAAAATTTCTATTTGTTCTAGCTAGCTAGCTAATGGACAAATATATTGTGTGTTCCTTTTTACCCAAATAAAAATACCCTTTATTTATCTTTAATAATATATAAGTAATTCGATGAGAAATCTGTGCGTAACATGCATGGATAATATGGTAAAGTTACCTTTAATTACTTGATAAATTTCATTATTCATCATACCAAATAATTTATTTATGGTACTATTTTTTGTAAATAACTAAAGCACACCTAACATTATCATTGTGAGCTTAATATTGAGGTTTTTAAATCCATGCATGTAGTCTTAGGTGTTCCAGTGCCACATTTTAACTCTGTAAAACATAATTTCTCCTACTACCTAGCATATAGAGGCCCAACAAAAACACATATTGATTTTCACTTTCTAGTTTTTATGGTGTAGGAGAAACAAAATTATATATGAAAACACTAATCCTTGTGTGATGATATTAAAAGGCAAGTATTCCATATTTTTTGTGCATCTCCTCTGGTAGGAAATGACTCTAAGCATCTGGTAACCAAGAAGCCCAACCAGTCAAGATTATCAAATGGAAGCCACCAGACATTGCTTTTAAAGTTAATGTTGATGCATCTTTTTTACACTCTGGTACTGATAGACTTGGATTGGTAGTCAGGGATAACAGCGGCAAAGTGTGGAAAGGAAACAAGTCTTGGCCTTCTCACCTCTCCATTTTGAATGATTAACTATTGAGCTTGGGTATTTGAATGATTATCTTGACGAACATCATATTGAATCCAGTTGGGCCAGGATATGGTATTAAAATCTCATCTTTTTCAAAATTTCTTCTTCTGTAATCAGTTCTAATTGGAAAAAAATGCAATTTTTACTTGTGAGAATAGAAGAAATGGGCTAGGGTCAATTGTATTTAATCTAGGGTTTATTGTATAGCCTCTTGTAAGCCTATATTAATCATATCAATACACGTGCCTCATCATTGAGGCTTACCACTCTAACATGGTATCAGCCAGTTAAACCTTATCCTTCTATACAGCTGCAGTCGCGTCTGCTTTCACCTCTCCCTCACCATATTCATCCTCAAATTCCTACGTAACTCTTTTCACCTAATTAATTTCCCACTTTTCCAATTACTCAATATTCCAAAACCTTTCTCCTTATTTTTAATCACCATCGCATTGTTTTTCTTGTCCTAATGGCGGACGACAAGTTGACGTACAACAATCTCATCCATCTTCTTACTGTGAAATTGGATTCATCCAATTATATGATATGGAAGCGTCAGGTTCATCTCCTCCTTCGTTCTCAGAGGTTGTTCGGTCATCTTGATGGCTTGACTCCCTGTCCCGTCGCTCCGAATGCGTTCAAGGACACTGACGCTGGTTTATCGGCTTTGAAGGCTGATTTTGAGGCAAAGCAGGCGGATTTTGACACTTGGAAGACTGACGATGAAAAGTTATGCAGTCTCCTCCTTTCTTCGATCTCTGTTGAGGTAATGTCTGAGATCTCTACTTGTGATACCGCTGCTGATATATGGAATACCCTTGCCTCAGTTTTTCAGAAACGTAGTGAATCTGCTATTTTAAACCTACGTGTTAAGGTTTTAGCATTACGTAAGATTGGTTCTATTCATGCTTTGCACCTTAAGTTTAAGGCTATCTTTGATCAACTTGCTGCTATGGATGCACCTGCTAGTAATAATGAACAAGTTATTTGGTTTTTGACTGCTCTTGGGATTGAATACAAAGACTTTAGTGGGCCTATGTTTCAAAGAAAGCCGTTTCCGGCTTATGTTGACGTTGTTTCTGAGGCGGAGGAATATGAGGCATTTCTCCAAAACCTCCAGCATTTCGGTGGTTCTGGAAGTGGTTCTGGCTCTCTTGCAGCATGGCAGGCTGTTTTTTTGGCTGACCAGCAGCAACTAGACTCAGCAGTAGGTGGCGCATGGGGCTCACGTGCGGCGTGGGGTGGCGGCGCATGGCGCCCACGTGCAGGCAAAGGCGGCCGAGGCGGCGGTCACGGGCGTTCAGGAGGTCGTGGTTGGTCCTCTGGCAGATCTGGTGGTTCTGGTTCGGGCAGTACTGGTGTGTTTTGTGATTATTGTCACAAATCGGGACATTATGCTCAGACTTGTTTCCGTTTGTTCCCGAATCTGCGTCACAGTCAGTCCGTGCATCTTGCTGAGCGATTCTAGACCTCTCTTCAGATGGAGCCCTCTTCCATAGCTTCAGATTGGTATGTGGACTCCGGCGCTACCAGTCATCTCACTTCTGCAGCTTCTGCCCTTGAGAGTGTGACACCTTATCATGGTAACGTAATGGTGCATCTATTTCAATTAAATCTATTGGTATTTGTCAGCTTACCCCGTCTTTGAGATTATGTGATGTTTTATTGGTGCCGGATGTTACCAAAAAATTATTATCTATCAGTAAGCTTACCAGAGATCTCGATGTTTATGTTATATTTGATGATCGGAATTTTATCATTCAGCACAACGTGACCAAGGCAGTCGTGGGAAGGGGCCACAGTGAGAACGGGCTTTATGTGCTGGATAGAGGAGAACAAGCCCTTGTGTCTTTCATTTCACAGAATAAGCAACGAGCCTCGTTTGATTTATGGCATGTTCGTTTAGGCCATGTGGCCCTTCAGATTATTTCCCTTTTAATTAAGAATGGAGAATTGTCTGTTTCTTCTTTATTGCCTAAGCCTGGCCTTTGTGCTCCATGTGTTATGGCCAAGGGTCAGAAACAGTCTTTTGATGATAACCCTAAACGGGCTCCGAATGTTTTGGATTTGATTCATTGTGATTTGTGGGGGCCTTCCCCTGTTTTATCTGAGAACGGTTTTGCTCATTATACCTTATTTATTGATGACTATTCTCGGTTTACGTGGTTTTACCCGCTCCATCGTAAATATGATTTTGTGGATATTTATCTCAAATTCGAGGCGTTCGTTGAGAATCAGTTTGGGACGACTATTAAGACTTTTCAGAGTGATGGAAGTTCGGAGTTTCTCAACAACCGTCTTCGGTCTCATTTTGCCACAAAGGGGATTCACCATCAAATCTCATGTCCATATACTCCGGAGCAAAATGGACGTGCTGAGAGAAAACATCGCCATGTTGCAGAAATGGGCTTATCGATGCTTTTTCATTCACATCTTCCACTGTCTCACTGGGATAATGCATTTACTACTGCGGTTTACACCATTAATCGATTGCCGACTCCAGTCCTTGGTGGTGCCTCTCCTTTCAGTCTACTATTTCGGCGTTCCCCTAGCTACTCAAACTTCACCCGTTTGGCTGTCGTGTCTATCCTTACGTTCGACCATATGCCGATCATAAGCTATCACCGCGCAGTATCCCATGTATCTTTGTTGGTTACAACACTCAGTATAAGGGTTTTCGCTGCCTTGACCCTTCCTATGGTCGTATTTACCTCACTAGACATGCTCGCTTTGACGATATGTGTTTTCCTTTTGCCACTTCTAGTCCTGAACAACCATTCTCCTCATTGGATGTTATGACGTTTCTCGATCCAGAGCATTCTGAACCGGCACCTTCCATATCCGCTCCAGCAGTTTCATCGTCCCCGTGTTTGGTTTGTGATTTTGATGCCTTAGTCGCTACACCTCCATCATTGCCTCAGCCGCAGTCACCTTCATCGTCATCCACCAGTTTGACGTTGTCTCCATCACCGCCACCTTCTCCAGTTTCTCCAGCTTCTCCAGTTTCTCCAGCTTCTCCAGTTTCTCCAGCTTCTTTGGTTTCTCCGTCTTCTTCAGTTTCTGATTCAGCGTCCTCATCTGCTTCTCCACCTCAGCGTGTCCATCACATGGTTACCAGACATCAGGAAGGCACTCGTCGTACTAAGTCCTTTGATGGTTATCTTCTCACTGGTTTGTTGGCCACTGTTGTCTCTTAGTCTGAGCCAAAAGACTATCGAGCTGCATTGAAAGACCCAAAGTGGGTTACTGCTATGGAAGAAGAAATGACGGCTTTACGAAATTAGCACACTTGGGATTTGGTTCCTCGTCCATCTGGTGCAAATATTGTTGGTTCGAAATGGGTCTATCGTCTTAAGTATCGTCCTGATGGGAGCATTGATCGGTACAAAGCCCGTTTGGTTGCACAGGGTTATTCCCAGATACCTGGTTTTGATTTTGATCACACGTTTAGCCCAGTGATCAAGGCCGCCACAGTTCGTACTGTTTCTTGCCATTGCTACTCTCCGACGATGGCCTCTTCACCAGCTTGACTTGAAGAACGCTTTTCTCAATGGTGTTCTTGACTCTCCGGTTTACATGGCTCAGCGGGTTGGTTTTAAGGATTCTGCTCGTCCTGACTATGTCTGTCGCCTCCGGAAAGCCATTTATGGGCTTAAGCAAGCCCCTCGTGCCTGGTTTGATCGTTTAAGCTCTTATCTCAGGGAGCTTGGTTTTTGGTGCAGCACCTCAGATACTTCTTTGTTCATGTTTTCTCGTGGGACCACGCTGCTCTATCTCCTTGTCTATGTGGGTGATATTATTCTTACTGGTAATGACACTAGTGCCATTCACCTGTTTATAGTTCGCACTGATCGGGAGTTTTCAATCAAGGATCTTGGGTATTTGAACTATTTCCTTGGTCTTGAGGTTTCTTCTACCCCATCTGGGCTTTTTCTTGGTCAGGCTAAGTATGCTCAGGATATCTTACGGCGTGCTGGAATGACAGATATCTCTCCAGTTACCACTCCTTTTGTTCCGCTCTCCCAGCTTCACAGTAGTTCGAGTGCTCCATTTGCAAATCCGACACTCTATCGATCCTTGGTAGGGGCTCTTCAGTAACTAACTATCACCCGACCAGACTTATCTTTTGCAGTGAACTCAGTCAGTCAGTTTCTTCAAGAACCCCGTGAGGATCACTATGCTGCTGTTACTCGAATACTTCGCTATGTTGCTGGGACTCCTCATCGTGGTCTTACTTTTCGCTCTGCTGGCTCATCCAACATTTGTGCCTATTCGGATGTTGATTGGGCTCGTTGTCTAGAAACTCGACGGTCGACTTACGGTTATGCTGTTTATTTGGGTGGCAACTTGGTGTCCTGGAGTGCCAAGAAGCAACCCACTGTGTCTCGTTCGTGTTGTGAATCTGAATATCGTGCCTTGGCGAATACTGCTGCTGAGGTCATGTGGCTTTCTGATTTGCTACGTGATCTTCAGTTTCCTCTGGACGGGTCGCCTTTGTTGTTGTGTGACAATAACAATGCCATTTTTCTGACTCAGAACCCCGTGGCACACAAACGAGCCAAGCATATTGACATTGACTATCACTTTGTGCGGGAATCGGTCTCTGCTGGGCAACTTCGTGTTAGTCATGTCCCTACTTTGTTGCAGCTTGCAGATATCTTCACAAAGGGGCTTCCCAAGCCTTTGTTTGAGTTTTTCAGGTCCAAGCTCTGCGTTTCGGTAAATCCGACGCTGCGCTTGAGGGGGGTGTGAGCAGAGGCGAATGTACGTGGCGCCATGGGTAACCATGGTTACCCCATTATTGTTAGAAATAAGCAGTAATTGATATTTTAGTTAACCTATTATATATATTTTTACCATTTTTGTATAATGAAATAGAAATTTTCTTTTATTTGTTCTATTCTTTTAATTCTAAATTCTTTTGGTTCACTTTTTCAATCTCTTATAGTTTTCTATAGCCCTTATTCACTCAAAATTTCAAAATTTATTTACGCTTACTGTTTCGTCTCACTCAAAATCTAAATATTAATAGAAATAAAATTTATTTTTAATAATGGATATCCCATTATAAATTTTCTGGATTCGCCCCTGGGTGTGATAATAGAAGAAATGGGCTAGGGTCAATTGTATTTAATCTAGGGTTTATTGTATAGCCTCTTGTAAGCCTATATTAATCATATCAATATACGTGCCTCATCATTGAAGCTTACCACTCTAACATTACTGTCAAAAGAATGAAAAAGATATAATATTTATACCCCTGTTTCTTGATATTTTTGCAGGTTTCAAGAAAGATGGATTTGGTTTATGGAGGATGAAGTGTTAGGTTGATGGGATTGATTTCAAATGAGGTTCATCTCGGTGGAATTCATGTTTTGGGTATGATTTTTAGTAAAGATTTCAATTGACAAAAAATTTAGTAAACACTTCTGTCAATTAAAACTTCTGAGACCGAGATAGAGAAGTACAAATTTCCCGCCAGTGGCGTTAAAACTTTTATTAATTACTTCCTCCCTACAGTTATCCAATTCCTATCCTTTCATTCAATTACCGAATCTCACATGTCAAATCCCATGAATTCAGTTTCTTCATCTGTTCCTTCTTACCATTCCTTAATCTCACAGTGCCCATATTCTGTAAGACCCGATCAAATTCATTCATACAAATCCCACAAACACCTCTCAATCCTTCACTCATGCCAATCTGTGAAAGAACTCAAACAGGTGCATTCTCTGATCATCAAAACATGCCCATCACCCCAAACCCATCAAGAAATGTACTCCAAAATCCTTTCTTTATGTGCCTACTTCACACCATTTCCAGATCTTGGGTATCTCCATACCCTTCTTGCGCAGTTGCCTGATCCTGATTTCCACCTTTACAACACCTTGATTTGTTGCTTTTCACGTTCGAAGTTTAAGGAAGATCATGTGATTGTTTGGTTGAGTTACTGTGAGTTGATTAGGAGGGAGTTGGTTGTTGATAGCTATACTTATCCTTTTGTGCTCAAAGCGTGTGCTCGATCACGAGCATTTCGAGAAGGGGAAATGGTTCATGCTCGTGCCATAAAAGATGGGTTTGTTTTAGATTTGTATGTATTTAATACGTTGGTGCGATTTTATGCTGCTTTGGGGAGCATCGAAGATGCCAGGAGGGTGTTTGATGGAAGTTCTCAAAGGGACATGGTGTCCTGGACTACCTTAATTCAAGGGTATGTTGAAAAGGGGGATTACAAGGAAGGGATTGGTGTGTTTTATGATATGTGTGAATCGGGTTATGAAGCTGACGAGAGGATGATGGCTGTTGTGATCTCCGCCTGTGCTAGGCTGGGGGATTTGAGTCTTGGTAGGAAGTTACATGAGTATGTTATAGATCATAACGTAAATCGTGATGTGATTGTTTGGAATGCTTTGGTTGATTTATACCTTAAATGTGGAGATGCTGATTCTGCTCGCAAGATTTTCCGTGAGATGCCAGTCAAGAACGTTGTTTCTTGGAATGCTATGATATCAGGGCTTGTTCAAAAGGGGGAGTTCACAGAAGCTTTAAATATGTTCAGGAAAATGCAGAGATTAGAGTTTAAGCCGGATGATATCACATTAAGCGCTGTTCTTAATGCGTGTGCAAATTTAGGCCTGCTTGAGTTGGGGAAGTGGGTTCATTACTATTTAGACAGGAACCAAATCAGAGTGGAAGGGCTTCTTGGGAATGCTCTGATACATATGTATGCAAAGTGTGGAAGCCTAATACATGCTCTTGGAGTTTTTGAAAGTATGAAGTGTAGAGATGTATATGCATATACCGCTGTTATTTCTGGTCTGGCCATGAATGGTGAAGGGGAAATGGCCCTTGAAAGATTCTCCGAAATGGTTAAATCTGGAATTCAACCCAATGGAATCACATTTGTCGGTTTACTGTCAGCGTGCTCTCATTCGGGGCTTTTGAATCAAGGCCAGCAGTATTTTGCAGACATGTCTCGAGTTTACAATGTAAGGCCTCAAATAGAACACTATGGTTGTATGGTTGATCTTTTCGGGCGGTTAGGACTTTTGACAGAGGCAATGGAATTCATCAAAGGCATGCCTGTTGAACCCGATTACTGCATTTGGGGAACGATACTCGGAGCTTGCCAGTTACATGGCAACTCTGATCTTGCTGAAAGTGTAATGGGACGTGTTTCTCAGACAGAACCTAGTAGAGATGATGCTTATGTAATTATGTCAAACATTTACGCTTCGGCGAATAAGTGGAAGGAAGCATTCCAGCTGAGAAAGACGATGAAGACAAGAAAGCTGAAGAAGAATCCAGGATGCAGCTCCATTGAGGTGAATGGCATCGTCCATGAGTTCCGCAGAGGTGACAAGGCACACCCTAATATTGACGCTATATATGCAGTGCTTGATATACAGTTTATGATGCCTTTTTAAGAGCTTATTTAGTCATTTATATTTTTTTCCATTTTGCCTTAATCTAAGAAACTGGACTGTTAAGTCCTTGGAAGCCTTACTTTTGTCTTTTTTGGATTTACATAGTACATGCTGGATTTTGGTTAATTAAATGAGATTCATAGGGGGGGCAAACAAGCCGTTAGGTAAAGTATATATGGGATACTGCAGGGCAGGAAAGGTTTCAGAGCCTTGGTGTTGCATTTTACCGTGGTGCGGATTGCTGTGTGCTTGTTTATGACGTGAATGTGATGAAGTATTTTGATAATCTAAACAACTGGAGGGAAGAGTTCCTTATTCAGGTAATATAGTCTAAATTGATGAAGAAAGCTCAGCTGCCAATTTTGATTTAGTCTTTTAGTTATTGTAAATGAATTTGAAATTTACTGAGCATAAGTTGCTTTACTGCAGGCCAGCCCTTCTGATCCTGAAAATTTTCCATTTATTGCCTTTCAGTTTTTTCCACATTTAAAGCCTCATTGTTAGTTTAGGTATGCAGCTAGCTCTAGCTTTGTCGAATCTGTGGTATCTGAGAAGAAGGCCCGAGCATGGTGTGCCTCAAAGGGAAACATTCCATATTTTGAGACTTCTGCCAAGTATGGTATAAATGTGGAGGAGGCTTTCCAATCCAAAATAATATCATATAGTAAAGTGTGCAGTATCATAGACTGTTAAGCAGTGGAAGGAAGCATTCTAGCTGAGAAAGACGATGAGTTAATAGTCTGGTCATTGCATTTAGTAAACATAATCATCTGCATACATTAGTTGAGAAACCTTCTAACTTCATCTTTCAGGACTAAATCTACAACGAGGATTGTATCATTGAGAAAGGTATTGCTAACTAATGATAGACAGCAGAGGTAATGAAAACCCTGCTTTGATCCTCTTATCTAGCTAGAGTTGCAGCCATCAATACTCAATGTTATTGAGACTCTCCTTACACATTTATGAACTAGCTCAATACAGCTTTAAGGAAATCTCATACACCTCAATGCAATTAATAATAAAGACCAGGAGATATATTGCATAAGTGAGCAAGATATTTTTAGCCTTATAATTCCTTTGCCTTATTTTCCATTTTCATTTTTGGAATGAGGATACTGGATGTCTGGTTCAGATAGAATGTTATGTATTTCTAATTTCTAAAATTTCAAATTAATAGTATTTCAATGTTTATGATGCATAAATTAAAAAGAATATGTGCCCTTTCCTGTCACTAATTGACATATCTATGTGTTTAGATGAAGTTGCAGAGTTTATAGGGAACCTTTGTTTATAGTTTTAATGGGAAGACGATCATTTTTCACTCCTTTAATTTCCACTCAAAATTTCCTTCCCCTTATCTTAAATGTCACTATGTTACATTAACGTTTTATGCATTGCCCGAAAAATAATAATATGGCGTGTCACTTTGTTACACGAAAAATAATCTACTCCCTCATGCACTCTTTTTAGTCAACTTTTCATATCATATTTGATCGTAAATAATTTTATTTTCGTGTATTATGGTCTAAATTTTTTATAATTCAGATATAGAGTGTATTATAAGGTCTTTTTTTTTTTTTTTTGGGCAAAGCCATCTCAAGGATGGGAGGTTTATATTAGGCACCTCAAGCCTGTTAAAAACAATAACAGAGAAAAGAAAGGCCGAAGCCAGTATGTTAACATTACAAGATTAGAGCCATAGGCTCATGAAGCAATACATTTGCTTCCAAAAGAATGAAAAAATAGGCTAGCATTCTATAATGAACTCAAAAAATTAGCTAGTATCCTCCGAACAGATTAGAGAATCGTCGAAACAAAACTCAACTTAGTCAAGAGGACTAGCTAAAGGAGAGAAATATGTACAACATTCCTAGCCTATTCATAGTTCAAATCAGTTCCAGAGCAAAAGGAGACTTAATACTCCATTCCTCAGTAAATGCACCATGAATCTGCTCGAGTTTTCCACCAGAAATAAAATGAGAGTCATTGATGATCATTGATCACCAATGATCTGTAATACCTGCATAAAAGAGACTTAGTTAGTAGAATCCATTCTAGAAATTCTTAGAGAAGGAGTCCCCATTTGGTCCAATCTTAGCATACCCTGTATCTCATTAGGAAGCAAACCAAAAATAAATGAGGAATCCTGTTTGGATGAAAGACAGAGTTTGGCAATGGCATCAGCTGGTAAATTTGCTTCTCTATGAACATGGGTAAGGACATATGAAGAGATGCTAAGTCTGATAGAATCAGCAAGATGGAAAAGTCTCCAATGTGCAGTGATGGGGTTTAAGATGGAAGAAATTGCATTAAGACAGTCAGACTCTATATTGATAGCTTCTGAATGTCCTGCAGCAAGAGAGATAGCAAATTGAATGGATTTGATTTCAGCTTCCAGTGGTGAGGAAGCAGAGGTAAAGGAAGAATGACCAGAAATAAAAGCACCTCTGCTATCTCTAATGACAGTGCTAATGCCAGCATGAAGAGTGGATTTGCACCAGGCAGCATCCACATTGAATTTAAGACCAGAAAGAGGTTTTGACCAAGCAATTTTGAAAATTTTGGGTTTAGGTGGTCTTTTACCAAGTGGAAGGAAACTGTGATTTGCTATTTCACAATCAACAGGAGATGAAATAAAGAAAGGTTTAGCACAAAAGACCAGGAAAAATTGATCTTTGATCTGTTTAAGAATGTGAGTTGAGGAGGCAGGGACATTATCATATAACCATTTGTTTCTAGCTTTCCAGAGAATCCAACAAGTAATGGAAGGAGTGAGTTTGATGATTAAATTATGCAATGAACTCAGTCCATTATATGTGAGATAAAAGGAAAGTCTTTCCCAAATAGAAGAAAAAGCCCTATCTGAGATACCCATAAAGAGATGCAATGATTTCCAGATGCCTAAGGTAAACTCACAGGAATTGAAAAAATGGTCTAAGAAATCCTCATGATTACATTTGAAGCATTTGGAAGGTAAACAGATGTGCATAGATTTCAAAATGTTATCAAATGGGAGAAAGGAGTTAATCAATTTCCACATGAAAACAGAAATTTTTTTTTTCTAATCTATGATTCCATAAATGATGAATGGAAGAGATAATACCCCTAGACTGTCTCAGTTTGTTGTAGGTAGACTTGAAGGTGAAATTTCCTTTGCTGTCAAGTTTCCAAATCAGTCTGTCCTCTCTGTGTTGCTGGAGTTGAGTTTCCTGCAAAGCAAAAAGAGTATCAGGAGCAAGATGAGGAGATAGTTGTTGCATATAATTGGATTTGTCATTAATAAATGATGCAACAGTACTATCAAGAGGAATTGTAGTAAGAGAAGGATCACAGTGGTCGATTAATGGTCCTCTATCAATCCAGTTAGAGGACCAAAAATTACACTCCCCTTTACCAATGATAACTCTTGAATTTGCTTCAGCCCAAGCATTAATTTTACAAATCCTCTTCCAGTTAGGAGAAGATTGAAAGGAAACTGGGAGAGAAGCTATGAGGTGAGTCCATAAAGCCTCAGCTTGCTGGAATTTCCACCATAGCTTAACAGAACATGCTGCAATAATGGTGTGAATAGATCTGAATCCCAAACCATTCCGAGAGATGGGAATGCACAGGTCATCCCATTTTCTCCATGATTTTTTAGGTTTCAGCTCATATTCACCCCAGAAGAAAATAGACAGTTTCCTCTCAATCTTCTTAACTATTTGCTTAGGGGGGTCGATAACAGACCAAATATGTTGAGGCAGAGAATAAATACAAGAATTTATCAAGGTAATCTTGCCCCCTGTAGATAACCATTTGTTTTTCCAATTATGAAGTTTGTGATCAATGATTTCCAGCAGAGGGTTAAAATGCACATTTAGAATTCTACCTTTGAAAATAGGTACACCAAGATATTTAAAAGGAAAACATCCTACTTTCATTTCAAGAGTTCTTCTAATGGAATTAATTTGGATAGGAGAAGCATGCTTACTTATAAAAATATCACTCTTATTGTAGTTAATTTTTTGACCAGTAACCTCCTCAAACTTTGAAAGAAAAGCTTTAAACTTAATCAAAGTTAACTTATCAGCATTTAAGAAGACCACTGTATCATCAGCATAACTTAAGTGTGAAACATGCAAAGCATTGGCAGGCAAGTCAAAATATTTTAAGCTACCATTCTGAAAGGCAAAAGATAAACTTCTAGTGAAAGCCTCAGAAAATATATTGAATAAAAATGGAGAGAGGGGATCACCCTGTTTTATACCTCTTGTAGGCTGAAAAAATCCAACTGGCTTACCATTTATCAGAACAGAAAACCAAGCCTGAGAGAGATTCTGCATAATGCTAAAAATAAATCTGCCATGAAAGCCAAATTTCATTAAAACAGCTTGTAGAAAATGCCATCTTACTATATCAAAAGCCTTTCTAAGATCAATTTTTATTATGCAATTTGGATCTTTAGTTTTTCTGTTTAAAAATCTGACCATTTCTTGAAGAAAGATAACATTATCAGAAATGTCTCTTCCTTTCATGAAAGCAGATTGATGAGGTGAGATAATTTTTGACATTAGAGGTTTTAGTCTCTCCATGAGGAGTTTAGAACAGATTTTGTTCAAAACATTGGAGAGACTAATTGGCCTATAGTCATCAAAGGAAACAGGAGTGTCCTTTTTGGGAATGATGGTGATCCAGGTGCTTGCTATCCCTCTTGGTATTCCTTTACCCTGTTGAAATTCAGAAACTGCTGAAAGAAGATCATTTGCTATAGTATCCCATGATTTTATAAAAAAGTTGGCAGTGAAACCATCAGGACCAGAGGTACTATTTTTATTGAGAGCAAAAACTATTTCTTTAAGCTCAGGAAGAGTGACTGGACTAAGAAGTTTCTGATTATCCTCAGCACTGATAAGTTTAGGGATTTTACTAAGGAAATGAGATTGAAAGAGATCACAATCCTGAGGGCTATCATCAGAGAGGAGGTGTTGATAATATAAAATAGCTTCATTTTCAATATCTGCTATATTATCTAACCAAATACCATTTGAGCCTTTAATCTTGGTGATATTAAGTCTGCTCTTTCTTTCCTTAACAGAGTTATGGAAGAATTTGGTATTATTATCTCCCTCTTTAAGCCACTTGATTTTAGCTTTCTGTTTCCAGAAATGCTTCTGTTCTGAAACAGCTCTAAAAATTTTGGCTTTGGCAAGCTTAAATTTTAAAAGTTCCTCAGGAGAGTTATTGAGATCATAAGAAATTTCTTGCTCCTCTAACTCTCCCTCTGCTTTTTCAACATTAGCATGAACATTGCCAAAATGTTCTCTATTCCAAGTTTTGAGGACTTTTTTCAACCTAATTAATTTAAGGAAAAAGCCCAACAAACCAGATTCAGAGATTGTCTGGTGCCAACTGTCATTGATAACAGTATTAAACTCAGACCTCTTGTACCAAGTATTGAGGAATCTAAATGGTCTAGGACAAGACTGAATAGAGCTACTTATGGTAAGAAGAAGAGGATTATGATCTGAAGTAGCCCTATTAAGGATTTGTATTGAAGAGGCAGGGAATCTAGAATTCCATAAGGAAGTACACAATCCTCTATCCAGTCTTTGCCTAGTGGGGATTCTTCTCTTATTGGACCAAGTGAAGAGGTTCCCAGCAGTGTTAATTTCTTCTAATGCTAAAGAATTGATGAAATTATTAAAGTCCCTGATACTACCTAGTTTAGGTGAAGCAGGGCCTTTATATTCATGAATTGAAGTGATAGCATTAAAATCTCCTATAAGAAGAGAAGCAGAATGAGAGAAAGCAAGAATAGAAGACCAGAGATCTTTTCTTTCTCTTTTTGTTCTTAAACCATAAACAAAAAATGCATCCATGTTATTACCTAAGGAAGAGCAGATAATATTAACATGCAGGAATTGTAAATGATCATTCAGAAGAGAGACAGTGATGTTAGGAGACCAAAATAGCCATATTTGTCCAGAGCATCCAAACATACAATTGTCAAATTGAAGCAGTTGTCTATAAATGTCACATGTAGAGTTGTCATGCATGGGTTCAATGATACAGATAAGATCAAATTTATATCTAAGGTTCAAGTTAATCAATCTATCAAGGGATGTCTCCATTCCTCTAAGATTCCACACTAAAAACTTTGAGTTGATGTAATTCATAAGGAAACCTCATTAGAGCTTTTTGACCTAGTCATGACCCTATTTAACTGAGTTACATAGGAATCATTTCTAGGCTTAGAAAGTTTTTTTTCTTTCTTTGAAGTTTTTTTCTGTTTATCTAACACATTGGTACTTACCTGTGAGTTGCTTACCTCTTCCTGCAGTGGGGGTATTTTGAGAGAGGATTCTGCTTCATCTTGAAACTCAGTACTATCTTTGGTTGTTAGTATCTGGAACCTGTTTTGAAATCTCTTCTGCTGGGATAGGAAAATTTTTTTAGCAGATGAAAGTGAATTGAAATGAGTAGGAGATTTACCTTTCCTTGTCAATGATAGAGAATCATCCTTAACCACCATTTTTCCTTTCCCTTTATTGATGAAGGGATTTGATTTGGGAGTGGATTGATTAATCACATTGTTCACACTTCTGACTGGAGAAGAGAAGTGTGAGTCAATGACATGTTGAGGAGAGCCATAGACTGAGACTTCTGGAGAAGAGCTGATCGATATTTGTTGAGAGAGGGGTTTAGAGTCTGAGTTTGAGTCCTTCTCCATAACACAGTCAGGTAGAAGGTCATCACAGCCATCAACATGGAGATTCTGAGGATGGCTATCAGGAGTATCCTCAGAAACAAACACAGGCACATGAATGGAGTCTTCATGGGTAGCTATGGGAGGATTTACCACAGCTTTAGTTAACACATCAACTCCATCTTTAGTGATCAGTTTAGGAACATAGTTCATCCTGGCCTTCTGAGCTTTATAAAAGTGGTGGAAGTTTGTCTTATGGGGACCTTTCTGGATTGGGATAGTTTTGGCTTTATCAATATTATCAGAGGGGCCAGCCATATCAGTATTATCAGTCTGAACAAACAGTTTCTGTAGAGCAGGAGTGTCCTGAGGCCTTTGCCTGGGTTTTTTCAGTTCAGGGTGAAGGTGAATGCAATGATCATCACAGTGACCAATGCTTTTACAGTGAAAACAGTACAGTGGCAAGTCTTCAAAATCAATAGGAAGCTTAACTACCCCATATTCCACACCATCCTCTTCTATCCCGACCCTAATATGATTAGGAAGTTTCTGTTTAACATCTACTTCCACACAAATTTTCACAACTGAGGGTCTAGATAATGTGGTTGTGGCAAGGTCCATTTTTATGAATTTACCTATCTGATTGCCCATAGCTTGGATCATAGTATGGTTATAGAAGAATATTGGTACCTTAGGGATGTTTACCCAAACTGGCACTATAGAAGACTCAGCCTCCGGAGAGAAATCCATGGTCCATTTCAGCACCTTCATTGCAGCTCCAGCAAAAGTCCAATTACCTTTAAGCCACAACCTTTGATAATCTTCCTGGAGTTGAAAACGGATCAACACGTGTCTGTAGTCAATAGAACCCAGCTGGTACTTTCCTTTGAAATCAACCGATTTGAAAGCTTGCTGGAGTGCCTCCATAGAAGGTTTTCCTCGGGCAAATTTGCCAATGAGCGCATTTTGATAGTGAGAAGCAAGGGTTTCTGCCTCCTTTCGCGTGACAATGCAAGCAATGTCTCCTTTGTATAGGGTTCTGGGGATGATTTCTGGGTTAGCTGGAAGTGAAGAGCTCAGAGGTGGAGGGCGATTAGCCAGAGCATTAAGAAAGGATGGGTTACTCTCGCCGCGAATTGGCGGAGGCGCCGCCATGGCACCGGTGGCGTTGTAGCCGTTACCAATCGTTTTAGTGTCAGAACGGTTTTATTATGCCGGATCCGCGGTGGCGGAAATTGGGTAAAGTGAACAGATAAAAAGGGGTTGTAGAGAGAAGGGGGAGATAGGCTAGAGAGAGAAATTCGTTGTGAAAAATGTGTATGATATTATAAGGTCATGTTCTTCTCACGGTATTTGAACTTATCTGAACTCATCTAAACTTAAAAAAAAGTTTATTTGAACTAAAAAAAAGTTTATCTGAACTTAAAAAAGATTATTTGAACATTTCTGAACTTAAAAAACTTTATCTGAACTCAACTCATTTGTATTTAAAAAAACTGAGCTGAATTAAAATATATAGATAAAATGAACTGAACTAAATTGAAACTAACTAAAATATATGTGATCATTTCCAATATATTTGAATTTTCTAATCTATATAACATAATACATTTAATATTAAAATATACTGAACTGAGTTGCACTGATGTAGATAAACTAAACTAAACAGAATTGAATCGAAATAAATATGATCAATTTCAATATATTTGAAATTTATTAATCTAAATATAACATAAGGCATCAAAGATTTATATACTGAAATTAGTTGCACTGAAATAAATTGATAAATTTAACTGAACTGAATCACAGGAATATAAAAATAGATGTCCGTAATTGTTTTTTCAATTCGCTTAACAATTACTTCTATTTTAAAATTTTGTATGATGCATTATGACTCAGTTTATTTAATGATGAATTAAACTGAACTGAAGTGTAAATTAATGTGTTGAAAAAATATTTTTTTTAATTGAAACCACCATTGGTGGAGGGATTATATTGGCTTCCCCATTCCGTAAATAGCAAAAACTGAAATAAAATACAGATGCACGAAGGCGATATTTCCTAGACTTTCGCCTGGAAGCAAGGTGTAGTCCGGAGGCTGTGATGCCTGATGCGAGGCAATTCCGCACTAGTAATTTGGGTCTCAGATAGCTGACGTATCCGAGAGCTTCTGGGTGTCGATCGTTGATGAGTATGCAGACTGCTTGCTAATGACTCTTGACTATCCGAGCTCCTCGGCCTCGGATAGGACTTGCTTGAGACCTGTCCTTTGATGCTTGCAAAACAAGCTCCCCTCGGCGCTACCCCGGGGGTGGTACCTCTTGTGTGATGATGAGATTTCGTGTAGTGAAAGATAAAACTCTGTATTCAAGAGTTAGAGAACTTACCTGGAATTGTTGATTGTGGTCTCTCTTTATAGGCGTCTTGGATCTAGTCATGTGCCTTCTCATCACACGTCACCTTCTCGTACCTCGCTGTGTTCCTGGTCACGTGACTGTACCAGCCGAACCTCTCTTTTAGCTGTCCGTCACGTGTATCGGAAATTGCTGGGAAAGTCACCTTTGCTATTATCACAAGCCCCCCAAGACAAAGGTTTCGGCCTTTCGAGGCTAGAGGCTTGTGTCTTGTCGCCCTTCTTCCTTTCTTGCCGATGTCTCCACTTCATGCGCGTTGGTTGCTATTCTGGCAAGTGGGCCCCTGGACCGTAAAGGGGCTGTTATCCTCGAACTTTTAGTGGCTACACGCTTCTCTTTTCCCAAGAATTTCCCTCTTTTCTTGTGTACCATCATTACTCATGCCCCCGATGTGCTGTCTCTTACTATTCCCTTGTTTCTCTTCTATAAATATATCCCTTTTGTTCTCGTTATTTTCCCTTTCTCGCTGTCCGCCTATCTCTCATTTTCTGGTGAGTTGCCTCTGCTCCTAATCTCTCTGCTATTTTTTTACTAGTGTTTTGCTTGATTTTATTATGGATTCCACTGCCCAACCCATGGATCCAGTGTCTGCCGATGGCCTGAAATCTCAGGCTTCTAACCCTGTGTCCCTTCCTAATCCCGATCCGGGCTCTGAATCCTCTTCTTCGGAGTCCTTATCTGTCGCCAAAGGAAAAAAGTGGTATCGTCGGTCTTTCGTCCGAGTGCCTCAGATCAATGCCCTTGGTTTCCATTGCGACTCCGATCCTCGGCTTGAGTTGGTTACCCAAAACGTTATTGACCTTTGCAATAATAACTTCGTCCCTATCCCCGAGGATGCAGAGTTAGAGCTCTTAGAAGCTATACAAGTCCAATCCGGGTCCCGTGCTACATGTTCGTCATATACATTTTGGCCTATCCCTTTCGTTTCCTACTCTTTTCTCTGAATTACTCGGCCACTTTAAGATGTCTTCTGCTCAACTCCACCCTAACAGAGTGACTGTGGTTCTGGGGTTCATCACTCTATGGCGTAGGTGTGGCATTGTCGAGTCCTTAAATTAAATTTCGCTCCTTCTATAACCTCTGCGCTTTTCATGCGAAAACTCCAGGGATTTTTACATTTTATCCCCGAAGTTCCTCTCTAGTGCTTGCCAATATTGACAGCCTGGTCATTACTCCTTCAACCAGGTTGAGTACCCTGCCCCTGATTGGAACAATAACATTGAAGCTGAAGCCGCTGGGGCCTCTGTTCTCCCTTCTGTGGCTTCTGACTATGAAACCTTATTTGGTTGCACCTTAAATGTCCTTCAGTATTGGCTGAAGGGAAACAGAAGCTTCTACTGGCCTCATGATATCTATCCTTCCTCTGTCTTTACTCGAGGTCGGCTCTATGCCCGATGGCCTAAAAAGGTCTTTACCTCATTTTCCAGGATTCCTGTCTTTATTTTGCTGCTCCTTTTCTCCTGCGTCGTTTATCTTAGCCTTTTACCTAATTCTAACATTATTTCTTCTGTTTTGTTGCAGTGGTTTGTGATCTTCCTGATAATCCTGTCCTTTATCCTGCTTCGAAAATGACTGGGACTCTTCGCAGAAAAGCCTTCAAGTCCACCTCGGACGCAGCTTCTGATCCCAACCCTCGGGCAAAAAAAACTCTTGCCCAGAATATGAGAGAAGGGCCCGCGTCTCCTGCTCCTAAGAAAGCCCGTTCTGAGGCTTATGGCAAGGGTTCCGAGCCCCCTGCCAAGAAGAAAGTTCCTGTGAAGATATCTGAGGCATCTTCCAGCAAGGGTACCTTGGCGAAGGGTCCCGACTCCTCTGCTAAGGAAGCCCTCGGGAAAGCACCTGAATCTAAGGCTATTGAGATGCTCTTAGTGGACCCTGTGGTGCAATCCGAGGATCCTCCATTTCCGAAGAACCCTGGTTCCTTTAGCCCGACTCATCAGAGAGGTGATGTCTTTAATATGGATTCTCTTGACTACGATCCCCTTGCATGCTTTGCCCAGCAGATTGAACCCACATCCCCTCTTCTTGAAGAACAACCTGCTCCGATCTCTATACATGTTCCTATTCAGCCGACATCTGTAGCTCCTACCATTGAAAACCTGGCTATTGCGACCTCCCCAGCTATGAGATCTGTTCCTGTTGTCACTCCGGTGGAAAGTGGCCCTGACTTTTCCATTTTCTCTCCTGTAAGTATTCTTATTACCTTGTTTTCCTTTTTTCTTCCCTTTGTATTTTCTCTCATTAGTGTGTTTATCTTTATGCTGGAAGCCCAAGCCTTTGTGAAGGGTTTCAACGATTCTCCCAACTTCCAATCCTTATTGGCTGGAATGAGGGAGAAGAGCTCTGGTAGCTTACTCCGCGACTTTCAGTCCTTCCGGCAAGCTTTAGACGAAGAGAAAGCGCGTTCTGTCCTCCTTCAAGAAAAACTCAATCTATTTGAAGATGCGTCTTTGCTAGGCTTAGAAAAAGATGGCCTGAGGTAAGGATTGATCAGTGGCCCAGGCCTTTCAAAACTAGGCTTATAAAGATCAGAGGTTGTCTTACGGGGTTTTGGCCTCATCTTGCCATCAAAGGAGCATCTGTCAGGATTATTTCTACTTCCCAAAGCACCATGCAGATAGTTATCTAACCCCTTAGCATATTCCCTAATTCTAAACCTCTGATGATACTCCTTTATTTTTATTTCATCTTTCAAACGAGGAGTTGAAGCAGGGGTTGATTCAGGCATGGGTTGCACAAAACCAACATGATTAGCCTCGGACTCAATTAAATTCAAACACTGATCCCATAAACCCTTAGCCCAGCGAGTATCAAGAACTCCCCCTAAATCTGTCCAATCTTGACTACCAAATCCCATACAAAAACGATCACAATCGCGGAAATACATACTCAGAAGTTCGCTAAATAGCCCAGTCAAGAATCACAGATCAAGTAGAAACCCTAGCATACAACTCAAAAAAAATCCGAAGCAACGAACAGATCGAGAAATCCAAGGAGATACCTTAATACAGAGATGCGGGTTCCGACTTTTGCAGACAAACCGATGAAGTAACCGGTGAATGATGGCAAGAGAATCTGCGATGAGGAGAAATCGAAATATGATGTTGCAATAGGAATAGGTAGGGATTTCTGCTTGGGCGCGGACAATGGGATAGGAAAAACACCTTTTCCGCCTTTTTACGCGAAAATTGAAGGTGGCCCAACGAAAAAATAACAAATAAATAACATAGGCCCCAGCTGTCTCCTTCTATCACACGCGCCTCTCATCTCAACACACGCACCTTATAACTTCATGTTGCAACATGAGATGCAACCTTAAGCATATTTTTGGTATTTTCTTATTTTTATCAAAAGAAAATGCAGAAATTGAAATGGTAACTATACAAGTAAGGAGACTTCAGTACCTCAGATAGTACACACCCCAAAATGCTGTCTTAGGGTTTCAAAAGTTGAGGCACCCAATGGCTTAGTGAAGATATCTGCATATTGGCTCTCAGTTGGCACATGCTTAAGTTCCACTTCTTTACGTTCAACTAAGTCTCAGATTAAATGATGTCTAATATTTATGTGTTTGGTTCTGTTGTGCTGAACTGGATTCTTAGAGATATCAATTGCAGATTTATTGTCACACAGAATCGTAAGACTACCTAGTTTTATACCATAGTCTCGGAGCATCTGTTTCATCCATATCAATTGGGTGCAACAACTTCCAGCTGCCAAATATTCAGCCTCAGCAGTAGATAAAGAGATTGAATTCTGCTTCTTACTATGCCAAGACACCAAGTTCTGTCCAATAAAAAAACAGCCTCCAGTGGTACTTTTTCGATCATTTGCATTCCCAGCCCAATCTGAGTCACTGTATCCATATACCTGACAACTTGTTCCCTTAGAAAACCAGATGCCATAATTGACAGTGCCATGTACATACCTAATAATTCTATTCACAGCAGAGACATGGGATTCCTTCGGAGCTGCCTGGAATCTTGCATAGATGCCAACACTTAATGAAATATCAGGTCTACTTGCTATTAGATACAGAAGACTTCCAATCATGCTTCTGTACAGATTTGTATCCACAGCTACACCCTTCTCATCTCTAGTCAATTTTTCTGTTGTGGACATTGGAGTTCGAACAGATTTAGCATCACCAAGACCAAACTTCTTGACCAGATTCAGGGCATACTTAGTTTGGTTTATAAACAGACCATCATCACCTTGTTTCACCTGTAGCCCTAAAAAATAAGATAGTTCACCCACCATATTCATTTCGAACTCAGAAGTCAATAGAGAGACAAACTCATCCACCAGTGTATTAGAAGTTGATCCAAAAACAATATCATCAACGTATATCTGAGCAATCAATATGTGAGAACCTTGAGATAACATAAAAAGAGTCTGATCAACTCCACCCCTTACATAGCCTTTCTGTAACAAGAACTGTGTTAACTGGTCATACCAAACTCGAGGGGTTTGCTTTAATCCATGCAACGCCTTTTTGAGTTTTAATACATGATTCGGATGATGGTGATCCTCAAACCCTTTAGACTGCTCTACATATACCTCCTCATTCACAATTCCATTTAGAAAAGCACTTTTGACATCCATCTGATGAAGTTTAAAGTTTAAGACACAAGACATTGCAAGAAGTGTTCTCACTGACTCAAGTCTAGTCACAGAAGCAAAGGTTTCATCAAAATCCACACCTTCAACCTGAGTGTATCCCTGTGCTACAAGTCTGGCTTTGTTCCTATTCACTGTCCCATCTCCATCAGATTTGTTCTTGAAAATCCACTTTGTGCCAATAACATTGATTCCCTGTGGACGAAAGGCTAATTCCCACACATCATTTCGCTCAAACTGGCTTAGCTCTAGCTGAAATCCAGTATTCATCCATCAATGCTTCCTTATGGTTCTTTGGCTCGATCAGGGACAAAAAGCATTGTAACACATGACGACTTCCATAGCGCATCTGAGCATAATTCACAAATGGCATTCCTCGTGGATTTTTCTGTCTTGGAGTAATTCATGTGTTTGCCCGTGTCACTTCTCCATCAGATTCATCAGAAGTATCTGAATCACTCTCTATGATTTGTCCCATATCCTTCTGTATTGATTGAGCAGATCCATCAGAAGGAGATGTTGTTGGTACAATAGGATTTGCTGACTTAGTTTGCTCAACTTCAGTGGACTTAGAAATTTGGCTATCTCCTGGAGTCAATGGTGATGTTGCAACATGAGAACTGGTACTTGATTGTTCAGGAGAGATTTTTCAGGCCTTCACTACTCTGGGTTGAAGTTTTCTGGAATAACTCCACATCATCAATATCGTCTGAAATTCTATCGGGCACATCCTTAACTACCACATTGTTAGATTCCATAATAGTTCTAGTGCGTTTGTTGAATACCCTATAAGCTCTGCTGTTTAATGCATAACCAAGAAACACACCTTTGTCTGATTTTGACTCAAATTTTCCAAGCTTTTCTCTATCTCTGAGAATATAACATTCAGCACCAAATACATGAAAGTGTGCCACACTAGGTTTCTTCCCTTTCCAGATCTCATATGCCATTTTCTCTGTCCACGGTCTTAAGTACACTCGATTGATAACATAACATGCAGTCTTAACTGCCTCACTCCACCAGCGTTTTTACACATCGTACTCAGCTAGCATAGTTTGAGCCATTTCTTGTATAGTTCTGTTCTTACGCTCAACAATACCATTCATAGGTGGAGAGAATGGTGGTGAAAATATATGATTAATCCCATTAGCAGAGCAAAATTCATTCATAGCAGCATTCTTGAATTCTCCTCCATTACCTGTTTGGATGATGACAACTCTCTGATTTGCACTAGCCTTTTTGGTGTTTAGACGGAGTACAAGATCTCTGATAAAGCTCAATGCTTCTGATTTCTCGGTCAACAACTCAACCCATGAGAATCTTGAGTAATCACCAACACAGATAAAAATGAACCTCTTTCCTGACACACTTGAAATATTAACTGGCCCCATAAGATCCATATGAAGCAGTTCCAAGTTCAGAGAAGTGGTGATGTCATTGATGGCTGAGTGAGAAGCCTTTTTCTGTTTTCCCTCATTGCATGGACCACAGACCATATCCTTCTGATAAGTGATTTGACGCAGTCCTCTGATAGCCTCAATCCGAGATGCTCTACTCAGTGCTTTAATGTTCGCATGACCCAATCTTCGATGCCACAAAGTTGAGTTGTCAACCTTAGCACTTAAACAGGTAATTGATGGTTCCAAAATATAACAGTTGTCAGATGATCTTCTCCCTGTGAGCACACCATTAGAGCCTTGCTTGACAGTACATAGGGATTCATTAAAGTGGACTGTCATGTGATGATCACAGAGATAACTGATGCTGATCAGGTTTGCTTTGAGATCCTCCACTAGCAATACATCATAGAACACAGGAAAGTCCTGAATATGTAGTTCCCCTTTACCAATGACTTTGATAATTTTTCCATCTCCAAATTGAACAGTCCCCTGGTGAACCAGTCATGTGTCTGGAGCATCCGCTATCAAAATACCACATGTCCCTGGCATAGACACTGTAGCAAGTATGGACTACATAACAATTAAGAGAAATTTTAGGAACCCATACCTTCTTGGTCAATTTCTTCTGCAGTTCAGGTTCGATGTTGCAACATGAGGAAAACTACTTGCCTCTCATGATCTCTCTTAGCAATTTCATACATCTATATTTATCATGGCCCTGCATAATACAGTAATCACAACATCTAGGAGGAGTTTTCCTGGCTACTACTTCCTGAGATTCCTTCTTTTCTGAAATAGTTGCATATTTGGAGTGATTTGTTCTGATGATTCTTTGACTGTTGGTTGCTTGATTTCCAGCAGAAACAAAGACTGTCTTACTAACCTGAGAGTTTGATATTTTACTGTTATATCCCAGACCATGCTTATTTCCAGCATATTTCCCCATAACCAACAAATCATCCAGTTGAGCAGTTCCTTTGTTTAATTTTTGGATTGTGGCCTCAGCTTCCTCAGCTCTGGCAGTTAGAGATCTAATCTTTTTTCCCAGATTCTCACAGTCAACAGTTCTGGATTTCATTGTCTCTTCAGCATTCAAGGCTCTGGTGGTCATGATTTCCAACTTCCTGCTCAAAATTTCAGAGGCTACCTCAGCATCCTTAGCTCTCTTGGACATTGTCTCTAGCTTCTTTGATTTTTCCATATCATCCATGGGTTTCTTTCCTTCTAAATTCCCATTTTTCTTCACCAAATCAGCAAGTAATTCCTCAGCTTTCTCAGCTCTTTTAGTCATGGATTTAAGACTCAAGGTTAATTCTTCAACTGCCTGTTCTTCAACCAGTGAATCATTCACTAAGGTATTGACCTTTATTTTTAGAGACTCAACTTCTTCAGCAAGTTTTAAGGCTTCAGTACCTCCACTTTGTGCACCCTTCAGGCTTTTGATGATTTCAACTGATTTTTCCCATTCCTTATACAGATCATCATATGCATTCTGGATAGAACCACTTTCATCATCACTACCCTCATCTAGAACTGGTCCTGATTCCACAACTCTAACCCCAAAAGACACATGTTTCTCTGATTGAATCTCATCTTCATCATCACTCCAGGTTTCACCAGATGCTACAAATGCCTTAGGTTGATTTAAAAAATTTCCACATTGATAGGCAAGATGTCCATACCCACTGCATTCCTTACACTGAGGTTTTCCAGCATGCTTTGTACCTTCTGGACCCCTAGGTAAATCATCAACAAATCTGAGTCTATTCTGAGTGGAATCCACTCCTTGAAATTTTTTGGCAATGTTCTATGGATCCAAAGGCTGAGCTCCTTGACCTTGATAGGGCTGAGCTCCTTGGTTTTGAAAAACCTGAGTTCCCTGACCTTGATTCACTTGTGCTTGTACACCTTGTGAACCTGGAAACACTCTGACTTGACTCTGAGTACCTTCATTCTGAGCAACTTGATTTCCTCTTCCTTGATTTCCAGAAAAGCCTCTACCTTGATTTCCTCTCATAAATCTCCCAAAGTTCCTAGCCAATAAAGCCATTTCATCTGAACTAGTAATCTCCATCTCCTCCAATTTTCCTTTCCATTTAGATTGAGTAACATGAAAAGACAGTGCCTTTTTGTCCTTATTCCTGTCACTGTGCATCTCTGAAGTCTTCATAAAATCCATTAACTCATCTAGAGTGACTCCATCAAGTTGAGAATTAATTTCCAGGTTCGTGACTAACCCTGAAAATCTCTCTGGCAATGATCTCTTCACCTTGTCTAGAATTTGATCCTCAGTATACCTTTCTCCAAACTGATGAGCTCTGTGAATTAGGTTCTTCAATCTGGTACTGAATTCATCAACAGTTTCATGCTCCATCATCTCCAATCTCTCAAATTCAGACTTAATCATCCCAAGCTTGATCTTCCTGACAGGCCTTGATCCTTCATGCTCTTTCTCAAGAGCTTCCCAGGCAGCTTTGGCATTAGTACACCCTGAGATAATTCTGAATTGGTCATCTTTTACCCCATTATACAAGGTACCTAAAACCTTACTGTTAAGTCTCTTCAGTGCCCTCTCATTGTCAGTCCATGGTGCTGGTTTTGGAATGGTCTCTCCAGCAGCATTGGTTGAGGTAGGTGGAGTGTAACCAATCTCTATCATATTCCACGCATCATCATCAAGTTGATCTATGAAGATACGCATCCTTGTTTTCCAGTCCGGATAATTTCCATCAACCAGTAATGGCGCCCTTGTGATGGATCCTCCTTCCTTGGCCATCATAAGCAGATCATTCACTCACCTTGCAAGAGAATTATAAGAGTGATTAAGCTCTGATACCAATTGAAAGTCCTGCTTACTGTGATCAAAACTAATTCGTGTGCTAGTTTTACTTAAGACAACTAAATAAAACTAAAGGTGCAAAAATTAAAGAACACACGAATTGATCACCCAGTTCAGTGCAATGCACCTACGTCTGTGGGCCGTAGCCCGTGGTAAAGATCATTCACTAGTTGCAATAAATATGTCCGGTCTATTACAAACTAATGACTACTCTAGCAAGCCTATCACACTACCAATTGGCTACTCTAGCTTTTTGATAGTTGCTACAATGATTACCTTCTTTTCCACGAAGGTGCGGCAAGATCTCTTCCACCCGAGTTTTAACATATGTCCCTAGTGTTTTGTTGTGGTTGAAAACCGTGGACTGCGTTGCCTCCTTGTTCAAAAGATAAAAACCCTGAATTACAGAATTTTGCTGTAAAGATCGGTCAATGAGCACGCAACTGATGTCCTTCTCTTATAGCTCATCGCCGTGGAAAAACTTTCTTTTGTACGGATCCTTCCTTCAATAAACATTTATTCCAAATCTAAACCTTGAATGTCTAAATCTCTTATTAATGGAAAACTCCAATGCACGAATATTCCATTTTGATAACAACTGCAAAACACGTTTTAGACATCAATTAGGACTGTAGTTTCCATAAAAGATCCGCACAATATTTCCTTCATTCTTTCAAGTTGTGACATGATATTCCACAAAGTAGCCAACAAAAACTGGACCTTACAGATGAAGTATCGGTCTAATAACATTTGATCCTCCCTCCACCGTTCATCAGTGTTATCAATATATGTAAGCATGATGTTCTGAGTTCAAGTTGCTTTTTGTGTATTTTTAATTGTTTATATAATCTGGTGATGTTATAAGCCGTTTGAGCTCCCAAAAGGTACCCTTTTTTTCCTCGTTGTTGATTTCGTATTGATCAGCAATCAATCAAGATTTTCATTGGTATCATGATAGCAAAAATTCGTTTGCAAAAGAACGACGGATTTAAATTTGGATATTGGTTTGATTTCTTTTTGGATGATTAGCTGATTTTGTATGTGTTTAGGGTCAGCAGTAAGGATATAAATGTTGATAAACTAATGTTAGTACATGTGTTAAACTATTAGGACGAAAGCCAAATACAGTTATATCATATATGAATAGCTTTGGCGCTTATTGTCAGTGCTAAGTAAGTAGCATGTTCCTCCGTTTTACTGCTATCAATTTGCTCACTGATAAAAGTCGATATATTTACTTGATATATGATGATTTTATCTAGCTATTAAATTTTCTATTTGATGTTTTATGCTTTCATGATTAGCTAGAAGAGCTACGGGTTACAAAAATGTTTCATTGAAGTTGTGAGCAGAGAATCACAACCAGTGCAATAGAGGAATCGTCAGTCGATATGAGTTCCGAGCTGCGCTGGCTGGTTTGTCGAGTCACCGAACGAAAAATTTACTGTTTTGTGATTAAAAAAAAAAATATTCAATTTATGGGGCTGAAAAATTGGGAAGTTCTATTTATAGGTGTTTCGCATTTGGCAAATGCGAATTATAGGTAGTTCGCATTTGCCAAATGCGAACTATAATGTCTTTTTTTTTTTTTTTTTTGCAGTGGTAAAATAATACGTGGATGGCCACGTGTAATTACTAATTCGCATTTGCCAAATGCGAACTATAGGTAGTTCGCATTTGGCAAATGCGAACTATAATTTTTTTTTTCAGCCGTGTAATTACTAATTCAAACCCCAAGATTTGGATCTCATATCTTCCCAAATCAGTACGAAATCTTCTCCAAATCAGTACGAAATCTTCTCCAAATCTTACCAAATCAAATCCCAAATCTTTTTGCAAATCTTACCCAAATCAAACCCCATATCAAATCAAATCAATGTAACTCTAAATATTATATGGAATTGTTTTTTTGAAAAATTAATAAGACATTAAATTTTAATTTAATTAAAAATAATAAATAATAAATAACCATCGTACCTTAATCGTTTAAGAGAAATGTGAATTTTTTGTGCCATAAATTGTGAATTTTCCTGATATGTTTCTGATCTTAATTTAATGGAATAGTTTCCTAAAATTTGTGTATCGGTAAAAGATAATTATTAAAGCATTTGGATATAAGGAGAATGGATATATGAATCCCTTATTTTAACAATATTTTATATACCTAATCTGAAACATTCATTAAATATAATCCTGAATGGTTAAATATATATTTCAACTAATTAAATATTGAAGATATCAATATAAATAAATATATGATGAAACTAGTTAATTAATTGGGTCATATGATCTTGAACTTATCCATAAATCATAATCCGATGAAATTTGGGTTGATTTTTCAATATATTAATTTTGTTTAACTCATTTAAGTTAGTTTAATTTAGTTTATCAAAAAATAAACTCAGAAGAACGGACTAAGTTCAGACTCGGTTCATATAATTACGATGGTAACTCAGTTCAGAACAACAACAACTCAATTATAATCCTAATTAAATATGGTAAATGATATTCACGAATATAGCTAACGGTTGCACTTCTTCCATAAACGCATTTAGCATTCATTAAGCAAGCAATCTTATTTCACTTTGCTTTCTGAAATCACACATCTAAACTGGAATCGTCTCAATGCATGTTATAACTTTGGACTATCTGTCTTGCGCCTGACGTCCAATTACCCTTTTGTGTATCCAGGATACACAAGCCGAGGTTATAACTTCATAGTTGCTTCGCAAAAATGTCCAATTACCCTTTTGTGTATCCAGGATACACAAGCCGAGGTTATAACTTCATAGTTGCTTCGCAAAAATACTGTTAATACTAACGTCCTTTCATAGTGTACTAGGTTGGTGCACCGCACTTTGTGCGGTTTTAGCCCGTACTAAAGAAGTGTAATTTGCTAAAAAAAATTTACTTCCAGCTTCTAAAAGAGTTATACAAAATATCCAATGAAGGCTAGGGATGGAAAGAGTATATATATATATATATATATATATATATATATATATATATCATGATCAAACAATTCTAAAATATATAAAAATCCCAAAGACAAATTGTTAGAATCGTATTTTAAAAATCCTCGATTCCGTGTTTGAGTACAATAAAAATCGTAATTTAGATATACTATAAATAGATAACTCACTATATTACCGTGTTTGAGTACAATACTTATTGTATTTCAAATGTTTTACCGGTATAAATATCTTCAAAAATATTTTAAATTATGGATATACTATAAATAGATAACTCACTATATTACCATATTTGAGTAATAGATATCAAATGTAAGATTATGTCGGAGACAATCACGGTTACTCGCTTATTTCTTTTCCATCGTTTGATTAATCAAAATAATTGATATAAAAGAAGTGGAAAAGATATGGTTCGAATGTTCATCAGAAAAAAATAAAACATTTATTGATATGTTACTGATATGTTGTTGCAAAAAGGAAGTCCTTGCAGAATATAAAAAAAAAAAAAAAAAAAAAAAAAAAGAGGATAGTTCGCATTTGGCAAATGCGAACTAAGCCTAATTCGCATTTGCCAAATGCGAATTATGATCCAACGTGGCTGTCACATAAGGAAATCGTTTTAAAAAAAATAAAAAAAATAAAAGGATAGTTCGCATTTGCCAAATGCGAATTATGTCTGTTTCGCATTTGGCAAATGCGAAACACCTAGAAACCGAAAACCCCAAAATTTTCAACCCAGATTTTGAATCTCTTTTTATTTTAGCCCCACTTTTGGAAAGAACTCGTCACCGAACATGAATTTGGGAGTAGGAGCCAATTCTAGCCTTGTTGTGTTCTTTTGCCTGTTTTAGTTCGCTTTGAAAGTCTTGCTATTATGTTGGTCGTGATTATGTTCGGGTATTTCAAATATTTATGTCTCGATACAAGTATGTAAAACAAATCATCAAAGAAGGTCATGGTCCAGAGGCATCCAAATATTCCTCAGTCCTGGAAGTTTTTGAAGCATAGTTGTCTGTTTATCTGTTTATGTCTTGGCCTTCTCTTTTATTGTTGCCGAAGTTTTGCAGTATGGATGTTGTCATTTTGCTACAATTTCTTGCCAAATCTTGTTCCTCTGGAAACATACTTATTGGTTCTTTTAGTTAAACTTGCTTGTTTGTTTATGCTGATGCAATTCCATTGTAATATTATTCTAAACTGAAATATTCTTTCTGTGATATTGATTCACAGGTTACGTCGGATTAATTCCAGTCATCTTTTCTTATACCATGGTACTGCACTCTTTTCTTACTTGAACTATGATACAGTAAATCATTGTTAAGAATAAGCTGCTATGTGAGTTTTTATAAACGTACAAGCAATTTATTCTGCAGATGTTTCTTTGGCTCATTAGAGTAAAGTTATTGAGTATAGTCATAACAATCTTTTAAAGTTTTGATTATACAGGTTTGTCATGCTCATCAGTTTGAGTATAGTATTGTTAGGATCTGGAGCTGAAATGTTTGGTTAGTCGGGTTGTCGTGCTGTGATCTCTCTGTTTTGGAGATTAATTTTTAGGATTGGAGCTGTTTTTCTTATAAGATGGGTCACGGTATAATAAGATTTAGAACTTATGTTTGACTGGAGTACATATTTAAGGTTCTTCAGGCTCAGGATAACTTGATTAATTCTATGATGTCTTGATTAATTTTATGAAGGAGACAACATCAAAGGAGCTAACAAATCTATGAGAAGATCCTTTCTGTAATTAGTTAATCGAAGATTAACTGATGTATAGTATCATAGATTAACAAATCTATGAGAAGATCCTGCTGTGATCAAGGATCATGTTTGAATACATTAATTTCCCAATTCTGTGCAATGTAGATTTTCCTATACGGGAAGATCCTTTCTGTGATTAGGTAATTGAAGATTCCCTAACAAATCTTTATTTTGTGCAAACTAGACTGGAAGGCTCGTGCAGATGTCATAAAGCTCTTAAATAATCTGAAGAATGAACTCAGTTTACTCGTTGCTATCCAAAATAATATGAAGTCATACGTGGTTTCACTGATGTATAGGGTCATTATTTGGTGTTTCATACTTTACAGGTGCCTCAAACATCCTAAACTTCTATTTTGTTTCATTCTCTTGTGCTTACCCTGAAAAGCCTCTCTGCTACATTTACACGCACGTAATGCACCTGAAACTTTTTAAGGTCACTAAGTTTTGGGGAAAGTTTGGAGGCACGCGTTTCTGTCTGTTCACTTATGCAGTGTATTTTTGAGTACATGAAAATGGACTGCTGTAAATTGTTTTGTTCAAAAGAACGGTAATGCTTGAGATCACTGACTTGTTCATTTACTTCTGCAGGAGCTAAGTGAGTGGAATATGCACGTTACCTTGATTGTAGTCCCTTTAATATTTGCATCTGGAAGGAGTACCCATGAGACTCTTGAAGAATTGAAGGTGAAGGTTTAATTCAATTTATTTTTTTAGCATTTTGTGTGTGCTTTGTTCTCTGACTGAATGTACAATTATTCTTCCTTTCACATCCATAAACCCCAACTTAATTAGGAGATTGTAGTTTAGAACTACTAAATTTGAACTTGAACACGTGAAAGAAAATGAAGGTTTCTGAAATGAGGTGAAATGTACAAGTAGGCTATCTCCTCTTGGCAGAGGCGTTATGAAAACAGGCCAATGGTTGAACTTGAGAATGCTGCACAGGAGCAAATGAAAATAACAGAATTACGTCTCCAAGCTTTTTTCAGGTGCAGCCTCCAAAACCAAGTTGGAGCATGCCACTGGCATAACAAAAGCAGGAGGTAACCTTTGGCAATATATCCACTGCACCCAAATTAACACTTGATTTTTCCATCAGACTGTAAGTAAAAGGCATCTTAGAAGTAAGGAGGTTCTTCACCATCTCTGATCATTATCACTGGACCCAGCAAGTTCAATTGTCTGTTTGTTATGTCTTGGGGATTCTTATTTTTAGAATTTCAGGTTATCTTTAGGATTCTTATTTTGTCTTTTAAATCATTTGTATTTAAGAATTGGATTCATAAGTCCAACACATAATCGGAGCTCATTACATCAATCATCAAACCGAGTAAGAAAAGGTGAAGTGAAACATATATATGAACTAAAAGCCTATCAGTGACCATAATTGGAGCATTCACACTAACATAAAGTAAAACATGTGAACTAAAGCAACGAGCCAATTCTTGAGCAACTAACTTTCCAAGAACTGCATGTTGAAGATTGTCTCAAATTTCAATCAATGCTGAATTCGGAAAGGATATATCTTCTCCAAGTTGGAAACTAAATAAACTTGGCAGCCCAATATTGTCTACTTAGAATAGAATATATTCTGTTTGGTTATAAATAGTCAGGGTTAGTTTATTTGTAATAGAACAAGACACGAGATACAGAACTATGTGTTTTCTGGTGAGTTTCTTGGGAGAGAAAAATTAGTATAGACGAGAGGGTGGGTATTGGGTTTACTCTGTAATTCTCATTATACTAGTGGATTCTCTGGTGGACGTAGGCCGAATTCGGTCGAACCACGTTATATTGGTGTTCTTGTGTTGTTTCTGTTTCCTCTGTGATCGCCAAAAATCCCAACAACTGGTATCAAGAGCTGAGGTGTTCGATAAGGATGGAGCCGTAACCAAAGGCACGGTAGTACGGTATTGTATCAATTCAATTAGTCAGTTTGGATCCTTAATTTCTTGGTTATGTCCATTGAATCAAGTTGAATTTTTTTTATGATTAATTGATTAGTACGTGTGGTGCTTTTTTTTGGTATAAATTGGTTACCTTCCTGGTTTGTTATCAAAGTGATTAATTGGGTATTGCTGCATTGGTTTGTTGTCGTCGGTAATTAATTAATTGTGATAGTTTCCGGGGTTGTGTTTGGCGTTATCATGAGTAGCACAAGGATTAACGGTTTTTGCATTGAGTCTTTTGATGGAAAAGGGAGTTTCACTCTGTGGCAACGGAGGGTGAAGGATATCCTGGTTCAGCAAGGCTTAGCAAAAGCGTTGGATGCAAATGCAAAAGGGAAGATGACAGATCCTGATTGGGAACAGTTGGAATCAAAGTGTGTCAGTACGATTCGCCTTTGCATTGCTGATAACATTATTAATAATGTTATGGATGAAGATACGGCGCTGGTATCTGGAAAAATATGGAGAAACTCTACCTGGCAAAGAGTTTGTCTAACAAGTGGCACCTGAAGAAAAAGTTGTTTCGATTGCAGATGGAGGAAGGTACAAGCCTTATGGATCATATGAATGTGTTTAATTCTCTTGCTGATCAGCTGGGTAAGGTTGATAGCAAAGTTGCAGATGATGATTTGGCTTTCTTGCTTCTCTCGTCACTTCCGAGTTCGTATGATAACTTGGTTACTACGTTATTGTATGGAAAAGATACAATTAGCTTGGAGGATGTGCAGTCGTGTCTTTTGTCTCATGATACTCAAAGAAAGACGGATCATAGAGAGGATCAAGGTGCGGTGCTTGTTGTTGGACAGTATAAGCAGAAGAAAGGTAGCGTTCAGTGCTACTTTTGCAAGCAGTCTGGGCATATCAGGCGTAACTGTCCGAAACGTAAAGGAAAGGATGTTCAAGGAAAATATGGCAAGGGAGAAGGTGATAGCTCTTTAGTTGTCACCTACTCTGATGATCTTTTATGATGAACGATGGAGCGCGGCTACACATGTTATTGGCCGGAAATTTGGATCTGGTGGAGCCATGGTAAATGGTTGATTCAGTTTTTATGTGTAGCTGGAAGCGAGGCCAATGGTTTACGGCGTTTTGAAGAATTGGAGGACCGTGAAGAGTGGTGGAGTTAGGGTTCTTTGATAAAGCGGGATTGCTTAAAGGACGGGTAGCTCGGGAACAACTCTGGAGGTTTAATTCTTGTTGTCGTAGTTTCTGTTTGTCTGGATTAGTCAAGCAGGTGGAGCATTCAGATTTGAAGTGGTGGCATGATAGCGGTCTGTTTGGAGGTTGAAGAATTTCATGGAGTTATGAAATTTGATCCAAGGTGGAGATTGTTGAAGATTGTCTCAAATTTCAATCAATGCTGAATTCGGAAAGGATATATCTTCTCCGAGTTGGAAACTAAATAAACTTGGCAGCCCAATATTGTCTACTTAGAATAGAATATATTCTGTTTGGTTATAAATAGTCAGGGTTAGTTTATTTGTAATAGAACAAGACACAAGATACAGAACTGTGTGTTTTCTGGTGAGTTTCTTGGGAGAGAAAAATTAGTATAGACGAGAGGGTGGGTATTGGGTTTACTCTGTAATTCTCATTATACTAGTGGATTCTCTGGTGGACGTAGGTCGAATTCGGTCGAACCACGTTATATTGGTGTTCTTGTGTTGTTTCTGTTTCCTCTGTGATCGCCAAAAATCCCAACAACTCACGAGGGGGAGATTGTTGGGTGTGTCAAACCCAAGTCCCACATCGGAAGCGGAGAGGGCAATTCCTCAGCTTATATGGAATAGCTCCACCACATTAGTATGAGGCCTTTTGGGTAATAAGCCCAATTGTGAAAACCGTGCGGGCTTGGCCCAAAGCGGACAATATCATACTAATGGTGGTTGTGGTGAGCTTGGCAGTCCCAACAAGTGGTATCAAAGCCATGGTTGTGCTCGGGACGGGACTGCTTGCATGCCGATGTGGAGGAGACCCTCGGTTGTGCCCTTGGAGATGGCGAAAAGTACCCCTTGTGTCGAAAGTCTGCCTGACCAAGGTGGTTGTCGGGTGGCGTGTTCCGTATGTTGGCTGCGGTGCAAGATGGTCCAAGGATGAAGGACACCGGGTTGTGTGGTCCTTGGTTCGAGGGGGAGATTGTTGGGTGTGTCAAACCCAAGTCCCACATCGGAAGCGGAGAGGGCAATTCCTCAGCTTATATGGAATAGCTCCACCACATTAGTATGAGGCCTTTTGGGGAATAAGCCCAATTGTGAAAACCGTGCGGGCTTGGCCCAAAGCGGACAATATCATACTAATGGTGGTTGTGGTGAGCTTGGCAGTCCCAACACTGCATTCATCTTATACGCACAAGAGACAAAGATATAGTTTCAGAATCCATGAAAAGGCACATCTAGAGAGGTTTAATCATATAACTACATGAGAGAGTAAAAGCAAAACAGGCCGATCGACCCTCAAATTTCTAGCAGAAATGCCGGAATTTCTGTAGATGTTAGCTATCCATTAACCACAGATGCTTTGAGTACCTGATATGTTGTTCTATTGTACAATTATACATCGGGCATTTTGTATATGAATAATATTATGAATAAATGTACAAATACACAGCGCATCGCTCGGTGAGAGCCCGCTAGTTGAAGTAAATCCACAATAACAATATATTTGTATCTTAAATACCATAATGCATGAAAAATTATGAATATCCATACTATAGAATAATGAATCATAAATATTACATATAAAAACCTTGAAAACCGTTTTTTTCAAAGAAAATATAGATACAAATGTAATTGTATAATTATTATAAAAGACAAAAACAAAATGTGAAGTTTAATTTATTGAAGTAGAAGAATGGTCTTTTTTCAAGTGAGTATATCGTCCAAAAGGATGTTGGAGTAGCATGCAATCATATATTTGTTGAATCAAGTTGCCCGGATGATAGTAATTTGAAGGTATATTCCATGAACCTTACAAGGACGAAACTCGCAGATGCAGATATCATTCTCACTAATCAGGTTGACCTTACACAGTGGTTTCCAACCACCATGATATACTTGTCGACCATCAGCCCACCAGCCAAGAGTTATCGGCCATTGCCTCCCCTCAGCATCGCTGATGACGGTCTGCTTGCGAAGTTTCAGTTTATATGAGACAATTATGTCATATGGGATAGCCTTCAATGAAAATGGATGACCAAGTAAATAATCCACATTGTAAAGAGAAATAGACACATACATTTGGAAATAAATTGTTCCTTAAAAACTAGCAATATTCAAACAATATATAATTAATGTTCTAATATAATAAATTTTCAGTCCAATTATAATTTCCAAAAACAAACAATAAAGAAGTAAGATTATCAATTATAAAATTCTACTTCTTTTATCAATTATAGAGTACTAGTACTGTGATATTAGTATTAAATGAAGATTTATCTAGTCATGTAAATATTATCTTCAAAAGAGAGTCATCTAATTATATAATAGAAGTGATATTCGAGTTGGTGATGTTAATTGTTTATTAATTAATAATAACCAGGTTCATGAATAGTAACTATCAGACTTAAATTATTTAAAAATCTTAAATATTAAAGACATACCAATTCAGATGGTCTTTTCTTGTTAAGTTGTGTGACGAAAAACGGATTTGAAGGCCTAGGAATACTTTCATTTAAAAACAGCTGTGTTCCCCACGGATCTATTCTCATCCTCCTCCCGGATCCTTCTCCTTTTTCTAATGAAAAAAATTTGATTTTTTGTCAATATACATGATTTATTATAGATCACTAAAAACATTACACGATCATAAATCAGATATAAGGATTTAATGCTCACCCAAAGTATTTGCACGTCTCTTTTTAGACCCAGACATATTTGAGGTGGGCTCAACAGACCTTTTTAGGAACTTTTCATTGTCCATTTCCAAAACGTATTTTCCATTTTCCTTTATTCGTTGAATTTCTTCCATCCTGGCTCTTTCTCCTTTGTCTAAAATGAAACATTCAATTTTGTTTTAAATTGTAACTCGGAAAAAGCACTTTTACATAATAATATTTACATCATCATAACATTTACAAAAACTAAAATAATCAATTCTCACCGTTTATATTTCCATGTCCCTTTCTAGATCCATACGACATTGAGGCAACATGAGAACTTCTTAGGGCATTTTGATCTTTTATTTTCCAATCACATATCCCATCACTCCTTATACGAAGAATTTCTTCTCCTATACCTCCTTCTCCATTATCTAAAATGAAACATTATTTTTATTTAAAAAACATGTGACTCAAATAAATTACTAAAATTTATTAGTTCTAATACAGTCATAACAACAACAAAATTTACACTCACCAACACTATTTTTATGTTTCTTCTTAGATCTAGACATGATTGAGATGTACCTTTTTAATAGATTTCGATCATGTATTTTTATCACATCATATATCATATTACTTCCTATACCATGACTTTTTTCTCCGTTACCTCCTTTTTCATTCTCTTAAATGAAAATTTCAAAGAAAGGCATATGACTTAGATTAATCACTAAAAATAAATATTCATTTTTTACTTTATTGGTTTTTACACCAAAAAAAAAAAAAATTCATGCTCACCAAAAAGATTTTCATATCCCTTATTAGATCCAGACGTGATTGAGATGGACATTTTCATGGAATTTTGATCATGTACTTTCCAACGACACACTTCATCGCTCCTTCTACGATAAATATCTTTTCCCCTACGTCGTTCTCCAATCTCTAAAATGAAACATAATGAGTCGATTAAATTACAAAATTTATTAATCTTTACACAGTCAAAATAACAACAACAATAGATATTCTCACCGATTAAATTTTCATGCCCCTCTTTAAATTCATACGGGATTGAGATGGACCTCTTTTGGTAATTTTGATATTGCATATCCCAATCATGTCTACATCTCAATATGCAGTGAAAATCATCTCCTTCACTTTCTTCTTCATTCTCTAAAAGGAAATATTCATTTTTACTTTAAATACATAGAACTAGGAATTATCATCTTTATACTTCATTGGTTTTTACACAAAAATAATAATAAAAAGGAAATTCATGCTCACCGAAAAGATTTTCATGTCCCTTATTATATCCAGACGTGATTGAGATGGACCTTTTCATGGAATTTTGATCATGCACTTTCCAACGACACACTTCATCGCTCCTTCTACGATGAATATCTTTTCCCCTACGTCGTTCTCCATTCTCTAAAATGAAACATAATGAATCGATTAAATTACAAAATTTATTAATCTTTACACAGTCAAAATAACAACAACAATAGATATTCTCACCGATTAGATTTTCATGCCCCTCTTTAAATCCATACGGGATTGAGATGGACCTCTTTCGGTAATTTTGATTTTGCATTTCCCAATCGTATATCCTCCTGCTATGTGTCCAGCGAAAATCATCTCCTTCACTATCTTCTCCGTTCTCTAAAAGGAAATATTCATTTTTATTTTATTGACATATAACTCGGATAATTCATCACTCTACTTTATTGATTTTTACACAATCGTAATAATAAAAGGGAAATTAACACTCACCGAAATAATTTTTATTTCCCTTATCAGATCTGGACGGGATTGAGATGGACCTTCTTAGGGAATTTTGATTCTCTATTTCCCAATCATTCATCTTATCGTTCCTTATGCTGTGACTATTTTCTCCTCTATCTCCTTTTCCATACTCTAAAATGAAACATTATAAATAGATAAAATTCACTAAATTTTACAACTTCAAAGTAAAAAATTATACTCACCGATTGGATTTCCATGCCCCTTTTTAGATCCATACATGATCGAACTGGTTATCCGAAACCTATTTAGAGACTTTTGATCCTCCCGGTCCAAATACTTTACCGCATTCTTCATGTTCAACAAACTTTTTAAGTAGGGAAAGGTAAACAAGGTTTGTAATGAAGCAAAAAATAAATGGTGAAATTTATTCTCTAAGGTGAATCCATATTTATAAAGAATTGAGTACTAGTCAAAGATAACGTTTGGTGGAGATTTTGAAAATAGTGAAATAATTTGTCAGATATTGGGTCCAATTAAAGTAATTAATAAATTGATAATATCGAAATCAAAGATTTTTTACTAACTTAAGACAAGTTGTAATTTTGTATTCAGTACTGGTCAAAGATTACGATTGGAGGAGATTATGACAATAGTAAATACATTGTTATGTATTGGGTCCAATTAAAGTAATTAATAAATTGATCGAAATCAAATATTTTTGACTAAGTTAATACAAATGAATCCAAAGTATATTTAAATTTCCTTTTTAGCACAATAGTATATCTATATAAATATTGAAATACCCAATTTTATTTTTAAACAAATAGAGATTAATTTTTAAATTAATAAATGATATTTAGTAAGCATGTGGATAATAACATTACATTTACCGGAAATATGAGTACATTTTCCATCCGTACATCCTTATTGTAAACATGCTTTCCTACAATCCTTCTTAAAACTGCAAGGCCCAAAATAATATCGTGCTGGTTTCGTGCAAATATCTTTACTTTCACATATGTGCTCTTCCCTTATGGAACAAAAAGAACGAGAAGCGTGAACATATTAATTTCTTATCTCTTGTATCTCATGATCTAGGGCCTTTTTTTTTTTATTTCAAACCACACATGATGGAGGGATATTAATAGGCTCCCCAAACCTTATAAAATAGAGTTTCAAAGAGTTGTTACAAAGGAGCCATAGAAGCTCAAGAATCCAAAATGTCTTCCAAAATAATGAATGAATAGGCTAGAGAGTTTCCTAGTCATAAACATAGGTTGAGGCATGGTGTTTAGGATACTCAATTATCCATTGTAAGCTCGGGGAACAATTTAGTGATCGAAATTCGAAACACAACTCCGTCAGCCGAGGGATTGGATGATCAAATATTCCATGCCTCAAAACATACTACTTAGGCAATAGTTCAAAATTTAAAAAACTATCATATAATTCTGTCAAAAGGAGATGTGCTCCTGAGTAAGCAGATTATTTTTCCTCCTTGTTGATGATAATGCAACTGTCCATGTATCTCCTGTTTGTAAAGAAAATCTTGGAGTTTGAGTGGGAAATGACTCTCTGTGATCTTGTGAATATTGCCATGGAGCTGGATTCTGGACCTGCAAAAAGAAGTAAAAAAACAACAATATCTTGTCTTTGATTTTAAAACACTCTCAAATTAGGAATGCCCTGCAAATCTAAGAAAATCAAGCCTTTCAACTCTCTAGGAGTATCCCTAAGGGCAAGAGAGCCAATAAGCGATAACTCGGAGCTTCGTTTTGCTAAGAAATCTGCTACATAGTTTGATTCTCTGGGAATGTGCATAACTATTCTGTCAGAAAAAATGCCAGTCAATTGATGAGGGATCTAGAATCCCTTTTACTGCAACCATGCAATCAGATTCTATGGTATATTGGGAAAGACACATCTCTCGTGCAACCTGGAAACCATATTGAATGGCTAACAATTCAGCATGCAAAGGTGAGCGGGCAGTGAAGTGCTTCATTAACATTTTAATAACCTTACCAAATTGGTCTCTAACAATTACACCTAGCCCCGAGGCACCTGAACTTATGTAAGAGGCATCAACATTTATTTTGAATCCCTGATCGGGTGGGTGCCATTTAACAACTTTAACAGCCTTTGGTCTTTTTCTCTTTATAAAAGGAATCAGACCAGCTTGAATAAGAAACAGATTCTTTTCCAAGTTACCAGATAAGGGGAATGCAAGAAAAACATTATTGACTAGCCTCAAAACCTCCTTACACACAGAAGTGGAGTTAAGATTAGGGCCTTGATTAGGGCCTTGATTTTCTCCTGCCATAATTGTCTAAGGTCGTTAGTCATGCTTCATAACTCTGAAGTAGGACATTCAGCACCACATGTAGTACAGTGGCTAGTTAGCTTTCACTTCTTCCACTGATGAGATCAACAAATGATTTTGGTGATTTATCATAGGATTAGTAAATTGTCTTTGCAAATGTCCAATTCCCCCATATTTTAGGCATACAACTTTTCTGAATATTTTTTTGCCTAAGGTTACCAACTCTCGGATAAGATTGTGGCACGTGGTTACTTCAGTCATTTAACTGTAAGTTCCTACCATGTTTTTTTAATGGAGTTTCTAGATATCATAGCTATCTCTTCTTCGCCCAACTCAGCATACTGACCTTGAGTTTCTACTTCTATTGTGAAGGCAACCTTCTAAGACTTCCTTCAGAATCTTTACATCTCATGAGTTTTAAGGGCACACATGAGATCTTCTAAGGACATAACACTGATATTTGGGTTAGGCGGATTTAAAGCGATTACAATCATATTAAATCTATCTGGAAGAGATCGGAAAACTCTCTTCACCAAATTTAAGTCTTTGAGTTTCTTTCCAAATTGACACACTATATTTAAGATTTCTTTTACCCTGAAGGAATATTTATCAATAGTTTCCTCATCCTTCATTCTGAGTTTTTCAAACACACTCAGTACCAACTGAAGTTTTAGTATCTGACATGAGGTGTGCCTTCATACAAAGTTTCAAGTGTATCTCATGTATCTTTTGTTGTTTCAAATATGGCTATATGTTGAAACATCTCTTCTGATACACCAGTAAAAATTGCATTCAAAGCCTCAGTTTTTACTTTGTAAGCTCTATTATCTTCATCATCAAACTCATACTTCACTTTGGGAATAGTTTCATTAGAGGTTACACCAACAATTACAAAAAATATTAGGCTCTTGTTATGATTCTTAATGTAGAACCATGCATCTTCATCTACAGAGCTAATGAAGACCCTCATTCTAACCTTCCAATAGGCATAGTTAAATCCATTGGGTAGTGGTGGACGGACCATAGAACTTGCTTCCTTTGATGTCTTGGTAAGGCATTCGGACAAGTGCTCGCTCTAATATGGACAATTATCCATGATAAAAAAGATGACAAGTGCACGCTGATGCTACGTCAACTAATTAGTAACTGGCTCTCGAACTCTGCTTGTTGTCCGAGGGGTGTTCAGCTGAGGCCTTGGCGAGGCTAAATTTGTGCGTCTGAGCCAACAAAACAAAGCCCCGGAGCAACCCAGGGGTAGCAGCTCTAGTGTGATTATGAGATTTCGAGTATTGAAAAGGGGCTAAAACCCTAATAGAAAAATCTAGAGTGAGGGAACATACCTGATATCATTGATCCCTTGAGGTGTTTATAGTAGTGTCTATTACTCAAGAATCATTGTTCTGATGACTCGTCATGGGACATCATCCTTGCATACTATTGGGGGTCGGGACACGTGAATGTACTGGCCAACCCATTCTTCTAGCTCATGTTCACGTGACTCAGAAGCTTCCCTTGCGAAGTCACTAGTATCATCACAAGCCCCGCGAGAAAAAAACTACCTTACTCTGAGGAAGGGGAGTCTTATATCTTTTACCAGTCTTCGCCCTCCCATTCTTATCTAACCAGCGTCTCATTTTCACGCGCTTATTCTTGCAATAAGTGCACGAGTCATACTGACTCGACTATTCGACACGCTTTTTGGTTTCGGCGGCTACATAGTTCAGTTCCCAACAGTTGTCCCTCGTTTTGCGCGAGTAACCATTCTTTTCCTTCTCCCCATACAACTCTTCTTGGCATATGTTTTTCCCTCTATATATACGGCCCTCCCTAGTCACTATCTTTCTCTCTCGCTACCTCATCCAGCCTTCATCGTTCTTCCTAGTAAGTTTTTTCTTGTGTTCCTTTCGTGATCGTGGTACCTTTCCCTTAAATATACTCTCATCTAGCCTCCGCTCTAGAAATCGACTCAGCCATGAATTCCTCCAATCAAAACTCTGATTCTTGCACTACTATGTCTGAATCAGCCAAGCAAGTTGTGTATCTGAGGCCCGAGGGCCGTGACGAGGATGCTAAATCGCAACTCTTCGTTCAACATCCTTCTGAGCATGAGATCAAGGCTTCTTCTCCGCACTTCGAGAAGGGATCTTTTTCCGAAAGAGGTAAAAAGAAATGAGCTCGCTGAGCCTCAACCCCAACCTCGACTGGTTTACCGATTACGTCAAGTTTTTGCTGAATGAGGCGTCCATTCCAATCCCCATGGACGCGCAGCTTGAGGCCTTAGTGGATACTCACTATGACGCCGGTGGTCCTTGCATCCCTCAGTGACATTTTCAATTTGGTCATTCTTTGCCCTTCCCACCCACTCCCTCCCCCTTTTCTTAAATCCTTGAACACTTTCAGCTATCCCGCACCCAAATGCATCTGTACGGTGTGGTCGTTGTTTTAGCATTCCTAGTGAACTGTCGTCGGTGTGACATTTAGGAATCCATTGATTTGATTCGTTCATTGTATCTCATATATATCTCTCATGTGACCATAACGAGGATCTTTACCTTCTACCCTCTGTGTTTTTATTATAGGAAAGAGTGACATCATAAAAAAATGGCTCGAAGCTGGCCATTTTTACTTCAACAATGTCGCCTATCCAGCCCCTGGTTGGAATGATGGTGAAACTAAAGTGACAGAGGGTCACTCGCTAGAGGAGAAGCGCCAAGAGAATCCTAAAGTACAGCTATCACGCCTAGCTTTAGCTTCTTTGTACCTTTTATTGTGTGATTCCTTGGGGACGGCTGCCACCGACATTGGTTTTGGTGGAGCTAAGCGGCATAAGGGTGGGGACGGCGGATGCCAGCGGTGGTGGTGTGGCGCCAATCAGGGTTCGGCGACAGCACAGTTGGTGTTGGGGATGAAATGTATGGAACTCGTGCAGAGGTAATTTGTGATGATACAGAACATGTCACCCCTATAAGGAAAGGCGGTGACTCAGCTGCTTAAGGAAATTTACAGGAAAATGCACGGGCACGTGAGAGAATATTAAGAAAGATATGGGAGGTACAGTCTCACGTGAGACATACTTGGGTAGGAGGAAAAATAATGACGAGTCAGCAAGGCAAAGGGGACGAGGAAGGCGTTCCAGGACGCCTATAAATAGAGGCCACAATCAACCATTCCATGTAAGTTTTTATGACTCTTGAATACAGAGTTTTTATATTTTAAAACACGAAATCTCATCATTACACTGGAGCTACCACCCCCGGGGGGTTTGTTTTGCAGGTGTCGGAGAACAGATCCTCAGTCAATTCCCATCTGAAGCCTTCAGGGTCGGACAACCAAGTATTTTAGCGAGCGGTCTATCGACTTATATCTCTAAGCCCTCGGATATTACCATATCCTGAGGCATCCATATACTAGTGTGGATTATCCCCGCATCAGTTGGCACGCCCGGTGGGACCTGACTTGAAGGGTTTTTCTTTCGACCGTCATGTCGGAGATCGCAAGGCGCCAACCTGGCCTGCCTCGCAAATCCACCACTACCCCGGTGTCAACAACGGAAAATACAGATGAGGTGATATAAAATGAAGATGATCCCACGCTGTCGCAGCTATAAGCCGAAGGACAGAGGCTAAGAAACACGCCAGAGGACCAACGCGAAGGGGAGCCTATCACCGAAGGAGAAGAGGATGAAGCCGAGGACAACCCTTTGGAGTTGGGCCTGGGGGTGTTACCCGAGGCAGGACCATCAGGGACTGCTCAGGACGATCAAAGGCCAACAAGTACAGTTCAGAACAATTCGAGGCCATCTGGCACAGCTCAGAATAACTCAAGGCTGATGGGTGAGGATCTATCGGCGCTACATTTCATGATGGCACATAAAAAACTATATCATCAGTGTATGATACAACAGCGGAGAGAGCAAGAAAGAGGACCTGCCCCACCTGCGAGACCAATGATTGACTTAAATGCTCTGGACGGGCTAAGGCAGCCTGAGAGAAGGGTGCATGTCAGTTCTAGCACGGTACCTCCAACTATTCCATCTTTAAGGACAGGTGCGAACGTGGGAAACCTTCAGCCAAACCATGTGCATGGAAATGTAAGACAAGGAGGATGGCCATGCCCACCAGGGTCGGCGGTGCCAGCCGTATCATTTGCAACACCAGGAATTTTTGTCTCTACTCCGATGAGGTTACCCAACGAACAGTTACCTGCAGGGTTCTATGATATGGGAATCTCCGGGGGGTATCGGAAAATGGGAGTGTAGAGTCAAAGCTATCTAATGACCTCGGTTGGATTAGGGGTGCACTACGGAGAGCACCAAGGAGGGTACCAAGGGAGAGCTTACGAGGAAAGATATCCCAGAAGAGAGGATGACTATCATTCGGATCCAAATTCTTTGGAAGCACGCTTGGACAAGCTCATTTGAAGGAATGGAGCTAGGCTAGCCTCTCCCTGGATTCCGAAGATTCTGGCAGAACCATGGCCTCAAGGGTTAAGGCCACCAAAGGGAATTCCTACGTACAACGGGGAAACAGACCCGGAGGAGTTTGTAGGAACCTACCATAACTTAATGATTTCTAGGGATATCCCACACAATTTGAGGTGTAAGTTGTTGGGGTGCTACCTCCGAGGCAACTGCTTGACATGGTTTGATTCTCTCCCGAGGGAAAGTTTAAGAAGCTTTTACGATTTCAGCCGAGGAATGTTGTACAGATATTCCCAATTGAAGAAGTTAGGGAAGCTGCTAGCCGAGTTGCTGACAACCAAGCAGAAGGCCTCGGAGGAACCAATGGAGTACTATAGGAGGTACATGGACGAAAACATGCAGGTGTCGGACAGGCAGCAACAAGAGAAGGCTGTTATCAGTGGATTCATCAATGGCCTAAAGGATGAGGCCTTATTCCGAAAACTGATGGAAAACATTCCTAGCACTTTCCACTCACTTCAGATTGCCGTGCAACTGTATTGTGATGTCAATGACGCAACCCGGAAGAGGAAGGAAGACAATGATAGCTTTCTCTCTGGAAAAGGCGACAAGAAGAATGTGCCAGAAACAGGAAAGAGTGATTCATGTGATGCTGCCAAAACCGTCCGTATCCCTGCACTTGATGCTACCCGCGCCTCCTAGCTGGAATACCCGCGACAACCCTGCAAAACAATCCCCGGGAGGCGTCCCGGGGAGGAAGCTCCGGTGTGATGATGAGACGGGGGTAGTAATGCGAGGGAAATCGTACGGGAAAGACTCAATATCAAATAGAGAGATATATGTCACCTCCCTCGTTTACTGTTTGAGACTAGTATTTATAGCCGAGCTCTACCTGCTTTGGGGATAAGGTGCAGGACCACTTCCTTTGTCATCATATGTCCTCTTCCTTATCCGGATGTACCTTCCAGCGGGAAAGATACTGCTTTGATAGTTATGGGCCGCGGACCTTCCTAGCCCAACCGGATTCTGGGCCAGTATTATCACTAGCCCCCCAGACCGGTCATCCGGGTTTTCATGACGCGGGGAACTGGTCTTAAATGCTCCCTCTTTGGTTGCTACTTTTCTGGTAGGACCCATCCGTGCTAAAATGGGTTTCTGACGACGCCGCCTTTTCCTCTTCTGCATTGATCAGTGCCTTGTTTATCGTGTCATTATTGTTTTTCCACCTTTTGAGGTGGCGGTTCCTATTCATCCGTCTATATAAGGAACCTCACCCTCCTTACTAGGTTACTTTCTTCAATCAATTTCCAGACGCTCTGCTTTTCCCACCTTTCGCCCTTTTCAGCCAAGTAAGCTCTCATTCCCTCTTCCTCTTACTTTCATGGATTCCCCGCTCTACTCCGACTCTTCCTTGAACACCGAGGGAGCTCAAGGTCAGTTTGAAGTCCAGTTCAGGGCTGCTGATAACTTGGCTTCCCCCCCAGTCTCTTCCCCGGACACTCATTCCGAGGCTTTCAGTACGCCCCGGGAGCTAGGCGTCCCGGACGCGTCGACCTTGGATGGAGAGGGTTCACATCCATCCGGGCATCCTAGTCACCCCCGGGAGGGCCAAGATGAAGAGGTGTTCGATGAAGTTGGCGAGGATGCTCCCCGGGGTCCTACCCACGGAGCGAAGCCTTCTGGTCATCAGTTTTTTAATCTTTCCGGGCCTGCTCCTTCCTTAGACAGGGACGTTGTAGATTTAGTTAGACGCTGCTTCATTCCTTTTCCATTGGATGCGTCTTTATCCAAACTCCTCCCGGGAACATCCGAGCGGGAAGTGCCTTGCATTCCCCGGATTCACTTCCAGTACGGGCTCAGTCTCCCCTTTCCTCCTCTATTTTCCGAAATTTTCAATTTTTACCGAATGGCTCCGGCCCAGCTTCACCCCAACGGGGTCGTGTTGGTGCTGGCCTTCTTGGTCAACTGTGCGAGATGCAACGTCTCTTCCTCCCTCCTTCTCTTTCGTTCTTTCTACGCCCTGCGACGCGCTCATGCGTCCTTCCCGGGTGTGTTTTCCTTTGTGATCCGATCTCGGACAAAGGACTCTGTTAAAGGTAAGCCCAAATCTGCCAAGGGGTACCTGGCAAAGGGTTTCTTTCGCTGTGACTCCCGGGTGTATCCCATGCCCCCTTGGAACGATTCCCTCGTTCCTGAAGATAAACAACCCCTTTCCTCTCTTTCAATAGACCTTACCAACGATCATAACTTCCTCCGCCTATCTCCCCTGGACATGGATACTTTTTATAAGACCGGGAACGCGGGCTATTATTGGCCTCGCGGGATATACCCGTCAAAACTCTTTTCTCTTCCAACCGTCTCCGCTGTGTGGCCGGCTGGAGGTGCCTATTAAAGGCCTTATTCTTTGCTTATTTTGATGCGTATATGTGCCTTGTTTTGACTTTCCTTTTACTTGGTTTCAGTTCAGCCTACTTTGTACGCGGACGTTACACCATTCAACGGGATGCCTTCCGGGGACCACACTCAGCAGAGAAGTCCTCATCCGGGGATGGTTACTCAGGAGCAGGAGGTGACACCCCCGTCTGGTCCAGTTGCCATTGAAAATCCCGAGTTCATTGCCCAAAGGGCCCGCCAGCAGCGACCGCCTTCCCAACAGAAGGCCCCGGAGTCCTCTCCTACCCCGGGGAGGAGATCTTTCATCCATCACCCTACCTACAGTGGGGGGGCTAACTCTCGCTTTAAGCGGCCTCTGACCGATGATAAGGAAACTCCTCCGGCTTCTCGTCAAAGGTTAGAGGGTGCGACCCCGCCCCCGCCTCCTCCTCCCCCTGTGAATTCTCCTTTGCGGGATAATTCTCAAGCTATCCCTGAGGATAGGGAAGAGGTATGTCAATCTTATTGCTTGTCATTATTTCTCACGTTACTATCCTTCCGGGTAACCTTACTTTTGTTTGAATTTTACAGACCACCACTTTCGCCGACTCACTCCTGGCGGACTCCCAACTAGCTGAGGCGCTCAACCGGACGTATTCTAAGTACAGCGCGGGTTTGTTTGCTAAGAAGGAGAAGGAGCTCCACGACGCCCGGGAGAGGTTGGCCGAGAGGGACGACCTGGAAGCCCAGCTGAGGGCCTCCCAGAAGAAGTTAGCTGAGAAGGAGAAGAAGTTGGAGGAAAAGGGGAAAAAGTTGGCCGAGGTGGAGAAGAAGTACACCTCCCTCAAGAAAGAGAAAAAGGAGGCGCAGCTTGACGCTCTGAATGCTATAGTTCAGAAGGTCCTTCATTCCTCCGACTTCGACAAAAGGCTTGAGGGGATCGCTGCTGCGGCTAGCGAAGATGCCTGCCACGAGATGTACCGCAGACTGCGGGGTTGGCTTCCGGGACCTGCTCGCCTTGAAGCCCAGGAATCCTACTATCGCCCCAAGGCGGGCGATTTGCTGACCCACCGTTGGAGATCTCTCCAGGAAGCCAAGCTGGAGGACCTGGTGCCCCAACTGTGGGATTCGCTTACGATGTCTTCCCGGGCCCCTTCATCCTCAGATATTAAGAAGATCAAGCTTCCGGGGATCAAAGAGGCGGCCGTACCTGAGTCCCCCGGCCCAGAAAGCGTCAATGCCTACGGGGTAGTCCCGGAGACACCCCACTGGGCTGATAATTATCAAGAATTCTGCGCTGTTCCCGATAACTTTGGGTACCGAGCTGTCCTCGAAGAGAGTACCGGCGCTTACACCGTGGGACTCCCAAGGGGGCACGATGACCTGCTGTATCAATCCCGGAAGTCTATCCGGAAGGTGGGATTTCCTGTGCGCCCGGAAGACGAGCCAAAGGTAGATGCCCCCGCCTACTATGGTCCCTGCTGGTCTGAGGAGGATGTGGCTGAACTGGAGAGGAGATGGAAGAGAGCTCACGCTACCCCGGGAGGAAGGGGATCTGCTGAGGATGATGTACTCTCCTAGACTCTAGTTTACATTTCTTTTGTAATTTTCATGTTTTTTGTAATCTTCCTCCCCGGGAGGCATATGTAGAACTTGGCCTTGGTGCCCATTTTGATTAATATGAGTTCTGCCTTTTGATGGAATCACTTATCTTTTGTAGACTGAGCGCCTCTTAGGGGGAGTTCTCCCGCGCGGGTCTGTGCCTTATGTTTTTGCTCATCCTAGTAGTTCCTCTGGTACCTACTTCTCACTCCCCCGCGCCGGATGCCTCCAATGTTCTTTTCTTCAAAGAAAACTAGCTCATTGGAGGTTTGGAGGCAACCAGGCCACCCGGGCGTTGGCCGAGGCTGGGTTGGATTGCTTCCTTCAGGAGTTTGGAACGATCCGGGCACTGGTGTTATTTCTTAAAGCGGTCGAGGCCAAGTTCGGGTCCTTAAATCAATGTTTCGACCTTGCTTCAGATCATATGCGGGAAGCCTTAAATTCTCACCAGACCATAGCTGAGTTGCAGGCTCTTCATGATGATTCTCAAAGTCGTACCGCCAAGGAGCTAGGCATGGTATGGGGCGAACTAGAGCGGGCGCAGGAAAAACTCAGGACATTGGAGACCCGCTCCGCGCAGAACCGGCTTCTCTGCGACTTTGAGAAGGAGAATCGGTCCCTTACTCATAGGAATAGGGTCCTCCAGGATGCTCTACTAATCACCCGGCTATCCTACCACCTTTTGGGCCTCAAGAACGGACTAGTCGGGGTTTCTCCTCTTACCGACATACCCGCCGGGGTTCGTAGGACTGTGGAGCGTATGGAAGCCAACCCGGGAAAGTTTGGCGAGGGAGCTCCCAATCACAAGGCCTATCTAGACGCTGTGGAGTGGCGTGACAAGATCAATGCCGGGGTGGCTGAGCCTTACCCCTCTAGTCTCCGCCGGGTTCCTGCCCGGGTGGAGGTGGATGTGGCGTATGAAAGATATGAGGATATGACTGTATCTATTGACCCGGAGGAAGTGGCACGTCGGATAAGACGCATCCGGGAGATTGCAGATTCTGGAGTCACCACAAGGGGGGTTAAGACCGCTGAGGGTGCCCGTATCAGCCGGGAAGAAAAGGGGAAAAGCGCAGCAGACATGTTTCCTAAATACAAATTTGTTACGTCGGCCGGGGTAAGGAGGATGCGCCTGGCGGGGCCGCTTCCCGAAGGGTCCGTGGTTGTTCCTATCCCTGAGTTGAACGAAGAGGACGCCGCGCAACTGGAAGAGGAGCTTGCTTGGAATCAGGCCCCGGACGCCCGCTTTGCCGAAGATCTCCTGTCTTCTCAATTCTTCGGAGGAGGTTTCCGCCCGGGTAACCCTGAGGGTGCTTCCGGGTCGGGCCCTAAATGGGTTTAAGGACGCGTAGATAAGAAAACCTGTATATAAAATTCTATGTAATTGTTCCTTTGCAATTTGACCGCATGTTCATGCGATGTATAAATTTCTTATGTAATTTAAAGATTGAATAAAATTGCTTTTCGAAAGAACCCTTCTTGTTAACTCTTTCTTACAACACTACATCTCTTGGTCCCCGGGCTTCGTTCGAGCTCCGGGTCCACTCTAGCGGGGCACCCAAATGGGAGCTACCCATGGGTCCATTTTTACAAATCTTCTCTAAACCCGGAACGAGGCCAGACGTTGGGTTATCTCTCCGGGCATATTCATGCGTCCGGGAGGGGTATATTCATGCCTAGCATATTCATGCTTAGCGTATTCACGCTTCCCGGGGGGCATATCCATGCCTGGCATATTCATGCCTAGCATATTCATGCTTAGCGTATTCACGCTTCCCGGGGGGCATATCCATGCCTGGCATATTCATGCCTAGCATATTCATGCTTCAGTAGCTGTGGTACGATGCGGGGCGCTCTACTTCCCGTAAAACCTTCTCAGGTTAGCTACGTTCCACCTTCTGGGGATCTCCTTTCCCTGCTTGTCCTCCAGCACATAGCTCCCTCCCGGGTATGCTTCCTTGATCTTGTATGGCCCTTCCCAGTTGGGCGCAAGTTTGCCCTCCGGGGCTTGGTGGCTCTTATCGTTTCTCCTCATTACCCAGTCTCCTGGGATGAAAACTTCTTTCCGCACCCTTCTGTCGTGATACCTCTTTACTCGCTCCTTCACCTTGGCTTCCTGAAGTGCCGCATTCTCTCGCTTCTCTTCCAGGAGATCCAAGTCAAGGCGTCGTCCATCGTTTTCTTCTTCCGGGCGCTGGTATTGAGTTCGAGGGCTTGGGATCCCAATCTCTGCGGGTATTACTGCCTCTGACCCGTACACCAAGCCATACGGGGATTCCCCGGTAGCCGAGCTTTCTGTAGTCCTATGGGCCCAAAGAACGCTGGGTAGCTCCCAGATCCAATTTCCCCGCGCGCCTTCCAAGCGGGTTTTTAGTCCCTTGATGATGGTGCGGTTGGTGACCTCTACTTGCCCGTTCGCCTGGGGGTGGTACACCGACGTCAACTTCTGCTCTATGCCATACTTGACACACCATGATTTGAAAGGATCGTTCTCGAACTGCGCCCCGTTATCTGTGACTATGACCTTCGGGATGCCAAATCGACAGATGATGTTCTTCCAGCAAAACTTGACGCAAGTTAGTCCCCGTATGTTGGTGAGCGGTTCTGCCTCCACCCATTTGCTGAAGTAGTCGATCGCCACAATCAAGTATTTTGCTCCTCCCGGGGCAGTCGGGAATGGTCCGACCAAGTCAATTCCCCATCTGCTGAACGGCCAAGCTCCTGTGACTCCGACTAATTCTTCCCGGGGAACGTGGATTAGCGGGGCAAATGCCTGGCATGCCAAGCACCTCTGTATATGTTCTTCCGCATCTTTGAACAACGTCGGCCAGTAATACCCCAGCCTTAGGATCTTTCTGGCCACGGTGCGAGCCCCTTGGTGGCTCCCATTAGATCCTTCATGCACCTCCCGGATGAGGTGTTGGCCTTCCAACCTTTCTACACACTTTAGCAACGGCTGGAGATACCCTCTTTTGTACAGCTTCCCTTCCTGAATCACATACTTAGGCGCCTTCACTCTTAGCTTCCGAGCCTGAGCCTTATCCTCCGGGGTAGTTCCTTCTTCTAGGTACGCCCGCATGGGCGTGATCCAGGACTCTTCCTCGTTCACCAGCATTACTTGATCGCTTTCCTGGTAGCTTCTTCTTCCCAGTACCTCCATGTACAGCTTTTGGTCGGGCTCAGGTTTTAATTCCGAAGAAGCTAACTTGCTTAAAACGTCTGCCTTACTGTTCTGCTCCCGGGGAACTTGAACCAAGCTGAAGGCTTTAAACCCGGCTATCAGAGGTTTTACCGTTTCCAAGTACCTTTGCAGGCTCCTTTCCCGGGCTTCATACTCTCCTTTTACTTGCTGCACCACAATCTGGGAATCACTGTGTGCCGTGAGGGTTTTGATTTCCATCTCCTTTGCCAACCTTAACCCCGCGATCAAGGCTTCGTACTCAGCTTCATTGTTGGTTGTTTTGAAAGTGAATTGGACTGCATAGGGATACTCCTTCCCTTCCGGGCTGACTAACAATACTCCCGCTCCACTGCCCCCGGAGTGCGCCGATCCATCCACATACAACTTCCAAGTCGGGTCTGTCTCGACCTTCGTTGTATTCTCCAGAGATTCAGGTATCTCCTGTTCTTCACTGATCCTTGCTTCTGATTCCAGCAAGAAGTCCGCTAGGGCCTGGCCCTTGATCGCCCTCCTTGGCTCATACCGGATTTCATATTCTCCCAGCTCTATGGCCCATTTCATCATTCTCCCTGATGCCTCCGGCTTGAACATAACCTGTCTTAGTGGGTAATTGGTAAGGACCACTATGGGGTGGCCCTGGAAGTAGGGTTTAAGCCTCCTTGAAGCATGCACCAGAGCCAGAACCAACTGCTCCAACTCAGTGTACCGGGTTTCTGCCCCCCGAAGTGCCCGGCTAACAAAATAGACTGGGTGCTGCCTTCCCTCCTCTTCTTTGATTAGCACGGCACTTACCGCTTCCCGGGACGCCGCTATGTACAGGAAAAGCTCCTCCCCCGGGAGTGGCTTCTTTAAAGTTGGCAACTGTTGAAGATGCTCTTTCAGACTTTGAAACGCCTTCTCACATTCCTCGGACCATTCAAACGCCTTGGCCCTCCTGAGTATGTTGAAGAAAGGCAACTGCCTATCTGCCCCCTTTGATAGGAATCGACTGAGAGCCGCGAGAGACCCTGTCAACCGCTGTACTTCTTTCACTGACCTGGGAGAGGTCATCTTAGCTATGGCCTCCACCTTCTCCGGGTTGACATCGATGCCCCGGCTTGACACCATGAACCCCAAGAATTTCCCCGCACCCACTCCAATGGTACTTTTGGAGGGGTTCAGCTTTAGATTGCTCCGCTCTAGCTTTTCGAACATCTCCTCCAGGTCATTCAAGAAAACCCCGTAAGCCTTGCTTTTGACCACCATGTCATCGACATACACCTCCATGTTTCTTCCCACTTGGTCCTTGAATAGTTTGTCCACCATTCTCTGATATGTGGCCCCCGCGTTCTTCAGCCCGAAGGGCATTTTCTTGTAGCAGAAGGTCCCGAAATCGGTGATAAAAGAAGTCTTTGCCTTGTCCGCCTCGTCCATCTGCACCTGGTGATAGCCTTTATGTGCATCAAAGAAGGCCAGCACCGAATACCCCGCGATGGCCTCCGCTAGTCGATCCAAGTTCGGGAGAGGATAGCTGTCTTTGGGGCAACATTTATTCAGATCTGTAAAGTCGATACACATGCGCCAGTTTCCATCATGCTTCTTTACTAAGACTGGGTTAGCTATCCATTCCGGGTAAATAATTTCCTCGACCACCCCGGCTCTCTCCAGCTTCTTAACTTCACTCTTTATAAATTCCGCTCTTTCCGGGGCTACAGGTCTTTTCTTCTGCCTGATTGGTTTAGTTGCCGGGCTTATGTTCAGCTTGTGTACCCCCAATTCTGGCAATACTCCTACCATATCCTCCGGGCTCCATGAGAACACTCCTTGGTACCTAGCCAAGAGTTCCTTCAGTGCGCCTTTTACTTCTTCCGGGAGATCCTTTCCCACCGTGACCGTCCCTTTGTCTGCCACCTGCATCTCCTCCAACTCTTGGCGGGGAGCTTCTCCGTGTACCGCCCCTACTGCTTTCTTTGCGTCCAAGACCGCCGTCATCATACAACTTCTTGCGACTGCTTGGCTACCCCGCACGACCGCCACACCTTGCGCAGTGGGGAACTTCATCGTCAGCAGATACGGACAACTCGCTGCCCGGGCTTGGGTTAGCCATGGTCTTCCTATGACTATGTTGTACGGTGAGGGTGCATCAATAACCGCAAAGTTGCATGTCACCGAAATCCTCTTGCTCCGGTCCTTCTCATCCACCATGCACACTGCGAGGGGAATAACACCTAGTGGAACTTCGGGTTTACCCGTGAACCCTGACAAGGGAGACGAGGGGGGTTTCAGGTTCTGTCTCCCAATTCCCAACTGATCGAAGCAAGAAGCGAACATGATCTCCACGCTGCTTCCATCGTCCACAAACACCCTTTTGACCAAGAAGCCTTCGATCTCCGCCGTTACCACCATTGGGTCAGAATGGGGTATCTGTGGCGGGGCTGCATCCGCTTCAGAGAAGGTGAGAGCCTCATCAGGGCGAAACCTTTTCCCCTGAATCTCCCCCGGGGAACATACCGGGTGCGGGCCCGGATAGCGGAAACTGACTGGCATGCTTCTCCAACTTCTCCACTGATCACGTTGATCATCCTGTTGGGTATTGGGGCCGGCTCCACTGCTTGGACCGGTGCAGCGGCTATGGCAGGCCTCCCTGGGGCCCTGTTGCCTTGGTTGCCTTGGTTGCCTTGGTTTCTCCCGTTTCCTCTCCCCGGGTTAGGCCTCCACCTCCTGCGGGGCGGCTCCTGAGGTTGGTCCCGGGGATTCTCCTTTTTTGCCTCCGCTGCCACGCAATCTCTCAGTTGTCCCCGCTCTATCAGTTTTTCTATCTCGTTCCTCAGCATCCTACACCCCTCTGTCGCATGCCCGTAAGACTTGTGGTAGGCGCACCACTTGTCCGCGTTTTCCCTAGACGGGGTCCCATGGATAGGCAACGGATCCGGGAACAGATCCTTGTGAATAGCATGAATCTCCGTTCGGGATTTGCTGAGCGGGGTGAAACTGTCCGCCCTTGCCCGGTTTGCTGTTGCGGGAGCGGGGTCCCTCCTACTTGGGTCTACCGCTCTCCTTCTTTCTATCTTGTCCGGGAGAAATCCCCCAGATTCTTCCTTTCTCTTTCGCGTGGCATCATTAACCGCGCAGTATAGTTGCACCGCCATTTGCAAGTTGTGAAAGGTTTCCGGGATATTTTCCATCAACTTCTGGAACAACGCCATATCCCTCAAGCCGTTTATAAACCCGCTAATCACCGCCTTCTCCTGCTGCTGCCTGTCGACAACCTTCATGCTATCGTCCATATACCTTCGATAGTACTCCATTGACCCTTCTGCGGCCTTCTGCCGGGTAGCCAAAAGCTCGGTCAACTGCTTCCCTTCCTTTTTTAATCCAGCGTATCTGAACAGCAAGGCATTAGAGAAATCGTAGTAATCTCTGAGACTTTCTCGAGGCAAGGAATCGAACCATGAAAGACAGTTTCCTCTCAGGTAACAGCCCACCAACTTGCATCTTAATTCCTCCGGGAAGTCCCGTGACACCATCAGGTTCTGGTACGTCCTGACAAACTCTTCCGGGTCTGTTTCTCCATTGTATGTTGGGATTCCCTCCGGGGTCCGAAGGCCCGGCGGCCATGGGTACGCAAGCACTCGAGGTACCCAAGGGGAGGTAGGTTTAGCTCCGTTTCTTCCCACTAGTTTGTCTAGTCGAGCCTCCAAAGAGTTGGGGTCCTGCTGAGCCACCTGATAGCCCCGCATCCTATCGTCCTCCCGATAGTATCTCTCTTGGTAACCATAGTTCATCCCCATTGATCCGTGCAGGGGCAAGGAATACTGGATCGGGTTCCCCTGAGTTCCAGGGGCCTGATAACCCAACGACTCCACCGGCATGGCTGGCAGGCCATACCCAATTTGTCCCGCCCCCCAGCTGGAACGCGGGTAATAGGGTGGAGCGTGTGGAACCAAATTTGATTGTTGTCCCGTAGCCATTCCCCCTCCGACCCCGAGACTTGGAGGGAATGAAGGTGGGACGGTGGAAGAGTTCACACGCCCCTGTATCCTTGGCGGCTGAACGACTCCGTCCAGGTCGATAACCTCTCTTTGGAACCCCCGAAGAGGTCCGGCCTGGTCTCCCCCAGGCCCCCTCCGCCTACGATTTTCCCGGGTAGAGAGTACCCACTGGCGGTACAACTCCTTGTTGGCTCTCATGAATTCCAACGCCGCCAATTCTTCCGCCTCGGCTAAGGATTGTCCCTCCTCCCGGGCTTCAGGTCCCTGGGTCCGGGGACTGCCTCCCCCGGCGGGCCTTGGTTCTTGCTCCTCCTGGTACTCTCTTTCCGAGTCAGCTTCGTCGGAGGCAGTTTCCACATGGCCATCCTGCGGTACCCCTAGCTCCCGCTGGTGTCTAGCCTCCTCCTGCAACTGCCTCAAGGTCACCTCATCCCCCGGGGGTGGAAGAGAACCACCCCCTGAGGGTGCCGCGTTCTTCTTCGGGCGCCCGCGTCCTCTCCTTGGCGACTCCATCATGCGAAGGTGGAAGGGTCCCACTGGGCGTGCCAATTGATGCTGCCAAAACCGTCCGTATCCCTGCACTTGATGCTACCCGCGCCTCCTAGCTGGAATACCCGCGACAACCCTGCAAAACAATCCCCGGGAGGCGTCCCGGGGAGGAAGCTCCGGTGTGATGATGAGACGGGGGTAGTAATGCGAGGGAAATCGTACGGGAAAGACTCAATATCAAATAGAGAGATATATGTCACCTCCCTCGTTTACTGTTTGAGACTAGTATTTATAGCCGAGCTCTACCTGCTTTGGGGATAAGGTGCAGGACCACTTCCTTTGTCATCATATGTCCTCTTCCTTATCCGGATGTACCTTCCAGCGGGAAAGATACTGCTTTGATAGTTATGGGCCGCGGACCTTCCTGGCCCAACCGGATTCTGGGCCAGTATTATCATCATGAGCTATGGCAACTAGGAAATCAAGGATAGAGTTTTATACCCCACTGATCAAACCAAACTCGGAAATATTAACGGTGTACAGGAATCTGTTCGGTGATCCCCCTCCGATCCAAGGGATCCCGTCAAAGGAAAATTCGGAGAAGTGGTGTGCTTATCACAAATCTCACGGGCATACCACTGACGGTTGCCCTAAGGAACGAAATAGAGAGACTTATAGAAAGATGGCAACTGAGGGATTGCGTTGCTCCAGAAGCCAGGAAAAAGGGGCAGCAGTTCAGAAAAAAGAAATAGAGAAGAGCAAACCAGTACGGTGCAAATCAATATTCGAACCAGGGTCAGACACATGGGGAAGAGCAGGCTTATGGAAACAATGGAGGTCAGGCTCCGAATCAGATAGTGGCCATGGCTCAAGATCCGAAACCCATCCCAAACCGAATGATAAACGTGATTAGCGGGATGGTAGGGGATAGCTGCCAATCGGTAACGGTATTAAAGGCATATATTAGGTATGTGCCGCCAGGAGAATAGCCAGGTAAGTGATTCCGACCTGATGAGACCATCATCTTTTCTGAAAAGGATGCAGTGCCTACTCAGACCTCACACGCGGATCCCATGGTGGTTACGGCGGAAATAGAGGGCTTCGCTATCAAAAGGCTTTATTGATGATGGTAGTATTGTGGAGATTATGTTTGCCACCTGCTTTGACCAATTGGGGATATGAAGGCAAAAACTCCGACCACCGATATCACCATTGTCAGGGTTTACTGGAAAAACTGAAATGCTCCTTGGCATAATCACCCTAAAAGTGACCATGGTGGATGACAGAGACAGAATCCGTCGGACCTCGGCAATGTGCAATTTCGCGGTAATGGATGTTTCCTCGCCGTACAACGTCATCCTTGGGAGGCCTTGGATGACGCGGGCTCGGGTGGTGAACTGCCCCTACTTGTTAATGATGAAGTTCCCAACAGAGCAAGGGATTGCTTCTGTGTGGGGTAGCCAAATGATAGCGAAAAACTGCATGCTAACGGCCATAATAGATGCAAGGAAGGTTGTTGGGGCAGCCCACCAGAGGTCGGCATACAAAGGAAAGGTCAAAGGTTCACCCTTAGAGAAGGGTAAGGCAAAGGAAGGAAAATATTCAGATATGCTAGAAAAGGAAAAAGGTGTTAATGCTTCGGATAAGGAGGAGGAAAGCCCAGAAAAGGAGTCGTCGGACAGAGGGAGCGAGGTGACAATGGAGGAAAGTTAAGACAAGTAAATCCATTTCTCAGAGTTAAGAAATTTTATTCAGTGTGGATACACATAAGCTAGCAGCGTGGATACGTTTGCTAGTAGATGGCGTGGATACGTCAAAAGAAATGCAAGGTATTGGATAATGCCTTGCGGGAAAGAAAGGGTGTGGATACGCCCGAGGAAAGGAAATTACAAGTATTGGATAATATTTGTAATAAGAAGTCGGCACCTCGGGGTCGCTCCCACGATGGTGCCCCGCAAAAAGAAGAGGTTCTATGAAGGATTTCAATTTTAACTATTCCAAGAATTTAAAGATTTAAGATTTTAAGGCATTCAAACCATCGGATGGATGCCCTCATCAGAAGAGGCCCATCCGATGAATCCATAAGGAAGAATTTGAAGATTTAAGATTTTAAGGCATTCAAACCATTGGATGGATGCCCTCGTCAGAAGAGGCCCATCCGATGAATCCATAAGGAAGAATTTAAAGGTTTAAGATTTTAATACATTTAAACCACCGGATAGATGCCCTCGTCAGAAGAGGACCATCTGATGAACCCACAAGGAAGAATTTCCAGGTTTAAGATTTTAAGGCATTCAAACCATCGGATGGATGCCCTCGTTAGAAGAGGACCATCTGATGAACCCACAAGGAAGAATTTAAAGGTTTGAGATTTTAAGGCATTCAAACCATCGGATGGATGCCCTCGTCAGAAGAGGACCATCCGATGAACTCATAAGGAAGAATTTACAGGTTTAAGGGTTTTAGGCATTTGATGATACCAAAGATTCGCATCTAAGTGGCTTTCCAGGAAGCTTCCCGGTCACGTGGAAAAGATAAGGATCGGCTCTTACATTCACGTGGAGAGGAGGTGCCACCCGTACGAGGAGGTGACGCCGTGACGCATGCTGATGATGAGGCACAAAGAATAGGCTCAGGACGCCTATAAATAGGGACCACAATCAGTTATTCCATGTAAGTTCTCTAACTCTTGAATACAAAGTTTTTACATTCTAATGCACGAAATCTCATCATTATACCAGAGCTACCACCCCCGGGGTAGCACCGTGAGGGGCTTGTTTTGCAGGAATCGAAGAACAGGTTCTAAGCAAGCTTGGTCAAGAAGCAAGGGGTCCGGATACTCAAGAACAGCTGCCGAGCGGCATTCATACTCCATCGACATTCAACTCTCCAGAAGACCTCGGATACGTCAGCTATCCGAGGCCCAGTTTACTAGTGCGGATCTTCCCCGCATTAGCATTCAAACCATCGGATGGATGCCCTCGTCAGAAGAAGACCATCTGATGAACCCACAAGGAAGAATTTAAAGGTTTGAGATTTTAAGGCATTCAAACCATCGGATGGATGCCCTCGTCAGAAGAGGCCTATCCGATGAACTCATAAGGAAGAACTTAAAGATTTAAGAACTTTAAGGTATTCAAACCATCGGATGGATGCCCCCATCAGAAGAGGATCACCCAATGATATACAAGAACAAACCAAAGATTTAAGAATCTAAAGCTAGATACTTTCATATACATTTGCACGATGCAAGGTATTAGGCGGTTGACTACCCTCGGCAGAGGGGGGAAGAAAAGGTGGATATGGCTCGGATAGTCGAACCGCATCAAATGGAAGGCAAAGGTATGCAAATTCATTTTTTGAATATTCAGATTTTATATAAGGTTTAGTACATCGGACGACAAGTTTAGGTTCTTGTGCCCGATGCTCCTAAAGGGGGATAACAAGGGGATAAACAAAACAAAAATAAAAGAAAGAAAATGGTGCACAAAAAGGAAGGAAAAACAAAAGCATCTCTTCCTTAAATATCAGGCAAGGACAGATTACAAAAACAAGCAAGAAAAAGAAAATTACAAGGAGCAGATGCAATAGGAAACTAAGAATCAGGAGAACAAGTGGCATTGGACTCAGGGGAACGAGTAGTATCGGACTCGGGAGAGCGAGTAGCATCGGGCCCAGGAAGCCGAGTCGGAGGGCGAGTAGCCTCAGGACGTCGGATTCGGGGTCTCTTGCAAACTACCTTCGGTTTACCATCTTCCTAACCCACGGTGAACCCATACAGGAAAGAAAGGGAACAATATTCGCGATAAACAGGGGTTTCAGGGCAGACTCCCAGGTCATTTATAGCATCCTTGGGAGGAGGAGGTTCAAGAAGGGAATCAGAAGAAGATGTAGGAGGGCTAGGAGAGGGTAAACGTCCTTTTAGAGTAGACAGGGCTCGGAGAGAAGAGGCATATAGAGGATGAGAGGTAGAGCAGAGAGCTTTCCAGATTGTGGGAGCCAATTGGCTCAGGGTCTTGTTCAGCAAGCACTAGAACTTATAGAGGTAGCGCTGATGGGCACCAGGCTTGTAGAAAGACTTTTGGTAATCGAGTCGGGACCCCCCGAGACCCATCCTCGCATTTGCTTATAAACTCAGGTGGTTTATTGGTCGTTTGACTCTTTCAATATCTCTTTTACGGCTATCGTAAACTCTGGGGATCGGATGATCTCTTCAGAAAGGGCAGCACTGTATTCGCAGAGGTTGGAACCATCCTTCCAGGGTTGTAATTCCTTCTCAAGCGAGAGTCTAGTTCAGGCGAACGAAGTTTCTCTTGCTCCAGCTCTTGAGCAAGGACAGAAGATTGACGCCTCTCTTCAGCAAGGCGATGCTGGTGAGTGGACTCCAAGAGATCTTGGAGACCAGCCGATCCGAGTATCTCGGAAGAGAAGTCAGATAACTGAAGCACTGAAGGTTATGAGGTAACAATAAGATGTATAGAAAACAGGACACAAGAGAAAAGAGGAATTACCGAAGGGTCAGTTTAGTTTAGATTTAAAAAGAAGCTGAAACGTTTTCTTCAGATTCCGACATTATGTTGCTTGTCTTTTGATGTGTTTTGCTTAAAAAAGGTGGCTAAAAAGGAAGGCTTTCCTTGATTTGATGTCTTTTTTCATGGAAGTGGCCTTATGGAAGATCCTTCCTGTTAGCTCAAGAGAGAGTCTTGGGTAATACATGTCCTTATAGAGAGCAAGGGCCAAGTGAATAGCATTTATTGTTTTTGTTTGATCTTTTAGTTAGTTTGATTGATCTTTCAGTCAGATCCCTTGAGCATTCATGTTTTGTCTTAATCTTTCAGTTAATTTGATCTTTCATTCAATTTTCTTGATTTTCCAGTCAATTTCCTTGATCATTCATAATCATTGATATATTATCGTGATTCCGTACAAATTCATACCGAACCTCAGTGTCGAGTCGGTCCATTTGAGCCGATTGACCTTCGGCGACACCGACAGCCTAAAACTAACAGCGACGGCGGGGTTGAAACTCACCTACGGCAACTTCAACCGATAACGGTCTCTTATAGTACTTGGTCTCTGTAGAGACATGTCTCAAATGAGAATTTGTATTAGCTCAAATGGTAGAGCTTTTTGCAATTTGCAAAGGTGTGGGTTCGAATCCCACATAGATTACAACGTTGTGTCTTATATATAAGAGTTCTTAATTCTTATTATTTGTTTTTATTTTTCCGAAGAAAAACCTTTTCATCGGTTGGAATAAACTTTTAGTTACATTGTTTCCTGCAATTTGTAGAAGCTATACAGTATAGAACTAATAGGAATATAATTCATGATGGTTTCCATTGTCAAGACACTCGTTATAAACAGTACAATAAAGATTCACTTGGAATCAAGAACACAAAATAAACAAACAAAGTAGGTGAATTTCCTGGATCTTGCTATGATATCTTCTGCTTTCCTACCCAGGATGAACTTTCACATGTATTTCTTCATACCGATAACTTGAGATCAAAAGTTGTTCTTCAAACTTCAACGGATCACAAGCATTTTTGTAGTTCTTTTTCTTTTTTGTAGATCTTGCCATGATATCTTCCGCTGACTTCTTTTCTGTAACAACTCTAAATTTCCAATGAGTTACATAAATGATTTGGGGAACGTCGGCAGCAAACAAGAGTATAAAAGCACGTATTTGAGCTCAAAATTCCCCAATAGTTTTTGTGTGATAGGAAGTGAAAGAGTTTGGAGTTTTTTGGCGGAAAAAGATTGGGGATCCGAAATAAATTGTGTAAGTCCAAATTAAGAGAAGACGGCTTGGCTTGGTTGAAGCTATGTAATTTAATGTGAGTAATTGTGGAGGATTGGATTAAATTAGATCTGACGGCTGAGATCTTGAGTGAGATTTTGAGTGAAAATAAGTGAGTGTATTGAACCCCTCCCTATATATATACACATAACTACAATCATCTACAATCATATATATATAGAGACCTGAAAAGGGAAATTTATATAAGGTTCCTAATCTATAGCTAATTATTGGGGAGGGATGCAGTTATGGTTTACGCTTAAAACTCTCATAACTACAATCATCTACTTTTCATGACCCTCAACATCCCCAAAAATATTGTTTTAATTTAATCAGACAACTAATCTTTCGCCTAATATTCTTTATTTGTACCAAATAGTTAGAGTTTCTCTGTACCAATCTTGTTCCATTAATCAACTTAATTGATGGTACTGCTCGAACCATAACAGAAAGTTGGTTCACAATACTTAAATAATACAGCAAATTTAAAGGGACAAAATAAAATAGAACCTAATGGAAGTCACAAAAATTATGAACATGGTGGGATTATAATTCGAATTTCCTGCTCACTTGTTATTCAACTACTTGTGATAAAACTTTCCAAAAGAAAAAAAAAGGTTTAAAATGGAAAATGAATTGGAAAAATCTTGGGGAATCTGACGGATAAGAAGGTGCAAAAGTAGGAGTATTTGGAGGCTGAACGGCTCACTGGGTTGGTTAGAGTGCCCGATTTGCATGGAGTGGGCCTCATTTTCAATATGTACTACATACTCATTTTAAAATATAAATATTTTTTTATTTTAATTCCTACCATTCCTACTAAATTATATTTTGTTCATGCCTTGAATGATAAAATTTAAATGAATGATAAATTTAGGGTTCTGATATCAGGCAGCCATGTGAAGATGACTGTCTAATATTAGAATCTATTATTAAGCGTAAATTGTCTTTTAGCGTAAAATGACATTATTTATGTGAAAGATTATCATTCATAAATTTTAGTGTAGATGGAAACATCGAGAGGTGATCAATGCTATCTCATATTTAAATTCAGTGATAATTGACTTGCACTAAAATTATCTAAAACAAATTGGGTTAAACTAAATTGTGCAATTAAATTTAAAATGGAGAGAGATGAAGAAAAGAGCAAGATTGGTATTTTTGGCACAAGTCGTCCCCGCGAGGGATACAATCATACAAGTGGTATCAGGTAAAGTTGTTCCCTTATTCCTTGAACTTCTTTGTCCTCGGAAACAATAACACACAAAATAAACATTGTTTTATCACTACCTATTTAGCTATTTATTTCCCACCCATTTAGGTTCTTTGTTAACTTTTATAATACGGTTAAAACATTAATAATAGTAAGGGAAAAGTGCATAATGCTGGTCAGATCCTGCCGATTGTGCTATCTGAAAAAATAAAAACGACACTCGTTAATTCGTTAGAACTTTTTATTATGTATTCTTAAAATTTTGAGTTTTTGTTTGTGTACTCATATAAACTCAGCTGTTCTTGCAAAAAGTGATCTAGTTATAACCCTAGAACGACATGAACCACTCTTGACTGTAAATTTTCTGCAATGTTAGTTACTTGAAAATGCAAAATCATACATCATGTCTTATTTGAAACCGTTCTCACAATTTCAAAGTAGTAGCTTAAATTTCGCTCATTCAAAAGTTATAACATAGGATAAATTTTTTGTAATCTAGCAAAACAAAATCAGTACATTAATTGAAGGATACGTAGCGGCAATCTATGACACAATTAGTAGGCGCGACGACATATTTAAGAGAAATATTTAAATTGAAAATTTCATAATTAACCACAAATTAGGAAATTATATTGAATTTTGGCAAGGATAATGACGTGAACAACATGGAACTTTTATTCACATACACCAAGTTTCTATTCACATAGCAACCACCACCTGTCCACAACCACACCAATGTTTATATATGTTCACCATTTTATGATCATAAATTTACTTTAAATTTTAATTTTACTTTTTAAAAATAATCTTAAATATTTCTGAAACTTTACAATCTAACTATTCATTCCAATCCTACTCTAAAACCGATCCTATAATCCAATGAACATGCAAATCTTGGTGGCTAAACCAGGTAAAAAAGGTTCAATTCTCTCTCGTTCAAACTTGTTACGAAATCCAGAAACAGAAAAAGCATAATTGGCAAAACAATCAGAAGTTCAGAAGCACAAACATCATGAGTGGACCCCACACGCAATCAAAGAAATCCTCCTCTCCAACAAACCGCCTATTCCCAATGCTCCATAGAAACCCAGAAAATTAAAAACTGAAAAATAAAATAAAAACACGCACACACACTAATCAACCAGAAATTAAAAAATATCATAAACTTCCCTAACCCAAACCAAACCAGCCCTATATTTCAGGCCTTCAAATACTCTTCTCATTTATTCATCTCTCAGTTGAGATCATTTCAAGTACTCTTCTTCTCTTTCCTTCCCTTTTCTGCAGATTTGATATCCTGCTCTGTACTTTTCATCATCACCACAAATCTGTTGCAGACTGAAAAGTGGGAGACAAGAGTGGTGTTTAGTTGCAGCCTTTTTCTTGATCTTGAAACCAAAAAAAAGATGCTGGTGGAAACTGCTTGTTTTGATCCCAACAGTAACAGCAATAATTGTACTGCTTCCATGGATCATCAGGTACAGGGCCACCATGTAGTTGTTGAGGATGCTTTTTCCATGTCCATGGACCACCCCCATTCATCCTCCTCTTTCCACCAAAACAAGCAGGTTGCTGCTGCTGCCGCCATGGAAATGGAGCTCCAGCACCAGCTCAACATTGAGAGCGGCAATAACAACAACGGCAACCACAACCAGATTTCATCCGGCTGGGAAGAGATGAATTTCAGCTCTTACAATGGTAACAACAATCACCACCATCATCATCATCTTGATCAGATGAACCAGAGCAGCTTCTCCATGTCCATGGAGACCCCAGATCTCCTCCACATGCTGCCTCTCCCCAGATGTTCATCCTCCTCCCTGATCCCGAACCCGGCCTTCTCCTTTTCCAACTCCGGCCACCACCACCACCACAAGTCCTCCGCAAATTTCCTGACCTCGCTCAGCCTGCTCGGCGATCTTTCCGGCGCCGACAGTGGCATGGCGGCGTCTTCCGTCGGGTACGACCCTCTCCTGCCGGTTAACCTGCCGCCACAGCCGCCGATGCTGAGGGAGCTGATGCATGGCTACAACCTCGGCGGCGGCTCGAGGAGCGGATCGCTGTTCAGCCCCGGAGTCGATGAGTTCCAAGACGGGATCGGAGAAAATGGGGTTTTCGAGTTCTCTACAGACATGAAATGCATCGGCAAAGGTAGAGATGGGATTGGCAAGGACAGCAAGCATTTTGTCACTGAGAGGCAAAGGAGAGTTCAGCTGAATGACAAGTTCCAAGCCCTCAGAAGCCTGGTTCCAAGCCCCACAAAGGTAAATTCAATAATTAATTTTCTTGAATTCATCTTGATAAAGTTTAGATCTTTTCATGAAGATTTTTTTTGTTTTTTATGTTTGTTTCTGTGATGAAATTGGTTAGAATGATCGGGCATCTGTGGTGGGAGACGCCATAGAATACATAAACGAGCTGAAAAGGAGCGTTGCAGATCTCAAGATTCTGGTGGAGAAGAAAAGGTGCACTAAAGAGAGGCTGAAGCGGCAGAAGATGGTGGAGGAAGGCGGCGTGAAGACGGAGGACGACGTCGACCACCCTTACAGCGGCTCGGCCCTCAGAAGCTCGTGGCTGCACCGCAAGTCCAAGACGACGGAGGTCGACGTCAGAATCGTCGATGATGAGGTCACTGTCAAGCTTGTCCAGCAGAAGAGGCTCAACTGCCTCTTGCTCCTCGTCTCCAAGGTTCTCGATGAGCTCCAGCTCGATCTCAACCACGTCGCCGGCGGCCTCGTCGGCGACTATTACAGCTTCTTGTTCAACTCCAAGGTCAGTTTATACACTATACAATCAAACTCGATTAACCGACCGATAAATTATCGACATCATTTATGATTGATTATGGTTAATTTGCAGATTGGTGAAGGATCCACAGTTTATGCCCATGCCATAGCAAACAAGCTGATTGAGGTTGTTGATAAGCAGTATGCATCTGTGCAACCAACCAGCAGCTACTAATCAATTAACAAGCTAGGTAATTAATTTATTAAACACCATTTTATATTTTCATAACTTCTTTTCAATGCTAATGAAACATTGAATGTATCTATTCTGCGTTGAATTCAGTTCAGTTTGATTCGGATTGATTCAGTTTATTATAGTTTAGCTTAGTTTTAGCATTTTCCTTGACCTTTTTTTTTTCATTTTGGTTTTTCAGGTGAGAAAGGCATTGTTTCCTGCAAAAGATCAGAAGAAGACAGCTGTTGCCTCTAATTTTCAGATTAGTAATATTAATTAGGAGTCTTTTGCCAAGTTTGTTGGATGTTACTTTTCGGACTATATAATTAATTAATTAGCTTAATTACTCGTGTCGAGTGTAATTTGCAGTGCCTTTGAATTATCCAAAAAACTTTCGCTTTATTATCCTACTTTGTTAATTGATTTAATACTCATCCAATCTTATATGTTTGATGCAAATTTTGATCTACAAATTGCATTGCGTTAATTATGTAGATTTTATGAATATAAATTTGACAGTCAATAATTGATAATATCTACACAAAAGATTGTTCATTTCATGGAAGCGCAAGGAAGTCAAGGCGCGGAGTTAGTCGACTGCCAGGACGACTAGTCGTTACGGCGCTTACGTTGTAGCGTTCACGGCGTTTTGTTAATATATTAAATTATAGATATATTTAAGATGTATATTTAAATTATACTTAAATATTTATCCTACTATTATAATTTAGAAAAAAAAAGTTTAATTTTAATATAAATGAGAGTAAACTTGATCGTTTCTAACATTGAGATATAAGATATTAGACCATAACTAATTGGTCTTTCTATTTAATAAAGTTTAAGTACGTTTTTAATTGGGTAAAATTTTAACTTTTTAGTTCAAATATTTTAATTTATTTTGCAAAATTCACCAAAACAACGTCGTTTGGATATTTTCGTTTAAAAGGCGCCAAAAGTCACGACGAACAATTGCGGCCCATGACGATTAGTCGTCCATTTGGCGGGTCTCGGCGGACGTGGTGACTTCCATGTGGAAGCGAGAGTGAATGGTATACTCAATAGAATGGTCAAAACTATTTCCTAATCTGGGCCGGTAATTCAACACAAGACTGAATGGTATACTCAATAGAATGTTTCGATTTGATTTTTCAATCCCTTCGCCACCTGAAAATATGTAAAGGCCCTACCATAGATAGTAGTATTCCTCTCCTTTCAATTGTAATTACTTTTCATTTTTATTATTTAAATGAAAACTTTTCATTTCAAAATATGTATCTACAAATTCAGAGGTCGAACAATCCCAGGCCAAAACAAAAGCCAAACAATGAGCTCAATTTTGTTATTGTGGAATGTTTTTATTGTATGTAGTGTAACGTAGATTAATAAGGTTTACTTTGATAGTTGATATAGTTTTATTATAATAATGGATGATGACTTTGATTTTTTTTATTATGAATTTGGTATAATTGTGCAGTGTCACCTTTTTCTATCCCAATTATTTTTGTTTTTTCCCCATGTTTTTAGAGGTGCTCAAACGCATTTCAGCACTTCCATTCTAAAGTCAAACATGCAAGACTTTTAGTGGAATTAAACGTCAAGACTTACCAAACGTTATTTAGTCAAAATTCGATTTTAAACGTTAGAATTAAATGCATCAGTCATTCCGTCATTTATAAATTTATATGTATGTCTTACCACAAAAAAAAACATTTCTTTAAAGGTCAATATTAGAAAATAATAATGGTTGGCGATATGGAATGTTTTTTTCCTAAATAACTCTTTCTTTTCCTTTCCCTGTTGTTTATAGAATTATTAAAGCTTGAGATCTTATGGTAGTTGTGCGTAGTTTGGAAAAACCTTTAGATGATAGATTGAAAAATAATGTGTCCCAAAAGATAGAATTATTAAACCTCTTTCTGGACAATTATCCTTGATAAAAAGGACGACAAGTGCACGCTGATGCTGTGTCAACTAATTAGTAACTGGCCCTCGAACTCTGCTTGTTGTGCGAGGGGTGTTCGGCCGAGGCCTTGGCGAGGCTAAACTTGTGCGTCTGAGCCAGTAAAACAAAGCACCAGAGCTACCCAGAGGTAGCAGCTCTGGTGTGATTATGAGATTTCGAGTATTGAAGAGGGGCTAAAACCCTGATAGCAAAAGTCTAGAGTGAGGGAACATACCTGATATCATTGATCCCTTGAGGTATTTATAGTAGTGTCTATTACTCAAGAATCATTGTTCTGATGACTCGTCATGGGACGTCATCCTTGCATACTATTGGGGGGTCAGGACACGTGAATGTACTGGCCAACCCATTCTTCTAGCTATTGGTCACGTGACTCGGAAGCTTCCCTTGCTGAGTCACTAGTATCATCACAAGCCCCGCGAGAAAAAGGCTGCCTTACTCCGAGGAGGGGGAGTCTTTTATCTTTTATCTTTTACCAGTCTTTGGCCTCCCGTTCTTATCTAACTAGTGTCTCCTCTTCACGCGCTTATTCCTGCAATAAGTGCACGAGTCAAACTGACTCGACTATTCGACAGGCCTTTTGGTTTCAGCGGCTCCACGGTTTTCGGTTCCCAACAGTTATCCCTCGTTTCGCGCGAGTAACCATTCTTTTCCTTCTCCCCATACAACTCTTTTTGGCATCTGTTTTTCCCTCTATATATACGGCCCTCCCTAGTCCCTATTTTTCTCTCTCGCTACCTCATCCAGCCTTCATCGTTCTTCCTAGTAAGTTCTTCCTAGTAAGTTTTTTCTTGTGTTCCTTTCGTGATCGTGGTACCTTTCCCTTAAATAGACTCTCATCTAGCCTCCGCTCTAGAAATCAACTCAGCCATGAATTCCTCTAATCAAGACTCTAATTCTTGCACTACTCTTTCTGAATTAGCCAAGCAAGTTGTGTATCCGAGGCCCGAGGGCCGTGACTAGGGTGCTAAATCGCAACTTGTCGTTCAGCATCCTTCTGAGCATGAGATCAAGGCTTCTTCTCCGCACCTCGAGAAGGGATCTCTGTCCAAAGGAGGTAAAAAGAAATGAGCTCGCTGAGCCTCAACTCCAAGACTCTCTCGGATCTATCTTGAGGGTTATCATTATAACTCAACTAATTCTGACTTGACTTCCAACCTCGATTGGTTTACCGATTATGTCAAGTTTTTGCTGAATGAAGCGTCCATTCCAATCCTCATGGACGCGCCGCTTGAGGCCTTAGTGGATACTCACTAAGACGCCGGTGGTCCTTGCATCCCCAAGTGACATTTCCAATTTGGTCATTCTTTGCCCTTCCCACCCACCCCCTCCACCTTTTCTGAATCCTTGAACACTTTCAGCTATCCCCCACCCAAATGCATCTGTACGGCGTGGTCATTGTTTTAGCATTCCTAGTGAACTGTCGTCGGTGTGACATTAAAGAATCCACTGATTTGTTTCGTTCGTTCTATCTCCTATCTACCTCTCATGTGACCATAACGAGGATCTTTACCTTCTACCCTCAGAATACCCGTTGTGTCTTTATTATAGTAAAGAGTGACATCATAAAGAAATGGCTCGAAGCTGGCCATTTTTACTTCAACAATGTCGCATATCCAGCCCCTGGTTGGAATGATGGCGAAACTAAAGTGACAAAGGGTCACTCGATAGAGGAGAAGCGCCAAGAGAATCCTAAAGTACAGCTATCATGCCTAGTTTTAGCTTCTTTGTACCTTTTATTGTGTGATTCCTTGGGGACGGGTGCCGCCGACATAGGTTTCGGTGGAGCTAAGCGGCACAGGGGTGGGGACGGTAGCTGCCAGCGGTGGTGGTGTGGCGCCAATCAGGGTTCGGCGACAGCACAGTTGGTGTCGGGGATGACATGTATGGAACTCGTGCAGAGGTAATTTGATTTCACAATATCATTACTCGAAGAAAGAAATGAAGCAGTTTCTCGTGTCCTTTTTTTGATGTGTTCCTAGATATGTATTTTTTTGATGGAAAAAAAGAGTTCGTGTGTAATGCGGTTTAGTTTAGATTTGAAAAAAAGCTGAAACAATTTCTTCAGATTCCGACATTATGTTGCTTGTCTTTTGATGTGTTTTGCTTACAAAAGGTGGCTAAAAAGGAAGGCTTTCCTTGATTTGATGTCTTTTTTCATGGAAGTGGCCTTATGGAAGATGTTGCCTTTTTTTCTTTTTTACATTGTAAAATCTGTTAGTTCAAGAGAGAGTCTTGGGTGAGACATGTCCTCGTAGATACCAAGGGCCAAGTGAATGAGCATTTATTGTTTTTGTTTGATCTTTTAGTCAGTTTTATTGATCTTTCAGTCAGATCCCTTTAGCATTCATGTTTTGTCTTAATCCTTTAGTTAATTTGATCTTTCATTCAATTTTCTGTCAGTTTTAATTTGATCATAATCCTTGATATACTAATGTAATTTCGTACAAATTCATACCGAAACTCAGTGTCGAGTCGGTCTATGTGAGCCGATTGACCTCTGGCGACACCAACAACCTAAAATTTAACAGCCACTGCGGGGTTGAAACTCACCAACGGCAACTTCAATTGATATCGGTCTCTTATAGTACTTGGTCTCTGTAGAGACAGGTCTCAAATGAGAATTTATATTAGCTCAAATGGTAGAGCGTTTTGCAATTCGCAAAGGTGTGGGTTCGAATCCCACATAGATTACAACGTTGTGTCTTATATATGAGAGTTCTTAATTCTTATTATTTGTTTTTGTTTTTCCGAAGACAAACATTTTCATCGGTTGGAATAAACTTTTAGTTACATTGTTTCCTGCAATTTATAGAAGCTATACATTATAGAACTAATATGAATAGAATTCATGATGGGTTCTCATTGTTAAGACACTCGTTATAAACAGTACAATAAAGATTCACTTGGAATCAAGAATACAAAATAAACAAACAGAGTAGTTGAATTTCCGAGATCTTGCTATGATATCTTCCGCTTTTCTATCCGGGATGAACTTTCACATGTATTTCTTCATACCGATAACTTGAGATCATAAGTTGTTCTTCAAACTTCAACGGATCACAAGCATATTTGTAGTTCTTTTTCATTTTTTTAGATCTTGCCATGATATCTTCCGTTGACTTCTTTTCTGTAACAACTCTAAATTTCCAATGAGTTACATAAAGTCATAAATGATTTGGGGAACGGCGGCAGCCAACAAGAGCATAAAAACACGTATTTGAGTTCAAAATTCCCCAACAGTTTTTGTGTTATAGGAAGTGAAAGAGTTTGGAGTTTTCGACGGAAAAAAATTGGGGATCCGAAATAAATTGCGTAAGTCTAAATTGAGAGAAGACGGCTTGGCTTGGTTGAAGCTATGTAATTTAATGTGGGTAATTGTGGAGGATTAGATTAGATAAGATCCGACGGCTGAGATCTTGAGTGAGATTTCGAGTCAAAATAAGTGAGTGTATTGAACCCCTCCCTATATATATACACATAACTACAATCATCTACAACATCATATAGGGAAATTTAGGGTTCCTAATCTATAGCTAATTATTGGGAAGGGATAAAACTATGGTTTACGCTTAAAACTCTCAATACTACAATCATCTACTTTTCATGACCCTCAACATCCCCAAAAATATTGCTTTAATTTAATCAGACAACTAATCTTTCGCCTAATATTCTTCATTTGTACCAAATAGTTTGGGTGTGTTTGATAAAACTTATGTATGAAGACTTATGTCTGAAGTCTGAATCTAATAAGTGTTGAATACTGAATATGGGTATGCGTTTGATAAAACTCAAATAAAAGTTGAATATTAAATATTTCTGAAATAATCAAAAATATGTCTATATTCAGAAATATTAATTATACAAAGTTAAAATTGATTGGTTAAATATTAATTATAACATTTTTATAATTTTTTAAAAAAATTATTTGTTGCAAATAATATATAACCAATCTCATGTAGAAAACGAATTCAATATTTATAATAAACTAGCATTTTATCTCTATAATAATAACTAATTCCTAAATGTATAACAAAAAATAACTGAATAATAGAAATAATTTACGTTACCTACATTTTGTCAATGTTTTAGTATTTTAATATATGTATATATATTAATGTTAATGAAATCATAATTACATAATTATTATAAACAAAATATTACGTTAATCTTGTACGTTAACTACTTAATTTAGATTAGGTTAATCTTTTATTCTAACATATCTAATAAATGTTAGCATTCTTAAAAAATTACTAGATAATATAAGTATAGATAATCATTATATTTTTAGTAAATTTTTTATTCTAACATATCTAATAAAACTTTAGCATTCTTAAAAAATTACTAGATAATATAGATAATCATTATCTTATATATGTATGAGTAATATTTTCACCATAAATTTGTACGTATTTTATTTTTCAAATATGGTAGGTACGTGTGTTCAGATTTAAGTGATAAGTGATAATAAATCACTTATTTATCACGTTCAATTTGTACACATGATTCAGACCCACTTATTACGTTCAGTTGTCTATTTTTAGATTATCAAACACGTAATGTTTGGAATAAGCACTTTTACATTAAGTTCGGAGCTTATTGTGTTTATCAAACACACCCTTAGAGTTTTTCTGTACCAATCTTGTTCCATTAATCAACTTAATTAATGGTACTGTTCGAACGGTAACAGAAAATTTGTTCACAATACTTCAATAATACAACAAATGTAGAGGGACAAAAATAAAATACAACTTAATGGAAGTCACAAAAATTATTAACATGATGGGATTATAATTTGAATTTCCTGCTCACTACCACTCAGTCCCAGCTGAAGTTGCAGAGAGAGAAAGTATCACAAATATTAAGAAATGTATGATGGGTGGATGCGAATTGATTTAAGAAGTAAGTGAGAGAAATGAGTAGTGAGAATTGAAAGAAATAGACCATAAAAGGAAAGTGTGCACCTTCTAGTGAGACAGAGCAATAAGGAAAGTGTGCAGCTTCTGGGACGGATAGAGTATGTTATAAAACTTCCTTAAAGAAAAAAAGGTTTAAAATGGAAAATGAATTGGAAAAATCTTGGGGAATACGACAGAGAAGAAGGTGCAAAAGTAGGAGTATTTGGAGGCTGAACGGCTCACTGGGTTGGTTAGAGCCCGATTTGCAAAGAGTGGGCCCCATTTTCAATATGGACTAGTACATACTCACTTTAAAATGTAAAGTTTTTTTTTATTTTCCTACCATCCCTACTAAATTATATCTTCATTCCTTGAATGATAAAATTTAAATGATAATTGATAATTCTAGAGTTCTAATATCAGGCAGCTATTTTCACATGACTGTCTATTATTAAGCATCTATTAGTAAGCATAAATTGATTTTATCTATGTGAAAGATTATTATTCATAAATTTTAATGTAGATGAAAAGATCGGGAATTGATCAATGTTATCTCATATTTAAACAAATTGAGTTAAACAAAATTGTGCAATGAAGTTTAAAATGGAGAGAGATGAAGAAAGGAACAAAATTGGTGTTTGTGGCACAAGGAGCAAAATTGGTGTGTGTGGCACAAGTCGTCCCCGCGAAGGATACAATCATACAAGTGGTATCAGGTAAAGTTGTTCCCTTATTCCCTGAACTTCTTTGTCCTCGGAAACAATAACACACCCTTAAATATTTATTTCCCACTCATTTAGGCTCTTTCTTAACTTTTATAATACTATTAAAATATTAATAATAGTAAGGGCAGATGCATAACACTAGTCGGATTCTGCCGACAACACCATCTGAAACGATAAAAATAACGCTTTCTGAAACGTTGAATTTTTTTATCACATGTTTTCTATGAGTTTTTGTTTGTGTAGTTATATGAACTCGGTGTTTCTTACAAAAAGTAATCTAGTATAATCCTAGAATGACATGAACCATTCTTGATTGTAAATTTCGGTAGAATTAATTTCTTAAATATACAAAATCATATATCATGTCTCACTTGTCTGACAATCTGATTCTGGTGCCGACAAGTATATCATTCAGACAATTTAAAAGTAGTTTGAATTTCTCTCATTCAAAAGTAACAACATAGAATAAAAATTTTGTAATCTAGGAAAACAAGATCATTAAGGGTCGCGGCAATTTATGACAACCAATTAATAAGCGCAACGACATATTTAACCACAAATATTCTAATGGGAAATTTCGTAACCACAAATTAGGAAATTATAATGTAGGCGTAAATTGACATTATCTACGCGAACAACATGGATCTTCTTCGATGATAGAGCTTGTTGATTCATCGGTGACTGGGTCGCTATTTACATAGCAGCCACGGCCAACACACCATTGTTTACATATGCACTCTCATTTATTAACATTCTGGAGTAGTTAGGATTTTGTAGAGGTCGTGATGAGATTCTACATTGGTGGAGGAAAGTGACGGCAAAATAAATTGGAGGTATGATTTTTAAAGTATTCTAATTAAAGTAAAGTATAGTATTACATGATCGTAATATCATAATAATAGTACAAATCAAAAAGATAGAAGGTAAAAATGTTTACAGAATTTTGATCATAATAAGGACTATATCTCATCACAACTTTCGAAAAAAAAAATCTTAAATTTTCCAATGAAACTTTACAATCTAACTATTCATTCCAATCCTAGTCTAGAAACGATCCTACAATCCACCCATCACGCAAATCTTGGTGGCTAAACCAGGTAAAAAAAGTTCAATTCTCTCTCGTTCAAACTTGTTACGAAATCCAGAAACAGAAAAGGCATAATTGGCAAAACAATCAGAAGTTCAGAAGCACAGACATCATGAGTGGACCCCACACGCAATCAAAGAAATCCCCCTCTCCAACTACCGCCTTTCCCCAATGCAAGAAGCCCAGAAAAATAAAATCAAAAGTGAAAAATAAAATAAAAACACGCACACACACACACTGTTGACACACTAAACCAGAAAGAAATTTAAAAAATAAATATCATAAATTTCCGTTTCCCCTAACCCAAACCAAACCAACCCTATATTTCAGGCCTTCAAATACTCTCCTCTCATTTATTCATCTTCTCTCAGTTGAGATCATTTCAAGTACTCCTCTTTTCCTTCCTTTTTCTGCAGATTTGATATCCTGCTCTGTACTCTTCATCATCACCACAAATCTGTTGCAGACTGAAAAGTGGGAGACAAGAGTGGTGTTTAGTTGCAGCCTTTTCTTGATCCTAAAAACCAGAAAAGGGCAAAAAAAGATGCTGGTGGAAACTGCTTGCTTTGATCCCAACAGTAACAGCAATAATTGTACTGCTACCATGGATCATCAGGTACAAGGTCACCATGTGGTTGTTGAGGATGCTTTTTCCATGTCCATGGACCACCACCATTCATCCTCCTCTTTCCACCAAAACCAGCAGGTTGCTGCTGCTGCCGCCATGGAAATGGAGCTCCAGCACCAGCTCAACATTAACAGCGGCAACAACAACAACGGCAACCACAGCAACCAGATTTCATCCGGCTGGGAGGAGATGAATTTCAGCTCTTACAATGGTAACAACAATCACCACCATCATCATCATCTTGATCAGATGAACCAGAGCAGCTTCTCCATGTCCATGGAGACCCCAGATCTCCTCCACATGCTTCCTCTGCCGAGATGCTCATCCTCCTCCCTGCTCCCGAACCCGGCCTTCTCCTTTTCCAACTCCGGCCACCACCACCACCACAAGTCCTCCGCCAATTTCCTGACCTCGCTCGGCCTGCTCGGCGATCTTTCCGGCGCCGACGGTGGCATGGCGGCGTCTTCCGTCGGGTACGACCCTCTCCTGCCGGTTAACCTGCCGCCGCAGCCGCCGATGCTGAGGGAGCTGATGCATGGCTACAACCTCGGCGGCGGCTCGAGGAGCGGATCGCTGTTCAGCACCGGAGTCGATGAGTTCCAAGACGGGATCGGAGAAAATGGGGTTTTCGAGTTCTCTACAGACATGAAATGCATCGGCAAAGGCAGAGATGGGATTGGCAAGGACAGCAAGCATTTTGTCACTGAGAGGCAAAGGAGAGTTCAGCTGAATGACAAGTTCCAAGCCCTCAGAAGCCTGGTTCCAAGCCCCACAAAGGTAAATTCAATAATTAATTTTCTTGAATTCATCTTGATAAAGTTTAGATCTTTTCATGAAGAATTTTTTTGTTTTTTATGTTTGTTTCTGTGATGAAATTGGCTAGAATGATCGGGCATCTGTGGTGGGAGACGCCATAGAATACATAAACGAGCTGAAAAGGAGCGTTGCAGATCTCAAGATTCTGGTGGAGAAGAAAAGGTGCACTAAAGAGAGGCTGAAGCGGCAGAAGATGGTGGAGGAAGGCGGCGTGAAGACGGAGGACGATGTCGACCACCCTTACAGCGGCTCGGCCCTCAGAAGCTCGTGGCTGCACCGCAAGTCCAAGACGACGGAGGTCGACGTCAGAATCGTCGATGATGAGGTCACTGTCAAGCTTGTCCAGCAGAAGAGGCTCAACTGCCTCTTGCTCCTCGTCTCCATGGTTCTTGATGAGCTCCAGCTCGATCTCAACCACGTCGCCGGCGGCCTCGTCGGCGACTATTACAGCTTCTTGTTCAACTCCAAGGTCAGTTTATACACTATACAATCAAACTCGATTAACCGACCGATAAATTATCGACATCATTTATGATTGATTATGGTTAATTTGCAGATTGGTGAAGGATCCACAGTTTATGCCCATGCCATAGCAAATAAGCTGATTGAGGTTGTTGATAAGCAGTATGCATCTGTGCAACCAACCAGCAGCTACTAATCAATTAACAAGCTAGGTAATTAATTTATTAAACACCATTTTATATTTTCATAACTTCTTTGATTCAGTTTATCAAAGTTTTGCTTAGTTTTAACATTTTTCTTAACTTTGTTTTTTTTTCTTTTTTCATTTCGGTTTTACAGGTGAGAAAGGCATTGTTTCCTGCAAAAGATCAGAAGAAGAAGACAGCTGTTGCCTCTAATTTTCAGCTCAGTAATATTAATTAGGAGTATTTTGCCAAGTTTGTTGGGTGTTATTTTTCGGACTTTATAGTTAATTAATTAATTAGCTTAATTACTCGTATCGATGTAATTTGCAGTGCCTTTGAATCAATCCAAAAAACTTTCGCTTTGATATCCTACTTGTTAATTGATTTAATACTCATCCAATCTAGCTTATATGTTTGATGCACATTTTGATCTACAAGTTGCATCGACAATGTGGTTAATTGCTTTAGTTAATTATGTAGATTTTATGAATATAAATTTGACAGTCAATAATTGATCATATTTACACAAAAAAATTGTTCATTTCATGGAAGCGAGAGCAAAGTGTGAAGGGTCAAAACTATTTTCTAATCTGGGCAGGCAGTTCGACACAAGACGGAATGGTATAATCAATAGAATGTTCGAATTTGTACATTTTCTCTTTGATGTTTCAATCCATTTGCCACCTGAAAATATGTAAAGGCCCTACCATAGATAGTGGAATTCCTCTCCTTTCAATTGTAATTACTTTTCATTTTTATTGTGGGAATTTTATTCCCACAGATTTTGTAATTACTCAGAATTTAATTCTTTACTAGAATTCTCAAAATTTGAAAAACTCGTTTGGTTACACATGAGGATTTATGTCAGCGCGGAATTCATATGGGATAAATACAACAATTACTTTTAAAAAAAGGATAAATACAATGTTAGAAGTTATGTGAACGCAGAATTCTAATTTACCTAGGGGGAGGGAGGTGAGTTATTTCCTACGTTTTGTGGGAATTGTCAATTCTGCGTAATTTAAGATTCACGCTTTTCCTTGAAAATCTGTCAACCAAACAATAAGTGAAAATTAAAAATCCCCGAATTTCAAATTACCGCATGCAATTCTGCCGACCAAACAACCTCTAAAATAAAAACTTTTCTAAGCGAATAACATAGAAAAATGTACTTATTATTTTTCTACTTTTCTTGTCAATTTGATTTCTTTCACTCCTTTCAATCACTTTTATGAGTTGTGCATAGAAAAGCAAGTTTCTTATGGGATTGGTTAAAAGACGTCTAAGTCTAAATTTAACTAGTAAACGTCTGTATTCTAATATGTATAGTTATAGGATTACATGTTGCAATATAGCATGCTTTCCTTTCTGATTTGCCAAGATTTGCATTGAGTTAACTACTCAATGAATTTATTTGGCTAGGCTCTCCCTACTGCAACTACCGATAATCAGTTTATGTGATATTATCATTTATTAGTAGTATTCCTACCCTCTGCAGTAGATAAATTATTAGGATTTAACATTACATACTATCATGCTTACAAAAAACCAATAAAATATAACCATAGTACTTCTAACATTACATGTGAAATGTTTATATTGTATCATATGTTAGAGATAGACTTGTGTATGTTGAAAGGGATATTAAAATTTAAAATACCCTTTATTTTAATTTAAGGTGTAAAAAAGAAAATATTCAATTTCAAACGTTAGAATTAAATGCATCACTTATTCTGTCATTTATATGTATGTCTTACCACAAAAAAAAAAAAGTTGTGCATCACTTCGATTTTGCTCATTACTGTGAAATAGTTGTTTTTTCAAACTTTCAAATGTTAACACTGATGACCTCATTTATTTAATATGTAGCTGTTTTGGCTTCAGTAAGTGCCAAATTCCCATTTCTCCAAAGCATTGGATGCATAATGCTGCCAGCTAAATACACATCACTCATACTTGGTATTCTCGTCATGTCATTTTAGAACATCTTGTAAGCTTCGTATCAGAATCCTGATCACGATTTCCACATCCCATCACAATCACAATCTGCAGCTGTAGCCTATAAACAGCAGTTGAGGGCAAAAGCAAGAAAACTTTTGGAGAATATTCGATGCCGAGCCCCACCATCCCTCGCTCTAAATCCACTCCTGATATATCAGGAGAAGCGCCTCCGTCCCCCTCCCACTCCGATGTCAGGACTTCTTGGTCGGAAAACTCCCCAAGGACGTGGCCGAGGAAAGTCCTCGGAGCCTTCATTGCAGGCAAGACTAGCGGCTCATCATCTGCAACAAACGACGGTCCAACCTTAACTGAAGCGAATCTGATAGAGTTCAACAGGCTGAATGCAATTCTCGAAGACAGAAGGGACTTTCAGCACAGCCCCTACTACAAAGGGCTCAGCCGGCTGAATGAGGAAAGACCTTCTTCTCCGAATCCTGATGGAGAGAGCCATACTGGAAGTCTACTAAGCTCGGCCACGAAAACTAGCCTGGTTCTCAAGATGCAAGGATGGGGAACCTCTTGCTTTCACTATAGAGACAGGGACAAAGGTAAAAATTCTCAGCAGGACTTTCTCGCCATGCCTCCACCTCAGCCTTTACCTTCCTCTTTGAGAGCTGCACCGGCTAAACGAGAGAGGGCTATAAAGCCTAGCTCAGGAGAAGCTAGTAGTGTCAGAGTGAACAGAGGGAAGCCTTTGAGGGAGAGATTGTCACAGCCACCATCACCGCCACCAACGCCGCCTCATCCAGGGCCACTGCCACCACAGACTCAACCAAAACCGACAATAATTCAGGCAGCAGCACTTGCCACACAACCACAACCATCGGTACCTACACATGCACGAGTGCAGGAGGTGCCAACATCACAACCACCAGAAGATAATACAGAGCATGAGAAACGATTTCTCTGGGCTGACAAGTACCGTCCATATGCTTTAAAAGATTTCCTGTGCAATCGAAATAAGGCATTAGAGCTGCAAGCTAAGGTCAGATAGACTGTCCAATATAACGAATTCCTCCGTGTTCCTCTTTTTCACTAAATGTTTCCATATGTTGAACTCTTACAGGCAAAGTCACACGGGTGTGGTCATTTCATATTTGAAGGACAGCCGGGGGTTGGGAAGAAGACTATGATCTGGGCTTTTCTTCGAGAAGCTTATGGTGAAGATAACGTACAGGTAATACCCAAAGAAAATGATACATTTATGTTGTTTCTGACCCGAACGTTGAATATAGAAACTTCTAGTTATCTTGTAACTTGGAAATCTGGAAGAGTAACACTTTCAGAATAGTAAAGATGCACTATGAAGTTGCTTTTATGAGTTATAATCTGTGCGACTCAGTCACATTAACTAATCATCTGTGATTGATTTCTATCATCCTATTTCTCCGTTTTACAGGCAAGACAAGAGAGCAAGAAGTTTATTCTCAAGGTACATTCCCTTCTTTCTCCGAAATTGATCTTTATTGAAGTACCAATTCTGTTACTCATACCTTAGCTTATCTATCCTGAATTGCCCAGCAACTTTTTTTCCAGTTCTAACAAATTTACAAACTAAACAGCTTAATAATGGGAATTCAGAGCTAGAACTATATGTAAGCAGAAAGTTTTTGTGCAGCATTTGTTCTGAAGTATAGACCCTACATGTGATCTCTAAAACAGGGAGAAGCAATTGGCAGTATCAATGTAAAAGTACAGCAGTCATCCAAACATGTTGAAATCAATATCTCAGAATTAAGAGGGTATGAGAAACATGTTATTGTTGAACTCATCAAGGAGAAAAGTGACAGATCAATAGAGGATGTTTCACAGTGTAATCCTGATAACTGTAGAGGTAAACTATTCTGTTCCACTAAATTTCCCTCACTGGCATCAAAATGATAAGAGATTGATTGCATTTTCTACTTATTTTAAAACTATACAGCAATCATTCTCTACGATGCAGACAAGCTTCCCACTGAATCCCTGCTCTATATCAGGTGGGTTTTAGAGAGATATAGAGCATGCAATAAGCTCTTCTTTTGCTGTAGTGATGCCTCAAAGATCAAACCATTGAGCTCACTTTGCACTATTGTTCAGCTCCTACCACCTTCTGATGAAGAAGTAAGAGCCAAAGTTATCTAATGGAATCTATTCAGTATATCATCTACATTATGATGTGCTTGACATTAGCATATCATTCTAAGCAGATAATCGAAGTTCTGGAATTCATAGCGCAAAAAGAGGAAATCGAATTACCGAATAGGTTTGCAGCCAAGATTGCTGAAACCTCCAAGCACAACCTAAGACAAGCTATACGATCATTCGAAGCAACCTGGCAGTTCAAGTAAAGTTCCCTATCCAAATATTAGCACAACATTTAAATCTTCACAAAATGTACAGGAGTAGTTTAGCAGGTGACATTTGACGATTTCCTTATTCCCCATACCTGTCATCTGACATTTTTAACGGAACCATATATATATCCAGCTCCATCCTCACGGAAGATCAAGAAATCATGAGTGGATGGGAAGATGATATAGCAAATATTGCTAGAAATGTAATAGAGGAACAAAGCCCCAAGCAGTAAGTTCTAGATGAGTATATGGGTGAGCTATGATTACAGAAGGCACATTATTCCAAGGACAAAAAAAATCTAACATTTAGGACTTCGTAAAATGTCCAGGTTATATATCATCCGTGGAAAGCTGCAGAACCTTGTTGAGCATAATGTATCTGCTAAGTACATTTTTGAAGTAAGAGTTTAGTCCCTCAATAAGGCCATTTTGATATGCTCAACATTAAAAATAACCTGTTTTATATAATTTTGCAGACTTTAGTGAAGGAGCTAAAGAAGAATATGGATGAGCAGTTGCAGAAACAGGTTGACATTCTGTACGGGAAATACAATGTAAGAACCTCAAGTGAATCCCTTTACTTTCTATTAAATTGTCCTGATTCCGAAAACACATGCACACACACAAAAATTCAAATGGACTAAAAATATCTTATGCAGAATGATTCTAAGAAGCATTACACTCCTGTACATCGACAGGAGGAAATGAGTAAAGGACTCCATGATCCAGTTCGAAAGGCCGTGCAGCACTTTTTGAAGATCGAAGGTAAGAAAACCTCCATCTGCTTTCTTGACACTCAATCCCCTCTACCTATTTTCATGCCTCTCAAGATGTTTTTCTAACACTGTCCTTTCATCCCAACTATAAATGATTCTATAATACCCAAAATGGTGTTTCATAAATTATTTTAGATCAAATGATTAAGAGACTTGGTACCGCCCTACCTTTCCCCCAAGACAATTAAAAATATTATACAAGCCTCTTATTTTTTTTGAATAAAAAAGCCTTATAGAAGTAAAAGGTAGAAGCTCAATGGAGTTAGAGAATTATGAATCTAGGCATCAATAAGTAATTTAAATTACACATCTTATGAATCTACTGCCTAATGAAGCACCAGTATTACATCATCATTCAGATAGTAGTTTCCTACTGTATGCATATTCATCGCAAATTTAGTGTCTAAGTTCTCATACTTCTCCACTAGTTTATATGCTCTTTCATCCTAGTTAGATCTCATCACTACAATTTGGTGAGAATAGTAATACAAATAAATTCTGCTGTCCAAAATATTTAGATGGGGCTTCCCAAGCATTTCAAGATATTTTCCATCCTTTATAGCACATTTTCGGGAGTCAGTGATTTGATATTCTTACAAACAAAAAATTAATCTCCCTGTTCTATGTCCAGAACATAACATTGTGTTACTTATTTGGTTAGACATGCTGTAATTAAGACTGTTTTTTGTTAAACTTCTTCCACAGAATTTGTAGCAAAATTCATGAGCTGGTACAAGTGTGTGGCCATAAAGAACAAAGAACAAGAACTCAGCCATCAGGACACAATACGGAATGATTATGGACAGTCACTTAATTAGCAGAGTACAGTTGTCAATACAGTTGACAAAGTTCAATTCAGAACTTCTTGGTATAAATAAAGCCAATAACGCAGTCCATGTAACAGCATGATTATCATATGAACTCATGTAAGATGTACAAAAATAGACTGATAACGAGTACTGTTTCCATTTATTCTTTAGGCAACATGTAAACTAGAGCAAAAGGTATTTGAAAGTCATAGTATTTCCTGTAGGTAGGTAGAGCCATCATCAAATAACGAACAAAGGTACATAAAGTTGAACTCAAAATCAAACCCCACAAGTTTCCGGTACTTATACCTCATTGCACCCAGTAAGTAATCAAGACCTGAAAAAAACGACAGTGCCTAAGAACATAGATACTCTTTGGATGTTCAGGCTCAGTATTAAACAATTTTACAGATTGTAGAAGACTATTGTAAAGAAAGTTAAAATGAAAGATATACTTAGTGAAGTCAGCTTAAGAAACAGATACTTTGTAGTGAAACCAACACCAAGTAGAGTTCAAATTATTAAGATCACATTGATCACTATTCATTACAAGCTGCACTAGTAAGCAAGTCAACTGAAATTTTATAGAACTTTATTTTTCCTGGCTGTACAAACAATCCAGACGAAAGATTGTGAAAATTTTGCATAATACCTAAATCCTACCCCTGGAACATTGCAAAAAATTTATTGAACAGCCAACCGCTGAAGATGATCCAAGAAAACCTCAAAACTGACATCGTCAGTGAAGATGACATCTCCGCGATTGGTTTCAGAATTGTGTGTTGAAGAAGGGTTCAGCTTTGCCAGCAAAAATCGTGCCTGCATAAAAGTGTGCATTATTGATTTCATCTTCAATAAATAAATCCTTACTCTGAGACATCACTCTCTAATCATTTGATAACATACTTCAGTAACATACACTCTACCTGATCAAGGATCATCATAGTAGACTGTTCATATATAATATTGACAATGTTGATACCCAGCCATAAGAAGTTATTTTAATTCATCTAATTACTAATATAAATAGAGTTGTATAATAGTAACCTGAGAGCCATGCTGATCACAGATGACAATTCGAGGAACTGGAAACCTTTCCTTGACCATAGATTCTAATTCATCAAGGGGAGACTGAAGCAGATGAGCAAATGCCTGCAAGGAAAGCTGACTGTAAGCTTCTCGTCTGAGTAACTTCAAATATGATTATTAAGGTAATTCTTCAGTAAAGTGACTCCTATGTCGACACTGGGAAAGAAAAATTAATCTATTCAATCAGCTAAATTCCTCAATCCCAGTCGCATTCGATCTAGAATTTTTCTTCCCCACGCTTATTAACAAGTAAATCAGAAACATAACCTCAGAGTCTCAGATGAAATTGCTCTTTTCAAGGTAAACTAAGAATTCAGTTCAAAAACATTACCATATTCTCAGATAACACTATAAAGTAACAAAGTGCTTGTACCCCCTATCCGCCTGTTTCATCAGGATATAATATTTTATATCCTACACAAATTTATTAAGGGGTTGCAGTATACAGTAACATGCCAATTGCACATAGTAGCGTTTTACAAATCCCATCCCAAGAAGACAGTGAACGAGGTAACAACTAACCACGCTTATTTGCATGAAACAATCAATTAAAATAGGATTGCTATTAGCCCAACCAATGAAGAAAGGATTCAGATAAATGCTTCCTCGTTTTCAGCCTAGTAGCTTAAGATATATAAACAATTCGTAAGTTTCTAGTCTTTTTCACAATGACACAGCAACAACAAAGCTTTTATCCCACAATTTGGCCATATGCACCATCGTTTCTATTACGTAGCAATTCTTTTATAAATCTATTTTAAATTGTTTTCATATCTCCACCTTAGCCTTTTAATTCGTTTTTAGAGGCTCTCTAAATACTTGTGCATCTAAATAACTATTGTGTAGTTGGCAGCATCCAAACGATCATACAGAATATTTCACTAAGATAGATTACAGAAGAGCTCCTCACAGTTAACAATAACTATGACAGTTTCAAGAAAAGATTGCAACAAAGCTTTTATCCCACAATTTGGCCATATGCACAATCGTTTCTATTACATAGCAATTCTTTTATAAATCTATTTTAAATTGTTTTTATATCTCCACCTTTGCCTTTTGATTTGTTTTTAGAGGCTCTCTATATACTGGTGCATCTAAATGACTATTGTGTACTTGGCAGCATACTCAGCCAAACGATCTTACAGAATATTTCACTAAGATAGATTACAGAAAAGCTTCTCACAGTTAACAGTAACTATGACAGTTAAAAGAAAAGATTGCAACACCAAGTTACCTGATGTTCAGGCTGTTCATGGTATTTAGCTTTACGCCATTGAGCAATAGTTGCCCCGTGAAATACAACAATAGTAAAATATGAGTCCAAAAGAAGAATTTTGTCACTCGCAATAGAGGCAACATCAAGGAGAACTGGTTCAGGGCCAGAATGAAAAGAGTAAGAGATCAAGGAAGGCTGAATCATAACAACTGAATTTGAAACATTTTCCTTATTCAAGATCATTCGAAAATGAGCTGTCTCGTCAGGGCTATTGTTGAAAACCTGAAACCAAAAAACAGTGAAAGTGGAATTCAATTACAGAGGACCTTACAGAAGTTATATTAAGACAGACAGAAGGGACATGAAATAGTTGACATACTTGAACAAACTGAGAACGCCGCAAGTGGAACATAAACTGTGGAAATATTGAAAATCTAGGAGATAACTCAAAAGATGTTGGATTTTCCTTCTGGTATTCACCAAATCGGGAACATAAATGAATAAGAGATTTATCCAACCACCTAATGGGGTCAAATTCAGCCTGCAAAAACAATCCATTAGCATCAAAAAGTACAGCAACTGAAACTATGCAAGTAACAAAGTGGGAAAATTCTGACAAGTTTCATACGTTATAAAACTAAAGATCAGCAAAAGATAATACATTCATGCTGGTTACTATTAACTAATGATGTCAAACATCAGTGTGAAAAGGCATGAGTTGTGAGAACAGTAATCAAGAATACAAATTTCAGCCATGCAAGGAAACAGGTTAGATGTCAACCTTCTTTTTCCAAAGTGGAATTTAAAAGGTCAGAAATTACTCAGTAACAAATATTGAATTACCTAAAATAATAAACAAAAAAACAAGAATCTAGAGCCTGCAAATAAAGGAAAATACAGAATGTATGAACTTAAGACTATATTCTAGCAAGAGGTAAAATACTTAATTTCCTTCAAAAGCTAGCACATACTGTTCAGTACAAAAAGGTAACAAAAACAATTTTCTGCAAGTATGATTAATTACAAAGATGAGATTTTGATCAAAAAGATTATCTATGCAGCTCTGTAGAGTGGACAGTTACAATGACCCAGTTACAATACAACAGAAATATTTAACCAACATCCTTGATAAACTAAGCCAGACAAAGAATAAAAGATCTCAAACTGAACATGGGAACCGCAATAATGAGTGAACAACAAGCTATAACTATTACCTCAGTTTCCATTTTAAATGAAACATAGCGTGCCATGACTACAGCAGCAGCTTCTTGGTCAAATCCAGCCACTAGTTCCTAAGTACCAAAGGCAAAATTCCATGAGTTTCCAGTGCACAACCAATAGCCAAAAGCAATAGACTATACAGAAGAACACTGCACGACCAACTAGCCAAAAGTTATTTTGGCACGAGCAATAAATTTTGATATGCTCAGTAAGAAAAGGAATAAAATTATTCAATCATCACTAGGAAGAAGAGAGAAAGAGAGAAGTTACATTAATTTTAAATATACTCACCGGAATGCTACTAGAACCTGCAACCCACCTTCTGGAAAAGGTAGTAGCACGGAGCCTCATTTTTCCACTACTATGCTGGTAACTGCATAATAGCATAATTTTGCGTAAAATTACTTCATTGTGCTAAATGCATACACTATTTTCACTGTAAACTTAACTCAAAAACATACTAGGTCAAAAACTGGAAATAGAACAGATTGTTGGCTGATTGAGCAATAGCATCCGAGCTCTCCTTCTTAACCATATCAAATATTAAGCATAATGACGTAGTTTTGTCAAGGCCACACATTTTCCAAGCTGTGGTGTTTCCTTGACCAATAACATTTTCTGAGACCAAAGCACCTTTCTGCACATTTTGATAAATGATTAAGCACCCAAACATCCATCAAAAGTAGAGAATCTTCAGATCTATACCTTATCAAGGGATGCGCAAGGACCAAGAATTCCCTGAATTTTGATATCCTTCGAGCAGTTCACCTCAAATATACCACTGTTAGATGACAGTACAACCATCAGCACCCCTTTTAAATCACCAAAAAAGCTAAATGCTAATAATGTTAAGTTAATAGCACGATAATCAAAAGTAAGCAACCTATGTTGACACTTGACAGTGATTACAGGAACCATTTACAATCACATGGAGATTAGTGCAAAGTTCAAAAGAGGTGAATGTAATTGTAAATATAAAAATACTAAAAATGCTCTTGTAACAGAAGACTGTAAAGGTTCACATAATTTTATGCATGCGTTTGTATACACGCAAAGTCATATTCAAAGGATACTTATTATTTTACAGATAAGTGAAGAAAAATTTGAACTCTTATGCCTTACAAAAGTACAATGTTTGATTTAGCAGTGCCCAAACCCAGTGAAGCTGAATCACATTACAATAAGAATGATGAGAATTCAAAAGACATAAACAGTAGCTTCGTGGGAGTGGGACTGCACTACCACTATGATAGGCTTTAAGTAAGAGTATTAATCATAATCTTCGGGTTTTCACAAGCTAAAATGCAAATCACTGGTAACGACTTCAAAGGTTCCTCAATCATTTACTCAGCTCAACAAGTTATATAATGATGACAATATATAATTCAAACCCCACTTCCTACTAGCTTAACACACAAATTACACATAATAGCATGCAACCACTAAGCTAGCATGCCAGCACATATCCCTATCACATAACACTAAACTCCAAAGCAACAGAATACTTGCTCATACTCCCAGCGTACCTCTACCTCACTTCTAGGATATCAAAGTTGGCTTATTTTTACCACAAAAAAATCATATTACTGTAAGAATATTACCTAGTGGAACCTTGTTAAATTTCATATTTCAAAATATCAAAAATGTAATTTTTAGTTAAACATAATTAAAGATATTTATGGTTATTCATATTAAGAGGAGATTGTGGAGATCCATTTTTATGGTCACCTAAGACAGATGACAAAAGTATATGGTAACTGGAAAAAAAAATTAGAAGATGTAAAAGACAACTGCAGAATCATCCAGTCGTAGCACAGAACTTACTTCGAAGATAATCCCAAATCATGGTCTCCAGACTGGAAGACACGCTTTAAAGAATCCCTGAAAACTGAATGGCCAAAACTTTCAGCTAAGACTACAAAGCCTCCGGTTTTCTCTACAGCTGCTTTCAGTTCAGCAATCCCGACCTGAAATTCAACTTAATCATTAGTTTCCCAAACTTGCAACCAAAGCTTTCTAATTTGCCAAATATCAGTTGATACTAGATAGTGACATGTAGGAGTGCGAACTGGCCCAATAGAGCATAGCAAGGGGTTTATTATCAAATAAAATATAGCTCTGTGAGTTTTGTGAAAGCCTTTATCAATAAATTAAAGAAAAGACAGTACCAATATCTAATGAGAAACCAGTACGGAGTAGAAATCATAAGATCCAAATGACCGTAGTATGAGAGAAAGCAATGCATACAAAGAAGAAAAAATGGATGGATAGCTAATCGTATTATTGAAATAAACTTGCAAACAGGGTCAAAAAACAGTACTGTCGTCAGTTCTTCGATTACTTTTAAAAATTACATGTTTGGAAAGGGTCCACTATTATTCGTAAGCAAACTTCTTATCTCATTATTACTGATTAGGCAAGTAAATACTCTTTGCTCATCTCGGATGCTTGATATACAAAGAAAATGTAAAATTGGATTTATTTTACCTTCCAAAAGCATGTAATACATATATCTAATAGAGAGTAAGTTTTAATAACAAACCAAAGCAAAACACGTGTGCCCCAGGATAGAGTTTTGATTTTTTTTTTATAAGAAGCTCTGACAGTTGAAGTCCAGTTAAACTTTACGGGTACAAGCCCTAAATTAGTAAAAATTTACAAGAGGAAATAGTGTCGACCATTATGAATATCAACTAGTTACTGCTTTTGGAAATTTCTAAATTTATCATTTATATCCTGCATTTTGGTATGTAAGAAATATCTTTGTTCATAAAATGACATTGACACTAAAGTTATTATCAAGAGATAGCTTCACAAATTGAAACATCAGCAGCCCAAAAATGTTTTACTATAAAGTTGCCAGCGTCCTTACCTAGAACGTCAGATAACTACACTAAAACCTAAGAAATAAAACAAGCAAAGCACTTAATTCTACCTGGTCAAGTGCAGAAGCAAAAACATCGAGGACATGTCCTTGATGAACAAGCTGTTTGGAGATTTCTTCATAGAACTTCGCAGCTTTATGATAAAATGGAGCAGAGTCCTTGTCCAGATCCTTGTGAGAACGAATAGGTTCTGACAATAATTTAGACACAATCTGCAACATTACATAAAATAAATACTTTACTCAGGAGAAACTGAATACCAGCCAATCAAGATATTCTGTGACTTTGCAAGCAAAAATTCATCATTTACGCTTGGGGCTTCTAGCATACAGTGAGCACAAAGCCTATCTGGCTATTAATTCAATAACAGCAACGAAATTAAGAATAAAGTGAACCTAGCCCTCCCTCCCTCTTACCCAAACAAAATTAGGAAATTATGAAGACAGAAAAACCGAAATCAATTATTTGGATACAAAGACAATGCAGATCTGAATAAAAATCTCCATGAAACTATGGAATCACTTACAGAGCCTGGACCTTCTGTCGGTGGTCCACCTAAAAATGCCATAATTCTGGCTCCAGAGCCCGGCACACATAATCCCAACAAATGAGCAGCCACACTCAATGCTGTCCCAGTGCATCTAGCTGCCCTTTGATCTGCTTGAACTGGCCAACAGTCTTTCTGAAGCTCTTCCAGTATCTATCAAGTATCATTAGACAAAAGAAACAGCGATTAAAAAGAAACAAAGTTGAGATTGAAAAAGGCCTCTAGATGTTGAGACTGTATGTCACTACTAGTCCTTAAACTCTATAATTCATCGTGTTAGAAACTAATACTCTACCAACTCTATGAGGAATAAATGTTTTGTAAGTTGCTCCAGAAAAATCAAATCATCCCAATTCCAATTTTGTACTAGTATTTATAAAAATCAAGAGAAACTCAACAGATACTAGATTCAGAAGTTCATACTTCATCTGTATTCTAAGAACAAAAATCTGACATACCGAGTTTAGTGCAAATTCACATTCTGAAGCGGGCAGCAAGACGCGAGCAATACTCTCTGCAGGAAGGCCATCTCTTGCACCAGCAATAACTCCAGGACCTGGCTTTGGCTTATTGCCTAAGAATCCCAAAGTCTCCAGGACATTCTCCTTAGTTACCTCCTTTGATCCCTTGAAAACATAAACCTTCGGAATTTGTCCATACCCCACCTCATGAACATGTACATATGTGCCAAATGTTATCAACCCAATTAGAGAATTTTCAGGCATCATCCCCACTGCCTGTGATCATGAATTTCACATTAGCCTTCATTACAGAGTATGTATGTAGATAATAAGATTAACCATGTTGCCAAGAATACAGTTGGTCATGAACGTTGGTGCTGAAATTTAGGTCATTATTTTTATTTAAATTAGGTCCACATGGCCCCATAGTACAAATGAATTTTGAATTTGGTTTGATTTGGTTTGGTTTGGTTTGGGCTTGAGTTTGGCTACATGGTATTAGTTTAAAAGCTCCTTCTCATACAGGTTTTCAGCTAAAACTGAATCAATTAAGTTTACTATCACTAATTTTTGGCAACAGAGAGCCTGTGGTTAAGTGAGCTGCGTGTATTTATTTCTCATACTGCCACATTTTTCACAACACTCCCATACAACAATCTTTCCTAAAGCATTAATATACAAATCATACTAATCTAATGAATCAATATACAAATCATGATCTCTCATCTAACCAACAGTACCAGTCACAAATTGCAGCACTATTTAATAAATATGAAACAAGTGTAAATGTCATGTTTGCATAATCAGATAACATATTATGTATATCATCTGATAATCTGTTCATCTTGACATGTAACCCAAGGAGATAGCATCAAACGTTTGGCCTAATTAAAGGAACTATAATATCTAAAATAGTTGTACAAAAGATCATCTCCAAAGTTTCAAATCAATCCCATATCACTTCATACAAAACTTCTGCATATGAACCTCTTAAGGTAAATTCACCTTCCACGTGCATCAGCTCTGGTTACTAGAATACTAGACATCAGGTCTCTCATCTCGAAAAATCTTTACAAGAACTAGGGAACTTTGTAATATGCAGGATGTTAAAAATTCCAGAGATTTCAGATTTTGATTTTCTTTGGAATGATTTTCCAGCTTAAATTTTTTTTATTAATAAGAGAGTAGTTCTGAAGTCAAACTTGAATTTGGGTTTCATCAACTACTATGCATAATATCTATTATCTAGTCATGTCAACGTAACTTTTGTCAAAATTTAATGTTTTTTAAATAGTCACTTCATACATGTCTAATACCTAAATAGCTCCTCAAATCGAGTTTTGAAATAAATAAAGCAAGGTCTTAGGATTTTTTTTCTGTTTCAAGAATCTAAATATACGGTCATCATGCATAATCATGCAGGTGCCTAGAACCACTTTTGTTTCCCAATCTCAGAAAAATTACCCAAGTTGCTCAGAACTCATGTGCTTCACTTGCTTCTCAGCTTTGCATTCAAGTTATTTGACATTGCTGTCATTTATTCACATCCTTACCAGCTATACAAGCTAGATTCCAAGGCATATTTTTTCTGCATGTCTATCAATACTGTCAGATGAAATGTCAATTATGTCTGCTCTAATCATTTTTATTTCTGAATCTCACACAGATAATCCCACGAACGGACATTCTAATTAATATTTACACTCTCCTCGTGCTAATGTGTCAAAATCACTAAATTATGATTCAACAATTAAATGCAAAATTAAAAACAAAAAGTATCGCTCCATACCTGCAAGATAGAAGATTTCAAGTACCCAATTTCCTCCTCGATAACACACGTGTCAAGGACAAAGAGATAGATAGGACCGGTGGCGGAAGAATTAGCAGTCAAATTCTGATCTTCATACTCGATCGTTGTGTAATGCGGATAGAGCTCCGCCGGCAAATTAGAATCGGATATTCCCTGATACTCCATCGGAAAGTGGTTGCGGTTCAGGCAGAAACAGCAGATCCATAGCTTGCTACTCACACTGGTGAAATCAACAATCGAGAAGGGGTTCAGCACCGATCGGCAATTCCGGCACCGTAACGGGGAGTAGGGCACGACCGGGGTCGAGGACGGCAGAGGCTTCAACGGCGTGTAGATGGCGGAGATTGGGATGATGCACTGGGCGGCCTCTGGTTTGGTCCCTGGAAGAACGTTCCACGGCATCCTCACGGCGTCCTGCGCTTCCAGTTCGATGAATTCTGCCATGACGGAGGCGATGATGGTAACGGAGGCGGAGATCAATTGGTTCAGGCAGCTAAATGCACATAATACTAGTATCTAATTTTATTTTTATTTTCGTTTCTTAGAAGATGTGTTTAGAGGATGATGACAAAAATAAATGTGATTATTAAGAGTAAACTTCTTTTTTTTTGGAAAATAACATAAGAGTGTGAACAAATCATGTCATCATGCGTTAGGAAAAGTAACTCGAAGAGTATTTATATTTCGGAATTAACATAATAACTTAAGAAAATTACCTCATCATCATGTATTTGAAAAATTACTGTAATTTGCACTAAATTAGGCCCTGTTTGCTAGAGTTTATTTCTTGATGTACTGAACTGAACTGAATTGAACTGAAGTAAAAATCCATGTATTGAAAAATGGAATCAGCATGAGTGAATTAACCTGAATTTCATCAAATTACATTTTCACTGAACTGAACTGAACTGAACTGAATTGAACTGATCTACAGATAAGCTCTGGTAAACAGGGCCTTAATGCATCTTGAAGTTTTTTTTCCGTGAAAAAACCACATAATTAATCAAAATAAATAAGAGCAATTCTTGTTGAATGTGTTTGAAAAAATAACTTTAAAGAGTGATTCAAAGTTTTGTAAAGGTATATCCATCTAAGGTCATGTTTGCTAGAGATTATTTCTTGCTGAACTTAACTGAACTAAACTGAATTTAATTGAACTGAATTGATTTGATCTACACATAAGGTTTAGCAAATAAGACCTAAGTAGGGGAGGCGCTAGAGCATATTTTTATGGGATCTACCTCATTCGCACCGGAATGAAGTCATATTTATGACTCGTTATTGGTTGTGGGGTAAGTGTGAATTATTAAGATACTCGTCTCATCCGTTCTACCAATTAAACAGAGAGTTGTAACAATACATTACTCCTACAAAACCTCATCCTCGAGTTGTCTCATATTATAGACATATTACTTACTGATCAATGATCTACACGGTTATTAAAAAATTATTTTGTTTCATTGCTAAATAGCTTTCAAAACCATGATATTCCTAACTCGTTTAACTTTCAACCTGATAGTAAAGATGATGAATTGCTAGGATGTTTGATGACGTTAATGATGTTGATGATGTCGATTATGGTTTTGAAAAAAATGAAGAAATTGATGGTTGTTCTTGTCCACCGTCATCTGAGGTAGAGATTTATGAGTTTGAAAATGTATTAGTTGATTCAGACTCAAGTAATGAAGACAGTCATTCCCACAATAAGAGTATGGGTAATAAAGATGAATGCAATTTGTCCAACATAGGGGTATGAGATTTGGCACAACATTGACGATTATTGGTCTTTTTATATGATATTGGCGATTGTGGTAGGTGGGTAAAATTCTGATGAGGTTCGATACCTCAGGGGGATATGGCTTGTTTGATTTGTAGCCTAACAACCAATTGAATCGGAAGACCCAAGAATATTTGTTTATTGATTTGATAATTGATTAAAACATAGGAGCCGGACAGTGCTTTTATAGGCATCTCTATGGAAATAACATTCTAAAAGGAAATAGGAATATCTAATAACAATTACCATAACAAATAACCTAATTAGAATAAAGAAAGGATAGTAATATAACTAAATAAGGAATGGTATCCCATCATTCCCGCGCCCCTGAAAGAAGCCTTGTCCTCAAGCCTGAAAACTGTCACAATGCACCATGGAATCAACCATTCTCGAAAGGGATCGCCGGTAAGCTTGACTTGAAGATGACGAACCGGGAACCCACACTGACGAGCAATATTTTAATCCACAAACTGATGAAACAACCCAGAATCCTGACCAACAGATTGAGTTGTTTCTAGAGCTCTTGTCGCACGTGAAGAAACAATCACATGTTGTCGCTGGCTTGCCTGAATCTTCAATTGTGGCAAATCTGACTCTTGGAGTGGGTGGATCACCATCAATAGGGGTAGTGGTTGATGTGGTCGTTGTGGAACATCACCACAGGAATCTGGACAAACAAGAACCTGCGATTGACTATGCATACACACCGAAAACTGATTGTGAAATTGGGCGAAAGCTTCCCGGACCTGAGTCTGGATCGATGCGGAGAACACTTCCATCTATTGGCGCACGTTCTCGGTAACACCGTCCATAGTCTTTTGGAGTGCGTCAAGTCGGGCGGCATGGTGACGGAAGGTAGATGTGTGGCTAGTAGTGACCTCTTCCAATTCCTTCACCGTTATAATGAGAAAAAAAAAATTATCAAATTTTTCAATCTGGCTCTGATACCAAATGATGAGGTTCGATACCTCAGGGGATATGGCTTGTTTGATTTGTAGCCTAACAACCAATTGAATCGGAAGACCCAAGAATATTTGTTTATTGATTTGATAATTGATTAAAACATAGGAGCCTGACAGTGCTTTTATAGGCATCTCTATGGAAATAACATTCTAAAAGGAAATATGAATATCTAATAACAATTACCATAACAAATAACCTAATTAGAATAAAGAAATGAATAGTAATATAACTAAATAAGGAATGGAATCCCATCAGATGGCACCAAAGTCACGTATGCATCATGGGTTTGTCTCTTTCAGCTTCACGCCAAAGGTTACAAAGTCCTTGCTCACATCGACGGTACGCCACCTCCTTCCAAAACTAGGGCTGGAATCGGTACGGATACCATGTTTTTTTCTCAATACCATGTACCGTACCAAGTATATTGGTACACGTATTTTAAAAACCAATGCCAACCAAATATGTCGGTATACCAATATGTTGGTAACCAACAAGTTCGGTTGGTATTCGGTATATACCGTTACCGTATTAACATTATAAAATGGTAAGAAATCTTTAAATTTGTGGGAAAAAAATCTTGAACTCAAAATTTTGGTTCCTTAAATCCTACAATTTCAACCTTAAATATGCGATTTGGTTGCTTCCAGCCAATTATGTCTTAGTTCCTTCTTTGGGATCATTATCAGTTGAGTTGTGTTCCATTCTGGGGGGGAAAGCTCACCATTCAGCATCTTCAGGATATTTGAGGATATGTCTTCTCCCACTATTTTCCAGTATCTTTTATAGTAACCAGCTGGAATGACATCCGCCTCAGGGGATGTCCACGATTTCATATCTTTGATAGCCTTCCATATTTCCTCATTCTTAAAATCTTGGAGTAGCATCTGCTTCTGTCCAGTTGAGAGTTTTCTGGAGTTCTTCTGTAGAAATGCTGATTCCTGGATGTCTCCTCAGGACCTTGCGGGTACCAATCTGGAGTTACAAAAACTGATTTAACATGTTCTGTGACTATTTTGACAACATCATCTTCAACCACTATCCATCGACCTTGATTATCCTGTATTCCTTGAACTGTCCTTCATCTTCTGGTAGCCCATTTGTGGAAGAATGAGGTGTTTCTTTCTCCTTGTATCATCCAATTTACTTTGGCCCTCTGCTCCCAGAACTCTGATTGGATCTGTAACAGTTCATCAAGTTCCACTTCTGTCTGCTTGAGTAGCTCAGAGTTTCTGCCTAAGTGATTACTTTTTTGTAAACTTTCCAGCTTCCTGTAGAGATATTTGAGTCTCTCCTCCATGTTTCCAAAAGTGTTTCTGTGCCAATTACTGAGATGTTTTAGAGAAATCTGCAAACTCTCATCTAATATCTGAACTGGAAAGCCTTCTTGGTTGAGCTGCTTCTGGTGTTCCCATACTCTCTTGATTATTCCCTCTGCTTGTTCCATTTTTGCCCAGAAAGACTCAAACCTCTGTATCTTCTTCTTTTGGCTCTTGTTGGGGTGGGTTTCCAACAGGATGGGGCTATGGTCTGAGCCAACCATAGGTAGATTGTTTATTCTGGAGTTAGGGAAAAGCTCATACCATTCCTTGTTGCCAAAAGCTCTGTCTAGCCTTTCTACCACATTGTCTGGTTCATCTTTTTTGTTTGACCAGGTGAACCACAAGCCTGTGTTGATGATTTCTTTGAGTCCCTTGTTCTCAATCATAGTGTGGAGTTCAGTATTCAGGTCCCGTTGGACTGGGACTCCACCTTCCTTGTCCAACTGACTTAGAACCTGATTAAAATCCCCTACTAAAACTAATGGATACTCTACAAAGTAAGCCAAAAGGTTCATATTATTCCAAACAGGTGCCCTCTCAGATTGAGTAGGGGCACCATATACTAGCCCTAAGCACCATTTCTTCTGTGGTGTGCTAGTTACAAGAGCAAAAATAAAATTCTTATTAGAAACTAAGATTTGAATCTCCTCTGCATCAGTCCAGAGTAGTGATAGTCCTCATGATCTCCCTTCTGCCTCCACAACTTCCGCCTTGCTGAGACTTGTGCTATCCTTCCATTTGAGTAGCTTCTGTGATGACATTTTTGTTTCCAGTAGTCCAAGAATTCAAGGTTTGAATTGCTTAGTCAGCCTGAAGATCATTTGCTTTGTAGAGGTCTTATTCAGACCTCTACAGTTCCATGTGAGGCCTATCATAGCCCCTCCGAGGGATGATTTGGTTCAACCCTCCCAGACCTCAGATTTAAGAAGAAACGGAAACGCAGGCGGCGCCTCCTTGCACCCCTTTGTCCTTTCCTCCTCCAGCTCTTCATCTTCTATTAGCCCTGCTCCATCTCCAATGTTCATGCCGTTTCTCTCAGCTCCTTCATTCTCACTAACCCTGTTGATTGAAGGTCCATTCTCCACCTGAGTCTGTTGTTCATTAGTCTCTGAATGTTGGGGGGTTGTTGTTAACTTGTTCTGGCATTACCATTACAGAATTGGGAATAACTTCCTTGATTATGCTGGATGCATCATCATCTAACTCATGATTTCCTTCATTCATATCTGCATTCTCCATGGAATCTTTCATACCAGACTTTTGCAGGAGAATGAACTTGGCTTTCTTCCTAGCACCCGCACTCTCATCCCCCACTACATGTTCTTCCAGACAATCAAAAGATCTAGCCCTTTTTACTTATTTTTTTATTTAAGCTCCAATAAAGGAACAGAAAAAGCTGACCTGGTTATAGGGATTCTCCAGGACACTGGAACTCTCTCATCTTCTACCATGACAGCAGAATTTCCATTCTTGTTGTTGCTATGCTCCTCCATTTGTCTGGCCTTCTTCATACGTTGTTCCTCCTCCTCTCTCAACCAGTTCTGAGGTCAAAACAGTTTCTTATACTGTATCACAGTCATTCTTTTCTTCAGGATTTTCTGGACTCTGATGTGAGAAGGTTGGATCCTTTTTACAGGAAGCTCTCTGCGTTTTCTTTTCCTCTTCTCTCCACTCAGGCTTAGGTTAGTGCTAGAGCTGCTCACTGAACCTGAAGCAGAGATGGAAGATCATCTCCTACTTTTCTTTCCTCTACTTGCTTCACCAATCTCAAAGATACCTCTTGGTGATGTCAATTTTGGACTGGCATCCATGCTCGACGTGGTAGGATCCACCGGGATTTCATACCCATCCTCCTGTGTCTTAGACCTATTGTTCCATGAACCAGTTGATTCCCTTTCTTTGTCTTCTACTTGCTTGCCATTTTTCTGTTCATGGGTTGGAAAAGTTATGCTCTCCCCAACCACGTATGAGCTTTCATCTGAGGAGATGATTACCAGCGTTGGCTCGCTCTCTTCCTCTTCGTCTATCCAATCCAGAGGGTCCTCAGGCTCTTCCTGAGAGGGGAGATCCTCCAGCAATTCTCCAGCACGTATTTCTCCAGCCACTTCAACTGCTCCTGAATTAATTTGATTTTCCCCTGGTGCTATAATCTCCAGATCATTTTCTGGCGGGAAATCAACTTGATTCCCAACCAAATCATTATCTATCTTGTTCTCTAATCCTCTGCCAGTTGGCACCAAATTGTTGACTCCAGAGGCTGCAGATCCCTGAACACGATCCACCAATGCTTCTGCCCGCTGTCCATTTGCTTCAAGGGGGCCCTGAACTTGTCCCATTTGTGCCGTTGGACCTTCAAACTGTATTTCTGCAGTCCTAGGGCCTTCCTCCCCAGGCTCTCCAGACTCCTGATTCTCCACTAAGAAATCTTGAATATTAAACTGATTAATAGACAAGTGAGGGAGTGGGTCTCCTATATCCATTAGCTCTCTTGATGCCAATTGTTGTTGTTGAATTTCTCTCATCACCTCAGCATTTTCCGCTAGCATGTTACCTTAAAATTTCCCTCCTTGTTCCTGAGAGCCAACTAAATTACTTGCTTGTTCTTCGTCCTCATTTTGCACATCCATGGGGACATCATTATTTTGTTGAGCAATCCCAAAATAGGGATCAAAGTGTTTTTGTTGAAACGGCTCCACCGGGGTCCCTCCCGGAGCTCCAGTATAATGAGCTCTCTCCAGTTCCCCCTCTGTCCTCATTGAAAAAAGGAACCCCTCTTGTACTTGATCACCCGGAAGCTCTCTATACCTCTGCCACCTGGAAGCCATGTAATTCTCCGGCATGTTTGTATTCCTTTTCTCTGGCCTATGCCTGTGAGCATTCATACTTTCCGGGAACATTTCCTTCTTTGGATCATACATGTAGTCAGTTCCCCTCTCCGCATTGTGACTTTGGATCCTTCTTTCAAGAAAAATATCCAGGTCCATGTTGCTGATGATTGGGCACCTTTGAGCTAGATGTCCAATGACCCCGCATCTCTGGTAGAACCTGTGCATCCTCTCGTATTTCATGTCCAGCCACATTGTTTTTCCAGTCATCAACTCTGTGTAGTATCTTGAAAGCAGTGGTTCACCCGAATTGACCCACAACGTTGCTCTCATATATTTGGTATTTTCCGCTGGAGTAACATCTATATCCAAGTCAATAATCTCCCCAGCTTGATTGGCCGCTTTGATTAGTGCCCGAGGCCCAAAGTATTCATTGGGGAGGCCATGAATTTGTGCAGGAATTTTTATCTTCTCCACAGTGATTCTCCTTAATGAAATGCCAGCTCCATTCCTCCTCAGAGCCAGAAGTCCACCATCCACTGCAAAAGGACTCCGATGAAGAACTGCCAGAGCCTCTTCCCTAGTATTAAATTTGAATACAAAAAAGTTTTCACATTTGTGTGTGACTGTGACCCTCATTCTCCAGAATTCCGCCACATAATCTCTCATTCTCCTGAGGCTGAAATCCCTATTATCTGCCCAGAAGCCAAGAAGCGTATGTTGTTGCAACTGGACTGATTCCTCAATGTCTTTTTGTGTGAAGCGAACTACTCCGCCCCTTCTGGTAGGCCTAGCCATATTTCTGAAGCTGAAACCTTGTACTAGCCCTCTCTCCTTTCCTCAGTGTATTCCGAAGTAGAGTGATGGACATTGTACTCCGGAATATGATCAGAAGAACTCAGAGACATGTTGTCTTTAATTCTCCACAATTCTTTAAAACTATATTTGAGATTTTTGTTTTTCACTTTGTGTTTCTTGCCTTCAACTGCTTCTCTATTTATAATGATAGAAGACGCCCCTGGCCATTGCTCTTCCTTATGCATTAAAGAGATTTTCCTTTTTCCCCAGCCCCCGTGATTCTATCTCCATACTTTTTATCAAATCAAAGCAGCAGCTGTACTACTTGGAAGCTAGATTCCTATACAATTCCAGTAATGTAGCTTAATATGATGAATTATGGCCAGTAAGTACCTTTTCTGTCTCCCCTTTGTCGGTGAAGCTGCAATTTCCCGAGATAAAGCAGCCGCCTTGAGTAGCCTCGATTGTCTAACTCGAGACGCGATGATTTCTTTTTTTTACCGTATGGTAATCCTTTCTCATTTTTCTCCTGTGCGTGCCTTAGCTTTTCATTCCATTGGATGAGATTCTGAACCTTGAAGCCCAGACCCTGATCTCTCCGACGGAATCCACTCCATATGCCTACTTTGATCCTTTTTGTGGCTAGATCCTTCATGGTTTGATCTACTAGATCACCATCCCCTAGCTGCCGCCCTTGCTCCGCCCTAAGCACCACCAGGCCTCCTCATGGCAGCACTCCCTTGAACTGCGAATCCACTTGAATTTCCTCATTTTTCTACTAATTTTGCTTAAAAAACCCCTAAATGATAATGGGCTTTCATCAGAACCTCATTCCTTACATATGATTTGAGCAGCAAACTGAATCTACAGTAGAAATTTCGATAGTTTTGATTTGGGGATAGGGACGAAACCCTATTTTAGGACAATTTTGCCCTTGAAAGTGCTCAGGCTTCTCTCTAGATTTTTAGAGAGAGAAAGTGTCTCAGTGATGAACTGAAGCTAGATCAAAGTGACATTTCCTATGTTGTTCAGCAAGTCTGTTTGTTCATGCATGCACCTCGAGAGCCACATATGCAGCTGATCAAATGCATTCTTCGATATGTCAAAGGTACTCTTGATTCTGGACCGCACTTGGTCAAGTCCCATTCCAGTTCTATCACTGCTTATTCTGATGCGGATTGGGCTGGATGTCCGGATTCTCGTCGCTCCACTTTCGGTTATTGTGTTTTTCTTAGTGACAATTTGGTTTCTTGGTCCTCCAAGCGCTAGGCGACTATTTCGCGATCCAGTGTCGAGGCTGAATACAGGGGCGTTGCTAATGCCGTTGCTGAGACTAGTTGGCTACGTAATCTTCTTCTTGAATTACATGTCCCTGTTCGTCGTGCCACACTAATATATTGTGATAACATTTCTGCAGTTTATCTTTCCAGCAATTTGGTACAACATCAGCAGACCAAACATGTTGAGCTTGACATACATTTTGTTCGTGAAAAAGTTCAGGTTGGCCAAGTACGCGTTCTTCATGTTCCTTCTGAGTATCAATATGCAGACATTTTTACGAAAGGACTTCCGCATCATCTTTTCACTCGTTTTCGTTCATCCTCCTCCCGCTCCGACTGCTGGGGTGTATTAGTTGTATATTAGTTGTGCCAATATTTGGTTTTCTAAAATAGCTACATTGTATATTTGGTAGGATTCTCTTTATACACTCTATTTATATTCAATGAGAATGAATCACCCAGTAGGGAATTTTACAATCTTACACTTTTATCTATTTAAAAAACAATTTCAATGTTTATTATTATGATCTAAATCAAAACCACGTACTCTCAAGAATGAAAGAAACAACTAATTTTCTAATATGCTCATCTCAACAGTTAACAATTTCCTTCCAAAGCTCATATACATACTCACAACACACACACTCACACACACTAATTAACACACGTGGCAACCGCGCGATCACTCTTGATCCTCCGGATCCCCGTAACGGCTCTTAGTCCCCAAGTCCTTGTTCCTCCCCTTATTTCTGTACCGGCGTCGTCTGCGTATCGCTTCCATATCCAACCTCCCGGTCTCCTTAAACCGCTGCTTTTCCACCGGATCAACCACGCACTCCGGCGGCGCGACAGGGTATCTCACGCTGTCGTAACAGTAGGCGTAGTACATGTGCTTCTGCCGGAACCTGGCCATCGCCGCCCTCTGCCGGGGTGAGATACGGTTGTAGTTGGCCGTCTCGAGTGCCAGCTGATCTTCCTCCCCGTCGCAGCTGCGCCGATCGCCGAACACTTCTTCCAGCGGGTCGACGGCGCAACCGTCGAGAGCGAGGTCGGTGAAATGGGCTACGAAAGGGGCGTACTTGTAGTTGGTCCGGTACCGGCCGCCGGAAGTGGCCCAGTCGGAAGCGTCCCAGATGGTGGCGTACAGTGCCATGGGCTTGGAGGGGTAGTCTGCTCCCATGGCTTCGTGCCGGACGATTTCCCGGATTGGGACGTCATCTATGTAAAATCTGCAAATTATTATGAAATATTAATATTGTCAAGTGACTAAATTAATTTGAACAAAATTGAATTAGAGTAGAGTGTAAAAATACGCTCAAATTTTGTATTAAATATGAGCCGTTTAAAAATGTTATGATTATATTTATCTTGTACATTACGAAAATTATAGATCAATTATTTTACTTCAAAACTAAGTGTACTGTACGTGTGATATTTGACTTTGCATGAGACAGTCCCAACAAATTAACTTGGGTTCATTGCATGTTTGCCTCTTAGGGTGTTTAATCGATTAGTTGTACCTAACTCAAGTAATTAATTAGGTGCACTTTTTGAAAATAATAACTTTAAGGTAACCTAATAACGTTATAATTTTGATGTGGGGATACTTTTATTCCACAAAAAAGACCCGCCGGCCTATATAAGTTAAGACAAATGGTCATGTTTGTCTTGATCCTCCACCGATCTTAATTGAACGGAATTAGATTAACTAAATTGAAAAATAAAATGAACATGACTAAACTAACTTGAGTTTCATAAAATTATATTTTCACTGAATTCAACTGAAATAATCCGATCTACAGAAAAGTTCAGGCAACATCGTCGTAAAATTGCTACACCTTTTTATTTAATCGATTATGTATAACGTTAGCTTATATAAGAGTCAATTAAATAAACTAATAATTGATTCAGCAAGTTAAAATCTCCCAATAAGTATTACAAGTGTGTATTGAATATTACAATATATAAAAATATCCATCTAGTTGATACATGAAATTTAAGTTTTATTATAGACTAGTTGAATGGGGTAACCATTTATTTACTGTGAAAGAATATTTTTAAAAGGAATAAAGTTTACTTAACATTTAAAACTTTATTAAAGTATGGTCTAATCACAAATATTCATGTAAAACTAAAGTGTAAGATGAAGAGTGTGATTGAAAAAGTGAATCACAATTATTGACTACTCTAAACATAAAACTAAATTGCGTCTTCTCCCGGACATCCATATGAAACTTAGTTTCAAATGAAAAGTAAAAGTAGAAGGACTAATCCGGACTTATTTGTAAATTAGTTCAATTCAATTTAATTCAGTTCAATGACGTAACTTGAGTGCATGATATTCAGTTTAATTCAGTTATTCTGTTTTTCAATATATTGATTTTCACTTTTGGTCCAATTTACTTCATTTTATAAAATAAGTGGAGACAAACATTGCCTAAATATTAATTCAAATTTGAAATTAGTATCCACGCATAGAAGATATCACCGGTATAGTAAATACAAAGGTTTGAAAGTTTCAAGGATGATCTTCTTGAATTTTTTGTACTCACTTTCCGTGTATAATAATCAACGTAAAATAAAATAAAGAAATAAATAATAGGCCGACTTTATCCTCCATTAGAAAGATAGTGGCATGACTTTGGAATCATATGCAAGCCTAATATTTTTCTAGAATAATTAATACTCCTAAATTAGTGGTCAATTCCAAATGGATGACTATGATGATGGGGCGCATGCAAATGACAATAATGATAACGATAATAAGAATAGACCAATAAAACACATACTCTAGTTGAATAATAATAATTATTATTATTATTAATTTTCGTCAAAAAAAAATAAAATAAAAAACTGAAGTGGTTGAGAAAACGTACATGATCTTGCTTGTGGTCCAAAGTATGCTGTAGCGATGAAACTCTTTGGAAGGGTCAAACCAAAGGTAGTATCGTTCTTCTCGTCCTCTATGGGTGCTCCCGTTCCCATACATGTTCGTTTGGAATCGCCATGCTTTTCCTCTTATGTTCCCCAAGAACTCAAAGTCCAATTCATCATGTGTTTTTTGGAACAACTCTTGGTTTGAGGTCTACACACATATCAAAGTCGCACAACACAATCAAATTCTGATCCGACAATTCAATATAATGCACCAACATCGTAGAAATGGTCAAATTCTGATCCGACAATTCAATGCATTAGGTAATCTGAATTGATACTTTGATATGAACACGGTCAAATGATGATCCAACAACCCAACACATTAGTGATTTGAATGATATAGATATCAGTGATATAATATTTGTAGATTAAAAGTACTCAAAAGTCAAAATGTTATGTGATGTGTGTGCTAAGAAACGAAATCCTCGTATGCAAAAATTTGATTAAATTGGACAAAATCAACTCTTAGTTTTTTCTAAATTAGTATGCTAATACGTGTAAGATATGAAAAATAAAGAAATGAAAATTCAGTTTCTTTTATTTGACTTAATCTTCAGTCTATAATTTTGATTCATTGTTAGGTATGCTAACCATAAAGTTATGCATCCGTGTGTGTAAGAAAACATACTGAAAAAAAGAGGGTTATTTACTTATTTTTATAAAAATATGCTAGCGACCATGTTCTAAAAATACCAGAAATGGTAACCAAAACATATTTTGGGGACATTGGTAGAATATTGTAGCTTAGTTAATTTGTTTTCTCTTTTTCTATTTATAGCGCCTTGTAATTATGTCGAAGTTTGGCATAACGAACACTCACATAGAAGGCTACAACCACGCCAGCTGTATAATCGGATGGCAGCTTGATTTTAGCACTAAAGAACCCGTGGTTGTAAAGATCAGAAGACTTAAACCCAGAACCTGCATATATATACACACACATATATACAAACAGTCAAATTCAAAATCTTGTTAAAATCATCACTTTCCTTAAAATATCAATTTCCACCACCCCATCCCAAATACATATCCCTCCACCACATAAACGGTCGGAATTCAGACGGTTTACGTTGAACGGGGCGAGTATGATCAAATAAATTTAGAAGATGATGAAATCGCATGCATGCCTGTGAATTGGTCGAGGTGGAGGCGGACGGCGGCGCCGTCGTCGGATCGCTTGATGTTTGCGTCGCCGAAGAGAGGGGAGAAGCCTTGGTTGAACGGAATCGTGGCGATGGGGCCTAAAGCGGAATCGGTCGTCGCTGCAGTCTGCAGTATTAGATGATGATGATGAAGGAACAAAAAGGATATGAGAAAGGCTAGACTATGCAACTTTTTGGCCATTTTTTTCTGTCAGAAAAAATATGGGTTTTTGGGGGTTTTTTGAAAATTATGATGATGATGATGATCGAGCGTTCAGTGAGAGAGAAAATGGTAAAGTGATTTTCTGGTATGGAAACACAGGAGTTCGCTGTTGTTTATAAATAAAGAGGAAGAAATTAAGAGAGAGAAAGTTGATGGCAATATGGAATCGATTTATTCAATATAATTTTTTTTGTTGCGTTTTGATTGGCGGCTGCCTCGTTGAATCAGATTCTTTTATTTTCGTGAGTCTAAACGGTCACACATATAGCAATATATATAGCATGGTGTACCACACAATGGATTACTGGATTATACACACTTAAATAATTTATAATATTAATTAATCTATCAGTAATATAATTATTATATATTTCGGTTTTTCTAACGAGTGCCCATGGGCACTCGTTAACATGTATAAGATTCCATGGATTATGGTGTAGTTAACATTGATAAATACAGAATTAATTATTACGAACATCTATACATTAATTGGGTGTGAATGCATTGAATTTACGTGGTAAATACATCTGTTTGTCTTAATTACGTGTCAATTACTGTATACTTACCATTGGATTCTATTTACGGATTATTTATCGTACACATATTTAAAATTTACATTGTCTGGTAATAAATATATTCATACAATTTAGTGGTTATATTTTAGTTTTTATAAACCCACCAACTATTACTATAACAAAGTTGTATTTGGATAGCTTTATAAATTTTATAAATAATGTATTTGAATTTTTTTTGAAATAATACATGTAATAAACATATTAAATATTAATTAAACAATAATGAATTCAAACATTTAAAATATTGTTATCTTGGAAATTTTATCAAATGATATATTATTTTAATACCATAAACACAATTTATTTTTGAATTCAAATATATTGTGATTTCAAATGGAATAATATCAAGTAAATATATTAGACAGATATTGTTTACAGATATATGTGTACCATGAATAATCATCGTCATAAGAAACAAGTAGATGGTAAATATAAAGTAATTAAGACAAAATAGATGTATTTACCACGTAAATTCAATGTATTCACAGCCAATTAATGTATAGATGTTCGTAATAATTAATTCTGCACTTATCAACGTTAACTACACAATAATCCATGGAATCTCATCCATGTTAACGAGTGCCCATGGGCACTCGTTAGAAAAACCGTATATATTTAAATATATCAAATTCAAATTCAAATTTCAAGTGAGGATGATTAAAACGGTACAAGATGTGTTTATTTTAGTTATCGTAAAAGTAGGGATTTTTATAATTATAGTCAAGATATATTGATCAAGTGAAGATTTACTATGCTACATTATTTTCGTTTTTAACTAAGGTTTGAATTTTAATTGGTGGTTGTTAATGTTTTTGATTTAATATGTTTGATCTCGTGTTTCTTAGGGCTGGCAATTTCTGACACGACCTGAAAATCGGACCCAAACCGAACACGATTTTGATGGGTTTGGGTCGACACGAAACACGGCATGGGTCAGTGTTGGGTTAGACACGAATGACACGATAACAAAGTAGGTTGGGTTTGGGTCAAACCCGTGGGTTGGCGGGTTGATTCGTTTGACTCATTTAAAAATTATATATATATATATAAATTTTTTAAATTAAGGACTAAGTTGTAAATGAATTTTTTTTATTATAGAAGGAATTTGGTTTTCATTAAATAGGATAAGTCCGGAATCAGAAATAAATGTGAGGTGATTAGGGGAATGATTTATGCAAAAATCATGAGAATTAGAGTGAGTTGATTTCACTTCCATTTGCAGAAGACATTAGGGGAATGGTTTTTAAACATTTCATGGATAATTTTTTGTGATTTTATGAAGAAAAGTTTGGATATTATTTTAATTTATTAGGTATTTAACTTCTTTTTACAGTTGAAATTTTCCACAATAATTAATGGGTTTTTCGGGTTGCCGGGTTTTTAATAGGCTGGGTTTGGGTCAAGAAAATATGACCCGAAATATTATTGGGTTGAGTTTGAGTTTATGTTTTCAAACCCGTCAACCTGTTAACCTGAACCCGCCAACCCAACCTGATTGTCAGCCCTAGTGTTTCTGTTATAAAATAGTGACAAAGACTCTGTTTACTAGAGTTTATTTCTTGATAAACTGAACTAAACTGAACTGAACTGAATTGAACTGAACTAAAGTGAAAATTGATGTATTGAAAAATGGAATCAGCATGACTGAATTACCCTGAATTTCAACTGAACTGATCTACAAATAAACTCTGATAAACTGGTCAAAGTCTTGTTTCACTCCGTTATATAATGAGTATTTAACATGGGTCTAACCGCGTAACAAAATCTTTTTTATTTAAGCTAGGATAAAAGAAAATTAATAAATATTTCAAATTTATGATATTCCAAAAAATGTAGGAAACTTTCTTTCTTGAAAATATTCACAAATAGGCCCTGTTTACCGGAGCTTATCTGTAAATCAGTTCAGTTCAGTTCAGTTCAATTCAGTTTAGTTCAGTTCAGTTCAGTTCAATGAAAAATGTAATTTGATAAAATTCAGGTTAATTCAGTCATGCTGATTCCATTTTTCAATACATCAATTTTCACTTCAGTTCAGTTCAGTTCAGTTCAGTTCAGTTCAATTCAGTACATCAAAAAATAAGCTCTAGTAAACATGGCCATAATATTGTCGAACAATAATATATTCAAAACCATTTCTAAAATTACTTACTATGTTAACCAGAATTTACTGATGCAGAAAACAAGAAAAAAAACAAAATCAGAAAATGGGAGTACGTACGTCGGCGTATGACTTTTCTTTTGTTGGATATTTTAGTTTGCATGCATGGAATATTTCTTTTTTTTATATACCTCTCATTTTCATTCACGTATTGTTGATTTTTAAGCTTTTTTTGTCATCACCGGTTTATATATGTAATTATCTCATATTTAAGAAACAAGACAAAAATAAGTATCATACAATCAACTCATAACCACTACATAATTCACGAAAATACAGACGATAAGTACGAATATTTATGATGGTTTCACATCAAAAATGAATTATTGCTATTGACATATATATGTAATATTAATACTATTAAAATGACTAATATTGTGACAGTAATTCATATTTTAGTTGTTTATATAAAAATTGAAATTTATATTGTTCAACTTTATATATATGTATGTACAAAAACAGTGTTTTATGATCATTCTTTCACTAATTAATAATATTAGCTCAACAAGAATTATATAATTTATTTTAAAAATCTTATTCCACTAGCATTGAGAATAAACTTCGATCGCGATGTTCGAAAGTGGAAAAAAATTGAAAATAATATCCAAATGGTAAAACGTGATTTACAATTAAACTAATATCACTTTTGATATCTTTATATTAATTAATCGGTTAGGTGTCACAATATTGGTTGTTTTTGGTTAGTCTTTTGGTTTAAAAGAGAAAAAAAAAGAGAGTCGTGCTCTCTAAGAAAAGATAAAGTGGCGATTGCGATTTTCACAAAGAAGGAAGAGTCATGCCTTTCTTCCCCATTCATTTTCCATGGTTACATCTTACAATACTTTTACATCCTACCATACAAAATCTCTATCGACTATAGATTACAAGAAACGGTAAAATCATATTTACTATATGGCAAATTCTCATTTGAGATCTGTCTCAAATGAGACCAAAGATTATATGAGACTGCAATTGATTGAATTTGTCGTTGGTGACCTTTAAACCCGCCGATTTCCTTGATTGAATTTGTTGTTGGTGAAATTGACCAAAGAAATGATCAAAAAAATTGACCGAAAGATCAAATTAACTGAAAATCAAGGCAAAACAAAAATAGTCAAGGACATTTATTGAAAGATCAAATAAACTGACTAAAAGATCAAGCAGAAACAGTAAATGCTCATTCCTCTGCTCTTGGTCTCCACAAGGACATGTCTCACCCAAGACTTTCTCTTATCATATATCTTAAATTTAACCTATTTGAAATGGGTCAGAAATTAATAAACCAATAACAACCCAAATAGCAGTCATATACCCCAAAACTAGGGTGCACTTTGCCCCTGAATCCCGACTCGCTGGCCTGGCAGCAAGATCCCATTTTGGATCATTTGCAACGCAGAATATATTTAAGGCACAATACCAATATATATACATTTTATTGTAATGTACTATGATGTATATTTGTTCATCTCTTTCATGACTAAATTAAAATTACAAAAATGTAATTTATCATTTGAAAAATAAGCTATTAAATTTTAGAGAACGGGACACTACCTGAACTCAGCTAATTACAATTACATTATAATTTATGTTTGAATTTTTATAAATTGTAACTTTACTTTATTACACAAATTGGGTGGTCTTGCTGTTACACATGAAACTAGATTACAATTGGGACACTACCCTTATAATCATTACAACCTGAATCATTGCAATTAGTCTTGTTAATTTATCCAATTCAACCTTAAGAATACTATTTGTGGTAATAGTACCAAATAAGAAATAACATAGGACCCCAATTTTATTTTATTTTATGGCTACTTGACTTACTTTTCATACACAATTTTAGTATTATTTCTGCATTTTACTCTTTTTTTGAAAATATTTCTGCATTTTACTTAGCTTCTACGTGAATTTAATTATCTGTATTTCTATATTGTAAAATTTTAAATATATAATTATTATTTCAAATTCGTACCTATTGAAAATGAAAACTCCTCTTTGTTGGATATTTATTTTTGCATTCATGAAACAGTTATAATATTTTGCCCCGTTGATGTGAATGGTTGAATTTTGGAGTTTAAATTAAATAATAAGTTTGACTTCGCAAATTGTATAGTTAATATTCTTGTTACACTGTCAGTTATGCGCAATAGACCAATATCTGTCCACCTGTCAAGTCTGTGACTCCACCATGCAAAGTTGCGTATATGCTAAACCAAAAAATTTAAGGTTTGTCATGATTATTAAATTAATTAAAAAATAAAACAAATAATTGAGACAGTCAAATATTCCCAACATTATCCAAGTTCCGTGACCAGGGAAGTAAACAATATTGATGGATATTATGAACAGGCCACAGCTGTTCCTTTGATATACTACTATACATCTTGCAACTTGGAGTTTGGATTAACGTAGTAATTGTTTTGCTCCATTTTCCTGCAAAATATGAATTTGTGGTTTAAAGTTTTCTTCTAGATGGATTTTTTTTTTCTGTGACTTCATGAATAATAATAAAAGCTTTTTCGCAACCAACAATAGTAAAATAAGCCATTTTTCTCTTGCATGTCCGTATTTTTACCATAATACCCCAAATATTGTTAAGGAAAAAAATGAGGTTGAAATCATATGGTTCTATCAGGGGCATTATGATAAAATGTGAATCTGCAAGAGAAAAATGGACATGCATAGAGAAATTGCTTAAAATAATGGTCGTAATCTTTTAAGGAAAAACCGAAAAAGTGTATTACATGTACACTTCAAAAGACAAATGATATAATATAGATCACGATAACTCTTATTTTATTCGCGCTTGAGCGAAAGATGTGAAATAGTTTTTGATCCACATAGCCTCTAAACATCATAATCTTCAGGCATGTCTTTACTTCGGGTGAATGATGAAAATAGCCTTCAATTCAAATAATATTCAACAATAAGCTAAATTATCTTTACTTTAATCGGGTCGAGGAGTTGTTAATTTGAAATCAAACTCTGATTCATTCCTTATCATTTTCATGAGTCTTAACGGGAAAGGAAAATGATTTCTGTACTCAAAAGGGTGAATCATTGCATTTGCCCATCTCGTCTCGTCCATGTTAAAATTATATGGCGTTCTTGACATCTAAGATTTTGCATATTTTAAATATAATTGATCATGTGCATTTTTGTGGGTGGGATTTTGTATCATTACAATTTGGCTCCAATAACTTATTCAAATTATTTTAACAGTTATCATAAAATATATAGTTACTTTTTATTTTTTTAAATGTTAATTAATTAAAATTATTAAATAAAAACATGATAATTGGATTTAAAAATATCAAACTACTTATAGTTTTTTTCAGATTCTCTTTTGTCGTTGTTGCCATAATTTCCCACTCCACATGCACAAATATATACATGATCATGATAATACTAGTTATCCCACCTACGGATGAGTATACGTATTTCATCCAATTATTTTATTTATTTATTATGTATATAATCATATCAACATGTTCAGTTTTTTTTAGCCTCGTTTGCAGAGCTTTTTAGTTCATGAAAAAATTATTTGTTAAATTTTGGCTAATTCAATCATTCTAATACTTATTTCAACAAACTAACTTTACTTCAATTTAGTTAAGCTTAGATAGATATAGCTTTTTACCTCTAGGAAAAAGACCACAAAAGCCAAAAAAAAATCAAAATCAAAATTGCTTGGTTTAAGCCTATCTTAGGTCTTAAATTCAATGTAGATGCTTCCTGGTCCTCTTCCTCTCTATATACTGATATCTGTCTCCTCATTAGAGATAATAGAGGTGGTTTTATATATGCTCACAGTAAGTACATCTTTGCTGAATCACCTTTGGAGGCTGAAATGAGAGCCATACAGCTTGCTGTAAACTATGCTAGTGGTTTTTCTGAGCCAATTATCATTGAGTCTGATTGTCTAAATGTTATTTCTTCTATTCTCAATCATGTCACTGCTGATTGGAAACTTGTTCACTTAGCTGATACAATTCATCATCTAATCTCTTTATTCTCATTGATCCATGTTCATAGAGAAGGGAATATGCTTATTGATGCTATAGCTAAATTATGTTTAGGAAACAAGCATGATGCATCTTTTAGTTTTGGATCTCTCCCTGATAGGATTTCTATAATGGATGCTACAAATGTATAATTTTTGTGTTTCAGGTAGAATAGGAGCAAATCACCTTCTATATCGATCTCTTACACAGCTCAAGTAATTCACTTCTACTCCTGTAGTTGTGCTCAGTGGAACATTATGAAGATTGATGGTGGCTGGTTTATTCCAGCAACTCCCCTGGCTCCATTTTTGCATGAAGTAGTGGAGCTTAAATGAGCATGACTCATTCTCTCTATTACAGAATTCATTCCAAATAGGCTTATACATTTTTTACTGTATATATTATCACCTTTAGCTTGATCTCTTGACTAAATTAAGTTTCATTTCGATGATTCTCTAATCCGTTCGGAGATTATAAGCTATTAGGTTGATCATAGACTAGGTTTTAGCCCTTTTTTTTTTTTTTTTTGAAGCAAATATATTGCTTCATGACCTGTAGCTCTCATCATGTAACAGCACTAAACTGGCTTCGACCTCTTTTTATTTTGTACTTGTCCTTTTAACAGGTTTGAGGGGACTAATATAATCCTCCCACCTCTAAGGTAGTTTGATCTTAAAAAAAAGACATATAGGCCTTACAATATTCCAATACTTAAATCATTCACAGTAATCATATTTTTGCTCAGTTTATCCTATAATTTTTCATGTTAAAAATTGATGTTAGCCGTTTTCTAATAAAGTATAAGAAAGCAAGTAAAAGGAATACAACATTATAGTGTGTGCTATATTTGTGATGCTTGAGTGCCGTGAAGTCTGAGAAAAGAGTAAATTCCAGAATATCATTTGTTCATGACTTGTATGCAGTGAAATATGACATTATATGCCAGCATATATAAGAAAGACAAATTCGGGACAAAGAATATATATGTTATTATTTGTACTAAAAAGGACAAATTCGAAACAAAGAATATATATGTTAATATGGCCTACATGAGGCATCTAAAGTACGTACATATACAATGCACGAACCCAATTTGAGACCATAAATCTTTGTCTGGCCAATTTATTATAAAATGAATGAATTATAATAAACAAATTATTCAACAAAACGCATTTTTAATTGATTCAAAAAGATTGCGATAAGTAAAGATTTTTGCCAGCAGTAGTAGTACTGTCTAGTCTTGTAATTACATGATTATAATTAAGAAGAAATTAAAAGATTATAGACAAGGTGGGCATACCAACTTAACTAACCAAGCTATAATTTATAAATGTGTGTGGCTAAAACCTAAGTACTACATAAGATAATCCACATTTCACTATGCATCACTAATTAAGGTTTAGTCGTTGAACCACTTTTCATTAACTACCTATTTCTAAGCAACAAACCAAACCAATAATACTTCAAGGAAAAAATGAGAAAGGGTGAATTGAAACCTATCTCAATTGCTCTAATATATGAATAATTATGTTTAATGCGAAAAACACCCGTCATAAAAGTGATCAGACGTGAAAGTGAGAAGATCAACAATAATATTGAATGGTTATATTTAATACATAAAAGACAATTACAAAAAAAATTAAAAATACCAGATAGTATACTCTAAAATTTAATGGGAAAAATATAGTAAATTAATCTCAGTTATAAATTCAACCAGGAAAAAAAAAACGATTGGATAAAATATCAATGTAAATTAACATCATTTCAAACTATATGTCATGTCTAATCATCATGTGTATTATTGAGTACCATTTTAAAATGGCCATGTACCATTAAAAATATAAATATGTTAAAGGCATTGTTCTTCTAGATTGATATAAATTGAACAAAAAAAGAAAATGTAAATATTACTATTTAAACGAAATTAACCATAATTTTATTTGATATATATTGAACTAAACAAAAATAAATATAATAAATTTTAATACTAATATATAGACGAAATTCACCATAGTTTTATTAAATACAAATTGAATTGAATGAACTAAAATGTTGTTAGTAGGTGAAAACAAGGTCTTTCTATCAAATTTGATAAACATTATAATTCCTATAAACATTAAATTTGATAATAAAACTTCCCATCAAATCTATAACTTAAAAAATTGCTATAATTTCTTTGGCCAACAAGGGTACATGTAGCAATATTGAATAGTTAATATTAAGATAATGATGATGAAGATTGAATATTAGAAAATTATTTGTGGTGTTCATAGGTTCTTTTACTCACATCATGGTTCATCGACTCAATCAGAGTCTCAAGTTGATGATTCAAAGTTTAAGTGACCTGCTAGTGGAGGGAGAGAGGTTTAAAGGCGGTTCCAACGTACCAGAGAAGGCACAATGGAACCGCCTTCTGTGGCCGTGCCGTAAAACGGAAATAATTTAAGGCGGTTCCATGAACCGCCGTGGTTGTTTACGTACTTTCGAACTCGCAAACTACGTTCGGTCAAATACTTTCGATATCGCATGTATCATAGCCATCGGGGTGTTTAGACATATGCGTACGATATCGATGGTATTGAGAGCTGAGTTTAGTATACATTCGAGTTCGACAGCCTAAAATATAATACTGGGGTTTCGATATCGAGTATATCTGAAATATATATTCGATATCGAAACTAGAATTGAAATTTGAAATCTAAAAACATGACTTGTCGTATTCGAAACTCCATGCACCATACTTCGATATCGCAAGTATCACAGCCACCTGGGTGTTTAGATACATGCGTACGATATCGATGGTATTGGGATGTCAGTGTAGTATACATTCGAGTTCGACAGCCTACAATGAACTACTGCAGTTTCGATATCGAGTGTATCTGAAATATATATTCGATATCGATAATGTAATTGAAATTTGAAATCTAAAAACATGACTTGTCGTATTCGAAAGTCCATAAACCGTAATTCGATATCGATTAATTACTATATGAACCAAAACTCAAATAAACTTGTGGCGATATCGAATATATGTACGAACCTCTTCGATATCGTAATAAGCTTTGAAGATCCATGGAATTCACTACACGCTTTCGATATCGCAACATGTGTTTTAATCCAACGTAATCGAATTGATTAAAATCCTAACGACGAGCGGCTGATATCGCAAGCAAATTCGGCTGAAGCTCTGTCACAAGACCAGAGACACATCTCGATATCGTATGAGTTATGTGATGTTTGCGCTATCGAATATTATGTCGGTTATAATGTTCGTGCGATATCGTTAAGGTTAGAAAGGGAACGAATAATAAACGCGATACCGACAGTAAAATTCGGCTCAACCCCTGCTGCAATGCCCGAATATGGTGACGATATCGAAAGTGTTGTCTGTCATATGCACAGGCGATATCGAAACCTATAATTCCAATATTTTCGAGTTCGAAACGGATAATTCTAATATTGCGCTTTCGAAAGTTACATCTGCCCAGACAACCAAAAGCTACACTAATAGATAAAATCCAAACCACATGTAACATTAAACTAGTCTATGATAGCAGAACAACACAACTAAATTATCATTTAACCTAAATCTATGCTAGGAGAAACGGGGATGATATTACCCGACCACGAACCAATATAAGGTGGCGTGCGAACTTATTTCTTGCATCATTCAATTCGGCCATAGTGTAGGGAGTTTGGTCATCTTCAAAAATCTACATTTTTGTGATATAATAAGGAAATTAAAAAATCGATGTCAAGTTATATTCCAAAGTTTAATGAGAGATGAAAAAACTAGATGATGAAGAAAATGAGCCTACTTGACGGAGATCAAGATTGTCCAACGTTAGAGAATCAACACACTTGTCGGTAAATATGAATGTGTAGTAGCCACATTCCCAAGTAGATCGTTGTCTCTTGTACTTTGTTGAGTTGAAAATCCAAAACGGTAGTTAGACAATGAAATTATGTCTAAAACATTAAAAGCAACACAAATGAAATTGCTTACCGTTATTTGTATGAGTTCAAAAGATTGAAGGGTATTATCATTAACCTCATGCATAACCACCTCGACAAGATCGGCGAAGGCTTTGGTTGGTGGAAAGTTTAGAGAATCAATCCAATAAACTCGCTTTTCCTCGGGTAACATAGCAACAAAACGCCAATGGCCACTAGTACAAAATTGACAACATTATTAGGTTTTAAATAAGACAATAACATAAGTTATCAACCCGGAAGTATATAGAAAGATGATTACCCTTCTAGGTAGGGGCCTATGAATATCTTCTTGGTTTTCATACGAAGTAAATTGGTAAGATAAGCACGTTGGCTTGTTGGTGCCTTGCCTTGAAATATAGTCATGGATTGGGGACAAAAGAAACCTATCCAATCTTTTTTCTTTTGCAAAGACTTGTGATGCATATAGCTAATAGTGTAATTGTAAAAAATTAGTACGGGATTTAAAGGTAAAAATAATATCATGCAAAATGAATATGAGGAAACTTACGTTTGATGTAGTGATAGTATAGTGGAGTCCAAATCCAACATATGCCAAAAATCTTTGAAATCTTGCAAAGGAACCTTCAAGTCCCTCCTCACTCCGAACACTTGCTCGTTACCCGAAAATTGACATATCATATTTATGTCTTTGTGATCCAAGTACTCATGTAATGTTCTAACGAACATAGGGAGTGACCTCAACAATTCAAGTGTTTGCTTTGCGTCAAAAGAGGATGGGTATTTTTTAGCTATTGTTGGTTTCTTCAACTCGGAAGGTTTTTTCCTAACCGGTATGTCACTACAATTTCCATCAACTATCAACCAACGCGGCCAAATAACAAACCGGCTCACCGCTTGCCCTACCCTAACGATGTCCCCTTCGGGCATTGGTAAAAGTGCCATTTTGTCTATCGCCCTACCTATCCCAACTTTACCAAATCCTACGGGAATGGCAAGTAAATGGTGTGTGCGCATTCCCTCATCAAAAGTTCCATTAGCAACATGTTTTGGGGGTTCGTTATCACCAACATCAATGAAGAGCTTGTATGTCAAAATCTAATGAAATTTAAAATTCAAAGTCAATACTCACGTAAGATTAAATAAATTGACATTGTTAGTGTAGGGATTACCTTAATGGGGGTTGGCTTGGAAGTGATTTCTTTTGCTTTTTCAACGTACTGTTGCTTTGGCTCCAAGTCCACATTTCCATTGATTACCTCAAGTTCTTCGTTTATTGGAGAATGATGTGATCCCCTTGACGATGGACGTCGCTCACCAACAACGACACACTCTTTGGGTGGATGGACGTAACCAATTTGTTGAGCCATTCCTCGTAGCTCGTTTCGCATATCCTCAATCTCAATTCTTTGCTTCTCCATTGATTCGTTTTGCAAGAGGATCGTCTTCTTGGCTAAATATAGTTCCGATGGCTTGGAATTTCCGTTACTTCGCTTAATGCCAAAAGCATCTCGTTGACTCAAGTGGCGACCTACCCCCCTTGCCCTCCCGGGATGATCTTTACCAATTGCTTTAGCCAATATATCACACTTACCTACGGGTGCAAATAGACCTTCTTTTTCTTGAACCACAATTTCATCCTATAGAGATATTATTCATTATTTGGATATAATCACAACACATATATTAAATACAAATAAAGTGAATGAACAAAATAAAACATTATTACCACTTTTTTTGCAACTTGTTCAACTTCGGTCGTTGAGTAATTTCCACCGTCCTTCATCCTTCCTCTAACAAACAATTCATGGCGTGGAATGTCATCATGTTTCAATGGTACCACCTTCTCGAGGGCCTCTTCTAGGGTCATCCCTCCCTCAACCAATTTTGTTGTGTCCACTTCGCATCTCTCTTTAGATATCTTCTTTCCCACCCCTATATACCCCGACCTACTCATAGTATGATAGAGTTTATTTGCCTTTGCACTTTTGATTTTCACATATCGGGTACCCTACAATAAACATGATTGTGTTAGTATAAGTTAAAAATGAAATGAAGGCACACATAACAAAAGTTATAGACTAACATCCGCTTCATGATCAAGAGTCCTTTGCTTGAAAGTTTCCCAACTTGATTCGAGAATACCATTGTATTTGACTCGAGGATGTTGACCAACTCTTTTCCCTCCCTCGTATATGTACTCCTTGGCCAATCTATACTTGAAGTCTCGGCTAGCCTTGGACACTATGTTCAAAGCAATTTTTTTCACGGCTTCCTCATCCGATGCATCAATCTCAAAGGGTTGCTTGTATCAATAACATTGATTGCGTTAAAAAATGGTGCAATAAAAAAACATAGTACAAATTGATAATGAAGTAAAGGTTTTGGTAAAGATGTACCTTACACTCTTCATATAACTTGTCCCTTTTATCTTGGTCGAGTTCCTTCCACGAAATTAATTTTATATCCACTCTTGTTCTACCTTTGCAACCACACCAACTTGACCACAACGCCCTCTCATCCGATATAGCTACACCATGACGATCAAAACTCATTGGTGTCTTAATATGGTTATCCCAACGCCTTTGAACAATCCGGCAATGCTCTTGAGCAACTTTGCGACTACTAAGTTCGTTTGCTACAATATTTGTATTTTTGCTATTGTGTTTACTCTTCTTCTTCGGTTGCTCATCGTTAGCATCCTTTGCACGTTTATTGTTAGCCATATTAAGATCCCTACAAATAGAAGTACATGACAATAGACATGTTCTAGCTATGAACTTATGTCAAAATAAGTTCTCCCAACAAATACTCATACAACATATAGAGGCATAAATTAGTAATACCTTAGTCCATGTTAAGATGACATTAGAGCACAACACATTTAATTAAAGCTTAACCCAAAATGGAGAAAAAAACTCAAACCCTAGGTTTTCAAAAAAAGAAATTGACTACTCACCGTTTGTAGTAATTGATGTTTGAAGTGTACCACCCAACCTTCTCAATGAAAGCCCATTCAATGAACACAACCCTTTAGGTCTTAAGAACCCTAAAGTGTCAATGTGGAGAAATGGATGAAGATTGACCAACAAACCCTCAAATTTCAATAAAGATAGTTGAAAATCATTGCAATAACACAAATATGATGGATTGATTGAGAGATATAGAATAGATGATGTAATGGGAGGGAAAAATTGATGGAAGAGGTGGGTAGAGGGTTTGAAACCCAATAAATGCGCTTACACCAATTATTTTGGCGTTTGGATGTTTTTGGGTGTGTTTGACCCGACGAGATTGCAGCTGACTCGCATTAAATGCGTCCAACCGATAATACTTTCGATATCGAAGGCTAAATTCGTTTGATTAATAAACCTTTTCGACTTCGAAATTTCTTTTTCATGGGCTAGGGTATAAGGTCAATTAGGGTCAACGTGGGTTTCCACATGGATAATACCCACGTTGGTTGCGATTTCGAAAGGTAAATGTTAAGACTTTCGATATCGATGCAGTACTGATAAAACTATTCGACATCGAACATCCTTTTGAGGGTCTAGGGTTTAAGGTCAATGAGGGTCAACGTGGGTAGTACTTGGTTTAGTTGCGAGTTCGAAATTCTAAGTTCTACATTTGCGATATCGAATATAATTTAACAAATTTTACACAAATATGAGAATTATATATTTGCAAAATTAATAAATTATTTATTTTAAATTATATTGTATTGGATATGTGTCATGTTATTGTATTGATCCAAGCTTGTTATAATATAATTGATTAATATGTTTGATTATTAATTTCATATTTCACAAAAACTATGATTGGGATTTTATAACCAGTAATTTAGTACTTCGACATTAATATGATAGATGGTGTTATATTATGTATAATTTTATTGGATATTTCATTGATTGATTGCACTAAATAGATTACTATGTAATATAGTCCATAGTTTGGTTTGAAGTACATAGGTTGCTCATTACTGTGTTGCGTCTAAGTTTGTTGTTCGTTGAATGCATATATGCTAATAGTTGATTACCAATCTATATTAAAACCATGTTCATTTAAATTCACTAAGACTAATATTGTGTTTAAAATTAAAATTAATAACGTGCAACATATTTAAGTTCATCGAGTTAGCGACAAACTAATAACTTTATAAAGTTAAAAAATAGTAACAACGTATTTTTTTTTTACATTGTATTGGATCTTAAATAGCATTATAACTTATACTACAGTATACAAATATAAAAGTTTCGCATCTAATATTATATATGAAAAAAAAGAAATATTAAATAAAACTCATGGTTTATAAGAATCTTCGATATCGATATGTTAATATTATGAGAGAAGCCGAATTCGATATCGAAAACGTAACGTAAATATGTAGCGATATCGAAATAATAATGAATATAACTGTCGATATCGCTACAACAATCTGCTCATGCCCTGTGACATGGAGCGAATAGATTTTCGATATCGAAAGTGTTGTGACTATATAAAAAAAAAAGCGGATTTCCTGAAGTTCAAATATTTTCCCCCAAATCTTCGAAACCTAATAGTCGATTTATATCAAATTCGATTTCGAATTTCCACCCAACCCACCGGAATCATGGTTCGTGAATCAGGAAGAAGAGAGGTACAAACCCGAAACCCAATTCCGAGGCAGGCAAAAGGGAGTGGTCGGGGTACAGGTGCCGGTCCGAGCGTGACTCGCGGTGGCGCCACCAGTAGAGGTAGAGGTCGTGGAGCACAGGGGCGGCCGGAACCAGAGGGTAGGAACCGAGGAAATGGGGAAGAGGAGCGGGATGAACCCGAGGGGAGCAATGCTAGTGGTCAAAACTCCAATCCAAACCCTAGTTCCAACCGGCGTGTTGTCAAGGAAACCTTCATCGACACGGCCGCTTCTGAACGCTATCATGAACGGCTACATAGGAAGGTTATCATCAGCAAGGTATTCAAAAAATCCCAATTAGATAATGATTTGAAATTTGATTACGTTTTGAAGTGGTTTAGACCCCATCACTTGGATGGTTTGTTGTTATTGGAAGATGAGGCCTATCATGAAGAGGTTCTTCAGTTTTATGCTAATTTTAGGAAGAATGGGAAGATGTATTCTACTAGGGTTAGAGGAATAGACATTCCAGTTAGCATGTTCACTATCAACGAGGCTATAGGATGTCCTTATGTGGACGATAGCTTCTTGAGGGGTACGGATCCTAATGGTCCATATGACATGTTTGTCCAAAATAGCTTTGTCAAAAACATTGATATTAAGCTCCCTTTCAAACTGCATAGGATGGCCAAAAAATATTTTAACATTCCAAAAGAATTTGGCTTGGGAAAACCTAAACCCGACTACAAGATAGGGGAACTAACCGGTGAGCAAAGGCTTGTGTACGAGTTCATTGCTATGAATGTATTCCCTAGCGGAGGTCATCCTTGTGAAGCAACAGTCCACAACATCATGCTCTTCTACTTCATCATGGAGGAGCATAAGATAAACCCCGGGTATGCTATTCTCCAATACATGGCAAAGGCAGCCAAGAGTTCAAAGTCGCGACTTCCTTATGGTCGACTGATAACGGCATTGATCCGCAAACAAGGGGTGATACCCGAAGGTTTTCCCTTAGCATCCGAGTACTATGACCACGGGTGGTTGGTCAAGAAGGGGCTTGAACTCAAGGAAGATGGTAAATATGGCCCAAAGGACCCGAAGAAGAAGAGGTTAACTCCTGGTAAGCATTTGTAATTTTGTGTAATTACATGTTTTAATTTTATTAATTTTATTAATTTCATTATTTTATAATTAATACTTCATGAATTTGTTTAGGCCAAACTCGGAGGTGGCAATCTCACTTGGACCGTCAGCTAAAACTGCTTGAATCAGAGATCGAAGCAAGGAATAAGGCATCGGAGGAATTTGAAAATGAATTGAAAAGAATGGGAGACATTTTTGGCTATCCGATGGACATAAGTGCAGGTGAAGGAGAGCCATCATATGAAATTGATGAAACCTTCGACGTTAATGCTAGAGTTGTGCATTCCGACAATGATAGTGATGATTCCAATGAGGGTGAGAACTTTGAGCGTGACAATGACGAAGAGTCAGAAGAGGAAGAGGAAGATGATGAGGAAGAGCAAGAGGATGAGGAAAGGGACCATGAAAGGGAAGGTGACCAAGATGATGAAGATGAAGAAGGAGATGAAACTGATGGTTCATCTGATGAGGAAGATGATGGTGACCTTGATCATAGTAAAAGGAGGCGTACAAATGCCAATGACGGCTCCGGTTCCAATGGATCAGAATCTGATGATGATGTCGATGTTGGAGGTCAAGGCGCTGATCGATTTCAAGTACAATATCGGAAGTGATTTAGCTTGACTGAATGTGTAATTGCTTTCCTTTGTGTTGAACAATATTTGCACTTTTGTAGGTGTTTTTAAATGTAACTTGAATGATGGTTGGGAATTTGATTAACCATGATGGTTGTTTTGCTCTTTAATGTTTTTTATGTAGTATTCGCATAAGTTAATTTGCACTTTTCAGAAATACATTATCAAAATGAGTTTAATAGTTCCAAAAAAACTGTATTTTTACGATATCGAAATATCTATCAAACACACTTTTCGATATCGAACGAATAAATTTTTATGTTTACGATATCTCTAGTTGATTCGCTACAGGTAACAGAGATATGGCCTCCTGAACCTTCGATTTCGAAAGTGCATTCCGGTATTAGTTTTAACATTGCGATATCGCTTTCTCCTTAAATACATCTTCGATATCGCAACATTGGTTCTTCTTTGATGAATTTAAACTTTTAAAAAACTCTAAGTGTCGTGCGATTTCGCAATGGGTTTCGGTTAACCGTACGTCAACGTTTCATAACACACATATCGATATCGCAAGTGTGTAATGGTACGTTCGATATCGAATGGAGTACAACTATATAAAAAAAAAACACGACACATAAGCCCAGAAATCCCCAAATTCGATTTCAGAATAGACGAACCCTAATCTCCCCTCAAAATCAATCAATTCATCCACAATCCAAGGAGAATAGCCGGCGGCGCAATGAAGAGGAAGTACGTTGCTACCAAAACTCCCTATCAGAGGTTTGATTCTCGGAAGTTTGTAAGTCAACAAGCTTTCAAAAAGTATAAATCTTTTACCAATAGTTCTTCTTTGATGAATAGCTATGTTTTAGACTTCAATAAGATGCAAATGTTGGGATTGACTGATATAATGAGCTTGTTTAATCATCAAGGTTTGAATGAACTGTTTGCTTTGAATGATGATTCGTACTTGGATGAAACTAGTCAATTTTATGCTAATGTGATTGAGAATGAGGATAGTGGATTCACTACTAGGGTTAATGGGATTAAGTTTGACATTAGCCCTAGTAAAATCAATAAACTCTTGGGTATTAGGTATAGGAATGAGACCCCTGTTAGGGTTTATACTAGTGGTTGTTGGCCTAAAGAAGTACGGCAAGGTAGGCTAAACCCTAAGGACATGGGGCATAAGTACTTTGGTATGCCTGCTAATAATCCCAAGAAGGCTAGCGACTATAAGATAGCCGACCTTGAACCTACATCGCGAATTATTTATGATATGGTTGCTAGAAATGTGGTGCCAAAGGGGGGAAAGGACTCGGAAGCAACTTATAGTAGCCTGTTGATGTATTTTTACATTAGGGAGAAACGGCTTTTTAATGCTGGGTTTGCAATAGTTAGTCACATGGAGGCGGTGGCAAATAGCAAGCGACTTGTTACATGCTTGCCTTACGGTAATCTCATTGCGAAAATCTTGAAGACGCATGATGGATTTGAATTTACAACAAGGAGTGACCCTACTCCATGTAAATACTATGATGAAATGTACTTTACAAAGAAGAAGTGGGCTCTTGTTGAGGGGAAGTGGGAGAAAACAGTCTCCTCAAATACCAATGATTCCGAAGAAGGTAATTCAATTATTTTATGACTTTCTATTTTATTTGTTGGATTATTTGGAATTTGCTAAGGTTACTAAAATGTTTGCCTTATTTTTTTATAGTTGATGGTGGAGAAACCTTTTTCCAGAACCAATTATCAACACTCATAAGGCTGAGAAAAGCAGTGAAGCTTGGGAGTCAAAGGATATGGCGCAATACGAACATATTGCGAGGTTTTATGACAGCTCATGAAGTGTCCAAGTCGGGTGATGCATCCACTTCTAAAGCAGTTCCAACTGGCGTGGATGGAACTTTGAATGAAGAGCAAGAAACCTCAAAAGCAAGTGGAGAGCCGGAGACTATGCAACCCCAAACTGAGATACCCGAACAAGAAGAAAATACTGAAGACGACTTTGACATTGGAAAGCACATTTTATTTTAATGTTTGAGGTTTCATAGGATAAAAGGCCTTGTAATTTTTTTTAAATGTTTGTATGAATAAAATTTGCTTAAATTGGTTTGATTTATGATGACTTATGTTTAAGTTTGTGTCAATTTAATATTAATTAACTTCTGCCAATCTGGACAATTTTACATATAATTTCGATATCGAAATATGTATCGGTAGGTATACCAGGGCTTAAAAAGAAGTTAATTTCGATCTCGAAAACAATAGAACGGTTTATGCGATATCGAAAATATATAAGTTTACCCTTTCGATATCGATAGAAGTAATCGGTGCGTATCACAGGGATTGAGAAGAACATTATTTCGACATTGAATAAATAGTCGAAATTGTATACGATATCGAAAACATATAAGTTCTAAAATACTTGGTCAGTATTAAAAATAAGTCGATATCGAAAGACTGAATATTACCATTACCGATATCGAAACTGCATTCGTCCAAATATAACTTACAAAAATTTACCAATCTACTTCTTTTTCATAGGATTCTTTCTCTTCCTCTTAGATACCTTACATGTATTAGTAACCCAAATACCCTCATCATGATCAACGCGAGCAATGTAACGCTTCAAGCTCACTTCATCTTCCAATAGCTTGTCTTCATGTAAAAGAAAATCTAATGGGGAATTTTCGTCGGTCATATCATCATGTTCTCTCATTTCATCATCAACAAAGGATTTCTTCCCTCCGACAACAACTTCCCATCGAGGGTCGACTGGGTCAGTAACATAAAATACTTGGTCAGCTTGGACGGCCAAAATGAATGGATCCTCTTTTGAACCTTGTCGAGCACGATCAACGAGAGTCATGCCTAAACCTTCATGCTTTATACCGCGCCTTTCATCCACCCAAATACATTTAAAAACGGCTATTCTCAAATTCACATAATCAAGCTCCCAAATATCGGTTATAGTGCCAAAAAACATCTTTTTCTTCAATGTTCCATCTTCTAGTGAATCTGAAATATTAGAAACCCCACTATTCTGAGATACACCATTATCATCCATATCTTTTGTCCCAAAGGTATATCCATTTATATCATATCCACCAAAGGATCTGACTGTACCAAGAGGGCGACGAGATAACCATTTCACAGTTTCAGAATGAACTCCAGATTCAACATGATTTTGTAGCCAACATGCAAACGTTCGATTGTGCTCGTCTAGCAATCCCTCTTCGGTCAAACCACTATTCGCCTCGAGTAATTCCTTCATATGAATGTCTACATAGGGAGCAATTTCTTTATGATTCCGGAGAACGTACACATGAGCTTTAATGAGATCATCAGCCGATGGTTGGAACATGCGATTGTGCCTCAATCCATGACCATCCAACCTACTTTCATGTCTAGAGTTGGGAACACCAATTGTATCAACATCTTTTAGGTAGTTTGTACAAAACTCAATTACCTCTTCGGCGACATAGCGTTGTACAATACTAGCATCAGGACGGTAACGATTTTTCACAAACAACTTGAAGATCTTCATGTACCGTTCAAATGGATACATCCACCGTAAAAAGACCGGTTCACATAGTTTGATCTCACGGACTAAGTGAACAATCAAATGAACCATGATGTCAAAAAATGATGGAGGGAAGTACATCTCCAACCGACACAAAACCTCCACCACCATTCTTTGCAACTTGTCTAACCTCCGATGACTAAGACTTTTCCGACAAATAGCCTTAAAAAAATAGCAAAGCTTCGTAATAGCATTCCGCACATGCATCGGGAGGGAACCTCTAATTGCAATGACATTCAACTCTTGCATCAAATTGTGACAATCGTGTGACTTCATACCCGCCAACTTAAGTTCCTTTAATTGGACACAAGACCTAATATTGGAAGAATACCCCGTAGGAACTTTGACCGACTTCAATGTGTTACAAAAACTCTCCTTCTCTTTCGTCGACATTGTATAACAAGCCGGTGGTAAGTAAGACTTGTCTCCTTCCTCCACAGGTGCGAGCGAAGGTCTTATGCCTAAACTCACCAAATCTAGACGTGACTTCAACCCATCCTTTGTTTTGCCCGGGGTGTTCAACAGTGTACCGACCAACGCGTCACACACATTTTTTTCAATGTGCATGACATCCAGACAGTGAGTAACCTCTAGGTATTTCCAATATGGCAAATCAAAAAATATTGACCTTTTTTTCCAACTACCACTATTTTTTGCAACCTTTTCCTTTTTTCCATAAACATGTCCCAACTTCTCCATGGTTTGGAGGATTTCAACGCCAGTTGGAGGAATGGGTTCTGGATCGGTCTCAATTTTCCCATTAAACCATTTTTTAGCAAACCTCCATGGATGATCTTCAGGAAGGAATCGCCGATGACCAAGATAAACCGTTTTCCCACCATTTTTCAATTGACAATGACTTGTGTTTTTCTCACAAATTGGACATGCAAGGTGACCTTTCACTGAATAGCCTTTTAAATTGCCCAATGCCGGAAAATCATTAATGGTCCACAACAACATCCCTTTTAACTCAAACTTCTCATCCCCACGACTACCATCGGCTATCGATACACCCGAGTTGAACAAAGACCTCAAATCTTCAATGAGTGGGGCAAGGTAAACGTCAATGTCATTTCCAGGCTGTTTCGGTCCTGATATCATCATTGATAGCAACACATATTTGCGTTTCATCATCAACCAAGAAGGTAGATTGTAAATAACCAACATCACAGGCCATGAACTGTGTGTGCTAGACAAATTGCCAAACGGGTTCATACCATCCGTTGATAACCCTAGTCGGAGGTTTCGGGGTTCTTTCCCAAATTCAGGGTATAATTCATCCATTTTTTTCCACTGTTCTCCATCCGATGCATGACTAATGATGTCATCACCCCCTCGCTCCCTCTCTGCATGCCAAGTAAACAGTTTCGCATCATCAGGGTTTGCAAACAACCTTTTCAATCTAGGCACAATAGGAAGATACCACATTACTTTTGCGGGTGTTTTCTTATCGCTAAATGTACTCTCTTCATCCCCAACTTTGATTAATTCTTTATCCTTTACTTTGTATCGAGACTCCCCACATACTAGACAATTATTCAATTTTTTCTCCTCCACCGACCTATACAACATACAATCATTAGGGCATGCATGAATCTTCTCCAATTCCATTCCCATTGGACACAAAATCTTTTTTGCAGCATATACTTTATCGGGCAACAAGTTATCAACCGGAAGCAATTCTTTAACAATACCAAACAACTCCGTCATCCCTTTATCGGTAATCCCATGTTTCGCCTTCAAATTCATCATCAACAATGTTGCCGCCATAATACAATGCCTAGACCCCTTGTATAATGGTGTTTCTTTATCATTCATCATTGCCGTTAGAACACTAGGCTTATTAACAAATTCCCTAGCAACATCTTCTACCATCTCACCAAGATAAGCATCATATTCCATGTCTTCACTACCAACATCAATTTCGGGAATAATTTTGTCAACTACAACTTCACCATGCCAAATCCATACCGTGTACTTAGGGTCAAAACCCCTACAATACAAATGTTCACGTAAAACCATCGCATCATCATAATAGGCATTGTTCTTACAATCTTTGCATGGACATCTAACACCTTCAACATCTTTCATCTTTGCATCCTCAAAACCAACATGAATAAATTCCTCTATCAAACCACGATACTCAAGGGACAATCTATCATTCCTTCTAATAATTTCGAGTCTTTCCATATCTACAACGTCCAACTATTGCAAAACTCAATCAAATTGTTAAACAACAAACTCCTATGCAATCAAGGAAAAAAACAATGAAACAATCATCAAACTCACATACAATTAAATGGTAAGGTTCAAAACTCAAAAAAACTATACAAATTTGATACCTTTAAGTTGATGATTATGGTATGAATCAACCCAACAATTTTATGAACCTTCAATCCCTTAGATTGGAGTTTGGAATCCGAAATCAAGTGTTGGAACAAAATACCCACACAAGAAAAAAACCTAAGTTTTGAGGGTTGACCAATTTAAAACGCAATTTTGCGCAAACAAGATATATTTTCGATATCGAAGGTTTATAAATTATAGCCCCATAGGTCATTCGATGTCGATAGTACTTGATCAATACCCTAAGCAGAATCATTTCGATATCGACAAGTGTTTTAAAACAATATCGATATCGAATTCATATTCTCCTAGTCTCTGTCAAGAAGGTCGAACTAATTAGCGATATCGAATCTTTATGTTAACATCTTCGATATCGTATACAATATATGAGACTTGTTTCTGTAAACTCAAAAGTTTAATTTCGATTTCGACCTTAACCTGTGTAAAGATTCGAAGTCGCAATGTGGTAAATTTTGATTTCGATATCGAAAGTATAGTATCCCTGAGTCAGTAGACAAAGAGACTAAAAATATCTTTGGCCCTCATTTCTTGTTTGCTCCGTCCAATTAATCACATGGGACCATAACTATGTTGGGAAGTCTATTTTATGGGATCTCAAGCATCATTTTCATCCAAGCCTTTTCTTTTCTTCTTTCTTCCTCCTCTCCTTGTCAACAAATACTCATATAATGGCGGGCAATAGCAATGTATCCCCTGCTGAACAAAGAAGGCTAGCAATGGAAGCAAGGATTGCAAAGTTGAGGACTGATAGGATGAGAGGTATGATTTAATACTCAACATAGTGCTGGATCCTCAATGATTTTACATTTTTTGCTTACACACTTCATTATTACTAATTTGAATCTTGTATGAAATATGTAGAGTGGGAAGACGTTGTTGAACCTGAGCAACGCCGCAAGCTGGACTTCTTGAAGAATCAATTTCAATATCTTTTTCCTCGGTCGGGGGCTGCACGAATTCCGTGGGATGATTCATACATAATTTTAGAATCACAAAAGGAGTTTGACAAAGAATACACTCGTGGTGTAGTAAGTTATCCCCTCAATTATTCTTTTGTGAAACAATATTAATCATATATACAGTTTTAAAGATCAAATTATGGATTTTTTTTTTACTTGTTGCAATAATTTATGATTTTCAGAAAAGAATAGAGTTGATGCGCCGTGCGGTTGAGAAAGGGCTGATTAGGGCGGAGAAAGAAATTAGGGAGACCCATGAAGCTAAGGAAGAAATTATCAGACTAGGCAGACAACATTTCATTGGAGTTACTATGGATCCAACAGAACCAGAGTACGCTATGGAATGTTTTTTGTACTGGGACATTTCTGCAGAATCCTGTTCAAGTTCAACAGGTGAAGGATGGTCTTCAGAAGCTGAAGAAGATTAAATTTCAATGCTTGATCTAATATTATGCCCTTTCATGTTTCAAGGTGTTTTTAGGATCACTTATTTCCTTTTACTTCATCTGTGTTGTTTTTTATTAGTATGAACTTTGATTTGAAGTTTTATGAATTCCAACATTCGGCCATGAATTTTAATATGAATGTGATTTTGGAGTTTGAAATTCGAAATCAAGTGTTGGAACAAAATACCAACACAACAATATAACATAAGTTTAGAGGATTGACCAAATTAAAACGCAATTTTGCCCAAACCTAATAAACATTCGATATCGAACGTTTATAAATTCTAGCCCCTTAAGTGAATTCGATATCGATAGTACTTGATCAATACCCTAAGAAGACTGTCTTCGATATCGAAATTCAGTTTGCAATGGTTTCGATATCGAATGCATATTCTCCTAGTCCCCTGTCAAGAAGGTCGAACTTGTATGCGATATCGAACGTATATAATTAGAGTTAGCGACTTCGAAAATTATATATTTAATATAAATAAACCGGCGGAGATTATTAAACTCAACCTTCTTATCCCAACTTTTTCAATCCCTCTGTGCCGAAAAATTCCCAAATAGATCCCTTAGCACAAACCCATCAACTAATTCCAAGATGTCGAAGGATTCTAGCCAATCTTGTGCTCAAAAGGATACCCCAAGAGATTTGGTGGTGTTGCCCACCTTGATTGACAGGGATGCTTCCAAGGTAATGTATTCATAGATTCATGTAAATTTTGATTTATGTTTTCTCAATAGTTCATGCTATTATTGTTTGTGCAATAACTTATTTACCTAGTACTTGGTACCTTTGTGCTTGGAAGTAGCTAGTTACCACTTTGGATGCACAATATTAGTTTCTGATCTTTTAAATCCCACATGTCCTTGTATGGTGTTAACCGGAAATTTTGTGGTGATTTTGATTTACGTTTGTTCATTGTGGTTGAAAAGATTGCTAAGCCTCAGCCCCTAATCGCTGATGGAAGCAGGATTGGTTCGGCCTCGACTGTGGAAGTCAAACATGTTGACAATGTCGATGTCAAACCTGAGGCATCACCCCCGACTAAGAAGATTAGGAAGCCTTGCTATGGTTGGATTAGCGATGGTAATAGTGATGATGAGGACAACTTTATTATGCTGCCTCCAATGGAAGAGAATACTTCTTTCAAAGGAGCTTAGATACTCATTGTTCTTATGTTCACTATCTTTGTACCATTAATCTTGTTTGACATTTTCCGTACTCTTGTTCTTTTCTTTTGTTGTTTTCTGGAATTTTAACGTACTCTTGTTTCTTTATATTTGATGGTCTTTCTTTATACAAGTATATCATTTTTAGGTTAATCAGGACAATAGAATTCGATTTCAAAAACATTAATCTAGCCTTTCGAATTCGAAAATATGTTCATACAAAGACAACACAGTAGAAGACTTCGCATCTTAACTATTTCTACAAACTCAACAATATAATGCGATATCGAAAATATATATTATAACCTTCGATATCGTATACATCATATGATATTTGTTCCTGTAAACCCAAAACATATATTTCGATATCGTCTTTTATATGTGTAACTCTTCGATATCGCATTGTGGTATATTTGCATTTCGAGTTCGTGTATATATTTTAATTTAAGGCGGTTTATACAAAACCGCCGTAAAATAAGTGCCTAACCGCCTTCCTTCATTTTCTTAGCCTACAGCTCGCGTAAACCATCCGAAATTGACTTTCGAGTTCGAAAAATATGCTATTTAACGGCGGTTCAAAGGAACCGCCTTAAACAACCGCCTTAAAACCCCTGATTTGCACTAGCTGTTAGCCAATCTATGGTTAGCAAATTAATTTGATTTAGGGGTAATTACCTAACTTGTATCCATGTGTCATACATTGGCCAACCCATAAACATCATGAAAGCATCATCTAGTGATGAATATGGAGAGTTGCTAATCAAGCAAAATGAGATGACCATTATATTTTTAAGCAATTTTTCTATGCATGTCCATTTTTCTCTCGCATGTCTGTATTTTTACCATAATGCCCCCTGATAAAACCCTACGATTTCAAGACCATTTTTTGTCTTAACAATATTAGAGGTATTATGGTGAAAATACGGATCTGCACGAGAAAAATGGACCTGCATGGAGCAACCCCTATTTTTTAATGCGTCCACGTACAATCACCATCTGATTATGGTTTACTAGTAGTGTTACTTTATAGACAAGCTAAAAAACATAAAATAAAGGTTCACATTGTGACCAATTGTTTATATGATTCCAATAGCACCTCGTTTAGCTTCAGTTATAATTGAATTGAATTTAAGTAAAAATTAATATTTTATTAAAAAATAGATGTAGTTATAAGTAAATTAATTGAAATTCAGAAAATTATTTGTATTGATATGAATTAAATTAAATTATATTAAAGTGATTTATACTAACTGCTAAGGTCATGTTCTTTTTTCCCTAAGAAAACACTCATAACAAATGTTATTTTTTTTGTTTCACTTAAATATATTTAGATATATTTAGATTCAATTAAATATATTTAAATTTTATTTTAATTCAGTTCAATTTAGTTCAGCAATAAATAATCTCGGTTTAAGAACAAATAAGAATATTATTCATAGACCGTCGTGTATTTTGTGGCCAAAAGCCCAATCAATTATTTGGTACTCTATATAATAATCAGCCCAAAACAGGAAACAAAATAAAAGCCCGTTGCCTCAAAGTAGGGTTTAGCCTCCAAATACTTCTCGGGGGTTTTGCCTGTTTGTTACCTCACAGCGGCGCCCAACGATCTTCGATATTTTTGACGTCGGTGAGTACATTTTTTTTTTCTCGAATCGGTGTATGGAAATGTTGATTGATTCAATCTTGCTGTCGTTACGTTTAATGGCGATTGCTTGTTTTGTTTGAAATGGCCTTTTATGAATTCTGCCTGTTTTTGATTCTGCTGCTGTCCTTTTAGACGAGCTAGAGAAGTGGCTGTGGTAGGTTGATTGATTTTTGATAAGCCACCCTGATTAGGTCAACTTTTAGCTGTGTTTAGGTTTCGTTGTTTGATTAATGTTATTTCTGTTGGTTATGGTGGAAAAATATCATGAATGTTTCATTGCCTTTGTTGGCGAAGGTCTGATTTGTCAGTTGATGTTCTCAGTGTCCAGTTCGGTTTTGTGTGTTTCTTTTTGACTCAAGTGTTTGATTTTAAGCATTAGAAATAGCCTCTTGTGTCACTATGTTGTTGCTTCTTGGGTATATATGTTGGCCCATCTAGCGTTTAGATGACATAATAAAGGTTTTATGCAGTCTGCTGAATTTGTACTTGTTTACCACGATCTATCGATGCTGAAAAGTTTTAATTGGCATTGCAATTTATTGTAGGAGTAGGGTTAGTAAGGTTGATCTGATTCAATGTTTGTTGATGAAATTTGGGTTTTTTTGCGGTTGTGAATTGAAATTACTCATTTGAAAGATGTTCTCTTCTGTAGGTCAATCATGAAGCACAACAATGTCATTCCCAGTTCCCACTTCAGGAAACACTGGCAGAACTATGTCAGGACTTGGTTCAACCAGCCTGCTAGGAAGACCCGCAGAAGGAATGGTATGTACCTTTCTCTGTTTGTGATGATGGTTTACTTGGAAATTTGTGTTTGATATCGACTTTTGCTTTTGTGTTTGTACTGTGTTGCAGCTAGACAGGCCAAGGCTGTGAAAATCTTCCCCAGACCCACTGATGGACCTCTGCGTCCTGTTGTCCGTGGCCAGACCGTGAAGTACAACATGAAGGTCAGGGCCGGTAGGGGTTTCACTCTGGAGGAGCTCAAGGTGATTTCTTTTTAACAATTAGAGCTGGCTTTCTGACTTACGATATGAGATTCTGAGCAGCTAACATTTTACTTATTTGTAATACAGACTGCTGGAATTCCCAGGAAGCTTGCACCAACTGTTGGCATCTCGGTTGACCATCGCCGCAAGAACAGGTCCCTTGAGGGTTTCCAGACCAATGTGCAGCGCCTGAAAGAGTACAAGGCTAAAATGGTTGTCTTCCCAAGGAGAACTCGCAAGTTCAAGGTAGAGTTCATTCTCATTTCTGTTTGTCAACTACGTTTCTATATCTTGTGATGCATTAACATATTATCTCTTTGTCAATTAAGTTTCTTTGTCTTGTGTCATGTATAATACTTGTTTCTTTTTGCCAACTAAGTTTCTATATCTTGTGAAGCATGCATGGAGTGTAACTTCTTGTTTGTTTGTTTAATTCCAGGCTGGTGACTCTGCTCCCGAGGAGTTGGCAACAGCAACTCAAGTCCATGGTCCAATCTTGCCTGTTGTTGCTCAGAAGCCAACTGTGGAGCTTGTGAAGGTTACCGAGGAGATGAAATCGTTCAGGGCCTATGACAAGCTGCGACTGGAGAGGACCAACGCCCGCCACATGGGTGCTAGGTTGAAGAAGGCTGCTGAGGCCGAGAAGGAAGAGAAGAAGTAAGGGTAGCATCACGATGATTACCATACTCATCTCTAGTGTTACTTCCTGTGTTCTGAATGTTGGTACTTGTGATATTTAGTAGTTTTATGGGTTATGATATTTTCGTTGCTGGACCTTATTTTTGTTGGCACTATTGTAGTACTCTTAATGCGACTATGCGAGTGTATTAACATATTTACTTTTACGGCAAGCTTCCATCACTTGAAATGCTTCCCTGTTATGTCACTGCATCTACTTTCAACTGGAGGAATATCTTCATACATACAATACTTAGATTGGTGGTTTTCTGAGATGTTGGATTACTAAAATCCTAGCACTAGATGTGCACACGTAAAATCTACAAAACAATGAAGAGAATTGTCTCTACTTTATTGAGATTGTATCTTTTTTATCCATATTCCTTACACATTTCCTTTTTAAAACTAATATTCCTACGTAACTACCGAACGTACAAAACTACAAAGGCCATGTCCAATAGGGCGCTGAAATTGGTAGTTGGTGCTGGGTGCTGGAGGGGTGCTGGAGGGTGTTGAAATTAAATTAAAATTGTATAATTATGATGTACATAATTATGAAACTATATATTTACAGAATGATTAATTCGTACAAAATATATTGAAACTAATTCTAAAGAAAAATCATTTTTTATTTTTTTAAAAAAATCAATCCTTCATGTATGTAAATAGTGACAAGTGCTGAAGGGTGCTGGTAGGTGCTGGCAATAAGCACTACTGGACAGGGCCAAATATGTACAAATATTCATATATTTTGATTAAATATTTTATCCTACGTAATTTTTCCAAATCTTGTTTACAAGATTCACGCATTTTAGTGTATAGACTCGTTTATATATTTGTTTAAAATATTTTTAATTTATATTACAAATATTAAAATTAAAATGACACAAAATAACCTACACCGTTGTAAAAATTTCAAGTATTTTAATTCTAAATAAATGTAGATTTTGTAATAAGGAATAATATTTAAAATAAAAAATAGTACAAAAATAAATAAATTCAATTCAATTCAATTCAATGAAAATGCAATTTAATGAAATTCAAATTAATTCAATCACGCTAATTATTTTTTCGATATATTAATTTTGAATTTAACTACCGTTCAATTCAATTCTGTACAACAAGAATAATGGAGTATTTACCAAACATGGCTTAGGCCCTGTTTACTAGAGCTTATTTTTTGTTGTACTGTACTGAACTGAACTGAACTGAACTGAATTGAAATAATTTTAAATTTACTGAACTGAACTGAACTGAATTGAAATAATTTTAAATTTACTGAACTGAACTGAAATAATTTTAAATATATTAAACTGAACCGAAATAAATATAAATACATATTTATATTATTTAAATATAAAAACACGTTGAGGTGATATAATTTGAACTGAATTGAGTTAAATATCATCAAATTATAGTGCAGATGATATGAACTTTTCTAAACTAAACTAAATTAAACTAATCTAAACTGAACTAATTCCAAATTGTCATGTAATGAAGACATATTACATTTGGTTGAATCGATTTAAATGAATCACAATTCAAATAATTATATTGGATGTATAAAAAGTAAAGGTTATGGTATATTAAAGAAATATGTTGAGTTGAAGATCCCCTGAAAAGTACATGGGTATGATATTCAACTCATACCAAAATTGAGTTTTCTATATTAGCGTAGATTCCTATTCTGTAGAAATCATCTGAAAATTGTAAACCAAAATTGTTACGCTTTATCGATTAACTGCTCCGACAATATGTTTTCCGGTTATCCGGAGGTTGTGACCACCGGGTTCACAACACAAACCCCCTACTCTATAATCAAACACATTAGCCACCTCCAAACCCATTAACCAAGCACCCCCTTAGTCAAACAAGTCCGGTTCCCGGTGGGAAGAGGTAGGGCCAAATATAAATAGGGGATGCTATTTCCACAACCCAAAATCCTAAATCCACAACCCATTTAGGGTAAATTTTACTAAAATATCACTTATTAAAATTTAATTTTTGTTAGCTATTATTATGAAACTTAGTTCTAATCAAACTCTAATTCATGAAATGTACCCACTCTTTATATATAGTATAAAATATTCTTATCAAGTTTCTCTACAAATTTCACGTAGCTATTCAAATTAATAAGCAAATTGACTAAATTCACATCATGTTTGTTAGAGTTTATCTGTAGATCAGTTCAATTCAATTCAGTTTAGTTCAGCGAAAGTGTAATTTGATGAAATTCATATTAATCCAGTTATGCTGATTCCATTTTTCAATACATTAATTTACACTTCAGTTCAGTTCCGTTCAGTTCAATTCAGTTCAGTTCAGTTCAGTACAACAAGAAGGCCCTGTTTACCAGAGCTTATCCGTAGATCAGTTCAGTTTAGTTCAGATCAGTTCAATTCAGTTCAGTTCAGTGAAAATGTAATTTGATGAAATTCAGGTTAATTCAGTCATGCTGATTCCATTTTTCAATACATCAATTTTCACTTCAGTTCAGTTCAATTCAATTCAGTTCAGTTCAATTCAATTCAGTTCAGTTCAGTTCAGTACATCAAGAAATAAGCTCTAGTAAACAGGGCCGAAATAAGTTATAGCAAATAGGGCCTAAATTTGAAGGTGTTGAATGAATGTTGAAGGTTTTGAGGATTTCTTGGGCATACAATTAAATTTAACAAAAACTTGAATCCAATATTTATTATTCAAAACTTAAGGGATTTAAATGATATAATAAATGTTAATTAAATCCTAAATTTAATGGGTTTATTTACCCCCCAAATCCAACTGCGTTTTCTTTATCTAGTGAGAGCTTATTCAGAAAAAGAAAAAAAATCTAGTGAGAGCTTAAACCTTGCCCCCCTTTCGATCGAAAAAAATAAACCTAGCTCCCGATCTGATTCGATGGCGATGAAAGAGCCGCTGGTTCCGAATCTCCCGAGTGAGGATCTGCCGGAAGGTCCGATGGCGATGAAAGAGCCGGTGACCCTGATTGATGATCTGCCGAAAAGTCCGCTGGTCTTGATGCCGGAAGGTCCGATCATGCCGGAAGATTCGATCCTGCCGGAATCGAAAGAAAAGTATGGGTCGCTGATCGTGATTGAGAATCGGAAGTCGAAGAAACGAACGTACGAAGAGGGTTGGACCACGCCAAGAAATTCGTTTGGTGTATTAAGAAATCCGATTAAGCGACGTATTTCGTGGAGGAATGGTAGGTCTGTCGAAGAAATCCAGGAAGAGATTCGGAACGCGACCAAGGGTTTGTTGAATTTTACTTATGCTTTCGGAGGATGATGCTGATGTCGCACGGCCCTGATGAATTTCCTCTGCATGAGTGGAAGCTTGCTCAAATATGGTTCACACCTCCTTCATTCTATCTCATCCATAGCTATGTTTGTGTGTCTGCTCAAGTATCATGTGCTTAAGCTTTTCCTGTTTCTCCACTTTTGTAGCTTGCCTCTTTGTACTCTCTCTGTAAACTCTTATTTGGCATCAATGGAATTTTTTTGTTATACACTTGTCAATCATCTTTAATTTGGCTGATTACTCTTAGGATGAGGTTGTTGCATTGGGTATTTTCAGATTTATGGCTTTATTTATTGTCTGGCTAAGCTAGCAATTAGTTTAGATGCTCCAAGACTTCACTTTGAGTTGCATAGAAATGCACACAAGTTCAGGATCAGGGCCCATCCAAAGTGGAAAACCTCTGTTACAAAAATTTGCAGGAAGATGCCAGGTTCCAATATTAAGGTTACCTAGGAAGACTATGTAGTGTAAGAATAGCAAGTCAGCTTTTTATGTCCGTTGTGCGATTTAAACCTTTCTTTGTAACACCCCAACTAGTTTAACCGTTCATCAACGACAGCAGAGGTTCTAAACATAAATCGTCAGTCTAAGTAACTCAAAATAAAGCTAATTCGTTGCGCTTGTACAATATCTAGGCTTTAACCTAAAAGTATTATTTAAAAGAGTGGGATGAGCTTAGGCCCGTGAGGGTTCCAAAACAATAAAAATAAATAAATAAACATTTTCGCAGAAAATATGTATAACTTTCTCTTCTGTAGTTCAATCATGAAGTCATTCCCAGTTCCCACTTGAGGAAGCACTGGCAGAACTATGTCAGGACTTGGTTCGGCCAGCCTGCTAGGAAGGAATGGTATGTACCTTTCTCTGTTTGTGATGATGGTTTACTTGGAAGTGTGTGTTTGATGTCTGACTTTTGCCTTTGTGTTTGTACTGTGTTGCAGCTAGACAGGCCAAGTCTGTGCCCACTGATGGACCTCTGCGTCCTGTTGTCCGTGGCCAGACCGTGAAGTACAACATGAAGGTTAGAGCCGGCAAGGTGATTACTTTTTAACAATTGGAGCTGGCTTTTTAACATTTTGTAATACAGACTGCTGGAATTCCCAGGAAGCTTGCACCAACTGTTGGCATCTCGGTTGACCATCGCCGCAAGAACAGGTCCCTCGAGGGTTTCCAGACCAATGTGCAGCGCCTGAAAGAATATAAGGCTAAAATGCTTGTCTTCCCAAGGCGAACTTGCAAGTTCAAGGTAGAGTTCATCCTTATTTCTTTTCGGTGATTCTGCTGTAGTTAATTCTCTTTGCATTCATTATTTACAGAAGCTCTCTTAGGGTTCTGTTGTTGTTTTATGGCTTTATAACAAATTGATTCCTACAGCTCAGAGATTGTAGGCCTAGGTCGAATGGCACTGAAGGAGAAGGAGAAGTCAGCAGGGAGCTAGACGCTTTGTTTCCGGCAGCTTCGTCGTCGAGGGAGAAGTCGAAGTCGCTTCTCAGAAGTTGGAGCTGATGGATGGACTCAATGTTCCCCCTAAAAAAATTAATAAACTTAAAGATACTGCTGGCAAGCATTGGTATTTTGACTATTTTCCTTCCTCCTTTTGTGAAATAATCTGCCATATTCTTATGAATTGTTTGAAGAGCTTGGAAGAGTTGTTTTAGCTCTTTGTGGCGGGGTTATTTTGACAAGGGATTTAGATTTATGTTGTGGAAAATGTATTTTTGACGTGACCCCCTCATCCATGGTGCTGAACATGCTAGGCGAAACGAGGGAGAATATTCAGTATTTGCCCCACCTCCGTTCAACTGTAAATTCTTTCTTGAAATACAAAGTAAATCTCCACTATAACTTGAAGATTGAAACTTGAAAGGTTAATGTCTTTGCTAACTCCGCCCATCTTCTTATCTTTCATATTGCATCACCCTTTGTAGATTCCACGCAAGTGAAGGCCTTTATCGATTTCTAATTTGTTTTTTTTTTTTTTTTTTGGAGTCAACCACCGTTGGTGGAGGGAGTTATATTGGCTTCCTCATGCCTTTTAAATGACTGAAAATGAAAAAGATACAAAAGATGCATTCAGGTAAGGCGCGCAGTGCAGCGTCCACAGAAAAACATAGAAACCTAAAAAACTAGGTGACTATGGTGTAGTAATTCACTACACAAGGCACAAGTGAGTGCCTTCAAAAAAGAAAGAAAGAAGCAGAAACTACTCCTTCTGTACAGCAGAATGAAGATGGGAAAAATAATATGTCGGGAAGCTTCAATCTACTTGCTTGTTAGTGGTTTCATGAGCAAACACAAAACCCCAATTCAGCCTATAGATGAAACTACCCTTTATTATTTTCCCTATATGGCAGAGGTTAGTGCACCAGTGATAGCATTCATTGAGCCAGATGAAAGCTCAGCTGGAGTAGACCTTTGAGTGGAGCTTGGAATTGCTGGCAAGTCTGTAGTACTTCATCTGCAATTAAAAACCAGCAAAAATTAGCAGTATCTAGTTCTGGATGCGCAGAGAGGGGAGCTCTATTTTATCTAAAAATAAAGCTCCTCTAACTTTGCTTGGAAGGCTGTTTAGACTGTACTGAGCATTAAGTTTATTTTTCAAAGCATGTTTAGCTAGCAGTTCAGCTACATTATTTCCCTGCCTTGGAGTATGAGTGAGAGTTGCAGGAAAAAGGTTTAAAGATATGTAGTCTACCAGAGAAAACAGATCCCATGGGGCCTTATTATGATCATGGATCATTGATACAACATTTAAGCAATCAGATTCCATAGAGAAGACAAACAGGTTGAAAGAGTGAGCAATAAGAGTGCCTAAGCTTATAGCATGTAGTTCTGCTTCAAGGGGGGAAGGGGAAAGAATATAGAAAGATCTAGCAAGTATGAGAGAACCTGTAGAATCCCTTAATATTATACCAATCCCAGCTTTATGACTAGAATGATTCCATGCAGCATCAACATTCATTTTTGTACCATTTGATGGTTTGAGCCATTTAATGGGAAAAATGCTAGGTTTTGGAGGTTTTAACCATTTAGGCAAAACTCCAGAATTTGCAATATCTATATCATGCTGTTTAGTAATGTAGAAAGGCTTAGCTACAAAAGCATCAAAAATCATATCTTTTATTTCTCTGACTAAGCCTTGTACATTTGGAATCACCATATCAAAAAGTTTTCTATTCCTAGCCTTCCATAGACACCAACAAACAAAGGATGGAACCATATTAACTAGGTTGGTATGTAGTGTGGTGAGACCTTTAAAAGACCAATAGCTAGCAAGTCTGCTCCACAGAGAGGTAAAGTCTGGATTGCCAATACATAAAAAAGAGTGTACAACAGCCCAAACTTGTTTGGCTATACCACATTCATTGAAAAAATGGTCTATACTATAAGAATTGTCACAGAATGCACATTTGGAAACTATGTTAAAACCAAAGAATAACAGAATGTCATCAAAAGGTAGTAAGCAATTAAAAAGTTTCCACATAAAAACTGAAACCTTTTTAGGGGTTCTGGGAGACCATATCTTTTCCATGGAAGAGATTTTACCTCTTTTAGGTCTAAGAGCATTGTAGGCTGAAGAAAAGGTAAAATTTCCTTTTAAGTCCAGTTTCCAGATGAGTCTATCTTCCCTGTGTGGGGAGAGATTTATGTCCTGCAGAAAAATTAAAGCATCAGTCTGTAGCAGTGGGATTAAGGAATGCATTTACAGATGTTTATGAGTAATGAAATTTGCCACAGTGCAGTCTAATGGAATGTTTGTAGCATCAGGTGAGATAAAATCACTCAAGACACCAGAGTCAATCCAGATGGAGTTCCAAAAACTGCATTTTCCATTACCAATGATGATTTTAGAATTGCGTGCAGTAAAAGGATCACTGATTTCTAATTTGTAGATGGTGGAGAGTGGGTGCGTGTTTTGATTATTGTTTATTTAAAATAACTTTTTAAATTAAAATTTTAAGGGTTCTGTTTTCCCCACAATATTTGAACTTATCCGAAATTATCCAAACTCATCTGAGCTTAAAAAAAATTATCTGAACCCATTTGAACTTTTATCTGAACTCATCTGAATCGTGCATAAAATTATCAATAGAGTCCTTTAATAAATTTAAAAAAAATAAATACACTCATTTTATTGAAATTGGCACGAGACAACTATCAACAACATAACAATGATCAAAGATTTTTGAAGGTTTAATATTAAAAGTGATGAGAAGTTATTCAATGATCTATGAGTGGGACTTTTTTAGGTTTAGTGATAAAAATTGATAAGAATTTATTCAATGAATGCTCGAGACTCAAGAGTGGGATTTTTGATAAGTTTGATGATTAAATTTTGCTCAAATTACAAAGGTCAGTATTGCAACCGGTTTATAATCAATTAGTTTGACCTGGATTAGTTGAAAGTGCGGCTGATTGCGACAACTAGTTTTTATCATTCCCCGTTCTTTATTTTAGATTAGATTCAGATATACTGCACTGAAATGAGACATGGTAGTTCCTGTACTCTTACAAAGTTTTTTTTTTAAGTCAAACCACCAATGGTGGAGAGCAATTTATTAGGCTCCCCAGACCTTGGTAAGCTCAAAAAATCCGTCTTGTTTGGACAATGAGTTCAAGAAAAATCCTAACAATTAGGATGAAAATTTTTGGGATGTCCAAGAAAAACCCTAACTGACCGGATGAAAAAACTTGAGAAGAACAAAGTATTTCGAGCCTATAGTCAAAGATATCAGGTCGATATCTACTCAACTGATCCAGGTTAGCGAACAACAAGCATAACACTTGTCGAACACAGGTTTGCATCAGCGAAGATAACATTACAAAGGGCAATTCGGTAATCGACAAGTCGAGCAAGACGAAAAGCCAATTAGCCCCTTGAATGTGACCTGAAATCAATAACTGTACAAAATTTACTATTAGTATGGAGCAGATTTCAAAAGATGGTGATGATGTTGTGTCCAAGAGATCCTTCTTTGTGTAGGCATCAGCTGCAATGGATTGCGAAGGTGTTTCCTTTTGAGTAGGCCTTGTGATATTTTTCTGCACATGGGAAGACATTAGGAGTAGTATGAATATAGAAAGGAATGTAGAGTTTATTGGAAGAGAAACACCTGAGCAGTAGGTGCAGAAGAGTCTCTCTCTAGTTACCAAATGCTGCAAACAAGAAACATACACCAGTAAATAGTTCTAAGCATTTATTTTACTCTTAGATAGGGAAACTCTCTGCTATCAAGTCCAACCAGTCCCTTAATTTCCCTAGGGAGATTAGAGTGATTGAAATCATGATTTAACATTGTAGTACTAGCTAATTTGGCTAGAGAATCTGCAACCGAGTTAGCTTCCCTGAACACATGAGAAAAAGAGATAGTATACTAACACAGGTTAGCTTCTCTGCTATCAACTCTTACAAAGCTTTCAGGCTCTCCAACCTTCGGGCTCACAAAAAACCTTAAGGCTCACCAGCCTCCGGGCTCACAAAGCCTTCAGGCAACTCTTGTACTTTTTTTTTAAAAAAAATAATTTAGGTTGAGAAGCCATTAATAATCCTCCCATCACTTGATGATTTAATTTTGAAATAAAATAAAATTACAAAGGTCAGTATTGTGATTCTGGTGCATGGAAAAGTGTAGTCGGTGCAAACCATGTGTGGCTGGTGCTGCCCCTCGGGCCCACTTTTTGCACGGTTGAGCTAAGACGATTGTGGCTTGCCGAGATCTACCATTTATCTGTCTCTTTCTCTTCTTAGCTTCTAGTTTTATTTTATGCTCTGTGCCTCAAATCTCCTTAAGGATTTTCTCAAAATGGCCCGTCGTTGTTTCCTCAAGCAAGTACCTAGATCAATGAATATAAAAGGTAGCAAATCCACCTAAATTGATCCAAGTACACGAACGACCAAACGATTGAACTAAACTTTTAAACTACCTCGACACACTACTTTTAAGGAATATATAGCTAGAAATAATCGTCCCATCCAAGTTAGGAATACATTTCACGAATTTTTTTTTCAAAAGGCAAAAAAGGTCATCGCCAATGATATGCTCCTCCTTTTCCATACAATGGAATATTTCTAATAAGCTCTTAATCAACCGCATGAAAAAGTGAGTTGCTAAATGCAACCCTAGATTTACTCCGTGTAGACCTATTTTGCCATATCTTTTTCATTCATGCCCTTACCATAATTCCTAAAACAAACTAAAAGTAACATTACCCGTAAAATTAACTGAGCACCTATTTTTTTAAAAAATAAATAAATTAAACCACCTATGAAAGGGTGGGGGTGGGGGTGGGGGTAGGGGTGATTTTATTGGGTCTCCCAAGCCACTAAATGCAAAAGGAAAATACAAATACTCCACAAGTGGAGGCGATTTGTGAGATTACGGAGAGGTTTCTAAGAATCTACAAATTGTAAAACTTCTCCGTATCCCAAGGCGGTAACAGTTTAACTAGAATAAACTAACTAAAATAGAGCAAATAGGATAAAAATGATAGTGGTCGCGAACCAACAACACTTCCAACAAGTGCAGGTCGAACTAACTGATTGCAAGTTGATTGTAATGAACTATGAAAAAGTTGAATGATCGGTCGTGGTTGAAGGATTTAAATGTAAAGCCTTATGTGTGCATTAAGCGTTACTTGATCGACGCTTTGTTTGGATGCTTCGAACATGTCGAGCATTCAATTTTTTATACTTGGCCTTAACCGGATCCTAAGACAAGGAACACTCGGACAATGGTTAATCATTGCTTGATGAGCGCTTGACCAATGGTTGAGCATTACTTGATTGATGTTTGAGAGAATTTTTCAAAGGCCCCCAAACGTTATCTGAACTTTCACTTTGGCCCCCCATCGTTTTTTGCTCTCAATTTGGCCCCCCAATCATACGATTTTCCATCATTTTGGCCCCCTAGCCCTAACTTGGCCGTTAAATCCTTTTTCTGTCAATTCTTGGAGGGGTAGAATCGTCTTTTTCTGTCAATTTTTTCCCAGAAGCCGCCGCCATCGCCACTAAGCCTCAATAAGCTGCGGTCGGGCCCAGAACCTTTGATTTCAGTACCTAAAATGCTAACAAGGCAGCAACATTCAACAAATCTCAAGCCAGGAACATTTAACAAACAACAACATTCCCTAAAACATTCCATTTTTGTATTTGGCGTAGATTGAAGGTATGAAAAAGAGGGTTGTAAAGACACGACAATCATTAAAATCAAAGCTATGGTTAAAGATTTACGATCACTTTAAATGAGTTTTCTAAACAAAACTACAGACAATTTACAGTCCATTTTGCTACTCATCCCTCAACCAAATAAAACTCTTTTTGAGTTGAAAATGTAGATTAAAGTTTCAAGATTGCAACTGAACAAGAATCAACTGAATTGGAGTCATTTTTAGTAAGATATGATGGTTTAAAGTTCAGACTGCTAACAATCTTCATAAAAGTGCAGCAGACCTTAAAGTTGATTATCTCACTCGTTACCTATTCGGTTTCAAAAATTCCAAGTCCTATACTGAAGGTTATACTACAAGTATTACACGGGTATAAAACTCAACAAAATCCGAGTTATAGTTTGTAAAATATGATTATTTCAAGTTCAGATTGGACCTAATCCTCATCTGCAGTGGACCAAAATTGCAGCAGACTTCAAATGTGATTATCTCACATGTTACTTGGTCTAATTTGAAAATTCTAGTCCCTATGTTACAGTTTAGATTACAAGGGTCACAGGGGTTTAAGTATCAGAAAATTCAGATTTATGGTTGATTAAATATAGATTTTTAAAGTTTGAGATTTCTGCTGCCAAGATGAATTGTGGGCAGAACTTCAAAGTGCATTATCTCATTCTTTAATTGTTCGATTTCAAAGTTTCCAAGTTCTATACTGTAACCAATATTATGAAGATTACAGAGGTATAAAATTCAGTAAAATTGGAGTCCCAGTTAACAAGGTACGGTGATTTTAAGGGTGTTTATTCTGTGCTGCAGAATTTCTACCACAGCAGATTTCGACATCGATTATCTAATTCATTCCCTATTCTTTTTCAATGATTTCAAGTTCCAAACTGATCTTTATTCTACAAAGATTACACAGGTATAAGACTTGACAAAATCAGAGTTAGGGTTGATTACCTTTTCTCCTAAATAAGGATGGATGCTTTACGAATCGATTGGGGTTGTGGTTGACTCCTTCCACCCCTCCTTCCTTCCTTCAAGATCGATCTTAAAGGACTGAATCTCCAATCCACATGAGCTGATGGTGAAAAGATCAACGGCAAATCATGGCTCTGTGCTCCTTCTTCGATTGAACTCCAGGATTTGGGGACGAGGATTTGGGAGATCAGAGAAGAAAAGATGAGAGATGGGGATGAGGATTTGGGAGATCAGAGAAGAAGAGGTGAGAGACGGAGGAGATGGCAGCCAAAGATGACGGAAAAAGACGAGCTTACCCCTGGAGGAAGTGATGGAAAACTGATTTAACGCCAACGTTAGGCGTAGGGGGCCAAAATGATGGAAAATCGTATGGCTGGGGGGCCAAATTGAGAGCAAAAAACGATGGGGGGCCAAAGTGAAAATTCAGATAACGTTTGGGGGCCTTTGAAAAATTCTCTCTTGATGTTTAGTTACTTTTACGGGTTATATTGCTTTTGGTGTATTTTGGTCAAAAAGATCTGGTTTTAACTTTATTTAAAATCATTTTTGAGCCATAAGTGTGGATAGATTGAATGGATAGATTATAATCGAATTATAGCAGCAATAAGTGTGGATAGATTGAATATGTGTTATGAGAGAAGAAAATAGAGGAAAAAAAGAATAATAAGGGCACAAATGGAAATTAAAAAAATGGCAAAATAGGGCTATGCTAAGTAAAACTATGGCTGTATTTAGCACTCTCCTCAAAATATTCATCAATATTACCTCCATCACTCTTTCAAGAGTTAGCACATCCTTGTCGCTCTTCTTCTTCTCCTTGCTCTTCTTGGCCGTGAGCACCTCATACTTGTCAAGTAAATCACGTCGCAGTTGTGTATTTTCGGCTAACTCGGATTCCTGAACAGGAACGCTCTCGTTGGGCAGGAGAAAAATATCTTGGACGTCATGCTTGGAAACCTGGAACACCGATCTACCATTCACAGACACAATCCCGCTTTTGGGGTTGAAGGCATCTATAAGCCTCGCGTACAGATCGAGGGGGTTTTATGAATCTTCATAACCAACAGACTGCCGAATCCAATCTCCTCTATTGCTTCCAGCTGCTTGACAGTGAACTCAGATATCACAGTGCAGGTGGAATTCAGACGACACATCGACTTGAATACCCTCCCACTGGTCGGCGTAAAAAAGCATGGTTGCTCTTTCTAGCAAATTTTGGAACTTTGTCGACACTGGTGGAGGAACCTCCATTCGACCGTTTCATTCCTGTTGAAAGTTATGGAAATTATGCATGGGTTTAGGGTTTACATATTTTGTGTCACCCTATATGCTAGTTTTATGGGTGCACAAATTAAAAAACTCTTCTTCATCCCAAAGATTATTCATGGGGCGTTTGAAGTTACTCATGAGTTATGTGAACTGTTTATGGATTAACCTATTTAAAATTAAATTTATGTATTACATCAGTTTGCTAAATATCGTATAATTTTTGCACCATATCGTATTTTAAAACAAGCACAATGCACATATTTTACAAATTATAGTCGAACATCACGATTTATTCTCATATTAAGTATTAGAGCACGTACAACGCAGGCTCGTCATAAGTTAACAACCCGCTTTTTCTTCGCAAAATTTTTCCTTTTTCACGGAAAAACAAAGTGGATGGGGTTTGCCATGCTAAGCCCATTTTTCATGCCACATGTATTTGTTTTTTTTATAACAATGCCACATGTACTAATACTACACATTTTTCCATTTTTTGTTGTATTTCCTAGGGCATCAAATCATTATTCTTATCGATTTTTTTTTTCCTATTTTGGTGTACTTAAATTTTCCTCGAAACTGTGTTTGCTAAAGATTGTATGTTGAACTTTTGGAATAAATAAACATACTAATCCTACCAATACTTAAATAAGGATTCTTTCATCCATAGTCAACCATAGTTGGTATCCGGAGCCGCAAGGGCACTTTTGTAATTATGACCCCTAACATATAAATATGAATAATGTATTAATTATCATCATAATGTAAATATGATTATCCTACCAATACTTAAATAAGGATTCTTTCATCCATAGTCAACCATAGTTGGTATCCGGAGCCGCAAGGGCACTTTTGTAATTATGACCCCTAACATATAAATATGAATAATGTATTAATTATCATCATAATGTAAATAAGATTAATTTATTGCACAAAAATAATGAGTAAAATAAATGCGTGGAACTTTTTTAGTAAAACAAATTTGGTAGTAAAACAAGATCATCCATTGCTAATAAGGGAATGTTATAAAATTATGATGAGTGCCATCCTTTCGCACAAGGTGGTATTTCCATGAACTCGTCGAACTCTTTTACATGAATGTCGCAGCAATTCCACCCTCTTACCCGATCATGAAAAACAGCAGGGCCAGGATGGTAAGAACATGCAGTGTCATGATTGTCCTTTTCCTTGAAAATTTTACCACATCCCTTATTTTTACAAACCTGAGGTTCATTGATGCCAGCATTCTTCTTTACAGGAGGTGGCTGATGAACTTTCGTTGGGTTTGAATCATAGTCAGAAGATGTGGTAGCCACATTATCTAGTACCTTTGGATTTAAATTCCCAACTTGAGAACCATGATCGGAGCAAAAGAAACCTTGTCGGCACCTTGGACAAGAATCCTTACCCGATGCCCCATATTGAGGAACCTGAGCAGAAACTAAATTCTTTGGAGGCGTTGGCTTTGCTAGAACCGGTTTTTCTTTCGTATGTTTACCTGTCTTGCAACCTGGGATTTCTAAGAATAAACTAAAATCATGGCTTCTCCTTTTGCAACAACTCCATTCTTTCATCCCATCATGGAAGATAGGACCGGAATCATGGTAGGTGCAAGAATCCTCGGGGTTATTGTCCTCTGTGAAAAACGCGTTGCAACCAATCCTTTGACATTGAATTTTCTCCATGCCTTTTCAAGCCTAATTAATATATGAATGACGTTGAACTTGATAGAATTTGTATAACGAGAAAGATAAAGATGAAAGAATTTCTAATGAAGGTAAACATGTGTATGTTGTTGCGAATTATATAGCCAACCGTAATTCCAATTCAATATCAAAATTGGATCCATGCATTAATTCCAATTCTTTGTCTAACTAGGAAAAGTGAACTCCAATATAGAGAAGACTATCATGTTCATAATATTTTCCTGATTGGGAGAGGAATTATTTTTCGACAACGAAAATGGAATTGCTAGGAGCATTTTACATATTTATCCTTGTTCTTACAAATGTAAATTAACGATTGTAATGTACAAATATTAAAAATTTTAATACTAGGGACCGATTTTAAGGAAATAGAAACTTAAAAATCCCAAAGTGGAAAAAACCTCAAAAATCAGGAACCAAAGTGCCCATGTAAAGGAAGTGTTCATCTTCTTGTGAAGTTTACTTGGACCTATCTTGGAGATTTTTTAAGAGGGAAGGGAGTTGTTTCGAGTTTTTGGCCTAAATAACCTTATTTCTGAAATTAATTTCCAAAATAAAAATCTTTCAAAACTAATTCCATGACCAATACTTTTAGATTAATTTTTAATTAGCATCACACCCACAAATTTTCATTCATTTCGATTAGTACAAAAAATTTCGATTAGAACCACAAATGCCGTGGCACTGGCAGAGTCAAAACCCTTCCTTAGCTATGTAAAATTCATTATCATTGTTCCCAGCGGCTTGTTTCCGCGCATCAGCAACTCCGCATGATTTTTGGTGTTCAACCACTGCAACCCTTAGACTTTTGATGGTATTTTGCATACCGCATAACCGCCTGTTTAGATTCGCTAACAACATTGAGCTTGTTGGTGTGATCCTAGAGGATTTTGTGTACAAAAATCAGTTTGGTAAATTGTGTCTTTTCATCACATGATTAGGTCGAGTTTGAAAATACATATTTTTGGAAGTCGGGTCTTTGCATCACGTGAAAATATAATTCAAATGATAAAATCACGTGATAACTGAGAATACTCTCAATTATATCAAAGACACAATATAAACACAAAGTCCATGTCTTTAAATAAATAAATTTTATATATATAAAACACATTTGTGTCTTTAAATTATATTTTTCATTATTTTATGGGCAGTTTATTTTACATACAAGTCCGAGTTGAAACAGACCATTCAAGATTTAACAAGTCAATAAAATTTTAGCTCGAACTCAATTGCGTATAATTGAGCTCGACCTTGACCCGAGCCATTGTCAAAAATATTCTCAAGGAGATGAAATCCCTGGATGACTGAGGGAGCACAAAGAAGTTGCAGAAAAGAGGATTAAATCCTGGATTTGTTGGGAGGATCTTATTAGCAGCGAGCTGGTAAAGATTGAAAGCCACAATAGAGCATTGGTAAGCTAATAAAAGACCATGAATTATATTTAATATTGTCCATAAGTTCTTTCAAATCTGAACAATGATATGATCAATTTTGAAGTATGATCAAATTTGCCAAAGGTTCGTCTACTAATTTATAGTTAACTTTAAACTGATGAAACCAGATCTATTCCAAAAGAGTATAGATAATCATTCCGGCAACCAACAAAAATTCTGCCACAAACCATTAGAGGGGAAGAAAAAATGTCTCCTTCAAGGTCTAACCGTCCAAATTCTTCTACTACTATGGCTTTCTGTTGTCTAGTTTGCATAGTACCTAGGTTGATGCGAAGAACATGTATATTTCCAGAACTGGTACAAACACAAACTAACCTGGAAAATCAACATTGAAAATTCTTATACAACAACAATAGTGTTACCGGGTCAGTCAATGAGGATTTAGATAGTACCTGTCGGGAGGGTGAGCCATATCAGAAGTTAATTCCAAATGCTCGCTGACATAAGCTGATGATGTTATCGGGCTTCCAACATTGTGTTTCCAGAGCAAATTTCCTTTTTCCTGGAGTGATATTCGATTCATGAGAGGAAGGAAGACAAACTTAAGTGTATCCAAACAGGGCCATCTCTTAGTAACTTCGTGAGGATGAGGATTCTAATAGATTAAGACATTCATGAATGGATGATGATCGTACCAGCTCAAAGGAGTATATGTATCCATCTCTACAGCATACAATCACCTGAACAGAATTATACATAAAAAAAAGTCTGAATCCAGAACTTCATAAAACTCGAAAAGGAATGACATCATCTTGTCAGTGTAAGTCTCAAAACTGTTCATGGTAGCTCTAGCTGCTTCTCACGTCTTTACATTAGAGCAAGTTTATAAGAAATCAATCCACAATAGAGATTCACCTGAGAAGGTAGTGCCTTAGATATGCAGGCTCCAGCAAATATTGGCCCACCACAACTTGCCTGGAACAAAAGAAGAAGCCACTAACATTAAATTCAGGAGAAAACTCAACAGCAAACAGGAGAAAAGGTGGTTCAGGCTGCCAATTATAAGGCCTGCAATGAGATTACTTAACTTTGACTTTATACGGATCACCAATCTCATCCCTAGTTACTTTTTAGAGCAAAACTGATGACAAATATTACCAAAGTGTCTTTTACACTGTTCTGTTTTTTTTTTTTTTTTGACAAACCAATATGGTACTGGACGGTTTGTAATCCAGGGGTATGCCCCAGTGTATGTTGTTTCTCTCCCTATGTTGCTTGCTAATTTTAATCATAATTAGAGCAGTAGAGACAAATGCAGTTTCCAAACCTCAGAGTGGTTTACATGAATGCAGAGTATTGACAGACACCTGGGAGTCAAGGTGGTCAACACTCTTGCAATTCTTGATTCTCTGAAGTTACATGCTACTCATTCCATTTAGTGAGTCTTGTTTAATGATATACTAAAAACAGTGCTACCCATTCCATTTAAATAGTCTTATTTATGATACTAAAAAAGTGCTACTGAACAAACAATACTTATCCTAATTGAATTGAGGGAGTATTTTATATATCCAGAGACTAGATCATTTGAAAAGTGGTTAAACAAAATCAAAATCCCTCAAGATGATTGAAGGCTTACTTTCCAAAAAATGGATCCATCAGTATCCACCACTGCAACATCACCGTTAACCAAGCAGCATATAACTGCAACACAAACAATAAATTTCACATGTAAATGGCCTCTCAAACATGGAAATATTAGCTGGGCAAAGACTGAGTAAAATATCACTGGCGTGAGGTGGAAAGTATAAGGGGAAATTTGGTTCATTGGAATTATAGTGCAGCAGTATCAAAATTAAAATCAAGGGAGAAGTGAAAAGTATAAGGCTGATTCCAGGATTATAATCCCACACCCACAAACCAAATACAATGAATGTAATCAGAGTAAATCAAGTTCCTTAATATAAAAATAGAATACCATACCATTTCCATTGGAACAATTGATAGCAAGTGATCCAAATATGGGTGCTTGAAAATCTCGCATCCACAATTTAAAGAATGAGGAAGCCTTCACGAAGATCATAACTTCTCAGAACAAAATCACATTAAAACAAGAAACCATTTATAGCCTTCCAATTTTAGAGAACAGGCCCCTTCCTAGAAATCTTTAAGTATTCTTTATGTAACTCAGCAGAAGTGTAGGTCGTCCATCTAAAGTTCATCAATGGCATCAGGGCCAGAGAAAATAAAAGCTTCAAATGAAGGCTCTTACCTTTAATGAAACTGCAGTCACTAAGCCACTGGTAGATGCCACAAAGAGTTTGTCACGCTCCTGACAGATGAGATAATCTTGAGTCAAGTAATCAGTAGGTCAAATAAATGGTTAGTACCGATGAGAAAATTATGAATACAACACTATGCAAACAAAATATTGAAGGCAACACTCAATGCATACAAGGATTTTTTTACAGTGCAAAAAAGTTTTCACATTTCTAATAAAAAACTGACTGTAAGATCCACCAAGGGAATGAAATATTGAAAATAAAATTCACCCACTAGAAAAAAAAAAAACTATTTATGTGACAAGGGGTAATGTTTAGAACAGTTATATATGTCCAACCATGAAAAGTACAGAAGGAAATAGAAACACATGCTCAAAATAACTGGTGATTAATGTGAGTAATTATAAACTAGAATGAGCACAAAATGTCAAACAAGTCAATATTCAGGAAATAGGGCACTACACTCACACAAGTATATAATTCTATGCCAAGCAGAAGTGATTCCAGATTCAAGGTAAGTGCATGAGAGAGAACAAAACAAGAAGATTAAGACAGGTGGGTGACCCACCTCATCCAAGGTTGGTGCACTGAATATACTTCCTCCACACGATAGTTTGTATATACAAGAATAGCCTATGTAATCAAGTCCATATAGGTTTTGGTCGTATGATCCACACCTGTAGCGAGTTTTGAATATTGAAGTCATACTAATATACAAACTGCTATAAAATTGCAGTTTTCTATGCCTTTTAATTGATACCATCACTTGATATTTGTGGAAAACCTTTTTGATTCCTATTGCTTTCCCCTTCATATTTGAGCATAGCTTGTGAAGCAACAAGAAATTAATTGTGACTCCTAAGACTAGACGAACTGAAAACAAGGTTTTGAAATGATGCAAAAAACTATGTTTCTGCTTGAGTAAACTTGCATAAGGTAGCTAAAAATCTGTTACCAGAAAGACAAGATAGTAAGACTGTTAGGAATAACAGTTTGGATGTGTCAATCAAAACAGAGTGGAGCGGTGACACTGAAATCAGTAATGAATGAAGTATTATTGCCATTTAATGCTCTACGGTACAGAAATTGAGTACCATGTTACCAAGTATAATAGCTATTTTTATAACCCTAGACCCTCCAAACTAAAAAAGTTCATTAAGAGGGAAATTACCAGACCAAGTGCCTTTGCTCATCCACCAATGGCTGTGATTTGACCTGCATAAAGGTACCATGTATCAGATGACACACGAAAGTAAAATCACAGAACAACATTTAAAGTACCATTAAAAGTTTCAGACGACGATACAGACCTGTTGCCAATTAAATAAGGAGGGATGATATATTTGTAACCATCCATCTACTGGAATATATATTTCTATGTACTAATAATGCGTAAGAAACTATATGCTTATGATGGAAAACCTAGGTAAATTGGTGGCTATTTTCCAATGGGAGCAGAGCACATTTAACTGCCGTCAAGAATCAATCACTTGATTCAAGTTCAATAAGTAGAAGTTTGATCGCAGTCGGTGAAAGGCATATCAATGCTAGTTGATTAAACTAGTCTTCAAAATTTACTTTTAAAATTTTGAAACCAATTCTAACTTAAAACTATTCCATTGCAAACCAATCACCTCCTTAAATATTTATCAGCAATGAACCTAAGTTACACACAATCAAATGATCTAACAGACAGCTGAAAATAGTTTACTGGTTGGCAGGTCCTTAGAATTGAAAGGAGGAGCACTTGCACCAGCAGAGAGTACAGGTGACAGAAACACTACAGTCCAATACTGGGCAATGATTATTATATATTATCAAAGTGAAACTTTAAGAGAATGAGGGGCCACATGATTTAGAGAGTTACAACCCAGAATCCCAACTCAAGGTTTCCAAAATTTAGTACAATACTAAAAAGATGGAATCATAAAGTTGAAGAAAAAACGTTTAGACCATAGTAAATGCATGAGGTACAAGAGAAGATGAAAACAAAAGGAGAGTATGAACATTCCTACCTCGCCACCAGTATGAAACATCCAGCATATGTTGCCATCCAACCAGCGAAGAAAGTAAATGTTTCCTTGATAGCATCCAACTACAACCTGGCAAAGGCAAATAAGTCACTCACAGTGCACACATCAAACAAAACTTGATGGCAAAAATTGGAAGCAAAAAAGCTACACAAAACCTGAGAAAAGTCATCAACCACTGCAGCAGAACACTCTGTCCTTCCTTCCAGTTTGATCTCCCAGACGATAAAGCCACTGAATCACACAAATATATTATAGCTGGAGAATAATCACCACAATAAATCGATATAAAAGATCATCATCACTCATAAACCTAGGCATAGCATTAATGGGAAAAAATAGAGAAGGCTGGACCATGACAAGTCCACTGACCATGCTTCAACATGGAAATTTCTAAAGGTGGTAATCTTGTTGATGATCATCTTACTCATTTAAGCTTCTTGTATAACATGATCAAATTCTAAGTACCAAAAGATCATATGTCTTAGGGAATTAATATCATACCAGATAGACAAAAAAGCAAAATTGTATCGTTGTCTTATTATCATATTAAGTAGGACATGAGATGTTAGCTAAGGAAAACAGTTATTTCCTATAAAATTTGATGAGTTAAGAAGTAATTTGTTCTAAGCATATGCTAGCATAGTAAAGCTTTCCTGATTTAGCAAGTCAACAGCAGAACGAAACAAGATAGTAATGAGCATACATGACTTAAGGAGTCAGTATAGTCTCAAACTATTCTAGGGTAAGGTATTGCTTCATAAATGTTGTTTCTAAAGATATGATTAAGCTTCCATACCTTTTGGCATCAGCGCAGATAAACTTTCCTGAATGAGATCCAATGAACAAAAACATTTTTTTTCCCTTGCAAACAATCAGTGGAGATGCGTCAACACAAGAATCCATATGAACTTTCCACAATTGCTGCATACAACCTTTTCTTCCCCTTAAAACATGTTCTGATAAGAGAGGAAAACTTAAACTATTATCAGCTGTTGAGTGCTTTGATCTGTTGCAACGGCTGAACGAACAATCTATTTGCAAAGGCATGCCATCCCAGAAGTTTTTGTCCACCGGACTACCATACTTCCTTGTATAGGACAAACTCGTATCCTGTTTGAGGCGTTTAACCTGATGATCGGTACTTGAATACTCAACTGGTTTACTACCATCATGTTTAGCTTCCATGGAATGTGAAGGCAGTATATTTTCATCAATTGTTGCTGAATCCAATTCCACCTCAGCAAGACTTCTTGGAATACCATCAGATGATTCTATTTTCCTCTGAAGTGCCATCTGAAGCTTCAACGGAGTTGGGAAGGTATATAGTAACTTCATACTGATTCCCAGGCTGTAAGCAACATATGCAGCAGATAATGAATTGCCCCCCATATCAAAAAAGTTATCACCAGTAGACACCTCCTTAACCATGAGAGCATCACAAAAGACCTGTTTGATAACATTGGTAAGTATAGATAATTAGAAATTTAAAATCCTGTCATTGCATTGCGAAAAACAGACAGGTGAAAGCAGTTTGCAAAATTGTTTCCGATTTATTTTTAAAAAAAGTACAAATATTGGTTTTGATGCAAACAGAAAATAGAATATTTTATTTTTAAAGAAAGGAGTGGGTATGTAGCAGATAGAATAAACCATGACAAAAAAGTATCTACTGCTATATCCCCTTGAAATCTTCAGGAGCAAGTTTCGACAAAAATAAGCATATCTATGACTTGAACACAAGAGAATAATTACTATCACAGGTATCATTAATAATGGCCAGTCTCACAACCTTAGAAATGACTTTCAAGGGATCATTATCCTGAAATTCTACGGTGGCATGTCCTGAATGTGCTTTCGGAGATGCATTAGCAAGCAGTTTATTGTAATCGACTTTCCCTGAGGAAGAAATAGGTAAGGATTCAGCTAAAATGATGCGGCTAGGAACTACTGCTTGAGGAAGTTTGTTGGTAATCCAACTCCGGATAGAAGACCGAAGATGTCCATTGCAGTCTTCCTTCTGTTTCATTACCAAGTGGGCTTCAATATGTGAAATTTCTCCAGAGCTTTTCTGGCAAACTACTGCTGCATTAATTATGTCCGGATGCTCCAGTAATGTACTCTCAATCTCTTCCAAAGTAATTCGCTGCCCATTGAACTTGACTGTGCGGTCCTCCCTTCCAATAAAAATAAATACACCACTTTCAAGTTGTCTAGCAAAATCACCAGTCTTATAGTATAACTGAGGCTTTTTCTCACTATATGTGCAGATAGTGGTAGAGCTATCGGGCAGTTCTGCATAATCAAATGGTGTAACGGAAGGATAATCAAAGTATCCAGCAGCATTACATAGTCCACGAACACAGATTTCTCCATAACCAGAGGCATTTTTCCCAATGAGGACAACATCACAGTTATGGAGCGGTGAGCCAATTGGAACCGTAACGACAGTCTCATTTTCAAAAATTGAAGGTAATTGGTTGCAATCAAAATACGTACAATCACCGGAGACCTAACTTGAAAACACAAATGCATAAGATGAAGAATATAGAGCCTAATCAAGAAATGTAATTTGTTAAGCAACCAGTAAGGAACTAGTACAATTATTTTTTTTTGAAAAAACTAGTACAATTATCAACCAAGTTTAAAGTCGACAAATTAGTAGCTTAAAAAATATTGCATTTGCCATCACATTTCTCAGTGTATTTCTAAATGCACCAAACAAAAGCATTAGATAAGAACCCACGGGTTTTTATATCACGTTAATTTTACAAGCTATATATCCAAAGTGAGAAAATATCATCGACGCATGTTTCCTACACATCCATTGCTTTTAAACTTTTGTAACCTATAAATAAAAGCTATAACTCCTTTTTCCACTTGTACATGGCATGGTAGTGTGTTTATCAATTACTGGACACTTCTAAGTAATAAACTGAAATAACTGTAGCCACATAGATACAAATAAACCACTGAACAGGCTGCAGAGTCCCAAAGTTCAAATGTCTCCAAAAATCATTTACTGATGGACAAGATATTCAATTGACTTCTTACAAAAAATCACATAGGTAATGTTTCCAAATGAAGAAAGTTCAATTTATAGATAATATTATTGAGGTAATAATCACATGCTTTATTATCAGTTTTGACAAAAGATTTGCTAGTAACAAGTATCACATATATTTAGCTTCTCTTATTGCCAGCTGCAAACTAGCGAGAGTTTATGCCTGCTAACCTCTGTACTACTACCATCAGTTTTGATAAAAGATTTGCTAGTAACAAGTATCGAATATATTTAGCTTCTATTATTGCCAGCTGCAAAGTAGCGAGAGTTTATGTCTGCTAACCTCTGTACTACCATATAAATTCAGAACATCGGTATGAGGCAGTAACTTCAGCAAACTCTTGCATAAGTTCAGGTGTAAAACTTCACCACTTAAGACCAGAACTTTCAAATGGTTTCGCAGTCTCATGAACTTTGGACTTTGAAGAGGGAGGAGAACTGCACTCATCAGCGACGGAACAGCCACAAGCCTGTTAACAGCATACATCTGCCCAGAAACAAAAATAAAAATAAATACATTTGAGGCCTGGTTCATAAGAATTAATGTGTTAAGGATGTATTGCTCTAAAAATCAAAATGAGAAGTTCCAGTGTAAAGGATGTAGCAGACAAAAAATATAATTTTGAAGATCAAATCTCTAATGTTTCTAAACAAAGACATAGTTTACACAAGAACACTGTTGAATTTGAATGTTGAGCTCACTGCAGGATAAAGAGAAGGTATGAAATTGGAGTATAAACATTTTTTACAATCAGATTCAGCACATGTTCCATCAGTCAGCTTATGATGCTTTTTTCAAGATGTCATGAGTTTCTTTCAATAATTATTTTGGAATCAAAGATTATCTTATACAGTATTCACTCACTCAAAATGGTTAATTAGTCAAAATATGACATGGGAATTTCACAATATGAAAAGAATTATGAAAGCTATATATTGCTAGAACTGCCACTAACAAGTTTCCAGGGGACATAGTAATCTTTCAAAATCAAGCTACACACACAATCATATTGGAAAGTAAAAGGATAAAGTAATAATCCAGATAAGTGAATTTGATTACAATCTAGTGGATTCACAAATCTTTTACGAGTTCATCTCATAACAGGAAAAAGAACTTGCTTCTATTCATAGTCATTCAGTTCTCATCCAAGACAGCATAAAATAAACATGTTGCGCCATTGAAAAATAATAATCATTCACCTGCAAGAAGTCAATCAGAGAAAGTATATTTTCTCTGAGTTCACTGAATGGGGGTACAACTACAGTCGAGCCAGTTAGCAAGCCACTGAGAAACTCTTGCATGTGGTCGATGAAACTAGTTGATGTCTTAAAAAGAAGACAACCTTCTCCGTGCAAGGGATACAGATCTTGCATCCATAAGAATCGATTTAAAATACCTGCGAAAGGACTAACAAAAAAATGGTATACACTTGAATACTGAATAGCATGTACACAAAAAAAAAATGGCAGCAGAAATAACCAGGCCAACCTGCTTCAGTGCCGCAAACACCTTTAGGCTTCCCCGTGGATCCTGAAGTGTACATCAAATAACAAAAGAGTCTTGACACTTCACTCTCGCAATGCCATTGCAAGTCACGCACTTTACTTTGTTCTTTCACACAATCACTCATGGACATAGACAAAACAGGACATCGGCCGCTATTGACAAACCAGTGTAAGTTATCAAGCCGGTGAAAGTAACTATCCTCGCCTGAACTCCCACACCCTATAATAAGCTCAGCTCTCGAAGAAGAAACAACATACAGTATCCTCTCTTGGGGCCACGATGGATCAAGAGGCATGAATGCCTCCCCACACCTCAGAACAGTAAGCACAGCAACAATATACTCTACAGACGGCTCCATATATATTCCTATTATTCTCGGAGTATATTTATTCTCGGAGATAACAACACGTGAACCACCTGCAAACACAAACCTAATAATGTAAAAAACTATGAACACACTGAAATGATCACTCAAAAATCACTCAGAATTCTACCTTATACTTCTTCCATTCCTCAATTTTTTTTGAATTACACGAATAATGTGAAGCATGGCAAAACTAGTGGGACTAATAGTGATAAAAAAAGTATTACCATCAAGGGCGCGCCGAAGTCGAGTGCTAAGAGAATTGACTGCGCTGAGAATTTCTGAGTACGTGAAGCACCGGTCACCTTCGTAAACTGGAGGTTGCGGTGGCATTGATACGCCGGACTTGAGTGGCTCGCCAGCGACGTGATTGTTGTCAAACTGTTGGGAAATTATCTTAGCTCCGCCGGAGGCGTGTATGACGGCGACTTTGTCCGGTGATTTCAAAGCCGTTTTCTGGAATAAATGTGATACGCAGCACTCCGACAGTTTTGGCTCCGGAGAGTCGTCGTTCGCCATAGTCGGTGCCGTTTGTACGCTGCAGTCTCGGACTCTCGGCGGAGAGTTTAAATTCTGTTTTAAAATGCCACTTATGCGACGTCGTTTAGTCATCCAGTGTTTATCTCAAGACTTACGCTATAAAATTTGCCCTATCCTCTCCTTCTCTCATCCCAAAATATTTTCAACTTCCAGTTCCAGATCGAGGTTTTATTTTATTTTAACAGTGATTTGCAGAAAATCCAGACAGCATTAGCAAACGATTAGCGAAAACTTCAATTCAGAAGTATCGTTTGGCCCAAATTTTGTTGTCATCAACCTGTTCGATGAATTGCCTCAAAGAGATCCTCAAGAAATCCCCTGCTTTGTACACTGGCGTCGCATTCCTGCATTCTTCTCCGCCTCCGAATGTGCTCAGAACCGGTCACCTGTTGCAGCTATCCCGCACGTTTCCAGCCTCTGATGTCACGGACTACTCCAAGCTGAGTCTTGACTCAAACCCTCTGCATTTCGATCCTGAATCCGCGAAAATGGCTGGTTTTGCTGACAGATTAGTCCCTGGAATGCTTGTTGCCACGCTTTTTCCGAGGATCATTGCATCCAATTTTCCCGGAGCAGTTTATGTATCTCAGACAATGCAGTTCAAGTTGCCGGTTTACATCGGGGACGAGATCACTGGTGTGGTGGAAGCAACTTGTGTGAAGGAAATCAAGAAGAAATTTGTGGCGAAATTTTCGACAAAATGCTTCAAAGATGGTGGGAGAACACTGGTTATTGATGGTGAGGCTACTGCAATCTTGCCTTCCATAACTTTGTACCAGCATGTAAGCTGAGTTCAGATTGTATGAACTTTTGTTGCCTCGCCTATTTGACCTTTGCATTCGATTTAATTTAGTTCAGTTAAATGTTAGTATTGATTACAAAGAGTTTAGTATGACTTTCTTCAGTTTGTTTTAACTTTTAAAGAACACTACCTTTCAAAAACTAGAGGGGCAATAATCTCATTACCCTATGGAAATGACGATATGGGATGGGATATTCATGTTTATATTTTGTTGTGAGGACCTGGGTGCAACAATGCCATTTTCTTTATTCAGGATCAAGTGACTCACATGATAATGATATTGACTACTCGTTAAAAATGACTTACTTTTCTTTTCAGGAAAGTTTTCTAATAATGGCTTCTGCCTTATTTAGTAAAATTTAGATTATTTGTGTCCATTCATTTTACTTTTCCCCATTTTTCATACAATCTGAACCATTCAATTCAAATTGCATTAAAATTTGTGCCAAAAGCATAATACAAATTTTTGGGTGAGACCGTCCTACCATAAGACGAGTTTTGTTTGACATAACATGTGTTCATGTATTTAATACATTTGTTTGTATGTTTCTAATTTTTGTTTGTCATAAACTTGTTCATGTGTAAAAGGCAAACAAAGATTACAAACAAATTAACAAACCTAATAAACACATGAACTATCATCCGTCCTCGATATGTTGGTTTCATTCAATTCATTTTCTTTTTCTAATCTAACCTTTACGCTTAGATTCATCCGACGTTTTGTTGAGGGTATGTTAAAATAAAATAGATAGGTGATCATTCATATACATCTACCTAACTTATATACGTACATCCTCTAACACATTCTTTTTCAAAACTTTCTATAAAAGTGATCCATGATCATCAGGTTTATAATAGGTTCCTTTATTTTAAACCTTTCAATTGAGATGGATGATTTTTCTTCCAGATTTAAGAAGCATCGCAAATATGGTATATCCTTTTAAAAAAAAATGTTCTTCTATTATTTATTTTTGATTAAATTCTTTTTGTAATCCCAACATTTTTTTTAATAGAAATGCATAGGGACCTAAAAGTTTCAAAATTTATTTTTTGGGCTATAAACTAGCTCTTTATTTATTTGGGAAAAAATTATCCATTTGGCATTTTTTTAGGACTAATAAAGAATAATTGTTATCAAAAACTTCTAATATTAGGGGGTGGTTTGGTTCGCGTACTAAACGTAGTAAATATAGAATCCGCGTATTTAAGATTTTGGATTGTTGTTTGGTTAGCGTATAATGGTTAAAACGCTGGAAATGACGATTCCACGTCAATTTCCCACACAACGTGGGAAATTTCTTACCGAGTATTACCTAGGTCGAAATGAAATACACGTAATTTTTATACGAAATTACCATTTTCTCCCCACCATTACGTAATTTTTCTACGATCATGCATATATATATATATTTTTTATTTCCTCCAGTTTTATTTTGCTGCAATTTCTGTTTTAAACTTCTTATAACGTTTTTTGTTTATTTAACTGTACGTATACATATTATTAACATGGGATTTAGAATGGAATATTTTATTGTTATCAAATTTTCTTATTTTGTGATTTTATTTTTGAAGTACAATTATTTTTTGATTTTTTTTAGAGAACAATAAATTGTTTTTTATAAATTCAAGTGAGTTTTTTTGATTATTTGGAAAATTACAATAAGTTAAATATTTTATTTGATTGAGTTCATTTGAATGTTTTTGGGATATATAGTTGAAAAACTGTTAGATTCGAGTGAGTTCATTTAAATGTTTTTTGATATGTAGTTGTAAAATTGTTAGATTCGAAAGAAATACGTAAGTCAACCAAACAACATGTAGTAAATAAAATCCTAGGAATTATAAAATACGAAGATGCAACCAAACAGTTTTTTCCAAATTCTGAGTATTTTGATGGAGGAATTTATTTCCGAGTAATTACCAAATCTGTGGGAATTTAATTCCCACATGAACCAAACGACCTCTAGAAGTTTATAAACAAAGCGCGCGTGGGAAGCCATTCTTTAACTCGAACCCTTCTTTAAGAGCATCTCCAATGCAAAGACCCTCATCCATATTTATACGAGCCAAATGGTGAATTATTATTGGGCTTTTGTATGGCATGGACAATGAGACTTTAAAGAGTAAATTTTGTTCTCCAATGCACAAATCATGTGTCAAATTTTTTATTATTAAAATATTACTTAATGAATTGAAATCAATGTATTAAATGTTATATATATGGTAAATTAAATATTGAAAGGCTCAATTTGAGCCTCAATTTTGAGAGGGTCTAATTGAGAGTGTCAATAATTAATGAGGACATGTAAGATTAAAGGTTGCTAAAAAAGGTTGCATTGGAGATTGTTTTTTATGTTATGAGTCTTAATGATGATGTGGCTAGTGAAGTTTATGTATTTGATGCTTGCATTGGAGATGCTCTAAGCGAGTCGGGGCTCCGCCCATCCCGTTAAATTGAAATCGGGTCCCCTTCCTCTCACCTCCATAACCCCTCCTAAAACCCTAACAATTCCATTTTACACAAAACACAGTCCATTCTCAAACCCTCAACCAAACGGCGATGGACAGAAAGGAAAGTGAAAGTGAAGAAATACCATCAGATGGCGGCGCAAAGATTCTAGAAGAATCCAAGGAGAAGACGTTCGCAGAGCTGGGATTAGACCCTCGCCTACTCCGTGCTCTGAGCAAGAAAAACCTCGAGAAGCCTACTCTTATCCAGGACGCCGCCATTCCGCTCATTCTGGTATGTACAACTGATCAATTGTGTGTTTTTATGTTTTCTCTTTTGTGTGTGTGTTTTTAGCTTGAGTTGATTGTTGCAGGAAGGGAAAGATGTTGTGGCTCGAGCTAAGACTGGTTCGGGCAAGACTTTTGCCTATCTTCTCCCTCTACTTCAGAAGCTTTTTCCGGAGAGTGGTGCATCTCAGAATAATCAAGCTCCCAGTGCTTTCATTCTGGTCCCCACCCGTGAACTGTGTCAACAGGTATGTATTAGTGCCAGCATTTGTATGATTATATGTTTGAATTTTTTTTAAATATTTAGTAATTGTTGGTCTTCTGTATTGTAGGTTTACTCAGAGGTGATGTCACTGATTGAGCTATGTAGAGTGCAACTGAAAGCTGTGCAGTTAACCAGTGGCATGTCGAATTCTGATCTGGTTGGTATTTTGCATTTTTTGAAAGGTGGAAATTTGATGTTAGTATCTTTTGTTTATATGAGATTTATTTGTAATCTTGTAGAGAACAGCATTGGCGGGTCCACCCCACATTCTTGTATCCACACCTGCCTGCGTGCACACTTGTTTCTCGAATGGCATACTACTGCCTAAAGCTGTTGAAGATTCCCTCTCCATTCTTGTCCTGGATGAGGTATAAATTTATGAGATTGGAGATGTTTACCAGGGACTAGGGATGTGAACTTGTTTCTACATTAAATGTCCCCTCTTTGCTAATGGTTTTAAGAGAAGATTTTTGAACTTTCTTACCCTACACTACAGTCTATACTCATCTGATTTATGATATTTTATTCTCTTTGTCATCAGGCAGATCTCCTTTTGTCATATGGCTATGAAGATGATCTTAAAGCTCTTACAACTCATGTCCCTAAACGTTGCCAATGCCTCCTCATGTCTGCTACCTCCAGGTACATACCTGGATTTGCAATTTTTTGTACATGCCTGGATGATGATTATCTATGAAATGTTGTGAACCACCAGTGCTACTTATTGTGCAAAATTTGGTGGTTTCTGTGTGTATAATTTTGTAGTATATTATACATATGCATCTTTTGGGTTAGATTACTCAATTCATTCTTCGATGTGTTTGACTTCTGCAACTCTGATTTTGATGATTACATATGACGATGTCATGTCATGCAGTGCTGATGTGGAGAAGCTGAAAAAGTTAGTCCTGCACAATCCTTCAATCTTAAACTTACAGGAAATGGGAGATGTCAAAGAAGATGTGGTTCCCAATAATGTTCAGCAATTTTATGTAAGAGCTATAACTTTGATTATTTTTCCTGCTTGGAGTTTCAAAGCTGTGTTTACAGTTGAATGCTACTGTCTTGGGTCATTTATCTTTCTAAACCCTTAAAAACAACACATTTTTCTTTTTCACCTCAGATTTCATGCAGTAAACAAGACAAGCTTGTCTATATCCTTGCTCTATTGAAGCTCGAGCTTGTTCAGAAAAAAGTTCTGATTTTTACCAACACCATTGATATGAGTTATAGGCTGAAGCTATTCCTTGAACAGGTATAGACTTTAATAAAAACTATTTTTTAAATCAATTTCTATATTTTGTGCCTAATGAACTGTCATGGGATTGTTGTTGTGTATTGACATCATCAATCAACTTTTCCTGTCTTCAGTTCGGGATAAAGTCCGCCATTTTGAATTCAGAGCTACCACAAAATTCTCGTCTACATATCCTTGAGGTGAGAGTGGAGTTTTGTTTGCAGTTGGTTTGGTGCAAAATTATACCTATTTCTGTGTTTATTTCGTGTGATTAATGGTATGCTCATTTATTAGACATTCAATGCTGGCCTTTTTGATTATCTGATTGCGAGTGATGATGGTCAACAACAAGAGAAAGAGAAAACAAACAATGCAGTTAAGGTTGAGCAGAAGAAGTCCAAGAGGAATTTTAAGCGCAAAGTGGATGCTGAATTCGGTGTGGTGAGAGGGATAGATTTCAAATATGTGCACACGGTAATGTCATGTTCTAAAGATGTTTCTCCTGAATTTATCTTGCACTATTAGATGTATTAGGCTAATTTGGCTTCTTGCTCTATTAGGTGCATGTAAATTAAGTATTTGGTCTCTTGTGACATTTAATAGGTTCTAGCCATTTGTTTCTTTGGTTTGTTTTAGTTAGGTAAATTTAATACTGAGTATTGAGTTAATGATCCTGGTTCTTGGTGTTATTGAACTTCATAGTGATAAAAATCTTCACAATCATTTAGGATTTATTTATTGAAGATTTTACCATTTAACAGTGTGAAGTTTAGTCTAATGTTGAGCATCAGCACTACTTCACGTCGTTTCTGTTTGTTATTGCAGGTCCTGAATTTTGAGATGCCTGCAACTGCTGTTGGCTACGTACATCGAATTGGACGGACAGGAAGGGGGAACAACAGCGGTGCATCCGTCTCTCTTGTAAGTTTTTTAAGGTTATCTGGGTTTGGGGTTTGGTCATAGACGAAGGATCAAGAATGCACTCTGTTTCTCTATCTTAATTATGTTTTTCTCATTCTGGCTGGAGTGAAATATATTTGTTTCTTGAATTTTAGTTGCAAAACTTAGCCTTTATCCCACTTTGGGATTGACTTTGTGGATCAAATTCCTCCAGTATTTTCAGTCAAGACACAACTTCGTATATATTTAAATAGTACATCATATTCTTCTTACGCTCATATATTGCTGTCCCCACCTTTCCTTGCCATCATATTAGTATTGTCAGTGACTGAAATACAGCTTATTTGTTTCAGTGAGAATTTGTCTTAGTGTAAAATGTCAAAATACAGCTTATTGTGAAAGTAAAATCTATATATTTTTTTGTCAAAAAAGCTGTCACAACAACTTTAAAAACAAACACTTTTAACCCAACTTTACATACAAGCGCAGCTCCACCAAACATAACTTATAATACTCAATTCACATTAATATAAGTCAATATAGCTAAGCAAAAAATATGATTTTGATATTAAGTTTGATTTAGTCACAACTTTCTACCTGTTTAATCTATTTATTAAACTGGCTGGAGTGAAATATATTTGTTTATTGAATTTTAGTTGCAAAACTTAGCCTTTATCCCACTTTGGGATTGACTTTGTGGATCAAATTCCTCCAGTATTTTCAGTCAAGACACAACTTCGTTTATATTTAAATAGTACATCATATTCTTCTTACGCTCATATATTGCTGTCCCCACCTTTCCATGCCATGATCCATATTAGTATTGTCATTCCCTTTTGTATTCTAAATTGCTGTAGCCTGTAGACGAGTCTTTGCCTTTTCCAAATCAGAAAGAATGAAAACAATGTGTAGCTAAAGTATTACAAACGTGATCTTTTGAATCTTGTTTTGTATATTATCTGAAGATTCTCATCTGATGTACAATAGGTGTCACCAGAGGAGAATACCGTTTTTGAAGAAATTAAATCGATCATGGCTGAAAATCAAGGCAATGGCGCCAATTTTATTGCACCATTTCCGTTGCTGGGTAAGGATGCTGTTGATGCCTTGAAATACAGAGCCGAGGTAAGACTGTGATCACATCTATAAGCTGTTTAATGTTAGCTTTAGTCAATGCTTTTCCCGCTGCAGTTTTTGTTTGTATAGTTGTTTACTGCTTACATTAGAGTACTGTATTTCAGTGTTTTAACAGTGGGTAATTTTCGTAGGACGTTGCAAGGAGTGTGACTAAAATTGCTGTTAGAGAATCACGGGCACAAGATCTTAGGAAAGAAATTCTCAATTCGGATAAGTAAGTTGTTCTATGCTGATGTACTCTTATGTTGCCACTGGAGTTTGGATATTAGTATTTTCCTTCGTCGTTTAAGTAAACTCCTACCTCTCCTACCTTTGTGCTGGTAAACTTGGACATGATATCATCCTGTTTTTAATCTTGGCAAGTACTTATCAGGTTGAAGGCACATTTCCAAGATAACCCAAAGGATTTAGGTAAGAGAAATTGCAAGATTAATTCTCGAAATCTTATGCATTGCTGTATATCTTATTTAATGTTGTACTGCCTTTGTCTTTGAAGATCTTTTGAAACATGACAAGCAATTGAGTAAGAAAGATCCAGCCCCTCATTTACGCAAGGTGCCTGATTACCTCTTGGATCCAACGACTCAAGAAGCCAGCAAGATAGTAAAGCTTGCAAGAGCTGCAATGGGAAATACCAAATCTGCCCGCCGTCCAGGATCCAAAGGGAGGTCTAGAAAAAGCAAAGATCCTCTGAAAACATTTTCCGCGGAGGTAAGCAACATACTTTATTAACAGTCGGTCTTGATCACTATTCCCAGATTCTGAAAATGTGTTTTCCTGTGTTTTCAGACTTCAAAACAGAAATCTCGGGGAGGAACAAAGAGGAAAGGGCAAGAAGGTGGTGACGGTCACAAGCGCAAAAGGAAACAGTCAGCTGAATAGTTTCTTCAAGTCGCTAAAATTTTGTTTCATTAATATTTTACTAGTGTTGTCAAGTACTGGAAACATTAGTTTGTTTTCATGCATTTTTAATCAAGCTTATGATCCCTCCATTTTGAACATGAATGCGATCTCAAGCTCTGTAGTTTATTTTACTGAAATTTAACTACAATATGATGCTGTAATATAATGTTCAATACTCCAATTCAAACTAGAGCAGGGTTATCATTGGTTCCTTCTTAAACATTCAAATCAAAGTATATAACAACGAGAAATATTTTACAATCTATAGCTAGAATTCGACATCACAAAGTGCAATCATTGGCAAAAGTCATTAAGTTTATGATTTGTTGCAGGCAACACAAAGAAAGAGCTTAGAGATGAAGGATCGCGATTTCTTAGGCTTATCGACTGTTGGTGGTAAAGAACAAATAGTAGATTCATGAGCTCCACTTTGCTTCAACCTCTCGAACTCACCCAAGAATCTCTTGAACGAACTGTTGACATAATCCACTGCGGTAGAAACAGTCATCTCCTCCACTAGCTTTTCTGGATAACTGGCCTTTCCATGGTCTCCTACCAGCACCGCTGTCATCTGAACCAGCTCCTTTTGGAAGTCGGTCAATTTCGCATCTTCTTTCGCTTCAGTCATTCTCATTCTCACAGGCTGTGCCAAAGTCTCTGCATACAAAAAAAAGCAAAAACTAGAATCAGTTTTTCCAAGCAAAATCAGCATAAGTATACAATTTTAGTAATGAATACAAAATGTTTACCAGGGCAATCAGTTCTTGGTGTGTCTCTGGTGATCACGCCCTCGAAAGTGCCCGCCCACGCATCGCGTTTTGTCAGAAACTCCTTCAAGTTGAATATCTTTTTCACCGTCGCTGGAATCGAAGAATGTTCGAATTCAGATGTAGGATATGGTCCTGAAGGTCCATGTAGCACTGCAAAAGGTAGTACACATACAACTTTAGTGAATGCCTTATCAACTGAGCTTAGGCTATGTTTGTCACCGATTTTTTTAGTATATGAGAGAAGGTCTCCTCCAACTAGGGACAAATGTTGATCTTCTCACTTTCAGTTATGATCTTTTACATATTAACCATGATCTTTTCTCATTTTCAAGACTAATCTTTTACAAATTATGGGTGATTATTCAGTGAGAATTTGCCTTAGTGTAAAATGTCAAAAAACAGTTTATTGTGAAAGTAAAATCTATTTTTTGTCAAAAAAGCTGTCACAACAACTTTAAAAATAAACATTTTTAACCCAACTTTACATACAAGCACAATTTCACCAAACAGAACTTGTAATACTCAAGTCACATTAATATAAGTAAAAATAGCTGAGCAAAAAAATTGATTTTGATGAAATTAAGTTTGATTAAGTTTAGTAATATTATCACAACTTTCTACGTGTTAACTCTTTTCTCCCGTTTAGTTTCAACGAGAAATAAGTCCGCATTATTACTCAAGAAAGAGTTGTGAAAACATCACAAGTGCATATAATGTGCATTACCTGTTCCCTTTTCTATCCAAGGAGAAATCAAGATGGCCGGAACCCTAACTCCGAGGCGGTCGAATTTGAAGTTGTAAGGCTCGGAGCCCACAATGTCGTCGGGGCTGGGAACTCCGGTGACCGGGGTAGGAACATGGTCGTAAAATCCACCATGCTCATCATATATGATCACGAACAGCATCTCGTTCCACTGGGGGCTCGATCGCAGTGCCTCGTACACTTCTTTCACGAACTTCTGGCCGTCGGAGACATCGTGAGAAGGATGATCATCGTTTCCGGGCAGTATCTTCATGTCGAAATACCTCTGTTCGACGACAACGTAGTTTGGGAGCTTTCCCTCCTTGCAGTGCCTTTTGAATGTGAGGTTAAACTGGTGGAAGTTCTTCACATACTTGAGTTTTCGAAGGTTCCTAGGCGGAATTAAAAAAATCGATTCATTTGTATGGAAAAAAAAAACAAAATTGTTATAGAAAAATAAAAATAAACGTACGTAACCATCAATTTGAAATAGTAGAAAAATTATTTTAATACAAATTCTCAATTGAGATCTCAACTGGTCTCAAAAAAGTTTAATATGTAAACGATCCCTCTTGAAAGTGAGAATCAATACGAAACAGGTAATTGTCAGGCATGAAAGTGAGAAGATCAACAATAATACACTGAATGATTATAGTTAAGATATAATAGATTAGATTTTAAAAGTTTGAAAATCAACATAATAATTAGAAAGAAAAGATCAACATTTCTCCTCTATATCAATTATGCATGACAGACTGGAGACATTTGTATAAAATATTATATTAATCCTTCGCCTTTTGATCACCTTTACAAACTTTCCGCATATATAATCATCAATGGAGTTATATGTCATCCACGTCACGTCCGCGAATTTTCAAATGACGGGCATGCTTTCATTTCACTTATTTAAGCTTACGCTACTTAATTTGTCATTTTAAATTGTTTATGTTAACGTAAACATTGATAAAATTGTTGCTCAAGCTTCCTATTTCGTGCGGGATTTCCAACAATTAATATGTATGAATGAACTTTGTACACTTGTAGTCCATGACATTGCATGCTCAACAAATGAATGATATTGACAGATACCCTTGACTATTATTACATATGATTATGTACAATTGGTGTCCATAAATAATTATGTTTAATATATATATATGTAAAAATCAGTCTTAAAAATGAAAGATCAGACATAGAATTGAAAATCAATATTAATACACTTAATGATCATACTTAATATGTAAAAAGTAACATTTAAAAGTGAGAAAATCAACATTTGTCCCAATAGTTTCAACTGATAGTAGTCTTTCTCATAATTCTGTAGTAGTGACCATTCAAACATTTAAGTTTAATTTCTTACTAGTCAAGGACAAAATCTCATATCTTACCACACAAACACTTGAATTGCTTTGGTATTTTATGAGAATTACCAGACATAAATTATGTACTTCAAATATCTAATTTTTGTAGGTAAACTATATAAGTATAATCTAATTATATGTATGTTGTCACATAATCACATAAAACGTGTTTGTTTTGAGCTGATAACTAAAGCGTGATTGCATGCATAACTGATTTGATTTGAAATTTATAATGATCGAAACGTTTTTATATTGTATGTGACATTAGTATTTTTAATTTTTTTCAAGGAAAATAGCGTTGTACGTAGCGTGTTTTTGATTGGTTTGTGAATGCATAAACTTTAGATGAGTTTACTAAAGTTGTGTATCCATGAATTTATCTCTAAAAATTACCATGCTTATGAAAATTATCTCATCAAAACGTGAAAGCATTATAGTGAATGTAAAAAATGAAACTGAACCTGTAGAATAGTGTTGCCGGAGGATACTCATAGTAAATTCCGAAGCTTAACCCAGCATCATCCAACGACTCAAAAATCGTTCTCTGCGGCAATCCTTCAATCAAAATCTTTGTGTCATTGCTCGTCAGCCCGTGCGACGTCGCAGAATGCACAAACAGCCGGTTCGGCTGCGTCGATGCCGGAACCGCCGCGAACCACCGGTCGCACACCGCAAACTCCGACACCAGCTCTTTGTAAACCGGCACCGCCTCCGGTTTGAACCCGGTCATCACCGTCTCCGGCATCTCCTTGGCCTCCTTCCTCCCGGCATTCTGCACGAACCCCTGCATGGTCGGCTCGAGCCGCTCGTCGGCGGTTTTCTGGGTCCACGGGACCCCGAAAACCTGCTCGTAGATGTCCTGGATCGAGTGGCCCGGGTCGGGGTCCACGTAGGCCGAGTTGTCTCGGTAACACAGGCTGCCGGATTCGGGATCGGAGGTGGATATCGGGTTGGATTCGGATCCGGTGACGCCGTTGATTTCCGGGTTCAGGGTTTTCATCCATCCTAGCATGTGGTCGAATGAGCGGTTTTCTTGAACCAGGACTACTACGGTCTTGATCGGGAACTGACCGGACGGCGGCCGGTTCGACGATGAGCCGGAACTCATGATACTGTTGCTGCTGATATGATTTTGTATAGTTGTTGTAGCTTGTAAGAATGGCGAATGAAATACTTGGCTGTTTTTTGGGAAGTCAGGCAGGTTTTGAATTTGAAAAGGGTTGGATAATGCATGAAACGTGATTGAAGTGTGTATTAATATAGGAAGTCGAGCAAGTCAAGTGGATATATATTCGTATCGTAATGAAACTCAAGATTCGCCAAAGATTCGCCAAAGATTCTTCATTGAGCTTTTAAAAAAAAGGTTTCATGACTAAATAGTACTATTCCTTCCGTGAAGCTATAGGTATTTAAAAGTCAATCATTCAAATCTTTTTTTACTTATACTATAAGCCCTAATTACTAAATTTATATAATTCATGTTTAATATTTTGATTATATGAGTTGGGTTGGTAATAAATGAGTCTGTACTAAAATATATTTTTTTAAATAAATATTTATTTCATTCTTGATCACTTGAACAATCCACTAAAAATCAACTGAATAAATTGGTAATTTGCAGCATGAAGCTGAGATTTACAGAGTGAGAAGAGGAAGAACAGAAGTGTTTGAAGATGAGAGCGAATAAGCTAAACTAGAGAGGAAGCTAAGCTAAACTATGGCAATTTCTGTTTCACATTTTTGATAAACTTCTCCCCTCAATCTTCGTGACTATATTCTGTTCTTCCCCATGGTCAACCGAACCGCACACATGGTTGACTTTGCTGATACTTGGCTACCAAAAAGACTGAAATACCCTTGCTATTATGTATAGGTTGTAACAAACGTCCAGGAGCGGTAGAACATGGCTAATACGAGCCCCCATGCGTTAACTACAGAGGTGTTAAAAAATACTCGGCCCGCACTACCCGACCCGATACCCGAGAAACCCGAATGTTAATATTCGGGTATTTAATAACAAATTCGGGTCGGGTACCCAGCCCGATAATTATGCATTCAACCGGGTGCGGGTAAGGGTCTCAAAAATAGGTTTTCCGGGTACCCGATAACATATTATATATTTTTAATAAATTAATAAAATTATTATAACATAAAATAATATTTTCCTTAAATATGGTTTGATTGTGATTTCAATTTGTAAATTTGATATTTTTTGCTTTTATGCACTTTATGACACTAATTTGGTTTTTAAATTGGTTAAAAATGTCAATTGTTTTGTATAAAATTAACATTAAATGGGTATAAGGGTACCCGTTACCCGGCCCGAATTATTTGGGTACCCGATAGTGTGGGTACCCGATAGTGCGGGTACCCGCACTTCTAGGTCGGACTCCGGGTTGCATTTTCAAATACCCGAAGGTGCGGGTACCCGATTATGAACACCCCTAGTTAACTAGCAGGTTGCTTGACTTTGTGAGTAATGCTAGAGAATGAGCTATAAAAGATTCTGAAGCACAAGGCGACCAATAGGGTCCCATAAAAGTGTTATCTTCTAACTGTGATGTGATCCTCTCCAATGACGTTGTCGCGAGTGCCGGACAACTTTTCCCTACAGCAAATGACTTCCAAAGGGGGTCTCTGTGAAGGCTTGCCTTTAGAAGTAAGTTTGATTGCGGGCGTTCTTAGAAGGACCGAGAAATATTTGAATTCATGGAACCAAGTGGCAGAAAATTTGAAAGTCCACCTTGCTGGTGAAGGTTGTGGAAATGTGATAGAGACGAGTTACAAGTATTTACCAGATCACTTGAAGTCATGCTTTCTATATTTTGGAGTGTTTAGAAGGGGGTTCAATGTAAGAGCCAAGGAGCTGAAGTTACTTTGGATAGGTGAAGGCTTTATCGTTCAAGACAAAGAGACAAAATCGACAAAAGAAGATTTGGCAAGTGGCTACTTGGAAGATCTTGCTTCTCAAGGCTTAGTGATGGTGACTGAAAGGGCCTCGATGGGTGAGATAAAGAGATGCACTGTTCATGACCTTCTATATGACTTGTGTTTGGAGAGATGCAAAACAGATGGTTTCTTAGATTGGGCAGAAGAGAGTAGTATTAGTGGGTATGAGGATGGTAAGGTGCACAAGTACAACCACCACCGGCTTCGAATTTGTGCAAGTGATCCTTTCATTAAGCCAAGTCCTATTGTTACCGAGAGAGAATTACCAACAAGTCCACTCCATTCTTTCACGTGGTTGGGCAATTATGATTATGATTCTTCTTTTCGGTTCATGGAAAGCTTCAAATTTATTTCTGTATTGAATTTGGATAGTATGGAAATAAAGGGGGCTAATTTATTTCCTAGGGTGATATTATCTTGCACCTTCCTTAGATTTTTGGCATTACGGTACTTGGAGCGTATCAAAGATGTTCCACCAGAAATAGCTAATTTGCGGAAGTTGGAAACTCTCATCATTCGTTTTATCTATTTTACTTCGTTGCCTGTATGTATGTGGAATATGAAAAGTTTAAGGCATTTGGATATTCGGGAGGCTGTTCTTAAGAAAAACTCAGATAGTTTGATTGGAGATGCATCTACTATTGAGACACTTGGTTTTATAAGGCTTGGTGAGATAGACAGTAGAACAGCTGAATTTTTACGGAGATTTCCCAATCTAAGAGAGTTGAGCTGTCACACAACCGGGAACTTGATGGAGTTGCTTCGCATGGTTGGGTCTTTATTACCACAACTGAAGTCTCTCAAAGTTGGGTCTTTATTAACTTTTGTGAAACTTCCAAGTCCAGTAAGTTGCCAGTTTGGTAATATTGAGAATCTCAAGAAGTTGAGGCTGCTGGGAACTGAAATTCCGTGGCGAGTTTTGTCAGAGATTACAAAGCAGCTACCCAATCTTCAGGTTCTTAAATTACTTCTCAATTCATGTGTGGGGCTTAGTTGGAATTTGGAACATGGGGACTTCCCAAAACTCAAATATCTCAGGCTGTTTTACTTAGACATTGAAGAAATAGATGTCTCCAGTTGTGAAGACAACCCCTTTCCTGTCCTTGAGCATCTTGTCCTGAGATATTGTAAGAATCTCAGGGAGATTCCTTCTGTCTTTGAAGACATCAGTACATTGAAGACGATCACGGTGAGGGATTGTAACAAGGAAGTCGAGGATTCAGCCATGTGTATTTTGGAACGACAAAGAGACTATGGGAACCACAGCTTTCAAGTAATACTGGGCGACCGTTGAAGATACTGGAGTCTCTAGCTTCAATTTGTGTCCTTCCTGGTGAGTCGATTTCAATTCCTACACGTATTCATAGTTTCAGTACCATTGGTGTACTCTAGGTGTTCGATTAAATGCTCCACCTAATATTTCCCTTAATCATTTTCTTGGTATCCCGTTTCTGAGCCCAATTTATGCAAATGTACTAGGCTCAGTAATTACCGCATTCAAGGCAATTAGATACCAAAGCCAACCATTCTTCAAAGAAGGTTTTATGTTAATTTAGTTGGCCATAATTTTTGCATATCAGCTACAGTCTACTTATGTTTTTTGGCCGGCCTTATAACTGTGTTTAGCTGCTTATGTGAGTGGTATATATATATATATATATATATATATATATATATATATATATATATTGTAGAGTTTTCAAGTTTTGTAGACTTGTTTTTGGGGATTCAGTTGCTGTTACTTATGCTTGTGAATTGCGTTTTGTAGGCGTATGAGTTCAGCGTGCTTCCAAACACAGTTCTTTATTCCTCCAGTTTTTTCCTTCAAATCCGTCGACATTCTGGCCTGAATCTCCTAATTCTTTTCCGCTTCAAACACCTCGGAAAGTCTTACTTTTTCTGTCATTTCTTCCACAAGAGTACTGTGTCCTCATTTTCATCTTCCAGAAGCTCCCGCGCCGGTCATCACCACCACCATTGGATGGTCCTTGAACAGTTCTCAAAAGGTAATTTTGATTTAACTTTATACTTTGTGAACTGAATTCGTGCAGTATGAGTTGTTTTATTTTAAGAGCCTGGTTTCATAATTTGATTATGAATGGTAAAGTGGATGCTATAATGCGTATATATGATATGCTTCCTGTTCAGAAAATTTTAGATTCTGTTGTGACTTGATCAAAAGACAGCTATATAACTTGTAGGTTCTTCTGGAAGTAATTGATTATCGCATCATTTTCTCCTTTGATTTTTTATTTATATCAGTAGGAGATTAATAAGTGAATGATTCTGTTCATCTGTGTCTCAGCCTAATTTTTAATTTGATGTATGTTCAATTTGGTTGCATTTTTAATGTATGATCATGTGATTATCTACAGTGAGAAGGATGCTCAAAACATTTTGACCTTTTCTAGTTATGGATTCTGTTCTGAACTGGATGACGTGTGCGGAAAAAAAGCTAGCTGGTTAGACTGCTGCCTCTTTACCAGCTTGTTATGATACGTTGAATTTGTAATGTTTGCCTGATGAATCATAGCATGTTTCAGGCATTCCCCGGTGTTCTATCGGTCCAGCAAGATGACAATGACAAATTTAGGCATTCCTGGTAATAATTATTTTGAAGGTTTGATTTCTTGTGTTCTTTTAAAAAAACTGAGCCTAAAAAAATGACTTGAATTTAACCAATTCTAGAATTATCATGATAGTGGATTATATAGATTTACTGGAGTCATATTAGTTCGATCATGTAAAAAAATCTGAGCATAAAAAATATGTTCTTTCATAGGCCCCATAAGAGCGAGGAAACGTTTCTATGCCTTGAACGTATTGTCCCACGCTCTTTTTATTCTTCCCTGTTGCCTCTTTTCTTTGAAAGCTCTTCATTTTATTAAACTGTTCTGAAATAATTCTCTTTATTATACAATACAAAATTTAAGTTGCATATCAAAGGAGAAGGAAGATGAGTCTATATTACAGTTGTGTCATATGCTAGTTCATAATTGAATTCTGTTATTGTGCAGTCGCACGAGGAGTTCGTCTACATGGTACAAACAAATGCCTGAGATCATGTGGAAGGTTGCCTTGTATGGATTTTATGGAATCATATAATACGTTCAAGGCAGATCATTTTTGTAGCCTTATATGAATGGAAAATACGCGGTCTCGTGTTTATCACTGAAACAGGACCAGATGGCAAACACTTTGTTTCACTGATTCTTGTGTTTGATCTTTACTGAACAAGAATTCTGTTTGTTTGTTTGTTTGTTTGTTTTGAAGTGAAGTTTTGTTCTTTCTGTTTGATCTTCATTGAACATGATCTTGCTGATCTAGTAGTCACTTATTGTATAGATCTTCACTGAAGTTGAATTCTTTTTAATCCCTTAATTAATGTGTTTGGTTACATCTGTAAACAAAAGGGAAAGTTCAGAAACGCTTTGTTCGGAAAATCACCAACTTTTACAGTCAAGATGACCTTAGCAGAATCTAAAACGCCAGAACAAACTTTTACTTGCACGGTGCAAATTCAATGAATGAAGAGAAAAAATGTGACTTTGCAATCCAAATTTACGTAGAAAGAATGTGGAAAAAATAGGCAAACTTTTAAAGACGGTAAATTTACTGTCTTTTACTTTTCCCGGTGGTTTTTATTTTAAAAAAAATGGCAAAGTCTTGGAAGCGACCGTCTACATATGTAGACCGGGTTAAATTGTAAATAGTCTAATATTTCAAAAACAAGGAAGGACTAATTTACAATTTTAAAAAATTTAGAAATTTCGCGCGTGAGTAGCAGTACTGATTCCAGTTTTTTTTTTTAATTTAGATTTTGTTTTAAATTGATCATGTTTTAATTTATAAACTACATCTTTTAGGTTTTTAGATGATTGATAATCTGCCAATTTTTATATGATTAACTGTCTTTCAGGTTTTGCTTTAAACTCCTCATATTTTAGGTTATAACCTCAATGTATTAAGTGACACATTTTGATTTAAATTCCACATGTTTTATATTATAATGATCACCTTTTGAGTTACAAGTTCAGTTTATTAGATAATAGAAATCTTCTAGGTTTTGGTTTTAACTCCCCATGTTTTATGTTATACATGATGTTTAATTTCTAAATTACAAGTTCGGGTTTTAGGTTAAATCCATCATGTGACTGTAATAAACTTGAGGTTTTGGGTTAAATCCCTCATGTTACTGTAGCAAACTTCAACTTTTGGGTTAAATCACTCATGTAGAAAAATTCAAGTTTTGGGTTAAATCCCTCATTTGACTGTAGCAAACTTCAGGTTTTGGGTTAAACTCCTCATGTTACTGTAGCACACTTCAGCTTTTGAGTTAAATCCCTCATGTAGCGAAATTCAAGTTTTGAGTTAAATCCCTCATGTTACAATAGCAAACTTCAGGTTTTGGATTAAATCCCTCATGTTACTGTAACAAGCTTCATGTTTTGGGTTAAACATCACATGTTACTGTAGCAAGGGACTGTAGCGGTACTGTAGCAAGCATTGTACACGCGCGAAATTACTGTAGCGCGTGATTTTTTTAACTTTTCAAAAATTGTAAATTGATCCTTCCTTGTTTTTAATATATTACTCTATTTATAATTTAGTCCCTGATCTACATATGTAGACGGTCGCCCACCCCAAAAAAAATTGGGGTAAAAATAGAGAAAACCCAAAATTCATTAGTAAAAATTAGTTATACAAATGCAAGTCCCTCATATTTTATTAAATATTCTTTTCACTCCCCATATTATTCATAGCAGTAGTAGTACAGTATGTAAAAAAGTCAACTCAATCAGATGACCAAACACAGAATCGGTCCACTCACAGAAATCATCATATATTATATTCATACACAAGTACTATGTACAGGTACAAAAATCCTCCTATCTACAAGTATATTTTAATTGGTTATTTACTTTAATACCCCAATTACATTTTAATCCTAATAAAGTTCTAATTATACAACTTTAATCCTTATCAAGTTCTAATTCTAAAACAATCCCTCTAACTATATATAAATTACATAAACACGGTAGCCTAAATCTTACACAAAAATTTGTAAGAATCATGGATGAGGATGAATCACGTAATGGTAATCACCGTCGCCAAGAACAATTCTGTAAGGTGCACGTTTTCTTCTAATTACTCTCCATCAATTTGATGTAGATTATTGCTAATTACGATTTTTTTACCATTGATATCTTGAACTAGATTATGTATGTTTTTATTGTTCATCCACATTGACAATGAAATACGTAAGTAACACCATTTATCTTATTAAATTTGGTAATTATCATGAAAATTTATTGTTTATCTTATTAAATTTGTTAATTATCATGAAAATTTATTCACACCATATCGATACGCATCTTTGTACTTGTACAATTACAACATGTTTACTACCAAACTCGGTAGTAGTACGTTTATTACCATAATTACATGTTTTATTACAGCATGATTACTAACCTTTATTTGGTACGTGTACAATTACAACATACACTACCGAATCCGGTAGTACTTTTTGTTACTGTGATTACCGGTACTAGCATTTATTTGGTACTTGTTTTATTATTATTTTTTCTCGACTATCCTCAATTTTTCATTAATTTTTTCCTCGTTCTTTCAAAAATGCACAAATGATAGTTTTTTTTAATTTTAATAATTATTTTATTTTTGATTAATTGGTGTTCGTGGAAAATTTAACTAGTTTATTTAAAATATATATAAATCAAACTATAACTCAACATACATTTATAATTTACTAAATTAAGTTTATTTATTTTTTATATTGGTATCATGATGTATTTTAATTTTTCAAAAATATTATATTAAGGTGATGCTCCTTTTCTTACCGCTTATTTATGAGAAAATAATCCTAATGAAACTCAAAATATACAAAATTTAAATCGTTATTAAATGCTTATGAGAAACACGTAGCCATATGCATTATATGATTTTGTTATTTTTTACTAAATATATTATAACCATTATTATACGTGATAAGTGAAAACTCTATCTATTTTATATAAAATTTGAATTTTAAATTTATCTTTACCAACCATAAATATAGAAGAGTAACTTTTTATTTTACCGTAATTCAATTTTACTGATATGTGTATAGTACCGATATCGGTACTATTTGTTACGTATTCTGTACAAACACACTATCTATTGCCTGCCGAACCGTTACTGTTTGCTGCGTATTTTGTACAAACACATATTGCCTGCCGAATCGGTAGTAACATTTTTCTTTTCTTTTTCCGTACGCTATCTATTGCCTGCCGGTTTACTGTTTGCTGCGTATTTTGTACAAACACATATTGCCTGCCGAACCGGTAGTAACCTTTTTCTTTTCTTTTTTTTTTTTTTTTTTTGGTAGTACGCATTTTTTGGGTTCCGTTGTTTTTATTTTTTATTTTCATTTTTATTAAATCTCCAGGGAATTGATCATGATCCATATTTGTCTTTGAAATTTTGTGAAAAATATTAACAAGACCTAATGTAATTTATAGAAACTTGTGGATGAGTGTTTCAGAATTGGAATATGATAAGGACTAAAATTATAAAATCAGAGTTTCAATAGGACTAGAATAGAATAGGGGCATTATAGTAAATTATTTATTAAAATATACCTGTACATAGGTTTTTTGTACCTGTACATAGTATCCCCCTATTCATATCATCCAAGCTTTTCTTGAAAATTGAAAATGGCCATCTTTCTCTGTTTTTAGGTATTCTGTTCGGATTAGTAGAGATTCCGTTTTTGTGAAAGTTCTTTTGGAAGAAAGATGCTGATCAGCAACGCTAGAGGTACGAGTACTTGGCCAGGACTCATGAGTTTCGATGCTTTTAAGGTTTGGCTTACTCAATTCATTTTGCTTTTGTCTGATTGAAAATTGTTGTCTAGGATATATGCATTTGTTTGCTTTCTCGGAGTAACCCAGAATGAAAAACGGCTTCTTGGGTATTCGGGTTCCAAAAGATGATTGGAAGAAAGGAAGGTCTGCACAATAAGTTGTTGATGAACATGTTTAGGTACGCTAATTACTAGTACAGTATTAGTTTTTACAATTTTGCTGCTTTTTTAAGGTTGCTTTGTCTTGCTTCAATTCTTGTCTCGAATTTCACTGCAGATTCTTGCTTTCTTACTGTTTTACAAGTTGTACTATTACTATCTTTTCTACAAGTATATTTGGATGCGTTGCAGATAGAAATTCAAAAACTTGGGATTCCATTTTAAAGAACCAAGCATGAAAAATCAGAATTAGTTACTTTTTTTCAGTTTCTTGATGAACATTCTTGTTGCTATGAGTTTTTCTCATAGTGCTTTTGGAATAATCAGTGACATATGTATTATTGAATATTGATATAAGGCTTGTTTCTACAGCAACTGATAGTAACATAGGAAGGAAAAAGAAAATGGAAAGGATTGCTTATGAAACTTGTCTTGATCCTGTACTTGATTCGTTGGAAAGACTGCTCTCCTATTTCTTCGATTATGAGCACTTGAAGGATCCCGTGGAGATGATGAGACTGGAGTTAAGATCTCTGAAAGTGTTTTTACAAGGATTAGCTTATTGGGAAGATTTGGAATATGATTGGCATATGCTCTTTGCCATCAATTCTATGCCTAAATTTAGCCAACTAGCTAGAGATTTTGAAGCGGATTTTAATGCACTAGATACAGATCAACTGATGAATTGGGAAGCCATGATATATGAATTAGAGGAAGCAATTCGACAGTTTAAGCCACAAGTTAAAGATATATGTGTTCGTTTGTTAGGTGGTGATTTTACGTGTACATCCTGTCCATCTAACCAGAATTATACTCCCGGAATACCGTTGGAGCTATTCCACCGGAAATAGCTAATATGTGGAAGTTGGAAACACTTATCATTCGTTGGTACCATGATTATAGATTTTGTTGGTTGCCTGAGTGTTTGTGGGAATTGAAAAGTTTAAGACATGTTGAATTTGAGAGGGCTGGTATGAACTTGATGGTTTCTGATCCGAAAAACTCTGGTCACTTGTTTGGAGGAGCATCTAATATTGAGACACTTATTGGAATAATAAGGTTCAATGAGAATGTCAGTATATCAGCAGCATCAGCTGAATTTTTACGTAGATTTCCGAATCTGATAAGGTTGAGCTGTGATATTACCGTCACCGGGCACATAGTGAAGCTGTTATCCACAGTCGGATCTCTGTTAGCACATTTGGAGTCCCTCAATGTTTATGACCATGATGAACTGTCATATGATGAAAGTCCAACTCCAATAGTTTGCGATTTCGCTGAGATTGAGAATCTCAAGAAGCTGAGTCCGCGTGCAACTAGAATACAGTGGAGTGTTTTGTCAGAGATTGGAAAGAAGCTACCCAATCTTCATGTTCTAAAACTGTGGTGAGATTCATGTTCGGGGCGAAATTGGGAAGTGAAAGATGGGGACTTCTCAAGATTCATATATCTCGAGTTACATTGTTTAGACATTGAAGAAATAGATGTCTCCAGCTGTGAAGATAACCCCTTTCCCTGCCTTGAGCATCTTGTCATTGAATCATGTGGCAATCTAAGGGAGATTCCGTCTGTCTTTGAAGAAATTAGTACGCTGAAGACTATTATGGTGAGTTATTGTCAGAAGAAGTTGGAGAATTCCGCCATGGAGATTATGGAACAACAAAGAGACTATGGGAATGACAGCCGTCAAGTATTGGCCAATGCAAATCATCATGGGGAAGATGAGGGCAAAGATGATGAAGTTGAAGATTTGCAGTAAAAGTATTCGTGAAGCTTTCAAATGAAATCCAAGGAAGGTAAAAGTTATCTTCACCCTCATTCTGGTCACCCTCATTCTGTTTCATCGAAATAACATATTTTTTTTATGAGATTGTTTCATCTTAATTACATTACTTTGTTCAATTCTGCAGACTGCGTGGAGTTGCACACCTGTACTCATTGAAATGGTTTATTTTCTTCTTATGTGTTTAATTAACATGTCTTATAAATCGAATATATCCGGTATCGTGCTTATCACTGAAGTAGAACCAGATGGCTACCACTTTGTTTCAATGATTCCAATGTTTGATCTTCTTTATTCAGACAACTGTTCACTTTGTTTTTGAAGTCAGTTTTTGTTCATTTCTGTATGATATTTATTGAACATGATCTTGTTGATCCAGTGTTCATATCATTGTACGGATCTTAACTAAACTTGAAATGCAAGTATTGTGTATGGCATCTGAAAACAAAAGGACAGTTCTAAATCACTTTGTTCGGGGAGATTACGAACTTTGACAGTCAAGATGACCTTAGCAATAGAAAAGAGGCTGTTCATAAAAATTCTGTAAAGATGCAAGAAAACCTTATCATTATTGCATTATTGCATTGTTGCATCATTTGACAATCTAGACATTATTGCATTATTGGCATGTGCCAAAGACAGCATTTTTTCCATCCAAAACCTTATCTTTCAAGCATCATATACCCTGCTTTTTCTCACTGTTTTCCTAAAGTTGGCACTTTTTAGACAATTAGTTCCATCATTTTCTGAGATTCTTTTGGAATAATCTTTGCGAAGTTCTTGATCAATTTCTAAGTAAGATGTTCATTCTGTGATGATGTTTTGGATTTAAGACTCTTCTTCACTTCAGTTCCTCTTGATCTGTCTTACTGGAAATTATTCACAGCGAGCCAATTCTCCGCTTTCTTGTTGGAATATCAAAAATAAAAACAGCATTCTGGGAATTTTTGTGAACTTCGATTCTAGGAAGCTTTGCAAATCAAGATCTTGACCAACTATTAAGGTAAGCTAACTATTATTTCACTTGTTATGTCTTTTAAAGTTAGATTATTCGAATTTGTTTAATTGCTTGTTCTCATTGCAGATAGTTTTATTTTCTTCTTCTTACTTTTATTTGTTTTGCTGGATGACAAAAGCTTTGTTTTGTTGATTCCTATGTTTTTGATCGACCAAGATTCTGTTTATTTTTGTGAAGTCTAGTTTTGTGACAGTGCAGAATTTCTGGTTGGTCTTTTTATTGAACATGATCTGGTTGATACATCATTTTCATATTCATTGTACGGATCTTAGCTGAAACTGATGCAGGTCTTCACTTTCATCCCTAAATGTGTATGTATGAACTATGAATACATCTGAAAACAAAAGTGAGTCAAGTGACAGTGCAGAATCAACTTGTTTGGTGAAATTACAGACTATTTGTGTCTTTTTAGTGAACCATACAATTTATATTTTGTAATTAATTGTTACGTACCATTTTTGTTAATTTTTGGTATATAGTTAAATATATATCTTAGTTACATTTATTATTTCATTTGAATCCCTTAAGTTTTGAATGATAAATTTTGGATTCAAGTTTTTGTTAAATTTAATTGTAGGCCAAAGAAATCCTCAAAACCTTCAACATTCATTAGTTGTCCAGCTTAATTCAACACCTTCAAATTTAGGCCTTGTTTACTAGAGCTTATTTCTTGGTATACTGAACTGAATTGAAATAAGTTTAAATATATTTATCTGAATTTTAAATATATTTAACTGAACTGAAATAATTTTAAATATGTTTAACTGAACTGAAATAATTTAAATATTTATCATATATCATTGTAATCTTTAGTAAAAAAAGTAACTTATACTAAAAAATTATTGAACTGAACTGAACTGAAATAACTTGAAGTATATTTATCTGAACTAAAAAAATATAAACATATTTATGTGAACTGAAATAAATTTAAATATACTGAACTGAACTAAATTTAAATATATTTAACTGAATTGAATTGAACTGTCCATCATTCATCCTTTTTAATCTGAATAGCTACGTGAAATTTGTAGACAAAGTTGATAAGAATATTTTATACTATTTATAAAGAGGGGTAGATTTTATGAATCAGAGTTTGATTAGGACCAAGTAGCTAACTATAATTAAATTTTAAAAGGGATATTTTAGTAAAATTTACCCTAAATGGGTTGTGGATTTAGGATATTGGGTTGTGGAAATAGCATCCCCAATTTAATTTAGAAATATATTGTATGCAACTATTCAAATAATTTTCTATATAAAGTTAATAGATTTAACAAGTGATATTTTCAATAATGAAAGTTTATTAATTTAATTGGTTCAAAGGACCATAAATAAGAAAGGATTACAATCGCCTCATAAAATGTTTTGTATATTATTATTTATAAATTAATTAATAATTAAATTTTAAGCCCTTATACGTCATTTTACTATGTCCTTAAACAAACATCTATCATCTATCAGCTAAATTCACCAAACACATTTATACAATCAGCTAGTCAAATCAGCTAATGCAAACAGCTAACAGCTATCAGCTAATCACCAAACACCCCTTGGTACCTTTTTGGTGTAAATTTATAATAGGCACCAAAGTGTAAATTTCAAATAAAAGTAGGTAGCATTTTGGGCATTTTCTCATTCTCAAAATGACCAACCTCTCTTTTCTTGAGTACTCAGTCCGGGATGTTAAAGATTCCACTTTTGTAAAGTATTTTTTGTAAAGTTCGGGTTTCCATTTTTAAAATCTGTGAAGTTCTTTTTGTAACAAATAAGCTGATCAGCAAACACTATTATTTGCTCATGATTTTCGATGTTTTAAGGTTTAACTTGCTCAATTCATTTTGAAAACTCTTCTCCAGGATATATACATCTCGGACTAACCCAGAAATAAAAAAACAGCTCCTTGATCAACATTTGAGGGTAAAATTTTAACGTGTACTGCTTTTAATGTTGGACTGATCTGTTTTTCTTTAATCGTTGTTTTTCATTAAAATATGCTCTAGTGCTATCTTTTTGGTAACTCAGCTTTCTTGTATCTTTGGATACATTGCAGATAGAAATTAAAAAACCTGGTTAAGAACTAAGCATGAAAATTTGGAATTAGTATACTAACTTTTTTGTTGCTATGATGAGTTGCTTTTCTTAAAGCTTTCTGAATCATCATTCGTATAAGTAGAACTAACTGTTTAGTACTATGTTTTGGTTGAGATCAGGCTAGCTTTCTACGACAACTGTGCTGTAACATAAAAACGTAAAGAATATGGAAGGGAAAGCTTATGCAACTTGTTTTGATCCTGTACTTCATTTGTTGGGAGGTCTATTTGACAAAGAAAATTGGTGGTATCAACACTTGGAGAGTCCCGTGGAGATGATGAGGCTGGAGTTAACATTCCTAAAAATGTTCTTTCGGGGATTAGCTTATTGGGAAGATTTAGAATATGATTGGCATATGCTCTTTGCCAGAAATTCTATGATACCTAAGTTTACCAAATTAGCCAAGGAGTTTGAAGTGGATTATGGACGTGCTCTAGATCAACGTCAGTCGATGAATTGGGATGCAATGGTTTATGAGTTGGAGGAAGCTATCTTTGAGTTTAAGCCACATGTCAAAGATATTTGCTTCCGTTTATTAGGTGGTGCTTTTAAGTGCACTTCTTGTCCATCGAACCAGAAAGGCTTTCTTGAATATGCAAGAGAGACAGCCTCTTTCATTGAGCTTGTCCAACAGAATCTCCGAGATCTGCAAGAATCCAACTTGATTGCGCCCAGAGTGAGGCAATACATTGCTTTAATTCTTGGAAAACTGGAGGGGTGTGGAACATATGTTGACCCGGTCATTCTTTCAATAAATAAAGTGAAGAATATGTGTGGCCTCATATCTCATGCTCGGGATTGGTGTAACCGTATAGCATGTCTCACATATTTATATCTGGTCGAGGGAAAAGATGAAAGCTTGACAGCTTTCATGGAGATATTGTTTGTTGGTTTGTTGCACAGGAATGTACCATTCAGTACTTCAGGAGTAATATCATCCAACTCCCAACGTACAATGATTCCTCAACTTCTCGGATGCCATTTTGATGTCCTTCTTGAAGACTTGGCTATACCTATGAAAGATGACGTTCAGGAGGGGCTGTTATTCTTGCTATCATTTATTATGGATCCACCCGAGGATGATTCAGAAGACAGGGAGATGATTTTTACTCAGATTTGTTCAATCATCAATGAGTTTCCGCGTCTCACTCACTCAAGCCAATCTGGTGAAATGAAAGAGGGAATTTACAATGTTAACTCTTCTGATTTCAAGATGAAGGTCGAACGAGTGAAAGATAAAGTGAAAAGGCTGTATGTGACTCCGTTATTAACCCAACTCCATCCTCCATTTACTAATCCCATCGGATTCCTTGATACCACGATAAGAAATGTGAAGGAAATGCTGCAAGAGGAGGTGAATTTGATTCCTTCCTTGAGGCATCAAGGTGAATTTCTCCTAGATGAGCTAGAATTGATTAAGCTAGTTGAAAGGAATGTCACCGAGTTGCTAGAAGAGGGAATTCACAATCTATGGACATCAGTCATTAGCGCAGTATACAGAGCTGATTATTTCATAAAGTTGTGTCTCTTAAGGGGTTCATACTTGTGGTATGGTATTGTAAATCTCCTAGGTGTCATTGAAGATGTACAGTCGATCAGGATTGAGATGAATAATTTGATCGAAATTGATAAAAGCCACAACAAGAAAAAGTACCCTCATGATCACCATCAGGTTGATGCTTCGCTACAACAGGGTACGATTTCGACAATTGAGAGAGATTTCACTGGCTTTACGGAGATTGAACGAGAGATAATTGATGAGCTTATAGGAGGGCTAAAGTCTCTTCAAATCATCTCCATATCAGGATCGGGTGGTCAAGGTAAGACAACTCTTGCAAATAGAATCTATAACGATTCTAATGTTCGGTATCACTTTCAGAAAAGAGTGTGGTGCTATGTTTCTAAAGATTGCCCAGTAAAGGAGATACTAGTCCAAATTCTATCTTGTGATACCAACAATGGTGCTGCTAATAATTTAAAACTGGATGATTTGGTTGAGCGTGTGTGGAAAAGTTTTAAAGGAAGGAGGTATCTGATAGTTATGGATGACATTTGGGATTCAGATAGTTGGCATAAACTGAAATCGGCATTTCCAGATGACAAGAATGGAAGTCGAATCTTGTTTACTAGTCGAACTCATGACTTGGGTGGATCAAACTCGATTTCTCATCCCCTTCCACTATTTTCTGATGAGCAAAGTTGGGAGTTGATGAGGAAAAAAGTTTTTGGTTTTGAGAATGGTGATGAAGAGTTTGTGGGGATTGGTAAGAAAATTGCTGGTTACTGTGAAGGCTTGCCTTTAGCGGTAAGTTTGATTGCGGGCGTTCTTAGAAGGACCGAGAAATATTTGAATTCATGGAACCAAGTGGCAGAAAATTTGAAAGTCCACCTTGCTGGTGAAGGTTGTGGAAATGTGATAGAGACGAGTTACAAGTATTTACCAGATCACTTGAAGTCATGCTTTCTATATTTTGGAGTGTTTAGAAGGGGGTTCAATGTAAGAGCCAAGGAGCTGAAGTTACTTTGGATAGGTGAAGGCTTTATCGTTCAAGACAAAGAGACAAAATCGACAAAAGAAGATTTGGCAAGTGGCTACTTGGAAGATCTTGCTTCTCAAGGCTTAGTGATGGTGACTGAAAGGGCCTCGATGGGTGAGATAAAGAGATGCACTGTTCATGACCTTCTATATGACTTGTGTTTGGAGAGATGCAAAACAGATGGTTTCTTAGATTGGGCAGAAGAGAGTAGTATTAGTGGGTATGAGGATGGTAAGGTGCACAAGTACAACCACCACCGGCTTCGAATTTGTGCAAGTGATCCTTTCATTAAGCCAAGTCCTATTGTTACCGAGAGAGAATTACCAACAAGTCCACTCCATTCTTTCACGTGGTTGGGCAATTATGATTATGATTCTTCTTTTCGGTTCATGGAAAGCTTCAAATTTATTTCTGTATTGAATTTGGATAGTATGGAAATAAAGGGGGCTAATTTATTTCCTAGGGTGATATTATCTTGCACCTTCCTTAGATTTTTGGCATTACGGTACTTGGAGCGTATCAAAGATGTTCCACCAGAAATAGCTAATTTGCGGAAGTTGGAAACTCTCATCATTCGTTTTATCTATTTTACTTCGTTGCCTGTATGTATGTGGAATATGAAAAGTTTAAGGCATTTGGATATTCGGGAGGCTGTTCTTAAGAAAAACTCAGATAGTTTGATTGGAGATGCATCTACTATTGAGACACTTGGTTTTATAAGGCTTGGTGAGATAGACAGTAGAACAGCTGAATTTTTACGGAGATTTCCCAATCTAAGAGAGTTGAGCTGTCACACAACCGGGAACTTGATGGAGTTGCTTCGCATGGTTGGGTCTTTATTACCACAACTGAAGTCTCTCAAAGTTGGGTCTTTATTAACTTTTGTGAAACTTCCAAGTCCAGTAAGTTGCCAGTTTGGTAATATTGAGAATCTCAAGAAGTTGAGGCTGCTGGGAACTGAAATTCCGTGGCGAGTTTTGTCAGAGATTACAAAGCAGCTACCCAATCTTCAGGTTCTTAAATTACTTCTCAATTCATGTGTGGGGCTTAGTTGGAATTTGGAACATGGGGACTTCCCAAAACTCAAATATCTCAGGCTGTTTTACTTAGACATTGAAGAAATAGATGTCTCCAGTTGTGAAGACAACCCCTTTCCTGTCCTTGAGCATCTTGTCCTGAGATATTGTAAGAATCTCAGGGAGATTCCTTCTGTCTTTGAAGACATCAGTACATTGAAGACGATCACGGTGAGGGATTGTAACAAGGAAGTCGAGGATTCAGCCATGTGTATTTTGGAACGACAAAGAGACTATGGGAACCACAGCTTTCAAGTAATACTGGGCGACCGTTGAAGATACTGGAGTCTCTAGCTTCAATTTGTGTCCTTCCTGGTGAGTCGATTTCAATTCCTACACGTATTCATAGTTTCAGTACCATTGGTGTACTCTAGGTGTTCGATTAAATGCTCCACCTAATATTTCCCTTAATCATTTTCTTGGTATCCCGTTTCTGAGCCCAATTTATGCAAATGTACTAGGCTCAGTAATTACCGCATTCAAGGCAATTAGATACCAAAGCCAACCATTCTTCAAAGAAGGTTTTATGTTAATTTAGTTGGCCATATTTTTTGCATATCAGCTACAGTCTACTTATGTTTTTTGGCCGGCCTTATAACTGTGCTTAGCTGCTTATGTGAGTGGTATATAAGTGGTATATATATATATATATATATATATATATATATATATAAGTGGTATATATATATATATATATATATATATATATATATATATATATTGTAGAGTTTTCAAGTTTTGTAGACTTGTTTTTGGGGATTCAGTTGCTGTTACTTATGCTTGTGAATTGCGTTTTGTAGGCGTATGAGTTCAGCGTGCTTCCAAACACAGTTCTTTATTCCTCCAGTTTTTTCCTTCAAATCCGTCGACATTCTGGCCTGAATCTCCTAATTCTTTTCCGCTTCAAACACCTCGGAAAGTCTTACTTTTTCTGTCATTTCTTCCACAAGAGTACTGTGTCCTCATTTTCATCTTCCAGAAGCTCCCGCGCCGGTCATCACCACCACCATTGGATGGTCCTTGAACAGTTCTCAAAAGGTAATTTTGATTTAACTTTATACTTTGTGAACTGAATTCGTGCAGTATGAGTTGTTTTATTTTAAGAGCCTGGTTTCATAATTTGATTATGAATGGTAAAGTGGATGCTATAATGTGTATATATGATATGCTTCCTGTTCAGAAAATTTTAGATTCTGTTGTGACTTGATCAAAAGACAGCTATATAACTTGTAGGTTCTTCTGGAAGTAATTGATTATCGCATCATTTTCTCCTTTGATTTTTTATTTATATCAGTAGGAGATTAATAAGTGAATGATTCTGTTCATCTGTGTCTCAGCCTAATTTTTAATTTGATGTATGTTCAATTTGGTTGCATTTTTAATGTATGATCATGTGATTATCTACAGTGAGAAGGATGCTCAAAACATTTTGACCTTTTCTAGCTATGGATTCTGTTCTGAACTGGATGACATGTGCGGAAAAAAAGCTAGCTGGTTAGACTGCTGCCTCTTCGTTAGAGTGTTTCAGGCATGAGCATGTCTATTGTGTTATTGTGGAAAGCATTTTATTTAAGTTTATGAGATAAAGTCGTATGATTCGATGCTTATTGTTCACTAACTGTTGGATTTTTAAGTTTCATCTTCCATGTTATTGTGGAAGTAAGAACATAAATGAAGATTCAAATAGAAAGGCAGCTTATTTTTGTAGCCATGTATGAATGGAAGATATACGATCTCGTGTTTATCAGATTGTGATACAACAGTTAGTGTATCGCGTGATATGAGATCTTATTGTATCATAGACTTCAGACTGCGATACAAGTTTTCGTCTGTTCTTCTGTTCTTTTCCTTCTCTTTTCTTAGAAAGTAGTCACTTTAAGACGGACTTTTTCCCTTTCTAAAATGCACATTTTATGAAAAGAATTAAGGGAATGGATTAAAACTAGTGTCTATCTTGTTTGACAATTTGATTGCAAAAGAATACAATCAGTTTTTCCATGTATCATCATCATCATCATCATCATCATCACGAGTTAGCCCGATTCAGTTGTGTCATCTCTCTCCTTGATATCTTCTATCCTTGCAACGGCCTCGTTCAAATCCCACCGCTTATCCAAATCTTCTTCGCAACAAACGACTCCAATCTTCAGAAGCCTCCTCATTTCCCCTCACTGTCCTTGGCATTCCCCATGTCAGGGTCCCAAACACTCTGCAACTCCTTTGATGTGTCATTAACATCGGTGATCATGGCTGCGATGTTGTCGTTGTTTGCCGTGGAATCGACCCACGTTGCTAGCTCAGATATGTAAGACGGTAAGAATAGCCAGGGGCAGTTTCGCGAACGAGAAAATTTCCCGGAAACTTGCTGGTGAGAATCTCTAGTATCAGTATCCCGAGGTTCCAAACGTCGGTCTTTCTCGTGGTTCGTCTGTGTTGCGCGTATTCTGGCGATCGGTACGCTACTAGAAGGTTCTGGACTTGGTCCTGGTTCACCACAGGGACTAGGGCGTAGTCCATCAGTAGGGGCTCGTAGCTTTTGTTTAAAACAACGTTGGATGATTTCAGTGGCCGTGAGGTAAATTCACGATCGGGAGCTGCGCGTGGAGATACACCAATCCCTTCGCGACACCTTTAATGTATATCTTTGTAAATTGACATATGATGCATTCAGGTCTGCCATCGATTTCAGAAGAAGTTGTACCTGGAAACTTGAAGGGGATCAGGAGAAAGCAAAAGAATCCTTCTTACAGCAAAATATGAGAGTTTTCTAAATTCTAAGCATCCTTAAATTTTGTATGTCTTTATTGTATATCTTTCTGTCTGGTATTTAGTTTGACAACTTGTTACACATGTGATTTGAAGGACTGTCCTAAAAGAAACATCCTTTGAATGCATGATAAATTTTGCAACTGGTTTATGTATTTGCATCAGACAGTTGAATTGATCTCAATATCTTCCATGCTACTCATAGTGCAGATGACACTATATTTTTTCTTTTATTTGGACAATGAGTTAAGTTGGTTTTTATTGCTGCTTGTGCTTTGATTTGCTGAGGGAATGGTATGGATTTCAAATTTTGCTGCTGCTTGCTTTGCTGATGAGCTTATGGTTTCATATTTCAACTTTTGCAGAAGCAAAAGGGTAAATGAGATGAGAGGCTGAATCCTGTAAGGTGCATGTGACATGGAATTGGTGATAGCTAATTAATTAGATGAGTATTTGTTTTTGGGGTTGCTGAATGCAGGTCCATTTTTCTCTTGCAGGTCCGTATTTTTACCATAATACCTCTAATATTGTTAAGGCAAAAAATGGGTTTGAAATCATAGGGTTCCATCAGGGGCATTATAATAAAAATACGGACCTGCAAGAGAAAAATGGACCTGCATTGAGAAATTGTTTTTTTTTTATCACCAAGTAGATGAGTTTTATAAAGGCACAGTTTTCATGCAGTAAGAAAATGAGAATAATGATCATACAGTCATTTTGTCATTGTCGTGATTTCCACCTCTCTTTGTTTTTTCACATCTTTTGTTTATTGATACTTAAATGTATAGTTATTATTCTAGAAATGTACAATATTGACCAAATTATTTTTATTTTTTAGGGAATATTACATATAACACTAGAGAGAAAATTACCTTGTATTATGTCATAATTTCTAATCATTAATTTGACATAAAATATAACACAACGCTTTTATGTACTATAAGAAATGTAACCCTAAATCCCGAACATAACATATGTGATAAAAAAGTAAATTGATCAAATATTGTGCTATATTTATAAAATTCATAAACAATTAATTTAGGTTTTTAAAATGATGTGCTTGTTCAAGTAAAAAAATCATGAGTCGGTCTCTAAGTATAGAATATAGACCAAAACCTGCTTCCTAAACATTGAAATAAAGAGGTCCTTAATTTACAATTTTTGAAACTTATATAATTCAAGCGCGCGTACCACCACATGAAAATATGATGCCGATATTTAAATAGTGTGGGCCCCCAAGTATTGCTATCAGCTACAGACGGCTCATAATTCATAGCAAAACAAAACAAGGATGATCATGTGGATCCCACTAAACTTGATGTTTTTAAAAATAATTATGCACCATTTATATTAAATATACACCATAATTAAATATTTAAAACATGAAGGTTTTAATATGAAAAATGAACTACAAGAGTTAAAACATGAATTTTAACATGAAACATAAACTTCCAAAGTTAAACATGATTTTTCATCATCGAACCTACAAGTTGAAAATACTCATGATTTAAAACATGAATAGGAGATAGAACATGCATGCTTTATCATACAACTTGCAGGGAAATAGAACGTGCAGGATTTTTGATATAACATGAATGGATATAGAACATGCATTTTTGATCATAAAACCTGCAGAATTTATGATTGAATTTGCATTTGCAGATAGAACATCCAGGTTTTATGACAGAACTTGCGGGTTTTATGAAAAAACATGCATGCTTTAAGATATAACATGCAAGGAGATGCATGTTTTATGATAGAACCTTCAGACTTTAAGATATAACATGAAGGGAGATAGAACATGCAAGTTTTATCATACAACCTGCAGGGAGATAGAACATGCAAGTTTTATGATAGAACCTTCAGACTTTAAGATATAACATGAAGGGAGATAGAACATGCAAGTTTTATCATACAACCTGCAAGGAGATAGAACATGCAAGTTTTATGATAGAACCTGCATGCTTTAAGATATAACATGCAGGGAGATAGAACATGCAAGTTTTATCATACAACCTGCAGGGAGATAGAACAAAAGCAAGTTTTATGATAGAACCTTCAGACTTTAAGATATAAAATGAAGGGAGATAGAACATGCATGTTTTATCATAAAACCTGCAATCTTTAAGATAAAACGAGCAAGGAGATAGAACAAACAATTTTTAAGATATAACATATAACATTTAACTAAAAAACAGAAGAAATCATAACCTTCACCATCATGAGGTGCAGGAGCTTCCAGTTCGTCAATATATTTGCCATTAATTCTTCAGCTCTTCAATCGCAAAGTTAAAAAAATAATTACTCGAAAACCTATTTGAAATCGATGCAGCGAAATGAAATCGATGCAGAAGCTAAATGAAAAATACCGGATATAATACAGACGCCTCTCCAATCTTGAAATCGATCAGAAAAAAAACAAAACGATGCCCGCAACAGCAAGGAATTTCAGATGATTTTCATGGCAGAGAGGGAGAGAGAACATAGAGAGAAGAAGGCAGAGAGAGAAATGGCTTTTGAAAATAAGAAAGAGTTTTTGGTCTAATATATATGTAGTAGATATTTTAGGTGATAAATAAAACAAAAGCCTATTTGGCCCAAAGATAACTCCTAATACGCACAACTTTTAATTAACGAAACCCGGATTTTGATATTAGCACTACACGCGCGTGTAGTTATCAAAGTTTTAGAAATTGCATTATAAGGACCTCCATGTTTCATAGTTAATAAATGAGTCCCGTCTATATTTTGATCAGAATATAGACGGTCTATTCCAAAACTTATTCAAAAATCATATCATAGATGATTTAGAAAAGACTTGATCTCTTAGGTGACTGTCATTATATAGTGACCAGAAACTATAATGCAAATAAAGAAAATAAAAGCAAATATATCAGAAGCTCAAAACACGGAATCCTTTAGTGCAATTTTTGAAAAATAAGAAAATCACGCGCGCATATACTCGCGGCTCTCTTTTAATTGCTTGCCTTGTCGTTTCTACCTTCCCTTTCCCTGTACGCACGTTCCTCAACCCCAGTCCATCAAAAACATCATAATTGTTATACATGTACGCATAATGTATCATCATTCATTAATGTTTTTTTAATATATAATTCTTTTTCCTCTAGTTGATTCTAATTTAAATGTGAACACTTTGAAAACATAGTAGTTTACATTTGAAAAGTCCATTTTTTAGCTCAAATGGTTATAGAGTTGATCTCTTAGGTGACCGTCATTATATAGTGATCAGAAACTATAATGCAAATAAAGAAAATAAAAGCAAATGTATCAGAAGCTCAAAACACAGAAGTCCTTTAGTGCAATTTTTGAAAAATAAGAAAATCACGCGCGCATATACTCGCGGCTTTCTTTTAATTGCTTGCCTTGTCGTTTCTACCTTCCCTTTCCCTGTACGCACGTTCCTCAACCCCAGTCCATCAAAATCATCATAATTATACATGTACGCATCATGTATCATCATTCATTAATGTTTTTTTAATATATAATTCTTTTTCCTCTAGTTGATTCTAATTTAAATGTGAACACTTTGAAAACATAGTAGTTTACATTTGAAAAGTCCATTTTTTAGCTCAAATGGTTATAAGTTAAAACAATATTTCAAAGATAATAATTTTTTTATAAGTTAAAACATGGAAGTTATAACTTAAATCATGTGGATTTTAAAACAAAACCGGAAAGGTAGTTAATCTTAGAAAATATTTTACTCCTAAATTGTCAACCTTTCACTATTAAATAGAAACCTCTTAAAAAGACAAAAAATACATATACAAATAATACACAACCTTTCACTCTTAAATGTCAACCTTTCACTATTAAGCAGTAACCTTTTAAGAAAGACAAAAAATGCATATACAAATAATAGACAACCTTTCACTCTTAAATGTCAACCTTACACTTTTAAACAGCAACCTTTCAAGAATGACAAAAAAAAAAACATAAACAAATAATATACAACGTTTCACTCTTAAACGTCAACCTTTAACTATTAAACAACAACCTTTTAAGAAAGACAAAAAATGTATATACAAATAACATACAAGTTTCACTCTTAAATGTCAACCTTTCACTATTAATCAGCTACATTTAAAAAAATAAAAATACATATACAAATAACATACAACCTTTCACTATTAAATGTCAATCTTTCACTACTAAACAACAAACTTTTAAAACAGACAAAAAATGCATATACAAATTACATGGAACTTATAAGTTAAAAGTTGAGCATTTTAAAAACAAAATCTAAAAATAGTATAAATCTGTAACTTAAATCATGGAGGTTATGACTTAAAACATGAGTATTTTATAACAAAACCTGAAAGGTAGTTAATTAAATAAAAAACTTGGAGTTTATAACTTAAAACATGCAAGTTTTAAAATAAAACCTGAAACGGATAGTTAATTATCTAAAATCCTAAAATTGTAACTTCAAACATTGAGTTTATAACTTAAAACAGGATCATTTTAAAACAAAACTTGATATATAGTTAATTAAAAAAAATTGAAGGGTCATTAATGTGAGAATTGAACTGATTATTAAGAAAGGAAGATTGGTCATTAATGAGAGAATTGATTAAAAAAGGAGGTTGAGAGAAATAAGTCGGCAAGGACAAAATAGACTTGCTGATGCATTAATTCATTTGATTTATAGCGCGTGGCCGCGCGTGAGTTTTTAAAGTCTTAGTATTTGCAATTAAGTCCCTCCGTGTTCTATGTATGATATTATTACAATTTAGTCCTGTGGTCACTGTATAGTGACGGTCACTTCCAAGACTTATTCTTCAATTTTTATCACATTTGATAAGAGTAAAATCAATAAAGGGTAATTTAGTCAATTAAAATGTTATATTATTCACTTTTTTAAAAACACTATCCTTACATGTTAAAAAGAAACGAAAAGGGAAAATGGTCGAATAAACCGTCTCGTGAAAAAATTCTCTTAGTAGCGAAATATTTTGGGAAAAATGATGTTGGAGCTCCAGACTATTATTAAAAATGATTTGGTAAAATATCTGAGTTTTTGTAATACAAAATATTGGGATATTGCTAGCCTTTCAAAATATATATCGTCACGACTAAAAATGTAACACAATTTTGCTTAGAAAACAGATTAAGGGTAAAATATTTAGCAGAATGTGTTTGTATATAAATAATTTCAAGTATTTCAAATAAATGGAGGCAATCAACAAATAAAACTGGTCATAAATGACTTTGATGAGTTTTTTCTACAATTTATAGTTGGATAATAATTTTAAAATGTTGAAGAATGTGAAATGCAACGAAATATTTTGGCATTATTGTTTTTTAGAATTGTCGAAATTATGTCTATGTATTCAATTTTGATTATTTATTTTTAGTGGTAATATCATGATAATTTGATTCTTATTGACTACATTGACACACCATGCACGAAAGTATCTTACGACCCAAAGATTTCTCCGGTGAATGCTTCTCCGGAGAACTCTGTGCCCCAGCTTCGGTATCATTAATAAGGGATTCATCGACCGCCTCTTCGTCCTCCTCGCACCACCGGCCGAAAAACTCTTGAAACCTGTTATTTCCGGCGTACTCAGCCGCCTCTCCGACCACCATGTTTTCCACCAAACTGTGTAGGCCGTCGGAACCGTCTTTCTTATGCTCCCCTTTTAGTATAGCAGTCAACTGCACCAACTCCGCCTGAAATTCGCTTAACTTGCTGTCTTCCTCGGGATCTCCGTCCATCAGTTTAACCGGCTCCGGCAGCGTTACTGCACGGTAAACAGTCGTTAAATCTTGGTTCCTAACAGTAAAATTAATGGTTGGTAATTAGTTTGCAAACGATTTGGAATGATTTTACCTGGGCACTCGGTTCTAGGGCTCGTTCTGTTAAGAACGGCTTCGAAAGTGGCAGCCCATGCATCTCTCTTTGTTAAGAAGTCTTTCAGATTGAAGATCTTCTTCACAGTTGCCGGGATTGAGGAATGCTCGTATTGCGACGTTGGGTATGGACCCACCGCCTTGTGCAACACTGCATGTATAGTCTCAATCCTCAAATAACTTCATAATATATACTATCACAAACTCTCGTATAGGTAAAAAGACTATCCAATCATAAATATCATCAAAAGTTCCTTTTTAAACAAAGTTATAACAAACTTTCAATTTAGACATATTTCAATTGGTCTCACTGAATAATCATGCTTAAGAAGATCATACATGAAAGGTGAAAAATCAGCAATAATAACTAAATCATGATCACGTTTAATATGTAAAAGGTCAAGTTTGAAGGTGAGAAAATCAACATTTGCCACGAACTTCTCCAAAGTTAATATGAACAAAACCAGCTTATAAATTAAAAGTGAACAAATAAATACATAATATCCGTACATAATAAATTAAATGTAAACAAATTATCAAAAGGGACATCAAATGCATGTATGTGAGTACATAATAAATTAACAAATTATTTTGACACCATAATATATCAACTTCCTAACATTTTAGACTGTATGGAGAGTTTTTCATATATATAATATTGTGTTTTAATATGTAGATTTAATTTAATTTTATTTATCATGAATTAAAATTAAGGTGTCAAAATTTTAAGCAATATCTAATTAAAAGTATCCTTATGAGAATTCACTCTCACACGAAAACCTCTTAAAAATATGTATATTTTTCACATTATGAAAATGACTATATAGTAACATATATAAAGAGATCCGGCCACTCACCAGTTCCAGGAGAAATCCAGGGTGAAATCAACATGGCCGGAACCCTAACTCCGAGGCGGTCGAAATTGAAATTATGAGGAGGAGGACTCATTTTGCCGTCAGGATTGGGGACGCCGACAACCGGAGTGGGAACATGGTCGTAAAATCCACCGTGTTCGTCATACACGACGATGAACAGAATCTCATTCCACTGAGGGCTTGACCGGAGCGCTTCGTAGACTTGTTTCACAAACTTCTGGCCGTCGGAGACGTCGTGCGGCGGGTGGTCGTCGTTTCCGGGGACTAATTTAGTTCCGAAGTATCTCTGCTCAATCACTACGTAGTTTGGTAGCTTTCCTTCTTCACAGTGCTTCTTGAAAGATAGCTCAAATTGGTGGAAATTGTTTAGGTACTTCAACTTTCTAAGGTTCCTGTGGTTTTTCATTCCAAATTATTGATTTATGATCTTATCATAATTAAGGCTTTTTCATTATTATACAATGGCGCACTTGGATATATAATCCCAATTCTAAGAACATTAAAAGGAAAAAAAATCATATTAAAATGTTGTTATAATCCCAATTCTAACAACATTTGTACACTGAATGATCCTCTTCTATATATTATCATGTCTTTTAAAAATATATATTATAATTAATTAGTAGGTAACTAATTAAAACTTAAAATTTGAAATACTTGAAACACGGTTATTATATGAGAAGGTCTCCTATATATCTCAATTAAGACTATCTACAAATGTCACTTTCAAATTCGATCTTTTACGTATTAATAAAATATGAGCATTCAGTGTACTATTGCTGATTTTCTTACTCAAAGTATAATTTTCTTACTTTCAAAGATTGCTTTGTACATATTAAGCATGATTAAAAATTTTGTCATTGTATAATGCACTTATCAATACCTATGTTGTAGCTTTGTTTTGTTTCTTATCTCCAAATAAATGGAATAGTACTTTTTACCGGTTCTTTTGTCTTCGTTTACAAAAAAAAAAAAAAAAAAGGTATTTTAAGTTATCCATAAGTATGTGATTAAACAGTGTATAGATAGACATCCACCTGCTCATGAATTATGTACCCAACATAACACAACCAAAACATCAACTAATTATTATTATATAAGAAAATATAATCCCTCATTGGATCCATTGTGGACTAATGATTTAGATAATTCAACGAATCCACATACATTAATTATTTAATCAAACTTTGCCAGCCACGAAAATCTATTTAATTTAGTCATTTAGTGGATCGATGGCCATCTTGATCACATGCATAATTCTAATGATGGTTTGGTTAGAGGAACTCATGTGCCTCGACGAATTAAATAATTACTCGCCCAAATGTTTTTCAGTTTTTTGTTTTTGTTTTTTCGTTAAAAATATTCATTCCTCCATTATTTAAATTTGTATCTAGCTACTTGAACGATCGATGTACTACCTCTACACCCCAACCACTCTTATAACTTTACACTTTTAAATATACTCTTAATATAAAATTAATCATTAATTAAAATTTTAATTTATATGTGCAGTTAAACCTGATTGACTACCTTAATTTAAACCGACACAATTTTAAAATGATTCAAACTTTTTATTGTGTTTATTATGCATAATTTTATAAAAGAAATATGTATGCAAATTAATATATATATATATATATATATATATATATATATATATATAAATACGACTCATCCTAACCGAATTTGGCACTTGTACACATTACAATTACGTATGGAGAACAATTTCACTAACGTAAAAGATATTTTTATGTACTTTATGACCTGACCAGTGTATAATTTTAGTTTTGAAATGGCTACTTAAAAATTATGGAAAATAAAAAGAAAACACGCACACACACAGTGATCGTGGCTGACCTGAAGAAAAGGGTGGAGGGAGGGTACTCGTAGTAGATCCCGAAGTCGTAACCGGACTCTTCCAGGGACTCGAAAATGGTCTTCTGCGGATAACCTCGTATCATCATCTCCGTGTCATTCACCACCGCCCCGTCCGAGGTGGCGGAGTGCACAAACAGCCGATTCGGCTGCGTCAGCGTCGGTGCCGACGAGAACCACCGGTCACACACGCCGAACTCCGACACCAGCTCTTTGTATACCGGCAAGAACTCCGGCTTGTACCCGTTCATCACCGTCGCCGACATCCCCGCCGCCTTCCTCTCTGCATTCTGAGCAAAGCCCTCCATCGTCGGAATATTCGTCGGGGCTGATGATGATTCCGTCCATTCTGTTCCGAACACTTGCTCGAACGTGTCTTCGAACGAGTGGCCGGGATCTTGAGCCACGTGGCCGGACTGGTCGCCGAATAACGGGCCAGTTGAGTCTCCCAGTTGGTTTCCGGCAACACCGTCAATTTTGGGGTTGAGGGACTTCATCCATCCTAGGATGTGGTCAAATGATCGGTTTTCTTGAACTAGAACTACTATGGTTTTGATGGGGTACTGTTTTTCTGGTTTCTCCGGCTCCATTTTTTCCCAGTGAAATTGATGAGTAAATTATGATTTTGGGATGTACAGAGTAGACAAATGGTCAGATGGTGAGCCTTTTGAAAAAGTATGACGGGTGAGGCGTAGCATTGCCGTATTATAAATATTTGAAAGAAGAAAATGTTCGACAATGGTTCAATATGTATATAAATAATGGAAAATTAAATCTTAATAAGAGATACTAGTCTGTCCTAGCTGGAGTTGCAAAGAGAAAAAATATCAAAAATATTAAAAAAGGTAAGATTGGTGGATGAGAATTGATTTAATTAAGAAATAAGTGGGAGAAATGAGTGGTGGAGATTGAAAGAAATAGACCATAAAAGTAAAGTGTGCATCTTCTGGTGGGACAGACTAATAAGGAAAGTGTGCAGCTTCTTCTGGGACGGAAGAAGTACTTAATTTAATTTTATACTCACCTTATATCACTTCGTCCAAGATTAAACTGTAAACTTTTTGGGTCAAGTATCTTTTCGGAGCCTACTATGTGTTGACAATTAATTTTATTTTTTACATTATTATGATCAAGAATTATATGGTATAAAAAATAGAGCACGTTGTCTATCTAACCATATTTCTCATAATACTGTTATAACACATATACCAATTGCGATTTACGGTCAATGCTCTGTTAAAGTTGACTAAAAAGTGCACATTTAAATTGGGACAATAGAATAGTAGGGATGATTAAGTTCGGATCCAAGGCCGATGGAGTCATAAAAATCTAATAAATAAATATAGTAGAACTTAAATTCAACCAATAAATCCAAATCAAAATTTATGAATCTAATGGGTTCATGTATATATGGATTCTAAACGTATTCTTAACTGAGGTCAGGACCATTGAGCCAAACTGCACACAGAGATGCTGCTCACAAACATGCTGATTAAAGGATGCTTCTACCAAACTGCACCATACTGGAATCCAACTGAAGTGGAGTAGCCCTTTGGAGAGTTTAAGATTGGGATGGAAGTTATCCATAGGCTGACTTGTGTCTCACTGTGTCTCACTTTGATTCACTAAAAAACAAGTGGATGATCTTTCTCCCAATCTTAACTTAATCCTTTTCTTTACTATATATAGAATGAGTTATTTTCTATACTACCTCATTTTTTGGCATATCTACACAAATTTTTATGAGGCTGTTTAGCTAGCATATATAGCTAGTTTCCTTTTCTTTCTCTCTCAGTTTATAGCACTAGATATTATTGTAACAATTCTCTTGTTTTTTTTCATTTGTTCCTAAAGGCTTGGGGAAGCCAGTATACACCTCCCACCTACGGTGGTTCACCTTAAAAAAAAACTGATTTAATTATGTTTTTTATATACTTAACCTTGATATACTAGAAATTCTAAAATAAAAAGGAAAAGTTCATTTACATCCAAATAAAAATATATATATATATATATATGTATATTTAGTTGTTTTTTTTAAAATTCACAATACACAACAATACTTCTCTATCAACCAAAATAAAATTAGAGTTAGTGTATTAAAAATCACTCTACTTGAAGAAGTCTGAGCACTTCCCTAACACCGTTACTTTTACAAGCCTTCCGGTGAATCCCAAGACTATTCGAAACATTAAACCAAAACCATACTATATATTTAGCTTGTTAATCAAATAAAGTTGTAGTGTAGCTTGTTTACACATCATATATATGATAAAGAAAACTTATATGTAAATATGAACGCTGTCTATATTGAGAAATAACGACGAAATAAAAAAATTTCTCAAGTCAATCATATTTCCATAAATATTTTAAAATTTCATGAAACTGTGGTCGAGTTTTGGGGGTTAATATTTAAAATTCAGACTCAAATTTATTCAATTAATTCTAGATCCATACTCGACCTAGCCCTAACGGGTATATCAAAATTAGAGCCAAATCCGATTCGATGGGCCAAAACCTACACGCTCCAAGTCGCGACCTTGATACATGCTCATCCAAAGTATTGAAGGGTGTAAATTAGTTCCATATGGGCTTTATTTTAAAAAACACTGAGTGTCGGACATAAGACAAGATTAGTAACGTAATTGAAATACAAACCTCCTCAACTATCAAATTAACCCAAAAAGAAAACTTTTCCTAAACCCTAGTTGGACAACACATCATTACCACTATCCCGGACGACACATCATTACCACTACCCGGACGACCTATTTATATTTTTCATTCTTACTTCCCTATGGCACGTGGATCTACGGACATCAAGCTTCTAACCACACTTTGAACCACCATTTCTTACCCGCCACTGCTTAGCCAACATCCTCCGACCTCTGGTCTACTCTCCCTGTTGTGTTTTATGCAGGCCATCACCCATTGAATAACAAGCTTTGTCTAAGAAATTACAAAGTTAAAATTTGATGAAAATGTGAAAGGTGATGAGGAAATACACCGGTTATGCTATTGTTAAGATGATGAGAAAAGCCAGGAAAGGTATATAAACACTCAAAACATTAGTCCTAGAAAACAGATAAACAATATGGTTCGGATAAAACACACTCGTTCACATATATAATCATATAACATAACAGATATCATGACACTCAAATGCAAATAGACAAGTATATGTTACCTGCATAGCCGTCACAGTCCCTCTCATGATCAAGTGTCTCCTCCGGGGTATCGAAGGGTTGTCCACATACCCCGCAACACAACTGACGCTGCTGGCGGGGAGTCACACCATGGGCGTGATAAGCGTGATCCAACATCTGCGGCCTGGAGTGCAAAATAGCGGCTCCATCTCCATCACAAAGCAAGCATACACGATACTCATGAACAAAATTTTGTAAAATTTTGTTAAAGGGTTCACTGCAATTGGAACCGGAGGTGATGATTTTGTTCATGTCATGATTGTTGATGTTGAATCAGTTCTTGAAAAGCCAATCCCAAGCCATGATAATGGAAAAAGAGTGAGGAAGTTGAGTAATCGAGAATACCCATAGTCAAGGTGGGTGGTGGTGGTGCCGCGGTAAAAGTTGAGGAACCGAGTAACCGAGAGGGACGACACGGTAGTAGTTGAGGAACCGAGTAACCCAAAGGGACGACGGCAGTGGTTGGAATTGGACGGGAATGGTTGGTCGGAAATGGTGGGAACGGCGGAGAAGATGTGTTGTTGTGGCGGTGGATCTGGGCGGTCGGCCGCGGTGGGTTTGTAGTGGTGGCTCTGGGCGGCTGGCGGCGGTGGGTGGCGTCGGTGGAAGGAGGATGTATATATATATATATATACCACTATGAAGTGTACTAGAAATTTCCGTTCAAGAGGATAGTTGTTGATATATCACGCCTTTATGTTTATGATGAATGCATTTCTAGCTCCATTCCGATCTCTTTTATGTACGAACAGTAGAGCTGCCGGAGATGCGACTCGTCTTTGAAGCTGATTCCATCCTTCCGAAACGGCGAACGCTTCTTGATTTCTTCCGCACTGAAATACCATCTTTCAGGCGCCATTAATTAGCTCTCTTTATCGATCTTGTCTGTAGTTTAAACCCTCTTGGTGAGGTATATATATGTATGCAATTCTTTAAACCCTCTATTTAATTATATAATTTCGAATCCAGCCCAGATTAGGAAATAACATGTTCCTTTTACTTTTTGTACTCATCGTTTTTACATACGGAAGAATATTTTTATTGGAAAATTTCCGGTTAAGAAAATTGGGTCATGGGTGTATGTTTAATGTAATTTTTAATAAGATAAATTTATTATTTAAAATTACATGTTATAATTATTCTCCAATTTGGGGAGAAGGTGCACTCTTTGGTCATGCTTGGAATCAGCACATACTTATTAAAGAATTCAATTAGCGGGTTTATGTAATGCTTTTGGAATTAGCATTTACCTATTAAAGAATTCAATTAGAATTTAGATATTAGTAGAATTTATTAGCTGTATTTACTAGCTGTTTCGTTACAAAAAAACACAATGATATTCTCCCATTTGAAGAGAAGGTACACTTTTGGTCATACTTGGGAGTTAGCACTTACCTATTAAAGAATTCAATTATCGGGTATATGTTATGTTTTTGGAATTAGCATTTACCTATTAAAGAATTCAATTAGCAGTTAAATGTTAGTAGATTTTATTAGCTGTATTGACTAGTTGTTTCATTACAACCAAAAAAAACACAATAATATTCTCCCATTTGAAGAGAAGGACCACTTTGGTCATGCTTGGGAATTAACACTTAACTGTTAAAGAATTCAAGCATTTACCTATTAAAGAATGAGAGAATTTTATAAATGGCCACTACTGTTTATCAAAGTTTCACTATACTTTAAAAATATCAAATGACATCACTATACTTCTGAAAATGTTCCAAACAACATCATTGGGTGGATTGAGATGTTAAGGTTGTTTTTCCATCCATTTGATTGAGGGTAATATTGTCTTTTTTTATTAGGAGTTTCTTCAATTAGGGGTCGTAATATATTCCATTGATATTGTATTTAATCAATATGTTACTAAATTTTATGACTATTGGATCAATCTTAGTAATCTTCTAATTAATTAAATATTTTATTTCTTTAATTATTCCATATTTCATATTAATATCTACTCAATTTTCTTTATATTTATATTTTTCCACTTCCTTGTTCACGTTGTTTGTCGTCTTTCTCCCCTTTCATTTTCAACCCTCTTTACTTCATACCATCATTTCCGGCTTAAAGCCGTCATAATACATGTTTAGTCACCAGTTCAAATTTATTAAATTCAAACTGAAATCCATGGAAAAAGACAATTAGGAATGAGATTTGAGTTAATTAAATTTGCCAAGAATTCAGTGGAGAAATATATGGCTATCATGTACATTTTAATTTATGCAAATAATTAAAATTTTAAAAACATTTCATCAAAGAACTTTTTTACTTCATTGGAGTTAAAAAATTCTCTTCCTCAAAACAAATCCAAAAAAGAATTAAATATTTCTCTATATCGTTGTAAAATAGAAATCGGCCTACCTTTCTGAGTTGCCTTTCATTGGAGAAGAAAACATTTATTTTTAATTTGTTAGTTGAATATATTAGTTTATTTGATATTTAGGGTTATAGAAATCAATTTTTTGTCAAACTTTTCCCTAACCCTAATTAAATATCAAATACGTACATCGATATTTATTGTTCCATTATTTTTCTCACCTTATTTTTTAAGTTGAATAACGTTATTTTTGTTCAGTTGAAAGCTACACATATTTATACATGTGAATGGACGATACTACCCTCAACCAAATGGATGGAAAAGCAATCTAACACCTCCATCCACCCAAGTAATGATATTTGAAACATTTTCAAAAGTATAGTGATGTCATTTGATATTTTCAAAGTGTAGTGATGTTATTTGAAATTTTAGTAAATAGTAGTGGCTATTTATAAAATTCTCTCTTAAAGAATTAAATTAAGTAGTTAGATGTTAGCAGGTTTTATTAGTTGTATTGACTAGTTGTTTCGTTACTTAAAAACACAATAATATTCTCCTATTTGAAGAGAATGTACAATTTGGTCATGCTTGGGAATCAACAATTACCTATTAAAGAATTCAATTAACGGGTAGATGTTAGCAGATTTTAATAGCAGATTAGATGTTTCGTTACATACAAGGACAATACTATTACAATTTCTCATCCTCCAAATGTAATTAAAATATTTATTTTTTGTATTAGTAAAAGTGGTTAATTTTTTTTAGTTTTTTTGATTATTTATTATAATACAAATGTAGGAAAATATTCCAAATACTTTTTTTTTTATTTTATTAATTGTTTTTCCCATTTACATATCCATTATCCATATATTTGATAGATTATATATTATTACGAGATATGTAGTAAGCTTTCATGAATTATGAACTTTAGTTAAAAGATAAGGATAAAATTGAAAATTTACCATATTAATCCAATATCAAATTGAGAAATGATACTCTTTTGAGCATTTCTGAAAACCCTGTATTAATTTAAAACGTTAGTTCGAAAAATTTGTTCACCAAATATTGATACTGACTGTTTGACTGGTCAAATGTTTATGTTTAGTTCTAACCTCTAAATGCTCTTGAAAAAAAGCTACTAGACAAAATAGACAAACGTGGCTTTTAACATTTTTCTAATTAAACCACCATAGGTGGGATGATAGTCGCCTCAATTATTTTATCAATATAACCGGTAGCATACAATAACTCCATAAGTGGAGCTGATTTGAAAGATTCCAGGGAGGTTTCAAAAAAGCTAATTAACAATTCTAAAAATTTCTTTGTATCCGATACTAGCAACATCTTATCTAGAGTCTATACCAAAACTAAATTAGACTAAAATAAGGATATAGGATAAGGTCAATATATATATGGGAGTTGCTCCATGCAGGTCCATTTTTCTCTTGCAGGTCCGTATTTTTACCATAATACCCCTAATAATGTTAAGGCAAAAAATGGGCTTGAAATCATAGGGTTCCATCAGGGGGCATTATGGTAAAAATACGGACCTGCAAGATAAAAATGGACCTGCATGGAGAAATTGCTTATATATACTACCACCAATTCCAATCAAATGGTAATCTCACTAGCTTGTTGCTCATTGCAGTATTCAAAATATTAGACAAGATCAAATATTATCGTCCCTTTAAATTAAATTTAACTTTCATTAGTTGATTAAAAAATGTTTGATCTTTAATATATTTAATTGTTTATAGATATAAAATAAACAAAGTTGATACTTTTGAAAAATACATATTATTACATATCCAATGGATCACATCAAAATATAAGATTGAATGTTTTAATTATTTAAACATGCATGTAAAGAAATTCTCCAATGAGACAGAGCCTAATTTAGCCCATAAAATAAGAGTAAGGGTTTGTCAAAACACTTTCTAAAAGTTGCAAACAAAATTTTCTATTTCTTCCAATTACACTTTCTTTTCCTATCTACTTTCCACCTCACAGGGCCACCACCAAACCGTCGTCGGGCCGCAGCCGGACCACCGTCGGACCACTTCCTTCCCCCACCGAACCACTGCCCGCTACCACCTGTCGCCATTGGACCACCGTCGGACCACCGCCATCCGCCGTTGAACCACTGCCAGACCGCCGCCCATGGCCGGTCAAACTACCACATGTGTGGCACCACATCAGCTACACATCAAAACCTCATAAATACGAGCACAAATCCCACTACACAAAACCTCACTAAAATATTGTTTTAATTGCAGCACAATCCATGCCTGATAGGTTGGGCTGTATCACCAAAGAATTAGTGCAAATATCGTACGTACACCTTATTAGGGAAAAAACATGACAACCTTTTGACTTAATTTATTCAAATTGAATTGAATCAAATTGAACTTTGATCGAACTAAATTAAGTTATTGCGGTAAATTTAATTAAATGAATTGAATTAAATAATATAAAATTATCATATTGGATTGCAATTAGCTTCATACATTGAACTTAACTAAATTCAAATTATAATTATAATTTGAGCTTAATTGAACAAATTAAACTTAACTAAATTAAATTAATACCGTTTAAATGAATTGGATCGAATAAATTTGTTGCAGTTGAACTCAGTTGAACCGTTTAAATTGAATTGGATAGAAGATTTCGTGTATGTAATTAGTTATGGGAAGAAAAATTACTGCAGAACAATATTCATCAATAAAGAATTATAATGTATACATGGTTCGCTAGTGAAAATAAGATAACAATGAAAATATATAAAAGAAGTAAAATATTACAATGATGTATCAATACTAAATTCTTGTTGGAAATCCAGATAACAGTCGGAGATCAAGAAAAGCTTCAAGCCCTGCAAATCAGCCGGAATCTTCATGTTTGTAACCAGCCGGTCGGAGAAAGATACTCTCTTCAAAGCATACAGCTCTGAGGTGGATGTGTTGCCTAGAGCCAGCCACCATGCTTCATCTTTCCCCTTGGTGAATCGAGGGGCAAAGGCTCTTGTCGTTCGACGCCAATTCGATTTCTCGAGTCTGATGCTAAGACCGCGATTCTGATCAACTCCCAGCTGCACTTTAACTCGAGGAAAATGCTGCAGATCCTGCTGTAATCTTGAGGCTGTAGCAGTGGATGAATCAGCTGTCAATGCGCGTAAGTTTGCAGGCGAAACGTCCAACAAGTGCTGAATGTTAGTGATCTGGCTTCTGTTCAGCAGAGTGAGGAGATCTTCACTCATGCATGGCAACATCCTGAGAGACGAATTCGAGTTCCTGTCAAACCAAATTCCCTGAACAACCATTTGCATCAGATGCATGCAATTCATGGCGCTTGAAAGCCATCCACTGTTGGCACAGACATCAATCATGGCCTGAATGATCCTTATGCTCTGATCCAACACCATCTTCAAGTCGTTAATGTAGTCACTGATGGGCAGCTCCAGCTGAGAAAAGTGGGCCTGGAGAAGAAGATTTGCCTTCACATGAGGATCATCAAGGCGGCTTTTGTTCACTCTGTATCGAGCCTGTTTGGCTAATCCATCGTTGAAAATCTCCTCGTTAAACCGCACAGGAATCTCATCGTACTCAGAAGCAGCAGCTAGGATGTTCAGCATACCTTCAATGGATGTGTCTGGCCCAATTTTAGAACGAAACATCGAAACCGTGGTGTGTTTAAGGTAATACTGAGATGCTATCATTCCTAGCATCATTGGCTTGACATTCTCTCCATCGATCTTCACGCATCCGCTCTCTTCCAAATCGTCGAATGTTGTTTGCACCAGGCTGGACAGATAAGAACTGACAGTATCAGGATTGACATCTTCGAGGCCGTAGTAAGCAGGGTTCATCGCCATTCTCCTGAATAGATAAGTCCATGTCAGATAGTTCATTGCATCGGCCTTGTTGCGGATTGTTCCAGAAACCACTTCAGCATTGAAGTGATCATGCAGCTGCTCCCTTAGACTGCTTTCAACAGGAAAAGGTTCGTAGAGAAACTTCTTGTAGAAGCTCCTTTTCGGTTCATGAACCAGTATGACAGCTTTCCCGTGTTGATCATACTGTGGCCGGCCAGCTCGTCCCATCATCTGTAAAACATCAGTGATAGGAAAATCTACGTATCTCTTCGACTTTGCATCGAAGAATTCCGTTCCCTTGATGATAACCAAATGCGCTGGAAGATTCACTCCCCATGCCAATGTGCTGGTGCTGACCAAAACCTGGATTTTGCTGTTTGCGAAAAGCTCTTCCACCAGAGATCTATCCTTTTCGTTTAGGCCTGCGTGATGGATACCGACACCGAACTGCAAAGTGTGCTTGAGGTTTTGATCAGTGACCTTTTTAAGGATCATCTGAAGAGATTCTTCCTCAAGAGCTAAGAACTGCCTGGGTTTTTCGTCGGAGGCTGCAAACTGAATGAGCTCCAGAGCTGTAAGTCTTGTCTGACGGCGAGATGATACGAATATGAGAACTGGCTTGGAAGGTGAATGGGTGCATATAGCAGCATATGCAGGCTTATTCATGCTGTTCATCCTTGGGCTGTAAAGCTTTCCAGCAAATCCCTGGATATGAACTTCGAGAGGAACTGGTCTCACACTAGGCTTGAAATTGAATAAACCGCCTTCTGCAACACCTAGCCAGTCTGCTAAATCCTGTGCATTTGCCAACGCAGTCGAAAGGCCTATGAATCGAACATGGCGATCTGTCTGGGATGATATGTATCTCATCCTCGACACGATTACTTCAAGAACAGGTCCGCGATCAGCTCCGAGTAAATGAATCTCATCTAAAACCACAAGGCCAACCTTTGTAACATAGCTTCTACTCTGCCAATCCCTGCTAATACCATCCCACTTTTCTGGTGTAGAGACGATAATGTCTGCTGCTAAAAGAGACTTCAAATCCGGGGTATAATCGCCTGTCATTTCAACCATCTTCTTCCCAAGCCGAGGAACGAGATTCTTCTTCCAATCGTTGATTCTTTCCCTAACAATGGCCTTCATTGGTGCGATGTAAACCACCTTCATGCCAGGCTGGGTGTTGAACAGATGGAGCATAGCAAGCTCAGCAGAGATAGTTTTCCCACTCCCAGTAGGAGCCCCCAAGAGCACATTCTTGCTGGTGTGGTACAGCACATGAAAAGCCTGAGTCTGAATTGGGTTGAAGTGCTTAAATCCATACAAAGATTCATAAGTCTTATTTGCAAGTACAGCCAAGGGCAGGGGCTTCAAATCCAACAGTTCCGTGTGGCTCGTATTGCCCTCTGGAAGAGTAAGATTGTCCAAGGAAATTGTGCACGAAGACTCGGATTGCAACCATGAATCTGAAATAGCGTGAATGTGGTAATGAGGAGGATGTTGCTCAAAGATAGGCACAGTAAAGGATATCTTTTGAGGTACATTTTCCCTAGCCATCTTCTTTGTCAGTGTAAATAGCTCGGAATGGTAAATGTGATCATCATCCGAATCCTCAACCAAGATCCACCATCTCAGGGCACCTCCATGAAACCGATCTTTCCATGTAAAATCAGGTGTAATAGTCAAATCCACCCTCAAAACAGTTCTTGTAATCGGACTTATAGAAGCCGACAAAAGAACAAATGGAAAATAAGCCAGATGCTGCTTCACCACCTTTCCACCAAGAATATCCCTCTCATGCATGTCCATTAGGTCATCTAAGCTCAAGTCGGAAAGTTCAAGCTTCATCATAGTCTCATAGGGAATATCTCTTCCAAACTGTGCAAACGGGTGCCGATCAGGCCACATCTGACGCTCAACTCCCTTGCAGTATTTTAGCATCATCCAAGACATCTCAGACCACCCTCTGCGAAGACAGATTTCAAATAACGCACGAACTATACGAGGCAAGCTTGCACTTATATATGCTCCATCAGAAACCAAGGAAGATGCTTCAGGTGATCCCCCAGATATGTAGAGCTGAATCAGAATAGATATCTTTCCATGCTTAGTAGCAGGACCTCCCCTAACTTCACAATGAGCCGACATGTCCAACATTTCCAATTCCTCTTGTTCATCGTCACGAACAGCAATGTTTTCAAACTCAGTAGACATTGCAACCATCTCAATAATCTCACTCTCGTTCATGTGGCGCTTCAGCATCTTATTGTATATCTCAACACTGGTATACTGAATGTAAAAAAGGCTAGCTATCCGACCAAGCTCCATAGAGTAGAATTTGCCAGATTTTTCATCAAACCTCATCATTTTCGCCCTATCAAGAGCCCGTGCAGCATCTATAACAAGAGCCTTTTGCTTCGATGCTAACAAAGGGTCAACAGCAACCTCCTCCCAGGTAGAACCATACGAAAGCGGATTCATCCTCATTCTGATTGACAGGTAAGTATAGCCAAGCCATGTACAAGCCTCCTTGACATTAGTAACTGTTCCCAGGTTCACTTCAGCGTTCAAATTATCCTTGAGCGAGCCGATAAACTGACTCTCAATCGGCATTTGATCTGTCAAGAGCCTCAAATAGTGATCAAGCTTATCATGCGTTGTGATGATAATCCCTTCACCACTTTTATCAAACTGAGGTCTTCCAGCACGCCCGAAAATCTGCATAACATCTAGCATACCCAAATCCTTCATCCCACCGGCCTTGGCATCATATATCTGAGTTCCCTTGATCACCACAGTATGAGCTGGCAGATTCACACCCCATGCCAGCGTGGCAGTACACACGAGCACCTTCAAGATCCCATCTGAGAAAAGCCGCTCTGTCAAGCTTCTGTCTGATCGCAGCATCCCAGCATGATGAATTCCTATTGCATTCTCAAAGAACTTCTTCACATCCTTATTCCGAGACTTGAGCACTTCTCTCCTCTTCAATTCAAGCAGAGGATGTGACTTCGAATCCACTTGAAACAGCTCCAAATTGCAGTATTTCTTTGCATAATCAATTAAGGTTTCTGCAGTTTTTGCAGTTTCCTTCCTCGAATGAACGAAAATCATAGCCTGGTGACCATTGCTTATTGACTCAACAATCTTTTCGTAGCATAACTTGTTCTGTAAATCCATACGGTCTTTAAAGTGTCGGTCAGTGATACCAATATATTGCTGATCAAGAGGTACAGGCCTGTAGCTGGAATCGAAGAAAAATAAACCTTTATCTGGATTCACCCTCAGAAACTCTGCAACCTGGACATAGCTTGGTAAAGTAGCTGATAATCCAACGATGCGAATCATGCTCTGTGAAGTTTCCACCTGACGAAGAGTTCGAGCAACCAATGCCTCGATCACAGCACCTCGTTCATCATTCAGTAAATGAACTTCATCTATGATGAGGAGCTTGACAAGCAATGATAGCGCCATATCACTGCTTTTCCGAGTAATAACATCCCACTTCTCCGGCGTAGTCACGATCATCTGAGTTTCTTCAATCTCGGATTTGCTGAGTTGCATATCACCGGTGTATTCTTTGACAACAATGTTCAATGGAGCCAATCTTCTGCTGAAAGTTGAGGTAACCTCTGCAGCTAATGCCTTCATCGGAGCAATGTAAACGATCTTGAACTGTTTATCGTTGAGATGATGCTTGACCAAGGAAAGAACAGAGATCATGGCTATGTTTGTCTTTCCAGCACCAGTCGGAGCACAAACGAGAATGTTCTCGTTCGTGTTGTATGTTGTGTCGTATATTCGGCTCTGAATTCGGTTTAAGGTTTTGTATCCATGGAAAGCAGATTGAGCAAATTCATCCATCTCCTTTATTTCAATCAACCTCTCACCAGGATTCATCGGCGCAGTTGGCTTCGCCGGAATGATGGCTTCTATGTATCCCTTATACTGCTTCCTTGACTGAAGAAGGTAAGTGGCCTGTGGAGGTTTAGCATCACCTGTTCCAATGAGATCATCAAGTAAGCCTTTCTGTGATGATGCTACAGAAGCCTCTTTCTTACACAACGCATCTTCCTTAAATGCATCGCCATAATCTCTCATGTAATCAAATAAGCCTTTCTGTGATCGTGCAGGAGCTTCATCCTTATCTACATCGCTATCATCTCCCGAGGAATCGACAGCATCGACTAAAAAACATGAAGGAGTTCGGAAAGTGATATCGGAACCGAACTCAAGATCACCTTCATCTGCATCCTCCTGAGCTGAATTCTCCAATCTGCATAGGTTCTGAATGATGGTTCTGCGGTGGAAATAAGCTTCGTCGACGTCCAAATGGCCGCGATAAGATGTCGTAAGACGGGAAATTTCTAGCAGCCCCATTGCTCTCTTCTCACCTTCTGCAGGTTCCTTGTGTTGTTTGTATGATGTAAAGACAAGGTAGGCATGTCATTATATAGGGTTATAGAATTACCTAAACTAATTAAGATTTGGAAAAACAGATCCTAGGAAACGGTTTCCAAAACTAAAACGGAAATAATACTAATAAACCATAAAATATTAATTCCTAACTGAGTTTGGTTTTGAGCTGATAAAACCATATGAGAAAAGGAAATGTGCCTGATATCAAACAAAAAGAAAAAATTAATTTAAATCTACAAAAAGCAAGTTCACAAATCTTGTCTTAGAAACTTAACAAAGAGGGACATGTAAGTAGAAATAAAACTCACGGCACTGCCAAACATGTCTAATCTTAAATATTCATACCTCATCCAGGACAGCTTTGTGCAATAGTATGCCATTCGAGAAGCATGTCTACAAGCAAGCAGGTGTGGATACAACAATGTACCAATGCTGCCCTCTACAAGATTGAAAAGAAATCTAAGAAACACGAGACAGATGCTGCAAACAATCCGCCCTCAAATAAAAATGCAATACCAACCATATCAGAATTCGACATGGCACTTGACATAGCTCAATCAGCGACATCACCTCTGAGTAAACCTAAAATAAAACAGACTAACAATTATGAAATACTATTACTAAGAATACATTTACAACAGCTTATTATGGAAATGAAAGAACTGATACATACTTGTTGGCATAATTCGTGGGTGGGGGCTAAAATGAAAGCTTTGGGAGCTTGATTATTCTGCAACGAGCCGCTCTCAGTAAAAAGCTTCTGAAGCAGCGGAAGAATATAGGCAGAAGTCTTTCCAGAATCAGTCTTAGCTCGAGCCACAACATTTTTCCCTTCCTGCAACAATTAAACCAAATGTTGAGCTGAAAACACGCACACACACACAAAGCATACACACAATTGATCAGTTGTACGTACCAAAGTAGGGTTCTTGCTTAAAGCATGGACGAGGCGAGGGTTCAATCCCAGCTCTTCGAACGTCTTCTCTTTGGGTTCTTCTCGAATCTTCGCGCCGCCATCTGACGGTGATTCTTCGCTTTCACTTAACTTTCCCTCCATGGCCGTTCGGTTGGTAGATTGAGGATTTGCGTATTGACTCTTTGTGTACTGAATGGAATGGGCGGGGTTTTGGTGCAGAAGAAGGCGACCCAATTTGAATTCAACGGGTCGGGTCGGACAGGGGCCCGATTTGCTGTGTTAAAAAAGAAGAGTTAGTTAGGGTGTAGTTGATTTTTTTTTTATTTTTTTATTTTGGTAAATGGTGTAGTTGATTGGGGTAATTGAAAGGTTGAGAATGGATTTTGGTGAGTGGAGAGATATTTGATAAAAGGAAAAATTAAAATGGTGAGATCATTTTTAGAAGACTGAATATTGGCCAAGTTAATTAGTATTAAGATAATTATTATATTTTTACATTTACTAATTTATCGAATTCTAAACTTCTTAGAAGAATCACAAACTATTTATAGAAGCTTCTCCATACTAGGTTGGCTGGTATATATAGAAAGAAGTTGTATGATAGTTTGTTTTATATATGCTTATGTGCAGTCGTTTGATAGGTGTCCCTTGTCAACAACTTCTTCGGTGTGAATTAAATCATCTTCTCAAAATCCAACACTTCTCTGGTATCCATAGATTCTCAAATCACCTTCTCAATCACGATAGAGCGGCCAAACACATTCCACCGAAAAGATTTTTTATGGAAAAATATTAATGATCAAAGATTTTTGATTCAAATATCGAAAGTTAAATTGTATATCTTCACCTAGAAAGGGGGAGTAGTCTAAATCATCGCAGAAAACAAGTTTTTTGTATAACAAACCCTCCCCTTTTGTAGCTTCTTCTCACCAAGTCGGCCAGTATATGGAAGCAGTTTGATAGTTTGCTTTATGCCTCCATTTTTGGAGAAAAAATTGCTTTAAAATTTATAAAATCATATATGTTTGGGTGTTTTATCTATATACTATTACTATCAATCCAATTTTATTTCCTACAAAATATATAAGTTTTAGAGTAATTTTCCTGTGAGACGGCCTCACCCATGAGGCAAGCCCAAATAAAAAAAATTTCAGCAATGCCGGTCAAATGTTACAATAGCACTTTCCAAGAACTAGAAAGGAAATAAAAATAGCCAATGCTTGCATTTTCAGTAGCACTTTCCAAGAACTGGAGGTTATATGTGCACATAACCAAGAACGTAGGGTTATATTTGCATTTTGCCCTTCTTTTTATTTCCTTTACCGGTGGCATGACATGTTTAATTTCTTGTTTAATTTCAATACATGTTTAATTTATTTTGGGATGTTTTTCAAAGTTCATGTGGTCCATCAGCGGGTTTAGGTCAAGCTTGCTAACCGATTCCACAGTAGATGGCCAATCGATCATTTTACATTTGGATCACATAGTCCAATATTTAGATTTAGAATTAGAATTAAATTAAAGTGTTTTTGTTAAAATAAATCTATGTCCTAATGGTGTTTGAGACTTGTATTTTAGTGTTTCGTATTTGGTGTTTCAGTGCAATTTTTGTCACTTTAATTTCTAGGTCCGCACATGAAACTGAAATTTTAGTTTTAATGTTAAATGAATTGATTCCTACCAAAGTGTATTGAAATTGGATCTGAAAATCTCGTCACTACTTAATTTAACATAACGTTAACAAATAACAAGGCCATTTCTAGGCTCTATCATGCAAAGCAGAATCAAAACTTGCTTCTGGATAACCTCTGCTCACTCCATCTTCTGTTCCGACCCAAATTATCTCTCCATCACTCCGTGCAATATCAACCAAAAGCCTCCGATCACTAGAAAACGAACCCAATGACGAAATCGACGGTCCTCTGAATCGGCCTTCCTCCAAATTCTTCAGCTCAATGGCATCAGAAGCAGACACTTCCATTACCTGGCTATTATCCTCAACCATATGAGTAACGAGCTGATTTTGATCACTCCAAACTTGGAGAGAGGACACGTTGAAGGCCACCGAAGACCGCGGATTACTGTTAACCGGAGAATATGGATTGACTCCAGCTCTGCAGAGAGGGCAGCTGATGAGCTGAGCATTCGAAACCTGGGATTTTAGCCAGGTGTCAATACACTGAGGATGAAAAGCATGGCAGCATTTTGGCATAAGCTTGAGATTCTCGCCTTCTTCGAACTCGCTCAGACAAACAGAGCACTCTGTTCCTTCCACCAACTTATCACCCTTCCAGTACTGAAACACGGTGATTGCTTTTATGACCAAATCGTCCTGCCTATTTGCCGATGCCCGCCATTCTCCCGGAGGGGCCTCGGGGTCATTTTCGGAACCGTTTCTCCTCCGTTGCATGCACACAAGGCAGTAGCAGCTGACTACGATGAACACGCCGACTAGAATCACGATAAGCGCGATTATCCCGACCGGAAGTTTGGCGCCGGGGCCGGCGTCGGGAGGCTGCGGCGGAGGGGAGAAGACGGTGAAGCACCATTTAGGACAGTAGATGCTGCATATCCCTGCTGAGCAGTCTAGGGATGTTGGATCAGGTGAATTTTGCAGAGACCCCATTTCAGATGGACAAGATGTGAGGTTTTTAACCTTTTTTTTTTTTTGCCTACTGTATGGATTTACTCTTGGTTTTTGGTTTTAGGTTGGACTTTTTTGGTGTTGGTTGGGTTCTTGATGAAAGTGATGAATCAACCTCCAAGTTAGTTGATGAATTGCACCACACTCTGTTAAATTTAAGAGTTTGTTGTCCCACCCAGAAAGGGACACAAAGATTGTGTCAAATTTACTCAAACAACAATGGCTTAAATTACACCACTTTTCTTCGGTTTTCGTTCGGTTTAAGGTTTGATATAAAAACACGCTTTGGGCGGCCATTATATAGGAGGCTACAGAATTGTTCGGAAACGGTTTCCTAAACTAAACAGGAAATAGATAAAAATATATGAATATTTGGGTGTGGCTGTATCCAAAATTTACTCGGAAACAGTTTCCTAAATTAAACTCACCAAAATCTCACGATGAGATTGTAAAGATTCAAGATTAAGAAATATTGCATATATGGTTTTAGTTAATTTTACGTACTTCTAAGATTTGTTGATTCTGCAAGAACTTCATCATTCAACTAAAGTGTTTTTGAAGTCAACAAACAATTAACTGAATTAAGAACGGGGATTTTGAAATTTGGAACAATTACAATTGGATATCCCTTCAGTGATTGTACGAGAAACCTTGGGAAAATGTTCATAAGAAACTCAAATGTCTCACTCTTATCTTCACACTTTTAATAGCACGTTGATTCTATGGAGTTAAGAGAATTGAATATACTATTGAAATATAATGAAAAAACATTTAGAAACTGGATGTATTTCCGAGTTCTGCGCTATTACACACACAAAAACATCTTAACCTCATTCTCTATCTCGCAGACACCTCACTGGACATTTCTAAGCAACTATGTATCTCAAATCACCGGGGGACTTTCCTCAAATGAGCTCGCCAGAGGCAAAACAGTCTCCAACACAGAATTCTATTCTAAACTCATAGCTCAATATTTTCATTTTCAGATACGATCTCATGAACTAGAACACAAGTATGGACCGACCAATAATTTCTACTTTCTATGACAACAACATAATAAGTTGCAGGCTTTGAAACATTGCCATAACATCTGAAGCTCATCAGTACAACATGCAGGGAAAACAACAGTTCATCATTGGGATGAACTCTCTATTCTATGAGCCATGCAAGGTTTCACATACCCGGCCAGAGATTACATTGACGAGGTCAGAACATTTGCTGCTTCGACATTACATGGAGTTCTGGGATCAATATTCCATCCTAAAAGAGTGTAGCAATATGAATAATATCAACCCTGAAAGACCAGAAGTGTAAAAGATGATCCCAGTCACTATCCAAAATCTAGGCAAAACAGTTCCAAATACCCATCAACTACAACAATCTCTAATGTGCAATTTACTACTGTACAAAGAGAAACGGGAGCTCTTATACTATCAAAATGTGGATTAAGAACCCACGTGATTTTATTATCATGGGGGGATTAATATACAAGAATATGTGCATTGTAGTGTTCTCACCTGATCCATTTGCTACAAAGAATAATATCTAGCTACGGAACTGTACTTCTATATAAAATTTATGCTCTTCCTTTCCTTTTCTCATCCAATGCCTGTTTGGAAAAATAAACTATTAATTATTGAGTACCATGGCGAATAGCATTGCAAAACAAACAGATTTCATATTAAACCAATGAATAGAAAGCATGAGAAGTGCAAGTGACTTCATTTTTTTCCCCACAAAACCAAAAATAACTTTAGTTATCAGCTCTTCAAAGGACATAAATATGATTTGACACAAGATAAAGGGCCCACTATTTCAATCTTCTCAAACTATGTTGATCATCTACTGTTCCTTCCAATATTATTAGGATAGATGTAAACCATTTATTTGTGTGCTTGATTCGGAAAACAAGTAAAATGAAACACCTCAGACAAATTATAAGAGATGCATCATACTAGCTTCTTTCAAGATAATGTTACATGTGCAAAAGGTTACCTTGTTCTGGAAGAGTCTTAATGTCAAAACAAGTGTATCACGCTTACTGCAAGAAAGCAATGCACTGAATCAGAAAATGCCAAAGCATAAATAAGTGCTTGTAAAGTGCGGTGTAGCAACAGTAGACTACTAGTTTTGCTCAAACTCTATCTGAAGAACCATATACAAATTGGTCTCTTCTATAGCACATATTACAGTTAAGGAAAAGGGCATGAAATCAGAAATTATTGGAGCTATATCTTAAATTAGGTTAGCAAGACTCAGTCACTATCATATAAGGACTGCCGATCACTTACAGCTTATTTCAGTTAGAATTCTCTAACCTAAATCAGTTCTTATAGGTTATGCTCATCTTTCTAAACATGAATCGGGAAGATTACTACATTGGAGTAGGGTTTGGAGGATCTTAGCCACTTGATACTCGGTTCAGCTTCTAGAACTGAGCAGGGATTCAGTGTTCAAAATTTGTCAATTTTAAAGTTCAACAAAAGTCATGCTTGATAGGGTTGTTATAGAAAGCATACCACACTGCACTCATTACAAATTGGTTGAGTTAGATGCTCAAATTCTCTAACATGCGCCACATATGGACAGTAAAGCCAATTAGACCATTCCTCTACAAACATCTGGGAGCCTATAATGATATAATGCATCTAGTTGGTTCACAGATCATACAAATTAACTTTACCATATTACCACACTCTACAATATTTCTGAAGGACACGTTGGGTACATAAAACACTTTTGAAGTATGTAGTATGGGTACATCTGCAAACATTACAGGGCTTGGCCAAGCATTGTAAAATAAAGCAAGGTACTCAGAGAAAAAGGTGAATGATAGTATTACTGTGTACAGTTTGTCAATATAGTTGGAGCACTAATTTCAAATTACAAGCAGTTGCATTACCGGACATCATTGTTCGTGCTGAAAAAATGTGAGGAACCATCAGAGCATGTTAAGACAAGCTGTGACGATAGCCCGTTGGGAACTTTAACCTGCATAAGGTAAGGAAGAATGCCCTTAATACATGTCTTGAAATCCCTTAATACATGTTTTATGATTTTGTAAATCAAAAACCATAACAAAAACGTCGTTATGTGTCACATACCAACATTGGCATAGATAGATATTACATGAACAGATAATTGCAAAACTAAACACCTGGAACTTGCATTTGGAACCATTATTACTATCACAAAGCAATGCCAGTTCAGGATTAGCTATACAAATATACAAGCTTTTTCATAGTTCTCAATTCATAAAATTCTTGTCAGGTTGAGGGTTCATATCTTTCTCAGACTATTTAGTAGAACATAATGAAACTAAAGCAGGATAGCAACTCACTTCTTGTAATATAATTACTCTGCCAGAAGCCAGAACATATATGCCTCAAAATCAGAACATATTGAAATAAACTCCTTTTCTACTTAAATAGTTGTTTAAAGAAGGTTGAGTAACACGCTTCTTTACTTCTGTTTGATAGAGTAAAGGCTAAAGAGCGTACCGACAAGTCTCTGGAAAATTTCTCTTCAATTACCATAGCCTGCGTTCTGTGTACTTTAACTTGGAAACTAGATTTCCTAAGAAATAGGGTAGTTAGCTCCCAAGTCTCAGAAGAATCTTCCTGTTTAAGAATTGACGACTATTATAGACATGTAAGAGAATAACAAAAAGAAAACAGGAATACTTTCAGTCGGCAGCATATATAATTTAACTTTGCAAGAAACTGAAGACAATTTACAGGCCACCCAATTTCATTTTTTGCTTCAACCCATCGCCAACAGTAATTCAAGTTAATATAGTTGTGTTCTTTTATACTAATTCACTAATTTCACTTTTTGAGATCTCGTGGTTTTAGTGGCTTTACATCTGCAGCTTTTCATGAAAAAAGAGCCTAAGCACAGGAGATACCATACTAACAATCTGGCTAGATTTTTAAATACAGATAGGAGTGAATGGAAGATAACAAACAATTTCCGAAAAGGAATGAGATTTATGCAAATCCATTCTTATTAAAAAAAGTTTCAAAGTATTCTCAGCAAAACCAAGGAGCTGTAGTACATTAGAATCGAATATACAAAAACCTCATCCTTTCTGAAATTTTTTGCTACAATAAATTAATTATATGCATTCCGGAACAGGATCAGCATAATCAACTTACAAGCATAAGAACATCAAATGTTGCGTGGCCATTAGAGCTGTGGGTGTCAATCTCTAGCTGCATTTCCGGATCTGGAAAAAAAAAACTACCACAATAAAATATCTAGTTTCTTATAACAATGAATTTAAAATTTTCCTTGAAGGTTTTAAGTAGTAATAAATTCCAAGACAGACAATGAACATACAAAATATACCCTGGGAATATATTATTCATTTGAACAGTATCGAACAGGGGAAAATATTAAAACAACTGGCTTACCGCATGTTATTTTATTCTGGTCATTTGCAAACAATCTGACAAGATCTCCCTGGTCGATAAAAACACGATTCCATCAGCCAAGCAGACATCAAAATCATTTGCTTAAACAAGATAAACTCTTGCAAAATCCAAAATTTGATTTCAGGATAAGAAAGAATCTCCTCATAATTCATAATGCCACAAACAAAATTTTTTATCAACAAATGCAAACATATACAACAAAAGGACACTGAAAATTTATGAGAGATTTCATACCAAAAAGCTTCACTCTATAGATATTAACTTTGTATTCTCTAGTTGCCTATACTATGTCAGCAGCTACTGGCAATACAATATGCTCCTACTATGAGTGGTATAGCCTAAATTAATTATCAATCTTTCAAGTTTAATCCTTACAAACCTGAACCCCAAATCAGCGAGGACAAACTTTAAGATACCTCAAATAGTAGGTGGCCACAAACTACCATGATCCCTTATTTGGAACTATATTCAAGTAAAGTTAAACAAGAAGTTATGACGACGAAGAACACTTGGACGAAATTATTAGACAAAACTTAAATACGTTTATTTCAGAACAATCTTAGTATTCTGCACCATAATTTCAAGACTCAGATAAAACCTCCACATACATCTATTTATGTTGCCCTCTCATGTGTCTTGACCAGACATATTGATATAACCCATATAGCAAGCTTGATAGTTGGATATATATGTTGCTTTATTATTGAACCTCGGGGTATCTTCCAATATTTGTGTAAGGAAAGAATTCCGTGACAAAGTAATGTGATATTCATCTTCCAACCTATTCCCCTACAGAAGTCATAAGAAGACACTGTACCACTATTGTGCAAAGGAGAGCTGTGAAACCCTTTAGGCTACCAAAAAATAAGACTGCCCATTTTCATTTTTCATATGCAATATCACAGCCAATTTGCATGCATAGTGATTAACAGAAGTAACCTCACAAAGTATTTGTATACTGCTTCCACCTTGTCTGATTAAAGCAGACAAAATGAAAAGGCTAACATGCCCCTCAAATGAATTGACCGTGCTACCACTACCAAGTTTAAAGTAGTCAGTTCAAGGTTCACTCATACCATTTTTGGATGTCCTTTTATAAGGTTGACTTACCATTTTCACGATAAAATATGTATGAATAGCAAGTGAAGTTCGTTTTAATATTACTATTTACTCAGTCACACAAAAATTTTAGAGCCAAACCCAGAAAGGCATCAAATTAAGATATGTATAATTCTTAATATCAACTGCATATACTTAAAGAGCAATAATAGTTACCACAGATATACGGCTTCTATTAAATCGACAAACAGAGGTAGCATCATTTCGTAAGGAGATATGCATTACCTGGTGTCCATGGTCATCCATTGGTATGCATTCAACAGCTATAACCTTATCAACATCATCGGCCGTAACTACATATTCCGGGTTGGTGGCTCCTAAATATTGAACACCAACAAATATAAGCACTGAACCTATTTGTCAAACACATAGCAGCGGTACTATTTATTATATAGCTCCAGAATACTAGTGAATAGATTCAGCCTGTTGTGAAGTTGTAGAGTAGGAACAGCTGAATTGAATAATAATGATTACCTTCAATGTACTGCCTGGTTCCATCTGGATAATGACGAACCCACTGATAAATTACAAAAGTGTTGGATACTGAGGTTATTAAAAATAGACTGTACAAAAGGTTGACAAGTTGCAACTGTGAAACTTACCTGAAACATACAAAGAGAAGTTCCACGTACGCAAAATCCACAGCCCAAAAGTTTTCCTCCCGGCTTAGCATCACCAATTATTTGAAAGCCATCTATTCCAGGACCCTCTCCTAATGGAAAACAGATATTTAGACCACCTAGCAGACCTATATTTCGATTTTTTTTTATAATATGGAAATTGCATTACCTTCTGATGTTAAGGAACCATTTCTGTCACTGCTGAATTGAGAGTTGTATAACTGATCATTCATCGTATCCTCTGATCTCATTTGTAGACCACTTCTATCAAATATATCATATACCTCAGAACCTGCTAAACTCCTGCAGTTTTTTTGTAGTCGGAATCAAATGTCTTATCATCACAGCCAAGTTCTTCCTTTCACTTTAAATAACATACAGTAGAAAATCTGGCAGTCAAAACAAATGGAAAACAACCTCCAGGCAAAGTTAACCAAAGTTACAAAATTCTAGTTCTTAGAAGTCACAAAGCGGAAAGTTAATCTTATTGACATTGTTGTGTTTTCGCTGGTAAACGTATTTCTCTGTGAGTGTGTTCCTTGTTTCCTTTCTTTTTTTAGTCCTTGCAATGATCTAGGTTCTACATGAATAGACCAAACTCAAATACAGATGAAAATGAAGCCACACTATCCACAGTGTAATCTGAACTTGACTTCAGGAAGAGATTAAGAAAATTTCCATTAGTTAAGAGGATAACATCAATAAAATCACTGGCAACTAGGAATTATACCAATACTTCATGAAAACCCAGAGGTGTGACATGTTATATACTTATATTTAATATTAACTTGGTATAATCATAACCAAATATCAGACCTTAGATTCATAAGTCATCACCTCAACGAAAGGATTGAAATGAAGTACTTTAATACATGCAATTCTAGGTGATTTGTTTGTCCACAAGTAGACAAGTTTTACTAACTTTAGACATATCAAAATTAATTGCAGACTGCAAAAATCCGGTTAACCTCTATATATCTATATATCGGTGATACAGTTAGGCAAGCAAATTCCAACACTATTTCCTTCAAGATTCTTCACAATATCGTAGTTGAACTCTAACAGCTATAACGCCATTTTGTCAATTTATCTTATGTGAGCTAATCTCAAATGATTCACCTCAAATTTATAAATCAGAGCTCCCTCTATTTTTGCATAATAAGGGGAAAGAACAAATCACCTAGAATTGCATAAGTAGCTTTCATACTTATGTTGAAAAAAACGGTGCTTTCATAGAGTGATGTTGAAAAAAAAACGGTGATTTCATACTGCATAAGTAGCTGCAATATAGAACTCATACCAACTACTTTAAGAAAATAAACATAGAATATCAATAGGCAAATTTAGATTATTTAACGCTGTGTGATGGTTAACTCCGTTTGAATCAATATCACACGAAATTCTGAAGGGCTTAGGTCACAGCATTGGCAAATTTTTAAGCAAAATAACAAATGATCACTAAAAGTAGCATTATAGTAACTAATATATTCCAATGCTACCCACGTGCCAAAATAAGTCAGTTCCAAACATACCTATCACTTTCAGCTGATGGCTTTGGATTATTACTGGCAACAGAAAGAAATGCTGCATGTTTGCGTACTAAACTTCCTGTTCTGTGATTGTCATTGTCTTGCACGTATCTTGGCATATCAGAAGGTTCTATATGGTTCCCGTCCTCATAGTGATTCTGAACAGAAGTTCCACCCACACCCTTCAATCACATAGAAGTATACTGGAGCTATTACTAGCTGTCTAACATTGTCATTTTATATATTAAAAGCACCTTACTTTAAATTTACCAAACACTTCCAACTGCTATTAGCAATAACAAAACACTTATAGTAACAGGAACCAAATCAGAATTTTGCGTACGGCGTACCATGGAACTGCTTGGAAGTTCACCTATGCTGTCGCCAGGGCCGTGGTTGTCCATACCATGGGATGCATTTCCAGCCTGATTTCCAGCCATTACATTTAACTCTTCAATTCTATCCTGTGCCGAACAAGATTTCAGTCACAAGTCTATCAGAAAGGTAAATACCAAGGTACCAACTCTAAAGATGAAATTGGTGATGACATAAATAATCTTGTGAAAATAGAGGAGTGTTCCAACTTAGGAAGGCAAGTTGTGCAAGGAACAACTTCAGAATTAATATAGTCAATAGTACCAATTAGTACACTTCTAAAGAGGATAGAAATGAACTATGAAGTGATCATTTAAAACAGCTAACCTTCAGAAACAAAATACTTACATGTGAAGTTTTGATCTTCATCTGCAATTGATCATGTAGGTGCTGCAAAATATTAAAAGACTTGTAATCAGTAAACAGAAATTCAATTCTCAAAATTAGCAACGAATGCGAAAATGGAAAGGAAAAAAGATACAGCAGTTAAAAAAACTGCAGGTTCAAGAGAAACACTCGATAACAAAAGGAACAGACTAAACAGCAGGAAGAGGCATATCCAGAAACAAGTAAAGAAGATAGCTCTTATTCAGATTCAAAAGGATTTGTTGGGATATAAGATCATAATTCAAGCAATTAGACACACATTGTGAATAAGAAAATTTTAAATCAAGAAACATATTGGTGCAGCTTAATAGCATAGTGCAAGATGCATTATTGAATGCTAACCTTTATGCTATTTGTAAGAGCAAATGCATTTGTAACCCGAGGCCAAATACCATATTCTCCCAATAATCCAATCATAGATGACATGAAGATACTTCTTTCATCCTCTGCAATCTAAAGAAAATTAACACAATAAGGCTCCATAATATCTCATTACACGAGGGAGCAGATGAAACTTCAAATTCTACACTATCTTGCTCACAGGCAGAATGTGGCAACCACACTAACTTATAGAACCAGGCTTATGAATTGATGAGTGTCGTATCATCAAAGTGAATTCCAGTTTTTTTAATAATGAATACAGGCCCAATAGTAACAGTATAAAATGAGCTTGAACACCAGGTTTGATGATTGTTCTAAAATCAAAGTGAGACCAATTTTTTATATATGAGTACAAGCTTGGCCTTAGCAGAATAATAATGAACACAAATGCGTAGTCAGAAATTCGTATATCACACTAAGTCCCATTGAATTTCTTTTCATAAATTGGAAGAAGGAAAAAGAATATACCTTTAACTCATTAATCAACCTTAGGTTTTCTTCAAGGTCGCCTTTTCTCCTAGCCAATTCATTTGAGGCAGAAGTTATGGCTTCATTCTGCTTGTCATCCAAGGCCTGTAAGCAACAAAGTTGATCCATTCAGAGACATGATAAAGGGAGAAAAGTACCAAAAAAAAAAAAGGAAATATTGAATAGATACCAACCAGTCTAAGTTCTGAGTATTTCCGTTCCATTGAATGCTTCTCATTCAACAGCTGACATTCCTAAGCAAGAAGGTGAGAATTGATTATCATTCTCAGTATGGATATGACATACAATGTAAGGAAAGTCATTGTGGAATACCTTGATGCTGGCAAGAGCAATTCGCTCTCTAAGATTCATCATCTCATTCTCTTTACTCCTAACTTGTGAAAAGAGTTCCTAAAAAGCCAAGCATAATCAGTGAGAAATGACAATAACAATGCTCAAACATAGGTACACAAAAATTTAGGTGTATAAATACCATCGCTTCTTGGTCTTCGTAATTGTTAGCATCTTCAATTTCCTTAAGTTTCTTTGGTGCAATATTATTCGCCATTTCCAACCTGTAAAAAAAAAGGTTGGCTCTCAGGCAGAGATAGAGCTGCAAAATTTTGTAAGAGTACCTCCAATGAATTCAAAAGCTGAACCATAAACTACCTGTTAGCAGAATCGGAGCTCTGTGACACAGCTGGGGTGTCTAAGCTTCCATTCACAGATACACTAGTCAGATACATCATGATATCTGATGATTCTGGTCCTTGAGAGGGTAAAAGTTAACAGCATCCCAGTCTTTTTTTTAAATCACCAGAAGAAGAATCATCTCATGCCATCTTTTCATACAACCTATTTATCATATTCTCCACTCCTAGTTCTAATCTCCAATATATGACACTGCATAATCATCACAAAATGATTAAGGTTACAACAGGAATCAACCACATCAGGGAAACAATTTTTTAGTAAGGATCATAAATTTGCTGAAAGGTGACAAAAAAATAGTAAACCACATATAACAAAAATGTGAGTATGTGACAAATAACAATCCACCCAAACCAATCCTATTCAACACACAGCTTCAATCATGACTAATACTTCCTGCTGAAAAATCAATAATCAATCATGGATCAAAATCACCTTTAATACAGATCAAAGTAAAGTTAAATTATGACAGAATGGAGATAAACTCGAGTTTGGCAGATGATGCTTCATAAGTTTTTTTTTTATATCAAAAATTTTGGTAGTGCTGTATATGACCATAAACAACATCCACTAATGAGACATAATGAGAACATAATGAAACAGACATAATGAGAACATACATATCATAATACACATGGAAAAGATCCAGGGATCTCATGGGATGTTGATATCTTAATGAGAACAAGCTGAAAGAAAGAAAAATAGAGAAATATATAAGTGGGAAAGACATAATGTTAAGTTCACATGACAAATTTGTATGAAGAAAACAAAACCTCGTTTAGAAGATGATGAAACCAGAAGAATAGAAGTAATCAGCACAATAAAAGGAGTAAAATAAAGTACATTTTCACTGAAGTTTCACAAGGTCAAGAATCAAGATTCCCACTACAAACAAAGTTCGTGAAGATTAGCAGGAGAAAAATAATAGACAAATTATAAATGAAGATGTGATTTTACACAAGGTATCCTATCCAAATGCAGTGAGGGTAGTGAAGTTAAAATTCACAGAAAAAACTACCACAAAAAATCAATATATAGTTGCATATTTGAAAGAAATTGAAAGAACAACAACATCAGCTGGGACGACATTTCTAACACATTCTTAAACTCCAACTAAACATAAACATCACAATATGCAATACACACACAAGAGTCACTCAAACCCCATGATTCATTTCAAGAACATAAATGCGAAATGAGACATGAATACCTCAAGGAGAGAGCAGAAATCCAGATTTCGGAGAAGCCCAGATGACAATAATCGAGAAAGATTGATGCTTGGTGGGTTGTAATTGCAATTGAGAAGAGGGGCGCTAGCTCAGCGCTGATGGTGTTCGTTTTGTAACGTTTTGCTCTCTGTTCTGAAAAGTCAAAACGTGGGTCGTTGAAGTTTTTCCTGCTCTTTTCCTCTCTTTTTTTTAAGTATTATTTTTCGTTTTCTAGCATGGCACTGATGTCACTACAATTTTCACTACTTAATGATTTTTTTTTCTTTTCCTTTTTTTAATATCATACTGTTTTTAATTTGATGTATGTTTTAAAAATTGATTCATTACATATATTTTTGACACTAAATATTATAATGAAAAAAGGTTTTCTAATAATATATATAAACACAATTTGTACTCCCTCTTGTTTCTTCTTATTGACACTATTGTCTTCCTAAGAACGTTGCACTTTGTTGGCATTCATTGTTTTTCTAGTTTGCAAACTAGTAGTGAACTCTGATATGATGAAGTTTTTTTTTTTTTTTGAAAACACGATTTCTTCTCATTATGAATTAAATAAAGTATTACATAGTTGAACTGATCGCGCTAACAGGTGCGCGTCATTAACATAAAGCCTGTCAGCTTTGAAAATGGTACAATTGGAGAACCCAATAGCTAAGACTAAGATTTGTCTGATGATAGGTTTGACATCCGGAGGGGAATTTGGATAATTCCTCAGGTGCATCCAAGCGTTCCCGCAGTCTGTTACAAAGTTCACCCTGGTCCTGTCTTGTCTAATTGTGTTTTCCATGGCGTGTAAGATTGCTGTGAGTTCTGCCTGTGTGGCATCCAATGCACGAAGTTTGCGCGTCCCTTGCCACATTGTATCTCCATTTGGTGACTTAGCACACCATGCCACAGTCCCCCTGCCCGATTCCTCATGGAAGGCCGCGTCCGTGATGACTGTCGTTCCCTGAGCGCCTGTGTCGTTGGGAGCCGCCCCTTTGTTTAGCCAAATTAATCTGATATCTCCTGCTAGACCCTCATCCTTTACAGGCCCTGGTACAGCTTCCTCCTGGTGGGTGTTGTATGTTGCTTGCCTCAATGCTCGTCTGATTTTCGTCTTAACCTCCAGATCCATCAAAGAGTTAACAATACTTAGTGCACCAGTTATTGAAGGCCGAAGTTGGTCCATTGTTGTTGCGCATCTGACACACCAAATTGCCCAAATAATATAGCACGCTAGAGATTTGTCCTCCCCCTCTGGTGCGTTATCGAACCATGTTTGTAGCCAAGTACGTAGTGACGCAGGCGGGTGATCCTCAAAATTAAGGCCTAACCGCGATGCACGCCAGACTCGTCGGCCAAAATCGCACTCAAATACCATGTGGCTAATTGTTTCAGTTTCTTTAAAGCAGACTCCACAAATTGAAGATACGTTCATACCTCTCTTCCTTAAGTTTGGGCTTGTAGGGCATGCATCTTGTATCATTCTCCAGATTTGGAATTTGATCTTTTCCGGAATGTTGATCCTCCACAGCTGCTTCCAGAAATTTCCTTCTGGACTTCTGGTGTTCCCATTGCTTCCATTGACCTCCGACCTGCTAGAGGACGGTTGTTGTGCCATCTTGTTCCCCCATGCCATATGATATCCTGACTTAACTGAGTAGTTTCCTAGTAATTCCTTGTCCCAAGCCATGAAGTCTTTAGCCCCTAGTGTCTGCGCTGGGATATGGATTTTTCTAATCTGCTGAACGGAGTGTTCTGGAAATATGGTTCTGAGCAGCGGTATCCTCCATTGCTGCTTATTGTTGATCAGATCGCTGACTTTATAGTTTAGTAAAGATAGCACCCCCCGGTCAAATCTCGTGGGATTAGCTTGGTTCGGTATCCAGTTTGCCTGTACAGGCACCTCCGCACCCGACACAATTTTCCATTTCAGGTTTGGTCTGATCAGGTCAGCTCCCCACATGATTCCCCTCCATCCCCATGAATCTCCTTGCTTTGACTTCGTCTCCAAGAAATCCTTTTTGTTGCAGTACTTCGCAAGGAAGAACTTTGAAAAAAAGGACTCCTTGTTTCTTACCAGATTCCATGCTTGTTTGGCTAACATTGCCTGGTTCATCTGGCTAGTGGATCGCATACCTAGCCCCCCTTTCCATTTAGACTCGCACACCTTAGGCCAGGCCTTCCAGTGAATGCCCCTACCTTCTGGGTCTCCCGCCCAGATAAATCTTGCCATGTGTTTGTCTACCGCTTTAGCCACCGTGTCTGGCACTCTAAAAGTACCTAAAGTGTACTGACCTAGCGAAGTTAAAACGTGTTTGCAAAGTGATATCCTACCTATTACTGGGATAGAGCTTTTCCTCCACATTGCTGTTTTGGAGATGATTTTCTGTTGTAGACCTTTGAACAGTTTTACCTTAGTTTCCGAGAAATCCATATTGGCCCAAGTACTTAGATTCCAAAAGGTTTGGCTTGATATTGAAGGTCCACTCAAGTAAGTTTGCTCTATAGGGGTCGGCATTTGGGCTAACTAAGAAGGAGGACTTCTCGAAATTAATTCGTTGCCCTGAGTATGCTGCGAACAGGTTAAGTGTCGAACCCAGTTTTTGTACCCCTTGCTGTGTCACCTCAAGGAACAAGATGCAGTCATCTGCGAACATTAGGTGTGAGATTCTTGGTACTGATCTGCCAATCTTGATACCTTGGCAATGTTGCTGGAACCCATCTGATTCCACCATTGACGAGAACGCCTGTTGACATAATATAAATAGAAAGGGGGATAGGGGACACCCCTGTCTGATGCCCTGAATTGGAGTGAAGGGCTCTGATAGGTCGCGGTTGACTCTAATAGAATACGACACAGTGGTCACACATTCCATGACCCAGTTGATCCAGACACTGGGAAAGCCCATCCATTCCATCACCCTGCGAAGGAAACTCCAAGATACTCTATCATAGGCCTTGCTCATATCAATTTTAACAGCTGCAAGGACTTTCTTCCCCGTTTTCCTCTTCCTTATCCCTTCAATCATCTCATGGGAAATTAGAGAGTTTTCAACGATGGATCTACCGGATACAAAAGCTACCTGGCTATCCGATATAAGATATCCCATTATGCTTTTAAGTCTGTTGGCTAAAATCTTTGCAATAACCTTGTATGTCACATTGCACAGACTAATGGGACGGAATTCAGAGGGTGTTTTTGGTACCTTGACTTTGGGGATGAGGACAATGTTTGTTTTATTCCATTCCGGTAAAAGTCTTCCATTGATAAAAAACTCCTGGACCGCTCTGGTAAGGTCTTCCCCTATCTCCTGCCAGTAACACTGGTAGAATCCCGGCGGTATCCCATCCGGTCCTGGGGCTGTCCACTTCTTCATTTGAAAAACCGCGGTCTTTACTTTCTCTGCTAGCACCGGTGCTGCCAGATTTGTTTTTTGACCTGCGTTACCACCGGTTTAATAAGTCTCAGCACATCCTCAATTGAGGACTCACCGAAAGCATCTCTCGGCATTATAGATTCTCGTATGAAAATGGTGCTGACATGGTCCACCAGCATCGCTCTAACCGCTCCAGGCTCTGTTACCCAATCCCCGTTTGTTCCTTGCAGTTGTAGGATCGAATTACGGTTCCTCCTTTTCTTAGCCCAATTATTGAAGAATTCTGTGTTGCGATTTCCATCTGTGTACCACTGTAATTTTGCTCTCTGCCTCCAATAGATGTCCTGCATCGTTAGCAGCTCATCTAACTGCTGAGCACCTTGGCGAGCCTCCAGGAAGATCCCATGTTTCTGCTTCCAATCGATCTCCTGCTTCTTATTCCGTATTCTCTTTTCCAGCGGACCCAGGTTCACATTGTTCCACTTCCATAATCTGAACATCGTTGATCTGAGTCTTTCCTCCAGTTCGGACATCTGGTTCCCATGGCCGTCAGACGTAGCAGTCAGGGGGTTCACATATCCCCGCTCACCTCCCTCCTGTATAATGTGTCGTGCCTCCGGTAGCCCTGTCCAGAATGCCTCAAATTTCGGGTTTTCCCTGTTGCGACACCTGGCTTCCATGTAGTGGGTTTGTAGTGTTATGTGGCCATGGTCCGATCTCATAATAGCATGGTTTGTGAGTCTGAATCTGGGAAACATAGCCCTCCATTCGGGATTCGCCATTCCTCTATCCAATCTTTCCAGTACCGTGCTCGGAGGGGCTCGGCCATTGGACCAGGTGAACCACTGCCCATGATTGTCAAGTTCCCTCAAGCGGAGTGTCCGAAGCATGTCGCTAAGATCGTCCGTCTTTTCTTGTGGAACCAGGCATCCACCAGACTTATCTTCATCGCCTAGTACCTGGTTGAAATCCCCCATCATCACCATCGGCTTTGTGCATCCTGTTAGTTCCCTTGAAAGTTCCGACCACTCTGCTTGCCTGTTAGGTTTTTCTGGATGACCATAAAGCAAAACAAGGATCCATTCCTGCCCCGTAATCGAGGTAATTTTACACACAACAAAGTTTAGGCAGCTTTTTACTACCTCGAGCTGAATCTCGCGTGTCCAAGCTACGCAGAGCCCTCCGCGAGATCCAATAGAGTCTACTACTTTCCATTTAACAAAATACGACTTATCTAACCAGCTGTTAATTTTACTGCTATTACACTTGGTTTCCATGAGAAATAAAATGCTAGGATTCTGCAAATTAATAAGGGAGTTTAGAGTCCTGACTGTCAGAGGGTGCGTCTGCCCTCTGCAGTTCCAGCTGAGTAGATTCATATGTCACTTGGTGGTTGTTTAGGACCAACCACCGAAGTACCACAGTCGTTCACGCTTGCCTCCGCCTGTGCTGAAGAGTGCACTATGACCGCCAGCTCCTCACACCATCTGGCCAAACCAATTACATGAAGGCCCTGCTCTACGCCCACCTCCTGCTCAATTTCTTGGAATTTAGCTACCGACTTCCTTACTTCCATCTCCTCTTCTAGGCAAGTACGATGTTTTTTTATGAACGCCGTTGTCCCAAGTTCCTCCTGTAACACCAATTTCCTCTTCCGGCAAAGAAGTGCTGAGCTGGGCATTTCTTCCCCCACTGCCCACTGTATGGTTTCCGCTTGGATCTCCGACAGCCTTTGTATTTCCATCTGTGGCGGTAAAGTGCTCGAGCTCGCCCTATGCCATTCATTCCGATCAGAGGACTGACTTCCCATTCCCAGATTTGCTTCAATTAGGGCTCTGGTCGCAATCGTTGATTTCCTTGGGGTGGTACGAATTAGGCATCTTCTGTTTCCCTCGTTCCTACCTCGGATTTCGAGTAGCCTGAGTGGAACTGACTGGAACTGATTTATCTGGACAGTTTGGATGCACATGGACTGAATACCTTGTTGGATTGGAATCACCTGGTCTTCTGGCCCAGAAACTTCTCCATCTTGTGATTTTGAGCCCACTACTTTAGACAAAACTTCCACATGCGCCCCCATCTGACCCCCTTGGGTACTATAATTACCTCCGATGTGATGCCCCCTTTGTTCTTCAGTCAACGATCTGACAATCTCCGGCGGCTGGTATTCCGGTTCGCCGCCCCCCTCTGCTCTTGCGTCTTCCATGGCCACCTCTTTGTCGGTGATGTCCGTGGTCCCGCTTAGATTCCCAATGCACATAGCGGCCGGTTCCGATTCAGAGAGTATCGGAATACGCTCAGTGCTTCCTCCGATGCCAAACCCACCGATCTCCGTTTCCGGGATGATTTCCCCTGGATCTTTAGCCCTTTCGCCGGCCCCCGTGAATGGCCGTTCATGTTGGTGGATTCCCGTAATCAGATCCTACTCTTCTGGGATTTTTTGCGCGGCCTTTGCCTCTGAGATAGGCTTGATGAGACCCGTTTCCTCCAGCCAGGTTGTGCTCGATCGGGCTCCGAGCCCATCATCAGATTTGCGATCCCCTTTGGTGTTCGTCTCCTGGTAGTTCAGATCGGCTTGGTTTTCTTGAGATGAGACCATGATTGGTGTTGGTGTCGGCGGTGGACAGTTGGTTTTGTTTGCCTGAGCAGTGTGATGTGTAAAGGTAGGGATTATTTGTTGGTCCTGGGGACTGTGAATAATAGTGTTTGTGTGACTTTGTGTTGCATTTTTTTCCGCCATTAGTAGCTGGGCCAGAGTGAACATATGTTGGTTTGTGGCTTGGGTTTGTTCCATGGTATCTGCTATAGTATTTTGGAAATTGGGCTGGATATTGGGCTGAGATATGTTATTCTGGGCCTGGAGTTGTGTTTGGGATGGGTTGTGCCCTACATGGGGGTTGTTTACTGTTGTGTTTGGGTTGGTTAGGGCTGGAACTTGGGCTGATATATTTATGTCTGCAGGGGCCAAGATTGTATCTGATGGGCCATACATGTAATTTACAAGAATGAAGCCCATACCTGGTGGCATTGATTGATGGATCGTTTCTGCTGGGGTTTGCTCGTGCCACGAGTCGTTGTCACTGGAAAAGCTCGTTGAAGAATAATCCTCTTGTCCATAAATGTTAGGTTGGATTTCTTCTCCAAACTCATCATTGCTAGACATGCTTTTACTCCTTTTTCCTCCCTGATTAGACTCATCCGCCTCGTTTCTTTTGCCTTTACCCCTCAGGTCGCTTCTTATCCTGACTGCTTCATTCAATTCCATCTGTATTGTGTCTGCTGAATTGAATTCTCCGGCTTCTTCCCCACCTACCCTTGACAGAGTAAGTTGCCAGTCAATTGGCATCGTCGTTGATGTTCCTGCCACTGTTCCGGTATCAGTAGTACCGATGATAATCACAGAATTCGCCAGTAGTCTTGCCTGAATTCTGACTGTAGCTTCTCTGTTCCTTTCTTCAATGGTCATTAGGGGCATTCGATCTGCATGGCGCAAGAATAGGACCCCGTCTTCGTTTATTGTTTCTTTAATCACCGCTGCAGCCTCCTCTTCTCCCTTGTGATCGTCATCACCTGGCCTCCAGTTTGCATCGATTTTTAATTTTGCATTCCCTTGGCTCGGGCCGTACAGCCATTCTGGTTCCGCCATAGTTTCCGGTGAGGATGGGTCCTCTTCTGGCATGGCTTCTGATTGAAATATCGCGAAGGGATTCGCAAGGAGAGTGCTCGGAGCATTACTGACGTCAATGTCAACCTCCCCATCAAGTTCCTCCGGTGTTAGTGTTTCCGGGCTCGACATAAAGCCGCTAAGCATATCAAAATCCGGTTCATTCTCCGGGGATGAGGACTGGTAGTTCGCTCTTTCCACGGCCAGTACATCTGCTTCATCCCAGTCATCAGGGACTCCTCCGTAACGACCTAATCGTTCTTCTAGGTTTACCTGTGAAATCTGGGCCTCCGGTGCACGTTCATCCGCGTATCTCCTCTGTAGTCTATTTGCTGCCATCTCTGATTCGCGGGAGAATTCCCTCGGAAACTGAGGATAATCTGGAACATATGGAGTGTCTAATGCTCCTACTTCCTCTGGTAAGGGATTGGTGTTAATGTGGTAAGCAAATGTATCCGACACTTCTATGTTTGTGAACCGGAATCTTGAAGGATTTGTTCTTAAGTATGCGCCCGGAACTCTGGTCGAGCGGCGGACTGGCATGTTCCGGTGAACCCGGATTGAAGGCGGGTATAGTTCCTTTGTAGGGTCTCTTGATATGTGGATCCCATGGGCGTGGCATATTTGTGCGAATCTATCTTCAATGACGGTTTCCAGGCCATGATCATCCATAAAGTGGCAATGGGCCAAGGTGTGGCCTATGCTGCCGCATCGGCGGCATATCTTGTGGATTCGTTCGTATCCGAAGGAGATCCATACTGTGGTTCCTCCTCTTCTGTGCAGCTCGAAGCCTGACACTAAGGGAAGGTTCAGTGGTGTCCACACTCGTACCCTTACAAAGACAGCATTCTACAACGGCTCCCCCGGCACTAGATCCACCTCTTGGGTTGCACCGATGATGGCTGCATAGTCCGGGACAATTCCCGGTGTCTGGTATTCTTCTGGTAGGCCATAGATCCTAATCCATAGCAGTACATGATGGAGCTCCGGCACCCATCGTATGAAGGCCAGTAGACCGCCTGCAATGGAGACCGGGCCATTGTGTAGGATGCCTAGCATCTGCTCCTGTGTGGCGAAGGAGAAGGTGAAAAACCTTCATGCTTTTGAGCGGACACGGCCTCCAACTCCTTCACCCCAGAATTGACGGACGAGGTGCTCCATACGTGGGCGGCAAAAGTCACGATAATCTGCAAAGAAACCGATGAGAGAATTCGCGTAGCTCTGTATTCCGTCCCTGTAATCCTGTTCGTGAGCAGCAATTAATGGTCCCCGCCTAGTCGGTCGGAAAAGGTTCCTGTTGAGAGCTTGGCGAGGAGGGACATCTCTTTCATCTTCCGAAAACTCCGAACCTGGTCGGGATTCGTCTGACCAGAGATCTTCAGTGAATCTCTGAGGCATGGTTTTCGGGTGAATAATAATGATGACCAAAGTTTTTTGTTTTTTTCCTTTCTGACTCAGTTTTGTATGTCTATATTTGGAATGACAAGGACATAAGTTTGGATTTTGTCTGGTTGAAAATGGAAAAGATCTCGAGGAACAAGATTGGTTGTTAGAAGATCTGATTTTGGGTGGATAAGAGATTGCTGAGATTTTCCGATAGGATTCACTGTTTAGATGCTCTCAACTTTTCGATGAAGTTTTTCAGATGCAAAATAGTTGAAGATATAAGTGTTGTGTGAGAAGGATTATCCTGTTTTGATTTTAGTAGCTCGATGGCCGAGTTTTTTGCATAATAATTTTATTTCTGAAACTAATTACCAAAATAACACTTTTTTTAAACTAATTTCATAACTAATACTCTTGGACTCAAATTTAATTAGTTTTAAAGTCCACAAATTTCCATAAATTCCTAACACACCCACAAATTTACTCTTGGCCAAAAAAACCCAAAAACAAAACACCACACAAAAACCGCCGCCTCATCGCCGACATCTCCGTCAAAGATAGCTAGATGCCCTCTGTTGTGCGTCGTGGCGGATGTTTTTATCGACTGAAGCGCCGATGTCGCCGATGACTTTGGGGTTGGGCACGTCTGTTTCACCACCGGCGGCGCTTATGGACGCGACTCCGTCTAGCAGAATTTGCCTCGACGCTCTGTTGATGGTGATGAATTCACGGTGCCGGGTTTTCGCGATTTATTCCAGTTCTACGATTCGCAGCTTCATAGGTTTATCGATCCTAACTGCAGATGGAAGTATCGAATGGTCAAGATTTTTCCAGCCAGAGCTAGCCAAGGCCTTGAAATAAACCGGGTGGCTATACAACACCGTCAAAGATGTGCTCAGAAACTACACTGTACGTAGATTAAGCTCGCACTGCAGCATTAATGCAATATTTCCTATTTTCTGCATTAATTGTTAGCAAAGATGCTTGGTTGCTCTCTGGAATTTGTTATTTAGTTAATAGTGGCATGCATATAGGAAGTAGAAATCACGATTCCTTATTTGTAGTTGTCTGTTTCATTATTAATATTGTGCAACAAGGAGAAAAAAAGTGTTCACTCTTCAAACTGGACCAAAATTGTGTGTCTTTAGTATTTCTGGCTTTCTGCACATAGTTTTCTTGTTCTGGCAATTATATATATAAACTCCTTGTTTGGTGCATCGGACCACTGCTTTAACCAAAAAAGCTCGAAAAAGCTCCAGTAAATCCCCTTCCTCCTCCTGTAAATTGAACATCAACGACTTTCGTTTGCCGTCTCTCCGATCTGTTTGATCATCTTATCATCTTGTTTTAGTGTATGTGTGTGTTGTAGAGAATGAGGGGAAGATCACGGAGTACTATGATAAGTAGGAGATCGAGGCTGCTGCAGTTTAATGAGATGGAGAGCATACAAGAGTTTGGTTTTCCGGGGTGAGTCTGACCGAGGATGAACAGAAGCAGCTTGTGAAAATTTGTGGGTGTGATAGGAATTTGTGGACTTTAATACTAATTACATTTGAGTCCAAGAGTATTAGTTATGGAATTAGTTTCAATAAAGCGTTATTTTGGGAATTAGTTTCAATAAAGCGTTATTTTGGGAATTAGTTACAGAAATAAGGTTATTTAGGCAAAAAACTCCTCGATGACACTAAAACTTAGTTTACCTTTACCATATTGAATTCAAAAAATATGTCGAGGGGTGAAATTGATTTAATTCTAAAAGTATAATGTTCTAACCACACGTTTCATAGTGGTTCATACTCGAGTCGTTGAATTACAAAAAAAAATCCATAGATGCCTCCCAACCGTCACAGATGCATATATATATATATGTATATGTATAAAGGCACAATTATAAAATTTAGTTGGAGTTGTAGATCTAAAACATTTCGGTGTATCATGCCTTTAACATTCTTGACCTCAGACCATCTATTCCAACGGATAAATCTAATGATCGGTACCTAAATTAAGTTCGATGTTGCATCAATTTTTTATACGTTATTAGATTTTGAGATTCGTAAGTTAATACTTGATAGTCAGGCATCGTTAAAGAAATAAAATAGATTGAAAGAGAGTATGGTTTGGGGCAAGTTTAATTTAGCTAAGATGAATAGATGAGGACTACGGAATTGGCTTATCAAGTGAGAAGAGAACAAATGAGAGAAGACACAAGAGGAAAAGTTGAAAGAAAAAAATAGGGAAATTTTGGATTAAGGACATCTTTAGTCTTTTTATAATCGGGCTATAATTTGACTCGTTCACATCTAACTTAATGAATTATAATTATTATCCATTACAATTTGTCTAGTCAACTCAATTCAATTTAGTTTAGCTAAATTTAGTTTAACTAAAATAACCATAATGAATGAAGTTATAGAATTTAAAATCATATACTGAAATACTAAATAATGGTCGAAAAAACAATTAAAAATTAAAGTAGTCATCTAATTAAAAATTAAAGTTATGAATATAATTTCACGCTCTTAGCAGGAATAATGAAAATTTTACACACTTAGTAAAAAATTAAATTTTATTACAAACTTATTGAGAAATTTCCCAAATCTTTATCATTTTATATTAGATTAATTAATATATATATATATATTTTTTTTTGTTGAAAAATGTAATAATTCCATTCAACTTCAGGGTTCTGGAAATCGTCCAGAAACGAATGACAGTAACCTCGGGGGTGAATCCCAAGTATCGTACATCAGGGGGTTCGACTTAGCATATTTAGTTAGAGAATGAGCTATAAAATTCTGACTACGTGGAACCCAAAAGGGCCCTAACCAAGTACTATTCTCCAGCAAACTTCGAATCCTCAAAACTGTCTCCCTACAGTTGTCCGAGCAATCCATCTCTTGATTCACCATCTGAACAACCTGGAGTGCATCCCCCACTAGCTTCATCCCCGGCTGGTTCAAATCTCTGGCCAACATGAGCGCCTCCTCCAAGGCTAAGCATTCAGCCAACGTCAGATCACTGACGTGCTGAAACCTCCTATCCTCCGCTCTCAGAAACTAGCATGTCTGGTCCAAAGCCACCACACCACCGCCTGCATCCCCATTCAGTATGCCAGGGTCTGGCGGTCTCAGTAGCGTCTGCGTCAGCAATGCATTCGACCATTCCTCCCTCCAATTCTGGGCTGCCCTGTAGTTCCTTAGATTGGCCACCACACTTGCCGCTACCACTCCCGCCGCCAGTTGAGCATGCTCGAAGATCCTCTTGTTTCTTTGGAACCATAATCCATCGCAGACCATAATCGCCAATGCACATAACTCCTCATCTCCATCCTTCAGGATCTCCCAGAACCAAGCATCCCCTCACTGCCTCCTAACCAACTCAATCTTCGACCATAATTTATTCTGGAATATTATCTTTAAAAGAAAAAAATTAATTGCTAAATTCTTTTGCCTGTATAATTAGCACTACCGAAAAGTACAACGTAATGGAAACACCCCCTTTGTGTAGTCCCCGCTAGAGTTCTTCATCACTTCCGAAACTCAATTGCCATCAGAGAAGAATTGAATCCATGAAAGATGTCCCAACAGCAGCTTCAGCATCTCTACACTATTCCTGGTGGCACTAGCAGTAACAACAACAGTAATCTTCCAGTGAGTGAAGTTTACTGGTCTCTGGTGGCAAAAGCTGACAAGAAGTTCTCCAAGATCAGAGACTTACCTAACCACCAGCGGACAAGGTAATCAAGCCTCACACTTTCTTGATTATTTTTCACATTTCTAATCACGTGGGTTGTTGTTGATCGAAGAGGCATTAAATTGATTGGGTTTAATTGAAGTCTGGTATCGAATTTTGTAGTATATACAAGTTGGAGATCATGGGGTATTGGGATATGGTTGAAAAAGTTTGGGGGGAAGGGAAATGCAATTGAATTTGAAAAAATGTGTTCTTGAGGAAATTTGTGCTCTTGGTTGTTTGTCTAAGGTTGCCACATTCCTTAAATTATCTAGGAATCTATTTTTCTTGCTGGTGGGAATCTGTAATGTTTGAAATTATACACATTTTCTTTTCTTTGTTTTTGACATTGTAAAGTCCCTTCATTTATAAAATTGGAGGCTGCTGAATTCTGCAAATAGGTTTTGTTCTGACCCAGATGTTTATTTTTATGCGCCAGATGTGATTCAAATTTTTCTAAGGTTTTTAAAATCTACACTCAACTGTGGAAGTTTCAACAAGAGAATCGACAGAAGCTGGTGGAAGTAGGTCTGAAAAGATGGGAGATTGGTGACATTGCTTCTAGAATTGGCCAGCTTTATTTTGGACAGTATATGAAAACTAGTGAGGCTAGTTATCTGTCTGAATCTTATATATTCTATGAGGCTGTACTGACTAGGGAGTACTTCAAGGATGACATGTTCCAAGATATCAATATTGCTTTCAAGCAGTTGAGATTTCTTTCACGCTTTTTGATGGTTTGTTTGGTCTTGAATCGGCGAGAAGTGGTGTATCAGTTGGTGAATCAACTCAAAATCCTACTTGATGACTGCAAGAGATTATTCCAGGTTAAATCCTATCCAGAAATACGCAGGGTATATTAGTCTTTTCGTGAGTTTTTGTTGACAGTAGTGTGCCACACCAGTAGCTTCCAATATGAGTATGAGACTAATTTCTAATATCTAATTTATTGAGAAACTCAGAGATTTCACCCCAATGATTACTCATCTACTGTCTTAGGAGTCTTGTGCTTTCCTTTCCCCAGACTCAGATGCCTTTTCCCTCATTTGCATGTTCGCTGGCTGTTTAACTATTTTAGTTGAGTTAGTTTGATGGATAATTTTTAATGCACTCTTATAGGACAGCATTACTAAGCTAAAATAAGTTGCCAATGCCTGTCATGGATGTGCTGGACAGGCAGTTTTTTCTTTCTTTCTTTCCAGAACTGTTTGAAGAGGCCTTTGAGCTGAATTTTATGCTAAATGAGTTTATCTAATGATTTAGTAACACATCTTCTAAATGCAGTTTTCTGGTGTTCATTTCTTTTTGGTTGTGAATTTCTTGGGCTAGTTTCATTTTTCAAATAGGGGGTGGGGGTGGATATGTGAGTACAGGGGTTCTAAGAGATGCCGGACACCATGATGCATTTTTGATAGAAAGCTGCGGTTTTGTAGGAGAGTGACTTCAAGGAGTGGAAACTGGTGGTTCAAGAAATTGTTAAGTTTCTAAAAGCTGACCCTGGTTTCGTGAATTTAAGGCCTTTGAGATATAGTGTGGTGCTAGATCTTCCGCCCGACTCTATTCCTAATGTCATTGAAGCAAAGCGAAAGCTGAAGCTTAGAGATGCACTGTTGTGCAGCTACCATCCTAATGAGGTCAGTACTAACTACTAACTGTTCTTAGATGGTTGACATTTGGTCACTTCTTTCTGAAAATTAAATAATCTCAATATGTGGCCTTTTCTTGTTTTATTTTGCTAGTCAGTAATGTTCTCTTTTATTATCTTTATGTCAGGTGAAATTCTCAGAACTCACCCTTGACACTTTCAGAATGCTGCAATGCCTGGAATGGGAGCCCAGTGGTTCTTTCTATCAGGCAAGTGCCGCTCCTCCCATTGGCACCGGGTCTAGTCAGAATGGTGCTCAAGGACTGAATCGTACGAACCACTCTCAGGATATTACTGATCCCACTTTACCCCCCAACCCTCGTAAAGCTATGTTATATCGACCATCTGTCACACATTTTCTTGCTGTGAGTTTTTATCGTTTATATTCTTCTAAATTATGATGCCCATTGGTTGGCCATTAGAAATAAGATTAGGTTGTGGCTAGGCTACCGCGTGCTAACTTACTGGTTTAACTTACTTTTATACAACTACTATTGAACTGAGAGTATTTATGGGGCTAAATTCTATGGCTCTATCATAACAAAAGTTGTTCATTTTTAAACTATTACTATTATTATTATTATTATATTGAAAGATATCCCATGGCCATGGTTAGTTGGGTACATAACGATTCTGACCACGAAGGCTTGTCTAATTTTTTTATTGCATTTATGAACAATAATGTTGGTGCAAGCTGCAAACTGTAGGCTTGCTGAATGTTTTAATACTGCAAAAAACGTACAAGTTCATTGCACACGTGATAGGACCTTTAATTAACTCATTGAAAATTTTCTTCCTACATGAATTTTTTCTCTTTTTTATTCAATCGTCTAAAGATGTAAAATGCAGGTATTATCCACAATGTGTGAGGAGCTTCCTTCTGATGGCATTCTCTTGATACACCTTTCGGCTTCAGGTGACAAAAGTGATCTTGTGTTTGTTCCATAATTATTGTTATTTGTTTATTCTTAGAGTGTCTGAATATTCTCATGGAAAATGGTCTTATAATCACCATTATAACTGTCACTATGCTTCAGGAGTTACTCGACATACCATGTCATCTCCATCCCATGTTGGAACTGTGCACTCTGGAGGTGCATCTTCAACTCTAAGCTCTGAAAGTGATCAATCAAATCCTATTGGTTACAGTGAGGAGAGCTGCTTAAGTAATCATATTAGTTGCCTAAATATTGGTAGTCGTGGAAGTGGAGGTATTTATCCATTTATATAGTATTCATACTTATGTGTGGTTAGAACCCTTGGGATGGGTAGTGGGTTAAAATTTATTTGTTACAGTTGTTGGGTTATGTACTTATGTGCTCTTTGTTCAGTTGGAATTGATGTTCTTTGTGATGGTGGAATTTAGGAAGTCAAGAAGTATGTTTAATTGCTTATGCATCCACCTGTTTAGAAGCTTCCCTGCCAAATAGGGCTTTCTTGCTGTCCCCTTTCGAAGTTGGTTAATGGATATGAAAATAGGACCTTTGATTCTTTGACCAGTAATCTATTAATTTGGCATTAGATCCTTCTATGAGATGGAAAGAACATTCTAATGAGATTGATCCTGACAATGTGCCACTATTACAGTGGGAGGAGTTCTTAGCCACTGGCTATTCCATTTAACTTTTTTCGTGATTAATGATGTTTTTCATATTCCTTTTCCCACAGTATTCAAGGTGGTACATAGATAACCTGCATATGTTCATGTTTGTATGCTTGTATATGAGAATAATTTACTATGAAGTCACTAGTAACCCCATTTAAAAATAATTGCCCACTTGATCATTTTAATTTGTTACATAATAATGGTCTAATTTAGCTACTTTGGATTTTACAGTTTATAGTAGTTAACGTTTTCTTTTCTTTTGTCATCACTTATTATTTCATAATTATCTACTTAGTCTCACTTTAGTTCAAGTATTGAGATCGATCGAATTCATTTATTCTGTGATAATCTCAACCATTCAGTGTAATTAAGGATTATTGAGTTTCATGTTATTTAGTTGAGCTCAGTATTTGTATACTAGCTAAATGAAGAGTTAGGCCCTGTTCTTTTCAGCTCATCTGCAGTTCAATTCATTTCAGTTCAGTATAGTAAGTTTTTGATTGATGCTGTGTAGCTTAGTTTTGGCCTGTTGTTACTATTATATACTGCTATGTTTACTTTTAGTCCAGTTCAGTTAAGTTCGGTTTAGTACAAAATCAGCTGGAAAGGACAGGACCTTAGTGATTCAGTTTAATTTTTTTAATTTGGTGTTTTGCTGAATAACAATTGTTTGAAATGGTGGGAGTAGTATTCAGTCTTCATGTTTCTTTAGTACTTCAGTGTTTAGAGCCTCTCATTCTCATTTGAATTAATTGGAGTTATTTCTCACTGAACACTTGTTCTTATATCCTTTCCAGCTATTGTGAATCCATCAGCTAAGCAAAGTAACATTTCAGGTTCATCTTGCATTTATCCCTGTGATTTACTTCCATTTACGAGAACGCCAATTTTTCTTGTGATCGACAGCGACATAAGCAGATCATTCAAGGTATGCATCAGCACACAGTCTCCTCCTACTAAATCCTTTCTGTTTTCATGAGCAACTAAGGATATTTATTTGCTTTCTGTTTATCTAAGCCAGTCTTCTAGACATTTCTGAACACGAAAACCACTACAACCTATAAGTAAAGTGAGTAGTACTACTAAACATACAAAACACAATCTAAGGCATGCATTTGAAAATGCTTATCCTCTTACTTCTTTTTTTCTTGCTAAACTGGACTTATTATGAAATTGGTCCCTTTTGCCAGTCTGTGATGTAAATAGAATGTTTGCTAAGGGAAGCTGGGGGGTTTAGTAGGAGAGGTGATGTATGTTAGACTGGTGGAATAATCAGTTAAATCAATATTCTGTGTCTCCGGATTTATTTTGATTGAGTTTAATATTTTGTATATGGACACATGGACAGGCTATAGTTGGAGCTGAAAAGGGAGAACCAGTAGCGATGCTCCTATCTCCCACTGCTCCATTACCCATTCCGGCTATGGAGTCTTCTCGTCAGCCAAGTGGAAGTTCGTTTACCATGTTTCTGGCAGCTCCTTTGCAGGCTTTTATTCTCCTGCTTGGTTTTACAAGCTCTGACATTGAAATGGTATCCACAGTAAAGAAATCCTTAATCCTTTTCCATGTTATGGTGTCTGGTTGTAAAAATACTTAAGGGTTTACACCTGGATTTTTTTCCAGCCTGTTTACAAGGAGGCTGATGAACTACTTTCATCATCATTAAGCCATTGGGGATCGTTACTTGCAACGTCAGAAAACCTTAATCCTGTATGGGCACAAATATTGAGTGATCCATTCCTAAGGAGACTTCTTTTGAGGTATGTAACATGTGCTTATTCTGCTTTCATGGCTCCTCACATCATAGCATAATTCATACCCTGCCATTGGGGTATGCGATTGAATTATTATGCTACATTTAGGAAAAAACCACATGCTTGTTTTTTATCGATGTGTCTGAAGGTGAAAGTGTCTGTTGAATTTCCAGATTCATATTTTGCCGGGCTGTTCTCGGGCTGTTTGCTAGAACATCCGAATGGCAAGAGTATCAGCCAGAATGCAGTCCTCAACTTCCAGACACTTTTCTGCCAACTAGCTCTACTTGTCAAACGACAGTTTCACAACTTGCTGACATATTTGGTGCAACAAATCGGTTTGCATTCACAGAAGGAATAGTAGTTGTTCCTGAAAATGGAGACAATGTGTAAAATCTAGCTATAATTGTAAAATTGGCTAGCCTATTTCCTTCAACCCTCTTTACTTTCATAGCAATCTACTATTGTTTTTGGATTAGTACTTTTTCACCTCCTTTGGATGAATCCATGTATTCTTTTACATGCACATTTCAAGAAAATGTTCAGAATCTCCAGATGCAAACAAATTAACAAAAATGATTGTTAAAAAGCTAAAATTGTCCACAATTTATCTGACTTTAAAGTTTTTATTTGTATTCACAGTATCCATATTGTTTACATATTACTTGTCTTGGTTGCTTACGTTATAGTCTTATAGATGCCATTTCGTTTTCATGGCCAGGCCTGCCTAATATTTTTAAAATTCCAACACATTAAAAAGAAAATAATTTGTCTGCTAAGATTCATGTGCTGAGTTTTCGTTGCACCATGGGTAGCTCCGTATATCCACTCAAAATTAAAATTAGAAGTACCAGGTTTCGGATACATGCATTAATATTGTTAATAGATTAGTTATTGATCTGTTTCATAAGCAAACAATTTATGTGGTAGCCGTTTGTTGGTCTTATGCTACGAGCATGCATTCTATAATAGGATTGTTCAAAATTGATGCCATTAACAAGATGACAAAATAAATTGAGATGCTAGAGTTAGCCTGGTACGGCAAAACAAACCTTTTAATCATAGATGCACTCATTTCCCTTGCTAATATTTTAGGGTGGTGCTCCATGCAAGACCAGTTTAGTCATCGTAGGACTAAATTAGAGTAGAATTGACTCTGGTGCTTTGATATGGTCAAATTAATTAGCATGAGTAATATGGTCAAATATTGGTCCCGCAATAGTAAATAAGACCTGCATGGAGCAAACATCATATTTTACGAGAGTGATCGAGTGTCAACTGCTCAAATACACACTGTTTGCAGTTTCATCTCCTATATAAAGAGTGATCGAGTGTCAACTATATTGCAGTTCCACCTCCTATATAGATAGTGATAGAGTGTAAACAGCTGATTCTACAATAATGGAGGAGTTGATGAGCTTCACATGCATGAAGCTGGTGGGAGTTGTATGTGGTTTGCTAGGGTTTGTATGGCTGTTGAAGCAGGTGAACTGGTGGAGATTTGAAGTCCCTTTGGGCGGGAAAAGGTCGCGGCTGCCACCGGGTGATCTAGGATGGCCTTTCATCGGCAACATGATATCCTTTCTCATAGCTTTTAAGTCCAACAATCCTGATTCCTTCATTTCCAATTTCACCAACAGGTATTATAAACGTGTCAAAGTTTTTTAAGTGAGAATTATTTTTAGAGTCCATCTCATGTGAGACCCGTCTACGTGGACACCAATGGTCGGGGAATAATCATTTACTGTTTTTTCTTGATCTTTAAGTCAATTTGCTTGATCTTTCAGACAGCAGTTCCCTTGAGCATTCCTGTTTTGCCTTGATCTGTCATTGATTTACTTGAGCATTTATTGTTTTGTCTTGATCTTTAATTTAATTTGTCTTGATCTTTCAGTCAATTTTCTTGATCTTTCCTAGTCCTTACTGTTATTCATTACAAATTAATTCAAACCGAAGCTCAGTCTCGAACCGGTTCATGTGAGCCGGCTGAGATCTAGCCTCACTAGCGAACTAGCTCACCAACCTCAACTTCGACCAATAACGGTCCACGTAGTCCCGTCTATATAGAGACAGGTCTTAAATGAGATTTTGTATTATATTTAACGTAGATTGATCTCCACCTTGTCACAGATTTGGAGATGCAGGGCTTTACAAGGCAGTGATGTTTAGCAACCCAAGCATCATTGTCACAACAACAGAAGCATGCAGGAAAGTTTTGACACAAGATGAAGCCTTTAAACCAGGGTGGCCATCCTCAGCAAAGAAGCTCATGGGAAGGAAATCATTCATGAATATATCCAACGATGAGCACAAGAGACTCAGGAAGTTGACAGCAGCACCTGTAAACGGACACGAGGCACTGTCCATGTACTTGCCGTTCATCGAAGACAACGTCATCGCTGCGCTGGATTCGTGGTCGGAAATGGGAGAGATCGAGTTCTTAACGCAAGTCCGAAGGCTTACGTTTAAGATAACAATGCACATTTTTTTGAGTTCAGAAAGTGAACGTGTAGCTGAAGAACTTGAAAAAGAGTACTGTATAATCAACCATGGAATAAGATCTATGGCAATAAACCTTCCGGGATTTTCTTTCTACAATGCTATTAAGGTAAAGGAAAGCTCTTTTATTATTCTCATATCTTTCAATTCAAAATCCAGACTCTGGTTGCTTGAGCTAGCTTATTTTTTCCTGAACTGAAGTGAAAATTAATATATTGAAGGAGCAGTATGAATGAATTTAACTGAATTGCATCAAATTGTATTTTCACTTCACTTCACTGAACTGATCTATAGAAAAACTCTAACAAACAGGGTGTAATAGTACTTTACTATCATAGAGAGGGTAGCTGTCTCAATTAAGATTAGAGACAAATATTGATCTTCTCACTTTCAAACTTGACTTTTTACCTATTAAGTATGATCATTCATTGTATTGATCTTCTCACTTTTTCAAGACTGATCTTTTACGTATTAAACATGATTATATAGTGAGTGTATAGGACCATTTATGTTTTTAATGCAATTTTACAAGCTAAATTCATAACACTAATTTCAGGCCCGCGAAAGACTTACGTCAGTCCTTCAATCGGCTGTAAGTTCGCGAAGAGTGGAAAGAGAGAAAAATTTAGCTGCACAAAACAGAGATATGTTAGACTTATTACTGGAGACCAAAGATGAGAAAGGTAGAAGATTGGATGATGAAGAAATTATAGATGTTCTAGTAACTTATCTCAATGCTGGCCATGAATCATCTGGACATATTTCAATGTGGGCTACTCTATACATGCAAGATAACCCCGAAGTCATGAAAAGAGCTAAGGTAATATAATCATGCAATGTAATGTAATGTTTCTATTAGTGATAGTTGTTGGTATATGCAGGTACTTTTTTTTTTTTAATGTCCTTCGGCTTTTTTTCACTAAAATGTCATTATCATTAAGGAAAATTTTAAAATGCAAGGGACATATGGAGCATTGTGATACATTTCGTATCTGCAAGAGAAAATAGACCTACATGAAGATTTCTAGATGACGGTCTATTTATCTCGTGCAGTTACCAAAATGCTCAATATTATTTATGTACAAACTCTTTAATTTGTAGGTTGAACAAGAAGAAATATTGAAGAGTAGGCCACTAGGTCAAAGAGGTCTAACCTATGGTGAAATCAAAAGAATGAAATATCTATCGAAGGTATGTTTTCATATTTTATATGTAATATTAAATTCTTTTTTAAAATCAAACTCTTATGTATATTTATCCAAATACTTAGGTCATTGATGAAACACTCCGCTTGGTTACATTCTCGTCAATGGTATTTCGAGAGGCTACAAAAGACGTCAATATTGGTGGTTAGTTTATCAAACAATGTTGTTTTTATCATTGGATCAAAGTGTGTGTAAAGATGCTACATGCATGTGCTTATATATTTTTATATTAATTGATTTCATGGTTAAATTACATAAATACCTTAATGACTGTTTACATTACAACTAATTAACATCATTACTATTACAGATTATCTTATCCCCAAGGGCTGGAAAGTAATTGTCTGGTTCAGAAGTGTTCACCATAATCCTAAATCATATTATGAGCCAATGAAATTTGATCCTGAAAGATGGGAGGTAAGTTCTCTAGGTAGTTGGTTACAAATTTTGTAAATCCTAACATATTATAAGGTTGTTGTTCCATGCTGGACCAGTTTACTCCTTTCAAGATTAAAATTGACTATAATACCCTTATAAGGTCAAATGCATAGTCACGCATGAATAAATTAGCGGGATAATATATATTTGACCTTGTAAGAGCAACTGTGGAGCAATCACCTAATTATATTTCATACTGTATTATGCCTAATTTGTTTTTATGACTACTTCTTAACGATAAATATACCAACCATATCTTTATTTGTTTGTATGTATGTAGAACTTCATAGGGAAGGCTGGAACCTTTCTTCCTTTTGGAGCAGGGAGAACATCGTGTCCTGGAAATGATCTTGCAAAACTTGAAATTTCCGTTTTTCTCCACTATTTCGTTCTCAATTACGAGTAAGACACTTAAAAACCGAATCTCTTATAGTGTTTTTATAGTTTAATGATTTAGTTATACATATATATATATATAATTGACTTTTTTTTACAGACTTCGACGGAAAAATACTACAGGTCCGATAAACTACCTACCTCATGCAAGGCCTAAAGATAATTGCCTGGGAAGAATTATAAGGATCTCGAATCACAAAAAGCAAAGCTGAATCAATGAACGTGTCGTGTTATGGTTTAAGTCAAATCTTAATTGACGTCATTGAAGATATTAGAGGAAATACAACTTTAAATTACTCGATTGTGCTTATTCTTAGTTCTGGAAAAAATTTAAGTTCTGAATGATAAGTTTGATTGGGTTATTTGATCATTAATATTTTGATTTGTATTCTCCAGTATCTTCCATTCTGGTAGCATACACATTAACAATAATGAAAAGAAAAACAAATAAAAACTCTTACAAAGTCTAAAATTCACAATAAATCTAGCAAACGCTATATATGAGTTACTAAACATATAAATAACCAATTTCTTTTTGAGATATTTGTCTTTCACTATAAATTATGCACTTATAATAAAATGACCTCAGTACTCATATTTCAATCCTCGTAATTAAGTATAAATATGTACTCCGTGCTCAATCGGCTACGTTGGCCTTTTTGGGTGTAATTGTGTAAACTTTATCAGCTCATTTGTTAGATGAATTTACGGAATCAACTAATATAGAACGGTTTTTCTAACGAGTGCCCAAGGCCACTCGATAACAGACGTGAGATTCCATTGAAATACGTAGTATTACGTTGATAATTGTAGTAATAAATGTAGTGATAATTAATTAGACTAATGTGCATTGATCATACGCGAATTAATCATTATTTACTCGGTAAATGCAGTAAAAGTATTAATTACACCATAATGATTTGCGTTGTACCATATTTACTGGTTGTTTTAAATATACTGGTCTCATCTCATGGACAAATGACAATATAAGTACTAAACATTCATATAGTAGGCTATAAAAAATTTGAAATATGGTTATAAATGTAGTATTTTTATTTTTGATATTATATTTGTTATGAACTCTAAAATATTATAAATGTAGTATTTTTATTTTTAAAATAGTATTTTGGAACACCTAAAGAAAATTCTATCAAAGTGAAATATTATTAAAATACAATAAGTACTTTTACTTTTCAAAAATGGGAGTACAATCTAGTTTGAAAAGGTAAATAATATATTTTAATATATAATAAAATATTTAAATTATATAATTAATATTTTTATTTTTTATAGCCTACCGTATGAATATTAGGTACGTGTATTGTCAATGAGACCAATATATTTAAACAAGTAAAAACGGTATATAGCAAATTAATTATGGTGTAATTAATACATGTTAGTACATTTACCGAGTAAATAATGATTAATTCGCGTATCATCAATGCACACTGATATAATTAATTATCATTGCAATTATTACTACAATTACCAACGTAATACTACGTATTTCAATGGAATCTCACAGCTGTTATCGAGTGCCCTTAGGCACTCGTTAGAAAAACCGAATATAGAATACTAGGAGATGAAGAATTTGAAAGTGATTTCCTAATTAAAAATGATGGATGGCGGGCAATGTTTAAAGTAGAAAACATGGTGGGGACCTCGGATTTAAGCATGGATTATAGCAAGTTAACTGTGTTTTCTGCGTCCGTAGACAGCTTTTGATTGGTGGATGAATTGAGATAACCAAGAAAAGTTGTGAATTAAACAGTAATTAATTGTCAAAAGCCGACAAATCACACCTTCATTCATCCTACCACTGAAATGATGCCAACGTCACTCTTATTCTATTTTTTCTCCTTTAGATTTTTTTTTTAAAAAAAAAGGTTTATGAACTTCATACTAAGCTTAAATTGAAGGAATCTAGACATAAATTTGATTGTTAATTATATGATAATTTAATATTAATAAAAAGTACAGTAACAATTTTGTTTGCTATAAAAATAGCATGTATTGTTTGGTTTCGATGATTCTGTGATAGGATCTAGACTGGTAAACTTGGCTAACTGGTTTCCGATTGGTGCAAGTTATTGATTATAAGGTTTGAGAAGGTTAATAAATATCGTACCAATTTGGTGGTTCAACTTAAAAAAATGTTTGGTTTTGGGTTTAATTCCTATACTTAGCAAAGGTGTGTGCTTTTTTCATTTGGATTATTATCATAATTTTAAGGATGTATGATATACATCGATACATATATTTTAAGTGCTGATTTAAAGTGATGTATTGTCCAGATAGTACTGTGTATATTATATTATATTGCGTACACTTAAGTAAGATTATTGAAACTTAAGTTAGATAAGATTGAAACGAAGCTTGTATGGAGCTCAAGTAAAATTAAGAGCAAGAAAATGTGATAATTAAGTCCTAATTAACCTGGAGTTCATGTTAAAGTTTAATGGAAAAGATCCCCAATCCCCACCACCGCGTCCTTGGATTCTGATCATCACTATCGCCACAATACGGAGGTGTGGTGGGGGCATTGCCACGGGGGTTGGTTTTCATACTCCAACTATGTTATTTTAGGCTTTAAATGGATTAGGATCATATTATAACGAGTGGATCCGATCACGATCATCTGAACGGATCAACCATCTATATAACGATCCATAGTATAACTATGAAACTTATGATTTTTTTACAGTTGTCAAATTTTTAATTTTTTTTGTTAAGCCACTATCCTTTTTTTACTTGCTTTATGTTGATATCATACATATTTATCTTCTTGGAGTACCCTATTTTTTATTTGAGAAAAATATACTCCCTCCGTTCCCCATATGTGTCCAATTGCTTTTGACACAATTTTTAAGAAAGCTGATGGGCACTGATGTGGATGGTGGGGTTCGTGAAGTATGTGAGAGAAGGTTAATAGTTTATATTATAATTTTTTACCAAAAAGGGAAATGAGTAAATCTCTTTGGGACGGACCAAAAGGGAAATTGGATACATCTCTTTAAGACGGAATAAGTAGTAACTATAAAATAATGACAATAAAAGATGAGAAGGTCTTGGGTGAGACTGTCCTACCATAAGCTTATGCTAGGACGAATGATAGTTCATGTGTTTAATGGATTTGTTCATGTGTTTCACAGTTTTGTTCATGTATTTCACAGTTTTGTTTGTTGTAAACTGGGTTCATGTGTTTGACTGATTTGTTCTTGTGTTTCACAATTTTGTTATGGTAGGACAGTGTCACCCAAGACTTTGTAATAAAAGATATCGTAAATTATAAAATCCTGCCAAAACCCGATTCAGAACTGAAACATAATCATCTCAGGCATCATATCATGTATGGATAATTAAATGGAAGGGTCCAGTGAGACGGTCTTTGCGGGCATCTCTCTATTAATGTTTGACCAAAACTGTGTTAGTGAAATTAATTACTTGTTTATTTTTTGTCGTTGCAAAACATTTAATCTATTATTATTCTCTGCATTTGACTTGGACATCTCACGTGATTTCTCCTATCCCTTCGTATATATCCAAAATGTCTATCTTTATTCATCAATTATTTATGTAATTATTTTGAAGATTAATTTGATCATTCATGTATCATTTTATGCATGTAAATTGTAAAAGATGAAGTATGATCTCTTTTGAGAAACTTTGTAAGGTCGTAAACTTTGACGTTTAGGCGTAACTATTATTCACTGTTGAGTGATTACAATATGTAGTTATTATTTTGATTAAAATGAGATAGAAACATCAGCCATATTCATGATGGTTCATTTTTTTTTTAATTAAGAATCGTCGTTTATTAAGATTTTTTGAGAGGTGTTGATATTGAAATATGAAAAAACATAATTCGAAAATTTTCGACTGATGCTTATTTAGGTTTTAAAAGAGATTCCAAGAGGTTCAAGTTTTTTTACTGCTGTCTATTGAGGTTTACTTTGTAAATTCGCTTTCGTCTTGATCTCGATAATATTCCATAACCATGTGTGCAAAAAAGATCAGTTTTTTCCTAAGTTTGAGTTCGTCGTTAATTTTAAAGCTACTGCAGCTGTCAACTTCTATGTTGTCAACTTTGTTGATTGTATGGTTAAAACTCTTGTAAATCAACTGTGACTAATTGGGCCTGTCCAGTTCAGCTTATTTCCAGCACCCTCTAGCACCCTCCATCACAGGGGCGTACCCAGAAATTAGAGTCAAGGGGACCATAATAGAATAAAAGTAAAATTATAACACTAAATTTTAATATATTAAAAATTATAAGGTATAAAATGTAATTTGTATTTTTTTTTAAAAAATTACAAAGGTATAAAATGCAAATTTTAATGGCCACCCCCATGTTCCGCCCCTGCTCCATCACCCTCCAACACTTGTCACTATTCACAGGCATGAATGATTGTTTTTTTTTTAGAAGAATGATTTTTCTTTAGAATTAGTTTCAATATGTTTTGTACGAATTAATCATTTTTCAAATAATTACATAATTACGTACATCATAATTATACAATTTTAATTTAATTTCAACACTCTCCAGCACCTTCCACCACCAGATACCAATTGTAGCACCCTATTGGACAGAGCCATTATTTAACTCATCTCACCCAAGTTGATAACAATGACACCAAACAATCCTCAAATTTTAGTTTTTAATCATCTTTTTCCCCATGTTTCAACCACTACAAATGAATCGATATATATATTTTTTTCTTTGATTGGAAGCGTTCTTCATGCATTTTCTCTAACTTGGAAATATTATCCTTCTGAAACTGTAACAATTTTTACTTCATAAAATCATTTGTTATTTAAATTAAAATCTAAAGTAGGAGTTTTTCTACGGAATAAAGTTATTGTTAGATTATGTATACAAATAATACATTTTCTCATTTGAAACCTGTCTCTACAAAGACCAAGTACTATAAAAGACCGTTATTGGTTGAAGTTGACTTGACGAGTTTCAACCCCGCCGCCGTTGTTAGATTTTAGGTTGCTGATGTCGCAAGAGCTTAGCCGTCTCACATTGACCGACTCGAGATTGAACTTCGATGTGAATTTATACGAAATAACACTAATGTACCAAGGATTAGGAAAGATCAAGGAAATTGACTGAAAGATCAAGCAAAATGAATGAAATTTCATATTAACTGAAAGATCAATGTAAAAAAGGAATGTTTAACGTAACTGACTAAAAGATCAAGTAAAACAGGAAATGATCACTCCCATATCCCTGGTTCTCCACAACGACATTTCTCACCAAAAACTCTTTCTAAAAATAAATATGAAATGCATTTGCTTGGCGAGTAAGATAAAACCAAAAACAAACATTCTTACGGTTGCTTACCTGTAAGAAACTAATGGACGACTAAATTGTGACAAGGTAGCGTGAATATGAATTCGATATTTTAGATAGCTCACAAGTCACAAGAAACAAAGATAGGCTCATGCATGTTTGGATAGTGAAATTCTTCAACTTGGAAAAAAAAAAGACATGAATTTGTCAAACTAAACAAATTGATACCTTTCATTTTATTTTTGTATTTTAATAAAAATGATTGTCAACTCCCAATCTGAACTTGGTGTCTAAATTAAACATTGTTTGGTTACTATAAAATGTATTAGTTCACACTTTTGGAACATTTTTATGATAAGCATTCATAAAATTAACTTACTTATCATGTTATGAACTATGAAGCATAAAAATGTGATAAGCATTCACAAAATGATAAAGTTTCCAAAACGGTAACCTCTTAAGAATTCTCTGTATCTAAAGCGACAAGTTTTAAGAGCATTTAATGGGTAAAAGATCTAATTACTTTACTTGTATTTAGCTTACTTAGCTAATGATTCTGCAACACCTAAATAAAGTGAATTCGATTCCATTGGTAATTTTTCATTTCGCTAAAATCTATCGTACGTAAATCCTATTGAATGTTATTCTAACACCGAATACTAAATATCTTGCATCAAATTTATCCATTTCATTAAAAAGATTATAAATTCAATTCAATTTAAAGAAGACTGAATATAACTATTTTATTTAAACTACTAATATATGCATGAGCGCGTTCATGCACGGCCTTATATAATCACCCTTTCCCTTTTCTTCACTTCATGTATAAAAAAACACGTACGAAAGTAACCTTAACATATAATAATTAATAGTGGAGCCCAATTGAAATTAAACTACAACTTATGCACTAATTTATCATTATTCTTTTCTTAATCCATTGATTAATGTATTCAACTTTTGGTTTTACAAGAATGGCTTCATCTGCTAATCTCTCTTAATCTTCATCATCATTTCCTCTTTGTTCCCTTTTCTCTCTCCACTAGATCCATCCCCTTTCTTTTCTAGGGTTTGAACTCCTGTTCTTTCTTTTTAACCTATAAATTTCTTCATATATTTATACAATTACCTATAAATATATACAAAAGATCAAAACGTCCAATCGATCTCATATATTTTTCTAAACAAATCTCTCTTTTGATGAGTATTTTATAGGCCACATAATTTTATTTTTATAATTACTTCTTGGTTTTCTCCTGTACGTTCTGTCTTTCTTAAATTTGTTCCCTTTGTTGTATATGGCTGGATTAGATTTAAGCTCGCCTTCTCGCTTTCTCTCCCAGCTCCACAGACCTCTCGACTCCGACGAGGATCCCAACCGGAACCAGTTCTCAGGCGACAACGAAGACGACGTCTACCAGGTCAACAACAACAACAACGGAAGCTCAGGCGATGTAGTTGGCCGGCGGCCGAGGGGACGGCCGGCGGGGTCCAAGAACAAGCCCAAACCGCCGGTGATCATCACCCGGGAGAGCGCGAACACGCTCCGGGCCCACATACTGGAGGTGGCCACCGGCTGCGATGTGTTTGAGTCGGTGGCGACGTACGCGAGGAAGAGGCAGCGGGGGATTTGCATTCTCAGTGGCAGCGGCACGGTCAACAATGTGAGCTTGCGGCAGCCGGCGGCGGCGGGATCGGTGGTGACGCTGCACGGCCGGTTCGAGATCCTTTCCTTGTCGGGATCGTTCCTTCCGCCGCCGGCGCCGCCGGGCGCGACGAGCTTGACTATATACCTGGCCGGCGGGCAGGGGCAGGTGGTGGGAGGAAATGTCGTCGGAGCTCTGATCGCTTCCGGTCCGGTTATTGTAATCGCCGCTTCTTTCTCCAACGTTGCTTATGAAAGGCTGCCTTTGGATGAAGAAGAAAACTCCCTTCAGATGCAGCCGCCGCCTGAGGCTTCTCAGCTCTCCGGCGGCGCTACCAGTGGTGGCGGTGGTGGGAACAGCCAGTTTGCTGATCCATCTCTAGGGCTTCCGTTCATGAATCTGCCACTGAACATGCCGCCGAACGGTCAACTTCCGATGGAGGGAGGCTGGGCGGGGAACTCCGGCGGACGGCCACCGCAGTATTAGGTGGCGATTCCGATGATAAAGGTTAGGGAATCCATGGATCCTGTGCCATAACCATGTTTGTATGTACATTTAGTTGATCTTGGTTTCTTCTCTTTGATTTGTTTTTAGTTTTAACTTTTTGCAATTTGATTTGTGAAAAATCCATCTTTATTTTTGTCTTTATAATTAGCTGTTTTTTGGTTGAAATAATGGTACTTTGGAGTGTTTGATTATTCATTTCAGACAAGAATTCATAGCTTTTTTTAGTCTAACACTATGTACCCACTATTGATTTGTTTACACAGCAACTTGTTCAAGGAGACTAAATAAGAAAATGATGGTGAAATTTCTCGGTTTTGGTTAATCTGTTATTAAATTCAACAACTTCATTTCGTGTTGCAGTTAAATATATGTTGATATTACCTTTGCATTAGATATTTGTGAACAAATTAAATATGAAACTATAATTTCTACTTTTTTTTTTTTTTTTTCCTGTGAATCCAAAATAGTAATTAAATGAACAAAAGAGTGAAATAGTAGGTCGACAAAGAATCAGAGATTGTGTTCCCCAGGTTTGATATGGAAATGGTGGTATGGGCGCAGCAATACAAATTAAGAGGTGCATGCATTTATATAATATATTACACTTATTGGTTCTTCTCCCTTTGCTTATCTACTTTTAGTCAATCTCATCCATCTTTATTGGAGTCAATATATGCACAGTTATTCATCCATATCCTGATATCCATCTTCTTGGATATTTGTTTTAGGAAAGTGTAGATATTTACCATTTTAATTACTAGCTAGCTTGGGGAGTCTTGCGTGAGACTTTCTTCCTAACATAATGTTTATGGTAGAACGGTTTCATCCAAAACTATGTGATTTCGTATACGTATCTCTTTTCTTTTTGTTTAGAACCATAATAATGGAATACCGGGGTATTTGAACATGATTTGCACTTGTTCGGTTTTAACCAACCTCGTAAATATAATATTCACTTAAATGTTGAATTGAACTTACTGTTTAATTTAGTTCAGTTTAGTTTTAGATCAACTAAATTTAATAAAATAAAATTAATTTAGTTGTACTATCTCTTTTCAATTACCTTAAAAAGTTCATTTCAGATTTAGAAAACATAATTACAAGCCCTAATGGTATATTGCGCCTTAAAATTTTTATATGGTACTACCTTCTCCATATATTCTTAATTTTTTTTTGTTAATCTTATTTAGAGTTTGAACACAAAATAACAGATAATAATATCAATAAGGTGAGATGGTTTTAGATCTTATGCATGCAGCATGTATTCAGTAGTAATTAGTAATCCCTGATCAATAATATAGGTTTGAGAAAGTTTATGTTCACGTGTTTTTGTGTGTGTGTGAAAGGCCTATCTTATTGTTCCGTTTTGTTTTTTACAATACACAGAAACACACACACTATTTCTTAGGGTTCCTGCAGTTTGCCTTTAATTACACGTATGTATATAATAATAGCAAAAACGATTAGTTGTTAATATATATATATATATATATATATATATATATATATCCACTTGTATTCAATAAATATTAGTTGCACCTGTATAATAATTAACAACTATATAAATATTTTAATTAATCTTTTAATGGATTTCTTGACGGGACAAGGACGATTGTGAGCAGCAGAATAAGAAAGCAGAACTACTGAACTGAGGTGAAAGAATCATATATAACGTTAATTTTACTAGATACAATAACTTAACATCGGATTGCAATGTATGTACAAACTAGAATCAGAATGAGTTGATAATCTATTCAAAACGGATTCTAATTTTCGGAATGCGATCTCCATTGAGCCGTGAAGGCTCGACGCATGATCTTGTCATATCCATGGCGGTTTCAGGTTGCTGCACGACTCGAATTACGCTGATGAAAGGATGACGAAGCAGAGATTTAGCAGTTCCCCTGTTCTTGGGCATTCTCTTCAGACACGACTGCAGGAAGTTCTTGGCCTCCGGTGACAGACCTGCCGGAAGTTTCGGTCCGGCCTTCTGAATCTGCCGGATCACCTTCTCCGTCTCCTTTCCGGACCCTTCTTCCAAATCCCAAGCCCGGTGTCCGGTGAGCATCTCAATCACCATGATTCCGAGGGACCAAATGTCTGCCGGAGGTTCCTGCACCGCCTCCTTAACCGCTTCCGGCGATAAATACCACGGCGTTCCGTTCCACTTTCTGTCTGACTTCTTTCTCTGCCGGTCTTCTGTCACCCTTTTGGCCAGCCCAAAATCGCAGATCTTGGCCTGGAATTCTCCTTGTCGGTTCGTCGGGCAAAGTAGAATATTCTCCAGCTTCAAATCACAGTGGACGAAACCCTCATCGTGAATCCTGACCAACCCTTCAAGGAGCGATCTCGTGTACCGCCGGACCTCGAATTCCGGCAGCCCTTTGCATCCCGTGTTTTCCATTCTGTCGAATAGGGTTCCGCCGGAGCCGTACTCAAGAAGCAGGTTGTAAATTCCTTTTCCGTCGCTCTTGCGGCGGGTGATTTCCGCTCCAAGGCACTGGATAATGCTGGAACAGCCTTCGAGATGACTCAGCACGCTTCTTTCTAGCCGGACAGTTTCCGCGCGACAAATCTCGGCAGATTTGACGGCCATGACGCTCAAACATTCCGGTACATAGCCTGGATATCTGCTCGGAGGTCTTTCTTTGGCGGTTGCCATAAAGACTGCACCGAAACTGCCCTCTCCAAGCAATCGTCCTCGCCTCCAATATCCTCCGTCCCCGTAGATCGCGATCAGATCATCTTCATCGTCCTCGATATTCATCATCAGATCATCGTCGTCTTCGATATTGATGGTCTCCATTGACAAAGAAAAGGGATTAATTTCTAGGGTTTTTTTTCTTGCGAACTTTAGAATCAATGAATAAATTAGCGACTTTTAGATAGTCGGGCGAGTTCAAATGTATAGCTCAACTAGAAAGTAATCCATGTCCGTTTGGGATATGGTTTTCATCATGTTACTCCCTGTTGCATTTGGGAACATGCAAATGTATGTATTTTTTTATTTCTATTTCCCATTTAATATTTTCAGTAAATTTTTAACTATTTTACAAATATAGTTTGAAAATAGACATTTTAATAGTTTCGTTATCTATAAGTCTGCTAAAACTTGAATATAGACATTATACATGTTTCGTTATCTTTTTTATTTTTTATTTATATTTAAAGTTTTTTTTCAACAATCTCATTCATAAAAATGCCCAACAACGATTACATTAGGTAGAATCAACAATTAATCCAAGTATTCTATCAAAGATAATATAAGTATATACAATATTATTTTTCTAGGCTATGGATCGGCTTCGTTACGTCGTCCTGTTATTTGTTCATGTCTTCGTATGTGCTTTGCTTTACTTACAACTCACGTCCGGCTTATCAGTCCTCCGAGAAACTGGCAAATATCAACGCCAGGTAATTTAATCAAGTTTTTAAAATATTTTCCAATAATTGTTTGCGTATGTCTTTCTCAACATGCATGGTGATTTGACTATGAATTTTACCTGTTGAACTAATATATATATATATATATATATATATATATATATATATATATATATATATATATATATTTTGGTTTATTTCGCGGTATTTTTCAACTGTCATAATATTGTAGCTATGATTGTGTTTTGCATGCTATTTGGAAATGTTAATGTTGTGTTCCGGTTGTCTATTCATTCTCAAATTACCAAGGTACGGTGGTAGTAGAGGAGTGTTGAAGCATACCAAGAGCCTGCTGAGCTGTTGTTGCATATCATGCTAAATTGTTGAAGAATTATAGTAGTTTAATCTCGGGATTCATGTAGTACTAACATATCCATCTATTGGAGCCATAAAATATGCACTTTATTTGTTGACGCAAAAAATTAACCATTTCATAATTGTTGGGATTATAAAAAATATTCAGCCTTATACGTTTATGCCAATGTATTTTTTGTACAACATTTACATTGTTACATCATTTATTTGTTATGTCAAATATTTAGTTACAAATATGCGACACATTAATTAGTGTTCTGAATTTACCGACAAATTGACACTCTTAAAAAATTATTTAATTACGTGACAATCTGTTGTCGCACAATAGTGACATTTATTTTGTATCGATGATGTGCATGAATACGATCGACACATATGCAATATTGTCTAATACTTGGCACATTTCTTCATTAATCTATGTACATTCTACTTCAAGTGGACACCTGTTTACAAACAAAACAATCTTTCCAATAGGCTATAATTAATTTTGACTCCTAATGGTGATCAGAGGTGATCTTGTATGAGGTTTAATAAAATATAGTGGACACAACTAATTTTTTTTAAATGGATCAGAACATTTGCACCAAAACCAGTATGACCAAAACCAGTATGATCAGAACATCTTGTACCAGTTTATGGAAAATTTCTTGAGAACTACAGAATCAAAATTAAAATCAAAATCAAGTGCACTCAACAATGAGAAGGGCAAGAACAATCATTCCTATGCATATCCCTGCAAAGAGATGACTCTCTGCCCATAACTCTGCAGACAAATGCAGCCCTGACGCAATAAGCAGGTGAAAAAGAGTGTTGCAGATGGTTCTCAAAAATGGAAATATTCTACCTACAAACACCATACTGAAGCCAAAGAGGATTAGCGTCACGATTGATCCAAAATCTGCCCCAATTGCTTGTTGAACGTCTAACTTCCCAGCAAAGGCCACCTGGTGGTCCTTCCCCGTCCGGAAAGTTGGACATGATCTCCCCTTGAACGCAGGGCCGGTCCAATGTATTTTGAGGTCCTGTGCGCAAATTTAATTTTGGGCCCTTTATACTAAGGAAAACGTTAAAATAATTGATAAATAAGAGTATATATTGGGGATTGGAACCTAGCCAAGTGCAATGCTAGGAGGCTCACCCCACGCCTGTTTTATTTTATTAAAACGTTGAAAAATTACAAGATAGAGGGGGGACATAAACCAATACCCTCTAAAAAAAAATACATGGTTCGAATCACATGTCTTCTCTTCAATCCAAATTCCTCCAGTCCATTAGCCTTGCTCTTCAAACTCACAAAAGTCTACACTTTTCTTTATATGCTGCCTTCTTGCACTCTTAGAAGCAAATTCATCAATTATATCATCAACATCAATGTTTTTCAACATGTGTTTTTCTATGCTCAATATTGCTAATCCATTCAATCTATCTTGAGTCATAGTTGTTCTCAAATAAGATTTTATCAACTTTAATTTTGAAAAACTTCTCCGCACTAGCTACGGTGACAGGAATGGTTAATAAAATTCTATAAGCAATCAAAACATTAGGAAACATATCCATCCTTTTTGCAAATTTCAAAATTTTAAGAGAATCCCATGGATTTTGACATTCATATGCTTCATTAGGCAATGCTACTTGCAATATTTGTAATTCTGAAAACAAACTTTTTGCATCAATATCACAATTATCACCACATGTCAATGACTTTTCAAGATTCAAGCAACAATTTTCTAATTGGTCATCATCCAATGAAACTAAACGTGATGCATTAAACAAGAATCCAAACATAGAATCAAAAAGTTCCATTTTTTTTTGTGCTCCGGAAAGTTGTTTTTTAGGCAACATTATTTTACTTAAACTACAAAACAATCAAACAAATATAAGAAGAATGGAAAAATAGAACCTGGATAGTGGAGCAACCCAAACTTCAATTTGGGTGAAAACTATCCGAATAGTTTAAAATTCAGTACTCCAACCTCTTTATTTCCCTACAAATACACAAAATAGAGTCATAACCAATAATAAAATGTATGAATTCTCCAAATGGAAAAACCATAAATTTGAGACATGGATTAGTTTTTACTACCTCGCTCAAACAAGAAAATTATTTAAAAAAATTAAATATGAAGAGATTAGGGTTTCATATTGATATTCTTACCAATCAATAGAATCAGACGTGAAATTGATTGATTTGATTTAATCGAAAAAAGAAGAAGAGAAAGAAGTTGATTGGCGATTGCAACTTGCAAGGGAGATGATAATTTGATGGATTGATTCTCATATAATCGCAGATGGATGCCCAGAACTAGATGAAAGCAAGAGAAAAAGTTGTAGAAGGAATGTTTATTCTATTAAAGTTAAAAGAAAATTACCTTTTAAATTATAAAAGTCTACATTCGTTGAATGTGTAAATTTAACCCGAATTGAATGTGTTCTTATCCAAAGGAGTAACTTTCTAACTTCCATTTATAAAAAAATGCCCTTCTAGAAAACCAATAAGGCCCAAATTCGAATTTAGGCCCTTCAGAAAATACAAATATAGTTACCTAATTAAAAATATTTTTACAAATACACCTATATAGTAAAAAAAATTTTTGGGCCCCTAAAAATTCTTGGCCCTGTGCGGGCGCACGGGCCGCACTGGATCAGGGCCGGCCCTGCTCGAACGGTAACTTTGGTATTGAGAAAATCAAAATGCCAAGAAGGAGAAATCCAGCAATTCTCTAGAGCGATCTGCGAACTCGCCTCAGAATAGCTCTGTTTAAAGCCACCAGAGCCTGCTGCCTCCTCTCCACCAACCGAGGTCTCACTCTATTCATCCACCAATAAGCAGGCATAACACACGATCTTAATAGTGGCGAAAGAGAATTGTGGAGAATGAATAGGAACACGAAAGCCACGATTGAGAGAATAGGTTCCGAAGTAAAAAGGAACAAGACATCCCATGTTTGGGATATAAAAAGGAGAGCAGACGGAATAGAAGGTAAGCATTCTAGACTGGACATTTGATAATAGATAACCAGAGCCATACTAACTTAGGCATCAGAGGTTTAACCCCGGATTCATTCCGGGATCTGTTTCAGGACATCTGACCACGAGTCTTCAAGGCGATCAGGATACAACACTATCGGTGAAGCGGGATCATCCACAACATTGACATTTATTTTGTATCGATGAGGTGCGTGCATACGACACATATGCAATATTGTCTAAACTTGGCACATTTTTTCATTAATCTCTGTACATTCTACTTCAAATGGACACCAGTTTACAAACAAAACAATCTTTTCACTAGGTAGAACCACTTCTCTCCTATATTTCAAACCAAAAGTGTTAGTTCAGTTCATCCTCCCATCTCTTATAATTACCCGTGATTTGTGTGTTATATTCGTGGCACAACTTCTGATTTAATTCTTGATGGTTTTCTGGAACAAATTGTTTCCTTTTATTAAAATATACTAGATCTTTATATCATTCCACATCCATTTCTATTGTTAGAGCATTTTCAAAACATTTGCAGGGATGGCAGCTTAGGCTGGTGCTCCCGCAATCATCAAGAAGAAGATAATCTCACCGTTTCGTAATTTATATCCTATCCCAGGGTACGTATCCCCAGGGTCTTTTTCATATAATATAATTAATAGCCAATTTAATTGCAATGTAAACCCTTAAACCAAGGAGATCAGCAACACACGTCTTCCCCTTTCCCTTAAACCTTAAATCCATTTTCTCTTCTTTTTCCCACAAATGGATTGACGCCTATTTCATGTTTATCTCCAATCTCATTATTATGTTTCAACACTGAACAATACCGCAAATTAAAATGCATCATAATCCACATTGTACAAATAAATGCTTTGTAATGCACATATATCCATATTAAAATGCACAATATTTATTTTCCAAATTAGAATTTAACTCAGGTTGCACAATTTCTAAAAACTAAATACACATTGCATAATACTACCAGTCTACAAACAAGCATACATCTACTACCTCTAATTTTCAAATAATACTTTTTATTTTTGTCCAATTTTTCAAGGCACACTTAAATGCAAATAAATTTAGCTATACCTATGTAAAAAATAATTATACAATATTAAGTAATACGGAGTACATTGTTATAAGTTTAATAAAGATTCAATATTAATTTGTATATTTATATAATATTTTATTTTTTATTGAAATATTTAATAATACTAGATGTGGTATAATAAATAATAATAACAGTGTAAGTATATCTTAAATTACAACTAAATATAGAAATAGTATAATTAATAGCGTAATACTACATTTACCTTGTAAAGTGCAAGTTTCCATGACTAACACATACAAAATTTTACATACACATACATAATTTAAGTTTAAACATACACAAACAACGAAAGTGTAATGCTTCATAAAATCTTAAGTTTAAACATACACATACAAAATTTTACATTTTAATTTAAATAATCCGTGATTCAAATTATGCTTCATAATGTTTCACATTTAAACCTTTATATTCAAAGTAACAACATTAATGTTTTGCTTTAAAAAATCCATGTTTTAATCTAAAAGATGTTTTAAATTAAACTTGCACATTTAAAATTTTATGTTATGCGTGATTCAAAATTATGCCTCCTTATGTTTTACATTTAAACGTTTATGTTCAAAATTATAGCCTTTATGTTTTACTATTAAACATTTATGTTTTAATTTGACCATTTCTAGTTAATTTGAAACTTATCCTCCATGTATTTTAAAATTTTCATATTTTAACTTATAACCTTTATGTCTAAGGTTAAAATTGTCATTATTAAACTATTCATGTTTTATGTTTATGTTTAAAATATTTGTGTTTTAACTTATAACTTTTATGTTTTAGATTAAAATTGTCATGTTTTAAAATTTAAAATGTTTATGTTTTAATTTAAAATGCTTAAGTTTAAGCTTAAAATTGTGATTTTTTAAAATATTAATATTGAACTTATAATCTTTATTATTTTGTATTTTTCCATGTTATTTTTATACCAAAATGTGAAAAAATAAATCCACACGAATATTAGTCCACCTTCTCTCTCACTTGCAACTTTTTTATCCCCCCCAACCCTTCTTTCTTTATTTAATTCTTTCCAACTCCTTTCTTTTCTATACTCTTCAGTCTAGCCCCTTTCTTCTAATTTTATTTTGTTTTTCTCCAGTTTCCCTCTTGTAACAATGAAACTCCTTCAGATACAAAATCCTTTTTTTGTCTTTTTGTCGGAATTTGAACAAGGTTGGTTACAGAGCTTTTGGGACTTGATCAGGGAAAAAATGGTGGAGAAAATGTGCATAATCAAAACTTTTCAAATTACTTTGAGAAATTGGAGACTGTGATTGTTAGCTACAAAGCTCCTAAATCTCTACCGTCGGATTTCTAATCTCGTGACAACGTAACCCCTAAAACCTCTATCCTTGAGTTGCCATTTTCGATGTTTAATGGGTTCCGAGTCTTCCTACCAAATTTGATAAATTCCGGGTAGATTTAATAATGTTTCTGAAACTCCCTAAATGGATCAGGTTATACGCATATCAATACCATGTGCATAAGACCCCTTCCAAATAATAATGACAAACTTCTACCACGATTCCACATTCCAAGAAGGAATTCAATTATGATTTTTATGCTCAGAGTAGAGGAACCGATTATGTACTTGAAAGCACAGAGGCCATAGAGAAAACGAGAAGGGGTAGAATTGGAAATAATAAAAAGTGAGGGGCCAAAGAGAATTAAATAAAGAAAAGAAGGAAAGTAACCTTTCCGCTAGCTGAAAAAATCATTTGCCACATGTCTAGAGATCATCTTTCCCTCAGCTCCACATAAAAAGATTGCCCATATACAAAATTTTCTAGCCCGAGCAGTGGCGAACGAACCGGGGCCTTCTACTAGTGCATCAACGAGCCTGAGATTATGTCGAAGATGGCGGGTGATAGCGAAAGCAACCTAAGGAAATCATCTGAGGAAGTGGAGGCGAATGCGCTATCCATCATCTTTATTGATGAGATTAATTTCATAACTCCCACAGGAGGAGAGTGTCGCAGCTGCTGACCCTCATGGACGACCTCAAGTCCCGTGCTCATGTTATCGTCATGGCTGCCACAAACCGCCCCAACAGCATCGACCCCGCCCTCAGGCGGTTTGGGAGGTTCGACAGAGAGATCGACATCGGCGTTCCAGACGAGACCAGGCGTCTCGAGGTTCTGAGAATCCACACCAACAACATAAAGTTGTCTTAAGACGTGGACCTGGAGAGAATTTCCAAGGAGACTCACGGTCACGTGGGCGCAGACAGTTCATGAAGAGACAGTTCAGCAGCAAACCGTGCAACCAATTGTTGATCCTTCTAGTTCGACTGCTCCAAATGAAGGTCGACCTAAGAGAAATATTCAATTGCCTGCTCGGTTGAATGACTGTTTAGTTGGTGATGAACTAGATAATCTCACTGACGAAGATATTGTGAATTTTGCCTTATTTGCCGATTGTGATCCTGTTGATTTTAAGGATGCTGTAGGTGATGATCGTTGGGAGAAGGCAATGGATGCTGAGATAAATGCCATAGAGAAAAACAAGACTTGGGAACTCACAAAACTTCCAAGTGGAAAGAAACCCATTGGTGTAAAGTGGGTGTATAAAACAAAATACCAGTCAAATGGTGAAGTTGATAAGTATAAGGCGAGATTGGTGGTGAAGGGATACAAACAGAAACTTGGAATAGATTATTTCGAGGTCTTCGCTCCAGTTGCTAGACTTGATACTGTTCGTATGATTATTGCTTTGGCGGCCCAACATGGTTGGAAAATTCTTCAAATGGATGTGAAATCTGCTTTCCTGAATGGAGTTCTTGAAGAAAAGGTTTATGTTGAGCAACCTCAAGGATATGTTAAACGAGGAGAAGAAGATAAGGTCTATCGTTTAAAGAGAGCTTTGTATGGCTTGAAGCAGGCGCCAAGAGCATGGTATACGCGCATTGATAATTTTTTTAATCAATAGCGGTTTTGAGAGGTATCCACATGAGCATACGACATATGTGAAGTGTTCACCAAATGGAGATGTAGTTCTTGTGTCATTATATGTGGATGATTTGATATATACTGGGAATAATTTGAAGATGATGAATGACTTCAGGGAGGCCATGATTAAGCAGTTCGAGATGACAGACTTGGGGCTTATGTCATATTTCCTTGGGATTGAAGTTTCTCAGAATAATCAGGGAATCTTTATATCTCAAAGGAAGTATGCTGGTGATTTTTTGAAGAAGTTCAAAATGGAGAATTGTAAGCCGATTATGACTCCTGCTGAAGAGAGATTGAAGCTGACAAAAGAAGGTGCTGGAAATTTTATAAATCCAACATATTTTAAGAGTAGTTGGAAGTTTGAGATATTTGGCATCTACGAGACCAGACATCAACTATAGTGTTGGGTTGGTAAGTAGATTTATGGAGGCACCGAAACAAATACATTTGCAAGCAGCAAAGAGGATTTTGAGGTACATTAAAGGTACTCAAGGTGATGGTATATTTTATCCCAGGGGAGAGAAAGTTGTGCTTGTTGGACTTGTTGGATACACAGACAGTGATTGGGGTGGTGATATAGTTGAAAGAAAAAGCACTTCTGGATATGCTTTTTTCCTTAGTTCGGGTGTGTTTTCTTGGAGTTCAAAGAAACAACCAGTGGTTACTTTATCAACCGCTGAGGCTGAGTACATTGCAGCGACAAATTGTGCTATTCAAGCAGTTTGGTTGAAGAGAATGTTGGAGTTTCTCAAGGAAAAGTTAAATGGTCCACCTATATTGTTTTGTGATAGCAAGTCTGCTATTGACTTGTCAAAGAATCCAGTGTTTCATGGAAGAAGTAAACACATCGGCATCAAGTATCACTACATTCGGGAGTTAGTTCGTGAAAAGGAGATTGTTCTTGATTATTGCAAGACAGAAGATCAAGTGGCAGACATTTTTATGAAGGCTTTAAAGTTTGAGACATTCAAGAAGCTGAAGAGGATGCTTGGCATGGTAAGTGCAACAACTTAATTGGTGACGGCTCTCTGCACCGAGGACGCACTGCAGTGCATCAGGGAAAAGATGGACATGATCGACTGGAGATCGATGCTGAGATACTCAACCCCATGGCGGTTACAAGCGAGCACTTCAAGACAGCCCTAGGAACAAGCAACCCTTCGGTTGTGCGTGAGACTATGATCTAGGTTCCAAACTTAGAATCATCATCCAATGGCTGCAAAGTACAATTGGTCAACTCCAACTCCACGAATGGGTCAAGTTTAAAAATAGTTTGGGGTAACTTACAAGTATTGCGTTTGGATGCTTTTAGAGCCAAGGTTAGCAGCGAGATAGCCTGTATGATATATCTATCCAGGGTGGAATTTGTATACTCGAGCAATTTTATGTATCTCTTGAAACCCAATGAGGCATAATCAAAAACCAAGTTTGGACGCCTTTGCACGACGCTCAGCATCTGATTTGACATAAGGCTTAATCGAAAAGCATCTTGGTTGCTGAGATAAATATCAGCAAATATGTGAAGAATTACGTCTTTAGGCAGATCTGACATACTTGTTTCCATAAATTTTGAAACTTATTGATTTTAACCAATTCTTTTTTCCTACTTTGGATCGTGTATAATATATCCTAAGAGAAAGAAAAAAAAGAATATCACGAAATTTACCACGAGTAGCAGTCAAAGGGTTAGAAGTTATTGAATCCACAAAAAATGAGAAAAAAATCTAAAATGTTACCAAGTTTTAATTGAAATTCACACTTTGGTACCTATTTTTTAAAGTTGCACCAAAAAGGTACCTAAGTTATCTTTAATATTCCAAATGATACGCACGACTTGCAATAGTAGGTTTTCAGTAAGTCAGGACATAGTCAAACGTTATTGGATTAATGTGTAAAACGTTAGCTGATTGTGAGACATTGCAAAACTGTGATAAGTTTAATTTTTCCAATTTCATTCAATCACCAAAATTGAGTTTCGTGATGACAATTCACTAAAATGCTACTTGAATGAATATTCTCCCAGGGCAAACTTGTGTTTCGATTTGTCACCTAACCCAGGAGTAGAGATATAGTAATCCAGAAATATTGCTAAAACTTCAAAAATCTTTTGTTATGCCTAAAGTTTATTTCAACCAAGGTGTTGAGGGTATTTTTTTGTTCAAATTGTCAAACACATATATGGATTTTGTGTTTTTTTATAGTTTAGGGAAGCAAATAAAATTAGCTATGTCTAAGGTGTTTTTTCTTAAAAAAAGTAAAAAAAATACTGAACCAGTTGCACATAAATCTGATGTTACTTCAGACCCGGATTAAATAATCATAACATTAATTTACAAGTTACAATAAGTAACAAACTTGAATCAGAATGAGTTGTAAATCTATTCAAAACGGATTCTAATTTTCGGAATGCGATCGGGGTTGAGCTGTGAAAGCTCGGCGCATGATCTTGTCAAATCCATGGCAGTATCAGGTTGCTGGCCGACTCGAATACCGCTGATGAAAGGATGATGAAGCAGCCATTTAGCAGTTCCTCTGTTCTTGGCCATTCTCCTCAGACATGACTGCAGGAAGCTCTTGGCCGCCGGTGAAAAATCTGCCGGAAGTTTCGGACCGGCCTTTTGAATCTGCCGGATCACCTTCTCCGCTTCACTTCCAGACCCTTCATCCAAATCCCAAGGCGGACGTCCAGTGAGCATCTCAATTACCATAATCCCTAGGGACCAAATGTCTGCCGGAGGTTCCTGCACCGCCTCCTTAATCGCTTCCGGCGATAAATACCACGGCGTTCCGTTCCACTTTCTGTTTAACTTCTTTCTCTGCCGGTCTTCTGTCACCCTTTTGGCCAGCCCAAAATCGCAGATCTTGGCCTGGAATTCTCCTTGCCGGTTCGTCGGGCAAAGTAGAATATTCTCCAGCTTCAAATCACAGTGGACGAAGCCCTCATCGTGAATCCTGACCAACCCTTCAAGGAGCGATCTCGTGTACCGCCGGACCTCGAATTCTGGCAGCCCCTTGCTTCCCGTGTTTTCGATTCTGTCGAACAGGGTTCCGCCGGAGCCGTACTCAAGAAGCAGGTTATAAATTCCTTTTCCGTCGCTCTTGCGCCGGGTGATTTCCGCTCCAAGGCACTGGATAATGCTGGAACACCCTTCGAGATGCATCAGCACGCTTCTCTCTAGCCGGAGAGTGTCTGCGCGACAAACCTCGGCAGACTTGACGGCCATCACGCCTAAACATTCCGGCACATAGCCTGGATAAATGCTCGGAGGTCTTTCTTTGGCGGTTGCCATAAAGACTGCACCATAACTACCTTCTCCGAGCAATCGGCCTCGCCTCCAATATCCTCCGTCGCTGTAGCTTGCGATCAGATCATCTTCGTCGTCCTCGATATTCATCATCAGATCATCGTCGTCTTCAATATTGATAATCTCCATTGACAAAGGAAAGTTGTTTCTAGGGCTTTTCTCCAGCGAATTTTAGAATCAAGCTTTGAGGAAAGTGATTATTAGCGACTTTCAGATATTCCGGTGAGTCCATTTTATAACTTACCAAATGTAATCCGTGTCCGTTTGGGATATGGTTTTCATGATGCTAATCCCAGTTGCATTTGGCAAATGTGTAGGTCCGTTGCTACGTCATTCAAATGTATAATTTTCATATTTAATTTATTCCCATTTTATTATATTTTCAGTAAATTTAATTTGATTATCCATTTATTCAATAAAAAAAAAGCCAGTCTTTGTATTAATTCAACGATCAACGGCCAATGTATAGTAATTTTGGCCAACACATGAACAAATTTAAATTGAAAATAGACATTTTACAGGCTATTAGTTATCTATTAGTTTGCTAAAAATTGAAAATATACATTATATTGGTGTTGTTATCTTTTTTTATAATTGATTACTAATTTTTAAAACTATTTTATTTAATTTTATGTTTTAGATGAGATATAATTCTTAATTAATTTGGTCCATTTTTGGTAAAGCATGTTGGACTAAATATAAAATATCATTGCTTATTTATTTGTTACCTTTAGTTTATTTATGTTGACTATAAGAATTCTAGCATATCATTGTATTTGTGTTTTGTAAATAATAAATTCCAGGAGGATCCTAGATCTCTTAATTTGCTCAAAAATTTGATGGAATATGGCGCCCTAGCTTGTACATTTGTTAGTATTTTCAGAGGATTACTACGTAGTGTACGTGTTAAATTTCAAGTATGAATGTTAGTGATTAAACATTATTGTTCAACACTTACATTCGTCCGGTGTGTCACCATTTTGAGCCTTTTGAAACGCAAAATTTTGAGAATTCAAACTTCAGATATAAGTGATCAGCGCAACACTTAATTTTCTCTCAACAATTATACTTTTAATTGATCAAATGCACTTATTTTAATCAAACACATTCAATTAATAAAGTACTTAATCAATTAAACGTAAGGCAAATACTAGCTAAAATTTAAAATCCTTTTCCAAAGAAAGAAAAGAAAGAGTTCATTTTTGTCAATGCACACATGCAAAACCAAAGGCAAATAGGAAATGGAAAACTTGAAAAGGGGAACAAGGAAGAGGCCACGAATTCATTTCCAACATGAAAACGGAAAAGGGATATTGGATCCGAAACCCCTATATATATATATATATATATATATGGAGCCCTCAAATTTCTAAAACATTCGTTCATACATTCATTCACTAATTCAATATTCATGAGTAAGAAGGACATGAGTACAGAAACTATGGACGTGAAAAAAAGGCCAAATAGGCTCATCGTCGAGGAAGCGATCGAGAACGACAACTCGATGGTGGCGATGCACCCAACAACGTTGGAGACGCTGCAATTGTTCCGGGGAGATACGGTTCTCCTCAAGGGCAAGAAAAGGAGGGACACGGTATGCCTCACACTGGCGGACGAAACCTGCGAGGAGTCGAAAATCAGAATGAACAAGGTTGTTAGATTGAACCTGCGGGTGAGACTCGGAGATGTTGTGTCCGTACACCAGTGCAACGACATCAAGTACGGGAAGCGCATCCACGTGCTTCCGGTTGACGACACGGTCGAAGGCATCACCGGCAGTATATTCGATGCTTACCTGAAACCTTATTTCAAGGACGAGTTTCGTCCAGTCAGAAAGGGCGACCTTTTTCTGGTACGAGGTGGTATGCGGTCGGTTGAGTTTAAGGTCATGGAAACCGAACCTGCAGAATACTGCATCGTTTCCCCCGACACCGAGATCTTCTGTGAAGGCGAGCCGTTGAAGAGAGAAGACGAGGACCAGCTTGACGAGGTTGGGTACGATGATATTGGTGGGGTTCGAAAACAGATGGCTCAAATCCGGGAACTGGTGGAGCTTCCTCTGAGGCAGCCACAGCTGTTCAAATCCATCGGTGTGAAGCCGCCCAAGGGGATCCTACTCTACGGTCCTCCCGGGACCGGGAAGACGCTGATTGCCCGAGCGGTGGCGAACGAAACTGGGGCCTTCTTCTTCTGCATCAACGGGCCAGAGATCATGTCGAAGATGGCGGGCGAGAGCGAAAGCAACCTAAGGAAAGCGTTTGAGGAAGCGGAGGCGAACGCGCCGGCCATCATCTTCATCGATGAGATTGACTCCATAGCTCCCAAGAGAGACAAGACAAACGGCGAGGTTGAGAGGAGGATAGTGTCGCAGCTGCTGACCCTCATGGACGGTCTCAAGTCCCGTGCTCATGTTATCGTCATGGCCGCCACGAACCGCCCCAACAGCATCGACCCCGCCCTCAGGAGGTTCGGGAGGTTCGACAGAGAGATCGACATCGGCGTTCCGGACGAGACCGGGTGTCTCGAGGTTCTGAGAATCCATACAAAGAACATGAAGCTGGCCGAAGATGTGGACCTGGAAAAAGTTTCCAAGGAAACTCACGGTCATGTTGGCGCAGACCTGGCGGCTCTCTGCACTGAGGCCGCACTGCAGTGCATCAGGGAGAAGATGGACGTGATCGACCTGGAGGACGATGCAATCGATGCTGAGATACTCAACTCCATGGCGGTTACAAACGAGCACTTCAAGATGGCCTTGGGAACAAGCAACCCTTCGGCTCTGCGCGAGACCATGGTCGAGGTTCCGAATTGCAGCTGGGACGACATAGGCGGTCTTGAAACTGTCAAGAGAGAGCTCCAGGAGACGGTCCAGTACCCAGTGGAGCACCCGGAAAAGTTTGAGAAGTTCGGGATGTCCCCTTCCAAGGGGGTCCTGTTCTACGGCCCTCCAGGGTGTGGGAAAACCCTGCTGGCCAAGGCCATCGCGAACGAGTGCCAGGCCAACTTCATCAGCGTCAAGGGACCGGAGCTGCTGACCATGTGGTTCGGAGAGAGCGAGGCGAACGTTAGAGAGCTCTTCGACAAGGCTCGCGCATCGGCTCCCTGCGTTCTCTTCTTCGACGAGCTGGATTCCATCGCCACTCAAAGGGGCGGAAGCGGCGGAGATGCAGGCGGCGCTGCAGACAGGGTCTTGAACCAGCTTCTGACAGAGATGGACGGAATGAACTCAAAGAAGACGGTTTTCATCATCGGCGCCACAAACCGGCCTGACATCATCGATCCTGCTCTTCTCAGGCCTGGAAGGCTGGATCAGCTCATTTACATTCCACTCCCCGACCTGGAATCCCGGCTCCAGATTTTCAAGGCCCGCCTTAGGAAATCTCCGGTTTCCAAGGATGTCGATTTGAAAGCTCTGGCCGATTACACTCAAGGCTTCAGTGGAGCTGACATCACCGAGATATGCCAGCGCGCATGCAAATACGCCATCCGCGAGAACATTGAGAAGGATATCGAGATGGAGAGAAGGAGGAATGCCAATCCAGAGGCCGTGGATGAGGATCTCGATGATGACGTTGCTGAAATCAGAGCTGCTCACTTTGAGGAATCCATGAAGTTTGCACGCAGAAGTGTGAGTGATGCCGATATAAGGAAGTACCGAGCTTTTTCTCAGACCTTGCAACAGTCGAGAGGCTTTGGGGCTGAGTTCAAGTTTTCTGAAAACACAAGCGCATCATCTGCACCGGCAGTTGATGCTGATGACCTTTATAGTTAGTCTAGTTAGCTATCACATATTTTATATGTACCATCGATCAATATATAGATTAATAAATATTTTCATTTAACTATACATTTTTTAAAATATTAGCGTACAAATCTCTATTGCTTACACATGTCTGAATGGAGGCTTGTATTTTATTCCGCTAAACAAGACTGATATGTCTCGTTTCCACTAGTTCATTATGTGTCTATTCATGGTCCCTTTTAAAGCCAATTTAATATTAATTGAAAAAAGAGTTTCAGATTAGTCTTAGTTTCCAGAACATAATTTTCAAAAACAATGCAGGCAATCAAAGATAAGCTCCATGATTTGGCCGAAATGCGCCAGGCTAAGGCCTCCGCACGAGAGCAAGAAAGGGTATTATATTTTATCTTCTCCTTACATTTCTTATGTAATATTTTATATACGTACGTACCATAAACTATTTGAAATGAAAAGATTTTCAATGAGACTATGGACAAATATTGATCTTCTCACTTTCATGCATGATATTTTACATCTTATGCATGATCATACAGTGTATTGTTGTTGATCTTCTAACTTTCATGTCTGATCTTCTAACTTTCATGTCTGTTCTTCTCACTTTCAAAACTGATCTTTACATAAGCGTGATCATTCAGTAAGACCAATTGTGACATGTTTCAAATGAGAATTTCGTCATTTGGAAAATGTATAATAATGGATAATCGATACAATTTTTTTAATGTTTTGGTAGGAAGAGAAAGAACTGGCTAAAACTAGGGTTGCAGTTGCGAAAGAGGTGAGACAGGCGAAGGAGGCTGAAGCCGCCATGGAGCTGCATGTAAACAGGGCAGCAGAAAAGGTGGCAAAACAGCAGGCCAAACATGGACATGACCATGAACATGATTCACATGAACATGAACACCAACGCTCCGCCGACGTCGGCGCCGGAAATAGTACTTCTCCACAACTTCCGAGTGATGCTGATCTGCTGGTGGATTCCGATCATACCAAAAGCCGCGGTACTGGTGCTGGGGGCCTGGGCCTGTCTTCTAGCTAGGGGCTACCGGCCGGCTACGTGTTCAATGATAATTTAAGTTTCTTGCAATATTAGTTGTGATCAATTTAGTTTTCAATTAAACTTATTTGTTGATCAAGGAGTTATGTTTGTAATCATGTAATAGCTTTATATTTTTGCTAATTTGATTTCGAGCAATGGGTCACTGATCAAAATGAAGGTGTAATTATCCTCCATTTCAGGAAAACTAAACTACGAAAAGGTACATGTTTGATTTTATAATTTTCAAAATAATAATTTTAAAAAAGATTACAAAGGTGCAATTCTCTTGAACTTATTTATTACTGAACTGAACTGAAAATTAATATATTGAAAAATAGAATCAGCATAACTGAATTGACCTAAATTTTATCAAATTAAAAACTTGCTAAACTAAATTGAACTAAACTGATCTACAAAAAAGCTCAAGAGAACAGGGCAGAGTCTCTTTATTTTTCCTAAAGACAAAGGAATTTATAACCCTTAGGCCATGTTTGTTTTAGCTTATTGTTTAGCTTGATTGAACTGAATTTAATTGATCAATTGAAGTGAAAATAAATGAATTTAAAAAAATCAATATAACTGAAATAATTAACTTGAAGTTCATCAAATTAATTTTTTATTGAACTGAAATGATATACAGAAAATCTCAAGTAAACAAATCAGTATTTAATTAGTAAAAAGTAATTCAGGTAGCTAAATATATAATCTACATTATAGCACAAGCATTAGGATTTTCATCACTAAAAAGTTGAGGTGCATAAACGAAATGAACAAAGTAAGGAGTGTCCCCTTCCTTAGTTTTGGCACCAACTTTATCGACTTGTTTGAATTCGACAATCTTTTCTGTGACTTTTATTTCGACTTTGGTTTCTTCCTTCTTTTTCTCCTCTACTTTCTTCTCTTTTGGAGGAATGATTTCTGCGTATTTGTGCACGGTTTTCCGCATATAGGTTATCAGCTTTTCCTGCTCAACCACCCCTTCAACCGTCACACTTTGTGCTTTAATATCCGTTTTCACATTATGAATTCCTGCATGCATGACCGCACAATCAAAATATGGTAATAAGCTTTAACTAATTGGTCTCGCTGAATGATAATACTTAATAGGTAAAAAATAATATTAAAAGTAAGAAAATTAGACGTGAAAGTGAGAAGATCATCAATAATATACTGAATGATCATGGTTAATATGTAAAAGGTCAAATTTGAAACTGAAAAGATCAACTTTTATTCCTACTCTCAATTGAGATTGTCTTACAGCAGGAGATCTTTTCAATATAATTAAAAAATGATTCCAGTTCTATAATTTAAAGAGTAAAGTCTAGAATTGACCGATCATCAAAATTTACAGAAATTTCAATTTTGATCACTCAAATGATTTTCACTTACTTTTACTCATCGAATTTTATCACTTACTTCTGTTAAGTAGGATGTTAAGTGATCAATTTTGGAACACTTTATAAAGTTTGATGATCAAAATCAGATAAAACATAATTAAGTGATTAAAAATGGGAATTTCAGAAAAGTTTGATGATCAGTTCTGAACTTTACTTTAATTTAAATCAGTGATAAATCCTTCTTCTTCATTGAAAATACTTAATTAACAATAATAGCTAGGCTCAAATGAATATTCTTATAAGTTGCAAGAATTTTATGTCACCTTTGTGCTTTAGTAATCTAGAACGTAAGTTGCGCTCACACTCTGCACAATGGATGTAGACCTTCATTTGGATAGTTTTTATGATTTCCTGCACAAACAAAAAATTAGAAAATTATGCCATCATTTTTATTATGATGTTATAATGCACAACGTTACCTTTTTCTTGTCATCCTTTTTGTCTTTGTCTACAAATTTGGTTTCAGATATTATTTCAACTTTCTTCTTACTCCATTTTTGTACTCTTGCATGCACCTTTTTAGCATCAATGGCTCCTCTAACCGTTACTTCGTTCTTCTCATATTTCACGTCTACTGTGTGTACTCCTGGGTCATCATCATCACCAACTTATAATTCGTGCCTCATAAATCAAATTTTATTCTAAATATACGGTAATATTTTTTTATTTTTTTCAAAATATATCAAAATTGATAGAGTAACAACTGCAAAGTACATTTTCAGATGTGTACTCGGTAGATGTCACTGACTCGATGCCTACTTGATAGAATGTAAAACTCGCGTTGATGGTGGATGTACGTATTGATATTTATAGAGGAATACAAATGACATATATAATACTACAAAATGCAGTTCTATAAGAAATAAAATGTTAATGGTACAAAAAAAAAATTTAAAATATAGCCAAATTTGGCTTATTTTCCGCTGAACTAAACTTGAAAATTTATGTACTGAAAAAAAAATCTATGACGACTGAAGTAACATTGATTCAGCAAATTCTAATATTACGGAATTGAAGTGAAGTGAAATTGAATTGAATTGATGTACGATAAGGTGAAGAGAACAAGGATTTGTTCTACAAGAAAATGTTTACAAACGATGCAAGATTTGTTAATTACCTGGGGTTCTGAGGAGAGGCCTTCGAATATCATGAGCGCATTTAGGGCAATGCAGATTAATTTTGTAAACAGCAACGATCACTTCTAATTCTTTCTTTTCTTCTTTTCCCATTGCCAAAAAGAGCTCGGAAATATTCAAACAATAACAAGCCTGTCTGTGATATTAATGTGGAATATCGCGTTTGAGTGGATTGATATGGGAAGAAATCTCCAGAAATGTGAGAAAATGGATTGAAGTTGGGGTTTTGATTTGGAGATTATTATTCGGTTGGTGTGATCTGTTGAGGTTGGTTCGCTAACTTGTACAAAAGCTTTGGAAACACCACTTTTCTTACCAAATATTTTTAACTTTGTGCAGAAGTTTTATCATATGCTCTTTAAACAAATTTAAAGTTGAAAATAATTAAAAGGATTTGTTGCAGGTCATATATGATATATGTGTACAAAACTAGTAATTAAATATGATCCATATAATGAATATCATCACATCATAATGATAAATGTAGACCAACTCTATAAACAAACTTCACAACCAAGGAAAAATCCATCTTCCTGCATTTTCTAGCCGACATGTAAAACTAGCTACCACGATAAGTGGAGAAAGCAAAAGGCGAAAGAAGCAAAGGGACATGAAAGTGTTCCGACTTTTGTGACTCCTTAACTTCAAACACAATGGAAACATAGGGGAAGAATCCTTCAGGGTTGTATTTACCAGTGTTGAAGCTAATCCGGTAGAATCCCGAGTTGAAAATCTCATCTTTCGTAGACATGGGACCACATCGTCCATCTTTGTCTGTCATTGTCCAGGATTTCGTGATCCATTCACCTTTAGGATTGAGCTGAAACACCGATGGTGGTTCATCCCCCATCCAAAACTCTAACAACATTTCTATGCCGCAAGCTGGTGAGCCTCGTGCAGTATCCAGAACATGGCTTGTGATAGGAGGGCGGGTTCTTGGGGGAGCTTGAGGAGGTGCTGCTACTGACACTTCACCAGCAACGGGGAAATGAGCGCCTATGACACTCATACGATCTTCTACGATCCAAGAATTGAAGCCATTTATGACACAAGTTTAGGTGTTTTAAAAGTTTTAACGAAGTATAATTTAAGAATATACAAACAAGCTCTAAGTCAAGGAGCCCAGCAGGGCAAAACATGTTTTACCAAAAATACGAATCACAGTGGCATGACCAATAGTTTTGTACAGGTATTGTACTAAAGTTAAACAGCATACTGAATATGGAAATTCATTTTTGTGGAACATAACTAAAGTCATACAAAAAATTACCTCCTGCTTTTGTGATGTCAGTGGCATGCTCCAACTTGGTTTTGGAGGCTGCATCTGCTGCACCAGAAAAAAGCTTAGAGAGACGTAATTTTGTTATTTTCATTTGCTCCTGTGCAGCATTCTCAAGTTCAACCACTGGCCTGTTTTTGTAACGCCTCTGCCAAGTGGAGATAGCGGGATCAGAAAATTGAAAGAGGCTATTTTTAAAACAATATATAAAAGGGAGTTTGAGGGAATGGGGGAGATGCTACAAAACAAAGTGTTTATTCCACTGGATAGGGCTTGTAAGTTGTAACACAGACCATGTCTGGCTAAAACACATGATTTAATTTATACCGTGATATTGATCATTGTGTTACTCCCCCTCCGTCCCTTTTTATATATACCTTTTTTCTTCTTTTTTACTATTCATAGATATCTTTAAATTATGAATATTTTAAGTTATTTCTAACGAAAGATGATTGAAAATAGATTTCTTAAAGCATTCGATTTCAAGTCTTTTCCTTCCCATTCTAATTTGTGCTATGCTTATCTCAGTTCTTAGAGATCAACCCATTATCATACTGGGTCAGCTGGGTGGTCTCCTCTGTACATGTCCAAACCATCTTGAACGAGACTTTCAAGTTCCTCATGTATTCAGATTATTCCAGTATTTCCTCTAATGTGTCAATAACTTAATCTATGATTACAATCTAATAAGAAGGAATACTTGTATATATTCATCTCATTTCAGATACCTTTGTTTTCTTTCACGTGTTCAAGTTCAGATTTAGTAGTTTTAAACTACAATCCCCTAAGCATAGTTGGGGTTTATGGATGTGAAAGGATGAATCATTGTACATTCAGTCAGAGAACAAAGCACACAAAATGCAAAAATTAAAATATATCTTCACCTTCAATTCTTCAAGAATCTCATGGGTACTCCTTCCAGATGCAAATATTATAAAGATGATACCAAATTTTTCCCTGTAACGTGCATTCCACTCACTTAGCTCCTGCAGAAGTAAATGAACAAATCAGTGATCACCAGTGATCTCAAGTATTACCGCTCTTTCGAACAAAACAATATACAGCAGTCCATTTTCATCTTTTTAAAAATACACTGCATAAGTGAACAGACAGAGACGCGTGCCTCCAAACTTTCCCCAAAACTTAGTGACATTAACAAGTTTCAGGTGCATTATGTGTGTGTAAATGTAGCAGAGAGGATTTTCAGGGTAAGCACAAGAGAATGAAACAAAATAGAAGTTTAGGATGTTTGAGGCACCTGTAAAGTAGAATCTGTTGCAGTAGCTAAAGCTGTTGACTGTTCTCCTTTGCTCCAGCTACAAAAGAAGTGATCAACCTTTAAATTTCATTCCTGATGTTTTTTTCAGGTACAGGTTGACAGACAGGTAAAAAACAATTATCAAAGTTAAAAATGCTATAGAGATAAGAGATGTATTATCCTGAAACTGTTTGTCTTTCTTACTTCATGGATTGATTGTGGGGAAAAATTGAAGCTTGATCCGCTCTAAGCCAAATAACTATAGAGAAGTCTACAAGGACAAGAACACATAACCTAGGTTTTACCTTCAAATGAAGTGACATTTGTCCTAGTGAAAATTGCAAAGGCTGAACAGAATCAGTGACAAGCAAGAAATTAATGGTTTGGTCACCACAAACAAGCAGTGCCCAGAAAAAGTTCATTGTTAACTATTTTTGTCTAGCAAGTCAAAATCAGGATTTATAACATATCACTGTAAGTCTGTAACAACATTCTGCGTTTCAACCAATCGATACACAGCCGCAGAGCAGTCAGTCAATCACTGGATTTATATCATTTATAAACAGCCAAATGTTTTCATTAACAACAAAGATTCAGCCAGGCTGTGTTCTATTTCCTGCAAATCATATCCTACAGAAATTAAAAGGCTAAGATGTGAGTACGTCGATTCCTACTGATGCTCTACAATCAAGAGCCAGAAACGAAGTGACCATTCAATACCATAGCATTCATTTCCCAGTATTGCTAAGAACAAGATCAATACCTCAGACTTGCAGCGGTTGCCCTTTTGTGAGGAGAGGATTCACCGATTTTCGGATGAGCTGAGAAAGCTTCTAGCCAACCATGTACATCCACCTAAAATCACATATAAACAAAACACCCGTCACATAAAAACCCCCTTCAATTTTCAAGAAACAATGAACAGAAAGAGAAAAGACCTTGTTGAACCAAATGTCTCTGGCAGCATCGATGGCCGGCTTGATATTGGAAAAGGGTCCAGCTAAAACCATGTCTCGAGCGAATTTGGTGCTTCCACAGCATGACAAGAAATCTTTTTCATCAAAAACTCTCGCTGATTCCATCCTTGCGACCCACAATCAACCAATTTGGAGGAGTGATTGAAATTTCAGGGGAGATACTGAGCAAAAGTGAGGATTACAGTACTGATGTCTTCTGAATCAGATTGATGAACGCAATAGTGATGGGCACCGCACCGTGATCCCTCGGCGATGCAATACTCAGAAATACTGACGCGACGGTGATTTGTACTGTATCAGAATTATTTGAATCGCAGTGATTGACATTTTTCGGTGTAGTGGTCAAAGTCAAAGGTTAACAAAAGATTGAGGAATCTGGTACTTTCGGAACCCAAGCATTTTTTTTGGCATCCATGAAATTACATTTACATAACCTACTGTCGCATCGCATCCATGGAAATACATTTACATATTCTACTGTCCCAAAAAAGTTGATATAAGCAATTTTTTCATATCAAATTCTCATTTGAAACCAGTCTCTACAGAGATCAAACATTGTAACGGACTGTTATCAGTTAAAATTACCGTTGGTGAGATTCATCCCCGACGCGGCTAGGTTTTGGTTATTGGTATCACTAGAGCTCAGTCAGCTCACATGGACTGACTCAAGACTAGATTTGGTGTGAATTTGTACAGAATAACAGTAATGTACAAAGGACTAGGAATGATCAAGGAAATTGACTGAAAGATCGAGCAAATTGAATGAAAGCTCAAATTCATTGAAAAATCAAGGCAAAACAGGAATAATCAAGGGAGTTGACTGAAACATCTAGCTAACTGACTAAAAGTTCTAGTAAAAACAGTAAATGCTCATTATCTTGACCCTTGGTCTCTACAAAGACAGGTATCACCAAAAGCTCTCGTTATTATAATATTACTAATATAAGGGGATTGTTTTTTGGCATTGAGAGATGTTTGAAAAATATTTACTAAACTCATAATTGTGTCACATAATTAAATAATTTTTAAGAGTGTCAATTTATCATAAATTTTAACATTGAAGAGCAGCTATCCCCGGGTAGCTTTGGGGCCTATCTTGTAGATTATTCGTGATCAAAGGAAGCCCGACCAACTTAGAAGGCACGTCACTTTGAGCAGCATCAGTCGGCGATCTCAAACCAATGACAGCGCTGGTGAGATTGGTTTGTTTGATTAGATAACATCTATTGAAAGATTATCTATGTGAGTTTTGTTAAGAATTTTGTTGAAGTAATTAATATGTATTTATGTATCCGTTTTAATTACTTGTATTCACTGCATCAAATACAATACATCTACTCATTTTTATCTCTGTTCAAATATAATTAAGCTTCTCAATGAAATTAAGTTGCAACATCATTACAATTATGGAAGTAGTTAGCTTCAGTATTGTATGAGGTGAGAGAAATTGAAGCTGTCTTGATGTATAGAATATGGGAAGATTTCCGAGTATAGGATGATATTAAAGATACCCTTGTTGTGTACAAATAAATAATTCAATTATGCGATTAAATTATTTCAAATTACAATGGGTAGTTTTTTTATATGTAATAATATGAAGTGATACAAAATATTCCGTCTCAAAAATATAAATATAATAACATGAATAAGAAATACTGGATACACAATTAATAAAAAAAAATGATTTGAAGAAGAGGCCAATTCTTTCGGCTCCGGATCCTCTACACCACAATAGTGTAACATCCTCTATACCACCAATTATATCATGCCACTTGTATAAATTAACTTATCTTCTAACTTGACTCTAACTCAATCCATTAACTCTAACTAACTATGATTAACTAATTTCTAATTAACTAATATATTTTCCTAATTACCAAATTTCTCTCTCACCTCCAGAATCCTTAATCTCTAATCTCAGCCACCGCGTCGGAAAATAAAGCTATTGCAAAGCCAAACAATCAGTTTTTCCGAGTCGGTTTGCTGGATTTTAAACTCCCAAACATGGTGGCAGAAAAGCTACCAATTAAACAAGATTTTGATTAGGTCGAGATCAAAAAAAATTAATTCAAACTAATGTGTTGTTTTGCTCTGAATTTGACGAGCCTAGGGGAGATATTTGTTGTCTTGCCTAAATCAGAATATATACATTGTTAGAGGTGGTTGTTTGCCTGAATTAAAATTTTGGTTGTTTGGATTTTGATGAACTAAATTAATCATTCAAGTGTTAATTCTTTCCATGTGTCTAGACTCTTTAACGTTTGGAGCATTTTTTATTTGTAATTATTTTGCTTGTAAAGTTCATATGATTCTTTTTCATTCAAACAATTTTGTTTTACATGTCTAGGTGTTTAGGGTGTAGATTAGTGCTAGCACATTGCCTCTATGTTATAACTATTAAGAAAAGCCGTGTTGCAGAACATCGTACGTAGAAGAGTTTGAACAATAGCTTGTTCTGAATCAAAAACATGACCATTTTTATTGCCTAAAGAAGTTCTGTCTTGGTCGAAGAAATTATTTCTTGGAACTGGGGTTTCTTAGTTTTTACGTAAGTACGTAACTCGACAAGAAATTTCTTTACCTGTCCAATTTCTAATGAATCAAGATAGCCATTGTTCCGGTATAAATAGTCATTATCTGCTTAGAAACCGTCCAGTTTTCCCAAATTCTGGTATTAATTTTCCCAAATTCTGGTACTTACTAATTTTCCTTCATCTTCTCCAAATTCTGATCGATTCGGTAACAGAGGCAACAAAGCCCATCAAATTAGTCGACGAAGGGTTGGGTGTTCGCTTGAATTAATTTGTTTTGATCGAGACTTAATCAAAATCTGGTTTGGATGGTAATTTCTCTAACACCAGGATTGGTAGATCAAAAATCCAGCGAACCCACTTGAAGAATTGGTCTGTAGGTAGCTTTCTCGGTCGTTCTCCGACGAGTTGGCCGTGTTCTAGAAGGGAATAAAGATTCTGAGGGAGATGAGAGAGAACGCAAAATATTTGGTAAATTGGAAAATATTTTAGTTTAATTAAAAATTAGTTAATCATAGTTAGTTAGAGTCAAGTTAGGAGTTAAGTTAATTGATACAAGTGGCATGATATAATTGGTGGTATAGAGGATGGTATACTATTGTGGTATAGAGGATCCTGAGCCAATTCTTTCCCCCACATTTCCATCACTTTAACCAGCACCTTTATTTCCGATTTCTGCACAGTAGATTATTTTATTACCATGCATGAAACAATAGTCTCAAATGTGTGTGGTATATGTAAATCATGATAAAAATATGGGGTTTGATATTTGTAGGTTTTATTTTTATAACAGTTTGAAATAAAATATATATATATATATATATATATATATATATATATATATATATAAGCAGGGCCGGCCCTGAGATTTCGGAGGCCCCATGCAAAAATAAAATTATGGCCCTTAAAATTATTTTTATCCATTCAATTTAATATAAACTTACACGATGATAACTAACATATTTAAAAATTATTTACTACTATTCTGTAAAGAAAATATTTTTTATAAAGTTACTATTTTTTAAAAACAAATGAGTGAGTGGCATTTATATATTTTATTAAAAATATATACATCCAAATAGATGGTTATAACTATAAGTCCTTAGTTTTATTTTATTTATTATTATCGTACAAACTACTTTATTCATTGTTTTTAAAGTAACGTAATTAAACATAAAATTTTCTTTTATTAGAAATTTTGTTGAAATATTATAAAGCCAATTGTTCTCTTTTGGAGCAAATTAATGTTTTCCAATATTATTCACTTTAACATCCCAATTAATTACTCTCCTAAATTATCCTAATTCTTCTCCTAAATGATTTCTCTTTCCCTTTATCTCTCCCTAATCCTTACGTATAAAATTGTGAAAACATTTAATCTACACTAAATTACTCTCCTAAATTATTCTCATTTCCTTTTATCTCTCTAATCTTTCCTTTTATCGGAGAGTAATTCTCCTGTGAGGCAGCCTCACCCATGAGGCAATGCCAAATAAGGAAAATTTCATTGTTGTCACCTAATCATAACTCAACGCCACCTCATCAAACATGTTACATCATCAAAACATTTGTGTCAGTTCATCAAACATCACCAAAAAAAATGTTTATTTGGTCCTGCCTCTTGGGTGGGGCTGTCTCACCCAAAAATTGGTCTTTATCGGATAAGTATTGAATCATTCCTTTTTATCTGACAAATTTTTACTATTCAGTTTCATGGTAAACATAGCATGATTATTACTGAATGTTTTTAAATATTTTGGGGCCCTGTGCCGTGCCACATACGGCCCGGCCTCAGGGCCAGCCCTGTATATAAGCGACATATATATTTAACGAATAAACATTTTTTAAATTGAACAAAAACGTATAATGTTTTTAATCAACTCAGTTTTATAAAAACGTGTATTAAAAAATAATACATTTATTTTTATACTAAAAAATGCGGACGGATCGTTAACACAATAAAATGTCAGAATCTAAATAAGAGCAAACGTACCTTTGAAAGGAAGGATCCTTGTTTTGAACTCCTTAGAGTAACCAAACCATGCATAATATACGTGAAGCAAAGGAGAGGATAAAGAGAAGTGAAAGCGGAGTATTAAGAATCCCCAATAGAATTTCTTTAGGAAGACAAGTTCGAATCCGAGAGCACAAATTAACAGCACAAACTGTTCCAACCAAAATCCAGGAAAGCACTTCATAAAGTATTTGACTTCTTCGTAGCTGCAACTTCGTTCGCCTCTCTCAATCTCTTCTATGTAAATAAGCAAGTATAACAAGCGAGTACACGTCAAATACACCAACTGGCTTCTAATTATGCTAAATGCTTGGAAACCAACAATGTGTAGCAACCCAAAGATAAAATACCAAGCCGTGGTTAAATTCAAGATCCCCAATCTTTCCATCCAAAATACGGTACATTTTTCTTGACTGCGCATTTCCTCATTTTGCCGATGACGAAGCGTGAATTCCCTTGAATATCCACCCATTGCGAAGTATATGTTCAGTAACGGAAAAATAATAAAAAAACAAAGCTCGTCATGATAACTTGATCCATAGCAACAAGCGAGTAGTGCCAATCGTTCAACCAAGAAACCCGAATTTTTCATCATAACATACACTACACCACTTTTGCCCTGCAATAAAATTGTAAGAAACCAAAAACCAATAAGGTAAGAATGAGTTGACATATTTAATAAATTTAACATCATTAATCTTTTGAAGACACAAAATTTCAAAATGTCTAATAATGGCATATAGACACACACACATAAATCAACTATATAGTGCAACTAGTACAAGTTTCGGCTTGATGGAATTGTGATATTATAAGCAAACCTAAGTTAAAAGAAAAGCGTTTCATTTAAAAGGTGATGTAACTCGCTTTTATTATATGATGGCCCAGAAATAGTTTCTGCTTTCAGAAAAAATTATTTTTTGATTGTTCACCAAACACTAAAATCTACCTGCATCTAAGAATTAAGACGGAAATTCTTTAAAATATCCAATAAACATTGCCTAATTGATGGAAGTTGAAATTAAGTCCACAAACAAAGTACGTACGTACCTGGGATGGTGTTTGTTCAAGTAGTAGTTTTGCAAGCTGGTTCAAAGCGAAAAGCAAGAAATACATAAAGTTGGTGCAAACCCAGAATAATTTGATGTATGGGAGGAAGATTTTCGAGTAAAGCTTCGGTGATCGTACCCCCAACACGAAACTCCATATGATTGCCATAATCAGGAATCCAATCCTTTCAACCCAGAACACTCGCCGCTCCAACATTTCCCCACACCACATTTCTTTCATTCCTTTCGATCCCTAACTATTTTATTCATCCACTTAATTTCTCTAACAAAATCTTACTGAGCAGTTACTATCTCTAACAATGTATCCTAGTTTCTTGGGATTTTCCCATGGAATAGTTAAAAAGTTTCGAATATTTGATGATGGATATTATTATATATTACAAATTCCGTTGTTTTATTGGGTTGAGTCAGAGAATTAGGTCATAACAGAAAGCTGATTTTTTGCCCACTTAACTGGGATGGAGCCAAATCTAACTATACTAAAGGGGTAATGGCGATTACTGTTCACCTTTCTACAGTGATATGAGTATTTTATTCCATCCAATACGTGTCATCACTTCGTCTCCTTCGTCATGCTTTCTTTCCACCTGTCCCTGCACGCGTCTCTTGAATCTTGATTATTCCTACTTCATTTTCCTCTCTTTTCCAAATACTTCCAGAGAACGCTACCGGCGAGTTTAGTCCTCTTATATTCCCAGATCAGCCCTTGGTCCTCATTATGGTAACTTCTTCGCTCCCTCTGTTCTCTTTGGTTTCCTTTCAAACTTTCTAGCGAATAAGATGATGATGATGATTCTCCATTCCTGAATTTGATGTTCTTTCGAATAGGCTTCTTCTATTCACGTGTTTTTCACCTTTGCTCCAGATTTTCTAAGCTTGCTCAGTTTTGTTTTCTATGCATGCAAGGTGTTCGAGGATTCGCCTGATTCAACTTCTTCACAGGTTAGCAAGATGTTTCTTGTTTGATGATTTGTACAATGTTTGGTTTTAGATTTTGTGTATATATACTATATAGTTGCATGCACCATTGTGTAATTAAGCCTTTGTTCATATTGACACTTTTTTTTTGGACAATTTTTTGTTTAATTTGAATTCAAGGATTCCGATGATGAGAAGAGTTGTCTATGATTTTCGGATCTTTTCATGTCTTCTATTACCTGACTACCTTCCTTGGATCATTTGTACTCTTCCTTATCCAATATATACACTAATACATGATGTTCTTCTAAGAGAGAAGCTTTTAAATGGATTCTGTTATTTGGTTCATTGGGTTTTACTAGCTATACTGCTGAAAGAATTTCAGTTGTAAAAAAGGAGGAATTCATTGGGATTGTATTTAAAGATGTGAAGGAATTCATTCAACCTTGTTCTCACTAACAACATTAATGCTTTATTCATATATACGAATTGCTTATTCTGACCTACTTGAGAGTCCTTAATCTTAAAAGACCTCACCATATATAATAATTGTGAACTCATGTATGCTAGAAAATCTAACAAATATTATACTATTGAATTTTAATTGTGAACTCATGTATGCTAGAAAATCTAACAAATATTATACTATTGAATTTTTATTATTATTTTATGCAAAATTATCTTCTAATTTGTTTCATCTACATGAGGTCTGGTTTGTTAGTTATGAGTTATTTATTCAAAAACGGTATTTATTCTACCCTTGAACTTTGCATATTATAGAATGATTTAATTTCAAAATTATGTACATGAGTCTTGTTTGTTAATTTTGAAAATGAACAGAATTTTATACGGAGTATGAGCTTTTCTGGCGCTTTGAGTCTTATCAACTCACTTCATATATACTCCATGGAGTATTTCTCTAATATATTTTCAACATCAATGGATATGCATATCAACTTTTCACCTTATATAAGCTCTTTCAGTTTTTCATTTTATCGCAATCGAACTATGCAATAGTCCCAATTGTACTAACATGCTTTCAAATAAAAGTCTTGTTCACCGAATTAGTATATACTCTGAAGTTTAATTTCCACATGATTTGCAGGATGTGGTCACTTAGGAGCAGAGTTCTTTTGCTTTGCCAGCAACTTCCGAGTCATTCTTGCAGGTTTATTTAGGTCCATGTAACAGGTTGGTGAAATTTTTTCACTTTAGTTGAAGTTCTGATTACTGATTCCATGAAGATTTATGTACCTTGTTACTGCTTCCGTGCCCAAAAACTTTTTCTTGTGCAGCAGTGGTGAAAACAGTGAACTAATTCTGTGTATTTGACTTTGGATTCCCCTCTGATCCTAACTTACCTATTACATTGATTGGTCCTTGGTAGCTTATTTCAACTTTGTTCAGGTTTCCTTTAGATTTGTATTGAATTCGCTGGTGTGAAATTGATTTATTTATGTATTTTTCACAATATCAAGTGTAATACTGATGCATCTCTTATCTTTTGGAAAAGATCTGCTCTGAAAGAAGGAGCTGAATGGTCATGCATTCATCTACTTCTCTTCTTTGTTAGGAATCACCAAGCAGTAAACCATTCAGTTACCAACTAAGGTTTTTTTATCCTTGTTTTGAGTTGTAATGTGATGTTTTGTTTGCTGAAATATTTTTAGTATAATGACTGGTTGGGTCACTTGGGATACTAGCTCACTAATATTTTTGGAATTGATTTTACCTCACTAAGGTTGTGTACATTTGGCATGAAAACATCTGTATGATTTATATTCATGGCAAATTGATGATCTACTCTTATGCTTTAAGAGCATACATCATTTAACTTTTAGCTTTTTATGTCCTACATAAGTAATAAGTAGCTTATGGAGATGCATGGTGTCTATATCCTGATATGAAAGCATCAGTACAAAAGAAGTAACTGGCATAGTTTGTCAGATCAATTATGTGAACCGTTATTTTTTCTTTTTGTTTCCTAAGTTTTTTTAGGTGATATCTGAATCATTAGGGTGTTGCAGATTTTACTGATGTGATGTTTGTTCATAAGCTTCTTACGCGGTATGGATTTTAATTCTGATTCTGTATTTTTAAAATTCTTCTTGGGCATACTGCTGTATTTGTAAAAGAAATTTACAAATACACAAAGAAAATGCTTGAGCCTCTCATAAACTAGCTGAATTTGTTTAAGTTGCACATTGAATTCGCCGAAACTTTAGTGTTGGCTGGTTTGAAACAGAAACGCAATATTTTGTCCATGTACTACACATGGTACGTAGTTATCTATGAACTTCTGCTACTTTATGGAATACACTAATTGATCTTTTATCATCCATAAACTTATACTGTTCATTTTTATTAATTACAGCCTACCTGGTTTTGGAGAAATATGAGCAGCTGTATCCTTGAGAGACATGCATTCTCTTGTGTTCCATCTCTTTCTACCATTATTGTACCATCAACACATTGGACATCATTTTTGTAAGTCGGGTTATTTCTCCTGGCAGTTCTGTATACTAATATGAACATCACTGAAGTGTCTTATGAGTAATGCCAAAACCGCTACCCATTCTTGATAGATTATACATGTAATATAGTCACACATTTAATTACCACATTCATGGTGGCACACTCTGTTGATCCTTGAAACAATATTTGCAGAATTCACGCGTGGGTAAGAACATACTAGTATACTCCCTAAATGGAAAAAAGATCCTGCAGAAAACCAATACAGTAAAATCAGAAAACACGCATTAAATACCAGTCACATCTCTTTTACTGCACATTACTGTAGCACTGTAACCAGAATACAACCCAACATTTTTTTTCAAAACAACTCGAACTAATTATCGATCATGTAGCTCATGTATACGCAAGCTTGATGCAGGTGGATCGCATGCTTCAGGCGTGAAGATGGACCTGGTTCATTCACCTGGAGAAAGACTCAGGCGTGAACACACGTTTGTGCAGTGATTTTCTGACTAATATAAATTCTTAAGTTGCACTTTAATTTGTAGACCTCAATGATCGCGTTTTCCCCCCCCCCCCCCCCCCCCCCCCGATATTACAAACAAGATCGAGTCTTCTTCGCACATCACATGCATGGTACCATTTGAATGAAACCATATAATATTCTGCTCATGTTCATAATCTAACTGTGACCGACTTTGCATCTGTTATTTTAACTGAATCGAAATAATTTTAAAATTTATCATATATTATTTTTTAATAAAAAATTATTAAAACTTAATCATATTTTAGTAATAATGTTATTTTTTCCTTTTTATCTAATTAATCAAATGAGGCGCAAAGCGCCGATAACTTAACTAGTTGAATTGAAAAAAAAATATGAGCCCCAAATAATACCTCTTAGTATAAAAAGTGTTACTCATACAAAATGAGTCTCTCTGATAGTATAGAAGGCGCCCTTTGACATGACTACTATGATTTAAAATGAAACCCTTTATTGTGAAGAATGTACTCATACTCCGACATAAAATTGCACCCCTTATTATAAAGAGTGTAATCCATACATAATGAATCTCTCTAAAATCGTAGAAGGTAGATGTGTAATGTGTTAATTCGGCTTAATGGTGTGTCACTGGGTCGATGGGGAAACCAAGGAAAGCTTCTGACTGACTCGATCCAGCATTCCAGCGCCCCGATCGATCTCGGGTTTGGGTCAAATAAAAACTAGGTCCCTCTAATAGTAAGAAGGGTATCGTTTGATACTTGCATGATGACTGTTATGATACAAAATGAAACCCTTTAGTATGAATGATGACCATCCGATCATATGTGCTATGTGCTATTATTTCTATATGGAGTTATAGGCATAGACTATATATTTCGGTGATTATTGTATTTACTATTGTTTGTGATTCACTAACCAAATTTTGTTTTTGTTTCTTACAGACATGAGGAATATTGCAGGCGCCAAGGCTACTTACAAGTTTGGTTATGTGTCATCCCTTACGGGTCGCTCTAAGAAGCAGAATCCTGTTATTCCTAGTACCTCTGGCCCATTGGCCAATAATGCACCAGCAACTTCTCCGCTCAATCGCCGGGAGCGCGATGATCGCCAGGAACGCGAGAAGCGTAAGGATTCCAAGGATATGCTTCTCCAGCAATCCAAAAGATCCAAGCTTGCTAATGCGTCCCCCACTGATCCCTTTGTGGATCACATTAACAAGATATCTTTTAATGAGGCGATGCAAACGGTATGGCTAAATGAAATCTTTAGTCTTATGTTGCTATTGTTTGTTTATATTGTGTATTTATCTTTTATGTATATTTTTCAGATACCTGATGTTGTTCAGGTGACCAATAAGAAGGTGATCTCTCTTGCTGAGGCCTATGCCTCTTCGGATGCAGGGCATGAGAAGAGTGTCACTGCTCTGAAGGGTGAGCTCACTAAGAAGGATAAGTTGATCGTGGAGGCGAACTCCCGCAGGGATGTTTTATTGAAGTCTCTGGACGATCTCAAGGCTAACGGTCCCCTCCATTCCCATTATCAGCAGATATTTATGGTTAAGCTTGCAAAAACTCAGTCATTTTTGAGTTATTTTCTGAAATTCTGGCCGCCGGGAAAGAGATAGACGCTATAGAGCATTATTAGCAAATGAAGAGTCGTCATTCGGACCCATCCAGCATCGTATGGGAGAGTGATGAACAGATCGAAGCCGATGTGGATGTTGTGACTACCAGGGCCAATACTTTGTTTGATTCCAAGATTCGGGATGGGGGGCATACCTATAGCCTCATAGAGCATTGCAAGAACCGTGATCATCCTATGAGTATAGAGGAGCCGCGTGCCTATGATGAAGAGGGTGATGACTCCCTTATGAATACTCTAGGGGATGCCTCTTTTGAGAACACCTCTAGTGGTGGGAACCTATTGTAGTGCAGCATGGTTTTGGCTGATGGGCATAATGCAGGGGCGAATCCTATCCAAGTGAATGCTGAAGTTGCTATTGCGACAGGGGAAAATCCTATCCAGACGAATGGTGAAGTTGCTAAAGTCGCGGTGATAGATGCTGAAGCGGCGAATCCGAAGAGTGCAAGTGCCCAGGATGCTCATAATGCATCGGCTGTTGAGTCATTGGTGACTGGATCCTTCGGCGAAAAAGATGTTAGTAATCCTCTCAAATAAACTGCAAGGATTTTAGCATACTGTTGTTGTATTTTGGATATTTATTTCGTTTTGTAAGAATCTCACTCCTTTATTAATAATTATTTATTTTGTAGGCGGAATTTATCAAAGACCTAACTTCTCAATCCGTCGATTTAAAAATGATTACTTGAAGCTTAGATCCCTAACCGTTGATTCAAACATCTTCCATTGGGATGTTGCAAAATCGGATTGAAACTATATTTCGCGAGTTTGGTATTCTCACCAAATATGTGGTGGATGGATCATCGAACTTTGCATCTTCGTCTAGAAAGACGAAAATGCCAATGGAAAGGACCTCTCGAGATGAATCGGCTTCATACTCGGAGAGTCCGCGTAGTAATGATAGTGGAAAGGAGACCCGTTATGAGTTTTGTGATATAATCACCCAGTGCTTACTTGATGTGGATTCTGTTGCTCTCCATGTATCGACCTTATGTCTCCCCCCTGGGCCACACAATTGGGTAATTGATATGGGTCGAAGACTCCGAGCTGTTCTCTTGACGTGTCGCGAGTGCGAAGATTCTTGGGTTAATGTCACCAAGGAGATTGAGACTTTGTAGGGCGAATGGTATGAGTTATGTTCTTAGCATAACGCCCTTATCCATACTCACCGAACTCAAATAAAAATGGTTGTTCAGCAAAGCAGAGACTTAAGGATTCGCTATGAGCGAAAGCGTGATGAATGTCAAATACAGAGAGATAGTATAATCCAGGCTGCTCATAATGAGAAGGTTTTGACTGAAAGATTTCTACATCGCACTCAGCAACGCGAACATTTTCACCTTGAGGGTGAAAGTTGGCAAAATAAGTATGATGAGCAATATTCCATTAATATTGACCTGACAGCTAAGTACGGTGATATGGAGACTAAGTACAACGATGTAGTGGGGGTTCTGAAGGAAATGGAGTCCCATGTACATGTTATTGAGCAGGATAACACCGATTTAAAGGGCGAGCTATATTCACGCGGTGATAGGAGAACTCGACGAGTCGAGCATATTTTTAAGAATGGTGATTCATCTTGGTCTGCGGATGCTGTCATGAACGAGTATATTGAGAAGTTGCAAAATACTATTAATCAGCAAAAGATGGAGATCTCAAGGTTTCATGACACATGTTATGTGACGACCTTGCAGCTGGGTCGGGATGAGTATGGTCCAATTCGTAATTCCAGAACTTACTATGAGCAGGAATTGGCTAAGATGGATGCCAACAATGAGGATTGGAGAGGGTCCGCTTATTCCTACATGCGTGCCCAGTTAAATGATATTATGATCAGGGAGTCCGAAGAACCAGAAATAGCCCAGATACGTCATCGCTGGGAGGCTGGGCTAGTCGATAATGGTTCCCAGAGGCGTGTTCAGAGTGAATCGCCTCGTAGAGGGTTTTTTACGGGCGAATCCTCTCGTGGTAGTTCTTCGCGTGGAGGAACTGGGCGTGGTAGGTCAGGTAGGGGAAGAGGGTGTTCTTGATCTTATTGCGACCTTCATATTTTACCGTTCCCTTTCCATATAATTGTAATAGAATAATGGGTGATGTATGATTACGGGCTATTGTGGAATTGTAATATTCCTTGTCATGAATGTAATCTTCGGTTCTATAGCTATTTGGCAATTGCTAATAATTATTGTTATCTGGTGTTTATCTATTTTGATGGATTTAGCTACCGTCGTTAGGCGTTTGATTAGCGTCCTTTGTCATCCGCTTGTTGTTGGCTTTATGTCATGGACTATAATATCCATATGTTACGTTTTTTTATAATTTGTTGCCAGTCAATAAATGACTTTAGTAGGCATTTTCTGACTTTTAGACGCATGGTCTTTCATATTTTGTCAGAGAAGTGTTATTTGGCGATCGCCTGTTTGACTTTTTTATCGTAATGCCATGTGGTATGGATATCACTAAAGCCATATAGTGTCCATTATGCCAGGGACATTTATCATGCTATCTCGTAGCTTATGTATGTGTATATGCACCTTTGGTGCAAGTATACGCTTTATTTGGTGCCGAAAAGTAGGGGTTTCTGATTATACATATACAAATGATGATTATATCATCTTTGAAATCGTACAAAAACTTTGAAAGAGTCACCAATGATTATATCATGGTTCCAATACATGGTTGTTATGCCTTAGGCCTTGTTTTAGGCATAATATCGTCTGAGGTTCATGGCGTGCCATGAGTTTGGTATCACAGTACCGTCCAACCGTGCTAGCTTGTAAGAATTAGAATGTCTGGCTTCGATGACCATATATGGTCATTCCCATTTGGTACAAAGCTTTCCCGTTTTCTCCGCCACAGACTTGCTTCGTTTTTTTGAAGAACTAAGTCTCCCACTTTGAATCTAACTTCTCTGTTGCGGCGGTTGTATGCTTTTGCAACCTTCTCCTTGTAGCTGGCATTTTTTATGTTCGCCTTCTCGCGTTGTTCCTCCAGCAAATCCAGATTGAGCCTCATTGCCTCATTATTTTGAGTTTCCTCGGAAGAGATGACTCTGGGTAATGGTGTGTTTAGCTCAACAGGAATCATCGCTTCATGTCCATAGGTCAATCTGTATGGTTTTTCGCCTGTTGGAGTCTTTGGCGTAGTTCGGTACGCCCAAAGAACTTCCGAAAGTTGTTGTACCCATCCCGTGTGTTTTCCTTCTAGGCATTTTTGTATGCATTGTAAGATTGTGCGGTTAGTGACTTCCACCTGGCCATTCGCTTGGGGGTGCAAAACCGATGTGAACTTCTGTGTTATCTTTCGCCTTATACATCATTCGGAAAAAACTGTGCTGGTGAATTGAGTACCATTTTCTGAAACAATTGTATTTGGCACTCCAAATCGGCACACCACATTTTTCCATACAAACGCCACTGTTGCTTCCGCCGTCATTTTGGGTATAGCCTTCGCCTCTATCCACTTTGTAAAGTAGTCGATCATCATAACAATAAGGAATCTAGCGTTCCCAGTTCCTTGACAAGCGATTTCCCCACGTCGTAAATGGGAATCCCACTCAATCAAAACACATTTATATTTCACCTACAACTTCTAACTACTATAGAGTAGATAGTGGAAAGTAGGGATCGAACCACAAGGAGAAGGAGTTTGTTTAGTGTTTTATCGAAGATTATTAACACATACATATATATTATATAGAAAGCAAGGTAAACAAGGGAGGGTTTTGAGTTTGGTTTATTACACTACGAAATAAATCAACTATCATTAAGAGGAAAACACTAATATTATGAGACCTTGGGAGGCAAATGACTTCAATTTCCAACTATCAACTTATCACCGGGCAAATGCTATTACAAAGGAGTTTCGACCATTTGTCAAGGATGAAGGCATCTCATTCTCCCAATTGTAGCTAGAGAAGATGATAACACCTCTCAAAGCTCTTTTTGTCGAGTCACCTAGACGATAGCATCTAGATAGCTCAACAATGGTGTTAAGAATGGAGAATTGACAAGCTTACTCACATACCCACGAAAACGAGAGCATACAAACAAGACATTTGATAAATATAAAGAACTAAGACGATGATAACATACAAATCTCAATTCATACTTGTTACTTCATGATATTGGAGAAAACGATCACGTTCTACCCACGAATCTAGTTATTTATTGCTAACAATCATACGTCAGAAAAGAATCTTCAACTCAAGTATACAATCACACATTAGGGGGACCAATGGTAGCATTACATCCTTACCTAAAAACATAATTGATTGATCATGCAAGTTCATAAGATTTCCAATTCTAACAACTCATATTTATCATGGCATTTCTCAACTACAATCACATAACCAAGGGGAGAGTTTGTCATCACTCAACCCCTTTCCATAGTCACTAAACTAACTACTTGAGATAACATTACACTACAATCCATCATCATTCCAAATTACACTAGGATTACTCTAAAACTATATTACCTTAACCTTGAGAACTAATCTATTCTAATTAGTGACTATGAGGCATACAATTGATATAAAACACAAAGCCCATGGTCCCGTTTGGTAACGAGAGGTTTGAAGAGCGTTTAGCTTTTTCATCTAAGTATGGATAGTTGATTAGTCAAACAGCTAGTTACCGTGTTTGGTGAATAGCTTTTTCTACGTAGCTGTTTTGGTGAAACCTCTCGTTTCTGAAACGCTGAAAAGAGCAGCGTTTACAAAAATTTCATTAAAAAAATATTACAAAATATCTTTTTTATCCCTATTCTCAAGAATTTCCTTTTTCTTTATTTCATCAAAACCTCAATATTTTTTATCTACGTGACTTTTTGTACGAAGGCAACTGTACAAAACATTAATTTTGTATTTATTTAAAAACCTCAATAAATAAAAATATTTTTTTTATGCAAGAGTATAAAAAATAATAAACCTCACATAAATAAATAAAATTAAAGGGGCCACACATTCATGTTTAATCTAAAAATAAATTTTAAACAAATATAGGTATAAACATTAATAATGAATAATTTTTCAATTTTCAATTTTCAAATAACATAAAAAAACAAACATATAGTAATAAAAATATTTTTCAATACTTCAAAACAAGTAACAGATACAAAATAAAAATATATATAATGAATTGTAATAATGTCTATTTTAGTCATTTAACACAATAAAACAGCTAACAGCTAATTGTTATTTACCAAACACTCATATACAAACCGCTAGTCAAAACGCTAGTCAAAACAGCTAATTAAATCCGCTAACAGCTAACAGCTGGTGGAATCAGCTAACAGCTAACAGCTAACAGCTAACAGCTGAATGCCAAACAAGGCCCATAACAAATTAAGCAAGATTGAACAATATTCATGCATAAGAATTCAAGTTCATCAAATGATAATCAAAATCCAAAGTTTAAACATACATACCCTCATAGTTTCAAGGGAAAGTGAATTCAAATGCTCCCAAGGAAGATTAAACTACAACAAGCATTCTAATACAACATTACATAAGAATCAAATCTAGAAGAAGAAAGATTGAAAAAGGGGAAAAAACTAGAGAAAATGGGGTTTGGATTCAAGGGGAACTCGTTTTTCTCATAAGGGATAAGAGAAGTATTTATATCCCTTCAAAATTTGCTTTTCTGGCCTTCATTCAGCCAAAAATCCGCCCATTTTCGCGGCCCGCGAGATGCTTGTGGCTGGTTGGCAGCAATCTTCTTTGCTTCGCCACGGATGAACCGTTGATCCGTTTTTGACGTTCTAGTAGTCCATTTTGTAGTACTCGAGAAGACGAAGCCAATGGTACCACTTATACACTCCAATTCCTCTTGTAACATTTCAAAATTTCAGCTTCAAAACGTTAGTGCATAAGTCTTTCTTCAAAATGCAAGGTAAGAGAAATTTAGCCTTAATTCTTAACCCTTTGCACTAAATGCTACCCCAAATGAACTCTCAAATGTGCTAAAAGTAGATTATATATTGGCTACATCATTCCTCTTGGGAATGGGCCAACAAAATCTATACCCCATTTTTCAAACGGCCATGCGCCTTGTATTCCTATGAGCTGAGACTTTGGTGAATTCGTTGAATTGGAGTTAATCTGGCAGGATCGGCATTTTTGGACATGGTTATGAGTGTCATGGAACATTGTTGGTCAATAGTATCCTGCTTGCATTATTTTCTTGGCGATTGTCTGTGCGCCTTGGTGGGAGCCACATTCTCCTTCGTGAACCTCTGCCACGATCGCCTTAGCTTGTTGTGGACCTATGCATCTGAGCCAAGGTACAAGGTAACCCTTTTTATATAAGGTATCATCCACTAATGTGTAAGAGTATGACCGCCGTTCGATGGCTTTCGCCATTTTTGCGTCTTCCGGAAACTTCTTATTCCTTAGAAAGTCAACTATTGGTGACATCCATGACTTTGGCTCATTCAATATAGTAGATACGACCTCTACTGTTGGGTTTCTGGAAGATATCACCTCGATTTCAACATCCATATGATTGCTTAAATCGGAGTTGCATTCGCCAATCTACTCAATGTGTCTGCCCTTTGGTTGAGGATTCTTGGTATCTTCTAAATATGTATGTAATCGAACTTAGTCATGAGATTTTTTACTTTCATAAGATACTTAGCCAGATGTTCCTCTCGCACTTCAAAGTCGCCTATTACTTGTCCTACCACAATTTACGAATCACTGAATACTTTAATGCTTTTCACGTTCCTTCGACTTGCTGTTTCGAGTCCGCCCACTAGAGCTTCATATTCTACCTCGTTATTAGATAGATGGAAATCAAATCTAATAGCGTGTTTATATTCGTATCGTTCTGGGCTAATGAGTAATAGTCCTGCTCCACAGCGCATCCTTATTTGATGACCCATCCACATATAGGTGCCATGTGATATCCTCCAACTTAGATTTCCCTTTATCTGGATTATCATCAGTAACTAGAGATATAAGTGAAGAGTCTTCTGCGCAATCTATTGAGGACATCTCCTCCAGGAAGTCTGCTAATACTTGTCCCTTGATCGCCTTTCTTGGGCTAAAAGTGATGTCATGTTCACTCAGTTCAATCGCCCATTTTTTCATTCTTCTTGATGAATCTAGCCTCATTAAGACTTGCTTAATCGGCTGATCAGTAAGTATGGTGACATGGTGGCTTTGGAAATAGGTTCTCAGACGCCTAGTTGCATGTACCAGGACAAGTATAAGCTTCTCAAGCGGCGAATAGTTTTCCTCTGCTGGTTGTACACTCCTACTGCCGTAGTAGATTGGCTTTTGCGTCATACCATCCTCCCTTATGAGCACCGAGCTAACCGCATTATGCGAGGCTGCGAGGTATACAAACAATGGTTTGCCATTTACATGTATGGATAGTGCTGGAAGTGATGTGATCTCCGACTTCAGCTGGGCGTATGCTGCGTCACAATGCTCATCCCATTTGAACTTTTTAGATTTCTTGAGAATGTCGAAGAATGGCATTTGTTTGTCTGCAGCCTTCACCATGAATCTGTTGAGTGCATCGAGTGATCCCGTGAAGACTTGTATGTCTTTTGTGGATTTCGGCGTGGGCAGGTTCAGGCTATTATCTATTTTTTCTGGATTTGGACCAAGTCCTTTGGATGAGACTTGGTATCCCAGAAATCGTCCCTCACCCAGTCCAATGGTGCATTTCTTCGGATTCAACTTCATACTTATGCTTTGAAGAGTTTTGAAAGTTTCTTCCAGATCCCTTGGGAAGAAATCAACACATTCACTCTTGACGGCCATGTCATCCACATATGCTTCGAGGTTACACCAAATTTGGTGGGCGAACGCCTTATGTACAGTTCGCTGGTGTGTTGCCCCGGCATTTTTTAGACCGAATGGCATTCTAACATAACTAAAAGATCCCAATGTTGTGATAAAGTTTGTCTTTTCCGCATCCATTGGATCCATCATTACTTGATGATATCCTTTGTAGGCATCTAGGAATGCTAAGGCTTCATGACCTGAGATGGACTCCACTAGTTTATCAATTTTTGGTAGTGGATAGCAATCCTTTGGACAGTACTTGTTGAGGGTCGAATAGTCCACACACATACGTCACCCACCATCCACCTTTTTTACCATTACTCGGTTTGCCAACCAAGATGGATATTTAACCTCTTGTAGGATACCTCGGACCTCGTTCTCTATAGCTTAACCTCAGACCTCGCTCTCTATAGCTTGATGTCTATCAGAGGCAAAGTTACGTTGTTTCTGCTTGATTGGTCTAACCGCTATGTCGACATGCAGTTCATGTGTTGCGATGCTAGGGTTGACTCCGCCCATATTCTTAGGGGACCAGGCGAAAACATTTGTATATTTTTGTAAGATGAACTTTATATCTGTTTTGACGCTTTCTAGTATGTGACGTCCAATCTTAATGATTGATAATAGGTCGTGTTCGACCAATTGGAAATCCTCGGTTTCTTCTCCCAGATGGATCTTAGATATTGGCGAAACCCTAAGACCGTCGCCTACAATATTAACCATCGGGAGGATATCCGTTTCTCTCGACTTAGGTGTTTTCATGGCGATTGCCATGCACTGCCTGGCCGCTTGTTGGCTTTCTCTGATAACTGCTACTCCGTTTGGTGTAGGAAATTTCATAATTAAATGATAAGGAGACCAAATAGCCTTTGCCGCATTCATCCATGGCCGCTCTATAATTGAGTTAAAGGGACTCTGTGTGTTCATTACCATGAAATCACAAAGGATTGTGCAACACTTATCACCTTCGCCCACAGTCACTGGTAGTTGGATTTGTCCCAGTGGCATCTCTGATTTTCCAAAGAATCTGACTAACGCCGAAGTGGGTTTTTTCAGATCTTCACGTAAGGCCTAGCTTGTCAAAACAATCGGCGAAGAGAATGTCAACTGCACTTCCATCATCCACAAAGATTCTATGAACGGTTGAATTTCTGACTTTTGCCACTATTACTAATGGATCATTATGTGGGGAGGCGTTTGGTACTGTGTCATTTTCATCGAATGTAATGACCTCGCACACCTTCAATCTTTTCTCCACAGGCTCTTGAGGCGGTACATATCTAGCCCTTTGTTTCCAAGCATTATTAGAGGTATATTCCGTTGTGCCATGGATGTATAAGATTATCTTATCAGGCGTTTGGTAGAATGCTTCCGCATATATAATAGTGGTTGTCATTTTCCCTGGTGTTTTTGCCGTTTCCCCCAAATTTGTAATCGGCTTATTTCCATAAGGGATTTCTTTCTTGTAGTGGAGGAGATTTCCTTGCCGAAGATTATCATCAATTTGTCTCTTGAGTGTTGCACAGTCTTCGGTGTCGTGTCCGTGATCACGATAGAAAAAGCAATAGAATTCTTTTGGGCGTTTGTCCGATGGGGATTGCATTGGTTTAGGATCTCGAAAGAGTGCATTGTGGTTCTGCCAAACCTCTTTCCTGGACTTTGTTAGTGGCGTTTCTTCAAAGGTTTTTTGTCCAAAGCCATCCTTCCCCTTAGGCGTTTGCAACGATTTTTCCTTTTTACCCTGCTGTCTTGACTCATTGTCAAATGGTTTTTTACCACCCCTCTCGTTTCCTATTTTTCTCTCGTTCACCTCTTCAGTACAAACATATCGTTCCACCAACTTTTGTAGGTCCCGTTCATTGGTAGGCATCTCCTCACATAGCTTTTTGTAGAAATTGCCTGATTTGAGCCCACTCATGAATGCCCCTAAAAACATTTGGTAAGAGAGATCTTTGACCTGGAGACTCTCCATTACCATTTTAGAGTGTTATTTGCCAATGCTGTCATTATTTTGTTTTATGTTGACTAGATCGGTGATCGTGCGCTCAAATTTCTGATTTCTATAAAATCTTCCTAGAAACATATTAGATTATTGGGCCCATGACCTGACGCTTTGGCGAAGAAGGCTTTCACACCATGTAATCGTCGGTCCAGTTAAAATATTGGAAACGCCTTACATACAACAGGTAATGGGGCGTTTCTAAATCTCATACTGTTTTAGTATGAGTGTAGAAAATCTTTTGGATCCGACGTTTCATCATATATCTTCACATGGAGAGGGACTTTAAAGGTATCGCTCATTGGATAATCCTGTATTTCTCTAACAAAGGGAGAATAGTTGCTTTCTTCTTCAGCGAGGATTAATTCCCTCCCATAAACGAGGGTGTCCTTATGTCCTGTTAGGATAGATCTTTCCTCTTTTCTTTCTCCCTGACCGATTAAGACAGAACGATCTTCCCTTCTCTCCAGATTTACTCTGCGACTTCCTTGATAGTTTTATGGGCGGTCGATTGGTATCGACCTCTCGCCCCTCTGGTCAGTGTTGGCCCTGTAGTTATCTTGAGTCCTTCTGGCTCTTTTAAATTGAACAAACATGGTTTCTTTCTGTGCTTCCAGAAAGGCCTCAAACGCCTCTTTTTCCCTCCGTTGGGCGTGATCCGAGGATTCTGCGTTATACTCGGGATGTTTATCCTCCTTTGACTGATATTATTCTTCTTCGTTTTGTTCTTCTTCTTGTTGATGAGGCTCTTGCTCTTCTCCTCTTCTATCACTTATCGTCTTAGAAGCGGAGTTACTGCTCCGAGGAGCTTCTCTACGGCTCCTTCTAGTGGTTACCATAGGGATTACAAAGGACTTTCCCCACAGACGGCGCCAATGATGTGATTGGATCGCCCTCGAGCCCACTGATGACCTTCATCTAGTCGCCAGACCTCAGTTGTAAAGTCCCGGAATGGATCCGGGGAAACTCTCTGATGCCTAAGTCAGCTTCAATCGTCGAGGATAATAGTTCAGTTTCTAGAATGCTTACCTTTTTCTCTCGTCCTCTGTCGTTATTTATAGATCTCTTCTTGGTAGAGTGCATGATCCGGATCCTTCTTACCGGGAATTGGATCGGACTTGGGAATCAGTTGCCTCGGAATTAAGGTGAACAAATTCGAGCTATCGAAGGCTGCGGCCTTGTCTAGGCCTGCGTTGTAGAGGCCGGGATCGATGAGCGTGCTGGAGAGAGCTGTGGAGGTGTTGGCGGAGATGGGTGCGCCGGATATTATCCGGAATGCCATCAGACGTGCCTCTACAGCATGATGATTCGACGAGACTCCACAAGGCTGAACACTCGTACGAGGCGGCGTCGGTGGTTCACCGGGGAGCCGATCGGTGATGATTGCAGGATTGATAATTGTAGACGTTTGGTATTAATTAAAATTAATTAGAGGTAAAATAATTAAATATTTGGTTGAAAAAGAGGAAAATTAATTATAGTATTAAATTATAGAGGATAAATTTGGGCCTGCAAATTTAGCTACCCAAATACTCTCTCCTCCCAACCTCTAAAAAAGAGTAGTTTTTACCATAGCTGATGGAGCTCAAAAAGAGCCAAAATAGGTATATTTTAGTGGTATATACTGGGCCATAAGGCCCAATCGACCCAGGCACCCAGCTACCATGATATTTAGATAACTCATAGTCCAGGAAGACTATAACCTGTTTGGGCTAGTACTAATCCAATAGTGGACATAGTCAAAGACACGACAAAAGGATGGAGAGACCACGATCGAGAGCAACCTCCCGAAATAGGCAGGATCGTGGCCTCTGCCACAAAGTCTTATAAATAGTAGAGAAGAGAAGAAGCATTCTGAGAACTAGATCATTATAACTGAACTACCAAAAGCTAACTTAAGCATCAGAGAGTTTTCCCGGATTCATTCCGGGACTTTACAGGTTGAGCACGGTCGTCAGACGGAGGTCACCGGAGGACTCAGAAGGACCCCTGCAATATCATTGGCGCCGTCTGTGGGGAATTTCCTTTTGTAATCTTTATGGTGACTACCAGAAGAGGCCGTGGAGAGGTTCCTCAGGGCAGTAACTCCACTTCTAGAACTATAAGTGATAGGAGAAGAGAGGAGCAAGATGAGGAACACCACGAAGATGAAGAAGAATACCAATCACAGGAGGATCAACATCCTGAGGAAAGTGAGGAATCCTCGATCATGCCAAAAGAAGAGAAAAAGAAGCATTTGAAGCCTTTCTGGAAGCACAGAAAGAGACCTTGTTCATCCAGTTTAAGAGAGCCAGACGACAACAGAACCAATACGGAACAAAGAGGCGAAAGGTCGATACCAATTGACCGCCCAGAGCACCATCATGGGAGCCGCTAAATAAACCTAGAAAGAAAAGAGATTGGCCCAAGGGAAAAGAGGGAGGAAAGATCCATCCTGATATGACATATGGACATCCTGGTTTATGGGAAAGAATTGCAATCAATCATCGCCAAGGACGAAATAGATTATTCACCCTTTGTCAGAGAGATACAGATTACCCAATGAGTGATACTTTCAAACTCCCTCTTCACGTAAAAATATACGACGGGACATCGGATCCAAAGGACTTTCTACACTCATACCGAAATAGTATGAGATTCAGAAACGCCCCACTACCTGTGGTATGTAAGGCGTTTCCAATATTCATAACGGGACCGGCGATTACATGGTACGAAAACCTTCCTCGCCAAAGTATCAGATCGTGGACCCAATTATCCGATATGTTCCTAGGAAGATTTTATAGAAATCAGAAATTTGAGCGTACGATCGTTGACTTGGTAAACATGAAACAGAATAACGATAGCATCGGTGAATACCATTCTAAAATGGTCATGGAAAGTTACAGGTCAAGGATCTTTCCTACCATATGTTTTTAGGGGCGTTCATGAGTGGGCTCAAATCAGGGGATTTCTATAAAAAGTTGCGAGAGGAAATGCCTGGCAACGAACGTGACTTGCAAAAGTTGGTGGAGAGATATGTTCACACTGAAGATGCGAACGAAAGAAAAATAAAAAACGAAAGGGGCGGTAAGAAATCATTGGATAGCGAGTCAAAGCAACAAGGCAGAAAAGAAAGGCCATCGCAAACGCCTAAAAGAAAAGATAACTTCAGCCAGAAAACCTTTGAGGAGACTCCGCTAACATAGTTCAGGAAATAAGTCTGGCAGAATAACAAGGCGCTCTTTCGAGAGCCCAAACCAATGTTAGCTCTACCAGATAAACGCCCAAAAGAATTTTACTGTTCTTTCCACCGCGATCATGGACACGACACCGAAGATGTACTGCACTCAAAAGACAAATCGAGGACAATCTTCGGCAAGGAAACCTTCTCCAATACAAGAAGGAAACGTCATATGGAAATAATGCGAACTCGAAAGAAATGGCAAAGACATCTGGAACGATGACAGCTGCTGTTATTCAGGCAAAACCAACTTACCAAATGCCATACAAAATATATTATCCATCCATGGTGCAATAGAATATATCTCCAATAATGCATGGAAACACAGGGCGTGATATGTGCCGCCATAAGAACCATTGGATAAATGATTCAAGGTCAGCAAGGTCATTACTTTCGATGAAAATGACATTGTACCAAACGCCTCCCCACATAATGACCCACTAGTCATAGTGGCTAAAATCGGAAACTCCACAGTTCATAGAGTTTTTGTGGATGACAGGTGCACGGTGGATATCCTCTTCGCCGATTGTTTCGATAAACTAGGCTTAAAACGGGAAGATCTTAAGAAACCCACTTCGGCGTTAGTTGGATTCACGGGGAGATCAGAAATGTCATTGGGATAAATCCGACTACCAGTAACAGTGAGCGAAGGTGATAAGTGTTGCACAATTCTTTGTGACTTCGTGGTAATGGACGCACAGAGTCCTTTCAATTCAATCATAGGGCGACCATGGATGAATGCGGTGAAAGCTAGCTGGTCACCATACCACCTAGTGATGAAATTTCCAACACCAAACGGAGCAGCCAGGCAATGTATGGCGATCGACATGAAGACAACAAAGGCATATCCCCTTCCAATGGTGAACACTGTGAACGCCAGTCCTAAGGCTTCGCCTGTACCGAAAATCCACCTGGGAAATGAAACCAAAGATTTCCAGATGGTAGAAAATGACCTATTATCCATCATTAAATACAGACGAAATCTACCAGAAAACGTCAAAATGAATATCAAGCTCATTTTGTTAAAGTATGCAGATGTGTTCGCCTGGTCTCTGAACAACATGGGAGGTGTTGATCCTAGCATTGCAACGCATGAACTTCACGTTGACAAAGATGTTAGACCCATAAAACAGAAACAACGAAACTTCGCTTCTGATAGACAGCATGCCATTGAGAAGGAGGTCCGAGCTCTAACAGAAACCGGTATCCTGAGAGAGGTAAAATACCCATCTTGGCTGGCGAATCCTGTGATGGTAAAAAAAGTGGATGGAGGATGGCGAATGTGCGTGAACTATACGACCTTAAACAAATATTGTCCAAAAGATTGTTATCCACTACCAAAAATTGATAAGCTAGTGGAATCCATCTCGGGCCACGACGCCTTAGCATTCCTGGATGCTTATAAGGGATATCATCAGGTAATGATGGATCCAATGGACGCAGAAAAAATAGCCTTTATAACAACACTGGGATCCTTCTGTTATGTCAGAATGCCATTTGGCGTGAAAAACGCAGGGGCAACATACCAACGTACTGTTGATAAGGTATTCGCCCAACAAATTGGGAGAAATTTGGAAGCATATGTGGATGACATGGTTATAAAGAGCGAGCGCGTTGACTCCTTTCCGAGAGATTTGGAAGAGACCTTCAAAACCCTCCAAAATATCAGCATGAAACTAAACCCAAAGAAATGTACTATTGGTGTGGGAGAAGGACGTTTCCTGGGATTTCAAGTTTCATGTAAAGGACTCGGCCCCAATTCGGAGAAGATAGAGAATATCTTGAACTTACCTACTCCAAAATCCATAAAAGACATCCAAATCTTGACAGGGTCGCTCGCTGCCCTAAATAGTTTTGTGGTGAAAGCGGCAGACAAATTCATGCCCTTCTTTGACATTCTCAAGAAATCTAAGAAGTTTAAATGGGACGAACACTGTGATGCAGCATACGCCAAGCTAAAGTTGGAAATAGCATCATTACCAGCATTATCCATACCAATACAAGGTGAACCATTGTTCGTATACCGAGCAGCCTCGCACAAGGCGGTTAGCTTGGTACTCATTAGAAATGACGGTATGGTGCAAAAACTAGTATATTACGCCAGTAGGAGTTTACAACCGGCTGAGGAAAACTATACGCCGCTTGAAAAACTTATATTGGCACTAGTACATGCTACTAGGTGCCTAAGAACCTACTTTCAAAGCCACCATGTTACCATCCTTATTGATCATCCGATCAAGCAAATTCTATCAAGGCTAGACTCGTCCAGAAGAATGACAAAATGGGCGATTGAGTTAAGCGAGCATGACATAACTTTCAGCCCAAGGAAGGCGATCAAGGGACAGGTAATAGCTGACTTCCTGGCGGAAATGTCCTCGATAGAGCGCACAGAGATACTTCCACTCAGTCCTCTGACAAATATCGAGAGCCATGATAAGGGAAAATCCAAATTAGAAGAAATCGCATGGCACTTATATGTAGACGGTTCATCAAATAAGGACGGCTGCGGAGCAGGACTACAACTCATTAGCCCGGTAGGATACGAAAACAAACATGCCATTCGATTCGATTTCCACTTATCCAATAATGAGACGGAGTATGAAGGCCTGGTAGGCGGACTCGAAACAGCAGTTCGCATGAATGTAAAAAGCATCAAGGTGTTGAGTGATTCGCAAATTGTGGTGGGACAAGTCATGGGCGATTTCGAGGTCCGAGAGCCTCACCTGGTCAGATATTTGGTCAAAGTCAGGAATCTCATGACCAAGTTTGAATACATTCACATTCAGAAGATACCAAAGAACCTTAACCAAAGGGCGGATGCATTAAGCAGATTGGCGAATGCAAACTATTCCAACCTAAGCGAACACAGAGATGTTGAAATCGAAGTAATATCTTCTAGAAGCCCAACAGTAGAGGTCGTATCCACTATACTGGATGAACCAAGGACATTGATGTCGCCGATAGTTGAATTCCTAAGAAATGGAAAGTTACCGGCGGATACAAAAACGGCGAAAGCTATTGAACGAAAGTCTTACTCCTACACAATAGTGGATAACATCCTGTATAAAAAAGGCTACTTAACCCCCTGGTTAAGATGCATCGGTCCAAATCAAGCTAAGGCGATCATAGCAGAAGTCCACGAAGGAGAATGTGGTTCCCACTAAGGAGCACGAACAGTCGCAAATAAGATAATGCGAGCAGGGTACTATTGGCCGACAATGTTCGGTGACACCAATAGTCACATTCAAAACTGCCGGTCGTGCCAAATTAACTCCAACTCAACAAATTCACCGAAGTCTTCGTTGATAGGAATACAAGGCGCATGGCCTTTCAAAAAATGGGGAGTAGATTTTGTTGGGCCATTCCCAAGAAGAACCTGAAACGCCAGGTTCCTCATCGTCATGATTGACTACTTTACAAAGTGGATAGAGGTGAAAGTTATACCCAAAATGACAGCAGAAGCAACAGTGGCGTTTATCTGGCAGAATGTGTTGTGCCGATTTGGGGTACCAAACACAATAGTTTAAGATAATAGAACTCATTTTACTAGTGCAATTTTTTCTGAATGGTGCACTAAATACAAAATAACGCAGAAGTTTACCTCAGTTTCGCATCGCCAAGCGAACGGGCAGGTGGAAGTCACTAATCGCACAGTCTTACAAGGTATACAATAACGCCTGGAAGGAAAGTGCACGGGATGGGTAGAAGAACTCTCAGAAGTTTTTTGGGCTTATAGAACCACATTAAGAACTCCAACGGGCGAAACCCCATACAGCCTAACTTATGGACATGAGGCGATGATTCCTGTAGAACTAATAGCGCCATCACCCAGAGTCACTTCTTTTGAAGAAACTCAAAACGACGAAACCATGAGGCTTGACTTGGACTTACTCGAAGAGAAATGCGAGAGGGCGAATGTGAGAAACGTTAGCTATAAGGAAAGGGTTGCAAAGGCGTATAATCGACGCTGCAGGGAAATTAGGTTCAAAGTAGGAGACCTAGTCCTCCGCAAGAATGAAGCAAGTCTGGCAGAGAAAACAGGAAAACTTTGCCATAAATGGGAAGGACCATACAAAGTTATCGAAGCTAGGAAATCTAACTCCTACAAGTTAGCGAGATTGGATGACACCATAGTGCCAAACTCTTGGTACGCTGTGAATCTCAGAAGATACTATGCCTAAGAAGAGGCCTATAGTATAATCCATGTATAGAAACCATGATATTATCATTGGTCTGTTTTTCCTTCAAGAATGTACACACAAGTTTCTAAGATGATATAATCATCATTTGTATATATATAAACAAAAAACGCCTATCTTTCGGTACCAAAAAATTTCTGTATAGTAGCACCCAATGGTTGCACATACATAAACGCACAACATTGATAAAATGTCACTACATATACTATATGTAGTATTCGCCTTATTAATTGGCATTACGACATAATAGTTGCAAAGGTAATCGCCGACATATACATGCCTGACTTATAAGAAAAGACTACATGTCTGATAGTCAGCAAAACGCCTACTAAAGTCGATAATCAACAAGCAATAACATTTATACCTATATATGGGTTAAACACTCTAGAAAGAGTAACAAAGGCGAACGCCATAAAGTTTTTCTTTTTATCTCAATCGTCATACAACGATAGCAAAAGTAAACAAGGATAACATTCTTTACAAAGATTGTTAAAGTGGGAATCCACTTAGTACAATAAGGATATTAAATACATGATAGGATCATGAACACCCTCTCCGCGGCCTCACCGACCGCACCCGTTTCCTCCGTGCGAAGAACCGCCATGGGAAGATTCGCCACGCAAAGAACCACCACGAGAAGATTCGCCACGGGAGGATTCGCCTCTAAAGGAACCTTCACGAGGCGATTCACTTTGTACACGCCTCTGGATATCATTAACAGGTAATCCAGCATCCTGGCAGCGCCGCATTCGGGATATCTCAGTATCTTCAACCTCCCTAAGAATAATATCGTTCAACTGGGCGCGCATGTAAAAGTAAACAGACCCCCTTTTATCCTCATTATTAGCGTCCATCTTAGCTAACTCTTGTTCATAATATACCCTGAAATTGCGTATGGGACCATAACCATCCCAACCGAGTTGCAGACCCATCACATAACATGTGTCATGATACTGGGAAACTATTAATTCCTGCCTTTTAATGGTGTTTTGCAACTTTTCAATATACTCATTCATAACAGAATCAACACTCCAAGTTGAGTCACCATTTGTAAATATATGTTGTACCCGTCGGGTTTTCCCCTCTTCATGAGAATACAACTCCCCTTTCAAATCAGTGTTTTCCTGCTCAACCATATGCAAATGGGATTCCATTACCTTCAGCAATTCAGCTACCTCAGTATACTTATTCTCCATATCATCATACTTAGCTGCCAAATCAACATTCGTGGCATATTGTTCATCATACTTATTCCGCCAGCTCTCGCCCTCAAGACGGAAGTACTCACACTGCTGATTGCAATTTAGAATCGTCTTTTTTAGAACCTTTTCAATATGAGCAGCCTGGACAAAACTATCTCTCTAGATTTGACATTCATCAAGTTTTCATTCAAAACGAACACGCAAGTCCTTACTTTGCTGAACAACTGTCTTCATTTAAGTGCGATGAGTATGAATCAACTCATTATGTTGAGAACCTAACTCGTATCATTCGCCCTTTAAAGTTTCAATCTCTCTATTGACGTTAGCCCACGAGTCTTCGCACTCACGACATGTCAGAAGAACGGCGCGAAGTCTACGCCCCATATCAATTATCCAATTATATGGCCCAGGAGGCAGACATAAGGTTGACATGTGGAGGGCAACGAAATCCACATCAAGCAAACACTGCGAGATGATATCATGAAATTCATAGCGACCTCCCTTTCTGGTATTTCTATCAAATAAAAACTCTGGATGAGTAGCCGAATCATCTTGAGATGAGCCTTCATTTTCTCATAAAAGGATGCAAGAGTCGGGAAGTCATCTACCATTGATTTGGTAGAAATGCCAAACTCACGGAATATTGTACCAATACGACTTTGCAACATCCCAATAGAGAAGTTTGAATCAGCGCTTGAGGATCTAAACTTCGAGTAATCATTTTTAATTTAATGGAGCGAGAAGTTAGATCTCTGATAAATTTCGCCTACAAAGATAGATAAATAACAATAAATTAATCAAGTACCAAATTCTTACAAAATATAAATATTCTGAATACAACAAAAATAAACTAATAGCCTGGTAGTTTATTTCAAAGGTTACTAACATCATTGCCGGCGACATTCCCCATGTCAATAGGGCCAGCTGATGCATCCCGGATCCACTGAGTACTCACAGCATTTGCGTTCGCCACATTGACATCCACATCCACAGCCTTGACAGCCTCGACATCCGCCAGGTTAGGAGTCACCAAAGTAGGATTCGCCCCGGGAGGAGTCACCGTAGAAGTGATCGCCTCTTGACCTTTCCCATTGGCTTGCACAGGCGGTGTAATGGTCGGCTCCAGCGGATCTTCAATAGCGGAGGCCTCCTCGTCATAAGCACGCAACTCCTGTATGGTCATAGGATTAACACAATTTTTGCAGTGCTCTATGAGACTATATAGGGCTGTAAACGAGTCGAGTCGAGCTCGAACAGACCTGTGTTCGAGTTCGAGTTCGAGTTTGTATTGCATGTTTGTGATCGAGTTCGAGCTCGTACAAGTTGAGATATTTTAGCTCGAGCTCGATTCGTCTGACTTTAAGAAAGTTCGAGCTCGACTCGTGAGCTCGATAAAAAATCGAGTTCGAGTTCGAACTCGAGCTTGTTCGAGCTTGTTAAAGCATTAATGAATAAAATTTAATTTATTTATATGAAAATTATATTCGAGTTGCTCGACGAGCCTATCAAGCTGGCTCTTATGAGCTCGAGTTCGAGCTCATTTATAAACGAACAAGCTCGAGTTCGAGTTCGAACTGGTCAAACCGAGTTCGAAAACGAACTTTGACCGAGTTGTTCGCGAGTTGTTCACGAACGGTTCAGTTCATTTACACCCCTAAGACTATAGGTATGACCGCCATCTTCGATTTTAGAGTTAAACAGATCATTGACCCGAGCTACAGCAGCAGCCAAGTTGCTCTCAATCTGCTCGTCACTATCAAATACAATGGTGGACGGATCTGGATGCTCCTCCTTCATTTGCTGGTAACACTCCATATCGCCTATCTCCTTCCCGGCAGCAACAATAGTGGAAAACAAATCAAAAATTGATTTGGTTTTAGCCAGCTTATCCATGAAGATCTGCTGATAATGAGAATGGAGAGGACCGTTGGCCTTCAGGTCGTCGAAGAGTTTCATTATAGCATCTCTGCGAGAAGTTGCATCTGCTACAAACTTATCCTTCTGGGCGAGCTCACCTTTCAGAGAGGCGACAACTTCTTTGTGCTCAGCACTCAGAGTATAGTAGGCATCAGAGAAAGTGGTCGCCCTATTACTGGTCGCCAGCATAGCATTCGCTATCTGAAAAAGGCACAAAGGTGAATACAGAATAAAACAACATAGTAATAAGAACAATCGATATATAGATATATCATTATACTAATGAAAGGGGAATAAGTAGAAAATTCCTAACTTATCCATACCGATTGCATCGTCTCGCTGAAGGGGAGTTTGTTGACATACTCGGCGAATGGATCAGGGGAGGAGCCATTCCCAAGTTTTGACCGCTTAGGCTGCTGAGCAAGAACATCATGAGACTCTTTACGCTTCTCACGATCCTGGCGTTTGTCTTCCACCTGGCGACTAGGAGGGGAAGTAACATGGATATCACTTGCCGGCGTGCCAGGAGTGACAGAATTGGTGGGCGTCTGCTTCCCAGAACTCCCATTAGCGGAGCTTGCAGATCCAAACTTATAAGTGGACCTGGCACCAGCTATGTTCCTTGAATTCATCATGGCTATAAAGAACACATAATATCAGGATATAATACCACGAATGCAAATGCAGAGGAAAGCAATAGTAATCATATAATGGAGCAACACAAAAAAACCCTATAGAAGATAATAAAACTCCTATGAAAAATAATATCACATAACACAAAAACACCTTTATCAGAAGGGGGACTCTCGTCTTACGGGCTAGTTTCTTCTTTGCACAATATGGCGTTTTCTTCTCCGGGAGTGGCGAAACCTCCGGTTCAACCTTTATGGTGAACTTCATCAGTTCGACGCAGCAAGCATCACTCAAGCTTATACGCCCAGAGGGAGACACATACCCCCCAATCCCTAATCTCCTATTCCAAACGGGAATCTCCTTATCCTTACCATTTATATGTTTGACATAATAAAATCCCTCCCAATAAGTCTTAAAATTATTGGGATACTCAAGTACGAAGGCCATTTCTGGGAAAAAGGCGATCAGAGTATATCGCCCCTTCCCAAGTCTAGTAGCCTTCAGATAGTACAGAGAGTTAACTAACTTAAAATTAAACGCCACCTGCGCTTGCTCACAAACAGAGTGAAGCGAATACAAGATCATCACACTCTTGGGATCCACTTGACATAGAGCAATCTCATAACCCTTAAGCACCTTTACCAGCCAATCAGGAAGTGGTAGAGAAACACCACACTTGAAATATTCCCTGTACAACGAGAAATAACCAACCGGAGGCTTATCGACGGTTTCCCCACGCTGAGGAAGAATGATTTCACGGCCCTGTAAACTAGAGAATCTACCCAGATCAATCTGTAACATCCGTTCAGTCACCTTACTATGCACAGGGGTAATCGATTTGTCCCCTCCCTCTTCCCCTCCTTCCGTACCCCCCAAATCAATCTCCGATGACTCAACCAGAGCGCTATCGGAAGCAACTTCTTCGGCATTGTTAGAAACCTCAGTGGTTGGGGGTGCTCCGGTAGTAGGGGATCGGTCATCAGGAAGGAGAAAATCATCCATATTGTCAGATAAATCGGTGGTATTGACCAAACCATCTCCAGATCCCATTTTGATCTTTACAATTTACCCAACCAATACATCATGCAAGCTAAAGCACGAAAGATGGACAAAATAAAAAAGACCAACTTGAAACAGAAACAGAAATTTACTTGGTAAAGAGAAGAGAGCAGTTTTATTCAGAACTTCGGAAGGAATATGAAAAATCTAAGAGCAAGGAGAAAGATTATTAAAGGCTGCCTTAGTTATAGTGGCTATATTCACAGAATATTTAATTGCCCAAAAGCAATCCAGCCATCAGAATGAATGACATAAAGCAAAAGGTAATGATGAGCGCGGATACCAAATCAATATTTATGGTAACTACGCTAACCAACTAGAGAAAAAAGGGACAAGATTAGCGGAATGGCACTTTTATCGAACGCGTGGGGATAGCGCTGACAGTTAAAACAAGATTTCAAAATTCAAAATCATGAAGGTACTAAAATAAATCAAGGCCTACTCCCTTCCTCATAGTCATCATAGGCGAACAAACAGACGAAAACTAGTTGATCGCCCCACTCATCATAACATACAGGCGATCGTCACATCTTATTCTGAAATGAATTACGATCAACCAGTGTTCGCCATAATACAGTAAACCTATGTTCGCCCATACTGACTGGGGGGGGGGGGGGGCTTGTGGTATATACTGGGCCATAAGGCCCAATCTATCCAGCTACCATGATATTGAGATAACTCATAGCCCAGGAAGACTATAACCTGTTTGGGCTAGTACTAATCCAATAGTGGACATAGTCAAAGACACGACAGAAGGATGGAGAGACCACGATCGAGAGCAACCGCCAGAAATAGGCGGGACCGTGGCCTCTGCCACAAAGTCTTATAAATAGTAGAGAAGAGAAGAGAGAAGGTAAGCATTCTAAGAACTATATCATTATATCTGAACTACCAAAAGCTAACTTAAGCATCGGAGAGTTTTCCCGGATTCATTCCGGGACTTTACAGGTTGAGCTCGGTCGTCAGACGGAGATCAACCGGAGGACTCAGAAGGACCCCTGCAATATCATTTAGCAATTATTACCTTTTACCTTAGCTGTTGGACTTGTTATTAGTACAAAAAGCTTTACTTATATAAATGGGTCTTATGGAAAACACAAAAGGTATCATTTACTCATGGTACTTTTAACAAAATTGTACCATTTAATTTTAAGAGTTTTCAGCATAAAGATGGTTAGTCATACAAAATGGGTCTCTGTAACAGTATAGAACTAGTATAAAAGTCTTTTTATTCGTACCTTTTTGTATTAAAATTTTACCCTTTAATCAAAAGTCATACTATGATATAAAATGAAACCCCTTAATATGAATGGTGTTACTCATGGTACTTTTTCTAAAATGGTATCTTAGTATTAAGAGTGGTACACTGTTACTCAAACTATGATATAAAATCGTACCTAGTATAAAGAGCGTTACTCATAAATGGGTCTTTAATAAAATATAATGGTATCATTTTATATTTTTCATGGATGATGGCCGCTATGATTTAAAATAAAACTTTTTAGTAGATATGATTATGCTTATTGGTCTTTTACCCTCCCATTTAGTTATACTTAAATTATTATATTTAAAAAATTACGTTGTAATTTATAGAATTGAATTTGATTCAATTTAGATCAATTATCAAATTCCATTTCGTTCAATTATTTCAATTGAATTTAGTTCAACTTATTTCATTAAATTTACGTTTATTTAGTCAAATTCTATTTAGTGAAGTAAATTTCAACTAACCTAATTTCAATTTCATCACTTCGGTTTAGTTATATTCAATTCAGTTCAATACATTTCGATTAAATTTTATTTCATACTAGTGAAGTTCAATTTAATTTGATTCAAATACTCAATTTAATCCAATCTTAATACCCTTTAGTATAAAGAGTGTTACTCTAGCTCTGATTTCTCCATGTATCATTTGTGAGAAGATCTCGGTGTATATAATAAACAAATACGGCGACAAAGGGTTCCCTTGTCTGAATTCTCTAGAAGGAGTAACTCTTCCAAATTCAATCCTACTTCATTCATCATTAATTTTTCAATTCATGTTCCTTTTAAAACTTTCACATTAATATGCTATTTACTTAGTTTCCTCTAATAACTCTACATAATATGCTATCAAACAATTTTCTACAATGTTTCACTCATACATAATTTTCTAATTACATTTATTTTTGCTTTACTAGTTCTAATCAGACAAAAACAATGGTGTTCAAGAAAAAAAAATTATAGTTCTAGTCAGAAGAAAAATATTATGTTAAAGAAAAAAGGAAGTTAACTATTGAACTTTTAGATTTATCGGTGAATACATCTGCATCAGCAAGAATTATAGTTTTCTTGATCTCATAATCGGTTCCGCTTTCTTTTCCGCAAACAATGAATGTTTTGATTCGTAACATATTAAAACCATATACACACACATTAACGAAAACCGCTTCTCTCTCTAGAGAAAATGCTCTGCCTTCTCTCTAGAAAGAGTCAACGCGCCTCCCACTTTCACTTTTACTGTTTGCAAACGGTTAGATTCCCCGGTAACGGTTACTTCATGGCGGATCCGCCAGGAGAACCGCCGCTAAACTCGCCCCAGTCCACCGTGATTCATCCCCAAACATCCGAAACACCAACTGCCATCAAGAAGAAACCCACCAATCCACCTAATTCCTATGCTTCTACAATAAAGCAGACACTCCAAGTCAACCCAACTCTGAATCTCCATCCAATCTACACCTATAAAGGTGAAGTTGCTGTTTTGTACCCAGATGATGATATTGATCTTATCGCAGCTCCGTATTCGAAGGCTCTAATCGGGAAATTCATTATGGGTCGTCCCGCAATGATCTTCTTGAGGAAGCAGCTTGGAACCATCGGATTTAGAGGAGCCACCAGAATCGCCGTCATGGATTCAAATCATGTCAGAATCACTTTCGAGTTGGAGGAAGACTACCATAGATGTTGGCTGAAACGCACCTGCAACTTGGGAGAGCAGTGATGAAAGTACTCAAATGGACCAAGCACTTTGATTATGAATCAGAATCATCCTTAGCTCCGATATGACTCACTTTTGAATTTCCTCCTGTCCATTTTTTCCATCCAAATGCATTGGTAGATATAGGAATTGCACTAGGTGAATTGCTATTTGCTGATGCTCCAACATTGGCGGATCCACAAAATTTATCTAGGCTCTCTACCATAAGAATCTGTGTAGAAATGGATGTCTGTAAGGAGAGACCTTCTAGGATAAGGCTAGGCTCTGTGTCAAAAAAATAAGGTTTTTTCACTCCACTATGAAGAGGTTCCAGCTTACTGTAAGAAGTGCAAAAAGCTGGGTCATGCTGAGCCTGATTGCAAGCCAACAGAAGCCCAACCACTCAAACTCACTCACCCCAGACCTCATAACCCTCCAACTAAGCCCCCTGGTGTGATAAACAGGAATCCAGTAGACAATGGAAAAGGTGTCAATGAACCAAAGCCTACCCAAAGCAAAGGAAATAGACATGGCAAGGGAATCATTATTAATGAACCAAACCCATCTTCAAATCCTTTCATCCCTGCTGGCAAAGGGAAAGGCAAAAGTAAGAGCCAATCAATTCCCAATCCACCTCCTGCTTCAACCTTCAAGACTTCACTAGCAACTTCAAATAGCTTTGCACTTTTGGATGAACCTATAATTGAGGAAGTGGTAATTTTTCAATCTTGTACTCTTCTTGCTCCTGCTGCTCCCTTGGATACAACTTCAATTTTATCTCCTTCTGTTGCTCCATCTGTTGATGCTCCTGTGGAAACAACTACACAGCCAACTGATACTCTTGCTGCTCCTTTGGTTAAAACCACACTGGTCTTAATCCCATAGTCTACAGATGAAAACCCTCAGGCTTCTGATGAAAACCATGCTACAGAAACCCTTGCAGTCACTAGAAATCTCAGCCCTGACATTGGAGAAATAACAGTTTTGGACACATCTTTGGATGAAATGGAACCAGCCATTGAAGATGGCATTGAGATCAACATGGGTTTCAATACTGCTCCCTCTTCACCACAGAAATGTGTGCTGGATATTAGTTCAATGGATGACAGCTTTATTGGTCAGAATCTCTCCCTAACTCCTTTAAAACTCCCAGTCACACAAACTCAGGCACATAAGTCAGAAGACATTGAGGAAATGGAAAATACCAGGACCTTCTTCAATGCCCCACCAGCACCACCAATGGCACATTCAATCATGAATCTATTCCTACCTCCAATGTCTCTATCATCATCACCAATGGCTCCAGTACCACCAGTAGCTCTTCCCTTTGAGGATGGAAAGCAAAAGGAACACCAGTATTTGGAGGAAACACCTTAGCCATCACTTCATAGTGAGAATGAGCAATCCAATGAAGTTCCATTAGGAGCCTTCTTGACCACTTTAGCATCAACAGCTGGACCTTCCAAGGTAACGACCAGCAACAGGTTAGCCTTGATGCTACCAAAAACCGTCCGGGTCCCCGCGCTTGTTGCTACCCGCGCCTCCTAGCCGAGATACCCGCAACAACCCTGCAAAACAATCCCCGGGCGGTGTCCCGGGGAAGAAGCTCCGGCGTGATGATGAGACGGGGGTAGTGATGGTTGGGGAAATCGTACGGGAAAGACTCTCAATATGAAATAGAGAGACATAAGTCACTTACCTTGCTTACTGTTTGGGACTGGTATTTATAGCCGAGCTTTGCCTGCTTTGGGGATAAGGTGCAGGACCACTCCCTTTGTCACCATCTGTCCTCTTCCTTGTCTGGATGTGCTTCTCACCGGGAAAGATGCCGCTCTGATGGTTCTGGGCCGCGGGCTTTCTTCCTGGCCCAGAAGGATTCTGGGCCAGTATTATCACTAGCCCCCCCAGACTGGTCATCCGGGTTTCTGAGGCACGGGAGACTAGTCTTCATACGCTTCTCCCTTCGCTTCTTCTTCTGGTGGGGCCCCTTCGTGTCAGAGTTGATTTCTGCGTCGCCGTCTTTTCTCCTTCCGCATTGATCAGTCCCTCATTTACTGTGTCATCATTATCCTTTCCCTTCTTTTGAGGCAACTTTTCCTATTCCCCTGCCTATATAAGGAGCCTAACCCTCCTCACAAGGTTACTTTCCTCGGCTAATTTCCAGACGCTCCGCTTTTCCTTTCGTCTTTTCTGCCAAGTAAGCTCTCATTCCCTCTTCCTCTTACTTTCATGGATTCCCCGCTCCACTCCGACTCTTCCTTGAACACCGAAGGAGCTCAGGGTCAGTTTGAAGTCCAGTTCAGGGCCAGTTTGAAGTCCAGTTCAGGGCTGCTGATAACTTGGCTTCCTCCCCCGTCTCTTCCCCGGATTCTCACTCTGAGGCTTTCAATACGCCCCGGGGGCTAAACGTCCCGGACGCGTCGACCTTGGACTGGGAGGATTCACATCCATCCGAGCGTCCTAATCACCCCCGGGAGGGCCAGGATGAAGAGGTGTTCGATGAAGTTGACGAGGATGCTCCCCGGGGTCCTACCCACAAAGTGAAGCCTTCCGGTCATCAATTTTTTAATCTTTCCGGGCCTGCCCCTTCCTTAGATAGGGATGTTGTAGATTTAGTTAGGTGCTGCTTTATTCCTTTTCCATTGGATGCGTCTTTATCCAAACTCCCCCCGGGAATGTCCGAGCGGGAAGTGCCTTGCATTCCCCGGATTCACTTCCAGTACGGGCTCAGCCTCCCCTTTCCTCCTCTATTTTCAGAAATCTTCGACTTCTACCGAATGGCCCCGGCCCAGCTTCACCCCAACGGGGTCGTATTGGTGCTGGCCTTCTTGGTCAACTGTGCGAGATGCAACGTCTCTTTCTCCCTCCTTCTCTTTCGTTCTTTCTACGCCCTGCGACGCGCTCATGCGTCCTTCCCGGGTGTGTTTTCCTTTGCGATCCGTTCCAGGACGAAGGACTTTGTTAAGGGCAAGCCCAAGTCTGCCAAGGGGTATCTGGCAAAAGGTTTCTTTCGCTGCGACTCCCGGGCTTATCCCATGCCCCCTTGGAACGATTCCCTCGTTCCTGAAGATAAACAACCTCTTTCCTCTCTTTCAATAGACCTCACCAACGATCATAACTTCCTCCGCCTATCTCCCCTGGACATGGATACCTTCTTTAAGACCGGGAACGCGGGCTATTATTGGCCTCGCGGGATATACCCTGAAAAACTCTTTTCTCTTCCAACCGTCTCCGCTGTGTGGCCGGCTGGAGGTGTCTATTAAAGGCTTTATTCTTTGCTTATTTTGATATATATGTATATGCGCCTCGCTTTGACATTCATTTTACTTGATTTCAGTTCGGCCCCCTTTATACGCGGACGTTACACCATTCAACAGGATGCCTTCCGGGGATCACAATCAGCAGAGAAATCCTCATCCGGGGGTGGTTACTCCTTCTGAGCAGCAGGTAACTCCCCCACCTGGTCCAGGTGCCGCCGAAAACCCCGGGTTCATTGCTCAAAGGGCCCGCCAGCAGCGACCGCCTGCCCAACAGACGGCCCCGTAGTCCTCTCCTACCCCGGGGGGGAGATCTTTCATTCATCACCCTACTTATAGTGGCGGGGCTAGCTCTCGCTTTAAGCGGCCTCTGACCGATGATAAGGAAACTCCTCCGCCCTCTCGTCAAAGGTTAGAGGGTGCGACCCCGCCCCCACCTCCTCCTCCCCCTGTGAATTCTCCTTTGCGGGATAATTCTTAAGCCATCCCTGAGGATAGGGAAGAGGTATGTTAATCTTATTGCTCGCCATTACTTCTCACCTTTCTATCCTTCCGGGTAACCTTACTCTTGCTTAAATTTTATAGACCACCACTTTCGCCGACTCGCTCCTGGCGGACTCCCAGCTAGCCGACGCGCTCAACCGGACGTATTCTAAGTACATCGCGGGTTTGTTTGCTAAGAAGGAGAAGGAGCTCCGCGACGCCCGGGAGCGGTTGGCCGAGAGGGACGACCTGGAAGCCCGGTTGGAGGCTTCTCAAAAGAAACTAGCCGATCGGGAGAAGAAGCTGTCTTACAAAGAGGCGAAGATGGCGGAGGCGGAGAAGAAATATTCTTCTCTTAAGAAAGAAAAGAAAGAGGCTCAGCTCGAGGCCCTGGATGCTGTGGTCCGAAAGGTTCTCCACTCAACCGACTTTGAGAAAAGGCTGGAGGATATCGCCACTGCAGCTAGTGAGGATGCCTGCCACGAGATGTACCGCAGACTGCGGGGTTGGCTTCCGGGACCTGCTCGTCTTGAAGCCCAGGGATCCTACTATCGCCCCAAGGCAGGCGATCTGCTGAACCACCGTTGGAGATCTCTCCAAGAGGCCAAACTGGAGAACCTGGTGCCCCAACTGTGGGATTCGCTTAAGATGTCTTCCCGGGTCCCTTCAGCCTCGGATATTAAGAAGATCAAGCTTTCGGGGATCAAAGAGGCAGCCGTTCCTGAGTCCCCCGGCCCAGAAAGCTTCAATGCTTATGGGGTGGTCCCGGAGACGCCCCACTGGGCCGATAATTATCAGGAATTCTGCGCTATTCCTGATAACTTCGGGTACCAGGCTGTCCTCGAAGAGAATACCGGCGCTTACGTCGTGGGACTCCCAAGGGGCTAAGATGACCTGCTGTATCAATCCCGGAAGTCTGTCCGGAAGGCGGGATTTCCTGAGTGCCCGGAAGACTAGCCAAGGGTAGATGCCCCCGCCTACTATGGTCCCTGCTGGTCTGAGGAAGACGTGGCTGAACTGGAAAGGAGATGGAAGAGGGCTCACGCTACCCCGGGAGGAAGGGACCCTGCTGAGGATAATGTACTCCCTAGACTTTAGTTTACATTTCTTTTGTAATTTTCCTCCCCGGGAGGCATATGTAGAACTTGGCCTCGGTGCCCATTTTGATTAATATAAGTTCTATTTTTTGATAAAATCACTTGTCTTTTGTAGATTGAGCGCCCCTTAAAGGGAATTCTCCCGCGCGGGTCCGTGCCTTATGTTTTTGCCCATCCTAGTAGTTCCTCTGGTACCTACTTCTCACTCCCCCGCGCTAGATGCCTCCAATGCTCTTTTCTTCAAAGAAAACTAGCTCATTGGAGGTTTGGAGGCAACCAGGCCACCCGGGCCTTGGCTGAGGCGGGGCTGGATTGCTTCCTTCAGGAGTTTGGAACGATCCGGGCACTGGTGTTATTTCTTAAGGCAGTCGAGGCCAAGTTCGGGTCCTTAAATCAATGTTTCGACCTTGCTTCAGATCATATGCGGGAAGCCCTAAATTCCCACCAAACCATCGCTGAGTTGCAAGCCCTTCATGATGATTCTCAAAGTCGCACCGCCAAGGAACTGGGTATGGTATGGGGCGAACTGAAGCGGGCACAAGAGAAGCTCAGGAAGCTAGAGACCTGCACCGCACAGAATAAGCTTATCTGCGATCTGGAGAAGGAGAATCGATCCCTTACTCATAGGAATAGGGTCCTCCAAGAAGCACTGACGACCGTCCGGCTGTCTTACCATCTTCTTGGCCTCAAGAACGGACTAATCGGGGTTTCTCCCCTTACAGATGTTCCCGCCGGGGTTCGTAGGACCATTGAGCGTATGGAGGCCAACCCAGGGAAGTTTGGTGAAGGGGCTCCTAATCACAAGGCCTATCTAGATGCCGTGGAATGGTATACCAAGATAACTGATGGGGAGGCCGAGCCTTATCCCTCCAGTCTCCGCCGGGTCCCTGCCCGGGTAGAGGTAGATATTTCTTATGAGCGGTATGAGGACATGACCGTGTCCATCGACCCGGAAGAGGTGGCGCGCCGGATAAGGCGTGTCCGGGAGATTGCTGCTTCCGGGGTTACCACCAAAGGAGTGAAGACCGCCGAGGGTACCCGCATTAGCCGAGAGGAGAAGGGCAAGGGTGTTGCCAACTTGTTTCCTAAGTACCGGTTCGTTACCTCTGCCGGTGTAAGAAGAATGCGCCTGGCGGAACCGCTTCCGGAAGGGTCCGTAGTGGTTCCTATCCCCGAGCTGAATGAAGAGGACGCCGAGCAATTGGAGGAGGAGCTAGCATGGAATCAAGCTCCGGATGCTAGGTTTGCTGAAGACATCTTGTCTTCTCAATTCTTTGGTGGGGGTTTCCGCCCGGGTAACCCAGAGGGTGCTTCCGGGTCAGGCCCCAAGTGGGTTTAAAGATGCATAGATAGAAAACCTGTGTAAAATTTCGTGTAATCGTTTCTTTGCAATATGATCACATGTTCATGCGATCTTGTAAAATTCTATGCCATTGTTCCTTTGTAATATAACCACATGTTCATGCGATTCGCTTTTAAGAGATGATTGAATAAAATTGCTTTTTGAATAGCCCTTTTCATTAACTCTCTCCTGTAAACATTACATTCTCGGGTTCCCGGGCTTCATCCAAGCTCCGGGTCCGCTCTAGCGGGGCACCCAAATGGAAGCTACTCAAGGGTCCCTTTTAAACAAATATTCCTCTCTAAACCCGGAACGAGGCCAAACGTCGGGTTCTCTCTCCGGGCATATTCATGCTTCCGGGAGGGGTATATCCATACCTGGCATATTCATGCCTAGCATATTCATGCTTAGCGTATTCACGCTTCCGGGAGGGGCATATCCATGCCTAGCATATCCATGCCTGGCATATTCATGCTTTAGTAGCTGTGGTATGATGCGGGGTGCTCTACTTCCCGTAAAACCTTCTTAGGTTAGCTACGTTCCACCTCCTGGGGATCTCCTTTCCCTGTTTGTCCTCCAGCACATAGCTCCCTCCCGGGTGTGCTTCCTTGATCTTGTATGGCCCTTCCCAGTTGGGTGCAAGTTTGCCCTCCGGGGCTTGGCGGCTCTTATCGTTCCTCCTCATTACCCAGTCTTCTGGGATGAAGACTTCTTTCCGCACCCTTCTGTCATGATACCTCTTTACTCGCTCCTTCACCTTGGCTTCCTGAAGTGCCGCATTCTCTCGCTTCTCTTCCAGGAGATCCAAGTCAAGGCGTCGTCCATCGTTTTCTTCTTCCGGGCGTTGGTATTGAGTTCGAGGGCTTGGGATCCCAATCTCTGCGGGTATTACTGCCTCTGACCCGTATACCAAGCCATACGGAGATTCCCCGGTAGCTGAGCTTTCTGTAGTCCTATGGGCCCAAAGAACACTGGGTAGCTCCCAGATCCAATTTCCCCGCGCGCCTTCCAAGCGGGTTTTTAGTCCTTTGATGATGGTGCGGTTGGTGACCTCTACTTGCCCGTTCGCCTGGGGGTGGTACACCGACGTCAACTTCTGTTCTATACCATACTTGACACACCATGATTTGAAAGGATCATTCTCGAACTGCGCCCCGTTATCCGTGACTATGACCTTCGGGATGCCGAATCGACAGATGATGTTCTTCCAGCAAAACTTGACACAAGTTAGTCCCCGTATGTTGGTGAGCGGTTCTGCCTCCACCCATTTGCTGAAGTAATCGATCGCTACGATCAGGTACTTGGCTCCTCCCGGGGCAGTCGGGAATGGTCCAACCAAGTCAATTCCCCATCTGCTGAACGGCCAAGCTCCTGTGACTCCGACTAATTCTTCCCGGGGAACATGGATTAGCGGGGCAAATGCCTGGCATTCCAAGCACTTCTGTACATGTTCTTCCGCATCTTTGAACAACATCGGCCAATAATACCCCAGCCTTAAGATCCTTTTGGCCAAGGTGCGTGCTCCCTGGTGGCTCCCATTAGATCCCTCGTGCATCTCCCGGATGAGGTATCGGCCTTCCATCCTCTCTACACACTTTAGCAGAGGCTGGAGGTACCCTCTTTTGTACAGCTCCCCTCCCTGGATCACATACCTAGGCGCCTTAACTCTTAGCTTCCGGGCCTGGGCCCTATCCTCCGGGATGGTTCCTTCTTCTAGGTATGCCCGCATGGGCCTGATCCAGGATTCTTCCTCGTTCACCAGCATTACTTGATTGCTCTCCTGGTAGCTCCTTCTCCCTAGTACTTCCAAGTATAACTTTTGGTCGGGCTCAGGTTTCAACTCTGAGGAGGCCAATTTGCTCAAAACGTCTGCTTTGCTGTTCTTCTCCCGGGGAACTTGAACCAAGTCGAAGGTTTTAAACCCGGCTATCAAAGGCTTTACCACTTCCAAATATTTTTGCAGGCTCCTCTCCCGGGCTTCATATTCTCCCTTTACCTGTTGCACCACAATCTGGGAATCACTGTGTGCCGTGAGAGTTTTGATGTCCATCTCCTTTGCCAACCTTAACCCTGCGATCAAAGCTTCGTACTCGGCTTCATTGTTGGTTGTTCTGAAAGTGAATTGGACTGCATAGGGATACTCCTTCCCTTCCGGGCTGACTAACAATATTCCTGCTCCACTGCCCCCGGAGTGCGCCGATCCATCCACATATAGCTTCCAAGCCGGGTCTGTCTCAGCCTTAGCCGTATCCTCCGGAGTGTTAGGCGTCTTCTGTTCCTCATTTATCTTTGCTTCTGATTCCAACAGGAAGTCCGCTAGGGCCTGGCCCTTGATAGCCCTCCTTGGCTCATACCGGATTTCATACTCTCCCAGCTCTATGGCCCATTTCATCATTCTCCCTGATACCTCCGGCTTGAACATGACTTGTCTTAGCGGGTAATTGGTAAGAACCACTATGGGATGGCCCTGGAAGTAGGGCTTAAGCCTCCTTGAAGCATGCACCAGCGCCAGAACCAACTGTTCCAACTCAGTATACCGGGTTTCTGCCCCCCGAAGTGCCCGGCTAACAAAATAGATTGGGTGCTGCTTTCCCTCCTCTTCTTTGATTAGAACGGCACTTACTGCCTCCCGGGACGCCGCTATGTACAGAAAAAGCTCCTCCCCCGGGAGTGGCTTCTTTAAAGTTGGCAACTGTTGAAGGTGCTCTTTCAGATTTTGGAATGCCTTCTCACATTCCCCGGACCACTCAAACGCCTTGGTCCTCCTGAGAATGTTGAAGAAAGGCAACTGCCTATCTGCCCCCTTTGACAGGAACCGACTGAGGGCCGCGAGGGACCCTGTTAACCGCTGTACTTCTTTCACCGACCTAGGGGAGGTCATCTTAGCTAAGGCTTCCACCTTCTCCGGGTTGACGTCGATGCCCCGGCTTGACACCATAAAACCCAAGAACTTCCCCGCACCCACTCCAATGGTACTTTTGGAGGGGTTCAGCTTTAAATTGCTCCGTTCCAGCTTTTCGAACATCTCCTCCAGGTCATTCAAGAAATCCCTGTAAGCCCTACTTTTAACCACCATGTCGTCAACATACACCTCCATGTTTCTTCCCACTTGGTCCTTGAAGAGTTTGTCCACCATTCTCTGGTACGTAGCCCCCGCGTTCTTCAGCCCGAAGGGCATCTTCTTGTAGCAAAAGGTTCCAAAATCGGTGATGAATGAGGTTTTCGCCTTGTCCGCCTCATCCATCTGCACCTGGTGATACCCTTTATGTGCGTCGAAGAAGGCCAGCACCGAATACCCCGCAATAGCCTCTGCCAGCCGGTCCAGATTTGAGAGAGGATAGCTGTCTTTGGGGCAGCACTTATTCAAATCCGTAAAGTCAATACACATGCGCCAGCTTCCATCGTGCTTCTTTACTAAGACCGGGTTAGCTATCCATTCCGGGTAGATGATTTCCTCGACCACCCCGGCTCTCTCCAGCTTCTTTACTTCATTCTTTTATAAATTCTGCTCTTTCCGGGGCTACAGGCCTTTTCTTCTGCCTGATTGGTTTAGTTGCAGGGCTTATGTTCAGCTTGTGTACCCCCAACTCTGGTAACACCCCCACCATGTCCTCCGGGCTCCACGAGAATACTCCCTGATACTTGGCCAAAAGTTCCTTCAGCGCACCTTTTACTTCCTCCGGGAGGTCTTTTCCCACAGTGACCGTCCCTTTGTCCGCCACCTGCATCTCCTCCAACTCCTGGCGGGGAACTTCTCCGTGTACCACCCCTACTGCTTTCTTTGCGTCCAGCACCGCCGTCATCATGCAACTTCTTGCGACTGCTTGACTACCCCGCACGACCGCCACACCTTGCGCAGTGGGGAACTTCATCGTCAGCAGATACGGACAACTCGCTGCCCGGGCTTGAGTTAGCCATGGTCTTCCTATGATTACGTTGTACGGCGAGGGTGCGTCAATAACCGCAAAGTTGCATGTCACCGAGATCCTCTTGCTCCGGTCCTTCTCATCCACCATACACACTGCGAGGGGAATAACACCTAGTGGAACTTCGGGTTTGCCCGTGAACCCTGACAAGGGAGATAAGGGAGGTTTCAGGTTCTGTCTCCCAATTCCCAACTGATCGAAACAAGAAGCGAACATGATCTCCACGCTGCTCCCATCGTCCACAAACACCCTTTTGACCAAGAAACCTTCAATCTCCGCCGTTACCACCATTGGGTCAGAATGGGGTATCTGCGGCGGGGCTGCATCCGCTTCTGAGAAAGTGAGAGCTTCATCGGGGTGAAACCTTTTCCCCTGAACCTCCCCCGGGGGAACATACCGGGTCCAGGCCCGGATAACGGAGACTGACTGACATGCTTCTCCGACTTCTCCACTGATCACGTTGATCATCCTGTTGGGTATTGGGGCCGGCTCCACTGCTTGGACCGGCGCGGCGGCTATGGCGGGCCTCCCCGGGGCCCTGTTTGTTACCTTGGTTGCCTTGGATTCTTCCGTTTCCTCTCCCCGGGTTAGGTCTCCACCTCCTGCGGGGCTGCTCCTGAGGCTGGTCCCGGGGATTCTCCTTCTTTACCTCCGCTGCCACGCAATCTCTCAGCTGTCCCCGTTCTATCAGTCTTTCTATCTCGTTCCTCAGCATCCTACACCCCTCTGTCGCATGCCCATAAGACTTGTGGTAGGCGCACCATTTGTCCGCGTTTTCCCTAGACGGGGTCCCGTGGATAGGCAATGGATCCGGGAACAGGTCCTTGTGGATAGCATGAATCTCCGCTCGGGATTTGCTGAGCGGGGTGAAACTGTCCGCCCTTGCCCGGTTTACCAGCGCGGGAGCGGGGTCCCTTCTACTTGGGTCTGCCGTTCTCCTTCTTTCTATCTTATCTGGGAGGAATCCCCCAGATTCTTCCTTTCTCTTCCGTGTGGCATCATTAATCGCGCAGTATAGTTGTACCGCCATTTGCAAGTTGTGAAAGGTTTCCGGGATATTTTCCATCAACTTCTGGAACAGCGCCATATCCCTCAAGCCATTTATAAACCCGCTAATCACTGCCTTCTCCTGCTGCTGCCTGTCGACAACCTTCATGCTATCATCCATGTACCTTCGATAGTATTCCATTGACCCTTCTGCAGCCTTCTGCCGGGTAGCTAAAAGCTCAGTCAACTGCTTTCCTTCCTTCTTTAATCCGGCGTATCTAAACAGCAAGGCCTTAGAGAAATCGTAATAATCTCTGAGACTTTCTCGAGGCAAAGAATCGAACCATGAGAGAGAGTTTCCTCTCAGGTAACAGCCCACCAGCTTGCATCTTAATTCCTCCGGGAAGTCCCTTGACACCATTAGGTTCTGGTACGTCCTGACAAACTCCTCCGGGTCTGTCTCTCCATTATATGTTAGGATTCCCTCCGGGGTCCGGAGGCCCGGCGGCCATGGGTACGCGAGCACTCGAGGTACCCAAGGGGAGGTAGGTTTAGCTCCGTTTCTTCCCACCAGTTTGTCTAGTCAAGCCTCCAAGGAGTTGGGGTCCTGCTGTGCCACCTGATAGCCCCGCATCCTATCGTCCTCCCGATAGTATCTCTCCGGGTAACCGAAGTTCATCCCCATTGATCCATACATGGGTCCGGAATACTGGATCGGGTTTCCCTGGGTTCCAGGGGCCTGATAACCAAACGGCTCCGCCGGCATGACTGGCAGGTCATACCCAATTTGTCCCGCCCCCCAACTGGAACGCGGGTAATAGGGTGGAGCATGTGGAACCAGATTCGATTGTTGTCCCGTAGCCGCTCCCCCTCCAACCCCGAAATTCTGAGGGAAAGAGGGTGGGACGGTGGAGGAATTTACACGCCCCTGTAGCTTTGGCGGCTGAACGGCTCCGTCCAGATCAATAACCTCTCTTTGGTGCCCCCCTAGAGGACCTTCCTGGTTCCTCCCGGGTTCCCTTCGCCTCAGGCTTTCCCGGGTGGAGAGTACCCACTGGCGGTACAACTCCTTGTTGGCTCTCATGAATTCCAAGGCCGCCACTTCCTCCGTACTAACTAAGGGCTGCCCCTCCTCCCGGGCTTCAGGTCCCTGGCCCCGGGTGGTGCCATCCCCGGCTAGCCCAAGCCCTTCCTGCTCATCCTGGTACTCTCCTTCCGAGTAGGCTTCGTCGGTGGCAGTTTCCACGTGGCCGTCTTGCGGTACCCCTAGCTCTCGCTGGTGTCTAGCCTCCTCCTGCAACTTCCTTAAGGTCACATCGTCTCCCGGGGGTGGAAGAGAATCACCCCCTGAAGGTGCCGCGTTCTTCTTAGGGCGCCCGCGCCCTCTCCTTGGCGACTCCATCATGCGAAGGTGGAAAGGTCCCACTGGGCGTGCCAATTGATGCTACCAAAAACCGTCCGGGTCCCCGCGTTTGTTGCTACCCGCGCCTCCTAGCCGAGATACCCGCAACAACCCTGCAAAACAATCCCCGGGTGGCGTCCCGGGGAAGAAGCTCCGGCGTGATGATGAGACGGGGGTAGTGATGGTTGGGGAAATCGTACAGGAAAGACTCTCAATATGAAATAGAGAGATATAAGTCACTTACCTTGCAAACTGTTTGGGACTGGTATTTATAGCCGAGCTTTGCCTGCTTTGGGGATAAGGTGCAGGACCACTCCCTTTGTCACCATCTGTCCTCTTCCTTGTCTGGATGTGCTTCTCACCGGGAAAGATGTCGCTCTGATGGTTCTGGGCCGCGGGCTTTCTTCCTGGCCCAGAAGGATTCTGGGCCAGTATTATCAAGCCTCTAAACACCAAAATGTTTCATCATGATTAATACACTCATATGGAATGTTAGGGGTTTAGGTACATCATCAATCAGACTGGCTAGTTTAGTCAGGAAGTTTAACTTACAATTGCTTGCAGTCATTGAACCCAAACAACCTAATAAAAAAAACAATTTTTTCAAAAGGAGTTTGGTTTCAGACACTTTCTAAACACTATGCACACAAAAATCTGGATTTTTCACTCTGAACAAATCCAGGTCCACCAATTCAGAGAGACACAACAGTTTATCAGTCTTGATATATCTGTAATCCCTTTGAACACCAGGTTTTTATTTACAGTAGTGTATGGAGATCCCTACTTTCATAAGGAGAGAAAATTGATGTTTGATGAAATCAGTAAACTGACATTTTCATATCCTTCTCTCATTGGTGGGGATTTTAATGTAATAAGATCCCTTGCTGAGTATAGTGGATCATTTGCCCCTTCTCTACCTCCCATTAGAGACTTCAATGAATTTATTAATGATATTCAATTTGAAAATCTAACAACAGTTGGGAATGAGTTCATTTGGTACAATGACCATAAAAAGCCTACCTCTAAAACTCTGAATAGAATCTTAGCTAATAATTTATTCTTCCAGTTTTTTAGAAAATCCACAGTTCAAGTGTTAAGTAGAACTAGTTCTGACCATGCTCCCTTGTTATTAGAGTTTCGAAAATAAGGAGACACAAAACCTAAACCTTTCAGGTTTCAGGATATGTGGTTCCACAGACATGGTTTCATGGATATCATTAGACAGAATTAGACCCAGCCACTTGAAGAACAGGGTCAGTTTGGTTTTTCCCTCAAACTTAGGAGACTTAAGAAGGTTATACTTAGTTGGAATAAGGAACAGTTTGGGAATGTCAATGATAATGTGCAAAAGGCTGAAACCTTAGTTCAGGTTCTAGAAACCCAGTATGATAGAACCCATGATCCCCATGATAGAACACTATTGCACAAAGCCCTGGCTGACCTAAAAAGATGTCTGTTAGAACAACATACATTTTGGAAGCAGAAATCTAGATCAAGATGGTTTAAGAATGGGGACTGCAACACACAGTACTTTCGTAAGAGTGTGAAGGAAAAATATAGCAGACTTGGTATACACAAAATAAAAAATCAGTCATCCCAATGGCTTGATGATGAGGACAGTATTGCCAATGAAGCTGTAAATTTCTTCCACACACTCTTAACTGATGAAAACACTGATAGAACTTGTCAAAGCATGAGTTTTCTTTTAAACTCAATCCAATCTGAGATTACAGATGAGGACAATCAGAGGTTGCTACTCCCAATCTCAATGCAAGAGACACAAGATGCAGTTTTCAGCCTAGGGGAGTTTAGTGCACCAGGGCCTGATGGGTATACTGGATCCTTTTTCAAAAATGCATGGGAGGTGGTGAAGTATGATTTACTTCAAGCAGTCCAAGAGTATCACTGTGGAGTGGAGATCCCAAAATCTATAGGCAGTACCTTCATTGCTTTGATCCCCAAGAACAAGAGCCCCTCTACCTTCTCAGAGTTCAGACCAATCAGCCTGTCTGATTTCATAAACAAGGTCATGTCCGAGATCATGGTTGAAAGAATTAAACCCTTGATATCCAGAATAATAAGTGAGGAGCAATCTGCTTTCATCTTTGGTAGGGATATAGCTGAGAATTCCCTTTTAATGAAAGAGGCAGTCAGACTACTGGAGAAGCCTCAAGAATCCCTCAACTTGATTTTCAAGTTAGACATGATGAAGGCTTTTGATAGAGTCTCATGGACCACACTGAACACCCTTCATCTAAGACTAGGCTTTCATGGGCATATTGTGAGGATTATTATGAACAATATCAATGCAGCTTGGTTCTCTGTGATCATCAATGGTAGTGCATATGGTTTCTTTAAGCCTACAAGAGGCCTAAAGCAAGGAGATCCCATGTCCCCCTTCCTCTTCAATATACTCACTGAACTGCTGACAAGAAATCTTAAATTGCAGTTTGCAAGTGGAAACCTATCTCCTTTCAGAACCCTCTTCCTCTAAGCAGCTGACACAGTTATCCTTTGCGGATGACACTGCTATCTTCTTGAATGGAACAAAGAAAACCCTACAAAACATCATGGCCTTTTTGGAGATATATCAGAAAGCTACAGGGCAGAGGGTGAATTTCAACAAGAGCTCATACTTTGCTGGACATAAACTCAGTCAGGCTAAAAAGAAGGAAATAGAGGAGATCACTGGTATGTCCCAGGGAGTCTTTCCCTTTGAGTATTTGGGAATTAATATCTACAAGGGAAAGAAGAAAAACATATGTTTCAATGGTATTGTGGATAAAATCTTTCATAGGCTGGAAAACTGGAAGAATCAGTGGCTATCAAATGGGGTAAAAATGGTATAGATTAACCATGTCTTATCAGCTATTCCACAACACACATGAGCAGTGTACTCACCAACAGCACATATTATTGGATTGATTGAATCCATGTTCAGTAACTTCTTCTGGGGGGTCAATGAGAATGGGAAAAAACAAGAAGCATTGGGCCTCATGGGAAAAAATAACAAGGCCAAAACATGCTAATGGCCTGGGATGAGATCACTGTCAACCACAGTGGAGGCTGCTTCTCTGAAAATCTGGTGGAATCTCCAGATAGGAAAATCTCTATGGGCAAAGTATAGGTGGTCACTTCCACACAGTGCTATGACATCTGAATCATGGGCCAGGAACAAAACAGTTAATCTCCATGCTTCTCAGCACAGTCAAGTAGTAATTGGAGATGGCAGTTGTAGCTTCTAGGAGGCTAACTGGACTGGTAAAGGTCCTCTTATAGATAAATGGCCAGACACAACACCACAACCTATGCCTTTTTTGCAGGTTAAGGAGTTGGAAAATGCAAAAAGCTCACTTCTTCCTCAACTCAGTCCACATCTGGAACCTCATCTCATCCAAAAACTTGAGGAAATGATACAACTATGGGAAAATCATCAGGATCTCCTCATATGGAAACCACAACCTACAGGACAATTCAGCATCAGATCTGCATTCAAATCATTGCAACCAGTGTTCAGTCCTCTCAGATGCCACTCCAAGTTGTGGAGTAATCAGGTTCCATCGAAAATCTCTATTTTCATTTGGAAACTTCTCAATACCTGGCTCCCCTTTGCAAACATTTTGAGGAAAAGTGGCATAAATATGGTATCAAAATGACCAGCCTGCAATCATGTTGATAATATGTCCCACTTCTTCAACTCATGCACTGATATTGACTTTATGGAACAGAATGCATGCAATACTAGGTCTGTCTACTCTTAGTTTTGCAACAATATTTGATAGGTTTGCATACTACTGGTCTTGTAAATCTAGGTCATCTGTAACTCAATCACTCATCACCAACCTTCCTATGATAATATGTTGGGAAGTTTTGAGGAGTAGAAACAGATATCTATATGATAATGAGAGTTTCCATTCTGACAATATTTGGAAAAGGATTTTAAATCTATCTTTCATGATATACACTGCTAAACCTTTATGTTTATCACTTCCTTCTGATAGAACATACATAAATCATGGGATTATTCCATTTCTTCAACGAAGAAGAACCAAAACTAAAAGGTCATTAAATGGAACCCTCCTGATAGAGGCTTTAAGGCAAATTGTGATGCCTCATTTAATGGCCCTGATAAAGCTAGACTAGGATGTATTGTTAGGGATCATAATGGAAATCTCATTGTAGGGATGCAGGATTTTGTAAATGCTACCTCACCTCTGCATGCAGAGTTTCTCTCAATTGCTGCAGGACTGGAACTATCAATTCAGAGGGGACTTCAGCCTTTGAGGATGGAGACAGACAGCTTGCAACTCACCCAAGTACTCAAGAAGGAGCAGTTGCCACCATGGACACTCAGGAACCAAGTTGTTCAACTGATCAAACTTTTGGAGGAGAAACAAATCATGATCTCTCATGTTTACAGGGAGATAAACACATCACCATGCTTTTTGGCCAAGAAAGGAAGGGAAACTCAACGGAGACTAGTCTTCTCTCGGGCTTCAATTCCACATGAACTTAAGGGGATCTTGTTTACTGAGAAATCTCTCCCTCATTTCAGGAGAATAAATGCCTAGAATACATTCTCTGATCTGTATTTTTGCACATATAGCTTTCTTTTGTATAGGCATTTTTGCTAGCCACTTAGTAGTCTCACTTCTCTTTCCTTCTGCTTGATTATGGAAAACCTGGCTTGGAATCTGAATATCACAGGGTTGCAGGACACCAAGGGGTAGGTGCTCCAAGGGTGGTATTTCTGGATCTCAAGAAGGTTTCCCATGAATCAATCTCACGGATAGAGAAGTGCACTAGTTAGAAATTTTCACTAGTCTATCTCAATAGTCTTAATCATTATTGTAACAAACATTTTATTTATTTAATGAAGCTTGGGAAAGCTATAAAAATCCCCCACCTTGGTGGTTTCCAAATTTTTTTTAAAAAAAAGATTCGTAACATATTATAGACTGTTATGGAGGAAATTAAGTAAATAGAATATTAATGTAAGATATTTACAAGTTGTAGAATTGAAGAATTGACGGATGAAATGAGAAGTATTATGTACGGAAGGAAAGAAGACGACTTTTTATGTTTGGAAATTATGATTGGAATTTCCACGTATATTCACACATCATTCCCTATGGTTTTTTAAAGCATCTCCAATGCAAACCTCTCAATCAAAAATATTGATTGCCACGTATGATTGATGCTCTAAAAGTCTAAAAATTATCTCCAATTCCAATCTATCTGATAATTTTTTAACAATTCAAATACATAGGTTTCAAAAAAAATTAAAATTGCATGTACTACCGTATAAATAGATTGCACTAAGTATATAGACGGCAAATCACAAGAACAAAGGATCATTAATAAAATAATTAATAAAAAAAGGAGATGCTACAACCATTTTTAAAAATTTAATGTCATAGCCGTATTTAGAAAACAAGTTGAGGAAAACGTGGTGAAAATGGGAAAGGTAAGATTAGGGGTGGGGGGGAGGGGAGAGAGAAAGTGAAAGTGTAAGAATAATTGGGGATTTGGGATTTTTTATTGTAAAATAATGAATACGCTTGACCAGTCAACTGGTTTTTTAAAAATGAGAAAGTTTCAACTCACTCACCGACGTCTCAATTTCTTTTCGGCCGGTTGGGAGCTCGTCGGAGACTGCGGGATTGACATGAAGATCACCGGTGACTGCGGGATACTAAACCCCGATGATATGATTACCTAAATGCAGCAGTGGTTGAAGACATCAAATATGCCTTCTATATATTGAGGCTCAAATTTAAGGTATCACCATGCCAACTTAACATATATCACATTGACACCCAATACAAGTTTGACAATTGAAACCTATTTTTACCCAATACAACTCTAAAAATACACGTAACACCATGATTAATATGATTCCAAACCGATCTGTCCGCTTCCAACTCGAAACAAAATTTCCATTTTGTTCAAAATCAAAAATTTCATTTGGAAAGTTTGCAAAATTGGAGCAGATGGCACCACCAAATGGAGGATGGCGTCAGTTTCGGTAACTGCCTCGCCATGGCATTCGAAGAGGAACTTGGCAAACTGGATTGGAAGGTACACATTGTTATATTATTTATGGAAGATTTGTGAAACTGATTAAAGAGATGATTTATTATTTACGGAATAAGATTTGTGAAACTAATGTGTATTTTATTTATTTGGGGAAAGTGAATAATAAGATGAGGTAGAATTGCGAATTAAGTTTCCACCTCATTCATTATGAATTTTCCCCTAATAAATTCCCTCTCTATTATTACTTTTTTTTTTTAATCTGCGTTTACCCCATCACTTAAAATCTAGGACCAAAAACAATTAATGCATTTGTCTCTACTGAGTGGTGCGTTACACCAATGGTTTCTCATAGTAACGTCTTTTGAATTTGAATATGCTTAATTATCAACAATTTTACACGGTCCTCCATAAGATTGGAGATTGAAGAATCAATTGATTGATGAAATCCCTCTTTTTCTTCTCTCTTCAAAAGAAATCCTTTCACTATCTGCTAAGATGAAAATGCTCAAATTTCTTGCATTTGTGGTGCTAATGAATGTGGCTGTTTCTTACGTCTTTCACCATAGCCACCCCGACAACAACCTACTTGCACCGTCCGTTGCTAGCACCAACGCCAAAGCGGAAAGTGGAAGATGAGTTCAAGATAGAGCGGCTAAGTGGAGGATAACATAGAAGAATGGGAGATGATGAATGAAAGACAATGATTGAGAAGGACGAAGAACATTGGCACCCACGGTGCAAAAATCTGAAAAGGTATTGTTATTCGAACTTAAACTGATACATTTTTCTTTCCAGATGTTACATGTAATCTTGATATTAACGAAGTTATGTTCATAATGTTGTTATGTTTTATTATGTGAGTTTGAATTGAATTACATGCTAATGCTGTTTTGTTGTGTTAAAATTTGTAGGAAAATCATATTCCGGCTCATAATTTGCAAGAAATCCGCTCCCGGTTTGCGAATTACAATTGTGTGGGAGGGAGTTGACCGTCTTAAATTTTCACCTTGGTAAGTTATATTTTCCTTGGTAAGTTCTGATATAATTAGATTATATAAATTGGTTCTATTAATTGTACGTTCAGTCATAGCCCAATTTTGGACGTGTCTGTTGATCGGAAAGGCAAAAACTTCTACATTCAAATCAAACGAACTCCTGTGGGGGTATACTTAAGCTGGGTAATCTGCATGAAACTTCTTTCTTTGGTCATTTTCAGATATCTTGGTTTTATTCAAAAGGTAATCTTCCTCCTTCGCAATTTCCTTGTACTGTTTAAGATGTGCATTTATTAATCTGTTGGTACTTTGCCTTTGTTTATGGTTGTTCTTTGGATGCAAATTTTACTGTGTTTTGAATGGTTTGGCGGTGTTTCTATCTGTGTTAATTTTATGTCACAGACTTCGATTTTACCCACTCTTTGCATCGGCTGTGTTTTTGGCTAGTTTTGCCGTGTTTCTTTTGTGTATTACTTGCTCTTTGGTAGCGCTAATGTTATATTTCTGCTGTTTGTTTTTATTTGCGGGTTGTTAGGATAGTTGCAACAAACTGAATGTGTTGTACTTGATTTGGATCGATGGTTATACATGATCGACATTTGACAAATCAATGTCACTCCAACTAATTTTGCATGTGGTGAAATATTTCTCTCATAGTTTCTCACATTAACTACCCTTGATTTTAAATTGAAGTCACGAGGAAATAGAACATCGGCCGTGATTTAGTTAATATGTTTTCAAAACTTTTTTTTTTTTGAAAATAATATGTTTTCACTTAGTAATCATGTTATGCATTTTGGCTCATCTTATTCATTCCTAAGTATGCACTAATGAAATCTGTGGTGATTGTAGTTAGTACGTTGGAAATTGTTGATTCCCATTAATAGGTGGTTTACAATTCTGTTGTGAAAGAAAGTAAGTTTATTGAGATAGAGGGTGAGAGAGAGAGAGAGATTGGAGTATGATGATTATGAAATTGAATTGCTTGCATATTTTGGACTTTTAACTACGCATTACTTTTGTCCAACCTTTTATCCATAACCCTGTTACAAGCATGTGAAGACCTACTTGATTTGTGCCCAAGTGTTCATTCTAAAGTGGTGGAGATAGTGACATGGTATCATTGTTGCCAAGAATACTAACTATGATATGACTTAAGAGTCAATGTTCAATATATTGATGAGAGACATTAAGTGATCCTATTGAGACTGAATTTTATTGCACATTTTTTTTACTAGGATATAGTGATTTTATAAGCAAATGGAAATGGATTGTAGTAAGACCGCTGGTTCTATCATGAATATTTCTTACTTGGTTTTGTGAGAATGTTTTGTTTTGCCTATGGTCATGGAACGATAAATGATTACATGCTTGAGGGTAACCATGAATTAAGTGTGAGGGTATTTGATGGTGGTGTAATTTATACATCTAAATTATGTGATTTTATGAGATTATTTTCCCACGTCATGTGCACGGTGGTGTGTTTTGTATAGAAAATCATATAAATATGGAGGAGTGATGTCCAATTTCGAAGCATAAATTTAAATAAGGTTTATTAAATGAACTTTTAAAAAATTACAAATTAGCAAAAAAATTATGAAAGCGCCACATGTCATTTTCACAATCAATCACACAAACTTCGCCTTTTATATATAGTATTACGATATTATATACATATAATACTATAATACTGCTAAATTTGTGTGTAACAATTCCATGTGTAACAATTTCCTATGTAACATGAATATTTTAAAAATTTTACGACTAATTGTGTGTTATATTTGGTTATAGTTACTATAAGAATATAATGCATTGATTATTTTATATAAAATTGGATATATAGAAATTCCACATTCAACTAATTTGATAATATTTATTTTAAACTAGATTTGAAAGTTTATGGACTTATGATTAATTTCCATTTAATAGGTTTTACAAGAAATTGGCCTGGGGTACGGAGCGGATAGTAGCCTAGTATACGATATAGTAATTGTATAGTCAAACATGATCTTTGGTGTCAGTGCAATAGCTGAATTCATATGGGGAATGGGGATGATTGGTAGTGCGTATAAGATGTTTGTGGAAATGTCTGACAGATTCTGGTGTTCTGGACCACCGTGATTGCCGGTTTTCTGCAGAAGCTATTCGTGGAAATGCAGGCGGTGGAGAAGCTCGGTCCTGATGAGGTTAATGATGTATCCGTGCTGCCTGCCTGTTCGAGTGTCCAGGGTTGGACATACAATTCATGGATGTCTTTAAGAGAAGGTTGAGCACTTGAGCTCCTTTGTGAATGTAGGGATTGCATAAGTTGACTTGTACTCTAAATGTGGATTGGTGGAGAGTGCAAGGTTTGTTTTTGATGGTATGAGCTTCAATACTACGGTATCATGGATTTCTATGATTGATGGATATGCTGAGGATTGCAGCTTTTTGATAGAATGGAAGATGAGAAGGTGAGGCCGGGTAATGCACGCTCATGGCGGCTCTACAAGCCTGTGCTGATGCAGGTAATCTTAAACGCGGTCGAGAAATCCATGATTTGATCACTCAACTAGGATTTGGTTCTGATGTCTCAATCATGAATTCACTGATATCCATGTATTGCAAATGTGGAAGAGTTGACATTGATTATGAGCTATTCAAAAAGCTACAGAAAAAAACTCTAGTATCCCGGAACACTATTATCCTGAACGGGTGACCAAAGCTCTGAAGCTTTCTGTGAAATGCAGCAACAGAATATCAACCATGATTCAATTACAATGGTGAGTGTTCGGTGCTTGGTCAGGCTAACTGGATTCATGGACTAGCTATTAGAAACCCTTCGCATGAAAACATTTTTGTGATGACTCCTCCTGTGGACACATATTCTAAATTTGGAGCTGTTCAATTATCAAGAAAGCTTTTTGACTAGTTGCATTATTTGAGGATATGAGGAACATGGATATGAAAGCTGAATAATTTGACATTCCTCTCTACCATATCAGCTTGCAGCCATGCTGGATTTATAGAAAAGGGTCAAAGATTATTTCTCCATGAAGAAAGATGATTATAGCTTGGAATCTTCCATGGATCATTATGGTCCCATGGTGGACCTTCTTGACCGATCCGGCCAGCTTCACGATGCCTGAAAGTTAATTCAGGACATGCCAGTTTCACCAGGAATAACCGTGTATGGAGCTATCTTTGGAGCTTGTAAAATACCCAAAAATGTTGATTTTGGTGAGATGACAGCTGAGAAACTGTTTGAGTTAGGACCAACTTATGGAGGGTACCATGTTCTGCTCGCAAACCTATATTCTACAGGAGAAAGTAGCAGAAGTAAGAACTCTGATGGAGAAGACAGGGATTCAGAAAACTCCAGGATGGAGCTCAGTGGATCTCAAGAATGAGATTTTACAATTTCTTCTCAGGCGCATTAGCCACCCACAGACTAAGCGTATATACTCTTGTATAGAGACACTGATGGAGAGGATCAAAGCAGTGGGATATGTCCCTGATTTCAGTTCCATACACAACATGGAAGATAATGTGCAGGAGCAGCTGCTGTTGAGCCACAGTGAAAAGCTGGCTATTACTTTTAGGCTTCTGAATACTAGCGATGGCACACATATCCATGTCAGGAAGAATCTTCGGGTTTGCACTCACTGGCTGTGCCACAATGCTTCCAAGTATATTTCTCTAGTGACCATACGGGAAATCATTGTGCGTGATATGCGTAGGTTTCACCATTTTAAGGATGGAGCTTTTTCTCGAGAGGATTACTGGTAACAGGATTGAAAATCTGGAGATCACGATTATGATCCTCCTTTTCCATTTGGTATCGGCCTCAGCACTGTTCAAAGCAAAGGTTACTTGTACTTGATAATATTTCAGTTATAGGTATATCATAGTCCCAAATTGCTGAACTATTTGTTCTTTCCAGAAGTATAGAAGGGGACTCAACCCAAGATTACATGAAGTCCAACTCATGAAACGATGTCTTCTGCTTAGCCTTGGTTAGTAACTGTCTGAAAATTTTAGCACCGTAACTTGGACGAGAATCTATTGAATTTTACCTTTTTAATATCACATCATATATGATGTGGTCTGTTACTCAGGCATATAGCATAGTTTCACTTTCATGCTCTTTGAATGCATGCCCTGAGATTTGGGGAAAGAGAAAAAGGGGTGCACAGTGGCTCTATGACTTGCTAGTGACCCTGTGCTAAATTTCTAGCATTTCTAACTTTTTACCGGTGGTCAACTGATTTAGAACGAATTGATTGGAGAATCTACTGATTTATTTGATGTATGTTGTTAGGACTTTGCTTTCTTCCTATTCCTAAGCAAAGCTCTTGTTTGTTTTCTTAGTTTGCTTACTCAAATTGGTGATTATAACTGCAAGCCTCCTTATCCTTAGTCTTGGGAGTTGCATTAATCTGCTCCGCATAAGCACTCTCTTCACATGAATGTTTCACAGGTTAAATTCCAGCTCTAACTGCTGGAGGAAAAGATTGGTCAAATGACGCAGATTGACCGTTCTGTTACAACAGCTGAAGTTATGAGAAAGTACCATATTGGTATCTAAAAAAAACCTGCGTTAGAACTTAACTGGGACTTTCATTAAGAATTTTTAGCTGTAGAGTGTTAAACTAATGATGAAAATTGATGTGCATGTAGCATGTTGAGTGGCGGTGGAAGTGTTCCCACCAAACAACAAGCCTCTGCGGAGACCGGATATACATGGTGAATGAGTTGCAGAAGGGCTCATGCTGTTCATGGAAATAACAGTGTCTACAAAGCCACCATTTTTCCTCACAATATTGGCCTTCGCGCCACAAGGCAAGTTCTTACTTCCTCGCAAGTTTAAGATTTACTGATTCCAATGCTGTAGAGGAATTTTTACTTCCTTTTTTCCATTTCTTAAGTTTGTAAATGAAACTAGCATATATGTTGGCCTTATGTACCATGTATCTTTGAAGGTAAGTAGATTTTGTTTGACATATGCTATACTTGTGAAGAAGATATGAGCTGCAACAGCTCGGGAAGTGAGGGCGACATGAATTTAGTACTCTTTTGCAAAGACATCTGTGTTTATCAGGTCTGTCGAGATCGTAGATGGGTATGATGTTATAGAGCTACAGTTCAGATACTGAAATCGACCGATCCATGACAGAAAGCATCCCAGAATTACAAGGAGAAGTTCCCAAGTTTCCCACCGGTCTTATGTATGAAATACGGAACGAATTCTACACTTGCAGGGACACAGTTTTAGTTTGCTCAAATCACTTTGTTGGAACAACCTAAGGGATGAACTGAATTGTCCACATGCCAGCCTACTCCAGCTGGAATGGCATAAACATGCACACAAATCGTGATCTCATTATAGGATTCCTTAAAAGCACTTTGTGCTTTCGTGGCATGTTCTTGTGATTTACTCAGGGTTTTGTCATATCAGATTCTGGGGGATTGATTAGATTACCACCCTTGCATACTACACCTATTTGATGTTAGCCCGTTTTAATGCTTCTGCATTTTGTAATTGTTAAGGATGACGATCAAAATGGTCAAAAAGAAGTTCTCTATTTATAAGAATAATTTGCCGAATGCAGGTTATCTATATAAGGTCATTGATAGCCAAATAGATGATGGAGTGAAGATAATTTTAAGGGTAAAGTTCGTGATGGGGCTCTTTGGGAACTCTTCATCTGATTACAGCACGATAAAGTATCTTGGATCTCATGTAACCCAACATTTTTTTATTGTCACGAGCAAATCTTTACTCTACATAGGGCGTTACTGAAGATTCTGAAGCATCAACGTGTCTAAACCATTGTTAAGAATTGGTAGAGAAGCAGTAAGTAAATCCCTTGAGCTACTTAAGAATGGTAAACGAGCTAACCAGCCTTTTCTACTACTACAAAAGCCGAAATCAAGAATACTTGTGGCAGCAGGACATGCCAACATCATTGGAACATCAAAACATGCATATTTCTGAAGATCGTACTCAGAAAAACGTGGTTTCATTTATTTATGGTAGATGGGTAGTTTGAACAGAAACTACCATGTACAGATTCACCATTACGTAGTGGAAATGTGAAAAATCTACAAACAACGTTTGATAACGAAGCAACTAAGATGGGCCAAAAACAACCAATCTTTGATTCAACTCAACCGAGTTTTGAAATTGAGCCAACCAAATATAAGTAGAAAATCTAGACAATAAAATCCTACCATAGTTGGGAAAATAAAACAGAAACCTTACCAAGAGGGCAAGATGAAAAAACCTCGTGGGAAAAACCTTGGGAAAACCTTGGTAAGGGAAAAACATACATCATGGCCAAAAGAAATCTAGAAACAGAACATATATCACCACCAAAACCACCCAAATGGATACCTCCACCAACGCAGCACCGTCTGGCGTGCTGCTGCTCGTGCCATCGATGCTGGAGTCAGTCCAGCAAGTGCATGTGCATCCAGTGCCAATGTCGCAAGTGCATGCGCCAGTACCTCCGATGGTAGTGCTCCTAATGCATATCCTTGGACATCATGTGGAAGAGACTCTACCATCGGTATAAGTGACTCTAATGGTAAAACCAAAAATGCATCTATCCGTGCATCTATCTGTGCCTCCAATTCTACATCAAGTAACCGTGCCTCCTCTGTGGGATGTACTAATGAATCTGCCATGACTGCTATCATATCTCTCCGTGCCCCCAATGGCAGGACACGCAGTATATGTGACAGTGCCTGAGGTGCTAAGGCCGCTAATGCATCTAGTCGTGCCTCAGGTGCTAGAGTCGTCAGTGCACGCACATATGCCTGTGATCCTAATGTCACTAATGTACGACTCGGGGAGATCCAATCCCGCCAGCTCAACACGGCAGCATGTGGCTCCTCCACATGGACAGCTACATGTGGAACAGACTCAGGTGCATCTACCTGCGATATCTGCGGCAGCTCAACTGCTCCATCCCTACTATCAAGTATCCAGAGTGAAAAAGTAAGTCCAAAATCAAACAAACTTTAAAAATCACATATCCATTGACATTTGATGCCTATTAGTGGTTATATCAAAGAAAGAAAGAAAATGTGAAAGAATTACCTCCAAAGAAGTTGGATGACAAGCTGTAGCCAGTTTTGGGGAAGGAGAAAGGCTATGGGAGTATACAACAGCTGCAGGTAAAGTGCCCAGTCCAAAAATTCTACCAATACCGTCCTCGTCATCTGAATATAAAAATTCTTTCCCTTTCGATCAACAGAGACGTCCAAGATCAAACGGTGACTACAACATACAATTAAAAAAGTTAAAATTTTAATTAATACATAGTATGCTTACTTATGTCAAAAATAAAAATTTACCCAGACTTTGGTAGATGAGATTGAGCTGGTCCCTCCCACCTAACTTTGGTCCTCAGTAAGGACTGATATCTGTAAACCATAATCCCAAAGATGGTTTCTCTGCAGATTTCAACACAAATAACAATAAAAATAAAACATTTAGTTAAATTCAAACTCAAAAAGGTAACCGAACAACACATTTATGGACATAAGAAAGTTAGAAATCAAGTATGCATTGATCCTCTTGTCACTGAAATTGTTCAAAGAATGACAGAAATCATGCTAGCATTACAAGAAATTCGTAAGTTTTGGAAAGATGTGTCTTACATTTTAAAAAAGTAAGTGCAGTTTAGAAAAGTAAGTGAAGATTGAACAAAACCTCAAGAGTGGGGTAATATACTTTACGAGTACATTAATCTGCTCATAGTCACTTTCAAGTTTAAGGTCAGTCCCCTTACATTTTGTGTTCATACATTTGTTTTCCCTCCCTGAAATGTCGGGAGCTGAAATACGCTTTAACTAGTTGATTAACTTGATATATTGAAGAGGAAAAAGTTGTTTCTTAATCATTTGGATGCAAAGGAAAATCTTCTACCTGACTTACAAGGATGCAAAGGCAAAGTTGTTTCTACAACCCTAAGGTACTATACTTTATTGATATGAGTGAGGACCAAGAGAATAACTTTCTCAGCTGCAGTAGAGATTTGAATTCCTAATTAAATTAGCATGGAGATATGAACAGATCATTTCAGAGTTTTAATCCTAAGGTGATTATCTTGTGAGTTTTCATGCCAGCTTGTTTCCGAAAATAACTGTAATCTCCTTACCCTCCTCTGTCTTGGGAGTTGCATTAATCTGCTCATAGTCACTCTCAAGTTTAAGGTCAGTCCCCTTACATTTTGTGTTCATACATTTGTTTTCCCTCCCTGAAATGCCGGGAGATGATATTGTTTTTTAATCATTTGGATGCATAGGAAAATCTTCTACCTGACTTACAACTTACAAGGATGCAAGGCAGAGTTGTTTCTACAACCCTAACATTACCAGGGTACTATACTTTATTGATATGAGTGAGGACAAAGAGAATAACTTTCTCAGCTGCAGTAGAGATTTGAATTCCTAATTTTCCAGAAGAACAGAGACATGATTTCAATAATTTCTTCAAAAATCAACTCTAAACTTTTATTACTTACAAGGCAGTATACATGATTTCTACAACCCTAAATTCACAAATTCCATCTACAACCACTAAACAAAAGGGATAAAAGATAGTAAAAAAATTTACCTTGTAGCATTTCGGTTATCTTCAGCAACTCTAAGCTTCTCCTCCTCCCTTTCTCTCCTTATTCTCTCTGCGCCCTCCAATCTTAATTCCTGCGCTTTTCTTTTTCTTTCAGCAGTTTCGGCCTCTTTCTCAATCTTAGCCTTATCTTTCTTGGAGTCTTCATCCCTTTCTCTTGCAAGCCTTTCCATATTGTGTAACATCTCTCCCATTTTCTCAGCCAAATTTAAAGGTGGAGGAGGCTGAAAAACTTCAGAAAAGTCAGATGGTGTACTCTCATTCCCATACGAGATGTTGGTTATTGGGGTATGAGATTTAGGAACTATTCGAAATATACTAAATGCCGTAATCACAGAACAAACCACTACAACCAATTTAAAGAGCATTTTTATGGCGGTGTGAGTTCAGAACGGCGGTGGCGGCGATTTGATACAGAAGGGGTCGACTAGGGAAAGACGAATAAGACTGCGGGGGCTGGGGTTTAAAAATGGGCTTAGCCTTGCTGGTTTTCGAAGGGGCAAAACTAAGACTAATTTTTTTATATTTTTTATCGCGTCAGTATTTCTCAGTATTGCATCGCATTTCACCACCGCCCCGCCGAGGGATCACGGTGCGGGCCCATTACTATTGCGTTCATCAATCTGATTCAGAAGACATCAGTACTGTAATTCTCACTATTACTCAGTATCTCCCTTGAAATTTCAATCGCTCCTCCAAATTGGTTGATTATGGGTTGCAAGGATGGAATCAGCGAGAGTTTTTGATGAAAAAGATTTCTTGTCATGCTGTGGAAGCACCTTTCGCTGGACATGGTTTTAGCTGGACCCTTTTTCCAATATCAAGCCGGCCATCGATGCTGCCAGAGACATCTGGTTCATCAAGGTCTTTTCTCTTTTTGTTCTTTATTCCTTGAAAGTTAAAGGGGGTTTATGGGACGGGTGTTTTAATTATATGTGATTTCAGGTGGATGTACATGGTTGGCTAGAAGCTTTCTCAGCTCATCCGAAAATCGGTGAATCCTCTCCTCACAAAAGGGCAACCGCTGCAAGTCTGAGGTACTGGTCTTGTTCTGACTTCTGAGCAATATTGGGAAATGAATGCTATGGTATTGAATGATCACTTCGTTTCTGGCTCTTGATTGTAGAGCATCAATAGGAGTCGACGTACCCACATCTTAGCCTTTTAATTCCTGTAGGATATAATTTTCAGGAAATAGTCCATTCCACTTTTACACAGCCTGGCTGAATCTTTGTTGTTAATGAAAACATTTTGCTTTTTATAAATGATATAAATCCAGGGATTGACTGACTGCTCTCTGGCTGTGTATCGCTTGGTTGGAACACAGAAAGTTGTTATGCTGATATGTTATAAATCCTGAATTTGAATTGCTAGACAAATAGGAGTAGTATAAAATGAACTTTTTCTGGGTACTGCTTGTTTGTGGTGACCAAACCATTAACTTCTTGCCTGTCACTGATTCTGTTCAGTCTTTGCAATTTTCACATGGACTACATGCACATAATGCACCTGAAACTTTTTAAGGTCACTAAGTTTTGGGGAAGGTTTGGAGGCAAACGTTTCTGTCTGCTCACTTATGCTGTGTAATTTTGAATAGATGAAAATGGACTGCTGTAAATTGTTTTTTCAAAAGAGCGGTAATACTTGAGATCACTGGTGATCACTGACTTGTTCATTTACTTCTGCAGGAGCTAAGTGAGTGGAATGCACGTTACAGGGAAAAATTTGGTGTCATCTTTATAATATTGCATCTGGAAGGAGAGTACCCATGAGATCTTGAAGAATTGAAGGTAAGACTTGTTTTAAATTTATTTATTTTTTCATTTTGTGTGTGCCTTTGTTCTCTGACTGAATCAATGATTCTTCCTTTCACATCCATAAACCCCAACTATAATTAGGAGATTCTAGTTTAGAGCTACTAAATCTGAACTTGAACACGTGAAAGAAAACGAAGGTTTCTGAAATGAGATGATCTATACAAGTAGGCCTTTTTATTAGATTGTAATCATAGATTGAGTTATTGACACATCAAAGGAAATACTATAATAATCTGAATACATTTGGAAAACTTGATAGTCTCGTTCAAGATGGTTTGGACATGTGCAGAGGAGACCTTCAGCTGACCCAGTATGATGTTGGGTTGGTCTCTAAGAACTTAGATAAGCATAGCACATGAGAAGAGAAAGACTTGAAATATAATGCTTTAAGAAATCTATTTTCAATCTTTTTTTTGTTACAAATAACTTGAAATATTAATAATTTAAAGATATCTATGAATATTATGCAGGTTAAAGCTCCTGTTTCAGATGCGGAAGGCAGGACAAGGTATTTATAGAAAGGGATGTAGTAACACGGTGATCCATATCGCGATATAAATGAAATCATGTATTTTAGCCAGACATGGTCTTTGTTACAACTTACAAGCCCTATCAAGTGGAATAAACACTTCGTTTTGTAGCACCTCCTCATCCCCTCAAACTCCCTTTTATAGGCGTTTTAAAAATGGCCTCTTTCAATTTTCTGATCCCCCTATCTCCTCTTGGCAGATGTGTTACAATATTTTACTACCATGTGTTACAATATTTTATCATAAAATTTTGTAAATACTTTTTTAAGACTTAATTCTACTGTGATTAGGTATCACGTTATATTTGTTACATGACATACATATGACATATTTTACTGTCATTTGAGTGTATTTTGGTCATTTTCACATTTTAAATTTACATTATTTGGAATAAGAGGAGACGCGAGCGTCGTAACATAATATAGATTTTTAATGTGAAGTGACTAAAATACCCCTATAACTAGTAACATTTTTGCAAGTGTAGAGCATGCAACCAATATAAGGAAAGAGAACTAACGCAACAAAGTTAGATCCTGAAAAAATTGTTACAAATGTAAGGATAAAATGTTTGATTTTGTTTTTGTTAAGTATAGAAAATAATTTTCCAAGATATTTAATGGTACTACACAAGAATTTAATCTAGTATGGAGTAGTTCTTTTGTAATTTAATATAACGAGAATCGATCTAATAACTTTTGACTATGTGTTGACTTAACTTTTTCGTGCAAATTTAAAAAGTAGGTACCAAAGTGTGAATTTCAAGTAAAAGAGGGTACCATTTTGGGTTTTTTCTCAAATAGAAAACAATGAAAACTCAGATGTCATTCCATCTCTTGAGGATCAATATCCATGTATTTTTTCTACATTTTTAATGTTATAATTACATGTTATACTTAATACTTCATGTTTAATTTGAAAGTATAACTTGTTTAACTTGATAAATATATAAATGTTTTAGTTATTTATTCATTTGAATTTTATATAATACTTTGAATAGGCAACATGGAATTCTTTGAATCTACAATGACCATCCAATTATGATCTAGGCCAGCTCCACAGTAATGTCTTAAAAAGAAAAGGTCATTTATAAAAATATATGTTACATTCACTAAATAAATTAGGACTAAATTGTTTTTATAGCACTAACAAATTTCAAAATGGATAATTTTTGGCCCCAACATTTTTTTTTATGGAAACCAGCAATGGTGGGAGGAGTTATATTTGGCTTCCCCTTACCATTTAAAGAAATAAAAAGTACATTGTTATATTGAGAATAGTTTCGAAACAAATTCCATAACTAATACAATAAGACTAAAGTTTAATTAGTATGAAAATTTAATATTTTCGTTTATTTCAATTAAACCCACAAATTTACTAACCACCTTGCTTTTGTGCCATCAATATTCGCAAGCAGGCGCTGCCATGCATGTCTAGCTCCTACGCCTTCTTCTCCTGCTCCACCGTTGTACCGGAACAGCTCCCCGCTGCTTCCATCAACTTCTCCATGATTGAATGAATGTATTAATATCATCTGTCCCCAAAAATTAAAAATAGGTCTCTTTTCACACACTGGAATTCTTTCACATTCTAGAGAAGATAAATGGAATATAGTAGTATCAATATGGCACTCTGGCCTTGCTTTTATTCTCATCTGTGTGGTCTTTTCCTGCATTTTCATGGTGCTAATTACATCTATCCTCACTGGTTACTGAAATAAGAACAGGAGGATATTTATTACTCCCTATATCGGATTCTTTTCGAATGCATCATCATCATCATCATCATCATCATGAATGGAGAAGATCCTGATGCAGAACTGCTAGCTTTGTCTCCAAGAACTCTAATGGCAACAGATGGACCAGAATCTACAGCTGCACGGGATGGGACACAATCTGCCATGGAAGCTGAAGCAAAGGAACAAGGATGAGGTGGTGAGGAAGAAGGTGTACCGTGTACGAGTGCCCGGAAAACACACGCGTCCAAAACGATCCTTCTCGGGAACCTCACATGGAACAATAAAAACATCACCATAATGTAAAGTGCATATTTTGTTGGCTGCTTAATTTGTGGAAGGTCATGTTGCAACATGACTGTTTTGGGCAGAAAAAGATAGAAAAATTCCATAATCTCAGCGCAGGTTTTTAAAGAGCAAAGAGAATATTTTGCGCGTTTAATATGGAATGGATATATTTGTTTCGAAATAATACAGTCCAAATCCATCTTCAATTCAGATTTATTTGTGGGATATTGCAGAATATTTTGCGCGTTTAATATGGAATGGATATATTTGTTTCGAAATAATACAGTCCAAATCTATCTTCAATTCAGATTTATTTGTGGGATATTGCAGAGTTTTAATTGGAAAAGGATATTCTGCATTATTTTAGGAATTGGAGATTAAAAGAATTCCTTATTCCAAAGAGTTTCTGTTTTAAACGTGGTTTAATTGGAATGGAATTCTACAGCCGTGGAGATGACTTAATTCACACGGCATTGAGCTATAAAATGGACAATTAGCTGGGAGCCTGATTTGCCGATCTTACGAGAAAAAAAATTCCCTTCGGGGTTTACCTTAGGCCAGGCCAGCGTCGTCGTCCACGGTTTTCAACAACCACAAACACTTGGGACGTGTGTTAAAGCTCGGGTGGAAGAGATCTTGCCGCACCTTCGTGGAAAAGTAGGTAATCATAGAAGCAACTACTAGAGAGCGAACTAGTAGTGTGATAGGCTAGCAGGAATTGCCATTAGATTGTAATAGACCGGACATATTTGTTACTATCTAGTGAAGGATCTTTACACAGGCTACGGCCCCACAGATGTAGGTGCGATGCACTGAACTACGTGATTAGATTGTGTGTCATTTTAAGTTTTCTGCACTTACTGTTTTCACGTTGCAACATCACTTTTCTGCAGTAAAACTAAAACATGTATAGAAAATAGTAAATTGGTAGAATGGTGGAACTTTCAATTGGTATCATAGATTACACTCTTCTAATCCTCTTGCGAGGAGAGTGATCGATCTGCTTACTATGGCCAAGGAAGGAGGATCCATCACACGAGCGCCGTTACTGGTTGATGGAAGCTACCCGGATTGGAAGACTTGCATGCGTATGTTTATTGATCAACTCGATGATGATGCTTGGAATATGATCGAGATTGGTTAAAATCCACCTACCGCAACAAATCATGCTGGTGAAACGATTCTGAAACCTGCCCCATGGACTGATACTGAAAAGGCATTGAAGAGGCTCAATAGTAAAGTCTTGAGTGCTTTGTATAATGGGGGTAAAGGATGACCAGTTCAGGATCATCTCTAGATGTACAACTGCCGAGGCTGCCTGGGAAGCCCTTGAGAAAAAACATGAAGGATCAAGACCAGTCAGGAAAATTAAGCTTGGAATGATTAAATCTGAATTTGAGAGTTTGGAGATGATGGAGCATGAAACTGTTGATGAGTTCAGTACCAGATTAAAGGATTTAATCCATAGGGCTCATCAATTTGGTGAACATTATACTGAAGTTCAAGTTCTGGGCAAAGTAAAAGGTCACTTCCTGAGAGATTTTCAGGGTTAGTCGTGAATTTGGAGATAAACTCTCAGCTGGATGGTGTTACCCTAGATGAGTTAATGGGTTTTATGAAGACTTCAGAGATGCACACTGATAGGAATAAGGACAAAAAGGCAATGTCCTTTCATGTTTCTCAATCAAAAGGAAAAGGAAAATTGGAAGAGGTGGATAGTGCTAGCTCAGATGAAATGGCACTGTTGGCAAGGAGCTTTGGAAGATTTATGAGAGGGAATTAAGGCAGATGCTAGTCTGGGAATCAAGGTAGAGGAAATCAAGCCACTCAGAATCAAGGAACTCATAGTCAAGTCAGATTTTTTCCTATCCCTCAAGGTGCACAACCACAAGCAAATCAAGGTCAGGGAAATCAAAATTCTGATGCACAGAACTCAGCCAAAAACCTTCAAGAGGGAGATCTCACTCAGAATAGGCTCGGATCTGTGGATGACTTGCCAAGGGGTCCAGAAGGTACAAGACATGCTGGAAAACCTCAGTGTAAGGAATGCAATGGCTATGTACATCTTGCTTATCAATGTGGAAACTTTCTGAATCAACCTAAGGCCCTAATTGCTACTGGTGAAACTTGGAGTGATGATGAAGATGAGATTCAACCAGACAAGCATGTATCTTTTAGTGCCAAAATTATTGAATCTGGTCCAGTGTTGGAGGGAACAGATGAGACTAATGCTGAAAAAAATGGCACTATTTAAATTGCGTTTGCTGAACTGTATTGTGAATGGGAAAAGGCTGTAGAAATTATCAAAACCATGAAGAGTGCAGACAAAAGGAGTGTTGAAGCCCTAGAACTAGCTCAAGAGGTTGAATCTTTGAAGATGAAGGTCAACACCATGATAAATGACTCTTTGGTTGAGGAACAGGCAGGAGAAGAATTGACCTCAAGCCTTAAATCCATGACTGGAAGAGCTGAGAAAGCTGAATGGTTACTTGCTGATGTGTTAAAGAAAAATGAGATTTCAGAGGGAAAGAAACCCATGGATGATGTGAAGAAATCCATAAAGCTAAAGACAATGACCAAGAGAGCTAAAGATGCTGAGGTAGCTTCTGAAATTTGAAGAAGTTGGAGATCGTGACCACCAGAGCAATGAATGCTGACGAAAAAGTCAGGGCCATAACCATTGACTGTGATAATCTGGGAAAGAAGATTAGATCTATGACTGCCAGAGCTGAGGAAGCTGAAGCTACTATTCAGAAATTCAACAAAGGTACAGCTGAGCTGGATGAGTTGTTGGTCATGGGGAAATATGCAGGGAATAAGCATGGTCTGGGCTGTAACAGCAAGGTATCAAATCCTCAAATAAACACTAGTGCAAACATGTGCATTCACGGCGCACGATTCACGGCGGTTTGGGAGGTTCCGACGTCGTAACCATATAGGCTGTGGATGTTCCGATATCGGAAGTCCTTAGGGAGGAGTTTGGACGAGTATTAACGGCGGTTATTATAAAACCGCCGTGATTGGGAGGTTCCGATTTCGTAATCCCAACCGTAACTGCACCGGAGATTGCAATTGATGTCTGAAACCTAACCGAAACCGCAACCGATTTTGGTTCCGATATCGGAAGGTTAGCAGCAATATTGAAATTCTTTTTCCTTTCTTAAATTTAATTTTATTCAATTATTTTTCTCTCTTATCTTCTCGCCTCCCATTCTTTTCACTTCCTAGATTCAACTTTTTTCTTCGTCTTTCTCCGATGAATCGCCGCCGCTGTCGCATCTATCCCGTGTAGAAAGCCCAGGGAGAGGAGAGTGCCGTCTACCTCCTTCTCGAGAGCATTAGGGTTTGTCGGGCTTGGAGCAGCCGCTGTCGCCGCCGCTTGGAGCCGGTCTCGCATGGGAAACCACCAGGAGGCTTGTTTTTTCGGTTCCTAAAACAAAAACTCGGTCGGCGGCTCTTTCTCCAATTGTATATATACCCATAATACTTTTCTTTCGATTCAACTTTGTACCTTTATTGATTTATGTGAGCAATTTTGTAGTTTAGCTTTATTTTGTTGTTGCAGTTATTGGGCATTCTGTTGTTTGATTTATGTCGCTTGATTTATGTGGAATGTAGGTATCGGAGCTGCCTCCATGGGAGAGATTTATGTCTCTTGTGTGTTTTTGTTAAAAGCTTGTTTCTTTTATGATATTGCTCTTGTTCACGTCTATTCACCCTATGTTTATGGTGTCAATTTTATCTATGCATGTAGAAGTTGCTATCTCCTCTGATACAAGTTGGAAACGGGCTTCAATCTCTTGCATACTAGGAATACCCTTCAAAATCTGCAATCTTCTGTTTAGCTTAAACATTTGTTATCATCAGGTAATAGCAATATTTAACTCTGTTATTAGTGATGTTTTTTTCCCACTGGAGACCTTCAGTTTCAGTTTCCTACCAGTATGGGAACAACTGTTTGTTTTATCATTATCCTGCAATGTTAAGCTTAGCAATGGAGGTTGGTCCATGGGTTTTCTGATCAAAGGTTATAAAATATTGTTTATGTTTGGCTTTGTTTTTTCCTAAAAAGTTTAGGTACGGTTGTATTCTTTTCGGTGGTTTAGATCAGTGTTCTTTGCAGAAAGCTTCAAAGTGTGTAAATTGCTTGAGTACCTTTTATGGTTATTACATGTCTTCAAAATGATTTATGCTTATTATAGTTCCTAAATGTGCTCTTCAGAATGTATGGTGAAGTTTGGCATGAAGATGGTGAAAAATATAAAATGTCAAAGCAGTAAACTTTATCAGCAATTTTTCTTTTCTTTGATGAACTACTTTGTCAGTAAACTTATCCTCATGGTTTTTGCCTCTGTTAGAAACTCCGGTGCAGAAAAGTAGAGTTCGATTTTCTTCTGAATCATTGGCTAACAATTGAAGTTTTGAGTCTATTCATATTGCTTACTCATTAGTCATTACAGTCATTACAATGTTTTGTTAGTAATCTACGTTATTTCCCTACTGCATGTACTACGTGACATAAAATACATGATGTTTTCCTACAGACATCTGATCTGAATGCATTACTATATCATATAATTGTCCATAATCTTAATGAATACTACAATCTTTTCAACTTCATGTTTTGTTTGCAGGTGAGTATCCAATAACCAAGGGCGGGAGGAGGTCTACTGAGCGCATGGAATTTTCAAGTGAAATCAGCAATGTATTTGCATATAGAAAGGGCTCAAAAGATGGGGTGTCTAGCGATGAAGAAAAAGGCTCAAAAGAGCATATAGAAGCTGCATGTGTTCCCTCTCATAATTTTGCCGGCAATTTTTTTTTAGTACTCCCTGGGGAGTTTCCGACGTCGTAACACCCTATCCTGGACACTTTCCGATATCGGAACCAAAAAACCAACCACGGCGGTTTTTTCGATGACCAGCTACGGCGCAGCCAACAACGGCGATTTTTAACCGCCGTAAAACCACCAAGAAACCGCCGTAAATGGCCTATTTCTGCACTAGTGAAAGAAGACAATCTTTGTTCCTGCTGGAAACCAAGCATCTACCAGTCAAAGAACCACCAGAATAAATCAGTCCAAATATGTACCTATTCCAGAGATGAAGGTTTCTCAGGGAGTAGTAACAAGGAAAACTCCTCCTAAGTGATGTGATTACTGTATGAGCCAGGGACATAATGATTATCAATGTATGAAACTGCTGAGAGATATTATGAGAGGTAAACAATTTTCATCATGTTGCAACATGGAACCTGAGCAGTAGAAGAGACTCACCAAAAAGGTATGGGTACCTAAATCTTCTTTGAATTGTTATGTAGTTCATACCTGTTATAGTGTGTATGCCAGGAACACTTGGTACTTTGACAGTGGATTGCTCGAGGCACATGACTGGATCCCCAGATCTGTTGAGCAATGTTCTACCATGGATTGGTACAGTACGATTTGGAGATGACAAAATTAGTAAAGTCATTGGTAAGGGAGAGTTTCAGATACAAGACTTCCATGTATTCTATGATGTCCTTCTGGTGGAGGATCTTAAAGCAAATCTCATCAGCATTAGACATCTTTGTGATCATCAAATGAATGTGCACTTCGATGAGTCACTATGTACTGTCAAACAAGGCACTAATGGGATTCTCACAGGGAAACAATCGTTTGATAATTGCTATATTTTGGAGCCATCAATTACCTGTTTGAGTGCTAAGGTTGACAACTCGACTTTGTGGCATCGAAGATTGGGTCATGCGAACACTAAGGCATTGAGTAAAGCATCTCGGATTGAAGCTATCAGAGGATTGCCTCAAATTACTCATCAGAAGGATATGGTCTATGGTCCATGCAAGGAGGGAAAACAGACAAGGTTTCTCACTCAGCCATTAATGACATCACAACCTCTCAGAACTTGAAGCTACTCCATATGGACCTTATGGGACCAGTCAATATTTCAAGTGTGTCAGGAAAAAGATTCATCTTTGTTTGTGTTGATGACTTCTCAAGATACTCATGGGTTGAGTTATTGGCTGAAAAATCTGAGATAGTGAGTATTATTAGAGACCTTATGCTACGTCTAAATACTAAAAAGGCTAATGCAAATCAGAGGGTTTTCAGCATCCAAACCGACAATGGAGGAGAATTTAAGAATGATGCTAAGAATGAATTTTGCTCGGCCAATGGGATCAATCATATTTATGCACCTCCATTCTCTCCACCCATGAATGGTATTGTTGAGCGTAAGAATAGAACTATACAGGAAATGGCTCGGACTATGTTAGCTGAGTATGATGTGCAAAAACGCTGGTGGAGTGAGGCAGTCAAGACTGCATGTTATGTTATAATTCGGGTGTACTTGAGGCCTTGGACTGAGAAAACAACATATGAGATCTGGAAAGGGAAGAAACCTAGTGTGGCGCATTTTCATGTGTTTGGTGCTGACTGCTACATTCTTAGAGATCGAGAAAAACTTGGAAAGTTTGAATCTAAGTCTGACTTGGGTGTATTTCTTGGGTATTTATTGAATAGTAGAGCTTACAGAGTGTTCAATAAATGCACTGGAACTGGAGTCTATTAATGTAGTTGTGAAGGATGTCCCTGACAGAATTTCTGATGATGTTGATGATGGTGAATTAGTTCAGAAACCATCTACTCAAAGTGATAATGTCTCAAAAATTTTCTCCCCAGGAACCATGTCCCAGTTCTCATGTTGCAACACCACCTCCAGTTGTAGAAGAGTGAAATTCCTCAGACACCAGAAATTAAGACTAGCAGTCCAACCACTACAATCTCCTCACAGAGTAATGATGAAGCTCCCTCAAATGATATGCCTAAGCCAACCGATAATGAGTCAGATACCTCTGATGGATCTGATGAGGAAAGTACAGAAGGAGTTACTGGAATCACTCTGAGATCGAGAAATCCACGAGGAGTACCACGGTTGAACTATACTCAGATGCACCATGGAAGCCGCAATGTATCACAAGTGCCAAGAAGTCCAAGTCCACAGTTGCTTCTGCCTGGAGAAGGGGAAAGGTGCTCTCTGATTCTGAGGAGGATGTTGCATGATCTGTTATTCTATTTTTTGTCTCTCTCCTTTCTTTGTGTTGTTCTATTGAATATTAGTAGGGTCCTTTGGCATTTTATGGCCCCAGGGGGAGATGATGTGTTTGATGACTTGGATTTTTTGATGACTGTAGTTTGATTGTTGATTCTATCTTTTCTGCTACTTGAATTTTTGTGATAGACTCAACTTATGGTTACCTCTGATCATAAGCTTGTATTTCAGTTCTATTGATGGTCGTGTTAAGATTCTGAGTTCAGTGGAGATTTTTAAAATGATTGGGTCCAAAAATTGCCAAAGCGGGAGATTGTAAAGTCCATATTTTGTTGGCTGCTTTGGCAGAAAAAGATAGAATATTTTCCATGTTCCAGCGCAGTTTTTGATGGATGGAAGGAAATATTTTGTGCTAATTTTCTATGGAAACTACAGTCCTAATGGGTATCTACAACTAGGGATGACACTGGGGCGGGTTTTGGTGGTGACCTGCCCCATTTGCACCGGTTTGGGGCGGGGATGGGGAAAAGTTGATGGGTAATGGGGCGGGGATGGGGATGAAATCACAACCCGTCATGGGTCATGGAGCGGGGATGGATATTATACATCACCCGCCCCAACCCGCCCCATCCCCGTTATACCCGCACCATACCCGGCCCGCCCCAATATAATTATATTAATTAATAAAAAAATAATATTAATTAATTTCTACTCTAATTTAATAATCAACCCCTAATAGTTAAAATGAGAAGAAAACTAACAATAATAATGTATTTGGACTATTCTTTGACAATCGTTTTTATAATTACAAAATTCTTGTTTGCTTCAAATTTGAGTGAAATTTCAATTACATTTTTTTGTTTGGGTTTGAGATTTTTGTCTTTTTAAAGATTTTATATTTCTCAATATAATTATTATTGCGTTTGAGTAAAAGTTATATAAACACATGTATTTTAAACTGATATAAGAGGTGAGTGAGGATGGGTCATGGGTCATGGGGCGGGGATAAGTCATGGGGCATGGGGTGGGGCGGGTCATGGAGCAGGGATGGTTTTATAATAAAACCCGATGGGGCGGGGATGGTTTTTAATTTTGTACCCATCATGGGTCATGGGGCTTTGAATTTATGAATAGTAGCTTCAGCTTCCTCAGCTCTGGCAGTCATAGATCTAATCTTCTTTCCCAGATTTTCACAGTCAATGGTTATGGCCCCTGACTTAATCACAGTAAGTAGGGACATTCATTTGGTATCAGAGCAAGGTCACTACGTGACTCCTATAACAGGGAGTGTGAGATCCTATCTACCAACAATGGCCGAAATTGATGAAAACCAACTTGCGCAACTCATGTTGCAACGTCATTCCGGAGTATATGAAGCAAGCAAGCTGGATCTGGAGTCAATGTTAACTCGAAGAGGACTCTGTTTTGAGAGAGTTTGTATGGCTGCCAAGAATCCGAGAATCAACCAAAATCTGTCCGATCTTTGGAAAATCCATGTTGCAACGTGGATTATGGTTTTGACAGAAGTTGACAGAAAATTCCAGCAACAAGGATTTCAAGAGCTTAACCCTAATCATTGTTCTACAAGGTATTCAGCTCTTTCTACTGTGCTCACTGGATTTTGATCATAATATTGGTTGTATGTGCATAGTAGTAACTTATTTGGAGAAGGGTTTGATTTGATTGTTGTGGGTTGTGATTGTCTTTGGATTCTTTCCCAAATCTCTGTGCCTTGGTGCTTCCTGTCGTGTTCTGAGTATATTTGAGTAATGGAATGGTTTTAGATCAAGCTAGAATTTGTGTGGTTTGCTAGCTCTTGTATTGATGGTTTGATCTGAGGAATTCGAGCTATGAATGATCTTAAGAACTCAAAGACGTTGAAGACAGGGGGAGTTGATTCTGTAATAATGGGATGATGGATTGTTTTACACTAAACCTTGGTAGGTGGTTCAGTGAACTTCTTTCTTTGCAACCTGAAACTTTTTTCGAATTTAAATTTTAGATGAAAAACATAGAGGATTCTAATGTCGAAGTCAGGGGGTCGGTCACTTATGATCTGAATGAGGATTTGGTTATTACGACATCATAATCTAGTAGAGTGACAGAGGTGCAGTTTATTGATGTTGCAACATGCTGGTATTCTGGATGAACGATTGAAGGTTGTTGATGTTGCAATACGAGATTTTTGAATGACCTTGGGAGAGTTCTTTTGCAGGCCTTTGGCTAATTCATGGACCCAAGGGGAGATATATATGGATGACTGTATTACTTTTTCTGCCACTGAATTTTTTTGATTGGATTTAGTGGTATGGTTAGTTTCAACTCGGGAGGAAGTTTTGCTCGTTGAATTTTTTTTGAAGATCTGAGTTTGTGTTGAGCCATCCATTGTGTCCACAAATTGCCAAAGGGGGAGATTGTAAAGTGCAGATTTTTTTGGCTGCTTTGTGGAAGGTCATGTTGCAACATGACGGTTTTGGGCAGAAAAAGATAGAAAAATTCCAGAATCTCAGCACAAGTTTTTAAAGAGGAAAGAGAATATTTTGCGCGTTTAATATGGAATGGATATATTTGTTTCGAAATAATACAGTCTAAATCCATCTTCAATTCAGATTTATTTGTGGGATATTGCAGAGTTTTAATTGGAAAAGGATATTCTGCATTATTTTAGGAATTGGAGATTAAAAGAATTCCTTATTCCAAAGAGTTTCTGTTTTAAACGTGATTTAATTGGAATGGAATTCTACAGCCGTGGAGATGACTTAATTCACACGGCATTGAGCTATAAAATGGACAATTAGCTGGGAGCCTGATTTGCCGATCTTACGAGAGAAAAAATTCCATAGAAGCAACTACTAGAGATCTTGGGACGTGTGTTAAAGCTCGGGTGGAAGAGATCTTGCCGCACCTTCGTGGAAAAAAAAGTAATCATAAAAGCAACTACTAGAGAGCGAACTAGTAGTGTGATAGGCTAGCAGGAATTGCCATTAGATTGTAATAGACCGGACATATTTGTTACTATCTAGTGAAGGATCTTTACAAAGTTACGGTCCCGCAGATGTAGGTGCGATGCACTGAACTGCGTGATCATATTGTGTGTCATTTTATGTTTTCTGCACTTAATGTTTTCACGTCGCAACGTCACTTTTCTGCAGCAAAACTAAAACATGTATAGAAAATAGTAAATTGGTAGAATGGTGGAACTTTCACATAAAGCATGTCAAACAGTAGTTATCCCAGCCGGGCGTTCACCACAGCTTTATGATGCCACCTCGGTGATCAACTGGAGGCGAGCTTCACCGTCTCGGTGATCTTCTTGCAAATTCTTCACGGCTCCGATTCGGTGAGGGAGCCCGTGGAGGTTGCAAATTGCAATTGATGGCAGTAGAGAGGGAGTTGGATGAGTTGATGGAGGTCGGGTGGTGGCGAGAGCTAGCTGTGCCGCGAAGGCGGAGCCAAAGGAGAGGCGGAGGAGCAAAACATGATGGCGATGATTGCGTATGAATATTGGTGGGTTTAATCGAAATATAAGAAACTTTTGGATTATAATACTAATTAAACATTAATTCAATAGTAATGTACGGAATTAAAATTAAACATTAATTTTGGTAATTAGTTTCGAAAATAAGGTTAGTTAGGCAAAAAATTCCAGTTTATAGCTCAAACAAATAATTTTAGACACTTTATAGCTCCAACAAATAATTTTTGGCCCCTAAGCAATTTATGTTAAATTTTTAACATCATATAAGGATATTTTAGTAATTTTTTTTTAATTCAAGATCCCCAACCTTTCCATCCAAAATACCGTACATTATTCTTGCCTACGCATTTCCTCATTTTGCTGATGACGAAGCCGGAATTCCCTTGAATATCCACCCACTTTTGATGATCATGGGTTGGGTTTGGGTCGGGTCGGGTCTACTAATATCTGGACCCGACCCGTTTAAAAATAGTAAGACTCATACCCGACGGGTCTTTAAAAATGAAATTCAGACCCAAACCTGATGGGTCTAATGGGTCCAAGGGTCTCAAACGGATCTTTAATAAAAAATAACTATTTTAACTTTATCATAAGAAATTTTAAAATAAATACGTAATAGGTTGATAAATCACAAAATTTGAATACAAAGTTAATACTTTCAGATAGTCTACGATATGACATTGTTAATTTTCATCAATCCACAAATACAAAAACACATAATGTTTAATGAGCTCTTCTCCAGGAAAAGAAGTCGAACACTTCTGGTGTTTTCTGGACTTATATTCTGTTGTGTGTTGTGTACTTGCGTACGTGTGTAGTTGTGTGCGTTTATTGAAAGCATTAGGATTTGGTTTCGCATTACCGCATTACTAATTAGTAATTAGTTTTATTGGACTTGAAACCTATTTGAGTTGACTTGTGAAAGTCCAAATGTATTGGACTTGTTTTACTACTCCCTTCCCAAATTGTTGTGTCCAATTGCTTTTGGTACAATCTTGAAGAAATCTGATGTGGCAATGATGTGGATGGTAGGGTAGGTGAAGTATGTGAGAGAGGGTTAATAGTTTATATTATAATTTGTTGCCAAAAAGGGAAATGAGTAAATATCTTTGGGACGAACCAAAAGGGAAATTTGATACATCTCTTTGGGACGGAGGGAGTAATAATTATAAATATTAGTACATATTTATATAATACATATATGTTTAATGGGTCTGGGTCGGGTCTGGGTTGAGTCTGAATCTTAACATTTAGTATCCGGACCTAAACCCATTTATTTAATGCGGGATCCGAACCCGACCCAAATTCGTTGGGTTTTAAAAAATGGAATCCAAACTCGGCCCGATAGACCTAAACCCACTGGGTCTGGGCGGGTACGAAGTATATGTTAAGTAACGGAAAAATAATAATAAAAGAAAGCTCTCGATGACCTGATCCAGGACCGTAGCCACAATCGAGTAGTGCCAATCGTTCAACCAAGAAACCTGGATTTTTCATCATAACACTACATGACAACGTTTGCCCTGCTATAAAATAGTAAAAAAACCAAAAATCAAGAATTAAGAAGGAAATTTTTTTAAACTTTGTGTTTGGTATAAGTAAAGTTGACCAATAGGCACTTATTTCGAAAACTGCTATGATCCGCTTCTACTTCTAGCTGCAAAAACAGCTTCTTCTTTGCTAATAAGTTATTTTTTCAGTAGTTTGCCAAACATTAAGATACGTTGTGCTATGCCAAACATAGTCTAAATCAACAAAGTACGTACTGAGCAATATTTAAGCACTTATTTTGAAAATTGCCATGATCAACTGCTACTTTTGGCTTATACTTTTGACGACTAAAACAGCTTCTGCTGTGATCAGCTTTTGTTTTTCGGCAGTTTACCAAACATTAAAATTAACTATTGTACTCTAAGCACTATAGTTGAAAAGATATGCCAACCACAGTCTAAATCCACAAAGTACGTATCAGCTGGGATGGTGTTTGTACACGTAGTAGTTTTGCAAGCTGGTTCAAAGCGAATAGCAAGAGATACATAAAGTTGTTGCTAATCCAGAATAATTTGATGTATGGTAATTTGTTAGCAATGTTTAGACATATTTCAAGAATTATTAGTATGTTAGTTACAACCCACATAAAGCACTACATGAATCCCATGATTAAGCTACTATAATTCTTCACTAATTTTAGCGTGATATGCCACAACAGCTCAGCAGATTCTTGATAACTTTGCTTCAACCGTTCAACCGTTCAACTCCTTAACTACCCTAAACCTGGCAATCTGAATACAGAATAAACCACAAGAACACAACATTAGCATGGCTAAATAGACACTTGAAAACACAATGAACGAGCAGGTAAAATCATAGCTAAAGAAGCGGCATAATACAATATTACGACAGCTGAAAAACACCGCAAAATCAACCAAAAACAAAGATATTTTAACAGGTAAAATTCATAATCAAATCACCATGCTGGCTTAGAAAGACTGGCATAATAAAAGGCAAAGTACTAACCGGAGAGGCCTACAGGCTAAAACGCGAGAGTAAAAGGTCGAGCCATTCCGCGGGAAGGAACATGGACGCCGGCACCACTATCATCTCAGCATAGATCACATACTCTACTATCCATGTGAATGTCGTCCTCTCAAACTGAACGGCATAGGTTCCCATTTCACGCAAAATCCAAAAGTCTACGATCATCCAAGCTCTACAAATATTCCAGTTATTTTTTCACAAGGTAGATTTTTTCTCATATTTAAAAAATGAAACAGAATTGAACTTGTACATACCCAGGTGGTAAACTCGGATAATCATCCTGCTCCATTCGAATCTCAAAAGTGATTGTGCCCTTACATACATAAAGAAAGACCTCGGCCACTTTCTCCGAACCCCTGTTAATTCTAAATCGTGGGAGAAACGAATGACATACGCAAACAATTATTGGAAAATATGTAAAAAACTTGATTAAATTACCTGGCGTTGATATTTGACAGTTTCTCGGAGGACTGATAAGCCGGACGTGAGTCGTAACTGGGGAAGTAAGGATCATAGTAGTAAAGCAGAGCAAGCAGAGCACATACGAAGACTGGAACAGAAAACAGGACGAAGTAACGAAGCCGAGCCATAGCCTAAAATAAATATTTAAATGATCAAAAAACTCAATATACATAACAATTACTCATTCAAAATGCAGAAACTTTAGATCCTTGTAGGTGGAGGTCATTGTGGTGTCAATATTCAAATGTTCATGTTTAGAGTACTGTTAAACTAAGGAAATCTGGCTTTGCAATTTGCAAACGGATCATACATTAATGCAATTGGATATTTGGAACAAACTTCAACACAGAAACCAAAGTCCCGAAGGGATTTATGAGAGCACAAACCAATGATAATGGCCAAGAAATAGACAACTCTTATCATGCAACTTTCCTTAACATATGTTCAATTCTCATTTTGCAAATTTTCTTAACCAATGTTATTTTCCACTTCCATCTGTTATGATTCACGTTTCCGACCAATGGAAATGGAAATCAAGAGACAAAAATGAGTCAAATAGCTCAAGTTTTAAAAATTTGCAACTTTTCTCGATATGAAAGTGGAAATCAAGAGTCTAACATAACATTAGAGCATGCAATAGGCCTACCCAAAATTCATCCACCTCGAATACATATTAGTGTGGAAAAACACCTATAAAAGTTCTAATAACAATTATATATATTTAAAAGGATAAATATTTAAAAGTGCTAATAACAATTATATTTTGTAAAAACTTTATTCAATAAACCTTCCCAATCATCAATAATGAAGTTTATATGTACAAATAGAATTAAAATTAAATTTTGAGGATTATAAATTGCAAGGGATAAAGAGTTAAAATTTCCAATCTAATTAATTTTCTTAATTATAACCTAGTTTATTTATCACATGGAGATATTAAAATTTAAAAAATGAACCTACGTTTATGAAATTGAATATTGAACATGAATTTATCTACGTACTTAATTGATTAAAATTTATTTTTTCATGATTAATAATTTTACTACTCCTAGCTAGTCCAAATGCAGTCATCTAAAATCTATCTTCCCCCAAAAGTAGCAGCTTCTCCTTATTAACTCCCTAAATCCCCAGACGCGCCAATAATCCAATTCGAATACACAGTAATCCTTTCCCAATCAAAAAATCATCAACTAAATACGCAGGTCTGTCACATTTGATTTAATTGATTGATTGGAGCCCCTGGTGATTTGATTCAGATTCCACCGACTACGTACACAAGCTAATACAAACAACCAAAATCTATAGTTTAGACTGCTCAAACTATGAGCAAAGAACCTGAACTATGAGCAAAACAATATTTAAGTGATGTAATAAACTTACAAGCTGATTCGAATGTCACCGTGGACTAGATATTCGAGTCTCTGTTCTTCAGCTGATGTTATGTTATGTGGAGTAGATCTGGAAGGAGAAATGGAGAATAGAGAGAAATAATCTTCAGCTGATGTTATGTTATGTGGAGTAGATCTGGAAGGAGAAATGGAGAATAGTCATATTACCTTAAAAAGGCATGCAGTACCTATAACGTGAAAGAAATCCAGTCAATTACTTGATATATAGTCAAAGAGAATTATTGATATCTACCTCAAATGCTCCTCCACCTTTCCACCTTCTCCGACTACGCCTTTGATCCTCCACTGTAACTAACGCCACCACCACCTCCGCCGCATCCGGCCCCAAACACCCGCTAATCTCAGGTGAAGGAAATTCTCCGGTACGGCAAGACGATCTCAGCATCATTCTCATCGTCCCAAACTGAAATATAGAGGTCGAAGTTGCAGGGGTCGCCTCGCCATTGCAACGGTATGGCTACCGGAATTCCAGATGCCGCCATAGCCACCGCTCTTCGATACCAGGGAGAGGCGGCGACAGTTTCTGCACACAGATCCCACTATTTGGAGCTCCAATTGCAGCTACCGCACCCGAAAATCAAGGAGAATTTGCACTCCTATTTTCCGTCCATCTTCGTCCCGCCAAGACTGACGGAGTTAATATATTCAGTGTCCTTTGGTACATATTTAGTACAATTGATCATTCACTACTTCAATTCAATTTAGTACATATCTTTTATAAAAGTCAAGTGATATTTGACCTTTTATTATCTCTACTCAATTTAGATTAAAGAAAATCAATTAAGGAAGTTCATTACTTGTTGAAAGTAACAAAGTAAAGACTAGCCAATAATTATAAAGAATAGAAAGTATCAAATAAGGCACCTTACGGTAAGGGCAAGTCTAAAAGAGACCACATTCTACAAGATTTGGGGTTATTTATACAATTATTTTAATTATTTGAGTTAGTTTTGTTTGTGACTGATATTTTTTATATTTGAGTTTGAACTTTATTTGGGTTGATCATTTATTTGATATGATCTTTTAGGTTTTGTACCTGATGTTTTTATTTGATTTGATCCTTTAGGTTTTGGGCAATATTTTTCACTTCATTTCATTAATCTTTTATGTTTATGGCCCAAATCATTAAAACAATTTGTATATCATCTAGTGGAAAAAGGGTCTACCGCGGCGGTTCCGCCTTCAATGCTCGGCGGTTATCAACCGCCGGCGGCAGGGGCGCCGTGCAACGGAACTGGAATTGCTCGGCGGTTCTGAACCGCCGCGCAAGGTTGCGAGTTCGCAACCTTGTCAGGTTCATCCGGTTGCGAGTTCGTAACGAGCTAGAAGGTGCAGGTTGTTTTCGAGTGTTGCGACAGCGGATGCTCCTCCGGTTCAAAGGTTGGGAACTCGCAACCATCATTTCAGGTTAGGGTCTATGTTTGTTCCTGAATCTGGTTACGATGTCGTAACCTAATTAGGTTCTGCTAAAAAAATACCGGCCAAAACTGGCCGGTAAAATTATAATGCCAAAAAATTATAATGCCAAAAACGAAGAAAATAAACAGAGCTACACTTCAATATAAATACAGAATATTCGACATATTACAAGCATCAATACATGAATGAGTTTCTTCCAACTTTCATACAATTAGATCAAAATTGAAGAAACCAAAAGTTAATTTAGGAATTCACTATAGCCACCTCTTGCATCTGCTGTCGTATAGCTCTTAAGCACATTATGACTTGAAATAGCACCTGCACAAATGTTGAACTTAACTAATTAAAACATAACTTAAAACTATTTATGATTATTTAGTACTAGCAACTAAACCAACTCATACAACTTAAACAGACCGTAAAGCACCTATTGAAAAGATATAGAAGACATGATAAAACCCTCACCGTGAATCCTAAGCTCACAATTTCCTTCAACACCTGCAGTATAGTTATTTATATTTATTAATAATCTTTCACACATCACGTTATCCTTATTATGTTGTTCTCAACAGGTCACTTGATAACATAAAAATTGCAGCAGAAGACCATTGCAATAAACAAGCATACAATTACTGATTATCATAAACACATTTCCACATCAGTTATAAACCACAGCAACTTTATAACCCTTTGTGAATGCTATATTTCGAAGCAACATGGATCGTTCTTGATCAGAGAGTGTATTCCAGATTACAAGGATCTAATTGACACAAGAATTAATAAATTTTGAGCTACGGTTCATCAGTTACAAAATTTCAAAGTGAATTATAAAACTGATGCGAGCAGAAAAGTACTTAACAATTGCAGAACTTCAAGAGCATTTTTCTCACTCGTTTCTAAACCAAATTGTCTCATTCTTGATTCTAAATCATAGTTTGAAATCTCTTTTTTCCAAAACTAATAAATTTATTCCAAATAGACCAGCTGTGATATTTTTAAAGTGAGTTCCAAACTGATGCCAGCAGAAAACTGAAATTAGAAATTGCAGAACTTTAAAACCCTTTATCTCTCTTTTTACTTAGCCGAATTGGCCCATTCTTGTTTTGAACTTAACTTAAAAAGCCAATAGTTATAGTTGTCATCAGTACTCAACAAGACTTAATAAAACTAAAAAGAGCATAAAGAGAAACAAAGGGCTTACTTCTGTCTATGTAATGGTAATAGCCTCAGAAGGGATTGCCATTGAGCTTAGACTGGAGAACTCCTACAATGAGAGACAAGGAATTATTGATAAAATCTTAGAATCTCCAAGATGAAAAACGAGGGAAAGGCACATCCAATTGAATCCTAGCAAAAAACTATAAAATAACACAAATGTGTCTTGTAACCAAAATGTACGGCGAAGATATAATTTTTCACTGGAATACCAATCAATAAACAGAACATGAATTGCTATCTTCAATCTATCAAGCTCAATGCCTTCATAAGCTAATTTGTTTCCATAGTATGCAAAATTTTTAGGGAAAGATATTATTCCATGTACCTTCAGATGCATTCAACATAGAGCATAACCTGGGAAAAGTTATTTCAGTAGTTGAATTAAGTCATTGAGCGTCATATAACAACACCAATTTTGACTGCCAAAATAACCAAAACCAAAAATGGTCTAGATATTAACTTTAAAACACATCCTCAGATGTCAGCCTTCCATCCCTGCATTCTATGCCATCTCATATGACATCACCAATAGAAGTCTGTTAAGCAATAATTAAAAAAAATCAAATGAGACTAAACAGGATCCAGTTTGCACATGATTAATATTCAATAAGTAGATGAAAGAGCTCACCTAAAACTATCTTAATACCACCAAAATAATAACAGAGCCTTCCAAACTATCGTAAGAGCCTTCCTTTCTTTGTAGCATTCTCCGCCACCTTTGAACAAAATGGGGCTCACCGCCGCAACTCGTGGCTTCACATCTAACAGCTAACCATATTCGTAGCTTCACCTACACAGTAATAAAATTACAGGAGTTTAAACCAACTCACATCTAACTTTCAACTATATCTGTTCATCATCTAATTGAGCACAGTTCAATGCAAAAGGAAAAATTAAACCATTCAGAGTACTGGAGCATAATTCAATGCATAAGGCAAAAATCTTCAAATCACAAAATTCATAATCATAGTTCACGGAATGCAGTTAAATTGAAAAGGTTCTTTTCACACTACTTCTAACCATTTTTCAAGCGAATTTTTCCGGAACATGCATTAACTGAAATTAAGCCAAACAGAACGGAAAGTAACGACATTTTTATGGTCAAAATCTAGCCTAAAAAGCAAAAAAAAAAAATTACTTTACCATCGTTGCCGTCCCCTTTGGGGCAGCCGTACCAGGTGGCGATGGAGCTCCAGTGAGAGCCCTAAGGTGGGCTGTCGTTCCATCAGGCGGCATCATCAACATGGCGGAGATGGCGACCTGAGAGGCGAAGATCTAGAAGAGTAACACGAGGCAACCAGAAGCATTTGGTTTGAGATAGGATAAGATTTCAGATTGAGTATATAAAGGATAAGGTATTAACGACTGAGATTCAGTTTTGAAAAATCTATTCACGGTTCAGATCAAAACAAAATAAAAGTCAATATTATATTAACTTTTTTTTATTTATAACTGATATTTTATTATTATTATTTACAGTAATGCAAGAAATTCACTTTTCTTCCAATATTAATACTTTTGTAAATGTTGAGTATTTTTTGAGTAACATAAAAGATTATTTTTTGAGAAAAGCAAAATAATAGTATAATTAATAAAAGAAACATTACTAAAATAGTTATTTTATTTAGTTATTGTGTGTATATATCAGGAAGACTTTAAATTTACTAATTATTTTTGTTATACTTTTTAAAGCTTTCACTTTTTGTAAAAGATATTTTAGGATAGCATTTAATTATTGCAATTATGATTTAAATATCAAGATGTGTTAAGATAGTTTGGGAATATTCCTTGAATGTTTCTTTTTTATCGTCTACAATTATAAATGGTAAAATTCAAAAAGGATAAAAGTAGATTTAGATTGAGTGAGATTACAAGAGTTTTTGACTCTTTTTTTCGAACTTAGTCTCTTGCAAGAAAGAAGTAATGAATGATCCTTGAATAACTAGAATGTCCATGATGTAATCGAAGTTTGACATTTGATTAGTTAACTCAATATAGTTAGTTCTATCGAATGTCCATGAAGGTTTGACATTTGATTAATTGAATTCATTTACTTAGTAAGTGTAGAGAGTCAAATAAGAGTTGATTAGCTAATCATTTTAGTTAATTAGTTTTTATAATAAGTCACGTTATGGTTGAGCTTTGATTAATTTAGTGACGAGTCATTAATTTTCACTTAAGTTCAATTCAGTTTCGTTCAATTCAATTCAGTCAAGTTCAGTGTAGTAAGAAATAAGATCTGGCATATAGGGCCTTAGTAAAGATTTAAAGTAACAGTCAGGTGGCTTGATTCGAGCACCAGTCCAGTCACAGCAAAATTGAAAATCGATTATCTCTATCATTTATAGCAAGGGAGAGGGCGACGGGGCGGGGCGGAAAATCTGAGAAATCGCAGAGATCTTGGTGACGGGCGGAATTGCAAAGTAAGGGGTGGAGGAGTTCTAGATCTTGAGAAATTAATAAACCAATCCCTTTTAATTCATATTCTGCTTGGTTACGAGTTCGCAACTGCGTCAGATTCAATTTAAAATAACCGCAGCCGCAGTTACGATGTCGTAACCGGAACGAACGGCGGCGGTTTTTCAAAACCGCCGCGTAACGTATCGTTGGTCGGCGGTTTACTGTGCATAATATGATCCGGACAGGGTTACGAACTCACAACCGATCAAGCACCGGTTTTTGGGAAACCTGATCAAGGTTGCGAACTCGCAACCTAATTGCACGGCGGTTCTTGTAAGTTTGGCAGGAACCGCCGCGAAAAAGAGCCGCGGTAGACCCTTGTATAAGGTGATCTTCGTTTACCCTATTCTTGTTATATCTCTAACTGTTCTCAGATCTTCATATGACTTTGGACATCTAACATGACAAAGTAAGAGCCTCAAAAAATATCTTTCACCGTCCCTCGGGCTAACGGCAACTAATTTTCCAATAACTTGCTTATTTTTTCTCTTTGTCCAAGAACATTTACTGGTGGACCATACAAATTGCTCTGGAAATTCTTTGTACAGTAAATTCATCCTCATTGCATCCGAATCATGCTCGTTCATCCAGAAGCATCCTGTTAGTGTTGTTCTTTTCGAAAATTCATTGGCGGCAACGATGTCAAGAGATTCATCTTTCTTGAAAGTAATGAATTGTTGACTGGGGAGATGCACCTGGAGGGTGTATACTGATGGCTTCATTTGATTTAGCTTAAAAGTAAATATTCTCCATGCCGCTTCTGAAGGTCCAATCTAGCGAGCATCTTGTCGCAACCTTTAAAAATGTAGACGCTACTGAGAGTATTACGTATCTCAACATTAATGTGACAGTCAAATATCGCAGACAAGTAGCGGTTATATGTAGATACCCAATTGTTTCCCATTTTAACCTTTCGTATTTCAACAGTCCTTCCATCATCTCTTCTTCTGTATAGTGGGAAACTATCTTTAGCCTGTGATGTTGATTGCCTAAACGGTTTTGGGAATCCATATTTACATTTTCCATCTTCATACAAGAACACATAGGATTGAACTCTCCACAAGGTCCGTGTATCATGTTTTTGGTCACGATCTCATATAAATGAGGATCTTTTTCAGGATCAGGCAACTCTGCACAGACTATTCGATCATGTCCATCTGGCCCTAATGGTTTACTGCCTGGTTTAAAAATGATCAACATGTGAACATGGGGTAAACCTCTTTTCTGATATTCTATGGCATATATGAATGATTCAACGGCACCTAAAACTTCCTTTGTAACCAATTCCTCCTTCAATTGCTCAAGTTTACCTTTAAAAACTCTGGCACATAGATTGGGCCTATCATTTGCCGTGATCCCATGTTTCAAATATATTTTAATCTCCGGCCAACTTGGGTTGCAGGTCACTGTTAAGAACACATCGGGTTTGCCAAATTTATGTACAATAGCCATAGCATCAAGGTACCTTCCCTGCATATCTCTTGGGCCGCCGATAAATGACGAAGGCAAATAAACACGCATACCAATCGCAGAACCAATGTCTAATCCAGCATCAATTCCACAACAATGCCTTGAACCATCTCAGTGCGAAATTCATTCTGCTTCTCTCTTAAGAATTCTAATCTACTTGTCTCAATCTTAATATAAACATCAACGATGAATTGTTGCAATAATCGGCCCATATACCACATCATTGATAAATCGTCATCTCTCATTTGTAGCTTGTATGCATAGTATTCTCTTGCAGTGACAACATCTTTATTTTTCTTCCCATCCCTCACAACTATAGAAAAACAAAAAGTCATATATCATTCAATTATGGAAATTCTTGATTTTATTGTTGTTTCTTCCTACATTGTAATGAAGTTTGTTATAAAAACCACGATTTTAATTTTTTATTGATAGTAATATACTTAAGATTTATGATTGTTCATTTATGGGTTTTTGTTTTTTTGGTCGTTTGAATGAGTGGTATATCATTTTCGAAATCCTTGTTTCTGCTTCTTGTACATTAATTAGGTTCAGGTTCTCTAATCAGTGGGGAGAAATGATTAGTTTAAGACACTTTAAAAATGACTTAAAAAAAGTTTAAGACTTTCATCATCCTCCAAATCTTGATATTTGTCTCTTTTTCTTGTTCTGTTATAATTGAAAGATTATATTATATGAAGTATTTTTGAATTCAAATATATATGATTGGCATTTTTTTAAATAAAATAATTTAATGTTGGTGTAGTGCCTTTAGATAGATAGTCGTCCTTTCTTTTTTTAGACTTTTGAACTGAACACCGTCTTTCTCTCAATTCTTTATGATCAGTATCAAAGAAATAAAGTTGTACTCCTGAAGGTTTAAGTCCATCTCCTTTTTTTGGATGTTTCAAAGGATTCAAATAATGGTGCACTTGACCATGTACTTTAAAAGTATAAACACCATTAGAATTTGCAGTCATTTTCTTGTCATAATCTCCACCGAAACTGGTAAAGGCAAGATTTTTGTTGTACGTTCTGATATTGCTCTTAAAATGTAAACATTGTGGTGTTGTTCCGACTAAAAGTGAACGAATACTATCGTGCATTAGAATAGGCTCAAATTAAATTTCTCCTCCACCACAAAAAAAAAATCGGATTCTCCCTTGAATCGTTTAGCTTTGCAATGATTGCAGTCAGTAATTGTAGGTAAATCTACTGCATAGTTTGGTACAAAGTCGGTCAATCCAATATTTTTCATCTTTCTTTTTGTCAATGGTCCTGCAATAATAAATATGAAAACACAAATTAATAACAGTGACAATGAAAATTGTTTCAATGCAGTTTTCTCTTTTCTACCAAGCAAAACTTTATCTCCTTTTTCAAGTGGCATCTCAGCGTATGTTTTTCTTCTTTTAGCATATTCCAGACTTTTATCCCCTGGGTTATCATAAACATCAAACAATTAATTACAAGAAACGTGGTGAGAAATAAATATTAAAGCGTAACATAAATGAGGAATAGACAATAATGCATACCATTAATACTATGGGAAATTGATTTTGTGTTTCCTCGATGATAGCCCCTAGATATACTCTTATTTTGTAGCATTTGAGAGCTGTTTTAGATAGTATTTTGTGTAATTATATTAGACTTTTGGACCGAATCATTCATAGTGGTTTGAAATTGAAGACGTGCATTTCGATCTTGAATTGCACTTGCGATGGATTTGAATGATTTGAAGACCTTCTATGACCGTCCTGACCGCGTTTGATACATTGAAGAACCGGTCGTAGAAGTGGCGTGAAGGCACACTCTCGCGGGCCGCGAACCCTAGGTCGCGAACCGCGAGGGTGTGTGTTGCTGTTTTGACCATGCCAAGTTTTGCGCGGGCCGCGAAACTCCGGTCGCGAGCCGCGAGGACCGACCAGCACGAGGACCATGCCGAGACCGAGGCGCGCGGACCATGCCGAGACCGAGGCGCGCGGACCATGCCGAGACCGAGGCGCGCGGACCATGCCGAGACCGAGGCGCGCGGACCATGCCGAGACGGGCGCGCGGACCACGCCGAGACACGGGCGCGCGCGCGCACGGGCGCGAGACTCCGGTCGCGGACTACGCCGAGACACGGGCGCGCGGGGCGCGAATCCTCGGCCGCGAGCCGCGAGAACCAGGCTCGCGGTCCGCGAAGGATCCCGCGCGACCCGCGAATGGTCCTGCAACTTGCATTTTGTTTGGCTTTAATTTTAATTGTTTTGGAGTATATATTGGAACTTATCCTCATTGTTTTGGGGATCATTTTACAGAGCCTTAAGCTCATTTTCTTCATTTTCTCTTTGGATTTTCACTTTGAATTCACCATGTATTATTGTATGGATTATGGTTATGATTATATAGTTATGGTTGTAGGCTAAACCCCATCTTGGGTATGTGAGATTAAACCTCTTGTTATGGTTTGAGAACATGATTTATGAAGCTTAGGAATGGATGATTTGTCATTGAATGATCATGAATTATATGTGTATTTGATGCTTGAAATGGTTAGGAATGATTTCCTAGGTATAGATATGTGTTGGATATGTGTTAGACATTGCCTTTCCATGGTTGAAATGCTATCATTTCTTCTATGTAAAAGTAGTGAATTAGGAATCAAATATATGTTGTTATCAATTGTATTTGTTCTTGAGATCATTCATTAGCATTATATTTATGTCAATTGTGTTATCACATTGCATGGGTAAGGTGGGAAAACATCCAATTTGAATTAGCATTGGCCAATTTGTCTATTTGCTATCATATAGATAAGTTGCCAATGAGAGTTGTGAAAATGCTTTCATGATTCACAACTAGAATAGAGATGGTTTCCCATTAAAAACAATCACCATTCTCAAAGTATCATAACTAGGTTTGAGGAAAAATCCATAACAAGAAGATACAAATCTCATGTACCCAAGTCTCTCATTCTCATTAGTTAATCTTTTAGTTGAATCTTTAGATGCTAAACTAGTTGTAATTCTAAAGTTCTAGTAGTTTTACTTAGTAGTGTCTTAAACAAAACTCAACTCAAACCCCCCCCCCCCCCCCCCTTGTTTACATTGCTTTTATATATGTATATGTATATATATTCTACAAGATATACATAGAAATAACCTTTTCCCTGTGGAACGAACCTTACTTGCCATTGTACACTTAATAGTGTGGAAAGGTAGTAAGTGATCTATAAATTGTATATTTGAGAGGTACGGCGACGACCTCCCACTCGAACAGTACTAACTTCGTTCAAAGCCAAAAGACCCTTTTTTCGATGCTTTTAGTTCTTTCATTTGACGTAAACGGTTTTGTTTCTTGTCAAATGGCATCTCGTGATAATCCTTTCTTGAATTAGCATTTTTATCACTTTTATCAAGAGGATCCATCTGTACATTTAAAACAATAGCCGAGGCGTATGGGCATGCGTGACCAAGGATTCCAATTGATGACAGAAGGAGAACTGATGCGCGCCGGCGACAGATTCACAGGGTCGTTAGGGAGATTGAGTCTTTGGATGATTACTTTGGTGACACAATGCAATTTATACATCCAAATGTATCAGAATCATAATCGAATTAGGTGACGGCAGTTCAGAAAACCGATAGGAGAAGGATAAGTTAAGCTCAATAGTTTCTCAAATTTTACTAAAAGGCCCTGCTTACCAGAGCTTATCTGTAGATCAGTTCAGTTCAGTTCAGTTCAGTTCAATTCAGTTCAGTTCAGTTCAGTTCAATTCAGTTCAGTTCAGTGAAAATACAATTTGATGAAACTCAGGTTAATTCAGTCATGCTGGTTCCATTTTTCAATACATCAATTTTCACTTCAGTTCAGTTCAATTCAGTTCAGTTCAGTTCAGTTCAATTCAGTTCAGTTCAGTTCAGTTCAGTAATAAGCTCTAGTAAACAGGGCCAAACTTTTGTCAATTAAAACGTCTAAAACTTTCTTAAAATGCTACTCCCTCTGTCTCACCTCAAGCTGCACAGTTGACTTTTCAGAGTCAAACTTAGGAAACTTTGACTGTAATTATAGGTCAATATATAAATGATAAAACTATTATATGAGATATCAATAGATTCATTATAACATCTATTTTTCAAAAAGTAAGTTTTTATATATTGTTTCTATATGTACTTAAAGATATTAATGGTCAAACACGATCATTGAAGACCGTGAAAAGTCAACTGTGCAGCTTTGGGTGAGACGGAGGGAGTACCAAAATTCTCATAAACTACTGTAGAATGACATGTACACAACTTGACCCATCATGACGTGACATCACGTGTTCAGGGAAAAATAAATAAAATGATTGAGCAATGTTTAAATATGTAATATAAACTTAAACATAAAGACAATAATTTAGATGAATTCCACTAAATGCTATATTGTAATAACAATATATAGTCAAGTAAATATATTAAGGGGTCGTTTGGTTCATGTAGGAATTAAATTACCACGGATTTGTTAATTACTCGGAAATAAATTCCTCCATCATAATACTCAGAATTTGGAAAAACTGTTTGGTTGCACCTTCGTATTTTGTAATTCCTAGGATTTTATTTACTACATGTTGTTTGGTTGACTTCTTCTGTTTCTTTATTTATTACGTTATTACGGCATGAGGTGAGAAAATAATGTTATGGTTGGGAGTAAATGGTAATCTCGTATAAAATTGACGTGTATTTCAATTAGACCTAGGTAGAGGTCGGTAACAATTTTCCTACGTTAGGTGGGAAATTGAATTTCCGCGGAATCATCATTTCCACCGTTTTTACTATTATACGCTAACCAAACAAACATCAAGAATGATAAATGCTCAGATTTTGTAATTCCTGCGTCTCGTACGCGAACCAAACGAGCTCTAATAATGGTGTTTATACTTTTATAATAACTGTACTGATACGCCTTGTCCGAGAAAGCATGACACAAGGAAAGCAATGGGATACCTCGTCCATCTCAGAAAAGGCAACTACATTTCGGAAATCAAACATAGAACAGATTATGAGTCATGATGAAAACATTAATTTTAGATGAACATGATCTTGAACATGATATCCAGAAACACAAAGAATAAATCTTACGTTGACAGAATATGCTACCCCGATCACAAAATGGGCAACAAGAGCCCAAAACAATGGCCAAGAACTCCACCCTAGCCAAAAACTCTGAATAAAGAAATCAACAAATTAAGTTAGTGCAGAAGATGCATTTGTATATTTTTAATATTTGAAACATATAAATTAACTACCATTATTGCAGAAGATGCAGCAATTATAACACCATTGTTGGTTGAAAATTCTCCTGATGCCAGCGGAAGGTAAGGCTTATTAGCCTGCACACAAACAAAAGTACAGTAAAAAAAACCTAAATCAGCTACAAGTAATTATCGTTTGTTTTGTCGGAATACAAGTTAATGTATACATCCTTGTCAATTTCTATATCTGACAGCTGATTCAGAGCCGCGACGAATATATTCATGAAGACGGCTGCGAAGATGGCCTGAAAACCATGCCAACAATTGATATATAAAGTCGAAAAACATGAATAAACTGCATAAACAGATACAGAAACAAACAAATTAATGTTGTGAAACCTGAAACATCCCAGTAAGAAATAGAGGAGAAATGTCTGAAAAGTTTTCCAATGCAAGTATAGATACTGAAACTCTTCCCATGACCTGTAAGAGAAAAAACCTTTAATTAATCAGCGCGTTTCATAAACTCTCATAAATCAAAAGAGGTCGGAAAAACATATACAGTTCTGATGATTGAATGGGGCCGTATAAACACATAGAACGCATCTAATTTCCGTCGTCGAAAGGGGTTTGCAGATCATAAACTGCATTTAAAAATACAAGAAAACCATCTCCTGAATCACTGAAACAACTGAACCAGTTCAACATTTTTTACCATTTATAGTAAGGTTACTATAAGGTTACTCAATCCCCATTTAAAATACACAAAAGGACAAAAACAAAGCAGATGCCAAAGGCTTCTCTTAAAGCTAATTCTTGTAAGCAAACACCTAGTGGTCACACCAACATATTTCTGCAGCAAACTAAAAAACCATAAGAATCCCACCAACCAACATATCAGATAGTTTCTTACTGTCACTAAATAATGTAATAAAAAGGAAATCATTATCAGTATGTTTCAAATATCATATCTTTGTTTGGGGCTACACCACGTGGTCCAAACTCCACAGGATGATATACAACTCCACAGGAAGATATACAGGAACAATTGAATGAGTATGTAGGGATATAAAATTGAGAAGGAATACCTGAACCGAAGTTGTTGACACTGGAAGCGCGTAGAAGGTGAGTTCCACCATTGAATTTCATCCTTGTTTTCCTTTCTTCTCATAAATTTCAACCCCGCCCCAAATATAAAAGATGATTCCAAATAGCACAGACAATGGTGGCGGCGGCCGGAAAAGACAGATAATCCCATCCCAGAACCAAAAACAAAACTTATTGCATTAGAGTTCCATTTAAATCCATATGAGATTCATCACCACCATGAAGATTATCGAGACCCAAACACTTGTTAAAACAGACTGAAGGGGCACTCGGCCCAATCATGAGATAAATCCCTAGTCCTCCAACAGAAGGTGAACTCAGAACATCCAACCTCAGAGAGGTAATTCTAAGACATCATTGACAAAACAATTTACAATTGAGTTTCAGCATAAAAATACATAATCTTACTGAACTAAATCACATTGAATTTTAATTAAGTCCTTCACACGCCACATGAAAATAATGCTAACAGGTATGATATTCATATGACCATATCTCCAAGCTGAATCAATAGATGCAAGGTGTAATTTGGTTATTAAGGTGTTTAAAAATGCAGAATATGCATTTAGTAAATGAAGGAATATGCAGAAAATGCAGAAAATGAAGGAATATGCAAGGTCTCCAAGTGAAAGAAGACCATGAGAGGTGTTTATCAGCTTTCGGAGGATCTACTACATTAACGGATGGTCTGACTATATTTCATCACCAGTCACATCAGCTCCAAATTCACGTCTGTATATCAAACAAATGTATTCAACAATTCAGAAACGGAGCAGATTCATGAAAGCGGAGAAAACCAGGATCACACCTGAAAAGTGATGATGAAACTTTGCATTAATACTCCATTATTTTCTCAGTAAATTAGGTTCTAAAAACTTCCTATTTTGCAGTTTTAACATGGAATTCGGAAACAGCCTTGAAAAATTAACTCACTTGATCTCCAACAAACATAGCATTCATGAAAAATAAAGCTCACTTTATCTCCAGCACTGAAACCAAACTAAAACCTGTAAAATTAAAACGGCGTTAGCAAATGAAGGAGAATGGGGAAATTAAAATTCTGGATTTGATCCAGACACTGTGTTTTAAATTACCTTACGTCCACAACGGTTCAGAGATCCGAACACCACACCGAGTTCGACTACCTCCTTCAAAACATGAACCGTAGTCCATAATCAATCAGAAGAGCAAGATTCCCATAGAAAACCAAGTGAGGGGCAGACCCTGATTCTGTTTAGAAGCACCAGAAAATAGAGAATCTGAAACTAAAACAACTAATCAAAGATGGTGGCTAGCTCAAAAAAATTCTTAATCTTACTGTATCTATGAGGAACTAAAAATTCACAAACAATCTCATGTGAAAGTGAAAGTACTCTTAACTTATGAATTAATTCAATTTCAAAGTCAAAGATAAGCAATTTACTTGATATAGAATATCCTGTTATGCTCTTATCATTGTCTCTAGAAGGCTTAAAAGTGAGCTGTGTAACTCCTTTTCTATCTGTTGAGCAGCTCTAAAGAACATTAATTTATCAGTCTAGATTGCTAAACCAGCATCACATCAAATTGCTTAGCAATCGCATACTCGCAATCGCATCTGCTCGCAATTGCTTAACAACCTTTATAACATCCCAAAAAGATTCAAGAATTCTCGCAATCGCATCTACCACACAAAATAATAAGCATGTGAATTCAAAGAAATTCAGCATGCAAATCACACCTTCGCTTATTTCACACAACAAAACCTTGAATGCCAAGAGTATAACAAAAACAAAATGCCTGCAATTATTTCAATGAATATTACTTTCAGAAATCACTGACTTCTAAAAAACAAATGAGATGTCAAAGTAACAGTTCACATATGACCTATACACACAATATATCAGTATAGTAAGCAGCATTAATTTGAGCTCAAGGGAGGTTGCAGCACTTCATCAATGTATTGAAATACAAATACATTCCTATAATGCACAATAAACTTTACCTAATGCTTTCAGAGGACTACATGTCTACATCCAAACAACTATTGAAAGAAAATACATTCCTTGTGTGTAAAATTTGGGCAAATTGAGCAATTGTGACTAAAAACCACACATTGGCAGGAGGCAAAAATAATCAGATAAGAAAAGGAAAATAATTACGAAGAATTATGCAAAAACAACAAATCCTAAATGAAGCATTACCCGGCAATACCAACCTTAATTTTAAAAAACATGAATTCTTTGAAATCCAATAGTTTTCCGAGAGGGAAAACATTATTCATAAATTCTTTGAAATTAAATGAGCTACTCACAATTTAGAACATGTCAAGTTGCAAACTTCTGTAATCGCTGATAGAAAGCTCACTGTTCTGCAAGTAATGATCCATAAAATGAACTATAAGAAAACCACCATCATACTATTTCATGAAACCCACCATTGCAGCTGCAATGACCGGCCTAAGTCCTGTGGTCGAGGGAATGAACATGGGATTCCTACCCTTAGCCTTCAACCAGATATCCAACAACCGCGGTATGCTGCACTACACTTCTGGAGGTCAGTTTAACATTTCGATCGTGATCCGAGGGCCAGCTAGGTGCTGAGCATTCGCAGCGCCTCGAATCATACTTCCAGTCAATTCCAAGCATCCAGATTGTAGCCTGCTCAACTCCTTACAATGCCAAAGGCCTAATGAAAGCAGCTATCAGAAGCGAAAACCCCGTGATCCTATTTGATCATGTCTTGCTCTACAATCTGAAAGAGAGGATTCCAGATGAAGAATACGTGTTAAACCTTGAAGAAGCTGAGATGGTCAGGCCAGGGGAACATGTCGCCATTCTGACATATTCTAGGATGAGGTACCAAGCTGCAAAAACACTGATCAACAAAGGGTATGATCCTGAAGTTATTGACATCAGGCCTTTGAAGCCATTTGATCTTGTGAATAAATGAATGAAAAAAAATGGACTCTTCGCTGGCCTCCATTCTGCAGTCCCATTCCATCTGCAACAATTTCATTGTGAGGTTGTAAACTCCAAAGAACTGATTTCCCAGCACAGTCAGATCAGATAATTGAGTCGGTGATTTCCAAGGAAGGTTTTCAATTATGGTGCGCTTCGGTAATGCCCAGATCAATCTGACGGTAAATCGTTGATGCTCCGATCATTCCGAAGGGGGAATCGGTAACGGAACAATTTGACAACAAATATATGAGCAGTGCAGGAAGGCCATCGCCTGAACCCCTTCCTTACCAGAATCCCTTAATTTCCATCGATCGATTCCCCATCAAAATCGAGCCTCACTCACACTCTGAGCTTTTAATTCTCTATACTTACCGACCATCTGCTGCTTCGAATTCCGGTCCTTCAACGTGCGGATCGTGACTTGGACTCCGTATGCCGGCGAGCCTCACCCCGCAGCACCTCCGCCGCGAAACCACCGTGTTGCTGGAGATCAACGGCAACCACGTGCCGCCGTGTCGTTAGGGACTCGTCGGCGGCGATGATGTCGGAGATCGAGGTGTCGCCTTCGCCGTCACATCGGAACTGGAGCTCCACGCGCCTTCTCGGAGCTCGGTGGTCAAGGTGATTTTTACTGAAAATCACCGATTCGCGGTTTGGAATATTTCTTCCTCAATCTAACTCGAAGCAAATCAATGAAATTAGTCAAAATTTGCTGCACAATTTGTCGCCGGAAACCTAAAATTGTAGAGAGCAATAGTCGGAAGGCCATGGATCAAAAGAAATCTCACATTCGAAACGACGTCGTTTCACTTTAGGGGGGAGTAAGTTACACAAATACCCCTCCAGATACCATGGATCAAAAGAATTCTTATTATATAGTGTTCTAGGATGATTAATTAATAAATATAAGTAGGTACTTAAATGTTATTTTACCTTATTTGTTAAACAAACACTCATTCATTATCAGCTAATTTTACCAAACACTTTTATACAATCAGTTAGTCAAAACAGCTAGTCAAATCAGCTAATACAATCAGTTAGTCAAATCAGTTAATGCAATCAGTTAGCTAACAGCTAATCACCAAACACCCCCTATATGTAGATGGACTGATGTTACCCACGGGTTCTTTTTTTTTTTTTTTTGAAGAAAATTCATTCAAGGTCCTGGGAAACGCCCTGAAGCGATTACAATGAGTGGAATTGACATCCAATTCGACTAGTCTATTACAGAATAACCGAACTACATGGCAACCAGACTAATTATGTCTGCTATTACAGCTTAAGAGATCCAATAAAAAATGTAATACCGCCCTCAGGGATATTATCTTGAAACTGTGAAAATCACATCCGCTTGGCAGAGAAGAGCGACTACCGCATCAATTACTGCGCCAATCAGGGATCCGCTACAACCGCAACACCACTTGATCCAAAACATGATCTAGGTTCTTCAAACTGCAAGCACCTTGAAACCCCCAAATCACGAAACGGAAACACGACCCGTACAATCGGATCGGGAACAATAAAACAAATAAAAAACACGATCTTTATAACCAGATCGGAAAAAAACTTCGATATAAATCAAGATTTAATCGAAGAAACTCTTATTTGTGGATTATTCACACTTATTTCACCGTAAATCAATAAAGAGAAGAACCATTGCTTCCCCATCTTCCCATAATAGGAAGATGGGGAAGAAAATCAAAGGGAAAAGAGGAAGCGGCGGCCACAAGATGGGAGAGAGGGTTTAACTGCAATACCACTTAGCCTAATCGGTACAATTCGTGATGTTACCCACGGGTTCTAAATAGCGTATTAAGGATACCTTCTCGTGTACAAATGAATAATTCAATTTTCTGATTAAATTATTTCAATAAATTACAATGGGTTGTTTATCTATACATATTATAGGCCAATTCTATACGTATAACATGAAGTGATACAAAATTTTCAATCTCAAAAAAAAAAATACAATAACATGAATAAGAAATACTTAATACAGAATTAATAAAAAATATATGAATTGTGGAAGAGGCCAATTCTTTTCTCTGCATTTTCCATCACTTTATTCAACACCTTTATTTCTGATTCCTGCACAGTAGAATATTATATTACCATGCATGAAACAATAGTCTCATATTTTACTTTATTACCGTTTAAAATAAAAATATATAAACGCATTATATATATATATAGATACTTAACAAATAAACAGTTTTTTAATACTAAAATGCAGACTGAGTGTAATATAATAAATAATAGGAAACGTACCTTTGAATGGAAGGATCCGTGTTTGGAACTCCTTGGAGTAGCCAAACCATGCATAGTATACGTGAAGCAAGGGAGAAGATACAGAGAAGTGAAAGTAGAGTATTAGGAATCCCCAAGAGACTTCACTTGAAAAGACAAGTTCAAATCCGAGAGCACAAATTATCAACACAAACTGTTCCAACCAAAATCCAGGAAAACACGTCATAAAGTATTTGACTTCTTCGTAGTTGCAACTTCGTTCGCCTCTCCCAATCTCTTCGATATAAATAGGAAAGTATAACAAGCGAGTACACGTCAAATACATGAACTGGCATCTAATTACGCAAGTTTTAAATGCTTCCCAACCAACAATGCGTAGAATTCTAACCATAAAATACCAAGCCGTGGTTAAATTCAAGATCCCCAATCTTTCCATCCAAAATACGGTACATTTTTCTTGCCTGCGCATTTCCTCATTTTGCCGATGACGAAGCGGGAATTCCCTTGAATATCCACCCATTGCGAAGTATATGTTCATTAACGGAAAAATAATAAAAAAACAAAGCTCCCGATGACCTGATCCATAGCCACAAACGAGTAGTGCCAATCGCTCAACCAAGAAACCTGGATTTTTCATTATTACATACACTACATGATCACTTCTGCCCTGCAATAAAATAGTAAAAAAAAATCAAGAATTAAGAAGGAAATTCTTTAAAATCCAATAACTTTGTGTACGTATGGCACGATTGGTGCTTATAAGCAAATCTGACGGATAAGAACTTATTTTGAAAGTTTGTGTGATCATCTTCTACTTTTGGCTGCTAAAACAATTTTATTCTTTGGTGTTAAATTTTTTTCACCAGTTTAACAAACACTAAAACATGTTGTGCTTCTAAACAAAGCGGATCAGTAAGCACTTATTTTGAAACCTGTTGTGATCAACTTCTAATTTTGGCTGCTAAATCAGCTTCTTCTTTGGTGATAAGCTATTTTTTCAGCGGTTTACCAAACACTAAAATCTGTTGTGCTTTTGAGCACGGCAGTTGTTGTACTATGCCAAACACAGTCTAAATCAACAAAGTACGTACCTGGGATAGTGTTTGTTCAAGTAGTAGTAGTTTTGCGAGGTGGTTCAAAGCGAATAGCAAGAGATACAGAAAATTGGTGCAAATCCAGAATAATTTGATGTATGGAAGGAAGATCTTCGAGTAAAGCTCCGTTTGTACTCCCCCGAAGGAACTCCATATAATTGCCATAATCAGGAACCCGATCCTTTCTACCCCGAACACCCGCCGCTGCATCATTTCCCCGTACCCCATTTCTTCCACTTCTCTTTTTTTTCTATCCTTTAATTTTCCTTACTATTTTTTTCATCACTTCTACATTCTAACGATTTATCCTGGTTTCTTGGGATTTTCCCCATGGAATAGTAAAAAAAAATCGAAACATTTAATAATGGATATTATTATATATTACGAATTCCGTTGTTTTATTGAGTCGGAGAAGGTCATAACGGTAAGCTGATTTTTTGCCCATTTTACTGGGAAGGAGCCAAATATTATCTGCAAACATACTCCCTAAAAGGAAAAAACAGATCAGCAGAAAAATCAGCAAATAGGCATTACAATCATTTCAGACAGTAACAAGCAATAATACAACCCCAATATCTCAATTAAAGTAGAACCTTGCGGATAATTGGATTCAATAGAAAACCTTTCGAATAAACACGGTTTTATTGGATACAAAACCTGTAAACCACAAACATATTGTTGCTGGCTAGGCACAGATCGATTTAAAAATGAATATATAAAAATAGTAAAAATAAAATTATTATAAAAATTATCACATTGAATTGAATTAAGCTGCATTGAACTAAACAAAAACAGTTTTAAATTATAAGATGCTGATCAAATGTCCTTATAAAGTGTAAAAATAATTTGTTAGGCCATTGATTAGAAATAGAGAAAACAAAGTTAAACCTTGTCGAAAATCATTATTCATATATAAATGCAGCGAAATCAAAGTGCACACAGCGTTCCAGTTTTTGTATTGATTTATTTATATATAAATAACAGAGTTTCAATTGATTTGATTTTGAGTTTAATTCACGAATAGTTGTCTTTTATTATCACGTCACTATTGGTCCCAAATTCGATCCATATATCATGTTCTCATCTTAATCATTTCGATTTAATAAGTTTCTATTTTTGTTTGAGCTAGCGAGAAAAGTAACATTACAAGAATCTCATATGCGAATGTTTCATTTTATTTGGATCATAACAAAAAAACGTCCATGTGCTAGCTTAATTCAAACCTCAAAAAATGTTTCCATCAAAAGAAATAAGAAACCTAAATTAGGACCCCAATTAAGGCCGATTTGACAGGTAACAAACGGTCATGATTGGCGGCCAAACTGAGCGTCTTTAAGGGGGTGCTTGGTTGAGGGGTTTGGAGGTGGGTAATGGGTTTGATTATAGAGTATGGGTGTTTGGTTGGTTATTATGATTATATGGGCCCACCTTCATTACCCAAAACTGGCCAATCACCCAAACCTCCCAAAATTGACAACTATGGGTTTCATTACCTAGTTGTTTACTATATTTAGCCACTCCGTCATTTTAGTTTACTAATTTTAGCCATTCCCTAATGCAAACCAAGCAACAACATTATAATCATTACCCCTATAATCATTATACCCTATTATCATTCTCATTCCGATTCCCATTCCTCTATTTCATCCAAGCACCCCCTAAATCTTTTGGTTTGGAGAAGGTCTCCTGTGAGACTCGTCTCTATTGAGATTGGGGACAAAATTGTCCTTTTATGTGTTAGGGGTCTTAACATAATTATTTTATGTTTCACATATTACGAAGTAGACTCATCAGATTCTGATTTTTCTTCGCTACCTTGAAAATCATAGATTACGAACGTGAACACGATCCACGACCTGTCCAACCAGATCAAGAACTATAAACAAAAACCTAAATCACGACCTGTCCAACCAGATCGGGAACAAAAACATCGACGAACAACTAAATCATGGATTTACGGATCAAATCGAGAACAATTTCATTGTGTGAATCACACTTATTCAATGTAATAAAGATTTAATAAACGGAAGATTTTTTGAATGCTAAATTTCATTTCATGTTATTGGAAATGTCCAGTATCTGTTGCCAAGAAAAAGGGGGGGTGGGGAATTCCAGTCTCGAGTACCTATTACATATTGCTTTGCATTAGAAGCAAGCGAATGAGCAAGAAAATTATGGTATCTAGGTACCCAAAAGGGTTTCGGAAAGCCATGGACAACAAGTAATTCACGAATCTGATCAACTATCTCTTTACAGGCCAGTGTTGGCTCCTCCGTCCCTCTAATCATCTCTGTAAGCCCCAATGAGTCTCCCACAAGTGCCACTTCTTCCAATCCCAGCTTAGCTGCCAAGGAGATCGCTTCCACACATGCAAGACCCTCAGCTAATGTTGGGTCGCTAACTCCGGGGACATTTTTTGACACATCATGAATGAATATTCCTCCCTCCGCTAGTGCTAGTACTCTCAATCCCGCCGTCGAGTTAAGGATGCCTACATCGTAGAAGACCTGGTTCTTCACATCTGGCGTCTGAAATAGAGCATGCGGCTGAAGCTCTATCGCCAACCTCTCCGCACTAGTGCAAATCAGGGGATTTAAGGCGGTTCCAACGTACCAAAGAAGGCACAAAGGAACCGCCTTCTCTGGCTGTGCCTTAAAATTTCCAATTTTTTAAGGCGGTTGACATCTTTCGATATCGAAAACTACACATTTAATGTTACGAATTCGAAAGTGTAATATACTATAACCGCCTTAAACGTAAAAATCTTACGAATTCGTAAATTTTTTTAACCCAGCAGAAATGTTTTTCTCATTCGAAAAACCTTGTAACCCAGCAGAATGGTTTTTCTCATTCGAAAAACCTTGTAACCCAGCAGAATGGCCTTTCTCATTCGAAAAAGGTTACGGATCATCCAAAAAAAAACCCACTCGCGATAATGCCTACTAGTTCGTAAGCACTATCACGAGTGGGTGAAAACATTTAATGGAGAACTCGAAATTAATATAAACCAATCACATTAGCTTTATACATTATAGTTGTATCATACTAAAATACATCAATCTTTTAAGGCTTCAAGCAAAGGAACATCCATTCTGCGCCATCATTGAGATGAGAGTAACACAAGTTGCCACCCACACAGCCTGATCACCGTAGTTCTGCAAAAATACACGAGAACTCACAAATTCACAATCTAGCTTAAACACACAAAATATCACAGAATCATATACTATTCCAAACTGCAGTCACTTTGTAACCATCTTTTCTTACTGAATTATTACCCAAATAGGTTCATTCTGAATTTTGAAGCATATTTTGGAGTTCTAACAGTACTACGGTGAAGGAATTATCCTAATAGGAGTTAGGATTATTAAGATATGAATTTTTTTAAGTAGCAGTCAGCTGGCTGCCCAGAACAGCATCCGTCCAGTCACAGCAGACTTACAACTCAATTATCTCCATCATTACTGATGCGAATTCAAACATTTCAGGTTCTATTACCTAGAGAATCTTACAAGGATTTCACAGGTACAAGAATCAACAAAATCAGAGTTGGGGTTAAATAGATATGGGTTTGTAAAGTGAGGGCTGTGCTGTAAACTTGAATGAACAAGGGCAGAACTTCAAAATACTTTTTCTCCCTCGTTTCTAAACTAAATTGGACGATTTTTGGTCCAAAACTGTACTTCTAAAACTCAAGTTTTCAAATTTATCAACATTCCTCTAAAATCAATTTCAGATTTTAAAGATACAGTATTTTAAATCCCAGGACTCCAATTAAACCAAAACTTCTCAGATTTCAGTGTTTTCCTAACCTACTTTCTTTCCCAATCAAATTCCTCATTACTCGATATCCTAAGATTATGTCTAATGCATGTATGTATTAACCAAATCACAGCTACGAGTAAAAAGTTATGATTATTAGAAGTGGATCAGAAACTAACATTGAAAATATGTATAGCAAACCAGGTTTCATGTAAATTTGCCTTAAAACGAATTCACATGCAAGGATTGGAATAGTAATGTACATGAACATAAATAAGAACTAAATCGCACACCACCTAAAGTTCATGGCAACCCTATTTTCTCTAAGGGTACCAACACACTATTTAATAAAACAAATATTCTCTCCTTGGCATTTCCTCAAACACCTTTGAGGCACAATGTATCATATGAGCTGTTTACCTAGATATTGCCCTAATTCCCAACATCCGTGCATACGAACTAAGATTATAAGAGCTATAGACTTCAACATGTTCACATGATCATCTAACCTCTTGCTTTGAATAAAGAGACTAATACTAATTCGGAAATAAGGTTAGTCGCTTTAAACCCCCAAGAAAATAAGGACAAAGAGAACCTGGAGACGGATGTGAAAGGAATGATAATCATCTGGAGAAGAGATATGGTCGTCGTATATTGATTCCTGAAGCTCCGTTCGATTTCAAATCGAACCGGCCACGGAAGTCGAGAAGCACGGCGGCGCACGACGGTGGCAGCGACGATTCAGGACTGCGCACCAAGTCGAAATGGCGGCACCGACGAAGAAGGACGGCGGTGATTAAGGGCGAAGATGCACGGCGGCAGGGCCAATTTAGCACGGCTGTAACTGTCGGAGATTCAACGATGTCTCCGGTAGTGTGCGGGAAGAGGTCGTTTTACGAAGACTTGCAATCCCTGTCGCCGACCTCTGCGACTCCGCCCTCTGCGAAGAAGCTCCGGTCGCTATTACACGTAGCGGGGGAGAACGGAGCCGATCGCCATTTGGAGTTTCACTTTGGGCAGATTGCGATCGGCGATTTGGAGTTTTCTGATTTGGGGTTTTCTAATTTGGGGTTTTCTTATAAGTGAATACTAAAAAATCTTTACATGTCAATAACTTAATTACATAGGCCCTGTTTACTAGAGCTTATTTCTTGATGTACTGAACTGAACTGAATTGAACTGAACTGAACTGAACTGAACTGAACTGAATTGAACTGAATTGAACTGAACTGAAGTGAAAATTGATGTATTGAAAAATGGAATCAGCATGACTGAATTAACCCGAATTTCATCAAATTGCAGTTTCACTGAACTGAACTGAACTGAACTGAACTGAATTGAACTGAACTGAACTGAACTGAATTGAACTGAACTGAACTGATCCACAGATAAACTCTGGTAAACAGGGCCATAATTCGTTGTTTATGGAAAATCAAGTAAAGCAAATTACAATCATGATCATTGCCAATATTTATAAAAAACTTAGAGACTCATCCTTGTTAGTTAAACTTAACTATATTTAGTGTTTATATAAAATGTCAAGTAAAAATTGACCTTTAGTCGGTCAAAAATTGACCAGAGTTTCGGTGTAATTTTGTACGAAATAATAGTAACGTACCAAAGACTAGAAGTGATCAAGGAAATTGACTAAAATATCAAGCAAAATGAATGAAAAATCAAATTAACTTAAAGATCAATGAAAAAAATGAATGCTTAAGGGAATTGACTAAAAGATCAATCAAACTGACTAAAAGATCAAGCAAAAACAGTAAATGATAATTCCCTTAGCCATTTGTCTCCATAAGACAGGTCTCACCCAAGACTCTCTAGTTAATATTTCATTAGTTAACTTTAATAAATTAAACTAAAATTAGTTATTATTGGTATATATGTTTAAGTAATGACTTAATGTATAAGTAGTGAATACTCATTGAAATATCAGTGTTCTTACTTTTGAATCAATATAGTTGTTGTCATTAGAAGGTCAATTAAACTTTTCCACTTGGCTAGTTCAAATCAATTTAGTTATAGTGTCTAGAGAAAGCTGAGTAAGATTTAACTTCAAATGACTTGAATTTAGTTAAGTTACCATTGAATCTATAAAGTCAATAAAGGTTGACATTTGTTTAGTTAAACTCAATATAGTTAGAGTTTATATAAAGTCAAGTAAAAGCAATCTTTCATTTGTTAAACTCAATTTAGTTAGTAGTGTTTATTAAAAGTCATAAGATTTGACCTTCCATTAGTTTAAGTAAATTTAGTTACCAGTGTTTATAAAAGGTTAAGCAAGTTTTGACCTTTTATTACTCTAATTTGATAATTTTGTGAAGAGTCAATTGCTTGTTAGGTAAGATTAATCATTAAATATAAAGAATATGACTATTGATTACTGATTATCGAAAGTTTAGTGATGGTTGACCTTAAATTAGTTTAACCCAACTTAATTAGTCTCTAACTCTCTATAAATGTAAAGTAAGTGATGGTCTATAAGTAAACTCAGTTAAATTAGTGTTCGTAAAAAATCAAGTAATGTGTGACCTTTCATTAGTTAGCCTTATTTTAATTAATGTACACAAAAAATCAAATAAGAACTAATTTTTGATTATTAAACACAATTTAATGTGTGCTAGGATTTTAGTGGTTTAGAATTTATAGTTTAGTGGGTTTAGGGTTTATTGGGTTGAAAGTCAAGATAAGTCAACAGAACCATTTTTCTCATTCGAAAAACAACATGAAACCTCTTTCTCATTCGCAAAACAAAAAAAGGCAGCGGAACTCTTTTTCTCATTCGAAAAACAATGAATTTTAAGGCACTTTTTTTTTAAAACCGCCTTAAAAATACACATGAACCGCCTTAAATTATTTCCGAGGAAGCTTGCGCAAATAGACCGAGCGAAAGGGTCTTTCGAGTTCGAAAAATCCTAAATTTTAAGGCGGTTCCGCGGATTTTGAAGAACCGCCTTAATTCTTGTGCCTTAAATTCCCTGGTTTCCACTAGTGCCGGCTAACCATTTGCATTATGGAAACATCTCAAGCTAAGCACGACTGAAGGAGCTAAGTTTTGAGGGTCCATCTTTTTCCCTTCGAAAAGAGCTATGTTCCTTTGAAACCAAATGGCATCGCACAACATCATGATCATCTCAACTTTCGCGGTGTCTTCCCTCATAAGTAGTTGTCGAAACCAGAACTCATCACGAAGTCTCCTGTGTTTCTCTATTGTCTGTTCTAGAGAAGTTGTTCTCCACACCACCTTCGCATATGGACAGTCGAAAAAGAGATGAGCAGTAGTACCATTTTCTTCCGTACATAGCGGACATTCGTTAGAGACTTGGATGGTTAGTTTCCTCAGATTTTCACATATAGGGAGGGAATCCCTGCAAAATCGCCAAGAGAAGTGTTTTGCTCTCTGAGGTATTTTATGTTTCGAGAAGTTCCTCCAGAATCCAGCCAATACCACCCGAGTGGAGTGGTGGTAAAATGAGGATTGAGGAGTCTCTACAAGCATGTGATAAGCTGACTTCACTATATACTTTCCAGTTGACTGAAAATGCCACCTCCATAAGTCATTCCTACCCTGGTTCCGTAGCTGTATTGTCCGAATCACGGCTGCATCCCTTTGGTCAAAACACGTAACAAACAGATCTTCCTTCCAACATCCCGTGTCCTCATCGATTAGGTCAGATACAGTAGATAACTCATCTGGAATGTTTTCAGGATTCCTCACGAAGAAACTATGGTCATTCGGCAGCCAAGGGTCGTGGCATATGCTGGTTTGTCTGCCGGAGCCGATGTGCTTTCGACATCCAATACGCAGAATGTCAACTCCCTTCAATATGCTTCTCCAAGCCCACGATCACCTCTGTGCTTCAAATTCCCAATGTTCATCAATATCGGCTGATAGTAGAGAGGTTCGTTATTGACTGCGATCTCATCCCACAGTTTCTTTGCATCTCGTACAAACGCAAAGCTCCTGGCTATCTCATTGCTCATAGAGTTTTGAATCCATACGATCAGCGCCGAGTTGACTTGAATCCATACTCATACACATGTGACGCTTCATCTGGACGGGTAAACGCGTCGGTGATGAACATCATCTTCTTCCTTGGCTGCAGCACATTCACCATCGCCTCACGCCAAAACACGTAGTTCTTCTCGGTCAGAAGCCCAATCACAATCACCAAGCTCGCATGGTCGTCCCAAAGTGATGTATCAAATTTTCCTTTTGGTCCATCCCAAAAAGATTTACCCATTTCCTTTTTGGCAAAACATTATAATATAAACTATTAATCTTCTCTCACATACTTCACCAACCCTACCATCCACATCAGCTTTCTTAAAAATTATGCCAAAAGCAATTGGACACATAAATATGGGAAGGAGGGAGTATGTAAAAAAGCTCAAGCCCATCTTTTGATGCTTTCCATACAAATGCTCAACAACAACAGATACAAGATCAATTGCTGCTATATACTTCATCATGGTTCAAAGCGAATAGCAAGAAATACAGAAAGTTGGTGCAAATCCAGAATAACTTGATGTATGGGAAGATCTCCGGATAAAGCTCCGGTTGTACTCCCCGGAGAAGACTCCATAGGATTGCCATAATCAGGAACCCAATCCTTTCAACCCAGAACTCCCGCCGCTCCAACATCTCCCCTAAACAGTAAAATCAGAAAATACGCATTACAATCATTTCCATCCAACAAGCTCGCGCGACTTCTCTGCACATCGCATGGTACCATTGGATGAAATCAAGAGTATAATATTATGTTCATGTTCTAATTTTGAGTGAATTGCCTGTCAAATTTCTGTCAAATTATTTCATTTTCAGGATCAAGTACAATATTCCGTCAAATTTTTAACTTACTAACTAAAGTCTGGCCTACGAGCATTATCATGTGGGTGGAATGGAGATGTTGATCAGTTGGAAGCATTTTAATTACTATCAATCAAATATATACTATTAATTAGCTAATCTGTACACCATGTAGTTTTTATCTTAGATGTGTGGTGAGTCTTACCTTTCTTTCCAAAAGAGCTTTATTCAAGGTATGCTTAATATTTTAAAAGTTTGATGAATGTAAGCCCTGTTTATCTGTACTTTTCTATATTTATGTTTTTCTTTCAGTTCCGTTCTGATATTATTTTGTATTGTGAGTCCTTTCAATTATTGTCACATCGACATTTATTTTTATTTTTTTGCCACATGCATCTTTATCTTTTCCTTACCTCTGCCAATTATGACAAAATAAAAGTCAATGCAAGTGCTGTGATATTTAACCAAATTCACATATTAAAATGTTCCCAACAGTGAGTACTTGACAGGCCAACAAACGTTCATTATTGCTGAAGACCGATCTGAGCAAACTTTAATCACAAGCTTTGCCTTGGATTTCATACTCTCAGTGCAAGAATGGCTCCAATTGGTACAAGCAACACAGACAAAGACCTGGTAATTATCAAATCCCAACTGCCTAGCTAATAATTAGTTGAACTAATTATCTGAGTTTTGTTCAGTTTCCTCAACCTTTTCTTGTGGCAGCAGATCTTGTTAGAGGAGGTGCAGAGTGCAAGAATCATTGTACTCAACCGGCCTGAGCAACTCAATGCATTGACCCTCGCTATGGTATACACACGTACTCTTTTAGTTCAACACTTGCAACCTATGAATATCAGCTAGTTCGAGCAGGATTAGTTGAAAGTGTGTCGTTGATTGCTATCGCTATTATTAGTTCGAGTAGGATTTGTATGGCTGTAGTGTAGTCTTAGATAAGCTGTTGTCGGCTTTCAGATACAGAGAAAGTTTAGATTTTTTGAAACTTCTCTGTAAGTATATTAATTGTACTCTTTTAATTTTAATCTTTTTGTTTGAAACCAAGTTACAAATTTTCTGATATTCCATTTGTTTTTTGTATATTTGCAGGTGGATCGCTTGCTTGAGCTTTATATTCTCCTGGAGAAGGACCCCAACGTGAAATTGATCATTCTCAAGGTTGTTTTCACGCTTTTCTTATATATATGTTGCATCTTTTCCATTTATTTATATCTTTATAGCTAGGTAGACTTATTAGGCATTTTGATTTATGCACCCATTTAAGGTGGCCTAATTGAGATGTTTGTTGAAATTCATATTAGGGCATTGGAAGAGCTTTTTGTGTAGGAGGTGATGTTGGTAGCGGGCTTCGTGATATTGGAAGAGGTTAATCCTAATCTTAGGTCCATTTGTCAGTTCAATTCAATAAGAAATAAGCTCTATCAAACAGAGTCTTAATGGTTTATAATCTAATTGAGGTTTTAGTTAGTTTTATTTTAGTTTTAGTTTTTTACTTAATGATATATATTTTAAGTTAGTTTGAAGTGTCTTCAAAATCAATTATAACCATGTGGACCCTAGTGTCTTCAAAAATCAATTATACATTACCGTGTTCATCTCTATTTCAGGAGAATGGACATTAGTTTTTAATTTTTTTCGAAGGAACTATACCTTGGACTACTTGATAGCAACATACAGTAAGCCACAGGTCGTAATTTATAATTAAAAAAATACTTCAAATTTCAATTTCAAAATTACCTACTTAACCTTTCTAACACTTGATATTTCCTATTATAGGTTTCAATACTTAATGGAATAGTGATGGGTTCTGGCGCGGGTCTTGCAATGCATGGTACATTTCGTGTCGCGACTGAAAAATCGGTATTTTTACCTTAATATATGATATAAAATTATGTAGATTAGATTGATTCTATCTGCTATTTGCAATTATTCAATATACTACATTTAAATATTAGAGAAAAGTGCTAATATAACCCTCAGTTATGTGATAAGTGCAAATATAACCCCGAGTTTTTGATAAGTGCAATTATAACCCTACATTGTTTTTTTGATGAGTTTCTAAATAATATATTTGGATGATTTATAAAATTCACTTCAAATTCAAAAAGAAATATTGTTTACTCACATATGTGTATACCTGAATTGGTCATATCAGCATGTTTAGCGTTATATTTTACATAAATTTGATCGGAAGAGGGTCATAATCACACTTAACCAAAAACTGTGGGTTATAATCGCACTCAACCAAGAACTGAGGGTCACAATCGCAATTAACCCATAACTGGGGGTCATCCAAGCATTTTTCCCTAAATATTAAAATATTTTGTATTCAAACGTTTAATTTTATCTATACTTATATGAAAATTCAAACGTTTAATTTAGCCTTCTTGGTATATGTTTCTTTAAAGGTGTTTGCAATGCCTGAAACAACCTTGGGACATTTCCCTGATGCTGGGGCCTCCTACTTTCTGTCAAGAATTCCTGGATTTTTCGGTAATTCCAAGTTCATAAATTATTTTTTCCCCAAGTTCATAATTATTTTCACATGTCTAAACTTCTTTGGTACTGATTGTTCATAATTATTTTATATATTGTTTCATCAATCTCATACATGCATATACACTATATGCATAACAACTTACAATATATATATATATATATATATATATATATATATATATAATAATTAAGATCAGGTGTGATACCTCATCTTATGTGTGACACGTTTAAACATGAGGAATTCAGTTCAAAACTTGATCATTTTAAAGTAAAACAAAAAATTTATGTTCTGCAAATTCTACCTTTTGTTCTAAATTCATCATGTTCATGTTTTGTGTGAAAATACTCATTTTTAAGAATTTAACAGCTCATCTTTTAATTCAAATATCTCATGTTTTAGTTTATATCATGCATCTTTTGTATTACATCTTTTGCTTTAAAATGCTCATGTTGCCCAATGCCCATACATAAGGTTAATGTTCATGTTTGGTGTCAATTTCTTCATGTTTTAAGATTACATATAAATTTTTTGTTTTGCTTTAAAATGATCAAGTTTTGAACTAAATTCCTCATGTTTAAACGTGTCACACATAAGAAACGTGTCACACATAAGAGGGGTGTCACACCGGAGCCTTATATATATATTAACCATTCTATGAGTGGAAATAGATGGAAATCCTATTTAATTTGTTAGCTAGTATCATAGAGATATGATACTTGATGACAATTTCTCCATGCAGGTACATTTTTCTTATGCATGTCTGCATTTTTACCAAAATACCATCAAATCTTGCATTTTGGCTAGCATCTTTTGCCTTAGTAATATTAAGGGTATTGTTGTAAAAATTTGGACCTGGATAAGAAAAACGTACTCGCATAGAGGAATCCCTGCTTAATTTGTAATATTTGTGTCTATTGGAATCTTTTTAGCTATGTGATTTTCCAATTTATTTTTGCAGGAGAGTATCTTGGCCTCACTGGTTCTAGGGTTGATGGTGCAGAAATGCTGGCATATGGACTTGCTACTCATTTTGTTCATACAGAGGTATAAAACCCGATTTCTTTTCTCGAACAAAGTTGGTTGTATAGTGCATATTTTATGGTTGGAATAACTTATTAATTAAATGCTATAAAAATAATAGTGGCATGCCAATATCTATCATCAATGTTCGTAATCACTAGATTTACTTTTGCTAAGATTTCAACTACATCCATCAAGGTGGGCATTGGAAATTAAAAATAAATGTATAACTTTTATACAATTAACAATTATAAAGTCTAATATTAATATAGTAGAGAAGGTCTTGGGCGAAACCGTTCAACCATAATCTTATGGTTGAACGAATGATAATTCATGTGTTTATTAGGTTTGTTTATAATATAAATCCAACTTATGGCAAAAAAAGATTACAAGCACACAAACAAATGTATTAAACACATGAGCACAGTTTATGACAAACAAAACTTACAAACACACTAACAAATGTAATATATACACATGAACTATCATTCGTCCTACCATAAATCACTACTGCAAACATACCCATTCAAGGCAGTGGTTTTCGAACGCCATCAGCAGGGGTCGTAAATGCTTCGCCAAATTACGGTGGTTTAAAAAACCCGCCGTGAATGAAGTTCTTTTACAGGAACTAGTAAAAACTGCTCCAAAAAAGTTTTGGGTCCACCTCTGGCATGTTTATCGTGTTCATCGCGTTCTTCAATATTCACCACCAATATTAATGCTTACAAATCAAAACTCATTCAATCTCAAGAACAAATCAACTCATCAACACAACAATTTCAAGAACAAATCAACATTCATTCATTAACTACACAATCTCAAGAATAAATCAACTCATCAACAAAACAATCTCAAGAACAAATCAACACCCATTCATCAACTACACAATCTCAATAACAAATCAACACTCATTCATCATCTACAAAAATATCAAGAACAAATCAACACCAATCGAAAAAACAAATGAAAATTAAAACTAAAATCAATAAAAATTATCAAGAAATTCCAATCGGCCATAGAGGAGATCGAACCCACGGTTGGGAGATATGGAGAATGCAAGTCGTTGAAGATAGGTACAAAGATTTAAGATTTTGGTGGAGAGAAAAAAAGAAAGAAAGGTTTTTGATTGGGAGATGAGTGAAAATAAGGGAGATTGAGATTTTAGATCTCAAATCGTAGGAGATAAGGTTGGGATAAGGTTGGGGCATGCAATTTACTATAGTTCCGGTATCGGAACTACTCTCGTCTCAGCCAAAAGAATCTAGTTCGTCCGTCGGAACTCATTTTGAACATGTAATTTCATAAGTTCCATGTTGAGTCTATCGTTCAGTGGCGCTTACTCCTATCACACATGATTTTCTTTTTTCTTAGTTGATTTTTTTTTCTTTTTTAATCAATTTCACATGTCCCGATAACGGAACTGAGAACTCTTACGGTGGCTCCTCCGAAACCGCCGTAAATCAAACACCGTGAATTCAAAACCGTCGTGGAAAGTTTTTGAATCGCCATAATTATTAGTATGAACCGCCATGTAAAATTTTATACGAGTTCCAATGTCGGAACTCGATAAAGTTACGGCGGTTTCACAATAACCGTCGTAAATTGGCACCGTAAATGCCCTCTCCTGCAGTAGTGAATTTATGATAGATTGGTCTCACCCAAGATTTTGTATAGTATAAGAGATGCTATTATAGTACTTATGACTAACATTATCATTGTATACTGCTTTGGTTATGGCATATGGTAAATTTTCTTTGTTTTTTCGACAGAATTTATCTTCACTTGAAAAGACACTACATGAAGCTAACTCCAGTGATCCATCTATTATTTCTTTAATCATTGATACATTCTCACAATCCCCAACCTTGAGTTCCAAGAGCTCATATAATAGGTAAGTCAGATGATAAATTTATATTATAATGAACTTAAACTAGATATTTGTTTACTTTATATATAACGTGAAAGTACTCTTTAATTTTTAGTATTCTCTTGCATCATTTCCGAACTTTAATAATTATGGTGGTACGAGACTCACATGACATACAATTTGTAGGTTAAATATAATTTTTTTTTTGAACGTGTAGGTTAAATATAATTAACAAGTGCTTTTCTCAAGGAACTGTTGAGGAGATTGTCTCAACCCTAGTAAGATTAAATCTCTTTTTGTCGATATATCTACCTTGATTAACTAGGTAATAGACTTGATGACATTTTTATACTCAATTCTGTAGGAGGAAGAGTTAGTGTGTAACAAGGATGAGTGGATCTCATCAACCATAAAATCATTGAAGAAATCATCTCCTACAAGCTTAAAATTACGCTGAGATCGGTAAAATTTTGGCCCATTAAATGTTTATCTTGATTTGGCCTATTCTTTTGGCTGTCTTCTTGTGTATGCATTATACTGTTATACAATTCCTACTTCTGTTTGCTTATGTTTAAGATGGTCAAGTCATGCATACACAAGAAGGGAAATGAAGCTAAGATTCCATGAGTTATGAAATTTTTAATGATATCCTTGTATTTAATAATCTGTATTCGTTGACACAGATTAGAATAGGCAGGCTTGAAGGTGTTGCAAAGTGTCTAATTCGTGAATACAGAATGGCTTGCCATGTCTTGAAGGCACACACAAGCAAGGATGTACTCGAGGTTTGAAATCTAATATAACGTCAACTTCCTACTTCCCCATCCGTATCCCATTACTTAAAAATACTACTATATAATATAATAAGAGTTGCAATTGACTGTTATAGGGATATCGAGCCTTACTAGTGGACAAAGATAAGAACCCCAAGGTATATATGTGTGCAATGTTTATATGTGTACTTTTATATTTGACTTCTTACCGATTTAGAAAAAATTACTAGTCTAGTTCTTTATGTTTCGATTGTAGCCATTTTGTAGCCATTTTGATACTAGTTGATTTAGTTGTTAATGCCGTTGGTTTCCTAAAACCAGTTACATGTTTTCTACACATTCAGTTGATTTTAAAATCATCTCGCATGAATACTTATAGATGATCTAAGGAATTAAACATGAACTCAATTATTTTCCATTATTTTATAGTGGCAGCCTTCTAAACTGGAGCTAGTGAGCAAAGACATGGTTGATAGCTACTTCTCCAAGGTGGATGATGAAGACTGGAATGATTTGGAACTACCACCAAGATATAACTTGCATGTACATGCTATTTCAAAACTCTAAGTATACTAGATGTTATACTAGTCCCATAGAAGGCAATAACAACTCATGATTAGGGATCTTGGAAATTTTTTGTTTGTTGTTTTCACAATAAAAAGTGAAAAATATTGTTTGGGATTTTGCGGTTCCGGTAATTTTAGGGAAGATTGTTTCATAGCTTTGCTGAAATATTTTTTCAGATTAAAGTCATTTATGTGTTTTGGCATTTGATTTTTTTGTCGGGTTAATTTAGTCAACGCGGATTTTTGACTACATGGCTCAAGTTTTTGGAAAGTTTACAAAGTTAACCAAATTTCCTACTCTTGTTTGACTTTTCTTTAGACTAGATAGTGTAGCAAAAACAAATACCTAGTAACAATGCTTTGGAATCAATTACTTCATATATTATATGAATATTGGAACACTAAACGGGTGTTGGAACATTAATAATCCAAAAAAGTCATTTTAACATAGATTATCAACATCTTAAAACTTGAAACTCCTTTCCTCTGCTACAACCTTGTAGGCTTCTATGTTTGTAGCAGCAAAAACCAGCAAGACCAAAACCATAGCTTAAATTAGTCCTACCAAATAGAAACAAAGTTTGGATCAGAGAAACATAAAAAAACCAGCAAGTGTCAAAGTTCAGTGCCCAAGATGCTGTCTTTTCCCCCCTGTAATCGAAGCAATTAGATAGTCAAAAGAGCTAATCTCAAATAACGACTTTGTAATGCATTTAATAGCTCAAACTGAAACCCAAACCAATACAAACTTAGAATCCAATAGACCAACTATACTGCATGTAAGGTAACACATTTGATAATACTGAAATAGTACAAGCATATAGAGCTCAACTAAAAAACCTTTCTTGACTATATTCACTCAGCAGTTGGCTCTAGATTGGCACCGATCCTTGATGAGACTAACAAGGAGCTGAATCGGGTAAAAGAGGGGACAACAAAAAACATGAAATGTAGAACTTCCAAGCGGAGCAAATATGTACCAAGCTGAGGGCTCCCAGAAATAGGCCTAGAAAAAATGACACAGGTAGGGAGAACAAAGAAACATGCTTTGGGCAAATAATGATTACAAGCAGGTCATCATTGTTCCCAAGTATGTTTGCACTGCATGTTCCTAAACATTTGCTTCAGTTCCATCAACTAAGGTGTAACTTGTACTAAGCAATCAAAACTGACCACTCGGAATTTCAAGTAATGCATGACTAATAAGATTTTGAGTAAACACTATATCCTAGCGTAAGGGGTTTTAAAGTCAGAAGTCACAACACATGTTTGCGACAAAATGATTCGTCAATAATTGTTCAAGTAAATTGATATGTATATTACTGAAACTTCAAACCAATCTGAAGTGATGAAAAATAAAATAAAAAAAAGGGCAGATCAGAACATGGCATAACTGCAAAGAAGATCCATTCAATGATAAGTAGAAAGCAATTTGGCATATGACTGTGGTTGAAGACATGGAGATATGCAGTGTAATACCTCACCGATTGATTCCTTCATAGTTACAAATTGGGCTAAGCAAAAGAGAGTAATAAGGACATGAAGAGCAAACAAATGTTCTTTTTCTGGATTGTTTATAGTACCTTTTTCCTGGAAAGAAAAAAAATCAAAAGTAAATAATGAACAGACTTAGCTCTCATGTTTTAAAGTTTACGAAGCATACTTCCTCTTCCTCTACACAACCACAACGACTTTCTAACTCATAAGATACACAACCACAACAGTGTGTCCAAATATCAATTTTCCCAAGTTATCTTGTATTGCTGATACAGTTTATTGTATGCCTTGATAGAAAATTGAGGAAATTTAAGTAAATGAAGGAAACTTTAGTATAAAATAAACACAACAATGGTTTTTGGTTATTTTGAAACTCTACTGAAGACGACATATTGAATTGGTAGCACACATACTGGTTTTCCTGAGAACGAATCTGACACCAGAAAACTCATATTCCAATATCATTCACTGGAAAAAAAATTAGAGAAAAATAAGTTGCAGGCATTTAATCGAACACCTAAAGTACTGAATAAGCTGATGTGGTTCCTGTAATCACAAGAAGATCATATTCCAACAGCAGCAACAATAAGAATTTTAAATGAATGAGCAAATCAAAAGAGCATGGAAAGTTGGAACCCGATGAAACAAATAGGTGAAGCGGTGGTCTTGGTCATACAAATCAAGCGGAATCTGCTAACCGGATGAAGCAGAGGTGAAAATTTCTGACCACCGTACGTGAACGGGACCACCGAATTTTCATCAGCTTTAGAATCTGTAGTTTGAGATTGCCAGAAACGGTGAGCCTGAGACACAATTGCTTGGCTGAGAAGTTGCCTCAGTTAAGGCCCTATTTGCTAGAGGCCTAGAGCTTATTTTTTTATGTACTGAACTGAATTGAACTGAAACGAACTACTGTACTGAACTGAAATAAAAATTGATGTATTGAAAAATGGAATCAGTATAACTGAATTAACCTGAATTTCATCAAATTGCATTTTCACTGAACTAAACTGAACTGAATTGAATTGAACTGAATTGAACTGAACTGAACTGAACTGATCTACAGATAAGCTCTGGTAAACAGGGCCTAAGTCAGTTTTCCAAAGCAAAATGTGAGTTTAAAGTGGATTTTTCATTTGAAATACCCTTTTTTCCCCTTATCTTCCCACATTTCAAAAGTAGACACTCCTATAATTGAAATTTAAATCCATCTTCCAGGAATTATCGATTCCAATTCTTAGATGACTTGTAGTCGAATTCCAGACAAGGGGGAAAATATGGCTTCAAGCAACACCGGCAAGGAATTGGTAATCATCAGATGATTGTCTACCTTTCAAATCCAGCTTATCTGGGCTTTGTGAATTAGGCGATTGTTAAATTTTCTGAATTTTTTGTTGTGGCAGATTCTGGTGGAGGAGAGGCACAGCGCAAGAATTCTTCTACTCAACAGACCTAGACAACTTAATGCACTGAATCACCCTATGGTACCCACTGGTTCTCTCTTATCTTTCCCATTTCGTGCCATTTCGTGCCGTGATCATATATATGGGTGCTTGATTGGCAGGTGGATCGTCTGCTTGAGCTTTTCGTTCATCTGGAGAAGGACCCTGCTATGAAGCTGATTATCCCGAAGGTTGCTTTTGATGTTTTTCTATACTTAATCCTTCTCTTATTTAGTTTTTTATAGGCTTCTTGGGGATTTTGATTTATGCACCAAGATGGCCTTTTTATGTGGAATTGTGTCATGAATTGATGTTTCTTTGGTTAAGAGTATTTTGTCTGCCTTCGGGGCATTGGAAGAGCTTTTTGTGCAGGAGGTGATGTTGCTAGTGTGGTTCGTGATATCAATCAAGGTTAATCTTTCTTTTTTTTCATTCCTTGTTTTTGCTTCTTTTCTGGTTGTTTTCTTTCCATGTATGTGTCTGTTCCAAGGCTCAAAAAGTTTATTCTAGAGTCCAAACTAGACTGTTGTTACTTTTTGTTCCATGTTATGGGGTTTGTGCACATTCTGTATAGTAGCATTTTGAGGATTAGTTTAGGAAAAAAGGCAACTAAGTGAGCCGTGCAGACCTAATATAGCTCTCTCTGCTACTTGAGCTAATAAATTTTCAATTCAAACTTAGGACATGAGCACTGTAATCTAACCTCTTTGATCCAGTAATAATTGGTCTTGAATATATACACTTAATGATTAGAAATGTTATTCATCTCCATCATTGCTCTATCTTTTAATTGCTAGTAAACTTATGAACTGGTTACGTATCTGCATATATGCTCACATGCCTAGTTGAACTCATACAGTACATCAGTACAATTGTCTTCAGTTGTATCTGTGAGGTTCAATGGATTGCAGTTGTATCACAAAGTTGTTTGCAAACTTGGAAGTGTAGGCCTAGGGAAGGCTTCTGATCAATGATTATTTATAATAATAGGACTCTAAATGCTGGTTATAATTTGATTGAACTTCTGTATTCTAAGTTAGTTTCCAGCTCCTATGCAATTATAATCATGTGGATCCAGGGATTATAAATGACTATAGCTGATTTCACATTGCTGGGTTTATTTATATTAGGAAATTGGAGATTAGGGTTTGAATTTTTTCGAAACGAGTTTACCTTGGACTACTTGATAGCCACGTACAGTAAGCCACAGGTGCTAATTTATGATCATACTGTAATTTTTCATCCTCAAATTACTTCACAATTCTAATATCTGCTTTTTACTATTCAAAGGTTTCATTACTTAATGGAATTGTCATTGGTGGTGGCGCGGGTCTTGCAATGCACGGTAGATTTCGTGTTGCGACCGAAAAATCGGTACTTTACATATCTTGTTGTCTTTTATGATATGAATTTTTTTGGTGTGGATTCTATCTTCTATGTGCAACTATTTTACTATTTAGCTTCTGAGCTTTAATATTTTCTATTATATGATTTTTTTTCCCTTTTCTATGAATTTTTCTTACTGAAACTTTGTTAATATTTCTCAGTTGGATATTATTATCATATTTTCAGGATTATAATCTTTGTGAACATTTGTTGAAACCATCCAGTACTACTTCTGGCCTTGTATTATGGTTACAAATCCACAATTTATTTTAATGACTCCTAAAAATTAGTTAAATCTCAAATCGTATCCAATTTTTTGACCAATGTCAACTGTAAGAGTATCTTGTTTTCATTAGGAGTTTGATACCTCTATGAAATTTGAAGTAACTGCTTTTCCCACCTTTTTTATGAAATTTGATGCTCGTAAAGAATGAAAATGAATGATACTCAAAAGACATTTTCCGCATAGGTCTAATCCTCTTGAATGCTCATGCTATCACATATACATTACGAATTTCCATTGCCTTTTCATACATTGTTGGGTCAATATCCGTCGGGTGAAGTTCTATAATTTTAGTCGATGAAGGCTTTTTATTTTTTTCAGAAAAAGAATAGAATAAAGATCTTCAACTACAAACTTGAGGAAATCTTAACAAAGCTCTTTGGCTGGGGCTTTGTTGTTTCCTTCTCACAATATGTTACTTTTCTTGGTGTCACATATAGTTATGGAACTTACTAGTTTGGTATTCCAAAGGAACACCCTAATGATGCTTGAACATGGTGTCTAGCAAACTGTCTGTTTATAATACCATTCAAATGTTTAATTTATGGATTTTCACACTCATTTACTTTCTTTTTATGTATCTTGTTTGTGTCTGGCCACATACTTTCAAGTTCTCATGGCTAAGTCTTGGTCTATGTTTGTTAAAGGTTTTTGCGATGCCTGAAACAGCCTTGGGGCTTTTCCCAGATATTGGTGCCTCCTATTTCCTGTCTAGCTTCCTGGATGCTTTGGTAATCCCGAGTTCGTAATTATTTTCCTTGTTTATTTAAAGTTATAATCTTTGGTATTTATAGGTTGTAATTATTTGTTGACAAGTTGGTGTTGATCTGCCACCAATCTTTTCCACACACTTATGTATGCACACTGGTTTGCACATACATAATGTGTAGCTGGTTGTCATTTTTTACAAATAGTTTTATTTCCACTCTATTGTCTGTCTTCTCTTTTTAAACCAGTCTATAAGTTGGATATGCTGGATGATAGGTCCTAGATATACTCTTATTTTGTAGCATTTGAGAGCTGTTTTAGATAGTATTTTGCATATTTATATTAGACTTTTGGACCAAATCATTCATAGTGGTTTGAAATTGAAGACGTGCATTTCGATCTTGAATTGCACTTGCGATGGATTTGAATGATTTGAAGACCTTCTATGACCGTCCTGACCGCGATTGATGCATTGAAGAACCGGTCGTAGAAGTGGCGTGAAGGCACACTCTCGCGGGCCGCGAACCCTAGGTCGCGAACCGCGAGGGCGTGTGTTGCTGTTTTGATGATGCCGAGTTTCGCGCGGTTCGCGGAACTCCGGTCGCGAGCCGCGAGGACCAGACGCGCGGTCCGCGAAACCCCGGTCGCGAACCGCGAGGACCAGCACGAGGACCAGCGCCAGGACCAGACGCGCGGTCCGCGAAACCTCGGTCGCGGACCGCGGAAACCGAAGACGCGCGGTGCGCGAAACATCGGTCGCAAACCGCGGAGGCCACAGCGCGCGGTCCGCGAATCCTCGGCCGCGAGCCGCGAGAACCAGGCTCGCGGTCCGCGAAGGATTTCGCGCGACCCGCGAAGGACCTGCAAGTGGCATTTTGTTTTGTTTTATTTTTGTTATTTTTGGAAGTATAAATAAAACTTATCTTCAATGTTTAGAGGATCAAATTTTACAGAGTTAGAACTTTTTTCTTCATTTTCTCTTCACTTTGATCTTTGAATTCACTATGGTTTGTTGTGTTGATTATGTTTGTGATTATATAACTATGGTAGTAGGCTAAAACCCTTCTTGGATATATGTGATTGGACTTCTTGTTATGGATTGAGAACATGATTCAAGAGGTTTAGGAATGGTGATTTGCTATTGAATGATCATAATTTATATGTGTATTTGATGCTTGAAATGATTAGGAATGATTTCCTAGTGATAGATATGTGTTGGATATGTGTTAGATATTGCTTTTCCATGGTTAGAATGTTATCATTCTTTCTATGTAGGAGTAGTAAATTAGGAATTGAATGCATGTTGTTATCAATTGTATTTGTTCTTAAGATCATTCATTAGCATTGTACCTATGTCAAGTTTGTTATCAAATTGCATGGGTAGAGTTGAGAAATATCTAATTTGAAGTAATATTGATTCAATTGAACTAGTTGTTATCATCTAGTAAAGTTGTCAATTGAAGTTGTGAAGATGCTTTCATTTTTCATAACTATGGTTAAAGATAGTTCTCACTAATGTTCACCATTCTAAAAGCATCATGATAAAGTTTGAGGAAAATCTCATAATAAGAAGTCACCAATCTCATATGTCCAAATCTCTTATTCTCATTAGTTAATCCTTTAGTTGAATCTTTAGATGTTAAACTAGTTGTAATTCTAAAGTTCTAGTAGTTTTACTTAGTAGTGTCTTAAACAAAAACTCAACTCAACCCCCCCCCCCCCTTATTTACATTGCTTTTATATATATGTATATGTATATATATTCTACAAGATATACATAGAATAAACCTTTTCTCTGTGGAACGAACCTTACTTGCCATTGTACACTTAATAGTGTGGAAAGGTAGTAAGCGATCTATAAATTGTATATTTGAGAGGTACGGCGACGACCTCCCAAATTTTGGCGCCGCTGCCGGGGAAAAGGCGTATTTTTATGTGTATATTGTAGTTTTATTTCTAATCTATCTTTCTTTTTAGGTTCTATTTTGGTTTGGAACCCTATTGCTCTAGCTCTTGGTGCATGGTTCTTACACGATCCTCGAACCAAGACCCTTTGCAATACGATTCCGAGCTAGTAAGAAGTCTCCGCCAACTTAGGAGGCAAGTGCAAGAGTCACTAGCATCTAATCCTTTCTCCCTTGAAAGTGAATCACTACCTTTCAACATGGCGGACGATGAAGAGGATACCGGCCAACAACCTCCCCGAAACCAATTCTACAACCCTTTCCAAAACCATAACCCTTCTCCTACCAACATTTCTATGAGAGAGTACATGTCCCCCAACTATGAGCAACAACAATCGAGCATTGTTTACCCGAACTCTCAATACGAAATCAAGACGAGAGTAATTAATTTGCTTCCAACTTTCCATGGTAGAGAAGTGGATGATCCGAATGACTTCCTTGAGGCTTTTCATAGGGTGTGTAGTAGTTTGAAACCTTCCGAGATGAGTGTGGATGAGTTTAAGTTGAAAACCTTCACCTTCACCTTGAAGGACAAGGCCGCTAAATGGTTAAGTCGTTTACCTTCATCATCAATCACTACATGGCCACAATTGAAGAAAAAGTTCTTAGACAAGTACTTTCCTCCCTCTAAGTCCTCGGTCTTGATACAAGCCATTAGCAACATCACTCAAGACGATGATGAGACATTGTATGAGTATTGGGAAAGATTCCAAACTCTCCTCTCAAGTTGCCCGTACCATAGCTTCACCGAACCTCAATTGGTGTGTTTCTATTACAATGGTTTGAACGATAGAGAAACCGAGTTGATAAATCGGTCTTGCTATGGCTCCATTGCAAACCTTGGCTCTTCCGATGCCATGATGCTATTTGAGCAACTAGCCGAAGGGTGCAAACCAAAGAGAGACCGGAGACTACGAGTGGGTAACTCCGGTGGGAACAATGATAGCTCTCGTCAAGATATCAAGGAGCTTACGGCATTGATGAAAGGTTTCATGATGGGAAATAGCTCCGGAGGGAACCAACCAAGGCAACAAGTGATGACGTGTGGGATTTGTGCTTCGAACCATCTCACCGAATCTTGTCCTCAAGCAAACGAGGATTATAACGAAGAAGTCAATGCCATGGGGGTCTATGGAGGAAATCAAGGTTTTAGAGGCGATCAAGGAGGAAGCCAAGGTTTTAGGGGCTACCAAGGAGGACGAGGCTACCAAAGTGGTAGGGGTTTTCAAGGTGGACAAGGACAAGGTGGTGATAGGGGTAACCAAAGGAAGTATGATCCTTTTGCTCAACATTACAACCCCGGAACTAGAGATCACCCCAACTTTCGGTGGAGAGATGAACCGACGGGGCAACAAGGCCAACAAGGTGGCTACCAAGGGGGTTACCAAGGTCAAAGTGGTCAATCCTTTGATAGGACGAAGGGGCAAAATGACCAAGGCTACCAAGGAGACCAAAGCCACCAAAATCAAGGGTACCAAGGTTACCAAAACCAAGGGTACCAAGATTTTGGCTATCAAGGGTACCAAGATCATCAAAACCCTCAATATCACCCTCAACCACAACAATACCCAAGAAACCAAGGTCAAGGCCGTTTCAATAACCGTGCCCCTCAAAATGCTCACCCGAGGTTGGAAGATAAATGTCATAACCAAGGTGAAAGCTCGGACCAATTCCCACAAGATGCTAGACTCAAAAGCATTGAGGTGCAAATGAGTCAAATGGCCACGGTTTTGGGAAAGTTGGAAGCACAAAACTCCGGGAAACTACCCGCGCAAACGGAGTTAAATCCAAGGCCTCATGCGAGTGCCATGACCTTGAGGAGTGGTAAACAAGCTCTTGAACCCGAAGTGGTTGTGAAAAAGGCACCCAAGAGAGGCCTTGTGAAGAAGAGTTTAGCCAATGACGAGGTTGAGGCGACCTTGGCCGACGAAGAAGTAATTCTTGAGGGGCTAGCCAAAGAAAAAGGTGATGCCGAGGTTGAGAAGGAGAAAGAACTTATTGTTGAGGAACATGTAGACACAACTTCTCATGTTGAACCAATGTCACCTCCATTCTCACCTCTTCACAAGAAAACTAGGGTGGACACTACCTTTGATGTGGAAGCACCATTTCCCGAAGCTTTGAAGAATACTCGGAAAAAGGAGATGGACAAGGAAGCTTTCGAGGTCCTTCGAAGGTGTGAGGTAAATATCCCTTTGCTCGATGCTATTGATCAAGTTCCTAGATATTCTAAGTTCTTGAAGGAATTATGTGTAAACCATCGTCAACAAAGGTCTAAGCATGTTAAAAATGAAAGAGTCAATGAACATGTGTCGGCTTTATTTCAAGATAAAATGCCTACTAAATGTGGTGATCCGGGCATGTTTACCATTCCTTGCATCTTAGGGAACACTTACTTTCCTAGAGCCATGCTAGATCTAGGTGCATCCATAAATGTCATTCCATATACTTTGTATGAATCGTTGAATCTTGGCACTTTGCATAAAACCGGCGTGGTAATCCAACTTGCCGACCGCTCTAATGCATACCCTAAGGGTATTGTTGAAGATGTCTTGGTGAAAGTCGACAAGTTGGTGTTCCCGGCCGATTTTTACGTTCTTGACATGGAACATGATAAATTTGCTACCCCTGTCTTGTTAGGGCGTCCATTTTTGAAAACGTCAAGAACTATAATCGATGTGCATAGTGGTAGGCTTACCATGGAATTTGATGAGGATAAAATAGAGTTCAACATTTATGGTACAATGAAATACGATGATGAGGAAACTTCTTGCAATGCTATTGATGTGATTGAGCCTTATGTGCAAAAAGTTTATGAAAATGATGTTGATGATCCTTTTTTAAATGCTTTAGCTAATAGTTTACACACAAGTAATGTTCATACATATGCTTTGAGTGCTAACTTGAAGGAAAGCATTTTTGAGCTAGATACCTTTGAGGAACTTTCTCTTGATGCACCAATTTTAGACCTTGAGGTATTGAAGGGCTCGGGCAACCGACCATCTTTCAATAAACCTCCGGTGGTGGAGTTGAAACCACTACCGGAGAATCTAAAATATGCATTCCTTGGTGATGGTGAGAAATTGCCGGTGATCATCTCCAACAAACTCACCAAGGAACAAGAGGAAAGGTTGATGAAAGTGCTTCAAGATCATAAGGAAGCCATTTGATGGACTATTGCCGACATCAAAGGTATGAGTCCAAGTACTTGCATGCACCGTATACTATTGGAGGATGATGCTAAACCCATCCGACAACCTCAAAGGCGGTTGAACCCTCCTATGATGGAGGTAGTAAAAGCCGAGGTTCTTAAATTGTTGGATGCGGGAATGATCTATCCAATCTCCGATAGTAAATGGGTAAGCCCAACACAAGTGGTGCCAAAGAAAACCGGAGTGACCGTAGTGGAGAATAGCCATGGCGAATTGATTCCCACTCGTGTCCAAAATGGATGGCGTGTTTGCATTGATTACCGAAGGTTAAATGCGGTAACAAGGAAAGACCATTTCCCTTTGCCATTTATTGATCAAATGCTTAACCGGCTTGCAGGCCACTCTTTCTATTGTTTTCTTGATGGCTATTCAGGGTACTTTCAAGTTGCCATTGCACCAGAGGATCAGGAAAAGACCACCTTCACATGTCCCTTTGGCACTTTTGCATATCGACGCATGCCTTTTGGCCTTTGCAATGCGCCGGCCACATTCCAAAGGTGTATGGTTAGCATTTTTTCAGAATATCTTGAGAAGTTTGTAGAGGTTTTCATGGATGACTTTACTGTTCATGGAAACTCTTTTGACAATTGCTTAATTCATTTGTCATTAGTCCTAAAAACTTGCATTGATAAAAACCTTGTGCTTAATTCTGAAAAATGTCATTTTATGGTAGAAAAGGGCATTGTGTTAGGTCATGAAGTGTCATCTAAGGGTATTGAAGTAGACAAAGCAAAAATTGATATCATCCAATCTCTTCCTTACCCTACTTGTGTGCGTGATGTGAGGTCCTTTCTTGGCCACGCGGGTTTCTACCGCCGTTTCATAAAAGACTTTTCAAAAATTTCTTCCCCTTTATGTAGATTGTTGCAAAAGGATGTGGAATTTGTGGTAGATGAAGGTTGTAAAAGGGCATTTGATTGTTTAAAGTCTATGCTAGTGTCGGCCCCTATTATACAACCTCCAAATTGGTCCCTTCCATTTGAGATCATGTGTGATGCAAGTGACTACGCCGTTGGTGCGGTGCTAGGTCAAAGGGTGGGGAAAATTCCCCATGCCATCTATTATGCATCCATGACTCTCAATGATGCTCAAAGGAACTATACCACAACTGAAAAGGAATTGCTAGCGGTAGTCTTTTCTTTAGAAAAGTTTAGGCCATATTTGCTTGGTACAAAGATCATTGTTTTCACTGACCATGCAGCTCTTCGTTACTTGATGACGAAGAAAGAAGCAAAGCCTAGGTTACTCCGATGGATCTTACTCTTGAGCGAGTTCGACTTGGAGGTCAAGGACAAGAAAGGAGCTGAAAATCTAGTGGCCGACCATTTGAGCCGATTGGTGCCCAATGAGGAGTTTGGGGCCAAAGCATTGAAGGAGCATCTTCACGAAGAGTTCCCCGATGAGCAATTGTTTGCTCTTGGTGTTTCTCTTCCATGGTATGCCAACCTTGTGAATTTCCTTGTCACAAGTAAGTGCCCTTCTCACTTCACAAAAGCACAAAAGGATAAGTTAAAGCATGATGCTAGGTTTTATGTGTGGGATGATCCCTATGTATGGAAACATTGTGCCGACCAAGTGATTAGGAGATGCATTCCTAATAATGAAACAATTTCAATCCTTGCTTTTTGCCATTCATATGCATGTGGTGGTCATTTTGGTGCTAGGCGAACCGCTAGGAAAGTGCTAGATTGTGGTTTCTATTGGCCTAGCTTGAATAAAGATGCATACACATTTTGCAAGTCTTGTGATAAATGTCAAAGAGTAGGAAACATCTCTTCTAGGAATGAAATGCCCCAACATTGCCCTCTATATTGTGAACTCTTTGATGTGTGGGGAATTGATTTTATGGGACCTTTCCCTACCTCCTTTGGTTTTAAATATATCTTGCTTGCGGTTGATTATGTTTCTAAGTGGGTTGAAGCAATCCCCACTCGTACTGATGATTCTAAAGTGGTTGCAGAGTTCATCAAATCTCACATCTTCTCTAGGTTCGGGGTACCCCGAGCTCTGATCAGTGATCGAGGCACTCACTTTTGTAATAGAACAATTGCCGCATTGTTGAAGAAATATGGGGTAAATCACAAGACTTCTACCGCCTATCACCCACAAACAAATGGACAAGCCGAAGTTTCCAATAGGGAAATCAAGTCCATCCTTGAGAAAACGGTTAGGCCGACTCGCAAGGATTGGAGTACTCGGTTGGATGATGGATTGTGGGCATATAGGACGGCTTATAAGACTCCAATTGGTATGTCTCCATACCGATTGGTCTTTGGAAAGCCGTGTCATTTACCGGTGGAGTTAGCACACAAAGCCTATTGGGCAATCACAAGGTTCAACTTGAACTTGGACGAGGCCGGGAATGAAAGGAAGCTTCAATTGCAAGAGCTTGAGGAAATCCGGAATGAGTCCTATGAGAACGCGGCCATTTACAAAGAGAAGACGAAGGCATGGCATGACAAGATGATAATTAGGAAAACTTTTGAGGTAGGTCAAAAAGTTCTTCTATTTCAATCACGTCTTCGGTTGTTTCCAGGTAAACTGCGTTCTCGGTGGACTGGACCATTTGTAGTTGTGAAGGTTTTCCCTCATGGAGCAGTGGAGATCCAAAGCGGCGAGGATGCCAAAATCATCAAGGTCAACGGCCAAAGGTTGAAACCGTATTATGAGGGTTTCAAATCGGAGATCCTAGAGGACATGTCTCTAGGCAACCCGGCCTACGAGTGATCTTTACCATGGAGGTATATCGTGCCGACGATGTTAAATAAACGAGTTTTGAGCTTTAAAAGCATTTAGTCGAACAATTTCAACATTTGGAACATTACTTTCTTTATATTTATTTGCTATGTACACTTCATTAAGCTTGTAATTCGATCATTACGCTAGTTTTTATGTGGTTTCTGTAGAAATAGGTTTGAAGTGGTGCAAAACGACAAGCGCCAAGGAGCCATTTCTCGCGGTCCGCGAATTCATCGCGCGGACCGCGACCGAGGGTTTCGCGGTCCGCGACCGAGCACGCGCGAGCCGCGACAGTACCTCGCGATCCGCAATCGAGGTCTCGCGATCCGCGAGCAAACTTGGATTTCATGGAAATCCCTGCAACAAAAACGCCGGTTTTCGCGGTCCGCGGCTTCATCGCGCGGACCGCGACGGGAAACCTCGCGCGCCGCGAACGGAACGCGCGCGCCGCGACGGTGTCTCGCGGTCCGCGAAAATGACCGCGCGACCCGCGAGAAAACAGGGGATTCCAGGAAATCCCTGGAACAAAAATGACCATTTTCGCGGTCCGCGACTTGATCGCGCGGACCGCGAAACTATGCTCGCGGTCCGCGGTTTCATCGCGCGGACGGGGAAGTTTTGCCGAGGTTGCGCACCGCGCCGAGGTCCAGCGCGCGCGACCTGCGGCGGATCCCGCGCGACCCGCGGGGATTCTGCGTGCGCGCCGCGACGAGACTTTGCGCGCGCCGCGACTTCATCGCGCGGACCGCGACGGACTTGCGCGCGACCCGCGCACAATGACGCGCGACCCGCGAACCATGCCGAGTTTTCTCGGAAATCCCTGGAAGGATTTGGCACGTTGTCGCGGCCCGCGAAGAGGGCCCGCGGCCCGCGCAATTTTGTCTTGACCCGCGAAGGGTAACTCGCGATCCGCGAGGTGACGGGCACTACTTCTTCCCCATTTTCTTCTATCTTTTTCTTTCTCCTTCTTCTTCCCAATTCTCCCACCCGCATAGTATCTTTTCCGGCCACCAACTCAAATCCTTCATTCCGGCGAGTTTTGAACCAATTTCTTCCACCCAAATCAATCTCCCAAGCTTTCCCAACAAAACCCACCAAAAATCCACATCCAAAACACCATCTTTCACCCACATTGCCCAAATTCCAACCGAAACTTCCCCATTCCGATTCGCCGGATTCCGGCGACCTTTTTCCCGAACCAACTACACAAAAACCTTCCCCCCACCAACCTTAACCCTTTCCCAATCACCAATTCCAAATTCCAATTCCCAATCAAATATCCCCAAATCTTATGAACCCTAATTTTTGGATTCTTTGATTTGGTGGTGTTTCGATCAAATTGGCGATTTAATTGCATTTAATTGTTTATTTGGAATGCTACATTGCAATTTTTGAGTAATTAGGGCTTGCCACTAGCTTTTCTTGTTGATTTTGATTGGGCTTGCCGCCACTAGTTGCAATTTGCTTTTTGAGTAGGGGCTTGCCGCCTTGTAGCTAGTTTAGCTGTGCTGGACTGTTGTTGAGTAGATTTTGATAATGACACCGAGAAAAAGGTCTCGCCGAGGGGAAGCCTCTACTTCCCGTGAGCCCGTGCTCCCCGAATCCCCCCCTCGCCAACCTAGCCCTCCCCCTGCAGAAAACCTGCCTCCTATTGACCTTATGGGACTGCAAGGTTTGGATGACGATGCCCAACAACGGTGGAGAAAGTTGATAGGGAATGGGAGGCGAACGATCATGGAGACGAAGTTCCTCTCCTCTGAGCTACTTCAGGAGCTAGGTTTGCAGCAACCTGTGCTATTTTTATTGGATCGCGTTGGCATGAGAGGATTCATTGATCGGTCGGCACCGACCTACATCCGCTATACACTTGAGTTCCTATCCACTCTAGCCAAGCACTACGACGAGGACCATGACAGGCATTTCATCACCTTCAGGTTGAATGATGTAGACCGAAGGATGTCCTATGATGAAATCCAAGATGCTTTTGGATTCCAATATGCGGAGGGCTACAAGAATCCAAGAGAATATGCCCCACAAGGATTTGATCTAGCTTTCTTTTGGCATTGTTTGTCTGGATCTCCCAACATCACGGGCGCTACAAAGAACAACCACATCATACATCCAGCTGTTCGTATGGTGCACAAGCTCCTAGTGATGACGATCTTTTGCCAGGGGGAGTTGACGCATATCAGCAGGGAACAAGTCCAATGCCTTTGGACTATGTTTTGGAGGATAGAGCACCCATGTTGGGTAGATCTCTTTGTGCAGAAATGTCTGGAGACCTCCCAGAAGAGCTCAGGGAAGATACCGCAGGGGGGTATGATTTCTCTTCTGGCAGCTTATTCGCGCATCCATCTACCTCCAGATATTCAGGCGATAGGCAAGACAGCCGAGAGAGCTCACCAGTTACACTCCATTGCTTCTTTGGAGTCCACTAATGTCTTGCAAATGCACAAATTCCCTCCTCCTAGATTCATCTGGCTAGTAGCCAAGAATCAGCACATGTACCTGCCAAATCCGGAGGCTGTGCACCTGACTGAGCGCACCCGCATGGAGGAGCTCACCTTACCCCTTCAGATCACAGTCCCTGCACCTACCATCGCCCTTGCCAGGCTAGAGGCACCTCCGGAGCATGGAGAGCAGTATGTTCCTCCACATCAGGATCCTCAGTATGTCACTCAGCAGCAATTCCAGGAGTTCACGCAGAGGCATGACGCGTTTACTCAGAGGTATGAGGACGACATGGAGGTGATGTTCGCTATGATGGCATCCATGCACCCACATGGACCAGGGACTTTTGACTATGAGGGTCATCGCAGATCGCGAGCTCAGCGCCGTCGCGATGGTTCCGGCCCCTCGCAGCGAGTATATCCTACACCCTTTCCTTTCACTATGGTTTTCATTCATATATTTAAACATTGAGGGCAATGTTTAGACTAAGTGTGGGGGAGAGGTATAGGACTTTTGTTGCTGCTTTTGTTGCTGTTTTTGCTGCTATTTTTACTACTTTATAAAAAAAAAAAAAAAAAAACATTTTCTTTTCTCTCTTGTATAGATATGTAAAGCTCTCAAATGTTATGTGCTTAATTATTCAGGGTATACACTTGGATCTTAATCGTTCTTTCTCGAGAACGAGAAAGGTTCAAGTGTGGGGGATTTTGATAGGTCCTAGATATACTCTTATTTTGTAGCATTTGAGAGCTGTTTTAGATAGTATTTTGCATATTTATATTAGACTTTTGGACCAAATCATTCATAGTGGTTTGAAATTGAAGACGTGCATTTCGATCTTGAATTGCACTTGCGATGGATTTGAATGATTTGAAGACCTTCTATGACCGTCCTGACCGCGATTGATGCATTGAAGAACCGGTCATAGAAGTGGCGTGAAGGCACACTCTCGCGGGCCGCGAACCCTAGGTCGCGAACCGCGAGGGCGTGTGTTGCTGTTTTGATGATGCCGAGTTTCGCGCGGTCCACGGAACTCCGGTCGCGAGCCGCGAGGACCAGACGCGCGGTCCGCGAAACCCCGGTCGGGAACCGCAAGGACCAGCACGAGGACCAGCGCCAGGACCAGACGCGCGGTCCGCGAAACCTCGGTCGCGGACCGCGGAAACCGAAGACGCGCGGTGCGCGAAACATCGGTCGCAAACCGCGGAGGCCACAGCGCGCGGTCCGCGAATCCTCGGCCGCGAGCCGCGAGAACCAGGCTCGCGGTCCGCGAAGGATTTCGCGCGACCCGCGAAGGACCTGCAAGTGGCATTTTGTTTTGTTTTATTTTTGTTATTTTTGGAAGTATAAATAAAACTTATCCTCAATGTTTAGAGGATCGAATTTTACAGAGTTAGAACTTTTTTCTTCATTTTCTCTTCACTTTGATCTTTGAATTCACTATGGTTTGTTGTGTTGATTATGTTTGTGATTATATAACTATGGTAGTAGGCTAAAACCCTTCTTGGATATATGTGATTGGACTTCTTGTTATGGATTGAGAACATGATTCAAGAGGTTTAGGAATGGTGATTTGCTATTGAATGATCATAATTTATATGTGTATTTGATGCTTGAAATGATTAGGAATGATTTCCTAGTGATAGATATGTGTTGGATATGTGTTAGATATTGCTTTTCCATGGTTAGAATGTTATCATTCTTTCTATGTAGGAGTAGTAAATTAGGAATTGAATGCATGTTGTTATCAATTGTATTTGTTCTTAAGATCATTCATTAGCATTGTACCTATGTCAAGTTTGTTATCAAATTGCATGGGTAGAGTTGAGAAATATCTAATTTGAAGTAATATTGATTCAATTGAACTAGTTGTTATCATCTAGTAAAGTTGTCAATTGAAGTTGTGAAGATGCTTTCATTTTTCATAACTATGGTTAAAGATAGTTCTCACTAATGTTCACCATTCTAAAAGCATCATGATAAAGTTTGAGGAAAATCTCATAATAAGAAGTCACCAATCTCATATGTCCAAATCTCTTATTCTCATTAGTTAATCCTTTAGTTGAATCTTTAGATGTTAAACTAGTTGTAATTCTAAAGTTCTAGTAGTTTTACTTAGTAGTGTCTTAAACAAAAACTCAACTCAAACACCCCCCCCCCTTATTTACATTGCTTTTATATATATGTATATGTATATATATTCTACAAGATATACATAGAATAAACCTTTTCTCTGTGGAACGAACCTTACTTGCCATTGTACACTTAATAGTGTGGAAAGGTAGTAAGCGATCTATAAATTGTATATTTGAGAGGTACGGCGACGACCTCCCACTGGAAATCCCTTATTTAATTAAATCTGGCATGAGAATATCTTGGCCTCACTGGTTCTAGGCTTGATGGCGCGGAAATGCTTGCGTGTGGACTTGCGACTCATTATGTTCCTGCAGAGGTAATCCCCCCTCTCTCTCATTGAAGCAATAAAGAATGCTGTCATTTCTCAATGATGCTTCCCTTTTGACGATCAATCTCTGTGTGGTATATCTATGATGTTATATAGTATAAACTAAGCTGCACGTGATTGATCCAAAGTCAAACAATCTTACTAGGCTGGTAGAGCTGTTTTAGTTCTTAGAAACAATTGATGATTAAGCTGTGTACTTTAAACTTCATAATTTATTTTTTTGGGTTCTTGTAGAGGCCCCTGTTGCTAATAATACTTAATTCTCAAACTCAGATACGCTGCTGGGCATTTCCCACTGCCCGAGTAAATGATACATAGAGTTGTTCAATTTTACTGCTAACATATTTTTGGTATACTTGTATTGCTATTGCATCTGGTGAATTTTGATAGGAATGGTTTTTTATATGTGATGTAATTCTGACAGATGCTATCTTCACTTGAAGAGGCTCTATATGGAGCTAACTCGAGTGATCCAGCTATGATTTCTTCAATCATTGATAAATTCTCACGAGTGCCAAATTTGAATCCCAAGAGCTCTTACCATAGGTAAGTGGCTGGTATTTCTCCATATCGAATTACCTTTAAACCGGAGTATTCATAAACTTACATAGTAATTTTATCATATATAGTTCCAGTTAGATGAAGTAAACTTCTCTTTCAGTTACTCTCTTCAGGAGCAATTGTTTCTTAATGTTTTTTTGTTTGCCTTTTGAGAATATAAGAAAAATATTGGCCTTACATTTACTGTAGAATTTCTTCATCTGTAACAAGTGAGTAAATGTATCCACTACTCCCAAGTGTTTGTTGCAACGCTATTGTGTGTAATTTTCAATCCAACTGGTGGTTCTTTTTTCATTTGTCTGCATGCCCAAAAGAATGCTATTGATTATTGTGAAAGACAACTTTTATACCTATGTTTTATGAGTCATTACCCATCATACTTCTACATGTTTGGTAAACTTATATATCTATGCTTGGATTAATATCTCATGTGGTTTATACTTCATATTTGAAAACTTGCATCATTTCCCAACTTTTATTTTGTATTGGGGACATTGGCTGATTCATTTTTCCTTCTGTCAATAGGTTAAATATCATTAACAAGTACTTTTCTCAAAGAACGATTGAGGACATTATGGTCCTGTTTGGTAGAGCTTTACTTATAAGTAAAGTTGGGTGAAAAGTACTTCTTTTTAAAGTTAATGTAACCTACTTCTACTTTTTATGCTAAAAATAGCTTCTACTTCCATAAAAAGATGATTTTTAGTAACTTACCAAACACAAAAAACTACTTTACCTCAAAGTAAAGTAGATAAAAAGTAATACCAAACAGAGCCTATATCTACCCTTGTGAGATTTAAACCCTTGGAGCTGAATATATTGGTATTTCGATTAGATAATAAACTTGATGACAATGCTACACTCAATTCTTTAGGAAGGGGAGTCAGTGGGCAAAAAGGATGAGTGGATCTCATCAACCATAGAATCATTGAAGAAAGCATCTCCTACAAGTCTTAAAATTTCTCTAAGATCGGTAAAGATTTTGACCATCTTGGAAATTCTTCTTAATTTAGTCTAGTTTCCTGGCTGTATGGATCCTTTCTTGTGTATGCATTATGCCTTCATGTTTGCCACAACTTCCTTGTGTTAGGCCTGGATATAATATTTTTGTTATAATATTCGGTAAAACTCTGGGTCATATAATATGATGCATCTTATAATGCTTGGAAAATTTTAGAAAAGTGAACATTAGTTGAAATCTTATTTCAGTGGAGGAATTTCTTGTGCAGCATTAGATTGTATTGGCTGTTAACAGAAAGGGTACTTACAGATTTTCTCCCCATGTGAATCATGCCTTAATCTTAATGTGTCCTCTCCGTTTAGATTATAGGAGCCTCATTGTATTTAGAAAGCTAAGTTGAGTCAGTTTAGCACCTTCAGCTTCAGCCCTCGTTGCTGGAGTTGAAGCGGGCTCAAGATACTGGTTTCAATTGGGCAATTTTATATAGCTCAGATACGATAATAGTGGCTTCTCGCTTGGGAAATGTTTGCATAAATTTTCAAATGAATATGCTGAAGTCTAACGGTCTCTTCTTTGTTACAGATTAGAAAAGGTAGGCTTCAAGGTATTGGGAAGTGTTTAGTTCGTGAATATAGAATGGCTTGCCATGTCATGAAGGCAGATAAGAGCAAGGATTTTCTTGAGGTTTGTATACCAAGTCAATATTAACATATTCACTATTCCCATTCCCTTCCTTCCGAATTCTGACAGAATTGCTTCTGCCTGCCACAGGGCTGCCGGGCCTTATTAGTGGACAAAGATAAGAATCCCAAGATAGATATATATGAACTTTCTAATTTGACTTGGAAAAGTACTAGATTTGTTTCTTGTGTTAGGAGTGTCACCATATTAGTCTGTTACATTTTAATGCTGGTGAATTTAGTTGTGTTCGACTGATTGTCCGCAAGTAAGTCAAATATACTTGACTAAATTAGTCAGTTTTGAAATATAAGGGATCAAATGCCTGCGCGTATGAACTAGACCAACATTTGCTTTTGGTGATTTATAGGAGTATGTACTATATGTCCATCTGATCTGGTGTCTCTTTTTTTAACAGTGGCAACCTTCTCGGCTGGAGCAAGTGAGCGATGATATGGTTGATAAGTATTTCTCCAAAGTCGATGATGAGGACTGGAGAGAGTTGGAACTCCCACCAAGATCAAACTTGCCTACACATGCCATTTCAAAGCTCTAAGCAAACACTTATATCCTAGAGAGGGGAATAGGGTGAGCTTAGGCTTGAAATATAGTAAAAGTATATGAACAAATGTATTAATAAAGCTTCTCATAAGTGAGAGTAACTTTGGTCTTTCAAAGTGAGATATTTGAGTAACTTTGGTCTGTTAATGAATGTAATGTTCCACAAATGAAATAACTTGCTTAGACCAGTTGAAAACAGTATAAAGCAAAGATGGTTTGCGAAGTGTTGGTGCAGGTTTCCATTATACCTAGCATTTACGTGTAAAATAGTACAAAACTCTGTCACTTTTAATTTATAACAAGTTTTATAATTGGAAATATATTGAATATTATTTAGATAAAGTGAATTTTATGGTGTTTTACTAATTAGAACGTTGCAAAGCATGATTACTGTTCAATGAAAAAATATATACAAGTAGCATATGAATTCTTGACTACAAAAAAGAATTTGAAGGAAAACACCATAGTCACACCTAATCTTGGTACATTAGTGAATTCTCATTCACATAAGTTAGTACTTATAAATGTATTGGTTGTATAATTTGTATCTATCTATTACTACTTTACTAGTAATTCATATTCCCTTATTACAGATTAAATTACATATTTACATTTGTACAAAGTAGTATCATCATACGTTTGAAATAACACAGTTCTACCAATTAAAACACCAAGTTGACGTTGAAACGTAAAAGTAAAACACAACAACTTGGTTACGCAGTTCAGTGCTGAAAGCACCTACATCTGCGGGGCCGTAGCCCGATCAGAAACTCTTTCACTAGTAAGAATAATAGCGTACAAAGTACAATGATCTATAATACCTATTCTATCTTACTTCTATAGTGAAAGTACAAGTAGCCCTTGTTGCCAATTCGGAAAGCCAAACCTCGTTGTCTCCTTTGTCTCACGAATCTCTTCAAGCTAGAAGATTTATGGCGGCGTTTCTGATCCGTGTGATTGTGTTGATGACAAATCACAGAACTTCACAAAGCACGACGAACAGCTTCAGGCAGATATCTCCGAGAGATGCAAAATCCTGACTGCAGATTAATTACGTTAACGTCCGTGCTTTTCCTCCAGTCCAGCGCTAGCGTCTCCTTATATATTCCAAGGCACACGTCCCGAATGTGCTGGAACCTTCAATCAAGTCTATTACTACCAAAAATAGATTTCTAGACTAAGGAAACTTCTAAACCTTAACCAAGTGGTTTTCCGACAATTCCTTATAGAATGGAATTATACCAAGATTAAACCATGTACAACGCTGCTAAATATTACAAGAATATTACAATAACATTATTCCTAATTTAACATAGCAGCTGCAAACCGACTTGCAATAGGTTTAGATGAACTGGTCAATTCTGGATTTCTGAGTGACGTTGAAACATCACTTTTGCTGGAAATATGCCACAAAACTAAAGTACTAGAAAACTAGACTTTACAATCTCCCCCTTGGCATATTTGTGGATTCAACACCACTGGATTTCAACATAGACTCCCCCTGAATCAAACTCCAAACATAACCATCCAGAATTCAGCTATTACAGGTCATGCAAGTTCTAGCAGGAACAACAAAATATACCATCCAGCAAAATAAATTCAAACTATCATAAGTAAAAATCCAAAAATCCAAAAATTACTCCCCCTGAATGCATGAATATGCCAAGTGCACCTAGATCAGAAGCTCTCACTCTCAGTCTCACTGGTATCCTCTGAATCAGCTACAACAGGTGGATAATGTTTTGATTGTGAGGTTGCTAAGGAATTTGACTTTAAATGAGGATCTTGGTAGTAATGATGAGTGTGAGAAAAGAATCTTGAATGATGTTGTTGAGAAATTTGATGAGAATGAAATTATCAATGATGATGTTACGATTCGAGATGATCTTGGTGTGTCGCAGGATGATGTTGATTTATTATCTGGGTCAGGAGTTCACTGTTCATCTTGGCAGATTGATCTACAACAATATTATGGCTTGTGCATTTGGAATGCGTCATAATTTGGCTCAGCTTGACTTGCCTTCTTGACTTTGTTAGCATTTGGAATGAAATTATCAATGATAATAAATCAACATCATCCTGCGACACACCAAGATCATCTCGAATCGTAACATCATCATTGATAATTTCATTCTCATCAAATTTCTCAACAACATCATTCAAGATTCTTTTCTCACACTCATCATTACTACCAAGATCCTCATTTAAAGTCAAATTCCTTAGCAACCTCACAATCAAAACATTATCCACCTGCTTCAAACGATTCTGAGGACTCCCGTGACCAACTTCCTCAACTTCCTCTATAACTACATCAGCCCTTCTCTGTAGTAACTCATCACCCTTATTACTAACAGATAAAATCCTTACTGGAACAGGAAGTAGTCTAAGACAAAACTGACAAACATACATCATTCCATCAAAATGATTAAGCACTCTGCATTCATTAGGAGGCTCAATCTCATAAGCTAAATTACTGATCTTCTTATCATCATCCAGACCCACAGAACATGTATTATCAACATCATGCATCAACACATAATTTCTCAAATCCCTACAGTTCAAACTCCATTTCGTCCATCTCACCAATTCATGACTAAAAGACAAATTCATACCAGTAGAAGGAAGTGATGGGTCAGTTCTGATTTTTGATTGCCTCCGTTTCACTCCATCCCAGACCACCAGAGCTCTATCCTCGGCTGCATGTTGCTCAACTGCATCAACTTCTTCCAGCTGCATCTCCTCAACTCTAGGGTTTTCAGGTACCCGAATCTGCTCATCTTCTTTTCCGAAAATCAACCTGAAATTCTTGTTAATCATGCTTGTGAATGGAGTCCACATCTTGCTGCTTGTTGACGACATCGGGCTTCTCGAGCTCAATGAATGCGCGTACGGGCGAGAAAAGAAACAAAGTAAAGACCTCAGCTTTTTACTAATCTGAATCAAATTTTCGAGCCGTCTATCCATATGGGCCAAAAAAAATCATTCACGAGCCCAAAAAAACCATATCCACCAAACCTGCATCTCATTCTCACAGATGCACCACCAAATTTTTGATTTTTTTTTTGTTTTGTTTTTTGTAATTGAGTACACAAACGGAATCACACCAAAGTAGTAAACTAATATACAAACAGGTGATCAATCAGCTCTAACCTCACATCCGACACACCCCAAGGTGCTGCCTGAGGAATTCAAATGTTTCACCATCAAGGGGCTTGGTATCTGCTAGTTGTTCTGTTTTTTTAAAAAAAAATTAAGCCACCAATGGTGGGAGGGATATATTAGGCTCCTCAAACCTTAAATGAGCTTATGAAAAGGCCAAATAGAATATTTATAGTATTACAATGAAACGAAATGGGTAGTGAAAAGACTAGAATAAAAAGACTTTGGATTTCCTCATAATCCTTGAAGTTGATATATGGAAGGGTTCCTAAAAGTGATTCATTCCCCTAATACACCTACCCCTTGGTGCATCTTCATCCCCTAAATGAACCACTTGAAGGCTAGCCTTCCTCTATCAACTGAGAGGATTTAGAGGAAATAACCTCTAATTGCTAATAGGAAATCATCCCTTATGCAAAAGGACCAGATCAGCAAAAGAGACAGTTCAGCAAAAAAACTGTCTCATTATAGTAAGTTGCACCAGTGAATTGGAAAAGTATCCATGGGAGCTTGGGTGCTGTTCTCAAAAGGGGAATGAACTGGAGGAGTGACTGTTGTCCTGAAGATCTTTCTTATGTCCTAACCTCGCTTGAATCAGTCTGACTCCACCTTTGGATAGGTCCAAATGGTCTTCTGCTGAAAAAAGAAATTGACACAGCAGGATCAAAAGTCCCAAGAAACTAAAAACATGTTTTTGTATTTAATACAAGTACTTGCAGCAAACTAAGTAGAGATCATTCAACTGGGGATTGATGCTAGTTGTTCTGACGTTGGAACATGGAATAGTTCTACTACCTTCTTCTCCACTAGATCACGAATAAAGTGGTGCCTTATATCAATATGCTTAGTTCTAGCATGCTGCATGGGATTCTTTGATATATCTATAGCACTTTTGTTATCACACAACACTGTAAGATGGATCTTCTCGAAACCATAATCTTCCATCATCTGCTTCATCCATAAAAGTTGAGCACAACAACTTCCAGCTGCTAGGTATTCTGCTTCGGCTGTAGATAGGGAAATCGAATTCTGTTTTTTACTGTACCAGGAGACCAAGTTAGCTCCTATAAAGAAACAACCTCCAGTCGTACTCTTGCGATCATCGGCATTACCAGCCCAATCAGAATCACTATATCCCACCAATTGATGATCCTTGGTTTTCGAAAACCAAATTCCATATTCTGAAGTTCCATTCACATATCTGATTATCTGTTTCAGAGCTGCCAGATGAGATTCATTAGGATTAGCCTGAAATCGAGCACAAATTCCCACACTCAAGCATATATCAGGCCTGCTAGCTGTCAAATACAAAAGACTGCCTATCATACTCCGATATAACTTCTGATCCACACTTTGACCATTTTCATCTTTGGTGAGCTTATCAGTAGTTCCCGTAGGTGTTCTAACTGGTCTTGAGCTTACTAATCCAAATCGTTTGACCAGATTTACAGCATACTTCTGTTGAGAAATAAACATCCCATTCTGTTTCTGAGTGACCTGTAATCCCAGAAAGTACGCCAAAGGACCAACCATACTCATTTGGAACTCATTCTGCATCAACCCTACGAATTCCTTGACCAATGAAGGAGATGTTGAACCAAATACAATGTCGTCGACATAAATCTGAGCGATTATAAGATGCTGGCCTCTACTATAGACGAAAAGAGTGCGATCTACTTCCCCTCGACGATAACCCTTCTTAATGAGAAATGTTGTCAGTCGATCATACCACACTCTTGAAGCCTGCTTCAACCCATACAATGCTTTTTTCAATCGAAATACATGATCTGGTAAATGCGGATCCTCAAAGCCTTTCGTTTGTTCTACGTAGACCTCTTCCTTGACTATGCCATTAAGAAAGGCACTTTTTATGTCCATCTGATGAAGTGAAAAATCCAGCACACATGAGATTGCCAACATCAACCGAATCGACTCCAATCTAGCAACAGGGGCAAACGTTTCATCGAAATCTACTCCTTCCACTTGTGTATAGCCTTGAGCTACGAGTCGTGCCTTGTTTCTAGTAACGGTACCGTCTGCATCGGACTTATTTTTGAAAATCCACTTAGTACCAATCACATTGACATTGTTAGGTCGTGGAGTCAGATACCATACATCATTATGAGCAAATTGTTGTAATTCCTCTTGCATCGCACTGATCCAGTATTCATCCTGTAGAGCTTCCTTGTAGTTCTTAGGTTCCATCATCGATATAAAACAGGAGTATCCAGCCAATTCCCTGTAATTCACTCTAGGAAATCGTTGTGGTCGTGGACTTGATGGAGCTATATCAGACTCAGTTTCCGAGTCAATTATATCACCTTCTCCAGTTGACGTTTCAACATCAAAAACTGGTGTCTGCACATTGATAGTTGTAGGACTTTGACTACCTGGTGCTATTTGTGATGGGGTTTTCACCGACTTTCTAGGTGTTTGAATGTGATTACCTGGTTCAACATGGCTCTGGGTTGTGAGGATTTCAATTTGAGGTGTCTCTCGAGTCTGCTCTTTGTTAGGAAGCTGATCACTCTCACTATAGTCTTCTGAATCATCAACCACCACATTAATGGATTCCATCACCATTCCAGTACGTGAATTATACACTCTGTAAGCTCAGCTCTTTGTTGAATATCCTAAGAATATGCCTACATCACTTCTGGAATCAAATTTTGCCAACTGATTTCTGTCCTTGAGGATATAGCATTTTCTCCCAAACACATGAAAGTATGACACATCAGGCTTTTTCCCTTTCCAGATTTCATAGGGAGTTTTATCTGTAAAAGGCCTCAATTAGGCTCTATTGATAGTATAACATGCAGTCTGAACAGCCTCAGTCCAACACTTCTTGTGAACATTCCTCTCCTCAAGCATTGTTCGAGACATTTCTTGAAGTGTCATGTTCTTCCTTTCAACGACCCCATTCTGCTGTGGAGTTTTAGGGGACGAGTATACATGATGAATTCCTTGAGAAGCACATAAGTCATCAAACTGGTGATTTTCAAATTCTCCCCCGTGATCAGTTTGTACACTTACAACCTTCCCGTCAGTCACTCCTTTTTCAACATGTAACCTGAACAATAGTGCTTTGAAAGTTCCAATTGATTCTGATTTTTCCTTCAGATACTCAACCCAGGTATATCGTGAGAAATCATCCACACAAACAAAGATGTATCTCATACCCTTATAACAAGGATTCTTCACTGGCCCCATGAGGTCCACATGAAGAAGTTCCAGAATTCTTGACGTTGAAACATCGTTGACAACATGATGTGGGGTACGAATTTGCTTGCCTTGATTGCATGCCTCACATAATTTTCCATCTTTCTTCTCAGTAAGTAGGGGAATTCCACGAACAACCTTGTTTCTGGAGATTTTCAGAAGAGATTTGTAATTTATGTGTCCTAGTTTTCTGTGCCACAACTTACTCTCATCCATCTTGGACATTAGGCAATTTACATCTTGATCCAGAAGATAACAGTTGTCCATTGACCTAGATCCAGTGACCACACCATTGTGATGATTAACAACACATCTTTCTCGATCAAAATTCACAGTCATTCCATCGTCACATAAATGGCTAATGCTTAACAAGTTAGCCTTTAGGTCTTCAACCAATAAAACATTACAAAGAACAGGAAATCCCTTGAGGGTTAACTCTCATTTCCCGATAATTCGACTCCGCTTTCCATCACCAAAACGCACATATCCTCCAAAACTAGGCTTTAACTTCTTCAAAAGTTCAGGGACACCAGTCATGTGCCTAGAACATGCACTGTCGAAGTACCAGGAATTCCCAGTATGTGCACCAAAACAGACAAAGCTAGCAAAGCATACATTACTAGAATGTGTTGTATTGTTTTTAGGAACCCATACCTTCTTCACATGACGATGTTGATAGTAGAGAGGTTGTACATTAGGAGCCGAGTCTCTGTGATTTAGAAACTTGAGTAACTTGTAGCAACGGTTCTTCACATGTCCTTGTCGCTTGCAAAAACTGCATCTTCTAACCCTCCTGGGTAAATAGCCTGATCCAGTACCACCATGTTGCACTAGTGCATCAAATTTCCTTGCATTCTGAGCAGCTTGGGGTGCCTCATTGTATCCTAGGCATTGCCGATACGTTGGATTTTCCGGAAGTTGAACGATTGGCACTTTTCCACTGTAACCTAAGCCTCTTCGATTAGTTTGGCCCATTGACATTATATCATCCAGCTTCGCTTTTCCATAATTCAAACGAGAGATTTTCCGCTCAGCTGATTCTGCCCTTGAGGTCATGTCCACAAGTTCCTTCTTAGTTATCACAAGATCATTCTGAAGTTTCTCCTTCTCTGCTGTCACTGACGTGAATTGCTCCAACAGATTCTTGTTCTGTACCATGAACTTTTGATTCTCCCCCGTTAACTTTATCCATAGTTTGTAGACTTCCTTGCTGCCCTTTTTTAATTCTTCATAACTTAACCTCTGAGACTCATCATCTGAAGTTTCAACATCAACTGATTTCAGACCATTTGGGCTGCTCTCTTCTGGTCCTGTAGGAACTTCAATGATAGTAGCTCCAAAAGCCACATTACTCACATGATCTGGTCCGTCTTTGTCATTATCCTCTGCCTCATCATCACTCCATGTAGCAGTATATGATCTTCCTTGTTTCTTCATTGTATTGGTACATTCAGATTGTATATGACCGAATCCTTCGCATTCACGGCACTGAATCTTCCTGTTGAGGTTGACGTTAGATGATTTAAACTTCTGTGCATATGGTGGGGATGCCTCAGCAGGTGCTCTAGTCTTCTGGTTTGCGAATCTAGAATTATTGAAATTTCTCTTGAGGTTTCTTTCCCATTTGTCTTATAAACCTGGAAAAATTTCTGGTCATATTCGCGGTCTCTTCATCATCCATGTGAACATCGTTCGCCATTTGTCCATGAGGGATCCCAGTGTTAATGCTAGAAAACGCCATCTCTTTCTTCTCTTTAGTAGCAAACATCTCCATCTCATAGGCCTGTGAGGATCCCATAAGCTCATCCAAGGTAGTCGAGCTTAATCTTCCATTCTCCATTATAGCTGTGACTTTCATGTTGAAACGTGGAGGTAGGGCTCTCAGCACTTTTCTGACCAATTTCTGATCCTTAAACTTCTTGCCAAATTGAAAAGCTTTATTTGCAATGTCTCTCACTCTTCCATTAAACTCAGCAATGGTCTCGTCTTCTCCCATCTTCAAATCCTCAAACTGAGAGGTGTAGTACATGAGTCTTGAATCTCTCACTCCTCCAATACCTTCATGATAGTTCTGAAGAATATCCCATGCCTCTTTAGCAGTTTCACATGCTGCAATCATTCTGAACTGATCTTCATCAACTGCTGTAAATATGGCATTGAGAGCTTTAGAGTTTGCTGCATGTGCCTTGCTTTCCTGATCAGAGTAATCCTTGAAAGCTTTGCGTGAGATCAGGTTTTTCTTTGATGGTTCCTCTACCACAGTTTGCATAGGTAGGACATATTGATCTGTAACACTACTCCATGCAAGATCATCCAGAGCTCCAATAAAAACCCTCATGCGAGCTTTCCAATAGGAATAGTTTCCATTCTCTAGCAGCGGTGGTCGCGTAACAGATGCTCCTTCCTTCGGAGCCATAGGTAGAACTTGATCTCACTCTCCTTGAAATCAAGGGATATACAAGTGTAAGCTATGATACCAATTGAAATAACACAGTTCTACCAATTAAAACACCAAGTTGACGTTGAAACGTAAATGTAAAACACAACAACTTGGTTACGCAGTTCAGTGCTGAAAGCACCTACGTCTGCGGGGCCGTAGCCCGATCAGAAACTCTTTCACTAGTAAGAATAATAGCGTACAAAGTACAATGATCTATAATACCTATTTTATCTTACTTCTATAGTGAAAGTACAAGTAGCCCTTGTTGCCAATTCGGAAAGCCAAACCTCGTTGACTCCTTTGTCTCACGAATCTCTTCAAGCTAGAAGATTTATGGCGGCGTTTCTGATCCGTGTGATTGTGTTGATGACAAATCACAGAACTTCACAAAGCACGACGAACAGCTTCAGGCAGATATCTCCGAGAGATGCAAAATCCTGACTGCAGATTAATTACGTTAACGTCCGTGCTTTTCCTCCAGTCCAGCGCTAGCGTCTCCTTATATATTCCAAGGCACACGTCCCGAATGTGCTGGAACCTTCAATCAAGTCTATTACTACCAAAAATAGATTTCTAGACTAAGGAAACTTCTAAACCTTAACCAAGTGGTTTTCCGACAATTCCTTATAGAATGGAATTATACCAAGATTAAACCATGTACAACGCTGCTAAATATTACAAGAATATTACAATAACATTATTCCTAATTTAACATAGCAGCTGCAAACCGACTTGCAATAGGTTTAGATGAACTGGTCAATTCTGGATTTCTGAGTGACGTTGAAACATCACTTTTGCTGGAAATATGCCACAAAACTAAAGTACTAGAAAACTAGACTTTACAATCGTTGACCTTATAAATATATAATTATCAATATTATCATATATATAATAAGAAAATGATATAAAAAATGTTAAGTAACAATTCCATAAATATTGTGAAATTGAATTTTTCCATAACTTATCTATGAGGCCGGATTCTCTGTACCCACATCTCCTATGTCCATCCTGTACCAACTCGAAAAACAGCGTTGTCGTAATCATATTACCGCATCTTTAGTGTTCTTCACAATCAATTAATCACTGAACTAATTTACATAAAACTCAAAAAAAACATAAGATATACATCAAAATTTCTCCTATTAATTAATAATTAAAAATTATATTTATATCTTGGAGTGTAGTGTTTTGTATTCATATTAGTTCAATCAATTTGATTCAAATCATAATCATGACCTAGCTAGTTTCAGGGCCACTGTGTATTACTAAACGTTATCCGGAATTGTTCATATGATCATTTGATTAATCAGCGGTCATCTTTCATTATACGAGAAATCTGAACATATCACAATCAAATAGTAGTTTACGTACTACTAATTACCAGTTCTTCGCCCAATAACAATTTCCGGATACTGGACTTTTGACAAAATAATTACAGTATTTTCAAGGTACGCAAAACATGACCGGCACTGTTTGTATTGTTATATGGAGTACAAGAAATTAGTAGATAAAAGATTTTCAGTTTTTTTTTTTTTTTTTTTTTTGTATAATTAAAGTTGAATGTATTTCACTTTCAAAATAAAAAATAAAAAATTGAATGTATTTCAGTAATTCTTCATCAAATATTTTTGCCAAGTAATCTAAAGTAAACGTATAGAACGCGCTTTGTACAGGTATGCAACGTATTCATGATCAACTATACAAAATTTAAGATTGAAAGGAATATATATAAGCCAATCATAAATGTGTCAGCCCAGCCAATTAATTGAATTTGTCAACACTTGCGTTCCTGCTTTTTTTTTTTCATCGCCGACAAATTGTTTTCTTCATTTCTGGGGAATTAACATTAGTACTTAGTAGTACTCTTTGGATAACCATAAATTAATGTCTTCGTTCGCAGATTGCACCAGTTTTCATTGTCGTGCTATTTTACCAGAGTATTTTTAGTTCTCTTTCAATGAAAATGTAGATCTTTCAGCTTATGTGACACCATTCATTCATTTTTATATTTTCTTCCATTGCAAACGAAGTAATTAACATTTTATTTTCACAGAAGCTAGACATTTGACTAAGTTAAGACATATGACAAATGTTGATTACATGATAGAATCAAAAGGATCAAGCTAAATCAATCTTTAGATATGATCAAATCTATGTTAGCATTCTAAATATATAGCTACCATATATACAAAGGAAATTGTGGTAATTAACTGAGATATATAGTTAACAAGGTATGATCATTACCTATTATGTGTTGATCTTCCTCATTTTCAAAGTATGATATTTATATATATATTAAGAATGATCATTCAGTGTATATATGCTATTATGTGTTGATCTTTTCACTTTCAATTTTAATGTTTTATACATTAAACTTTGGGACCAAATCTCAATTGAAAATTTGTGTAAAAGTAAAGAACTAAAGATGTTTGAGTTTATTTATGAAGAAAATTTTACGTGTTTGGGAACTGTACGCACGGTGTATAAAATTTGGAAAACACATATAGAACTTCAGCAATCCTCATTACATATAGGTAATGATTTCTAATAATAATAAATAATGTTTATAAGAAAAATATGATTCTATTCAAATTCGAATCTTTACCCAACTTGAATATTATAATTTTGACATTTTTAACTATTTTAATTCCTAAACTGAAAATGATTTTGATATTTTCTTTGATAAATCTTACTTATAGATATATTTTATTTTATTTTACTTCAAATTTAATTTAACGTGTTAGTAAGGAAATATATAAAATATTTTCAAATGAAGAAATATGTGGGACCTATGAATTTATTATGAATGTAGCTCACCATTGTAAATGTGTGTAGCTTGCCATTTTATTAGCTTGAAATATGACATGGCAAGACAAGCTACACAATCACGTAGCTTGCCATTGGAGATGCTCTTAGTGAGTTCATATACCAATTAATGTAAATAACACATATAGGTTAGAATCATATTTTTCTAAATAACATTATTTATTATGTCTTGCGGTAAATCATATAGGTTCACTTAATATCAATTAATATATATTTAAGTATATTTTGATTAATTCAACTTAATATTTTCTTGCGGGCATGAATGAAAAGAAAGACATAGGCCCTGTTTACTAGAGCTTATTTCTTGATGTACTGAACTGAACTGAACTGAACTGAATTGAACTGAACTGAACTGAATTGAACTAAACTGAACTGAAAATTGATGTATTGAAAAATGGAATCAGCATGACTGAATTAACCTGAATTTAACCAAATTGCATTTTCACTGAATTGAACTGAACTGAACTGAACTGAATTGAACTGAATTGAACTGAACTGAACTGAACTGATCTACAGATAAGCTCTGGTAAACAGGGCCATAATATATATGTGTTATTTATTAGATTTTAAGGAGTGACTTCACTGAATCATATTTTTCACCATTGAAAAGAAAGACATAATATATATGTGTTATTTAGTTTAACCTATATATCAGGTTTATTCAGTCATGCTGATTCCATTTTTCAATACATCAATTTTCACTTCAGTTCAGTTCAGTTCAGTTTAATTCAGTTCAATTCAATTCAATTCAGTTCAGTACATCAAGAAATAACCTCTAGTAAACATGGCCTAAAACTCATGTATATAGATTTAAACTTATTTATTAATTAGAAGTGAAAACGGCTACTTAATTTATTTAAATTAATTTCAACAATTAAATCCATCACACAACCTAAAAACATATAAAGTAGCACTGATCTTTTGGGAAAACTATGTATTTGTATTTTATTTGGTCAATAATCATCCAGTAGCATTCTTTAAACAATTTTGAAAAGCCAAAAATACATTAATCCCTAACAATTTTGAAATTTAATTAACTAAATTATAACTCAAAATCTAGGTTTATCATTCCTCACAAAACTGATCAAGCAATTTACATTTCTTCAAATTTGTATCGCAAGCAAGTCATAACAAATGTAGCTACTTAAGGTAACTAACTAAAAAGAATGTTCATGTTCTTCATGTCCCAAGCCCAGATAATCCCTAACATCACTGGGAAAACAAGGATATTTCTTCCAGAAACTTCCATGATACTTAAACATCCTAACAATCCGATCCTTGGCGCTCGACGATGATCCGAGATGCAGCAGCACCACCAGCTTTTTCACGCACCCACACACTAACATCTCCTCTAACACCTTCTCCGTCGGAATGATGTTGTTCGAGCCGCAGATGAGCCACAGGATCTTGATCCCGAGCTTCGTCGCGGTGCTCGACACGTTCAGCAGCTTCTTCGACACCGCCGCGATCCCGAGCCCGTGCTCGACGAGCCCGAGCCGGCCCTCGGCCCGCTCGCACAGCAGCTTGATCAGGAACATGATCCGCTCGCACTTCGAACGGTTCGAGTCGGGCAGGAGCTCGATCAGCGTGCACAGAGCCCCGGCTTCGATGGCCTTGGCACGGCTCCTCTTCGACGCGCCGACCACGTCGATCAGGACCTGCAATGCCGACGAGCTCGCCTTGCCGGACATCTCGTCGGAGACGATCTCGAGGAGCGATTTGAAAAAGTCAACGCCCTGGTCGTTGACCGCGCCGGATTTCGCCATCTTCTGGAAGAGCGAGACGGCGGCGAACCGGGCCTCCGTGCTGCCCCGCTGGAGCATGATCGTGAGGGACTTTATGGAGTCTGGCTTCATTAGCAGCTCGAGGTTTTTTGTCGGATTTTCTTCTTCTTCTTCATCGTCTTGTTTAAGGAGCTGGTCCAAAACTCCGATGGCCTCCTCGGATGCACGAAAGGCCATGAAATCCGAGCCGCTTTCTACCAAAATCTGGACAGCTATTTTCACCAGAATTTCCACGCAGCCCAATTTCTTGAAATCGGGCTTCGTGCCATCTTCTCCGGTCTCTGTCTGCACCAGAGACCGGAGTTTCTTCAGGTAACTAACCTTAAACGGCGTAGATTCAATCGTTTGGAGAAGCGAAGCCAGATCGCCGTTCTTCTTTATCGGATCTTCTGTTGTCGGAGATTTTGCATTTTGCCAGGCGGTGATGAGGCGGTTGAGGGTGTGGTTTGGGGTCATTTCTAGGGTTTCAACCGGTTGCATGGTGGCCGGACAGGTCTTTTTCTTGTATGTTCCGAGCCATTTCTCGATCGATTTCCGGTCATAGGTGACGCCGGTGCAGATGATCACCGGATCCTTCATGAGCTCCATGGAAATGGGACACCGGAAATGTTCGGGGAAGTCCATGTTTTTGTTTTTCCGGCTCTGCAAAAAGGAGATAAAACTAAGATTTTATGTTGTTTGTTTGTTTGTCTACTATTGCTGTCTAGGTAATCTGCCTTCATTTATATACAGATGGGATATGTGAACAAATGTTGAAAAGTCTAAACAATGAATAAATCAAAGTCAAAGGTTTCCTTTGCTGGGTTTTGCTGTAATTATCACAGCAATTACGAGTGTTAATTATGAATATTTGCTTTCTTTAATTAATTTGTCATTACCAAAAGTCAAAATTATACGAAGTTGCAAACAAAATCAATTTCGTTGACCTTTTAACACGTTCTTTCCTTAAGTAATTTCCCCTGGAGCGTAATCTACTCCATAATTTCACTCACAATCAATCCTATACATTAATATTTGAAGCGTAAATATTTGATTTTCAAAGGATACCGAATTATGAATAAAAGTCAACTGAAAATTACTCAGATGAACTTTTACTTCTGACTTTTAACCTAGTCTGAATGTATTTATTAACATTAAGGAGTAATTTTGACTGTTTGACTGTTTGGAAAAGGTAAATTAAACCTGCAAATCAATCAACAATACCCGCCAAAACTCACTTTTCAAACACTTCTACGGTCTCGTAAGTTCAAAAGAAAAAATAACACATTTATAATAATATATTATATTTTGTTTGAATGGATTGTTAACATTGTGACACTTGGTATTCAAATTTTATTAAAATAAATAAATAAAATAACAAGTATGATCTTTATTATTATGTTTAAGCATGAAAGTTTCAGCAGACGTCAAGTAGTTTGCGGACCGTTTAGGGAGTTGACCAGTTACAAACTTAAATCGGAGGTAAACCGAACATGTTAACAATTCAAACAATAACAATTGCATAACATCAGTTAACACTAAACAACATGTTAAAAATATATAAAAATTGAAGAATTGTAATCTGCATTATTCAATAAATATATGAACGTCTATTTTGTTAAAAAATTTAATCCAATATCCAGTATTCATTTAAACACTGATTACAATGCTTGCGTGGGCAGTAGTACACGTTACCAAAGTCTACAATATTTCATGTATATGAGCAATACTTTAAGTTCGAAAATGTGCGGATTTAAATTATAATACACAAATTTATGAATGAAATGAATTGACTTATCAATATATATGTACACGCAATTTCAATTTAATATAATGAAGAGTATGCATGTATTATTATTTAGTATTGTAAAAAAAACACCATACCCTCTACAAACAATATTTAATAAACAAAAATATATATTGATTCAAAGTCTTGGTGGAAAACGTTCAGAATCGTTTTGTTAAAAGCTACGAGAACTAAACATCAATCCCACTTTACTAATTCACATGGTAATTAGATATGGACGTGCCCAAAAATTCGGATCTCGAATATTCGGATCTCAAGTTCACATGTACATCATGCACGCACTAGTAGTCTAGTATGGGCTATCATCTTCTCACACATATTCGGAGGTTCAATGTCTTCTCTCACTACCCTAAAAAGGTTGAGGGTGTTCAATGTCCCGATGTCACCTCACTTATTTGTGATTTGCATGGAATATCTCAGCAGATTGCTCAACTACAGCACCAACCAGCTCCATTTAATCTTCACCCAAGGTGTCAAGAACTTAAGATAAACCACCTTGCCTTTGCGGATGATCTCATGCTCTTTGAAAAGGGGGACTCAAGTTCAGTCGACGTGCTCATGAAAGCTCTGAACGATTTTAGAATTACTTCAGGCCTTACTGTAAACCTGGAGAAATCATCTTGGTATGGAGTTGGAATACAGGAAGACCTCACATTCACTAGAATCCCCGCCTGCCAGTTCCCAGTGAAGTACCTAGGCATCCCGCTCGTTGCAAACAAATTGAAGGTGTCACAGTTTGAGGTCCTCACTAACTCCATAAATTCCACCATCTCTAAATGGCATGGAACCACGCTAACCTATGCCGGAAGGCTGGAACTTATAAAATCAGTGACGGCGGGGACCATAAATTTCTGGATACAGAACTTTGTTTTACAAAAGGCAGTCACGGAAAACTTAAAGTAGCTATGCGTGAGGTTCCTGTGGGGTGGGAGACAGAAACAAAGAGTGTCATGGGACAAGTTATGCAAACCGAAGCAATCTGGAGGCATATGCTTACGGGATTTCTTCTGTCTGAACAAAGCGATCATTTCGAAACATATTTGGGATTTCCATAACCACAAAGAATCAATCTGGGCAGAGTGGGTCAAAAAACACTACCTCCAAGGTCAAACTATCTGGGACATTAAACCAAAGGGAAAACGTTTCTCTCGATACTTCCTCGACATGATTGAAATCATGGATGAACTCGTACAGGCAGCTTGGTCAAAGATTGCAGCCTACACATTGATGCAGACTTGGGCATCACGGGGAAAATTCACCAGAGAGGCCAATGAATTTTTCCACAAGGAACAACACCCATATGCTTACACTAATATAGACCCGGCCACTCAGAAACTCCTTGCCTCAATCTGGAAGGGCTTCATCCCTCCAAAACACTCCTTTAGGGCCTGGTTGGCAGCGATTGGAAGACTCAAAACAAGAGATCAATATTTCGAAGACGGGTTCACGCAAACAGACAGAATTTGTAAGCTATGTGACCTGGAAAATTAAACTAATGAGCATCTTTTCTTCAAGTGTGAGTTCACCAAGGTGGTATGGGGAAGAGTAACAGATTGGCTGCAACTGCGCAAGTGACTGGTTTCGTTGACCAGTGCCGACAAATGGATCTGACGAAGAATAAAAGGTTCAAAAGCAAGGAAAAAACTTGGGCCCCTTGCTCTCGCTGCGTCGGTTTACCACAATTGGACTGAAAAAAATAAAGCAGATAGAGAGGGCACCCTGCCGTCTTCACAGAGAGTTGCACCATGATCAAGCGAGATTGTTACATGGTTCTAAGTAAGCTACACCCCGAAGAAATCATGCCATAATGACCATTGTTTGCTGGCCTGCAAACTGAAGTGTAAAGTGGAGGTTTGCATGGACAAGAGAATTGACGGCAAAGCTTTCTAGTCCCACCATTTAGTGATCTGCCCACTAAGCACGAGTGCAAAAGGCAATTTGCTGGCCATTTGCGTAAAATGGTAAAGGCCTGTCCATGCCTTCAGCCCCTCATTTTTTACCCTCTGCAAAGAGGAGGCTCCTACATCATGGAGAACTATTTTTCCTCTCTCCTACCTCCAAAAAAAAAAAAAGAAGTAGCTTTTGCTATAACTCACACAAGTGGAGTATATCTCGCTCCACATTTTTGTAAAAACGAGTAGTAGTTTCAGCTACATCTCAAACAAATGGAGTATTTCACGCCCAATAATTTTAAGAAAAAAGGGTGAGAATTTCAATCTCACCCAACATTTTACAAAAATAAAATAAAATTGGGGGTTTCGTGCCCAGAATAAAATGGAGTATTTCTGCTCCAACCTTTCAAATTCTAAAAAAAAAAAAAGGAGCAGTCCCCCTGTTCTGGAAAAAAAAAGGGGGAGAGGGAGTCCAACAAACATACTCCAGGAAGCCATGAAGACGTCAGTCAACAGTCAAAAGTCAGCGCCCAAGATCTCGGTCAATGGAAAACCGGGTCAACCGAGCCGCCCGAGTACCCAAGAACCACGAGCTTGTCCAAATTTGTCTTTTCCATGCATTTATTTATCTACTGCTCTAAACCTCTTTAAACCTAATTATGTAATAGTAATAGAACCCATCCTTGCATGATAGCCAACATGGGAAAATGCAAGAGCCACAAGCTAGAGGTGACCGAGCTCACCTAAGGAAGGCACAACTCGAGTGCCACATCCCACCTCGGGTACGACATTGCTCTATGTTAACTTTTTAGAGCAGGCAATGTTAGACTCGATAAAGAAAGGTAACATTGCAAATTTAACCAAATTTGGTAAAATAATCAAGTATTAAAAAATATACTCAGGGTTGCTAAAGTATGAGAAGATCAATTTTGGTCCGTCCCAAGTCCAACCAAAATTTCTTACTTTCATTCATTCCTCTTTTGGAAAAAAATAACTACAAAAAGACAAATATACTCTTAATGAATTCTTACAAACAAACATATATAACAACAAGTGGTATTCCATTTATACCCCTTAAAACTTCACTTATAAGATGTAAAATATATTTTTCTTTAAAATTCGAGCCAAAATCAATTAAGAAGTTTTGGTTAGGACGGAGGGAGTATGAGCTAAGTTTAAATATGATACATGAGGATTTTTTTGTAATGCTATTTCAAAATATGTATCTAATTTTTATGACTATTCAATTTTATATAACTAAAATAATATTATTAATCAAATATTTTTGCACGTGTACATTGCAACGCCTGTATTCCGTTAATGCTAGCACTTCCCTTGTGTTTATGTTTACACTCACAATCATACTTACCATAGTTCTGCTTTGTAAAATTTTCTCCTATATGAATATATATTTAAGGTGAAAATTGAGTTTATAAGTTCCATCTAAGTTAAACTCTTTGTGTAGAGTTCCCATAATAATGAGAAAAAAACTATAAGCCCACCCAGTTGGAAAATGAATGAATAAGATTGTAGGCCTAACCAAAGGATCAAGATCATGGAAAATTAAGTAAAGGAAAAAAATTTTAAGAACATAACAGAAGGTGCTCATTGCTGGAAGCCATGGTGGGGCTAAATCTAGTCGGAAAACCAAATATTGCAAATCCAATCACTAATGTTCAACATTTATGACAGCTCTGGTGGGCCAGCCTCAGCTGTCTCTGCCCCATCTTTTTCTTTTTCATATATTCTATCACCATATTTATCATCTTCTCTCTATAAACCCCTCTCTCTCTCTATCTCTCTCTCACACACACACACACATCTGTCTTTCTTCTTATCTTTTTCTCTCACAGTTTTAATTTAGTATAAATTGGATTAGGATCACATCTATTATGTCCTAAACTTTTTTTAAATCAAATTTATTTATTTGATCTTTAGAGTTTACACGTAGCCCAGGACTACAACGTCTCGAAGATCTATAGATTCAGTGATTACCAAGCAAATTGAACAGAACTACGCAAGATCAAGAAAGGGAAGAGTGAAGGTCTTCATTTTGTGCACGCAGGGTGTTTGGCATTTGGTTTCAGTGAACTTTCAGGGCATCCAATAACCAATGCAAATTTATTCTTTTTTTACAGAAATTAATTCCTTGTTGATGATGACTTGGTTGAGAAAATTGGGGTCAAAGTTTTACGCTTCTCATCCTTGTACATGAGGGGGATGAGGTAATATCTGAAAAATGGTAACATGTGTAATGTTTATATCCTCATATTGTTGATCCACATTTTAGGAGCAACACAAGAGTCAACATGTGGAAGAAGAAGGAGATCCTCCAATGGCCAAGACTATCACATTTAAATCAACAGTCAACTCAAATAGCATATAGTGTTAATTAAACTCCAAATAGCATATAGTGTTATTGTGCAAATAGTATTACATAGACAAAAAAAAACTCCAAATCCCTAATAAAAAAACATACATCTCAAAACTAGTCGACATAATAGGCAGGAAGTGGCCTGTAACGCTCGACGAAGCAACCATCCTGAAGAGGAATATGAATGTAGGCAGGAAAGAGGTCGGTGGTGTGACAGACCAACAAAGCATACGACAAACAACTGGTACGACTCTCATTATCCAGAACCCAAGCAGTGAGGTAGTCACCAGAGGGTAGGAATGATCAGGATCGAACAAGAGCGTATATGTGTCCATCGGAAACTGGTCCCAACATATACCACGATGGGGTCCGACCTCCAAAGCAAGTAGGATCCGGCATTCGGAAGTATAGTCAGCTTGTAGGATGCTGGCATATCTCAGAGTTCGGAGAAAGCCAAAAATCATCCGAAAACATCAGGGTGCAAGAGCCGGATCCGGATTTGTAGGAGCAACAACGACAGTGTAAGAATATAACTTATGAAATATTATAAATGTAATTGCTTAGATATTCATAATTACCTAGATTACATATTAACACAAATAATATCCAAGCTACCTAATTGCGTATGTTAGGATATATTAATATTTTGTGCAAGTTTGGTGGACCAAAACTACATTATTTTTGTTACTTGTTTTATGTACTCACAAATTGTACATATATGTAAAATTATTTGTTGAATTTTAAATTTCTTTACTAAGCAACACTCATATTCCTAGAAAAATGAAATTTGTATAGAAAGTTTATTAATAAGTGCTTATATATTATCAAACCACATACTGGTTGCAGCGGCGGCGATGCATAATCATATTGTTGTGTATCACCCGTCGGTGGATAATTGAGACTTCCAAATACCCTTCCATCATCATGCCCAAATCCAAATTCAAATTAGACAACAAGTCTCAAATAGAAAATCTCAAATATTCTCAAATATCAACTACTGTATAGCCCTATAGATTCATCGTTTGGTAGTGGACAGAGATTCGAGATTCACAAACTTGTTTGTTTCACTGTATGTTAATGATATGATTAATAACGGTGATGATTGTGATAGTATTGAATCGTTGAAACTTGATTTGGCTCACTGCTTTGCTATGAAAGACTTGGGGGTACTCCGTTATTTATTGGGTATTGATGTGACATCTTCTCCTAATGGTCATCTTTATCTCAGTCGAAGTTTATAGCGGATCTTTTTTAGCGTGCTCATTTGACAAACAGTAAAACAATTGCCCCCTCACTTGAGACCAATGCTCGTTAGTCGTTACTTTCCATTAATCAGACGGGATTTCTCTAACGGATCTCACCTTATACTACAGTGGTAGCTTGGCAGTTTGGTTTATCTCACAGTTACTCGCCCGTATATTGCACATGTTGTTCATGTAGTTAGTCAATTTGTCATGTTCTCTCCTGAAATTATAATATGCTTCCAAAAACATTGAAGTAATTAAATTAATTGAGCACCCAACCCTTTAAATGCGGATAAAACACATTGGTTTAGCCTCATTATGCACAAAACTTAAACCACCATGCAACAAAATATTTTTGCAGGACCCTTCACACCCCAAAAATGTGTCTAACAATAAATGGAGGCCCTGGGATCATGAGGTATCCTGCTTTACCAGATGAAGAAGGTGAGACAGCAAAATGTTTTGAGGTAGTTCTCCCAACAGTGAGGCTACAAAATCCCAGATAGTAAATGACCGAGCTGGGACAGTTGTTGATGAGGAACCATAGCGCGCACCAGTGTTACCTCTGAACATCCCTTGAATCTGTAGAAACATATAAAGTGATTCAATAGCATCCAGTCATGGAGAGATTCTTAGAGAAAATGTATCAATGGAATCCAAAAAAACAGTTAGACCTCTAATTTCATTCCATCAGATATTGTTGTTCTTTACAAGAATACTTTGCAAGAGCATCAACTACCATATTTCCTTGTCTAAAAGTATGACAAATAGGTACATGAGAGGGCTTCTTATCATAGAGTTCCCTATTAGCAGAAAGCAGAAAGCGGTTGCCCTGGTGTAGCATCAGGGGATTAAGCCAAAGACTTTTTAATTGTATATAATAAAATTATATTATTAATCAAATCTTTTAATATACTTATGATAAGTTAAAGATGTATAAATAGTTGAATTAAAGACTACTTTAGTGTATTTGTATTCTTAATAATGTAAATATTTTTCTTCAAGTCGACTTGTTGATTATCATATTAATAGTACATATATAAAACCAATTCACTTCAGTTTTTCGTGTGTAAAATGGATAAATTTGTAAATTTACGCTTAGTTGTTTGATGAACACAATTTAATTTCCAAAAAAATATACAATAATAACATACTTATAAAAGGGTATTTTAGAAATTAGACACCCAACTTATTTGGTAAAATTATATACAAAATATTTATTTGTAGGAGTAATTTATTTGGTATGATTTATTTTGGGGGTTGCTCCATGCAGGTCCATTTTGCTTGGTTCGTTATTTATTTTATTTATTCTTATTGTAATGCTTTGTTTACGTTGGTTGATTATTATTTATTTTATTTATTCTGATTGGTTTTTTTTTTTTTTTTTTACGGATGATTAGTCATGCTTGGTTGATGGCATGGAACGTTGAGTCAAGATTTTATGGATGCAAATTCAGTTAAATTCTTTGGGGATTTCATTTTATTGTCTTCACTCAAATTTTTACAAGGTACAGTTCCAACTTCCAACCAATCTAATGATCATTGTGTTACAAATTGTAATAATTTTGGGGATTGTTTTTGGCCAGAAATTTCTGTGTCGCATTCAGTCTCGTGGTTAATTTCAGTACTTGCATGATTAGATTGTTCTATTAAATATAGAAGAAGTAGCTAGCTGGTGATGTTTATCCATCCGTTTCCAGTACTTGTATGTTAATTTGTTCATCTACAATTTTTTTACTATTGTGAAACGTATTAGTTTAAATGGTAGAGCGTTGTACCATATACATAATTGTGAGTTCAAATCCATTATAGCCTATATTTTACCTTAATTTCATATTAAACATCATAATATAGCTACACATTTTACCAAATTTTCTCTCAATATTGTGAAAAAAATAAAAGTACTTTTACATTTAAACTTTTTAAGAGATGTATAAATATACCGGGCAACGGCCGGTAGACTATTACTAGTTTTCTGAAATCATAAAAGCGGAGTCATAAAGTCGACCATCTAACAACTTATAAACGATCGACGACGTAAGGTAAACGGGTTCAAAAGACCAAAATTTAATGAATCAATTTGCATGTTGATAGAGCTGCTCGCTGACTTTAAATATATACTTGGTGCACAAATGTACTTAGCACAAACTCGTGGTAGATTAAGACAGCTAGGAAAAAGGAGCCTAATTCATCAAAAAAACAATTTAAGAAAAATAATAATAATTGGAATATCGATCATCTGAATCAAAGATTCAAAGTCTATGGCTTCTTCGTTTATTCTTTTGAATAATACCATAAAACTCACATCCATCGCATCACTATATCTACTTGGCTCTCTTATCTTTAATTAATTAATGTTTGTTCAACACTGTATTCTACACTGGTGTACCAATTTTCATTTATTTCTTTTATATATTGAGTTGAAGATGATATAAATGTTTTTGTAATAGTGGAAAAAATAGCTACTCTCACTTGCTTTTTTTGGCACGTCTCTGTCTATACATCGGATTCAAATAATATTGACTGACCATCGACTTTATATATAACAAGATAACAACAAAAACACCTTATATAATAATAATTCCTACGTAAGAATATTTTACAATTTTACTACACATACTTATATATTGAGAAAAATGCTGAGGTGTTAAGTAATTATGTATTCTGAATTTTTAAAAAGTGTAATACATATGTTCAAGTAATCTTAAATCAATTTTAACTTTATAAGTAGTACATTTGGAAGATCTAGCTAAACTCAAACGGTTTATTTTGGTGAGTAAATTAAAGAGATTAAAATAAACCTTGTACTATAGTTCGATAGGTGAAAATTGAAACACGCGCCTTGTACATTAAAGCAATAAAAGTTGTGAACAATATATAGAAAAGATGTGAACCAATTAATATTGGTCATCAAAACCCTTTTAATTCTTGATTTAATTTGAATTGATATGATGTATCATTGAATACAAGTAAAATGCAGGTAAGTGAAATTGACCTTTTCTTTTTGCAGACGATCGGTGCTGGAATCGTCATAATATATACCGAACCAAGACTTAAAGCTCTATTTATGATTATTGAATACCATTCAATTTGTTTTAAATCAAAAAATCATTTAAAAAAAATCTGTCTTTTACCTTTCAAAATTTGCCGCCAGATATTAAAGCATGTATGAATGATTGCAAATCGATTTACGTACATTAATGTGAATCCACCATATGTATATGTAGTTTCTTGGTAACTTCGTGGTGCAGTTCATAAATAATTTATTGGTAGGAATTGATTTATCTGTGTTCCCATAAAACCATTATTTGGTTAAATAATAAATCAAGCACATGCATAATTATATGGGTTTTTTTTAATAAATAAATAAACCATTATAAGATCGCACACGGAAGCATGTGATTTAACCAGCACTGTCCCTTGAATACGTACGGACGGTGCAGTTTTTATTTTGGTTTCACAATCGATCAATCATGTATTTATATGTTCCACCACACAAAATTGAAGTGAGAAATTAAAGTAATTAAATGTTAGTTGATTATTCAACGCTGTGGTTGGAGGATCATTGAGCATAACTCGCGACGACCTAGTTTCGATTAGATAATAATATATTATCTTCATGAGAAAGTCTTGGGTGAGACATATCCTTGTGGAGACCAAGAGCAGGGGAATGAACATTTACTGTTTCTGCTTGATCTTTTAGTCAGTTTGTTTGATCTTTCAATCAATGTCCTTGAGTATTTTTGTTTTGCCTTGATTTTTCAGTTAATTTGATCTTTCGTTCAATTTGCTTGATCTTTCGGTCAATTTTCTTGATAATTTTCCTTGGTCAATTTCACCAACGACAAATTCAATCAAGGAAATCGGCGGGTTTAAAGCTCACCAACGACAAATTCAATCAATAGCAGTCTCATATAATCTTTGGTCTCATTTGAGACAGGTCTCAAATGAGAATTTGCCTATCTTCATACATTATTTCTATCCTAATTTAGGCAAATGTTGATCCTCTGAATTTCATGGTTGATCATTATTTGTTCAGTGTTGATATTCTCACTTTAAAATCTGATCTTTAAACATTAAATATGATTATTCAGTATGTTGATTTTTTCACTTTCATGCATGATATCTCTTACCTGTTAAATTTCTGACATCAATTCAATTTGTATATATTGTCATCACTTTTTTTGGATGGCTGACGAATGCATGCTCACAATATTTCCCATATTTTTGATATTCTCAATCAAAATTTGGATGTCATATGCGTGTTATAACAAAAACATGTACCACTGAAAAGTTAGAGGATCGAATTATCTTCTACAAGAAAATGAAAATTGGTGAAGAACAAAAAGTTGTATTGTAAAAGTTGTAGTTTTTATTCCTGAATGATTGTTTTCTCTTTTAATTTCTTAGCAAGTATATATGTTTTTTTTCCACAACTTTGATGGATATACGTGGTTTAATTTTTTTCCACAACTTTTCGAATGAGATTGCCAGTACTAACCCCGATTTGGCGGCGTCTTGGCAATCGATCGCATAAGTTCGTCGAGGGCAGTGGTGACTTTAACCGATAACATCGGAGCAGATCAGCAACGATGGTGACTTTGGAATTCTGTTTGATTTCGTGTGTTTTCCGGCCAATATACACTGGTGGCACGACAATGAAATGAAGTTAAAACAATCTAGAGATGAGGTTAGGGTTATTTGACCTTAAACCTTTCGCAATGACAAAAACAAACCGAAACCTATTAAGTACAGCACAAGAAAGTAGAAACCAACCATGAACCATGCAGGAGCCCATTAAGAGTTAAATCTCCAACGAAAAATGGACTTTGTTTTTAGGATAACTTCGTTGATTGTGTTTTAATAAAAAAAAATTGTTTTGTAGTTTTAGTTTTTGTTATAGAATATAGATATTTTGATTTTGATGACATGAGTGTTTTAGTAGAAGTGAATTCGAAACAATATGGTCGCCTTGTATCTGCCCTACCCTTGTTTGGGATCACCTCGATCTGGAGCAAGTTGGTCAAATCTCGATTTGAACTGATTGGTCTATATCTTGAACTCGAAGCTGAAGTCAAACTTACTCATATGTAATGAGTTGAGTCCGAACTCATCAGCTTCAACTCGCTTGTTATTAATGTATATAGTGAATTCTCCATATTCTCCATCTCATAAATATTAACAAATTCAAACTTAATTAGCCTAATTTATTAAACTCGACTCAACTCATTTACCCTCTTACCCTTCCATATCACTGATCCTGTCCCGTATAATCACTAGACAAATTGCCGGTTAGTCCATGCTCTTGGCTGACGATTTATAGGACATGTCAATGGACAACATGCCTTAATATAAGTCAACAGCTTTATACAAATCTGTGGTCAACCAACAATTTGCATGTGGCCCAAAATATTTCCTTTGTCACGACTTGGCTTTGACAAGGTACTACTTCCTCTTTCCGTCTTTTAAAAGGCACCAACTCGTCAAACTTTTTCGTACTACATTTAATTATTCACAATTTACATGCAATGGTAAAAAGATTTGGCTGATCTTATGCTGCTGGAGATACCTTACAAGATCTCTTCTGGTTTTCACTACTAGTATTTTTTCAAATTTATTCCACAGATTAGCAACTCTTAATTAATCACACTCAAGTGGCTAATATGTGTTTATCCAGGTTTCAGCTTGATACTCACAGACTTGCTCCTTGTAGTGATATCTTCGTTGTGGAAAAATTGTGCTCTCGACTGAGAAACTGGTCGATCACTAATCTAGATCAACTGAGTCGATTTAGATTAAGAAGTGCTAATTATAACCTTCTCAAGGAACTTAAAACTTCCCAAGTTTTTTCATCCCAACCATTGGGGTTTTTCTTGGACAAATTGTATTCAGTTTTAAGACTCCGAGAAATATGGTTCAGAGAGCCAAATAAATTTCCCTCCAACTCTGCTGGTTTAAATTATATAAAAAATTTTTTTAAAAAGTTTTACATGATTTACCTCTGAGTTTTTAACTTTTTGTTTTGCACAATAATTAAGGAGAGTCAAAGTTTTTTGAAATTTAAAAGATATGATTGAAGTTATTAATATTTAATAAATGTAATTTTTTAACACTATGACAAATTAGTATTATAACCACATTAATTTTATAACATTTTTTTATTAATGTCACAATATGGTTCTATTATGACATTGAGTCACTGAGCATGATATTGGTTAAAAGATTTATGTGGTTATAATTAGTTTTCCCAACATTATAATTTAGTGTTGTAACATTAACCTATCTCAACATTATATAATACATGTACAATTTAATGTGGGGATAGATACATTTTTAATTCATTGTTAAATTTTAACTCAACACTTGTACCGAACACATTATATTCATTAATATAAAAAACAAATAAATGTGGTTATTGAGGGTGAAAAACTACACTATGAAAATCATGTCCTAAAATCACTTTATTTCAACATTAATTAAAAATCCATATGTACAAATGATTTTATATCATTTAAACCAAAATTGTGAATTGAATAAGCATAGCAACGCTTTTGTAATTCGCTACATGATTAATTAAAATTTCCAATACAATATGATATATAAATATATAAATACATTATGTAGATGATTAAAAAGTTGATAAATTTAATAGAATACACTAAAAAGATATATTCACCCTACAGATTACAGATGCTTTAGGAAAATATAATAGGTAAAATAAAGAAGAAACTTTATAAAGAAAAATGCAATACCTAAACTCAATAGAATTAATTAATCAATGTAAGCTACTAATTTTAATATGATATGATATCAAATTATTGATACAATTGTAAACTACTAATTTAATATATTAACATTAAATTATAAATAAAAAGTTTTGGTAAAGGAAATAATTTTAAATTATACTCGAATTACAAACAAAATAAAGTGGTTGGAGAAAATTGAAGGTAAAGGAAAAGGTATGCGCCACCATTTCCTTTGCTAAATTTCTTCCTGATTACATGCATAATGGTTATGTTTATATATGTAGTGGTTTGTTACGATGCCCACGTACATCGCCCACATTCTCTAACTTTCCGAAACATTTTCGATTAATTGCAAATCATTCTTATATATTTTCCACTTGGGATGAAAGGGAACAATTTGAAGGTTGTATTTGGTTTACTACTCTAATCTTCTTTCCATGGTGAGTTAGTGATTCCTCCATATGTAAATCGTATTTAATATCATTTGTGATTTATTTGTGATTGACGACCATAGATTTTAATATATGCAGAGTATTTGAATCAGGATGGAGACTATTTGAATTAGGTTTCATACTTAATCTTATGCAGCGATGGTAGGATACTAAACGGTTGATTTTTTATTGGTTGATTTTACCATTAATCTTTTAAACTCGTATATCTAATATTTCGTGTATTATGCAGAAGATCAAGAAGAATCTAACGCAGACGATTACAGACGATTACAGAAGATCAAGAAGAATCTACACAGAAGATTGAGATTCGAATTGAATCAAAACCCATTCCTTGCCAAAGAAACATCGAGTGACAAACATTAGATGGATGATATAAACATCATCATATGGATGATAGGTTATTATAATAGGAAATTATGGTTACATGTTGGATGTATAATTATGAATTTGAATGTATTGAGAAAAAAATTCACTTACTTTTTTATTTAAATTGGTTTGTTTTAATTTTTCTGTAAATATATTAAAAATAAATACAATTCTCTTTTAATATTCTAAAAAAATGTGCTATAAAATACAAATTTGACTTAAAAAAAATTAAGACAGTAAATAAAGTTATTTTACCATGTATATCCTAACACGTTTAGACGTGGGCTTGGTGTATATATTCAAACACATTTGTATGTGGTTAATGGCTATGTATGCGGACATTTTAAATAAGTTTAATTTTTAATTAATTAAATCACCAATTATCTGTTACCACACTTTTTATCTATCCCGACTGCTTAACTAACCACATTAATAATCAACGTAGTAATAGATTAAATGTCACTATAGATCATTTATTTCAACCATAATTACCGTAATGATAATACTTTTTTGTATAGTGTAATTAATAGCAAAGAGTAGGAAGATTAGGAATTAATATCAAGCACTTCCTACTTGATACTTCGTTAGAACTATTTGACTTTTTAAAGATGAATTATTTGATTTATATTCTAATAATGAAGGCTAATTATAGCTTATTTTATTATTTTTGGAAAGAAAAATGTTTAGATTATATTAAAATGTTCGAACTTGGTTGTGTTTTGGAGTTGCTAAGCTGTGGTGGAAATTTCAACAAATAAAGAGTATCTTATTTATGGTTGTAATGACATTTTTGGCCTTGTCAAATATATACATACAAACCTCTTGCATCTATTTTTCTTTCTCACTTGAATGAATGAATTAATAAAAAAAGTATTGTTTCATCCACTTGGTCGATCGAGGAGCTGTTATGCTTCATTGCAAGGTATTCTAGACTGGCAATACAAAATAACCTGCTGTGATATGCCAATTGTTGGAAGTTGGAACCCATGATTTAGCTTTGATTCTTATTAATTTGAGCTCTATAAAACTAATTAACCTCGATCGAGCTGTTGAATGTAGACAGAAATGGCGCCGATGAAGTTCGCCGGATCAGTCACCGGAATTTTCCTTGCTCTTCTGTGTATTTTTTCCTGTGCCCAACGAGGTGGGCTATATATCTTTGTCTGTACTCTTTCTATATTAAACATTGATTGTAATTGATGCTATATTTTGAAGCTTCTGCTGCTAACATTCATGGAAGAAAGGCACTGAACGAAGATTCTCATCATAATGAAATATTTCATCATCGTGATCAAGATTCTCCGTTTGATGGTCGCCGTGTGAGAACAAAGCAGACGAGACCTCGCGGAGACACCTCGAAATCATTTCTTGATGATGAAATGGAAGCTGTTATGCGTAAGGATTACACTGATACGTTCAGAAGCAAGAAACCGCCCTCTCAGCTTGCTTAATTATGATGCACGTGTAATATAGAATCCAAATTAGTTATACTTTGAAGTTTCATGTGTTGTGGATCAACAAATGATTACTAACGTTGAGTTACCGTGATTTATCTGCTCACCAATACCTGTGATGTCGGGCGGGTGGAGTGTTGCAAGTGAGCGTTATCGTCTGTTTTTCCCTGAAGTTTCCTGCGCTGTGTTGTTAGGAAATCATGAGGTGTATCATGGTACGGTTATGTATGTCGTTGTTGCAATTAAATTTAAATTTTCTTTTGAAATCAGCCAAAATCAGAGCAGAATAGTATGTAATGATAACCATCTTCTAATCGAAGACCTAGTTTTTATTTTCAAAAGCACCATTCTGGGTAAAAAAGAGTATAAATTACTCCAAAATAAACATAGAGAAGTTCAGCGGAATGAAAATTTCAAGGATACGGAAAGTGCTTAAGCATTAAATTGTTGGTACTAGGGCCCTGTTTACCAGAGTTTATCTGTAGATCAGTTCATATCAGTTTAGTTCAGTTCAATTCAATTCAATTCAGTGAAAATGTAATTTGATGAAATTCAGGTTAATTCAGTCATGCTGATTCCATTTTTCAATACATCAATTTTTACTTCAGTTCAGTACATTAAGAAATAAACTCTAGCAAACATGGCTAGCAAACATGGCCTAGCTCTTCCATTTTCAATGCCTCCACTCTTCATTAATAATTAATTTTATTTTTATTTTTTTGAAGAAATTCATTCAAGTTCCTGGGAAACGCCCAAAAACGATTACAATGAGTGGAATTGACATCCAATTCAACTAGTCTATTACAGAATAACCGAACTATAAGGCAACCAGACTAATTGTGTCTGTATTATTACAGCTTAAGAGATCCAATAAAAAATGTAATACCGCCCTCATGGATATTATCTTGAAACTGCAAAAACCACATCCGCTTGGCAGAGAAGAGCGTTTACCGCATCAATTACTGCGCCAATCAGGGATCTGCTACAACCGCAACACCACTTGATCCAAAACATGATCTAGGTTTTTCAAACTGCAAGCACATTGAAATCCACAAATCACGAAGCGGAAGCACGATCCGTACAATCGGATCGAGAACAATAAGATAAATAAAAAACACGACCTTTATAACTAGATCGAGAACAAAACTTCGATATAAATCAAGATTTAATCGAAGAACTATTATTTTGTGGATTAGTCACACTTATTTCACCGTAAATCAATAAAGAGAAGAACCATTGCTTCCCCATCTCCCCATGATGAGAAGATGGGGAAGAAAATCAAAGAGGAAAAGAGGGTTCGATGAACGGCGGCGGCCACAAGGGAGAGAGGGTTTAAGAGGATATAAAACAGCTGCCTTGATTAATAATTAAAATAATTATATAGTAATTCCGAATCTTGTAGAATATTGTCTTTTCTTTTTGGCTAGCCCCTTACCGCAAAGGACGTTACAGGAGACGCACGGAAATTTTTACCTTATTATTACCACGTAAATATTTTGTTAGACACACTTATGTTAACATGAGCATTTTTATAATTCTACATCAGGAATTTCAATAAATTAAATCATTTTGTGCATGTAGACACCCAAATTGACCTTGTTATGCTAATTTGTAGAAAAGCACTAATGTGTGAATTATTTACTTCACATTTTTATGAAGCACTCTTATTTTGGTACTTTTATTTATTAATTTTATTAAATATTTACATTTAAATATTGAATGGGATATGTCATTTTACCCGTACTTTACTTGAATTTAGGATTTTTGGATGCAACTTTGAAAAGTACAATTCTCTTACCATTCCATTCAAAATATGAGGAGTTTTGGCCTTTTTTAACTGGACTATTTAGGCATTTTTGTCCGTTGTGCAGTTGGAATGATTTTTTTATAGGACAAAACTATTTTTACCCCTGTGACGTGTGATGTTGGTTAAATGATTTCGTCTATAAGGCAAAAATCCCCATTTTTTAATGTAGGTGATCATAGGTCATTGTACTTCCCATGTTAGAGCAAAAATCCAATAATCGATCAAAGTAGGTGCAAAACATTACTATTTACATGTAATTCAACGAGCTGTACGTTGAATGTAGACGGAATTAATGGCGCCGATGAAGTTCGCCGGATTGGTCACCGGGATTTTCCTGTGCATTTTTGCAAGTATCCAACAAGGTAGGCTATCTTAATATTTGTCTGTAGTACTCTCTATCAATCTTAATTCTTAAATCAGCTTAAGCATCTATCAATATCTGTCCTGTAATTGATGTTTTATTTTTGTTTTTTGAAGCTTCTGCTGCTTCGGTCGCTAACAGCCATGGAAGAAAGGCGCTGAAGGAAGATGTAATGCTGTCGAAAGAAGAAGGCGATCGAGAGACAAAAGACTACAGGTAACTAAATCCTTTCATATTCAAATTTCTACAAATATAAAAATGGAATACTAATTATTTTTTTGATACATTAATTCATCCATGTCTAAAATTAACTAATTTCAAGCTAAACTAGAATCCTTGTTTGAATCAATGATGAAGAACAGGGAGCAGGAAACTATCCCATTAATTATGCAGCTGCTCAAGATTATTCTCCGTTTGATGCTAATCATTCGAAATCATTTCTTGATTATGACATGGAAGCTGTTCTGGACGACTAGTTTACCTCGTAAACGGAAGCCGTCTCACGGAAGCCGTCTTATTTTCGACCAGCTTTCATGATTAAGTACATCTCATGTGAGACCTGTGGAGACCAAGGACCAATGGTTTAATGTTGTTTTTAATCTTTTAGTCAATTTGCTTGATATTTAAGTCAGTTCTCTTGAACAATCCTGTTTTGTCTTGATCTTTCAGTTAATTTGCTTATCGTTCAGTCGATTTTGGGTAACAAAATTACCGAGTTCAACTTAGTTTAGTATATTTTAATATTGAATATATTATGTCATAATTATATTAATAAATTCAAATTTTTTGCAATTGATCATATTTATTTCAATTCAGTTCAGTTCAGTTCAACTACATCAATTCAACTCAGTTCAGTTGCAAATTTTGATTAGTATTAAATGTATTATATTATATTTAGATTAATAAATTTCAAAGATATTGGAAATTATCATATATTCCGGTACATTTCAATTTAGTTCAGTTCAATTTATCTATATATTTTAATTCAGCTAATTAGTTTAGATGAGTTCTAATAAAAAATTTAAGTTCACATGAGTTCAGTTCAGATGAGTTCAGATAATATTTTTTGAGTTCAATTAATTCTTTTTTAAGTTCAGATAAAGTTTTTTAAGTTCAGATGAGTTTCAGATAAGTTCAAATACCGTGGGAAGAACAGGACCTAAATCTATTTTATATAGGATTATGTGGCAAATTTATTATTTTAAATAGTCTTAAAAAACTTATTCAGAAAAGTCAAACATATAAACGGGTTAATTAAGGAAAGTGGTTGTGATTCTGGATCTTAAGGAACCTGCAAAACCAGTCTTTCTCTGCCCAACTTTTGGTCTCAAGGCTAAAAACCTTGGACGCGTCGTTCCCATGCCCAAATGAAATCCAGGAGCTTGACCCGCAACCTAGCTAGAATCACAAAGGCCAAGTGGGAGGCTCTAGTGGCCTTAACATTCTGTGTGTTTGTGTCCAAGAAATGTCATCCATCGTTATGGAACGACAACTGCTAGACTATTGGTACTATTAAAATGTGTAATCGAACCATGGTTGTGGAAAGACAAGTTATGTTGTAACATTCATGTGTTTGTCTTTTTTATATACGGTTTTTCTAACGAGTGCCCATGGGCACTCGTTAACATGGATGAGATTCCATAGATTAGTGTGTAGTTAACGTTGGTAATTGTAGGAGTAATTAATTGCGATCAATTCTACGTTACTTACGTATGAATGCATTAAATTTACTTGATAAACTCATCTGTTTTTCTTAATTACTTTATATTTACCACATACTTTGTTTCTTTTAACGATAAACACATCCAGTACTATATATTTACCACTTGCCTTTGTTTCTTTTACCGGTAAACACATCTATTTGTTTAAGTACTATATATTTACCACATATATAATCTGTTTCTTTGTATTTTTTATGGATAATTATTCATCTTCACAACATCAGTATTCAATGGTTATATTTTAGCGTTTATAAACCCACCAAACATTACTATAACAAAAAATTGTATTACTTGTATACGGATAGCTTTGTAAATGATGTATATGAATTTTTTTGATATAAAATACATGTAATAAACATATTAAACACTAATTAAGCAATGATAAATTCTAACATATAAAATATTATTATCTTGGAAATTTTATCGAATGATATATTATTTAAATATAATAAACACAATCTATTTTGAATTCAAATACACAGTGATTTCAAATTGAATAATATCCATTTAAGATATTACCATGAATAATTATCAATCGTTAATATAATTACCGTGAAAGAAACCAAACACATGGTAAATATAAAGTAACTATACAAATAAATGTATTTACCAAGTAAAATTAATGCATTCCCATCCAATTAATGTAGAGATCATCGTAAATAATTGCTTCTGCAATTACCAACATTAACTACACAATTATCTATGGAATCTCATCCTGTTAACGAGTGCCCATGGGCACTCGTTAGAAAAACCGTTTTATATATTCTTTTCTTTTACTTTTTATCTTTTTTTCATCATTTCCTTTACCCTTTCCTTTACCCGTGGCATGGCATCTGTTGTGTAATGGAATTATCCATGTGATTACACTCCAAAGGACCTCACTGAAAGTTCTTATACTCATAAAAATAAAAATGTCATAAAATTAAATTCTGAATTTTAATTTCCAATTGTCAAAACTTACTCTATAAAGCAAGAGAGGGGTAGCAAAATCACCTCGTAATATAATAATCTTTTTTAAAAAAATTCAAAGTTGTCTTAGTTTGACTTTGAAAAGTCAAACCTTACACTTTAGCTGGGACAGATGGAGTATTTATTTTTATTCCATATTGAATGTTGGGTTTTCTTTTCGACTTATTACATTTCAAATTACTGTCCATATAAAGCTTAAATATTATTTTTACTAGTACTTCATAATTCATAGATATACTAAATATAGTAGTCTAAACATTACTAGGTGCGCAGTAGGCGGGTGGATGGTTGGAGCCTAGCGCCTAGGAAATCAGTCGGGGACAAATCATAATTAATCGTTATAGGTGGATTTATATTATTTTAATGTATTCCCTCCGTACTATTCCAATCTGCACAGAAAAAAATTCCAAAAATATTATACAAACAAAACCCCGGCAGAACTAGGCAAGACATATGCGAGACGGAAAAAATAAACTAGTAGCCTAACCAGCGAAGGAGATACGCGCGTACCGGTCTCTTTACTCTTGGTATGTTTATTTTGTGATCTTCCAAGTTTTTTTTTTTTTTTAAGTAAAATCACTTCAAATCTTTCCAAAGCCTAGATGCATTTTTATTTAGTTTTGAAGAATTTTTGTGTCTTTTATATTCTATGAGTTCATTAACTAATACATTTCTGATAGAATAGAAAAGGGTTGTTTTTTCTGTATACAAAGATAATTGGTTTCGTTGCTCTTCCATTCCTTTTAGCTGATCGAGGCCTATTAGCTGTAATATTTAATAACCAATTAATATAAAATTCCAGTGAAGAATTTTAATAATAATTAGTGATATGGAGTATGTAAAATTTAATTTCAGTATATTGGTATTTTTTGTGTGTAAGTGATTTAAAAAATGACAATTTAAAGTTTTGGAATTAATTATTTAATGAATTTTTATTTGTATTAATAAATTTAAAAAGGTCTAGTCAAAGATAAATGATTCCTCTAACTATTTATATATTGACCAATTAAAATACTTTAAAAATATGCAAGAATTATACATATTGATAAAAGTATAAATAATCAAGAAATGTAAATTGTATGAATTGTATGAATTAATACTACTATTTATGAATAGATTAATTAATAATATACACTTGTGTCCTTATATATTATTTTACTATACAAATTAAACAAACAACTATGTATTAACTATTCCATCTGTCCCAATTTGTTTAATTGACTTTTTATAATCAGCTGATTGTCATTTTTCAACTGGTGGTGATATAGTAGTTGCTATTTTGTAGCCCAAGGACGTATCTTTCTGCAATCGAATATTGGGTAATAGAAATTTTCCATGGGAGCTTCAAGAATTTCTTAGAGAACATGATGTTTTAAAAAAAGGTACAATCAATTTATTCTAGTTTCTTTATATACTTATATCTTATTGTGAAATCACATTCTATCAATAGAAAGTTTTAAATAAAAGCATCTTATGGTAAGGGTATGTCAAAAAGAAACAATTTCTTATAAGATCGAGTGTTATCATACAATTATTTTAATTATTTGTTTGAACATGATGTTTGAACTTGATGCTTTACAATTGACTTTGATTCTTATTTGGTTTGATCTTTTACATTTTAGGTCTGATGTTTTTATTTGGTTTGATCTTTTACATTTTAGGTCTGGTGTTTTTATTTTGTTTGATCTTTTAGATTTTGGACAATATTTTTCAATTTATTTCATTGATCTCTTATGTATTATGGACTGAATAAATAAAATAATTGTATATAGTAATCTCCAATTTTGTAGAAGATGATCTCTTTTTGACCCTCCCTTACCAATTGTACAATAATTTTGTATAATAATTGTACAAGAGACGCTCTCTTCTATCAAATACTAATGAGAGCGTCTTATATAAGGTCCTCTTACGGTAAGGCATGTCAAAAGGAGATCACCTTCTACAAGATTGAGGCTAATATACAATTATTTGGGACATAAAACATACAAGGTTAAAAAAATAAAGTGAAACCATTGCCAAAATCTAAAAGGCAAACCAAATAAAAACATCATGCCCAAAACCTAAAAGATCAAACCAAACAAAAGATCAAAGCAAATAAAAGATCAAACTCAAGTATAAAAACATCAGGTTCAAACAAAAGTAACTCAAATAATTAAAATAATTGTATAGAGACCCCCAATCTTGTAGAAGATCATAGTCTCCTTTTAACATGCTCTCACCGTAAGATGCTTTTATTTGAAACTTTCTCTAATTGAAACTCAGGTTAATTCAATTACTCTGATTCCCTTTTTCAATACATTAGTTTTCACTTTAGTTCAGTTCAATTCAGTTCAACAAGAAATAAGCTCTAGCAAGAAGGGTCTTAACCAAGATTAATGTAATCTTTTACCATGTCACAAACTTATCTTATCATGGAATTAAAACTATATTATAAATGTTAAGAACTCGTCATAAAATAAATATCCAATCAATTTATTGGATGTTGTCATTGCTAGATCAATAATTTAACTTTCAGATCACTAAATTATCTCTTTCCAATAATACCCTTCACTACTTGAAGCATGAGTAATCTGTTCTGTTCAACCTGATTCCCTATTCTTATTTACCATCTCCGTTTACCAACATACTCAAAACAAAAATTCCCTTTCTTTATTATTGGCAAGACAAAAGAAAAAATTCGGAGAATGAGGATTTGATGAATACGAAACAACTTGTTGGTTTTGATTTTTTAATTGGTAAATTAATATCCTCTGCAACTTCAAGAGAGATGCACCTTGAGCTCGGGTTGAGTCTATATTAACCTTCATACTCATGTTTAAATGTTCTGCAAATTCATTAGTACATGGATTGGTGGAAGCAGTTGATCAGCATTTGTTTTTTTGTTTGAAAATAGTTCAGCATAATTCATAAAGTAAATTTTGCAATTTTAATTAAATTAAGATGAAGAGTTGAACTAATTAGGAAGTGAATGATTTGGGAGAAATATAATTCCAGAGCTTTAAGTGGGTTATTTGATATGAGGAGACATTGCAATTTGCAAATTTTGTTTAACTGCATGTGTTTGAGGCAAATGAGAATTAATTATGAAGAGAACATTATTTTGGTGTTAAAATAAAGGCCATCTATTTTGGTATAACATCATTTTTTGAATATTCTATTTAAGCTTAACTATTATCATCTTTTGAAAAATCTATACATGCAAAACCCATGACATGCAGATCCTCAGAGGCGGACCTAGGGTGGCCTTACGTAATTTTTAATATATTAAAATTTAGTGCTATAATTTTACATTTATTTTATTATGGTCACCCTCAATTTTAATTTCTGGGTCCGCTCCTGCAGATCCTCATTCCAAGATTTCCAGTGTTTTAATTGACCTTCCAATATTTCTCCTACCCAAATAAACTATGTTGTCATTTTATCAATCTTTTCTAAGGTTTCTAGAGGATGAGTCCTTACCATAATGATTCTACGAGGAAGATATAAGCTGTATTTTTTTTTTCAATCTATTCGTTGCAAATAGCCTTTTGCAGTCCAATTTCGCTCCCCAGTCCAATCTCGTTCCCCCAATTATTAGTGTCTGGTTCTGTCACTTTTGAATCCAACGGTCAAATTCTTATGGCCGTCCAAGCAATCTCCTAAATCAAAAACATGGACATGTACGCACATGATCTGCAATGGTGCATTAAGAATTCAAACCTTGAGCTATTGTGTAAATATATATCATACTTAGTACATTGATGAAATCTGAACCGAAACTCGATGATGAGTGATGACCATATATGTTTTAAGAGCTGACATTCAAGAAATTCTGAATCTAAAACCTCTTACCTTCCATCTATAACTCGCGTATCCTCATCCCCAGATTTCTAGTGTGCTAATTGACCATCCATTTCTTCTACCCAAATAAACTGTGTTGTCATTAATTTGATCAAATCTTTTATATGAATTCTATATGAATCAAAGCACATGTTTTGCCATAATGATTCTACCAGGAAATGAGCTATATTTCTTTATCTTTATAGCATCAAAGCAGGGCAGCCTCACCTTGAGGCAACTAAACCCCTCGTCTTAGACCCCCAAATTTATGGTTAATTTTTGGGTTCCATTTTATAAAATTAGCTTTTATTATATAATTAGAAAATTAATGTAATTAATAATTTTGGGCTTTTAAAATTTATTTTTGTTATATGATCGATGAAAATCAAGGTCTAAAATGATAAATAAATTCTCATTTTTTTGTCAACAATATCAACATAAGTTTGAACGGATAACATGAGTTTTTTGGTAAAATAAATACTATATGAATGATGACACGACTTCGACCCATGGTGATATAGTGAAATAATACTATAGGAATAATACTATATTATGGTCTCTACAGTTTATAGATATATCTTTGATTTTTAGAAGTTTTCAGTCCAACCTTAAACGAGCATTTTGTGCAAGTTTTAAATACAATCCAGCGTACCTAAAAGAATCACATATCAGCCCTAAATTTAAAAAACTCTTATACAATTCCTTTATAATGTGTTTTATTCGGCCATGATCTCGTAATATTTGAAGGGCTTGATAGTGACTATTATAATATTATTATTATTATTACTATTATAATGATTAGATTATTAGTTTAGCCATAATACATACATGTCCATATCTCTAATTCAAAAAACAATTATTACAATAGATCTTTCAAAATATGCAAGCCTAATTTTCAAATAAGTATGGCTTAATTATCCGAACATTTATATATTGCTATAGAGGAATGTAAGAACAAAATTATTTCTGCTTCACACCCCAAAATGTTCGTGTAATTTTATTTTTCTTCTATTTTTTATTATTTTTTGGAGTAGAGATCTATCTTTAAGTTAGTTTTTTCTATTTATTTTGAATTTTATGTGTTGCTCTTCCTTCTCTAAAGTTTGCACTTCATTTCTTAATATACATGGATCCATTCCTTTTTAGAAGCAATTTTTGTAAATGATTTTGTGATGAGACTGTGTTGTGACTTGTGAGAGTGTAAATTAATGCTGATTTTCATGAAATGGCTGGATTATCCCCAACATAAATATCATTTATAATTCAATGCATTGTCATGTTTGTTGATTGAGATAGTGAAAATGTAGAACTTAATAAATCTAACAGAAATGTTAACATGTGTGCAGCAATCTGTCATTTTCCTGAAATGGCTGGTTCGAAGAAAGCGAAGAACAAGATCAAGTCAAAGGACCATGTACTCAACTCTCAGCCTATATCAGCATTTCAAGACACAGATAAGCAAATTGCTGAAGATGATGAGATGTATAATCAGATTCTTTTTCAACTTCATGAAAAAATTGAAGATGCAGTAAAGCAAGCATTCAGCACGTTGATGAGGATGTTTTACGGCTATCCGAATGCCGAGAAAGCGTTGGTGAGAGGTTCCCTAATCATTGGAGAAGACAGCATGGTGAATAACCTTGTCAGGAGCAGCATTTCTTACCTGGAGAGTCACACCAAGGTGAATAATGATGTGTATCTCACGGATGAAAGTATTCCCTCCTCTGCAAACCAGCTTCCTTATGCTGCTCAAGCCTTCATCAATGGCCTGGCGAGCATGGCTATCATGCATTACCCTCCTCACACCGACAAGATCGATGTCATACGAGACATGCTGCACTGCAAGCTCGTAGCCAGCCATCTCATCGGTTCTGCTCATCAGGATGCTAGCCCTGGTTTGGGAGAAGCCGATGAAAACCGCTTCGATATTTTCCTGAGGAATCACACTGATGAAATCCTCGAATGCCGATTCGATATGAGTGGTGGCAAATCTGAATTCAATTCCAGCACAGCCATGGTGAAGAAGAAGAATTTGCAGTCCATGGCCAGCATTGTTTCTGCTGAGTGGCTTGGCAAATATTCAACCATTCAGGAATGGTTCGAAAACAGCCCTGATGAGGAGGATGAGAAGGCGGCTAAGCTGCAGAATCTAGTGAGCCATTTGGAAGCACAGGTGAAAGAGAAGCAGGATTGGGCTGAGCAGAAAGAAAGGGAAATGGCTGAAAGAGAAGGAAAACACTCTCTTATGCTTACTAGTCTGAGACAGGAAAACACGGCGGTTGCGTTGAATCAGCTGAGAAAGGAGAAGAAAAGGCTTGAATCAGCTCAGATCAGCAAAATGATGGCAACGGATTCAGAAACTGTGAGGATGTTTGGGCAGCTGGGTTCCATGACTAACGAGATAGGTGAATTGCAGCAAGACAGTTCTGATCTTCGCGCTGATATTTCAGTTTGGAAAGAAGACATAGCTCACCTTAAGAAGCAGCTTAAGCAAGCAAACAAGAAGGAAAAGAAGGATCTGCAAAAGATTGAAGCAAATGAGCTGGAGATGAGGAAGCTGGAGGAGATGAAGCTGGAGAACAGCAAGATTCGTCAGCGTCTGCGAGATGCAGAAGAAGCTAAGAAGAAACTTCAGGTAAAAAATTTCAGTTCATCTGTTTCAAGCATCATTTTGCATATATAGTTGATATTATTCTGATTAGGTCTCAGGAATTAATATTATTCTGATTTTAGGTCCTAAGATAAATTGCCCCTTTATAAAAATTTAATAAAACTGTGAAAACTATCTTAATTGTTGGGTAATATTCTTCGATCTAGCTACTTAGGCAGGAAACATAATGCATTCATATATAGTACTATTGTAAAATTCATTCAATTTACGGATGCCATACATGTACTTGATTCGATCTATATATCTATCATTGCGTGAAATGTGTTATGTAAATTTTCTGATTCAATATGGATTTTTTCACAGTTGAGACTGAAAATGGAGAAGGAGGCAAAAGATAGGGCAAACCAACTGTGTTTGGAGGAGAAAAGACTGCTGAAAATGGAAGAAGAAATTGAGCAGCAAAGACTGGCAGCTTTACAAACAGAACCAGAATTCCAGAACGAAGATCTCCGACGCGTCAAAGAGTTTGCAGATCACCAAATGATGCCCTACCCCATGCTAGCTAGTGGCTCAGGTAAGGCTGAACTTATATTTATGGTAAAACATTAGTACTGAAAAAAAATTATCATGTATTTTTTTTGCCATGAAACATAATATCTGTGTTTTTTTCTCAGGTGGATATGAATCATCAAGAGAAGTTGGGATAAGTTCATATTGGAAACGCTGTGTGAAATGCAACAGAAAGGAAGCTTGTGTCCTCTTCATGCCTTGCTACCATTCAGTGGTCTGCTGGGATTGTAATGCAATGGTTCAAGATTGCTGCCCACTTTGCGAGCGTCAGGTTCAACACAAGATCGCGATTCGTGAAGATCACTCTGCCTGAATGTTCAAACAATCCTTAAACCAAAAATTCGCCATTATTCGACTTTAGTCGGAAAACAATCATACTAGCTATGTGTTAGCTCTCTCTCCCTATGGAGAAACAAGGTTTTTTACTTGTTTTGGTTATATTTCCAAACTCCAAAGTGTTGTAAAAGCTAGACATGTGATTATGGCAATAACTTACATGCACGAGTTGGAGCACCCGAAGAATTTTCGCGAATTCTGATGTTTCAGGTGGCAGTATCAGAGTTTGACAAGCGAGCATTGCTTTTTGTAAGGAAACAACATTGGAATAAGAATGAATTCATGACCATTATTCGTCCTGAATTCGTTGTCAAATTTGCATTTTACTAGAGTTTGCTACTTAAACACATGTTATTGGTAATTGGTATTGAATAAAAAATGAGGTTTTCCTCCCATTCAACGAGGATTTGATTTATAGTTCGTTATTTATCATCAATATGGTAAAAATGTTATATTTTGTCTGCATTGAAAAAGATTAAGAATGGGATTTGGGAAAGTAAACCCTTAAAAACAAGGAAAAGGTTTTATTTTGAAGAAAAAATAGAAAGGGTTTTCAGGAGTATATATACACACTCCATATTCATTAATTATATCTCTATTCTCTTTTGAACATTGAAGCTGAAGCCACACTATGCTGTTTTATTCGTATTTCAAGGAGCTGGTGGGGAGAGAGGTGACGGTGGAGCTGAAGAACGAAATGGCTATTCGCGGAACCCTACACTCGGTGGATGATTACCTCAACATGAAGCTGGAGAACACCAGGGCTGTTGACGAGGACCGTTATCCCCACATGCTTTCAGTGAGGAACTGCTTCATCAGAGGCTCCGTCGTAAGGTATGTCCAGCTGCCATCCGAGGGAGTTGACGTCGGTCTGCTTCATGATGCTACAAGAAGAGCTGCCCGGAGCTGTTAAGCCTCAATCACATTGCTTCCTTGTGATATTTGGAACTATAGTTTGTCTGTACTTTTTAAGAATGTTAACTCAAGTGATTTTAAAGATTGATGAAGCCAAAACAAGCTCATTAATCCAGTTTATAAACATGTGTGAAGTTAAATTGATGATTTAAAACATCTCACAGAGTTCAACATATCTAATATTGTGGCTATGAGGAGTCGAGATTCGTGAAAAGGAAGTAATAAATATCTTAGGAAAACACAGAGTAAAACAAATCTTAGGAGAGATACTGAGAAAATTTAGTGTTGTTTGGGATATTTTATTGATATTTAGATATCAAAAGAGGAACAAGCCCTAGAATAATTACTAATGTGTCAAGGAAAAGCCTTAAATGTTAATTGTTAACCTATGTAAGGGTGAGTTTAACATTGTCTTGTCTCTGGATAGTCCTAATGCAGTGAACGCCTAGGAATTGTATCTAATATGTACTGACCAAGCCTTCCAGTTCGGTAAAGATGTAGTAACTTCATACCCACTTTGTCATACTCTGGAGAGACCCGAAAAGCTCGGGCTAACATGGACAACTCTATTTCAATGAGCTCAATCAACTCCTTCTCATCCTCAAAGTTTCCACCAACAGTTGAAATCGCCTCAAAAAGAGTTCGCCGAACATCATTAACTATAAAATCCTGCAAGGACAGTACACCTTTGTGAATGTAGTAACCAAAGTGTTCATTCAGAAATAAAAATTCCAGATGCATGAAACAGTAACGTTTCTTATGCCCTGAATTTCGTCAATCAACTTTAACCTGGCTTGCCATCCAAGAGAGTACAATTACCAGGGAGATGAGGAAAGAAACTACCTACGTGTAAACAATAGTCGCGAGATTATTTGGCACAGGTTAAGAGGATAAGATTTTTAGGTACTAGCATGATTCATTCCTTATGAAAGAAGTCCCTAAATATGATAAGAAGGAATTGCCAAGAGCTGTGAAAATCAAATGATAATACCTGTGTATGATCAGTTGCAAATTGCCTCTTCTGCCTCTTGTCCAATTCGGAGTTTTCATCTTCTTCAATATGAGTTGTGCATCTATCTTGCTCTATGGCAGAAAACTTTGCCCACTTAGAGTGTTCCTTATTCAAATTCAAAATAGCAAGAAAATAACGAGCTAGTTCTGTTTCCCCAACAATGGAATCTGTGAGAGCCCCTACATTTACAAACAAACAAAATAAACAAAAATCCCTCAGAACAATTTGAAAAATATTAATCCTCGGTTTCATATTAGTCTTGTTTCAGTAAGTAATATAGGCAGAGAAGTTTTTAAACTTCATCTCTCGGGCTTCAAGATGAATAACTACTCGTTGAAGCTGAGACCTTAACCAAATTCTCAAAATAAAAGATAGTATGGGAATCATATAAATTGCTGTTTTACCTGTTAAGGCTAGTTTGGAGCACAACTCATAATCAAACATGTCAAGTGGTAAAATACCAGGTGTATCCAATACATAGATATTGGGATGGCTGGCAATCTGGAAACAGGAAATAAACCACGATGGTAGAGGAAAAATTAGTTTATGAGTAGGACACATATCATTGCTAGCAGATCAATTTCATAATTTAGAATGCTTCTTTTCGATGAAGAAATACATAGAACGAGGAAATATTCACACCTTTAGGCTGCATATATTCTTTGTCTCTCCTGGTAGTGAACTTACAGTTGTATGCTTTAACCTCCCCTTCTCTTAAACAAACAATATATCACAATGTTAGACTCGATAAAGAAAGGTTACATTGCAGATTTAACCAAATTTGGTAAAATAATCAAGTATTAAAAAATATACTCAGGGTTGCTAAAGTATGAGAAGATCAATGTACCTGCAGCACTGATCCTTCCTATTTGATGTAAAGAATTTGCAAGAGCAGACTTGCCAACATTAGGTATTCCGATGAGCATGAAGGTTATTGTTTTACCCGGGTAAGTGCTGTTAATTAACTTCCTAGCTCTCGCTTGCAAAATGTTGAGAAGCTGTAAGAGGTTAGTTTAGCAGTGAGAATTTTCAATGCATAAAGGGGAGCTTCAATTTAGATTTTAGAGCTTAAAACAAGAAAAGCAAAAGGTAAATAAAGTTTCAGCGGTTGTTAAGAATCTTAAGAATCTCAAAACCAATTTGTGATTTATGGTGGTGCCCAAAATCTTATAAATCAATTCTTTTTGTTTCAACCAGCCAATGTGGGAAAAGTTCTGCCCCCTCACTAATTACAAATTCTTGAGGCAAAGTAGTCCAGAGGGAAATAATCAGGAACCTTTGAAGGTGTCCTTTGTGTAGGTACTAAGACTTTTCACAAGCTCATTTGATGACAGCACCCGGGAAAACTATCATTAGGCCTGATTTGGTTATAATTATGACGAAATAGTACTGCAAGTGGTCTTTGGGTTTCCTTTCCTTTCTACTGTTTTTAAGCAGTAAGCTTTCTGGGACTAGGTAAAAAAACAGTTTTATATATTTCTATATTGTATCAGAGCCCAGGAACTAATTATGAAACAAAAGTCATCCCTGGTTGGTTCCAGATTGTCATCAGCGGAAGCTAATATTAAGCTGATGCCGGCAGAGGCAAATGTTCAGCCAAAGATTGGTTCCCTTTCTTAGAAATTCTTTTCAGATTACCCTTCACAAACTGACTACTTTGAATCATCTTCAGTGGCCATAGACTGTTCAGATTATGAAGTAAGAGTTTGTTATAGTGAAGATGTTATTTTTTTTGAAGAAGATTGAGAGAAAATTCAATATAATGGTGCTCCCTAAGGAACAAAGAGGCCCTGCATGTGTTGCCTTGACTGGTTTAAACAATCTTCTATCTCAGTATGTTTGCTTTGGATCATCACTGTAAAGTTAATTTTCGTTCCTTTCATTGTGAATTTCAGGATTTAACCTATGGGCAGATGATTGGGTATGCTAAAGAGGACCACCAGTCAAATTTCCTCAATGATAACTCAAACCTTGAATGCAGAACCAGATAGGTTAATTATAATCCATATAATAGTGAAATTCTGTAATGGCTTTACATATTTGGACATCATGACTTATGAATATGATATAGCTTTAATTTTCTAATGTATAGAGATCAGTAGAACTTTCAAGGTGAACCATGTGAATTAGCAAGACATCATCAAGCAGTTCTTATCCAAATCATACAAAATATAAGAATATTTAATTTAGCCAACTGTTGGTGTACTTTTTGGCTATAAATAGTTTAGTAAAAAATTCCACACAATACACCTGGCCTAGCCAAACAGGAAAGAATGAGGATGAAAGAAAAAAACTTGTGAAGTGTAAACCCTTTAAGTGCAAGTAAAAGAACAGCTCCAAGAAGCTGTGAGAGTTACTTGTCAAAAAGCAGGAGTAATAGCAATATCTGACAGATATAGATATACGCACGTTATGGATTTTCAAAAATCAAGAAACATTTTCCTAAATCTGGGTTCTGAGTGATGATCATTTTTAATTTCAAAGTTTGACTTTTTTCCTAATTTTGCTCTTAAAAGCTCAAAACTTGGTTCAGAAATCCAGAACTAAGCTTTGATGCAATACCTTGCCAGTTGCCAATCAAAAGAGTGCAAATGTTTTGATCCAGTTTAGAAAAAATATATATGTGTCCATGGATGTTAATTTATTTGATTAAACCTCATAAAACAGCACCTCTGATCATAGAAATGTGACTTAGTAGTTGCAAATATAATTATTTGAAGAATGTGACTTAGTAGTTGCACTTCTCCCAATGACATTCATTCGCAGAAAGAAAATTAGAAAGAGAAATCATTATCAAGTGGAAGATGGTGAATTATAAAGAATAACCTGCATGCTGCAGCAATGATACTCAAGATGAAACTGCTCTAATAATAGAAATGGATGTGGGATGATATAAAGATCTAGTGTATTTTAATCAAAGAAACAATTTGTTCCAGAGAATCAAACTAGAGGTTGTGCCATGAATTTAACTCACAAATCACGGGTTATAAGAGATGGGAGGGTGAACTAACACTTTAGGTTTGAAATATGGGAGAATGTGGATATACCTATGAAAAGATTGTTTTGGTTGTAAACTGGTGTCTACTTGAAATAGAATGTAGATAGATACTTCCAAAGATATAAGGCCTGCTAAGTAAGAAGGGGATTACTCAAGACAAAATGGAGTTTAGTGAAACACAATATAAGTGCTTCTGTCTTTTGCCATGGAAGTGAAGAATGCCTATTTCAAACTTTCAATTTAAGTTTAAGTGCTTCAACGAAGATGTATATCTGTTTGTAAGCTAATAAGGTCTACATATGTACTCCCGCATGGCTATAGTCAACATCATTATGATCATATTCTATTCACCTAAAATACCAGAAACAATATTACTCCATCATATTCTATTCACTAAAAATAATTTTGATTGTTAGTATATACGACATAATCTTGATAGGTGATGTAATAAAAGAGATGAGTATCCTAGCTTAAGTAAAACTTAATCAAAGAGTTGGAGACTAGAGTGGTGGTCAAACAAAATATCTTTCTACTCGGTGTCAGAGTATAAGAAGGAAATTGCTGTGTCAGACCAAAAGATGACATAGCTTGTCAATGCTAGACCAAAGACGCCTTCAAAGGTAGATTTCCCTACCACAAACATATATCCTTATATTCCCTTTGTTTTGATGAGCCAGTTTATGCACATTCATATGAAGATAGTTCATAGTTGCATTATCGAATTCCTATACATAAAAGTTTTCGCTTAAAAACATGAGCTATTTTTATGAAGCATGAGTACAAAGCATGAGTACAGTGTAGCAAAATCGAGATAAAAATTTATTTCAAGGACAAAGTTGGTATTGTATTGATGGAGGGAGAAATACCATGAAGTTGACTTCCCACAAGTGATTTGTGTGAAATAGCTCATTTTGAAACACACTACATAAATAGACCTTTATCCCACCATGTGAGGTCAGCTATAAAGTTTGACAAATGGGTTTCATGCTGAATGTCAATCTGATGCAACCGTCATCCTAAACCGAGGCTTGGCAATGCTTAACTCACAAATCTGAGTTATACACATGTATTGTTTAATATGTTCTATAATTACTCAAAGATACTGAGTGGAAAGAATAGTGCTAAATGACTATCCTGGAGTTGAACCTTCAATATAATAAAATTGTGTACCTTATCCAGATGGGACTCTAATCATAAGACAAGATTGTACTACACACTTTACATTCTTTTTCAGTAATTTAGTCTCTTAGATGATCACGAAGCAAAGTATAATTACTAGGGGTAAAATCAAGGCAGACGAGCGTTGATCTGAACAATAAAATGCCATTGTACATGTCATTTAAATCACTAAATAATTAAAAAAATATCTACAAACACTCACCTGCATCTCTGCTTGTTTCACGAGGTCTGTCTTGTTGAAGACTATGATGTGCTTCGAGGAAGGTATTCGCCTGCCAGCCAGTACGCATTTCGACGACAACGGAATCTACAAACTGAAACAGTTAGAAAGAAACAGAAAGCAGTTAACGGATTCAATAAAAAAGTGCGTGGGTGAGGCATTTGATCGAACAGTAGAGAGGCATACCCTAGCGTCTCGGACTTCGACGACGAAATCGGCCAGTGGGATTCGGTCGATGATGGCGCGAGAAGCAGCGACCATATGGGGAGTGTGCCACGAGCTTGAGCCTTTGGAACGCACTACTTCGGTAACTGCGTTACCTAATTTTTGAATTGTACTTCATGTGCCTCTTTCAATTATCAACCTTATTTTTGTTTTGGGTAAAATGCATATATAACCTCCAGTTCTAGGTTATGTGCAGATATAACCTTCAGTTTTAATAAAGTGCAATTATAACTATCAATCGGCCAAATTTGTGCAATTATAACCCCGAATGCATTAGTTGGAGTTGTCCGGTTGAATTCAGGCATATAGCTTACAAGAAAAGACAAACATACCCTTTGGGTTTGAGCTAAAATTTTGCAGAAAAAACCCCCTATTGACTGTATCAATTCTGCAACTTGTATCTTCCTCATCCTAGATTGAGAGTCAGAACCGAAATTTTACCAAGAGTGAGAGTTGATCTATAAAGTTAATCATAGCCGATTTTATCAGATTTCGTTTCTGGTTTTTCGGGTGGAAAGATTTTTGTGCAAAAACGGTCAATGATTTCTTGGCTACTGGGGGCTCGGGATCGGCCGGAACCGGCCGGGACAGCGTCGCAACGGTGTGGGTCGTGGCTCATTGTTGCAGATCAGGGTCGTCGGTGGGTGGCTACCTCCTCGAGACCGAAACCGATTGTTTCAGTTAAGTCTTCTCGGATTCAAGACAAAAGCATTTATATTTCGGAAGATTTGGGGGTTTCGAGTGTGAGGTAGGAGTAGGGGTGGTCGGGGTTTAACTATGGGGTTGGGAGGACTCCGTTCCGGCGAGAGGTTCCGGCCGGAGCCTCTCCGGCGAAAAACCTTCCGATGGGTTTTTGTTTCAGCGACAGATAGGAGCAATAATTCCTTGGGAAGAAGAATATGATATCTTGTGTTCTCAAGGAAAAAGATTACACTGAATTGGGTGTGGCAGGAATACTGCATATGTTAGCAGCTAAAAAGATACAGTATGTAATCTTACATATTTGTTTTGGGTTCATCAGATTTCCCCCCAGGATAACTCTGCACCTTCTTCATCATTTTTTAAAAATTATTTTAAACTAAGGTCAATTTTGTCTTTTTGCATATTAACAGACCTTTCTGATCAGAATCTCATCGGAGGTTTAAGACAGGGTTATAATAGCACTTTTCAAGAACTCGGGGTTATATTTGCACATAACTAAGAACTGGGGGTTATATGGGCACTTTTCTCTTTTGTTTTTCACTAAAACTAAGAATTTAGTTCAATTTTCTACTCAATTTAAAATATCAGCAACAACACTAAAGAATCATATTTGATATATAAAAAAAGTCAATTTGTTATCCTTCTACACTAAATTTAAAAGATCAGCAATAGTACACATAAATGATCATATTTTAATAATTGAAAAACAGATTAATATGTGTACGCAATATCCTGATTTCTGCCACTTACTAATTGACACGTGAAATTACTCGTGGTAATTAAATAATTACTTTCTTTTTATAATTATTACCTTTCCTTTTGACCATATTTTGACTCTTTCACGTTCTGACTATATTTTCTAAAACTTCACGTTCTGCCGTACGCAAAACCTTCCGGCACCGTCTTCATCACCGTCGAAAAAATCACTTCAAATTTCAAGTTACATTTTCATTCTTTTCTACTCAAATCTTCTAAATATAATAAATTTGTCCCAGGTTTCTGGTTTTTATTGCCCGTTTTAAAAATCAGAATAAATTCAGAACAACTAATAAAATATGCTAACAACGTTGATTTCCAAAAAAAAGTCCCATATCTCATAAAAACAGAATCCGAGCCTTAGTTATCCTTATACAACTCAATTTAAAATTTAAAAAGACCTCCAAGATAAGATTAATCAAATTCCCGATGATAAAGCTGAGAGAATAAGAGTCATCCTGAAATCATGTTGTGTCGTCCTACAACTCTAACACTAGTAAATACCTAAATGCGATCAAACCCATAATCACAAGAAACTAATGAAGTTGATAAATTAAAATCAATACACGCTTAATTATCTACTGCATGTTATACACGCTTAATTATCTACTGCATGTTATTATAACTGAACTGAAGATGATGCAACCTAAAAAAAGGAACAGAATTCCGAGCCTTGGTTATCCTTCTACAAGACTACAACTCAATTTAGAATTTAAAAGGACCTCCAAGATAAGATTACAGTAATCAAATCCCTATAAAGCTGAGAGAAGATGTTGTGTCCTCCTACAACTCTAACACTAGTAAATACCTAAATGCGAACAAATCCATAATCAAAAGAAACTAAATTGTGTGAATTTGCAGAGCCGAAAATGAGCTCCATCGGAATAGACCTGGGGACAAGGTATTCATGCGTGGCCATCTGGAGAAACAATGGTGTGGAAATCATTCCAAACGATGCTTAACTCATCTCTCATGATGATCCCACCAAAACCATTTCTGGTATGGCCACTTTTACTATTACTCTTATATTTATGTATATATGCATAGTTTTTATATGTTCGATATCATTCATATGCAAAGGGATTGATTGGTAGAAGATTTAGCATGACACTATGGCCATTTGAAGTCGTTTCTGATGATGAACCCATGATTTGTGTCCCGGGCTGAGGAGATGTTGAAAATCGTGAAACAGAATACTGAGTTGCACATCGGGGATGAGGTGAAGAGTGCGGTGATCACCGTCCCTTCATTTTTCAATGATTCTCCGCGACAAGCGATCGCCAAGGCTGCGGAAACAGCAGGCATTCATGTCTTACGCATGATTGACGAGACCGTAGCTGTCATTGCTTTCGCCTTTCACAATTCCCTCACCTTCACTAAGGAGAAAGAGAGCGGCTTTCGCAATCTCGTCACGCGCTTCACTAAGACGGAGAAGAAAAAGAAGGAGGAGAGGGATGTTCTTATTTTCGATCTCGGTGGCACTACTTTCAACCTCTCAGTTGAGGGATTTGGACATGGTGGATTCAAAGTCAAGGCCACTGCCGGGAACGCTCACCTCGGCGGAATAGATTTTGACTATAAAATGATGAGCCACCTGATCGAGGAATTCAAGAGGAAACACGAAGGCATGAAGGCATCAGCAGCGAGGAGGCTGTTGAGTGCTTGTGAGAAGGCCAAGAGGACACTCTCCACTGCTGTTGAGACAAGAATAGACATTTCCTGCCGGTTTGGAGGGATTGATTTTTCTGAAACCATAGCAGGGACAAATTTGAGGAGATCAACGCAGATCTGTACACAAGTGCAGGGCTATGGCCGACGAGTGTTTGAGAGATGTCGGCGTGAATCCTGTTGGTGTGGATGACGTGGTCCTGGTTGGCGCTTCGACCAGGATTCCCAAGCTACAGAAAATACTATGCCAATTGCTAAACAGCAATAAGCTTCTCACAGCCATTAATCCTGATCAAGTTGTTGCATACGGTGCTGCTGTTAAAGCAGAAGCTGTCAATGGTGAAATCGAGGACCTTCTTGACGCTATCCATATCAAGTATACCCCTCAATCTCTCGGTGTCGAACTCCACTCGCTAAGAATGCACGTTGTCATTCCTAGAAAAACACGCATTCCTACCGTAAAAAAGTGAGTATTTACTCTCCCAAACCCAGCTCGGAGTCCGAATCAGGGTGTTCCAGGGCGGGAGAGCCATGGCAACAGACAACACACTGCTAGCCAGTGGCGGATCCAGAAATTCAAGTTAATGGAGGCCATACTAGAATATACATGAATTATAGATACTAATTTTTAATATGTAAAAAATATAAGGGCATAAATGCAATTTTTAATTTTTGGGGGTGGCCTGGCCCCTTTGGGCCACCCCTAGGTCCGCCACTGCTGCTGGGTGAATTCAAGCTAAGAGGCATTAACTTGGGCACAAAGAAAGAGGTGGTGGACGTAGTTTTTGCATGACAATCCAGCGGCATTTTAACGGTGAGCGCACAAGATCGCGGTACAGAAAACGGGAGGATGATTAGCATGGAGATGAGCTCGCAACGTCAATTCAAGATGACGTGGAAGGCATGGTGTTATGGGGGTGACAACTACCTAACGATGGTGTATGAGAGGGCAGACTTCATACTTTACTGAAAGTTTATGAGGCAGTGATTGAGAAACTGGTTCATGGAAGTGTCATGAGTGCGTGAATATGACGTGGTTGAGGATAAAATTGGTAGGGCCCTTGAATGGGCACTTGCAGATCTATACGATGAGCCTCCCGAGCCAGGTGTGTACCGTGACAGAACTTGGCAACTGATGCAGATTTTGTTTCCCATCACGGAGATGCAGAGAAGAAGTGTACACTACGTAACTCGAGAAGCAATGCAGAAGCAGAGTATCCATCGGATAAAGACGGCACCATGGGCACCGTGTGTTATTCATTTTTGAAACTCTACTTTTATTTCCATTTAATGTCCTTCATGTATCGATGGCATCTGATAAGCAAGTGCATCGGAGAATTTTTAGTTGAATAATTATAACTCCACACTTTTCTTACACTTCTGTTAAAATCATATGACTGTTTGCGTTATGACTCTCTATTATGGTGAGGTCGGGTTTGGAAGCAAACATCTTCGGTTTATGTGGTTTTCAGGTGAGATCTGATTGAATATCTTCGGTTTATGTGGTTTCTCAATTTCTAATGTGCTTATAATGTCTAGTTTTATTCCTTTTCTCAATTTCTGATGTGCTTATAATTTCTAGAGACTTGTTGGGCTTTCGTTGCTGCTGCCTTGGTTCGATTTTGGTTGTTCGATTCGGGAATTAGATTTCCCGATGTGTCCATCCAAGAATTCCGGGACCGAGTTCCTCACGACCGGTATTGACCGACAGGCCACAACGAGGATTCCCAAACACGGCCAATGCTGCTTTGGAATACAATAAAACAAGAGGAGTATATGCAGAGGTGGATTATCCCTTGTTATCACATGTTACGAGTGTCGATTATGTCCCTATTATTCTAGTAAGGATATTTATTTTCTGTTTATACAATGATTTGGATATGACCCAATTTGTTTTACTCTTTGTCTTGGTGGAATTTGGAAGTAAAAAATGGATTACAAGTGCTATTGAATCTTATTGGTACAAGTGCTATAATTCTTGTGTAAATGTTGCTCTTGAATTTGAAAACTATTAGGATATCTAATATTCTTATCTTTTAGATGATGTCAACTATACTATTATACATATCTATATTGTTGTTGAATTTGAGATGGTACTATAGTTTGGTAATAAAGATGATATTTGCCTATCAGATAAGTATTTGGCATTGTATAAACAGTACTAAAGCTCTACTTGGTTACATGATAATGTTACCTTCTCCAGATCAATTAAACTATCCAACTCATGCTTGTTATAGAGACTTATTACATTATAGGAGTATGAGAGAATCTATTCAAAGTGTATATGATTATTAAGTCTAATAAATTTTGCAAGGGCGACATTCAAAGCATTCATCAACAATTATAAATCTAGACGTTTGTGCTGTGAGGATGATCACTTGCATGTGATTGCTCAGTTGCATGAGTAACCATTGTTTGGCCACTTCTATGCTTTTGATGACAACTTCCGAAGTTGGAATTTCAGAGTAAGTTTATTCAGAATATTGAATTCATGTACATTACGGATTCGCTTGTTTATATGAATGCCATGACCCAATTTTCATGATACAAAAAATTTTGAACACTTGTAATAAATAATATGTAATTAATACATGTACTTCAATCGGAACCAAGTAAGCTACATGCATAATACAATGATAAATTTGAAGAGATTTAACATAGTTTAAATTTAGCCGTTTGATTTTGAAGGGTCTAAAAATCATTTTTCCACATGTTACGATTTCGAAACCAAACTTGAAGTCACCTACCGAGATTAATTATTTAAAGGTGAAAAGTTGTGTAATGGAAATTTGTTTAAATAGTGAATCACTTTATTATATTTAACATGATAAAATAATTTTTTTATCCATATGTACCCAAAATGAAAGGTCACTTTATGAGTGTAATTGTCTGAAGAGGAAAAGTTGTGGGTGTAAAGACGTTTTATTCATGTAACTGAAATTTGTTGTCATGATTCATGAATTGAATAATTATTAAATGTGAAATTTCTATGATCATCACATTCTTTTAACCTCTATCATAAATTCCTTTATTAATCAAATTATAGCAAGTTAGCAACACAATTTTTTTTTTTTTTAATAGCTTGCCCACAACAAATTTTTACTTGAAAAACAGTTTGCCCACCGGCCACATTTACTTAACATTCTAATACAAAGTCATAGTTTGACCATAAGCCATTCATTTGCTATACTAATAGAAAGTAGTAGAGTAGAATAAGTGCACAATTGTAAGCTTCCTTTTTCTGTTTGTAGTCCTCTCTAGTATGTAGTTGGAACTTTGCACGAATGTGCATCTCTCAAGTGAGGTTTGTCAAATTCATGTCCACATGTAGAACAGGTGCATTTCGCCTTCAAGTTGAACTTTTTGAGATGCATCTTGTGAGCTAATTGGAAGTGTCTAACCATGTCTACCCTCTTGACATATGCCTCACCATCTTTGCACCTCAAACATGTAACATAGCCAAAAGCCCTCCAATCCTTATACAGAAGAAAAAAAACGTTATAAACCTGTTAATGGCTCAACAGAAATACTATATTTGTCAAAACAGCTGGGGTACAAGTTTTGGTTTTGGAGGCTTTTGCAAAATTAGGATAAATCGTTTTGTGGAGGCGGGATATATTACCGGGAGTGTACAACTCCTTAGCTCTGTCGCTGATAGCTGGATTGAAGAGAGAAAAGTTGCACTTGAAAGATGGCAACGAAAATTTTTACTGTGGAGTGACAAACAGATGAAAGGTGAGAGGAAAAGAAAGAGAGCTAAAGATGAAGATGATGATGATGATGATAGAAATAGGAAAAATAAGTGATTTTAAGGATTCTAAGACTCTTATGTATAGCCTCCTTTCTTCCTATTTTGTCATTCCAATATATAGCCTCCTTTGAAGGTGCTGGTTCCGACTGTTTCACTTATGCTCATATCCAAAGGGCTGAGTCAGAAGGGAATTCTGACTAATTGCATGGCAGTTTGAGGCGGCGGAGATTTCCTGATTCCGAGGTCGCCCTCTTCCTCGTCAAGAATTACACTGGAGATGGAAAGAGAGCATCTTGACGCAGTCAATTTCACGAACATTTTGGAGTTCTTTCTCTCCATGTCTCTTTTTTCCTTGAGTTTCTTGGCTAGTTCTAGGTCATCTTTTTACCATTTTGGCAAACTTTTCCCTTGGTTGTTCATGATTTGCAAGAAACCGGTTCATGTCCTTACGTGCCACCGCCTCAGCCCTCTTCTTGGCTTGTTCCTCATGTTTCTTGGTGGTTTAGCAGGCTCCTTCTTCTTCGGCTTTACGCCATTTCTCATCTTCTTCCTTTACCGCTTCCATCACTTTGCAGGTTTTAGTTATGTTGAATATGCGAACCTTTGTCTTCTCGGCTTTAGGGTTGTAAAGCTTATCTCAATCTTTCTTTGGCTAAAGAGATTTGTGGAAATGTAGAATGGAATGATGATCCTTATTTCACATAACTAAGGGCTTATGTAGACTATTCTAGAGTAAAACCCTACCGCCCCAAGAAAAAGAAAAAAAAAACCCCTGTTCTTCTTCAATCTTTTCCCCATCTCCCCATAGGGAACAATTGCTTTTTCGTTTATTGATTCTTTATTGCATTGAATAAGTGTTATTCACACAATGAAATTGTGCTCGATTTGATCGGCTGAATCTATGATTTAGTTGTTCGTCGATGTTTTTGTTCCTGATCTGGTTGGACAAGTCGTGGTTTATGTTTTTTGTTTATAGTTATTGATCTGGTTGGACATGTCGTGGATCGTGTTCCTGTTCATGATCTATGATTTTCAAGGTGTGTACAGTTTGAAGAACATAGATCGTACGTGGTATGGATCTAGAAGTGTTGCGGTTGTAGCAGATCTCCGATTGGCACAGTATTGATGCGGGAGACGCTCCTCTCTGCCAAGCGGTTGTGGTGTTCGCGGTTGGAAAATAATATCCACGAGGACGGTATTACAACTTTTTGATGAACAGAGTATCAAAAAAGTGAATGCCCAAATTCGGGTGATAAAAAAGCATTGACAATAGTACATCCACAATAGCTCCCTTTTCAAAGCCAAAACGGAAATAAAAGAATTATGTCAGACTATTTCCGTCATTCATGGAAAGCATGTAACCGGGAATTGGATTGTAGTTGGAAATTCTAGCCATTTTGAATTTGATCAAAAAGCTTTTTGAGAAATACTCAAAGAGAGAGCTTGCAAGAAAATTTGACAGCATCACCCATGCCGGCGGTGGCGAAGAGGAGGGAGGGAGGACGAGGTGGAGAGGGAATGGCGGAGGTGAGGGCCTGAGGGGCGGTGGATTTGAAAAGGATATGGAAGAAGGGAATGAAAAATTAGATTTTAAAAAGTGTTATTTTATTTGTGGTCTAATTGGAACGTATAGAAATTTGTGGTATTAAAAGTAATTAAACTTTAGTCTTAGAATAGTTATGAAATTAGTTTAAAAAAGTGTTATTTTGAAAATTAGTTTCATAAATAAGGTCATTTACGCAAAAAACTCCAAATCTTATACTTCTACTTTACTAAATTAAATTGAATTTGAATTAAGCTTTGAAAGAAGAAGGCAAAAACCGTTACTTGACTTGGTCCTGGCCCAAGTATCCACAGAGGTGACCGTTACAGTAACAGCTAAGGATGTACGCGTTGAAGCCACGCGGTACAATCAGACGGTCAGAAAATGTTACAAAAATGGATGGAGGGTTATAAAGGTAATATATTTTTGCCCTGATCCGATCCCCAATTCGGAGTAATATAAATAGGCCAAATCCTTCTGCCATTTCCTCAGTTGCAATCCTACTGCCTTCTAATTCTCTCTCTTCTTCCCTTTTCTACTCTCCCTTTCTCTTCTCATCAAAAACAAATACAAAAATCTCCCCCTCTCTTTATCTCGATGGAGATCATCAATATTGAGGATGACGGTGATGCGTTCATCGAGATCATCAACATTGAGGATGATGATGATGAATTGAGCTATGGCAATGGAGAGTTTTGGAGCCGCGGTCGATTGCTCGGAGAAGGTAGTTACGGCGCAGTGTTCGTCGGGAATACAAAAGACAGACCGGATTATCCGAGCAAGATCGCCGTGAAGTCGGCGGAGATGAAATTGGCGGAAACCCTCCGGCTAGAGAGGAGTATTATGAGCCACTTCTCCGGTTGTTCGAGTATAATCCAATGTTTCGGAACAGAAATGACCCACCGGAGCGATGGTAAATTGATTTACAACCTACTTCTGGAGTATTGCTCCGGCGGAACCCTAGGTGATAGAATCCGAAATACCAGAAGCAAGGGTTTGCCGGAAATGGAGGCCCGGCAGTACACGAGGTCACTCGTTGAAGGGATTATCAGGATTCACGATGAGGGCTTCGTTCACTGTGATTTGAAGCCGGACAACATTTTACTCTGCCCAACAAATGGGGACGAATTCGTTGCGAAGATCTGTGATTTTGGGCTCACGAAAGTGGCCAAAGAAGACAGGCAGAGGCGGAAATCAGACAGGGCTTGGCATGGAACGCCTTGGTACTTGGCTCCCGAAGCACTCAGGGAAATGGTGCAGGAAACTCCGACTGACATTTGGGCACTCGGAATCATCGTTCTTGAGATGCTCACCGGAAAGCCTGCCTGGGATTTGGAGCAAGGTACCGGAACAGAGGCGGAGAAGGTGATCCGGCAGATTCAAAAGGCAAGCTCTATCCCCAAACTTCCGGCAGGTCTCTCACGGGATGCCAAGAGTTTCCTGCAGTCGTGTCTGAGGAGAACGCCCAAGTGCAGAGGAAGTGCCAAATGGCTGCTTCGGCATCCTTTCATCAGCGGTATTCGAGTCGGCCCTCGATCGCCACCTGAAACTGCTATGGATTTGGCAAGACCATGCGTCCAGCCTTCACAGCTCGATGCCGAACAGATTCCGAAAATTCGAATCCGTTTTGCTTAGATTTGTAGTGACATTCAATCCTTGTACATTACTACAATAGGACCCTATTCTTTGTAACTTACTCTAATGATACATTCATTCATTCGTTCATCTGAGTTCCAAGTAAAATTAGATTTCTGTGCAATGGTTTGGTTCTTATTCTGTTGATCGCCACAATTGTCATTGTCCCTGTTATCCTACCACGCAGGCCAGGATATATCTCAATCACACTGCTTCATGTGATATTTGGAACTTTGATTTTGTCTGTACTTTTTAAGAATGTTAACTCTAGTGTTTGTTGTTGAAGATTGATGAAAACAAAACAAGCTCAGTTTATAAACAAACATGTATGAATTTAAGTTGATTGTTTTCACCATTCAAAAACAAAGATCCTTAAACAAGCTCATAGAGTTCAACTTTTCTAACATTGTTGCTATGAAGAGTCGAGCTTGAAAAGGAAGCAATAAATATCTTAGGAAAATACTGAGTTTAACATTGTCTTGTCTCAGGATAGTCCTAATGCAGTGCACGCCTAGGAATTGTATCTAATATGTACTGACCAAGCCTTCCAGTCCGGTAAAGATGTAGTAACTTCATACCCACTTTGTCATACTCTGGAGAGACACAAAAAGCTCGGGCTAACATGGACAACTCTGTTTCAATGAGCTCAATCAACTCCTTCTCATCCTCAAAGTTTCCACCAAAAGTTGAAATCGCCTCAAAAAGAGTTCGCCGAACATCATTCACTATAAAATCCTGCAAGAACAGTACACCTTCGTCAATCAACTTTAACCTGGCTTGCCATCCAAGAGAGTACAATTACCAGGGAGACGAGGAAAGAAACTACCTCCGTGTAAACATTAGTTGCGTGATTAATTGGCACAAGTTAAGAGGATAAGATTTATAGGTACTAGCATGATTCATTCCTTATGAAAGAAGTCCCTGAGTATGATAAGAAGGAATTGCCAAGAGCTGTGAAAAATTGAAAATCAAAATGATAATACCTGTGTATGATCAGTTGCAAATTGCCTCTTCTGCCTCTTGTTCGATTGGGAGTTTACATCTTCTGCAAGATGAGTTGTGCACCTATCTTGCTCTATGGCAGAAAACTTTGCCCACTTAGAGTGTTCCTTATTCAAATTCAAAATAGCAAGAAAATAACGAGCTAGTTCTGTTTCCCCAACAATGGAATCTGTGAGAGCCCCTACATTTACAAACAAACAAAATAAACAAAAATCCCTCAGAACAATTTGAAAAATATTAATCCTCGGTTTCATATTAGTCTTGTTTCAGTAAGTAATATAGGCAGAGAAGTTTTTAAACTTCATCTCTCGGGCTTCAAGCTGAATAACTACTTGTTCAAGCTGAGACCTTAACCAAAATCTCAAAATAAAAGATAGTACGGGAATCATATAAATTGCTGTTTTACCTGTTAAGGCTAGTTTGGAGCACAACTCATAATCAAACATGTCAGGTGGTAAAATACCAGGTGTATCCAATACATAGATATTGGGATGGCTGGCAATCTGGAAACAGGAAAATAAACCACGATGGTAGAGGAAAAATTAGTGTATGAGTAGGACACATATCATTGCTAGCAGATCAATTTCATAATTTAGAATGCTTCTTTTTCGATGAAGAAATACATAGAACGAAGAAATATTCACACTTTTAGGCTGCATATATTCTTTGTCTCTCCTGGTAGTGAACTTACAGTTGTATGCTTTAGCCTCCCCTTCTCTTAAACAAACAATATATCACAATGTTAGACTCGATAAAGAAAGGTTACATTGCAGATTTAAGCAAATTTGGTAATATAATCAAGTATTAAAAAATATACTCAGGATTGATTGCTAAAGTATGAGAAGATCAATGTACCTGCAGCACTGATCCTTCCTATTTGATGTAAAGAATTTGCAAGAGCAGACTTGCCAACATTAGGTATTCCGATGAGCATGAAGGTTATTGTTTTACCCAGGTAAGTGCTGTTAATTAACTTCCTAGATCTGGCTTGCAAAAGGTTGAGAAGCTGTAAGAGGTTAGTTTAGCAGTGAGAATTTTTAATGCATAAAGGGGAGCTTCAATTTAGATTTTAGAGCTTAAAACAAGAAATCCAAAATGTAAATAAAGTTTCAGCGGTTGTTAAGAATCTTAAGGATCTTAAAACCAATTTGCGATTTATGGTGGTGCCCAAAATCTTATAAATCAATTCTTTTTGTTTCAACCAGCCAATGTGGGAAAATTTCTGCCCCCTCACTAAATACAAATTCTTGAGGCAAAGTAGTGCAGAGGGAAATAATCAGGAACCTTTGAAGGTGTCCTTTGTATGACAGCAACTAAAACTTTTCACAAGCTCATTTGATGACAACACCCGGGAAAACTATCATGAGGCCTGATTTGGTTATAATTATGAATAAATTGTATTGCAAGTGATCTTTGGGTTTCCTTCCCTTTCTACTGTTTTTAAGCAATAAGCTCTCTGAGACTAGGTAAAAAAACAGTTTTATATTTCTTAAATCGTATCAGAGTCCAGGAACTAATTATGAAATAAAAGGCATCCTTGGTTGGTTCCAGATTGTCATCAGCGGAAGCTAATATTGAGCTGATGCCTGCAGAGGCAAATGTTCAGCCAAAGATTGGTTCCCTTTCTTAAATATTGTTTTCAGACTACCATTCACAAACTGACTACTACTTAGAATCATCTTCAGTGGCCCTAGACTGTTCAGATATTGAAGTCAGAGTTCGTAACAGTGAAGATATTAATTTGTTTGAAGAAAAAGATTGAGAGAAAATCCAATATAATGGTGCTTCCAAAGGAACAAAGAGGCCCTGCAAGTGTTGCCTTGACTGGTTTAAACAAAGAAGTTGATCGGGCTCCTGGTCAAATAGTTAGACAACAGCCTTGACCAGTGACCACTATGAGGGAGGTTTCCAAGTATTATCAACAAATACGCAAGGTGAGTGATATACATACTGTAAATAATTTCAGACCACATTTGGAAGGCAACTCTTGAATCTAGGGTGCAGTATGACCATTTCAGAAAGCAATATATTTATTGTTACCATTCCAGAAAGCAAAGAAGCACTTATGAAAATCATTTGAAGCTGCACAGAAAATCTGCAGATGAAAAAGGAATAGAGATATAACCATTGACCAGGAAGAAACAGTCACATCCTTTAAGTGAGCAATGCAGGTCCAAAACAGTAGTCTTCAGAATCTAATCGCTTTACTAAGGAACAAATGAACTCAGTCTATGGGAAAAACTAAACCTTCTTGTTCCCTCAGTACGTCAGAAATACTATTTCTTGTTCCCTCAAATGGCTTCTAAATTTAAATAAGTTGCCACAGTTTTCAAAAAAATTACATCCTATGGTTACTGTTGTAGTGGGGAAAAGTGCATATTTCTCAAATTCTAACACCGAAAGATGTCCACTATTACACAATCTTCTATGTCAGTATGTTACTTTGGATCATCATTGTAAAGTTAATTTTCATTCTTTTCATTGGGAATTTAAGGATTTAACCTCTGGGCAGATGATTGGGTTATGCTAAAGATGACCACCAGTCATATCTCCTAAATGATAACTCAAACCTTGAATGCAGAACCAGCTAAGTTATTTATAATCCATATAATAGCAAAATTCTGTAAATACTTATCATATTTGGAAATCAGGACTTATGAATATGATATAGCTTTCATTTTCTAATGTATAGAGATCAGTAGAACATTCGAGGTCATGTGTATTAGCAAAACATCATCAAGCAGTTCTAATCCAAATCATACAATATATAAGAATATTTAATTTAACCAACTGTTGGTGTACTTTTTGCCTAAAATAGTTTAGTAAAAAATTCCGTACAATACACCTGGCCTAGCCAAACAGGAAAGAATGGGGATGAAAGAAAAAAATATGTGAAGTGTAAACCCTTCAAGTGCAAGTAAAAGAACAGCTCCAAGGAGCTGTGAGAGCTCGAGTTTTACTTGCCAAAAAGCAGGACTATTAGCAATATATCTGACAGATCAAATATCTACGCACGTTATGGATTATCAAAACAAAAAATTATATTTCGCGCAATACGTTCCTAGATCCAGGTTCTAAGTGATGGTCATTTTTTAATTTGAAAGTTTGACATTTTTCCTAATCTTGCTCTTAAAGCTCAAAACCTGGTTCAGAAATCCAGAACTAAGCTTTGATGCAATACCCCGCCAATCAATAGGGTGCAAATGTTTTGATCCAGTTTAGAAAAATTATTTGTGTCCTTGGATGTTAATTTATTTGATTAAACCTCATACAGCAGCACCTCTGATCGCAGAAATGTGACTTAGTAGTTGCAAAATTAATTATTGAAAAAATGTGACTTAGTAGTTGCAGTTCTCCCAATGACATTCAATCGCAGAAAGAAAATAAGAGAAAGAAATCGTTATCAAGTTGAAGATGGTGAATTATAAAGAATAACCTGCATGCTGCAGCAATGACACTCAGGATGAAAATGCTCTAACAATAGAAATGGATGTGGGATGATATAAAGATCTAGTATATTTTATAGAAGAAATAATTTGTTCCAGAGAATCATCAAGAATCAAATCAGAGGTTGTGTCATAAATTTAACTCACATATCACGGGTTATAAGAGATGGGAGGGTGAACTAACACTTTAGGTTTGAAATATGGGAGAATGTGGATATACCTAATAATAAGATTGTTTTGGTTGTAAACTGGTGTCTACTCTAAATAGAATGTAGATAGATACTTCCAAAGATATAAGGCCAGCCAAGTGAGAAGGGGATTACTCAAGACAAAATGGAATTTAGTGAAACACAATTTAAGTGCTCTGTCTTTTACCCTGGAAGTAAAGAATGCCTATTTTAAACTTTCAATAGATGCTTGAACGAAGATGTATATCTGTTTGTAAGCTAATAAGGTCTATATATGTACTCCCGCATGGCTATAGTCAACATCAACATGATCATATTCTATTCACTTAAAATACCAGAAAAAATATTACTCCATCATATTATATTCACTTCAAATAGTTTCTATTGTCAGTGTATACGACACAATCTTGATAGGTGATGTAATAGAAGGCTGATAATATAACTATCATGCTCCTCGAAGTTCACGTTGGAGATGAGTATCCTAGACTTAATTAAAACTTAATCAAAGAGTTGGAGACTAGAGTGGTGCTCAAACAAAATATCTTTCTACTGGGTGTCAGAGTATAGTTCATAGTTGCATTATCGAATTCCTATATATATAAAAGTTTTCGCATTGAAAATGAGCTATTTTTATGAAGATGAGTACAAAGTATTGATCAATATATAATGGGTCACACAAATCACTTTTGGGAAGTCAACTTCATGGTATTTCTCCCTCCATCAATACATAACCAACCTTGTCCTTGAAATAAATTTTTATCTCGATTTTGCTACACTATCTTAATTAATTTCCATATGTGATTAATTTACTTCTATAAAAGACATTTTGAAATATACTACATAAATAGACCTTTATCCCACCATGTGGGGTCAGCTATACTCATAAAGTTTGACAAATGGGTTTAATGCTGAATGTGAATCTGATGCAACCGTCCTCTTAAACCCAGGCTTGGCAATGCTTAACTCACAAGCCTGAGTTATACACATGCATTGTTTAATATGTTCTATAATTATTCAAAGAAAACTGAGTGGAAAGACTAGTGCTAAATGACCATGCTGGAGGTGAACCTTCAATATATTAAAAATGTGTCCTTATCCAGAGGGGATGGGACTCTAATTATAGGACACGGTTGTAATGCACACTTTACATTATTTTTCAGTAATTTAGTCTCAAGAAGCAAAGTATAATTACTAGGGGTAAAGTCAAGGCAGAACTATGGCTCAAGGTGTATGTATAGTGATAGTCCTTTGGCTCTAGAAAAGGCAAAGAAATATCTGAAGAAATCAGCTAGTCTTCTTACCAAACTACAATATGATAACTCGGCAGCCATGAACATAGCTAAAGATTGCACGTTGAGCTTGACATTATAAGGAAGGAACTCAACATCTAATCAAGTCATGAACATGCTGAAATATCACGATTACTCTTTCAGAATAATGACCTCTACTCAACACCAAAGCAGTGCCAATACCATCAAGATAGATAAACTACATTCTTTTTGCAGTTGCAAAAAGACTATACAAAAAAGAAAATTAAAAAATCACTCTTAAAGTGCGGTACAAATCCAGGTCATGACATTGATCAGCACATTGTGGTGAAAGTTTAATCAGAAAAAGCCGACAATATGAACAACATGATCTTTCAGAACTAAAGAATTTCTGCATATAATACCTCTTTGATGTTGTTCTTATTATGTGCGTTGACTTGAAAACAGCAAGTATGCCTTTGATCAAAGAACTCCATCCAATCCTGAAAAATGAATTCATCGAATCTCTTGCATAAATCAAAGAGCGTTAATCTGAACAATGAAATTCCATTGTACATGTCATTTATGAATCAATCAATCAGTAATTAATTAAAAAATATCTACAAACTCTCACCTGCATCTCTGCTTGTTTCACGAGGTCTGTCTTGTTGAAGATTATGATGTGCTTCGAGGAAGGTATTCGCCTGCCAGCAAGTACGCATTTCGACGACAACGGAATCTACAAACTGAAACAGTTAGAAAGAAACAGAAAGCAGTTAACGGATTCAATAAAAAGTGCGTGGGTGAGGCATTTGATCGAACAGAAGAGAGGCATACCCTAGCGTCTCGGACTTCGAGCACGAAATCGGCCAGTGGGATTCGGTCGATGATGGCGCGAGAAGCAGCGACCATATGGGGAGTGTGCCACAAACTTGAGCCTTTGGAACGCACTACTTCGGTAACTGCGTTACCTAATTTTTGAATTATACTTCTACTTGCCGTTGGAACCATGTGCCCTCTTTGTTCTTTTCAACCTTATTTTTGGATTTCACTCAAACTTATGGATCTCTTGAAAATTCAATTTTATAGCCATCACTTGAAAGTCTTATGTAGAGTTTCTCAACTTCTAAGTTGTAATAAATTGTCTTTTAAATTTATTTTTATTTTTTATATTATTTTTTTGCATCTTCGCATTTAAGCCACATATATCACCTCAATTTAATTAAATAATGATTTGCTAAAACTCATACTAATTTTATTTTAGTTAATTCAATTTAGTTTTGTGTTCTGTTTAATTCAATAAAAAATAATCTTTAAACAACAAGGCCGTAAAACAATATTATATGTTTATAGTAGAAAGTTGAACTTTTCTAATTTTGGCCAAATGGTAGTATCAGTATCAAAGGTAATGGTGATTACTACTTTGAGCAATACCAATTGTTATCTGGAAAATAAAAATAAAATGAGAATTGCCACTATGGCTGTTCATGAAAACCCACGATTTGATTCGAGTTCAAACTGGTTTTGTTAAATCGTTGAAATCTAGCTATTCCAATGTGTCTACTGATCCACCGCACAAAATTCCAGATTAACTGACCCGGTCTTTTTTATCCAAGGTAAAATAATCGGATCAGCCTAGATTAAAAAACAAACCATTCCACGAATATCAAATCAAAATACGATTCACGGTCAGATGGAACCGAAATGAAATTTAGCATTTGAACAGCTCAAATTATAGTACAAAAAAGACTTTGTTCTTCTTCTATACAAGGAACAACTGAAAGAAACCGTTTGCAAATAACCAACAAAATAGAGTGCTATACAACTACCGTTAGGGAAGATGCATATGCATGTAACTAACAGCAAATGCAGAAGAAGAGAAACAAATTAGAAGCGAGCTCTGCCTTCAAGTTTCCAAAGCAGGCCTTGGATGATTTGTCCCTTAAAGTCTGCAGAAAAAACACGAAAAAGAAGCCCTTGATTACATGCATAACCCCGTCATTTTGTAAATGAAAAATGAACCGTATTCTGTTTTAGGAGTGCATGTAACTGAAGAAAAACTGGTGAAGCAAAACAGAGAAGTGATGCACGTCTAAGGCAAAACATTAAGGACTGTGAAACAGAACTTCTACCCCCAAGAGGTCAATAGATGATGAAACTTACTGTTATATGTTCAAACGGATAGGTTTGGGTCCACAGTTCCAGTAGCATTTCCTTCCCCAGTAAGAACATGATCCGGGTCCTAGGATAAAATGCCGTACATGATTGATAAGAGGAATTAAGCTGAAAGAAACAATTTTAGCTACTGCTACTTACCTCCATCCCCCACTTGATGTAATCTGGGGATTCACAAGCTTTGTACTCGTCAACAAGACTCTCAATTATATCTCTAGATTCATCAAATTCTGAAAGATCATTGTCCTGCTCATATTTAATTTGATGTTAAGCCAGACACGTAAGTTAAAGAACTGATACAGAAACAATAACTTTCAATGATCACGATTCATGAAGTCTACACTTGCAAGACTGATTAGTACAATTTCTGGAGCCCAGCTTAAAATCATAATTGATGCAGGAACTGATTTGATTAACTGATAAAATAGAAGTTTTATTGTTTTTCATCTCTCGAGAGGTTTATGAACTTATAGACAGAAGAAAACTGAGACGGAGCAATTCTGGTGAAACTGTCTAATGGCCAGAATTATTCATGGGATTTAGTTGTAAGATTCAGTAAATTTATTTTCTAAGCAACCGATTCTCATTTCCTGTATGTTGTATGAGATTTGGGCAGAAAGAAATAGAGAATTTTTGGAGGCCATGAAATGGAGTGGGAAGTCTTAGGAGAGAAGATTGAAGCTGAATGTCACAATAGACAATAGTTATGTTTCTTATGTTTGTGCTGTTTTGAGAATTCTGTGGAAGACTTTTGCTTCTACAGTTTTGGATTCAAATTTGGCTTAGAGTGATGACCATTATTTTGTACTGTGTGTGATGATTTTAATGAAAACAAACTTTCCATCAAAAAAAATTTGTTTTTTAATTCTTAACATATTAAGTAGTACTAGAATCTATATTTTAACGTTGGCACCAACTAACCATTTCAAGAACTGATTAAACCCTAAGTCCAAGTTAAGAGCAGATCCATTTCACTGAACTACAATACCAAGTAAAGCCATACAAGTAACTTACAGCAAACATTGGATGATTTCTGTAGTTCTCAAGAAAGGCTTGTCTCTTCCTCAATTTGTCATACTGGCTTAAGCACTTGCTGAATAAGTGGCGGATACTAGTATGACTGGCTAACATCAAACCGCTGACCTGTCAATCATAAACAAGGCATAACAATCAATCTACTACTAACTTCTCTGATGGAGACACAAGTTTATAACTATATATGTCGAGTCCCAGAGTGATGGTGACTGATGCAGAAAATGGTGGAAGGGAACTGCTCAAGTAAATATAATAATGTGAAGGAGTGGAAAAATATTAATAAGTCAGCACCAAGCAAGGGCCGAAGACAAGTGTAACGAAGCTAAAAAGTGCAGTCTAAAGGCTCAGATCAATGTGTAAAGAAATGCCCAAACTGAACAAGCCTTTAAAAGGGTGATCAAGCAGTAAAGTTTATATTTAGATAGAAGTATGCATCGGCTATAGTTGTAGAGAATAACAAAAAAGAAGCACTTTTAATCCAACAAATACCGTAAGTAAGACCTTATTTATTTAATTATAAAACTCCAAACAAAGCCAGGCTGTCAATCAGCTAAAATACAAGCAAGTATTTGCAGTAAATATTAGGATTAAAAGTGAGGTCTCACCCTGTGGGCAGTCTGAACATAAGGAGACTTTCTTGAGAGAGCAACCTAAAAGAAATGAAAGTGGTAAGATACAGCTATGTCCAGCTTAGAAAACCCAAAAAGAAAAATAAAAGGAAATGTTTTCAGGCATGCCTGGATGCTCGCAGGTCCCCATTCAATAAAGTTAACAAGTTTTCGTTCGCGGATTCTTTGCAAGCTTTCATGAACCTGAATTTGGAAACAAAAACGACATTAGAGTAACTGATTGATGAGCTAATTATCCAAAAGAGATAAACCACTTAGCATTTGCTACAAAAGACGCAACTTTTAGCGATATTGTTGTTATAGATCTAAAAAACTTCAGTTTATAGACCATTGGATCTGTGATGAGGCAACATTTTAGAGTCATCATCCTATACCCCACTTAGATATCCAACCAGATATCAGGCATTGCCATCCTATAAGAGGGGATTACTGTATAGAGTCAAAAAGATCAAATATTAAGGATTCTTCCTTTTTTTTATACACATCTAAACAGCTTCAATGGCAAATAATTGTCAAAGATGACTAAATCAAGCACATTTAAATGCTAAGAAACTGCTACTAGTCCAAGCCTTCAAGATTATGAGTGAGAAGCATCTCAAAACTAAAAGCGGAGAGATCAACACAGTAAATTCAATAGCCGTAAATGGTCGATGCCAGACAATTTAGGAACACTCAAAGACCCCAGCATTATTGTTACTACTTCAAGTTTAATGGCTACATCCATAATTCTTTCATCAAAAAGGGAGCAGTCTTAAAGTACTCAGATACTGGCTTCACTTTAGTCAATGTGACTTAATTATCAAATTCCAAATACCTGAGTGGGATCGACTTCGCCCTGTATAATATTCAGAATAGATATGTATTTTGCCTGACTAGCCTCTTTTGTTCTAGCATGTGAGGAAACCATTATGTTCTTTGTCTGCACCAAAACACAAAACAATGTTATGACATCCTCATATGTCATTAAAACTTTTCATAAAATTCATTCCTCCTCACCTGAAGAAGTCTTCTCATCACATCTAGCACAGTTGTTTTGCGAATCACATTTGCCTGTACAACAAATTATAAGCGATTACACATTAGAATACCATTTCTTTCCTCCAACCCTACTCTAGTTCACGTCACCACACCATTACAGATCCATAATTATATACATAAACACTCTCTTCCACTGTATATATCTTCCAACTCTAGGATGAAACATCACAATAAAACACTTCTCCTGAAGTTAATACACGAAAAAAATTGTACAAATTGACTCTGAGTCTGGTCTTCACCCTAAAAGCAAAGGAACAACACAGGGATAACCCTAAAATCCAATTGTATACAAACTGCTGTAAAAAATAATGTAAGTAAAATTGCGGAAAGAGTGTTAACCTGTCTCTCAACAGTGAGTGGTGTGTATCCAGTCATCAGGAAGTGACATCTTGGAGTTGGGATCAGAGACGCAAGAAGGCCAACTAAGTCATTGTTCATGTAACCAGGATAGCGCAATGTTGTTGTGCTTGCTGACATTACAGTAGAAACTAAAGAGTTTGTTTGTGCAAATGTTGGAGTAGAGAGATGAAGCCGTTCAACAGCAATTCTATTCAGTGCAGTATTATCAAGAACAACAACACAATCAGCATTCAGTGTAAGTCTCTTGAGTGTCAATAGGGAGTTGTACGGCTGCACCACCACATCACTTGTCTCATTCTGGTTAGGAAATACACTATAAGTTTGAATAAGTTTCTTGCTGTAGCGGTCATTTAAGGTTTCCAGTAGATAAGAACCCATTCCTACCAAGCAATGAAGTAGTCAGTTTAAAAAACCACGCAATGAATTCAAGATAATCATTTTAAATCACATTTACAATGCCAAGAAGCAAACAAGCACAATCATTTGGTTCTGAAGAATTATTCTTTTCGTCTGAAGTTGCAGCATTGTTCAGTTGTGAAAGTTCAGGAGTAATCTAATGTGAAGAACGTTGATTATTTAAGCCAATACAAACCTGATCCTGTTCCGCCAGCAATTGAATGGCATAGAACAAAGCCCTCCAGACTATCACTTCCATCAGCTTCCCTATCAATCATGTCCATTAAATCCTCCTCATATTGCTTACCCTGTATAAATACCAACATCATATGAACATGCATAGCACAAAAATTGTTGAAGCTGTAAAAAGATGGAAAGAAAAAAAACTGAGAAATCATGAAATTTAATTTAAAAACTTCAATTCGTGAAGATTAAATTATATTATATGTTTGCTATATCTAAGAGAACATGCAACTTCATAATGTAAAATTGGCTCCAGGTTGGTTACAGGATAACAATCTTTGATCATTCAACGGTGTCCTCTTCCCATAAACAATCAGAACAGTGAGGATGTATAAGGGAAGGGAAAAGGAAAAAAAGAAGAAGAAGTTAGCTACAATCAATCATTTAAGATTTTATATAGGCCATCTATAAATCAAGTTAACCAATATAAATTCTAAATGGTTCATATCGAAAGAAAAACTTTGATATCACATTCTATATTTTAAGCTAGAGATTGGGAAAGCTCATACACATAATGAGTACGTCTAGTTTTTTATAATCCCCAGTTCAGAAAAAGGAGAACGTGCACTTATGACCTATAGATTCAGTTTGGCCTGGAAGGCTGGAATCCAATCCTAGAACCAAAATCGTGAAGCCACAGCTCAAAGGTTGAGCCATAACTGGCCCATTGGGCGTTACTTATAGTTTCAACTTTTAAACGCGGAACTGGTGGGTTCTGAACAGCTAGTAGCTCCTAGTTCATTATTTAGAAAAGGTATACTGAAGCCATATATGTAATTTCATTTTCTTCCCACATTTCATTGCTTGACTGTTTCTAAATTTCATTCAATTTCAATTAGGAAAAATTACTTTTTCAGAGTTTTATAATAACAATGAGATCATTTTTCAATTACAACAATCTTTTCCAAGTCATGTGTTTGGTTATACTGTTATTCTGCTACAAATTACTATACAAGTTTTGAAACGTACTCATATAACTACATAATAATACTGCTTAAAAAACTGTTGGCATAGAATTCAGTATATATAATTTAGGAATGGCCATGAACCTGATGTTCATGCTATTGGTTAACCATGTCTATCTATAGGTTCCAAAAATCACACAAAATGGTTTAAAGAGGGTGCTAGAGGGGCTATATTCCAAGGAAACAGACACTCAGGGCATAGTATAATGTCACTCGTGAAGGTCTAAGAGCTCTATGGAATGTTCTCTATAAGTAACTATCTCTAATTAATATATCTGATATTACTATAGTTCCAGTATCGATTGAAGTAAATGTAAACAATATATATATATATATATATGTGTGTGTGTGTGTGTGTGTGTGTGACTTGGTAGTCAAAATATGCTTTGTAACAGCCAGCCAAGGAAATATCAGAAAGATCACTATGAACGAAATATTTTATGAATGCAGTTAAGATGGGCAATAGTGATCGCTGTAAACAAGCCCTAACCTGATGATAACCGCTTGCCCAGTTATTCCCAGCACCTCCTCCATGATCAGCTATAAAAACATTCTCATGATTGTATAGATTCCGGTACTCACCATTTTGAATACCATTGATCACCCTGGGCTCCAAGTCCATCAACAAGGCTCTTGGTATATAGTGCTGATCATCAGCTTGGTAGAAGAACACGTCTTTTCTGTCGCCTCCCTGGAGGAATTTACAGGGAAAATCAACCATAAGCCCTTTGTTCATATGCCACAATGTCTACCATGGAATGAAGCTTAGTCTAGAAAGAAACAGCACATGTAGATGGTCCATCCAACTTTTGGAGACCATGTTCACAATGTCAATTTTTCCCCACAACCAGAAAGACATGTAATGCATTAAAATGTTCTACAACTCTCTCACATCACATCTAAAACTTTCTCCATCAGAGCAGAGTAGACTACATCACACATTCCACATCAAAAACCTGCCCGGCCAGCCTTATCTTGTTATATGCTAGTTTAACCCACACACCAGAATAAAATTCACAAAGCTCACCTTGTACATATGCTATATAGCACTTATGTTCACCAAAAAGTACATTATAAACAACCAGAAGCAGTATGGTAAATTCGATTAGACCATTAATCTTTGTATTTACCTTCCTAGTAATAACTAACTAAATACACTCAGTATTCCAATTTCTCTAAAAGAAGCTCCCTAACTATTTTACTCCCTAAGCATTTCCCATACAAAAAAACCCAATTATCAGTCAATATATACAGAATAGCCAGAATCACAAAATTCAAATTCAAACGGGGCTTGCGCTACTAAAGGTACAACCCTAAGGACAAAATAAACCAAATTAAACCCATTACACAGAATCTATTCATTTCAATGGAGTTATGGAAATCAACCTGAGTGGCAAAGTCTTCGAGAATGCCGTCCTTGCTAATGCCATGCTCGAGACACAGCTGTTTCCAGAACTCCATGCCGATCTGATTCCCACATTGACCTACTTGAAGAGTGATGATTTCCCTCGGCATTTTTCTACTTTCTTCTTTTCTTCAACTTGGGCAAAGAAAGCCCCTGGGGATTATAGGGTTTATGTGAACCTGGGATTGACGCGACAATAATGATCCAGTGAGAAAGTGTGAGTGTGTGGCGGGGACAGCAATTTTCGAAATGAAAGTTTTGCTCTCTTTAAATTGAAGTTGAAGGTGGCCGGGTTTAGCGTGAATATTTTGAATTTTTAAAATGTGAAAATATAGTTATTGTGAAATATAAGCAAATAAGATGGTGTCAATTTTGTTTATAATTTGCAAAAAAAAAAAAAACCTATGGGAGAGGAAAAATAAATACTAATAATAATATTTTAAAAAAGGGTTATCAAAAGAGATTGTGGGGGTGTTTGGTGATAAAAATATTAATTAGTTGTTTGACCAATTCAAAAGGCTAATAAAAGTGTTTGGTAAAGAGCTTTTTGGATTAGATGTTTGGGCCCAAAAAGCTAATTTTCAAAACGCTAAGAAAATGAGCGTTTTCAAAACATCTAATTGTATTTCTTACCTAAATGACATTTCTATCCTTATTTTTGCCACCTAATTACTTTTCTTAGAAAGTCACTTTGTCCAAATGGCTCATTTAACTTTCATCTCCAATGCAACATTCACAGACGAAACTTTAGTATGATGTGTTAATTTTTGAATGGACAAAATTAAATTAGAATCATATAAATTTATTAGAGGTCTCACAACTATGTCTAAAAATAGAAGTGAAAGTCTTAATTTGACCCTCTTAATATTGAAGGTCTATTTGACATCTTCGATCTCTTAATATTGAAGGTCTATTTGACATCTTCGATTAAAAAGTGTGCTACATCTAAGGAAGTCACGGCGCGGCGTTCACCAAGTGCCATGACGACTAGTTGTTATGGCGATTAATTTGGCGTTTTCATGGCGTTTTATGGCGATAAGGCAATCTACAAAAAAATAGTTAGATGTAATAACATTTATACATAATGATTATATAAATATTAAAAGTATTTAGGGTAATACAATATTTTATACCGAATAATTTACTATCATAAAAAGATGGAAAGTAAAATAAAAAGTTAAATATCGAATTTGAGAGAACATTTTATACCGAATAATTTGAAAGTGAAAAGTATTTAGGGTAATACAATATTTTATACCGAATAATTTGATTGCTCATTTAATAAACATTTTTTTAATATACTATTAATATCTATTTAATTATTTCATTGACATTTTTTAAAATTCAAATATTTAGATGTACATGTGATCATCTAATTCACATTCGCGCCTCATTTGATGAATATTTGAATATGTTATTATTATTTGTTTATTATTTTATTGAAATTTTTGAAAATTCAAATATTTAGATTTACGTGTGATTATCTAATTCACATTTCTAAAATGTTTTGTAGCAATTTAAAAAATTAATTAATACCATAATATCATTGTTTTGGATATTTTTTATATAGGATTGGTTTATAACTTAAATTTTATAAATATATAAGATTGGAAAATAAAATAATATCATATAAAATAGTGTATATAATATTGTTTAAAAAATAGTGTGCATATTTTGGTAGAAAAATTAACCATGCATTTTGATGTCGTTTATCCCACACACAATTTAAAGAGAATAACTTTTATAGTTCCCTTTAGAGATGATTTAAACTTAATGGAAATGAACTATAATAAATTTAAAATAATTTGAATAAATTGAATTGAATTGAATTGAATGATGTTGAATTGAATTGAATGCTGTTGAATTGAATTGAATTGAATTGAATGCTGTTGAATTGAATTGAATTGAATTGAATTGAACTCTGAATAAGTTGAATTGGACAGGGCCTTAGTGTAACATGAGTATTGACTTTATTTAAATTGAGAGTGAGATTGGAGAGTCACTTAGTGTAACATGTGTATTGACTTTATTTAAAATGAGGGTGGGATTGGAGAGTCACTTAGTGTAACATGTGTATTGACTTTATTTAAAGTGAGGGTGAGATTGGAGATAGGGATGAGCATGGGTCTAGGACCCGACCCAAACCCGGCGGGGGTACGGATCCAATTTTTTAAGATTCGACGGGTTTGGGTCGGGTCTGGATCCAAGATTAAATGAACGGGTCGGGTCCGGATCTTAATACTAAGACCCAGACCCAACCCAGACCCGTCAAACTATATATTGTAAATAAATAATTAATAAATTCATTCTATATTTATATTAAATAAACAGCATGTTGAATAAACTAAATAAGGTATGATGCTTAATTTTTACTCATCACACGTGTAACAACCAACAAGATAAGGCTAGAAAAAGTTAATGTCATACTTCCATTCATCAGTAAAAATGAGTGCATTTTTCATTGTTATTGCATGTGCAGACCCCTAATATTGTTCGACGTCTAATATTGTAAGGCTAGAAAAAGTTAATCCCATATTTCCATTCATTCAGTAAAAATGAGTGCATTTTTTCCATATTTCATAACAATGAGAGCATTTTTCATTGTTATGAAAATGTTTTATTGCATGTGCAACCCCTAATATTGTTCGGCACCTTAGTGTTATGTAGTTCATGTGCTTTTACATTTTAGTTTTTCTAACAAAACATTATTTCTTATTTAGTTGGATCACAGTCACATACTAGAACACTTCAAGACTGACATTGGTACTTGGCAACAAATTCTTGACTTCTTCAACAATATAAGATATTATTTTGGCTACACTTATTATGCTCTTTTTGGCTACCAATGATGTTTTTATTGTATATTGTTGATTGAAATTTAACAATATTATATAATAGACCATCTAAAAGCGTCGAATTTGTATTAACACTTTATTCTAATGTGTATTATGGATTGTTTTATTTTTATTTAACAATTTCTAATACCAAAGTTTAATTTTTTATAAAATAATTTAGGGACTCGTTTAAGACCCTTAGACCCAACGAGTTTGGGTCCGGATCTTACTTTTTAAGACCCAACGGATATAGGTCGGGTCTGGATCTTACTATTTTTCAATGGGTCGGGTGCGGATATCACTGGACCCGATCCAGACCCTACCCATGATCATCCCTAGTTGGAGATGCTCTTATTGTACTTCTTTTTCCTTTTCCAATTCACATAGTGTACCTGCGTATGTACGTATGCACACGGCAGCGTTTATATTTTTTTAGTTAATAAATATTTTGTTAGTTAATGTTTTTTAATAATACCTATTTATTCTTATCTAATAAATATTTTAATGTAAATTTAATATAATATTATTGTTGCATGTTAATTATTAATTTAAATTAGTGATTAATATGCAAGTTGTTTTATAATAAAAATATTAAAAACTAAGAGTTTATATTTAACAATTTTTTATTTATTTGAATACATCAAAATTACATTTATGATTTTAATTCTTAACCTGTAATTATAATTTTTTATAATTATAATATCATATACTAATTATTTTTAATTGAGTTAAAATTTATAAATTGATATTACTACATATAAATGATCAAGCAAAATATATTATGTCCTTTAATGTCATTTTACAAGAAACCACTATCAGCTATCAGCTAATTTTACCAAACACTTTAACACAATCCGCTAATATAATCATCTAGTCAAAACAACTAATACAATCAGCTGGTCAAAACAGCTAATGCAATCAGCTATCAGCTAACAGTTAATCACCAAACACCCCTGTGTCAATTTTGTTTAATTGGTAACCTATGTGCATAACACTTGGTTCTTAGTTATGTTCATATGCAACCTCCAAATTTTGAAAAGTGTTTTGACCAACTGATTGTATTAGATGTTTTGACTACATGATTTAAATGTTGCGCGTTTTAAACTAGAGAAAATCTTGGGTGACGAAGTCCTTAAATATACAGATTTTATAATCCGGGGTCAGTTTGTAACTATTTTAATCTCAATGACTCTGTATAAAACGCACTAAAAATTAAGGGTTGAAATGCAAATAATAAAACTTATTAACAAAAAAGTTGCCCGTTTCTTCTCCGGCAAGCGGCAGTCCCAAACAATATCACATGATTTATTCCACCGGTCATGCACGCCAACAACATTATCGCAAGATTTTAATTCACCTGCCACGCCAATAAACTCCATCGCAAAGTAACCATATATCACCACAACGCAACAATATATTTGATTTCCACATCTAGTTATTCACCTAGAGATACATGTCACATCAACAAGTAATCTCACAGTTTTTATACATGTCATTTGAGACCAGTGGAAACTCAATAGGAAGCATATCAAACATTTTGATCATATGGTACGAGTGATCCCGAGTATACAAGTAGTCTCATATTTGTATTTAAATATACCTGAAAATTTGGACAAAAAAGTAAGCATTATTTGAAAATTAGAGGCAGTAGATTTATACATGTATGTAGATCAGTTCAACTCAGTTGAGTTACGGGTGAGGCAGTAGAGAATAGAGTTTTTTTTTTTTTTGTATTTCCGTATATATTTTTAAAAAATCTAGTTCAGGTAAAAAAATCCAGTTCAATAATTTTTATATTAAATATATTTTTTTTATAGATTACGATGATATATGAAAAGTTTCAAAATCATTTCAGTTCAGTTAAATATATTTAAATTCATTTCAATTTAGTTAATATTTAAATTTATTTTAATTCAGTTCAATAAGAAAAAGAAAAAGGTATAGAAATTAAAATAGATGTATGCCTACTTTTTAAAAAAACCGAATACCAAAACTAAATTCAAATAAAATAAAGAGTAAAATTTCAATAAGCATGTTAAAATTCCTTGTAACCGTTTTTTTAACCAACTCGGGCCCCGATCCCGAGTGAGTGTGTGTGCGTGTTTCCTTGATTTGAAAATTCCCCTCCACTCCATTTTTAAAACAGAATGCAGCATGGAACAACTATCTTGTAACCGTCTTTTTAACCCACTCGGTCCCCGATCCCGAGTGGGTGTGTGCATGCGAGTTTTTTTTCATCTATATAATAATGATGTGAAGGAGAAACGCTGCTACTTGTGATTGTGATAAATCCTCTGCATGTCGAGATTGAGGCCAACTCGACGACGCAGAGCGATGAGCAGTACAACAGTCGCGAGTCGGATGATGTGGAACTACAAAGTCGTCGTGGAGCGAAATGCAACCTCAGACGTACGCACCTCCATTGTTCTTGTCGGGGTCAATTTTTCTTGTGTGCGGTAGCTACGATCGCATTGAACTATAAGGGTGTCGGGTTGTTTGAGGGCGGTTACCATAACATCGGGCTGCCGCCGTTACCAACGCCACCAAAATTTGTGAAAGATATGAAGGATGGCATAAGAAACTGGGCGCGGGCGAACAAGCAAATCGTGAGGAAGTTTCATCGTGCAATTTGTAAGACGTGCATTTTCACTAGACAACGAAGCTCCAGATCAAATTGATTATTTTATGTTCGAACGAGTTCGTGCTCGAACGAGTAATAGTATTTTTTTGTTAGCGAGCTCGACTCGATTAGGCCAAAACTCGACTCGACTCGTTTACACCCCTACCCTTAAGTGTTAAACGAATAATTTTTTTCTATGTTAAATTCACTTTCGTGAACATTCATATGAATTAGGTAAATATATAAAAGCAACTTAGATAATCTCCAATTTTTCATTAAGTGCGATTATGACCCTAAGTACTAAAAATCCTTAATTTGATAACTTTTTGCTACAGAACCAGGTCAATTGGACTTAAGTTGACCATCCAATTTCTGTCATGAATCATTTATTAGAGCAAGCCCAAGAAATCTCCTAAACTTTGCTACATAATAGGGGAACAAACTTGGTTTCTCTAAATTATTTTGTTCGGTTTTATCAACTCCAACAACTCCTCTATTTTATAGCATATGATCATTTTATATATTAATAAATATATATAACTAAATATAGTCATATGTGATCTCGTTACATTCATCGTAAAACATACTTTTATACTGTATGGTTTTTATAATTTTTTGATGTACACAATTTTAGATATTCTAATTTTATAATCATGTTTAGTTAAAAATAGATAAAAATAAAGGATTGGGAGAGAGAAATGGAGAGGTGGAGGGAGAAAATATAATATTTTAATCAAACTCATCCCCTAAAAATTTCTTTCTCTCTCTACAAAGTTATAGAGAGAACCAAAGGTACAAACTAGAACTTTTTATAGGGGATCTCTTGGAGCTTTTTTCAACCAAAACCCCTAAAAAATAGCAAAACCCCTATAATAGAGGCTCTCTTGGACTTGCTCTTAAATGATAAAAATTGCATTTAGCTAAAAATTTAGGCAAAGTCATGGAAGCGACCGTCTACATATGTACACCGGATTAAATTGTAATTAGTGTTATTTGTAAAAATAAAGAGGGACCAATTTCCAATTTCAGAATATTTAGAAAATTCACGCGCTAAAGTAATTCGTGCACGAACAGTGTTGCGTGAACAATACCCGTGTGAGCAGTAACGTGTGAGTAGTAACGTGTGAACATTGCTGCTACAGTACTAATTATTTTTATTTTTTTTTACAAATTTCAGATTTTGTTTTAAAATTCTCATCTTTTAAGTTGTTAAATTCATCTTTCAATTACAACTTGAGTAATTCTCTCAAGTGAGGCAGCCTCACCCATGAGGCAATGCCAAGTAAAAAAAAATTCATTACTGCCACCTCATCATAACTCACTACCAACTCATCAAATCTCGACGTTATCTCATCAAAACTCGGTGTCAGTTCATCAAACATGTCACCTCATCAAAACATTTGTGTCAGTTCATCAAATATGACCAAAAAGAGTGTTTACTTTGTCCTGCCTCATGGGTGAGGCTGCCTCACCCAAGAATTTGTCTATAGGTTTTTAAATGATTAATGTTCATCCGATATTTATATGATTAAATATCTTTCAGGTTTTGTTTTAAAATCCTCATGTTTTAAGTTATAATCTCCATGTTTTAAGTTACACATTTTGGTATAAATCCCCATGTTATACTGAACATCTTTTGAGTTACAAATTCAATTTATTAAATAATAAATAACAGCCAATGTTTTTGTTTAAATTCCCCATACTTTAAGTTATAATCCTCATCTTCTAAATTACAAGTTCAGTTTTTTGAATAATGTTTGGCTGTCAGGTTTTGATTTAAATCCCCATGTTTTATGTTATGGTGATCATCTTCTGATTTACAAATAAATAGAAATTTATTTTTTCCTTTCCTATTTCTTTTCTTCTTTATTCTGCAACGATCGATGGTGGTCGGATTCCACGGTTAAAGAAAAACTTTGGCATGGCTTCAAACTATTATCCCGTTCCAACAAACGTGTTCCGATGACAATTTCTTGATCAAGGTTCAAGACCATCTAGCTATTAATTACAGCAACCTCTACTATCGAATTTCCTAAACTTGAAATTGTTATTTAAATCAGCAACAGCCAAGACAAGCAGAATAAAAGAGAAAAGGGATATTGTAATCAACGGGTTTTATCGGAAAGCCGCGATACGAAGCAGAAAAATGAGAAAGGGGGAAAAGGGGTTAAGAAAGGAAAAAAAGGAAAGAAATAGTAATTAAACACAAAAGAAAGATTAAAAAAGCAATTAATTATAACCGTTAGATTAGATTCAAAGGAATCATAGGATCTTGAGTAAATAATTGAGTGTATTGAACCCTCCATATTTGAAATTTTGTATTTAAATATACCTGAAAATTTGGACAAAAATGTAAGCATTATTTGAAATTTAGAGGCCATAGATGTATACATGTATGTAGATCAGTTCAACTCAGTTGAGTTACGGGTGAGGTAGTAGAGGATAGATTTTTTTTATAATGAATTTGATGATATTGTGGCATATAAATTCATCACAATCATCATCATCATCATCAAATTCATTATCAACAACAAATTCACCCGTAACAAGGTTAACCAAAACTATTGTCCCAGGCCTTAAGTCAGCCATGACTTGAATTCCTTGATTGATTCTCTATTCTAATTGCAATACCATAGGCAAGCAACATTAATGAAATAACTCAACATGCACGATTAATCAACAAAAGAACATTTTATTTCATTATAGTACTACAGCAGTACGAAACCATTACTACTAAAAGTAGGCACTAAAACTGTTTAAGCAAAACTACTTCGTGGTCTTTCAACTATCCTTAGCAGAGTAACAAAACAGCAAAATTGAACTTAATTTTAGCACAGCAGATTACTAAGACAGAGAACATAGCAAGTAGAAAACCATCCAACTTCAGTTCCACACTTCAAACCGACTTCGATGCTTCTTCAAGCACTGATCTTTACCACTTTCCCAAAGCAGTTATCACTAGGCCTTGGATGAGGCAGGTAGTGTATGGCACAGTTGGGGTTCTTCCTCTCAAGCCTGCATAACAACACAACTATTTTGAGTTCTTTCTGTAAAATAAAACTAACATGAGAAAAGAGTATTTGAGATGTTTTTACCTGTAGTTTAGGAGGAAATAGTGAAGAAACACACAGATTTCGAGTTTCGCAAGATCATTTCCAGGGCACAGTCTTCCCCCTAATCCGAACGGAACAAAGGTTCCCGGCCTCGGGATAAATCCCTGAGGAAGAATGATCATGTGAGGTTAGAAAGATGAATCTTGAATTCAACTAGGCTAAAAAACATACAAGCTTGCAATTTACCTCCCATCTCTCAGGATCGAATTTCATGGGGTCTTCGTACAAGGCAGGATCATGGTGAATACTCCTAAACCAGACAATAACCTTCCAGCCTTGGGGAATCAGATAATCTGAAACACACCATCTTCATTAATAAGAACAAACATTGAGGTTACCAATGCAGAAGTAAGAGCTAAAAAGTACAAGGAGGAATTAACTAACCACCAATCTGAACGTCTTTTTTCGCCTCTCGGAAAACCATGGACGAGAATGTAACCAGGCGAAGTGTTTCATCAACCACCTTCAAAATTTCAAGCTGCATAAGTATTTGAATGGAAGAAACACTAGTTTAGTCTTAGTTTACTCAACAGCATGAATATATGTACCTTAGACAGATACTTCATTCCACGAATCTCGTTATAGGTTAGCCCTTTCTGGCCTGGTGGCCTACTCCTCACAATTTCCTCTTGCTCAGCCTGTGAAAAACAAGCCAAATGGCTGTTAACTCTATTGTCACAAATAGTCATCGAAAATGATGATGTTTATGATTATGTTACCTTGGCTTTTTGCATGATTTCAGGATGCTGCTGCAGGAAGAGAGTTGCCCACATTGAAGTATGGCCAGATGACTCATGCCCCGCATTGAGGTACATAACCAGAACATCAGTGATCTCCTCATCATCCAAAATCCTGCCGTTTTCGCCTTTCGTCTCCAGCAACAAATCCAACATATCTACCTTGTCAGCTGCTGGATCTTCCTGCCTGAGCCTCCTCCGCTTCGCAACAGCAGCACCAAGGATATTCACCAGCCTCGTACGAGCCTGAAAAAAATCCACACTTCCAATCAGTAAAGCAACAAAGCTCATAGAACAATAACCTTTACAAAAACAGAGTACCTTGAGAGCATGATAGAAGGAGAATCCCCAGATGTTGATCGGCATTGCCCTGACACCATGGTTGATTGTAGTGTACTCTCTTTCCAGCCTTTCTGCAACTTCCTCGCTCTCCGAGCTCAGGAAAATGTGCATGATGATCTTGAAAGTGAGCTTTCTGACCTGTGTCAAAAACTCAATGTTCCCCATGGAAGACCATTTCTCAAGCGCATCAACAACGTTCTCCTCAATGTATCCTAGGTACATAGAGAGCGATTCGTGCCCGTTAACCGGCGCAGCAGTGATCCTCCTGAGCCTCTTGTGTTCATCATCCGAGATGCCGATGAACGATTTCCTCCCCATGAGCCTCATTGCAGAGGAAGGCCACCCGGGCTTGAATGTCTCGTCGTCTGTCAGCACTCTCTTGCATCCCTCTGCTCTCGTGACGATGATGCTCGGGTTGCAGAACATCACCGCCTTGTAAATCCCATCTTTCGAACCATATCTGCGAGAAAGATCATCATGAACAAGCTTTGTTTAGCATACTTTTGCAAAAGGGACTATGCATTATTGGAGTGCAGTGCAGATATGGGCAGAAACAAAAAGAGAGATTCTGATATTCTCTCTATAAATTATGGAGATTCTGGAGTTGGAATTTTTTGAAACCGCGGGAGAACATGATTTAAAGGGGTGATATGGGGGCACCACACATAACCTTTATGCTTCCACACATTATATAAAAATGGCACTCATTGATTTGAAGGTACTAAAAATCATAAAAACCAGCAAGTGCAATCAGAAAGTACTTCCTCACTCTTCCCAAAAGACAAATCTCAAATCTCACTTCAAAAACATGTTTTTCACCAAACAATAAATTTTACCTTTTTTAGTAGATAAATTTCATGTGAGGTAAAAGCATTCATACTTGTGGGGCCGGGGATATACGTTTTTGATTGATATTTATGGTAAGTATTTTGAAGAGAGTATAAAAGATTTTGACCAATTTACCCAAAGTGGCAAAAACAGGTGTTGTTTATGGCAGACTGCAGAAGATCAGGCTTTGAGATAAGGCCAAACAAAACCGATAAAAATGGAATATTATAATTTTTAATATTGATAGGAATGGAATATTGATGGACTGCATGAAGTCTTGACTTCAAAGCTACACAGGGAAAAGGACAAGCCTTGATAAAAATATATTGACAGTTGAATTTATAGAAGGAATATTATGGCGCCGGGATCACAAAAGAGCCTAAAACAGTAAGCATCATCAGTCGTTTTCTTCAAAACAAATTATGATCAAAACTGCAAAAAGTCCCCATCAAGATGATCACAACAGAAAAAACATCAATTCTTTTCGGAAATTGTTTTGGAAAGTAACGGAAAAAATGATACCTTTTGGTGTATCCTGCGATGAAATTGTCCGGCGAGGACCATTTCCAGGCATAGATGAAAGGGATCATGTTTCCGATGAAGGGGAAGCCGAGATCGCCGGGCGGCAAGGCCAGCCTTTTCGCGCCGAGCGGCAGCTCGAACTTCCACCAGTTCACCAGCTTGAGCAGGCGGTACAGAAATGTGACGGCGACGGTTGCCACCGCCGACAACACCATGAAGCTGAGCAGCGGTTTCTCCATTTTTCCGGTGACGGAAAATGAAAGGTCGGTTTGCAGATTGGGTTGAAAGGCGGTGGTGGTGTGAACTGTGCAGGGAGAAATGAAAATAGTAGAACACAGTATATATGTGTGTGTGTTTCTGTGTGTGTTTTATTTGGTGGATGGTTTTGTGAGAGTGAAAGCAGTGAGTGGGACTTGGTTTTATAGATGGATTTTCATGTTTTCCCATGCCGGCTTTTGTTTGTAGTAGGCCGTTTACCTTACGGTTAATTGTATCATATCATTTCAATATTTTTTTAAATATCTGTAAAATAAGAATATTTTAAATATTATTGAGAGTTTTATTTTATTGTACATTTATATAAAATTAAAATTTGGTCTAGAAGAATTGAGAAGAGAAGGGTGAAGAAAACGGAGAAGGAAACATCAGGAAGAAAAAATTGCGTCTAATAGCAAGTCCAACAGGTTTTCTAAATCTTTTTCTACAGTAGAGAAGAAAAAGTAATTTTTGGTATAAATTTTTCCTTGGTTTGTTATTTTACAGATTTTGCATATTTACTCTCTTCTATTGCATATATAGAGAATGAAATCTTCTCTCATCATTTGCATGAATAGAGAATGAAATATTCTCTCATCATCTTTCTATAATATAGATTAAGATCGCAAATCTGTTGGAGACAAAAAAATATAAAAAATTTCTATTATAGAGATCCCGTTGGAAAATTAAATTATTTTGGCACACTTGTCATTTTAGTTTGTTCACTTTATAGTAAAATATCTATAAACTAATAATGTTGAAATCAAAATATTTTATTAATTTAGATACATATTATTGTATCGATAAATTAACAATTTATCAATTTAAATATGTTTTACACTAAACGTTAAATTTTCAAGTCCAATGTACTAGTTACAATGTATATTAGTTAAGATGAAAAATAAATTATAAAAACAAGTTTCAAAGTACATTCTATGAAAATACATTCACAAATAAATTGAATTTGTCGAGTTTAATGTTTTTTAATAAGTAAACAAGTTAGTTCATGGTACCAAGGTACATACAATAATCATAGCTAAAAATTGATCAAAATACACCAGACAATATTATAATATAGTAATTATTAATTTATAGTTTCGATGTGACCAATATATAAATACTGATATTTCAAAAAAGTTGTTTTATTAATTTATCAATTGGGATCCAATTTTGTAATGGTCCCAAGTTGGGATTGGACAAAACTATTAATTTTATTGAGTATTAATTTATCGAGTATTAACTTATAAAAGTTTCCCATATACTTTCATTAGTATATTTTGGTAAGTTCTAACCACATATGCGAGTAATAACTAATAAGTAAAAAATCTATGTGAAAATTTATTTTGAATTGTATTGATAAAAGAAAACGTTTATTTTGATGTAAATGCATGTCACGTGAATAAAATGATCTACAAATAAATAGCTTTTTGTTGATTTGAAGGAAACACTAGCAATAAAATACAAAAGTAGTCCAATATGTTACGGATTAATGCACATTTTGGATGAAAATGTTAATTATGAAGAATTTGATATGATTAAATGGATTTGGTAATGAATTTGGTATGATTAAATGCACATCATCACGAATTTTTATATTTAATTTATTTTCAAAAAAATTTAATTTGGAATATAACACTGTTAACTCGTTTTAATTTAAATTAAATAGCATTAAACAACTTTAATTGAATAAATAGTTAAAGTACTACTATTTGCTCTAAAATGATGAAAAGTGTTGTCCGTTTTGTCATCTTGCAATTGGCATCAACAGTCCATGGTGATGGACCTGATGGTAATGGTAGTCGTTTTCACCTTAAACAGTTTCTCTTTTTGGCCAGTTTTTGGGGGTGGTTAAATATACAGTATGCATATACTCCATATTTATGGGAGTACGATATTTACCGATTTTTGGAAAAATGAGAGATATTTACCATATTTTGTTATCATTGATGGCAATGGATTGGATTTGGATTGGATTTGACAATATCCATATCCATATCCATTTATTGGTTCCTAAATCCATATCCGATCCAAATTCATTGGATTTAAAATATTGACATATGAATCCATATCCGCTAAATCCATGCATATCCATATTTACGTATAAATTATACAATGAATAAATTCCAAAATTATTTCTATAAAATTCATGAATTTTTTTAAAATATGTTTACTGAACCGCAGTATCTGAACGAGTGAATTGGTAGGGTTAAAAGATTATATGGCAACATCTAACCCTATATGGCTTTATTTTTTTATTTAATTTTAATTATTTAATATATATTATTAAATGGATTATATATTTTATTTAATATATCTTAAATGAATATATGGATTGGACATGTACTGGATTTAGATTTATCCTAACAAAATCCATATCCAAATCCGCTCCACAAAATATAAATCCGTATCTGATCCATATCCATTGGATTAAATTTTTTTAACATCCATATCCGTCAAAAATGGATTTAAATCCATGAATTTGGACTAGATCGAAAATCCATTATCAATCGTAATTATCAATCTCATAAAGCAAATTGATTGAAAGATAAAGGTAAATGCTCAAGCAAAATTACTAAAATATAAAGACAACACATTATATGTTCAAACACCTTTTTTTTATTATTATGTTCAAACACATTGAGTAAAAAAATCAAGACATAAAAATGAATACTCAAGGAAATTGAAAGATCAAGGCAAAACATGAATGCTCAAGGAAATTGAAAGATCAAGGCAAAACATGAATGCTCAAGAAAATTGATTGAAGATCAAGGCAAAACAGTGAGGCTCAAGCACAGTTACTAAAAGATCATGACAACACAGTAAATGTTCAAATACATTGAGTAAAAGATAAAGATATAACGAGGAATGCTGAAGGGAAGGAAATTGAAAGATCAAAACAAAAAAGGAATGCTCAAGCAAATTGATGGTAAAATCAAGCAAATTGACTAAAAGATCAATCCAAAACAATAAATGCTCAAGTACAGTTACTAGAAGATCAAGAGTATTAGAAGTTCAAATGTTTCCATCCTAACATAATGAGCCAACCAAGTCTTACATAAGCTACACGTTCTGCAAATTTCAACGTACTAATAGTTTCTTTTTCAATTGCATCAAGTTTCGGGCTTATATGAACAAACACAAGTGTTCAGCTATCGAAAGAAATCTGAAATTTGCATAAACTCACGCCGAAAAACTCCAATCCCCGCCCGATCATAACCCTGACGGGTATTATAGATTCGTTGTGGATCGTCAGTTTGCCTCATCGGAGATTGTCGTTGTCTATACCTCAACAAGATGAACTGCACGCACTCGCCCGATGCGACTCCAGCAAAATTTCTCGTCGATCGATTGCAGGCAACATTAAGGCCGGCGATTTGATTCTTCATACATCAAGAAAGGTGGATTGAAGATCGGATTTGATCGTCCATTCACGACGGAGGAATGTCGGTTATCAAAATGGAAGAATCTTGGCGGAGGAAAGGTGGTAGAGGGATCACGAAGTTGCAGTTGGTCCATAAAGTTTGGCTTAATTACCAAATGTCACCGAAAATGAAATATTTACCAATTGACCCCAATTTTTTAATTTGTTTTTATATATTATGTCATTCCCTTGGCCCCTTGTCTCAATAGAAAGTGGTTTCATAGGAGATTCTCTCGAAAATTAAAGTGTTTATAACCAAAAAACGTAAATTGTGTTGTGAATCATAATGTGGTAGGAGTAATCTTTTATTTGACGAAATAATAGCATATTATACACTTTTTTTATACAATCATATTTCTTATCAGTTATTATATCAAAGATTGATGTTGCAACAAATCTAAATATCTGACACTTTCTCTCTCTAGTCTAGAGAGAAGCTAGAAACACTTTTAGCGTTCTTAAGAGCAAGTCCAACAGATACTACATAATAATCTCCAAAATATAATATGAAATGTTAAAATCTCCATAATATTTTTGTTCAACTCCAAGAGATACTACATTTTGCATACTTTTTCATTTATGAACACTATTATTTTATATTTTCTTACCTCTTTTATAGGAAAAGAGAAAGAAAATTTATGATAATATGAAGAGAGAGAATAAATTTTGTCTTTAAAGGTGAAAAAATACCTTGATTAATGTGTAGACATTTAATTTTCCATACTACAAATTGATTTTCTCTTTCTATACATATAGAGGATGAGTTTCTCTTACTACCCCAATTCTACATTTTATAGTATCTCTTGGAGCTTAAAAATAGGATAAAATCTCCAATTTACTCCAAAAGTTACAAAATGTAGTATCTCTTGGACTTGCTCTTAATACGCTAAATTGGAAAAACCCAATTTCCTCCATTTTGCAGATTAATCAAGTAGCTATGGTAAATTATTCCATCATTCCGAGTAGTCTCATCATGATTTGACAGTAATTAGGGGGGATCTAGCGTCGATAGTGCAAAGTTCCAATGATATAGAGTGGCAGTGGGTGCGAAGAAAGGGCGAGGATTGGGTGGAGAAAAAGTAATTTGGGAAAAAAGTTTCATTTATAGAAGAATACACGACAACTTAGAGGATTGGTGCAGAGGTGAGGATTTCGAGCGGCGGCGACTTGGGATAACTCAAAAGGTACTTTTTTGTCTTTCCTTTTTAGTCGATTATCGCTCTAATTAGGAGGAAAAGGTAAATTAGGAAGTAATTAGTAGTAAGGGTGCATTGGGGCTCTGCGAAATCATGATGAGGTTTGCATATGGACGGGAGAACCGAGCAAATGGGTCGGAATCTGAAAAGACGAGGCTTGGGGAGGAGTATATAAATAGTGGAGGTTTTAGGAGGAAGTTCATTCGCAGAACCAGAAAAAACAAACCAAAAAATTTCTTTCAAAAAGAACCTCACAGTTTCAATCCAAAAATGTCTTTTGGCTCTACTAACTCCGATCAGGAATTCTTCCCTATGTTCTCGGGGTCGGACTACTCAGAGGAAAGGAGGGATCACTATGCAAGGCATCAAGACCTGGATGATATTGTTAGGCCAATCAGAAGAGGAGGGGTAGTTCGTTTTAATCAAGAGGATATCGAGGAATCGGCAGAGCGGTTCCAAAATTGCTTGATCGGTTACTGGATGGATGATAGAAATTTTAGCCAGGAAAGGATGGTTAATTATGTCAAGGAGTTTTGGAAGCTTCATGCAGGGTGATCCAGAAGTGAAACAACTTGTATGTCATCAAATTCAGGACTAGGGAGAAGGCACTGAGAACACTTCATTGGAGTCCTTTTGCAGTTGATGGAGGTTTACTAGCACTTCGAAGGTATGGTGCGGGTATCTCATTGGGGAAAGTTAAGATTGTGAAGGTAAAGATAGCAGTGCAAAAACATGGTTTGCCAGGGGAATACTATAACCCAAGGGCAATGATTAAGGCGGAACATATGGCTGGGGAAATTATTGATGTGGATATTGAAGCGGGGTTGAGAAGAAATGCGAAGTACATGAGGTAAACTATGTGGATTAAGCCAAGGGAGCCGCTGATTTCAGGATTTTTTGCTCAGCTAGTTACTGGGAAATGGTAATGGTTGGAGTTGAGGTATGAGCGTATGCATAGGTTCTGCAAGAGATGTGGAGTGATTGGCCATCCTATTCATAAGTGTCCAATAATGAAAAATAATGATTTGCACTGTTTTGTAAGCAGGAAAATATCTAGACATAATGCTGAAAGGGGTTCGGATCTTGCTTATGATGATGGAAAGGAAATGTTTCCTGCTACACTAAATGCGCATAGGAACCGGCCAGAGTGTAGAAACACAAACATTCCTGAGAATTATACGGAATCCAGGTGGTTGAGATATTGAAACTTGGCCGATGAAGAGGTTCAGCAAGGATTTCTATTGTCGTTGAGCTCAGAGGAAAATCTAGATCATGCTAACTATGCAGGTCCAGAAGGAAGTCTTGGTTATGAGATTTTTCAGGAAGAAGGTCATTTTGATATGTATTTTGGAAGGCAACAAGAGATGCAGGAAGGAATGGAGGGAGGGAAAGGGATACCGGATGAAATGCAACAAGGGGGCAGTGAGAATCTGAATGAGGATTTGAGGGATGCAGGGAGAATGGAAAATGAGCAAGGTTTTCCAAATGAAGTAGCAGTGGAGGAAGAAGTGCTTATTCAGCCATTGCAGCAGATACCGGCTCCCATGGGCTTAGGTGATATGCATGACATAGACATGCATGACGTTTATGGGATTATGCAGGAAAATGAAGCACGGGCTTTTGGGGAGCAACAGGAGATAGAACTAGTACATGAACAAGTGGTGATGAGCTCTGAGAATGAGTCAAATGTAGGAATGGTGGGGATTGTTGATGAGGGAGGAAATGATAATTAGGTGATCCTTATTTCTTCTATTGAGAGTTCTGAGCAAGGGGGTGATGTTGAGGGAAATAGCTCTGAAAGCTCAGAAGATATAGAAATGAGAGTGTTGAGGTTCATAAATGAAGTGGCTAAGGATGAAAGCGAAGCAAATGCTTTGTCGAATGGAGACCAAGTGGAAGCTCAGAGAAATATAAGTGAGGAGGAAATTCATCGAGAAGAGGAAAGGCTAGCAATAAATCAGGAAGTGAATGTGGTAGCTGGGGATGAGGATGGAAATGTAGAAGTAAGAGATGAGGAAGTTAGGAACATAGAGGAGACTGTGGAAACAGATCAGGTCTCATTGGTGATTGGTCAAAAACGTAAGAGACAAGGGAATGAGGCAGCACCAGAGGGAGAAGGTAGTCAATGTAAGAGGAGAAGAATGACAACTATCCAATACAAGAGGCTTATTAAGCCTCAAAGAAAGCTGAGAGACGAAGCGGAAGCAAGTCACATGAGGAAGGAAAAGGAAGATGGAATTGTAGAGGAGGAGGGCCAGAACTGGGAGGAGACCAGAGTTCCGGTAACATAGAGGTTGCCAATAAATCAGCCAGCAGAATCTGATCCAATATTGGATATCATTAGGAAAAAAGGAATAAAGAGATCGAGATCCTTATCAGAGGGCATGGAGATTAGAAAGCCAGATGTAGCAGGAACTCAGAAGAAGAAGTGCAAAAGGATAATTCTGCAGAGAGGGCTTTTGGAAAAGAATGGTGTTCACCCTGAGGATGTGGTCGTGAATAATCTGGAAATGTCTGCAGAACTGAGGGAAAAGGATGATAGAAAATGAAGCGAGAGTTGTTCCATAGGAAGTAGCAGATACAGCTAGCAGTGCAAGGAGAATTAGAGGTTTTGTTTCATCATTGTTGAGGTTTCCGAGGGCTGAACCAAATCAGCCCCGAAAAGGGCCATGATAGGTGTTACCTAGAATTGTAGAGGTCTGAATAAGGTCTCTACAAAGAAGGCGGTTGACCAGCTAGCTAAACAGTGGAAACCTAGTTTCTTATGTTTGTTTGAAACTAAAATGCAGCATGAGGGCATTGTTAAGTGGATGACTAATACATATTATACTAATGTGGAGACTGTGGAGACTGTGGATGCAGCAGGGAGATCGGGTGGAGTGGCTCTTGTGTGGGATAGTTCTGTTGTGGTAGAAATAATAGATAAGTCTGATAATTTTATTTCCATGTATGTAACTGGCACCGATCAGATCAAAAGGTGCATAGTTCTTTTGTATAGCACTCCTGAAGTTGCAGAGAGGACAATGGTTTGGAATAAAATCTTATCTTTTGTGTATATAGCTGATTTTCCCTCAATAGTTATGGGGGATTTCAATCAGGTTTTAAATCAGCAAAATAAGAAGGGTGGTATTCCAGTAGCAGTGAATTTAAGAACTAGCTTACATGAAGTCATTGAGAAGTATGGTTTAAAGGAGATTAGAAACAAAGGTCCATGGTTTACTTGGTCGAACAAAAGAAAAGTGCCTGATACAGTTCTGGAAAGGCTAGATAGAGCATTTGGGAATGATTTATGGCTTGAGAAATTTCCGAATTCAGTTGTAAATAATTTACCAATCTTTCATTCGGATCATGGCCCTGTGGTGCTTGAATCTGCTCAAAGAATGGTGAAACAACCTAGGAAAAGAAGATTTGAAGCATTCTGGGCAAACTTGGAGCCACCAGAACAGATAATAAAGAAGGTATGGGGGTCTCAAAAGCTATTACTTCCATGAACTTGTCAATAAATGCAATGGATGAATGCATTCATATCATGTTATGTCACTTGGACAATTGGCATAAGAAGACATTTGGTGATATGGAAAGAAGAATAAAGGAGTTGAAGCAGAAGCTGATACATTTTCAAAGTTCTAGTGATCCTTTAAGACATCAAGAGAAAATTAGAGGTATTTCTTATGAACTGGAGGACCTTCTGGAAAACCAAGCATAATATTGGAAACAACGAGCTAAAGTAAACTTGATGGTAAAGGGTGAGAAAAACACTGCCTTTTTTCATAAATGGGCTACAAGAAGGAAGAATAACAATGTGATACAAGGTATTGAAAATGTTGCTAGGGAATGGATTACGGATGAGAATGGTGTGATAGAAGTGATCCAACAACAAGTCAAAGCAATCTTTGTCACACCAGCATGGTATCCACAGAACACTCATGGAGATGTACAAATTGAGGAATTTCTAGCATCCAACACAAGAACTTTATCAGAGAATCAACAAAGGAAACTTGTCAGGGAATTTAACAAGAGAGAAGTTTGGGATGCTGTGAGAAACATGAAGTCATGGACTTCATCAGGAGAGGATGGACTCCCGGTTGGCTTCTATAAGCAATATTGGCAAGTTATAGGGGAGGATTGATTAGGTGTATTTTTGTGCATCTAAATTATATGCATTTATAATATTACTTTGCCATTTGATGTGCACGAAGGTGTGTTTTGTGCAGGTTTAATTGAAGAATTGGTGTGGGACAATCAAATGGTGAATTGGTGAAATCCCGACGAAAGATGCGGAATTGAAGACGACGAGGAGCTATACACTACACTCTTTTTTCCCACTGGGTTTTTAATGAGGTAGTGTGCTCCAACGGATAATGGATCGACATTATTCCGGCCAACGAGGAGCCAGGTGAAAGGCCCAGAAAAGACATGATTCCGATCTTATAAATTCTAATTGGGCTGAACGCTATTATAGCCCAAATAAAGCTTTTTCTTGGCCTTGGAAGAAAATATGCATGCTGAAAATTACTCTAAAGAAAGCTACGGAGTTGGAATTGGAAAAGGAATAAATCAGTATTTCCTATTTGGAAAAGAATTCTACAAGCAATATTCTATGTATTTTATTCCAAAAATAGGGTAGCTTGAGTAGTATAAATATTAGGCCAAATTGTACACTGCCAGGCCCTCTCTTCTCATTCTCTTTACACGCACGTACGTACCTAAATTAATTAGTTAGGTTTTGAAGTTTTCCCAGCACTTTGGGCGCCTGCAGTATTCTTCCTGGATCAATTAATCACAAGCAGCCTGGTTCTTTCGTTTTATTTCGATTTCGTCTTCGTCTTTACTTGATTAATATGTTTAATACTTATTTTATTATTTGTTTATTTGATTTTAATATGAGTAGCTAAATTTATAGTTCGGCTTAGGGTTTTGAAGCATTAACTAGATTTATATGTGAGGCCTAAATGTGCTTGATAATCTTTTGTATGGATTCCTAATTATTCTGTGTGTATATTTGATTTCTGAATTGTTTAAGGCCTGCGCAACCTTAGGTTCTTCAGAATAGTGTCAATTAGATTCCACTATTTATCTGTATCTAGTGGGTAGATTTAATTAGTGGCAAAACCAACTGCAGATGGTGAGAATAATTGGTAGGTAATTTGTGACAATTTATTTGATTACATGTTATCTGAATTGGGTTTCTTTGGTTCTTAATGCTGTTAAGATATTAAATCTAGTCTAGGCAGTTCCAGCTAGGTTATATTTTAATTAGAGAAGTAGTCAGTTTATAGTTGATTCTTGCTGGCTATCGATAAACTAAGAAGAAATTGGACTGTGTCTTGTAGCTGATTCTCGGCAGTCTATAACTGATTGGTTCATGCAAGTTGATTAATTACTGTGCCGAGGATCTAAGAATAAATCATAAGTTAATGTGGATTTCCCTATTGCCGGATCTGTTTAATTAATTGATTAAGTGTTTGCTTGCCATTATATTTTCTTTGTTTATTTGAGTTCATTGTTATTTATAGTTTAGCATAATTAGTTGGTAGTTAATTACTATAAACTTTCAAGATAAAGGTGGTTACTAACCAAAAATCTAATCTTTAGAATAAGAATTCGTCAAAACTGTTCTTTGTGGGATCGACCCTGCTTACCCTGTACTTGAATATAAACCTAGTTGTTTGCAGGTTTATTTGGTAGAAAAACGACCTATCAGGATTTATCAACGAATATAGTAAGGTGTCTGCAAACAGGTGAATTTCCAAGGAGTTGGAATCTTACACAGATAATCCTGATCCCTAAAATAAAAATGCCAAGAACAGCAAGTGACTTTAGACTCATCTTGCTCTGTAATGTAAAATACAAGATTATTGCTAAAGTCCTGGCGAGAAGACTGAAAACCTGAATAGGAACTCTCATTTCTGAGAGTTAGAATGGTTTTGTGCCCAAAAGACTAATTGCAGAGAATGTTTTGCTGGCACATGAGGTTGTCCATCATATCAGAAACAAGAAGAAGGGAAGGGAAGGAATAACAGCCATTAAACTGGACATGAGTAAGGCTTATGACAGAATTTCCTGGGAATTATTAGAGAAGGCAACGGAGTAGATGAAATTTCCAAGGAGGTGGATTAACTTGGTAATGTGGTGCATAAGATCAGTTTCATATCAGGTTATAGTAAATGGGAAAGTTTCAGGATTTTTTGTTCCAGATAAAGGCTTGAGGCAAGGATGTCCTTTATCCCCATATCTTTTTATAATTGCCCAGCAGTTTATGTCTTCTTGGTTGGAACAGAGAGTAGAGAGTATCAGAAGTCTTGGCATATATTTATCTAGGAATGGGTCAAAGGTGAGTCATTTAATGTATGCAGATGACACCATACTAATTTCAAAAGTGACTTATGAATCTACAAATGCTCTAGCAAAGACCATAAATTTATATGCCAGGTTCTCTGGACAGAAACTAAATTTTGAGAAATGCTCTATTCTGTTTAGTCCTAATACCTCTCACGAACAAAGACAGTTTATGTAATACTCCCTGAATATTCACTGTCTGGGACTAGGAGGGAAATATTAAGGAATTCATATTGATTACCAGGCTCAGAAAAAGGACATGTTCCAGGGACTAGTTAGGAGATTTAAGGAGAAGTTTAACTCATTGAAGGTTAAGCTTTTAAATCCCCCTGGAAGGGTTACATTAGCAAGGCATGTCCTAAGTTCCTTGTCGGTGTATCAGCTAGGCATCTTCAAAATACCATAAGAGGTTCTAAAAAAATTGGAAAGCATGACATCGAGATTCATATGGGGTAGTGAGATAGAGGAACGCACAATACATTGGAGATCTTGGAGGTATGTCTGTAAATCCAAGCAAGAGGGTGGCCTTGGGATGCGCTATGCTGCTAGTATGAATAAGGCACTAATTGCAAAGCATGTCTGGAATATAGTAAGAGATACATCATCTCTGCTGATAAGAGTGTATAAAGCAAAGTACATTGGCAACAAAGATCTGAGGAATATTGAGCCAAAATATGGGGATTCATGGGGCTGGAAATCAGTTCTATGGGCTAAGGACTTGATTTTAGATAACTTGGCTTGGCAAGTGGGAGATGGTAAGAGTACATGGGTGTCTGAGCAATGGATTTCTAATGTTCACAACCCATTGGGAGGAAATTCTCTCATACAAAATCAAACACAACTTAAGGTGAGTCACTTGATCACAGCCTCGGGAGAATGGAGGATGCCTCTGCTAAGAGCTTTGTTTCCTACAAATATAATACCACATATACAGGCAATCCACATACCGAACACCAGGGATAAGAAGAATAAGCCGATATGGTACCTAAATAGTCATGAGAGCTACACAGTTAAGAAAGGTTATCATTTTGCTGTAAAAGAGATTGGCTGTCAAGATCTCAGAAGAAGAAAATTATGGGAAAAGATATGGAATCTGAAGGTACCATACAAGATAATAATTTTGCTCTGGAGACTGCTGGAAAAGGCTTCACCAACTGCAGTTAACCTAGCTAGGAGGAAGATAATCACAGTTGAATTGTGTCAAAGATGCTCATCAGGTATTGAGAATGAAGCTCATCTTTTTGTACATTGTCCTGAATCGAGATTTCTATGGAGGAAAGCAGGTTATTCAATCCCAGTAAGAATTGGTAATTTTGGAGTGTGGTTTCAAGCTTGGCTTAATGACTTTAACTTGGAGGAGCTGTTATACAAGGTTGTGTTTATAATGTGGGAAATTTGGTCCCAAAGGTGTAAGCTGGTGATGGAAGGTGCACAGTTAGATCCAGATGGTGCTTACATGGCGGCTGAACAGAAGTTTAGGATGAATCTGAACTTACAAAGAAAAGAGGAAATCAGAGAAAGGGTTAGACCTCCTGAATCCTTTACTGTAGATGAATCAGACATACATCAACGGATGTTAAGGCTGAACATGATAGGAATGAGGATCAAGGGATTATTTTGGTAAACAAGTTGGATGGATCATATCATAGGAGGAGCATGGGCCTGTACTATTACTAGAATTGCACAACATGGTCATGTTTCTACAACGGGATCAGATTTCTTCACATGTGTTTCTCCTCTTCAAGCAGAAGCAATGACGTGTTGGAGGGCCATCAAAGCAGCGTGTCGGGCACAGTCCCAAAACATTCGCTTGCTTACAGACTTAGCCATCCTGGCGGCGTCTCTTAAAAATCTAGAAGAAGCGCCTTGGGAGATCAAAGGACTAATCGATGATATCGCTAACTTCCTAGCTACGTCTTTTCTTTATTTTCAAATTTTAAAAGTTAGTCGGTTAGCTGTCAGTAATGAACATAATATGGTATTAGGCCTAGGTCGTGTTTTATGTAGCCCTGCTTTAAATTAATAATAGTGTTCCATTTCAAAAAAATCTAAATATCTAATAATATAGACATCAACATGGTTAACAGGTAAAATATGTACTAATAATTAAGTATAATCCCATCAAAGTAAAGAAGAAGACAAAAACGTAAAGAAAGCAAAATCCAGTGGGATTACATAGTTTCTGTTGTCTAATCAAAGGTGCATTACATTGGTTCGCATTCACGGAAGGTGGATTTTGCTGCCGACAATTAGCGTCCGGCAATCCAGAATTATTCCATAACTCCGACCAAACAAACAATTAAATTAATCCAACAAATTCGTCAAATACTTTTAATTAAGCGTCACTTCTTGGATTATTAACACCATTATTCCTCACACTTGGAAGCTGCTGACTCACTTTAATCTTGAAGCGTGTTATTACACTTTTTAAAATTCATAAAATTATCTAATTTGCAATATTTAATTATTTATGCATGACTTGAAGTTTTAATGAATAACTGGTATCCCGCCACGTGTACTTGAATTGAGCATCGGAAACAGAGCAAGTACAATTCTTCTTACAACAATACGTCATTTCATGTGTTACAATGAATTAATTAATTATAATTGTTGTTATCAAATGAGATAATTAAGCATATATATCATAATTTTATTAATGATACACGTAATCCAAACTCATAGTTGCTCAAGGAGGGGACAGTTGAATTTCTTAGTATCAGACTCGTTCTTGTAGGCATATTTCGGCGAATTCTAGCACATTTATATGATTTAGGCAAATAACTTGGAACACAAACTAGATTTTCCTTGTCAATAAATTATTTTTACAGTATGAGTATAGACGAAGACTAATCCATTGTTGAACATTTTATCGAAAGTTATGATAATGACCATGTTCTGGAAAATAGTGTCTAACTGTTAGTGGTTAGAGGATTCAATTATTTGTTAGTTATTAGCAGATTTCAATTATAGTGTTTCTAAAAACTCTGCAATCATTTAAAACGCTAGTTAGAAAAAATTGTTCACCAAACAATAGTATTGGCTATTTGATTGGTCAATTGTCTATTTAAATCAAACGTCTAAACACTCTTAAAAACTACTCACCAAACGGGTATATTTTTTTAAAAAAAAAAAGGGAATGAAACATGTAATACTAGTACACTATCACCTAAAATTGGAAGTGCCACGACCACATAATAAGGAGAATGTTTCGTGTGAGACAGAGTCAGAGGCAAGGATTTGATAGAAGGCTGAGGTTCAATTTCTTAAGAAAGGACCGTAAAAGAGAATATGCAATAGAGATCGACCAAATGTGCCTAATTCTACAGTCATGAAGACAAGAAAATATCAAAATCACATCCTTTGTCTAGACTAGGATGAAGAGTAGAAGGATTGAGCAACACCATTGAGGTTTTCAAGGAATAATTTGATTACCTCTGTTGCACCATTGACAAAGGGGCTAGACAATTCTGTTATCTTAAAAAATTCAGGATTATAATTGTAAATAGTTTATATATCATAAATGGAGAATCCAAGATTGCTAGAAGCCTAGAATTGCTACATATTTGCAAGAAATTTCCTATATTTTATCAACTCTTATACTAGTGCGACAAGAATGACAAAAAACTTATTTAAAGGGATATACCACTACTTGGAACAAAATTTTGTCATTTTTATTAATTCATGTGTTTAATTATTATTTAAAAGTTATACATTTCACACTTTCAATTTTATTTTTACAAAAAACTTGAAGAAATTTATTTTTATGAAAACGGTCAATAATGTGATCTAAGAATACAATTACATAAATTACTATGATAAACATATGAACTCTAACTTTTTTCAAGTTTACCACAAGGTCCTTGTGGTGGATGACCAAATGGATAACCAGTTCTACAGCAAAGACATAGAAGCGCAAAGGGTGGCTTGGCGAAACCCTACACCTCAATCCTTTGGCTGCTGGAACACAGACACTGAACTAGCTGTGTTTGATAGATGCTTCATACTCTTACACCCTCTTCATAAGAGGGACAACAACATTGGTCCTATTAACCTACATGGAACCAACAAAGAAGCAAACCATCCATCATCTCAAGGACTAGACAGAAGCAACAACTTAGACTTTTGTCTTAGACATATTGTAAAGTTAGGAATTTCAAATCACATTCAAGGGGTTAAGTAGTTTTTCATCTTGCTCGGCTTGACGATTACCGACCTGCTCTTTGTAATGATATCCTCTCTGTGGCAAACTTGTGGTCAACAGATGCTATGTTTGTTGACCACTAACCTAGATCGGATGAGTCGATATAGATTTGAAATCCTTAACTATAGACTCAAAAGACTTGTTTATATTCAAGTTTTTTTGTCTTCTCATTTAGGATTTTTCTTGGACTACCCAAGTTTTTTCATCCTACTTGATAGGATTTTTCTTGAACAAGTTGTAATGTTAAACAATATTTTGAGTTACTACAGGCTAGGGTTGCCAAATAAATAACCCCCACTGGTGGTTTCAAAAAAAAAACTCTAACTTATCTTACCATAAGTTTGTGGTGAAACGATGTAACAAGAGATATACCATGAGATCGGGTTGATGATTGATGATCATATATGGTGATAATGATTGATGATCATACATGATCATAAGGAATAAAATCATGTATGATAATAAATATCTAACAAAACAGACCATTTATAATGAAGTGAGTAAACAAGTCAATAGAATTATTACTGCCTTCCCACTAACAGGAACAATGGAGAAAAATCTATTCCTACTACAAAATGGTCTGATTCCTTCACTAGAAAGAAAGATGTCAAAACCAGTTAAACTAGTCAAATGGTTTCCACCTAATTCATGCCATAAAATCAATGTTGATGCATCTTTTCAATTAGAAGCACAACCTTTAAACACTGGCATTGGAATAGTGGTCAGGAATGCACATGGAATAGTTTGCATGTTGGTTCTGAGATACACAAAAACCACATCACCTTTGCATGCTAAACTTGCTGCCATACACCATGGTTATCAAATAGGGTTACAAATGAAGCTAACCAATTTTAGTGTAGAATCTGATTGCGCAACTGCTGTAAATGGGGTGTGTAATCTCAGTTCCATGGATTAGAACATGTACCCTATTTGTAATGCACTGCATTAACTCAGTACCTAGCATGTCATCCTTCATACCTTGAGAGAAGCCAACTCTGCTGCAGACTTTCTTGCAAATTTCTGCTCCCAACTCAAATTCTCAGATGATTTATCAGTTGTAAATGCTCCTAGGAAACTAAATGGCATTATTCAACTTGATATGATTGGGGTGCCAACAGTTAGAGTTCTAGCTGGTTAATCTCTTGGGACATGTTACTGTTGTTTTCTTCTAATAGCAGATGGCTTGGAATACATGGAATAATTGGAGTTGCTGGAACATGAAGGAATACATGGATGGACACAAGGAAAGCTGATGAGACATGGAGGAACATGGAAGTCAACTCCCTGGAACACGATGGAATGAGAACCTGCTACTCTCTCTTTATTGGATGGACCTTTTGCTGAACATGCCCAGTTGCTAGACATGCCTTATTGTATTTTGGAGAGCATATTTTTGATGCTCTATTGGAAACTTGTAACCAGCAACTATTCTAAACAATTCATTTGTATATAGATTTTGTGTGTGGTATATGATCAGGAACAAACTCCTTTGGTGCTGATTTGTGCTTCAACATGTTGATCACTAAGTAGCTCCCTCAGTTGATTTAGTTCCAATCCTCAAATACCACACTAAAACCATATAGAATAGGCAGTAAGCTAGCTTATTCTTCATTCTTTTGGAGGAATACTTCCTCATGAGCAACAAGCCCACTCTTGTAAGGATGATATTTGATGGTTTGGAGTGCCAAATAAAATCTCCTCCACCAAGGTGGAAATTGCCTTAAATAAAAAAAAGATTTGATTAATCTGTAGGGGCGAAGTGGTGGCGGTGGTGCAGTGGTTATTCGAAGTCTGTCCTATGTGATATTAGGTGTCGCGAGGTTAAGGTTCATGATGTTGATGTTTGGGGGTCATCTAAATTCGGGTTGGCGGATGTAAGGTTGGGGTCTCCGGATGTACTCCCATACTTATCGAAAACAGAGAATTTTTGAGTGACCCCATCCTTAACGAAAATTGCACGACGACCCCATAACTTTATCTCTCCACCAAGGGCTGTAGTGGCGGGCGTGTGGTGCGTTGCGGGTGAGCGAATTACCTTTTTGGTCATAAAAGAGTCGAACCAACCCTAACTTTTTTATTTTGACGTCATATAAAAAAATGAAAACTCGCAGATAATATCACAATGACGTCATTGTGCCGTCATCATCTCATCGCTATTACTCAGACCTTCTCCACACAAACAGCTTCTCCTAATGTGTTAGAGGTATAAAAAACGTTATCTTATTAAATATAATACTCAAGCCTTGTTGTTAGAATTTTCCTTTACACCAGTTCAGTTCAATTCAGTTAAATATATTTCAATTAATTTTGGTTCAGTTCAATATTTTTTTTGTAAAAAGTTACTTTTTTACCATAGATTACTATGATATATGACAAATTTCAAAATTTATTCAGTTCAATTCAGTTTAGTTAAATATATTTAAATTTATTTCAGTTCAATTTAGTTTAGTTCAATTCAATTGAGTTCAGTCTATGTCAACAATATATAAACTTGACAAACATGGCCTTATATCTTTTAAATTCTAAACTATTCGATAATCATTAATTATTTTTGATAATATGATTTTTTTGTTAATACTGCCCGTGAAAGAAATTAAAGGTAAATTTCGACCTACATATGATTGAATTCAAATATTAATAAGTTACTTTAATAAAATATAAACAAAATTATTTTAAAAATGATATGATAACCATCCTCATCCAATATTTAATAGAAGAAATAATGTTTTCTTAATTACAGTATGTGTTTATATGCGAATAATTTTTTTCTTTATCATCTTATCAGCAAACCCATAAAAGATAATGGTTTATTAATACGTAGAACGTGTCATGTTTTATTACAGAGCAGTGATCATGTCGATGGATTGAGCATTTCAAAAATAATGAGTATATAATTCTCACCAGTACCCTTGTCGATGGATTGAGCACTTCAAAAATAATGAGTATATAATTCTCACCAGTTCCCTTCTTCTTTCATGTGACGCATAACTCCAACGAAATTTGTTTGAAATTGTTTAAATGGGTAATTCTAGTATATATCTAACGGTCTAAGAAATAGTGATTTTTCCTGTACGATATAATATATAAATCTTTGTAACATGTACATAGGAGAAGGGAAGATAATATAATATAAACGTATAGATAGGTAGGATCTAATTATCTTTTGCTATTTCGGCTTTATTTTCCAGATAATATAATATAAACATATAGATAGATAGGAATCTAATTATCTTTGCTATTTCGCCTTTATTTTCCAGATAATATAATATAAACATATAGATAGGTAAGAATCTAATTATCTTTGCTATTTCGGCTTTTTTGCTATTTCGACTTTATTTCACAGATATTATAATATAAACGTATAGATAGGTAGGAACCTAATTATCTGTGCTATTTCGGCTTTATTTCATAGGAATAACGAAGAGAAATAAAAATAATATAATATAAAGATAATGATGAGCCTGAATTAAATTATTTTTGCCTATTTCGGCTTTCGGCCTTCATTCTACCTGAATAAAGTTTTCAAGGTGAATTTAATCGGTTACTATCAAAATATACCTCATAACATAACCATTAGAATGGAATGAACATGGTTCAGACCGCCAACTCTAATATTATGTCCAACATCCAATACATAACCAAGTTATCAAGGTGAATTTTAATCGGGTTACTATTAAAATATGGCTCATAACATAACCATTAGAATGGAATGAACATGGTTCAACTCTAATATTATTTCCGACATCCAACATCCAATACATAACCATTAGAATGGAGTAGAGATATAACATTTTCGTTTAAACAATTAATTTTGAGTGTAGTGATGGAATATAACTAATATACAACTTTCAAATGCTTTTGAAAAAGTATTGCGACAATTCATTCATACTTTTTTTATCCTAGAAGAATTTTTTATATGGGTATCTCAGGTGCGACCTCTTATCTCATACATAATTTGATAATTATCTAAATTAAATTGTTTTTTATTATTTTATAAACAATGGTGTATAAAAGTAGGATTTAGTTTGTAGCATCAGTCATCAGATATAATTTACCGTAATCATTTGCTTTTAAATTTGAATTTTAATCGAAGAGTAGACTCCAAAAAGACACCATCATTCAAAAGGAAAAGCAGTGCAAATGGAAACGTACGTTGGACCAATTATATACCTGGACAAAATTTCATAGAGTGTGAGTGGGCAAAGAACGGCTACTTCAGCACTTGCCATTTTTAACTCAACATTTCCATGCTGAGCGTTTTTTATTTTATGTAATATTATAGAGGTGAGAATACAAATAAGTAACCTTTCATAACAACAAAAGCCAAACATGTAATGTGAAATATCAAATAAATTAATTGTCCTATTACAAAGAACATATCAAATAAAAAAGTAATACATTCGGTAATATTCCAACTTGTTAATTATGAGGAATTTTCAACGTCTGCAATACCACAAACACGTTGATCTATGTTATTCAAGTGTAAACGTTAAGATATACACATTGAAAACACATCATAAGCATCCAAAAAACCAAGTTTAAAAGACAAGGTCCTCCTTAAAAGAAAAAAGTGTGCATAGTAGTCGTCGTTCAAGTATAACTTGCACTTGCACTTGCACTTGAACTTGAACTTGAACTTTTAGACAAAAGCAAATGGCAACAAAATTGCCATGCAAAAGATTAAGTCTAATCATATACAGAGTTGTACTTCTGTATTTCTTAGTTGATTGGGCCTCCACAATTCTTTATCATCCCAACTGTCTGTCATTAGGAAATTAGCCAAAACAAAAAACACATTTAGTAATTTATATTCTAACATACGATTTTGTTTAAAAAATCAAACTTTAATTGATTAAAATAAAGGAGAGCGAGTACACATATAGCAAACACAGAGTAAGTAAACCAGGACTAAGGCCCTGTTTACCAGAGCTTATCTGTAGATCAGTTCAGTTCAGTTCAGTTCAGTTCAATTCAGTTCAGTTCAGTTTAGTGAAAATGCAATTTGATGAAATTCGGGTTAATTCAGTCATGCTGATTCCATTTTTCAATACATCAATTTTCACTTCAGTTCAGTTCAGTTCCGTTCAATTCAGTTCAGTTCAGTTCAGTTCAATTCAGTTCAATTCAGTTCAGTTCAGTTTAGTACACCAAGAAATAAGCTCTAGTAAACAGGGCCTAATGCTTTAACAAACTTGGTCTCGTTACATGAAATAAGAGAAAAGACTAAATATAGAACGTACCATGTCTCCCACTATACTTCAAATCTCCACAGGCGCTAACTTTTCGTATATATGTGAGTGCCGCCAATGAAATGGATGAAACCGTGAGCAAACCAACTTCATAGGATATGACCCTAATCGCTGATTTGAAAGATCTCCAGTAAGCTATCATGTTTGCTTGCAATGGGATAATGCATGAAGAAACCTTGGTCCAGTTTACATCTCAACGTAGCACAAGGGTGAAACAACTCCTTTATCACTCACCTTCGCTTACCACCTAAGTGTCATCGGCTTATATGACACTTTGAAATTCCATATATTACTCCAAAGTTTTCGTCTTGTGAGATGTGCGAATTTAAGTACTGACTATTTTATTATTATATTTTAAAGGTTATAACACTAAACATTTTTAGAGAAAAATTTCTATGTACCCTTGAGTTATCAGGGATCTAAGCAACACATAAACTATGGGATATATAACTCTAGGCTCTAGCCATTGGTATTTTGAGATTTGGTAATTTCGTATTCATTCATCTTTTATTATATTTTATAAAGCATTCAATAGATTCAATGCTTCAATAGAGTACTTCAATTGATTTGATTTTCCAACTCAATCAGCTTCCAAACGAAGCTCGACAGCCAATCGGGATTTCGTGACCAAAACCGTTCTCATTCATTACTCCGTTGAAGTACTTTAAACGCATGCAATATAAAATGGAGCATATATATGACTTTGGATTATAATTTGGTTGTAAAAAATGAGTAATGTTTGCCAAAAATGGCAAAACATAGCTGACTTTAAGATGATCTGGTAATTTCATCAATTTAGAATAATGCTTTTTTTATAATGTCCCAGAAAGAAGTCATTCTTTTGTAAACACGCTTAAGATGCAACGTTTTGCACTCAAACTCATTCAATTTTTATAACGTTTTGCTTAAGATGAGTTTTATAATAGAATCTGGTTGTCAAAAACGAATAATTTTTGCCAAAAATAGCTGACTTTTAGATCTGGTAATTTCATCTCTGTTTGGAATAATGTTTTTCCAGAAAGAAGTCATTGTTTTGTAAACACCATCTGATCCAGTAACATTTTGCAACGTTTTGCACTCAACTAATTCAGTTTTCCTACACAACCAGACGAGTTTTTGTGACCAAAAACGTTTGCCAATCGAAAAAAAACTACTGTACAGATCAGGACAGGGGAATATAGTAACTCTCTGTACACCACAGCTTAATTTATTGAAATCTTGATACAAAAAGTTAAAAGATGTTCAAATTCAACCGAAAGATGAAGAATTTCTTCCTGTTTCTGTTTCTAGTTTGCTTTTGCAAACTTCAGCACCCAGTAAATATAAGTATTACAGAGATGCTACTGTAAGAAACACACAAGTTTAAGCTAACCCCTTGGGTTGACTTGGACAAGTAGGTAGGGAATTCGATATTGAGATGAGCTCAGACCTTAGTATATCATCTTTGTCATCAGGCCGAGCTCCAAACCCGTTCTCCTTAATCACCTTCTCATTCGGTTGTCCAGCAGCTTTAGTAGCTTCCTGTTCTGGAGCGGTGTATGAGATTGCGATCAATGATTCCCGAGTCGCTTCCTCAGAGACCTTGGCACGTTCGTTTCTATCCATAAAATTATTACACGTTCCTGCAAATAACAACAAGAGAGTTTAACAGAGAGCATAGATGGTTCTTTGCAGTTTTGGCAAGAAGAGTTCATCACTAAAGAGAATGCGTGGAGAACAATTAACCAGGGAGCTAAACCCATATTGTCGTTAATCTATTGCACACTACTCTTGACATAAAATCATAACAAAGTGGATTTTTGCACTCAAAGCATTACAAGAGATCAATTAAGTTTCCATCTTAAACTAAAGATGCCAACTAGAAGGGCATGATGCAGATGCTATTGGTCCTATGACCCTCCCATTCAACTTGTTAATTAAGTATTTACAATACCAGTTCCATGAAAACTTGTTGAAATTGTCTTGAATTTTAAAAACTTTCTGGTTTGGATTAGGCAAGCATGCAATTCTGTTAGGAGCAGGATTAGGTAGTGAATGATTAAGATACTCAGGATAGCAGAATCGATTAAAGGTTATAAACAGCACCAGGGCATGGCAAGAAACAATGTATGAACTACCTATTCAACTTCTAAATTTGGACAATTTACATGGATGGGGGAGGGGAAATTAAACACTCAGTCCTAACAAAGTTTGTCTGATCCATACATCTACTATCATGGCAATACCCACTGTCAATTTTCCTTTAGAACTTTGCAGCAAGCAATAAACATAAAGAAAACCAGCACATACCGCTGCAGCTAGATACAAAGGAATCACAAACAGAAGTTTAGGTGTACATACAGATACAGTCAAGGTTGAAGAACCAAATCGATATCCATTTAAGGGAAAAAAGAAAGTCACCTGATGCATTTGATGTTGTCATAAGATTGTAAGGAAACACAAGGACACAGAGAGAAGCACACATACAAGAAATCAATGCATTTGTAGGAAATTAGCAATCAAAAACTGCAATAGAGCGTCATCAACAACCACGTAAACGGAAAAACAGGTAGCAGATAACACCAATCGAGGGTTCAAACACGAAGTAGAATTTAGGACAAGCAAATTAATCCTACATCTGTTTCTTATTATCTTCAACAACAAAGCTTTTATCCAAGTACGTGGGGTCAGCTATATCCGTATATGAATGATATCGGTTTCTCCCATAAATTCAGAGCAACTTCACATCACAAAATACTTGGTTAACATATAAGATCTTTCTCCAGCAACAGTACACACAAAGAATGATTAAAAAGGTAATCTTGGAACAGAGAAAATAAACTATTACCAGATAATTAAAACAATAGAGCTGTAAACACACAGACGAAACAATATCCTCGGATCCCAGAAACGAAAGTATGGGAAGATCAAATTTCTGTCCCGGAAACAACAAGAACCAACAGCGATTTCCCCACGCCCAAGAAACCCAATACAAAGGGGCAAACTTGAACAAGAAATTGCAGGAAAAAAGAGCATGCAGAGATTATGAATCGGAGAAATTACCTTAAGAAGAAGAGAGAAAAAGGGTTGAGCAAAGGGCCGAAAGTCGCGGGTTTTCAACGGTTGAATCGGTGGTCGGAGGATTACGAGAGAAAATAGTCGTATTTATATATAATTGGCGGCTACCTCAACTTGTTTCTTTGTTTTGTTTGGTTGTTTTTGTTTCCCATTCTTAACGTCCAACCCAATCCCAGCTGTATCCTAGTCAACCATGACGTACTACGGCTGTTATTTTTAAGTACTCCATTATTTTGTATTATACCACGTGAGAATCAAGTGTGCCATAGCCCCCTAGTGGCTAGGGGTGGAAATCGGGTCGGATGGTTCAATTTGCAGGTTCATATGGGTTTGCATTTAAACTCATTTAGTTGAATAAACATTATAATGTTAGTACATATATATATATAGAAAGAGGATCATGTGTGACACCCTATGTTATGTGTGACACTTTTCTTATGTGTGACACTCATCTGGGTCATTCAAATATTCAATCCAGTGGCTAATATTGTAAGCCCGTTTACTATTTTCGTGGGTTAAAATCTGGGCCAAAAGCCCATTTTCGAGTTATAACAATATATGATTTTTTTTATGCAGATTTCATGGTCAGCTTCACCTTTTGCACACCTTTTAACTCAAATACCTCATGTTTGAGATTATATGATTAATCTTTTGTATTACACCTTTTAACTCAAATACCTCATGTTTGAGATTATATGCTTCACCTTTTGCGCACATTTTAACTCAAATACCTCATGTTTGAGATTATATGCTTCACCTTTTGCGCACCTTTTAACTCAAATATCTCATGTTTGAGATTATATGATTAACCTTTTGCATTACACCTTTTAACTCAAATACCTCATGTTTGAGATTATATGCTTCACCTTTTGCATTACACCTTATAACTCAAATATCTCATGTTTGAGATTATATGATTAACCTTTTGTATTACACCTTTTAAACTCAAATAACTCATGTTTGAGATTATATGCTTCACCTTTTGCGTTACACCTTTTAACTCAAATACTTCATGTTTGACATTATATGAATAACCTTTTGTATTACACCTTTTAACTCAAATACCTCATGTTTGAGATTACACCTTTTAGCATCTCATCTTTTAATTCAAATACTTTAAGTTTTTGTTTATATCATGCATCTTTTGAATTAAAATGATCATCTTGCCATAAAAGGTTCATGTTTTGTATTAATTTCCTCAAGTTTCAAAACGATCACTTTTTAAATTAAATTCCTCATGTTTTATTTTGGTTTTGCTTAAATAATTAGCTTTCATATTAAATGCTTCATGTTAAATTCTTCATGTTTATTTCAGCAAAAGTCAAAACATGACAAATAAGGAAAATATAAAACCAAATTTATAAACTTTGGGTTATTGTAAAAGTGTCCCACTAATATAGGGATTAAATTGTAAATAACTTGAAAATATGGGAAATCCAGTCCATCTTCTCCAGACGCTCATCGATCGTCTTCGCCGGCGATCCCAAAATTGATCGATGTTCTCCAATTTCCTCATGATCGGCGACCTCCTACTAGACCTCGACGATCTCCTTCAAGATCTCTATGTTTCGGCGCCGGAGGAAGAAACTGGAGCTCCGGCGAGAACTTGGATGTGATCTGAATTGCATAAATCCAAATTGCAGATCCGACCCGACCCGCGACTTTTGTCACTTAATATCTAATTTTTGCAGCCATCCGATTTGCTCACCAACGGCCCAAATTTGTGCCACACATAAGTAGTGTGTCACACATAAGAGGGGTGTCACACCGGATCCCTCCCCTATATATATATATATATATATATATATCTTATCTATACAAAATCTCTCATCATATTTTTTTTCACCCTTTTATCCCTCCCAAGTCCCAACTCATCCTCGATACAGGATCACTATCGACTCATCCGCCACACTACTCCGACCACCAACCTGCAAAGTGTGGATTAAGCTCTGGCGATACATTTGTTGAACAACTCTGACCATCCTCTTCGAAGGTGCTGCTCCGACAGTTGAATCTACGTCTTATGCGACACCACTGAAGATAACTTTGGTGAAAAAGGCATCGTCATTGTCGTCAAGGTCTTCTCTCCCTCGTTTTTCTAAATTCATTTATTACAACGAATTATCAAATCATGTATACTTGTGACAAGTAATTTTCCCACGTAGTAAATGAGAATCTCACTCAAAACACAATTTGTATATCACCCACGACCTCTAAATACTACTAGTATAGAGTAGATAGTGTGAAGTATAGGTCGAACCACAAGAAGAATGAACTTGCTTATCAACTAAATTATCATGCAATTATCTATGTAAAAATAACTATTGAGAATGCAAGTCTTGAGTGCATGTAACTTCAATTTCCAACAATAGGTTATCCTTAAACGTGTTGTTTTTAAAATGATAAATTTTTATCATAGGAAATTACCTCTAATTGTAGAGATATATATCCCAATCTCACTATTATAGTTATGGATAACGAAAGAATCACCACAACCCTCATCAACAAATGACCTGAAACGATAGCATTCAGACAAATTTGCAAATGACATTACAAATTAGAGACTCTATAAACTTACACATGTTATTCGTTAGCATAGGCCTTTTAATTCGTTTGGAAGCTTAGGCTTCAAGAGTTTATGCTCACCTATGTAAAACGCTTCTGGTAAGTGATGCTTTTTTTGTGATGGTTTGGGGAACCTAATATAAAACTCCCTCCACCGAATAATGGTTTTAATTTAAAAAAAAATCTTGAAACATATACTTATTTCTCTGACTTTACAAATTGTTTTTGCTAATTCTTGAGATTATTGCATTAAGAATATAGCTAAGAGGGTTTTGGTTTTGGGAGTTCACATTCATCAATTTATTTAGTCACTTAAACATTATTTTAAACATAAAATTTATTTCATGCCTTTATTAGGAATTATGAAAGTTTTACACCCTAAATAGAAATTTAGTTTCTTACTACGCACTTAATGGGATTTTTTGCAAAAATGTTGATAATACTGGCCCAACATCCTCATGGGCCTGAAGAATGGCTAGCGACCCAAGCCAGAAGGTAGCAGTACCCTTCCAGAGCGGGCTCGTTCGTCCAAGGAAGAAGACAAGGAAAGCGACAAGCCGAAATGGTCCTCACCCTTATCTTGTGCAGACAACCTCTACTATAAATACTAGTCCCAAATAGTGAACCAAGTATGTGAATTTTATCTCTCTACTTCTTATTGAGAGTATTTCCGGACGGTTTCCTCCTCACCGCTATCCCCATCTCATCATCACACCGGAGCAGCTACCCCTGGGTAGCCCCCGGGGTCTGTTTTGTAGGTCCGCTGAAGGCTCCCCCCAGAGGACCCCCAGATAGCATAGCATCACATGAGGCCAATGGATTTGGGTAGCATCAATTTGGCACGCTCAGTGAGATCGACTAAGTTCCACCTTTGTAAGATGGAGCCAGTAATTAGGAGAGGGCGCGGAAAGCCGCGAAAGAACACTGTACCTCCGGCGAATGGTCATCACCCTCTCTCGGAAGACGATGTGACACTCAAGCAGTTGCAAGCTGAGGCTAGGCACCAGCGCGAGCCGGGGGTGCCCCAAGACGACCACGTGGAGACTGCCTCTGAGGGAGCCGAGTCGGAGGAAGACGATCAGGGAGAGCGAGAGAGTCGGGGATTACTACGACATCTCAAAGGCTTTGCTGTTCAGATACGCCGGATTGAAGAATGAAGGGAAGCAATTGACTGAGCTCCTTGCCACCCGACAGAAGGCCGCCGAGGGACCTATAGAGTATTATCGGAGGTACATGGATGACAGCATGAAGGTTATTGACAGGCAGCAGCAAGAAAAGGCGGTGATAAGTGGGTTTATAAATGGCTTGAAAGATGTGGTGTTATTCCAAAAGTTGATGGAAAACATCCCGGAGACCTTTCACACCCTGCAGATGGCAGTGCAGGTGTACTGTGCGTTAACGACGCCACCCGGAAGAGGAAGGAGGAATCCGAGGGGATCTTCCCAGAGAAGACGGAAAGAAGAAGGGTAGCGGAGCCAAACAGGAGGGATCCAGGCCCCGCGCCAGCAAACCGGGCAAGGGCTGACAGCTTTACCCCACTGAGCAAGTCCCGGACGGAGATACATGTCATCCACAAGGATTTGTTCCCTGACCCACTGCCTATCCAGGGAACCCCGTCCAAAGAAAATTCGGACAAGTGGTGTGCTTATCACAAATCATACGGACACACGACTGAAGGGTGCATGGGGCTAAGGAACGAAATTGAAAAGTTAATAGATTGGGGGCAGCTGAGGGACTGCATGGCGGTAGAAGCAAAGAAAGAATACCCAGCCCGGGACCAAGCTCGAGAGCAACCCCGGAAGAGATGTAGACTTAACCCCGGGAGAGGAAATGGAAAGGGCCCGGTGCTGTACCAGTCCAAGCAGTTGAACCGGCCCCGGCACCTAAGGGGGCCGAAAGGCAACTACCCTTTTTCAACATCCTCAGGAAAGCTAAGACGTTTGAATGGCCGAAGGAGTGCAAAAGAGCGTTCCAGAGCCTAAAAGAACACCTTCAGTATTTACCAACCATAAAGAAGCCAAACCCCGGGGAGGAGCTCCTGCTGTATATAGCTTCATCCCGGGAAGCAGTGAGTGTCGTGCTGATAAAGGAAGAGGGAGGGAAACAACACCTAATTTACTTTGTCAGCAGGGCACTCTGGGGGGCAGACCCGGCATACTGAGCTGGAGCAATTAGTTCTAGCACTGGTGCACGCCTCAAGAAGACTTAAACCCTACTTTCAGGGCCATCCTATAGCGGTGCTCACCAATTACCCGCTCAAGCAGGTCGTGTTCAAGCCTGAGGCCTCAGGGAGAATGATGAAGTAGGCCATATAATTGGGGGAATAAGAAATCCAATACGAGCCAAGGAGGGCCATCAAGGGGCAGACTCTAGCCAATTTTCTGGTATAATTGGAAGTAAGGATACAGGCGGAGGAAGAAGTGCCAGAAGCCGAGACAACCCCGGCTTGGAGGTTGTATGTGGATGGATCCGCGAACTCCGGGGGCACCGGAGTGGGAATACTCCTGATAAGCCCAGAGGGGAAGGAGTATCCCTATGCAGTCCCGTTTTCCTTCAAGACAACCAACAATGAGGCTGAGTATGAGGCTTTGATTGCAGGATTGAGGTTAGCAAAAGAGATGGAAATCAAGGTGTTAACGGCACACAGTGACTATCAAATTGTGGTGCAGCAAGTGAAGTACGAAGCTCGGGAGAAGAGCTTACAGAAGTACCTGGAAATGGTGAAACCCTTGATAGTCGGGTTCGAAACCTTCAACCTGGTCCAGCCCCGGGAGGAGAATGGCAAGGCAGATGCCCTAAGTAAGCTGGACTCTTCGGAGTTAAAGCCCGCGCCTAACCAAAAACTATACATGGAAGTCCTAGGAAGGAGGAGTTATCAGGAGAAAGATCAGGTGATGTGATAAGCGAAGAAGAGTCATGGATCCTCCCCATGCGGGCATACTTGGAGGAAGGAATATCTCCAGAGGATAGAGTGCAGGCCAGGAAGCTGAGGGTCAAGGCACCCAAGTACGTGGTCCAAAACGGGGTGCTATACAAGAGGGGTTATCTCCAACCTTTACTCAAGTGTGTGGAGAGGTCAGAAGGCCAGCACCTGATCCAGGTGGTCCAGGAAGGATCCAATGTGAATCATCAGGGAGCCCGCACGATGGCAAGAAATATTTTAAGGTTGGTGTACTATTGGCCGTCGCTGTTCAAGGATGCAGGAAAGTATGTCCAGGAATGTCTTCCGTGCCAAAGCTTTGCCCCTTTGATCCATGTTCCCCAAGAGGAGTTGATGGGAGTTACAGGCTCTTGGTCATTCAGCAGATGGGGAATCGACTTGGTGGGACCATTCCCCACTGCCCCGGGAGGAGCAAAGTACTTAATTGTGGCCATAGACTACTTCAGCAAGTGGGTAGAGGCTGAACCACTCACTAACATCCGGGGGTTAACTTGCGTTAAATTTTGCTGGAAAAATATCATTTGTCGGTTTGGTATCCCCAAGATCATAGTCACAGAAAATGGAGCACAGTTTGAAAATGATCCCTTCAAGTCATGGTGCGTAAAGTATGGGATAGAACAGAAGCTGGCATCTGTGTACCATCCCCAGGCGAATGGGCATGTGGAAGTCACCAACCATACCATTTTCAATGGCCTGAAAGCCCGTCTGGAGGGTGCCCGGGGGAATTGGATATGGGAGTTGCCCAGCGTTCTTTGGGCTCACCGAACGACAGAAAGCTCAGCCACTTGAGAGTCTCCCTACTGCTTGGTGTATGGATCAGAGGCGGTCTTCCCAGCGGAGATTGGAGTCCCAAGCCCTCAGACCCAATTTCAGCGCCCAGAGAAGGAAGGTGTTGAACGGCGCATCGACTTGGATCTCCTTGAGGAAAAGCGAGAGAATGCCGCACTTCATGAGGCAAAGGTAAAGGAACGAGTGAAGAGGTACCACGCATGAGGGTTTGGAAGGAGGTCTTCGCCCCGGGAGAGTGGGTAATGAGGTGAAATGACAAAATCCATCAAGTCCCGGAAGAGAAACTCGCACCCAACTGGGAAGGGCCTTATAAGGTGAAGAAAGCATACCCATGAGGGAGTTATGTACTTGAAGACAAGCAAGGGAAGGCAGTCCCCAGAAGATAGAATGTAGCTAACTTAAGAAGGTTCTATGGGAAGTAAAGTGCCCCGCTTAGACCTCAGCTACTAAGGCATGAATATTCCCCCTCTCGGAAGCATGGATATGCCAAGAGGAAGCCCTAACGTTTGGCCACGTTCCAGGCTTAGAGAGGCAGGATTTTGAAAAGAGACCCATGGGTAGCTCCCATCCGGGTGCCCCACTAGAAAGGACCCAGAGCTCGAATGAAACCCAGGGGCCAGAAGATGTAATGATATGCTCTTTGCAGAAATATTAATGTTAAGACTGATTTCTGAAACTATTGTTTGATCATTATGAATTTATAAATGAACAAATACATAAGCATGAAGGTAACTATGCTATCTATTACATAAGGTTTCCTATCTATACACTGCTATATCCACTTAAGGCCCGAACCGGAAGCACCCTCAGGATTACCCGGATGGAAACCCCCTCCAAAGAATTGGGACGACAAAATGTCTTCGGTAAAGCGGGCATCTGGAGCTTGGTTCCAGGAAAGTTCTTCTTCTAACTGCTCAGCCTCCTCCTTGCTGAGCTCCGGGATAGGAACCACCACGGCACCCTCCGGGAGCGGCTCAGCCAGACGCATTCGCCTTACCCCGGCGGAGGTGACAAATTTATACTTAGGAAAGGAGTCAGTTGCACCCTTACCCTTCTCTTTTCGACTGATGCGAGCACCTTCTGCAGTCTTCATCCCCTTGGTAGTAACCCCGGAAGCGGAAATATCCCGAACACGCCTAATCCTACTCGCCACTTCGTCCGGGTCGAGGGACACGGACATATCTTCAAACCTTTCATAAGCCACGTCCACTTCCACCCGGGTGGGAACCCGACGAAGACTCGGAGGATAAGGCTCATCTTCCCCCGCAACTATCTTACAATGCCACTCTATGGCATCCAGGTACGCTCCATGACAATGAGCTCCCTCCCCGAATTTCCCTGGGTCGGCCTCCATGCGCCTAATTACCCTACTGACCCCGGCGGGAATGTCCGTAAGAGGGAATACCTCAACCAAGCCTTTCTTAAGCTCAAGGAGGTGATAAGAAAGTCGAACAACTAATAAGGTATCTTGGAGAATCCTGTTCCGATGGGTGAGAGATCGATTCTCCGTTTCTAAGTCATAGATCAGCTTATTTTGCGCGGTCCGGATCTCCAAGTTCTTTAGCATCTTTTGCGCCCTTTCAAGTTTCCCCCATACCATGCCTAACTCCTTGGAAGTTCGATGCAAAGAGTCGTCATGGAGGGCCGGTAGCTCAGCTATGGTTTGATGGGAATTCAAGGATTCCCTCATATGGTCTGAGGCTAGGTCGAAGCAATGATTCAGGGATCCAACCTTGTTCTCGATCGCCTTAAGGAAAGATACCAAGGCTTGGATGGATCCGAATTCGCCGAGGAAAGATACTAACCCTGCCTCGGACATGGCCCGGTAAGCCTGATCGCCTCCAAATCTCCAGTGCGCTAGCTTCCACTGAAGGAAAGAACATTGGAGGCACTCATGCCGAGGGAGGGAGAAGTAGGTACCGAAGGGGGAGTTAGGATGCAGAAACATGTATGGAATTGGCCCCTGCGGGAGAAGCTCCCTTAGATTGCGCCTAGATTACAAAAAAAAGAGATAGAAAAAGGGATTTCAATAAAAGTAGAACCTTATATTATAATCAAAATGAGCACTAAGACCAAGTTCTACATAGCCGGGGAGGCAGATTACAAAAACAAAACAAAACCTAAGTAAAATAAAAGCTAAGGACTAGGGGTGTACATTGTCCTCAGCGGCCACCTCGCCCTCCGGGACAGCATGAGCAGCCTCCAACCTCCGCTCCAACTCCATAATAGTCACATGAGACCAGTAAGGGCTAGCGTAGACATGAGCATTCATGGTAGGTTCATCCTCAGGCCGCTTGGGGAACCCAGCTCTCCGGGTAGACTTCTGCGACTGATACAATAGATCCTCGCAGCCATCTCCAAGACCCACCCGATAGCCATGCTTAGTGGACTCGACGGCTTGGTACCCAAAGTTCTCAGGCACATCGCAAAACTCCTTGTACCCCTTTTCCCAATGAGGAGTCTCCGGAACCACGCCATAAGCATTAAAGTCCTCCGGGCCAGGATCAAGATAAGAGGCCTCACCAATCTCAGGGAGCTTGATCTTCTTAATATCTAAAGCGGAGGGTGGTCGAGACGCCATCTCAAGTGACTCCCACAGCTGAGGCACTACGGTCTTCAGATCCGCGTCCTGGAGCACGCGAAAGCGATAATTCAGCAGGTTTGAAGCTTTGGGGCGATAGTAGGAAGCCTGGGTATCTAGACGCGTGGGCCCTGGAATCCACCCCCGCGGGCGGCAATACATTTCGTGGCAAGCATCAGCACTTGCCGCAGCGGCCACACCTTCGAACCTCTTTTCAAACTCCACCGGTTGGAAGAGCTTCTTGGTCGCGGCATTCATTGCCTCAAGTTGGGAGCTTTTCTTCTCATTCTTGAGGGAGCTATACTTCTTCTCTACCTCAACTAACTTCTTCTGAGATGTCTTCAGTTGGGCCTGCAGCTCATCGTGCCCAGCTAGCTTCTCCTTGGCCTTACAGAGTTCCTTCTCCACCTGAGCAAATAGTCTGGCGCTATACCTTGTGTAGCTCTGGTTCAACGCTTCTGTGCAGCGGGAGTCTCTCAGGAGGGAGTCAACAAAGGAGACGCTCTGGAGGAAAGATAGGGGTTATAAACACATGAGATTGTAAAAACGATACAAAGAATATGCATAAATAAGTTACCTCGTCTTTCTCCTCAGGAATAGTTTGAGAAGGAGTAGCTTGAGAAGGAGGAGGAGGAGGAGCATTCTCCGATCTTTGCCGGGAGCTCGGGGGAGAACCCTTAAGATCATCCGAAGAGGGCCGCTTGAACCGGGAGCTGGCCCTGACACTATAGTCTGGATGGTTGATGAAAGACTTCCACCCCGCAGTAGATGAAAACCCGGAGGGAGTCAATTGAGGCGCAGGGGTCGCCAGAGAGGAAGAGGACCCGGGGGCTTTTGTTGGCGGAGTCTCTGCTGCTGGCGGGGCTTTTGTTGGATGACGGCGGGGTTCTCGGTGAAAGATGGCCCGGAGGAAGGTCTCATATGTTGCTCCGGCAGGATCGTCTACTTCGAGCGAGAAGTCCCTTGATGACTGTACTCCCCGGAGTGCCTCTCCACATGAGTCATAGTGTCCGCGTACTGAGAGGGTTGAACTGAAACAAAAGAATGAAAACACAAGGGCAGTTAAGATTTAGAACTTAAAAAAAAATAGATAAGGACAAAAGCCCTTAAATAGGCACCTCCAGCCGGCCATGCAGCAGAGATCCGGGGGAGGGAGAAGAGGTCGGAATGGTATATTCCGCGAGGCCAGTAGTAGCCCGCGTTCCCAATCATATAAAAATCATCCACGTTTAGATGGGTTAGACGAAGCATCCCGTGGTCATTGGCTATGACCGCCGGGAGAGAAGACAACTGCTTTTTATCGGGGAAAGGGTATTGTTCCAGGAGGGCATAGGGTATAAACTATAATTGTAACTAAAGAACCCCTTCTGGGGGTATCCCTTGGCCGACTTAGGTTTGCCTATGACAAAGTCCTTGACCCCGGTCCGGACTGAAAAAGAGAAAACCCCAGGGAAGGAAGAATGAGAACGTTGTAAAGCGTAGAAGGACCGGAAAAGAAGAAGGCAGGGAGGGACAGCGCAGCTAAGAAGAAAGGCCATAATCAGTACTACCCCATTGGGATGTAACTGGGCCGGGAGCATCTTGTAAAAATTGAAGATTTCAGTGAATAGAGGGGGAGGGGAAGACTAAGCCCATACTGGAAATGGACCTTAGGAATACAGGCGACCTCCCTCTCAGAGACCCTTGGAGCGACCTTGAAAAGAGAAGCATTTAAAGGAAAAGGAATAAAAGAACGTTTAACCAAATCTAGGACAACCTTATCTAGAGAAGGAGGACCCCGGAGATGCCCAAGAACCGGATGCCCGAGGGCTTCACTCCATGAGTATGACCCCGAGGAACCTTCTCGCCGCCATCTTCCTCGAATATTTCCTCAAGGGGTTCCTCCCGGGTGGGACTCGAATGCCCGGACGGGGGCGAACCCGCCCCTCCAGAGACAGCCGAACCCAAAATGTTGGGTTCCTGAGAAGTGTCGAGGGCCTCTGAATGGGAACCCGGAGAATGAACTACGTCTGAAGGGGTCATGAATCAAACCTCAAACTGGTTCTGGACCCCCTCAGTGTCCAAGGAAGAATTGGTGAGATGTTGAGAGCTCATAGTAAAACAGGCTGGGAGTGATGGAGGAAGAAAAGAAAAATAGAGGTTGTAACTTACTCAAAGAAAGAGTTGGGCGTCTGGGAAGTGCGAAGGGAGATTATGTGAGAGGAGTCTGGGCCTTATCTAGGCAGAAGAATGAGAAACGCCGCCTCAAAAGGTGGAAAAGTAACTGATGTACAAGGAGCGAGGTAATGATGAATGTTGAATAGGGAAAGACGCCTCCGAAACTAGGATTACACAAAACTGGGCCCTACCTGTCGAAAAAGTTTTTTAAGACCAATCCCCCGCGGCATAAATGTCCGGGCCACCGGTCTGGGGGGCTAGTGATAATACTGGCCCAACATCCTCATGGGCCTGAAGAATGGCTAGCGGTCCAATCCAGACGATAGCAGTACCCTTCCCGAGCGGGCGCGTCCGTCCAAGGAAGAAGACAAGGAAAGCGACAAGCTGAAGTGGTCCTCACCCTTATCTTGTGCAGGCAGCCGCTACTATAAATACTAGTCCCAAATAGTGAAGCAGGTATGTGACTTTTATCTCTCTACTTCTTATTGAGAGTATTTCCGTACGGTTTCCTTCTCATCGTTATCCCCATCTCATCATCACACCGGAGCAGCTACCCCTAGGTAGCCCCTGGGGTCTGTTTTGTAGGTCCGCTGAAGGCTCCCCAGAGGACCCCCGGATAGCATAGCAGCACAGGAGGCCAGCATATTTGAGTAACATTAAATATATTCCAAGATAACATTGAAGAAGTATAGTTATCTTAGTGCATATAAAGTATAAACTTACAAGATTGGCATATTACATGCAAATTGAATTTATTATTCCATATAATCCAAAATTTGGCATGCTCAGCACAAACATCATTTTCATAATGTAAAGAGAACTTTAGGGATTCTATGTCAGATTTTTCATGCCATGGCTCTATAACACAAAAAATATCAATTTTAAAGTATGCAGTCTATTTAAGGATGTTCCATACCCCTAAAATTTCAAATTAAAACACATGTTTGGTTTTTTGGGTTGAACTGAGCCATCTGTCAGGGTAAGACCACCATTAAAGATGTTCATTTTCCTCTTTAAAAAATAAAAATAAAAATTTGTACCTATAGTGAAATTATCATGCATGGCAAGTTTATTTAATATGATGCACATTGACAACCGGTGGATACAAAATATTGGATAAATAGGTTTTAGAGGGGTTTATAGCCCCATAAATGAGTTCGAAAAATTAACTTTTAAACAGATTTAGCAACGCTTTATGTGGTCGCCGGATCTTTGCAACGAGCCTTCTTCAGTGTCACTTTCTATGGAATCGACACTTTTAATGGGCAGATTCTACCACCTTTCTAAAGGTGACATTCTGGTCACTTCTATGACCAAATCTTCGATTTCCGAGACTTGATTATTACCTCCTTGGCATGATCATAGTAGGTCTTCAACTCTTGCCATCGAAATTCTCCAATTTATACAAATTATGCTACAAGTTCCAATTCTAATGTTCGATGAGCAATTCAACTTCAAAGTTCTATAATTGGTACCAAACATTGCTCAAAACAAGTCTCAAATGTACTAAAACATGTATACACATAGGCCACATCAATATGAATTAGGTTCTACCCGTTTCTATTTGAGGAAAGAGCATCGAGAACTAAAAAAAAGTGAGTATGAAACTAACAAATTAAGCAACACAAGCAATCATGAATTATTGGATTTAATCCATGGTGAAAACTCTTCATGCCTTATATATAAACCCCTCACAATTTATTTTTTTGTACGTTTAGGTGTTTTTGCCCGATATGTCCTTGATAGGTGTGTTATGGAAATTATCGTCTCATATATCAAGTTCATTATTTAATATCTTTTCAAAATACTTAGAAAAAAAAAAGTTCATTATTTAATATCTTTTCAAAATACTTAGAAAAAAAATCGTAAATGTCGGCTAGACCTTTCAGGGTATAATTTTCAAAATTAAAGTGAGTGAATGAACCATACTTAGCAAAAGAACTTAGGTGTGTTCCGTACACTTTTCTCAATTTAAAACCATATCCCATCTAACACTAAAAAATAACAAAAATCAAAATCTGACAAGATATAATATTTATTTTTAGAGTATTGTAGTTTAACATGCAATTTTATAAGGAAATTAAATAATTTTTTAGAGTATAGTAATTTAATCTGCAATTTTATATGAAATTTAGAATTTATATACTAAATATTTTAAGTTGTCGAATGTATACATACTCCATAATTTATTTATAATATTTTTATTATTTTTAGATGACTCACTTCATATGGTTATTTTGATAAAAAAATGCTACAACAACGTATTATTACCATTCAGGCGTTTCAAATAAATTAATATTTAATATAAAAAAAATATTTACAATTTTTATAACTATATTAGAATATTAAATGTATTTAATTTCTGATTGGGTGTTTAAATGATGTTTTTGTATAAGAGAATTTTATAATTATTAACATGGATAGTAGGCAATTTCAACTATTCATTAAACACACTATAAACCTTCTCAATTTTCAATTTACTTAGTTGAAAAGGTTAGAAATTAATTTTTTTATTTAGTCACAATCAATCCATTTTTAACCGGAATTCACTGATTTCAACCATTTACTACCACCGATTGTTTAAATTCCAAGTTACATCGCAAATTAATTATTTTTTAATTTAGTCAAAACTAACCATCAATACAACCAATGCTCGAGAATGCACTATTTCCTGGAAAATCCACACCTTTTTAAAAAAAAATTTTACTGATTACAAAATCCACTATAGTAATTTTCAAAATCTTCCTGACTTCCAAACCGACCGTCTAAATCCCCAATTTACGTTGCTGAACAAGTTAATTATTTTTTAATTTAGTCAAAACTAACCGACGAATCCAGCCAATTCTCGAGAATGCTTTATTTACCGATTCCAAAATTTACTCGACTTCCAATTACATGTGATAATTATATACTATCTTTTAACTTTTAAGGAAAATATGTTTTTATTTTATTATTGAACCCCTCAAGTTAATAGAACATGTTTACCATACTTACACAAACAATGTTTATTAGTTACTCCAACCATTTTTAGAATGATCTCCATGTACATATATTTGAAACTACAAATGAACTAAGAGTGAAGTCATGACCATTGCATGGCTTTTATCACCGACTAATTATCACTGGATTTGGATGATATGATGCCATCTTTAACACTTGTGAATTATGATTTAATAAGTAACTTTTTATTGGCAAACCAAACCAACAAAAAGAGAAACATTAAAAGTTTAAAATTTAAAACGGACAAGCACATATAGTAAAAGGAAGCAAGAAATAATGATTTTCCTTTTCAGAGTACAGAAATGTGCCTTGTTGCTCTCATTGTGAAAACAAAACTCCAGATTAAGATGGCATCATTTTCAATTTTTCGTAGTAACCGTAGTCACCATTCCAATCACCGTTCCCACAAAAACCCCTCTCTCTTCACGTGCCCAGCATCAACTTATCATGTGAGAAAGCACACAGTCACACAGTGGTTTTTAGTCATCAGTGGACTAATCTTCCTAAAAACCGCCTGAGTGTGTCTCGCAAACCTCACCTCTCTTAAGTGTGACAATCGTGCTTATTAAATGTCTGACTCAGCTTATTGAGCTTCCGTTTTTGCGTGAACCGAGACAAGTTGAGGAAGTTCTGAGTATAAATTGAGGTGGGATTGCTCCAAAACACCATCTTTTTGAAGTTAGTCTATGTTAGCATTGAAAACATGGGCTGTTTTCAGTCCAAAACTGCTAATGTTCAGTCACCGGACCAAGAGCCTTCCCAGCTAGATGCTAAGCCAGATCTTAATGGTATGAACTACATTTCAACCCTTGTCTGAAGTATATGCTGTTGAGGGTGTTTCTGGGTTTTGATTTTGAAGCTAAATGCATGTTGAATGTTGTTAAAGTAGTGAACTTTATTCCTGGGTTTTGCTTCACTTGGTTGTAGGATTATTGATTAGAGCATATCTATAAGTACATAAATTTTATGTACTGGATTTAATTTGCATGATTTATTGATGGTTTTTAATGCACATAAAGCTCCATCTGTTACCTTATGTGCATTTCGTGCCATGCGCTTGCCCTCAACCTATTTGATTAACCAAGAATCTCAAGTAGTTGAATTTGAGGTTTTGCTTACAGTACCTAATTGTTTTGTCTGTGTTTCATTGTACACCTTGATGCTGGTGAAGAAAATGGGGAGCAAGTAGATGAGAATCAAGTTCTTGTGTTTAAGGAGTTTAGCCTAGCGGAACTCCGGGCTGCCACAAATGGGTTCAGCAGCGAATTAATTGTATCTGAGAGTGGAGAGAAAGCTCCCAATGTTGTCTACCGAGGAAAGCTCAAGAGCAGCCGGGTTGTAGCCATCAAACGTTTCTCAAGGATGTCCTGGCCTGACCCCCAGCAATTTGTGGTAGGTTCTCTTACTTCGTCTTCTGAGTATGTGTTCCTTACTTAAAATTTCTGGCTATCCCTTTCCTAATCTCATTTTGCTGGCTTTTCTCTGTGCTCAAGATCATTAATTCTGCTCTTTGTATATTCTATCTGCAGGCAGAAGCTGCTGGTCTTGGCAAGCTTCGTCACAAGAGACTAGTGAATCTTGTAGGATGCTGTGCTGAGGGAGATGAGCGTTTGTTGGTTGCTGAATATATGCCAAATGATACACTGTCAAAGCATCTCTTTCACTGTATGGTTCATCATAACTTTAGCCCTGATCTTATTTAAATTAAACTACTGCTTTGAGTGACATTTGTTTTTTAATTTTCTTGCATTTCCCTATAAATGCTGTTTGTGTTTACGGCCATTGATGATTAAGTTTGTGTGTCTCTTTCCAGGGGATAAACAGCCTCTTCCATGGGAAATGCGTGTAAGAGTTGCTTACCATATTGCGCAAGCTCTTGACCATTGTAATGCTGAAAACAAAAAAATATATCACGACTTGAATGCTTACAGAGTTCTTTTTGATGAGGTATCTTATTGATCAGCCTAAATTTTGTTTTATGTTCTATTCTAGCATACTTGCAAACAAATATGTTAGACATTATTCCAGATTTCTTTTATAGTTGGTTGTTTCTTCAAAAACAAATATTTTCCTAGTTTCAGTTTCTACACTTGAACAAGGTTTGCAAAATGTTCCACGCATTACTAGTTTTACAGGGTTTATACCCTACAAATTTTCTTCTAAGCTCTATCGTAGACTAAATTGAGCCAGCTATTAAATTATGTGGTAGTTAAATCATCCTTGAATCTTCAATACCTTAAGATAACATTTATTGCTGTAATGGATGATGAGTCAAGATTTCTAGTTGCTATGTTTGTCGTAAAAAAATTACTAACAATAATACTGTAGCAACATTAAAATCCACATGAATTATATTCACTTTCTATTTAATTTCAAAGCTCTGCATTTCCTGTATATGGTACTTACAATCTGCTCCCCATGAACAGGAAGGTGATCCCAGGCTGTCAAGTTTTGGTCTTATGAAAAACAGCAGAGATGGAAAGAGTTATAGTACAAATTTGGCTTATACACCACCTGAGTTTTTGCGCACAGGTATATTTTCCTGTTATTTTATGTGGATCAGTTCTTTTCTTTCTTCCATTTTTGTGTAACTTGTTCTCTTTATCACTAGCTGAACTTTAGGGTTATGGATAGGAAACTTAAGGAGAGAAGTAAAGTGAATAAAACCACTTTTTTTGCACTCTTTAAAATGGTTTTTTTTATTTGAGAACCTGAACTGTAATGTCGTATCTCTATAACTGATGGGGCTATTTAAACATAAATGACATCCACTGTGAGAATTCTTATAATAGTCTAAGTAGACTTTTAGTTAAAAATTAACCCTTTTTAAAAACAATTTTTGTTACTTCAGTGATTAGTTGATGACGGGTATACCCATTGTTTAGTATTGTAAGTTCTGCTATAATTCAATTTTTTACCTCAATTGAACCTGCCATCCAGCCAGTTTTCTTAATTTGTGTTCATATTCATGAGACTGTACAATTTATTAAATGAGACTTAAGGAGGTAAGTACTGTTTATAAAAACCTAGTATGTTTAAACTTGAAATCTTGGATATCTATAATAGATGGTTTGATGAATCCGCTGTTGTCAAAGCATCACTAAGTTGACTTTTAATCAAAATTGAAGTCCATTTTTTCCCACTAATTTTGTTGCTTCAGTGATTACCTGATGATGAAAATACATAATAGATTCTCTTGTATGTAGCTTCAGATATAATTCAATGCCTCACCTTAGAATTGAAATAATGCAAACTCCAGCCAACTCCTGTTTTCTTAATGATTTGTGTTCATATCCATTGGATTGCCCTGTTGCTCTTCTCCCTTTATCTGTTAATTATAATATGGGCTTTGTTATTATCTGCAGGCAGGGTCATCCCAGAAAGTGTAATATACAGCTATGGAACTGTTCTGCTGGACCTTCTAAGTGGAAAGCATATTCCTCCGAGTCATGTATGTGCATAATACCATGTTCCTTTGTACTTATTATGGTTTGCAAAGTATTATGGATGGATTTATCACCTTCTAATTTTTTTTATCTGAATCAAGCCCTAATGTATATTCCTTCTAGATGTCCCAAACTCCCAATTTACTTTATTCCCTTGGGTGATGTGCTTAATACTCCTCGCGTTTCACAAAAAAGAGCCATGTTACATTTATTTAGCATAAGATGTGGAATGGAGGGAGTTAATTAGGGGACGCTATACTGAGTTAATTAGTATGTTTTTGGTCTTCATATCATGCTTTCCTGTTGCATCTTTGACATGTGGAAAAAGTACTTGTTTAACATCTTGGTAGGTTGTTTGGGGCTGCACAGAGGAAATGAACTGAAACATTTTAGTTTAGAGTTTTGCATTCAAAACAATCACAAAGCTATTTTTGAGGATTCTTCTACTTGCAAAATATGAATTCAAGCTTAATTAATGAGATTTTTATTTTTTGCACTTATAAGGTGAATACAAGCTTAGAAATTGATAGGCATTGAACATATTGGTGTGTTTTTCTATGTTTGGACTGGCTGAGCACTTTAGGTTTTAAGTTTGAGGATAAAATAGCTAGTGCAGAAAAGGAGCAAAAGTTAGACCATGAAACTGACTAATGAAAGTGCTAGTCTGCTAGCCGTTATGCAACTAAGGAACTCTGCATTAAAGTTTCAAATAGCCCCTTTAGTACTTACCGTCTTATATAAAATTGTTTTATCATTTCATTTCTGTGGATTAAACACATTTTCATTCCAGGCCCTGGATCTGATAAGGGGTAAAAATCTACGGTTGCTTATGGATTCATCACTGGAAGGACAATATGCCGATGAGGATGCTACTGCACTGGTTGAACTTGCTTCCACGTGTCTTCAATATGAGACTCGAGATCGCCCCGACGTCAAGTTTCTACTCTCATCAGTTGCTCCACTTCAGAAACAGACAGATGTAAGCCTGTTGCTTATTAATTTTGTTATCAATTGCTTATAATTCAACTCCAGATAGATCGATATTAAATTGGAAAGGTTCCTTTTTTCCCCTAGGTGGCTTCTCATGTTTTAATGGGTCTACTGACAAAAAATCCAGTTGTGCTACCTACCCTTGTTTCTCCTCTTGCGAAGGCCTGTGCAAGAATGGACCTCACTGCAGTGCATGATATCCTTCTTAAAACAGGCTATAGGGATGAAGAGGGTGCAGAAAATGAGGTTAGCTGTGTATTTGTCTACTATATTTTTATGTCACTAAATGCAATTTGTGAGTAGCTTCATGTCATGTCTTGATTTGGAATTTGTTCTTTAATGATTCACTAAATGTACATAATTTGCTTGTAAATTTAATGGTTTGAAACTTGTTGTATCTCACCTACCAAAAAAAACAAAAAAATTTAGAGTCTCTATATTTTTTACTAGTTTTTATTGAATCGATGCTCAATACTAATCTGATGGTTGTCATCTTATTATCTTTAAAGCTTTCATTCCAAGAATGGACACAACAAGTGCAAGACATGCTGACCACAAAGAAATTTGGTGATATTGCGTTTAGGGACAAGGACTTCAAGGGTGCGATTGACTACTACTCAAAGGTTTGTCAGTTTTCATTTCACAAACTTGACATCTTTGTACCCATTTATGATTTCTTTTCCATTGCAATTTGCTTCTTTACTTGGTAACCCACTTCAAGAGTGAGTATGGTCATGTCAGAATATTGTGTGTGTGTGTGTGTGCGGTCTCTGCATGCTTTAGTTCATTCAAGGGGTGGGAGGGAATTGAATCACCTTGCTAGAGAGTAATCAATGCCATTCACGGTTCGCCTAACAGTAATGTTGTACTAGAAAGTAGGCCAATATTCTAAGAAGCCTTTTATTCTGTTGAATATTGCTAAGTGGGATAAAGTCTGGGTTGAAGTTTGCTGAACCTTGTCTTATTCATCATAGAATCTGAAGCCACCGAGATGCTACCATCACTATCAATAGTTAAAATATTCCATTTTTATCAATTCTATATCAATACTTTGTAGTTAACATTTTAGCCGCAAGTATTTTTCTTAAGGTTTTATTTTGAGGCCATTCTTCACCTTGTATGGACTACCTAATCTGACTGCATAAGTCATATATGTTTTACATCTTAATGCAACTAAAATAGTTTGGTCACATGGACATGAAAACAGAACTCTGCCTGATGCATTTATAACTAACATAAGTTGATAAATAAGTAGGTGAGAAGAAATAATTGTTCGAGAGGTTACTCTTGTAGAGGTGATTTCATATTAAAATATAGTTCCAGGCTGAACTTAGTTTATGTCTATCTTATTTTATTTGTAAACTGTACACTGTTATAGTTTACAGATTATGCCCCTTGAGTCATCTCCTAAGTTACTTTTTCATTGCAGTTGGTGTCTATAATGTCTATCCCTTCTGGTACTGTGTTTGTGAGGCGGGCAATTTGCTACTTGATGAATGGGCAGCCGGAGCTTGCCCTGAGGGATGCAATGCAGGCACAAGTCTGCCTGCCCGAGTGGCCGACTGCATTCTACATGCAGGCTCTTGCTCTTTCAAAGCTGGGAATGGAGACCGATGCACAAGACATGCTGAATGATGGTGCCTCGTTCGAAGCCAAGAAGCAAAATAGTTGGCGCATCTAGAGAGGCAGCATGAATAACTATTAGTTACAGCACCATGACTAGAATCTGAGGAAGTGTCCTCTCTTTCTTTAGGGACGGAATCAGCATTTCCCCTGGTTGGACGTGTTCATTCCAATCCGGTGGGGAAACTTACTTCTCTGCTGAACTACGAATAATAGTGCTATAGAAATGTATAAAACTGCCCGATTATCATCACATGTTTGTGCGATTGATTAGTTTTTTAATAATGACCATTGTCATTCTGCAGTATGTGTTGTGAGTTGTGACTTGCTAATTCCGGTTTTACTGTTTTGCATTTAAAAAACGGCCCAAAAGATGGGCTTGGTTCCCTTTTTACTACTTTTTTTTTTTGAAACACCTTTTTACTACTTGGTAACTCTAAAATGCAATTTTGTTAGAAAATGTGGTTTCATTTGTTATGACAAAACAAGTGGGCATATTCCGTGTTTTTTAAATTCGTTAGAATTACAAAGGGAATTTTTATGGTTCAAGAAACATAACCTTGGACGGTTGGACCACATGTTTCTTGAGTTTGTGATGATTTATTTGGGGGTTTTCATCACTATAATAATTTGTTTGGTTTCATTACCATCTAATTACCTTTTTAGTCTATGTATATTGTTGTTTTGCTCGGTACATTTTAGTCTATACTCATTGAAAAATTATTTTTACTTTACAAATTTTCATTGACTTGTCTCTATAAGGACAAAGACCTACACAAGATTTTCAAGAAATATGGGTGAAAACTAAAACTATGCCTAAATAAAAAGAAATTGGTTACTTTCTTCTTTTTCTATTCCCGTCCATTGCCTGCAACTCCGGCGTCGTCTGAGTTCCCGACACGGGAAACAACCGGAATTCCTCATGAATTTGCCAGCGAATTTACCGGAAAACATCCTAGATGGTGGATCAATTTGTCCGGAGAATGACCCATGGAATCGCCGGAAATTGAAGTACAGATGTGCATGTAAATTGCCGATTGGGTTCCGTAACTTTGAATTGGGATCGAATGGGTTCACTTCCGCCGACGGAAACCAATCTGAATTACGGGTCGATAGGCCTTTGAATTCGTGATTCACGTAGAGGCCATCACTTTACGTCATTATGGGCACAGTTCGTGATGAACTAATTCAATCATTACACAGTTCTCTTTGTAACTTTAGTGCATACTACTTTGATGTATATAGATCAGTTTGATGTAGTCCAGATTATCCAATACTATGTACTGACTTGTATAATGTATGCATAGTTTTTTTTTTTAAACGTATGCATAGTTCGTGATGGTTCATATTACGGTGAAACATCGATAAATTAATACTCGATAAATTAATAACCTCAATAAAATTAATAATTTATCCGGTCCCAACTTGGGACCAGTATTAAATTGGACCTCACTCGACTAAATAATAAGATAATAATTTTTTTGAAACCCCGGTGTATATATTGGTCCCAAAAAAACTATAAATTAATAATTACTACAAATAAATTCCATGTATACTTCAAAATTCTAAGATTGTCTAATAAAAAATGAATCTATATGAACTTATTTTTTGTTGAATTTCAAATCTATGGACATTCTACATTGATCAATTTCTAACCATGTTTAATGTAGTGCGTTTGTACCATGGACCAAGTTTTTGGTGCCATGAACTAACTTTTTTTACTTATTCAAAAACAATTTATTTGATAAACTCAATTAATTTGTGATTGTACATTCATATTGTGCCTTTGGACTTGTTTTTTATTTATTTTTCATCTCTATTACATTGTTACTAGTATATTGGACCTGGAAATTTAAAAGTCACTTCTTTAAATTAATAAATTATTAATTTATCGTTATAATAATATCTCGCTAAATTAATAAATATATCAGTTCCAACATTATTAATTTATAGAGGTTTTACATGCTCTTTATCTGACTTGATTAATTTCTTGGATCTTTTTAAATATTTTTCCTTGATCTTTGCAGTAATGTGTTTATTACTTGATCTTTTTCTGTATGATATCTTTTTGATATTTTATATAATTTTTTTCAGTTATCACTTAAACTTGATCTTTTGCAGTATTGACTTGATCATTTATGTTTATTATTTGATTTTTTCAGTTTGGTCTTTTTGATTTTTGATTTAAAAATTTCAGTTATCACTTGAGCTTTTATATATTTTTACAGTAATGGTTTGATAATCTATTTTATTACTTGATTTTTTTTCTTTTTGATGTTTTCTTTAATTTTTTAGTAACATTACTTAAAACATATACTCATACCAATTTAACAATTCTCTCTATTTACACTACTTCGGTTGATGATGAATTAAAGTAATTGATGTAAAGGATTCAAAAAATAAAAAATAAAAAAGGACACACAAAAGAGGTAAGAAAAAATCTATAAAAACAAGAAAAGTGGGGGTAGAGAAATGGGTAATTGGGGTCTCGAAAAGGTGAGGCAAAACGTTAGGTAATAACACAAAGCATAAAGTGCACCAACCCAATTCCACCATTAAAATGGAGAATCTGAGGTTCAGGATTTGATGATCTCAAAAGCCATTTAATTTGCACATCATCATCATCAACCTAATTAAAGCTAAAGCTAATTAAAAGGGTTGATGCTAATTAACCTTGACATAACATCACCCAAATTATATTTCCACTAAACAACCTTTATTAACACAAACTAAACTAAAAAGTTACTCAATTTATAAGCCATATTAAAGTATCGATCCATGGACCATGATCCATCCGTTTAAGTAAAAAGTTTTGACGTGGAAGTTTTAATTTGTATGCTTTTTTAGCTCATCATACGTCTATTAGATCAAATTTTTTGTTGGAGATTTGCATTTGATTTAAAATAGAGATATATATTATAATCAAATTAGATACTTTCCATTGGTGTTTTATAAAATAGACTAAAATGTATAAAAATTAAGAAACATTAGAAATACAATGACATGTAATTAGTTTATTATCTGATTTACTTCAAAAAAAGAGAGTTTATTATCTGATTGATATATAATTTGGTCAATTTTGTAATGATTATGTTTAGTATGTAAAACATCAGTCTTGAAAGTAAGGTCAAACATTAAAATGAGAAATTCAGTAATAATACATTAAATGATCATATTTAAATGGTAAAATATTGGATTTAAAAGTTGAATATCAACATTTATCCATGATCTTAATTGAGTCTGATATCACATGAAACATTCTCAAGTTGATCTTTATCTCAAAATACGCACGAGGAGAGTAAGCATGAAGTATATATCTATCTGTAAGATCATGTTTGCGTTCATGAATCATGATGCAACTTGGGAGGAAATTAATTAAGAAACTGAAAGTGAGATATGTGCTAATTAGTTTTAGATAAATTTCGATTAGATAAGTGTTAGACTAGATGAACAGATAAGTGCTACATTTCCGAGTAGGATTGATTTTTTTTAACGGAACTGATCGAATTTGAAACCAAAATCAAACCCTACCAGCTATTAATTTGAATATTACTGCCTTGATAGTTTACATAATAAATAATTTTTCATTTTGACTCCTAATTTATTCCATACATGAATGTAATTGTAATATAAACTTATTATCATTGAATATACATAAATGTATATTTTCAAATTTTTATACTTTTTTTTAATGAAAATGAAACAATGCACACATTCTGATACTGGGAAAATGCCCGATAGTGATTACAAAGTGGAATTTTTTTATGTTTATAGGATGTACACAGCCGTTTAACTTTATCTAGTGTATAAGGATAATGTTAAGGGGACTTTTATAACATATCTTGATAACTTATGAAACTTTATCTATTACAAGAGTAACAATTTTTTTAAATATAAAGCACTTATCAAACCCTAGAAATTTGAAATAATTATATGAAAATATTCTATTAAAATAAGTCTGCATCCCCCTAACTAGTAATTCTTTTATATAACATTCTTTATAACACCAATTGAGATTTTTATATATGCTAGCTGCGTGTCTTTTACGTCTTAACTCTAATTAGTTTGACATGAAATGTATAAGACAATCCTGAAATGACTTTTATAACATATCTTGATAACTTATAAAATTTATCTACTATAAGAGTAAAAGTTAAAAAAAGTTAAGCACTTATCAAATCCATCTTAAGCAAGTAGCTAAATATATATACTCCTCCCATCCTTTTCCAAATTGTAGTGAATTTTCTTCATATAGTAGGCAACATACAAATTTCCCTATTGATATTTTTAACTTACTACAATGAATTTATTAATGTGGCATCTAGATAAATACAAAATTTTGGGTGAGATTATTCATCATAGATTTATAGTGGGACGGATGATTTCTCATATATATTATAATAGTTTATATTACAAGTTTTATTTGTCTTTCTAACTCAATTAATTCATTTACAATAGTACTAATTTTCAATTGAGACCTGTCTCCATTGAAACCAAAGATTATATGAGACTGCTATTGATTGAATTTGTCGTTGGTGAGCTTTAAACCCGCCGATTTCCTTGATTGAATTTGTCGTTGGTGAAATTGACCAAGGAAATGATCAAAGAAATTGACCGAAAGATCAAGCAAATTGAACGAAATATCAAATTAACTGAAAAATCAAGGCAAAACAAAAATACTCAAGCACATTGATTGAAAGATCAATCAAACTGACTAAAAGATCAAGCAGAAACAGTAAATGCTCATTCCCATACTCTTGGTCTCTATATGGACAGGTCTCACCCAAGACTTTCTCTTACAATAGTTAAAATAAAAAAGAAACGGAAGAGACTACCATCCTGTGACGAAGAGGTTTAGTCAAATAATGTATGATCATTGGATTAAACTTAAAGAAATGATAAGTTCCAAATTTTAAAAACAAAGATAAAATTCAATTCTTGCAAAAAAATATAAAATTACCAGGTACAGTAGATTGTCAACTCAACATTTAGTCAAAAATAAAGATCATGACCATATAATTTTCCATTTAAACTAACTATATAAAGTTTTTAAAGATAAATAATAATAAATACTATAATAAAAGGTAACGCAACAACAGCATAGTATATGTACTAAGCTACTTTAAAATGTGAAATATCGATTGTCCTCTCATACGATTTCGTTGGAGACTTTCTTTATAGCAAATACTAATGCTTCGATCTATTCAGACACATAGTTATATACATTATAAATAATAACTGACATTAATTGAAAGTGTGTAATTTAATCTGAAACCGAAACCAAATTTGCATAGTCAGCCAACACAAAGTCCAATGGACTTGACGGCGAGGAATTAAAGTAGCGCAAGTGGTTGGCTCAAACACCATAGAAATGGAAATCCTGGAAAAAGAAAGAACAAAGGACGCAAGTTTGGAAAATAAGCACCGGATCGTAACAAAAATGTTGACGAAAGAAACCTGCTTTACAGCTTTGGGTTGGAAAATTGTGGGTTCCAGATTGATAAGCACTCACCTTTATTTTAAGATATTAGAGTGTGCTTATACATGATAGTGATCGCATACGCATGATCACTGTCGCGACTTTTCTATGATAAGCACCAAAACTAATTAAGAATTGAATATGAGCTATTGCTTTTCAATTTTTCTTTCACCATCTCCTATGCAAGTGTGCATGCAGTTTTTTTCCAACTTGGACTAACTAATGACAGTTTTGGTCTTTGTTTAATCCTGCTCCTATGAGAAGGGATGAACCCAAAAACATATACTCCCCTACCCTTTACTTTGGTAGTAGATTACTTGGAGGAATATTTTTGACATTTCTTATCTTCACACATCTGAAATGTAAAGAAATGTCTGGTGGAAATGAGGCTGAACAACTGTAGATGTACAGTGTAAATGTCCCCAGTGGCGAATCTAGCACTATTATTTTAGGGAGGCTGAACAGTATTATGTAGGGAAATTTTTTATGGTGTGCGGGGATGGCGGGCCCGGTGGGAAACAGCCTTTGAACCTAAGATCGGCCGGCGATCGGCGACGGCCGGTGGGACAGGTTTGGATTGGGATTTTGGATTTTGGTTCAGTCGTTCAGAGCTTCTGGTTCACGTACCGTGTACGTCTGGAATGAGGCTGACCAAATTCTTTATTATTTGATTTTTTTTTTGCCTAATTTAGAATCAAAACGACGTCGTTTTGATTCGAATTTAGGCAAAAAAAAGCGCAACGGTCATCTTCTCAGGCGGACTCAAGACGGCAGCTTTGGCGGATACTATTCCTGGCAGCGTTTCGACTAATTTCAGGGAAGGCGTACGCCTTCCTGCGCCTTGGTGTACGTCCGCCACTGAATGTCCCTATGCAGATAATCTAACGGCTTAGATTTGTCATTATCACAAAGTAACTCACTACCAAAATAGATATAGGCTCTCCCTGGGATGAACAGCTCAATTATAGAAATACTGTATCAGAGTTTCACAATAGTCACCTTTGATATACATCATGTTTCGTTATTTAATGTTGAAATTGCTAGATAAATTATTGAATTTTTAATCTCTTAAGTTCTACACCATTTGAAATCACGATAAAATTGAGAAGATTTTTTATAAAACTATCGGACTATAACCTGATAATTGAATTGTTCTTCTGGTTCACTTTTCTTGTAGTTTCTAACTTTTTATTGCTTCCATTCACTCAAAATTCCAAAATCTATTTACGCTCACTGTTTCATCTCATTCAATACCCCAATATTACTTCAAAAAAATACCCCAATATTAATAGAAATTTAATTTATTTTTAGTAGTGAGTACGTCAATTATAAACTTTCTGGATTTTCCATATAAGTATGTTTATATATAGTTACTTCAAATATTTGTTTCGTAAACTTTGTTAATTATATTTTCTTCATTTACTAATTTATTTATTTAATATTATAATGTACTAATTAACTTGAGAGAGTTTTGTCTGAGACATGTCCATGGGAGTGAAACTATACCAACAAATTAATAAACGGAGTTCAACACGTAATTAATTTATTTTCGGTGCCATTCCATACAAACTATCATATTAAACATAAAAGAAATTTTTTGTCCTACCATAAAATTATACATATAACATTTTGAAATCATGACAGTTAGTGGCGTTTGATGAATACTTTTTACATGTGTTATTCTGTTATTCATATTAGAACTAGTGAAGTAAATAGAAAATTGGGGGCAGGTAAAACATTTGCATTTATACATTATTCACGGCGGTTATCAACTTCATTCTCATCCTCATATATATCGAATAATGTAAAAAGATAAGAACAGACTGTTCATTGTACGTAGTTGATAAGAGCATTTTTCTTCTTCATTTTGTGTAAAAAAAGAAAGATATTTTGTTGAAATTTGGCCAGTCTTATAATATTTTGAAGAAACAAATTATCAGTGGATGAAATTAGATATGTACGCGAAATTGATGAGTCAGCCACCGGATATATTTGTGTAGATCGTCGACTTGACCGTAACCGTAAAAAAGACGGCAACAATTATCTAATCTTTCCTGACGCACAAGTTATATTATTATCAGATATTCCATTCAAAGTCGAATCACAACTGATAATTAATTGAGAGAATTTTGAATGAGACCAATTGGCAAAGGGAATCATTTGCTGTTTTTTCTTGATCTTTTCAGTCAATTTTCTTGAACATTTTTTTTTTTACTTTGATCCTTCAGTTAATTTGATCATTCATTCATTTTGCTTAATCTTTCAGTCAATTTCCTTGATCATTCCTAATCCTTGTTACATTACTGTTATTTCGTACAAATTCACACTGAAACTCAATCTCGAGTCGGTTCATGTGAGACGATTGAGTTCTGGCGACACCAACAACCTAAAATCTAGCAACGGTGGCAGTGTTGAAATTCACCAACGGCAACTTCAACCGATAATGGTCCCTTATTGTATTTGGTATCTATGACAAGTTTCAAATGTGAATTTGTATAATTGGAGACATCATCAAGATAAAACTTAAATTTTTATTCCTACACTTTACATGCAAGTTGAACAATTATTTTACCTATTGAATGATCATTTTATATAATTTTAGTGGGATCATTTAAGAAATATATATATATATATATAATTACAGTTTGATAAATGTTCACTCCTTGAATATATATTTTTTCTAAAAACAAATTAAAGTGTATGGACAGTAAATAGATACACACCGTAGATTAATCATATAATATTGATATAGACTTTATTAGCAACCAACTAAATGATGTGACTTCGTATTTAGTCGATAATATAAGAACGTGTCATTTTGTACTGTTACTTATATGATGGATATATGCAAATATTTATTGACTTTGTGCTTTGATTGATTAAAAATAACCATTTAGTAAACTCATTTGTTGATCAATCGTGATTCATTTTGTGGTGATAGGATTGAGTGTCCTACAATTCTTTTGCTAGTAATGTCAGGGTTACGACAAATGCATCATTTTATAAGAAAAAAACTAACAATTTTTTGAAGAATCAAGACACATATTTTTTGTTTGCATGGCCCTTGTCTAGATTGTATTCGGTTTTCCCATTTAATTTTACGAAAATAATTAAAATGTGTTGAAAACCAATGATTTTTGAACGAAAAGAGTGTGTAAATTCAATATATCATTACGCTACGTTATTACGTGTAATTAATATTTCAAACATGTTGAAATTAGTGACCCTTAACAAAAGGATTCTGTTTGATTCTTCATTTGTATACAAGAAAAATTGTATTATTAGGCATCTACACGTCGGAGTTTGTAGATTTCTTGGTTGGTAAGGCATTAACCTAAAATTATGCCACAACTTAGCTACAAAGTTTGAAAATCAAGATTACAAATTCTTAAATGAAACTATTCTCAAAAGTTTAATAGATAATTTATAAAATAGGAACATATATAAAAGTAAGAAGATTAATAGTAATTAATAAACTGAATAATGTACAAAACATCAGAGTTTGATAGTGAAAATATCCATGTAGTAGAAGATGAAGAAAATACATAAAAAATACATGTAGTAGAAGAAAATGAAAGTTGCAAATTGAAGAAGATGAACAACACTTCTATAGTAGTGTAACTTGCAAATCCGTTAACGACAAAAGTAGAATGAAAAGAGATTAACCAAAAATATAGATACATGCACAAAATGAAAATAGTAACCGACAAGATAATCTCCAGAGTCCAAAGTTCCAAATGTGTCAATGTCAATACAGCTTTAATCCTTCACAGTCTTTTAACCTTTCTTTTTAGCAAGCATGCATCATATGACCAAATCAGTCCTTTTGTAGCCAACCTCTTCACGCCTCTATTGCCTTGCCTCCCATCAAATAAGACTCACTTAAAACAACCAACTATTTTCCAGCAATAATGAAAATGGAATTAATTTTGATTTACCCTTGTCATAAAATATTGTGAGGAAGAAATGCCAAATGAGTATCACTGAATCATCATGCTTAATTTGTAAACAATCAGTTTTGAAAGTGAGAAAATTAGACATGAAAGTGAGAAAATCAGCAATTACACTAAATGAATATAAAAGGCCAGGTTTGAAAGTGAGAAGATCAAGATTTGTTTCTGGTCTCAAATGAGACCGATCTCGCGGAAAACTCTCTTTTGTTAGGTGGTCATGAATTAGCTAACTCTTTGAAATATCGAAAGATAAAAATATATTTACTTTATGATCCGAGATTCTTAAATACATATTCTCATTTGAGACCTGTCTCTACAGAGATCAAGTACTATAAAGACCGTTATCGGTTGAAATTGTCATTGGTGAGTTTCAACCCCGCCGCCGTTGTTAAATTTTAGGTTGCTGGTGCCGCCATAACTCAGTCGTCTCACATGTACCGACTTGACACTGAGTTTCGGTGTGAATTTGTACGAAATAACAATAATGTACTAAGATTAAGAATAATCAAGGAAATTGACTGAAAGATCAAACAAAATGAATGAACGACCAAATTAACTGAAAGATCAAGGTAAAAAATGAATGCTCAAGGGAGAACTGACTGAAAAATCAATCAAACTGACTAAAAGATCAAGCAAAAACAGTAAATGATCATTCATTTGGCCATTGTTCTCTACAAGGACATGCAAGACGTTTTTTTAACATATCAATATTATTTCTGTTTTTAGAATTAAATATATTAAATTTAAACCTATTAAACTAACCTGAACTAAATTTGAATATATTAATGTAGTTTGAATAAGTAAACATAGACTTAACTTAGGTGAATCTAAGATAATATTAGAAAAAAATGCCTTTAAACTCCTCCAAATTAATTAGGTCCTATCAATTCTTCTTTAATTCATGATTTGGCAACACAATATTGGTGAACCACGAACATTTTGTTGCCAATTATCAATTTGCCTGCTCTCGTTGCGCGCAACTTGGTTTTAATTATCACACATTTTTCTTTTATAGAAAAGTTCAAAAGGCAAATTTTCACACTTTCTTCAAACACCATAATTGCATTCTCCTAATCTCTCCTTAACCCCAGCTTATGTAATTAGTTAATGCACTTTCGAAGCATTTTCCAATGTCAAATCGAAGACATATTTGGGATAAAATGACTATAATAAAGCATTACATGTTGTAGTCTTTTCATTTGGGTAAAAATTACCTGTTTTGTTGGGGCAACAATTAACATATTAGTTTCATTGGATCATTCGTAAAAATTCACCTAGATTCCATCCATTCTATACTAACGAATTTGTCAAATAAAATGGGCCCCACTTAAGCTTCTATACTACTGCAGCAATGTTCTCTTCCACTCATTTGTATTTTGATTTAATGTAATATTTTAGTAATTTTTTCCCAACAAGTAAATTACATCTTTATATTTCCACTTTCAATGCATCGTATTTTAAGTTCCTGTAAATTTTGTGATAAAAAAAAGACAATCTCAATTGATCTCACTGAATAAGCACGCTTAATATGCAAAAGACCAGTCTTGAAAGTAATAAGATCAGAAATAATAATGACTCAACAGTGTCAGTTGAGACTGCTTTAACAATAAATGTGAAAAAAACATGTTGCCAATTTTTCAATTTGATGATAGATTATGGAAAAACAAATTTGGTTTTATGCCAACTTGATTCAAGTGCTCTTTTGTGAAGTAGTTTTCCATGATATTATTTGATGAGCTTATGACAGCCACCATTTGAATAAAGAATTGAAGATCATCACTTTCGTTACGTAACCTAATCATTTTATTTTGTAGCCTTCTTCGCAACTCTCTCGCCTCATCCTCTCTATATATACAGGGCTCGTCTTTTGCACTCCACCATAACCTTAGCTTCTCTTCTTCATCTTCTTCTTAATCCCACTCAGAAGATTAATTTCTTTCTCATCAACATTTTGACTGGCTTGATTAAGCTAATTAAATTGTGTTCATCAGAAAAGAAGCAACCTTAATGTCTTTCCCAAAGACATCCGATCAAGTGGTTAGTGAAGCTTAATTCTCTCTTAATTAACATTGCTAGTTTCTTTCACATTTGTTTAACCATGATCCTCCTTATGATCCATGATCCAAGGAGGGCGGATTTCCTTACTGTTTCGAGATGACACGTGCCATTTCAGTTATTTACTTTGTTAAAGTACAATTTGAAAATTTTCCGCTGTTATCTTTATATTATATGTAATTTATAAATTAATGCTCTTTTACTCTCTTTTTTCCTATATTTTATATCAGTTTAATCTAGTTATGTAGAAATTAGTCGAAAGAATGTTTTGCCTAATTATTATTATATATATTATTATCAAGGAAAAGAGGAAGACAATCTTGTTGCCCACTTATTATGGAAGTTAGGCATAAAATGATATGTATGCAATTATGCATGAGGTACTTAAATAATTAGCTATATCAAGAGCATGCATTTGGAGCATGCAAGTCGATCTTTTGCTCCACAATTTATATACATTTTAATCAAAAGTATTTTAGTTACAGAGAAGAAGGTCTTGGGTGAGATCGTCCTACCATAAACTTATGGTAGGACGAATGATAGTTCATGTGTTTAATGGATTCGTTCATGTGTTTCACAGCTTTGTTAATTCATTTACATATTGTTATAAATTATAACAAACAAAATTGTGAAACACAAGAACAAATCTGTCAAACACATGAACCCATCTTATAACAAACAAAACTGTGAAACACATGAACAAATCTATTAAACACATGAACTATCATTCGTCCTACCATAACTCACCCAAGACTTTGTATTAGTTACAATAGTCAATGATTAAGTCAAAGAGGAAGAAATTAGTCAAAGTCATGAATAAATTTGGTTGCTTGATTGAATAACAAAGTCGTGTAAGTAACAAGGTTTATTTGAATAGTTTCATTTTCGTAGTAATGATCGTTGGCCTTTTCTGGACCAAACACAAGTACCATTCATGATTTCAGGATTTTTGTAAAATTAAATTATTTCTCTTATTTTTGTCGTGTGGGGCTGAGCTATTTGTATACACTATATATATGTTGCTTCATGAATTTATTCACCAAATCAAAGATATATACCACTTTGAAATTATTGTGTTGTGTGCTACATTTGTTCACTTGAAGAAAGTGTCTTATTTTATAAACTATATTGTTAAATTATAGTATTAATTAGTATTAATTTTTAGGTTGAAATGGAGAAGAAAAGAACGATGGATCTCACGGCAGAACGCACTTTGGATGGAAGTGTTGATCGTCATGGCCGGCCTGCCATTCGTGAAACCACCGGAAAATGGTTCGCCGGAAATCTTTTACTCGGTATATAATTAGCCATATGTTTTTTTTTTTTTACTGTTTGTAAGCTTTCTTTGTAATTAAAAAGATAATAAATAAACTAATGAGTTTGTTAATGGTTTGCAGTGAATCAAGGGCTAGTAACACTAGCTTTCTTCGGGGTTGGAGTGAATCTGGTGTTGTATTTGACCAGGGTGATGGGTCAAGATAACGCCGAAGCTGCTAACAGCGTTAGCAAATGGACAGGAACCGTTTATGTTTTCTCTCTTCTCGGTGCCTTTCTCAGCGACTCTTACTGGGGTCGTTACAAAACTTGTGCCATTTTTCAGGCCATTTTTGTTGCCGTAAGTCTTCTCACTTTTACTTTTTATATAATATCACTAGGAAACGTTTGCTTAATTTTATTATACAGAATGATTTTTGATTAGACCAATATCAGGATAGAGTACAAAATTTTCTGAAAATTAAACATGCATAAATATTTATTAATGAAAGTATCTGATTATTAGTTCGGAACTAACAAAAAATCCTGCATAATTAGGTGTACCACTAATAGGACGATTAATTAAAGTATGATTATGACAATACATGAAGAGCTAGTTTAGTTAGTACAGTTTGATTAAAACGACATATAATAATAATGCAACTAGTTATTCATAACGTGTGCCTAAACTAAACTGTTTGTATAACATCAGGGATTGGTGTCGCTATCAATATCGTCGAGCCTTTTCCTGGTGAAGCCGAGTGGGTGCGGCACAGAGGAAGACGCGTGCGGAAAACACGCGGCCCCGCAGGTGGCCTTCTTCTACGTGTCCATCTACCTGATCGCGCTCGGCTACGGCGGCTACCAACCCAACATCGCCACCTTCGGCGCCGACCAGTTCGACGAGGACCACCCGCCGGAGAGCCACTCCAAGGTCGCCTTCTTCAGCTACTTCTACCTCGCCCTCAACCTCGGCTCCCTCTTCTCCAACACCATTCTCGGCTACTTCGAGGACGAGGGCCGGTGGGGGATCGGCTTCTGGTCGTCCGCGGGGCTCGCGGCGGTCGGATTGCTGTTATTCGTCGTCGGGACGCCGCGGTACAGGCATTTCACGGCACAGGGGAACCCTCTGTCGAGGTTCTGCCAGGTTCTGGTTGCCGCCGGGAGGAAGTGGAAGGCCAGTGTGCCGGCGAATGGGGATGAGCTGTACGAGGTTGTTGGGAAGAAGCAAGAAGATGAGCACAGCGTGGAGAGGAAGCTCCTCCACACTCATGGATTCAGGTATTCACTAGTTTGCATATATATACGTTGCGATTTTGCTGATTTGGAATCTGTAATTAACAAAATCATTTTGAAAATTTGCAGGTTCTTGGACAGAGCAGCGGTGATCACATCGAAGGAATCCGAGGAGAAAAGCTTGTACAATCCATGGCGGCTGTGCACGGTAACGAAAGTGGAGGAAGTGAAATGCGTGCTAAGACTGCTCCCAATATGGCTATGCACAATCCTCTACTCCGTCGTCTTCACCCAGATGGCCTCTCTGTTCGTGGAACAGGGTGCCGCCATGAGGACCACGTTTTCCGGCTTCCACATCCCGCCGGCCAGCATGTCCAGCTTCGACATCCTCAGCGTCGCCGCCTTCATCTTCATCTACCGCCGCCTCCTGGACCCGCTTGTGGCCCGGGTCAGAAAGACAAGCCTCTCCGAGCTCGAGCGGATGGGGGTGGGGCTCATCATCGCCATCATGGCAATGGTGGCCGCCGGAATCGTGGAGCATTTCCGGCTGATCCATGCCCGGAAAGACGACCCGAACTCGAGCTCCCTCAGCATCTTCTGGCAGGTCCCTCAGTACGTCTTGATCGGGGCTTCCGAAGTCTTCATGTACGTGGGACAGCTGGAGTTTTTCAACAATCAAACGCCTGATGGGTTGAAGAGTTTCGGAAGTGCGCTTTGCATGACGTCGATTTCGCTGGGGAATTACGTCAGCAGCCTTCTGGTGACCATTGTGATGAAGTTTTCGACAGAGGATCGCATGCCGGGATGGATCCCCGGAAACCTCAACAGAGGTCACCTGGACAGGTTTTACTTCCTTCTGGCAGCGTTGACCATGGCTGATTTTGTGGTCTATTTGGTTTGCGCAAGATGGTACAAGTATGTTAGGTTTGAGAGCAGGGTTTTATCTATCACTACCGGTGATGATGACCTAACTGGTGATTCTCAAGTCTAACCACTTTGATGATCAATTCAAGTCATTGTGTTCATTTATGTCCAAGTTATAAAACGATATTGTTTCGTTTTATAATTTGTAAATAGAAGGATATGCATGGCAATTTGAAAGATCTGGTCTGATCTGAACTGATCATCAATGACAACTTTATTTGTCCGCCCGAGCTTAGCTCGAGAAGAGGAAGACAAGGTGGAGATGATCGATTTATCCAAATAAGGGTTTTGGGATGAAATTTAGTAGAGATGGTGTCAATGCAAGAGTGTAAGGAGGTTCATGCATGTTACATAATTGTTGCACAATAACGTTCATTTGTTGTATTTGGCTTTGCATAAATCTAATGCCATTTATGATCTGGTCAAGATCGGTCCATCCTCTACCTTGTTGTGAGGCCATTGCAGTATAAAAATAAAATTGACCGGTGCATTGATGTAGATAGTATACTTTAGAAAACTCTATAATAAGACAATTAATTTCATCGTAAACTTGTTACAAAATAAGAGATTGACTTATAAATTCATGGGAAAAATTCTATAAAGGGTATGGTATAAATGTAAATTATTATAAAGGGTGTAAATTATTATTAATGTAAATTATTATGATATTTCATCTATTTATTTTATTATCCGCACTAGAAGGAAATAGGTCTCTCAAGACATTTCAAAGTGACTTGTAACATAATCTCCCGAGACATTTTCCCTAGTAAGACACTTTGTTCAAGTGTCTTGTTATTCAATGTCTTATAAGCACTTGTGTCATCTAAGAACCCCTATGTAGACATTTTTTATGTATTCACATGTTTAGTGCTGTTAATCCTGACACGAACACGAGAAACACGACACGACCGACCCAACCTGACACGTAATCCGATCGTAACCCGAAAATTATTAGGTTTAAACCCGACCCAACCCGACCCGACCTCAACCCGAATATTAATTTTAACCCGATAAATTTTGACACGAACCCGACCTAACACGAACTCGATGATGACCCGAACCCGACATAATACGAACCTGAAGATGACCTAAATCTGAAGAACTTAACCAACTTAATCATTCATAAATAGTTAATGTAATTTTAATTTATTTCTAATATCATATTTTTAATTGTTATTAAACCAATATATCTAATTTATTATAATTAATAATGTCAATTTTTTATTTAGTTTAAAAGGTTGTTTTATTAATATGCTCAAAAGCATTTTTTATTTGGATTTTTTTATTTAAACTTTTTTTGTTATAAGTAGTATCTATTGTGTCATAATAAATAATTTTTCAAACTTTTAAAAAATTTAATCCAAAAATGCTAGTTATTGGAGTTGAATTGTTCCTTTGCCAACTCATGGAATTCCTTAACCAAAAATACTAGTTAGGAGATTTGACCCTTAGACCTATGCATAGGTGATAGATCAAAATACCACTACACCACTTTGCTACTTGTCAATTTAAGGATAAAGAAATAAATATATAGTTTACTATTCCACAAAATCTGACTTTTAAAAATGGTCATAGTAACATATATGGAACTATCGGGCAACATATCTAAATATTTTTTCTACCTCTTCCGCTGCCTCAAAATATCGTAAAACTACATTTTCACATTTCACATTTCACATGACTTTAATTTTGTTTTGGATCACTCAATTTTATAGTTCGACACTTCTTATTTTCTTGGAGGGACCTAGGTGAAAAAAGTAAAAACTTTGTAGAAACGCCAAAATTGAAATCCGCTTGAAGGGATTTATAACCAACATCTTCGCAACAAATATTAAACTTTTAACATCATTAAAATTTGTATCTACATTCTATAGACGAGGTATCAATGCTAACATGTTTAACCTTTGTAAACTCACTAGTAAAGTCCATCAATTTGTTTTACGTCAACTAGTTAAACAACTTAAAAAAATATGAAATTTTTTATATGTATTTCATATATGATATTAGGAGATAATATTGAGTTATAACACCGTAGACATCAGTTACGTTGTTAAATTTATTTCCAAAACAAGTAAGATACTTGGAAAATTTGAAGTTACGAGATGTTTGACGTTCAATTCAAGGTGTATATTTATTAAATAACTTAAATGTGATGTAATGAAACGTGTGAGTGTATTCAATTAGAGATTTTTTAGGTTCAATTTGAGTATAGAATGTTTGAAAAATATTTAAATAACCATAATATCATAAAAGTGATGATAACTAAAATTTTAAAAACAGTGTGATTCAAGTATATATAAACAATTTAGTTAAAACTAAAATTATCAATTGTGTTATATACTTGAGTTGAACTTACTTCGATCTCGACTAACCCAACATCAAAAGTTGGCTTCTTCCAATGTAAGTTTTGTGTATTATATTTTTACTTAATTCGACTCAACCTTACAAATCTAACTCAACCCGATCCGACCCGAGATAATTCTTTCTGAACCCGACCCAATCTGACAAACTAGGCTGACACAAATCTAACCCGACACGAACGTGACCCGACACGACACGACACGACACGACACGACCCGATAAAAAAATTCTGACCCGAAATAATCCGACACGTATCAACCCGAACATATCTGACACGGACACGAAACCCGACACGTCAACCCGAATTGACACCACTACACATGTTACATATCTTTACACTTTTCGAGTTTAGGAGACATTTTACTCCCCCCGTTCCTCTCAATATGGCAGCCTCTACATTGGCATTTGGATTTAGGAAATTTAACTTTAGACAATAAAGTGGGCTTTGTTAGAGGTTGTGGGCAACTGGGCATGGACGTGAGCCAACTCTCCTTGCTCCATTTACCAAAAAGGACTTCCACTCATGCCATATTTCATGAGGCTGCCAAAACTGTATAAGGATAAAATGGTAATTTACATGAGGCTGCCATATTGATGGAAACTAAAAAAGTGAGGGTGGTTGCCATATTGAGAGGAACGGAGGGAGTATGTGTCATAATTGCTATTGTACTAGTGTCTTAGTAGAATGTGTCTAAATTAACAAATGTCAATATAATATAAATTTATATTATATTATTTGAATTAGCTTCTATATTAATTATTCAATTTAATTTTAATCTTTCATCAACTGATAGATACATTACAAAAAATAAAAAATAAAAAATAAAAAATTGAACATAATTATATTGAGTTTAAAACCACTAATCTTTATTAAAAAATCATACGAATGCATATTTACAAAATCAAATAGAATTGTCAATATAAATTATTGCCTCATAATACTCTAAAACAAACTAAAATTTGCAATCTAGCTATGAATCAATCGGTAAATCTCCCACTTCATCCATCATTCCATCACTGATTCAACATGTTTTACCTGCATAAATGTTGTTTAGTCGAATTGTCAATAAGTTAAGAAGTTCATTTTTCATAAAAGTGTACTTCAACAAGTAAAAATGAATAAAAAAAATTGGTTCCTAATCACAGAACATGAATCTAACGATGAAGTACTTGGATGCCAATCATGCCAAGGTTTAAAAGTAATTATTTCATCTCTTCAACAACAAGAAAATTAATAAAAGAACTGAATTCCGCTAACAAAATTTCTTATAAGAAATAAAAATGGATTAAAGTTGAGCCATATATAATGGTTGATTGGAAAACATGTGTTATTTCAGTAGTAGTATTGGTGTTTTCCCTCGTATTCTATAACCACTCTTGTTAGTAGATTCATCAAACATAAGTTTCTCAACCACAAACTGTGTTAGAATTAAGCTTATTCTAACATAAATAAATTAAAATGCCAAACTCCATATCTTTACATGTGATAGTTGATGTTTGTTCACTACAAAAGTATCCTTATAGTATAATCAATATATGGTTCTTCAACAGAATCAAAATTTGAGGAGAACAACGATCTCGAATATATTTCTACGAGAAAACGTGAATCAAATTAGATTACCTGACAATCAATATAATTTTAAACAAACAATACAATTTACTCACCATGATTGGAAGTAATGGAATCGGACAAACATCAAAAACAAAATTCATTAACATGGGATGGTTAGGAGGTGTTGCTATCCATGATCGGCTAGAATTTGGGATACTGGGATGAATTTACGGGAATGACTTTTTCCTTTTTTTCCCTTTCGTGCCACTCTATTTTGTTTTGTTACAGAAGGGGGTTTCGTTCATGCCGAGAAGGAGGGTTTCATGCGGTTTATGGTATTTTTTATCTATGCATAATAAATTACTATATTTAAGATATAACACTAGTTATACAATGTCTTATAAGATGTGTCTTTATAGATTAGTGTCTTGAAAAATATGTCTTGAAAGGCCTATTTTCTTCTAGTGCTACAATCACACATTTTCTAATATACGGATAGCGTATATAAGATGTGTCCATAAATATGTCTTGAAAATATGTCTTGAAAGGCCTATTTTCTTCTATAGGTACAATCGCAAACCAAAACCTTCCACTCCAGGAGTCTGTGTCTTTCTCATCCGCATCTCAAGGCAATCCGATGCATATTTATCAACATTTCTTGTTTTTTTCAATAATATGAGTTACTTCTTTCCCAATAAAATCCCAGATCGGGTAGTTTACATAGATAGAATCTGATAGAATCGCATTGTATTAAGTAGCTAGATCTGAAAGTTTACATGAATTGAATCTTTCTTCTTAATTTGTACAGTAATGAAGGAGTATACATAGATAGAATCCGATAGAATCGTATTGTATTAAGTAGCTAGATCTGAAAGTTTACATGAATTGAATCTTTGTTCAGATTTTTGTACAGTAATGAAGGTCTAACATGTGATGCCCCTCTGCCATTACCTGTAAATTTTGGGTATATTTAAACACAAAATTTACCTGCACTTACCTGTGTGGATTACATGGTACAAAGAGTGTTGTAAACTAAACCTGGAAAACTAGTACACTGCACAAAAGCTAAAGTTTCTTTTTAAAATTTTGAAAATGCAAGACCACGTACAAAAACTTCTATGAATAAACTAGTCATCAATCACATCATAGCTTCAATTAATCTGGTTTTCTATCACATATATTTTTAGAAAACCCTGAATGTAAGGTTCGAGAAAGGCTCATTGAGAGTTATCATATTAAAATCCACTAGGAAAAGGTACCGGTTTAAAGTCCACTAGGAATCGGGCAAGTAAACATGAAGGGGAAGGAGAAAGTGTCATATAAAAAATAAATAAAAACAAAATGAAACTTAAAAAATAGAATTTTTGTATGCAAAGTGACTAAAATATTCCTAGTGGCGAACTTGAAGTTGAGTGGTGTAGCGCGGGGGAGAATACATGATGGAGGAAGTGATGAAGATCATTTGTATAAAATCAAACATTTTAAATGTAGAAATGACCAATATACCCCTAAAATAATAAGATTAATGGGAGTCAACTCACTTTAAATGGTCAAACTTAACGGAATGTTAAAAACATTTTGTAAATGTTAGGGCCTAAAAAGAATATTTTTTGAAAGTTAAGGTAAAAATTCAGATGATTTGAATATTGGGGGCTAAAATTACCTTTTTTACGAATGTTAGGGCTCAAAAAATGAATATTGTCATACATAAACATACGTAGGCCCGTTTGCTAGAGTTATCAGCAGATCAATTCAATTCAGTTAAATGTGATTTGATGAAATTCAAACTAATTCAGTCATGCTCTTTTTTCAATACATTAATTTTACTTCAGTTCAATCTAGTTCAATTCAGTTCAGCACTGAATAATACCAAACAGGTGTCTAGATATATGTTTATCATATATATTTGGAATATACAGACATTTTGTTCCTATAATCATACTACGTTGTTTGTTCCACACAATATTTGAAAAATAAAACTATTATAATTCCCGATAAGAGCATATGTTTGTCTAATTAAGAGAAGATCTCATGTGAGACCGGTCTTTATGGAGACCATGGCAAAAGGAATCAACCTATATACAAATAATAGGAGATCTCGGAGTTTTAGGACTATTTTATTATTGTTTTGATTTCGGCACAATAGTAAAATACATCAAAACTTCAGGACTAGAGTGCAAATAAACTAAAAAGAAAGAAAAAAAATGTCCTCTAAAACTCTCCGGCGATGTGCCGGCGGATTCGTCCGATGTTTGGATACATCTCGTCTGATTTAGTTAAATTCATCGGATTTAAACCCTCCGAAATGGGAAAATGGAGAGCTTACCGTCGGAGTCATAGGAGGGGGCAAAGATTGCGATGAGTCCAGGAGAAAAGATCCAGGTCGGTGTTGTCAGTGGAGAATGGGACTCCGCCGTTGCTGTGCTAAAAAAGATGAGCATGATAGCCGTCCTCTGAAGAGGGCTAGAATACCAGAAACTGACATCGATCAGTATCCCTTTTGCTGCTCACTTAGAGGTTCCTATTCAATAGAGATACACTGCAATACCCTGAATAATATCAAAGAAAATATAAAAATCAAATAAGCCCCTATAACATGGGCTTGTTTTTCATTTTACCTCAGGACTTTTAAATTGAATCTATAGTCTCTGGTCTTTATAGAGACAAATATGTACTAATTAAAGATATGATATTTATATATCATACATACTTCTTTAATTCTTATCAAGATCGAATGCAATGTGTAAATGTATGTTGTGAGTATATTTATTGTAATTATTTTATATTTAGGTGGCTATGAAATTCAAAATAGAAATTATGCTCGTATTCTTTATTTCTAAAGGGAACTATAATAGTTATTCATTTCAAAAGGTGTGTGGAATAAATGATCATTTCTGTCAACAGTATATTCTAAATATTTTTATACCATTTATGATGCAAAATACTAATGTCTTTAAATGGATTTAGAATTTGGTCAATTTCGTATGTGATCAAGCATGGAAATTGGAAAATAGGTTATTTATTATGTATGACTGTATGAGTAATGATAGAGAGGGAAAATTCTTAAGGGAAATTCTAGGGGAATGACATGGCACCTTAGTTGGCATATTCATGTCATCATCTCTTATAAATATGTCATCATCTCCCATAAATACTCATTAATTTATTTCCATTATATTTTAACTCTCTTTATATGTAGAACTAATCAGTAGTAATGTCGTGTAATGGGCCTGGTTCGGTGGTAATCCACCCTCTCTATAACTGAGAGGTCCAAGGTTCAAAACACACCCCTGACAAAATTGCGAATTTGAGCAATTATTGTCAGGGTCTACCCAGCGTAGAGGGGCCGATGGTGGTTTCCCAGGGGCCGTGTTGGTGGCCCCCGCTGTGGTCTCCCATGCTGCAGGTGGTGACTCATGATGGTGCGATCGGTGGTTCCGGCTTCGGTGGTTCGGTGGCTCGTTGGTGCAAGCAGCTGGGTCCTTCAGGAGGACGTCTCAGAGCTACGTGGATGGAGCGTGTATAGCTTCACTGTGCTTACATGGATCTAATGTGGTGTCTCCTAGTTAGTCCTAGATTAGGACGTGTATATGTAATAGGTAGGTTGTAATCTATCTTGAATTCAAAAAAAAAAAAAATCAGTAGTAATGTCTTAGAAAGTTTCCTTGCCCAAATCAAACTTATTATTTGCCTCCCAAATCAAACTTATTATACCAAATCGAACTTATTATTTGCCTTCATCTTTGATAGTCATTCATTAAATTAAGTCCAGTTTAGTCCAAAAACATTTAATACAAGTAATAAGACGGGAGAGTTTGTTGGTTGAGGAAATATTTTATTAAAAAATAAACAATACCAAAGTGGCGAATACTACAAGTGAGATATGTCTGTATAGGATTTTGGGATTTATATTTAGACCGAGTAATGTTTTGAGACTGAACTGAACTACATGAATCTGACTAACCTAAATTAAATTTAACCGAATGAATTTGAATATCAATGAAACTTTATCAGATTTGCCTGAATAAGTTTGATTTGAAAACTAAAATCTATCAAGGAAATATTATTAAATTCTATAAATATATAGGGTAAAAAAAATGGAAAGTAATGATGAGTATTTATGGGAGTGACATGGATTTGTAAACTAAGGAGCCACGTCATTCCCTAAGTAATTTTCCTAAGAATTTTCCCTCTCTATCATTACTCTTTATGTATTGTTTGATCGATCTTATTCTTAGATGGAAAATAGGTTAATAATTATGTTCATCTTTACCCGATCTCATGCAAAGATTTTTTTTTTTTTGATGGAAAAGATGATATGTTACCAACAAAAAAGTGTTCCCTTTCAGTATTCAGGCCTTCACTCCCAGCCATAATCACACTTATCTAAGACAGATCAACAATCTAAACAACTAACAAGCTATAACTGAAAATAACTCAATCATAACCCGCCAAAATCCGTGGCACCAACAGGCAACAGGTCAAGGGCCAAAATCTTGTTCTGAAAAATCCTCATGTTACGCTCAAGCCAAACATGATACATCAAACTTACAGTCATGTAGATGGTAGTTAGAATCGGCAAACCCAAAACCTTCCACTCCAGGAGAGTCTGCGTCTTTCATCATCCGATTCTCAAGGTAATTTCCGCGTTTCTTGTTTTTTAACAAATACCTATGCATCACTTGAGCTTGCTCCAAGGCAAGAAGATTATCATTTACAACTGACTAATATGAATCATATCTCGTCACTATATTGTATCATCGGTTTTTTGTAACACCAGCACAATGTCACAGTGTTACCAATTATTTCATATCGGTTTATCGTGATTCATAAATTTTCACAGTGAAAAGAATATGATTTAAGTAGAGTAGTAGCTATTTTTCTTTAAAATAGTGTCATGTAACATCACTAATTGAATCTTGCTATATACTTAGGCCATCTTTGCTAGAGTTTATTTTTAGCTGAACTAAATAGAATAGAACTGAACTGAAGTAACAATTAATGTATTGAAAAATAAAATCAACCTGAATTTCATTAAATCACATTTCATTGAATTGAACTGATTTACTGATAAAATCTAGCAAACAGAGCCTAAATATCATCACATTTAACAAGTTATAATAATAAAAAAAATCTCCCCTCTTATAATATAAGGCATTTATTTAACAGTATTTCAAAGGATTTTGGGAAAACAAGTTCGATCCCAGATCGACTAAAGAGAGGGATTTTTACCTCATCAATGGAGACAAGATTTCAAACGTTCCTTTCATGAGTAGCTATAAAAGATACGGATACAGATCATTTGGCGAGTACAAAGTCCTTGAAATCCCATATCAGTGTGGGGAGAGTTCATCGGGGAAGCAATTCTGCATGCAAATAGTCCTCCCACACAAGGAAGTTGGACTGGGGAGCCTGTTAGAGAAGTTGAAGGATGATGCTTACTTGCATTTTGGGTACTTGGAGTATACTGTGTTGGATGATTTAAAGATTCCAAAAATCAAATTCTCGAGCTGCATCGACAAGGAGGACATTGGATTTCCATTCATGGAGGAAGGGAAAATGATACAACTGACAAAGATGCTGCAGAATGTGGAGGGCAGAGTGTTTGACCTAGATGTTATTCAGAAAGCGTTCATAGAGGTGGATGAGGAGGGAACTGAAGCAGCTGCTGTAACAAGTAACATGTATAATGGCAATGGGTTTTGGTAGCTCCAATCTTTCGAAGCCAAAGCCACGCAAGATTTTTGTTGCGGATCATCCTTTCTTGTTCATCATCAAAGAGGAAGGATCTGGATTGGTCCTTTTTGTTGGAACTGTGCTCAATCCTCTTGAAGAGTAAAATGGTAATTGCTTCTTTTGGTATTGGTCTTAATTATAATACTGTAAGTTCGGTATTAGCAGTACTATGCTAGGACTTTTCACTAATGTTCAGAATGCTTCTTAGAATGGTATCATATGCCCATCAGTTGGATTTCGTAACATGTTTTATCTGTATTTTTTATAGCCTTACAGTTTGCAAACTGCTGCTAATTTATCATCGTTTTATTTTTTCGCCGTGCTAATTAACATAAATGTCACATGAGTGTGCTTAAGCAGCATATATCTTAAACTCTATAGAATAATTTAAAGCTGAAAGTTAAGAAAACTTTGAACCTAAACTTTTTTGAGAAATCTAGACTGCTGAAGCATTGAGTGAGGCTTTGAATTAAATATGTCCCTTAAAGTGGTAAAGTCTCTGTTTTGGATTCAAATATTGCTGTCTTCCTCAGTCCTCACAGCACACATATCCAGAGAGGAAACGAGCTGCGAAGAATTATGAGATCTTCATTTTTCAAATGTAGGCTAAAAATGGTTTAGAATTGATGGCTTTTGAAGTTTTGGTAAAACAATTCTTCACAGTCAAGGCGATTTTAATCAGATGACTTTACTACCTATCCATGCCTAATTCCAGACTTCACAATAGGGGCAATTTTAATCACACAAGTTTACATGATTTGTTGTATACGTATTAGTTTAGCTAGAAACTCAAACTCTATTGCTGAAACTCAAACACACTTTGGCTATAATCATCGTGTCCGATTATTCAGAGGAATATCAGATTTTCTTGAGATTTTCAGCATCGATCCTCCTCAATGTGGTTGAGCTCAGCTTGTTTCCAGAGGATCCTTCCGGAACCAGGTCAACAACCTCGATCTGCATGTATAGATTCGAGTGTCAAACTGATGCCAACAACAAGAATAATAAAATTAGCAGGCATATTACAAACCTTAAGCTGTGAAAGGCCTCTCTCAGCTCTCTTGTTATTAACTGATACTCCACCGGACAAAGTCTCCTTACTGTTCAAGTATCACCTCAAAAACAAATTAGTAAAACAATCCCAGACTTGAGGAAATGGAAATAGCAAATGTATGAACATTCTAATCGGAAAAACCACGTCAAAATATTAAATATAGCTTATATGGCCATTGAACATGCACTAAATTTTCCTCATGATTTGACAAGGCTAAAATAAACAAAGCTCGAGTATTCAGAGACTTCCAAACAAGCAGAGACAGAATCCCTTTGTAATAATAATGTCTAGCCAGATAACAAACATGCCTAAATATTTAATAATGACAAGAACATAAACCGATTTATCAATGAATATGAACGAGCTGGATGAGGAAGTTACCTCACAACAATCGCCTCCAAATCCTCATCGACAATCGAAGGACCGTAGGGATCCACTATAGGTTCTGCTTGCACCTTTAATGTAGGTTTAACAGACTGGATCACGTGGCAAAAAAAAAAGGATCAGTATGAAACCACAGGGAGATCAAGTTTACGGCTTTAAGCAACCATTCAATGCACAAAGAGCCAACAGGAGTTACAGGACTCCTATGATGATGTTAGCGCACCTAATGCATATTAAAAAACAAGTGTGAGTTTCTTTACCTTGATGAATTCTTCAACCTTTTCCAATCTTAGCTCAATAGGCTGAATTAATTCAGCAAACTGCAACACACCAATAAAGTAAATAAACATGTTAAGAATAGCTACAGTATTACAACAAATAAGACAGCAGAAATTCCAAAAACAAAAATGAACGAAACACCTGCTTTTTGATCAGCATGGGGCCATCACATACGCCAATTACAATGCGATCGCGGGCCAACTCTGCGGCTGCTCTTAAAAACTGGCGGTGGCCATCATGCAATCGATCAAAGGTGCCACCTAGAACCACTGCACTGTAGGAATCGGGGGGCGAAATTGATGTGGGTTCCTCAAACGACGCCATTTACTCTACTGGGATATTCCTAATTCAGAAGAGTTGTCATTTCACAGTAGCAAAAAACTTTGGTAGTGTTCAAAGTATAACCACAAACAAACCAACAATTTTATGCACATGTGGTCATTGAAGCAAAATGGCATCTTCTTTTCACCTTTTCGCATTATATACAGAAGAGCCATTCCAAATTGAGAGCAAACATATTCTACTCCCAAAAAAATGGAGTCCAACAGACACGGTTACAAGTAACAACATTATTGGGGAAACCGATCAAAACTCAAAAGAGCATCCAAACAGCTAAAGAGACGGTATACATAAATGAAATTCAGAGTACTTAATAGCAAGAGAGTCTGAAGGGATCATTAGATGTTTCATTGTGTTTAAATCATCAGATGTTTGAGTTACAATCTGCCCACTAAAAGGCTAGAATTCGAAACAAGGCCAGATCTGCTTTTCCAGTAGGTATATATGATTGCAGGCTAAATAATGCCAGTAACCATCATTTAATAGGGCGAGAAAGCTGTAAGTTGAACGATATGAACAGAGAAACTAGTCCATTCTACTGCATGTTGATATCAAGAAAATGAAAAGTGAAGCCTTTACACAATTCAGCTAAGCAGAAAATGTAATTCCAAGTTTCCAACACAGATTCTCTTCCCAGTACAGGATTTCCACAAAAAATAAACCATTAATAATAAGCAGTAGGAATTCAATTGAGAGAGAGAGAGAGAGAGAGAAATAAAAGTAAATAGCTACATCAATGTGGGCTAGTATATGCTTAGTTACTATCCCAGGTTCCAAAAAAAAAGATAAAGAAATTTCTCCTTATCAACTTATATATAAGTATCCTTTTGTTATAAAATATATTTCTCTCACAATATTATAACCAATATACATAGTGGTATATAATACGAAAGGACAATTAATACTATGATATGATCAGTGTGAGAATGGTGATTGAAGTGTGAGAAGGCACAAGATAAGGAAGTCTAATCGTACGGATTCCATACTTCTCAGCATGAAGTATTATTTTTAGTGATTTCACATCCCACTATAGTTATTAGCGTTAACGTGCATTGTTAAAGAAACCATACTAATGCTTATCCAACTAACTTGTATGTTATACAGAATATGTTTCAGACATTATCTCGCATGAGATGAAACTCTTATGCTTCCATAACCCCTTGAATAGGATTAATGGACATTCAATTACCATTAAAATTATAGGCATTAAAGTGTACTGTTAATGAAACCATACTACTGCTTATTTAACTTAATTGTATGTTATACAGAATAAATGTTTCAGACCTTATCTTACATGAGAGGAATATGCTTCCATAACCTCTGAATGGGATTAATGGACATTTAATTACCATTATTCTTTCATAACACATCTAAGTTAATGTTTGTAATTACATTCTTTCTTCTTTTTCATTATATTTAAACCCTACAGACATCCTTTCCCACTCACCTTATTTCTCTTTCTCAAACTCAAAGTTAACTTTTTGTTCGAGATCACTACCATCATTGCAGATATGAAGGGTCTGTTTTTTGTGGTATTGCTGGTTGCTACTCTTATTGGCAAAGTTAAATTTACTCGAATGATTTAAAGTGAAACATGTTAATAAGCATTTCCAGAAATTAAACAAAATGATTAATTTGCAGGGACTTGCCTATGTGGTCCTAACCAACTGAGCGTGAAGCAGGAACAAACCGGACAGTTATACAATTTTGCTTACATAGAGTACAAGGTAACAGTTACCAACCAATGTAACTGTCCCCAACGTCAGATTGTGTTCAGTGCCCTAATTTTAGGTCCTTCACCAAAGTGGACCCTTCGAAGTTTGCAACAAAAAATAACGTGAGTACCTTCCTATCAGGGAGTAGTCTCGCAGCAAAGGCATGTGTCAGCTTCACTTATGCCTGGACTCAACAATGGCACTTAACCCCACTCTCTAGCCAATCTACATGCTGACTGGATATTTTACCAAAGCTGCTTATATATGTTAGCCCCTAAATCTCTTCCTATGTATTCTTTTCTTATCTCTTCCGAAATCTTTTCATCTCTGAAATAAAGGTGAAATCTCTTATCTTCTTAAGCTGTGAAAGGCTTCTCTTAGATTGCTCTCATTAGCAAATTATTCGAACGACGATTCTATCCGAACCCAACAAAGCAATCCAACCAAACAAAATGTCACACATACAACATAAAAAAAACAAACAACAAAAATGCAGCCAGTGCCGCGTTCATCCTCAATTTCACCAAAATCAGTCATTAGTTTGCAAATAAACTCTAAATGGTCAATTAAAACCCTCAATCAGAGTCATATGATAAAAAACCATAGACTAACCTTAAATTTCAGTCCAAAATTGGTGAAAACTCAGCAACTGGAGCAGAATTGAGCAGCTGAGCCAGTCAACTTGAGGTAACAGATCAGCAGACCTGAGGGTGAAAAATTAAAGCAAATAAGAAATAGCAAGCATGGAACTTGAAGAAGAGCCTTAGTAGAATGGAAAAATGAACCAAGTTATCACAGTATTAAGAATTGCATAAAGGAACAAAATGTGACAGTCGTAACTGTGACAGTTTGAAGGCTAATAGATGTAATTAAAAGAGGTTGCTCCACTTAAAGATTCGTCCGTGAAACACACGGTACACCTTGCTACATAATTATATTCTTGTATTTTTTTAAATAAAACAAAGTCCAGCCTAACCCTGCAGTATAACTATGACAAAAGTGTTAAGCTAGAAAAACAGCACACAGCAGCCTAAGCAAGTGAACAAAAATCATGGCAGTAAATAGCACACCCAGAGGCAATGGCTGAAATGAAATGCATATAAAAATATTTGTTATGAAAATGAAAAACCTGAAGAAAAAGCAACTGAAACACAGGGGAACCGTACCGGCAGTATAATTAAGAAAAAACCTGCACAAAAACAAGCCTCACATTAAAAAAATTCTAAATCTAACAAGAAGGTCAAGAATAATGAAGCACAAACTATTGACAGCACACATCTTAAACAATAGACTGGGAAAATAGCAGTACAGAGAGGCATTGTTTCGGTTCAGTCGAATGAAATGCCATCTCAACTGGCTCAGTTGAAAGTCATCAATAAGCAATAGTAATTATGCAGGATGAAAGGGCCTAACCTAGCAAGTGTGAACAGAATTATGAAGCCTGTTATAGTTTGTTAAAAAATATGTCTACCCTTCAAATCTCGGCTAAACTGAAGTAGTTATCAATATGATTCAGTTAGATGAAGTCAAAATTTTGAATCAGTTCATCATTACCGAGCTCGAGTCTAGTTACATACCAATAATAGTTTGAAACAGTCCTTCACCCTAGTTTTTTTTTCAGGTGCTAATACGAAAGTTTTAAAGGGTTGCTGCCTACATGGTGGCCAATTCCACCTAATGTGAGTTGTGTACTTCTTCTCCATTTATTTTTTATAATATTAAATTAAAAAAAGGCAACAACGGGAACGGAAGATTCATATGAATGGAGGTAATAATATAGGTACTACAATTATAAGTGGATAAGAATCCATCATAGGGAAGAACATCCTTATAATTAAACTACCTTATTCTGGCACATGAATTTATCAAGTGATATGGCACAAAGGAAAGGCAAGCACACATGTACAATCTAAACTTTAAAGTATTATTATTAGGAGAAGAACGGATTTGAGAAGTTAAATTTAAGAATCATTTTGACAGGTTGGGAAATTTTTTCACAAAAGAATAAGGGGAACTTAGTTCAGACATTAAGTCGAAAACCTAGGATAAAGGAAAAGCTGAATAGCAGTGCGGGAAAAAGAGAAGTTTTTTTTTTTTACGGAGAGAAGATAAATCGAAGGCAAAGACAATCAAATATAACTAGCACATATGCATGGGTGGGAACAAGAACATAATTTGAATATCAACTGAAGAAGAACACAGTGATGGAGAGGAACAAATAATGTGATTTGTAACAAAAATAAGGGAAAATTAAAGCATGCATTTAATCAAGTATACAACAAACAGATATATTCACTCTGATCTTCCAATCTCTTAAATCAGAAGTAGTTAAGTGCCAATAAGGCCTCACTAAGTTGAATAGCTTGAATCAACTATAAAAGAACAAATTAAAGCTTCAGATCAACACTCAATTTTCATTCAGGACACTGTAACACGTGTAATTAAGTCAGTAGGCACTCTGTGTGGCCTAAGATTAATGCAGAAATAGGTGTACATTAATTTTAATTGGAATGCAGGTATCAATTGATGTGACTTGAAAATCAGAAATGACCTTTAATTGAACCAGCTAAAATACTGCTAAGGAATATGCTATATTCCAAAAAAAGGTTTCTTTACTTCTCTTGGATTCGTACTTGTATTCTTCATAATAATTTTTTGTTTTATACATTCATTAATAATATAGACATTTAAAAAAGGCAGCACAAACTGAAATAACATTGGGAATTCAGGAAGCCCACACAGAAGGAAATTATCAGTGACCTGAGCCGATGAATGATGAGCAGTGCATTATTTAGTGTTTGAGTAGCTTACGCATAAGATTATAAACTGAGGTATAAAGAAGGTAGAGAAGAGAAAAAACAAAATCCATGTAAGTTGTAACCTTAGATTTATGGTTGGTCTGATACAGAAAACTGTAAGAATTAAGGACACTGTGAATACTCCTTCACACATGGATGCAAAAATCCAAGAACCACAAATATTGATCTAGCCTAAACCCTATAGACATGGCATATGGCCTAATCATAATTTCACTGTGTGGCTTTAATCAGAAATTGCAAACGATTTTGGTTTAATCACTTACAAGAAACTGGAATTTGCATAAAACATAAGCAATTTCAAGGGGTGCTCGCATATCTTCCAAAGTTGAACATTATGAGTACTGGGTTTTATAGCAAAGCACCAGAAGATAGATAAAATTGAAGAGCAAGAAATAGTAGATAAAGGAGAGAACTTACTCTGGATTATATTAGATGAAGCAGACAAATCCTTGGCCAATTCGGACAGCAGTATAGGTTGAAGAGACGGGTGAAGCCAAGCTGAAGAGGTTGATTTCAGGAAGGAGCGGTTACCGACCACCATACCTGAACGGCAACATTTTGGGAGATCCTCTCTTTTAGTTTACAGGTAGATAGATATATTATTATTTTAAAAATTCAAAGATTAATTAGGGACTATAAAACAAGGAAAACTATAAAAAAAATTTTTTGATAAGTAAATAAGTCGTAGAATTGTAAACTCTCTGACCGTCGGAGATCAGGCACAGCGCCACCGCGCACATCCCTGGGAAAATAACTGGTCGTCTGAGCTGAGCCATGTGGAGAAACTCAGTGTCCAAACTCGTTTCTTCCTCCAAACTCAGGAAGCTTCATTCTCCTGATAAAAACAATTATGCCATCGGAACCTCGGTTTACCACGCTCAATTCTACTCGGCCACTTCAACGATCGCCGCCTCCGCCAGATCGGACTCTGCTGGGACTGCTCTCGACGCGACGCCGTTTCCTGCTCTCTCGCCCTCCCGGTTGATCGACGCCGCCAGATACTACGGCCAATGTTACTTTGAACTCTCCAAAGCTCGACTCAGGTCTAGTTTATCTTCGTTTCTTTTTTTGTATACACATTAAATACGAGAATTCAGTTAGTTGATATCCTGTTGCAATTTCTTTCAGTTTGTTGGTTGTGGCTACTTCGGGCACTGGATATATCCTTGGGAGTGGCAGTGCCATAGATTATGTTGGACTATGTTATACCTGTGCCGGTACGATGATGGTTGCAGCATCTGCTAACAGCCTGAATCAGGTTTTTGTTCCACTTACAATATATGTTATATTTGATTGCCATACATGATGTAGAAATTGGGGGACTTTGTGTGTCACGAGAAATGTACTTGGTTAGCATGATTTGAACATTGGTTAATAATAGAATGCTGTTGGAAAATTCGTGTATGTTTTTTCACTTGTGAGATTGAAAAAATCCGTTGATATATTGTACAAGAGGTTTCGAATTCGTGTACTTGTCAAAGAAATAATATATTTTGATGCCCCTCAACGTTTCTAGAATATGTTTGCAGTTATAATTATTTTGTGCATGTAGTCTAAGGAAAGCTAGCAAGGATATGTATTACATTGTATTGTGTTTTCCCTGGATAGTGGAGAGAAAATAACTTGTAGTAAACGCCTGCATTTTTTTAGAAAATGCAGATTCCAGTACTAACATTACTGAAAAAAGAAAATAGACAGAGTAAACACTAGTTGTTACCTTTATCTGTAAGTTTCATGACGTAAGTTGCCATGCTTCTTAGGTTTATGAAATCAAGAATGACGCGCTTATGAAGAGAACCAGGAACAGACCACTCCCTTCTGGCCGTCTCACCATTCCTCATGCAATCACCTGGGCTTCAACTGTAGGAGTTGCTGGGACCAGTTTGCTAGCATGGCAGGTGGATTATTTCTAGAGTCAATTTTTTTTGTCATTTCTGGCTGGTTTTAAATGAGCACATCCTCATTGGAGGTATTGATGTGTTTTCTTATATGACAAGATTTTTACAGGCTAATGCATTGGCTGCTGGGCTTGCTGCTTCTAATCTTGCTCTTTATGCATCTGTATATACTCCCCTGAAGCAAATACATCCAATAAATACTTGGGTGGGCGCTGTTGTTGGTGCTATTCCACCTCTACTTGGGTAAGTTTTAGAGTACAAAGAAGTTCAGCAGTTTTTTTATCTCAATGTTTACAGTAGTTTTAAAATATTATATTCAGATAAATGCAAGATAGCTTATAAATGTCAATTGTGAAGTTGCTGACCAGTTCAGAATCTCAGTCAAGTACCTGTACGGGTTTTGTCTATTTAATTTCCTCATCTTAGTGATAGCTATTCTAGAGGAATGTTGATGCAGTTATTTTTCTCTTGCTTGAGCTAAAATTTCCAAATTTCTGTCTTGAGAATTTGTAAATGATTCTGTAATAACTAAAGCAATGCCTTTTCCTTTTTCTTTATTTATTTAAAGTTAACTAAACTAAGGGGTTTTACAATATACCTAGTATACTGGATGCTGAAATATTACGCTGCTATATGAAACATTGACTAAGAAACTAATTTAGTTTTTTATCTTTTAAACCAAATTAACTGCACCTTCTGAGTAAGGCTTAAGATGGTCCCCTGTGTTGACTTTGGTCTAGCTGGTAAATTTAAATTGGCCAAGGAGTTCCCTCTGAAGTATTACACTTACAATTGATTCATAACATAGGTGGGCTGCAGCTGCTGGTGAGATTCCGCTGAATTCTTTTATTCTCCCTGCTGCTTTGTATTTTTGGCAAATACCTCATTTCATGGCCCTTGCATTCTTATGTCGCCAAGACTATGCTGATGGCGGGTGAGTGCATATCTTTAATTATGGTATGAACGTGTTAAAATTTCACTAAATTATGATAACTCTGTGCTTGTATTGCCACACAATTTCTAATCTGAGCTGTCTTCTTTACTTGTAAAGTGTTATCTAGATTATGAGTATAGGCTGACCAAATAATTAATCTATTGCAGGTAAAAAACTTGTATATAGCATTATAGCTTCTAGATAGTAACACTCTTAAGTGACCATGCTAGCTATCCATGTGAGGTGTGAACTGAACTGTAAATACCGAAGGGCCATTTTGTTGAATCTAAAATTATTACCAAAGCTTATTCTTTTTGATGTTATTTGGTGTATTGTTTTAGTTGAGATGCAGTTATTTTCTTCTGATATTTCTAATCTCTTATAGTTGTCTGTTTCCAACAGGTTTAAAATGTTCTCCCTTACTGATCCTTTTGGTCGGAGAACAGCTGCTGTTGCATTGAGGAATTGCTTGTACCTGCTTCCATTGGGTTATATAGCCTATGACTGTGAGTTTTGCATATAATTTGGTTCAGTAACTCTTAGGTGAACTGATTTTTACGATGATCTAATTGCATAGCTGAACCTGACTACTAAACTTTCTATCAACAGGGGGGATAACCTCTGGATGGTTCTGCCTCGAATCCACAGTCCTTGCTCTAGCAATTACTGGCACTGCTGCTTCTTTCTACTTCGACCGCACTACAAAAAACGCAAGGAGAATGTTCCACGCTAGCCTCTTGTATCTTCCTGTATTTATGACTGGGCTTCTGGTTCATCGTCAATCAGAAAGCAAGCAACACCAAAGAGTTACCACTCCACTTAAATCTCATGATATCTTGACTCTTTCAGAATTGATGTCAGATGATAAGGATACTGATGATGACGATCAACGGAAAAGGGCTAGAAGTCAAAGTATGGTTGCTCGGGGAAGACCTCTCGTTGCTTATGCATCTGTTGCACCATTCCCTTTCTTACCAGCTCCACATGTGCCATACTAATTCTGCTGATTGTTCAGAGACATTTTGCCTTCATCCCAAGTACAAAAGATGAGTTTGTCATTTCCATCTATTTTTCTTGTTCACGTGGCCTAATAAATATGAAAGAGAGCAACCCCTTCATGCTCATAAGGGTAGTAAGGCTCTAGAGCCATTTCACAACATCCTAGTGTATATATGATACTCCAAAGTCGTTTGTGATTTTTTGATCAGTGCAAATTTGCGCTATACTGGTGATCCTGATGTTAAGATGATGTGAATTGCCATCCAACATTGGTAAATGAATATCTATAATAAGGATTCATTCAATGAGATACGAAACAAATGGTACATATGTTATTTGGCTGATGCATTTATGCTTTTTACTAATACAATTGTTCAAGGAATAATGTATTGTTGAAGTACATTTGGCATGATTTACTGAAAATGTACGTTTGCAAAAGTTACTCATATAAAAGTGGGATGAGGTCTAGATTTGTTGGAACTTCCAGGTAGATAGGGAAATAATCGATGTTTCGTTCCACCCAAAGATGAGGCTTTTGCCATCCATCTTGAGAGTGCTGGAACTGAACTTATCAGACAACCCAAGCGACATAGTTACCTGACTCATCGACGAACTGCTAAAATCCATTTCCACCATTCCAAATCTGGCAAAGACTTCCCTCCAGAAGCCGATCCTTTCAAACCGCGTAAATCTCCTACTTCCCTCCACTGCCACAATGTTCTGAATCATCTCCTGAAAAACAACCTCTTCAGTCTGTGCTCGATACGCAATCCGATGTCCCATGCTACTGTCAAGAGTGTCAAACATTGCACTGAAAAGCGGCAGAGCTTCATCAAATCGCTCTTGGAAGTCGTCTGAGTTCACGCTTGCCTCCATTTCTCTCACCACCATAATGCATGGATTGAGGTTTCTGATACATCCTAGAACTGCTTCAAAACCATGAGGAGTTGACAAAAGAGTTGAAAACCTGTTATCTGAATAGACTGCTAGGGCTTCATTTTCGCCGGGATCCAAATCAAAAAGACCTTCATTAATGTCTTTCATTTCTGACAAAACTGTCAGAAATGAGAATGGCAGGTTCAGACTCTCAGCAAAAGATGACAGCTGATTTCCAATCCCTTCTAACATCATCTTAGATGTTCCGACAGCGGTTATTTTGAGAATCTCAACTGTCAATTCAGTTCTGACAGCAAGATTCTGCATGAGCAGTATCCACTGAGAGCCGTTTCTGATCCCAAAATCTACCAGATGGATTCTCTTGGACGAGCCAACGGCATCTAGAATGGCCTGGATTGAAGCCGACTGCGTGGCCACCCGAGTAGGAGCTTCATGTTGGCACTCCATCATGGAAGGCTGGAGATGAATTTCAGCCTGTCTCACATCAGTTGCCTTCATTTCTCTCTGTTTGCATTCTTGTTGGCCGGATTTTCCTGATTCTTGGGCGATTCGCTCACCAAGAGCTTTAGCAAAGTAATGCACAACTCTATGAACTGGATTTCCATCTTTTGAAGCTGATACATTGCAGAAATTCAGCAGCTTTTCTGCATGAGCCCATTCTTGACTAGCCACCTTGTCAGCTGCTGCTTGGAGTAAAAGTGCCAACTCCACGTCTTTCGAATCTCCGGTCGAGAGGTGGTCAGATAAGTGAGGTAATTCCAAGCATGTTCCCTGGGACTTTATCTGATTCAACCGCTCTTTCGCTAGCTTCATCACACAGGCAGTTGACAGAAATGCATCAGACTTTGTGGAGTTCGGCTTTTCGCTTCTTAAATGCTTCAGAAGTGATAGCGATGTCCAAGGCAGCCATGGACCTTCAGCAAGAGATGAAATCTGTGCAATATCTGTGATTTTTGATCCTCTGGGATCCATATCTCACTCTCTTGATATTCCTTGCAAAAGGGCTCATGGAACAATACCAATATATAAAGACTTATTTCGATCTCTTTGAAATTTTACCTTTGGTCTGTAGTAAATTAGTCAGTGGCTAAAAGATAAAAAACATTCTTTGGAGTTTTCGTTCCGTACGATTGATTTGTTGAGAAGAGAAAATGATGTATTTGGTTGCTGCAAAGGAAACAAGAACACTAAGGAGGCAGGCCCATCGGTGATGAGTAGATACAGGTAAATGGCATATGTGACCAATTGAGCAGGACAAACTGAAACCATTCAACTATAAACATGCATTCATGTTACAATTTTTGAGTATCTGAATGAATGTTAAGTACAAGTACCTACATTTAATACTGATAGTACTGAAGTCCTTGGTAGGGATGACATTGGGGCGGGTTTTGGTGGTGACCCGCACCATTTGCACCGGTTTGGGGCGGAGATGGGGAAAAGTTGATGGGTAATGGGACGGGGATGGAGATGAAATCACAACCCATCATGGGTCATGGGGCGGGGATGAATTTTATACATCACCCGCCCCAACCCGTCTTATCCCCGTTATACCCGGCCCGCCCCAATATAATTATATTAATAATATAATTATATATTAATTAATAAAAAATAGTATTAATTAATTTCTTACTATAATTTAATAATCAACCCCTACTAGTTAAAATGAGAAGAAAACTAACAATAATAATGTATTTGGACTATTCTTTGGAGATCATTTTTATAATTACAAACTTCTTGTTTGCTTCAAATTTGAGTGAGATTTCAATTACATTTTTTTTTTGGGTTTGAGATTTTTGTCTTTTTAAAGATTTTATATTTTTCAATATAATTATTATTGTGTTTGAGTAAAAGTTATATAAACAAATGTACTTTAAACTGATATAAGAGGTGGGTGAGGATGAGTCATGGGTCATGGGGCGGAGATGGGTCATGGGGCATGAGGTGGGGCGGGTCATGGAGCAGGGATGGTTTTATAATAAAACCCGATGGGTCGGGGATGGTTTTTAATTTTGTACCCATCATGAGTCATGGAGCGGGGATGAGTTTTAAAATATTAGATGTGGATGGGGATGTGATAGCTAGTACCCGCCCCAAACCCGCCCCAGTGCCATCCTTAGACTCCTTGGCCAGTTTGAAATTGTTAAACAAGTGTTCAGTCTTATTTTTCTGGAGAAAATTGATTGAGCTTAGAATATGTGCAATCTATAAAGTCCATTTATAACTTTATTCCCTTTCTCTTAGTTCGGTTTCAACATTCAAGCTCATCTATACCTTTTTCTCCCGCGTCAAATGCCGGTCCTGAGATTTTGGGGGTCTCAAGCGAAAATAAATTTTTTCAGGGTTTTAAAAGCAAAATTTAATATTTTTAGAGTTATAACAAAAATATTATGAATTATACATAAAAATAATTATATATATTAAATTACTTATTTATATTTAGCTCTATGGCCCTGTTTACTAGAGCTTATTTCTTGATGTACTGAACTGAAATGAACTGAATTAAATTGAACTGAACTGAACTGAATTGAACTGAACTGAATTGAACTGAACTGAACTGAAGTGAAAATTGATGTATTGAAAAATGGAATCAGCATGACTGAATTAACCTGAATTTCATCAAATTGCATTTTCACTGAACTGAACTGAACTGAACTGAATTGAACTGAATTGAACTGAACTGAACTGAATTGAATTGAATTGAACTGAACTGAACTGAACTGAACTGATCTACAGATAAGCTCTGGTAAACAGGGCCTATATAAGATATGAGGGCTCTATTTTGATAAAAACAATATATTTTATTTACATAAATAAATTTAAATTAATAAAAATAATATATATTTTTTCCAAAAATGGGGCCCTTTTTTCTAAAATTATTTGGGGGCTTAAAGCGGGTGCTTAACCCAATTCTAAGCATGGCCGGCCCTGGAAGCATCCACTATCTTTATGTCACCTTAAGACATGACCCAAACCTCAATGTTCAACCCATTCCGCGATGTCGAGAAAAAGAAGGAGCGAGTGAGAGTGAGACCCCTAGCGATCAACTCTTGATGGTGATTGAGTGAACTCTGATGCAGCATTGGATTTCGAGGACATCATCCAAAACCTAAATTGTCTTAATTGGCTTAAGAACTATAGACACTAAAACCTGCCACCATTCATGTCCTAGAGAATCAAGATCTTAATTTAATATACTAAGATAAGAAGAGAACATTAATATATCGTCGTCAAATTAGAAGGAAATATGCAAACACAAATCATGGGTACGAACAGACAACGTATCAAATGTACCCACGAGAGGTTATAACCCCCTCCCCTTCATATACTCGATACGGAGATAAAAAAGATCATGAAGGAGCAGGGATGACTATAATTCTGGGAGCGAACTCCTTCATTGCAAGATTCACTCTTTTGCATCAAACATTTCAATATATCTTTTAGCCACAAATAATAATAATTATTATATGATACTAATTTAATTTTGATATAAAAGAATTTAATCATAATTTTATTGTTTTTTTGAAAAATATACTAGTTCAAATTTTTAATCCAATTAAAATGTTGACGGAGATGTAAGAAGTTTGAACATATGATCATATCATAAAAATGCTTATGAAGCATACTGTAAATACCCCAAAACTCCAAGGACTCGGCAGCAAACCCACCGCGTTATTTCCCGGATTGTGGAAGAAACGGGTTAGCAGAAAACATGGCGGCGAGACGGAGAGCGGTGGCGAAGCTGCCGTCACTATTACGTGCCCTGAAGAGCGAGTGTATAACAAAACCAATGATCAGCAACTGTGGTGGTTTGGGTGTGGGGATTGGGATCGGGGCGGCGCAACCGCGGCTTCCGTCGCTAAGACGAGCGTTTTCTCTCTACGATCAAATCAACATCATCGACAACGTTCCCGAAGATCAATTGCGTTTCCACAAGTAATTCATTTTGTCTTCTTTTTATAATCCCTGTAATTAGCATTATCCCATTTTTATGTAATTTTCCTTGTTATTTATCCCTGTAAGTAGAATGGGAATCACTGATGGTTATGGTTGGTTTTTGTTTTGTAGGTTTTCAGATACAGGGTTTACAGTAAATGGTGTTGACTATGAAGGCAGCCTCATTTGTATTGGAAACCTGCTAATGTCTTGGAGTCCAACTAAATTCTCAGAGGTGGATGCTAAAAGGTAGTAGCGTGATAAATTTCTTACGTGTATCAAATTGGTGTTCTATGAAAGAAAAAATGTGTTCATTTGGTCTTAACTGAAGCATCCATAAATTTTGTGGCCATTATCAGTGAGCTCATACCTGCAATTTCTTTCCTTTGTAATAACTATCACTTTCTTTCCTGCATATAGCTTATCCTACTTGTGTAATTGTTGAATTGGAGGATGGTTCGAAATGATCATGCAATTTTCCAACTTTTAAGAAATTATGCTTTTCATTTTGAACATCTTATTTGGTCCTTACAAAATGTTATTGTCTCTGTTATTGCAGCTTATCTATCTTCCAAACTATGAGACCAATACCAGGTGAGAATGTGATTAAAATGTTGAAGGTTTGACTTGTTAATGTATCTGTTCTGTTGATAGACCTTTATCCATAACATTTTTATGAGTTTATCTCAAACATTGTTTGAACATACCTAGCAAACTCATCTTCTGCCTACATTTCCCTTGTGGTCAAAATCTTCTCACTTTTCACTCTCATCACTGGCCCTCTTTTTATTCTTCATCTCATTCCATGCTCGAGGCTCGAGCAAATATAACTTGGCTAGGACATTCTTGAGATCAAAAGTATCTTAGACTCATTACATGCATGCCCCTACAAATGATTAAATTGTCTAGGATATTCTTGAGATCAAAAGTATCTTCTCTTTTCTTATATGCTCAACTGAACTGCTTGACCATTGGTTTGAAGAAGAAAAAATGCATACGGGTCCTTAATTTATCTATTGTGCACATGTTATTTGAAATCTTATCATCTGTAATAGAAACAATGTGGAACATTTAGTGACATTCATTTTCATTTTTACTCTCATAATATCAGAAATTTTGGTCCTGGGTTGCGGTAAACAAATGCAACCAGTAAGTTCCGAGCTCCGGCAATTCATCCGATCTACTGGCATGAAACTAGAAGTAGTTGACTCGGTATGTATATCTTTGCTATTTTCTTGTGGATTTTTATGTTTAGTAATCCATTGAAAATTGTAGTTAACATTCTAGATTACATGTCTAACAGTGTAGTAGCATGTTGGTGTATGTTGTCAATTTAGTACTACCAGTTGGACTGTTTTACAGTGGGAGTTCAGGTGTAAGAATTAGTTTCATGTTGATTGCACAACTCATATCATTTACCCCGTCCCCATATTTATTTTGGCCAGCACCAATTCTGATTGGAGATGCTATTTATTTATGACTCACCTGCTTGCTCTCTCTGTGTATTTTAACCTTTGTTGACTCATATGCTGTTCTTACCACATCTGTACCATCTGTGTAAAAGGTCTTTCTGAACTCGGGACATGATAACATGAACCCCCAATTCATTGGATTCAGTTACTTGCTTATTAGAGAACGAGATTTTCTTTGAGCTTTAGTTATGACTGTGCACTTACTGTGATCACGATGATTTATATACTTTTACATTTCAGAGAAATGCAGCATCAACCTATAACATCTTGAATGAAGAGGGGAGGATTGTTGCTGCTGCAGTTCTTCCTTACGGAGTGACAGATTAGGAGCACCCTTTTCTTGATGGCTAAATATCTTTCTGATGTTCTTTGATGTATAACCTAGTATACATGAGCAATTGTAGTAGCCCAACTGATGTCAAATAAGCCTATTTTCCATTCAGGTGTCTTGTAGGAAAAATATAGCTTTGAACATGTACTATATCAGACTCAGTTGAGATCACTATTGAGTGCATTATTTGCTCAAGGCTCTTGCATATTGCCTTCACCTTATCAAATAACTCAAGTTTGTTCGGAAGTGAGGAACCTTAATTTGGGGGCATGGAGTACAAAAGTTTTTAATGTTGGATTGAACATGATGGCGAAAATTGATGTACACATTTTTAACAAAGCACGACATAGAAATATGATCTACATCACATAAATATGGCATGGTTACATCAGACTGCAACTGTGTGTCTCAATGTGATATCGATCAGTGCTTGAGTGCAGGACTTGTCTGAAAATAATATTTTGAAGGCCACTCATTCAGTTCCTTACCGGTAAAAATATCAATACAAACTTTCGAAACATTCCTGGAATACAAAGAAACAAAATTTGGTTTCAGCCTGTTGATCACAATGGCAAATTTGATGCCTCAACACCCATTAAAGGTATAGAAGAAACTCTGTAATTCCAATACCACAAACAAAAACAAACAAAAAACAGTGAACAATGGCAACTTTTCAAGAAAACCATCATTCAACTACAACTTGAGCTTTTTTAATAGAGCTGCATCTTCTACTACTCATAAGAGACAAACAGAACGAGAGCCTGGAACCTAAGCAGCAGTTTTCATTTCAGGAGATGCACCACTCGAGTAAACAGGGTGGATTTGATGACCATCCTTGGGCTCAACATGCACCCACTTGCGGCCGCTGAGTTTATGATGTTCAAACTTGACATTCCCTTCTTTTAGAGCAAACAAGGTATGGTCTCTCCCAATCCCAACATAATCCCCAGGGTGGAAACGGGTTCCCCTTTGACGAACAATGATATTTCCAGGGATAACTCTCTACCACAGCACACAATAAAGAAAATTTGCAGTTAGAAGATGAAACAATTGCGTAAGGATAGAAAATAATAGACTGCAAGCAATCAAAGAACACAACACAGCTAAATAACAACATGATCTCACCTCGCCACCGAATTTCTTAACTCCAAGAAACTTTGGCTTGGAGTCACGCCCATTCTTCGATGAACCAGCTGTCTTTTTTGTAGCCCAACGCCTGAATACCAAGCTCAATCCATCCCTAGTAACATCTGCCATTTGCACGCCATTTTCAGAGCAAGAACCTTATGAATCAGCTTCAAAGAAAGCAAAAAGAGATGGTTTACCTGTAGCAGAACTATAGACAGACGTGGGTGATACCAATTGTGTGACAGTTAATCTACTAAACAATGACGATATTCGATTCATATTTGCACCTGAATGCTGGCAAAAAAACAAATCAGAACATAGCTTTACATATCCATTTCATGGATACAACATAACAGGACACCATCATACAAGATACACATAAAACAAGGTTTGTGGATAATCCATCAAAAACTTACAGTCTTAGGTCAAAAAAAGACAGCATATGTCACACAATCAACTAATCAATCCATGTTACAATATGAATGGCAGTTTAGAAAGAACATGGAGTAATGTAAGCAGAGAAAAAACACAACAAAAATTACATGACCACTCCATGAATATTCCTCCAACAAATCTTAAACCCCAGCAGAAAATTACTCGGAAGTCGGAACTAGTTCATACAAACGAAAAAAGACAATTCTATGAACCGAAAATAGCAGATACTGTCAAGTGTCGAACGAATTCAAACTTGTCGCAACTCAAATTGAAGATTAATGGAGGCATCTAAGAGGTCCTAAAAACAAAACAAACAAAAAACCTTATCATCATGATCAAAGTGCAATATAATTTACTGATATGAACAGAGACCGGAAGCTTTGAAATTGAAGGAATCAAACTAACCGGTGGTTAGATGTGAGCTAATCCGCTGCAGAAAGCAAGAAATGCCTCTATTTTCTGTGATTTATAGGTTTTCCATACTTATTGCACAACAGCCCTCAAATATTCAATATTGAATTTTATAGCCCGGTATATTATTGCCAAGCAGTCCACTTTCCACTGGTTAGTTTTATTTACTTTTGAACAGAAATATTGACTACCGTCCAGAAAACGTTTGACAAAAAGTTAGGAGCAGATGTCCAGGCAATCAATTCCGAGACACTCGACTTCGTAAAGAAAGCAATAGAATGAGCAATGTAGTTCTCATCCCTAGCCACCCAAAACAAACTCAAAAATAAACCTACAACATATTCTTGTATTCTATGTATGGTCAATTAGCTTTCCAAAGCCGACTCTAAATCACCCTTCACCATGTTAATAACTTGAAGCGCGTCACCCACCAAAGCCGCGCCTTGAAAATTCAGTGGCTAGTTTTATTTGGTTATACATTTTGAACGATGATCATTTGATTCATTTGTTTCCTGAAACCTGATATATTTTGTGGTAAGTGTCCATTGTGAATGGTGAAAGGAGAAAACTTGTTGAATGGAGAAGTTAGTATAAACATTTCATTAACATCGTATTATATTTTGATCTGTTTCACCAATAATTATGTCTTCCAATAATTCTCTATTGTTACATCGTATTTCTCTAGTTTAGTGCGGATAAGAAGAGTTAATGTTAGGGAAGCGGAGGGAGTTATACATATATTCGAAACAAAATACTTTAAATCCCCAATTATGCAAAAAAATAAAAATAAAAATAAATAGTGACGTGAATTTGTTTGAAATGATAGCGTTTTTGACTAAATCGTCACTGGTATTGCTTTTTTACGTTATCATGCCTCCAAGAAAGACCCGTATAATAAAATGCAAATCAATTTAGCAAAAGTGTATGGCTTGAAATGAGCCAGAAAGGTGTTGAGAAGACTTATGGAACGTTTTCACATAGTTAGAGTTAGAAGTTTAATCAGCAAGAACTCAGAATATGATTTTGGCATTGTATATAATACAAGACTCACGGCTTTCACCGAAACCTATACAAACACACATACACGCACTAGAATCTTAGACCTACACTCTAAATTTAGACAAGTCTCATTTCACGGTGAAAAGACCTACACTCTAAATTTAGACAAGTCTCAATTCCCGGTGAAAATGCACGAAGCTGCTGGCTACCTTTGGAGCTTCTTCATAAATCTGGATGCAAAGAAACATCAAAGAGTTATAGGAAACTACAAAAGAGTAGTGATCAATGAACAGCAAGAACGGAAGGAATGGTACATACAAGGACCATTGGGCAGCTTCTAACACTCTTCTCCACGAGCTTCCTACGCTCACTAAGGGTTCAGAAAACAGACCATGCATTTTGTTTTTATTTTGAATCGAAGGCCCCTCTTCCTGTAAGAATTTGACCGACTCAGACAGTCTGTTCAGCAGGTTCAACAGAGCAATCACTTCGTTTCTTTGCAGCTGCAACTGCAAAAGGAAAGAAATGCAAGACAGCGGAAAAATGACATCAGTGGTGATTCCTATGGAAATCAGAAAGTGTGTTTGGCCTGAACTTTAAGGGGTCAGATGCTCACTAGTTGGTTTATGTGGGTGTTTCCATCAACAGAAAATAGAATCTTTAGCGCAGTTCCAAGACCATGCACTTGAAGCTTTCCCCAAAGGCGACACTTCTCACACCCAACACAATCCATCAGTGCACTGCCACAAGCAAGATGATTCGTTAGCTAGAGGATTCCCATGGTGGGGTTAACAAGGTTGCAAAAAATGTAAAAAGGCAAATTCCTATGGAACTCTCAAGAATGATTCAGAGGCAAAACTCAACCAGAAACAATCCTAAACAGCTAACTAAATGTACAATAAGCAAGAAGAATAACACTTGTTTCATTGCCCTTGTGTGAATCTCAAACACATAATGGTATGGATATATACGTAGAGAGAGCCCAGATGACCCAATTCAGCGTGTAGAAGATAATGAAGTCATAACAAATATAAACAAGAGAAAACCTAAACAGACTTGGTAAGAAGCTAGGAAAAGAAATGCTCTACTTAAGTTTAACAAAATAGTGTGTCTGAAGAGAGAGAATATAATTGTGAGATACAGTATAATCCATATACCCAATGTGAAAAGTGGGATAAAGGGCCACAAGCTGTTGATGCCTAACCACAAAATGCAATTCCAAATGCACATTAACTTTGCACCAAAAATAGCAGTTATTCATGCTGAAGACCAAGCAACACAATATAAAGAATACAGACCTAATGTTCCTGAACAGTTTCTGAACCTGCTGGTTCAACTCAGGTCCACTTTGACCCTGCCACAACTTTGCTTCATCAAACGGGAGTGGACATGCAGCCTGTAACTTGGGATTGTAGAGCAACTGCCGTACTAAGGACTGTGCTTTCAGGTCTTCAACAGGATTGCCAGTATCATACTCAGCCTGCTCCAGGTAGTCTGCTGCCTGTACAGTATGTAAAAGGAGGCCATATCATAAGGGGATTCACTGATGAAATTTAGTAAGATAGATCTTAATGTATCAGATTCTCACCTTTGTCACAGCCCGGAGAACAAAAAGAAATGTGAAATACAAATTCCCAACTCGGTCTGGATACCTCAGAACACGATCATACAGTAAATCAAGATTTTTTCCCCACTGAAAAAGTAAGAAAACCAGTAAGCCATGAGTCTAAGAAGAGATATTCAGTTGTAACCAACAGAGATATACCCTTTGTATTAGATTCGCAAAAGAAGACAAAATGAATGTTCAAGAGATGAGGGCAGGAACAAACCTCATTCTCTGTTTCATCAAGCAGGTAGTCGGATGCTATGTGTATTGAAATTGAAGAGTGAAGTCCTGAAATCAGCTTGTACAAGAACTTTTTCTCAGGGCAAGATTCCCCAGATGTATCTGCACCATAATTTTTAACACAAATGGACACAAAGTGAAAAGGAAACTTGAGCTGATCAAAAGAAGGACACATTTAACATAGCAACGGTTAGAAGAAAAGGTACGTTCTAGCAACTAAAATCCATTGTATCAGTTAGCTGTCTGTCCTCCTACTTTATAGTCTACTCTACTCATTTAGGGTGACCAGCACCAAACTACAAAATATGATCAGGAAGAACAATCAAACTTCAAAAGCAGCCCTATGTCTATACATGAGCCCAGCAGGCTGTGTAAACTGTAAAGTTGATAACGACTCACACTGTGGACAGTTTTCAGAATGAATGGCATCCCAAATTCTTCTGGCAGGTTCCCCAGTATAACCAGTGTAACGCTCAGGATTCAGTAGGAGATTTACATATGTCATTTCACCTGCAAATGAAATCCAGTTCGTTAATCCTTTCTCAAAATGGGGTTTTTCTTGAACCTCAAGTTTTTTCATCCCAACTTATTGGGGTTTTTCTTGGACAATTTGTAAAGTTTCAAGACTTTGAGTTACTTATGGTTAAGGGAGCCAAATAAACATCCCTCCAGCATTGCTGGTTTTTATTTTTATTTTAAAAAAAAATCCTTTCTCAAAATATGTGTAATATACTTCAGTAAATGAATTTCCAGATTGTATCTAAAAAGGAGAGATTACTATTGTCAGTCTCATCATCATTTGTCCATGGGTTGTCAACGTCAATCCAACCCCGAAAAGCTTTAGAGTCCAGTGTGCGATCAACAGTAGCCTGTGGGTTTTCTTCTTTACTACATTTTAAATCATCAGATGACAAACCATGTGATGGCCTCTTGAAAACTTCTGGGAATTCAGTTTCAGGACACTCGCATACACTACAATCACGTAGCATGCACATGCCATCATCAGGCCAAAAGAGGCAGTCACACCATAGCTTGACCTGCAATAATAAGTCCCAGCAAAATGTTTTTAACCTTGCTACAAATCATGTACCCATTACAGAAAGCAGTCAATAAAAGAAAGATACAGGACATGTGTAAGAATGATGCTCTTTGAGACTAAATATACATGCATAATGCTCATAGTCACCAAAACCTAAACATTCATTACTAGAGGAGCCATTGAAGTGAACACTTCTTGCACCCTTGTATTCAATTCCAAGAATCTAAGGACGGTGGGAAAAATAGAGAAGAGACTCATGTGTGGGCATGACAATGGGAAATGCCAAGCATTCAAAACCTAGTATACGACCTAGTGCCGGGATATTAAAACATAGTATCACCACGCCAAGGCTGTCCTTTTTAATAATTTAAGTTTTGTCAATACCCAAAATTGCACCGAAGGTTCTCTCTTGAATATGCACAGATATGCAAATTTTATTGTAGCACTATTAACAAGTTGCAGCTAAATGTTTTCGTAATATAACATACACTTGAAAGGTCAATTGCTTGTTATAACCCAGAAACCATATGTAACCTCACAAAATGCCCCATTTGACTACTTATAAGTTATAACCCAACTAACTATTCAAAGCTGAGAGAACCAACTTGTAGGCATATATTTACATATATTCAAAAAAAGAACATGTAATTCATACCAAAGCCATATCAACTAACAATGATGCCTAATTTGAGGAGCAGCATTATAAATTACTTACTAGCCTAATATCTGCTTATAACTTATTCACCTCTACTTTCAGGGTTTGGTTTAAAAGTAGTATACGTTCTTGATACTAATAAATGTGAAAATCACATTCAAGGTACATCAATACAAGTGCATACAGCATAAGGCAAACTCGGAAACAACACATAGACGCAATAACAGATATTATTCCACGGCATCTAGTTAAATATACCAAACCTTGAAGTATCTGAAAAAGGGAGTTCTAACAAGCTCCTGGAGTATAGGGTTCAAAACTGCACCATTAAGACTATCTATAGTCTCATAGTCACAGCAGCAGTCTTCAACTATGCCAGTATATATTCTAGAGTCCTGCAAAAATGAGTTCTTCATTAATTCTAAAGTAATACAATGCCCTTGATCAAACCAAGCCAAACTAAAGAAAGTCATTACATGATCCCATATAAACTACATGGTACATTGATTATTGGCTGATCAGCAAATATATCAAACCAAGTAAGCTCAATTATATTCCATATTTCAAACAGAAATTGCTGTATTTTGTGATAAAGTTTACCATTTTACATTGTAAACAAAATTTCCCACAAACCCCACTTTTTTTTAAGTAACTAAAATCCCTGAAAATGACAGGATAAAAAGATATCCACCTGATCACATGGGCAAGAAATGGGATTCTTGGGATACCCTGATGAGAGTGCAAATGCAACTAAAACCACCAAAACTGGCCCAATGACAGCCAAGACCCACCTCATATTTCAACCTCTTGCCTCCTATTTTGTATGCTTTTTCACCTTCAAATCCTCAGCTTCCACCATCACAGAGACTCTGCATGCAGAAAGAAAACCACCTAAATTCCAATCATGTTTTTCCCTAGAATTGATGGAGAATCAAAGTGGAAAAGAATACTCCTTTTGGGGATCAAACAGAAATTTGATTTCAACAAAAGTGGTTACTTGCGTATGGCAACACGCTAAAAGGATACCATCAAACAGAAATTCGATTTCAAAACTGCAAGTCGTGATCTTGTTTGGAGAAGATACAACATTCTCACTGTCAAGTGTCAACCAATCCATCCTTTAGAGTGAATGGCAGTTTAGAAAGATTAATGTAACACAAACATCTCCACATTCCATATCATATCATGTTCCACAAATTGGAGAGCCAGCAAGTAGAATACTCAGAACTAATTCAAAAAAGGAAAAGAGACAAACTCAGAACCGTGCAGATACCGCATGACAAACTCAAGCTCGCCATAACTCAATTTGAAGCATAATGGAGGCATCAACGATAAACCAGCTCACTGAACTTAGAAATCCACAAGCAGTGGCAAAATACAAGTTTTAACATTCATAATTTACAGGTAACATTTCTATATAGTTCCTGCCTATCAAAACATATCTGCCCACAAACAAAAAACCCTTTGAAGCATTGAATTGAAAGAAGAAACTTACCGATGGTCAGATACCGATGGTAAGATGTAGAGAAATCAACGGATATTCTGTGCTTTATTATAAGTTTTCCATACTAATTGCACAACAACCCTCGTGAATTCAATAATTATATCATCCCCCATGTATATATATATTAATGCAGAGCAATCCACTTTCTATCTCAACAGATGGGAGGCGGAGCAATGGCTCTGGCATCGCCGTCGCGTTTCTCCTTCTTCTCCAGCTTTCTCCCTTCCGGCAAGAATTTCCACCGCCTCTACTCGAGTCTGCAACCACCCGATGTTCGCCGTCTGTCGGAAACCGCCCGTATTTCCCTCAGCCCGGATCAGGTGCAGGAATTTGGCCCGAAGATCAAACAAGTGGTTGATTGGTTCGGTCAACTCCAAGCTGTTGACGTTGAAAGCGTCGAACCAGCGATTAGGGCAGCTTCAGAGGGCGGCAGCAATCTGCGAGATGATTTGCCTGAAAGCTTCAATAACAGGGATGGAATAATAGCAGCATTGCCCAGCTATGAAGAGCCCTACATCAAAGTTCCCAAGGTCTTGAACAAGGAATAGCTCTTTTTGTTGTAATCAGTGGCTAATATTTGCTTCAGTCTTCACTGTACTCATTCGATTTGCAATTTATCAATGGAATGGTTTTTTTTTTAATTACAGAACAAGTTGATTCATAACGAAAACCAAATTATGGTGACAAATTTTGAAAACCAACAGAAATGAGCAAGATGGTGTGATTGATTCATACAAGGATTTCATATCGAACATTCGACATCAAATGAAATTCATACTATCAAACAATTCCTCTGTAATTAAACCATCAAGTGTTGAAACCAAATGCTCAATTATCTTGATTCAAAAAGGTGTTGAACTTGCGAAAAATTTAGATAAGACAAACATACTACAAAGAATCGACTCATCATTGAGTGAAAAAAGACAATTTTATAGCAACTGAACTAAAATGATATGATTAAGCCAGTACTCATCCATAGAACATAGTGAAGAATAACAATGAGTAGCAGAGATGGCCAAATTCTTCTCAAAATGAATGTGACCAGCTAGAGTATCAAAATAGGGTAGAGTTCTAGACCCGCAATACATTATCTAGCAAAATGTCTAGTTGTCATTACTTTCTTCTTCCTCATCATACTTCAAAACAATAACTAGGAGAAGAACTAGCAGCAAACAGAGTCTACAGAAATGGGATCCCAGCATTTCAGAGGCCAAGTCGGCATATCGGATTCTTCTTGATGAGTCCAAGATCCACCTAAAACCAAACAGCCACAAACAAGTTAGAACCCGAAGACTCCAACCTCATAGTATAGATACAAACCTATCAATTATCATTACCTTGTGTCCAAAGAGATCTCTGATGTTATCAATGCCATACATGATCATTGTAGGCCTACAAAAGAAGAATCACAAAAGAGTAGGTTAGCACTGTCAATCATGTCTTGATTTATCACATTGCCACAAGTCATATCAAGAAGCAGGACCGCAATCTTTGGCAAACCTAATATGTGTATTGTGTGTGTTCTCAACACCTTCGAATGAGAATAAGACATAAGATGGTTTACCTCTCAAGTGAAAGGCCCCAAGCAATGACCCTGACATCTTCAGGAAATCCCATTGGCCTCAACATCTCAGGTCTGAACATGCCAGAATTACCGATTTCGACCCACTTCTCAAGGCCTTCATGATAGCTGTGGATTAAATAGAACGGAAAAAAGATCAAGTTATTATTCAGTGCTCCTAAGATGCAAACTAACTGCAAACCCTTGAAAGAGAATGTGATGATGTGCTACCTAAAGATTTCCATGCTGGGTTCCGTGTATGGATTGTACGCAGGCTTGAACTTGAGCTTCTTCATGCCTTCAGAATAAAAACAATTTGTTATTCCCAATTCAAATCTTTTTGGTTTACCATAATATCAGATGACATTATATTGTGCAATAATTAGTACATTCAAATAAAAGAGTTTTCAAGTTGATATAGCTGAAAACAGCTAAGCAAACTTACCAAGTCGAGCAAAGAAGTCTTCGAGGACCCCTATCAGATCACCAAGGGAAAGTCCCTTGTCGCACATAATTCCTGAAACCACACACCATTAGCCAATAAAATGTAATAAAGTATGCGAGAATTATGTTAGAAATTTGATACACATATCTACCTTCAATTTGGTGGAATTCAGCCAGGTGAGTTCTATCAACAGCTTCATTTCTGAAAACACGGTCAATAGAGTAGTACCTTTTTGGAGTGAAAGGTTCCTGCATATGATCATCATACCATATCAATTTGAATGTTATATGCTTTGCTAACCAAGAAAGTATCAATTTGGAGAGAATCTAATCTGACAGTACAATATCATGCTAGTGCAGATGTAGATGATTAAAAATAGTTTGGAGAGTTCAAAGAAGACACCAAACCTTTGCAAGCTGGTACAGCATCCTCGAAGAAACAGCAGTTGTATGAGTCCTTAGAAGGTTCTTATTTGCTTCATCTCGACTCCAGTCATATCGGTACCTGCAAAAGTAAGTTATAATCTGTAAGAGTGCACTCAGCAATAATTTATAGAAGAATTGGATTCACTCTAATGGTAACATACCCGCAGGAACCATAACCTCCAACTTCATGCACTTCTTTAACCTTCTCCACATAAGTTTCGGGTAGTGTCCTTGTAGTAGAAGGTTCCTTCAAAAAGAAGGTATCGTGTGAATCACGAGCAGGGTGCTGCTGTGGCTGGAAAAGTGCATCGAAATTCCAGAAACTGCTTTCCACATAATTGTTTGTTTGCATCTCCTCAAATCCCATCAATAGAAAAATCATTTGAACTTGTCGCCGCACCTTGAGCAAAGGATGCAAATGACCCCCTTCAAGTGGCTGACCTTTAGCAGCAAAGTTGTACTCCTTAAACTGCAACCCCTTCCAATTCGATAAGTTCTCTCTTGTAAGGTCAGTGGCAACTTTTTTTCTCTTAGGTGCATACTTGGGACCCTTGGTAACTGAGTACCCTTTCCATACTTGCTGGGTGATCAGCTTCCGTCTCTTAAGACCATCAACGTCCCCTATGCTAACAGTCTCGCCATTCTGGATTTGAACAAGCAAATCCCTAACTTTATCATCTACATGTGGAACCTTTCTTGAAACCTGAGCCTTTTCTATATCCACCCATTTGTTCTTTATAGCCTGCTGGAACCCAATCTTGTAGACAGAAGCTTCCAGCTTCTTCTGCAATTACACAATCAGAAATTCAGCACTGTCTCAACTTCCAAACAAACACAGACGACAGCCCACGGCTTCTACATAGAATAACATAAAAGACAATATTCCAACCTGCAAGTATTCGCGAGCAATGCCCTCAGGAGGTACAGCTGAAAAGAGTTGAAACTCAGGGGTTCCGGATTCGGCATACATTTTCCCCTCATCAGTAAGGATCCACCTCTCCCTCTTTATGTCCTGCATAATATCCACAAGCTTAACACCAAACTACAGAGCATTCATAACTATTGGTGATAATGCATCCAGTTATTTTTTGTGAAGCTGCATTATTTAAGTTACTCCTATTATTTGTTTAGCTACTGAGTTATGATATTTATCAAACCGAACAGAAATTAACATAAATGATCAACATTTGAGATCAAACTAACAGAAATATTTCTAACTGCAAACAATGGCTTATGCAAGCAAAACGAACATAAATGAGTAATTTGAGTCAAAATAATAACATAAATTTTCAGAACCCTAATTGCAATCAATGGATTTTTCATAGAAGTCTGGAATGTACCTGGACGTCGACGAGCCTGAAGCCGTGAAGACTCTTGATGATGTTGACAACCTCATCATGATTGAAGCCTTGGTCCTCAGCAAACTTCCCAGAATCGGGTATCTCCCCCTTCTCCAGGAATCCCAGAAGTGCTTCTTCTGCCATCTCCCAGTAATTTCGGCGTCGGCGGCGTCGGCGGTAGCAGGAGCTAAATCCAATCAGACTGATCGGATTGAATCAGTTGTTCCTCGTCAAATTTAGAACTCCCTAAATCCTGCCAGTACCACTTTTTCAGCCTATGGGTATATATCGCTTTTGGATTGGGCGAAACCTTCTCCTCTTTTTTTTTGGAAAATAGAAACCCAAAACCTGGTTTGTTTTGGTTTTGTCAAGTTTTGATTTTGAATTTTAATTTTAAATTATTTTACTTCATCATTTGTATAAAATTAGGATAAATATAAAGTAAAATAATTATATTTAATAAAATAAGATAAATTTATTTAAGATCAGATTTTTTTATAAATAAAATAATAAAAATAAGTTTTTTTAATAAATGATATTATTACATACGTGATAAATAGAAGTGTGATTGAAACTTGATTAATTCAAGTTAAAATATTATAAACATTACAATTCTGATAAAACTAAATATGTTATAATCAATTCTGATTATTTATTATTTTAATATTTATATTAAATTTAATACTATATAGTATTTGAATTGGTTGGGACAAATTTTTTATCCAAACTTTTTATAATCATTATGACCCAACCTGATATAAAATGAATATACAAAATATAATCCCACCTAATCCAATATATCAAAAATTTTATCAATAAAATATTATGAATGACTAAGTAAATTTTGTGTCATGCCAAATTTTTAATCCAAAACAATAATATAAAATAATATAATGCATAAAATAATAATTAATATAATACCCAAAACCCAAAACCTCCAACCACACAATTGACACAAGGTTTTGCCCAAAACTGATTTTGAGCAAAACCAATTCTAAAACCAGGTTTTGCTCAAAACCCAAAAACCAAAGCCAAAACCTAAAACCAATTGAACCACACAGGGCCCAAAAGTGCAACAGAAAATGCTAAAATAACAAATATGGTAATTTTAGGTCTTGTATGGTTCATTAGTTTTGGTTTTGGTGTCTGTCAAAACTTGACAATAATTTGAGTTTTCATTTTAAATAATATTTTTTGGAAAAGTCTTGGAAGTGACTAGGGGCTTAACTGCAAATATACAAGAATAAGAAGTACGGCTCCTTAATTGCAATTTGTAATAAAGATCACGCGCGCGTGACATTAATTATTACTTCTCCTACTCCTACGTACTTCTTACTAACTAATTAATTACTAATTTGTTGAGACCACCGGATCCAGGTATTCAGATTAACTTTGACGGTGGAATCCTGAATGGGGATGCAGGGGTGGGAACTGTTGCACTAGATGAGTCCGGACACTTCCTGCGAGCAGTGGCAAGGAGGATCCCGCACGTCAGTGATCCGGCCTTGGCGGAATGCTTGGCCCTAGAGGAAGCGCTAGTGTTTGCAGGGATATGAACCAGCCGGTGGTGAAGCTGGTGGGGGACGCTCTGCATGTTGTCCAGATGGTGCACCAAGAAGTAGATTGTTCGGTGAATTGCCTGGAAACAGTCCTTAGGATTCGAAGTCAGCTAGAGAATAGCACCTGTTTGAGACCTTATTGGGTCTCCCGTAGTCAGAACTTTATAGCTCATTCTCTGGCAAACTATGCTAAGTCGAACCCCCTTTTGTATGATTCTTGGGTTTCACCTCCGAGTTTCTTATCATTCGTTTCTGGACGATTTCCAGAACCTTGAAGTTGAACGAAAGCATTACATTTAAAAAAAAAACAATTTTCTAATAAAATTGTGTAAAAATTAAAACATGTATGTTAAAATATGAAGGTTTTAACATGGAACATAGTTAAAATAGAAAATACCCATGAACATAAATGTTTTAACATGTAACATAAACCCCCTTTTGTATGATTCTTGGGTTTCACCTCCGAGTTTCTTATCATTCGTTTCTGGACGATTTCCAGAACCTTGAAGTTGAACGAAAGCATTACATTTTAAAAAAACAATTTTCTAATAAAATTGTGTAAAAATTAAAACATGTATGTTAAAATATGAAGGTTTTAACATGGAACATAGTTAAAATAGAAAATACCCATGAGCATAAATGTTTTAACATGTAACATAAACTGCAAAAGTTAAAACATGAATGTTAAAACATAAAGTGTTTAGCATGAAATATAAACTGCAAAAGTTAAAACATGAACGTTAAAACATAAAGGTTTTAGCATGAAACATAAACTGCAAAAGTTAAAATATGAACGTTAAAACATATAGGTTTTAGCATGAAACATAAACTGCAAAAGTTAAAATATGAACGTTAAAACATATAGGTTTTAGCATGAAACATAAACTGCAAAAGTTAAAACATGATTTTGCCATATCTAAACTACAACTAGAATATATCCATGATTTAAAACATGAAGGTTTTAACATGTAACATAAACTGCAAAAGTTAAATATGAACGATAAAACATGATTTTCCAGTATCTAAGCTACAACTACAAAATACATACTATGATTTAAAACATGAATGTTTTAACATGGAACATAAACTGCAAAAGTTAAAACATGAATATTTTAACATGAAACATAAACAGTAAAATTTAAAACATGATTATCTAAGATAAAACTAGAAAATATCCATATGATTTAATACATAAAGCTTTTAACATGGAATATAAACTGCAAAAGTTAAAACATGAAACATAAATGGTAAAAGTTAAAACATGATTATCTAAGATACAACTACAACTAGAAAATATAACAAGGAACACTGGAAAATTCCAGCACCAAATACCATGTAAATTGAATAAACAAACAGATTAGTCATTATCTCCTATAATCGAAACATCACATCAAAGCAAAAGGGAATTAATTACCTAGAGTTGAAGAACTCCAATTGCTCTGAACTCAGTTCTACAAAATCAGACAGACGAATGCCCCCTCCATTTCGTTCATCGGAGTTTGAATAATGCTCCCAGAGCGGCGATGCTCGATTTTGGCAATGTGACAAGTCCACATCTGGTGATGCTCGATTCTCTGCCCTCAAACCGACAGCACAATAAAATTTATTTCTCCCTTTTCTTCTGGATACCAAATGCCATTGTCGTAGCAGAAGGCGAAAACAGCTCCCTAGTTTGATCCCCGACAACTTGTGCATTTGTAAGGCATAAGCACAGTTCAAGAACAAGTGCTGAGCCACAAAAAACACAACAATCTTGTTGCTTTGGCAACATTCCCAAACCAAGGCAATGATTAAAACACCACACTTTTAGGAAACGAGGCTGTTCATCTTGTATGCAACCAAAGCAATGATTAAAACACCACAGTCCAGATTTCAGCTGTCGAAGGAGCTTTTTTTCCTGCTTTATGCAGAAATAAATTATTGCCTCCATCTTTGTTTTCTGGTGAAGTTGAAAACAAGGTACACTAGTGGACGGAGTTAGCATTGAAGGCGGTTCTTGCGAACAATAGAAGGCAATTTGCAGACGCCGTCTCTGGTTCCGCCGTAAATTGGATGTCGATTTACGGCGGTTTCAAAACCGCCTTAAACAAAAGCTCAGTTACGAATTCGTAGGATTGAATCGGTCGCCGTCTCGAATTCGTGTGATGTATTGTAATTTTGTAGTTAATAGTTGTTACGATATCGGGAGTATATTGGTTCACCTTGGCAAATTTTGAGATACGAAAGCGTATGCCATAATTTCAACTTTTACATTCGCAATCTTACGAACTCGTACGGATGAATCTTACGAATGGTATATCACTTATATACGGACTCGTAACACAAAGCGATCAGCCGATGTATACCATTAACGTTACGATATCGTTTTCCAATGTTGTTGTTCTTTACGCATTCGTATAGTTAAATTCCTTGACGATTCTATAATTGGTTCGAAATCGTTTATATTGTAATTGTGTTTCTCGAATTCGTAACATGAAAATGGCGGGAAATATTAATGCTACTGACCGATTAATGTTTCGTAATCGGATGACATTTCGGACGGTTAACAGGGATATGTCCGAATATGCTTACGAACTCGACACAAGAATTACGATATCGAAATTAAATTCAGAAAAATTTGTTTCATACAGACGAATTGTCTCACGAACTCGTTACAAGAATACGAGTTCGAACATAATTTCGTTAAACAAAAGTTATTAGTACGAATTAGCAGACGAATTCGAAAGTGCAATCGGCTATAAGCACCTTGACAAACAATGTCCTATATATACCATTCAGCTACCTACTACTCTAAACAATATCAGCTACATGAAGGCCTTTATTTTTTTGGATTGAATGCAATAGTCAAAAGTTAGGCTAATGTTGAATTCGGATACCATTTAGAGGACAGGTTCAGGTGGAGTTGGCCTTGATATGTTTCGGGCTCGAGCAAGCACCAAATGGCGTGCAAACCTATCTCTTCCATCGTTCAATTCCTTCAAAGTGTACGGAGTTTGATCATCCTCAAAAATCTACAAGAAATTGCATAGTTAACTGTTTGTAAAACAAATTCAAAAAGGTATCCGCAGATAAAGAGTGGAGTTGAGAATGAAATCTTACTTGTTGGAGATCAAGGTTGTCAAGCGTTAGGGATTCAACACATTTGTGGGCGTATAATAAGGTGTAGTATCCGCACTCCCAATTTGATTGTTGCTTCTTGTACTTTGGTGTGTGACGAAAGAAGTGAAGTTAGTAATGTTAACTATATTTGAAAATATAGTTAAAAATTGAATAAAATGAAAATGCTCACCGTTATTTGTATAAGTTCGAAAGGGATAAGAGTATTATCATTAACCTCATGCATTGCAATGACAACAAGATCGGAGAATCCTTTTGTCGGTGGATTGTTGAGTGGATCAATCCAATAAACTCTCTTTTCCTCGGGTATCATTGCAACAAAACGCCAATGTCGTCTACGATAAAAAAATTTGAAATATGAATAAGAAAAAAATAAAATGAAGGGATTCACAAATACAATGGGAACAAAAGATGATTACCCTTCGATGTATGGGCCCAAGAATATTTTCTTGCCCTTAGTACGTAGTGCAGAGGTTAGATATTCTAGCCGTTTTTGGTTTGATATTCCCTCACCTTCTCGGTAGCTTTCCGGACATAGGTAACCTATCCAATGCTTTCCCTTTTGATGTGAAAGGAAATACAAGTAGCTACAAGAGAATTCAATTTTTATTATTAATGATATCAATCATGGCCAAAAAAGGGTATTGTAAGCCATTAAAATAAAAGTTGTAGAGGAAGTGAAATACTTACAGTTGATAAATGGATAAAATAGGAGCGGGAAGTTGGTTCATATTCCAAAAATCTTGGAAATCACGAAAAACGACAAAAAGGTCCCTTCTAACCCCAAATACCATCTCATTACCAAAAAACTCATAGCTTGAATCAATAGGATGGTTATATAGTAAATCATATAAGACACGCACAAATATGGGGAGATCCTTTAGGAATTGTAGCCTAGACTTTTCGGTCCCATTGGGTCGGGGGTTATGTTTGGGTTGATTGGCTTGTATCTTATTGTGTAAGGTTTTACTTTGAGGAATTGCACTAGAGTTTTCATCAACAACTAACCAACGAGGCCATAGAACAAACATTTCCTCACTATCCCCAACCTTTTTGCAACGGCCTTCCGGATAAGGCAAAGATGCATTGATAACTAAAGCCTTACTTATAGAAACACAAATCAAACCTTCGGCAATTGGTTGATGATGATGCTTTCGCATGTTTGCGTAATAGTTACCATTTGCAACATGTCGTGGGGATGCCTTCGGTCCAACATCAAGATAAAGCTTGCAAGCCGGAATCTAGGTAAATTTGAAGTAAAATAAATGTAATAAAATTTATTACAATGTTATAAAATAATTTTATAAAGCAAATAGTTGTATTAGTGGCTAACCTTTGAGACCGGCTTAGATGATTTATTTTTGGTTGGAGCTTCCAAAGGTTGTGGAGTTGGATTGATGTCATTTTGCAAGTCAACTCGAACATTACCCTTGATGGCTTCCACCTTATCATTTTGCAATTCATCAACGTCAATATGCACCGGTGAATAATTTGATGCCCTAGAAGAAGGGCGGTTGATTTGCTCATCGTCACCATCGTCATCGGAGAAAGCAATAGTCGCATTTTTAGCCATCTTCGCCATCTTCCTCTCCATTTTGTCCATCCTTTGAGTTAGCAAGCTTTCCCTTTGAAGTGCTAGTTGAAGTTTCGATGGCTTCAATTTACCATAACTTCTACCAATACCAAATGCCTCACGTTGATTTGCATAACCACCAACTCCTCTTGTTCTACCGGGGTGGTCTTTCTTCCCAATTGCTTTTGACAATATATCGTCCTTCCCGGTGGGATTGAAAAGACCTTCTTTTGCTTGCATTTCCAACTCATGCTACAATTAAACGATTTCACAAGTTACGCTCTATTGTATTGAAATATAATGTGTTATAATCAATGTAAAATAAATCTCAAAATATCACAAGTGCGGAAAGTAAGTTTACTAACCACTCGTGTTGCCAATGTTTGTGCCTCGGGTGTGGTGTACTTCCCATGTCTATTAATTCGACCTCTCACGAACAATACATGGCGAGGAATGTCTTCGACATTAATTGGTTTAACCAAATCTCTAGCTTGTTCCTCGGGCATACCTCCGGCGATCAATTCATCACCCTCCGCCACTTGGTTCTCTTTGCCGATCTTCAAGCCTAGTCCATAATAACCCGCACGACTCGTTGTATGTGGAGTTTTATTCAATGACGCACATCTTTGTTTCTCGGCTCGTGTTCCCTACATGGTTCCCTACATGGTTATCGATATTAATCTTATATAAATGCACCTATTCTCAACAATATATCATGGTAAGAACTACTTACATTGGATTCATTTTCTAAGGTTCTTTCCTTGAAGATTTCCCAACTCTCGGGGAGTATGTGATTAAAAGTTAAGGTTGGATCTTCCCCAACATGCTTCCCACCTTCAAAGATGTAATTCTTTGCCAATCTATATTTGTGATCACGAATTGCCTTAGACACAATACTTAAACATTTAGTTTTGACGGTTCCCATATCTTCGGCTTCAATCTCAAAAGGTCGCTACATTATAAACAAAAAAACTCATAAGTTACAAATTTCAATCTATTTACAAAATGGAAAATAAAGCTAACAACATTTAGCACAATTTCTTACCTTACACTCCTTGAATAATTTCATCCGGGCCTTGCGCTTTACATCCTTCCATGAGTTCAACTTAATATCAACTTTTGTTCTACCGGTCTTACCACACCAACTAGACCATTTTGCTCTTTCATCGGAAATACAATTTCCCTTGACATTAAAAACCAAATGTGTTTTGATACCTTTATCCATTCTCCTCTCCAATATCCTACAATGAGTCTTAACTTGTTGTGCCTTGCTTAACTTCTTCTCAACTTCTTTACTCTTGTTGATGGTCTTTTGTTTCTTCATCTTTTGTGTATTTCCATCATCATTTGGTCGTTTCTTTGGTGCCATTTTGGGCTCCTTCAATAAACAAGAACACACAATAATTTAATATTTGAATAAAAGCTAGTACAATAATAAATACACACACCATATACTATAAACATATAGGCTTCTTCACAACAAATTATAGCATTTATTACACTTCATAGAACAAGAAACCCTAGGTATAATGGCTAGATCATACAAACTTGACTTTCCACAACATCATACATCATATTAAATAACAAAACATAGCATTTATTACACTCCATAAGAATGAAACCCTAGGTATAATGGATTGAGACAAAATTCACCTTTAAGTTAGAACAAGTTGTATAAAAAGCTTCTTAATCCCTTGCTTGCTACCTAGAACATAAAACCCATGAATTCCAACTCCAAAAGTTGAGGTATTATTGGTGTATGAGTATGAATATAGGGTTTTGAATGTAATGAGTATAAGACAAAAAAGGTTATGGCAAGCAAAATGGAGGAAGATGAACAACAATATTGCATAAATTGATGATGGAAGGTAAGATGAAGAACAATATTAAGAGATTGAAATTTGAAGAGCAAAATGGTGGGAAGAGGTGTGGGAAGTGGAGAAAATGGTGTTTGAGAGTGAATAATTCGAGCCCAAAAGGAGTGGTTATTGGTTTTGACCTCGTTGGTCGGCTTTTGACCCGCATTTAATGCGGCCATTCGAAGGATGTTACGAAGTCGTATTATGACCTGCGAGTATCGATGAAAACGAGTATACGAATTCGTAAGATATGTGTTACATGATGCTCTTGGACATTCGAATTCGAATGTTGGCGTGCCAACTATTTTCTTAGCTTTATCCATTTATTTTGATAAAACAAACATAGATATGAACCATTACATTAATATCAATTTCATAAAATATGTTCGATCAACTTTTAAAAATTGTGCATTTGAATATAAGCAAATGTTATCACTGACAGATTAATGTTCGGACAAGCAGACGAGACAATTTTTAGTGGGGTTATCATAGTTTAATGCACACAATACTAGTTTGCATTAGTTACTTTTATGTTTTATGTATAGTTGTCTGGTTAATATTATTAAAGTTCATGTATGAGTTAGTTCATATATAAGTATGTGTATAGTTGTGTGGTTAATATTATTAGAGTTCATAAATATATATATATATAAGTATGTGTATAGTCGTGTGGTTAATATTGTTAGAGTTCATATAAAAGTATGTGTTTAGTTGTGTGGTTAATATATAAGTATGTGTATAGTTGTGTGGTTAATATTATTAGAGTTCATATAAGTAAGTTCATTTATAAGTATAAGGGTATGGTGAATCTATCATTACACTATCAATATCAGATTAATGTTCCCAAACCTTGTTGATGCAGAGGATGTTTGTATGATGTATTTATGGGTATGGGTTGTAATAGATGTGGTTAGAAAGTATTATAGAATTCAAGTATATGTGGTGTCTAATGTTACAGTAACAAATTTATGTGCTCAAACAAATAGATTCAATGTTTAATATGCTGGTTATTGTAACTATCAAGTATAGGGTACGAGGTAGAAATATTCGTGTAGAAATATTAGTGTATAATTCAATTTTAATTTCAATTCCAATATAGGGTTTTCAAGGGTTTAGTTTTTTTATGAAAGATATCATTAAACATCTTTAATTTGCATAATAAATATACTGAATTTTCCAATCAATTTACACATGTACGATTGTTCACTCGAATTCGTATTCTCAGCTTTACCATGTGACGATGTCGTAAACTACTTGTATACATATATTAAAAAGGGACATCGCGGTTTTGGATCAGAGTAGTTCAAATCAAATCACTTTATCTTCCCAGAACCCAAAACAGATCAAAAACCAAAAAACCCCATCCCAACCACATGCCAAGATATCGTGGTGGATCCGAAAGGCCGGCCAATCCCCCGAGAATGGAAACGAGAAATAGTGGAAGAGGGGAAGCGCGTGGTGGTTGTCGGGTTCGTGGTGGTAGCAGTCGGGTCGCCGGATCCGAACGAATCGTGCCCGAACAGCCTCTGCTAGATAATGAGGAAGGTGGCGATCACGATTCTGGGGAAGTCCCTGCCGATATCTTCATTGACGAGGCTGCCAGACTTCGATACGAATCCTATCAGAAGCGTAAGTTCTTGGCACCCAAAACCTTCAATGTTAGTGATGTTGATGTTCTAAAATTTGATTATGTGCTAAAGTATTTTAAGGTTAGTCATTTGGATGGTTTGTTGAAACTGGATTACCCCGTTTACCCAGAAGAAGTCACACAATTTTATGCAAATTTTCGTTCTGGTGATAGTTTGGGTGAATATGTCACTAGGGTTAGAGGTAAAACTATTCAAGTGACGAAATATATCATCAACGAAGCTATAGGGTGCCCATACACAGATTCTAGTCATTTAAGATCAGAAAATCCCGACGGCCCTTACGAAATTTACATTCAACAATCTTTGAGGAAGATACATAGTACACTTCCTCTTTGTGCTGTGGCAATGGCTAGGAAGTATTTTAAGCGTAGAAGTAAAGACCCTGGGACATCCAAAGAGTACAAAATAGATAACCTTAATATGGAGCAAAGAATGGTGTACGAATTAATAGCAATGAATGTGTATCCCTCGGGAGGGCATGCTTGTGAAGTAACGGTGCATAACATCATGTTATTCTACTATGTAATGGAGGAGATCAAAATCAATCCGGGATACACAATCTTAGAGTACATGAAAAAAGCGGCTAAGTGTAGTAAATCTGGCTTTCCTTATGGTGGATTGATCACAAAACTGATTTTGAACAAGGGTGTAGTCCCTCATGGTCGTTCAATGCCTTCTGAGTACTATGATCACTCTTGGTTGACAAAGAAAGGTTTGGAGCTTAAGAGCGATGGTAAATACGGGCCAAAGCCATCTTTCAAGAAGAAGTTAACTTCAAGTGAGTAAACAATTAAATTCAATGATTTGCATCTGAATATATTATAAATGTTGTTTTAATTATTTGTTTTTGTTAGGGCAAATCGGAAGATGGAAGGGGCACATTGATCATACCCTTGCACAACTTAAAACAGAGATGGAAGCTGCTAAGACGGAGGTGACTGAAACTAATACCGAGCTACAGAAGTTTGTGGATGCCATGGGGTTGGATAGTCAGCTGAGTGATGACGAAGGGAGTCCAACTTTTGATTTCTCGGACATCGAATTCGATGTTGATGCAGAGGATGACATAGAATTTCACAACACTGAGAGTGATGAGCAGAGTGAAACAGACAGTGGAGAAGATGATGCTGAAAGTGATGATGACGGAGATATCGAATCCGAAGAGGATGACATGATGGACAGCGATAAGGGAGCTGAACAGGGAAAAGCAACATCAATGGATATAGATGGTGAAAATCTGGATTAGGCAGTTGTGTATTCAATGCAAGTTACAGTTTGTTGCTCTAGACTTTTTAAGTTTTGGTCAATGTATGATTTTGCTACTTATCTAAAATCGACTAAGTATTCTGTTGTATTCCTGAACTCCCCTTTGATGCTTTTGAATTTCACATTGATGTGGAGGATGGTTACTCAAACTGAAATAGCATTTGTTTTGTATTCGACATATGAATTGTATTCTTCAGTAAGACTCGGATTAATGACTATTATTTGTCAACAGCTTTCACAATATCTATTCGATTCGAAATCGTAATTGTGACGGGATACTTTTTTTTTCAAAATTCCTTACGAATTCGAATGTACTAGTCCAATTGTTTTAACCGTCTAACCTTACGATGTCGTATTTTGCGGTAGGTATATATATTAAATAAAACCCCCAAATCCCCAAATCATTATCAATCCCCATTTACGTTTTCTTATCCACAGCCGAGCGACCCTAGGGGATTTAATCGCGAAACAAATTTGATTCAGTTCCATCGTCATGGCTGGATCAAAGAGGAAAACACCGTCGAAGAAAGCAGCTCTAAAGTATGACAAGACGAAGTTTGCGAGTGATTCTGCTTATTCGAGGTACACAGCTTTCATGAAGGGTTCTTCTTTGTTGGATTGCTATGTGGTTGATTTTGCTACTTTGCATAGAATAGGATTGAATGATATAGTTAAGATGTTCGATGAACAAGGTTTAAGTGAGTTTTTGTGCTTGAAAGATGATGCATATTTCGAGGAAACCTGTCAATTTTATGCAAATTTTGAAGAGGATGAGGATGGTGGTTTTGTGACTAAAGTGAATGGATATTCCTTTGGGATTAGCCCTTCAAAAATTAATGCTGTACTGGGTATTCGGTTTGAGAATCGGATGCCGCCTAGAGTGTATGCTAGTGGTAGTTGGCCAGACATGGTAGGGCAAAATAAGCTTAACCATAAGTTAATGGGTGCAAAGTACTTTGGGAGGCCAGAGAATGATGCAGGGACGCCTGTTGACTATAAGATCACCAACCTACCGTGCGATCAAAGGATAGTATATGAAATGGTAGCTAGGAGTTTGGTACCGAAGGGTGGGAAGATGACTGAACCGACTTACACCACCATACTGATGTTCTATTATATCATGGAGCAACATCAATTCAACCCAGGGTACACTATAGTGAAGCACATGGAGGGAGTGGCAACAGGCAAGAGAGTCGCAACAAAACTGCCGTATGGAAACCTCATCACTCGATTGTTGAAGCAACATGAGGGATTCACATTCTCTAGCAACCCTACCCCTAGCTTATACTATGACAAAGCTTATTTTGAGAAGAAGAAGTGGATTCTCATTGATATGAAGTGGGCGAAGGGGAGCTCTGTAGATGATGAGGACGAAGAAGGTACTTTATATTTTTTAAACAAGCACTCTTTGTTTTGTATTGCTCATTTGCATTTCCATAGTTATTTGAATTAATGCAATTGTTAATACATGCTCAGGTGCATCAGGAGACAGGTTCTTTAGGGCCATCTCCTCGGCTATCAAGAAGATGAGACAAGAGGTTAAAAGTATCCGTCAATCTACATGGCAAACTCGCCGTCTTGTGCGTGGTCTCGAACGCGCTAGAGCAAATCAAGCATCAAGTTCTAATGTAGTTTCGTAGTTGTTAAATTCTATGTTGTATTGCTTGATTGATATATTTTGAAGTCGCCATTTTCTCTAGTGTTGGATTATCTGAATGATATTTATGGGAACTCTTTGTACTGTGAATTCTGGGAGCTGCTTTGATAAACAACAGAGTTTATTAAGATACGATTTCGTAGGTCTAGCCTTGATAAATAACTACTTGTTTATTAAAAATGCCATGATAATATGTCATTCGAAATCGTAAGTCATATACGATTTCGTTTCCAAAGGCGGGGCTGTCTGACAGGGAAAATCCGAAAACAGTTACGAACAAGTATATGTATGCCGATACTTGATTCGATATCTTATTTGTCTTAATGCCACTAACCTAAGAATTCTTGACAAATATCTTGTAGGTCATTCGAATTCGAATCATCATCACTTTAACCACACGAATTGGAAACTGTTTCTTTAAATGTGTAACGACTTCTGAAGACAATAAAAGAACAAAGGTCAACAGAAACAAGTTACATACGAATTCGTAATGCATTTCGTACTATATTAATACAAACCGACAATAACCAATAAAAGTTCTTACTACTTGGTCTTCTTTCTCTTCCTTTTGGAGATCTTGCCAGTCTTGGTGATCCATATCCCATCTTCGTGATCTACTCGAGCCAAAAAACGCTTCAAACTAGCATCATCTTCCACAAGTTTCTCCATAGACGTAAGGGACTCCAATGGACTACTTTCACCAACACAACTTGATTCTTGTTGAAATGCATCATCCACGAACATTTTCTTTCCATCAACTACAATTTCCCACCGAGGATCAACTGGATCCCTAACAAAGAATACTTGTTCAGCTTGGACGGCTAAAATGAAGGGATCTTCAATCCAACCTAATTTAGAACGATCAACTAAGGTCATGCCTAACCCCTCACTTCTAGTTCCACAAATTTGATCCACCCAATTACATTTGAAGATTGCAATTTTCAACTTAACATAATCCAACTCCCAAATATCAGTTATCGTTCCAAAGAAAATAGTTTTTTTGTAACCAAGGCTACCATCAACATGCAAGGATGTTGAGAATGTGGACACACCACTATTTTGAGACACACTATTATCATCCATCCAATCAGTACCAAAAGTGTATCCATTTATGTCATAGCCACCATAAGATGAAACAGTACCAAGTGGTCGCCGAGCCAACCATTTAACAGTTTCACAATGTTCTCCAATCGCGATATGGGTTTCAAGCCATCCTGCAAAAGATTTACAATGTTCTTCTAGCACATCCTCATCATTGAAACCGATATTCTCCTCAGATATCTCCTTCATATGCTGTTCTACATAAGGACTTACTTCTTTGTGGTTTCGAAGAACATAAAGATGTGCTTTTCTCAAATCCTCTCCAGATGGACTAAACAACTTCTTGTGCCTCAAGCCCTGACCCTCCAATCTCCCTTCGTGTCGTGAAGTAGGAACACCAATAGTATCAACATCTCCTAGATAGTTTGTGGCAAACTCAATCACCTCTTCAGCAACGTATCGTTGCACTATACTAGCATCAGGACGATAACGATTTTTAACAAAAAACTTAAAAATCTTCATGTATCTCTCAAATGGGTACATCCACCGCAAAAATACCGGTCCACATAGTTTCACTTCACGCACCAAATGAACAATCAAGTGTGTCATTATGTCAAAGAATGAAGGAGGAAAATACATCTCCAATCTACACAACACTTCAACCACCATTGTTTGCAACTTGTCCAACATGGAATGACTAATTTTTTTCCGGCATATACCTTTAAAGAAATAGCAAAGCTTTGAAATGACCATTCTAACATGTGTAGGTAACGCACCTCTAATAGCAATAACATTCAGCTCCTGCATCAAATTGTGGCAATCATGAGACTTCATTCCCGACAGTTTCAACTCGGAAGTTGATACACATGAACTGATGTTTGACGAATAACCCGTAGGAACCTTGACCGACTTCAGGGTGTTACAAAAACTCTCCTTCTCTTTTGTCGACATAGTATAACATGCAGGTGGCAAATAAGTCTTATCCCCTTCCTCAACGGGTGCTAGTGAAGGACGTAAACCAAGGGCTACTAGATCAAGTCGTGCTTTAAGTCCGTCTTTGGTTTTCCCCGGAGTGTTCAACAATGTTCCAACCAAAGCATCACACACATTTTTTTCGATATGCATCACATCCAAGCAGTGGTGAACATCTAAGTACTTCCAATACGGTAGTTGGAAGAATATTGAACATTTTTTCCAACCTTTCTTATTGACACATTTCGTTCCATTCTTACCTAACACGTTTTCTATTCCCTCTACTTTCTGAAGGATCTCAATTCCGGTAGGCGGGATTGGGGCCGGCTCATCCTCAATCTTCCCATTGAACCACTTTTTGGCTAGTCTCCAAGGATGATTTTCAGGTAGAAATCTTCTATGTCCCAAGTAAGCAGTTTTGCCCCCATGTTTCAATTGAACACAACTAGTATTATCCTCACACACAGGACATGCAAAGTGACCCTTCACCGAATATCCCTTTAAATTGCCTAGTGCCGGAAAATCATTAATGGTCCACATCATCATAGCTTTCAACTTGAACTTCTCATCACCCCGACTTCCATCCATCATCCAAACTCCCTCAACAAACAAGGCTTTCAAATCTTCAATAAGTGGAGCTAAATACACGTCAATGTCATTTCCAGGTTGTTTTGGCCCCGATATCATCAAAGACAATAACACATATTTTCGCTTCATCATTAACCAAGACGGTAAATTGTATATTACCAACATCACTGGCCATGAACTATGTGTACTTGACATATTACCAAAAGGATTCATACCATCGGTTGATAATCCTAACCTTAAATTTCGAGGTTCACTTTCAAATTCAGGGTATAGAGCATCCATTTTCTTCCACTGCTCTCCATCAGAAGAATGGGTAATGATGTCATCTCCTTCCTTAACTCTGTCTGCATGCCATGTAAACAATTTTGCATCATCGGGATTTGCAAACAAACGCTTCAAACGAGGGACAATCGGAAGGTACCACAACACTTTTGCCGGTGTTTTCTTACCACTAACAAAACCTTCTTCAGCACACACTTCAATAGACCCCTCATTCTTGTATACATATCTAGACTCACCACAAACTCGGCACGTATCCCTTTTTATATCCTCCACTCCTCTATACAACATACAATCATTAGGGCATGCATGTATCTTCTCTATTTCCATTCCCATCGGACATAAAATCTTTTTAGCCGCGTATACTCGATCAGGTGACTTGTTACCAATCGGAAGCAACTGTTTCACCAATTCAAACAATTCAGTCATTCCTTTATCAGTAATTCCATGTTTTGCCTTCAAATTCATCATCAACAATGTTGCCCCCAACACAGAATGATTCGAGCCTTCATATAGTGGTGTCTCTTTATCATTAATCATTGCAACTAAAACGCTAGGTTTTCCAACAAATTCTGTAGCAATATCATAAGCCATTTCATCTAAACAATCATCATATAGCAAACGCTCACTAGCCAAATCAACTTCAGGAATGTCAACATCCAACATATCTTCACCATGCCATCTCCATTCAGTATAAGTTGGCTCAAAACCACGACATATCAAATGTTCTCTTAAAATCATATCATCTTGGAAATAAGCATTGTTTCTACAATCCTTACAAGGACACCTCACACCTTTAACCCCTTTGATCTTAGCATCCTCGAAAGCAACGGCTATAAATTCTTCAATCAATTCACCATACTCAACCGACAACCTATCATTCCGTCTTAAAATATCACCACGGTCCATTTCCAATATTACTTTCCTACAATATACATGTATTTCACAAAACCTTTAATCAATATCAACATGCTACAATCTCAATAACAACAACAGCCCACATGCATATCTACATATATGCATACGTTAATCCCCAAAAAACCAAAAAAAAAAAAAAAAACCAAAAAAAAAAAAAAACCAAATACCCCAATCCGCATTAAGAGTATGAATTCAACAAATGAACTAACCTTTATGGGAGTGTGTAATCCAATTTCATGCCATACCCACGTCAACTGAAGCAAGTTTCAAAATGTCAATCTGTTTTCTGCAAAGCGGAAGCGGAAAAATGAATACAACATTACCAATGGACACAAATAATATACGGGTCCATTTGTTTCTCGGACATCTTATCATTCGATATCGTAACGTTATCAGTCTTATATTACGATTTCGTAAGTTTGAATCTAATTAGTTGACAGTCGTATTTTACAGTTTCGAGTTCGAAGGTTGTCCATTTGATAAAATACGAATTCGTAAGACTGTACAATTAAGGCAGTTTACGTAAACCGCCTTCCAAATGCATGCATGCGCCGTCTCTGGTCATTGAGCACACACGAAATATGATACGAATTCGTAACATATGTAAATAACGGCGGTTGGACGAAAATACCGCAGAACCGCCTTGTGTTGGTGCCGTGCATGTCAGGCTGTGCACTAGTGGTAGTTTTTTGGGGCTTTCTGAGCTTCCAACACGTTGCACTTATTGGAAAGAGATCTTCAGGTTTCCTTCCTTGTTATTGGTTTGGGATCTGTACAGTTGAATGAGGCTCAATCTTAGACGTGTGTAATCTGGAGATAAAACTCTTTTTTACTTGATGAATAATTACTAATTGATGATGACTAAGTCTTTTAAAGGTAGAACATTCCCTTGATAAAATGCTGTTCTTGATGAATAAACTGATGTTCCTTGTTCTGCCCACGATCAACTATATATGTCCCATGGTTTTAAACTATTTGAGCGAGCGTTTAATTCATTCTTGTCCATTTGAGTATCTTCCTGACTAAATTTACTGTCTGCGGTAATTAATAGATTAATTAATATGAAACAAAACAGTAGATAATTGATATTTCCCTAAAATCATAAATCAAGACCAGTTTACAATCCACCAGAACACCAAAAAAAGATGACTATTGAAAATGGAATCCTGAAAGAAAGATAATAACCTTTGCTTATTGCTGGAAAATTGGCGCCAAAGAAAGTAAAGCGAAAAAAATGGAGATGCGGGGTATCGATCCCCGTACCTCTCGCATGCTAAGCGAGCGCTCTACCATCTGAGCTACATCCCCATGTTGTGCTAGATCTTAAAACAAATAAAATAGATATTTGTATACAAGAGCTTGATTAATTTTAAAAAATTCAAATATTTGTCCAAGGAATATTGCGAGTTCTTCCCGTATGTTTTAGGGGGTGCTTGGTTGAAATAGAGGAATGAGAATCGGAATGTGAATGATAATAGGGTATAATGATTATAGGGGTAATGATTATAATGTTGTTGTTTGGTTTGCATAAGGGAATGGATAAAAATAGTAAACTAAAATGACGGAGTGCCTAAGGGGGTGCTTGGTTAAGGGGTTTGGAGGTGGGTAATGGGTTTGATTATAGAGTATGGGTGTTTGGTTGGGTATTATTATTATATGGGGCCCACCTCCATTACCCAAAACTGGCCAATCACCCAAACCCCCAAAATTGACTATTATGGGTTTCATTACCTACTTGTTTACTATATTTAGCCACTCTGACATTATAGTTTACTATTTTTATCCATTCCCTTGTGCAAACCAAGCAACAACACTATAATCATTACCCCTATAATCATTATACCCTATTATCATTCCCATTCTGATTCCCATTCCTCTATTTCAACCAAGCACCCCCTAAATATAGTAAACAACTAGGTAATGAAACTCATAGTTGTCAATTTTGGGAGGTTTGGGTGATTGGCCAGTTTTGGGCAATGAAGGTGGACCCCATATAATCATAGTACCCAACCAAACACCCCTACTCTATAATCAAACCCATTACCCACCTCCAAACCCCTCAACCAAGCACCCCTCTAAGGGATGCTGAAATTGAAATTTGAGACGATAAATTGTCATTTGATTATTAATTCTCAACACTATACTTATAATGTTGACATTTTTCATTCCACTTTATCAAATGCCACCAAAATAATAATGTTTAGTAATAGTTTATTTTTTTTGATGTAATAGAAAATTGATTTACTTTCAGTGAACTTTCTCATTTTATTTCTTTGGTTACTTCGTTAAATGCGCACATTTCTTTTTAGTGCACGTAACATTATCAAAATATCATATTTAGGCCCTTTTTCTAGAACTTTTTTCTATATCAAATTTCTTTGGTTACTTCGTTAAATGCGCACATTTCTTTTTAATGCACGTAACATCTTCAAAATATCATACTTAGGCCGTTTTTGTTAGAACTTTTCTGTAGATCAGTTCAGTTCAGTTCAGTTAAATTTATTTAAATTTATTTCAGTTCAATTAAATATATTTAAATTTATATCAGTTCAGTTCAGTATATTCAAATTTATTTCAGTTAAGATACATAAATTTATATTTTTTCCAGTTCAGATATATATATTTAAATTTATTTCAATTCAGTTCAGTTCAATAATTTTTTTATTGTAAGTTACATTTTTACTATAGATTATCATATGATAAATGTTTAAATTATTTTATTTCATTTCAATTAAATATATTTAAAACTATTTGAGTTCAGTTCAGTAAATTTTAATCTATTTTAGTTCAGATAAAATAAACGCCTCGGGGCTTGCTGGTGAATTATCTTGTATGGACTGCAACGATACTTTTAGTTATTTATTGAAAGATATTCATTTACATTCTATAAATGTGTCTATTCAATTTTTTGAAAACTTATTTCAATTCAATTCAATTCAATTCAATTCAATTCAATTCAATTCAATTCAGTTCAACAAGAAAATAGCTATAGCAAACAGGACCTTCTACTACCATAAATACCCCTACAATGTATTCTTATTAATTTATTTATGCGGACAAATTTTATTTTTCATATGGAATACTAAAATATGTACAAGGTTCTAATATACATTACGTCATCAATGTCTATTGAAGATGAATACGATATTACAAGAGATCCCAGTTTGTAAACTGGTTGACAAAAAAAACTTAATTTTGTACGCATCTATTGCCATTTTAATAAAACTATCCTGATATTTACTGCATGTATTTTGCTTCTTTGGAGCCCGTTTGTTTAGTATAAAAATGAATATATTACTATTTTGATGCATGTTATACATGAAATTGTATAGATTCAAAACAACATTTATAATTATGTTATCCAAATTTAAAAAATGTTTAACTATTAAATATATATTAGTTTATGTGTATTCATATTTTAGTGTGAAAATTAAAAAGTAAAATACAGACTCTGCTTGTAGGTAATAAATTAAATCAATTGAGAACGATCAAATATAATTAGTTAAATATATATATGCAGAAACCATACACCGGGTGCATGATACAGGCGGCTAGTCAGCTACTAAAGCTAGAAGGAGAAAAGTTTGCATACATTAAAGAGACATATATATTAATACTAATTCTACCAGGATGACTACGACATTTTTCTTTCATGGCGACACTGGCCGATAATGGATAAATTAATTGCTAGCTTTTATAACAGGAAAAAGCCATATAGATAACAAAAAGATTACATGCATGATGCTGATGCATAACATAAATTGCACGTACGTACGTATACGTAAATATACATACATATATATATACATATATATATACACGGTCGGAACATGCTGTAACTGGAAATTTGAAGCACACGATCGAATCTAGAAAATATACAAATACAGCTAAATATCAAACATTTTTACAGATATATTTCAGCTGAATTATGTAAATAGTACTCATTAATGGCGGCGCGTGAGGCTGGAGAAGAGTGCAACAAAAAATGCTGCAAAGCCAAATAGAGAGCCGACGTGAACGGCGATGGTGGAGGCCCGGGGATATTTTGTACGGATATATATGGAGAAAACGAAGAAGGTAAAAGAGACGAGGAGCGCAGCGTAAACAATCTTTGACGTTGTACTGAGCGGCATGCATGGTACCTTGGAGAGCTTGCAGAGTCGCACTCACGGCGGCGTAACAAACTCCGCCGACGAATAACAGATACTGCAACCACGCCGTATGAGCATGATCATGTTCCAGAGGCGGTCCATTTGTTGCAGTGTATAGGGCCTGCAAAGTTAAGTTGGTCGGAGGAGATGAACCGATGATCGTTAATGGAGATGATAAGTTAGCCTGGTTATCAAGGAGAGGATTAATACTATTGATGATGTGTTGTACCGGTAATGATATTGATAAGTCAGTTTCGAGGAGATTAAGTGACGGAGAAGGAGCGGCGGTGATATTTTCCGATAACTGTGAGTTGCTCTCGAGGTCAAAGGAGGAAGAAGATGTGTTTTGGAGTGGAATACTCCCAAGATTCATCTTGTATGAGTATGAATTTACCGGTCCTAATTAAAGAGGTTACATATAGAGGCTGAAAAAGGTTATAAAAATGGAGGAATCTTCGTGTAAGTGTCTCCATCCTCATTCCTCACTAATGTAAGTGTCTCCACATCCTCATTCCTCACTAAAGAAAAGAATATGAAGAAAAGTATATGAAGGGTCTCCATCCTCATTCCTCACTAATGCGAGGATTACTGTTGGTAATGGTGCGTAAGTGTGTTTATTTTATTATAAACATAGTTACATTTTAAATATAAATACTAATTAGGTAAGAAATGTGATGTTTGATTTTTTAAAATAAAATAAAATTAAGTAATAGTTCAAATGTAACCAAATAAAATTCTACATATCAAACTCAATACCTCTGACTAATTCAACTACTACCACTATATCAATTTATCAATTCCTATATTTTTGGTTGGGTAATTGGGTCTTTTGAGAGAAAGTCAACCGATTTCCTACTATTTGGAATTTCATCAATTATATGGACTTTCATCAAGAGCTTCCCTGATAAATGCATTCCATTCACCCTAAAATTTTGTAGCACAATCGAATATTGACATGTATTATTACAACTAGATAATACCGGGCTCGTGGCCGAATCATATTAATTTTATTAGCTATGATAATTTTACATATTTTAAGTTTAAAAAAAAAACTAATATATAGATATGTACGACGATTAATCTTTAAAATATTATTAGTAGTCATTAAATAGACACATGGAAGGTTTATTATACTCCATAAATTTCATATTTTGATTAGTAGAATACATTTCATGAAATCTATTTTTTATAGGATTAGGTGGCAAATTAATTTGTTATTTTAAATAAATTAGCATTAAAAAACTTGTTCAGAAAAGAAAAGTCAAACATATTAATTGGCTAATTAAGGAAAAAGAAAGATTGCTAAGAAAGTTTTTGCTCCAAGAAAAAAAAATATTCTAGAGACTCTTATTAAAATAGTATTTTTAGTTTTTTTTTAAAAAGATAAAATTCTATGAGAGTGCCACGTGTAACTTCCACATGCTCTCAAAATGTAGCACTTTTATATGTATTATAGATTTTAAGAACGTCATGTATTGAATTTATCACTTATTTTAATTATAATTCCACTAGACACGTGTAATTTTAATTTGTCCAGTAGAACAACACAAATGAAATCCGCATATGTAATTTTCTGTCAAAAATATCTTGAATTATGTATACCAATATATATATATATGTAATGTATATATTCTTAAAATATTACAAGAAATTTATTTTATTTTATTTTAAACCACCAATACTGGAGACATAAAAAACTCCAAAGATGTATAAATAGAAATTTACAGGAACAAACAGATATAGAGAGAGACAATCGAACAGCTCATGTGTCGAGCGGCGTCCATGAACATAAATTCTACTGTTCTCATAGAAACCTCATCGTCAAGAGAAGAACAAAAACTAGGTAATTGGTTGCTGATCAGAGTTATAAGCTGATAATGTGCCTGATCGTGCTGTGTAGATACGTATAGAGGGATCATGCTTGGGATTCTCGTCTCCGTAGTTGATTGGATCATCTGATCAAATCCGACGATAAAGCACGCTTCAAGAGGTACTTTAATCCCTACTTTAGATTTATACTAAGTACATGCATGAGATTCGGGATTAGATCATTAATTTTACGCTATATTAGATATAATCAGTTCCCAATAAGCTCACCTGCTAACATCCAGATATTTCTCATCATATTGGTGTACTTCCAAGGGATTTTGAATTCCCTTCTCACAATCTTTAACAGAATCATAGAGTCAACCTCACATTCTAAATCATCCACTTCAGACGTGTATGTTGTCTCCAGTCCAATAGATAAAGCTGTGATCTTGGCTACCAGACAATCCATATTACAACGAATTTAACAAGTCCCACCTGACAATATTTGATTTTATATATTTTCAAATTGGAACCATCAACTTTATTGTTAAAAAAACTAATTATTCCTTAAATTATTTTCAGTGATTAAGGAACATTATTAAATTTAGATTATAAAACAAATCTTAATGTTAATAAATATAAAATTTTCTAAAATGGATAATTTTGGAGATAATTAAAAACAACATGAAGAATTTTCATTTTCATTTCCCATCTTATAGAAAAGTTTAGTAAAACAGTTAGAATTTAAGCGTTACAATTTGGCAGCATTATCAATAATTAATTTTAATGTGAACAAATAAAAGTATCAATTAAATGTTAAAATATATATGAACTTATGGTATTTATAAATGTTAAAAGCCTTCTACTTTTATTAATATCACAACTTATAATTGAAAAAATATTATATTATCAAAAAATGACAGAAACAATAAATTTTTATCTTAGAACTTGTCGTTAGCTTAAGTGGACTGGAAGCATTCTTCAAAATCAAGAAAAAATAATTTTATATATTACATGCTGGAAAATGCTTATCTGAAGGCCTAAAAAAAACAAGCCCATAAAAATCGATGCCCGCAGTAATTGGCTACTTTTTGCAGTAATTAATTATTTTGCATACTTTTGGGTTCGAAAATTAAAGTTGGATGTGTTTTAATCGTCCGTCAGCAGCGTAAAGCCGCGTAAATTTCCAGAGCATTTGCTACATAAAGATCCCTTTCCACAGTTGACTATCCATACATCAGTGGCTCTCAAATTTGGTGGAGTAATTTAACTTTTTTACTGGAAAGCCATTTCTCCACTGAGCTTTTATAGCTGTATGCTAAATAATATCTTTGTTATGCATAAATTTAATTTTAAATATTAAATGATATAAATTAAATACAATAATTTTTTAGTTGATTTTTAAAATTTGTCTGCATAAAGTATTGCAGTATTATGTAACTTAATGCTTAATTTCATGAATTAACTATAATTTGCAGAAACCATAGACCGGGCAATAAATTAATTATACCATAGACGTACGGGTGATTACGACATTTTTCGTTCATGGTGACATTGGCCGTTCAATCGGTTAGCGGTGAAAAACCAAAATTTGCGGATAGAAATTACCTTATTATTGGGTCATCTCTTGTTCAAAATAATATGATATATATAGCTTTAATCTCCTTCAAAAAATTTAGATAACTAGATTTTTATCACAGGAAAAGAGTCATATATATATACATATATATATATATATAGATAAATAAAGATACATGCATAGCATATATAAATTGCACGTACGTATACACTAATTTATATACAACCAGTTATACAATATATATACAACATATACAGTTCTGAACATGCATGTAACTGCAAATTTGTACAGCCTATCTTTAATCTAGTTGAAGCACGCGAATCCAGAAAATATACAAATAATTAAATACTAACATTTTTACAGAAAACTTTCTGAATTATGTAAATACTAATGGCGGCGTGCGAGGCTGGAGAAGACTGCAACAAAAAATGCTGCAAAGCCAAAGACAGAGCCGACGTGAACGGCGATGGTGGAAGCCCGGGGATACTTGGTGCGGATATATACAGAAAGCATGAAGATGGTGAAGGATACGAGAAGAGCAGCGTAAACAATCTTTGACGTTGTACTCAGCGGCCTGGTACCTTGGAGAGCTTGCAGAGTCGCACTCACGGCGGCGTAGCAAGCCCCGCCGACGAACAACAGATACTGCAACCACATAGTATTAGCATCATGTTCCTGCAGAGGCGGTTCGTTTGTTGCAGCGGCAGCGTTTAGGGCCTGCAGTACAGATGAGTTGGCCGGAGGTGGTGAGACGGTGATCATTACCGGCGATGATGATAAGTTATCCTGGTTATCAAGGGGAGGAATACTGTTGAGATTTTGAACCGGTATGGATAACTCAGCGATTTGGAGCTCTGAGGTGACCGGAGAAATGATCTTCGGTGCCGGCGGCAAAGGTGAGTTACTCTCAAGATCAAGGGAGGAGGGAGTGAGTGGAATATTCCAAAGATTCAGCTTTGCTTTTGGTATGTTGCTCATGAGCAGTTGGAAGAAATTAGTCATGGTAAGATTCATCTTGGTATGAAATGAATCGTTCAGTATCTCTCCCACATGTATTTATTAAAAGGCATATAAAATGGAGGAACCTTCCTGTAAGGATCCTTTCTCTGAACTTATAATAATTAAGTATCAGTTTGTACCGAGTCAGTTTAATTTAGTTCAGTTAAACTAAAAATACTAATACACTATCTGGTCAATTTGATTCAGTTCTCTTTATATCATAAGAAAACACCCTATTGATTAGTCAGTTGATAATTTGGTATTTTATATTAATGTTAATTATGTACTATAAGTGTATATCTTTGAATTTATTTGTTAGCATTAACCTTATTTTCAAACACTCTCCTAATTAGTGATTTCTATAATATATTAAAAACACAACTTGGAATTAGTATAAGTGGGCAGATTGTGAGCAATCAGAACCGCTTATCGAAATGCAGCCAATAAAATTTACTAGAAAATTAAAAGTCTGAAATGCAGCCAATAAAATTTTGATGACGATCGGTAGAAAGGTACTAAAAAGGGTTTTTATAATCGGCCATCAAAATCAGATATCGTAGAGCCGCGTAAGTTTAATTTCCAGAGTATCCCCCGCGCGCGTTGCTACACGAAGATACCAAATTACCAAAAAAATAAATTTATACATGTATTTTTTTTTTTATTGTTTACTTATGGTTAGGTTTGACTTTTGCGATTCAAATTCTATAAGCCAGTGTTTAATCAATTTAGAAAGTACAAAATTAATATATGAACACGATTAAGTATTCAAATTTTGAATATTTTACTAATTAGTTTTTTTGATTTTTTTTGCCCAATCCATCACCTGCTCTTTTGCTGACGGAGGCGTGCCTACATAATTTTTCATTCGTCAACGAGGGCTAAGCATGCAGTTAGCTACTACAAAACTTATTAAGATCACTTATTGTATCAACTGTGATGCAAAATCTCGACCACGTAAGCATCAATAAATTAAAAGTCGGCCGGCCATATTTTAAAACAAACGAAAAAACCTTTTTTTTTTAAAAAAACGCTGATAATATTTGATACAGTAGTAGATTTCCTTGATATCAGTTTCAATTGAAACTAGGAACGGTGTCCTTCTCATTTTTAATCATGATTTTTTACATATTAATCATATATAGGCAAATTCTCATTTGAGACCTGTCTCAAATGAGACCAAAGATTATATGAGACTGCAATTGATTGAATTTATCGTTGGTGAGCTTTAAACCCGCCGATTTCCTTGATTGAATTTGTCGTTGGTGAAATTGACCAAGGAAATGATCAAGAAAATTGACCGAAAGATCAAGTAAATTGAACGAAAGATCAAATTAACTGAAAAATCAAGGCAAAACAAAAATACTCAAGGACATTGATTGAAAGATCAAACAAACTGACTAAAAGATCAAGCAGAAACAGTAAATGCTCATTCCCCTGCTCTTGGTCTCCACAAGAACAGGTCTCACCCAAAACTTTCTCTTAATCATAATTATGATCATTTAGTGTATTATTGCTGATATTCCTACTTTTATGTCCGTTCTTTTCACTTTCACAAGACTGATCCTTTACACATTAAACATGATTATTCAAATTGAAAATTTGTCTCGATACAGAAGAGTTTCAGAATTATATTTTGTGTAAATATTATTAAGACATGGTAGATATATGTGTATTATATTGATTGGTTAAAATCTAAAAACGCTATAATCACAAGGTTGTAAAATTGAATGTTGGTCGCAAAGTACATGTGCATGGCCGGATTACGTAGCCCATAGCCGGACCATATTTCACAAGTGCTCCTCCGAGTGCTATCTTCCGTTCCGCCGGATGGCTATTAAAAATGATTTATGCCCTCCTAAAAAAAAGTGTGCATATCACATTTTTCTAATAGATTATCGGTTTTTCTAATGTATGCCCATGGGCATATGATAAATCAATACGACATCGCAAATTTAAATAAAATTCCGACACCTACATATATGTTTACCTATTTGCACGCAATACAATCTATCACATCAGTAAATAAATTTCACTTGTTTGTGATTTCGGTGCTATCTACGTATACCAAACATAACACAAAATAATAATTTAAGATTACGCGTAAAATTTATGGAAACAAAAACCTATTAGTCATTAGATTTGTTTTTTAAAAAAGTATTATCATACGTTCTGAAATATGATATAATAAAATTATAATACACACATTGTTATTTATTAAGAATATATTCCATAATCAAAATTATAAAATTAAACGGAATAGTATAAAAAATTAATACAATTTATTAACATATAAAATCAAATTTGGAACCACCAATAACAAAACAAAAAAAAAATAATCTCATAATTGTAATTTAAATATTTATCACTTTTACCTACTTATTTACCTATCAATGTATTTAAAAATAAAAACATGAACATTTCTTCGAAAATTAAAAGGTTTATTTTTTTATTTTCTTTCCACTGAAAATTAATAACATTCACATCACAATATATTACACAAATTTTGATGAAAACATTTAAATATCATAAAAGTAATATTTATATTTATATTTATAGTAGTGTAAAATTAAATAAATCACTTAAACAAAATTTAACTGAAATATGTTCAACGTATTTAATTTAAAATAATTGTGTAATTAATTCAAGTAAAATATTGGTAATATCTAGTATATGTAAAATGGTAATATTTGGCATACGTAAAATTAAACAGTAAGAAAATATTTTACCCGTACATAGATGCTTTATTGCGTGCAAGTAGGTAAACATATACGTAGGTGTCGGAATTCCATTTAAATTTATGCTGTCGGATTGATTTATCATATGCCCATGGGCATACATTAGAAAAACCGATAGATTATTACCATATTTCCACCGACAGTTTCTAATATTTTATGCCAAATGACACCAATTGTTTTTATAATCCAAACCCGATTCTACACAAACCACGTCAAATGACAACTCTACATATAGAGTGTGAAAATCTAAACAATATATATATATATATATATATATATATATATATGTGTGGTAAAGACATGCCTGCATCTTGCAGAACGAACACCTATCCCAAAATTTGAACTAATATAGTGTATTAATTTAACTCGAATCAAGTGAAATTATCTACAATTGTAATCTAATCAAGGCTTTAAGTATATATATACATTAATTACCACCTTCCACACAAACTCACCAAAAGTAAATTATCAATTACTATAAGTTTATGACTTAAACTTTTTATATACCATTGTTTTTTTTTTTTGAAGATAATTAAAGTTTTATTAATTGGGAATGAGGGTTACAAAAGTAGGGATGGTATCCCGTCGAGAAAAAACTTCTCTAGAAAACTTAGCATGCTTAGCTAAATTTGATACTATTGTTATATAGAATAACTGAATGTTAATAAGATATTTTCTCTATTTGAAACTAGAAATGGTTTGAAAATAAACACATAGATAAAATGCTCAAGTCTAGATAATTGTTTTTTATATTTTTTTTAAAGCAATTATCAATACTTTTTTAACAATACGTACGTGGTACCAAAAGTAAAACTCAAATACTCCGCTACTTGTGCTTGTATACTATTAATTAGGAGACCTGTATTGATAAGTACACACCAATTGACATGTAGCATTGAGAGTGAGAAATTGCAAAAATCATCTCCAACCCAGGCATCAATGTAGGGGTCAATCGTAGGTGGCATATGATATGGATTGAAGGTATCAATTACACCATCTATATATTGATGCTCATTTTGAAGCCTTCAATTTGACAACTTAACAAATATAGAGTTTTAATCATTACACCCTTACATTTTTAAATTTGAAACATAAATGCAATATTTAATTTAATGATATTTTGTGACAATTTGATGGTTGCATTGGAGAACCAAACTCAAAATGAAAACCTTCAATCCTACATCATATTATCATATTGACACTCAATAAAATTTAAACATTTGACACCTATTTTTCCTCTTGACCCTCTCACCATTGGAGATGCTCTAAGGAAAGTTGTTTGCAAATGTAAAAGTAGGAAGAATTTAAAGTACTTGTTCCACTAATATCCTTACACATTTTCCCCCAAGCACTCACATGTTGTTTGAACTACAAACCCTTAAGTCAATGCCTTATCCCCAAATCTAGATTAGGCGAGCATTAACTTATAATCCCAGGTTCTTATTGTTAGGTAACTAAATTCACATGTCCAAAGTTCAATCTTTCAATAATATGTGTCTAAACACTCACCCTAACCTGAACCTCAGACAATTCACTATGTTGCAATTCTTTATAAATGCTGGCCTTTGCTGGATTGAGATATCACTGATCCAGCACGCAAAATGATGAACTTAATGTGTCCGTGTTGGTGAATGTTGATTGCACACGTCATGCGTCAAGGAGAGTGGGTAGAGGCGATCTGATCTGATAGGCGCATATAACTTTTCACCCATACTAGATCCATACATGTTGGATCTTAAAGAGTGAGATCGGGTTCCAAGGCCAATGGGTCTGATGGATCCACGGATCTCTAAATTTTAAAAATGGGTATTACAATTTTAAATTCGATTTAGGAAATTTCAAAATAAAATATTCAAATTTACTGTCAATTTTCAATACAAATCTAAATAAAATAGTAATACAAAGTTTATAGTTTTAATTTATCTACGATAGAACAAAGTTAGGTTTGAATAAATTATCATGGGTAGTTTATCAATTTATCAAGGTCAGAACAAAAACTAAGATGACTTTACGTAAGATGCCGCATGAATCAATGCTTGCTGCCTTGCCAATATTGCATCATTTTAGAGTCTGGCAGCACGCGCATTCTACACAACACATTTAATTTATTTAGTTCATTCCTTATAATTTATGGTAAAGAATAAAAATGAATTTATTGGTTCATACAGCATCACGGTGATCATATCCATTGGATCCCGTACAAAGTTTCTTGTAGTAAGGGCAACGGTCATGGTCCACCACATTCGGCCTGTTGCGTTTGGTGTTCTTATCAAAGCAAGGGAATGGGATCAGTATTTACATTAAAAAACAAGCATTTCTGTAGTTTCGAATCTTTAAGAGTTGGCATCTTAAACATGACCAGTTAAGCAAAGGAGAGTATTCTAATGATCAATATGTTACAATGTACACAACCTAAGAAGATTTTGTGAGTTTGGATGATGCAACCAAATGGTAAAAGTAACTCTGAGAGAGCAACCAACTAGTACTAGACTGGTTATGTAGAGTCAACCAAACATAGAGGATTGATTCATTAAACAAACATAGAGGAGTAATTGGTTCCGATCTCTTCTACAACCTGACCGGATAAACTTCATAACATTCTAATGAAGATGATTAGGGAATCTGTTTCTATCTACAATTGTCCTAGGGTCCAGGAGCATCTTAGGCTACTTACAACGAATTTGGAGATCTACATTTGGTTTTTGAATTTTGTATGAAGATCTATATTTGGTTTTTGAATTTTATATGAAGATCTATATTTTTGTTTTTGATTTACTCATTGCCTAATAAATAATCCGTTTTCCTAGTATAAAACTCATTGCCTCCTTTCCAATCTCCATTAACAAGATAAACTTCATAACATTTAAAATAAAGATAACACGTAAATCCGTTTATATCTAAAGTTGTCCAAGGGTACTCCAAGAGCATCATAGGCTACTTACAACAATTTTGGAGATCTATATTTGGTTTTTGACTTTTGTATGAGTTCAGATCTAACAATATATGCTCAATAGATATTATATTCAAATCTATATTTTTTATGATTTTTTGTAATAATTGGTTAGGCTATATGTAGAAGCGATCAAAACATGAGAAATTGATGCAATGCTACTAAGTTATAAAAGAAATATAGATCCATGATCATTATTTTTTTCTCTTTTACACAATGTAAAAGTATTCATGTTTAGTGAGAAAACAAAATAAAAGAAACAAAGGCATGTCATGACTACAATTTTAGATACAATTTATGGTTTTAAAAGTTTAATAGGTAAAAGATCAGATTTGAAGTAAGAAGATAATTAACACAAAACAAGTAATAATTTGGCATGAAAGTGAGAGTATTAACATTTGTCATTTGTCTCAATTAGAGCCGTATTACAGTTGTAATTAGGTACTTTAATAGTGAGCTATTGAAGCAAACTCAAAATGACACGTGTATAGTGTTGCGATGCTTAAAGTTTAGATGGTATTTTCTTTAAGTTTTTCTAGTTAGATAAGTTTAGTGAAGTTTAATTCTATTCAGTTCATTTCAATGAAAATATAATTTGATATAATTCAAGTTAATTCAGTCATGCCGAATTTTGTTTTTCAATAAATAAACTTTCACTTCATTTTAATTTTATGTTATTTTAATTCAAAAGAGTTTAGTCCAATTTAATTTATTTTAGTATATATTAGTTTTGATACTCAATCTCTATTAATTTAAATTTACACTTTTTAATCAAATTTTTAGCTATTATTAATATATGGAAACATATTTAAAAAGATTACTAAGCAGATAGTTTGAAGTGGGAAAGATGGAGGAAAAAGGTTTGAATGGTCTCTAGCCCGCCGTTATATTGCATGACTTTTGGACATGTACAATGAAAGATGAAGATGATGAATTGTGTTGTTTGTTGTGTTGAGCTGGAATGAAACAAAAATGTAGAAATTAATGTACACTTGATGTAATGTGACATAAATTGAAATGAGCAAAAATAAATACGGTTGATGTACGTATAAATTTTAACATAAAAGTGAGAAACAATTCTGTTTATTAATAAGTGTATTAATAAACTTACATAGTTACATATACAGAAACAGGCATTACATTACAGCATGTGATACATATATATGCTTCAAAAACAGCATCAGAATTCAGAAACTCGAACTTAAGAACAACGGTAATTGTTGCAGCAACGCACACGATTTTGGAGAGATTGAAGGGTTGCACCGGCCGCCGTGAGGAAAACTCCCATCACAAGAAAGCGCCACTGAGATTCTATCATCTTCAACTTAGGTGGAGGAAGAATGATGGTTTGTGCAGGAATCGCTGAGTTATCACTTTGGCGGTTAATGTTGGAGAAGGAAGGCAGAGGAGAAACGGTGTTTTGTGGCGGTGGTGGCGGTGGCGGAAGATTTTGTTCCGGTAATGGTGAGTCAAGGGATAGCTGACGCGGAGGAGAAACGGTGTTTTCCAGCGGCAGTGATGACGGGTGAGACCTCAATGCAAGTTCTTGTTCCAACAACACTTGCCGTTTCTTGCTTAAACACTCCAAGAACATGTCTTTCCGTTTCATCGGTCTTGCCGGGGCCGAAAACCGTGAATACGGCACGCTGGTGCAGTGGTGGTCGGCCGGTTCAAACCGGTGATTCAAGCAAACCTTGACGCCACAGTCCCGACAGTTGACGGTGTTGGAAAACGTCAGAATCTCCTTGCACCGTTTAACCGGGCACGTAGGCTTCTTCTTCTTGCTGGGATCGCAGGTTCCAGACTTGTGGTGGCTCTGCAGCGCGGCTCTCTCGTCGGAGAATCCGGAGATTTGAACAGCGGCGGAACAGACATTGCAGACGACAACCCTGCGGCTGTTTATGTCGGACATGGGGCAGTGGTGGGCACCGTAGGAGCGGTGGTCGAGGCAGAAGAAGAGGCCGCAGCCGGTGCACTTGAAGGGGAGGAAATCCAGCTTCCCGCAATCGTCGTGGTAGCAGTGCCTGCCCAGATTGGGAAAATATTCGGTTCCCATGATGAATAGTGTTGAAATGAATCAGAATGCTTTGTCCACGTAGGGTGGGTGGTTTATTTATAGCTTTTGGGTGCGTTATCCGAACCTGATTTGGAATTGGATTTTACTGAATCCGGTTTGGAATTGGATTTTTAACATTTGCGTAATCGGCAATCCTTTTCATGTCAGGATTCAAGCCTAAACCTTGTCGTCTAATTTAGGCCTGTCAAACTGGATAAGTTCATTTACAATTTGAACTCATTGGATAATACTTATTGTATGATGAACTTATTGGATAAAAAAAATAAATGGATTAAATGGATAATTAACTTATTGGATAAAGACTTGTTGGATAATTAGATAAACGGGTTAAATGGATATGGATAACGGTTATCGATTGGATAATTTTGATCAAACTACCCATTGGGTTCAAACACACATATAACCAAGTCACAATCAAACAACCTAGTATAAATCAAATATCAACTGTTGCTTCATATGCGACATTGATACAATTATTAATATTATATAAGTTGTGTTAAACGTTATTTTTATTTTCGATATAACACGGTGCCAGACAAACAACCTAGTATAAAACAAAAAAATCTTGTACATATCAAACCGCATCAAATATTTTACACTCCATAGCGATGACATTATTAGTTACATTTCCCAAATTTTGTTAAATTAATTTTTCCATTTCTGACGTAAAATGGTACCTAGTAAACAACCTAGTATAAATCAAACTAACATAGCACTAATAAAAATGATCTATTATTTTATATACCATAGTTATACCATTGTCAATACTAATCTTGCATAGACTCGTTTATATTTTAAAAGTAACATGGTAACAAACAAATTAATCTAGTATCAATCAAATCAACCTAGTATCAATCAAATCAACCTAATTTAATTTATCTTTGATAAATTATGGGTATTAAGAAAAAAAATAAAATAAAATTTAATTAATCAAATCAACTTAATATTTTCACGCCATCTCAATTCAATACAGTTGAGTTCAGCTCAGTAAAATCAAACTCGAAATAATTAAGTTAAAAGTAGTATACGATTTATTAGACATTGATCTAATAGATCAATAAGTTTTATCCATTGGATAAATGGATATCTGATCCATTTAAATGGTACCATGTTACGAACAAGGATATAATCCAAGGATTTAATAGAGAATTTCCATGGATTTGATAGAAATGGGGAAGAAACGGATTAGGGTAGGATAGAATTCAGATTGAATTGGGGAAGAACGCTAAACTATTCTAACTGTCAAAGACAGATTACATATCAAAACATCATCGATCCATACCCTCTTCTTACTCCTATCTTCTCTATATAACTCTACAGCTCCGTGAACTTCTTGTTCCAGTCAACCCAGCTGACTTGGCAAAATTACATATTTGCCCCTCTATCTACAAGGCTGTTGTGACATTCTCTCCCTGTTCAATTCGAGCTTGTCCTCAAGCTCATGCTCACTGATCAAAGTATGCTACTGTACTGTCTATGGCTTCAGAAATGCCTTGTTCATAAATTGCACAATGCTTTGTTGAATTTTTAACATGGGAAAATCACACCTTAATTTGGTGAGTGCTGAAATTGGTCATTCTGGTGTGTCCCACTGTCCTTGCTGCATCATCTCTTATAAATGCCACAAATTTATACCCCAGCTTCTTCTTTTTTTTTTCTTTTTTTTTTTGCATGGCCTCGAGCCAGGAACAAAGAATGATACTTCATGGAATATCATGAGATTATGGCGCCAAGCAACAAAGACTGATTCTTCCCACACACCAGCTTCAACCTTTAAATTGACAGTGCCACCTTTAAAAATCCATAGTTTCAACTGGAACAATTTTTCTTCCTTGTTCTTACTAGTTGAAACAGCACTGTTATCCCCAAAGTAAGAGCTCGGACCATTGGCAAATTCATGAGTTACAAACTCATAATCCCTCACCAGATTTTGAACTACTTTTAATTCAGAAAATGCAGCAAAAACCCTGGCTACCGGTTGAGCATACTTCAAGTAAGCTCTAACAGTGACGACCTCCAAAATATCTGTACCACCTTTGAAATTCCATATTTTCAGTAGAAACAACTCACAAAACTTAGATGTTGCCATTCCATCTTGTTGCTGTTTCTCCAAGATAGTCATCACATAATTCCACTTGCTGCTATCCCTAGAGAATTTAGCCGTTTCCCAGCTAGATGCTAGTTGGTACACCATGGTCTCAACCTCTTTCTTTACTGCCAATCCATAATCCATCAAAAGACCCTCGGCAAAAATCAATACCGATAAAAACATTAACACCTCAATAGTGATATACACCACAAGCTTTGTGTTTGTTAACAGATTATGCTTTGCATTTGTTATTCTATGTACAGGGCAGCAATTGATGATTCTCCAAACTTTAACAATATATTCAAGTAGAATTGTAGCCCCAGACTTTGTATAAAAACAGTCAAGTTTCTCTTGAAGAAATCCACTTCTGCCCTCAGAATTCTGCTCCAGATTCATAATGATTTCAAACTTTGAAATCTGCACCAAATGTTGACCAGATCCTGTCGTTTCAGTTTCAAAATTCTCCAATCCACTCTGATCTCCAATCTGATCATCAGTCTCGATGCAATGCTCCCACCCTGAAAGTTGCCTTGTCCTCAAGGCTTTCCAGTATTTTCCAGTAACCTCGAGTTGATATTGCTTAAAATAATCCCCACCGAAGCCACAATTCCAGATCCTAGTCCCTCTTTTAAAATTTGTTGCTTCCTGAATCCACAGTTTCCTTCTCTTGACAGATTTGTCAACAAACCCGACAACATAAAAACGGTAATACTGATTCTCTCCAAAAGTTTCAGAACTCGCAGATAATTTATACTCCGTCAAAAAACACTTAAAGTCTGATGGCTTCTCACATTGCTCAGAGTTCATATGTCCAAGAAATTGCACAATAATGCCAGGATCAAAACACCAACTAGACTGATCAATATTACCAACATCCCTAGACAAATTTTCTGCCTCACCGTCACAACTCTCCATTTCATATTTCGATGAAAGTATAAACATCTCAAGAAGGATATACACATCAGCCAAATCACCTTTATCCCTAAGAATTGCCTTTCTAATCAAGCTCTCATTATACCTCGCCTTTTCAAGTATATCCACAATCTCCGGACTACCAAAAACATTGTCAGAAATTCCAGGGTCAAAGCACTTATAAACAGGTTGGATAATGACATTATTACTCTTCATCTTCTCTACTGCATATAGACTCTTCACCTCACAAATTTTCAGCTCCAGTTCTATGCCTAAGATTCCATTGCATTTCACTGACCTCAAACCTTCATCACTGCTCTCTAAATTTCCAGCCAAGAATTCATTTAATGTGCTTTCACCTTTCCGAAAAAGACAGTGAATGCTGGAGCTCATGATCCCAGTTAGGACATCCTTAGCATTTATCAAACCGCATAACTGCCCTAAGCATTCCACAGGCTCATCGCTTAAAACACAGAAGAGGCTCAAAACACAGAAGAGGCTCAAAAGTTTCCCTAATTTCCTTACCAGCAACTGGACTTACAATCTCCTCTTCACACTCAATAACAGAATCAGATTTCTCACAAAACAACTCACTAATTCCAAATACTTCAGAGTTACCACAAATAATGCTTTCACATTTATCGCCAGCTCCATTCAAAGACTCAATAACATTTCCAGTGCAATCATTAATCATAGAGCTAACTGAATCAAAAGAGTAAGAAGAGTTTTTAGAGCTCATACTCTTCAGATTTGTTGCGGCTTCAGATCGAAACTTCTCTGAACTGCATATTTCCACAGTATCTCCACCGGTGAAGAAACTCATCTCAACTTCTGGATGCTGCATCGGAATGTCCTTGACTCTGCGTTCATTGTCATTCCGAGGTGGTTCCTTATCCTGGCGGAAATCTGTATTATGAGAAGCTCCAGTGTCTTTCGGACGGTCACGGTTGTGGAACGCTTTCTCACGGCGGTCATAAGATACTTCTTCGCCGGAGTCAACCTTCTCATTGCCATATCTAAATTCTCCCAAACGATTACTGTGTCCTGTCTCCTCCGGTCGGTGATGTGCAAAACCAAAATCCTCGCGATTGCCGAACTGCCCGAGGAACTCCGGCGTGAACTGTAGTGGCGCGTCGTTGTGCGCGTTGCTGCTAGCTCCACCGGAATCGAGTTCCGCCTTGACAAAACTCCTAGGGTTTTTAGATGCCTGTGATGCGAGACGGTCCTCCATCATTTTGAGAATAGACTCGAATCGATTCTCCAATTGTAGCTGTCGATTCTCCCATTGTTGATGTCGTTTCTCGAAGTGTTTCTCCCAATCGATTTTCCGATTAGTCGTCATGGTTGCCGAGGATCGTGAAGCTCTGATACCAATTTGTTACGAACAAGGATATAATCCAAGGATTTAATAGAGAATTTCCATGGATTTGATAGAAATGGGGAAGAAACGGATCAGGGTAAGATAGAATTCAGATTGAATTGGGGAAGAACGCTAAACTATTCTAACTGTCAAAGACAGATTACATATCAAAACATCATCGATCCATATCCTCTTCTTACTCCTATCTTCTCTATATAACTCTACAGCTCCGTGAACTTCTTGTTCCAGTCAACCCAGCTGCCTTGGCAAAATTACATATTTGCCCCTCTGTCTACAAGGCTGTTGTGACATACCAATGGATAAATGGGTATCTGATCCATTTAAATGGTACCAATGGATAATTATCCATTTGATCCATTTAATTAAATGATCCAATGGATAATTATCCATTGAATATGGATCACAGATATATCCGTTTGACAGACCTAGTCTAATTATATATATGCATAACTTACAAATTTTATAAATTATTGTATACAAAATTAATATTATTTAATAATCAACAAAACTTACATAACATTAACCAATTATAATAATATAAAATATACTATACATCTCAACAAAGTATAGAGTCAATCAAACCAAGTACGTTTCTCAACAAACAAATGCCACACACTTGGGCACAGGATTATGCTATAATGTCATCAGGAACATATTTAATAAACTGTATTCCCAAATGCAAATAACACTAGTGCAGACAGGTACCAGCCACGGCGGTTTTTTGGACGATTTGCGGCGGTTTTGAACCGCCGTGGGTGGGTGAGCCGTGGCTGGTAAATCGCCAGCCACGACGTTTTTTTCCGCCGTGAATCGAGGTTCCGATATCGGAAGGCATCCGACACATATGAATGCGTGCCAGAGTCGGACACGATATCGTAAAGGCATAGATTATGTGTAGAAACTGATTACGATATCGGAACGGGCTAAAATTACACTGAGGTCAGTACATGTTTACGACCACGGAACATAGGTAGATAGTCATGGCACCGGCGTTTATTACGACATCGGAACAACCATATTGTGTGTTGCTACGTGCATTCCGACTTCGGAAGTCCAATAGAACATAGCTATAAAGTCATGGCACCGACGTGATTACGCTATCGTAAAGGCCGTAGATCGAAGACTATCGGTCCATCCACCGGTATCGTAAGCAACCCCGTAAATTTGAGGACGATCAGATACCGATATCGGAAACCAGTAGGAGGTAATAAGTTTTCGGTTACGATTGTGGAACCTGTTCAGATTCGGTATATTTCGATTGTAGTTCCGATATCGGTTATGGGGTAGATTGTGAATTCGTGTCATCGGAAGCCTTTACGACGGTGTAAATGTGAAAGTTATGCACTTGCTAATGGGCTTACGAGATCGGAACATTGACAGACTAATAAGGAAACTCAATTTTGTTTGCATTAATACCAGGATTTCAAATCCCACTAGTCAGACATTAACGCTAACACAGCTACAAGGCATCATACACACATGGTGGGCACACTCATCAACGAGAGCCAACAAAAAGAGCCAACAAAATCTAGTTCAAAACATGATGCACAAAAATCCTATTCTACTAGGACATAAATCAAACAACATTTTGAAGTTCGTTACCCAAAATGCTCAAACCACGGACATTGACAATGTAGTTAGCCAAATTGTTTCTTGATGCCTTAATGTCTTCTTGGGTATAAGGAGTGATATCCTTATCGAAGATCTAAAAAACAAGAATGTTATGGAACTTAGGTTATTGTGAATTTGGTAACAAAAAAACTAATCTATACATAAGGATACTTACCGCTTTTAGATCCATGTTTTTTAAACTCATCATCAACACGCAACGGCTAGCGTGCAACATTGTATAGTAACCGCACTCCCAATCACTCTCTTGTTTCTTGTACTTCAACAAAAAAACAATAAAAAGGTTACCATTGGGATACACTTTAGAACAATGTTGCATGGAAATGAAAAATGTAAGATAGAGAGCGAACCTTAATCTCGACTAATTTAAAAGGAGTCTTCGTATTTGGATTTACGTAATTCAAAGCATCCCTTAGTAAATCTACGAAATAGCGTATCGGCGGCCTATGCAATGGATCAATCCAATAAACATGCTTGTTTGTCTTGTTAATTGCTACAAACCGCCAATGACCCCTACCAAATAAAGTACATGTATTAATCAAATTAATATCACAATACTTTTATGTACATGAAAACTAATAGAGGAATTGCAAGGAAGAGTAAAACATACCCTTCAATGAATGGGCATATAAAAAAAACTTGTCGGGATTGGCAAGAGCGAATTTTACATAAACTAGCCTTTTCTCAACATCATGTGACGCTTTTTGGATAGAAAATGGGCATAGAAAACCAATCCAAATCACATTCCTCTCAACAATAGAAATTCAATCGCAAAGACAAATGCATAGAGAATAGAAAATACATACCTTTATAACAAGCTCCGACTTGATGGTGATGTTTTGTTGCTTAGCAAAACCTCATACCCACTCAACCCAAACCCTTATCCCACCATTTCTTACTTCACTCACACAAAACCTAAGAGAAATGTATAATATCCTCACAAATTTCACAACTTTGGAAATTTGTATTCTAAGTTGGATTAGAATACAGATTTCAAAGGTTGAATTTGTTATGTTAAGGAGATTGAATGTGATTGGATCTTGGTGAAATTCAAGAAGAGAGAGACAAAAATAGAGGGAAAAAGATAGACAAATAATGACAAATCCCGCTTTCCCAAGTGTTAAATGTGTCTGGACCGTCCACTATCTATACGCCTTCCGACGTCGTACCCCTATAGAGAGAAAAAGATAGTCAAATAAACCCTAATCCCACTATTCTAGTCTTAAATGCTTCAACACCGTCCCCAATCGGTTGTGTTCCGACGTCGTACCCAGTTGGACTTCAGATCATGTTGACCCTTCCGATATCGTAAAGGCCCATCTAATTCAAGTACCTACTATCTTCAGATATCGTAACCACATACGGTAGTCTTTTTTTTATGGCTTACGACACCGGTACCTAAATCGAACATCCCTCGGCCAAAATAATTAAAATGTCATTAATCGATTTAGGTACAAGTTACGATATCGGAATCCAATAGAGCTATGTATATTACATGGTTACGATATCGGGGTGCAATCGGTCGTGGTTGCTAAGGACCCTACGATATCGTAATAGAATCGATTGGGTTTTCTTGAACCCTTACGATATCGGAAAGCCTTAGTTACCAATAATTGTATTGTAGTTTCATTTTTAAATTCCACATTTCTTCAATGGTTAATTAGCAAACATTCAAATACATAAACATTAAAATACATTAATTTTATTATTATATTCTTGGCTTATATGTTTATATTGGTTAGTATTGTTATTAATTTAGATGGCTTATATGTTTATACTGGTTAGTATTGTTATTAATTTAGATGACTTATATTACGTAGCATTAATATTGGTGAGATCATCTTAGCTTATGGTAGGCCGAATAATAGTTCATTTATTTAATGACATGTTATTACATGTGTTTGAATGCTTTTCTATGTTCATTTACACATGAACATAGATTATATCAATCAAAGTTCGTGTAAAACATGAATATCTTGTATAGTAGGATATGACAGTCTCACCAAAAGACTAATGGTAGGATATTCTCCCCAATAGACTTATGATTGGACGGTCTCACCTCAACACACAAACATCTATAAAAGCCACATGAACTATTATCCGTCCTACCATAAGGTTATGGTAGGACGGTCTGATCACATCAAGACTTTGTATTGATTTTACACATGTGTTTTATACATGCTTAAATTGTATTGTATATATGTTTTATACATGTTTAAGAGTATGTTAAGGTGAAAGCATGAATCCATATACGATTTAATCTTAAATCGAGTCAAAGCACCATATAAAAAAAAATTATTGATAAATTTATCAGTTTATACATTTAGCAATTATATAATGTAATGTGTAAGAATTAATTAAGCCTAGTGTGCCAACAAATAAACCAATTGGGATAATCAAGGATTACGATGGAATAATTAATAAACATCAACTCTTTTTAACAAATGGTCTATGTTTATTAAAACCCTAAATAATAAGTCCCATACCCTAAACCCTAAACCTACAGGTGGGAATATTAGCGAGCCAAACATTTGCACAGCTATGATGTTCTTTTTTGTGATTACAAAAAAGGCTATGAACCCCGGTTTTACCATCTTCAAACACATGGAGAATATCATCATCCCTAAAAAACCTTTGATTAATCTACCTTATGGTCATTTCATCACGAAGTACCTAAAGCATCCATGTCACAAGATTGGGGAGCCTGTCCGATTTCATTGTGATCCCGTTCATATCCATCAGTACTATAACTCAAAGTGGTTTTCAAACCACAAATGGAAATTGGTTGACGGGAAGTGGGTGGAAGGACCTCCTTCGGATCACACCAAGCATCCTACAGCTTCGGACGATAAATAAATTTTAATTAATAATTGTATTTAATTATGTTTTATATGTGTTTGTATTTTTGAGTTGATATGTTAGGCTCATTTTATTGCAGACACTGTTGCGTTGCGAAAGCTTTATAACACCATGAAAGGATTCCTTGGCCGTATGATAAAACTCAATAAAGCCACAAGAAAGGCGGAGAAAACCTTTCGCTTCATTCGCCGAGCTGAAGATGTAGCTGCAATGCACATTAGTCCAACTGGGAGAGCGCCAATGGATGAAGAATATGTTGGTGGGAGTGGCTTGGTGCATGGGGTGTCTAGTTCACAAGCCCCGGATGATGACTGTGGAAAGGATGAGATCCGAGCACACATGTTCATTTGAATTGTCTATTTCTATTTACTAGGTATTGTACTTCGATACACTTGTTTTAGTGAATTTTCAAGTGAATTTTCCTGGTTAATGAACACGGTTTCTATTTTATATCATGTTTGGCATTGTAGACATATTTCAATAGTTCAGTTGTTGATGCTGAAGCTCTTTTTTTAAGCCTACAACTAAGTGAAATGTAGTGCTTGTTTTGGTTAGAGAACCATACCATTTATGTTACTTTCGTCACGGTTTCCGATATCGGAAGCACAATAGCATATACATAAAGAATCACTTCCGATATCGGAAGGTATTCCGGGTAACAGGTAACTATAACTGTACGACATCGGACGATGTGTAGTAAACGCATACAATCCATCTTCCGATATCGGAATCTCTATTGCTTAGAAATTTACGACACCGATTCCTTAATCGAGAAGCTCTCGTCAAAAAAATGTCATGTCTATATTTGAATCGGTTGGCCTCACGAAGGCGTAAAGCGTTCGATACTTGAAGTCTGTTGCGCTTCCGATATCGTAAGGTATCGTAGACCTTAATTGGCACAATTCTAAACGTGTTACGACATCGAAGGTATCCCAGTAGGAAGAATTTGGTTTGATTCCGATGTCGTAAACGTACCGATGTCAGTAACGATGTAGTGTTCCGATATCGTACTGTTATTAAACACGGCGGGCTTACAAAAACCGCCGCAAAAATTTAAAAGCGCCTCATTAACACCCTCCTAAGGAGCTTCCAATATCGGAAGGACCCAGCCACGGCGGTTTTTCAAAACCGCCGTGAAACAGCGCCTGGGATGCATTACTTTGCACTAGTGTAAAATTAATTTTGCATAATAAATTATTTCCTGTTATTTCTTAAAAATAATAATATAATTGTAAACTAAAATATTTATAAGAATTTTATTTATGTATTCAACTATTTAGTCAAAAGAAAACCCCACCACAGTCCGTCTAAATCATTATCATTAGAGAAAGTCTTAAATAAGGTCCCCTTACCGTAAGGGCATTGACCTTATTTGCATAATATTACAAAAGGAGGTTTTCACGTATTTTGTTACAATTAGAAAGACCTTTTGTGAAATTAAGTTTTTCCTATATACTCCCTCCGTCTCACTATAATTTAACCAATTACTTTTAGCACGCTTTTTAAGGAAGATGATGTGGCGCTGATGTAGGTGGTATGGTTGGTGAAATATGTGAGAGGAGGTTAATAGTTTATATTATAATTTTTTGCCAAAAAAGAAAATGGATAAATTTCTTTGGGACGGACCAAAAGGGAAATTAGATACGTCTCTTTGGAACGGAGGGAGTATAAAGACTCTCTAGTTATCCTTGATTATTATAACATCTTATTGTTGATGTTTTAAATGAATATAATAAATACGATGTCCATCTCAATTGTATTTATAAATTTTTGGTCAATTTTTAAGATATCATTTGTTTGTGTGTTTCACGAATTTATTTACTTATAAAATTTATTAATTCATTTACATATAAGCACAACATATGTCAAACAAAGATATGAAATATACAAACAAATTTAATAAATAAAGATGTGAACTATCATTCATCCTACCATAACGTCTCACCACGTAACACACTCTAGCTACCTAATCTTTCAAGGAATTTGTGAGAATTATTAGGCAGGTTTGGAACCTACAAAAATTAATTAAAGGTTAAATCTACAAAAAAAAATAATAACTTGAAAATTCTAGGTAGTTGAAAAAATATTTAACCTATAATTTAACATTCGAAGGTTAGTAAAAATTGTAGGTTATTAGTACAAACTTTTAAAAACAATTATAGGTTAAATCTACAAAATTTTAATGTACTTTCTTTTTTACTTAAATTTATCAACAGTGTCATTAGTTCCCTTTTATTGTACTTTTCTTTGTTTACTTTAATATTATATTTATTTCAATATTATAAGTGAACTAGTTGATTTATAATTAAAGACAAACAAAACTTACAAACATAGACAATGTTTTCTTGAGTTATTTCTTGTTGAAATGAACTAAAATAAATTTAAATATAATAATTGAACTGAAATAGATTTAAATATAATGAACTGAACTGAATAATTTTAAAATTTATCATATATCATTATCATTTATAAGAACAAAGTAAAATTTTATAAAAAACTTATTGAATTGAACTGAAGAAGTTGTAAATGTGTTTAACTGAACCGATTTGAAATCAAAAATATTAAATATATTATATGAACTTAATAAATTTTAATATGCAAAATTGAATTGAAAAAGAAAAAATCTATAGTATTTAATTGAACTGAACTATTGAAAAGTTCGGCCAAATAAAGGCTTACGAACCAGAGATGGTCTCTTTTGTAACAGCCACATAACTTAGCAAGGTTTCATAGTCTCATGCCATGAGTTTTGGACTAAATTGTACAATATTTGGCCACCTACTTTGGAATTGAATTTAATTAGTTTTTTGCCCAACTTTGAAAAGTATATCTGTCTAACCCTTACATTCAAAATATGAGGGTTTTTAACCCCGTACAAAATTGTTTAATCATATGCTAGCCAACGAAAAATGACAATAACTATTATTATCGAACCAAAACAAACAAGTTAACATTCCAAGTTTTTCCTATTATAACCTCCTGCAACAATGTGGAAGTTGAAAATTTCTGAGAGTGGTGACCGTTGGCTTATAACCACCAATAATCATGTTGGCCGGCAGCACTGGGAGTTCGATGCCGGAGCCGGCACATCGGAAGAACGAGATCACATTGAAAAGATGCGCCAGGAATTCAAAAACAACAGGTCTCGGACAAAGCAAAGTGCAGATCGTTTGATGCGTATGCAGGTTTGTGGAATCATAATGTATAGAAAAATGCTAGAATTTATAATGGAATTTGTTTTTTTTTTAATCCGTACGTGATCATTTATGCAGCTAAGGAAGGAGAACTTGTTCCAGCACCCATCCAATTCCAGAAGCATTTAATAAAGTGGAAGAATTAGATGATATAAACGAGGTTGCAGTGACTGCAACTTTAAGAAGAGCAATAAGTTACTTTTCAAGTCTTCAAGCTCAGGATGGCCACTGGCCTTTTGAAACGGCTGGCCCGCTTTTCTTCCTACCACCATTTGTAAGTCTCTTAAACTGAATTTTTTATTTTTTTAATTTGAAACCACCATTGGTGGGGGTATTTATTGGGCTCCCATAGCCTTTAGGATCTTAAAAGATAGTTACAAATAGTTCAAGAAAAATCCTATCAAGTAGGATGAAAAAACTTGGAAGGAATCCAAGAAAAACCCTACCTAATAAGATGAAAAAACTTGAAAGTACAACTCTCTTGATCCTATAGTTAAGGATTTCAAATCGATATCTACTCAGCTGATCTAGTTTAGTAGTCAACAAGTATAACACCTGTCGACCACAAGTTTGTCACAGCGAGGATAACAGTTCAAGAGGCAATTCGGTAATCGTCAAGTCGAGCAAGACGAAAAGCCATTTAGCCCCTTGAATGTGATTTAGAATCCCAAACTTTACAGTAAGTACTAAAGTCCAGTAGAAAAGGAAACTGCTAACACCTTTAGAAGAAATCCTTTTGTTGAAGCAGCCTTGAGTTTGAGTATTGAGGTTTAGCAGCAACCAGTTGTAGTGGACTTGTACTGCTGCATCCTTCATGTAGTGTATCTGGTTTCTTCCTTGATCAACCACCACAAGGCACAAGGCCTTGTGGTGTACCTGCCATAAATTAGTTCCCAACCAGTAAGATGTTCCAAGTAGAAAACAATGTGAAAACACTATACTTTGAAAATTGTACACCTGAGCATTCCAGTCCTCTGTAAAGTCCATATTGAGTAGAGTTGTTTTGTTATGCTTCCATCCATATCCTGGCAAAATCAAAACAAACCAGCAGTATCCAAGGTTCCCATAGATAATTTTATACAAGTCTAACATAGGGAAATTTTTGACTGTCTAATTGAACCAATCCCTTAATGTTGGGTGGTAGATTTTGATGATTAAAAGATGTAGTCACTTTACTTGTACTAGCTAACTTAGCTAGAGCATCTGCAACAGAGTTGGCTTCTCTAAAACTATGGTTAAAAGTGACTGAAATCTCACCTGTAAGCATCCATATGTTTCTCATTAAAATGGTGTATCTCCATGGGATTCTGAAATCTTTTCTCACCATCTTTAAAAGAACCATGGAGTCTATTTCACACTCCAGTTCCTCCACATCATTAACATAGGCAGTCTCCAGGCCTATTGATAAGGCAGTGATCTCAGCTTCCAAGCTATCCATTGTCCCCAAGTATCTGGCTTTCGCTACTATCACTTTTCCTTCCTGGTCTCTGTTGACTATTCCTGCCCCAGCTGCTCCAGTCCTCAAGGATGATCCATCTGTATTCAGCTTAGCTGGCTTTTGAGGTAGTTTCCACATGACATGGCTTGTTTGTCTGTTCCTGGTGCCTGTAGAAATTGGGGCCAGAGAGACCAAACTAGTAGAGAGATTAACAGTATCTGAAGGTTTCCATGATTTGCCTTTGAGTTTAATGATAGCCTTTACAGTACTGTATACATTTGAAGCTATTGTCAACCAGTTTGGATCTTTTGAATCATACATCCAAGCATTTCTAGCACACCATATATGCAGGGAAGCATTCTTACTATGATTTCCTGTGTTTTGATTTTAATTTCTACATTCGAGTAGAAAAAGAATCTATCCCATAGTGTATTAAAAGTAACTCTTTGAATATCAAACCACTGATGTAAATGATTCCAAAAGATTTTCACATTTTCACATTCATTAAAACAGTGATGGATATCTTCATTGTTACTTTTACAAAAAGGACATATTGATGGTAAGTGGAAATTAAAATCCTCTAGGACATCAACAAATGGTATTAGTCTGTTGAGCAATCTCCAACTGAAAATGGTGTATTTCAGTGGAAGGTTTTTGGACCATAAGTGCTTAAAGGAAGGGATTTCATTCCTTTTCTGTCTCAAAAGTGAGTATGCTGAGGACAAGGTGAAGTATCAATTTCTCTCTATCTTCCAGATTAATCTATCTGGATATGTGTCAAACAGAGAGAATTCCAAGGATATTAAGGCTATATGACCATTTTGTAGATTTTGTATATAAAATTCATGTTCATAGCAGAACTCAGAGATGGTTAAGTCTGGGAAAGGTAAGGTTATATCAGAGTCCCACACTTCTATCAGTGGATAATTCCTTAGCCAGTTTGAGTTCCAAAAAGATACACTTCCTTCCCCTACTTGTATCATGGTGTTTTCAGATGCTATTTGGTGAATGTCTTTGATTCTTTTCCAAGTTCTGGAATTTTTAAGATAGTTAGGAAGTCCCCACATAAATTCTGACCAAACACTTTTACCTATTTGCATTTTCCACCATAATTTTAGTGAGAAACTATCAATTACTATGTGAAGATCCTTTGTGTTTAGACCATTTTCTAGCTCAGTTAGGCACATATTAGACCAGGATCTCCATGTTTTTTTCTGTCCAAATTCTGAAGTTCCCCAAAAAAACTTTGCAAAAAGGACATGTATTTTATCTATTACCCCTTTTGTTGGCTTAGTGACTGCTAATATATGAAGGGGAATGGATGATAATACATGTTTTAACAAGATTAATCTTCCTGCTTGATTTAGCCATTTATTTTTCCAGAGAAGTAATCTTGCTGTTATTTTCTCAAATATGGATTGGAAGTAGTTATGTTTTGTTCTTCCAACATATATGGGACATCCCAAGTACTGAAATGGGAAGGTGCCTGGGGTTACAGCAGTTATGTTCTGGACCATGGTCCTGTATGTTGGGGCTGCATATTTCGATATGTAAAAAGCAGATTTTTGAAAGTTTATTTTCTGACCTGTGGATTTCTCATATTTTTCCAGAAAATCTTTCAAATTGTATAGGCTGGATCTATTAGCTTTTAAAAACACTATTGTATCATCAGCAAAGCTGAGATGAGTGATTTTATAAACTGATTGTGATAGCTTATAATATCCTATTCTTGATTGTTCAAAGTTATTCCTTAGGTTCCTTGTAAAAACCTCAGTTAAGAGTATAAAAAGGTAAGGTGACAGTGGGTCTCCTTGTTTTAATCCCCTAGAAGTTTTAAAGAATCCAAAAGGCTTCCCATTGACAAGAATAGAGAATGAAGCTGCAGCCATATTACCCATGATTATCCTAACTATTCTTCCATGGAATCCTAGTTTTAAAAGAAGTGAGTTTAAAAAAGACCATGAAACCCTATCAAATGTCTTCATCATGTCTAGTTTAATGCATAGATTAGGTCCTCCAGTTCTGTTGTTTATGAGCTTGACCATTTCTTGCATTAGTAATACATTATCAGCTAGTTCTCTCTCCTGAACAAATGATGACTGTTCAGGAGATATAAGTGATGGCATTAGAGGTTTCAATCTGTTGGTGTAGACTTTTGAAAAAATCTTGTTAATAAAGTTAGAAAGACTTATTGGTCTATAGTCATTAAAACTTGTATTAACAGATCTTTTTGGAATTAGGACTATAAATGCAGATGCTATGGCCCTAGGTATGGGTATTCCAGATAAAAACTCATTAACAGCACACAGTAAATCCTCTGAAATAATTTCCCAACAACTTGTGTAAAACTTACCTGGGTATCCATCTGGACCAGGGGATGAGTCACCATCCATACTGAATACTAGTTCCTTCAATTGCTCCATGGAGACGTGGCTCATCAGAAGTTCATTTACCTGATCAGATACCAATTGTGGTATATTTCTTAACATCTCCTGAGCAGCTAAGCCATCAACATCTGTATTTTCTGCACTCAAAAGATTGTTAAAAAAAGACACAGCTTCATTCCCAATATCATTTGGATCTTTAATCCATTGATTATTTGAATTTTTAATCTCAGTGATGGCTTGCCTAGCATGTTTAGACTTTACTGAAGCATGGAAAAACTTGGTGTTTGAATCATCTTCAGCTAGCCATAGCTCTAGCTTTTTGTTTCCAGAAAATTTCTTTTCCATTCATTGCTAAAGTAAGTTCAGCCTGTGCTTGGTGCAATTCCATCCTAGATTGGGAATTATTTTGTTGCTGATGATTAAGCTCTTTTTCAAGAACCTTATCTTCTGCAAGTTGGACTGTATCATTAATGTTACCAAAGACATTCCTATTCCATTCTCTTAGAGCAATTTTTAATCTCCTTAGTTTAATAGAAAATCTAAGCATTCCTTGACCCTCACAAGTTAAGTTCCAATTATCAGTAACTGTTCTAAGAAAATCAGAGTGTGTTATCCAACAGTTCTGAAATCTATATGCTTTAGGGCCAGAAGAGTAATTTAGATTAGCTATAGATACTAGTAAAGGTGAATGATCAGAAGGATGCCTAGCTTTAACTCTAACACATGTATTTGGGAAATTTTTTAGAAAAGACTCATTTGCAAGACCTCTATCTAATCTTTCCCAAACATTTCCATTTCTAACTCCACTCTAAGTGAAGTGGTTGCCAGATGTTGAAAGCTCTATAAGATCATTATTTTCAATGAACACATTAAAATCAATCATACAATTAAGGATTTGTGCTGATTGTCCTAGGTATTCACTTGGTTCTCTAATACAGTTAAAATCCCCTATTAACATGATAGGTTCATTACAGTGTTGGGACAAACTGGACCATAGAGGATATCTAGCAGTTCTATCATGTCTTGCATATATAAAAGCAGAAAACCACTTGAAGGTTGATGATGCATGTTGTAGTTCTGCTAAAACATATTGATCATGTATAGAAATAATGGACAATTTAAAAGCATCATTCCAAAAGATCCAAATTTTATTTCTAGGTTCTCCATAATAATTAGTATATCCCAATTGAAATGCTATGGAGGCAATTTGATCAGATTGCAGCAGTGGCTCTATAAGAACAAAAAGATTAATATCATGCTTCCTTTTGATGTTTCTAACTTTATTTTGCGCTCTATCATTCCTAAGATCTCTAACATTCCAGACACACATTTTAAATGATACCATTTTTACTTAAGGTCTGAGTGTCAATTTGGGTCTTAGTGTGATCAGATTTTGCTGCTGTTATATATTTCTTTTTGTTCTTATGAGTTTTCTGTTTAGGCTCCATCAAAGAGAATATGAGATCCTCATCAGATACATTATCCATTTGAAGGCTTATAAAGCTATTTGGAGTTAACAGTGATGGTTCTAGAAATATGTCTCCCTCCTTATCCAAAGCTGTTTTTTCTTTTGACCATATCAGTTTGGGTTTTGGATCAATATTATCTAATAGCCTTCTATCCTCACTGTTTAATGTCATATGAGTTTCAAAGCTTGAGGACTTACCCCTCTTTACCTGAATCCAGTCTGACCCTCTTGAATTTTCCTCATTATTGGACCTTCCTGTATCCATTTGATTCTGCCCAACAGCTGCATGTTCCTGAGCTGGTGAGTTGTTTTCCTGTGAGTTCTCCTGATTCACTTGACCTAACTGTCCTGAACCTGCATTTTCTTTAGTGGAATCATTAGAAACCTTGTAAACACCATGAGAAAAATTCTCAGTGGTGCTAACAGTAGCTACAGATTTATTAAAAGTTGCTATAAAAGTTGAATTGGTATCAATGAGGTGGTTATCCTCCCGATCTTCACTTTCTGACACATTTTCAATCAACACCACCTCATTGATACCCTCTACCTGTGTGCTATTGGATGATCTCTGTAATATGATGGGCTGGTTCATTTTCTGAGATGTTTCCGTTGTGACAATTTGAGTGAGACTCACTTCCTGAGTATGAGTTTGAGCTTCCTTTTCCTTCCAAGCATGTCCTTTCTGATGTCTGTAATTATGGCCTGCAAAAAAATTGCCTTTCTTTCCCAAGGAGACTTCTTTGACAATAGGGTTAGCCTTCAAAATATCAGTTGGAATGATTGCTTTTTCCTGGGCATTTAAACCTGATGAGGATGGATTAGGTTCAGTTGTATTAAGTTCAGGTTTTAGAGGTCTCCATGGCATGATTTGTCTAGATACTGATTGACTATGGCAAGAGCCCTTTGGGTGGCCTATTCTTGAGCAGTTAGTACAATAATCAGGGAGACCTTCATATTCGACTTTTTTCCAGAAACCATTCTTTCTATAACTGATCCAGACTCTATCAACCAGGGGTTTTGTAATATCAATCTCAACACAAACTCTAGCAACATGAGGTCTAGTTCTGTTTAGAGTTGCTTTATCTACTTTGACAGGGTAACCTATGAGATTTCCAATAGACAACATAGCATATTCATCAAAAAATTGATGTTTAAGACCATATAAAGCTATCCATACCGGGATGATTGGAGAATCTGCATTTGGATCAAAATCTGGACTCCATTTGGTGATTCAGATTGAATATGCCCCAAAGTTCCACACCTTGTGAAGCCAGCACCTGTAATAATCATCTGAAAGAGCAAAGTGAATTAATACCTGATGATTATCCAATAGATAGATCTCGATATGCCCCTTAAACCCTGCTGTTTGAAAATCCCGTCGGAGTTTGTCTAGTTTGGGACGGGCGTGGAAGAACTTCCCCACCAGAGTCAGTTTCAGTGGCTCTTCGAGTCGATCACACTCCTCGTCTCTTAAACTGAAATTAAGGATAAACCAGGAAGTTTAATTTCAACCGAGTTTGATGATTAATAACACTACCAGTTTACTTCTTGCATGATCTAACTATGGTTGAATTGACTCTATTTATTGCCCATAATAGTCAAGGAATTTTTTATTAGAGTATTAACTTCCGCGCGTATAATAAATGAGTGTTGCTATTTGTAACCCGATATTTTGCTGTTATATCCCAAAATGTCGGGTGAAAAGATAAAATAGCCTCAATTTTTAGTTTATGAATAACTACTAACCCACATGTAGGGTATTATTATCATTTAACCAAATTTTTTGAGCTACATTTAGCACTTCAGAAATAAAAGACTAATGGACACTAATTTGCTAATACATTCTTTTACTACGCTAAATGTTATATTAACTAAGATAAAATTAGTAGGAATATTATAGTCAATTCAAGTCCAAAATTGGTCATGCAGGAGCAAATCCGTCCAGCATATAGAACAACCGCGTCATATATATATATATATATATATATATATATATATATATATGTATGATTAGAATACCTTTTGTGAATAGCCATTGGTTCATGTCTTATAGGTGATTGTCTTGTATATAACTGGATCAATGAATGCAATTCTAGCTCCCGAGAATCGAAAGGAGATCATTCGCTACCTCTACAATCACCAGGTTAACATTTGAAAGGATTTTATTTCAATTCGAAGAACTAATGCAAAAGTTGAATAAATTGAACAAATACTACGAAATCTAGCTAGTTATACATATACGTATGATACAAACTGTGGCATGTACGTAGAATGAAGACGGAGGTTGGGGAACACATATAGAGGGCGACGTACAGTACGATGTTTGGTTCATGTCTGTGCTACGTCACGCTGAGGCTACTCGGCCAAGGAATTGATGACGGGGACGAAATGGCGATGGCGCACGGCCGGAAATGGATCTTGGATCATGGCACCGCAATTGCAATTCCTTCCCGGGGAATATTCTGGCTCACGGTACAAATTCCTTAACCGTCCTCTTTGGAATGCACTTTTTATACTTGTATATAGCACACATTCATTTATACTCAAAAACACTAATAACTATGACTGTGTTTAATACGTACCTTATTATGACTTAAAAACACTACTAACTAAATTGAGTTAAACTAATGAAAGATTAACCATTATTTGACTTTCTATAAATACCAACTATACTAAGTTATCCCATATGAGGTCAACCATCGCTTGACTTTCTATAATCACGGATAACTCATATTAATCTAATTATGTTACTTAAATAGCAACATAACACAGATGCCACTAAGTATATTTAAGCGGTTCATATTTAGTACCGCTGAAACGCATTTTTTTTCTTCAAATGATTGAATATGATGTGGCGGTATCCCGTTGGTGAGCCGTCAAATTGTTTCAGCGGTTGTTCATTACCACTTAAACGTATGAAATCAGCAAAATTAGCAAAAAATTCATTATTTAAGCAAAATAATCAAAATTTTGGATCTTAATACCCATTATATTGTGTACGAGAAACTTTTCATATAAGTTTTGTAACAAAAAACATACATTTGAGTGAACCTATAGTAAAAACGCTGATGTTTCAATAACACATTCAGTACTTATACATACCACGTTACTTAAAGATAAATACTATGTTGTTATGAGTTCTTCTCAATTGTGACTAATTTATATACACTTCACTTGCCATAACTTCACCCTACATTACGAGTTACGACACTTTTCAAAACATCAAAATATTATATAAATTAATGATCAAATCATCAATAGCAGATAATAGTGAATATTAACACAAAATATTATTGAAAATATTATATCGTAAAGCTATATATATTTATTAGTGTATTTTCAATCATATAATGTTCATAACTTGTTCCCTTCTTATTATATTTACATATTATCACTTTTAAAAGTGTTATAACAATTATCGGGGTCAATTTAGTATTTATCAAAAGTTTAATTGATGGCTTTAAAAATTAAATACAAATTTCAAAATTTATAATTTAACCAAAGTATTTAATTATTATAATTTTTGATTCAAACACACCACAATCCATATTTTTACATGTTTTACTATAATTTAATCGATTTTAAAAATAATTTTAATCACATTTTTACATATTTGAATATCATATATTAAACTAAATTAAATTAAAAATATGTAATGAAACTACTTACTTCTAATAACTAAAATTCATATAAATTAAGAAAAATAATGAAATTTATCTGAAACCAAATAGGAATGATATTTATTAAATATGTCAAATTTTAATGTATTTATTGCAATTTGATCTCAACCGTTCATATCTTTTAGTCAACTCATATTTGCCATTAAAATATGATCTTAAAACTTGAACTCTGCGATTTCTCAGATTCTCCGGTAATGGCTCCGGCTCTGGCATAACCTCCGCCGAATAGTTCACCGGAGCCGACCCATCGAACCCTGCACAATGACCTGTAGAATGATGCCCCTCGACCTCCATCAACACAACCACAACCATCAAATCGCCTCCATCAACACAACCACAACCATCAAATCGCGGTCACGGTAACCTCCGTTCTAGGCTCAGTGGACACGGCGCGGTGAGGTCGGATTTTACTTTAGTTTTGATTTTCATTAATTTTGTGAGAATTGGATAACTTAACTGATTTTAAAAATTGAAACAACATTCGTTGGGATTTTCTTGCTTGTTCTGTTATTTAACATCATTAGAAGAAACATTAACTTTTGTTTGGCATGCCTAGGAGTTTCTAGATGAATTTAGGCTGTGTTTCCATGAACTTTTGTCTGAACTTTGACCTTTCTTCGTATATTATCAAATATAGTTTCTCCAGTAAAGGGCTCATGTACAGCAGGATCTGCAAAAAATAAGGTATTAAAGGGTTGTAATTAAATACATATTTATTTGGGGCAAAAAGTACCATCTAATTCAGATTTACCTATGCTGCTACCAACATTTCTCTAGTGAATTCATTGTCAAAGAATGTTTCGAGATGGTCTGTTTCAGCAAATGGAGTTGTTACTGCATCATTACGCATTAATTTATTTCTGGAATGTTCTTATTATTGTTATTTTGTGTGTTGTAGAGATGGCTAGTACCAAGAAAGCTGCTCCTAAGTCCTAGAGGTTAAGGCCTCAAGGAAGCAACTTGCCACTAAGGTTTATATCTTCTCTTGTTTAAAATTTATTTGAACTGTATTAGTCTCATATATCTCTTTAGCTGATGTAAATTTGTAAACAATTTGTGTGTTTCATATATTGTATATGTATGTTTCTCAGTATTTTTTTGTTGTATGTATGTAGTTAACCTTAGTGTATAAAGTTAATATTTGGTAAGTTTGAAGATGGTATGGGTATATGTTCTCTTATTAACTCGTGAGTGTTGTTTCTCTATCAACCTATCTCCTATCTCAGATCTTTTCTTAGATCAGTTGCTGTGACTGCATGATTGTTTCATATCCTGTAAATTTCAGTTTTCTCTTTTTTCTGTGTCACGCTTGAGCTGTATGTCGTTTAGTTTGCATGTTTCTTAATAGGTGCGTTTGAAGCCACTGTAGTGGAATTGTCGAATTTGAAATCTGTGTCCATGTTTGAATCTGCCTTTGATTGTTGGAGGTTTATATTAGGTCTGCAAGTTTGAGAGAATGGGAGACGGTGATCTAGCTGATGCTGGTAAGTGTGACGGCATGTAATACTCTCATCTCAATGATGGCGCAGAATGGACGTTCCTTTGCTTGAAGCCTAAAAAGATTGAGTGTTCAGCTATGCTTTCGCAGGTCCATTCCAATGTAGTAGAAGTTGGTGCATTGACAAGAGGCTTTGGATGTTTGTTTGTGTAGAAGCGTCTACCTAGATGATGTTGCTTTTTTATGATAGAGTGGAGTTGATGCTGTTTGTTGAGCTCTATAGCTGATGCTTATGGCAGTGTAAAGGAAACTATTGATATTGATGTATTTTAGTATGATACAATCATAATGTATAAACCTAATGTGATGGGTTTTAATTCATTTCTAGCTCATTTTTTCACCCACTCGCGATAATGCCTACGAACTCGCAAGCACTATGGTGAGTGGGTTATTTTTTGGGGGGATCCGTAACCTCTTTCGAATGAGAAAGATATTTATCCTAAGTTACAAGGTCTTACGAATGAGAAAGACCTATGGTAAGGTCTTTCGAATGAGAAGGGCTTTTCTGCTGGGTTACCAAAGTTTTACGAATTCGCAAGGATTTTTACATTTACTATGAATATGTAGATGACAGTTACGAATTCGTAACATGACATGTGAAAACTTTCGAATTCGAAAGATGTCAAAATTTTACATCGGTTGGGAGAACCGCCTTAAACATGATTCCAATTTACGGCACAGCCAGAGAAGTCGGTTCTAATGTGCCTTCTCTGGTACGTTGGAACCGCCTTAAATTCCCTGGTTTCCACTAGTGTTGGCCCTTGGCCTCAACAAGGACAAGTCTCACCCCAAGACTCTCTTTAAAATCAAACAAATTTTAGACGGGACTACACATACATATACTAAGGCCCTGTTTCCTAGAATTTTTTTGTAGATCAGTTCTGTTCAGTCAAATATATTTAAATTTATTTCAGTTCAGTTCAGTATATTTAAATTTATTACAGTTTAGATAAATATACTTATATTTTTTAGTTCAGATAAATTTATTTCAGTTCAATGATTTTTTTTATTATAAGTTACATTTTTACTAAAGATTACAATGATATATGATAAATATTTAAATTATTTCATATCATTTCAATTTAGTTAAATATATTTAAATTTATTTCAGTTTAGTTAAATATATTTAAAATTATTTCAATTCAGTTCAGTAAATTTAAATTTATTTCAGTTCAGATAAATATATTTAAACTTATTTCAGTTCATTATAGTAAAAACAATCTCTAGGAAACATGGCCTAACAGATGCGAATTGATAACGGCGAATAAAGAAAAACTATTCTAGATAGGAAACTTCCTTAAATTATTTTGAATCAGCACCTAATTACTTCAGGTGTACTAAGGCTATGTTTACTAGAGCTTATTTCTTGATATATTGAACTGAATTGAATTGAATTGAACTGAACTGAACTGAAGTAAAAATGATGTATTGAAAAATGGAATCAACATGACTGAATTAACCTGAATTTCATCAAATTACATTTTCACTGAACTGAACTGAATTGAACTGAACTGAACTGAAATACAGATAAGTTCTGGTAAACAGGGCCTCATATTTGACAAAACAAAATCAAATAATGTGAATCTAACTACTCCCTCTGGACCAGCTATTTCTGCACAGGAGACTTTTTTCAGTCAACTATGCTAAATTTTGACTGAATTTTTGAATGCATAGATAATTAAAAATATTATTGTATCTAATATTGTTGGAATCATCATAACATGTAGTTTATTAATATCAAGTTTTTATATCTTGATAATATACGTAGTTAAAGATATTAGCAGTCAAACACGTGTATTGAAGACCGTGAAAAGTCAACAGTGCACATCCACCTGGTACGGAGGGAGTATACTAAAAGGGGCAATCCCCGTTACCGTTCACCAATCTACAGTAACTTTGTGATTATTTTTAATTTGGCCAGCTCCCACGCGTCATCTCATTCTCTTCCCTCCTTCATGCAGTTTCTTGTGCTTCCACGCGTCCCCTCACCTAATCTAACTATACTAAGAGCATCTCCTATGAGGAGATTTTTCTAAAGGATTTAAATTGGAAAGTTGGATTCTTTCCAACTATGGGGTATTTTTCGTAGAAAACCCAAAAATTCCGGAAGGAAAATATTGAATTCGCTACTCAGGAGCAGCCCGTGAGAATCCCTACAACGTGGCATATCAGACGAAATGTGGGCCAGGTTTTGTGTCTTTCTTTTTTTCCTTCAAAAGAGAAGTCATTTATTACTATTTAAATTTATCTTTGAGCTTCCTATTAATTAATTTCAAACGAAAATTATTATTATATTTTCATACTTTAATTATATCAGATTTAAGATTTAATGATAAATGTTTTTAAAATTATGCCCAGTTTAATGTTTTAAATATTTAATGTTATTTTCTTTTCATTTTTATCTAATTTACACTAATATGGGAATTTTAGTTTAATTTGGTAAGATAGACCATCATGCACTTTAATTTAGTATTTTTCAAAAGGTTCCATATTTTAATCTTATCATTGTAATCTTGTCATTAATGTTTCTATAACTAAATATATCATCATTGTAATCTTATCATTAAAATTTTGAAAATGTCGATGAAATTTTAAAAGTCTTATCTTAATTATGATGTGATAATTACATGCAAATAACATATTTCATTCGTAACGTATGCCATTGAATTATTTATTTTATTTAATCATAATATTTAAAATTTAAAATTGAATATATAAATATTCGCTAAATATAAAATAAGCATTATATATTTATATCTAAGTTTTGTATTAATATTAGATAAATAAAGTATTAATGAGATATATGAGAAATAAATGATGACATGGATAAAAGTAAATGATGGTGGGACATGGAGAAAGTGATGTGGAAATGGATGTGGGGGTTTTTATGATAGTTGGGGTGGGATGTTGGAGATGTTGTAAAAGGGGTTTTATTAGAAAAGTTGGGGAAAGAGAATTCATGATAGTAGATGCTCTAAGAGCATCTCCAATCCGGTCTTCACTTCTATAAATTTTCTTGCCACCTCATCAGAATTGATATTTAACCAAAAAAAGGTGCTCCAATCCAAAAGTCAACTTTGGTAGTCACTCCAACGTGGAGAAGAAATTGAGCGCGGGCGTCAATTTGGGGGTCGATTTTCCGAGGATCATATTGACACCCGCTGTTTGCCAAATCAGCCAAAAATTGGCGCGCCCATTCAATTCCCTGCTTCTAATCGGCCGGCGGTATACTTCTGCTCTGAACAAATTGTCCAATGTATTTTTTTGAGGTCGTCTTCTCTCAAGTATGATTACTAGTTTTGTTGAATTGTGTCGATTAATTTTGATCGTTGTGATTGAAATCTGATTGTATATGTAGATATGGGTACGTTTGGTTCTTGATGTGTAGGCGGTGCAGATTTTCATATGGCTGTGAAATACTCGATTTTTTTTTTGAGATCTGTTTTCATGCGGATCCCAGTTTGTCCTCTCTGCTGTTTTTCCTTTCTCTCAGTCATATACTACCATATTAGTTCGGTCGTTGTTCTGTTAAATCATCTTCTGTTCCAGTTATGTAGCTTTATCACTCTCCTAAGCTATTGAATATGGTTTATTGGTTCTTTGTTGAATTAACTAATCTTGGTTGGTTAGTTGGTTCAGATGTGCTTAGGTACTTTCTTCATTTTCTAACAAAATATGCTCTTGCTGTAATTTATAAGTTCTGCTGTGATGAAAGATTTTAAAATGAAGAAGTGTTTTTTGTGAAAATGCCACTTTGTTTATATGGTTGTGACTTCAGTATTTGTTGTGCATATGTGCTTGTATCTTCATTCTCGTGTTAATGTTTTGTGAGACATAGAAAACTTTTGAGAAGAAGAAGCATACATGCATTGCTAAGCCTAGGTCCCTAGATTCCGAGACCATATTACATCATAGCAGCCAACAACATGTCATTGCTTATGTCGAAGGTGACGAGTATTACTGAGCAAAGGTTACAATTAGCATTCAGGAATCCAAAATCCAGTGGCTTGATGAGTTAATGAGTTTAACATTGAAGCCAATTGGCAGGTACACTTTTGACGTGGAGTACACTTTTGATTCTATTAAAAAAAGAGTTCACTTGGTTTATTGTTGTAATTGTAAATTTGTGGTGATCATATTCATACTTGGTTTATAGTTGTTGAACGATACTATTTTATGGCTGCTGGAGAAGGGGCTAATTTCCTTCAGAAATATGCCATCTTGAAAGCTCTAATTCTGTCTGTTTGTATGATACTTGTAGCCAATCCGTTGATCCATCTGAAAACCTGGAGATGTTCATGCATTGGATGGACGAAGGTGTTTGGAAAAGGCTAGTCTTACTTGATGTCCATCTGAAAACCTGGAGATGTTCATGCATCTGAAATAGGTCCGTTGATTTGTTTTCAGGAAATGCTGTTGTGAGATTAGTCTTGCATGATTCAAATGTGTAAAGGCCAAGATATATTGCAATATTGAATATTTTTCTTCCAGGAAATTAGACTCTGTGAGTTTGATAAACAAAGTACAATATAGAGCACAAGTGAAATTTCGAGTCAGCAAAACTAGAAAAGGCTTCCATTTTAAAAATAATTACTGCACTATTATCATTATTATTGATGAGTTGCATTGCATGGATGTTTTGCAGGATCTCTTGGCACAGTATATATCATGTCTTTGATGATATCATCAGATGGCAATGCATCCACTCAAAAAGAAATATGTCATGCTTTGGGGGATGCTTTGAATCATAGTGCTATGCTATGTATATTGTTGCAGAAAGAAAGTCCAATGCTATTTTTGCCTTGTAATGCATATATCTATACAATTTTGAATACTTTGTATTGTGTTTATTTAAGTTTCAAAGAGGTTTTGTTTTATGGGTTTAATTTAATACACATCATACTGAAGTTCTAACTTGGAGGATTGCATTGGAGAAGGACTTAAAAAAATATTGACCATCAACTCTATTACAGCCATGTCATACTGAAGTTTTATTGAGAGTCTGCCATGTGTTTCCTGTTTTTAAGGGAGACCTCCAAAGCATTGGAGATGCTCTAAACGCCCAGTTTCCAGAGCCTACTCACCACCACTCCATTATCGATTGTTTTCTCCTGTCGATGAATGAGTTTTTTGCAGGTGTTTTGGAATTTGGGATTGGGTCGAAAATCTTTCATGAACGAGGGGATGCCGTTTGAGTGGAAGAGTGGCTGATCACAAACCTACGGGTAGGGTTCCTCGAAATTCCCCTTATCAATTGATTATTTATCTGTATGTGTTTGTGTAATTGCATGTTTACAGCCGTGCGGCGGCGCCGTCCACTACCAGCTGTTCATTTAGGATGCTGATGGATGCTGCTCATTTAGGCTGGTGCCGATGGATTAGGACAATTTTGGTTATGTGAACTTGGGTCTTTCGTTTTCGGGATTTTCCTTCCGTCTACTGGTATTTTTGTTGCTAATTATCCTGCTTTTCTGATTTATGGATGTTCTTTAGGGATAATTGGCATACGGTCCGACGATATTTCAATTTGATTGGGGTGAGTGTTAATACTCTTCCTACGATGTCTTTGAGATTTCAATTGATTGATTGGCCATGGTTGTAGGAAATCGCTTTATGTTTGATACACTACCTTATTGTGTCAATATTGAATTATTGGATTTCATTTAGGATTTTGTTTTCATGATGGGTTTTTACAGGATCGATGAGAGAATTAAATGAGGGAAAAATGGGGTTGGAATATTGAATGATCGATGGCAGGGTTGTGCAATGTCCATGTTTAATAATTCTGTTACTCCTTTGATACGAATATGGCTAATAGCAGATATGGGCGTCGTCCACGTCTTCTCTGGTGAACGGTAAGCTCATACCACGCTCCTGCTTCTCCCCCACGACGTCGTTTCACGGCTCCGCTAACGGATTCGGATACCTTTGTTGGCTTCTTCTCCACTTCCCCCAAATCGCACCGCCATCTCTTGTGTAGGGTTTGTCTGCAAGCCATACCGTTCTTGTCGGTTGGCGGTCGACGGAGCTCGGAATTTTTTGCGGGCTTTCTTTCTCTAGGAAAGGTGACGTTTCTTGTTCAGTTTTGCTCTTCAATGTTGATTCAGATGATTATATGTTTGAATAAGGAAAAATCTGTATGCAAGTTTCTTTCTTTACGTCTTGTTTAAGTTTGACTTTTGTTGCTTTTGTTGCTAGCTGAAATTGTATAAATATTTGAAAAGCTTTGGGTATTTCTTGCGCTTTTGTTGCTAGGGGTTGTTCTGTTCGCAGTCATCATTCTTGAGCTTTAATTTTTGTTGAGTTTCTGTTGATTACGAATACCTATTAATTGGAAGAAGGGGTGTATGTTCAGTTTGTTTAGACTTTGGAATTAAATTTAGCTTAGGAAGGAACAAGAATCTCTTGCCTTCATAATCCAATCATCTGTTTGATTTAGTTCTGCTTTTTTGTCTTCAATTTTGCGTATGATTTGTAATTTCAAGAACTGCCTCTTCTGCATGTAAGACTGTTTGTATAATTTTTTTGAAACTGTTTGAGCTAATTATGAAAGAAACTTGATTAAAACATTTTGATGACTTCTTCTCAAGAAGCTAGGTTCTTCAGGTATTTAGTTTTGGAGTTTTGCTTGTTCTTAAGTGCCTTTGTTCTATTGAGAAGACTTCCTCAAGAACTGATTTTTTAAATGTTAGGTCAAACCTCGTGTTTCTGCAATCAGCAAGGAAAAATATTGCACGTCTGATTGCTGAGATTGTGCATTTGGATTTTCAAGGTCTTAACTGTCTCAATGCCCTTTTAATCTCATTTCCCTCTAATTTTTAATTCATATATACCTCTTGCTATTTTCTTCTGCATGTTTGAAATTGCAGTTAATCATCTGACTGCAAAATCAAGATGAAATGACATTGTATGAAGATGTTCGTCCATAACAGAACGAAGTTGTCCAATTCATCAACCAGGTAAATTGGCTAAAACTTGATGCCCCACAAATAATCTATACAATTTGTTGTATGACCTACCCTCAACATGCATTGACCATTGTCCAGATGCATATTCTGTCTGAGCAAAGTTCAATCATCCATGTTTTATTCACAATCTGATGCATTTATAGAAGGCATGAGAAGAGGTTATATCAGAAGACATTCATCTGTGTTTTTCTTTGTCACCTTAAATTTACTTCATGTGTTGTTGATGGTTGAGTTTTAGAATTCTAGCACTATACTAATCACAATTTCTTACCCGCATGTCGGGCTTGATAGCTGCTCATCTTCTTATGAAGAACGTAGTTTCTATCATGAACATATATAATGAAATAGGAAGGACAATGATTAGGTTTCCAAGTTCAGATTAATTCTGGTGGAGAGGGTGCTACTATGTAAAAAGGTGTTTTCCGTTCATCATTATAATATTCTTTGAATTAGGGTTGATGCAAAAATGTTTCGTTATTGCATTTGAGTATGATTTGTGTCAGATTGCTTTGAGGGGATGCATGTCTTTGATTAGATTAAATGGTGGTTCTCTTTGTATTTATGCTCTTGCATGATGAGGCACCCATGATTAACATGATTTAGTTCACCGGTTTTCAGGTTCATTTTCTTAATTTGATTTTTATTTTTCCCTTTTCCAGTTTCTTGATGAGATGGTGCTTGATTGCCTTTAAAACTCCATGTATGTGTATTTTTTTGGCATTTATATCTTAGTTGATTTTGAGCTGGGATTTTGTAAGAAAGGTCTTTACAAGTTTCATTCTGCTTGCTATCTGTTTTGGCTGAACTGCATGTTTCAGCATGATTGTTTTGTTTGGTGTGTTCTTGTTGTTGATGGGCTATCGTACATGACTCTTTAGGCCAGTCATCTTTCTCTTTTGCGCAACATTTGTTACAGTAAATAGCTGAAGATAACCTTCTCTTTTTACAGCTTATGAGGTGTAATTATTCCCTCATCTTTTAAAATCTTGAGTAGTAACTTTTCTATGGTTATACTGACATATATTTCAGAAATTCTCTTTGTTTCAAACAGGTCTGGTCTGTTCCTGCTAAACTGCATGATTAGCATCTGAACTGCTGAACGAATTTACATTGCCTTAATTTAGCTAGATTTGCAGGTTCAGAGTTTGGTGCAAAGAAACTTGGTGTAAAGAAGCTGGTCTTGGTTAATTACATCACCAGATTAGAGCAATTGCTGAGTTTGAGAAAAGAAAAGAAGCCTCGTGACATTTGCACATTGACATACAGGGGATGGGAATTTTATTTTTTGAGGTCATTGGTAGACTACTGAGAGACTCTGAGCTATACATTGTATTGTATTCTGCATTTTTTTTTAAATGCGGAGGAATTGAGATCTTATCATGTATCTTTGGACAAAGAAATTATAAGGAACTAGCAACTTTTCCATTGTGCAAATGGCTACCACAAAACAACTCTGCTTCCTCCTCAAACCCCTGAAAAATAATTTTTTACGTGTTGATTCCAATATATCTTCTTTGAGACATTTTATTGAACACTCTCCAAAGTTGCACTCCATGAGAACAGTTTGAAAATACAGTTCTTTGACCAAAATATATAGACCGGTTACCTTGTTAGATGTATTCAATATGTTAGTATTGCTGTCCAAATATACTCCAAACCACAGCTCAGAAGCATATTGAGACACCTGGACTAATTTTGACGCGCGGGTAAAGAGATACTAGTTAACTTAAAATGAGAGAAAGTAATTAATAAAATTAATAATGCATAAATTTACTTAAAAGTGAGAAAAATTAATAATCGAATAAAACATTCTATTTACTGTAAGTCATGCGGTAATAAAATAAAATTACATACGTATATAGGTAAAATATTTAGAAATCTGAGGGGCACTCTCCATGCAACAATTTCCAAAGCATGGAGCCCGAAACGTAGAGCTGTGTATAAACTTAAACACTGTCACAGCAAGGTGCTCTTCCCAAAATGGCGTGCAAGGGTTCTGACTAGCACCACGACAAAAGTTGCGACGGAGAAGAGAGATCCCGCCTCCACGGCGAGGGTGGACGCTCGTGGAAAGTTGTTGCGAAGAAATACGGCCACCACGAAAACAACGGCGGGGATTGTCATGGCGACGTACACAATCTTGGAGGTGGTGCTGAGCGGCCTTGGTGTTTGGAGAGCTTGAAGGGTTGCACCGGCCGCCGTGAGGAAAGCTCCCATCACAAGAAACAGCCACTGGGATTCTAACATCTTCGCAGCATCGTCTGAGTTGCGTTGAATCGGTGAGTTAATGCTGGTGGAGGAAGTGGAAGATAGAGGAGAAACGGTGTTTGGTGGCGGCGATGATGAGAGTTGGAGGGAGGACGGTGGTGGTGGAACATTTAGTGATGAGCCAAGAGATGGATGAGGAAAGGTGTTTTGGGCAAACGTTGAATTTGGGATGCTATTGAGCTCGTCGGTTGTGACCGCCAGCCGCCTTGGGGAAGATTGAGAATTCTTTTGGCAATGCTGATCAGAAATTGGAACAAGTTGGTGATCATAAGATTGAATCCTATCATAATGCTAAATTGGTAAATGGCCTATCGGACAAGAGAATATATGTAGGGAAAGGAAAAACCAGGTAGAGCTAGCAAAGGTGACAACGGCCACCTAAGCAATTTTTTTTAATTTTTTTTCTATGTATTAAAATTTAAATACTACCTATGAAAGTTTGCATCTTTTTGTTCAGTTTATTCATGTTTAAATTATTTATTTAAACATTTTAAGTTATTTTGTATGTAATGAAGTGAATAAAAATAAATTATTGATCCGCCTCTACTCATCATCCTATGGTATCGAGATGAAAGAGCCTGCAAGCAAGTGATATCGCCGGGAACGGAAATCTTAAGTCTTAACACATCTAAACGTACGCTTCTCATGCACGTTATGAGTTGAAGAGACTTTTCTACACGCTTATGGTGGTGGTTGGTTGGGATCGTATATGTACGCAGAGGCGAATCTAGAAATTTCATAATGGGGTAACCACTATCAAAAAATAGTACAAAATAAATTTTTTCGCCACAAATATATGAAATAAAAATGAATTTCATCAATCAAATAATATTTCATTCCACCGATAAAAAAACAATGAATTGCAAAGGTTTTTTCGACACTTCGTCGACGAGGTTTCATTCCTTGGAAATACTGAACAAACTCTTTATCACTCACTTTCATAAATAAATGTCGTTCAAGAAAAGTAACCATACAATCATTCAACAATTGATCGCCCATCAATTGATCGCCCATGCTATTACTGCAACTTGTTAAACCTTGATTAACCAACCAAAAGCTCGATTCTACCATTCTTAAACATTACCAAATACCGCACCGCACACGGCATAAAAACAACAAGCTTATATATTTCTAAACTGAAAGCCCAACAGAAATTTAATTTATCAAATCAATACCTTGATTTTTGTTCACAACCAGAGGCTAATGGATGAAGGGAGCCGCAGAGCACTGGAAGTTTGTTCGCCTTTCTGAAATATCAGAAACGATTAATACACGAACCAACCAGGGAGCAACAAATCCATCAATATTGGGATTTTGATAGAGATTAAAAGAAGATCGGAATTGGGTTTTGGGGTTTTACTTGATGGAGATCGACGACGAGAGTACGAGAGAGATTGAGAATTTGGGATAAAGAGTGTTTAAAGTAAATGGGAATGGAATTTTCGTTTTTGCTTTATATAATATGGTAAAAATATATTTACAATGGGGTAACCAGAATAATAATTACTCATTAATTTTTAAAATAATGGGGTAACCATGGTTACCCCATGGCGCACGACAGATTCGCCCCTGTATGTACGTATTATGGATAATGGATCCCAAAATTTCTTACTTTTTTGTAATATGTTGACAATAGTTTACAAACCTTTACTTAACCGTATTTTCTTTTTGATGAGCGGAAGACATGCTAAATTATCCCAATTAATGACACCAGATAATTTGCTTCGACCCAATTGTCAGCACTATTAATTATTGACATGATATATCATTTCTTTCACCTACCATCTGATCATGTGTAGCTGCAAAACAGCAAGAATCCACGTAGCTCAATCCTGGAAATACGAATAAAACAAACTTGACGTTCTTAAGTAGATACTTGAGCTTCTTTACCCGGAAAACAAACCCGGCTACACTTCAACTTCTTAGAAAACTATTATTCTACACGTAATTAATTAAAAATAATAATTACTATAATTTTCTTTAGAGGTAATATATATTTTAAAATCCAGTGTAACTGATTAAGCTCCTAGCTAACATCTGATGCAAACTGGAATGGAGAGAATATTAGAAAGATTTTTTTTTTGCATGCTGCAAACTGCAATGTTATTTTAATTAAATTATATAGAGTGATTTCTATTTGACATTACTAAACTTTTTAACAATTTTGGTTCTGGATCACTTATTTCTAATATTATTTTGTGATGTCACTATATTATATAATAAAAATCAATTTTTTGGTAACATGATGATCCAAAAAATTGATTTTAATAGTATAGTGATCTCATAAAATAATATGAAAGATAAAATGATTCAGAATTTAAAATGGGGTTAAGAGTTTATTGATTTCAAATAAAAATCACTCATTATATAATTACTAAAAGAATATCTACTACAGAAATATGTAATGCACATATGATATGATTAAAAAACGCAGTTAATTAAAATATACACTCCCTCCCTCTTTTTATCTTTTTTTTTTGTAAATGCATGGCACCACCCAACTAAGCAGAATGTACTCCCCACGTGAACTAGGTCGAGAAGGGAAGTATGTATAGAATAAAAAGGGAAAGAATAAAAGGTCAAAAGGAGACGAGGATCAGTTCTATTTTAATCAATGTTTATTGTTTTTTTATAAATTAACTGCTCACTAAATCTTGTCGCATAAAAGAACTTTTGTCTTTCTTGTTTTCCACAATATCCCATCTTTTGGTCATCATCTCATTTCTCGGAGATACGAGGTGCGTTGTAAAGGTTATCTTGCAGGTTAAGGCCTTGTGTGGTGGGGCGGGAAGCTGAGGCTAAATATATAACAAGCAAATTTTCACTTTCGATCATAGAAGAAGAAGCTTTTCTCAAAAAAAAATAGAAGAAGAAGCTGGTTTATATTTCTCCATTGTGAAAGATACTAAAGAAGTTAGTTTACATTCAAGAGGTTAAATTTTATTTTATTTTGACAAATCGCTAAATTATTTCTGATAATCAGGATAAAATTATCCTGTTTCATTTTTGACGATTCGCTGAATTATTTCGTGTGATGCATATCATTAACATGGTAAAATTGTGTTTTAACGTAAAGATTCACTAACTTGGTCCGATAGTTGATATTTAATTGGAGACCGTTAACATTTTGTCTAAGTCTTTGTAATTTTTTACCATGTTGACTCGGGTTTTTTTGTATAAATGAGACGGACTTTATGCCTTTTGAGGGTTTAAGGAGCCCGATAAACTTCCCTCCACCTCTGGTGGTTTTGCTTTTTTTTTTTTTGAAGTGATCTTTTTTAAAATATTTATTTCATAAAAATCCAACCTCTCGCTTCTTGATAATCTTCATTGTTGAATCCAACCTATAACTTCATGCTAATATCACTAAATTTCAAAATTGTGTGAGATTCTTTGGAAATTCTAAAAACATGTAGTACTACATTGTTATACAGCTGGGACACCCGTTTGCATATACGTACTGTCCCGGCCCGGAGACTGAGGAGATGCAGTCAAAGATCACTGAAGGAAAGGCTTCTAGAGTATTGGTTTCTGTGCTTGCTTTCCTGCCAGCTAAATAAAGCATAAAAAGTCACATTTGAAAGGATATATATATATATATATATATATATATATATATATATATATATATATATATATATATATATATAGAAAGAAACAGTATTTGGATGAGAAGTTTTTGACTACGAGAATAATAAAATAGCATTATTAATTTACTAAAAGTACAGACAAATTGATCACAACGCTCAGCTTTACTTAACAGAAGTGAATCTCCGTGATGGAGAACATGTACACTTATTCTGTTTATAAGTAGAGCAGAGCAAATTATAAGATTCTCAGCAACAGAAAAGGGAAATGGTGGCGTGTCAGTTATTCATGGCGGGTGATGGCGGTAGCGAGCGCCGCCAGAAAAGTTGCGACGGCGGAGATGGATCCCAGCTGCACAGCGCGGTCGGCCGCCCGCGGGTAGTTGGCGCGGAGAAAGACGGCCGCAACGAACACGACAATCGAGATTGCCATGGCCACGTAGACACTCTTGGAGGCGGTGCTGAGCGGTGTTTTGCTTTGGATAACTTGCAAGGTAGCACTCGCCCCCGTCATGCAAGCTCCCATCACAAGAAACACCCACTGCGAGCCATTAATCCCACCGTTGGCCGCAGTGCTTGGGGCCGGCGCCGGTGAGTTACTTTGGAGGTTTCCCGGCGGAGATGAGTTGTTCTGGATGTTTTCTGGTACGGTAAACAATGAGTTTCTCGGAGGAGGTGCCGGAGAGTTGATCTGGAGGTTGGTCGGAGGAGGTGAGTTGCTCCAGAGGCTCCTCGGAGGAGGTGCCGGAAGTGACGTGTTTCTCCGGAGGTTTTTCGGATGATGAGGCATGCTCCTGAGGTTGCTCGGGAGAGGTGCCAGAAATGATGAGTTGGTCGGAGAGATAGTGGTCTGCGGCGGAAATAATGAGAGCCGGTGGAAGGACGGTGGAGGAGAAGTGGTGACATTTTGTTCCGGCAATGATGAGCCGGCGGGGGGTTGAGGCGGCGGAGGAGGAGGAGGAAGGGAGTTTTCATGCGTTAACGTTGAAATGCTGGCTTGCAGCGGCAGCGGTGGCAGATCGGCGGTAAGGCGGAGATTCTTGGCTTTGTTGATGACCGAATGGAAGCAGCTCACAAATCTACTGAACCTCATCGAGATCATAAACTAATTTTGTATGACTGTTAGTGTGAGAATGAGAGAGACGATTGGGGTTTCTCGAATTACTTTATAGGAGCTGGAGGATGGTGTGGGATCCACCAAACAAGTTAGTGGTGCCCAACTGAGGATTCTACTCAACCACCTCACATGACTCACAAAACCTAATACAGTATATTATTTTTCATGGTTCGGTATTACAATATTAATATTCATTGACTTTTAAAAAATTATTGGGGAGAATAGAGCCTAAATTAAAGCTCTCATGAGTTTTTTATTTTTTAAAAAAATTGAATTGAATATTAAAAGAATCCACTCTCATGAGTGTTTTTTTAATAAGTTAAACTGAATTAAATTGAAATTAGCTAAACATATATACCGCGCGTTAACATAAAGATTAAAATTTTATCCACGACATTGAAATTTCATAACGTTAAGATCATATCTTGATTTGACATCAATTTTATTCACGAGATTGAAATATGAGCTCGAAAAATTTCAAAACTAATACAAAGTACCAAATTTGAGCTTGAAATATTTTTTAAAAAAATTTAATTAAATTTTTTGTTTCATTCATAATCAATGGAAATCGTCCAAAAGCGGTTGAACAAAGATAGGAGGAGTCACACATGCATTGAATAGCAGGGTGCTCGTCTTCGCAAAGTTTGCTAGAGAGTGAACTATTACATTTGAGGTTCCAGGTATCCAAAAAAGGCCCGAAAATATGCTAGACTCTAACTGTAATCAGATTCTCTCCACTGTCGAAACTGTTATCTCCGGGCAGGGTTCATTACTCCGGGTTAAACTGATCAAATTAAGTGTTTCCCCAATTAAGGCCACCTCCTGGATTTTCATGTCATGAGCTAGGCAGATGACTTCCTCCATAACTAAAGTTTCTCCCAAAAAGGGGTCTTCTACATTCGGAATTTGCCTAGTAGATACTTGAACGAAGCGGTTTTGTTGATCAAATACCACCGCTCCCATGCTAGCTGAGTCGTCCTGAATGCCTGCATCAAAATACACCTTGTACCCTTAGTCAGAGGATTTGAGGAGTGCTTGGGGCAAGAGATCTGGCGACACCGAACTCCAGCCTTGTGCTTCCGAGAACTTCCGCAGATTGGCTGTGTGATTGAGGCCGCCATAGCTCCCGCCTCTAGGTGAGTCTGGTCAAAGAGTTTCCCGTTTCTTTAGAACCATATTCCATCACAAACCAAAATAACCAGTTCGCAAAAGTTATTGCCAGGGTCCTTGATGATGTCCCTAAACCATAAGCTTCCTCTCAGTCTTCTCAGACTATCGACCTTCTGAAACAGACCCGTGGCATTCCATGCAGTTTGGCCAAATTGACAGTCAAAGAACATGTGCTCTAGTGTACCATCATCCTCTCCACATAAGTGGCAATATGGTGCAACATCAAGCGTTCTCCGCCTCAGATTTTCTGCCGTGGGTAGTGAATCCGTAATTAGTCTCCATGCAAAGTGTATAGCTCTTTTTGGCACATGAAGGCTCCAAAATCTCTTCCAAAACAACCCGTGCTCTCCAAATCCGTGTACCTCAAGATGGCGGTAATCCGGTGATGTGGCATTTTATAAAGCTAGATGGTATGTCGTGCGCACGGTGTATTCTCTTGTCTTCATCGCATGACACATCCACCTATCAGGGTGACTTCTATTCCGAAGTGGAATGGTTCGGATCAAGTCAACATCTTCCTGAGGGAAATGCGTCAGGTTCTCTGTGCTCTACCAGCCAGGTCCAGCCTGTATCTGGATCTATAAGGTCCGCAACAACCCTAAGGTTATCAGGGATTTTTTCCGGTGACTGGATACGGAATTCCCTAGTTCTTGGTAGCCAAAGGTCATAACAGATCTTAGTATTCGAGCCATTTCCGATCGATCTCCGAGCTCCCAGCTGTATAAGATCCAGAACTCCACGCAGGCTCCTCCAACTCCATGATGGTCTGCTTCCCAGGGGGACTCGAAAATAGCCCCATCAGGGTATTACTTTGCCCTCAGAATCTACGCAAGCAAGGAATGCGGCCGAGTAATCAACCTCCAGACCTGTTTCCTTAGCATTGCCGAGTTGAAGTCTTTGAGATCGTGGAATCCCAAGCCTTCATTCTCCTTGGATCGACATATTTTCTCTCATGTTACCCAGTGTATCTTCTTCTCATCTTGTTTGCTTTCCACCAAAAGTTACTTAGGAGTCCATGGACTTCATTCAAGATGCCGTCAGGGACCCGAAAATAGCTCATAGTGTAGCCGGAATTGCTTGAAATACAGACTTTATCAGTATTTCCTTTCCAGCTTTGGACAGGTTTTGCTCACTCCATCCATCTATTCTTTCTCGAATTTTGTCCTTCAATGATTGGAAAACTTCTCGTTTCTTCCAATCACTGTTGGAAGCCCCGGATAATTTCCATGCGAATTGACCTCCGAGATATGGAGCACGTTGCAGATATCTTCCCTTATAGTGTCTGTGTTGGGACTGAAAAGTATGCCTAACTTGTCGACATTGATCTTTTGCCCAGATATTTCCTCATACAGGTTCAGTGCCTAGTGAATGCTCTCTGCTTCCTCAGTCGTGCCCTTTCCAAATAGGAGAGTATCGTCTGCAAAAAAAACTGGTGCGAAATCCTTGGCCCCCTAAATGATGCACTTGCTCCATGTAACTTTCCAGCACTAGTCAAGTCTGTTAACAACATAAATAGAACTTCCGAACAGATGATAAAAAGATAGGGTGATAGAGGGTCACCCTGTCGTATTCCTCCCTCCGGTGTAAGTTGTCTCAATTCTTCTCCATTGAGTAGAAAAGAAAATTGGACTGATGATAGGCATTGTTGTATCCTGTCAACGAAAACCTGGGGGAATCCCATCCTTAGCATGGTTTTGACGACAAAAGACCATTCAATTCTGTCAAATGTTTTACTCATATCCAGTTTGATGCTCATCTCTCCATACTTCATCTTCATAGCATGGTGGACTTCATTAGCTATTAAGATGTTGTCTGAAATCAGTCTCCCCGAGATAAAGGCTAACTGTGATGGTGATATGATCAGGTCCATGATAGGTCGAAGCCTATTTTCCATGACTTTCGAAGCTAGCATGTATGCTACATTACATAAACTAATTGTCCTGAACTGTGTAATCTGTTCTGTCTGCTGCACTTTCGGGAGTAGTACAATATGTGTATAGTTCAAAGTAGCATGCAGTTCATCCTTATTCAAAAAAATTAGCACAAAGGAGATAACATCTTTCATTACTATATGATAATATTTTTGAAAAAAGATATGACTCGTACCATCAGGCGCCTTCATCGGATGCATTTGCTTTATAGCTTTCTCCACATCTGCTTCCATGTAAGATCTCGTCAGGGATGTTGTCATATCCTCTATGATCCTTCTAGGCAGTCTGTCAAAAACCTGATCCATTCTTGGGGAGCTTGGATTGAATGAGGAGAAGAGGCCCCTGAAGTAATCCATTATGATCTTCTTCATACCCTCCACGTCGGTGTGCATCTCGTTTGAAGCATCACGGAGACCAGTGATGCTGATTCTGGTTCTTCTATTGGTAGCAAAGCGGTGGAAGAATTTTGTGTTCTTATCCCTCTCCCGGTACCAATGTTGCTTAGCTCGTTGTCTCCATTTAATGCTCTCGGATTGTTGTAGAAACAAATATTCCTCTTTTAGCTGCTCAATCACATCCAAGGCCCCCTCCCAAGTGTCACCATTCTCCTTTTCCTTGGATGATTTTCTCTAGTTCCTTTGAGCTAACTCGGAATGATTCACTGCTCTAGTTCACCAGGCCCACTGTGCACTTCTCCATCTTGGCCGAGAGCGTCTCAGCTCCCTCAGGCCAATATTCCTCGATGATCTTTGCACAGTCTCCCTTCTTCACTAGTAAGCTTCAAAAAAGAAGCCTATTTTCTTTCTCCCCTTACGAGCACGAGGGTCTCGTATCCTGAGCTGAGTATGCAAACACATATGATCCAATGAAACCATATGAGTTGTTGAACTCGAGGTCCATGGAAACAATTCCATGAGTTCAGAATTTCCCATTGCCCTATCCAGTCTGGCTCTCTGACTTCTTTTATCCCGAAAGTGGGGATGCCAAGTGAATAGTGAGCCTCCATGCCCCTCGCTCATCACATCGGACAGTCCACAATGCCTTAGTGCATCTCTGAAGCTTTCAATTTGCCATTCTGCCCTTGGTCCAGTACCTTGGTGTTAGGGTTTAATTGAATTCCTTTATTCTGTTTTCTGTAATAAATGAAAATTTGAAATTCTATTATGTTATCGGATATATAGATTAGGTAAATCTAACTATTTATGACTTAAATTAGGCAAAATCATATTTAGTTTCCGAATCTGTAGCTGGATAGAGCATTATATATACTCTCGTCTGTATCTGTAATCTGTGTGATTTCAAGATGGGCGTTTGGGTCTGAGAAATTCGCTACATCTGGGAGCCTAATAAATCTGTTTCTATTCATGAAGGTAGCCAATTGGTGAACCACGTTAAATCTGTGTTTTGTATTTTCTTTATTATTATTTTGAGCTGCGCCGCAGGGGGGGGGGTCAGTTCCCCAACACTTGGAACTCCTCGTTGAAATCTCCAATACAAAGCCATGGAGTACGATCCGACTGAGCCAGCAGTTGTCGGAATTTTATCCACTCTTGTCTCCTTAGCGCCACATTGGGTTCACAATACACTCCCGTAACTCGGATTGTGTGACACAAAATAGTAGTTCTCACATCAATGTAAAAATCAATATATCTTCGTAAGCTAACTGTCACATCCTTTCTCCACAGCATAGCCATGCCTCCGGAAGACCCTCGGGCATCCCTTCCTACTCCATTATAACTGAGTTGATCCTTTATTTTGTTTATTGCTTGATCAGAGCACTTGGTTTCACATAAGAAAATGAGTAAAGGCGATTTTTGGCGTACTATATCACGCGATTCCTGAACTGTATGAGGGTCTCGCAGCCCTTCCTTGAGACCACCTACGTACAGTTCCAGCTCATAATACTCATGGCGCTTGGCGGAACTGGAACTCCATGCCAGTCTCCGCCTGAAAATCAGTGTGGTCGTTACCGAGAGAAGCGGTGTCGCCGTTAACTATCGATTCCTTGTCTCCGAAACAAAATCTGTATTCATCGGTTAAGTTCCCAGGTGGATATCTACTGATCACCCACCCTCTCGTTACTTCAGCCTCTTCTTGTGCACGTACGTCGACTGCTCTCTTCCGCGTCGGTATCTCCTCGCTCGATGGGGAAGATGCTGTTGCTCAATTTTCCGACCAGTAATGATCACACAATGGGGTTCAGATAATTCGTTACCCTCGCTTGGCTGTTCTCGGTCTCCATCCCCGGCGGATTTACGTCGGAGCTGCATAAAGGGCCTGATATTGCGATTTTGATGCCATTCGCCAACTTAATTACAAGTCTGGACTGTTTCTGGTAATAATCAACGGAAAATTGGCTCCAATTTATGGTGAGAACTGACCGTTTTTCAAAATGTTTGTTGAACAAGGTAAAGTTCTCTAAACCAAGAGAGTCGCCATTCTTCCTCCTTCTATTTTAAAATTTTAAAACTTTAAAAGCTAATACCAAATTTACTTATTTTAACTATTATTCGAATTGAAATGGTGCCAAAAACTAACTACTATTTCCAAAGTATTGAAATGCCCTCTTATATTGCAAGCACCAAATTTACCTATTTTAATATTGCAAGGTCTTGTGCTTTGCTTTGTCTTACCTTAATTCCCTTCCAGCATGACTGCATGAGCCCTTTGCCCAAAATCTTAACTTTATCAAAACTTTCAATATCTCTATCAGTGAAATTAGTCATTCTTTAATTAAGGTCTTGTGCTTTTAATTTGCTTTGTTGACCAGATATTGCACGATTCTATCTTCTGTGAAACTTTATGTTTTTTCTTGGCCGACTTTGAATACTCAATCTAATTAACCTTGTCGTCTAATTATATGCATAAATAACCATAATGGAAAATAGTTATGGTTGCAGTGCAGACATATTTACGAAAGCATTACCTCCTAAGACCACATGAAGTATGCTAATGGTTTGGGTCTTGAGGAGAACTCTTAATTACATTGTTTGCTTTATGCTTAATTAGCTTTAATTTATTTGACATTTATTTGAGATTTCTTATGAATTTTTATATCTTTTATGTATTATGGTTCCCTTATGCACACACATCATTGTTTTGAGATTTATGATAACAGAATTCGTCTTTCTTTAAGACATTAAAGGGACCATTATGAAATCTACTTATGTTTATGGTTTATCTATGAAGGTATTCAGTACATGGAAGGGATCATGTTACAGATTAATTTGTGACCGCTATGACTCCATTGATTACTAGATTAGTCAAGACACTTATGATGACCAAATGAAAGAGGTTTAGCATTTTATCATATCATATGATATGATATGATTAAAAAACGCAGTTAATTAAAATATACAATCCCTCCCTCTTATGTAAATGCATGCCACCACCCAACTAAGCAGAATGTACTCCCCACGTGAACTAGGTCAAAAAGGGAAGTATAGAATAAAAAGGGAAAGAATAAAGGTCAAAAGGAGACGAATGTTTATTGTTTTATAAATTAACCGCTCACTGAATTCTGTCGCATAAAAGAACTTTTGTCTTTCTTGTTTTCCACAATATCCCATCTTTCAGTTTTAGTCATCAATTCATCATCCCATTTCTTGGAGGGTAAGGTTATCTTGCAGGTTAAGGCCTTGTGTGGTGGGGCGGGAAGCTAAGGCTAAATGACAAAGGCTAAAAGACAATCAAATTTTCACTTTCAATTAGAAGAAGGAACTGATTTACTTCTCCATAGTGTAAGTCATCTCAATTACATTCAAGTATGGTTAAATTATATTTTATATTGACGATTCACTAAATTATTTTTGGTAATCAGGATAAAATTGTGTTAGATTTTGACGATTCACTAAATTATTTCTTGTAATGCATATCCTTAACAAGTTAAATTGTGTTTTGAAGTGTCACTAACTTGCCCCAAGAGTTGATCTTAATTGGAGATCGTGAATATTTTCTCTGAAGGTTTTGTAATTTCACAAGTTTTTTTTAACCAAATTGACTCGGGTTTTTCTTGTATAATCATGTAATAAAAGAGTTCATATGACTTTATGTCTTTTGAGGGTTTAAGGAGCCCAATAAATTACACTTCCTTCACCTGAGATGGTTTTGATTTATTTTTTAAAATTGATCTTTTCTTTACATTTTTATTTGATAAAAAGCTAACCTCTCCCTCCTTGATAATATCACTACATTGTTGAATCCAACCTATAACTTCATGCTAACATCACTAAATTTCAAAATTGTGTGAGATTCTTTGGAAATTCGAAAATACATGTACTGCATTATTTTACTGGGACACCCGTTTGCATATACGTAATGTCCCGGCCCGGAGACTGAGGAGATGCAGTCAAAGATCACTGAAAGAATGGCTTCTAGAGTTTTGGTTTCTGTGCTTGCTTTCCTGCCAGCTAAATAAAGCATAAAAAGTCACATTTAAAAGGCATATATAGAAAGAAACACAGTATTTGGATGAGACGATTTCGACTACGACAAATTGATCGACCACAACGCTCAGCTTTATTCAACAGAAGTGAATCTCCGTGATGGAGTACATGTACACTAATTCTGTTTGTAGAGCAGAGTAAATTAAATTCTCAGCAACAGAAAAAGGGAAATGGCTTATCAGCTGTTCTATTCATGGCGGGTGATGGCGGTAGCGAGCGCGCGCCGCCAAAAAGTTGCGACGGCGGAGATAGATCCCAGCTGCACAGCGCGGTCGGCCGCCCGTGGGTTGCTGGCGCGAAGAAAGACGGCCGCAACGAACACAACAATCGAGATTGCTCCGGAGGTTGCTCGGGAGAGGAGCCAGAAATGATGAGTTGGTCGGAGATGTGATGGTCTGCTGCGGGAATAATGAGAGCCGTTGGAAGGACGGTGGAGGAGAAGTGATGACATTTTGTTCCGGCAATGACGAGCCGGCGGGGGTTTCTCGAATAACTTATAGCCAAACTGAGGATTCTACTCAACCACCTCACACTCACAAAACCTAATACTCCCTCCGTCTCAGCACTATGGCTCAAATACCAAGGAAAAGCTGATGTGGCAGTTTGCTTGGCTGGGATAACTGAATCTTAAGGGGCAAAAATGGAAACTATTACCAATTTAATCTCTTGAGCTCCAACCATAAATCTGATCTAGCACCACCCAGCACACCGCAGTTGCTGCCACGGTGACACCAACAACATCGGCGGTGACTACGCCTAGACCACCTTCACAAAAACGGGTGAAATTACTAAAAACGAAAAAAAATCAAACTCACGAAACCTTTACATCGATCAAATCAACGAAACCCATCTAGCAAATTAATCGAGAGATTCATGAATTCCACAAGTTAACATCAGAAGAACTGATCAATTAAAGCGGGTGGAGGAACTTCATAATTGAAATCGGAGTTGGAAGAGCTAAATCGTTCAAAGATCTGAATGGGGAAGAGGCATATTAGGAAAATTAATTGGGCGTCGGAGGAGGTTTGATGATAGAAAGTTCATCAGAATACTAACAGAGGGGTGGAGCCAAAAGTAAAGATAAAGATGAGGGAGAGAGCTTCGAGAGAATTTTGAGAATTAGGACTTTAACTTATGATTGAGTTTTACCTAAATAAAGTTAGGACAATAATGTTGGGCCAAATCAAGAGATTAATGTGACCAAACTCATTTAATTTACTCTTTTTTTTTTTTTTTGAAAAACATTTAATTTACTCTTAATTTAAAAGCGTGCAACGCAATAAGTGGAATAAGTTAAGGGTAAATGTGACCTTTTATATGTGTTTTCTTTACCAAATAAGGAAAGAATGAAAGTAAGAAGTTTTGGTTGGGACGGACCAAAAAGGAAAGGAAGAAGTTTTGGTTGGGACGGAGGGAGTATATATTACTTTTCGCTGTTCCAATTTTCATGGTTTGGTATTACAAATTTACAATTTTCATTGACTCTTTTGTTGTATATATATTATGAGTCTGGCTGAGTTTAAATGTTAATGTCACTATTGTCACTTGCATTTTTTTTGTTTGTTTTAATGTAGTGAAAGTATTGAGTATGAATAGAATGATGAAATTAAGCTGAACAGAGTTGCATATCCCGATCCCTGTCTATTTTCACTTTTATAAACAATTTTCACTTATTTTAAAACTAGAATTATTTATGGACAGGGAGGAGTAATTAATACGTTGAATACTATCAAATTATATTTACTTGATCTAAATTAAATTAAATTAAATACTCATATGGATTGAACTGATATGGATTGAACTAATAATTTGAAGAGTACATATGGCTGGCCCCTTAACAAGTACGTTCTGGGCTATTTAAAACACTTTCAAAACGCTCAATGTGCTATGGTCGATCTTCACTACTGTACACACTTTACTAGCTAGCAGGAGCAAGCAATATTGGTTATCTGACATGAACAAACTTTATGTATCTATATATTGAATATCAATATAGAGTCACGCGAGTTCCACAATGTCCCTATATGTTCATTGATGGAGTATTTTACATATATCGATCGATATTGATTTTGTTCAGAATCAGTTAAGAACCAATACCAAATTTGATCTTGAAATATTTTATAACTTTTAAAACTAATACTACCAAATTTACTCATTTTAACTATTAATCGAATTGAAATCGTGCCAAAAATGAATTCCAAAAGTATTGAAATGCCCTCTAATATAAAAGGGGTTGCTCCATGCAGGTCCATTTTTCTCTTGCAGATCCGTATTTTTACCATAATACCCCTAATATTAATAAGGCAAAAAATGGGATTGAAATCATAGGGCTCTATCAGGGGGAATTATGGTAAAAATATGGACTTGTAAGAGAAAAATGGATCTGCATGGAGAAATTGCTTATTTGAAGCACCAAATTTACCCATTTTAATATTTCAAGGTCTTGTGCTTGCTTTGTCCTACCTTGATTCACTTCCAGCATGACTGCATGATCCCTTTGCAAATCCCAAAATTTTAACTTTATCAAAACTTTCAATATCTCTGTGAAAGTCATTCTTTAATTAAGGTCTAGTGCTTTGTTGACCAGAGATTTCACAATTCTGTATATCTTCTGTATTGCTTTTTTAAAAATTCAATATTTTAAGCTTCCTGGTCATCCCGATTTCACACCTGAGTTATGTAGATGACACTACTATTTTTCTCAATGCTAATAAAGTAAGTCTTACCACACTTAAAGGCTTTTCTAGAGATATTTGAACAAACCTTAGGTCAAAAAATCAAAATTAAAAAATGTGATGTCTTTTTCAGCAAAGATACATCTCCTCATGCTATCAATCTCATTAAGTCCATCCTAGATCTAAAAATTGGATCATACTCATTTAAATATCTAGGATGCCCTATCTTTCCAGACAGAAGGCTAAACTCTCGCTTTCAGCCTATTCTTGAGTCCATTCAAACTAGTTTAGATTATAAAGTCCTGCATATACTCTATCCCCCAACATATATGGGTTGTTTTTTATTCCCAAAAATGATCATAAAGTCACTAGAAAAAATAGTTTCTACTTTTTTTAGATAAAAAACCAAATAAAAAGTGGAGGAAATGGGCAGGCCTATGCTTTCCTACCTATGAAAATGGGAAAGGTATCAGATCTATTTCAGAATGCTCAGGCTCCATGGATACATTTCTTGGCCTCACTCCCTTACTCATCCAAATCCTCACAAACCTAGAAAAGAATATGCAAAGTAGATCACTTTGCTGTAAAACATTCAAGGATTATAATTGGTAAAGGAACATGTAGTTTCTGGGAGTTCATCTAGCCTAAAAAGGGTCAACTGTCAGATCTAGTGAACCCATGAGCTGACAAATATACCTTTAGATTGTACAGTTCAATCTTTTATCCTCAATAGAGAACTATACATGCCTCAGCTACTCTCTCTTCTTGAACCTAATACTCTCTCTTTTTGCAGGACCTAAAACTCTCTCCACACAGAGAAGAAAAGCTTATATGGAAGTTGGATATCAAAGGAAGGTTCACTTTTAAATCTGCTTACCAGGCATTGAGACCTAAAAGAGGTGAAATTTTCTCCATGGATAATCTGGGCTACTAGAACTCCAAAAAATATTGCAGTTTTTATGTGGAAATTGATTAATTGCATGCTTCCCTTTGATGATGTGCTAGTTTTCTATGGCTTTAAATTTGTATCAAACTCTGATAGTGTTGATCATTTTTTTAAACTCCTGTCAAATAGCTACACAAGTCTGGACATCTCTACATTCTTTCTATGTATTTGTGGCCCATCTTTTGATTCTCTATGGAGTAGACTTGCTAGCTACTGGTTTTTCGATGGCCTCACTCCCTTACATACAACTGTGGTTAACTTAGTCACATCCTATGTATGCTGGAGTCATTGAAAGGAAAGAAATAGTAAATTATTTGACAATACTCCCCCATCAGTTCACATAATTGTAAAAGATGTCAAGGACATGATATTTGATGCATTTTCAGTTAGGCCTTTCTATATTAGTAAGCCTCGTGATATTGATATTGCAAACTATGGAGTATTACCCACTAGTGCAAATCAGGGGATTTAAGGCACTTTTTTAAGGCGGTTCCGTAGTGCACCTTGGAACCGCCGTAAATGGACATGTCTTTCGAACTCGAAAGACCATTTCGGATGGTAAAGGGCCGCGGTTGGCCTGGGAAAATATATGATGGCGGTTACCAATCTATTGACGGCGGTTTCTAAAGAACCGCCGTAAATTAAATGTCGTTACGATATCGAAGAAAACATACACCCATATCTCGATATCGAAAACATCTAAATCATTATTTCGATATCACTATAAATATTAGGGTTTAAAAGCATCCAGTTTAGTTCTAACTATGTCGAATTCGAACTGTATAGGTTTATTAATTGCGGTATCGAACATATATAACGAACTCTAAGTTCGATACCGTAATAGGTAAAGATATATAGCGATACCGTACTTACATTTCGTTGATTAGTTCGATATCGAAAGATCAATCGTCTAGATCTCTATAACTCCTGCCGAGAACAAGTGAGATATCGAAAGTTTGGTTATTTGTGCATTCGAGTTCGAACTTGAAGAATAATGATGATAAATTGTAAATTCTTAAAAGTTACAAAAGATGATAAAAGGGAAATGTTTTTCCTTTAAAATTAAAAGATACAAAACAGGTTTATCAAATAATTGTTTTCTACACTTAAAAGATTCAAAACAAAGTCCTAAGTACTTCAAACATTATCAAATGAAATGTGACGTAAAGGATCAAAAGCATTGTCATCATTTGCTCCATCTTTAGCAGTTTCTTCATTTCTCTCTTCCTCGACGGTGGTGTGAATGGACTGCGGCTCTCCATTTCCCATTCCCTCGGCATTTGGAGTTGCATTTGAAGTTGGATTTGGAGTTGCATTTGAAGTGGAAGGATCACCCAACTTTGCTTGCTCATGGGCTCTCATAAAACCACGCAACACATTCATTTTGCGCCATATCATCTGACAATCAAGCCTCACAGCTTTTCTCATCCTTATCAAACCATCAAATTGGCTCTTGAAAAAACTTTCTCCACCTTCTGCTATGAAAAAACACATTTCAAGCAATTCATTAACATAAATGCTAACAGAAAATAAATAAAATAACATCCAATAAGATATTAAACTCAATAAATACCTTCTTCCCCTTCGGTGTCATTTGATGAGATTGTTTTCTTCCACTTCCCATCAACAAGAACCCACTTCTTCTTGGTGAAGTAACTCTCATCATAGAATTTACAAGGAGTAGGGGTACTCCTTCTTGTAAACTCAAATCCTTCATTCGACTTCAAGAATCGAGCAATGAGATTACCATAAGGCAAAGATGTAACTGTTCGCTTGCTTTTTGCCACCGCCTCCATGTGACTCATGATTGTATACCCAACATTAAATGCACGCTTCTCCCGGATGTAAAAATACATCAACAAACTGCTATAAGTGGCTTCCTAGTCCCTTCCCCCCTTTGGCACTAAGTTTCTAGCAACCATGTCAAAAATAATCCGCGAGGTAGGTTCAAGGTCGGCTATCTTATAGTCTTTAGCCTTCTTGGGGTTGTTAGGGGGCATACCAAAGTACTTATGACCCATTTCCTTAGGGTTGAGCCTAGGCGGAGTAACATCTTTAGGCCAACAACCATTGGTATAAACCCTAGGAGGTCTATCACTGTCATACTTAATACCCAACAATCTATTTATCTTACCCGTGCTAATCTCATAGTCAATGCCATTAACTTTTGTTGTAAAGCCACTATCCTCATCCTCTCTCAGATTAGCATAAAATTGTTTGGTTTCATCCAAATATGAATCATGATTCAAAGCAAACAATTCATTCATGCCTTGATGATTGAACAAGCTCATTATATCAGTCAATCCCAATATTTGCATTAGATTAAAATCTAGCACATAGCAACTCATCAATGAAGAATTCTTGGTGTAGGATTTATACTTAGAGAAAGCTTCTTGACTTACAAACCTTCTCGCTCCTTCACCTTGGCTTCCTGAAGTGCCGCATTCTCTCGCTTCTCTTCCAGGAGATCCAAGTCAAGGCGTCGTCCATCGTTTTCTTCTTCCGGGCGCTGGTATTGAGTTCGAGGGCTTGGGATCCCAATCTCTGCGGGTATTACTGCCTCTGACCCGTACACCAAGCCATACGGAGATTCCCCGGTAGCCGAGCTTTCTGTAGTCCTATGGGCCCAAAGAACACTGGGTAGCTCCCAGATCCAATTTCCCCGCGCGCCTTCCAAGCGGGTTTTTAGTCCTTTGATGATGGTGCGGTTGGTGACCTCTACTTGCCCGTTCGCCTGGGGGTGGTACACCGACGTCAACTTCTGTTCTATACCATACTTGGCACACCATGATTTGAAAGGATCATTCTCGAACTGCGCCCCGTTATCCGTGACTATGACCTTCGGGATGCCGAATCGACAGATGATGTTCTTCCAGCAAAACTTGACACAAATTAGTCCCCGTATGTTGGTGAGCGGTTCTGCCTCCACCCATTTGCTGAAGTAATCGATCGCCACAATCAGGTACTTGGCTCCTCCCGGGGCAGTCGGGAATGGTCCGACCAAGTCAATTCCCCATCTGCTGAACGGCCAAGCTCCTGTGACTCCGACTAATTCTTCCCGGGGAACATGGATTAGCGGGGCAAATGTCTGGCATTCCAAGCACTTCTGTACATGTTCTTCCGCATCTTTGAACAACGTCGGTCAATAATACCCCAGCCTTAAGATCCTTTTGGCCAAGGTGCGTGCTCCCTGGTGGCTCCCATTAGATCCCTCGTGCATCTCCCGGATGAGGTATCGGCCTTCCAACCTCTCTACACACTTTAGCAGAGGCTGGAGGTACCCTCTTTTGTACAGCTCCCCTCCCTGGATCACATACTTAGGCGCCTTAACTCTTAGCTTCCGGGCCTGGGCCCTATCCTCCGGGATGGTTCCTTCTTCTAGGTATGCCCGCATGGGCCTGATCCAGGATTCTTCCTCGTTCACCAGCATTACTTGATTGCTCTCCTGGTAGCTCCTTCTTCCTAGTACTTCCAAGTATAACTTTTGGTCGGGCTCAGGTTTCAATTCTGAGGAGGCCAATTTGCTCAAAACATCTGCTTTGCTGTTTTTCTCCCGGGGAACTTGAACCAAGTCGAAGGTTTTAAACCCGGCTATCAAAGGCTTTACCACTTCCAGATATTTTTGCAGGCTCCTCTCCCGGGCTTCATACTCTCCCTTTACCTGTTGCACCACAATCTGGGAATCACTGTGTGCCGTGAGAGTTTTGATGTCCATCTCCTTTGCCAATCTTAACCCTGCGATCAAAGCTTCGTACTCGGCTTCATTGTTGGTTGTTCTGAAAGTGAATTGGACTGCATAGGGATACTCCTTCCCTTCCGGGCTGACTAACAATATTCCTGCTCCACTGCCCCCGGAGTGCGCCGACCCATCCACATATAGCTTCCAAGCCGGGTCTGTCTCAGCCTTAGCCGTATCCTCCGGAGTGTTAGGCGTCTCATGTTCCTTATTTATCCTTGCTTTTGATTCCAACAGGAAGTCCGCTAGGGCCTGGCCCTTGATAGCCCTCCTTGGCTCATACCGGATTTCATACTCTCCCAGCTCTATAGCCCATTTCATCATTCTCCCTGATGCCTCCGGCTTGAACATGACTTGTCTTAGCGGGTAATTGGTAAGAACCACTATGGGATGGCCCTGGAAGTAGGGCTTAAGCCTCCTTGAAGCATGCACCAGCGCCAGAGCCAACTGCTCCAACTCAGTATACCGGGTTTCTGCCCCCGAAGTGCCCGGCTAACAAAATAGATTCGGTGCTGCTTTCCCTCCTCTTCTTTGATTAGTACGGCACTTACCGCCTCCCGGGACGCCGCTATGTACAGAAAAAGCTCCTCCCCCGGGAGTGGCTTCTTTAAAGTTGGCAACTGTTGAAGGTGCTCTTTCAGATTTTGGAATGCCTTCTCACATTCCCCGGACCACTCAAACGCCTTGGTCCTCCTGAGAATGTTGAAGAAAGGCAACTGCCTGTCTGCCCCCTTTGACAGGAACCGACTGAGGGCCGCGAGGGACCCTGTTAACCGCTGTACTTCTTTCACCGACCTAGGGGAGGTCATCTTAGCTATGGCTTCCACCTTCTCCGGGTTGACGTCGATGCCCCGGCTTGACACCATAAAACCCAAGAACTTCCCCGCACCCACTCCAATGGTACTTTTGGAGGGGTTCAGCTTTAGATTGCTCCGTTCCAGCTTTTCGAACATCTCCTCCAGGTCATTCAAGAAAGCCCCGTAAGCCCTACTTTTAACCACCATGTCGTCAACATACACCTCCATGTTTCTTCCCACTTGGTCCTTGAAGAGTTTGTCCACCATTCTCTGGTACGTAGCCCCCGCGTTCTTCAGCCCGAAAGGCATCTTCTTGTAGCAAAAGGTTCCAAAATCGGTGATGAATGAGGTTTTCGCCTTGTCCGCCTCATCCATCTGCACCTGGTGATACCCTTTATGTGCGTCGAAGAAGGCCAGCACCGAATACCCCGCAATAGCCTCTGCCAGCCGGTCCAGATTTGGGAGAGGATAGTTGTCTTTGGGGCAGCACTTATTCAAATCCGTAAAGTCAATACACATGCGCCAGCTTCCATCGTGCTTCTTTACTAAGACCGGGTTAGCTATCCATTCCGGGTAGATGATTTCCTCGACCACCCCGGCTCTCTCCAGTTTCTTTACTTCATTCTTTATAAATTCTGCTCTTTACTTCATTCTTTATAAATTCTGCTCTTTCTGCCCATAAGACTTGTGGTAGGCGCACCACTTGTCCGCGTTTTCCCTAGACGGGGTCCCGTGGATAGGCAATGGATCCGGGAACAGATCCTTGTGGATAGCATGAATCTCCGCTCGGGATTTGCTGAGCGGGGTGAAACTGTCCGCCCTTGCCCGGTTTACCAACGCGGGAGCGGGGTCCCTTCTACTTGGGTCTGCCGTTCTCCTTCTTTCTATCTTATCCGGGAGGAATCCCCCAGATTCTTCCTTTCTCTTCCGTGTGGCATCATTAACCGCGCAGTATAGTTGTACCGCCATTTGCAAGTTGTGAAAGGTTTCCGGGATATTTTCCATCAACTTCTGGAACAGCGCCATATCCCTCAAGCCATTTATAAACCCGCTAATCACTGCCTTCTCCTGCTGCTGCCTGTCGACAACCTTCATGCTATCGTCCATGTACCTTCGATAGTATTCCATTGATCCTTCTGCAGCCTTCTGCCGGGTAGCTAAAAGCTCAGTCAACTGCTTTCCTTCCTTCTTTAATCCGGCGTATCTAAACAGCAAGGCCTTAGAGAAATCGTAATAATCTCTGAGACTTTCTCGAGGCAAAGAATCGAACAATGAGAGACAGTTTCCTCTCAGGTAACAGCCCACCAGCTTGCATCTTAATTCCTCCGGGAAGTCCCTTGACACCATTAGGTTCTGGTACGTCCTGACAAACTCCTCCGGGTCTGTCTCTCCATTATATGTTGGGATTCCCTCCGGGGTCCGGAGGCCCGGCGGCCATGGGTACGCGAGCACTCGAGGTACCCAAGGGGAGGTAGGTTTAGCTCCGTTTCTTCCCACCAGTTTGTCTAGTCGAGCCTCCAAGGAGTTGGGGTCCTGCTGTGCCACCTGATAGCCCCGCATCCTATCATCCTCCCGATAGTATCTCTCCGGGTAACCGAAGTTCATCCCCATTGATCCATACATGGGTCCGGAATACTGGATCGGGTTTCCCTGGGTTCCAGGGGCCTGATAACCAAACGGCTCCGCCGGCATGACTGGCAGGTCATACCCAATTTGTCCCGCCCCCCAACTGGAACGCGGGTAATAGGGCGGAGCATGTGGAACCAGATTCGATTGTTGTCCCGTAGCCGCTCCCCCTCCAACCCTGAAATTCTGAGGGAAAGAAGGTGGGACGGTGGAGGAATTTACACGCCCCTGTAGCTTTGGCGGCTGAACGGCTCCGTCCAGATCAATAACCTCTCTTTGGTGCCCCCCTAGAGGACCTGCCTGGTTCCTCCCGGGTTCCCTTCGCCTCAGGCTTTCCCGGGTGGAGAGTACCCACTGGCGGTACAACTCCTTGTTGGCTCTCATGAATTCCAAGGCCGCCACTTCCTCCGTACTAACTAAGGGCTGCCCCTCCTCCCGGGCTTCAGGTGCCTGGCCCCGGGTGGTGCCATCCCCGGCGAGCCCAAGCCCTTCCTGCTCATCCTGGTACTCTCCTTCCGAGTAGGCTTCGTCGGAGGCAGTTTCCACGTGGCCGTCTTGCGGTACCCCTAGCTCTCGCTGGTGTCTAGCCTCCTCCTGCAACTGCCTCAAGGTCACATCGTCTCCCGGGGGTGGAAGAGAATCACCCCCTGAAGGTGCCGCGTTCTTCTTAGGGCGCCCTCTCCTTGGCGACTCCATCATGCGAAGGTGGAAAGGTCCCACTGGGCGTGCCAATTGATGCTGCCAAAAACCGTCCGGGTCCCCGCACTTGTTGCTACCCGCGCCTCCTAGCCGAGATACCCGCAACAACCCTGCAAAACAATCCCCGGGCGGCGTCCCGGGGAAGAAGCTCCGGCGTGATGATGAGACGGGGGTAGTGATGCGGGGGAAATCGTACGGGAAAGACTCTCAATATGAAATAGAGAGATAAGTCACTTACCTTGTTCACTGTAGGAGGCTAGTATTTATAGTTGAGTTTTGCCTCCCTTGACGATAAGCTGCAGGACCACCTCCCTTGTCATCATCTGTCCTCTCTTGTCCTCTTTCTTGTCCGGACATGTCTCTGACCGGGAAAGGTTCCTCTCGGTTGGTTTTGGGCCACGGGCCCTTTTCTTGGCCCAGCAGGGCTCTGGGCCGGTATTATCAAATATAAACTACAAAGTATTATGTTATAGGGAAAAAAACAACCATAAACTTAAAGTTCACTTGCGATGCACTATTTCATATTGTTCTTCGGGGTTGACATTTCCTCTCGCTCCACCAACATCATAATCATCATCAGGACCGGAATCTGTGGACTCTTCATCATCGACATCATCATTTGTGCGATGACGTTTTCGCTGATTAAGGGGTACCTCTTCGTCCTCACCGGAATTCTCATCCTCACCAGAGTCCTGTCCATCTTCTTCATCCTCATCCTCTTCCTCATCACCTTCCTCTTCTGACTCATCATCTGCATCGGCCTCGCGCTCAAAGATCTCACTTTCGGACTCATCAGATTCAGTGTCAGATTGCACAATGACATTCACATCAAAGGATTCATCAATGTGGTACGATGGCTCTCCTTCTCCTTCGAGTCCAGTTATGTCCACTGGAAACCCTAACATCGCTCCCATCCTATGCAATTCCATCTCGAAGTTAGCTGCTGCCTTATCCCTTTTCTCAATCTCCGATTGAAGCAGTCGAAGCTGTAGGTCTAATTGAGTTTCCCACCTTCGAGTTTGGGCTATACCATGTCATAAAAATATAGTGAGCAACCAAAAGTACTAGAATCAAAACAGAATGAAAAAAAAGACCAATAATAACATAAATTCTTACCAGTGATCTACATAAATATCCATATAATAACTCAGTGATCTACTTATTATTCAAACAATATTTTTAACTAAAAGAGTGGATGATTTTAAAAATACTACGTGTTGATACTTATTATTAAACATGAAGTAGTAGTATTAGTGAATGTAATTTAATATGGGTCTAGTATAGATGCTTATTGAACAATTGGCATATGTATACAACAACTGGCCATACACTTATACACAGTATAGTACAACCCTATGTGTACTTCAATCGAACCATGACATAGATTACATAATACTATATTTTTACCAATAAAGTTCTTGAATTATGGAATAATATGACATATAATACTACAATTCAATCATATCGGTGTCGATTACTTAATCACTCGTATTACATCTCCCATTATTTAACTCATGAAGCATTTCTCACATATTTATCATACCAATAGATGAATCATTTAACAAAAAATTGTTGGTCAAGAAATCATTAATAACCAATAGTATTCTCATATAAATACACATAAATACAAGACTTACTATTAAATATTAAATACGTACTTTCGATATCGAAAATATATTATAGATAACTGAGATATCGAACCATTAGGTACACCGTGTTTCGATATCGCAATTACATTAACATTTCAATATTATTTAATCCTCAAGCGGGTATTACCCGCTGGATACCCACAGTGACCCGCGTTGACCCTAAACCCTAAACCCTTAGAATGTAAACTTTCGATATCGTTACACGTAATATCGGAACCGAAATAAACTTTCGATATCGCAACGGACATCGGTTGTACGCGAAATATAAGAGTCAGCTGCGTTTTGTGCGGGTCAAACTCACCCAAAACACAACCAAACTCCACAAATTTCAATTTCTGCGCATTTAAAGGGTTTCAAAACCTCTACCCCCCCCCCCCCCCCCCCCCCAATTTTTCCCTCCAATTTCCTTCACTATTGTATCTCTATCAATCAACCCATCATATGTGTGTTATTGCTTTGGTTTTGCAACTATCTCAAACCCGAAATTGAACTTTTGTTGATAATACTCATAATACTCTTATTAGGGTTCTTCACACCTAAAGGGATGGGTTAATTGCATGGGGTTTCATTCAAAAGGATGGGTGGTACACTTCAAACATCAATTTGCTACTAAGGGTGAGTTATTCATTAATTATGTTTGCTACCCTAGGGTTTGAGTTTTTTCCTCCAACTAAGGTTTATCTTTAATAACATGTGTAGTGCTATCATGTTATCTTTAGTGAGTGTTTTGTATTAAAAATATCCATAAGTTTACTAATATGTTGTTGCATGAGTAATTCTTTGCATGTGTCCATAAACGTAGGTATTTTACTATGGGTATTGTGATGTGTTTGTAGGTATTTTACTATGGGTAACAATAAACGTAGAAAGGATGGTAACGATGACCAACCAAAGAAGAAGTCTAAACACACTAACAAAAATACAAAGAGTGTAGCAAAGGAACTTAGTAGTCGCAAACTTGCCGATGAGCATTGTCGGATTGTTCAAAGGCGTTGGAATAACCATAATAAGACACCAATGACTTTTGATCGTCATGGTGTAGCTATATCGCATGAGAGGGCGTTTTGGTCAAGTTGGTGTGGTTGCAAAGGTAGACTAAGAGTGGATATAAAACATATTTCATGGAAGAAAGTCACGCCAAAACAAAGGGACGACTTATATGATGAGTGTAAGGTACATCTTTACCAATACCTTTAGTTCATTATTAATTCCCATTCATGTCTTTTCCTTGCACCATTTTTAAATTTTTCCAATGTTATTCATACAAGGAACCCTTTGAGATTGATGCACCGGATGAGGAAGCCGTGAAAAAAATGCATTGAACATAGTGTCAAAAGCTAGCCGAGACTTCAAGTATAGATTGGCTAAGGACTACATATTCGAAGGAGGGAAAAGAGTTGGTCAACATCCTCGAGTTAAATACAATTGTATTCTCGAATCGAGTTGGGAAATTTTCAAGCAAAGGACTCTCGATCATGAAGCGGATGTTAGTTTAAAACTTTTGTTATGTGTGCCTTCATTTGTTTTTTTAACTTATACTAACACCATCATCTTTATTGTAGGGAACCCGAGATGTGAAATCAAAAGTGCAAAGGCAAATAAACTATATCATACTATGAGTAGGGCGGGGTATGTGGGGATGGGGATGAAGATATCATCCGAGAAACGCGAAGTGGACACAACAAAATTGGTTGAGGGGGGGGATGACCCGAGAAGAGGCCCTCGAGAAGGTGATACCGTTGAAACTTGATGACATTCCACGGCATGAAATGTTTGTTAGAGGAAGGATGAAGGGAGATGGAAAATACTCAACAATCGAAGTTGAACAAGTGGCTAAAAAAGTGGTAAGAGGATTTATTATGTTTGTTTTATTAAAATTTCATACAATGGTTCTCAATATATACTCCAAATAATGAATATTTTGTTTGTAGGAAGAAGTTGTTGTTCAAGAAAAGGAGGGCTTATTTACACTCGTAGGTAAGTGTGATATATTGGCTAAAGCCATTGGTAAGGATCATCCCGGGAGGGCAAGGGGTGTAGGTCGCTACTTGAATCAAAGAGACGCTTTTCACATTAAGCGAAGTAATGGAAATTCCAAGCCTTCGGAACTCTACGTTGCCAAGAGGACAATCAAATTGCAAAACGAGACGATAGAGAGGATAAATGTAGATGTTGAGGACTTGCGATACCAAGTACAAGCAATGGCGCAACAAATGGGTTTTGTTCAAACCCCCAAAGAGAATCTAGTAGTTGGGGAGCGACGTCCATCGTCAAGGGGATCACATCATTCTCCCATTAATGAAGAACATGATGTTATCAATGGAAATGTGGACATTGAGCCAAAGCGACCGTACGTGGAAAAAGCAAAAGAAATCACTTCCAAACCAACACCCATTAAGGTAATTCATACACTCACGATGTCTATTTATTTTTAATAAATTTAGTATTGACTTTGAAATTTGAATGTGATTAGATTTTGACCTTCAAGCTATTCATTGATGTTGGTCATAACGCACCCCCAAAACATGTTGCTAATGGAACTTTTGATGAGGGAATGCGCACACACCATTTACAACCCATTCCCGTAGGATTTGGAAAAGTTGGGATAGGTAGGGCGATAGACGAAATGGCACTTTTACCAATGCCCGAAGGGGACATCGTTAGGGTAGGGCAAGCGGTGAGACGATTTGTTATTTGGCCCCGTTGGTTAATAGTTGATGGAAATTGTAATGACATACCCGTTAGGAAAATACCTTCCGATTTGAAGAAACCAACGATAGCCAAAAAAAAACTAACCTCTTTTGACCCAAACCACACACTTGAATTGTTGAGGTCACTCCCTATGTTCGTTAGAACATTACATGAGTACTTAGATCACAAAGACCAAAATATGATATGTCAATTTTCGGGTAATGAGCAAGTGTTCGGAGTGAGGAGGGACTTGAAGGTTCCTTTGCAAGATTTCAAAGATTTTTGGCATATGTTGGATTTGGACTCCACTATACTATCACTACATCAAACGTAAGTTTCCTCATATTGATTTTGTATGATATTATTTTAACATTTAAATCCCGTACTAATTGTTTACAATTACACTATTAGCTATATGCATCACAAGTCTTTGCAAAAGAAAAAAGTTTGGATAGGTTTCCTTTGTCCCCAATCCATGACTATATTTCAAGGCAAGGCACCAACAAGCCAACGTGCTTATCTTACCAATTTACTTCGTATGAAAAACAAGAAGATATTCATAGGCCCCTACCTAGAAGGGTAATCATCTTGAACCTATACTTCCGGTTGATAAATTATGTTATTGTCTTATTTACAAGCTAATAATGTTGTCAATTTTGTACTAGTGGCCATTGGCGTTTTGTTGCTATGGTGCCCGAGCAAAAGCGAGTTTATTGGATTGATTCTCTAAACTTTCCACCAACCAAAGACTTCGCCGATCTTGTCGAGGTGGCTATGCATGAAGTTAATGATAATACTCTTCAATCTTTTGAACTCATACAAATAACGGTAAGCACTTTCATTATGATTGCTTTTAATGTTTTATAAATACTTTCATTGTCTAACTACCGTTCTTGGATTTTCCACACAACAAAGTACAAGAGACAACAATCTAATTGGGAATGCGGCTACTACACATTCATATTTGCCGACAAGTGTGTTGAATCTCTAACGTTGGACAATCTTGATCTTCGTCAAGTAGGATCATTTTCTTAATCTCCATGTATTTTCATTACTCATAACATTTTGGAATATAAGTTGACATTGATTTTTCCCTTTTCTTGTTAAATAACGAAAATTTGCAGATTTTTGAGGATGACCAAACTCCATACACCCTTGCCGAATTAAATGATGCGAGAAATAAGTTTGCACGCCACCTTGTTTTGGTTCGTGGCCGAGTAATATCAAGCCCATTTTTTCTCACATAGATCTAGGGTAAACATTAGTTTAGTTGCGTTGTTCTCATCATAGATGGGAAATTGGATGTTAGCTATACAAAGGTTGAAATTTTAGCTATTGTAGTGTCTTTTGGTATGGACAGATGTTTAGTTCGATATCGCGGATGTAAATTTAGTTGTATTCGATATCGCATATATTAAATTTCCTGTTTCGAGTTCGTATATGTTCTCGGGTCTTCTGGCAGGGCCTAAGACGATTATTCTGGCGATATCGACCAAAGCATCGTTAACAATTTTGTCCTTTCGATATCGCTTATTTTTATCAACGATCCAGGTTGCGGTATCGACGTATATTGCAAAACCAGAGGAAGTGTATCGGCCTATTTTGGCTGCGATACCGCTCATTAATCTTTCAATAACCCAGTCCTTTCGATATCGTTGAGAATATGATTGCCTTTCGATATCGAACGCGGTTGTTGGAGGAACTCAATATTTAAACAATGTAACGATATCGAAAGAAATATTATGTCCTATCGATAGCGAAAGGTCAAGTAGTTAAATTTCGAAATTCATTTTATGTGCGATATCGAAAGACTGTATTTCCTATAAACGATATCGCGGATGTTGCTAGGGTACATGTTTCTTCGATATATCTAAAAATAGGTCCGGAAAACCACGATCTCGCAAAGATATGGGTTAATACCGGATGTCTTTAACACTTTCGAGTTCGAAACAATGGTGACCGAAGGCGTGTTTCGATATCGAAAGACTATGAAAAGCACGGCGGTTCCAGGAACCGCCGTAAATGTTATTCCCATTTACGGCACAGCCAGAGAAGGCGGTTCCAATGTGCCTTCTCTGGTACGTTGGAACCGCCTTAAAACCTTGCTCCCTCCACTAGTGACCAAAATGATTGAAGGCTCCAAAACCAATTTCTTTTGAAAATCACATGACTTAAACCAACTAGTGGAGTTCTAATCAATGTTGATGCAGCTTGGGATGACAATCTGGAACTGGCAAGAATAGGAGTCATTTTTAGAGATTCTAATGGAAAATTCATTTTTGCTAGAGTCTTTATTGTCAAGGCCTCCTCCAACCCCCCCCCCCCCTTCCCGAGGCAGAGCTTATAGCTATTAAATATGGCATATCCACTGCACACTCACTTCAGCTATTTACTTTTTTCATAGAATCTGATTTTCTAATTGTTGTATCTATGATTAAAGATCCACACAAATCACACTGGAGACATATCAACTTAGTTGATTCCATCGCAAGATGCTTATTTCCTGCTATTCTTGTGCACACCCTTAGACAGGGTAACTGTGTAGCTGATATACTTGCCAAACATGCTCTTTCGCGTAAATTCAACTTGGAACTTTCACTTTCTGATATACCTCTAAAAGGTATAGGTGCTTTGATATTGGACAAACAGGGAATACCATTCATGCGGATTCAAAAAAAAATGCTGCTGATCTCTTCTCTTATGACTGATACACCAAGACAGTTCTTTGAATTCTTGCCTCAAGCCTCTAACTGTCACAAACATTCTGGAGGACTGCTGATCCATTCATGCAGTGCAAATCCTGAGTTGCACCTCATTCTCAAGGTCCTGAGACCTGCATTGGTGATGTACTTTTTGTTGTCACAGAGGTTCATAGGAATTCCCATAGGCTGCTTTGTGTTCTGGTTTACCTTTTCACAGACAAGCAAGTGGAACTCTCCCTATAAACCAATCTCTTGATTATGAGTGTGTTTATTAGGTGAAAAACTAGTAGACTCTAACTCATTCTTTTTGGCCAAATGTTTTGCCTTGGTTTGTATTAGTACATCACCATCCCCCTCTACTTTTAGGGATGATTAGTATAGAATCCTTGTGGTTTCTGGCTTGTAATTTATTTATTTTTTCGCTCTTTAAAAGGCATAGGGAATCCATATAATTCCTCCAAACTGTGGTTTACGTTAAAAAAAAAATTATGTCACAAAATAAACGATGTTATATAGTGAAATACGTTCAAATATACATGTATGTCATGACTGTAATATATATTTTCCTCATTTATGATTATTTATGTATGTCTTAATTTATTTTACTTATATATAAACAATGACAAATTCTCATTTGAGACCAGTCTCAAATGAGACCAAAGATTATATGAGACTGCTATTGATTGAATTTGTCGTTGGTGAGCTTTAAACCCGCCGATTTCCTTGATTGAATTTGTCGTTGGTGAAACTGACCAAGGAAATGATCAAGAAAATTGACCGAAAGATCAAGCAAATTGAACGAAAGATCAAATTAACTGAAAAATCAAGGCAAAACAAAAATACTCAAGGATATTGATTGAAAGATCAAACAAACTGACTAAAAGATCAAGCAGAAACAGTAAATGCTCATTGCCCTGCTCTTGGTCTCCACAAGGACAGGTCTCACCCAAAACTTTCTCATAAACAATTGGGACAAGAGGTACTGTAGCGTTGGTCTGATCGAGCTCGTTTAAAAATACTAGAAATTTTGTTAGATTTCGAGCTCATCTATATGTGATGAGCTCCATGTACTCAGCTTATTTATGTTAATTAAAGCCTTAAAACTTTACGTGCAAATACGAGTGATCATATTCAAATATTAAGTGGTAAGTGTAGTCACTATTCTTATCCGCCGCATGACGACAAAGTAAAGCCGCCAATATCCAAAACAGCAGACGCCGGCACCGAGAAAACAAACGTACAAATAGCCTTATTATATAATCATTAGGAGAGATGCATATATGTTTCAAATTTGAAGAACATAAAAAGAAAGCGGCGGAAAAGAGTCCATTAATTAATGACGTCGCGTGACGGTGGAAAAGAGCGCCACCAGAAAAGTTGCGATGGCAAAGACAGATCCAAGCAGCACAGCACGGGCCGACGCTCGCGGGTAATCAGTTCGAATAAATACAGCCGCCATAAAAACGATAACAGAGATCACCATAGCCACGTAGACAAACTTGGCGGTGATGCTCAGTGGCGTTGTGGTTTGGAGAGCTTGAAGGGTTGCGCCGGCCACCGTGACGCAACCTCCCACCACCACAAAGGGCCACTGTGACCGGTGATCCGCTGCCGTGCTGCTTTGGGAAACGTTTTCTTGCGGCGGTGGCGATCCACTCTCTAGATCAAGGGAGGATTGAGGCGGCGGAGGAAGAATGTTTTGTAGCGGCAACGGTGGAAGGTTATTGATTAGTCGGTTGATCATAAAATGGAAAATTTTCATGATTAACATATTGAAGTTGAACCTAATTATCATGGCGAAGAGATTGGAGGGAGAAAATTAACATGAACCTCGTGTTATAATGATTGTTTAACTAACTCGTGAGTCGTGAATTTAATGGGGGTATATATATATAGACACAAAACTCTCGTATTGTTAATGATTAATTTACGTGACCTTGGGTAAATTACTTGATACCTAGTATTATGGCTGTATTAGAAAGGAAGGCACTTGGAAGTTTCTATAAAGAAGAAGAAGTCAATATGTGCTCCCTCTTGCGGTCTACTATCTTGCTTCGTTATTAATTACTACTCCGTTTACGTAAGAGTGCCAGATGACCAAAATATCACACGTATGAATAAGTGTTAAATAGATGGAGGAGAGTGAATTTGAAAAAATGAGCAGGGCTAAAATCTTCCTAGAAACATAATTGCAAGCATTTCCTTTTATTAAGTTTCCAGACGCGTACTTATTCGGAAGACAGTGTAACAGTGGCCACTCTAAGAAGCATGCATGGTAAGGAACTCGAGCAGTCAACATTCAGAATCAATATTAAACTAAAATATAGTAGGATAAGATTAGATTAGAATAAGGTCAAATTCATGCGTTATAGTGAATCCTCTTAAAAAATTAGGGAGAATGAGTGAGACTAATTTTTTTTCATTTCTAACGAACATAAATAATCTTGGCTTTTTTCTTGCGGTCAATTTCTTATTACATCTAATATATAGATTAGTCTAGCTACATTACAAGTCTGATCAACGTTAACATGCTTTTGCAGATCGTTATAATAGTATTAGTCTTTTTTTTTTCTTGATAATTTGCTTTCTAGTGTGCTGGCTCAACCAATCATCATTTTCTTATTATTATATGGCAGTTTGGTGGACGAGATGATGTATGAAAATGGACTTTTAGTTTGGAGGGAATTATCATTTCTTCATGACGTATGCAATTATGTTCTTTTATTAGGTCAATTTTCTAGCCCTCTGTATCCTTAGCTACGCTAACTTCATGATGTTCATGACATACCATGGACACATGATGGAAAGAAAGCACAATGGTGATGTCATGGAAATAATTTTGGCTGGATTGAATTCCATTTTCTTAAATTAATTTTTTTTATTAAATCTTACATATTTTTTGATAAATAAAATACTTAATTAATTAAAATATCTCATTATAATATACACACTTAGGGCATGTTTGCTAGAGTTTTTCTGTAGATCAGTTCAGTTCAGTGAAAATGTAATTTTATGAAATTCAGGTTAATTCAGTCTTGTTGATTCCATTTTTCAATACATTAATTTTCACTTCAGTCCAGTTCAGTCCAACAAGAAATAAGGTCTAGCAAGCCTTATACATATCAAGAAAGAGATTAGTACGACTAACCAGAGAAGGAAAATAAAATATGGCTTAAAAGGAAATTTACAAAGATTTGGACGAGACACTTTCTGTGTAAGTTAAAATTAGATAAATGATCTATGAATATGTACTGGAATAGTTCGTGTATAAATTACGTAATCCAGAATGACGTATCCAAAATTACGTCAAGGAAATTACGTAATCCAGAGTGACGTATCCAAAATGACGTCAACCAAATTATATTGCAAATACGGGGGTATTCAAAATTTGTGTCTATATGTGCCTCAAGACCCTCAATCTACAAAATTACTCTTAATTTCTTCTCATCTTAGGTATGGAAAACGAGCTCTGAAAAAACATAATCCACCAATATCGTTAATTTTCAGTAGTATCTTGTGATATAAAATTTTCCTTTTGAAAAAAAAGCTTAAGTAAGTATAGTTATTAGTCACATACTTTGATTTTATGCGTAATTCATTTTTATGGTCGAAAAACTTCAAAGAGTATCATGATAACTTCATGTTTCAGGTTTATCTTTGCTTTTTCCTTTCTTTTTTTCCAACATTGTTTTAAAATCAAAAGGCTGAAAATTAACTAGCCCAAGACTTCATCCCTTTATAAACATGAAACAACTTTGTGGCTAAGATCCTAAATAAGGGTATGTTTGGTTTGTATAAAGGAATGATAAAGTTAACATTAATAGAAATAGGGAAAAATGATTATAGGGTGTGTGATATTCAATTGATAGTATGGATTAATGTTAATTATATCGAAAAACTTAGAGGAAAATAAAACTCTGGAATCTGGATCACTTCGAAATGTGAAAAATATATATTATTAAAATACACATTACAACGAACATAACAACATCTCACATGATAATATTCAAATTTATATATATGCATGCGAACATAGTCATGTAAGATCTTGTTACGTTCGTTATAATATGAAAATTAAGAATATATTATTTTTATAATTTTTTGTTGTATATAACTAAAGATAATTACATTTGAAGTGTATATTTAATTTGTTAAAAAATAAAAACAAACAAATGAATAGGAAAATAATTAATCATAAATGCAAAAGTATTAAATTTTGCTTCCCCAAATTTTCTCTCTCTACAGATTTGGGGAAGCAAATCCATTCCGTCTTCAAAATCCCCAAGTTGGAGAATGGGTTGGAGAAGCTGTTGGAGCAAAAAAAGGCACATATTCCCCAAATTTAATGAAATCCCCCAAGTTGGGGAAGATGTTGGACTTGCTCTAAGGTAATCGAGCTCATTTCTATCGTGCTTATTTTTAAAGAAATTCCAATAGATTATGCAAAATTTGCTCTAAAATAATAAAGAGTGGGGATTTATATCCAAGAAATTATCTGTTTAGCATAAGTATTAATACGCACGTGTCAGAGTACAGATGATAAAAGGGCAAGATCGCCACTCGTGAAAACAACTCTACCAAAATGTCGTGAAAACAACTCTACCAAAATGGCAAGATTCCAAAGCAACATTTTAACATAATACCTTAAACACCAACAGAATTACGAACATAAATATATCTCATTATAAAAATGGAAAGAAACAAGTACAATTGTTGGTACAAGTACAAACAACAATAGTTTCAATTTCAAACAAAAAAACAGAGTACTCTGCACAAAGTCAGCCCTTAAACTGAATGAAAAGATCTGTTACTACAATAACTACAAACAAAAAATCATATATATGCATCTCAATGGACTAAAACTGAAATAGTGTCAAGTCGGCAGTAGGAAAATTGGCAAAAATAACGAGAAAGACAGCCGACGAGACAATTGCAGCGCAAGTAAACATCACCGGAGTGTGAAGATCGGCGGCAAGCGCCACCACCAAAGCTACGGCACCAAAGAATGAGCCAACGTGCAACGCAACGGCCGACATCATCCTGTGCCTGGTGCGGACGTACACGGACACGAGGAAAGCAGAAAATGAGGTTAACAGAGCAACGTAGACAACCTGGGATGTGGCCGTGGCGGAACTACGCCTGGGCCCTATATAATTTTTTTTTTTTTTTTTAAACAAACCCAAAATAATAAGGAAATTTTAGACTAAGATTATAAACAAGTCGAGTCGAACTCGAACAGACCTGTGTTCGAATTCGAGTTCGTATTATACGTTCGTGATCGAGTTCGAACTCGTACGAGTTAAGATATTTTAGCTCGATCCGTCTGACTTTTAGAAAGTTCGAACTCGAATTCGAGCTAGTTCGAGCTTGTTAAATCATTAATGAATAAAATTTAATTTATTAATATAATATTAAATATAAAAATTATATTCGATCTGCTCGACAAGCCTATCGAGCTGGTTTTTATGAGCTCGATTTTGAGCTCGTATATAAATGAACGAGTTCGAGTTCGAGTTCGAAAATGAACTTTGACCGAGTTGTTTGCGAGTTGTTCATGAACGGTTCAGTTCATTTAGACCCCTATCTTAGACATAGACAGTATCTTAGCTCAAAAAAGTTCTCAGGCTCTCACCCAGAAAATTCACCGTCGATTACCGTTGTGCCCCACTTCAATTTGAATCCTGGTTCCGCCACTGGCGGTGAGCGGCTTTGGAGCTGCCAGAGCTTGCAGGTGGCGCTAATGGCGGCGACCGAAACTCCGATCACCGATAAGGGCAACAGCAGCCACATAATCTGAGATTCGGAAGCAGCAGGAGGTGCAGGATGAACAGTATTACCATTTACCGGTAGCGGTGAGAGTTGGGAGGATGTAGTGGCGCTCTGTACCTCTAATGTTATCGATGAGTTGTTGAGGGACGATGACGGCGGTTGCGGTGGCGATGGCGGTGGCGAGGTGGCGATTAGACCCCAGAGATTCAACTTCTCTTTCAGCATGAGGATGATACAGGCCATGAAACGCATTTTTGAGACTGAATTGTGGCGGGTTTGACGAAACGTTTCCTCAACGATCGACTATATGAAATGGGTTAACTTCCTCGCAACTTCTGAGCATTGGCAAATTAGCAAAAACATGTTAATCTCCCTTACTACGTACCCTTACTTTACTACTACAAAGTAAGCAACATGAGGGTATTATGGACTTCTAACTTGGATTGGGTCGATCCACTGAATTTTGCCCTTCGCTGTCAAGGAATTTTGCCTGAGGAGGCGGCACTTGTAAATCTAGAAAATAATGAAGATCACCCAAATCTTTCTTGTCAAAATGTGAAGACATAAACTACCTCATTTAAAAACACATGCAAGAAAACATTTTTAACATCTAATTGACGAATAATCCAATTTAAGGCTATAGCAATTGTAAGAAACAAACGCACAATAGTAGGGTTAACGACATGACTAAAAGTATCAAAATAATAAATACTTTTACCCTAATATATATTGGTATACAGAAGTTGGTTAAAGAACATTAATAAGACATTATAATTAATATGAATATAAATCTTTTCATATATTTTTTATTTGTATGCAATAAGCTATTACATGTAATGAGAATACTTACAACAAATATTGATAGGACATTGGAAAGAGCAAAACTTTGATTGAAAAATGTGAGAAGTGGAGTTGGGAAGAATAGTATGGAAGACGGAAAATGTGTAAAGAGAAGTGAAAGTGTGCATAAACATGAATTGAATTTGTTGCAATGACAACTTTTAGAGCTTGCGGTGCTTGCCGTAAGGTAATGCAACTTCGTTAGGTAATCGAGCTCATTTCTACTTTATCTTTTTTTTTTTAATTCAAATCACCTATGAAAGGTGAAGGGATTTTCATTAGGTTCCCCATGCCTATAGTAACCAAGATAAAAATCCGAAATAAAGATTACATAATTCTAGTTCCAAATAGACTAAAACACCATACAAAGAAAGAACTAAAACTGATCGAAAAGACACCTATAGATGGGGATAGGATCTGCCCTTGAAAGTGTTGATTAAAAACCCCATTCAGGACTGGCTTTGAGAACCTGCTCAGTCATCCCACCACAGACAAAAGGAAACCCCATGCAGCTCTGTGTAGGACGAAACAAATCGACACACAACTTAGATTGAGTGCGGCTTCTGCTTGTTGGATTGAGTGTGAAGAGAGTGGTGCAGCTGCATTTTGGTTAACTGGGAAGAGTTTGTTGCATCCTTGCTGCTCCCTGCTATTCATTTGGCATAATGTGTTGAGTTGGCTTTTGATCCCCGCCGTATGTATAGAAAAATGAAAAAACCTGCATATAGATAGACAAAGTATCAGTAGCATCCATCCTTCAAGTTCTGAGTGTTGGAATTTCTTTCATGTCCATAATCAAGTGAGCCCTAATGTCTACTGGGAGAGTAGCTAGGGAGACAGTGGCTGTAGATTTTTGCTGAGAAGCAAGTTTAGCTAGAGAGTATGCAACTAAGTTCCCCTGTCTAAATGCATGCTTAAGAGAAAACTGTTTTAACTGAGAGAAAGTACTATCAGCTAGTTGGAACAATTTCCAATGGGCAGTTATCGGATTTAGAATCATGGAGATGTCATTTCTACTTTATCGTGCTTATTTTTAAAGAAATTTCAATAGATTATTGGAGATTTAAGGTCTTGTTCTTTTCACAATATTTGAACTCATCTGAACTTAAAAAAAATTATCTGAACTAAAAAAGTTTATTTGAACTTATAAAACTTTATCTGAAAAAAACTTTATCTAAACTCATCTGAACTGAACTCATTTGTACTTAAAAAATTTAGCTGAACTCATTTAAACTTAAAAATTGAGCTGAATTGAAATGTATAGATATATTGAACTGAACTAAATTGAAACTAACTAAAATATATGATCATTTCTAATATATTTGAAATTTATTAATGTAAATATAACATGATACATTTAATATTAAAATATACTGAACTGAATTGCACTAAACTGAACTGAATTGAATTGAAATAAATATGATCAATTTCAATATATTTGAAATTTATTAATCTAAATGTAGCATAATATATTTAATATGAAAATATATAGAACAAAATTGAACTGGAATATATATAAATCCATCAAATTTTCTCTCCAATATGCTTGCATCTATGCTGATAGTTTCATTATTGAGTCTGACTGCTTAAATGTTATCTCATCTGCTCTTAACCTTATAACTGCTCATTGGAAACTTTTCCAACTAGCTGATGAGATTCATTTATTAGTTAAAATTTGCCATATTATCCATATCCATAGAGAAGGTTATTAAGTAGCTGATGATATTGCTAAACTGGCCCTGGCTAATAAAAGCAGTACACATTTTAACTCCTTCTCTTCTCTTCCAGCAAAAGTTCAAGGACTTGTTAGGCTAGACCAGTTGAGTGTACCTTCTCTCAGATTATTAAAGGATGGTTACTGCTGATGATTTCCCTCTGATTTTGCAGGTACTGCTAGGGACAAATGTACAGCTGATATCTCAAAAGGTGGCTTTAAAATGGGGGTGGATGCTGGTGTTGGTGCTCTCTGTCCCAACTCTAGCTCTCTGTCTTCAATTTCACTTTGCATAAGTAACTCCATTTTACTAACCTCTGGACAATCTTGTGGTTCGCCTTGAAACGACTCACTAAAATGTAAGGAGGTTTAGTTAGAGTTACACATTATGTTGTTTCTTAGAAGTTTTGGATTCTCTTGATACTTTGATACCCTGAACTGAGCTTCTTAGCTCTGAATGTATTTTATTTATTTTTATGTAAGCTTGGTGAATCCAAATTGAATTCCCTCCATCATATGATGGTTTGTATTATTAAAAAAATAAAAAATAAAAATGGAATATATAGATGTCCATGGACTATTTTTCAATTCTCTTAACAATTATTTCTATTAAAAAAATAAGAATGATGCATTATGATTGAGTTTATTTTATGATGAATTGAACTGAATTAAACTGAACTGAAGTGTAAATTAATGTGTTGAAAAAATAATTGGTATAACTAAATTAACCTTAACTTCCTCAAATTATATTTTACAGAACTGAATTGAACTGAACTAAATTGAACTGAATCGAAGTAAAAATTAATGTGTTGAAAAAAAACGGTATGAATAAATTAACCTTAATTCATTGTATCAAATTATATTGTTGTTGAGCTGAACTTAACTGAACTGAATTGAAGTGAAATAAATGTATTGAAAAAAAAGAATCGGTACGATTTAATTAATCTAAATTTCATCAAATTATATTGAAACTGAACTAAACTAAATGGAATTGAACTGAACTGATATGAACAATTAAGTTCAAAAGAAGAGGGTCTACGACGCATGATAGTAAAATCACAAAATATTTTTAGCATTATTTAAATTATTATAATATACAATATTGAACTGAATTGACATGAAAAAGTATTAAAAAATTGAGCTAATTTAAACTGAACTAAACTAAAATAAAAATAAGTTTACTGAACTTAACTTAACTTATCTGAAACCTAAATAAGTTTGCTGAACTGAACTCATCTGAACTGAAAAAAGATTATCTGAACTCAGCTGAACTGAAAAAAGATTATCTGAACTAAAAAACATTTATCTTAACTAAAAAAAGTTTATCTGAACTCATCTGAACTAAAAAATATTCAAATAACCTCTAGAGAACATGAAATTATACTCTCTATTTTCTTTGTTTAAATCCAAGAAATAATCTGTCTAATTAGCATAAGACAATAACATGTATTAATACGCGCGTGTCATATAGGTACAGAGTACAGACGACAAAATGGCAAGATCGCCACTCGTGAAAACAACTCTACCAAAATGGCAAGATTCCAAAGCAACATTTTAACGTAATACCTTAAACACCAACAGAATTACGAACATAAATATATCTCGTTATAAAAATGGAAAGAAACAATTACAATTGTTGGTACAAGTACAACGACAATAGTTTCAATTTCAAACAAAAAAACAGAGTACTCTGCACAAAGTCAGCCCTTAAACTGAATGAAAAGATCTGTTACTACAACAACTACAAACAAAAAATCATATATATGCATCTCAATGGACTAAAACTGAAATAGTGTCTAGTCGGCAGTAGGAAAATTGGCAAAAATAACGAGAAAGACAGCCGACGAGACAATTGCAGCGCAAATAAACATCACCGGAGTGTGAAGATCGGCGGCAAGCGCCACCACCAAAGCTACGGCACCAAAGAATGAGCCAACGTGCAACGCCACGGCCGACATCGTCCTGTGCCTGGTGCGGACGTACACGGACACGATGAAAGCAGAAAATGAGGTTAACAGAGCAACGTAGACAACCTGGGATGTGGCGGTGAGCGGCTTTGGAGCTGCCAGAGCTTGCAGGGTGGCGCTAATGGCGGCGACCGAAACTCCGATCACCGATATGTTGCCGGAAGCAGCAGGAGGTGCAGTATGAACAGTATTACCGGTAGTCGTGAGAGTTGGAGAGGATGTAGTGGTGCTCTGTCACTGTACCTCTAATGTTATCGATGAGTCGTTGAGGGACGATGACGGCGGTGGCGGTGGCGGTGGCTCGGTGGCGATTAGACCCCAGAGATTCAACTTCTCTTTCACCATGAGGATGAAACGCATTTTTGAGACTGAATTGTGGCGGGTTTGACGAAAGGTTTTCTCTGTTTTATAGATGGAAAACTCCCTCAACGATCCTGGTTGAAGGAAAACATCTCGCAATGGCGGAACCAGGATTCAAATTGAAGTGGGGCACAACGGTAATCGACGGTGAATTTTCTGGGTGAGAGCCTGAGAACTTTTTTGAGCTAAGATATTGTCTATGTCTTAGATAGGGGTCTAAATGAACTAAACCGTTCATGAACAACTCGCAAACAACTCGGTCAAAGTTCATTTTCGAAGTCGAAGTCGAACTCGTTCATTTATATACGAGCTCAAAATCGAGCTCATAAAAACCAGCTCGATAGGCTCGTCGAACAGCTCGAATATAATTTTTATATTTAATATTATATAAATAAATTAAATTTTATTCATTAATGATTTAACAAGCTCGAACTAGCTCGAATTCGAGTTCGAACTTTCTAAAAGTCAGACGGATCGAGCTAAAATATCTTAACTCGTACGAGTTCGAACTCGATCACGAACGTGTAATACGAACTCGAATTCGAACACAGGTCTGTTCGAGTTCGACTCGACTTGTTTATAATCTTAGTCTAAAATTTCCTTATTATTTTGGGTTTGTTTAAAAAAAAAAAAATTATATTGGGCCCAGGCCCTAGGAGGCCTGGCCGTAGTTCCGCCACCGATTGAAAGGAAACTTCCCCGCACTTGCTACACCCAATGCCGGTCTGACTATTGTGAGGCCTCTCAGGAAAATGATGCCCCATATACACTCTGAATTTTTACGGCTTTAACAAAAATGAAAACCATTACTCGGCTTCACCATTGATTTAACTCTTACAAGGAATAATTAAAATAAAAAATAATACTTCATCCAGTTATATTTTATCAGCCGAGTCAGAAAATGTTTGATAATTATATGCTAACATAAACTGTTAAAATTTGATATTTTGAAAACACATGATATTATAAATCTAACAAGATTAAATACGATAATTTTTTAGTTTATTTATCAATTCAATTTATAGATCAAAATTAAGAGATTTTAATTTTATGAATAGTTTTTGTTCATGAAAGTGGGTAGAGGGAGTTTAACAAACAGTTATATTACGTATATATATTATTCTTATACACGGTAATCTTAATTAGCATGTATTTTTTTTAAAAATACAAAACCTGATATGTATTTATTAGGATGTATTAATCCATAATTAAAACAGAATATGAATGATATGAGAAATAATTACATATTATTATGTAAAAATCAATTTTATAATTTTGATTGAAAATATGAGATGTAAACCATTTTCCCTTGAGTTGGGACTTCTTAATGTTGGGGCCCTCGTTTAAAAAAAGGAAAACATATCATTAAGGAGGTTTAGTAGTGTGTTTAATATCATCATTAAGGAAAAAATATTCTTAGAGGTTGTTTGGTCGACAGAAATGCATGCGGTAATTGAAATTCGGGGATTTTTAATTTTCACTTATTGTTTGGTTGACAGATTTTCAAGGAAACGCGTGAATCTTAAATTACGCAGAATTGACAATTCCTACAAAACGTAGGAAATAACTCACCTCCCTCCCCCTAGGTAAATTAGAATTCTGCGTTCATGTAACTTCTAACGTTGTATTTATCCTTTTTTTAAAAGTAATTGTTGTATTTATCCCATATGAATTCCGCGCTGACATAAATCCTCATGTGTAACCAAACGAGTTTTTCAAATTCTGATGATTCTACTAAAGAATTAAATTCTGAGTAATTACAAAATCCGCGGGAATAAAATTCCCACATGAACCAAACGACTCCTTAGAAGCAGGTTTATTAGTAGTGTGTTTAAAAAAAGGAAAACATATTTACCTGGAAGAAAAAATTAAGGAGGGCCTCATTCACGAAAAATAAAAAAGGAAATACATGGAGGCCTAATAACTAGACGTGAGTTTTTTAATTTTAGTACAACACAATCGGTAACAATTTATACAGAAATGGGCCCTTTAGAGCAAGTCCAACACATTCTCTAAATTTTTTTTAAAACTAAAGATAAAAATGTAAGATTTGCTATAAAGTTTTGCTTCCAATCCAACAGTTTTTTTATTTTAGAGATTTTAGAAAGGAAATAGAATGTTGTTTAAATTTTTTACTATAAATAGAAAATCTAATTCAAATCACATAAATTTTGTTCTCTATAATTACTCTTTGCTTTTGCATATATAGAGAATGAGATCTTCTCTCTCATCATCCCTAAAGGGAACTTGAAAAGTTATTCGATTCAAAAAGTATGTGGAATAAACGATGTCGTTTCGTAACCATGTTTGCCGTAAAATTTTTAATTATAGTAAATTTAACTTTGATATATTATAACAGCCACCATAATATATTAGATTACCATCCGTCATTTTATAAATATAGTAAATTACGATGAGTGAATTCCTGTCAATATTGTCGTTTAGAAAGTGATATTTCCAACAGTATTTGAATTCCTTAAGTAATCCAAGAAAAATATTTTAAATTTACTAAAAGGAAAAATACAACTGAACCCCTGATGACTGTTGATAGTTAATAATGTATTTTGGTATATTTGATGTCCGTAATTAACTAATTATTAACTAATTAAGGACACAAAATATTTTAAACTACAACATGGCATATGTATTTTGAGTATGTGATAAATATTTGACGTCACTAATTACTTGATTCAGAACACAAAATATTTTATACTAATGCTCTTTCAGAATTCAAGGATCTTTACCCAGGAAGGTTAGAATACATGATCATCGAGAGTCATGATCGCGGAGAGACATGATTGTTGGCGGCTCACTGGCTCCGGGCCATGACAGCACTTGCATCATCGATCAGGTTTTATGGCTCGCATTTTGGATCATCTTCTCATTCGTGGAAGTAGAGAGGAGAGAATCAGAAGCTTCATTGGCGCCAAGGAGGATCACGCTTATCTCAAAGCCGGTCTCCACCCTCTCAAGCACAAATACGTTTTTTGGTATACGCGCAGTCTCCTACGAGGACATCAAGAAGATTGTGGATTTTACCACTGTGGAGTGATTCTGGGTCAGTTATTGCCATTTGTCCCGTCTCTGGGCTCTCGACTGATTTGCATCTTTTCAAATAGCCGGGTTTTCCATTCACGTGATTTGCATCAGGTTGGTTGGATTAACTAGACAATATATTATATATTCTAACAAGATTTATATATGGATCAGTGAGGATATCTTGAATGGATTTAAAATGCACTGTCATGGCTGGAGATCAGTATTCTGCATGCATTCAAGGGTTCTGCTCCTATCAATCTGCAGTCTTTTGTATCAAGTCCTTCGTTGGGCGTTGGGATCTGTTGAGATTCTATTGAGCAGACATAGTCCAATTTGGTACGAGTATGGCACATGGATTTCTGTTCGTGAGGAATGCTCAGAAACTTTGGGATGGGATACATGAACACTTCGATGTGAATCACGGAACATTGTTCTATCAGCTTATGCTAGGACATCGGAAATTATTGATTCAAAGGTAGTTTCTGAGATTTCCATGTGTTATGTTGTGGTTTTTTAAAAATAAATCAGATTCTGACATTGATTCATGTTTGTAGAGCTTTTCATCTCCTCTGAACCAAGTTCAAAACAGAATATGGTTGATGCATGAGAGCCTCTTTATCTTCTTCAACCATGAAAATGGCAGATTTAAGATCATCGACCTTTTCAACCAGGACAAGTATGTATTACTACTTCTTTGATAGTCTTTAGCTATTTTATATCCCAGCAGCAATGGATATAGAATGTAAATTTGGCCCTTATTTTTCTGGCACTACTTCTTTTGATGCTGTTATTACTATACTTTCCAAAACCATCTTGACATAAAGCAATATGACCTATTTTCCACAACAGTAATCGTAGTACAACTGACAACATGTGTTGTGTTTATGTAGATGTAGAATTGAATGTTGAACTGAAACTAATGGTCACTACACACTTCTGATTGGTTATCTGTTGTGCATCCATCCTAATATTAAATGAAGAGTTTGTATGTGATAGGTTTCTATTTTCTTATGGTAATTACAGCTTTGACTATCTTTACATATACTAAGCTCACAACAGGTCTATTTAGTTCACATAATCTCTAGAAGTCTGAGAAAGGATTCCCTTTTGTTCATTTTGTTATTTAAGATAACATAAATAATTTAGGTAAAACATATATTTTAATTTAGTTATTTACTAAAATATTTTATTTCCTTTATGTATGCATGGCACGAAATATTTCACCTTTTAACAAAATCAACATTCTCTTCCTTTAATAATTTAGTAATTAACATATTTGATATACCAATTTGACATATTTTTGTATATTTAAGATTACTTTCTTTTCTTTAATTAATATGTTTAGTATAAATTGAATGGGAGATGGAAGGGCTAGGTGTGAAGGTTTCGTATAATGTTTTAGTTTCAACTTTGTTTATGCCATCAATTTGTTGATGATGTTCTCACACAAACGTAGATTTTAAATGCACAATTGTAATTCAAATGATGCAAAAGTTAGTGTGAATCTCAACCAACACAAATTAATTTGCAATTTTTTTGTGAAGATTATTCTACACACGTTTGATGAGGAAAATATAAATGTAATTCTAAAGGAATTTAATGTTGAAATTATTGAACGAGAAATATAGAAGTACTTTTTTTCAAAAAAAAGAAAAAAAAAATGCAGAAGTGCTTACGAAAATCTGGAGGATTAGGTGATTACTACAATTTTCCCCTTTCTATGTTTAAATGCTATAGATTTTTCCGTAGGAGATTTCGAAATATATTGATATTTATTGATCAAGAAGTATATTTTTCCAAATATATTACACGGTTTAATTGATGAGATATTTTATGTGTTTTCTTAAACTTAAATATATATACACATATATCTTCATACACATCTTAATATATTCGAATATATCATGTACTATATTAACGGATTTTATTTTTGTATATTATCTAAATATGTACGTACGGTTAAGTATTAACACAAACAAAATGAGCAAACGTTAATAAATATGTTTACTAAGATTAAAGGTTTAAATATTTTATAATATTTAAATTCAAAAATATCTAAACGTAATTGTAAATTGCTTAAATAAGTAAATGAAGATATTCTTCATCATAAGTAAACATTTACACAATTTAAAGGTATGAAATATTTTATATATGATGGTCATTTTGTATATTATATACTCAAACATTTATATAATTTAAAAGTATGAAATAATTAATACAAGATGGTGGATCAAAACGATGTTGATTTACTATCATGGTTTATATAAACACAATATGTGCATAAATGCTTTTTTGTGGTTTGCTGAAATTGTCTGTATATTATTTACTTAAATATATACACTATTTAGTATATAAAATATCTTCAATTAATGTAGATCCTATTTATACATTTGTTTCACTATTTATAGAACAAGGGCTCTCAGTTTAACCTCAAAAAGAGATACCAATCCAACTTAAATTTAAGCTCTTATTGTTCAGAAATAATATTAAAAAATTGATAACTTCATAAACATAATTGCTTAGAAGATTAAGGTCCTTTTTGTTAGACCTTATTTGTAGATCAATTAGTTCAATTAGTTCAGTTTCATTCAGTTCAATTTAGATCAGCTCAGTGCAAATATAATTTAATAACATTCAAGTTAATTTAGTCATGCTGATTTAGAAATCTTTGTATCTTTGCTGTCTGGAATTAACGGAATCGTCTCTCTCATACGCTACCGTCTTCTCAATCTTTCCGGCGCCGCCGTGATGGCGGAGCCACCAACCAACGCGCAATCACTTGATCCCCAAATATCCTATGCTCAATCCCTCAACGTTCACACTGATCAATCTGAGAATACTCAAATCAAACCCAGAGATCCCTTCAATCCATCTTTTGTCCCAAAACCTAGAGTGGATCATCTTGGAGAGCCTGGGCTTCACTTTTCCGATGAGGAATGTGACAGACTCGAGGCTCCTCTGAAACATACCCTGGTCGGGAAATTCTCAAGAGCCAGACCAAAGCTTGACAGCTTGAGACGAGATTTCTAGACGGCTGGATTTCTTGGTCATTTTGAAATTTATTTGTTGGATAATCATCAAGTTCTAATCCATTTCGATCTCAGTGATGATTATTACAGGTGCTGGCTCCACAAGATTTGGAATTTCGGAGCATACTCAATCAGAATCACTAAATGGAGTCCAGATTTTGATCCATCGGCTGACTCCCCTATTGGACCGGTATGGATCTCTCTCTATGGTTTAAAGCAACAATTTTTTGATGAAAATGCTATGCTTTCTATTGGAAACTTATTTGGCCACCTGTTAAAGTAGACAAAGCTACATTGAATAGGACTAGACCACATGTTGCTAAAGTTTGTGTTGAATTGGATATTACAAAACCCCTATTGAAAAGAATTTGGATAAGTTACAGAAAAACTGGTTTTTGGCAAAAAGTGGAATATGAAGGTCTGCCTTTTTATTGCTCCAAATGTCTTAAAATTGGACATCTGAAAGATTATTGTAAAATTGGATCTGTTACACCTCAAACAATTTCCTGGAGACCTACTATTACAGAGGTTAACAATATAGATCTCAATAAACCATCTTCCTCGGGTCTAAACCACAAGGAGAAATTTAATACTCCTACTGTTACTGCTAATAAACCCATTGTTCAGTCTATCTCCTTGGAAAAGAGAGGTCCAAATTTTGCAGGTAAAGCTTTTCATGCAGGAAAGAGGACAGATAGAGTTTGGAAGGAAAAGGAAACACAAACAGAAGAAGCTCAAGATGTTATTCCTCAAACGGTTCCGAGTACACAAATTGAGATAGTTAAAGAAGCAAGCAAAGATCAAGGAGCTCAAAACATAAGTACTTCTCAGGTAGTTATTGGTAAGGGAAAGTCCTCATTAATACCTCAAAATTATAGGGGTTTGCTACATGCAGGACCATTTTTCTTATGCAGGACCGGTTTTTTACCAAAATGCCCCTTTTATTGTGAAGGCAAAAAAAGTTGCTCAAAATGCAAGGGTACACTTGGGGTATTATGGTAAAAAATCGGTCCTGCATGAGGAAATCGGTCCTGCATATAGCAATTGGGAAATTATAATGAGATTATAATTGAAGATATCACAGAATCTGAGTATCCGAAAAAAGATAACAGAGAAAGTGATAATCTTCTCACTGGCTCTCATATCAGTGGAATTATTACTACTGATATGAACCAGGGTACTGATAACTACAATGAGGAGATTGCAGAGATTACACAGGTACAAGAGATGCCAAACTTTGAAAAAAATTCAACCGAAACTTCAGACGAAATCACGAAGGAACATTCACTCAAGGACCTCACACAAGTTCAAGAATTGGAAAAGGTAAGTGAGGTAAGGGAAGGTAAGAATCTTTTATCCTCGGAATCTCCAATCAAAATTACAGGTGAGGATAGAATTTTGTTAGATAATCTGGAATCTAGATATCAGTGGTCAAGAACAAAAGGTAATAAAGGTTCTAAAGAAAAGGATGGCGATATTATTCTGGAACCTAGTTTGCTGCTACAAAACAGATTTCAAAGTTTTACTAGTGATGAGGAAATATCAGAAGATGATTTGATTTTCTCTTTGATAGAATCCAAGAAAAAGAAAAATAAAAAGAGTTATACATCTTCTGCCAAATCCATTAGGACTACTACTCATTTAGACACACAAACCCTACGTAATAATGGTATCATTTAACATCTGTGTATGGAATGTTAGGGGTATTAGAAATGTTAGAGCACAAAATAGAGTCAGGAACATTAAAAGAAAAAATAACATATCATTATTTGTGTTAATTGAGCCTATGTTAAAATCTGATCAGATAAGAACAATAGCTTTTGAACTAGGTTTTAATAACTTTTATGCAGACCCTAGAGATAAAATATGGATTTTCTGGAATGATGCTTTTAAAATCTCTATTCTTGAGGTGCATGATCAATATGTTTTAACTGAGTTAATGCATTCATCTGTATCTTTTAAATGGTGCGCTGCCTTTATTTATGCAAGACATGATAGATCATCTAGGTACCCTCTATGGTCAAGCTTAAATCAACACTGTGGTGAACCATTAATGTTGATAGGTGATTTTAACTGCATTAGAGAACCTAGTGAGTATTTAGGCCAGTCAGCACCTGACCTTAATTGTATGATAGATTTTAATGTCTTCATTGAAAACAATGATTTAATAGAAGTACCTACCTCTGGAAACCAGTACACATGGGTTGGGGTAAGGAATGGGAATGTATGGGAAAGACTGGACAGAAGTCTAGCAAATGAAGCTCTCTTGAACTTATTTCCTAACACTAGTATAAGAGTTAAATCTAGACTTCCATCAGATCATTCCCCTCTTCTAATGACTTTAGCAAACTTAAATTACTCATCTGGACCAAAAGTGATAGGCCCTAGATATACTCTTATTTTGTAGCATTTGAGAGCTGTTTTAGATAGTATTTTGTATATTTATATTAGACTTTTGGACCAAATCATTCATAGTGGTTTGAAATTGAAGACGTGCATTTCGATCTTGAATTGCACTTGCGATGGATTTGAGTGATTTGAAGACCTTCTATGACCGTCCTGACCGCGATTGATGCATTGAAGAACCGGTCGTAGAAGTGGCGTGAAGGCACACTCTCGCGGGCCGCGAACCCTAGGTCGCGAACCGCGAGGGCGTGTGTTGCTGTTTTGATGATGCCGAGTTTCGCGCGGTCCGCGGAACTCCGGTCGCGAGCCGCGAGGACCAGACGCGCAGTCCGCGAAACTCCGGTCGCGAGCCGCGAGGACCAGCACGGGGACCAGCGCGAGGACCAGACGCGCGGTCCGCGAAACCTCGGTCGCGGACCGCGGAAACCGGAGACGCGCGGTGCGCGAAACATCGGTTGCGAACCGCGGAGGCCACAGCGCGCGGTCCGCGAATCCTCGGCCGCGAGCCGCGAGAACCAGGCTCGCGGTCCGCGAAGGATTTCGCGCGACCCGCGAAGGACCTGCAAGTGGCATTTTGTTTTGTTTTATTTTTGTTATTTTGAGAAGTATAAAAGAAACTTATCCTCATTGTTTTGGGGATCGAATTTTACAGAGCCTTAAGCTCTTTTCTTCATTTTTCTCTTTGGATTTTCACTTTGAATTCACCATGTATTATTGTATGGATTATGGTTATGATTATTTAGTTATGATTGTAGGCTAAAACCCATCTTGGGTATGTGAGATTAAACCTCTTGTTATGGTTTGAGAACATGGTTTATGAAGCTTAGGAATGGTTGATTTGTCATTGAATGATCATAAATTATATGTGTATTTGATTGTTGAAATGGTTAGGAATGATTTCTTAACCATAGATATGTGTTGGATATGTGTTAGACATTGCCTTTCCATGGTTGAAATGCTATCATTTCTTCTATGTAAAAGTAGTGAATTAGGAATCAAATATATGTTGTTATCAATTGTATTTGTTCTTGAGATCATTCATTAGCATTATATTTATGTCAATTGTGTTATCACATTGCATGGGTAAGGTGGGGAAACATCTAATTTGAATTAACATTGGTCAATTTATCTATTTGCTATCATATAGATAAGTTGCCAATAAGAGTTGTGAATATGCTTTCATGATTCACAACTAGAATAGAGATGGTTTCTCATTAAAAACAATCACCATTCTCAAAGTATCATAAGTAGGTTTGAGGAAAAATCCATAACAAGAAGATACAAATCTCATGTACCCAGTCTCTTATTCTCATTAGTTAATCCTTTAGTTGAATCTTTAGATGCTAAACTAGTTGTAATTCTAAAGTCCTAGTAGTTTTACTTAGTAGTGTCTTAAACAAAACTCAACTCAAACCCCCCCTTGTTTACATTGCTTTTATATATATGTATATGTATATATATCCTACAAGATATACATAGAAATAACCTTTTCCCTGTGGAACGAACCTTACTTGCCATTGTACACTTAATAGTGTGGAAAGGTAGTAAGCGATCTATAAATTATATATTTGAGAGGTACGGCGACGACCTCCCAAAAAGCTTTCAGATTTCAGAACTGCTGGACTACACACGATACTTTTATGAACTTGGTGTATGAAAACTGGAATGGTTTTTGTGAGGAACAAGGAATGCTTAGATTTTCCATAAAACTAAGAAGGTTAAAAATTGCTTTAAAAGAATGGAACAAATCAGTTTTTGGAAATGTACATGATTAGGTTCAGATGGCTGAAGATAAAGTCCTGGAAAAAGAACTTAATCATCAACAATCAAATAACAACCAATCCAGAATGGAACTGAATCAAGCCCAAGCTGAACTTACTCTAGCTTTGAATAGAAAAGAAATTTGTTGGAAACAAAAAGCTAGAATAAAATGGCTTGCAGATGGGGATTCAAATACCAAATATTTCCATGCTTCTGTAAAAGCAAAACATGCTAGGCAGGCCATTACTGAGATCAAAAACACACAGGGCGATTGGATTAAAGATCCAAATGAGATAGGAAATGAAGCAGTTTCCTTATTTCAAAATCTCCTTACTGCTGAGAATACTGATATTGATGGTTTATCTTCTCATGAGATGTTACAGGGGATCCCTAACATGATCACTGATCAGATGAATGCAGAGCTTTTAAGCACCATCAACCTGGAAAAGCTAAAGCAGATTGTATTCGAAATGGATGGTGATTCCTCACCAGGGCCAGATGGCTTTCCAGGTAAGTTATACTGTATGTTGGGACATCATTTATGGGGATTTACTTAGTGCTGTAAATGAGTTTCTTGCTGGAATACAAATACCTAGGGCTATTGCATCATCATTCATAGTTTTAATACCTAAAAAGAAAGTTAACTCATATTTTAATGATTACAGACCAATTAGTTTATCTAACTTTCTTAAAAAAATATTTACAAAGGTCTATACAGAAAGGTTAAAGCCCATTATACCTTCTTTAATCTCTCCTGAACAGTCAGCCTTTGTTCAGGGAAGAGAACTGGCTGATAATGTCCTCCTAATGCAAGAAATGGTTAAACTTTTGAACAATAGGTCAGGGGGATTTAATGTGTGCTTCAAATTAGATATGATGAAGGCATTTGATAGGGTCTCATGGTCATTTTTAAACTCTTTGTTATTAAAATTAGGTTTTCATGGTCTAGTTGTTAAAAATATAATGGGCAACATGGCTGCAGCAGTTTTTTCTATTCTTGTCAATGGGAAGCCTTTTGATTTTTTTTAAACATCGAGGGGTTTAAAACAGGGAGATCCATTATCTCCCTATCTTTTCATTCTTCTCACTGAGGTGTTTTCAAGGAATTTAAGGCTACTCTATGAAAATTCAAGTATTGGTTATTACAACCTGCCAAATTATGTTTACAAAGTGACACATCTTAGTTTTGCTGATGACACAGTAATTTTTTTAAAAGCTAACAGAACTAGTCTTTCTGCATTAAGGAAATTTCTGGAAAAATATGAAGCCTCTACTGGGTAGAAAATTAACTTCCAAAAATCATCCTATTACATCTCAAAACATGCATCAAACACATATAGAGTATTGATCCAGCAAATTACATCAGTAACCCCAGGTGCATTTCCATTCCAATACTTGGGATGTCCCATCTACATTGGAAGAACAAAGCATAGCTATTTTCAAACCATTTTTGAAAAAATATCATCTAGATTACTTCTCTGGCAGAATAAATGGTTAAATCAAGCAGGGAGATTAATCCTGATAAAGCATGTTTTAACATCAATACCCTTACACATATTAGCAGTATCCAAACCAACAAAAGGGGTCATTGATAAAATACATGTTCTTTTTTCAAAAATTTTATGGGGAACTTCTGAATATGGACAAAAAAGAGTATGGAGATCATGGATAAATCTTAGCTATCCAGAACTAGAAAATGGATTAAACACCAAAAATCTTCATACCATCATAGATAGTTTCTCCATGAAACTGTGGTGGAAATTGCAATTAGGAAAAAGTCTTTGGACTGAATTTATGTGGGGTTTACCAACCTATCTTAAAAATTCAAAGACTTGGAAAAGAATTAAATACATTCATGAATTTGCATCTCCACACACTAAACTTCAAGTTGGTGAAGGAAAAGTTTCTTTCTGGCACACAAACTAGTTACTGGAATATCCTTTAGTGGATGTCTGGGATGGAGATTATAACTTACCTATGCCTGATATGACCATCTCAGATTTTATTTACAACCAGGAACAAATTCTAAATGATTTAACTGTGGGCCTTGATCCAGAATACATTGATTTATTGAGGAAAGACTTTGCTCTGTATGAAGAATACCCAGATTCACTTATCTGGAAACCTGAAACAAATGGTGTATTCACTCTAACTTCTGCATATGAATTACTTAGACCTAGGAGAAATAAAATCTCATCTTTTAAACACCTGTGGTCTAAGATACTTCCCAAAAAGTTTGCATTTTTTGCATGGAGACTTTTAAACAGACTTGTGCCAATGTGTGATGTTCTGGAAGATTTCAACTTCCATTTACCCTCTGTTTGTCCATTTTGTATGAAAAACAGTGAAGACATACACCATTGTTTCAATGATTGTGAAAAGGTTTTAATCATATGGAATTATATTAATCAATGGTTTGATATTGGAAATGTCAACTTCGTGAACTTATGGGACAGATTCTACTATTACAAAAATGTTGACATTAAAAATAAAACCCAAGCTCAAGCAATAAGATTGATCCCCACTATCACTTGTTGGTATATCTGGTGTGCTAGAAATGCATGGCTCTATGACACTAAGATAGCTAACTGGCTGAATATTGCAACTAACATTTTCGGGACGATCAAAACCATACTGAAAATCCATAAATACAAATGGAAACAATCAGATGTTATTCACCTTAGCCCCAACTTACTTTCCCTGGTTCCAGTTTCCACAATATACAAAGTAATCCAAAATACAACTGTAATTTGGAAACTTCCTCAGAACCAAAGTGTTAAACTTAACACAGATGGATCCTCTTTAAAAGATGGGTCAGCTGGGGCTGGTATTGTAATTAGGGATCATGAAGGAAGAGTTCTTGTTGCTAAATCAAGATACCTTGGTCCGATGGATAGCTTGGAAGCTGAAATCCATGCCCTAGCCATTGGTTTGGAAACAGCTTATGTCAATGGCTATGAAAATATCCATTGTGAAGTGGATTCTCAGGTACTGCTAAAAATGGTGAGAAGGGAGTTTAAAATCCCTTGGAGATTCAACGATCTAATCAGAAACATCTGGAGTTTGTCTGGTGAGTTCACTGTTTCTTTTTCCCATATATTTAGAGAAGGAAATTCAGTTGCTGATGCTCTAGCTAAGATTGCAAATACTAATAAATCATCTAGCAACTTTGTGCATGATTCACTTCCTTCTGAAATTAGAGGTTTAGTCCAACTGGATAGTATAGAATTCCCATATGTTAGAAATCATTAAATTCTGTGAGAATGGGTACTGCACTCTTTTGTATTTACATGACAGGATTAACAAGGAGAAAAACAAAGGGAGATACACTACGGTTACAACACAAAGGGCAGAAAATGATGTTGAAGGATGTTACATTTGAACAGGTGTACATTTTCTTTTTTCACTATCTTTTCTTCTATATACATCTCGTATCTCATTAAGGTACCGATTTCACAATTATTACACAGCAGGATAACCACAAGGTCATTTGACCTTGTGGAAAAATGATATGAAAACATCCAGCTATCTCCTGCAAACATTTGAGCAGGTGTACAATGTGATGCACAAGCAAAGTGAGACGCACTATGGTTACAGCACAAAGGGTAGAAAAGGATGCTACAGCAGGATAACCACAAGGCTATCTCCTGCAAACTTTTGAAGACTGCAGCTATGAAAACATTTTTTTTATCCAAGTTTATCTCACAAGTTGGCAAACCTTAATCACACTCAAGTGGCTAATTTGTGTTTACTCAAGTTCATCTTGATATTCACAGACTTGCTCCTTGTAGTGATATCCTCGTTGTGGCAAAAGTGTGCTCTCGACTGGGAAACTGGTCGATCACTAAACTGGATCAGCTGAGTCGATATAGATTAAGGATTGCTAACTAAAATCTTCTCAGAGAGATTAGAACTTTCCAAGTTTTTTCATCCCAATTAGTTGGGGTTTTTCTTGAACCTCAAGTTTTTTCATCCCACTCGGTTGGGGTTTTTCTTGGACAACTTGTATTAAGTTTTAAGACTTTGAGAGATAAGGTCTAGGGAGCCAAATAAATATCCCTCCAGCACTGCTGGTTTAAATTAAAAAATAAAAATAAAAATAGTCATGTTGATTCTTTTTTCAATACATTGACCTTCGGTTTAGTTCAATCAATGTCAGTTCAGCAAGAAATAAACTCTAGCAAATAAGGTCCTAAGTTTGTGTTTTATGTCCGTTTCATTTAAAAGAAACATAACCATAAGAAAGAATAATAGGATAAAATCAGTCTCTTTTATAAAAGATGCATCTATGAATTTCGGTTCCTTGCTTATAAAATTAGTTATTAGCTGAATTAATTAACTCAATAGAGTTTTATTCGTTTTCATTATAGTGAAAGAAAACCATCTATGAACCCGTTGGATACAATAGTGAAACAGACACATGATTTGAATTTGTGGCATAGAGAGATTGAGATCTTTAGACAAGATTATGGATGTACTTTGATAAAGAAGTTAAACAAAATTGATTACATTCAAGTTAATTTAGTTATACTAATTTTTTAAAAATACATTAATTTTCACTTCATTTTAAACAAACTCAATTTAGTTCAGCACAAAAAGCACCTAACTGTATATTCTTTTTTCTTGAACAACATTATATCAAAATTTACATAAACATGCAATCTAATAATAACCAAAAATTCTATTAATAAGTGCTCAAATACGCCGTGCAATGCACGATGGAGCCCTACTTGCTCTTAAAACCCCAAAATTTGGGGGCCCTGAGGGAAGCACCTCACCTGCCTCAAGTAAGGGTCGGGCCTGGCTACACCAAAAAGCAAGCAACATGAGGGTATTATGGACTTCTACTCCCTCCGTCCCCTTTTAGTTGTCTTACTTTTCAAGTCAATTTTTTTCATACCATGTTTGACCATTAATAACTTGTAGTATACAAATACTAATATCATCATATAATATATCGTTACAATCCTCGTATGATATACTTTTTAGATATTAACATTTCATACTTTGTTATTAAGTGTAACTAAAGTTATTTATGGTCAAATATGGTGTGAAAAATATTGACCGAAAAGTAAGACAAATAAAAGGGGACGGAGGGAGTAACTTGGTATGGATGAGATGTATCGTACCGCGTCAATAAAATGGCAATGCAGCAAAATAAGATGTTGCTTAAAATAAAACGTTATGGAATTTGTTACGAAAAAATTGAATACACATTACCGCGTTATTTCAATACAAAACAAAAACTCAAAACTCGTGTTCCTATTTCCTAACATCCAATAAACCATCTCCATAAACTAAGAGTAAGTCCGGCACTTTTCTAAAACCATCTCCAAAATGGAGAACGGAGATATATCCATATTTTATATTTCCAACTTTGACCATTTGAGTAATTTTTAGCCCAAGGATAAAAGTGTCTAATTCCAAACTTCAATATAATAATGTATAACCCGAGGCAGGTTCTGTCGTAAAGCCGTTAGTGTCATTTCACGTGGGATACTCTACTGCAAACCGTAGGAGCAATTTTGTACTTCCCCTACCGTTGTCCGATACTGGAATCTCAAGCCCATTGAAATTTGTGCTTGACGAGTTTGACATGGTTGCCGGAAATTTCAATTTTGAAATTGGGGAAGAGTTTTGTCGATGGAATTTGGGTAGGTGGAATGTGGAGAGAAAATCTTCACGAACACAAAGTAAATAGATAAGTCGACATGTAATGTGATCAAAATGTTGACATTTACCACGGTAAATGACCTGGGGCTAAAAAAATCGATAATTATTTTAGGGATACCCGGACCTAAAAATTGTCCAAATGATTAAAATTGGAGTTATAAAAAACAAATTAATATCTGTTACATCCTTTAGCTTCCTTGTTTAAATCCAAGAAATTATCTGTTTTGCATATACTAAGACGACATGTAGTGAAACACTAATGGTCGTCTTTATAACCACACAATACTGGACTTCTTCAATAGCTGTGCAATTTGTTATTGGCCCTGTCCAATAGTGCTTATTTCCAGCACCTACCAGCACCCTCCAACACTTATCACTATTCACATACATGAATGATTTATTTTTTTTAAAAAAAATAAAAAATCATTTTTCTTTAGAATTAGTTTCAATATGTTGTGTACGAATTAATCATTCTTTAAATATATAGTTTCATAATTATGTACATCATAATTATACAATTTTAATATAATTTCAACACCCTCCAGCACCACTCCAGCACCTTCCAACACCCTCCAGCACCTTCCAGCACCAGCTACCAATTCTAGCGCCCTATTGGACAGGGCCATTGGTAACGCGCGTGTAAGAGTACAGACACGGCCAAAATGTCAAGATGGCCACTCGTGACATTCCAAAAACAAGTTTACCAAAATGGTACGATTCCAACACCAATACGGAACATAAATCCATCTCATTTATAACGGTGGAAACAAACAAGTACAACGACAATAGTACCGATACTGGCAGTGAGCGGTCTTGGAGCTGCCAGAGCTTGCAGGGTGGCGCTAATGGCGGCGAGGGAAACTCCGATCACCGATAAGGGCAGCAGCAGCCACATAATCTGAGCTTCGGAAGCAGTATTACTAGTGGCGTTGAGAGTTGGAGAGGAAGTAGTGGTGATAGTGTATATCCTGATTGATAGCGTATATCCTAATTGATATTGTGTATATTCTCCTAGCTAGTTTAGTCCCTGTAATCTCTCTTTTATGAGTTTCCCATATATAGCTTGTATGTAACTTATTTATACGGTTCAGCCGTAAGCTAATGAGATCAGAAAACATTTTCCGCTGCTACTTTGTCATGGTATCAGAGCCATAACATCTTTTCTTCTACATTTCTAATTTTCTAATCCTTCTCTTCTTTTCTCCATGGCAGAGGCTTCTAATGTTAAAAAGAAAGTTTCTTCTCCTTATGATCTTAATCCTAATGACAACCCTGGAAATCTTATTACCCATGTTCAATTGACGGGTAATAACTATGATGAATGGGCGAAAGCAATTGCTTATGCCCTTCGATCGAAAAAGAAGACGGGATTCATTGATGGTAAAATCAAACGTCCCGATGAAGACTCTGAAGATCTGGATGATTGGTACACAGTCAATTCGATGTTGGTTTCATGGATTTTCAACACCATTGAATCCAATCTGCGCTCTACGATTTCCTACAAAGATAGCGCCGCCGCTCTTTGGCAGGATATCAAAGAACGTTTTCATGTAACAAATGGGCCTCGAGTTCATCAACTAAAGGCTGATATTGCTGAATGTAAGCAAGGGAATTCTTCCATTGGCGAGTACTATGGTCGCATGAAGAAGCTTTGGGAGGATTTGGCTGATTACAACATTCCTCCTTCTTGCCAGTGTGGTAAATGCACATGTGATCTTCCTAAAGAGTTCGATCGGCGCCTTGAAGAAGAAAAGGTCCATCAATTTCTTTTGGGAATTAATAATTCTACTTTTGGTACTGTGAGATCAAATCTTCTTGGGATGGAACCACTTCCAAATATGAACAAGGTGTATGCTTCACTTGTTCGTGAGGAGCAAGTTCTTGCTGCCAGTAATCCCAAAGATTCAACTAATGAAGTGATGAGTTTTGCTGTCAAAGCCTCTCCTACTTCTGGGCGTGGGACACCCATCAACAAAGATTCTCCTCGCTATTGCACGCATTGTAAACGCAATGGCCACGAGCTGGACACTTGTTTCCTGGTCCATGGTTTTCCTGACTGGTATGAACATCGACGCGGCAATGGTCGTGGGTCTTCACGTGGCAACGGTCGTGGACGCGGGGCACCTGCTCGTGCTTCTACTATGGAGGTTGTTACAACACCATCCGTGGCGGCTGTTACAACACCATCTACTCAACTTGATCAAAGTCCGGTGGCTGGTTTCACTGAAGAGCAATGGAAGCTTCTCAAATCAATTATCAACACCAAACCAACTGTAAACATGACCGGTAAGGGACATGATATTAAATGGATTATCGACACCGGGGCTTCTAACCATGTTACAGGAAATTTGGACCTTTTAAGTTCAACTTCTGGTTTGGTCGGTTGTCATGTTCGTCTACCTAATGGTGCTTTTGTTCTGGCCACACAAGGGTGTAGTCAAGCTTAATCCACACTTGATTCTCTATGATGTCCTCTATGTCCCGAATTTAACCTGCAATCTTATATCTGTTTCGCAACTAATTCGGCAGAACAATTGTGTACTACTATTTACTGATCTTCTTTGTGCCATACAGGGCCGTACCTCGAAGATGCTGATTGGAGCGGGTGAACATCGAGAGGGGCTATACTATCTATGTAACTCTTCAACAGCAAATGCAGTCGTCAAAGGTGTCGGGTCGGGCAATCTTGATTTGTGGCATGCTCGTATGAGACATCCATCTTTCCGGGTTCTTCAGTTTTTACCTATTGAGAACATTAAGAATTCTAGCAAATTTTCAGATCATATTTGTGAAGTGTGCGTTCGGGCAAAACATACTAGGGCTGCTTTCCCAAACAGTCAAAATAATGCCTCTGAAATTTTTTCCCTTATTCACTGTGACTTGTGGGGGCAATATCGTGTTCCTTCTTCTTGTGGTGCAACCTATTTCTTGACTATTGTGGATGATTGTTCTCGTTCTGTTTGGATATTTTTGATTCGTGATAAAACTGAAGTCTCTAAGATCATGTTGGATTTTTTCTCATATGTCACACTTCAATTCAATCGTCACGTCAAGACGGTTCGAAGTGATAATGGCACCGAATTCACCCCCTTAAAACCATACTTTGCAAATAATGGAATTGTTTTTGAGACCTCATGCGTAGGTACTCCCCAGCAAAATGGACGTGTTGAGCGAAAGCATCAACACATATTAAATGTTGCTCGTGCTTTATTGTTTCAAGGAAATTTGCCGATTCGCTTTTGGGGAGAAAGTGTTCTAACAGCTGGATACTTGATTAATCGGACTCCTTCAACAATTTTAAAAGGTAAGACTCCGTACGAGATATTATACGACCATTCTCCTTCCTATGGACACATTCGCACCTTTGGTTGTTTATGTTATGCATACAACCAAAATCGTCATGGCGATAAGTTTTCCAGTCGTAGTCGACGTTGCATATTTTTGGGATATCCTCATGGTAAAAAGGGATGGTCTGTGTATGATTTGGATTCCAACTCCTACTTGGTTTCAAGGGATATGATATTTTCAGAAAAGGAGTTTCCTTTCCGAATTTCATCTTCACACCCGGGCACTCAGTCAGTTCCTCATAATGATCAACCGCGGTCTTCTCATTCGAACAACGATCCAAGTGCAGAATTTGTTTTTGATGATGCTCAAGTAGAATCACCGTCAACCATTCCTCAAGACAGGGAGGGTGATGAAACACCGCATATAGAATCACTTGGTAATGGCCCAACGGATGATTTAGCTACTGATTTGGCAACTTCTCCTCCCAGAACTACAATTGATGTTCTATCTGATGAAGAACGCCTCGGTCGTGGTCACCGAAACAAGCAACAATCTGTTCTTCTTCGAGACTTTGTCGTCAATACAGTTACAGAGAATAGCCCCAAGCTCGGTTCATCCACTCCGTCACATTCTTCAGTACGCTCTATCCTCTCAGTAAATATGTAAGTTCTGATCGATTTTTTTTGCACCACAAGGCATTTATTGCAGCCCTAACAACAACCGTTGAGCCCTCTACATACTCAGAAGCTGTTCAACATGAGTGTTGGCGTGTTGCCATGCGCCAAGAACTACAAGCTTTGGAGTCTAATAAGACTTGGACAATGGAGCCGCTGCCGCCTAATCAAAAACCCATTGGTTGCAAATGGGTTTATCGAATTGACAAGCGATTTCCCCACGTCGTAAATGGGAATCCCACTCAATCAAAACACATTTATATTCACCTACGACTTCTAACTACTATAGAGTAGATAGTGGGAAGTAGGGATCGAACCACAAGGAGAAGGAGTCTTGTTTAGTGTTTTAGCAAAGATTGTTAACACATACATATATATTATATAGAAAGCAAGGTAAACAGGGGGGGTTTTGAGTTTGGTTTATTACACTACGAAAGAAAGCAACTAAGATAAACTACACTACAATGCAAATACAAGGCCTTGGGAGGCAATTGACTTCAACTTCAACTATCGATTAATCATTGAGTGAACGCTTCACATCTAAGGTTTATGATCATTAGTCGTGGATGAAAAACATCCTATTCTCTCTATAATAGCTAGTGAGCATGAACACATCACTCAAGAGCCCTCATTATCAATCCACCTAGATGATAACATCTAGATACATCGACAATGGAATTAACAATGGAGAATCGACAAACTCACCCATACTCATCGATAACGTGAGCGTTGGACAAGACATTTGAAAACTATAAAGAACTAAGATGATGATAACATACAAATCTCAATTCATATTTGCTACTTTATGATATTGGGGTAAATGCTAACATCTACCCACGAATCTAGCAATTCGACGCATATAATCACACATTGGAAATGAATATCTCAACTCTACAATTACATATAACGAAGGATCAATGATCACATTAGGTTCCTACGAAGACATGCAATAATTCAAACTCATAAACAATTCATTCCCATGACTACAATTTACCATGTTTCATAACAACAATCACACAACCTCTCTAATTACCAATTACTCTACCAACTAGGCTAAATTACTCTATGGCTAGCAAGCAAAAGGGTTTGTCACCCCCCAATCACTTCTAATTAACCTAATCTCCAAATTAAACTAAAACTAGGGTTTAAACTACCATTAGCTAAACTATGAGGCATGCAATTGATTTAAAACACAAAGCCCATGGCAAATATAGCAAGATTAACAACATTCATATACAATTCAAGACAAGTTCATCAAATGATAATCAAACCATATATAGAAGCATATGAAAGTTCATGAAAATCTCAAGAATAGAAGTTTAATCAATTGCTCCCAAGGAAGATTAAGCTACAACAATCATTCTAATCAATACATATTCAAACATAGAATCAAAGGGAAGAAAAACTAAGGAAATTGGGTGTTTTTGGATTGGGAGCTCTGTAAAAAACGACCTCTAAACATTGAGGATAAGTTCCTTTCATACTTCCAAAAATAACAAAAATAACTCAAAACAAAATGCCACTTGCAGGGCCTTCGCGGGTCGCGCGAAATCCCTCGCGGACCGCGAGCCTGATTCTCGCGGCTCGCGGCCGAGGATTCGCGCCCCGCGCGCCCGTGTCTCGGTCTCGGCGTGGTGCGCGCGCCCGTGTCTCGGTCTCGGCGTGGTCCGCGACCGGAGTCTCGCGCCCGTGTCTCGGCGTGGTCCGCGACCGGAGTCTCGCGCCCGTGTCTCGGCGTCTGGTCCTCGCGGCTCGCGTCTGGTCCTCGCGGCTCGCGAAACTCGGCATCTTCAAAACAGCAACACACACCCTCGCGGTTCGCGACCTAGGGTTCGCGGCCCGCGAGAGTGTGCCTTCACGCCACTTCTACGACCGGTTCTTCAATGTATCAAACGCGGTCAGGACGGTCATAGAAGGTCTTCAAATCATTCAAATCCATCGCAAGTGCAATTCAAGATCGAAATGCACGTCTTCAATTTCAAACCACTATGAATGATTCGGTCTAAAGGTCTAATATAATTACACAAAATACTATCTAAGACAGCTCTCAAATGCTACAAAATAAGAGTATATCTAGGACCTATCAAAATCCCCCACACTTGAACCTTTCTCGTCCTCGAGAAAGAACGATTAAGATCCAAGTGTATACTCTGAATAATTAAGCACATAACATTTGAGAGCTTTATATATCTAAACAAGAGAAAAGAAAATGTTTTTTTTTTTTTTTTTTTTTTGGCCTCTCATTTTTGCCTGATTCTCTAGTATTTTTGGAACCATCCGGGCATGCCTCTCATTTTTACCTGATCCTCTAGTATTTTTGGGACCATCCGGGCTTTTTTTTTTTTTTTTTTTTTTAGGCAATACAGTATTAAAACTAGCAACAAAATCAGCAACAAAAGTCCTACACCTCTCCCCCACACTTGGTCTAAACATTGCCCTCAATGTTTAAATATATCAATGAAAATCATAGTGTAAGAAAGGGTGTAGCTATATTAGCTTAATCTATGCAATAACCGTCCAGCACAACTAAAGTAGCTATATGGCGGCAAGCCCTATTCAAAAAGTTCAGTATGTAACTAAAGGCGGCAAGCCCTTCAAAATGTACTTAATTCTATTGGCGGCAAGCCCTAAAACACCCAAAAAAATTTGAACAAATTGAGTAGGGTACCGTCAATTGAAGCCTTTGGGAGCTTGAGGGAATAGGGAAGAAGGAAGAGAAAAAAGATAGAAGGATTTGGAAAGAAATAGTGTCCTATTTTTGTCGCGGATCGCGAGCCCCAGTCGCGGGTCGCGGGCCTTCTTCGCGGGTCGCGAGGTTCCGGCGCGGGCCGCGAACATGCGCCAAATCCTTCCAGGGATTTCCGAGAAATCTCGGTCCTCTTCGCGGGTCGCGCGGCCTTCGTCGCGGGCCGCTCGCTGTTTACTCGCCGTCCACGCGATGAAATCGCGGACCGCGCGCTCCAGGCCTTCGCGGCGCTCGGCATATCTCGCGTGCCGCGCGCAAAACCTTCGCGGTCCGCGTGACAAATTCGCGGATCGCGCGCTGAAGCCCGTCGCGGCGCGCGCGATGAAATCGCGTGCCGCGCTCGACAAACCTTCGCGGACCGCGCGATTAAACCGCGGTCCGCGAGCACAGTGTCGCGGTCCGCGCGACCAAGCCGCGGACCGCGAAAATCGACGTTTTCGTTCCAGGGATTATCGAGAAATCCCGGCCTCCCTCGCGGGTCGCGAGACTTCATGCACGGACCGCGAGACATAGGCGCGATCCGCGAGCTCCCTTTCGCGGCTCGCGAAAATCTTCGGTCGCGGTCCGCGCGATCAATTCGCGGACCGCGAGGAATGGCTTCTTCAGCTTTTCCGTTTTTGCTCCATTGCACACCTTAACACAATGAAATATACAAAGAAATATACAAAGAAACTATATAATTTAAATTTTTTTTTTTTTTTACTTTATATAAACACAATAAAAGCTAAATAAAAATAAAACAAGAATCGTTTAGTGGAAATGTTATTTCCAAACGATCAAAATCGATTTATTTAACGTCGTCGACACGACCCAAATGTTATTCATAGAACAAAAGTTTGAAATCCTTCACCTTTAAGAAAAAAGTGAAGGGGGGTTGAGAAAGCATAGGTAGAGGAGTGTAAGGTGAGGTTCTTAAAGGAGTATGGATGGTTGGAAGCATGAATGAGTAAGTTGGCTTCCTACTTGGCTCCTCTAAGATTTCCGAAGTTGGTGATTTTGGTTGAATAGGTGGAGGTAGGGGTGGCAATGGTGATGGTAAGTTCTCAAGTTCGATCACCTCCCTCTCTTCTTCTTTTTGTTCAACAACCAACTCCTCATCCCTTTCAAATTCTTCTTCGTGCAAAGCACTCGGAATAGGTTCTACTTGGGATGGTTCTCCTTCGGAATATTGAGCTTCTAATCTCCTCACCGCTTCCCACATTAAATTCAATTGCCTCTCAAGATTTTCTAAGCGTAAATTATCTTCATAATTCATCGCATCTTGTTCTTGAGGCAATTCAAAAGGTGGGTGAGGTAGATTTTGTTGCTCATAGGGTTGGTTTTCCGGTGGGTATCCAAACCTCGAATTCGAATGACCACTCCATTGCGGCTCATAAGAATCGTAGTAAGGATCATAAACTTGTTGATATTGGAATCCAACTCCCTCCTCATTATAGCACTCATCATGGTACCCTTGGTATGAGGAACCAACGGGCATTTCATGTTGAAAGTGCTCATTTCTCAAATCAAAATTGCAAGACTCGGAAAAATTAGTAAAATTGTATGCATCACGCGAGTTTGCAAAATTATCATCATCCCTTGAATAGTTATAAGGGAGGTTATCCATATGTAAATTAAAATTAAAACTACAAACAAAGATATTGAAATTGTAGTGCAAGGGTTCTAGGGTAATACACACTACAAGGTGTCGTTTACTCCAAGAAACCAAGCAATACACACTTCAAAGAAAACAAAGTAAAGAAAGGATTGAAATTATAGTGCAAGGATTCTAAGGCAATACACACTACAAGGTGTCGTTTACGCAAAGAACTCGAGCAATACACTTTCAAAGAAAAGAAAGAAAACAAAGGAGGTAAACAATAAAATCTAAGATAAAACACAAAACAAGAAATGCCTTCTCCCCGGCAGCGGCGCCATTTTTTGACAAGCGATTTCCCCACGTCGTAAATGGGAATCCCACTCAATCAAAACACATTTATATTCACCTACGACTTCTAACTACTATAGAGTAGATAGTGGGAAGTAGGGATCGAACCACAAGGAGAAGGAGTCTTGTTTAGTGTTTTAGCAAAGATTGTTAACACATACATATATATTATATAGAAAGCAAGGTAAACAGGGGGGGTTTTGAGTTTGGTTTATTACACTACGAAAGAAAGCAACTAAGATAAACTACACTACAATGCAAATACAAGGCCTTGGGAGGCAATTGACTTCAACTTCAACTATCGATTAATCATTGAGTGAACGCTTCACATCTAAGGTTTATGATCATTAGTCGTGGATGAAAAACATCCTATTCTCTCTATAATAGCTAGTGAGCATGAACACATCACTCAAGAGCCCTCATTATCAATCCACCTAGATGATAACATCTAGATACATCGACAATGGAATTAACAATGGAGAATCGACAAACTCACCCATACTCATCGATAACGTGAGCGTTGGACAAGACATTTGAAAACTATAAAGAACTAAGATGATGATAACATACAAATCTCAATTCATATTTGCTACTTTATGATATTGGGGTAAATGCTAACATCTACCCACGAATCTAGCAATTCGACGCATATAATCACACATTGGAAATGAATATCTCAACTCTACAATTACATATAACGAAGGATCAATGATCACATTAGGTTCCTACGAAGACATGCAATAATTCAAACTCATAAACAATTCATTCCCATGACTACAATTTACCATGTTTCATAACAACAATCACACAACCTCTCTAATTACCAATTACTCTACCAACTAGGCTAAATTACTCTATGGCTAGCAAGCAAAAGGGTTTGTCACCCCCCAATCACTTCTAATTAACCTAATCTCCAAATTAAACTAAAACTAGGGTTTAAACTACCATTAGCTAAACTATGAGGCATGCAATTGATTTAAAACACAAAGCCCATGGCAAATATAGCAAGATTAACAACATTCATATACAATTCAAGACAAGTTCATCAAATGATAATCAAACCATATATAGAAGCATATGAAAGTTCATGAAAATCTCAAGAATAGAAGTTTAATCAATTGCTCCCAAGGAAGATTAAGCTACAACAATCATTCTAATCAATACATATTCAAACATAGAATCAAAGGGAAGAAAAACTAAGGAAATTGGGTGTTTTTGGATTGGGAGCTCTGTAAAAAACGACCTCTAAACATTGAGGATAAGTTCCTTTTATACTTCCAAAAATAACAAAAATAACTCAAAACAAAATGCCACTTGCAGGGCCTTCGCGGGTCGCGCGAAATCCCTCGCGGACCGCGAGCCTGATTCTCGCGGCTCGCGGCCGAGGATTCGCGCCCCGCGCGCCCGTGTCTCGGTCTCGGCGTGGTGCGCGCGCCCGTGTCTCGGTCTCGGCGTGGTCCGCGACCGGAGTCTCGCGCCCGTGTCTCGGCGTGGTCCGCGACCGGAGTCTCGCGCCCGTGTCTCGGCGTCTGGTCCTCGCGGCTCGCGTCTGGTCCTCGCGGCTCGCGAAACTCGGCATCTTCAAAACAGCAACACACACCCTCGCGGTTCGCGACCTAGGGTTCGCGGCCCGCGAGAGTGTGCCTTCACGCCACTTCTACGACCGGTTCTTCAATGTATCAAACGCGGTCAGGACGGTCATAGAAGGTCTTCAAATCATTCAAATCCATCGCAAGTGCAATTCAAGATCGAAATGCACGTCTTCAATTTCAAACCACTATGAATGATTCGGTCTAAAGGTCTAATATAATTACACAAAATACTATCTAAGACAGCTCTCAAATGCTACAAAATAAGAGTATATCTAGGACCTATCACGAATCAAGTATAAATCAGATGGGACCATTGAACGATACAAAGCTCGTTTGGTCATTCTCGGCAATCGCCAAGTGGAGGGAATCGATTACAACGAGACCTTTGCACCTGTCGTGAAGGTAGTTACAGTTCGTACTTTTCTTGCCGTTGCTGCAGATCGTAAATGGGAACTTCACCAAATGGACGTCCATAATGCATTTCTCCACGGTGATTTGACCGAAGTTGTGTACATGCGGCCACCTCCTGGTTTTCGTCCATCAGCATCTGGTCTCTTCTGTCGACTTCGGAAGTCATTGTACGGCTTGAAACAAGCTCCAAGGTGTTGGTTTGCCAAACTCTATGGGGCATTGATTAAATATGGTTTCGCTCAATCTTGGGCTGACTATTCTCTATTCTCTTTGAGACGTCCAGGAGTGGAGATTCACGTTTTGGTCTATGTAGATGATTTGATAATTGGAGGTAATGACACATCTGCCATCCAAGATTTCAAAGATTATTTAAGTACTTGCTTTCATATGAAAGATTTGGGAGCTTTAAAATATTTTCTTGGCATAGAAGTTGCCCGAAATCCTACAGGCATCTATTTATGTCAAAGAAAATATGCTTTGGATATCATTTCTGAGGTTGGCTTGTTAGGAGGAAAGCATGCTGATCTTCCAATGGAGCAGAATCACCGGCTAGCTTTAATTGATGGAAAATTTCTTAAAGAACCTGATCGGTACAGGCGTTTGGTCGGTCGCCTCATATATTTATCCGTCACTCGTCCTGAGCTATCTTACTCAGTTCATATTCTATCTCAGTTTATGCACCAACCACGTTTGGAGCATTGGGAGGCCGCCTTGCGGGTCGTTCGTTACTTAAAAACTCATCCAGGACAAGGTATACTTTTAAAGGCAAATAGTGATTTGCAACTTTCTGCATGGTGTGATTCCGATTGGGCCGGTTGTCCTCTAACTCGCCGCTCTCTCACTGGCTGGATAGTTCTTCTTGGTTCTTCGCCAATCTCATGGAAGACTAAAAAGCAACACACGGTTTCTCGTTCATCTGCAGAGGCCGAGTACCGCTCTATGGCAACAACTACATGTGAATTAACGTGGCTGAAAAGTCTCTTGCGTGACCTTGGTATTTCTCATTCAGCACCAATGACGCTTTATTGTGATAGCCAGGCAGCTCTACACATAGCTGCAAATCCGGTATTTCATGAAAGAACAAAACACATCGAAGTCGATTGTCATTTTGTTCGGAATGCTGTAACAACAAAGCTCATTCGTCCGGTTCATGTCTCCACTTATACTCAACTAGCTGACATATTTACGAAAGCTCTTGGAAAATCACAGTTCGATTATTTCTTTGGCAAGTTGGGCATTCGTGATCTTTATGCTCCAACTTGAGGGAGGGTGATAGTGTATATCCTGATTGATAGCGTATATCCTAATTGATATTGTGTATATTCTCCTAGCTAGTTTAGTCCCTGTAATCTCTCTTTTATGAGTTTCCCATATATAGCTTGTACGTAACTTATTTATACGGTTCAGCCGTAAGCTAATGAGATCAGAAAACATTTTCCGCTGCTACTTTGTCAAGTGGTGCTCTGTACTTCTAACGTTATTGATGTGGCGTTGAGGGATGAGGATGGCGGCGGCGGCGGCGGCGGCGCGGTGGCGATTAGACCCCAGAAATTCAGCTTCTCTTTCACCGTGAGGACGATACAGACCATGAAACGCATTTTCAGACTAATTGCTTCGGTGGCAGTGACCAAATATTTCCCTCAGCGTCGACTATATGACGGAAGGCAATTAGCGTCCAAAGCAGCTTCCCCGCAGTTTCCTCATTTCCCTTACTACCCTTATATAGCCGTCTGCAACATAAGGGTATTAAGTAATTTCCCTTCACAATTTTTCTTTACTTCTCCTACTTCCACTGTGGACTTTTCCCTTTACTTTATGATGATTTGAAGTCTTCGCACATTGAAACTGTTTTTCTCTGTTTCAAATGCTAAATCGGGAATTATTTTCTCTTCTTCAAATGTGCTCCGGGACGGTTATTTGCTCGCCGATCATTGATGGCCTTTACCGGGTTTTGTTCTTGACAATTCTCAATTGATATATGTTTCAATTGATTCATGATTAATATGTAAAACATTAGTCTTGAAAGTTAGAATATCATGCTTAATAATCATGCTTAAATGTATAAGATCATGTTTGAAAGTGAGAAAGTCAATATTTGTCTGTAATCTCAGTTGAGACTAGTATCACAATTCACATGTAACCTTCTCTTTCTTCTAGGGATCGAGCGGATAACAGGTGCGGATGGAAGCAATTATGCTACAATCATTAAACGTGTTCTCTAACACAATAAAACGGTAAAGTTGTGGCAATCCAATGAAAATGACGTTTAAATAAACATGGATTGAATAAAATATGTAGAAGATGGATGGAACATTGTGCTGTGTCAACAAAATGACTATGCAACCCAATTTTATTTCAACAAAACAAGCTGAAACTGCACACTTTTTAGTCAACTTTGTCTGGGCATGTTTGACCGTAAATTGCAATTGGCATATGTGCTATAATAATATCATACGGGGATATGATTAGATTCACAATGCGCTCTATTTTTTAGCTATGAAAGTTTTAGACCATAATAATGTATAAAAATAAATTTATTCACAGTCAAACCTGCTCTGAAAAAATTGACCAAAAAGTGTGCAGTTATGGCTGGGACGGAGTGATAGTACTAAACAAAATGAATATGCATTACCATGCTATTTCAAAATAAAACACCAAATAAGCATTCCTTACATTTTAAACAAACAGCATGGTTAGCCAACACCATTTTTTTTATCACAAACCATTTGTGGGTAATTAAGAAAAACTATTTAGCTCAGCACCGCAAGGGCAACGAGGCAAACCTATAAATAGCCGTGTGCCGATTCATCCATACAATTTTTTATTATTATTTGAGTCTTAAAAAGGACAATTAAAATTACAAAAGACTGCTAAAAGAATACATATGAAGATCTGATCAGGTGATAGCTTATTATGCTGCTTTGCTACTACACGTGTTCGGGATGCAGGATTTGTTCGGGGATAAGAAAACTGGTTTACAAAGGGAAAACTTTCTATATGATTAAGATCTCTCTTTCATCTTGTAGCAATCCACAGCCTTTTCAGAAAACAAACAATGAGAACGATCAACTCATTCAACGGTAAAGGCTTTCAGATCTCAGATTCTCAGCGATCTCTGTCTCCCATCGGTCTCCATTCTCGAGCAGCTTTTCCTTGTCATACAGAAGTTCCTGTAGCAAGAAACATGTTAGAGAGAGCATGTTATGACTTGGTCTCAGCTTGTAAAATCCATCAAGTATTTCAACTAACCTCATGAGTTTCAGTGGCGAACTCAAAATTAGGACCTTCGACAATGGCATCAACAGGACAAGCTTCTTGGCAAAATCCACAGTAGATGCATTTTGTCATGTCAATGTCATACCGGGTAGTTCGGCGACTCCCATCTTCACGTTCCTCTGCCTCGATAGTAATCGCTTGAGCTGGGCATATCTATTACAAATGTAAACATCAATGAAATGAGCAAATACACATTTCTCAGAATCACTGAAGAACAATCATCCAACAATTCAGGTCCTATATGCACTCAGTAAACTGATGAACAACCATTCTAGGAGGATTATGATAATAAGATCCAAGAGTTTAATTAGCTTTAAAATACATTCTTTAATGACTTATCAATTTATCATACACAAACATAGTCCATGAATATATTTCCCAGGTTGGTACTGCATGTTGTTTGACAAGGATTTGTGTAAATTTTTCTAGAGGTGGGGGATTGAATTCTCCATTATCAGGAGAGCAAAAGAAAGCATTAGAAAGGTACTACACAAAAATTAACAAAAAGATTTTTAATCAAACAAAGGGACAAATACAACAGCACTTCGAAGAACAAAAGTTAATAAGCAATCACATCAAGGAAACACTAATAGGAAGAAAATACTCACAGCTTCACAAAGTTTACAGGCAATGCATCGCTCTTCCCCAGTCGGATATCGCCGCAGTGCATGCTCCCCACGGAATCGAGGGCTCAATGGACCCTTCTCAAATGGATAATTGATCTGGAAAGCACAAATTAATGAATTATAAATATATGTTTATGTATGCTAGCTGATGAAAGCCATATTGGATAAGAAATCATAAGCTCCAAGTATTCGTAAAAGGAAAAAACGTGCTTCAACAAACTAGCATCACCTGCCATGAGGTTAAAAGGGTGGAAAATTACTACTAACACATAGACCGCCTATTAAGAGGAATTTGCAATCAGATGAAGACATCTGCTACTTTAGCAATAATTATTGGCGCATTAGTAAAGCTGAGCCCTCACTTATGAGGACTGTAAGGCAAGGGAATACAGTGATCAGTTCACATTTTTAACAAATTGTTTCCCAATCCATATCACCATTTCTTGGTTAGTTACATTAGTCTCCTCCTCTTTGAAAAGAAAAGAAAAGAAAAATGGAAGTACTAGGTAAAATAAAAACACTTACTGTAACTTTCTTCTCGAAGAAGTACTTAAGAGTCAGTGACAGACCCCGGACCATTTCAGTCAAAAATAATGTATTTATGCTCCTTTCAAACACTGCAAGTGCAAACAATCTGTGCATAAGATAAGAATGGGATACCAAGAAGAAATCAAGAGGGCTGACAAAAATCGTACCAGAACTCCAATCTTTGGATATTTCTCTAGCAAGCTTCTCTCTTTCTTCATCGTCTGCATTAGAAAAGCACACAGAATGTTCAAGAACAGCAAGAAAGAGTAGCATTGCACACACAGATAGTAGGTGATCATCTTCCCCGAAAGAAAAAGTTCAAAGTGAAAGAGAACTAGAAACCAAATCAAACCAGGTGTATAACTTAAATTTAGAAAATTGCGAGTTAGACATGACATCAAACGCAAAACCTTAAAATCAGAAAATTGAGAGTTCAACATGACATCAACACCACCATTAGAACTTCTAAAGGCTAATAAGCAAGCTTTTGCACAGCTGCAATTTATTTTCAATGTCAATAATTGATTAAAGAGAAGAAAACTTTCTGGATATGCACCCAGACACATTCAAAACAGTTAAACTTGACAGAGGGCTATAAATATCATAACATACAATTTATTTTCTGAGGGCGAATGTACACATAAACAAGATCATGTGCCAAAACTGCCAAAAATAGATCGAAACCAAAACCTCAGGTTCGCAATAATCTAACACTGCAAACAATAGGCATCTAGTCTAAACATTCTCTAGTTTGCCAAATACCTCACTTGTTAAATGTTAACTAGCTTGCCGAATCATGGTCAAGATACGAAAACAAATACAACGTTTATCCTAATTTTCAAATACAAAGAGCACTTCAGATATATAACAAAACAAACACGCTTCATACCTTAAATAACAAGCAGACACAGAGATAGAAGCAATGATACCTTTGTCAGTAGAAAATGAGTGCTTGGTGGCGAACGAGCGAGACCCTAAAGCACATCTGTTTGGGTCCTGCCACGCTTGTCCTGCCCCAGTCTGATAATTCAACCACAAAAATCAAAATGCATCTTTAAACACAAAAACCTCTAAATTAAATCAAAATGCATCTTTAAACACAAAAACCTCTAAATTAAACCAAAATTTGCAATTGATGATCAAATGTACACCTAATCACATTCCATTCCATCCCATGAGAAGAAGAAAGAAAAATTCTTCCACACCGGAAAGTGATATCATTTCACACATAACCGCCAACAGCAATCAAATTTAGGGTTACGAGACGATAATTAATTAAGCGCGGGGAAAGAGAAGAAAACAGAAGCTCACCAGCTGGCGAGAACGAAAAGCGGCGAGGGATCTACGGGCGAGCATGGAGGCCATCGGCGATTTGCGGAGTGGCGCGTGGCTTCCTCTTAGCTTTGAAATTTTTGGCAAAGTGAAATTGTGTCGTGTGCAAACCACGGATACCTGTCCTAGTTTTTTTTCCCCTGGGGCCTGTTACATGCTATATTTGCATTTGCAGGATCGGTACTTTATGACAATCTTAATAAAGTCCCTAGAGTTCCTAGAAATTACTAATTCGTAGTATATAATTATCCAAAGGTGCTGGCAAATTTGGCAATGGCAATTGGCAAGCAATCAAATTAGGAATAAAGGAATTTTGTGGGTCATTGGGACTAATCCAGTATTTAGGGCAATCGGTCCAACCAGCAACAACCAAGGTTCAATCTTTAGGAAAAGCAAAAAAAAAATGTCTACTTTCATTTATCATCCTTTTTTTTGAAGGACTTGTCTGGTCTTAAGTCTCATCCTTAATGTGGTGTGCTCAAGTGTGCAACGTGGAGCTGCATCTGCCAAGAAGCTGCCTACAACGACATGGATATTTATAGTGAGATTCTCACCCCACCCTAAGCATTAAGGTGAGGACTTTGGCCACTCAACATACTAGATTATATTAGGCTAGATTAGGACTAGAGATAGAATCGGACTAATTCCTGAAATGCCTTTTTGGTTATTCCTCACTGTCCCGGCTATTCACATAACATGAGAAGAAGATGATTAAACATTTACTTCGAAGAATTTCTTGAACTAGCATAGTTGTAGTATGATAGTATCCATGTACTAGATTAGGTCGTTGTAGTAAATGTATTTATTTTTTAAAAAAAAGGCTTAAGTATAATTCTAGGTTGGGTGGTTGGTTCTGAAGGTTTGGTCGATAACCGTGATTTGCGATCTTCAGCGACGAGATTACAATAGTTGCGTTGTCAGTGATAAAATTTGGTTAGCAAGTGTTAAGGTTGAGATTTAATTTGCTGGCATTGAGTTTGTGTCATAGACACAATAATGAAATTTTGTTTATAATAATGACATGATAAAAAATCAGAGAAGAATTGAGAAAAATATGAAGTTTTTGTGCAAGAAAAATCCTACACCTTTGGATTTCAAAGCAGTGTGCAAAAATTAATGACAAAATGTTTTATCATATAATTATTTGTAGTCCTATTAAAACAGGTCTCACCATGTAACAGTTTTATATGAGAATTTCTCATTTGTTTTACATTTAATTTGGAAACAACAAGATATAATTTGGTATGGTATTTGATTTGATAAATTTCTAATTTCATGCTTTGTTATTATTATTATTATTAAATGAAAGATATTATAAATGCCAAAAAACACAATATTGGTTGAATGCACAAACAGTCAAACGCCACCGTCCTCAAGTCTTAAACCCCAGCCAGCAAACGCCTATATTCTCGAAGCTCGAAATGGCCACCGTGGCTTTCTCCGGTGGTCTCATAACGCAGCTCAATCCCAATTTCCCAAGGCGCAGCTTTTTCATTGTAATACCTTTTCTGTCTTTTTTCCTTTGTTTTCTCAAGAATATGTTTTGATTCTGCTTGCTTTTCTGGTTGCAGCGGTGTGGTGTTGCAGAGCCGCTGAAATTCAATAAAAATGGTAGGCCGGTAATGCCCCTCATCAACGGCGACCAGACGCCGTCGTTTCCCAGCTTTCTAACCTCCATTAATTCTCAAAGAATCCCCAGCTACAACAATGATATCAGGCTCAAGATCTTTTCTGGGACTGCAAATCCTTTACTTTCCCAGGTATTTTGTTTGTGTGATGATGTCCTGATTATGTGGGGGCAGCTTTATGGTGCATTGAGAGCGGATTTTTAATGGTTCTTGCAGGAAATTGCCTGTTACATGGGTTTGGAGCTTGGGAAGATCAAGATTAAACGGTTTGCGGATGGTGAGATATATGTTCAGTTACAAGAGAGTGTGAGGGGCTCTGATGTTTATCTCGTGCAACCCACGTGCCCGCCTGCAAATGAGAATCTCATGGAGCTATTGATTATGATCGACGCGTGTAGAAGGGCTTCTGCAAAAACCATTACTGCTGTCATCCCTTACTTTGGATATGCCCGAGCTGACCGTAAGGTAACCTTGCATTGTAAGCTGATTTAGAGTTTATTGTGATATAGCTCTTATTAGCCTGTAGACAATCATAGATTGAAGGATGTAAAGTTGCATTAGTAATCAGAAGCAGCAATAGAGATAGCATTACCTGATGAACGATTTCAGAAATTTTGAGTATTTCTTGTAACTGCATTTTTTGAAAGAGAGATATAGAGATAGCAGTTATGTTTTTCAATTGCCTGCTTATAACTTTAAGCATCTATTTGCAGACTCAAGGGCGAGAGTCGATTGCAGCAAAACTTGTAGCAAATTTAATTACTGAAGCAGGTGCAGACCGCGTTTTGGCTTGTGATCTTCATTCTGGGCAGTCAATGGGTTACTTTGACATACCCGTGGATCATGTGCATGGACAGGTAGCTACATCTTATATAACATGGAGAACAGATGTCTTTACCTTATATAGAGTGATAAAAATAGGATATAATATTCGTTCAGGTGAATTTACTTCACTTCAGCATGGTTATTACTGACTGATTAGGTTCTTGTTGTAAACACAACTCCTGCAGCCTGTCATACTTGATTACCTTGCCAGCAAGACAATCTGCTATGACGATCTGGTTGTGGTATCACCAGATGTTGGTGGTGTTGCAAGGGCAAGAGGGTTTGCCAAAAAATTATCTGACGCACCTCTTGCTATTGTTGATAAAAGGCGTCATGGACACAATGTAGCTGAGGTGAGTTGTTCACATTGGAACAAACCATTATGCTATTCTGATGCTTCTGCACTGTACTAGTTACTTCACCTTTTTCGATTTATAAATGAAGGCCTTGTCACAATTTGATGGAATTCTATATTCCTACAGGTGATGAATTTGATTGGAGATGTTAAAGGGAAAGTAGCAGTAATGGTGGATGATATGATAGATACTGCTGGTATGTAATATTTGTGTTCAAGCCTTTTAAATTTCTCTATTAGTTGAGAAATGAAGAAATATTCATGGTCATGGGTGATAGCTCTTTAAACTGCTTTAGGATTGGCCTGTCTGTCTCTAGAGCATATTGGGGGGTTTTTAGTTTTAAAAAAAGTTGTTTTTCTCGTGATTGTTTTAAGGGTAGCTGATATGTGAGTGCCACAGAACATAATGCCTTGCTTAATTAAGTTAATTTCTTATCCTATTCTCTTGAGCTAATCTTGCTCAAGATATACATGCTGAAGCTAGCTCTAAATTTTCATTGATTTAATTTTTGAGTGAAGAACTTATTAAATGAGAGAACTACTGTACTCTTTGAGCATTAATTTCGCCTGAATTTTTTTTCTAATCGTTACCCTTTCTTAGAATTACTCTCAAACTCAATTTTTTTCTACCCCTTCCATTCGTCATATTCTTATGGTTGTATAATAGCTGTAGACTTTTTATGATTGCCTGATTCTTTGGAGAATGGAGATTGAATCCTGGTAACGTTGCTTTTTTTAACCTCATATGTCTGGGTTAAAATACATTGCATTTCTTAATCCATATAGTTTGTTCAATCTATTTTTAATTCATTGATGATATACAGGAACCATTTCGAAAGGTGCGGCTCTGCTACACCAAGAAGGGGCTAGGGAAGTCTATGCATGCTGCACTCATGCAGTTTTCAGGTACTACTCTATACCCAATCTACCGAATAATGCATGAGGGTTGTGGAACACAAAATCTTGGAAACATTCATTCACTAACAATATTAGTAACCTCATAGTTAGGCTTTTGTGACCTGTTAGTGTAAAATGACTTCTAGTTTTCATGACCTCGATCAATTGTGGGTCGGTACTTTTATAGGGGAAGATGTTTCTGTTTCAATATGGTTATATCTTGATCCCTATCAATCTTCCTCTTTTTGAGCCTTCTGATTGCGTTTTATTTTCTATAACATGTATATGTAATGCAAAACTTCTCAATTGGTTAGAAAACCTTCTTTGGTATATACTTGGATTGTTGTTGATGGTGTGACTTTCAATGTTCTATTCATCTGGCTTGTCGATAATCTACTGAACATATTTATGTAACTACTTTTTACAGTCCCCCTGCAATTGAGAGGTTATCGAGTGGATTATTTCAAGAGGTGATTGTAACAAATACAATCCCATTGGCCGAGAAGAACTACTTTCCCCAGCTTACGGTCCTTTCTGTTGCAAACCTCTTGGGGGAAACCATATGGCGTGTTCATGATGATTGTTCTGTAAGTATTAGCCTCAATCAAATTAGGATATTATGTTTTTCCTTTTCTTTCTTCACTTCTGAGCTTGCCCTTTTTTTATCTTCAAAGAACTACATAATGTTTAGATCAATTCTGTCAAACAGTGCTAACAGCTAGCTCTTTCATTCTAATGATTAATAATAACCCTGACTGTTGCAAATGGGTTTTTTAAACTCTCTTTCTGGGACCTGTGCTTGCTTTGTTTGTCCATTCTGAGGATTTAGCGACAAGCACCTTTGTTTTGACTATGTATTGGGCATTCTTTGATGTGCAGGGCGGCTTTGAACCATGTTCCAGTTTGGGAATTGATTGAGCAGTTTTCAAGGGAATTCACAGCCTAAGTTTGGCTTCTGACTCCAAAGCGACAATTGTTGATAGCAAACCCCATCCTTTCCTCTTGGTTATGATTAAGCAGATATCCTATGAGAAGAGACATGTTTATTTTTGTCACATTTTCTTGGCAGATTTTTAACTTCCCTTGTACGAATTCATTGGGAACATAGTTTGTGTGTAGAAATCTTGTATAACATAACTTGGCTTGATGCCCCTATACATAAGTAGTTGAATTTGTGATAGGATTGGCATTGGCAATTTGAACATTTTTGGCATTTCTGTTGTCCTTCTACAGGGGATTATTAACAGTAAAGCAGTGAAGGCTATCTATGCTGTGTTTGGAATGAAAAGTCTTGCTTTTATAAATGATTGAAATATACCTTTCATAAAAATATTATAACGTAAATTGTAAATTATATATCAATATGTTTTATTTGCAAGCTAGTCGATATTCATGTAAACAATCAATAAAGAACCACAAGTCTTTGGATACATTCTCATCCCAAATAGAATGGAAATTAATGTATAGAGAAATCTAAATAATATGCTAGTCTCTCTTTTTCTTGAGTTTCTCAATTTGAGTCTCCTTGTTTATCAATGTCTTTCTTCATAAATTGGAAACCCATAATGTACCGGTACTCCCCAGTCCCAAGACAACGCGGGCAGTAACCTAGACCACTCCCGCCACAGCTTTTGCACCTGCAGGTGAGCAAGCCGGTCATCATGACGATGATAATTATCAATTTTATGTCAGACGGCTGGTAAAATACAATGTGCTCCTTTATCTCACCATTTTGGCCATTCTCCTTTAGGAAGAATTTCAAGGTGTGGGCAGTTTGTCCTGCCTATAGACATGCATATAAAGAGCAAAGTTAAAAACTGGAGAAACTATGCGAGTGTAACAGTTATGTAACGGGAAATGAAGCTTGAAGAATGTGATAGAAAACACTATCAAAAGTAAGACTGATGGTACTAGATGAGTTTGAATACTAACAGTTACCAACTACCAAATTCAAGAGTGAGTTATGATGAACAACAGATAAGCCAAGAGCAAACAACCGATATTCAAGATTTGGATATAGTATCATGAGAAACGGGAGTTTTGTGAGACCAGTCAAAACAGTATTTGCCATTGAAAAGCAACTGAATATAACTTATTAATTTAAGAGCTTCTCACAGAAGCCAAGTGCAGCTTATGCAGTGTGGACATGGCATTCGGTATTCAGATCAGAGGGAGTGAGAGTCAAGAAATAAATAACCTGTTCCTCGGCAACCATGACAATCATTTCTTCCACTGCCTTTACAAACTACACAAGGTGGATCTGGCCTTCTTGTTATTTCTTTGTTTACATTAGACTGCAAGAAAATCACCCATCAAACAGATTTAAAAGTGGATGTGTCAATTATTGAGCCACAAGAAAACATGCATTCTCCTTTGTCATATATATGTGAAAAATCCCTTTGTCAGAGTCAGTGTTGATTCGCTAGAATGCAAGATTCTTAAATCGGCAGTAAAGAAAATATCAGTTCTTAAATCTCCAACCAAGATGTGGGTAAAACAAATCATCGGCCAAGGTGCTGCAAAAGTGTAAAATCTAAGATGGTCCACTTCGTCAAGAATGAGGCTACATTTTGGAGTACTAATTAGACCAGTTCACAGGGCCATCTTGGCAGGTCAATGCAACAAAAGTCTGACCTCATTGCTAACTTAATATCTCAATTTTATGATTCAAAAGGGCCTCAATGAAGCTCATTATCTTAAGCTTATGAGAAGTCTACAGCTAATAAGTATTTTACTTCTTCCAAATTCCTGACACCAACACTGATTCGATTATTATGAGTTCTTAAAAATTCGATCATTAAAGTTGCAATGAAGTCCTTTGGAATCACTTTTCCTTTTCGGTATTATATGTATCATCAGGTATTCAAGTTCTGAAGACAAACTAACTATGTTCTCTCCCACACAAACTAATAAAGGACACAAAATCTTTCGATATCAAATTTATTATCAGGTATTCAGGTTCTAAAGACAAGGTTAAATTCGGAGAATGACAGGCCTGTATATTGTTTGATGAAGAATTACTTGCTATACATTCTCTCCCACACACACACACACACACACAAATACAGAACACAATCTTAATCAGCTCCTCAAAGTTTTCCACATGTTCATGAACAGGCTTACTGTTCTTAAATCTTAATGCATTAGCTACATACCTGTTCCCTAAATTGAGACATTTCGTACATTAAACAGAACAAGATAACAGTCCAACAATCCAGGATGCCTTTGAAATCAGTCGTTTCATCATAACAAAGCAAAATTTGAAAACTAAGACCAATTCATCATAACAAAGCAAAATTAGTCATTTCATTTGGGTGGAGGTTTTACCTCAGTTCTGACAATCCAGGATGGTTTTGAAACTGAGAGCACATGCCTACTATTGGTTGCAGCATCTTTACCAGAGTTTGAGGCTTCCAGTCTAGGCAAACCCACCAGATTGTGAGCTCTCAACATTTCCTTCCGGTGGTCGGCGGCGGTTACGCTGTTCTATCCGACAGGATAAAGATAAATGACCCTCTAAATTCGATTGACTTCCTCAATGGTTTGAATGTGTTTTTTTCCTTGATTAACAAATAAAAAATCCGGATAAATGTTTGAGCAAAGTGCTCGTACTATAACCCCAATTTAAGTTTATGTGTAATTATAACTTTACCTTGTACTTAGATGAGTTTCTATCAAATGAATTTTGGTGATAAATAAAATTCAATTCGAACTCAAGGGGTATTTTTGTCTATTAACACAATTATATGTCGAAATTAGACATATCAACACGTTTAAGGTTATATTTTACATAAATTTGTCAACCAAGGGTTATAATTGCATTTTTCCAAAGCTAAGGATTGTATTTGCACTTAACCAATAACTAAGCGTTATCTAAGCATTTTGCCTTAAATATTTTTATGTTATGGGAGTTTCAACACTATGTCACCATTGTATCGTCCAATATTAATGCATACTTGCAATTGAATAGTTCGAGTCAAATTAGTCATAAGTGCAATTAGTATTCGGTTATTATCTTTTTATCTTTTCCACTCCCTATTGTGATTATAGTTTTAGGATTAGATATGTTATTCTAATCTTTAGTACTCTTTGCTTCATATACATAAAGGGATCAATGCACACCCTTATTTGCACACCATTTACACACCAAATCACGGCCATTTATTTCTAATCTGATTTAATGGTCATAAATGATTCAGATTTATTTATGTTCACCTTCTTTCCCTATAATTCCTCACTTTCTTTCTCGTCTTTCCTTCTTCGACGTCTCCTTCATGCTTCATTATTTCTCTGCAATTTTTTTCCTTTTGTTTTCTTTCTTCTTCTACTTCTCCTCTCCCAAATCTATTTGACCAATTTAATCTAACCAGAAAGTATTCTTTCTCCACACATCACCACTGACTCTTCTTATTTTATTCACTCACCATATGATGGATTTCACAACATCCTAAGTTCCAAGGGAGCATATAGGAGCTAATCGAATAGTACTTTCAAATAAAGGAGCCCATTTCCAGAAATCACTTCATCAAATTTATATTAATCTCAATCGTGTTCAGGGGTTTGATTTTGTGGGGAAACATTGCTTCATAATCTTCTTCACAGAACGTTGGGTTTGATGGGTGAAAACTTGAAAAATCTCTTAACCATAGCAAATTAAAATTTCATCGACTGCCAAACTTCTCGGTTGATGACCGCCAATTTTCATATGTATCAATCGATTTGCGAGTTCTGAAGCAGCCGACCGGGAACCCAGATCTCGCAAGCCAAGGAATGTTTTCCCAATCATTTCCCCTTTGGCAGAGTAACGATGATAGAATAGCAGCAGCGTTGGATAATTGAACAAAAAATGAGGGCTTTCGGGTTTCCAGTGTATACCCAATCGCAGGCTTATCTGAAGTTAATTCAAAATCGCCGGAAACGGTTGAATCGGGGAATTTCCGGCAAGAAGTGACGTTTGGTTTCAGGTCTTTTTTCTGCGATTTGATTGGGATTAATGCTCGGCAGAAAATTAGTTTGAGAGTAAGTGGTTTTTAATTAATTAGAAAATAAAATTAATCAATGGCTCAGATTAGATTTAATCAATGGCTGTGATTTGGTGTGTAAATGGTGTGCAAATAAGGGTGTGCATTGATCCCTTCCCATACATAAAATAGTTATAATTTATACCTAACTATAAGAAAATCTCTGTAATCTCACAAATCAACTTCTGTTAGAATAAATTATTCACCTTTGGTTGTTTATCATTTAAAAAGAAGAAGAAGAGGAGGTATTCTAGGGGTTACCTTATAATTTACCAAGCAAATCAATTGTGAATAATGTTTTAAAAATTAAGGCTAAACTTTTTTTTTTTTTTGAAAAAAATACCATTTATATTTGTGGCAGCCCAATTTTTTTTTTTTTTTTTTGCATTTCAAATAAAAGAAAAGGGCATTTCTTTCTTTAAAATTTTGTTATTTTATTGTAATTTATATATAATTTTTAGTAATGCACAAAAAATGTTCTTACAATGCACCTTTTAAATGCATGAAATGCCCAATGTGTAATACACTATGGGTATAGCATATAACAATTGGGTAAAGTTTATTGTAGATATAGTTCTTGAAAAATTACGGATGAAAGTGTCAATTTAATCCGACATTTCACGGCCATAAACTTAGACTTGGTCCGTTGATGAAAAATATTCATGCTAAATTCGGATGGAGTTTTGCTTCTAATTAATTATATATTGTGCGGAATTATTTTTGCACGACCATAGCACAATGTGACAAAAATCTGAGTTTTAGCATTTGTACTCTTCCCTGCAAATGTATATATGTATAGCTGAGCCATTCCTAAATATCATTTGTATTTAATTCATATAACACAAAAGGTAATTCAAAATTTATTCATTACCATCTCCTTCCACCACATTCACGTCATCTGGAATGCCGTAGGAACGCTTTAGGAAGCTACATATCATTGGATTTGGATAATACTCATTCATAATTTTCAAATGTTAAATGTTGGAACGTGGAACTAAAAACATCAATACAAAATGTTTTCCGAAAAAATGTGAAGCTTAAAACACTGGAAATGGATGAAACCTTATATAGTTAATTGTACCCTAAACTTATAGCCCTACATGTTGGGTTATATAAGTTTAATAGTTTAATAAATAAAAACAAAATTTTAAAATTTGATGGAAAAAAATTGTAGTAATCAAATAAAATGCCAGGAGAGCATATGTTGGGCAGTGCACGTGGTGCGCATGCGCATCTTCATTTTTGAAATTACAATTTGCACGTTGGAGATTTTGACCTAGGAACCAATGTTTAAATTGCAGCAGTGTAGTTTCTTCATTTAATTGGCATACAAATTTATAATGATAGAAGGATGATTTCATTCAATAAGAATATGTGGCAAATTTCTTGTGCTACTTTCTCTCTTTATTTTATGAAAGGATACATAATAATGTCTTGTCAAATCCAAGTTACTTTTGGAACTTTGAGAAGCTGCTAAAGCTCTGGGATCTGTGTGAATACTCTCTGATCAGCCTGGAGAAGAAAGAGTCTTCCCTTTCCAGGAGCTTTGCCGGTGTGTCAAACTCCGCTATTCTGCCTGCTCGAGATCCAAATACGCTATCAGCATGAGTGTAATCAACAAACTGAACATGAAATGGAAATCAATGAGCCCGATTTCGCTTACCATCACTGAGGACCAAGACAAGATCACTGTCAATGACAGTGTGGATCCTGTGAGCTATTGTCACCACGGTTCGGTCCATGAACTCCTGACTGATGATCTTCTGTATGGTCCCGTCTGTCGCAGAATCAACCGATGCAGTGGCTTCATCGAGGACGAGAATCGTGCTTTTCTTCAGCAATGCTCTTCCAAGACAAAACAACTGCCTCTGTCCAACACTCCAGTTTTCACCATTTTCAACCACTGTAAGTGACAGTTTCATTCATAGTTAGTAACCAAAATTCATATATTAAATTATGTAACATGCAAAAAAATCATATAGACTGTAACTCATCTTCAATCAAAAGTTATACCTGGAAATTCTAGCTTCTCGGGCTTCTGACGCACCAATTCACCTAGCTGACATTTGTCTAGAGCCTAAATTTTGAAAAACAATAACCACGTTACTAATGAGGAATCACAATGCAAAACAATGCATAAGATTGGAGAACTTTACCTCCCAAATTTCAGCATCGGAGTACTGGTCTAGTGGATCGAGGTTTCCTCTTACACTTCCCTCGAACATAGTGGGATCTTGGGGTATTATGCTAAGCCTTGATCTCAGATCATGAAGGCCTATTTTGGTAATGTCTACTTCATCGATCAGAATACTTCCCTCTGCTGGCTCAACTACCCGGAAGATGGCTTGTATGAGCGTCGATTTTCCACTTCCTGTCCTTCCAACTACTCCAACTTTCTTCCTCCCTGGAAATGTGCAACTTATGCTCTTCAGCACAGCTGGAAGGTGTTCTGCATAGCGAATCTGCGCGCATAGAATAAGCAGTTCAATAAAGAATGCAAAATAAAAAAGAATACTGAGGAGTTCTGTACATTAGTACAACTTGCCTTCAAGTTTGAGAACTGGATTTTCCCTGTTTGTGGCCAGTTTTCTGGTGGTCTGCAGTCTTCAATCAGCAAGGGTGGCTCACTAGGAAGGTTGGAATACTGAAGAATCCTTTCAACCGATATCATTTTATTTTCCGCGTTACATATGTTCCAAATCACTGAAGCTAGCTGAGAATTCAAGCTGATGCCATAAGTCACCGCCAATCCAGCAATACCTGGTTGGTGAATTTCATTTCAATCCATGAGTCTTTTGAGTTTTGAGAGGATAAGGATACAAAGTTACAAACACACATAAATTTGGAATGCAGTTAAGTTATCTTTACTTACTTGGATTTATGATTCCTGCGGGTAAAGTGACGAGTAAAACTAGTGAGAAGCCGAACACAAAATTGGAGAGCTGATTCAATCTGAAAGAGAGCCATTCCATTGCTGATACATTGTGAAACCACGGTCTCGAGTGGTTGTCGATCAGGCAAAGGTTAGAGTTAATAAAGCGGCTTTTCTGATCAAACGCACGAATTGTGGCTGCTCCAGCAAGAGATTCAGCAAAGTGATGCAATATCGGAGCTCTCTGTATCCCGGCTAAACGTGCAAGTTCTCTGGCCGTTGGTATGTAATACCGCTGAAAATTTGCAATGAACCAATGTAATTTTGTTTTGTTTGTGTCTAGGTTCTTAAAAGATCTGAGAATGTCTTACCTGGTACCAAATGCAAATGGCAGTAACAGGAATGAAGATGACAAAGACTTCCCATGCTACCTGAGACATTACAGTGATGGTTCCAAGCAACAAAATAACTGAAAAAGCACACCAGCCAATCCTGTTTGCCATCTCCAAGTCTAGCACACTTTGATCTGTAGATGCCTGTTTCAAAATGAATCCAAACATTAATCTCCACAAAAACCAAACTGCATTTTTTTTTAAAACCTTCTGCTCACCCTATTTAAAATCCTTCCTGTTGGAGTGGAGTCGAAGAATGCCATGGGAGCGCGGCTAATGCTGTACAGCATCTTGCTGAAGAGCTTCTGTGAGGTCTGGAGGCCTGTTATCGCCACTAGTGAGGCCCGGATAAGGACGCAGAGAGAGCTTCCAACAGCAAGAAGAACATAAACGAGTAAAACATAATTTATCCCGACAACCGGCTCATCGTTCCCAGCTGGACAAGCCCATGCCATCCAGTAATTGCTTGACACCTGTAAAACCTGAAATGATGACTGAGCCAGAAGAATCAGCGGCACAAAAGCACCGCCTTTGAATGTTCTCAGGTAAGACAAGTAGACATCTTTCCCAATGCTTCCTTTCTCTCTTTCTTCTTCCTGAACCAGCCTTCCATCTTTTTCAGTTATTTCTACAGATAAGTCATGCTCAGAATCTTGTTTTGTGACTGGAACTTCTGTAGTATCTGGATTGGGATCGAGCGTTCTACTCGATCCCTCTACTGTTAGGATAGATTCTAGAGCCTGATTGTGAGCACCGACAAGAAGCTCAAATCCCACATTATGTTTTAGAAGCTCTTCAAATGAACCAGCTTGTGCAATTCTTCCATTTTCCATCACCTGTAACATTTTAAGGCTACAACATTAGATATTTCTTAGTAGATGTCTTCAAATAAAATGGAACTGATGAATCTGTTTGATGATACACATCACTAATGATTGTGACTGACCAAGATTATATCTGCAGCAGGTAGAAACTCGACTTGGTGAGTAACATAGACTATAGTCTTATCCTTGAGGATCCCCATCAAGCACTCCTGCACAGATTATTCTCATGTTAAATTATTAGTGATGTTTATGTGGAATCAACGATTATATAGACTTCCAAAAAATAAAATATAGCTAAAAATGAAATAATTGCTAACCTGAAAGAGTTCTGTGCCTGTATGAGCATCCACTGCACTGAAGGGATCATCGAGGAGATAAATATCAGCATCTTGATAGACAGCACGAGCGATTTGTATCCTTTGCTTCTGGCCTCCGCTCATGTTGATCCCTCTCTCCCCTATCTCAGTTAGGTCTCCAGCTGAAAAAAGCTCAAAGTCTTTTGTTAGGGCACATGCCTCAACTGTCCTAATGTACTTATCACTGTCATAAGGACTTCCAAACAGAATGTTTTCGCGAATGTTTCCTGTCAGAATCCATGCGGATTGGGGCACATAAGCCTTTGTGCCGCTAACCTTAACTGTGCCAGATAGTTTAGACATCTCTCCTAGGATACAGGACAGCAAGCTCGACTTTCCTGATCCAACTGTGCCACAAACTGCCACCTTCATTCCTCTTTTAACCTTCAAGTTGATTTCATCAAGTGTAACACTTTTTACATCATTATCCCAACTGAATCTTCCTGAATCTATGTGAACTGAAACCTCGGATTCATCTTTAGGCGTGAATGAAACTGCGTCCAGCTGAATCTCATCTTCCTGGAGATAAGAAGCAATTCTATCTGCAGAAACTTTTCCCTGAGCAATCACTGATAACAAATCTGGTAGATTGAATATAGGATCTTGCAGCATTCTGAATGTAGCCAGCGCAGACAAAACCCGACCTGCAGTTAAGGGAATTCCCAGTAACACACATCCACCAAAAGTCACTGCAGAAATAAAAGTAGGTGATCCCCAGAAGAAGAAAGCGGTAAAGGCCAGCAGCTTCATTAACTTCCACAGCCAGTTGTACTCAGTTTTCCTTAAACTCTCCAATTTCTGCAAGTAAAAACTGTCCCATGCCTGAAGCTTGATTGTCTTCATATTACGCAGGATTTCCGAAGTTGCTTTCATCCTCTCATCTTTTGCATTCATGATCTGTGTCTGAAACCTCTTCTGAATATTCGTCAAAGGTATGTTTGAAGACATCAAGATCATAGTTGCAGCTAGCGCAATAAGCGATCCCAGACCGAGGTTTGTATGTAAAACAAAGACAGCCAAGGATATCTGAATAGGCAGCATCCATATTATATTCAAGTACCATATGAAATCAGTGATTCTTTGCACATCAACACTCATAATATTTATAATCTCTCCACTCGAACGGCTCTGCCTCGAAGTGCTGGACAAAACTAGCCCCTTCTGATAAATGTGTGATATAAGAGCAGCTCTCAACCGCATGCCTAGCTGCCGAGCCCCATAAATCCACTGCCTCTGAGCTATCGTCTCCACCATTTTCGCAGCTAGGAAAGCCAGCGCAAGTAGATAACCTGATCTTAAACTCCTCGAGTTCTTATCATTCAGGAAGTCCACAAGATCACTAATGAGATAGGGACCAACATAAGATGAAGCTGCACTTATTACTGCAAAAAGCGCGTTCAATGCTGCTTTCTTTCTTGCAAGAAGATAAATGGCCTTGTAGATGGATGGATTTGCAGTTCTGTCCTTACTGCTAACACGATCCAAGCAGTCATCGAAGGCGGGAGATAAAGTATGAGCGGAGTCCCTCCAATCAACTTCAGGAACTTCTTCCTGGTCAAGCGGCTTCTTGTAGCCGACTTCAAACAGCGGATTGAGCCAAGAGAAGGTCACCAGCTGAATCAGGGTGGCTTTTCCATACAAGCATTCTAATTTTCCTCCCAACTGTTTCTCACTCTTTTCACTGCTCAGCAATGGGGTAGTGATCTTAATATCATTCGGGATGTCGAATAATAACCCTGTTTTCCCTCTGATTGAGGAAACAAACATGCAGGTGGAAGCAAGAAGATTCAGAACATCAACAAAATCTTGCATTCTGAGGCTTCCATGATCATTTATCAGAGAGCCTCCGTCGAGAACCACTGATCCAAGTGACAGAAAGAAACTTGAAATCCACCAGAATTTCAGAATCCATGGCAGCTTCTCATGCTTAGCTCTAAAGATTTTATACAGAGAGACCAGAGAAACAGCCCAGCAAACAACATGCATAGCCTCGGATGAAAAAGCCGGGAGTTTTACCTTGCAGCGAGCTGCGCCGTCACTCTGCAGCATCAACAGCCTGAGGAAATGATTTGCAAACAGCAGAATGGAGCAGAAAGTGGTGAGCTTGTAACTCAGCCCGACTTTCGCACAAATCGGGTACTTTTCCGCAGTTATTGACATGCTCTTCCTTTGAGATTGGACAGCATTTCCTATGAATTGGAACAGAAAGGCTCCGAGGAAGCCTAACTGTAACACAATGGTGGCGTCTTCGAGCAAACATGGTGAAGAAGCCACCTGAGGCCATGCTATCTGGAACTGGAACTCAACAAACCTAAGACCTGCCACAACATTAATGGATATTTACAAAATCAAATTCTATCAGAATATAAGATATCAAGATATGCATATTCTTGCAGACAATTTTTCAAGCAATTGGAGTGCACAATTGATTTTTTCCTCAATTACGATAACAAATGAAATGAAATGAATGGCGATTGCATACTGTTCATATCAAGAGACCGGAGAATTATAGGAAGCAGTTCTCCGGAAAATTTCAGGTTTCCACCGTTGAATATATGCTGTAATATAATAACTAGGGTTTATGAAATGGATCAAAGCAGTCAAATGATGCGATTAGGGGAGAAATCCGGCGCAATAAATACAGCAAATCGCCGCCATGCAACGTGTAAACACTGTGATTTATTCTCATGATGATGATCGAATAATACGGAATCAAGCCAGCTAGCAAAGATTGTTGGTATTGATGAACAGTTTACCAATTCAATAACTTCTAAATTCTAACTTTTATTATTTTATTTTATTTGAAAATAACTTTTAATATTTTAAAATAAATAATCGAGAATTCATAGGATTCTCAACCTTAAATCAAAAATCACTGTCAGACCATACAGCCGACTTGATCAAGATTAATCAACCGCAAATAATTTAAGGTGGGGAATGCATGCTATCAAGACCAAGAGTCATTTATCTTTGGAAATCATTTCAATATAATATCTATTTAGTTTAATTTAATTTAGATTGAAGTGAAAATTAAACTGAACTAAACTAAACTGAATTGAAGTGAAAATTAATGTATTCAATAAACCTTAATTTCATCAAATTATATTTCTACTATACCGAACTAAATTGAACTGATCTACCGGCATAAATTGAATGGAAAAACTAGGATATGTTCTTCCTCTCCTGCTAGTTCAATTTAGCTAAAATATGACACGTTGAAAATCAATTTATTTTAGTTATATGGATTCTAATTTCATAATTAAGTTTAGGATTTGGATCCATTTTAAATGTATTAGGCCCTGTTTACCAGAGCTTATCTGTAGATCAGTTCAGTTCAGTTCAGTTCAGTTCAGTTCAGTTCAGTTCAGTGAAAATGTAATTGATGAAATTCAGGTTAATTCAGTTATGCTGATTCCATTTTTCAATACATCATTTTTACTTCAGTTCAGTTCAGTTCAGTCCAGTTCAGTTCAATTCAGTTCAGTTCAGTACATGGTGGAAATAAGCTCTAGCAAACACGGCATTACTTTTTTTTAAATGATATTATATTTTAAGGAAAGTTGGATTCAAATCCAATCAACATGACTAATTGTTTTAAAATGATGGTGTATCAAGTCCAAAAAGTAGAATATACATGACCATCTCAATTGGAAAATAAAAACACCAACAAAGACAGAAGAAAAGGGCAATTAAACGTGTGCGGTGTACAAGAGAGCTTAAGGTCAATTTCACAAGCTCAAAACAAAACATACATTCTGGAGGGCCAATGGTACTATTATAGTTTACGAGTATATTTTGTTTTTATTTTCTTCAATAAATGATAATGTTGTGAAAAAAAATTGAAATGTAATGACAATTATAGTAATTATAATAAGAATATCTGTACCATTTCTGGCTAGTTTAGAAATTTCAAATTTTCATTAACAAATTCATCCAAACTTGACTAATCTAATTATGGCTGTAGATAGCTTGGCCACCACTATTTATGTCTTTTAATGGACAAACATGGAAAGTAGAAACTTTAAGCTAATACTTTTTGTTAAATTAAAACCTAAATTATTACATGGTATATTATAATATACTTACAAAAAGTAACATATATTGTATATTATCTTTTCAACAATGTCCAAAATTAGGCAGATTGAGTGATTGGCCATATAATTAGGGGTTGCTCCATGGATGTTCATTTTTCTCTTGCAGGTCCGTATTTTTACTATAATACCCCTAATGTTGTTAAGATAAAAAATGGATTTGAAATCATAGGGTTCCATCAGGGGCATTATGGTAAAAATACGGACCTGTAAGAGAAAAATGGACCTGGAGAAATTGCTTATAATTACTGTCATGCACGTACATTTTTGTTTCTTATAAACAGGCTGATTAGTTAACCATTTAACCCATACTTTGATTCAACGTTTTTTGTTTTCTGGTGCAAGTGGTATTTGAAAAAGAGAAATATATTAAGATGCTACGTCCGCAAGAATAAACTGAAGAATTTACAAAAGAGTATTTTCTATAATTATTATAAAATGGACTCATTTTAACAAAATTAGCATATACGTGTCATAGGTAGATTGGATGTAATTTTTGTCGGAAAAATCGTTTGCTTTGTCTCAAACAAATTTTTTTCGTGACAAGAATTAGAGAAAATAGCTATAATATGCCATTTTGAATCTCTATATAACAATATGTAAGAAATTATAACCCGACTATGGAGCAATGAAATGTTCAACATTTTTTCCCAGACCATACTGGACTTTTTAAATAATACAATACAATACCTTTTCAAAAAAATAAATTTTCCCATGTACATTTCATATGGATGAAACTGTTGAGTTAGTTTCATAACAAATTTCCACAAAGATACTTACGTCTTCAACCTTATATACATGCTAATCGCACAATAACCAATTTTTACGACTGAATTTAGACTATTTAATTAGTCGACTGGGAAGAACTATATGAAGTGAGAACTACTACGAGCTAAGAAAGGAAGCTTACTTATAAGTGTACTTAAGTTGCTCAGAGCACCGGAACTTGACATGATTGCAGCTGTCTCCGGCCAACAGCAGCCGCTCGTGATGATACCGGCGCCGCTGGTATGGTCGGAAAACGTACTTTTCCGGCGGTGTGGTGATTAAAGAAGAAGAAGAAGAAGAAGAATGAGAGAGCAAAGAAAAGATATGAAAGTGGATATGAACTCAAATGAGTTACGAAAGCAAAGAATGTATAAGACATGAGGTTTGTGTATATGTTGTCATATATATGGTTTTAATTTGTCGTTTGCATTTGGATTATCTCACGTGAACCCAATGGTACTGGTGGATGCCCCCAATCTACACTATAGCATGATAGCAATAATCTTTGTTTTATTGCTTTCTTTCTTCCAAACTTAAAATTTGAATTCTAATATGATGATAGCAACATTTTGGCCTAGTTTGGCTATCAGCGTTTAGCTGTTAGCTGTTAGCGGATTTTATTACCTGTTAGTTGTTAGCTGATTCTATTAGCTGTTTTGACTAGCGGTTTGATTAGCTGTTTGTATTTGAGTGTTTGGCAAATGACAATTAGCTGATAGCTGTTTTGTTACGTTAAAAGACCGAAATAGACATTAATATAATTTATTATTAATTTCTTTTATGGAGTGTATTATTTGTTTTGAATTATCGAAAGGTATTTTTATTACCTATATTTATTTATTTTTATGCTATTTGTTATTTTATTCTTTATTAATATACCCATTTTCTTTAAAAAAATTAAAATGATTAACATTTCATAGTAATATATGTTTAGCTGGACATTTTAATATTAAGATATGAAATACTTGACATTTTAATCCGGTAAAATTTGATTAATATTATATGAATTTGTACGCACGCTAACATGATTAAAATTTGGTTTAGTAATTTGATTTTTTTTAAAAGGATATTTTGCAAGAATAAGGATAAAAAAGATATTTCGTAATATTGTTTTAATTAATTCTTTGTAAACGCTGCTCTTTCTAGCGTTTCAGAAACGAGAGGTTTCACCAAAACAGCTAATCAGAAAAAGCTATTCACCAAACACTAAGAAGAGCTGATTGACCAGTCAACTGTCCATATTTAACCCAAAAAGCTAAACGCTACTCAAAACTCTCGTCACCAAACGGGATTTGTGTTATTTTTTTCCTAATTTTATTCCTTCTTAATGGTGGTGCATGGATCATATTAATTTGCACCATGAATCGGAAAAATTATAAAACATTTATAGCAACATTAGATCATGTTAACTAATTTCTTGCTAAATTGAATTGAATTAAAATAAAATAAAAATTAATGTATTTAAATTTTAAATTAGTATGATTTAATTGACCTGAATTTTATTAAATTATATTTAAATCCATTGAATCTAATTGAACGAATATACATTTTTTTTTGAAAAATTCATTAATGTTGGGAAACGCCCAACCGCTTACAATAAGTGGAATCAAACATCTAGTCTAAGTATCATATCAAGGATAATCAAACTAAATGCTAATCAGACTAATTGTCCTATTACAAAGATGAGATCCAATAAAAGAGTAATATCCCCTCAGAAATATACTGCCACCAGCAAAGTCGTACTAGCAAAAACCATAATCTGCTTAACAAGGGATCCGTATCCAAGCATAATCAACCATGTTAATCAGGGATTTTCAACATGTGCAACACCACGAACACGTTGACATGTGTAGTTCAAGGGTAACACCTTGATTCAAACTGTAAACACCTTTATCCAAACTGCAGACGCATTGAAACACAAAACCAAGCATCCAAATACGATCTATCTATATTTTCAAACTGTAAACACCTTGAAAATCATACATCACTAAACAAAACACGATCCACGATCCACATAAGGAGATCGAGAACTATAAGCAAAAATCACAAACCACGACATGTTCAATCAGATCGGGAACAAAACATTCACGAATAACTAAATCACTGATTCAACCGATCAAATCGAAACCAATTGTAATGTGTGAATCACACTTATTCTAAGTAGCAAAGAATCAATAAACGGAAGAACAATGATTTCCCCATCTCCCATGATGGGAAGATGGGAAAAAAAATCAAAGAAGAAGAGAGGTTTTCAAGGTGACCGCGGGGAGGGTTTAAGGAGAGGAATTAACGAATATACATATAAAGAGCACAATGCTGCTCTAAACCTTAACCGTACCCTTTGTAATCTTTCTGGTTTTTGGTTTTTAATAAAAGTTGATTTTCAAAAAAAAGAATATACATATAAATTCAGAAGAATATAGCCCAAATTCAATACATTCCCGTGCACAAACTTTAATTTGAGACACCTTAAATACTAAGCCAGACTAAAGACTACCCAAAATCAATATGAACAAATCTAACCTCATTTAATAATATTTAAAAATAAAATACATAACACCAATCACATGTAAACGTTTGCTTAGAGCATCTCCAATGCAACACTCTCAATCAAAAATATTGATGGTCACGTAAGATTGATACTCTAAAATTCTAAAAATCTTCTCCAATCCAAGCATCAATTAAGGGGTCAATATTATGTGTCACATGACATGGATTGAAAGCATAAATTAAGGGGTCTATACATTGATGCTCAATTTGAAGGCATCACTTTGCCAACTTAACATATTTAGACCTTTTTACTAATTTAATCAATTAATCATTCCATATTTGAATTTAAAAATTAAATGTAATATTTAATTCAATAATATTTTTGTGACAATTGATGGTTGCATTGGAGAGCCAAACTTCAAAATAAAAGTTTTCAATCTTACATCACATTGACGCCCAATACAATTTTGACAATTTGAACCTATTTTTACTCATGACCCTCTCACCATTGGAGATGCTCTTACACTCTTTCCGGTGAAGAAAGGACCAAAAATGGTGAGGTGATGATTTAATTCCCTTGATAAAATGAGGGAGATATGAGAATTAAAGGATGATGGTGTAAGTTTTTTGTTTAAGTCGAATATCCCAAATAAATTTACATAGAACTTTTAATTTATTTTGAAAAAATATTTTTTAATTCAAATAATTTTAGCCCACTCCAAATCACCTGTCTAAATTAGTGAGTGTATTAAAAAGAGAAAAAAAGAAGAAGGTGAGAGAAAATGGAGATCCGTTGGTTTAGAATAGAATAGAGGATCAAGATTCTTGAGTTAAAATAAGTGAGGGCATTGACCCTTTTTTATAATAATATTTTTTTTTTATTTGACTCAATCGAATGTAATTTAATTTTGTAAATTAAACATAAATTCCGAAAAAACACAACTCAGAAAAATACAAAGCTTGTTTCAGATCTTGGATCGTGATATATATATTAGTAATACAATATATTCTCTCGTAGAATCAAATTCAGAACAAGATCACCACTCTCTCACTTGATAAGCTAATATTTAAAATATGAAATCCCTGCGGCAGGATAGATTTGGTCGATCTGGTTTTGGCACTGGTCTTATTCTTTATGTTTTAAATGAAATTCGAACAAAAATTTCCACTCATATATTACTGAAGATTTCAATTCGCTTTAAAGGTTTGAATTTTCTTAATGATTTATAACTAATTTTTTTCTTGAAAAGATTATAGTATGATTTCAACCCATCGTCAACGGACCAGACCATGATTTCTAAACTGAAGTTCATTTTTCTTTGAAAAAAAAAAATCTAATTTCAACCCATTTTTCATTTTATATTGATAGGTGGAAGTGTCAATTTGATTTAAATGATGTTAGTGTGGATGACAAGTTATTATTCAATTGAAATTTTTTTGTAGGTGTTACACTACAGTGTCTGATTATATTTGTGGCTGATTTATTTAAATAACGTGGATTTATTTAGCTAACTCATTATTCGATGGTGTTGAGCATTTTGCCATGGCCTTTCCGATGAGCTGCTCGAATAACATGGTCAGGAAGGAGGTCGAACTGGAAGTCCCATTGTGGAAAAGCTAAAGGGCTGATTAACAAGAGTCGAGTTAAGTTTCTGTTAATTGCCAAACGTGTCCGAGTAAATGTAATGTGGTGTACGGACTAGCTTCGAAGGTAAATGTAAACATGCTTTCAACAATCATTTCAAAGATCATCTCATAATCATGGTCTACTTTCATAAAAGAGAATGTCTCAATTGAGACTATGGACAAATGATAGTCTGTTTACTTTTAATATTGACATTTTACATATTAAGCATGATCATTCAGTGTATTATTGTTGATTCTATCACTTACAAGTCTGATCTTTCCAGTTTCAAGACCGATCTTTTACCTATAAACCGATCTTTTACAAGCTATTAAGCATTAAATAGACCAATTCAAAAGAATTTGTCTTCATAAAATGCAAACAAATAATACAACATTTGACCCACTCAAAACAGAATGACCACTCGACATATGTGATCGGTAGACTAGGATAGAGTATAATTAGATTAGATTAGATTTTAAAAAAAAATTCGTGTATCATATTTGATCGTCGTAATGAACCCTAAAAATATACAGCATTTGGAGAGCTATTAATGTCCCCGTACATGTCTCGATATTTCAATTAATGAAATATAACATTTAAAAAATACAAACATATAATACAACATTTGAAGGGGAAAAAACAACATTTAGAAAACCGTGCAACATTTATAAATAATTCACTACTAATATGATTGATTAAAACATAGTTCAAAATAGACAAATAAAAGCATTTATGGTACATACTTATTTTTCAGTTTAGTTTAGTTCAATTCAATTCAGTTCAGTTCAATTCAGTGCAACAAAAAATAAACTCTACCAAACAGGGCCAAACTCTCATATGAAACACACATATCATGAACTTTCACTAAACATTAGCATAAACGAAAGTAACATCCTATTGAAATTAAAGTAAAATTGAACAAATAAATGTACAACATCAATTAAATACCATCAACATCAAAAGAATACTACGCAGTATCATTTGCCTAACATTTATTCTGCTTCGTATGAGATTTTATCATTTCTTAAATGTATTACTATTATTTATTGAGGTCTAAATTAAAAATATGTATTAAAGGAACTAATTTAAAATAAATATATTTTATTTTAACATCACACCTGTTTTTGACGCTCTCATTGGAGACACGAGGAGCCTTTCCATCTGATAAAGTGAGGACCAAGAGCTGCCATTTTGTCCTTGCTAGCTCCCACCGCTTCTTTCCTTGCCATTTTCAGAGTTTTGCGAAATCTTTATCGTCATCTAAACCAGGCCTAACATGCGTATTGCCTCGGCGGTCTTTAACGTCTTAAGAAAAGCTAAGGATTTCAACTGGTCGGATAAATGTGAGAAGGCCTTCCAAGATTTGAAGCAACATTTATGCTTTGAGTCCAAAATCTCTAAAAGTTATAAAAATCTCTATTATACAAAAGCGGTTGGACTTGCTCTTAACACAAACACACTTTCAATGGTTCCATAGAGAGTTGATTGTAATTTTTCAAATTGTATAGCATCACTGCTTGCCATTGTTTCACATCCCACATCCACGTATACACGACCGTTAAGCACGAATGTCGTACAAAGCCGCAGAACTGCAATAAATGCAGTACATTCAATTCAGTTTTATGTGGTATATTTCATTTACTTTTGTGTATTTCATATTTATTTTTCTACTACAATTGAGTTAAAAAAAATATATATTGATAGATATTAGAAAAACATGTGGGACATTTATAGCTATAAATATGGTAGCTCACCATCGTGGGAGTATGTTGCTCGTCACATCATTAGTTTGTTTGAAAAATAACACGGAAAGACAAACTACATTTTGCCATTGCCATTGGAGATGCTCTAAATATGAATAGATTATTGAAGCACACATATCATCAATCATCAAATATGTTTTTTTACGGAAGATGAGCATGAACGAAAGCAACATCCTATTGAAATTTTAAGGTGAAATTCAAGAAAACAAAATAAATAAAATTAATTCTAATACATAATTAACATCAATAGAATATCAAGCAATATAAAAAAATATAATATAACATTTTTATGTATTACAAGAAATTTTCTCATTTCTTAAATGTATTATTATTTATTGAAGTCTAAATTAAAATAATTTTTTAAAAGTAATAGCTATAAATAAATGTAACAATAAGACCCTGTTTACTAGAGGTTATTTCTTGATGGTACTGAACTGAACTGAACTGAATTGAACTGAACTTAACTGAACTGAAGTAAAATTGATGTATTGAAAAATGGAATCAGCATGACTGAATTAACCTGAATTTCATCAAATTACATTTCACTGAACTGAACTGAATTGAACTGAACTGAACTGATCTACAGATAAACTCTGGTAAACAGGGCCTAAGATAGCTACTTTTTAAAGTAGCTACTTTTAAAGTAATAGCTATAATTATTTTTAAAGTAATAGCTACTTTTAGAGGACATCAATGTGTTAAGTTGTTAACATTTTTTTTTTTAACAAGGTAACGTGTGAAAAGATTTTCCAAGAAATGAATCTGATTACGCAGAAGAAAAGGAAAACAGTCCATTGGAGCAGCCCGTAATCCCAATCCTGGTTAGTTTCAGTTTTCCTATGGGCCCTTAAATATAAAAGGAATCCAGCCCAACACAAAGCTCCAGATATCCTAACAAACACAAAACCCTAGCACTCCTCTCTGCTCTCATCTCTCACCGATATCCTCCCAAGCGGCCAAAATTACAGTCAGTCGTCATCTGCGACACCGCATAGGAAACATGGCGACTGCAGGTATGTCCATGGAGGACATACATGCTCGAGCTGAAAGCCTTGGCATAAGTTTTTCCACCGTCGATCTGGACTCCATTCAGCTTCCTCCCGGGGAACGCTTTGGCATTGAAAGGTTGGTTGATCAAAATCTTTTTGTTTGGCATCTGAGTGTGATTATAATTATATTTTAAGTGTTATTTGTTGATGTGATTTTGCTTTTTTTATTTTTTTATTGTGTTGTTGTAGTGATGATGAGGACTTGATGGATGAAGGGGAGTTGGAATTTGAGGGGGGTTTCGGGAATATTATAGTGGTAGACAATGTGCCCAAAGTTGCAAAGGAGAAGTTCGACAAATTGGAGGGTGTTATAAGGAAAATATACGGTCAGATTGGTGTGATCAGGGAAGATGGCTTGTTTATGCCTGTTGATGCTCAAGGCATGACTTTAGGATACTGCTTTGTTGAGTTTAATACTCCTCAGGTGAATTTGTGCTTGAATTGCTCTATGGTCAATATTTTAGTTCATTCTGATTGTGGTTTTGTTGCCCTGAAAGATAGTTCCTTTGTTATTGTAGGAGGCCGAACTTGCAAAGGAGACTACAGATGGGTACAAACTAGATAGATCTCATGTATTTAAAGTCAACTTGTTTGATGATATTGAGAAATACATGAAAGTTCCTGATGAATGGGCTCCCCCAGAGACTAAACCTTACACCCCTGTGGTTAGTCCCTTTTACCATTTTTACTCCTCTACATTAGTGTTTCATCTTGTACTAGTTATAACTGTTTTCTTTGATGGATTGTGCAGGAGAACTTGCAGAAATGGCTAACTGATGACAAAGCCAGAGATCAGTATGTTATTCGTGCTGGGTCTGAAACAGAGGTTCTGTGGAACGATCCACGGCATCTAAAGCCAGATCCAGTCTATAAGCGTGCGGTCAGTGATCCTTCTACTGAATGTTTCTTTCATTGTAAAAAACTAGAGGTGTTTTCTCATGGATTTTGGTGTTTTTTTTGCTCTTTCAGTTCTGGACTGAGAGTTTTGTGCAGTGGTCACCTGATGGGACCTATCTGGCCACACTTCACAGGCAGGGTGCTGCTGTTTGGGGTGGTGCCTCTGCTTTCAATCGCTTGATGCGCTATGCTCACCCAAATGTAGGTTTCTGACAATTAATTTACTCATTACTTGCTTTAGTTGTATTGTTGATATATACTCTTGGTCGTCAATTGCAGGTTCAATTGATTGATTTTTCACCAGGTGAAAAGTTTTTGGTAACATTCAGCCGACAAGTTTCAGGCAATCCCCGCGACCCTGATGTAATTTCTCATCACCTCTTTATCTTTTAAATTAAATTTCAAGCTCTTCAGTTGATTTTTTAATTCCTTTGAATTAGGATTAGAGATTGGATATTTGTTTAAAAAGTGTGTTTCCTTAGAATGATGCTCAATCTTTGTTTTTGTGTCTTTGCTAGAGGGTTCTGCTCAACATTTTTGATGTCCGAACTGGAAAACTTATGAGAGATTTCAAAGGAAGTGCTGATGAATTTGGAGGAATAGGGGGTGCTGCTGGTGTACCCTGGCCCGTGTTCAGGTGATTTTGAGTTGTTGTAATTGTATATTCTTTTACTCCATGGCTTTTATCCTGTTGTCAATTTGTTTTATTTACATAAATATTTTCAGGTGGGGTGGTGGCAAGGATGACAAGTACTTTGCCCGATTGGGGAAGAATGTTATCTCTGTTTATGAAACTGAGACCTTTACTCTAATTGACAAGAGATCCATTAAGGTTGAGCATGTGGTGGACTTCTGTTGGTCACCAACTGATCCTATGCTTTCACTCTTTGTTCCAGAACTTGGTGGTGGAAATCAGCCTGCTAGGGTGAGTCTGCAGGCTATATTGGTGTCAATTATCATTATTCTTTGATAAGTACTGATGGTTGATATTTATGTTTATTTGTAGGTAAGCATTGTGCAAATCCCAGGCAAAGAGGAACTGAGACAGAAGAACCTATTCAGTGTTAGTGACTGCCAAATGTATTGGCAGAGCAATGGAGATTATCTAGCTGTGAAAGTTGATCGGTACACAAAAACCAAGAAGAGTACCTATACTGGGTTCGAACTGTTCCGAATCAGAGAACGGGATATCCCCATAGAAGTATTGGAACTTGAGAACAAAAATGACAAGATAATTGCCTTTGCTTGGGAGCCGAAGGGCCACAGATTTGCTGTTATTCATGGTGATAACCCTAGGCCTGATGTTAGTTTCTATTCAATGCGAACTGCTCAGCATAGTGGTCGGGTTTCTAAGCTTGCAACTGTCAAGAGCAAGCAGGCTAACTCTCTATTTTGGTCACCAACTGGTCGCTTTATTGTATTGGCTGGGCTGAAGGGCATGAATGGGCAGCTAGAGTTCTTCAATGTCGATGAGCTTGAAACCATGGCAACTCCTGAGCATTTTATGGCAACTGATGTTGAATGGGATCCTACTGGAAGGTAATTCTAGATCTCATTGCATTGCATAGCGTTGAATGAATTTATGCTCTTTTATACAGAAATAATTATAGCCATATATGTATTTTCTCATAATAATTAAAACTTTTTCATAGGTATGTTGCTACAGCAAGTACTTCAGTCCATCACGAGATGGAAAATGGTTTCAACATTTGGTCATTTAATGGAAAATTGCTGTATCGGATCATGAAGGATCACTTCTTCCAAGTAAGTTTCACTATCTGCCTTTTGTATTCAAATTTTCTTTTTAACTGCTTCCTCTAGTTAAGCTTAAAGATGACTATTCATCTGTGTAGTTTGCATGGAGACCAAGGCCCCCAACCCTGTTGAGCCCTGAGAAGGAAGAGGAGATAGCTAAGAACCTGAAGAAGTACAGCAAGAAGTACGAAGCTGAGGATCAGGATGTCTCCCTGCAATTGAGTGAGCAGGAAAGAGAGAAGAGAAAGATAATGAGGGAAGAATGGAATAGATGGGTGAATGAGTGGAAGCGATTGCAGGAAGAGGAGAAAGCCTTTAGGCAGCAGCTCAGGGATGGGGAAGCAAGCGATGAAGAAGAAGAATATGAGGCCAAAGAGGTCGAAGTTGAGGAGTTGATCAATGTTACTGAAGAAGTTATTTCTATGGATTAGGAGTGGTCTCAGTTGTGATGAGTTTATCTCTCTTGATAGGAGGTGGTCCCAATAATGACGAGTTTCATTTATAGTTTGCTGAGAATGTTTGATTTTATGTTATTTTGCACAATCACTGTCAGGTGGGGATTTTGAAATTGGTCGACTATATTGCCTTCTTTTTGTATTTGACTGAAGTCATTTTTGTTTCTTGAATTTTTTGTTGTTTTGTTGAAGTATTAGATTTTTATCAGGGTTGTTTCTCGTTTTTGGAGTTGTTAAAACATGGTTTATAAGATTTTTATAGTCCATAAACCTTATAAATGAAAGATTTAGGCCATATGAAAAATATTGTTTAGCGTTTCTAGCTCCTACAATCTCATTGTGTAAGGTTTTAGAAAAATATGTGATTTTCCCAATAATTGCTAGAGCTTAGTTTTTGCTGAACTGGACTAAACTGAAATAACTTGAATTTCATCAAATTTGCATTTTCATTAAACTAAACTGAACTGAATTGATCTACAACAGATAATTTCTGGCAAACAGGGTCTAACTGAATTAATTTGAATTTCATCAATATATATTTTCATTAAATTAAATTAAATTGAATTAAACTTACATATAAGGTCTGGCAAACCGGCCCTAACAAGGCAAAAGATTTAGCAAAAGAATGTAATAAAAAAGCTAGTGCAATTTTTATATTTTCGTTCCGGAAGATGGAGTCATAAAATGAATACACTTGATTAAACGAATGCTATTTTTTAAAATTTTTTTTGATAATAACGAATGCTAATTTACATAGTAATAAGAGGGGCAATTTGAGGCCGCAGATGTTTCATGATTCCGATGTCCTCTTCCTCGTCAAAAATTACATTCAAGATGGGAAGAGAGCATCTTAATGTAATCAATTTCACGCACAATTTTGGAGTTCTTTTTTATTAATGTCTCGCTCCTTCCTTGAGTTTCTTGACTAGTTCTAGGGCATTTTTTTGCCTCTTTTCGGCATCCTTGTCCCATGGTTGTTCCTGATTTGCAAGAAACTGTTTCATTGCCTTAGCCCTCTTCTTGGCTTGCTCCTCGCGTTTCTTTGATGTTTTGAGGCCTCCTTCTTCTTCGGCTTTACGCCATTTCTCATATTTTTCCTTAACCGCTTACATCACTTTGTGGGTTTTAGTTAGGTTGAATTTGCGAACCTTATCGTTCTCGACTTTAGAGTTGTAGAGCTTGTCCAATGGTGTATCCCAATGTTTCTTCCTCTTTCTCTGGTTAAAGATGATTTGTGGAAATGTATGGAATTGATGGATCCTTATTTTTTGTCTTAGCTTGTCCCATGATTTCTTCTCTCTCCCCGATTCAAATTAGGATTTAGATTTATTGAATTTTTGGACTAAAACTTTGGGATTTTTTATAGAAAAAGAAACAAGTGAATTTATTAATATTGGGGAAGATGGGCAAATGATTAAATAATAATAGGCCATGTAATTCGGAAAACAAAGAAAATTTTGAGTTATTTGTGTAGTTGAGCTTTAAAAAATAATCAAATTAATGATGGAAAGCATCATTTGACGTTCATTTATTTATAAGCATAATTTATATATTTATTTCTTATTCAACATAAGTAAATAGAATTAAATCAGTCAAAGGATAAAGAATAAATGTTTTAAATAATTATTATAATAAAATTTCTTCAATCTTATACTCGTATTCTTCTTTACTAAATTGAATTTGAATTAAGCTTTGGAAGAAGAGGACAAAAACCGTTACTTGACTTGGTCCTGGCCCAAGTATCCACAGAGGTGACCGTTACAGTGACAGCTAAGGATGTAATACGCGTTAAAGCCAGGCGGTGCAATCGGACGGTCAGAAAACGTTTTAAAAATGGATGGAGGGTTATAATGGTAATATAGCTTTGCCCTAATTTGATCCCCAATTCGGAGTACTATAAATAGGCCAAATCCTTCTGCCATTTCCTCAGTTTCCTCAGTTGCAATCCTACTGCCTTCTAAATTCTCTCTATTCTCCCCTTTTCTGATCTCCCTTTTCTGATCCAAAACAAATAAAAAAGAATCTCCCTTTCTCTTTCTCTCGATGGAGATCATCAATATTGAGGATGACGTTGATGCGTTCATCGAGATCATCAACATTGAGGATGATGATGATGAATTGAACTATGGCGATGGAGAGTTTTGGAGCCGCGGTCGATTGCTCGGAGAAGGTAGTTACGGCGCAGTGTTCTTCGGGAATACAAAAGACAGACCGGATTATCCGAGCAAGATCGCCGTGAAGTCGGCGGAGATGAAATTGGCGGAAACCCTCCGGCTAGAGAGGAGTATTATGAGCCACTTCTCCGGTTGTTCGAGTATAATCCAGTGTTTCGGAACAGAAATGACCCACCGGAGCGATGGTAAATTGATTTACAACCTACTTCTTGAGTATTGCTCCGGCGGAACCCTAGGTGATAGAATCCGAAATACCAGAAGCAAGGGTTTGCCGGAAATGGAGGCCCGGCAGTACACGAGGTCACTCGTTGAAGGGATTATCAGGATTCACGATGAGGGCTTCGTTCACTGTGATTTGAAGCCGGACAACATTTTACTCTGCCCAACAAATGGAGACGAATTTGTTGCGAAGATCTGTGATTTTGGGCTCACGAAATTGGCCAAGGAAGACAGGCAGAGGCGGAAATCAGACAGGGCTTGGCATGGAACGCCTTGGTACTTGGCTCCCGAAGCACTCAGGGAAATGGTGCAGGAAACTCCGACTGACATTTGGGCACTCGGAATCATCGTTCTTGAAATGCTCACCGGAAAACCTGCCTGGGATTTGGAGCAAGGTACCGGTACAGAGGCCGAGAAAGTGATCCGGCAGATTCAAAAGACAAGCTCTATCCCCAAACTTCCGGCAGGTCTCTCACGGGATGCCAAGGGTTTCCTGCAGTCGTGTCTGAGGAGAACGCCCAAGTGCAGAGGAACTGCCAAATGGCTGCTTCGGCATCCTTTCATCAGTGGTATTCGAGTCGGCCCTCGATCGCTGCCTGAAACTGGTATTGATTTGACAAGACCATGCGTCCAGCCTTCACAGCTCAATGCCGAACAAATTCCGAAAATTCGAATACGTTTTGCTTAGATTATGCTGAATCTAGTTTTGTAGTATCATTCAGTCCTTGTACAGTACCTACATTAGTACCTATTGTATGCAACTTACTGTATTCATTCATTCATTAAAGTAAAATCAGTTTTGCATTCTTCTATCTTTGTGTTCTTGTTTTGGTTGTTTTGTGTTCTTCTATCACTTCAATCTTGTTAGAGTTATGACTTCTAGGGTTTGTTTCCAAAATATTTTTACTGTTACAAATGGAATTAAACTAGATGCTCCATTACACATGGTAAGCAATTAAGATAAAAATATAATCATAAAACATATTCAAAGTCTCTTACAATATGTTAATCAGCCTAGTATTAACAGCCCTACAGTTCCTCCTGATCTCGCCCGGTAGCCCTGATTGCAAGTCCCCCATCTTGATCATCCCTTCAACAAATGCACTAAAGAACTCATTCTCATCAGCCTCGAAAAGCTTCACAAATGGTCTAGTTACCAAATTCGTGTACAAAGTTTGATCGGAGTTGAGAAAGCCTTTCCCACTGGCCAAGTCCCTGAAGTACTGGTTATCAAACACTTGAGGTGTTGCATCCAAATCAACAGTCACATTTTCATCTCCGCCAATAGGGCACAACTTGTTTAGCGTTTCCCGGTATTTGGGCTCGATTGTGGGATCTGGTTTACCAGTGCCTGATTGGTTGTACAGCCGGAACATGATGGAAAAACACCTGCCTTTTCCGATAGAGTGGGAGCCCGAGAGTGCTACCAAGTCTTTGACAGAGAGATTGTATCCTTTAAAAAGATCGATAAGGAATGTGGCATTTGATCTGGGACTTGGCATTATGTTGCTTGAGTTTTCCTGGCTTGCTATCAAGCTGTCTAGCCTCCCTAATTTCACCTCCCAGCTTGGCCCTCCTGTCTGTGCAACAACAACATATACACGTGTTAAGCTTTTAGCATAGGTTAATGAGTTACATGTTATTGTTTAAAAACATACACTAGCCAATTACAGAGAAAGGTGGGTGTTCCATATTTTAGAACATTCAACAAAAAGGGCTGTAGCAATAAAAAGCATAACCAAAAATAAGACAAATGTGAATGTTATTCGGAGCCAAAGGTGCTTCTGTTATCATCTATACCATGATTTCCCAAAATCTTATTTGGAGTTCATATTCCAGTCTAAAATGAAAGGAGAAGAGAAAACAGTATGCGTGTGCGTTTTACCAGAAAAACAGCATCCCTAGCAGCCATGATTAGAACATCAGCACAAGAAACGGTTTCAGGGCAAACTTGCTCCAAGGCAGCCTTGGCATCGTCAATAACGTCAAATGATCTGAGGGAATTGATATTTGATAAGGCGAGTTTCTCCCCTAGCATGTTTGGGGTGTCATCCAGTAACACAGACCCATCACACCCCTGCCACCATTCATTTACTTTCCATTCCAGAGAAAATAATCAAATTTATAAAAACAAACATCATTTATGGCTTTTCCTTTAGAGCCGAGCTTACATTGACGAGGCAGTCATGAAACTGCAAGCGCATAACAGAGGCAGCACTTCGTGGCTCTCTAGCCAAGGCCTCCCTGATCACGTCCCGTACTAAAAATTCAGCGTCTGGGCAGGTCTCGGAGTAGAAGCCAGGCCTGAGCTCTGCACCACATAACAATAGGACTGGAAAGAAGAAGAGGGCAAACAAAGAAAAGGACATTTTATCCCCCTGCATGACTTCAAAACTTGCACAAAAAAGTCCTAATGCCAAAGAAAAATGTGTCATTTCCACTGAGATACCAAAATGACTAAATTAAGAGCAACAGCTAGTAATGCCTAAGAGCAACAGCTAGTAATGCCTAAGAGCTCATCCAAACTATCCTTAATTAGGGCATTCAAAATATATAACATTTCAGCACCCTTTCAACACTAAAGAGTTAATTCACATCATACAAGGCTTTCAATTTAAATTCACTAATTCACTACGAAAATCCAAACATTTCAACTCAAATGTTTTAGTAATAATCCCAGTTTAGCATTATAGTCAGGACAAAACAGATTCTTAAGAAAAGAACATTAACTAAAGCAAAAAATCAAACAATAACAAAACTGAAACTGTGTATAAATCAACATGGACATGCCCAGAAACACACAATTCACAAAGGACCCACTCACCGGTTACGGATACCACTTCTCGGTGACACTGGAGATGGCGGCCACCTCAACAACCGCCCGAATCCCTCGTCGCACTCTTTGTCACCAATCCCCACGCCCAATACAGACGCAGAGGAGAAAATCAGCTCAAAATGTTGCCCTTTCGATTTTTTCTGGTAGAGATTTCGAATAAATCACTGTCAATGTGGAAATAAATGTTTTTGAATACTTTATTGCAGTGTTAAAATATTTTTTGTTTTGTTTAATCTTCATGTTTATGCACACTTTCTGATGACACGTTTACTTTTGGTCAATTATATCGTCAAGAAAAGGGGAATGAGTGGTAAAGAATGAGTTTGAAAGGTTGAAAAGTAATATATGATCGATGTTAAAAGAATCTTATCAAAAATATAAAGAATGACTATATTAGTAAATTAATCTAAATATGCAAGTGTTATTTATTAGAAAATTGGAGGGAGTAATCATAGCTCCAGCCTCGTTGTACCATTTGGTCTGGGTTTGTTTTGGTTTTGAAAACAAGCTTGATTTGATGGTATTTATTATTATTATTATTATTATTTTGTTTGATTTGATGGTAAAGAAAAGTGTATTAGTATTTCTAATTCTTTATTGAGTGTTTATATCCTCGAGTTTTTGGAAATTATTGTGATATCTGGCCCTGTGTGGTTCAGGTTTTAGTTTTGGGTTTTGGTTTTGGTTTTACCCAAAACCCAAAACCTTGTTTGTTTCGCACAAGGTTTTGGTTTTTGGTGCAAAACCAAGTTTTGAAAAGGTTTTGACTTTTCATTTTAAATTTTATTTTTCTTATTTTTTCATTTTTTGTTTAAAATTAGGAAAAATATATAGTAAACTAAATATATTTTATAAATTAAGATAAAAAGTATTTTTTTATTAATAAATTATATAATAAAATATATTTTTAATATATTATTTTATTACATAGGTAATAAACATATGATTGATAGTTGATCATTTTATTCTAAAAACATTATGAACATTATAAATCCGCTAAAATTAAATATTTTATAATTAAAATTTACCTTTTCTAAAATGAAAAATTAAATTTGTAAAAATCGTGTTTTGACCCAAAATTGACCATTTAAAAGAACATTACAAATAGTTTAGTAACTACACACTTGATTTTGTCTTTTGTATTTAGTCAAGTTAAAATTGTATACCCTGAACGGTTGAGTCAAAACTTATAATCTCATTCTAATTTTAAAATAATAAAATTTAGTCAAGTTAGAATTGTGTTTCTTTTTCAAAAATTAACATCTCACTCTTCTTAATAAGTCTTGGTTGGGTTTATACGTTTTACTCAAAAATTGACGATTTATTATTTTAATATTATATTAAACTTAAAGCTATGCATTATTTGAATTATTTGATTCAAATTAAAATTGTTGGCCCCATCCAAAATTAAAATTAAATTTTGGTGCAAACAATGTAAAATAAGGTTGGGTCAAAAAAATTCCAAAATTTTTATTTAATCATAAATTCATAACACAACCTGATATAAAATGCTTTATAAAATATTATCTGGCCCGGTCTAATATACCAAAAATTTTATTTAATAAAATATTATAAACGACTAAGTAAAATCAAATGGCATGTCAAATTTTTAATCCAAAACTAAAATAATAAAAAATATACATAAGAATAGTAAATTCAAAACCCAAAACCCAAAACTTCCAACCACACAAGGTTTTACCCAAAACTGATTTTGTTCAAAACCAATTCTAAAATCAGGTTTTGCTCAAAACCCAAAAGCCAAAACCAAAACCCAAAATCAGGCGAACCACACAGGGCCTTAGAATTCCACAAATTATGTAAGCATTTGTCAAATTTTTGCTCGACTGTTTAGTTGTTGGTTAACATTTTCCTTTGACAGATATTTATATAAATGACGGGAATTTATGTGGTAGAGATAATTTTCATCTCATGTATCAAGTTTACAGTTTATGGATGATTTAATATTTTCAAATCAATGAACAGCTCGTAATAAACCATTAACTAACCATATCTTCTTTCATGAATTTGATTTAGGCACCAGATCACTCTCCAAAAGGACCAAAATGGGGGAGTATTGGAGTATATGAATATATATAATAGTGCACTTTTCTCTCTATGTTATTATACATTAGGTATGCTTCTCTTTCTTGGTTTATGAATTTTATGTGTATTTCATAATGATTTTATTCTGCGGTATTTTCATGCATCAATTGTCATTAATGATTTGGAACCAATGATGCCTCTAATCATCAGAATAACAAAACACATTCAGTTACATTTGACTAGTGAGATTTTGTAAAAAAAATTCTAAATGTAGAATCAAGTTTCCAAATGTGATCAAACTCTATTAAAGAGTAAACAATTTTACATGTACACAAGATGGTACAGACTGTACAGTACATAATTTAGTGATTACATGGTGAGGGCGCTGCAACAGAGATTAGTGTTTCAAGATAATGATCTGAAGCAGCGAACTAAACTCACCCTGCTCTCTCTCAATCCATATATACACTTTCCTAGCATCACTAAAATGACAGGATGTAACCATGTTACAACATTGGAGAGCAAGCAAAAACAATATCGAGTTCTCATCTTATCCGCGAACATTTCTTCAATGCTGAGTGCATAGGTACGTCCTTCCCGGAAATGTTCATTATACCAGACTGCTCGTCTACTTTTTCTATGAGAAGCTTTAGAAGGGGTACTCTAGAAAGAGTATCAATTGATCCCACCATGATCAACTTCTTCTGTTGAAGACGGGCAACATTAGGTCAACATAACCAATAACTGAAGGATACTCGTGATCTCTTTTAAAACCAGGAAGAGATGTTTGATTAACATGCATTCAGATGCTAAATAGAAGTAGCCATGTCGTACCAAGTAAGAAATTCTAATTTCTAAGGCAATTACTGAAAGCAAAAAAAGGAGAACCTTTGCTCGTGTAATGGCTACATTAATCCTGTGCCAATCTCCGAGTAATGAAGAGATATAACTCCTTGAGCTTTCCGTGGATCGTACAAAAGAAAGTAACATGCAATCTTTGTCCCTTCCCTACAAGTCAGAAGGCGGCCAATGAGAGAAATATTTACTTGCAATAATAGAGCCTTATGCACTTTCAGCTTCTGTTGGGAATGATACTATAATGAGAACTCACTTGAATAGCTTAGACTAGTGGAAGAATACTTCCAAATGTAAATTTTAGGACCTTGACTAGTACTTATTATATTATATAACAGTTGGAGGGTGAAAAGGGGATACAGCACATTAGCAACCTCTAAATTAACAAAATCTTATCAAAAGAATGAGCTGAACTGCTGTTACCTGGTATCTGTCAATTGTATGTACTTCCACATCTGCAGAAACAGAGAGTCGGATAAGATTTGCCTGTGAGTTGTACGGTGTAATGATGCCCATCTTTTCCCCTTCAATACCTCTGTTTACCAGACCCTTTATAATCTGTACACAGCAAGTAGTAAGCATGAAAATGAAATTATGTAAAGCATGAAACTAGATACTACTATTCATAAAAAAATGAAATGCCCTACCTCAGAGACAATAAAAGCTTCAACTGGATTATTCACGGCTTTATTGTCAATAGTCTCGTATGCTGGTAACAAATCTGAATATTCATTTCAGTCAGTGGCACAGCATAACCTAAGTATTGCAATCATCTATTGGCAGGAAATGGAAAGTACAACAACCAAGTGAAAATACAGATGTACTTGAGAGCTCATTGACAAACCTGTATTAATAAAAATCACTTGCCTCTCTGGATTCAGCGCCTGAAGTGTTTAACACAAGTCTAGTTAGCTGATAGGATTACAGATTGCTTCCAGGAAAAGAACAAGGAAACTACGAATGTTCATGAAACAAATTCTCATACATGTAGGATCAATGCAAATGGTACGTTCAGTTACAAAGCAATATATCTGGGCTGAAAAAGATAACTACACTCCTAACTACAACCTACAACAAAAGAAAAGTTCAGCCTAAACAAGTACAGTAACAACAGTATTGTGAAGTTAGCTGTAATAACAAAAATAAGAGTAAGGAGAAAGTAAATCATGATCTTCTTTAAAAAGTTTGAGCTTTTAACATCTCATGCAAGTGTAAATGAGAAGAAAGAACAAAATGATTTGAAAATATTGCTAGTGGGGATGGAGCAATTTGCGCGGAAAAAGAAAAAAAACGAGATGCAGTAATATGGTAAAACTGAATCTTGATTTGGGAAAGAAAGTACTACATGCAAAGTCACCAACCTAATCAGCTACATTCAAGATGATGCCAGGAAAACTTTGCAGAAATTATACAATTGATTATGTTACCACAGGGTGTTTCGAAGATACATCCCTAACCTGTGGGAATTCTAAGTTGTATTAAGCTTCGGAAAGAATAAGATTCCTACAAAGTAATCACTTAAGAGAGTCCCTACAGCATTGCATCATACAATAATATTGTGTGTCTGAAAACCATCTGTATGAAATTCCTGAAATTGGCTGGCTTGATATTAATTACCTCATCCAGCCATTTAGGGGTAGATGCTGAATATGTGAACACGAGTTGGGCCTTTTCAACTTCTTGAGAACCACAACGCAATCTATTTCCATATATCAAAGTATTTGATAATTCCATAATGGCTGCACACATACGATACTGCAAGGGGAAATATATACAAGCATTCAGCCAAGATTAGCTCCTCTAAGATCATGGAAATTCAAATTGAGCTGGAAAGCATATCTAACCTGGCTTTGCAGAGCTGAAATAGCTTGAGGATTTGCTTCTGAGAGCTTGCAAAACAGGCTGACAGCCAATCCATTCTCTCTAGCCTCTGCACTCTAATGTTTGGAGTATTTTTAGGGAGCTCATCAATCAGAGGGTACAATAGAAATGGTAAGTAAAAAATTATGTAGCACCTGAACCAATGGTGGTAATTGGTAATGATCCCCCACAAGAACGAATTTTGAGGCAAACATCAATGGTCCCAAGGACACCTGTTTTAAAATCAACTGCATCAACTCGTGCTTTTTTCTGCAGAAATCATTTCTAACTCTCTATATACAGAAAAAAAAAACTATAAATGGTGTACTCAAATTTGTCTTTGCTATATGCAGTCCTGCACCGACAGTAAAATTTACATTTAATGTACCAAAACCCATCTTTTAGGAACACTATAGAGCGTACTTGAACATATCAATCCACCCGAAAAAAGTGAGGTTATGTGATGAAACCAGTAGAGATAACAATCTTTAGAATTAGATTCAATCACACAATGTCCTTCCAGAGTTAAGTCCCGTGAAAATATAATAATCCTTGAGTAAAAATAATGAAGTGTCATCATGAGCTAAGTCATCTCCATTAATATCAAATGCAATAAAAGTATATTCATTTCCACAACTTATTTAAGAATGAAGATATATATACTGCACATATTTTAAGGGGGTGTGTGTAAAGTTAGTGACTAACAGAGGAAAACAGGTAAAAGAAAGGAAGAATCAGTTCTATGAATTAGTTTCTTAAATCCCATCTTCTTACAAGAGGAGTTTATGCAATTAATGCTCTTCAATATACTTAAAAAAGACAGAGAATGAATAATCAATTACCCACCGGCAAAGTAGTTTGGCCAGCTTCATCCATGATACAGAAGTCAAATTTCTTGCGGGCAAGTAGGGGGCTATTTATACCTAAACAAGTAACACCGAAAACTTGGGTCTGATCAATTCTTTGCATAATCTCTCGGGTGCTGTGCAAGTCCATTGCTGTGGAATGTAAGTGGAACATAATTTAAAACAGTTGCACAATATAAATGGAATGTAAGATTAACACAGTTGAAGACAGAGACTACCAAAAATGTCACATACCAGGGATGCAGTTTTCTCGAATTTGTTCATGTACCGATTCACATCTTCCAATTCTGATAAAATCAACACCCTGCAGTAGTTTAAAAGTAAGTAATATGAAAGCAAACACAATTCCTTAAAAAACCAAGAAAGTTGTTAAATAATGAGCAATATTTCTAAGATGTTTCAATCGTACTGTTGAAAATTTCAACAATTCCCACCACTTGCACAGACTGACTTCTATTGATCAGACCAAAAGCTGGAGTTCTGACCAATCATTTAGAAAACAACTAAAACAAAATCTCTTGAAAATATGCTACCATTTATCTTTTTGTTCTATAAGCAGAAGAACGTAAAAGCTGACTTTATTGCTTAAAGAATGTTCACACTCTTAACCCCGGTTTACTACCGTGTAATAACTTTGGGAAATAGCTGGTTTGGCATTTAAAAGAAACTTTCAACAAAACCTAGATATAGTAAAGAGCTCTTGCTCCAAATTATAAGCATACTGCAGTGTTTTCTTAGTCAAGCAAATTTCTTACATCCAGATAATTAGAAAACATAAAAAATAAGGCATGTACTCTGTACTTAATTAAGAGATAACATGAAAGTCAGAAGCATGCAAGCCAAAGTTCATAAAAAAGGATATGGAAACAAAGATACATGCACAATGGAGATGACCTGAGACTTCAATTTGATCAGTAAGTTATCAACAGCTGAGTTTGTGTAGGATGTCAGCAAAATGGATGAACCTCTCAAGAGCAATGCCTTCACTGCATGCACCATAGTGGATGTTTTCCCAGTCCCAGGCATACCTAGTATAAGGGCATAATCTTTTGCTGTAAGTATCTGTGATTACAAAATATACGTCAGAAAACTGCCAATGGAATTGTATCATTTTAGATTTTCAGTTACTTACAATCTTTGTAGCTGAAAGAGAATAGTACATAAAAATTGCAGTAGCTATGGAAAATAATATTAAATTAATGATTAACCTTCATGATGGCTCTGCGTTGATCATCATTTAAAGATCTCTCTGACCCTATATAGGAGATGGCAGGGTCCTGACTGAGCAGACATCCGCCATCAAACCTTGGAGCCTGATAAGAGCCAGGTGAAAATCAGCAGAGAACATCAGTAACTTATATTTCTCAGAGAAAGAGAATGGTATCAGAACAGCAGTTATGAAGGAGTCATGTTGAAATACAGCTCACCTCTAATTTAACAATCATCTTCCTCAAATGATCACTCTGTTCATTTTGCAAAAATAGTTGAGCTAGATTGAACCTTCAATACATAGGTAACACTAGGTTATGGTTCAAAACCCATTCAAGATTTCAAAGCATTAAAATCAAGGAAACTATCAAATTAATCAACTGACTTTACCTCATAATAGCGAATGAGGTCGTAGTTTCATCTTTGTCGATTCGCCAAGTTTGTAGGCTAAGATCATTCTCCACCGTAGGACTGCTACGTGGAAGCCTTAATCGCTTTGAGAAAGATATCTACAAAAACAATCTAATGTAAAACCTAGAAAAGAAGAAGTGGCACCAATGGTTTATATAAAAGTGAGAGAAAGATGCATATGATGGCATCAAAATGCGCGTAGGAGACCCCTAGATGTCTGGTGGCACATTGAAAGCAATTCAAACAAAGAAGGGATGGGCAGAAGAGTACTTGGAATGAAAACAAGAAAGAGTGTGCAAAGGTTAAACATAAATAAGAAATTGCGTCTAAACAAAACATGATGGAACGACATGATCCTTAGCCAAGCCAACCCCATTTAATGGGATAAAGACTCAGTTCACGTAAAGCATAGAGGATGAGAAGAGCTGTTCAAGATATATGAGAGGAAATACTAATGGAAAGCATGTATGTCTGGGTAAGTGAGAAAAGTGTGACATGCATACAGACCCTCTTGTGATTATTAGTGATTGATAATGCCAAATAAAATTAAACCAACCCCAAAATTTAGCCGAGCAAAAGATGGTTATAACAACCAATTAAAGATGCATTGTAACAAGCTCATTCTAATGGCCTTAGAGCATTAATGTTGATATACAAGCACTTACAGTAGCATGGAGGGTACCAACATCAATAACTATGCCATTAGCAACGGATAAATGACCAACTTCAGTGCTCAGTACCTGAAACAGTGATTGATCAATGTTAAAAATGAACAATGATCACTGGAAATAAAAGTACAAATTTAGTTAATGCACACCAACTAAAACACAAGATAGGCTTGGCAAGAACAAGTGTGGATTTATAAAACAACTGTACACAAATTTATGGAGAGAACTTCTAGTACAAAAAGCAAATAAATTCAAGGTACGCTGTGATATGAATGAAACTGTATATCTTATACAAGCACTATATTTAATGACATGGAAGAGTGAATTGGGAAATGGTGATTTTATCAAAGTTAAACAATAATCATTAAGCAAAGAGTAGAAAATGAAGAATTTGGAACAGAATATATTTTTAATCCAGTATCCAAAAGATCACTATTGGAGGCAGAAATGTGTCAAGCACTCAGATCATAAACTTTCTCCCGGTGGAATAAGTACTAAAATGCATCTGATCTAGGCCTGGATTTACTCAAGCAAGGAATAGTGCATTTTGGGGATCAAAACTATTTAAACAGAATTGAATATCTCATTTTATTTTTCTGCTTAAGAAATGGATGTAAAAACAATCTAAATGGTCTATAAATAAGTACTATTAAATTTCATCCCTACAAAGACTATGTCATCTTTATCAGAAGCGATCTCATTAAGTGAAATTGTATAGCCTTTAATAAAAGTAATACCACATAATCTCCACTCCTAACAGTGGAGCCGAAGTTTATTTCAGGAGAATTTTGCTGTTCAGAGCCAACTGATTGAAACTTTTGATGCACGAAACGATAAACAAATTGGTTGCTGCTCGAAGAGTTCTTTTGAGATATCATATCTGTGTTGTCAAGCCGAAGTGAAGACAGACATCCAGAATAATCGTCGTGCTTCAAAAGATGTGAAATCCACATCTCTTTCTTTGCAACCTAATATAGAACATCAGTAACAGCAGAAAAAGGTAAGTTTTTCAACAATGAAGGTCAAGTATGAAAGCCACAAAAGCATTTCAGAAGGGTGACCTCAGTTTCCTTAGCTTCCAAATCAATTAGTCGATTCCATCTTCGAAGAAAATCAGTATCCTCTGTTGTTAGATGTTGTACAAGTGAATCAAACAAATCACCCAGTCCGCTGCTCTCTCTGGACCCATCACATGCCTTCAACATTCAAAAGTAAGAGTGAGCAGAGGTAACTTTTATCAAGGATAGCGGCGATAGCATATACTTCTTCAACAAGTATCAGCAAAAAAGTAGGATAACATCTAAGAACTTTCATAACTAAACTTGATTATCAGGCTCATTATTATCTATCCCCACCAACCAAGGATATTCTTTCTTCAATCATTGTCTCCATGAATTTATTGTTTCAAATGGTTTTGCAAAACCATAAGATTTTTAGAAAATCACTTACTTTTCTGTTCCTCTTCATATTTATATTCCTATCATAAAAGTAGATCTAGAGCTTCTCAGAGCATAAATTTGTTTTTACCCCCAATAAATTCAACTATTTCTCTACCCAAAGAGAACAAGAAATCATCCAACCAGTCTTTTCTTCTTCACTCAAATTTTATAGCTTATAGTATACACTATACACAGATCCCTTCAAACCTCTCATCATATTATATCCAGATGATATCTTGTTCCTCAAAAATAAAATTAAAATTAAAAAATCAGAAAAAAAAATTTCTTCCCACAAAATGATTATAGAAATCAACATTATTAGTTCCTCAAAACCTAGCGAAAAGTTGTGCTGAGTATTATAAAAAGCAAAATCCTTTTGTTTACAACTTGTGTGCGTAAAATACTGCAAAGCCTGCTAAAATTTAAGCAGACAAGTTGTTACCTTATGATAGATATTACAAACATTGAGGTGGCGGCATCCTTTGCACATGCTCATGCTCTAGAAGATGCACAAACAATATATTTTTTGTTAAATGTAAAGCATAGTTACTTATAGTCTTATAGATAATGATTATGATGACGATGTGTGTGTGTGAAACATACTTTCTGCATTGGGGGTAATTGTTGAGTAATTAATGCCCTCAGAAGATCATTTGCAAATTCATTTCGACGCAGTATCAGTCCAACCAAATCAGATCTTTGCACTGAAATTCCCTAAACAAATAAGTGTTCAAAGTAAGACAAAAAGAACATATAAAAACAAGAGAAAAGTGTTCCCCTTGTGCTCACCAGAGTCTGATCCGTGTGAAGGTAATACAGCAAACCTTGATCGATATTTTTCTGGTATCTGGAGTGGAAATAGTACTAGAGAATTATTTTACAAAAATGATAGCAGCAGAAGAAGAACATATGACGTCATCATTGAGCAAATGCATTTTGATAAGTCAAAAAAAGGCAAAGACTCTAAAGAACCTAAACAGACCTCTCTGACATCAGGAGAGTATATAACATGACTTGGGCTCTATGTTCCACAGCTGACTGCACGAAAACAAATTACAAGTCAGTGAGACAAGATCACAAAGATCCTTTACTAGCAAACTCAATATTATATTCCATCAGATTTTGCACTAGCAAGGACACAAATTTATTTGTCAACAACATGCCTGGCCATAGGTCCCTTTCCCAGTTTTGAGCTCCATAGGCATAATCTTCATAACATTCTTGCTGTCAATTTTAACCCTCATGGAGGCATCAACTATCCCCTTCAAGCCATATCTAGGCGCCCAGGCCATTTCTTCAATGTCAAGTACCTAGTAGTAGGGTAAACTTGTTAGTCGAAAGTGTGTGGATATAGGCATACATCTATACATGTGCCCAAACATATTTGTGTGTGTGTCTATACATATATATATATATATATATATATATATATATATATATGAAAATACAAAGCTATATATGATGGTTGTTAACCTGGTCAAATCTAGCAAATACAACTGTAGCAAGCAAGAGTGCTTCATAATGTCATGTAGATTCTAAGCACTCCAGAAAAACCAAGTATATGTGGTTTCGCTCATGAGAAGGCTATAAGCTAGAGCATATGCTACTAAGACTATCATACAGCCCATTATCTATAGAACAATGAGATGAAAATAAGAGTTTCTATGATAAGCAAAGAGTTTTAGAGGAATGCCTGACCTCAGAGACATTAATCTTTTTTACTCCACCGCAGCTGCCAAAATCAACATTTGGAGTTCTGGAATCCTAAGCAAAATTTTGACAATCAAATTCAAAATGGGTGACATGAATGCATAGTACTAAACTTGAGGATGTGCAGCTTGAAATATTTGAAGAGTTGTATGAAAGCAGTCCCTCAATTATTTATTCTGTACACAAAATCAAGGTCCATAAATGGTAGTGGTTCATTTATCCTTTGAACTTGCACCAAAAAAATATATAAAAAATCCACTAGTTTCATTCAACAATAAAATGAATGAATATTATACTACTTTAACTGACAAATGCAAGTATGATACTTAGCAGCAGCATCAATGCACACTAGCTACGGTACTAACGAAAAAATATTTCATGACTCCAGCTATCATGCTATAGGAAGTAACTACAATCACTAGTCTACATTAACAGGATGTAAATCACCAACTTGAATTTTACCTGTGGATCCTGGAACAGAGAGACCCAGTTCAATATCTTCGGTATTGCCTCTACCATGGTCTTATATGTTTCATCCTCAGTTACTGCAATCAAGTAAATTTTTTATCTCAGAGATTCAAATCGAATTTAAAAGAAACAAAAAAAAAACTGTTTTTTATCCTAATTAAATGCAAAATGTGGAGAAAGAGAAACATGCTACAATCTTATCCCCTTTCTCTGCTAGTTGACAACTTCATACATTCTAAGTGTGAGTTGAAATTGGAACTCTTTAATTTGCGAGAAAAAGTGAATTAGATAATGAGTTCAGGAATATGAGAGCCTACCTTCACAAGCATAGAGGGTCTCAAGATTTTTCTGAACCACGTCTCTAGAATAATCCTCCAAGAACCTTTTGGAGGGGACTTTGCCAGTCAGCCCAGCCTGGAAAAGGGAAATCATGCTTGGTCAATATGTAACATCAAAAATTTTCAGGATAATACACGGCCATTCATTCCCAGATAGTATGGAAGGTAGATCATCTCTCTAACCTGAAATAACTGATGTAGCAATGTACCAAACACTGCCGGAGTTGAGTACTCATTGCATTTCAGCCTTTCGTCTAACACAGTTCGCCTTGAGCAACTAAAACTAGAAGCAACCTATAAGAGTATTGAGAACAATCAGAGCAAAACGAGTGGTATAGTCATAAGGAAAAGTTACTAAAAATTATTTACTCCGAATGCCTTTTCAGCTACAAGTGATATATTCTAAGAAGAGAGAGGAATGGGGTATATGAGTTTAACATACCCGAGTTCCAGACACCAAAATATCAGGATGAACGATTAGAAAGTTTTTGTCATGATTTATGTCACACTTCCCCATGCTATCAAATTCACCAATAATGTGAACTGTATCTCCTGGTGCAATTACACTGTAAAACCTGCACGAAAGATTTATACAAAAAGGTTTTCACTCACTTACTTAACCCTGAAGAAAAAAGTAGAAATTTCCATTATAAAATTTTAAAGTGGAACACATAAGAAAAACAAATATCGGTATCCTATTATTTTCATTAGGTTAAGAAGTCCTAATAGTTACAAAAAGCTACATACTTGAGATTAATACATAGACTACATCACCAACATGTACTTCAATACTGAAGTCTTGTCACGTGGACGAAGAGGAAAATGAATGTTAACTTATTCTTAACAACAAAGCTTAACTGGTAACAATTGACTTAAAAAAACAAAAATGCATGTTTCTTGTTTAATGAGAGAAATTATTCACACAAATCATTCACTTATATCTACACCAGTCACCTATAAGTAATATCACAAGAATTTTGAACCCATCTACTCAAGTCAAAAACATGAGTGGGCCAGAAATTCAGATGAAAAAAACAGTCTCTAACTCCATCAATAGAGATCATGTTGACAATAATCCTGATGAGAAAAAAAACTCTTTTGGTTCAAGTAAAAAAAGTTATCATCCAGAAGGTCTGTACTTTTCAAACATTGCAAGAGGAACTAGATTGTTTACCACTCATCCCACAACTGAACTGCCCGCTCTTCTCCACTTTGCTCGTTCAGCAACCGCATGACCTGAAAGGCATAGCTAATGTTATTATCTGGCCAGCAGTAGAATAAGGTTTCAAAGGAATACCCATTTAAGTAGATCATCAACCTTAAAAGAGCTCTGTAAACCAAGAGGGTTGACATTTCCGCGCTTTTCATAAACCTGTGGCATTGAAGAGAGCAGCAGACAACATATAATATTCTGTATAGTGCATACTATCACCTTCCTAGAGTAATATATTATGTAAATATAATTAATAGTACCTCTAAGACAAGAAAATATTGACTGCAAGACTCGTGTTCAACTGATTCTTTTGTTTGTGCTTGTGATTGCATCAAAAGAGAATCAGGCTTGTTCAATTTGCCATGATCATTTGAGCATACTGATTCTTCAACAGAAATAACATCCTCTACTTGATCCAGTAGCTCAATTAATGCCTGAAAAATATATGCATGGATTTCAATCAGTTAAAAAGTGCTAAGAACATACACAGATGGACTTCAAAAGATTCATAAAATTTAAGGTTGGACAAAGAAGGGGGGATAAGATGCTTGTTGCAGAACATCAAACGAACAGTAGGAGAACCTTTTTATGTGGCCTTGAATTAAGATGATCAGAAATTGCCTCAATTGTGACTCCACCTGGAGGCTGCATTCCATTTACCACAATTTCATTAGATGACTAGCTTCTAGCAAATCCAACCATACTTGCATTTAAAATATAGTACCTTATCATGGCTGTAAGACAGTGAAGGAGGAGTCTTAAACGGACTTTGACTACACATCTCTCCAGAACCATTCTTCATAGTGTTAATACAATTTCTAGTGATTTCAAGATCAGACACAATGTGTCCTACATCGTGCATCTTCATACTAAACCCATCTAAGCACGACAAGGGTTTATCAGCATCTTTTACTGGGGGCGATGATAGCCACTTTTCAAGTTTTCCAGATCCACCTGGAGATGTCTGCGCGATATAGAAACTGAATTTATGCTTAAACTAAAGAAGAGTCCACACAAGCAGCACAAATTAACTACTAAGGCAACCTTTCTTGTAGAACATCGCTGAATCAAACAGTTGAATCTTGTAGAGTCTGTCAAAACCTTGACCGCCTCAGGAAAGTTCTTTGAAATGGAATGAAGTCGCTCATTTATAGGAGAAAATTTCCATGTCACCTCATCTCCTCCATCATCTTGACTTTGCTTTATCAGCTATCAGAGTAACAGCACTGTGGTTATGACAATGTGCCCAAAAAACACTAGGTCTACTTAATTACTATTATGTAACATGATACAGATACTGCTTGTTTTATTTCAACTGAAAGGAAAAAAACATTATTTTTCTCACTCTACAAACTACATGAACCACGCTTGATTGCTTCCACCAAGTTTATTATTAGACAACCAATAAATGACACATTTCTAGTTTCAGTTATCTTTCCCTATCGCAAACTGACATACTACATTTTATCCAATTAGAGGCAAAGATTAATGACCCATTCCTAGTTTTTTGCAGCTTATTTCATGTTTGAAACCAAACTAGATATACTCACTAAGTTCACTCCAAATTATGATGAAAACCTCAATGCACAAACATTCCATTCAACAAGCTGCATAAACTAACTAAATCTCCTCATTGCTCACAAACAGGAGTTCATTTCTCCTTATTCTGCCGAGTGCATACTTACAGAATATTTTCAACAAATATATAAGTAAAGTTGCCTCATTTGTACTGAGAAAACAGGTTAAAAATACTTACCATTCCGGGTGAAAACTTGAATCGCTTTGGAGGCTTTCCCTTAAAAACATCCGGCGACACCTCCAGAACTTCGTCTTCTTGGTTATCATTCACACCATTCACAACAGGAAGTCGATTCTCAGCCGGGGTAGACGGGTTATCTCGCACATCAGCAACAACAGTCGAATCATTTCCAGGATTTCCACAGCTCAAATCCTGGTTTTCCTTTCCGGGTCTCTTTGCGAGCTGCTGAGGGACGGAAGCAGCTGAATTCGAGCAAGTATCCGCTTCAGTTGCCCTAACTACTGCGGCAATTTGGGGGTTTTTTGTGGGGGCAGCGGGAACAGGAAAATCGGGCTTTGAAATTGGGGGAGCAGCAGGTTTCTTAGGGTTTTGGGATTGATTCTGCGAATGGCGTTCGAAGAAATGCTGGATTCCGAATTTGGCCGGCTGAGACTGCCGCGGGTTTTGACTGCTCGTAGATCCCGAAGCTTTCTTGGCAGCTCCGCTGGCCTTCTTCCGGGGTGCCATTTCTGTATGTACTCGTGCGCCGGGAGAAGAAGAAATAGGGTGTGAGTGTGTGAGTGTGTGACTGTCTGCTGGGCGAAGCAAGCATCCGTGGAGATTAGAGAGCAGTCTCACTGTGTGAGTGTGTGTAATTTTTCCCGCCAAAAGGAAGGCGATGAGCAGATGAAGAATTCACTTTTTGTTATGCTGGGCTCTATTGATTTGGGCTGAGGAGGCAGACAATTGGCCCGTAGGATGACCGTGGTCGGAACAGTTGACCATGTTTATTTCTTCGAAATTGTTTGTCACTCAATTGGACTGAAATGAGACAATTTATCTAAAAGATGATATCATGTCACATACTGAGGGGCAAAATTGTCTTTTAGTAGTGAAGGGTGTTGAACCTTGTTGAGAGGTGATGAAGGTGTTGAAGGGTGCTGAAGAGTACTAAAAGTGCTGAAATTGAATTAAAATTGTATGATATATACATAATTATGTGTTGTTATTAATAAAATAATGTCAATGTTACGTTTTGAAATGTGTTGAATTAAATTTTTTTAGTACTTGAACATAAGTTTAATTAGTCATAAGTGTATCATAAAATAATATCCAATAGAATAATTGTAAAAAAAATTGAATAAATCATATGTATAATTCATCTACATATTATTAATATTAATTTTATATTCAAGTACAATATTTAAAAAAATTTACACTTATGAAGGAATAAGCCGAAGGCATCTACCACAATTTAGAAACGCATCACCTCAAGGTATGAAGGAACATTTTAACAAACGACATTCTTCTTTAAGAATGAAAGTAGAAGGAGTTTTCGGTCAGTTGAAGAGTACTTGGAAAATCTTAAAAATAATGCCCCAAACTGACATTGATTCCCAAAAGGCATTAATTGTTTCATGTTTCACACTTCATAACTTCATTCGAATGCAAAAACTAGACATTTCTGTTTTAGATCATCATGAGGGTGAAGGAAGTAGTGATTTAGGATTGTACGCTGATGATCGAAAAGCTGATATGAACGAAGTGCGTGAGAGTATTGCCTTACAAATTTGGCATTCAGGAGGTGGTGATTTAGAAGGTAGTGATGTTGGCGAAAATGAATCATTAGATGATAGCGATTAGTAGTATATGTAATTTGTAATATTATTGGAAGTACTAATATGTTTGCAACAATTGTAAAATATTTATTTATAAATTTGGTTTACCAATATGAAATCGTTATTTATATATATATTTGAAAAATAATTAATAATTATGAAACTATATAATTCGTACTGCCAAAAGAAAAATCATTCCTATTTTTTTTAAAAAAATTTAAAAAGTTCATGTATGTGAATAGTGACAAGTGCTGAAGGGTGTTGAACCTTGCTGAAGGATGATGAACCTTTCTGAAGGGTGCTGAACATTGCTGAATGGTGCTAAAGGTGCTGAAAATAAGTTGAATTGGACAGGGCCTTAATATGTCAAGTTCAGCTTATTGCATGCAGCTCCAATAAGTTGGTTGTAGCTCTAAGAGCAAGTCCAACAGTTTCCCTACAAGATTCTCCAAGATATAGTACTACATCCCCATATTCCCTATCTTTTTTTTACTTCAACTCCAACAGCTTCCCTAGTGTGGGGATTAGAATTTAATGCATGTGCATTAAATTTCAGTATTTTATCTCTTTATTATTGTTTTTTCATCATTCAAATATATTTTGGAATCTTAATATTTTAAATTACGTATGATAAAAAAATGTGAAAAATATATATTATTAAAATATACATTAAAACGAACATAACAAGATCTCACATGACAATATTCAAATTTTTATGTACATGTGAATATAGTCATGTATGATCTTGTTTTGTTCGTCATAATATGAAATTCAATAATATATATTTCTTATAATTCTTTATTATATACAATTAAAGATAATCACATTTGAAATATATGTATTTGAATTATAAAACTAATAAAGAGAGGTAAAGGATCAACATAAATGCAGTAAGCATTAAATTTTGCTTCCCCAAGTTTTTTTCTCTCTACAGATTTGGGGAAGCAACACCCCAAGTTGGGGAATGGGATAGGGAATCTGTTGGAGCTGAAAAATGGCTCATATTGCCTAAATTTATTGAAATCCCCCAACTTGGGGAAGCTGTTGGACTTGCTCTAATAAATCATTGCAGCTCCAATAAACTGTCTGCAGTTTCAATAAATAACTGCAACTCCAATAAACCACTGCAACATGAATAAAATAATTGCAACTTTAACTTAGTTTAATTCAATCCAATTTTAGTTGATTGTGACAAATTTAATTTAGTTTGAATCAACTCAATTTAGTTATATAATTGAATTGCACACATTTCAAATGAGTTAGTTAGGTATAATAGTATATTTCACATCTCATTTCAATTTAGTTTAATGGGTTTAATTCAATTATCATGATCCAACTAAAAGTAAATTTAGTTTAATTTAACTCATTGTAGTTTAATTCTCCTAGAAGCGGTTCAAATGAGTTTAATTAAGCTTAACTCAACAGTTAGATATATTTTACATCTCATTAGAATTTACTAGCTTGTAAGTCCAACGCATAACATATATTATTCAAATATCGCAAGAATTCTTACAATCATCAATTCATACTCGTGTCTACAACTAATCATTTTCTTCCATATCATCAACTAAATTATTAGTTTCACGTTCTATTGAGTTCCAAATCTATACAACTATAGTATTACACACTTCTCCCATAGCATTTTTCGATTCACATCAGACATGTTTGAATCAACGGCTCCCTCTCTAGGCTCGTGATCTAAAGTAGGAATCTCGAGTTGTTGCATCAAAATGAAGTTATGAAGAGTGAGACATGAAAGAGTAATTGCAATTTGGATATCAAGTGACATTTGAGGCATCCTTTCAAGCACTTTCCAAGTACTCTTCAATTGACCAAATGCCAAATTTACTTTCATTCTTAGTGAAGAATGCCATTCGTTGAAATGTTCGGTCATACCTCTAGGCGCACTTCTTAATTCTTGTAAGTGTCTTCTACATCCCACATCACTAATTGAGGCCATATATCCAAGAGTATATGGGTATCCATAATCACTAATTGAGGCCCTGTTTACTAGATCTTATTTTTTACTGTACTGAATTGAAATAAATTTAAATTTACTGAACTGAACTGAACTGAAAAAAATTAAATTTACTGAACTGAACTGAAAAAAATTTAAATTTAAATTTACTGAAATGAACTGAACTGAACTGAACTAAATTGAAATAATTTTAAATTTACTTGACTGAACTGAAATAATTTTGAACATATTTAACTGAACTGAAATAAATATAAATACATTTTTATATAATTTAAACATAAAAACACGTTGAAGTGATATAATCTGAACTGAATTGAGTTAAATATCATCAAATTATAGTGCAGATGATATAAATTATCTAAACTGAACTGAATTGTTCTAAATTGAATTGAATTAATCTGAAATGAAATAAAATAACTAATCATATAATGAAGACATATTATATTTGGTTGAGTCGTATATCATAATATTATATTAAATAAATATCAGTCATTGAATTGTATATCATAAAATTATATTTCAGAGGATATGAACTGAACTAATTAAAAATAGTCATAGAATGAGGCATATTATATTTGGTTGAGTCGATTATATTGGAATATATAAAGTAAAGGTCAGGGCCGGCCTTGAGAGTGTACAACCGGTTTTTGGGGCCCCAAAATTTTATTATTAGGTATTAAATATAATTATTTACCTTTTTTAAGAAAATTAAATTCTTACCTTTCAAAATTCAAATCTTTTCCTATCCCATTAGAAATCAAATCTACAGATCTTCTCCTTATTCTTTGTATTTATAATTTATTTTTCCAACCAAATTCTTCCATATTTGTTTCAATTTACAAGATTTCTACATTCAATTTCATCAATATTCTCCCTAATTAGTTATTACTATTTTATTTTATTAACTATTAAATTTGTTTGGAAAATTTGTAATACTACATTACATTTTATATTTATATATTTAGGGGTCTCATTTTTTTTTCTGAACAGGGCCTCTGAAATCTCAGGGACGGCCCTGGTAAAGGTTATGGTATATTAAAGAAATATATGGAGTTGAATATCATAGTTATGTATTTTCAGGGAATATGAGTCATTGAGTTGTATATCATAATATTATATTAAACATGATATGAGTCATTGAATTTATATCATAAAATTATATTTCAGAGGATATGAACTGAACTGAACTGAAATGAACCGAAACAAACTGAACTGAACTGAACTGAAACAAACTAAACTGAACAAATTAAAAATAGTCATATAATGAGGCATATCATATTTGGTTGAGTCGATTTCATTGGAGTATACAAAGTAAAGGTTATGGTATATTAAAGAAATATATTGTGTTGAATATCATAGTTATGCATTTTTCAGGGGATATGAGTCATTGAGTTGTATATCATAATATCATATTAAAGAGGATGTGAGTCATTGAGTTGTATATCATAATATCATATTAAAGAGGATGTGTGTCATTGAGATGTATATCATGAAATTATATTTCAGAGGATATGATTTGAACTGAACTGAACTGAAACGAACTGAAACGAACTGAACTGAACTAATTAAAAAAATTCATATAATGAAAACATATTATATTTGGTTGAGTTGATTTAAATGAATCACGATTCAAATAATTATATTGGAGTATAAAAAGTAAAGGTCATTGTATGTCATTGACATATATTGAGTTGAACATCATAGTCATGTATTTTTCAGGGGATATGAGTGATGGAGTTGTATATCATAATATCATATTAAAAATGATATGAGTCATTGAGTTGTATATCATAATATCATATTAAAAATGATATGAGTCATTGAGTTGTATATCATAAAATTATATTTCAGAGGATATGAACTGAACTGATATGAACTGAACTGAACTGAAATGAAATAAACTAATTAAAAATATTCATATAATGAAGACATATTATATTTGGTGGTTTTATCTGGGTGAGGAAGCAAGGCCATCATTTCATCTCTCCATGCATGTTTTTCCTTCTGATGACGAGGAGTGAATACTTGCATTGTTGCACTTATGTTTATTTCCTTTAATGTTTTCGTTTGGATTTTTAGTACCCGTTTACTTTATCTTTTGAATGTTTTGAACTTGTGTTCTTAGCACTTGTTTTGTGCTTTTGTTTTTCATTTTAGAAATTGTTGCTTGAACTCCTGTGTATGCAATAATAAATAGGCCCTGTTTACCAGAGCTTATCTGTAGATCAGTTCAGTTCAATTCAGTTCAGTTCAGTTCAATTCAGTTCAGTTCAGTGAAAATGTAATTTGATGAAATTCAGGTTAATTCAGTCATGCTGATTCCATTTTTCAATACATCAATTTTCACTTCAGTTCAGTTCAGTTCAGTTCAATTCAGTTCAGTTCAATTCAGTTCAGTTCAGTTCAGTACATCAAGAAATAAGCTCTAGTAAACAAGGCCATAATCCTTTCATTGAATTTTGGTGTGTTCATTATTTTATCAGCGTTGAATAAATAATTATTCTATTTATAAATTATATTGTCTTCATTAGAATTAAACTAAACTAAACTTTTTTCCTGAACTAAACTGATTTTAACTAAAGTAAACAAAATGTACAAGGAAATAAACAAATAATAAACAAATCGAGCCGAATTTCATGAACTCATACTTCATTCGAACTGAACTGAACCAAACTGAACTATTTTAATTTGAACTGAAGCAAAAATAATGTATTGCAAAATTGTAATTGAGTCGGATAATATAAACTTCTAGAGACATATTATTTGAACTGAACTGAACTAAACTAAACATTGGAAATTAAAAAAAGTAAGTAAAAAAATTATTTTTTAATACACTGAACTGAACTGAAATAAATTTAAATTTATTTAACTGAAACGAACTGAACTGAAATAATTTTAAATATACTGAATTGAAAAAAAAATTAAATTTACTGAACTGAACTGAAAAAAATTTAAATTTACTGAACTGAACTGAAGTGATCTACAGATAAGCTCTGGTAAACAGGGCCTAAATCTATCTATTAAAACTAAAATTCATATATTTAGACAAACTTTGGAGTTATTTATGATTCGGGGAGCCAAATAAATCACCCCAACGTTTGGTGATTTTTTTAAAATAAGTAAAATTCATATATTTTAACTTCATTGTAGCTCCAATAAGCTCGCTGCAGTTCCAATAAATCATTACAACTCCAATAAGTTGGGTGCAGTTCTACTGCCACTCCAATAAACCATTGCAACTCAACTTGACAGTGTTTTAGTGGTTATGGGGACGCAAGCTGATGAGTGTGGCGGTTGAGCTAGGGGTAGTTCATTCTGTTGATGTTGTTGATTATGTTGGAGGCTTCAATAGGTAGTTTGTGAGGACAACATCAGAAGTTATCTTTTGACATCTCTTAACTGATCACCTAATCTTTTCATTGTTTTCTATTTCCCCCTTTTGCATCTCAGCCAAGGGCCGTAGAAATATCAATACATCATGTTTGTGTAGAAATATCAATATCATGTTGAACAAAGTATTGGGTGAAACCTGGTAGGACGAATAATTTATGAGTTTTAAGATTTGTTTGTTATAAGCTAGTTGTGTTCACGTGTAAATAAATTAATTAAGTTAGAAAAGCAAACAAATATGTAATACACAGAGACAAATCTAATAAACACAGGAACTATCATTCGTCCTATCATAAACTTATGATACAACGGTCTCACCACGAACTTCTCATTATCAGGTTCGGTTGACCAGGTTTTCAAAATTATGGCAAAAACTACCGTTATGTTCATTATAAGTAGTGTGCCTGGAATTTCACGGACCTTTATCATTGAAATAAAATTGTCGGTACTAATTAGCTATTGTGTATTTGTAGATGGACTGGTTGGAATGGAAGCCCTGACCAGCGACCACGTACATAACTGGTTCAGAGCCGTGTGTGGCAGTACTGCGTGCATGCATGGAAGCGAGACAACCAAGTACACCGAGCCGGCCACTAATTATGCCGACGCGTGTTGCCTTACATGTCCATATCCCAATACGGAGGAGTCGCTGGCTTTCTTCAGGCATCCGTCTCCGGGACCTGAATCAATGCTAGTAAAATGCTGTAGGTTGGACGTATTTATTGGCCGGCATCAAAATAAAATCTAACCAATTCTGGACTTCTCTATATCACTCCTACAAATGATCATGTCGGAGCTCTACAAAGAAAAATGCATACTTCCCGATTCACAATTCTAAAGTGTTTAATGTAGCCCGAGTTTTTGCTAAACCGTAATTATATGTATATTTTCACCCGATATAGCACAACCCTTAAAATATCATTCGTATATTTTACGCATTTTGTTTCAATCAATATGCCAGAAAGAAGCTGAAAAGATGCAATATTATGGTAATACAATAACGAATTCGAGCTAGGTGGTTTGATCTGTGCGAAGCTTAAGTGGTCCATATATAATTATAAACGCCTCCAACGCATTAGTTGTATTATGTAAACCATTCGAAGTAATGTTCAAAACCATAACTATAAATGGCAAAAGCGATGCATAACTAACAAAGAACCGTGATCAAATGGAAAAGGTCGGAGAAGATAATATTATTTGAATAAATGTGGCAAAGCGTAAATATAATTTGCTCCTCAATCTATCCGATCGATTCATCCAACATTTTTAACATTCGTTTTGGCAAACAAAAAAACTATCGCCATAAATTTAGGCGTTACGTGCAGCTTTTTACCCGATCTGATATAAAATAAATAGGAGGAAAATAGTTAATAGCATAAGATTCCCTTGCATTATGTTGTGCACCTTTACAATATCACATGAACTATATAACCATTCGGGAAAGAGAAAATTGATGGTTGAACATATCCGAAGTTTTGGCAAACATAAGGTTCTGTTTGTCTGAGCTTATTTTTTCTTGAATTGAACAGAATTGAATTCAACTGAGTTCGTGAAGTAAAAAATTAATGTAGTGAATTTTTTTTAGCATAACTTAATTAACCTGTTTTTCATCAAATTATATTTATTAAAATATTAAACTGATTAACAGAATCCCTTACATCACTTTCAATTTGCGATTTGTTTTCAAAAACCATGTCTTTCTATTTGACAATATAACATGAGTGTTTATAATTAGAGGGACCAAGAATTAGCCCTTGAAAGCCACCCTTATTACTCCTATATATATATATAGGATAAGTCTTGGAATAGACGGTCTATATTCTGATAAAATATAGACCAAGGACTGCTTAATAAATATAAAAACAAGGAATGGTTTAAGTTGCAAATTTTGAACAATTGCAGTCCACTCATGCGAATAAAATCCAATCCCAAATCCCCAAATTAAAGTCGCAGAACATGAATTCCAAATTTGCAGACGACGGGGAACGACGCGGTTACAACCAGAAGCAATCATCAAGCGGCACAGAAGCAACGATCTAGCGGTTATTTCAGTGACGGCAGATTCGTGGCAAAGCGGTTATCGATTGTTGAAGCAGCGTGCATTTGACAGAGGCGGTTGCAATCGCGCGATGGCGGCGGCGATTGGCTCTACGATTGCGTGGAGTTCTCTTCATCGGCGACAGATCGATTCCTCACAATGATGGCGGTCGTCTTCTCGAGTCATATCATTTTGATCTGTCGCGGTTGAGTCGCGGTGGTAGATCGACGGTGGTGAAAGGTAAGAACATTGATGATGGATTTGTTGTTCATGATTTTTTTGATGAATTGTTGATGATAATGGTGTTGATTTGGTGTTAATGATGATGATGACCGGGATGAATTGATGATGATTTAGTTTGAGGTTGATAATTAGTACTGTTGAATTGATGATCATGTTTAGATGTTTAAATGTTTATGTTATATCTTAAAATCTACAGGTTCTATGATAAAACCTGCATTCTATCTCCCCTACAGGTTGTATGATAAAACATGCATGTTTTATCTCCATGCATGTTATATCTTAAAGCATGCAAGTTCTATCATAAAACCTGAATGTTCTATCTCCTTGCATGTTATATCTTAAAGCCTGCAAGATCTATCATAAAACATGGATGTTCTGTCTACTTGCAACGGCAAGTTCAACCATAAATCATGCAGGTTTTATGATAAAACATGCATGTTCTATTTCCCTTCATGTTATATCTTAAAGCGTGCAGGTTTTATAAAAAAACATGTATGTTCTATCTCCCTGCATGTTATATTTTAAGCCTGCAGGTTACACGATAAAACATGATGTTTCATCTCCCTGTTTGTTATATCGTAAACCCTGCAGGTTCCATCATAAAACATGCATGTTCTATCTACCTGCAAAATCTTTCAGTTTTAACTTTTGTGATTTAGGTTCCATGTTAAAACCTTCATGTTTTGTTTTCCCAGGAATTTTGAGATGCCTTTCAAATGCAGCTGACGGCAATATTGGTGGGTCCACCCTATTAAAAAAGGCGCATCATAGTTTCCTTTGGTGTACTCGCGCAAATTTTATAAGTTTCAAAAATTGCAAATTAAGGACCTCCTTGTTTCAATATTATGAAGTAGACCTTGGTCTATATTCTTACGGTCTACTCAGAGACCGACTCATATATATATATATATATATATATATATATATATATATATTATATAAGGGTCCAAAATTGATCTTAATTAATACAGGTTTAGAGAATTAATTAATTTATGCCTGTATTAATTAAGAGCAATTTTGACCTAATAGCTTACCGTATTAATTAGTATCTCTAGGTGATACATAGTCTCTGTACTTTAATTAGAGTAGTTTAGGTATTTTTTTCATGACCAAATTAAAATAGAAAGTTTTTTCTTGGATTCCGTTTTTGCACCGGGAGAATGGCCTACCGCGATTATGTGATCTACGGCAGTTGAACATGCTTTTGTCAAAATAGTTGTTCTAATTAACTGGAAAATCCAAATTTTAATATGCATAGTTACTTGAACAGTAGTGTTATTCAAATTTGTGGTGTTCAACTTAAAGAACATTGGGCCAATTAGGAGGCTTTTTTTTGTGAAGAGTCCAGCTCCTATGATACCAATTTCGGTGGAGACCAAAGGTAAAAGAATGAGCATTTACTGTCTTTATTAATTTTTTAGTCAATTAATTTGCTTGATCTTTCAGTCAGTTCTCTTAAACATTCATGTTTTGTCTTGATCTTTCAATTAATGTTCTTGATCATTCATAATCCATGGTACATTACCGTTCTTCTGTACAAATTCACAACGAAGTTTAGTCTCGATTCAGTCCATGTGAGCTGACTAACCTCTTACGTCACCAACAACCTGAAAAATAACCACATCGATAAGGTTGAAACTCTCAACCAGCAACAAGTTTGACCGATAACGGTCTCTGTAGTCCATCGGGAATGTATATTTTATGAAATTATGTTCTGGATGTTGAATGTTTAGCATTGAGAAATTGAAACCTCTGATTTTTTTTTGGGACCGTAGTTTGAAACTCGGACCTACAGTACACTAGAATCCGGTTCTTCCGAAACCTCATCCCTCATTCCCTCCATAATTATGTATCTTCATTTTTCTCTTCTATATTAGATCCAATTCCTACTCAACATCTCTCCAACGACCCCTAGTTATATTCTCCCAATTTCCTCTTTTCGACATTTTAGCTCTCGCGCGTGAATCGACTGAATTCACCAAGAGTATTTGATAACTTTTATCAATTTTAATTTTAACTTATGTTTGTTGTTTGTAGTTGGTGGATTGGAATGTATTTTACTATTGATGATTAACATGATAAAGTTATTTTATTGTTGAGTGTTGTTAATGAGTCAGAATACTTGTTGTTACTTGTTGAAGGTTTTTGTGATGTTGATATTGCGTTTTGGCGGTCGTGGTTACATTCGTGAATCGAGACACAATAGGCTGAAATTGTAACTGTATTTTTTGTTACCACTGAAATTTTAAAAAGTCCAAATTTCTTTTTTCAACACGCCCTCACATATAAATGTAGAAATACATATCGGGCGCACACAATTAACATATCAATTGTTAGTATATCGTAAATCACACATCAGCAGTTTCGAATGATTAGTTCGGGAGTCTCGTTATTCGTTCAGTAAGTCGGGAGTCCGGGGTTGGTGGCCAGTGGCCAAGGGCAGAGTCGCTCTTGGCATGGCCAGACATTGTGGAATGTTTAATGTTTAGCATGTTATGAGGACATCATTTCTAACCCAGTTCAGATTAGAATTTAGCATATAATACGTATGATTCCCATCTGTTGTCAGGGGCGGAAATACGCCCAGAAGGCCTGGGCCCTATATAAAATTGAGATTTTCGTTTTAATTTTTTTAAATTTTGTTTTTTGAAAACAAACCCAAAAATAATAAGGAAATGTTAGACATAAACAGTGTCTTAGCTAAAAAAAAATCCCGCCGCCTCTTATCTCTCGCCTCTCACCAACAAAATTCGCCGTCGATTACCGTTGTGCCCACTTCAATTTTAATCCTGGTGCTGCCACTATATGTTGTAACTTATGATCGACATAATTTCTACAATTTGGTCCATCAATATATAAAATCCGTCTTTTTCTATAGTGGAGGTAGCTAGGCATGTAGTCAACATCGTTAAATATGTGTATCTGTGTCTTTAGTTTCCAGTTCTGTATTTATTCTTTTCTCATATTTCACCGCGAGTAATTATATTTTCAACAAGAAATTTAAAAATGAAAATTAATGTTTCACTTCTTGTTGTTATAAAAGATGTAACACTTTCTAAAGTAGTAAGCGCGATCGATACTCATATAAAAAAAAATAGGACCACAAGAGGATTTTCGTGTCTGATTAAAAAATAATAAGGATTGGTTTACAAACGTAAGACGTCGCCATTGGCAACATTAATAAATGATGGCATGTGGGCAGCAGCATGGTTAGGTATAGGTTGAGGAGGTATCCATACTAATCAATTAAATTTAATTACACTAAAATTGCAAAACGCAACAAACAAATCATGCAAACGTTTCAAACCTTGTTTGGGACGACCTAGTACTATAAATAATTATAGCAGAAGCCCAGTGAATAAATATATATTCATCAGCTTAATTTGCTGAAACCAAGTTTCTGCACATCGATCTCAGCCAATTCTCCAATGGCTTCCAAACCTGGGATCCTCACCGATTGGCCATGGTCGCCTCTCGGAAACTTTAAGGTATATACTGTGTTTCTGTGTTTTCTATGGTTTCTGTGTTCTTCGATCTTTCACCGGAATTTATCATCTTCTCCGGGAGAAATATCGTTTTCCGGTCAGATATACAGTGATATCATGCACCTTTCCTAACCTTTTCCGGCTACTTACTTAGAACAATATATGTGTGTGTGTGTGTGTAAATCATGTGTCTGAATTACAGAATTCAGGCATTAGCATGTTTGTTGTACTGGTACATGTCTGTAATTTGTGTTCTTGGTTAAGATTACAGCTCAGGCCATCTGCGTGTTTATCATATTTGGTTCTTTTATCATGTTCATTGTTCAACATATAAAAATTACTCCACAGGTAAAAAAGCTTATCAAGAATGAATATTTATGAGAAACGAAATCACTGCAACAATTGTTTGTCTATAAAAACTACTTTTGAGGATGAAATTCTACCAAGAAATTTTTTGAGTTCCTTTTTAATGATTTTCGTGATATCTTGTAGTCTTAAAAAGTAAACAAAAATCACGAGGGACCAATAAAAACAGTTGGGTTCACTATTTATATCATCAAAAAGTAAGGTGTAATGTTCCTTTCACGTTCATTGCCCAAACATGCTTCGAAGAATACTATGGAAGACTAGTGGAATGTTAATGTGTGGTGGTGGTAAATGATATGAAGTTTGAGTTGTCGTGGCTTTATGAAACGGCAATGAAAAATTGGTGAAATATGATAATTATAGTTTGTTTTATGTTATTTTAATTTTAGACATTTTTAGAATAATTTTGCATGTGTATTCTAAAAATATGATGGATGGTTGTGTAAAATGTACTTATGCTGATGGAAAAATAATTTTCATTTTCAAGTATATCGTTTTGGCACCTTGGGCGATCCACCACACGCACGCCTATTTGACCGAAAAAGACCCGAGCCAGAGAAACCTTGCAATGTTTCTGATACTTCCGTTGATGCTCTCAAGAGTCCTCCACAATCAAATATGGATTTCCCTCTCCCGCTATCGGACCGCCAACGGGAAAAGCCGCATTGTCGACAAGGCCATCGAGTTCGAGCAAGTCGACCGAGAAAGAAACTGGTACTTAATTTATTTAGTCACACTTTTTGAATGTTTATCTATAGTCACACATAATATCAAGTGTCACTAAAATAGCCCTTTTTTGGATTAATTTTTGGCAGGGATGATAATATCATCTTTAATGGGATTCTGTTCTATGCACTCTCTAATTTACGAGACACAAAAGGCTTGCCTATATGGAGAACTGACAGTGTCATCATCACCATTTTGCTGCATGCCGGTCCGGTGGAATTCCTTTACTACTGGCTGCACAGGGCGTTGCACCACCACTTTCTCTACACCCGCTACCACCAGCACCACCACTCCTCCATCGTAACCGAGCCCATCACATGTAATTGAACTCTTATAATGTTTTATTTCATTATAAATCGTAAAATGTGTAGATGAAATTGATCGCTCTCGAGACTAATCGGTTTTTTGTTTATTTGCAGCTGTGATTCATCCATTTGGAGAGCACATAGCATATTTCTTGCTGTTTGCCATTCCAATGGGCACAACATTTTTCACCGGGAAAGCATCCATAGTTTCCTTCGCCGGTTACTTAACTTTCATTGATTTCATGAACAACATGGGACACTGCAACTTTGAGCTCGTTCCGAATTGGCTCTTCTCCATCTTTCCACCCCTCAAATATCTTATGTACACTCCCACGTAAGTCATACATTAACTAAATAGGAGATAAATTTCCGGAATTGACAAATTACATAAAATTCAACAATTTTGGGGTAGAAGTTAAAGTAAATTAACGTGTGGTTTGCATTACATATATACTTGGCATTCTGTGAACTATTACAATGAATGTGATGAGACTTTATTTTACTTCCCTAAACTGGACCAGTACTTTTAGAAACGCCACATGTAATCATATATATGCTAAATAAATTTGTATTTATCAGTCCCACAAAATTCAGGTCAATTTATTGTTTATCAACCACCTAGCTAATGGGAGAGACAAAAAAAATATAACAGAAGCCATGTGATTAGTTTTAGGGAATTATTTAGGGGACCATTCTTTTCAACATAATTATGATCCGTTCAATTCAGTTTAGTTAAAATCAAGTATAAAGAACACGCTAACTCTAGTTTTAGTGAATTTTTTAGGGGTCCATTATTTTTCAACTTATAACTGTTATCCGTTCAGTCAAAATCAGGCGAAAAGAACACTCTAACTCTCGTTTTAGTTGTTCATGTCGATGTTGAGTTTGGTTTTGTTGCTTGATTCACAGGTTCCACTCATTGCACCACACCCAATTCAGGACAAACTACTCACTTTTCATGCCAATATATGACTACATTTACGGCACGACCGACAAAACAACAGACACTTTGTATGAAGCATCTCTGAAGAGGCAAGAGGATTCACCGGACATTCTGCATCTAACACACCTGACCACACCGGAGTCCATTTACCACTCGAGGCTCGGGTTTGCGTCGCTTGCCTCAAAGCCTCATGAGTTCCACTGGTACTTCTGGTTGCTCTGGCCATTCACTCTTTGGTCAACTCTCCTCACTTCTCTTTACTCCAAAACCATTCTTGTTGAGAGAAATGTCTTCAAGGGCTTGAAGTTGCAGACCAGGGCCCTGCCAAAGTACAGCATTCAAGTAAGGATGCATTTGCCAAGAATTTCTAACATTTTTTGATATATATATTTGTTTATTTTGTAAATTAAACATCTTTAATATGGTTGGTTGGTTTGATGGTTCATGATTTTAACTTGATGTTAATGTGCATGCAGTACTTATCTCAGTGGCAGAGGAACTCTATCAATGCACTCCTTGAGGAGGCTGTTTTAAAAGCTGAAGAGCAAGGTGCAAAGGTTTTAAGCCTTGGTCTATTAAATCAGGTAAGGATTAGTAATAACATCAAAATAAACTTTAGAAATGCATAAATATTTTACTGTTATTATATATGAGTATGTTAACTTGAAGAAAAAATTGTGATTTCATTGATTTCACATGAATGAATATAATTTTGCTATATATTTTCCAGGATGGAGAACTTAATGGAAATGGAGAGCTGTACATAAGAAAGAATCCTTCACTCAAAGTGAAGCTGGTGGATGGAAGTAGTTTAGCAGTTGCCATTGTACTAAATAGCATCCCTAAAGGAACAACTCAAGTTATCATAACTGGGAATCTGTCAAAGATTGCTTACTCAATAGCCTCTTCATTACTCAAGCGAGGGATTCAGGTACACACACAAATATATTCACTTCTTTTGAAAATAAAAGTGTCACTAATTATTACTAACACACGATTTTGTCACTATTTTATGTCACTAAAAAATTCTCTGGTGCTTTAGCTTGTTTAAGTTACGTGTCACTGTTCTGATATCTGTCACTATATATGTTATGTGTCACTGTTCTGATATCTGTCATTATATATGTTATGTGTCACTGTTCTGATATCTGTCACTATATATGTTATGTGTCACTGTTCTGATATCTGTCACTAGTTATGTTATGTGTCACTATTCTGATATCTGTCACTAGTTATGTCATATGTCACTATTCTGATATCTGTCACTAGTTATGTCATATGTCACTATTCTGAATCTGTCACTATTTATGTTATATGTCACTATAATGATTTATGCCACATTTATTTTATGTGTCACTTTTTTAATCTCTGTCACCTTTTATATGTCACTACAGGTATGCACCTTAAATGAAGAAACATACAAAAAGCTGAGAGGAAGGGTCAGTCAAGGAAGCAACTTGATCATGGCCAAACACCATGCCTCAAAAGTAAGCAAGCATTTCTAACACACAATCATTCTAAGTAAAGTAGTTCTAATTAGTTTGATGATCATTAAGGTGTGGATCACGGGGAGCGGAATCGCGGATGAAGAACAAATGAAGGCTGCAAAGGGGACAACATTCATCCCATCCTCATATTTTCCTCCGAAGAAATTGCGCCGAGATTGCTACTACCACTACACACCATCCATGCTGGCTACCAAGTATCTTGAGAATGTGGATTCCTGTGAGGTCAGCCACGACTAAATCGATCAAACTGGCCTAAAACTAACTCTAAAAACAGAACCTGTATTAATTTTTGGCTTTGCTCTGTTTTGTGTCTGCAGAATTGGCTGCCGAGGAGGGTGATGAGTGCACCGCGCATTGCTGGGATTGTGCATGGATTGGAGAAGTGGGGAGTGAACGAGTGTGGAGAAATGGTGTTTGACATAGACAAGATATGGGAAGCTAGCCTTGGTCATGGTTTTCGCCCTTTGATGATGATCTCCAATTATCCAAAGCCCTAATTATGAAATATATATGTAATGTGGCTTAATTCATCAAACTGGCTTTGTAATGTGTGTAATCTATATTTAATGATCTTGATCCAGACCAATAACAACTGTAGATGGGAACAAATGTGACTATTTTATATGCTAAATGAAAACGATTGTGTTTTATTTATTTATTTTTCTATGATGAAATCAGATTCCTAAAGCAGTATTATATACAAGAACATCAAACTCCTAAAAAGGGAGTAATTTGAGAGATAACAAAAATGGTTTTACAAAAATGCTATGACAATGCAAACAATTTCTGTATCTAAAATTGCAAGAACCAAAAAGCCAAAGTGGCTTCTTTCCAAACCCCACTAGGGATAACGCGGGGTTGGTCCAACTCCCTCTTTTGGGAAATATTATATATATCGTATACATAATAGATATAAACTATAGAGAGAATTTTTCATAGACTCTCCAATGTTTGTTGAAGTTCCAGTTTGGCCCCCATCAAATTTTACTGTCAATTTGGCTCCCAACCTTACGTTTTTCCATCATTTTGATCCCATATCCATAACCTTGCCGTTAAATCGTTTTTCCGTCAATTCCTCAAGGGATAGGACTGTCGCTTTGTCGTTAGATGACGACAACCACTTCTTCGAGTCCACCAATTGCATCTCCGTCGTTGCTTCGTCGGACATGGGCTCGTCGGGATCCGACGACGAGGACAAAGATTTCGAGGAGGCCCGTCGGTCTTTCGTGTCTTGTGTCTCGTCAAAGTCATTTTCTTCCCAGACGAGCAATTTCAACAGTCCCAACAGATTTGGCCGGCCGCCGCCAATGCTGGAGGATTACGACATGTGGATGACGGAGCCGGGAGATCTCAAGGAGCGGTGCAAACGCCTCCTCGCCGGAATGGGCCTAACCAGCAACAAAAGCCTCATCGCCAGCAACAAGAATTTTTTCAAAATCGCCTGAGCAGTTTCCAAAAAAGGCGACCAATCTCCGCCGAGGTCACCGTCTCCGGCCCCAGCTCCGTCACCGAAGAAGGAGAATACTCCATGTCCAAGTTCGGATCCGGGTCCGAGCCCGGAATCCGGACATATTCTGCTGGTTAGATCGAGATCGGACGGCGATATAGAAACTATGTCCTTAAACACGAAGAGAAGAAAGGAAGAATTATCAGACCGGTTTAACGGACCAAAAGAATTAACCAAGGAAGATTCCTTGAAAAGATAGTCATACAATTGACGGAAAAACGATTTAACGAAAAGGTTGTTAGAACCTGTATACAACTTTGGGCATAAATAAAATATTATATAATTTGCAGGGACTAATATGCAAAAATGAAAATTACAATATGCATAAATAAATTCGAATGGAATCACGACGAACGTTTTCCTTGAAACAAATTAGGCCCCGTATGGGTCTTTGTTCCCTAGGATAAGACCATCAAGGATGAAAGTCAACTCGTGACGATCATCCCGGAAGGCGCATAGCCCGAAGGCACTCTATCACATTAGTACACTGACCTGAATAGAACGACGGGAGAGTACAGAACTAAGAACAGACAGAGCCAGACAGAAAATGACGGAGAGAGAGAGTTTGATTGCCTAAGGCTATTTTGTTTCTGAACCGTTTCTAGGTTGGCTCTAAGACTGTACTTATAGGGAGGTGAGGGGGTCAGGTCTAAATGCAGACATGAATGCAATCAATCAAATTTGGGACGTTTTTCCCTTGATTGTTGCCCTGAAACTGACACCTTGATTGTTGCCCATAAATCAGACTACTTTATTGTCTATTTTAATTCAGCCGTTAATTGCGTAATTAGAGCTGATTCACATTAATGGAAAATAAAACTGATCATCAAGTTTTGAACAGTTACAAAACGTTTGAACCCAAGCCTGAGCCCAAGCCCAAACTCTTTATTTTCCAACAAAGGTTAGGGCTGGGGGGGGGGGGGGGGTTGGGTGGGAATTGACAGTAAAATTCGACGGGGGCTAAACTGAACTTCAGCAAACGTTGGGTCTATGAAAAATTCTCTTTAAATTATATGCATTATAAAAATTCCCTTTTTTGGATTGTTTCCTTTTTGGATGATCCCAAATTTCAACAAATATATATACATACATGCAAATGGTATTATAATATAAAATATATATTGACTGTACTTGTAGAATATATAAATAATATACGTGTATATATATATGTATATATTATTATGTATATAATTTATATCTATTATGTGTACAGTTTTCGCTCCTTTCCTCTAAGCCAAAACGTCTCTCACCAAATCCATGATCTATGAATCAAGTTGCCGAATTCATCATTTCCACACTTGAAAGTTGAAACATAATATTAAAAGATTTTTATTTCTTGCTCAAATTGCTCAATATGAACTGCTCAATTTGCTCAAGTACTTTTTGATACAAACTCCCAAAGTACATATTAATACGTTCATTATTTATCAATAATTTAATATTACATTTTGGAAGAAGGACTCTCATACCTATACAACAATCACACATAGTGACGCTAAGCTAAATACAACAGTGTTCAATGTAAAATCGATCATAAGAAGTGTTTCCTGACATTTTTTGCAGTAAAAGCACTTAGTTTTTTTTTTGAAAAATAAACACTTATATTTAATATTCCAGTATTGACATTCATCAGGACCGGACCTAGTGCGGTGCGGGCTGTTCAGGGCCCAAAAATTGGAGAGGCCCGGGTTCTATTTTTTTTCATATTAATTTTGTTGTTTAAAGTAAAATAATGATATTTAAAAAATACCTTTCCGGAATTGAAAAAAGATAAAGGGAAATAACAAATAAAATTTTATAAGGGACAAAATTAATTTTTTTGCACGTGGCCTCAAAATACATTGGACCGACCTTGACATTCATCAGCTGGTCTGCTCGAGCAATGGCTTGGCTTGTCGCAACATGAATGTGATTTTCCAAACGTATACATCTCACAGAAATTTTTATAGAGTGAGACAACTAACAATCATAGTTGTTTCATCACTCATTGATGAAAAAAGAGAGGCTAAAAGAAATCCTGAAAAAAACAGAATTATTGTAACAAGCAGAAAAATGAATATTACGCCCAGTTTATAACATGGAACATAATCTTGTTTAAAAGAAAACATACAAAAATCCAAGCACATTCATAATGATGAGACATCCTATTAGAGCATAAACATAATTAATATTTCGAAACGGTGGCACACATGTAGATTTCATCTAGGAAAATAAAAGTAAAATTAATCAGAAGGAAACTGTGAAAATTTGCGTGCATTTTAAGGTGGAAGTATCTTTGTTGATCAGAAGGAAGGTGAAATCTCTCCACATCCATTTTGAATATTTAATCGGGAAAACATTAAAAAGAAGCAATGAAATAAAAAATTGGGAGGAAGAGATTATGCATTTATTTGACGTATGTATTTTTTTTTTTGAAAAGATATTTTGAGTATATATACTAAGCTGGTTGATGATTGGAAAATTCGAAACGAAAAGTAATTAGAGAAGTTTGAACGTTAAGAAATTTATTAAGCTAGACCCCTAAGTTTTAAACATTTAAATTTTTTCAAACAATTTTTTTTATTAATGTTTTCTTGAAAACCAAACTATCATCTTAACATAATGCTTTAATTCCTCTTAAGCAATGTCAGTCAGTCAATTATCAGCCATTGGATTAAATCAATGGCAGTGATCCTTCCGCAGAAATCTCTTTCCTATTTCTCAGCCAATTTCTTCAGTTTCCATATACACACGTTCTCAAACAGAACCGTCGGCATTTTTTCAACTCCCACATTCGATCAAAACCTCTAATTTGAAAAATTCAGTTACTCCACGTTTGTCAAAACTGCAGCAAATATTGATTTCTCCGGTTTCTACTGTTCTGAAAATAATTCATTGATTTTGATTCCAAGGTTTTCAATTTCATATGTGCTCTATGTGTTAAATGTTTTTTTTTGAATTGCAGTTCTTGAGCTTCCATTCTTTCTGCGTTTGTTTTATAATGGGTTGTGTGTGTGTGTTTGTTTTATAGGTTATTTTGTTTTTGAGTTATGGAATTCTGGTTTCGATTTTTAGGTTTTTGTTGTTCAGGTTTGATGGGCTGAGAATGCTGAAAATGTTAAGAGGAAAAAGACTAGCTCGGAGATTCTCTGAACAGAAACATGTCGGAAGTATCCCTAATTTGTGCTTTTTTCGAAAACTCCAGCAAGAAGCTTCCAGCGAGAATTCCGAGGGGAAGGCTGATATGAACTGGAGAGGGAACGCAACCTGCAGTTAGAGCATGAAGGTACTGATTTTAGCAACCTGGCTATGTTTCAGGAAGTGATAAGTGGATTTTCTTATGCAATTTGTTTGCATCTGATTGCTACTCCCCATATGTATATGGTTACTCAGAATCTGCGACGGTCTCCTAGCATCGAAACAGAATTCCGATTTGCAGCATCTGATCCCTTTGCAACCTCTACAATATTCTCCTTTAATTTTCGCTCTTTAGTTTTGTTTTTTGCTTGAGGCTCATTTCTGGTTTGTTTATTCCATGTAGATACTGGCTGCAGATTAAACAAGAGAACAAGGCAAATGGAAGTTCTTTTGCCTTTTCGAGTCCAGGCTTTTTTATGATGGTAACCACATAGTTTTTCTCCTTTCTAAAATAGGATAGGTTTCAGTCTTCAGAAAAATATTTGAGTTTCATTCATATCATCGCATTTAGCGCATCATCGATCTTGCATTTGGTTTGCAGGTGAACAGGGCAATAGAATCTTGTAGCCAGAAAATGGATGAAGAAAAGTACAAAGAGAAGAAGGAAAAATCAAAAGAAAAGAAAAGAAGTCAGGCCCGGCCATTGGAATTGACCTTGGGACAGCATACTCTTGTGCAGGCTATTGGAAGAATGATCGAGTTGAACTCATTACAAATGATCAAGGCAATAGAATCACTCCTTCTTATGTTGCTTTCACTCATATTGAACGCCTCATCGGGGATGCAGCTTACAACCAGGCTGCCTTGAATCCTGTCGACACTGTCTTCGGTAAAGCTCTAACCGCCAACCCTTATCTGCTATGTTTTTTTCTCTCTGTATGAGACTCATATTATTCAGTTGTAGTCTGTCCTTCTTTATTTGAGAAAAACTTCATGATTTTAGCTTATTTAATGATTGATGCAAGCATATCATAACTTTTAAATTTTGTTTTAAATCATCGATCTTGATTTTACCTGTATTTGGTTTGCAGGTGAACAAGGCCTAAAGCTGCTATAAATATGATTTTGTTGGTACATAATGACACATTATGGAGGTCTCTTGTATTAGTTTTGCACAAAACTTGATCATATGTATATGCATTTTGTACGGCGGGATATAGTACAATCGGAATATACCATAAGTCTTGTTAAGAAAAATAAAACATTACTTTTCTTTTGTCTTAAGTTGTTGTGGTTTTAACCTATTTTCATGTTTACCTTTTACATATAATCTATATATTTTTATTTTCATCTGCTTTCTGCAAGGAAAGGTCTCCATCTTCGCTTATAACCTGCAATGTCGTGTTCACTTGAACTGGATCATTCCTATTAGAATACCATACAACCTGTGGGGAGTGCATGGAAGTATCTCCAATGTAATCTGTTTTGTTGGTTGAGATCATTCAGACTCCAAAAGTGCAGTCTCTAGATTCGGATTTAGATGCATTAAAAATACTATCAGTACTAATGCAGTAAAAGCCGAGGACAAAGATTGTATCATCAATATTTTCTCTCAGTAGAACAGGTGACAATGTGTGTTCTACACTGTTGACTGCGATCAGCATTCACTGAAGGCTGGTTGACCCATGATGTGGGAAGTTTGGAAGTGTAATTATAAAATGGTTGGGCAAATAACAGAGTTGAAGATTGAGATATTTATCATAAACTCTCAATGAGGTCGTCTAAAAGTTAACCAATAGACTATTTTGCTACGAGTATCATCAAATGGAACTTTTTCAATATTGAATGTTTGTTATAAACTGAAATTGAAACACAATAAATTGTAATTGTCGTGCAATGCACGACGGGCATTAAAACTAGTCATGTTAGTTGGGAATATTTTTCTGGATTTTCTGAAAATAGCTTATCCAGAAAATCATATAAAACTTACTGAATTGAATAGGTATGAACTTAATTGATCTGAAATAAATTCAGATAAGCTAAGAAGATTTTTTTTAGAAGAACAAATAAGTTGAGAAGATTAATGGACCTTATATATTTTGTGTTGTTATTATGTTGATTAATAAAGGGTTCTATGATGGAGGTTACAAGATTGTAATAATTATAGATTTTTCGTATTACATAATTATCAATTCATGATTACAAATTTCATGTACATGAAAAAATGTCTTTAATTACACCCACAAATTTTGCTTTATATACAATTATGCTCATAAAGTTACCTTTAATTTACCACCTTCAAGTTATATTTTTGAACTTATTTGAATTTAACAGTAAATGGTTACGAATTAAATTAAAATTAATGCATTAATAAATATGAATATCACAGTTAATTAAGTTGAACATTGTCAAATAATATTTTAAATTTATTGAATTAAATTGGTATAAACTTAATTGATCTGAAATAAATTCAGATAAGTTGAGAATTTTTTTTTTGAAGAACAGATAAGTTGAGAAGATTAATGGACCTTATATATTTTGTGTTGTTAATGAGCATCTTGTAAGAGTACCTGTGAAGCTTTCTTTCTTTCAAAAACAGAAATCGGAAGAAACAGTTACAGAGAAGTACTACAACTTTGTCGAGAATCATCAGGGTAAATATGAATTGCAAATTATTGTGACTTTTTTACTTACCTTTTTCATGAATTCTATATATTTCTTATTTTATTACAATTTATAATTAATTTGTAAAATCAAAGTACCTTTTATAATCTTTCTACAGATAGAGAAGGTCTTGGGTGATACGGTCCTACCATGACCGTGCTTTACTTCACATATTTTTGAAGTTAATTTATGTGTTTGTATTATTATACTCTAATTATACTATTTATTATTATTATTTTAATAAAAATTCATTTAAATGTTGTAGATATGTATATATAGTTAGTTCAAGTGTTTGTGTCATTAGTTCCACTTCATCGTAGTTTTCCTTCGTTTATTAACTTAATTAATTTATTTAAATAATCTAAATAAATTAATTAAGTAAGAAATACAAACAAAACTTACAAACACACAAACAAACATGATAAACACGTGAATAATCATTCGTCCTACCATAAGCTCATGGTAAGACAGTCTTACCTAAGACTTGTACTACAAATAACTCAAGAAGTCAAGATGAAATGATCACAAGTCCCCACTTTTATGCTTAACAAACATTTGTAGATCACTCTCCTCTCTTATTCTTTATTGATGTAACATCAGATTGTATTACACATGTTCAATTACATATTATTTATTACAAGTTGTTCAAAATTTTTATATCATGAAAATTGAACCATGGCCGCGAGCGCGGCCTGTCAACGCTAGTATTAGTAATATTATATCAACCAATTTTGAAATTACTTTTGTTTATATATGGACATTGTTTTTTCTTCACATGCAGCTCACGGGGACATTAGTTATTTAGTGCTAGAAAAAATTGTTGGAAAATAAGGATTTTGGTCTTGGGCTCAAATTTTGTAACTGTTCAAAACTTTATGATTGTCAATTTTATTTTCCATTAATAGTTCTAATTATGTAATTAACAACTGAATAAAAACAGACAATAAAGTAGTCTGATTTATGGGCAACAATCAAGGGAAAACATCCCAATTGGATTGATTGCATTCATTTCGGCAGTTAGACCTGACCCCCTCACCTCACTATAAGTACAATCTTAGAACTAGCCTTAGAAATATAGATCGAAAACCACACAACCTTATGCAAAAAATCAAATTCTCTCTCCGTCGTTATCACTCTGTATGTTCATGTGTCTATACTCCCGTGTCGTTCCACTCAGAGGTTTAACCCCGGATCAATTCCAGGGTCTTTGCAGGTAATCTCCGGCAATCAGATGGAAACCATCTGGGCGGTGAAGGATCCAATCACAATGAAAACGACTTTGAATTACGAGTTTGATATATGAGACAAAAATTTCGTGCTTGAATTTCTACAATTTATATAAACATCTGCGTAGGTTGATATGTTTTCCAAAATTTTGCCTAAAAGGTTGATAAAAAAATTCGTTAATGCTTGATATCTACGAAGATTCGTCAACTCGCAAATGAAACCCGTAATCATTATTTTCGTCTTTTGAAATTAACTCATAACCTAAAAAAATATATACACATCAAATACTGGATGTCCATTTCCACAGGGAATATAATTCACAAACTCAAATGGTAAACTCCCTTCATCCTAGCAAAGTGCCTTATTTTTACTTTGTGAGTCAAATAGATCGGCAACTTGATAGATTAAAATATACTAATCAATATGTGAGACTACTCCACTAGCTTATGTTATACATCATAATATATATTTTGAAATGGTATTTATCTTTGAATTATTTTACGTACATATATAAAGATATTAGTGTTTAAACATGGATTTAGTTGACTTTCAAAAGTCAAGTCATTAGAGCAAGTCCAACAGCTTCCCCAAATTGGGGGATTTCAATAAATTTAGGGAATATGAGCCATTTTTCAGCTCCAACAGATTCCCTATCTCATTCCCCAACTTGGGGATTTTGAAGAAATCTACATGTTGCTTCCCCAAAATCTTTAGAGAGAAAAAAAAACTTGGGGAAGCAAAACTTAATTCTTACTGCATTTAGAGCAAGTCCAACAGATACTATATAAAAATCTCCAAGATGTAGTATGAAATGCTAAAATGTAGTATGAAATTTTTGGTCATCTCCAAGAGTTACTACATTTTGTAGCTCTTGCATTGATTATCATTAATATTAGCAACATTTTTAATTTTATTTTCTACCTTTTTAGTTTTAAACAATACATATTTTTTGACTTTTGATGTTTTGCATTGAAGATAAGAGGAGAGAGAGTGAAATTTGGGTTTAAAAAAGGAAAGAATGCATTGATCAATGTGTAGGCATTAAATTTTCAATCCTCTAAATTTTCTTTCTCTTACTACACATATGGAAGATGAGTTTCTCTTACTACCCCAAATCTACATGTTGTAGTACCACATGTAGTATCTCTTGGAGCTCAATAATGGGGTAAAATCTCCATACTTCCTCCAAAATCTACAAAATGTAGTATCTCTTGGACTTGCTCTTATGTTGATCATTTACCTCTCTTTATTAGTTTTATAATTCAAATACATATATTTCAAATGTGATTATCTTTAATTGTATATAATAAAGAATTATAAGAAATATATATTATTAAATTTCATATTATGGCGAACAAAACAAGATCATACATGACTATGTTCACATGTACATAAAAATTTGAATATTGTCATGTGAGATCTTGTTACGTTCGTTTTAATGTATATTTTAATAATATATTTTTTTCACATTTTTTTATCATACATAATTTAAAATATTAAGATTCCAAAATATATTTGAATGGTGAAAAAACAATAATAAAGAGATAAAATGCTGAAATTTAATGCACATGCATTAAATTCTATTCCCCACACTAGGGAAGATGTGTTGGAGTTGAAGCAAAAAAATATAGGAAATATGGGGATGTAGTACTATATCTTGGAGAATCTTGTAGGGAAACTGTTGGACTTGCTCTTATAATTTTTCTTCAAAGATTATTGAGCAAAACCCTTGTAACCTCTGAGTTTTTTGATAAGAAAAATACTCTTATACACTTGCACCACCATTAACTTGGCCGAGTTCATCGATCACACATAGAATTTCAACATATTAATTAATGATATATTTATTTTTTCAAGTATTCATAGCTATTGTCGGTATACTACTTCGATCCGATGTTATAATTTTCTAAATCAATAGCGATCTATTTTTCAAAAATAATTTTCATAGTAAGGTTTTTTATCGTAAAAGAAAACTCCGGCAGTTCCATGTGGGAGGTTACAGGCTTACAGCTCACCACACACGAAAGGCTTGTGAACCCTTCTCCCCTTTCTGCCCTTTCTCCTCTCTCCATTTTGAAATTCCATTTGACAAAAAGATTCTGTTACTTCCACAAGGCGACGTGGGGATCTGCACACGCAGTGACGGTGTGGCGCGTTATTAATGTCTGACGAGGAAGAAGAAGTGGAGCTGAGTCCCAAGCAGAAGTTAGAAATCGCCAAATGGTTCCTGCTCAATTCCCCTCCCGGCGAAATCCAATACGTCGCGAAAGGTCTAACATTGTCTTTCAATTGTTTTTGAGCTATGCGCTTTTGGAATTTTCCGATCACATTGCGTTTTGTTTCCGCCAGATGTTAAGGTTGTGTTGAAGGATGAATACGTGTATGCGGCGGCTGCTGCTGAGGCTTTTCCGATGTACAATAAATCCCACATGATTTGTCTCCAGCTCCCTGATAGAAGCGGTGAGGTAATTTTGATAATTGGCTGCCTTATGTATGACATTTTAAAGGGTTTTTTATTTTGTGCATTGTGAACTTTTTTTAAGTATATAGGGGGGAAAGAAGGTATTTCTTGAAATTAGTACTGAAATGAATTGGTTAATGGTATGTATGTAGGTGTTGGTAACATCGTATAATGAGATCAGGGAAGATGAATACCTGGATCCCAGGACGGCTCAAGTGGCTGTGGTTGATCATGTTACTCAAGTAAGTTTCTGTAATTTCAGAGCATTTTCGAATTGGTGTTGAATTAATGCATGTTTGTACTGTGTCTGTTGCATTTTCTGATAGTTTGATTGATCATCTGAATCTCTGAGCATGTTGCTCAACATACTTTACCTATGTTCTTCCCCTTTATCTTCATTACCGACTACAAGCCTCTTGTGAAATGAATATCAAGGGCAAACCAGCTTATGTGAATCATAAAAGAAGAGTATACAGTTACACTATATCAGTAGGCATGGGCTAATTGGAGTAAAGTGAAGTTACGCTAGTTATTTTTTTGAACTGAACCACTTAGTAAATACTGTCTTTCCTTGTTGTAAACTCTTTAGCCTGGTATCTTTTGGGTACATGTGCAGTTAATTTCCATGCTTCAGAAAAAGTAGTGTAAAGGTATATAAATTTTATATGATCCACAAAATTAATTTACATGTCCTTCAGATACTTAATTTATTGCAAATTCAGTTAAGGTTTTAGCTTATACAATATAGTATCAGTCTTATTTTCTACTTTACTCTCTTACTGCCTTATCTCATCACATGTTCACCCTTTGTAATGTGCATCTTGTTCAGGCGTGTACAGACGTCAGACATGCAAGTGATGAAGAGCTTCCTTCTGCATACGTAGAAGAATATCGGTAATGCTTGGAACTGATTGTATTCTCAAATTTTCTATACATTCTCATTTTAAAAACTAGATAAACTTGTTCACTAACCTTTGTTTAAGCTATTATGTATGTATTGAGATAATGATTTTCTTTAGAAGGCATATTACTGCACAACTTAATTGTAAATCAAACTCAGTTCGCACATTTGGTTCCAAAATAAAACATAACTGCATTACCTTCCATATATACATTCTGTTGAACAAAAAATTTCTTGTCACGTGCACATTATTTTATATTTTGAAATTAATAAGATGGGTGCTGTGGGCAGATGCATCTCATCTACATTCTTAGTTAAATAACATTATTCTTTATAATATTCATATTAGAGTTTTGGCTGATTATCAGCAAGAAATTAGAAATTTGTGAGTTTGTCCATTAACTGTATTCAGTTTCTGTAGTTTTCAGTGTATCTGTTTTGAGCCTTGCGATTGCTTAAATGTTAATATGTGAACCAGTAAACTTGAAGAATCTTCAAATTTACATTTATTGGCTCATTTTTTAGGAAGTTAGCAGCAATTATTCAGTTATTGCATTCATATATATAATCATCCACAGACACATGACCTTCGCATCAGGATGTATATGTTTATACTGCTAAAACACATACAAGGAGGCCAAAAATCCTATTAGATGCATTTCTTAAGTACTCTACAGTTTATGCGTTATCCAAAAGTCCTTGAGCACATGCCTTTTTTTGTTAGTAATAAGTGAGCTAAAAAAAGGATTCCTAAATGTAGTTCGGAATGATGCAACACTGAAAGTTATAATTTATATTATTAATTTATACCTTTTGTAGGAGACATTAGAATATTCTTTTTACACCAAGTAGTGCAACAACTGATGAAAGGAGTCACTTTAGTAATCACAGGATAAGAGGTAGATGTATCTATTAGTTAAAAATATTTTACTAGAATAAATGGTCTAAAGAAATAGAGAAATGGATGTGTGTGTGTGTAAATAATATAATTTTTTTATTATAGGCTCATTTGACCACCAATGTTTCATGTGTCAGAATGTTAATAACTACTAGGAATGGAATCATTGGACGCAGAAACCGAAGCATAGTGTTAATATTGAGCTGAGTGAATGGTTGCAATAGACTACTTAACACAAGAATTAAATGTTTTGAAAATAAATTGAGGTTACCCAATAAGATGAGAACTATGCTTTGTATGATATCTCTGTGTGAATCAGAAACCTCTAGGTAAATGAGTTTGGTATGTACACATTCAAGAAATTCTTAGTTGAAGCTAAGGGAAAGAGAGCTGAAACTTCGGAAAAGACTTGATATATCTTTATGCACTTTGAACTCTCTGCTCATCATATCTAATTATCAATAATAAATAGTTCTTGTCATTATCCTGATGTGCTATCACTTTTGAAGTTACTCTCCTTCATTTATATATATACTGTTATTGCTTTTCAGGTGTGCCTTGGATGCAGAATTGAGTAAGTATGTCAGTGAAGCATATCCAAAAGGTGTTTGTTCAGTATATGCTACCAATGGAAAATGTGTTGAGGAACCAGGATCTGATTTCGAGTTGGTTGTGGTCATTTTGGCTTCTAGACACAGCCCTCAAAATTTCTGGTATGCAAATAGGCAAATACTATGAATGACTTACATCATATAAAGACATCAAACTGGGTTAAAAGTACTTATTGTAACCTGGATATATCCTTCCCTGTATCACTTGCATCTCAAGGTACCAACATTTGGTAAGCTTTGTATTCTTGAAACAAAGACATTTTAATTTGATCTCAGTCTCAGGATAGTTTTTCTTTCTTTCACTTTTTTGTATGGGAGATTTGTATGCATTTTAGCTAGGTAATACCTTGCAGGCTCTTACATCGTTAGAATACGTACTGCTTTCTGCACAAACTGATGGCCTTACCAATGCTACCATGGTGTTAAGAAGAAAGATAGCATCTTACCCACTATGTTGTAATTTCTTGGATGCAGTAATGGAAGCTGGCGGTCAACATGGGATATTGCATTCAGAGATGATGTACAATCTATTGAACTACGAGGTAGACTGCAGGTAAGGTTTAATTTTCTTTGAATATATTCTGTAATATCGGCACTAACCTGTCTTTGATCCACATATGTGCTTTTTTCTGCACTAATTTCTGTATGTTCTTACTGAATGATTTAATCAACAGTAACATCTTATATTTCCTTGCAAAGGTAGGGGCCCATTATTTCGAAGAGGGGAATGTCCAGTTAGACGGGAAACATGAATGCAAAGATTCAACTATACTTCAGGTGAGGAATCATAATACGAAGTGTTTGGGACTGAGACAATCTTGTTTATGGATGATTTGACGTAAGTTTTTTATTTCAGTCCCCAGATGATTGTGCGATTGCGGTGATGAACATGATTCGTCATCATGAATCAGAATACCTAACTTCCCTTCAGGTCTGTTACTTCTCCAAGTTTTAGGTTCTTGATTTTACTTGTTTTTGGGGCCTGTAAATGACCAGTGAGTAATGTCCATTGGCAGACATCCTATGCAAAGCTGTCTGACAACACTTTTAAGGTAAGCTTTGGTCTTCAGTTATTTTGACTTCATTATCCAAACCATGATCTTAGAGATTACTGGCTTGGTTTATGGAAATTGTCTCAAATTGTTAGTTTCCGTGCATCTCTTAGTGATGTTTGCGGGACAAATGATCTTTACATTCACTTACTGGTCATATCCTGGATAATCATTTGATTGCTTCCCCCTCTGTATCAGGACCTTCGACGAAAGCTTCCTGTTACTAGGACATTGTTCCCGTGGCATAATACCTTGCAGTTCAACTTGACGAGAGATATATCTAATGAACTTGGGATCGGAAAATAGAATACAGACCGAAGATGCAATGTTGAGTTGTACTAGGCCACATGTAGATGTAAATCCCAAAAGAGAGAGAGTTCAACATTCTTTAGTCCTTCCCACACTTTTTTTAAAGCTAAGAAGAGATGGAGTTGGGATTTTGTGTCAACATTTTCATGTTGTCTGGATGAAGAACTGTGCACCTAATGTATTTCTACTTGTTCAAATGGGATATAAAAAACGGGCGTTGTTTTTTCTATAACTTTTTGTTCTCAATGATTTCTATATGATGATACTCAGTGACAGATTAAATTTGAGTATTAGGACAGTTTACAAAACGAAAGCTCTGATGTCTCATGTCAGAATGCTGTATTCGTGGTAATGCTTTTTCTGACTATCTACGAATTCTGTATGAGGATCAACTGCTTATGCATGACCTGCAAAAGATCGACGTTTGATCTTCTGTGGCTATGTCTGAAGTTGCAGATTCTGAATGAAACGGAATAGAGATTGCATAACTGATAGAAATATTTCAAACTTGTGCCAGCTGGGATTGATACATTACAACAGCTCAATCTTCTGTACGTCATAAAATCATTGAATTTCTGGGAATCTGGTTATCTGTGATTCTGTACTTGTATCATACTTCTATTTATTCCTTGGAGCATCTTTATTCTGGTAACTTGGCCCACTTTTTGTTCCGTAAGTGCTGGGCCCTACTGTAAGACTATCTCGTCCTCACTCAAGAAAAGATAACGTTAACAACTTGTTAATCATACCCATATTTGTAAAGTCCAGTTTTTGTTGGCTGCTTTGTGGAATGTCATGTTGCAACATGACTTTGTTTGACAGAAAAAGATAGAATATTTTCCATGTTCCAGCGCAGGTTTTGAAAGATGGAAGGAAATATTGTGTGCGGTTTTTCTATGGAAACTACAGTCCTAATGGATGTCTACAACGCGTTCTAATGGATGTCTACAACGCGTTCTGCAGCTGTATTAAGATGGGAATATTCAGGGAATGAAATATTCCATAAATAGAAGTTGAGACAACCATAAATTCCTTTTCTTCAAGGATTTAGATTTGGAATAGAAGTGTATTGAAGGAAGGATTCAAGAGCTGTGAAAAAGGAAGTTTTTCCACGGCATTGTGCTATAAAAGGAGGACATCAGTTGCGTGCTCAATCGGCGATTTTAATAGCAAAATTCTGTAATTCAGAGTTTTTATCTTTCGAGCAAGGAGGCAACGCAGTCCACACGTGTGTTAAAGCTCGGGTGGGAAAGACCTTGCCGCACCTTCGTGGAAAAGAAGGTAATCATAGAAGCAACTATCAAAGCTAGAGTAGCCAATTGGTAGTGTGATAGGCTTGCTAGAGTAGCCATTAGTTTGTAATAGACCGGACATATTTATTGCAACTAGTGAATGGTTTTACCACGGGCTACGGCCCCCCAGACGTAGGTGCATTGCACTGAACTGGGTGATCATATCGACTGTTTAGTTAAAACTTAAACACGGTAGAGTATAGATCAAGTAAGCACGGACTTTCAATACTCAGAGGAGAAAATGACAAATATTGTGACCAATTTTTAGCAAAACAATGCCATGTCATTGTCAGATGGAATCTCCATATATGGTCAGAAATCAAAATTTGAGTAATCTCATATTCACAAATTGTTTCTCCTGTTTTAAGCTAGGTGGTGTGGAAACTTGGCAATGGACATTGAAGCTCCTAAAACATCAGAGATAGATGAGCAGAAAGTTGAAGAAGACAAGGCCAAGACCAAGAGAGTTGCTTCTCTGGATATTTTCCGAGGCCTAACTGTCGCGGTCAGTCTCGCTCACATCCCTTCAGATTCTTTCATACTTCTGTTTGTAATAGTGTTCTTGGCTCTTCAGATTTGAGGATACATTTAGAAAACTAGTTGCTTGTTATTTCTAAATGTGTGTATTTCTTGATAATTTGATGATAGTTGATGATACTGGTTGATGACGCCGGAGGAGAATGGCCTGTGATTGCTCATGCGCCATGGAATGGCTGCAATCTTGCTGATTTCGTCATGCCATTTTTCCTCTTTATTGTGGGAATGTCAATTGCACTTGCTCTCAAGGTTGGTTTTCTAGTCCTTCATTTAGTTAGTTCAGTTTAGTTAAGAATTGAGAATAGGAACTGTTCTTCACTCATCTAATTATGAAGACTAATACAACGTAGAGAATACCGAACACTTCAGTTGCTGTGAGAAAGGTGGGTTTCAGAACTATCAAACTTCTCTTTTGGGGTCTTGTTCTACAAGGTCAGCTTTTTTCTGTTCCATCAGTTGTAATGTCTATTATTTAATAGATTCTGGTTTGAGTGATGCAACTGAATTTTTACTCTCTCAATTATGTAGGTGGCTACTCTCATGCGCCTGATAAACTATCCTATGGGGTTGAAATGAAGAGAATAAGATGGTGTGGCATACTACAGGTAAATGAAATGGATCATACACTTCACTTCTAGAAGATTCTAATAATTTGTTCAGCATACTGAGCCAAGATGTTGTTTCTTTGTAGAGGATCGCGCTTTCGTATCTCATAGTGGCATTGCTAGAAATCTCGACAAGAAAAACTCAGCCGGAGGAACTGTCACACAGCCGATTCTCCATATTCAAGATGTATATCTGGCACTGGTTCGTACTTGTTACTTTGTTTCGTGTGAATTAGATTATCGTGCTATGGCAGTAATTGACCATGAAGCAAATTTTAGGGTTTTGGGAGCATGTGTCCTGGTGGTTTACTTGGCTGTGTTGTATGGAACATATGTTCCAGATTGGCAGTTCACTGTCCAGAATGAAGACAGCAAAGAATTCGGAAAATTAATAACTGTATGTTCTTGCCTTTTGTTTTTGCATCTATCAAAGTGTACATTCCTCTTTAAGCCTCTTCATGTTCTTGGTTGTTTTCAGGTTACTTGCAACGTGCGAGGAAAACTGGATCCCCCTTGTAATGCAGTCGGTTATGTAGACAGGAAAGTGCTCGGGATCAATCATATGTATCCCCATCCAGCTTGGAAGAGATCCAAGGTATCTAGATTTTCAAACTCTCATGTGAAAGGGTGTTTAGTTCTTAGCTTCTTGTTCTTTGAGAAAAAAAAATTTCCCAACTTTTTTGGGTCTTAATTTCTGCAGGCTTGCACTTATAGCTCTCCGCAAGAGGGACCTTTTCGTAGTGATGCTCCATCCTGGTGCTTGGCACCCTTTGAACCTGAAGGCATTTTAAGGTGGCTTGCTTTCCGTTTATTCGCGTGTATGAGGTTTTGTCTCTTAATCTCAAATCCTCTTAGTGCAGCTCAATTTCTGCTATCCTCTCCACAATCATCGGAGTCCATTTTGGACACGTTTTAATACACATGAAGGATCACTCATCTAGACTCTGGAATTGGGTTGCCATGGGTTCTGCTCTTCTGATATTAGGAATTACTATTCATTTTACACATGGTGAGAAGGCCATTTTTCACTGTTCTCATTTTCAGTCATCAGTTTTGCTAGAATAACTTATTCACCGTCGTTTTCTAATGCAGCCATTCCTCTAAACAAGCAACTGTATACCTTCAGCTATGTTTGTGTAACGGCTGGAGCAGCAGCTCTAGTGTTCTCTGCTTTCTATGTTCTGGTAATCAGCCACCTTGTTCAAAAAAACTTAAATTCCGACATAAGTTGTTCACATGTTTGTTTTTGCCAAGGTTGACGTTTGGAACTGGGGGTATCTGTTTTTGCCTCTAGAGTGGATTGGGATGAATGCAATGCTTGTTTATGTCATGGCAGCCGAGGGAATTCTTGCTGGATTTGTAAACGGGTGGTACTATGAAGATCCTCATAACAATCTGGTACAACACTAATCATCCTTAATCCGCTTCTTTGCTACCTATGACTATGATCATTAGTAGTAATCATGATATTAGCTCGAGTTGGTTTCAGTAGTTTTTGAATGCTTGTGCCATTTGTGCAGGTACACTGGATCCAGAAGCACATATTCATCGGGGTTTGGCATTCGAGGAGAGTTGGAATTCTGTTGTATGTGATTTTTGCAGAAATAATGTTCTGGGGTATTGTTTCTGGCATTTTGCACTGGCTGGGCATCTACTGGAAGCTTTAACAAGCAAGGTCTTACATATCCCAAATATATTTTGTATTCCCTGTACATATTTTGTATTGATTTTGCAATATAAGAACTTCAAGTTCAATTTTCATCACTTTTACCGGATTCTTCTGGCAGTGGAACCAGAACCATACACAAAGGAGAAAGCCAAAAAGAAAAATCCGGCCACACAGCAGCTGATTCAACAACTAATACAACCAAAAGAGTTAACATATTTCCAATTCTGTTCTTCCCTTTCAGATAATACATGTAATCAAGAAGAAAATTTAAGAATCCGAGTTTCTGAACGAATAAATCAACAGTAACAGTTCGAAGAACAAGAGGCCTCTAAATTTTCACAGGAACCAAGTCCCCCATTCTCCTTCAAACATCCTTTGTGAACTTGTCCAAGGCCAAGAGAAGCTGCAATTCAATTTTATCAGCAATAAGAGATACTTTAGTGTTGTAAAATTAAGAAAATCAAACCAAAGATGGAATAAAGATCTAAAAAAACAGATAACAAGAGGGAATCCTTAACCCAATGTATGACCTAGTAAAACTGAAGATTTGAGCTGCAAGACTCACCTGATGCTGCTCATTCGCCTTCTGGATCTCCAACCATAGCATTCGTGCGCCATCTTCCAAAAACATTAGGTGCACAGTTCTTCATCCAGACAACATGAAAATGTTGACACAAAATCCCAACTCCCACCTCTTCTTAGCTTTAAAAAAAGTGTGGGAAGGACTAAAGAATGTTGAACATCTTCCTATTTATATTTTTCTGCGAGATCACTATCCCTCGAAAGGGAACTTGTATATGATAAAACTTTGCATGAGTAGAAAGAATATATTTCGTGAGCCATCTTCCTATTTATATTTTTCTGCGAGATCACTATCCTCGAAAGGGAACTTGTATATGATAAAACTTTGCATGAGTAGAAAGAATGTACTGCCAAGACTTCATATAATCATCCGGGCTTCTCATGAAGAGTGTAAGCAAAGAAGCTGCCATTGCAGGGAGACTGATACACAGCTCTCTCTCAGATCCAACTTTTATCAAGTTTGTTCGAGGAATCTTTTCTTCGTAAACAGATTGTCCAGATTGTCGATTTCAACATCCAAAACACGCGGTACAGGAAACTTCTCTGGGAATGAATGCTCAAGCTCAAGCCTCCAAAAGGCCAAAGCAGTATGAATAAACATTTGACAAAGCAGTATATTTATATGGAAAACAGTTAGAGATATCAAGAAAACAAGAAAGCAGTCTCAATCTCAACTCTCATCAGCCACAAACTAAAACTACACGTTGCATTTGCTTAAACACAATCATAACACCAAAAACACATATACTTTTGGCAAATTACATCATTTTGCCAAAAGTGGTTAAGAAACCTAAAACATCATTTGAACAGAAGTTTGCTTAGGCAAAACAACAAACACCTAGAACGCATTAACTTATCAGTGTATTTGTACTTCTAAAAACAAAATCACAATATAAAATTAGCGATAACGAAATAGAACTGCAAGCAATCAATCCAAAGAAAGAAGGGAACTGCAAATACAGAAAAACTGACCTATTATGGATGGGAAGCAGGGAATAGGAGTAGACTGAGAGGCGAGGGTGGATATCAAGAGGCAAGTCACCTTTAAATTAAACTTTTAAACTTAAAATAAAGTTGGATAACCTTAAATTACATAAATTAGAAAGATTTTTAATTGTACATTTATCTAATTTACATTAATATGAATCATTTGGGCATGTATTATTTAAATATCAACTGTATACAGTAAAAACCAACTACTAAACAAATTAATTTCTACCTCTCATTTTCAAAAAAAATAATTTCTACCTCTCCATTAAAATTTTCACTTTTAGTTTTCAAATATACATAAAAATTTTTGAAAAAAAATACACATACGTTTAACTCTTAAGTCTTACCATTCTATATATTAATATTATTTTATAAAATAAAAGTTATAAGCGTACATGTTAGGATGAATTGAGACCTTTTTTTATTTTATTTACATGGGATGAATTTGCAGTAATTTTGACTCAAATAGTTGAAGGTTAAAAATGGAGTGATGTAATAAACCCTTTTTGTTTAGCATTTCCTAAAAAACCAAAACCATTCAACAAGAAATCGCCCTCTCTCTAATAACAGTAGAAAGCCCAGACTCCTCAGGTAGTACCAAGAACAAAAGCTCGCAGTGCGCTCCGACCCGACCCTCTTTTGATCGACCCAGAAGCAACGCAACAATGGTGACGCCGATGGTACAAGACTTCGACAGCAATTTTGAAGAAGATCAGATGGCCGGCATGTCCACCGAGGACATCGCGAGGGCTTCTCGTCTCCTCGATACCGAGATTCGGATTCTCAAGGTGCTTTTTCCTTCCGCTTTTCACTTCCCAGATTAGGGTTTATCCAAAAAGGCTTAATTTTGGTTGATGATTTATCAGGAAGAGTCCCAGAGAACGAATCTGGAATTGGATTCGTATAAGGAGAAGATAAAGGAAAATCAGGAGAAGATTAAGCTCAACAAGCAGCTTCCTTACTTGGTTGGCAATATCGTTGAGGTAATTTCTAGAGTTTTTCTGTGCAAAGTTTGCTTCTTTCTTGTGCAGTGGATCTATTTTGTTCCTTTTTAGGGGATTAAGAGAGGTGATTTTACTAGGGTTTGGATAGTGTTTTGTATTTGGTTGATTTTTTAATTATTAGCTACTGCTTTGAATTTGGTGGTGGGCTAGTGAACATGGATAGGGTTTGATTTGGGGATAACCAATAGTTGTTGCTATTCATGCTCTGGAGACTGCAAACATAGTGGCAATGGGTTACTATGTGTGAGTTATGTTGTCTTGCTTTTATTGTGCCTTTGAATAGTTTTATAGTCTTGGATGAAGATTTCTTGAACAAAACCTGATTCATGGAACCTGTCGTTCTGTTACTTGGGAAACTGTCGCTGTTTAGGGTGCAAACTATTGGAGATGCGATCTGGTTCAAAAGATTCATGTTCAATTTTTTATTTATTTTATTTAACGTGTTTGCATTTAGAGATGTTTCATTTTAGTATTATGAGACTCATTCACATATCCTTCCTTGGAGTGTTAGCATGATCAGCTCTGTTTTTATTAATACTTTTAAAGGTTCTTTAGATAAAACAGTGAAGGATGAAATTGATATGTTGTTTTATTGGATTCTTTTGTTGAGGTTATTTTCGGTTTTAATACAAGTTTCTGAGCTATCATAGTAGTCCCTTTTTTGAAATGATGTGAATTTTATTTTACATTATAGATTTTGGAAATGAACCCAGAGGAAGAGGCTGAAGAAGACGGTGCTAACATTGACCTTGACTCACAACGTAAGGGGAAATGTGTTGTTTTGAAAACTTCCACTCGTCAGGTACATTGGTTTCTTAGTTTTGTGATTGTTTAAGCCCCTGAGCACTCTAATATGAAACTTTTACTAGCAAAAATGTCCTTATACATATCTGAATTTTCTGAGTATGCTGTGTTAATTGCAGACAATCTTCCTACCTGTTGTTGGCCTTGTTGACCCTGATAAATTGAAGCCCGGGGATTTGGTTGGTGTGAACAAAGATAGTTACTTAATCTTGGATACTTTGCCGTCTGAGTATGATTCTCGAGTTAAAGCTATGGAAGTTGATGAAAAGCCAACTGAAGATTATAATGACATTGGTGGTCTGGAGAAGCAGATCCAAGAACTTGTTGAGGCAATTGTTTTGCCAATGACTCACAAAGAGCGTTTTGAAAAGTTGGGAATTAAGCCACCAAAAGGAGTACTTTTGTATGGACCTCCAGGAACCGGTAAGACTTTGATGGCTCGTGCATGTGCTGCCCAGACAAATGCAACCTTCCTCAAGTTAGCTGGCCCCCAGCTTGTCCAGGTATGGTTTATAGGACATTCATTTTAGTCTGAATAACTTTGTTTGTTCTTATTGGTCAGTTCATATGCATTTGTGCATACCTTAAATTACCAATGACCTTTATGTTACTTAGATTTCTCTGTGGGTGAGTGTTGTTTTAATCTGACATAGGCAAGCAAGTTCTATACTTCCTTTTTCCTTTTTCATGGTTTTTCCTTGAGAAAGTTTTAAGATTCGGCTTTTTAATGGTCCTGATAGATTGCTTCAAATTCTAGCCTAGCTAAATCAAGGTGGTCTGGTACACAATTATGCGTGTAGTTATTGCTGCATATTGAGTGTGTAATCTTTATTTGCTGGAAAAATATGATACTCCAAGGAACACTAAAAAGTCCAGAATCTCTCAAACACTAAAATATGACTTTTCACCCTCAAACAGACTATATTCTATTTTTTATTTTTTTTAAGAACGGGTAGTATTAAGCTTTACTTATTCTTTACTTTGATGTCATCCTGCCTCACATCTGGTTTTCAGGACTTGGTACATGTAATGTAACTAATAAGTTGTGATGCAGATGTTCATTGGAGATGGAGCCAAACTAGTCCGTGATGCTTTTCAGCTTGCGAAGGAAAAATCTCCGTGCATCATCTTTATTGACGAGATCGATGCTATCGGTACAAAGCGGTTTGATAGGTAATGCTCCTTTTGCCTTTATGCTTGATTTAGCCATTAAGGAACACTGATATAGTTTGGGGCCAGGTGATTCTGTGAAGTAGCTTCATCCTACTGAACTTTGTTGTTTTTGTTCACAGTGAAGTAAGTGGGGACAGGGAAGTCCAGAGGACTATGCTGGAGTTGCTTAACCAGCTTGATGGTTTCAGCAGTGACGAGCGAATTAAGGTCGTGTCTTCTTTCCTTTGGTTTGTTATAGTGTATAGTTTGATGAGAGCATGTTGTTGGTTTCTACTAATCTATACTACTAACTTCTGTTACAAGTGTTTGTTATGCTTCCAGCTCTCATTCTTTTACGTGTTTACAGGTGATAGCCGCAACCAATCGGGCTGACATTTTAGATCCTGCATTGATGAGATCAGGGCGGCTTGATCGTAAAATAGAGTTTCCCCATCCTACTGAGGAGGCTAGGGCTCGAATTTTGCAGGTAGATTATAAGCCCTTTGTTCTGGATATTCTCTTATTATCCCATTCTTAACAACCTTTGTCTAATCAGCTAATTGCTTTGATGGTATATGATGTAACAGATTCACTCCAGGAAGATGACTGTTAACCATGATGTCAACTTTGAGGAGCTAGCTCGGTCAACTGATGACTTCAATGGGGCACAGCTGAAAGCTGTCTGTGTAGAAGCCGGGATGTTGGCCCTCAGGCGCGATGCCACTGAGGTCAATTTCTCTCTCCCTTTCTCATATTCTTCGTTAACTGGCTTGTGATTAATTTTTTGAGTAGCAATCACGCTTATTGAGAGGAATCTGACGCGTGTGTGTGTTTGCAGGTGAACCACGAGGACTTCAACGAGGGTATCATTCAAGTTCAAGCAAAGAAGAAAGCCAGCTTAAATTACTATGCTTAGGTTTCACTCTCATTCCCAGAACTGAGCTAGTTGGCTATTTCCCTTGTATCACACAATTACCCATGTATTCACATATTTGCTCGAGTATAATTTATTATTGTTCTTAACTTCTTATAACATTCGAACTTTAGCTTGAACGTTTTGAAAAGATGTATACATGTATTGATGATGCATTCGCGATAGTATGAGCTTTAAAAAATTAATTCTTGAGGATAAACAACAGAGATTTAAAAGTAAAAATATATTTGAAATCAATTAAAGGCAAACAAATCAAAACGTAAAAAACATATAAACGCAAGTTTAAAATTTAGCATTTGATCTCCTTGAGGCCATGCGCAAAGTAGAGGAAAGTAGGATCAGCAGCGCCATCCTTGTAGTACGCAAACACCATCAAAGCATCATCATGCATGCTTTCCCCGACGAAGAACTGCAGATCTCTGAGCTTCGAAAGGAGGAACTTGGTGGCTCCTTCGATGTTCTTCTTGAAACTCCTTAGCTTCTCCTCGTCGCCTTCTAACTTAGCTGCCAGATTCTTGATGAGCTTCTTGATGTATCCAACAAACAGCTTCTTGTCGAACGGGGGCTGCTCCTGAAGCCGGAAAGTGTCCACAATGTCGACCACCCTGACCGCCTGATCATCGACTCCCTCATCATCACCGCCCTCGGCTGAAGGGTTGGCCCCGATGTTCACATCCAGTGCTCCGTTTACCACCCACTTGCCTTCGACTTCCCACAGCACTCCATTCTCAATCTCCTTGTATGTAGGGAAATGAGTCCGACAGAAGCTCGTCACCTATCAATTCATCAATTTAATTCATTCAAAACCAGAGCTTGGAGAAGTAAGAAAGAAAAAGATTTTGTACAAATCCTGATCAAAACTTGTGCAACACTTTATATCAAATTCAGAACCAACACACACACACAAAAGAAGAGGCCGTAGAAATTAATTACCTGAGAGAAGATCCTGATAAACCAACATGATTGTTGCGAACTTGTTTCTTGTTTTTGGGAAGAATTACCGGGCGAATTGAGAATCAGGTGTACGCAATTGAGGGGGATTTATAGGGGAGTTTTAATTTTCCAGTAGGATTTGGAAAAATAATTCCTAATACAAAAGTACGAACGGCTGAAAATTTGGAAAAAGTTTTTTTTAAAAGGAAACTTTATAATTGTAAATATAGCATACGTCGAATCACATCAGGAAATTAGTTTTCTACATTAAATAATTAGAAAAAATGCATCATATATCAAAAGTTGTATCCAATTTAGAAGTTGTATCACACGAGAGAAGAGACCACTCCAACATTTGGCGCCGGCCGACTCTAAGGCCTCGTTTGGCAATCAGCGTTTATCTGTTAGCTGTTAACGAATTTTCTTAGCTGTTAGCGGATTCTATTAATTGTTTTGACTAGCGGTTGGACTAGCATTTTTTTGTTACTTTTGTACATTAGTGTTTGACAAATAACAATTAGTTGATAGCTGTTTCAATGCGTTAAATGACTGAAATAACATTAGTACAATTTATTATTAATTATTGTTTTAGTGTTTTGCTTGTTTATCGAAAATAATTATCACTTATATGTTTATTTATTTTAATTATTTTAATTATTATTCTTTATTATAATATATCTACGTTTATTAAATTTTTTTTCAGAATTACATTACATAAAAAATTTATTTTGATATATATTTAGCATGTGCCATTTTAATTTCAATATTTATAATACTTCAAAAATAAATTAAAAATATTGAAAAATGTACATACGTACGAAAATATCTTGTGTACGTATGAAAATTTTTGCAAAGTTGACTTATACATATATAAATTATTAGTTTTAAGCAAATTTTGTGAGAATAAGGATAAAAAAGATATTTTGATATATTGTTTTGTTTAATTTTTTGTAAACGCTGCTCTTTCTAGCGTTTCAGAAACGAGAGGTTTCATCAAAACAGCTAATTAGAAAAAACTTTTCACCAAACACCAAGAAGAGCTGATTGACCAGTCAACTGTCCATATTTAACCCAAAAAGCTAAACGCTCTTCAAAACTCTCGTCACCAAACGGGGCCTAAACCTTCAGAGAACTCGACTTGCCTCGGCAAGAACATGAATCGACACTTCTTATACCAACCTAGGAAGGGAATCGACCAATTTTCGAACTGGAAGTTGCAACTAGCTATGGGAGATCAAACTCCATTGTTCCGCTGAAACGCTAAAAAAAAAAATTAAACAAAACAATATATCAAAATATTTAGAAGTTGTATCAAATTACTATATATTTTTTTAAGATAAAATATTTATTTCTTTCGTAAACTATTGGAAATCGTCCAGCTACGGTTGAACATGGTTAAGAAGAGCTCTCTCTAGTATGGTGCTCGACTATGTGAGTAACGCTAGGGATTAGCTAAATAAAATATTGAAGACCAACATGACCTCGTAAATGTACTAATCCCTAACTCATATGACTTCTCCATTGGCATTGTCTTGATTTCCGGATAAACTTTCCTTACAACGAAGGGCTTCCAAAGGGGTTCCTCATCCTCTTTCTCCTATGAGATGCCGCCAGAAGACCCTCGGGCATCAGCTCCTACCTCGACGAGATGTAGCTCCTCGCCGGTTATTTGTACCAAAATAAAAGACTGAACTGGTAAACAAACAGCCAAACAAAATAAAAAACTTAGGCACATACTAGTGTGCCTTTCCTGAACCGTCTGGATGTCTTTCCATTGAACTTTAAGGCCATCCAAACAGTTCCAGCTGGAGCGACTCATGGATTTTGGCGGGACTGGGCCCCACCGCCAGTCTCCGCCTGAATTTCGGGAGCCTCGTCATCAACCGAAACGACCTCGTCGCTATCTTGTGATTTCTTGTTCCCGAAGAACTTACAACCTTGCTCTCCTAGTGTTTCCTCGAGCCCTAATTTTCTCTTAGCACCCACGGGCAGCATTTCCTCTACCTTGACCGCCGATAGCTGCTCAGCTTCGGCCGCCAGCGAATGTGCCGCTTGACGCTCCCGACCACCAGAACATCATTCAGCGACAGCCTTTGATTTCACCGGATTTCTCCCACCCTCCCGGAGCCAAAGACAGCGGAACAATGGAGCTTGATCTCCCATAGCTAGTTGCGCCTTGCGGTTCGAAGATCGGACGATTCTCTTCCTTGGTTGGCAGAAGAACGGTCGATTCATGTTCTTACCGACTTACCTCTAACCACTAGGGTTTAGAGTCGGCCGCCTCTCTCGTACAAATTACTATGATTTTCTTGCAAAGTTCCATCACGTTAAACCTTGGTTTAGCATCTGTTGGATAATTTAATTTGATAACTGAACTAGATTGAACTGAATTGATCTACAGATAAATTTTGGCAAACAGGGCCTAACTTATGGTATTTGATAAATATTGTATAAGTTTAAAATTAATCATTATATTTGAAGACTTGGTTGTAAATTGTGAAATCTGAATTCAAAAATTTATTTTATTTTATCTAGACAAATATGTAGATTTAGACATAGAATTACTTGTTCAATTCTTGCCTAGGGAAAGGGGTGTGATTTCATTGGGTTTAGATGGATTATTTTACTAAATTTATAAAAGTAAAGACATTGAATTACTTTACATATTTTTTAAAATTTAATTAAGAAAATGGAAAGTTTATAATTATAAATCTCTAAAATCTGAATTTTTTTATAAATAAAAGGTAAAATTATGAATAATTAAAAACTCATATACGCAGAGCGAACACGAATGTTCATGAATAATATCGGTATCAGATCCGTTAGCTTGAATCAATATCGTTCGTTTATTAAATGAACGAACATGAACAAAACTTTAGACTCGATTATTAAACAAACATTAAAATAACGTAGGGATGAAAGCTCGATTATGTTCATGAACAATCGATTAATTTTTAATTAATTAAATTTAACTAATTAAATTAATTTTATGTTTATTCGAAAATAATTGTTAAAGGTTTAGTCAATAACTAAAATAACTTGTAAAGTTGGGACAAGTAAACCTGTTACAGTTCGCCCATAAAAGTTTAATAAACGCTCCTCCATAACTTTATTATAAAGCTGAACTTGAGCCGTTTTTGAACCGGCCAACTTTTTATCGAGCCGACCTCGATCAACCGTTATTAGGCTAGATTTGATTTCGCCCCGAGCTCGATCATGGAAAAATTTGTTCGAGCTGACCGGGCTCGGATCTGCTCGATCTCATCCCTATGCATGACGGCCAAATATAGAAACACCTAAATAATTCTACTAGTATTATATTATGTTGAAAATAGCTTTACTTGGAAAGATGAAGGAATTATTTATTTTATATCAAAATTAAAATTATAATTTAATGAACGTTCTCGTCAAACCATTTTAATCTGATCTCATCAAAGTCAAAGTGTCAAACAAATAAAAACAACACCAATTAAATTCGGGAATCTTGAACTCTAACCAAATCAAACAAATAAACGATGTTGATAGTACCCTATTTAATTCTATTTAATAAAGTCAATACGGTGTAAAAAAATCAAATATGAAAGAAACTACTAATATATAAGTTCTGTTTGCTAGAAATTATTTTGTCTGCCGAACTGAATTGAACTAATTTATATTAAACTGAACTGAACTAATTTGTTGAACTGAATTGAACTGATTTATTTACAGAACTGATTTGGATTGAACTAAATTGAAATAAAAGTATTGTATTGAAAACAAAATTATCAAAAATGAATTAACCTGAATTTCATCATATTATATTTTTACTAAATTGAACTGAACTACAAATAATATCTGACAAATATGAAACAAATATAATTAGGAAGAAACAAATCGAGCAACCTAAATAAGCAATGAGCGGTGAAAAATCGTAGCAAAGAGGAGACTATGCTTGCAAAAGTAATCTTTCAAAATCTCTTTCAAATTCTATAGTTGTTCCAAAAATTATTGTATTAGGAAACAAAAATTAAACAAATTCGAGTTCAAATTAAAGAGAAGGTATAAATATCATATGTTTCAAACGCGACTCGTAGGAAATGGTCTGCCCTTACCGTAAGATGCCCTTACCGTACGATGCCCTTATTTCAAACTTTATCACACGATTTTAATAATAGAAGAATAATATAGGAAACACTTAGGCTTTTTTTTGAGATTTTCTCTACGTCAGTACTAGTTAAATATTTTTAAATTATTTTCAATTCCGTTCAATATATTTGATTTTTGTTTATAGTCCAGTTCAGATAAATTTATTTCAATTCAACATATTATTAGTATTTTTTTTTATTTCTCTATAATTTGTTTCCAAATTAAGAGCACGTTCTCCCCAACTTATATATATGTTTATATATATTTTCAATTTATACCAGTTTCATTCAATTAAGATCAGATAAAATATAATTTTATGATATTTAACTTACAATAATTTTACTATTACAGACTACTATTTTTGATCAGTTAGTCTAACTAAATAAATTCTAACTTTAAATTTTACAGTAAAACCTCTATAAATTAATGATGTTGGCACCGAAATATTTAATTAATTTAACGAGATATTATTATATCGATAAATTAATAATTTATTAATTTAAATAGGTTTTACAAGAGACATTTAAATATTCAAGTCCAATATACTAGTTACAATGTAATAGAGATGAAAAATAAATTTTAAAAAAAAGTTCAAATGCACATTATAAATGTACAATCACAAATTAATTGAGTTTATCAAGTTCAATGTTTTTGAATAAGTAAAAAAGTTAGTTCATGGTACCAAAAATTTGGTTAATGATACAAACGTACTCAATTAAACATGGTTAGACATTGATCAATGTAGAATGTCCATATATAGCTTAACAAAAAAACAAGTTAATATAGATTCTTTTTTTTTCTAAACAATCTTAGAATTTTGAAGCATATATATGGAATTTATTTTTAATAATTATTAATTTATAGTTTTATTGGGACCAATATATATACACTGTGGTTTTAAAAAAAATTATTATTTTAGTATTTAATCGAGTGAGATCCGATTTAATACTGATCCCAAGTTGGGACCGAACAAATTATTAATTTTATCGAGTGTATTAATTTATACAGGTTTCACGGTATATTTTTACAAAATTGTTATTCCCCTCGAATAAAGTATTATTAACCATATCCTTGTTAAAGTAAAATGGCTGGAACGCATTCCATAGTCACATGATAATTTAGGCGAAACAACAAAAAATGTGATTTAAAGGCATGATTTCGCCTTCACTAAATCAACACAACTTATGATTATTCACATGTTTTGTGAGAAAAAAATAAAACCTTTTGAACAAGTTAGGCCCTGTTTACCAGAACTTATCTGTAGATCAGTTCAGTTCAGTTCAATTAAGTTCAATTCAGTTCAGTTCAGTGAAAATGCAATTTGATGAAATTCAGGCTAATTCAGTCATGGTGATTCCATTTTTCAATACATCAATTTTCACTTCAGTTCAGTTCAGTACATCAAGAAATAAGCTCTAGTAAACAGGGCCTTAGTGAGGGAAATGATCAATTAGTAGTGATTTTAAATGACAATGAAATAATCAATACTCCAAATTCTGTTCAACCAATATTTTCATTCAAATTTAATTAAGTAGATTCAGTTGAACTAATCCCATTACAAAAATAGTAAATGATAGCATCACAAGTTCCACACAACTCAATATTTGTGTCACACAAATCTTCATTTCAAAATTGAATCTGCTAGAAAAGGAAAGAAATACCGGCACAAAAGTAGAAAATATGTTGATCATAATACCAAGTGCGTGACATAAGAATTTGTATTGTTTTTGTTGATTTCAAAGCACAAAATAAAATAAAATATGAAAAGCAGATTTGGTGCAAAAAAAATAAAAGTAGATTTGGTGCTCTTGCCAAATTTCCGTCGGTTTGTCCTAACCTCATATTCCCCCTTAGTTTTTACCAAATCCAGAACCTGGCAAAACCGGCGCGTGCATATCAATTTTCCCAAAACATGCAAAATTTTGAAGAACACGCGCACACACAATCACACAAGTCAGAAAAACATGATCTCACCCATGGATATACTACTTCTTATTTTTTTTATAAATAATTTGACAAATGAAAATAATAAAATAATGTTCTTTACATGTAATTTATTAATCGGACTACTAAAAAATATTTTAAATATCTAATAGGATAATTACAACAGACTATAATCTAAAACAATATCAGTAAAATTAGTTGGTCAAACTCAATGAATGATATTAGTAAAATCAGTATTCACCGACTAACAATAGTCTAAGCACCATTTGAGAAAAGACAGCCAGCCAGGAATGCATAGTATAATAAAAATATTTTTTTAACACCGACAACTTATAATTTGAATTTATTTTTCATATGTGGATAAAATCAGATAGATAGAATATAGTAATATTAAAATATAGATCGAAATAGAAAGTTTTGACGATTTTAGAAGAAAATGAGGGATTAGTATTCTCTTAAAAATATCCGTCCATAGGTAAAATACGCACACACAGAAAAAAGAGCAGGAACAGAAAGCAAGGAAAACAAGAGAAAAGAAAGGGAGCGTTGCTCTCTTCACACAACAACACCGTAAACGCTCTCTCTTCTCCCTTTATCTCTCACTTTTTATTAATATTATTATTATCTGATGATGAATAATCTGAATAAAATAAATCAACGAGAAGAATAATCATCATACAATTGCAGAGACTTTGCCCTTCCTTCACTCCCAGCTCTCGTTTATCCATATCACTTTACTTGTTGGATTTTCTGGGAGGATTGTAAGCCCCAAAAACAGGGAGAAGGCGTAAAATTCATTTCCTCCCTTTTTTTGGATTTTGTTCCGGTGGTAGGATTTGGGGATTGGTGGGGTGTTTGATTCAATTGCTGTTGTTGTTCTTGTTGTTGTTGTTGATTGGATAATCTCATTATTTGGAGTCTGATTGTTGGTGGGTTTTGCGGGTTGTTTGAATAAGTGATCATCAATTGAGATGGGATTGGGCGGTGCGGATCTTCCGGACGACGGTGACGGCAAAGGATTGGCGGGTGTTTCCTGCTCCATTTGCTTGGAGGCGGTGAGTGATAATGGGGATAGATCCTGGGCTAAGCTTCTCTGCGGCCATCAATTTCACCTCGGTGAGCTGCTCTGCTTTATGCTATTTTGTTTCAATTTAATCCTGTTGCTGAGATCTGATTCTTTGTTTTTCAAAATTTTGATGTGTTGAGTTTTATTTCATGTTATCCGTCGTCGGTCCTGATTCCGTGAGCTAGGATAGGGTTGTTTGTGGGAGTCCCTGTTTTATTGTAACATTAGGCTTCTGATAACAGAAAATCAGATGTTTACGTGTGCCAGATGGATGTAAAAAACTGAAAAAGATTGTGGATTTGTTGTCTTTTAGAGGGGATTGGTGGATAATTGATTCGTTGAATTGGCGTGTTCTGTTGGTTCTGTCGACGTGTTAGTTCAGGGGATAGCAGTCGGTTTGAGAATGCTGTTTTTGCAATCAGGTCTGTTTTGTCGTGTGTTGGTTTAGGTTAGAGGATGTTGTTAACAATTAGGTCCTCCGTTGTGTCGCTCACTTTTATTAAATTTTTCATTTAAGATAAGATAAAGAGGAGTGTTTCAAGAGAGGGCGTTATTTTCGGGAATTTAATCCGCGGACAAGTGAGTTAATGTGACAGTTGTGACCGTTGATGAGAAACTGATCACTGAATAAAATGGGATTTGTTTTGTCATGTTTGTTGCGGGGAATGTTTGCGCCAGCATGTCTCAGCACCACCTTTGACCAACTTGTTTGGACTTTGGAGTTTATCGTCGTGAAATTCACGCTTGTTTATTTATTTACCTGAACCCGTGGCTCTCACGCGCTGAATATGACAAACTTAAAGTAGAATTCATTTTCATCTATTATTGAGGAGGATGTTTGTGGAATGCTGGCACGTGTTGCTACCCCGGCTGACTTGTTTGGAACTTGTGATGCGATCCATTTTGTAAAATTTCCCCTAAATCTGTGATTTTTTTTTTAAATGTGTATATTTAAATGTTTCTTATTCTATTTTTAAAGGTTCCAATTCCTACCCTCTTCTGCTGATAAGTATCATGACCTCAAACAGATTGCATCGGTTCTGCCTTCAATATTAAAGGAGCAATGCAGTGTCCCAACTGTCGAAAGATAGAGAGAGGTCAGTGGCTATTTTCAAATGGTAGTCGTCAGCTACCCGAATTCAGCATGGATGATTGGGGCCATGATGAAGATCTTTATGAGCTTAGCTACTCTGAAATGGTAATATATCTTTTTCAATAACCGAGATACTTCATCTCAATTTAGCTACTTGTATACTGTTCTCTGATATTTTGGGTGAAAAAAATCCCTTTTCGGGTTGTGGTAAGATCTTTAATTCCTAAAAAGGCTGTATCATTTTAAAGATTTTTGTGAAGGGTATAAAATAGTTTTCTCGATGAATTTCAGTAGCTTGTTTGTAATTTACCACCGACAGTCACAAAAAAGGAAAATAAATTAGGGGAAACTCTAACTGTTAACTTTTCAATCACATAATTAAATATGGCAAATGATATCTTCATCAGTAGAAATAGGTTTGATGTTGGGTGGATTCATTTGCCTTAGTTGGTCCGTGAGTTGGGGTTGCAGTTGACTTTTATAAAGAAATGATGGGTTTTCTGATGTGTTACTCAGAAGATTTGTTTCCAAGGTTTCACATGCTCCATAAACAATTTTTGTAATAATCATTAAACTTCGGCAGTATGGTGTTAGTGTATCTATGATGGAAAATTTTGTCCAGGTGAGAAGTTCTGAAGTCTGTTGGGGATAGAAATAACGGGCCAATGATTTTAAAAACATAATAAAGAGTTAAGAACTTAAGAACTTAATAAAATTGTAGACTATGATGGCCAATTCAAAGTTGGATGGTTTAGTGGTGCTGGAGGGATATAATAGCTTTTGTTGGAATGGTTGCTGATGCTCTGAATCTTAAATACTTCCCTCTATGTTTTATAATGGAGTCTTCCCTCTACGTTTTATAAACGAAACTAATTTAATTTGGACACGTCTCACTCTTTTATACCCCACTTATCTAATTTATTTATTACGGTTGCTCTGGTCTTCTGGGAAGGCCTTTATTTGTTGGGTATTACTCCACTAATGGTTCCGAATCTTAAAAAGGGGAAGAAAAAGATTTGTTGCTCTCCCAAATTTGCTCTGGCGTGTCCTAACCTCATCTTCCCCTTTCGTTTTACCAAATTAGGAGCCGAAATGGCATGTTTCTTTATGATTCTATAGGTACACTTGTTTTGTTGAAATTATCAAGGAGAAGTTTGATAAAAGTGTGACATCCTTGGATTGTTTAACCAGAGGGGCCTTGGTGTAGTGGTAAAAGGCATTATTAAGTGACCTGGAGGTCACAGGTTCGAAATCAACTTTGAACCTGTCTGGATTTCTTTCTTTTTTATTTATAAAGAGGGGCGAAATTCCCATACATATATGGATTTCAAACAAACCTTCATGGACTAGTAAGGTGTCTTTGATCTGAAATAAGAGTATTTGGGTACGTTGTCCTTCCCTGAAATGGGAAAATCAATGGCAACTAGAGAGGCTAAGTTTCTACTTTTATAAATTTAAATAGGTAGCTCAAAGGGCCAACCCTTCCTCTTAGACTACTGATCAGCATGAATTTCTTTCTTGATTAAGGCTCCATCCTTTGGTAATAGTCTTTTATAAGAATATTTAGTGACATGCCTCACTGTCTCCTTTTATCCCCAACTTGTAGAATTCTAATTGGTAAGGCTCCATTAGTCAGGAAGGCCTTAATTGCCCCACTCTTGATGAACCTCACCCACACAAGAGCTTCTATTCACTGCACAGCCCTTTGAAATGTTTCAAGTAATGTCATGCTTTGTTTTTACTTCTCTTTTGGAGAAAAATGCCTTCAAAAAAGAATCAAAAACCTCACATGGAAGAATTAGGTAATCCTGGCTGGGAACCATTACTGGTGCAACCGACCCCAATAGTGGGATTAGGGCTTAGTTTAGCCAAAATGATGTTAGGCATTATATTACTGAATTATTATGAACCGACCTCAATAACTTTTGCTGTGTGATATATTATCTGAGATGATTACGCAAAAATATGCATGAATCTTAGTCTTTCCTTACATAATGTTTCATCTGTTCATGATTTTTTGGCAGTCTTTTGGAGTGCATTGGTGCCCATTTGGTGGATTGACAAGGTTGCCTTCATCTTTTGAGTGAGTACAGTTAACTTCTGGAGTAAATTTGATTGTAATGTTGTTATGTTTCTCCTTCCACTCTTTATCTACAGCTTTCTGTATGCCAAAGCTTTGGATCTGTTTGTATAGTTCATTTCCTTCAATCTGACAAGTTTGTAAGAAGGTTGACTGTTGATGTTGTATCATTCATTTTGTAAAGCCAAAGCATGTCTTAACTGATTTTGTTTCCTAAGAGATGGGTAATGTTGATAACTGGCAATATTAGCTGTGCATATGTGGCTCAAGAATGTAATACAGTAGTTATCTGGTTAGAGGAAGGTATTTTGACTTTCATTGTCAAAATTTAAAACCTGCTAACTCTGTGCCTTGTTATGAAAGATTATAATTGGTGACTACAATGCTGTATGAAATATTTATATGGGTTGGTTCTTCAAATGTGGAAACTGTAATTCTTAACTGACTTTCTAGTGGGTTAAGGTTAGCTGTATTGGTGATCTACTATTTTCAAATGTATTCTATCTAACATTGTGTGGTCTAGACTTATTTTGAGGCCAATGCATTGAGAAGTTTTTGTGGTTCTCAGGATTAGTAATCGTAGAACTTGTAGCTCAATTAACCTTTATTCTTGGTCATTTCAATGAGTTAGAAACCTATAATGTGTAGATATATTAAGAAAAGAATGCTACTTTATAATTGCATATCCTCATAGTTAAATTAATGTACTGAATGCTAAGCCTCTTTTTATTCTGAATATACTTCTTCCTGCTGTATTTGTTTGACATGGTGCCTTTTGTTCTTTGCAGTGAAGGAGAATTTTCATCTACTGCATGTAAGGATTTTCTTTCTTGTTCATATATTCAAGGTGTTTCTTGTCTAGGTAATTAATTGGAATATCTCTCTTTTTGTTGTAGATCATGAACTTCTTGGGCAACATGCTATCTTTGCTGAGCATACTGCCATATCATCTGCTAGTCATCCATGCCCATACATTGCCTACTTTGGTCCAATTCCTAATCCTCACTCATCTTCAAATTCTGGTGCTGCTGTTTCTGATGGCTCTAATTACAACAATCACTGGAACAGTGGATCTGTCCCTAATGAGATGCCTGGTTCTTATGCTTTACCTGGGCTCGATGTTCATTATCACAACTGGGAACACCATTCTACTCCTTTCCCAACCACAAGCAGCCGCATGAGTGGTGGTGACCAGCCTTCCATTCCATCAGTGGCTCCAAGAGCAGCTAGAACTAATCCCGACATTTCAAGACCAGGATCCTTTATGCACCCATTCATCGTTGGTCACAGGTTAGCTCATCATAAGTTGGGTTGAAGTCTTGTATGATTCACATACTCGTTTATAAACTGAACAAGAAAGTTCACTCCAGTTTGTCTTTAAACATTTTCCTGTCTGAACGTGCTTTTTGTCTTGAACTGTGGTAACAGCTCTGGTGCCAGAGCTGGGAGTTCACTGGGGGCCTCAATGATTCCATCATACCCAGGGAGTGTTGCTCGGAGCCGCGAGCGTGTGCAAGCCCTTCAGGCATATTCTCAGCAACCAAGCAACTCATCATCATTGCGCACTCCGGTGATTTCTGGATCAAGAAGATCAAGCAGTCATAGGAGCGTAGTGCCACCACCCCCTCCAGTGGCTTCATCATCTGACCAGCCTGGTTATTATTTCTTCCCCTCTAGCTCATCGTCAGGGAGAATCTATCCAGAAGTGGAAAATCCAGGACCCAACCGTTACCCATGGGAGCGGGATCACCCACTGAGTCAAGCCGAGAGAGACATGGCTTGGGGGATCTTCCATCCACCCAACAGTTTCCGTCAGAGGCATGGATCAGAGAGGATGCCATCTCATAATCGTTCATCATAAGAAATTGTCTGTAAAGGGCCCCATGATTTCTAAACTGTAATATGTTTGAGAAACAATCTTCTGCATATGGCCGACGGTTGTTAATCTACCATGATTGAAACCGCCTTTGGCTCTTTGATGTGGGTCAAGTGATTGTGTGATGTGATGGATTTTGGCTTCCTCCCTGAAGGAATGTAGAGTACAATTTGAAATGGCAAAGCTGTAAAACATTTCTGAAGTTGGGTTTGTATTGTTGACGGTGACGATGAGTAGCTCTAAAGGTTTCAGAAGTTGTGGCTGTGAAAAACTCATTGCCTGTGGGTATCCACAGGGTTGTATGTTAATGTTACAGAAACTTATATCTGCTTACTTTGCCATTTTTATGCCAAACTTTTCTAGGCACAGATAATGTTGTCTCATACAAATTCGTCTATCCTTTTCCTGATCATCTACAACTTTTTCTCATTTGATTTCAATCGCGGACATTAAGAACCACAACATAAACATGTGGAGTTGCTTTCATGTGGATTGCTAAGGGCACAAATCCTAGAAGTAAACCAGAGGATAACAGGGACAATGACAATTGTGACTTGACACAATGACAATGACAATTGACAATAACATAAACCAGAGAAAATAAACCAGAGGATAACAGGAACCAAAACATTGCACAGAAATCTAATTCTACTTGGAACTCAGATGAATGAATGATCATCTAGGCATAGTTAATGTTGTCTCATTCCTTTTCTACAACTTTTTCTAATTTGATTTCAATTGCGGACCTTAAGAATCAAAACATAAACATGTTGACAATAACATAAACCATTGCACAGAGGATAACAGGGACAATGACAATTGTGACTTGAGAGAAGCAGAATAAGAACCAAACCATTGCACAGAAATATATATTTACTTGGAACTCAGATGAATGAATGTATCATTAGAGTAAGTTACAAAGAATAGGGTCCTATTGACTATTGTAGTATTGTACAAGGATTGAATGTCACTACAAATCTAAGCAAAACGGATTTGAATTTTCGGAATCTGTTCGAGCTGTGAAGGCTGGACGCATGGTCTTGTCAAATCCACAGCAGTTTCAGGTGGCGATCGAGGGCCGACTCGAATACCGCTGATGAAAGGATGCCTAAGCAGCCATTTGGCAGTTCCTCTGCACTTGGGCGTTCTCCTCAGACACGACTGCAGGAAATTCTTGGCATCCCGTGAAAGACCTGCCGGAAGTTTGGGGGATAGAGCTTGCCTTTTGAATCTGCCGGATAACCTTCTCGGCTTCTGTACCAGTACCTTGCTCCAAATCCCAGGCAGGCTTTCCGGTGAGCATTTCAAGAACGATGATTCCGAGTGCCCAAATGTCAGTCGGAGTTTCCTGCACCATTTCCCTGAGTGCTTCGGGAGCCAAGTACCAAGGCGTTCCATGCCAAGCCCTGTCTGATTTCCTCCTCTGCCTGTCTTCTTTGGCAACTTTCGTGAGCCCAAAATCACAGATCTTCGCAACGAATTCGTCCCCATTTATTGGGCAGAGTAAAATGTTGTCCGGCTTCAAATCACAGTGAACGAAGCCCTCATCGTGAATCCTGATAATCCCTTCAACGAGTGACCTCGTGTACTGCCGGGCCTCCATTTCCGGCAAACCCTTGCTTCTGGTATTTCGGATTCTATCACCTAGGGTTCCGCCGGAGCAATACTCAAGAAGTAGGTTGTAAATCAATTTACCATCGCTCCGGTGGGTCATTTCTGTTCCGAAACACTGGATTATACTCGAACAACCGGAGAAGTGGCTCATAATACTCCTCTCTAGCCGGAGGGTTTCCGCCAATTTCATCTCCGCCGACTTCACGGCGATCTTGCTCGGATAATCCGGTCTGTCTTTTGTATTCCCGAAGAACACTGCGCCGTAACTACCTTCTCCGAGCAATCGACCGCGGCTCCAAAACTCTCCATCGCCATAGTTCAATTCATCATCATACGCATCAACGTCATCCTCAATATTGATGATCTCCATCGAGAGAAAGAGAAAGGGAGATTCTTTTTTATTTGTTTTGGATGAAAAGAGAAAGGGAGATCAGAAAAGGGGATAATAGAGAGAGTTTAGAAGGCAGTAGGATTGCAACTGAGGAAACTGAGGAAATGGCAGAAGGATTTGGCCTATTTATATTACTCCGAATTGGGGATCGGATCAGGGCAAAGCTATATTACCTTTATAACCCTCCATCCATTTTTGTAACGTTTTCTGACCGTGCGATTGTACCGCGTGGCTTCAACGCGTACATCCTTAGCTGTCACTGTAACGGTCACCTCTGTGGATACTTGGGCCAGGACCAAGTCAAGTAGTAACGGTTTTTGTCCTCTTCTTCCAAAGCTTAATTCAAATTCAATTTAGTCAAGAAGAATACTCCGTATAAGATTTGAAGAAATTTTAATATATTATTTAAAACAATTATACTTTATCTTTTGACTGATTAAATTCTATTTACTTCAGTTGAATAAGAAATAAATATATAAATTATGCTAATAAATAAATGAACATCAGATGATGTTTTCCATAATTAATTTAATTATGTTTTAAAGCTCAACTAATATTTTAGTGCACAAATAACTCAAAAATTTATTTGTTTTTTAAAATTACATGTTCAGTTATTATTTAATTATTTCTCCAATTTTCCCAATATTAATAAATTAATTTTCCCTCTTTTGAAAAAAAAAAAAAACTCCAAAGTTTTAGTCTAAATTCAATAAATCTCAATCCTAATTCAAATGGAAGTTAAGTCTACATAAGCCCCTTAGTTAAATGAAATAAGGATCATCAATTCCATTCTACATTCCAAAAATCTCTTCAGCCAAAGAAGGATTGGGATAAGCTCTATAACCCTAAAGCCGAGAAGACAAAGGTTCGCATATTCATAGCTAAAACCAGTAAAGTGATGGAAGCAGTTAAGGAAGAAAGATGAGAAATGGTGTAAAGCCGAAGAAGAAGGAGCCTGCTAAATCACCAAGAAACGTGAGGAACAAGCCAAAAAGAGGGCTGAGGTGGTGGCACGTTAGGACATGAACCGGTTTCTACCAAATCAGGAACAACCATGGGACAAAGATGCCGAGAAGGGGCAAAAGGAATCCCTAGAACTAGCCAAGAAAGTCAAGGAAGAGGACATGGAGAGAAAGAAGTCCAAAATTATTCGTGAAATTGACTACATCAAAATGCTCTCTTTTCCATCTCTAATGTAATTCTTGACGAGGGCGACCTCGGAATCTGGAAATCCGCCGCCTCAAACTGCCCCATGGCCTATACTCACTACCTAGGGAATTAATGCATCTTAATACTATGTAAATTAGCATTAGTTTGCTCAAATGTATTCATTTTATGGCTCCATTTTCTGGGACAAAAATGTAAATTGCATGCAGTAGCTTTATGAAAACATTATTTTGCTAATTCTTTTGCCTAGTTATTGATACCGTTCTTTTATTAAGTGCCTTGGTGATTTTCTGATTGTTCAACATCCATTCTATTCTGACCATGTATAGATTTAGAGGATCCAGCTTCCCAGCTTACAGTTAACCTAATTCAATCAGATCTCACCTGCAAACCACATAAATCGAAGACATTCAATCAGATCTCACCTGAAAACCACATAAACCGACCTCACCATAATAGAGAGTCATAATGCAAACAGTTATCAGATGCCATCGATACTAAGTGGAAATAAATTAAGTAGAATTTCAAAAATGAATAACACACGGTGCCCACGGTGCCGCCGTCTCTATCTGATGGATCCTCTGTTTCTCCATTGCTTCTCGATCTACGTCGTATACACTTCTTTGCATTTCCGACTTGGGAAACAAAATCCACATCTTTTGCCGAGTTCTGTCACGGTACACACCTGGCTCGGGAGGCTCATCGTATAGATCCGCAACTGCTCATTCAAGGGCCCTACCAATTTCATCCTCAACCACGTCATAGTTACGCATCCATGACACCTCCGTGAACCAGTTTCTCACCCACTGCCTCATAAAGTTCCAGTAAAGTATGAATTTCTCCCTCTCATGAACCCTCGTTAGGTAGTTGTCACCCACACAACACCATGCCCGTCCACGTCAGCTTGATTTGGCGTTGCGAGCTCATCTCCAATAGTTGGGGAAACAGAACTAGCTCGTTATTTTCTTGCTATTTTGAATTTGAATATGGAACACTCTAAGTGGGCCATAGTGTCATGCTAAATCTTCTACCAATCAATCCCTTTGAATCTGAATGAATTCGAGCATATAAAAACTATGCATATATATACGTAAATATATGAGTAAAAGTAAAAGTGGTCATACCAGAAATGGTTTTGGTGGGATCAGGATCATCATCAGAGTGAGTTAAGCATTGTTTAGAATGATTTCCACACCATTGTTTCTTCAGATGGCCACGCATGAATACCTTGTCCCCAGGTCTATTCCGGTGGAACTCATTTTCGGCTTGAAACCAAATATGCAAATTCACACAATTTAGTTTCTTTTGATTATGGATTTGATCGCATTTAGGTATTTAGTAGTATTGTTAGGGTTGTAGAAGGAGACAACATCATTTGAGGATAAGTCTTCTTCTCTCAGCTTTATTGGGATTTGATTAATCTTATCTTGGAGGTCATTTTAAATTTTAAATTGAGTTGTAGTCTTGTAGAAGGTATAACCAAGGCTCGGATTCTGTTATAATAACATGGAGTAGATAATTAAGGGCATATATTGATTTTATTTTATCAACTTTATTTTACAACCCTTCTATGATTTCTGATGTCTCTCTATTCTTATAATAATGCTTATATGATTTATATGAACAGATTCATAATAATCTATATGAACACTTATGAAAGGATTAGAAATACGGAATACATTTTCTTTAAAATGAAACTTGTTCTCAAAACAAAACAAAACCCAAACCAAATGGCCACATGGAGGTTGGAGCTATGAATATGATTACTCCCCCCAATTTTCTAATAACGGAACATTTGAATTTACCAAATAGATAGAGTTTATTTTTATTTGAACTGAATTAAACTAAACTAAAGTAAAAATTAATATATTGAAAAAATGAATCAACATAACTAAATTAACCTGAATTTCATCAAACTAATTACATTTTCACTGAACTAACTGAATTGAATGAAACTGAACTGATCTACAGAAAACCTCTGACAAACCGGACATATATAATGTACCAATATAGTTTTATTCTTTTAAATTTTTGATAAGATTCATTTACCATCAATCATTATTACTTTTCAAGCTTTTAAACTCATTCTTTATCGCTCTTTCCCCTTTTCTTAAAGATAGTACCAAAAATAAAATATAAATGTGTTAATCTTAGAAGAAAGAGTGCATAATTATGAAGACTCTAAAACAAAAAAACAAAAAATGTTTTATCTAACAGACATCACCTTCTTTCATATTATTCCACACTTTGACGGTAATGCAATAAAGTACTTAGTATTTACTCCCATGTAGTTTAATCAACCAATTTCAAAAACACTTAAGTTCAATATTGACAGTGATTTCATTCAAAATCTGCACCGGACAAAATCAAAATCAACATGTTGAGCTAATTTTCTCCTCTGCGTCTGTATTGGGGGTGGGGATTGGTGACGAAGAGTGCGGCAAGGGATTCGGGCGGTTGTTGAGGTGGCCGCCATCTCCAGTGTCGCCGAGAAGAGGTATCCGTAGCTGGTGAGTGGGTCCTTTGTGAATTGTGTGCTTCTGGGCAAGTTCGTGTTGATTTATACACAGTATCAGTTTTGTTATTGTTTGATTTTTTGCTTTGGTAAATGTGCTTTTCTTAAGAATCTGTTTTGTCCTGACTATAATGCTTGACTGGGATTATTCCTGAAACGTTTGAGTTGAAATGTTTGGATTTTTCTTAGTGAATTTAAACTGAAAGCCTTGTATGATGTGAATTAACTCTTCAGTGTTGAAAAGGTGCTGAAATGCTTGTATATTTTGAATGCCCTAATTAAGGATAGTTTGTATGAGCTTTTAGGCATTACTAGCAGTTGCTCTTATTTTAGTCATTTTGGTATCTCAGTGGAAATGACACATTTTTCTTTGGCATTAGGACTTATTGTGCAAGTTTTGAAGTCATGCATGGGGATAAAATGTCCTTTTCTTTGTTTGCCCTCTATGTGGTGCATAGCTCAGGCCTGGCTTCTACTCCGAGACCTGCCCAGATGCTGAATTTATAGTCCGGGACGTGATCAGGGAGGCCTTGGCTAGAGAGCCGCGAAGTACTGCCTCTGTTATGTGCTTGCAGTTTCATGACTGCCTTGTCAATGTAAGCTCGGCTCTAAAGGAATAGCCATAAATGATTTTGTTTTTTTGGTAAATTTGATTATTTTTTCTGGAATGGAATGTAAATGACTGGTGGTGGCAGGGGTGTGATGCGTCTATGTTACTGGAGAAACTCGCCTTATCAAACATTTGATGATCATTTGGCGTTATTGACGCTGCCTTAGAGGAAGTTTGCCCTGAAACCGTTTCTTGTGCTGATGCTCTAACCATGGCTCCTAGGGATGTTGTTTTTCTGGTAAAATTCACACACATACTGCTTTCTCTTCTCCTTTCATTTTAGACTAGAATATGAACTCCAAATAAGATTTTTGGAAGTCATGGTATAGATGAAAACAGAAGCTTCTTTGGCACATTTTTGTCTTAGTTTTGGTGATTTACCATAAGCTTTTTATTGCTGTGGCCTTTTGTTGAATGTTCAGAAATATGCAACACTCACCTTTTCTGCAATTGGCTAGTGTATGTTTTTAAACAATAACATGTAACTCATTAACCTATGACGAAAGCTTAACACGTGTATATGTTGTTGTTGCACAGACAGGAGGGCCAAGCTGGGAGGTGAAATTAGGGAGGCTAGACAGCTTGATAGCAAGCCAGGAAAACTCAAGCAACATAATTCCTTATTGATCTTTTTAAAGGATAATTCCTTGATGTTGGATAAGTATATTTTTTATATGAATTGCTTGCCATCTGTGATGGAGCATCTATTTTAATTCCATTTTAAAGATTTCATTTGTGCCATCTTGATCTCCATTAACAATAAAGATACTTTGGAAATCATAACTTTAACAAGAACACAAGGATAGAAGAATGAAAAACTGATTTTACTTCAATGAATGTATACAGTAAGTTACATACAATGGGTACTAATGTTTACTTTACAAGGACTGAGTAAGCACAATCTATTCAAAGCGGGTTTGAATTTTCAGATTGTTATCGTGGTTGAGCTGTGAAGGCTGGACACAGGGTCTTGACAATTCCATGACTGCAGGCGTTCGAGGGCCGACTCTAACACCACTGATGAAAGGATGCCGAAGCAGCCATTTGGCAGTTCCTCTGCACTTGGGCGTTCTCCTCAGACACGACTGCAGGAAGCTCTTGGCATCCGGCGAGAGACGTGGCGGAAGTTTGGGGATAGAGCTGGCCTTTTGAATCTGCCGGATCACCTTTTCTGCCTCTGTCCCGGAGCCCTGTTCCAAATTCCAGGCAGGCTTTCCGGTGAGCATCTCAAGAACCATGATTCCGAGTGCCCAAATGTCAGTCGGAGTTTCCTGAACCGTTTCCTTAAGTGCTTCGGGAGCCAAGTACCAAGGCGTTCCATGCCAGCTCCGATCTGATTTCCTTCTCTGCCTGTCTTCTTTGACCTCTTTGGCTACCCCGAAATCGCAGATCTTTGCCTGGAATTCCTTGCCATTAATTGGGCAGAGTAGAATATTCTCCGGCTTCATATCACAGTGGACGAACCCTTCTTCGTGAATTCTGGCCAGTCCTTCAAGCATTGACCTGGTATACCGCCGGACCTCCAATTCCGACAGCCCCTTGCCTTTCGACCTCTGAATTTTTTCGTCTAGGGTTCCACCGGAGCAATACTCAAGCAGTAAGTTGTAAACGCCTTTCCCGTCGCTCATGCGGGTAATCTCTGCTCCGAAGCACTGGATTATACTAGGGCAACCGGAGAACCGACTCAAGATCCTTCTCTCTAGCCGGAGGGTTTCATCGGAGGAAAACTCCGCTGATTTCACGGCCATCAGATCTGGTAATTCCGGCGTATATATTGAACATGTTGTCGGAGATCTCTTCTTGGAATTAGCGACGAACACAGCGCCATAACTTCCCTCTCCAAGAAATTGCCCTCGCCTCCAGTAACCTCCATCGCCGTAGTTCGGGCCAACGTACTCCACGTCGTTCTCCATTGCCCTTGTTCAAGAATCAAGAAACAAGAAAAGGTGTTTCTGGGCAAGAAATTAAGGTTGGGGATTTGGAGAAGACAAGAAATTGAGGTGGGGAAATTCGAGAGTAATAAGAAAGCAGAGGAATGAATGGTAAGAACTACGGCGAAATTGGAAGAGAAATGAATGGAAGTCGGTTTATATACTTTTTGAGAAAATCCCAAACCAGATCGGAACTGGAGAAATTGGGAAGTTTACGTATCTAACCCTAGGGCCTCTGGTTTTGTAACGGCTATAACCATTCAAATAATAACCTTCCCAAGGTTATATTTGTCCTTTCGTCTTCAACGGCCAGCTGTATGGATAATTACATCAGGATCCAGTCCAAGTCGGTGAAATTAGGGAAAATGATGTGACTTTTACCTTTCTAACCTTCATTCCATTTTTGTAACGTTTTCTGACCGTCCGATTGTGAATCAATCGGGCAAAATGTCAATCAATTGTAAACTAGTGGCGATCCTCTTCTGGCTAGATTTTTTTTCTTTCTTTCTTTTAATTAAATTTATTTTAGTTTAATCTAGCAAAAATGTGGAGAAAATTCATTTACCTTAATTTTATATTTATTTTTCTGTGCATAAGTTAACTAATTTAATTGTACATACTTAAGTTGAATAAGAAATAAACAAAGAAATTATTCCCATAAATAATTAATAATTACCATTATTAATTAAATTATATTTTTTCAAGCTAAGCTCAACTGATAAATTAATGCACGCTTTGTTTTTTTTTTTTTTAATGCACGCTTTGTTTTTTTAAGGTGGGGTGATTTATTAGGCTCCCTGGACCTTTATTAGCTCAAAAAAAGAAGTAATTTGTCCAGAGTATACAATTAGTTCAAGAAAAACCCTATCAGCTAGGGTGAAAAATCTTGGAATGACCAAGAAAAACCCTAACTGATAGGATGAAAATACTTGAAAGGGACAAAGTCTTTTGAGCCTATAGTCAATGATTTCTAGTCGATATCTACTCAGCTGATCCAGGTTAGTGCACAACAAGCATAAAACAAGTCGAACACAAGTTTGCCTCAGCGAGCATAACAGTACAAAGGTCATGTCGGTAATTATCAAGCCAAGCAAGATGAAAAGCCAGTTAGACCCTTGACTGTGATTAGAAATCAAAGACTATACAAAAATGTCTAATAGAATGAAAGAAAGTTCAGAAAGTGATAATGCTGCATCCAAGAGTTTCTCCTGTGTATAGATTTCAGTTGCGTGAAGTGTTTGTGATGGTTTATTGGGAAGTAATGTGTCCCCGAGCAGTATGATTTGATGAGCCTCCAGAGTGTTGTTTCCTACAAATCAAAACCATGTACTAGTAAATTGTCCTAGACATTTATTTCACTCTTAGATAGGGAAACTCTCTGCTATCTAGTCCAACCAGACCTTTAATTTCCCTAGGGAGATTAATGTGATTGAATTCATGATTTAACATTGACGTACTACCTAATTTTGCAAGAGAATCTGCCACAGAGTTAGCTTCCCTGTAAATATGAGAAAAAGGTGATAGAGAACTCACTTTGTAGGTCCCATATAGTTCTCATAAAATCAATGAGTCTCCATGGGACCTTATATTGCTGCCTGACCATCTGTAGTAAAACCCAAGAGTCAACCTTTACCTCCATATTGGTGACATCCAGATGATATGTCATTTCAAGTCCCTTGATGAGGGCAAGAACCTCTGCTTCAAGACTATCTCTCTGATTGATGGAGATGGCATTTGCTTTGATCACTCTGCCCTCCATATTCCTTAGAACCATTCCAGCTCCAGCCTGCTGAGACATCCCAAGACTAGAACCATCAGTGTTCAGCTTATAATCCGCCCTAGGTAGTTTCCATTGTACCTGCATAATGTGTTGGGAGTGTATAAAACTATTTAAGGGAGCTAAAGATAAAGCATCAGTAGACATGAGGCTCATATCAGATAAATTCCATCTCAGGTTATAGCCTGCAAAATGCTCATTACTCTTGATCTCATTCTAATAAAGGTGGAAATATTTTATCATGTAGATAAGAGTTTCTTGCACACCATATAACCCATACCACAATGACAGGGATCAATTTTGAACAGATTTTTTGCATTTTTGATGTCAAAGGTATGTTTCAGTAATGGATAAACCTATCCCAAAGATTGTCGAAATTGTAAGGGGTGATATCAAAGCAAACATCAATGGTATTCCACAGATTATGAACCATAGTTCATTCAATGAATACATGTTGCAGTTCATCTTCATTATTAAAACAGAAACAACATCTAGATGCCAGTTGTACATGGTTATCTTGGAGAATATCGGATATAGGAATTAATCTATTCAAAAGCCTCCAACAGAACATTGAAATTTTCCTAGGCACAAACTTAGACCATAAGTGTTGGAAGGAGTTCACCTGAATTCTTTTTGGCCTTATGAAATCATATGGAGAGGCAATAGTGAAGCTCCCATTGACATGTGGCTTCCATATTAGTATGTCCTGATAGTCATCTGAGATAAGAAAATCATTAGCAATAACAACATTGATATCAGGTGTAAATCCTTATGATAATTAGGGGAGAAGATGTTCCTGGTAAAAGAAGAAATCTTTGACTGTCATGTCAGGGTTCATGATGATAAAATCATCATCCTATAGGTCAAAAAGGGAACCTCTTCCAGTCCAATTAGCATGCCAAAATGAAACATCCCCTGACCTTACTTTTACCATAGAGTTGTCAGTAGCAATTTCATTGATAGCATTATACCTTCTCCATGTTTTTGATTTCCTTTTAGAATCAGGCAAGGATCACATGAAGTCAGACCAGAGACTACCTCCCTTTTCAAGTTTCCACCATATTTTGATGGAGAAGCTTTGTGTGGTGCTATAGAGGTCTTTTACAGATAGGCCGTTTTCCATAAATGGATAAGACAGATTCTCCTAAGACCTCCATATCTTGTTTTGCCCATATTCTGATGTTCCCCAGAAGAATTTAGCAAATAGTACATGTAGTCTATCTATTACTCCATCAGTTGGTTGGATGACAGTTAAAATGTGGAGTGGGAGTGCAGATAGAACATGTTTTATGAGTATCAGTCTACCCGCTTGATTCAACCATTTATTTTGCCATAAGACAAATTTAGAGGATATTGAATCAAAGATTGACTGAAAGTAGCAGTGCTTTATTCTTCCTGTGAATATAGGGGAACCCAAATATTTAAAAGAAAATGCTCCTTGAGTCATAGAAGTAATCTGTGTGATCATATTATGATAGGATTGAGGAGCAGATTCAGATAAATAATATGAAGATTTTTCCAGATTGATCATTTGACCAGAAACTTGTTCACAGTGTTCCAAGAAGGTAATGAAGTTCCTCAGACCTCTATTAGTTGCTCTCATGAAGACAACTGTATCATCAGCAAACCCAAGGTGTGTCATATTCCTATCCCCATGTGGCACCCGATAGTACTTTATCCTTGATTGCTCGAAAAGAAACCCCGGATTTTTCGTGAAAACTTCTGTCATCAGAATAAAAAAGGTAGGGAGAGAGGGGATCCCCCTGTTTTAGTCCTCTGGAAGCCTTAAAAAACCCATGAGGCTTACCATTCACAAGAACCGAGAAGTTTGGTGCTTTGATATTGCCCATAATATTTCTCACTAGACCTATATGAAACCCCATTTTTATTAAAAAAATCCAAAAATCCCCATGCTACTCTATCAAAAGCCTTCATCATGTCCAATTTTAGGAAAACATTATAGCCACTTCTTTTTGAATTAAGAAAATCAGTAAGCTCATGCATCAATGACACACTATCTGCCAATTCTCTTCCCTGAACAAAAGCAGACTGTTCAGGGGAGATAAGTAATGGCATTAAGGGCTTCATTCTATCAGTGATTATGCGGGAAAATATCTTATTAAGAAAGTTAGAAAGGCTAATGGGTCTATAGTCTGAGAACCTGGTGTTGACCTCTCTCTTAGGGATGAGAACTATGAATGTAGCAGATATGTCTCTAGGTATTGGAACACCAGACATATATTCATGGACTGCTAGCAAAAGATCAGAAGCAATATAATCCCATCATTGTTTATAAAAGGTACCAGAAAATCCATCAGGGCCCGGAGCTGAATCACAGTCCATTTGAAACACCACATGTTTCAAATCCTCTATGGTTACTGTTCTCATTAAGTTATGATTCATCTGATCAGTGATTAAATGTTGTATTTTTTAAAGCATGTCATTTTCCAGTTCCCTGTTAGTGACAGGGTGATCGTCAGTTAATAATTTGTGGAAAAATTTAACTGCCTATGTGCCAATATCTCCCGGATTAGTTATCCACTGATGATGATCATTTTTAATGGCTGCAATTTTCTGTCTGGAGTGTTTGGCCTTAACAGAGGCATGAAAGAATTTAGTATTAAGGTATCCTTCTTTCAGCCACATAATCCTAGATTTTTGTTTCCAAAAGGTTTCTTCCCTTGATAAGGCTTGGGCTAACTCAGCTTGAGCTAGATGCATAGAGGTTCTACTCAGATCATTATTTAGGTTCTGATGATGTTGCTCTTTTTTGTAGAACTTTATTTTCTATTAGCTTAACATTGTCATGCACATTACCAAATACTTCACTATTCCAACTTTTAAAAACCATTTTAAGCCTTCTTAGTTTTAAAGAGAAATTTAGCATACCATATGTGTTGGTGCTCTCTGACCAGCTGGTGTTCACTGTAGTCATAAATTCAGGGTGTGAAATCCAACAGTTTTGGAATTTAAACAGGTAGGCAATCCAAATCGGGACAATCGGGGAATCCGCTTCTGGATCGAACAGTGGAGTCCATTTGGTGATTCGAAGGGAGTACTCACCGAAGTTCCAACCTTGTGGAGCCAGCAACGCATGTAATCTTCCTGATTGAAGAAGGAGATTAGAACTTGACGACTATCCAGAAGATTGATATCCGCGCCGGCCGTGAACCCAGCGTTTTGAAAGTCGCGACGAAGCTTATCCATGGATGGTCTGGCAATGACAATGACAATGACAATTGACAATAACATAAACCAGAGAAAATAAACCAGAGGATAACAGGAACCAAAACATTGCACAGAAATCTAATTCTACTTGGAACTCAGATGAATGAATGATCATCTAGGCATAGTTAATGTTGTCTCATTCCTTTTCTACAACTTTTTATAATTTGATTTCAATTGCGGACCTTAAGAATCAAAACATAAACATGTTGACAATAACATAAACCATTGCACAGAGGATAACAGGGACAATGACAATTGTGACTTGAGAGAAGCAGAATAAGAACCAAACCATTGCACAGAAATATATATTTACTTGGAACTCAGATGAATGAATGTATCATTAGAGTAAGTTACAAAGAATAGGGTCCTATTGACTATTGTAGTATTGTACAAGGATTGAATGTCACTACAAATTTAAGCAAAGCGGATTCGAATTTTTGGAATTTGTTCGGCATTGAGCTGTGAAGGCTGGACGCATGGTCTTGTCAAATCCACAGCAGTTTCAGGTGGCGATCGAGGGCCGACTCGAATACCGCTGATGAAAGGATGCCTAAGCAGCCATTTGGCAGTTCCTCTGCACTTGGGCGTTCTCCTCAGACACGACTGCAGGAAATTCTTGGCATCCCGTGAAAGACCTGCCGGAAGTTTGGGGATAGAGCTTGCCTTTTGAATCTGCCGGATAACCTTCTCGGCTTCTGTACCAGTACCTTGCTCCAAATCCCAGGCAGGCTTTCCGGTGAGCATTTCAAGAACGATGATTCCGAGTGCCCAAATGTCAGTCGGAGTTTCCTGCACCATTTCCCTGAGTGCTTCGGGAGCCAAGTACCAAGGCGTTCCATGCCAAGCCCTGTCTGATTTCCTCCTCTGCCTGTCTTCTTTGGCAACTTTCGTGAGCCCAAAATCACAGATCTTCGCAACGAATTCGTCCCCATTTATTGGGCAGAGTAAAATGTTGTCCGGCTTCAAATCACAGTTAACGAAGCCCTCATCGTGAATCCTGATAATCCCTTCAACGAGTGACCTCGTGTACTGCCGGGCCTCCATTTCCGGCAAACCCTTGCTTCTGGTATTTCGGATTCTATCACCTAGGGTTCCGCCGGAGCAATACTCAAGAAGTAGGTTGTAAATCAATTTACCATCGCTCCGGTGGGTCATTTCTGTTCCGAAACACTGGATTATACTCGAACAACCGGAGAAGTGGCTCATAATACTCCTCTCTAGCCGGAGGGTTTCTGCCAATTTCATCTCCGCCGACTTCACGGCGATCTTGCTCGGATAATCCGGTCTGTCTTTTGTATTCCCGACGAACACTGCACCGTAACTACCTTCTCCGAGCAATCGACCGCGGCTCCAAAACTCTCCATCGCCATAGCTCAATTCATCATCGTCATCCTCAATGTTGATGATCTCGATGAACGCATCACCGTCATCCTCAATATTGATGATCTCCATCGAGAGAAAGAGAAAGGGAGAATTTTTTATTTGTTTTGGATGAAAAGAGAAAGGGAGATCAGAAAAGGGGAGAATAGAGAGAGTTTAGAAGGCAGTAGGATTGCAACTGAGGAAACTGAGGAAATGGCAGAAGGATTTGGCCTATTTATATTACTCCGAATTGGGGATCGGATCAGGGCAAAGCTATATTACCTTTATAACCCTCCATCCATTTTTGTAACGTTTTCTGACCGTCCGATTGTACCGCGTGGCTTCAACGCGTACATCCTTAGCTGTCACTGTAACGGTCACCTCTGTGGATACTTGGGCCAGGACCAAGTCAAGTAGTAACGGTTTTTGTCCTCTTCTTCCAAAGCTTAATTCAAATTCAATTTAGTCAAGAAGAATATAAGATTTGAAGAAATTTTAATATATTATTTAAAACAATTATACTTTATCTTTTGACTGATTAAATTCTATTTACTTCAGTTGAATAAGAAATAAATATATAAATTATGCTAATAAATAAATGAACATCAGATGATGTTTTCCATAATTAATTTAATTATGTTTTAAAGCTCAACTAATATTTTAGTGCACAAATAACTCAAAAATTTATTTGTTTTTTAAAATTACATGTTCAGTTATTATTTAATTATTTTTCCAATTTTCCCAATATTAATAAATCAATTTTCCCCCCTTTTCTTTTAAAAAAAAACTCCAAAGTTTTAGTCTAAATTCAATAAATCTCAATCCTAATTCAAACGGAAGTTAAGTCTACATAAGCCCCTTAGTTAAATGAAATAAGGATCATCAATTCCATTTTACATTTCCACAAATCTCTTCAGCCAAAGAAGGATTGGGATAAACTCTATAACCCTAAAGCCGAGAAGACAAAGGTTCGCATATTCAACATAGCTAAAACCAGTAAAGTGATGGAAGCAGTTAAGGAAGAAAGATGAGAAATGGCGTAAAGCCGAAGAAGAAGGAGCCTGCTAAACCACCAAGAAACGTGATGAACAAGCCAAAAAGAGGGCTGAGGTGGTGGCACGTAAGGACATGAACCGGTTTCTACCAAATCAGGAACAACCACGGGACAAAGATGCCGAGAAGAGGTAAAAGGAAGCCCTAGAACTAGCCAAGAAACTCAAGGAAGAGGACATGGAGAGAAAGAACTCCAAAATTATTCGTGAAATTGACTACGTCAAGATGCTCTCTTTTCCATCTCTAATATAATTCTTGACGAGGGCGACCTCGGAATCTGGAAATCCGCCGCCTCAAACTGTCCCGTGGCCTATACTCACTACCTAGGGAATTAATGCATCTTAATACTATGTAAATTAGCATTAGTTTGCTCAAATGTATTCATTTTATGGCTCCATTTTCTGGGACAAAAATGTAAATTGCATGCAGTAGCTTTATGAAAACATTATTTTGCTAATTCTTTTGCCTAGTTATTGATACCGTTCTTTTATTAAGTGCCTTGGTGATTTTCTGATTGTTCAACATCCATTCTATTCTGACCATGTATAGATTTAGAGGATCCAGCTTCCCAGCTTACAGTTAACCTAATTCAATCAGATCTCACCTGCAAACCACATAAATCGAAGATATTCAATCAGATCTCACCTGAAAACCACATAAACCGACCTCACCATAATAGAGAGTCATAATGCAAACAGTTATCAGATGCCATCGATACTAAGTGGAAATAAATTAAGTAGAATTTCAAAAATGAATAACACACGGTGCCCACGGTGCCGCCGTCTCTATCTGATGGATCCTCTGCTTCTCCATTGCTTCTCGAGATACGCCGTATACACTTCTTTGCATTTCCGACTTGGGAAACAAAATCCACATCATTTGCCGAGTTCTGTCACGGTACACACCTGGCTCGGGAGGCTCATCGTATAGATCCGCAACTGCCCATTCAAGGGCCCTACCAATTTCATCCTCAACCACGTCATAGTTAAGCATCCATGACACCTCCGTGAACCAGTTTCTCACCCACTGCCTCATAAAGTTCCAGTAAAGTATGAATTTCTCCCTCTCATGAACCCTCGTTAGGTAGTTGTCACCCACACAACACCATGCCTGTCCACGTCATCTTGATTTGGCGTTGCGAGCTCATCTCCAATATTTGGGGAAACAGAACTAGCTCGTTATTTTCTTGCTATTTTGAATTTGAATATGGAACACTCTAAGTGGGCCATAGTGTCATGCTAAATCTTCTACCAATCAATCCCTTTGAATCTGAATGAATTCGAGCATATAAAAACTATGCATGTATATACGTAAATATATGAGTAAAAGTAAAAGTGGCCATACCAGAAATGGTTTTGGTGGGATCAGGATCATCATCAGAGTGAGTTAAGCATTGTTTAGAATGATTTCCACACCATTGTTTCTCCAGATGGCCACGCATGAATACCTTGTCCCCAGGTCTATTCCGGTGGAACTCATTTTCGGCTTGAAACCAAATCTGCAAATTCACACAATTTAGTTTCTTTTGATTATGGATTTGATCGCATTTAGGTATTTAGTAGTATTGTTAGAGTTGTAGAAGGAGACAACATCATTTAGGGATGAGTCTTCTTCTCTTAGCTTTATTGGGATTTGATTAATCTTATCTTGGAGGTCATTTTAAATTTTAAATTGAGTTGTAGTCTTGTAGAAGGTATAACCAAGGCTCGGATTCTGTTCTTTTGTTTTAGGTTGCATCATCTTCGGTTCAGTTATAATAACATGGAGTAGATAATTAAGGGCATATATTGATTTTAATTTATCAACTTTATTTTACAACCCTTCTATGATTTCTGAAACTAAATGTCTCTCTATTCTTATAATAATGCTTATATGATTTATATGAACAGATTCATAATAATCTATATGAAGGCTTAAGAAAGGATTAGAAATACGGAATACATTTTCTTTAATGACAATTCTCAAAAGAGACGGGTCCTTCGTGAGACCAAAGGGCATTTTTGCCTTTTTCTTAACTCTTGTCTATTTACAAGAACAACCTACATAGTTTGTAATAATTACATATTAACCTACAAACTTTGTAATGAATAATAAAACCAACCCAAATTCAATTTATATAAAAGGAAAACTAAAATTTTCCGGATATAAACAAATTGAACTGCATTCTTATGTAGACACAGGCGCAAGCATGTGTGTTGCTAGCAAAAATGTAATACCCAAGGAACACTGGGTAAATGTAGAAAGACCAATAAGGGTAAAAATTGGAAATGGATCACATATCATACTCTCTAAGGTCTGTAAAAATCTTAATATAATGATAGCAGGTGAAATATTTCATATTCCAACTGTATATCAACAAGAATCTGGAATAGATTTTATTATTGGAAATAATTTCTGTCTGTTGTATCATCCATTTGTCCAATACACAGATAGGATAATTTTCACTCTAAACAATAATCCTGTACATATAGTAAAAATAAGAAAAGCTCTTAAAGTAGGAGTTCCAGGTTATTTAGAACACATGAAAAAGAAATCTAAATTACCAAAACCTGAGGCGCTAAATATTAGCCCTAATAAAATTGCTTCTCTTTTAAGGAGGGGGGGTATGTATACTAAAGAACAACAACTTTTTGTGCTTCAAAATACAAACCTTTGTAAAATAGAAACATTTTTAGATTCTGTGTGTTCAGAAAATCCAATAGACCCTAATAAGTCAAAATATTGGATGACAGCAACCATAAAACTAATCAATCCCAAGACAATTGTAAAGGTTAAACCAATGCAATACAGTCCTAAGGATAGAGAAGAATTTGGAAAACAAATTAAGGAATTGCTAGAATTAAAAGTAATTAAACCTAGCAAATCACCTCACATGTCTCCAGCCTTCTTAGTAGAAAATGAAGCTGAGAAACGTAGAGGACAAAAGAGAATGGTTGTCAACTATAAAGCTATAAACACAGCTACAATAGGAGACAGTCATAACCTTCCTAATAAAGATGAATTGTTAACTCTAATAAGAGGGAAGAAAATATTCAGTAGTTTTGATTGTAAATCAGGATTCTGGCAAGTATTGCTAGATGAAGAATCACAATTATTAACTGCTTTTACATGTCCACAAGGTCATTACCAGTGGAATGTGGTGCCCTTTGGATTAAAACAGGCTCCAGCCATATTTCAAAGACATATGCAGAATGCATTTAGAACCTTTGAAAAATTCTGTTGTGTTTATATTGATGACATTTTAGTCTTCAGTAATAATGAGACAGAACATCTATGGCAAGTAGCAGCAGTACTTAAAAAATGTGCTTCTCTGGGAATAATACTCTCAAAGAAGAAAACACAGCTTTTAAAAACTAAAATCAATTTTCTAGGACTAGAAATTGAAGAAGGATCACATCGACCTCAAGATCATATCTTGGAACATATTCAAAAATTCCCAGATATCCTTGAAAATAAAAAACAGTTGCAGAGATTATTAGGAATTCTCACTTATGCCTCTGATTATATTCCTAAGCTTGCTCAGGTCAGAGCACCATTACAAGCAAAGCTTAAGGAAGATATTCCATGGGAATGGAAAAATGCAGATACCAATTATATGGTAAAAGTAAAGAAGAGTTTAAAAAACTTTCCTAAGCTTTATCACCCACAACCTGAGGATAAACTGATCATAGAAACTGATGCATCAGATTTATTCTGGGGAGGAATTCTTAAAGCAGAAAATAATGGTAAGGAATACATTTTCCGATACACTTCAGGAAGCTTTAAAGCCGCTGAAAAGAATTATCATAGCAACGAGAAAGAATACCTTTCTGTTATTAGAGTAATTAAAAAATTCTCTGTTTATCTAACCCCTTGCAGATTTCTAGCAAGAACAGATAATAAGAATTTTACTTATTTCCTAAAGATAAATCTAAAAGGAGATAATAAACAAGGTCGTCTAGTTAGATGACAAATGTGGTTATCTAGATATGATTTTGATGTTATTCATATTGCAGGTACCAAGAATTATTTTGCAGATTTTCTTACCAGAGAATTTCAGCAAGATTATAGGGAATAATACAAATGTTTCTAACGTTTGTTTCTTTGTGAAGCATCCAGCATGGATGAAATGGAGCAGCTAAAACTGCAAGAAGGACTTTTAGTCCAAGAACTAGAGCTGGTTCGAGCCAAGCTCAAGTATCTTAACCTGATCAAATCAGGTAAAGAAAAAGAACAAGCTTCTGAAAATGAAGTAAAAAAGGTTATCTTATAACCTTCTCCTTTAAAAGAGAAAGATAAGACTATTCCAACGCAAACGGCAGTTGGTAAAGAATCAACAAATCCGTTGAAGGCTGTGGATTTGCCAAAAATCCAAAAGGAAGTACAAACTTCCGTCAAACTGGTCACACCAGTAGAATTTGTTTTAAAACCAAATCAGGGAATTCCAATCCCACAGACTAAAGTTACACCTTTAGCACCGGAGAAATCCGTTGAGGGAATACCAATCCCGAAAAAATCCATGTCATATTATGTGGTATACAATGGCCCAAATGCGGGTATATATTCCGACTGGAGTTTTACCAAAAAGGCAACCGAAGGAGTGTCTAATATTGTTCATAAGAAATTCAAAACTTTCCAGGAAGCCAGAATTTCTGCTGATTTATACACCAGAGTGGAAGGACTTGCTCCACTCTCTCTGGTTACTCATGAAGAATTCCTTCGTCCAAATACTTTTGCAGTAGCTCTTCAAAAGAAAAGGGACACAAAGGTTATTCTAGGAAGGCTTCCTTCTAGAATGGAACCCAAAGAAGAAACTTCTACGGAACTCACCAACAAGTTAACTGAAGCAGAATTTGAATACTGCTACAGGCATGCTCGTCTGGCTGATGAATCCAAATATGTAGAAGAAAAATTCTACACCACGGATCTCAAAAATTTAAGTTACTACAACTTTACCAAAAATGCTGATCCCGAGCAAGTTTTTGAAGCTTTCCAGTATGGATTAGTTAGAACTATATATCCTAGCTCTAATTTATTAGAGATTAGCCATTTCCCCAAAGCATTGCTAAGTGCTATTAAAAACTTTAGGAAGAAGTGTACCAAACCTGGTCAAGAAATCTTTCTAAAAATAAATAGTTCAGGTCCTTACTGGAATACTACAGGTCATTTGATCTACCATCCTCAGCATCTAATCCAAATCGGTATCTGCAAAGGGGAGAAATATCATCCATCCACCACCATGGAATGCAAGATAGATCCCGAGGATTTATTGAATCTAGCAGCTAGAAGACTTGAAGGATTGCTCCAAAAAGTTTTCAGTTTCAGCTCAGAAGACGGACTATTTGTCAACTATCAAGATTCCACCATCTTGATGTACAGCAAGTCGCCCAAAAAGATCAGCGAAGCTGATGAAGATAAGTTTGTCAAATTCCAAAATACTTTGGTTAATCCATTTATTTTGGGAAAACATATGCAAGATCTTTGCAAGAAGATGAAGAATTACCGTAGTAGTTACCTATGCGGTAAATGCTCAGAAGAAAGTGGATCATCCACTATTCAAGACAGTGACCTATCCACCATCAGGACTGCCGACAGTCCGATGGACCCCTCCACTTCTAGTGACAGCAGGTAGTGGGATAATAATGCATCTGCATTGAGTGGATGCAATAATGCAATAGTGCGTCTGCTTTAGGTAGATGCAATAATGTAAGTGCGTTTGTACGTAAGGGATGACGCACCCCTCTTTAATAATACAGATCCTTCCTTCTCTATAAAAGGGAGTTCATTTCTTGTAATATGGGAGCGCCCCTCACTTCTGCGCCTCATTGTAATTTACTTTCAACCTCTGTAATCCCCTGGAGACGAACCTCGTCTAGGATTCTGTCTGATCTTATGATCATTATGTGTGAATAAGAAGCCCTTTAGGGCCCTTTTGTAATTATGTGTGAATAATTACATGTAAGTTTCCATAATCTTTATCTTCTTGCTTACTATTAATTGTTGTATACATGCTTATCTGTTATAATAAAACCTGGAGTCCGTAGAATAGGGAGTACCGCTTAGGCAGGTGGCCGTTTAGGTAAACAAGATTCGTAGGATTGGTTAAATTATAAATAGAAAGCATGATAAAAATACACTCTTGATAGTATAGTAAAGAAGATAAAAGGAACTTGCATAAATTACTTAGGGTTCTAAAGTATTAAATTCTTAAACCACATCAAATAAAATATCTAAGCTTAAATGAGCAATAATATTTGTAAATTTATTCTCAACAGAGAATTATCTAAAGAAGATAAAAAATTATCTGAATTCCATAGGAATAATGATAATAGTCAATCCAGATATAGTTTTGGAACTAAGTTTTGTAAAAAACATCAACTTCAAATTTATGTACAATTTATGCCTACCTCAAAATTCTGCATAAAATGTATAAAAGAATCTCAAAATTCAGTAAAAGAATTAATCTATCCAAAATGAGTAAAAATATTTGTAAATTAATTCTTGACAGAGAAATAACCAAAGAAGATAAGAAATTATCAAAATTCCATAGAGTTGGCCCTTATAATCAATCTAGGTATAGTTTTGGCACAAGATATTGTGAAAAACATCAAACTCTTGTGCATTATATGAACATCTATAAAGGATGTATAAAATGTATCAAAGAGAAATAAAATTCCGCAGATAGACCATCAGTCCATCAAAAACCTGGTATCAGAGCCATAAAAATGAATAATTTAAATATAGAAGAAACAATTGATGAAAATCAAGATGTTTCTAATGTTCAAACCTTTGAATCTAATCAAGGATTCAACGGAAGTTTCTTGATAAAACAAGAATTACTTTCAAAAATTAGGTTCTCAAGACTTAATTTAAGAAAAGAAAATATTTTTAATATATCTCTTTTAGAGAAATTAAAAAGGAAAAATAGCATCTACTATTTTGTAGGAACTAAAGAAATGCATGTAGATATCAAAGATACTACAGGGCAGTATATTTACCTTTAATCACTCGAAAAGAGATTGAAGAAATTTTATTAAAAATAGATAGTAAAACTAGATCCACTATCTCAATGATACACTTTGGTGCTGTCAAAATTCTATTAAAATCGGAATTTCAAGAAGGAATAGATTCTCCAGTTAAAATGGTTTTAATGGATAATAGAATAAATGATAGACAAGACTGCATTTTAGGTGCGGCTAGAGGAAATTTAGCCTACCAAAAATTCATGTTTACAGTATATCCTAAATTTGGAATTAGTCTAAATACAACAAATTTAGACAAAACATTATCTTTTGTTCATAAATTTGAAAGAGAAAATTTAATGAATAAAGGAGATAAAGTATTTAGCTTAACCTCTTTGGTCGCTTATGCTTTAACAAATAGTCATCACAGTATTGACTATAAAAAGAAAGAATACATTGAACTAGAAGATGTATTCTCACAAGTAGGAACTGTAGAAGAAAAACAGTTTTCAGAAATAACTCCTTTAGATAATTCTTGGGCTATTGACATAGCTAAAGATAAAAAGATAATGGGAGAAAAATATAAATCCAGAGTAATACGAAATAATCTGGAAATAGGAGAACCATCTCGTAAAAGTTTTAACGAACTCAGTAAAAAAGACATATTGTTAAGTGTCTCAAAAAGAATTGATGATTTAGGTCGACAATTAGAACATATGTCTTGAATGAGTATGACAGAATTAAAAGAAGATTTCAAAATCTTAAAAAATAATCTAGACGAAATTCTAGTATTACTTAATAGAATAGCTTCTAATGATAATGAGCAATTAGAAGCCGTTGGCGCAAAAGTCATTACTGAACTAAAATCTACAATTTTGGAATGTAATTGCAATAAAGAAATCTTAGAAGTTTTAAGACAAAAAGATTTCTCAATATCTCCTGTAATAACAGAAGAAAATCCAAAACCTTTAAGTTTAGGAAAATATTCCTACCCCAATCATGGAGTAGGAAATGCAGAATTAGGATCCTCTGGAAATCCTAAAGCTCTAACTTGGCCATTTGGTAAAAATGATAAACAACCAATATGACCAACTATATACCAAAGATTGAAAAAATCTTCTGGGATCACCTAGAGGGTGAGGAGTTACAGGTAAACGAAGAGAACTTCGATTTACTTGACCATGCTCTTAGGTTGCTAGAATTAGAAAATAATGAGCTAGCAAACCAAGAAATAGAAAATAGTCCTAAACTAAAACAATTGTTTGGATTTGAAGACTTAAAAGTCTTAAATAATGAAGAATCAGCTAGTGAATCTGAAATAAGCGAACAAGTAATTAGCGATTACGATTCAAATGATGTACCTAAAAACTTTAACGTAAATAGAGTTAAACAAGAAGGAGAAAGCTCATATATGGGCTCAAAAAGAAGAAAAGCTAATCAACCATGGTATTTTCCAGAAAGTGCAAAATCCAAAATTGGTAATTCAAAAGGATTAGATGATAATTTCCTAAAGAGTCCGTCTCTGAGGAGACCGTCTCTATATAGAGACCAGGGGTCTCTATATATAATTAGGGACTAGATTGTAAATATAGGAAATAGGAGCCAATTTCCGCGGGTTGACCCGACCCATTTTCCGACCCGCGTCTGACGGATACGCGCTATATATATTAAAACCCAGCCGAAAATCAATGAAAACAAACCTCGCGTGATTCTGAACCCCAAATTCCCAAATTCCAGAATTCCCTAAACCGTAAAATCACGGCCCTTTCATCATAAAGTTTTGATCTAGGTTCGTCGGGATCGGAATTTGATTTTGTACGATGGAGAGCGAGATCGCGACGGGAACCGGAAAAATGGTACGGTTTTTTCAGTTTTCATGTTCAATTGAGTTTAGTTGCATTTGGTTTCGATTCTGTTTGATCGGTTCATTAATGTTTATCAAGGTTCCAATGAATGGAGAATCAGAAGCTGAATCAACAGCTGTTGATATCAAATTAGGTACACATGCTTTCACCTTTTATGTTTTTCAGTAAATCCTTCATGTTTTAGGCTAAGCATCCCACCTTTACTGAAACCTTTGATGTTTTGGTATAAACTGCCCACCTTTGAAGCCTAATCAGTCAATTTATTAATTTAGCCCCTTTGTTTTTGATGTATGCATGTTTTTCAGTAAATCCTTCATGTTTTAGGCTAAGCATCCCACCTTTACTGAAACCTTTGATGTTTTGGTATAAACTGCCCACCTTTGAAGCCTAATCAGTCAATTTATTAATTTAGCCCCTTTGTTTTTGATGTATGCATGTTTTTCAGTAAATCCTTCATGTTTTAGGCTAAGCATCCCACCTTTACTGAAACCTTTGATGTTTTGGTATAAACTGCCCACCTTTGAAGCCTAATCAGTCAATTTATTAATTTAGCCCCTTTGTTTTTGATGTATGCATGTTTTTCAGTAAATCCTTCATGTTTTAGGCTAAGCATCCCACCTTTACTGAAACCTTTGATGTTTTGGTATAAACCGCGATCTGTTTTAAGGTAAACTACCAACTCTGATCTGTTTAACGGTAAACCTTTGATCTGTTTTAAGGTAAACTACCAACTTTTTAATGTAAACTATCAACCTTTTAAGGTATATATTTTTCTGTTCACACATGGTTGTTGCGGGGTAGAGCAGTTTGGTAGCTCGCAAGGTTCATAGCCTTGAAGTCGTGGGTTCAAATCCCACCCCTGCCACTAAATTACCTTTCTTATCCAGATTTAACCTGGATTCTTTATGTGTCATTGACAGTGGTTAGTTCAGAAAATGAGCCAAGTGATCTTTCAGACGTTGATGTAAGAGAGTGTTTCACAGGACACAAAAGTAGAACCATAGAAGAAATAGAGAATGTTTATAAGCTGCATTCTAATGCCATCGGTTTTTGTTACCGAAGAGCAACAGGTCGTACAAACCAGCAAGGTGTTCTATATGAGAAGTATCTGGTCTGCTCATGTGCAGGGAAAGCTGACACAACCACACCACCTACACCAGTTCCAAAAACCGAAGAAGCTTCGACTTCAAGAAAGAGAAGGAGGAAGCAATTCCGTATAACAAAGACAAACTGTAAAGCTGCCATACGTATCAAGTTGGTTGATGGACTGTACACAGTGAAACACCACATAGTAGAGCACAATCACCCACTGAATAGGCCAGCCTGGCAGCAATTTGTGAGGAGCGAGCGAAGGATTACTCCTGCAATAGCTAAAGTGATTATTGGAATGGAGAAAGCAGGCTTAAGGCCAACACAAGGTTACAATTACCTCACGTACGAGACAGGGTCGGAAGAAGCTGTAGGCCACCAGGTGAGAGATCAAATAAATTTCGTTGGACGACTAAGGATGAAGCAAATTGAAGGTGGAGATGCAAATACAGTTATTGAGAGACTTGAGACGAGGGAGAACCAAGAAGAGGGCTTTTTTTACCGTGCTTATACAACAGGTCCAGAGAAGACATTGCAAGCACTTTTTTGGAGGGACTCAATGATGATGGAGGACTTTAAGCTATATGGGGATGTAGTGGTGTTTGACACAACATTTAGGACGAATAGGTACAATCTCATTTGTGCACTATTCGTAGGAGTAAACAACCATGGAAAGAATGTGATTTTTGGGTGTGCTTTTATCTCTGATGAGAAAATTGAAACATTCGAGTGGCTATTGGAAACATTCAGGAAGAGTATGGGGGACAAGGCACCGACAACAATATTTACTGATCAAGATCAAGCAATGGCAGTAGCTATAGAAGAGGTACCACTGTCCCCAGTTTCTAGTATAAACTGTCATGTTTTAAATTAAACAGTGCATCTTTTATACCATAGTGCCTTTAAAAATGTACATGTTTTAAATTAAACAGTGCACCTTTTAGGAGTTATTCTGTGGTAATTTTTTTTATAACCTTTTAAAATGGCATGACTTTGAACCTGTCATTCTTTATAAACAGTCCATCTTTTACAATAACTAGTACATGTTTTACAGTAAACAGTGCAACTTTTAGAATCCACTATTCAAAACTGATGCTTTGCTGAAATCAGGTATTTCCTGAAACAAAACACAGACTGTGCATCTGGCACCTTAAGCAAAATGCTATCAAGCATTATGGTGAGCTGAAGAGAAATGGCCCATTCAAGACGGCTTTTGACCACTGCTTGACGGGTTGTTCTAATGAGTTGGATTTTGAGGATAGCTGGAATAGAATGATAGAGGAGTTTAATTTACATGATAGCAGTTGGTTTAATAGGCTATATGGTTTGCGGAGAAAATGGTGCCCAGCATTTAGCAAAGATTTCTTCTCTGCCGGCATTCTTGCAACACAAAGGAGTGAGAGCACAAACCATGCAATCACATGCAAGTCAAGTAAGATTACTTCACTGCCCCCCCAGTTTCTAGTATAAGCTGTACATGTTTTAAATTAAACATTCAACCTTTTATAACCTAGTCCGTGAGATGTATTTTTCCGTGGCTCCCTATTATACATTAAAATGCACATGTTTTAAATGATACAGTGCACCCTTTAGGAGTAGTTATGTGGAGATGTATTTGTCTGTGGCTGAATGTTACCTTTTTAAATGCCAAGTTGTAGTTTAGCTGATTACATGTTTCTATTTGGAATGCACATGTTTCTGTATGATGCACTTTGAACATGCCATCTTTTACAGTAACTAGCACATGTTTTACAGTAACTAGTACATGTTTTACAGTGCAGCTTTTAGTATTAAGTATTAATAACTAAATTGTTCTGCTGTAATCAGGTAAGACTACTTCTTTGACTGAGTTTCTAACTATATTTGAAAAGATGGTTAAAAACTGGAGGTCGATTGAACAAAACGATGAAAGTGACTGCATTCGCTTCATCCCTAAATCTGCCAAAGCCGGGCTTCTAAGACACGCAGCAGAGGTTTACACAATGAATATCTTTGGAGATTTCAAAATGGAGTTCAGTAGAGCAATGGCAACAAGAGTAGTAGAAGGGAGGAATAGCAGCAACTACATTAGGTTTTTTGAGGTTGCACCAGAAGGCGAGCAAGACAAAAGCCACTCAGTAATGCTGACGACAGCTGCAGACAAGACTATAGACCTTAACTGCTCTTGCAGCATGTTCGAGGAAACATGACTGTTATGCTTCCACTGCATTCGGATTTTACATCTTCTGTCTGTTTCCTGAATTCCAGATCAGTATATTGCCAAGCGTTGGACAAAAAACGTGAAGAAGGAAGTCTGGGACAAGTATCTCGAGGCAGATCCAAGTCTGGCAGCCAACAAATTGAAGGACACCATTCCGTGGCGCCATGAAATGGCAAGAAGCTTCTACAGTCTCATTGTTCAAAGCTCAGATAATGCAGATGCAAGAAAGATCATGGAGGATGCACTAAAAAGAGAGAGAATCGCAGTTCAGCAAGTGTTGGACATGGAGACAAGTGTCACTGAATGCACCGATCCACACAGCGCATCCAGTTCAGTTGTAGATTGTGCACCAAAAGTTCAAGATCCAGTCCCAGCAAGAACTAAAGGTCGGCGAGCAAGAATCAAGTCATCAATTGAGAAGCCGAAAAAGCGATCTAAGGATGAATTTGGATCATTCACACCGAAGCCGCAACTGTTTTGAGGTCATTGATTTTTCATTGTTCATGATTCTTTTAAACTATATTTCATTGTAAACTATCTTTCAGTTCCGTTGGATTGGCTGTGCAAAAATGCTTAAACTTGTAGTTGGATAATTGCATGAATGCTTAAATGTTTATTGGACTTATAAAGCGTGGACGTTATAATCTAAAACATTGGGATTATAAACATGGGGTATATAGCTTAAAACATGATACGTTTAATCTAAACAATGGGTATGATAAATCTAAACACATGTCTTTTAAATATTGGGCTTATACACACTTGAAACATTAGGCCTATAAGTAAAAACCTAGATCATACTACTTAAAAGATGGCTTTTTATCGAAAACCTAAAATCAACACTTGTTAAAAATAGACCAGTAACATAAACACATGGGCTTATAAAACGTGAACTATGAAGTGTATAAACTAGAACATGAAGGGTATATACTAAAACATGGGGTTTATAACTTAAAAGATGTCTTGAAACATGGTTCTTATCAGTAAAAATCTAAGGCATATAACTTATAAGATGATGCTTTTACTTTAAAACCTGAAATGTTTGAAATCAACATTTTTCAAAAAAATAGAGCAGTAAACATATGACATAAACATGGACATTGTAGTCTAAAACATTGGACTTATAAAACATGGACATTATAATCTAAAACATTGGAATTATAAACATGGACATTATAATCCAAAACATGATACTTTTAGTCAACAACCTGGAAAAATCTACAAAAAGCCATTCATAAGCATTCACTAAAACTTGTTCTACAAAAGCATTCCAGGCATCACAAGCAGCATACACAACTGCAAAAAAGAGGCACAAGTCTAAATCAAAACCATAGATGGAAACATCCTAATCATACAAGCCCTCAATCCCTAGATCAAAACTAGGCATAGCATAATTCATCTTCATCACCATAGCATTATAGGCTTCATCGGCTATCTTCTGTAAATTGCCAACGTTCTCAGCCCACCACTCTTGGCTGTCATCAATTTCCTCAGAACGATGGCCTTCTTTGCCCGGACCTTCAGCTCCCTTCCCATCATCACTTTCAGCTCCAGGTGCAGCACATTGTGACAGCCTTGCTGTTAGCTTCCCAAAGCAAATTCCCATGTCATTTCGAAATACCTCCATAGCTTCAGCAGCAGGCTAACACACATAGAAATTATAAAAATTAAAAGATGAGGAATGAAATATAAAACCTGAAACTTAGAACATAAAACATCTGAACTAATGGAATATAAAACTTACGTTGAGACCAAGCGCGGCAATTTGCTCATCTGTTCTGATGTCAGCACCAACTGGTATGCTCAAGCCGCCAAACTTCAGTCCCTCATCTTTCTTTACAGCCTCCTCAACCTTCAGACGAGGCAACCACGTACCATTCTTTGACAGTGGATACGAAGTGGTATCAACTGGAGCTTTGTCTAACCCGCTCTTATAAATCCAATCAAACCTCGCATTCACCTTATCCTGATCCCAGTGCTGCAACAGAGGCCCATCCATCGGATCTTCAATTCCCAGATATGGTACTCGCTGCAGGTACTGAATAACCAGGATCAACACACAACCACTTACAGCTGTGTATGAGGTTCTATGGTACTTATCCACTGCCTTCAAAAGCTGCTCGAGAATGTACTTGCACCAGTTCATTCCCCTAATGGCAGCCACATCATCCACTGCCCTGAGCATCGTCATATCAACATAACTGTTCTGCAGTGGTGTAAGAATTCTACCTAGTGCATACAACACAAATAACCTCACAAAATCATCCCCCCCTTCTACATCATTCTTCATCTCTTCAACTAGAGCTTCCAGAGGTATGTGTTCACCTTTAATACCAAAACGACTCCTCCACTGGTCCCTCATTTCTTCTGCCATCCTCTTCTTGTCATCTTTAACTTTGCCCATCAATACATCTTTTTTCTTATTCACATCAACACCACCAATAGGCAGCCCCAACACATCAAAGACATCATCCACAGTGACATTATACTCACGCTTACCCACTCTCTGAATTCCATAACTGGATTCGAAATTCGACACCAAAAAAGGAACAAGACCAAGAGGAAACCTAGTCATTGAAAACTTCAACAGGCCACCAAAACCAATGCGCTCGACCGCTGCTTTCTGACCTTCACTCAAACTATTCACCAGCTGAAAGAAAAAGGTGAGGGTAGAAGAGGTCTTCACATCTTTATCCAAGCTGCACCACCAAAAAAATCAACACAAAAAATCAATATCATTGCAATACATGGGGAATACAAACTAACAGATGGTGCATCAAATCTAAAATGTGATGCTTTTAATGCACAAACTGGAATCTTGAAAACATGGGACTTATGACTTAAAACATGGAGCTTTTAAATTAAAACCTGGCAGACTTCTGACTTAAAACATGGTGGTTTTATATTAAAACCTGGTAAACTTCTAACTTAAAACATGGAGCTTTCAACCTAAAACATTAAAGCCATAACTACTAATGTCCTATTAATTAAAAATAACACCTAAACTTAAAACATGTAACTTTTAACTTAAAACCTAAGAGATATAATTTAAAACATGAAGCTCATGAAGGCAAACACTTACTCAACATCTCTGTCCTTGATAGTCACATGTTGAAACTTTTTTCTTCCTCTCTTACCCTCAGCAACAACTAGATCCTTCCCTTTTCTCTTCCGGTTGTCATCAACAACTACGTCCTGTTTAACAGACCGCAATGGATCAGCATCAATAGGGACTGTAGCCAGAACTCGATCATCAACCAATGGATTCTCAAGTGGCTTCTCAGGTTGAGCAACTGGCCTCTCAGATTCCGGCTGGTCAGCAACATTCTGAGCAGAGTCAGCCTTGTCAGCAACATTCTCAGCATTGGGATTCTCACGAGGCTCCTCAGGCTGACCTACTGGGTTCTCACCCTCAAAATTCAACTTTTCAGCAACGTTCCGAGCAAGACCAGCCTTGTCAACATCATTCTCAAGAGGCTTCTGAGTCTGACCAACATTCTCAGCAGCAATGTTCTTCTGAGCAGGGTTAGCCTGGTTAACATCATTCTCAGTATCGGGATTCTCAAGAGGCTTCTGAGGCTCAGCTACTGGGTTCTCATTCTCAGCAACAACGTTCATCTGAGTAGGATCAGCCTTGTTGGACTTACAAGCTAGACGCCCTCTTCTTCGATCACACTTAATCACAAGTTTTGGCACTTTTTTCGGTTCAGCATCAACAGCGACGTTCTTGTCCTTACCATCAACAGCGACATTCTTGTCCTTCCCATCAACAGAGACATTCTTGTCCTTCCCATCAACAGCGCCATTATTGTCACCCCCCTCATTCTTATCGCTGCGTTTTCTCTTCCTTAACTGTTCCTCCTCTTCTTCTTCCTCAAAATCATCATCCTCACTGCCAGCCTTCTTCTCAAGAGCATTCTTCGCAGCCCCTTTCTTCTTCGCAGCACCCTTCTCCTTACGTGGAGCTTTTCCTTTCTTATCAGCAACACGGGCAGTTTTCTCATCAGAAGGAGGGCACATGCTGCACTTTTTATGAACAGTACACAAACGCTTACCTATACGAGCAGACCACAAACAATTAAAACATGAAACTGAAAAAATAAAACCTGGAACTTGTATATAAAAACATGAGACTTATAACTTAAAAAATGTAGGTTAAAACATGTAACTTATATATTAAAACATGTCACTTGTAATTTAAAACCTGGAACAAAACAGAATTAGTGACATCACCTCCCACATCTCCTAGCAGACAAGTAGAGGAGCTATCATCCTTTGATACACCTCTCTTAGCAGTATCCTTCTTCGCATCAGCCGCCATAGCCTCACCCATTCCAGAAAGAATGGCATCGGCAAACTCCTGACTTTCACTCTTATCTGACTGTGGTTGCTCAAACGTCACATGCACATCAGCTGCAATGAAAAAAAGAAGTAGAAACAGTAAAACCTTTTAGTATAAACAAGCAACCTTTTAGTATAAACAGTAAACCTTTTACTCTCAAAAAGTCCAACTACCTTCTAGTGTTAAATATAAACCTTTTAAAGTTAAACATCAACCTTTCACTTCTGGATACCATAACATTTTTCAGAAAAGACAAAACAACAACAATTAAGCGCGGGAATGAATTCAAAATCACAACAAAAACCTGATGACACAACAAAACAACAACAATCACCTTTCGGTACAGTACCTCTCCCTGTCCCTGTCTGTCTCCCTGTCCCTGTCTGTCTCCCTAAACCCTTAGAAGAAAGAGTGCATAATTATGAAGACTCTAAAACAAAAAAACAAAAAATGTTTTATCTAACAGACATCACCTTCTTTCATATTATTCCACACTTTGACGGTAATGCAATAAAGTACTTAGTATTTACTCCCATGTAGTTTAATCAACCAATTTCAAAAACACTTCAATATTGACAGTGATTTCATTCAAAATCTGCACCGGACAAAATCAAAATCAACATGTTGAGCTAATTTTCTCCTCTGCGTCTGTATTGGGGGTGGGGATTGGTGACGAAGAGTGCGGCAAGGGATTCGGGCGGTTGTTGAGGTGGCCGCCATCTCCAGTGTCGCCGAGAAGAGGTATCCGTAGCTGGTGAGTGGGTCCTTTGTGAATTGTGTGCTTCTGGGCAAGTTCGTGTTGATTTATACACAGTATCAGTTTTGTTATTGTTTGATTTTTTGCTTTGGTAAATGTGCTTTTCTTAAGAATCTGTTTTGTCCTGACTATAATGCTTGACTGGGATTATTCCTGAAACGTTTGAGTTGAAATGTTTGGATTTTTCTTAGTGAATTTAAACTGAAAGCCTTGTATGATGTGAATTAACTCTTCAGTGTTGAAAAGGTGCTGAAATGCTTGTATATTTTGAATGCCCTAATTAAGGATAGTTTGTATGAGCTTTTAGGCATTACTAGCAGTTGCTCTTATTTTAGTCATTTTGGTATCTCAGTGGAAATGACACATTTTTCTTTGGCATTAGGACTTATTGTGCAAGTTTTGAAGTCATGCATGGGGATAACATGTCCTTTTCTTTGCTTGCCCTCTATGTGGTGCATAGCTCAGGCCTGGCTTCTACTCCGAGACCTGCCCAGATGCTGAATTTATAGTCCGGGACGTGATCAGGGAGGCCTTGGCTAGAGAGCCGCGAAGTACTGCCTCTGTTATGTGCTTGCAGTTTCATGACTGCCTTGTCAATGTAAGCTCGGCTCTAAAGGAATAGCCATAAATGATTTTGTTTTTTTGGTAAATTTGATTATTTTTTCTGGAATGGAATGTAAATGACTGGTGGTGGCAGGGGTGTGATGCGTCTGTGTTACTGGAGAAACTCGCCTTATCAAACATTTGATGATCATTTGGCGTTATTGACGCTGCCTTAGAGGAAGTTTGCCCTGAAACCGTTTCTTGTGCTGATGCTCTAACCATGGCTCCTAGGGATGTTGTTTTTCTGGTAAAATTCACACACATACTGCTTTCTCTTCTCCTTTCATTTTAGACTAGAATATGAACTCCAAATAAGATTTTTGGAAGTCATGGTATAGATGAAAACAGAAGCACCTTTGGCACATTTTTGTCTTAGTTTTGGTGATTTACCATAAGCTTTTTATTGTTGTGGCCTTTTGTTGAATGTTCAGAAATATGCAACACTCACCTTTTCTGCAATTGGCTAGTGTATGTTTTTAAACAATAACATGTAACTCATTAACCTATGACGAAAGCTTAACACGTGTATATGTTGTTGTTGCACAGACAGGAGGGCCAAGCTGGGAGGTGAAATTAGGGAGGCTAGACAGCTTGATAGCAAGCCAGGAAAACTCAAGCAACATAATTCCTTATTGATCTTTTTAAAGGATAATTCCTTGATGTTGGATAAGTATATTTTTTATATGAATTGCTTGCCATCTGTGATGGAGCATCTATTTTAATTCCATTTTAAAGATTTCATTTGTGCCATCTTGATCTCCATTAACAATAAAGATACTTTGGAAATCATAACTTTAACAAGAACACAAGGATAGAAGAATGAAAAACTGATTTTACTTCAATGAATGTATACAGTAAGTTACATACAATGGGTACTAATGTTTACTTTACAAGGACTGAGTAAGCACAATCTATTCAAAGCGGGTTTGAATTTTCAGATTGTTATCGTGGTTGAGCTGTGAAGGCTGGACACAGGGTCTTGACAATTCCATGACTGCAGGCGTTCGAGGGCCGACTCTAACACCACTGATGAAAGGATGCCGAAGCAGCCATTTGGCAGTTCCTCTGCACTTGGGCGTTCTCCTCAGACACGACTGCAGGAAGCTCTTGGCATCCGGCGAGAGACGTGGCGGAAGTTTGGGGATAGAGCTGGCCTTTTGAATCTGCCGGATCACCTTTTCTGCCTCTGTCCCGGAGCCCTGTTCCAAATTCCAGGCAGGCTTTCCGGTGAGCATCTCAAGAACCATGATTCCGAGTGCCCAAATGTCAGTCGGAGTTTCCTGAACCGTTTCCTTAAGTGCTTCGGGAGCCAAGTACCAAGGCGTTCCATGCCAGCTCCGATCTGATTTCCTTCTCTGCCTGTCTTCTTTGACCTCTTTGGCTACCCCGAAATCGCAGATCTTTGCCTGGAATTCCTTGCCATTAATTGGGCAGAGTAGAATATTCTCCGGCTTCATATCACAGTGGACGAACCCTTCTTCGTGAATTCTGGCCAGTCCTTCAAGCATTGACCTGGTATACCGCCGGACCTCCAATTCCGACAGCCCCTTGCCTTTCGACCTCTGAATTTTTTCGTCTAGGGTTCCACCGGAGCAATACTCAAGCAGTAAGTTGTAAACGCCTTTCCCGTCGCTCATGCGGGTAATCTCTGCTCCGAAGCACTGGATTATACTAGGGCAACCGGAGAACCGACTCAAGATCCTTCTCTCTAGCCGGAGGGTTTCATCGGAGGAAAACTCCGCTGATTTCACGGCCATCAGATCTGGTAATTCCGGCGTATATATTGAACATGTTGTCGGAGATCTCTTCTTGGAATTAGCGACGAACACAGCGCCATAACTTCCCTCTCCAAGAAATTGCCCTCGCCTCCAGTAACCTCCATCGCCGTAGTTCGGGCCAACGTACTCCACGTCGTTCTCCATTGCCCTTGTTCAAGAATCAAGAAACAAGAAAAGGTGTTTCTGGGCAAGAAATTAAGGTTGGGGATTTGGAGAAGACAAGAAATTGAGGTGGGGAAATTCGAGAGTAATAAGAAAGCAGAGGAATGAATGGTAAGAACTACGGCGAAATTGGAAGAGAAATGAATGGAAGTCGGTTTATATACTTTTTGAGAAAATCCCAAACCAGATCGGAACTGGAGAAATTGGGAAGTTTACGTATCTAACCCTAGGGCCTCTGGTTTTGTAACGGCTATAACCATTCAAATAATAACCTTCCCAAGGTTATATTTGTCCTTTCGTCTACAACGGCCAGCTGTATGGATAATTACATCAGGATCCAGTCCAAGTCGGTGAAATTAGGGAAAATGATGTGACTTTTACCTTTCTAACCTTCATTCCATTTTTGTAACGTTTTCTGACCGTCCGATTGTGAATCAATCGGGCAAAATGTCAATCAATTGTAAATTAGTGGGATCCTCTTCTGGCTAGATTTTTTTTCTTTCTTTCTTTTAATTAAATTTATTTTAGTTTAATCTAGCAAAAATGTGGAGAAATTTCATTTACCTTAATTTTATAATTATTTTTCGGTGCATAAGTTAACTAATTTAATTGTACTTACTTAAGTTGAATATGAAATAAACAAAGAAATTATTCCCATAAATGAATGAAACGTCAAATGATGTTTACCATTATTAATTAAACGGTTTTTCTAACGAGTGCCCTACGGCACTCGATAACAATGGAATATTTTGTGTGAATTCATGTATTACATGAGTATCTGTGTATGGTTAATAACTACGACTGCATTGTATTAATTCTTCATCGATCAACGAAATGGTTCCATCAATGCTCATTTAATTCCTTTCCCTCTATTACCATCTTACCATTTACAAATATCCCTCCAAAATTCTAAACACATCACCGACGTACCACTGCATATTTTGGTACATAATATATTTATTAACAACGAAACGGTTGAGTATCCAAAATTAGAATTCCCTCCATTTACCATTCCATTTCCCTCCAAAAATACTCTTATATAATACTCACACATGCAAAAACTTGTAGGGTGTGCAAACGTGCTGGTCATTATTATACCACTTGTCCTCAAAGATCTGTTGCAGAAGCCGATCAATCTGGAGTGGAGAAGGTAGATGATTCAATTGCCGAAAATTTGAATCCAATATTTCATGTCAAAGTTTAGAAACGTGGTTAAGATTGTAAACTTGTATGTTTTACGTTATCATAATTTATATATTTTGAATTCAACTTTTTATGATACGTACCCGAATATGCAGTGGTACGTCGGTGATGTGTTTAGAATTTTGGAGGGAAATTTGTAAATGGTAAGATGGTAATAGAGGGAAAGGAATTAAATGAGTATTGATGAAACCATTTCGTTGATCGAGGAAGAATTAATAACAATGCAGTCGTAGTTATTAACCATACACAGATAGTCATTTAATACACGAATTCACACAAAATATTCCATTGTTATCGAGGCACTCGTTAGAAAAACCGTTAATTAAATTATATTTTTTCAAGCTAAGCTCAACTGATAAATTAATGCAAGCTTTGTTTTTTTTTTTTTAAATTTAAACCACCAAAGGTGGGGTGATTTATTAGGCTCCCTGGACCTTTATTAGCTCAAAAAAAGAAGTAATTTGTTTAGAGTATACAATTAGTTCAAGAAAAACCCTATCAGCTAGGGTGAAAAATCTTGGAATGACCAAGAAAAACCCTAACTGATAGGATGAAAATACTTGAAAGGGACAAAGTCTTTTGAGCCTATAGTCAATGATTTCTAGTCGATATCTACTCAGCTGATGCAGGTTAGTGCACAACAAGCATAAAACAAGTCGAACACAAGTTTGCCTCAGCGAGCATAACAGTACAAAGGTCATGTCGGTAATTATCAAGCCAAGCAAGATGAAAAGCCAGTTAGACCCTTGACTGTGATTAGAAATCAATGACTATACAAAAATGTCTAATAGAATGAAAGAAAGTTCAGAAAGTGATAATGCTGCATCCAAGAGTTTCTCCTGTGTATAGATTTCAGTTGCGTGAAGTGTTTGTGATGGTTTATTGGGAAGTAATGTGTCCCCGAGCAGTATGATTTGATGAGCCTCCAGAGTGTTGTTTCCTACAAATCAAAACCATGTACCAGTAAATTGTCCTAGACATTTATTTCACTCTTAGATAGGGAAACTCTCTGCTATCTAGTCCAACCAGACCTTTAATTTCCCTAGGGAGATTAATGTGATTGAATTCATGATTTAACATTGACGTACTACCTAATTTTGCAAGAGAATCTGCCACAGAGTTAGCTTCCCTGTAAATATGAGAAAAAGGTGATAGAGAACTCACTTTGTAGGTCCCATATAGTTCTCATAAAATCAATGAGTCTCCATGGGACCTTATATTGCTGCCTGACCATCTGTAGTAAAACCCAAGAGTCAACCTTTACCTCCATATTGGTGACATCCAGATGATATGTCATTTCAAGTCCCTTGATGAGGGCAAGAACCTCTGCTTCAAGACTATCTCTCTGATTGATGGAGATGGCATTTGCTTTGATCACTCTGCCCTCCATATTCCTTAGAACCATTCCAGCTCCAGCCTGCTGAGACATCCCAAGACTAGAACCATCAGTGTTTAGCTTATAATCCGCCCTAGGTAGTTTCCATTGTACCTGCATAATGTGTTGGGAGTGTATAAAACTATTTAAGGGAGCTAAAGATAAAGCATCAGTAGACATGAGGCTCATATCAGATAAATTCCATCTCAGGTTATAGCCTGCAAAATGCTCATTACTCTTGATCTCATTCTAATAAAGGTGGAAATATTTTATCATGTAGATAAGAGTTTCTTGCACACCATATAACCCATACCACAATGACAGGGATCAATTTTGAACAGATTTTTTGCATTTTTGATGTCAAAGGTATGTTTCAGTAATGGATAAACCTATCCCAAAGATTGTCGAAATTGTAAGGGGTGATATCAAAGCAAACATCAATGGTATTCCACAGATTATGAACCATAGTTCATTCAATGAATACATGTTGCAGTTCATCTTCATTATTAAAACAGAAACAACATCTAGATGCCAGTTGTACATGGTTATCTTGGAGAATATCGGATATAGGAATTAATCTATTCAAAAGCCTCCAACAGAACATTGAAATTTTCCTAGGCACAAACTTAGACCATAAGTGTTGGAAGGAGTTCACCTGAATTCTTTTTGGCCTTATGAAATCATATGGAGAGGCAATAGTGAAGCTCCCATTGACATGTGGCTTCCATATTAGTATGTCCTGATAGTCATCTGAGATAAGAAAATCATTAGCAATAACAACATTGATATCAGGTGTAAATCCTTATGATAATTAGGGGAGAAGATGTTCCTGGTAAAAGAAGAAATCTTTGACTGTCATGTCAGGGTTCATGATGATAAAATCATCATCCTATAGGTCAAAAAGGGAACCTCTTCCAGTCCAATTAGCATGCCAAAATGAAACATCCCCTGACCCTACTTTTACCATAGAGTTGTCAGTAGCAATTTCATTGATAGCATTATACCTTCTCCATGTTTTTGATTTCCTTTTAGAATCAAGCAAGGACCACATGAAGTCAGACCAGAGACTACCTCCCTTTTCAAGTTTCCACCATATTTTGATGGAGAAGCTTTGTGTGGTGCTATAGAGGTCTTTTACAGATAGGCCGTTTTCCATAAATGGATAAGACAGATTCTCCTAAGACCTCCATATCTTGTTTTGCCCATATTCTGATGTTCCCCAGAAGAATTTAGCAAATAGTACATGTAATCTATCTATTACTCCATCAGTTGGTTACATGACAGTTAAAATGTGGAGTGGGAGTGCAGATAGAACATGTTTTATGAGTATCAGTCTGCCCGCTTGATTCAACCATTTATTTTGCCATAAGACAAGTTTAGAGGATATTGAATCAAAGATTGACTGAAAGTAGCAGTGCTTTATTCTTCCTGTGAATATAGGGGAACCCAAATATTTAAAAGGAAAAGCTCCTTGAGTCATAGAAGTAATATGTGTGATCATATTATCTAGTCCATATTAACGATGGTTTGAGTCATAGGTATAATGCTATATTAACGATGGCTCATCAAATCATACTGCTCAGGGACACATTACTTCCCAATAAACCATCACAAACCATCACAAACACTTAGTAATCTGTGTGATCATATTATCTAGTCCATATTATCTAGTTCATCTTGCTTGGCTTGATAATTACCGACATGACCTTTGTACTGTTATCCTCGCTGAGGCAAACTTGTGTTTGTGATGGTTTATTGGGAAGTAATGTGTCCCTGAGCAGTATGATTTGATGAGCCTCCAGAGTGTTGCTTCCTACAAATCAAAACCATGTACCAGTAAATTGTCCTAGACATTTATTTCACTCTTAGATAGGGAAACTCTCTGCTATCTAGTCCAACCAGACCTTTAATTTCCCTCGGGAGATTAATGTGATTGAATTCATGATTTAACATTGACGTACTACCTAATTTTGCAAGAGAATCTGCCACAGAGTTAGCTTCCCTGTAAATATGAGAAAAGGTGATAGAGAACTCACTTTGTAGGTCCCATATAGTTCTAATAAAATCAATGAGTCTCTATGGGACCTTATATTGCTGCATGATCATCTGTAGTAAAACCCAAGAGTCAACCTCTACCTCCATATTGGTGACATCCAGATGATGTGTCATTTCAAGTCCCTTGATGAGGGCAGGAACCTCTGCTTCAAGACTATCTCTCTGATTGATGAAGATGGCATTTGCTTTGATCACTCTGCCTTCCATATTCCTTAGAACCATTCCAGCTCCAGCTTGCTGAGACATCCCAAGACTAGAACCATCAGTGTTGAGCTTATAATCCGCCCTAGGTAGTTTTCATTGTACCTGCATAATGTGTTGGGAGTGTATAAAACTATTTAAGGGAGCTAAAGATAAAGCATCAGTAGATATGAGGCTCATATCAGATAAATTCCATCTCAGGTTATAGCCTGCAAAATGCTCATTACTCTTGATCTCATTCTAATAAAGGTGGAAATATTTTATCATGTAGATAAGAGTTTCTTGCACACCATATAACCCATACCACAATGACAGGGATCAATTTTGAACATATTTTTTGCATTTTTGATGTCAAAGGTATGTTCCAGTAATGAATAAACCTATCCCAAAGACTGTCGAAATTGTAAGGGGTGATATCAAAGCAAACATCAATGGTATTCCACAGATTACGAACCATAGTGCATTCAATGAATACATGTTGCAGTTCATCTTCATTATTAAAACAGAAACAACATCTAGATGCCAGTTGTACATGGTTATCTTGGATAATATCGGATATAGGAATTAATCTATTCAAAAGCCTCCAACAGAACATTGAAATTTTCCTAGGCACAAACTTAGACCATAAGTGTTGGAAGGAGTTCACCTGAATTCTTTTTGGCCTTATGAGATCATATGGAGAGGCAATAGTGAAGCTCCCATTGTCCCATTGACATGTGGCTTCCATATTAGTATGTCCTGATAGTCATCTGAGATAAGAAAATCATTAGCAATAACAACATAGATATCAGGTGTAAATCCTTGTGATAATGAGGGGAGAAGATGTTCCTGGTAAAAGAAGAAATCTTTGACTGTCATGTCAGGGTTCATGATGATAAAATCATCATCCCATAGGTAAAAAAGGGAACCTCTTCCAGTCCAATTAGCATGCCAAAATGAAACATCCCCTGACCCTACTTTTACCATAGAGTTGTCAGTAGCAATTTCATTGATAGCATTATACCTTCTCCATGTTTTTGATTTCCTTTTAGAATCAAGCAAGGACCACATGAAGTCAGACCAGAGACTACCTCCCTTTTCAAGTTTCCACCATATTTTGATGGAGAAGCTTTGTGTGGTGCTATAGAGGTCTTTTACAGATAGGCCGTTTTCCATAAATGGATAAGACAGATTCTCCTAAGACCTCCATATCTTGTTTTGCCCATATTCTGATGTTCCCCAGAAGAATTTAGCAAATAGTACATGTAATCTATCTATTACTCCATCAGTTGGTTACATGACAGTTAAAATGTGGAGTGGGAGTGCAGATAGAACATGTTTTATGAGTATCAGTCTGCCCGCTTGATTCAACCATTTATTTTGCCATAAGACAAGTTTAGAGGATATTGAATCAAAGATTGACTGAAAGTAGCAGTGCTTTATTCTTCCTGTGAATATAGGGGAACCCAAATATTTAAAAGGAAAAGCTCCTTGAGTCATAGAAGTAATCTGTGTGATCATATTATGATAGGATTGAGGAGCAGATTCAGATAAATTATATGAAGATTTTTCCAGATTGATCATTTGACCAGAAACTTGTTCACAGTGTTCCAAGAAGGTAATGATGTTCCTCACACCTCTATTAGTTGATCTCATGAAGACAACTGTATCATCAGCAAACCCAAGGTGTGTGATATTCCTAGCCCCATGTGGCACCCGATAGTACTTTATCCTTGATTGCTCGAAAAGAAACCCCGGATTTTTCGTGAAAACTTCTGTCATCAGAATAAAAAGATAGGGAGAGAGGGGATCCCCCTGTTTTAGTCCTCTGGAAGCCTTAAAAACCCATGAGGCTTACCATTCACAAGAACCGAGAAGCTTGGTGTTTTGATATTGCCCATAATATTTCTCACTAGACCTACATGAAACCCCATTTTTATTTAAAAAAATCCAGAAATCCCCAGGCTACTCTATCAAAAGCCTTCATCATGTCCAATTTTAGGAAAACATTATAGCCACTTCTTTTTGAATTAAGAAAATCAATAAGCTCATGTAACACTGACACACTATCTGCCAATTCTCTTCCCTGAACAAAAGCAGACTGTTCAGGGGAGATAAGTAATGGCATTAAGGGCTTCATTCTATCAGTGAGTATGCGGGAAAATATCTTATTAACAAACTTAGAAAGGCTAATGGGTCTATAGTCTGAGAACCTGGTGTTGACCTCTCTCTTAGGGATGAGAACTATGAATGTAGCAGATATGTCTCTAGGTATTGGAACACCAGACATATATTCATGGACTGCTAGCAAAAGATTAGAAGCAATATAATCCCATCATTGTTTATAAAAGGTACCAGAAAATCCATCAGGGCCCGGAGCTGAATCACAGTCCATTTGAAACACCACCTGTTTCAAATCCTCTATGGTTACTGTTCTCATTAAGTTATGATTCATCTGATCAGTGATTAAGGGTTGTATTTTTTAAAGCATGTCATTTTCCAGTTCCCTGTTAGTGACAGGGTGATCGACAGTTAATAATTTGTGGAAAGGGTGATCGCCAGTTAATAATTTGTGGAAAAAATTAACTGCCTATGTGCCAATATCTTCCGGATTAGTTATCCACTGATCATCATCATTTTTAATGGCTGCAATTTTCTGTCTGGAGTGTTTGGCCTTAACAGAGGCATGAAAGAATTTAGTATTAAGGTCTCCTTCTTTAAGCCACATAATCCTAGATTTTTGTTTCCAAAAGGTTTCTTCCCTTGATAAGGCTTGGGCTAACTCAGCTTAAGCTAGATGCATAGAGGTTCTACTCTGATCATTATTTAGGTTCTGATGATCTTGCTCTTTTTTGTAGAACTTTATCTTCTGCTAGCTTAACATTGTCATGCACATTACCAAATACTTCCCTATTCCAACTTTTTAAAACCATTTTAAGCCTTCTTAGTTTTAAAGAAAAATTTAGCATACCATATGTGTTGGTGCTCCCTGACCAGCTGGTGTTCACTGTAGTCATAAATTCAGGGTGTGAAATCCAACAGTTTTGGAATTTAAACAGGTTGGCGATCCAAATCGGGACAATCAGGGAATCCGCTTCTGGATCGAACAGTGGAGTCCATTTGGTGATTCGAAGGGAGTACTCACCGAAGTTCCAACCTTGCGGAGCCATCAACGCATGTAATCATCCTGATTGAAGAAGGAGATTAGAACTTGACGTCTATCCAGAAGATTGATATCTGCGCCGGCCGTGAACCCATCGTTTTGAAAGTCGCGACGAAGCCTATCCATGGATGGTTTGGCTCGGGAAAATTTTCCCACCTGAGTAAGCTTCAGCGGGGCTTCAAGTAGTTCACATTCATTATCGGTAAACGCCAGTCCCGGTTCGCCGAGGTGGATGATTTTGGGCTTTGGATTGTAGAGAGGTCGTTGGGTTTGAGGTTGTTCATTGTTTTGATAAGATTTACTTACCATCAATCATTATTACTTTTCAAGCTTTTAAACTCATTCTTTATCGCTCTTTCCCTTTTTCTTAAAGATAGTACCAAAAATCTACTTTATCTTAAAAGGGAGAATCCCCTTTTCTACAGTGATCTCAAATGGTCATTTTTTTAATATTTTCCTACTTCACGTGTTTGTTTTCCTTTTATTTTTTCATTTTCCCCTTCTGAACGTGCACTCTTCACCGTGTCTTCACCGTCCATCTATAATTTTTTTCATTTTCACGGCCACGCGTCCTTAGCCCGCTTCTCCTTCTTCATGCTTTATGCTCTACTTCCACGTGTCCAGCCTTTCCAGGGTGTTCCAAACTCTTCTTCGCATATGAACGGATTGATGCGATTATATTCTTCCAGGTCTTTATATCGCGGTGAGCAGTGAGCTCTTTCTTTTGTTATCAATTCTCCCATCCAAGTCAAAATTCCCATTTTGATTTGTGTTTTTATTTGAAATATTTTTGTTTAGTTTTGCGTAAGTGTAATCCTTCAAGCACCTTTGAACTTCTTTTGTTTACGTGTTTTGATTGTCTAATGGTCTGTTTTTGGAGTTAATTATTTTTGTTTTGGGATTTATCTTCTTAAGTTTTACTTCTGCAGGTGCATATCAGGTGTTTGATGTTTGGTTTGAATGAATTTTTTTACTTTGAAGAAGGATCGCAGAGAGAGTTTGACATATTTAAGGTAATCATTAGAATTCCCATATTTTTACCTTTAATTATTTTGTGCTGATCGTGACCATCAAAGGGTTGATTGTTGCTTCCTTGCTGGCCATTTCGAGTTCTTATGTGAAGTTTGAAACATAATCAGTTTTGCTTAGTTTTTTTTGTGTCTTTTGCTTCAAATTTTCTGATCAAGACCGGTCTTGCTTCTCTGTGCATGATTAGTGCTCGATGATTTGCTTTTCTGTCTGCAAGCCAACTTTATGGTTAAGATTTAATGATTTTCCTGCATGTAAGTTTGATGATGTGTCATGATTCGTATGATGAATCACTATGCGCGTAGGGTGTTAAGCAGGGAGACCCGGAACGTGTGAACATTTGATTCCCCAGAGATTTAACCTGCATATCGTTGTTGGAGACGTGAGGGCTCTATGCGTATGGCTGAGCCAGCATAAAAACCAACATCTCGGTGACTTTGGGGCACATTGTGGTGGATTTTAATATGCGTTTGGATACAGAGTTGGTATTGGTTTTGGTTTATCAGCTCTTATGCTATATAGCTTTGGTGAGTTTTGTTCCCGATGTTTTTGGCCAGGGTCCTTTTTTATTACTAGATTAGAGCTCTGTACTTCAGGATCATTACACTTCTGATATGCTAATCCTAGCATATTCAAAGACTTAGCATATATTGCTAGGTCCAAAATTAGTATGATTTCTTGAGTTTTAAGCATGCGAAATAAAATCTCCCCACGGTCCAAATCTTCTTTTGCAGCTCCAAAAAGATGCTCTAAAAATTGGCATTGATACATCAAAATCTTTTATTAAGGTTTGTGAATAACTTCTACAGGTAATGGAATATTGAGTTACTTTGTAGCTTCAGCTGAAAAGGAGTATGGGTAGCACAATGACAAACGCGTGTTTCAGCATTAAGACATCATGAAACTGTGAACTACTAGGAAGGCCATGTGCTCCATCCTACAAATCTGGGTAGATTCCGCAACCATGTCAAAGATGCACCCAAGTCTCAAAACGAGAGGTGGGTTAGCCTTGAAAAGGTTAATTACTTAATTTCTATTGAGAACTCATTTGGTTGAAAATGTTTGCTTTTTTCTTGGTCATATTCGATTTTCTGAGTTTTGTTTTTATAAAAAATTACTTCAAGGCTGCTTAAGATAGCATCACATCTGCCAAAAATCAAGGCTAATAATTTTCTTGGAAGCTGTTCATACTTGTCCATGTTCTTGTCACATATGTTTGCCTTCATAATGGCATGGTCACATCCGATCTTGAACGAATATAGTTACTTTCCACTTTCCAGGGGTGGTTGCAGGGGCGAATCTAGAAAAACAATTTGGGGGTAACCTCTAATATATAAGGATAGAATAATTTTTTTTATAATGTAAATAAATATATTTCGAATTCGAGCACGAGTAAATATGCAATTATCAAGTTTCAAGTGTGTACTTTTTGAGAAAAAATTTAATCGGTAGAAATTGGCATTGTTTGACCAAAATATTATTTAACGTCAACTTTGACCATTGATAGCTTTAGTTAAATATATTAACTAAATTCAAAATTTTGATATTTACAAAATACATGTCAAATAGAATACAATATTACTTCAAATTTATGGTCAAATTGACTCAAACATGCAACAAAAACTATGATGATTAATAGGATATTTTATTGTAGAAGTTAAAGTATTATTTTACATTTCATTTAAATTTGTAATATTGTCTACTTTATAGTAGAAGTTAAATTAAGTTATAATTTTTACGAATAAGAAAATATTTTAACAAAATTCACACGTAAAAGTTGATTAATTAAACAATCCTTACCATACCTGAAGTTTAAGACTTAACGTTATTAAATGTGAGAGAAGATTAAGAGAAGATTATGATAGGATAACGAGATTTTTTTATATTTTTTAAGTAAAAGTAAAAATTTAATAACTGGGATAACCTATTTACATTTATTGGGGTAACCTATTAATTAATATTCATATATACTAGTCATTTTTTTTTTACCAAGGGGTAACCTTACCCCTGGTTACTAGCTACATCCGCCCCTGGGTGGTTGGTCTTCTTAGCAAGGAATGCATTGTGTCGTTTAATTATTATCGATGATGCATACTTTGCTGATGATTCTTCGGTTGTTGAATTATGCGTAGGGTTGTGGTACTTATAAGCAACCAAAGAGAACTCTGTTTGGATGGTTAAACTTATTTGATAAAACTGGAACTAATTATTGTTGAAATGTATATATGTACCGTATACAATCAATGTTACAGCAATTAAACATTAGATTTCGTATGATATGCATGTTTAGCACTATGTTGTAGTGGGAACTGGGATGTAGAATTCTGTTTATTGGAGCCAATTTTGTACCTGGGGGATAATGTCCAGTTCTCTGGTTTTCTTTGGTGAGCTTATATGCTATTGATTTTTATGGAGTCTACTTGATCAAGAAATACGTTTAATTTCTTATTGGCATACAAGCTTTTCTTTAACATACTTGATACTACCATCGTTTGTTTTTAATGTTGCAGTGATACTCATATTATTGCTACAAATCTTTTCCTTATCTTCAAATACTCTTTATTTAAATAGCGAACTGTTTTATGCATGAGACTTTCAGTAATATAAGATATTCCATTTGAATCATTCTCATCCAGCAAAGTCTGCATCCTAAGTTGAACCACCTACTCCAACAATACAAGGCCAGTTTAGTATTCTGTTTTCAGTTTATCGAAGGGCTGGCAATTTCAATAGGGATTATGAGCATGCCCTTACCTTGGCCTTAGCCGTTCAATTTATTGTTCTAAAGTCGAACAATCAATGTGTTTGATTGAAGGGGAATTCAGTTAATCAAGAAGAGAAAAAGAAGTAAAAGATGAATCCATTGATCGAAGGGGTTAGAAACTTGGAAGCTCATTGAAAGATTAGAAGTCAGAGTCAATAATGAATTTGTGCATGCAATCCGCTTGCTCTTAAAATTTTTTTTTTCTTTAAAAAAACCACCTTGGTGTTTAATTGTATGTTCTTGTACTCCTATCTCATGTAACTTTATTTTGTAGTATATATTATTTTATATAGTGTACGATAGTAATTGGTTAGTCTCTAATCCTTCTTTGATTTTTGCAGCTATTGTAGTTAGTATTCGGCCAAATATGGATACACCCAATTTACAAGCTACGGAAATATTGATACACCCAATTTACAAGCCCGCGTGCGCAGCGCGGGCACACCCCACCTAGTAAAATATAAATGTGTTAATCTTAGAAGAAAGAGTGCATAATTATGAAGACTCTAAAACAAAACAATAAAAAAAATGTTTTATCTAACAGACATCACCTTCTTTCATATTATTCCACATTTTGACGGTAATGCAATAAAGTACTTACTCCCATGTAGTTTAATCAACCAATTTCAAAAACACTTCAATATTGACAGTGATTTCATTCAAAATCTGCACCGGACAAAATCAAAATCAACATGTTGAGCTAATTTTCTCCTCTGCGTCTGTATTGGGGGTGGGGATTGGTGACGAAGAGTGCGGCAAGGGATTCGGGCGGTTGTTGAGGTGGCCGCCATCTCCAGTGTCGCCGAGAAGAGGTATCCGTAGCTGGTGAGTGGGTCCTTTGTGAATTGTGTGCTTCTGGGCAAGTTCGTGTTGATTTATACACAGTATCAGTTTTGTTATTGTTTGATTTTTTGCTTTGGTAAATGTGCTTTTCTTAAGAATCTGTTTTGTCCTGACTATAATGCTTGACTGGGATTATTCCTGAAACGTTTGAGTTGAAATGTTTGGATTTTTCTTAGTGAATTTAAACTGAAAGCCTTGTATGATGTGAATTAACTCTTCAGTGTTGAAAAGGTGCTGAAATGCTTGTATATTTTGAATGCCCTAATTAAGGATAGTTTGTATGAGCTTTTAGGCATTACTAGCAGTTGCTCTTATTTTAGTCATTTTGGTATCTCAGTGGAAATGACACATTTTTCTTTGGCATTAGGACTTATTGTGCAAGTTTTGAAGTCATGCATGGGGATAAAATGTCCTTTTCTTTGTTTGCCCTCTATGTGGTGCATAGCTCAGGCCTGGCTTCTACTCCGAGACCTGCCCAGATGCTGAATTTATAGTCCGGGACGTGATCAGGGAGGCCTTGGCTAGAGAGCCGCGAAGTACTGCCTCTGTTATGTGCTTGCAGTTTCATGACTGCCTTGTCAATGTAAGCTCGGCTCTAAAGGAATAGCCATAAATGATTTTGTTTTTTTGGTAAATTTGATTATTTTTTCTGGAATGGAATGTAAATGACTGGTGGTGGCAGGGGTGTGATGCGTCTGTGTTACTGGAGAAACTCGCCTTATCAAACATTTGATGATCATTTGGCGTTATTGACGCTGCCTTAGAGGAAGTTTGCCCTGAAACCGTTTCTTGTGCTGATGCTCTAACCATGGCTCCTAGGGATGTTGTTTTTCTGGTAAAATTCACACACATACTGCTTTCTCTTCTCCTTTCATTTTAGACTAGAATATGAACTCCAAATAAGATTTTTGGAAGTCATGGTATAGATGAAAACAGAAGCACCTTTGGCACATTTTTGTCTTAGTTTTGGTGATTTACCATAAGCTTTTTATTGCTGTGGCCTTTTGTTGAATGTTCAGAAATATGCAACACTCACCTTTTCTGCAATTGGCTAGTGTATGTTTTTAAACAATAACATGTAACTCATTAACCTATGACGAAAGCTTAACACGTGTATATGTTGTTGTTGCACAGACAGGAGGGCCAAGCTGGGAGGTGAAATTAGGGAGGCTAGACAGCTTGATAGCAAGCCAGGAAAACTCAAGCAACATAATTCCTTATTGATCTTTTTAAAGGATAATTCCTTGATGTTGGATAAGTATATTTTTTATATGAATTGCTTGCCATCTGTGATGGAGCATCTATTTTAATTCCATTTTAAAGATTTCATTTGTGCCATCTTGATCTCCATTAACAATAAAGATACTTTGGAAATCATAACTTTAACAAGAACACAAGGATAGAAGAATGAAAAACTGATTTTACTTCAATGAATGTATACAGTAAGTTACATACAATGGGTACTAATGTTTACTTTACAAGGACTGAGTAAGCACAATCTATTCAAAGCGGGTTTGAATTTTCAGATTGTTATCGTGGTTGAGCTGTGAAGGCTGGACACAGGGTCTTGACAATTCCATGACTGCAGGCGTTCGAGGGCCGACTCTAACACCACTGATGAAAGGATGCCGAAGCAGCCATTTGGCAGTTCCTCTGCACTTGGGCGTTCTCCTCAGACACGACTGCAGGAAGCTCTTGGCATCCGGCGAGAGACGTGGCGGAAGTTTGGGGATAGAGCTGGCCTTTTGAATCTGCCGGATCACCTTTTCTGCCTCTGTCCCGGAGCCCTGTTCCAAATTCCAGGCAGGCTTTCCGGTGAGCATCTCAAGAACCATGATTCCGAGTGCCCAAATGTCAGTCGGAGTTTCCTGAACCGTTTCCTTAAGTGCTTCGGGAGCCAAGTACCAAGGCGTTCCATGCCAGCTCCGATCTGATTTCCTTCTCTGCCTGTCTTCTTTGACCTCTTTGGCTACCCCGAAATCGCAGATCTTTGCCTGGAATTCCTTGCCATTAATTGGGCAGAGTAGAATATTCTCCGGCTTCATATCACAGTGGACGAACCCTTCTTCGTGAATTCTGGCCAGTCCTTCAAGCATTGACCTGGTATACCGCCGGACCTCCAATTCCGACAGCCCCTTGCCTTTCGACCTCTGAATTTTTTCGTCTAGGGTTCCACCGGAGCAATACTCAAGCAGTAAGTTGTAAATGCCTTTCCCGTCGCTCATGCGGGTAATCTCTGCTCCGAAGCACTGGATTATACTAGGGCAACCGGAGAACCGACTCAAGATCCTTCTCTCTAGCCGGAGGGTTTCATCGGAGGAAAACTCCGCTGATTTCACGGCCATCAGATCTGGTAATTCCGGCGTATATATTGAACATGTTGTCGGAGATCTCTTCTTGGAATTAGCGACGAACACAGCGCCATAACTTCCCTCTCCAAGAAATTGCCCTCGCCTCCAGTAACCTCCATCGCCGTAGTTCGGGCCAACGTACTCCACGTCGTTCTCCATTGCCCTTGTTCAAGAATCAAGAAACAAGAAAAGGTGTTTCTGGGCAAGAAATTAAGGTTGGGGATTTGGAGAAGACAAGAAATTGAGGTGGGGAAATTCGAGAGTAATAAGAAAGCAGAGGAATGAATGGTAAGAACTACGGTGAAATTGGAAGAGAAATGAATGGAAGTCGGTTTATATACTTTTTGAGAAAATCCCAAACCAGATCGGAACTGGAGAAATTGGGAAGTTTACGTATCTAACCCTAGGGCCTCTGGTTTTGTAACGGCTATAACCATTCAAATAATAACCTTCCCAAGGTTATATTTGTCCTTTCGTCTTCAACGGCCAGCTGTATGGATAATTACATCAGGATCCAGTCCAAGTCGGTGAAATTAGGGAAAATGATGTGACTTTTACCTTTCTAACCTTCATTCCATTTTTGTAACGTTTTCTGACCGTCCGATTGTGAATCAATCGGGCAAAATGTCAATCAATTGTAAACTAGTGGCGATCCTCTTCTGGCTAGATTTTTTTTCTTTCTTTCTTTTAATTAAATTTATTTTAGTTTAATCTAGCAAAAATGTGGAGAAAATTCATTTACCTTAATTTTATATTTATTTTTCTGTGCATAAGTTAACTAATTTAATTGTACTTACTTAAGTTGAATAAGAAATAAACAAAGAAATTATTCCCATAAATAATTAATAATTACCATTATTAATTATATTATATTTTTTCAAGCTAAGCTCAACTGATAAATTAATGCACGCTTTGTTTTTTTTTTTTTAATGCACGCTTTGTTTTTTTTTTTTTAATTTAAACCACCAAAGGTGGGGTGATTTATTAGGCTCCCTGGACCTTTATTAGCTCAAAAAAAGAAGTAATTTGTCCAGAGTATACAATTAGTTCAAGAAAAACCCTATCAGCTAGGGTGAAAAATCTTGGAATGACCAAGAAAAACCCTAACTGATAGGATGAAAATACTTGAAAGGGACAAAGTCTTTTGAGCCTATAGTCAATGATTTCTAGTCGATATCTACTCAGCTGATGCAGGTTAGTGCACAACAAGCATAAAACAAGTCGAACACAAGTTTGCCTCAGCGAGCATAACAGTACAAAGGTCATGTCGGTAATTATCAAGCCAAGCAAGATGAAAAGCCAGTTAGACCCTTGACTGTGATTAGAAATCAATGACTATACAAAAATGTCTAATAGAATGAAAGAAAGTTCAGAAAGTGATAATGCTGCATCCAAGAGTTTCTCCTGTGTATAGATTTCAGTTGCGTGAAGTGTTTGTGATGGTTTATTGGGAAGTAATGTGTCCCCGAGCAGTATGATTTGATGAGCCTCCAGAGTGTTGTTTCCTACAAATCAAAACCATGTACCAGTAAATTGTCCTAGACATTTATTTCACTCTTAGATAGGGAAACTCTCTGCTATCTAGTCCAACCAGACCTTTAATTTCCCTAGGGAGATTAATGTGATTGAATTCATGATTTAACATTGACGTACTACCTAATTTTGCAAGAGAATCTGCCACAGAGTTAGCTTCCCTGTAAATATGAGAAAAAGGTGATAGAGAACTCACTTTGTAGGTCCCATATAGTTCTCATAAAATCAATGAGTCTCCATGGGACCTTATATTGCTGCCTGACCATCTGTAGTAAAACCCAAGAGTCAACCTTTACCTCCATATTGGTGACATCCAGATGATATGTCATTTCAAGTCCCTTGATGAGGGCAAGAACCTCTGCTTCAAGACTATCTCTCTGATTGATGGAGATGGCATTTGCTTTGATCACTCTGCCCTCCATATTCCTTAGAACCATTCCAGCTCCAGCCTGCTGAGACATCCCAAGACTAGAACCATCAGTGTTTAGCTTATAATCCGCCCTAGGTAGTTTCCATTGTACCTGCATAATGTGTTGGGAGTGTATAAAACTATTTAAGGGAGCTAAAGATAAAGCATCAGTAGACATGAGGCTCATATCAGATAAATTCCATCTCAGGTTATAGCCTGCAAAATGCTCATTACTCTTGATCTCATTCTAATAAAGGTGGAAATATTTTATCATGTAGATAAGAGTTTCTTGCACACCATATAACCCATACCACAATGACAGGGATCAATTTTGAACAGATTTTTTGCATTTTTGATGTCAAAGGTATGTTTCAGTAATGGATAAACCTATCCCAAAGATTGTCGAAATTGTAAGGGGTGATATCAAAGCAAACATCAATGGTATTCCACAGATTATGAACCATAGTTCATTCAATGAATACATGTTGCAGTTCATCTTCATTATTAAAACAGAAACAACATCTAGATGCCAGTTGTACATGGTTATCTTGGAGAATATCGGATATAGGAATTAATCTATTCAAAAGCCTCCAACAGAACATTGAAATTTTCCTAGGCACAAACTTAGACCATAAGTGTTGGAAGGAGTTCACCTGAATTCTTTTTGGCCTTATGAAATCATATGGAGAGGCAATAGTGAAGCTCCCATTGACATGTGGCTTCCATATTAGTATGTCCTGATAGTCATCTGAGATAAGAAAATCATTAGCAATAACAACATTGATATCAGGTGTAAATCCTTATGATAATTAGGGGAGAAGATGTTCCTGGTAAAAGAAGAAATCTTTGACTGTCATGTCAGGGTTCATGATGATAAAATCATCATCCTATAGGTCAAAAAGGGAACCTCTTCCAGTCCAATTAGCATGCCAAAATGAAACATCCCCTGACCTTACTTTTACCATAGAGTTGTCAGTAGCAATTTCATTGATAGCATTATACCTTCTCCATGTTTTTGATTTCCTTTTAGAATCAGGCAAGGATCACATGAAGTCAGACCAGAGACTACCTCCCTTTTCAAGTTTCCACCATATTTTGATGGAGAAGCTTTGTGTGGTGCTATAGAGGTCTTTTACAGATAGGCCGTTTTCCATAAATGGATAAGACAGATTCTCCTAAGACCTCCATATCTTGTTTTGCCCATATTCTGATGTTCCCCAGAAGAATTTAGCAAATAGTACATGTAATCTATCTATTACTCCATCAGTTGGTTGGATGACAGTTAAAATGTGGAGTGGGAGTGCAGATAGAACATGTTTTATGAGTATCAGTCTACCCGCTTGATTCAACCATTTATTTTGCCATAAGACAAATTTAGAGGATATTGAATCAAAGATTGACTGAAAGTAGCAGTGCTTTATTCTTCCTGTGAATATAGGGGAACCCAAATATTTAAAAGAAAATGCTCCTTGAGTCATAGAAGTAATCTGTGTGATCATATTATGATAGGATTGAGGAGCAGATTCAGATAAATAATATGAAGATTTTTCCAGATTGATCATTTGACCAGAAACTTGTTCACAGTGTTCCAAGAAGGTAATGAAGTTCCTCAGACCTCTATTAGTTGCTCTCATGAAGACAACTGTATCATCAGCAAACCCAAGGTGTGTCATATTCCTATCCCCATGTGGCACCCGATAGTACTTTATCCTTGATTGCTCGAAAAGAAACCCCGGATTTTTCGTGAAAACTTCTGTCATCAGAATAAAAAAGGTAGGGAGAGAGGGGATCCCCCTGTTTTAGTCCTCTGGAAGCCTTAAAAAACCCATGAGGCTTACCATTCACAAGAACCGAGAAGTTTGGTGCTTTGATATTGCCCATAATATTTCTCACTAGACCTATATGAAACCCCATTTTTATTAAAAAAAATCCAGAAATCCCCATGCTACTCTATCAAAAGCCTTCATCATGTCCAATTTTAGGAAAACATTATAGCCACTTCTTTTTGAATTAAGAAAATCAGTAAGCTCATGCATCAATGACACACTATCTGCCAATTCTCTTCCCTGAACAAAAGCAGACTGTTCAGGGGAGATAAGTAATGGCATTAAGGGCTTCATTCTATCAGTGATTATGCGGGAAAATATCTTATTAAGAAAGTTAGAAAGGCTAATGGGTCTATAGTCTGAGAACCTGGTGTTGACCTCTCTCTTAGGGATGAGAACTATGAATGTAGCAGATATGTCTCTAGGTATTGGAACACCAGACATATATTCATGGACTGCTAGCAAAAGATCAGAAGCAATATAATCCCATCATTGTTTATAAAAGGTACCAGAAAATCCATCAGGGCCCGGAGCTGAATCACAGTCCATTTGAAACACCACATGTTTCAAATCCTCTATGCTTACTGTTCTCATTAAGTTATGATTCATCTGATCAGTGATTAAATGTTGTATTTTTTAAAGCATGTCATTTTCCAGTTCCCTGTTAGTGACAGGGTGATCGACAGTTAATAATTTGTGGAAAGGGTGATCGCCAGTTAATAATTTGTGGAAAAAATTAACTGCCTATGTGCCAATATCTTCCGGATTAGTTATCCACTGATCATCATCATTTTTAATGGCTGCAATTTTCTGTCTGGAGTGTTTGGCCTTAACAGAGGCATGAAAGAATTTAGTATTAAGGTATCCTTCTTTCAGCCACATAATCCTAGATTTTTGTTTCCAAAAGGTTTCTTCCCTTGATAAGGCTTGGGCTAACTCAGCTTGAGCTAGATGCATAGAGGTTCTACTCAGATCATTATTTAGGTTCTGATGATCTTGCTCTTTTTTGTAGAACTTTATTTTCTGCTAGCTTAACATTGTCATGCACATTACCAAATACTTCACTATTCCAACTTTTAAAAACCATTTTAAGCCTTCTTAGTTTTAAAGAGAAATTTAGCATACCATATGTGTTGGTGCTCTCTGACCAGCTGGTGTTCACTGTAGTCATAAATTCAGGGTGTGAAATCCAACAGTTTTGGAATTTAAACAGGTAGGCAATCCAAATCGGGACAATCGGGGAATCCGCTTCTGGATCGAACAGTGGAGTCCATTTGGTGATTCGAAGGGAGTACTCACCGAAGTTCCAACCTTGTGGAGCCAGCAACGCATGTTATCTTCCTGATTGAAGAAGGAGATTAGAACTTGACGACTATCCAGAAGATTGATATCCGCGCCGGCCGTGAACCCAGCGTGTTGAAAGTCGCGACGAAGCTTATCCATGGATGGTCTGGCAATGACAATGACAATGACAATTGACAATAACATAAACCAGAGAAAATAAACCAGAGGATAACAGGAACCAAAACATTGCACAGAAATCTAATTCTACTTGGAACTCAGATGAATGAATGATCATCTAGGCATAGTTAATGTTGTCTCATTCCTTTTCTACAACTTTTTCTAATTTGATTTCAATTGCGGACCTTAAGAATCAAAACATAAACATGTTGACAATAACATAAAACATTGCACAGAGGATAACAGGGACAATGACAATTGTGACTTGAGAGAAGCAGAATAAGAACCAAACCATTGCACAGAAATATATATTTACTTGGAACTCAGATGAATGAATGTATCATTAGAGTAAGTTACAAAGAATAGGGTCCTATTGACTATTGTAGTATTGTACAAGGATTGAATGTCACTACAAATTTAAGCAAAGCGGATTCGAATTTTCGGAATTTGTTCGGCATTGAGCTGTGAAGGCTGGACGCATGGTCTTGTCAAATCCACAGCAGTTTCAGGTGGCGATCGAGGGCTGACTCGAATACCGCTGATGAAAGGATGCCTAAGCAGCCATTTGGCAGTTCCTCTGCACTTGGGCGTTCTCCTCAGACACGACTGCAGGAAATTCTTGGCATCCCGTGAAAGACCTGCCGGAAGTTTGGGGATAGAGCTTGCCTTTTGAATCTGCCGGATAACCTTCTCGGCTTCTGTACCAGTACCTTGCTCCAAATCCCAGGCAGGCTTTCCGGTGAGCATTTCAAGAACGATGATTCCGAGTGCCCAAATGTCAGTCGGAGTTTCCTGCACCATTTCCCTGAGTGCTTCGGGAGCCAAGTACCAAGGCGTTCCATGCCAAGCCCTGTCTGATTTCCTCCTCTGCCTGTCTTCTTTGGCAACTTTCGTGAGCCCAAAATCACAGATCTTCGCAACGAATTCGTCCCCATTTATTGGGCAGAGTAAAATGTTGTCCGGCTTCAAATCACAGTGAACGAAGCCCCATCGTGAATCCTGATAATCCCTTCAACGAGTGACCTCGTGTACTGCCGGGCCTCCATTTCCGGCAAACCCTTGCTTCTGGTATTTCGGATTCTATCACCTAGGGTTCCGCCGGAGCAATGCTCAAGAAGTAGGTTGTAAATCAATTTACCATCGCTCCGGTGGGTCATTTCTGTTCCGAAACACTGGATTATACTCGAACAACCGGAGAAGTGGCTCATAATACTCCTCTCTAGCCGGAGGGTTTCTGCCAATTTCATCTCCGCCGACTTCACGGCGATCTTGCTCGGATAATCCGGTCTGTCTTTTGTATTCCCGACGAACACTGCACCGTAACTACCTTCTCCGAGCAATCGACCGCGGCTCCAAAACTCTCCATCGCCATAGCTCAATTCATCATCGTCATCCTCAATGTTGATGATCTCGATGAACGCATCACCGTCATCCTCAATATTGATGATCTCCATCGAGAGAAAGAGAAAGGGAGATTTTTTTATTTGTTTTGGATGAAAAGAGAAAGGGAGATCAGAAAAGGGGATAATAGAGAGAGTTTAGAAGGCAGTAGGATTGCAACTGAGGAAACTGAGGAAATGGCAGAAGGATTTGGCCTATTTATATTACTCCGAATTGGGGATCGGATCAGGGCAAAGCTATATTACCTTTATAACCCTCCATCCATTTTTGTAACGTTTTCTGACCGTCCGATTGTACCGCGTGGCTTCAACGCGTACATCCTTAGCTGTCACTGTAACGGTCACCTCTGTGGATACTTGGGCCAGGACCAAGTCAAGTAGTAACGGTTTTTGTCCTCTTCTTCCAAAGCTTAATTCAAATTCAATTTAGTCAAGAAGAATACTCCGTATAAGATTTGAAGAAATTTTAATATATTATTTAAAACAATTATACTTTATCTTTTGACTGATTAAATTCTATTTACTTCAGTTGAATAAGAAATAAATATATAAATTATGCTAATAAATAAATGAACATCAGATGATGTTTTCCATAATTAATTTAATTATGTTTTAAAGCTCAACTAATATTTTAGTGCACAAATAACTCAAAAATTTATTTGTTTTTTAAAATTACATGTTCAGTTATTATTTAATTATTTTTCCAATTTTCCCAATATTAATAAATCAATTTTCCCCCCTTTTCTTTTAAAAAAAAACTCCAAAGTTTTAGTCTAAATTCAATAAATCTCAATCCTAATTCAAACGGAAGTTAAGTCTACATAAGCCCCTTAGTTAAATGAAATAAGGATCATCAATTCCATTCTACATTTCCACAAATCTCTTCAGCCAAAGAAGGATTGGGATAAACTCTATAACCCTAAAGCCGAGAAGACAAAGGTTCGCATATTCAACATAGCTAAAACCAGTAAAGTGATGGAAGCAGTTAAGGAAGAAAGATGAGAAATGGCGTAAAGCCGAAGAAGAAGGAGCCTGCTAAACCACCAAGAAACGTGATGAACAAGCCAAAAAGAGGGCTGAGGTGGTGGCACGTAAGGACATGAACCGGTTTCTACCAAATCAGGAACAACCACGGGACAAAGATGCCGAGAAGAGGTAAAAGGAAGCCCTAGAACTAGCCAAGAAACTCAAGGAAGAGGACATGGAGAGAAAGAACTCCAAAATTATTCGTGAAATTGACTACGTCAAGATGCTCTCTTTTCCATCTCTAATATAATTCTTGACGAGGGCGACCTCGGAATCTGGAAATCCGCCGCCTCAAACTGTCCCGTGGCCTATACTCACTACCTAGGGAATTAATGCATCTTAATACTATGTAAATTAGCATTAGTTTGCTCAAATGTATTCATTTTATGGCTCCATTTTCTGGGACAAAAATGTAAATTGCATGCAGTAGCTTTATGAAAACATTATTTTGCTAATTCTTTTGCCTAGTTATTGATACCGTTCTTTTATTAAGTGCCTTGGTGATTTTCTGATTGTTCAACATCCATTCTATTCTGACCATGTATAGATTTAGAGGATCCAGCTTCCCAGCTTACAGTTAACCTAATTCAATCAGATCTCACCTGCAAACCACATAAATCGAAGATATTCAATCAGATCTCACCTGAAAACCACATAAACCGACCTCACCATAATAGAGAGTCATAACGCAAACAGTTATCAGATGCCATCGATACTAAGTGGAAATAAATTAAGTAGAATTTCAAAAATGAATAACACACGGTGCCCACGGTGCCGCCGTCTCTATCTGATGGATCCTCTGCTTCTCCATTGCTTCTCGAGATACGCCGTATACACTTCATTGCATTTCCGACTTGGGAAACAAAATCCACATCATTTGCCGAGTTCTGTCACGGTACACACCTGGCTCGGGAGGCTCATCGTATAGATCCGCAACTGCCCATTCAAGGGCCCTACCAATTTCATCCTCAACCACGTCATAGTTACGCATCCATGACACCTCCGTGAACCAGTTTCTCACCCACTGCCTCATAAAGTTCCAGTAAAGTATGAATTTCTCCCTCTCATGAACCCTCGTTAGGTAGTTGTCACCCACACAACACCATGCCTGTCCACGTCATCTTGATTTGGCGTTGCGAGCTCATCTCCAATATTTGGGGAAACAGAACTAGCTCGTTATTTTCTTGCTATTTTGAATTTGAATATGGAACACTCTAAGTGGGCCATAGTGTCATGCTAAATCTTCTACCAATCAATCCCTTTGAATCTGAATGAATTCGAGCATATAAAAACTATGCATGTATATACGTAAATATATGAGTAAAAGTAAAAGTGGCCATACCAGAAATGGTTTTGGTGGGATCAGGATCATCATCAGAGTGAGTTAAGCATTGTTTAGAATGATTTCCACACCATTGTTTCTCCAGATGGCCACGCATGAATACCTTGTCCCCAGGTCTATTCCGGTGGAACTCATTTTCGGCTTGAAACCAAATCTGCAAATTCACACAATTTAGTTTCTTTTGATTATGGATTTGATCGCATTTAGGTATTTAGTAGTATTGTTAGAGTTGTAGAAGGAGACAACATCATTTGAGGATGAGTCTTCTTCTCTTAGCTTTATTGGGATTTGATTAATCTTATCTTGGAGGTCATTTTAAATTTTAAATTGAGTTGTAGTCTTGTAGAAGGTATAACCAAGGCTCGGATTCTGTTCTTTTGTTTTAGGTTGCATCATCTTCGGTTCAGTTATAATAACATGGAGTAGATAATTAAGGGCATATATTGATTTTAATTTATCAACTTTATTTTACAACCCTTCTATGATTTCTGAAACTAAATGTCTCTCTATTCTTATAATAATGCTTATATGATTTATATGAACAGATTCATAATAATCTATATGAAGGCTTAAGAAAGGATTAGAAATACGGAATACATTTTCTTTAATGACAATTCTCAAAAGAGACGGGTCCTTCGTGAGACCAAAGGGCATTTTTGCCTTTTTCTTAACTCTTGTCTATTTACAAGAACAACCTACATAGTTTGTAATAATTACATATTAACCTACAAACTTTGTAATGAATAATAAAACCAACCCAAATTCAATTTATATAAAAGGAAAACTAAAATTTTCCGGATATAAACAAATTGAACTGCATTCTTATGTAGACACAGGCGCAAGCATGTGTGTTGCTAGCAAAAATGTAATACCCAAGGAACACTGGGTAAATGTAGAAAGACCAATAAGGGTAAAAATTGGAAATGGATCACATATCATACTCTCTAAGGTCTGTAAAAATCTTAATATAATGATAGCAGGTGAAATATTTCATATTCCAACTGTATATCAACAAGAATCTGGAATAGATTTTATTATTGGAAATAATTTCTGTCTGTTGTATCATCCATTTGTCCAATACACAGATAGGATAATTTTCACTCTAAACAATAATCCTGTACATATAGTAAAAATAAGAAAAGCTCTTAAAGTAGGAGTTCCAGGTTATTTAGAACACATGAAAAAGAAATCTAAATTACCAAAACCTGAGGCGCTAAATATTAGCCCTAATAAAATTGCTTCTCTTTTAAGGAGGGGGGGTATGTATACTAAAGAACAACAACTTTTTGTGCTTCAAAATACAAACCTTTGTAAAATAGAAACATTTTTAGATTCTGTGTGTTCAGAAAATCCAATAGACCCTAATAAGTCAAAATATTGGATGACAGCAACCATAAAACTAATCAATCCCAAGACAATTGTAAAGGTTAAACCAATGCAATACAGTCCTAAGGATAGACAAGAATTTGGAAAACAAATTAAGGAATTGCTAGAATTAAAAGTAATTAAACCTAGCAAATCACCTCACATGTCTCCAGCCTTCTTAGTAGAAAATGAAGCTGAGAAACGTAGAGGACAAAAGAGAATGGTTGTCAACTATAAAGCTATAAACACAGCTACAATAGGAGACAGTCATAACCTTCCTAATAAAGATGAATTGTTAACTCTAATAAGAGGGAAGAAAATATTCAGTAGTTTTGATTGTAAATCAGGATTCTGGCAAGTATTGCTAGATGAAGAATCACAATTATTAACTGCTTTTACATGTCCACAAGGTCATTACCAGTGGAATGTGGTGCCCTTTGGATTAAAACAGGCTCCAGCCATATTTCAAAGACATATGCAGAATGCATTTAGAACCTTTGAAAAATTCTGTTGTGTTTATATTGATGACATTTTAGTCTTCAGTAATAATGAGACAGAACATCTATGGCAAGTAGCAGCAGTACTTAAAAAATGTGCTTCTCTGGGAATAATACTCTCAAAGAAGAAAACACAGCTTTTAAAAACTAAAATCAATTTTCTAGGACTAGAAATTGAAGAAGGATCACATCGACCTCAAGATCATATCTTGGAACATATTCAAAAATTCCCAGATATCCTTGAAAATAAAAAACAGTTGCAGAGATTATTAGGAATTCTCACTTATGCCTCTGATTATATTCCTAAGCTTGCTCAGGTCAGAGCACCATTACAAGCAAAGCTTAAGGAAGATATTCCATGGGAATGGAAAAATGCAGATACCAATTATATGGTAAAAGTAAAGAAGAGTTTAAAAAACTTTCCTAAGCTTTATCACCCACAACCTGAGGATAAACTGATCATAGAAACTGATGCATCAGATTTATTCTGGGGAGGAATTCTTAAAGCAGAAAATAATGGTAAGGAATACATTTTCCGATACACTTCAGGAAGCTTTAAAGCCGCTGAAAAGAATTATCATAGCAACGAGAAAGAATACCTTTCTGTTATTAGAGTAATTAAAAAATTCTCTGTTTATCTAACCCCTTGCAGATTTCTAGCAAGAACAGATAATAAGAATTTTACTTATTTCCTAAAGATAAATCTAAAAGGAGATAATAAACAAGGTCGTCTAGTTAGATGACAAATGTGGTTATCTAGATATGATTTTGATGTTATTCATATTGCAGGTACCAAGAATTATTTTGCAGATTTTCTTACCAGAGAATTTCAGCAAGATTATAGGGAATAATACAAATGTTTCTAACGTTTGTTTCTTTGTGAAGCATCCAGCATGGATGAAATGGAGCAGCTAAAATTGCAAGAAGGACTTTTAGTCCAAGAACTAGAGCTGGTTCGAGCCAAGCTCAAGTATCTTAACCTGATCAAATCAGGTAAAGAAAAAGAACAAGCTTCTGAAAATGAAGTAAAAAAGGTTATCTTATAACCTTCTCCTTTAAAAGAGAAAGATAAGACTATTCCAACGCAAACGGCAGTTGGTAAAGAATCAACAAATCCGTTGAAGGCTGTGGATTTGCCAAAAATCCAAAAGGAAGTACAAACTTCCGTCAAACTGGTCACACCAGTAGAATTTGTTTTAAAACCAAATCAGGGAATTCCAATCCCACAGACTAAAGTTACACCTTTAGCACCGGAGAAATCCGTTGAGGGAATACCAATCCCGAAAAAATCCATGTCATATTATGTGGTATACAATGGCCCAAATGCGGGTATATATTCCGACTGGAGTTTTACCAAAAAGGCAACCGAAAGAGTGTCTAATATTGTTCATAAGAAATTCAAAACTTTCCAGGAAGCCAGAATTTCTGCTGATTTATACACCAGAGTGGAAGGACTTGCTCCACTCTCTCTGGTTACTCATGAAGAATTCCTTCGTCCAAATACTTTTGCAGCAGCTCTTCAAAAGAAAAGGGACACAAAGGTTATTCTAGGAAGGCTTCCTTCTAGAATGGAACCCAAAGAAGAAACTTCTACGGAACTCACCAACAAGTTAACTGAAGCAGAATTTGAATACTGCTACAGGCATGCTCGTCTGGCTGATGAATCCAAATATGTAGAAGAAAAATTCTACACCACGGATCTCAAAAATTTAAGTTACTACAACTTTACCAAAAATGCTGATCCCGAGCAAGTTTTTGAAGCTTTCCAGTATGGATTAGTTAGAACTATATATCCTAGCTCTAATTTATTAGAGATTAGCCATTTCCCCAAAGCATTGCTAAGTGCTATTAAAAACTTTAGGAAGAAGTGTACCAAACCTGGTCAAGAAATCTTTCTAAAAATAAATAGTTCAGGTCCTTACTGGAATACTACAGGTCATTTGATCTACCATCCTCAGCATCTAATCCAAATCGGTATCTGCAAAGGGGAGAAATATCATCCATCCACCACCATGGAATGCAAGATAGATCCCGAGGATTTATTGAATCTAGCAGCTAGAAGACTTGAAGGATTGCTCCAGAAAGTTTTCAGTTTCAGCTCAGAAGACGGACTATTTGTCAACTATCAAGATTCCACCATCTTGATGTACAGCAAGTCGCCCAAAAAGATCAGCGAAGCTGATGAAGATAAGTTTGTCAAATTCCAAAATACTTTGGTTAATCCATTTATTTTGGGAAAACATATGCAAGATCTTTGCAAGAAGATGAAGAATTACCGTAGTAGTTACCTATGCGGTAAATGCTCAGAAGAAAGTGGATCATCCACTATTCAAGACAGTGACCTATCCACCATCAGGACTGCCGACAGTCCGATGGACCCCTCCACTTCTAGTGACAGCAGGTAGTGGGATAATAATGCATCTGCATTGAGTGGATGCAATAATGCAATAGTGCGTCTGCTTTAGGTAGATGCAATAATGTAAGTGCGTTTGTACGTAAGGGATGACGCACCCCTCTTTAATAATACAGATCCTTCCTTCTCTATAAAAGGGAGTTCATTTCTTGTAATATGGGAGCGCCCCTCACTTCTGCGCCTCATTGTAATTTACTTTCAACCTCTGTAATCCCCTGGAGACGAACCTCGTCTAGGATTCTGTCTGATCTTATGATCATTATGTGTGAATAAGAAGCCCTTTAGGGCCCTTTTGTAATTACATGTAAGTTTCCATAATCTTTATCTTCTTGCTTACTATTAATTGTTGTATACATGCTTATCTGTTATAATAAAACCTGGAGTCCGTAGAATAGGGAATACCGTTTAGGCAGGTGGCCGTTTAGGTAAACAAGATTCGTAGGATTGGTTAAATTATAAATAGAAAGCATGATAAAAATACACTCTTGATAGTATAGTAAAGAAGATAAAAGGAACTTGCATAAATTACTTAGGGTTCTAAAGTATTAAATTCTTAAACCACATCAAATAAAATATCTAAGCTTAAATGAGCAATAATATTTGTAAATTTATTCTCAACAGAGAATTATCTAAAGAAGATAAAAAATTATCTGAATTCCATAGGAATAATGATAATAGTCAATCCAGATATAGTTTTGGAACTAAGTTTTGTAAAAAACATCAACTTCAAATTTATGTACAATTTATGCCTACCTCAAAATTCTGCATAAAATGTATAAAAGAATCTCAAAATTCAGTAAAAGAATTAATCTATCCAAAATGAGTAAAAATATTTGTAAATTAATTCTTGACAGAGAAATAACCAAAGAAGATAAGAAATTATCAAAATTCCATAGAGTTGGCCCTTATAATCAATCTAGGTATAGTTTTGGCACAAGATATTGTGAAAAACATCAAACTCTTGTGCATTATATGAACATCTATAAAGGATGTATAAAATGTATCAAAGAGAAATAAAATTCCGCAGATAGACCATCAGTCCATCAAAAACCTGGTATCAGAGCCATAAAAATGAATAATTTAAATATAGAAGAAACAATTGATGAAAATCAAGATGTTTCTAATGTTCAAACCTTTGAATCTAATCAAGGATTCAACGGAAGTTTCTTGATAAAACAAGAATTACTTTCAAAAATTAGGTTCTCAAGACTTAATTTAAGAAAAGAAAATATTTTTAATATATCTCTTTTAGAGAAATTAAAAAGGAAAAATAGCATCTACTATTTTGTAGGAACTAAAGAAATGCATGTAGATATCAAAGATACTACAGGGCAGTATATTTACCTTTAATCACTCGAAAAGAGATTGAAGAAAATTTATTAAAAATAGATAGTAAAACTAGATCCACTATCTCAATGATACACTTTGGTGCTGTCAAAATTCTATTAAAATCGGAATTTCAAGAAGGAATAGATTCTCCAGTTAAAATGGTTTTAATGGATAATAGAGTAAATGATAGACAAGACTGCATTTTAGGTGCAGCTAGAGGAAATTTAGCCTACCAAAAATTCATGTTTACAGTATATCCTAAATTTGGAATTAGTCTAAATACAACAAATTTAGACAAAACATAATCTTTTGTTCATAAATTTGAAAGAGAAAATTTAATGAATAAAGGAGATAAAGTATTTAGCTTAACCTCTTTGGTCGCTTATGCTTTAACAAATAGTCATCACAGTATTGACTATAAAAAGAAAGAATACATTGAACTAGAAGATGTATTCTCACAAGTAGGAACTGTAGAAGAAAAACAGTTTTCAGAAATAACTCCTTTAGATAATTCTTGGGCTATTGACATAGCTAAAGATAAAAAGATAATGGGAGAAAAATATAAATCCAGAGTAATACGAAATAATCTGGAAATAGCAGAACCATCTCGTAAAATTTTTAACGAACTCAGTAAAAAAGACATATTGTTAAGTGTCTCAAAAAGAATTGACGATTTAGGTCGACAATTAGAACATATGTCTTGAATGAGTATGACAGAATTAAAAGAAGATTTCAAAATCTTAAAAAATAATCTAGACGAAATTCTAGTATTACTTAATAGAATAGCTTCTAATGATAATGAGCAATTAGAAGCCGTTGGCGCAAAAGTCATTACTGAACTAAAATCTACAATTTTAGAATGTAATTGCAATAAAGAAATCTTAGAAGTTTTAAGACAAAAAGATTTCTCAATATCTCCTGTAATAACAGAAGAAAATCCAAAACCTTTAAGTTTAGGAAAATATTCCTACCCCAATCATGGAGTAGGAAATGCAGAATTAGGATCCTCTGGAAATCCTAAAGCTCTAACTTGGCCATTTGGTAAAAATGATAAACAACCAATATGACCAACTATATACCAAAGATTGAAAAAATCTTCTGGGATCACCTAGAGGGTGAGGAGTTACAGGTAAACGAAGAGAACTTCGATTTACTTGACCATGCTCTTAGGTTGCTAGAATTAGAAAATAATGAGCTAGCAAACCAAGAAATAGAAAATAGTCCTAAACTAAAACAATTGTTTGGATTTGAAGACTTAAAAGTCTTAAATAATGAAGAATCAGCTAGTGAATCTGAAATAAGCGAACAAGTAATTAGCGATTACGATTCAAATGATGTACCTAAAAACTTTAACGTAAATAGAGTTAAACAAGAAGGAGAAAGCTCATATATGGGCTCAAAAAGAAGAAAAACTAATCAACCATGGTATTTTCCAGAAAGTGCAAAATCCAAAATTGGTAATTCAAAAGGATTAGATGATAATTTCCTAAATATTGACTGTCAAAATAATAGGAAAGAAATCATTGATAAATGGGCAGCAGAATTAAGTTTAGTAATTCAAACTAATCCTGATGCCTATACAGAATCAAGAACTATACTGCTATTAATTGAACATAAGAGTCTTGGAATAGCAAAAGAATTTATAAAAAACACCATTTGGACAGATGATAATAACAACATTCCATATAATATTCTAGATATAGTTCTAGATGGGTTATATACTATGTTCCTAGGAATTGATTTTACTGGTGATAAAATACATGAAAAACTACTAGTACAAGAGAAAGCTAGGAAACGTTTAGCAGAACTTCAACTCTGTGATATATGTTACTTAGAAGAATTCAATTGTGACTATGAAGTAAATCTTTACAAACTAGAACAAATTGAATTTCCAGAAATAATACTTCAGTATCTTAGAAAAATCCCTTTGGTAGGAGAAAAAGCCTTAGAAAGGTTTAGAGCTGAAACTTTAGGTAGTAGAACTACTAGTTTCAGTCTAGGATATGCTATGAGAATAGTAAAAGACGAACTATCAAAATTCTGTGAATTAATAAGAACTCAGAAGAAACTTAAAAAATTTAATAAAAAATGTTGTGCCATTTCGGGTGAGATACCTGTAGAATATGGCTGTAAAACAGAATATAAAAAGAAGAAAAAATTCTTTTCTAAGAAAAAATCTTCTAAATATAGGTTTATTAAAAAGAAAAAGAGATTCCGACCAGGAAAATTCTTTAAGAAAAAATCTGATACCAAATCAGAAAAACAAAAATTCTGTCCAAAAGGAAAGAAAAATTGTAGATGTTGGGTTTGCAACATAGAAGGACATTACGCTAATGAATGTCCTAATAGGCAAGATAATAACAAAATAAAATTGTTAGAAATTGCATATGAAATGGGATATGAACCCATAGAAGAAAAATATGATGATATAGGAATTGTATACATCATAGAAGAATCAGAAATAGACTACAGTAGTAGCGAAGAAAAATCAGAATCTGATGAGTCTACTTCGTAATATGTGAAACATAAAATAATTATGTTAAGACCCCTAACACATAAAAGGACAATTTTGTCCCCAGTCTCAATAGAGACGAGTCTCACAAGAGACCTTCTCTTTCTTTAAAATGAAACTTGTTCTCAAAACAAAACAAAACCCAAACCAAATGGCCACATGGAGGTTGGAGCTATGAATATGATTACTCCCCCCAATTTTCTAATAACGGAACATTTGAATATTTACCAAATAGATAGAGTTTATTTTTTGTTGAACTGAATTAAACTAAACTAAAGTAAAAATTAATACATTGAAAAAATGAATCAACATAACTAAATTAACCTGAATTTCATCAAACTAATTACATTTTCACTGAACTAACTGAATTGAATGGAACTGAACTGATCTACAGAAAACCTCTGACAAACCGGACATATATAATGTACCAATATAGTTTTATTCTTTTAAATTTTTGATAAGATTCATTTACCATCAATCATTATTACTTTTCAAGCTTTTAAACTCATTCTTTATTGCTCTTTCCCTTTTTCTTAAAGATAGTACCAAAAATAAAATATAAATGTGTTATTCTTAGAAGAAAGAGTGCATAATTATGAAGACTCTAAAGCAAAACAATAAAAAATGTTTTATCTAACGGACATCACCTTCTTTCATATTATTCCACATTTTGACGGTAATGCAATAAAGTACTTACTCCCATGTAGTTTAATCAACCAATTTCAAAAACACTTAAGTTCAATATTGACAGTGATTTCATTCAAAATCTGCACCGGACAAAATCAAAATCAACATGTTGAGCTAATTTTCTCCTCTGCGTCTGTATTGGGGGTGGGGATTGGTGACGAAGAGTGCGGCAAGGGATTCGGGCGGTTGTTGAGGTGGCCGCCATCTCCAGTGTCGCCGAGAAGAGGTATCCGTAGCTGGTGAGTGGGTCCTTTGTGAATTGTGTGCTTCTGGGCAAGTTCGTGTTGATTTATACACAGTATCAGTTTTGTTATTGTTTGATTTTTTGCTTTGGTAAATGTGCTTTTCTTAAGAATCTGTTTTGTCCTGACTATAATGCTTGACTGGGATTATTCCTGAAACGTTTGAGTTGAAATGTTTGGATTTTTCTTAGTGAATTTAAACTGAAAGCCTTGTATGATGTGAATTAACTCTTCAGTGTTGAAAAGGTGCTGAAATGCTTGTATATTTTGAATGCCCTAATTAAGGATAGTTTGTATGAGCTTTTAGGCATTACTAGCAGTTGCTCTTATTTTAGTCATTTTGGTATCTCAGTGGAAATGACACATTTTTCTTTGGCATTAGGACTTATTGTGCAAGTTTTGAAGTCATGCATGGGGATAAAATGTCCTTTTCTTTGTTTGCCCTCTATGTGGTGCATAGCTCAGGCCTGGCTTCTACTCCGAGACCTGCCCAGATGCTGAATTTATAGTCCGGGACGTGATCAGGGAGGCCTTGGCTAGAGAGCCGCGAAGTACTGCCTCTGTTATGTGCTTGCAGTTTCATGACTGCCTTGTCAATGTAAGCTCGGCTCTAAAGGAATAGCCATAAATGATTTTGTTTTTTTGGTAAATTTGATTATTTTTTCTGGAATGGAATGTAAATGACTGGTGGTGGCAGGGGTGTGATGCGTCTGTGTTACTGGAGAAACTCGCCTTATCAAACATTTGATGATCATTTGGCGTTATTGACGCTGCCTTAGAGGAAGTTTGCCCTGAAACCGTTTCTTGTGCTGATGCTCTAACCATGGCTCCTAGGGATGTTGTTTTTCTGGTAAAATTCACACACATACTGCTTTCTCTTCTCCTTTCATTTTAGACTAGAATATGAACTCCAAATAAGATTTTTGGAAGTCATGGTATAGATGAAAACAGAAGCTTCTTTGGCACATTTTTGTCTTAGTTTTGGTGATTTACCATAAGCTTTTTATTGCTGTGGCCTTTTGTTGAATGTTCAGAAATATGCAACACTCACCTTTTCTGCAATTGGCTAGTGTATGTTTTTAAACAATAACATGTAACTCATTAACCTATGACGAAAGCTTAACACGTGTATATGTTGTTGTTGCACAGACAGGAGGGCCAAGCTGGGAGGTGAAATTAGGGAGGCTAGACAGCTTGATAGCAAGCCAGGAAAACTCAAGCAACATAATTCCTTATTGATCTTTTTAAAGGATAATTCCTTGATGTTGGATAAGTATATTTTTTATATGAATTGCTTGCCATCTGTGATGGAGCATCTATTTTAATTCCATTTTAAAGATTTCATTTGTGCCATCTTGATCTCCATTAACAATAAAGATACTTTGGAAATCATAACTTTAACAAGAACACAAGGATAGAAGAATGAAAAACTGATTTTACTTCAATGAATGTATACAGTAAGTTACATACAATGGGTACTAATGTTTACTTTACAAGGACTGAGTAAGCACAATCTATTCAAAGCGGGTTTGAATTTTCAGATTGTTATCGTGGTTGAGCTGTGAAGGCTGGACACAGGGTCTTGACAATTCCATGACTGCAGGCGTTCGAGGGCCGACTCTAACACCACTGATGAAAGGATGCCGAAGCAGCCATTTGGCAGTTCCTCTGCACTTGGGCGTTCTCCTCAGACACGACTGCAGGAAGCTCTTGGCATCCGGCGAGAGACGTGGCGGAAGTTTGGGGATAGAGCTGGCCTTTTGAATCTGCCGGATCACCTTTTCTGCCTCTGTCCCGGAGCCCTGTTCCAAATTCCAGGCAGGCTTTCCGGTGAGCATCTCAAGAACCATGATTCCGAGTGCCCAAATGTCAGTCGGAGTTTCCTGAACCGTTTCCTTAAGTGCTTCGGGAGCCAAGTACCAAGGCGTTCCATGCCAGCTCCGATCTGATTTCCTTCTCTGCCTGTCTTCTTTGACCTCTTTGGCTACCCCGAAATCGCAGATCTTTGCCTGGAATTCCTTGCCATTAATTGGGCAGAGTAGAATATTCTCCGGCTTCATATCACAGTGGACGAACCCTTCTTCGTGAATTCTGGCCAGTCCTTCAAGCATTGACCTGGTATACCGCCGGACCTCCAATTCCGACAGCCCCTTGCCTTTCGACCTCTGAATTTTTTCGTCTAGGGTTCCACCGGAGCAATACTCAAGCAGTAAGTTGTAAACGCCTTTCCCGTCGCTCATGCGGGTAATCTCTGCTCCGAAGCACTGGATTATACTAGGGCAACCGGAGAACCGACTCAAGATCCTTCTCTCTAGCCGGAGGGTTTCATCGGAGGAAAACTCCGCTGATTTCACGGCCATCAGATCTGGTAATTCCGGCGTATATATTGAACATGTTGTCGGAGATCTCTTCTTGGAATTAGCGACGAACACAGCGCCATAACTTCCCTCTCCAAGAAATTGCCCTCGCCTCCAGTAACCTCCATCGCCGTAGTTCGGGCCAACGTACTCCACGTCGTTCTCCATTGCCCTTGTTCAAGAATCAAGAAACAAGAAAAGGTGTTTCTGGGCAAGAAATTAAGGTTGGGGATTTGGAGAAGACAAGAAATTGAGGTGGGGAAATTCGAGAGTAATAAGAAAGCAGAGGAATGAATGGTAAGAACTACGGCGAAATTGGAAGAGAAATGAATGGAAGTCGGTTTATATACTTTTTGAGAAAATCCCAAACCAGATCGGAACTGGAGAAATTGGGAAGTTTACGTATCTAACCCTAGGGCCTCTGGTTTTGTAACGGCTATAACCATTCAAATAATAACCTTCCCAAGGTTATATTTGTCCTTTCGTCTTCAACGGCCAGCTGTATGGATAATTACATCAGGATCCAGTCCAAGTCGGTGAAATTAGGGAAAATGATGTGACTTTTACCTTTCTAACCTTCATTCCATTTTTGTAACGTTTTCTGACCGTCCGATTGTGAATCAATCGGGCAAAATGTCAATCAATTGTAAACTAGTGGCGATCCTCTTCTGGCTAGATTTTCTTTCTTTCTTTCTTTTAATTAAATTTATTTTAGTTTAATCTAGCAAAAATGTAGAGAAAATTCATTTACCTTAATTTTATAATTATTTTTCTGTGCATAAATTAACTAATTTAATTGTACTTACTTAAGTTGAATAAGAAATAAACAAAGAAATTATTCCCATAAATGAATGAAACGTCAAATGATGTTTACCATTATTAATTAAATTATATTTTTTCAAGCTAAGCTCAACTGATAAATTAATGCACGCTATGTTCTTTACTAAACAAAAATAAATCCTAAAAATATATTTATATTCTTTCAAAGTACAAGGGCAAATTTTTATTTAGTTATTTTGTCCATTTTTCTCCAAGAAAAAATAAACTCCAGTATAAATCCTAATCGGAGTAGTCAAGAAATCTTAATCAAATCCAAACCAAAAACGGAAAATAGGTCTATATAAACCCTCTACTTGCAGTAATAAGTATCACCAATTCAATTCTACATTTCCACAAATTTGCTTTAGCTAGAGAAAGATGAAGACAGACTGGGATACACCGTTGGACAAGCTCTACAACCCTAAAGCCGAGAAGGCTAAGGCTCGCAAATTCAACATAGTGAAAAAGTCGCAAAATGATGGAAGTGATAAGGAAGAAGATGAGAAATGGCATAAAGCCGAAGAAGAAGGAGGCCGCAAAATCAACAAGAATCGCGAGGAGCAAGCCAAGAAGAGGGTTGAGGCGGTGGCACGTAAGGCCATGAACCGATTTCTTGCAAATCAGGAACAACCACGGGACAAGGATGCCGAAAAGAGGCAAAAGGATGCCCTAGAATTAGCCAAGAAACTCAAGGAAGGGAAAGACATGGAGAAAAAGAACTCCAAAATTATGCGTGAAATTGATTACGTTAAGATGGGAATGTAATTCTTGACGAGGAAGAGGGCGACATCGGAATCTAGAAACCTCTGCCGCCTCAAACTGCCCCTATACTTAATAGCTAGATAGTTTATGCTTCTATCAATTAGCATTAGTTTGCTCAAATGTATTCATTGTATGGCTCCATCGTCTGGGACTAAATATAAATTGCAGTAGTTTTATGAAATAATCTTTTGCCTAGTTACCGATATTGTTCTTTTACGAAGTGCCTCCGTGATTTTCTGATTTGTCAAGGACACAAGATCCATGCTTTTCCGACCATATGAATAGATTTAGGACAACTATCCAAATCTTGAAACTCAGAAGCAGATGGAACAAACAGATTTGAAACATAAGGAATAAAGTCAAGTAATGATAACACGTATTATATTATATGCCATGAATCCAACCACAATCAGAATCCAGATGATACTGCGGTCATAATAACACAACATTCAACATATTCTATGAATTGGTTCATATTTATTATTACTCCGGTTCATCACCTATTGCCTGAACCTCCAACAAGTTGATTATTTCAAATGTGAACATTTCAGCATAAGAGTAATCGTACAAATTCTTTCTCAACACCAGAACCAAGTGCTTCTATACATGAAACTCTCTGATTAAAGTGCTCCAGCTCCGCTCCACAGCTTACAATTCACCAAATTCAATCAGATCTCACCTGAAAACCACAGAAATAAGCATTGAAAAGGAAATTTCGATCAAATTTTTATATAGAAGCTTTGAGGAAAGAGAGCTTACAGAAAGAGATCGAGATGGGGATAGTGAACGTGACCGGGACATGCTCCTGCTCCTGCTCCTTGGCTCTGGACTTTTGCTCGCATATTTGCGTGGAGGCTGTGACACATGAAAGGTTAATCGAGAGACATAATTATAATCCTTTTTACAAAAGCATCAATAAACAATTCCAAAAAGGATAACGTACAGGTGATATAGGGCTTCTCTCTCTTGCTGGGGATCTGCAAAATATTCCAAAAGAAACCCATTTAATTTCCTGGACAGCCTTACTAAACCTTGATCCAAAGCATCCATACCACTTTGATGCAGACCAAGAAAACGGTGCATCTACCAGCAATCTTTTGCACCACCACTAAGTGGAGAATGTAATGCATCATTCCAACACGATTTCACATTAATAGCCACACTTACCAATATGGCTTTAACGTGAAAGAAAGATAACACCAAAGAGCTACCAAAGTTGGAGCAGTCTGATAGACATCACTAGTCAGAGTTCAGTTCACCAGACAGCTCTAGTTACCATCTAAAATGGTGTCAGTGACATTTCCAATTTGGTTCCCGATATCCTTTATTGTTCTTTTATCTAATATTAACAACCATTGTTTTGACTCAATAGGTTAATCATCCATTAGCACCACTTGCCACAATAAACAGTCACCCAAAATTTACCATCCAGGGAATGCCAGAGGTGCTCTCAACTAAACAGCATACAGCCGCAGGGCCCACAACCAAATGAGTTGCGTGAATCAGAGCACCATACATCCTCAAGTCCCTAACACGCAATCCCCAGATAGCCGCAAATATCCAGATCTAGAAAACAAAAAAGGCAACTTCACAATGCTATCATCAAACCACAAAGGTGGCAAGATCCTTACGCAATTGACCAATCCCCAATCCCATTCCCTTTCTGAGGCAACAAAAAAAGACGGGGGCCTTGAAAAGAGATAAAAGATGAAGGGTATTTCAAAGATGGGGGAATTCATGCAAAATTGGAAATGCAATTTATGATAGAAAAGGGGGAGTTTCAATACCCACAGTTGAAACACATCTCCTATTTAAAAAAAGCTTTAAAAAGTCAACGTCAAAAAAACTATCTGCCATATGTAACAATTTAAAATCAGTTTACACTTAGTGGGGAAAAAGTCATGCCCATATAATACAACTTAAGTAGTGACACAAAACTACTAGTTCAAATGCCTCAAGCCCAAATGATGCTAGAAAATGAGTTTGTGCTACTACACAAAAGTAGAGCAGATGACAGTGGGACTTAAAATCTGACTAGACCAAATCACATACTAGTTCCTAGAACATAAATACTGAGGGAAGTCGTGATTAAGCTGATACAACAGAACAAATAAAAAGGGTAAATCTAGTCACAAAAGTAGACAGGAAAACTAAATTTGTCCACAAATTCTCTCCATACTCATACATTGCAATTAAGAAAATGGAATACACTAACTACATAGGAATCCACCACCACAACTTAAATAAGATAGAGTATTTATGTTCCTTAAGTATGCTAAGATTATGAGCCTAGTGGCACAATATCCAAATATTATTCAAACAGGTGAGTTTAAACTAGACAACAAACAATAGTTATATATAATAAGTAATAGCATAAAGCAGGTACGAAAGCACCTTGTCTCTTGAATGAAAATAAGTAAATTTGGGAAATAAAGCGCAGAGCAACATGCTACTTAGAAGCAGAACGAATGGGAGATTCAGAATGAGCATTAAAAGATACTGACCCAGAAAGAGATACAGATGGAGAGCGTTGATCATGCTTGGCCCTTGGAGAAGCACTGCAAAATCAAATTTTGTTAGTATGCCGAGTAGTCAAACCAAATGGACTAGAGCTAGCAAAATCAATAAGACCTTCTGCTCCTATTGTCATTGCTATATCCAGGACTCCTGCTCCTTGAATAGGCAGGACTTCTACTAGGACTCCTGGAGAAACTTCGCCCACGATCATATTCATCCACCTACACGCAGAATAATAAGGATAAGACACTTCTGTGAAACCAAACAAGAACCCAGAATGTCCATTCCTTTACCTGTATATAAGAGCTAGAATACTGGTTGCGAAACAGAGAGTCATCTAGCTTCCTAATCTGTATCAAAGACAGTGGGAATACTGGTTATTAATTCTCACATCAGAATTAAAAGGGGAATCCAGATAATATATTTAGAAATACAGTTTTATTATGCAAATGGAATCATCTTACCGCATACTTCATGTCATCATAGTTTGTGTAGTCAACAATGCCTCTCATGCCTGCACCAAAATGCAGCAAAAATTAAGACACGGTACTGGCACGACAAGCACTGACTAAAAAAATATTCCAATGCAAAACAAGGCAAATAACAGATGACAGGCCCAACTAACAAGTTCAAGAAGAAGTGCCTGCCTCTCAATCCTTTTACATAACCATATCATTATAAAGACTAGTTCAGTGAAGAAAATACATAAATACTTAACAAAAATGCATCAAATATACTGTGAATTGATATATGACAGTGGCACCTGAAAATATCAAAATGAAAAATTGCTAAAGGACATTCATGAACTCACCATGCCGATCACGGAAGACTTGAGAAAAGCAGACATCACCAGCCCGGCGCATGTGATCCTAGCAAAAGAACCAGAATTTTTTTCGTAAGTGACTTTAAAATTGATTGAGATAAGAATGCAACAATCTCTAGAGTTCAAAAAACAAAAAACTTCCATAGCCATGTGGAACTCTAACCTTCAAGTCTTGCCATGAAGCAGAGGATGGTAGCCCTGTGACCAAAACTGCATAATTCCAAGTATTAAAATCAATTCTAATTGACCACATAGTGTAAAATGAAGTGCCAATCATACACTGGTGCTTACCACGATAGTCAGATCGTCTTGAAACTCCACCACCACGACTCCCTCCACTATTGTAGCTGCTGGTACGGTCATATGATGAGCCTCTCCCACCATGCGCAAGTTCAACCTGCAAAATTATGGACAATGGAGTCGTAAAGGAATCTATGCATGCTGATGTCTTAACAAACACTGGGAAAGTCAGAGCAACTTACGCGTAATCGGTGACCATCGAAGCTATAGCCGTCTCGGCCACGGATAGCATCATCAGCATCTTGAGAGTATTCAAACTGAAAATAGTATATGTGAGTTACAAAAATGTAGCAACACTTACAAGCCCTACTGCCATTCATTTTGCATTTGCCTAGAATCAAGTGATTTTAACAACATCAACGCCAGCAAGAAACTCACCTCCACAAAAGCATAACCAGGTGGCCTTGGAGGAACTTTCAGATCAATATCAACAATCGGCCCATACTGCCAGAAATCACAAACACATTCCAATCAGAGAAGCCAAAGACCAACAGTGGGTTCAGGACAGTCATCGCTTCCAAATGTAAAATAATAGCATCTACAAACAATCCATGTGTATGACATCAAAACAAAACTTCTGTGTTTTCCTACAACTAGGCCACAACTTACACCAAGGAGGAAAACCAAATTTAATTGTGTTGTCCCTATAGCTCTACATTATCTTACTAACGTATCTCAGTCTCTTTTTTACTATAATATGATGTATTATCTTATGTCATTATTTCATTAAGTTCCAAGCACTTGCAATGAAGAAGAGAAATTAAATCCTATTTTGACAAGATACTATAGAAAACTGAATGGACTAGCAGGGAACCATAGTAAGGAGCTAACAACTGCACGTTTATTCCATACTGAATACGTGTGATTAACACGCTGTCTCCAGGCATTTAACCTGGACTTAGTAGAAGTGAGAGTTTGACAGTAATTTTTAATGGCTGCTTCCCAGCATTGCATAATGGTTACATATGATAACTTACAGATAATCATTTTGGGAACATAACCTAAATGACAAACCTGTTGAGCCATGACGAAACAACATAAAAAACCAAAAGATTATCAAATGGCACTAAGCAAACAAAAATAAAAACCAAACCTTGTAAAACAAGTCTTCAACTTCTCTCTCGCGGATATCTCCAGGCAGATTGCCCACATAAATTGTTCGGCTTGAGCGACCCATCTTCCTGAAAATAAATAATTTCAGAACAAGAGTACAAATGCTACAATCAACCAAGAAAAATGAGAAACTGACAATTCTAGACAACAGGAAACTCAATATGATTATGAACATAATAAGGACTCTGTAAAGAAAATGGCTTAACGATTTATAGATATATCCCAGAACACTTTAAATATCTCAAACAGCAAAAATCATATTTTCCTGCATTTTCATACACCAACCAAGACATCAGCAAAATAACAACTTTGACGAAAGAATCCAGAATCCCTCAACACCATAAGATACACAAACTGGCCTTTGCAGAACACCTAAAAGCCCTAAAGATCGGAGCTTTTGGTAATATTAAACAATCCTTACGGAAAACCCTAAATTAACCACTTTACTCAAACGGGAAGCTTAACAAAATTCGACGCAACAAAGTTACCAGCCACAAAGCAGTAGAAAAATCACACGTGCGAAATCGTCAGGTGAAAAAAACAGACATAGGAAAATTCCGATTCTCAACTCCCAGTTCGTCCTATTCAAACCCGTCGTTTTGATCGCCAAAACAACAGTTTTTTTCTACAAACGATCGAAAAGAAAAAATCCGAGGAGAAAACATTACCAGGTAGAAACGAGAAGAATAGCTGCTTTGGAAGAGAAGAGACTAGAGAATCCTCTGAATGTTGTCTGTGTTCTCTATCTAATGTCTTTATAAATAGATAAATCAGGGGCTTGTATATAAATACCCAAACAAATAAGGGTTTATTTATAAATAATATTGCCAAATAAAATACTGGCCTCAATTTAAAAACCCTTGTAATAAACCCCTACAGCAAGAGGAAGCCGACTGCAGCCATGAAGAAATCTGTCGACAAAGGTACAATCTTTCCACTCTTCTGTGTATGTTCATATAAATTGTGTGTGTGTCTTAAAGTTTGATTTTTGATTCAAGGAAAAAGCAAGGTTCTTCTGGAGGTGGATTCTGCATCTTCCCTAGAATCGAAGCTTCTATTCTGCAAATCTGATGATGTTCTGAAGCCTCGCTTAGCTAAATCTGTGGAAAAACCTGGTACATGTCCTGTTCCTGAAAGTGATGTGATGGGGAAAGTGAAGAACTTTCTGGGCGTTATAGCAGAGGCTAATAAGAAGCTGGAAGCTGATGCGGGGGAGAATTCGGAGAAGTATGATATTGAGAGGCTTAATGGGGATGAGTCTGAAGTGATTGAGCTTGATTTGATGCTGGGCATTGCTGATCTTCATACTCCGGAAGCTGTTGCCGCTGCTGAATCCGCTTTGGCTGGCCAGCACCCAGCTCTTTCTTTTGGTGACTCTGACAGTAGTGATGATGACGATGATGAAGACGAAGAAGAAGATGATGATGATGATGACAGTAGCAGCGATGGAGAAAAGATGTCTAAAGATGCTCCTGAAAGTTCTAGCATAGTGAGGAGGAAAGAGCCATCGAAAAAGCGAGCAAAGATTGTTGAGCTTTCATAAATAGCAAAGTATGTTTATTGTCTTTCACAAGGGATTTTGAAGTTGACTGCGGGGAGGGATTTCTCTTGAACTAGATATAGGCATGTCTAGTATCTTGTTTAGCAACGAGAGATCAGTTGAGAAATGCTTATATATGCAACCCTGAGTTTTATTTCTCCATTCTTATATTGCCTCTCTTGGTTTTTTAGATCTTGCAAGTACTCATATTTTCTGCTATAATTTATATAAGGTAACAATGCTGCTAGTCCAGTATGCTACTCATATTTTCAATCTTGATGACTACTTCTTGTCCGATCTGGCCGTTGTTGGTTGATTAGGTTTTTCTTTTGCTGCTATTTGGTTTGGAACTATTTTCTGTGATAGCATATTCCTCAATGTGTTAACTGGTTACATTTGGTGCTATATATGTTGAATAATCTAAAGATGTTTTCTGGTATTTTTGATTCCTATTCAGCAATTGTGATGGTGCTTTGGTAAGTGCATGTATTTGTCTGGCTGTATAGTTTTCACTTAGGGCAGGTTATGTTTTTTTTTTTGCAGGAATGTTTCATCAGCTCAGAGTGTTAATTACTTTTGCATTTTCGATTCAATTCCTGCTTTTGAATATATGAACTATTCTGAATGCATGCTTGAAATGTGATAAAACATTAAAATTTTAGTCTTCTTGCTAAGTGATTTCAGTGTGCTTTTGGAATGTGAGTTTCCTAAATTGATTGGCAGTTGGCACAAGCTAGTTTCTCTTTCATGCTCAGTGATGGTGCACATCCATAAGAAGGCTGCTATTCGTTTGGTTTTACTTTTTGCTCTGTCTGATCATGCTTTTCCCAAATCATTTGTAATCTCTGAGATTTTTTGAAGTGTAAGATGGAGATGCTCTTTGATGTGTTTGTAACTCTTTGTTAATTGTGATGGTTTGCACATTCATGCACAGGTAATAACAAAGGTCTTTTGCCATATCAAGTTTGATTATCATGTTAGAGTTTCTTGTCTAGAAACCTAATGATCTCCTTCATATGAAGAACATTATCAAAAATGTCCCTACCTTGCATGAAAGCACTCTGTTTAGGAGAGATCAATTTTGTCATTAGAAGGTTTATTCTTTCCATGAGGATCTTGGATAAAACCTTATTGACAAAATTTGAAAGGCTGATTGGTCTATAATCTGGGAAGACGATGGGAATCAATCTTTTGGGTATCAAAGAAATCCAAGTACGAGAAACTACAGGATATCATAGCATTGATCAAAAGCAAGAAACTAACAATGTTTTATAAAGAATTCACTTTTATTTCTGTTCTGTTATTTACGGCATGGGGAAGCCAATATAATCCCTCCACCAATGGTGGTTTTGAAAAAAAAAAAAAAGATAATAAAAACTTTCAAATATTTAGGGGTTAAAAAAAAAAAAATAAAGAATTCACTTTAGATTTTACGAGAATTACCTGAGTCGGGATTAGGGCTGTTCATTTTAGCCGGCCCAACCCGGCCCGGACAGACCCGAAATTTTGGGTCAGGGTCATGTTCGTACGGGTCAAGTGCTATTTGGTGTAACAGATCCGAAAACCTGTATTCCCTCTAGACCAGATAGATCTGCACTTTTTATGGTCAATTTTATCAGAGCATGTTTGACCGTAAATTTCAATTGGTATATGTATTATAATAATATTACGTGAGATATTGTTAGATTCATAATGCACTCTATTTCTAAACTATAAAAATTTTAGACCAGATTAATACATGAAAATAAAGTTATTAACTGTCAAACATGCTCCGACAAAGTTGACTTTAAAGAGTGCAGATCTAGCTAGTCCAGAGGGAGTATATAAATTGGTAAATTCAACAGTACTAATGGCTGGAATTACAGAAGAAGGAGAGGAGAGAGAATAGCAATTTCTAAGAGACAAAAGTTATCAGTTCCTTTTTCATGATCCTTCCTCTCCAACAATTCTCTGATTATATCCATGCGCTGTCATCACGTGCCAAGCCACCTCTCAGCTAACAGAATCCCAATTCCATCCTAGCACGGAGTAAATTACTAAAGTGCCCTCCATGTTGTATTAAGGTTGTAACATTTGGGTCGATCCGAGTCGGGTCATGGCCCAAAACCGACCCGTTTTATGTTTATGAATTAATTATGAGTTGACAAAATCATTATTACCTATTAAACTAAAGACAAATTCTTGGGTGAGGCAGCCTCACCCAAGAGGCACGACCAATTAAACAATGTTTTTGGTGAGTTTTGATGAACGGACACAAAGGTTTTGATGAGATGACATGTTTGATGAACTGGCACCGATGTTTGATGAGGTGACGTCGAGATTTGATGAGGTGGTAGTGAGTTATGATGAGGTGGCAGCAATGAAATTTTCCTTATTTGGCCTTGCCTCATGGGAGAATTACTCTAAACTAAATTAGGCTATTTCCATTAATATTATATGGAATGACAAAATTATCATTGATATTAATAATTACCAAATCTTCAATATTATTATAGTGATTTTACCAAATCTTTAATATAATCATCAAATCTTCAATCTTCCATATCAAATGCATAATTATAGGATTTACCGTCTGCATCGATATAACACGTCTTTCTTGAACTTTGACCGGAGTAACAGCGTCGGAAAGTCCTCCAATCAACAAAAAGTATTGACCGATTCCAGCGATAGTCCTCTGCTTGTTCTTCACCAGCCTCATCTTTGGGTCGATACGACCGATTCCGGCTATAGTCCTCTGCTTGTTCTTCACCAGCCTCATCTTTGGGTTGATACGGGAATCCATTATCCAAGTAAGGGGTCGTTTGGTATGCGTACGATACGCGGTAATAACCAAATACGAGGATTTTAACATTGGATTGGTTGTTTGGTTGACGTGAATTAACCAAAACGTCGCAAATATAAATTCCGCGGAATTTCACCAGAACGAGGGAATTTTGTTACCTCCAATCCCCTAAGTAGAAAACAAATACGCGTTTATTTTGTACGATTTTACCCATTTATCCATTATTGACGCGGAAATTTTCCACTTCGCGGTTTTTATTTCCCTCCCATTTTACTTCATATTTTAGTTATTTTTACTTTTATTGATTGCATATGAAAAAATTGACTTGTGCCATAAATTATGTAATTTTATTAGTTATGAATTTACATGTTATTTAAAATTTTGATGGTTAGATTAAAATATATTCGAGTGATGTTGAGTTGATTGCAATTAATTTATTACCCAATTTTATAAATATTATACAGTCATGGATGGCAATGTACAAGCAAATGTTGAATCAGGTTATGAAAATGATGATTGAAATCACCCACCCTGTAGCTACCATGAACATTAAGAAAAACAACTTCATATGTGAGTAGAATAATATTGGCATGTGCTCTGGTATATAACTTCATTAGAATATATGGATGTTGATCCTATTACTGTTTCAAAAGAAGATGGCTCTTAATCCAGTTGATTTCTTCTTCCGTCTCCCCGAAAACTATAAATATACCTATGCTCAGGGTATGTTAATTTTGTTTTTAGATTTCTAGTATATTTGGCGATGTATGCTCAAGATTTCGAGTGGAATATGTTACTTTCAATTTATTTTCGATTTATTTTAAGACAATAATAAATTATTTTTAAAGATTCTAGTGAGATATTGTTTGAAAATTTACTATAAGTGATATTTTGGTTGAGTTAATTTGAATTTATGTTTGAAAAAATTCAAATACAAAATCCTTAGATTTTAAAGAATTACGTGAAGTCAACCAAACAACGAGTAGTAAATAAAATCCTACTACTAACAAAATCCGCATGTGCAACCAAACAAGTTTTTCAAATTCTGAGAATTTTTTCAAGGAATTAAATTCTGAGTACTTACAAAATCTGTGGGAACTTAATTCCCACATGAACCAAACGACCTCTAAGTATATATGTAATTAACGAGGCTTCTGAAACTCCGCCCGGCAAGGAAATGAAATTAGCCGGAAATCGAATATTTCGGCACCGGAGTTGGCAACCGTTGTCAAGAGAGATGCTGAAAATCCGCCCGGCAACCTTCATCAAGCTTTCCGGCCAATTTACCAACAAGGAACTGAAAATCCACACGACCACTTTTTTTTTCCAGAATTTCGGGTCAAATGGGTATTACCATGTCCGACCCTAATCTGACCCGCCCGACCTGAAATTTATATGGCCCGACCCTACTCAGCCCGCCCCGCCCCGCTGACCCGAAAATGGGCCAAAAAATGCTGACCCGCCTTGATCCGCGGGTCAGTGTGAACAACGCTAGTCAGGATATTTTAGCATAAATGAATTTATGCGAGCAACATGTCAGTTTGACCGAAAAAGGAAAGTATTTCTTTTTAATTAAAGTCATCAAGTGATTGGAAAATTATTGACGGCCTCAACCCTAATAAAATAAAATTACAAAGCAAAAGTTTCCCCGAGGTTTGGTGAGCTCGAAAGCTGTATGTTCGACGTCTTTGTGAGCCCGTCTAAGAGCATCTCCAATGTTACCCTCAATATCAAAAAAATCAATTGTCATGTAAGATTGATGGTGAAAAAATGTAAAATTAATCTCCAATGCAAGCATCAATGTGAGGGTCAATGTTATGTGGAATATGAGGTGGATTGAAAGGCTCAATTAGACCCTCTACATATTGATGGTCACATTGAAGCCTTCAATTTGATCACTTTGCATATTTAGAACTATTTTCTTTTTTTCTCAAATTCCTAGTTGAATTTAAAACACTAATTTTGAAAAAGTTTACATGATAATTGACACTCTTGCATTGGAGCACACAATTTCAAATTGGACATCAACCAAAATTTCAATGTCTATGTCATAGTGATGCCCAATTAAAACTTGACATATGTATTTTATTTTTACTCTTGACACACATAGTAGCATTGGAGATGCTCTAAGTTTTATTATATGGTATGAAGCAAACAAAATAATTCCAACATTCATACTTTATTCATATTCTTAGGTTGTTCATGTCATTTTTTATTGCTTTTCTTTTTTGATGAGATACTTTTTTTTTAAAAAAAAAGAAATTCTTTCATGGTACTGGGAAACACCTAGAAACGATTACAATGAGTGGAATTGGTATCCAATTCGACTAGTCTATTAGAAGAACAACCGAACAAAATGTCAACCAGACTTATAGTAACAAGTTTGTACTATTACAGTTTGAGAGATCCAATAAAAAGTGTAATATCACCCTCAGGGATATTGTCTAATAACTGCTGAAACCACATCTGCTTGGCATAGAGGAGCGTTTCCCGCATCAATCACTTCGCCAATCAGGGATCTACTATAACCGCAACACCACTTGATCCAAAACATGATCAATGTTCTTCAAACTGCAAGCACCTTGAAACCCAGAAATCATGACCGGAAACACGATCTGTATAATCATATCAGAGCAATAGACACAAATCATAAAACACGATCCTTATAATTGGATCGAGAACAAAACTTCGACATAAATCAAGATCTAGTCGAAGAACTTATTATGTGGATTGAAACACACTTATTCAACGGTATTAAAAACAATAAATAGAAGAACGATTGCTTCCCCGTCTCCCAATTATGGGAAGATGGGGAAGAAAATTGAAGAAGAAAAGAGGGAGTTTGGGGAGGATTTTGGGAGAGGGGCGGCTAGGGTTTTGGGGAGACTTAGGCTATTCCCTAAACTTATCAGTTTAATTTACTTCAAAAAAAATATGATTTGGATACTTTTGCTTGTTTATTAGTACTTTATATTAATTTAATTTAGTCCCTGTTTGCTGAACTGAACTGAACTGAAGTAAAGATTGATGTATTGAAAAATGGAATCAGCATGATTGAATTAACCTGAATTTTATCAAATTACATTTTCATTGAACTGAACTGAATTGAACTGGACTAAACTGAACTAAACTGAATTAAACTGATCTATATATAAACTCTGGCAAACAGGGTCATAGACTACTAGTTGTAATTATTAATAGTTTTAATTTGGAGAAATTTTTTCTAAAATAAAGAATATGTGGGATTTCCAGTTCAATCCATTCTATACTAGATACTGTTGAACTTGCTCAATTACTAATATTATTCAAAACATTCACTACAAGTAAAATTGTTACCAAAAAGTATATTCTGTCTGGTAGAGAATGAATTTCATTCTCAATAAGACATAAATACTGCAAAAAAGAGAAAAAATCAAGATACAATTAGAAGATTTTAATAAAATCCCATACTTGACCGTTTGACCGAACAAAAACGTCAAACGCCAAAATCAGCAAAAATTCTAATACCAAACTAGGTAGGGGGCTGCACTTTGTGCAGCATTAGCCCGTGGAAATGAAATTAGTTGTCAATTTATCCTTCAAAATTATGTACAAAAGACTACAATTTGAGACATTAATGTAGATATATTATAATCCACTTCTGTTATATTCTACTGCAATACTTGGGAAAGACAACCTACTTTCTATGTTTCAAACCGAGAAGGGGAGCGCCAGGCAGAGTTTCCTGAAATAGATAGCATCTGCGATTCCACGATACGAACGGTGCAGCTGCATTCTGGCACCAAAACATCAGCCACAAAATGCACTCCTGGCTTAACACAGAATCCCTCCCATGCCTCCCCATGGCGGCGTTCCCTCATGTCCGGCGAATCTGCGACGCCAGATTAATAGTCGATTCCGCCGGAAACAACAGCTACCTGATCCACCCGGAGAGAATGACGGTTCCGACGCTGTATTTGTCCGGCGGCCGCACTCTATTGGTGACTCCGCAGACCTCATTTCTGGGAGCAGGCAGAGCTCATTTCTTGAAACCGTGCTTCCTCCATGTTTGATTTTCCTATAAGCTACAACAGAACTACAACTAATAAGCTTTGTACATGTTGGAGAGGTGTGTCAGATTGGCCATACACAGAACATGTGCACCAATGAGGGGAAAAAAAGTGTTATGTATCCAAACCTATAGCATAGTTTTGGGAGGACGTAGAAAGGAAGAGGACAATTATCACCTTGAGAATCTTACGGATTCAATTTAACCATGCTTAGACAGGTCATTTCTTAACATACACAATCCAGATGAGTTTGCATTTACAAACTGTACACTATTGTAGCCTAAATGAAACTGCAAGAAGAATTGGTAGGCATATCAATTTACACATTCTCTAAGGAAGGACCCAAGAATTAGTGTGTTTATGCATCACAAAATTATTTAATCTCTTTAAAATGTGCAAATGATGGGGCGAGGTAAAAAAGAGCAATGAAAAAGCATAACTGTTTGCTTAGATAAACAGAGTACCAGTATTTGGCTTAAAAAGAAGTTAAATTGTAAACAATAACATCACAGAAAATAGATGTCATAACCAGCAGGAAGAGACTCTCAAATTAATTGAGGCATTACATATTATCCAATAATCCAAATATTATGAGTTTTACTATAGACTATAATGATATATCAAAACTTTTAAAATTATTTCAGGTCAATATATTTAAATAATATTTAAATGTAATTCAGTTTAGTAGAATATATATGATATGTTCTTTGGAGGTGATTGTTTTTGCTGAAAGTAAAAACTAATGTATTACAAATGGAATCATATTATTTTTTATTTATAATAAAAAAACAGTGTGGAAAGAAAGCATTTAATTATAGATTGAACAATACAAAATTGTATTTTTTAAAATAAACTATAAGACAGAAATGATTAAGTAAATAATTCAATGTTGTCAATTTATTTTTATGAAAATGAGATTACCGACTTATGTTTGTTTTTCTTTTTCTGTCTTATCTTGTATTACATACTACCCTTGTTTGTTTTAGTCCTATTTCTAAAGGAACTTACTATGTTAGTGTAAATCTTCTAATTTCATTATTAATCGTCTTGAAAGTATACAGATTAATCCATCATGCAAATGTTTGGATAAGCAGAGAGCATGTACAAATCCAAATGTTCAGAGAACGTGTACAAATGAAAAGAAGTGACTGGAGAAAACTCACAGGATCGATCGAACGAACGCAGACCAGGCTCAATGGAGAAAAAACAAATCGAAGCCAGAAGAGTGAGCGACGGGAAAGTCAGATTACACAGTGGTTGGAGCAAAGGACACCTGTTGAAACTGGGAAGGAAAATTTTTAAGTTCATATTTCTGCTGCAACACGAATGGAAGAGGACAGAACTTCAAAATCCTCTTTCTGCTGCAACACGAATGGGATTTTCGTGGAACAACTCATAACCAATGAGCATACTAATATATCGACAACGTTCAAAGAATGAAGAAAGAGATCATAAGGCATCAACAACAACAAATTACACCAATTTGTTAACAACAAATGAATATGCAAGAACTCAACAAATAAATATAAGATTAAATTTTCTTGGGTAAAGCTCAACAACCAATTCAGAAGATGTTTGGTGAAAGATTTTTCACTTAACTTTTAATTTTTGTAAAAAAAAAAGAAACGACATTAGGTCAGTGTATTTCTCACTGAAACTGAATACAATTTAAGCCATGCTCAGTCACAGCAGACTTAAAACTCAATTATCTCTATCAATAACTATGCAAATTCAAAAATTCCAGATTCTACACCCTAGAGCATGTTACAAGGATTTCACAGGTACAAGAATCAACAAAATCAGAGTTGGGGTTAAAATGACATGGGTTTTTAAAGTCAGGGCTGTGCTGCAAACATGGATGAAAGAGGGCAGAGCTTCAAAGTGAATTATCTTGCTCTTTAATTGTTCGATTTCAAGGATTCCAAGTTCACCACTGTAACCAATATTATGAGAGCTACAGAGGTGAAAGATTTGACTAAATTAGAATTATGGTTGCTGAGATGGAATCATTTAAAGGAACGTGTTCTGAAAATCTCTTCTTGCAGCGACCAAGACAAGCAGCAGATTTCTAAGCTTATTATCTAACTCTTTAACTATCCTTTTCCAGCAATTTTAAGTTCTCAAATGATGTTTATTTTGCAAAGATTACACCAGTATAAGACTCGACAAAATATAAGTTACAGTTTATGAGATATGAGATTTTTAAGTTCATATTTCTGCTGCAACACGAATGGAAGAGGGCAGAACTTCAAAATCCTCTTTCTCCCTCGTTTCTAAACCAAATTAGACGATTCTTGATTCTAATTAACTATTTAGAAAACAATAGAAAAGGCAAACAAATACATGTCCCTGGTGTCTGATACTAATATGCAGACTCTGTGTACAGAAATTGCAGAAAAATATCAATGTGATGCCGAGTATTAAATCTGCAAACAGTTAAAATGTTGTCTTCAATCGTTATCTGAAATTGAAGTAAAGTACTTTAGAACTTGAAACAGTTGGTTTGCAAAAAATGGGGAAATCAGTTTAAGCATTTTATGAAACAGTTGGTATGCAGAATTTAGGTTTCAGTTTAGACATTTAAACAAACACCTTATGTGCACGAAGAAGATTCCTAAACTTTTAAAATTAAGATACATGAGATTCTACCAATCTCTCAGTATATGAACTCAGACTGCAGCCTTGCCCCCTGTTCAGTAATTTGATAGTCCAGGAAAGCAAAAGTAGCATAGAAATCTAAGTCACCCTAAAAGCTAGAATACCAAAACGGGTATAATAATAACCAAAAAATCAACAAATTCTAAGGGAAGACACGCATAAAAACAAGAAAACATCAAAGACAGAAGGATCATATCGTACTTGTATGAAAATACAGAAGGAGCAAATAATTACCTGCAAAGAAGTCGAATGGAAGGAGCTGTGATTTGTGAACAAAGGATGAATACGATTATAGGATGAGGCCCAAGGTACCCGATGATGACTCGCCACAATGGAAACGGAGAAGGTGCCACGTCTATGGGTCTCGGTCATCGAAATTGGCTGGACGCAAAAAGGTGGGCTGGAGATGAGCAGGGGCAAAATGGCGAAGGAGGGAAGTTGGCAGTGGGTGACCGGAGAAACCGGAGAAAACGAAGCGAAGAACGGAGGAGGAAAGGTCGTGCGGAAGACGAGAGATGGTAAAGGCAGATGACCGGTTAATGGCCTAAAACAGGCCCACGCCAAAAATTTAGCGCACTTTCAACTTATAGTAGATATGGAACAGCCATCTACTGCATCGGTCTCAATCAATATTACTTGGTTGACTTTTCAAAATCAAACTAAGTTAAATTTTGACTATAATATCTTTATTATTATGTTTCAATTTTTTTTTAAAAAAATGATAATTTGAAATATTTATAAATATTTATATGCTATATCAACCCTAAATATATATCAATAGAAATTAATGGTCAAAGTCGTCTCTGTTTGACTTTGAAAAGTCAACTAAGCAGTTTTGGTTAGTTTTGGATGAGAATTAACATGCCGGCATGATTACCACGGGTATATAAACAGAAGGTTTTCATGCAATGTCAACACGAACACATTAAGAATTAATAAAAAATTTTAGAAAAATGACTTCTTCTAGTTTTTTTGAGAATACGATCTGCATTTTCATCGTCCTTTTCCTATCTCTCGGCTTAAACTCTGCAACGGTAGGAAGAAAAATGGCAGAACAAAACAATATCATGGTTAGTAGTAATGCTTTTGTTTCTCCGGCAAGAGATGATCGGTTTGTTCGCATCTTGAAATCCAATCATATTCAACCAGCAAGGGATGATCGATTTTCTCGCATCCAGGAGTCCGGTCCATCGTCAGGGGGTGGGCATTGGATGCCTCCTCCGTCATCGGGGGTCCTCCTTCTCGCATCCTAGAGTCTGGTCCATCGCCGGATGGTGGGCATGTGATACCTCCTCTGTCACATGGGGGTCCTCCTTCTCGCATCCTAGAGTCCGGTCCATCGCCGGGTGGTGGGCATGGATTACCTCCTCCGTCACCAGGGGGTCCTCATTCTCGCATCTTAGAGTCCGGTCTATCGCCGGGTGGGGCTGGGCATGGGATACCTCTTCCGTCACCGGGGGGTCCTCCTTCTCGCATCCTAGAGTCCGGTCTATCGCTGGGTGGGGCTGGGCATGGGATACCTCCTCCGTCACCGGGGGGTCCTCCTTCTCGAATCCTAGAGTCTGGTCCATCGCCGGGTGGGGCTGGGCATGGGATACCTCCTCCATCACCGGGGGGTCCTCCTTCTCGCATCCTAGAGGGTCCCTCGCCGGGTGGGGCTGGGCATAGGATACCTCCTCCGTCACCAGGGGGTCCTCCTTCTCGCATCCTAGAGTCTGGTCTATCGCCGGGGGCTGGGCATGGGATACCTCTCCCGTCACCGGGGGGTCCTCCTTCTCGCATCCTAAAGTCTGGTCCATCGCCGGGTGGGGCTGGGCATGGGATACCTCCTCCGTCACCGGGGGGTCCTCCTTCTCGCATCCTAGAGTCTGGTCCATCGCCGGGTGGGGCTGGGCATGGGATACCTCCTCCGTCACCGGGGGGTCCTCCTTCCCGCATCCTAGAGTCTGGTCCCTCGCCGGGTGGGGCTGGGCATGGGATACCTCCTCCGTCACCTGGGGGTCCTCCTTCTCGCATCCTAGAGTCCGGTCCATCGCTGGGGGGTGGGCATGGGATACCTCCTCCGTCATCGGGGTGTCCTCCTTCTCGCATCCTAGAGTCCGGTCCATCGGGGTGGGGGGTTGGGCATGGGCTGTAAGAAAATTATTTCTTTCCTATTATGTGGTCTTATATTAATCAGTTTTCTTATTGGAATATTGCTATTCCATGATATATTTGGTGACTTATTAAATTAAGTATAAAAGAATATTTCCTAATAATCTCTACTTTGATGGACGGTTGAGATTAATTCTACGGAAACTTAATGAGGATTTAGGTCCTCTCTCCACCTATAAATTGATGTCTTTGTTCCATTGAAAAGATATCCTTATTGTAAACTTATGACGAATCCTTATGAGCAACATCCTGATGAATTTGATGGCTGCCGATTCACAACACATAAGGTTCATAGGCAAGGGGAGAGAAACCTGAACTCCTACACAAGGCTCGCAGCAGGACATCAAGCTCTCCGCTACAATGAGTAAAGGTAAATAATTCTGCAAACCTTCGTGATTCTATTATGTGATTGAATATGATGTTTAAAGATCCTAGGGACAATTATGTCATGTAAAATTATGCTTACATGGGCTACCTCCTCCGTCATCGGGGAGTCCTCCTTCTCTTGCTGATCATATATAGGGTTTGATCGATTCTGTTTTGTTGACACTCTTGTAACAAAACCGAAAAAAATGATTTTGAGTGTTGAGGGAATGGTTGTAATTCCTTTATTACAGATAGTGATGATCAAATTGATATTTTAATATTAATTTTATTCACCAAACTCTAATATATATATATATATATATATATATATATGTTCTTTTAAATTTGATATTTATTCCTCCGTCGTTTCTTTTCTTTATACACCACTGTTTTTTGGTTTTTTGTACATTTCTTTGTACATTTATATTGGGATGGCGACTTTTGAATTTTGGTAATTAAATAGTGTTGAATTATATTTTATTTTATTTTTCAATGTAATGATATCCCATTAAAGCACTCCAAATCAAAATTTTATACCGCACGATTTTGAAGAATCTCTCACAAGCTGAAATCCGAATGGATAAAAGCACCATGAAACCCGAGTTTGTAATGAACGGAGCTAAGAAATTGCCAGCTAACTCAATGGTTTTGGAGCGCTTTAGTTGGGATATCATTACATTCAAAAATAAAATAAAATTAAATTCAATCCTATTTAAATATCAAAACTCAAAAGTCGCCATCACAATATAAATGTACAAAGAAATGTAAAAAACCCTAAAACAGTGGTGTATAAAGGAAAAAAACAGCAGGGGAATAATTGTCAAATTTAAAAGAAGAACATATATATTATAGTTCAGTGAATAAAATTTATATTAAAATATCAATTTGATAACCAAAATAAAGGAATTACAATCATGCCTCAACACTCAAAATTATCTTTTTCGGTTTTATTACAAGAATGTCAACTGAACAAGATCGATCAAACCCTAAATATGATCAGCGGGAGAAGGAGGAGGTTGCTGATGCCCAACCCCCGGTAACGGTCTGGACCTCAAGATGTGGACAAACTGATCCTTTGTTGGTTGAATCGGAGGAGGTTGTTGATGCCCAACCCCCGGTGACGGGCTGGACCTCAGGATGCCGAAAAACCGATCATCCTTTGCAGGTTGAACCGGAGGAGGCTGTTGATGCCCAACTCCCGGTGACGGGCTGGACCTCAGGATTCCGAAAAACCGATCATCCCTTGCTGGTTGAACCGGAGGAGGTTGTTGATGCCCAACTCCCGGTGACGGGCTGGACCTCAGGATGCCGGAAAACCGATCATCCCTTGCTGGTTGAACCGGAGGAGGCTGTTGATGCCCAACTCCCGGTGACGGGCTGGACCTCAGGATGCCGAAAAACCGATCATCCCTTGCTGGTTGAACCGGAGGAGGCTGTTGATGCCCAACACCCGGTGACGGGCTGGAGCTCAAGATGCCGAAAAACCGATCATCCCTTGCTGGTTGAACCGGAGGAGGCTGTTGATGCCCAACTCCCGGTGACGGGCTGGACCTCGGGATGCCGAAAAACCGATCATCCCTTGCTGGTTGAACCGGAGGAGGCTGTTGATGCCCAACTCCCGGTGACGGGCTGGAGCTCAAGATGCCGAAAAACCGATCATCCCTTGCTGGTTGAACCGGAGGAGGCTGTTGATGCCCAACTCCCGGTGACGGGCTGGACCTCGGGATGCCGAAAAACCGATCATCCCTTGCTGGTTGAACCGGAGGAGGCTGTTGATGCCCAACTCCCGGTGACGGGCTGGACCTCAGGATGCCGAAAAACCGATAATCCCTTGCTGGTTGAATCGGAGGAGGATGTTGATGCCCAACTCCTGACAGATCGTCCCTTGTCGGAGAAATAAAAGTGTCTGGTGAAATATTGTTTTCTTCCACCATTTTTCTTCCTGCCATTGCAGAGTTTAAGCCGAGAGATAGGAAAAGGAAGATGAAAATGCAGATTGTATTCTCAAGGAAACGGGAAGAAGTCATTTTTATTAATTCTTGATGTGTTCGTGTTGATATTGCATGCAAAGCATCTGTTTAAATACCCGTGGTAATCACGCCGGTGAGTTAATCAGTTTAGATTGCTGCTCCACATTTGGTATTAGCATTTTTACTGATTTTGGTGTTTGATGTTTTTGATCGATCAAACGGTAGGATTTTTGTTTAAAAAATCTGTATTCTAATTTTAGCTTGATTTTCTCTTTTTTTGCAGTAATATCTTATCGAGGATCAAATCCATTCTCTACACAGTTAGCATACGGTGATTAATCTTCTAATAATAATAATATAATAATTATTATCAGGGCCAATTCTAAGTTTTCTAAGGTATTATATTAGGTATATATGAAGCAAACAAAGAATGTCTTCATGTTTATGTTTATATTTTATTCATATTATTAGTTTGTTCTTGTCAATTTTTATTGACTTAATTTTTTTATGTGATATTATGTTGTAGATAAGAGTATGAGTATGTAAATTCTTTTCTTGTTTTTTAATTAGTACTTTATATTAATTTCATTTAGACTACCTTATTGTTATTAATAGTTTTAATTTGGAGAAAAGTCTTTAAAAATAAAGTACATGTGGGATTTTTATTTTATTTACTTCACATCTCAAAAAACCTAGAACAGGTCTTGAATCCTTAATAATATTTATAGTATTAGAAGATTAATTATCATTTGCTAGCTGTCTCGTAGAGAATGGATTTCATTCTCAATAAAAATAATACTGCAAAAAAAATCAAGATAATACTGCAAGAAATTTTACAAAATCCTATACTTTGACTTGACAACGTACGCTCTCAATTGATGCTCAAGATTTCCGAAAATTATTATATTGGATTTCTCACATTCAAATTATTTATATGGTAAATTTTGTTTGTGTGTTCACGTGTAAAATGAACTAAATTAAGTTAGAAAAGTATATAAAGTTTAGAAACATATAAAACATACAAACAAATTTAATAAACACGTGAACTATTCATGCTATTATAAAATTTATGACAGGACGATTTCACCCAAAACATTCTTTATTGAAAGAGCAACCGGATTGTGGTGAACCTGGTTTCATAATGATTTATATAAGTGTTTATAGTTTAATCAGAAACTTATCTTTCTATAACCATGTGTTTATTATATCTGGTACTTTAAATTATAATCTACCTGTCGGGGCTCGAAAGATAGTGAACTATGTCTGAGTATGGTAAAATTTTCCTCTAGTAAAGTTTGCAGTGATATTCACGTGTAAATCGTTTATCTGACTTGGATATAATATGCATAATTTTATATACATTATTATGATTTAAAATGTACAAATTGACTCTAGAAATATATCGCGATCGTGGTACCCTGGTGTACCAAATAATAAGCCTGGTTTCTAGACATAATGCAGTGGACTGGAATATACCTTTTTTGTAATGAAAGGAAAAAGGCAGGGATGGTTATACAAATAAAGCGAATTTAAATGGCGGCGGCAAGAAAGGTCGCCCCCTGTTTCCCCTGTTTCCCACAGGTTGCGAAATCCGCCTTGTATTTCGCCACCCCAAATCAATCAATATAAAACGCCTCTCTACAATTCACATTCAATAAACATTCATAATCATCATTCATCGACAATCAATTCTGAAGATGGCGGATTCTGGAAGTCCCCAAAATACGTCCTTCGATTCGATCAGGGAATGGGTTTCTGAGCACAAGCTTCGCACTGTTGGTAAAACTTCATCCTGGTCCTTTTGTTTGATTCATTTACTCTTTTTTCGTCAGTTGTCTGAATGATTTTGTTTGTCGTATGAATCAAGGGTGCTTGTGGTTGAGCGGAATAGCTGGATCCATTGCTTATAATTGGTCTCAGCCTGCCATGAAAACCAGCGTCAAGATCATTCATGCTAGGTACTCGCTTTTCTCTTTTTGTTCTAACCCAAATTTGGTACAATCTGTTCTTTTGTTTTAGAGCAATTTGGAGGTTGTTTTTATTTTGGATATTTGTATTGATTTTGTGATAGGATATTTGTATCTTTTAAGGATCACCGCCATTAATTAACTTAACATTAACATAGGTTTACATCTTCACCAGAATTAAGTTAATTTGCTTGTATGCAAGAAATCAAGATATATTTCCTTTTATATGTCTAATGTAACAGCTCATGTGTGTTTGAACTGGAATGGCCTTTTTGAAAACTGTGTTTGATTACTAGGTTGAGTTAGTAGTTTGCTAGTTTTGTTCAGAAGATGCTAACCAATGTTACATTCTCAATTTCTCATTGATCTCTCCATTCTGTTTCTCCTGCTCTCTTTTTCTTATAGCTTGATGATGATTAGTATGTTCAAGTCTTAGCCTTGTAATTCTATCACTTTTGTGCATTATTTTCATGTTCCTTTTTGTCTCGGTGTGTAAATCTAATATCCCGGGAAGATCAGTTGATTGTAGATGAAACTAAATCCTGAATGCTCACCTCATTCTGTTGGCGTACTTAGCTTCTGCTGTTGATTGAATGTGCCTTCGATTATACTGCTTCTACGTGTTATTGAAGGCATTTATGTTACTCGATAGGATGCTGAACATCTCCTTGTTTCATTTCAGGTTACATGCTCAGGCTCTGACCCTGGCTGCCTTGAGCGGAGCTGCTGTAGTTGAGTACTACGACCACAAAGCTGGGAAAACAAAAGACCGATACCCCAAGTTTATTCCACTCGATGCTCACTCCAACAAGGACTGATTCAGCTTACAATGTAGATGATGCTCCACACGCCGTTTTTGGTTCAAAATAGTTTTTGACTCGGGTTCATTAGGCCTTTGAGTCATGATTAGTATGTAACGAAGCATCCATCGGCGAGATGTAGTTATTTCTTGGAGATGGTAGTGTGGGATCAGCACTCTCAATAATACGTTACTTATTCTTATTTCAACCCATTTTGCTCGGGGAAATTGGCTCATCAGTTTCAGTTGCAATGTGTTCTCATCAGTTTGATCCTTTTTTCAGGAAAGTGAGATTGTTTTATAGCCATGGTAAAACTTTCTATACACAAAAAGACTTGGTTGAAATCAACAAAAAGTTTAATCAAAAGAAATGATAACAGGAGGCCATTAAATCCTAGGCAAATAATAGCATCATCATAGCAGCTTCACCACTAGAGCTTAACAAGGCAATTGGTCGCAGGAAGTATGAAAGCAATTCCAAGCAAAGGTTGTCTAATGATTCACTGAACATTAACCAGAAAAGATAATTGTACAGATTCATCATTCTACCAATAAATCCTGATTAGTCCGACACGAGTAAACAAGCCAGATTCAAAATTCTCAATTAACTACTACAGTTAAAGACACTGAGCAAATTAAAGACATAGTTCTCTCTTTGACAGATGCAAAGAATCTTCTTCCTCAGCCTCATTCTCAGCAATGTTGAAGTATCTCAGTTCATACACATTGCAGTCCTTGTTGGAGGCAATGAGCTTGAAGGTTGTGTAGTCCAAAGGCTTACACCAATGCGCAAACAAAAAAATTTATGTATTGTAAAATTCTACCGTCTAATACTCTTAGAATATCGAACTACATGTGTTTTGTCATTAACAACTATATATAACTATGTACATTATTAGCGTAAAAAATTTAAAATGGATGAACTATATTTTTTGATAAGTTCAACAATATTATATACAATAAAATTATCACAAGATCTAAATCCACAACCCAATATCCTAAGTACACAACCCATTTAGTGATAAATTTACTTAATCAACCCTCATTAAATTTAGCGTTCAATTAACATTAATTATTTCATTTAAATCCCTTAAGTTTTGAATAATAAATTTTGGATTCAAGATTTTTGTTAAATTTAATTGTAGGCCCAAGAAATTCTCAAAACCTTTAACCTTCATAAGCTTATTTCAACACCTTCAAATTTAGGCTCTGTTTGCTAGAGCTTATTTCTTGGTGAACTGAACTGAACTGAACTGAATTGAATTGAACTGAACTGAAAATTAATGTAGAACAACTACTCGTGTTATGCAGATCACGAGAAAAACAAATAATGAACGTAAAAGGAAAGACACATATATATTGATGTGGTTCACCAATGTTGGTTACATTCACAACAAAAGGAGACGAATTTCATTAATATATAGACCATATTACAGGATTCTTATCGATGATAGGATATAAAGATGGAGGAAGCACTTTAAATAATATACTAAACTCTAATCCTAACTAGGTCAGAAATTAATGGACTAATAGAATCTCAACAGTAGTCACCTTATACCGTCGGGCTAAGGGCGACTCCACCCCAAACCAAGGCCAGGGTGCGCTCCACCCCTGGATCCTGGAATCAATAACCGAGTACCGAGACCCAAACTAGTTAATCGAAGTAGCTAATATATTCAACCCATCTAACCTACAACTCATTCAGTTAAAGCTCCATGCAACAATCCAAAGTCAAATGGATGAGATTTTATATATTTTTCGTTCGTTGTAACAACTAATAATGAAACAACGTCATGGATAAGTTATATTCTCGTTTTAGTTTGAACGTATTTACGTAATAACAACACCACTACTACTAACATTGGTGCTACAACCAAGTTTAGGTTTGGAGTCAAAAAATGTTTTTAGTGCCCATTATATACAAAAGTTTTAGACGTGTAAGTCATTTTTGATTTGGAAAAGTGATGATAGAGTACTGCGTGTGGGTGAAAGACAAGGAAGCCACTAAGTAAATTTAAGAGATCAAATGAATTTTATATACATGATCTAGCATTAGCGTACCCAGAAATTGAAATTATGAGGAGCCATTGTAGAATATAAAAAGTTGTATGTACTAAATTTTAATTTATAAAAATAAAAATATAAAGGTAATTTTGTAATTTTTTATTTTTGGGGTGGGCCAGTACTACATGGACCCTCCCTAGGTCCTCCACTGGACCGGATCCACTTAAGTATATAAGTCAACTCCCTCACAAATGAGAGGTAAGTTCATTGCTCATCGTCATTGTCACTAATAGTTCCCCTCGTTTGAATTGTAATTTGGGCATCGGAGCGGGCTACGACACCAAAACATAGATTTGGACTTTGGATAAGAACTAGTAGTAGTTGATAAAACATGAATCATAATTACAACAAAAGATGTAAGAGATATTTTTGAAAAAACTAAGAGATAAATTACACAAATTTAAAATATTAAAATATTACTCACCTCAGCTCAAGGGAAGCGGCCAAACACGGCAAATGTGATAAAGAAAATTCTGATCACCTCTGCAATCACCTATACATCCCATGTGATGGGAACCCTAATCCTATTCCACATAGGTACCCAATCTTTATTGTATTAGGATGTTATTTATTTTTTCTTTTTCCTAGTTAGAAAGCTAATTCCAATATAAGATGTCAGGCTCCTATGTTTTCATTATCAATTCAATAAAACTCATTCTTGAATCAAAGATTCAATAGGTTGACAAACCACAAATCAAAGGTCATATCCCCTTGAGGTATCGAACCTCATCATTTGGTATCTAGAGCCACGTACGGAATATTTTTTTTTTGATTTCTTACAATGACGGTTAAGGAACTTGAAGAATGCGCTGATCGTCAGGATGCCCATTTGAGTGCTCTTCAAAAGGAATTAAGCGATCAGACAGGTGCTATTAGACAGGAATTAAGCGATCAGACATGTGCTATTATACAGGAATTACGCGAGCTGTGTCACTGGTTTCGGCGCTTGGAAACAAACAGTCGTCCAATCCAGAACCTCCTCCGCCACCTCCGCCACCTCCTAACTCGAGCCGTTCTGCTCGCCTCGACTTTCCCAAATTTGAGGGTACTGATCCAGCCAACTGGATTTTTCAGGTCGAACAATACTTTGCTCTGAATTCGACTCCTGCTAACCAAAAAGTTGCCATGGCGGCTCTTTACCTTCGTAGTACTGCTGCGATAGCCTGGTATCGTTGGAAAATTTGCCAACTCGGGAACTATCCCGAAGTCCATTTTCACATTCTCTTTGTCAACGCTTTGGTTCTCGGGAGATTTTAGATCCCATGAGTAGGGGTGATAACGAGTCGATCCGATCACGATCATCACTATGTTCATGATCGACTCGTTTAAATTTTGAGGTGATCACGATCCGATCGCGATCAAAGCGATCAAAATAATTCATGATCATGATCGGATCGTTTAAAAATTATAATGATCGCGATCTGATCGCGATCGACTCGTTTAGATAATCGATCAGATGATCAATGATCAATAACGATCGGCTCGATCAAATGATCAATGATCAATCATGATCAGTTTAAAAGTTTTTTAAAAAAGTTAAAAATTAACAAATTACTAGAAAATAATTCATTTAGATGTATATATTTATATTATATTAATCGATTATCTTATCGATCGATATCGATCACCTTATCGATCTGTTCGCGATCATGATCGAGTTTTAATGTCTATGATCGTTGATCGTTCATTTATTAAACGATCAAAAAATTTTGATCATGATCGGCTCATTTATTAAATGAACGATCTCGATCCGATTTTTAACCGATCCGATCGCGATCCGATTAACGAACGCTCGTGATCGTGCTCACCCCTACCCATGAGTATGTTGGCTAAACTCTCTCAAACTGATACGGTGTCCGCTTACATCACCAAGTTTCCGCTTACATCACCAAGTTTGAGACGTTGATTAATTTGGTTCCGGGTTTAGACAATGATCACCAAGTTAGCTTGTTTTTGTCTGGATTACGAACTGATATTCAAGCCGGTGTGCGTCTTCTTACATTGTATCAAGTGAATGAAATTATGAGTAGAACCACAATCTACAAGAACCGCAAGAGCTGTATTCTTGACCTGGGATGTAGCGCGTATCGTCTCAGAACCGACAGAACTGGAAAGAGCATGCAAGGAAACATGCAGAGGTTGCTCCGGTTCATCAGGCTCAAACTCCAAATCTTCATAGGCCGGGTAAGCATCCAGAAGGAATGACCGGAGGCACGGGCGATGGTTTAGAACCAAAAACTGAAGGATTAGAACGGAAAGTTACCGAATAAGTGGAGCGAGAATTGCTGATAGAAACATTGAACGTCCGAGTAGCAGCAATAGCATCCTCCTGATTCATGGCTAGTACAAATTCATGAGACAAATCGCGTGGCTCAAGAAGACACACACCGGCTTGAATATCAGTTCGTAATCTAGACAAAAACAAGGTAACTTGGTGATCATTGTCTAAACCCGGAACCAAATTAATCAACGTCTTAAACTTGGTGATGTAAGCGAACACCGTATTAGTTTAAGAGAGTTCAGCCAACGTACTCATGGGATCTAAAATCTCCCGAGAACCAAAGCATTGACAAAGAGAATGTGAAAATTGACTCCAGGATAATTCCCCCAGTTGGTGAATTTTCCAACGATACCAGGCTATCGCAGCAGTACTATGAAGGTGAAGAGCTGCCATAGCAACTTTTTGGTCAGTAGGAGTCGAATTCAGAGCAAGGTATTGTTCGACCTGAAAACGCCAGTGGCTGGATCAGTACCCTCAAATTTGGGAAAGTCGAGGCGAGCAGAACGGCTCGAGTTAGGAGGTGGCGGAGGAGGTTCTGGATTGGACGACTGTTTGTTTCCAAGCGCCGAAACCAGTGACATCAGCTCGCGTAATTCCTGTATAATAGCACATGTCTAATCGCTTAATTCCTGTCTAATAGCACTTGTCTGATCGCTTAATTCCTTTTGAAGAGCACTCAAACGGGTAACCTGACTATCAGCGCGTTCTTCAAGTTCCTTAACCGTCATTGTAAGAAATCAAAAAAAAATATTCCGAACGTGGCTCTAGATACCAAATGATGAGGTTCGATACCTCAAGGGATATGACCTTTGATTTGTGGTCTGTCACCCTATTGAATCTTTGATTCAAGAATGAGTTTTATTGAATTGATAATGAAAACATAGGAGCATGACATCTTATATAGGTCCTGTTTGGTAGAGCTTTACTTATAAGTAAAGTTGGGTGAAAAGTACTTCTTTTTAAAGTTGATGTAACCTACTTTTATTTTTTATACTAAAAATAGCTTCTACTTTCATAAAAAGATGATTTTTAGTAAGTTACCAAACACAAAAAACTACTTTGCTTCAAATTAAAGTAGATAAAAAGTAATACCAAACAGAGCCATAGGCCTCTCTATGAAATTAGCTTTCTAACTAGGAAAAGGAAAAAAAAAATAACTATCTTAATACAATAAAGATTAGGTATTACGCCTATTATGTAACCAATACCTATATGGAACAGAATTAGGGTTCCCATCATCACCATGCCATAAATGTTATTTATCAGCTAAGTAGTATTTCAAATCAAACAAATGTGTGGAAAACTAAAAGTAACATTCTTGCACGTTGAATCAGATTGATGCATTCTGGAGAAGTGAGATAATCCAAGGCATAAAACTCTTCCGGAACGACCATCCTTCATCCTCAACCGACCTTCTTCCATTTTCACGATTTCCCCCTCCTTCTTCGGATCGTTGCTCATCTTGATCTTCTTGATGAGAGATTATCCAAGAGTTTTGGTATCGAAGGGCTTTTGTTTTCTGATGAATGTGAACGAACGAACGAATGAGTAATTCTATCTCTGCTAAATTTATATGTAATCAACCAAAAGTTGAGTAATTCTAACGCAAGTCCAAATAAGGAAAATTTCATTGCTATCACCTCATCATAACTCACTACCACCTCATCAAACCTCGACGCCACCTCATCAAACCTCGGTGCCAGTTTATCAAACATGTCACCTCATCAAAACATTTATGTCAATTCATCAAACCTCACCAAAAAGAGTGTTTATTTGGTCCTGCCTCTCAGCCTCACCCAAGAATTGGTCCCAAAAGTTTAGGTAAAAAAAAAGTAAGTCAATATCAAATGGATAAGATCCGTTTACCATCAACAAATTAATTTTTACTTGAAAAATAAATCAACCATATATGACCCGTGAACTTTCCATAAATATAACAGATTAAAGATCGATTTTTAAGGAAAGTTCTATCTTTAATCTACTGTATCAAGTTGTTAATTTTAAGCAATTTCTCCATGCAGGTCCATTTTTCTCTTGCAGGTCCGTATTTTTACCATAATGCCCCCTGATAGAACCCTATGATTTCAAGCCCATTTTTTGTCTTAACAATATTATGGGTATTATGGTAAAAACACGGACCTGCAAGAGAAAAATGTACCTGCATAGAGCAACCCCCTAATTTTATCGGCATATGTTCTACTTTCAGTTTCTAAAAGGAACCGTTATTGATTAATTTAATTTTGCTTTGAGATTAGTATTTGTGGGCAGATTAATATTGGTAGTGCCACTATAATTAAAATTCAGTTCCATTAAACTCTCATTGCCTATAACTAATTTTTTTTTCCTTTAAATCAAACTGAATTAAAATAAACTTAAAGTAAATTGACTTAAACTAAATATTAGTAAATCTAAAAAAATTGAATAAAATTTTATCAAAATTTGTCTGGACTATTTGAAGGTATTTATTAAAATTTTAATTACTAATAGAGTGAAATAAATTTAATTGAACTAGAACTAAAAATTTGATATGAAACTAAATGTAATTGAGTTACCCCTAAAGAATTTGGATTGGATTGCAGATGCATCTAGCAAGTTGTCAAACCCCATGGTATGCGCTCTATATTATTTTAGAAAAAAAAATTTGAAGCAAAGAAATTATATTTTAGAATTCTGGAAAACGTCCAGAAACGAATGACAAAAAACTTGGAAGAGTATCTCAAGTATTAGCTAACAAGGGCCTCGACTTCGCATAGTTCGCTAGACCATGGGCAACAAAATTATAATTCCTCGGGACCCAGAAGGGGCCCTCTAAGTGATTCCGATCTAGCGTAAATATGATTCGGTCAAGGACCGACTCACATATGACCGGGCAAGCCACCTCACGTCGAACCATCTGCACAACCTGAATAGCATCACCGACAATGCAAACTTGCGACTGGTTAACAACTTCCGCCAGCAACAGGGCTTCCTCTAGCGCCAATGTCTTAGCCAGTAAAGGGTCCTGGACGTGGGGAAATCTCCTGGTAGCTGCACGAAGGAAGACACCCCATGTATCAAAAGCCACATTACCGGTAACCGCTGAATCACCATCTATACCCGCATCAAAGTAAATCATGTCGTTCCGGAAGTCCTATGCCTATGGATTATCTCTACTGTCGTCTGCTCTTGGGTCAAGACCTTTATGGAGTTGGCGAAGTATTCATGGGGCTCTGGAGTTGATCCATTTATTAAAGATGTTGTGATCGTTTTGTGCTAAATTTATTGAATAAGGGCGAGCTAAATTCAAAAGTAAATTACACATATTGTGCTATTTTCAGAGGAGTCTCAGCCCGACCTAATAACTCAATTCAGACCAGACAAGCTAGTAGAATCCAGCCTATCATGGGATACATCGTCGCCTAGTACGTACTTTTAAAAAATTTAAAACCTAATATGAAATCAATGACTATTCGATGAAATGGAATAAGTATTGGGTTGATTTTGCATTTGAAATATCTTTTGATTTATTTTCACTTCAAAATTGGGCTTATTATTGGGTTTAATTTCACCTTAAAGCTCAAAACTCAAAACCAACTAAACCCGTAACCCTAAAGCCTAAGCCCAAAAAACCTTAAACCCACTAAATTTGTTTAAGTAATCATATGGGTAACCTTGCTTAACTAACAATAGTAACTAAATTGAATTGAATTACCAAAAGTTAATCCGTAATTGAGTTTCCATAAATACTAATAAATAAAGGCTGATGTTATTGCCCGAACTATTTTTAGTGGTCAGGGCAAAATAAACATCTATTTTTTAATTTGTCCATCATTAATTAAATTATTTTAATTTATTTCCTAATTTACGGGATTATGACTACATTCGTTGTCTTGTCGAAATCCAAGTACCAAGTGGAAAAATAAACAAATGGAAGAGACACCTCGCCTAACCGCTAATTTGTTAATGTTTCAGCAGTAAAATTTACTATTGTTATCGGAACATAGATAAGACTAATTTGGATACTGAAGTAACGAAATTTACGGAACCATACTTTTCGAGCTACGCTGGCGGTATTGGGCCCATGATCGGCAATGTGGCACTAAGGGGTGATGCTCGACATGCTTTTATTCCTGGCCTTAGCCTGTGAATCTGTCGCCGATGAAGTACAAGCATAACCTGATGATACAAAATGCGTCACCTAATAATAGGAAATGTGATGACGCATCTACTTGAGAAAATTTCCAGTAAAATACACGGGCACGTGAGAGGAACTTAAGCAAGATACAGAGGTATAGTCTCACGTGAGACATACTTGGGTAGGAGGAAAAGAATGGTGAGTCAGCAAGGAAAATGAGCAAGGCAGGCGCTCTATGACGCCTATAAAAGGAAGGCACAATCAGCCATTCCAGAAAAGTTCTCTAACTCTTGAATACAGAGTTTTAATCTTTCAAAGCACGAAATCTCATCATCACACTAGAGCTACCACCCCCGGGGTAGCGCCGAGGGGTCTGTTTTGCAGGTGTCGGAAGACAAGCCCTTAACAGTTATTCATCCGACGCTCAGGAGTTCAGATAGATAGCCACATCAGCAGGCATTTTATTGATCTACATCTCTAACCCCTTGGATACTTCCAGCATCTGAGGCACTCTTTTACTAGTGCGGATTATCCCCGCATCAGTTGGCACGCCCGGTGGGACCCCACTTAGAAGGTTCTACTCTCGACCGTCATGTCGGAACCACGAAGTGCCGACCTGGTCGGCCACGCAAATCTACTGCTACCCCGGTTTCAACAGCGGCAAATACAGATGAGGTGATACAAAACGAAGACAATCCCACATTGTTGCAGCTACAAGTCGAAGGACAGAGGCGAAGGAACACGCCAGAGGGCTCACGCGAAGGGGAGCCTATCACAGAAGGAGAAGAGGATGAGGCCGAGGACAACCCTTTGGAGCTAGGTATGGGAGTACTACCTGGAGCAGGACAAACAGAGACCGCTCAAGACAGTTAGAGGCCGACGAGCACAGTTCAAAACAACCTGAGGCCACCTGGCATAGCTCGGAACAACTCCAGGCAGAGGGGCGAAGATCTATCGGCGTTAGATTTCATAATGGCCCATAAGGAGTTATATCACCAGTGAATGATACAACATCGATCGGAGAGAGCATGAAGGGGGACCTGCCCCACCCGCGAGGCCGTTAATCAACTTGGATGCTCTGGATAGGCTAAGGGAGCCCAAGAGAAGGATGCAGGTCAGTTCTAGCACGGTACCTCCAACCATTGCACCTCTAAGGACTGGCGCAGAGATAGGAAATCTCCAGTCGAACCATTTGCATAGAAGAGCAAGACAGGGATGATGGGCATGTCCTCCAGGGCCGGCGTTGCCGCCGGTATCATTTGCAACACCCGAATTCTTAGTCTAAACCCCGATGAGGTTACCCAACGAGCAGTTACTTGCAGGGTATTATGATATGGGGATCTCCGGGGGATGTCGGAGAATGGGAATAAGCCATCTGATGGCCTCGGCTGGAACATGAAGACATTATGGAGGGAATCAAGGAAAGCATCAAGAGGGACACCAATGAGGGTATCAAGGGAGAGGTTACGAGGAAAGATATTACAGAAATGAGGATGAGTACCCATCGGATGAGTTCCCACAAATTCTTTGGAAACACGCTTGGATAAGTTGATCGGAAGGAATGGGGCTAGGCCCCTCTCCTTGGATTCCGGAGATTCTGGCCGAACCATGGCCTCAAGGGTTAAGGCCGCCAAAGGGGATTCCTACCTATAATGGAGAAACGGATCCTGAGTAGTTTTTGGGAACCTATCAAACCTTGATGATTTCTAGGGATATCCCACACAACTTGAGGTGCAAGTTGTCGGGATGCTACCTCCGAGGCAACTGTCTGATATGGTGTAACTCTCTTCCGAGGGAGAGTTTGAGGAGTTTTTATGATTTCAGCCGAGTCCTGCTATACAGGTATTCCCAATTGAAGAAGTCAGGAAAACTGTTGGCTGAATTGTTGGCAACCAAGCAAAAGGCCTCGAAGGAACCAATGGAATACTATAAGAGGTACATGGACGACATTATGCATGTACCAGACATGCAGCAGCAAGAGAGGGCTGTTATCAGTGGATTCATCAACGGCCTGAGGGACGAGGCGTTGTTCCGGAAGCTGATGGAAACATCCCAAGCACTTTCCACGCGCTACAGATTGACATGCAACTATACTGCGCTGTCAACGATGCGACCCGCAAGAGGAAGGAAGATAATTATAGCCTTCTCTCGGGAAAAGGCGACAAGAAGAAGGCACCTGAAACAGGAAAGAGGGATTCAGGAGCAATGGTAACCGGGAAGTCTCGGGTAGAAATTTACACACCGCTAATCATGCCTCGCTCGGAGATACTAACAGTGTACATGAATCTATTCGACAATCCCCCTCCGATCCAAGGGATCCCATCGAAAGAAAATGCAGAGAAGTGGTGTGCTTACTACAAATCTCATGGGCATACCACGGACGGTTGCCGCACCCTAAGGAATGAAATAGAGAAATTAATAGAAAGGGGGTAGCTGAGAGATTGCGTGGCCTCAGAAGCCAGGAAGAAGGGGCAACAACAGTTCGGGAAAAAGAAGTGGAGATGAGCTAACCAGTATGGTACCAACCAATATTCGAACCAGCCTCGGATCCAAGGAGGAGAGCAGACTTATGGAAACAATGGGGGCCAAGCCTTGAATCAATTTGTAGCAGTTGCTCAGGACCCCGAGTCCATCCCAAACCGAATGATCAATGTTATCTGTGGGATGGTAGGGGACAACTGCTAATCGGTAACGGCACTGAAAGCACAGACTAGGTATGTGCCGTTAGGAAAAGAGATAGCTAAACGTTTCCGACCTGATGAAACCATAACCTTTTCTGAAAAGGATGCAGTGCCCACCCAGGCCCTACACTCAAATCCGATGGTGGTCACAGAGAGATCGAAGGCTTCGCTGTAAAATGAGCTTTTATAGATGATGGTAGTATTGTGGAGATAATGTTCGCTACCTGCTTCGACCAATTGGGAATAGGAAGGCAGAATTCAAGGCCACCGATGTCATCATTGTCAGGGTTCACTGGAAAAGCTGAGATGCCCCTCGGCATAATCACCCTTAGAGTGACAATGGTAGACGACAAGGACAGAAGCCGTCGGACGTTAGCATTATTCAATTTCGCGGTGATGGACGCTCCATCTCCCTGCAATGCCATTCTTGGGAGGCACTGGTTGACACAGGCCAGAGTGGTGAATTGTCCTTATTTATTGACAATGAATGGGTTGCATCTGTCCGAGGTAGCCAGACAACGGAAATGAGCTGCATGCTAACGGCAATATTAGATGCAAGAAGGACTGTAGGGGGCACCCATCAAGGATAGGTTAGCAAAGGAAGCACAAGGGTCAAAAGTTTGCCTTTAGAAAAAGGCAAAGCAAAGGAAGGGAAACGCTCTGAGGTATCAGACGAAAAGAAAGGTGTCAATACCTCGGACACAGATGAGGAGAGCCCAGAAAAGGAACTGTCAGGAAATGGGGTCGAGGTGATAATGGAGGAAAATTGAATCAGGTAAACCCCCTTTTTTATTTAAGGATTTTTTGAGGAAAGAAAAAAGGAATTTGGTGTGGATACACTTATGCCAGTAACATGGATACTCATACGTCTGATGGTAGGTGGCGTGGATACGTAAAAAAGATGCAAGGTATTGGATAATACTTTTGCGGGAAAATAAAGGGTGTGGATACGCCCGAGGAGAAAAATTACTAGGTATTGGATAATACTTTGTAATAGGAAGTCGGGACCTCGAGGTCGCTCCCACAATGGTGCCCCACAAAAGAAGGGTTTTTTATGAAGGAATTCGGGTTCAGATAATTAAAGGTTTTAAAAGAATCCAAGATTTTTAAACCATCGGATGGATGCCCTCATCAGAAGAGGCCCATCTGGTGAACGAATAAGAAATAATTAAAGGGTTAAAAATTTAAAGTTTTTCAAACCATCGGATGGATGCCCTCATCAGAAGAGGCTCATCCCATGAACGAATAAGAAATTATTAAAGGGTTAAAAATTTTAAGGTTTTTAAACCATCGAATGGATGCCCTTATCAGAAGAAGCCTATCCGATGAACGCATAAGAAATAAATTTAAGGGTTAAAAATTTTAAGGCTTTCAAACCATTGGATGGATGCCCTTATATGAAAATGCCCATCCGATGAACGCATAAGACATAATTTAAGGATTAAAGACTTTAAGGCTTTCAAGCCATCAGATGGATACCCTCATCGGAAGAGCACCATCTGATGAACGCATAAGATAAATTTAAGGCTTAAGGTATTTGCAAGGCCAGATGTCTTCGGGTATATCCGAATATTGCATGATTTCGGGAAGCTGACTACTCTCGCCAGAAGGGGGAAAGAGCACGACGATTTGGCTTGGATAGTCAAACCATGAGGTTACGAAGGAAATCACGATAAAAGGTACGAGAATAATTTCTTTCAGTATATGCTTTCGAACATTGGGCATTCTTTGCACCCGATGTTCTAAAAAAGGGAGAAGGAGGGGATAAATATTAAATGATACATATGCACAAGGGAAAAGAATTTAGATGCATAAGGTAAAACGTAGAAAAGAAGGATGCACAAAAGGGAAGGCAGAGCAAAAGTATCTTTTTCTTAGATGTTAAATAAGGAAGGACAGATTTCAAAATAAGCAAGAAAAGAAAAATTACAAAGAATAGATGCAATAGAAAGTTAAGAGCCGGGACGGGTGGCACCGGGAAGCTGGGTCCGAGGTTTCTTGCAAATTACCTTTGGACAACCCTCCTAAAAGCCCACAGAGAATCCATATAAGAAAGGATGAGTGCAGTATTCGGAGTAAACATGGGCTTCAAGGCAGACTCCTAGGTCATTTATAACGTCTCCGGGAGGAGGTGAATTAGGAAGAGAGTCAGGAGGAGAATCAGAAGAAGACGAAGGAGAGCCAGGGGAGGGTAAAGGCCCATCTGGAGCAGATAGGGCTCGGAGAAAGGAAGCCGAGAGAGGAGGAGAGGTTGAACAGAGAGCTTCCCAGATTTTGGGAGCCAATTGGCCTAGAGTCTTGTTCAGAAGGCACTGGAACTTATAAAGATAACGCTGCTTGGCACCAGGTTTATAGAAAAGCTTCTAGTAATCGAGCCGGGGTGCCCCAGGAACCCATCCTCGTATTTGCTTGTAGACCCATGTGGTCTGATGGTCGTTTGACTCGGTTAAGACTTCTTTTACGGCTTTCTCAAACTCGGGGGATCGGATGATCTCTTCTGAAAGGGCAGCACTATACTCATGAAGGTTGGAGCCATCCCTCCAGGGTTGTAATTCTTGCTCGAGTTCGGACAATCGAGATTCTAGCTCAGCCGAATGGAGTTTCTCTTGCTCCAACTCCCGGGCAAGGATAGAGGATCGATGCTTTTCCTCGGAACATGAGAAAGGCGGCGTTGGTAAGCAGATTCTAGGAAATCTCGGAGATAGGCCGATCCAGGTATCTCGGAGGAAAAGTCAGGTACCTGAAGCATGAAAGGTTAGATGGTAGTAATAAAGTGCATATGAAGCAGAACACCGGAGAGAAAAGGGAATTACCAGAGGATCGGAGCGAGAAGCCTGCAACCGTGAGTCAGCTGGGGAAGGCAAGGGTTGAGGGATCGGAGCCTTAGTCCGAGGTCTTTTCCGGCTACAACTTAAAGGACCACTGGCAAGACGCCGACCAGATAAGAAAGAGGAACAGGCACAGAGACCACAGAGCCGGTACCCACAAGTAGAGCCTCACTCGGGGGGCTCGGACCGTCCAACTCCGGCAAGATGGTAGAATCTGGAGCTGGATGGTAAGACGGATCATCCTGGAGGAATCGCAACACTGAAAAAAGGAGCAGAATAGATTAAAAATCAGAAATACAAGGAAAAAGGGAAATCAACCATCGGAACAAAAGAAAGAGTCTTGAAGGGTAACTTTGATCGGGTCAGACGGCGCGATAGTAAGAAGTGGAGAAAACCTCGTCTGGGTATACCTCTGGAGGCCAAGAAAATCCCCCGTTCTCAGGAATCCAGTATTGAGATAAGTATACTGGGTTGTTCAGCAGAATCTCGTAATCCGAGAGTAGCTCATTAGGGAGCCAAGGTACCCGATCCTCAGATGTGATATCACGGTTCCACCAGGGAGCCTGATAGGTCTGATGGTCATAAGATTAATGACCGTCCACTAACCATCCCTTCGGATAATTGACGAAACCTCGGATGAAGTGGGTATCGGGAATGCGGGATGCAAAGCCAAAGATACCAGGAGTTCGGCTTGCGTTCCCGGAAAGACAGAAAAAAGATCGTAACAGGTCCACAGACTCAGGACCCCCACATCGACGATAATTGACTAGAAACGTCATGATAATTACAAACTCGTTGGGATTAATTTGAGCAGGGGAAATCTTGCAGTGGTGAAGGAGATCAGAGTATAAAGGAGGGAAAGACAGGCTTAGGCCATACTGGAACAGACGCTTTGGAATGCATGGCCCATTGGTTTGATATCCATCTTAGTCTAAGGGAATAAGTTAAGCATCCATCGCCAGAGGGCAGAACATCTGGTAGGCGGCTTTGATGTTCTCAACGCGGATCCAATCCTGCGATGGATCAGCAGGGGGTCCGTGAACATTAGAGACGATCATCAGCGGACGGATACGTAAGAATTCACTTGGGGCTTCACCAGTTCCTATCTGAGAATCAAGACGGCGAGAGCTGGGACCCTCACCAAAAGGAACAATCTTGGGGCGAGTCATATCACTGCTAGAATATGAGGCAGTAACGCTATCAGAAGATTTACCAGAAACTGGCAAAGCCAAGCGAGAGCGATTTAGAGTAAGTGGACAAGAGTCTTCAGAAAAGAAAGAAGAATTGCAGGAAAGGTAATCAGCCATGCGAGTGGAGCGAAGAAAAGTGGGAAGGAATTTATAGTACAAATAAAAGGAACAAGGCGGTGGAAGATAAAGGGGCAAGGACAAGCAGTACCTAGGAAGATGACAAAATGATTAAGTCATTCGAAAGAAGGGGAAAATCGGAAACTGCGCAGCCGTCAGGCGAAAAATACGTCAATCAGGGCCCACCTATTAAAAGAATGTCACACGTGGATAACGAAACGGAAAAACCCACAAAGCTTTGGCTAAGAGAGTTCGGATAGGGGGAAGAAGGATCGGATAAAGTCAAGTCAAGCATTGCTCTTTCAGAGCTAATGCTCGGCTTGGGGGCTTGTGATGATGTAGAATGCATCACCTAGTAATAGGAAATGTGATGACGCAGCTACATGAGGAAATTTCCATGAAAATACACGGGCACGTGAGAGGATCTTAAACAAGATACAGAGGTACAGTCTCGCGTGAGACATACTTGGGGAGGAGGAAAAGAATGGTGAGTCATCAAGGAAAAGGGGCAAGGCAGACGCTCTAGGACGCCTATAAAAGGAAGTGATAATACTGGCCCAGAATCCGGCTGGGCCAGGAAGGTCCGCGGCCCATAACTATCAAAGCAGTATCTTTCCCGCTGGAAGGTACATCCGGATAAGGAAGAGGACATATGATGACAAAGGAAGTGGTCCTGCACCTTATCCCCAAGGCAGGTAGAGCTCGGCTATAAATACTAGTCTCAAACAGTAAACAAGGTATGTGACATATATCTCTCTATTTGATATTGAGTCTTTCCCGTACGATTTCCCTCGCATTACTACCCCCGTCTCATCATCACGCCGGAGCTTCCTCCCCGGGACGCCTCCCGGGGATTGTTTTGCAGGCCTCATCGCGGGTGTTCCAGCTAGGAGGCGCGGATAGCATCAAGTGCAGGGATACGGACGGTTTTGGTAGCATCAATTGGCACGCCCAGTGGGACCATTCCACCTTCGCACGATGGAGTCGCCAAGGAGAGGGCGCGGGCGCCCGAAGAAGAACGTGGCACCCTCAGGGGGTGGTTCTCTTCCACCCCCGGGGGACGAGGTGACCTTGAGGCAGTTGCAGGAGGAGGCTAGACACCAGCGGGAGCTAGGGGTACCGCAGGACGGCCATGTGGAAACTGCCTCCGACGAAGCTGACTCGGAAAGAGAGTACCAGGAGGAGCAAGAACCAAGGACCGCCGGGGGAGGCAGTCCCCGGACCCAGGGACCTGAAGCCCGGGAGGAGGGGCAATCCTTAGCCGAGGCGGAAGAAGTGGCAGCGTTGGAATTCATGAGAGCCAACAAGGAGTTGTACCGCCAGTGGGTACTCTCTACCCGGGAAAATCGTAGGCGGAGGGAGCCTGAGGGAGACCAGGCAGGACCTCTTCGGGGGTACCAAAGAGAGGTTATCGACCTGGACGGAGTCGTTCAGCCGCCAAGGGTACAGGGGCGTGTGAACTCTTCCACCGTCCCACCTTCATTCCCTCCAGGTCTCGGGGTCGGAGGGGGAATGGCTACGGGACAACAATCGGATTTGGTTCCACACGCTCCACCCTATTACCCGCGTTCCAGCTGGGGGGCGGGACAAATTGGATATGGCCTGCCAGCCATGCCGGTGGAGTCGTTGGGTTATCAGGCCCCTGGAACCCGGGGGAACCCGATCCAGTATTCCTTGCCCATGCACGGATCAATGGGGGTGAACTATGGTTACCAAGAGAAATACTATCGGGAGGACGATAGGATGCGGGGCTATCAGGTGGCTCAGCAGGACCCCAACTCTTTGGAGGCTCGACTAGACAAACTAGTGGGAAGAAACGGAGCTAGACCTACCTCCCCTTGGGTACCTCGAGTGCTTGCGTACCCATGGCCGCCGGGCCTTCGGACCCCGGAGGGAATCCCAACATACAATGGAGAGACAGACCCGGAAGAGTTTGTCAGGACGTACCAGAACCTGATGGTGTCACGGGACTTCCCGGAGGAATTAAGATGCAAGTTGGTGGGCTGTTACTTGAGAGGAAACTGTCTTTCATGGTTCGATTCCTTGCCTCGAGAAAGTCTCAGAGATTACTACGATTTCTCTAAGGCCTTGCTGTTCAGATACGCTGGGTTAAAGAAGGAAGGGAAGCAGTTGACCGAGCTTTTGGCTACCCGGCAGAAGGCCGCAGAAGGGTCAATGGAGTACTATCGAAGGTACATGGACGATAGCATGAAGGTTGTCGACAGACAGCAGCAGGAGAAGGCGGTGATTAGCGGGTTTATAAATGGCTTGAGGGATATGGCGTTGTTCCAGAAGTTGATGGAAAATATCCCGGAAACCTTTCACAACTTGCAAATGGCGGTGCAACTATACTGCGCGGTTAACGATGCCACGCGAAAGAGAAAGGAAGAATCTGGGGGATTTCTCCCGGACAAGATAGAAAGAAGGAGAGCGGCAGACCCAAGTAGGAGGGACCCCGCTCCCGCGACAGTAAACCGGGCAAGGGCGGACAGTTTCACCCCGCTCAGCAAATCCCGAACGGAGATTCATGCTATTCACAAGGATCTGTTCCCGGATCCGTTGCCCATCCATGGGACCCCGTCTAGGGAGAATGCGGACAAGTGGTGCGCCTACCACAAGTCTTATGGGCATGCGACAGAGGGGTGTAGGATGCTGAGGAACGAGATAGAAAAACTGATAGAGCGGGGACAGCTGAGAGATTGCGTGGCAGCGGAGGCAAAAAAGGAGAATCCCCGGGACCAACCTCAGGAGCCGCCCCGCAGGAGGTGGAGGCCTAACCCGGGGAGAGGAAACGGGAGAAACCAAGGCAACCAAGGCAACAGGGCCCCGGGGAGGCCTGCCATAGCCGCTGCACCGGTCCAAGCAGTGGAGCCGGCCCCAATACCCAACAGGATGATCAACGTGATCAGTGGAGAAGTGGGAGAAGCATGCCAGTCGGTTTCCGCTATCCGGGCCCGCACCCGGTATGTTCCCCCGGGGGAGATTCAGGGGAAAAGGTTTCGCCCTGATGAGTCTCTCACCTTTTCTGAAGCAGATGCAGCCCCGCCACAGATACCCCATTCTGACCCAATGGTGGTAACGGCGGAGATCGAAGGCTTCTTGGTCAAAAGGGTGTTTGTGGATGATGGAAGCAGCGTGGAGATCATGTTCGCTTCTTGCTTCGATCAGTTGGGAATTGGGAGACAGAACCTGAAACCCCCCTCGTCTCCCTTGTCAGGGTTCACGGGTAAACCCGAAGTTCCACTAGGTGTTATTCCCCTCGCAGTGTGCATGGTGGATGAGAAGGACCGGAGCAAGAGGATTTCGGTGACATGCAACTTCGCGGTTATTGATGCACCCTCACCGTACAACGTAATCATAGGAAGACCATGGCTAACCCAAGCCCGGGCAGCAAGTTGTCCGTATCTGCTGACGATGAAGTTCCCCACCGCGCAAGGTGTGGCGGTCGTGCGGGGTAGCCAAGCAGTCGCAAGAAGTTGTATGATGACGGCGGTCTTGGACGCGAAGAAAGCAGTAGGGGCGGTACACGGAGAAGCTCCCCGCCAAGAGTTGGAGGAGATGCAGGTGGCAGACAAAGGGACGGTCACGGTGGGAAAGGATCTCCCGGAAAAAGTAAAAGGCGCACTGAAGGAACTCTTGGCTAGGTACCAAGGAGTGTTCTCATGGAGCCCGGAGGATATGGTAGGAGTATTGCCGGAATTGGGGGTACACAAGCTGAACATAAGCCCGGCAACTAAACCAATCAGGCAGAAGAAAAGACCTGTAGCCCCGGAAAGAGCGGAATTTATAAAGAGTGAAGTTAAGAAGCTGGAGAGAGCCGGGGTGGTTGAGGAAATTATTTACCCAGAGTGGATAGCTAACCCAGTCCTAGTAAAAAAGCATGATGGAAACTGGCGCATGTGTATCGACTTTACAGACCTGAACAAATGTTGCCCCAAAGACAGCTATCCTCTCCCGAACTTGGACCGACTGGCGGAGGCCATCGCGGGGTATTCGGTGCTGGCCTTCTTTGATGCACACAAAGGCTATCACCAGGTGCAAATGGACGAGGCGGACAAGGCAAAGACTTCTTTTATTACCGATTTCGGGACCTTCTGCTACAAGAAAATGCCCTTCGGGCTGAAGAACGCGGGGGCCACATACCAGAGGATGGTGGACAAACTATTCAAGGACCAAGTGGGAAGAAACATGGAGGTGTATGTCGATGACATGGTGGTCAAAAGCAAGGCTTACGGGGTTTTCCTGAATGACCTGGAGGAGATGTTCGAAAAGCTAGAGCGGAGCAATCTAAAACTGAACCCCTCCAAAAGTACCATTGGAGTGGGTGCGGGGAAGTTCTTGGGGTTCATGGTGTCAAGCCGGGGCATCGATGTCAACCCGGAGAAGGTGGAGGCCATAGCCAAGATGACCTCTCCCAGGTCAGTGAAAGAAGTACAGCGGTTGACAGGGTCTCTCGCGGCTCTCAGTCGATTCCTATCAAAGGGGGCAGATAGGCAGTTGCCTTTCTTCAACATACTCAGGAGGGCCAAGGCGTTTGAGTGGTCCAAGGAATGCGAGAAGGCGTTTCAAAGTCTGAAAGAGCATCTTCAACAGTTGCCAACTTTAAAAAAGCCACTCCCGGGGGAGGAGCTTTTCCTGTACATAGCGGCGTCCCGGGAGGCAGTAAGTGCCGTGCTAATCAAAGAAGAGGAGGGAAGGCAGCACCCAGTCTATTTTGTTAGCCGGGCACTTCGGGGGGCAGAAACCCGGTACACCGAGTTGGAGCAGTTGGTTCTGGCTCTGGTTCATGCTTCAAGAAGGCTTAAACCCTACTTCCAGGGCCACCCCATAGTGGTCCTTACCAATTACCCGCTAAGACAGGTTATGTTCAAGCCGGAGGCATCAGGGAGAATGATGAAATGGGCCATAGAGCTGGGAGAATACGAAATCCGGTATGAGCCAAGGAGGGCGATCAAGGGCCAGGCCCTAGCGGACTTCTTGTTGGAATCAGAAGCAAGGATCAGTGAAGAACAGGAGATGCCTGAATCTCCGGAGAACACAACAAAGGCCGAGACAGACCCGACTTGGAAGTTGTATGTGGATGGATCGGCGCACTCCGGGGGCAGTGGAGCGGGAGTATTGTTGGTCAGCCCGGAAGGGAAGGAGTATCCCTATGCAGTCCAATTCACTTTCAAAACAACCAACAATGAAGCTGAGTACGAAGCCTTGATCGCGGGGTTAAGGTTGGCAAAGGAGATGGAAATCAAAACCCTCACGGCACACAGTGATTCCCAGATTGTGGTGCAGCAAGTAAAAGGAGAGTATGAAGCCCGGGAAAGGAGCCTGCAAAGGTACTTGGAAACGGTAAAACCTCTGATAGCCGGGTTTAAAGCCTTCAACTTGGTTCAAGTTCCCCGGGAGCAGAACAGTAAGGCAGACGTTTTAAGCAAGTTAGCTTCTTCGGAATTAAAACCTGAGCCCGACCAAAAGCTGTACATGGAGGTACTGGGAAGAAGAAGCTACCAGGAGAGCGATCAAGTAATGCTGGTGAACGAGGAAGAGTCCTGGATCACGCCCATGCGGGCGTACCTAGAAGAAGGAACTACCCCGGAGGATAAGGCTCAGGCTCGGAAGCTAAGAGTGAAGGCGCCTAAGTATGTGATTCAGGAAGGGGAGCTGTACAAAAGAGGGTATCTCCAGCCGTTGCTAAAATGTGTAGAAAGGTGGGAAGGCCAACACCTCATCCGGGAGGTGCACGAAGGATCTAATGGGAGCCACCAAGGGGCTCGCACCGTGGCCAGAAAGATCCTAAGGCTGGGGTATTACTGGCCGACGTTGTTCAAAGACGCGGAAGAGCATATACAGAGGTGCTTGGCATGCCAGACATTTGCCCCGCTAATCCACGTCCCCCGGGAAGAATTAGTCGGAGTCACAGGAGCTTGGCCGTTCAGCAGATGGGGAATTGACTTGGTCGGACCATTCCCGACTGCCCCGGGAGGAGCCAAATACTTGATTGTGGCGATCGACTACTTCAGCAAATGGGTGGAGGCAGAACCGCTCACCAACATACGGGGACTAACTTGCGTCAAGTTTTGCTGGAAGAACATCATCTGTCGATTCGGCATCCCGAAGGTCATAGTCACAGACAACGGGGCGCAGTTCGAGAACGATCCTTTCAAGTCATGGTGCGTCAAGTATGGCATAGAGCAGAAGTTGACGTCGGTGTACCACCCCCAGGCGAACGGGCAAGTAGAGGTCACCAACCGCACCATCATCAAGGGACTAAAAACCCGCTTGGAAGGCGCGCGGGGAAATTGGATCTGGGAGTTACCCAGCGTTCTTTGGGCCCATAGGACTACAGAAAGTTCGGCTACCGGGGAATCCCCGTATGGCTTGGTGTACGGGTCAGAGGCAGTAATACCCGCAGAGATTGGGATCCCAAGCCCTCGAGCTCAATACCAGCGCCCGGAAGAAGAAAACGATGGACGACGCCTTGACTTGGATCTCCTGGAAGAAAAGCGAGAGAATGCGGCACTTCAGGAAGCCAAGGTGAAGGAGCGAGTAAAGAGGTATCATGACAGAAGGGTGCGGAAAGAAGTTTTCACTTCGGGAGACTGGGTAATGAGGAGAAACGATAAGAGCCACCAAGCCCCGGAGGGCAAACTTGCGCCCAACTGGGAAGGGCCATACAAGATCAAGGAAGCATACCCGGGAGGGAGCTATGTGCTGGAGGACAAGCAGGGAAAGGAGATCCCCAGAAGGTGGAACGTAGCTAACCTGAGGAGGTTTTACGGGAAGTAGAGCGCCCCGCATCGCACCACAGCTACTGAAGCATGAATATGCTAGGCATGAATATGCCAGGCATGGATATGCCCCCCGGGAAGTGTGAATACGCTAAGCATGAATATGCTAGGCATGAATGTGCCAGGCATGGATATGCCCCCCGGGAAGTGTGAATACACTAAGCATGAATATGCTAGGTATGAATATACCCCTCCCGGACGCATGAATATGCCCGGAGAGATAACCCAACGTCTGGCCTCGTTCCGGGTTTAGAGTGGATTTGTAAAAAGGGACCCATGGGTAGCTCCCATTTGGGTGCCCCGCTAGAATGGACCCGGAGCTTGGATGAAGCCCGGGGATCAAAGAATGTAATGATTACAGGAAAGAGTTAATGAAAAGGGTCTTCCAGAGAAACAATTTTTATTTAATCCTCTTTAAATTACAAACCGCATGAATACGTGGTCATAGTCATGGTAGGACAATTACATAAGCATTTTTACATACAAGTATTCCTATCTATTTGCTGCTAGACCCACTTGGGACCTGACCCGGAAGCACCCTCAGGGTTACCCGGGCGGAAACCCCCTCCGAAGAACTGAGAGGACAGGAGATCTTCGGCAAAACGGGCATCCGGGGCCTGATTCCACGCAAGCTCCTCTTCCAATTGAGCAGCGTCCTCTTCATTTAATTCGGGGATGGGCACAACCACGGATCCCTCTGGAAGAGGCTCCGCCAGGCGCATTCTTCTCACCCCGGCAGAAGTAACAAACCTGTACTTAGGAAACATGACTGCTGCACTTTTGCCCTTCTCTTCCCGGCTAATACGAGTACCCTCGGCGGTCTTTATCCCCTTCGTGGTGACTCCAGAGTCGGCAATTTCCCGGATACGCCTTATCCGGCGGGCCACCTCTTCCGGGTCAATGGATACAGTCATGTCCTCATACCTTTCGTATGCCACGTCCACCTCCACCCGGGCAGGAACTCGGCGAAGGCTGGAGGGATAGGGCTCAACTTCTCCCGCGGCTATCTTATTATGCCATTCAACGACATCCAGATAAGCCTTATGATGAGGAGCTCCCTCACCAAACCTCTTCGGGTTAGCCTCCATACGTTCTATCGTCCTGCGAACCCCGGCTGGAATGTCGGTAAGAGGAGATACCCCAACTAAGCCATTCTTGAGACCCAACAGGTGGTAGGATAATCGGGTGATTAATAGAGCGTCCTGGAGGACCCTATTCCTATGAGTAAGGGACCGATTCTCCTTCTCAAAGTCACAGAGAAGCTTGTTCTGAGCGGAGCGGGTCTCCAATGTCCTCAATTTCTCCTGCGCCCGCTCTAGCTCGCCCCACACCATGCCTAACTCTTTGGTAGTACGATGCTGGGAGTCATCGTGAAGGGCTTGCAGCTCAGCTATGGTCTTATGAGAGTTCAGGGCCTCCCGCATATGATCAGAAGCAAGGTCGAAGCACTGGTTCAACGACCCGAACTTGGCATCAACTGCCTTAAGAAACGCCACCAGCACCCGGATCGACCCAAACTCTCGAAGGAAGCATTCCAACCCCGCCTCAGCTAATGCCCGGTTAGCCTGATCGCCTCCAAACCGCCAATGGGCTAGCTTCCTTTGAAGGAAAGAGCATTGGAGGCACCCAGCGCGGGGGAGAGAGAAGTAGGTGCCGGAAGAACTACTAGGATGAGGAAAAACATAAGGCATGGGCCCATGCGGGAGAATCTCCTCTAAGGGACGCTCAGACTACAAAAAAAAATAGTAATATCATCAAAAAGTAGAACTTGTCATTAATCAAAATAGGCACCAAGGCCAAAGTTCTACATACACTTCCCCGGGGGAAGGAAAGCTACAAAAGGCTTAAAAAAGGAAAACTACAAGGGAAAAGGCAGGCTAAAGTCTAGAGTTATACATGGTCTTCAGTAGAATGCCCTTCTCCCGGAATAGCGTGAGCCCTTTCGAACCTCCTCTCCAGCTCCACCAGATCCTCAGTGGTCCATTCAGGACCGGCATAAGCAGGGGCGTCCACGGCGGGCTCATCAGCGGACCGTTCAGGGTATCCCACCTTCCGCGTAGCCTTCCGGGTTTGATAGAGAAGGTCGTCTTGACCCGCAGCAAGGCCAACTCGGTAGTCCCCTCCTTGGACTTGAACTGCTTGGTACCCAAAATTGTCAGGCACCGCGCAGTATTCGAGATAATTCTCTGCCCAATGGGGTGTCTCTGGGACGACCCCATAAACATTGAAGTCCTCGGAGCCAGGATCGGGGCAGGAGGCCTCACAGATTGCAGGGAGCTTCATCTTCCTGATATCAGAAGCAGAGGAAGCCCGGGAGGACATCTCCAGCGATCGCCACAGCTGGGGCACCAAACTTTCCAGACTCGCTTCCTGAAGATCCCGGAAGCGATGGTTTAACAGGTCATTGGCCTTGGGCCGATAGTAGGACGCCTGGGCATCAAGACGCGCAGGCCCGGGCAACCAACCCCGCAAACTCCGATACATCTCATGACAGGCATCCGCGCTGGCCGCAGCGGCAATCCCCTCCAGCTTCTTCTCGAATGCCTCAGAACGAAGGAGCTTCTGTGTGACGGCATTGAAGGCCTCGAGCTGAGAGCTCTTCTTGTCCTTCTTCAGTGCGGAGTACTTCTTTTCCACCTCCGCCAACTTTTTCTCTTTGTCAGCCAGCTTCTTTTTGACCTCTTCTAGTTGGACCGCGAGGCCATCTTGTCCGGCCAGCTTCTCCCTGGTCTCGCGGAGTTCCCTCTCCATCTTGGCGAACAGCCCCGCGCTGTATTTGGAGTAGGTCCGGTTCAATGCCTCGGCAAACTGAGAATCCGCCAGGACGGCGTCGGCAAAGGCAATACTCTGCAAAGAAGCAAAAAAAAAAAATAAGAAAAACGGAGGAATTACCTTAGACAAAATATCTAGACCAGCGGTTACCTCTTCTTTTTCTTCCGGGATAACTTCGGAAGCAGTAGCCCGCGGAGGAGGAGGAGGAGGGAAGTCTTGGGTCCTCTGACGAGAGGAAGGGGGCGACCCGGACAGATCGTTAGGAGGCGGACGTTTGAACCGCGAGCTTGCCCCACCACTGTAAGTAGGGTGTTGGATGAAGGATCGACGCCCGGGAGTAGGTGCCGAGCTGGGAGTAGCACGGGCCTCAGAAGAAGGCCCGGAGGGTGTCTGCTGACGAGACTTGGGCGGCGCACGAGGCCTCTGAGGAACAAGAGCGGGGTTCTCGGGGGGAGATGGCCCAGATTGGGAAGCTATTGGCGGTGTCGAAGGAGTTTGTTGATCTGAATGAGCATTCCCCGTTAGAACATCACCCCCGGAAGACCTGTCGGTGGGGGCCATGACGTCTGCGTGCAAGGAAGGTTGAACTGGAACAGAGAAAACAAGGAAGTTAGCAAGCAAAAAAAAAAAAAGCAAAAAAAAAGAAAAGTTCGGAAAAAACAAGATAAGAAATAAAGTCTTAACGGGCACCTCCATCCGGCCACACCGCAGAGATGCGCGGGAGCGTGAAGAGGTCGTTGGGGTAAATCCCGCGAGGCCAGAAATAACCCGCGTTCCCACTCTTATAAAAAACCTCCATATCTAAGGGGGAAAGACGGAGGAAACTGTGGTCACTAGCAACGACCGCAGGGAGGTTGGACAGAGGCTTCTTGTCCTCTGGAAGAATGGAATCGTTCCAGGCGGGCATGGGGTAAACCCGGGAGTCGCACAGGAAGAAGCCTTTGGAAAGATACCCCTTGGCTGATCGGGGTTTGCTCAGGAGGAAGTCCTTTATCCCAGAACGGATGTTGAAGGAGAAGACGCCCGGGAAAGAAGCGTGCGCCTTCCGTAGTGCGTAAAAAGAGCGAAAGAGGAGGAGAGTAGGAGAAATGGCGCATCTAGCGCAGTTGAGAAGGAAAGCCAAGATCAGAGCCACCCCGTTAGGATGCATCTGGGCCGGGGCTATCTTATAAAAAGTAAGTATCTCGAGGAAGAGAGGAGGGAAGGGAAGGCTAAGCCCGTATTGAAAATGTATACGCGGGATGCACGCGGCCTCTCGCTCGGAGGCCCCCGGGGGAAGCTTGGATAAGGAGGCATTAAGGGGAAGAGGAATGAAGGAGCGCTTGGCTAGATCCAAGACGTCCCTATCCACGGGAGGAGAGTCCACGGAAACATCGAAATACTTAAGCCCTAACGGGCGCACCCCGTGAGTAGGCCCCCGGGGAACATCGTCGCCGAGCCCTTCGTCAAAAGCCTCCTCCCCCAAGTCCTCCCGGGCATGACCAGGAGAACTACCCTGCCGGGAACTCATTTCGTCCAGGGCGAATGGGCGAGGGGCGTCTCGTTCCGGGGGAATATCGGAATCCTCGGAACGAGCGACCGGGGAAGGATTCGGAGAGGAGACAGGGCTATCGGCAGTCCTAAAATGGATCTCGTACGAGCTCTGGAACTCTTCGGTATCTAGAGAGGAGTTGGAGTGAAGAGGGGAACCCATAGAAAAGAAGAGAATAAGGAGATAGGGCTTACTTGGCTGAAAGGGCGAGGGAGCGAATGAGCGGAGCGTCTGAAGAAATTTTGCAGAAAGTAAAATAGTGAGAAGGAGGTCAGGCCCCTTATATAGACGGAGGAATAGGAACCGCCACCTCAAAAGGTGGAAAAGCAATAATGACACGATGAACGAGACAATGATCAATGCAGAAGAGGAAAAGGCAGCGTCGTCAGAAACCCATTTTAGCACGGATGGGTCCTACCAGGAGAGTAGCAACCAAAGAGGGAGCATTTAAGACCAGTTCCCCGCGTCATGAAAACCCGGATGACTGGTCTGGGGGGCTAGTGATAATACTGGCCCAGAATCCGGCTGGGCCAGGAAGGTCCGCGGCCCATAACTATCAAAGCAGTATCTTTCCCGCTGGAAGGTACATCCGGATAAGGAAGAGGACATATGATGACAAAGGAAGTGGTCCTGCACCTTATCCCCAAGGCAGGTAGAGCTCGGCTATAAATACTAGTCTCAAACAGTAAACAAGGTATGTGACATATATCTCTCTATTTGATATTGAGTCTTTCCCGTACGATTTCCCTCGCATTACTACCCCCGTCTCATCATCACGCCGGAGCTTCCTCCCCGGGACGCCTCCCGGGGATTGTTTTGCAGGCCTCATCGCGGGTGTTCCAGCTAGGAGGCGCGGATAGCATCAAGTGCAGGGATACGGACGGTTTTGGTAGCATCAGGAAGGCACAATCAGTCATTCTAGGAAAGTTCTCTAACTCTTGAATACAGAGTTTTATCTTTCAAAGCACGAAATCTCATCATCATAGCGTCGGGGGGTCTGTTTTGCAGGTGTCGGAAGACAAGCCCTTAGCAGTTATTCATCTGATGCCCAGGAGTTCGAATAGATAGCCACATCAGCAGATAGTTTATTGATCTACATCTCTAAGCCCTCGAATACTACCAGCATCCGAGGTAGGGGTGGGCAAAAAAACCGAAAACCGAACCGAAACCGAAAAATCCGAAATCGAATAACCCGAACCGAATTAAATAAATGGTTTTCGGGTATCCGAATTGATAAAACCGAATTATAAATATGGTTTTCGGTTCGGTTTCGGTTTGAGTTAAATTAATTATAAACCGAATTAATTAAATTAATTATTAATAAATATATAAATTAAATAAATATTTATAATACAAAAATAACAAAATTAGAGGACCATCTATAGGTTTTATTATCTATGAATAATAAAAATAACCGAATTATGTTTATCTATAGGTTTTATTAGATTTTTGGTTTGAACCGTGATTGGATTTTTTTAGATTTAAAATTTTATTTAAATGTAATTCGGGTTATTTGGTTTATTCGGGTTAAACCGAAAACCGAATTCTGAATTCGGTTCGGTTTTTCGGTTTGTTCGGTTTGTTTGGTTCGGTTTCGGTTTTGAATTTTTTTTGAAAAAAACCAAACAAACCGAACCAAATAACCCGAAACCGAATAAACCGAACCGACACCCACCCCTAATCCGAGGTACTCTTTTACTAGTGCGGATTATCCCCGCATTATTGATCTACATCTCTAAGCTCTCGGATACAACCAGCATCCGAGGTACTCTTTTACTAGTGTGGATTATCCCCGCATCATAACCACGGTCGAAACAAACGCCTCCTCTATTTTTTTTGGTTCAAACCACCATTGGTGGGGGGAATTTTTATAGCTATCCCAAGCTTCACTAACTGAGAAAATTATCCAGTACAAATCAAATGATTAAAGCTAATGAAATGAAAGGCTAGTGAAAATAACTAATGCACTTCTCTATCCGTGAGGTTGATTCCTAAAAAAAGATCATGCATCAAAACACCACCCCTGGATCACCTACCCCTTGGTGTCCTGCATCCTTGTGATGCTCAGAATATAGGCCAATTTTTCTATAATCAATCAGAAAGAAAGAGAAGTGAAGCTAAAGATATCTAATAAAAGAATGCCTATACAAAAGAATGCTATACAATTGTGCATTCTAGGCATTAACTCTCCTAAAGTGAGGAAGAGCTAGATCAGTAAACAGAATTCCTTTAAGCTCCTGTGGAATAGTGGCCTGAGACAAAACAAGCCTCTGTTGACTTTCCTTTCCTTATCTTGCAAAGAAATCAGCTGTGGGAGGTCGTCGCCGTACCTCTCAAATATACAATTTATATCCACTTACTACCGCTACACACAACTAAGCATATAATGGCAAGCAAGGTTCGTTCCACAGAGAAAAGGGTATTTCTATGTAATTCTTGTACCACACACACACACACACACACATATATATATATATAAGCAATGTAAACAAAGGGGGGGGGGGGGGTTTGAGTTGAGTTTGTGTGAGAAACATTACTATGTAAAGTGACTAGAACTATAGAGTTACAACTAACTTAGAGTTTAAGAATTCAACTAAAGGATTAACTAATGAGAATACTAGACTTGGATATATGAGATTGGTGACTTCTTAGTTTGGATTTTTCCTCAAACTCTATTATGATACTTTGAGAATGATGATTGTTTGTAATGGGAAATCATCTCTATTGTAGTTATGAACTATGAAAGAATATTCACAACTCTTATTGACAACATCTCTATATGATAGCAAATAGATAAATTGATCAATGTTATTTCAAATTAGATGTTTTCCCACCTTACCCATGTAATGTGATAACACAATTGACATGAATACAATGCTAATGAATGATCTCAAGAACAAATATAATTGATAACAACATATATTTGATTCCTAATTTACCACTTTTACATAGGAGAAATGATAACATTCCAACCATGGAAAAGCAATATCTAACACATATCCAACACATATCTATAACTAGGAAATCATTCCTAACCATTTCAAGCATCAAACATACATACAATTCATGACCATTCAATGGCAAATCATCCATTCTTAAGCTTCATAAATCATGTTTTCAAACCATAACTAGAAGTCTAATCGCATATACCCAAGATAGGTTTTAGCCTACAACCATAATTATATAATTGCAAACACAATCCATACAACAAATCATGATGAATTCAAAGATCCAAATGGAAAGGAAATGAAGAAAAGAGTTCAAGACTCTGTAAATTCGATCCTCTAACAATTGAGGATAAGTTCCTTTTATAGTCCAAAAAAATTAAAATTAAAGCAAAATAAAGTGCAAGTTGCAGGCATGTTTCGCGGCCCGCGAGCAATCCTTCGCGGCTCGCGAGACTGGTTCTCGCGGCACGCGACCGAGGATTCGCGGCCCGCGCGAGATTGTCCTCGCGGCTCAAGACCGAGGTTTCGCGGCCCGTGCGACATGGCATCTCCAAAACAGCAACACACACCCTCGCGGCTCGCGAGAGATGTTTCGCGGCCCGCGAGAGTGTGCCTTTACGCCACTTCTACGACCGGTTCTTCAATGTATCTAACTCCTTCAGGACGGTCATAGAAGGTCTTCAAATCATCCAAATCCATCGCAAGTGCAATTCAAGGTCGAAATGCACGTCTTCAATTTCAAACCATTATGAATGATTCGGTCTAAAAGTCTAATATAAAAGTACAAAATACTATCTAAAACAGCTCTCAAATGCTACAAAATAAGAGTATATTTAGGACCTATCAAGCTGCTTCCTATAAACGTGAGAGATGCTAACATGTTTGTCCTCCATAATCCTGACCAGCTCCACAACTTGATTCTTGATGGACCATGGAAGTTCCTCCTTTTTGATGATTTGAGTGAGTTGCAAATTGTCTGTCTCCATGATCAAGGGAAAGAGCCCCTTATGAAGTGATAATTTCATACCCGCATCAAGTGAAAAGAACTCTGCATGCAAGGGTGAGACAGCATTTTTATCATCAAAATCCTGAAGACCTATCATGAACTTGCCATTCTGATCCCTGATTATATAGCCTAAACCAGCCTTATCAACACCATTAAATGAGGCATCACAATTTGCCTTAAAGCCTCTATCAGGAGGATTCCATTTAATAATTTTGATAATTCTGGATCTTTTTCTTTGAAGAAAAGGGATAATCCCAAGGGCAATGTATGTTCTATCAGAATATAGAGATAAGCATATGGGCTTTGCAGTATATATCATGAAAGAAAGATTTAAAATCCTTTTCCAAATACTACCAGAATGAAAGTTCTCACTGTCATATAAAAATTTGTATATACTCTTCCACAGTTCCCTGCAAATTATCATAGGAAGATTAGTAAGCAAAGATTGAGTGACAGGTGACCTAGATTTGCAAGACCAATAATAAGAGAATCTATCAAAAATTGTTGCAAGTCTAAGCATGGGCAATCCTTAGGCAGCATGCATTTTGTCCCATAAAGTAAGAACCAGAGGACGTGTTGAAAAAGTGAGACATATTATCAACATGTTTACATGCTGGGCATTTTGAAACAATGTTTAAACCACTTTTCCTTAACACATTAGCAAAGGGAAGCCAAGTATTCAGAAGTTTCCACATAAATATGGAGATTTTAGAAGGAACCTGACTACTCCACAGTTTGGAGTGGCTTATGAGAGTATTGTACTCTGGCTGAAGGGACTTGAAAGCTAATCTGATGCTGAACTGGCCTGAAGGTCGGGGTTTCCATATGAGAAAATCTTGATGATTTTCCCAGAGCTGCAATCTCCCTTCAATTTTTTTGATGATCTGAGGATCTAGATGTGGGCTAAGTTGTGGAATAAGTGTTCCTCTAGCCCCTTCCAGTTCCTTGACCTGCAACAAAGGCATAGAGGGTGTTGTGTTGTGCCATTTATCAATGAGGGGACCTAAAATTGTCCAGTTTGCTTCCCAAAAGCTGCAGCTCCCATCTCCAAGGACTACCTGTGTGTTGAGAGTTGCATGAGGGCTGACAGCCTTAAACCTAGTCCAGGATTCAGATGTCATTGCACTTTGTGGAAGTGACCACATGTATTTAGCCCATAGAGATTTTCCCATCTGAAGGTTCCACCATATTTTTAGAGATGCAACTTCAACTGTAGAGGGCAATGATCTCACCCCTAATCCATTTGCAAACTTTGGCCTTGTTATCTTATCCCATGAAGCCCAGTGCTTTCTGTTTTTGCATGTGTCCTTAACACCCCAAAAGAAGTTGCTAAACAAGGATTTTATCACCTCAATAATATGTGTTGTTGGTGAGTATACTGCCCATGTATGCAAAGGTATAGCTGAGAGGACATGGTTAAACAGTACTAGCTTTCCTCCACTTGAGAGCCACTGATTTTTCCAATTCTCTAATCTATGGGAGATTTTATCTACAGTACCATGAAAGTAGATATTACTCTTTTTTTCCCTTATAAATATTTATTCCTAAATATTCAAAGGGAAAAACTCCATGTGTCATGCCAGTGATATCTTTTATCTCCCTCTTCTTGGCTTGACTGAGTTTGTGTCCAACAAAAAATGAGCTTTTGCTGAAATTTATTCTCTGTCCTGTGGTCTCTGGTATATCTCTAGAAAAGACATGATATTCTGAAGGTTTTTATTGGTTCCCTTTAGGAATATTGATGTGTCATCAGCAAAGGATAGCTGAGTTAGGTGCCTAGTGGTTGAGGGTGTTCTGAAGGGGGATAGATTTCCATTAGAAAATTGTAGCTTCAGGTTTCTTGTTAGCAATTCAGTAAGGATATTAAAAAGGTAGGGGGGCATGGGATCTCCTTGCTTTAATCCTCTTGATGGCTTGAAAAACCCATAAGCACTACCATTAATGATTACTGAGAACCTTGCTGCATTGATATTGTTCATGATTATCTTTACAATATGCCCATGGAAACCTAACATTAGAAGGAGAGTATTCAGGGTGGTCCATGAAACTCTGTCAAAGGCCTTCATCATATCCAACTTGAAGATCAAATTGAGAGCTTCCTGTGTTTATCCAGAAGTCCCACAGCCTCCTTCATAAGAAGTGAGTTTTCAGCAATATCTCTACCAGAAATGATAGCAGACTGTTCCTCTGATAATATTCTGGACATCAGAGGCTTGATTCTCTCTACCATTATCTTGGACATGACTTTATTGATGAAATTGGATAGACTAATTGGTCCAAACTCTGAAAAGGAAGAGGGGCTCTTGTTTTTGAGGATTAAGGCAATGAAAGTACTTCCTATGGATTTTGGAATTTCAACTCCACAATGATATTCCTGGACAGCTTGCAGCAAATCATCTTTCACTACATCCCATGATTTTCTGAAAAAGGATCCAGAGAATCCATCAGGTCGAGGAGCACTATACTCTCCAAGACTAAAGACTGCTTCCTTTGTCTCCTTCATTGAGATTGGAGAAAGCAGTTTATGATTGTCATCATCTGTGACTTCCTGAGTGATTGAGTTTAAAAGAAAGCTCATACTCTACCCTGTGCTATCAGTATTTTCATCAGTTAAAAGAGTATGGAAGAAAGTTACAGCTTCATTGGCAGTACTATCCTCATCCACCAACCACTGAGTTGACTGACTTTTGATTTTGTATATACCAAGTCTACTATGCTTCTCCTTAACACTCTTATGAAAATACTCAGTGTTGCAATCTCCATCTCTCAGCCACCTAGTTCTGGATTTTTGTTTCCAGGAGGTATGCTCTTCTAAGAGGCATCTCTTTAGATCAGCTAAGGCTTGGTGCAATAAGATTCTGTCTTGAGGGTCATGGCTTCTATCATACTAGGATTCTAGGGTTTGGACTATTGTTTCAGCCTTCTGCACATTATCTGTAACATTCCCAAACTTGTCCTTATTCCAGCTTTATAGCCTCTCTTCAGTTTGAGAGCCAACCCCACCTGGCCCTGCTCATTTAGAGACTGGAACCAGTCTTGTTTAATGACCTCCATAAAGTCCTGCCTATGAAACCACATATCCTGAAACCTAAATGGTTTAAGTTTTGTGGCTCCCTTTTTTCTGATCTCTAGCATCAGTGGAGCACGGTCCGAATTTGTTCTGCTAAGTACTTGGACAGTGGATTTTTTAAAATATTGGAAGAATAAATTATTAGCTAAAATTCTATCCAAAGTTTTAGAGGTGGCATTTCTATGATCATTGCACCAGGTAAATTCATTTCCCATTGTTGTGTGATTTTCAAACTGAATATCATTAATGAATTCATTGAAATCTCTGATATGGGCAAGAAGAGGGGCAGATGTTCCACTGTACTTTGATAAGGATCTTATGACATTAAAATCCCCACCTATGAGAGTAGGAGATGAAAAAACCATTGTTCTGATTTCATCGAACATTTTCTTTCTCTCTTTATGACAGTATGGATTTCCATATACAATTATGAAGATCATTCTTATATTCAGAGGAAGCACAGTAATATCAAGACTGATAAACTGTTGTTCTCTGAATTGGTGAATCTGGATTTTTTTCAGAATGAAAGATCCAGATTTTTGTGTGCAAAGTGTGTATGAAATGTTTAAGACCAAATTCCTTTTGATAAAGTTCCCTCTTGTCATTAGGTTGTTTGGGTTCTATGACAGCAAGCAAGTGTATGCTAAATTAAGCTAACCTGATGCTGGTCCTTACCTTGGAAGGACCTGCTACTGATGCTGATGTGAGTAAAGGAGCTTCTGTATCTGCTCCTTTAGAGTGATCCTCTGAGGTGTGGAGTGGTGTCTGCATTTCATGGATTTCACCATCTGGTGGTTTTGGCGAGGCCAATGTTGATGGAGGAATCATCATGAGTGGGGACACCTCAGTGGTTCTGTCCTGCAAAGCCATGGGTGGTGCAAGTGGAGCATTGAAGAAGGTTCTAGTGTTTTCCAGATCTTCCTGGTCTGATTGAGTAATCTTCTGATATGGAGTGATCACTGTTGGAAATTGTAGTGGGACTAGAGAGAGATTTTTGCCAATGAAACTGTCATCCATTGAAATAGTATCAAGTGTACACTTCTGTGGTGAAGATGGAGATGTGTTGAATCCCATATTGACTTCAATGCCATCTTCCATGGAGACTGGTACATCCAAAACTATGTTTGGCTGACTGTCAGGTCTCACCACTTCAACTATGAAATGATTAGCTCAGATTCAGTGTTAAGAGTATCCTGTAAGATTATTACCTCTTCAGACAGTGAAACATCTAATAGGAGTTGCTCATCCAAGGGAGGTAAGCTTTTTGGTATTTCCTCAACTTGGGCAGGTTCTGTGAGTGGTTCATCCAAAAGGGCAAAGCTATTTGAGGTCACCTGGGGGGTTTTTCAGGTTGAAGCTTTTGGTGGATTTGGATTAGGTTGGCTTCTCCCCTTTCCTTTCTTTCCAGCATGTAAGAAAAGATCGTGTGCTGGTTTTGGGTCATTGATAGATCCATTGCCATTCTTAGCTTGATTCTGAGAAGGCTTTATCTCATTAACTCTGACTGCCTTACCATTGTTTCCTAGATCTCTAGAGGGTTTTAATGGCTTATTCCCTTGAGGCCTAGAGTGGGTGAGTTTCTGGGGTTGAATATCGGTTGGCTTACAGTCAGGCTCAGCATGTCCCAGTTTCTTGCACTTCTTACAGTAAGATGGGACTTCTTCATAGTGAAGGGAGAAAACCTTATTCTTAGAAAAAGAACCAAGCCTTATCTTAGATTGTCTCTCCTTACAAACATCCATCTCTACACATATCCTTATAGTTGAGGGCCTAGATAGGTTTTGGGGGTCAGCTAAGGTTGGAGAATCAGCAAATAACAGTTCCCCCAGAGCTATTCCAGTATCTATCAGAGCATTCGGATGAAAAAAGTGAACATGAGGAAATTCAACAGTTAACCATACCGGAGCTAGAGATGATTCTGATTCATAATCAAAATATTTGGTCCACTTGAGAACCTTCATCACCGCACCTCCAAGTTGCCAGGTGCGTTTCAGCTAGCATCGATGATAGTCCTCTTCGAGCTCAAAAGTAATTCGCACATGGTTCGAATCCATGGCAGCTATTCTTGTGGGTCCCTTGAATCCAATGGTCTCGAACTGCTTCCTCAGGTAGATCATTGCAGGGCAACCTATAATGAACTTCCCGATCAAAGCCCTCAAGTATGGGGCGGCAATCAGATCAATCTCCGCATCTGGATATAGAACAGCTACTTCACCTTTGTAGGAGTAAACTGGGTGGAGATCCAAAGTTGTATTAACTTGGAGGCAGTGGCGGAACCAGAAAAAATGTCCGGTGGGGGCTAACATATTATATTAAATATTAATAAAATATACAATAATTTTTTTAATCTCAAATTTATGAATAAAATTCTCAACATACACATAAATATTGTTTGAACAGTGTTACAATGATAAACTAACTTCTAATAGGAAGTTTAGACAATTTGTATCTACGAGTTTTCATTTTCTGAAAACGTTGTAGAATGGGCTCATTAGCAACTGTCTCAAATATCCTCTTTTCAATATACACAACAAGGCAGTCATTCATCAATTCATCTCCCATGCGATTACGCAAATCAGTCTTGACAATCTTCATAGCAGAAAACACTCTCTCCACGGTAGCCGTTGCAACCGGTAAAACCAATGCCAACTCAATCAACCGATAAACCAGTGGAAATATTCTATGAGAATCTGTCTCAACTAGTTTTAAAGCAAGTTTACCCAAGTTTTCAATATTTGAAAATTGAGGATCACGGTGCATGGCATTGATATAGGTCCTCAATTGAGCTTCAAGGAACAAATGATCAGTATGAGAGAAGTCTTCTGGATACATACTTGCAAGATGAACCAATTCGGAAACATTAAACATCGAGAATGAATCTCTTGGATCAAGACATGCAATTCGACTGAGCAACTTTGTGCTAGCTTCTGAAAAACGATTGTTCATCTCTTGTATGATCAAATCAACAACCTAATATTGTTGAATTAGCAACATTCAATTAAAATACATAAAAAATTTATTTTCAAAGAAAAAAAATAACAAATAAACATACCTGAAGAAACACATCGACATGATAATGATGATAATTGGTGATTACTTGCCCCCTTCTTCTTCCATAACCACGACTTGTCATATTGTCATCCATATCAAGTATTGTGATCATGTGCAACACACAAAAGTTGTTAACTTCATCCAAAATAATCTCCCACCCATCTTGCCTAAAGGATTGTAATTGATCTTTCACACAAGCAATCAAATTCATGGCATTGACAATGTTTTGATCCTTTTGTTGTAAGGCAATTGATAGTTCATTCGTGACTCCCAACAAATATTTCATCAAGTGTAACACAAACACAAATTGATAAGAATCCATTCTATCAATCAAACTTCTAGATGTACCTCTATTCTCAGAAGTTTTTGCATGATCATGAACATCACCCAACACTTGTATCACTGAAGACCACATCATATGTAAACGAAGTAGTGTCAAGTAATGTGACCCCCAACGAGTATCTCCGGGTCTTGCCAAACCAGTTTCTTGATTCAAACCTCGCCCACTAGTAAGCTCTCCTTCTTCCAAAGCTTTAACTATTCTGGCGCGATTATACTCTCGAAGTGTATCCATTCTTTTGCATGATGCTCCAGCCAAAGTAACAATCATAGTGACATAAGAAAAGAAATCGGCCACTGGAGAGATTTCCTTAGCAACTGATACAATAACTAGTTGGAGCTGATGACAGAAACAATGGATGTACATAACTTGTGGATTTTCCTCCTGAATCAAAGCTTGCAACCCATGAAACTCACCCCTCATATTCGAAGCTCCATCGTATCCTTGTCCTCTTAATTTGGAAAAGGACAACCCATGTTTCACAAACAAAGCTACAATAGAATCTCTCAATGAAATAGCACAAGTATCCGGTACATGAATAATAGCAATAAAGCGCTCAATAATTTCTCCTTTTTTATTCACATACCGGAAAACAACTCCCATTTGCTCTTTCGTAGAAACATCTCTAGACTCATCAACCATTAAAGAAAAAACACTATCACCCAAATCATTAATAATCGAAAGTGTTATCTCTTCGGCACAAGCTTGAGCTAGTTCCCTTTGAATTGGTGGAGAAGTCATTTGATTGTTACCGGGAGCATTGTGCCTACAAACATTGTCAACATCTTCATTCTTTTCACAATACCAATCAACTAATTCAAGAAAGTTCCCCTTATTCACGGAGTTTGAAGACTCATCATGCCCACGAAACGGTAGCCCTTGCTTTAGAAGATATCTCATCACATCCAACATAGCCGTTATACGTGTGCGATAAAAAGCATCGGAGCTAGCACCATGTGCTTGTAACACATTTATCAAATTGTGTTTTTGATCTTTAAAAAGTTGAACTTTTTCCCTTGCTTGATTATGACAACTCTTCACAATCCCAACATGGATACGCATTCTTTCAAGTGCACTTTTCCAATTAGTAAATCTCTTTCCAACAAAACCGGCATCATCAACATTTGCACCCTTCCCTCTTGTATGTTTTGGCGGAAATAAATAACACCAAAAGCAAAATGCCGCATCTTTAGACGAGCTATATTCAAGCCATGGAAATTTACTATACCATTCCTCATTGAAACTCCTTCGTTGCGAGTAAAATTCTCTAGGTGGATACTTGTGACCAAGTAGTCGGCAAGGCCCCCTAACAATATACTCTCTTCGAATTTGATCTCGAATAGACTTATCAAACTCTTTTATTGGCCTCCTCAACCCCGGATCATAAACAACATCATTCACATTAAATTGAACCCTTGAGTGATTCTCCAAAATCTCTTCGGAAACAACATCATTCACAATAACTTGTGCACTTGAGCGATTCTCCAAAATCTCACTATCATTAGGTGTACTAGAAGACTCCTCACGAATTCTTTTAAAATACCTCTTCATACTCTACAAAGTACAAACATAGTAAAACTATATTAAACCATTTATAAACTTTATAAAATTTCTAACTTCATGATTAATAATTTTATCTCAATACTTTAGAATCAAATTTACAAACAAAACATATATATACCCCAAATCCTAAATTTTAAACCCTAAAGAAGGGTTTCCATATAAAGAGCATATCAATATTATGCAACTAACAAATGAAATAAAGTAATAAATTTTAAACAAATAACTAACCTTGGAAGAGATTTACACAATTAAAATTCGTTTGTTAGTTTGCTCCAAAAGATTTGGGAATTCAAAATTTAATTCATTCCTCTTCAATTCAAAAGAAAGAAAAGGAAAGGTTTAAATTTAGAATTGGAATAAGAATAAAAATTCAAAAGATTTGGAATTTGGGGTGGAGCCGGCGAAAGGGACTGATAGCAGAAATGGAGCTCTCGTTCGTTCAAGTTCAGATCAATTTGGGGAAAGTTTGAATAATGTTATCTTGAGGAAATATAGTGGTCCAATCAATTTTACCCACATGTCAACTGAAAATCTCTTCATTCCTTTTTTTAATAACATTTGACTTCCTTTTCTTTTACATTTAATTATTTCTTTAAATTTCTGTTGGGCTGGGCTGGGTGTGGGCTGATCTGGGTGTGGGCTGGGGGTGTGGGCTGATCTGGTGGGTGCTAATACTCCTTATATATATATAAAAACGTAAAAAAAAAAAATTTACCATACTTATGTTTTTACTGGTGGGGGCTGGAGCCTACACCAGCCCCCAGTTGGTTCCGCCCCTGCTTGGAGGGTCTGTTTGGTAGTGGACGCGAATGAGTTTGGCGGATTGGTAGGTTTTGTCGACTTCCCAGTGGTGGAGCTGGTTTTCAGTGGTGATAGAGGGCGGATTTGCGGTGCATGGTTTGGATAATTGGGGATTTGGCGGCGGTTGCCCTGGCGGAGCCGCCATGGACTACCCGTTACCGGGAGAATCTAACCGTTGGTAACAGTAAAAAGTGATAAGAAGGGTGCGTATTGACTCTTTCTAGAAACAAACGCCTCCATCGCCACCACCACTGGCGGAACTAGACAAATATTTGAAGAGGGACTAGCTAGTAATTTTTTTCCCCAGTAAATACAAATATATTTAACAATCCAATTACTAAATTATAATAAACTAATAATACGGTCCTAATACAAAAGCAGAGTTCATAAAACTAATTATATTTGACACTAATATCATATGCTGGATCATATGGAGAGAGTTGTATCCTACGGGTCTTCATCTTTTGATAGTTTTACAAGATCTTCTCATTTTCAATAAAAATATTATTCTTGGAAAGAATGACATTGGATGAGATGAGTCATTTCTATTAAAAAAATTCTAAATTCATTTCCGTCGCATTACCTTAAGCGGGTAAAAATATCAACGTACTATTTATTCACTGTTAATTATTTGACATATTCACTAATATTTTAAAAACCTCTAATTCCTTTATAAAATATGGTGAAACTAAGGTTAAAAAAAAAGTGATTGTTACACTGCCCTACTGGGTAGAAAGCATTCTTTCAAGTGCACTTATTTTTACTGTAGTCATTTCAATAAGAGTAGTAAAATAGTGTCATAAAACTTTACATTTGAGTTGTGTGTGTTGGTAAAAAAAAAAAAAAAAGAAGATGGGGAAGATGAAAAATGTTGGGGGGAAACATAGGTAACGTGCTGCAAAATGTGTGTGAAAATGGGAATCCCATCGACAAAAGCAATGCATATTCCTCTCGCTTGTCTCTCAATTTGCAATCAAATCCGGAGCCATTGCTTCCAAGATAAGGTACCCCCCGATGATGCAGCCAAGCTAAGCTAACCTACTTGTAGCTCAACTCCAGTAAGCCTGCAATTATTTCTCACCCCAGTATTGCTATTCCAATTTCCAACGACACCAACAGAAAGAAGATGCACACTCATCACTCACCCTCTCACTCCCCCACACACACTTCTCTCATTCTTTACTCCTCGGTTTTTTTTAATACCGTCACACTCATCATTCACCGTCACTCCACACTTCTCCCATTGTTTACTCCTTTGAGTTTTTAACACTGTCACACTTTTAAATACTGATGCAATTTTTCTAAAATCATGATACTCTAATTCAGTTCATGTAACTGTAATATTACTTATGTTATCATTTGCTTTGATGTTAGTTCTTGCAATTGAGTGAAATTGTGAGCTAAATCTTTTTAAGACATGTCTCTATAAAGACCAACCACAATAAGGGACTATTATCGGTTGAAATTGTCGTTGGTGAGTTTCAACCCCACTGTAGCGGTTAGATTTTAGGATCTTGGTGTTGCTAGAGCTCAACCAGCTCACATGGACCGACTCGAGACCGATGTTCGGTGTGAATTTGTACATCATAAAAGTAATGTACCAAGGACTAGGAATGATCAAGGAAAGTGACTGGAAAATCAAGCAAATTGAATGAAAGATCAAACTAACTTACAGATCAAAGCAAAATAGGAGTACTCAAGGGAATTGATTGAAAGATCAAGCAAACTGACTAAAAGATCAAGTGAATACTCTCCGCATGAACAGGTCTCACCCAAAACTCTCTCTATAAATAATGACTTTTTTATGTATAAAATGTAACTAGAGTATGATCTTATTTATAAATAATGGCGTCTACTAAGTTAATTTAACTAGAGTAAAATCTTATTTATCCTTGAATTTTCAGGTATGTGTTAATGTACTCATGTGTTTCTTTAAAAATGGTGATATACCTTGACCGACAAACACTTCTTAAATTGTAATTATGAAATGTTTACTAACATCTTTCCTCCTAAATTGATTTCATAACATAAAATTACCCTTTTTTGATCGGGTCAAATTTACGTAGTGAAAATGTTTGGATGTAAATATATCGATAATTTGGACAGGTGATCTGATCTCGGTGGCTATAGGGCATGGACGCAGGTGGCTAGAAAATCTGAAGCCTGCAAAGTTCCCCCACTTCGTTAGGCAAAAGCCATGTCCAAAATTGAGTTAACTTGTGCTACTGGACTGCCAAATCAAGTAGTAGTAGTCCTTTTCTTTGCAGTGCCAGTTCTCAATATTTCACCCTCTGCAAATGCAGGCACACAACTGTGCGTGTTATTATTATGGATGATGGTGATGATGATGATGGATGGATATGGGACTCCGTACTATACGCGCGCAACTTTTCAAGTTACGCCAGTACTGCGAGTCCACTGCTGACCTCCAGATTCTCTTAATTACCCTTTTCCGGATAACGTTGAATTCTCAAGGTCCAAAATCAGAATTACTTCCAGTGTTGACTGCAGATGATGTAAGTATGATGCATGCGCAGGCCATATATACATACACGCACAGTCATAGGAGTAAAGATTACATATCACTCAAAATGAACAGTCTTGGCGGGTAAAAGTTAATACAGTAACTTATTTTGCTGTTCAAAAGTATACTATATATATATGTACAATTGGGTTGACATTCTGCTGAATTTATTTTATCTTAGATTTATTGCTGCCGAACTAAACTTGAACTACTTTAAATTGTATCAAGAAAAAAACCAAAATTTTAGTAGTGATAAAATTAAAATAAAAATAGACGACTTTCTAATTACACGAACATATATGATACTAAACACTTTAATAATGTTATCCGTTGAGGTTTTATAGGTGTTTTCTAGTAAAAAGTACGAAGAGTGAGTTTTGGGTGAGACTCCTTGTGGACACCAATGACCAATGGAATGATCATTTACTGTTTTTACTTGATCTTTTAGTCAGTTTGATAGATCTTGATCATTCATTCATTTTGATTGATCTTTCAGTCAATTTACTTGATCATTCCTAATCCTTGATACATTACTGTTATTTCATAAAAATTTACACCTAAACTCCGTATCTATTATATAATAATTTTTGCTTGAACCAAATACCAAAAACTGGCGTAAAGACGGCCACTTCCCACTTCCATCCATTTTTATATTTTAAATTTTATTTAATGGTCATTTTTATAAAAATTGTAATTTTACCAGCTATTTTTTCGAAATACTCGGCAAACAAAACTTTTAGGTGTAATTTCGCTATAAAAGATTCTTCATATTATATTTGCATGCAATTAATAAATTGTTTGAAGTTTATAATAAATAAATAATATAATCTTTCCCAAAAATTGCATTCGATGGTTTTCTCACTTGAAATCGGAATTATTCCAATTTTCAAACATTCAACCTGATAACATAAATTTAACTGAATCATCTTCACCCGAATTTTATTTGAATGGATTAAATTTACTTAAAATAAATAATATCTAACATCATAGTCTATGATTTGTCATAGACGCATTTTTCACTATTGGGTGAGACTAACCCATACAGAAACGTAGTTTACCATACCAACCAACTCCTTAATTCCATGATTTTTAAAACTTGGATTGGTTATGGTCGCATTTTCACTATTGACTTGTGTTGGCGAAACAATCCAGGCGTAGTTTACTATAGTATTTAATTCCATGGTTTCGAAACTTGAATTTGTTAGGTACGCAATTTACTATTATTGACTTTGGTGGGAAACAATCAAAAGTCTCCATAGTATTTAATTCCATGATTTTGAAACTTGAATTCGTTATAGTCGCATTTTCACTATTGACTGGTGTTGGCGAAACAACAAATCTAGAGACATAGTTCACCATACCATAGTATTTAATTCCATGATTTTGAAACTTGAATAGGTTATGATCACATTTCACTATTGACTCGGATTAGCCAAACAACCAATACATAAACGTAGTTACCCATAGAATTTAATTCCAATTTTGAAACTTGAAATTTGTTATGGTCGCATTTTCACTATTGACTTGTGTGGTGAAACAACCAATATAGAGGACTTAGTTTACTATACCAAATATTTAATTCATTATTTTGAACTCGAAATTTGTTATGGTCGCATTTTCACTATTGACTGTGTGGGCCGAAACCACCAATTCAGATACCGTTCACATTCACCACACAAAATAATAACTACTCCCATAAATCTCTCCGTTTTTATGGTAGGCAACTTCATAAGTCAAAACCAAAATCAATAATATCACAGTTTTACACGTACACATTATTCATATACTACATATATGTATATAATTAGTTTGATTAATCTATCAAATTAATATCTCACACTCAAACGAACACATTATTTATATATATATATATATATATTAGTTTGATTATTCATATATATATATATAATTAATTAGTTTGATAAATCTAGCTGAAATATATATTAGTTTGATTATTCATATATATAATTAATTAGTTTGATTAATCTGGCTGTTAAACTTGTGTGCACGCTCCATTAATTAATTCAAATGATTACGTTCAAACAAATTTGTTAGTATATGAAATGATTGAGAGTGCAATTGCAGAATGGCTTTGTTTGATCATGTCATTATCTTCAAGAAATCTGCTTGATGATGTTCGATAATCTATAATTAAGGTACAAATTTTACAATTGTGAGTACATTATCTAATACAGTATTGTATGTCGTGCTATCCCAGCAGAAGGGCCTGAAAACATGGGCAAAGTACAGCGTACAACTGAAGCAAAGCAATAATCCCTCAGTTCTGACTTCTGACAGCCCCTTCTCAACACCATTTGCCTCCGCTATCCCAACATACCACCATTGCTGTCTCCTTAACACATTTCATCGCAACAAAAACATGAAGTAAACATTGCAGAAAACATGTAAAATCATAAAACAAGTTTCCCCTGGATATATATTAACAGAAGCGCAGAAGAAACACACACAGGGAAGATCGACCGGTGAAGAATAAGAACAGGGGAAGTTTCATGAGCACATAATATAAACACACACACACACAGTGAAGATGAACTGGTTCCATATGAGCAATATCATCACCTGGCTTACCATGGAAGAAACACGCACACACACAGTGAAGATCGATGAAGAAGACGGAGAGGGGGATCGAGAAACTCATGTTGGAGGAACAGGGCACGTGCAGAGATCATGCAAGGGTGGTAAGAGATAAAGCACAGCTTGCACGTGCCCTGCTTCTCCAGCAAGAGCTACTCTCCCATGGCAGCCATTAATATTGTTGCAGAATATATATGTATATGTGTTTGTATTCACCTGAGTTTCCAATGCTACGAACTGAAGAAAGAAACACATGTATTTATAGGGGTGTGGGGGAGGAGGAGGAGTTAAAGCTTGGAGTCTACAAGTGGGAATGCTTTTAATGGCCATCCATGCACTGAGCAATCGAGTGTACATGGAGTATTTCTTTTGCTTTTCAACTCCCTATGATGTTATTTAATTATTATGGATAACAAAGGTGACTTGCTTTTTGTTTTCTTTTTGTTTTTGTCTTGTTTTCTTTTTATATACTACATATTCCCTATTTTTCTCTAACTTTAACTTCCACGCTTTCATATAGCTGTGGTTTTTTTAGGATTAGTCGAAGTGCTTAATAGACTAGTTTACTGTCCAACCTCTCAAAGGTCCCGCTATCTTCCGGTTGTCAAGTGGCTCCGGACTCAATGGGTTTTAGGCCGAGGTTCAAATAGACAGTCTTTGTTCTTAATAGATACGACATCCTTTTTTGGTTAGGAGAATGTGGGGGTGAATTCTTTGGAGTCCTAGAATGCTGCTATTTGGTGTGAGATGTTTCTTACTCAGAAGAACAAAATGATAAGGTCTTGATAAACCACTGTGGCTTGAGTTCTTGCAGATTTGGATACAGATGATGATGTGTATTGTTACACCCTTAGAAATTTTATCTGTAATCTCTCATATTGCCTCCTTTGAGGAATTATGTTGTACTCGCACTAGTCCTGTTAGAATTAGTTTAGTTCACTTATCGTACGAGATACAGAGAAGATTAGAAATTGATGTTTAGACATTTCTCTGTAATCTCTCAAAATGTCTCCACTTGTGGATTACTTATATTTTATTTCTTTTACTTGTTAAAAAAAAATTCACTAAAGTTTGTGCTAGGAAAAAATGAAAAAATAAAATGAGATATTATCATATATCACAAGTGAACTGAATTTACTAAATTAAACTGAACAAAATTGCAAAAAAAAAGTAAAAAAATATAGTTTATGTAAATTAGTAAAAATATATTGACTGAAATTTGGATGAATTAAACAAAATGATTAAATTAACTAAATTGAACTTAAGAAGATACAAAAAGAGAATAAAATTTTAAGTAACTAAACTTTCAATTATTAAAATTTGGACGAACTGAATCAACCAAGTGAACTTAATGAAATTGAACTATTTTTTTAATATAAATTTTGAAATTATTTAAAACTAAAGTGAATTTATTTTTCATGTCTATTTTTGTTACAAAATTAGTTCCATAATTCAATGATTGCATTATGATTTAAAGGGTAGACCATTAATTTAAATAATATTTTAATCAATAAATTTATTTTACACCCTTATAAGAATATTGAAAGTTTTACACAGAGTTAGTAAGAACTTAACTTATTGTTATGGCCTTAATGGAAATTTCCTTTATTTTAATATACATATTCCCCATTTTCTCTAACATTAACTTCCACGCTTTCATTTTCACTTAAATTTGTGCTTCTTAAAAAAAATGAATATAAACGTAAAATGAGCTATTATCATGTACATGTGCCGTAGTCTCTCCCCCAAAATCAAAATAACTGTCTTTATTACTTTAGCAATCGTAGTTTAAACTTTCAAAAAATAAACTTATATATATATATATATATAATCCGATCTCGCTATCCTGGTTTGATCTAATCACTCCCCGGTTACGTGTATTTGGTTCCGCCACTGATCCATCCTCTATCATAAAAAGGAGGAGGAACATATTAACTTAGGGCCATTACTATCACACGGCAACGATCGATTTGAAAAAGAGGATTTCGGAAATAGATTGCAAGCAAAACCAAAGTGATGCTCATAATGTAAAAGTGGGCGTGATATGAAAGATAGAATAGGAGCCAAGAATACAATGTCATTTCCGAGCCTTGTGAAAAGCGACGGCCATGCCATTACGATCCTACGAGAGCGCCCTCACTTCAAATTAAAGTTGAGGTTGTTTCTCACTTTTAAATAAATGAAAATGATCAGTGGAATTTATGATATTTAAGTGGAGTTAACAAAATGCACAATTGTCACAAGGGAGAAAAGTGTCTTTTTAAATTTATTTTAGTTTAACATCGTACCCCTTGATGGAATAAGATGAAAAATGAAGAACTTAAAATAAGTTCTTGTAAACGATGAAATTGGACATAAAAAATATGTTCAACTGCTGTTAAAAATGAGCAAAAAATTTATAAATCCAAAACCGACATGAATTACACAACAAGCCTCTCATTTCATTTTAGAACTTTTAGAAGTCATCAAACAAATTGTAGCTATTATACAATAACAAGTTTCTCGTTTCATTAACTAATTATGTTCTATGGTTAGACTGTCTTTTTCTAAAAGACATTTATTTTTTCTGGATCACAGCTTGCAACTTGGTCATGCCTACATGTTATTTATCACAACATGGTGTAGTGGAATAAGTTTGGGAAGCTATTTATCATCTTTTGAGGATTAGAGATTGTCATATTTGTTATATTAGTGATCTAGGAGTGCTAGAGTCCTTAATCTTCTTTTTTTTCTCATGTAATGTAATATGTACTGTGTTTTTCTATTAATGAAGTAATGCTTATGATAAAAAAAAACTCATTTGTTTGAACAATGTTTATCCTCTCAACCTCCACTTGCAATAACTTGACAGTAACATATTTGCAAATCGCTTCCACTGATATTTGTGAATTTCCGGTAGCCCAGCGGTGCTGTGGCGGTTGCTGGTGGCGACGTGGCAGTAGCATAATGTGGTGGTGATGTGGCATTGTAGGGTGAGGTGTCAAAAGTGAGATTGTGTCGTGAAAAATGAGATTTTTGTCATAAAAATGAGGCTTGCATCGCTAAAATTGAGGTTTGGTGCTATCAAAAATTAAGTTTTTGTCGTCCTGTAATGAGATTTGTATCTTTGGTGTTGAGATTAGAATTATCGAAAATGAGATACGTGTCATGAAAATTGAGGTTTGAGCCATCGAAAATGAGGTTGAAGGTTGCTGCAAAGGAGGTTAAAGTTGAGTTCAGGTTGATATGAACAACAAAGAAGAATGATGATGTGGCAGCTAGTACAAGTAGAATTGAAAATCTTGGTTATATAGGTACTCAAAATATGATATTTACACTTTGACTCCATAATTTTATAGTAATATTTAATTATACTATGGATCCTATGAAGCACGTCCTCATATGAGACTATCTTTTTTATTTTACATTAAAAATACTATCTCCGCATATATTTAAATTGCACGTAAATTTATTTCACGAGCATTAAAATTTTTAGTAATATTTTTAGCAACATATAATAATTGTATAATTTATTTCGATAATTTAGAAACTTAAAGATACAACCATCCAACCATATTGCGTTGTTGGATTACAACCATCCTACATAAAATTTTATTTTGGTTAAATGGGAATAACAAAAGAATATTGATACTTATTATTATAAATAATTAAAGCATGCAACTTTTGGGAAAGAGAATAAAAGTCAGAACGTGTTAAACACGGCAGGATAGTTGGAGTTGTGGAGGTAACGAGATGGCATAGAGAGAAAAGCATGCATCGTTAGATTTGATGGTCGTTGTGACACGCCCTGCCCAAAATCTTATTTATTCTTCTAACTGCTTACGTCTATTTCCCCAGAATTTTGTCCTTTAATTATTCTTTTTTCATTTTTTAAAAAATTTCTTCTTCGCCATCATTCATTTTCATTCGGGTAGATAGAAGTAATATACGAAGAGTATATATTGTTAATAATTTTGTCCCTGTCTTTGAAATGCGAGATAAATTAAGTTTACTGTGGTTAAAAAAATTAACTTCATGAAAGTCACTTCCATCAAATCCAGATGGTAGGTTTTTGTTTGCAACAATCAAAATAGTTACTCAGTAAAAGTCTATTCGAACGATCATTTAATTCCTTGTCTCATTTCTCAGTTATCTTCACACTCTTATATTTTCACTTTTCTTTTACTGTACCATTTTAGTAGCCTACAAGTATCAAGTCCTGTTTGTTAACCCGTACATGTTTGTGATTTGACTGAAGTAAGGTGAAATAAAGCCAAGGAGATAATTTCGTAATTTGATTTCATGTGATCTTGATATTGTTTGTAATGTCATGTGATCAGAAAGTATTAATATAAAATCATGAACCCTAATGATCACTAGAGCCTATGTAAGGATAATAAATGATCTTATTAACTCAATGCTCACTAACAATATTTTTGTGTTAATTAATAATAATAATAATAATAATAATAATAATAATAATAATAATAATAATACTTCCTTCTACCACCTCTATATGCACACACACAAAATCCAGTCAAACATACTAAATTTTGACTTAATTTTTAAATGAATAGATAAATAATATTATCGCATCTAAAATTGTCGAACATGAAATTTATGAGTATCAAAGTTTTATAAATTGATAGTATATATAGGTAAATATTAGCAGTTAATCATGTACCTAGGAAACCATAAAAAGATTATGTGTGGGATTATTAGATTTTGAATATTAAAAATAATTAATAAAAGAAAAAGGGGTGTTGGCATGAATGTAGAAGAAGGATTACTTGGACGTCATGAGCCAATGGAATGAGGGAAAGTTGGAAAAACAGCATTATGATGAAGTGTGAACAGAGGGAGGGGAGTAAATGCAAAGGCTTGAAAATGCGAGGGAGTGACGTAATAATGAGGTCATAAGTCATGGAATAATAATTATTTATAAAAAAAGAAATAAGTATATAAATTTTTTTAAAAATGGATAAAATAATGAGATTTGATGGGTTTGGGGTTTGCCCCCTCTGGTTTGGGCAACAAGGAACAGTGGGGAAGAGCAATAAGTAAAGCAGAGAGATGATGCCACTGCTGTGTAAGTTTTGCACGTTCGGGCTTGCGTGTTGTGCGCGAGTTCATCCCCAACTCCACATCATGCTCGGCCATCTCCACTATATTAAAAACAAGAGTATTTATTACGTTCAGATCAGTTCAACTCAGTTTACAATATCTTAATAATAATAATAATTTAAATGAACCCCATAAAATGTTACCCCTTTACCTAGTTTACGAAACTCACAAATTAACTCTGTGATCAACTTATCATTGAAAAAAGTTTCCAACTATGATGACGAGATAAAAACCACTAGAGAGCAAAGTGAAATTAACCATCTAATCTAGGTACCATATTTAAATGATAATCAAACTAAATGCTAATTAAACTAATTGTTCTATTACGTACAAAGAAGAGATCAAATAAAAGTGCAATATCCCCTTCAGGAATATACCGCCGCCACTTAAGTTGTATCAGCGAAAGTCATTGACCACCTAACAAGGTTTCTGCATCCAAACTTAATCCACCTTGTTAATTAGGGCTTTTCAACTTCTGCAACACCACGAACACGTTGAGTTCAAACGTAAACATCTTGATTCAAACTGTAAACACCTTTATCCAAACTTTAGACGCATTGAAACACAAAGGCCCTGTTTACCAAAGCTTATCTGTAGATCAGTTCAGTTCAGTTCAGTTCAGTTCAATTCAATTCAGTTCAATTCAGTTCAGTTCAGTGAAAATGCAATTTGATGAAATTCAGGTTAATTCAGTCATGCTGATTCCATTTTTCAATACATCAATTTTCACTTCAGTTCAGTTCAGTTCAGTTCAATTCAGTTCAGTTCAGTTCAATTCAATTCAGTTCAGTTCAGTACATCAAGAAATAAGTTCTAGTAAACAGGGCCAAAACCAAGCATCCAAATACAAGATTCAGTTGAAATAACCGAACCGCATGACCTGAATCTAGTTATAAATTGAGTAAGAGTTTCGATCGCAAAGACCGTCACTGAAAAAGAAAACTTTATAAAATTTCAGATCCGAATGATTCAAAACATCTTTATGGAAATTCCACACTTATTCGGAACAGAAATCAAAGAAAACAATTAAAAATTATTTCCCACTAGTTGTAAATTTACTAGCGAGGTCTTTCCACGCGTTGCGTGAAGGTTTAGAATCATCTCGAATAATTACATAAAAAATTCTCAACAACAAACCGTTCATAAAATATTTAAACTAAATAGATCTATCATATGTTTTCTTGTATGATGGTAATGATGATAAGCTCTAACTACCAGTGACCAACACTCAATATCCTTCAAAAGCAGTTAAAATCTCTTAAGCTCTTGAACGTTAGGTTGTGGATCCACCACTGTTTAATTTGAGGTATCATATAGAATCCTTATTTGTTAGCTATGTTCACCAATCAACATCATTGACAAGTGGTTATGAATCTCTTAATGCAGATCTCCAAGAGTTCAACCATGTACCTGGTAGTGAAAAAAATGACACTCTAAAAATCATGAGAGAGATTGAAGCAGTTCGTCAGTTACTCAACTGCTCTATCGGTTAATCTCTTTCATGCAGGTTATCTTCCTCCTATGTTATATTTTCATATTTTCATATTTTATCATTTTAAGGTCTTGTTTGCCAGAGCCTATTTACTGCACTCCACTGAACTAAAGTGAAAATTGATATATTTAAAAATAGAATCAGCATAACTGAATTAACCTAAATTTCATAAAATTACATTTTTACTGAATTGAACTGAACTGAATTGAACTGAACTGAATTGATTTACTAATAAGCTCGGGCAAACCGGGCCTAACTCTGAATTAATATATAATTTCCATAAAGAAAAACTTGAAACAATGATGTTAAAAGTTATTTAATGAATGGCGGGCTAAACGATCCAAATCATTATATTGTTAGTATGAGTTTACTGAAAAATGGATTGCCTCTCCATTGGGCTAATATTGACTGGTAGTGATGGGCTTGAGCATATTCCCCACTCCAACTCTCTACGCCGTTGTATCATAATTCGGGTCGTGCAGAGACGGTGCTAATCTTATACCTTTTCGTTGTCGAGAAAGGCCTCCGACGCTGCTCAGATTCCGACTCAGATAAATCGTCCAGAAACGGTGTTCCGATTGGGATTAATCGCGCAGCCGCTGCCTAACTAAATCGGAGCGGTGTGAATTGAACGGAACGAGAAATAAGAGTCGACTCATCCGCGCTCCAGGGACAACCAGCTGAGCTCAGGTTGCTTCTGCAGGACACAGGTATAGAAATGTCAAAATCCGTTCAAAGTTATCATCTTTAGAAGGACGAGAACAATTTTTGATTTCTATACTTTTGATTAGATATGACGTGTTTGATAATATGCCTCAGTGAAACTCATGTTTTGTTTCCAAGCCTTCCATTTGATGATATGAGGCTTTTTGTTTCTTAGCTTATATTTGAATGGCTAACTCTTTTCCCACTCTGTCACATTGTAATAAAATTATCAGTTTCAGTAAATGTACTTCGTTTGTTTTCTAGAATGTGAAGTGTAACTTGTAGTCCCTATTCCCAAATACTAAATTTGAAATGATACTCGAAGTTGAGCAGTTGGTATAATTTATGAATAGTTCATGTGACAAATTCCAAGCGTTTTCTTCGGTAGTGCTTGCTTATGCTTCTTTTGGTGCTTTGTAGTTTCTGTGACAAATTTGTGGTGTCGTTCTTCAAATTCAAGGGAATCAGTAGATGGTTTGGTTTCTCTCTGCAAAGAAAGAGTAAATGCCTTAGGATTAAGCAGTTGTTTTTACTTGTTCCTGCTACACAACTAGTTGTACAGTCACCACAACCCATGGCATCAAAGATATTTATCCCTTTATTTACTTCAAAAGTAAAGCTGCTAGTCTGATTTAAAGAATTGCAATATATACAGTGATATATATGATATATGAGAGTTACGTGTTCTGAAAGATGCCTTTTTGTCACATTTATCTGGTAATGTTTTTTTTTTTTTTTTGGATAAAAACCCGTGATCTTTTCATTTCATCTCAAAAACAGATTTTTCTCACTGTACAGCATCCTTGCTAATAGTACAACTTTGAATCAGAAAATTACAATACTTTATATCTGTAGTCTATTTGGCATTTGGCAATATTAGTGTTTGCAGCAGAAGTGGAACTGTACAATGAGAGTTTCTGATTTTTTCAAAGGTGCTTTTTTGGGACGATATGTATGTGGCTATATGCGTATTTGAAGGGACGAAATATGTGTGCATACTAATGTTTCTTCTTAAGAGACAATTAACGGAAGATGTTTCATCTTTAAATGATATTTAGGGACGGAAATGTTTTGTTTTAAAAAATAATTAGGGACGAAATATTTCGTTCTTTAAAAAAACAAATACGAATCACAAAAATTTTCTACATTTACGTTCAGGGACGCTCATTTAAAACATTTCGTCCCTAATTGTCTTTTGAGACGATGGAAATTTGGGAACAAATATTTGTGAACCAGCAAAATGTGTTAAAGCTAGTGATTCATATCAAATATTTGTTCAAAGTGAAATTGATGGTATTTTCTGGATATGGAAAAGGTAAAATTCCATGTTTGGTTTGCAAGAAGGCAGCTTGAGTGATTACATATGGTGTGATGGATTAGTGAGTAGGCTATGTTCATTCTTGTTGTTTTCCATAGATACTATCAGAACTGTATTTTGGAGTATCTCAGACTGTAAATTGAAGAGATGCATCTTTAAAAATTGTCTTTTACAGAATGCATTGAGTTTGCCCGTTGTGCTGTTTTGAAATTGTTAGAGAGAACTTATCTTGGAGGATGTATGAGCTGAATGTGATATGTTATATCTTAGCTGAATGTGAACTTAACCTATATGTGATTTTAATTTATTATGGGCATTGGTTTGGCTGATCATGTATGCTCTCACATTCAACTTTCTTGTGAAACTGCTTCGATGAATTCAGTTCTAGATATTAATCAACCTAAATTGTTGAAGTTCTGCAAAGTCTTTTATTTTTGTTATTTTGTCCTTCCACTGAGTGGGTTTGAGCAAATCTTTACAAGCTAATTTTCCCGTTTCAGAGAAATGGTTATCCCACCACCAGTTAGGCCTGAAAGAGTTACCAAGTTTCTGAAGCCATACATCTTGAAGATGCACTTCTCAAACAAGTTTGTCTCTGCTCAAGTAATTCACACCCCAACAGCAACAGTAGCATCCGCTGCAAGCTCACAGGAGAAGGCCCTCAGGGTGAGCATGGAGCAATCAAAAGAAAGCACCAGGGACGTGGCTGCTGCTGCTAAGATCGGAAAGATATTGGGAGAAAGACTACTTCTCAACAACATCCCTGCTGTGTCAGTCTTCTTCAAGAGAGAACAGAGATATCACGGGAAGGTTAAAGCAGTAATAGATTCGGTCAGAGAAGCAGGTGTGAAGCTGATCTAAACCTAGCTATATTCAACTGAAGGTAAGAAAATGCAGTGTTTCCCTGTCAGAATGAATGAATACTATGTATGATTGCTTGTTCAAGCTCTCTCTGGAATATGGATATTTGGATAATTTTGAATTTTGATATGCTGAAAACATTGAATAACAAAGTTGTCGTTTTCATTATCTCCTGCTATTCTTTGAATTTGGAGTAAGATCCAAATAGGATAAGTTTGGTGTCAATCTCTTATCATTGGTTCAACTTATCAAACAAGTTCTTATTACTTAATCATGACCCATCATGCTGTTTGCAACTTGGTAGGGCAATCAGGGACTGCTATTGCTCCATTAGCAAGTAGTGCACATTTCTTTTCAGTTCACCAGGTTTATAATTTTTCTTTTTCGTGTGGATTCAGATTGTAGAACATAGGATTGTAGGATTCAGATCAGAATTCTGACAACTATGATTGTGTCCGATCAACTAGTGAGGCGGCTTAAGCCTTCCCCCATCTCTTTCACAGTGTGATCAATCTGGATTCGGTTAGTGCTGAATACTTAATGTTAGAAAAGTCGATCCGATGAATAGTGTTGCTTGATTAGGTATGAGTGGTGTTAAATAATACATGATTATTGACAAAGTACATGCAATAATATTGTCTGAGATGGTGACAAAATGGAACCATATTTTATGTCCATAGGATGAGCAGAAAGCGATTGTGCTGTGTAGGTGAGATAGTTTGATTTGGCATTCTCTTTTATGTATTATTATGATTAGGAAAATGAATAAACTAAAATCCAACACAAGTGATGGCTGTCATGCATACGGCGAGCCTCCTCGTATTTGCGTTAAGCCGCTTACTGTGTCGTGTCTGTTCACTAATTCAGAGGGTTTATAATTTTCTATGCTCTTGAACTGAGTGGTGTGATGAATTCACATCGCAGTCATCAATTTATTATTAAACGTAGTTTATGAAAACTGACTGTACACATCCATGTCATGAAGTAACTAACCACATATAAAAATTATTCTCGTAAAACTTACAATATTATAGTACAAGATTTCTCAAATCAAATGTGCAATTTGGACCAAAACCAAATTCACGTCAACATAACTGTATTGATGAGTATGTGAGTATTTCATAAGACCAAGGTGATGCAAAAGTTTTGGATGAAATCGTCCTACAACCTTATTATAGGATGAATGATAGTTCATGTTTTTAATCTTTGTTGTTATAAGTTAGGTAAATGAACACACAAACAAATAAAGCTTGGAAACACACAAACAGATTTATTATATACATGAAATATTGTTCGTCTCAAACTGGAGCTTCTCGTTGAAAGGTGTACTATCAATTTGCACTCTTCAAATTCTACATGCATCCCTTTGTACCTCACAAAATTGAAATAGGTATTGGTTTAATCTTGAGGTCTCTTGTGAAACTGAGTGTATTATTGATTCTCTGTTTCAATAATTGAAACTGAGGATAAATATTGATTCTCAGTTTCTCATTTTAAAACCCGATATTTTACATAGTATTAATCATGTTCACTCAGTGTATTATTGCTGATTTTTTTTCGCTTTTATGTCCGATGTTCTCACTTTCAAGACTGATCTTTTACATATTAAAAATAATTTTTGAGTAATACCAAGTCTCAATCAAGAATTTGTTTTATCTATATATATATATCTCCTCCTTCGTTATTTATTGTGAAATGAACTAAATGAAAATGAAAAATTAAACTACATTGCCTCACTCGATTATTTTGCTATCAATTTTGTATTAAATGGCCTTTGTTCTTCAGACCGCACAATAGGGCAAATTATTGCTGGTTGTTTATTGTGGGCCAATTCGGTAACCTTGCTGTGAAGATTCACAAAATATGAGCCACTCAGCCAAAAAAGATTTATTTATTTTTCTTTTAAAAAAATGAAAGATATTACTATAGCATTATTTTATTTTTTTATTGGGTACACTACCCTTTGCAAAAACCGAATCCGATACAAGTATCCAACTATATGCTAATCTAATCATACTCTATCATAGTCTACTGATCCCGTATGTCGAGTGGACTAGGACCCCACTTGGCTTTGAGTGGGTTTGAGGACCTCCCTTACACCCGCTGATGCAGTTCGGTATGCCAGTTGATGCAGCTCCCGTCACTCAGTTGAGCACGCCTCTTGCAGATTGAAGGTGATGGAGTCTTGAAAGATTATGAGAGAAATCTCATCCAACCCAAATAAGTATAGCATTACTTATTGGTTTGAGAGGCCGTTACAACAAGGATGGCCCTGGATGGCATTCCACCATAAGACTATGTCTGTCTGTGTGTAATAATTAATACGACAAATGTAAAAAATAAAAATCAAAAGACAAATAAAAAGGATAGCTTCGACGTTCGAATGATAGATATTTTTTAAGAATAAAAATAACTTTATTTCATTTCAGATTACTGAGAAATGTTAATACAAAAAGAATGCATGTATCATTAGTTTTCACTTTTCACGCAACTAGCTAGTAATCGTGTTATTACATTCTAAAGATGAGAGTTCATGAAGGTCCCTTAATTAGGCTACCATGAAATATCTTATATAACAAAAATAATATATCGTCTAATTGCTTATAGTAATGCACTATTACGAAAAGATGCTACCAACACAAAAATTTATAAATCGTAAATTTCAATGTTTTTACCTTAACAATGTGAAATGATTGAAGTAGGTATCACAAGATGAAATATATGGAGATGAAGGTTAAGATGAAATAGATTTTTGGGTTGATTGTTGATTTTTTTTTAGGCCTTTACTATATGCAGTCCATATTTATACCTAATCTACCATATATACCCTTAATTAGTTTTACTACATTCAAATTGCAAATCAATCCATTATATTCACATTAATTCCATATTTATCCTAATTAATTACTTACCTTCTATCATCAGGTTTCTTCTCTTTCTCTCCTGCAAATCATCATCTCTCTCTTTCGTTTTGTTCTCTTCTTCAAATAAAAAAGACTCATCAATTCATCATCAATTTATTCTTTAATTTTTTTCATCATTCATCAAATCAAAATTATTATTTTTTTTCATTTTCAAGAGAGTTTATTTATTATTTTTCAATTTTCATTAGCGTAGTTTAAATTAAATCAGATTAAATTAGTTTAGTTTAGTTCAAATAAATTATGATTAATTATATTCAATATTAATTAATTCATAATATTTTTGCTGGAATAAATTTTATTTCAATTTAAATTGGGTCAGTTTGAATAAATTTCAACAATTTGGATAGAATAAAATAAACTAAACGAAAGAGAGAAAGATGGTGATTTGCAGGAGAGAAGGAGAAGAAAAATGTGATAGAATGTAAGTAATTAATTAGGATAAATATGGAATTAATGTGAATATAATGGATTGATTTGCAATTTGAATGTAGTTAAACTAATTAAGGGTATATATGGTAGATTAGGTATAAATATGGACTGCAAAAAGTAATTTCGGACTGCATATAGTAAAGGCCTTTTTTTATTATATCAAAATGGTAAAAAATAAGCAAACTTTTCATAGTTACATATACGGTTTTTTCCCTTATATGAAACACCATTTATTTCCGATGCAAAATTAAAAAGAGGAAGGGAAAATTCACAAAAAAAGCAAAAAAAGAAAAGTAGAAGAAAAAATCAATAACTGGATGTCGGCAAACCGGTGTAGATAGATACCTCGTTTGTTTATTATCTTACTTTCTAATCCAAAAAAATAATTAAATTCTTATTTCTATTTTTACTTTTACTTTTACTTTTACTTTTCTTTTTTTTTTGTATTTTTTAAATATTTAACTACACAATTTAATTTACGAATTATATAGTATCTAATAATATGAAAACATAAAATTTTACAATGAGTGTAAAATCCCATATGATAAAAACTATAATTAATATTTTTTTCATAATTTAATAGTGATATTTTAGAGAGACAAAATAATCATACTTACGTGCTTTTCTCATATTAATGGTTGCAATGCGTCTAGGGTATGCATCCCTAATATCAACATCAGAAGATTCAGAATTACAATGAAAATCAAAATAATTGGATGATATGTTCTTTATTGACACTTTAAATGAATATGGCTCCGTCAAAGCTGACTCATTTTAGATGTGAAGGTTTTCTTATATTCTTAGAGATGAATATCTTGGATTTTAATCACAGCATATTATTGTTTTTTAAAAATATACTTTTTGGTAACAATTTTACTTGTAGTGGGATGGTGAATGTTTTGAATAATATTAGTAATTAAAGTGTAATGTAATGAATTAGGTAGGTGAATGAAATGAATCTACAAAAGAAATTATAGAGGGGGCGACAACAAAACTATGACCCTAAAAAAACTTCTCTTGACAACTTTTATGTATGAATTTTTATTTTAATTTTCAAAAATAAAATTTATAATATTATCTCACCTTGCTAGGGGTGGGCAAGAAAAACCGAAATCCGAAAACCAAACTGAAACTAAATGGTTCGAAACTAATTAACCCGAATCTGAATTCTATAAATGGGCTTCGAGTATTCGAATTAAAAAAAATTAAATTATAAACATGGGTTTTAATTCGGGTTTGAGTATTGAATTTCAACCCGAAAATCGAATTCAAAAATTAATATATATATATATATATAGTAAATTAATTAATATACTATATATAATAGTAAAATTTGAAGTTAACATTATCTCTAATTCTTCTGGAATTTAGAGTCGGGATTGTGATAGATTCTAGATTGGCAAATTGATAGTAATCTTCTAAATTGGTTAACACACTATTGAATTTGTCTTTCAAGTAAACTCTCCCTTCTTCGGACTTAAATACTTAAAGTGTTCAGACTTCATGTCTATGTTTTAGTTGAATAATTTTGATTGAACTTTTTAAGAAATTTTAGACTGTCCAACAATTTGAAGTTTTAAATTGGGTTGTCCGGGTTCAAACTGAAACAAACCGAAACTCAAATAACTCGAATCCGAATTCGGAATTCGGGTTCATAACTAATATGGGGGTTCATAACTAATATGGTTTGGGTTTAGTTTTGGAATTTTTGAGGGTCAACCCGAACAATCCGAACCGAAAAACCCGAAAACCGAATAACCCAACCCAATGCCCACCCTACACCTTGTTATAATTATCATGATTCTGAATCCACCAAGTGTAAATGGAAACTAATTTTAACTTTTAATCGGATTATGGTGTTGGACTATTTGATATGTCGGGTAAATTATTAAGGGTTTCAATTATTTTAAATAACAAGGCAGAAAAGTATACAAAACTGAATAAGCTATTATAGAAGATGATCTTGTAATTTCAAGTTTAATTGTAACTTGTAAGTATATAAAATGAGTTAGTAGAATACGATTTTAATAGATCATTCTAGAGATAATCCTACATTTATTAATTTAACAAAAATCAAATCTAACCAAACATGCATGTGACAAATAGCGATCATTCATAAATTTCATCAATTCTTTTGACAAAGCGTCAAAGCTCAAATAATCACACTTTGATGCGATTATTTTAGAGGTCTCTTTTCTTTTTTAGGTTCCTTGATATTTCAATAACATTATCATGGATTTTTTCTAATAAATTTTATCCAAAAATCTCATCCAAAGTCAAGCAAATGCAAAAAGTGAAAAAAGAAAGAAAAAGAAAAAGAAAAAAGGAGCTTATTTCACGTAGTGCATGTTGGCTTATGAGCTGTGACTGATAAGTGCCATGACATTTTCGCATCAACGACCAAGTACGAGTGATTATTTGCATTTATCTAAATTAATAATTAAGAGAATATTCATCAATTTATTCATCTATACATATTTTATTTAAACTTTAACGTTGACGGAATATTTTCATTTAGCCGTTCTTCATCAGTTATAATTGGATTCTTTTGAGTCGGAGCATCTACCTAACACGAACAATTTCAACAACGTAGAGAAGAAATGAAGTTACAGTAGTGTGATGAGGCAGTTTCATAATATCAGTGAGGAAAAAATGAAATAAGGCGGTTTTTTTTGAGTATATGTTTTTTTTAATAAAAAAATATTATTAAAATTAAATGAATCCTAAGCTTAATGCAACATCATATACAAAAGAAAAACTATTTATACTAAGTAGAATTAAACAAACTAAGGGTGTCTTTTCTAGCTACCGCACTCCTTATTTCGCAAGAGTCTGGTTTTCTGAGTGCCGCCACCAATATAGACGAATCTGTGAGCATGCGAAACGAATGAGTATATACTCTGCTTGGTGCTTTGATAGCCATCCAACAAGCTATTGCTTATGCCCGAATTAGAGAAATATTGACAAAGGAAGTCTGATCTCAGTTGTTGCTTTTAAAGTGTCGACATGCTACTGAAGTACTTGTGGAACTTTTTTAATAGTAACTCGATTAAAATTGATTTGAAAAGAACAATATAAATGTAGATCAAATTTAATGGAAATTTTGTCTCATTTGACTCGGACAGCGTATCTGAACTATACTTTTTTGAGTATTCCATTTTTAACTCTTGCCGCCACTTCATATTTATGGTTGCGAGTTTAGGGTTTAGAGCTAATAGGGAATTATTTTTTTCAAATTCTTACCCTACAACCTCGATACGAAAAAGGAGTATTATAAGAAATTTTTTTTCTTTTGAAGTGAGAAAATCATACATGAAAGTGAGAAAATTGACAATAATACACCGAATGATCATGTATAAAGGGTCCAGTTTGAAAGTGAAAAAGATTGCGAAACTCAAAATTTTGACGGTCTCACGTAGACCTTCTTGAAAGATATTGCTACAATGCTACTCCTATCCCTCCGAGTTCTCGTAGTTTCATAATTTTCAACGTTTCAACACTCAATTTCTCCTCCGAATGCCAATCTTTTGGTTGTTCTGTGCTTTCGCTATCTTGGTTTTCCTAAATATCAACTGATCAAGCCGCTTCTTTATCAATTTATCCAGTTTCTATATCATCTTATCTGGATAGACCAAACATCAATTTTGCTTTTGTAGCGTTTCTTTTCCCCTTTTCTCAAATCTTTAGTTCTCCTTTCAGAGCAGCTGATATTGTTTCCACAATGAAACATCTATATTTTCCCGCATTGAATGCCGAGGTCTAGAAACATCTTTGATCATTCTTGGAAACTCTATTTAACTACTCTATTTTTTCAGCAACCAAAGAATTTGATGATGCGTATTGATTGTTCTATAATATAACATTTGTTTATCACAATATGAATAACAAAACGGTAAGTAATAGAAAAACATAAAATTATTGATCCAATATCTATATATGAAGAATCTGAAGATATACCATTGTAAGGTCCAGTTTTTTGTTGGCTGCTTTGTGAAATGTCAAAAAAGATAGAATATTTTCCATGTTCCAGCGCAGGGTTTGAATGAAGGAAGAAAATATTTTGTGCCGAGTTTATATGGAAACTACAGTCCTAATGGTTGTCTAGTTTTTACGGAGTTATAGAATGGGAAGATTCGATGAGGAAGTCTTTCCATAATTCAGAGTTTGTGACATCCAAGGATTCCTTTTCTTCACGGTTTTAGATTTGGAATTGAAGTCTATTGAAGTCTATTAAGCTTGTTTTTTTTTTCACGGCATTATGACATCAGTTGCGTTGTTCACCACCGATTTTCAAAGCACAAATTCTGTAATTCAGAATTTCATATTGTTCGAGCAAGAAGGCAACACAGTCCTGGTTTTCGACAACCAAAACACTTGGACGTGTGTTAAGGCTCGGGTGAAAGAGATCTGCCGCCGCCTCTTAGGAAATAGAGGTAATCATACAAACAACTTTTAGAGAGCGAACTAGCAGTGTGATAGGCTTGCAGGAATTGCCACTAGCTTTGTAAAGGATTTTATTCGTTACAAATTAGTGAAAGATCTTTACACCGGGCTACTGCCCCGCAGATGTAAGTGCATTGCACCGAACTACGTGATCATATTATGTCTCATTTAAATTCCGCACTTTAAGTTTTAATTACTTATTTAATTGAAACTTTGACACAATAGAATCTAAATCTCAGTAAGCAGGAACTTTCAACCATCTCATTAGATTATGAATCTAGTAACTAGTATATAAGATTGATGGTTCATGTGGATAGTATCGGCTAAATCCTTTCAAGATAGCGGTTGCTGGTAATTTTCAACTAATCAATCTCTACAAAATTCTACACTCCCTCTCGGTTTTTATTAACTGCCACTAGGGCGTGCAACCGGTCTCATCCGGACCGGAAACGGTTTGGACCGGGACTGGAATGTCTACAATTCTTGGATCGAAGACCGGACCGGAAAAAGGATATTCTGGACCAGGACCGGTCCGGAACTATAATATTTTATTTTTTAAACTTTAGTTTTATGTTAAAAATTAAACTTTTTTTACTACAATTTTTTTTTAGTAATATGAAAATTATATTAAAAATAAGTTTTATTAAAATAGAGTGTGTGAAACATGATTGCATGATTTTTAAATATCAAAAGAAAATGCAATGGTCTCACAAAAGATTAAAATTGTTCAAAAAATGAGAGTAAAAAATTTATAACAACTAAAAAATACCTTTATAAATATATAAATTTCAAAAAATATAATTTGAAGTGATAGAATAATACTAATATTAATGGCCAAAAATAAAATTACACATAAATTAATTATTAAATATTTAAAAATATAAATTATATTAAATACCGGTCCATCCGGTCCGGAACCGGATATATGACCGGAATCTCATATATCCGGTTCCGGTCCATTACTTTCCGGTCCGGTCCGGACCGGTTCATGCACACCCCTAACTGCCACAATACTTAATATTAATTTTTTTAGGAACAGTACTTAATTTTTTTTTAAAAACGAGGCAAGCCTTGTTTGCCAGAGTTTATCTGTAGATCAGTTCAGTTCGATTCAGTTCAGTGAAAATGTAATTTGACGAAATTCAGGTTACTTCAGTCATACTGATTCCATTTTTCAATACATCAATTTTTACTTCAGTTCAGTTTATTACATCAAGAAATAAACTCTACCAAACAGGGCCGCAGTACCTCTATCTATATAGATTATGTAAAACAAAAATTTAATCCTCTCTAAATTATCTCATAGAGTTGATTCTGAATTAATTTAAACTATTTTAATATTGAGATCGTCATTTGAAATTACTTCTTTTTTTTAAAAAAATTTAGTTGGATAATAATCTTAATGAACCACCTATAAAATCTCATCATTCACATGCTCCCAGCAACAATAATTGAACTTAAGACATGCCCTAATGGAAAGTAATCTATTTGATGATTTAATGGCGAGTTTCATGAGAAGGAATATTTTTTTTTTGTATAATGACCTCAAATAAAATTATTAAAAGATAAGTGATTTATAATCAAAATGGTTAAAGGTACAATGGTCTCAAAGAAAAGTTACTCTTAAAATTTTCTAATATATACACTTTACCAAATAACATATCTATATGGACACTTTACTTGATCCAGCTTAATACTCCATCTGTTTCACTATGATTTACCTAATTGCTTTTGACACAATTTTTAAGAAACCTGATGTGGTACTGATGTTGGTGGTAGAGTTAGTGAAATATGTGAGAGAAGATTAATAATTTATATTATATTTTTTTGCCAAAATAGGAAATGAGTAAATTTCGAGCAAAATGGAAATTGGATAAATTATAGTAAGACGGAGGGAGTAGATAAGTTTAGACTAATTCTTGGATGAGGCAGCCTCACCCAAGAGGCAGGACCAAGTATACCCTATTTTTGGTGAGATTTGATGAAGTGACACCGATGTTTTGCTGAGATGACATATTTGATAAACCGACACCGATGTTTGATGATGTGGTAATGAGTTATGATAAGGTGGGTAGTAATTTTTTTATTATTATTTGGCATTGCCTCATGGGTGAGGCTGCTTTCACAGGAAAATTACTCGATAAGTTTATCACATTAGTAACTAAAACGTCTATATTTTTATATCTAAAACAATTATAAAAAATATATGTAAAAATGAATCAAACCCTATCATATAAAGATTAGTACTCCACGTATAATTTAACTATTAAAATTTAGACGATTTAATTTTTATAGTCAAACTAAGACGCAATGGCTGCTAATTAACTTTTAATGCCCATCACGTGACCACAGCGGGTTCCTCCATGCTCAACCGTTACGTGGCAGCTCTACAAGAAGCTCCAGGGCCAGCTCGATCTTATCCTCTCTGCGTGCTTATCGATCCATCGTCCACGTCACATCAGATGTACAAAGATTAGATCAACGGCCAGGATCCCACCTCGACTTGCAACGACTTGCTCCAACCTTAAACGCTTCCTCTGCCGATAAATACCCCTCGCCACTCGCTACTCTTCACTCTTATCCTTCCTAGCTTTGAACTGACATCATAGTTTCCGGCCGATCAAAACAACGTTAGATAAATCATTTCAGACTATAACTAAGCCATGAGTATCCTCGATAAGCTCTGGGACGATACCGTTGCCGGTCCTCTGCCGGAAAGCGGGCTCGGGAAACTCAGAAAGAACTCTACCTTTAACTTCCGTTCAAATTCCGGCAAGGGTACGCGTTTCTTGCTGTGTAATGCTGGTTTTGGACATTAGGGGTTTAATTTGATCGCATGAATTACGTTTTAACTTTCAAATCATTGAATATTCATAATGATCAGTTAACTACCTGAGAAATGGTTCTGGGGTACTGTAAAAATGGCATCTTGACTATTAAAACTTTGATTTTGTGGGATCAAGTGAATCTCTTGTTGTTCCCTCTCTGTTCCTTTTGTCGGTGTAGATGATTAAATGAAAGGAATTCTTTTTCAATGATCTGAGCTTTATGACTGGTGTTTTTCAGAATCTGCTAATAAAAAGTCATTTGGTGAAGGTGCTGCAGCGGAGGATGGAGTAAAGGTGACTAGGAGCATTATGATCATCAAGCCGCCTCATATGGACGCCAAGGACTCTCCTCCTGCATCGCCTGGGGGCTCGATAACCCCTGGTTCTACACCTCCGGTATCTCCCTTTGCCGGTATGTGTATAATCTGTACTGAGTGAACTGTGAAATGGCCATAACTTATGAACATATCTGTATCTTATGTAATGTACTGGTGTACTGTATGTCAACTGTTTTTCCTGATCTGGCAATCTTTCTGGTTTTGCACATTAATTATTAAATACTAGTGAAGTAGCTGATATTACTTGTTAAGCCTTTATCTTTCATTATATAGGGTCGATTTTATGGATCATGTCTTATCAGTTATCATAGTGTTTTTCTGTCCTAAATTGGGGTTGGTTGCTTAGATCACTGCATTTGTTTCCTGAGGATCTTTGGACAATGAGGTATAATTTAGGTTTGCTTTACTTGTATGAATGGTTAACTGACTATAAGGTAATACGGAGATGATGAAGATGGATTTTTCCATGGTTAAGGTCATATTAATAGTTATACCGAAAGGGAAAGGCGAGAATAGTGTATGATTAAGGAGTGTGATTATTTTTGAATTGTCTTGTTATTGAAGATGAGTAGTTTTTAAGTGATGGCTTCGTTGATATGTATTATGATATTGAATGTGAGACAATGGTGTCCTTGTCAAGAAGCTCTCAAGTCATACCTAATTAGCAACTTGCATGTTTGATAACTTTGTAGACATCAACATGGGACCCGATTTGGGAGCAAATATTGTCTCCACTCTCCATTATGTAGTTGGATTTCCTTTTCATGGTCTCTTGTTTACTTAGTCAAGTTAATTTCTGGCTAAGATAAGCTATAGTGGAAATATGATCAAGTATAGTTCCCTCCTTAAAAAGACAATCATGTATGGAGCTTTATATTTTTTAATGCCCTTTAGTTTCTGTTAAGGACAGTCGGATATTATTAGCATTTTGCACTGCACTTTCCGGGTTTTATGCATTTAAGTGGACTTCGGTGTCTAGGAATGGACTAGTGCTAGCTAGTTAATTGCTAGGTATTCTATGCAGATGGGGAGTCCAAACAGAAAGTGATCCTATATGTAAGCTTTTTTGATTTTGAAAGTGTTAAGTGTGCTCAATATGAAAAAGTGATCCTACTTTCCTTCTTTGATTTTGATACAATGCCATCGACTCTCTCTAATCTTTGTGGTTTTCGGGGGATGATGTTCCTCTTCTTTTTAAGGGTAGGTATTAAATTTATGTTGGTGGTTTTTTAAGTGCAGGTTCTGGAGGGAGGGAAGCATACAGGTTTCGGAGGAGGTCAGCGTCGTTTGCGTACGAGAAAGCAAATGGAGCCGGACCCAGGAACGCTCCTCCTCCTTACGACGTGTGAGTTGTGAGCCCCCCTTTGAGCTGGTCCTAAACTAGGCAGCGTTCTGAGTTTCTAGCCTGCTGTTAGCCCGGGTCTTAATAGTGTCTGTGGAAATGTTTCGATGTTGTGTCTGTATATAGTATGTTAAATGTAGTGGCGCTGGGTGGCTTGTGTTATAGAGTTCTGGTGATGCAGACTTTAGAAGAAACTTTGAAGTTTGTAAGATATCATCATAATCCTCCTCTATCTTTCTGTGTGTTTTGCTTCCTTTTAATAATCACCCATCTTGCCTTCTATGTGTATCATCTCGGTTCTTCACTAGTTTGAGAAGTACCATAAGCATTGCAGACATGTATGATCTTCTCAGTTCAGTTCTGCGCAGTTTTTCCATTTTGACAACAATTTCAGTTCAGTTCAATCAAGGGGAAAAAAGTTCTTACAGTGAATGTAGTAACCAAATCGGCTCACTTATTTGATCCAATAAAACAATTGTGGAAACGTAGTACCAAAGTAGAAAAGAATAGAAGTATGACATACTTACTGGAAAGCATGTGTTTGTAGGCGGTTAATATTAATAATAAAAGTTATAATTTAATGCATTAAAATTCTATGATCCTTTAACTAAATTATCATGATATGAGAGTTGAAAATAACAATCTCATGTTGTTTTCCAAAATAAAACTTTCATGTCACCTTCACGCAACATTAAAACGGCTTTAGGCTTTAAGAATACTGAGAGCCAGTGACGGAACCAGACACAAATATCCGGGGGAGCGAGATCGAACTGGGGAGCAAGATTGGACTGAGGGAGTGAGATCGCACTGTAAAAAACTAATTTCCAAAGGTTAAAATTCGAATTGCTACAATATAATAGGCTGTTAACAAAATTTGGGGGAGCGCCCCCCACCCACCCAGTTCCATCCATGCTGAGAGCTTTACACACTGATAAGAAGCTTTTATAAAACTGAAATTGCCTGAGAGTTGTATACACTGATAAGAAGATTTATACACGGATAAGAGAGCTTTTTTAAGAACCTGAAATTGCCATAAACGTTGAGGAGGATCCGACCAAATGACCACATTATGAACAACTAAATTCTTTGCCGACTCAAGTCCCTTGCATATTGCCATAGAAGAGCTGCTTTAGAAGGTTATAGAATATAGCCTTAACTCAAAGCCGATCTTATATACAGTATTTTTTGGATAACCAAAAGTGGAAAACTTTTAGTAGGGAAAATATCCAAATTAAAAAAACTAGACGGAAGAACCAACATTTAAGCACTCTTTCATTTTTATTTTTTTTGAAAGGGAAATTTTTTATATCACTTCAAAGTATTGGAAATTGACCAAAATATCCGCATACAAGAAAAAAAAGTGGCAAACTATCTCATAGAGTGGTTTCCTCATATCTCATTTTCGCATGACTAGCTAGCAAATGAGCACAATAATTTCTATCTCTAGGTGTCTAGAAGGGTCTATCAAAACTAGGGCTGTAAACGAGTCGAGTCGAGCTCGAACAGACCTGTGTTCGAGTTCGAGTTCGAGTTCGTATTGCATGTTCATGATCGAGTTCGAGTTTGAGCTCGTACGAGTTGAGATATTTTAGCTCGACCTCGATTCGTCTGACTTTAAGAAAGTTCGAGCTCGATAAAAAATCGAGTTCGAGCTTGTTAAAGCATTAATGAATAAAATTTAATTTATTTATATAAAATTCTATATAAAAATTATATTCGAGCTGCTCAACGAGCTTATCGAGCTGGCTCTTATGAGCTCGAGTTCGAGCTCGTTTATAAACGAACGAGTTCGAGTTCGAACTGGTCAAACCGAGTTCGAAATCGAACTTTGACCGAGTTGTTCGCGAGTTGTTAACGAACGGTTCAGTTCATTTACACCCCTAATCAAAACTGCTAGCTTATCATGTATACTAAGGGGGTGCTTGGTTGGTTGAGGGGAATGGGAATGGGAATGAGAATGATAATAGTGGGGATTGATTATAGAGGGAATCATTATAGTGTTGGTGTTTGGTTAAGATTAAGGTAATGAGTTTACATACTAAAAATAGATTAAAAAAATAACGAAAAATAGTAAATAATAGTGGGTCCCATTCATTATAGAGTAATGAAACCCATAGTTCTCATATTTGAGGGGAATGGATGATTGGCCAGTATGGGGTAATGGTGGTGGACTCTCTTCAATGATTATAGTCTACCAAACAAGCAAATTTATAATGAAACTCATATCCCACTCTCAAACCCCCCAACCAAGCACCCCCTAACAATTAAAATTAAAAAGACAATAGTTGGATCTGCTTTTTCTCAAACCATTTGTATAAGTTTTGATGTTGCGTCAACTAATCAGTAACTGGCCCTCGAACTCTGTTTGCCAACCGATAGGTATTATGGTTCGGCCGAGGCTTCGGCGAGGCTTAATTTGTGCGTTCGAACCTGCAAAACAAAGTATCGGAGCTACCCGAGGGTAGCAGATCCGGTGTGATGATGAGATTTTGAGTATTGAGGAGGGGTTAAAATCCTAAAAGCAAAAGTCTAGAGTGAGAGAACATACCTTGGGTTATGGATTCCTGGTGGTATTTATAACTATCTGCCTTGCTCCAGGGTTTAGTGCCCAGGGCCTCATCACAAGACTGTACTATCAAAGGACTTGTATCACGTGACTGTACCCAAATCCTTCTTCTTTGATCTTCTCATGTGTTTTAGGAAACTGCCTGGAGTTTTCCCGAGAGGTGAGTCATCTGTATCATCAAGTCTTAGGCATCTCCAGTGACTAACACTTCTGCATTTCCCAATTCCTTCGACATTAACAGAGCCCCGTATAAATTTGTGCTTCTCTAATACCAAGAATTCGCTTCTGCCACTCCGATCAAATAAGACTGCTCTAATAACTGCTGAATCGGAGCTCAATCCCACATCAAAGTACAACTTCCATCCTTCATCTGGTGGCAGTGGCGGACCCAGGGGTGGCCCATGGGGGCCAGTCCACCCCCAAAATATTGAAAAATTGCATAATTACACATATATTTTTTTGTACATTAAAATTTAGTACCTATAATTTATGTATATTCTATTATGACCTTTCCTAACTTTAATTCCTGGGTCCGTCACTGTCTGGCGGCCTCAACAAGAAATGTGCATGTAGTCCAGTCGACATCCTCTCCGGCCATCCATTGGTGTTCGAGAAACTTTTGAGATCTGCACTTGCAGAGCTGCTAGTACTGCGGAATTCTGGTCCTTTCCTTGGAACAATTTTTATTTTGCCACCTCCAGAGTGCATCGAAGATCATGACTACCTCAGTTAATCAGATTCTTTAACCAGGTATTACCTCAGTTCCTCCCGGCTGCTTGAACTCGGTCATTCCACCCTACCACATGCCAAGCCTCTTTTGCACAAGTAAAATCAAAGAATAGATGTGAAGTTGAACAATCTTCCTCTCCACAAAACAGGCATGCAATCGGAACCATCACCATCTTCCATCTAAGATTTAAGCTCGTTGGGAGATTTTTTAAACTTTTATTATAATGAAGTTATTATTTTTTTTGAAAGCAAACTTATATTAATCACGAAAAAGAAACACTATTACAAAGCGTACGGCCTAAGCCTATTCCTATATCATGTTCACCATGCAATACATTACGACTTACTTTATTAATGCTAAAAAGGGAGAATGGACTTCTGAGAAAAGCAACAATGCTTTCCGATATGTTATTAATCTGTCATGGCGCTAACTACGGGTTGATTGCCGCCACTAACTATGCTGAATCTGTGAGCAAGCAAAGCCCTTGAGGGGAGCCTTTGGCTGCTGCTTTTAGAGCCCTCCAACAGGCACCTGCTTCAGCTTGTAGAGGGGATGAACACACAAAAAAATCCGAGCCACTTCCTCTTTCACGTGTTCTTGCAATGCTCCACGTTGCTGTGCCTAGCCACCTCTTCTTGTGAAATGAACCGTCCACCTTTACTAGAGTCATCTGTGAGTCATCTGGATTATGTTGGCTTGATGTTCTAAGCTCTGTGAAGTTTTGGACTTCTAGCTCCTTAGTGCCCTGGGTTTTGAGCCTATTCTCTCTTGCTCTCCATATAGCTTGAATTTGTTCCATGCTAATTTGGAACAAATTCGAGAGTCCAGCTCCACATTTTCCATTGCCTTTTTGTTCATTTGTATCCAAATTTCCCACAAAGTAAAGATGAGTGTGTGATCTGATTCTCATCAATAGCTGTCTCTATCCAGTTTTGCAACCATACACTGAAGTTGGTAATGAGTAAACCTGCAACCTTTGACCTTAGTTCTGATTCACTCCATACATGTTGTGAAAGCCTACAGTTGATGAAAAGATGCAGTTCATCTTCTTCTTGGCTAAGGCATCTTGCACATCACGCCTGGTATGTGATCTTTCTTCTTTTCCTGTTCACCAGGAAGTTATTTGTATATAAAATAAAACATGGTCCTAAACTTATAAAATATTATATAATACTCTAACCTATAGAGACCATGGACTATAGGAGACCGTTATCGATCGAAATTGGCGTTGGTGAGTTTCAACCCTGCTGTTGCGGTTAGGTTTTAGGTTGGTGGTGATGCCAAAGTAATGTAGGGAGATTTTGTCCAAGAATTGAGGAAATTGAAAGAAGCTTGTATGACGATAGATTTTCCTCAATTCTTGAACAAAATCTCCCTACATCACAAAGTTCAGCCGACTCACATGGACCGATTCGAGACTGAGCTTTAGTGTGAATTTGTACAGAAAAACAATAAGGTACCATGAACTAGGAATGATAAAGGAAATTGACTGAAAGATCAAGCAAATTGAATGAAACATCAAGACAAAACAGTAAATGTTCAAGCAAATTAACTAAAAGATTAAGGCAAAACAAATATGCTCAAGGAAACTGACTAAAAGATCAAGCAAATTGACTAAAAAATAAAGAAAAAATAGTAAATGATCACTCTCTTCAACTTGGGTTTGATTAGTACTGTACTACTGTAATGTCATATTGCTATCCTCACTTAAAGTTAAACCAATTGATCAAATTTGTTTTTACTATCTCTGATCATATTTAAACAAATAATTTTGACGAAATAAATATTTCATGATACACTAGAATAAAAAGGAAAAAAAAAAAAAGAGAAAATCAGACGGTCGTTGAGCTCAGTAACACCGAAGTCAATTGAGCGGCTGGACGATGAGGCGGCGGCAACACCACCCGCCGATTACCCTGCTGCTGATTTTCCTGCTCCCCGCATCGCTCTACCTACTCATTTCACAACCCCCTTTTGCTGCTGCTGCTGCTGCTGCTGCTGGTATTTTCATCATTTTCATGCTGTAATCCCCAATTTAATTTGTGTGATTTTCCGATATCAATGATAGTTTGAAATGAAACTTGTGATGTTCTTGCTTATTTTCATCAGTTTCCTTGAATCCAAGATTCTTGCTTCAAACTCGGATCAATGTTGCCTAATAAATTCTGGGATTCGCTTAAAGCTTAATTGATCCATAAACTGATATTAGTTTTTAGTAGTTTGATTGTAGAACACAAATGGTTATTTTTGTAGCATTTGGCACTCCCAAAGGCGGGAATCTTTTTGCTAAAATCAAATTTATGTCTTTGGATTCAATCATTTTACTTCTCTGTGTGGACTAATTTGACTTATAGATAGATCAATATAAGAATCCAAGTGGACTAGCCTTTACTTTTGATTGAATAATTTAAGCAGAGAGAAGAAATTAGTTCACTAAGATAGCTCTAATCTGATCTTGGAATGAAGGATTTAATGCCCACTCTATGAGTTACTCAGATACCTTGAGCTGCTTTTCTCATTGAAGTATATCAGCTTTATAGAAATTAAAAGTTATCCTATTTTGTTATGAAACCTGTACTTAGTACTTGCATATACAGTGGCAAGTATGCTTTCTAAGTACATGCTATAGCTAAGCATTACTCTGTACTTGTGCAGAAAGAAACCATGGTGTCTGCATCTCTCCTGGTGGTCGCTTTCCTCGATTTGTAAATGAAGGCCAACCCCCGAAAAAAGTAAAGAAGGGACCTCGAGATTTGACTCTTTGTAGAGTGTTCCGCCAAAATACATGCTGTGATGTGGCACAAACACTTCCAGCTTTTATGTCTATTAGGAAGTTGGCTTCCACTGGTGAAGCAAACCAAGAGTGCTTGCAATTGTGGGAAATGTTGGAATGTTCCATCTGTGATCCACATGTAGGCGTGCAGCCAGGGCCTCCTGTTGTATGTACATCCTTTTGCGACCGGTTGTATGAAGCATGCTCGGATGCCTACTTCTCTGTTGATGCAAAAACACAGGTGCAAACAATATACATGTTTCCTTCCTCTCAGTCTTTACAATTCCCAGTCAATAAATTTTTTACAACTGCCTTCTTGATTTAACCTATCCTTAGTCAATGTTTATTGCTTAACAAGCATGCTTGCATTCAAGATTCTTAACAAGCATCCTTTTGTTGATTCTTTATTTACATGTCAGGTTTTAGAACCATGTGGACTTAAAGACTTTGTATGCGGTAGAGCCTCGGAATGGATTTCTAATGGCACGGATCTATGCCGCGCTGCAGGTTTTTCTGTTAAGCTTTCTGATGATCGTCAAGAACTATCTTGTTACGGTGGGAAAGCCAGCCTGGATCGTACTTCTGGATTTTGGAAAGCTTCAGAATCTAGTATTACATCAGATGGTGATGGTTCTGGGGCTTTTGAAGATTTTAAGCAATGGGTAAATGCAAGGCCATTCAGTGAAAGAGTTTCATGGGCAGTTGGAGGGATGGTTCTTACTGCAGGACTTATTTTTGCAAGGTTAGCCTTTTTTTTAAAGTCCTAGCAAACACTGCAGCTTTTAGTGTGTTTGAGTTTTAAATTTGCTCATCTGCTTGTTCGAGTTCATACATCTTTTTATTGCATAATATTCTCGAATGTTTCAGTTTTCCAACTTCTGTCTTTCTTTACCCATGTAGTATCTTTTGTTTTTTAGGAATGAAGACAAAATGAATTAATTAACTGTATGCATGATTGTCATTGAAGCATCATTGTAGGGTAGCTATCACATCCATTTTCGTCGCATACATGTTTTAATAATTATGCCTCATGAATGGCGACCTTCATATTGAAAGACAACCACTGATAGAACATAGGCACAAACTACTTATAAAGAAATGATTGTATTGATAATATTTACGAGGCATGTTCTCTAGAAGATCAAACCGTGTAAAAATATATGTTCAGGACAGATTTAAATTTTGGGGTCAGGCATGCATCAATTCAAAGATGAACGGATGTCTTGAAAAGGACCTCATGTCACATTACTCACTTTTATTTTTAAAGTCCTAGCAAACACTGCAACTACTGTGAAGCTGAATTATGTACTTAAAAAAATTACAGTAGTTTGAATGCTACTGGAATTTAGTTTGAAGCTGCATATAACATCCCTGTATGATGATTGTGCAATGAAAACCTAATCGCAACTCCAGAAATGAAATGGGTCGTGCTGCCAATATTGTCTAGAAACAAGATTATATTTTAAATCAAATTTTCCAGTCATTGGCTGGGAAAGGGGTACCTTTAGTGCTAAGGTGGGAGTTGTTTAGCATTATAGACACTACCAACATCTCTGTTCTCCTGCAGAGTGCTATAGTCTATGTCTGTAGGCATCATCGAAATATTAGAATTCAGTATTTTAGGCTATGCATGTCAGTGCGACCATGGGGGTTTTGATTAATTAAATTTGTACACTGCACTTTTGCGTTCTTGTGATGCTTTAGAACAAGTTTATTTCTTTTTTCTAATTGCATGTACGAGCTTTTGTTCTGGAGACAAGAAATTTATTATTGTGAATTTTAACGTTTTGCAATGTGTGGAAATGCAGTCGAAGAAAAAGCCATAGTCGGCAGAAACAAGTCACTTTTCGAGGAACTGCAAGGAAACTGGGGACCAAGATGAAATCCCGGTCTACAGCTGACTAGTGAGGGACATGAAAAGAGAATGAACTGCCTTCATAGACTTATGATTAGCCATGTTTCTTTTGTTTGCAGAAAACATAATTAGGCCCCTAGCTGTTAATCTTCTTAATCCCCCATGAGTATAGTATAGCTTACTTGTGTTTGATTTCAAGCTTAACTGTGAAAAAAGCGTGGCACTTTCTGTACCACTCTGTGAATGTTTGTTTAGTTCTAAGTGATCACATTTCTCAATCCCAACTTTCAGTTTGTCAAATTATAGACGCAAGGCAACCTTTTTGAATAGTACAACTAAAAATAAAATAAAATTCAAAGATCAACAACCATGAATATACCCAACTAAAATTGACTTGGAAGTTGAAACCAATGAGATTCAACGCAAAAGAGGGGGAAATATCATTCTCAATCAGCATCTCCTTTAAATCCCTACTAGTAAAACTAGAATCAACTATGGTATCTAAATATATTGTAAAAGTTTATGTTCTTGCATATAAATTACCAATTTACAAGCAGCTTAAGGGCTAAACTATATCTATTTGCACACTTCATTGCTAAACCATACCCATATTCTAATTGCACACTTCGGAAAAGGAAACACGCCACGACTGGGGTAGAGCAGCTTTTTGCTTCCTACAAAGCTGTCTATGAACGCAGACACGGAAATTCACTCGTCGTGACTTTACATGCTGCAGGGAATGCTTGAAGCCAATATCTGACATTTCAGCTTCCGCCAATCTTCGGGGGCTGGTAAACAGAAAGATTCTAATTAAAAGAGCACAACTTTCATACATAATCAAAGTATAGTTAAGGAGCACGGATATGGCTTACCTTTTTTAAATTCATCTTCGGACCGCTAAAAACTGGCTTCAGTATCTCGAAAGAACATATTAGTGATTCATCAACACTCAAAAGAGCACCTGCATTGTCAAACTCACCACCATAGTTTGGTGCTGAGAATATTGTCACTAATCTTCTTTTAGCGAAAAACTCATACCCATCTTCTACCACCTGATGCACGGGGTACAGTTAGATAGTTAATACCATTAGAATTGAGTCAGAAACAGCATTCATAATAGCTAGAAGTAAGAAAGTGCATACCTGATGTCCTCGACAGATTAAGTCCAAATCATTTTTCTCCAAAAACTCAGCAACTTTATCGGCTCCAAATGTACATGAAACACCTCGATCACTGTCAGACCAGCCCTTAATCCGAGGATCAGGATCCGACCACAGTAAATCACAAAGAAGACCACCATCGGGAATCTCAGTAGGCCTCTCAATCTCTTTTATCTGGTCCAAACTCTCAAGCTCAGGAGATAGTCCACCATGCATGCAAAAGATCTTATCGTCTATTAAAGCCGCTACAGGCAAGCAATTAAAGCAGTCTGTGAATATCTTCCATAGCCGAACGTTGAATCGCCTTTTACACTCATCATAAAATCCATAAACCCGATTGATTTTTGCATCTTCATGATTCCCACGTAAAAGGTGAATATTATTTGGATACCTGATCTTGTATGCCAATAACAAGCATATTGTCTCCAAACTTTGCTTTCCCCGATCAACATAATCCCCAAGGAATAAGTAGTTTGCAGAAGGAGGATAGCCGCCATATTCAAAAAGCCTCAGAAGATCTTGGTATTGTCCATGTATGTCACCTGTTACATGCATAGACATTAGTAAAAACAAAGATGTGCATCCCATACTCAAAACATTCATATTCTGCTAGTTACTCATTACATACATTCATATTGGCATATGGCAAAAACAAAAACCAAGATCCCAATGTTTGCATCAACATCCAAATTATTCAATTGAATGAGAATGCTAATTCTCTCACAAGAACACAACAACGCCTTATACAAGGCCACAAATATGATGCACAAGCACAACCATCGATTTCCACACAAACATTAACCATAATCCCTCTATCCAAAACTGTCAAATACAATCATACATAAGGTTGTACTACTTTCATCCAAAGATTCATTTATTGACCACAGTAGTCAAGAAACAAGTTTTATTAAAAAAATTAAAATAAAATTTTCATTTTAAACATCAGCCATAATATTCACCCCTGTAGAATAACAATGACATTTTATGGTCGAGACTCGAGATTGACACCTTAAATTAATTGGGCATAGAAGACTAAAAGTACCATTGAACAACCAAATTGGCATAAAATCACACAAAAAAGTAGGTGAATTGGTAAAAGAGCATACCGCAGATCCTGATGGGAGCACTGAGCTGAAGAAGATTAGGCTGATTCAGGCAGATTTGGCGGGCGTTGACACAGAGCTGCCGGATCTCACCTTCCGACAACTGCACCTGTTTTCCACCTTTCCCCTCCAAAAGCCGCCTGATTATATCCTCCAAAACGCCCCTATCCATCATCCCCTCCATTGTCATCATCTTATCTCCTCTCTTTTCCCAGAAAAGATCCCTCTTTTCTGCAACCCTTTTCCCCAATCAATCAACCAATCAGTAAAGTCGCACCAAAAATCCAACAGAAAATCCCTTCAGATTGGACTGGATTGGGGATGAGAGAAGGAAATTATTGCTCGGGGTCAAATCGAAAGGTGCCAATGATGGGTGGCGAGCTCGTCGTCGTCTTCTATATGCGATATGGGACCGAATCAATCAATGCGAGATTAAAATAAAAATGGCACCAAATAAAGAATTTTTTGGGGAAATTTGGTGCCCAAAAATGCCAAGAGGAAGATTCAACCAAATTCAAAACAAGGAAACAACAAAAGGTTTGAAATCTTCCCAGTGGTTTGACTGAAAGGCCGCGGGGGCGCACGTTAGCTCCTCCAGTTGGTTACAACCTAAGGTGCCTAGATAATGCATTTTATCAATACCTACTTACTCTAAATAAAATATTCATGGAAATATTGAATGGTATGAAAATATTTACTTATATCATCACCGAATCATAATTATAGGAATAAATAGTCCAATTTTTTAAACAATGTAATTAGATACGTACGTGGAGGAAACTGCGAATATCTATTTATGCAAAAAAAGTAAAAAATCAAGACCAATAATCATAGATTATTTGACTGTAGTTTCTTCATAATCTAATGAAGTAAAATATTTTAATAAAATATATGAAATGATAACATAATCCGTATGTGTATATTAATAAAATTTAATGACCCAAATTCAAATCAAGTTCAAACATTAAACAATATAACTTAACTGCAACATAATTGAAATTAAGTAATGGTATTTTTAGAGGATGGAACAAATGTCAAAACGATTTACATCAGCTTCTTTTATTATAGATTAGTATCAAAACATTATTTTACATACAAATGTATGGAAATTTCAAATATACTCTCAACTAGCTAGCATGCTTTCATTAGTACTACAAGTGTACGGACCAAATCAAATTTTTTTGGATGACTTCATTATAAACGTAAAATTCTGTATGACTTGTTATAATTAATACAAGTGTACGGGGCTTGTTATAGCTAAGCATAACTACACTAATAATTTGTACGTGAGAAAGTCTTGGGTGACACCTGTCCTTGTGGAGACCAAGAGCAGGGGAATGAGTATTTACTGTTTCTGCTTGATCTTTTAGTCAGTTTGTTTGATCTTTCAATCAATGTCCTTGAGTATTTTTGTTTTGCCTTGATTTTTCAGTTAATTTGACGCTTGATCATTCGGTCAATTTTCTTGATCATTTCCTTGGTCAATTTCACCAACGACAAATTCAATCAAGAAAATCGGCGGGTTTAAAGCTCACCAACGACAAATTCAATCAATAGCAGTCTCATATAATCTTTGGTCTCATTTGAGACCTCTCAAATGAGAATTTGCCTTTGTACGTAGGGATTATGAAATTTATAAATATGCATTATACTCAGTATCTTTTAAAATAATATGCATGATGTAATTTAGTTGTGTATTTTATTATTTTATATCAAGTTGGTAACGTTACGTAATGTTTGTTGTCTAATATCCAGCTCGGTTAACAAAATGAAATTAAAAGAAAAATAAGAATAACGCGGTTGATGCATAAAATGAAAAACCGCGTTTCCCAAATTTTCAAGTGTTTAAATTTTAATTTCATTATTTCCCGTTAAAAAGTTGGCATGTTTGTTTATTAAAGGAAAGTTGGTAGGATGTTAACATGCGTACGTATGTGAACTAAACCGCAAGTAACACATTATTAATTATGCAAAACACATAAACTAACTATAATAGAAAGTTATAATAGATTTTATCATAACAAATGGTAAGACTTGGGATGAATTCAAACTTTTGGTTAGCAATCTTCCTACGAAAAACATATTTAATTACATCTAATAGATAAAAGGAGTATGAAAGCATCATTTCTCATGCATTTTGTAGTCACGCGTGATATTCTCAATCTCTCTGAAATTACAATTAATTAAGGACTACCGTGTCCTTTAGTTTATAGATCTCCCTAATCTAATTAGGGAAATAAATAACACATTGGCCTCCCCAAAGATGGAGACTGAATCAAACCCAGGACCTTCACCCACAGCCATGCACATTTTGCATGTTGCTGGTGGCCATCTCTCTATAGAGCTTGGTTAAACTACGGGGTTACTCCATGCAGGTCCATTTTTCTCTTGCAGATCCGTATTTTTACCATAATACCACTAATATTGTTAAGGCAAAAAATGGTTTTGAAATCATAGGGTTGGCATTACGGTAAAATGTGGACCTGCAAGAGAAAAATGGACCTGCATAGAGAAATTGCTTAAACCTAACACGCCTTGATACTACTATAGATTAAAATACTAGTATATTTTAAAATTAAAATTTAGTGGCAAATAGTGATGAATTGCAACCTGCAACATTGTCGGTTTCTACATGGAATTCCTTTGCCTAACTCTGTTCATCCTGTTCACTCGAGGGTATACACAGTGGCTGAAGCATTCCGGCGGCGTCATCGTTGAGCTTATCTGTATTTATCTTCTCGCTCTACAGGCTCTCCGTTTTTAATTATGATCCGCTCAGAATCATCGGCGCCGCCGTGGTGCAGAAAATGGTGCGTGAAACTAGTAGACCGCCGTTTCTTGAGACTGCCGCATCGGTTGCGAATGGATTCATCTGGGCTATCTACGCAGTACACACTCGTCTCTTCTGATCCATTCATCTTGGAATTCCTTGAACCATTTATGATGTTGAAAAATCGGACTACATTTGATACTTTGTATTACATTTCAGGCTGCAAATATTGCCGGAGTTATTGCCGGGATAGTACGTAAAACATGTGCAATGTGTCAAGCAGCGTCGGCGGCAGCGAAACATTGCAGAAGGGTGGCAAGAGCTGATCAACCAGATCACTTGTCGGATATTTCGAAGCTTGACGGTGTTGTCTAATTTCAAATTTTTAGTTTAATTTTTCAAACGTATAGAGGTTTTGGCTTGCATACGATAACTTGGACAAATAATTTGGATCATGTAGGTTGTAATTTGACCAAATAGGCTTCAATATTTGTGACCATTTACCAAATTGGCTTCATTTTCAAATGCAAGTTTAAATGGTTTGAATGGTACTGATTAAAAAAGAAAAAAAAAACTAGGCACGAAATATGGTATTTTTTGTTTTTTGTATTAATATTAATTGGTCAAGACCACATTTTAGAAAATGAAAATTATGTGCAACAAGTACTGCAAATACTTAACATTCAAATTCGAATGATGTAAATATTGGCATTAAAGAGCATATAATAAAACTTCTGCACAAAGGTAAAAAATATTGCCATCATTATCACACTACTACACTATTGACATCATTATCTATCCTGTTCATTGTTGCTTTTTTTTTTTCTTTTTTTTTAGCTAAACCATCAAGGAATTCAATTTGGTTTCCCCAAACCTTCTCAAAAATAAATAAATACAGACAGAGCTTAGCTCAGTTCATAGAATCAAGTATCAAAGTATCAATAGTAACTAAGACAACAAGTGTGTAACTCTAACTAATCCCCCTTACATTTCAGTGAGTCGTTTCCCGGCGAACCACAAGATTGTCTAGGGGCTAGTAAGAAGAGTTACTTCTGGTAAGTGAGATTGAGACAGAAGCAAATTGGGACAATGCTAGAAACCAGCTCCATCACGAACTCCTTTCAGAGCTTTCCTTTGTGCAATCCATGTGCATTAATCCCTGGCCCCCTGCAAATTCAGAGAGGGATCAGCAGTAACCATCCTTTGATAATCTGAGAGAAGGAACACTCAATTGGTCTAGCCTAATAAGACCTTGAACCTTTGCTGGAAGAGAAGAAAAGGAATAAAATTGAGTACTGCTTTTACTGGCCAAGGCCAGTTTAGCAATATCATCAGCTACTTGATTGCCTTCTCTATGGATATGGAGAATGGAGCAATTTTTAGCTAGTAAATGAATCTCATCAGCCAGTTGGAAAAGTTTCCAATGAGCAGTTATGAGATTAAGAATAGATGAGATAGCATTTAAGCAGTCAGACTCAATAATGAAACAATCAGCATAGATGCAGGCATATTGAAAGGCAAATCTGATGGCCAACATCTCAGCTTTTAGAGCTGAGTCACATTGAAAAAAGGAACTCCTAGCAGAGACAAATCCTCCCATGTTATTTCTAGCCAAAATATTGCCATCATTATCACACTACTGCACTATTGACATCATTATCTATCCTGTTCATTGTTGCCATCTTCAGAGTTTTAAATTTCCATGTTTCTAGTTTCTACCACCATGACAATATAGCATTTATAAAGGTATCTAATAAAGGTATTTAAATTTTTTAATTTTTATAAATACAAAATATGAAAATTTTGAAATTAAAAATAAGAAGAATTAGAGAGATTAAACTTTACTGATAATAGATATGTCAAAAGGGGAAGTGGTTGAGTTGAAATAAAAAAAATTTACTAATAAATTAAACCTTTTAAATGAAGGTAAAAAGGAAAACATATTCTTTGTAAGAAAGAAAAATTCTCCGGACATAAAACTATTTTTGCACCAATTTGTTTTTTCAAAAACCTCTGCATGGAGAAATAAGTTATGAAATAATCTTTCAAAATTATAGTTATCGATATATACTAAATACCTAATTAAATTTTTTTGAGACCCATGAAATTATGAGGTGCTATGCGTTGCACGCACAACACATGCTCAGAGTTGCCCTGGGTCTTATAAGGGACTCTCTCTCAAATTTTTAAATAATACTTGGTGAATATAGTCTAAACTTTGACTTTTAATGGAACTAGCATATTTTTCCCAAGCAAATTAACTTGGTAAATTGTGATTTTGTACTTCATCAAGTCTCAATCAATATAAATTTTAAATTTTGCAAAATCTTTTTTTAAAGACTTACCAATTCATGTTGCCTACTTATGTGTCTCCACGCGATAGATCTAGGAATTCGTCGATTTGAAAAGAGCCGCAATCTTTCTCCTCTTGATTAGATGCATTTCTTCTTCTTCTTCAGCTGATCTGCCTCTCATATCTATGTAGAGTGTTCGGTTTTATGTAAACACACATATTCTAAGTCAAAATTAGTATTTACACCAATATAATAATAACGAACTTACAATTGACAAAACTTCTTCTCCGATGCACGCCGCTCTTCCTCATTGATTCTAATTTCATCATGTTGTATTCTTCGATGAGATTAACAATTGAGCAATGAACTCTGGATAGTTATAAACAAATGATTGAAAGTAAATATAAAATTATATTAAAATTTCTTTACACAATCATAAAAATGAATAATGCGTGCAGTGAGTTAAAATTCATAAAATATGTAATTGTGTTACGAAGGAAAAAATATAAAAGAAAAATACCAAACGTTTCATTTATATAAAAAAAAAGATTAGCGGGCTACTCAATCAGCACGTGCTCCGCACTCACTTGAAAATTTTAAGATAACTAATTATTTAAATTGACAAATAAGTTATGCAGTTTCTTCATCTTTATTAAAAGCTTAGATTTGGTGAATTAAATGAATTGAAAAGTTGAAAATTACGATGCAGGACCAAGCTGGAGCTATTGGAGGCACATTGTGAGCGCTGGAAGAAAGGCTACCAAGAAATGGTTGAGGAAAATAAAAAACTAAAACTTGGATTAATCGACAATGATCAGCAACCTAAGAGGATCAAACGAGACGGGCCGGAAAATGTTGCAGGAGTGCCGGTGAAATTAGGGCTGTAAACGAGTCGAGTCGAGCTCGAACAGACATGTGTTCGTGTTCGAGTTCGAGTTCGTATTACATGTTCGTGATCGAGTTCGAGTTCGTACGAGTTGAGATATTTTAGCTCGAGCTCGATTCGTCTCAGTTTAAGAAAGTTCGAACTCGACTCGTGAGCTCGATAAAAGATCGAGTTCGAACTCGAACTCGAGCTAGTTCGAGCTTATTAAAGCATTAATGAATAAAATTTAATTTATTTATATTAAATTATATATAAATATTATATTCGAGCTGTTCGACGAGCCTATCGAGCTGGCTCTTATGAGCTCGAGTTCGAGCTCGTTTATAAACGAACGAGCTCGAGTTCGAGTTCGAACTGGTCAAACCGAGTTCGAAAACGAACTTTGACCGAGTTGTTCACGAGTTGTTCACGAACGGTTCAGTTCATTTACACCCCTAGGTGAAATGGTGAATGTTACAACCTTTCAAAATTATAGTTATCGATATTACAAAATACGTAATTAAATTTTTTGAGACCCATGAAATCATGAAGTGCTATGCTGCTGCACGCACAAGACATGCTCATAGCCTATTTTGTGTCTTATAATGGACTCTCTCTCAATTTTTCAAGTAATATTTGGTGAATCCAATATATGGGGCTAAACTTTAATTTTAAATGAAATTATATATTTTCGTGGGTCAATATGTCCACTTATTATATTTTGATTTAAATATTTTCCTCATACATGATAATTAGAATTAGAGATTAAACGCTGACTTTTCAAAAAAAAACGTTGACGGGTTACATTATATCCACGACAATGGGGTCTTTAGTGAAGAGTTTTGAGTTTAAATTAACAGATTTGACCAACATTAGCTGATTTGACTGTCAAACAACTAATTAGAAGTTGTTTGGTGAAGAGTTGAGTGGAATACTTTTTTTACCCAAAAAGCTATTTACCAAAACGCTGAAAAAAAGGAGCGTTTCTAAAACAGTTAAATGCCCTTCTCATTTTACTTCCTTATTTACCATTTCTTTATACATTAATTATTTGGTATATATTATCCACAAATCAAACGTGCGCCGTCCCTTATCAAACTAATTCATGTAGCTTTAATGGTACTATATTAAGATAGTGCATTTATGTATAATACATGTATGTAACGGAATCCCTCACTTCTTTCTTGACAAATCCCTTCAAAGTTCCAAGTATTGGGATGAATACGCAACATTAAGTAATGAAATTAAAATTCAATACAACTAATCTATGTTGAATGGATACAAAATCATAGTATGAGATTCTATCATAACCTTTCCTATAGCATCACAATATAATATTTACATCATGATATGACTCGAACCTTAATGGACGACCCGATCCAAATCTCATCGTCATTACCCCACCACCACATTAGTGCTGAAATCACACTATATCGACCGGAACTACAAGGAGTTTGAATTCACAAATTAAAACTCCAAATTGAGCATGATTCAACATATATGGAACCCTATTCTCATCGACACCAGATAATAAATTGAATCATATATTCACCGATCCGCATAGCCACCTTCATCCTGACCACACTCACCTCGTATCCTCCATCACATTCTGCACGTCGCTCCCGACTACAATGATCATGGTAAGTACCTGCTACCAGGATCACCAAGGAAGTGAAGGTGACTAAAGATATCCAATTGGATTTGGAACATGGTTTTTCTTAATTTTTGTCGGCCCTTACATGTTCTGGCCCTTACATGATTTGAAGGGTTGGATTTGTAAAACGGGTTTGTGAATTGGGAAAAATGATGGTTTTATTTCATATCTACAGCGAAATTCCTATGTATTTTTGCAAAACCTATACTACATATTAGGTCAAAAATTAAATATTTATTTTTAACATCAAATAGAAAAAGTGTATCAAACAAGACCGTGTAATTCATGATTTAGTCTCACATTTCTTATAATACTCTAATCATTAAAAAAACTCAATTGCTATATGCAGGACCATTTTTCTCATGCAGGACCGATTTTTTACCATAATACCCCAAGTGTACTCTTGCATTTTGAGTAGCTTTTTTTGTCTTTACAATAAAAGGGGCATTTCGGTAAAAAAAACGGTGCTGCATGAAAAAAATGGTCATGCATGTTATATCCTCATAAATATACTCATGGTTATTTATGATAAAAGTTGACATTTTCTTCATAAAATTTGAAAAGGTTAAATAATCTTCAAAGTGACTTTGAACAGAATGTCAAAACGTGTTATATCAGCTTCTCTTTATTACAGATTGGCAAATTCTCATTTGAGACCTGTCTCAAATGAGACCAAAGATTATATGAGACTGCTATTGATTGAATTTGTCGTTGGTGAGCTTTAAACCCGCCGATTTCCTTGATTGAGTGAAATTGACCAAGGAAATGATCAAGAAAATTGACCGAAAGATCAAGCAAATTGAACGAAAGATCAAATTAACTGAAAAATCAAGGTAAAACAAAAATACTCAAGGACATTGATTGAAAGATCAAACAAACTGACTAAAAGATCAAGCAGAAACAGTGAATGCTCATTCCCCTGCTCTTGGTCTCCACAAGGACAGGTCCCACCCAAAACTTTCTCTTATAGATTAGAATCAAAACTTTTTTTAAACTACAAATGGAAATTTCAAATATATATATATATATATATATATATATATATATATACTCTCAACTAGCTAGCTTTAATTTCATTAATACTTACAAGTGTACGGACCAATTCAATTTTTTTGCATGACTTCATTATAAACGTAAAATTTTGTAAGATTTGTTATAATTAATACAAGTGTACGCGCGGGGGTTTGATATAGTTAAACATAACTTGCATAAGGATACTAATAATTTGTACGGAATGATCATGAAATATATGAATATATATAGCTTTTAAAATATGCATGATGTAATTTGGTTGTGTAATTTATATCAACCTGATAACGTTACGTACTTTGTTGTCTAAAATTAATAAAATGAAATTGGAAGAAAAATATGAATAACGCGGTTGATGCATAAAATGAGATAATACCGCGTTTCCCAAATTTTCAAGTGTCCAAATTTAAAATTGATTATTTCCTGTTCAAAAGTTGGTATGAATAATGAATATGATGTTTATTTATGAAGGAAAGTTGGTAGGATGTTAACATGCGTAAATATGAACTTAACCGCAAGTAACACATAATTAATTATGCAAAACACATTAACCAAACAATAAATATAGAAAGTTATAATTGATTTTATCATAAGATATGGTAAGACTTGGGATGAATTAATCAAACTTATGGTTAGCAATATTCCTACGAAAAACATATTTACATCTAATTTCAAGAAAAAATTCTAATTCAACAATCCTTATCTGTTGTTTTTATCTATCAAATTGCAACCTGTTTGAACTGCGCAATACACATCCTTTAAACTTAACACGCCTTGATAATACTATAGCTTAAAATACTACTCCATCCAGTGGATGTGTACAACTGACTTTTCCCGATTTTCAATACACGTGTTTTACTACTATTATTTTTAACTACGTATATAGTTATATGAATTGCAACCTGTTTGAACTGCAACATTGTCGGTATATAGTGGCTGAAGCATTCCGGCGACTTTATCTGCATTTATCTTCTCGCTCTACAGGCTCTCCGTTTTTATGATCCGCTCAGAACCATCGGCGGCGCCGGCAGCATCCCCGTGACCGTCGTGGTGCAGAAAATGGTGCGTGAAACCAGTAGACCGCCGTTTCTTGAGACTGCCGCATCGGTTGCGAATTGATGCATCTGGGCTATCTACGCACTCGTCTCTTCTGACATGCATTCATCTTGGTAATTCCTAGCTTGAACCATTTATAATGATGAAAAATTGGACTACATTGTGATACTTTGTATTACATTTCAGGCTGCAAATATTGTCGGAGTTATTGCCGGGATAGTACGTAAAACATGTGCAATGTGTCAAGCAGCGGCGGCAGCGCGCAACATTGCAGAAGCTTAACACCCAAATTTTTTTTTGTATTAATATTATTTGGTCAAGACCACATTTTAGAAAATGAATGTTATGTGCAACAACTGCTGCAAATACTTAACACCCAAATTTGAATGATAGTAGTCAAAAATTTGGATGTAAATATTGGCATTAAAGAGCATATAATAAAACTTCTACACAAGGTAAAAAAATATTGTCATCATCATCACACTACTACACTATTGACATCATTATCTATCCCGTTCATTGTTGCCATCTTCAAAGTTATAAATTCCCATGTTTCTACCACCGTGACAATATGGCATTTATCAAGGTATCTAATAAAGGTATTTAATTTTTTGCATTTTTATAAATACAAAATATGAAAATTTTGAAATTAAAAATAAGAAGAATCAGAGAGATTAAACTTTACTGATAATAGATATGTCAAAAAGGGAAGTGGTTGAGTTGAAATAAAAAGAATTTACTGATAAATTAAACTTTTTAAATGAAGGTAAAAAAGAAAGCATATTCTTTGTAAGGAAGAAAATTCTCCGCACATAAAACTATTTTTGCACCAATTTATTTTAAAAAAATAACTCTGCACGGAGAAATAAGTTATGAAACAATCTTTTAAAATTATAGTTATCGATATATACTAAATACCTAATTAATTTTTTTGAGACCCATAATTATGAGGTGCTATGCCGCTGCACGCACAACACATGCCAGAGTTGCCCTGGGTCTTATAAGGGACTCTTTCTCAAATTTTCAAATAATACTTGGTGAATATAGTCTAAACTTTGACTTTTAATGGAACTAGTATATTTTTCACAAGCAAATTAACTTGGTAAATTGTGATTTTGTACTTCATCAAGTCTCAATCAATATAAATTTAAAATTTTGCAAATTTTTTTTTTAAAGACTTACCAATTCATGTTGCCTACTTATGTTTCTCCACGCGATAGACCTAGGAATTCGTCGATTTGAAAAGAGCCGCAATGTTTCTCCTCTTGATTAGATGCATTTCTTTTTCTTCTTCAGCTGATCTGCCTTTCATCTATGTAGAGTGTTCGGTTTTATGTAAACACATATAACAAAGGAGTTTTAAGTCAAAATTAGTGTTTACACCAATATAATAATAACGAACTTACAATTGGCAAAACTTCTTCTCCGATGCACGCCGCTCTTCCTCATTGATTCTAATTTCATCATGTTGTATCCTTCGATGAGATTAACAATTGAGGAATCAACTCTGGATAGTTATAAACAATTGATTGAAAGTAAATATAAAATTATAATGAAATTTCGTTACACAATGATAAAAATGAATATTGCGTGCATTGAGTTAAAATTCATGAAATATGTAATTGTGTAATAAATGAAAAAATATAAAAGAAAAATACCAAACGTTTCATTTCTAAAAAAAAAGATTAGCGGGGTACTCCATCAGCACGTGCTTCACACTCGCTTGAAAATTTTAAGGTAACCAATTATTTAAATTGACAAATATTTTTCCTTTAATTTACATTATTATATTAGTATGGCACAGTAATACCATGGTATTCAAAATTCAATATCAATACCATACCAATAATTTCGGTACTTGGCATGGCATTTTTGGTATCGTATCGTTTGGCTTTTTGGTTGATACAGTATTTTGGTTAAATTTACCATCCCTATTAATTTATTTTCTTGGTACAAATTAATAACTACTGGTGTAACGCCCCAATTAAACCACCTATCAAATACGGTAAATTTGACGTCTGCCTGGTTCGCACCATGACTCAAGATTAAATACAGAGTCAGTAACAAAAGCAAAACTATTATACTATTATTACAACATTTAGAATTTCAGGCATAATTTAAATCGTTCAATAGATATATTTCAACCTATGATTATTATGGCTCCACCAGGTTGATGCATTAGACTTGAATAATCGATTCCAAAGTGCCCTAAATCCGCCTAGAGCTGTCACGCCACACATAAAACACACAGAGTGAGCTTTTGCCCAGTGATGTCTCTCGTAAGATATAATAAAAGACTTAACAATAAAAGTAACACAACAGTTTCCAAATTCTAAATTCAATTACGACTCTAACATGTGAAATCTTATATACAACAAACTTGTATAACAATATACCCAAATACAATCACATCAGTTAAATAACCCAAGTCCTACTAAAATCTCACAATCACTAATAATCAAAATGACACAGAAGCACCTTATAAACTCACGAGACAAGATATAATCACAACAGTCAAAAAAACCTTAAGACATAAAGCTCACAATTATCGATAAATAGGATAATACATAAGTGTATTATGAAATGAAACTCACAAGATCAACACGTTCAAAGTAACCATATCAACATATCCAGAAATAATAACAAATATGAATATAAGCAGATGTAATCTCAAGATCATAGAATAGCATCGATGTATCAATATCTTCACCAAACACAGTAATCATCATATATCTCACAATAAACATGATAACACAAACACACCTTATGAAACCAAACTCACGAGATCAATACATTCAAGATAATCACATCAACTCGTCAAGAACCAACCAAATATGATACAATATAATCAGACATACTCTCAAAATCACAAAGACTAGAGTTGCCTCAACATCTCAATATTTTCACCCAATACAATGGATCGTAAACAAGTCATCAAATGTCTCAGTTGAAACACAAATACAGGATTTTAATCCACCTGCCACGCCAACACACTTCATCGTACACAAATATTGATATATCAAGAAGATCACCATAAAGCACACCATCATATATCAATCAAAACACATACTCGCAGGATTTTAATCCACCTGCCACGCCAATAACATCATCCCATAATTTAATCAAAATCAGGATATCCAGATCATCATCATATATGATAACTCATAAAGCTTATATATCAGTCAAAACACATAATTGCAGGATTTTAATCCACCTGCCACGCCAATAACATCATCGCATGAATTTAATCCACCTGCCACGCCAATACACATCATCGTAGGATTTTAATTCACCTGCCATGCCAAATACACATCATCGCAGGATTTAATCCACCTGCCATGCCAATAACATCATCGCAGGATTTAATCCACCTGCCACGCCAATAACATCATCATCGCGGGATTTTAATCCACCTGCCACGCCAATAACATCATCGCAGGATTTTATCCACCTGCCACGCCAATAACATCATCGTAGGATTTTAATCCACTTGCCATGCCTGTATACTCCATCACATGTAACAATATGTTCACGTCAAGATACACAACACGTCAACATGTAGAGATCTTTCCCTGAATGGGGTTAACATGAAAAAAGTTTCAAAATCTAGGTTCACATTCAGCAAATGCGAGCTATCATATAATTCGCATTTGGCAAATGCGAACTATCAATTTTATTTTTTAACTATTTTTGCAATAAATTTCTTACTTGATATCTACATGGGAGATGCTGATTACGTGGCACTCCATAGCTCGTGGGGTTTGATTTGGGGATTGGTTATGTGAGAGACGTTTTTACTGATAGCTCCGGATTTACAATTACTAAATGCGAAATAGTAAATACACGTGGATATATAACCACATGATATTTGTTTTTGAAAAAAATAATTAAATATGATAGTTCGCATTACCAAATGCGAAATACCCAGAATCAGAACTCCCCCAATTTTCACTCCAGAATTTGATTTTTTTTTCCATCACAAAACAATAAATTTTTCTCAACATGTAATCTTATACCATTTCACACGTCATTTCAGACCAACAAAAGCCAAATAGAAATCGTAGCAAGTAGCTAGTATTTTTTATCATAACAACCCAACTAAACAAGTAGTCTCATAAGATACAAACACATGGATCAAGGTAATCACTTATGGATTTTACAATCAAGACAACACATAATCACTTAGATATTTTACAATCAATACAACACATGGCAACAAAAGGATGTCATCTATCAGCTCCTAAAATACATAATATGATATCTTTCTAATCACGACAAAATATTAAATACACAGTATATTTACCCACAAGTATAATATACATGCATATAACTATTTAAACATGTTAAGCAGACACCTCAAGTAATATGAATATTTTCGTTATAGCATGTTATAAAACACAGTCGCAATATTATGTTGTCAAGTAATGATTGGTTAGAGATGGCTCCTAAATGTTGCACTTAGTTCTATATGAACTATAGAGGTGGTTTCCACTCGTAGCACTTAGCTCCATACGGATTCTAGAGGTGGCTCCCGAGTGTAGCACTTAGTTTCATATAGACTCTAGAGGTGACTCCCATCTGTAGCACTTAGCTGACTAGGACCAATAATAATATAGGCCGATACAAATATCAAACACACTGTTCAAGTCAAATGACTATTTACACATCTCAAACTAACAAGCAACCTCAAAGTTTCATGAATAAGTAATACTCTTTTGATGGCATCACATAAATACTGCGATCAAAGAACAATAGTAGTCAATCTGATCAGTTACACTCAAGGCATCAATTAACAGTCCAGCTATGACATCAATTAAAAGTTTCAGGTTCAGGTACATGATATGATCGATAATGCTCAGAACATCAGATAGCAATCCATAGACAACTGGAGCGCAATAGAAATGCATAAAATCACTTATACATTTATCATTCAAGTTATAAGTAGAGGCATGCATCATTAAAATAGCACGCTTAAAATGGCAACATAATAAACAACGGAAAATCAATAGGAAGCATAATAAATACTTTGATCATATAGTACGAGTGATCCGAGTATACTAGTCTCATAACAGACAAACAGACGCAGCAAGGTAATCATTTATAGAATTTACCATCAATCTCTCATACAATAACACAAGGAGGTCATGTACTACTTAATAAAAATATTACGTGATATATATCATATGACCATACACAATAAACACACCAAGTCACTTATTAGCTCAGAATAATCCATGATATAAGCACATAGTAGTACAACCATTATCCACTAACTAATTCACAACAAATCAGTGTGTAGGCAAGACATCAGATCAGAACACAGCTACAGAAGTATCAAGTAACTATCCAGATCCCAACGAGGGTGAATATCTCCCCTCTTACATGTCAAACCAAGTAACTACACTTCATTTACATATAGCAGATAGCAGGACATTCTTATATAGTACATACCTTGATAGTAAAATTATTCGCTTGTATATTTTAAAAGCTTCCTAAATAATCAGACTCTAGTACTTTATATTTATATATATATATATATATATATATATTTTAAAATGTAGATAGTACACATGCATATTACACAGGCATGACAGGTTAAAACTATATATAGAGGTTTTTGAAAAGTGAGAACACTCACCCCGTAGAGAGATAAACATTCAATATTAGTTTCCTGCAGAGTCCTAGAGAATAATCCAAGCCAGTAAGAGTGCATCTGTGATCTTTCCAACCAGCTTAAACCCCTCTGAACAACAGCTTTAAATCATCGGCTCGCGGAGCGGGCCACAGAGACATCTCTCCCGGAATCGTAATCCGACCCTGAATTTTTCGAACCCGGAGCTGATCTTGGACGCGTCCGCCGGCGGTGAGGGCAGCTGGTGGGATTTTATGGTGATTGGATTCCACAGAAAGGGGGCGGCGTCGGTGTTGGTGAGTACGAAAATCACGCCGCTGGTGGAAGTGGAGAAGTCGAAGTTGGAGGCGGAGGAAGGTGCTCGGAATTGGGTGGTGCATGCAGTCGGGGTTCGATGGCGCGAATTATGCCAGTGATATCCTGAGAGGACGTGGAAGTTGGCGCCGGTTGTGGCCAGAACCTAGAAGGCTGTGGAGAACGAAGAGTACTGTACTGGAATATGGTTCATCGGAAGACGATCGTAAGCTAGGAAGGGTCTGGTGGTGGTCCGGTGAAGACGATCGAGAGACCTGGTGGTCCGGTGAAGGAAGGGCCGCACATTTTTGAACCGGATCGAGTCAATATGGTGATCAGAGGATGAGGATCTGCTTGGTCAGTGGCTGTAAGGAAATTGCAGCGATCGAGGAAGCCAGAAAGTGAGCAGGACAAAGAATCATAATGAGGTTATTATTAATATAACTTAAGGCTTAGTCATTAGTTTGGTAAATTGAGCAAGTGACACGTGTGTCCGGGGAGTTTTTCTCATTTTAATTGTAATTTTCCGCATTTTTACATTGTTTGTTTTATTATTATTATTACTTATTTTATATCTAAATTATAAAATTTTAAAGCTTGAATCATTAGATGAATTCAGTGTTAAGTTTTCTCTGATTAAAAAAATGCTCTCATGTTTGTCTTTCATATATAATGTTTAAACTGATAACTCTTAATTTAAACTCTGAATTACTATTACGAGTCTTTCCAAACTTTACTAAGTCAAATTGATCTCTTGTTTGACTATAAGATGGGTCTTCACAACCATCAAATAGAAAGTGTAAGATTTCAATCCATCCAAGTTCAAAATAATATTCTGTCAGGATACGAGCACTCACAACTGGTATATTTGGGTAAGTAAAATGTTACCTTATTTTTATATTTTAAATTGCTATATTTGTTTATTTTGAATGGTAGGAGAAATGCCTCAATTTTGAAGAAAATCATTACAGTGTAATTAAAATTTAAATCTATCGTTACTACATAACATATAGTAAAGCATCTATAAATTAATACTGTATAAATTAATATTCTCGATAAAATTAATGATTTGCTCAGTCTCAACTTGGGACTATTACAAAATTGGACCTCAATCGACAAAATAATAAGATAATAACTTTTTTGAAATATCAGTGTATATATTGGTCCCAATGTTATTATAAATTAATAATCACTAAAAGATTCCAAATAGTATACTTCAAATTCTATGATAGTCTAGTAAAAATCGATGTATAGTCATTTTTTTATATTGATCATTTTTTATTTTAAACCATGTTTATTGTATGTACCTTGGTGGTTAATAACGTGAACTAACACTTTTACTTATTAAAAACGATGAACTTGACAATTTCAATTAATTTGTGATTGTACATTCATAAAATGTGTCTTGGAACTTATTTTTGTAATTAACTTTTCATCTCTAACTTATGTACATTGTAGTAACTAATACACTGGACTTGAAAATTTAAAGGTCATATGTAAAACATATAAATTTAAATCAACATGTTTATACATTGCAGATTTGTTTTTGAAAATATTGCATTTTGCTCATTTAGATGTGGGGGTTATAAATACAAAATATGGATATTTTGAAATTAAAAATAAGAAGAATCAGAAAGAAATCAAAGACCGGGAGAATAATAAATATGTCAAAAGGGGAAGTGTTTGAGTTGAAATATAAAACTTTTACAAATAAATAAAGTTTTCTAAATGAAGTTAAAGAAGAAAGCATATTCTTCGATCGTAAGGAAGAAAATTCTCCGCACGTAAAACTTTTTTTGCACCGATTTGTTTAAGAAAAATCTCTGCACGGACAAGTAAATTATGCAATTTCTTCATCTTTATTAAAAGCTTAGATTTGGTGAATTATATGAATTGAAAAGTTGAAAATTACGATACAGGACCAAGCTGAAGCTATTGGAGGCACATTGTGAGCGCTGGAAGAAAGGCTACCAAGAAATGGTTGAGGAAAATAAAAAACTGAAGCATGGATTAATCGACAATGATCAGCAGCCTAAGAGGATCAAACGAGGCGGGCCGGAAAATGTTGAAGGAGTGCCGGTGAAATGGTGAATGTTACAATCTTTCAAAATTATAGTTATCAATATTACAAAATACGTAATTAAATTTTTTGACACCCATGAAATCATGAAGTGCTATGCTGCTGCACGCACAAAACATGCTCAGAGCTTACTTTGTGTCTTATAATGGACTCTCTCTCAAATTTTCAAGTAATATTTGGCGAATCCAATATATGGGGCTAAACTTTGATTTTAAATGAAATTATATATTTTCATGGGTCAATATGTCCACGTATTATATTTTGATTTAAATATTTTCCTCATACATGATAATTAGAATTAGAGATTAAACGTTGACTTTTCAAAAAAAAGAAGTTGACGGGTTACATTATATCCACGACAATGGGGTGTTTAGTGAAGAATTTTGAGTTCAAATTATCTGATTTGACCAACATTAGCTGATTAGAAGTTGTTTTGTGAAGAGTTGAGTGGAATAATATTTTTGTCCAAAAAGCTATTTACCAAAACGCTGAAAAAATGAACGTTTCTAAAACTGTAAAAAGCCTTTCTCATTTTACTTCCTTATTTACCTTTCTTTATACATTAATTATTTGGTATATATTATCCACAAATCAAACGTGTGTCGTCCCTTACCAAACTAATTCATGTAGCTTCACATTTCCTTTTAAGTTCAATTGTTTTAATGATTAGAAAATAATATTTAATATATTCATCATGAAGCTTTATACAATTCCTTTTATGTTCATGTATTTTTGGTTAAAGATAATTGTAATATACCAATATTGTAAAGGATATGTGAATTTCCTATTTCTATTACCAAAAAATAGAATCTCCTATTTTAATGGGATCAATCATGTAGATTCTTCCAGCTCATTTTAATTAATTACTTCCCATAATACACTTCTTTTATGTGAACCAAGCATATATGATGATAAATCTGATAAAGCTATGTGTTCAAATTGTATATTATTATCAATCCTTTTATGTGTGCGGTTGTTTTGTGCCATGATTCACTACAAGTGTGTTTACTGATAGAAAGTAATTTTGTTGAAGTTGTAAAAAAAATGCATTGGATCTTTCTATTCAAAATCATACAAACTTCCCAGCATATGATAAAGGATCATTTTGCTTGTTTTCTAAAAAAATGAAAGCCATTTTGTACAAACCAAAAGAAACGTTCATAAACTTCGCATTGCCGCTTTTTTGCTATGATTATGAGAGGATCTAAACATAAAATAAAGAACTGAAAGAATATGATGAACTGAATATGACATTTACAGAAGTATGTTGCCAATGAATTCTCTGTTCTCTCTTGTCATTTAATCACTTTCTACTTAACAAAAACTTAAAGTGGTCATATCAATTTTCTTACATTGTCTTTCCTCTCTGCAATTACTAAGAACAAACAGATTTCCAATTGTGTGAGTGTGTGTATTTCCTTCACACAGAAACCATTGAAATGAAGAGAAACTAGCTAGGGCTCGAACTCGAACTCATGCAACTCTGAATCAGTTCTTGACAGTGGTGCCATTTCTTCTGAAATCTGGCGCGAGGTCTCAGGTGATCTTCTCTGGACTGCATATTTCACAAGCTCAACAACGGCAACCACCAAATTTGGAACCTGAATGTCAAAAATCTCATAAGCACAAAACTGACAAATTCAAGAATGTGGTGAAAAGAAACTGCAAAATTGCAAAACAGATTCGGTACTGAAAGAAAGTGGTTAATTACCATGATGACGACATTAGACGAGAGGATTCCATAGACACTCCATACAGCTCCGTTCGCAAAAGATGCAGCACACTCATCAATTGGTGGCATTCTGGTTCCAAACACCGTTTTCTTCACCACAAAACGAAGCATCATTCATCGAACTCATGTACTCGTTGATTCAGAGAAATTGAAGCACAGTCAAGATCATGAAAAATTACCATGACGAAAAGAAGGATGATTCCGGTCATACAGACAGCGCCGGAAAACTTGGACGGATGAAAAGTGAAATGATAGCTTGCAAGAGCCATAATATGCAGTATCTCACCCATAAGGAAGGCGTAATGCTTCATCATGCCCTTGCACGTTCGGGTAATCAACAGGATGAACAGATTCAGGTAAATGATCTCCAAGAAGATGCCTAAGAAGTTGATCTTCAGGAAAGGATCGTTAATGTCGCTCCCGTACCAAACCCACAGCAAGCAGCTGATGATGGCGGCGTGGTACTCGTACGGAACGTCCGAGAGCTGCTCCGTTGTCAGCGCTGATCTCCCGATTCTCCCCTGCCGGATATTGTACAGATCCCGCCTGATTCATCACCATCATCGACATCAAAAAACACACACACACACACACTAAAAAGCAGGGCAATCAGAAACCGAGTGGTTAATTAATCAGTTCTTACGCCGGCAGCATGTAGGTGACGAAAGCGGTGACGTTTCCTGCAAAAACAGGCCGGCGAAATCCAATAAATTACACGAATACAAACATTAATGGAGAAATGTTGAAGAAAAAACGGCGAATCCGTAACTAAAGCTTACCTAGAAGGCCAAAGATCGAGATAAGCCTGGCATTCATGACCTCGAGCAGCAAACGGGAAGTACCAGACATGGCGATGATCAGCGTGTGTGTGTGCGTGAGCGAGAAGATGAACAGTGGGCTCCTACTTATGCAATTCAGGTGCTAGCTAGTATGTGAGTGTGTGTTTCCAACTCCAACAGAATGTTCGTTATAAGTTATAACCAACTTCTTGGCGCTAAGATATTAATTTGGCGGGAAAGTCTGTTGAAAACGGTTATACGTGATCAAAATGCACGCCCTATGTTTATTTCAATTACTATTATTTTCCCTCCAACCGTAAAGGCATAAATGCAGCCGATGGAGACCAAAAACACACTTGATCAGATCAGTCCCACTCACACCTAAACCTAAAGTGTCTTAGTTTGACTTTTCAAAGTCAAACACAGAGACAACTTTGACCATTAATATCTATTAGTTTATATGCTAGATTAGTATCATGTAATATATTGTTGGATTCATAATAACATATATTTTAAAATAATTCATTTTTCAAAAATAATTTACATACTTAAGTAAAGATATTAACAGTCAAAGTTGTCTCTGTTTGACTTTGAAAAGTCAAACTAAGACGCTTTGGCTGGGACCGAGGAAGTATATAGTGATTGTATGAAGAAATCGCTATTGTGTGTGTGCGTGTTTTGCACACTGGCTAATTAGTAACTTCTTTCACGGAATTCGTTATAACCAACCTTTCAAGTGGGTAGAAATCACGCTTCTGACCCGGGATCATGACATGGTTTCAGGACTGGGTATGGTATATTGCAAATGGCAAATGAGTAAATAGTCGGAAGCTTTTAATCAAGTAACTGATTTGCTCGCCAAAACTAAAGCTGTTCTACTTCCGTTTCTCTTGCAATTAAAAGCTTAATTCCTTCTCTATCCTCGTGACCATAACAAAAGTGTGGTATTTCAAAGAAACTAATCTCTGTTATTCCGAGTTCATTTCTTGTTGAATTCAACAGATGCTAAAATATACGTGTTGAAAATAGTTACACAAAATGATTGAAATAGGCTGAATATAGTCGAATTATATTTTTGCTGATTTAAACTGAAGTGAAGATGAGTTGTGCCCGGAAATATAACAAGGACCATAACAAAAGTATGTTATGGCAAAGAAATCCAGCTTCCGAGTTCATTTCTTGTTGAATTGAACCAATGCTAAAATATGTGTTGAATGCGGTAACAAAAAATGATTAAAATAGGCTGAATAAATTGAGCCAGAAATAGAACAAGGCTTTAGAATAATCATCACACATATATAGGAAACCATCTTAAAAGAGAAGTCTAACACAAACATTCAAACCATAAAACAAGGACCTCAATTAAGTGGTTAGACAAACTAGTTTGCAACAAAACGGCGATGTCGGTCGCCGGGGATGTCCCACATTAAACCGGTACCACGGTGTATGAGGAGTTAAGTCACGGTGACCCAGTGCCAGCAACCAGGAGGACCCTCTACCCAGGGATTCAGCACTTTGTGCTGCCCACGGGTTTCGAACTTGGACAACAATCTTTTCTCCTGTGCCAACCACTGGGCTACGCCCGTGGGTACTAGACAAACTAGTTTGCGTTTCATAACAAAGTGGCTAAAGGTTGATCATCTTGCCAAATTGGCATTATTAATCAAAATCAGCACTTGGGGAACAAGCTTGTATTCTGCAACCTTGCAGAATACAACCCCGACGTTATACCCAACCGACATTCGGATCAACCCCGACGAGATCCCCGCCACCTCAAAAGATACCATCGCTAAATCTCGATTAAAAATAATGGAAATGAAACTTTTAAAATTTACAAGTGTGTTGAAACTTTCTTAAAACGCGATTAAAGCTTAATCGAATTCATTATGTCAAGCTGTTGTTGGAGAATTCAGTGATCGAAATTTCGAATATCAACCAAAAAATATATAAAATGGAGAATTTCTTTAACTAGCTTTTACACGGGAGTATAACAAACTCATTGAAATAACAACACATTGGATAATACTAGAAAAAACATTACTTTATTTTTGGCGATATATGAAAGTGCAGTGAAAATGGATACATTAATTCCGAAGGAAATCAGCATTCGACGTTACAAAAGCAAAAGCCAGAGTTACAAATGACATTGTAAATCCCTTTTTTACTGCCGGCACTGCTTTCGCATTGCTGTCTGCAATTCTGTTTGGCATTACAAGGTCCCATTTGAAAGGTGCAAGGAAATGCTTTTACGCCTATTATTGCCTTCTTCTCCGCCATCTCTGTTTTTTTACATAATTAATTAACACGAAAAACAGAACAAATTAAAACAAGAGCTGCATTGATCAAATGTATGGAAATTTACCTTGAACGATGGTAATCAGCAGAACCAGAAAAACAACCTTAAGCATCTTCTTCTGGTAACTCATTCTTCTGACAGATGATGATAAACCCTAAATGCAGTAAATTTAAGCTAATATTGCTGCAGAAGTACTATGGAGTTCGGTTAAAGTCTGGTTAATATAGCCTTTGAATTTTGAACCACTCCAAAACTAACTAGCTTTTTGATACATGATTCTATTGGCCGGCGCCGAAACAAGAGTAATTTTTTAATATATTTACTGATCCTTTTCTCTGGCTTCATAGTTCATATACATAATACATCTAGCTGTGCATGAAAAGGTTTTATAATCGCTTCACCCTTTGTTTTCCCATAATAGAAGACTGAACTACTTGATCGTATGAATATAGTTCATTATTTTAATAATTATTCTGTTCCAATTGGTATAACAAATGGTTTAGAAACAATGTTGATAAATGTTGATAAAGTACTATGTACCTTGGGTTTGTGAAAAGTGCTATGGTATCCCTGAAATGACGTTGACTTTTTAAATTATACATTTTAAAGTTCTAATCGGCATCTGAATGTTTATTTTCAAGTCAACTTATAGTCAAAAATACACGTTTGGATGGTCAGACTTAGAGGTACAATTTATAAAGTTAATGTTAGTTCATGGGTACGAGAGCACTTTTCAAAAACACAAGTAGTCAAAGGTATAGGAGCACTTTTTCTAAAAAAATGTTCACAAGTACATGAAAATTTATCTCATCTATCATTGTTGGAAATTAATTTGATAAATTTTCATATGGTGGGCCAAATATTTCCAATGTAATGACAGGTTCTTAACTTGTTTACATGTTGAACGATTACTAAAATGATCATTTCTATGTTAAGATTAACATGCAGGCCGCAGCACATTGGTAAAAATATTATAAGTAACTACATTCATGATATATATAGTAGATTTAATTAATTAATTAGTGGATATGGGACTAATGGGAGACTGTTTAAGTATATTTCACTGATCAGTTTTCTACTAATTAAGATTCCAAGTATAAATTTGAACAAACGTCCATATTGTTAAGTGTATCAACTAAAAGTTGAAATAGAGAAGGACTGTTACAGAAATTGTTTTTTGAGAAGGACAGTTTTGTTAAAAAATATATATTTATGAATCTTTTACCGTATCGGTGAATCGACTATTTCCCAATGTTTATGAATCATTTGCCTGCAGCTTTGTTTACAGAACTTGGAGGCATCGATCAGTTTCAAAAGGAAATCTTTTTACTGTAAGATTTTCCTTGATTTTGTATCTAAACTAAAACATCGTACGTACCTCCTTTTGTAAGTCCTCGATTTTGTTGTAATTGCTTGGACTGTGATTGAAATAAGAAATTTAATTTATTTCATTTTTTAAGATCTCGTGAAAAAGAAAAATTACTTGGTTGAGATCACCAAATTTGTTTATATACTTGTTTACTTGCAAGTTTTTTTTGCCCTTGTTAAAGGTAAAACTTTACACTTCCACTTTAAACAATAACTTTTTACCTGAATAGAAACCTAGTGTAATTTCAAACCCAAAATACATATCTTGCCTAGTACTACTCTCTAATAGTTATGCATGGTAAATTAAATGTTCAAGCTAGGTCAATTTGGAATGTCCCCAATATTTCTTTAGTCAATCGATTGATACTGGACGATTTTCAATAACGTTGAATAAGATTTTTTTCTTAAAGATTTTTTAAAAAGTAAAGAATTTTTTCCTTTAGCCACTTGATGCACTACCATGTTATCCTATAACTGTTGCAAAAATTTCACGGATAAAAGTTTGTGCACCAATGTAATGTTCTTGCAGTGAAACATTTGTATAAATGGTGTAATTTTGACACAATACTAGTTAAATAGTACCTTGTACATTCAGTAAGTGATTAATGGTATAATAAAGTTTGCTGATTTCAAATATGAGAGAAAGTAATATTACTTTTTAAGCAACTTAATTATAAATATCCACAACTCTTGAAGTTTCTGGAAAAAAAACAGTAACAGTAATTTTTGGTTTAGTCACCTCTTGAATCTCTCTACTCCTAAACTCCAAAGACATGCATGTACAATCACTACAATTGAAATTTTCTTTTCTAGCACATAATAATATATCAAAACCAACAAAATAAATTATGTGATATTTTTTGAGTTATATATGAGTCTGCTTAATCAAGATGAAGAAGAAGAAGTGGAAAGAAGGTGTTCATGGGATGATGCTTCCTCCAAGTCAAGGGGCAGATGAGTCTTTGGTTTTCCGTCTCTGTAAATTGCATACAACACCAATTGAGCTATGCCAAGAAAAAATCCCATCCCATTTGGTACCTGCAAGAGTTTGCATAACATGTTTAAAACAATAATTTGTTGATGTTTATAGTATATTTGAATTGATGTTATATCTTTATTTGATCAGCTTGATCTTATATTCATGAGAATGTCTCCTGATACTAAGGACAAATGTTGATCTTCACAATTTCATACCCGACCTTTTACCTTTCAAGCATGCATGATGATTTAGTGTATTGTTGCTAATTTTCTTAATTTCATGTCTGATCTTTTCACTTTCAAGACTGATTTATTACATATTAAACATGATTGAAACCATGTCTTAATTGAGAATTTTTCTATATTCATTTTTTATTACATGATTTTTGACTCTTTAAGTTAATTTTGAGTAAATTTTATACTTCTCAATCCCACAAATAATTTCATGTTTTTTGACAAATTTCTTAAGTCATGTGTGATCATCAATGACTTTAGTTATATATGATAGTTTTGTATAAAAGTTTGTTCTTAAGAAAATAGATGTTTCACAGAATCCAAAAATATCAAATTATTATACCAATTGTAATTTATGCTCATACATGACTTCATAAAGTTGACCAAAAAATAGAACATTATTTCTGCGATGAAAGAGGTATTTATACTTGTTTAAAGCTAAATATTCTATTTTCTTATCATAAACCTGGCTCATACTAGAGTTGTGTATAATAAAATGTTTCTATCCCCGACTCATCCAAGACGTCTTACTCTGACTTTTGGAGTAAAAGACAATCAAATTCAACAATTAAACTATACTAACATGATATATTGTTGGATGCTGAAGCATTTTGAAACTATATTTTTTCAAAATTAGTTAACGCACGTAAATACAAATATTCATTTAGTTGATTTAAAAAAAGTTAATCAAACATTTGAAGTGTTTAAAAATGGGACTACAAAATAGATTAATTATTTTTCTTATTATTATTATTATTATCAAGATGTAGTTGTAGGGTGTAGCTCAAATTAATCCACGAACACATGTTTAGATCTGAAAAGAAAAAAATAATAGTGAATGGATCCAACTTAATTAAAAATGACCCAGATTTATACAGTATCTGGCCTTTGAGATTAAACTAATAATGTTCTAGCTCCAGTTGGTTGAATTGACTATTGGCCACTCATGTTCTAATACAACCAAATTATTTTTGAGGCCCCTTCGTTTCTACGAACTTCTGCCAAGCAGCGTTTAGTTTATAAACAACAACAACAACAACAACAATAATTCATTGCACAGTATTTTAGACAATCATTCTATGCATATACAATATGTATAGATTATTCTTGCAAAATTCAGCTCAAGACAAATTATTTATGAAATAAGATTTTGATTAAAATATCAAAAAACTATAGTAATGAATTTATGAGACCTCAAAAAATAGCAAAGCGAAAAGATTTAGTCCGATCCTGCTGCTAACCCCACCAATTCACGTTTTTCTCGACTTGTGTTGTCGGTAGCGCCATTAGTTTCTACTGGTTAACCTTTGTGGTAGTAAAAACATATTGCTAAAATCAGAACTTAAGAGCAAGTCCAACAGGTTTTCTAAATCTTTTTCTAAAGTAGAGAAAAATAGGTGATATTTGCTATAAATTTTTCCTTCCAATCCAACAGTTTTGCTATTTTAGAGATTTTAGAGAGAAACTGGAATGTTTTTTCAAAAATTTACTAAAAATAGGAATTCTAATTCAATTCTCATAAATTTCGTTCTCCAAATTTACTCTCTCATTATGCATATATAGAGAATGAAATCTTCTCTCTCATCATTTTTCTATAATAGAGATTGGGATAACAAATCTGTTGGAGACAAAAAACTCTAAAAATATAGAAAATCTCTATTATAGAGATCCTGTTGGACTTGCTCTAATTTTAATTTTAGATATATTTTCTAACGAACTATATATTGAGCTACTTGGAAGAATTAGGTAAAAGTGAAATTATAAAATACAGCAGCAAGCCTTAATTTTATTACATTTGTCACTGATTTTAGATAATATTCTACCCCTATCACACATTTAGTTGTTTGAGTAAATAACTAATCATTTTATAATTTAGCATTTAAGAAATCAACTCTTTAACGATAAAGTACTTTATTGTAAACTAGGTTTATGATGATGGATTTTGATAATGTAATGATATGATAGTTGCTTATATAATCACTAACATGATATGATAGTATATATGTATTTTAATAGGATGCGTACTTGAAACAAGTAGGTTGAGTATACTACAAATTTTGCTTGCAATTATTGGTATTAGTACGTTTACTTGCCTTGTGCGACATTGCATTTTATAATACCGTATTAATACGTAACGAAGATCCAGAACACGTATATCTTAGAGGTTCGATCTGATCTCCCAAAGCATGCTCAAAATATTAAACTACTAGCTGCTTAATTATTAGATATTATTCAACGCATAGTATCGATTAATTTTATTTTTTTTGTGTGATTTCTTCTGAGTTCAAATAATTTGTGATTTTTTTTTTTTGGTTTATTTTGAAACATTTAATTTTGCTTAAAACAATTGAAGAGGGAGAAAATTGAGACTTACGAAAAGAAACCAGTCGTTCATGAGGAGGGCGTAGAATGACCAGACGCCACCGTTCAAGAAGAGGAAAAATGAGAGCAAAAATGGCAAATACTCTGCGCTCTTTGATGTCACCACCGTTTTCTGCAAAATTAAGGTTACCCAGAAATATATGAGAAAGCTAATCATTCAAAACAGCGACGTACGGTAAATCATTTCTACGCTACTTACTACGGAACAAACAATCAATAGACAGAAACAAAAAACATCATATTCACTCCATCAGATCCGACGATGACAGGGTCTTATTTTCACTTTGATCCCCTAATATTTATTTAATTCCTGTTATGAGCCAACATGGTTTTGAAGTTTTATACACATCTGTAGGCCTTGTTTGCTAGAGTTTATCTGTATCAGTTCAGTTCAATGCAAATGTAATTTGATGAAATTCAGGTTAATTCAGTCATGTCGATTATTTTTAAATACATGAATTTCCACTTCAGTTCAGTTCAGTTCAGTAACAAAATCACATTAGATGTGCACACTTTTTAGTCAACATATTCAAAATATGTTTAAACGTCAATAACTTTGTTTTCATGTATTAACCTGATCTAAAATTTTTATAGTTCAGAATCTAACAATATCTCGTGTGATAATATATATACCAATTGAAATTTACGATTAAAATACGATTTATTGAATTGTCATTTTCCTCTCTTTTTGATGACTTTCAAGCAACATGTATCTATGCAATTTATTTTTCTCCTCTTCTAATTTAGTGATGCACCAATAGTAATATGTCCCATGCATTAATAATAGTGCAAAGAAATGCTAGTGCTTAGAGATTCCAAGTATTGCAACAAGAGTTGGAAACCTTCTGTCAGAAAATGAGTTCACCTAACTGTCAGGTAAATTACGTAGTACTTATATTCAAACTTATGTCTCACTCTGACCACTGACCAGATAGTTACACCTTCCATCAAAAAAAAAAAAAAGATAGTTACACCTAATTTACAGACTTTTGCAAAGTAAAAAGATGTAAATTTATTATTTAATTCCCCACGAGTAATAAATAAATAATTAGCCTGTTAATCAACCAACCACTCCACAATAACATACTATTCATGGATCTAGATAACCATAAAAGTAGCCGTCCATTTAAATTCAACTAATATCTTTAGAGATATTTCATCCCTCTTATCACCTCGAAATAGTTTTTTTTTTATAAAAAAAAGTAGCCCCTAAATATTTATGAAAACAAAAAATAAAAAAATAAATTAATCCAGACTTACCATGGCTGCAAGAGGAGATCCATACATGATGATATTCAAGCCTGAACAGATGAAGCCTATTACATTAATCCTTGCTTCTCCAGTCAGCACGAATTGTGCCACTGAAATTGCTACCACTAAAAATCCCACGTCCAAAACCCCAGCAATAATACCAATTTTTCTCTGTTCAAAATTTTAAAAAATTACATTAACAAAAGTTTAAAATATTTGAATTGACTAATCAAAAATTACCTTCAGTTTGGGAGGTGCATAAATGAGAAAGAGAGAAACATATACAATTTCCACAACCATCCCAAAACCATTAACAGTGGAAACCAGGTAACTTCCTGGCTTGATGATCCCATAGTATGTCCACAAGGACGAACTCAACAGAGTACAAATGTATGGAAGGCTCTCAAACTCCTCCGTTGACTTGTTCCTCACAATCCTGCAAAATGTTTTCCTGCAAAACCATATATACATTCAAGAATGATCAGTTATGTTATAATAAAACACATATTTGATTATCATGATTTCACTCACACAGGAGATAGGAACATGAGCACGGAGATGACGTTCCCTGCAAAAAAAAAAAACCATCAACATTCACACACGAAGCTAGTTTTGACATTCACCTGATCAGTCTCGTTATCTGTATAATAATAGATACAGATAACGAGACTGTTCCGGAGAGATGAACACATACCTACTATTCCGACGACGAAAGGCAAGGTCTCCATGTTGTTGGGAGGGAGAGGGGGGAGAGGAAGAAGGAGATCGAAGAGATGGATGTTAATGTTTGTTTAAGTAATTGGAGGGAGAGAAAAAGAGGTTGATTTTTATATTTTGTAATTTGGCTTTGCTGTACAAATCAAGTATGCTCCTCCGACAGGGAAAGTTGTACTATTGACTAATATTGATGATGAGTGTCGGGACCCGAATATATGAACAAGTTGAGAATTGAACACAATTGAACATGAGATGCATGATCAAAAAAATGTAAATAAAACATGAGATGCATGAATTCATACGTGATCACATTAATCGATTTAGAAAATTGCTAAAAGGTATAGATGTGTTTGATGAAATTTTACTGGTAAGTAATGTTGATTTTCTAGAAATTAGATTATTTTAAACAAAAAAAAACTTTTTACAATTTGAAATAAGTATTTGTCAGTAACAGTTTATCTTATGAGCCGACTCTTCTTTCATTTAATTACAAGAAAAAAATGATCATATTTTACAGTCATACGGAGTTTTGACAATTCAATAAAAATCTACCCTCAAACTGAAAAAAAAAAAATCATTTTTACAAATTACTAGTCAACTAAGTGTATAATATCGTTTTATATTTTTGAACACTATTTATGTAAGATGAGAAAACGTCCAAAATGATTAAAAATGAAATTAACAATCAATTTTAACGATAAAAAACACCTCTAATTTCATTTAATTGTCTTTTTCCTTAACTTGTATAATTTTCTTGAGTTATTTGTAAATTAAAAATATGTTGTGCTCAACTTATACATCTTAAACGACTAGGTAATTAGGCCATGTGCGTACAATTTACTTAAACACCCCTTGGCCTCTCCGATTGATGATGAAACATAGTGGGTAGCACATTTGCCCCTCGTGCTAGGAGCATGTCGCAATCACAAATGCTTCTTTATTTTGGTTGAATTTTTCCTCATAATTTCCCTTCAATTCGCGATCACAAAAATGCGATATTCATTTTGTGTTGTTAGCTAATATGTCGATATCAGCTTACGTTCGAGTGTATGAAAAAATTCCACATTTAACCCGTTCAATTATCATGGGCCATACTAATCATTTATACAACCATAAGCTAAGATGTCATTATTGGAAACTCGTAAACTTAATTTACTTTTCTCCCTTAATTGCATATGAGAACTCTTGTTTCTTTTAATACCATCCAATAAATTTGGAATTGTAATTTGCAAATGCAAAAATTATAACCATTTGATCAAGAGTTAGGGATGAGATCGAAGGGTGTTGTTACATATCATTCCGTCTTTAATCAATTTTGCTTACCAAACGGTTACAGTTTTCAAGAAATAAGAGTATGTGCAGTACTTAGTGACGGAAACAGGTGGGGCTGGTGGTGGCTTCAACCCCACCAAGAAAAATAACCCCACCGAACATTTTTCCTGGTTCCGCTACTAACACTACTCATCCATGTTTGTCGATGAGTGATGAATGTTGGCTCGCGGAGTCAAAGTGAGATCTCATTATTTATGAATTATATTAAAGTTTAAATTTCACACTTATTACTCTCGACATGATACTCATTTTCAGTTTCTGTCACTAGCTCTAATGCGCACAAACAAACCAAACGCCTCTAACTCAATGATTTCCTTGCAAGCCGAGTTCAATATCTGTTGCATCTAGGCTACTTAATTCATCTGGCCATAACGAAGCTGTCCTCATGATTTTCTGGCTGTATTGGCGATTAACAGCAGGCTTTGGGAGACTAATCCCTTTGCTGAGGCTATGATGATGATTCTTGACTTGTTTTTTACCATCAAAATCTACCATCTCCGATTGTTTATTTACCAGATGGGCTGAGCCTTCTTCTTCCGCATTCTCTCCTGAGAATTTGGATGGTGGAGACTTGTTTCTGTAAACCAGGTAAAGCAGAATTTGGGCTGAACCCAATATAAATCCAATTCCATTTGGCACCTGAAAGTGAGTTTTATCTTAAATATTAGCATCAATGTGACAGTGTTATTCAGGTTAAAATATATAATAATTTGAAATGAATTAAATTAGTTATAATCAAACATTTTCTTAATTTTTTTTTATAGTTAGGTTCTGTTCTCATGAGTTTTTTCTCTCCTAAATTAAACTGAATTAAACTTAAGTGAAAATTAATGTAGTACTGAAAATAAGAATCACTATGACTGAATGAACCTGAATTATAATATCACTAAATTGAACTAATTAAATTGACCAGATCCACATATTAGCGTAAGAGAAGCGGGTCTTAGATGTATAAATAAAATTGAGGCGGAATGAGTGCAGGTTCCATTCTTCTGAACTTATTTGCACACTAATTCTATTCAATATAATTTTATAAATGTGGCTTACAATAATGATAAGAACTCTATTTATTAATTTTTATTTTTAAATTTAGTAAAAAATAAATTCAATTGAACAAAGTTTAGCCCCTGGTCTTCACTATTCAAATCGACACTACGTGGTACTACTACATGAAAAAAGATATGCAATGACTTTTCGTAGTGCGTACTTTTAAGTTTGCATGGTTTATATCTTTTTCTTCCTTTTTTTTTTCTGAAATTTGAAGAAAACGAAACATGTTAGTAGAAAACTTACTCCGATGTAGAAATCCTTGATCATCACAGAATATGCAGCCCAGATGCCGGCGTTGAGGAATTGAAAGAAAGAAAGGAAAAACGGCATATATTCCACGCTTTTCATCTTTATTACCGTTCTCTACACCAAATGCAACACAAATATATACATACATATATATATATATATATATATATATATATATATATATCAATTCAATAAAAGAATTAAAGGATAACTTTGTCTATAAATCTATAAATTGATTGAACTCACCATAACAGCAAGCGGAGCCGCATACATTCCGACAGTCAAAGCTGCGCACAAGAGCCCCACTAAAGTTAGCCGGATGCTTCCATGGATTGCGACGAGTGTGACACAAATCACCGCCCCTAAGAATCCCACGTCAATTATTCCCACCAATTTCATACTTTTAACCTGCAACTTCAAACGTCAATATCACTTTTCCTTCACCGACATCAATATTTTATGTTGCATCGCTTGATATTATTTCTTGCTATACTGAATTGAACTAAAAATTAATGTATTCAAAAAAATTAACATGGCTAAGACTTGAACTAAACTAATATATAGATAAGATCTAACAAACATGAACTGAATTTTACATTGGTAATTAGAAACTGGTAATAGACCGGCTAAAGGTTCATATATATATATATATATGTTTGGTGGACTATTTCTATAGAAAACAAAACCACCAACCGTTATTTCGTTTCCAATCTATCTTCAGTGAATGGTATACTTATACTATGATTATTAACCACACAAAAAATTATGATAAGATCATGGTGAGACTATCTTACAATTTAAAAAGCTATTTGTTTTATAAAGTTCGATGTCGAAAAAAATAAAAAAAATAAACGGGTATCAGATTCCAAGTTTGCCAATTGTTTAATATTTATTTTGTTGTGTCTTTACTAATACAATGCAGTAATGCACGGAGTATAGAGAATAATGAAAATAACCCATTATAATAAGTTTATGACTAGATCACCTTTAAATCCTTTGGAGCATATATGAGAAACAAGGCAACGTAGATGACGTGGAGGGCGGCGCCGGCGCCGTTGACGGTAACGATCAGCAAACCTCCGGGCTTCATCAACCCGTAGAACGTCCACAAACTGGTGCTAAGCAATGTCGTTATGTACGGAATTCCTTTGTAATTCTCCGTCGACTTCTTCTTCAAAATCGTCTTGAAGGTTTTTCTGAAACCAATCAAATTCAGCATCAATTACTTCACACATTTCTAAGAATCGAACTTCACAGAAATAGCTTCTTCTGTAGAAAAAGGAACTTACACTGGGGAAAGAAACATGAGTATGGAGATGACATTACCTGGAAATCACGAAGCAGAAATTCATCAGATTTATACAGTGAATTTTTAAGAAGCAAGAACAAAAACACGCGCACACACAGTGGTTGAGACAGCAGAATGCTTACCAATAATTCCAAGAATGGTGCTGAAGCTAGCCATGATGAAGTTGTGAGTGAGTTTGTGACTGCTGGGCCTTTAAATATATGTAGGCGGTGATATTTTTTGAAAAAGTTGGACGATCAAATCTGTGACACGTTTCCACTGTATCCTGCTTTATGCCCGCCATATTTTGCAAACCAAGTTCTGTGTAACACGTGATTTTCCAATACCATCACTTTATTGGTGTGGACCGTCTGGTCCATTGTCTCAAATCGGTCCTGATTTGGATTGATGAATTGAGGATGATTGGATGGGATAAATTCTCCATTACTCAGTCACCGCTCAAGGAGAAAATTTGAAGAAAAATTAAATTCAAAATTTGTTCTGTTATTAAAAGAGTGGAGGAAGAGAGTAAGTTTGAAAAATACCTTATCCTTTTTCAACGTGTCGGTTATAGGTTTTAGAGGTACAATTAACAAACTCAATGTCAATTCAGGAGCACCAGACTATTTTTCAAAAGCTCAGAAGTACCTGAAACATTATCAACCGTGACTAGGGGTGTTCAAACCCGGATACCCGCATGTGCGGGTAGTTGAAAATGAGGCCCGTGACCCATCCCGGAATTACAGGGTACCCGGTTATACGGGTACCCGCATTATATGGGTCAGGTAACTGGGTACTCTGACCCGTTTAAAGGTGTTTATTAGTGCAATAAAATGCACTTTTACGTGAAATCATTTCATCATAAATCAAATATCTAAGTACCATATGAAATGTCAATGATCATGAAATAATAATCATTGTATCAAACTTTGTATCATAGTATCAAACTTAACCACTAAAACATATAACAAAATAATAGATTCATCAAAATCCAGAATAAAAACTTTGAAATCTTAAAATCCAAAACAAATTAAATATTCATCCTCAATGTTTGACAGGATTTTATTATAGTTTATTTAAAAATGCCATCAACGTACGGACACCACTATTCAAGTGTTCATCTTGAATGCTATTCCGCCTTGGCACGAACTGAAAAATAAAACAAGTATGAAATATTAGAAGAAAATTGAGCCATTGTAAGGATTAAGAATATGAAGAAATGTACCTTCAAGCCTTCACTCAAACTCATCAAACTCAAACATCGGTTGTCTCGTCAATTGTAATCAACGGCAGCATCCTTGCTATTAACTCTTTCATTCCTACAAATAAATTGCTCATGTGATTATATCTCAATATATAATTAAAACTGGAAGTAAACAAATACCAATTAAGCACTAAAGTGATACCAGAAGCACATAATCACAAAAGAACCAAACATGCAATTCAATAAAATATAACAAGAATAAAATATGTCTAATAAAACCATGTTCTTTGTATAGTTGATTCTGCATTTGTTCAATGATGCAGAAATCATATTTGGACAGATATTTTTAATTCACACTAAAACTTATCTCTATTCAATTTGATTAAGCTGGCAACCTACCAAATCGTCAAAGAAAATGTGTACTGATTTGTCAAAAAACCTATTCAAATTCCTAAACAGAGACTAAATATCCCAAAAAACTGTAACTTTTTTCGTCCTAACACATGTTACAAACTTGCAGTTCCAACTACTATGACTAAATGTACCAAAATTTGTCCAAAGACTAATTTGATAAAATAGAAATCCTTCAAAAATAAAAATCAAAGATTATAATATGTACCTTCACTTTCTTCCATTTTCTCCATCTCTAACATGCTTTCCTCTATGATAAATGGTTCGTGAGAAGTACGCAACCAATCTTGTGAACATATAAGAGTTTCCACCATCCTTGGAGTCAATGAAGTTCGGAAAGAATCTAGTACACGTCCTCCAGTGCTAAAAGCAGACTCGGTTGAAACTGGAATTGCAAATATATCACGAGCCATTTTCATAAGAATGGGATAGGTCTTTCTTTGGGCAGCCCACCAATCCAAGATATCAAAATTATCATCTTCATCAGACTCCTCTTCATCACCTAAATACTTTTCCAATTCAGTTTGACGACGATCTACATTCACATTCTCCCTCTTATAATCCGTTCTCAGACTTTTCCTCTTAATTCCCATTGGTAGTCCATCTTGACCTTGACCATTCTCAACATGAGAAACAGATGTTTGGATCAAAGAACCCATTTGTTTTGGAGGTTCAGATGATGCATAGAAATCAAATAATGACTCTAACACGCTCTTGACCCGGGAGCACAAATGGTTGAATTGCTAGCATCATAAGATCGACGGATAATGTACTCAACATAACCTAACTTATGTCTAGGATCAAGAACCATAGCAATGAACATCAAAATATTAACATTATTCACATTCGACCAATACTTGTCAAATTTCAGCTTCATTTGGAGTGCCATGTTTTTCAGCTTAACATCCTCACTAGTAAGATAATCTGAAATAACATACCCGATATCATAGATGTCTTCAACAAGAGTATTACCAGTCACATATCGAGATCCAGATAATGCTAATGTAGCTCGATAAAAGACTACAAGAAATGGTACGAAACAAGCAACTCTGTCCCAATCCTCATCATCGGGTGCACCACCAATCTTCCTAAGCTCTTTTGTGTAAGGAGAATACTTAGTTTTCATATTCTTAAATGCTTTCCTAAACACCAAAGCCATCTTAAGCATCAGATATGTTGAATTCCATCTTGATTCAACATTCGAAGAAACAAGACCCTTACTTTCAATTTTTTCCTCTTTGACACATGATTTAAACTTTTCTAGTCTCGCGCGGCTGGAGAAGACCTCACATACTTCACAGCTGCCCGAACTTTTAATATAGCCACATCAACATCTTTCAAACCATGTTTAACAACTAAATTCAAAATATGTGCAGCACACATCTGATGTGTAAAAATTCAGCATTCAACACACATCCATCCCAAAGATCAAATACCTTTTTCAAGTATTGTATGGCTAAGTCATTAGAGCTGGCATTATCAACGGTTACAGTCAAAATCCTTTTCAGACCAGCAACGGGACAAAAGTTTATGATTCTTTTATGCAATTTTCAGTTATCATCAATAAAATGAGCTTTGAAACACATATATGACAAATTCTGCCCTGAAGTCCATGTGTCAGTGGCGAGACATACTCTAGATGATAAATTCTCAAAGAAGTTCTTCAAAATATCCCTTTTTCGACAAACAAGCCATAACAATGCCTTGTAATGGTAGAACGGGAAGGAGGAACAAAGCCTGGAATAGCTACCTTGCAAAACTGTCGAAAACCCTCACGTTCAACAAAGATAAATGGTAACTCATCAAGAATAACCATCATAGCAAAAGCTTTTGTAATGGCTTGTTGATCGAATCGCCAGAGCCTAGGAACATTAACAGACTCAACACTACCATCATCATTAACTTTCACTTTAGGCTCAAAACTCAAAATAGTCTGTTTCGTATCGACATTAAAAGGAGCTTTCTTACACCTTTTAAGATGACGTCTCATGGCATTAGTTCCATCTGAGCTTGTATAAGAAATAAGATCAGCACAATAGTTGCATCTGTGGTGTAGTTTGTCTTAGGGTATTGCCTTGAAGTGATCCCAAACATGTGAAGTTTTCCTACTTTTACTGGGTTCAGCTTTTCCTCTTCGTTTTTTCTTCTTTGCCTTTCCTTGAGTTTCCATCACTATCTCTACGTCTGGAGTCTCTTGATGATTAGAGTCATCAATCACCGGATCACCATTCTTATCTCCAGAAGTTGACATTTTCTACAAAAAAAAAAAAAACGAATATTTTTATTAACTACACATTAGAACAATCAAATCATTTTTCGAAGCAAACATTTGCCCTAACATGTAAGGTCTAAGAAAACTTTAATTTCCAGATACATAGTAAAACTATGAAATAATCTTTGTATATAGATTACACATAAATAAATGGTTCTGAAGATAAAGATGCATGCATATAAAATTTTACAAAACTAAAGATTAAGATGCATGCGTTTTCTTCACTTAATTACAAATATGATCAATGACCCAGACCTGGACCCGGTAAAATGTATAATAAACGGGCCGGGTAGTCTGGGCCGGGTTTTTATGAACACCTCCAACCGTGACATTTTTCTTTAAAAATAAAATCTAATGAAGTATTAAGAAATTGAGGGAGTATCAACCTACACCACCACACCATATCCATCAACGAACAACGCCAGCATCCCACATAGGGAATGAAGAGGGTACTGATTCTCTACTGGTGATTGTGATGGCGAACAATGCTGTAAACTCCATAAACCAAGCCAAGGGGGTCCACATAAACTGCAAGAACCTCAGAATCTTTCTCCCCAGCCAATTTCTATTGGTAACTTCAATTATATATATGGTAGTGTTATAGCCCCAAATAGTGCCGACTGGAGTTTGGCCGGATTAAAAAATAAAAACCTCGGGGGGAGAAGAAATCACAGAATAAATATGGGCAATATTTTGGGGGCCTGACCTCACTATTGGGCCACCCCTGGCCCCAAATCAATACTCAATTGTTAAACATCTTTTTATTCTCCTCGTGTGCCTTATTGGATCCAAACTCATCAAGCCTGATTTGAGTTTTCGCAGAAGTTAAACCGTCCAGCTGCGAGGAATGTAGAAGCCGAAAAATCCGATTCGGCGAGATATCCATCTGTTCGACGAAAACGATTCAATAAAACGTAAGCAAGCAGCAGTTATCTCCGATCAAAAATACTCCAAACTATAGAACCAAGGCTTACCCGATGAACTCCATGTGGATCGATCCTCCGCAGAGCTTCATAATTCACCCCCGCTTCCATCTCCGACCAACAGGTCCGGTTTGGTCCAACTAAAGGAAAGAAAAAGGAGTTCAGAATGAAGGGAGAGAATTAAGAGAGGGTACTGGGAAGTGGGAACAAAATACACATACTGCTGCTCTCTCTCGTTCTGATGGTGGTGGATATAAGTAGTAGTGGAGAGGGCAGAATACGAGTTGTTGTACTGAGGACCGCACGGATTCCAACGGTAGAATAAATCGTGCATGGGGTAAATAATTCCAGAAAATAGCCCTTTCAATGTTTTATAGATGAGAACCCATTTGTTATTTTGTCATTTAACAAGGGTAACCAAGCCATTTTAAGTGTGCGAATATCTAAATTGAAGTGTTGTTACAGAAAATACAAGTTATATAAGAATATTAAATTTAAGTTACAAATTCTGGCTTGTATATTTTGACAACTCCATGCAAACCAAGTTCTTGTCTAACACGTGATTTTCCAATACAATCACTTTATTGGTGTGGACCGTCTGGTCCATTGTCTCAAATCGGTCCTGATTTGGATTGATGAATTGAGGATGATCGGATGAAATAAATTCTCTATTAGAGGATACTCTCAGTCACCGCTCAAAGAGGAAATTTGAAGACAAATAAAATCAAGATTTGTTATGTTGTTTGAATTCATAAAGAGAATAACTCCGGCTATAGAGCAAAAGGAAGAGCGAATATTAGAAACCCGAACGGTACAACCAAATATTCGGACCCGTTGGAAACATACCAGAAACCCACAAATAAATCAGGAGGTGTAAACACAAACACGGGCTCATAGGCCCAAATGGGTTTAACACACATGCCCGTTAGGATTCCATTATAAAATCAGTTGGTATCATGCAGAATAGCCCACACCAACCATACATACAAAATCTTTAGACTTCCCGTTTTCATGTGGGATACATGTAACATCTTCCCTCAAGTGCATGTCCCATACATTTTTTTTTGATAATAAACTTCATTAATAAAAACTTAAAAACGATTACAAAGAGTTCGGCCTAAAAGAATGGCCATGTCATGTTCCTTGCTTAGTACAATTCTACTTACTTTATTTATATTAAAAAAGGAGAAAGAGCTTCTTAGCAAAGCTAGTATGCTTTCCACGATGCCCTTGATCTCCTATGGCGCTAACTCCACATCATTGAGTGACGCCACTAGTTCCGACGAATCTGTTAGCAAGCATATCCCACTTGGATTTCCCCGGGTTGCTGCTTTAATTGCTCTCTAACAAGCTTCAGCTTCAGCCTGAAGTAGAGAGGTAGAAACAAAGAAATCTGATCCTCTAGATGTCTCAGCATTTGTGGATATTGTCCAACAGCTGTGCCAAGATGACATGACCTCTGGAAGGAACCATCTACCTTGATCAGAGCTATCTGGTCACCCTCAGCTTCACTAGAATCAGGTCTGAGATTTTCTGAGAATGACTGAGGTACCCGTGGCAATGAATCTGCAGGGGAGTTTTGAACAACCTCATGTTTCTTGTACAACATGAACTTAATAGTGGCTAAGTTAGCACAAATGCTAGGCTCCACATCAATATCCTCCATTGCTTTCTTATTCCTTTGAATCCAGATCTCCCATAGTGCAAACAGAAGTAACCTATCATCATCCTCCAGATTGTCTGCTGTCAACCACTGGTGAAGCCAAGAGCTGGAGTAGCTGAGGCTATATTCATGGACTTTCTGTCCCAAATGAATTGGACCAGAAGCTCCTGCTATCTCTACAGTCCACAAACAGATGAAATTCATCATCTTCAAACAGATGAAATTCATCATCTTCAAACAGGCTGCATCTAGGACAAATCACTTGATCAGAGATTTTCCTTTTCCTTCTGTTAATCAGTGTTGGAAGTGCTCTGGACAGTAACTTCCATAGAAAAATGTTTAGCTTGTAAGGGACTTTGAGATTCCAGACCTTATTCCACAATTTCTTCCTTCTCAAATCTACACACCCCACTTTTGTCATTGCAATATGGTACCCTTTCCTCACAGAGTAGTTACCATTTATGTTGTGGATCCATAATGGAACATCTTCTGAATTTGGATCTGCACTCATATTGATTGCCAAGATGTGAGGTATGATGTCTCTGGAGAAAATAGTCCTTAATAGAGGCTCTCTCTAAGAGTTTGTGTCCTGTATGAGATGTTCTACTCTAAGCTCAGTGGATTGAACAATGGTGCTCTGAGCGTTTAGTGGATTAAATGTGGTGGGAATCCATTTAGTGCATTCCCCATACTAGGGAAGTATCAAGTATTGCATTTGAAAGTCCCAGACCAACCTTGGGCTCTAATACCATGTTAGTAACCCAAACAGGACTTACCAAACCATGAAGCCTGTTGGAAACAAACCAGGAGGTGTAAACACAACACGAGCTCATAGGTCCAATTAGGTTCAACACACAGCCCTGACAGGGTTCCATAATAAAATCAATTTTTACCACAAGTAATAGTACCAAACATATACCGAACCTTTAGCTTGCCTATTTTCAATGTGGGATACATGTTAACATCCCTATACTAGAAAAGTATTGCACTTGAACAAACAAAGTTAAAGGGCCAAAACCAACCTTTGGATATGATACTATATTAAAAACCCGAACGGAAAAACCAAACCATGAGGCTCGTAGGAAACAAACCAAAAACTGATCAGAAGGAGTTAAGACAAATACGGGTTCATTGGCCCATACAGTTTCAGCACACAAAACCGATAGAGTTCCAAAATAAAACCAATTGGTGCTACAAGAAGTAGTCCATCAAACATATACTTATACTGCAGTATAACATGTGTGATGCCCGAGAACGATCTAAATCACTTAACAATTGTCGGAGAAGTCGCGATCTCACCGTAAAAGACAAGGTTATGCTTACATGTTTTTGTTTGCAATTCCGTCCCTAAACTTTAGCGCCTTTTACACCGTGGCGCCGAATCCAAATTCATTACAAAATATCCTCAAGATTCGGATATCTTTTACCCACATCCTAAATTAGACATTCATATAAAAGATCTTTTGGTTAATGAATAGTATTAATTTTTGAAGTCAAACTAAAGATTAGGTAGTTGATATTCTACAATAATCAGTTGATGTTTTTTAATAAATTTTTTGATGTTGATCAGTTTATATTGTAATTGATGTTATGCATATATTTGTTGAAATTCATCATATTTTTTAATTTATTTTCAAATAATTGATAATTGATGTTACTTTTGTTTATGTTGATTTTGTGTAAAAGTTCAGTTTTTTTTTGATGATTTTTGTGATGAAATAGACTATTGTCAAACCTTTAGGGAGTTTGTGAGTTTTTAAAGGACTTTTCCATAAATAAATTGGTGTGTTTTCTAAATTTATTTTCAAAAGTTACTTTTTTCGTTTTTTTTTTCTGATCTATTAATAACATCTTCATCAATCCCTAAAAGAAGTTTTCTGTTCGAGCTGCGTATTGAAGCACAAGGTACAACCTAAACAGTTGTTTATTTGATAGTAGAGGACTCGCGGCGCAGCAGCTAAGCTAAAACCCAGTTTCTTCAATCGGAAAAATGTTCAAGAAGTAAGCTTTCTAAACTTAATTTTTTTGTTTTTATACTTTCGGATGCCTGATTTTGCCTCAGTGTCTTTGATTCCGTGTAAATTTACGCGGGTCGATTTTGTCTGTTGCGAATAAATATGGGCTGTGTTTGTTGATGATATATGCGGTTGTTCATGCTGTGATTTGATTTATAATCGTCAATTTTATTTAAAGAGCTTTTGTATAAGACAAAAGTTTCTGTATTTAGAGTGGCTCAGAATGATGTTGCTTATTCTGAGGTTGGAAAAGCATATTCTGCATTGGAACAGAAGCCTTAGCTTTGGAAATATCCAGAACTGCAGTAATGGCTTAGGGGACAATTTTACTTAGGAGTTAATATGGAGAATAATGGAGGGGAAATTGTGGAATATGGTAAATTCGATGATTATTGTTGTGGCCATCTCGTTAACATTGAGTATATAGCTCTGTATTCATCTCGCTTTGTGTCTATCTAAAGTGAAACAAGATGAATGTGACTGATGACAGAACTTGCATATTTTTCCTGAATCTAGCATTAAGTATAGGTCGTGTGTTTAACCCAGAGACATATTAAATAGATTGGACAAGAATCAATGTTAAAAGATTGATCAACTTTAAGAACTTGTTAAATTTTAAAAATTTAACTAGCACTCTAGCAATTCATCATCCCCACACACCCTAAAGTCTTAGTACAAACCGACACTAGCAATTCATCATCCCCATACCATGATATCTTTGTACAAACCGACACAAACAAGTCTTAAAGTAGTTCTTTTCATTATTCAGTTGGCCCATGGTTCGAGGAGGGTGGCTTGCTTTCTAAAATCCTTCTTATTAGTTCAATTGTAGATTACACCCGTCCAGTTTCATAGATACCCAATTACTCCCTTCCAGTTGATTGTGTAAATTACAGATTTTTTTTCTGTTCCATAATCTTATTGTTTCTGTTTGAATTTTGAATTCTTTTGTGGTCATTAGGTAGCCTGCCTAAGGCTGTACAATAATGGAATATTTGTGCAATTGTGAGGAATTTGGAAGTCAGTCTAGTGAAGTCCTAATTGGGAATCGTATGCTTGGAAGATGTAGGCCAACTTTTTCGATGGATACCAGTTGTATTTCAATAATAAACTTTCAATGACTGGTATTGAGGATAAGTGGTTTAAAATAACAACTTCTGATGTTAACTTACTGAAACCCTTGTCTAACGAGCATAATTGTATGGACTCTTACTACCAGAAGCCGGCCAATATTACACATGCACTTTCTGTTATAGCAAGATACAGTATCAAACTGTCAATTGCTTCTTATATGTCACTTTCTGCTCTCTAATAAACTTTTCTAGCTACCACAGAGCAAGCTATATGTGACCTGAAACAGAAGGTTATATTGTAACTGTGGTATTATTGTTCTGCCACCTATCTTTAATTACATTAGTAAATATCAACTCTTTAATCAAGTAATGTGTCGAGTTGCAATCTCAAAATTTAGGTCCACCTATCTTGTCCAGTTGATATGTGACTTGATAGTTAGAAGTATTAATTGTTAGACTTGTTGAAGGTGAGAATATTTTTTCACTTTCTGTTTGCTTTTAGGTAATATACAATATACGAAATGCTTTTTCATTGTGGGAAACTGACAAAACATCACATGGATTTTGTGTAAATATGAGTGGATGCTAGCGAAATTGATTTCTGTAGTTAAATTATATACTCTCTATACACCATCATATTCCACTTCATTTTACCCAAGCAGTGTCTGTTTCCTGTGGCTTCTATCATCAACAATGTGGGTGGTGCTACTCAGTAGCATCTTCTGACTAGGAATAAATTACTCTGTCTTAATATTTCTGCCAACAACTTGTAGGTTCACAACAGAAGAAGTTTCAGGGCAAAATCAAGTCAAGGCCTCTGTCCAACGTAGGATTCGTCAGAGTATTGCGGAAGAGGTTTAATGCAGTCAAATTCTTATAAACTTAAGTGATAGAATTTTTAAGCTAATATGACTTCCTTTGACACTTTTTTTTTCATTTTCTTCTGGCAGTATCCAACACTCGAACCAGTATTGGAAGATTTGCTTCCGAAGAAATCACCTCTTGTTGTCGCAAAATGGTAGGTTTTTTCCTTTGCAAATATTTACAGAGCTTTCTATCAGATTTATTAATTGGTTCTCATTTTTATAATCCCTTTCTTTTTGTAGCCCAAATCATCTGAATCTTGTTATTGTGAATAGCGTGCCTCTTTTTTTCAACATACGTGATGGACCGTACATGCCGACTCTTCGACTTCTTCATCAGTGTAAGTAACTGAATGGATCATATCAACTTTAGCTCATTGTAATATTCTCTAAATGTGCTAGTTTCTGTTCTAATGCATGTCAACCATTAGATCTCTAAAATGCCACCACTTTCAGACTTAGGACCAGGATTAAAGGTTTTGTTTCTAGGGTAGTATAGCGTAACACTACAGTATTTTGCATTATACTACCATGGTATTGTTTATTTGCTTGTAAGATGAAAGTTTGAATTACATTGAATTACTTTTTTCCAGTCTTGTAGTTTATATATTTTATAATGGAATGGGCATAAGACACCACTGGTAAAAACTAAAAAGTAATTCCACCGAAGGGAAAATAAAAATTGGTGGAACAATTGTTCTAATAGTAAAGTGGTGCTAGTTTTGTTACGATAATTGAACCAGAAAGTGCAGTTTTTGTATGAATATCTAGTTTAAAATATCCAGATTTGTGGTAGATACTTTTGTAGACTGGTATATAATTAATGCCGAGGATCAATCATTTTGTGAAAACATGGTGTTCTATAAAATATTAATGCCTGGGAGAAAAATATAGAGATGGGGGTGACCATCTCCATCTCAATGTAAAACACCAATTAATATGTAAAAGGCATATTCATAAGATCTCATGTATACAATAGTGATATAATATCAAGAAGAATATATATGATATGGTGTTTGGATTCAGTTTGAGGACCCTTCTCAGTTTAAGAGATGTTTCAGACTTTCAACTGAACTAGGTTGAATGATGAGAAGGAGAAAGCTTTGGCAAGGGGAAATGCTGTCATCTGTCGGCATTGTCTATTTCGTGGAAAAACGTTTACTTTAGTCTATTTGACCTAGTGGCTAATATACTATTTTCTTTCAACATTCTCTTGCATTTAAAAATTGGTCTGCTCTTGTTTGTTGTTCTTGGATTTGTAAATGTTTTTTTTAGCGTATCTTCTGTTTTACAGATCCAAATATAATGAAAAAACTGCAAGTGGATAGAGGCGCAATCAAACATGTCCTAGCTGGTGCTAACATTATGTGTCCCGGGCTTACTTCTGCTGGAGGTGCCTTGGATGAGGAAGTTGGAACAGAATCTCCTGTGGTATGGATTAATGGATCTTATTTTTGCAGATCCATCTTTTGTCCCCTCCCAATGTTTGTTTTCCTTCGTTAAAAAATGTTAAAGGTCTTGATAGTGATGTTTGCCATGTTGACTTCAATTGTTAGGCTATAATGGCGGAAGGGAAGCAGCATGCTCTTGCTATTGGCTTCACTAAAATGTCAGCTATAGACATGTGAGTTTTGATTGGTACTTGACAGCTATTAAGCTTGTCACTTCTATGTCTTTTCAGATTAGTTTGTGGTTGGTTTTCAGATGTATGGGATAGCAGTTGCACATAACTTTTATCATTTCAATTTCTTCACTGTTATGAGTGTTATCTTAAAACTTATATTCTAACGCTGCAGAAAGAAAATCAACAAAGGAATTGGCGTGGATAACATGCATTATCTTAATGATGGACTCTGGAAGGTACGTTTTTTTTTTGTTTTAACTCCATGCTTATTTTTATTTCAACCATTTGGCATTCTTTTGTTCCTGGTTAGTTATAGATCATTACTCCCACACAACTTGACTGTATTTTAAGGAAATAAAAGTCGAAGGCTATTCTTGATGAATTTGAAGATATTCAGTAGACTCGTCTTGAATTGAATATTAATGGATCAATTTTATTGTGTATGCAGATGGAGCGTCTAGATTGAGCCTTTGCTGTGATTAAAAGTCTGATCCAAGTATACACTGGGCTGGTGTAAGTGTCGATGTTTCTATTCAACAACAGTTCTCTGGGGGGATGTATTGATCTGTTGATGAAGCTTAAGTTCTGTTTAGGCCTCGTATTAACTTTTACTGATAAGTTTGTTTTTGCACATGTACCTTAAATAGACATGTGCCATGTACTAGCGTGTCTGGTTCCAACAACTTTTGAGGCTGAATTTTGGCTCTCTTTAATTATGTCGCACTGGTGAAAAAACTCGATTTTTGTTAAATTTCTCTCTGACTATGAAAGCAATGGATGGATAATTTTCTGATGAATCTAGTTTCTTTTTTGAAAATGATGATTCAACTTCTTGGTGCATTTACTAGTGTTTTAACTTGTGTTCTGATAATCCAGCTTTTACATTATATTTTTGAAATTGAGGATTCTGCACCTCATTTCATTCCCTGTTTTATCACCTTTTCCCTTCTGGCCCCCGAGGATACAGAACAGAGATCAAACTTGAAAGTTCATTGACAGGAAACACAATAGTAGCCGTAGTAGAAGATACAAAACACAAAAGTAGCAAGGAAACATGGGAAGAACTACGAAAGGCACACAAACAAAACATAGGAAAGTTAAGGTCTCCTCAGAAGTTGTTGATGAACTCATGGATGTGATGGTTGATCTCTTCGGCCCTTTCCTGGTTGATGAAATGACCGACACCTTCCATGATCACCGGCTCCTCCAAGAGTGGCACGTCCCTCTTGAACCCTCCACCGTGCACATACTCCTTGGCCCCCGGTGTGGTGTAGACCATGTCCTGGTCTCCCACTATGAACTTCACCGGCACTTTCACCTGAGCTCCGGTCCATGCTGCCGTCAGCTCCCAGTTCCTGCACAATGTTACGTTTTTCAGAATCATCCTGAAAACACGAGTTACCGTTTCTTAGCTGGAAAACTTACAAATCCAAAGCTCGGTAGTAGTTCAGCGCTCCAGTGAATCCCTTCTGGTCGAACTTTGCAGCATAGTACTTGAGGTCTTCTTCAGTGAACCAATGTGGCATTTTGACATCAGAATCTGGTGAAATCCCGAAAGGGTTTTCCTTGGGCATGCAGGGCGGACCGGGTTTGCGGGTCGTGATGATCTTCTTCAGCACAGCTGAGCTTCCATGCTTCGCAATTTCAGCTTCAATCTCTCCCGCTTCCTGTCAAATGCGAGCCTTAAATTAGTTAAATACGTTTTCATTTTAGATATGAATCTATTGAAAGAAAAGGTGTAAATAATTTTTTTTCCAAATGTTGGGCCGGAAGAAAGAAAAACAGTATTTTGGTTTTCTTGACTTGATCTGTGTAGAATGATTGCAACTCAAAACGAATCATCTACTATGTAGTTTGTTTGTTTTGGTATGACTCAACCTAAAACTTGCCAAACTATAATGATACATCTGCCAAACCACTATATTTAATCTGAATTGCAAAAATGTTGTTAAATGACAATAATGCCCCATGAAAATAGCCTCATAGTTTTCCATGAACTAAAATTTGGGACGTTTTTGTCTTTTTAACAACTTTTTTTGGGCTGGGCTACAAATAACAACACCCTATTTAATTCATTCAGTACTCTCCTATGCTCCATCACTTTTCAGTGGAACTCATGAGAACATTATAAAAAAATGAAATAATAAGAATCAAACATTGATTCAAGAGAAACATGAATCAGTGGTTCATGTGAATTTTGTTTTCCAAATGAATCACGTCACAAGGATTCATAGTAATAAATGAATGAATTAAATGTCACGGGTTGAAATTTGACGACGATACTAATGACAAAGTGCAGGGCATTCAATCTACCCTGCCAACCTAGGTCATCCAATCCCAAACCATGCACTCATAACATAGTTTTTGGAAACATAAAAGAAATTAATTACGGCATCTAGAACCTTGGACAACAGGCCATATTCTCATGAAGGTAAAAAGGTTAAATTTTCCCAATTATTAAAATCCCTGATGATAATTGCTATTTGCCTAATGGTCGTCAAAGAAAAGATTTCAAAAAATGATTGAAATTTCTCACCACAACAAAAGAAAAAGTAGATATAAACCAGGAAATCAATGAAAAATAAATAGTACTGCGCTCCGCCTTAAATGTTCACGATGATATCCTTAAATCTGACAATATTTTCATTAAAAAAAAAATCCAACAAACATATTCAACTTTTAGATCGATGAACATTTGGAGAAAAAAAACACCAAACCAGTTTTCCTAATACTTGAATTATTATTAAAAGTGAAATTTTATTCCCCAAACATGCATCCCGTATAAATATCTCTGTTATCATTTTCTTCAATATATGTATGTATAGATATATGGACACACAGCAACTGTGTGTGTGGGTTTGTTTTTGAAGCAGAAGAAGAGCAGAAAAGAAAAACCTGGAAGCGGCACATGTAATAGTCATCTCCGAAGAGAGCCCTGAGCGCCGGAATCGGCTTAAACTTGGGGTGGCGCGGCCGAAACGGGACCGAAAGAGTGACGAAAGCCCTAACCATATCCGGCCGGAACAGGCACATGTACCACCCGATCATGGCGCCCCAGTCATGCGCCACCACAAACACGTCCTTCACTCCCAGGGACTGGACGAGCGCCACCAGATCCGCCACCACGTGGAGGCACGTGTAGCTGGACGCGCCGCCATCCGGGGCGTCTGTGTCGCCATAGCCGCGGAGGTCCGGGGCCACGGCGCGGTAGCCCAGGTCGGCCATGGCCGTGATCTGGTTGCGCCAGGTGTACCAGAGCTCAGGGAAGCCGTGGAGGAAGAGGACGACGTCGGGGCCTTCGCCCTTCTCGGCGACGTGCATGTTGATGCCGTTAACTTCCACCGTCTTGTGCTTAACGCCCTCCATTGTTGAGACCTTGGAATTGGAAAGAGAGAAGAAATGTGGTTTTAAAGAGGCCACTGAAGTGGGAATGGGATAGTACTTGGGCTGTCTAGCTTAACTCGTATATATAGGCACTTCTCATTGTAAAGCGAGCTTTGAATATGGCTCCTATATATGTGAGTGAGTGGTACTTTCGTATTCCATGGTCCCAAATTACGAAAATATCCTTCACAAAATATATTGCTAAGCTCGAACATGTGAGAGATATGTTTGTAATTTCGACTCATTAGGAATATAAAAGGTTACATATTAGGACCATAATTTGTTCCCACGTATCTCTGACTTCTTTGTTATCTCCTGAGTTTTTGAAAAGTGCTTCAGTACGGACTGGCGTTTACTTTGTAAATTTTACCTCTAAAAGTTCTGCTCGGCTATCCAAAATGTGTATATCCGACTATAAGGTAACTAAACGTACGGGTGCAAATCAGAGCTTTTTTAAAGGTAAAATTTACAAAGTTAACGTTAGTCCAGGGGTACTAGAGCACTTTTCAAAAACTCAGAGACATTAGTACTTAACAAGAAATTCAGGGTTACGTGAACACTTTTTCTAACAAATATTGATGCCAAAAGAATAATTTAGTCTATATTTTATAGAATACAAATTCCCATTTGAGACCTATTTCTATAGAGACCAAGTACTACAAAGGACCACTATCGGTTGAAGTTGTCGTTGTTGAGTTTCAACCCCACCGCCGCTGTTAGATTTAGATTGTTAGCGTCGCCATAGCTTAGTTTTCTCACCTGGACCGACTCGAAACTGAGCTTCGGTGTGTATTTGTATGAAATAACACTAATGTACCAAGAATTAGGATTGATCAAGGAAATTGACTGAAAGATCAAACAAAATGAATGAAATATCAAATTAACTGAAAGATTAAGGTAAAAAATGAATGCTCAAGGGAACTGAATGAAAGATCAATCAAAGTGACTAAAATATCAAGCAAAAACAATAAATGCTCATTCTCTTGGCCCTTGGTCTCTACAAGGACAAGTCTCACCAAAACTCTCTATATAAATGAGAATTAATTGAATAGAAAAGAAACTGACGTGATGAAGGATTGAGAAGAGAATGAGAGGATAAAATGGGTAGAGATCGATTTCAAGGAAGAAAACAAGGAGAAAATGGATAGGTCAGAAACATTAAAATCACCTCGAATTTTTGTCATATTTAGAAACATCTTTTGAATTAGAATGTTCATTATAGGGATATGCATAACCTAAATGTGAAATTGGTAAATTGAACAAGTGATCATAACCCAAAACACGTATTCAGTATGATGGTTTACCATAGTCGTTATGATTATGATAAATGGAAATTCCAAGAAAATCGCCATCCAAATTTAGTCACGCGCCTTATATATACAATCTCACTCCATTCTCATGACTTATGGATTCAGAATATATGTTATAGACAATGGTTATATCAAAAATACACAAAACTTTCACACAATAACACCATTATCACTGAACTTGCCTTGACATTTGTTAAATGATCAATTTTTGGTCTCAACATTTAAAGTTGACATATGGCACATGTAATTTTTTATTACAAAGGGGCTTGCTAATTGTATATTACTCATGTATGTCCGTATTTTTATTTTACTTGAAACACCCTTAGAGTAAAAATATGGTAGATCAACAATCAAGGGTACACTAGTCATTTCCTGGACCAGCATGAGCAATGCAGACCTGCAACTAGCAATTCACAATCACAAAATACCCCTTGAAAAACATAATAAGCTATCTGGGAACATGTGAGGCATTTTCATATAATTTGGGCTCATAAAATATGCGTTAGGGATATAAATGTCCAAAATTATATGTGGTCTCATAAATTGTCCACTTTATAGCCCAATATTTTTCCAATTCAACAATTCAGCTTTAAAAATTGACCATATAAGAAATGTTGGGCTCATGCAAAATTATTTAGTCTATATTTATCTAACTGGGAATTAATTGAATAGAAAAGAAATCGCCATGACGATGGATTGAGAGGAGAACAAAACGATAAAATGGGTATATATCGATCTATAGAGAGAAGATAAGGGAGAAAACTAAAGTGGCTAGAAATACTAAAATCCAACATGAATTTTTGTCTAACTACCAAAACCCATTATAAGTTTATAACTACCAAAACTTAAGCAAAGATTTCCAGTTCTCCAATCAATAAACAAAATTTGCTAAATAGATCTCAATCCTCAATGCCATGTCTATCATATAAGCTAGAGTACAGAGATAAACTGGAACTACTTCATAAGATCCACGGAAAACTTGTAAAACAAAAAGAGCTTTAACTTCGAATCTCAAACCACATACAACAGCTTCAAATTTACTCATCTCCATGAGATGCAAATTTCACTCAAGCATAATCTTCAGGTTTACAGCAGCATCAATCATAGCTCGCATTCAAAAAATTTAGTAACTTGTTGCGGTTACTTTCCGCCACCTTGTCCTCCTTCGACTTATCCAGTTTCAACAAAATCTAACATGTCATATACATTCAATTACTGTTAGATAGTAATCATCGACCTGAAACCATCTAAAAATGTGCAACTTGAAATTTTTCAAAGAGGCTTTTCTCCAGCCTCACACAATCTTGAGCTACTTTCCATGCAATTTGTAGGCAGATACTTTTCTTAAATAGCAGTGAATCAGAAAATCTAAGACTTTTCATGCATAATTTCATGTTTTAGTCATCTATGTCTAGGTTTAGCAACCAAAATCAAGCATACCTTTTTTCCAGAAACAGCACTTCGGCGGACACCATCATCTTTTTCTCGTCCCAGAAACTGTATTTGTAAATCATATACAAGTTAATACCAAAGAAAGAAAGATATTAGGATAAGCAATACATTCTTAAAAATGAATTAAGGACAGACGCAAACCTTTGAAAGCTGCACAGGGCCACTGCTCTCCTCTTTCTGCTTCTATATATAGCTCCCATTGCCAGGACAAAACACAGACCAGAAACAACAACCGACCAAGCCAAAGAACAACCCAGTCATCATGCCACAGACCACAGCTCCAATTTCAAAGAGCCCATCATACATAGGCAGAAAATAATATAAGCGCCAATAATGAATAGAAAGTAACCATAAAGAGATAATGAAATGATTGAATGCGATATGCAAGGCATCTTAACATGCCTAAACAGAGGCTTTCACCGATTAACATTAGGGTTCACAGTTCAACTTAAACATAAAAGTAATGCTCTGGACTAGTAGCCTACCTCTGTTACTTTGTGCTTATGACGCTTATGCTGATGAGTTTTCCTTTTGTCTTTATCCTTGCTCTGACAGTGAGAACAATTCAGAGCTTAGCAATCAGGGAAAAGAAAATGCCTGAAGGGAAGTAAAAGAAAGGCAATATGAATAATCACCTTCTTGCTTTTGCCATTTGATTTGTTCCTTTTTGAGCGTACTTCATGTTCACTGTCGGAGGAGCTGTGACATCAAAATTTCCATCACAAAAGCATTAAAAATTCTTCCTTTCAAAGTAATGTGAATATACAGTCATTTAAATGTGCACTACATCTTAGTTGCCAAATACAAGAATAACAATAATTTCAAGAATGTCTTATTTTGTGTTATAATTTAAGGGGAAGGGAAACAATTAAAGACTCATTCAGGCATCATCAAGAGAATGAAATCTAGCATATGCTACTAGACTAGTAGATGACAGAGAAACTGCAAATGAAATATTCAAGCCTCATTAGCTACCAAGAAAGCTTAGTCTAAGTCAACACAACCAAACAAGCTCCATCTTTACCAGTTTAAGCATGAGCATGTACGAGCAACCAGGTATTTTTGGCTATCCAGAGCTCAAACAAGATCTAGAAGGCACTACTAAAATCAAGCCTAACACTTCATGAAGATCTAGGATGATCAAAACAAGCACCTATATTCTCTTAAATCCCTTTGTGATTTAAATCAAACCCTTTTAACAGACGTCAAGGCGTAACAAGCACCCAAATACCAAGGGTCAATTAAGACAAGTACTTTTCAAAAGATCTTGAATAAATCATTGTTTGGATATGAATGGATATGAACACATTGTTTATAATCATAGTTTGGATAAATCTTGTTTTAGCCTATGTTTTCTAATAAATGTTTATTGAACACTGCTATATGAGTTTAGATTAACGAATGTTTTGAGATGTTTTTCCTTATGAAAATGGGTAAGTAAAATCCTATTAAGCCTAATTCCATGAGAAACCCCGTCGAGCAGCTGAAACTGAAGTCCACCACCATTCTTTCTGCTCAAGCAAACCCGACCTAAGTCTGTTGGAACTACGGATCAACCTGGAAAAGCCCAATCCTCTAACACTGTGAAAAACGTTCTAACTCCTACAATCTTGAAAGAGTCATGGGGAAGAGGTCATATGCACATGCAATCTTAAATAACGTTGCTAAACATTTGGAACACCACAAGAGCTTGGTGATCCATCAGTCTGTATCAACCCTTCTGATCAAATGTTTTGATAACAATTCTGATTATTGTCCCATTTGACAGGAAAAAGAACTCAGACAGAACTAAGCTTAACCACACATCAACTCTAATCCCTCTCAAAGTCCATTACCTAAAGGTTTGCTTTAGGCAAGAGCTACATTCAGATATCAATTGCAAAGTATTCTCTTCAAATCCAGCACAAAAACAAAAAAAGATTCTTACTTTTAGTTTAAAAATTCAAACAAAAATAGATCATTTAATTTCTACTTTAATCAGCTTAGGACAACGAGATAACAAGATTAAAACAATAAATCAGGAATGGGGGAAAGAGCAATCGAAACCTGTAATCATCATCTGATGAAGAAAGTGAAGAGCGGTCAGACGAGGAGTGGCGCCGACGACGACGCTTGGTCTTAGAGGATCGGGGATGGCTTTTCTTGCTGACCTTCAGCTCTTCTCTGCTTTTGTGCTTGTCTCCCCTACGGCTGCGGTGGCGTCGGTGGCGGCGACGGCAAGTGTCCGATGAAGATTCGTCGGTTGAGGAGGATGATGAAGAGGTTGGGGAGGAGGAGGCCGCCATTGATACGACCCTGAATCGAGGGGTTTCGCGTTTTTTTTTTTTTTAACTTAAGGGAAAACAGCATTCGGGGAAAACAGCATTTAAATACTAGGGATGTGAACTTTTTAAGGTCACACTCAATGTAAAACCAGGTACAACCCAACCAATAGTTTCAATTAAATATTGAGATGATTTTTAGTGAATTCGTCATATCATAAGATTATTGTAGAACCAATGATAATTAATGTGTTTCTTAAATTTGTTTGTGTGTTTCACATCTTTATTTAACTTTCTAACTTAATTAGTTCATCTACACACATGAACACAACTTATGAAAAACAAAGTTTAAAACACACAGACAAATCTAATAAACACATAGTTGTCCTACTATAAACTTATAGTAAAATGGTTTCACTCAACCAACTCACCTCGTGGACACGGGAAAACTCATCGGTTTCTGGCAACCGTATGAACAAGAAGAACATGACCATAAAAATCACACCCCAAATCCAACTCAAAAATCATCAAAAAATAAAATAGACGTATTTCCAAGAACAACTAGCTAGACGGCCCTTATATAAATCAATATCACCATTTGACTTGTACTTGATCTTGTAAACCCATATGAAACCAATCACTTTCTTTTCAGGAGGAAGAGAAGTAAGGTCCATGTGTGATTTCGATCAAGGGCATCTAGACGTCTCACCAAAAACTATGCGGAATAGCTTCAGAGAAGTGAGAATTATCGAATGGAGATCCTAAGTTCAATTATCGAATTGAAGAAAATGCGCAAGCCATTTCAACATGAATAAGCCGGATGAAGCATTACTAAAATCACGTGCAGAATGAATCAAGAAAGTGGTTAAGATAATTAAAATTGCCTAATCAATAATACATGTGATTACTTTTTTCTTATGAAGATAAAAATGCACGTGTAAACCTTTTCTACTCCTATAACATATGCACGAATATTGAAGGAACAATTGTGCTTACTGTGTAACGTGCAAAAAAAGTGCAAATATTTTAGAAAAGTGCAAAAAATGGATTAATGATTAAAAACATATTTCTAAAATACCAACTATACATATGCTTATTACCCTCTTTGACTTTTTGGATCTAGGTGAATAGAGCGCGTTGTAATAATACACCAAAAAAAAAAAAAAGAGAGTTAAATAAGGAACTTACTAATTAATAAAGATCCCTTGCCTTCGATAGGTTTCCATCATCGATTTTTCCTGCAAAAATCAAGAGAGCAATATTTGTGTAAAAGATGAACAAAATTGGAGAGATCAGTAGGTCACTATATATAATCAAACCAGCAAAAGATTAGTAAGGAATTAAAACCACTGTGTGACTGTGTGTTTTCGGCAAAAAGTAAAAAAGCAAGAAAAGTCGGCAAGTACACTGAATGACCGTTTGTTTTGAGCATTCTGGACTTTTTACCGCACGTGAATTATTATGACGTGCAAAAAAAAGAAGATTATTTTCCAAGATAAGACAAGCAGTAACTCATGTCCAAGCACATGCAATTTCAACATCTGAGCAATTCGTACATGCACATTATTATATCTACTATATATAAATGCGTGAAAATCTTTGCCCCGGCCTGTCCGTAGTCTGGTACCGGGTAAATTGCCTCATTCTTTTTTTCGGCGCCAACCTTTTCCTCCTGCTTGCTAATCCAAAATCTCGCTGCTTGCTCCGGTTACCCACCGCCGAATTAGCTTCTTGCCGACTTTGCCCCTTTCTGTTGCCCCCATGTCCCAGTGGCCGCCGTCAACCTTTTCGCTTAAGCCTGCTTTTGCTCTTGCTGACACGTAAGCCACCTGTTTCGTCATTGCTCTTGCTCTTGCTGACACGTAGCTGTCTGCTTCACGTTTTAAGGTAAATCTGTTTTCTTCATATTCGGTTTGTTTCACATTCATCTCAATCCATTACTTCCTTTGTTCTTTGAATCCGTAAGATTTTATGCTTCTTCTTTTGCTTGTCACAATCTGTTCTTCTATGCCGCCTATAACCTGTTCGATTAAATGTTCCTTTTTCTAACTCTCATAATTTTTTCATAAATCTGCAAAAGATGATGTTTTTGTTGTTGATTCTCTGTTCTTTCGACTTTTGTTTTGTTTGATCATTATCTGTTTGATGAAATGCCAAGCTGATTAGTATGTTCATTGGTTATGAGTTGTTCCACGAAAATCCCAGGTGATATATATTAGGATAGAGTAAGAAGAGATTTGGTTGGGAAAGAAAGTAGAGTAGGAAGAATACCCTGAAATCTATAAAGTTTTGGTTTAACTGGAGCACAAGGATCTAAACTACTGTATCTTTAAACTCTGAAATTGGTATTGTTGGAAGCCCAGGATTCAGCTTTAATTAGAATCAAGAATCGTCCAATTTGGTTTAGAAACGAGGGAGAAAGAGGAATTTGAAGTTCTGCCCTCTTCCATTCGTGTTGCAGCAAAAATATGAACTTAAAAATCTCATATCTGTTCCATTCGTTTTGTTTGATCAATATCTGTTTGATGAAATGCCAAGCTGATTAGTATGCTCATTGGTTATGAGTTGTTCCACGAAAATCCCATTCGTGTTGCAGCAGAAAGAGGATTTTGAAGTTCTGCCCTCTTCCATTCGTGTTGCAGCAGAAATATGAACTTAAAAATTTTCCTTCCCAGTTTCAACAGGTGTCCTTTGCTCCAACCGCTGTGTAATCTGACTTTCCTGTCGCTCACTCTTCTGGCTCCGATTTGTTTTTTCTCCATTGAGCCTGGTCTGCGTTCGTTCGATCGATTCTGTGAGTTTTCTCCAGTCACTTCTTTTCATTTGTACACGTTCTCTGAACATTTGGATTTGTACATGCTCTCTGCTTATCCAAACATTTGCATGATGGATTAATCTGTATACTTTCAAGACGATTAATAATGAAATTAGAAGATTTATACTAACATAGTAAGTTCCTTTAGAAATAGGACTAAAACAAACAAGGGTAGTAAACTTTACTGGATCATGCAAAGCCTATATTCTAATATGATGATATGTTGAGCTAGGCTTTGCGGATTCTATTGCTGAATTAGTTTGATGATATGTTGAGCTAGGCTTTGATGTACAAGATGCTTTACTACGTGTGTTGTGAAAAGTGGATGTGTTAATGAAATCGCTGAGAAGATTATGAGTTTCTGTTCAAACTCTTTATGGTGTTGTTTTGATGTGATGATATGTACACACGATGTTATGTGTGATATATTCTGAAGTAGCATATCTGCATCCATTCTTGATTGACCATGTTTTGATTTTGTCAGAATATTCACCCGCCAGTCAGGATTGTAAGCTATTCAGGTTGACCTTAGAACTTTTGCATAATCTAATTTGATTAGTTCTGCGCATATTCTTAATGGTGGGGAAAATGCCTGTATTTTTTTTGTCTCCGAAAATGAAACTAGACGCACAATACTATACTCTTTATGTAAATAGTTATGGTCAGTTTCCTTACTTGTATATATGATCTTCAGTTTCCTGAAGAGGGATATTGAATTGCCACTATTTACATGACAGGGGTGTTGAGGATCCGGCATTGTGCCCAGGGAAAGTTGGAAACAATGACATTACATGATATATATTTGTTTATGAATAATTTAGTCATTATTGATGGTAAAATTTTGAAACAACGTTTTTAATACCTTAATTGTAAGCCAAGTTTGCATTTTTAACATCATTTACTTGCTGAAACTGCCCAATAAATAAATTTCAAACTTGCTAAAAGGCTTTGTTCAATAAATAAATCTCAGTATAGGTTATGAGATGCTAAAACTGGAATAAATAACTCTCAGTACAGGTTATGAGCCAAAGGGGGTTAGCATATGCTGGACCGGGCGTGGATGGAATGGCAGGAAAAGAATACTAACAGGTGACACACACCATTCTTTTGCTCTTTTCTGGAAATAAAATGCTTTTACAAAAAAAAAACAGTTTTACCAGTACTCAAATTTCTTGTTGTATATATATATCGCCTTGGTTTTTTTCTTGCTAGACAAAGAATAGAAACTGAAATGGAATGGATTTTAGGTTTGAGAGGACTCGGATTTATGGATATTGTTTACATGCTGCAAAACTGTGAAGAACTGTGACTTTTCAAATGCCTGACTATGCCAATTTAAAGCTTCTACATAGCCTGAATTGGATGTCATGATGGCCAGTCCGTGTGAAAAGTTGTTAAATGGAGCAGAGTGTTAGTGTATACATTGTTCGGATTCAAAGGAGGATATATAGCATTCGTTTGCTTTTGTGATACTCAATAATTCTGATTAAAATATCGAAGTGAGTCAACTATTTATAGGCCTCCCAGAGACCGTTTATTTGATATTATTTCTGACTATTTAAAATGCATCTGTTTGCACTGATTCTGGGATATATTTTGTTTAGAACATTATTTAATTTATTTCCCATCTTCTATTGTACACTTGTTCTTTCCATGGGCTGATGCTGCACAGAGTGCAGCTCCCCACCTAGTGTCCTATAACATATATAGAGAAATACGCAGGTTAGCAATAGTGAGATAATAAAATAGAACAAAATATTGATTTTATTTAATTTCGGTTGCACAACTTTTGCACAGGGAATTTATGGTTTTGTACGAAAGAATAATTATCGTGACTATTACATGCGGACCACATATCTCTTAAAACCTAGCTACAAATAAGTGTTTTTCACATGTAAAATATATTAGTTTTATGTATATGTTGTGCATACTGCATAGTAAGAGCTTATTTAAATGCAAAAATCGTTCATCTTGATTATAAACAAATAATTGAATGAACCATGTGATGAAACAAATATAAGTAAATTACAATAAAAAAGTAAAAATAATTTACAACAATTTTTTTTTAATCATGATAATTAAATAAACTAAAAATACTTTGCATTAAATGTAAATATAGCAAGATGAATTATATACATCAAAATATCATATTAGAATATAATTTATGTTGTTAATTCTAACACAAAACGGTGGAACTTGGTTTAAGAAAGAAAGTAGTACCGATTAATTAATAAAAATATATTTTCATGTTAATGCAATATTTAATTGGATTGGTGGGCCAAAATGGCCACGTTTGAAAGCCTTCATCCGTCTGCACAGGAGAAGGCGTTGCCTTCCTTTTCTTCCTGGATTTTAGGCAAATGTGAGATATATCCCACCATAGTTGGGAAAAATCTTGTTTTGAGTGGATTTTTCCAATTATAAAATCCCGTGAACATCTCCCATATGAGATGGTCTTAACATCCACCTTAGAAGGCAGACTAGGGCAGATAAATGGAGATGGCACCATGGACCAAAATGGAAAATTTACGGTTATATCGATGTATGATTGCCTGAAAGAAGATAATCACTCAAAGTTCCACCACAACCAACAATACAACACAACACAACGTAGAGGGAGGCTTTTGGTATAGACTGGAGATTGAAAATTCCAGCAAAAAACAAAACACTGGCGATAGTATATGGTTTCAACGGAATAATATGCTATTTTAGGCAGGAACTTGAGTTAAGATCATCTGGCGGCCTCAATTACATCATTTCCAACCAATTTTGCAATGAGTGGTCCTAGCGAGCTTTAGAAGTGCCAGCTAGAAGTTGGAAATATTTTGAGACCGTTGGCCGACCTTGGAGTGATTTAAGCTAATCGAGACGAGGGCTTCTTTAAGGCTACCATGCGCGTGCCACCTTAGCACTAGAAAAGACCCCATAAAATTTTGTATGCTAGACTTTTTCCCTGCTAGTTTAATGGCCCAATAACATTATAACATGTGGCATCTGTAAAGTGAAACTAACGTTTCTGTTAAACTTCCTTTCATCCACTATTAACTTTTCAAGTTAGTCCCTCTTTTTTCATCACTTTACTTTGTTTCCTCCTTTCTCTTCACTCTTGAAACTCGACTGGAAACTTCAACCTTCCTCCGTCTGAACTCCCACCTAAATTGATCTTCAATCTCAAACCGAAATTGATCGACAGAGCTCAGTCCATCGTTGATTGAAATCAACCGGCGGCATGAATCGTTCTCCCCAAGCGATTTCAATGTCAACGATCCCGCCATCCGCCGCTGTTGATGCACACAGTAAGGACACCACGGCGACTGAGATTTTTCCCCCTTTGCCACACACGCTACTTCATTAACGTGTGAGAGCTCAATCGATCGATCGTCGCCGGAGATTATCCCGCTGTCCTCCTCAACTCCGTTGCAGCCATTTCCTCCTCCGCCAGGCAACGCGACTAAGACTTTATTACCGCAAATAAAAAGGTAAATCTTCTTCCTCCGCCAGATTTCAGTTATGATTCTAAGGAAATCTCACGTAAACAAATTGCCCATTTATATTTAGCTATTAAGTGAAAGGAAACAGAACTGAATGTCTTGTTTGCGATGGTTTAAGTTTCATAAACTTCTGAGCAATGGTTGAAACATTATTGATGCTTCCGCCGCCGCGTTAGCTCAGCAGAAATCAGAATGTTTCAGTCTACTTCTGCAGTGATGTTTAAACGATTATTTGAGGGTGCAAATGTTTTCGTATTTTAAAGTTTAAGATGTCAAATGAAACATATGGGAGTGTAGTTTTTAATGGTCTAGATTTCATAAATTTCTGAGTTTTTTACAATGAGATATGATGGTTTTAGTAAGCACTGGTCATTGTTAGATTCACCAGTTTCAGTTATGGTTAGTGATGTTTAAGGGATTATTTGAAGGGGAAAATGTTTTCCGAATTTAAATATTAGGATGTCATATGCAAGATATGGAAGAGTAGTTTTTACAGGTGGGAATTTCATGATTTTTTGAGTTTTGTGCATTGAGATATGATTGTGTTAGTATGTACTGGTCAGAGTTATTTGTTATAATTTTTACTGAATGAAATTCAGATTATGATTGACAGAGCTGTGGAATTGCACAATGTACCACCAGTGATTGGTATGACGTTTGGATCGGATGATGAAGCATACGGATATTATAATTCATATTCAAAAGATACCGGGTTTAGTGTTCGGAAGCATCAGGCGTATATTAATAAGCGAGATAACAAGTTACAGTGGAGACAATTATGTTGTTCCGCTCAAGGTACACGAGAAAAGCATCCAAATGGAACACGAAAAAGTCACGTGCGAAAACAAGATTCAACTGTGATACACATATTAGGTATAAATTAGATAAGACTTCTGGAAAATTTGTGATCAATTCACGAGACTATGATCAATTCTCAAAACCTTATTCAGACATCAGTTAATAAATCCACATGAAAATGAAAATATATCTAGGAAGAATTCCAGATTAACCAAGAGACTATCTGAGTTTATAGATTTGTCGGCCTAATCCTATTCCTAGCATAGAGCTGAGAACAACATGATTAAATTAAAATTCTTCCATTTCTCAAATGAAGGCCGCTTTTTGCAGAAAAACTCCCCTTGCTTTTTGCCGGAAAATCTAAGCCACGGTTCTTGGCCCTAAGTTTAACTGGCTCCTCACTTACCAAAGTAGTTCCAACAAAGTGCATCAGTTCAGAAGCATCCTCAAACCTACCAATTCAGATATAAAATTACCCCCACATTCAGATATAAAATTACCCCTTAAACATCACTGACCAGAACTGAAACTGGTGAAAATTTAACACTGACTAGTTCTTACTAAAACAATCATATCTCAATGTAAAAAAATCAGAAAATTATGAAATTCACACCGCTTAAAACTACTCTTCCATATCTTTCATATGACATCCTAATATTTAAATTCGGAAAAACATTTTCCCCTTCAAATAATCCCTTAAACATCACTGACCAGAACTGAAACTAGTGAATTCAACACTGACCAATTCTTACTAAAATAATCATATCTCACTGTATAAAACTCAGAAAATTATGAAATTTACACCATTTAAAACTACACTTCCATATCTTTCATCTGAGATCTTAATCTTTAAATTTGAAAAACCTTTTCCCCTTCAAATAATCGTTTAAACATCACTACAAAAGTAGAAACCAGCACAGAAATCCGGCCTCGACATCCGAATAAGATTTGCCTTTTTATTTGCGGTGATAAAGTCTTAGTCGCGTTACTTGGCGGAGGATGAAATGACTGCGACGGAGTTTAGGAGGACGGCGGGACGATCTCCGGCGAAGGACTTTCTCATCATTGATTGTTCTTTGTTCAGGACTCAATTGTGCCCTTGCCGCAGTTCCCCTCTTTTTTCCGATTGAAACGGCTTCGACGAATCCGATGGAGATCGCTAGCTTCAATGGCAGAGAGTGAATCGTATGTCCATGAGAGAATCATTAATTCAGAAAGGGAGAGGAAAGGGGGAAACAAAGTAAAGTGATGAAAAAAGAGGGACTAATTTGAAAAGCTAATTGTGGATGGAAGGAGGTTTAACAGAAACTTTAAGTTTCACTTTACAGATGCCACGTGTTATAATTTTATTGGGCCATTAAACTAGCAGGGAAAAAGTCCAGCATACAAATTTTTTTGAAAAGACCCGACCTTATATACTGTCCAAGAGCTGATTTATTATTTTTATATAAAAAATTCAATTTAAACAAAGTTGTGCATAAAATGTGCAATTCGTGCATGTATATATATTCATAAGACTGTTCTGATAATTAGACTAAGTGCATGCTTATTCAACATTTTATATCGTTTTGATTAGTCGACTTCCACCGCATGAAATCATTCACAGAATGGAAAATTGACCAGATAATTATTTTAGTAGATTTATGAAAATCGATCAGATAATTATTGATCAAGATAATTATTTTGGTAGATATATATATATATATATATATATATATATATATATATATATATATCGTTCCATACAATATATTTTGCAAAGCGATCCTGAATCAACTGGTCAAAGTGAGGGAATGAAAATGAAATCTTGGATGTTTATATATACTGAATCACATAGTTTCTGCAATGCTAAGTATGCAAGTCATTCAACCTGTTTAATCCATTATCATTCAGAATGTGTTAAATTAATCCGAAATAAATCTCATGAATTCATTTTAATTCTCCATTAGTAATTTATCATACAGCAAAAAAACAAAAATAGAGAGTGCGTGTTGCGTGCATTTGTTTGGTGTGTTCCCAATCGCAATTCTACATCCAGAAAGCGCATGCTCCCTCTTCTTTCTAAAACTTTCCCAATCTCCACTTTACTGTTTCCAATTACCGACACCCTTTTTACCCAAATTTGACCGTTCTGACTGAAAAACGGCCATAAACGGGCACATCGCCACCATGCCCATGGCGGCTCCTCCGCTTCAACGCGGCGGGAACGGCCCAACCAGAACCTTTTTACAGGCTTTAGATAATAGACCTCCCCCGCTACAACCCCTTTTGCCTTCCAATCCAGAAATCACTCCGAAGACGCTATACAAGGGAGAACTGTTTGGTCACTCGGAAGGATGCCGAAAAGCTAGCATCTCACTACCAGAACGCCCTTGTTGGCAAGTTCGCAAGAGGAAAGCCACCTATGGAGGTGTTCAAATCCATGGACTTCAAAGGAAAGTACCAAATTGGATCGATTGATTTTAGGCAAGTCTTGATTAGATTTCAAGAGAAGGAGGACTACCAACGTTTCTGGTTGAAGGGTAATTGGCTCTTCAGTGGCGCTCCTATGAAGGTTCTGAAATGGACCGTTGACTTCTCACCAGAGACTGAGTCTTCTATTGTACCAGTTTGGGTGAGTATCCCTAAGGTACCAGTGTTTTTCTATGATTGAATCCATGGGTAATCAAATAGGCAAATTTATAAAAATGGATTTAGCTACTGCTACCCTTTCTAGACCTTCTATAGTCAAGATGTGTGCAGAAGTGGATATTAGACAGAAATTACCATCTTATATTAGGGTGGGAATTGAGGAGGATGGTATTGAATATGGTGTTGTTAAGTTGCCTATCGAATTTGAGAATCTGCCATACTATTGTTCTCACTGTCAGTGCACTGGACATATGGAGGACCATTGTATCTATTTACATCCCGAGCTTAAGAAGCTTAGAAATATTCCCCCTGTTGTGATTGAGAAGGAAGCTCAAAACCTTGGTAATGGTCAAACTCATAAACCAGCTGGTTCAGGTGTTATGGCACAGGAGAAAGCTCAGATCATATAGGGCCAGGAGAAAACAAAGTTTATTCAGGTTCAGAGAAACAAAAAGAGATACCAGAAAGTCTTTGTACCAAAAACATATACTCACCCTGACCAGGGAATTACATCCCAGACATCTCTGTCTGCAGTGCTCCCATTCCTTTTCAATAAAACCTCAGTAAATGATGAGATCCAAGAAAGCCTTCAGATGCCTCAGACTCATCACCAACAAATCCCAATGGGAACCTTTGATGATCCTATAGCAGTAGAAAAGATTCCAGCAATGGAGCCACTGGTGCAGGACAACTCCTCTCCAGAAATCTCTATCTATGGTTCTCCACAGCAATTATCTGAGTCACTACTGTCTTCCCCTGTGCCATCTTCTCTCAAGGATGCTAATCACAAATTTTCAACTCCCCAATCAGATCCAATCAACAGAAAGGGGAAGGGCAGAGTCAAGGATGACCACTTATTAGTCTCCAAAGAGAGTAAGCATTTATCTCCCTTCAACACCCTCTCTGCTGCTAATTTTTTTTTTGTGTCCCAACAGAAAAGATATCAAAATAGATTCCATGTCTTGGCTTCTGAAGAGGATGATCTTGATCAGGATGGTGTATCTTTAAAGAAAATCAGACTGAGCAAATGGAGGAGGTAAGCTCTCAGGTAAGCTCTTCCCAGATAAACACGGATATCTCCAAAGTTCCTGCTCAGAAACAAACTAAGTCTAGGAAAAATCAAAAGGCCTCAAATGCTAAAAATGATTCTTATGTAACTCAGTTAAATAAGATCATGACTAGATCAAAGAGCTCAAATGAAGTTTCCCTATGAATCACACCAATAAATTATTGGTTTGGAACATTAGGGGTATGGAAACTTCACTTGACAGATTAACAAACTTGATTAATAGACATAATCTAGATCTTATATGTGTCATAGAACCCATGCATGGCAATTCTAAGTGTGACTATTATAGGAATTTATTTCACTTTGACAACTGTATGTTTGGTTGTTCAGGTCAAATTTGGCTATTTTGGTCCTCTAGTCTATCCGTATCACTTGTTCAAGATCATCTTCAATTTCTTTATGTTAATATTAAGTGTCTTACTCTTAATAATGATATGGATGCCTTTTTTGTTTATGGTCTCAGAACTAGAGGTGGTAGGAAACAGTTATGGTCATCCCTGCTTTCATTTCAACACACTGCATCTCTTTTGATTGGGGACTTTAATGCCATAAAATCAGTTCAAGAGTATAAAGGTCCCTCTACTCCCAAACTTGGTAGTATTAGGGATTTTAATGACTTCATTAACTTTGTGGCATTAGAAGAAATCAATATTGTGGGTAATCTTTTAACCTGGAGTAATAAGAGACTTAGAAATCCAACTAGGCAGAGATTGGATAGAGGATTGTGTACTTCACAGTGGAATTCAAAATTTCCCTTCTCCTCTATCCAAATCATGAATAGGGCTACCTCTGATCATAATCCTCTCCTTCTTACTTTAGGTAGTTCTATATCCTCATCTCCTAGGCCTTTCAGGTTCCTCAATACATGGTATAAAAGGCCTAAGTTCAGTTCCATTATAGATAGTAATTGGAAACTTCCACTGCATGAATCAGGGATGCTTGGTTTCTTCCTTAAGTTAATAAGGTTGAAAAAGTACTTAAAACCTGGAATAGGGAGTACTTTGGTAATGTCCATGCTAATGTTGAGAAAGCAGAAAAAGAGTTAGAAGAACAGGAAATAGCCTATGACCTTAACAACTCTTTTGAGGAACTTTTAAAACTAAAGCATGCCAAAGCCAAACTCACTAGAGCTGTCTATGAACAGAAACACTTTTGGAAACAAAAATCTAGGATAAAATGGCTAAAGGAAGGTGATCATAATACAAAATTTTTCCATAATTCTGTTAAGGAAAGGAAAAATAGGCTTAATATCACCAAGGTCAAAAGTTCTGATGGTATATGGCTTGATGACATTTCAGACATTGAGAATGAAGCCATTCAATGCTATCAAACACTACTCTCTGATGATAATGATCAAGACAGTGATTACTTTCAGTCTCATTTTCTTAGCAAAATTCCAAAGCTCATCTCTAGTGAGGACAATTTGACCCTTCTTAATCCAGTCACACTTCCTGAACTTAAGGAGATTGTTTTTTCATTGAATAAAAACAGTAGCCCTATATATACATTTTTCTTTTTGAAGCTAGTAGTATTAAATTTTAATTTTAAATTAATATAATTTAAGCTCATAAGAATTTTGGCCCATTTTTCAGCCCAATACTTTATAAAAGTAAAATCAATTTTGAATCAATTTTTGGCCCAGTGGCCCAACTTTGTGTTCTATTTAAAGTTTCATCACTGATAGCTTAGTGACACAGTTTTTATCGTCACTAATACTCATAGTGACGCCAAGCTTTTCATCACTAGTAGCTTTAGTGATGAAATATAAATTCATCACTAATTATTTGTCACTACTCTTCCGTCGCTAGAATCGTCACTAGTTTTCGCGGCTAGTGACGCAAAACAAATTTTCGTCACTAGTATCGTCACTAAATGTATCTTTAGTGACGAAAATATATTTCATCACTGAGTCTCATGTGTATGACGAATACATAGTGACGCATATTTTTTTCGTCACTAAAGATGGTATTAGTGACGCCTCTAAATGAGGCCCCGTCACTAAAGCCCCATTTTGGTGTAGTGGATTGTAGGTCAAAAACTGAAAAACATGACTTTATAAAAAAAGGTTGGGTTAAAGCCAAAAATAGGGTTGTATAGTTGTGGGTGCTCTAAGGGTTATGTGATTAGCTGGTAATAAATCCTCTATATGAAAGCTGCAAATAGAGGAAAAGCCAACCCATTCTTTCTTTCTCTAACAGTCTTATGGCAAAGCCATTGAGTTAGACGACTCCATAATCTTTGCTTTCATTCAGAGTGGAAATGTTTCTTTGATGCTAGGTTCATTTAGGAAGGCAATCTTATTATATTTCTCGTTGCTATTCTTAATAAGTGGAAAAGGTTTTTTTTGGACTTCAGTATGTTTCTGTTGCTGTTGCTTGGGCATATGCTGGGAAGGTAATGTACTAGTTTTGCTTACAAGAAAGTCAAATTAACTGCAGAAAATATAATTTATTGTATTGGAGTTATCTTTATCTGTATTCATCAATAATTGCATCTCGATCCCAAGCTTCCATGAAGCTGTAATATTATTATATGTAAATTTAATATTCAATTCGATTAATGTTGTACATGTAACGTGCTGGTTAGCAAGACCATATTTTCGTGCGAAAATTGTTCAGCCATCTTAAATCTCAATCACAAAAATTTATTCCGCCGCATGAAATCATCCAATGAATGATCAGATAAATTTATTCTACATCTCAGATAAATTTGTAAGATGATCAGGATGGCGTTGTGAGCTTTCTCCGAGATCTCCGAGTAATGCATGAAAAGATTGAAGATGTACTCGGAACAGATTGTGCAGGTTGTTGAGGATGTTTTACGGTTAGTCGACTGATGAGAAAGCTATGACGAGAATTCATCGGATAAAACCGCATCGATAATTTTCCGTCCCGCGCGCGAAAACACGAAGGAATATGGAGAAAGTCTTGGGTGAGACCTGTCCTTGTGGAGACCAAGAGCAGGGGAATGAGCATTTACTGTTTCTGCTTGATCTTTTAGTCAGTTTGTTTGATCTTTCAATCAATGTGCTTGAGTATTTTTGTTTTGCCTTGATTTTTCAGTTAATTTGATCTTTCGTTCAATTTGCTTGATCTTTCGGTCAAATTTCCTTGATCATTTCCTTGGTCAATTTCACCAACGACAAATTCAATCAAGGAAATCGGCGGGTGAGCTTAATTCAATCAATACAAGTCTCATATAATATTTGGTATCAATGGAGACAGGTGTCAATTGAGAATTAGTAACGAATATGTTGTTGATGCCTGGATCTATAACCTGGTGTATATGGTAATCCCGTGTTATCATTTACATGTGCATTACCAGAGATAATATTAGTGTTCATTTATTTGTGACAATTAGTAATTGAAAATCAATTAAACATGCATGCACGTTTTGCGCACAGTAATTATATCACCAAAATGCTAACACACCCTTTTTTTTAAAGAAACTAAAATCCATTTAAATTATTGAGCACAGTACATAACACTAAGGCCCTGTTTACCAGAGATTATCTATAAATCTGTTTAGTTCAGTTCAGTTCAATTCAGTTCAATGAAAATGTAATTTTATGAAATTTAGGTTAATTCAGTCATGCTGATTCCATTTTTCAATACATCAATTTTCACTTCAGTTAAATTCAGTGCAGTTTAATTTAGTTTAGTTCAGTGCAGTAAGAAATAATCTCTACCAAACAGGGCCTAAGTTTACATGGGTGTTTAAAAAAGTTGCGCAAATAACGTGCAGTTTGGTGTACGCATATTAATAAATGAGAAATTCTTTGGTGAGACTTGTCTTTTGTGGAGACCAAGGGTAAAAGGAGTCTATATAATAGAAGTTTCCAAAGTTTTTGGAGCATTCTGTAATAACTTTGTTTTCGGCGCAATAGTCATATTAGGCTAAAGTTCAGGGACTAAAATGTTATTCTGTGGGAAGTATTAGAATCAGATCTTCTTCCCCGACGAAATCCTCCTTTTTTCTTCTCCGACGAAATCCACCAGACTTCCCTTCCCGGCCGCTTCGTTGCCTCTCCGTCGCGCCAGAGATTTTGTTGCAGCCGGCCTCCGATTCGTTTTTCCGGCAGCATTCCTCCCAAATCATTCTTTTTCCTGTACCCAACCGTGGCGAATTCATATAATTTGGGGATCTCCAAATCCGATCCAGATCGTGGCGAATTCGTTTCTCCCCGACAGCGTTGGTTACCGATTTAACGGAGGAACCTTAGATGAGCAAAACCGGCATCATTTGGCCTTGACTAAAAAATCCAGGCACTAAATTTTCTGGCCGGCGATGCTGTATAAAAATCCCAGGTGAAGCAAAAACTGTATGCTCCATTTATGCCTTAGTTTTGTTTCAACGCTGATCACCTGAATTTGATTTTTTTTCATTTATGGTTGACTTTTAATTTAGAGTTAAAACATCAACACATTAATATAAAAAAGAGTTGGTCTCTGAGGAGACCGTCTCTATATAGAGACCGGACTAAATTATAAATAGTGCAATCACTAAAATCAAGGAGGGACCAATTTGCAATTTTTAAAAATTTAAAAAAATCACGCGCTACAGTGTTTCCGTGCGTGTACAGTATTTTCTACAGTGCGCTACAGTGTTTGCTACAGTGTACTTCAATGTTTCAAGTTAAAATGTCCATGTTTTATGTTTCAAGTTAAAGTGTTTATGTTTCAAGCTAAAGTGTTCATGTTTCACATTAAAACGTCCATGTTTTATGTTAAAACGTCCATATTTTATGTTTTAATTTAAAATGTTTATATTTTCTATTTCAATTTAAAATGTTCATGTTTCAAGTTAAAATGTTCATGTTTCACGTTAAAACGTCCATGTTTTATGTTTTAAGTTAAAATATTTATGTTTTATGTTTCAAGTTAAAATGTTCATGTATTATATTTCAAGTTAAAGTGTTCATGTTTCACGTTAAAACGTCCATGTTTTATGTTTTAATTTAAAATATTTATGTTTTATGTTTCAAGTTAAAATGTTCATGTTCATGTTTTAAGTCAAAATGTTCATGTTTTAAGTTAAACTGTCCATGTTTTATGTTTTACTGTAGCAACTCGGCACTGTAGCAAATTGGTACTGTAGCGACTCGGCACTGTAGCACAGCTTGACCCTGTAGCGCGTGATTTTTAAAAAATTTCTGAAATTGCAAATTGGTCCCTCCGTGTTTTTGACTTATATAACTATTTACAATTTAATCCGGTCTCTATATAGAGACGGTCTCTTCCAAGACTTTTCCTATAAAAAATCAAGGAATATAGAAGATCAAACCACTACTGCAAAACATCAAGCCATTAATACGAAAAAATCTAAGTCATTACCGCAAAAGATCAAACTCAAGTAATAACTGAAAAAGATCAAAGATAAAATCACAAAGATCAAACAAGAGATCAAAAAGCTCAGCTGAGAAATAAAAAAGATCAAAGGAAAAATAAAAAAGATCAAACTCAAGTAATAATTGAAAATCATCAAAGAAAATATTAAAAATATCAAATAGAAAAATCAAACTCAAGTAATGACTGAAATAAATCAAGTAAAATATCAAAAAGATCAAACATTACTTCTTATATCTTGATCTTTTGTGCCTCGTCGAAACAGCACAACCGCAATCAGCTCGAGGAGGTTGAGGCAAAAAAGCGCAGTTGGAGGCGAAGACGTGCAATTTGATGATTTTGAGCTCTGTGTTCTGGCTCCAGGTTTAAATTATTTCCATATTTTATTGATGATCATTGTTTTGCTTTGATGTTTGTTATTGATGTTTGTTTTACAATTTATTTCTTCACTGAATTTCATATTTATAATCCTCAGATTTGGTCATCCAAGATCAAGCAATAAAAGATCCAAGTAAAAACATAGAAGATCAAGTCGTTTCTTCTAAAAGATCAAACTCAAGTGATAACTGGAAAAAAAATCAAAGAATAAATAAAAAATATCAAAAAGAAAAAAGTTAAGTAAAAAACATATAAGATCAAATCATTACTTAAAAATATAAAAATCAAGTGATAATTGAAAAAATCAAAGAAACGGTTAAAATAATCAAGCAAAAAAAGATAAAAACGCATAGAAGATCAAGTCATTACTTCAAAACTATCAAACTCAAGTGATAACTGAAAAAAATCAAAGAAAAGATAAAGAAAAAATAAAAAAATCAAACAGAAATAAATCAAACTCAAATTATAACTGAAACGGAAAAAAAATAAATCAAAATCATCAAACAGAATAAGATCAAATTCAAGTGATATCGAAAAAGATAAAAAAGAATAAGATCAAGCTCAAATGAGAACTAAAAAATATCAAGATAATATCAAAGAGAATAAGATCAAGTTCAAGTAATCATTGAAAAAAAATCAAAGATAAGATCAAGCAAAAAGCATATAAGATCAAGTAAAAATGATAGAAGATCAGAGGTAGGGGGCGCCAGAAAAAGATCAAGCAAAAAGCATAGAATATCAGACGTAGTGATAGAAGGTAGAGGCAGAAAAAGATCAAGTAAAAAGCATATAAGATCAAGTAAAAAATTCAAGCAAAATTCAAGCAAAAAACATATAAAATCAAGTAAAAAACATAGAAGATCAGAGGTAGGGACAGAAAAAGATCAAGCAAAAAACATAAAAAATCAGATGCTGGAGAGAAGGTAGAGGAGAAAGAAGAAAACTAAATTTGCAACTAAGTCCCTATATATGCGCATTTTTTAATTTGTACCTATAATTTTTGGAAAGCTCCTATAGTCCCTGGTGTCAATGGAGACAAGTCTCAATTGAGAATTAGTATTAATAAATATAAGAGAATATCAATATTTTTGAGCTATAATTAAAACCTACGGGACATTTGTTAAATTTTTTCTGTGTTTGTCTGTTGATCAATCAGATTGTATATGATCAATTTCTGAAATGTTGTCAGCTGTAAATTTTAATTTTAATTGATTCATCCTATAAATTTCGTATATGATCATTCACTTTTTTTTTCTTACCCAAGAAAAACAAATTAAAATCAAATTAAGTTTCATGAAATTGTAAGTATTAATGAAATTTTGAGTTGATTAAGGCCTTGTTTACTATACCTTATTTCTTGATGGTACTGAACTGAACTGAACTGAACTGAAGTAAAATTGATGTATTGAAAAATGGAATCAGCATGACTGAATTAACCTGAATTTCATCAAATTACATTTCATTGAACTGAACTGAACTGAACTGAACTGAATTGAACTGAACTGAACTGAACTGATCTACAGATAAGCTCTGGCAAACAGGGCCTAATTAGTAGACTGTGAGAATTAGGCCTCGTTTGGAGATCAGCGTTTAGCTGTTAGCTGTTAGCGGATTCAATTAGCTGTTAGATGTTAGCGGGTTCTATTAACTGTTTTGACTAGCTGTTTGTATTTGAGTGTTTGGCAAATGACAATTAGCCTGATAGCTGTTTTGTTACGTTAAAAGACCGAAATAGACATTAGTATAATTTATTAATAATTTGTTTTATATAATGTGTTATTTATTTTAAGTATAATTCTTTGTAAACGCTGCTCTTTCTAACGTTTCAGAAACGAGAATTTTCACCAAAACAGCTGATCAGAAAAAGCTTTTCACCAAACATTAAGAAGAGCTGATAGACCAGTCAACTGTCCATATTTAACCCAAAAAGCTAAACACTCTTCAAAACTCTTGTCACCAAACGGGGCCTTAATGAGTTGATTCATGAAATTGTGAGAATTAATTAAGTTTAAAATTGTAGCTAAAATTCTCTGTTGATTACCATCTTAATATGTGCTGATTAATTTAAGATTCATCACGTTCTAGCGGTAACATTTAGATACATATATTTTAATATATTTTGAATGATATATGATCATCCACTTAATTTTATAAAACTATCTATGGAAGATGGAGAATCATATTGGCCTCTCCAAGACCTAAAATAAATAGAAAACAAAACAAAAAGCCTTATACCATTACAAAAAAAATGCCTAGAAAGGAACTTGTTGTAATATATTATCCAGTTAATTGATGAATATCTAAATTAGAACATTATAATAATTCAGTACGCATAAGGAAGTGTTTTGTGTACATATTATAATAGAGATATTTTTGACAAAAAAGAAACGTGCACAACCCATGAAAATGGATACATACAACTCATACTGCTCGATCGGCTTGATATTACTCAGCTTACCCAAAATACTTCAATTTGTCATAACAATATAAATCAATAATCAATATTCAATTAAATTAAATAAATAAATGTAATGGATCCTCATCTATAAATACCTGCAAAACTCTGCTCTATTCATATAAGCAAATCTGAGCTTCAAGAAAAGAAAGATAAAAATGGCACTCAGATCGACAACCCTGGCATATTTCTTCATCATGTCCCTTTGTAAGTCATTAAAAATTGTTCTTGTTTTAATTTCAATTTTCAGATATTTTTATAAGTGTTCATATATAATTAATCATATTCAGGATTTCAATTATATATGACTGTTGTTGCAGTTGTTTCCATGGCAATGATAGAAGGGCTGAGAGGACGTGATACGACGTCGTCGAGAAGGCTGCTTGATTGGCAGGATCCTCCGCTACACTGCAACATGATCCGTTGCTATCAAGACAGCGATTGCCAGAGCGTTAAATCACTCAAGTGCCACGGTTACTGGTGCGGTTGGGTCGGCATTACAGCTTCTTCTGGTTTCTGCATAAATAGTCAATAAACTGTTATTTTCCCAGCTCTCAATTATGTCCTGAATTTTTCAAGTTCAGTTTGCTTGATCATGCAATATATTTCATGTTTCCACCAACTCTTAATAATCGAAATTCTTTGAGCTTCTTGTACGGATCGATCGGGTAAAATTTTTGAGCGTTATTTCATCGAAGCCGGCCACTTCATTAGGCATCCAGAATTTTTTTTTTTTTTTTAAATGTAAACCAGAATCAGAAGTCCCATGATAATCTAAATAAACTGGGAATCAAGTTCAGAAATCCCCAGCATGATCATTAATTACTAAACACAACACAAATTGAGGAAATCATAAACGAGGCCGCAGGACCATCATTCCAGCTCTCGCACCAAAAATAGTTCCGACGACTTACCGGCATTTGTTTGCCGGCAAGATGGTAATATAATGCTGCCGGTTGAAATCGGGACTGTCAATCAAGTCCCGATAGAACTTGGATGCAGCTCGAAATCGTAAAATACGAGGGGCTGGAACCCTCAACAGATTTCAATTACTATGTCATCGGGAATTTCATGCCTCAACTTCTCCATGGCGTGCCCTAAACCCTACTCCGGTCCTACTTGCCCGAGCTTATCACTTCCATTTGATAAAATTCAGGTTAATTTAGTCACTAAATTCAACTCAGTTAAATATTTTTTTGTTATTATTTTTTTCTTTAAATTACAATGATGAAACGAATTCCAAAAATATTCATCTCAGTCAAATATATTTAAATTTATTTCAATTCAGTAGTTCATCATAAAATAAGCCCAGGCAAATAGGGACTCAATCAATAGAAGTATTTCTTGGGGCTGATAATCATATATAACAAAAAATTGAACCCAAAATTTATTATTCAAACTTTAAAGGATCGTTATGAAATAATAAATGTTGATTGAACCCAAAATTTGCCGAGGAGTGATTTAGTAACTAAGAGCAAGTCCAACAGATTTTCTATAAAATTTTCTAAAGTACAGAATGAAAGTCAATAATCTTTACATATTTTTTCCTTTAACTCCAATAATATCTCTAAATTATTTGAATTGATCTCCTATTTTTGGAAAATTGTGTGTTGTAGAATTTGATGAGAGTTGGAAAGGTAACTTAGATTCCTATTTTATTGTAAGCATACCATAAATTTTGTTTAGAGATTTTTTTAGAGATTTTTAGAGATTTTTTGCATATTAATTTAGAGATTTTTTTCCTCTCTCTCCTCATTTTCTACTATGGAGAATGGTATAGAGATTTGGTTGGATTGAAAATTGTGTCAAAATCTTCAAATTTAATTAAAATCTCTATCTGGCATCTCCAACCTCACTCTCATTTTAAACAAAATCAATAAACATGTCATACTAAGTAACTTTTTAACTAAAAATCTTCTCCAATAAAAATGTCAAGTATGAGTCTCAATATGATGTGACACACTTTTTAATTGAAGGTGTCAAATAGAGCTTCAATATTGAGAGGGTCAAATTGAGGCATTACTTCTATTTTTAGACATGAGAAAGTCTTGGGTGAGACCGTCCTACCATAAGTTTATGGTAGGACGAATGATAGTTCGTGTGTTTAATGGATTTATTCATGTGTTTCACAGCTTTGTTAGTTCATTTACACATTATTACAGATTATAAAAAACAAAATTCTGAAACACCAGAACAAATCTGTCAAACACATGAATCTGTCAAACACACAGCGGTTCGGATTTGACCGCTTTCTAAAAATTTTCAAAAGTTGTCTAATGATAGAGCTCCTAGAATTACATGCTTCCGATATCGGAAATATTGTTGCACAGCGTTTTCTTGAATTTTTCAACGAGCAGCCTTCCATTTGAAGCCTTTAATCAAGCATTCTGCACTAGTGCACAAATCTATAAACCAGCTATTCTGGCCAAAATGCTACACTTAAAAGAGTATTGTCAACCTTCATTTGGCCTGGTATGAGGAAGGATATTATAACCTTCATTTCTGAGTGCACTGTGTGTCAGAGGCACAAGGCTGAGCACTGCTCTAGCCCTGGTTTATTGCAGCCACTCCCTATTCCAAACCAAGCTTGGAAACAGATCTCCATGGATTTCATAGAAAATCTACCATTATCTGCTGGATTTGATTCTGTTTTGGTGGTGGTGGATAGACTGACCAAGTATAGTCACTTTGTGGCACTACAACACCCTTACACTGCTATTTAAATAGCTGAAATATACTTCAAAGAAATTTGCAGGCTTGATGGAATTCCTGACAGTATAGTAAGTGACAGGGACAAGATCTTCACTAACCATGTATGGAGATAGCTTTTACAGAAGATGGGAGTTAAGTTGCTCTACAACACATCATATCATCCCTAAACGGAGAGAGTTAACCAAGTTCTAGAGAATTATCTAAGATGTTTCTGTTGTGAGAAACCCAGCAGTTGGAGTGGGTGGTTGAGCTTAGCTGAGTGGTGGTATAACACTTCTTTCCATACAAGCACTCAGATGACACCTTATGAAGCTCTCTATGGAGTGAAACCAGCTCAATTACCTATGGGAGAATTTTTCGATATGGTGATTCCAGTGGCTCATAACCTCCTGCAGCAGAGAGATCAGGTGACTCAATTGCTCAAAAAGAATCTGCAACAAGCTCAGAGTAGGATGAAGTATTTTGCAGATGCCAAAAGAACTGATAGGGTACTTCAGGTTGTGTTATCTAAAAATACAGAAGTACAGACAGCTGTCTGGTGGGAGCTGATGCATCCAAACAGACTGCCGAGTACTTTGGACCATTTTTAATTGAGCAAAGGATTGGAGAAGTAGCCTATAAGCTCCAACTACCTCAGGGGAGTAGAATTCACCCAGTTTTCCATGTCTCAATGCTCAAGAAACATGTGGGAGCACCACGTGCAGTTATCAGCAACATTCCTCAAGATTTGATTCCTGAAATACCTAAACTGGTTCTTTTGAAAGTGTTACAGAGAAGATTGGCTAGTGTGGATGGGGCACCACAAGTTCAGTGGCTAATTCAATGGAAAGATCACCCTATGGAGGATGCATCTTGGGAGTTAGCTTCTTTCATTACAAATCAGTTTTCAGGATTTGCATTATACTTATGTATTTGAATCTGTATAGGAATTTGTTTTAGTTTAGCAATGATAAATAAGGTAAAGGTTAGGCAGAAGACTTGTTTTTCTCATAAATATTATTAAAAATGGCCCTACAAATCCAACATTAATTAAATAACAATCGAAAATAAGGTGAAATTACACAAATAAATACCTAACATCAACTATCCTGCATTTATAACATCAATAGATTATCAATGAATATCAACCGGTTAACATTTAGGTGGTATTATAACTATGAGTAATACACAGCAAGAATACTCATCCAATAAACAGATCCATTTGTGAACCACCAAATCAGACATAACTGAGTATTCATCTCGTAGTGGCTAGTGCTGCAGATTTTAGTTTACTTTGTGTCTAACAACAATTAATGATTCAGGCTAGATATATTAACCGCAACCGACTTTTTAACTGAAACAAATATTACTATGTAGTAATCACTTCTAGGATCAGGATCAGGATCAATGAGAAAGCATATTACTAGATCCTTGAAATAAACACTCTTTTGCAAGATTATAAAAAATATGAAACACAAGAAACCACCAAAGATAACATAAAAAAGTTGATAGCAAAAAACATGTATCCAAAACTTAAGGTCATAGATGATGATCCAAGGTTGACTTGGATCATAGTATCATCATCATCATCATCATTTGGGAGGAAATACAGAAACTAAACTTGGAATATAATCAGCAGTTTTGCAGCCCCGCATATCAGCACCTTGAGGGACGCAGAATTCGTGTAGTCTAGAGTCGTCTAGGTTACCCAACAAGTAAATGTTGCTTTCCTCAGTCCTCTGCAAATATCCCCAGCTTGTTGGGCCACTCTGCAAGTCACAAGCATACACCCAAGGAAATGATCCCACATCCAACTTAATCGCCTCTCCCCAACTCAACCCATCATTTTCTTCTTCTTCCAATTTCAAACTCAGCTTCAATGATGAATATTGCTCACTGCAGGTTTATAGCCACGTATCCTTTACACCGCATAAGATTATCGCAATAGCGATTGCGTAGGAAATGGGGAAGAATGATTTCTCTGACGGATTCTCGATCCAAGTCCATCACTTTCAACACATTGCAGTTCCTTTCCTTACAGCAAGATTCATATGTATGGATCATCCAATAAAGACATCGGTTGTGAACCACTAGATCCGAAATATGGATATCCAACTCATGAGAATCTTTGTAAGTACCTGCGCTTTCCGCAGTTATGTCTCGCCAGCAACAACCTTTCAGGCTGTATATACAAACCTTGGATTTTACATGACCATTTCTGTCTTCTTTATCATCCCTGAGCTCGGAAGTGATACCACTACAACTTTGTAGTCGTCGGAATCAGGGACAAAACAAACCTTGGTGCTCTCACTCAACATTCTCCATCTGCTCCGCCTTGAAATTATATTGCACGCGTTTAAGGCAGGGTTACATATGTATATTACTATATCCCAAAACTCCCCAGCTTCCATCATTCGGAATTCATAAAAACATAGGATTCCACCATGGCAACCACCGAATTGTAATAATCCATTTTTTAATAAGAGCCTACACTTACCGGGCCGATCAGAAGAATTCAAGGCAGCTCTTAATTCCATGCATATTCTCAGAGCCCGTAATCGAGGATCCAGATCAACACCTGATGACGAATATCCATCTTTCTTTGCAAAATTACCGATGAAGACATTCCTGGTCTCGAAATCATGGCTCCGGCGACGCTCGAAAGCGAAGCGTTTGGAAGATATATAGGTATTGAGAAATTTACAGACAGTACGCAAAACATTAAGGGATTCAACAGGAAGATTTAACAATACCCCAGCCAGCAAATCTTCAGGCAACATCAATAGCGTTGACGCACATTTACTCCTCGGGGTGCCGTCGGTAAAGAATCCCGAACAGGCCAGCAGCGGCTGCTCAGAAGACATTCTATATACGCAGTTATTTAAGGTGTCAAGACGACCCAAACAAATCTATATTTAGGATTTCTCCTAGGTTGGTTATATTTATACTACGAAATCCAAACAAATAAGGAAACAAAATTCTCTATTGGGAAAATTCCGAGTCCAGCCAGTATTTGGATTTAAATGAACCAAACAAATCCAACAGAGGTTAATTTTTTTTTTAACATTGAGGCTCTATTTGCTAGAGTTTATTTATTGCCGTACTGAAATGAACTGAAATAAGTTTAAATATATTTATCTCTGAGCTTCAAGAAAAGAAGATAAAAATGGTGACGGTTTCACTCAGATCGACAACCCTGGCATATTTCTTCATCATGTCCCTTTGTAAGTCATTGAAAATTGCTCTTGTTTTAATTTCATTTATAAATGTTCATTTATAATTAATCAAATTGATCATTTCAATTAAATAATACTAGCAGGCACTCACCGCGCGTTGCGCGGTGTATTTGCACATATAATTTATTTATAACTAAAATGATGTTGTTAAGTGTATTTCAATTAATTTCGGTAGTTGTATTGTGAAATGTATAAGTAATTATAAATGTAAGCAAGAAGGTAAAATTGTTGCATTGTTGGATATCATATTCTTTTCCACCAAGATATATAAAAAAATAATGCGCAATTTCTTCTCCCATTCTTTCCACTTTCCTATGTATGTTCCCTTGGTTGAATCCTGCATTCTATGTTTATCTCTGTGGAGCTTGTATATGTATAAGCTTATCCCATCCTCCAGGATAGCTTCGGGTAAAGGAGACTTCTCAGCCTAGAGCAACGACATCTTCACAAGTGAGCCAAAACATTCATTTAACTCAGCCTCGAACGCATCACGATTCTTTCCCTCATGCAGGTTATAAAAAATTAGCAGTGAAAATCCAGTAGTTGGACATGACTTGTCAAGCTTTTTTGGATGATTAGCTCTCTAACATTCCGGTAAATTTTACTTAGAGTTTGAGCACGTACAATGGATTCAGATGCATTTGTTAAAACAGTATAAAAGTCTAGTAGTAACACTATATCAGATACTAACTTACTAAGCAAGTAATTTTTAACTTTATTTGTATACAGATCATGCAGCCTTATTATCTACAGACAAAAAAAACTCTCGGAATATAGGTCCATATGTTTATGAGAGCTTTTGCAGGGCTTTGTGAGGTGCTGAGGAAAGAAGATGAAGGTGACCGACAACTGGAACTCATATAGGACCAGGCGGAAGCTGAGTAGTACTTCTCTGCAATAGTTTTCAGACAAAAATTGCAGAAACCGACCATATGAGAAATAAGACAATGTATTCTTGAACTTTAACCATGTTTAATGATCATAAGATTAGATAGTTTAAGGTAGTGTGTAAGATCTATTTATAGTGCACTAAGGTCTGTTATCCTTAAGAAAATATGCTATATTCCAGGAGCTAATGACAATATTATCAATAGTAATATGCAGTCAAATGTACCTAATATGACAAAAAAAGAGTAGAGAGTTTGATTCCTGGCAGCTTTCTTACAAATGCTATCAATCTTGAGTGCTACTATTCTGTACACAGACTTGACCATATGAACAAAAGGATTTCAGAGCATAAAAATATTGTTAACCACTTATTATATTGAAAATGAGGCCAAATGGCCAGTTATAGCCTTGTAGGGTGTATCATGTACAAAACATACATTATTTTCTACCCTTTATGAAGTAATATGGGCATCGAAATGATAGAGAAAAAAAGAATTTGCTAAGCTATAAACTAACTGAGTTTTATCATCAAGAGATGATAAACAAGTTAGTGATTCATTTGCGCTACCTCTAAACCGCGCTCCAACTCAGATCCCTCAACCTTGATGGAGTCTATTGTGATTAATTCCTTCCTATTCTCAACCTTGGTTGAGTCTAAAACGCCATCTGATTCGTATCCTCAACCTTGACTGAGCCAAAAATGTCCCATATCAGCATCCTCAACCTTGATTGAGCTTTATTCCATATCTACCTACAACCTGGACTGAGTTAAACCACTTGCATTTTCAGAGTGTGAGCGCGTATTTCTTGTCATTTTAATTGAAATAGTGAACACTGGATTCTGATGCATTTGTTGAAAAACTATGAAAGTCTTGTAGTAACGCTATATCATATAAACTAACTTACTAAGCAAGTAATTTAGAACTCTCTTTGTATACTGATGATCATAGAGCCTTATTATCTACAGACAAAAAATAAAACTCTCGAAATATCTGTAACATAGCTACAAAATTGCAAGAAAATAATATAGTGTAAGAGCTGCAATGCATACAAGAAAATAGTACAATTGCAGTAATCAAATTATAATCTAAATAGTAGCAAATAAAAACAATATGAGGTAAGAATAAGACAATATAAACTTCACACTCTACCCTTTTGTTCCCTTTGAACATTCCTAAAAGAGGATCGGTATCTTACTAAGTTTCCAGAGGATCGGTATGTTACTAAGTTCCCTTTTGTACCCTTTGAACATCCCTAAAAGATCAAATAATATATGTCAACCCTAACGCTAATAAAAAATGCTTCAAATAGAATTACCTATCAAGGACTCACCGTGCGTTGCATGGTGTTTTTTATTTAAGAATTTTGCACCAAATAATATTAAGAACTTTTTACAAGTGTCAAATCTTTTCCCAACATTTTCGTAAACAATATAAAAAGAGATTGTGTAAAATGGGTAAGTAAGTTGTCCTTACATTTAAAAAAATTCCCCAAGTAACACAACGGTTGCCATCTCCATAAGCTCTTCAAATTCATTTATGGAAGTCTTAATTTTTTCCCAACATTCATTTTTTGAGTTTTAAAATTCACCAAAAAGGTGATTTAAACCCCAACATTCATTGAGCTTTTGTTCAGAAAATTCAGTTTGCAGTTATACGGAATTAACATAATTTCATGCAAAAAAGTTGGCAGACATTATGGTTCAAGATTTCCCAAGTATATTAATTTCATTTGAGCTGCATATATATATGATAAACAAGAAAGGCAGCAAACACATAGAAAATATTAACTTTTAATATTTAATTATTAATTATAACCAGGTTTTAATTTTCTGTAAAGGAGCTTAGAAAACAACCAGATTATATTAAAAAAAAAAAAAGCAATTTGAATGCTTTAATCCAAGTGTTCAGACGAAAGGTGCTCAAGCTTGACACAAGAATGGGGAGCCGACCTGTGGTCACCACAGTATTCAAATTACCTAAAACCCTAGTCTAGTAAAAAGGAATGTGGAATACAAATTACCTTTTTGACTGCCCACTCTACAACTGCGCAATCCTCTACACTGCAGATAAAGGATTTAGGACAAAAACAACAATGTTAACTAACCTTTAGGGGAAAATGCAGATACATCAGGTAAACTTAATGGGATACATGGTGGCTGTCATTTTCAGTTCAAGGGACTGTTACCTCTACAATTGATCTTCTTTTGGGGTGGGAAAGAAAAGTTTCTTTTGGTTAAAACAAAAGCATCATCGCTGATCACTTCTATACCTAAACATGCCAAGATAATGAATTATAAATAATGCATTATAAATAACCAGCAAGCAAGATGGATGCATTATAAATAATACCCCTTTGTTGGAACACTTGTTATCTGTTTGTGTAGTTTGCTTTGTGTAGACATGGATATGTAAAGAGAATGCACTCACACAATCTGAACTACTCTACATGCATACAGATATATAAAAGAAGGGTAAAAAAGTTAGGTACGATATCCCATTACATTCTAGCAATAGGAGGAGCAGTATACTGGAATAATAAAGAAACAATCAAGCCATACAAACTAATACCGAATGAAGATTTTATAATCTCTGTTTTAAGTGAGGCTGAGAATCATTAATCATATCCTTGTAATAATGCAAAAGTTAAACCAAGAGTAACACAGGATGATTTGCTTTTTTATCCTTGCCAGTTTAGCTTTAAAATATGCATTTCCTAACCTAATAATGTGTTTAATCCAATTCCGAATTCAAGCAGAATCAGCACTATTCTGTGCCATTTTTGTTTATGAGCACGATGAATCATATGCAGCTTTTGACCGGCGATAACAGGCAAGCTTATATGGACAACTGACCCCATAGATGCTCAAAAATGCATACTAACGAAAACCATTAACAATTCACAGATCAGCAAATTATATTGAGCACACCATCTAAATGAATAACATCAAAGATAATAAGTCATCACACTAAACTAAATGATAATTACAAAAAAAGAGTTTCGTTAAGCTCTTGAGCTCAAAACCAGGATTGTGGATGGGAAATCACATCAGTCCCGATCTTATTGCAAATCCCTAGATATTAATGCAGCCATGTCATAGAGCAGAATAAATATGAGTAAAAATATAAAAATACTCAGATCCATGAAGGATAAAATAAGAATAAAATATCTAGTAGAGTAGAATCCAATATATTTTTCACCAACTTATAAGATCAAAATTATCTATAAATATGAAAGTTTAAAATACAGCTCTAAACAGGTGTTTAGAATACAAAAAAATAAAAAAAAGTGATGTAGAATAGATGAAAACATCAGGTCCTTAATAAACATTTTCTTTATGAATTGACCTACTACATCACTCAACTTTTGGAGAAATTACCTAACAGAAGTAACCAATTTATCTGTAGAATCTCAAGACTCAAAACAAAAGGGATAATATCATTCCAGAACAATGTTAAACACACTATGACGAGAACGCAAATATAATAATTAAAGACCTCACCATTAGCCAAATTGGACAGGAGTAGTAACTTGGGTAATCAGCACCAAAGTAAAAGGATTCCACAGCACCAAAGTAAAAGGATTCCACAGTCCCATCCACAGAATCTCGATCCACAAAATGCTTATCAAACCTAAACAAATTTTCCACTTTACTCCCAATGAAATAGATGATATTGCTTCTGCATCTGCTAGCTTTAACAGAAACACATGCATTATCATCAAGAAATAATGCCCGATCCCCCAAATCCCTCATTTCTATCCATTTCTTTTCGACAAAATCGAACTTGAATACTTCAAATTGTATTGGCTCAACAGGGGGATGATTCATATTCCCAGCATGTAAATATTGGTAAACCATCAAGACATCTCCATCAGCTTCTGCCAAATAAGTTCCTTCACGAGCCCATTGATAATGTTAATTTACTATTAGCATGTACTATTTCTTGAGGCTACGAGCCAATATTAACCAGCGGACAAGGTGAATATCTGATCATTAACACATGCAACATCCATGAACCTGTGACTGAATGCATCCTCAACGCTTATCCAAGAGGAATATCCCGGTTTAGCAAATGCTAGCTGGCGAAAAGGGCCATAGATTGCAATAACCAGAAACTCATTCTCATCAACAACAGCAACTTTGTCTATGAATTGACACCATTCAACCACTGTATTGAAGAGAATCTGAAAAGGGTGTAAGAGGTAATCCTATACGAACCTTGGTAAACGCGTTCAGAAGATGGACTTCGAGATCATCTCCTAAGGTGACAAGCCAGCCATAAGACCCCCATCACCTTCTTCCACTTGCTTCAGCCAGCTCCAGCCTGTGCACCTTATCTCTATACAAGCAGAAGAAACCCTTTCACTACTGTTTTCAACGTCTGATAACATCAGAAATGGTACCAAACAACGGTCAGGAGACGGCGGAAACAGCCCAGGAAAGCCCGAATGTCTCCTCTCTCCGTCGCATCGCCGCCCTCGAATCATCCCACTGCGATAAGTCGGCCAAAAGAGCTTGATCCCTACGTGACACCGCCGTGCGTACGATTCAATCCCACTTTAGAGAATTCCTAGTACGCAGATCGAGGACTCTCTGGTTGCTCAAGGAACTCGCCTTCATAAAGTCAATCCTCAACGCGCTTAAATCTTCAGTCGTCGATAGTTCCCACTTGAATCCTATTATTGTGTCCCACGGAGGCTCGTCCAGTTAACGGAGAAGAAAGAGTATTGGTATTAGGATAGGAGATGTTAACGAGGAAGCCGAATCCATATTGGATTGTATCCAAGAGATGAAAGCAGAATCGATTGCGGATTGGGGTCAGTAAGCATGTCTTACGACATCGTTTTTGCTAAGTGAGGGTTAAAAAAGGAAAATCTGAGAGGGGAGAAACCGAGAAACAACCCAATAACTATTTAATATTACTCTAGGATTATTATTACTGTACAATTAAAACCCAATTAGTTTAAAGTGGGATCATATTAGGAAAAAAAAAAACAAAAAAAGGAAAATAGGAAAAAATCCAAAACAAAAAGGACATTGTTTTAACGTGGGATTCTGGAAAAAAAAGTAATAAAAAAAGGAAAATTTAAGAGGGGAGAAACCAAGAAACAACCCAATAACTATTACATATTACTCTAGGATGAGTGTAGTTGCAGTTGTTTCCGTGGCAATGGTAGAAGGGCTGAGAGGACGTGAAACGTCGTCGTCGAGAAGGCTGCTTGATTGGCAGGATCCTCCGCTACACTGCAATATGATCCGTTGCTATCAAGACAGCGATTGCCAGAGCGTTAAATCACTCAAGTGCTCCGATTACTGGTGCGGTTGGGTCGGCATTGTAGCTTCTTCTGGTTTCTGCATAAATGGTCAATAAACTCATTTTTATCTGTTATTTTCCCAGCTTGAACTAGCTCTTAATTATCTCTTGAATTTTTCAAGGTTAGTTTGCTTGATCATGCATATTTCATGACTCTTAATAATGTCACGGAAATTCTTTGAGCTTCTTGTATGTATCGATCGAATTTTTCAAGGTTAGTTTGCTTGTATCTATCGATCGGGTAAAATTTTTTTAGCGCAATTTCATCCACGCCGGCCACTTCATTAGGCTTGCACGTAAACCAGAATCAGAAGTCCCAGGATAATTATTTAAATAACATGGGGATCAAGTTCAGAAAAATAGCTCCGACGACTTACTGGAGTTTGTTTTCCGGCGGTTGAAATCAGGACTGTCAATCAACTCCCGATAGAACTTGGATGCAGCTCGAAATAGTAAAATACGAGGGCCTGGAACCCTCAACATACTATCTCAAATTAAAGGCGTAATTTTAATCGAACTTGTTTGTTTGGTAGGTTAATCAATAGTTTTTCCTCCGTTCGGTATAGGATAGACTTGGTTGTTAATATACTAATATTGTGTTCTAGAGTAAATATTATTTTCGTGTGCAAATGATAACGTTCACCAATTTTCTAAATATGTTAGAAAAAGTCTCAAATAAGTGCACCTTACGGTAATGGCAAGCCAAGAATAGAACATTTTCTACAAAATTGGGGTTATTAAATAATTATTTTAATTATTTGAGTTATTTTTGTTTGAACATGATGTTTTTTATACTGAGTTTGATCTTTTATTTGGTTTGATCTTTAGATTGATGTTTAAGGTTTCGGGTCTGATGTTTTTATTTGTTTTGATCTTTTAGGTTTTGGGCATATCTTTTCACTTTATTTCCTTGATCTTTTATGTTTTATAGCCCAAATAATTAATAAAATTGTGTAGCAACCCCGATATTGTTATTGGTGGTCTCATTTTGGTCTGCCCTTACCATAAGAGGACCTTACATGAGACATTCTCATAAATTAAATGTGCAAGGATTGCATAAAATGGAACAAGGTCTAATAAAATTGTGCATATAAGGTGCACGAATAGCTTGTAAGAGAATATTTTCGTGCAATATTTGTTCTTGTGCTATGGTGTTGATTATTGTTACAACCTTTGTAATAAATAGTAAATATTTACAGTATTTGGGAACCGCGCATCTCACCAAAAAAGACCTTAATTATATAGGGAAAACTACACTCTAACGTTCTTTGGCCGTAAAGTTGTAATGTAACCAGGCTCCATCCGATAACAAGCTTGTTGCTGGACAAAACTCTAACAGATAATTTATAGTTTGTACCCTGCACATTATTATTATTATACGTTAACATTAAGAAAATACGTTATACATCGGAAAAGAGTATTAGAGTAACAATGAGATGAAAAACAGAAAACACATTTTGAAGTAATCCAATGCCATTTTCTGCTCCTATATACAATATATATATATATATATATACAATATATATATATATACAATATATATATATATATATATATATATATATATATATATATTATACGTTTTCAATAGTGAGATAATGAAATAGAATTTGTGATTTTATTTAATGTTGGTTGCACAAATATTGCACATGGAATAATGTTTACCTTACTGGAGGATAAACTATTATGTGCGGACATAGTTTATGCTTCTAGCTTATCGGAATTGTTTTAAGTTCATATAAACTTTTTTCAGTTCAGATAAATATTTTTAAATTCAAATAAATATGTTTTAGTTAAGATGAGTTCAGGTATTTATTTTTTTCAATTTAGATAAGTTAAGTTTAGTGTACTTAGTTATATATTTTTTAGATGAGTTCAGTTTAGTCTAGTTTAATTGAAATTAAATAAGTTCAGTTTAGTTCTGTGCACGTGATACATCCTAAGACCCGTACCCTTGTCTTAACCAATTCTAATATAAGTTACATCACCGCATATCAATTGAACTGTAAACCAAAATCAAGCACTGATTAGCTCAACTCGAATTGAATTTCAATTTTACTTACTTGCAATCTTTAGAATAAATCTAATCTCCAGACCTCATCGTCTAGTAATCCATGACTTGATAATGATCTAGTATTTTGCTTTGAACTAGTATGAATATTTTCTCTTGCAAACTAAATCTCTCAAATAAAGTATAATAAAAGGTGTGAAAACAGTTATAGAAGAAATCTGAGTGGGAGATTAATAGACAGTTAATAAAGTCAAAATAATAATCAGTATTAACATGATGTTTAGTTTTTGAAAGTTGAAACAACACTTAGAAATATGAACTGATCTATGAGGATGTTAATCTGGTATCTTAGGAGTTTGATGGGAACCCATTCCGACACTTGAAATCTTAGAGTGGTAAAATTAAAGTCATAGCGTGGAATTCAGGTGAGTGTTTCATCGCTTTTGCATGAAATACAAGTAAAATGAATATTAGTATGCCATGTTAAGTAGGATTAATTTGTTGACCATGCTACTTGTATATATTGCCATGCATATCATATAGGATGTTATTTCTTAGTTTCTGCATGTGTGAAAAGGACGTGGTGTACTTTATCGCCCGGCCTCAACTTGAACTGTTGTGAATAATCGGCTTGTACTTTATCTTGCCGAGAACTTGACTATCTTGCTCTTTGCTACTTGAACTTGACTTGAACTTGTACTTGAAAATCCGAGGCCCTCGGCGTGATTGTAGTCGATTGTAGTCAACGGGGAAGGTAAGGGCCGGACCGTATAACTAGATCGGCCGCGTGTTAAACAAGTTTTTTGACCCGTACGTAATATTGTGCACATGTAACGTGCAACTTCGGTGCTTAGAAAAGCATATTTTTTGTTAACCAAGAAAACCAATCCAAAATCAAATTAAGTCTCGAAGGATTTTAATTTACGCGCGGGCATTCTCCATTTTTAGGGTCACCGTTCTCAATTGAGACTAATTACAAATATTGCTCTACTCATTATTAAACATGATCTTTCATTTTACATATTAAATATGATCATTCAGTATATTATATTCTTGCTTATTTTTTACCATTATATATATGATATTTTCACTTTTAACAATAATAGTTTGCATATTAACCATGATTATTCAGCGTCAATTGAGAATTTATTTATTTTACCGGGAGAACCGTACCAAAGTTGATGAGTTCAAGATGATTATTCATTTTGTGAAAATGCGCCTGACTATGTTGCCCACGTTTGGGTCGATACGCACATTAAATTTCAACCGAATTGTCCTCCTCCGAAAAGTTTGACACCCACTTTTTTTTTTTTTTAAACCAGGTGGAGGGGATTTATTAGGCACCCTAGACCTTTAAAATCACCAACCAAAATAGTATTTTTACAAGAAAAACCTTGAGCAATGTGCTGGGATTAAAAAACTTGTAGATATAAGAGAGTTGATGACTTAATTGACAGTTAACAGTTGATATCGACTTCCGGGGCAGGTTAGTGCGTCGATAGCCAGTCGAAACACAAGTTTGTCCCCGAAAGGATATCCATTTCAAGGGGCTGGTTAGGGAAACATCGAGGTGAGACCCAAGATAACCACTTGAATCACTAGTGCAGAAAGCTTGATTAAAGGCTTTCAATGGAAGGCTGTTCGTTGAAAAATTCAAGAAAACGTTGTGCAACAATATTTCCGATATCGGAAGCATGTAATTCTCGGAGCTTTATCATTAGACAACTTTTGAAATTTTTTAGAAAGCGGTCAAATCTGAACCGCTGTCTAAATTTTTTTATAAACGGCGTTTTATAATACCAGTTGTCCAATGTAATAAAAGACGGCATTTTTTTAGAAACGCAGTCGAAACAAAGTAGTTTCCGATAACGGAAGCCCAGTTCCGAGATGGGATGCAATATTCTAGTAAATAATTTTTGGGTTCCGAAGTTGGAAGTAAAGAAGTTAGCGATTAACCGGAAAAACAAGCATATTTCCGATATCTAGGACCAATTCTAATATATATTTTTAGGTTCCGAATTCGGAAGTACTAATAAGTTCCCGATCCCGGTTAATGTAGTAATCGGAGCTAAATTTTGACTTTTTTAAAGTTTGACCGGCGTAAATATTTTACTGTTTCGACATATTTTACGTAGAATCTCATCATAGTTCCGAGATCGGAACCTTATTCTAGTACATTTTTAGGTCTTGGGATCGGAAGTGAATATAATTTCCCAATCCCTATTAGTTCCGGATTCGGAACTAAATTAAAAAAAAATTGAAAATACGTTAACCTAAAATACATGACTATATTTTTTCGAAACCCTAGCAGGAAAGGGATACTCAATTTTAAAGGGGCGAGTCGGAAGACTATATAAATAAAGGGGCAATACCTATATATTCAGGAACGAGTAATCACTTGTTAATGCCATAAAGCTTTGTATTTGTGAAGAAAGAATTGGTGTGTTCGAAGACTCGTGATCCGTCTACAACGAACAGAACAAGGCAACGAACAATACAAGGTTATTAGAGCATCCACAATGGAGCTTCTTAAGTGCACTTTTCTTAATAAGGAACACTCCTTATTTAAGAAGGCCCATTGTGGAGTTTTAAGAACCACTCCTTATTTAGGGAGTGATTACCTCTTTTGTTGTGCTTGACTAGCCAATAAAAATATTACATTTTCCATTGAGTATTTTTTTTAATTATAAGTTTAAAATAAAATAAAATAATAAGTGCTTCTCTAGTATTGTTCTATTGTTAGTGTTGGGTTTTTCCTTAGTTTTGCTCAAAATTGATTATGTGGCACTTAAGAAGTGCTCTTTATCTTCAAACCATTGTGGATGCTCTTACTCGCTTACGAGATATTGAATACATGAACTATCATATTTTACAAGATTATTTTGGGCTTTTTATGTGAATTCATTGATTGAGTAATATAATTGATATGATTTAAATATATTGTGCTTTACATTGCAGGAGTATGAACTTAGATCGTGTTTGTATTGTTGGATCGAACATTCGAACATATCAATTGAAGTTGATCGAATATTTCATTGAAGTTGCTTCTAATCATGCGAGAATGAAGAATATGTCGATGATGCGATGTCCATGTAAGGATTGTAGGAATGATGTGTATCTGGGGGAGCGGAGATTACGCTCACATTTGATTATAAGGGGATTTGAGGCAATAAACAATGTATGGGATGAAGTTGGACTAAGTGGATATGGCATGGGGAAAACGTAGATGTATGGGATGAAGTCAATGATGAATGTCATGAACATTATTAATAAATAGAATTCATACTAATATCGGAACTAGAGTTGTAAATGAATTGAACCTTTCGTGAACAACTCGGTCAAAGTTCGTGTTCGAACTCGGTCTGACCAGTTCGAAATCGAACTCGACCTCGTTAGTTAATAAATGAGTTCGAACTCGAGATCATAACTCGATAGCCTCGTTGAACAATTCGAGAATAATTTATAGGTACTATATTTAGAATTTATAGAAATAATTTACATGTCTTAAAGAAGGTAATTATATGTTTATTAATTTTGGTTCTTTTCATTTATTTATTTTAGTCTTTTTTATATAAAAAAAACTAAGAGAATACATTTTGAATAAGAAATAGATAAGATATGATGTTATGAAGATTGAAGAAAGAAGTAAAATAAATCTTTAGGGAAAAAGAAAGAGAAAAAGGGAAGGGAGGAAAGTTTGAATCCCACATCGGTGGCAAGAGAAAGGGATAAATCTTCTCTAAGTTATAAATTGATCTCATTTCCTAACCATTCTTAGTCCAACTTGCTTTGGTGGATTTCCATGTGCAAAACCATATTTAAATGTTTGAGCTTGAATTGGGCTTCTAAACATTAATAACAAATAGAATCCATACTCGACATTGTAAATATCGAAACAGTCATAGAATCCGGAACTGACGGTCGATTGCGGTCAATATTAGTGTGAAACAGAATTGAATTTCCGGTATCAGAAACTTTAAAACTAACTAGAATTCATACTAGATACCGTAACGTATAATAAATCGAAACACTTCTAGAATCTGGAAAACGGTGAAAAACAACCAACAAGTAGAATTGGATTTCCTAATTCGGAACAATACTCATTAACCAGAATGGAACCTATAATACGTAAACTATGCAAAATCGAATATGGACTCGTATTCATAAACCTAATGGCCGGATAATTTCATCCCGGCGACAAATCAACGGAAAATACTAACTTCCGAACACGGAACTAATGTAGAGTAAATCCCAGAATCTTAAGTTCCGCCACCAGAAATAAATGGAAAGCGGTTGGAAAATAAACAATGGATAACGTTTGAAAAAGCCTTTGATTATCTCATTGGACGTCTCCTAATTAAACGTTGTCTAAAGAAATACAATGGACAGCTCAGCCACCTACGGCTCCTCCAAAATGTCTTCTATCGCTCAAATAACAGCTGTTAATTCTATGCTCTCCCACTAATGAATGTCCTGTGAACTGCCAACTAAAACATAAAGTTACAATGAATATCACAGTGAGTGACCTATGACACCCACTTAAAGCAGGTGTTTGTATAAAATGGATCTAAGCTTTACAAAATGGATCTTTCAAAACTTGACCATGAAAGAAAGGACAAGTAAATTACGCATTCATAAAAGTGTTTAAGTGTTTGTTTATTGGAATTATTTTTTACAAAAAGCACATAATAATTTATTTATATTTTTTAATCATTTTTTCATGTCAGGAAAACGTCCAGAATCATTTGATACAAGACACATAGAAATTAACAATCGACTTAGCAAACTCTGCTAACAAACAAAATGAGCCAAGTGATTTCCCGAATGAGATATCCAAAATTTATTTGATACGATCAAGGTGATAATATTGATACAAACGTTGATGTTGATATAATAATTTTTAAATTAGTTAAATTATAATTATCAGAACTTTTTGTACCAAGCGCGAAATAAATAGACATGTATCTTTCTTCCTAGTTTTTTTCTTACTTAACTGAATTAAATTTAATTAATTAAAATGAAATTGAACTGATCAAAAAGTGAAGTTAAAATAAGTTTATTGAAAATTAGAAATAGTATAACTAAAATTTTAAGTTAAATTTTATCTAATCAATTTTTAGTACAATATTTGCTTACATATGCGTAGTGAATCTAGACGGGTTTGAACCAATGGCCGAACCATTACGCAAATAAGAATGGTTTTTACTTTTTACTAACAATAAGTAATAAATAACACATCCAAAATTCTCTTCGATCTACATATCCTTTCTCAAGCCCCAAAACCTATAAACTTCACTGTACACCACCATTTTCGTTCACTCAATTTTGTACCAACTATAGAGATGACTGATCAGATCTGCCGCCAAAATATGTGGTGTTTCTCAAGCTCCTCTATTTCGATTGATGATATATATATATATATATATATATATATATATATATATATATATATATAAAAGATTCTGATATATAATATAATCCATAATGCTGGTTGGGGTGTCCTGTAATCATGATTTATCGGCAATATTATATTGTCTCATGTATTTTTAAAACTGCATCCTTGATTTTTTTTTGTTTCATCTTGAACTCACCATATAACTAATAAATAATCAAAAGTATCATAATAAAAGCTAATAAAATAAATAGATAAACTAATTTAATAAAAATATAGAGTAAAAAGATGTAGCACAAATTATGATAAGGCGTAACGTATTTTGTTTTTTTTTTAAGAAAGGCGTTACATATTTTTGGAGTCTCTAATCTGAATATTTTCTTTAATTAGGTTCGTTGTTTAATCATCCCTGTTTTACCACATATGCACGCTACGCGCACAATTATCATCCATCCCTTGGATACATTAGAAAGTTCATATTGAACCCCGCCTCATTAACTATATTTATTTGGTTGATATTTGGAGTAGAATGTTTTTCAAAATCTTCTAGACCTGTGTTTAATTGTTAATATTTTTCACTATTTAATTTGAATAAATCATAAAAATTTGTCATTAATAAACTAAATATTACAAACGAATGCATCGATATAATATTACGATCTTACTTTGCCATTTAAATATTTTGTCCGAATTCTTCATTTTCGACTGAAGAAGATTATGTACTGATATAAATTGTTACGTGAGTATTAAAATTAACACTTAAAGCTAAAATCAACTAACAAGTTACAATATATGCAAAGACAAAATGTAGTAGTATATTCTTTTGCAGAGCGAAAGCATAAATAGTATTCGAAAGAATACTATAGCTTCTCTTTTGAACCGAGATGAACTAGATTAAATTACATTGCTATAATTCGGATATTATAGGTATACTACTACATTATATTATAGGTATTAACCGCAAAATTAACTATGGAAAAGAACAGAATAAGTACGTATATTATACTAATAGGATATTATTTGACTTTGTGAGTTTATTTCCACACTCATATATTCGTTCTTGCACAAGATGATTCAGACCAACCACGTACGTACCTTGTTATTAAATAGAGTAAAATATTTATTCATCGTATCTTCTCCATTTGACATGGCGGTTAATTAGTTAATTAAACTATTTAACGAACAATTAACAAAAGTAACGCGCGCTTAAGTACAAGAAAACACATAATTGATAATCAAACTTAAGACGAATCATCAGAATCCTCTGCAACAAGCTCCTCCACAACTTTAGACGCATCCTCGTCGGAATCATCGTCGCCGCAGATCTGGTCGAGGACGAGGATCAGTCCCATGGCGAAGTCGCCGTCGAACCCAGGTTTCAGACACAGAGAGAACACGTCTTGTCCGAGCACCATGTTCGTGGATACGTCGACCTTGCGTCGAATCTCAGCCACAGGTTTCTTCCCGTTGAGAATAGTGCAGTTTTTGTGAGCGTAGGATCCTTCGATGTAGTACTCCTCGCCGGAATGGTCGTACATGTCCACCGTCAATCCCGTCGGTCCGATCATCGACGACCGCCGCACGCTGAAGGTCGGTTTCTGGCCGTCGGATCTTTCGCCGGTGAAGCCTTCCCATCGTTGATGCAGACTCGGCCTCTGTATACAGATCATTTTGTCAGTTGTTGATAAAAAAAGAATTGTCATTACATAATACAAATGTGAACTCTTTATTCCTGACAGTTGGCCAAAAATGACCAAGACCATAATATAAATACAAATTCTCATTTGAGACCTGTCTCAAATGAGACCAAAGATTATATGAGACTGCTATTGATTGAATTTGTCGTTGGTGAGCTTTAAACCCGCCGATTTCCTTGATTGAATTTGTCGTTGGTGAAATTGACCAAGGAAATGATCAAGAAAATTGACCGAAAGATCAAGCAAATTGAACGAAAGATCAAATTAACTGAAAAATCAAGGCAAACCAAAAATACTCAAGGACATTGATTGAAAGATCAAACAAACTGACTAAAAGATCAAGCAGAAACAGTAAATGCTCATTCCCCTGCTCTTGGTCTCCACAAGGACAGGTCTCACCCAAGACTTTCTCAATTTAATATATTTAATTGAACTGAAAAATATAAATATTTTTAAATGAATTGAACTAGTCTACATAAAAGTTCAGGCAAACAATACCTACGTATGATCATTCTTAGAATTTATTTAGTTGCCTTTCTCAAAAAATTTATTTAGTTGCCATGTAAATGACCTTCCATATTTTATGAAAAGATGTAATATTGACTATTTTATATACATATATATATATACACTATTTAGGGCATGATATATTTTGTGTATAATCATTTCCCAAGATCATATTTTATGTAGTAACGTCATTTTATTTCCTTTTTGGAGCGGACTTTAGATCACATATATTAGTGTGAATTAGTTCCAACGGTTTCGTGTCTCGGCTTACTTGCTTATAAAAGCCACACGAGTCATTTTCGCCTCAACAAAAGTCTTGCACTTTTGCTTGGGGTCGATTTTCACATTTGGTATTTCGTTCATGTTAATTATCCTTTTTAGGGAATCATAATTAACGTGTCCTAGTCCACCGTGCCATAAACGGGAAGACTCGATCATGTAAGCAGAAGATGATGCTTTAATTGAATCAACTTTAGAGGTTACAACTATGGTGTTTACCTTGAACATTCCATCTAACTCATACCGCTTACCCACAAATATTCTCCTTAGAGAGTACAAGCTTACTAGCCTCTAGGAACCAGACACCAAGTTCCTTCGGACGTCTGGAACATATAGTACGTTCTTCAGAGTGAGATCCCTGTTGAGCATCACAGTGCCACGTCCTTTCACGATAGAGGGGGTTACTGATTTTCCCATGTAGAATGGATCGCCATCCTCCTCTGCCTTGAAGTCAGTGAAGGCCTCCCTGACACGGCAGATGTGCTCGGTAGCACCGGGTCGATCCACCACTCCTTCGGGTTGGAATCCACCATGTTCACCTCCGAGTTCACCGCATAAGAGTCGATATCGTCCATGTGGCGAGACAACTCGTCAACCATGTTGGCTTCAGTCTTTTTGGCCTTCGGCTTCCTACATTCGGACGACCTGTGTCCCTCCCAGTTGCAGTTGTAAGAGCAAGTCCAAGAGATCCCCTATTATGGGGGTTTTGGTAGTTTTTAAGGGTTTTGCTTGCAAAATGGCTCCAACAGCTCCCCTATAAAAATCTCTAGTTTGTAGTTTTGGTTCTCTCTCTATAACTTTGTAGAGAGAGAAGAAAATTTTTAGAGGGTGAGTTTGATTAAAAAATTATATTTTCTCCTTCCACCTCTCCCTTTCTCTCTCCAAATCCTCTACTTTTCTCTATTTATAACTAAACATGATTATAAAATTAGAATATCTAAAATTGTGTATATCAAAAAATGATAAAAATTATATAGTATAAAAGTATGTTTTACAATGAACGTAACGAGATCACATATGACTATGTTTAGTTATATATATTTATTAATATATAAAATAATCATATGCTATAAAATAGGGGAGCTGTTGGAGTTGATAAACTTGAACAAAATAATTTAGAGAACCAAATTTGCTCCCCTATTATGTAGCAAATTTTAGGGGATCTCTTGGACTTGCTCTAACCCTTGACGTTGAATTTCTTCTTGGAAGTCCCGCCTGCTCTAACACCCGACTTGGGCGCCTTCTTGTTGGCGTTACGACCTTTGCCCCTAGAACTTCCAGCACCTTCAATGAGGTTGGCTCTCAGCTCAGATCTAGTGCTCGGAGCTCTCCTGGAGAAGGCATTCTCCTCTTCAACACGCAGCTTGTGGAAGAGGTCATGACCTAAGGTCATAACCTTGGTCTTATGCTTTAGGTAGTTCATGAAGTCCTTCCATGAGAGTGGAAGCTTCTCGATGATGAAAAAGACCTGCAGGGATTCCGCCATGGTAAGCTTCTCGGACATCATTTCATTGATCATAAGCTAGAGCTCTTGAGCCTGATCAACGACGGACTTGCCGTCCACCATGTTGTACTTCAGACACTTTCCAACGATCCACTTCTTTGACCCAAGGTCCTGGCCCTTGTCGTGCTCGTTGTTGAGTCCCAAAGCATCTTGTTGGCTTCTTGATGTGGTAGATAGACAACGTGGAATCATCCAACTTGTTGAGTATGGTGTTGTGCACCACGTAATCGGTTGCCTTCCAAGCTTCTTGTTGCTTGGCCAACGCGTGCTTGGTTGGCTCATCTACGGTTGCTGTTGCGTCCGCCTGAGCATCCTCTGTGAACCAACGCATTTGGGAGAGCATGCAATGCATCTTTGTCTGCCATATGATGAAGTTCATGTTGTTCTTAAACTTCCATGGCCTATCAATCGTAGCAGACAGAGTTGATGGTTGAACGATTTCCTAATAGCTGACATTGATATGAGATTGATCAAACATACCATCAGCCCTCTTCGAAATACTCATACTGAGATTTCGAGCTCTATAGATTCAAAAGAGCATGTATAATACATAGGAAGTATGCATTACTAATATTTCATGTCTAAACAAATAGTGCAGCATGCATGATTAGAGCAAGTCCAACAGATTCTCCAAAAGTTTTTCTAAAATAGAGAATGGAAACCCTATATTCTCCAAATATTTTTTACTCAAATCCAACAGTATCTCTACTTTAGAGATTTTATTAATAACTTTTTTTCCTTTTTTCTTTTTTTGCATTAAGAAATTTGCCAAAAATAAATTTTTTTCTTTTGCAATGCGCATGAATTCCATTCCTCAAAATTTATTTGTCATTCTGCATATTTACCAAAGCAAATCTTCTCTCTCATCAATTTTGCTATAATAGCAAATGTGATAGCAAATCTGTTGGAGTGGAAAAATACACAAAATTTCTAAAAATTGACAAAATCTCTATTATAGCAAATTTGTTGGACTTGCTCTTACGTGAATAAAGTAGAGCATGCATGCATAATTACGAGAATAAATAAGGCATTCAATATTTCTACACCTAAATATAGTATAAACATATTCAATATTGTAAGCATGCATAAACAAATTAAGGCATGCTCGCTGGATAATATATTAACATGCATGAAACATATAAAATCATGCTCGTATATAAAATGAGGTTGTTGTTAATGTAAGAGTTAAAATTAGCTTCCAGAATTAGTACATGAGGTTGCTCGTCGCCGTCTGGAACATTCTTCTACAAGTTAGTCGATGCATCTGTCTACTGTACAAGAAGGTCGATTTTCTGTCTGGTATGCTTGATTCAGTGATGCAGGAAAGAGAATATGGTGCAGGTTATTATGGATTCTGCCATGTTTATGTGGTGCAGGTTATTATGGATTCTGCCATGTTTATGTGGTGCAGGTTAAACAAATTCTTCAAAAGTAGGGCAGAATTTTTGTGTCCCAAATGTTGAAAAATGTGGTAATTGGACCAAAATTACGTGTATAAATTATAAATATTGGTGTGTGCGTGGTGCTTGCGTACGTGCAACATAGAGTTTAGTTATAATACCCAAAACTTGCAACATGTCGAACAAATTTAGTTATGAGCACTATCTAAGTTGGCTTGGATACCAAAAGAACAATATTTGACTGCTATGATCCTCCTTAAAACACACTGATATACTTGTAAACACCGGAATCTGAAATTTTTCCGATACAATTAGTGTGAACACCTAACTATGATCTTAGTATCAGTTTTTACTCCCAACCACCAACTATTTCTCATCTTAAGGCCCAGTTGTACGTTCAAATAACCTAAGCATAAGCAGATTTTACTAGATATCTTTATGACTCCCTGCCTTCTAACTTCTAAGAACTCGTGACTTGTGACATATCTAAATGAACTCAGCAGGAAAACTTTTCACGAAACAATAATCTATATTGCAGCCATCTGTACCTTTTCCTTCCTGTCCAAGAACATTTTCATCTGGTACAAAGCAATTTTCAAACACAAGTTTGCATCAGCAAGTCCAAAATTGATCCATTTCCCCGCATGCCAAGTTTATCCAATTTGTTTTCAACTCTTAGTTTTCAAGACTTAGTTTTTCTTCTTGTTTCAACTATGTAAGAATAATGTTGCCTTATGCTAGGGATATCTCCATTTGTTTTTATCCCCACATTTACAATGTCCAAGTAGGAAACAAAAATAATCAAAGTAGTTTTTTCCACTATTTTTCATGCCTACGTTTATACAAAATAGTAAGAAACATAAAGGAAAGATTTCCCAAGGAGGAGTAAGTAAGGAACTGAATCACATAATACATTAGAATTTTTTAAGCATTTTAACAAACACCTAATGGTCAAATGCAACAGATTTTTGCAGCAAACTAAAACCAACCAGCATATCAACGTTTCTTAAGACAGATAAACTAGAAACCAGAAAGCAGCAAATGCAAGTTTTAGACTTAAGTGATCGAAAAGATGTGGTAAACGAAGTAATGCCTATTTGGAGTTCATGGTTTGAAGTTGTATCCACTATAGTAGATGAACCAGAGTCTTGGATGACACCGATTGTCAACTTTCTAAGCCATCATGTTCTTTTACTTGATATCAAGTATTCTCCTTTACCCCAATGACTCTATTCCCAAGCATTGTCCTATCCATTTTGGCCACTGCTTTCTCAGCACACTCCCTTGCAATAAAAAAAAAATTTAACATAAATTATCTTTGAATAATCTAAAAACGCTTTTAATGTATTGTTCATGCGAACACAACTCAATTCTAGTGAAAGTAATCACCGCTTTCTTGCCACCGCTAAATCTGTGAACTATAACCGAATCACGAAAAATATCAAACACAGACTTCAACTGAACATCCGAGATAGTGGGGTCCAAGTTATGAACAAATAACTGCATAAAATAGAAATGGAAGAGTGAGATGACATGACTGAAATATATTTGATTGTGATTATTCCATTCGAATGACTTTTCATGCTGCAATTACATCTCTTATACATAAACCAACAGTTGGAGTGAGAAGCCAGTTGAAAGAAAAAATAATAATATGCTAGGAAAGGAAGGCTTATGCAGATATGGCACTTTATATATATATATAGAGAGAGATCTCCCTCAAACATGAATGATATAGACATTTTAAAAGTGGATTCAAATTTTAATCTCAGTATATGGAAAAGAATAATTATATATTTTGGCTAATTTTAATCTCTTGTTACAAGGAACAACCAGCATTGAAATTGAGGACATTAATAACATTCTAGCAGATCCAATTTTTCGGAATATGAATCGTAATTTTCTAATTTAGAGCTCATTATAAAAATTCAATTATGTCCTTTTAAAGTACCCTCACTTTGAAATCTTGTGATTATTCTAGATGTGTTGATGAAAAAGTCATTAGTTATTATATAGCTAATTTACTGTGGGTATTTTTTTTCCCCCTTACTGTAGAAAATTAATAACATTCCTTTGGTGTTTTCATCACCTTAACATTTTGCAAATGATTAAATGTCAAATGTTACTTACATAATTCTTTTTTTTTTTGTTATGAAAGGTTCCATTATAACCTTATATTATGCTTCCTATATTCACTGCGAAAGGCACAGGAAAGGCAAACTGAATTTTATTTATTTTGCTTGTGCCTTTATTCCATTCAAGGATATGAAAATGGGAAAATACCCACTTCTCTTAAAACTATAGCTATTAGTTATCAAAAGTATTAAATTGATAGGTTCAGGGGAAGAGGTTTTTACTCAACATATATAGATTAAAAATGTATATATATTTATATAAGGGCACAAACAAATACTCACTTGGAGAGGTTTAGTAGGCTCAGTCGGGTTACTGCTCTCACACTTGTCCCCTGCAGCATAATAGTTTCCCGTATACTCTTTAATGGTCAACCCTTGATTTGGCATTTCCACGATCGCTCTGTCACGTTCTGCATTATCTGAGAAAACAACAATCTCATATTGTGCACCACGAATAATTTCAGCCATTATAACAGATTGGTAGTGGTTGCTAAACAGATCCATGAGGTCCTGATTAGATTGCAGGAGTTTGGCAGCATTAGCAACATCAACATGCAAACAATAATATTCCGCACTTGGTGGCTCCTCCTCGGCCCACGCCAATTGAAAAACATCTGGGTGTAGCTGAGGGATTGGTTGAGCATCATATTGTTGCAAGAATTTAAGAGCCAAATCATGACTTCCAAATTTGATAGTTGCGTACCCATATGATGAGTATATGTTGTTCCTCCTTGAGACATCAACCCCCGCCACCTTATATATGTATTCAATACAAACGATCAAGCAGCAATATATATATATACATATATATATGTAGGGAAGGGATCAATCAACACACATCTTTTTACACATAATCTTAACCCTTCCCACTAATTTAATCTAACTACTACAATTAATCAAATTTTACTATATATAATTATTACTTCTTTATTGATTTTTTCCTTTTCTTTTCACCCTTCTTCCCAAATCAGATTTCCCCCTTCCCTTCATTCTTTCTTCTTCGTCTTCGTCTCAGTCTTTTCTCAAGTCTGCAATTTTTATCTTCCCTTTCTTTTTTTCTTCTTCTTTTCCCACAAATCTCTTTAATCTATTTAATTTAATTCTTGTTCCACCACAAATCTACCATCTCCCAAAATAATTCTTGGGGTTCGGCATGATGGTGGGGACTAGATTAAATTCTGACTTCTGAGAATAAATTGGAAAAAAAAAATAATTATCAAATATTGATGTATGGAATTGGACTGGGATGAATCATATATAAGATTAGGTTTTAATACAAGGGTTGTTTCTATTTTCTGCTATTGGATTGAGAAGGGGATTCTGAGAAATTAGATTGGATTTTCAAGTGATTTTGAGGGAGAAAATTAAATTAATTGGGATGGGACGTTGATGTTGGGCTCAATTCCGGGACACAGTGGATAACGCCGCCGCCGATCATGGTTGTATTTCTTTTGTTGTAATTTGCTATTATGTTATTGTCTAGAGAATCAGATATGCAGATGTCGGGGAAGAGAAAACTGGTTCAAGAAAATAAAAAAATTACGGTAAAGAATAAGGAAAGAAAAGGGGGAAAATGATTTGAGGAAATAAGGAGAGCTAATAAATAATAACCATTAGATTAAATTAGTGGGAAGGGTCAAGATCATGTGTAAAAATATGTGTAAAAATAAGTGTGTTGATTGATCCCTTCCCATATATGTATATATGTATATATATATGTATATATATGTATATATATACATATATATATATATATATATATATATATATACATACAAAAGAGATCTCCCTCAAACATGAATGATATAGACATTTCAAAAGTGGATTCAAATTTGAATCTCAGTATATGGAAAAGAATAAATATATATTTTGGCTAATTTTAATCTCTTGTTACAAGGAACAACCAGCATTGAAAAGGAGGACATTAATAATATTCTAGCAGATCCAATTTTCCGGAATACAAATCGTAATTTTCTAATTTAGAGCTCATTATAAAAATTCAATTCTGTCCTTTTAAAGTACCTTCACTTTGAAATCGTGTGATTATTCTAGATGTGTTGATGAAAAAGTCATTAGTTATTACATAGCTAATTTACTGTGGGTAATTTTTTCCCCCCTTACTGTAGAAAATTAATAACATTCCTTTGGTGTTTTCATCACCTTGACATTTTGCAAATGATCAAATGTCAAATGTTACTTACATAATTCTTTTTTTTTGTTATGAAAGGTTCCATTATAACCTTATATTCTGCTTCCTATATTCACTGCGAAAGGCACAGGAAAGGCAAACTGAATTTTTTATTATTTTGCTTGTGCCTTTATTCCATTCAAGGATATGAAAATGGGAAAATGCCTACTTCTCTCAAAGCTATAGCTATTAGTTTTCAAAAGTATTAAATTGATAGGTTCAGGGAAAGGAGGATTTTACTCAACATATATAGATTAAATATATATATATATATAAGGGCACAAACAAATACTCACTTGGAGAGGTTTAGTAGTCTCAGTCGGGTTACTGCTCTCACACTTGTCGGATTTATGTATGGATCAGTCAGTGAGGATGTCCTTCGTTGGGATTCTATTGAGCAGACATTGTCCAATTTGGTATGGGTATGGCCGTGGGCTGAAGCTACTAGAGCAATTTTCATACATAAACTCGATCGATTGTTTATGATAAATAAGTTAAATATTTTACAGATTTTTGATTGCTATGTCACTATAATTAATTCTCATGTGTGGATATAATGAAACCTCAGTGCCTCATCCATGGGTGACGCCACATCATCAAACCTCAGTGTAACTTCATCAAACATGTCACCTCATTAAAAAATTTGTGTCAGTTCATCAGATCTCACCAAAAAAAGAGTTTACTTGATCTTGCCTCTTGGGTGAGGCTCACCCAAGAATTGGTCAAACTTTAATAGCAATTGCTATTAATCATGACAATAAATGAAATATTAAATATAGAAAATAATATTTATGTAATGAGAGATTGTGTCTTAATTAGAATACGGAAATGAGGCTTAAATGCGGTAAATATTTGTGCGAACAGAATTGAATTTACGGTGTCGAAAACTTTACAACTAACTAGAACTCATACTAGATATCATAACGTCCAATAAATCGAAACACTCTTAGAATACGGAACCAATGCTGGAATGCGGTAATAAATTGTGTGAAACAAAATTGAATTTTTGATGTCGGAAACTTTACAACTAACTATAATTCATACTAGATACCGGAATGTATGATAAATCGAAACGCTTCTAGATACCGGAATGTATGATAAAACGATGTCGAAAACTTTTAAACCAACAAGTAGAATTGAATTTCCTAATTCGGAACAATACTCATTAACCAGAATGGAACCTAGAATACGTAAACTATGCAAAATCGAATGTGGACTCGTATTCATAAACCTAATGGCCGGATAATTTTATCCCGGCGACAAATCAACGGAAAATACTAAGGCGAAGCGGTACCGGAGCGGCAAAGAAAAACAACGTGGAATGTCTTAAACTAGCAACGGTAAAAATTAGAACTAATAATGGTAATAATTAACTAATTAAACACCGGAAAAACATTTTGCACTCTCTTGGACACCATATTCATCCACATCGCATCACCAGTAGTGAAAAAAATAGAAATTTTTAGCATTAAAATCCAAGTAGAGGCACATACAATCAAAATGAGAAATGTTTATTTATTTTCTCATTTCTCTCAGCACTAGTGCAAAACGGGGGATTTACGGTGGTTCCCTAGAATATGCCGGAATCACCTTAAATAGTGATGTCTGGAAAACTTTCAAATTCGTAATTGTGTTGCTGGAATCGACAGTTTTGCAACGAATGTGCGATATCGAATCATTCCCACCACAACATGCGAAATCGCAAAAATTTTACTACCATTCGAGTTCGATTATGTTTAATATAGACCTAAAATTTCGAAAGAACGACGTGCTCCCTGCCATCGGAATGTCATACGAACTTGTAAATATGAGTACTGAGATTACAACATATAAACAGCTCTTTGCAAATTCGTTAAACAGTTTATACTTACGAAGTCGTTTCATCTTTCACTTTGTACGACTTACAATTACGTAACACTAGTATATATACTACCTCACATTTGTCTTTGACATCGTAAACAGTTAGAGGAACATCACATGGAATACACACCTCGTAAGATGTATGACCGAATGTGGTTATGAGTTCGTAAGACCTGTAAAAAACACGGTGGTTCTGGGAACCACCGTATAAACCCTCTTCATCCACTAGTGCATAAACCACCAAATACATCAACATCATAAGAGTATTATCATTGATCCTCACCCAATTAAACAACTTAATTCATTTTATTTTTTTAATGTAAGACAACTTTGATAAGCCTTATAGTTTGAGGTTAACCAAAAACAAAGAAATGAACTGTAATTAAGCTTAACAGCAACAAGATCACCAAGAAGAAACTACGGACTCACTTGTTGGACACAACGACGAGAGTATCGAAGTTCATGGGATCCTCCAAGAAGAACTTCAGCTTGGCGGTGCGCTTGGCGGTACTGAAACGTAGGCGGAGCCCTGGTTATCCCCGGCTAGCGCCCAAACATCGTTCCAGACTATGGCCGGCCGCCCAAACATCGTACCTTTTTAAAACGTAGGAGACATGCAGGAAAAAATAAATAAAAGAACAATTTGCAATTAATTAAGTCTTTATAGTTAGGCGTGTTTTACGTGTTTACGTACTCCCTCCGTCCCCAAATAAATGTCCTACTGAAATAGTCAATTTTTTTCACACCATGTTTGACCATTAATAACTTTCATTATACTTAATATTAGAGTAAATAATTTTGTTTTTTAAAAAGTACATCATACCAGGATTCTAACGATATCGCATGTGAAAATATATTATTTATATATTATAAGTTATTAATGGTCAAATATGGTGTGAAAAAAATTGACTATTTCAGTAGGACATTTATAAGGGGACGGAGGGAGTATACACTATAATTTATGAAACTAGCAGAAAATCATATATACATATATAATGTATCCCCTGGATTGGTTTGAGACATTCTCATACTAGAATTTGTACAAAAATATTAAATTTCAAAATTTTCTTTAATTAGTAAAACTTATAACAGTAGCGGATCAAAATATATAAGTGAAGACCAGATTTAAACTTTCCTTCCATCGTCGTATATATATATTTATACGCATCCAATCCCTTTTTGTACAACAACATTTGGGTGGTTGCATACTTTCTAATAGGTTTATTTTAGTTTTTATTTATACATTTATAATGGTAAACATAAGTTACATATAGATTTCAATTCTATATACATGTACGAACATAAATTTTTTTATTTTTTTATTTTAGATTATGCATTTCAATTCTATTGATTCTTAAAGCTAACTTGAGTTTAGTTGCTATCGATCGATTTGCATATTAGTTAATTTGATTCGCTTATAAAATGATTTGAAAGTCACCTATCCCTTAGTTCATTTTAATTGATCATGATAATGATGAAATTATAGATAATTGATGTAATTATCCCTTACTCATCATTCTTTTTTGGAAGCATTACTACTATTTCTTGGTGACTTTTGAAAATTAAAGCTCATACATTTGTTATCCTTTTTATTTTATGAATATAATATATATATATATATATATATATATATATATATATATTTGTTATCCCTTAGGATGCACATGTAACAAACTGAGCCGAACGGCTCCTTGTTTCGGTTGTCTTTTATTTTTCCGTCTATTATATCACAATGAAAAGAAAACCTAAACTGATTTCCTCCACGGATACGGTTGTCTGCACGAGACGTACGAATGATTAATGTATTGCTCTGCACGTACAACGCACGCGCTTCCTGAAAAGTTCCACCTTGTTGAACATCTGAAAGCGTGCAGCTCACGCGCTTTGTCTGGTTATGAAGTTTGTGCACTAAAACACCTGGACCATAATATATCCTGATTTAAAAAATAGAAAAGCACAACTTCATTTTCTGGAGAATCAGGTGGACTAATTTGGTCCTTCTCTTTCAAGAACGTGATTGATGCTGTCAAAGCGCGTGGCTAAACCCAAGATGGTTGAGGAAAACCGTCATTGCTGAAACATATTGGGCAGGTGAGGAAAACCATGCTTTCTGGTTTCGTCGCCTTCTGGAACATTCTTCTACAAGTTAGTCGATGCATCTGTTTACTGTACAAGAAGAAGGTCGACTTTCTGTCTAGTGTGTTTGATTCAGTGATTCAGGAAAGAGAATGTGGTGCAGGTTATTATGTTTATGTGGTGCAGGTTAAACAGATTCTTCAAAAGTAGGGCAGAATTTTTGTGTCACAAATGTTGAAAAATGTGGTAATTGCCGACCAAAATTACGTGTATAAATATTGGTGCTTGCGTACGTGCAACATAGAGTTTGATTAATATTATTTTTCATGTTTTATGCTACCAACTTTCCCATTTTTTATTAATTCATTCCCACTTAATTAGCATTAAAATAATATCATGCAAATGCAAGAATACGATTTGATGATCATGACGTGCAATTAACGTGCAATTGAAACATATTACAGGTTCTGATGATATGCCTAAATTAATTAATAAGTTTCATTAATAAATTTCAACCCTAATCAGTTTTGATGATCATGACGTGCAATCTCTTGGCTAATTGCCTTCTCAGAAACACTCCCTTTTCGGTCGGCAATTCAGAAGCCGTAGTTGTTCCAGAAAGAAGGCTTCGTAGTATATATTTTTGCAACACTAACAATGGCAGAATTCGATCAGTAGAAATTAAACAGTACTTTTAATGTTCAATAGTCACAATAAACATCAGTTTAGAATTGTGCACAGTGTACTCTACCCTATTTTCATGAGACTGAACAATAATTGTTGAACGATAAAATATTATTTGATTTCATGAAGCAAATTAATGAAGAAAGTACGATTTAATTTGTTTGCTGTAAGCAGTCAAATGTGTTGCATCAACAAGTTTGGATAGGCACAAAATGTGTACTTCGAAGTTAGGTGCAGCAAAATGTGTTGCTAATTAATCATTAACAAATCATCATCAATATTAAGTATGTAATTATCTCAGTGACTTAGAGCATTTGTAATGGCGTTGTTTTTGGACTTGTTTGTAAATTTTGAAAGATTACAACCACCGTTAAATTATTGTTACAAATTAATGCCACATAGTATAGTTGGCCATTTACTAATACCGAACAGAGAAGTCTCCTAGCATTCATTGCAAGTGGTCTACGGGGTGAATAAATAATATTTATTCATATTTTAATCGATATTGTTACGAATATATATAGTCTGAGTCTAGTGTGTATTTTTAAACCTGACTATTATTCTCTTTCCCTCCTCTTCTATTTATTTTATTTTTATTTTTAATAGTTAGATGAGAAAAGCAGTCTAAGTATTAAAGTGTATTAAGTTGAAGGTGATTTTATTTTCAGATGTCGAATAAGACAAGTCGTTTGTGTACTTGTAACCATTAGGTGACCTACTAAGAGTGTGGGGTATTGATATTTTTACTATTAATCTATATTAAGAGGAACGCAAGTGCTTGTATTAAAACACATAAATACCGGAGACTAATGAAATGTAATTTCAATGATGGTACTTGGAATTTCAATAATTTAATTATATTTCCATCAAGAAAAATACGGGAGTTAATAACGATATTACATGGATCCAATCCTAATCTAACTACTCTAGCTATTGATCCGGTATGTCGAGTGGACTCCTTCCTCACTTGCCTTTGAGTGAGATAAGAATCACACATACAACTCCGTACGCTAGTTGATGCAACTTATGTCACTCACTTGCAAATGGATGAGATGGAGACTTGTGAAACTATATATGAGATAATCCTTTTCATCCCAAAGTAGGGGGAGTGAGATTTGTCTTCTATTCAATTTTGAAGATTTTGCATCAATTTCAATAAAATTGCTCATTTCTTTCTCAATCTTTTGATTGGACTTATCATATTTTCTAGTCTTTGTTTACCTATCTTTTGATTTTTTTCGTGAATAGTTAAATTAATTAATTAGTTTACGAATTGTGAGATATAATATTGCTTGATGTTCAATATTTGTGAATTCTTAATTGTTCATGTTCTTAACATATGCTTGCTAGTTTAGGTTTGATCACACTGTTGCTAGGACTGATCACTCTGTTGCATTCTAATGGAACTTATTGGATATCTCAACATCCAAGATGCAACATACAAGTAGAAAAACTGAAAACAATTTAGGAAAAAATCAATGAGCCAAAAGTGAGATATAATAATTATACATGAGATTTACCTTCCCATATTTGTGTTCTTGAAAATTTACAAACTGCAAACGCAAGACCTTGTCGCACAAAGAACAACCAACGCTTGTCAGCATGATAACGTTGTTACAATGTTCCTGATGGGCGATGCTAAGTTATGGTGGCAGATGAGAAATGACAATGATACTGTCATTCCGGTCACCGGTGGCATCATTGAAGGGGAGTTTATGCCGACAAATTCCTTGTGGGACGCCCGTGACGCCCTAAAAGAGTGGAAGCGCACGAGGTCAGTTCGAGAATATGTGAAGTAATTCACGTCCTTCATGTTGGACATAAATGGGATGTCGGAGGACGACAAAATGTTAAAGTTCGTTGATTCTTGAGCCCTTGTGGAGAATGGGAGATCTACACGAGGTGCACTATGCTACTTGATAAACCCTTGGAGAGGTAACCTCTAAACTGGTGCAGACCGTTGACTTGAATCTTTCAGTTTTAGCCGTCATTACCCTTACCCCACGTGATGTTGATGTGAGTGAGCTCCTCCAAAGATCCAAGAACAAAAACAGATCCCTAACCCCAATTGAATGAGAATGACGGCCGATCTTAAGTACTTGGGCGCTACTGAAGCCGAAAATGCAGGGAGTGAGCGACCTTGCCGGTGTCATTGTCGCCACCGAGAAGATAATTGATTACCGGGTCATTGGATCTAGTGGGAACTAGGGCACGTGACGGACATTATGGGCGACATATGCATGCAAATCAGTAGTTGCTAAACCGATGCAGCCGTCTAGAACATGGACAGTTGCCGAGGTGAGAAACTCGGGACGAAGATAGACGTGTCTGGCGAGTTAATTATGGGAAAATGGAGAGTTAATCACGTAGTAGTAGTGTTAGTGGGTCCCGCGTAGAGCTGGCGCCAGTCAAAGTGCCCTATTTCCTAGTATGCAGTATTTGTCTTTTAAGTCACAAAATATCGTGCCAGCTCTGAGCTTTACGCCACCTGATCTGAGCTTATCAACGTAAGCAAATCATTACATGATCTGAATTCCTATTTTCCTGGTACACACTATTTTCCAGTAGTCGTTTACATTGTTAACTCCACCAGTGCCTTCACACCATCCACACCCTTTCTTTTCCCACAAAGCATTATCCAATATCTTGCATCTTTTTTGACGTATCCATGCCACCTACCAGCAGATGTATCCACGCTACTGGCATAAGTGTATCCACACCAAATTCCTCCTTTCTTTCCTCAAAAAATTCCTTAATTTTAAAGGGGGGTTTACCTGATTCAATTTTCCTCCATTATCACCTCGACCCCCTTGCCTGACAGTTACTTTTCTGGGTTCTCCTCATCCGTGTCCGAGGTATTGACACCTTTCTCCTTTTCTGATACCTCGGAGTGTTTCCCTTCCTTTGTCTTACCTCTTCCTAAAGGCGAACCTTTAATCTATATTCTCCCTTTGCTTGCTGATCCTTGATGGGCGGCCCCCACAGGGCCTTGCATCTAATATGGCTGTTAACATGCAGCTTCTCGCTGTTGTCTGGCTACCTCGGACAGACGCCACCCCTTGCTCTGTCGGAAATTTCATCGTTAATAGATAGGGGCAATTCACCACTCGAGCTTGTGTCATCCATGGCCTTCCGAGGATGGCGTTGTAGGGAGATGGAGTGTCTATCACCGCAAAGTTGCATAAAGCCGAAGTCCGACAGCTCCTGTCCCTATCGTCCACCATTGTCACTCTAAAGGTAATTATGCCGAGGGGAATCTCAGGTTTTCTAGTGAACCCTGACAATGGTGACATCGGCGGCCTGAGCTTCTGCCTTCCTATTCCCAGCTGGTCGAAGCAGGTGGAAAACATGCTCTCCACACTACTGCCATCATCTATAAAAACTCTTTTAATAGTGAAGCCTTCTATCTCCGCCATGACCACCATCGGATCTGAGTGTTGGGCCTGAGTAGGCACCGCATCCTCTTCGGAAAAGGTTATGGTTTCATTAGGTCGGAAACATTTACATGGCTGTTCTCCTGGCGGCACATACCTAGTTTGTGCTTTCAATGATGTCACCGATTGGCAGCTGTCTCCCACCATCCCACTGATAACATTTATCATTCTGTTCGGGATGGGCTCTGGGTCCTGAGCCTGGTTCGAATACTGGTTAGCGCCATACTGGTTCGCCTCTCTCCACTTCTTTTTCCCGAACTGTTGTTGCCCCTCTTTCCTGGCCTCTGGAGCAACACATTCTCTCAACTTCTCCCTTTCTATCAATTTCTTTATTTCATTCCTTAGGGTGCGGCAGCCATCCGTGGTGTGCTCATGAGATTTGTGGTAAGCACGCCACTTCTCTGCATTTTCCTTTGATAGGATCCCTTGGATCGGAGGGGGATCACCGAATAGGTTCCTGTATACTGTTAGTATCTCCGAACGAGGTCTGATTAGCGGTGTGTAGATCTCTACCCTGGATTTCCCGGTTACCATGGCTCATGAATCCCTTTTTCATGTCACAGGTGCCTTCTTCTTGTCGCCTTTACCTGAGAGAAGGCTATCATTATCTTCCTTCCTCTTGTTGGTCGCATCGTTGACAGCACAGTATAGTTGCACAGCAATCTAGAGTGCATGGAAAGTGTTAAGGATGTTTTCCATCAGCTTTCGAAATAACGCCTCATCCTTTAGGCCGTTGATGAATCCACTAATAACAGCCTTCTCTTGCTGCTGCATGTCCAACACTTGCATGCTGTCATCCATATACCTTTTATAGTATTCCATCGGTTCCTCCGAGGCTTTCTGCTTGGTTGCTAGCAATTCGGCTAACAACTTTCCTGACTTCTTCAACTGAGAATACCTGTATAGTAGGGCTCGGCTGAAATCGTAAAAACTTCTTAAACTTTCCCTCGGAAGAGAATCAAACCATATCAGATAGTTGCCTCAGAGGTAGCACCCTAGCAACTTGCACCTGAGGTTGTGTGGGATATCCCTAGAGACCATCAAGTTTTAATAGGTTCCTACAAACTCCTCAGGATCTGTCTCTCCGTTGTAGGTGGGAATCCCTTCTGGCGGCCTTAATCCTTGAGGTCATGGTTCGGCCAAAATCTTCGGAATCCATAGAGAGGAGGGCCTCACCCAATTTCTCCCGATCAACTTGTCCAAGTGCGTTTCTAACGAATTTGGATCCAAAAGTTAAGCATCCTCGCCTCTATAGTATCTATCCTCATTAACTCTTCCTTGATATCCTCCTTGGTATCCTCCCGCTCCAGCCGAGGCCATTGGATGACCTTGGCCCTGTATTTCTGTTGTCCGATATCCGCCTGAGATTCCCACATCATAATATCCTGCTGGTAGCTGCTCGTTGGGTAATCTCATCGGGGTGGAGACCAAGAATCCTGGTGTCGCAAACGATACTGCAGGTAACGCCGGCCCTGGAGGACATGCACACATGCACATCCTCTCTGCCTTGTGCTTCCATGCAGATGGTTCGGCTGGAGATTTCCTGTGTCTGCGCCGGTCCTCAGAGGTGGAACGGTTGGAGGTACCGTGCTAGAACTGACCAGCATCCTTCTCTCTGGTTCGCTCAATCTGTCCAGAGCATCCAAGTCGATCACTGATCTTATGGCGGAGCGGGTCCCCCCTCCTGCTCTCTCCGATGCTGTATCATCCATTGGTGATATAACTCCTTATGTGCCTTCATGAAATCTAACGCTGATAGATCTTTACCCTTCTGTCTTGAGTTGTTTCGAGCCGTACCAGGTGGCCTCGGATTGTTTTGAACCGTGCTCGTCCGCCTTGGGTTATCCTGAGCAGTCTCCGTTTGCCCAGCCCCAGGCAGCGCTCCCATTCCCAGCTCCAAAGGGTTGTCCTCGGCCTCATCCTCTTCTCCTTCTGTGACAGGCTCCCCCTCGGTTGGTCCTTCAGGCGTGTTTCTTTGTCTCAACCCTTCGACTTACATCTGCAAAATCGTGAAATTGTCTTCGTTTTGTACTACTTCATATTTGTTTCCTACAGTTGAAGCAGGGGTGGTGGTAAACTTGCGAGGCCGACCAGGTCGGCGCTTTGCAGTGTCCGACATGACGATCGAAAGTTAGAACCCTCAAAGGCGGGTCCCACTGGGCGTGCCAACTGATGCGGGGATAATCCGCACTAGTAAAGGGATGCCCCGAATACTGGAAGTGCCTGAGCACTTAGAGATATAAGTTGGCAGACTGCTTGTTGGTGTGCTTGGCTATCCGAACTCCTAGGTTTCGGATGAAAACCTGCTAAGCACTTGTTCCTCCGACACCTGCAAAACAAGTCCCTTGGCACTACCCCAGGGTTGGTAGCTTCGGTGTGATGATGAGATTTCGTGTACTGAAATATGAAACTCTGTATTCAAGAGTTAGAGAACTTACCCGAAATGGCTGATTGCGATCTCCTTTTATAGGCGTCCTAGAGCGCCTACCTCGACCCCTTTTCCTTGCTGACTCATCATTCTTTTACTCCTCCCCACATATACCTCACGTGAGACTGTACCTCCTGTATCTTGCTTAAGATCTTCTCACGTGCCCGTGTATTTCCCTGGCAATTTCCTTAAGCAGCTGTGTCATCACATTTCCCATTAATAAATGACGCATTCTGTATCATCATGATCTTTCTACAGTGTCGAAGTCTCGGGTGATTTGGTAACAATTTTCATTTGCACTCTATATTAAATGCTATTTAGAATAATGAGAATTAATGTTTTATTTTGAATAAATTTTTTATTATGAATATAATTTGCACTCTATACCAAGTCGCTACCATGATCGCCGTACATGGCATGCAAAATAAGAACGTCAATGAAAAGTGTGTTGTTCAAACTCGACAAATAGAGCTGGAGGTACCATTTCGATCGAAATTCGCCCAGCCCATAAGAACCATGCCGATCATCGCCTTGGCTATCAAATCGGGGAATATTAATTATTATTATTTAAATCAAATATCATTCATTTTGCTGGGAAACGCCCAACATCGATTACATTGGAATTAACATACAACCAAATTACATATCAACCAGACTATACGTCCATATTATTACATTACATAGATCCAATAGAATTGTAATACCGCTTTCAGGGATATTAATTTGCTGTCACGAAAACTATATACAGTTGACAGATAATTTCAGTAGAAAATTGAATATTTAAACTAGTAATTCTAAAAAACTAATAAAACTTATTTAAACTAATATTTGACTATATTTTAATATAATTTAGTATTTAAGACTGTAGTTTGGTTTTGTTTCCAATTTTGTTTTTGTTTTATTTCTTGAGAAAGTCTTGGGTGAGACCTGTCCTTGTGGAGACCAAGAGCAGGGGAATGAGCATTTACGGTTTCTGTTTGATCTCTTAGTCAGTTTATTTGATTTTTCAATCAATGTCCTTGAATATTTTTGTTTTGCCTTGATTTTTCATTTAATTTGATCTTTCGTTCAATTTGTTTGATGTTTCGGTCAATTTTCTTGATCATTTCCTTGGTCAATTTCACCAACGACAAATTCAATCAAGGAAATCGGCGGGTTTAAACCTCACCAACGACAAATTGAATCAATAGCAGTCTCATATTATTTTTGGTCTCATTTGAGACCTGTCTCAAATGAGAATTTGTATTATTTCTTTCCAATTTTTCTATCCTCTTTTTTTATTCAAAAAGACGACACGTATCCCAACGGTTAATTAAAATAATATGTGATTTTCTTTAACCTTTTTAACAAAAAAACCTAGGCTAAATTTAAACTATTATTTGTACAATGTTATTTTTAATATATTATTTTGCAATTAAAAATTTTAATCTAATGAATGCACAAATTAGAATCAATATTATTTTTGGAAAAATTAATGAATATAATGAAGAGAAACAACCCAAGCTGCATGAAATTTTTCCTTCTTGGATCACAACTTTGCCCAGTCAAAATCACTATCCAGTTGAATCAAGCAGAAGTAGACACCGATGGACTTGGCAACACCTACACATGCATCCTAATTCTAGTACATTTTGTACAGTTAGGGAATTCCATTCACATACAAGTGGCTAATTAGTTTTTCGTTTTGCTTGGCTTGACGACTACCGAAATGCTCCTTAATATGTTATCATCGCTGTGGCAAACTTGTGTTCGACAAGTGTCATGCATGTCGAATACTAACTTGGATCAGTTGAGTAGATATCGTTTGCAACTCCTTAACTATAAGATCAAAAGACTTTGTAATTTTCAAGTTTTTTCATCTTATCATCTAGGGTTTTTCTTGGAATCACCCTCAAGTTTTTTTAATCTTATTTGATAGGGTTTTTCTTGAAATCCTTGTCACTTATTTGTAAGAATTTACAAAGTTTTGAGATTTTCATAGTCTGAGGAGCCAAATAAATCACCCCACCTTTGGTGGTTTTAATAATAAAAAAAAAACAGCCCAATTTTGACAGTATGCTGAAATACAATTCACAAACAGCCCAATTTTGTATCTAATTTAGCTCTTTTCAGGCCTTGAAAGCCAAATTTTATCCAGAAGCCCAAGTATTATTCGAACCCACTCGTCCGTTCAAACTTCACTAGGTTCACCCTTAAAGGATCAAGCCAAAAATTGCAGAAGCTAGACTAAAAGAAAAGTAGTTGAATAGAGAAAACGAGATTAAGAAAAGAATAGCAATGACAGATTCATCTTCTACCATTCCGAAAATAGAAAAAGATGTGGTTTGATTGAAAAAGTGTGAAATTCCAGATTTTAAACCGAATTCTTGCCAAAAGATTGAAAATCACTCTAAATCAGAAAATCTCGTTTACTGAAGCTGTGAAAGCTGCACAAGAAGCTGTACAGCGCCAATTAAGTTGTAATATTCCCCTTGTCTTTTTAGTCGTTCGTACTGATTTCTTTGGTATTGCGGTTTAGTTTCAAAAAAATGTACACTTAGAGTTCCATATCAGAATTCAAATTGTAAGTAGATTTCAAAAAGAAAACATAAAAGACAGATATATCACATCCAAGAACTAGTAACATGGTTTGCAACACATGGAGATTTAGAGACAGCGATAATATAGAAAGCTAGGCGACTGGGTTTTACCTCCATGCAAGACATATATATCTTGGTCCTGTGGAGTAAAAGAATGCATGTGTCAATTTCTATTTACCATTACCGTTCATAAGAAAGAATAGATGGAGAATTTTATTCCTACAGGCCTATAAAGACCCTCTCAGTTTATAGTCAGGAAGTAGAAACTGCATGTTGGATAAGGTAGGGGATCAGAAGTAATTTCTGTCAAGGATATGATACAATGCAATTAGAATTAGTTCATACGGCCTTCTGATCTAACCATGTGAAGAGTCTGGTTTCTATGCTAGTTAAGTTATAGAAATGGGAGTGCAGTTGTTACTATGCAACAATGCACATCGAACGTAAAAATCAACAGTAATCAGCATTATTATTCATAAGTTCCAATTAGGCAATTGTTTTTTGGACGTACTCCCAATTAGGCAATTGTTTTTTTTTAAATAAGGCAATTATTATTTAATTAATACTATCTATCTACTATATTAGAAGTGGACCTGTTTTAGGCAAGTACCCAGTCAATTTTGCTTACAAAATAATTTTCCACCTTTTTTATGTTTTCCTTCTCCTTCGTTAAAATAACCTGTTCCCTCGGTTCCCAGTTCTTCATATGCTTGATTATTTTGACCGAAATTTCATGAATCACACACCTCCCTACTTCACTCATTCTACCACCGTCGAATAACACGTATCTCTCCAATTTCATGGGTAAGTCTTCTATAAACTCATTCCCTGGTTTCTCAATCTTCCCCTTCCCTGGTTTTACTTGTTTATGGTTCGTTTCTGATAATCCTTCTCACTTGTTTCATGTATTCTCACTTAGTATGTTGATTTGCGGTTGTTAATACCAATAAAGATGCAACATGCTCCACTTTTACTACTGATTCTCTTGTTTCTCGCAAACTAAGGACTACCTTGTTCTTGTTCTTACTTTAGTAATTCTGTTTCTCCTCCTATGGTTGGATTATGTCTTGTTTTGGATTTTTCCTTCTAATTGTGTTGTATTCTTTGTGGTTTATGGGGGTTCAGGTTCATGCACACAAAGTGTTTGTTTAAATTCCTAAACTAATACTTTCATGTTCTTGTTTTTGTTGTTTAATTCGTCCTTCATATATATGTTGCATGTAAACAAGATTATTATTGCTGAATTCCATTACACTTATGTTTAATTTTGCTAAACAGTTATAATCTTTCAAAGGAAACAATGAATATTAATTACTTATGCTGTTTGTTTTTGATTTGTTGAGGTTATTAAGTGGGGTGTTTCTTCTAAGCCTATATAACGTGGTTACGCATATACGTATTTAACAAGATTGCGATTTAATATGATGGAAAGATATGATCTGAATCCAGATTATAGTTGTTGTTGCAGTAAAATAATCTATTGGCAAACTGATGGTTTAGTATTAGCAATGCGAAGATAATGACCTCATAAGCTAACCTTTGATGGGAAGATCATTTGGTTTAGTCTTAGGCATGACTCTTTCTAGCTTGCTTGACCTATTGTCCATAATTCACAAGGTGGTTAAAGTTTGAGACTTTATCTAGGGTTTGCATAGACATTCTCTGCCTTGAAATGTCTTCTACTGGAGTTCACATATATCCAGATATGATGATATTTAGGTGAAAATTGGCAAAAGCTCATAGCTTAACTGCACAAGTTTTAATAGGCAGTTACTGAAATCAATAGTTCTTTCCTTGATGGTTCTCTTTTCGCATGTTTTACTGCTGCAATGTTCAGGGGTTTATACTAGATAGGTGTTTTTATAGATTTTTTTTATCACTGAGCTTGGTTGTAGATTTTAACTTGGTGTTAGTGAGATCAATTATTCGGTGACTTGGGTTAAGCTCCTAGAGTCATGATCCCTGTTTAGATAGTCTGCATGTTTTTTCTGTGGTAACATCACTTCTGTTTTCCTTTTTGAATGCCACACTGCTCATAAATATGAAAATGGAGCCTAGCTGAATGATGTTTCTGTTTCTGTATTTTATGATTAATCATCGTAGTCTAGCAGCAGTGGAATAATTTTTCCGATCACAAGTTACGGTTGTTTTCTTGTCATTATCTTGTGGTTACTAGCAGATAGATTATAGGAAGTCCCATGTTATAGTCAACCATGATGTATTTCTGGTTTTGTAGCTGCTCTATAGACACTTATATTTTTGACAATACTGTCGTTATCATGAGGTACTACTGCCATAAAAAGTGTTTGGCTTTCTGTTAATCATGATTGGGATTAGGGTTTGCTTACTAATGGTGTTGCGTTTAGTTTTTTGCCCAATTTTTTAATCAGTAATCATTGTAATGCAGCCAAGAAGGGATATTTTTGTGAAGGTCAGCGACGTTGAAATTAAACCATACCCTGTGGCTACAGGTATATTTTGTCAATTACTTTATCTTATTCTCTGTGTCATGAACAGCATGGCACATAACTTTCTTTAATGACTGGAGTGCTCTAAATATGAACATTTTGTGATGTAGAAGTAGAATGTTAATGTCTGAGCATGTGTTGCAATGGCTTACAAGGAGGAGAACAAATGATCAATATGCTTTAATATGTTTTATGTGTGTGTTTCAGGTAGTGTAAGCAATTGTTTGTTATTACATTGAATCAAAACAAGAAATATATTTGAGGCTCTGAAGAAGAAAATAATAAATGGCTGCTGAAAAACACATGGTTATTAAAATTGGAAACGAGCAGCAACAGATGATGACAATTTGCATGCAATCTATATAGCATCAAATTTCTTATTGCATGTGTAAATTGATCTACCTACCAATTCTAATTGCATTTTTATTTGGGCTATAATATTCTACACTTTGCAATAGACTTCGGCTCCTACAGACTGAGTTAGCAACTATTCTTTCAATTATCGTGGTAAGTCCGTCAATTGAAATCTATAATTTTTTGTGTTCAATTCCTTCTCTGCTTCAATGCTCACATACCTGCTATATCGTCCTACTTGTATGTAGCTTCTACAATTACTTTTATCTTTTAATTAGCCTTCTATATATCGTATCTGTTTCTTGCTCCTAATATGCTACTGTGATGTCTAATTTCCCCAAATTTAGCTAAATTTAGTACTTTATTCCAGGGGTTAGTCTAGGTAGATACTGACTGAAAAATTTGACAGGATATAAATGATCATTACTCTTTTATTTTTTTAACTGACCTAATTGCATTAGCTCAAATTGAAGTTGTATTGATTTTAATTATTACAATTCTATGGTTGTTTGAAGTTTGGATTACTACTCGCCATAGTTTCATAATGTCTTGTAGTACTGACAGTTTGTACTTTCATTAGACAACTTAACAATAAATTAAGAGTACATAGCAGTTAGAAAAAATACATCACACTGTCTCACAAACAACAAATTTAAACCATGTTTTTTTGTCCTATAACAGAGTGTAAAAAGAGGCAGAATGATATATTCAAAACCTCACACAGTAGCCATCTCTTAAAATAAACATTTGATAGACTTCCTCTTCAATGCATTCATATACTGTCTTGTACACCATCATACTGAGAGTTTGTACTTCCATTATAAAGCTTGACAATAAATTAAGAGTACATATAATACATAAATTCAAAACTTGGTTCTTCATTTTCCCATGAACCCTGACAGCAGGAATAACTATTATGCTGTTTTTATGAAATTAGCAGAGTATATTCTATCTTCATTCTTAGCATGGTTAATGTTTTAAAATTCTTTTGTCCAGTGACGAATAAAAACCTGCTTTGAATTTAACTGCATCATAGATCTTTGTGGGCAGACATGTTCCCCTTCAATTAAATGATGCCCAGGCGTTTCCCTTCTAACCTCCCAGTATATCATAATCGTGTTTCTTGTTCTCTTTCTTCACTGCTAATTTTGATGATTAAGTGTGTAAATGGGGAAAATGATGGATTTACTACAGTATTTATGCAGTTCATGGATGAATTGTGTAGGAAATATAGCCAAGTGTTTGACTTTCTGTCAATCATGATTGGGATTAGGATTTGCTAACTAATGGTGTTGCTTTTAGTTTTTTGCCCAATTTTTTAATTAGCAAAAATTTCTTTCCTGAACTAATTATTCTTCTTTCTGGACCCCTCTCATTTTTCAGAGGTTTGCAAAAGTTAAATCGGCATGATCACCCGTTGTTTCTCTTACTGTTAGATGCAATGAATCCTAAGCCTAGCCTAATTAATTTGGTATTTCAAATTTCAGGTTCCAAAAGCTGCTTCTTTGTCTTTTCTCCTTCGCCAATTCTCTCCTCAATAAACCTCCTTTGCCAGTTCCCAGTTTCCCATTGGCCGGATCATTTTGACCAACAAACCCTGACGTTGTTGCCTGCTTCATTCATTGTACCTTCACTGACCGACACGTATCAAGCTCAGGAATTCGACGTGTAAGTCTTTTACATAAACTCCCCCTTTTGTCTCAATCTCCCCCGTTCCCTGTTTTTCCCCTGCCGTGGTTCGATTTCCGTTCATTCATTTTGTTTCCTGTAATCCGTTGTTCATTCCGTTATTTGTGTCTACTTGATTGCTCCTTATTCTTTGCCATACCAAGCTTATTTTACAGCGCCCACCAACTGTTTGATTTATTGCCTCTAAGAGTTTTTTAATGCTAATTTCTTGCTAGACTTACTTACTTTATTCATCACTTCATTCTGTATAAATAACAGTGTGAGTATTCATAGAGTCAGTCATCATCATCGTGCTGTTGGTGATCAAGGTTCAATGTTTACTATGTCCAACATTTTACTGATGTGGTTGTTTTTTCTACTGGTGCTCTGATAGCAGCGTTGCACAGTTGGCTCGCATTGTGGTGGAGAAGAACACACTTCCTGATATATAGTAGGTAGAATTCTGTTGCATTCTATGTGATGGTGGTAGATTAGTATTTTGATAACTGCACCATAGACGCTGACAATTTTGGGATGTTTTTGTTTGTTCGTGAGCTGTAACCATGGATTCGAGAAGTAAGGGTTTTCTATTTCATGTGTGAAATTCAGTGTCATTTATGTGTTTCTGATGTCAGGACAGGTTTAAATACTGGTGAAAGTATGTGTGCTTTTTTAGTACTGAACTTCTCTTTTCCTTTTGATATATTTTTGCGAATAGATGGAAGGAGGACTTTTGTAGAGCTCAGATTTATTCAATATCCAGATTTTATGTATTTATTAGTTAATTTCCACTCTGAGTCCAAGTACTTTAGGGACTTAGTATACAGAAACTATAGTGTCATTCGATTTCAAAATGTTGTATATGCAGTGCATTTCTTGTAGTGCATTCATGGTTATTATACGAATCTGGACTGATATACAGATGAATATTTTTGGCTACATTTCACTTTTTGTTTGGGAATTGCTGAATCTCAAAAGTTCTTCAAGATTCTACTTTGAATTTTATGTGTATTTTTGAAGGATAAAAAATGGAAACATTTTTAGAAAGTTGCTACAGATAGTTGTTTGATACTAGGATGCAAAAGACATGAATGAAGATTTGTGTATTTTATTCTCTAAATAGTTTATTTCAAGGCATGATATTTTGATATCCTTTCTGGTTGTTAGTGACATTATATTTTGAATTGCATATACCTGTTTCACTTTTCTTTCTTTTTTTGAACAAAAAGTTACAATATTCATTTCTCAAATTCAGGGATTTAACATCTAAATAAACCTGCCACATCACTAGGTTCTACCTAATTAATATGCCTCTTGAAGCAAACATTAATCAACCTCATCAAGAACTCCTGATCATCAATGGTCTGACTTTGAATAGTCCACAATATATGTAATTTTAGTTGCTTTTCTTTTCTTTATGAGTCTATAACTTTGTGTTGTGAGCTAAAACATGAGAGCAGCTTCTTCTAATTTAATCGAAAAAGAAATTTTTATGGTCTAAAAGTTTGGACGAGCCTGGACGGTACTGAAATATCTGCTTCATAATATCTGCTTCGTAATATTTGCGTAATGTTGTTTCACATTTTTTTTGTCTCAGTCATTGTGATACGGAATTTCAGCTTCTGCTACAAGCTGGAATGAGTAAATTATTTATTTATATTTTACATTACACAGAAAATGAGTGTGAATACCCTTTCAATTTCCTCTCTTATGACTGTGTTATTGTGCATGTAGGCGCATATATTTTTCCCAGAGAACAAGCATTGTGGTGAGGACTGAAAGAAGAGTGAGCAGGTGTGTTCAGGTGTGTTCTGCTACTGGTACAAGCTTTTCTTTATACTACAGTGAGAAAATTATTGTACTATATATTTTACATTACATAGAAAATGGGTGTGAATGCCCTTTCAAATTTCTCTTATTGTGTATCTAGGCGCATATATGTTTCCTACAAAACCAGCATTATGTTGGTGAAAGACTGAAAGAACGGTGAGATGTTGTGTTCTACTACTGAATTGAGCTTATTGAATGCAGAATTTTCTTTAAGACCCTAACTCATAAGTCTCCTATACATACCTCAGCTACTGTAACTATCACCTTGCAAAAAGATAGAACATTTGCATAATCACAAACAACCAATAAAATAGAGACTAAAAGACGAATTTTAATAATTTCCAACATACCATCTGGTGATTCCATATGTATCCATCAGATTTTGTGAGTTCATACTTATTTGATGGATGAAGAAGAACAAAACAGAAAGATTTCGAAAATAGATAGCTAAATTTACTACCTCCGTAGGCTTTCAGTTGTAGAATTAGGCTCAGAACCAATTGGTTGTGTTATGTTTTACTTCAGATTTGAAGCAACCGTAGGCTTCAGTTGTAGAATTAGGCTCAGAACCAATTGGTTGTGTTATGTTTTACTTCAGATTTGAAGCAAAAAAAGAAATGTCCCAATTTTTTTTTACTGCAGGATGTGGAACGAGAATAATTTGGTGTATGACAGAGATTAAGTTACATTAGAAAGAAAATGAAATTCCAGTTAGCTATTATAGTAGTATAAGAATGGTTTCATGATTACTTATTTTAGTTAGTTACACGAGTATGTATTAACCTCAGAATTATTTAACTTTTTCAGTTCCGGCCTCCTTTGTGTATTATTGTTCGTATAAATATTTTTAACAGAATTATCTTTTAGAGACTGTAAGTAATGTTTTTATTGAGCAAATTTTTTATTGGATACGGGCTAAAGCCGCACGAAGTGCGGTGCACCTACCTAGTATATATAAAAGCATGTTAAATTTTGCTTCACCAGATTTCACTTCTGTTCTTCCCGTCGGCAAAGGTCCACCGCTGGACGTGTCCTATCACCTAGGGGACACCTCCTGGTTCATCAATATTCTTGGTCAACGAAAGGCAACTGCCTGATTCATTAACGATTCGCATTCGGTACGCAGTTACCGGCTTTATCTCTAAGGTAACCCCTTCTGGATTTTTGTTTTGCATTTTCTTGGCTACCTTCCTTTGTTGCTTCATATCGTAAGGTCTTTCATGCTTTTTCGAATATTTTTTTTTTATCGCCCACAACCTGTTCGATATATTGTCTCAGTATAGGTTATTTGCTGTGTCTGGATTTTATTTGATTCCGGTTTTATAGTTCGGCTATGAATCTTTAAATCGGTATGATGGTAGAAGGTTTTTTTCTTTTGCAGATTGGTTCTTTTAAGATTGCTGTCTTCCAGTCCCTGCAACATTTATTTATATGTTTTTTAGTTTTTGGTTGATGAACTGTGATGTTTTGTTGTTGCTTTTTGACATGTGTATGTTTGTCTCTTTGGTGCTACAAATCAAAGGAGTATTATTTAATTGAAAATTTAGATAAATTATCAGTGACATAGATTATATTCATATCTACACTTCGTTCTGAATGATTTTCAGCCCTTTATTCTGAATACAATTTTTTGTTCAGTAATGAAGGAGGGAAAAGTTGAGTTTTGTGAGGTTTTTTCCCTTTTGGGTTCCTTTTGTACTGAGCTGTTTAATTTGGGCCATTTTTACAATGGCTGTATCCCTTTGCTTCGTTTGGAAGGTTAGCAGAAGTCTGTAAGTACCTGGCTTAAGGATAAAGGGCAGAGTCATGTCTGATACCTGCATATGTATTGAATCTGATGGATAGTTGGGTCATTAAGGCCTCACATGTATGCAATTTTACCTTTGATTTCAGGGCAGATGCTCATATTTCTGCACTTAAAATTCCATACACCTAATAGTAAGTAGTCATTTAGCTGGAAATATGTTTTGATAGAAATTTTACAATCAAAATTCAGACCATGATGATGATGATGGCCTGGACAAAACTCTCACAATCATAGCTGGTGTGGCTCTTTTGCTTCTCCAGTTTTAACAACCTTATTGTGCGATTTGGGATACTCATTGCTCCTCAATACATACTCTTTGATCCTCAATAGATACTCTTTGTTCCTCAATAGATTTTTGGCATTTCAGTAGTGGACACAGTCACCATCTTCTGTTGAAAATTAAGGAATTAGTTATGTAACATATCTTAACTTTTAATTATCACTTGCTAATGGAGATTGTCTTCCTGCATGATAGCTGACTGAGCCTATCATAGTTATTGTAGATTATGGAATAGACATAAGTATGCTATACTCATGAATAATTTTATTTAGATTAACCTGTGCTGAGGAATTGCTATCAGCTCATGTTAGTTGGATTCATTTGTTTTACTAGCTAATTTGTTTTATCAGTTAGTAAGATTCATTTATTTATTTGTGCAGTCTAAGTGTTTGTTTTTTGGTGCAAAATGTGTTTCATCTTGCCACAACTTTGTCAGATAAATTCGTAATGCCTGTTTCATGACTCAGAAATCCATTTTCCCTTTTGTTGGAAATTTGAAGATGGGCAGTTATTTTGCATTAGGAAATCCGTAACCCACTGTCAACTTTGCCCATAAGTATAGATTCAAGACTACTGACCCGTGTGTTAGAACGGCTATCAAAATTTCTGCGTCCTATTTTCCAAACTCCGGCCATTTGTTGCTGAACATTTGTGTTGTTATAATTGCACGGCATGATGTTTTTTGCATTGGAGAATATCATTTGCTGGCTTGTCTATCATTTTCTCATGTGAATCTTGCTTTGGAGTTTGGTGCGCTTAGTTTCTTAAAATTTTTGCCGGACATTGTACTTGTTCAGTTTTCTTCCTTTTAATCATGGTAATCTGTGTATTAGGCTATTGTATTTGTGTTCTAAATATCTTTGATGTTAGTGTAGTTCTAACGGAATTTTTGAACATGCATCTTAGAGTCTTTTCCATTAAATATGATTCTGATTTGTGTACCATTTATATTTTGACTCCAAACCTGAGAAGAGAATTTTAGGATATATTCTGGTGAGAACAATTCTGATGACATTTTTATGAACATAATGGACTTTCCTGTCAGCTATGACTTTGTGTTCAGGAAGGTCTGCAAATAATTTTAGACGTGCATTTTCCTGAACTGTGAAAACTGTCCCTGCTCCCATTCCACCCTGGTTTGCTTAGCCATGCCTCCCTATTTGAGATGGAGTGAGTAAAAAATAGAAGTTTGGTTTGCTTTAACTTTGCCGAAGATGTCTTTTCTAAAACAATTAGTTTAGTATTTGTTTTCCCATATTATGCACCATTGCTTCTTTTGATATGGGCTAAAGCCGCACGAAGTGCAGTGCACCCACCTAGTACAGTACTATCAAAAATTGCAATTTTAGTTTGTTTCGGCACCTCCGTTTTGTGGTTTACATTTTCTCCATTCTTCTCTTTCACAAGCAATTCCCCAATTATCTTGTCGCTTCTCCGATCAACGTTCGTATTTTTCTGATTTCTGCCCATTTCTGTCATTGCCACCTGTAAGTTCTAGATACTCTTTTCTGGGGTTTTTGTGGTTCGTATTTGATGTTATGGTTTAGATGGTTTGATTGTGTGATTTTAATCTTATTATAATCTAATTACCTATTAAGATGAAGTGCTTAACTTTTTGATTCCTTTAGGAGTTTGAGATGTGTTGAATAAAGCTTTTACTTTTAGCATCTGTTGAGTTTATGGGGGAATTTCGTTTTTAGTTTTTAACATTTCATGCGTGGTTAAGTAAGAGTGTAAAATGTACCTGAATTCTATCCAGTATTTCAAAATTATGTGTATCTGTAAGGTATTCATGGTTACATGTCATGCACTTTCACTTTATGTATCTTTATATAAAGCACGGACGCTTCTACAGCGTTTTCATTGTTAAGTTTTTACATAATGTTTGCTGTCTTTGCAGTTTCTGATAGGCAAATTATCTACACCTCAACCTTTCATTTTGATACCTTAGTCTAACCTTTTCTTAACTTTCTAAATTATTTTGCCATTTTAAGGCACATCTGCATGTGTAATGACTTCTGTAAAAGTATATTTTAATATGGGAATGAAATCATTTAAGTATGCTGATACATGATTATATTTTAAATTTTCCTAGGATTCATGTAGATATTAAGCAAGTTTTTTCTATTGGCACATCAGGTACCAGGAGATCGACTGCTGATTACTCTGTCGGCAGCTTGACGTCTTGAATTCCTCCGTGAAGGGCTCTGAGTCAGATTCCGAAGTCCCCTGCTTGCTGTACCTTTACTTCCTACTTCGAAGAAATAGCCTCAGTGGCAGGTTTGTCCACAAACCTTTAACTTTTCCAATCTTTTGTCTTCCCTCAGTCATCAGATTCTAACATAGTTAGCTTAGAACTCGTGTGGAACTGTAGATTATGACTTGCTTCCTTACAATTTTGTCTATACATGTCGCACAAACAGTTGTGTTTTTAAAGTCTATAGCTTTTTGTTGGTGTTTGAAAGCCAATTTCTGTTTAAGCTCTATTTGATTATGTTTGTAGTTATCTCACCTTCGCCTTCTTCGAGTTATAATTTTCATAGTCATTAGTTGAGAAACAAAGCTGGTTTAATATTAATATTAATACATATATAGACTCTGCTTGAATTGTGTATTTGCTTGACTGAGTTATAAATTTGGTGTTAAAGGATGACGACCTCCCTAAATATTACCCAGGACCAGGAGACTGTTTTTGTCCTTTATTATTTTAATTGTTTCTGTCTTACTTTGCTTGTTTCCTATTTTAGACATGATTCATCATTGTTTTATACCCTCCATCAGTTTCTCTCCACAATTTTACTCTCCTTAATCTTCACCTAGAAAATAGTGACTGAGATGAAAATTAGTGTGAGGTAAAATAATTTAAATATGAATTAGGTTGACCTTTCATTGTATTTATTTGTTTTGTGGCAGTATATTGTACCATAATGGTTAGGGATAATCTTGTTGCATGAACGGATGAACCTGAGTAGATTTTGGAAGTTAATGGTGTTGCCTTATTTCCATCTTTTTTTAGTCATCGTCCTCTTTTGTGTCAGCTATAAATTGACACCCATTTTCCCTAAAAATTATTACATTAAAGTGATAGTATCCCAATTGTTTGAAAACAAGAAATTCATTAGCCTTCAAATCATAATGCTCTGCAAATTCTTTCCAGCCATTCCTAATGAAAACACCTTGATTGTTACCAATTGTCACCTTCTCCAACTTCACATCCCATATTCGTACGTAGGGCCGGTGAGTTGAGCAATCTTTCCTAGCAGACCACCAAACTTCTGCACGAAAAATGACGGAACCTTGATTTCTGTAGTGCATAAGTGCGGAATGAATGACTTCATAAACTCGCCGTACGGAACTGGATCCGATCTCTTTGGACGGCCGGGACGTCTTTTGATCATCGGCATCTCTATGAGAATAAAAAAATAGTAGCCAAGACAAGTTTAAAAGAGGATGTTTGAATGACTATGAATGAAAACATGTGGGTATATATACTAGAGACTCATCAATGTTGATAAGCACTGAATTTATTAAAGTTGATAAGATTGCAATTTTTGATAAGTTTTGAGAATTAATATTCATACCTTATTTCGAATATTCTTTTACTAATTGAGAATATTATGAAAACTGTCAATATGTTATAAATTGGCAAAATCTCATGTATTTGAAGAGTTTAGGATTCATGTTCATGCACACAAGGTGTTTGATTAAATGTCTAAACTCTTACTTTGGCCTATGATTTCTAATATTCCCAAATTTAGCTAAATTTAGTACGCCCGGATGACATATAATTTGCTATAGTGCTTTGCTGCCATGTTTTTGCTTTTGTAAAAAGAATCTTCCTCCATTTGTGTGTTCTGAGGCGAATGTGATTATTTTGTAAGTCTTTATATATTCCTATGTTCTCAATCCTCCCCCTTCCTTGTTTTCCCTCGCTCATGGTTCGGTTTCTGCTAATTCTTCTCATCGGTTTCTGTATTTAGATTTTCTTAAATTAGTTTGTTCATTTTCCTCAGAATCAACAAATGCCTATTATCATTAATATATGCCCACTAGGTGTTTGATATATTGCCAACATGTATTTCTCATCACCCATTTTTGTATTCACTGCTTTTTATTAATGCATCTCAACTGTTTGACAAAAGGCTGCAACTAAGTTTTATTTTTGTACTAAAAGACGATCAAACAGACCAATAAGAGCAGTGTGCTTGATAAGAGCAGATCATGAATTTTTTAAAGAGGTTATTGTCCAGTAAGGACATGCTTTGGAAGGAACTAGGATATATTGCACGGTTTAAACGCATGCATATCAGTTTATTATAACTGCCTTTGCAAATTCCGTTGTTCATTCCATTAATTCTGTCTACTTGATGCTCCTTGTTCTTTGCCATACAACCTACTTCTGCCCCGCAATTAATACCAGTACTTTGCTCAATATTCGTGTTCTTGAAGTACTCATATCTAATTCTGACCTGCCTGTAGTTGCACTGTTTTGTATGACATGCTTGTTCCGTTTAAATCTGATCAATCTCCATGTATGTCTTTCTGAAGTTTTGTTCTTCATAAATTAGAGTAGACAAATGGTGAGTGAGAGACAGAAAAACAGAGACAAGGCAACTTAGTTTTAAGAATAATGTTTTAGAAAATTGGAAAGGACGGTTTGTACTTATTGTTGTGGCCTGTGACAGATTCGATTGGCTTATTTTTGGTTTTACTATTTTTGCTTCCCACATTGTTGTGTGCTATTTTTGCTTCACACGAATGCTTCAGGTCCAAACAAAGAAACAATATACTTTCTCCATTTTTAATGGTCTACCATTTGTCACTCTATGCTATGTATATCTTAGTGTAATTATCTTCAGTTCTGATTTATAAATTGCTAACACCATTATAATAGATGATACAGGTTTACAAATTTGATGCGGTTGCTCTTTCATCAAATGCTTAATGTTAAATCCTTAACAAGTAAACCTTTCTTGCTCCTAATATGCTACTGTCATGTCTAATTTTGCCCAAAATTTAGCTAAATTTAGTACTTTATTCCAATTGTTCTTATGTTGACGAAATGTGAATTAGTGATATCATTAATTTAAGCTGTTTCACTGCTGAATGTTTCGGTACTGGAATGAAATGATTGAATGTTATAGGGGTTAGTCTAGTACTGGAATGAAATGATTGAATGTTATAGGGGTTAGTCTAGGTAGATACTGAATGAAAGGAGTAAATGTTTGACAGGGATGTAACGTGATCATTACAACTTTTCTTGATCATGAAATATATCACAGTCAGGACGTATGTTACAGTACATGCACTTATTTCTAGACTTTGATTTTTTTTTCCCTTTTTAGACTCCAACGAATTTTTACACTTTGAAATATTCTTTACAGGTTTCATACAGTTACGCTACTGCATAGGTTACACGTTATAGTAAAAAAAAAAAAAGAGTTTCTCCGGCCAAGTAGCGGCGGAGATTCCATAGCCAGCGAACCTCCACATACACAGAGATAGGTTTCATATTCAAATGCTTCGATCCCCGCGGATTATGGCCAATTGCATGTTGAACTCTCAATGCTTCGATAAATTAATCTGCAGCTCTTTCTCAACATTGCCGCGAATTCCGCTCCCTTCTTCAAGGTATAATCTGCTGCAGCACCTTCTGTGTTTATTTGTTTGTGTGATGAATTGATGCAAATTCTACTTGAAATACATGTTTAATTTTAGGGAGATTCATCTGTGGTACATAAAACCTAGCGAATTGAAGAGCGAAGCTGTACTAAACCAGTACGTTGATATTCTATCGCCTGCAGAGAAACAAAGGGTTTTCCGGTTGCACGACGAGGAGCTGAGGAAGGAGGCACTGTTAGCTCGCGCTCTGGTTCGCACCACCATTGCCAGATGTATGTATGAACTTCTTTACGACTTAGTATGAATCCTATCTTATTTCATGATTGTTTGGTTAATATTGAGCTGCTCTAGATCAAGTAGGTTCTCATATTAGTCCGGAATCACTGAAGTTTGTGAAGAATTCTCGAGGAAAACCTGAGGTATAATTTGTTGATGAAAATGTCACTATTTTATACGTATGATCCTTGGTTTACTGGTTAGAATGAGCTGTTCAGGTGGACTGGCAGCATAGAGATGATTGGCAGCCGCCACAGTTGCATTTCAACTTGTCACACACTTCTTCATTGATTGCCTGTGGAGTTAGCATTGATTCCCCTGTTAGTATATTCTTGACCTTTGAATTGTCATGCTTCTGTTTTTGCTTGGTGCTGCTGGTGTGTTGTTTAACTTTCCACATGTTTGTGCAGATTGGCATTGATGTGGAAAAGAAGAATCGTGTGATGAAGAACAACATCTTGTCTTTTGCTCGGCGGTTCTTTTCAAAACACGAGATGCAAGTGTTATCTGATATTCCTGATCCCCAACTTCAGCACCAAGAGTTTGTGAAAATATGGACTCTTAAGGTTAGTCTGTAGTTTTAAGCTGTTCAGTACCAATAAAGACATGTGGTCCACCTGCTCTTCAAGTGAAATTATGAACCCGTAGTCTGTGGAATGGTTATTTTTTAGGAAGCCTACGTCAAAGCATTGGGCTGCGGCTTCTCAGCTGCGCCGTTCAAAACATTTACAATTCGAGTTAAGGATGTAGAAGGAGGACGCTTATTGGAAAATTCAGTTTCTGAGGTATGTCAGAGAAATAGATTGCCTTCGTGTTGAGTAATTGCATTGTGTATATATTGCCTGGTGTTGCATCAAAATCAGCTTGCCATCAGGATTATCATGATTTAGGGGAAAGAGATTGTAAGAAGCATGAGCATTATGAATCACATTCTCTTATGTCATAAATCATAATATGTCCTCATATGTACTTTTGGTACTTCCTTATTTGCTGGAGTGAGATTCAGTCATTAGCTGAAACCACACTAAGACAAATGCTAGCATGTGTTATTTATTACTCCAAAGTATGATGTGCTTCACTAATTTATCTAGTTTTCACAGGGGTCTGAGATAGTGGTTGATTCTTTTGACGAGGACACAGAACTCACGAGCAATTGGGAGTTTGTGCTCTTGGATTTAGCTGGTTCACATTATGCTGTTGTATGTACTGAAAAGGACCATGTTATTGAAGGTTAGATGGCTTTGTGAATGACATTTTATAATTGCTAAGTGAAATAGTTTTCTAAATCTGTATTTCCTTGCTTAGGTAAGCATAAAGTTCCAAAGAAATTGATGGTATGGAAGACTATCCCTTTCCTTGAAGACAAGCTAGTTTCAGGAACAGAAGAAGTTAAAATCATCAATGGCTCCACCTGAGATGCTTGTTTGGATAAGTTATGGTCATCAAAAAAGTGCATGCATGTTTCATAGGCATTCTTTGGGTCATAACCGATAAGCTTTCATTAAATGTACTGATAAGTTTAAGCTTTCATAGACCATGCTATGTAATTAAGAATTGAATTTCATAGTAAATGTAATGTTCATTTCATGGAATGTTCAGATTTTTTACTCTCCCATTCCTTGTCGTTCCCCATCTATGTTTACAAAGATCTATGTTTACAAAGACCAAGTACGTACTATAAGGGACCAAATTTATATTTGAGACCTGTGTCTACAGATTAGTTGAAGTTGCAAAATGTGTACGTGGCCTGCGTTATCAGGCTCAGCTGTGATAAAAACGGCTTATCAGGCTGTGATAAAAACGGCTTGGAAAGAGTGAAATCCTTATTCTCTTTGGATTTTGGTAAATTTTACTGATTTGTTTTAAAAATTGGTTTGATTTTCCTCAGAAATCATACTATATATCACAGCTTTAAAAAAAATTGTTTATTCGAATCAAACCTTGTACTTCTTAATTGTAAAATTTTGAATCTTTTTGTGATTTTTCAAGATGTTGAGAAGTACAGAAAAAAAATGACGTGGAGAAGATATTATGAAGAGCGTAGAAAGTCCGCGTGATTTTTAGGAGAATATCAGAGGAATTAATTAGTGCATGCCTAAATGTTTATTAATGTGAAAATTCGTTTTAAAATATTAATGTGATATTATTAATATGTCATTAACAAGTTTGAATAGAAAAATCTGTACGTCTAAAGAATATTTTATACACAATAATACAAACATCAATATTTAGACTAAATAGTTTCATTTGACTCATACTTTGACCGAATTATGGATTTTTGGCCCCAAAATTGAAAAGTATAGTTTTCTAGCCCTAACATTATTTTTGGCCTTTTAGACGAAACCGTTTGGTCTTTTTTGTTTTTTTTGCAAATGTAATGATTTTTTATTGTTAGGATAAGATTATTTTTACCTTTACCATATGGTGTTCGCTAACGTATTACTAAATATTTTCATCTAAAAGGATAAAAATTCTCATATTTTGAATGTAAGGGCTAGAAAACTGTACTTTTCAAAGTTGGGGCCAAAAATCCATATTTCGACCAAAGTAAGGGTCAAATGAAAGTATTTTGGAAAAAAACACTGCTTAAATGTGTAATTAATGTGCCATACATACTGAAACTAAAACTTGCATTTCTCGTGCGGTTCACATTTAATTATGAAATACAAAAATACATAAATAGTAAACTTATAAAAGCTTTTAGCTCAACAAAACAATTCAAACGTATGTATTGTTAAGATCAACACACCACACAACCTACAGCCTGAATAGGTGTACGTGCACGAGACGGCACGTATGTATAAGTGTTGGATTGCTTATAATTGTAACATAAACAAAGAGGAAAATGTCATTTAACTAAATTTATAGATGATATATGTATATTAGGCATATTCATGTGAAATAATAAATGACATTTAGGCTATAATATTTTGTGCAATTAAGATTAAAATCATAAATTAATAATTATCTTTAAATTTTGCACGAGTTTCTCACGAATTGTAATGAGCTTTATTATTTCACAGGAATCGATTGTACAAAAACTTCATAAAAATTGAAGACTTGTAAAAATTTATTTATTTTATTGCAGAAATCATGTGATTCAGCTTAAACATCCACCAGGAACAACAACTGTCTTAGGATTGATTAGTTTTATGGTTGCTGTCATCCAATATTTTGATTTGTTAGGATCTATTGGATTTTCTGAACACACAGAATCTAAAAGTGTTTCTATTTTACAAAGTTTTGTACTTTGAAGCACAAAAATTTGTTGTTCTTTAGTATACATACCCCCCCTCCTTAAAAGGGAAGCAATTTTATTAGGGCTAATATTTAGCGCCTCTGGTTTTGGTAATTTAGATTTCTTTTTCATGTATTCTAAATAACCTGGAACTCCTACTTTAAGAGCTTTTCTTATTTTTCCTATATGTACAGGATTATTATTTAGAGTGAAAATTATCCTATCTGTGTATTGGACAAATGGATGATACAACAGACATAAATTATTCCCAATAATAAAATCTATTCCAGATTCTTGTTGATATACAGTTGGAATATGAAATATTTCTCCTGCTATCATTATATTAAGATTTTTACAGACCTTAGAGAGTATGATATGTGATCCATTTCCAATTTTTACTCTTATTGGTCTTTCTACATTTACCCAATGTTCTTTAGGTATTACATTTTTGCTAGCAACACACATGCTTGCTCCGGTGTCTACATAGCAATGTAATTCAATTTGTTTATATCCAGAAAATTTTAATTTTCCTTTTGTATAAATTGAATTTGAGTTGGTAATATTGCTCATTACAAAGTTTGTAGGTTAATATGTAATTATTACAAACTATGTGGGTTGTTCTTGTAAATAGACAAGAGTTAAGAAAAAGGCATTTTTGCCCTTGGTCTCTCATGAGACGCGTCTCTTTTGAGAATTGTCTACTTGCAAAAGCAAGAGTACGATTTTATAAGAGAGACTTGAAATAAGAATATGATTCTGACGTGCAATTCAAACATATTACGCACATGCAGGTTTCGATCATTTATATGACTAAATTAATTTATTAATTAAAAATTTTCACATTAATTAGTTTCATTAATAAACCATATTCAGAATGACTATATATATATCCGGTTTTCATATATTTTCATCAAAAAAATAATTCAGCAAATTAATTGCACATTATTTGCCCAGTACTATTGTACATTTAATTAATGGAAGAGACTACAGTCCAGTTTTTCTTTTTTGACTGAAAGTTCAGTCACGTAAGAATACCACATAAAACAACCTAATCTATTTTTAGAAAATTTTGAATTTGAATTTAAAGTTATCTTTACCTTTAAAAGTTAATCCAACGATGGTAAATTGTTTGACTGAACCTTCAGTCACGGGACTGTAGAATTTTCCTTAATTTAGTGCCCAATATCATTATGATGTGAAAACTATAGTATTATGGCACTTTTAAAAAAAAAATATATACTTTGCACGCCCCTTGCCCATGTCGTCAAAAACTCAGAAAGTAAACTACCGGAAACTGTTGTGATATTCTGTTGCTAATGCAACATCAAAACAAAAAATGTTGAAAAAACACAAATCAAAGAAAAACACAAACCCAAGAAAAACGCAAGCAATTTTATTAAGGTCTTTTTTCCGTTTCTTTAACCGCGTCGAATTCGAATCACAAATTTATTGAAACGTAATTCTAACTAATTTAGTTGCAGTTTATTCCCAGCTGCCAAATTCTTCATTCATCACCTTCAATTACCGACGCATCCAAAAGCTTGGAACTGTTATCTTGTTCAAGAACTCGAGTAAATGGATTCCCAGGTGAAAATGGCAATCTTGTTCTTCATCATGTCGCTTTATAAATTCATTCCAACTCCAACAACCCAAGCAACACCGCGTTGATTTCCTTCGATCGATTCCAACCTGGAAATCATAAACCAAATGTAACCAAGTGTTAGAATAACTGTTGAGTTTCTATTTACAAATTTAATTGATGCATGCATGTACAATTGTAAACACATACTGTAAAAATAAATAATTAGCTCTCATCCCAGTCAAACAACATAACTCTATTTTATAACTCTTTCCAAATCCATCACCAATAAATAAACTAACCCTAACTGAATGAATTCATAATTGGCCGGACTGTGCAACCAACTTCAGAACTTCAGAAGTTGGTGTCATAAAGCATCGACGGTGTCAAGTATGCGGACATCAGATAGTGTTATCACAGTGGGGAATTGAATGAAACATCAAAATGAATGAAACATCAAGGTAAAAAATGAATGTTCAAGGGGAATTGACTGAAAGATCAATCAAACTGACTAAAAAATCAAGCAAAAACAGTAAATGATCAATCCCTTATCCTTTGGTCTCCACAAGGACAGGTCTCATCCAATACTCTCTCATAAATAATATATTGGCGATCATGAATTTTAGAAAATATATAGGCGTAATTATTTAATTAATTTAATAGTATTCCTGTAAATTCATGAATTTTGTCCAACTATTCCATAATAACCATGATCATAAACTCTAGTTTTTTTTTTTGTTGGGTAGTTACAGGTAGCTACTTATATTTACTACAGATGTGACGGAATGATATCAATATAAAAAGCGTTGTAATTATTAAAAAAATGAAATTCTGAAATCGAAAAATAAAAACTCTAATTATAAAACCAATCGAAAGTATGAATGGTCATGGATCACTGGAACCTATTAACATTCAGTCACCACTCACCACCAACTACAAATGCATGCTCTGAGGAAGAAATTGAATATCCAATGCTAATGCACGAACTGTTTAAGTTTAAAATTCATAAGGTTTTCCACTAGCTAGTAAAATATGGTAAAAAAAAAAAAAAATCAAAAATCAAAAATTTGGCTTTCGATCTTATTGTAGATCATCTCATTTACATTAAATTAGTACAAGTAAAATCATAGTGATCGATATCACATGATAAATTGCAATTTACGTGCAAGTTACGTGTTATTAAAACATATTTAAAACATTTCACATGAATCAATCTCTTTATTAAAACATATTCAGAACAACTATATTCGATCGCCTTTGATTAAATATAAAGTTTTATAGGTCCTGCAATTATCAAAAAGTTATTTTTCACTACCAGAATCCATTTAGACTCTTTTAACCGATTAAAAATACTTGATGTTGTATGGAACTATCATTATCTAATAATAGTAAAAACTTTGATGTCTCTCTGTACGTGCCGAAGCGTACGTACGCACGCCGTTTAAATTTATAATAAATAATACATTAACACAAACCAAAAACACAAAATACAAAATAATGATCCTAATTGTAAATCTCATTTATTACAAATTTACTAAAACGTCCGTTATAAAATAATTTAAAGGCCTGCATTTTCTCTCTCAGCTCCGCATCCATTTTCATCCTCTTCAGCTCTGCGAATCTCCGCAATCCACGTCGTTGAGAAATGCCTCCGCTTCATTGAAGATAGTCATCTTAAAGATCGATTCGAAAACTATGTATTAAAGAAACTTAATAACGTCGGTATTAAGTTAATTAAGTTTCTTCACATCCTCAAAAGTTTACATTTCATTAAGAAGAAAGAATGTCAAATTCATCCTCTCCTTTGTTGATGGTATCAATGTACATAAATGTGTTGGATCTCTGCGAACTATATATATTAGTTGAAACAATTTGCACGTACTTAAAAATAACGTGCAATAAAATCATACGAATACCGTGCAACGATCTTTTTTTTTTTTTTTTTAAATTGAAACCACCATTGGTGGGAGGGATATATTAGGCTCCTCAAACCCTTAAAATAAACACAAATTACAAAATAGCTTCAGTTTTAGTGCTAACTAAAGACTGAAATACACATAGTAAACTAGTTAGCTATGAGACCTATAGGATTCCCCGTAATCCTTGAAGTTGATGCTTAGAAGGAATTCCTATGAATAACTTGTTACCCTAATGCACCTACCCTGGTGCATCTTCACCCCAAAACAAGTCATTCACAGGCCATCCTTCCAAAATCAGTTGAGAGGATTTAGGGGAAAATAAGGTAGTAAAAGCTGCCTTGCAAAAATTGAGCTGGTGCTCTATTGGCAGTGATTGTAATCCCTTCAATACACCTTGGAATTGGACAGCTGGAGAGCCTCCATGGGAGCTTGGGTGTATAAGATGAGTAACAAAAGAGGTTGAGCTGGTTTCTGCATTGCCACCACCTTTGTTAAATAACAAAGGGTCTTCTACCTGTAAAGAGAAAAACCAGCAAAATCAGAAGTTCTAGGCAGACCTTATATAAGGAGTACCTAATCTATCCAAAATGATAAGTCCTCTAAGTTTCTGTGGGGAATTTGTGACTGTAAGGTTGCATGATATACAGTCCACAGAGGACATCTTAGCTAAGAAGTCAGTAACTGAGTTACATTCCCTAAAAATATGTACCACTTTGCTGGCATAATAGCTCAGCTCATGACAGAGACTTAGAACTGACCAGTTAGCTATAGAAGGCTTTTTAATTCCTTCTACTGCCAATTTACAGTCAGATTCTAGAATAAAAGGTGAGCCCAGCTCCAACCCTTTTTGTAGACCAAATTGAATATCTAGAAGCTCAGCATGCAGAGGAGAAGAGGCCTTAGTGTGACTTCTATACATGGCTATTACTAGCCCAGCAGTATTCCTTATCACTACCTCTAATCCCACCTTATCACATGAGATGAATGATGAATGATCCATCAACGTGCAACGATCTATCCCTACGTGCATATAACTTGCAATCGAAATGTATTCCCGTTTCTATATACCACATTTATCTACTATCCTCTACACAACCAATCATATTATGCCACTTGTCTAAATTTACTTAACTCCTATAACTTGACTTTAATCCTACTAACTTTTACTGAACTATGATTAACCAATTTCTAATTAAACTAAAATATATTCCTTTTTACCAAATATTTAAAAACTTTATCTAAAACTAATATACAATAGTATTGTATTGTTATTTAAAAAGTTTAGCTTAATTGTCATAAATTTATCACTGCGGTAAATAAGTGGGGATCAGGGTCTAAGTTTAATTAAGGAAAAACGTTTGCTAGAAGAATCCAAAAAGGAAAAGGGTCGGTTGGAATTTCATTCATTCTAAACTTAAGGAAAAACAGCAAAAAAGGTTGGAATTCTTTTCATTTTAGGTTTTGGAAATTTTATAGAAACCAAACAGGCATTGGGTATTTATTTAGGCAAATAAGATCTATAAATAAAGGGTTTAGGGATATCGTTTTGTAGTACCCCATAACAAATTCTTCGGGTGTTTTCGCTTTAATTCCAAAAAATTCAAGATGTCTGACGAGGAGGATTACGGTTTCGAATACTCCGATGAGGAGATGGAAGATGAAGATGTTGATATTGAAAATCAATACTACAACTCCAAAGCCTTGGTTGAAACCGATCCCGAAGCCGCGCTCGAGGGTTTCGCTGAAGTCATCGCCATGGAAACCGTCAAGGCCGAGTGGGGGTTTAAGGCCCTGAAGCAAACCGTGAAGCTCTGCTACAAACTGGGCCGGTTCAAGGAGATGATGGATTCCTACAAGAATCTCCTTACTTACATGATCGATTCCGCGGTGACGCGAAGCTGCAGCGAGAAGACCATCAACAGCATCACGGACTTCGTCTCGGGGTCGGCGAACCGGGACGTAAGCCTGCTGCAGGAATTCTACGAGACGACTCTGCGAGCTCTCGAGGAGGCCAAGAACGAGCGGCTCTGGTTCAAGACAAACCTCAAGCTGTGCATGATATGGTTCGACAACCGCGAATTCGGCAGTATGAGCAAGATCTTAAAACAGCTGTACGGTTCATGCCAGAAAGAAGACGGCTCGGATGACGAGAAGAAAGGAACGCAGCTGCTGGAGATCTACGCGGTTGAAATCCAGCTCTACACCGAGACCAAGAACAAGAAGAAGCTCAAGGAGCTGTACCAGAAAGGCCTGTCGATAAAGTCCGCCATACCGCATCCCCGGATTATGGGAATAATCCGGGAATGCGGCGGAAAGATGCACATGGCCGAGCGGCAGTGGGCGGAGGCCGCCACCGACTTCTTCGAGGCCTTCAAGAACTACGACGAGGCAGGAACGCAGAGGCGAATCCAGTGCCTCAAGTATCTGGTTCTCGCAAACATGCTCATGGAATCTTCTGTAAACCCGTTCGACGGTCAAGAAGCAAAGCCGTACAAGAACGACGCTGAGATTCTGGCCATGACAAACCTCGTAGCAGCATATCAGAGGAATGAGATTTTCGAGTTCGAGAAGATTCTTAAAGGTAATAGAAGAACCATAATGGATGATCCATTCATCAAGAACTACATTGAAGATCTGCTCAAGAACATCAGGACTCAGGTGCTGCTCAAGCTCATCAAGCCTTATACGAGGATTCGCATCGCATTCATCTCGAAGGAGCTTAATGTGCCGGAGAAGGATGTGGAGGGATTGCTGGTGTCGCTCGTGCTGGATAATCGGATCCACGGCCATATCGATCAGGTCAATCAGCTGCTGGAGCTCAGTGACGGTTCGAGGGGCATGAAAAAGTTTGTTGCTATGGATAGATGGAATACACAGCTCAAGTCTCTCTCTCAAACTATTTGTAATCGAGTTGGTGCCTAGCTAGTTCCACATCTCATGTAACCGCAAATTAAATTTCAGTTTACATCTTTTATTAATTAATGTCAAAGATTACTAAAAGTACCGTGTGATAAAAGATTTTTATTTTTATGGCAGACTAACATCAAGGATTTTAAAAAGTAATTTGAATATGTCAGAATATTAGAATGAAATCCAATTGATAAAGGGAACCTACATATACGAATTTCTTTTTCATTATTATAATAGTTCTCTCCTGTATCATTACTTAGTTAATTAACTAATTAGGATCAAGGTTTAACACTTTCTTTGGTCGATGTTTTTATCTTTTTTTGTGATTGCAAGTACCGGAAGAAAATGAAAGACAATGAGAACAAGAAAACAAGGGTTTCGGTATTTGATAAATTTTGCCTGAATGCATAATAACACAAAAATCTCTTCATGATCATGTTGAAATAACAATTGTTCAGATTAAAACCAACAAGTGCTTATCAAAAAAAATAAAAAATCGAAGAAAATTAAAGTGAACATATACTTGATTGATTTTGAATAATAAAAATATAGCGAATTACCTTTTCTTCTATTAACTAATTTTTATGCTGTATAGCTATTAAAAACAAGCTGATGAGGTTTCAGAAAATGAATCGTATAGTATAAAATTTATTTGGTTCTAACAATATGAGTTTTCTAATGTTTCCAAGGGATAATAATTGTTCGCGTAGCTATAAAATTGGGATGATTTAAAATATTAACTAGGTCGAGAATTTCCAAAAGTACTATATTATATAATTAGTTCAAAATGAAAAATTAAAATGGAAAAAAATCAATCAATCTAATCAGTGGCATATACAGAGATTAAAGTTAAGAGAAGTCACAATAAAATATAAAGAAATTATAGGTACTTATTTTAATATAAGAGTAAAAATGCAATTTTAGGGTAGGCCTGGCCCCCGGGGTATTTCACTCAAAAGAACAAATGAGTGTAGAAATTCAAAAATGAAGAGTTGTATGGTGTATTGTGAATTTTAAAAAGTATTTATAGAGTTGGAAAAGAATGTTGAGGTGATTTAAACATAAATTTTAAAAGAAAACCAACAGATGAGGAGTAAATTGAGTAGGTATGCCTATAAAAGAAACATAGTACATTTGGTAAAATTAGATGATAAAACAACACACGTGCTAATTAAAGTGTCATCCAGAAAAAACAATACCGTTACAGTTTTAACACATGATGTCCCTATCCAAAATTGATTCGAGATGAACATTCATGTAAGGTCAAGAAATAAATTAGGTCTTATTCTTATTCTAATTGCATACATAGTTTAAGGTGAACAAGCTTTTGATAAAGCATTAATAACACAATATAATTTATTAAGATTTCAATTAAGTCATTCAACATGAAGCAAAATAAATCATTAAACTACCATTTTAATTTAAACTTTTGGTAAAAGATGAGTGACACACTTTTGATACAAGGAATTTTTTTGACAAACTCATTATTAAACATAGTAATTATTGCAGAATTACATGGGAAATACTCATAATCTTCATAATAATACTATCTTTACCACTGCCACCTATTTCCATGAATTCAATTCTTTAAATCTGCATACGTATTTTGTATTAAAATATTATAATTCATGTTAAACACGAAAGTACTCAAATATTAAAATAACTAGAGTGACATAATAACTTCAAACATATATTTCAGTTTGAAAAATAGCTCGTCAACTAGTTAATATCATACTATATTTATTGAACTTACTCAAACCCTTCTACCAACTTGCTTTTTTCCGATGCTCTGTTCTCCTTTGCCTACCTTTTTGCTTTCAACATGGAAATTGAAAGTGTACATCTTCTGGAATTACTCAAATAACTCAAATGCTTTGATAAATTTTCCTTAATTAACCACTTGAACTTTTACATCGTCATAATTGTAACGCCCCAACCAAACCACCTATCCATTATGGTGAATTCAGTCGGACTCACGAATAATAGAGCGAACATCACAGCCAAAGGTAAAATAATATTATTACATCATTCTAAATTTCAAACCCCAATTTCATTAGAGCTACAACTGACACATAAGGTCTTAACTTAAACTGCATTTACAATGATCTCACTAGCTTGATAATCCATCTTGCAATTTCATGTTGTCCCGAGCCTGTCTTAGCATCTTTAAAATTTCCTAGTACTGTCATGCCACACAATAAAACACATAAATGAGCTTTCGCCCAGTGATGTCTCCCGTAAAACATATATAAATATATACTATTTCAAAATAAAGTTAAATCCGGGTCTTAATATTAAAAGATTAGGGGATGGTAATCATTTCAAGAGCAGAGCCCATATCCACAAGCCAACATGTAAGACAGATGTATGGCATTAGCATGTACGGTCCATATAAACAGATAATGTGATCAATGCACCAAGACTTTATAAATTCAGCAACATTCCAGTCATTCATCAACTAACAAAATAGGTAGAGCTAGAGCAATATAGGAATTCTAATACTTATGCTTTTGTTTCTAACACAGTTCATCGTTTATAACGAGCACAGAACATATTCAATCATTACCAAAAAGTGTGCATGTTATACCATGGATTCACAAATTCACAATGCCATCAATGTTGTATAATAAAAGTTCAGTTTTTTTTCTTTTCTTCGTTGATATTATTATCAATACTTTAAAACACAAATAAAAGCATTTTTATGTATCTAATTGCAACAGGCCATCCTGGAAAAGTGAATATACATTCAAAATTATCAATTATTCCACATTGCAACGCAGCGCTATAAGAAACAACTCAGAGTGTAACCATATCCACGTTTGCATTATTAATTCAAAATATCAAAATACAGGGGATAATACCCTCAACATATCGAAGTTAACCATTTCAGAACAAGCTACAGAATCCCAAAGAAAGAATGTTTTCACACTCAAGGGTTTTCATACACTTTTCACAAAAAAGGGAATTCTAAAGGTGGCTTCCTGAGGATAGCACCTAGGTCCCGACGCCAGATGTAATATTTCCAAATAGAATGGGATTCTAGAGGTGACTACGTGTGTAGCACTTAGGTCCATTTGGATTCTAGAGGTGGCTCACCCACACGTAGCACTTAGGTCCCAAAGGGATTCTAGAGGTGGCTCACCCGTGTGTAGCACTTAGGTCCATTTGGATTCTAGAGGTGGCTCACCCACACGTAGCACTTAGGTCCCGAAAGTATTCTACAGGATACTAAAGGTGGCCCCCGTGTGTAGCACTTAGGTCCATTTGGATTCTAGAGGTGGCTCACCCACATGTAGCACTTAGGTCCCAGAGGGATTCTAGAGGTGGCTCTCCCATGTGTAGCACTTAGGTCCATTTGGATTCTAGAGGTGGCTCGCCCACACGGCCTTTAGGTCCCGAATCACAACTGCATTTTGTACTTCACATATTTTCCATACTGTATTTCGTAGTTCACATATTTCAAAAACCAGTCAAGGTAGTTCAGGTACATATCTATCCAGTACAAATCATAACCGCCAGAACACAATAACAATTTGGATTTTCACCAACTACAACAATATGTAGCTAGATTTACTAGCCAAAGACTATCTTTAATATTAGTTAAAGTCAGCCAATATATTTCAGTCAAATATAACTTCCACCCAGCTCATATCAAAATGACAGGATCATACATTAAGAATTTAGCTTTTATCACATCAAGTATCAAAAGCGAATTATAGAGGGCAGCAACCACAACCAAATATCACTTTGTTTGCAAATACGATTCATAGATCAGAGGCATCACAATTTCATATAGCACAATGTGGGAAAACCATTCACTTCAACATCTTTATAAAATGTATCCATAAAACTCCCGTTTGTATACTTTCTTTCAAAAGAATGATAATATCATTATATAATACACATAAGGCATGACAGTTTTAAAAGCACAGTTTTGAAAGTGAGAACACTCACCTGCTATGAAGCCATCACCTCCAAAATAAATTCAGTTCATGCTCAATTAATCAAATCTACTATCTCATTTTTCTCGAGCTTTTAACGTTCGTTGTCGTTGGAGTTTGATTCATCATAAACTGTTAAATTATTTAAGATAAAATATCACATCGATGCTATGCTTTAGATTTGATTTGCTCATCTACACGGATAACAAAATGTAATAACTTTACAAGAACATCACTAGCTGAATTCTCGACTCACTAATTGATTCTTAAGCTAGATGGAAGTTAAGGACCTCAAGTTTGTAAGGATACAAAATTTATTGATACCAAAGCTACACTTAATTAATACCATCATCTTAAGGTGGTGCTATTTTTCAAAAGTTCTCTAGAAATTATAGGGACTAAATCACTCATTTATTAATTGAGACTTTAACCAATTCCATCCATTAGGGCTCTGAAATTATAGTTCGAAGTTTTAGAATTCCAACGGTGCAAAAATTATCCAAAACGAGGCTTCTGCCATAAAGTTATGGTTATTTCAATTTGTATAATCAGAAACCATTCTCTGTGATAGGATAAGTATAGCAGGTTTTAAAAGCTTCATTGTCTATGTTGACTCCCAATTTTTCTATCCCAGGTTTTATGCCTTACCTCACATCATAAAGCTTACCTAGGTACAAATATCCTTCAATATTAGGTTACAGATCAGCATATATGAGGCTTCAAAGTTGAGTGTGAAACAAATCTGAAATCAAATGGTGTTGTGTCCAAATCAGCACTTTTCTAACTAATTGCTCAAGATAATTAAATGACTCTTGGACCAAAATTGTTTTCTATAATCCCTATGATTACATACTAGTGTTTGAAGCACCCGCTACGCGGGTGTGGGTGCTTGATTTATGTACTTGCATCTCTCTTTAAACCATGTTAAACAACAAATGATAATGGTTAAGAATAATTTCAGATTTTGTATAAATGTGGGACAAAATTCTCACATATTAGGAAACTAAAAATGCTAGATATTCAAGATGAATCAAATCAACTCTTTGTTCTCTTTTAATGAAACAACACCGAAATGTGCATGCTAGTTGCATTACTTTAATCCCAAAGCGTAGACCAATAAGATTCTAATCATAACTTACAACATCAGACAAATATAGAAATATTATACATTACACACAATAATAATTCCAGGTATGCTCATTGTAGTTCCTGAAACCTGGTCACAACTGTATTAGCTACTTAGGATAAAACAGAGATTAACAGAGAATGCGTCATGCGGTAGTAACGGCTTTTGTTGGTTTGGATTCAGTTGCAGCAGTAGAAGCTGGAATCATTTTGAACAATTTTTCCAGGACCCGCAAAAGTGATAAGATGCACAAGCATTCAAAATTAGAAGAAACAGAAATCCATAAGTAATCATAAACATCATGCCCATATAAAACTCGTAATTCATAACTGAAAAAACATTGAACTACTGGATTTAAAGCAATATATGATGAGTGTTTCAATAACCATTCGGTAAAGTAACATCAAAACGTCTAAAGAGAATCAAGTAAGTTAAGATGTGATTCCAGTCATACTTAACACACAACTTTAGCATACCTCAAAAATAAAAATGCAGAAATCCGGCATTACCTGGCTGAGGATAGCTGATAGTCCAATTGTATTGGTAGTTCCTACACTCCAGAAAATCCAACATAGTGCCCCACTACTGCCGCCATTAGACCAAGACTTTAACTCTGCATTTAAAAAATAAAACAAAGCATGTAACTTTTCTGGAAAGAATCGACCAAACACTTGAATCCCTTAATACAAAACTGACAAAATCAAATCGAAACAAAGCAAAGCAAAGCAAAAGGAGAATTGCTCAGAACCTCCATGGAACCATGGTAGTATGCATTTCATTTCCAATCCGATGCCCGAAGTCTTCATTATGACCCTTTCATTTCCAATACAATGCCTGAAAATTGATTGTGCAAGCAGTATGTCCAAAATTTAATCTCCAAGTAACTGCCTACAAAGAAACAAAATCCTGATCAGCAGAATTTTCTATGATCCAAATCTGTTAAAACCTTGTAAGATGCAAGCAAGGATGCATCTACAACGTAGAAATCAAAAGAAGAAAACTAAAAAATCCTAATAATGTGCATGAAAGTATAGGGCAGAACCACTTCTTACAGCGCATTGACACTGTATAAGTTGCATTACAGAAAGGGGGAAATGCAGGGGATCCACACCTTACTTTTTGAGTTTAGCAGTACCGCCTTCGAAGAAAAAACAGAGCAACATGACTAAATCCCTCCGAAAAACCAGTCAATTACTCCATTTTGATGTTCATCAACTTCAGGAATGTAAACCGAGCAATCACCTTTGTTTCAACTGAAAGGAAAAATCAAACAAAACCAGTCAATACTCCATTTTTATGTTGATCAACTTCAGGAATGTAAACCGAGCACTCATGTCTGTACAACTGACAGGAAAAATCAAACAAAACCAGTAAACCACAAATATAGCACACTGAAGTCAACCTTGCTAGCATACTCCTATAGATTTTGTAAATCAACAACTTCAAAGCTGAATGCAGATGCTCCAAATTTGAGCTCCTTAATTCTCTGCAGTTAATTCCCTTGTTTCAAATCCAAACACTTTTTGTAGCATCTCTGCCTCTTCAAATCCTCATCGCACAAATATTAACTAAATCATTTGGTTTCCAGTCATATTTGCAACATGAAAAGAAGTCTGCTTGACAGTCGGAAGTGTTGGGATTGGCTGACTCCACTTGACAGTCGGCTGTATCGCAAAACCATAATGCAGCAGAACCACGACAGAAGAATCTCCTCCGCTCATAACAACATTCATGGCAGGAAAGTTAACAGAAGCATACACCCAGAGTGATTTGTTGCATGTCTCTTGGAATATCAGCAAGGTGCTTGGATTAGAAACACATTGTAATAGAGTGACTCAACTTGTAACAAACATATTCTTCATAAAACTTTTTTCAAGAGAACCAAGCCAAACGAAAAGACATGTCGCTTTTCGTTACATTATTTAGATATAGTAAAATGTATTTCACAAACATATGAACTGAAACAAAACTCAATAAGCTTACACATGATGAAAAGAATTCAAAACATATGTAACATAGATGCGAAGAACTAAAAGCTTACACATGATGCAAAGAATTCAAAACAACATATGTAACATAGATGCAAAGAACTAAAAGCTTACACATGTTTTATCTTCTTCTGTTTCGATTTGATTGATGAAATTCGCAGAAGAAGGTAGAGGATGTGCACGTTGATCTGAACAACAGGGAGCTTTCATAAGAAACCCAGGGAAATATACATGCAAAAACTCTCAGACAAATGATCAAACACGTGGCATGCAACATTCACAGAGAAAAACCTAAACAAATAAATAAAATCATACACAATATCAAATCAGGCGTGTAAACATACCTCCATTGGTCGCTATGGTCGCAGACTTCTTTGCCGAAAATGTATGTCGTAGCACCACTATCGTTGGAGTTCAAGCGATTAAAATCCACGAACCCAGAAAGCACGACTTTGTTTCATTCCTTCACTCTCACCTGGTACAATACCCTGCGCAATTTAAAGCCCTTCGATTCAGTTAATGCAATATATATACTGCAGTTATAGTAGGGCATCCACATAGGGTTTCACCATTCATCTTTTCAATGGCATCGAAAACGCCTCCACCATCACTCCGCTGCATATTCCACTGTTAGAATGCAGCTGAAAAATCATAGGACTGGAAGTTATCTTCAAATGTTAAAACTTTCGGACAATACAATGTAAAAGTTCACTGCCAAAAAATTAGGCGTGACATTGCCTAAAGACCTAAAAACCTAATTCACATTGAGAAGAACAACAAAGCCATTCAAAACTCACATTCATTTTCAAACATGTGCTTCCAGCCTTCCACTGATACAAATACCTGTGTAATTTAGATTAACAAAGCACAACTGAAAACAAGTTACAGTAAACTTAAATCACGAGGGATCAACAGAAGTGACACAGATGGATTGGGGCTATATTTACCTGACGATTGCATGTAATTAACCATTGGAAAATCGCAAAAAAGACTCCACCATCTTCCCCAACCTGACAAATTACACATCAACTGTTCAAATTCAAAACACAGCCACATGCGCAAACATATATATATATATACACACACACACACACACAAGTTTAATACAACTGCTAATATGAAATACACAATCAAAAAGAGTACAAGAGTAAAAACCTAGAATTACTCACATACCCACCAAGCTCATTTGGACACTAATCATGACTGCTTCTTTTAACTATTGTAGCTCTTGAAGTAGTATATTCACCGGCCTTGTTCCTGTGTTGTTGAAGAATGAGTAGTCAAAGTACCATCTCAGCAAAACCAAGGGTAATTACAACAGCAATGCAATACTGAAGAGACAAAACATCATTCCAATATCTGTAGAACTGAAAAAACCACAAGTTACTAAGAACTGCATAACTCAAAGCCATAATCACATAACAAAATACTTATTCCCAAATCAAAGAATTGTAAAAATTCATATTTACTTCCATTGAAAATGAGAAAAGCATTAAAAACAAAAACAAAAATTGAAGATCATGGTTGAGACAAATTATCAAACACATTGCATGCACTTGCAAACAAACAAACTAAAACAAGCAAAAATGAATAAATTCTTAAAAAGAACAAATAAATTCACAGTACCTGACATCTTCCCAGGAATTTCCCTTATTCCGATCACTACCATGCTTCCCTTTCCCAAACGATATCTGGCTGGTCCCGGCGGCGAAAGTTCCGCCAACTCAAATGCGTTGCCTTCGGCATACGGCAGTATCTACACCCTGCCGCTCCTGCTCCGGGGAAGCTTAGGCTTGAATAATCGCTGCCAACCATCTTGCGTCGATGGCCTTTTAGACCTGTTCAGACTCTGTTGAACGCAAGGGGATAGAAAAGTAATAAAAAAGAACACGACAAAGTAGAAAGGCCCAAGAAAATATTAAAATAAGGTCGACGACGAAACACATTAAGCCCCGCCCCTGCTGCCACGGGAGGAGCGGAAAGTCAGCGGAGATGGTGAATTGGAGCTATCTGAAGACGCGTAGGGATCGAGGATCTGAGTGTGCAGCCGAGGACGGCGGATAAAATCATAAAATTGTCTGAAGAAATCGAGAGGGACAGGAGGAAGGAAGAGAAGTAGTTAGACAGACGCGTGGAGGAAGAAGGAGAATATATGAACAGTAGAAATATAATAAAATAACGACCACCACATAGTTACTGTAGAAAAGGGGATCCGCGCTTTTAAGATTACTAGTGTTTGAAGCACCCGCTACGCGGGTGTGGGTGCTTGCTTTATGCACTTGATCTCTCTTTAAACCATGTTGAACAACAAATGATAATGGTTAAGAATAATTTCAGATTTTGTATAAATGTGGGACAAAATTCTCATATATTAAGAAACTAAAAATGCTAGATATACAAGATAAAGCAAATCAACGCTTTGTTCTCTTTTAATGGAACAACACCGAAATGTGCATGCTAGTTGCATTACTTTAATCCTAATGACCAATAAGATTCCAATCACAACTTACAACATCAAACAAATATAGAAATATTATACATTACACACAATAATAATTATAGGTATTACTCATTGTAGCTCCTGAATCCCGGTCACAACTGTATTAGCTACTTAGGACAACAAAGATTAACAGAGAATGCATCATGCGGAAGTAACGGCTTTTGTCGGTTTGGATTTAGTTGCAGCAGTAGAAGCTGGAATCATTTTGAACAATTTTTCCAGGTTCCGCAAAAGTGATAAGATGCACAAGCATTCAAAGTTAGAAGAAACAGAAATTCAGAAGTAAACATAAACATCATACCTCAGAAATGAAATGCAGAAATCAAGTAAATTAAGATGTGACTCCAGTCATACTTAACACACAACTTTAGCATACCTCGGAAATAAAAATGCAGAAATCTGGCATTACCTGGTTGAGGGTAGCTGATAGTCCAATGGTATTTCCTGCAATCCAGAAAATCCATCATAGTGCCCCACTACTGCCGCCATTAGACCAAGACTTTAACACTGCATTTAAAAAATAAAACAAAGCATGTAACTTTTCAGGAAAGAATTGACCAAACACATGAATCTCTTAATACAAAACTGACAAAATCAAATTGAAACAAAGCAAAGCAATGCAAAAAGGAGAATTGCTCAGAACCTCCATGGAACCATGGTGATGGTAGTATGCATTTCATTTCCAATCCGATGCCCGAAGTCTTCATTATGCCCCTTTCATTTCCAATACAATGCCTGAAAATTGATTGTGCAAGCAGTATGTCCAAAATTTAATCTTCAAAGTAATTAATGCCTACAGAGAAACAAATTCCTGGTCAGCAGAATTTTCTATAATCCAAATCTGTTAAAACCTTATAAGATGCAAGCAAGGATGTATCTACAACTTAGAAATCAAAAGAAGAAAACTAAAAAATTCTAATAATGTGCATGAAAGTATAGGGTAAAACCACTTCTTACAGCACATTGACACTGAATAAGTTGCATTACAGAAAGGGGGAAATGCAGGGAATCCATACCTTACTTTTTGAGTTTAGCAGTACCGCCTTCGAAGAAAAAACAGAGCAGCATGACTAAATCCCTCCGAAAAACCAGTCAATTACTCCATTTTGATGTTCATCAACTTCAGGAATGTAAACCGAGCAATCACCTCTGTTTCAACTGAAAGGCAATACCAGTCAATACTCCATTTTTATGTTGATCAACTTCAGGAATGTAAACCGAGCACTCATGTCTGTACAACTGACAGGAAAAATCTAACAAAACCAGTAAACCACAAATATAGCTCTGCCTCTTGAAATCCTCATCGCACAAATATTAACTAAATCATTTGGTTTCCAGTCATATTTGCAACATGAAAATAAGTCTGCTTGACAGTCGGAAGTGTTGGGATTGGCTGACTCCATTTGACAGTCGGCTGTATCGCAAAACCAGAATGCAGCAGAACCACGAGAGAAGAATCTCCTCCGCTTATAACAACATTCATGGCAGGAACGTTAACAGAAGAATACACCCAGAGTGATTTGTTGCATGAATGCCAGTCTCTTGCAATATCAGCAAGGTGCTTGGATTAGAAACACATTGTAGTAGAGTGACTCAACTTGTAACAAACACATTCTTCATAAATTAACTTCTTTCAAGAGAACCAAACATCATATTATGAGATCAAACTGAGCTACCTTGAAACTTTTCACCTAAATGAAACAGGCCAAATGAAAAGACATGTCGCTTTTCGTTACATTATTTAGATATACTAAAATGTATTTCACAAACATATGAACTGAAACAAAACTCAATAAGCTAGTTGATCATAAGCATCATAGTAGACGAGGTATTTTGATAAGCAATTTGAGATAAAAGGATGCAAAAGACCAATGGCTTACTTGGTAGAATGTCATCAGCTCATCAGCAGCAAAATTCCTTGTCTAAAGAAAGATGATGAATTACACTAATCAGATATATTTCAAGGTTTTTTCGTAAAAAGTATATTTATTTATTTTTCAAACCTGTTTCAGAGGCACAAATTTAATTTCTGAAGGGGGCAAAGCCTGCAAAATTAGAAATCAAATTCAAGTTAGTACCAAGACAGTTCAGAAACCAAAATCAACTTAATAGCAACCAAAAAACTGTTCAGAAATAAATCCAGCATGAAATAGAAAAAATATTCAAAGGAAGTAATGTTCAAAATAAGACATTTTTGGGGGAAAAATATATTAAAACTAATGATATACATAGTGCATTAAGAAAAACTAAGCACCTCATAAGTGAAAGGGCCATCTATGGTGTTCAAGTCATGTGTACCAATTGCAACCAGTGTCCTTTTTCTAGAAGCAAAACAATAAAATTAGATGATCAAACCTGCAGAGCCTTCAATGGCTACAACACTCATAAAAGGCTTTTAGTTGGGGCCAAGGAAGGAATAGAAAATGTAGCTAACACAGGCTAGATAAAGTGTGAAGGAATAAACATATGAAAATACCTTCAGAAAAAGAAGAAAAAATAAGAATTACAAGTCTGTTTTGTTTTGTTTGTTATTAAAAGCAAATGTGGATTCTTAACATGCAATTATTGGTCGCTAAGATTATAAAGTACATATAGCAGGAACCGTTGCAGACAACTCCAATTCTGATACAAGTGTTAATAAAGCTAGTATATTTTAGATTGTTGCACACCACATACAAGCAATTCTCCAGAAAACAGGTGTGGTAATCATACTCGAAATTATAGAAACCCACACCTCTCCAATTAGTAATGTGCTTAAGACATCCATATAATGCAAAACAAAGCCACTTAATAAGCACAGCCAAGATCCATCACATATCTTTAAAATGCCTACGGTCAAAAGACTCAAACCATAGTATGAGAGAAAAATTCACCCAAGTCAGATTTACCTGCAGATATTATGGTGAAGCCGACCCTACGGATTCTTCACCAAAACAAACCCCACGACAAACCAACGTCAAAGTAAGGAAATCCAGATTAGACAGCCTGACCCTAGAATTACATGAGACCGTCACTGTATGGGTTAGTTCAAGGAGAAACCAGCTTCCATTTCACTTCTGGGCATCCTGATCCCATCTGAAGAAAGCGATTTTTCCCAAGTTTCAGGATGGTCAAACTTACAAGCAGGGCCAAACTTGCAAATGCCGTAACGGTTGTAAAATGAGCAGATTGATTGTTCCTGCATGCAATCATAATGATAGATTAAATACCCACCCCCTGCCTGAATAAGGACAATCATAGGCTAGGTGCATATCCTCATTCGTCACCAAACTAATATAGGCTAAAGAACTTACAGGTCTAAGAGGCAAGCCTTTGTCACTTAAAGCACAAGGTGTTGGTGGCTTGGAACTTTGAAGCTTTGGATGGTCATATCTGCAATTCAGTTTGTATTTGCAGTCTCCGGTTCTCAAGAAGTAACTACAGTTAGGTTGGCCAGGTCGTTGAGGAAATTCATCAGCTGGCATTTTTAGTTGATGGTGAGCATACAAGTTGGTCTCGATTGCTGCATTATTCATGGCAAATGCTGGAGGTAGAGGTAAACTATTTTCTAACGTTGGGTAGCTCGCAGTCTCAATCCCATAAAAATTAAACACATGAGAAAAACCCAAACTTCAGCAAGTGAACCAGATGACATTCAAGATCTAACTCATGCATATCAACTCATAAACTAAAACTTATTAAATGAGAAATGGGGAACCAAACAAAACAGTTGGTGAACTAATGATTAAAAAAATCAGCCAACAAAATCAAAGGATGAATATGATTAAGATATCTAATCTAAATTTGGATTATATCCCCTAATCATAAGGCATCTTGTAATTATATTTTATAATGATAATGTCCAACTCCAGATCAGTTCTTCTGAAGACAACAGATGGCCATTCTAATCTAGCTATGAATAAATGACATAGCTGCCACTATGATGTTGCCTATTGGTATAATATATCATATTTATTTCCACAAAGTAACAAATGAAACTTAATATGAAGTTCACTTTCATTTCTGGATTAGGATTCATGTATAACACTACAACTTCAATTTATATGGTACAGTGGTAATAATGCCAAACATGCATGAAAGAATTAGAGGCAGAAAGATGTGGATGTTCCTACCAAGACATTAGCAGAAAAATATAGATTCAAACAGTTCTCTCCCTACCATGGCTGAACTTGCATGAGTTGCCATATTTGCAGCCCGCTGATGTCAGGTAATACTGCAACAACAGTTCAAAGCATATGTCATTACAAGAAATAGTTATTCAAACAGAAATAAAGTACAAGTATGCTAAAAATACAAATTTTCTATGATACAGAAGGAATCATTCAAGAGAATAAGCAAAATAATTAATGAGACCAGTACAGAATATCAAGAATACAAGTTAGAAGGAAAAGAAAAAAGGTATGCATAAGAAAGATGAACTTGATGTATCTGGCTTCATCAAATGTTATGCCTCGTAGAACAGCACAAACAATATATGGGCGAATTTGAGATGTCTGCAAGGACAAAGAAGAACACTGTTACAGAAATTTCAAACATGGGAAGTGTAATGAAGGATTGTGCCACTTGGAGGACAAGAGAATATCAAGATACAAAGCGTGTGAGGTATACCTCCTGTTTGACATGCATCTTGAGCCAATTACTTGTCTGTATATTGCTTAGCATTGTGAATCAGTCTCATCTTAAAAATGGAAATCTTACTGAAGCCTTATAGATTTAATCCTTGATTAAGCTCTATCTCGAGCCAATAATCAAACACCTTACAAGCATGTCGAACAAAGTTCAGATTAAAGAATTAATCACGGAAAGTTCCACGTTTGCTTAAAACCAGTGTAACTTCAATTCCTTGGCTCAAATATGCAATAGAAACCAGAATCATCCTTCCCTTAAAGACCATTGAAATGCATGCAAAAGAAAATTAAAACTGAGCTCAATATGAAAATCCAGAACTAAACTAAAACCGAGCTAACCTGAAATGAAGTTAACTTTGTCATATCATCGAACACCTTGTATACATGAACATAAAAACAAATCGTAATTAGAAAATCTGAAAGGAAACCAACGGAGGCTAATCATGTCAACATAAACAAAGGGTTAGATGGAAAAGCGGCAGAGATGAGAATATGTACCTGAGGTGCTGAGAAACGTGGATTACTTAAAATCAATCTGTCAGTCCATATAGGGATCTATTGCTTCGTAGAGATATAGAGACGCCACCATCACATAGAAAAAAGGGTTAACCTTATCGGACGCTCTCTGCTTCTTATCTGCGGCGGCCGCCACAGCCACTGCTATTGCATGTACTCCGTGGTCCCCGCCTCGCCGGAGAAATCTGCTGTGAAACACAGCTGAACTGAGAGGCAAAGCTCATCGACAAGCTCAGACACCTCAAATATTCAAACCCAATTGCAGCACCAATCGAACCAGAACCCGAACTGGGTTCAAGTTCAACCACACAACATATTCTGCTGCTGCTCCATTTCCCACGCAGCTAAGCATCAGCCGGGTAGTTCCGGGAAACCCAGTTTTTCATGCCGGAAAGTTTCTCAGAGCTCGGATTCATTGCTCCTAAACACAGGGTACTCTGCATATTGGTATTGCCGCCAAGGAATAAGAAATCTCTAGAGTAGAGAAGATTGTGGTAGACTAAAGAAGAAAATAGAATTCTCTGGTGACGCGTGTAGGTGAATGGGCGAAGGAAGGAGAGAATTTTGTAGACATTGACGCGTGTAAGATAGCAGTGAAAATATATTAAAAAAAACGACCATCCATGTTTACTGTAGAAACGGGGATTCCCGCATTTAAGATTACATAGAAGTAGATATGAAAGATTCAAACACCAAGATTTTATGGTGATTCAGATATAGTCATTTTAAACTAAGACAACTCAGCACTCTTTCTCTGCAGCGCAGCAGACGTAAAGACTCCATATCTCACTCAATTTTTAACTTATTTTAACGGTTTCAGACCCTATAACAGGTATCAGAGTTTCACGGTCACAGCTATGCAAAAACCAACCAAAACGGAGTCACGGACAGCAAGATATCGTTATTTTAAGCTAAGACCGCTAGAACTTTTATTCTATAACACAGCAGACTTAGAAGTCAATTATCTCTCTCAATACCTAACCTATTTAGACGTTTTCAGACTCTATATCAAAGTTTAATTCACAAGGGTCAGAATGGTACAGGAATCAGCAAAATCAAAGTTACGGTTTAGTAGTTATTGATTTTTAAAGTAAATCCAAGTGTGCTGCAATTTAAAAAAAACAGGATATGCAAGTTCAGAACTTCAAGACTCCTTTTCTTACTCGTTTCTATACCAAACTGGTCGATCCTTGTTATCATGTGTAAGTATAAATCCCAGGTTTCCAAATGTATAGCTACCAGCTAGTAATCTAAATGGATTTATGTATTCAGGAATGCATGCATTCAAGGTTCAAATTACCAAATTGTCAAGAATAAATAGATACTTTACTCCATTGTTAGTAACCTTAACACATCCATAACTATCTATTCTCAAAGGAAGAAGTGTTTACCTTTCTACTGGATTTAAGGCATTGATTTTCCCAGAAGCGATCAATGACAGAATAGCTAACTCAAAATCGATCAAAGGCGAAGGACTGCAGAAGCTGACAGTGATCATCAAAGGCATCCAATAAATGCAGCAACGTCTGAACTAATTCCGATTAACATGGTTACTCAACCACCAGAGGGTGCGGGAAGAACTCGGCGGCTTCCGAGACGGCTCGAGGTTCCTTGACAGTGACTCAAGGATATCCATGTGTGGCTGAATTGCATGGCTGAATTGAGAATCAGTCAGCAAAAGAGGTAGAAAGAGAATAGAGGGAGGAAGAAGAAGATGATGGAGAAATTGTATGAGAATAATGGAAGAAGGTTGAAGGTGTAGCCATGGTGATTTGCGAAGGAGGCCAAGGTGGTGATGATTGAAAGAGATAAGGGCGGCCGGTTTCTGGAATTGGGTGAAGCCTCCTGAATGTTTTTGGAACTTCAAAGACTTTCCTAATTTATTTATTTTCTAACCTTTTTCTCAATCTTGATAATTTCCTTTCTTTCTAAGTTTTAATTTAATTTAATTTTTTTTTTCCTCCACGTTTTCTTGTTAACCAGAGTCTCATAAGTTTGTTATTTATTTATTTACTTTTCAACTTAATCCTTCTCTAGTTTATAAATATTATGCATTTTTTTAACTTCCCATGAATTTTGTACCAGTTTTTAATATGTATACATATGAAGACATTTATTTTTATTTTTAATACAGAGAAAATTCTAAATTTCTATTGATATTGTTTTACTATTCAAGTCCTTGAAATTCAGTCATCCTATTTTGAATGATCTCACGTCATCCACAAGACATGGTCTTCACAATAATGGCCGGAAACAATAAACAAAGTGAAAGCTCAAGCGCGAACAATGATCAAGATTTTGTGTTTATGTAGTTTTTTATATGGGTGGCAGTCAAAATTTACACCAAAAGGGGAGCACCCAAGAAAACAATTGATGCAAAGGAAGAAGTTTAGCGAGTCATGGAGCTTGGTTCTTCTGAATCCCATAGTCAATTACCCGACCAACAGTTTCAATTCAAGGCCCAATTTTATTCCCGGTTTTTGGGCGAAGCCGAATCATTCTATCCAACAACGAATCTCATTCAAACATTTCAATCAACTAGTCAATATGTAACAATGGAGTGCCAGTTTAACAACTTGGGTTACACAAACCACAATCCAAATTCAAGTTTTGGTCAGATTCCATTGATGGAGTTGGGCTAAATGAATCCAAATCCAATATTTTCAACATTGAAGCCCATTGAAGAAGCCCAACCAGAAATGAATGAAAATCCAAATTTGGTATGTTCTGAATTGATAGACCAAGCCCAACAACTCTTTGGACCAGATGAATACGTGACAATGAAGAGCATTTACAATAATTTGGGAGCAACAAAACTAAATCCAAGTTATGGACATAAGTTTCCTTATACTTTTGATATTGATTTCATTGTCCAAGTAAATAAAGCACAATTACATGTCCTTGAAGAAATACCAATGGAAAATTCAACAGATCAAACTCTATTACAGAATGAAGATGGTGATACTTTTTGGATAGATAAGATGATATATACGTTTAATGCAGATGAGACAGATTCTCCATATTCTCTATACGCTCTCATAATACAAATTCTCTGTAATCTCACAAATCTCATTCACTTGTGGAGTTTGTTGTGTACTTTTTACTACAAAAGTCATTTGTAGTTTTATGTATACTTGGTTTAAAAAAAATGTTAATTTCCATTACTAGGGATGGAAAAAAATGTTATTGATTTTTTTCAATAAATTATAAATTCTTATACATTTAATTTATGTTTTGAAAACGTGGTGTCAAAATACTCATTGGAGGTTCCACTTTAGGATTCAGCTTCAAGCAGGATTCCGGTATAGCTTGGTAAGAACCTCCAATGATCGTTTCTTTTGATCTTTAAAACAATTGTATTCGAAACACTTATATTTAGAACTCCCATCTCACAGGATCTATCAACTGTCATCACCCATCCCATCACCACGTCGTGGCCAAATCCAATCGGCCTCATGACAGTTTTGGGCCACCACTGGGTCAGGGGCGCCTCTGGGCCGCCTCCTGGGGATGGCCATTTTCGTCTTCAAAGGCGTACGTGGGACGGTTTCCAACAGTTACATCAGCTGGAGGGAATGATTCTTGTCTTAAAGAAAGATCCCCACGGGTTCAACTTCGAGGTCATCTTCTACAACGCAGATGGATCAGAGGCCGGCGCCATCTTTAGGGAACATGCCGGTTTCGGTCCTGCAGGTATACCATTACGACTTATTAGCTTCATTAGCCGTACACGTATATGTTTAGTAAGACGAGACAGTAGTAACATGGAAGGAGTCTGTGTAGGTACGTCTTTCTACAAGTATCTTCACGAAATTAACATGGAAGGAACCGAATTGGTGATTTATGTGTTTATTTAGAACCGTAATTACCAACCCCCATCGAATAATCCATTTAAATACGCTTTTCATATGCTGAAATAGTTCATGTGTTTATAAAATTTGTTCGTGTATTTCTAAAATTTGTTTGCTATAAGTTATGTTGATGTATAAATGAACACACGTACAAACAAAGCTTGGAAACACATGAATAAATTTATTAAACAAATAAAATATTATTTGTCCTAACATAAACTTATGGTAGAACGGTTTTACCCAAGAACTTCTCAAAAAAATAATATCTTAGTTTTTTCAAAAAGAGTGAAAACTTTTGAACTTTGATTTTTATTTTTATTTTGATAAAAATTTGATTGTTATTACAAACCAATTTGATGTTCACCTCTGTTTCTATCCATGCCATTTGAAAAGAAACCCTGATCAATGATAATATAAACCAAACAACCAATCAAAAAACATAATACACCATTAGATATATGACATAAATAAACAAACTTAGTATAACTTACCGGAACATCACGTGTCTCGTTGTTTGATGTGGTAGAGCATGGATCAAAATTTCTTCCCCTTAAGCGACTCTGATCTAGGCCGCGGACATTGATCCAAAAATGTGTTTTTCCATTTTGTCTGTTTATCGGTTTGATCTTTAATCAAATTACTATTTTTCTTCCTTTTAATTTATGAACAAATTCTAAACCTTCCTTTTAACATGTACGTGTAGTACACGCTTGCATGTGCGTTTAAATATGCAAGCATTATCTTAATCCACGCACAGTGCGTGTTGAACTACTTACGCACGTAAACGTAAAGAATGCTTTAAATTTTTTAAAAAATTGTTTTTCTTAAATTTCCTGTCCTATGCGCCCATCTTTTATTACACATTACATTAATATATAAACAGAGCACAAAAAGTGCACGATTTTAAACAATATATTACAACATTATCATGCGTACGGAACCCTAATTCTTACTTTTCTTATAAGCACCTTATTCTGTGCAGAATTCATCTTCTTCTTCTCTGGAAATGCCTTTAATTCATCAGAATTCCGCTGCGAGACTCCCGGAAACTTCCAGGAATGCAGCTGATCGTGGAGCGAAGAGCGAGTCAATGGCCATCGTCGTCAAGAAGAGGAAGGGGAAACCATTCAAAGGCTGGCTCCAATGCTTTTTGTTGTTGTCATATCAGTCATCATCATAGAGGATTTTGTTCATGAGAGATAAGGGAAAGAAAACCTTAATAATTCACAGAGTAGCACAACTAAAAGACCAGATCCAATTACAATAAGGCTACAGGTAAGAGAGACGAGATTTATCGTGACAAAAATCTTGTCAGTTTTGAACAAATAATTTTCGCACGTAAATATACTCTTGCATAAGCATTGGAAAAGTCTTTTGATTAAGCATGCACGACATATGAACGATTATAAATAAAACATCAAGCTCATAAGTAAGTTTATATAGCTTCTAAGTCTAATCAGAATTATACATAAAAGTCGTTGACTAATTCATCATGCACGACTTCAATTACTCCACATGTCTAATCAAAACATTCTCTTCATTCACAGATTTACACATTGCATGCCCAACTTTGTTTGAATTGAATTTTAAATCTATGTTTTATAAAAATATTTAGTTAATACGGAGTGTGAGTTTTCTAATGTTTCCAAAGCATGGTAATTCTGCGAGTAGCGTGGGATGATTGAAGAATTTTACTTTTAAATAACTGATTAAATTAAAGAAAATATTCAGATCAGATACACCAAAAATAAGTAACGTCTTATCATAATTTATATTACATTTTTTTAGTTCATATTTGAATTAAATTAGTTTATCTATTTATTTTATTAGACTTTTATTATACAGTGAGTTCAAGATGGGGAAAAATTGATCAAGGATATGAGGTTTTAAGAATACATTTGATAAACCCAAATTAATCATGATTACATAACAATTAGCATCAATCGAACAAGCCCAAAACTGAAAAGGCTAGAAAAGCCTAAATCGAAAAAACCTGGAATGAATATCTTGAAATCAATCAAGCCGAAATCCAACGAAATCGAGCGTTTGGAACTGAGCAAGCCGGAAACGAAGGGAATAAAACCATCGCTGGAGACACCATAAATCGTTCTCAACAGCGAGCGAGACCTTTGACGATCAAGAAGAGGATCTCAAAGTGGGAGACCCCACGTATCTTGGCGGCGATTAGGTGAAAAGAACGCTCACCCTGAAAACGAGAGGGCAGATCTAATTGCCGAGTTCTGGCAATAGAGTTTTCCGCACCTTGTCCGCAATAGTAAATTTGAGGTTTTTTTTGTTATACTTGATATTTTAGTTATACTATTTCAATTTTTTACTACACTTATTTTGACTTCATTTTCGATTAATTCAATCAATCAAATTTAGTTCCTATTTATTTTCCCTTAGGGACAAACAATTCTGATAATTATAATTTAGCTACTATTAAATTAATTATACTTATTTAATTAGAAAATATCCTTTCATGATACTAGGAAACATCCATAAATTATTATGGTTAAATTAACATCAAATTCAAATAGCCTATTACAAGTATATGTAGATGAGTTACACGTTAAATAGACTGGCCTCTTGTTCCAAAACATGATCTATATTTTTCAAACTGCAAGTACCTTGAAACTCATAGACTACGAGTAAAATCACAATTTTTACAACCAGATCGAGAACAATGAAACCCAAATTACAAAAAGCATAACCTATGTAACTGGATGGAAAAAAAACATCGACGAGAGCATCTAAATCATATATTTTCATTACAAAAAACATAACCTGTGTAACTGGATGGAAAAAATACATCGATGAGAGCATCTAAATCATATATTTAATCGATTAGATCAAAGAACCATCTCAATGTGCGAACATATCCACTGTACTTATTCAATAACGTAAAATAATAATAAACAATTGTTTCACATCCCCGTAAGATGAGAAATGAGAAAAAACAAATACTTAAACACTTTATGAATGCGTGCTTTATGTTTCTCACTTGATCTACTAAATAATATGTAGAAGATCAGGTTTGAGAGTGAAAATATCAGACATTACAACGAGAATATCAGCAATATTAATACACTGAATAAACAAATTTAATTTGTAAAAGATTATGCTTGCAAGTGAAAAGATCAACAGTTATCTTTAGTTTCAATTGAGACTGTCCTCTCACGATACCTCCAAGGTAGGAAATGAATTAGCTCCTCACAGTATTAGCTACAATGTCTCCATTGCCATTCATTAGGATCGTCTTCACTAATTTATTTATTTTGTAACTGAGAGTTCTCCGTTGGGATATGGCCCGGAGATTCTACCCTAAAATTCATGCATGAACAATTTTCGCATGTAAATAAAATCTTACTAACCTGCACGTTATATGCACAACATTTAACTTGATGATGTAAACATAAAAAATACTTTTACAAAAACTAAATAGAGCACAAATAGTGCACGTTGAATATCATCAGATGTATGGGATGGAACCCTGATCCTTGTTCTTTGAAGTTCCAGTAGAAATTACATTCTGAATGTCTTTTTGTAACAATATTTTACAAAGTCAACGCCAAAACCGATAAAGCCTCAATCGAACAAACCTGGAATTCACATCAAATCGAACAGATCTGGAATATTGGGATCACATGAATCTGGAATTGACCCTCACCGAAATGGAGCATGCCCCAAAATCGACCGAATTTTACAGCGAAAACATCCATGGCGGAGACATAAATCGATTTTGGGAAGCAAACCGGAAACTAAGGGATCCATAAGCCGGAGAACCATAAATCTTTCAGTAATGAGCGATAGGGATCTTGAAAGTAAAACCATCGCCCAACGTATACACCAGATATCTCGGCTATGAGCGGGTGAAAAGCAAGCCGGATCCTCTGCGCAAAGATTCTACGCAATCTTTACGCCAAAACGATGTCGAATATGTTTTTTACGTAAATACATGTATTCACTGCATTGGAGATGTTTTACCAACTTCGTAAACACACTTTTTATCAATTCCAAATTTAATCATTTTTCCCATTTACATTTAACGAAATTCGATTTATATTTTGCTGTAAATTGTTTTTATCACGAATGTATGGATGAATTTAGATTGATGAAGTTAGAGCAACTATCCTCCCGAGTTTTATTTGTAGTGTATCTATCATATAACTCCCCATGATTTGTATTTGCACGCTGCAATTCAAATTATATATATATATATATCCTATATATATTATCAAAGATGTGAAGTATATATATATATGTAGATAAGAAAATTAATTTTAAAACTCAAACTAACTCACCCCAAGCGTGTTTCTGGACGATGCCCTTTCACATATATATCTCTCTTTTATCATTTTACCTTTCTCCAGCCACACAATAAGTGAATTCCCTATCCAAAACATTACCAGATTTATCACAATTCCTCCTTCCCTTCCTAATACCAAAACCAGCCTTTTTAGAATAGTCTTTATAAATTTGGTAAGCATCTTCGTCGGTCTCAAACTCCATTCCAATTTTTGGGATGAAGTCCCTTGATACGTTTGCAAGAAGTCGGTTGTTTCTGTCATTCTCAACGAAAACCCCCTCTTCTTGTTCATCATCACTACCTTCCATCACATCCTCGTGTTCTTGGTTACTATCTTCAAAATTTAATCGGCGACAATAATTATTTGGCTCACTCGTCATATAATTATTTGGCTCACTCGTCATATTGCTTGAACTAGAAATTTGATAAACAATATTAAATCAACAAAATATTTCATCAACGATAATAACTATTTGGCTCACTTGGTCATATTTCATCAAATCAACAAAATAATTTACCAACTTCTTGAAAATGGGATGATTCTAAAAAAACAATTTTTGCGCTGGTATGCGGATAAAGATTGAAAAGGTAAAAATTAAATTAGAAGCGAGAATCCAAACGTAAGAATTAAAAGGAAATACAATTTACTGTAAAAAGTTAAATGGAAGGAGAAAAGTCATCCCAGATAATAATTAAAAGGAAAAAGTAAATTAGTAACTATTTACTGCAAAAAGGTAAATTGCGTACGTTTTGCGCAGAATCTCTTGCGTAGAGAATCCGGAGCGGGTGAAAAGGATGCTCACACAACAAAACAGAGGGCAGATCTGATCATTTGTTTCGAATTTATAGTTGGGTACAACATTGGGTGAATGAAAAGTGAATTTTGGGCCTGAGAAAGGATGCTGAAGATAATTTTGGATTTATTCTTTAATACTTATCTATTAGCGTAACGGTTCTATTCAAACATCCGGATTCACCACGCATTAGTCTTACTAGTAAGTAAATATTATAACTTGATTGGATGAAATTTAACCTGATATTTTAGTTATACCAAATCTAATTTTAAATACACTTATTTTAACTTCACTTTTTTGATCAATTTAATTTAATTAACCAATCAAATTTAGTTCTGTTAAGTAAGAAATAAACTCTAAAGAAATATACATATCAATTTATTTTCTGCTTGGTACAAAAAGTTCTGATAATTATAATTTAACTAATATAAAATTAATTACGCTGGTATCAATATTATTATCACCTCGTATCAAATTAATTTTTGGATATCTCATTTGGAAAATTACTCGGCTCATTTTATTAGCATATTTTGCTAAGTCGATTGTTAATTCCTATTATTGGTGGGATTCTATATCTTTGCTTCATTTATTAAACGATTCTAGATGTTTACTAGAACCCTGAACCCATAAATGATAAAAAAATTTTAATAAAAATAATAATATAATTTACGTGCTTTTGTAAAAAATAAATCTGAAGAAACAAAAACTTAAAATTTTTTATGAAGACTAAAAGATTTTTTCTAGCCCCTAAAAGTTCTAAAAAGTAGTTTTATGGCCCCTTAAAAAAAAGTGCAGGGTTTATGGCCCTCATAATCTCAAAATGAGTTTTTGTGGCCCTAGACCACTTCCGTTATAATGTCTGTTAATTTTAGGGGTATTTTAGTATTTTTAACACCCCGCCCCATACCAACGTCACTATGACATCAGCATCATCCATTCCAACTCCCGGCGCTGGAGAGGTAACCTCATTCCCATCTCCGTTCACAAAGCACAACCGCCGTCGAATTGGGTCGATTTGAATCCAAATTTTTGTCCCCTCCAATGTTAGCTTCCAGCTTCTCCGCTATCCGTATGAAGACTCACAGCTGTCAAAAAAAAAAGTTTCCGACGATGAGTTCTAGAAATCGATCGTTACTCCAAACCAATTGTTTCCAATTCCTTTGAATTTCAGCTCCAATTAGAGCCACAATAGAGTGCAAGAACAAAGCTGATTTCAAAGACACAGAGATGGCGGTGGGCCGGCGGGCGGAGGATGATAATGATGATTCAGGCGATGCACTTCAAAAAGCAATATTATTGTCCATGGGATTTCCCTTGTAAACATCAGATCCCACTCAATATCATTATGAAGATGTTTGAACAAATTAACGAAGAAGGCAAGAAACCAAATGTTATTTTTACACAGTGTAAGTCCAGAAGTAGTAGCAGCCGTCCTGAACCACCACCCCACAGCGGGTCTGAACCAACTCAGGAGAACGAATAACAGGGATTTGTAGGGGATCGATCAAAGTATTTGGATTGTAGGGATTTTGATTTGGATTCAGACGGCGAACCCCATACATTAGTAGACTAGTACGTGGACTAAAAAATACGTAATAACCTAGTAATAACCTTGTGATCTTAATTAAATGCTCAACTATTATAACACAATATTTAAACATGTGATACATGTATATGAAAAACACGAGAAACAAACTATAATCAAAAACTTTATAACAATAATTAAGGTAGAAGCTAATGCAAATTAAGATTTGCGAAAATTAAATGGGTAAAAGAAGTAAACCATAGATCATAGTGGAGATTTTCTAGAATTGCAAAACTGTTACAAATATAATTTTTATTTGTATTAGATAAACGTTTAGTTAATATTTCACTGAAATAAATAAGGATCTTAATAAAGGAGAAAGAGTAATTGTTGGAGATTATTAAAATGATGAAAGTCGAATTTAGAGTTTTGAGTTAAAAGATATGGTTTTCAAAGGAAAAATAAAAATAAAAATAAAAATAAATTATTAAAAATAAAAGCATGATGAGAATACTTGTCATTAATCCAAGAGTAATGCATCAAGATGACTAATCATGAAAACTTGTGGGAATCAAAGAGAGAAACTGGCCTGAACCTTTCCCCAAAAATTAGAACATCAATCTTCTAATAAACTCTACAAAATCACACCGCTCCACCATTTACTCCGCCGATTCTGATGGAAAACTCAATCAGCCACCATCTCTCTTTCATAATCTTGCCATGCTCTTTCTCCATCCTAAACATGGCCATCACCTCCGTCCATTCACCGCCATGTCGAAGAAGAAGGATCTAGGGGAATGAGGGATTTCGACGTTGGTGTCACTTCAGATCAATCTTCATGTTGTCCGTCTCTCTCTGTTGCTGCCCCGCTTCTCGATGCAACCACACCACCTCTAGTTTCCGATCACTCAATTCAGGTATTAACCAAACCTTCTTGATCCCATCACCTCATAACCCTTAGACATCGAACACAATCAATTGGATAGGGAGTTGATGAGTTGTATTTATACATATATTTTATGTGATTTTATATTATTATTTCCCACTTGATGTGCACGTTTAGATGTGTTTTGTGCAGATATTCATTGGATTATGGATAAAAGGGATTCGAGAGATGATTTGCTGGATTTTGGAGCAAATGAAGCATAAATGGAGGATTTCGAGCTCATGGAGAGGAGCTAGACACTATACTCTTTTTTCCCAACGGGTTTTTAATGAGGTAGTGTGCTCCAACGGAGATAATAGACCATCATTATTCTATTATTCCGGCACTGAAGAGGCAAAGGAGCAAGAAGGAAGAAATTGAAGGGCCAAAGAATAATAAGAGTTTTTAATGCTATTGGGCTGTGATTTATTTCAGCCCAGAAAAGCTCAAATCTTTGGTTTATTTTGAAGACTCCAGAAAGAGACTGATTCGCAGAATTGAATTCCATGCGTGTGTGATATTTTATACGCATGAGAAAGATATTTATTTTCCATGTATTTATTTATTTAGGCAGAAAACAATACCTATTAGGATTCTGTTATTTTGGAAAATTGGGGACAAAGGATAAATATGGACGCAGGGGGCGGACTTATTTAGTTTTTGTCAGTTTTATTTTTTGGAGACATTCATAGATTTCAGACGCACGCATAGGACGCAAAAAGAGACAAAGTTTTATTCAAGATTTCGGGTTTAATCTTTTCATCTCTATTCTGTTTATCTATAATGTTTTCTTTTAATTGTTTTGATTGTTTTTATCGTATTATGAGTAGCTAAGCATTTAATCTGGCTAGAATGATGAAACCCTAGTCTTAAGAATGCTGTGAGATCTAATTGTGCTTAAATTGATTGCTGTGGATTTCGATTTATTCTATGTGCATGTTGTCATATCTGATTAATTTGAGTCTGATCAACTTAGATGAAATTAGGTTAAAGCCAATTAGTACCACCAATCCGTAATTGTTGGAAAGGGCTAATTAGTGGTAAAGCTATCGCTTAGATAGTGAGAATAGATTGGTAGACAGGTTATTACTTGCGTTCTTGGGTAATTTGTCTAAACTGGGTTCCTTCAATTCTTAATGCTGTCAAAACATTAAACTTAGAACTGGCGTTACCAACTAGGTTGTGTTTTGATTAGGGAAATAGTTAGTTTAAGCGTCTCTTGCTAGCTATCGATAAAGTAAGTAGGAACTGGGGTATGTCCGATGCATTCACGGTACCCTATAACTGGTTGGTACATGGTGATTAATTAAATCTTTGCATCGAGGATCAGTAATTGACTAGGGTGAATTCATTCAAAGCCGGATTTCTTTATTATCTGATATCTATTTGTCTATTTAGTTTTTCTGTTTTATTTTCGTAGTTGATAAAAACTCATTCTCAAGTTAAAAGTGTGGTGACTACACCAAAAATTGGTCATAAGAAAATTTAATTTGATTAATCTGTTCTCTGTGGGTTCGACCCTACTTGCTGTTATATTCTAAATATTCTTAGCAATCGTAGGAATATTTTGGTGGTAAACGACGTCCACCAAATTGGCGCCGCTGCCGGGGAACAGTTTTAATTAATTAATTTTCTTTTTCCTATTGATCTCGATTACGTTTTTGTGTTGTGTATGACCAGGTCCTCTTGTACTGCCATCGTTCCCTACGATTCTGAACCGGAGCGAACATTTAGGCGGTTATTAAAGTTGGCCAAACAAACACAAGTTGAAGAAGGTTCGAGCTCTTTCTCACAATCAACTACAAAACAAGTGAAGGAAGAGCCGTCTGAAATGGCGGCAATTGGAGACTTATATGACTATGATGATAGTGATCCCCCTTCTCCGATTGTGGTGCCTGAAGGAGGAAGCAACCTTGAAATCAAGCTTAGCCTGTTGAATGTCTTACCTAAATTCTATGGGAAGGCACGGGAAGACCCAAACAATTTTCTCCATGAGTTTATACAGATATGCAGGGTGCAGAAGCGTCCTACAACCATTACGGAGGAGAATTTCAGGCTAGTTGTATTCCCCTTTGCTTTATCTGATGCAGCCAATATATGGTTCCGAACTTTAGAGCCAAATTCCATTGGCACTTGGGCTGCTTTGAGGAAGGAGTTTCTCCAGCAATTTTTCTCAGACGCAAGGACAGATACTATCCGGACTCAAATCAGGTCTATTTCCAGGAGTGTGATGAGACCATAAACGAGTACCATGCCAGGTTTAGAAAGTTAGTGGATAGTTGTCCTAACCATAAGATACCAGATGGAGAGTTGCTGAAGTGTTTTTATAATGGGTTAACTCCAGAAGATAAGAAATTGTTTGATTCTCCTGACACTCCATTTTTGAGGCGTACAGCTACTCAAGGTAAACAGCTATTGAAGAATGTTCTCGAGACTGCTAAAGGCTATGTTGATCCACCATCACGTTCAGAGAAGAGAGTTGCTGGAGCAAAGAGTATAGACTGGGAGGACAGGTTCGATGAAAAGATGGATAAGATGATGCAGAAAGTGATGTCTGTAGTAGGAGAAAAGGGTGCTAATAGTATGACACCTTGTGGGATATGCGGCAATACAGGGCATCTAACACATGCATGCGCTTTGGCCCCTGAAGATCCTATAGCTCAAGCACATGTGGCTGGGAATTTTCAAGGAAATCAGCGCGGGAACGATCCGTATTCAAATACTTATAATCCTGGATGGAGGAATCATCCTAATTTAAGTTGGGGTGGCCATGGAAACCAAATACAGCAACAACCGAACCATCCAGGGCAGCCGATGAACAATAATTACAGACCTCAACAGCAAAGAGGATATTATCAGGCTGCACCACCACCTCAACAAGGCACACAAGGTAAATCGCTGGAAGATATGATGGGAGAGATGATGGGTACAATGAAGAACTTTACACAGGAAACTAAGGTGCAATTGGACCTCCATTCTCATCAGATCTCTCAGTTGGCAAATACCGTGAACGAGCTCAAGGGTAACCAAGGGAAGCTGCCGTCTCAAGTTCAGCTAAATCCACGAGAAAATGTGAGCGCAATTTTTCTTCGAAGTGGAAAGCAAATAAGTGAGCCGTTGACAAATGAAACTTCAAGGAGTGTAGACAAAGAGGAACAAGAAACGAACAATCAAGATGAAGTTTCGAGCAAATCAGTTGAGCCACCACATAAACCGTTGAGTCTTTATGATCCTAACATTAAAATTCCAGCACCATTCCCACGAAGACTCGCAAAACCTAAACCAGTGGATGAGCCTATGGATTTCATGACGATTTTTGGGAAGATGGAAATCAATCTCCCTTTGCTGCAAGCTATGAAGCTTCCTCCACTAGCCAAGTTCATGAAGGAATTTATTGCTGGGAAGTCTAAGGATTCTGGAAAGATGATGATGGGAGAGTCTGTTTCAGCTGTGATTAAGAAGAAGATACCTCCGAAGTGTAAAGACCCGGGTATGTTTTCTTTACCTTGTTTTATAGGAGATAAGAAGATTGAATATGCCATGTGTGATTTAGGTGCTGCTGTTAATGTGATGCCATTATCTATTTATAAAACTTTAAAGGGAGTGAACATGGTTAACACTGATGTAACATTACACTTGGCTGATAAATCTCGTTTGGAAACGGAGGGACTTCTAGAAAATGTGCTGGTTAAAGTTAAAGATTTTGTTTATCCAGCTGACTTTTATGTGGTTAATATGCACCAAGCTAAGGGTACAGGAGGAATATTGTTAGGTCGTCCCTTCTTAAAAACTGTTAACGCGGTGATTAATGTTGGAAAGGGAACGATAACTTTGGATTATTATGGCAAAGAGCTAGTTTTTAAAATTGATGAGTCCACTGAAAAACTTGTAGACTCTGAAATTTTTGATGCCATGAATACCTAACCCCCTTGTCCAAGAATGTCTTGAGACATATTCTTTGCAGGTTATAATGGATACCCCATTGCCAGCGAGCTTAAATGAGCTGGATGCTAATAGCAAGAGTTATGACAAGCCTGGGATACAAATCATGGAGAATTTAGATGAGCATAAAGGGATCATTTTGCCTAAGCATGATGTATTTTCCAGACCGCTTTCACCCAAGGCTCCAAACTCAGAGCCACAAGTGCATTCGTATAATATGGAGCTTAGGTACTTGGAGGATGATGGAACAGTTCCAGTCGCGATGGATTACATGACACCTTGGCCTGTTCAGCAAATGAATATTCCAACAACCAAGTGTGGGGAAGACAAGATGTTTCAAGATCACGAGCTGGAGGAATTTCGTTGGGATAATACTGATCAGTCTATGTGGTACAAGGACAGGGGGAGACTATCTCCACAACTTCTCAACTAATGCATCGTAAAGTCTAGCCAAAGACTATAAACAAAGGCGCTATTTGGGAGGCAACCCAAAATTTCATGCTTTCTTCTAATTCTGTTTGTTAATATCAATTTAAACTAAACAAAAGAAAAATCAAAAAAAAACAAAACAAAACAAAACTATAATTTCCTGGATTTTAATTTTTTGTTTTTCCCGTTTGATGCATTTGATTTATTTTGTTTTATGTTGGCAGATTAACGGGGATGCAGAGGTGTGAGGGGCTGAATTTCTAAAAGAGACAGGGGAGCAATTAAGGGAGCATATCAAAGTGGGGGACTAGTTAGCAATTTAGAGAAATATTACCTTTCTGGAATCGGACATAGGAGGTTCTGGTTCAGTCACCGATTTATGTCATTCCTCCGCCACCATCGCCCGATCGCCGGAACTCCAGAACCGGCCGCCCCAATCATCAATAACCGGCTCCCCTTTTTACGCCGGTTTTACCAAGCGCACCGCCGCTGGCCAGCCACAACCGCCGGTTTCTCCCCCATGCATAGCTGCCCACGGCGAGGCAGTACTATCTCCGATTGGCGGCGATCATATCGACCAGCCGCGGGCTTGGATCGACCGGAATCGAATCAGTCGTTAAAGCCCCAATTCAGTTTCCGGGTTCCGCCGTATAACACCGCCGGAAATTAACATCATCACCACCGGAGTATCACAGGCCCAATAATGGTGTTAATTTACGGTGAGGCAACACAGCTATCACCACCGGAGTATCTTTTCTGCAGCAGGAGCCAGCCAAGGCCACTTTGTTTTTTTTACGGAACGAGCTAAGTACATTTCTACTGCTTTTGACTATTCTATTTGTTTCGTTGGAACTTAAGTGATATATGCAAGTGGTTTGGTTAATTTTAATATATGTTCTTTGTGGTTTTTGCTTGGTTTTGTTTGGTCAACATAATGTTTTTTTTAATTAATTATTTGCTTGAGGACCAGCAAAATGTTAAGTGTGGGGAGGATTATAATGGTTGTTTATTGTGTTTTTCTCTGATGTTCAGAACTCTGAAATTTTTGAAATTTATTTTAAAATATTATTAAACGGAAAACACAATTTTAATTTGTTTTGGTGGATATAAAACATTTATCTATGAACTGTACTGAGCTGATTTTGCTATGGAACATGGTCTGTGGTAAGATGGATGTTATTCCCCTTTGTGAAAGAAGTCATGTAGTTCTTGTATATATCCTGGGATGACGAACGTGCATGAAATCAATTGTTCTTAAACCTAGTAAATGTGAGGATTTGAGCCTTAAAGAGCAATAAAAAAAAAGGCATGAAAAAATATAGCCACCATAAAAAAAAATATATATATAAAGCTCTTTGTTTTTTCTGAGTGATCACTCGTTGGTATTCTTTCTTGGGTTGTTTGTCATGATTCGAGACTGCTAAATGATACTTGAGTATGAAAATGATTTTAGGCACTAGGATTTCGCCCCACATAGCTTCTACATATTTTTCCTACCGTACATTGATCCCCTAGTGAGCCCCGCTGAAGCCAGAAGACTCTTTTTCTTTGTGATTTAACCTGATATATAAAAGCTCAGAGCCTTTGGCCTTTCTTACCCATCCAGAATGTGCAAGTTGTTTTATTTCGTGATGTGTTGAATATGAATGAATGGGATGGTTTTAATATTGTAATTGTTGATCCCATTGTTAGTTGTTTGTGAAAAAGAAAAAAAATGCTGCTGTCCAGAAAGAAAAGAAAAAAAAAGAAAAAAAAAAGTTCTGAAAGAAGAAAAAAAAATGAAAAAAATGAAAAAAATCTGGCAGTTTGCGGAAAATCAGTTGATAGTTGAAGAAAAATATTTGGTGCGATGTTAGTTCATTGAATGTTTTAGTGCACCATTATGTTTGGTTATGATATGATGCTTTCTATTGTTGCATCTATGAGATATTGGAGTATGATGATCATGAAATTGAATTGCTTGCATATTCTGGATTTTAGCCGCGTATTCCTTTTATCCTACCTTTTTACCCCTAGCCCCGTTACAACCCTGTAAAGACCTATTTGATTTGTGCTTAAGTGGTCATTTTTAATGTGGTGGAGATAGTGACATGCAGCCTTCTTGTAAAGATACTAACTGTGATATGAGTGACTGTCCTTTATATTTTTGAGTGACATTGAGTGATCCTGGTGAGGCTGGATTTTATTGCACATTTTTTACCAGGATATAAGGACGAAGTGGTTTTATAAGGAAAGGGGGATGGTTTGTGGTAAGACGGTTGGTTCCATAGTGGATGTTGCTTGGTTTGGTTTTGTGATGATGTTTTGTTTTGCCCAAGGTTTTGGATATATAAATGGTTACATGCTTGAGGGCAATCATGGTCTAAGTGTGGGGATATTTGATGAGTTGTATTTATACATATATTTTATGTGATTTTATATTATTATTTCCCACTTGATGTGCACGTTTAGGTGTGTTTTGTGCAGATATTCATTGGATTATGGATAAAAGGGATTCGAGAGATGATTTGCTGGATTTTGGAGCAAATGAAGCATAAATGGAGGATTTCGAGCTCATGGAGAGGAGCTAGACACTATACTCTTTTTTCCCAACGGGTTTTTAATGAGGTAGTGTGCTCCAACGGAGATAATAGACCATCATTATTCTATTATTCCGGCACTGAAGAGGCAAAGGAGCAAAAAGGAAGAAATTGAAGGGCCAAAGAATAATAAGAGTTTTTAATGCTATTGGGCTGTGATTTATTTCAGCCCAGAAAAGCTCAAATCTTTGGTTTATTTTGAAGACTCCAGAAAGAGACTGATTCGCAGAATTGAATTCCATGCGTGTGTGATATTTTATACGCATGAGAAAGATATTTATTTTCCATGTATTTATTTATTTAGGCAGAAAACAATACCTATTAGGATTCTGTTATTTTGGAAAATTGGGGACAAAGGATAAATATGGACGCAGGGGGCGGACTTATTTAGTTTTTGTCAGTTTTATTTTTTGGAGACATTCATAGATTTCAGACGCACGCATAGGACGCAAAAAGAGACAAAGTTTTATTCAAGATTTCGGGTTTAATCTTTTCATCTCTATTCTGTTTATCTATAATGTTTTCTTTTAATTGTTTTGATTGTTTTTATCGTATTATGAGTAGCTAAGCATTTAATCTGGCTAGAATGATGAAACCCTAGTCTTAAGAATGCTGTGAGATCTAATTGTGCTTAAATTGATTGCTGTGGATTTCGATTTATTCTATGTGCATGTTGTCATATCTGATTAATTTGAGTCTGATCAACTTAGATGAAATTAGGTTAAAGCCAATTAGTACCACCAATCCGTAATTGTTGGAAAGGGCTAATTAGTGGTAAAGCTATCGCTTAGATAGTGAGAATAGATTGGTAGACAGGTTATTACTTGTATTCTTGGGTAATTTGTCTAAACTGGGTTCCTTCAATTCTTAATGCTGTCAAAACATTAAACTTAGAACTGGCGTTACCAACTAGGTTGTGTTTTGATTAGGGAAATAGTTAGTTTAAGCGTCTCTTGCTAGCTATCGATAAAGTAAGTTGGAACTGGGGTATGTCCGATGCATTCACGGTACCCTATAACTGGTTGGTACATGGTGATTAATTAAATCTTTGCATCGAGGATCAGTAATTGACTAGGGTGAATTCATTCAAAGCCGGATTTCTTTATTATCTGATATCTATTTGTCTATTTAGTTTTTCTGTTTTATTTTCGTAGTTGATAAAAACTCATTCTCAAGTTAAAAGTGTGGTGACTACACCAAAAATTGGTCATAAGAAAATTTAATTTGATTAATCTGTTCTCTGTGGGTTCGACCCTACTTGCTGTTATATTCTAAATATTCTTAGCAATCGTAGGAATATTTTGGTGGTAAACGACGTCCACCAGGAGTATTGAGTTTTGGTCAGGGGTTGTTGAGGAAATCTTAATGAAATCGTATAGAGTAATAGGTGTATGCATGTGATTAAAAATTGTAAATATATGTTTGGAGTAGATTTACCAAGAAAAGAAAATGGGTTAAGTGAGAACTTATGAAATCTGAACAGTTTGATGTTAGATGTCGTAGTGAACTTTAACAGTTTGATGTTAGATGGGGATTCCCAAATACTGTAAAAATATTTACTCTTTATTACAAATATTGTAACAAATATATATGAAACTATAGTGATTTGATTATACTTAAAGATCAAGATTAATGCTTGTATTTTATTCATAGAAAACAATAATCAACACCTTATCACAAGAACAAATGTTGCACGCAAATATTCTCTTACAAGCTAATTCATGCACCTTATATGCACAATTTTATTTAAACTGAATTTTTAAATTTATATATACCATATACATATATATACGTATATATATAACAATATTGTTCTATTTCATTATCTCACTATTACAAATTAACGTACTTCCTCCTCCGTACGTACCAGGTAAACATTTCACGGTTTTCTAATATCTTTGATATTAACGTGTTTAACTGCTAATATTTTTAGCTTCGTTTATTATCAACATAAAAAAGTTTGATATTAATAAACTACCTGTTATGACGATTCCAACCATATTAAATTTGATAATTTTTTATTTATTTATTCATTTAAAAATGCAGGCAAAATTTAACAACTTTGACAAAAAAAAAAGTCTTCCTGGATGGCATTGGATTACTATAACAGGAGGAATGTATGTGTTTTTTGTTTTCATCTCAACAGTTGGCCAAACCATATAGATGAAAACAATAAAAAATCAACATATAACAATCACTAGGGTTATTGGTCTCGTATATCGAGAGTTAAGATGGATTTGAACACTTTTCGTTAATACTAGTATGCGCGGGTTGTCGGAATTGGTCCAAGTAGGACTTGTTGAGGCTTTGTTGGGGATTGTTCGAGATGGTGTTTCCTGAGCCAGCAATTTTCTGTTGAACAAGAGATTGTCTTCTCAGTCCTATCCATGAGATTATTGTCTGTAAACAAAATACATTAGCGTTGTGTATGTCACGTGTGATATATGTGTATGTATTCGGTTTGGTAGATATGGTAATCATAATGAACAAGAGATGCGTGTAGGAAATGGAAAGCAACAGAAACTACTTAGCATGGAGGTTTAGTACTAACCTGATCATTAACAGGAAGAATTTATGTAGTGTCGACAGCTGCATAGATTTCCTTATAAACCACATTCCTCGTGCTGGTTTCCAGTTCATTTTCTCTTCCATGTGGTTTAATAAGGACTTTAACATTTTCTGAAGTCTTTGCTCGTGAGAGCGCGACATACAGCTGACCGTGGGAAAATACAGGTTCTTTTAAATACAAACCCACGTAGTCAAGTGTCTGTCCTTGTGCTTTATTTATTGTAAGGGCAAAACACAGACGAACTGGGAATTGAAACCTCTTGAATGGTACGAAGCTTTCATCTTCTGAGCACTTTAAAGGTATGCGGGGAATGAGCACCTCTTTTCCCAATAATGAGCCAAAAGAAATCTTAGCATGTATGACATTATTGGAAAATTGTATGCAAGTCAAACGTGTTCCGTTGCAAAGGCCTTCAGATGGATTTAGGTTTCTGAGGAGCATTATAGGACAATTATGTTTTAAAATCAGTTCGTGAGGTGGCAAGCTAGGTGGATTATAGACTTATAGTTTTGCAAGAGATCTTCGTAATCACCCTGCTGCCTCGTGTCCATGGTTTTATTGATGCTCACAAACCTTTTTTCTTTGCCCGGAAATCTTTGGATCATAAGGGTATTAATCTCATCGACAAATTCATTTTTTGTCGTTAAAAATTGCTCTGTTTGCAACCGAATCTGTATATGTGAGGAACAGTTTAAGATCTGGATAAACAAAGTTGATGAGGGAATCTAATGAAGTGCTGTCATCTATGTATGGTAACAGAATATGAGATGGAAGATTGATTCTGTCATCTTCAAAGCATGGCTCTTCACCGTTTCCCACCTTCAATATGAAAGCACTGAAAGTAGGATCCAGACGAGCTCGCATATTAGTTGATAGCTTTATGTCTTCAAATGAAGGCCACAAGTTTGATTTGACTAAAGTTGCAGAAATGCAATCATCTTTGTCACCTCTCCTAATAATTGGCAATGTTTGTCTGAAATCTCCTCCAAAGACTACAACTTTTCCACCGAATGGTAAAGTTGTTTCCATGATGTCCTTTAGAACATTGTCAAGGGATTCAAGTAAATGTTTGGTTGTCATGGTTGCTTCATCCCATATAATTAATTTTGCTTCTTTCAAAAGCCAAGTTGTTCCGCTTTGTTTGCTCACATTACAACCAGCATTTTGTCCTTGGTTCACTGGAATTTTGAACCTGGAATGAGCCGTTCTACCACCAGGGAGTATTGATGCAGCTACACCAGATGTAGCTGTTGCTAAAGCGATTTCTCCCTTTGATCTTATAGTTGCGAGGAGTGCTTTATATAGGAATATTTTCCCCGTGCCTCCAGGCCCGTCAACAAAGAATACCCCAGCTTTGTTCAAGAGAATTCTATTCATTATTTTATCATAACCTGCTCGTTGATCTTTGTTTAGCATTGCCACAGATGCAAGATCTTCGTCCGAGACTATGATGTTTTGTTCAGCTAGGATTTCTTCAGTTTTTTTATCTTCATCAAATGCTGTAGACGGGAAGGGACTGAATCCATAATCATCTATGTTCTTTCCCATGGATTTGAGATATCTATGTATTTGCTATAGGGCTTTGAATTGCACATTATGAATTGATAAGCTTTTATCTCGTGCAATATCCTCTGATAAAGACTCTTTGAGCATGTTCCATAGCCTTTTCGGATTATTAACAACTGTATAAACCAGAAGTGTCGCAAACAATTGCCTAAGTGTAGCAGGCATTTGAAATGCAGCTGCTTCTTTCAAAGTGTCTTCTGTGACATTGTCTGATTGCAGAAGTCCTCTTTTTTCCGCTGCTTCTCTGAAAGTAGCTAGGAAACAAAATTCCATCATACAATTTAAGATCATCGAAAGATGTTGGACCACGGACATTCATCAATAATATCCGAAGATAGTATCTTTCTCCCTCCATGGGATGAGCGGAATTCAAGAGGCCAATTGTCTGCCCCTTCTTTCGCACTGTCCATACTCTATCAGTATTCTGCCAAACAAAGTATTGTGGAAATTCTTTGTAGAGACAGTTAAGCTCTTTGGCTTTAGAGTGATGCGAAAAAATTCTGTCAACATTGTCTTGGATAAACGTTCCCTGTCCACAAGTTTTCTTAAATTTTGGTTCTCATGAAATGTTAAAGATTGATAATTTTCAAGGTGCAGATGTAGGTTTATCACAGACGGGTGCATTCTATTCAAATCAAAACTAAAAATCCGCCATAATGCTTCAGGAGCACACACCCATCGCGCAGATTGGAAGTTTTGGATTTCATCAATTAGGTGGTCACTTTGCCTTGCAGTCAAATTATAAAGTATCCTATCATGAATCTGTCTTTAAGAATGATGAGGAAATGAGCATGTGGAAGGCCTCTTTTTTGAAATTCAATGACATAAGTATATGCAGCAACTTCACCGAAAAGGTGCTTATCAATAACATCTTGTTTGAGTTGCTGCAATTTCGCATGAAAAACACGTGTCTATTTTGAGCTTCTTCATTTCGGTTTAGCATCTCAGTTATTTCTGGGCATGAGGGATTGCATGTCATTGTCAAAAAGATATCAGGCTTCCCATATTTCTGTACAAGTGCCATTGCATCCATATGTCTTCTTTTCATGTCTCTTGGTCCTCCAATAAATGATGGTGGTAAAATGATTCTTTTTCCAGCCTGTTAAACCACTTGAAATGCTATCAATAAGACCTTGATCATAATATTCAGCCCTTATGTGCTTCTGTTCATTGTTGAAATAGTCCAATCTTGCTGTTTCAATCTTAACATATGTATCAACGCAAAACTGCTGGAACAGTCTACCAACATGTAAGATATTAGATTTATCATCCTCCCTGATTTGAAATTTATATTCTCGGCATGATACAGTGGGTTCTTTTGTCTTTTCCGCCTGTGTTTTAGTGATTGTAAGTTCGTTGGTCTAACCCAATGTCTGATTTCAATCGAATTTTGTACTCAGAAATATTTTTCACATGTTCTAAACTTTTGAAGAGCGTAGCATATGGGTTTTTATCAAGAATTTTCTGCAAATATTGCAAGATAGATTGCCTGAATTTATCTGATATGCTCATTCTGTTTGTAATTTCATTTTCACTGTCGTAGAAATACAACTGCAGATTTCTAGAATCTTCAGCCCTATCAGGCTTCAATTTCTCCATGTAATGGTAAATCTGACCTTGGACTCGAAACGTTCTTCGACTTAAATCTTTGTCATAGTGAGCCCCAAATGATGTAAATGCGAACATATTATTATAACTGCGTACACATTGCCTAAACTGAACTGCATCTTCTGAATTTGCAGTATAAAGTTTAACGAGCTCAACAGGCATCTCAGTTTATCGTACCTGAACTGCAGCAGAAGGTTGGTGGTTCCATGTAAAATCTTTTAGCATTACAATGAGAACAATTTGGAACCCTGGGCAATATACTGGGATGAGTAGGTAGTTGTTCAAATAAATTCCTTAGATGACGTTTGGTTTTCTTTCCTGCAAAGTAAATTAGAGAACATTGGTGTGCATGTATTCTGTACAATTGCTTACATTGGACATAAATGAAAACATGCTTACGGCTTTTGTTTGCACTCCCAGAAATTGAAGACTGAACAATTGTTTCAGTAGATTGGAATGGTTGGGAGCTGGAAGCATCCGCAGTTGGTCCACTATACCCTTTACTTTCTTTGCTGATTGCAAACAAGCTGCGCCGTCGCTTTACATTTTCAGAGGTAATATTTTCCTGATAAAGATCGATGATGAGATTGTCGTTTGCCTCGCTCATCCATGCTCTATTGTAAACAGAAGGGAAAAACAGTTATTATATGATCTTGGATCTTGGAAATGCATACATTTGAAGGAGATGCTGATGTTGGATCACATATAATAAGTAGCAAAAGTATTTAAGAAGAAGATCAAAGATCTGAAAGCAAAAACCTTTGCATGCAAACCTAAATGGATCTGAAATGGAAGAAAGTTTACAAAAACGAAGAAGAGATGAGATGAATAAAAAGTACGGTTCTTTTGTTCAAGGAATCCGGCCAGTTGTGATCTTCAACTCACCAGATAGATGCGATGAACTTCTGATGGGAAGGAAGCTGTGATTAAAAAGGTTGGAGCAATGAAGATTTCAACACTTGATAGCACAAGGAAGTCATCCAAAGGGTTTCATAAGTGACTGCTAGCTAAGCAGAAAGGGGGTTTTGTTTGCAATTTAGTTGAAAAAGTAGGTAAAGTTGATGATAACTGGCTAGCACCTAAATACTTGAATGTAATTAAGTATTATTATTAAGATAAATTAAAAAATGTCATATTGCTACTGGAAAGTACCTTTTATTCCCGGAAACTACTGGAAAATACTTGAATGCGGCTACAACTTCTATTTTTCTTAGGATAAGAGCAAGTCCAACAACATCTCTATAATAGAGATTTTCTCTCCAACAGATTTGCTATAACAATCTCTATTATAGAAAAATGATGAGAGAGAAGATCTCATTCTCTATATATGCAAAAGCAAAGAGTAATTATAGAGAACAAAATTTATGGGATTTGAGTTAGAATTCCTATTTATAGTAAAAAATTTAAACAACCTTCCATTTCCTCTCCAAAATCTCTAAAATAATTATGTTTGTATTCTAAAGTAATTTTGGCTGCCCCAATGATGTGAACCACCTTGTGCTCATTGCAGATGTTGGGGTATATAAACCCGAGGGTTTTGCTAATGGAATTAAGTGAATATGGATCTGAATGTTTTCTTATTTGTAGGTTGATTACAGGTGTGTTTCCGGATTTGAATGAGTACGCACATAATGCACATGAGATGATCAATAGGTGCATTCTTTGTCCCAAAAATAGTTTTGTTAATGACATCAATGACGTGATGATAAAGAGGTTTCCAGGAGAGATCTTTGAGTATACAAGCAATGATGAAACAGGTAAGCGGAAAGGGATAGGAAAGCGTAGCGATTTCTTCTATTTTTGGTGGTTGCTGGTTTCGAATTGTGATGATGATTTTGTTGCATAAAACGTGGAATCTTTCATCTTTAAGTGCCTCATGTAATTCTTTATATCAGTAAATTTTTAGAATCATTTTGTTGAGGTGGATATCGTCCATCAATACTACAATTTGATACGTACTAAAATTTGAGAAGAAAATTCTGCCAGAGACAAACAACACAAATGATTGAGATCAGTAGCTTATCCGAAACTCGTTAAGATACAAACAACACCTGATCTTATTGAACAGATATCTACCAAGTAACCAGACTGAAAGAATGATAATTCACCATACTGGTGTCTGGCGACCTTGATGGCCGAAAACAGAAAAGACCGTTGTATAGGTTGTAAACCAGAGCAATGACCATTGAAACACACCATATCAACAGGATATACTCATTTCAACATAATCTCAAATCCGGAACTTTACAAGTATATGCACGACCTTACATTGCAATGAGAACAAAAATTTATCAATGCACCGACCAACAGTGCAATAGCCTTTTGAGCTAAGCAAAAACAGTATTTGGCCGAAGAAGATCACCAGTTACAACTGAAGCTGCAGACATTAGGTACTCATCAGAAATAACATATGGAGAAATTGACACCTATAGACCAAAAGATCATAAAATCAAGACAAACGTACCCCTGAGACCTGAGTCCCTGACCTAACATCATTCATGCACCCAAAAATAAGGAGGGAAGGTTAAAGAAGACACACCTTTCTTGATGAATGCTCACAAAACTAAATGAACAAATTTTATGATAAAACAAATTTCACCCCTTTGTATACATAGTTCAAATAGCAACATAATGGCATAGCAAATGAAACCTTTATTCAGAGGAAGATCTATTGATCAGTGATGTTATATAATAATAACAGAAAGATACCCACCTGAGTTACAGGTTTCACCGAGAACAATACATCAACTCTGAGGCATAATGAAAGTAAATAAGCGTCAGAGCCAGAATATACTCCTCCAGCATTTAAGCTCGTACTCCAGTAGCCAGTAGGTGTGGATATCAAGACAATTCTAAAATTATCTCCAAGCACAAAACTCATAGTCTCACGAAAAATAGTAGCACTAATTCATGACTTGCTTCTAGAACAGTCTTACATCAAGGAGCAAGCCAAAACTAAATCTATCAAGTAAGTGTAGATAAGGAAAGAACAAATATATTTGACCAGGTTTGGACACACATTTTATCCCAGCTCATCTTACACATTCTATTCCCTTCTCGTTTACAATAGAACTCCAAATAATCTTTTTCACATTATCAATACAGCATTCATATTTCTAAGACTAATCCAAAACATAATATGAAGCCACACTTGGTTAGCAACTTACTGTACCTTAATACTCCTTAGTTTTGTTTTAACTTCTATATTTTCTAGATACGACAGCCTAAATTAATCAAAGGCAGGCAAAAAGAAAGGAAGGAAAAAAAAACGTGAACAAAAGCATTCAGCATAAACAGTGTAAATCTCTAGAAATTATAGAAAGTATTTAAGCAGGCACCATCCCAGAAACAGTTCTATTTCTCATGCCACTACAGAAACAAGAGTTATAACAGCACTGAAGTTTGCCGACATATATTTTCACAACAATCGTGGTTAACAGAAGAGCTGCAACTATCTAGCTCAATTAGCTAGAACACCAGTTTGGACATGCACAAGATATATGATTAGTACGTATTGTTTTTCTTAAATATATTAATGAGTTGATATGATATGGCTATCTGAAATTAGCATGGTCAGTAATATAACCATTAAATGCTTCATGCCTATCAATTGCAACACATTAAACCATGATACATACATACATACATGATCTTGGAAACTATAAATATATATATATATATATATATAAATATATATATATATATGTATATAGATAGATGGATTCAACATACATTATGTGTACCCAAAAGGTTTATACAAATAGTTCAAGATCAAAACTATAGATCTTGAATATGAACAAAAATATCCCTGCTGGCTAAATATTCAAGCTAGTGGACCCTTAGTACAAAGAGGTTAGACCTCTGAACAAAAGAAAACCACCCTACATTTGGGATATTTACAACTAACAGCCCCAAAAAAAGTAGGCCATTTTACTGACATCATAGCAGCAAAAAGGGTGGGTAGGGGTTTCATGCACATTAACTAAGACACTACTATAGTAAGAAGAAATTACCAAAAGAGAGCTTAGGAAACTTCATCTGACTGCTTCCGTTTTGTTCCTCTCTCTTTGTTTGTCATCCTTATCAGCATTTGAAGAGGTGGCATTATCAGGACCAGACAACATGGGCTTGGACAGTCCTTGCATGTCGTCTTCATTCTCCAGAGAAGCAATATGATGAACGTCCACAACTGCAATTTCCAAAGGATGAACATGGAGATCCTCTACTGTTTCCCTAGATTGGGTGATTCCATCTCCAATAGGTGCTTTCTGTTTCCCCGGAGATTCACGGTGAACAATCATAGGGCTCTCCTCTACTGGTATAAAAGCAGTGAGTTCATATCCCTTGCCTTTGTATGATTTGAAGAAGCTCCTCAGACGGAAGTACGAAGTTCCTGTTTGTAGCTTCCTGTTAATTGTAGCGAGGTCCACCTTTTTATGCTGAAACAATATAAATGATTGAATTCAGTAGATAGAATCACATTGTAACAACTACATAAACATAAAACTTGTAAAAAATCGTAAGACCAAACATACCAGAACATCTAAGTCACGAACTTCCTCGCCGGTCATGCCCAACAATTTGTCGCCATATTGACCTTCGACGTAAGCCTCAACGGAAGCACTGCTGTCACTTAAGCGCACATCAAACTTCAAGCTGTCAAAAGTTAAAAGTCTTAATTATTAGAATTCCACATGTAAATATATATATACACACATTTAGTGCAGATTAATTGTACCATACATTGGTTTTGGATTTTTGCCATGAGCTCCACAATAGTTGCAGTGTCTTATAATCATATCCATTGCAGCTCCACAAGGTTTGTTGCAATCAGGACAACATGCCTCGTAGGGACGTAGCTTGAAATCAATAATAGTAGGAACAGACTTCACCCAATAGTTTTTCACCTATGAATCATAAAAGCATTCATCAAATTAGTGTTGAGCTTTGGGAAAACACTATAAACCATGGAAATATGTACACAGTAAAGTTGATATCATTACCACATCTGCCATGTTCAACAGTTCATTTATTTGACGACGATTGGCTGGAAGTGGAGGGCGAATTATCTGTTTTTCTTTTGCATACAGTTCCTGAGCAACAACTTGGCCAATATAATCCTGGTTTGCAAGAGCCCTACAGTCCAAGTCATAGACACATAAATAGAAAATCGGGAAATGGTAATTTTATACATTGAAGCATGAACAAGTCAAAAGCATACCAGGCTTCCAAAGGCTGCCGTTGTGGTACATGAGGATTGAAGATGATCTTGGTATTCAGTTGAGCAATTACACAAGTTCCTAGAAATATTAAATTATGCACATTCAATCACCTTTTACGTGGTAGGGCAGATTTCAAATCAACTTAAAATATAATATATATTAATTGTCATTACCATAAAATGTACCAAGCTTCAGGCCGATGAACAAGACAGTTGGTTGAGTGGGTACACGGTTGATGAGGTCATTTAGAGCAGCACCACGGTAACTATTCCAGAATGTAAGTACAATTGGCCTGCGTCTGTACGTGTGGAGTATGGATTAGTAAGAGATCAAAAGTTCGAGTAGGATAAGAGACCTAAACATGAGATAAGAAACTTAAACAGAGGGGAAAAAATCAAGACATACTCTTGATTAACGAAAGCAAATTCCTGGACAGATGTAGAGCCATTCTGGGTCGTGACATTCCTAGCGGGGAGCATATGAACCATAACAGCAAGCATATCTGTGCAAGGGAAATAAAAAATATAAGGTCAAGAACAGAATACACAAACAAAATTTAGAGCATAGTCAAGCGGAAACTTACGAATGAGCTCGTTCTCTTTCTCCAGATCTTCATCAATTTTCCAGAATGATGAAGTGTCCAAGCAGTCAGATAGGTCATAAGCATTCTCAGCAGACTCTAACAAAGTGCTTCTAGCCAAGGTCAGCTGATAGGGAATACTCCCAAATATATACTTAGGATCACGGATCTTGCTGATCTGTGCATTTCCAAGATAATAAGTAGTATATGGATGCATCCTTGAACTCAAGGCCCTGTAATCTTTCTGGTAAACAACTGCTTGCATTATATTTTTCTGTAAACTGAAATTGTATCATCACATATCAACCAATATACATATGAAAAAGTGAGAAATGTATCAAAGAGTAGAAAGTACCTCTTTATCGGCAAAGAGATACCGATACATGTCTCCAGCAGAAGTCTGAAAGTGAGCACCATCACCTAGCAGTAGCACCTTCACGAACCATTCGCCATGCTTCTCAGGGCTGAGTTCGTTAAGTAGTTGCACCTATTTTCCAGATGTTCCATTCTGTAAAAACATGTGAAGCAAAGAAATAAGATCATGGAATCAAAGCTTACAACCAGCACATATCATGTACAGTAAAATGAGATCATAGTAAAAAACCACTGCAAAAAACCAAATGATCTGATATGTACTGAAATGAAAGACAAAGTGCCTACAACAAAGAGGTAAAAATGTTATGGCATAGTGAACTGGTTATAAAACTCTCATTTAAACATATTCATTCCACAGAATATTCCAAATTCTTATACCAAGTTGTATATGGAGCCCTAATCTAACTATAACAGACAAACAATCAAAACCACATAATCATTACAGACGTGATTTTGCAAAATACGAAAACAGTGAATCAATCTAGATCAGGCATCTATCATGCATGTAAGTAAGAAACATGAAACTTAAGATGACAGAGGATTTAAATTATGGAAATTTGATTTAGGCAATTCATCGAGCACATCATGCGAAATACAAAAGCAGTGCATGAATCTAGATTAGGCATTTGGGACGAAGTGAAAATACTGACTCCCATCCCCCGTACTTCTATATAAAGCATGCATTCACAAGCAATCCATACCACACCAGTAACAGAGAACAACAGTGAAAACACATATATAGTTACATTTACAGAGAGTTCTTTCAAAGTAGCCATGATGAGGAGAATGGTGGTTGTGCTTTTCGCCATTGTGGTGGTGGCCATGGCGGCGCCACCAGCCCACAGCCTCCGGGACAACGATAGCCCCGCCGCCGTAGAAGATTGGTTCAAACGTTTTCCTAACCTGAAACCCAAGTTGACCGGCATTCGCTTCTATCTCCACAACCTTGCTCACAGGTAATCAAACGCCTAAATCTTTCTCATTATGCTAACACACACACACATATATATATATATATACACACATATATCATTTTTTTTTTAAAATTCAGATAATTTATCATGCATGATCGATCTCACAGGAACCCTCCGGCAAGCACGCCAGTGGCCCGGGCCAACATGACCAACACGTCGCCGACGAAGTTCGGGTTGGTGAACGCAGTGGATGCTCCCCTAACCGCGCAGCCCTACTCGAAGTTCATCATCGGCTACGCGCAGGGGCTCTTCACTTTCTCATCGCAGGAGGAAATGAGCAGCCTGATGACCCATAACTTCGTGTTCACCGAGGGCAAGTACAAGGGCAGCACTCTCAGCGTGGTGGGGCGCAACCCGGTGAACGCCAAGTACCGGGAGTTCCCGCTGGTCGGCGGTTCCGGCGACTTCAGGCTGGTTCAGGGCGTCGGAATCGCCAGCACTTACAACGTCGACCCAGTTTCCGGCGACGATATCCTTGAAGTCACTTGCTACGTACTTCTACCGCTACACTGCATCTGGTGATTCTGACAGTGGGGATTTGGAGATCGAGTATGTTGGTGGCGCTGATGAGGAGTATGAAAAAACATTGATGTGACTGTTCATGAGGCCATGAATCATCCCCGGCCGGCCTTACTTTTTATGTATTTCTTCTGAGTTTTCAGTGTTTTCCGTTTCTGTTTTTCCTTTCTGTGTAATAAGTGATATTTGGTCGAACACTCGGAGTAGTGCCTCAACCAAATTTCTTTCCGCTGAATTTCTCTTTCAGTTTACATTCGAATAATAATGTCGTCGTCCCACGGCGTTTCGTACGTGTTTATATCCTTTTAATTTGGACAGTAATATATTTTTTTGAATTATTTTTAAAAAAATATCTCCAAATCATTCAGCCATAAAACATTTTGCTCAGATTGATACTTTTCCTACAAATAAAATTCAACGCAGTTTGAAAAATAAAAGGTTCAATTTTACCCAAACAAACTCGAGAGAATTGATTTTAACCCAAAATTTCTGCTTCGAAAACGACTAAATTCTTAACTCAAATATGATTCGAAATAAATTATTTATTTTAATCAAAGAAAATTCTATCAATTCACAATTAAGTAAAATTAAAAAAATGATAACTCGACATATACAAATTCTCATTTGACACTTGTTTTTACAGATACCAAGGACTATATAACCAATTTAAAAATTATAGTCCACACTAACAAACGCGCCTAAAACATTTTTGTTTTTTATAGATAGTAATATACTTAAGATTTATGATTGTTCATTTATGGGTTTTTGTTTTTTTTGGTCGTTTGAATGAGTGGTATATCATTTTTGAAATCCTTGTTTCTGCTTCTTGTACATTAATTAGGTTCAGGTTCTGTAATCAGTGGGGAGAAATAACTAGTTTAAGACACTTGAAAAATGACTTAAGACTTTCATCATCCTCCAAATCTTGATATTTTTCTGTCTTTTTCTTGTTCTGTTATAATTGAAAGATTATATTTTATGAAGTATTTTTGAATTCAAAAACATATGATTGGCATTTTTAAAATAAAATAATTTAATGTTGGTGTAGTACCTTTAGATAGCCGTCTTTTCTTTTTTAGACTTTTGAACTGAACACCGTCTTCCTTATCTTTGTTTTTGTTGATAGATATTATATTTGAGTATGATGCTTCTATTTCATCTTTGTCTCCAAAAGATATGACAATGTATCTGGGGCTTATTTCACTATATTTTTTTTGGTAACAAATTGAACCTTTGTAGCTTTGTCCATTTCTTGCACATCAGTTAAAAAATTCGAAATCATTCCAGTTTCATTCATCAAATTAGATTTTATTTTACACCTGTGTATAAGTTGGTGATATGATTAAAATAGAGAGTTTTAATATTTTTATTGAAACAAAGAAATGTTTAGAAAACTTTCAATATAAGTGACGACATATCTAATTCTGTTTCTTATATAAGTGTGTGGATATAAAATTTATGGCTATTTGACCATCTTAGGATTGTTTTTATAAAAGATTATGGCTAATCATTCTCCTGCTAAAATTTGATGAAATTTAATATGGAACGTAAGTGAAAATTTTGAAACACGTGATGAGCATACGCAAATCCATAAAATATAACACTCCAGAATTATGAGAAAGATATTTAACAATGTAAGGCATGGGTGGTTTAACAAAATAAAAATATAATGCAAGGCATACAAAATCATCTTATAGACTAAACACGACATTATTAATTAAGGTTGGGATCATATGGTGATGAAATTATAGCATGATAATGAATGAGAAAAAAAATGTAGTTCAAATTTAAAGTGGTGTTTTACCTTCGTGTCGAAGTTTGCTTTTGTCCACATATGTTGCATAGAAATTCATACACTTACAAGTTATATAATGACAGTTTTGAGGCATATCTTAAAAGAAAATCGTAATTTTTTAAGTTACCCTCTGAAATATGATAAAATTAATTTAATTATTGATAAAATATGGTAAGTGATACTACTAAAGATGACTCATCTCAGATGCTAATGATGACTCATCACATAAGACGGGTTCCAGGCGGCTTCCTAAAGCACGTGAGCAAATCTAAGAAAAAGATTCGAAAGTACTAAATACGTGAGGAAGATACAAAGAGAGGTACACGATGAAGACTCAGCAGCAGAAAATGGTACTGCATCCTTTGGCTAGATTGCTACTATAAATACCCAAAGAAATCAACAACACAAGGTAAGTTCTCTAATTCTAAACTTTAGCCATTGGGTTTTATCCTATTTCAGTACACGAAATCTCATCATCAAATCGAAACTGCTACCCCATCATACAAAGATCATATCTCATATGACTAGTAGAAATTTTCCTCCCACTTTAATTTCACCTTGAGGACTCCCAAAAAATGAAATTCACGCGAAAGTTCTATCTCTTCTAAATAATGGGAAGGCATATAAGGGATTTTCTATTAATTGTTAAAATTTAAAAGAAAATAAATTTTCATCACTATATGCGACACTCATACAATTAAGTATAACAAATAATCACATTATACATTAAATATTATTTCAACGAAATAATCATTCAAAAACCGCATATCAACATGTAATTATGTAATCAATAAAATAATTACACTAACAACTATTTAAAATTTATAAGACAAATTATAAATTATGTCAAATTATAATCTAATTATAACTTAAATTAGCACATCTCTATGTAATTAACATATTTAATTCACAATTAATTAATTATATGTCAAATTTTGGCACAATTTCAAAAATTAAAATTCGTAAATCACATTTGAACATTCATATTTAATTCACAATTAAAATTATAAAATCCAGCCATTAGACCAAACTCATTTAGTCAAATTAATTCTAATCTTAATCACAATTAAGTTTAGATAAGTTAGACAAGTAAATCATATTTATTGTTGAATATTTTGAGTTATCCATAAATGGTACAAACATAACATTTGTAATTACTCAATTTTAAACACAATCAATCACATTAAATGGATTTCGTCGGTTCCGTCGGTTTCTCACCTCCACCCCTACGCCAAAGTGCAGTGCCGGCCGTTTTCCGGTAGCATTAACAAGATCATGTTCCCTGAACTAAACCTGAACGCAAGCTCCGAGGCTATACTGAGAAACCTCGTAGCCTACGAGGCGGCGATATCGGAATCGACGCTCGAGTTCGACCGGTACATGAACAGAGTCGTGTACACGGCGGAGGACGTGAAGATTCTGCGGCAGATTGGGGTTGTTGTGGGGTCCATTAACGACGAGGAGATCGCCTAAATGTTCAACGGCATGAAGAGGAACTACGTTAGAATATCAGACCGGAAGTCAAACATCGATGTGGCGATACAGAAAGTGAACAAATACTATGATGCAAAGTTGATGGTTAGGTTGGTGAGGAAGATGAAGAGGAACTTGAATGCTTCGTGGACATGTATGGCCTTGTTTTCTACGATTGATCTTTTGCTTCGCGGGATCTTTCAGTGCAGTAACTAAAGTTCATCTGCAACAATAATGTCCCGAATTAATAATTATAGGCTTTCGTTTACTCTTTTAATTGTGGATTTGTATATTGATTTATTCCTTCTATGTAAAGTTAGTTTTTCCGATTATAATTGTATGTACATATGGAAAAATATTATAGAAAATAATCATGCAGCTGATATGAATCAGTGAAGGATAAATGTCAAGGCCCTGTAATCTTTCTGGTAAACAACTGCTTGCATTATATTTTTCTGTAAACATGAAATTGTATCATCACATATCAACCAATATACATATGAAAAAGTGAGAAATGTATCAAAGAGTAGAAAGTACCTCTTTATCGGCAAAGAGATACCGATACATGTCTCCAGTAGAAGTCCGAAAGTGAGCGCCATCACCTAGCAGTAGCACCTTCACGAACCATTCGCCATGCTTCTCAGGGCTGAGTTCGTTATGCACCTATTTTCCAGATGTTCCATTCTGTAAAAACATGTGAAGCAAAGAAATAAGATCATGGAATCAAAGCTTACAACCAGCACATATCATGTACAGTAAAATGAGATCATAGTAAAAAACCACTGCAAAAAAACCAAATGATCTGATATGTACTGAAGTGAAAGACAAAGTGCCTACAACAAAGAGGTAAAAATGTTATGGCATAGTGAACTGGTTATAAAACTCTCATTTAAACATATTCATTCCACAGAATATTCCAAATTCTTATACCAAGTTGTATATGGAGCCCTAATCTAACTATAACAGACAAACAATCAAAACAAGTATTCAAAGACAAAACCACATAATCATTACAGACGTGATTTTGCAAAATACGAAAACAGTGAATCAATCTAGATCAGGCATCTATCATGCATGTAAGTAAGAAACATGAAACTTAAGATGACAGAGGATTTAAATTATGAAAATTTGACTTAGGCAATTCATCGAGCACATCATGCGAAATACAAAAGCATGAATCTAGATCAGGCATTTAGGACGAAGCAAAATCGATCATGCATGTAAGTAAAAACAAGAAACCTAAGATGACAGAGGATGGGATCTATGCAAATTTGGCTCAGGCAATTCATCAAACACAGGTCATGCGAAATACAAAAGTAGTTCATCAATCTAGATCAAATATCTAAGACGAAGCAGAATGGACCATGCATGTAAGCAAAAACAAGAAACCTAAGATGACAGAGGAGTCAATCTATGCAAATTGAAAAAGAACGATTCTTCCCCAACTGGAAAAACATGATTCACAACAGGGCCGGCCCTGAGATTTTGGAGGCCCTGTGCAAAAATAAAATTGTGGCCTAATATACATTTTAATATAAAATATAATATCGCAGCTTATACTAAAATATACATAATAAATTTGAATTGTAGATGAAAATATAATAATTGTATTTTATTATTAAATTTATATGCAAATTAACATGACTAAGAAAAGTGAGAGTGATATTTAAATTAAAAATAATATACTCCTTCCGTCCCACTGTTGAGGTAAATAATCTGGCTAGGAAAATACACATTTGTTGTTAATTAATTCTTACATATAATCCCCAATAACTTAATACATAACATATAAAATACTTTTTATATTAAATGTGAGCCATATTCTATGTCTCAAATTTACTCCCCTTCCTTCTGTCGATTACACCGGATAATGCTCAAAAGTTTTGTTAGAGTGAAAACCTCGATGATGAGGTATGATCGTATTACTGAATAAATACACTGTACATGGGTAAACCCTAGATAAACCCTAACTAATACAGTCTGGGCTCAAGGCCCAATACTACTCTCTAACACCCCCCCTCAAGCTAAGCGTCGGGTTAACTAAGACGCAAAGCTTGGATCTAAAAAACTCAAACAATGGCTTCGGAAGACCCTTGGTGAAGATGTCCGCCAGCTGCAACGAAGTAGGAACATGACTAACACGGAGCTTAGCTGAAGCAACCAACTCCCGAACAAAGTGATAGTCAATGTCAATGTGCTTTGCCCGCTTATGAGCCACTGGGTTCTCAGCCAAGAAAATTGCACTATTGTTGTCGCATAACAACAATGGTGAGCCATCTAGAGGAAACTGCAACTCCCGAAGAAGATGAGAGAGCCATACAACCTCTGCAGCTGTGTTGGCAAGAGCACGATACTCAGACTCTGAACTCGAGCGAGACACTGTAGGCTGTTTCTTGGCACTCCATGACACCAAGTTACCGCCTAGGAACACTGCATAGCCATAAGTCGATCGTCGAGTCTCTAAACAGCGAGCCCAATCCGCATCAGAGTAAGCACAAACATCAGAAGAACCTCCAGAGCGAAATGTGAGACCATGATGATGGGTGCCAGCCACATAGCGAAGATTCCTGGTGACCGCGGCAAAGTGATCCTCGCGAGGGTCCTGAAGATATTGACTAACTGAATTCACTGCAAATGCTAGATCAGGGCGAGTGACAGTTAAGTACTGAAGTGCACCAACCAAAGATCGATAGAGAGTCGGATTACTGAATGGTTCACTAGTGCTGCTGTGAAGCTGTGACAGTGGAACAAACGGAGTGGTCACCGGAGAAGCATCAGTCATACCAGCCCGACTAAGTATATCCCTTGCATACTTAGCCTGTCCAAGAAAGAGACCAGATGGAGTGGTGGAGACCTCAAGACCAAGAAAGTAGTTCACGAAACCCAAGTCCTTAATCGCAAACTCCTTATCAGTCCTAGTGATGAACTGGCGAATTGCACCAGGATCATTGCCTGTCAGAATCATGTCATCCACATAGACAAGCAGGTACAATAAGGTGGATCCCCGAGAGAAGCCAAATAAAGATGGGTCAGAAGAGCTGCACCGAAAACCAAGTCGCCGGACATATGTACTAAAGCGGTCAAACCAAGCCCGAGGAGCCTGTTTGAGTCCATAGATGGCCTTCTGAAGACGACAAACATAATCAGGCCGAGTCGGGTCCTTGTAACCAACAGGTTGTGCCATATAGACTGGAGTATCAAGAACACCATTGAGGAAGGCATTCTTGACATCAAGCTGATGAAGAGGCCATTTTCTCAAAGTGGAAATGGCAAGGACCGTGCGAACAGTAGCCGCCTTGATCACTGGACTAAAGGTGTGATCAAAGTCAAAACCGGGAATCTGAGAATACCCTTGAGCGACCAAGCGAGCCTTGTAACGATCAATAGTCCCATCAGGTCGATACTTCAGCCGAAAGACCCATTTCGACCCAACAATGTTGGTGTTGGATGGTCGGGGAACCAACTCCCAAGTCTTCTGATGTCGAAGGGCATCCATCTCCTCGTCCATAGCACGAACCCACTTCGGGTCTTTGAGAGCTGCACGATAATCTCGTGGCTTAGAATGATTCATAACCTGAGCAAGATAACCAGTAGTAATAAAGTCTGGACGGGATATCACACGGCGAGTTCCATCTTGGTTTCTGGTAACCATCGGATGTGGACGACGAGGAGAATCGGAGTCAGATGACGAATCAGAACCAGAGCCAGAAGAAATCGGAGAACCTTGAGTAAAGCTAGTCGAGGAACCCGATGGCGAAGATGGCGGGGAAGGCGAGCTAGTCGAGGAACCCGACGGCGAAGATGGTGGGGAAGGCGATGGTGATAAAGTAGGCAACGCCACTGGAGGAATAGCTGGAATAGACGAAGCTGAAGTATGATCATCTGACGGGCAAATTGAGCAAGGTCGAGAAGATGGTGGAGTAACTGCCGAAGGTGCAGTTGATGCCGCTGCAGGCTCAAAAAATGAGGAGATCTCCAAATCTAAAACAGACCGACTACTCCCAGAAGATGCAACATAGGGAAATAAGGTCTCATCAAACTGGACATGGCGAGAGACATAGATGCGTCCAGTAGTAGGATCGAGACACTGGAAGCCCTTGTAGCGAGGGCTATAACCAATAAACACACATGGAATAGATCGAGGTGCAAACTTGTCCACAGCAATGGCACGTAAGCAAGGATACACACGACAACCGAACGGATGAAAAAGTGTGTAGTCTGGAATAGTCCCAAAAACAACCTCGAAAGGTGATTTTCCACCAGGAACTGAGCTAGGGAGACGGTTGATTATGTAGACCGCAAAAGAAAATGCTTCTACCCAGTAAGCATTCGGCACAGATGAGTGATATAACATAGCAAGGCCAGCCTCTGTGATGTGGCGATGTTTTCGCTCAGCACGGCCGTTCTGAGCAGGTGTATATGGAGAAGACATCTGATGATGAATGCCGCAAGAGATGAAGTGTGCCTGGAGACGATGATTTGTGAACTCCGTACCACCATCTGTCTGAAAGATCTTAACCTTCGCAGAGAATTGAGTCTCAACAAACTTCTGAAACTGTAGGAACACATCATAAAAGTCCGACTTATGCCGCAAAGGGAAAAACCACGTGAATCGTGAAAAGTCGTCAATGAATACAACATAGTAAGAAAAACCTCCCACTGATAAGACTGGAGCTGGTCCCCACAAATCACAATGCACCTTATCCAATAACTGTGTAGCCTGCTTGTCACTAGCGGAAAAGGGCAAACGAGTGCTCTTGGACATCTGACAAGAAGAGCAACTGACAGGCACATGTAAAGGAGAAGTGGCAGAAATATAGCCCCGTCTACTCAACAACTGAACAGTGTCATAGGACACATGACCAAGCCGAGAATGCCACAACTCAAAAGATGCCCGTAATTTCCCAGAACGTACATCACTTAAAAAGGCAGAATCACTAGTCTGAAGGTAATAAAGACCAGAATCATGACGACCACTACCAACTATATGTCCCGTAAGCTTATTCTTAATAGAAAATACATCGGCATCGAATGTAATACTCACAGGCAAATCACGAGTAAGTTTACTAACAGACAATAAACTTCTAGTAATTTGAGGAACCACAAGCACATCACGAATTGATAAACCAGCAACATTGCACTGACCAATATGAGACACGGGTATTGATTCACCATTACCAACATAAATACTGGAACCATAATAGGGATGTACCTTCTCAAGATGACGAGAACTACTAGTCATATGGGACGTAGCACCATAATCAACAATCCACTGATTAGCTGAGTGACCAGAATTAAAACGACCAAAACGATTTGCCTTGTCTGCAATCCAACTATGAGAGCTATCTGCCCGAGATAAATAGCTTAAATGCACCATAATTACCAAATGATGACCCAATTGAATAGACAAAAAATAATAATGCCAAAAAGGAAGAAAGTTTCTTGGGTCTGGTGGTCAGGCAGGGAGCATAAAGCAAAAATCATCCAAAAATCATCCAAAAATCACCACGTGAGCAAGGCAGGGAGCAAAAGACAAAAAATTAGGCAGGAAGCAAAATGACCTCTGTGATGAACCCGCGCGTGCGACGTTGTTCAGGCAGACTGGCACAGCTCTGGAACAATGATGCTAAAATGGACAGCAACAACGGCAAGAAGACGACAACAAGGCCGGAAACAACAAATCAAAATGGGCAGCACCAAGAAAAAGAAAACGAAAGCAGCAGTCCTTGGCGATGAACGACGATCGATTGGATTTGAGGAGGCTCAAAAATTGACCGAAAAACACAAAAATGAGGGCGGCGGAGACCCAGGGTGGCTGGGGCGGTGAAACAAAAATTAAAATATATGTTACTGAATCAAAGCAGTCCTAGAATCGGCATTGTCTGATACCATGTTAGAGTGAAAACCTCGATCATGAGGTATGATCGTATTACTGAATAAATACACTGTACATGGGTAAACCCTAGATAAACCCTAACTAATACAGTCTGGGCTCAAGGCCCAATACTACTCTCTAACAAGTTTATCTTCCAAATTTATAGATAATTATTTTATTATTATTTCATAAACCATACCCCCTTCCAAATTTATTTTATTATCATCTCCTAAATATGCAACCCATACATAGTTATTTCCCCCAAAAATGCAGCCTCTTTAATGAGATTATTACGCTTTCCATGCATAATTACATTGGCCTCTAATATAATAGGATTAATATTATCAAAATCATAGTTACCTAATTGAAAGAAATTTTTTGGGGCCCCTAAATAAGATTAATGGCTCGGGGCCCTGTGCCATGGCACATAGTGCCTATGGACAGGCCCGGCCCTGATTCACAAACAAAGACTGTAAAAATTATAAACACAACACAAAAGGTATATTTATAATAACATTATTTTTGATATATACAAAAGGTAAACCGACTACAAAGAGACCCAAATCCACAAGATTGCAGTGATCTTTTGCCCTGTTACCTTTGATGAATACGAGGCAATTCATCGAACACATGTCATGCGAAATACAAAAGCAGTCCATCAATCTAGATCAGACATCTAAAACGAAGCAGAATCGATCATGCATGTAAGTGATAATCAAGAAACTTATGGAAATTTGGCTTAGGCAATTCATCGAGCATATATTAGGCGAAATACAAAAGCAATCTATGAATCTAGGTCAAGCATCTAAAACGAAGCAGAAGCGGGCAGTAAGAAACAGAGACGCCGCAGAAGCAATCATGGACACATAAAAGAAGGAAGACGAGAGACAGTAGTAGAAGGTTACAGAAAACTTGAAGACCCAAGTGGATTGTAAGGTTTGGCCAAAGCAACGAAAGGGGCTTATTTGTATATATAGTAGGTCAAAGCAACGAAAGTATTGCTCAAAATTAATTTAGGTCGTACACGTGGTAGTAAAAATTGTCTGTAGAACTTACACGTGAAAGGACGCGTGGAGGAAAATCAGAACCCAAAATACTGTAGATAGATGCACAGTAAAATGAGATCCACGCTTTTAGTATGTTTAGATACTAAAATACTGACGATGTGGTAGAAATTTTTACAAAAGTCCATGATTTAACTACGAAAATTTATTTGTCAATTCAACTGCCATATAAAATGATCAAACATCAAATTCTTGAATCATCTAAATACTACCCAGTGGGTGTGGGCGTAGGTGCGGTGCGGCGGAGGAGCTCTCAGTCTCGGAGGTCGGCAGTGGAGGAGCACAAAATAATTGGTCGGCGTACAATTACAAAGGGAATCCGTGAATGGTTGGCTGGTTGCTAATATAAAAGGGTTTAGGAATTTTGAAAGTCAAAGGGTCAAAACTCATTATAAAAGGTTAAACTCTATATATGAGATTTAGAAAGTTTTAATATATATATTAATATATAAAATATTAAACGGTTAAACGGATAAACCGGTATTAAAATTTTAAATCCATAAACCGAACCGATTAACCTGCAAATCCGTTTAACCAAACCGCTTTAAACCTATTAGCCTGTTAACCTATTAACCTATTCTCATAACGGTTCGGTTTCGGTCGGATTACGTTTTTCAGATTTTTTGAACAGCCCTAGCTATATGTACTAATTAATAGTTAACCTTGATTATTAATTTAGTTAATTGGGGTGTAAGGAAAACAACACCAAGCATCAATCGATCAAACCCAAATCTACAAAGTCAACGCCAAAACCGAAAAGCCTAAATCGAACAGATATGGAATATTGGGATCACATGAATTATAATGATTATTTTCTTCAAATTTTATATGAAATAAACGCAACAAATATATAAGTATGTCTATAAAATATTATAATAGTTCAAAAGAGTACAAATATATAAGTATATTGGTAAAATATTATAATCTCCTTTTTATATGATTCACATACTAATATTTACTAGTAATTTAAAAATTTATCAAAAATAAAGTATTATTACTATTTATAAAATGATTAATTGATAATATATAAACATGCCCTTAATCGTCATTTTACCTTGTATGTTAAACAAACAGCTGATTAATGTAAACATCTAGTCAAATCAGCTAATGCAATCAGCTAGTCAAATCAGCTGATCCAATTAGCTAACAACTAACAGCTATCAGCTAATCACCAAACACCCCCATAATCTTTTGGGTAAACGTACGTAGGCAGCCTATAGGTTCGGTAACCTTCAAAATCTTTGCCTTGCACTATATATCCAGGGTTTGGTTAAAAAACGTCCACCTTACTTACTAGTGAACGTCTGTATTTTCTGAAATTCACTAATTCACCTTTGATATTATTTAATGAGGTCGAGAAAATTTTATTAAGTCAAGTCAAGAGTAATGATTCATAAGTAAATATAAAAAATTACGATGAACATGAATAAAGAAAATCAGAATATATACTTACTGCATTAGTAAAATGTGTGCTTCATGCATGACCAGTTTACTCCCTGCAAGACCAAATTAGACCATATTGTCCCGTTAATTTGCTAATAAATATTTAACCATATCAGGGTAATATGGTCAAATAGTGGTTCTGCAAAATTAAACTGGACGTGACCTGGCTTATTCAATTTCACGTGTTTTTAGTAAGCTATTTGTTTAATATTGTTAGGCTTCAAAGTCTATAATAATGGTATCAGCTATTCCTCGTACCACTTAACTCGTTTAAGTTCTTGAAAGGCTGTTGAGGCCATGTCGGCAAATACTATATAATGTTTATCTACAAATTATAGTTTCTGGCATGAATATAAATACGTGGAAAGGGTTAAAATTATTGTCGAACATCACATCTTTATATTATTCTTATGTCTTATTATGTCGACCTAGCTAGGCCCTTAACCTGTTCAGTGTATATCTGAATTATACAATGAAAGTCATGTAAATTCTATACACGGATTAATAAAAACAAATGCAACATATATTGTAGTAAGAATATTTTACATAAATTCTTTTTATAAAAAACCATAATTTTATTGAAATGTTCGGTGGAGAATCAGTGCATGTCGATGGGAAAATTCTTTGACATGTGAGCAGCAGGTGTAGGTCGTACCGGATCTATTCTTTTTTAGATCGACAGATGAAATTATTATTTTTCAATTTATTTATATTTGTGTATCATTGTGTACAACTTCAAATCATGGATATTTTTGTTATTGTTATAGTTTTATGGAACTGTAATATTCGTAAATGGTGAATTTCATTGCATCTCTTTCAATGGCTCTAGGTGGCCATTATACTTTGGTCATGATCATTCATTCAAAAAATTGTTCATGAAAGCAATGGACTCGAATGTGACCGTTTTGATTTCGTATCAATTTAGCCATCTCTATCAATCTGAATTTTCTCTTACCCTATATAGGGGAAATTACTCCATTGATTTTAGGCCTATTTTCTGAGACAAGTAGATGACTAGAAATCCGAGTCAAAATCAAACATATATTAAACGTTGGCGAGCTTGTTTAAGTAGCAAAGATTTCGATTGGTAGATTCTGATCTTTCGAGATGTCTTTGCCTAGTTTTATACTAGTTGCTGAGTTAGAATCATGTCGTCATTTGCCGAAATTCTGTTTGCTAAAGCTATCTATCGTTAATGCATAGAATTGGAGATTGTGTTATCTCGTCTAGATGTTCGATAGTAGACCCTTAATAGACCATTAGTAGCACTAGATAGTCCCACTACAATAATTTTTATTTTATTTTTAAAAAATTGAAATGAATAGTATATACCATCATCATATGTATGTAAAGGTTTAATATCTTAAACTCCATCATATATTCATATAAATGGTTTTTATTAATTAGTCACGTCCTGTCTTCATCATATATATACACACTCGTTCAAACACGTCAAGTTTTGGAATTCTATTGGAATTCGGTGTATCACTATCGGTATAATTAATTCAAAATATTAATATTAATCAATAATTTCGCAGAACAAATCAGTGTCTTGTATGTATTCCACAGTAATTTTCTGTCCCTTGTAATTTTCATTCTCCTTAAAAACGTAATCTAGCGGTATATTGCAGTAAAAATATTTACCTGGTGACGTACAAAAGGCTTCCACACAACGAACAAAAATCTGTAAATCTCTAACCTTTGATAAAAGTAGATGTCCGAGGATATTATTGTACCTTTCCTCACTGTTCTTCTCAGACTCTCCATTATTAATATCAACGCTTCTTCTCAATTCATTTCACTTCAGCCTCCTTTTCCTTCTCCTAATTTTCTCTCTCTATAAATAAGTCTCTGATCACTCATTTCTGACCAGTTTAATTCAGTTTAGTTTAGCTTTCTTCATTCCTACAAACAAACGATGAAGAGTACCATCCCGGTAATTGCAGAGGAGCTGCCGGTTATTCCAGAGGAGTTGTTGACCGGAGAAGAAGAGACGCATCTCACCGTCTTCAAGACCTCTCTGTTTTACTCCGGCGACGGCTTCACCGTTCACGACTCGAAGGGCCGGCTCGCGTACCGAGTCGAGTCGTATGGCTCCGACGAGATGAGTGAACTCGTCCTCATGGATGCATGCGGGAGCTGCCTCCTCACTGTCCGCCGCAAGGTATATTCATTCTGATATTCATACTAAACCTAATTAATTAAGCTAGCTAAACCTAATTAGCATTAATTGAGTCAACTCGCGCCTAGCTTAACTATGAGTTGATTCACGTGGATAGATAGTGATCACATTAGATTCAATCTGATTGCTGAAACCGATCTCTTACCGACTCACTGAGTCAACTGCTCGCGGTAACTTTTTGTTTCCAACAGTTAATTGTGTGCTCAGCAAGGTTTACCAGATATGGGATCTTTAGGTAGGATTAGTTGGCTGCTCTTTTATTTTACCTTATCTAGGTTGATTTTAAGCCCCTCATAACAGATATTTTAATCTTCAAATAGTATTACCACAATAGTGCTGCATTTTGCTTAATTATTCCTCTAATTAATTAATTAGCTATAGACTATATGCCAAATTCCAGGATAAGATTTTAATTAATTTGTTCTAATTGCCCTTTACTATTGGAAATGATTGTTCATTTAAAAAATAAAAAGAATCTGCTGACATTTTCATTCTTAATTATGAAATTTTCTTGTTTTATTGGGATCACATGAATCTGGAATTTAACTTATAATCTGTGAGATATAAGTCTTGATAGCATTATACATTTCCTTACATTCGATATAAAAGTGATCTTTTTTTTAATTTTCAAAAATAATAATCAATCAATTAACAGGGATTTGTGTCAATGTGATGGTTTAATAAATAATAATAAATTATGGACATTATAAAAAAATATACTTATAAGAGTTTTAATATTTCTTCTCAAATTTTGGAAAAACATTTATATTATGGTCTTGGTCATTTTTGGCCAACTGTCAGGAATAAAGAGTTCACATTTTAATGACAATTCTCTTTTTATCAACAACAGACAAAATGATCTGTATACAGAGGCCGAGTCTGCATCAACGATGGGAAGGCTTCGCCGGCGAAAGATCCGACGGCCAGAAACCGACCTTCAGCGTGCGGCGGTCGTCGATGATCGGACCGACGGGATTGACGGTGGACATGTACGACCATTCCGGCGAGGAGTACTACATCGAAGGATCCTACGCTCACAAAAACTGCACTATTCTCAACGGGAAGAAACCTGTGGCTGAGATTCGACGCAAGGTCGACGCATCCACGAACATGGTGCTCGGACAAGACGTGTTCTCTCTGTGCCTGAAACCTGGGTTCGACGGCGACTTCGCCATGGGACTGATCCTCGTCCTCGACCAAATCTGCGGCGACGATGATTCCGACGAGGATGCGTCTAAAGTTGTGGAGGAACTTGTTGCAGAGGATTCTGATGATTCGTCTTAAGTTTGATTATCAATTATGTGCTTTCTTGTACTTAAGCGCGCGTTACTTTTGTTAATTGTTCGTTAAATAGTTTAATGGGAAAATATGTATTAAGGGTAGTGGAACTTTCTTTATTTGAAAGAGGGGTGTGATTTTATCATAATTTCTAGAAAGGGCGGTAATTAATTAGTTAATTTTTTCTTAATATAATTATTTAATTAAAGACATTAATACCCTTATTTTCATTATTCTAGTATTATTCAATTAAGTATTCAGTTTTTTTTCACTAAGTTTACTTCTATTTAATTAAAATTTAATCAAATCAGTTAAATTCAGTTTCATCCCAAATTTTAGTTTTAGTTCAATTAAATTTATTCTTATCCCAATTATTTAGTTCTAGTTTAGTTAATTTAAGTTCACCTTTTGATATTAAAAAAATAAATTGAGTTTATTAAGATTTGGCTGAAATCAATTCAATTTAGTTTAATTTATTTTAGTACATCGTCAGACAAATTTTAGTAAAATTCAATTCAGTTTCATCCCATTTTTAGTTGTTTAAATTTAATTCAATTAGGTTAAGTTATTCAATTTTGGCTAAGTTTAATTTTAAGTTAAGTTCAATTTAGTTTAATTAAAATGATTTTTTAAATTAAAGGCGAAACTTTAATGGATTTGAATTTTAAATTTAATGTAGCAAAGATGAATTTGAATGAACTTAATTTAATTAAACTAAATTAATCTAAATAAAGTGAATATTAAAATTTGGATGATCAAATTGAATGTCAACAAATATATTCTTGTCTTGATTAAGATTAACTAAAATAAGTTAAATTGAACCAAATTTAACTAAATTCAAATGAATTTATTGGAATTTTTTGAATGCTAATAAAGTGAACTAAACTTAATTTAATTGAACTTAATATAAATATTTTGGATGGAACTTAACTAAACTTATTTGACTAGAATTGATTTTAATTTAAACTAAACAAAAATAACCAAAAGAAGGGTATTAGTGTCTTTAGTTAATTACTCTTATTTAAGAAAATATGAATTAATTAACTACTGCCCTTTCTAGAAATTATACTAAAATTACACTCTTCTTTTAAATAATGAAAGTTCCACTGCCCTTAATGCAAATTTTCCCTAGTTTAATTAACTAATTAACCGCCATGTCAAATGGAGAAGATACGATGAATAAATATTTTACTCTATTTAATAACAAGGTACGTACGTGGTTGGTCTGAATCATCTTGTGCAAGAACGAATATATGAGTGTGGAAATAAACTCACAAAGTCAAATAATATCCTATTAGTATAATATACGTACTTATTCTGTTCTTTTCCATAGTTAATTTTGCGGTTAGCTAATTTTAATCAAGTTTAAAAGTTATAGCAATGTAATTTAATCTAGTTCATCTTGTTGAACAAGTCATTGATTTCACGTGTGTAAATATTGTTGGTTAGCGATATCACAGAATATTAGATATTGATTTTGTAAATCCCAGAATATTAGGTGGTTAGGTAGTTCCATATTTGTATCAATCTGTATGTATCTTTGCCTATAAATAGGCTTTGCCAATGAATAGAAAGTCATCAATTCAGAATCAATCTATTCTTTCACATGGTATCAGAGCAATGATATAACTCTGCCATATATTCATCTACTATTTTCATCTATTATTTCATCGTAATTTTTTTTCATCATGTCTGACGGAAACAATACTCTCAATACTTCTCTGCAGGCTAATCTCGATAGCTTTCTGCAATCAAATTTCATTGGCTCTCCAAGTAACAACTCTTCAGGGCAACAGAATGTGAATGATCCATATGCTATCCACCATTCTGATAGCCCATCTGTTGTCCTCGTCATGCCCCTTCTCACGGGTGATAACTATGCTTCATGGAGTCGAGCCATTACAATGGCTTTAAGAGCCAAGAGCAAGTATGGCTTTGTTGATGGTTCATTATCTACGCCAAGCGATGAGAAAGATATCGCAAATTGGCGCCGCTGCAATGATCTCGTTAGCAGCTGGATACTCAATTCTGTTTCTCCAGAAATCAGGCCAAGCATTCTCTATGCCGATAGCGCTGCACAAATTTGGACAGACCTCAAAGAGCGCTTTTCTCAGTCTAATGCTCCTAAGATTTATCAATTGAAGCACTCAATTTCTTCTCTCAAACAAGAGGGAATGACTGTTTCATTGTATTTCACCCAACTCAAGTCTCTTTGGGATGAATTATGCAGCATTATTTCCATCACTCCATGTACCTGCGGGAATGGAAAGAATATCATTGAGCAGCAAAATCAAGACCGTGCCATGGAGTTTCTGCAAGGGCTCCATGACAGCTTCTCTGCTATTCGTAGTCAGATTCTTCTCATGGAACCTTTCCCTTCAATTCAGCGCATCTACAACCTTGTTCGTCAAGAAGAAAAACAACAAGAGTTGAATGTTCGATCGGTTCCCGCTGTTGATTCGGCTGCCTTCCAGTTCACCAAGGCACCTTATCGTGATCGATCCACATCAAAGAGGCAACGCCCTTTCTGTGACCATTGCAACCGCCATGGCCATACCCGCGACAAGTGTTATCAGCTCCATGGATATCCCGACAAGTATGGCAAGCGAGCTGAACCACATGCTACCCATCTCGCTGGATCAATCAACCATGTTGCTCCTGTTGCTCAGCATGCACCCGTCCCTCAATTGACTTCTGATGAATACAACAAGTTGCTTGCCCTTATTGCCAAGGATGAAACTGGTGTACCTTCGGCCAACTTTGCAGGTAAAACCCTTTCTTTTTTATCCTCTCGTTGGATTATCGATTCAGGTGCATCTCATCATGTATGCTCATCATTATCTCTATTTTCCTCTTATATTCCACTCCAAAAACATATCCATGTTCAATTGCCTGATGGTTCATATGCCTCAGTGACACACATAGGAATTGTTCATCATTCTCCATCATTAGTTCTAAAAGATGTGTTCTATATTCCATCATTTAAATTCAATTTATTATCCATATCACAAGCAACAAAACAACTTAGTTGTGATGTAACTTTTTCTATTTTTCGATGTATCTTTCAGGACCGTGCATCGAAGACGGTGATTGGTCGGGGTAGTCTTCAACATGATCTCTATTTTTTAGATGATGCTGCTCATTTGAATTCAGTTATTTCCCTTTCCGTAGCAAATAAATTTGACCTTTGGCATTCACGCCTCGGTCACCCATGTATTTCCCGTTTTCAGTTTCTTGCTAAGAAATTTCCAGTTATTATTTCTAATAAAGATTTTATGTGTGATATTTGTCCACAAGCCAAACAATCCCGTTATCCTTTTCCGCAAAGTGTATCTCGATCTTCCAAGTGTTTTGAATTGATTCACGTTGACATTTGGGGTCCTTTCTCCGTTCCATCTAAAAATGGTTCGCGTTTCTTTTTAACAATCGTGGATGATTATTCTAGATGTACTTGGGTGTATCTAATGAAAAATAAATCTCAGACTTTCCATATGGTAACACATTTTTTTAATCAAATTAATCGGCAATTCAATTTGTCAATCTCTACAATTCATTCTGGAAATGGAGGTGTCTTTATTCCACAACTACAAACCCTTAGATCGGATAATGGTGCTGAATTTCTTTCTTCTACCTTTAAAAGTTGGTTTCATTCTCATGGAATAATACACCAACGTAGTTGTGTCTCAACCCCTCAACAAAATGGGATTGTAGAACGTAAACATCGCCATCTACTCGACGTTGCTCGCTCATTAAGGTTCCAAGCCAATCTCCCTCTCTCTTTTTGGGGAGAATGTGTCCTTACAGCCGCGTTTCTAATCAACAAACTACCAACTCCAATTCTTAAATTTAAATCACCTCATGAAATTTTATTCGGTAAATCTCCGAATTATTCGTCTCTACGTGTTTTTGGTTGCTTATGTTTTGCTAAAAACATGTATATTCAACATAAATTTGATGCTCGAGGAAAACCTCACATATTTGTTGGTTATCCTCATGGACAAAAAGGATATCGTATTTATGATCCGTCAACTAACCGCATTATCGTCTCTCGTGATGTCATCTTTCATGAATCTATATTTCCATATCACGATGTTCCAAAATCTCCTCCCCAGGAAATTTCTATCACACCTCTGGATGATGATAATTCTACCTCTCATACATTACCAGAGTCTAATTCGCCTCAGTATAATTTACCAGAGTCCAATTCTCATAATCATTCAACACCTCGTGCTGAATCTCCCACGTCTTCCGCTTCTTCTCCTGATAAAAATATTTGCTTATCGGATAATGTTCCTCCTTGTCCTGAAATGGCTAAACACTCAAAATATCCTCAGAGAACTCGTCGACCACCGTCTCGTTATAATGATTTTGTGTTATCTACTACTCATTCTTCCACCGATTTTCCGCTATCCAATCATTTCTCTTGGAATAATTTGAGTTCTTCTCATCGTATTTTTTTGAGTAAAATATTCGATCATAATGAGCCTCGAAATTATTCCCAAGCCGTCAAATCTTCAGTTTGGCGTGATGCTATGAGTACAGAACTCCGAGCTTTAGAATCAAACAACACATGGTCACTTTGTCATCTACCACCGGGTAAGAAAGCCATTGGTTGTAAATGGGTTTATAAGATCAAATATCTCCCTGATGGGTCAATTGAACGATATAAAGCTCGTTTAGTTGCCAAGGGTTACACACAAACTGAAGGTGTCGACTATCATGATACCTTTGCCCCAGTAGCAAAACTAGTCACAGTCCGCCTTCTTCTCTCTATTTCTACAATAAAAAATTGGTCTCTTCACCAATTAGATGTCAATAATGCCTTCTTACAAGGCGACCTTCATGAAGAAGTTTTCATGAAACTTCCCCAAGGACTCTCCAACACTGTTGATAATCGTGTTTGCAAGTTACATAAGTCCCTCTATGGACTTAAACAAGCTTCTCGTCAATGGTTTGCTAAATTTTCTTCGACCCTTCGTCGTCTAGGTTTTCGTCAATCAATCTCTGATTATAGTCTTTTTACTTATATTCATAAAGACATCTCAGTATTTGTTCTTGTTTATGTTGATGATATAATTATTACCGGTAATAATGATGCATTTATATCTCAAACTAAACAATATTTATCGAAATCATTCTCCATTAAGGACCTCGGGCCTTTACATTATTTTCTTGGCATCGAAGTATCTCGGTCAAAGAAAGGTTTATTTTTATGCCAACGAAAATACACTTTGGATATTTTACAAGATTCTGGAATGCTTGGATCGCGTCCATGTAATTTTCCTATGGAACAAAATCTTCGCCTTTCTCCCAACGATGGTACTCTCTTACCTGATCCATCCCTTTATCGGCGGCTAATCGGACGTCTTTTATATCTGACAGTTACTCGTCCTGATATTCAATATGCTGTCAACAATCTTAGTCAATTTTTACAAAATCCCCGCACTTCTCACCTTGATGCTGCACATCGAGTACTTCGTTATCTAAAAGGTTCTGTTGGCAACGGCCTTTTCCTTTCTGCCTCTAGTTCACTTTCCCTTATTGGTTTCTCTGACTCTGATTGGGCAGGTTGTCCCTCCACTCGCCGCTCGACAAGTGGATATTTTACTATGCTTGGTTCTAGTCCAATTTCGTGGAAATCCAAAAAGCAGCCTACTGTTTCCCGATCTTCCGCTGAAGCCGAATATCGTTCTCTGGCTGCACTCACCTCTGAAATTCAGTGGCTCAGTTCTCTCTTATCTGAACTTGGTTTTCCTCCTTCTAAACCAATTACTGTACATTGTGATAATCAAGCAGCACTACATATTGCTGAAAATCCAGTCTTCCATGAACGCACCAAACACATTGAAATAGACTGCCACTTTATTAGAGAAAAGATTCTCAATGGTCTGATCGCGCCTTCATATCTTCGTTCTTATGACCAGTTAGCTGACATCTTCACCAAACCACTCGGCGCCGACACATTTCATCGATTACTTGGCAAGTTGGGTGTCATAGATATTTCTACTCCGACTCCAACTTGAGGGGGGATGTTGAACAAGTCATTGATTTCACGTGTGTAAATATTGTTGGTTAGCGATATCACAGAATATTAGATATTGATTTTGTAAATCCCAGAATATTAGGTGGTTAGGTAGTTCCATATTTGTATCAATCTGTATGTATCTTTGCCTATAAATAGGCTTTGCCAATGAATAGAAAGTCATCAATTCAGAATCAATCTATTCTTTCACACATCTCGGTTCAAAAGAGAAGCTATACTAGTATTCTTTCGAATATTATTTATGCTTTCTCTCTACAAAAGAATATACTACTACATTTTGTCTTTGCATATATTGTAACTTGTTAGTTGATTTTAGCTTTAAGTGTTAATTTTAATACTCCCTAACAATTTATATCAGTACATAATCTTCTTCAGTCGAAAATGAAGAATTCGGACTAAATATTTAAATGGCAAAGTAAGATCGTAATATAATATCGATATGCATTCGTTTGTAATATTTAGTTTATTAATGACAAATTTTTATGATTTATTCAAATTAAATAGTGAAAAATATTAACATTTAAACACAGGTCTAGAAGATTTTGAAAAACATTCTACTCCAAATATCAAATTGTCTCATAAGAGTACAAAAACTTAAACACTTTTATTAATGCTTACTTACTTTTCCTTTCTTTCGATGTCAAGTTTTGAAAGATCCATTTTGTAAATACGTATCGATCCAAACGTGATTAAATTACTTCTCGGACGAGGACAATTCAGTAGAAATTTAAAATACGTATCGATCCAAACGTGATATATGATGAGTAATCATGGTTGCATGCAATTATCAATTTGGTGGTTACAAGCATTTACCTTGGAAGTTACAAGCATTTACCTTGGAGGTTTATGTTTTAGGAGTTACTAGCCTTCAAGCTAGTTAATTTGTTATAAGTTTTTCGTAAGTTACAAGCTTAGAGTATGGCATTGGTATTGCCTCATAAGTTTTACATTAAGTAGGATGTTATTTCTTCCTTTCAATTGTTCTCTATAAATAGGAGCAATATAAATCAGAAAAGCTGAATCTTTTCAGCACCAAAAATTCTCTGGTCTTTGTTCTCTTTTTTACTTATTCTAGCCATTTACGATCTTGTGTTCCAACAAGTGGTATCAGAGAGCCACGGTTCTAAATGGCTAGTGATAGATCAAAGTCACCGGAGAAACCAGAAGGTTCACGCACGGGCCAACCGAGAGGGCGGAGTTCGACCAGAGGTCCGAAAGCTCGAGAGGTGGTGGTGCAGCAAGTGTTGAGGGAGAGTTCCATGGTGTATCCGGTTCTTACCCGCACAAACTATGCAGATTGGGCCCTAGTCATGAGGGTGAATTTGCAAGCACAAAGTTTGTGGGAGGCTGTCGAGGACGGGGACGTGGAGTACCGTGTGGACAGGCAGGCCCTGGCCGTGATCCTGCGTGCCGTGCCACCTGAGATGCTGGCCACGCTGGCAGTCAAGGACACAGCCAAGGAGGCTTGGGACACGATAAAGATGCAACGTATGGGCGTCGAACGTGTCCGGGAGGCCAACGCGCAGAAGTTGCGGACGGAGTTCGAAACCATCATTTTCAAAGATGGTGAGAACGTGGATGATTTTTCCATGAGGATCACGAGCCTGGTCAACAACCTCCGCACGCTTGGCGACACAGTGGAGGAGGCGACGGTCGTGAAGAAGTTTCTTCGCGTTGTGCCAAGAAGGTACTCGCAAGTGGCGATAGCAATTGAGACGCTGCTTGACCTAAGCACGTTGTCAATTGATGAATTGACCGGTCGCCTACGGTCGGTGGAGGATCGCTTTGGATCCTGTGATCAAAGCGACAAGGGTGGTGCCAAGCTGCTTCTCACGGAGGAGGAATGGCGCTCACGCCAAGGCCACAAGGAGAAAGGTGACACTTCTAAGACTGGCGGAAGGGGCCAGGTCCATGGCAAGGCAAAGGGCCAGGTCCGCGGAGAAGATCAGAAGGGAGGCACCACAGGGACTCGGGGAAAAGGTTACAAGAAGGGCAAATGTCACAATTGTGGTATTTATGGCCACTTTGCTGCTGAGTGTCGCAAGGCAAAGCAGTGGAAACGGGATGAGGCACATTTGACCGTGATCGACGATGATCAACCGGCGTTGTTGATGGGATCAGTGGTTGATGTGTTTCCCCAAGACATCACTTGGCAGGCGCCAGGAAGCCAATGTGAGGAGGTGCTCCATTGTGGGAGTCCACCGACAGGGTCGCTGAGGAAACCGCTGACGGGGCCGTTGACGACATGTCCAGTTGCTGTTCCAGTCGCGGTGAGGGAGATGCATGATTATGTATTTCTCAATGAGGAACGTGTGGTTCCAGTCTACACAGGCGAGGGGGTGTGGTATCTCGACTCAGGGGCGAGTAACCACATGACGGGCAAGAAGGAGTTGTTCACGTCACTTGATGAGACCGTCAAAGGCATGGTCAAGCTAGGTGATGGTTCAATGGTGGAGATCTGTGGCCGAGGTGCGGTGATGTTCTCGTGCAGGAACAAAGAGCACAAGGTTCTGACGGATGTGTATTTCATGCCCAAGTTGAACAGCAACATAGTGAGTATAGGCCAACTCGACGAAAATGGCTGCAAGGCAGTGATCGAGAATGGGGAGTTATGCTTGTTTGATCGTGACCGTGTCTTGTTAGCACGGGTGGCACGAAGCAAGAACAGGTTGTACATCTTGACGATGGATATGACCGCACCGGTGTGTTTGTTCTCCAAGAAGGATGATGTTGCGTGGCTATGGCATGCACGTTACGGGCATCTTAACTTTCGGTCGTTGCGAAGATTGGCGCAAGGGGACATGGCCGATGGGATCCCGCTGGTGGAACATGTTGAGCAGTTCTGTGATGGGTGTGCCATTGGCAAGCAGCACCGGGTCGCGTTTCCACAGTCCTCGGCGTACCGTGCTGCTCACTGCTTGGAGATGGTGCACATGGACTTGTGTGGTCCAATCACACCAGCCACACCTGGAGGGGCCCGCTACTTCTTGCTGATTGTGGATGACCATAGCCGCTATATGTGGTTAGACGTGCTCAAGACTAAGGACGAGGCACTTGGTTCTTTCAAAAAGTTCAAGGCACGGGCTGAAGTTGACCATGGTGGCAAGCTCAAGGCGTTCCGTTCAGATCGCGGTGGGGAATTCAATTCCAAGGAGTTCCAAGAGTTTTGTATTGATCAGGGCATAAAGCATTGCACCACGGCACCGTACTCACCGCAACAGAATGGCGTGGTTGAACGGCGTAACCAGACGGTGGTGGAGATGGCACGTTGTTTGCTCAAGAGTATGGGAATGCCATCAATATTTTGGGGAGAGGCGGTGAAAACCGCCGTCTACATCTTGAATCGAGCACCGACAAGGAGCTTGGAGGGTAAAACGCCTTATGAGGGGTGGCATGGTCGCAAACCAAATGTTCATCACTTTAGGACTTTTGGTTGTGTTGCGCATGTCAAGAAGGTTGGTCCTGGTGTGAACAAGATGGCTGATCGCTCGATCTCGATGGTGTTCATTGGTTATGAAGAAGGTGCTAAAGCTTATCGTGTGTACGATCCGGCAACAAAGACCCTTCATGTTAGCCGAGATGTTGTGTTCGAGGAGCACAAGAAGTGGGAGTGGAAATCTGAGGTGCGTGATGAAGTTTCAGCCACAGATGACATTTTCACGGTGGTGTACACAGAAACAGACCAGGAGCAGGCAGTTCCATCACCAGGACAACAACCAGGTGACAGATCAGATCAGACACCAAGGTCTGGTCGTGTTGGCAGAGTGGAATGGGCTACCCCACCAACGCATGACGATGCATTAGACACGGATGATGGTGTAACCAGGTACCGGAAGGTGACAAACATCTACGACATGACCAAGGAGATGGACATGTCCGGTCTTTGCTTCTTGGCCGCGGAAGAACCCAGTAGTGTTGATGATGCTTTGGGCGAGGCATGCTGGAAAAAAGCTATGGATGATGAAATCAAATCCATAATCAACAATGGGACGTGGGAACTAGCTTCCCTTCCTGGTGGAAAGAGAGCCATTGGGCTCAAGTGGGTCTTCAAAGTGAAGAAGGACCCGGTCGGCAATGTGGTCAAACACAAGGCTCGTCTTGTAGCAAAGGGCTATGTTCAGCGCCAAGGAGTGGATTTTGACCAAGTGTTTGCACCGGTGGCCAGGATGGAGACAGTCAGGTTGCTGTTGGCCATGGCGGCGCAACAGGGTTGGGAGGTACACCACATGGATGTGAAATCGGCATTCTTGAATGGTGATCTCAATGAGGAGGTCTATGTCCATCAACCACAAGGTTACGTGGATCCGAAGAATCAGCACAAGGTGCTCAAGCTGCACAAGGCTTTGTACGGGTTGCGACAGGCGCCACGAGCTTGGAATGCCAAGTTGGATGAAGCGTTGTTTTCTTTAGGTTTCCAGCGGTGCGTGCTGGAACATGCAGTGTACCGGCGGACTGGTCAGGGGACAGGTCGACAGCCGGGTCTACTGGTCGGAGTTTACGTGGATGATTTGATCATCACGGGAGCAAGCAGTGAAGAGCTGGTTTTGTTCAAGAATGAGATGCAAAAGTTGTTTGATATGAGCGACTTAGGTCTCTTGAGTTACTATTTGGGGATCGAAGTCAAGCAAGGCGAGAAAGAGATCACTTTGTGCCAAAGTGCTTATGCAATTAAGGTTCTAGATGTATGTGGCATGGCGAGCTGCAATCCATGTGCTACACCAATGATGAACAGGTTGAAGCTAACTAAGAAGTGTCCCGGAGATGTTATTGATGCAACTAGGTACCGCAGCGTGGTGGGAAGTCTGAGGTATTTGTGCAACACAAGGCCAGATATCTCTTATGCCGTCGGGATAGTAAGCAGGTTCATGGAGGGACCCAAGGCATCACACTGGGCAGCGGTGAAGCAGATTTTGCGCTATGTGAAAGGAACTGCTGGCCTTGGATGCTGCTATAGGAAGACGGACATGTCCGTGGACAAGTCTGCTGGTCCGGGCCTGGTCATGTTCAGTGATAGTGACCTTGGTGGCGATGTGGATGATTGCAAGAGCACAACGGGGTTAGTTTGTTTCCTCGGTTCTAGCATCGTTTCTTGGATGTCCCAAAAGCAGAAGGTGGTTGCATTATCATCTTGTGAGTCAGAGTATATTGCAGCAGCAACGGCGTCATGTCAAGGTGTTTGGATGAGCCGTTTGCTTGGTGAGCTTACCAACCGCGAGCCGAAGGTGGTGGAGCTGTTCGTGGACAACAAGTCTGCGATTGATTTGAGTAATAATCCGGTGCATCACGAACGAAGTAAGCACATTGATATTCGTTTTCATTTTATTCGTGAATGCATTGAGAATGGTTCGGTTCAAGTTCGACATGTTGGCACGAACGACCAGTTGGCTGACATGTTAACCAAACCGCTCGGGCGAGTCAAATTCGTGGAGATGAGGCTCAAGCTCGGGATAGTTGAGGTGGTTCCATGCAACATGGTTAAGGGGGTGAATTGATGAGTAATCATGGTTGCATGCAATTATCAATTTGGTGGTTACAAGCATTTACCTTGGAAGTTACAAGCATTTACCTTGGAGGTTTATGTTTTAGGAGTTACTAGCCTTCAAGCTAGTTAATTTGTTATAAGTTTTTCGTAAGTTACAAGCTTAGAGTATGGCATTGGTATTGCCTCATAAGTTTTACATTAAGTAGGATGTTATTTCTTCCTTTCAATTGTTCTCTATAAATAGGAGCAATATAAATCAGAAAAGCTGAATCTTTTCAGCACCAAAAATTCTCTGGTCTTTGTTCTCTTTTTTACTTATTCTAGCCATTTACGATCTTGTGTTCCAACAATATATTCAGGCGCGTTTTCACAAAATGAAAAATCATCTTGAACATACTCATAATCAACTTTGGTACAGTTCTTACGGTAAAAAGACAAATTTTCAGTTGAGGTTGATTGAATTAATCATGCTTAATAAGTAGTTAGAATATCAGTGTTGAAAGTGAGAATATCATATAAGAAAGTGAGGAAATCAGCAACAATACAATGAATGATCATGTTTTAATATGTAAAAGAAATTTCATGCATGCTTGAAAGTCAGTAGATCTACATTTATGGTTAGTCTCAATTTAGACTGGTCTCACCCGAGACCTTCTCCTGCAGCTCCTCATCACGGTACAATGTCCTTTCCTCCGAGCAGTTTAATTAATGTCATCAAACATTCCATTGCCATCCATTTTGATCAGTAATTTTTTTTTTTAACATTCATGCATATTAACAATATTCGAACGTAAATAAACTCTAACTAGCATGCACGTTATATGCACATTACAGGTATTTGACAACATTAAAAAAAATACTTTTAAAGGCTTGAATTTTTAGGCTAAACAATTTTTCATAAATTTCCTGTTTTATATCATAGATGCTGAAACAATCCACATTCTTCAGGATATATATCCATCTTTGGCTTTTTTTTTGGATGACTATTTTTGGTTCTTTTCATATATAGGAGCTTACTAAGTTTTTCATTGATTAACAATTCCGCGTTTAGTGAAGAAGGTATTACAAGTTTTTTAATTATCTGCACTTTGCCTTGAAGAAGCGGACAATAACAGGTTTTTAAATGACGATTAATTAAAATCCTTCGCAATTCAATTAGATTTTAATTTGGTTTTCGTGGGTCAACAGAAAGTAAAATATGTATTCTGTTGCACAAAGTAAGCACAGAAGTTGCACGTTACATGCACAATATATATATATATATATATATATATATATATATATATATTATATATATAACCAATATTACATGCACAAATTTTTTTTTTTTTTTGATAATTTGATTTTAGTTCAGTTTTGTACTAGGTTTTAAGGAATATGCTTCATGTCTACACGTAATAGTCACGCCTCGTAGTCATGTCCAGAGGCGGATCTAGGAATACTAAAATGGGGGGCAAAATCATAATTTTCAAATATTACAAATGATTTTTTAAAAGTATAGGGGCAAAATATTAATTTTCCAAAATTTAACACACAAAAATATGAAAAATAAATAAAATCACATGTGCAAAAGTTGTGCAACCAAAATATACTAAAGAAAATCACATATTCTATTCTATTTCATTATCTCACTATTGCAAATTAATGTACTTCCTCTGTACCAAGTAAACTTGCACATAAGACTTTTCACGATCTTCTAAACACGTGTTAACTGCTAGTATCTTTAACTTTATATATTATCAAGATATAAAAGTTTGATACTAGTAAACTATCTGTCATGACGATTCCAACAATATTAAATTTTATACTATTTATTTATTCAAGCATTCAAAATTACAGTCAAAATTTAGCATGTTTGATTGAAAAAGGTTTTCTATGCAGATGTAGATGTAGGTAATAAGGAAGAAGTGGGATGATTGAAGTTTTCCATGCACATTTTATGCCCAATTAACTTCGTTTGAATTGGATTTTAAATCTGATTGTTTTAAAAATGGGTCAACTATATTATATATGGAGCAAAAGGCGATATCCCTCGCCCGCAGGCCCCTTCAATATCCCGGCACCCTGGGTTAGCATATATATTTAGTTAATGAGGCGCAAAAGAATTTTCAAAAAAAAAAAGTTCAAACCCGTTGAGAACGCGTGCTGAAAATTATAAAATAAAAAAACAAATCCATAATTGCAGGCGGCCCCACCATGTCCCCACTTGTCCCCCTTTTTCTGGTTAGGACCAACACTATTCACCTTACCTTCCCCTACCCATCATTGCCCACCACCCCCACCACCCACCCAATCTCCATCTCCTAACCTTTCCCCTACCCAACACTACACTTGCTCTAATGGATTTACTTCATATTCATTTTAATCCATGTACTTTCTTTGTTTTTTGAATTTCGTAAGATTTTATGTTCTTCTTTTACCTCTCGTAATTTTGATTGCTTAACTGTAGCAACTATATAGTGGCTTGTATATCTATTATTTGTTTATTCATGTATGAGAGTTTGGCAAAATCTCATGTATTTGAAGAGTTTAGGATTCATGTTCATGCACACAAGGTGTTTGATTAAATGTCTAAACTCTTTGGCCCGATTTCTAATATTCCCAAATTTAGCTAAATTTAGTACGTCCGGATGACATATAATTTGCTATAGTGCTTTGCTACCATGTTTTTGCTTTTGTATAAAGAATATTCCTTCATCTGTGTGTTATGAGGCGAATGTGATTATTTTGTAAGTCTTTATATATTCCGATGTTCTCAATCCTCCCCCTTCCCTGTTTTCCATCGCTCATGGTTCGGTTTCTGCTAATTCTTCTCATCTGTTTCTGTATTTAGATTTTCTTAAATCAGTTTGTTCATTTGCCTCAGAATCTGCAAATGCCTATTATCATTAATATATGCCCACTAGGTGTTTGATATATTGCCAACATGTATTTCTTATCACCCATTTTTGTATTCACTGCTTTTTATTAATGCATCTCAACTGTTTGATGAAAGGCTGCAACTAAGTTTTTTTTTTGTGCTAAAAGACGATCAAAAAGACCAATAAGAGCAATACACGCACTTATTTCTAGACTTTAATTATTTTTTTTTCCTTTTTAGACTCCAACGAATTTTTACACTTTGAAATATTCTTTACAGGTTTCATACAGTTACACTACTGCATAGGTTACACGTTATCGTAAAAAAAAAGAGTTTCTCCAACCAAGTAGTGACGGAGATTCCATAGCCACCGAACCTCCACATACACAGAGATAGGTTTCGTATTCAAATGCTTCGATCCCCGCGGATTATAGCCAATTGCATGATGAACTTCTAATGCTTCGATAAATTAATCTGCAGCTCTTTCTCAACATTGTCGCGAATTCCGCTCCCTTCTTCTAAGTATAATCTGCTGCAGCACATTCTGTGTTTATTTGTTTGTGTGATGAATTGATGCAAATTCTACTTGAAATACATGTTTAGTTTTAGGGATATTCATCTGTGGTACATAAAACCTAGCTAAGCTGTACTAAACAAGTACATTGATATTCTATCGCTTGTAGAGAAACAAAGGGTTTTCCGGTTGCACGACGAGGAGGTGAGGAAGGAGGCACAGTTAGCTCGCGCACTGGTTCGCACCACCATTGCTAGATGTATGTATGAACTTCATTATGACTTAGTATGAATCCCATCTTATTTCATGATTGTTTGATTAATGTTGAGCTGCCCTAGATCAGGTAGGTTCTCATATTAGTCCGGAATCACTAGTTTGTGAAGAATTCTCGAGGAAAACCTGAGGCAAAATTTGTTGATGGAAATGTCACTATTTTATTTGTATGATCCTTGGTTTACTGGTTAGAATGAGTTGTTCAGGTGGACTGGCAGCATAGAAATGATTGGCAGCTGCCACAGTTGCATTTCAACTTGTCACACACTTCATCATTGATTGCCTGTGGAATTAGCATTGATTCCCCTGTTAGTATATTCTTGACCTTTGAATTGTTATGCTTCTGTTTTTGCTTAGAGCTGCTGGTGTGTTGTTTAACTTTTCACCTGTTTGTGCAGATTGGCATTGATGTGGAAAAGAAGAATCGTGTGATGAAGAACATCTTGTCTTTTGCTCGGCGGTTCTTTTCAAAACACAAGATGCAAGTGTTATCTGATATTCCTGATCCTCAACTTCAGCACCATGAGTTTGTGAAAATATACACTCTTTAGGTTAGTCTGTAGTCTTAAGCTGTTAAGTACCAATAAAGACATGTTGTCCACCTGCTTTTCAAGTGAAATTTTGAACCCGTAGTCTAGTTTTGGAATGGTTATTTATTAGGAAGCCTAAGTCAAAGCATTGGGCTGCGGCTTCTCAACTGCGCCGTTCAAAACATTTACAATTCGAGTTAAGGATGTAGAAGAAGGACACTTATTGGAAAATTTAGTTTCTGAGGTATGTCAGAGAAATAGATATTTGGAAATGAATCAATATTTGGCAATCAATATTTGGTTTAGTACAACTTCGCTCTTCAATTCGCTAAGTTTTATGTACCACACATGAATCTCCCTAAAATTAAACATGTATTTCAAGTAGAATTTGCATCAATTCATCACACAAACAAATAAACACAGAAGGTGCTACAGCAGATTATACCTTGAAGAAGGGAGCGGAATTCGCGGCAATGTTGAGAAAGAGCTGCAGATTAATTTATGGATTTGCTACATGCAGGACCATTTTTCGCATACCTTTTTTTTACCAAAATGCCCCTTTTATTGGTAAAGGCAAAAAGAGCTATACTCAAAATGCAAGGGTACACTTGGGGGTATTATAATGGTAAAAAATCGGTCCTGCATACAGCAATTGGATTAATTTATCGAAGCATTGAAAGTTCATCATGCAATTGGCTATAATCCGCGGGGATCGAAGCATTTGAATATGAATCCGTGGTTCCAATATTGGAATCACATGAATCTGGAATTCAACCCCGCTATTTTGGAGGCATGAGATCTGGAGTTCCAATTTTGGGGGACTGTATTGCAGGCCTGAACAGATAATTGGGGAAGAAAACACGGAAATGTGTTTGAAATCTTTATTTTTGGGGTATATATTTATTGAAATATAATCCCCCAAATTTGGAACTCTAGATCTCATGCCTCCAAAACTCCAGATCTCATGCCTCCAAAATAGCGGGTATTAGGGGAAGTTCAAGTTTTGTTCTGTCCTGCAAACTAGAAAAGATCCATCGCGTATACATAAATCGATTTCAATAGTGAGAAGCAAACCGGAGGATCCATCGGGTAGACCCTATACATCGATTTTGAGTAGGGAGCGACAGGGGATCTTAAACGTAAGACCATCGAACAAAAATGCTCACACAAAAAAGCAAGAGGGAAAATATAATCAGTCATCCAAGTTTATTTCGGATTTGTGCCACTGTTTCGAATTTATGGTTGGGTACAAAATTGGGTGAATGAAATTTCGGGTTTGAGAAAAGGACGCAGAGAATTTTGGATTTGTTCCTTATTACTTATTTATTAGTAAGAGTAAAAATTATTCCTACGTAACGGTTCTGCTATTGATTCAAACCCGTCCAGATTCCCTACGCATTCTTATTACCCATTAGTAAGTAAATATTGTAACTTGATTGAATGAAATTGAAACTTGATAGTTTAGCTATACAAAGTTTTGGGTGAAACTACCATTTTTAATTTTCAATACACTTATTTTAAATTCACTTTTGATCGATTAAATTTAATCAATCAATCAAATTTTTAGTTTCGTTAGGTAAGAAATAAACTATAAAAAAAGATACGTATCTATTTATTTTCCGCTTGGTACAAAAAGTTTTGATAATTATAATTTGACTAATATAAAATTATTTATATCAACATCAACGTTTGTATCAATATTTGTATATTATCAACTTTCAGTAGAAATTAATGGTATGAATGTTTGCTTACTTGTCCTTTCTTTCGTTGTCAAGTTTTGAAAGATCCAATTTGTAAAGGTTAGATCGATTTTATAATATACAAACCGCTACTTTGAGAAGATGTCAAACTTCTCGGACGAGGAGAATTCCGTAGAAATTTAAAATACGTATCGATTCAAACGTGATATATTCAGGCGCGTTTTCACAAAATGAAAAATCATCTTGAACATATTCATCATCAACTTTGGTACAGTTCTTACGGTAAAAAAGACAAATTTTCAGTTGAGGTTGATTGAATAATCATGCTTAATAAGTAGTTAGAATATCAGTGTTGAAAGTGAGAATATCATGTATGAATTTGAGAAAATCAGCAATAATACAATGAATGATCATGTTTTAATATGTCAGTAGATCTACATTTGTGATTAATCTCAATTTAGACTGGTCTCACACGAAACCCTTCTCCATAAGAAATGCAGCTCCTCATCACGGTACAATGTCCTTTCCTCCGAGCAGTTTAATTAATGATGGCGATCAATGTCATCAAACATTCCATTGCCATCCATTTTGATCACTAATTTTTTTTTTTTTTAACATTCATGCATATGAACAATATTCACATGTAAATAAACTCTTACTAGCATGCACGTTATATGCACATTACAGGTATTTAACAACATTAACATAAAAAAAATACTTTTGAAGGCTTGAATTTTTAGGTTAAACTATATTTCATAAATTTCCTATTTTATATCATAGATGCTGAAACAATCAACATTCTTCAGGATATATATCCATCTTTGGCTCTTTATTTGGGATGACTTTTTTTGGTTCTTTTCATAGGAGCTTACTAAGTTTTTCATTATTTCGGGCAGAAACTGAAATATATATTATTCAGTTTTTCAGTTTTGACCTATATATTATTTCGGGCAGAAATGTAAATATAAAAATTACAGGGACTAAATTGCAAAATAAATAAATACTGTAAATAATAATATATATTTATTCAAAACTGAATATATTACATGAAATTTAAGCATAAATTCGAAAATATCAACATATTCAACATGGACGGAGTAGTGCGTGCACTGCCCTTGAAACGAATAGGCCCCGCTATACGGGTCTTTCGCCCCCTTGGATAAAACCATCAAGGCTCTAGTCAACTTGTGACTAAAGCCCGTACTGGCGCACAGCCCGAAGGCATCTATCACATAATCAACGACTGACTGACCTGAGATTTTTACGAATTCGATGAACGAACTAAGAGCCGACAGAGACAAATTTAGGAGAGAGATTATGAGTGGTGCTTTAAGGCTTTGAATGAGATTGTTAATGAGATGGTTTTTCTAACTGACTCTATGGCTCTATTTATAATAGTTCTACTCAGGTTTACTTTGGCAGAATAAAAGTTCTGATTGATTTCAAAATCAGAGAAAATATTCATCTGATGATTCAGCTTAACGAAAATAGCTGATTCACACAGTTGAAAATATTTGATCTCATCTTTTCACATGTTTGAAATATTTGATCTTATCTTTTCATGCATGTCAGCTGATCCTACGAATTTGGACAGCTTTCTGGGCCTTCTGGAAACATCTGGAAACTTCAGAAAATACAGTCGGGACCGGTGCAAAATTGGTTATCTTTTCATGCATGTCAGCTGATCCTACGAATTTGGACAGCATTCTGGGCCTTCTGGAAACATCTGGAAGCTTCAGAAAATACAGTCGGGACGGTGCAAAATTGGACGCTAGTCCGGCCACCGGAGGCATAACAAGCCCAAGCCCATCAAGTGATTGATCACTTGAACTCTTAAGAAATATTGGCACTTATAAAGTTAACAATTTCTCTCTACGTTTCCAATGTGGGATTTGTACAAAATTCCCATTTCAAGAGACCATCTTTGAGTATCCATAACTCGGTCATTCTTGATCCAATTTGAGTGTTCGAATAGCCAATTTTGTAGGTCTCGCGGAGGAGAATCCAGCGGTACCAAAATCTCGAGCTAACTAAACTTTTAACTATCTCAAATTTGTGCCCAAAGTTTCGGGTAATTACAATATTTCCCTCAAATTTCCAACACACTTTTCGTACGTAAATTAATTATTGCATGCATGCACAACATTTTAAAAGTCTTTGACTAAAGCATGCATGCACGAGTTAAATGCTCATATGAATTTGTTATATATAGTTGATGACTAATTAAGCATGCATGCACGAGTTAAATGCTCATATGAATTTGTTATATATAGTTGATGACTAATTAAGCATGCACGACTTCTGAGCGATTATAAACAAAAAATCAAGCTCATAAATAAACTTGGATAAAAGACTTTTCACGGTCTTCTAAACACGTGTTTAACTGCTATATTATCAAGATATAAAAGTTTGATATTAATAAATTACATGTTATGACGATTCCCAACATATTAAATTTAATAAAAAAAAATTTTATGAATTCAGAAATGCAGGGAAATCTAGCAACTTTGACTGAAAAAAGACTTCCGTACAGATCTAGCTGGTCTAGATGGTATTGGATTACTACAAAAGGAGGAATGTATGTGTTTTTTGTTTTCATCTCAACAGTTGGCCAAACCATATAGATGAAAACAATCAAAAATCAACATCTAACAATCACTAGCTCATATATCGAGAGTTAATTAGATGGATTTGAACAATTTTCGCACGTAAATTAATATTGCATGCACAACATTTTAAAAGTCTTTGACTAAAGCATGCACGAGTTAAATGTTCATATGAATTTGTTTTATATACATAGTTGACTAATAAGCATGCACGACTTTTGAACGATTATAAATAAAAAATCAAGCTCATAAATAAATTTATATATATATATATATATTACAGCATCTAAGTCTAATCTGAATTATGTATAAAAGTCGTTGACTAATTAAGCACGCACAACTTAAATTAGTCTAATGAGAACATTCTCTTATATATACATGCACAGATTTGCACATTTTTATCCCCAATTAACTTCGTATGAATTGAATTTTTAATTTAATTTTTTAAAAAAATGGGTCAGCATATATATTTAGTTAATGAGGCGGGGTTCAATATGAGTTTTGTAATGTATCCAAGGGATGATATAATTGTGCGCGTAGCGTGCATGTGTGGTAAAAATGGGATGATTGAAGAATTTTACTTCTAAATAACGGACCAAATTAAAGAAAATATTCAGATCGGAGATTCCACAAATACGTAACGTCTTATCATAAATTATACATCTTTTTTTACTTTTTATTTATTTATTTTATTAAATTTTATTATGATACTTTTGATTATTTATTTTAGTTATATGATGAGTTCAAGATGGAAAAAAAAAATCAAGGATGAGGTTTTAAAAATACATGAGACAATATATCGCAAACCAGCATTAAGGATTATATATAAGAATCTTATTTATTTAAGACACCACCCTAATAATACAGAGCTAGGCTAATATGGTTTAAGGATGTGAATGATTACAGTAGCAAAAACAAATTCATCATAAAAAATCATAGCTATATGTACTAATTAATAGTTAACATTGACTAATTTTGTTAATAAGCAACACCTAGCATCAATTCAATAAAGTCAAACCCAAAACCAAAAACCTAAATCGAACAAACCTGGAATTAATATCGAACAAGCAAGTCCAAAATCAACCCTTACACAATTTCAAATGGTAGGGCAAATCATTATACTGTTTGCAAATTCTCGAAACCCGTAAATCGAAGGGAAAAGACACCGTAAATCGATTTCAATAGCGAATCGGGTCTTTTAAGATCATCGTCGGAGACACTCGATTTCGGGCTTAACCATCTTGGCGGGCTTATGTTAAGCTTGAGAAAGGAAGCAAAAGAGAATTTTGGATTTGTTTTTTATTACTTATTTATTAATAAAAAATAAATTATTCTCATTTGTGTAACGGTTCTGCCATTGATTCAAACCCGTCTGGATTGACTACGCATCAGTTTCACCAGATGAAATTTAACTTGATACTTTAGTTATACTATTTCTAATTTTCAATATACTTATTTTAATTTCACTATTGATCAATTTAATTTAATCAATCAATTAAATTTAGTTCAGTTTGGTGAGAAATAAACTCTAAAAAATATACATATCTATTTATTTTCCGCTAGAAACAAAAAGTCCTGATAATTATAATTTTATTAATATAAAAGTAACTATATCAACATTAACATTTATATCAATATTATTATGAGTGATGACAGACAGAGTAAATTTATAGAGTGCAAACATAGAGGGAATGATGTGTCATCTTAGTTGGCATGCTACGTCATTTCTTTTCTAAAATTATATTCTTTCTTTTTCCCTCCTTCGCCGCTACAATATCCGTCTTCTCATATTCCCATTACTTTTCTCTTCCGCAACTGCAATCTCTTTCGTCTTTCGCACCTGCTCTCTGCTGTCGTTGCCCATCGGCGATGAACTGACGATAGCATTAAGCTACAACTCTGGTGTCGAATATTAATTCGATCGCTTCATCATAGAGACATCCGGCTACTATTTTCTGAACAACGCTTCTCTGATATCATTAATCATACATATGCATTCACTGTGCTTGTTGTATTTGAAAATTGGGCAATGAATTGTTATTGCAGAAGATTAATCACTGAACCAGTACCAATTTATTGTTTGCAGTTACCAATTTGAAACATAATTGACATCAATGGATATATTTTATGAAAAATAAGAAATGAGGTGGCATGCCAACTAAGATTACACATCATTCCCTCTATGTTTTCACTCAATAAATTCACTCTATCTATCATTATTAATGTATAGTGTGTAAATATAAATAAGAGATAAAGGTTAGGTCAGATTGGAATGAATGAAGCAGGTAAGTGCGTTGCTATTTGGGGATATAGTGAAGTTTAGAATGGACAGGTGTAGTAAAGTTTTGGTCATAGAAATCAAGCGGGATAGATTGCTATAGGAACTATGATAAGTATTTAAAAGATAGGGATAATTTTAAAATAAGGATAGGTGTATGATAAGGATGAGTATTTAAAGGATAAGTTTTGGTAAGATAAGGTTTTGTTTGATTGAGCTTATTTTGCGTCGAATTGAACTTGAAATAACTAGTTCAAATATATTTTATTAAAATGAAATAAATTTAAATATATTTTAAAATTTGTTATATGTTATTGAAATTTGTAGACAAAAAAGAGTAACATTTAAACGAAAAAATTTGGAATTCAAATTATAAGTATTTGTGCTATCCATATTTTTGGAATTTTAATTTAATGGAAGGATAAGTATGAAGAATAAGGCGGTTGAAAGAATAGGTTTTACAAAGGATAGGTTTTAAAAAATAAGGCGGTTGAAATAAGGGTAGGTTTTAAAAAGTTTTGATTAGGGGTAAGGATAGCTAAGGTTGCGGTCTACATGATCACTTAAAATATTTTATGTAGTGATATTTATTAATCAGTTGTTTTTTTTATATATTAATCGGTTTATATGATCAGTTAAAAATATTTTTAGTGATATTTATTAATTGTTATCACTTAGGTAATTGTCAATCTCGTTTTTACATACAACTATTTGGTACGGAGCAAATAAGTTTTACCTAATGTGTGAAATAAAATCTACCTACATGATTTAAAACTAAATTAATAATATTCTAGAAACCTCAAATGATTCAGATATTTTAGAAGGAGAAAAATTCTTGTGAAGGAGCAAAAATGTCTAATAATCCGTGGAAAAGATCAAACTAAAATATAACCATGAACTTATTTCATGAAATTCATGGTGGATTCTAATCACACTGAATACTGATCGGTCTAAAAGAGCGATTATCATATTCCAAAGAGGAAATAAGCAGTCATTAAAGCATGCTGGTCAAGAAACTCCTAAAGCAAACATGTAACTTATTTCGTGGACTTTTGTTTCAACTTCATCCACAGCCACAACCATGTAATTATACTCTTGCATATGCAAATAATCGTTGCGAAAAGTTACACATTCGTGTAAAAACAGAAAAGTTACATTACCTGTATAGCCTTGACAGTTGATTCAATATTCTGCGGAAATCAGGGGAACCTTGAAATCAAAGAATTAACTGAAGAAGAAATCATACATACCTGTGACCATGAAATTTTGATAATGGTCAATACCTCATCTGAGATCATCTCATGTTGATTGTAACTCATAGTAAAATTGTTGATGCCTTTCTTATTGAAGATGACTGATCGTACAATTTCATTACTTTGTTTTGGTTAATTATTGTTAATCTGGAAATTTATATGGTAATTATTAATACTGTATAAGTTAAAATTAATAGACCAATTCTTGGGTGAGGCAGCCTCACCCAAGAGGCAGGACCAAGTAAACACTCTTTTTGGTGAGGTTTGATAAATTGGCACAAAGGTTTTGATGAGGTGACATGTTTGATTAACTGGCACCGAGGTTAGATGAGGTGGCGTCGAGGTTTGATGAGGTGATAGTGAGTTATGATGAGGTGGTAGTAATGAAATTTTCCTTATTTGGTCTTGCCTCACAGGAGAATTACTCAAACTAATATAGTTAAATACCATTTTAAATAGATTTGTACTTATTGATTTGTAACATTATTTTTGGTTAATAAATCTATTAAAGTTCAGAAATTTTGTATAGTTATATTTTGTATAATCATTACCAAATAAATTGGTTGTACAATTTCTAAAATACCCTTTTATAAGTGTATTGTATTTATTAGGAAAATTTTAATTGTATTCAAGAAACCACTAAGCGTAAATTTACAAATCTATCCATTTTACACACGAAAAACGGAGCGAAATGGCTTTATATATATATATACTATATAAGATGATAAATATGAAGTATGAAAATAACTATATATAAGGTCTTTTTTACCTGCATTTGTATTCAAAATCTGGTGCTTTTTGTGTACTGATAATATAGAACTATAGGTACAGTTGTATATGCCGTTGCTACCTTCGAATGCAAATCGTGGTGAAAATGAAGGTTATGGAGATCAATTTCATGTGAATGAATTGCCCCTCGAGAATAGAGAATCTGTAGATCAGATGAGGTTGAATTTTAGTGACAAATACGAGTCATGGAGACTACATGCAGTGTTTGAGTATGTATCTCAAAGAAGAGATAGAGTTGAATTTCGGGTGCGAGCAATGTATGCTCCAAAATAACTGCATGTCTTATTTTTCTATTTAGCAGCAGTTAGTTTCCAAAAAGCTAAGAACTTGTACATAGTACCAATTCTTAGTCTTGCTTTATGTGCTTCAGCCTCTGGTGTTCTAGATCAAGTGCTGATTCGAGGCTTCTTTTAGAACTTTGCATTGGTGCAGTGTCAGGAAGATCAGTCAGAACAGGTTCATTTTGTAGTGAAGATGTTGCTTCATCATGGTCAAGCATTGATATATCTGTGGGAAATGTCTTTTCAGCAACTGATGATGACAGAATGGTGAAACTGAGTTAGACCTAGGAAGACATGCTTCAATTGTGTAGTATGTGTATGATTTGCCTCGTACGTCATTGGAATAGGTCCTGATGTGGAATAGTTGCCTTAAGTTCGTGAACCTTTGATTTATGTATTCAGCAGTAAAGAATTTTGGATGCGAATCAGAAATTTGTTACGAATTCAGGATTTGACATTTCTAATGTAAATACCTTGCGATCTGCTTCTGCTTTTAGGTCTGTCTCTGCAGCTGTGCCAGCTGATATGCCTAATAACGCCTCAGCTTCCCTGTCCTCAATGGTTCCAGTTGCATCGAATACCTCAACTTGAAATTTGAATCTAAATCCATATGTATACATTGGAAGTATTAGAATACAATGTGGTTGTAATTATATAAATAGATTTTTCTGGTGAATTAAAATTACTTACATGGCTACTGGTCGTGGGAATTCGTTGCGGTAGTGTAAGCATCTGAAATCATCTCCATAATCTGCCCCACACGTTTTAGAACATTCTAGACAAGTCATTAGGTAGAATTCCTGCGTTGTTTTTGTAACTTTGAGGCCTCCGACGATCCAGAATGATTTGATCTGTTAGACAAAAAAATGTTGTTTAGAATAACATTGTTTTCAAATAGAGGTTTAGGATTAGCAGATAAGAATATTACGTTTTGACTTAAACTTTTGATTTGACATATTCTTCGGATTTGGTGTTCAAGTGGATCCTCTCTAATTTGGTGCTGCTTGTTGTAAAGCTTATCTGAGACCACCGTATGAACATAGTCTATGTTGTTTCTCATCCTGCAAAGTTGTAATATAAGCATAAGGTAGGAAGTGAAAAAAAGGATAAATTAATATTTGGCTCTATGTCAATCGGATGGAATTCATATGAAGATTACTATGATGATAGTATTACTATTACCACAACTGCAATGCTTCAACCTCTGGTAATGGTGGGTTGAATAAAATTGTGCTGTTGAAAGCAGTTCCGACAGATATGCCTGTAATGACAATGCAATTGTTGATAACAGTTCATGAGCATATATGGACAGAAATGTATACATAGAGATAATGACATATATATACAATGGAAAGTGTTTACTAAGAACCTCATTCCTAGTATGACGGGCATTTGTTGAACATTTGTAGTCAAATGTGCTTCACTGGATAAATTAGTGAAGCACGTCATACTTTGGAGTATTAAATGACACATGCTAGCATTTGTCTTAGTGTGGTTTCATGCTAATGACTGAATCTCACTCCAGCAAAGAAGGAAGTACCAAAAGTACATATGAGGGCATGAATAGTCTGATGACATATTATGATTTGTGACATAAGAGAATGTGATTCATAATGCTCATGCTTCTTACAATACTATTTCTCCTAGATCATGATAATCCTGATGAAACACGAAGGCAATCTATTTTTCTGAGTTAGGGATTAGTACATTTATGGGGCCATGTTGGTCACCTTGCTCTTCAGTATTCTGCTTAGCTCATTCCCTAGCATTACTCACAGAGTCGAGCACCCTATTAGAGGAGGCTCTTCTTAACCATGTTCAACCGCAGCTGGACGATTTCCAGTAATTTACGAATGTAATAAATATTTTATCTTAAAAAAAAATTTGTCTAAACTAAAATTTATGGTGGTCTATAAAATGACCTTTATTCGGAAAAAAAAAGGAATAAGGAAAAAAAAAAGAATGATGAGATTCCATTCCTTATTTAATTATATTAATTTCCTTTCTTTATTCTAATTAGGTTATTTGTTATGGTAATTATTATTAGATATTCCTATTTCCTTTTAGAATGTTATTTCCATAGAGATGCCTATAAAAGGATTGTCAGGCTTCTATGTCTTAATCAATTATCAAATCAATAAACAAATATTCTTGGGTCTTCCGATTCAATTGGCTGGTAGGCTACAAATCAAACAAGCCATATCCCCCTGAGGTATCGAACCTCATCAAAGAGTTTTCCGACCAAGTAGCGGCGGAGATTCCATAGCCAGTGAACCTCCACATACACAGAGATAGGTTTCATATTCAAATGCTTCGATCCCCACGGATTATAGCCAATTGCATGATGATCTTTCAATGCTTCGATAAATTAATCTGCAGCTCTTTCTCAACATTGCCGCGAATTCCGCTCCCTTCTTCAAGGTATAATCTGCTGCAGCACCTTCTGTGTTTATTTGTTTGTGTGATGAATTGATGCAAATTCTACTTGAAATACATGTTTAATTTTAGGGAGATTCATCTGTGGTACATAAAACCTAGCGAATTGAAGAGCGAAGCTGTACTAAACCGGTACATTGATATTCTATCGCCTGCAGAGAAACAAAGGGTTTTCCGGTTGCACGACGAGGAGCTAAGAAAGGAGGCACTGTTAGCTCGCGCTCTGGTTCGTACCACCATTGCCAGATGTATGTATGAACTTATTTACCTCTTAGTATGAATCCTATCTTATTTCGTGATTGTTTGGTTAATGTTGAGCTGCTCTAGATCAGGTAGGTTCTCATATTAGTCCGGAATCACTAAAGTTTGTGAAGAATTCTCGAGGAAAACCTGAGGTATAATTTGTTGATGGAAATGTCACTATTTTATATGTATGATCCTTGGTTTACTTATTAGAATGAGCTGTTCAGGTGGACTGGCAGCATAGAGATGATTGGCAGCCGCCACAGTTGCATTTCAACTTGTCACACACTTCTTCATTGATTGCCTGTGGAGTTAGCATTGATTCCCCTGTTAGTATATTCTTGACCTTTGAATTGTCATGCTTTTGTTTTTGCTTAGTGCTGCTGGTGTGTTGTTTAACTTTCAACCTTTTTATGCAGATTGGCATTGATGTGGAAAAGAAGAATCGTCTGATGAAGAACAACATCTTGTCTTTTGCTCGGCGGTTCTTTTCAAAATACGAGATGCAAGTGTTATCTGATATTCCTGATCCCCAACTTCAGCATCAAGAGTTTGTGAAAATATGGACTCTTAAGGTTAGTCTGTAGTTTTAAGCTGTTAAGTACCAATAAAGACATGTGGTCCCCCTGCTCTTCAAGTGAAATTATGAACCCGTAGTCTGGCTGTGGAATGGTTTTTTTTAGGAAGCCTACGTCAAAGCATTGGGCTGCGGCTTCTCAGCTGCGCCGTTCAAAACATTTACAATTCGAGTTAAGGATGTAGAAGGAGGACGCTTATTGGAAAATTCAGTTTCTGAGGTATGTCAGAGAAATAGATTGCCTTTGTGTTAAGTAATTGCATTGTGTATATATTACCTAGTGTTGCATAAAAATTAGCTTGCCATCAGGATTATCATGATCTAGGGGAAAGAGGATTGTAAGAAAAATGAGCATTATGAATCACATTCTCTTATGTCATCAGACTATTCATGCCCTCATATGTACTTTTGGTACTTCCTTCTTTGCTGGAGGGAGATTCAGTCATTAGCTTGAAACTACACTAAGACAAATGCTAGCATGTGTCATTTAATACTCCAAAGTATGACGTGATTCACTAATTTATCTAGTTTTCACAGGGGTCTGAGATAGTGGTTGATTCTTTTGAGGACACAGAACTCATGAGCAATTGGGAGTTTGTGCTCTTGGATTTAGCTGGTTCACATTATGCTGCTGTATGTACTGAAAAGGACCATGTTATTGAAGGTTAGATGGCTTTATGAATGACATTTTATAATTGCTAAGTGAAATAGTGTTCTAAATATGTATTTCACTGCTTAGGTAAACATAAAGTTCCAAAGAAATTGATGGTATGGAAGACTATCCCTTTCCTTGAAGACAAGCTAGTTTCAGGAACAGAAGAAGTTAAAATCATCAATGGCTCTACCTGAGATGCTTGTTTGGATTAGTTATGGTCATCAAAACAGTACATACAGTGATGTTATGGATTAATATTTCTACAGTAATATGAATTGATTAAAAAATTCTTTGCGGTTTCCTACTCTATGATGTCTCTGCTTGTCACTTAATACATCTGCTTAAGGTGCCGCCCAATCCCGTTAACATGGACCATGGAGTGTAAAGTATATCTTGAGGAGGGATATATATTGCTTGTTCTTACTCAAGGATTTGGTCTGTACTCTCTTTGATGGCATTATAGAAACATGTTTCATAGGCATTCTTTGGGTCATAACTGATAAGCTTTCATTAAATGTACTGATAAGTTTAAGCTTTCATAGATCATGCTATTTAATTAAGAATGTACTAATCCCTAACTCAGATAGGCATTATACCGTTAGGACTTGGGACAGTTAAGTTTGTTCTTGACTTTAGATGTTCACAGCTAAAATGCTAGCCTATTTTATCTTACTATGAATCTTCTGTATTATTTCCACCTTATAAATGTGGTTATGACCTAAGTTATTTAGACAACAATAGAATAATTGTGCACCTTCCCAGTGCTTCCAACAACTGCAAATATGTTATAATGATCACTCACGTAATTGATTAATTATCATGCATATATTCCACCCACTACCATATAAACGTAGATATATGTATAGTTAAAAACTGATATATAGACATGATTCATAAAATTCGAGTATTACAGGGCCAAATTTACCGATTCGTTCCTTGTTCGACGGTGGTTGGCCTATTGCGCGTCCGGCGCCAAGTCCAGGAGAGTCCGCCAAAATCTCCGCTCCCTAAAAATTTGAGCTTTACATCAATTTCCGAATAAGAAAATCCTGATCCATATCGTATTCGGTTTAGTTCTAAACACTACATCAATCAGCGTTAACATCTTCCTGCATAAGGAAAGTGATTGCCACCAGTTTGTAAAGGGTGTCAGGCCAGAAAATCCTAATCCATATCGTATTCGGTTTAATTCCAAACACCATATTCCTAAATAAGGACTCGAACCCTATAGTGATAGCCACCAGTTTGTGAAGGGTGTCAGAAGAGGGGAAGAACAGAAAATGAAGTTCCAAATAGAAGACGTAACCGTTTACTTTCCCTACGACAACATATACCCAGAGCAGTATTCGTACATGGTGGAGCTGAAGCGCGGCCTGGACGCCAAGGGCCACTGCCTCCTCGAGATGCCGAATGGAAACCGGCAGAACAATCGCCATACTCTCTCTCATCACAAGCTACTCTCAAAGAAGAACACCCCGATGAAACTCATCTACTGCACTCGCACCGTCCACGAAATGGAGAAAACCCTCGCTGAGCACAATTTGCTTCACCAGTATCAGGTGAAGCATTTGGGTAACGGCGCGAAGATGCTCGCGATCGGGCTTTCTTCCCGGAAGAATCTCAGTTTCAATCCTGAGGCCGAGCTAAAGATCATGGGGAATGGGAAACTAGATGAAATAATGGTGTTTTAGAATAACGGGTGCATTGATTATATTGTAGCGTTTTTATGCAAATCTTATGTGTATGCTATTTTTATCTTCATTTGTGTAAGTCTTTTCAGTCTACTAAAAAGAAGGAGAAGAAGAAGATAAGATGAAACCTGTTCTTGTAATGACGATTTTGTAATAAAATGTGCACAACAATATGTGGAAAGTTGCATCAGCTTAATCTTTCTTGCATATCACACGAAAACAGTATATATCGATATCAAAATCTGAACATTCCATGAAATGTTCAAGTACATTTACTATGAAATTCAATTATTAATTACATAGCATGGTCTATGAAAGCTTAAACTTATCAGTACATTTAATGAAAATTTATCAGTTATGACCCAAAGAATGCCTATAAAACATGTTTCTATAATGCCATCAAAGAGAGTATAGACCAAATCCTTGAGTAAGAACAAGCAATATATATCCCTCCTCAAGATATACTTTACACTTCATGGTCCATGTTAACGGGATTGGGCGGCACCTTAAGCAGATGTATTAAGTGACAAGCAGAGGCATCATAGAGTAGGAAACCGCAAAGAATTTCTTAATCAATTCATATTACTGTAGAAATATTAATCCATAACATCACTGTATGTACTGTTTTGATGACCATAACTTATCCAAACAAGCATCTCAGGTAGAGCCATTGATGATTTTAACTTCTTTTGTTCCTGAAACTAGCTTGTCTTCAAGGAAAGGGATAGTCTTCCATATCATCAATTTCTTTGGACTGGAGGTCCGGGGCCGAATCTTGTAAATTTAAGACCCAAGGCTCCTTGCCGTGGCCCGGGTCGAAACCTATCAATCCAAGCCTAAGGCCACCTATCTGAGCTAAGGGTGACCTTTTAAATCTAAGACCCGAGTACCTTATTGATGCCCGGGTGAGAATCTATCTATTAAACCCGAGGCCATCTATTTGGGCCAAGGGCAATTCTGTAATTCTATTCTTTTGAAGATGCTAAGCGTGATCCGATGCGAAAGGAATCTTCATCTGAGTTCCTAGGCATATCCATGCCAAAGGGCCTAGGTCATATCCATGACAAAAGGCCGGGAATATTCATGCTAGAACCCGTCGGTTCCGATTCCTTTTTTTTTCTTCCGAAGATCCTAAGCGTGATCTGACGCTAAAGAACTCATCATCTAATTCTTTAGGCATGTCCATGCCAAAGACTTCGGGCATATCCATGCCGGAACTCAAACCACCGCCTGATCCGAGGCGCCATAATAATAATCTCATTTAATTTCTACCATAAATTATGAAGCTCAAACTTAGATTATGAATTCTTAAGGTAAGATATGGTTCTACCATAGCTACCTCCAAGAAGGGTTTCTACCTTAAATTATGAAGTCCAAGGGGTATCCACTCCTCTCGAAAGAGATTCATAATATTATGCTTAAGAACATTTATAATCAAGACATGGGTTGAAATCTAACCTAGACGGAAAAAACCAATGAGAGGGACGTTCGAGGTCCGGGTGGACGCCAAGATCCGGACGCCCAAGGTCCAGGGGAGGATGCATGAGATCTGGAGAGGGCGCATCAAGGTCCTGAGGAGGACGCCCGAGATCTGGAGGGGGCGCCTCAAGGTCCGGGGGAGGATGTCCGAGATCCGGAGGAGGCCCCGGTCGGGTCTGAAGGAGCCCGAGACCGGAAGCCAGAGTCTGTGGAGGTTATTCACCTCTTCCTTTCCTCGCCTCCTTCCCTTCTTCCCCTTCTTCTCTTATTTCTTTTCTCTCACTGTTCTCTTTCTTTCCTTTCCCCCTCACCTCTTTGTTCCTTCCTTCCCCTCTTATTTTTCTTTTCTTTATCCCCCTTTTCTCTTTCTTTCCCCTCTTTTCTTTCTTTCCTTTCTTCCTCTCTTCTTTTTCTTTCCTTTCTCTCTCTTCTCTTCTTTCCTTTCCTCGTCTCCTTCCCTTTTTTATTTTTCTTTTCTTTCTTTCCCTCTTCTCTTTCTTTCCTTTCTCCATCTCTTCTCTTCTTCCTTCCTTCCCCTCTTATTTATCTTTTTTTTTCTCCCCTTCTTCTCTTTCTTTCGTTTCTCCTTCTCTTTCTTTCCTTTCTCCCTCTCTTCTCTTTCTTTCCTTTCTCCATCTCTTCTCTTATTTCCTTTCTCCCCCTTTTCTCTTTCTTTCCTTTCTCCCTCTCTTCTCTTTTTTCCTTCCCTCCCCTCTTATTTTTCTTTTCTATCTCCCTCTCTTCTCTTTCTCTCCTTTCTCCCCCTCTTCTCTTCTTTCCTTCTCCTCTACCCCTCTCTCCTTTATTCCTTTCTTCTCTCTGAGGTAGAGACTGCAAAGCTACCCTTGGCATATCAAGATCGTTTCCCACTGGGCGTGCCAACTTGATGCTGCTCAATTTCAACGGTCTTTCAAGGTGGCCGGAATTGATGCAGGGGTGCTGGTGAGCTCTTGGAAGAGATTCCTAGAGCGCCACCAGATCCGATATGGTCTTGATACCCCAGGGTGTGGATGTCCGTCAGTACCTACAAAAGGGGAGCCCCCCGATCGTAGCCGGGAGTTCCCTCTCCAACGTTCAAGTCAGAGACCCATCTAGAAAGAATATGAGTAGTAAGTGAAATAAGGATTGAGAGTCTACCTTCTCCATGTGGCTTGCTTTCCTTTATATAGTGTCTCACAACTAGGGTTTAAGGATAACCTACTTAATTGTTTGCTCCTTGCAAAAGCCCAATAATACATATCCTAAAGGTTTTAATCTGGCATCATCACTTTATCTTTACCTAAGCAATGAAATACAGATTTAGAAAACTATTTCACTTAGTAATTATAAAATGTTATTCACAAAGCCATCTAACCTTCAATATAATGGTCCTTTTCAGTACATACATCAGCGTAATGTGAACAAGCTAAATCCAAGAGCAAAAACTCCAAATTGCTCGTGAGTTCTGTGTCCTCATCAAAAGAATCAACCACTATCTCAGACCCTTGTGAAAACTAGATAAATTAGTGAAACACGTCATACTTTGGAGTATTAAATGACACATTCTAGCATTTGTCTTAGTGTGGTTTCAGCGAATGACCGAATCTCACTCCAGCAAAGAAGGAAGTACCAAAAGTACATATGAGGGCATGAATAATCTGATGACATATTATGATTTTTATGACATAAGAGAATGTGATTCATAATGCTCATTCTTCTTACAATCCTCTTTCCCCTAGATCATGATAATCCTGATGGCAAGCTAATTTTTATGCAACACCATGTAATATATACACAATGCAATTACTCAACACGAAGGTAATCTATTTCTCTGACATACCTCAGAAACTGAATTTTCCAATAAGCGTCCTCCTTCTACATCTTTAACTCGAATTTTAAATGTTTTGAACGGTGCAGCTGAGAAGCCGCAGCCCAATGCTTTGACGTAGGCTTCCTAAAAAATAACCATTCCACAGCCAGACTACGGGTTCATAATTTCACTTGAAGAGCAGGTGGACCACATGTCTTTATTGGTACTTAACAGCTTAAAACTACAGACTAACCTCAAGAGTCCATATTTTCACAAACTCTTGGTGCTGAAGTTGGGGATCGGGAATATCAGATAACACTTGCATCTTGTATTTTGAAAAGAACCGCCGAGCAAAAGACAAGATGTTGTTCTTCATCACACAATTCTTCTTTTCCACAACAATGCCAATCTTCACAAAAAGGTGGAAAGTTAAACAACACACCAGCAGCACTAAGCAAAAACAGAAGCATGGCAATTCAAAGGTCAAGAATATACTAACAGAGGAATCAATGCTAACTCCACAGACAATCAATGAATAAGTGTGTGACAAGTTGAAATGCAGCTGTGACGGCTGCAATCATCTCTATGTTGCCAGTCCACCTGAACAACTCATTCTAATAAGTAAACCAAGGATCATACATATAAAATAGTGACATTTCCATCAACAAATTATACCTCAGGTTTTCCTCGAGAATTCTTCACAAACTTTAGTGATTCCGGACTAATATGAGAACCTACCTGATCTAGAGCAGCTCAACATTAACCAAACAATCACGAAATAAGATAGGATTCGTACTAAGTGGTAAAAAAAATTCATACATACATCTGGCAATGGTGGTACGAACCAGAGCGCGAGCTAACAGTGCCTCCTTCCTCAGCTCCTCGTCGTGCAACCGGAAAACCCTTTGTTTCTCTGCAGGCGATAGAATATTAACGTACTGGTTTAGTACATATCCGCTCTTCAATTCGCTAGGTTTTATGTACCACAGATGAATCTCCCTAAAATTAAACATGTATTCCAAGTAGAATTTGCATCAATTCATCACACAAACAAATAAACACAAAAGGTGTTGCAGCAGATTATACCTTGAAGAAGGGAGCGGAATTTGCGGCAATGTTGAGAAAGAGCTGCAAGGGTGGTGTATGCATGACATGATCAGTTTCCTTAGGAAAGTGTGGGTGGTTGGGAGGGGGTCTCAATTGTATTCCCAAATTATTTTGAATGTTTTGCATTTATCAAACGCAGGTGCAAGGTTTTGGCTGGTTTTATCTAGACAACATGAGGAGAGGTTTTGGCCAAGAGATTAATCTTAGAAATTGCCAGGATAATTATGTCCAGGAGAAGGGATTGGACACCCTCAGTTCTGATCATAGTAACACCTCAGATAATTCAAATGGTGGTTTGAATGGTCAATCATCCGGTGATCTTGAGTCAACTCTACTTCCCGTGGATATTAGCAGAGAAATTAGGTCCAAAAATAGAGTAGAAAATATGGTAGCAGCACCATCGGATCGTGATGATGCAACTATGTCAGAAGCATTGGTGGGGATAAAGGCTCTGAAGAAGTATATTAGGAAGGGAAATAAGCCAGCCTTGGTGGCAAGTAACGGGTTGAGCAAGGAAGTAAGGCTAAATGAATTGTTGCTTTTAGATGCACATTCTGAAAAGTTCATGAGTTTAAAGTCTACATCCTTCTAGGGGTGATGTCCACCAAAGAATTGATTGTGGAAAAGGTGGTTGATCTTGACAAATTCTATGAATGTGGATTCACTGAGCACCTTAATTATTTATTGAGAGTTCTTCCGTACGTTTGAATTGCTACTCCAGCTTGACCTTTCAATAATGCATCTCCATTGCTCTCGGTTCATATTCTTGCTCGTTCACCATCGAAAATAGCCTCTCTCTCGGTGATTGTTCAGTTCTCCGGTGCAAGCTCGACTCTCTGAAGCGGTTACAACCATAGCTCAACTCTTCAGAACGGTTCCTATGTCCGGTCTCCTACAGACGGTGGTGTACGGAACCGAACTCGCTGCGATTTCCGAACATCCCGAGGAACTCCGGCGTGAACTTTAATGGCACGTCATTGTACACGCTGTTGCTAGCCCCACCGGAATCGACTTTTGCCTTGTCGAAACTCCTAGGTTTTTCCGAAGCTAGTGATGCGAGATGGTCCTCCCTCCTTTGGAGAATAGAATGGAATCGATTCTCCAATCTGTCGATTCTCGAAGTGTTTCTCCAGCTCATCTAGCTTCGCTTTGAACTTCGATTCGAAACCTCCAAACTGATTCTCCAAATCAATTTTCCGATTAGTCGTCATGATTTTCGAGGATCGTGAAGCTCTGATACCAATTTGTTACAAAAAAGCTTATTGATCTGGTTTGAAAGGATATTTCACACAAACTACAGAATTATTTTGTGAATAGATCAGAAGGGAAGAAATGAATAGAAAGAAATAGATTCTGGGTCAATCAGAGAGATTGAGGAAGAAGCTACATATTTAAGCCGCAACCAGCTTACAAGAACAATGTCCAATTCATGAATCATTTCCTACTCCTTACTATATATCCCAAGCAGCTCAACGACTTCCAGCTTGCAACAGTCAACATCATTTGACCTTAGATGCTAAAAGACGGATTTACCAATCTGTCTAAGAGCTCGGTGTGACATAAAGCTGATTGAAATTATTACCAAATTGGGCCTCTATACCATTTTATATTATATAGTAAAAGAAACATCAAATATGAGGCCCCTATGTTTAGCAATATTTAGAGGTATGAGGTACAAATTTCATATGCCTCATCATAAGGGCCGGCCCTTGGCCTGATGGTCTGTTTGATCAATGGCTAGCGCTAGCAATCCTCTCTGGGCCACCGCATTGCCTTCATGACCATGGTGGCATTGTCAGGCGGTAGTGGAGTGTGGCGGCTGAGATCTAAAGTCGGTTCACCACCGGCTGCGGCTCGTAACCGCGAGGGGATTGAATTCAGAGACTTCATTGTTACCGAGTTGGGCAGAAATTGGTCGTATCGAAACACCAGCGGCGCGATCGCACACGGTGTTAATTCCTGCAAGTAGTGGTGGCGCTTCTCTGGCCACGAAATACTGTGGTGAGCTTGATCAAAATTTGACCTGGTAGGTGGTGGTTCGGCAGATCGGCGACCAATTTGATTCCAAATTTTGACTGTGACATTTTACCCTTAATAAAATTTACTTTGACCAGAAATTTAAAAAAGTAACTGCATTAGCGCGTGTATATTCGTGCACTCGCGTACATCTGACAAGAATTGTCATAAACTCACAGGAGAGTGATACGTATGGGCGAGGTAGTCCACCCCTAGAGTAAGTTTTTGATTTTTCCCATTTTCATGGTTTGTTGGTGCAAGTAATATACTTCATGTACATTAGAATCGAACATGATACAAGAATGTGTTAAGTGGGCGCAAAAGATCGGTCGACACACGCGCGAAAAAATTTGTATGTGTATTTGGAACTGAATTCAATCTCCTCCATTAAACAACGTATCAAAAGTCATGTATCATACTCGTTCATTCCACCAACATTTTATTTTGGACGATCATCCCCGCCCACCATCTCTCAATCCAAACAATATCACACACGTGCATGTCACCGACATATTTCTTTGAAAGATAATCCATGTCGCATCCCTCAAAAGAAATCAAATTCTGTAAAACCGAATCCGCGAAACAATTGTGGATTTCTTAAAAAAATATTTAGGGCGAAAAGGTTATTTGCCCCAAACCTCCAGCGGCTACATCAGTTTCAGCTATTCTTCCTCAAGCTCCAGCGTCTGTTCCACTAAAAGATGACGAGCCTCAAGTTTCAGCGTCTGTTACCGTAATCGTGATAGAAGATGACCGAGCCTCCCACCAACCACATCCACCCGTCAATTTACCTATTAAGTATTTTTATTGTAGTGTTTCAATTTCCCTTTTGTTGTTCAATTATTCTTACTAGTGTACTTCAATTTCATTTTCGTTATCATTAATTAGATACCGGTGTGTTTCAATTTCATTTTCATTATCATTAATTAGTCACTGGTGTTATTTTGGAATTTGAATTTTTTTTTTGATTGTCATGCCATTAAACCAAGTTTATCATGAATTACCGTAACATATGGTATTCATAATTGCAGAGTCGGCAGTCCTCGCGAGTGCAGGCTACGCGCCGCCACCATGCCGGGAGGCCTTAGCTCCTCGCGCTCTTGTGCCCGCGCGTGCAGGCTATGCACCACCTCCGCGCCAGGAGCCCACCAGCTCCTCGCGCTTTTTGTGCTTGTTTTTTCAGCTCAGCTCATTTCGCCGCCGCATGGATAGTTTTAGTGTTTAATTTTCTAATACTCGTCGCTAGAGAAGGTTTAGTTTTATTGCATGTTTAAAAACTTCTCAATAGTCTAACAAACTGCCTTCTTTTCATTGAGATTATCGTACTAGGAGATTTTTACTCATTTTTGATACACCTCTTTGGTGATATGTAAGACTCGAAAAATTTCAAGGATTGGGTATCGCAAATATAATCTCCCCCCACCTTTCATAGGTGGTTTATCTTTTAAAAATAAAATAATAAATCTATACGTTATTTTCAACCACAAGTATGGTATAATTAGGCAATTTCTCTATGCAGGTCCATTTTTCTCTTGCAAGTCCACATTTTACCATAATGCCCCTGATGGAACCCTATGATTTCAAGCATTGGCGGAGCTACGAAGGAACCCGGGGTGCACGTGCACCCCGGAATTTATTATTTTTTAAAAAAATTATATATTTATAAGACAAAAATTATATTTAGTAATGTTTGTGCACCCTAAAATATTATATTATTATATATTTAGAGAAATATTAGGTCTTAAATGTTAGTATTGATATGTTTGTAAGTCGGTTTCAAAGTATAAAATCTTGACAAGTGACTGCTTTGTATTGTAAAATAACTTTGTCAAGGTTTGAATATATTTGAATGAAGATTTAAACTAAACTGTATAAAAATCTTACTTTCAATTGCGTACTATAGAATAAGTTTAAAGTACGTGAAGTATTTTAAACATTTAAAGTGCACCCCGATTTTTAATTCCTGGCTTCGCCTCTGATTTCAAGCCATTTTTTGCGTTAACAATATTAGAGATATTATGGTAAAAATACGGACATGCAAGAGAAAAATGGACATGCAAGAGAAAAATGGACCTGCAAAGAGCAACTTCTTTATAGGGTAGAGAAACTTTGATTAATAAGAATCCATACGTTTTTTCAACCACAAGTATGGTATAATTATAGGGTAGAGAAACTTTAATTAATAAGAATTCTCTCGAATGTAATTTCACGAAATAAGCTAATTAAAATTCCCTCACCGCCACCAAAAAAAAAAAACCTCTTTTTTAATCTTCCGTTTATTGATTATTTTTTACATTGAATAAGCTTAATTTACACGTTAAAATTGTTCTCGATTTGATCGTCTAAATCCATGATTTAGTTGTCCGTCGATGCTTTGTTCCCGGTCTGATTGGACAGGTCGTGGTTTATGTTTTTTGTTTATAGTTCTTGATATGGTTATACGGATAGTGTTTCCGTTTATGTTATATGATTTTCAAGTTGTTTACAATTTGAAGAACATAGATCGTGGTTTGGATCTAGTGGTATTGCGGTTGTAGCAGATCCCTGATTGGCGCAGTAATTGATGCTGGAGACGCTCCTCTCTGCCAAGCGGTTGTGGTGTTCGTGGTTGCAAGATAATATCCATGAGGGCGGTATTACGGTTTTTTTATTGGATATCTTTATTTGTAATAGTACATACGGTTTGAGTCTGGTTAGCATATAATTTAGTTAGTTTTGCAATAGGCTAATATATTAGATGTTGATTCCACTTATAATCGTTACTGAGCGTTTTTCATGAATGAATTTTTCAAAAAAAAAGAAAAAAAGAAGCTTAACTATCTTAATATTAGTTTACCTTTTAATTGCTAACTTCTGATGGTAAAAATAATGCCTACCTACAGAATTTACCTACCACGACATTGAATTTTCCCTTAACATAAATTATAGAATTTACAAAAGGTGTTTATGAATTGCTATTTCCTCTTTGATCTCTTCCCTCGCCATTCTTGATTATAAATTGTTAATTTGCATGCGAACCATTAGTGCATATGCTTCGCTTATTTTATTTTTAAAATCCTTTCGAATAAACAATTGTATGTATATATATAAAGTAATTTACATATGAAACTATACTATATAACATCTTGCACAATAATATTTAAACTAATGAAATAGTGCACCTTTCGCATGAAAGTCACATATAGCCTTTTGATTTCATTCTATATATACTAGAGGAACTTTCTCAGATTCATATAAATTTTTTTGAGTTTAAATGGGTCAGGTTCATTTTATCGGATTTTTTGTCGTATCAGGTTTATAACAATGGAGTTAGATTCAAGTATATGTTATATCAAAATTTTCAATTTTTAACTAATTGTGAGTGTATAAAATATAATCCTTATTAATTACTCTTTTTTTATACTCTATTGATGTGTTATATTTACACTAGAAATGTAACTTCTGTAATCTTGATAAGAAATATATATATGTACTCTTTGCTCTTTCTAATTTGCACGAGATTAATTTCCATGATTAGCATATTATCCTTGGACATTAAATTTCCATTTTCCAGCTCCATCTCAATCATCTACCTACCAGTTACCCAACTTTACCAAACAGAATTTGGCTATATTCAAACTTGTTGATGTAAGATATTTGACTGCTGACATCAAACAATTTGCTTTCCTTGAAAAGAATCCAATGCATCAAACTCAATTATTACTGTCATAGTACAGCGAGGTTACAACTAACTGTCATATTAAAATATTAAGGATTAGCTTTGGTATTTAATTTTTTCTTTTTCACCTAACATAGAAATCAAATAATCTTCCTTCATCACAAATATATATTACATTCTGTAAAGTTCAGTCTTCTCATGAAAATAAAGCTGGGGCTGGTGGGTAAAGTACTTAAGTACATGGTACACAATTAATGTGCAAGTTTCAGAACTTGCATTATTGTTCTATATATACTTCAACAATTCATACTTCATAGTATAGTTTGGAAGAATTGCAATCATTCATTGAAACCTTTTGTGATGTAAAATTACCCAAAAACCCAAAAGCTTGGTTATCTTGTTCAACAGCTCAATCAAATGGGTTCCCAGGTGAAAATGGCAACTTGTTCTTCCTCATTGTCGCCTATGCTTTCATCCCGACTCGCACAATCCGGCCATTCTTCCATTCCGCCATTGATTCCTGCTCTTGTCTTTTGGCGATCGCTTCATCTAGGTATATTATCAGCTAATCTCTTCGATTTCTTGAATCTATGTTAGGAGTCAATTCAGTTCATTAGGTTTAGTTATCTTCAGTTTTCTAGTTTACACTTCCTGATGGTTATATTCGGTTTATGATTTCCAGGTAGCAATCGTGGGAGAGTAATCAAGGCGGTGAGGCTTTGGGTTGTGGGAGTCGGGACGAATGTATTGAGCGACATGATGAAGAACAAGATTGCCATTTTCACCTCCGATCCCATTTTCTTGAGTTCTTGGAGAAGATAATTGTTGCTTGTTTCATCATCTTTTTTCTCTTCTGGGTTCATTTAGATTAGCAGTAGAATGTTACAACAATGGGAAAGGAATGTAATATTGATAATTAATTTAACAGTGCTTCTGAGAAGCCAAGAGATTGCATCATCAAAACTGATTAGGGTTGAAATTAATTAATATATATATGAAAGGTTATAATTAGTTTAGGTATATAATCAAAACCTGTAATATATATGATTAATAACGTCATTTTCTTCAACTCTCCAGCCGTATCGCCAGTAAATTCTCACTCACATTTTACAGAAACATGTCAAACCTGCACTCATTTCTTTTAACCTGATTTCATAATTTTTCGGCGGAACAACTCGACTCTCTTCTGCCATTCAAGTTAAAGCCATTCAAGTTATCTTCCTTCGATTTTCGTTACGTGTTTCATATCACATGTTTCCTGCATCCTTGATTAAAGCTCTAGTTCTTCAGGAAACATTTGCAATCACATCACACTAATTAATTGTGAAGTTTATCTCTTGTTATTAAGACTAAAATCTCATTGAATTGCTGAATTTGCCACGCGCTGCACCTGCACGTGGTCGTGATGCATAAATTCCAAAAACCATATTTCTCACACGAGAGAATATTATGTATATTTCAATTTATTCCAGTTCAAACAATTTCGCTCTTCATATACTCAATCATACCTGAGATTGGCAGAGTAGTAAAAAAGACATAATTCATCAAAAAAAACTCTATGTTGCACGTACGCACGCACCAATTTTACACGTAATATTGTAGATAACTCTTTAAAAAAACATTGATATTGTTTAGAAAAACAATTGCCGGCAATTACCACATTCTTCAACATTTGCGACACAAAATTTTTGCCTTACTTTTGAAGAATGTGGTTAACAAAGGGCAGAATCCATTGTACATAACCTGCACCACATTCTCTTTCCTGAATCACTGAATCAAACACACCAGACAGAAAATCGACCTTCTTGTACAGTAAACAAGATGCATCGACTAACTTGTAGAAGAATGTTCCAGAAGCACGATTTTCCTCACCTGTCCAATATGTTTCAGATATGAGGGTACAATCTGTGATACACCATTCTCTCTCAAGCAAGCTCTTTGAGGGGATTCGGTAGATGGTCCAGAAAATCCACTTCCGCACATCTTGACACACCAATGTCCACCTGGTTCTCCAGAAAATGAAGGGCTACTAAGTGAAATAATAACATGAATTTAAACTACAACTTCCCAGTTGTGCTTTTCTGTTTTTAAAATCATGACATAATGATCTAGGTGTTTTAGCGCGTGAGCGCGTGAGACGAACCACAAACTTCAAAACCAAAAAAAGCGCGTGCGTGCGTGCGTTGTACAATCATGCGTCTCGTGATCGAATATCTACTTATGCAACCGTATGTGTGGAGGAAATTATATTAGGCTGAAAATTAAAAGACAACCGAAAGAAGGAGCCGTTCGGCTCAGTTTGTTACATGTGCATCCTAAGGGGTAACAAAGATATTTAAAAAAAAAAAAAATAAGGATTACAAATATACGAGCTTTAATTTTCAAAACTCACCAAGAATTAGTAATTGTAATGCTTCCAAAAAGAATGATAAGTAAGGAATAATTACATCAACAATATTTAATTATATCATTTTCATCATCAATTAAACAAACTAATAATGGATAGGTGACTTTCAAATCATTTTATAAGCGAATCAAATTAACTAATAATATGACATGAGCCACAAAGCATCCAAAATGTTTGAATTGAAGAGGAGGAACTAGAAGTTCCAGAGAGCCCTCTCTCTCTCTAAAAAGTTCCAGAGAGCAAATCCAGATTTTCTGGCTTCAAATCTTCATCAAGTTGCATCAAAATAGACGTTTATCATCGGAGTAAGGCATCAGAGGCTCGGTGGAGTGGTTACGTTAACCATGGCAGATCTGAATGAGGCTATACAGGATGATGAGAACTGTGTTTTGGGATATTGGTTTGATGATAGGAATTTTCGGAAGGAAAGAATTCAGAGTTATCTCACAGCACATTGGGGAGCTGAAGTCACAGTTCATAGGTGGCATGGGAAGTTTTTTGTCATCAAATTGCAGTCCAAGCAGGCTCAGTTGGCTGCTATACATAACTCTCCTTATGCTATCCAGGGAGGGTTCTTTGCGGTAAGAAGGTATGACCCATTAGTTCCACTGAGTAGAGTTAAGGTGTCTAAAGTTTTAATTATGGTAAGGTTGCATGGGCTATCTTCTGCATGTTTTACCACTGCTGCGGGGGAGAAATTAGCAAATTATGTAGGGGAGGTAGAACAGGTGTATATTCATGACCATCCGGTTGTGGATATAAGGTATGCTAGGGCTAAGATATGGGTAGATCCTGAAAATCCATTAATCCCTGGGTTTTATGTTGATATGCCAGATGGAAACATGTATTGGATCATATGCAGATATGAAAAAGTTCATAAATTCTGCAAGAGGTGTGGTAGGATAGGCCATCCTATTACTAGATGTCCTATTCAGGATAATATGGAATTAGTGCAGTTCCTTCAGCAGAAGTTTACTGAGCATAATGATAGGTTTGGTACAAACATCCTGTATGACCCCACTAAGGAGTTATATCCTGCAACCATAAGAGCTCATGGACATAGGCCCTATCGAAGGAACACCACATTTCCAGCTGATTTTATGGAGTATCAGGGGGCATTTTATCAGAATGTCAATGAGGAAACTATAAAGAATGGTTTTTGGTATGATGTGGATACTGATAATCATGTTGATCCCCCTATGGTGCATGAGATGGATATGGGAGAAGGACATGGGGATAATGATCCAGGGAATCAAGGACCTGATGGAGGTAATAATAATGAGGAATTTTATGAGGGACAAGCTCCAAATCACCCTGTGGTTCCTGAAGTGGTGCCTCCACCAAATGTTCCAGAATTTCCAGATGGAGTATTAGAAAATGGATTTCACAATCCCCAGGAAGAGGATGAGGTGCAGATGGTTGACACTGATTTGAAGCTTAGTCGGCCTGGGACAGGACATAAGGATGGAGATCAGATGAGAGATACTTTCTTCACTGCTTCTGGAAATTATCAGGGCAATGATATGCAAATGAAGGTGACAGGTGTTCAGAGGCAAGGGAAGGACTTAGTAGAGCTGGATAATGAGATATTAACGGAAAGGCTGGATGGAGGTAAAGTTGTATTGGAAGGCCAGTTTGACATAGTGCATGATGGATTAGATGGGGGTGTAGCTGCAACTACTCTGGACATAACAGGACAGGTGACTTCTGAGATTTATGGTTTCGCGCAAAATGCCCTGAATATATTTCTGGAGGGAGAAAGTCAGAATGAAGGTGGTGGACAACAACAACGCATGGAAGAGTTGCTGCAACAAAGTCATAATGGTTTCTTGTGTAATGTGAATGTCACAGCTGATCATGTTAGTGAACAGGTGGGTAAGGATGCCTCTACTTCTAGGCATTTGGAAAAATTAAGGGTTAAGAAGACTACTGCTACTAAGGTCAGGAAGCCTAAAACAGAAAAGCAGTTGTTGGCACTAAGTAAAGCTAGGGAGGTAAGGGCAAAGCAAAGAGAGGAACAAAGGCTTAAAAAGTTAGAAAGTGTCAGGATAACTGAGGAATTACAGCAAAGTTTTGTGAGGAAGGATAAGTCAGTAGTTAAAGGAGTGGTAGGTATTCAAGATAAAGGAAAGGGAGAAGAAAATGGAAATGATTCTGGTATAGGCAGAGGTGTGAAGAGATCAAGGCAGGAAGATGATGATTCTGAAATGGAGGCAGTGAATACTTTGTTAGCTCTGAAGATTCTCACAGATGAGCCAAGATTAAAGAAGAGGAAGTTGCTTCATGAGGAAACTCAGACACAGATCAAGAGGTATACCAGAAGGGAGAAAAAGGCTCAAGGAGTTATGAATAATGCTACTGAGGGTTTCCAGGCAGTTGTCCCAAAACAACTGCAGAAAGAGCCATGACGACATTAGTGTGGAATTGTAGGGGCATTAAAAATGCTCCTACAAAGCAGATGCTAGGAAGGTTGTTGAAGGAAGTTAATCCCCAGATTTTGTGCCTGTTAGAAACCAAAGCAGCAGAAGTGGATATGAAGAAGTGGCAACAGACATCAAAGTTCTGGAATGGTTGGCATCAGGAGGCAACTGGACTAGCAGGGGGTATGTCTTTATTTTGGACTTCTTCTGTAGATCTAGAAGTTATGGCTAGTAGTAAGAATTATATTATTACTAAATGTAAAGGTAGTTTGAACCTTATCTGGTATCAGATTTTTGTTTATGGGAGTCCTGTAATAGTAAGTAGGGTGAATGTTTGGAATCAATTAAGGACTGTGATGCCTTCTTGGGAGTATCCTGTGGTGTTATTAGGTGATTTTAATCAGGTTTTGTCTGCTGAAGATAAGTTTGGTGGTAATGGTTTTAAGTCTACTCCGCAGACTGAATGTTTGATTCAATTATTGGAAGATGTCTGTTTTAAGGAGATTAGGAACACTGGTATTTGGTTTACTTGGACTAATAACAGACCTTTGCCACATACCATTATGGAAAGATTGGATAGGGCGTTTGGAAATAAAACCTGGTTTCATCATTTTCCAAATGCTAAGGTGCATAATTTTCCTATCATACAGTCAGATCACAGTCCTTTCTTATTAGAGCTGGAGCCTAGATATGTTAAAATAACTAGATGGAATAAGTATGAGGCCTTTTGGAAAGGAAATCCAGTTCCTAATCAGATCATATCTAAAGTTTGGCAGAATTATGGAGCACAATCAAATCTGGTAATTTTAAAATCATTGTCAAAGAGATTGGATTGTGTGCTAAGACATCTAGCCAATTGGAGTAAAAAGAGTTATGGTCAGTTGGATAGAAAGATTAAGGAACTTATTCAACAACTGGAGAGTTTACAGGTCATGAATAGGACTGGACTAATACAGGAACAGGAGAAGAATTGTCAATTAGCTCTTCAGCAACTCTTGGACTATCAGGCTGAGTATTGGAAACAAAGAGCTAAAATAAATTGGGGAAAGTTTGGTGATAGAAACACAGAATTTTTTCATAGGTGGGCAACAAGAAGACAAGCATTGAATCAGATAAATGAGTTGCAGGATTCAAGGGGTGAAATTAAAAGGTCTAAAGTAGCTATAAGGGATATTTTATTGTTGCATTTTAAGCAGCTGTATGTTCACTCCGCATGTTATCCAGTGCAACCTGTTCCTGAGTTAAGCATGAGACAATTTATGGAGCTGAATGATAAAGTATTAACCACAGAACAGGTTCAGATTCTGCAAACCTCATTTCAGAAGGAGGATGTACAAATGGCATTACAGAATATGAAGTCATGGAAAGCACCAGGTTTGGATGGTCTCCCAGCAGGTTTTTATAAGACACATTGGGCTCAGGTAGGTGAGGAAGTGGAAAGTAGTATTTTACAAATACTCAATGGTGCTGCAATGCCATTAGATTGGAATCAGACAGTCATTATTCTTATCCCTAAGAAGAAGGTGGCTAACAGGCCAGAAGATTTCAGACCTATTTCACTGTGTAATGTCAAATACAAAATAATAGCTAAGGTTTTAGCTATGAGATTGGCAAAGGTTATTAATCATGTCATTGATAAGGCACAGTCTGGTTTTGTAAGGGATAGGAATATAGGGGAGAATGTTATACTGGCGCATGAGATGTTGCATGCTTTGAAAAAGAAGAAAGGAAGACAGGGAGTGGCAGCAATAAAGTTGGATATGAGTAAGGCCTATGATAGGGTTTCATGGTCTTTTTTATTCAGTGCTTTGAGTTGCATTGGATTTCCTCAGCATTGGATTCAGCTTATACATCAGTGTGTCACAACAGTCACAATGACTCTGAGGGTTAATGGAGAGAATTCAGAGTTTTTCCAACCTGTCAGAGGTTTGAGGCAGGGTTGCCCCCTTTCTCCATTACTGTTTATCATTTCACAGCAATACTTGTCATCAGTGATTGAGTATTCATTATATAATAATGTTAAATGTGGATTTAGTCCTGGAAGGGGAGTTCAGAGAGTGACACATCTAATGTATGCTGATGACTGTCTCATTTTCTTGGAATGTAACATTCAGACAATACAGCAGTTTGCAAGATGTATTGATTTATTTGCAAGGTATTCAGGGCAGAGGATCAACTTTGCAAAATCAGGTATTTTGGTGAGTCCAAATACCACAGCAGATATGGAATCCTATCTTAGATCTACACTTAATATTCACAATCAAGGAATAGGGGAGAAATACCTGGGAATGAATATTAATTTTACAGCTTCCAAGTGTGACATGTATAAGGAAATCATAACAAGGCTGAAAATAAAGTTTGACTCTTGGAAAAACAGATTTCTGTCTTTAGCTGGAAGGATTACTTTGGCAAAGCATGTCTTCTCCTCATTACCTATATATCCCATGGGAATTTTTAGGATTCCAAAGAAGATAATGGATCAGGTGGACAAGATAACTGCAAGGTTTATTTGGAAAGGAGATCTGGAAGGCAAAGGAATGCATTGGATGTCATGGAAGAAGATGTGTCTGTCAAAGGACAAAGGTGGTCTGGGACTCAGATCATCATCTCAAATGAATCAGGCCCTTCTAGCCAAGCATGCTTGGAATATAATGCAAGACAAAGATACATTGCTTACAAGGGTGCTCAAACAAAAATATTGTAAGTACCAGGACTTTTTGAGTGTGCAGCACAAGTCATCTGATTCATGGGGGTGGAAGAGTATTTTATGGGGAAGGGATTTTTTAAAAAGAAAAATAAGGTGGATGGTGGGTAATGGACAGAGGATTAGTATTACAGATTCTTGGTTTCAGGATCAGCAACAATTAGAGGTTCCTCAGTCATCACAGGTCCCTTTGGTGGCAAGCTTTATTGATATTAATAAGAAATGGAATGTGGATTTGCTTAGGTCAGTTTTTCATGAGTCAGAATGCCAGAAGATTTTTAGGATTCATATTCCACAGTATGGTGACATGGATGACAAGATCATTTGGCCTTACACAATAGATGGTCAATATTCAGTCAAAACAGGTTACAGGTGTCAGGACAGAAATCTGGAAGACATGTCATCATCTTCAATAGCTGAACCTTCTTGCTGGAAGCAATTTTGGAAATTGAAGGCTCCTGAGAAGATTCTTATCTTTATCTGGAGGGCTCTGAATAATGCTTTACCATCTGGAGAAAATTTACAGAAAAGAGGATTGAGGATGGAGCAATATTGTGGGAGATGCCATCAACAAAATATTGAGGATGTGGATCATATGCTGATTACCTGTGAACATTCAAAGAGAGTTTGGAGAGCCTCATCATTAGGATTTGATTTTAATACTGGTTCAACTATTTCGTTTAAAGACTGGTTTTGGAAGTGGTGGAAGGCAGCTCCAGATGATCAGGCAAGAGAGCTTACTTGTCATATTCTGTGGGAAGTTTGGAAGGCAAGGAATCAAGGAGTATTTGAAGCTAAGCAGTTGGATCCTATGAGAGTTGCTCAGATGGCACAGTCTGAGTGGCATTATCATTCTACAAGAATTAATGGCTCAGAAGAGGAGGTGATTGTCAGCAGGGATCACTTTCAAGATGCAGTTGTGGGATTACAGTCACAAGATCATCACCATCAAGATTGGGGAACCTTTCATGTTTTAACAATAGATGGAGCGTTTTGGAAGAATAGTATGCATGCTTCAGCTGCATGGTCAATAGTGGAAAATGAGACTGGAATTTGCAGGGCAAGTTCAGTGATCCACTTTCAAGCATCATCAGCACTTCAAGCAGAGGCAAATGCATGTCTTAGGGGATTAGAGCAGGTTTTGGAGTTGGGATTACACAAGGTTTGTGTCCGTACAGATTCGAAGCTTCTGCAACAGATGATTATGGATCAAAGTTTTGATTCGTGGGATGTGCGGACGATATTACAAGACATCAGATGTTTGCTAAGTTCTTTTGTTTCATTCTGCTGTGTCAAGGTTCCAAGAGATATGGTGCAGCATGAGCATTTTGCAGCACACTCTTGGAAATGTAATACATTTGGTTGTTTTTAATATATTTGCAGGTTTTTTCAAAAAAAAAAAAAAAAAAAATTAACTAATATATGCAAATCGATCAATATCATTTAAACTCAAGTTAGTTTTTAAGAATCAATAGATTGATTCAATGATAAATTAGCCATTATTATCTTTGATATGATATATGATACTTAGATTCGATGTTGTGATTTAACCTATTGTAATTGTTGTTGGATGTTTCACAACATTATAAATAATTATTTCAAAAAAATCAATAAACAGGATAATTTATGGTATTTAAAAATTGTTGTGTGCTATTATTTCACTATATAGATAAACGAAATTTATAGTGGGCATATAAAAAAGTTAAAATTTAAAAATAAGTACCTACTGGAAGCGCGTGACACACCATCCCTGGACATTACATTTCCATTTTCCAGCTCCATTTTCCAACTTCTTGTACACATTTTGACTATTAAAACCTGTTAATGTAAAACATTTAACTAACTTCCCCAAAACTTGTTGATGTGTAACGTTATAAAACTTCAATTGTTTAAAAAATAAAATTCCACAAAATTCAGTTGAATAAGATCGATTAGCCATGGCTCTAAGTTTTATAAATTTTATCGAGGATACACATTATAAGAATATCTTATAGAGACCATGCATCTTACATGAGACTATCATATTAAACTATTAAAGATTTAATCTGGGTTATAAAATTTTAATTTTTTAACCTAATATATTAAAAAAGAACGTCGGAATCCCTTTCTATTGAGTTCTTGAAGAAGATAACAGTTGCAAGTTTTGGGTGTTATATGCGTCGCAAGTTGAAGATGAAAGGAAGAATTCGGCAGCTGGGAATATTCCAATGGAATAAACGGTAACAAAATTAGTTAGAATTACTTTTATAATAAGTTTGAGTTTTTCTTGATTTTTGGCTTTTCAATTTTTATTTTTTTTTTGTTATCTTAAAGCAAATTTCAGTATTTTATTCCTTTATTGTTAAACCAGTGCATGTAGATAGACAATTTAATATTGACATGTTTTCTAACAAGCTTCTATCTTTAAGTACCAGAACCCCTAAACCTAAGATCATCACAGTCAAATGGAAGAAACCTACCCAAGGTTCAAAGATTAATGTGGATGCCTCTTGGTTAAATGGGAAAGCTGGTTTAGAATGCATAATTATGAATATATGGGGCATTGTTATTGCTGCTGCAGTTTGGTATGTAGATGCTTCTTCTCCATTAGAAGTTGAGCTCAAAGCAGTTAGGCATGGTATCCTATATGGTCACTCTATAGGACATCATGTTTTCATTGAGTCTGACTGTTTGGTTGGTATATAGCTATGATTATAAATCCAATCACTGCACATTGGAAACTTTTCATATTGGCAGATGGAATTAATAAGTTGCTAGGGGGAAATATTTTTAATACATGCTTTTATGGAATCCAACATTGTTGCAGATGCACACTGCCAGGAAAAAATCACATAGCAGCGGTATTGTTTCAGCGGTTATAGCGAATAACCGTTGCAATCCGAAAATAAAAACCGCTGAAACGGCGATTCCAGCGGTTTCTACTGTTGATTGGTCAAATAGTCAAACAATTTGGGTTGAGACCCGTCACCTTTTGCGGAAAATTCAACCATCCGAATACAATATTAATATCCATTGTAACGGTTTGAAAAGCTACCGCTAAAATGAAATGGGTCAAATGTTGAAAATTCAACTCCACCATTATAATAATATAGATGGCTGAAAACTATATCAGCGGTAGAAGTAAAAACCGCTGAAACTAGTGAACGAGCAACTATTCATGCGTGGAATATGTTGACTGGGCCAATAATTATTTCCGGGTATGGTTTTGGGCTGAAATATAGTTAGCACTGTACAAACGTACCAAACGGCCCAGAGAAACATTTCAGCGGTTTGACCATAGATTGACTCGTGATGTCGGTAAGGCAATGGGTTTTGGTTGCTTTGATAGTGATTTATCGACCGCTGTTATGAATAATGATTATTAATTCAGCAATGGTGGGGGCGCATTAAATGCTCCCATTGCAGCTATAAATATACCCAGGCGCTCTGTTTTAGCTGCTCAGTTTCGAGCAAACAAATGTTGCTGCCTTTATCACTATTACAGCTGTAATGCATGAATATCGCAGGCCATTGTCACTGCCTTCAACAATTTACCCAGAAATATGAATTCTTTTAAACCACAAACCATGAGCAGCTATAAATTCAATAATTATGAGGATCACGAGACAACAAAAACAATAACATCTTCAAACACAATGTTGCTGCCTTTATCACTATTACAGCTGTAATGCATGAATATCGCAGGCCATTGTCACTGCCTTCAACAATTTACCCAGAAATATGAATTCTTTTAAACCACAAACCATGAGCAGCTATAAATTCAATAATTATGAGGATCACGAGACAACAAAAACAATAACATCTTCAAACACAATGCAAATTCATTCATTCAACCAGTATCCAATATTAAGACAACAAGTTAAAGTGCAAAAGTAGAAAAGTGCACAAAATAAGAAAGAGAATTCTTTAACACAATACAACCAGGTACTTCAAGGAGTAGCTTCTTCGTCGTCATCATTATCATCATGTTTCTCTGATCCAGCATCGCTGGGCTCCTTCTCATCAACAACTGGAGGAGGCTCTTCATGCACAGGGGCTTGTGGATACGGTCCATACTCTTGAATGGATGCTTGGAAGTTGTGAGCTAGAATCCTCCCGGTGTGTTCACATAAACTTCTTATATACGCAACTTCAGATTCCAGTCTGTTCAGCCTAGCAGATGTCCCTTCCTCTGTGTTGGTTTTTGATCTTATATTAAAAGCATCATATGTGAGAATCCCCATAGGTTTCTTAAAAGTATCTTCTAGGGTATCCTCGCATCCAGCTTTGTGGCATAGCGCTGTGATGAGTGAATGGAAGCCCAATCCAGTTGTTGTAGGAAACATAACCAACATGCTGGCCAAAATCTCTGAACCAACATCTATTGCTATGTTCTTCTTCAGTGCATAGAGCATTCAAACCCTTTCCCACTGAACCTCCGAGTTGATAGAGACAGGCAACAACCTAGCTGCAACAAACGAGTACCACACATTCATGTCCATAGTCAGGTACTTCTTGTGTATGCTGCCCCAATTTTCACGACTAATTATCTCCTCAATGGGGTAAGTAGGTTGCGTAACAGCTCTAACCTTGTCTTCCCATGGGCCAACCAGATGGCCCGTTTTGTTTACTCCCACAGTCCGCTTCAGTTGACGCCACTCATCGTACAATTCGGGGTCAGTGGACAATCCATAAAATTCATTGATCACGGCTGCAGAAAGCTCGACTTTTTTGCCCCGGCAAAACACAGTTCCATCACCTTCTCTAAACTCCATATTGGCGTAAAACTCGTTCGCCATGTTCATGTTGGCATGACAGGGGGATGAACACAATTTCTCCCATCCATGGCTTTTGATATAATCAGCAAAAAAACCTTTATTTTCAATGCCTCTTTCCTGGATGACCTTCCTCTTCGTGATGCTTCTGTACTTTGTCATGGCCTCAGGTGAATAAAATTCAGCTAAACTAATCTTCTTTCCCCCACCCACAACAACTGATTTCGAAGCTGATGTCTTTCTTTTCTTCCCTCCAGCCATCCTGGGAACAAGCATCACCAAAAACTTCATTCACACATTTTATCAAACACCTTATTGACTATACCTAGAGTTTCAGCAAAAAAAACATAAATTGTACACTACCTAGGCCATCATTGACGCGATGCAAGGAAGAACATAAACAACCAATACAAACCAACCAAATGTCCAATTCAATTACATATCAATACAAAAATTGGAGATGGTGACATAATGGTTTAATCCAGAAAACTGACATGTTTGTATCCATACTACAATGAATAATACATGACCATCAAGTAAAGGAAGACAAAAAACTTACTTGAAATAAGCCGGAAATAATGAAAAATGACGCCTTCGAATCTGATGAGTTTTTAGATTTTGCGGGCTGGGAGTATTGGCTGCGGATGAGTTTGGGAATAGAGGGTTTTGCTTATTTATATATAAATTGTTGTAGCGGTTAACATGAAACCGCTAGAATACAATATAAACGTGTCTCCACCATAGACATACACGTGTATTAGATAGGACGTGGTTTATTCCAATTGGAAGACTTGGAAGCTTGTGTGAAGGACACGTGTTTTATTCTAGCGGTTTAAAAAGAACCGCTGAAACACATGAAAATTGTAAAATACCATGATGTTTGTAATTTTAAGTTGTTTGGTGCATTTTTTTGGATGTATTGCATCATTTCCAACTTGTTAAGAAAGGTATCAATGGTTTTATACATCAAATTCAGTGTTTTTATGGTACTTGTAGTTCAATTGTTGATGGTACATAGAGGTTGAGGTTATGATCAATGTAATTAGTCTTTTGCGATTGTCAAACATGCTTGTGCAGTATTGTTAAGGAAGCCATCTTCTATACTTATTTGATATTGTTAATATCTTAGACCTTTCATATAACATTAACAACATAAAATACGCTTTGAATAGAATGTTAAATTTTTTAAAATTTACAATTACGGGTCAAAATAGGTCAAATTGTATACCGGTTATTTAAATTCAAGGAGTTATAGACCAAAATTAGTTTAGTGTGGGGTTTGAAAACTATATATATGAAATGGGAACTCCATTGTTCATCTTTTTACTTACACTCATAATTTTGTAGAGAACACAAATTTGTTTGGGCCGTTGTATAATTAACTCATACATTTGATGATCCCATTTGATATAGTATTTGTGATTGGATTTTGTAAAAAACATTAACAAATGACTTAAAAAGCTATTTATATGTGTTATTTGATGAAATTTCATACAAATTCAATAATTATGACTTTTATTTGGTCCTTAATTAGGATTACAATTTAATTAAGGGGTGTTAGAATCATTATTTTTATTGCAATTAAGGGTCTATTGGAATGAGCGGGAAGTTCCAAATTACTGGCGGCTGACTGTTCATTCTCGAAATTTCGAGTTTCAGCGGTTTCTATGAAAAACCGCTAATACATACTTAGGAAAAAAACCACTTCATCGCGCCCTACTTGGGGGATCCCGTTAAAGCAACAACATTCGGTTGCCCCATTTCATTTCATATTTATTTTAATAGGTCGTAATTAAAAACGACACCGTTTAATATTTTTCCTGATTTAAAAATTTTAATTAAAAAAACCTTTCCATATTCCTCATCCCTTGAAGGCAATACGATTTGATTGTGTAAAAATTAAAAAAAGCCAAACCATTGCAATCTCTCTCTCTCTAGAAACTCCTTGCGACTTCTCGATCCTCTCTCTACAAAACCCTAACCATCGAAAGCATTCTTTCATTGTCAGATCGACTCTGGCAGTGAGTGGGAAACTGAGCATTCGACCTTGTGAGTTGATCGGCTACCTCATTCAAGCTCGCCCGTGCCCTGTTCTTCCTAGATCAGTTCAAACGTGTTTAACCCAGGTAAATACTGAATAAGGTTTCTGAATTTAAGGTTATTGTTATTTGCGAGCATACTATGTAGGGTTTAATGGTGGTTTATTCATATTACTCATAAATAGACTTGATATCTTGGATTTTGAGGTTATTTCTTGGGTTCACTAGTAACAGTGATGTGTTTATGATGGATGGTTATGATGTCTACCAAAAGCGAGGGTTTTTGAATGAGGGTTTCTGATTGATACATGATTTGGTCTGCTAAGTGGTGGTTCCTCTGTTAAACTGAAGATGTAGACTCTGTTTTGTACTGTCTAAGGCTTGTTTATATTTGTATTGTCACAGTTGTTGATTTGGTCTATAATGTAATGAAATATGATGAATCATTTTCAGGTTCTTAATGGTTGGTAAGAAGCGGGAAAGGGAGGAAAGGCTAGCTCCTAAGACATCTAATGAGCCACATGATCAGCCTAAAAAGCGGAAAGACGAGCCAGACAGCATACACCGCTTCGTAGGTGTCTTAGATGCAAAAATTCCACATCCTAGGGATTTAGATCAGCCCAGTGCCTACCACTTTGACTATGAAGAGCTTGGTGAAATCCTAGAGGGGGAGATTTTTGATAACTTTGACCTTTCCCAACTGTCAAAGAAAAGAAATAGAACCAAGGGGGGGTCTCAATGTAACACAGTACTAGTCCAAAAACACAACAAAACGTTACCTATGTGGTTTGACGAGAACCTATGCCCAAGGGTGATGCCGGGAAAGTGGATGGGTTATGTAGGTTACGCATTTAGGCGGCGTATAAGACTCGGCAGCTGGCCAACTTGGAGGCAAATCCCACAACATGTCCTGGATGATGCTTGGGCTGATGTTCTGGTATTAATATTTCAACCTTTGTATTTATTTTTCTAAATTTTAAGTTGATTATGAAAATGGACATTCATTCAATTTAAAATATTCTTCTATGTTTGTAACAGGAGAGCTGGGACTTCAGGACAGCCCTAACTTCAGAAGAGCATGCTAAGCTGAGGAAGCTCTGGACGACATACGCAGCCCAGAAACAAAGGTGTTGGAGAAGCACTGTTTGGTCACGGTATGTGGCAAAAAGGCACAAGCAGCCTACTGACCCAGGCCATCCTTGTGATAAGTACAAGTGGCTCGATCCAAAAGAGTGGGAATTGTTTAAAGCACATCATTCTACTAAAGAATTTAAAGTAAGTCATTCATTCTGCAAGTCAATTATTTTGTCATAGCATAATATTAATTTTTGGGTTATATTATTTGTCTTGAAGTTGTAATTCTAATTTGCATATTAAATTTAATAACTACTTGGATGGTAAATTTTTTTTTTCGGAAACCAGGAACTCAGTAAGAAAAACAGTGATCATGCCTACCTGAAGAAGTACCACCACCGCACCGGTAGTGGAGGCTACCGGCGTATATACGTAAGGAAGGCGAAGGCAATGCGTAAGAAAGAAATAGAGAGGCTCATGAAGGAGGAGGGAATGACTCGCGAAGAGGCTGAACTTAAGGTCAGAGACATGGTTTTCAGGGTGGACATGTCCATTGTTTTTCTCGAGGCTAACAAGAACCCAAAAACAAAGCAATATGGTGATGACTTTGTGAGAGACTTGGCTGGAAAAATAGTAAGTATATTTTTTGGTTTGCTATTGTGTTCATTTTTTGTAATTCTTATTTATTAAGTCTAAAATAACAATATATTTTTCAACTTCTTCTACAGTTGGAGATGAACTGTGACAAGGAAGAGGGGAGGCTAATCATTGAGGGCAGAAGGGACATCCTAGCTCTTGCCCTAGAGGAAGATGACAAGCCTGGAAAATATAGAGCATGCCCTACAACAGCCGGTATTGAATTTGCCCTGCCCGATTGGGTCAAATTGCGCAACATCAGAAAGCAAAAGGCAAGGAGGGCAAAGATCAAGGCTGAACTTGCAAAGGATGAGGAGGAAATTATAGAAGCAAAGCTTGAAGATTTCAGTTCGTGGATAGCAGGAAGACTGGGAGTGGTCCTTGGTGAAGACGTGTCTCCTAAGGCATTCCTCGAAGAGCAGAGGCGCATTCACGAAAAAAATAGCGCGTCATCCACTACTTCGAGCCCAGAACCTCAACATGAAACTGAAGAAACTACACCTGCTCAGGTATATTTTTTAATAATCCCACTTTTATTCATATTATTAGTTTGGATGACGGGACTTCATGTCTTTTAATTAATTTACAGGCTTACAGAGAATGCTATTTGGCAGTACGATCTCCTTCCGGATTAATTGAAACAGTTTCTGCCGGGCTGCTGCATGAAGGAGAAGCACCTCAAACAGGAGTGAAGATTGTCCAAATTAGGCCTCCAATATTAGTGCCACATGCTGAACTGCCTATCCCAACTACAAAGCATCATAACGTAGCCCCTGCAGTAGGAGTAACTCTCCTTTGGCCATCTGACCTGATACGTGATAAACTAGATGAGGACTTCCAGGCAAGTCTGAGCTCATGTTATTTAAATGCTTGCATTTGTTGGATTATATTATAGCTTAATTTTATTGCTTTATTATTTATTAATGTTTTTAAATTACTTTTGTAGGAATCTATCCATGAATCAGATTCAGAATCCAGTATGGATGAAGATCCAAATAATACTGAGGAAGGAGATGATGGTGTTCAGGAGCCTACAGATGATGCTAAGGGTAATGATATTGAGGATGAAGAAGACGATCCTCAAATGGATGATGAAAGAGACGATCCTTACTCAGACAGGGAATTAGGTTCACTTTCACCGGAATTGTCCTTGATGGTGGATTTGAAAATAAGTCCAGAGCAAACTCCTAGGGAAGTACCACTGATGACAGAAAATATTGTACCAACATATCAAGGGACTTGGGTGAGGAAAATAGTACCATTTTATTTTTCTATTTTTTTATTCAACATATCCACCGCTTACCTCTATGTTGGTCTTGATGAAATTTCATTTGCAGAGTTTTAGCCACCACGAAAGGGATGCCAGTATTAGACAAGAAGTGGTCCAATTTTTGAAGGAGTTGTATGATGCTCCTAACCGCATAGAAGATTTCACCATACCACTCAAAACACGTTTGTTTGGAAAAACAGTGACGTATTTGAGGTTTAATCTGGCTGAGGCCCAAAGGTGGATGAGAATTATTGATAGGAGACGCAAGGAGTGGATTACAGCATGGCAAATGGATCTGTGGTCAAGGTAATGGTTATTTACTTACTAATATATTTGTTAACATCCATTATTTTCCTTTTCCCCATGATTTGACTGTGTTATGATGTTGTGAATTTCCCTAGTTTGGTGCTAGAAAAGCATAAATCTGGGAAGCAATCCAGTAGCCGAGTCCAGGTCATTAGTGTAGCCACAAGCTTCTGCGGGCAGACGGATCAAGCTGAATCCTTCAACCAGGTTCCAATCAATGTAGTCAACCTGATGAAAGAAATCCCAGTTAGATTATATGTCATGCCTATTTGTTTAAAGTAAGTATTTTCCCTTTTCAAGCTGTTATTCATTTTTTTCCCTTTCAAATTATATGTTATCTCAATTTCTTCTGCTTCCTGCAATTTTGAATCAGGGAACATTGGATAATGTTCATCATCGTTCCTGAGCAGAAGGTTATATACTGCATAGATCCAGCTGGAACCGGGGTTTCTGAGACCAGCAACGTCTTCCTCCATAAATTAATGAAATGGTATTTTTTCAACATCAATGATCACCACAATTTTTTAAATGCTTTGTATTCACAATTTAATACCTTGTGCACCTAATTCCAGTATTGGGGCCAAATATGACTTGGAATTTCCATCTGATGAAACCTCAACGTTGGCCCAGACAAAATGGCGTGTCACAAACATTACGGTAAAGTTCTAAATACCATTCCATTTTTATCTGTTGCCAATTATTTCTCAATGTCCACATATTGCTAATTATTTTTCCCTACAGCACAAAAAGCAGCCAGGAAGGTGGGAATGTGGTTATTATTGTATGCTATACATGGAGAAGATTGTTCTCCTGTATAACGGTTACGATGTGCATGAGGTAATAAAGTGATATTTGGATTTTAGGTTCCCTGTTATTTGGCTTCATAATGTTATGTCCCTTTCAGTTTCAAACTCACTTATTGATGTATATGTTTTCTGCATTTTGTGATGTAAAAGGTATTCCCGGAGGATTTTACAGCCTACGACATGGATACTGTCATCGAGGGGATGATTGATACTTTATGTTTTTACATCATGGATACCGTTGCTATAGACTGCAGAGCTATGATCCGACGCAGAAGAAGGAACCCTCCAACTCCAATACCAGAAGGCGCGACTATTACCGAGTTGTGAGCGTTTGGAGTAGGTAAACAGTTCTTGTTTTGGCTACGTAGCTAGATGGACATCTGGACGATTGTTTTTGGGAATCTGGCTTCTTTTGTGTAGCTGCTGTTGTGTAGCTTCTTTTGTGCTTGGTAAACATTCTCTAGGTTTCGCTGTTTTGTAGTTTGTTGGATGATAATACTCTGCACATTTTGATCTTTTTTGGGGCATAACCTAGCTATATGTAATGCACTATTTGATTTCAGTTAATTCGAAGCTACGTATTATATTTGTCTGGTGCTGGTTGACAGTAGTTTTAAGTAGCTGGTTTGAATCAGCTTGGATTTGGCTGGGATATGGAACAGTGAACTGCATATATTGCGGTGGCAGTGCTATTTCCGGCCAAATCCGGCTGCCTGAACTATATCCACTTCAGCGGTTATTTCTATTTCAACGCTTCAAAATAAAAACCAAACATTTCAGCGCTAACTAACGTTTCAGCGATTCAAATCCGATTTTCATTGCAACGGTATTGAAATTTAGGGGGAATCCAAATATTAAGCGGCAATCCAAATTTCAAACCAAAATTCAAAAATTTCAATTCCCTCCTAAATTTTAAAACCGCTGAAACGTTACTGGGCTTTTGTGATGGGCTTCTATTTTGCTAAGCCCGTATGAAGAGCCCGTAAAAATCATACCAGCGGTTTCTTCAAAAGTCATAACCGCTAGAATGCTGGGTCAAATATATACGGCTTGGTGGAATGTCCAGTCATTTGGGCCGACTCGGTTGCCCGGCCCTACAAAACAAAAACCGCTGGAACAATAGCTGCGGTAGCGATTGCAGCGGTTTTAAAAATCGAAATAACCGCTGGAATGGCCTGAAATAACCGCTGGAATATGAGATTCTCCTGGCAGTGGCACTTGCAAGACACTCTCTTGGCAATATGTTATCTAGTTCTATAACAACTGATATCCCACCCCATGTCAAAACCCTTATTGAAATGGATTTAAATGGCCCTCCAAATATGAGGATATTGAACCATCTGTATATATTGTTCTGGTACTGCTGATATGTTTCTTTCATGACAGGTACACTTCAAGTAATCAGCTGCTAGAATCAGAATCAATTGGTTGGGAGTACAAATGAACAAACAACATGATAACCAACACCATACTCAGCTGCACCACAATGAGGAGGCTGGATAGTCTGGCAACTTTGGTGCTTTTTTGTAAGATTTAAGATTGGGAAGTAAAATTTCCATAGGCTGAATTGTGTCTCATAGTGATTCACTAACAATCAAGTGGATACTTTCTTTCCTATGATCTTTTTCTCCTTCTTTCCGACACAGATTGAGTATAGTTTTAGCTCTTTCTTTTTTATGGCTAATTTTTTGAGCCAGTGTAGTAGCTGTCTACTACACCAAGAAGTTCCTTACTAGGAGGTTCTTTCTTCTTTCATTTTTGTCCCCAACATAACTGATTTTGGGTCTTGGTTTCTAATTATTTTCATTCATTTTTTTCCATGGTTTGGGGTAGCCAATATACACCCTCCACCTACGGTGGTTTGCTAAAAAAAAAACATTTTTTTCGTTTTGGCTGATTTGACTAGATGATTGGTGGTGCGCTGATAATTTATTGTATTGGCTGATTTGACTAGATGATTGCAGCTGATTTATTAGTTGATTGTATTACCTGATGGTGTATAATTGTTTGGTGAAACTAATTGATAATTGTAAAATGTATATGGGAAGGTTCCGATGTGACACCCCTCTTATGTGTGGCACGTTTCTTATGTGGTGCACGTTTAAACATCAGGAATTTAGTTCAAAACTTTATCATTTTACACAAAACAAAAATTTTATATGTAATCTTGAAACATGAGGACATTGACACAAAACATGAACATTAATTCTATGTATATGGGAAACGTGAGGAAATTGACACAAAACATGAACATTAACCTTATGTATGGGCATTGGGCAGCATGAGCATCTTAAAGCAAAAGGTGTAATACAAAAGGTGCATGATATAAACAAAAACTTGAGTTATTTGAATTAAAAGATGAGTTGTTAAATCCTTAAAAATGAGTATTTTCACACAAAACATGAACATGAGGAATTTAGAACCTTCTGTAGAATCTGCAGAAGATGAGCTTTTGTTTTGCTTTAAAATGATCAAGTTTTGAACTAAATTCCTCATGTTTAAACGTGTCACACATAAGATTGGATGTCACACCTGATCCTAATTATATATATATATATATATATATATATATTCATACACTTTATTTGTAGGATCGATCTCTACTCGATTTGGAACAAATTCTTATATAGTTAGATTCTTTCTGAATGAAAGCGATGAAATCAAGATCACGTGCAAACAACTTACAGATTAGCTTATATTATACGTAACATCAATTTGATAATTTAAAGTAATTAAGCAATCCTAATGATCGATGAAGATCGAAAATCATGAGCGAGCTTAATTAATATATAATGGATCATACATGAAACCTTTCTTTCCGTTGCCCACAATACATAGAAATGGCCAGTTAAATATATAACATTTACATATTTTTTCCAAAACAATGGCCAGTTAACTCTGGAATTTCATCGTCCCAAGACTGTATCGCCGGAGTGCTGCAAAAACTCAGCCATCATCTGATCTGAATCGCCATCACCAGAGTGCTGCAGAAACTCAGCCGTCTATGTTGCGGCGGCCGTCACCGGCGTGGGGTCCTCCCGATCTATGTCACGGCGGCCGTCACCATCTCCAGCAGAGGAGATTAGAAACGGCCGCGGCTCCTCCTGTCGTTGCCGTCGCCTGGAAATACTTTAGTCATCACACTTAATAACTCTACTAATAACTCGACCCACGGTGCACCAGTACCGTCCCCGTCGAGAATGCACGAAATTCACACGTAGTATTGTCATTTTATATGTGCGCTCTGATTTTTACTTTACTAAGTTTATTTATTTAATTTTTTTGAAAAGTTAGCTTTACTAATTAGTTTACAGTCCAACATATTGTAATGACATTTTGGAATTCAAGGATTATTCATTTGAGTCATTGCAGCCAAGAAATATTAATTGTATGTATAATATAATCGATGAATTCTTGAAGAATTGGGATTGGGATAGCTGAAAACACAGAATATCTTCTTGTTATAAATGGCTAAATTTGTACCAACACCATCTATATGATGCGAGAATTCCAACTCACATACATGGTCGGTTCAATGTATTTTGAGACCATGTGTTTCCCCTCTACATTAATAAATGTGTAAAGATAAATATTAAAAAGAATACATATTAGACCGTTTAGAAAAAGGTTATTCAGAAAACTAAAAGGTCTAAATTTAAAATGTAAGCCCTTCAAAAAAAATACAAATTTAATAAAAAGATTGTATAGGTGTACGGGCACACGACCCGCACCGCACTAAAGTCAATCCTGCTCATATATATGACAATTTATTTCAGTTCAAACAAATTTTATAGGAATTGTATTTTTAATCTCTACGAAATCTCAATCTAGTAAAAACACACCTTTTATCAAACACTGCGTAGCATCACTAGTGCACGGAAGTACCGTACGAGGCGGTTATTTCGTACTGTATGAGGCGGTTTAGAACCGCCTCTTTTGGTCCTGCCTCAAACGGAATTTCGTTTGAGGCGGTTCTGAACCGCCGTAAATTTACTCACTGTTACGAATTCGTAACCCAAAATCTTACTTACGAATTCGTAACTATTTACTTTCCAAAAACAATTACGCATACGAAAGTCCTTGCGAATTCGTAAGTACTTTCGCAGGTTGGAAAAAAATAAGCTCCCTGATTCTGAATCGAATTCAGAATCAGGGAGCCCTGACAATTACAAAGCTCCGGCAATAACAAAACCCATTAGCAATAAAAAAGCTCCGGCAATATCAAACACATTAGCAATAAAAAATCATCAGCTACAAAGTTTATACACAATTTACAATCTAAAATAACCTCTCAAACTATCTGTCTGTACAACATGTTAACTAATTCAACAAATTTCTTAACAAAACTCACCGATATTAACTAGTCAACTAACCCATCTCACCGCTGAATCGCTGGGAAGTCATCTCGGCGGCGGCTCCGTTACAGTGACTTCCACCCTAACGTCCATCCATCGGATTGTGGGGAAGCTGGATCGTGGCGGAGATATTTTGATCGACTTCCCGGCGGCGGCCTCTGCTGTAGCGCCGTCCCGTCCACTACTGCGTCCATCAGCCAGATTGTGGGGAAGCTGGATCGTGGCGGAACTCTTTTGATCGGAGAAACAGATTCCGTCGATACCGTTCTTGGTCAATTCGTGACCGGAATCTTTGATCGGTGGTGGCGGGGAGATCTGGAGAAAGCAGGCGGTGGAGGAGAGGGGATAAATCAGGCAGCCGCTGAGGAGAGAGGAGAAAGCAGTCGGCGGAAAAGAAGGAGAAAGGGGATCTAGATTTTGATCTGAATAATGATCTTATCTTCAAGATAATATACTCCCTCCGGGCTCTTAAGAATGGCTCAATTGCCAAAAATGGATGGTTTTTTATTAATGGCTCTCTTACACACATGCCTTAAAAGGAAGGGGACAAGCTTGTCATTTTACTCTTTTGCCCTCTCTTTATTCCTTTATTTACAACCTTTTTATACCTTTTTCAGATTTGGTTTTCCAATTAAAATCAACTTAATTCTTAAACCAACAAATCTGCCGTCGTTTAGGTAATTAATCAAGGTCTAATTATTCCCTCATTAATTTTAATTTGATTCAAGCCCAGTCCAATTTGAAATTGGAAAAAATCTTCAAACAGCCCAAATAAACTCAATCCAATCGCACAGTTCCATATCTCCTTATCTCTTTCAATCCAATCTCTGTCAATCACAGTTTCAAATCCTATCGTCGGATGGAACCCTTTCCAGCTCTATTCGATGACAACGACGAGACCCAGCCGTTCTGTGATGGCAACGACGAGACCCAACCGTTCTGTGATGACGAGACCCAACCCTTCTCCGATGAGTCTCAGTTCTATGAGTCTCAGGCTCCCCCAGATTGGGATTGGGATCCACTTTCCTTTGTCCCAGAGACGGAGGAGCAGGAGGCGTATGACTGTGCTGACCACGAGGAGGAGGAGGAAGATGTTCTCAACCGTCCTGAGATTGACGAGATAGCCCCGCCTGAGATACTCCCGCCCATCCCCGTCGACAAGGTACTTTTCCGGCAAACTACTTTTGTTTACAGATTTGGCATTTGGTTGACATATTTGGCTTTTGTCTGTAGGGTAAGCGCAAAGGGAATGCCATAGGGGTGCTTCATGAGATTTCTCCAGATTTGTTCAAGAAGAACAAGAAGGATGCTGATATTTCAATATCTGACCATGTCAACATAGAAGACATCGACCTATCTGGTGTGAATCCAAGGTACCTACGTCACTTTTTGGCTTCGTATAAGGGTAAATTAACACAGGATAGGGTTAAGAACTGGGCTAGATTCTTCCCGGCCAAAAAGGAGTAGGCTTGACTTAGCAACATAGCATCTGGTACTGTAATAATGGTGTTGTATGTTCTTGATGCCTTAGCAACTTAGCATCTTGTTCTGTAATAATGGTATTGTATCTTCATATTGACTTAGCAACTGGTTCTGTAATATGGTGTTGTATGTTTAACAGCTTAGCAGCTGGTTCTGTAATATGGTGTTGTATGTTTAACAACTTAGCAACTGGTTCTGTATGTTTAACAGCTTAGCAGCTGGTTCTGCAATATGGTGTTGTATGTTTAACAGCTTAGCAGCTGGTTCTGTATGTTTAACAGCTTAGCAGCTGGTTCTGTAACATGGTGTTGTATGTTTAACAGCTTAGCAACTGGTTCTGTAATAATATTTTGGCTAATTATGATGTTCATTCATCCTAATTAATAATGTTTCGTTGCAAGTTCGATTGACAATTCATCTGTTTGGTAACTTGTGTCTGGAAATTTGTATTTTGAGTTGATTTGACCTTACACTTCATACTAACAAGGCTAATGAAGACGGGCAGCAGCCTTTGCTATTGGTCTCCATTTTTTTGCAGTTGCAAGACCTTGTAACCTCTATGCTGGAACTTTGGAACATGTAGGTGTATTGACAAGGGGAACCTTGCATTATGTTTGATTTTTTTGCTACTGTGGGCTAGAATGTGCACCTCTTTATGTCAATTTATATCTCATCAAGGTTTTGATATGTACTGCAGGGTCAACGTGGTATTGAGAAACAGCTCTTCCATCTCCCGCATTTTATTGCAGCCACTGGGATTGAGAAAATACGACAAGTAAGATGTTGTAGTTATAGAAGTTCTGAAATTTAATAGTTCTATTCAATAATGTAAGCCTTATTTTATTTTTATTGTTTGGGTGGTTCTGACAATGATCTTTACAGTCTTTTTATAGGTTCTGCATAATGCCTTTTTTCAAATATCAGCCTAAACCAAAGCTCACTTCACATGGGGCTCTTTATTATGAAGGAAAAGAGTTTGAGGTATACCCTATGTTGTGGTTGACAATGATCAATGAATCTATTTAATAGTTCTTCCAGCTCCCGCATTTTTTCTATAGAAGTTCTGAAATTTAATAGTTCTATTCATAATGCCCGAACCTTTTGCTGTTTTTAGGACCAAAAGAAGATACATGGATAGATAATCGGTGAACTGGAGGCACTCTATGGTTCAAAGCCCAGTCATATGAAATGACAGAGTGTGAAGAAAGGTTCAAGGCTGTCATGTGGAGATAAGTATCTAAGTCCAATTAACTTTTTATACACCTGCCGATGTTAGGGTGTTTTATATTGGCGAATTGAATGTTATTTGTTTACTTGTTTACACATCTGCTGAAGTTAGGGTGTTATGTGTGCTATTTGTTTAGATTGATTGTGACCATCTGATGTGTTCTCTCATGCTTTGTGACCTATTGAAGTTTGCATGTCTAGTTTTTGAATTGTATTGCATAATGTTACGTGACTAACTATGCTGAAAGAAAAGATAATAAAACAAAATATCATTGGCAATTAACAAAATACAAGAATGTCTATACGGTTGCATTGTAAGCATGTTTACAAAACTTTCACAACATGTTTACATGATTCTAAACTAATTTCTTAGATGCAAACGTAGACATACAAAAGGAGTTCCTATTGAACTTAGAGCAAGTAGCTAGTCATTGGCTGATGCAATACCCGGGGTCGTTTCCTCAAGTGTTTCAATTAATCTTTGTAATCCAGCAGTTTCATTTGCTCCCTGTAAGAACTGCACACATTCTCGAACCAATGAATCAACAACCTCTAGGTCCACAGGTAGCAATCCTTGTCTTTCTAAAGCATCTTTACCCATATGTGGAACCTTGTACCTGTTAGAACCTCTAACCTTCATCACTTCAATCATCACACCTTGTAGCGTAAGAAAAACCTTGTTCAAGGTTACAGCACTTAGCTCATAGAAAGCTTTTTCTGTTACTGCAATAAGCTGATCCATAGTGATTGACGCTGTTTGGTGTTGTAATGATTGTATTGACCTGAAAAATCCCAAGTCTAAGACATTCATATCTGGTGATTGTGGTGGTTGTGGTCCAATCCTAATATTGAAACCATCAGAACTTGCTATTGCCCTGAATTCTTGATCATTATCATATATATGTGGCTTTGCATTGTCTTGTTGGATGTATATATTACCGCTCGCTAGCAAGGGCCACTTTTGTTTGATGGCGGGTACTAACTTCTCAACCATGAACTTTCTTGTAACTTCCCTATTAACTTTCATAGGGACTGTAAATAGAGTATCCTTCAATCTCCTAGGGCTGTCCCTCTTAGCTTTCTTTGTGGTAATGAATGGCCATATCCCAATCTTGCCGTCAAATAAAACATCACCATCTTCACTAAAAATAGGCCTACAAACAGCACACAAGAACATAACCTTTGTGATATATCTTTTATTTTGACATGTTCGATGTGGATCATCTTCTTCCGGCAATAGATAGTACCTTTCTGCTGCCCTAGTTAGAAAAAACCACTTTTCATCGATGTGTATCACATGATGCATGTCTTTGAAGGTGGTTTTTTGAGTGAAAATGCTATGCTGTAAATGACTAACACAGAAATGAACCCTCCTCAACTGATTCTTATGTGAAATGTGTGGTTTGATAGCATTTGAATGGTTGCGAATCTCTTTTTTCTTAATCCAAGTACGCAATTTAAATCTAATTACATTCAATGCTGCTGCAAGTGATCTTTGATTTGTCCTTCGTTGAAGTGGAATAGCCATTATCATTTCCTTGTTGAGCTCAATAATGGGCCTGCCTTTCTTCCCTTTAACCCTTTTGCTCAAATCAACTTGTACTCCTAGCCTTTGTTGGTTTCTTTGCAGGGCTGCCAACCTTGTAATGGTTCGGATTGACACATTCCATCGGGCAGCAGCTTCATCGCGTTTGCCGGTGCACAATCTTTCATCCTTTTTCATTTTGGATGAAGAATATGCTCAGTTGCCTACGCTCAAGGGCACTCAGATTGTGACGCTACAAAACATCCATGAGGATGTGCTTTTAGGGCAGCAGCTGATTGGGACACAAGGAAGTCAAGTATTGTTGAAGAGAAACAAGATCATGGTGTGTTGGCTGTTAAGGAAAGCCTGTAGAGAGAGCCTCTGTTTTTTGTGTGCGTGAGAGAAATTGACTAGATTGTAATGTTTAAAGAGTTGACTTATTTCTAGATATTTTGTGCAAAAGCAGCCCAAAAATGGAGGCAAACTTTACTGAAAAGTTTATTTAAAATTCATTAATAAAAGTCCCCAATTTTTTTCCACTTTTACACAGTTGGTTCCCTCTTTTTTCCAGAATTTGAGAGGGAAAGATTAGATATTAATTTTGACGGATAAATCTGGTGGGCTTGGGGGACAAAATCTGAGTAAAAGCAAGTATCTTTTTTGTCAGATTCTCAATCAATAAAAGGTGGGATTTTCTTAATCCAAGTGCCACAAAAGTTGGGGCCAAACTTAAGAGCCCAGAGGGAGTATTAAAGGAAAAGTGGGAAATTGCTTTTTTCCTTTTTAGAAATTGTTTTAATAATACTAATCCTAATCATTTTCTTAAAACAGAATCCTAATCGTTTTAATAATAATTTGCAAATTTCCTAATCATTTTCTCTTATCATAATATAGAATTGATTTTTAATTTTATTGATACTTTCAAATATTTTAAAATTGTGTGGTTAATTTTTGAGGATCATTAAGATAAGTACATTTAAAAAAAAATTATGAATAATGCTTATTTATCTTATTTAAAAAAGTAATTATCCTATTTTATCATTCAATAGTTCAATGAATTTAGCTATTAGGTTTATAGAAAATCAAGTACAAGATGAATGAGAAGTGATTTTTATAGTTATTAGCCTTATAGGTAGTGTTTATAGAAAGTCAAGTAATGTTTAATAGTCAAGTAAGATGTGACCTTTCATGAGCTTAATCCAATTTAGAGTAAACAAAATCAATTGTTTTGTAGAAAATAAAATTTGATCAGACAATGAATTGTGTGTTAATGTTTGTTACTGTTATTTGTTAGTAGTTTTTGTTAGTGTTCTTTGATTAGTTAAATTCAATTTAATAAACTAAAAAAATCAATCACAGAAATTCAGTTTAATGACTCTTTTTCTTAGTTAAAGTCAAAAAAGGTTTAACATTTGATAAATTCATCTCAATTATCATCGTTAGAAAGTTAAGTAAGATATGATATTTGAGTAGTTAAACTCAATTTAGCTAGTGTGAGTTTAGGGTATTAGTGGGTTAAGGGATTAGCTTTTTGTGGGTTTAGAGTTTAAGGCAAAAATGAACTCAATTCACTCTTAAGAATAAGTAAGTCTGTATAAGTACTCTTAAGAATTCGTAAGTCTGCCCAATTCCATCTTAAGACATCGTAAGTCTGTATAGGTACTCTTAAGAATTCGTAAGTCTGGCCAAGTCCATGTTAAGACTTCGTAAGTATGTATAAGTACTCTTAAGAATTCGTAAATTTTTCCATCTCCCTCTTAAGAATTCGTAATGTATGTACAAGTAATGTTAAGAATTCGTAAGTCTGTATTAGTAATCTTACGAATTCGTAAGACAATGAATTTTAAGGCACTTTTTCAAAAACCGCCTCAAAATGACATCTTAACCGCCTTCTGTGGTCAACCACCATTATCCCCCTTACGAATGGTCTTACGAATTCGTAAGACACTCATTTTGAGGCGGTTTTTCAAAAACACGCGGAACCGCCTCCTTTGTGTGCCTCGTTTGGGCAGGTTTGCACTAGTGCATGTACGCACGCACCAGTTATATTCTCATGTATATATGTAAATAATTTCTTCTTTTAAAAAAGACTGATATTTCTTAAGAAAACAATTAGCGGCAATTAGAACTTCGTATATATAGTTAAATGGAATTGATATTCAATCAATCTAGGCAAACATATGTTCGTGCAGAGCACGCGCATGCTTAAGCCCTTGTTGCTGCACGCGCATATGATGCACCAATAATCCACAGCTTTATCAAATTTTGGATTCAAAATTGAAATACAGTTAATCATGGTATTCGTTTCTCTTAAAAGATTAAACTCAACGCTAATCATGAAATTATAACGCTTTTCCCTTAATTATTATTAGCGTCATTCTTATAATATTGGCAGAGGACGTGCGCTGCATTGGTGCAAACACTGTACGAAGTTCATTCATAAATGTAATTAATGCATTTATTATTGGATTATTCATTTAATTCTTCATTAGTGCATATGCTTCCTGTTTTGTTTTTAAAATCCTTTCGATTAAACATTAATTGTATGTATATTTATAAAGTAATTTACATATACATTATACCTGAGTATATTTTGCACAATAATATTTAAACTAATGAAAATAGTGCAACTTTCGCACGAAAGTCACATATAGCCTTTTGATTTCATTTTATCGGGAGTTAAATTCAAGTTGAACTATGTCAGTGTTCAAATATATGTTATATCGAATTTTTCAATTTTAACTGATTGTGAGTGCACAAAATATAATCCTTAGTAATTACGTACTCTTTTTTATTACTCTGATGTGTTATAATGAGACGTTACTTTTGTAATCTTGATAAGAAATATGCATTCTTTGCTCTTTCTTTGACCATGATTAGTATGTTAATCTTGGACATTATTTCCATTTCCAGCTCCATCTCAATCATCTACTGCGTATGCACCTATACGTACCAGTCACCTAACTTACCCAAACAGAATTTGGCTATATTCAAACTTGTTGATGTAACATATTTGACTGCTGATATCAAACAATTTGCTTTCATGAATGATGAAAAAGAAGAATACGCGTCCCCAACCCACTTGAGAAGAATCCAATGCATGTTTCAAATTCATTTTAGTCATTGTTTTTTTTTTTTTTTTAATATATCCAATTTACGTCATAACTGGATTGATTGAGGATATGTTTGCCAGAACTTTTTTTTAGATCAGTTCAATTTAATTCCGTAAAAATTAATGTAATTTAATGCAATTCAAGTTAATTCAGCCGTGCTGATTACTTTTTCAATACATTAATTTTCCCTTTAGTTCAGTTCAGAAAGAAAATACTCTACCAAACTAGGTCTTATACTACTATGAATTTATTAAATAAATTTTTTTTAAAACATTAGAGAGTTAACCCTACCTTTTACCTAAGATATAAATATTCGAACTTCTATCTCATATGAAACCATCTTATATGAAGGTTACAAAAATTTGTCATATTAAAATATAAAAGATTTAACCTTAGTGTATATATATATATTTTTCATTTTACCTAACATGAAATCAAATAATAATAGAGATCCTTCATCACAAGTATTAGATGCTATAAAGTTCAGTCTTCTCATGAAAATAAAACTGGGGCTGGTGGGTAAAGTACATTGTACAATTAATGTGCAAGTTTCAGAACCAGCATATATTTTTGTTCTATATATACTTGATAGTATAGTTTAGAAGAATTGCAATCATTCATTGAAACCTTTTGTGATGTAAAATTACCCAAAAGCTTGGTTATCTTGTTCAACAGCTCAATCAAATGGGTTCCCAGGTGAAAATGGCAACTTGTTCTTCCTCATTGTCGCCTATGCTTTCATCCCGACTCGCACAATCCGGCCATTCTTCCAATCCGCCATTGGCGATCGCTTCATCTAGGTATATTATCAGCTAATCTCTTCAATCTCTTGATTCTATATTAAGAGTCAATACAGTTCATGAGGGTTATTTATTTTCAGTTTTCTAGTTTACACTTCCTGATGGGAGATAAATTTGTAAATAGAAGTATAAAATTTAGTCTAACATAATTATGGTTATATTCGGTTTATGATTTCCAGGTAGCAATCGTGGGAGAGTAATCAAGGCGGTGCGGCTTTGGGTTGTGGGAGTCGGGACGAATGTATTGAGCGACATGATGAAGAACAAGATTGCCATTTTCACCTCCGATCCCATTTTCTTGAGTTCTTGGAGAAGATAATTGTTGCAAGTTTTGGGTATTATATATTGTTTCGCAGTTTGAAGGTATAATGAAGAATTTGGCAGCTGAAAATCCAATAGCTAGAGTGAATGTTTAGGATATCGATAAATTTCTTATTAGAAATCTCTTACGTACGTCGTTGTTACCGGAAAAACGAACGTCAATAAAACTAGTCGTGTTTTTTTCCTTATCTGCATACATTTATTTTTTCTGAGCTGGGTTCGTATAGATTAGCAATAGGATGGGGCAAATATGGCGATTAAGTGATGTAATTTTGATAAATTAAGAGGGGTTTTTTGCAAAACTTTTAAATCATCTTCGAAAATTTTAGAGTCAAATATATGATGAAATTTTAAATGTCACCCGGTAGTACGTCAGCATTAACAAAATTGTAAAGATGAGCATTTATAAAAAAAAAATTGAATATGGAAAGGTAATGCAATTGATTCAAATATTAACACTCAAACTGTACAATTAAATCTCACTGGAAATGTTCATCAACTTCTATATGAAAAATAATTCAGTATTATTGATATAGTACTATGGGGCAGTGGTGCAAATTAGCCCTAAAATGGACCCCCTATTCTATTGTTGTTTATTAATTTAATTTAATTTAGTTGAATTGATCAGTTCATCAAAGTGTAATTTACAAAACTAGCGAACTTCACTTTACAAAAAACTTGTCGATTTAATTTTCACGATTAGCCAAAAAACTTGGCCTGAGAAGAAGACTTGGCCATATAAGAAGCAAGTCGCCAACGACGTCGTCCAACTAATCCCTTATTTATGCCCACAATTAGCGCTAATTGTCTGCGGTAAAAACGAGGTAGTGAACAAGTGAAACATCTGTGGCCCATGAACAGCCAAGTCGATATCCGGACCCATGTGGAGGTGGTAAACCTCCGAGGGCTCTTTACACTTTTCACATTATATTGTGTATCAATCAGTTCAGTAGTTCACACAAATGAATCTGTAATTAATATGCCCAATTTCAAACAGTAATATATCAAGGCAGAAAGTCTTACCCAAATCTAACTGCAAGACTATGGCCCTGTTTGGTACTAGCTGGTGGCGGTTGGTTGTTGGCTGTTTTCATTTAGTTGGTTTGACCAGCTGTTTAACTTAGATGGTTTGACCAGCTGTTTAACTGTTAGCTGTTTATAAAAGTGTTTGGTAAAATTAGCTTTTAGATGCAAGCTGTTTTAGGTAAAATGACACTTAGAGGCATAATTATCATATATAAACTTATTATACATATTCATTACTCTTATTAGGTATTAATATTAATATATTTATTATAAATTATTTACTAATCATGTCATATTTCATATTTCATATTTTTACTGTTATTTATTATGAACACTAATATTAAACAAGATATATAAAATATGCTAGTTGGTTTATTTTCAATTGACATATATTAAAGTTACTTCGCGAAATATTAAAATTATTAAATTGTATAATATTCAAATAAATATATAAAAATAAAATATTACTCTTTTCAACAAGACAAAATTAAATCTTGATTCCTACGTAATTCCTACGTATACAGCGGTGGTTGATTCCTTGTAGATTTAACAGGGAAACAGACGCAGCGGCGGCAGAAGATGATTGATGTGATGGGTACGTAGGGTTTACACCATTTATATAGGAATAAAAAGGTTAAAAGAGTAATTATAAAGGTAAAAAGCCATAAGCTAACAAAATACGCTGGTATCACTAGCGTGTTGGTTTTGGCGGAAAGCCAAGTAAAAAAAGCCGTTGAACCAAACGCTTTTTTCCGTGTGAAATTGGCTCTTTGACCAAATCAACAAGCGTCGTATAAGCTGGTAAATAAGCTAGTAAATAAGTTACTACCAAACGGGGCCTATGTGAATTAGCTCAATAATCGGAATCGCAACCATGAATTCTCTAGGCTACATAAAAATCACAATTCATGGCCAAAACAAAATGAGAAAGATTTCCACATACCCTTACCCCACAATGGCCACAAGCCCGGACACGCCATGACTCCTCGTTCGTCATCACCACGCCTAAGAACTACGGAAGTAGGTTGGTCCTCAGGAACGCTTTTTGGGCCGACGCATTGCCTTCATGACCCTGGTGGCATTGTCAGACGGCAGCGGAGCGTGGCATCCATAGTAGTTGGGATCTAGAGTCTGTTCACCACCGATTGCGTTGTATCAGCAAAGGGATCGAATTTCGAGAACTCGCCGTTATCGAGTGGGGCAGAAATTGGGAGTGTTAAAACGCCGGTGGCGCAATCGCACGCGGTGTTCATTCCTGCTAGCAGCGGTGACGCTTCTCTGGCCACGAAACGCTATGGTGAACTTGATCGAAATTTGACCTGGTAGGTGGTGGTTAGGCAGATCGGCGACAAATTTGATTCCAAAATTTTGATTTTGACATCTTACCTTCAATAAAATTTACTTTGATCAGAAATTAAAAAAAGATACGGCATTAGTGCATGTATATTCGTACATCGTACATCTTACAAGTATTGTCATTCACTCACGTATGGGAGAGGTAGTCCACCCCAAGGGTAAGTTTTTGATTTTCCCATTTTCATGGTTTGTTAGCGCAAGTAATTTACTTCGTGTATATTAGAATCGAAAATGACGCAAGAATGTTTTAAGTTGGCGCGAAAGATCGTTCGACACGCGCGCGAAAGAATTTGTGTATATATTTGGAACTGAATTCAAACAACGAACCAGCAGCTATGTATCATACTCGTTCATCCCACAAACATTTTACTTTGTACGATCATCCCCGCCCAACCATCTCTCAATCCAAGCAATATCACACACATGCATGTCACCAATATGTTTGTTTGAAAGATAATCTCCGTCGCATCCCTCCAAAGAAACCAAATTTTGTAAAACTGAATCTGCGAAACAATTCTGAATATCCTACGAAAACATTTAGGGCGAAGAAGGTTATTTGCACCAAACCTCCAGCGGCGACATCAGTTTCTGCTACCCTTCCTCAAGTTCCAGCGTCTGTTCATGTAAAAGATGACCATCCTCAAGTTTGAGATTCTATTGTCGTAATCGTGATAGAAGATGACTAAGTTTCCCACCAACCACATCCATCCGTCGATCGACCTATTAAGTATTTTTATTGTAGTGGTTCAATTTGCTTTTCGTTGTTTAATTTTTTTTTACTATCGTGTTTCAATTTCATTTTCGTTATGATTAATTAGTCATTGTTGTGTTTTAATTTCATTTTGGTTATAATTAATTAGTTTATGTTGTGTTCATCATAAATTATTGGAATCAGTAGTGTTAATTTGGAATTCGGACTATTTTTTTTGATTGTCATGCCATTTAGCCGAGTTTTTAATATTGTCATGCCATTAAACCAAGTTTATCATGAATTGTTGTAACATAGGTGCAGATAAATGTATACATTTTTTTCAACCACAAGTATGGTATAATTAATTATAGGGTAGTGAAACTTTGATTAATAAGAATTCAGTCATTTGCTCGAATGTCATTTCACGAAATAAACTAAGGGGGTGCTTGGTTGGTTGAGGGGAATGGGAATGGGAATGATAATAGTGGGGATTGATTATAGAGGGAATCATTATAGTTTTGGTGTTTGGTTAGGATTAAGGGAATGAGTTTATATACTAAAAATAGATAAAAAATTAACTAAAAATAGTAATTAATAGTGGGTCTCATTCATTATAGAGTAATGAATGAAACCCATAGTTCTCATATTTGAGGGGAATGGATGATTGACCAGTATGGGGTAATGGTGGTGGACCCTCTTCAATGATTATAGTCTACCAAACAAGCAACTCTATAATGAAACCCATATCTCACTCCCAAACCCCCAACCAAGCACCCCCTAAGTTTGATGGTAAAAAAAATGTTCACCTACAGAATTTATCTACCATGATAATTTTCCATTAACAGAAATTATAGAATTTACAAAAGCATGTTTATAAATTATAATTTCCTCTTTAATCTGTTTTCCCTCGACGTTCTTGTTTATAAATTGTTAATATGCACTCAGCTGCACCTGGAACAATATAAACTTATGCGTCAACTCCTAGTGCAAGTACAAGCCAGCTGGCCAAATATGAAAGCTTTAAATAAGAACATTCCAACTAGATAGCACAAAATTTAAGTATGTGAGAAACATCGATAACTCGACAAGATAACTGTTACATGATAACCAGAAAACAAAAATTTCACTATTTTAGTGAGACAAATTAGCTACACAAATGTGATAATTGTATAGTTTATGTGCTTAACACTCATCATCCATCATGTAGAAATGCAATTCAAGCAACTAGAAATCAACATGACAGGGAGAAACTAAGGCAGTTTAGAATTACTGGTAAGGAAAGTAATAACCTTTTGGATCCTTTAGATATTCAACATCGGGTATGAAAGAACCATGCCACTTGTGAATATGAATAATGGAATAGGGTCATTTTGCAAATCGCACATGAAACAAGACAGAGCAAAATCTTCAAGCATACGATCATCATCACGCTCATCGTCCTCATCTATATCTTCTACAACATCAGGTAAGTCCTCTGGGCCGACCTCCTCCCACTCACTTTGTTCAGCGTCCTGTTCGTTCCCTAGGCCGACCTCTTGTGCAAGACCATTCCGCCTACCTATAAAAAGTGCTTCTGTCACCCCAGGAACTCATGCAATCTGAAATAATTCTTTTGATGGCCCTAATTAGAAGTTAATTAACAACAAAGTCTTCTTCTCATTTCGACTTGACTTCGAGCTCTTCAAATTCTTCTTGTAGATTTTCATCAGCTCAGCAGATTCATCCTCGAAGACCATCACAAACTTCTCGAAAAACTTTACATATCAACACGGTTATCGCGTATAAACATCTAAAAAAAAGCCATATTCTGATTATCAATGTCAACGCCCTCCAATTTGTTGGCGGAGTTCAACAATCTCTCAGAATCATGAATGAGCAGACATTTCGGCAAGGTCATCAAAGTCCTACATATGTTGTGCTCCGGAACCCTTGATTCCCTTATTAGTGCAATGTTCTTCACAACTAGATTCTGAGCACTCCTAAAAAGCACCTCAACATGGTGTGTCAGTAAAAATATGCGACACTTCTAGGCGTCTTTAAATATTTGCGACGCTTGCAAATTTGATAGAGCAAATTTATTTAGTGACTCATGCACATATGTCATTAAAATTAAGTGACTTTGAAGGTGAAGTTAAAATAGGGACACTTCATCCTCTTTCACTAAAATTGCGTCATTACTGGATTATTTTTTGTACTAGCTTCACTGATGTGATAAATCTTTGTCCTTGCAGGTACTTCAGGGCCGGCCCTGGTGCAGTGCGGGCCGTGCGTCCGCACAGGGCCCAAAAATTTTAGGGGCCCGAAATTTTTAAAAAAGTGTATTATATAGGTGTATTTTTAAAAAATATTTTTAATTAGATAGTTGATTTTGTGTTTTTCTAAAGGGCCTATATAAATTTGGGCCTTTTAATTTTTTGAAAGACCCAATAGTACTATTGTTTATTAATTATTTAGAGTATTTTACGTATTTTTTAATGTAAAGGGCCCAAAATCGAAATTTTGCACATGACCTCAAAATGCAATGGACCGGCCCTGAGGTACTTCAGAAGATTTGGTAACGAAATGTATTTAGGGTGCACTGGTGAGCTGACTTTCATTCCTAGTCATTGGATGAATTAATGCATTATTACTAATTCTTGTTATTACTTACTAAGAAGATGTTTCTAGATCTTGGGATGTGATGCATATTGCGGATTAAAAACATGAATGATCTATTGGACTTGGACTTGATAAACAACAGTCTTCTGGCTGGTTCTGTCATTTTGCGGGATTCGTTAACAACTCACATTGTTATTCTTGTTTGCAATCACATCGCATTAAAATTTATTAAATAAATTTATTGAATTTTGAATATAGGGCCCTTTGTTTCCCTGAATTTTTATATAGATAAGTTAAGTTAATTTAATTTTAGTTGTTAAATATATTTATATTTTTATGTATAGTTTAGTATATTAAAACAATTCATTTCATCAATAATTAATGTAATAAATTAACTGATTACATTTACATAAAATAAATTTCAAAATTAGTCAATTTATTTTATTTAGTTAAATATATTTAATTTATTTTAATTAATTTTAGTAAGTTTAAATTTATTTCAATTCATCTGTACATTATATTCTGAGATACTAAGGCCCTGTTTACTAGAGTTTATTTCTTGATGGTACTGAACTGAACTGAACTGAACTGAATTGAACTGAACTGAACTGAACTGAAACAAAATTGATGTATTGAAAAATGGAATCAGCATGACTGAATTAACCTGAATTCCATCAAATTACATTTCACTGAACTGAACTGAACTGAACTGAATTGAACTAAACTGATCTACAAATAAGGTGTGGTAAACAGGGCCTAAGTGTTTGTACCATCATGGTGTACAATCATATATATATATATAGTCATTAATTTAACTATTTCCCCAACTATATAAAACTATCACTCATTCACGTATAGCCATAGTATATGCCTTAGAATCTAGATTCTAGAGGTCCTAATTAAAGGATGTCTATCTCTACAACGCTATTCTTCTTTCTCTTCTTCCATTTATTCTCATCACATGTTTTTCATGCAACCGCTTCAACAACAGTCTCAAAATCCGGCACCGGCCATTGCAACCTAACCCCACATCCCGAGTTCTGCCAATCCTACGGCGGCGCCGCCAACATCTACGATTCCGGCAGGTTGTTTATTCGCAAATCCCTGTCGGCATCAAAAGCTCTGCTAAAGGAAATCAACCGCTACCTAAAGAAATCCATTCCCAGGCACAAGTCACCAAAACTTCAAACCACAGCTTTTGCGCTCCGAGATTGCATGTTTCTGCTAGCTTCAAATGTAGAAATGCTGTCGAACATAGCAAAATCTGTCAAGAACACAAACAGCATGAAAACCATTTCACAGTACGAGGATCTCGAGACTCAGCTCAGCGCAACCCTAACCAACAAACAGACATGCTTAGAAGGGCTAGCCACGCCATCTTCATCCTCCACCATAGCAGATGATCTTTCTCCTTCGATCTCGAACGGGAGTATGCTGTGTAGTATATCTCTCGCATTCTTCAAGAATGGTTGGAAGCTGGTTCCACAACATCAAAGGAAGCTTCTAGAAGGTATTGCTTCTGCTAATATCACTATGACGGTGGTTGTAAACCCTAACGGGGGTGGAAATTATACCACCATCGGAGATGCCATTGCTGCGGCGCCTAATGATACGCAGGCTGGGAAAGGATATTATCGGATTCGGGTGGCTGCCGGAGTTTACCAGGAGTATGTCTCCGTTGCGAGTAACAAAATGTATTTGATGATCGTCGGCGATGGGATCAACCGGACGATTATTACCGGGAATCGGAGCGTTGGAGATGGATGGACCACCTTCAACTCCGCCACGTTCGGTATGTTGCTTTTTATCCCGTGAGTGCTGTTTTCTGAATTGGTAGTGCTTTTCTTTTGCCGCAAAACTTAGGAATTAATTAATATGGTGAACCATATGAATTGAGTGTGAATAATTTCCAAGTGAGTTAACTAAATCGAAGTTAAATGATATAGAAGTTCATTGGTATATATAATCTATTTATTAATGATGTGGGTGGGTTATAGCTATGTGTTAACGTGAAAATATATCTTTCCTGAAATGGCTCTGTGTTCCATGTTGCAAATCAGGAATTTCGTGTGAAACTCCACTTAATTTCAGGTATATAATTTTAAATTACAAAACGAATTATATGAGGATTGTTAAGTTAATTATTTTAAACATTTTCAAATTATTTCTTCCATCTAGGGGTGGGTCCGGGCTTATAAGTTGTAACATGCAAATTCATGTGAAGCTCCACTAATGTAAACTTTTCTTCTTAAAGTCATAAAAAACTCAGCATGCACCATGCACTAGTCTTTGTCCGGGCACATTAATTGACATCTTTGACGTAAGAAGTTGCATGCTTCATTTAAATGATTTAAGGAATTCAATTATTTTACCGGGTGGATTGGGCTATTCTTTTCAAATATTATCATTTTAGCTATATAGAATTTTTTATATACTTGTATTTTACAAGTATATAAATATATGTAGAGCTAATATACGTATTACAGAAATTTCGTAGTTCAGTTGACTGAACAATCAGTTCTCAACTAATAGAAAATATATATTTACTATTCCCTTATTAAATACCAAATTAACAAGACCTATCAATGATATATATTGAATGTATTAAAATTAAGTCAAATGAACGATAGTCTAATTGGAACCCCTAATATTTCTTTCACATTAATTCTTCCTTTCTTTCAGCTTCGGTCGGGCAGGGGTTCGTAGGAGTTAATCTCACCATACGAAACACCGCCGGGGCAACAAAGCACCAAGCCGTTGCTCTTCGAAACGGTGCCGATCTCTCCGCATTTTATAACTGCAGCTTTGAAGGATATCAGGATACTCTCTACACCCATTCCATGCGTCAATTCTACCGGGAATGCGATATTTACGGCACAATAGATTACATATTCGGAACCGCAGCCGTAGTCTTGCAGCTCTGCAATATCTACTCCAGGCTTCCTCTTCCAGGCCAGTTTAACGCCATAACCGCCCAAGGAAAAACCGACATAAATCAAAACTCCGGCATATCGATCCACCGATGCAACATCAGGGCCGCGAGTGACCTGGCCTCGAGCAATGGCACGACGAGGACTTATCTCGGACGGCCGTGGAAGGCGTATTCAACGACGTTGTTGGTGGGATGTTTTCTGGACAGTTTGATCAGTCCTTCGGGTTGGTTGCCGTGGTCGGGAAATCAATCACTGGACACTTTGTACTATGCCGAGTTCAACAATACGGGACCTGGATCTAATACTTCGAGCCGGGTGAACTGGCCGGGTTATCATGTCATTGTTAATGGATCTGATATTGCTCTTAGCAATTTCACGGTTTCGAATTTCACGGCGGGAGAATTTTGGTTGCCTTATACCGGTGTTCCTTATATTGGTGGCTTAGCATAATAAATTATTAATGAAGTTGCATGCATATTTTGTTGATTCTTCCATAAACCATGTAAACGTTATATATTTATGCTATTGATCTTACATATATATATTGTTAAGAAATTTGAGCGAATATATTGCATGTATATGACCGTCATGCAATTATAACTATGTTTTTTATTTACGTAAAAGGAAAATTATAGTTTATATATATAGTAGCATCTTACCCCAACAATTTACGCTTGTATGTAATTGTAAATTATAATCCACATTGGAGCAATAATGATTGGTAGAGACTAAAGTTGTGCTTGACAAGGTTGTGTTTCTAAGCAAATCTGATTAATAAGCATTTATTTTGAAAGGTGATGTGATCGGCTTCCACTTTTAGCTGCCAAAATAGTTTTGCGTTGGTAAACTGTTATTGGCAGTTTTTGAAACACTAAAATCTATTTCTTTTCTAAGCACAACCGCTACCGCTAAAAATGGTTGTGTCAATCATAGCCTAATCCCTTCTTTTGTTATAACGGTTTTTGTTCATTTCTGAAAAAATTATGTTATTAAATTCAAATTACTTAAATCATAACTTTTTTATTCTATTTTCAAATCATTCATTTTTCCTTTAATTAGTTTACTTCAATTTAATCCTATTCAGTTTATTTCAACAAGAAATAAGGCATGGAATAGCATTCCAAAACTTTACATGTTATTATTATTGTTTGACAAATTGTTTTTAGTTGTCGATGAAATCCTTACAAGTCTAATTCAAGTTTAACTCATCTGTTCAAATCTGAATCAGGTTTAAGTAAATACATTACAAGTTACAACTCATAAGTATGAAATTAAAGAAAGAAAGTCAACAAATAATGTTGGATTGCCCTTGACATATATAAGTGTTCCAGAAGCGTTTACGCAATTTCAACGGATAATCTTGCCCATAATCTTGTGCCTTATGTTAGGATCCTTGTTTCTCTCCAAGCCTCAAATTCCACAACTGCTAAAAATATGTACAATGTTAAGGTGGAATTTATCATATTTGACTTAATAATTTATTCTAATCGTTTAAAATCCCTATCCAAACAATTTTCTACGGCTAACCCGTAATATTACAGAATCTCCTCAAATATGTTCATAAAAACATAAACCAAAAAGAAAGGGAAAAGTATTAAACGAAAAATTGGAAAACGAAAAAAAATGGTGGACAGCGACACAAGGAAAAAATATGCCGTACTTAGTGTTTCCTCCGTCATCCTGGTGGCGATGGTGGTGGCCGTGACGATCGGCACGCAGCGGGGAAGCACGGAGAACCATGAAGACGTAGCCTCTTCTCAGAAAGCCGTCCAGGGCATCTGCGCTCCTACAGATTATAAAGATGCTTGCGTGAAAAGCCTTAAAAATTCCAATTCCACGGACCCTAAAGAGCTCGTGGTTGATGCATTCAAGGTATTAACTTTTTATTTTTAATTTTGTTAATCATTATGTATATTTCTTATGAATGGCATGATTTAACGCTCAAAATTGCCAAAACATCTGAGATATTTTACCATTTATTATTTTCAAAACGATCACTAAAGTCATTCATTGGGTTTTCTTTAAGGCCACGATTGTTTACATCAAAGAGGCTGCTGAGAACTCCACGGTCTTGCACGAGCTGGAAGCGGATCCCAGGGCAAAACTAGCCCTAGAAAACTGCAAGGAGCTAGCGCAACGCGCCGCAGACGACCTGGAGAGATCACAGCTCAAGTTCCAGGAATTCGATTTGCAGAACATTGACGAGATCCTCAATGACATCCAGATTTGGCTCAGCGGCGCAATAACGTACCAGGAAACCTGCCTGAACGGATTCGAAAACACGACGGGAGAAGCCGGGGAGAAGATGAAGAAAGCACTGAACATAAGCATGCAGCTGTCGAGCAATGGCCTTGCCATGATAAACGACGTCTCCTCGATCCTCACCGGCACCGATACTCCGGCTGCTGGGGCCCGCCGGCTTCTTGCTACCGACGAGTTACCCAGCTGGGTTGACTCGCGAAAGCGTTATCTTCTCCAGGGTGCTCCGAAGAGCATCAGGGCTGACCTCGTTGTTGCGAAGGACGGATCTTCGAAATTCAAATCCATCAATGAGGCAATCAAGGCCATCCCTGAGAACAGGAACAAAACGTTTGTGCTTTACATCAAGGAAGGCGTTTACGCAGAGAAAGTCGAGTTTCCGAAGAACCAAGCTCATTTGGTGGTCATCGGTGATGGTCCAGAAAAAACCAGGATCACCGGAAAGCTGAACTTCATCGACGGAACCACTACTTATCAGTCAGCCACCGTCGGTAATTAGTCATGTTTTTCCATTTCGTCCGCTGATATGTATAGCAATTCAGGTCTGTGTATGATTCTGATCTTGATTTGGTTGCGAACAATGCAGCTGTGCTCGCGGACTTCTTCATAGCTAAGGATATAGGGTTCGAGAACAGTGCTGGACCGGAAAAACACCAAGCCGTGGCATTGAGAGTTTCATCTGACAAATCCATTTTCTACAATTGCCATATGGATGGCTACCAGGACACTCTTTATGCACACACCTACCGCCAATTTTACCGCAACTGTAGAATCACCGGCACCATAGACTTCATCTTTGGAGATAGTGCTGCGGTTTTCCAAAACTGTACCTTGATGGTAAGAAAGCCATTGGACAATCAGCAATGCATTGTTACAGCTCAGGGAAGGAAGGACGTCCGCCAGCCGACAGGCCTTGTCATGCAAAATTGCAGCTTTGTGGCAGATCCTGCGTATTTCCCACTCAGAAACACGTTGAAATCGTACCTCGGAAGACCTTGGAAGGAGTATTCGAGGACCATTGTTGTGGAGTCCTTCATTGATGACCTGATCCAGCCTGATGGGTGGTTGCCGTGGATGGGAGAATTCGGGCTTAAAACGTTGTTTTACTCGGAATTCAACAACCGAGGCCCTGGATCAGGCAAGAATCAGCGCATCAAATGGCCTGGAATCAAGGAGCTTCCATCCACTCGTGTTGAGCGATTTCTTGCGGGGAAATTCCTCGAGGGAGATGCGTGGATCCCACCGACGGGACTGCCTTATCGGAGTGGATTTATCTTCCCACCACCAAAGGAAGATCCGAACATCAAATACTCTCCGGTTGAGCCCGAAGAAATCAAAGATATTGGAAAGCCTATGAACAAGGAAGATTATAAAATGGCTGCTGCACCACCTCCTGGCTCTAAACCTGAGAATATCTCTGATCCAGGCTCCATGCCTGCAAATACAACTAACTCTGGCGCAGTCAATGGATCGAATTCTAATTCGACCTCTAAACCAATCCCTAAGCCAGACTTCCGCTCTGAAGCTGATCCAGGCTTTAGCTTTGGAAATGACTACAACTATGATAATGATACAGATATTATGCCACCCGCGGGATCACCACAACCATCAATTCCAGGCATTGGATCACCAGAACCATTACTTGCAGACGTTGTTGTAGCACCAGAACCATCAAATGCAGGTGTTGGAGCACCAGAAGCATCTGTTGCTGATGCTGCGCCAGAACCATCACTTGCAGATGCTGGATCACCCCAAGCATCTGATGCAGATATTACTGCAGATGCCCCAAGTATGACATCGGAAACGGAAAACCCAGAAGCAGAATCAACGAAAAATAGCCCTAACTCAGCACCATCACCTAGCGACAATGGACATGAATCAGTAGCTGATGGCCAAACAGCATCAAACAACCCTGCGGTATTAGAACCAACAACCAAAAGTCCAACCACAACACCAGAACCTAGTGGCTCTAGATCGGAGCCGGAAGCCGATGGCTCACCGGCATTTGACAAACCTAACTTAGTTTCGACATCTGATAGTCCAAGTTCAACACCAGCACCTAGTGCCTCAGAGTCGGAACCTGCAGATGATGTTTCACCAGCATTAGAAAAATCTGAATCAAAATCCAAACCAAAAATCATGAACTCAGAACCAACACTCAAGGCCCCTAGTTTCAAACCGACGGTTGATGGACCACCAACAACGGAAAAAAATGGATTTCAACCGGCCCCGAAAACTATTAGCTCAGCACCAACACCCAAGGCCCCGAGTTTGGAACCGACAACTGATGGACCACCAACGGAAAAAAATGGATTTGAATCGGCCCCGAAAACTATAAACTCAGCACCAACACCTAGATCGGCTAGATTGGAACCAACAGCTGATGGCCCACAATCATCGGACAAGCCTAGATCAGAATCGGCACCAACGCCTAGTAAGTCCGGATTAGCCCCAGAAGCTGATAGTCAGCCAACAGACAACCCTAGGTCAGAATCGACACGGAATAACATCAACTCAACACCCCCGAGTGGGGCTAGTAAAGAAGATGTCGCAGATAAACAAACAATGACGCTAGCACCTAGTAATCCTGAATCAGCGCCAGTAGCCGATGGTCCACCAGATTCAGACAACCCTGAATTGGATGCAGCAAACAAGATTCAAAGTTCAGCACCGGAATCTAGTGGTCCTGGATCGGCACCGACAGTAGATGACCAAGACTAACTTCAATACAAAGCTCATGGTAACCTTTGACGGATCAATTCTACTGCTTAATAGAATCTAGGTTGTTATGCTTTAATACTAACAATAGGGGAATCTAAAGTATATACATAATGTGAATTGATCAACATGTATTGGATTGAAGGCACTATTTTTTAAAAGTATTTTATACAGTTTTAGACATCTTTATTTAGAGTACCACATTTAAATAAATTTATCATATAGGTTAGTATATTTCTTGTTTAGCAAATTAATAAAGCCAAGTTGTGCATCTTAATTGTGATTAGAGAAACAAATATGAAATATTAGTTAAGTGAAAGAATTACTTATGTTTTAAACTTCAAGAATACTTTCTTCAGCCTTAATTGAAGTACTAATTCTCAATTGAGACCTGTCTCCATTGAGACCAAAGATTATATGAGACTGCTATTGATTGAATTAAGCTCACCCGCCGATTTCCTTGATTGAATTTGTCGTTGGTGAAATTGACCAAGGAAATGATCAAGGAAATTTGATCGAAAGATCAAGCAAATTGAACGAAAGATCAAATTAACTGAAAAATCAAGGCAAAACAAAAATACTCAAGCACATTGATTGAAAGATCAAACAAACTGACTAAAAGATCAAGCAGAAACAGTAAATGCTCATTCCCCACAAGGACAGGTCTCACCCAAGACTTTCTCTAATTGAAGTACATACGCTAGAAGAACAATCATAGAAATAATGGGATCAAAAGAAATCATACATTGGTAAAACATTGGATATTGTACTCATAATACGCTTCATGGATAGTATAGTAAACCGCCGGTATAAGGAACGCCGGTTGACGGCAGCCACCCGTCTCCGGCTAGGAAATTGGTAACCGTAAAATTAGAAACATCAGATCCATTGGTTATAATATGGTATCCAATCCAAGTGACTCTATTCGAAGTATTCGATCCGGAACCCGTATTATTGTACTCAGCATAGTACAGCGTATCCAAGGACTGATTTCCGGACCACGGAGACCAGCCCGAAGGATAAATCAAAGCATCCATGGAAGACTCCATGTAAACCGTGGTGGAATAAGTCTTCCAAGGCCGCCCAAGATATGTTTTCGTTGTGCCATTGCTCGAAGCCAGGTCAACCGCGGCCTTGATGGTGCAGTTGTGGATTGATGTGCCGGTGTTTTGGTTGATATCGGTTTTTCCCTGGGCGGTTATGGCGTTGAATTGTCCCTGAAGAGGAAGCCTAGAGTAAATGTTGCACTGTTGCAGAACCACGGCTGCATTTCCGAATATGTAATCTACGGTGCCGTAAATGTCACATTCCCGGTAATATTGCCTCATGGAATGGGTGTAGAGAGTATCCTGATAACCTTCAAAACTGCAGTTGTAAAATGCTGAAAGATCGGCGCCACTTCGGAGGGCCACTGCTTGGTGTTTTGCTGCTCCTGCCGTGTTTTGAACCGTGAAATTAACTCCGACGAATCCAATTCCGGTCACAACTGTGAAGGAAAAAAGTGTTATCATTTTCATTTATTTAAACATTAAAATAGCACTAATTTATTGAAAATACACACCCTACTTTCAAATAGGAATAATATATATGAATCACTAAAATTATACAGGATCTGGAATTAATAGTTAAATATTATTTTCTAATCAATTAGGTACCATGTTCTATAAGAAGAAGATGTGACGGAGTACCATTTCGATCGGCCGTAAAAATAAAGTTATAACTGTGTATATGCTTGAGTGTAAAATAAATTTGTCTAATTTAACGGATCTATGCATATGGTTGACGAACATGCAATCCAATTATGCTCTTTTTAAAAACAAAGCAACCAGATCGATCGCATGATCCTACATTATTTTTTCAGTTGAATCAGTAACTTTCCAATATTTAGTTTCTTAATTTTAAGCAACCCATATATAAATATTGGAATAATTGCAAAATTAATAAAAAAAATAATGCATGCTCAGGATGGGTTTAAAATAGTGCAACAATGAGATGTGATTAGAATAATTAACACACAGTAAAAAAATAAAGTTGCTTACTGAATGTGCCGCAGTCAAAGGTTGACCAGCCATCATCGACGCTGCGATTCCCTGTAATAACCGTCTGGTTGATGCCGTCTCCGACGATCATCAAATACTTCTTGTTGCTCGCAATGTTGACATACTCTTGGTAAACTCCGGCAACAACCCGAATCTGGTAATATCCCTTCCCAGCCTTGGTGTTATTCGGAGCTGCAGCAATGGCATCTCCGATGGTTGTATAATTCCCGCTCCCGTCAGGATTAACAACCACGGTTTTGTTGATCTGAGCGCCGCCGATAACCTGCATAAGCCGCCGGTGAAACGGAAGCGACCTCGAGTTCAGTCGCCGGCGCGGGACCATCCAACCGTTCTTGAAGAACGCCAGTGAGATGCTGCACAGCATTGTCCCGTTGGAGATCGACGGTGAAATATCGTCGATTATCGCCGATGCCGATGCCGTGGTAAGTCCCTCTACGCACGTTTCTTGGTTGGTTAGGACAGCACTGAGCTGAGTTTCGAAATCCTCGTACTCCGAAAAGGTTTGAAGGGTGTTTCTGTTTTTCAATGAAACGGCTATGGTTGAGAGCATGTCTATGTTTGAGGTTAGGAGATATGCACAGTCTTGTAGGGCAAACGTTGTGCTTCGTGAACTGTGAGTGGCTAGGTAACGGTTGATTGACTGTAGTAAGGTTTTCGATTTTGCTGAGGATTTGGCCAGAAACAGCCTGCCGGAAACGTTGATGTCGGCGGCGGCGGACTTGTTTTGGCCTTCTTGTTGGGAGAGGCAGAAATCTGGGTGAGGGGTTAAGTTGCAGATGTTGGATGAATTGGGTGCTGCATGAACATGGTGTGATGATAATGAATTGAGGAAGAGAAAAAATGATAATATGCAAAAGGCGATTTGGCTTTGAGTAATCGACATTGCAGAGGTTTTTACGAGATAGGGCACTGACATCTGGCTATATTTATAGTAATGCATGCTCGTTTTTGTTTTTACCGTTTTTGGAAAATAGTGTTCATGGTTTTTACTAAAAACGCGTCTAAGTCATTTGAATGTTTTATTCAGCCTAAAAGTTTTTAAATATTAACGGTTCAAATCTGTAAGTTGATCACGAAAATTTTATTTAGACATTATTTATTATATTATTTTATCAAGAATGGAAATTAATATTTTCTAATATAACTATAATATATTTCATGATAAATTCTTATTGCGAATTTAATAGTTTGATCCTAGCTAGATTACCTCCTTAATTTGTCCACTACTTTTGTTTTTTAAATTACATTTAACGTACACTTTATACTCTAAATCGTATGTATACGTTAAACATAATTTTTAACATATTTGACAGAAATTAAATGTATTCAACATAATCAATTTGCATCTTAATTTGAGCCCAGCTTAATTAGTAACTTGGGGAAATATGAAGACCATCTTTTGATTACCATTATTTTTTAACATCAAGAGATTAACGTTAATTAAGATGAGAAGTAACATGGATTCTTATTTGTTTCTATATTGTTGAGAGATCGAAATGAAAACCTAAATATAAATATATGTGCATTGGTTGATTTTTAATATATATGCATGCAGGACAAGTTGAGTTTTAAAGTACTTGCTAGACTGGCTAGTGAAATTATTATACTATTTGATAATCACACTGGGTTAATTTAATTTTCCAAAACTGACGCTGACTTTTTATGCCCAATTAATGTCAAGAACAAGTTGAATTACTTGTAAGCATAGATTTGATGGTATTTCTTTTTAATTCTTAATCTATTCACAATTGCATTGCTAATCTATTAATTATTTGTTCAAGATTAACGAGTTTGCATGTGGTAACTAAGGTATTTAATTACGTTCGTCGATCGCATGGAAAGTCAAATATAATGTCATCCATGCATGTTGGCAACTTGGCATGTTCGATGGATGAAGATAGCAAGTGGGAGGTTTCGATGCACAAATGTATAGTTCGCAGTTTAACTACAAAATTTCATAAAGTTATTCACGATTACTTCAATTTATAATACTCATTAGTCATTTACCGCCTAAAATAATATATTAAAGGACATATATGTTCATGGTAGTAATGTATGGACTTACGTTTCACATACCATATATCTTGCACTATATAATGGCATGGGATCAAAAGAAGATGCATATATAAATTCTGTTAGACCAATATATTATTTCGGGCAAAAATGTAAATATTAAAAGTTACAGGGACTAAATTGCAAAATAAATATATATTGTAAATAATATATATTTATTCAAAAACTGAATATATTACATGAAATTTAAGCATAAATTCGAAAATATCAACATATTCAACATGGACGGAGTAGTGCGTGCACTGCCCTTGAAACGAATAGGCCCCGCTATACGAGTCTTTCGCCCCCTAGGATAAAACCATCGGGACTAAAGTCAACCTGTGACTGAAGTCCGTACTGGCGCACAACCCGAAGGCATCTATCACATAATCAATGACTGACCTGAGATTTTGACAAACTCGATGAACGAACTTAGAGCCGAAAGAGACAGATTTAGGAGAGAGATTATGAGTGATGCTTAAGGCTTTGAATGAGATTGTGTTTGAGATGGTTTTTCTAACTGACTCTATGGCTCTATTTATAATAGTTTTACTTAGGTTTACTTTGGCAGAATGAAAGTTCTGATTGATTTCAAAATCAGAGAAAATATTCATCTGATTTGATTTGATGATTCAGCTTAACAAAAATAGCTGATTCATACAGTTGGAAATATTTGATCTCATCTTTTCACATGCTTGAAATATTTGATCTTATCTTTTCATGCATGTCAGCTGATCCTACGAATTTGGACAGCTTTCTGGGCCTTCTGGAAACATCTGGAAGCTTCAGAAAATACAGTCGGGCCCGGTGCAAAATTGGACAGCTTTCTGGGCCTTCTGGAAGCTTCAGAAAATACAGTCGGGTCCGGTGCAAAATTGGACACTAGTCCGGCCACCGGAGGCTTAACAAGCCCAAGCCCCTCAAGTGATTGATCACTTGAACTCTTAAGAAATATTGACACTTATAAAGTGAACAATTTCTCTATACGTTTCCAATGTGGGATTTGTACAAAATTCCCATTTCAAGAGACCATCTTTGAGTATCCATAACTCGGTCATTCTTGATCCAATTTGAGTGTTCGAATAGCCGATTTTGTAGGTCTCGCGGAGGAGAATCCAATGGTACCAAAATATCGAGCTAATTCAACTTTTAACCATCTCAAATTCGTGCCCAAACTTTCGGGTAATTACAATATTTCCCTCAAATTTTCAACAAATTCTTCAGGCTTTCACTCACCCTACATATTGATGATAAGGACAATCAATCCAAATGGGATCATCCATGCACATGTATTCAAGAACAAATCAATAGAAAAATTCTAACAAACATATAGATTTGGATTTGCTGCATTTTGTACAGAGACTGGGAATAAAATAGGATTTGGATTTGCTGGGAATAAATAGGATTTGGATTTTGAATTTGCTAGGAGTGTAGCCGAAAAATCCATTATTCCACCTCCTCAAGGAAATCCACACTGTGATTGGTGAAGAACAAGTCTCAAGCCATTGCAGTTTCCAAACTGCTGGCGTGATCAGCCTATTGGTCATGGAGATGATAGCGGGCATCAATTTGCAAAATTGTTTTGAACACCAAAATATCTACAAACCAGCACACAAATTAGTATAGTAAAATACAGTTCGATCTCATGACTAATAGTGTAATTTCTATTAAATTAACCTACCAAACAATTTATTTTTGTTTGAAAACTATGAAAACCTTGTATTTAAAACATTTTTTTGTTTAATTTTAATCTTTTGTTCTAACATGTTGAGTTAATGTAATTATTTAGTAGTGATTAGTGTAAATTAATTATTATTTTTTAAAAGAAACTATCGACATAAAATACCTGATTACAAGATTTGGTGCGTCTAGAAAGAGGTTGAATCGATGTGAGTTCGGTGTGTTCGGTAGTATAACCAAGTTCAAGATCCATTCGGCCCACAATGAAGCGGGATGTAGACTTGGTGGGTCTATATCAATAAACAAATGAATATACAGTGCGTTTAGCAATTGATCTGGATGTAAGATCGATACGTCCTTGTTTCAGAAGTAACTGCACCTAGTATGGATCTGGCCATTTTACCGGACACCACTTTTACGTCTGACTTTCTGACTGAATGCAAATTGACAATATCTAGTCAGGACACTTATTACTGGACCTAATGAGTAGATTAGATGCATTATTGCCGCATACATAAACCATGTTAGGAGCACCCTTTTGCATCCATCCTGTCAGGCATACTTACAAATTTTATGTCAGCCCACCGACCCGGACGTACAATTTGTGCATTCAAGCAACACATGCTGAACACAACGATTTTGCATCCGGTCATTACACCGGGCGAATTATTTTTTGCATACACTACAAAATAGAAGAGTTTCATTCACACTTTTTTGACAAATAGAAGTAAGGTTTGTATAACCATGCATACAGAGGCTTGCGATTTTCATCTCCTCTTCGGTCGCCTCCAAGAAACAGCAGATGCGAAATGTCCTGAGCAGTCATATAGGAATAGTAGGATTTGTAATGAAGGTTAGTATTTCATTGTGGAAATGTTTATGGGAGTCGGTAGGAATAGTAGGATTTGTAATTCTGTAGAATTTGACTTTACATAATAAAAGGTGGAAAAGGGGAAAATGCAAATGGTAATTTTTTTGAAAGCCAAAATGTAAACAGTTAGCCCAAAGGATTTCAATTGCTCATTTATCCGTGAAAGAACATTTTTAGCAATTGCAAGTAGCTAATAGGAATAGTGGGATTTGTAATTCTTTAACTTTAAATAAAAGGTGGAAAAAATGAAAATGTTGGTCCGAAGGATTCCATTTGCATTACTCATTTATCCGTGAAAGAAGATTTTTAGCAGTTGCAATTTATCTTTCCCCTTTTTATCGGGTTTCACTAAGATTTTTTTAACTTGGAAATTTCCAAATCCAAATGCAAAGGGTGTAAATTCGATTTCCTGAATTTATTATATAGATAAAAAAAGAATTATGGATTCTATATAGAGGCATAATCGACAATAGTATGATAAGTATAGACTTCATTGATAAAATAATAAGGAGGTGCAGATTTTCGGTATTGCTACCTAGAAGGACTCAAATTTTGGTCTTGCCTGCTTATGTCGATGTCTCTAGATGGGGTATGTTTCGAGTGTAAAGCGGCCGGTCAGATCGCATTATTGCATGATTTGTCAATCTCTAAGATGGAAACATGTGTTTCCATCGAGCATTCATCATTCCTTTATGTAACCGCTGAAGATGCATGTTGTGAGCTTCGACCTCCACAAAACCACCTGCTTATACACCTTCCAGAAACCAGATTCAACCGTCCCCTTCAAGAATATTCTCGGACAGTGCTCCATAGTGATCTTGTCCTGGCCCAACTTGAAGGGCAATTTTGTGAATGAAATCGGCTCGCCCTCATCATCCATGGAGTAGTAATCTATAACTTCTGGAAAGATTTAACCTTCTACATGTATCTCTATTTTATTTGGAATAGACTTTAACAATAATATTTTATATCAAATATTTAATCCAAACTTTGTTTAGTATATGACTTTGCCCCCCCCCCCGAAAACAAACATTTTCTGGTTTTGCCTTTGTCCCACACGTTAACACTGACTTTATGCCATTTCCGGACATTTGGATCATGGACCACGAATGTTTTTCATTTTTATAATCTAACGAAATATACTAATTTGATGCTAATGTTATAAATCATTTCATGGCCTAATACGAGCTAGATTTTTTAGCAAAAAAAGATTAACTTCTGTACTTGATGTTAAGAGTGTAGTAACCAACTATAAACAGTTCTTCAGTAGAATTATGAGCTATTAGAATCAAGTAGAAATGACCTCCAAATATAGATGAATGGAGGTAATACAAAAATGTGTTGCACCAAATAATCATTGACACACTTTTGTGCTACTTCAACCAAACGACGACACAGTACTGATGATACCGATGATTAGGGACTTTCCTGGCAATTTCCGACGCACATGATCAACGAAGGAGAAGGTTCGGCTGGTACAATCACGTGGCTGGGACCCTCCAAAGGTACAAGAAGGTGACACATGATGATGAGAATCTATATAAGGAAAATCAATCATGTTCATATACAAAGAGAAGAAACACAGCTTAGTCATCCAAATTAGAGATGGAAGCAGTGGTTCAGATATATATAGGTTTGTAGCTAGGGAAGCATGGGAGGCTGTGTAGGAAGAGAGAGGAGAGACTGAAGAGAGAGAGAGAGAGAGTGACTGAAGAAAAAAAAGAGACAGAGAGTCTGAATAGGTGGAAGTAAATTGTCAGGTGCTTCACGGCCCTAAAACACGGTGTAGCTAGTGACAAGAAAGAGCACCGTAGATTCATAAGTAGGTTAAAATGGACATCATTTCTGGCTCCTAACCTACCTATACGCTCCTCACGTTTTTGAACCAAACCACATCTCTCCTCTATCTCCCAACACACATATCTTTAAACCAGATCTCTCTCCAACAAAATAGGTTGATCATGGATCAAAGAATTCTTATTATAGTTGTGGTCTAGAACTATTCGGGTACGTACAATGATACTTCGCGCCTCATTTGATCCCAAGGCTCGTGCTCTTTGTGCTCTTTGTGATCATGGATCCCAAGGGAACGAAAAAATCACTATTGCAGTGGCTTATCCAACCACAAAATATCCAAACCAAAAGCATTTACCACAAGCCGCTCGCCCACTATCAACCGTCTAAGAAAGTAAATTCTTTAGACAAGCCTGAGACAAAACCCGGGAAAAAGGACTAAGCATGACCTTTAACTGGTGCAAAACATGAATCAGTACACAAGGTTTACATCGTAACACCATGGCCAACGTAAAAAGCTTGTCAATGTCTGAATCATTTTCTTTGGCATTCGACGAGGGAATAGACTGAAAAATTTGAGGGACTATAGCACAAAAGACTCAAGCCCTTTTTTTTTTCTTTTTTTTGAAGTAAAAGTGTAAAACAGGTTATAAATATTGAGAAAATTTTGGCTGGATCATTTTGTGTAACTCTTCATAATTTGACACTTACATTCAGGTTATTGGACAAGGCAGCAATTGAAGAAGGACCAGATACCAGGAGATGGATACTATGCACAGTTACTCAGGTGGAAGAAACCAAAATCATCATTTTCATGATTCTAATTTGGATAACCTTAATCCTTTGTGGTGTGGTGACTTTTATTGGAAACACGTACTTTGTAGAACAGGCTAACCACATGAACTACCACCTCGAAAAATGGAGGCTACCCGATTCGGTCCTCCTGATCCTGTACGAATTTGGCAAAATCATCTAGAAACGCATGTGTAGTAACGTTAATCTTTGTTTTGGAAAGAGGAATGCGCCCCCGTGTCGGCATAGCTTTGGCCACGGTTTGTGCCGCACTGTGCTGCATTGTTGCAGCAGTAGTCGAAACAGGGAGGAGACAGGTCATCAGAGATCATGGATTGGTAGACAAACCTGAGAGAATTCTGATGACAATATTCTACCTTCTTCCTCAGTATTTCCTTCTTGCTGGCCTAGATTCCTTCTATGAAAATAGTGTGACACCTTTCTTGAATGATCAGAGTCCTCCATCAATGCAAAAGTACCTGGTTTTCCTGAACCCTGGATTGTCTGGTGTCGGAATCATGGGAAGCGTTGTGTCGGTTTTGGTGGTCGGGAGAGTTAGCAAGAGACATGGGAATCCAGGTTGGTTTCAGCCTGACTTAAATGGGAGTAGGTTGGATTTGTATTTCTGGACTCTTGCTGGCCTGAGTGCTGTGAATTTTGTGTGGTTTGTTATTTTCGGCATTCGGTATCCTCATTGGGATGCACAAGTGAATGCTGGTGATCAAGGAGCAGCTGGAACTGCATATGGAATTGAAGTATGAGTTCTTAGATCCTTGAATGTCGATTACCCTCCAAACTCCGTAGTAGCTGCATGCAGCCAATTTATGTGACCATACCCAAATAAGTTCTCCAAATTTTCAAACAAAGGTCAATTCGGATGATTTAATAGAACGGATTACCGACACTTCATTGTTTGTTCAAATCCAAGTGCCAAGTGGTGTGGGTGTTGCCATTGACACCACAACACAAGTGTCACAGTACTGGATTAGTGAAAGGTTTTTTTGACAAAAGCCAAAAGAAGTCAACATACATGAGAAAAACAAACAATACTTGGCGAATCAGTATGGAATCAAATGATTTTTTTGGCAAACGGAAAACGTCAATCATAGGTGGTCTATCTGTATCCTAGTCAAGATAATGCAATCTTTCATCAATGTACACAGGAGGTTTAAACCAGTGTGGGAATGAAAATGAACCACGATGCTCCCATTCTCCTGTTCTGAGATGCAGCATATAGATTTCATGTTTCGGCCGCATCAATACCACAATCTTGTAGTCGTCATCCTTTGGAATACCTTAGCCCAACACATCTGAATTTTTTGTGCCCATTGTCAATTCATATTCCTCTTCGTAAGATAGGATTGATCAAAGCACCCACACCGGATAAAGATTGATCTAACGGCAATACAAGTCCATAGCAAGAATTATTAATTTGGCCCAAACGACTACCCATGTTGGTTATGTTACATCGGGTTGCCTTGCCGCCATCGACATCAAGCGAAATAACAAATCGGACCGGATCATTCGGCGAAAACAGTATCTTTCCAGCCCCATCGCTATGTTGCATATGCTCGAGAACAAAGGCACGATCGAAAGTCACTGAATACCAGTGCTTGGACATTAACCGAAATCTGACAACATCTTCCACTGGAAGGTGTGCTACGCTTATGCATATTAAATCATTTGGTAGCCAATTGGGATTCTCTGGAAGTACATGAGCTGGTAGGTGGCAGCGGCCCGACGAGGAAAACAAGGTGGAGCACCTGTTTCAAACCAAATGGTACAAAAACAATTATCACGTACGTCTTCATAATAATCACCAAAATAAAAAACAATATTCTAGAACACATAAGAAGATTATAAAAGATTTGTTAAATATTTTTTTCATGTGCCATTTTTTCTACCCTAATATTGTGTTCAATTGAGTCATTCGCCGGTATAAACAATACCTGCATCGATCCCACTCTTACATCTATGATGAAACTAGGGGTGTAAATGAACTGAACCGTTCGTGAACAACTCGCGAACAACTCGGTAAAAGTTCATTTTCGAACTCGGTTTGACCAGTTCGAACTCGAGCTCGAGGTCGTTCCTTTATATACGAGTTCGAACTCGAGCTCACAAGAGTCAGCTCGATAAGTTCGTCGAGCAGCTCGAATATAATTAATATATAGATTTTTTATAGAAATAAATTAAAATTTATTTATTAATGCTTCATGTTCTCGTGTAAGGAACTCCCGTAGAAGGTAGCCAAGAACCTCCCACAATGAGATTGGCAACCGTGAAATTACCGACGTCGGCTGCATTCGTTATAATATGATAACCCGGCCATGTAACCCTTCTCGAAGTGTTTGATCCAAGCCCCGTATTAGCGTACTCTGCATAATACAACGTGCTGAGCGACTGATTCCCGGACCAAGGCGACCAACCGGAAGGGTCGATCAACCTATCCATGACCGATTTCATGTAAACCGTGGTTGAATACGTCTGCCACGGCCGGCCTAGGTATGTTTTGGTCGTGCCGCTGCTCGGAGCCAGGTCGGCGGCGGCCTTAATGTTACATAGATGGATCGAGGTACCCGTGTTCTGGTTAATGTCGGTTTTTCCCTGAGCCGTGACGGCGTTGAACTGGCCCGACATGGGAAGCCTGGAGTACATATTGCAGAGTTGGAATACAACGGCTGCGTTTCCGAATATGTAATCTACTGTGCCGTATATGTCGCACTCTCTGTAGAATTGCCTCTTTGAATGTGGGTATAGAGTGTCCTGGTAACCTTCGAAGCTGCATTTATAGAATGCTGAAAGATCTGCGCCATTGCGAAGAGCCACCGCCTGGTGTTTTATTGCTCCGGCCGTGTTACGAACTGTGAAGTTGACTCCGACGAACCCCTCTGAAACCACGGCTGCGTTCAAGAACAATGAACAAACATTAAAGAATGATTGGAGTCAACCTATTGTTTTATTGAATAAATGATTAGTTTATTGTGTGTGGCTCTTATGACTTGATTATTACTCATTTTTTAAACTAGTGATTTTAGACAGTGGAATAACTACTACTTATTAATTTGGTGTGCAACATTTGAATTTATGACTTTGATCATGAAATGTTCGAGTTTAAGACTTGTGAATAATTAATAAATATATAAGAGAATAATGGAAACGCAAAATTTTGACGAAGTGAATCAGGAAGGTCGACTCTTGTCTATTGTTTAGTGGGACCTGTTGATGCTCATGAATATAACTAATTGTCTCATATAAGACTAATTAGTATTGCTTGGACTCGTCATGCGCTAAAATTAAAAATAAACGATTAATAATTGAAATTAATTAAGCTGGTATATATATATATATATATCTATATGTATATATATATATATACAATAGTATTTCCTCGGTTCGGTGTGCCACCTAATTAATTCGTAACGTATACAAATGTATATTCTCATAAAAAATTACTCGTATTATATAATAATGGATGAGGTGTGTTGATACCAATATTCTCTATTACGTAATACCTACAAGATTTTATTGGAAAACTAGTTTATCCGTCCAAACAGTGTAGACAATGCAGACAAATTTTATTGATCTGAAATAATCATACTTTAATACGTAAAAGATCAGAAATGAAAGTGTATTAATCCAGTAATTAATATATAGTTTGAAATTGACTCTTTTTATATCATAACATGATAATATTTTATCACACAAAATATTAGTGCACTAGCTATATCTTTATTAAATGACTTTTGTAGAGTTGTATCTCTTAATATATTTAAAAAAGTTATATCAACTACAAAAAAAAAAACGAAGTATTACGTACCAAATGTGGCGGAGTTGAAGGTTGTCCATCCATCACCAACGCTGCGGTTACCAGTTATGATGGTTCTGTTTATTCCATCACCAACAATCATAATGTACTTCTTGTTGCTGGGAATGGATATATACTCCTGATAAACCCCTGCAACAACACGAATCTGGTAATATCCCTGCCCAGCCTTCGTGTTATTCGGTGCTGCTGTAATCGACTCGTTAATGGTCCTGTAATTCCCGCTTCCGTTAGGGTTCACCACAACCGTCTTGTTAATCTTAACCCCGCCGGTTAACTGCATCAGCTTCCTCGACGAGAAACGATCAGATGATTCGCCGAGAAACCTAGGTTTCCTCGACGACGGAGATTTCCAGCCCCTCTTGAAGAAAGCTAGAGACATGCTGCAGAGCTTGGTCCCGTCGGAAAGAGACGGCGAGAGGTCGCCGCTTTCCGAGGATGAAGCTATGAGCCCTTCGAGACAGGTCTCCTTGTTGGTTAACGTTGCGCTGAGCTGCGTCGTGAGATCCTCGTAGTCTTCGCTCTGGAGGACGTCTGTGTTTTGGACTGTTTGAGCGACGTATGACAGCATGTCTACGTTTGAGCTGAGGAGAAAGTCGCAGTCCTGAAGGGCAAAGGTCGTGGTTTTCGAGGTTTGTTTCGAGTTCAGGTGGCGGAGGATCGTGTTGCGCAGGGCTATTGTTGTCTGCAGGGATTTCTGGATGGATTGCCTTCCGTAAGCATGGATGTTTGAGGGCTTGTTTGGATGGGATGATCGGCAAAACGACGGATAAGGCGTTTCGTCGCAGAGGGATTCCGGTGGTGCTGCATGAAGGTGGGATGAGAATGAATGCAGGAAAAGACACAGAAAGAACAAAGTAGCAAGAGACATTGTTGATGTAAGTTCAGAGATTGAGGTATTGAAGAATGAGTAGTTTTGGAGTGTATGGAAATGAACCAATTGAGTGTTCTATTTATAATGTTAATGAACCATTTTAATGTAGATTTTTTTTTTGTCACTATCATTATAAAAATAGTTCGTCAGATTTAGGTATAAAGAAATGGTGGGAAACGAAATCAGATCAATAGGTTTTGAGGGTATGGAAAAGTTATTTATCAATCAATAACAAAACTTGAATGAAAATTTAAAATCCAATGATGCATTTGTTTTTGCATGCGTTTTTGAGAATATATAATTTTCTGGATCAAAATTAGTTAGAGATGTTTGATAGAACTTATATGTAGATCAGATCAGTTCAGTTCAATTCAGTTCAGTTCAGTTCAATGACAACGTAATTTGATGAAATTCAGGTTAATTCAGTTATACCGATTCCATTTTTTAATACATCAATTTTCAGTTCAGTTCAGTACATCAAGAAATAAAATCTAGCAAACAATTAGTGTATGATAATTAATTTATTAAAAATAAAATACATTAACGTTTGAATGATATAAATTTTAACCAAAAAAATAGAAATGTTTAAGTACATATTAGATTTGTCTGATTTCAGATAGAGCATAGATACTCAGAATTTAGTAGACGACTATTAATCTACAAATTCATCAAAAGATTGAGAGTTGACTGCCATAGTAGTCAACTTTAGTTTGTCTGACTTTTCTTCTTTTGGATCGACAAACAAGATTTTATAACATCCACTCTCACCGTCACATTTTGAAGGTAAAATTTTTGGAGAAAAGTAAAATTAAGAAGAACTTATATTATAAAAAAAAACCTTATAATTTATAATATATTGATTTAAAGTAAAAAAATTAACTTAAAAATTCAAATATGCAGGTTCAATGCCCTGTTGTTAAGGCAAAAAAAAATTAAAAAAATACTTAAGAATATTAGTGTACATTTCGGATCTATAATCCCAAAATTTACTACAGCTTAATAGTTTATCATAAAAATCAACATAGTCGTTTTTGTTTATAAAAGTTTAAATTAGCTAGGTTCATATATTGATGTATAATGAAGGGTTGATAGATATTTCATCAATTCCATCAAATTATTTAGTGAATGACTGTAATAAAACTTATAGTAAAATTTCCGATATATGAAGATTAAGAAATAAATTGGATGGTCCAAACATAATTGACGTGATCTGACATATCTAAATCAAATCCAATCCGACTCATCCAAACGCAACATTAACAAACATGTTATACCACGATATATTAAATAAAATTTCACCCAATTCAATCCAACACACATAATTTATCTAAAAGGGCACCTATAACTTCTAACCTATCATGCTGATGAAGTGGTAAAACACGATACCATTTCCTGGAAAGAACAATGTGGTTGCATTATAAAAAAAACTGTTAATTAATTTCTTTTAAGAAGGTGGATATAGTAAATATGCATACATAAACACATGTAACGGAACTGGCCGGTGAAAACATGACACAGTGAAATCTTATTCAGATGTTTAAATTTATTAATTCATCAGTGGTAAAAGTCGTACGTTTAAATTGAAAGGGACGCGTGTTTAGGCCATGGTCAAAATCCAGCATTACCGTTGACATTCAATCAGCGGCTAGATTGCTCAGTTGTAACAACACTTATATTCAACAATCACACGGTTGGACTTTACACATAATTAATTACACCCCAACAAAATGAACTGGAATATATCGATCTCTATCTAATTATTATTCATATATATAATAACTAATCCACCAACCGAATAATCAATTTATAATTTATCATTTTAAAAATTGTTTAACTCACAGCATAGAGATATTTTAAGGCTTATATGTAACCTATTATTACATTTTAAATATTAAAGACATTAGTTGAAGTTCAATTAAGAAATAATTGGAGTCCTAACTCTTTCATAGGATCTTTTGGACACCAATAATGCACCATATATAAGTACAAAAATTATTATCCTTAACTTAGTTATGCTATTTTTATTTTTATTTTATAAATTTAAATTGACACTTAAATCAAATGGTATATATCAATTGATTTAATAAGTAAAAACTATGCTCAGCTTTTGAAATATATTAGTATAGCTCATTCTTTTTGGAACCTATGCTCAGCTTCATGTAGATTCCTTCAGTAGGTTTCTACTATAACCGCTTTATTTATAAGCTGTTTTTTACTTTTACTTTCTCGTTTTTTTAACAGGCATGGGGAAGCCTATATACATCCCTCCACCTTTGGTGGTTTAAAATTAAAAAAAAAAAAAGAAGTAAAAACTAAGATTTGAAAGTGGAAAATTCAACACTAATCCACTAAATTTAATATGTAAAATATCATTTTGAAAGTAAGAAGATCAATACGGAAAAATTAATGATCAGGGTATAAAAGTGAGAAAATGAATTGTGATCTCAATTAAAATTGTCCTATATAAGAAACTCTTTATTCATTTTTTGAGTGTAATTTTTTTGTATTTTTAAATTAATATGTTTTACAAATACAAAATGAGAAAACAATGGGAAAATTATGTGTGATCCAATCTCGTTATATTCTTCATATAACTAACGAAAAACATATAGCTACTTTGGTAGTAGGTTATTTGGAGGGGTGTTTTTGACATTTCTCATCTTCACACATCTGAAATATTGTAAGAAAATTTCTGATAGAAGTGGGTTTGAACAACCGTAGATGTACAATATGATTGCCCCTATGTAAATGATTTAACGGATCAGATTTGTCCATATCACAAAGTAACCTACTACCAAAGTAGATATAAGCTCTCCCACTATGACTAAAGTAGCTGACTTAGTCTTCGTCGTCCTTAACATTTATATAAATCTTTCCGACCGTCCCCCGAATGACAGAAAAAATTAATAAAATGTTATTAGCCAGCTACTAATTACTCATACAAAAGAGGACTGAAAGTCTAATGATGATGATAATTTTATTTATTAACTCGTGTAACGAAACATCAAGGTTACCTCCCCCTTTCCAATGTACGAAAAAGTCATATGTTTTAAATTAAATTAATGGGATGTTCTATTTTTGAAGTCAAATGATGGTATGTATATATTTCAGAAATGATGTATCTATTTCAACCCTTTAAATCTTAAACTAATTAATGTCTTATTCCTCTGAATCTGCAAATTCAATAGAGATGTATTATAGTAATCGTACTTTAACTTCGGACAAATTCAATAGAGATGCAATGGGAATGTAATGGGGAAGAAATAAATTTAACCCTCTTCTTATTTGTTTATCTATTTGAACTCTAAAAATGTGTTGTTGATAATTAATTAATCCATACAAATTAATTCTTTTATCTCAAAAGTTTAATACGTAAAAGATCTGGTTTGAAAGTGAGAAGATCAACGCAGAACACACGTAATGAACAACACTAATATGTAAGATCGGGCTTGAAATTTTAATATGTTATGATTAGGCATGAAAGTGAAAAGTCAAACGTAATTTACTAAATAATTAATCATGTTTAATATGTAAAAAATCAGACTTTGAAAGTGAGAAAGATCAACACAAAACAGGTAATGACCCGACATAAAAGTGACAAGATCAACATTAATTAATTGTTCTATATATAAATATCGAGTAAACTTTGCATATGATTAATCATATAATAACATTTTTTTAGTAAGATAATCTTATTGTGAAAGATTACAACATAAATAGTCGGACAATCTCTTACAGACTCAAAACAAGGTTGAAATAGAAACTGCATAGATGAATAAAAAGAAAACAGGAATACCTAACAAAAGCAAAATATGCAGGAGATATATAATGGTATAATGGCAGTGAAGAAAAACACAGATATCATTAAGACATTAAGATCAAAGAAAACCACCAGTATACGGAACTCCCGTGGATGGCAACCAAGAGTCCCCAGATATGAATTTGGAAACCGTGAATTTAAGAACATCAGCTCCATCGCTTATAACATGATATCCAAACCAATCCACCCGGTTCGCCGTATTCGATCCAGGACCCTTGTTAGCGTACTCAGCGTAGTACAATGTATCCAGGGATTGGTTTCCGGACCAGGCAACCCAACCCGCTGGATCAACCAAGCTATCCATGAACGATTCCATGTAAACCGTGGTGGAATAGGTTTTCCAGGGCCGTCCCAGGTAAGTTTCCGTCGGGCCATTGATCGAAGCCGCCAGGTCATCCGCGGCTTTAATGTTACAGTCATGGATTGATATGCCGGTGTTCTGGTTTATGTCGGTTTTTCCTTGCGCGGTTATGGCGTTGAACTGGCCGGAAAGGGGTAGTCTGGAGTACATGTTGCAGTGTTGCAAGACTGCAGCTGCGTTTCCGAATATGTAATCCACGGTGCCGTAGATGTCACATTCCCGGTAGAACTGTCTCTTCGAGTGGGTGTAGAGGGTGTCCTGATAACCTTCGAAGCTGCAGCTGTAAAACGCTGAGAGATCGGCACCGTTTCGGAGGGCCACGGCTTGGTGCTTTTCCGGCCCGGCTGTGTTACGGATTGTGAGATTAACTCCAACAAACCCTTCTGCAACCACCACTGAAGCAAAAAATGGAATTATGAGTTTAGTTAGTATGCTTTCTTGTTTCTAATCAAAAATTAGGTTAATAAACCGTAATATATATGAAGGGAGTACCAAATGTTGCAGAATCAAAGGTAGTGTATCCATCAGCCACGTTACGATCACCGGTTATGACCGTCTTGTTTATTCCGTCCCCAACAATCATTATGTACTTCTTGCTGCTGGGAATGGAGATATACTCTTCATAAACCCCAGCAACTACAAGAATCTGGTAATATCCTTGCCCGGCTTTCGTATTATTCGGCGCTGCTGTAATAGACTCGTTGATGGTCATGTAGTCCCCGGTCCCATCAGGGTTTACCACCACGGTTTTGGTAATCTTGACACCATTTTTCTGCAACAGTTTTCTCTGAACCGGCGAAACCTGGAGAAACCGTTCTGCAAGAGACCGTCCGGTGGAGGCCGGTGTGGTCCAGCCATTCTTGAACAGAGCAAGAGAAATGCTACAGAGCTTGGTGGCATTAGAGATTGAAGGAGAAATGGTTTTTCCCATTTCAGGCGATGACATAAGCCCGTCTAAACACGTGTCCACATTGGTTATGGTTGCGCTGAGCTTGCGTCACCAAATCGTGGTATTGTAAAGCACTCTGAATGGTGTCTGTGGATTTAATGGTTTCAGCAACATCGGATAGCATTTCTACATTCAAACTGAGCAGAAACTGGCAATCTTGAAGAGCTCGGGTTAGGGTTTGGGAAGACAAGAACTGTCCTGAACTTAGGTGACGGTTGAATGTGTTTAGTAAAGCTGATGAGGTTGACAAGGACTTCTGAATCGAAATCCGCCCGAAATCATTTGCGGTGGTGGATTGTTTCTGAGGTTCCTGAGACCGGCAGAAATCGGGATGGGGAGTTTTGTCACACAGGGCATCTGATGAAACTGCATGGACAAGATGTTTGGATGAAAATGAAAGGAACATGAGAAACAGAACGGCATTGCAACAAGAGAGTTGTTTAGGAATCGACATTGTTTTTATGTTGTTGTTAACAAATTTGTTGGGATATATAGGAAATAGGATGATTAGAAGCATCCATTCACGATTCATTCATGGAATCAATGAAATGATATGATTCAGGTCTACTTTGATTGAAAACTTGGTCAACTAGGGTATGGCGACCACGTTGCCAACTTTAAATTGAAACCCGTGCACGTTGTCATGATCCATGAAGGTATGAACATCGAAACGTGTTTGTACATCAATACTCTAATAGTTAACAAAGTAGAGAGACTATAGGCACTATTTCTATAAACATAAAAATAAAAAGGCAACTATTATTAAAAAGAAAAAGGAAACTAGTTAGGTTTTGGTAGACATAAAATTTTAGGAATTTTTTTTATAATTTTATTAAAAATTATATAAAATTGTAACTTTTATATAATTTCTTAAAAGGGAAATAAATAACTAACTTGATTTAATTAATATGATTATTGATATAAAGACAATAAAGCCCTGTTTGTCGGAGCTTTTCTGTAGAGTAGTTCAGTATAGCGAATATGTAATTTGATGAAATTTAGTTTAATTCAGTTATGTTGATTACTTTTTCAATACATTAATTTTTACTTTATTTCAGTTCAATCTAGTTCAGTTAAGTTCGGAAAAAAGTAAGTTCTTGTGAACAGTGCGTAATTCTCTTATTACTTGTGCTTATTTAAATACCTTCTAGTTCCCTTTATGTTACTCCACTTTAACTAAAATTTATTACTAATCGATTAGTTCACTTCAGGTCAAACATTTTAATTGAACCTAATTCACTCAATTTTAATGAAATTGATGAAACTTAATTGAAATGAATATTGAGACAACGAACTAAACTGGATTTAAAATATTTTTAAGATCGATGGAAATTTATTAAATTGAACTTAGCCAAATGTAAATGAACCAAATTGAATTGGATGGAACTAAATTAAAGTATATATAATTGGGAATTGCTAATAGCTCAAGTGGTAAAACACTTGTAGAATTATCCAGAGGTTCTGGGTTCGATTCTCGCTGGGGTAAAGGGGGATGAGATTTTATTGGGGGTCCATTTGGATTATTACCCAATTAAAAAAACAATTTATAAATGGATGAATTGACTTGGGTTGAACTTAAGCCAAATTTTTGATTGATTTTATTGAAGCAAAATTGAATTAAACTAAATAAAGGCAAATTAAACTAAATTGAATTCGTCCAAATTTAATTGATCTGAATAAAGATAAATTGAATTGAACTAAAAAAATTAATAGAAATAGGGTAGTAGTGTTATATACAATATTACTTATATTAATAAAAATTAAGTTAATTACTAGACTGCATAAATTGATAGCTTGATCTCTAGAGTATGTTTAGATTCTCCTGTTTTATTATGTTTTATTCGCAAGATTAGAATTGAACTACTAATATATGTAATATTACAATTTCCGAGAATGACCGAGCATCAAACACCATCACCGACCAGAAAGTTTTCGGTGAAATATGTCCTTGCGGAACAAAGGAATAAGGGATTGGGCATTTACCGTTTTTACTTGATCTTTTAGTCAGTATGATTGATCTTTCAGTCAGCTCCCATGAGCCTTCTTGTTTTGCCTTGAAGTTTCAGTTCATTTGATCTTTCATTGAATTTTCTTGATTTTTCAGTCAATTTCCTTACAACAACGGGACTGTAGAAGTAAATCCGCGGGTGCGCCGCTGCGGTGGAATGAACTGAGAAATAGTTGCAATGGAGAAGATGAAACTCGCACAGTCGCACTCAAAAACCAGAATGGTTTGATAAGGTAAGGGTTTAATGTTTCATTTTAATAATTAATTTTGGTACACATATACATGACGCATAATGGACATGGACTAATGGATCATAATTCCTAATGGATCACCGGTCTGGCCGTACCAAAAAAATATAAGGAAAATCCCTAATGAGCTCGTATGGGATCGTACAGAATCGTACGATACCAACCGACTTTACCGTAACTATGGGAAAAATAGATCTTGCAATCGATCCTAGCTCGGAATGGGGGTGTGGAATCATATATTAAGATTCTACTGGACAATAGTCTAAAGTATGTAGAAATAAGATAAAAACCATCACACTTCAATTCAATTCATTCCATAGAAAGACGTGTAGATATAAGATAAAAACCATCAAACCTCCATTCAATTCATTCAATCACCAGACAACATTCTGCTATATAACCTCTAAAGTATGTAGAAATAAGATAAAAATCATTAGCAAATAGTGTAAGAATATATTATTCTTTCCTATTATGTGGTCTTATTTTGATCTGTTTTCTTATTGGAATATTTCTATTCCATGATATATTTGGTGACTTATTAAATTAAGTATAAAAGAATATTTCCTAATAATCTCTACTTTGATGGACGGTTGAGATTAATTCTACGGAAACTTAATGAGGATTTAGGTCCTCTCTCCACCTATAAATTAATGTCTTTGTTCCATTGAAAAGACATGCTAAATATCCTTATTGTAAACTTATGATGAATCCTTATGAGCAACATCCTGATGAATTTGATGGCTGCCGATTCACAACACATAAAGTTCATAGGCAAGGGGAGAGAAACCTGGACTCCTACACAAGGCTCGCAGTAAGGACATCAAGCTCTCCGCTAGTGCTACAATGAGCAAAGGTAAATAATTCTGCAAACCTTCATGATTCTATTATGTGATTGAATATGATGTTTAAAGATCCTAGGGACAATTATGTCATGTAAAATTATGCTTACATGTGGTATCAGAGCAAGGTTACGAACATCTGTTTAATCCATTAAGAATAATAGATTCATGAATCCAGTTTCCTTAACTCTGAGCAAGGAAAATCCATGTTTCCTTAACTCTGAGCTGGGTCCAGGGCGTTGACTCTACTATTAAGCCATGGATTTCAGGTAACCTAATGAATTTATGGGGAAGGTAAGGCTTTGTTCGTCTTTAATCATTTACTAGCTTCTTTTTCCTCGACTTGTACTGACAATCTCTCTTCAAATGAATCCAGTTTAGTCTAGCAGTTTCAACCAGTACAAAACTGTACCACCTGCAAAAGTTGTGTTTCTAGCGGGGTTGAAGGTGCTGATGAAGGCAAAAAAGGCAAGAATGTATGTGATGCCCTTCTGTAGAGAGTAAGTCTCTAAACTGTATAAAATATGTATGTTTTCAATATACCCTGGAATCAAGCTCAAGGTTTCTCATTTCTGCTTATGTTTTTAACCCAATAAGCACTGGATGATGATAATTATATTGACGGAAAAGAGGATTGTTTATTTCATCGATCCTATGCAATGTGGTATCTCTCAGGTCAGGACTCGTTTCCATTATGATGCGTTGATTAGGTAATTTCCTTTGTCATCAATGACCTGCATTTACGAACAAATTATTTTACAACTTACTCTAACTAAAGCCTTAAAACTTGGGAGACCAAATTGATGCCACTAATGCTCCACTAGAGAACTCAAACACTACAGCTAGCAAATGGAAAATCGTCAATATTATGTTGAGAAGGTTAGTAAATTAAATTGAATTTCACATGTTCTTGTTCAAATATCCCTATAGCAGTACCTCGTTTTTTTTAACTGTAATTTTAAGGTGTTTCATGTGGAGTATTATTGAAGGTATGATAGACGCCTTGTGTAATTACATCATGGATGTAATATCCCCTGTTTGCAAGGACCAATTGGAGCGAGCCAGCAGAACTCGAAAAACAAAAAAATCTATAGGTGGTTGCATTTTCATCTATTTTAGACTGTTGGTAGTTTGTAGCTGCTATCTTACCATCTTTTGGAACTTGATTAATAGCATCTTTTGGACCTGCGACATTAGATAGTTGCTTGTAGAAACTTCTTTAATTTTGTTATGGTGTGCCAGTGAGTAGGCTATTTTGGAACGTGTTTTAACATTTGGTGCTCCTTGATTGAAAGTAGTATCATTTTAATGTTATGAATATTTTAGTACTCTTAATTCTGCTGCTGTTTTCAGATTTGTTGGTGATAATTATGGTTGGATTATGAATTGCTAAAAGTGTAGTGGCTAAATTAAATTAGGGCTAATTTAATTACCCAAAAACATACAATTTCAGCGCTCACAAATAAGAGGCCACATGTCAGCGCCCCACTTAAAACACATTTCAGCGATTCCACCAGGTCCGCTGAAACATCTAAGGGAACCCCACTAAAACATATTTCAACGACTCAACAAGAACCGCTGAAACATCTAACATGCCCCACTGCGAACACACTTCAGCGCCTGCACTGGTACCGCTGAAACATCTAACAGGCCACTCGTATTTTTAAAAGCTCATACTAGAGTCCAATAGGTTATGTAATACCCACAGCCCACTACCGTAGAAGCCCATGTATTTATTCAAGCCCACAACTTCGAACGAGCCCACGAATTTCAAGTCAACGACGAAAGTCCAAGTCCAGCTAAGCAAGAATCGTTCAATCATCCAGTCAGCATGGTGGACATTTTGGTGGGTTTTTCAGCGGTCGAAAGATTTTTGGCGTTCCACCTCAACAACAGCGGTCGCTCAGTTTTGGCGACCGGTTAAACGTACACAATTTGACCGCTGCAATTGGCATATTTCCTAGTAGTGAGTGGAATCTCCAAAACCAAGTAAACATAAATTTATTTAGTTTATGTTTAGTTAAATATATTTATGTTTATTTCAGTTTAGTTAAACATATATAAATTTATTTCAGATCAGTTAAAAATATTTAATTTTTTTTAGTTCATTTTAATTCAGTTCAACTTAAATTATAATTAATTCAGTTCAGTTCAATTCAATTCAGGAAAAATATAAGTTCTAGCAAACATGTCAAAATCAATATACCTTTTTGGTAGGTAAGGTTGTCTATAAGAGTCCCTCTAACAAAACAAATTCATCTTTCATTAGTTGCGTAATAACATTTAACCTAATAGTTACAAGAGGCTGTAAAATATCCTTACAATTGGAAAAGAATGATAACAATAAAATTTAATAATCAAATTGAAGAAACAAAAATTGGGAGTAAAAATGACTTGAACCATGCAAATAAATCCTTCAATATCCATAAGAAATTAATTCAATTCAATCCACTGTAGAAAGGAACTCCAGTCCCGTTGAGCCATTGATTCCCTTGCAGAAACTGGGAGACGGTGAAATTACCGGCGGCCGCTGCATCAATGAGGTGAAAACCAGGCCATTTAACCCTGCCAGCAGTTACAGAACCAGGACCGGTGTTATTGTACTCCGCATAATACAATGTATCGAGGAAATCATTTCCCGTCCATTCCGACCAACCCGCCGGATTAATGAAGCTATGCAAAAACGACTGCATAACCACAGTCGTTGCATAGGTCTTCCATGGCCTTCCGAGATAAGTCCTGGTGGTTCCATTGCTAGCGGCCAAATCCGCCGCCGGCGTGATGGTGCAGTTCTGTAGCGACATTCCGGTGTTCTGGTTTAAGTCGGTTCGGCTCTGGGCGGTGATGGCGTTGAACTGGCCGGGCATTGGGAGGCGGGGATAAATGTTGCAGCCCTGGAAAACGACGGCGGCGTTTCCCAGTATGAAGTCTATGGTTCCGAAGATGTCACATTCCTTGTAAAACTGCCTCATGGAATGTGTGTATAAGGTGTCCTGGTAGCCTTCGAAACTGCACTGGTAGAAAGTCGACAAATCTGCGCCGTTTCGAACCGCCACAGCCTGGAACTTGCTGGCTCCAGCAGTGTTTATGAAGGTCATCTTTTGTGCCACAAAGCCTTGTCCAACAACAACTGAAGAAAAGCAAAAACAGACATGAGTTAGATAATTGAAAATTTTAAGCATAATTTGTACAAAAATAGCTTCAAGAGTTTACTTACTGAAAGTAGCAGAGTTAAATGTAGTCCAGCCATCGGGCACGTTTCTGTTGCCGGTGATAATGGTTTTGTTGATTCCGGCGCCGATCATCATAATGTACGTTTTCTCTTTGGGAATGTTGACATATTCTGCATAAACCCCTTCAGCAATAGAGATCACGTAATATCCATTACCAGCCGCAGTATTGTTAGGAGCTGCAGCCACAGCATCAGTGATGTTACTGAAATCAGCCCTCTGCCCTGGCCCTGGATTAGGGTTCACGTACACGATTCTCGTCGCGTTCACTCCTTTCGGCACGATTCCATTGTTTCCTGTGCCCGGGTTGTAGAACCGAAACCACGGCCATGACCGGTGCTTTCTACCGCCCCATCCCTTCAAGAAGAAGGCCAAGGACACGCTGTAGGACATGCGTCCGTCCAGCAGAGAGGCCAAAAGGGCGTTCCGTACACCTGTTGCAGAGCTAACTTCTTGCAGCCCGTTTAGGCACGTTTCATGGTTTGTGAGTGCTGCACTGAGCAGATTCTTCAGGTCATCGGCTTTTCGGGCGGAGAGGGCCGATGAATAGCGCACGGACTGAATCGCGCCGGAAAAGATATCCTCAGTCAAGGAGACGAGGGCTTTGCAGTCTTCAAGAGCACGAACCGTGCTTTCAGCCAGACTGTTTCTGCGGCTAAGGTATCGGTTGACCAAGGAACGGAAGTTACTTGCGGTTGAGATGGAACGGTAGATGGAATTCCGGCCGCAGTCGTGAATCGATGCTGATTCGTTCTTCGGAAGAACAGATTTGCAGTAACCAGGAAAATGCGAGTTGTTGCAAAAGTTTTCTGGTCTTTTAGCATGAACAGAAACTAGAATTGAGAGGAGGAAGAATAGGGAGAAAATGCATGATTTGGATTTCATGTTTGAAATATTGGAGTAGACAATTATGTGATACTGGGAATTCTGTGCATTTTTGAACAATTGGAATGCCTCCTTATATACAATTCGGTGTTCACCAACATTTCTCCCCCATGCATGATCGTGATTCCCATGTCTATTTTGGGAGAGAATAAAAGTCAAACATTAGTTGAGCTTATCTTTTCCACTTTTGGAAATATTATTCCGTTTAATGTATAATTAATGGATGTCAAACCAATACTCTTATCTGTATATATGTAATGTAACAAAGTCAATTATGAACCAGGAAATAATTGATCGGGATTAGGGGATGTTTTCTGAAATTCGACTTTCATAGAGCACTAATTGAATCATCGATTATTTTTCTTCCAATTTGCCTAGTTTGAAGGGAATGTTTTGGTACAATTTGAAAATTCATTATATTTACAAATGCAAGTTGATCGTAAATGTGATTATCTTACCTCAAATCATTGAAGGACAAGGTTGACAAAATGGACAGAAGTTATACAATAATATACGAGCCTAATACATGGTTACAATTCTACTTTTTTGAAGCTTTCCATTTGAAAGAAGAATATTGCTTTGTATTGTATATGTTTTCTATGATGTACTACTTTTATTTTAAAATGAAATATTCACCGAGCTTAATATTGAAATTGATGATGAAAACATTAAACATAAAAGTTAAAAAACTTCCCAAGACAAAACAAGTTATAAAATCTATTCGAGTCCATGCGTACGATCTTTTTCTCTTGAGCTTTTTTTTTTCTTTTTTTTTTCTAAGGTGAATGTATCATCACAGCATTCTCTTGAGCTTATTTTATTCTTAACTGAATTGAACTGGAATAATTTTAAATATACTGAACTGAAATAAAATAAATTTAAATGACTATATAGTTAAATAAATTGAAATTTGTTTAACAAAGCTGAACAAAGTTGAACTAAAATAATTTTAAAATCTGTTATATATCATTACATATAATTTATAGTCATAAAAATATTTTAATATAAACATGTTGAAACTAAACAAAATATGTTTATAAATATTTATCTAAACTAAGCTAAAACGAAAAAATTGAACATAAATATATATATTTAACTAAACACAACTGATGTATAAAAAAATTCAAAGAGAAAAGAACCAGTACTGAAAATATTTATAAAAACATCCTCAAATCTTGCTAGCTAGCAAAGGTGAGACCCTCCTTGGCCAATTACTCCAAACTGGCATAACCAGTAGAAACAAGAATCACGTACTTGAAAGATTTCCTGACCATTTCTGGATGAATTCTGAATAAACGAATATATACAATTGATAACAGAAACAATGTCTGAACAGTTATAGAATTTTTTTTTCCAGTTATATATACTTTTAAAGAAATATCGCTTAGGCCTTACTTCTTGCTGTACTGAACTGAATTAAACTAAACTAAACTAAACTGAAATAAGTTTAAATATATTTATCTGAACTGAAATAAATTTAAATTTACTGAACTGAACTGAACTGAAATAAATTTAAACATATTTAACTGAATATAAGTATAATTCTTGGGTGAGACAGCCTCACCCATGAGGCAGGACCAAATAAACACTTTTTTTGATGAGGTTTGATGAACTGAAACAAATGTTTTTATGAAGTGATATGTTTGATGAATTGACACCGAAGTTTGATGATGTGGCGTCGTGATTTGATGAGGTGGAGGTGAGTTATGATGAAGTGGCAGCAATGAAATTTTACTTATTTGGCCTTACTTCATGGGTGAGGCTGCCTCATAGGAGAATTACTCTAATTAGATATTGGAAAACAATTTTCCAAAAAATTAATTAAACAAAGTAAACAACACTATAGGAGAGTGGAAAAATATCGATCCCGATCAGGCCAAGCCACCATAGAAAGGAACTCCGGTTCCATTCAGCCAGTTATTCCCTGCTATAAATTGCGAGACTGTGAAATCAACAGCCTTAGCCTCATCAATGAGATGGAAGCCAGGCCATTTGATCCTGTTAGTGGTCACAGATCCAGGTCCACTGTTATTATACTCCGCATAATACAATGTATCCAGAAAAGCATTCCCTATCCATTCTGCCCAACCATTCGGGTTTATAAACCCGCCCAAGTATGACTGCATAACCACGATTCTTGAAAATTTCTGCCACGGCCTTCCTAGGTAAGTTTGGGTGTTTCCGTTGCTGGAAGCTAAATCAAGCGATTCTAGGAAGGTACAATTCTGGATCGACGTCCCGGTGTTCTGGTTGAGGTCAGTTCGACCTTGAGCTGTGATAGCGTTAAACTGACCGTGTAATGGGAAACGAGCATATATGTTGCAGCCCTGGAAAACTACGGCAGCATTTCCGAATATGAAATCTATGGTTCCATAAATGTCACATTCTTTGTAGAACTGCCTCATGGAATGAGTGTATAAGGTATCTTGATAGCCTTCAAAGCTGCACTGGTAAAAGCTAGGCCGATAAAGTTGATCCCAGTAATGACCGTCTTGTTGATCCCAGCTCCGATCATCATAATGTACGTTTTGTTTTGCGGAATGCTGATATATTCCTCATAAACACCTTCGGCAACGTAGATCACATAATAGCCATTCCCAGGCGCGGTATTGTACGGAGCTGCATTCACAGCATCAGTAATGTTACTGAAATCAGCCTTTTTCTGCCATGGCCATTTCCCAGCCCCTAGTTGATTCGGATCCACATACACAACTTCCCTTTCATACCATTCTTGAACTGGATGATGAAACCATAACCATGGAAATAATGCTCTAACCACGCCCAAACCGAGCCGGAAAAACGCCAGGGAAACGCTGCACGATTTTTCCGCACTCGACAAGAGACCGAGGGTGGCATCTAGCAGAACCGAGTCGGCTCCCACTTCACGGAGCCCGGCTTGGCATGTTTCGTAGTTGGTTACAGTGGAACTGATAACAGTGTGCATTTCCTCGGATTTTGATGTCGAAAGGGTATCGAGACCGAGGATCGATTGCAGTGCCGTAGACAGGAAATCTTGGGTCAGGTGACCGAGCGTTTGGCAATCTTGGAGAGCACGAACTGTGCTTTCCGGATGATTTTCCGAGCTAAGATGAAATCTTTCGTCAGTGAAATGGATTTTTGGATGGTCGTCGTGAACGGTACTGGGTTAGTCTTCGGGAAAAATGATCTGTAGAGTGGTAAGGTGTTACAAATGGTGCCTACTGCCTAGAGAAGTCTGAGCATGAATGGAGGTCGCCAGGAATGAAAGGATGAAGACCAGTGAGAAAATGCAGGTTTCGCCTTGCATGATTTTCATGGCTATATGTACTTAACTCGATGTTATGTAGTATATTGCTGATCTTTCTTTCATTAATATAGAGATGTTTGTGAAACCAAAAGCTTGAAAACCATTTCGGATTAATTCATGCACGTTCTAGCTACGTCTTGTATGCGCTGTTTAAATTACACTCTTCCAGTCTTCCAGTCTCTAACTTTTATTTGGAATTCAGGTGTCAAATTAGATTCAGTCGGGTTAAGTTTTGTCAAATTAATCAATGTAACAACAAAATATGGGTTCTCAAGCCGAATTCGATCAGGTTAATTTAAACCAGGTCATAATGTAAAATGTCTGCATGTTCTATTTTCTGGCTTGTTATCCTGGAACATGCCGCGTTTAAAGGTCAACTCAAGCGAAATTTTAAAACACGTTTATTAATCACAAAATTAATGTGCTAGCTGGTAGTTGAATTTTGATAAGATAGCGTAATATGAATACACAAAGTACTAAGAGGCAATCGGCTATTTTTTACTCCACCAAAAAAACTTAGTATTAAATCAAAATACACTACTAGGAGAATGTCATATTCCAGCGGTTATTTCAGGCCATTCCAGCGGTTATTTCTATTTTTAAAACCGCTGCAATCGCTACCGCAACTATTGTTCCAGCGGTTTTTGCGTTGTAGGGCCGGGCCACCGAGTCGGCCGAATCACTTGACATTCCACCAAGCCGTGTTTATTTGACTTTTTGTTTCAACGGTTACGATTTTTCAACGAACCGCTGAAATGTAATTTTATGGGCCAAATAAAACGAGATAGGCCCATTAAATGTATTGCATCGGTTTACTTTAAAACCGTTGAAATGAAAATTTTAGAAAAAATTAAAATTTTGAATTAGCCGCCCCAATTTTTGGCCCAAATTTTGAAAACCCGGCCGAATTGCAAAGCGCTGAAACGTAATTTTTACTGTTACGAGTGTAATTTTTATTATTTTTCCGTAAAATTCGGAAATTTAGCCAAAAAATAAATACGTGGGAAAAACTATGATTATCATTGATTAATTAAGAATAAGTAGTATCTAAAAATTGTTTGCGGAACAAAAAAAATCATGATGAAGGATCAAAAACTCTCAAAAGCCATAGATAAATACTCATCTCCGGCTCAAGAACATTCTTCTTGGATCATTCCGCCATCATGATCCACCACACTTAACCATCTGCAGAAAGAATATCGGAATAAGAATATCATACATCACTCATTTCATGAATACGAGAAGGTTTAGGGTTCTATAACTCCATAAAAAATTTGCAAAAACTTACAAAATAAAATAAAATGAAGAAGCTATATAAAGCCATAAGTGAAAGGTCCCCTTCCACCATCCTCTGTCATAAACATAGTTTATTCATGCTTATTCCTTAATGTCTTTTATGCATGCATATTCATAAGTCCAAAACAAACAAAACACAAGTACATTTTATAATAAGCAAGTTGATCTAATAGAAATTGATAGTCATTACCATTATTCATGGCCTACCAATGTTTCTGAGTTTCTGAGTTTAAGCCATGTCTTCCTTTCTTCCGATGATAGGAAGATCTGGGAATATTGATGAACTTGCTCAGGAATCGAAGCTTCCTCATCAGCTGTTCAGTACTTCCAAATTTCACTGCAAACAATCAATTAACTCCAAAATGTGAACTAACCTTTAGGCAAAACAAGACAACATACATAAAGAAAAATCCAAGTCAAAAGTCGAAAAAATTACTGTTTTGTGATGGAAAAAAAAAAAAATGCAATTTATGGGGCGAATTTTGTGTCGGTTTCTAAGTATAGGTGTTTCGCATTTGGCAAATGCGAAATAACTTATAGTTCGCATTTGCCAAATGCGAACTAGCATATTTTTTTTTTTTTTTTTTTTTTTTTTTACACGTGGGTATGGCCACGTGTACTAGTATTTCGCATTTGGCAAATGCGAAATACTGATAGTTCGCATTTGCCAAATGCGAACTAGGATTTTTTTTTTTTTTTAATTTCGACATAAATTGCTGAAAAATCAGATCCAAAACGGATCTGATTCCCACGAACGAGCGGCGAACAAGAAACAATAAATTGCTGAAATTGCTGAAGGTCGGCGAGTTTTCGAACGACAGCGAACACACGAACGAGCGAACGAGCGAGCGGCGACAACGAGTGCGAACGAGCGGCGACGACGGGCGTGCGAACGAGCGGCGACGACGGGCGAGCGAGCGGCGGCGAGGGCGAGCGAGCGGCGGCGAGGGCGACCGAGCGGCGAGGGCGAGTTTGTGGCGGAGAGCGGCGAGGGCGAGCGGCGAGTTTGCGGCGGTGAGCGGCGAGGGCGAGCGGCAAGTTTGCGGCGGCGAGCGGCGAGGGCGAGCGGCGAGTTTGCGGCGGCGAGCGGCGACGGGTGAGAGGTTTCCGTTCAATTTCCGGGCTATTTCCGGGTAATTTCCGGGTAATTTCCGGCGAGTTTGTGAAATACTTGAATATTTACATAATCCTATGGTGATTTTGTTTCTTGTTTTTACGATAGAATTTTGAGTTCAAGAACTAATTTATTTGCTTATTTTTACTATTTCAGTTAATGTTCTTATAAAATATGCTTTTTTGGATACTATTTGGTGATAAATTGACAGTTTCTTGTTAAACTTAACAATGAAAATTATTCTGATCATAGTATGGTAAAAAAGATTCTGAAAAAGATTCTTAACAATTTATAGTATGGTAAAGAAGTAGTACCATATTACTGATATTAGTATAGACTTGAATGATACCATATGCTCGCCCATTTCCGGGCAATTTCCGGGCTATTTCCGGGTAATTTCCGGCGAGTTTGTGAAATACTTTTGATCCATTTACATAATCCTAATTAGTCAATGCCTAATGAACTGCTTAAATTTTATACATTTTCCATGTTGTTTGTTAACTTTCAGTTTTTGTTAGAAATGATATGAAGTACTTGAAATTCTGCATTTAGAGTCGAATAGTTTTGTGTTCATTTGCTGCAGTTTATTTATAGATTTTATCTACTTCTCAGGTTTGACTAATATTTTTAAATAGGTGTCTGAATACCTATATTACCATGGTTAATCCTGGACCACTATCCACGGAAGTATTGTTCATGCATACTGAGCATCGTGCTAGGAAGGTATATGATGGCGTTCTTGATGAAACCCTCACAGTTAGGAGATGTGATGGAGAGTTGTGGAGAATAGTTCATCGTTTGTCATCTGAGGTGTTACATTACATTAGGGTGGCTGGTTTTTATGGTGTGTTGGGCTCAGGTCATATTAAAGTTGATCACTCCCTTATCACAGCCCTTGTGGAGCGTTGGCGTCCAGAGACACATACATTTCACTTTCCTATTGGTGAGGCAACTGTTACGATGCAAGATGTGGGAGTGCTTTGGGGTTTGCCTTTAGATGGCCTTCCTGTGACAGGTACAGACACGACCCGTACATTACAGGAGTGGCAAGTCATGATTCATGACTTTTTTGGGGTTCACACCGCCGGAAGAATCCTTGTGGGCCCTTAGATTTATCCAAAACTTCAAGGTTCGTTCTTGCTGCGTATCGCGATCAATTGGGAAGCATGCAACATAATCAGGTCAACATTTTTTTATTTATACCATTTTAATCTTTATCTTTTGATAATATATGTTATATTATCTAAACTAAAGTTATTATTTTACGTGTTCAGTTTATATGGCAACCGTATACACAGGAAGTTTTGGATTCCATTCCTGCTTACTGTTCAGCTGGTCGTGATATATGGATGTCTGCAGTGTACCTCATTTGTTGGCATGTTGCTGAGCCACATTGCCCTGACCGTGTCCTCCGGCAATTCGGCTTCCATCAACATATACCAGTCAATAGATTACATTCACAGGCCGAGTTAGGTTGTATGTTTATCCATACTTCTCGTCCTGTTTTACCTAGACGCACTAGACGTGTTAGGCGCCCGACTCAATGTGGGACTGGTCATCATCTTGGAGGACCTCATCAATAGGTCCTGTTTGATTGTATGATTGTATGATTCTATGATTCTATGAAAGTACTTTCATTAATAAAAACTAAGACTAATGTGAAACAATTTCGTACGTACTAGTGTGATTTCAACTTTGAACCATTTTAACACACAAGTATAAAATTACGTATCATGGTACAATAAAGTTCTGCTTCAAAGGAAAATGAAAAATCAGCTCTAACGAAAATTACATGTTCTCTTGTCATGATCAGTTCCCCTACAAATAGAGCACGAGCGTGACCTTTGATCCATTTCATTTCGTATTCTTCTCTCTCCAAGCTTAGCATGCTTTCTCTTTTTGAACATGTCTTTGTTAGGCAAAATAATCCTACTTGATGAGCTCCAAAGACATTCATCTCTTAGAGGTGAGAATCCAAGTGCATATTGAGCTTTGAAAGTTTGGACGGAGTAGACTTCATTGAAAAGATCGTGGGGATTGTCGCGCCTGTGCCTACAAGCAGCCAATGCATGAGAACATGGCATTCGGAACATTTGCCATTTCCCACATGAGCACCAATTCTCGTTGTATTTCACAGTATGCGTATGACCACCTGTCCCAAACTGTGGCCTCAACTTGGTTGTCACCTTGTACACCGAATTTGTAAAATCAAACAACTCAACACGGTGCCCCATTGCAGCTTTCTCGCTACGCTTGAATGTCTTCATAACCTTCTTCGGTAGCGCCTCACTTCATTAAATAAAAATAAACATGTATCAATACAACATCACCGTCAAATTTAAATTAATAATTGACCTAGTATTAAACTGAATTACCTGCACTTATTCGCTTCTTTTGATCTCTTTGCGAATAGATGAACAGTTCTTAACAGAGTGGCATTGACTAAAGCCGTGATTGGTAAATGTCTCACTCCCCTCAAGACATTGTTGTAGCTCTCAGAAATATTTGTTGTTAAAATACCCCACCTAGCATTGTCATCATCATAAGAAACACACCACATTTCTTTGGGATATTTATGTAAATACTTATATCCCTCAAGGTTTAGTCCCTTCAGTTCCTTCAAATGCACCTTTGCCTTACGCTGTTGTTTTGCAGAACCGATAAGCCATACTAGATTTTTCTGATGAACGTTCGAACCAAATCTTTTACCATAGTTACTCTTTAGATGTCTCAAACAAAGACGATGGTATCCAACTGGTTCTTGCCACTCAGCCAAATTGGTCATGGCATTTTTAAGCCCAGCGTGCTTATCAGAAATCACACAAACAGGCTGACGATCTGTCACGACAAACAACCGAAGTTGGGTCATAAACCAAGTCCAACTTGCCGTTGTTTCCTCATCAACAATGGCAAAAGCAATGGGCAATATATAGCCGTTTGCATCATGTGACACAGCCACAAGCAGCTTCCCTCTATAAGAACCTTTTAAAAAGGTTCCATCAACACTGATCACAGGCCTGCAGCTGTAAGAAGCCTCCACTGCAGGATGGAATGCCCAAAATACATATTTAAAAATTTTTTGGTTTACCTGTCCACCACTATGAAATTTCCACTGAACAACGGTGGAAGGATTTGCGCGTTTTAATTCACGGAAGTATGTAGGCAACTTTGCAAATGATTCCTCCCAAGTACCATAAATCATGTCTATGGCTTTCAATCTCGCATACCATGCTTTCGTGTAGGAAATGTTCATGCCCAAGGTTTCCTTTACATCTTGCAAGATAGTTTTCACAGCTAGGAGTGGATTGTCTTCCACAAGATGTCGAATCTCACCCGCAATCATTGTAGATGTCAAATTTGCATGACAACTAGATCGATTAATACCAACACATGTATGCTTCTTCACCCATCTAGTAATTTGCCACATGTGGTGGGTGCTTTTTAGAACAGCACGAACATGCCAGCCACAATTGTCTTTTGACTTGCATTTTGCAGCCCATGTGTTAGCCTTGCTTTCTGTCACATAATGCTCTCTATTGTGGCGCTCACCCCAAAAACTGACAGCCTTTTTCAACTCTTCCTTGCTATCAAAAAGCATGCCACACTTAATCAACAGATTTTCTCGACTATAGATTGGGGCTCCTGCGATATCTCCATCATCAGTTGGGTCAGGATTATTGTCATCTCCAATATCACTCAAAAAATGCAACACCCTAGAGTTACTACTAGATGTCCCGAATCTCATACCTCCAAAGTTCGTATTGCCAAGATCAGTATCATGTTCTGCATCTTCATCTGAATATACAGAATTACAATCTGAATCAGATGAATCGGGTTCAACCTCCTCACTCTCTTCATCGGAAGATGGTGGAGCAGAAGTTTCTTCATGCTCTTCCCAATGGTAGTCGTCGTCATCATCTTCATCATCATCACCACCATTACCTCCATCTTCATCACCACCATTACCTCCATCTTCATTACCACCATTACCTCCATCTTCATTACCACCATTACCGCCACCGCCACCAGTGACCCTCACATCAAATTCATCACCCCCAAAATCATCATATGCATTTGAAAATTGGGAGGCGTACAACTCTTCTTCAATTCTGGTGGATTGACTAAACTGGCCAGTTATCATAGAAGGGGTAGAAGGGGTATGATGCTGAGGGTATGGATGAAGAGGATAGTTCGATGAACTAGGGCGATTGGGAGGATGAAGTGGATAGTTCGATGAACTAGGGCGATTAGGAGGATGAAAGGCATTTAACAATGAAGTAAAGGAGTATTGGGTTTCATGTCTAGATACTGCCTCGGTCTCTATGAAAATATCAGCAAAAATTGATGATAATTGGAGGACAACCTCAAAAAATCTCTCCACGCGAGTATCATCTTGCAGCTTCAGTGGAGAATACATTTTACTCGACCCAACAATTTCAGGGTACCGGTAAAACACCGTGAGCTTGACCGCATCCCTACGAAGTTCGGTCCCAGCATAAATCAGGTCAACCAATTCGGAATAGTTTACCCTTCGACAAATTGTAATTGTGTTCCTTGGAGTAGGTGGATCATAGCAGACACCATGACCAGGATAAAAAACAATTCGACCACCCCAGTACAAATTGATCATCAACGGCCTCATACTAATTCAAAAAATCAAATACCACAGTATAAGCAAATTTTTATTCACAACCATAATCACTTAGATTTATTCAAATTTTAGAACTTTATTTACTACTATTTTCTAATCATTTGTATAAATTCATAAGCATATTAATGATACTAACTTAACAAATGTATATAAAAAATTAGAAAACTAAATTGCCAATTTAAGAAGTAACCTTTGAGTTTATAAGCTTCAAAACTTGCTAAGAAATCTGTCTGTGACCTCCAAAATTCAGAATAGCACTGTACGAACTAAACCAATGGGGAGCAAAACCTACATAAATTTATAATCATCAGAATCAAAATTTATAAAAACTTCACTCATATTCTACTAATTCATACAATTATTTTAGGCATCAAACAAAATTACTGAATTACCTTTGAAAAACCGCCGCTGCCATCCGCCGCCGCCGCTGCCATCCGCCGCTGAAAAGCTGCACGTTGATTGTCCAAAAAAATCAAAACCGATCCACCCAATAATCACCGAATCTTAAACCGATCAATATTATTTGATTCGGGGTTTGCTTTGTATTGTAGATTTTGGGCGAAAAATGAAATCGGATTGTAGATCTGGTTTTTGATAAGGGGATGAGGAGAAGCTTTGAAATTATATCTGCTGTATGTGTGAACCAGAAATGAAAGCCGCAATTTATCTGGATTATATTTCGCATTTGCCAAATGCGAAACAGGCATAGTTCGCATTTGGCAAATGCGAACTATCCCTTTTTTTTTTTTTTTTTTTTTTTTTTTTTTTTTTTCCCACAATCCACGTTCGCAAAAAATTTAAAAAAAAAAAAAAAAGGGCTAGTTCGCATTTGCCAAATGCGAACTATGCCTGTTTCGCATTTGGCAAATGCGAAATATAATCCAACGTGGCTGCCCATTAGGATTAATTTTTTTTAAAAAAAAAAATAAAAAAAAATTGATAGTTCGCATTTGCCAAATGCGAACTATGCTTGTTTCGCATTTGGCAAATGCGAAACACCTAAAACAATAAATCCAAAAATTTTCAACCTAGATATTGAATTTGTTTTTAATTTAACCCCAGTTTTGGAAAGAACTCGTCAAAAGTCGGCCTCTAACTCCTTGTCGAATACAATTTCTGCCGTCCGAGGTGCACCAATTCCACCTCTGGAATTAGTGTAAAGACGGGGTGAGCTATCATTCTTGTAAAATCTTGACATATTCACTTATCACGGTCAAAGACATAGAGAAAATAGTCACGTAGCAGCACAAGTAGTTTCACATTGAAAAGATAATGGAAGCATGATAAAACCCCCACCTCTCTTGCAACCTTAGCTATTCAATTCCCTTCAAAATAACAGCAACATCACGGCCATTTATCTTGATAGTTTCCTAACCAAATTAGGTCATTCTTTATATCAAATTGATTTTTAGAGTTCCAATATTACAGTGGTACAAAAATCAGCTAAAATGGATTTATGGTTATGAAGATATGGATTTTTAAAGTAATAGTCAGCTGCTGTCAGAGAACAGTACCAGTCCAGCACAGCAGTCTTAAAATCCAATTATCTCCATCATTAATTATGATAATTCAGAAATTATAGATGCTATTCTCTAGATCATCTTACAAGGATTTCACAGGTTCAAGAATCAACAAAATAGGAGTTATGTTTAAATAATTATGGATTTTCAAATTCATGGTTCTGCTGGAAACATGTATAAAAGAGGGAAAAATTTCAAAACTCATTTTCTCCCTTGTTTCTAAACCAAATTGAATGATTCTTGGTTCAAATTAAAGTTATGAATCTTGAGCTTTCAATAATACTAATTTCATCATATATAGATCTAGGGTTTGTAGGATAAAGTTTTTTAAAGTTTACTGCTACACCTAACATCAAAATTATCTTGATTTCTCATGTTCTTAACCCATTCTCTTTCCATGGTAAACTCTTCTGACTCTATATGTTTAGAGATTATAGCTATAAACATATGAATGTATACATTAACCTACTCATAATACAACACAACTAACTTCACTTATAACCCCAAATCTTAAAGGAGTTAGATCTTATAAACAACCAAAACAATTCGCCGGAAAGTTACATCTTAACTCAAGCGTATTCCAACATAAATTCAAAAAAAATCTTAAGAATCACATGCACACTCCACAGAAGAGCAATCAAAACACACCAGATGAGGAATTTAATAAAAAGGCATCAAAAGAAATCTGACCTCTTCATTCGGTATCTGGTTTCATTTTCATACATGAATCATAAAAAGCATAATCTTCCATGAGTATAAGGAAACACAAAACATCTATTGGACATTGGATGTAAAATCATCTGACCTTAATGATGCTTATTCATGTACCAATCATTCCTGTAAAACCCAGCTTTTCTTTGAATACATCAGCAACCAAATGTGCAAAACCAAGTAAGATATGATCGAAATCCATTATGTGCAATTGGGAAAACACAACAGGCTTAATTTTGATCATCTTACTCCTACATACCACTGATTAAAATATAAACAAATAGAAAACACGGTACCGAGATCTCAATCAATGAGTGGCGAGCAATCGGCAGCAATGGCGCTCGAAGAGAGTGGCGAGCAATTAGGCGCCGACGGCGCTCGAGCAGAGTGGCAAGCAATCGGGCAGCGATGACGTCGGCACAGTGGCGAGCAATCAAGCAGAGTCGCGATCGATCAGGCGGCGACGGTGCGGGTAGAGTAGGGATCAATCAGGCGGCAACGGTGTCAGGCAGAGTGGCGAGCAATCAGGCGAGACGGCGACGGTGCAGGGCGCAATTGGACTGCTACGTTGGAGACGGGATAAGGAAATCAGATGTGGAGATTGGGGAAAACGAAGGGAGTTAAAGGTATAAGGAAATTTTGTTTATATACCATGAAAAATAAATTAAAAAAAAATTCCTATTACTGCATAAACTTTGTTTTCTTAATTTTGTTTATATACAACGAGAGGATTTCGTTTCTATATTGCAAAAACATGATTGATATTATTATGTCTAATTACAATTACTTTTGTTAATACATTATATAAATAAACAAATATATATATACCATTTTAATATCATTATATACCATTTTAATAACATTTTAATATCATGAATGGTTGAGATTCAGTTGATGAAAACTATTGGCTATTTAGATCAATCCATTGAATCAACTACGTATGCCCTGAATGTTTTATAATATTAGTAAAGAGACTAAATATTTTTTGAAATCATCAATTTCACCCAGATTCTAAGTTTAAAATCTTCAGGCGCAATTTATAGTTTGATCTATATGATTCATGAAAATGGAAATGAAAAGAATCACATTTAAAACCATCAATCTAACTTTTGATAAATTCTAAGTTGACCCCAATAAAATTTTTAAAATTTTTAAAATTAATTTTATGAATGTATAACGAGCATGAGATGAGTTGAAAAGTTCGTTATTAGATCGAAAACGACTTTTTCTCTCTCTTCGCTCCGCAATCCACGCGATTCTGCAAACGGTCTTCTACAATCTCCGGCGCCGCCATGACGGCGGAGCTTGTCACCGGCGCTCAGCCACCCACAACACTACCCGATCCACAACCCAATATATCATATGCTCAAACTGTTAATCCGGATTCAACCAGAGCGGCCTTCAATCCAAAACCTCGGATTGACCATTTGGGGGAACCGGGATTGAACTTCTCCGATGAGGAGTGCGATCGACTCGAAGAGCCGCTGAAACTGACTCTGGTGGGAAAGTTCTCCCGCGCCCGACCCAAACTAGACAAACTCCGACGGGATTTTCAAACAGCAGGGTTTAAGGGGCATATCGAGATCTATCTATTGGATAATCATCAGGTATTAATTCACTTTGCTCTTTCAGATGATTATTACAGGTGCTGGCTTCACAAGGTGTGGAACTTTGGGGCATATTCAATCCGAATCACCAAATGGAGCCCAGATTTTGATCCAAATGCAGATTCTCCAATCATCCCGGTATGGATAGCTTTATACGGTCTTAAACATCAGTTTTTTGATGAATATGCAATGTTGTCTATTGGAAATCTCATAGGTTACCCTGTCAAAGTAGATAAAGCAACTCTAAACAGAACTAGACCTCATGTTGCTAGAGTCTGTGTTGAGATTGATATTACAAAACCCCTGGTGGATAGAGTTTGGATCAGTTATAGAAAGAATGGTTTTTGGAAAAAAGTAGAATATGAAGGTCTACCTGATTTTTGTACTAACTGCTCAAGAATAGGCCACCTAAAGGGCTCTTGCCATAGTCAATCAGTAACTAGACAAATCATGCCATGGAGACCTCAAAAACCTGAACTTAATACAACTGAAACTAATCCATCCTCATCAGGTTTAAATGTCCAGGAAAAAGCAATCATTCCAACTGATATTTTGAAAGATAACCCTATTGTCAAAGAAGTCTCCTTGGGAAAGAAAGGCAATTTTTTTGCAGGCCATAATCACAGACATCAGAAAGGTCTTGCTTGGAAGGAAAAGGAAGCTCAAACTCATACTCAGGAAGTGAATCTCACTCAAATTGTCACAACGGAAACAACTCAGAAAATGAACCAGCCCAGCATACTACAGAGATCATCCAATAGTACACAGGTAGAGGGTATCAATGAGGTGGTGTTGATTGAAAATGTGTCAGACAGTGAAGATCAGGAGTATAACCAACTCATTGATACCAATTCCAATTTTATAGCTACTTTGAATAAATCTGTAGCAACTGTTAGCACCATTGAGAATTTTTCTCATGGTGTTAACAAGGTTTCTAATGATTCCACTGAAGGAAATGCAGGTTCAGGACAGTTAGGTCAAGTGAATCAAGAGAACTCACAGGAAAATAGCTCACCAGCTAAGGAACATGCAGATGTTGGGCAAAATCAAAGGGATACAGGAAGGTCTAATAATGAGGAAAAATCAGGAGGATCAGACTGGATTCAGGTAAAGAGGGGTAAGTCCTCAAGATTTGAAACTCCTATGACATTAAACAGTGAGGATAGAAGGCTATTAGATAATATTGATCCAAAACCCAAACTGATATGGTCAAAAGAAAAAACAACTTTGGATAAGGAGGGAGACATATTTCTAGAACCATCACTGTTAACTCCCAATAGCTTTATAAGCCTTCAAATGGATAATGTATCTGATGAGGATCTCATATTCTCTTTGATGGAACCTAAACAGAAAACTCATAAGAACAAAAAGAAATATATCACAGCAGCAAAATCTGATCACACTAAGACCCAAATTGACACTCAGACCTTAAGTAAAAATGGTATCATTTAAAATATGTGTCTGGAATGTTAGAGGTCTTAGAAATGATAGAGCACAAAATAAAGTTAGAAACATCAAAAGGAAGCATGATATTAATCTTTTTGTTCTTATAGAGCCACTTCTGCAATCTAATCAAATTGCCTCCATAGCATATCAATTGGGATATACTAATTATTATGGAGAACCTAGAAATAAAATTTGGATCTTTTGGAATGATGCTTTTAAATTGTCCATTATTTCTATACATGATCAATATGTTTTAGCAGAACTACAACATGCATCATCAACCTTCAAGTGGTTTTCTGCTTTTATATATGCAAGACATGATAGAACTGCTAGATATCCTCTATGGTCCAGTTTGTCCCAACACTGTAATGAACCTATCATGTTAATAGGGGATTTTAACTGTATTAGAGAACCAAGTGAATACCTAGGACAATCAGCACCAATCCTTAATTGTATGATTGATTTTAGTGTATTCATTGAAAATAATGATCTGATAGAGCTTTCAACATCTGGCAACCACTTCACTTGGAGTGGAGTTAGAACTGGAAATGTTTGGGAAAGATTAGATAGAGGTCTTGCAAATGAGTCTTTTCTAAATTTCTTCCCAAATACATGTGTTAGAGTTAAAGCTAGGCACCCTTCTGATCATTCACCTTTACTAGTATCTATAGCTAATCTAAATTACTCTTCTGGCCCTAAAGCATATAGATTTCAGAACTGTTGGATAACACACTCGGATTTTCTTAGTACAGTTACTGATAATTGGAACTTAACTTGTGAGGGTCAAGGAATGCTTAGATTTTCTATTAAACTAAGGAGATTAAAAATTGCTCTAAAAGAATGGAATAGGAATGTCTTTGGTAACATTAATGATACAGTCCAACTTGCAGAAGATAAGGTTCTTGAAAAAGAGCTTAATCATCAGCAACAAAATAATTCCCAATCTAGGATGGAATTGCACCAAGCACAGGCTGAACTTACTTTAGCAATGAATAGAAAAGAAATTTTCTGGAAACAAAAAGCTAGAGCTAAATGGCTAGCTGAAGGTGATTCAAACACCAAGTTTTTCCATGCTTCAGTAAAGTCTAAACATGCTAGGCAAGCCATCACTGAGATTAAAAATTCGAACAATCAATGGATTAAAGATCCAAATGATATTGGGAATGAAGCTGTGTCTTTTTTTAACAATCTTTTAAGTGCAGAAAATACAGATGTTGATGGCTTAGCTGCTCAGGAGATGTTAAGCAATATACCACAATTGGTATCTGATCAGGTAAATAAACGTCTCCATGGAGCAATTGAAGGAACTAGTATTCAGTATGGATGGTGACTCATCCCCTGGTCCAGATGGATATCCAGGTAAGTTTTACACAAGTTGTTGGGAAATAATTTCAGAGGATTTACTGTGCGCTGTAAATGAGTTTTTATCTGGAATACCCATACCTAGGGCCATAGCATCTGCATTTATAGTCCTAATTCCAAAAAGGTCTGTTAATACAAGTTTTAATGACTATAGACCAATAAGTCTTTCTAACTTTATTAACAAGATTTTTTGAAAAGTATACACCAACAGATTGAAACCCCTAATGCCATCACTTATATCTCCTGAACAGTCAGCATTTGTTCAGGAGAGAGAACTAGCTGATAATGTATTACTAATGCAGGAAATGGTCAAGCTCATAAACAACAGAACGGGAGGACCTAATCTATGCATTAAACTAGACATGATGAAGGCATTTGATAGGGTTTCATGGTCTTTTTTAAACTCACTTCTTTTAAAACTAGGATTCCATGGCAGAATAGTTAGGATAATCATGGGTAATATGGCAGCAGCTTCATTCTCTATTCTTGTCAATGGGAAGCCTTTTGGATTCTTTAAAACTTCTAGGGGATTAAAACAAGGAGACCCACTGTCACCTTACCTTTTTATACTCTTAACAGAGGTTTTTACCAGGAACTTAAGGAATAACTTTGAACAATCAAGAATAGGATATTATAAGCTACCACAATCAGTTTATAAAATCACTCATCTCAGCTTTGCTGATGATACAATAGTGTTTTTAAAAGCTAATAGATCCAGCCTATACAATTTGAAAGATTTTCTGGAAAAATATGAGAAATCCACAGGTCAGAAAATAAACTTTCAAAAATCTGCTTTTTACATATCGAAATATGCAGCCCCAACTTACAGGACCATGGTCCAGAACATAACTGTTGTAACCCCAGGCACCTTCCCATTTCAGTACTTGGGATGTCCCATATATGTTGGAAGAACAAAACATAACTACTTCCAATCTATATTTGAGAAAATAACAGCAAGATTACTTCTCTGGCAAAATAAATGGCTAAATCAAGCAGGAAGATTAATTTTGTTAAAACATGTTTTATCATCCATTCCCCTGCATATATTAGCAGTCACTAAGCCAACAAAAGGGGTAATAGATAAAATACATGTCCTTTTTGCAAAATTCTTTTGGGGAACTTCAGAATTTGGACAGAAAAAAACGTGGAGATCCTGGTCTAATATGTGCCTACCTGAGCTAGAAAATGGTCTAAATACAAAGGATCTTCACATAGTAATTGATAGTTTCTCACTAAAATTATTGTGGAAAATGCAAATAGGTAAAAGTCTTTGGTCAGAATATATGTGGGGACTTCCTAACTATCTTAAAAATTCCAGAACTTGGAAAAGAATCAAAGACATACACCAAATAGCATCTGAAAACACCATGATACAAGTAGGGGAAGGAAGTGTATCTTTTTGGAACTCAAACTGGCTAAGGAATTATCCACTGATAGAAGTGTGGGACTCAGATATAACCTTACCTTTCCCAGACTTAACCATCTCTGAGTTCTGCTATGACCAGGAATTTTATATACAAAATCTACAGAATGGTCTAGATAATGAACATATAGCCTTAATATCCCTGGAATTCTCTCTGTTTGACACATATCCAGATAGATTAATCTGGAAGATAGAGAGAAATGGATACTTCACCTTGTCCTCAGCATACTCACTTTTGAGACAGAAAAGGAATGAAATCTCCTCCTTCAAGCACTTATGGTCCAAAAACCTTCCACTGAAATACACCATATTCAGTTGGAGATTGCTTAACAGACTAATACCATTTGCTGATGTCCTAGAGGATTTTAATTTCCACTTACCATCAATATGTCCATTTTGTAAAAGTAACAATGAAGATATCCATCACTGTTTTAATGAATGTGAAAATGTGAAAATCTTTTGGAATCATTTACATCAGTGGTTTGATATTCAAAGAGTTACTTTTAATACACTATGGGATAGATTCTTTTTCTACTGGAATGTAGAAATTAAAATCAAAACACAGGAAATCATAGTAAGAATGCTTCCCTGCATTGCTGTATGGCATATATGGTGTGCTAGAAATGCCTGGCTGTATGATTCAAAAGATCCAAACTGGTTGACAATAGCTTCAAATGTATACAGTACTGTAAAGGCTATCATTAAAATCAAAGGCAAATCATGGAAACCTTCAGATACTGTTAATCTCTCTACTAGTTTGGTCTCTCTGGCCCCAATTTCTACAGGCACCAGGAACAGACAAACAAGCCATGTCATGTGGAAACTACCTCAAAAGCCAGCTAAGCTGAATACAGATGGATCATCCTTGAGGACTGGAGCAGCTGGGGCAGGAATAGTCATCAGAGACCAGGAAGGAAAAGTGATAGTAGCGAAAGCCAGATACTTGGGGACAATGGATAGCTTGGAAGCTGAGATCACTGCCTTATCAATAGGCCTGGAGACTGCCTATGTTAATGATGTGGAGGAACTGGAGTGTGAAATAGACTCCATGGTTCTTTTAAAGATGGTGAGAAAAGATTTCAGAATCCCATGGAGATACACCATTTTAATGAGAAACATATGGATGCTTACAGGTGAGATTTCAGTCACTTTTACCCATAATTTTAGAGAAGCCAACTCTGTTGCAGATGCTCTAGCTAAGTTAGCTAGTACAAGTAAAGTGACTAAATCTTTTAATCATCAAAATCTACCACCCAACATTAAGGGATTGGTTCAATTAGACAGTCAAGAATTTCCCTATGTTAGACTCGTATAAATTTATCTATGGGAACCTTGGATACTGCTGGTTTGTTTTGTTTTTGCCAGGATGTGTTTGGAAGCATAAAAAAACAGCCATACACAATATGGACCTTACAGAGGACTGGAATGCTCAGGTGTACAATTTTCAAAGTCTAGTGTTTTCACATTGTTTTTTACTTGGAACATTTTACTGGTTGGGAACTAATTTATGGCAGGCACACCACAAGGCCTTGTGCCTTGTGGTGGTTGATCAAGGAAGGAACCAGATACACTACATGAAGGATGCAGCAGCACAAATCCACTACAACAGGTTGCTGCTAAACCTCAATACTCAAACTCAAGGCTGCTTCAACAAAAGGATTTCTTCTGAAGGTGTTAGCAGTTTCCTTTTCTACTGGACTTTAGTACTTACTGTAAAGTTTGGGATTCTAAATCACATTCAAGGGGCTAAATGGCTTTTCGTCTTGCTCGGCTTGACGATTACCGAACTGCCTCTTGAACTGTTATCCTCGCTGTGGCAAACTTGTGGTCGACAGGTGTTATGCTTGTTGACTACTAAATTGGATCAGCTGAGTAGATATCGATTTGAACTCCTTAACTATAGGATCAAGAGACTTGTACTTTCAAGTTTTTTCATCTTATTAGGTAGGGTTTTTCTTGGATCCCTTCCAAGTTTTTTCATCCTACTTGATAGGATTTTTCTTGAACTATTTGTACATATCTTTTAAGATCCTAAAGGCTAGGGGAGCCCAATAAATACCCCCCACCAATGGTGGTTTCAAAAAAAAAAAAAAAAAAAAAGAGCATGAGATGAGTTATACACACAATATCATTGTAACAAACAATGATAATAATTTTTAGCACATACACTCGAATTATTCAAATAAAATTTTGTGTTAAATTTTCATTATGAACTTTTGTCAATGATTCGATCATTGCTTATATATGGTTTAGATGTTTTGGAATGGAAAATAATGTAGGATAAAAGTTATTTTATACGAGGTTCATACAAATTAATCATAATTGAGAAGTATTCATTACAACATAGTGTGTATGTATAAGTAATGAGGTCATGTATTAGTAATGAACACTCATTCAGGTATCAACGTTCTTACTGCAAGTACCCTCAAATGTTTGTTTTTTGTTTCTAAAATTGTATGAAAAGTCTCTCATATATGTAAAATGAATATGATGATCTAAAATTTCAATTATTTTGTTTAAAAATATGAAATTATTGCTAATTTTATAAGGTTCATACGTTTCAGCGATTATAGAATAACCGTTGAAACAATGTATGCATGACGTGTTCACATAACCTAGCGACACATCTCACCCATGAGATTATGCCACATTATTTCCAATCATTTGGTGTACATGAGATGACGACATGTGTTAAATGTGGATCATTAATAAAAAAAATTAAATTAAAAATGTTTCAGCGCTTATGAATTAAAAGTTAGCAATTGGTTTAGCCTGCTCTTAAAACGGCAACCGATGAAACATATATTTTGTAGATGACTGGTGTGTGCTACAGTAAATATGGGCCCACCAAGTCAACTAAACAAAGTCAACAATCATATCAGCGGTAGCCCAAACTGGATTCGCGCAACCAAAACCTATTGCATTTACGACGACACTAGTCAACCAAATTTCAAATCGCTGCTATGTCGTTTTGGGCTGCGTTCTACAGTGATTTCAATATTTCGGCCCATGTTCATACCCGAAAAAATTTGGTGGCCCAGTCAACAAATTCCACGTATGAATAGTCACTTCATTAAACGTTTCAGCGGTATTTTACTTTAACCGCTGAAACATATTTTTTTAATGTATATTATTTTAATTGGGCCATGGAATTTTCAACAACATCCAACATGGCAAAATTACAATTGCCGACTTTTCAACTCATAAAAATTTTGTTTCAGCGGTTTTAACGTTAACCGCTGAAATGGTCTATATTATTTTAATTTGACGTGGTTTAAGTAAAATGGGTTGACTTTTCAATTGATAAACAGTTAAAACCGCTGAAATACCTGTTTCAGCGATTTTTATTTTGCCTTTCCAGCGGTTAAAGGATATAACCGCTGAAATAACTCTTAAAATGATCCTTAAAATGTGATTATATAATTATTTTTAAAAATAACTCTTTGAAATTTAAAATTATTATATTCTTATTCTAACAAATCTAATCATGTATTACGTGATCCTAATTTTTTTTATGGTAATGAACTATGAGCTTTACTTATAATATTTACTAAATACACTCATACTTACAAATATTGTTCAGACTTAAGTGATAAGTAAAAATAAATCACTTATTTATAGCGTATAATTTACACACGAACTTCAGACCCACTTATTACGTTCAGATGGTTGTTTTTATTTCTTAAGCACTTAACACATAAGTTTCAGCGCTTATTGTGTTTATCAAACATGCCCTAAGCTCAACACCATTAATTCAAAGCTCAGGCTGACAAATCAAAATCCCAACATGAGAAATAAAATAGCATAAAATACAAAAATTTTGTTTGATGAGACTTACGTAAAGTTACAACTAACACATCCCCATACCTCACCTTCAAAACTCAACGTTCTAAATTTTAGACTTACAAAATATCTACACTTCGTACGAGTTTGAGCTTGAGTTGTATATTGATTCTTCGTATTATTAACATTGAGAAATCCAAACATCGTGGAATGAGAGTCCTTTTAAATTAATTAAAAATAAATTAGATTAGTAACAATTTACAGTAAAAAGCTCAATTGACATCGTTTTGGCATAGAGTTTGCGCAAAATCTTTTGCGTAGAGGATGCGGAGCGGGAAACTTTTGCTCCAATTTTTTTTTTTCTGTGAGACCTCATTTAATATCGTTCATCTAATGCGGTGACATGAGAATTTTTCTTAAATTTTTTATTTTTTAAAAGAATAAGAAAATTCTGTGAAATCCCCACGTGTCACTTCCACATATACTCTCAAAATGTAGCACTTTTATGTATAGTATAGATTAGGAATTAAATTTAAACTTCAATCTTGAACCTCTCTGCCACCAATCTTCTTCCTTTCTCCAAACAACCCCACCCATCCCGCCTGTTACGGAAATTTTACACAAAACCGTAACCCGAGGTTTCCAACATAAATCCCTCCAACACTTGATCGCAATTCGATTAGAACTTGGAAAAAAACAACGAAGCTTCCAGGCTAAAAGCTACGCAAAGGGAACAAACAATCCCAACCAAGCTAATCTGGTTTTTGAGCTTGCCCTTAATGCTTTATATATATACAAACTTCCCCCTAGCAGTTACCTATTTACATGAATAATAAACTGCCCACGATCTCGCGATTTCTGGGCCATCTTCCCGGATAGTTATGGAAACCGCCCAGCGGTTCTTGCCTTCGGTCTACGTCCAACCCGTATTTCTCGGCCCAAAATCGACGGTTACCAATAACTACTCCCACGTCTCCACAACCTATGCCCACGTTTTCCGTGTCTGTCTGCCAACGATCTCAGGTTTCCGTCCCGTCTAGAAGCTACAGTTGCGCTTGCTCGACACGTGTTCCGGTTGTTAACCGTTTCACCCTTTGGCAAATCTGTCTATCTCCTTGGCGGTCCTAGTTCGCCTCGGTCCTGGCCCTTGGTCCATCGGTACTTGGCCTGGTTCCCTCGGTCCTGGCCCCTGGTCCACCGTAACGGTCCCCTACCCGGTCCTTTGGTCCTCGACATGGTCCCCTGGATCCATCTGATAACTCCACAGTCCTTCCGTCTGTTTCCTCGGACTCGGCGTGGTCCCGGACAATCCGTTGCGGTCCTGGCACGGTCCAAGCTCCGTGGGCTCCCGGTCCCGACCGTAAACCTACGGTCTCGGCGTGGTCCCAAACCTCGCTTCCATACTTAATGAATTTCCAACATCCCACAGTTTTCGCCAAGATTTCGGACTGTGTCATCCTCCCACACTTCTTCGGCCCCTTCCCTATCCTTAGGCGGATATTGTTAGGGTCATCATTTTCGCGGTCTCGGTTAAGGTCGTCGTTTAACGCCTAACAACCCTCCATCATCTAAGCTGTTGCCGACCCCAGCAACTCCAACAGCCACCGGAGATTATCAATGAATTCCCACCTTGCTTGATAATTGTTCATCTCCTCCACATAACCTCTTAGATCCACCCATTCAAATTGATCTTCCGGATGTTCACCGCAAGTGTACAACTAGTTCTCGTACGATTGCTCCAACTCATAACATTCCCAGTCCAGTTCCCAACGCAGTCAGCGATTGTTGCGTCTTCTGCTCGCTCTTCGGCCTCCATTTGCTCCTTTTTCTACTTCAGTCCACTCAAACGGACTGAACTTTTTTCTAAAGGCTAGCTTCATCGAATGCCACAAAATCCTAGCTCCATGCTACTATTCATACTTAATTTTGCTCACCATCTTCGTGCAGAGCCATCAAGTAACGCACGGGCACCCTGACCTGAAGGTGCGGCTGCGAGTCCACTGCCCAAAGATATATTTCCATTCCCTCGATGAACTTTTCCACATACTCGGCCCCCAGCGTGCCTTCAAAAGTTGCTTGTTACGGGACCTCAAGTACATCCTCTCGAGAACAGACTGTGTCTTTCATCCGATTTATCACGGTCATACTCACTACAATTTGCCTATTACCCACGGACTCGAGGCACTGCCTACGTAGCCTCGTATCTGTGAGCAGATTTCCAAGGCGCTTCCGTTTCTCGCCCTGACTATGTCAAAGGATGGAATAGATTTCCTCGTGCGTCGCTTCTCGGTCATCACTTGCACCCATCGCAAGCACCTGAAGACCCTCAAGGATTGACTCCAGTGTCCTATCAATGAACGACCAACACCGAATTGTCGCCCTTGTTCGGTCCAGCACCTGACTTGCCATATTTCCTTATAGCGATTGCGGTGTCTTCAATGAGCAACTCACGAACATGGGACACACATCACTGTTGAACATCAATCCACCTAAGTTTGGGATTGGGAAAGTGCGGTTCTTCACCATGAACTCCTTCCCCAGTATGAAGCTAAATGTCTTCATCACCTTCATTATGATGAGGTCCACCTCCCTCATCCAGGTCTTCCCAACTGGAAACACCATCGTCGCTTTGCCCATTGACCTAGCCGGTTCTGCATTGACCGTCTTGATCCAGTTGCTATTCTCTCCAACTCTAACGTTCAACTTCAAGCAACGTGCTTCTAGTTCGCTCATGAAGTTATGGGTGGCCCCACTATCAATAAGGGCAGAGACTCTATGTCCATTAAGAAACGTCTCCAAAAACATAAGTGCTAATATGTACGCACCTTCGTTTGGACCATGATCGCGTTCAGCAGCGTGACTGGGTTGGCTTGGCACATTTCCTTAAGCTCCTTCTCGTCTTCGTGCTCATCATCGGCCGTGACCGCCGCATTCACCCAACCATCCTTCGGGCAGAATCTAGCCCAATGAGGGCCGCCACTCTTGCAGTATTCATCGGGTTTCTTCACACTTCTGCTGAGCTCCCGAACGCCTTTCCTCTCAGGTTTCTCACCCCTCTTGGAGTTCCATCCGTGAGGCCTCCACTCTTTGCCCTTTACTTTCCAGTTTCCAGTCCCACTAGAAACATTGACCCGGTAATCCCACTGGAAACTTATTTGTTATAGTCATTATAATCATGGATTAAAAATGTAATAATATGAAAATAATAATAAAAAAAGATATATTACACTGTAGCAACTGTAATATAGAGTGAATTATTGGAGTAAATACCCCTCTACAACTGTAAAAAATACTGTAGAAGGTGAAAGATAGAATAGAACCGTTGGAGATGCTCCAAGGGCGCTCTCCCCATACACAACACTACAATTCTCTAAATTGTATATTGAAAATGAAAAAAAAAAACTACTGCAAATGGAATTAAAATCACATAACTGTGTGGGACAGCATTCGCCGCAATTAATACGGATGGTATAAGTTGGGAGTTGCTTCATGCTGGTACGTTTTTCTTATGAAATACCTTAATATTAGTAAAGCTAAAAAATCTAACTAAAATGCAAGAATATATTTTGGTAAAAATGTGGGTCTGCATAAGGAAAATATACGGAGAAATCCAGTATAATTTTCCTCCCAGCCCCAATTAATAAGGAGTAGTGAGGCGATACAAAATACCATTGAATAATTGAAAGGAAAAGAGATATTGGATATTAGAAAATAATTTTCCAAAAAAAAAAAATTAAACAGAAACCAATCTTGTAACTAAGTACACAACACTGAAGACTGAAGAGTGGAAAAATATCGATCCACAATGGAAAAGAACTCTATCAAACCAAGCCACTATAGAAAGGAATTCCAGTTCCGTTCAGCCAGTCACTCCCCACTATAAATTGTGAAACGGTGAAATCAACAGCCTTAGTCTCATCAATGAGATGGAAGCCAGGCCATTTGATCCTGCTAGTGGTCACAGATCCGGGTCCGGTGTTGTTATATTCTGCATAGTACAATGTATCCAAAGAAGCATTCCCTGCCCACTCTGCCCAACCACTGGGGTTAATAAATGTGTCCAAGTACGACTGCATAACCACCGTTCTTGAAAACATCTGCCACGGCCTTCCGAGGTAAGTTCGGGTGGTCCCGTTGTCAGAAGCCAAATCGGATGCCGGTTTGATGGTGCAGCCCTGGATTGAAGTTCCGGTATTCTGGTTGAGGTCAGTTCGACCTTGAGCCGTGATGGCGTTGAACTGACCGTGTATTGGGAGCCTAGGATAAATGTTGCAGCCCTGAAAAACTACTGCGGCGTCCCCGAATATGAAATCCACGGTTCCGTAAATGTCACATTCCTTGTAGAACTGCCTCATGGAGTGAGTGTATAGGGTGTCTTGGTAGCCTTCGAAGCTGCACTGGTAGAAGGCCGATAAATCTGCGCCACTTCGTAATGCAACGGCCTGCCCCTTTACTGCTCCGGCAGTGTTTCTGAAGGTAATCTTCTGAGCAACAAATCCTTTCCCAAGAACAACTGTGGATGACGACAGTAAATGGTTAGACGAGGTTTGAATAAAACTGAACTTGTGATGTAACTATATATTGTTTATGCTAGTATTCTGTGACATATTTGAAGTGTGATTTACCATTAATGGAGTGTTAACGATATTTACCGTTGAAGTTTTGTTGAATTTATTAATACGTGTTAAATTTTGATTTCACCAGAAGAAAATCATATATAAACCAAGTGATAACATATAAAATTCTGTATTTTCCCAACAAAAGTGCACTAGCTAGGTGAAAAAAAAAAGTTGTTAGTATTCAAAGAAAATGCAAATATTTTTTTTAAACACACATTCATAAGGTTGGGAAACCCAACAACGATTACAATAGGAAAAACAAATTAAATATATAATAAATAAATTTTAAATATTAGAAATAGGTTAGAAAAATTGTATAGTACTAAATTGAAATTTTATTCAATATTTATTACAGAATAAATGGGATTGTGTTGATTTTGCCTTCTTTCTAAAATTTCTATCACATCATACGCAACACTAGTTATGAATTTTCACAAGTTCAATTAACATCATATTCCCTCATATTACTGCTAACTACAATATATAATTGAAGTAGATTTGCTGGAAACAATGATAAAAAATAGTGCTCGCGATCATATCCTAAGAGAATCAAACGTATTATTAATTACATAGTTGGCCTGAATAAAAAAATAAAAACAATCAAGAGATCGATGAAGGATATGCATACCAAATGTAGCAGAATTAAACGTGGTCCAGCCATCCTTTACGCTTCTTTGACCAGTAACGACGGTCTTGTTGATCCCAGCTCCGATCATCATAATGTACGTTTTGTTTTTCGGAATGTTTACATATTCCTCATAAACACCTTCAGCAATGTTGATCACATAATACCCATTCCCTGGTGCGCTATTGTACGGAGCTGCATTCACCGCATCACTAATATTACCGAAATCAGCCTTTTCCCATGGCCTCGGATTCGGATTCACATACACAACTTTACTCGCATTTACACCTCTGGGAGCCGGATTATGAAACCACAGCCATGGAAATAGTGCTTTAACCAGACCCCAACCGAGCCGGAAAAACGCCAGGGAAACGCTACACGATTTTCGCGCACTCGACCACGGACCGAAGAGGGCATCTAGCAGAACCGAGCCGGCTCCCACTTCTTGGAGCCCGGTTCGGCAGGTTTCGTAGTTGGTTATGGTTGCACTGAGCAATGTGTGCATCTCTTCTGATTTCGAAGGTGCGAGGGTATCGACGGCTAGGATTGATTGCAGAACCGTAGACAGGAAATCTTGGGTCAGGAAACCGAGGGCTTGGCAATCTTGCAGAGCGCGAACTGTGCTTTCCGGGTGATTTTCCGAGCTGAGATGATGGTTGATCAGAGAAGTGAAATCTTTGGTGAGTGATATGGAGTTTTTGATGGAATTGCGACCATCGTCGTGAACGGTCGCCGGATTAGTGGTCGGAAAAAAGGATCTGCAGAATGGTAAGTTGTTACAGATGGTGCCTAGAGAAGTCTGGGCATGAATGGAGGTCGCAAGGAAAGAAAGGATGAAGAAAATGCAGGTTTTGGATTGCATGGTTTTCATGGCTATGTACTAATTAACTCGATTAATTTACTATGCTGTATTGCTGATCTTTCCTTCATTTATATAGAGTTTGAGGAACCAAAAAAGCTTGAATATATTCCATACTATTTCATGCACGTCCAGGCTACGTCTTCAATGCGCTGTTTCTTCTGATCGAGATCAAATATTCCCATATTCACAATATAGTTGTCTTCAGCTGACAAATATGATATCGTTATTATAATGGAATTAATACTCAATTTAAGACCTTTTTCAAAAATAATTAAATTAAATAGCAACCAAGCTATTTACATGATTTTCATTAAAAAAATCTAATAAATAGTTTGCAGTATTGTCCTGTTAATATTAAATAACGTCTCTACCTGCGCATGCACGAACCACATTATAACAAGTGATCAAGATTACAAACACGTTCTACCTTGTTAACTGACGATCTGCAATGTTAATGTGTTACCCAATGTAAACAATTTTTTTTGTAAATAAAAAGTAAAATATCAAAAATAGAAGTGAACTGAAAATAGCTAGTGCTAATAAGTCGGAGAGTCAGAGATCGGTTGAGTGAAGATGAGAAGTCAAACAAATATTTAAATATCCTCGTGTTCGTATTTAAAGATGGAATTAAATTTTATGCATGAGTAATAATTGCCTCTATAACATGCCGGGTTTCGAGGCCAACTCAAGAAAGATTTGAAATTTAGTTTTTTTATATAACATAATCAAAATGTTCAAGCTGGTTCGATCAAGTATACTGTTCTCATCAATAATAGTACTCATCAACTTAGAGTATTACATCAATATCCTATGATTTTGACCATATAGTTTGAACTGACGGTTACAAAAAGTTCTTGGTAGAAAGAGTTACCCTTTCATAAACCCAACAAAACCTATTCATTTGGACCGAGGGATGAGAGCGTCCCACAATAAAACTGGGCTCATATTTACCTAGTTAATGGAGCCTTCCGTTATCCTATCACTTCAAATACAAATACTAATTTTACATTTGTTTCTACAGAGACTAAGTACTATAAAGAACCGTTATCGGTTGAAATTGTCTAAATGAAGTTCAACCCCGCCGTAGCTGTTAGTTTTTAGGTTGTTGGTGTCGCCAAAGGTCAATCGGCTCACGTGGACCGACTCAACAATGAGATTCGTTATGAATTTGTACGGAATGATAATATATATACCAAGAATTATGAATGATTAAAGAAATTGACTGAAAGATTAAGAAAATTGAATGAAAGATCAAATTAACTGAAAGATTAAGGCAAAACATGAATGGTCAAGGGAACTGACTGAAAGATCAATCAAAATGCCTAAGATCAAGCAAAAATAGTAAATGCGTGCTCATTCACTTGGCCCTTGATCTCTACAAGAACAGGTCTCATCCAGAGTAAAGGATTACGTTGTATTCTATATAATAATTTCTTTTACAATAATTAAAAAGTTTAATTTTTTTAAAAAAAAAAAAAACAACTCGCAAATGGTCACTTGGGTACTCAAGCCGAATTTGATCCAGTTAATTTAAACCAGCTCATCATGTAAAATGTCTGCATGTTCATATTCTTAATACGAAATCTGATTCTATTTTCTGGCAAGATATCCTCGAACATGTAGCCTTTAAAGGTCAACTGATCAAACGAAATTTTAAAACACGCTTCTTAATCACACAAAATGTGCTAGCTGGTAGTTGAATTTTGATAACATAGCGTCTAATATTAATAATAATGACAATCGGGATATTCTGTATCTTTACTACACCAAAAAAAATATATCTATTCGATGGAATAAAATTCCATAAACAATTTTGAAATACTTAATTTAGTATAACGGTAAGACAACGTCTCTTGTAAGGTCCCCTTACGATAAGGGTATGACAAAACGAGATCATTTTATACAAGATTGGGGTTACTATACAAATTATTTTAATTATTTGTACCATAAACATAAAAGATTAATGAAATAAAGTGAAAATATTACCCAAAACTTAAAAGATCAACTCAAATAAAGGTCAAATTCAAGTATAAAAGCATCAAACAAAAACAAAAATAACTCAAATAATTAAAATAAGGGTATAATAATCCCAAATCTGATAACATGTGGTGTTCTTTTGGGTTGCCCTTATCATAAACTGCCCATATTTGAGACTTTCTGTAATTGTAAATATAGTTTATGATTTTACTTTTGATAATTGAAACTTAATTTGAAATTCGATCCTAGATATATCGAATTAAAAGTTTACAAATAAAATAAATGTATAAATATTATCAAACCATGTTGTGTATTAAATATTCTCTGTACCAGCTGATTTGTACAGCCGACTTTTCACGATTATCAATACACATCTTTGACTACTAATTATATTTTTAACTAGATATATTATTAATATATAAAACTTTTGATATTAATAAATTACATGTAATGGCGATTCCAACATTATTAGATACGATAATAATTTGTGGGAAAGTGATAAGCAGATTGAGAACAACTTGGCTGTTGTGATAGCTCGGGCCAATGATCTGTTTAACTCTAAGATCGAAGATGGCGGTCATACCTACAGCCTCATTGAGCACTGCAAGAATCGCATTAATCCTATGACCATAGAGGAGTTGTGGTCAGACCTCCGCTGTGATGAGCAGACCTCCGCCGTTGAAAATCCGTTGGAGCCGACCACTACGCCACCTGTGCAAGATGATGGGCAAAGTCAAGAAGCGATCACGTTTGCGGTGACTCCTTGCGGGGCGAATTCTGCTGTGGTGACTCCTAACTAGGCGGATGCTGAGGCCGTCAAGGCTGCTGAGGTGGATGTGGCGAATGCATCGGTTGAGAACGCTCAGGCAGAATGCATCAGCTGGCCCCTTAGGCATGGGGAATGTCGCCAGTAATGATGTTACCGATCTTTGAAATAAACTATCAGGCTTGTTAGTTTATTTTCTTTAAGTGAAAGAAGGGCTAAAATGGTGTTTATAAGAGAAGTAGACACCAAGCTTTTGAAGTGGGACACAGAATGCTTTTGGCCAACACCTGAGGGATACCATGTGAGAACTTATGGGATTGTGGGGTTCAAGTCGACCCTGGAAGGGAGTCCAACACATCATCTTTTCTTCATGCCGTACAGTGCTGAAACCATGGATCATCTCAACATGTGGTTTACTGCCGCGTTGGAAGAACTGCCCGCATTAGTTGCGGGTGGTGACAGCTCTGCACTTGTCAATGATCTTCTGTAAGAGCTGATGCTGTTTAGGCCGTCGCTGTTTCTGGGAGGAGAGGATCATCAAGGCACTTGCATTATCATGTACAACATACATGCGAGGGAAAATGACGAGGTTGACAGACTTGATGGCTTGAAGGTCGCGAAGGTTGCTCTGGATGAAGAATGCAGGGAACTGATTGGTTGGTTGATGACTCTGCTCCCTGCTTTGGTTGTGGTGAATCAGGATGCCAAGATGGAGCAGATATCTTCAACCATCATCAAGAAAACATGTGATGAGAGTGTGAGGAGCAGGTGTTCTATCTGATTGGTTGATAAAAGGAACAAGGTGCAAACCTCGTGCAACCATATCTTCGATCTGGCATGTTTTGGGCAGTGGTTGGTGACATCCATGGAGAGTGGGAGGAAAGCAACATGCCCAATGTGCATACATCTACTTTTTGCTTGAATATATGGTGTGAAGTTCCTTGCATTAGCTGTTTGGTGGTGACATTTCTTCACTTGTCAATTGTCAAGGATCTTGTCATTATCAGCAGATCTTCGTGGACAAGCTGGCTAAATTTTATTTTTTTATTTGATCTCCGCTACTCTTGCTGCCGGTAAGGAAATATGTGCTATGGAGTTTTATCAGCAAATGAAGGAGGAGCATCCAGATCCATCCATCATTGTATGAGAGAGTGATGAGCGCTCTGTTGATTTAAAAATGATTACTCAGAATTTAGATCCTCAAGCGCTAATTCAAACCTCTCCTATTTGGATGTTGCAAAGTCGCATTAGCACGATATTTCGTGAGTTTGGCATCACTAAGTCGACGACTGATGACTCTCCTACCTTTGTATCTTCGTCTGGAAAAAAGAAATCGCCTATGGAAGGCGCGTTCCAAGATGATTCGGCCGCTCTTTCGGAATTTTCGTTCGATAGAAATATCAGGAAGGGGAATCGCTATGAATTTCATGATATCATCTCGCAGTGTTTACTTGATGTGGATTATGTTGCTCTCCACGTGTCAACCTTATATTTGCCTCCTGGGTCATATAATTGGATCATTGATATGGGGCGTAAACTTCGCGCCGTTCTTCTTACATGTCGTGAGTGCGAAGACTCATGGGCTAAAATCAATAAAGAGATCGAGATTTCGAAGGGCGAATGGTATGAGTTATGTTCTCAACATAATGAGTTGATTCATACTCATCGCACTCAAATGAAGACCGTTGTTCAGCAAATCAGGGACTTGCGTGTTCGCTCTGAGCGAAAACTTGATGAGTGTCAGATCCAGAAGGATAGTCTTCTCCAGGCTGCTCATAATGAGGAGGTTTTGAAGAAGACGATTTTAAATCGCAATCAGCAATGTGAGTGTTTCCGTCTTGAGGGCGAGAGCTGGCGGAAAAAGTATGATTAGCAATATGCCATAAATGTTGATTTGGCAGCTAAGTATGATGATATGGAGAATAAGTATAATGAGGTAGCTGGGTTATTGAAGGAAATGGAGTCTCATTTGCATGTTGTTGAGCAGGAGAACACTGATTTGAAAGGGGAGTTATATTCTTGTGATGAAGGCAAAACTCGGCGTATATATTCTTGTGATGAAGGCAAAACCCGGCGTATCCAGCATATATTTACGAATGGTGATTCAACTTGGAGTGCTGATTCTGTTATGAATGAGTATATTGAGAAGCTGCAGCATACCATTAAGAAGCAGGAATTAGAAGTTTCCCGGTACCATGATACATGTTACGTGATGGGTCTGCAGCTTGGCCGAGATGGTTATGGTCTCATTCGTAATTTCAGGGAGTATTATGAACAAGAGTTAGCCAAGATGGATGCTAACAATGAGGATAAAAGAGGGTCCGCTTATTCTTACATGCGCGCCCAGTTGAACGATATTATTCTTAGGGAGGTTGAAGATCCCGAAATATCCCGAATGTGACGTCGCCGGGATGTTGGATTACCTATTAATGATACCCAGAGGCGTGTACAAAGTGAATCGCCTCGTGGAGGTTCCTTTAGGGGCGAATCCTCCCGTGGCGAATCCTCTCGTGGCGAATCTTCCCGTGGAGGTTCATGACCGTGGAGGGAACGGTCGCAGTCGGTCAGGACGTGGAAGAGGTCGTTCATGATCATGTATTTTAGTCTTTTATTGTAATGGATGTTTTCCATCTTTTCCTTGGAAATATTTATTTCCTTGTGGAGTAACAATTTTTGTAAGAAATGTTATTCTTGGTTACTTTTGTCATCAACGTATGGTGATTGAGATAGTAGAGTTGTAATGGTGTTTGCCTTTGTTACTCTTTATAGAGTTACCTATAGATAGGTATAAATGTTATCGCCAGTTGATTAACGACTTCAATAGGCGTTTTGCTGACTATTAGACATGTAGTCTTTTTATATAAGTCAGGTATGTATACGGCGGCGATTGCCTTTGCGATTATTATGTCGTACTGCCAATTTACAAGGCGAATACTACATGTAGTGGCATTGTGTCAATGCTTTTTATTTATGTATGTGCAACCCTTAGGTGATTTTATACATAAAATTTGATGCCGAAAGATAGGCTTTTTTGTTTATATATACATATATATATATACAAATGATGATTATATCATCTTAGAAATTTGTATGTACATTCTTGAAAAGAAAAACAGACCAATGATAATATCATGGTTTGTATACACGGGTTATACTATATGCCTCTTCTTAGGTGTAGTATCTTCTGAGATTCGCGGCGTGCCAAGAGTTTGGCACTATGGTGTCATCCAATCTTGCTAACTTGTAGGAGTTGGATTGCCTAGCCTCGATAACTTTGTATGGTCATTCCCATTTAGGGCAAAGCTTTCCTGTTTTCTCTGCCAGGCTTGCTTCATTCTTCCAGAGGACTAGGTCTCCTACTTTGAATCTAATTTACCTGTTGCGGCGATTATACGCTTTTGCAACCTTTTCTTTGTAGCTGGCATTTCTCACGTTCGCCCTCTCTCGTTGCTCTTCAAGCAAGTCCAAGTCAAGCCTCATGGTTTCGTCATTCTGAGTTTCTTCAAAAGAAGTGACTCTGGGCGATGGTGTTATTAATTCTACAGGATTCATCGCCTCATGTCTCTCCATCTCTCCATCCTGCCTTTGACTATGTCTACTATTGGACTAGTCTTCGTGGGCTTTGATATACCTCAGTGTCTTGGTAGTTAAGTCGATTGGGCTTCATGGCCTAGTATATACCAAAAGGCGATACAGAGAGGACTTGGTGATTCCTGAAGGCCATCCAAATGAGGCAATGCAAGCTTGTATTGCAGGAATCGTCCACGTCTATTGTCCGAGTTTGTTATATATAGACAAACAGGGTGGAGAAACGAGAAGAAGAAAGTTTGCTTGGATAAGAACAAACGTCGTTGATTCTCAAGGAAGAGGAAGTTCTACAGGAAATGTACTTGGCAAGCAGGAGAAACGTAGTTGTTTTGCAAGACAACCATGAGAAGCGTGGTTGAACTGGCACTTGGCACCTGAGCGTGCACATTTACAAGAAGAGGATAATGACAATCATAGTCGAGTCCGAGAGCACTCTTAAACTACATTGATTGTATTCTACTTGATGTTTCTTGTACTGGGCATGACACCACAGATGTAGGTAGTGGACCCAAAATTTGTGTAATCAATTATGCGTGTTCTTTCTTTTCAACATTTATATCTTAGAACTAATCGTTTCGTGTTATAACCCAAAAGAACGGAACCGATCAAAACTTGGTAAATCCAAACTTACAAGTTCTCCATGTTCGAGTTCATATTGGTATTTTTCGTCTCTGGACTAGTGCTTGCCGGTGTACCAGAAATTCTTATGTATTGGGACAAGGATATGAGGACTACGTTTTTCCCAATGAAAATTCGTCGGATAAACCATCTTCAACAATAGTCTTGAATACGGCTCGAAGTGGTCAAGGTGTGTTTCTTTCCCTTGTCCTTATTAGAAGGCAGTCCACGTCCGCCTACAAGCCACATTTTAAAAGTATACTAAGAAAACTATTATATTGATGGGTATCCTAATCGACTCCTTTTATCAATAAGGAGCAAGTGAGGCATACTAAAGTAGTGTTTTTTATAAAATAAATTCCAGTCCCACCCTAATAAAATGAAATACTGATGATCAGACAAAAAAATTGAAAGGAAAAGAGCTGTTTATAAATAGAAATCCTTGTTCTAATTAATTAAGTAAACAACAATGTAGAGTGGAAAAATGTCAATCCCTTAATCAATGAATTCCGATCAAACTAACCCACCATAGAAAGGAACACCGGTTCCGTTCAGCCAGTCATTCCCCGCTACAAATTGTGATACAGTGAAATCAGCAGCCTTAGCCTCATCAATGATATGGAAGCCAGGCCATTTAATCCTGCCAGTGGTCATAGATCCAAGTCCCGTGTTGTTATACTCCGCATAATACAACGTATCTAATGAAGCATTACCTGATAACATCTCTACATAACCATTTGGGTCAATGAACGCGTCCAAGTACGACTGCATAACCACAGTTCTTGAAAACTTCTTCCACGGCTTCCCTAGGTAAGTTCGGGTGGTCCCGTCGCTGGAAGCCAAATCAAGCGCCGGTGTGATGGTACAACCTTGGATCGAAGTCCCAGTGTTCTGATTGAATTCAGTTCGGCCCTGAGCCATGATAGCATTTGACTGATTGTGCAATGGGAGACGAGCATAAATGTTGCAGCCTTGGAAAACTACGGCAGCATTTCCAAATATGAAATCCATGGTTCCATAAATGTCACATTCTTTGTAAAATTGTGTCATAGAGTGAGTGTATAAGGTATCTTGGTATCCTTCAAAACTGCATTGGTAGAAGGCCGATAAATCTGCGCCGCATCGTAGTGCTACCGCTTGATGCTTTATTGCTCCTGCAGTGTTTCGGAAGGTAATCTTCTGAGCAACAAAGCCTTTCCCAAGAACAGCTGTCGATGACATAAAATGGTTATATAAGGCTTCAATAAAAGAGAACTAGTGATGTAAGTGTGTAACCCCGGCCTATTATTTTTCTTAACTAATAAAAATAGTTATTAAATAGAAAAATTCTACCATTCAGTTTATAGAATTTAACTGGATGTTTAGCCAATTATTATCCAATAACAATCTGACATATCAGTTGTTTGAACTATTTACTATATTTACATGGGAGTTTTAATTAAAATATTAGAATATAATTGCGGTATACACAGTTAGATTAAATCCAACAGCTGTGGATTACATGATTGGATCTTTAGTCAGCAGATATTTACATGATTTGAAATTAATTATTAATCAATAGAAATTCGATCGGGATATTATCCAGTATAATTTAAAAGAGACGATGAAACAAAATAGTACTCTCCCAAGAGAAAAAGTCAAACTGATTGTTAATTAATTGGCCTGGATAAGTTATTAAAAAAATCTCAGGAGATCGATGAAGGATTTGCTTACCAAATGTGGCAGAATTAAACGTGGTCCAGCCATCAACCACGCTTCTTTGACCAGTGATGATGGTCTTGTTGATCCCAGCTCCGATCATCATAATGTACGTTTTGTTTTGCGGAATGGTAACATATTCTTCATAAACACCTTCAGCAATATTGATCACATAATACCCATTTCCAGGTACGGTGTTGAACGGAGCTGCATTCACCGCATCACTAATATTACTGAAATCAGCCTTTTCCGATGGCCTTGGATTCGGATTCACATACACAACTCGACTTGCATTTACAGTACCTCTGGGAACCGGATGATGAAACCAGGGAAATAGCACTGCTCTAGCCAGACCCCAACCGAGCCGGAAAAACGCCAGTGAAACGCTACACGATTTTCGCGCACTCGACCACAGACCGGTGATGGCATCCAGCAGAACCGAATCGGCTCCAACTTCTTGGAGCCCGGCTTGGCATGTCTCGTAGTTGGTTATAGTGGCGCTGAGCAAAGTGTGTATCTCTTCGGACTTTGATGTCGAAAGGCTGTCGAGACCGAGGATGGATTGCAGTGCCGTAGACAGGAAATCTTGTGTCAGGTGACCGAGGGCTTGACAATCTTGAAGAGCACGAACTGTACTTTCCGGATGATTTTCCGAGCTGAGATGATGGCTGATCAGAGAAGTGAAATCTTTGGTGAGTGATATGGAGTTATGGATGGAATTTCGGCCGTCATCGTGAACGGTCTTTGGGAAAAAATATCTGCAGAATGGTAAGTTGTTACAAATGGTGTCTATATTCTGAGCATGAATGGAGACCGCCAAGGAAGTGAGGAAGAAGAATAGTGAGAAAATGCAGGTTTCGGTTCGCATGGTTTTCATGGCTATGTACTGAACTCGATGGAGTGAATGTATTATACAGCATTTGCTGATCTTACTTTCATTTATGTAGACTTTGGATTCGTGCACGCCTAGGCTACGTCTTTTATGTGATGTTCTTAAATTATTAGGTGTTCGATCCTAAATATATGATCTCAGTGAATATATGATCTCAATAAAAATGTAGATGTGTTCATGGCCAACTCAAGAAATTAAAGATTTGAAATTTTGTTTTATATAATCCAAATGTGCAAGCTGGTTGAGGATACTGCGATCAAATAAACTGTTCTTTTTCAAAAAACGGTTTTTCTAACGAGTGCCCATGGGCACTCGTTAACATGGATGAGATTCCATGGATTAGTGTGTAGTTCACGTTGGTAATTGTAGGAGTAATTAATTGCGATCAATTCTACGTTACTTACGTATGAATGCATTAAATTTACTTGATAAACTCATATGTTGTTCTTAATTACTTTATATTTACCACATACTTTGTTTCTTTTAACGGTAAACACATCCAGTACTATATATTTACCACTTGCCTTTGTTTCTTTTACCGGTAAACACATCTATTTATAATCCGTTTCTTTGTATTTTTTATGGATAATTATTTATCTTCACAACATCAGTATTCAATGGTTATATTTTAGCGTTTATAAACCCACCAAACATTACTATAACAAAAAATTGTATTACTTGTATACGGATAGCTTTGTAAATGATGTATATGAATTTTTTTGAAATAAAATACATGTAATAAACATATTAAACACTAATTAAGCAATGATAAATTCTAACATATAAAATATTATTATCTTGGAAATTTTATCGAATGATATATTATTTAAATATAATAAACACAATCTATTTTGAATTTAAATACACAGTGATTTCAAATTGAATAATATCCATTTAAGATATTACCATGAATAATTATCAATCGTTAATATAATTACCATGAAAGAATCCAAACACATGGTAAATATAAAGTAACTATACAAATAAATGTATTTACCAAGTAAAATTAATGCATTCCCATCCAATTAATGTAGAGATCATCGTAAATAATTGATTCTGCAATTACCAACATTAACTACACAATTATCTATGGAATCTCATCCTGTTAACGAGTGCCCATGGGCACTCGTTAGAAAAACCGTTCAAAAAAATAATAAAAAATAATCATCCCATTAATAATTTAGGGGTCTGTCCACATGGATATCCTGAACCGACTACTACAGAAATCTTATCTAGAAAGCAATGTGCACATCCATAAACATAGCCAAAATATCTCTTGTACTAACACAAAATGGGGTGAAACTAGACCCATCCACAGTTAACTGATCCCATCAATCCCATCATCGTTTTTTGTTTTCTGTTTCGTAACATCACAAGTATGGTAACGTTGTTTTTTAACATCAGGTGATTTTGTGTTATTTGTTAAATGCTAATGTATTTAAATAGTGCGATTAAATAAATGTAAGAAAGATGAAATGTGATTTATAATAAAAACGTACACTCTAGTTGAGCATACGATCAAATAAACTATTCACATCCCGTCTCTAACTTTTAGTGTTCAATTGAATTTTATTACTTTTTAGTTTTATACAGTCGAGTGGGTAGTTCGCATCAAATTTTTTGTACTCAAAATGAATTTAAAACGGGTCTTTTAATTTAAACCAGGTCATCAATGAATTGTGTTAAAAGTCTCGCATATACATATTTTAATACGAAACCCGATTTTCTTTTCTGTCTATGATATCCTCGAACATGCCACGTTTAATGGTCGTCACAACAGAAATTTTTAAACACGATTTATAATCAAATTGTGCTAGCTGTAGTTGAATTTTGATAAGACAACGTAATATTATTTAAGGACGGGCAGATTCTCAAATTGAAACACTATATAATCATATTTAATATGTAAAATATTAATCTTATAAGTAAAAAATAAGACATGAAAGTGAGAAAATCAGTAATAATAAAATGATCGATCATGCTTAATATATAAGGTTAAGTTTAAAAGTGAGAAGATCAACCTTTGTCCCTAGTCTCAATTAAAACTGATCTCACAATAAATTTTCCCTTAAAAGACCAATTAAGAGACCAATTGGATATTTTGTACTCCACCAAAATGTGTATACTTTTATACAAATTTTCATTTGACACCTGTCTCTACAGAGACCAATAGGTTAGTTTCAACCCCACAACCGCTATTAGATTTTAGGTAGCTGGTGTCGCCAGAGCTCAGTCGTCTCACATGGACCGACTCGAGACTAAACTTCGGTGTGAAATTTGTATGAAATAACAGTAATTTACCAATGATTAGATATGCTCAAGGAAATTGACTGAAAGATCAAATTGAAAGATCGAGGTAAAAAAGAATGCTTAAGAGAACTGACTAAAAAATCAAACAAAAACAGCAAATGTTCATTCTCTTGACCCTTGATCTCCACAAAACAGGTTTCACCCACTCTCAATCTTAATGCTCCTTATACAATTTTCAAATTGAGTAATGCAGTTCTACATAGTATCAAAGAGGTGTCAGATACTTTTTGTTTCAAGTAAATTAATATTATTGATTAAAGAGGTGTCTTATGTTGAGTTTAACTAGTGTTAAGGGATCATAAATGATTAGATATCTTCAAATTATCATTGTACTAATATTTTACCCTCACGCAACCACAAAAAAAATAAAATTAAACTGAAACGTTTATACTGCAATTGGAGCAGGAAATTTGAAATATGATGGAATAAATGCTTTTCAAAAGAATCGGTGCCGATAGAAAATCATAAATTACAAATATACCGTCAAACAAAACGCAACTTATAATTTAAACGTTTCCCTTTAAAACCAAAACAATAGGATTTGGTGAATGTAAAATCCAGGGCCTGTGAGCTACCCTTTCCAATTAATTCAAACCGCTTCTGTACGGAACACCGGTTCCGTTCAACCACTCATTCCCTTGTACGAGATTGGAGACGGTGAAGTTACCGGCATCGGTCTCGTTAATCAGGTGGAATCCAGGCCAAGTAACCCTGTTAGCAGTGTCAGATCTAGGGCCTGTGTTGTTAAACTCGGCATAATACAGCGTGTCCAGTGAAGTATTCCCTGACCATTCGGCCCAACCTGCCGGATTAATGAACTCATCCAAGTACGTTTGCATGACCACGGTCCGCGAATAAGTTTTCCAGGGCCTTCCAAGGTAAGTATTCGTGGATCCACTGCTAGACGCCAAATCAGGCGCAGGCTTGACCGTACAGTTTTGAACTGATGTTCCCGTGTTCTGGTTTATGTCGGTTCGGCCCTGAGCCGTGACGGTGTTGAATTGGCCTGGCATTGGAAGCCGTGGGTAAATGTTGCAGTCTTGGAGAACGACAGCTGCGTTTCCGAAGATGAAATCCACTGTTCCATAGATGTCGCACTCCTTGTAGAATTGCCTCATCGAGTGAGTGTAAAGCGTGTCCTGGTAGCCTTCGAAACTGCATTTGTAGAAGGCCGATAGATCCGCGCCACTCCTCATGGCTACAGCCTGGTGCTTTATGGCTCCGGCCGTGTTCTGGAATGTTATCTTCTGAGCCACAAATCCTTGAGCAACAACAGCTGATATATATATACATATTAGTTAGCACTTTGATCAAATTGTTAAGTAAAATTACGAAAATGCATAATACCATAAACTTGCTTACCAAATGAGGCAGAGTTAAACGTAGTCCAACCGTCGACAACGCTTCTGTTACCGGTAATGATGGTCTTGTTGATCCCAGCGCCAACCATCATGATATACTTTTTGTACTTCGGAATGACAATATACTCTTCATAAACACCCTCGGCGATGGAAATCACATAATACCCACTTCCGGAAACTGTATTGTTCGGTGCTGCATCCACAGCGGCGGTTATGTTGCTGAAATCAGCCTTCTGCCCCGGCAGCGGATTCGGGTTCACGTACACAACCCGGCTGGCGTTAACGCCGACCGGAACCGGGCTAAAGAACCAGAACCACGGCCAGGAGCTTATAGCGCCGCCCCAACCGCGCCGGAAAAAATCCAGGGCAACACTGTTCGACATGCGTCCGTTCGACCACGGAGCGTAGAGGGCATTGTACAAGTCTGAGGGAGCGCCGACTTCCTTAAGCCCCTCGAAGCACGTCTCGTGGTTCGTCTGCGCCGCGCTGAGCATTGTCTGCAAATCCTCGGCTTTCCGGCTCTTAAGCGAATCGGTGTACTGGATAGATTGCAGCGTGCTGGACAGGAAATCCTCGTTTAGGGCAGAGAGGCCTTTGCAATCCTGAAGCGCGCGTTTCGTCGTTTCAGGATGATTGTAGCTGGGGCTGAGATAATTGTTGACTAAATAGCCGAAGCTTTTTGTTCTTAAGATGGAATCATAAACGGAATTACGGCCGACGTCGCGAACCGAAGCGGATTTGTTCTGGGAAACGATGGCTTTGCAGTAGTCAGGAAAGAGTGAGTAGCTGCAAAACGTTGCAGGATCTTGAGCATGGACAGAAACTGAGGAAGAAATGAGGAAGAAGAATAAGATCATGGAAATGCAAGTTTTACACTGCATGGTTTTCATGCCTATTGTGACTTAATGTGATGGAGAATATTTGGTGGATTCATGAGCTTTAGGGCTCCTTATTTATGTAGAATTTGTGGAAAATGACAAAAATAAGTCAAATGTTCCCTTGCTAATGGCTCCCATGTCTTCTTCCATGGAACCTTAAAAGTCAAACTGTAGGTGCATATACGTATCATAATAGTCCTAGTAAGGGAATGTTACCAACTTCGAACATGCTGCGATGTAAGGGAATGTCACCAACTTGAAAAATCATTCCTTTTTATATAAAAATTCAATAAATTATATATACAAATATAAAAAATTAAAATTTAAAAACATATGAACCCTTTCAGAAAATTTTCAATTTGAACTTTCATATACCAGCCTATAATTTTCCCCTCTTCTAATTTTAATGTAGAGAAATATTTCAATACTCAATTAACTTTTGAAGGGCGGTGTGCATTTGTTTTTTTAAAGACAAAACCACTAATTGGTGTGAGGATTATATTGCCTTCCCAATGCCGGTTATTTTCATTCTTCAGTTTGACCTAGGTGGTGTGACTTTGTTTTCATTGTTTAGTTAAATTTTAAAAAACCATCAATATTTAACGAGATATATCCGAGATCGAGTAATATAAATATATATATATATATAGATATAATCCTTAATGCTATTTCTCTTTTGGTACATATATGTTATATAGACATTTAATTTGTCCTGAAAAAATATACGTGTAACGTGTAGAGCTGGTAATTTTGGCTTAGTTGGCATATATTCAAACTAATTTTATACATGATAAAGATTTATTATATTCAATTTATTGAAATAAAAAATATATATGTAATGATGTAGAAAATTAATATTAATATAGAACCTAATAGTAGGTTAGATCTTGATATATATATATATATTTTTTGACAGACGGGCTTACTAGCTAGCCGAAAACTTGTCAGGATGAATTATGCTAAATCATCTTGCTAAAGCATGTGTAATTGCTTCTTTTTAAAATTAAACAATCATCAAGACGCGCGGAGGGAGTTATAATATTATTCCCCAAACCTAAAAAAACAAAACTGAGTAAGGTGAGGATTATCAAAAAATTAAGTTAACATGCCAGAACTGCACTGATTCCGAGTATATTACATTCAAACGAAACAAAATGAACCCTAGAGCAATGTCCCTTTGTTGAATTAACACTAATAACCGCTGATACATGTGTTAATATATATATGTAAAGGGTAGTATAGTCATTTGACTTATAGAATAGGAAGACTATAAAACCAACTCTTGTAAGACCTTATTTTTATTCATTCATTCATTCATATGCAAGCCATGGTTGGCTCCCAAATCTATTCTATAGTCTAACATGGTATCAAGAGCATTGGTTTTGATCCTTGGAAAAGTTGTTAATCACATACCCAACAACGCTGATCGAACTGGGGCTGTTTGTGTTTTCCGGATTAGTGTTCTTCGTGAAGGTATTTTTCCGATCTATCAGTTGTTTTTTTGGATTGTTGGTATTGGGTTGATTCAATTTCGTTTGAATTGGGGCTGTTTGCTTGTGTTATTGGTATGCACATTAGGGTTTGCTTGTGATTTGGGGTTTTTCAAATTGGAGTTTGTTGTTGGGATAGTTTGTGATTGTTGGGTTTCCGCTCTCGTGCTTGTGTTTGTTGTCGTTTTGGTGATTGGATTACTTTCGGCCAGTTTGTTGATCTCAGATTTGTGCCTCCAAGTTTGGTTGTGTTCTTGTGCGTTTGAATTTCTAGACTTATAATCATGGTGGGTGGTAGGGATGATTCCCTTCAGTCGATTAGTGTACAATTGGATGGTAAGAATTACTCTAATTGGTGCTCTGTGATGAGGAACTTTTTGCGTGGCAAATATATGTGGGGTATATCTCTGGTACGAAGAGGCTGCCCATTTTAGGAGTTGAGGATTATGAAGATTTGTTGGAGACTTGGGAATCTGAGAATGCAAGGATTCTTACTTGGATTAATAGTTTGGTTGCTCACTCCATTGGTGCTCAGTTGGCCAAGTATGAGACTGCAAATGAGGTCTGGGAGCATTTGGAGAACCTTTATACACAGTCCAACTTTGCAAAGTAGTACCAATTGGAGACTGATATTCGTGCGCTTAGGCAGAATGGGTTGAGCATTCAGGATTTCTATACTGCCATGACTTCTTTGTGGGATGATTTGGCACTCACTGATTCCGCGGAATTGCGAGCATTTGCACCTTATATTGCGAGGCGTGAAGAGCAGCGTTTGGTTCAGTTTCTGATGGCTCTTCGCCATGACTTTGAGGTGCTATGTGGGGCTATTCTTCATCGTAATCCCCTTCCTTCTGTTGACTCCGTGGTGAATGAGTTGCAAGCCGAGGAGATTCGTCTCAAGTCTACGGTTGCACCTGAGCCTCCTCTCGTTCATCCACCCTCTGTTTTTGCTGTCCGAGGTGTAAGTAGCAAGCCCCATGGTCCACGGGTTTCTTCAGATGAGTGTGCATTTTGTAAACAGAAGGGTGCTCTACCACAGCGACCTCATTATCGGCCACCTGTTCCATGGGCACCCTGCCCTCCGGCTGTGCCATTTGCTCGGCCCCATGTTCCTTGGGTGCCTCGTCCACCTCAATTTCCTAAGGCCCTAGCTGCTGCTCCTTCTGTGGATGCTGATTTGATGGAGAAGATTCAGGAGTACATTGCCTCACAGTCACATCCTCATGCCATGGCTGCCACTTATTATCCTTATCCTTCCACTCCTTCTTCCTCCTCAGGTTTTCCATCATCCTCTGTCTCACATACTTGGGTTATAGATTCCGGTGCTACGCACCATATGTCTCCCAATCTTGAGTTTTTTGCTTCTTTATCACCTCATTTATCTCATTCCATCATGACTGCTGATGGCACTTCTATGCCATTGGAGGGTGTTGGTCCTGTTATCACATCACCTGTGTCTCTTGATCGTGTTTATTATATACCTAGCCTTACTCTGAGTTTGTGTTTTGTTGGTCAATTGTGTGATTCTGGTCTAAATGTTTGATTTTCGGATTCCTCTTGTGTTATTCAGGATCGTCGTTCCCAGGTGGTGATTGGGACAGGTTATAGGCAGGGGAGACTTTATGTGTTGGACGAGCTCAAAGTATCAGATATTGTTGCTTCTAGTGTGGACTTGTCCTCATTTCGTTTGAGTAGTTCATCTTCACCATTTTATTTGTGGCATTCTCGTTTGGGTCATGTTTCTGCTCCTCGTTTAAGATTTCTAACCTCTACGGGAGCTTTAGGACCATTGAACTCTCATGACATTTCTGATTGTAGTGGTTGTAAACTTGCAAAATTTTCAGCTCTACCTTTTCAGAACAGTATTTCATCATCATTTGCTCATTTTGATCTTGTGGACTCTGATGTGTGGGGACCCTCTCCCGTATCTACGAAAGGGGGTTCTAGATGTTATGTTTCTTTTGTTGATGACTTCACTCGTTATACTTGGGTTTATCTTATGAAACATAGATCTGATTTCTTGGATGTTTATCGTGATTTTCGAGCCCTTGTTAGAACTCAACATTCAGCTGTCATTAAGTGTTTTAGATGTGATTTGGGGGGTGAATACACTTCTAATGCTTTTTGCTAGCTTCTTTCATCTGATGGCACTATTCGTTAGACTTCTTGTACTGATACTCCTCGGCAGAATGGTGTTGCCGAAAGGAAACATCGTCACCTTGTTGAGACAGCTGGCTCATTCTTGTTGTCAGCCGATGTTCCTAGAGAGTTTTGGGGGGAATCCATACACACGGCTGTTTATGTCATTAATCGTATTCCAACATCTCATAATTCAGGTTTGTCACGCTTTGAAAAATTGTTTGGACACGCACCTGATTATTCCCTGTTACGTGTGTTCGGTTGCACTTGTTTTGTCCTTAAACCCCATGTCGAGCGTTCTAAATTGTCTCCAAAATCTGTGTTGTGTGTTTTCTTGGGGTATGATAGTGGTTTGAAGGGATATCGGTGTTTTGATCCGGTTAGTGGGAAGTTATATGTCTCTCGTCATGTTGTGTTTTTGGAGCATATTTCCTTCTTTTCTATTCCGGCTAGTCCACATAGTCTTACTCAGTCAGATCTTGTTTGTATTGATCCTTTTGATGTCCCCACCAGTGATGTTCCACTACCGGATACTGATACTTTGGCTCCGGAGACTGACACTCCCCTACCTTCTCCTCCACCAGTGTCTCCTCCACATGTCCCATCACCTCCTGAGACTACGATTGTTCCTCTTCGTAGGTCCACTAGTATTCGTAAGTCCACTCAGATGCCTGATTTTGCTTACTCCTCATACTCTCTTTCTTTTGCTTCTTTTCTCGTATCTATTCACTCTTTGTCTGAGCCCACATCCTATAGAGAGGCAGTTTGTGATCCTCTTTGGCAGGCAGCCATGGCTGAGGAACTCACTGCTCTACATCAGACTCACACTTGGGATTTGGTACCGTTGCCTTTGGGAAAACACACTATTGGTTCTCGTTGGGTCTATAAGATTAAGACCAAGTCTGATGGATCAGTTGAGCGATATAAGGCTCGTCTTGTTGCGAAGGGTTATTCACAAGAGTATGGCATGGATTATGATGAGACATTTGCACCTGTGGCCAAGATGACCACCATTCGTATTGTCATTGCAGTTGCCTCTGTGTATCAGTGGAAGATTTTTCAGATGGATGTTAAGAATGCATTCTTGTATGGTGATCTTCATGAGGAAGTTTATATGGCGCCTCCTCCCGGGGTGGAGCATGCGCATGGGCATGTTTGTAGGCTTCGAAGATCTCTTTATGGTCTGAATCAGGCCCCTAGAGCGTGGTTTGAGAAGTTTTCCACTGTGGTCACCTCCCTTGGTTTTCGCCCAAGCTCTCATGATTCTGCTTTATTCCTTAAGCATACAATTAAGAGCCGTATTCTCCTCTCTCTTTATGTTGATGATATTATTATTACTGGTGATGATTGTGAGGGGATTGAGTCCTTGAAGCGCAATTTGGCTCATTATTTTGCTATGAAAGACTTGGGTAAGCTCCGTTACTTCTTGGGTATAGAGGTAGTATCTTCTCCTAAAGGATATCTTTTGTCTCAGTCGAAGTATATAACAGATCTCTTTGACCGTGCCCGTCTTACTGACAATAAGACGGCGGTTGACACCCCTCTTGAGCCTCATGCACACTATTCCCCTAAAGATGGCATTCCTTTGGCGGATCCCACCCTCTACCGTACCCTGGTTGGTAGTTTGGTTTATCTTACAGTTACTCGCCCGGATATTGCACATGTTGTCCATGTGGTTAGCCAGTTTGTTATTGCTCCTACCTCAGTTCATTGGGCTGCTGTCCTTCGCATTCTCAGGTACCTTCGGGGCACTCAGTACTGTAGTCTACTATTTTCTTCTTCCTCATCTTTGGAGTTGCGTGCTTATTCTGATGCTGATTGGGTTGGTGATCCTGATGATCGAAAGTCCACCATTGGGTTTTGCATCTTCCTTGGTGACTCTCTCATTTCTTTGAAGAGTAAGAAACATGATGTCCTTTCTCGCTCTTCTATAGAGGCGGAATACCGTGCCATGGCCTCGACTACTGCTAAGATTGTTTGGTTGCATTGGTTGTTGGCTGATCTTGGAATCAAACTTCATCGTCCTACCCCGCTGCATTGTGATAACCAGAGTGCTATTCACATTGCCCGCAACTCAGTCTTCCATGAACGCAACAAGCATATTGAGATTGATTGTCATTTCACTCGCCATCATTTACAGCTTGGTACTATCTCTCTGCCATTTGTTCCATCATCTCTCCAGATTGCTGATTTGTTCACGAAGGCTCACTCAGTTGCGCGTTTTCGTTTCTTATCAGACGAACTCTCAATGCTAATTGTTGTAGCATCGTGAGTTTGAGGGGGGATGTTAATATATATATATATGTAAAGGGTAGTATAGTCATTTGACTTATAGAATAGGAAGACTATAAAACCAACTCTTGTAAGACCTTATCTTTATTCATTTATTCATTCATATGCAAGCCATGGTTGGCTCCCAAATCTATTCTATAGTCTAACAACATGAACAGTGCAGACCACTGAAAGACTTTTTTTCCGGTAGTGATTTCACACTTCCTTTCTCTACCATAATTGCAATGAAACTCTACTCAGAAACATATGCATTATCAGTAGTCTTTTACATAGTTGGTTTCAAATCATTTGTAGTCAATACCACCAGGAGCAAAATGAAAGGAGATAAAAAGCCACCTTCAAACCACCATACCAACGATTTAGGTATTGGAGGAGAGCACCAAAGTCAAAAATGAAAAACTACATCTAGGGTAAAGTTGTCAATCTACTAATTAACCAGGAATAAAGTCTTGCGAATAAAATTATGATTATATATAAGTCAATTATGTATAGGTTCCCACCAGCAGCTTAATTAATGCCTCATTTTTATAAAAGTCATTCATGAGTGTGAAAAGAGAGGTTTTGGATTCCGGGGGTGAGGTTTCACCGACAATAATATTTCATCTGCCGACGGTGAGGTCTTAATGACGGGCGATGAGGTTATGTTCAATGTTGCAATTTATATTTATAGATTATTACTTAACTTTAATAATCAATATTATTAAATAAACCGTGGTTTTAATAATCAATATTTTGAAAATTTTATCGAATGATATATTATTTAAATACAATACACAATTTATTGTTTGAATTCAAATAAACCGTGGTTTTAAATGTAATAATATCAATTAAAAGATATTTAATATGTTTATTAAAGGGATTTGTTTCTAGATATAGTGATGTTTGATTCATATACTAAAATCTTAAATATGCGTATTATGAATAATCATCGTGAGAATAAACCAAAAAAATGGTAAATATAACGTAATTCTGCAACTATGAGCGTCGTAGTCAACTATGGTGCCTAAATTAAAGGCCCAACAATAACTTTGGCGGATATGCTTAAATGCTAGATGCCCAGAAGAAGTACATTAAAAGAAGATGAGATTCACTGAACCAGAAGTACACATTGATCCGTGCTTCTTTGTCGATCGATTTGCTTTCATTTCATGGGCCAGACTGATCAACAAAATGATCCGCCGGACGTGGCTGCTGCCACCGCAGCACTGTCATCGCCGCCGTTCTCATGGAAAACCCTCCTTACAATCAAATTTATGAACTTTGGAGTACCCTTAGTTACTCGGAAAAACGGCACGGTTAACCGCACGCTGATCAGCTTGTTGAGTTTCCCATTCAAAGTCCGACAAAATCCCACCCCCGTCAACGGCGTCTCCTCCCGTGACGTCACCGTTGACCCCGCACGTAAGCTCTGGTTCCGCCTCTTTACACCGACGCCGGATAAATCTTCTGCTTTTTCTCAGCTTCCGGTGATCGTCTATTTTCACGGAGGCGGTTTTAGTTTCCTGAGTCCTGACATCAGGCAGTACGACGACGTTTGCCGCCGGTTTGCGCTGGAAATCGGTGCCGTCGTTGTGTCAGTGAACTACAGGCTGGCTCCCGAACATCGTTATCCGGCTCAGTTCGAGGACGGATTCGACGTTCTCAAGTTTCTTGACGATAACGTCGCCAGCAAGGGCTTGTTGTTGCCCGAAAAGGCTGACCTCACACGTTGTTTTCTCGCCGGGGATAGCGCCGGCGGTAACTTGGCGCACCACGTTGCAATCCGAGCATGCAACAGCTCAGATGATGAGCTGAAGCATGTTAGAGTGATCGGACTGGCGGCGTTGCAACCCTTCTTTGGCGGAGAAGATCGGACGGTGTCGGAACTAGCACTACAAAAGGTTGATCAGTTGGCTCCGTTGGACCAAACAGACTGGTATTGGAGGGCATTTCTGCCGCCGGAAGGGGCTAATCTTGACCACGAGGTGGTCAACGTTAGCGGGCCGAGAGCGGTGGATATCTCAAAATTGAGTTTTCCGGCGACCTTGGTGGTTGTCGGAGGGTTCGACTCTATCCAGGACTGGCAAAAGAGGTACTACAAATGGCTTAAGGATTCTGGCAAAGAGGTTGAATTGGTGGAGTACCCAACTATGGTTCATACATTCTTCCTCTTCCCGGAACTCAAAGAATCCGATGACTTGATCGCAAAACTCAACCGCTTTGTTTCTTACCAATGCTCAAAATTGTGCAACACGTAAATTATATAGTGTACATTACTATTGTATATTTGCGTGCATATAATATGTATAAAATTGTTCATTCTGCAAAGACAAGAATGGTGCACTATTTAAATGATTTATTATTATTCCCTTATTATTATTATTACAAAACATCATTTAAATAATGAAATGCACATTTATTTAACATGCATTGTATAGCTTTGTAATTGTTTTCTTTCATAAATTATAATTTGAGTTTGTTTTTTTTGATTAAAAAAAAAAAAACATATGTATTCGATCGAATAAAGGTTGTCGCAATCTTGGATGTGCCCTTTTTGTCATACTAAACATTATAAGTTACAATTTTACTAGAGTAATTCTCCTGTGAGGCACCCTCACCCATGAGGCAAGGCCAAATAAGAAAAATTTTATTGCTGCCACCTCATCATAACTCACTACCACCTCATCAAATCACGACGCCACATCATCAAATCTCGGTGTCAATTCATCAACCATGTCACCTCATCAAAACTTTTGTGTCAGTTCATCAAACCTTGTCAAAAAAGAGTGTTTACTTGGTCCTGGCTCATGGGTGAGGCTGCCTCACCCAAGAATTGGTCATTTTACTAACCTTCTATTACAAAAATGTGCAACATCATTAAAAATTGTTGATCGAATTTCGTTAGTAATACTATCAAATTCGGTTTAACAACTGATATAATTTAGCAATATCGCTATCACCAACAAAACATTGCAAAAAGGGTTTGAACTTGGTTCACTCTTCTTAAAATACCGTACCCTTTAAACATTAGGTTAATTATATGTACCAATTAAAACACACGTGAGTTACCGCATGAAATTTACCGCCACTAACTGTAACTTCCCACATGCACACAACATATAAAAACACACACTCGCAGTCTCACACACCAGAAAATCCAGCTAATTATTTTTAATAAAAGACTGGGGATTCTATCTAACAATCTTAAGCAAATAGGTTCATAATTTTTTTAATTTAGGTCTAAGTTCATTTTTTGCTTTAACTGAATTAAATTAAATTGAAATGAAATTTAATACATTGAAAAAAAAAATGAGCATGACTAAATTAATCTGAATTCATTCAATTATAATATATATATATATGTATATCAATTTAAACTTGAAACAACTAGTCACTATCGAAGTTTACCACTTGCCATTCATTCAAGCAATAGCTAGAATCCATCAATGATGACCAGACGCAATTCGCGATCAACAAGAAAAAAAAGTTTCAATCAAATCTCAAAAATGTGAAGTGAACGCTATGAAATTTAATAGATTTCCTTCATTATAATTCAACATCAATACTCTATTCCATTAATTTGAATTTCATCCAAATTTCTCAACCAATGATAACAAAATAAATCATGCTTCGAATTTGGTCTATTATTTTTGTTTCGTAGTATATTTTGAACAAGGGCGGAACTAGGCCCAGGCCTTGTAGGGCCTGGGCCCTATATAAAATTGAAATTTTTGTTTTAATTTTTTATTTTTTTTAAAACAAACCCAAAAATAATAAGGAAATCTTAGATATAAACAGTGTTTTAACTCAAAAAAAATTTCGCGGTCTCTTATCTCTCGCCTCTCACCCAAAAATATAAGGAAATCTTAGACATAAACAGTGTTTTAGCTAAAAATAAATTCCGCGGCCTCTTATCTCTCGCCTCTCACCCAAAAATATAAGGAAATCTTAGACATAAACAGTGTTTTAGCTCAAAAAAAATTCCGCGGCCTCTTATCTCTCGCCTCTCATCAAAAAAATTCGTCGTCGACTATCGCTGTGCCCCACTTCAATTTTATTCCTGGTTCCGCCACTGATTTTGAACATAAAACTTTAACAATGAAAAGAAGAAATAAAATCGTGCTTGTACCTGGGCTTAGAACCTATAAAAGAATCCTACTACTTAAGTGGTTTTAAATTTAAAAAAAAAAAAACCGTGCTTGTAAAGAAATCGCCACGGGGCAGTTTACGTACTGCATAAAAATAAAAAGATCTTTTAGGTCAGGTTTAGTGGATAGGATTCGATAACTTTTATGCGGTGTTGAATTTTGCAATTATCAGCGCCGGTGCCTAAATTAAAGGCCCAGAATTAATGAAACAGAAACTTTGTCGGCTATTTAATGCATTATTAACTGAAGAGATATACAGTACATTACAAGAGATGAAGATTATTAACTGAACCAGAAGTACACTGAGCCCTGCTTCTTTGCCGATCGGTTAGCTTTCATGGGCCAGACTGATCAACAAAATGCTCCGCCGGACGTGGCCGGCGCCGCCGCAGCCTTGACATCGCCGCCGTTCACATGGAAATCCCTCCTTACGATAAAATTTATGAACTTTGGAATACCCATAGTGACTCGGAAAAACGGTACGGTTAACCGGACGCTGATCAGCTTATTGAGTTGCCCATTCAAAGTCCGACCAAATCCCACCGCCGTCAACGGCGTCTCAACCCGTGACGTCACCGTGGACCCCGCACGAAAGCTCTGGTTCCGCCTCTTTACTCCGACGCCGGTTGAAGAATCTTCTGGTTCTACTCAGCTTCCGGTCATTGTCTATTTCCACGGAGGCGGTTTCAGTCTGCTGAGTCCTGACATCAGCCAGTACGACGCCGTTTGCCGCCGGTTAGCGCGGGAAATAGGTGCCGTGGTCGTGTCGGTGAACTACAGACTGGCCCCAGAACATCGTTATCCGGCTCAGTTCGAGGACGGATTCGACGTTCTTAAGTTTCTTGACGATGACGTAACCAGCAAGGGCTTGTTGCTGCCAGAAAATGCTGACCTCACACGTTGTTTTCTCGCCGGGGATAGCGCCGGAGGTAACTTGGCGCACCACGTCGCAGTCAGAGCGTGCAACAACTCAGATAATGAGCTTAAGTATGTTAGAGTGATCGGACTGGTGGCGTTGCAACCATTCTTCGGCGGAGAAGAGCGGACGGTGTCGGAACTAGCACTACAGAAGGTTGATCAGATTGTTCCGTTAGACCGAACGGACACGTATTGGCGGGCATTTCTTCCGCCGGAGGGGTCTAACCGTGACCACGAGGCGGTGAACGTTAGTGGCCCGAGAGCGGTGGATATCTCAAAGCTGAGTTTTCCGGTGACCTTGGTGGTGGTCGGAGGGTTTGATTCTATCCAAGACTGGCAAAAGAGGTACCATAAATGGCTGAAGGATTCTGGAAAAGAGGATGTAGAATTGTTGGAGTACCCAACTATGGTTCATACATTCTTCCTGTTCCCGGAGCTTAAAGAATCCGATGACTTGATCGGAAAACTCAAGCACTTTGTTTCTTCCCAATGCTCAAAATTGAGCAACACATAAATTATATGGTACATTATACCCAGGTACATTACTAGTATAAGTTTGTGTGCATACGTATTAAATTGTCATTCTATTAAGAATGGTGCATGCATAATAGTATACATACGACATATTATTACTATTTCTAATATACACAATTAATAATAACGAAGTGACATTGCACATTCACCATGCATGAGATAAGAGTTGAGAGTGTCGGTTAACCGTGCCGCTTTTTCTATGTTTATAAGTTTTGATGTAATAAGGTTCAAACCAACATCAAACTACTGAGTTCTTCTTTTTGACAATTTGTTGTAAATGATCAAAAAAAAAAAAAAAAAAATTGTTGTACAGAAAGGTCATGAGACCAATCTGAATTGAGACTGGGGATAAGTGTTGATATTTTCATTTTCAAACTTGATATTTTATATATGAAGTATGATTATTCTCACTTTCAAGACTGATCTTTTATATATTAATCATGATTATTCAACGAGAACTCAATTAATTAGTCTTTTGTCATATTGATAATTAAAGTTCTAACGAGGATGTATGTATGATCAAGTCAAGTACATATATATATTATATATATATATAGCAGCGCAGTAGAGGCTGGATTATATTCGGAGATTAATCGATGATTATGACGTTATTGGTTGTGAAATGTGCATCCCATAAAGGTTATCGCAATCTCTGTTACTTCTCCTGTGCTTGTTATAATATGGTCACGTACGTACGTTTTGTTTATTTTATTTTCTGGGCTAACGTTTGGTATATGTTGAAAATAAAATGGACGTGCCTTTTTTCTCATACTAAATATTACATAAATAATAATTGATCGAATTTCGTATGTACGAATTACGTAATTATTATTAAATTTTTTTTTATTTTTTTTTGCAAACCATCGTAGATGAGATGATTATTCATGACTCCTCAACCGAAATAGAAACATAATACACATAAAACCAAAAAGGGTTTTAATGGCTACAAGTTGCCCGAAGGCTGTTCTCCACAAGTGGAGGATAGATTACAGAGAAGTTTCTAACAATAATCAAGACTAAAACTTCTCTGTATCTAAGACCAGCATAGCCTATCTAAAGAGCTAAAACTATCATAACAAATCTACGAAAAAAATTTGGAAAGGGTGTTGAAAGATAGTGGTTATAACCAATAGTACTTCCAGCTAATCTGAGACTAATTAGCTGGCTACAATTTGAATATAGTATCAGACTGTGTCTTGAAACTGCACTCACTTCCTAATTAGTCTCATTGAGAGTGATTAAGATCCCCAACTAATGTAAGAGACTTTAGAGGTTGTTTGTACAGAGACAATACATCAGCAGGCTGCCTAACACGAACTAGGCTGATGAATCAAATGATTCCCAACCCAAACGGTCTACAAATCTGAATCTGACAGAAGCGCCAGAAGGTCAGTTCAAAAATTACCCCGACTTGAATTTCTCCTTTCTGCGATGTAACAGATCGAAAGGCAACAATGCTTAACCAAGCAAAAGGTCCCATCAGAAAAGTAAAGAATTGGCAGACAAACCCACTCGACCAATAGTTGAGCAAAAAAACTCTAATTTAGATGATACTCCCTTTTTCCAAAATAAAAAAAAACTACCCTATAAAATAAAAAATATAAAACTAGAATAAAACCAGATTAACTAAAAATAAAAAGAAGGCATAGAAATGAATAAATAAAAATAAATAAAAAATAAAGAAACCCTTTTCAAGCGACAGACAACAGCGGAGCGCATTAGGTCAGCCTCCAGTACGGCGGCGCTAGGCCCGACTGGCCTCCGAGGCGGCGGCACGTAGCCACACGCTTGGGCGTAAAACTGTTGAAACACATCGTACAGAGTACTGTCGGGCGGAGAGGGAGATGGCGGCGCGGGGGCGCGTCTTACGCAACTCCTTTCCTTACGGCCAGGCTGCGCGGGTTGTCTCCTCCAGGTGGTTCCGGTGATGACGTTGACAGCGGGAAGCATCATCGTTGGCGAGGTGCTCGATAGATCCGATTGGCTTTGGTCTGGACGCCAGCTGCAGCTCGGAGATCAGACTAGCCTTTGCCACCGGTGGGTTGGCCCCACAGATCGAACTTGATTTGTTCCCACCGGCGAAAGTGTGCTCAGATCTGACGGGATCGCAGCTGTCGGAGTGGCGGTGACTTCAAAACCTATGTTCGCGCTGACGCCGTAGTTTCTCGGAGTAGAAAAAGGGCTCGGGTATATAGATAAGGGAGGGGGGTCTAGATTATAACTATGGGGAGGGGTGGGAGAGGTGGCCGCGGCCACCCCGCCAAGGAATAAATTGGATCTGTTCTCGGGAAGAGGGTGGGAGCGTCTGGAGAGGAAAAAGGGAAGGGTGTCCCTGGACGTGATTAAATTCAAGAGCAAGTTTAACATATACTATATATTAATTTCTAAGATGTAGTATGAAAAGCTAAAATCTCCATAATATTTTTGGTCATGTCCAAGAGTTACTGCATTTTGTAACTCTTGCATTGATTATCATTAATATTAGCAACATTTTGATTTTTATTTTCTACCTTTTTTGTTTTAAATAATACATGTTTTTGTGACTTTTGATGTTTTGTGTTGAAGATGAGAGGAGAGAGAGTGGAATTTGAGTTTAAAAAGGGAAATAATGTCATAATGAATGTGATTAGCGCATTAACTTTTTAATCCTCCAAATTTTGTTTCTCTCTCTGCACATATGGATGATGGGTTTCTCTTACTACCCGAATTCCCCATTTTATAGTATCATTTGTACGTAGTATCTTTTGGAACTCAAAAATGGGGTAAAATCTCCAATTTTCTCCGAAATCTACAAAATATAGTACCTCTTGGACTTGCTCTAACAAACTATAACTACAAATAAATTTAGTAAAATCCCTTTAACACCAAGAAATTAAACAGTGTAAAAAGGTTTGAATGTATGTTACGGCATGAAATTTACCGCCACGCACTAACTGTAACCTCCCATGCACGTATAAAAAACACGCACTTACACACTATAAAATCCAGCTAGTGGATTATTTGACAAACTATATGGCCATGAAAATAAGTTTTTACTACCTTCAAAATTTCAATATTCAATATTCAAGATGGGTCAAGTAGGATTTTCATTTATACCGCAAATATTCAATAAAGACTGCACCTTTAATAAATAACTAGACAGGGTGATTGCACTTCGTGCAATTCGGACCCGGACTTGTGTGTTAATGAAGAGTATAAATTTAAAAGGCCAACGCATTTGGATTTGAGACTATAAAAATGAATGGAAAGATTTTGTTAATTTTGTGTCGTAGTTAAGAGACTTCATTTATACATGGAACTATTTTATTTGACTCTTTATAAACTTTATCGTGTATAATATTACAAAAGAACTTATTACATTTATATACTGAAAAAAGAAAGAAAATAATGCCAAAATAATTACATTATACGTTGATTCTTATTTTCTACATATTGCAGAATTCATATAGCTTTAGAATTGCAGTTCGGCTTCCAAATGTGATACTGGATCATATGTCACCCAGGGTATTGTGGGCGTACTTTCTTCAGCCTGAATCACCGGGGTGTCTGCTTCTTTTGTATGAGAAGATCATGAACTGTGATCTCCAAGTGAGGGTGAGGATGAGGCCGTGTCATTTGTTGGAAAGCACGAAACAACGGAATAGCTAGTAACTGTAGTGTTGCGTGCCTCATTACCGAATGTTCTTATATGGTAGAACATACACACGTCCTTCAACTTATCACTGATAAAGGATATAGGAATATAGGAATGTTGAAGTATGTTAGGTAATAGAAAATATACCTCTTTCTGAAGAGCAAGTAGATCATCTGCTGTCATGTGCAACAACTGTTGAGCCTCTTTGTTGTCTATCTGGGCATGTATGGTTCCAGTCCCATCAAACAATTAAGTTTCGAAATGCAATCTAAATAGTTTGTATCAGTAGGGTGTATCATGTAAATAAGAAGGTAATAATGTGCAAATTACGAAGAGAAAGAGCGTTAAGATCCAAAGGATAATGGTAAGGAAATGAAGTTATGATGACAAGATATAGTATGTGTTTAAATAAAAACAATCCTATGTTGCAGGCATGAAATGCTGAAGCATATACAAGTATAAGAAATGCACCAGACAAATGGAGTTGAAATTACAAAAAATATACACTTTTTAATTTCAACCTCACGGTTAAGATTGTAGGTTGAAATGGCGGACGTAAATTATATAGTCAAAACAGGAGAAAAGCTTTAGAGGATGTGAAGTAGTGTATGAAGGTATAATCTCCGTACATATACTGCAGTGTATGAGAATGTGAAGCAGTGATAAATTCAACAAGAAAGCAACCTAGCATATAGTGCAATTCACACTTTTACATAGTATTGTTACAAACTCATGTAGTCAAAGGTGGTATAAATAGATGTGTTGCTGAATTCAATTATTCCTGCATTGCAATATTTTTCTCCAATTTAACACTGATGCAAATTACCACACCATGTATATATTAAAGATACATAAACATGTACAGTTCTACTTGAAGATCTGTTACTACTTGAAGACCCGAGGCCAACTTTGGTTGATAATTGGAGAGACAGTTCGGCAGCTTGTAACATCCGTCCCGGCACCATAATCTAGGGACTAGAATGAGAAGGCTTGTTCTGTATAAGTTGCTACTATATTTGGGTTGAGTAGTGATTCATCACCCCAGCCCATAGTTATAGTATCATCTATTTGTATTTTCATAGGTCGCTCTCATAGGGGCCCAATATCTCCACAGCACTATGCTGATAGATCTTAGTATGGGGTCCACAAGGCTCCCTGGATCTAAACCTCATTTTTTTTACTTACCATTTTACCATCTAAAGATACATAAACAATATAATTTTCACTCGTGTGATGGCAGGTAAATTTTGATAAATATCTGATGTCTCTGCACTCATATTTACATCACACAGAATTTTAATTTCAACCAAAAAAATTGAAATTATAAAACCCAAAGAATTATTTTTGACAGAAAAACCCCAAATAAATAAATAAACAGTATATATGTGCCCAACTATGATTTTATTAATTGCTAGATTCCTAATCTAATTATAATTATGGTCCTTTTTTTAATGGCAATCGCTCATCGTGCAAAATCATATTTGGAAGAGACAAAACTATAAAAAATTGTTAAAATATATTATGAATAATTTATAGTTTATAAAAAAATGGAAATACCCCAGCTCCAACACTTTAAAAGAGAAAAAAAGGACGACGGAATCATAACTATGCAAATTGCAGAGTAATTAATTATAAGCTGATGATCATCAGCTTCTTGTTTCAGACAATGCAAATTAGGGTTTTCTGAAACAATGAATCAAACTCTTGAATTCTTGTGTCATGATCTCACGTTAATTTCCAGATACTGACGAATATTTTTCCAGAAGGTGAACAATATATGTAGATGGTGAAGAACACATCAATTATGGCAAAATCCATCCATCATTTACAGAAAATGTTGTATATATAAAGAAACATTAATTACACAAGTACTCCATAAACTCCGCCACAAGGTTTAGAACATCCTGGACAAATTAACTTACAGAAGCGTTGATCTGGTTGTGTAATTCTAATCTTTGCCTTGATTCAGAATGATTCAATCTGAGGACAAAAATGTGTTGGGAGTTGGGATAAATATGCAATATATGAAGAAAAAGACAAATGAAGTGTAAGAATACTGTGGTGGACAGTTGAGATTTGGCTAATTTTCTGAATTTGGGAATCAACCGGCGCCACTACAATTTAATGTTCCTTGCCATAAAGCTGCTATGAAACAACGTCGGTATTGTTTGTTAGAGGTCAACCTAATAAGAATCGAATGAAAATAATTATATTGAAGTACGTGAAACATGAAACAAGCAAATATTATACAGTAGCAAAGTAAAATTGTGATGAAGTATGATGGTAAACATATAAATTTTCTAACCAAACTATCATCATTACCAGGACCGCAGTTCTTCAGCCTCTGGTATTGGACGGCCATACAAGATGACGGTATTAGAAAGAGAGCCAACATATATTCCTATACAAATATAAAAGTATAAGTATGGCAGAATGTTATAAAGATCCAAATGGTAAAATACAAGAATGTGTAATATTGTAAAACATAAGAATGTGACATGGTTGTTTCTGGAACAAGTAATCATATGTTTACCATGGAAAGTGCCTACTCACGGCCTCATTCCCAGTATAACTGGCATGTTGTGAACATCTTTAGTTAAAGACTCTCCGTCGCTATCTATGAACTCCTCCCACAAACTCAGAATCATGGGTTTACACCTGCACATATAAAGATGTTTAATATCACTGTGTATGCCATGAATAAGTTACAATTTGGGTTACAGAACATTAAATTTACTCTTTATTGATGATCACAAACTCTTGAACTCTTCTTCCATTTCTTTTGACGATGTGTGGGGGAAAACATTTATAACAGCGCATAACAAATCTACAAAATATGGATATATGACACAATTATGAGGAACATGTAACAGGAGTGCTACTTGAAATGGTATTTTATGAACAACAGAAAGTTTGCTGATCTGATTCCCAGTGTCTGTGAAGTCGGGACATTGACTGAATGGGGTCAGATGATACAACAGCGGAGGTGGAGAGAAACTGTCATCAGTTTCTGTGGGTACCATTGAAGAGCTCCTGCTGAGAACAATGTGGTATTTCGAATCTGTCACACATGGAACAGATGAGATATTAGTTCTGACTTTTCCGTTTCCGATAATGTATGAGTGATACAATTGTAGCCTTCCGTTTAATTCCCCGACATCATCATCGTAGACAATGCAATGCATCTTTCCATTCTATAAAACGAATAGGTAGGCTAAGAACATGGACATGGTAATGAGGTTAGCAAGTGCATGACATTATTTACCTGTTCGTCGGCGAAAACAAGCATTTGGTATGACTTTTTAAATCTAGTGCGGATTAGAGTTTTTCAGAGACATAAACTTTTGCAAACCAGTCATCTGCATTAGCGCTTGGTTGTAGGGTAGCAAGCATGATACGTTCATCCCCTGGAGGCCTATATAAGAAGTTACATAAGAAGTTAAAAAGTCCAGGTGGACCTTGTTTAAACATATACTACAGCCTAAAGCCGTAAATTCAGTTCGATCCTCATTTTTCTTTCAAGCTGGCACTAACACAGGGAATGACAAGAAACAGATGCACGTGAAGAAAACATTATTTTTAGCATAGATTAAATGTTCCCTAAATACAGAAGCATCCTATATGTACAGAACCGAACAAGATTTTTTTTCATTCGGACTGAATATGATGAAAAAGTGAAATAGAAGAACTGTAAGATTGTAGGAAAAAGTCAGGAGTGCCTTGTTTTTTCTTTGTGACCAATGGCTATGCCTATCCTTTATTGGTTTTCATTTTTATCATACATGTTGAGTTTAATGAATTAGTTATGATACAAAATTTTCTCTTAATGCCTTAAATACTACTAATGTAGTCACTAAAGTACAGGAAGCCATTATTTTTGGCATTTCGGCTAATGGAATCAAACAAGTCAAACTTTATATAAATTATTCCCAATGAATATTAAGCAATTCAAAAGTGTATTTACTATCATGGATTTTACCAAGTTGTGTTGGAGAAAAATACTTTACCTAGTTGAGATGGAAGTCGAAGTAGCCATCAGAAGCTTGTTTTAGCCTGTGTGAAAACCTGCGGAAAATAAAAGAATCCAAGAGAAGTAAATAATTAGTTGAGGAATTAAATCAAACATAGTGTGTGCGTAAATAAGGTGATGGTGGATTTACAATAAGTGAAATCCAAAAACCAGTGATATACAAACGATTAGACATAGAAATTCACAGGCTGGTGGTCATAGAATCAGACCATAAACAGCATAAAAGAGGAAACATGGGTTCATCAATGTTTCGGTCAGACGTGAATACAAAAAATGGGGAGCGGGAAGAGTACCAGAAAAAGGATCAAAACAAAGTATTTGAGTATCTCATCAATAGTTTTTGCAGTCCAGCAGTCCTTGTAAAATTCACAATCACCAAAATACAGTAGCTCTGCGAGTATATTTAGCCGATATCACAGGACTGCATGTAAGTACACTGAACATGTAATCAACACACATATTAAATGGTTATTCTTTTAGCAGAACAATGTAATAGGTTAGAAATATCTTCCTGCATACCAAATCAAACGCAAATTATGATGCTATTGGTAAAGTAAAGCAAACAGAAACTCACAATAGAGAACATAGAGTGCGGTGGAATAATACTCAATCGTGCATACGACTCGTGAGCTTGGATGGTTCACCACGGCTATGTTCGTGTATGTAAGCTTGCATGTAGCCATAAATCACACCTTGCATAAGAATTATCTTGACACCAAAATCACAAAAGCCTGCATTGTCCTTCAATTTAAAGCCTGAAATGATAAAATCAAATTAATTCTAAAAACTCCTAGAGTTATGTACAAAAGCCATAAAGTCTTCAACTTTCTATGACTTCACTACTTCAGCATCCAAGCATTTAAAAACATTAGAAATTCAGGCATTGCAGAATAGATATGGCTTATAAAAATCCTGTAATTTCTATCCAAACATACAAAATACATATTTCGATAGCTAACAAATCCGAGAAGTATAAACTGGAATAAGCCCACGTCAATTTTACCTACAGTTCTTTACTACATGAAACCATGTTCATTCTTAACCATAAATCAAAATCAAGAAAGGCAATCAAAATCATGAACTCAATGGACAAAGAACATTCTAGAGTCTGGACTAGTCTGAAACGAAGTGGAACTCAACTGCACACCTCAATTGCCAGAATCCAAAAGCAAGGAATTATAGAAAGTGTTCTGAAATGTAATGATTACTTTACCCAATTGCTATATGCAGGACCATTTTTCTCATGTAGGACCGATTTATTACCATAATACCCCCAAGTGTACCCTTGCATTTTGAGTTGATTTTTTTGCCTTTACAATATTTTGGTAAAAAATCGGTCTTGCGTGAGAAAAATGGTCCTACGTGTAGCAAACCCCTTACTTTAAAACAAAGCAATGAACAATTTCAAAATATAAGGAATGTGTCTTGTAATGGAGTCCGAAAGAAGTAATGAATGCATCATCCAAAAGCATTACTTGAGGAAGTTGGGTCAGGCAATATATCGAACACCTGCTGTGCATAATTAATTGTACTTGAGGAAGTGACACAAGGGGTTGCCGAATGCCGATCAAAGCATAAACTGGAAACATAAATATAAGAACAACAGAGGGCGAAAATATACAATAATTTGGACCAAATTCTTACCTGAACACAAGGCGATGGCCGATGAGTATCTCTTTGAGGGGGGAAGGAGAGTTAATAGAAGGACTGGGTTTTAAAACCTATCGAGTTGTATGAAACAACAGGTGTCAGTGCGGAAAACCGGAGAAGACGCCACGTTTGTTTCAGTTTAATACAGGGGTGACACGTCTGTAGTCTTGGTCGTCGAAATCGGCGGCCGAAGAGAGACTGGCTACCGTTTCTGTAGCCGGAGCCAAGGGTTTCCAATAGAAGAGCAGAGAGGAGGAGGTGGGCCTGGAGAGAGAATTTCAACGGTGAACAACCGGCAACAGTACATTCACCAGATCACGGATAAATTCAATCCGCTTTTAGAAGAGATTGCATCAATCACATTCAATAAATTTATATTTTGTATTAATTGCAACAATCGCATTTAGATTGTTACAACATTAATGAAAAGTTTGACTTTTTATTTTATTTTCTATTTTAGTATCCCAAAATCACAATAATTTATTGATAATATAATCCAATCAAATTGCACATCAACAACTGAGCCTATAAATACAGTAAAACCCCTACCACTTTTTCACCCTACCCCTAGCTAACGAGAACAAGGTTAGAACTTGGTTTCACCCTTCGCAATATTTTCTACTACATCCAAGCTTAGAACAATATTTTCTACTGCATCTTCTTTTCTAATTTCTTTTCTTTTTTTCACAGATCTACACAGCAGATCGGAGAATTCGATAATCTGGAGAATTAATGGATGATTTCATACTCGCTGTTACGAGGCAAAGGATCGAGGAGCGGAAAGAGGAGCTCCGACAGCTGCAGCAGCAGAATCGCGAGGCGCAGATAGAGCTCTTTATCCAGGACATTTTAGGAGGCTCCATCTCTATTAATGACTTCAGCGCTCGAGATCTGAATGATATATATCCAGCAGTTATCAAAAGGATCGAAGAGCTGAATCAGAAGATAATGATGATGGAGAAGAAGGATCATGATCAGTCCGACTCCGTCATTGGACAAGATCGCGGTTCGAAGTAATCAAACCTAGTTATGGATCAATTGAGATACTCTGTTATTTGAAGTGATTTGGATTGTTTTTTTCGTTTGTTCTTGCAACAACTTTTGATTTGTTTTTCATCAGTCCTGTTTTGATTTTCATGTTATAAACATCTTTGTTTTGATTTGCATTTCAGATTCAGGCCCATTTACATGTTTGTTTTGATTTATTTTTCGTTTGTTTTCATGTTTGTGCAACAACTTTTGTTTTTTGTTTAATCCAACCATATGAACTGGGTCTGGGATGAAGATGCTTACCAAACGTAGCATTCCTGTTTAATTATCGATGTATTCGTTATAAACCTGTTTTGCAATGGATGATTAATTATTCATTAATTTTGTAAGAGAAATCAAAGGCAATGTAGCGAGTGTGCGGGAATTGCGCTAGGGTTAAGATCAGAGATGTAAATCTATATCTCAATATTTTAGTTTTGTCATTTTATTAAATCAGCTGTTCATATTTTCACTCAATTTCTTAGCATTCCCTTAGCCAAAGCGCCTTGTTTGATTTTTCATTATCAAACTAAAACAACTTTGGACTACTAATATCTTTATTTAAATGTGTTACAGTATTATAAATCCAACCACATATTACATATTATAAATCAGTTTAACAATTGAGACTATAAATACTACTCCCTCCGTCCCAGCCGAACCTGCACACTTTTTAGTCAAATTTGTCTGAGTATGTTTGACTGTAAATTGCAATTGACATATGTGCTATAATAATATCATATGTGATATGGTTAGATTCACAATGCGCTCTATTTTTTAGCTATAAAAGTTTTAGACCATAATAATGTATAAAAATAAAGTTATTCACGATCAAACATGCTCTGAAAAAATTGACCAAAAAGTGTGCAGTTATGGCTGGGACAGAGTGATATATCATTAAAATTAAAATAATGTAATAAATATTATAATATGATTTCAACAATCACATTTATAAATTTCTATATGTATTTATGTCAACAATCACATTTAATAAAATGTTTGACTTCTTTTACTTTCTATTTTAGTATGCTTCATCTTCTCTTTTCTGTTATCTTTTATTTCCCATTTTACACATTCGCATAGCATGCAGATCGGAAAATTCATGATGGAGGCCGAGCAGAAAGAGCAACTCCAGAAGTTGAAGCAGCAGAATCGCGAGGAAGAGATGATTTAATTCCTGCGATCATCAACAAAGGGGAACAAGTAGTCAATAAGAGAATTAGTTTTCTGGCGAAGCAACCCATAGTTTGAAGTTCTTTAATTATATAAAAAATTTATCGTAACATCTTTGATTTATTTTTGATAATTAAATAGTACCAGTATTTGTTTCATTTGGATTATTTGTTGTAATAGTAATTAATACACCAGGTGAACAAGTGATTCTTTTGATTCTTGGCTATCAACTATTGGTGTGAAGCTTTTTTTCTTGGAATTTATCTGTCATATAGAAGCAACTAAAAAGAACAATTTTTGTGTCATTTTTTTAACTTTATAATTTAATATTTTATATGCTTTGAAGAAGAATTAGAAGTAGAGTTGATGGAATTACTGATAAAGTAGAAAACTTGGATCATCACAAAATTAAATTTTGTTCAGCCCACCTAAACCACATTGTATTTTGTTGCATGCATCCTGCTGTAATAAAAGAAACTTCTATATATTAGCCTGGATGAATTGCTCTTTAATGTGAGCGGTTCATTTTTTTTATTGAATAAGCAATTTAAAAATTATTTTGGACGTACAAGAAAAATATTGATAACATTACTAGTTGTGTATCAGTTCCATAAACAAAAAAAACAAAAAAAAAAATCATGTGAGACAAGTATTAATTTTGAACTAAGGACAAAATATTAAGTATATTAATATTAATATTAAGTATATTAATATTAATTTTCACATATTAATATTAAGTATGATATTCTCATTTTTATGTCTAATCTTTTCACTTTCAAGACTGGTCTCTAATATATAAAATGAGACCAATTGAAAAATAATATTAGATATACTTTTTCGAAAATCCAATCACATACAATGACTCTATATGAACATTATAATTCTCAACAGCCCAATTTCTTTAGCGTCGTTTGGTTAATGTGGGAATTAAATTCCCACGGATTTGTTAATTACTCAGAAATAAATTCCTCCATTAAAATACTCAGAATTTGGAAAAACTGTTTGGTTACACCTTCTTATTTTGTAACTCCTAGGAATATATTTACTACATGTGGTTTGGTTGACTTTTTGTGTTTTTTTATTTATTATGTTATTACAGCATGAGGTAGGAAAATTATGTTATAGTTGGGAGAAAATGGTAATCTCGCATAAAATTAAAGCGTATTGACCTAGGTAGAGCTCGGTAACAAATTCCCCACGTTGTGTGGGAAATTGAAATTCCGCGGAATCATCATTTTCACCGTTTTTGCTATTATACGTCAACCAAACTAACCACCAAAAACGATAAATGCTCGGATTTTGTAATTATTGTGTTTCGTACGCGAACCAAACGAACTCTAAGTATAGATTGAAGGAATCACATGTCATGTCATATATATATATTGATAAAAAGGTAGATCCAAATGTTATTTTTTTAAAATGAATTTATATTATTATCTTGTTCAGATTTTCCCAATCTTTAAGATTTGAAATCTCTTCTCGTTTAATATGTACTCATCAGTCTTCATCCTGGAAACTTACTTTTGCTGAATCGCTACGTTACAGTTTATTGCTTATTCCATTTGTACCATGCATTCACTTCCGATAGAAAAAAGATTTGCCAAATTGAAATAAAGTGTATATAAAAAACCAATTCTCATTAGCTAACGAAAATTTCAAAATCACATCAAGTTTTTTATCAAACTGAATGAAACTAGAAAATAGAAAAGAAACATTTTGCGGTAAAAAACGCAAATTAATTAAAGCCCAGCGATGAACGGAACTTTAGTAGCAGGTAACCACAGCTTCCCTCCTAAGAACTTGTCCACGGTAAAAGCCTCAGCATCTTTAGCAGTAATTTGGCGGTATCCAGGCCACATAACCCGCTTAGCTGTGGATGAACCAGGTCCGGTATTCGCGTACTCGGCATAGTACAACGTGCTCAGCCCGGTTAGACCGGACCACGGTGCCCACCCAGATGGGTGAATCAGCGGCCCCAAAACCGACTGCATGACCACGGTTCTGGAGAAGAGTCCCCACGGCCGTCCCAAAAAGGTAATGGGTTGAGCCGGAGCCGGAGAGGTGAAGTTGCACTTCTGGAAGATGAATCCGGTCGCCTGGGTCGGGTCGCTTCTTGCCTGAGCGGTGACGGTGTTGAACTGGCCCGGGAGGGGCGCGCGAGGGTAAATGTTGCAGTTCTGGAAGACGGCGGCGGCGTTTCCGAATATGGCGTCCACGGTGCCGTAGATGTCGCACTGCTTGTAGAACTGTTGCATGGAGTGTGCGTAGAGTGTTGCTTGGTAGCCTTCGAAGCTGCAGAGATGGAAAGCCGACTTCTGTGCGCTGTTTCGGAAAGCCACGGCTTGCTGCTTCGCTGCTCCGGCTGTGTTTCTGAAGGTCATCTTCTTCCCAACAAAACCTTCCCCAATGGCAGCTGCACACGATACATATAAATAAATTTGTTGTCTCTTAAGATTTTGTAAAAAACATTTAACAGATGATGCTTACCGAATGTAGCAGTATCATAGGTACCGATGCCGTCAGCGACGGATTTGCTACCGGAGACTATAGTTTTTCCGATGCCGGATCCGAGCATCATGACGTACTTTTTGTCAAAGGGAACAACGATGTATTCGTTATAAACCCCTTTAGCAATGGAAATGACGTAATATCCAGTGGCCGGGGACAAATTGGAAGGAGCGGCAGCCACTGCGGCGGCGATGGTGGTGAAGTTTGCCTTGCCGGGTTTGGGATCTACGAAAACCGTTCGGAAAACCTTAACCCCGGCTGAAGGCAGTGACGCACCATGGCCGGAAATGAAGAAGGAAGAAAGGAGGAGGAAGAAAGAGAAAATGCAGGCTTTTGATTGCATGGTTTTCATGGCTGGTTTAATTTTGTGTGCGTTATACTGCGTTACAAACGTCGGTTTTTATAGAAGTTTCGGAACAAGAAAGTTTTAGTTACAGTGCAAATTTAACCAGTCAACGGTTTTGCTGGATTTATTAAGCTATTATATCTCAATTTGTACAGTCAACTGAGACGTAATTTCTGGAGGATCATGGCGTAACGTACTAGAGTAGAGTTATGATTAGTTAACGCGGTGTTTAATGTTTCAAGAAGATGAGTAGTGATGGTTTATTTAGCAAGCAAGTGGGTGATATTGGATCAGGGTAACATGGATAATCAATTGGACTAACATGGATGATTAATTGATCATTAATTTTGTAAGAGACGGTTATTATTACCACCCAGATGCCAAGCAATTAAGGCAACGTATAGGCGAAAATTGCGTTAGGGTTAAGAGAAATACAGTACTATACATACTCGATCTATCTCCATGTTTTAATTTTGTTGGTTTATTGTAAATGTTTTACAAATTCATGTTCCAATTGGTCTTAAAATTTTAAAATATAATATTCGGCTTGAAAGTGAGAAAATGAACACAAGAGTGTAATGATCATTCATGAAGGTGAGAAAATCAATGAAAAACATCAGGTATGGAAGTGAGTGAGAAGACCAACAGTAATATGATCATTCTTAATATGTAAGAGACCAGACTCTGAAAGTAAGAAAATCAAGTACTGATCAGACATGGAAGTAAGAAAATCAATATTCACCCTTTATCTCAATTAGAACTGTCCAACATAAGATAAATCTCAAAAATATTTTAATTACTAACCTCTTTAAAATAATATATAAATTATAAAAATTTGATATTTTAAAACTTTTAATAATATAAATCCAGCAAAATTACATATAATTATATAACATCCAATTCAATTATGACGGTAAAAACGCTTGGTTTATTTCTTTCTACAGATTTCAGACTTAGGAGTTAAACCATGAATATGGTAGCTTCTAAGAGCATTTGCAATGGGAGGCTCTAGAGGGGATTTAAAACTGTCAAAGCCTTCTCAATTTGCCACAATGGGTGTCTTTTGGTTAGGCTTTCCACAATTTCTGGAAAAGGAGGAGAAGAAAGTCCCGAAAAATGAGTCCCTTGGGTTTTATGATATGTGCCAATCAATGAAAGCCACGTGAGCAGTTGATGCCACCTATATTGATCCAACCTAATTTCTCAGTTTTCACTTCACACATGCACGATCCAGAGTGCTTGGTTTCACAATTTTCAAATTGCATTTACATATATCAAACAATAATTAAACCGTGATATTTTATGTTTTCAATTTCTTTTAAAAAATATTTTTTTATTTTATTAAAAATTGAGTATTTATTTATCTAAGTATATTAAATAATAACGTAGTATAGTTTCAAAATCTTATGTCATGTGAGTTGAAAACAATTAATGATACATATTTTGTTTTTATATAGCTACTCTTTCAAACTTTAATTACATATTAACACCAATAAGGAAAACTTTTTTAAAAATCAAGTTTTCATATATTTATAAATTATTGTAATACATTATAGCTTATGAGTTGTAGCTTTTGGTTTACATATTTTATTACTCATAACTATTATAAAATATTTTTTAAGGTTAAAGTTCAAAAAAGGTTATTTGAATTAAGAATATGATGTGTAAAAGGTTTTGATGACATGTCAAGCTGAATGATTGTAAGTTAAAAATTGTAAAGTAAAACTTAATGAAAAAAGTGGATTTAAAAGGCTTGGGTAATTTAAAAGTGGATTTAAAAGTGGATTTAAAATTGTGCTCTAAGGTCATGTGGCGGTGGTGTTTGAAAACTCGCAGTTAAGAGTTACTTGGCATTATTTTAATGGGTATGTGTACATATTTCGGGAAGCCGATTCACGTTCTTTTGGTTCAACGCTCTTTGTTTTGGCCATTTGCATGAGGCAATGTGAACAATTAATATTTCTTTGACTTTTTCAACTATTAGAACTGAATTGTAAAATCAAGAGGCCACCATTCGTTTACAAGATCCGCACATTCATGCCCTGTTTACCGGAACTGTAGATCAGTTCAGTTCAATTTAGTTCAGTTCAGTTCAGTTCGGTGAAAATGTAATTTGATGAAATTCAGGTTAATTTAGTTATACTGATTCTATTTTAATACATCAATTTTCATTTCAGTTCAGTTCAATTCAGTATAGCAAGAAATAAGTTCTAGCAAACAAACTAATACAAGATCCGCACATTTTGATTCACCATGTAACCTAAAATCAGTTTCTTTGTAAATCTAGGTGGATTCTTAAAATTATTTTAAAGATCAACTATTATTTAAAGACCTAATTCAGAAATTCGAAACTAAATCCTAGGTTAATGCATAATTTATGCGTTGCATGATATTAATTATCACATATAGTTACATATTTTTACTACTGCCAGTAAGATAATTATAATATAATAATTACTAATTATAAGACAACAAATAAATACTTGTACGAGCAGACTCAACATATTATGATGAAAATCATATTAGATGTATGATAATTTCATTATAACATCAAACTGACTTACCATATATGTACACCACAATTAGAGTTTCTGAAGACAATAATATATTTAATAAAAATGAAACACGACATGGCTACATTACGTGCTCAACCAATGATAACATAAAAAGTTTGTCAAGTTACGATATATAAAAGCTACCTTACTGTATATATTATTTCCTTAATACCCGACAGGTGATCCGGTTTATAATATATATATTTTACATGATCCAAAAACCTATGTAAATAAAATATTTTATACATACCAATTAATTCACAGTATACTGTATAGTTGGAGGGAGTATTTTAGGCGACAATAGATTGGAGTTAATTGATCAGGAATGGAGAATGGCAAGTGATTTACTGGTAATTTTAGTCATGCTCTTTTAATTAAACGTCTTGTTTAAATTTGTTTAATACGTTATTTATTGATTTAATCTTTTCTTAGGTTTGATTGAATTTTCATTTTGGCGCCGTCAATGCATGATGAATTCATGCACTGCTGTATATCAAACTCTTGGCGAAATGCAAGTTATAAGGCTCGGCCTCCAAAAATATCAACTTATATAAGATAGCTTCTCATTAATTAGAACCAAACAAAAAACAAAACACTCAAAGTTGTAATAAAAAACATGAGAAGCTACACATTATTTAATTTCTATGCCGTACGTACCCTCACTCATTTCTTCAAACCTTCGGTGAAGGGAACTCCGGTACCGGGCAACCACAATTTTCCGACGATGAACTTCATCACAGTGAATGCCTGAGCTGCAGTGGCATCGAGAACGTGGAAACTACTCCACTTGACTCTGTAAGTAGTCACAGCCCCCGGCCCTTCATTGCCGTACTCCCCGTAAAACACAGTCGCCGGCGCCGAATTGCCGGACCACGCCAGCCATCCTGCCGGAGCGATCATCGGCCCCAAATAACTCTGCATGAACACGACTCTGGCGGCGGTTCCCCAGGGGCGGCCGAGGAAGGTTTTGGTGGCAACTGGGGCGTCGATTCTGCACCACTGGAAAACGAACCCGGTTTTCTCGGTCGGGTCGTTTCGGGCTTGGGCGGTGATGGTGCCGGATTGGCCTGGGAGTGGGATGCGCGGGTAGATGTTGCAGCTCTGGAAAACGGCGGCGGCGTTGCCGAAGATGATGTCCACGGTTCCATAAATGTCGCACATCTTGTAGAACTGTGTGTTGGAGTGTGCGTATAGCGTTGCTTGGTACCCCTCGAAGCTGCACCGGTAAAAAGCCGACCTCTCCGCGCTGTTGCGAACGGCCACCGCCTGCTGCTTTGCTGCTCCGGCCGTGTTCCGGAAAGTTATCTTCGTGGCGATAAATCCCGGTGCATCAACAGCTGCACGCACAAGAAGGTGATCAGTAAATTTGTTTCACAGAAGTAAAAAAATAGCACACTAATTAAGTTGATGCTTACCGAAGGTGGCAGAGCCGTATGTTCCGGAACCATCGGCGGCGCTCTTGCTACCGGTGATGATGGTCCTGCCGATGCCGGCTCCGATCATCATGATGTGCATCTTGTTGTACGGGACGGTGATGTATTCCGGGTATACACCTTTAGCAATGGTGATGACGTAATAGCCATTGTGGGGGTACAGGTTGGTCGGAGCGGCGGCCAATGCAGCGCCGACGGTGGTGTAGTTGGCCTTCCCTGGTTTAGGGTCAACGGTCACCAGCTGGCTAACCAGTACTCCTCTCGGAGATTTTGGTTGAGCGGAGGCTGAAATGAAGAAGCAGGAAATGAGAAGGAAGAAGGAGAAAATGCAAGTTCTGGATTGCATGGTTCTCTCTGTGACTATTGGTCTGTGATTGTGTGCTTTTCTTCTCATTGATTTGTCTATTTATATAGAAGTTTCCAAACCATAGTAGAAGGAACCAAAGTTAAATACTACTAGTAACATTTTTTTAAAAAAAAACATAAATGATAGTTTTATTTCTGAAAATCAACTCATACATGTGGGCATGTTGGACTAATCAAAAATCAAAACATTTAATAAATACTATTAAATAAAAATATACTAGACACATATCAGATTTCTATTATTAGAACAGTAAATTAGGGCAGGGAACAATTAGCATACAAAATTTTATGATTTCACGATAAGCAAAGACAATTTAGTTATAAACCTTATAAAAAATATAAATTCAAATAAAATTAATTAAAATCACTTAATTTAAAAACTAAGGTGGCAGAAGTTTAAGATAAAAGTAAATTGATCAAACAAACTACTATGTAACTAAGGTTACTCAACAAACTACTATGTAAACTCACAAAATCTCAACGAATAACTCCACTATTCAAGCTGTTTATGCAATTTTATAATATGAATATGAAACCACTACAGTAAAATAATTTTTTTAACTTGATCTCACTTGAATACATTATCTTGAACAGCGATCTGAATTGAAACTAGCTAGGATGGTTTTTTTCTTCACGTATGCAGTTAAAGTGGGATGCAAGTCAACGAGTACATAGGTTTCTGAGTTATAAATAGTATTGAATTGAAAGTCAACTTTCCATATGAGAATCTAGCAATGACCTTTGGTGATCACATTGAGTGAACGCAAATTAAGCTATACGACTTCTGATCAAGCAGCGGTTTTAATTATATGGTGTCATTAATTAATTAATTAATTAATTAGGGTTTTAATTATATGGTGTCATTAATTAATCAATTAACAAACAAGTTGGGGATCACTAGATCTGGTTTAACATGGAGCTGAGGGGCTTTAATTGTTTGAACAATTATATAGATTCCAATCCGTCTATGCAATTGGGATTTTTTATTCAGTAAAATAAAAATATTTTGTGAAAAACTCGTATGATAATTTTGGTTAAGTTTGTTTCACAGGCAGATGTGGTAGGATCATGGAAGTCATGGCGTCCGCCGAGACCCGCCAAATGGACGACTAGTCGTCATGGCTGAAAATTTTCATCGCCGCAACTGTTCGCCGTGACTTTTGACGCCTTTTTAACGAAAACATCTAAACAACGTTGTTTTGGTGAATTTTGCAAAGTAACTAAAATATTTGAACTAAAAAAGTTAAAATTTTACCTAATTAAAAACATACTTAAACCTTATTAAATAGAAAGGCCAATTAGTTGTGGTCTAATATCTTATATCTCAAAATGTTAGAAACGAGTTTACTCTCATTTATATTAAAATTAAACATTTTTTTCTAAATTATAATATTAGGATAAATATTTCAGTACAATTTTTAAATATACATCCTAAATATATCTATAGTTTAATATATTAACAAAACGCCGTAAACGTCGCATACGTAGCGACCGTAACGACTAGTCGTCCTGGCAGTCGACTAGCGCCACGCCTTAAAAGTTCGCCGTGACTTCCTTGGGTAGGATATATTTGATATTGTAATTCCTCTAATTTGCTTGGCAAAGTCTTGTGTGAGATAAGTATTATGGATCATCATAAACATGATTTAATACATTTTTATGACATTAGTTTGCCTATAACATGTTTTTTTTAATATGTGAAAGTTTCCTTGCCAACTAATAGATGTCAACTCCTTAGAAACTTTAAGAAAATAACTTAGAAAGGATCATAAGCACCGTATCCTCTATTTCCTACTCCTGCTCCATCCCCTTAGCTCATCCCACCATACCTATACACTTCACCAAAGGGAAAATTTTCAGAAATACGAGTCCATAACAAATCCATAATCAATACAAATACATATTCATTAGTAGCAAAACAAGAAATACCATATATAAAATAGAATAATTCTTTGTTTAAGTCAATCAGCCCGAGTTTTTGTTGCATCCTGCTGAGCAAATGTTGTCATCATATGTTGTCATCATATGTTCTTCAGTGTTTTTGAGGACCACTTCTCACTAGACGTTGCATGATGAGAGGACCATGAAACAAGTATAGGCAACTCGAAGTTGAATGATGTTCACCTCCTACAACCAAAAGGTAATGAAAGAAAAAAAAATTAGCAAATTATAATTCGTAAATGGCATTGCATTCCAATGCACACGATGTGTTTACCCAAATTAAAGAACCCATTTTACCTAACCAAGTCCAAGCAAATCAAGAGCATAAGTGCAACCCGAGAATTTCTCCAGAATGTTCATGACACAAACCCCACTATCGGCTCGACGAACACGATTACTCCATTATGGAGGTACGCATCTGAACCGATAACTGCAAACTTCTGCTCTATCATGGTGGAGCATGCTCCGCAAGTGAGAGAAGGCAAAAATCTAGGAATATAGACAAAAAGAACATAATGATATCAAACACATCCTCCAAAATAGAATCAAACACATCCTCCAAAATAGAACCCTAAATAAAGTTTATACATATACCATATTGTGTATTACACTCACTATATTATCTGTCAGATTCCGGGACCACAAATGCATTTTACCCCGGTTTAATGGAACAATGCACTGAATTTCATTGTCTCGGAAGTTGATGATAAAGCAAAAAAAGGTCTGACTCCAAAGAACCGGCAGCATCACCTTTTAAAATAATTTCCAATCAAGTATTTGGTATAATTAATTCTTAGTCAATCCAAGTGAAGCAAAATATCACCGACAAGGTGGAAATTTCCAGGAACTCACATAGGCAGCAGATGAAACATCCAAATTAAACATGCATGGATCCAATCCTTTCACTCCTTCACCAAGACAGATTCCCGAACTTGATTTTTCTCCTGCAAAAACCAATAATATAATGATTGAACCAAAAAATCAATCAAAATCGCTGCAAATGTAAAATTGCAACACACGAAACTAGAAACTGACTAGGTCACATATAAGAAGACCCGACTTCTCATCTGTTTGCACACCCAATCATAGCTCAAAACCTCTACAAATGTAGTCAAAACTTCTTCATCAAGATATGGTTCACCATCGTCCAAGGTGACAAAATCTTCTCGGATTAAACCGCATCTCTCCGGTCCGGTGAACCCCCACAAACTAAACAGAGAGTCTCACTACAAAACAGTCGTACATAAATGATCTAGTTACAAGACCTAAAACATACAACGAAACCAACCATAAACTCATCTTGTTGGAATTGAAAAGAAAGATATCAGCAATCTCCAATCTGTAGGGTGAGAAGCAATGGGAAATGGTTGCGCATTTTTTCAGAGCACTACTCGAGTAGATCGACTGGTAGCTGAATACCCACGCCCTCCACGAATTCCCCTCCTGGACTGCGTCCGACTCCGCACCATCACCAAATGGGTCAGCCAATCACATTGCCTCTTCAACTGGTACGTTCTCTCTGACAGACATGTTGGGGTTCAGGTTCTAGCATACCGAATGCAATTCATTCACAATATGTTCAAATGTGCCCCTAGAAGTACATCACCCTCCTGGCACAGCCGCACAAGTGTCAAGCAAAGGTCCCGCAACTCAGGTCTGCCAACACCACAAACATGCTTCCTAATTGCTACCTAAAATCTCGCAACACTTAGGTTTTCCAGGTTTTCCTGATACTAGCCTTAAAACAGAACAATATTTTGAAAATCAGAAACTAATCCATAAATATCACTAAAATGGATGTGCATAACTATACAAAACCTGACAGGCAAAAATAAATTTATCCAACATACTTACATCTTCAATGGGAGCTGATATGACATCTTAACTCTACATACCAACGGAGAAGCCCTCGTAGACAATTGAACTGGAGGCCGATGCAATGTCTGACTGAATGAAATTAAAAATTTCCCTGCAACGTTGCTTCGTCTTCAAGAACCAAACATCACCGAAGCTACGTTATTCTCATCAGTAATCAACCATTATTATGAATAATTAATACAAAAGTTTGACTACTTACGTTTTGGAATAAGTCTATTGATGTCTGAATAGTGTGAATAGCATCACAGCTTGGGCGTGGGAGCAAGGATTTCGCATTCCTGTAACCACCTTGGTCTAGGAGTTCAGCTATTTTGTCTTGGTTGTTCAGGTACCTGAAAAATGATTTGTTAAAAATGATGTACTATAGTTTTGTCTACTTAAATGTTGCATTTGTAGGAGTACCATTCTCGGAGCTCGTGTTGGCCCTGAGTAGGAGCATTAATGACAAACCCAGATTGAAGACGGCTCGTGAGGGAAAGTGCTGCAATTTTGAAAAACACGTTAGTATGTAACTTTCTTTAGCTATAGTGTAACCTATACACAGGAACAAAATTACCATTAAATGTTGTCACTTTAATCCTCAAAGCAAGAAGTGTTGGAATTCTTCCAATATTGTCAGCAATGGTTGTGCCTTGATTGCTCTCAAAGTCATTCCACAGGGTTAGGATGATGAGTTTTTTCCTGAAACACATATGAAGAAAGCAATATTTAATCAATTAAGTGAAAGCAAAGAGTGGAATAAATTTTATTAAATTCAAGAATTAAAATATTGATTAATTTTGTTAGGGTTACTCTGGAGTAATCAGCACAAAGTCCCTAGATGTTGCATCATTCACGCCTTGAGTTTTTGGTGGAAATGCATGGATCACCAATGCTTCAACATCTGCGATGAATAAGAAAAAAATGTAGGAAATTAATTATGTCACAAATTAAAAATATATACAGATTTGGTAAAAATACGCACTTTGTAGCATATCAGTATCTGCATATTTGTAGAGCTCACTAAACTTCGTAATTGGGATTTCTAATGGTAGGATGGGAGGTTCATCTTCCTGAACGGATTCCACCAAAGTGCTACTCGTGATTATCCAAGAGTACTTGTATTAGCCGAGCCTATAGTTTGGGTCAGCCAATGAGACAACATCATTTGAAATGTGGTATCTCTTGCATGGAAGAAGGAGTTTGTTGAAATAACGGATGTCGTTGTCAAAGATCGCAGCTAAAACTTTAGTGCCCTACGATGCATAATTATAATTTAGTTAGAAAACAAATAGAATTCATTTATCGGACTATATATTGATAAAAGTAAGGGTACCTCAGAATCTGTTAACACAATTCTCCTTATTATCTTGACCTTTTGTGATCTCACGGCTTGCGGATGTGAGCTCTCGACAACTTGAACAAGTGCAGTCCAACGGTCCCTTCTTTGTTTCACGGGCTTGACATCGGCAATAGACATGATCCGTCTTCCCATTTTAGAAGTGGCTTGATAAGTTGACCAAGTTCTAGAATCAAGAAAAGAATAAAAAGAATTAGGAATAGATAAATTAAAATTTAGCATGTCAAATTTGGTTGAATTTTAAAAGAAAGAAAGAAAAGAGTTTACCATTGCTAATGAGTGATGAGAAGAAGTGACTGCAAGTCCTATTTATAGCTAGAGTAGATGCCAAGAACCTTGTAGAATATGAAAAGGTATTCTACAATTTCATAAATGTTGTAAATTGCAATAATTGCATAAATTATATTGTAATATTAAATTCTTTTATAGTATCAAAAATGATTAGGTTATTAATTGAAGAAGAGGAAGATGAAGGGATTATTGGGAATGGAAGAAAGGAGTAATGAAATAAGGAATTTGATTTTAAATAGGAAAAAAGAAGAGGAAGAGGTGAGAAGAGGGGATTAAAAAGAGAAAAAAATTGTTAAAAAGAAAGTAAGAAATTAATGAAACCAAAAACCTGAATAAGAAGATCAGAGGTTTTGAATTTGAACAATACCGTAGAAGGAAAAAAAATTGATGATGGGATTAATGAGTTGAAAAAACTGAAGGAGAAATAAAGAGATTACAATGAAAAATAAAACCGAAGAAGAAATAATGAAAGAGAAATAATTGTGAATTCAATGTAATTGAAGAAGTATAAATAATTGTGAATTGGTAATGAAGAAAGGATTACTACAGCAGAATAAAGGAAAGAAACGTTTATTATTATTGCAGTTTAATTTAGGGCATAAATAAGGAAACCTTAAATGATATAGAAGATAAAAGGAAAGAAACTGATTTTAAAAAGAAAGAAGAAGACTTAAATATTGCAGAAGATAAAAAAGAAAGAAACGGAAATAGAAAGTTGGGCTGAAAATTAATAAGGTGGGCCAGAAAATGAGGTGGATTTGATGTGGCAGCTGAGGTGGCATGTCACATGTCAAGAGAAGAGGCAAGTGAATTGGTAATTGTGAATTTGATGAATTGTGTTGCTAACTTTATTATAGGTGCATAATATTGACTATAAATTTTGGTTATTCATTTGTGGCCACTCGAGCACGAACTTGCACCAGTCCAACTGTTTGATGCCAGACACATCCTCAACAGCATTGACCATTGTCATATCCACACACCGACTTCGTGTAGGGCCAAGAAAGTTGCCAAGAACATATAGAACAAAGTACCTCAAGAAGTAATCTCCACAATCACGATTCTGATCCATCTCCTTCACAAGGGAGTTAAGAGAAATTTCACCCTTCACCTCATCGACACCAAACTTCTTCTTCCATTCCGCCCTAACTGCTAATATCCAATTTTCTTCTCTGCACGAACAGAACCAATCAACATTTCCTTTGGCACATCCTTACCTCCAATGGGTAATCCCAAAACATCGAACACATCATCAACTGTGATTTGGTACTGAGAAGACCCTACATGTTGAATCCCATACTGATACCCAAAATTGCAAACTAAAAACGGCACAATTTCCAAAGGGAACCTACTTGTACCCAGCTTCAACACTCCACCAAATCCTATAGACTCAACGGCTGCCTTCTAGGTATTAGAAAGCTTGCTTATAAGATCCACAACCAATCCAATATTGGAGGAAATAATCATAGGTTTGCCCATTCTGCAGCACAAGTAAAATTGTCAGTAAAACGAAACCATTAAAACTCATAACTTGATGGATTTAAACTAAAAACTGCAAAAAAAAAAAAAAAAAAAAAAAATCAGTTATGAAACACAGAACATCATGTATTAAATTTAAAATTCATATTATTTAGAATTTGCCATTAAAAATTCAAAGTGTGGGGGACTTAAAACAAATCCTAACAGAATGTAGTGAGTAACATAGACATTATAGATTTAATCCAAAACCTAAGAATATAAGGGATTTAATCTAAAACATAACAGCATGACAAATTTAGTCCAAAACCTAACAGCATGATATATTTAGTGCAAAACCTAACATAATTAAACCCTAGCCTTTACAACAAAGTCTAATCACTAAGAACTTCAAAGTTGAGCATTAAACTTACAACATGATGGATTACAAACAAAACCTGATAGCATGAGATATTTAGTCTAAAACCTGACATAATTAAACCTTGTCCCTTAAAAATAAAGCTGATAATGAAAACTAACAGCATGATGGATTTACTTCAAAATATGACACCGTAATAAATGATCAGTTGACCTAACCATTTAAACTTAAAGCCTGGGGAATTTAAACCAAAACCCAACAGAATGTACTAAGTAACACAAACATGATGGATTTATTCCAAAACCTAATAGAATGAGGGATTTAATCCAAAACCTAAAAACATTAAACCTTGACTATTTAAAATTGAAGCTGATCATTAAAACCCGACAGAATACAAAAACAATTAAACAATACAAAATAAAATAGTGAACTTACTTAATTTTACCCTTCTCATCTTTAACCACGATATACTGAGACACCTTCCTCAGCCTCTTTGTAATGTCAACAAGTTCAAAGGGCTCACCATCCAAATCTTGTTGAACTCCCTTCCCCTTTCTTTTCCTTCTCTGAGCATCAAGCACAAAAGGCTCAAGCACAGCCCGTATTGGATCAACATCTTTAACTACTGTTTCCTTCTTTATTTCCAGATCTGACTGTGGCATAACTGGCTCAATTTCCATTGACTGAAATGATGGTTGCTCAGCAGCAAAAGATGGAGGAACGATTGGGTTCTCTGCAGAAGGTTGATCACTAGCTGGCTGTGGAGGAACGCTAGGGTGTTCAAGTGGATGTGGCTCTACAGCCGGCTCTGGAGGAACAATTGCACTCTCATGTGGAGGTGGCTCAACAGCTGGCTGTGGAGGAACGATTGCATTTGGAACTGGAGCTTGCTAAACGTCTGGCTCAGGCTGCCTCTTCCCAAACCTAACATACACATTCTGATACCTCCGATTCCGGTTCTGCTTAAGCGGCTCCTCTTCAAAATCATCCTCCTCGTCAACATCCTTAAAGCTAGTAACGGTAGCAACAGCAAGACGAGGCCTCACAGGAACAGTAGAAGAGACTTCCTTCTCAGGTAAAACAACAGGTTCCTTTCCGAGGGCTGGGTTAACAACCTTCTTAGCAGGAGGCTTCTTCGCAGGACCCTTCCTTTTTTAGCCATAGCAGCGCGAGGACCTTTCTCGCCAGAAACAGGATAAGTACTGCACTTTATATTACGTTTCAACCTACGCTTACCTATAGCAACAGAGAAAAAAATAGTAAGAACAGGGATCATATTATTTAAAAACAGTGCAACCAAAAATAAAACAGAAATATCACCTCTTTTTTCATCATGATCATGGCAAGACGTACAAGCAGCATCACTTGATGCACCAACATTCCTTCCTGGCTTAACCAGCTTCTCAAGAATGTCATCTGTGGAGATGTATTTCTGCACTGCTCTGTTGTGAACATCTTCATCATGCTTGTAACGTGTCATCGTTATTAACAGCATCAAGTACTCCTTGAATAACATCATCAACAACCTTTTCACCGCCACTCAGAATAGCAGAAGTACCTCTATCCCGAATGATCAAGTTCATATCAACTGCATTGGACAAACTCGCCCATTTCTTTGTTCTACCTGTCTTTCCTTTCGCCTTAACCATCTTTCGTTTCCGATCAACCCCTATAAAAAAAATAGATATGTAGAGTTAGCCATTAAAATTCAAAGGCTGATAGACTTAAAACAAATCCTAACAGAATGCAGTGAGTAACACAGACATTATAGATTTAATCCAAAACCTAAGAGCATAAAGAATTTAATCCAAAAACCTCACCGCATTAAAACCTTGACTGTTTAGAACTAAAACAAAACATTGACCTTTTAAAAATGTCAAGCTTATGCAACAAACTGCCAACCTTATGCTGTAAAACTACAATGTTACAATAAAATGACAACCTTCAACTATTAATTCACAATGCTTGTCACACACTATTCTAATAGAAGCAACACACTTGTTACTCAAAAAAGCTAAACCTTTAACTGTTAAACATTGACCTTTAAAAATGTCAAGCTTATGCTATAAACTATCAACCTTAAGCTATTAAACTACAATGTTTAGAGTACAAAAATGTTTCACTATAAAATGACAACCTTCCGCTATTAATTCACAATGTTTGACTCACACTATTCCAGTATTTAAACAAACAGAAAACAAAATTAAAAACGCGGGAAGATGAACAACCAACCTACAGAATTGACACAGAAAATGAAATGGAAAACAAACGCAACAAAATCTCAAAACGAATTGAATAACTCACCGAGTTCAGCAACGAAAAATAACAACGCCGAACAACGCCGCCGCCGTCCGCCGGTGAATAACGAAACTAAACCCTAGAAAATCAACCAGGCCGCCGGTCAATAACTATCGCCGAATTAAAGAACAAACACTGAATTGAAGAACGAAAGAAAAACCGACGAATAAACTTACGAAGTGAAGGATTGTCGCGGTCGGTGAAATATTATCGCCGCCGGTGAAGGATTGTCGCGGATTGATAACCGTGATCCGATAACAACGCCGCTGCTATGAATACTTGACGCCGTATAGCAGCCGAACAAAATCCAAAATCGCGATCTGGAAACCCTATCGAAGACAGAAGAAATTGAAGAAACTGAAATGAAGAAGACGAAAGAATTTGGCATTTATGAAGAAATCAACACGCGCCCCGCGCATGTGGCTACAATACGAAATTGCATTAAAGGAGCCGTTTAATGAGAAATTGCAGTCTAGTCCCCCTGTCTACATATGTAGACGGTCGCTTCCAAAACTTTGCCATATTTCTTCCATGTATATTTTCTTTGCATCCTTGGATTCAACAATAGGCTCAATAACCAAATCAACTGGACAAAAATCGTCCAAATTTGCAGTACACAATCGTTCAAATCCACTAAAAGCCTAAATATTTTTGGGCGTAAACAGTAGAAGTTGAAAGATAGTAGAAAGGAAATAAATAATTGGAAAAAAGTATAAAAGGAGATGAATCAACAAAGGAGAAAGTATGGAGTATGTATGCTTATGGCGATGAATTAATCATCGGATTAATCAACAAATAATATGTAGAAGTTGGACAGTAGAAAAGAGAAATAGTATTTGGAAGAAAGTATAAAGGAGATGAATCAACAAGAATAATTGTGCTGGGCGGAAATAAATAGAAAAAAAAAATGGAAGAAATAAATGAGAGAAATACAAGGATGGAAAAAAAAAAGGAAAGAAATTAGTGAGCCATTAGATTAGATGTGTTTCAAGGGTCCAGATTTTGAGTAAAAAAGTGAGTGAAAATAAATGAGTGTATTGAACCCCTCCCATATAATGACCGTGAAGAATGTGAAGGCCGTGTTTTTGTATGATCCGCAAGAGTTTTCTTTTGACATGAAAGCTTCCATTGGTTGCGCTATCAAATTTGTGAAAAAGAGGTTTTCTTTGGGAAGTATCCCTCCTCTCCATGGGGGAGGAAGTTTGTGTCTGATATAGGTTCGGCGAATAAGAAGGAGTGCGCGATGTTGTTTCAGTGGGCTAAATGCGCTTGGGATGAGGCGGTTGATGGAGGGGGGGGGGGTGGAAGCCTATAGGGATTTGCCATTCTCCTGTCGCGGCTAAAAATGATGATCCACTCTTCCTCAAGAATGGAAATCCTAATCACATGAACTGAAATAAGGCATTGAAGGTCAAGATGGAGCTGAGGATTATTGAAGGAGTTAATGAAAAAAAGAATTCTATTTTGATCAACCTTTTAGTACCTTGTAGGAAGGGTTATTTGTGTGACTATGTTTTAGTTCAAGAATATTCCCAAGACTCCTCACTATCTTTTAATACAAGAATATTTCCAAAACTAAAAAAAAATTAATTACCTTGGCTTCAACCACCTTCTTGGCCAAATTGATCCTAATAAAATCATAAGAACATGCCAACAATCAAACCCAACAGCCAAATCGAAAACCCTCAATCAATCAGAAAACCTCCAAATTTGAAATCTAAAATTACAAAAAAAATACAAAATATTACCTCTCCATTGTTGTTTGTCTGGATGTTGGAGGTGGAATTGAAGAAGATAAGAAGAATCGAAGAGGATGCTGGATTGAAGAACTTTGATCTTTTGACCGTTGGGAATACGGGTTCTGTATTCGGGTTGGGAATGAGGAAAAGGGGAGATTAGATTTTGAATTATATCCGTTGGTAAAAGGTTTTGCTTTGTTTATAGTATATTATTATTTTATTGGTCTTTGACTGAGAACTTAGTTGAACTCGCCCAACCCATTTCTTCCGGCTGAGGTAACATTTCTTCTTTCTGTCATCTTGTCTGCTACTTGAGAACTCATTATCGACGGAGGTAACATTTCTTCTTTCTATCATCTTGTCTGTTTACATCTTTGATTTACTTCGCACTTGTCTTTGCTGGTCTTCTTAGTTAGAACATGATGGTTCATGAGTGAATTGATGGATTTGTAATTTCCTCCAGTATTTTGGTATGTACTTCAACTGAAATACGAACTTTATTGAATGCATATGTCTTGGTTGTGTTCTTAGTTTGAGCATGATGGCTCATGGGGTGTATTGATTCCAATCAAATTTCCGTTCAAGGCTTTTGGCTGGATCCATATGCGTCAATGTGATCTTTTTTATTTTTTCTTTGATTTTTTCAGTTGTCACTTGAGCTTGGTTTTTTAATATTATTTTTTTATCTTTTTCAATTTTCACTTGAGATTGATAATTTTTCAATAATAATTTTTCATCTATGTTTATTACGTGATTTCGTTCTGTTTGATCTTTTTTATCTTTTCCTTTGATGTTTTTCTACTATCACTTGAGTTTTTTATGACTTGTCACATGATGTGAGGTACGTTATGTGACGGGACTTGCTCAAGGATAATGTGAGAATCATGCTGGACTATGAGGAATCAGAGCATGTTGCTTATCCAGAGTTGATTGGCGATTTGCAAAGGCTTGGGGCCTCTGATAGATGAATCAAAATCGTGATTTAACGATGATAAACAGGTCTGGGGAAGTCGTTTAATAATTGGCAATGAAAATGTATTGTGGAGTTCGGAAGAAGGGATCGATGGAATTGAGTGTGGGCTGGTGACGCATAGGCTTCCTCGTCGTCGATTGCCACCGGAACACAAATCGTGGCGGAGGAATTGAGGTGAGTGGTTCGGTGAGTTCTGTAAAAATTCCTCTTTTACGTCATGAAGTTGGAAATTGCAGCATTTTGGCGTAAATACCGAATGGTACCGAAAATAGAGTATTTACTAGTTGGCCCCATTTTTTTAATCCGCTGCTATTATGGCAATCCCTTTCCCTTGATCTCTACAAGGACAGGTCTGGCCCAATATTTTCTCTTTCAAAAAAGAACAAGTAGTGATGTGATACAACCCGCTGCAGCAGCGCGAATTGGGACCCATTAAACCCGTCTAACTCTTTAGACCAGCTCCACTCCAACTTACATTTAATCTCCGTCACCTGATTTTGCACTTCAGAATATGTCTTTTTAAACAAGGAATCTAATCCATTCCGGTAGTTTTTCATCCAAGTTTTCAAGGCAGGATGTGTACTCTCCGCTCGATTGGATGTGACATTGTCAAACTGCATCACCCCGAAAAATAAGCAATTGACTAAACTTATAACTAGTCCCTAAATAAGCAATTCTGGACCTTTACTCAACTTATTAAGTACTAAACAATAAAGTATTGATTTGAGTTGACAAAACAACCCTTATTTCTTTTTAATCTCGTCCAATTAATACCCAAGCTGATTTATCACTTGTAATGTAAATAAAGAATAAGCAATTACAAATTCAACCATCCTATAGCAAACCGCTGGCAAAAGGAACTCCGGTTTGGGGCAACCATCCATCTCCTCCTATGAAATTAGAAACAGTAAAATTTGCAGCATCATCCGTGCCAATAACATGATAACCAGGCCATGTAACCCTATTTCCAGTCCCGGAACCGGGCCCCGAATTATCATACTCCGCATAATACAACGTATCCAGCGAAGCATTTCCCGACCACTCTCTCCACCCCGAAGGATCAATCACGGCATCCAGAAAAGACTGCATAACCACGGTCCTAGAATAAGTCTTCCAGGGCCGACCCAGATAAGTCCGGGTCGTACCGTTGCTCGAGGCCAAATCTGGGGCGGCTCGGATCGTACAGTTCTGGATAGATGTCCCCGTGTTCTGGTTCTCGTCGGTTCGGCCCTGAGCCGTGACGGCATTGAACTGGCCGGACATTGGAAGGCGGGGGTAGATGTTGCAGCCTTGGAAAACCGCGGCGGCATTTCCAAATATGAAGTCCACAGTTCCATAAATGTCACAGTTCAGGTAGAATTGCCTCAGGGAATGAGTATAGAGAGTGTCTTGGTAGCCTTCAAAGCTACAGTTGTAGAATGTGGAGAGGTCGGCGCCGTTTCGAACTGCAACGGCCTGGTGCTTTATGGCACCGGCTGTGTTCTGGAAGGTGATGTTCATGGCCACAAAGCCTTGTCCTACCACAGCTGTGTCAAACACGAAAAATAAAGTGATTAGACATTCATAAATTTTAATTTATGGTCAATTTCGTTCCATATATCTATCAATATGTGTTTTTTGTTAAGAAAATATTAGGGTTTCATTCTATAATTAAAAATATATAATCTAGTTTGTAAACATACATAATAAGACTTTAATAGTTATATAATCAAGTTTGGTACATAGTTATATCTAACACAAATTAACTGAATAAAATTTTAATATCGTGTATATATATAACTAAACATACGTATAGTATAAAATTTAATAATACTTTAATCTCGTTTTTCTAGAAATGTTTTAAACATGATGACTTTGCATTTTGAGTTGAAAAGAAATTGTCATAAGTCTAAAATATAATTGATGGTGTGACAAAATCTAAATAGAAAAGTCGGAGCTCATGTAACAATTTGTCAATTTCAGCATTCAACTAATTCAACGTGGCCTTGCTACCAAATTTGCATGCACACTTACGACATCGACTTTATTGATCAGGTCGGCAGCAAAGAATATATTTGAATTGACCATGCAAGATATAACTGGCCCCTCTTTCAGATCGTTATTAATTTGTTATTGACCAAGCTCAATTATTTTGAAGTAAAATATATATAATGGTAGCACAAATTATGGGGTAAATATTTACAATCATGAATTCATTTCGAAAATAACGGTTGTGAAAATTATGAACGATAATGATATTAATTAATTAACTACCTAATTACATATATAATATTTTTCTTAATTTTCAGCTCAATTAGATATATATGCGTAAATACTTGTCGCTACGAATTCAAAAGATAAACGAAAATATGTATAAATAGAATTACGAAATGTGAACGCAAAAAAGAGTAGCATCTCTTACCAAATGTTGCAGAATTGAAGGTAGTCCAACCATCAACAACGCTTCTGTTCCCAGTAATTATAGTCCTGTTAATCCCAGCTCCAGTCATCATAATAAACCTCTTGTTCTTAGGAATACTCACATACTCCTCATAAACACCTTCAACAATGGATATCGCATAATACCCGTCACCGGCGGCGGTGTTATTCGGCGCAGCAGCCACCGCATCACTTATCGTACTGAAATTTCCTCCGCCGCTGGGATCCACCACCACCCGCTGATTCACGTTCACGCTAGCCCCACCGTCCTGAAAGAGTCTCCGGCCGCCGCCGCCATTAAACGACGCTCTTCTTCCGCGGCCCCAGCCGCGCTTGAACAGCGCCAGAGACACGCTGTAAGACATGCTCCCGTTGGTCAACGGCGCCAGAAGCGCGGCGGTGAGACTCGACGGCGAGCTCGTTTCCCGGAGCCCTTCTAAGCAGGTCTGGTGGTTGGTTATGGCGGCGCTGAGAAAGGTCTGCGTTTGGTCGGAAACTGCGCCCGGAAGAGTCGTCGACGATGAGTTGATGGATTGGATGGTGTTTGACAGGAAATCCCTCGTTGATGCAGCGAGAATCTGGCAGTCCTGAAGAGCTCGAACGGTTGCCTGAGGAAAGGCGAACCGAAGTCTGAGGTAGCCGTTGACTAAGGTCGAGAAAGCGTCGGTCATCGAAAGGGAACGATGAACCGATGACCGACAATAGTCGTTTATGTTGGCGGAACTGTTGTTCGGTATTGTACTTCTGCAAAACCGTGGGAATGGCGTGAAGTCGCAGAATGATGATGAAGAAGAAGCATTTGGAGGTGGAGATGGCGCTGATAGTGCAGAAACGGAGATGGAGAGAAGCAGAAGAGAAACAATTGTGCATCTTTTGGTCTGCATGGTTTTCATGGCTACTGATTTCATGTTCTTGAACCTACGGGTAGCATATAGATGTTTATTATATAACGAATATTTTGAAACAAAATTTTTGGAAGTACGTACGTAGTATTAGTCAAACTGAATGCGTTGGATTCATTCTTTTATGAAACCGTGTTTTAGGTTTCAAGAACCACACATGTGGAACGATTGGATTGGATGCATGTATATATATATATATATAGAACTTGGAAGTCAACAAAATTATTTAGTTTGTACTCTTCCCATCGAGAAATATTCATTTTAAAGTTATTTTAATTAAATCGAAATGTAATATTTCACGTACATCTTTAAAAACATGGGAAAACTTTTCATTAAGAGACAAAGATTGTGACTGTAATAGTCGAAAAATTCTTGGTCTCGCTAAATAATCATTCTAAATACGTAAATTAAGACCCGTCTTGAAAATGAGAATATCATATCAGAAATAATAAACTACTGAATGATCATGTTTAATGTGTAATCGATAAAAGAGAAGTACAGTGGACTTCTCATATTAGTAAAGTGGCACTAAACAAAATTATTCATTACAGAATTAATCAAAAGACGATTCTTTGACGGTTTTGACGACGGATGTGAATGGCCAACATTTTTAGCTAAGTATCTATAGAAGATGTACAAAGAGATGAAAGGTCTATTACTGTGATTGAATCTGGGAATATCAAAAGCATTGTATCTTAATTCAGTACACCATATTAATTATTTGCATTTTAACAACTATGTATATAAAATGTGTGCTTGAAATATCAAAATTATAAAAACTTAACAGAGAAATATAATATTTGAAGATACATATAGTTTAATATTTTGAAAGATATTTGATAGTTTTGTAAGTTTAGAAAAGGCTAATTACATTATCATGCAAAATAACATAAAATATTTATATATTATTATATAAAATTGGTAGCGTGAAGTTAAAATATGTAACTTCATTTGAACAATTTATATTTCAGACTGCATTGTACCTATCTTAAATTTGTATTTCGATGACAAAACAAAATCGTATAAATAAAAATATATAAAACGTCCTAATTAAATATATTTAAATTTATTTTAGTTTAATTTAATTCAGTTAAATTAAATTAAAAATAAACTCTAACAAACAAGTGACTAATATATTTAAATTTATTTTAGTTTAATTTAATTTAATTAGAAATAAACTCTGACAAAGCAGGTGACTAATTGCAGTCAAATTTTGACATCAGTATTAAATAGTCAAATAAATACACCAAGCTAATTAAATTTTATGTATGTGACAAGGAGGGTAGTTGGCTGAATAAGATTGCCATCACTAAAATTATTTGTCAAGGAACTCTCCTTTGCATGACTTCCTCAATCCATGACATTTGTACCTGTAGAATAACCACCGACAAAGCCGTGTTGCAAATGACCCAGATTTGGGGAATTGGGGTTTTTAACTTTTTCTTTATGCATATTTCCACAAAAGCCTTGAGTTTATCAAAGGTTTGAAGAGGACCCTGTTTTTTCATAAAACTTTTTTTATGTTCAAATGCATCGTAAGATGGACTCATTTGACACTTTATGATAGTGTTTATAAATTTAAGTAAATGATAATAATGAAAACATTGCGTACTCTAAATTATAAAATTAATACTAAAGTGACACTTAAATATTTAAATATATTTCATAACATAGTATTAATTTATTTAACAAAAAATGAAATTCTATCATCGAAAGGTGTGATATATAATTTATAATACAATTAGTGGTCTGAAAATTAATACAATTTATGAAATTCCACAAATTGTATTCCATCCTGTATTTAAGTATACTTACCCAATATATATCCTATTTATCAGTTCTTTGTAATACGCCACATCAATTCTAAAAAATCACATAATTATGGATTTGCTTGCAATTTTTGGTTGAGGAAGATTGCAAAGTTTAATTGAAGGGATACTCATACAACTTCCACACACACAAAAAAACATTAATTAAGGTAAATGAACACATAGAGATGGACACAATATTGATTAATGAACATTTAATGAGCATACTTAAGGTTTGACTATTTATCTCTATTGAGTGATATCCATATAATGACTATATACTATTTAGTTAACCCTACTGAGAACTTGACACCGGTGGACGGTAACCAAGACAAGCCATCAATAAATCTCCTAACAGTGAAGAAACTTGCAGTTGAAGGGTCCTTGATGATATGATACCCGGCCCATTGAACCCGCCCCGAAAGAGAAGCTCCTGGCCCATAATTCTTGTACTCTCCATACCACAAAGTACCAAGCCCAAAATCCCCCAGCCATTCAAGCCATCCTCTAGGCTGGACCTGAGAGCTCATGTAAGTGTTCATGAACACGGTCCTCGAGTAAGGCTTCCAAGGTCGACCCAAATAAGTGGGCCGAGATGCAAAGACGAAACTATCTTGGATTGAAAACCCCGTGCTTTGGTCCGGGCTTTTCCGCCCTTGGGCCGTGATGGTGACCTTCTGAAGAGGCAAGGGATCAGCTGTGTATATTTTGCAATTTTGTAGCACGGCTGCACCGTTGCCGAAAATGAAGTCTATGGTTCCGTATATGTTGCATTCCCGGTAGAACTGGCGGAGAGAGTGAATGTATAGGGTGTCTTGATGCCCTTCCATGCTGCACCTGAAGAATGCCGACTGGTCGGAATCTACTCTCAGTGCCACCGCCTGGTGCTTCTCTGGTCCGGCCGTGTTACGAAATGATATGTCTCGCGCGATGAATCCCTTGCCCGATACCGCTACAAAGGGACAAAATTAATCACTAAGAGTTTCACTTTGTATTCAATAATTTACAACATTACTATCATCTATTTCAAATGAAATATAATTATAGAACATAAATATTACACTATATGACTCTTTTGTATACTAGTTGTTATTTTTATAAGTGCTTGATATATTAAAATCTACCATGCATATGTATTATTGATTTATTGTAATTCATGAATATTGGTACGTACCAACAGTAGCTGTTCTGAAGGTGGTCCATCCTTGCATGAAATTCCGATTTCCGGTAATAACGGTAGCCCCAATGCCATCTCCAACAAGCATGATGTTGGTTTTCTTCTTCTTCATGTCAATATTTTCATGATAAACTCCCCTTTTCACATAGATGATAAACCTCCGATTACTATAGTTCGGAGCAGCATTGATTGCTTGAGATATGGTGCTGTAACGGCCGCTCCCGTCCAAGGCCACTGTCGAATCAACGCGCATTCCGTTGGGACTGGTGAGCATCATTTCCTTATCTCCTTCGGTCATCCACGCCGGAAAAACCAGCCTTTCACCGGGAACGTCGGTTGTTGTGCCGTTTCTCGGCGGCTTGAAGGGCATGCTATGCAGCTGAGAATACAGATTCAAGACATTTCCGATGAGTTGAGTCACCTGAGCGAGGCTGCCCCGGATGAACCGCTCGAGCCGCCGGTCGGTCCCTTCGAACCCTTCCAGACACGTGTCCTGATTGCTCAGTGCGGCGCTGAGCCAGGCCTTCATGTTGCCCTGGTAGTGAGGGTTCCTGGAACCGGACCGGATCCGGTTCATCTCGGCAAGCGACCATGCAAGCTCGGAAACCGAGAAATCGAGCAGCTCCTTGCAGTCCTCGATGGCGATCTGCTCGCGAGGGCTTATGGAGAAGGTGGTGAACGTGTTCAGTGAGTTGATTGCTAGCCTCACCTCGCTCAGCGTGTTCTCGAGCGCGGCTTTGATGATCGAGTTCGGGTTCCCTTGGCCCCAGTTCTCGATCCTCGACTGCAAGTTCACGAGGCACGAGGTTCTGTTATCGACGCCGCTGCAAGCCCGGATCATCATGGGATCAACGCCGGCCGCCGGAGTGGTTTGTTCGGAAAATTGTACGAGTATGAGAAGGAGGAAGAGAAAATTAGCGAACGCCATTGATTTACTTCGGTAACTCATGGTGAAAAGTTTGGTTGTTTAATGTGTTTTTAAAAATTCAGAAAGGTTTATATTATGAAGCGTGGTGAATTTCATGGAAAGAAAGGAATATGTACGGTGATAGAAAAAGTATGCTTTTACCAGGAATAGAGCTCAAGTAGTTATTCTGACTTGCATTGCATGGTAGAAAACATTCTTTACTATATTAGGGAACTGGAATCTCTTAACGTGACGTGATTTCATGTGAAACCAAATAATGCGATGTTCTTGAAAGTTGAGTAAAAGTTATATATGTTGGTTGGAATCGCAAACAAACTTTGAACTTCTATAAAAATACTAAACCCTCGCATGCACGTATCTATCTACTAAACTTAAAAGCGACGATGCCAAAATGAATAGTAGTACTTTTCGTCGTTCGTTTCTACAGTAAACTTTATTATTTTATTACTTAGTTAAGCCACGCGTCTTCTTCTTGTGCCATCTACATTCTCCGGTATCCACGCGTACCACTACCGACCTCTCTATACTCCCGATTCTTCTCTGTTTTCTAGCTCTTTCTTCAACCGTCTCATAATGATAATCATTATCATATTTATATTCATATTCTATGTGCCGAAATTACATCAGCCGCAATCAAGGTGTGAACCTGAAAGTGTTCATCTGCAAGAGACTGTCGCCGGTCAGAAAGCCCGCCTATTGATGAGCGGTGTTGATGCCCCATCGGAAAAATACCTCTGCCGCTCTGTTCAACCCACCGGTGAGCAACCAATAATTTTCTCAATCACCTTATACTATTTGATTGACCTCAGCTCCTACATGGATGACCTGTTTTTTTCCAGATTGACATTGAAGACGGTGCCAATCAATGTTCTGTTCTGTACTCTAATTCTTTTTGTTGTGGAAATTAACTTATGATGCTATGATTTGCGCAAGCAGGCAAGGTGTTTGAGATTTTGCATGAAAGACGACCAGAATCTCTACTTCAACTTAAAGAGATATGATCAATAAAGAGGTTCAACAACCTTGGCTTTGTGAGCTTATCAATGAAACAGTCCCATAAGAGTCTTTACAAGCTTTGCCTAGGATCCTGTTTGGGTGATGTTCATCATCCCCGTAAAGACTAAGGTAAATACTCTTGACATAATCCTTGAGAGTTGGTGATATACCTATGAGAACTGATGCTCAGGAGATCAGTTTCAGATTTATTTTCATGGTAAGGTGTTCAATGATTTCAAAGTTTACATCTTCTCATGTTGGCAATTGGCAGGAGTTCCTGGACAAAATCATTTGTAGTAAATGTGGTTCAGTGTTTTATTGGGATTTTTTGATTTCTTCTTTGACTGAATCAGCTTACTACTTTGAAGATGGTTGAAGCAATAATAATGGTACCAGCATAGTCACAATTTACTTGTATAGATTTGGGATATTTTATTCTTAAGCATGTTAAGTCTTTGGCACTCTATGGAAGCAGTTATTTTTACAATCACAATAATGGGAGATGATCTATGCTTTAAAAATCACTCTGTCGAATTATGACTATTGAAATTGTAGGGAAACATTGCAGATTAATAGAACTTGTCTTTTATACCATCATTTTTATTTGTTTCAAATTGCCCTACTGGTTCTCTTGTTTTTGGACTTGGCAATTTATTTTGACAGAGTTGAGATGCTCATGCATGAATTTGAGCTGACTGTAAAAAAAAAGTTCAGTTATGATGCTCTTTCTTCTATTCACTTGGGTTTTCACCTTCACTCCAAATTTTCTAATCATGCTCCACTTTTGCTTTTTTATGCATGCAAGGTGTTCGAGGATTTGTCTGAGTTAAATTCTTCACAGGTCAGATTTCTTATTATTTAATGACTATTTTACTTTAAATTTTGTGTCTATATACTATACAGTTACATGCACCATTGTCTAATTAAGCATTTATATTGACGCTTTTCCCTTTGTGAGCTTGATTCAATGTTTCCAGAATAGGATCATTTTGGTTTACTTAGAAGTCAAGGATTCCGATGATTAGTTTTAATTTTGTGTATTACTATAGAATTAAATCTGGATGAAAAGTATGGTACATTCTATGGTTAAATTGAAATTTGCGAAATTAAAAAATCGTTCTCCTTTTGTTTGATGCAGATCAATGAATTGGTTCAAAACTTACGGAAGATTTGATGCTCCAAGTTCTTTGCAGTCCACATGAATGTCTAGGTATAAGTACATGGTCTCTAAATGAATTAAATTTGACCTCCTTTTTCCTGCCAAATTTCTTGAGTTTATTTGTGTAAGTGGTTTTGATAAGTGAATCTTATATGAATATATTTTGTGACTTAATTAATTTGAATTTTTCCAGTAGCAATAAGCATTATCTCCTTAGTTAATCAGCGTGGTTGTGTTTTGTGCTGGTACTGTTTGTTTTCCTCTGTTGCAATTTTATTAGGCGAGGTGGTATTATTTTTATGCTTGGCTAATTAAATTTGGTTGATAAAAATTTAGCACTCAAGTTATATGACGATTGGCTAAAGAGGAGACTCCCTTACAAACTTCATTTCAAAATGCTTTGGTAAGTAATTTGATTTTGTTCTGTATGGATTTGACTTTATACTGTCTAAATGGACCATTTTCTATTTATAACGTGTGGATCATAATAGAGGCACTTTTGATTATGATCAAATGATCAAACGGTTAAAGACTGTGAGAGTTTAGAACTTCCTGTGCTGTTTCCTGGTTATGAATTTGTTAAGGCAGAAGCAACACCATTTCTGTAAGTAATAAGGTTTAAAAGATTATGTCTTTACCGTGTATCGAAACATAGGATTCTTTTATTTATATTTTTCATTTCTAGGGATCAATTTTGGTTATGTCGGGGTGTCATTTTTGGATTTGCAATTCACAGTACTACATGCTTTGGCAATGACTTCATCCTCTCTTCAGTCTTCAGGTAATGGCTTCTTCTCCTTCGAGGTGTCATTGTGATTATGATTATGATTACATTAAAGTGATGACAGTTTTCACTAATTAAATTTTATTTAGAACCTCTGTTTTATTTTTAAGTAAAAATAATTTTATTCTTGTCAACTTTGATGCAGTGATATCAGCACAAATTCAAACAAGTATGTTAGATTTAGAGGTGATAAAGGATTAGTTGGGTCTGGCATTTTTGCTACATGATTGCGAAAAAATATAGACAGTACTGAATTGGTGATGCAGCGAAATTGCATGTTTATAATTAACTAAGAGATACTCATACTTGTCATTGAATTGCAAGTTTCTGTTTTATGGTTTATGTCCCATTATAAATATAACCTGCTACTTTACTTATCCAGGAAGTGTAATGATATCGGCGCCTCTAAGAAGTCTTGGGTTGCATTTATTTGACCGATCAGTCTTATGATTTCACTGAAATGATTTCTTTCAGCTATATAAAAGCTTCTCATTTGCTGCGGCAAGACATGGAAGCAAGTTGGACAGGATGTGGCATTCTATAAAATCATAGTTGTTGACCCAAGGAGTGCTTTAGTTTCCCATATTTGTAATATAGACTGATTTAGACGGTTTAGAAGGGTTGAAGAATTAAGTCTTTTAAGTGCACCTTTGTGAGATAGGATAGTATATTATAAATTATCACAATTCGGTCCGTGTGTAGCACTACTTAATATCTGCTATTTTAAACCAATACCAAAATATTGAACACTCTCCTTCCTCGCAACTCTAAACTCCATGTACTTTTGTTAAATAAAAACTCTTTATTCTTTTGTTATCCTCTAAACTCTTTTAATTAAAACCAGTATTTAACAAATTTCAGATAGAATACTTGGATATAATTCTTAAGCCCAAAATTAAAGTTAAACTAAAAAGCACTGGACAACAAATTCCCAACCTGCGGGCAGAAACCACTAGTATAAAATGAAAAGTTATAAACTGATATTCCTTACTAGAATCATACTCCCTTTCAACCATAATTAATTAAACAAACACCGTATTTTAGAAAGAATTTGTTGTAAGTTTATACGAGATATTCAAGGGTTTATGATTTAATACATATATATACACATATATAATTATATCAATATACATATTGATGTCTAAATTCCAAAATGGACCCATGAATTTTTTATTAATATACAAAACCCACGAACGTAAATAGAGTAAACAGTTTAGAACTAAGTTCTTAAGTTTGTTATTATAAGTTTACGGTTGTTTTGTAATTAAAGCATTGAGTCAGTGGTTTTATTAGAAGCATTGGGAAAGTCGTATAAATAGTGTTTAGGCTGGGAAATTAAACCAACGTGTGCATAGATCAAGTGTAAATTGTGAAAAGAGGATTACTCCTACGTACATTGACTTTAAAGATTACAGACAAAGCAGTATTAATTGCTTAAAGTCTTCCAATCAGTTAAAATAGGCGTTAGTCTATGTGTTGAACGAATCTACGTAATCACGTGTGTAAATATTTTTAGTTAGAGATATATCAGAATATTATCTCTTGATTTTGTAAATCCCAAAATATTAGGTAGTTGGATAGTTCCATTATTCCATATATGTTTGTATGGATCTTTATGTATTTATGCCTATAAATAGGCATTGCCAATGAATTATGGAACCTTTCTCTTCAATTCAACGCACTACAACATTGTTCGTCAAGAAGAAAAACAACAAGAGTTGAATGTTCGTTCGATTCCCGATGTTGATTCAATTCGCCAAGGCACCTTATCGTGATCGATCCACATCAAAGAGGCAATGTCCTTTCTGTGAGCACTGCAACCGCCATGGCCATACCCGCGACAAGTGTTATCAGCTCCATGTATATCCCGACAAGTATGGCAAGCGAGCTGAATCACATGCTGCCCATCTCGCCGGGTCAATCAACCATGTTGCTTCCGTTGCCTAGGATGCACCCGTCACTCAATTGACTTCTGATGAGTTGCTTGCACTCATTGCCAAGGATGAAACTGGTGGACCATCGGCCAACTTTGCAGGTAAAACTTTTTTCTTTTTTGTCCTCTCGTTGGATTATCGATTCAGGTGCATCTCATCATGTATGGTCATCATTATCTCTATTTTCCTCTTATATTTCACTCCAAAAACATATCCATGTTCAATTGCCTAATGGTTCATATGCCTCAGTGACACACATACGAATTGTTAACCATTTTTCACCATTAGTTCTAAGAGATGTGTTCTATATTCCATCATTTAAATTCAATTTATTATCCATATCACAAGCAACAAAACAATATTTAACTAAATCATTCTCCATTAAGGATCTCGGGCCTTTACATTATTTTCTTGGCATTGAAGAATCTCGATCAAAGAAAGGTTTATTTTTATGCCAACGAAAATACACTTTGGATATATTACAAGATTCTGGAATGCTTGGATCGCGTCCATGTAATTTTCCTATGGAACAAAACCTCTGTCTTTCTCCAGACAATGGTACTCTCTTGCCTGATCCATCCCATTATCAGCGGCTAATCGGACATCTTTAATATCTGACAGTTACTCGTCCTGATATTCAATATGTAGTCAACAATCTTAGTCATTTTTTACAAAATCCCCGCACTTCTCCCCTTGATGCTGCACATCGAGTACTTCATTATCTAAAAGGATCTGTTGGCAACGGCATTTGTGTCAGTTCTCAAAACATCAAAACATAATCAATGATTAAATCATCAATAGTGAAAATTAACATAAAATATTATTGAAAATCTTAAATTGTAAAACTATTGATAATATTAGTGTTTGTTACAATCATATAATGTTTATAACTCGTCCCCTTCAAATCACTCTTCAAATTTACGTGTCGGTGATTGAATTTTTATCCGAATCCAAATTTATAATGATTTATTCTAAAATTCAATAAATATATCAAATTTTGATGTATTTGTTTAAGATTGATCTCAATTGTCAATAGTTTTCATCAACCATTAAAACCTCATCTTACATTAAAAACCCTTTATCGTCTTCTTCTTATCCTGAATTTAGAACCCATCATATAAAAATACAAAAAATCTCATCGTCTTCTTTCTCCCGCGATCCCATCCCTTTCAGTCCCAAATCCAAAACTTCTTCCGCCGAATCGCTCACAGAAGCCAACCCATCGAGGTCTGTGTAGCGATCTGGAGCCTACCCCCGTAGAGTGATGCGCCTCGGCCTCCATCCACGCAGCCACAAGAATAGATGTGTCGGCCTCCATTCAGTTAGCTTCGATCATGGTTTAATTAGGGGGTGCTTGGTTGAAATAGAGGAATGAGAATCGGAATGGAAATGATAATAGAGTATAATGATTATAGGGGTAATGATTATAATGTTGTTGTTTGGTTTGCATTAAGGAATGGCTAAAATTAGTAAACTAAAATGACGAAGTGGCTAAATATAGTAAACAACTAGGTAATGAAACTCATAGTTGTCAATTTTGGGGGGTTTGGGTGATTGGCCAGTTTTGGGTAATGAAAGTGGGCCCATATAATCATAATAACCAACCAAACACACATACTCTATAATCAAACCCATTACACACCTCCAAACCCCTCAACCAAGCACCCCCTTAGAATTTTTATGTAGCTGATTGTTGATTCGTGGAAGATCTGTGAAGGTAACACCTACTTTGTTTTCAAACTAAAATGCAGATTGATATACTCCCTCCGTACCAGCTGGATGTGCACAGCTGACTTTTCACGGTCTTCAATACACGTGTTTGACTGCTAATATCTTTAACTACGTATATTATAAAGATATGAAACTTTGATATTAATAAACTACATGTTATGACGATTCCAACAATATTAGATACGATAATATTTTTATTTATCTATACAATCAAAAATTCAGTCAAAATTTAGTACAGTTGACTGAAAAAAGTCTCCTGTGCAGAAACAGCTGGTCCAGAGGGAGTACGATATTTACTCACATGAAAAGACAAACGGCAACATAGAACCAAGAAAGCATAATTTCAATTTGAGTAAAATGCTTGTGTACTCTGAGTACTTGAAAATGTGCTGATGTGCCCTCGAGTTTCAAGAAAATTCCCTAGTACCTCTAGATTAGAGTTGATTTAATATGTTGTACCCCTGAACCGGTGATGGGCGTTGATCATGATATTCAGAAGCATATTTAATTGAGAAGACCATAATAACCTTCATAACCAAGTTCAAAATTTTCAGAATTTTTCATAAGTCGGAATCTGGCTTTCTTTCAATGTCGTGACTGATAAAAAACACAATTCCCGCAACACCTCTCCTACAATTATCATCTTTCAGAAAATAAAAAAATCACTCTCATATTCTTAGACATAAGCATGGGGTTATGTGAGTATATAGAGATTTTGGTGTTGTTGGACTTGGTTAGGTGGCTTTATTCTTAGACAATGGTGTTCTTTTAGAGATGATACTTAAAAGGTGTTCTTAGATATAAAGTATACGCAATTTATTCTGTACACTGGGGTACCGTGCAAATCGTACCCCCAAGCCCTTTTAATTAATTAACTAAATTATTATTAATAATTAATAAAACCCACGACGTTTCAGTACCGTTTAACTTCTATTTTTTCAAATTCAAATTTTTTAACTGATTCTACACCTCATAACTATTCCATTGCACATTATTTAGTTATGAATTGCACATCCATTTATTTCCAATTGCACATTATAGGTTTCAAAATGACTTCCAAATACTATTCCATTGCACATTATTTAGTTAAAAATTGCACATCCATTTGTTTCCAATTGCACATTATAGGTTTCAAAATTACTTCCAAGCTATTCCATTGCACATTATTATTTAGTTATGAATTGCACATCCAATTGTTCCAAATTGCACCTTATAGGTTTCAAAATGCCTTTTAAATACTATTCAATTGCATATTATTTAGTTATGAATTGCACATTCATTTGTTTCAAATTGCACATTATAGGTTTCAAAATGACTGTTAAGTTTCAAAATCTTCATTTGAGTCGAAATTCGGAATTCGCTCCCATGAAGGAGTCAATAATCATAGATATAGAGCAACATCACAATCAATACACGTCCATCAACCTACAGAAGTTTTAAAAATCAAACCTCTATAACTAGAAAGCAAATAGAACAAAAATTCTGACCACTAATTTATTTTATTTTGGGAAAATATGTATTAAGGGTAGTGGAACTTTCTTTATTTGAAAGAGGGGTGTAATTTTATCATAATTTCTAGAAAGGGCGGTAATTAATTAGTTAATTTTTTGTTAATATAATTATTTAATTAAAGACATTAATACCCTTATTTTCATTATTCTAGTATTATTCAATTAAGTATTCAGTTTTGTTTCACTAAGTTTACTTCTATTTAATTAAAATTTAATTAAATCAGTTAAATTCAGTTTCATCCCAAATTTTAGTTTTAGTTCAATTAAATTTATTCTTATCCCAATTATTTAGTTCTAGTTTAGTTAATTTAAGTTCACCTTTTGATATTAAAAAAATAAATTGAGTTTATTAAGATTTGGTTGAAATCAGTTCAATTTATTTTAGTACATCTTCAGACAAATTTTAGTAAAATTCAATTCAGTTTCATCCCATTTTTAGTTGTTTAAATTTAATTCAATTAGGTTAAGTTATTCAATTTTGGCTAAGTTTAATTTTAAGTTAAGTTCAATTCAGTTTAATTAAAATGATTTTTTTAATTAAAGGCGAAACTTTAATGGATTTGAATTTTAAATTTAATGTAGCAAAGATGAATTTGAATGAACTTAATTTAATTAAACTAAATTAATCTAAATAAAGTGAATATTAAAATTTGGATGACCAAATTGAATGTCAACAAATATATTCTTGTCTTGATTAAGATTAACTAAAATAAATTAAATTGAACCAAATTTAACTAAATTCAAATGAATTTATTGGAATTTTTTGAATGCTAATAAAGTGAACTAACTAAACTTATTTGACTAGAATTGATTTTAATTTAAACTAAACAAAAATAACCAAAAGAAGGGTATTAGTGTCTTTAGTTAATTACTCTTATTTAAGAAAATATGAATTAATTAACTACTGCCCTTTCTAGAAATTATACTAAAATTACACTCTTCTTTCAAATAATGAAAGTTCCACTGCTCTTAATGCAAATTTTCCCTTTTATTTTTTAGTGCGAGAACAAGAATATTTGCCTACAAACTAACAATAGCATACCATATACATCAAGTTATCGAACCAACACAAAACATCCAAAAAGACTTAAACAGTTCGTCTTTTAGATCCAAAGTTGTAGATCTACTTCTAACCCAACTAATATCATCGAAGTTCGCATAAGAAGAGCTAACATTATCATAACATTTAACAAGTGAAAAATATCTAAACTTGTATGCCTAATTCGCATTCCCATCAGCCTCATACTTAACCCTGCATGATCTCTAATGCAGCTTGGATGATTTCTTTTCCAGGTGAGGCTTTCCACAGCTCCTGCAGCAAAGTGCCATCTTGGCATTTGTGTCGATCATCAGACTGTGCTCTTGTCCCACGTGATCCATCATCTCCCTCATAGATACTGTCGTGAACTCACAAATACAAGTTCCAATAGTGATGATGGGTAATTCCATTACCCCAACGCTGCCACCTCGTTTCTTAAGCTCACGAGCTTTAAGTGAGAGCAATTCTTCCTTTTTAGGACGGCCCATAATTCGATCGATGTGGCAAATGCGATTTGGGGAAGACGCGATTTGAAGAGAGAAATAGGGGAAGACCGATTTGGCAAGTTGGAGAGGAAAAAAAATTATGACCACTAGATTGCATTAATAATAACTTACCAACTGCACAATCTTCTTCAACACAATTTTATTTGAAATTTTGAATTGTAATCGGGTATCAAAAATTTTGTGGTGATTGTGTTGCTACGATGAATCTCTGAAATTATCCCTTTTCAAATTTAAAATTTTGGTTTACTAATAAATTAGTAGCTCACCGACTGTTCGCTGCAATTTTTTTAATGGGTAGTTAAATGACCGAACGTGGGATGTAAATACATTCATTTACTTTTCTAGGTAAAAATAAAAAGTAATTAATCTAATTACACATTGGGGCATGGGGGTACGATCCTCTATGTACCCCAGAGCGGATGTAGCTTATGGCAAAGGTGGCAGTTGCCACCCAAATTTATTTATTTTTCATATTTTTGTGTGTTAAATTTCGGAAAATTAATATTTCGCCCCTATACTTTTAAAAAATCATTTGTAATATTTGAAAAATTATGATTTTGCCCCACCATTTTGGTATTCCTAGATCCGCCTCTGATGTACCCCCAGTGTATAGTATATGAATTGTAAAGTATAAACCCACTCTCCCGTTCTTAATAAAAAAATTTCATTCTCATAGAACCTCCCTCAACATCACTAGCACCTTCGTAACCACTATCTCCACTCCGCAGCCACATTCGCCGCCATATCCAAAATTGAAACACTCACCCAGATCCATATCATTGCCCTGCCACCGCCATAGTCCTTTGACCCCACATTTGCTATTATCCCTAAAACCACCGTATTGTTCATCATTGGAATCGTGATGGCAATCAAACTTTATTGTTTCCTTTTCACCGATCAATCAATACAACTTGCAATCCGCAACCACAGTGGAAAAATTGTGATGGAAGAAGAATGAAGAAGAAGATTAAGTGTATACAACATACAAAATCAAGACGACGTTGATTGATTCCACATCGGATTAAGGTCTTTACGTTTACAAAATCTAGACGAAGAAGAAAAGGGAATTGACTCTTGTTGCCGGAAAAAGAAATAAGAGTATTAACCAAGCTAACTAACTAGATGAGATGGCCACCAACAACATGAAAAATGCATGGCTAAGGTGGAGGTCCTAGGTTCAATCCAAGGCTCCATCTTTGGGAAGGCAAAAAAATGTCATTTATTCCCACACCTTTTTTTTTTTTTTGAAAATAAATATTTATTGCAAACGTAAATTACTAGAAATCATCCAGTTGCGGTTGAACATGGTTAGGAAGAGCCCCCCTCTAGTAGGGTGCTCGACCTTATGAGTAACGCTAGAGAATGAGCTAAATAGACAACTGAAGTGCAAGACGACCAACATGGCCCCCTAAATGTACTAATCTCTAACTCAGATGTGAATTTCTCCATTGGCATTGTCTCGACTTCCGGACAAACTTTCCTTACAGCGAAGGGCTTCCAAAGGGGTTCTCCATCCTCTTCCTCTCATGATATGCCTCCGGAAGACCCTCGGGCATCAGCTTCTCTCTCGACGAGATGTATAATCTCGTCGGTTATTAGTACGAAAATAAAATACTGGAATGGAAAAAAATAACAAAATATAAAAGAAAACAACCACGCGCAAATTTCTCATGCGCCTTGAACCGTTTCGCCAGGGTATCCAGTATGGGAGCATCCACCAGACGACGACACCAAGGTGGTTTCCACACCTTTTCGAACGCGTTGGGGATCCGTTCCTGGGGATAGCGGATTCGGAGTCTGATCTTCCCGGCCAGCATAAAACGGACGTCGTTGCCCTCTGTCACCGGACAAATCCCTTCCCGTTCTGCTATCGGGGTTAAACCCCATATTCTTGATGCAATAACCTCCATAGTGGTGATGCTGCGCAAAAGGTTACTGCTCTCTGATTCTTGGTTTTGCTCTTTGATCGGCTTGAATTTATCGGAGGCGGCGGTCAAGATCTGGTTCTTGCGGACGCAAGTCTTTTTCTCATCAAACCGTAGGGTTTAGAGAGTCGACGGTATTGGATCTCTCAAAAATCTCGGTGCTCTGTTCCAGCAGAAAGCGAAACGGATCACGACACGAAGTTTGCCGATGGTGGGGGTTACCGTCGCGGCGGAGGTCACCGGCGGCAACCCCGAATTGGGTCTGATTTCGGTTTGGAGGGTTTTGGAGCTCATGGGCGGAAGGGTTATTTGTATTCTGACTTCTCCATTTATTCCCACACCCTTAGATTAGAGAGTGTGTGCAGGTTGATCAAAAAATAAATACTAATTCTCAATTGAGACCTGTCTCCATTGAGACCAAAGATTATATGAGACTGCTATTGATTGAATTTGTCGTTGGTGAGCTTTAAACCCGCCGATTTCCTTGATTGAATTTGTCGTTGGTGAAATTGACCAAGGAAATGATCAAGGAAATTGACCGAAAGATCAAGAAAATTGAACGAAAGATCAAATTAACTGAAAAATCAAGGCAAAACAAAAATACTCAAGCACATTGATTGAAAGATCAAACAAACTGACTAAAAGATCAAGCAGAAACAGTAAATGCTTATTCCCCTGCTCTTGGTCTCCATTAGAACAGGTCTCACCCAAAACTTTCTCAAAAATAATTAATAATAAGAGTATTGGGTTTGAGGGAAACTAGCAAGAAATCTTGGAGAATATGGATTCAATGATTTCCAAATTATTTTTAAAAAAATCATTGCAGCTTAGTCTTTTCCAAATTTAACACCATTGAGCGGCTGCTATATTTTTCTAAAGTTAAATCAAGGGTGATCAAGTACTTTTTCAGAACTCAATGGGACTATGTCAAAAATTCAGAGTACACATGCACTTTTCTCTTGAAATCTAATATGTTCTCGAGTTTACCAAACAATCAACCGAATGACTTGAGATACAAATATGTGAATAATTATCTGACCATGGTAAAAAAGTAGACGAATAAAATCATTGTGATACAAGTAGATTTTGTACGATTATAAAACATACATACAGGTTACCACTGCAAAAATATAAGAGTTTTAGTTGCACATTTTTTTTCGATAACTAAAAATAAAAGATGTGTTACTAAATTAGTAATCACATACTAGCTTGAAAAATTGGCAAAAAATGCGTTAATTAAACACCAGTTCATCGCCAACTCTATCCCACTCAAAGCACTAAATAAAGGAGCTCGATTTCAACGTATAAATATCTAGACTCTACTAAATAATTCGTCAACTTTGATCGATAGAGTCTAGAAATTATCTGACCATTCAGTTTGCTAATCGATTTAATTATTATTAGTATATCAGTTTATTTTAATTTAGTTTAATTTAGTTTAAATTAAAAAATAGATTTATGAAATTTAAGTTAATTTAGTTGTACAAATTTTATTTTTCACTACATCATAATTTCAATTTTAAAAAAAATAAACTTAGGAGAATATGACATGAGTGGTGAACAATCCGTAAAAACAAATATTCAGTTTTTATATGAATGTATGAAATGACTAATATATTAAAAAGCATATCATAGCATATTTGGAAAGTTCATGTAAACCGTAGCAATATTCAACATCATTCATATTGCAGGAGTTGGTCGATTTCTAGGCGCGGTTTGCATATTGCGGGCAACAGTTGAGACCTAGCAAGGTTTAGTCCAGGGCTTTCACTCATATCCACTCAAAGCACTGAATAAGTGAGCTCAGTGCAAGCGCGATAAACTGTCTGCCGAAGCCCTCGGCCGGCACCGCCTTCTTCCGAACCCGAACGGCATGTACTCGAACTTCATCTTCTCCTTCTCCACGCCCAGAAATCTCTCAGGCCGAAACGCATCAGGCTCGTCCCAAATCTCCGGGCTCCGATGCATTTCTGTGTGTTCAAGAACAGGATCGTGCCGCGCGGGATGCTGTAGCCGTCGATGGTGCACGCTTCCGATGCCTCGTGCTGGCCGATCACGCTCGATTATTGCATGAAGGTATATGGGAAGTGGATTAGGTCGGAGTCTTGAATTAGCTTTGTTGAGAACATTTGGATGGTTTAGCAGAAGTGCAAATGCCCATTCCATCACTAAGGCGGTCGTCTCACTTCCTCTCCAACTAGCATTGTCTGCGAAAATCATCACATTAAATTTAGAGAAATTCTCAATTTCAGGCCGGTCTCATTATGGTTAATACGTAAAAGATCAGTATTAAAGGTAAGATCATATATACATGAAAGTGAGAAAATCAAACAACGATACATTTATCACTAGTATATATCAATTGAGGGCCTCACTTGGAGACCTTGTCATAAATTTGATAGCTAAAAATTAAAGATTAAAGTTTACATTATTTATTCCAGATAATTAACCAATTCATGTCCTGACACTATACCATGATATCATGGTGGACTGATTAAAAATCATTCAATATAATTAATTTGATATAAAAGAGCAAAAATTAATTTGAAATAAATTGAAACATACCCGTCTTTACTTTATAACATACACGAGTAATAATAAAGTCAGTTTATGTATAAATATGGACTGTAAAAAAAATTGGACTGTATATAGTAAAGGCCTTTGTAATTGACTACGCGCTTAATCTTATTAAATAAATAATCTCCATATAAATTATTTAGAGTATTATTATTATAATGAACATTGTTGGTCCAGAAAAGAAAAGGTTCATGTCCATACTGCGCGATAACTCCACCAATTTGGTATATCATGTGCATGCATCATGCTATACACTCCGTTTTAATTTATTGTTCGCAACCATTTTAAATATTAATAAAAAAGATTTGCGTGGACTTTGAATTGATACCAACCTGAATCATGCCTTTGATGACCTGATTTATATAGTACAGTGGCTCATTCCGTTGAAGAGACAAGAGAATATCAATCATGGTGTTGCCGTTATCTTCACGATGATCAGATCTTCGGCGCCGCTCGTTTTTTTTTTTTTTTTTAATTTAAAACCACCATTGGTGGGAGGGATATATTAGGCTCCTCAAACCTTTAATAATAAAAATGAATTCAAGAGCTCAAAAATACAGGAATTAGGATAAAAAGCATCTAGAGTAGATGAACTAGACTAGAGAGTTAAGAGAGATGATGTGTGTGAATGTGCAAAAACTTCCTGATAATCCTTGAAGTTGATAGAGAGAGAAGTTCCACAGGGTGGTTCATTCCCCTGATACACATTGTGTATCTGCAACCCTGAATGAACCATCCATAGGTCAGTTCTCAAAGCATATCAACTGAGAGGATTTAGAGGAAGTTCATTAATATATTCATCAATGATAGACATATGAGTCTCTGAGATGGAGCACCAACGAAGTGGAGTAAAGATCTCCCTGGGAGCTTGGGTGCTTGTCTAATCCAGAGAAATGCTGAGGAGCACCAAAAATGCCGCATCTGTTGAGCAAAATCTGCTATGTGGTGAAGAATGACCACTTCCTGATCCACCACCTCTGGAAATAATTTCCAGAGGGTCTTCAATCTACTACAAAAAAACAGGGGGAACAGAATCAAAATGCCCTATGCTTATTATTAACATATGTGTAACTTAGATAAAGAAAAGGAGAAAAACTATGAAGCTAAATCAAAAAGAATTAAGAAAATCTAAGATAAGGAATTCCAATTCTTTCTGAGTTAATTAGACCTCTCAGAGGAGAGGAAGTAACAGTAAAGTTGCAAGATATACAGTCCTCAGAGGACATTTTAGCAATAAAATCGGCAACTGAGTTACTTTCCCTAAAAACATGGGTAATCAGATTATCATAACAATGCAAATCATGGCATGGACTCAAAACCATCCAATTAGCTGACCTGGGATTTTTAATCCCATCCACAGCCATTTTACAATCAGACTCTACAGTGAAAGGATAGCCCAGTTCTAGTCCCATTTTTAAGCCTAGTTGGATAACAAGAAGTTTAGCATGCAGTGGGGATGAGGCATTGGTATGATGCCTATAGAGGGATGATGCCTATGAGGCGCCGCTCGTCGATCAAATCTTGCAGAAACTAGTCTCTCCTGGACTGCAACCGTCTCATAAACCTTTCTACCTTAATCTGGACACCGAAAAATCTCGCAACTGGCAGATAATCAACTATGTTAAACAGGGCAACCTGAAGGTTAGCCTCTTTGATCATCTCCCTGAACCTCGTCGCTTCCTCCGCCGTCAGCTCATCGCCGCCGCCGTATCACCGCTTCCCGGCGATCACCGTCATCATGACATCCAACGACAGCTCGAAGAAGGCTGCCTTCATCTCCACCCGTAGGGTCCACGAAAGGCGGCGCAGCAGCGAGCGCACCTCCCGGGCCCTGACGCTGGCGAACTTCTGGACCCGGCTACTGGAAAGGATTTCGACGGTGGCTATTTTCCTCAAGTTCCACCAATGTGGGCCGTATGGGGCCCACACCATGGCGGTGTAGTCGTAGCCGAGGAGTTTTTCGGCGAGGAACTTCGGCCGGTTGGCGAAGACAACGTCGTTTTTCGACAAACATTCCTCCACAAGAGAAGGGAAGATATGAGGAGGATGGGGCGAAAACCGAAGTAAAACAGTAGGATTGGACCGTGCTTTCAGCAAGCCGGGCATATATTCGTGGCTTTTTCATGAGATGAAGATGACCTATTATAGGGAAACAAAGAGGAGGAATTGGAGGGAGATTCTGTCTTCTTTTGACTATTTTGTTGATCATTATGTAGATGAATGGGATGATGATTAGCAGGAAACAGTAGGAAGTTGACTCCATTTTCATATGGGATCCTAATTAGCATGGAGAAAGTTGTCAAACATCTTGTATTCAATAATATATACTCAAATTTAGTCAATGCATATTCCATTTGGTTGGTAATTCAAACCGATTAGTGAGATGTTCAAAATTTGTCCATTAAACATAATGGATTTTGAATCGAGTTCGACGCGGTCTTGGACTTTTATGTTTCATCGAACATGTTCACGATTCTCAAATTATAGTTCAAGACACATCTCTTTAAAAATCTAGCTCAATTTTAGAATATTTAAAAGTTTTTTTTAATTAAAATCACCATTGGTGGGGGTTGTTTATTAGGCTCCCCAGACCATGTAGATCAAAGGCTTAAATGAATTGTATGTTGTCCAAGAAAAATCCCAACTAGTTGGGATGAAAAAACTTGAAGTACAAGAAAAACCTCAACTAGATGGAATGAAAAAACTTGGAAATTCAAAAAGCTGTTTGAGACTAAAACTAGAGATTGCTAATCTATATCGACTCAGCCGATCCAAGTTTGTGCGCGACAAGTTTCCAAGCCTAACACAAGTTTGCCCCGGCGAGGATATCATTACAAGTAGCTGGTCTGTTATCAACAAGGCCAGTCTTGTTAAAAACAAGTTAGCCACTTGAATGTGAAAAGAAATCTCTAGCAGAACTAATTAGATACATTGTATCAGAAGAGATCCATGGAGGAATGGTGATGCTGGCTTTCCAGATTGCAGATAGGTTAGTGCTGAATGCTTTCCAGAAGGTCCTTGACTGAATTCTCTATGCTTGTGCACTATCCAAGATCATGTGCAACACATTTTGTCCTTGTGTTTTTATCCTGAAAAACCAGAAGAGTCATAGTATAGAGAATCATGTGTAGTGGGCGTAGTGAGTGGGGATGGAGGATAACACCTGAGCTGCCTAGAAGATGATTAGGTTTGCTTGAAGTAGGAGATCCATTCTGTGGATTTTGATTTATGACTCTTTGGTGGCTGATGCTACTGAATCCGTCCGAGTTCCCGCTTAGGTGCTATCCGCGCCTCCTTGCTGGAAAGCCCGCGCCTATCCTGCAAAACGATCCCCGGGAGGCGTCCCGGGGAAGAGGCTCCGGCGTGATGATGAGATGGGGGTAGCGATACGGGAAAACGTACGGGAAAAGCTCTCAATATGAAATAGAGATATAAGTCACATACCATGTTTACTGTTTGGGGACTAGTATTTATAGTCGAGCTTTGTCTGCCTGGGGATAAGAAGCAGGACCACTCCCCTTGTCACCATCTGCCCTATTTCTTGTCCGGACATGCATCCTCCGCGGGAAAGGTACCGCTCAATCGGCACAGGGCTATGGGCCTTCTTCCTGGCCCATCAGAGCTCTGGGCCAGTATTATCACTAGCCCCCCAGACCAGTCATCCGGGGTTCTATGACGCGAGGGACCGGTCTTCTAAGATTCCCTTATTACTATTTTCTCTGTGGGACCCAACCGTGTCTATTAACTTTTGGCGGCGCCATCCTTCCCTATTCTGCACTAATCAATGCCTCGTTTGCTGTGTCATCATTGCTTTTCCTTCTTTTGAGGTGGCGGTTCCCCCTCATCTTTCTATATAAAGGGTCCGACCTCTTCTTTCGCAAGGTTACCTTCTTCAGATTTTCTCCAGACGCTCCGCCCTCCGTTTTTTTTCAACCAAGTAAGCTCTCCTTCCCTTTCTTCTTCATGGATTCCCCGCTTTCCTCCAACTACTCCTCAGACACCGAGGGAGTCCGAGATCGATTTGAAGCCCGCTCTCGGGCTGCTGATAACACGATTTCCTCCCCTTCCTCCCCAAGCGCCTCTTCCGAGGATTTCAATGTCTCCAGGGAACTAAACAACCCGGGTACATTGAACCCGCATGGAGCAGGCTCGCGTCCAGCCGGGCGGCCCAATCATCCCCGAGAGGATCAGGATGAGGGGGTATTGGGTGAAGGACTTGGTGGTGACATTCCCCGGGGACCTACTCATGGGGTGCGTCCTGTGGGCCTTAAATTCCATGACACCCCCGAGGATTCTCCTTCTCTAGATAAGGATGTTTTAGACTTGGCTAAGCGCTCCTTTATTCCCCTTCCTCTAAACGCCTCACTTTCTAAACTTCCCCTGGGAGTCTCTGAGCGGGAGGTTTCGTGTATCCCGCGGATTCATTTTCAATACGGGCTTAGTCTGCCCTTTCCACCTCTTTTCCTTGAGGTTTTCCATTTTTATTCGATGGCCCCAGCCCAACTGCACCCTAACGGGGTTGTTTTAATCCTGGCATTCCTGCTTAATTGCGCCAGGTGCCATGTTCCCCCTTCCCTTTTACTTTTCCGTTCCTTCTATGCCTTGCGGAAGGCGCACGCATCCTTCCCCGGCGTTTTTTCCTTTACCATTCGCTCCGGGATGAAGGACTTTATCCTGAACAAGCCCAGATCCGCCAAAGGATACCTTGCAAAGGGTTTCTTTTTGTGCGACGCCCGGGTATATCCTATGCCCCCACAGAAAACCCCTCACCAATCTCCCCGATATTGTTATTAGTGACCACAGTCTCCTTAGTCTTTCCCCTCTAAGTACCGAGGACTTCTTCAAGACCGGGAACTCGGGCTATTATTGGCCTCGCGGGATTTATCCCGCTGAGCTCTTCACACTCCCGCGCATAGCCGCGGTGTGGCCGGATGGAGGTGTCTATTAGGGCTTATATATTTTGTTTTGTTTCGTTTATATACATGCATCTAACTCTAATTTTCTTTTTTCCTGATTTCAGTTCAACCCACTTTGTACGCGGATGCTACTCCCTTTGACGAGATGCCTTCCGGGGATAGCAGTCGCCAGGAAGATCTCCATCCGGGGATGGCCCTTACGCCCGAGCAGCTAGTGGTTCCTCCACCTGGTCCGGACGCTACCGAAAACCCCGGATTCATTCCTCAGAAGGTTCGCCAGCAGCGACCGCCTTCCCAGCAAATGGCCCCGGGGTCCTCCCCTACCCCGGGGAGAAAATCTTTCATCCGGCATCCTACTTACAGCGGCGGGGCTAGTTCTCGCCCTAAGCGGCCGCTAACCGATAACAAGGAGACTCCTCCGCATTCCCGTCAAAGGGTAGAAAGTGCGGCCCCGCCTCCTCCTCCTCCTCCCCCCGCCAATTCTCCCTTACGGGATAATTCTCAAGCTATCCCTGAGAGGGAAGAGGTATGTTAACCTTGCTTCTTATTACTTACTTTCATCTTGTTTCTATTCTTCCGGGTGACCTTACTTTTGTTTTATTTTACAGACCACCACGTTCGCCGACGCACTCCTGGCGGACTCTCAGCTGGCCGACGTGCTCAACCGAACATACTCTAAGTACAGCGCGGGTCTATTTGCTAAGAAGGAGAGAGAGCTCCGCGATGCCCGGGAGAAGTTGGCCGGGCGAGATGACCTGGAAGCCCAGCTGAAGGCTTCTCAGAAGAAGTTAGCTGAGAAGGAGAAAAAGCTGGCGGAAAAGGAGAAAAAGTTGGCCGAGGTGGAGAAGAAATACACCTCCCTCAAGAAGGAGAAAAAGGACGCGCAGCTGGACGCTCTGAATGCCATAGTCCAAAAAGTCCTTCATTCCGCCGACTTTGACGAAAGGCTTGAGGGGATTGCTGCTGCGGCTAGCGAGGATGCTTGCCACGAGATGTACCGCAGCCTACGGGGCTGGCTTCCGGGACCTGCTCGCCTCGAAGCCCAAGCCTCATACTATCGCCCCAAGGCGAGCGACCTGCTGAACCACCGCTGGAGATCCCTCCAAGAGGCGAACCTAGAGGGCCTGGTGCCCCGGCTGTGGGAGTCACTGAAGATGTCCTCCCGGGCCCCCTCAGCCTCGGATATTAAGAAGATCAAGCTCAAGGAGATCTGCGAGGCCTCTTACCCTGATCCTGGTCCAGAAAGCTTCAACGCTTATGGGGTTGTCCCGGAAACACCTCACTGGGCCGAGAGTTATCAGGAGTACTGCGATATCCCTGACAACTATGGATATCAGGCTGTTGAGGGGGGAACGGGTGAGTACACTGTGGGGCTTCCAAGGGGGCAGGACGACTTGCTCTACCAGTCCCGGAAGTCTATCCGGAAGGTGGGATTTCCTGAGCGCCCGGAGGACGAGTCAAGAGTGGATGCCCCTGCTTACTGCGGCCCCAGCTGGTCTGATGCGGACGTAGCTGAACTGGAGAGGAGGTGGAGGAGGGCTCATGCTACCCCGGGAGAAGAAAATCCTCACGAGGATAATGTATTCCCCTAGACTCTAGTTTATATATATATATATATATTTTTATTTTTTTTTAGTTTTCAAGTCTTTTGTAATCTTCCTCCCCGGGAGGCTCATGTAGAACTTGGCCTTGTGCCCCTTTTGATTAATATAAGTTCTACCTTTTAATTTAATGAGATTACTATCTTTTGTAGTCTGAGCGCCCCCTCGAGGAGAAACTCCCGCGCGGGTCCCTGCCTTACGTTTTCCCTCATCCTAGTAGCTCTTCCGGTATTTACTTCTCTCTTCCCCGCGCTGGATGCCTCCAGTGTTCTTTCCTTCAGAGGAAGCTAGCCCACTGGAGGTTTAGAGGCAACCAGGCCAACCGGGCATTAGCAGAGGCAGGGCTGGATTGCTTCCTTCAAGAATTCGGAACGATCCGGGTGTAGGTGTCTTTTCTCAAGTCGGTCGAGGCTAAATTTGGATCGTTAAATCAATGTTTCGACCTTGCGTCGGATCACATGCGGGAAGCCCTGAACTCCCACCAAACCATCGCTGAGTTGCAAGCCCTTCATGATGATTCTCAGAGTCGCACCACCAAGGAACTAGGTATGGTATGGGGCGAACTAGAGCGGGCGCAAGAAAAGCTCAGGAGCCTGGAGACCCGCACCGCACAGAATAAGGTTATCTGCGATTTTGAGAAGGAGAATCGATCCCTTACTCATAGGAACAAGGTTCTCCAAGAAGCGCTGATGACCGTCCGGCTGTCCTACCATCTGTTGGGACTCAAGAATGGATTAGTCGGTGTTTCTCCTCTTACCGATGTTCCCGCCGGGGTTCGTAGGACCATTGAGCGTATGGAGGCCAACCCGGGGAAGTTTGGTGAAGGGGCTCCTAATCACAGGGCCTATCTAGACGCCGTGGAGTGGTATACCAAGATAACTGACGGGGAGGCCGAGCCTTATCCCTCCAGCCTCCGCCGGGTCCCTGCCCGGGTAGAGGTGGATATTGCGTATGAGAGGTATGAAGACATGACTGTGTCCATCGACCCGGAAGAGGTAGCACGCCGGATAAGGCGCATCCGGGAGATTGCTGCTTCCGGGGTTACCACCAAAGGAATGAAGACCGCCGAGGGTACTCGTATTAGCCGGGAGGAAAAGGGCAAGGGCGCTGCGAACTTGTTCCCTAAGTACCAGTTCGTCACCTCTGCTGGCGTAAGAAGAATGCGCCTGGCGGAACCGCTTCCGGAAGGGTCCGTAGTGGTTCCTATCCCTGATCTGAATGAAGAAGACGCCGAGCAACTGGAGGAGGAATTAGCATGGAATCAGGCCCCGGATGCTCGGTTTGCTGAAGACATCTTGTCTTCTCAATTTTTTGGTGGAGGTTTTCGCCCGGGTAACCCAGAGGGTGCTTCCGGGTCAGGCCCTAAGTGGGTTTAAGGATGCGTAGAAAGAATTATATATGTAATCGTTCCTTTGCAACATAACCGCATATTCATGCGATGTATAAAATGCTATGTAATTGTTCCTTTGCAATATGGACGCATGTTCATGCGATTTTGTAATTTAAAGATTGAATAGAATTGCTTTTTGAAAAAACCCTTTTCATTAACTCTTCCTTGTAATATTACATTCTTTGGTCCCCGGGCTTCATTCGAGTTCCGGGTCCACTCTAGCGGGGCACCCGAATGGGAGCTACCCATGGGTCCCTTTTTGCAAATTTTCTTCTCTAAACCCGGAACGAGGCCAAACGTCGGGTTCTCTCTCCGGGCATATTCATGCTTCCGGGAGGGGTATATCCATACCTGGCATATTCATGCCTAGCATATTCATGTCTAGCATATTCATGCTGAGCGTGTTCACGCTTCCGGGAGGGGCATATCCATGCCTTAGTAGCTGTGGTGCGATGCGGGGTGCTCTACTTTCCGTAAAACCTTCTTAGGTTAGCTACGTTCCACCTTCTGGGGATCTCCTTTCCCTGCTTGTCCTCCAGCACATAGCTCCCTCCCGGGTGTACTTCCTTGATCTTGTATGGCCCTTCCCAGTTGGGCGCAAGTTTGCCCTCCGGGGCTTGGCGGCTCTTATCGTTTCTCCTCATTACCCAGTCTTCTGGGGCGAAGACTTCTTTCCGCACCCTTCTGTCATGATACCTCTTTACTCGCTCCTTCACCTTGGCTTCCTGAAGTGCCGCATTCTCTCGCTTCTCTTCCAGGAGATCCAAGTCAAGGCGTCGTCCATCGTTTTCTTCTTCCGGGCGCTGGTGTTGAGTTCGAGGACTTGGGATCCCAATCTCTGCGGGTATTACTGCCTCTGACCCGTACACCAAGCCATACGGGGATTCCCCGGTAGCTGAGCTTTATGTAGTCCTATGGGCCCAAAGGACACTGGGTAGCTCCCAGATCCAATTTCCCCGCGCGCCTTCCAAACGGGTTTTTAGTCCTTTGATGATGGTGCGGTTGGTGACCTCTACTTGCCCGTTCGCCTGGGGGTGGTACACCGATGTTAACTTCTGCTCTATACCATACTTGACACACCATGATTTGAAAGGATCATTTTCGAATTGCGCCCCATTATCTGTGACTATGACCTTCGGAATGCCGAATCGACAGATGATGTTCTTCCAGCAAAATCCTCACGAGGATAATGTATTCCCCTAGACTCTAGTTTATATATATATATATATATTTTTTTTTTTTTAGTTTTCAAGTCTTTTGTAATCTTCCTCCCCGGGAGGCTCATGTAGAACTTGGCCTTGTGCCCCTTTTGATTAATATAAGTTCTACCTTTTAATTTAATGAGATTACTATCTTTTGTAGTCTGAGCGCCCCCTCGAGGAGAAACTCCCGCGCGGGTCCCTGCCTTACGTTTTCCCTCATCCTAGTAGCTCTTCCGGTATTTACTTCTCTCTTCCCCGCGCTGGATGCCTCCAGTGTTCTTTCCTTCAGAGGAAGCTAGCCCACTGGAGGTTTAGAGGCAACCAGGCCAACCGGGCATTAGCAGAGGCAGGGCTGGATTGCTTCCTTCAAGAATTCGGAACGATCCGGGTGTAGGTGTCTTTTCTCAAGTCGGTCGAGGCTAAATTTGGATCGTTAAATCAATGTTTCGACCTTGCGTCGGATCACATGCGGGAAGCCCTGAACTCCCACCAAACCATCGCTGAGTTGCAAGCCCTTCATGATGATTCTCAGAGTCGCACCACCAAGGAACTAGGTATGGTATGGGGCGAACTAGAGCGGGCGCAAGAAAAGCTCAGGAGCCTGGAGACCCGCACCGCACAGAATAAGGTTATCTGCGATTTTGAGAAGGAGAATCGATCCCTTACTCATAGGAACAAGGTTCTCCAAGAAGCGCTGATGACCGTCCGGCTGTCCTACCATCTGTTGGGACTCAAGAATGGATTAGTCGGTGTTTCTCCTCTTACCGATGTTCCCGCCGGGGTTCGTAGGACCATTGAGCGTATGGAGGCCAACCCGGGGAAGTTTGGTGAAGGGGCTCCTAATCACAGGGCCTATCTAGACGCCGTGGAGTGGTATACCAAGATAACTGACGGGGAGGCCGAGCCTTATCCCTCCAGCCTCCGCCGGGTCCCTGCCCGGGTAGAGGTGGATATTGCGTATGAGAGGTATGAAGACATGACTGTGTCCATCGACCCGGAAGAGGTAGCACGCCGGATAAGGCGCATCCGGGAGATTGCTGCTTCCGGGGTTACCACCAAAGGAATGAAGACCGCCGAGGGTACTCGTATTAGCCGGGAGGAAAAGGGCAAGGGCGCTGCGAACTTGTTCCCTAAGTACCAGTTCGTCACCTCTGCTGGCGTAAGAAGAATGCGCCTGGCGGAACCGCTTCCGGAAGGGTCCGTAGTGGTTCCTATCCCTGATCTGAATGAAGAAGACGCCGAGCAACTGGAGGAGGAATTAGCATGGAATCAGGCCCCGGATGCTCGGTTTGCTGAAGACATCTTGTCTTCTCAATTTTTTGGTGGAGGTTTTCGCCCGGGTAACCCAGAGGGTGCTTCCGGGTCAGGCCCTAAGTGGGTTTAAGGATGCGTAGAAAGAATTATATATGTAATCGTTCCTTTGCAACATAACCGCATATTCATGCGATGTATAAAATGCTATGTAATTGTTCCTTTGCAATATGGACGCATGTTCATGCGATTTTGTAATTTAAAGATTGAATAGAATTGCTTTTTGAAAAAACCCTTTTCATTAACTCTTCCTTGTAATATTACATTCTTTGGTCCCCGGGCTTCATTCGAGTTCCGGGTCCACTCTAGCGGGGCACCCGAATGGGAGCTACCCATGGGTCCCTTTTTGCAAATTTTCTTCTCTAAACCCGGAACGAGGCCAAACGTCGGGTTCTCTCTCCGGGCATATTCATGCTTCCGGGAGGGGTATATCCATACCTGGCATATTCATGCCTAGCATATTCATGTCTAGCATATTCATGCTGAGCGTGTTCACGCTTCCGGGAGGGGCATATCCATGCCTTAGTAGCTGTGGTGCGATGCGGGGTGCTCTACTTTCCGTAAAACCTTCTTAGGTTAGCTACGTTCCACCTTCTGGGGATCTCCTTTCCCTGCTTGTCCTCCAGCACATAGCTCCCTCCCGGGTGTACTTCCTTGATCTTGTATGGCCCTTCCCAGTTGGGCGCAAGTTTGCCCTCCGGGGCTTGGCGGCTCTTATCGTTTCTCCTCATTACCCAGTCTTCTGGGGCGAAGACTTCTTTCCGCACCCTTCTGTCATGATACCTCTTTACTCGCTCCTTCACCTTGGCTTCCTGAAGTGCCGCATTCTCTCGCTTCTCTTCCAGGAGATCCAAGTCAAGGCGTCGTCCATCGTTTTCTTCTTCCGGGCGCTGGTGTTGAGTTCGAGGACTTGGGATCCCAATCTCTGCGGGTATTACTGCCTCTGACCCGTACACCAAGCCATACGGGGATTCCCCGGTAGCTGAGCTTTATGTAGTCCTATGGGCCCAAAGGACACTGGGTAGCTCCCAGATCCAATTTCCCCGCGCGCCTTCCAAACGGGTTTTTAGTCCTTTGATGATGGTGCGGTTGGTGACCTCTACTTGCCCGTTCGCCTGGGGGTGGTACACCGATGTTAACTTCTGCTCTATACCATACTTGACACACCATGATTTGAAAGGATCATTTTCGAATTGCGCCCCATTATCTGTGACTATGACCTTCGGAATGCCGAATCGACAGATGATGTTCTTCCAGCAATTCCCCATCTACTGAACGGCCAAGCTCCTGTGACCCCAACTAATTCTTCCCGAGGAACATGGATTAGCGGGGCAAATGTCTGGCATGCCAAGCACTTCTGTACATGTTCTTCCGCATCCTTGAACAGCGTCGGCCAGTAATACCCCAGCCTTAAGATCTTTTTGGCCAAGGTGCGAGCTCCCTGGTGGCTCCCATTAGATCCCTCGTGCATCTCCCGGATGAGGTACTGGCCTTCTAACCTTTCTACACACTTTAGCAGAGGCTGGAGGTACCCTCTTTTGTACAGCTCCCCTCCCTGGATCACATACTTAGGCGCCTTAACTCTTAGCTTCCGGGCCTGAGCCCTATCCTCCGGTATGATTCCTTCTTCTAGGTATGCCCGAATGGGCATGATCCAGGATTCTTCCTCGTTCACCAACATTACTTGATCACTCTCCTGGTAGCTTCTTTTCCCTAGTACCTCCAAGTATAACTTTTGGTCGGGCTCAGGTTTCAATTCTGAGGAAGCCAATTTGCTCAAAACGTCTGCCTTGCTGTTCTTCTCCCGGGGGACTTGAACCAAGTCGAAGGTTTTAAACCCGGCTATCAGAGGTTTTACCGCTTCCAGGTATTTTTGCAGGCTCCTCTCCCGGGCTTCATACTCTCCATTCACCTGTTGCACCACAATCTGGGAATCACTGTGTGCCGTGAGAGTTTTGATGTCCATCTCCTTTGCCAACCTTAACCCCGCGATCAAAGCTTCATACTCGGTTTCATTGTTGGTTGCTCTGAAAGTGAATTGGACTGCATAGGGATACTCCTTCCCTTCCGGGCTGACTAACAATACTCCTGCTCCACTGCCCCCGGAGTGCGCCGATCCATCCACATATAGCTTCCAAGCCGGGTCTATCTCAGCCTTAGCCGTATCCCCCGGAGTGTTAGGCGTCTCCTGTTCCTCATTTATCCTTGCTTCTGATTCCAACAGGAAGTCCGCTAGGGCCTGGCCCTTGATAGCCCTCCTTGGCTCATACCGGATTTCGTACTCACCCAGCTCTATAGCCCATTTCATCATTCTCCCTGATGCCTCCGGCTTGAACATGACTTGTCTAAGCGGGTAATTGATAAGAACCACTATGGGATGGCCCTGGAAGTAGGGCTTAAGCCTTCTTGAAGCATGCACCAGCGCCAGAACCAACTGCTCCAACTCGGTATACCGGGTTTCTGCCCCCCGAAGTGCCCGGCTAACAAAATAGATTGGGTGCTGCTTTCCCTCCTCTTCTTTGATTAGCACGGCACTCACCGCCTCCCGGGACGCCGCTATGTACAGAAAAAGCTCCTCCCCCGGGAGTGGCTTCTTTAAAGTTGGTAACTGTTGAAGGTGCTCTTTCAGATTTCGGAATGCCTTCTCACACTCCCCGGACCACTCAAACGCCTTGGCCCTCCTGAGAATGTTGAAGAAAGGCAACTGCCTGTCTGCCCCCTTTGACAGGAACCGACTGAGGGCCGCGAGGGACCCTGTCAACCGCTGTACTTCTTTCACCGATCTAGGGGAGGTCATCTTAGCTATGGCTTCCACCTTCTCCGGGTTGACGTCGATGCCCCGGCTTGACACCATAAAACCCAAGAACTTCCCCGCACCCACTCCAATGGTACTTTTGGAGGGGTTCAGCTTTAGATTGCTCCGTTCCAGCTTTTCGAACATCTCCTCCAGGTCATCCAAGAAAGCCCCGTAAGCCCTGCTTTTAACCACCATGTCGTCAACATACACCTCCATGTTTCTTCCCACTTGGTCCTTGAAGAGTTTGTCTACCATTCTCTGATACGTAGCCCCCGCGTTCTTCAGGCCGAAAGGCATCTTCTTGTAGCAAAAGGTTCCGAAATCAGTGATGAATGAGGTTTTTGCCTTGTCCGCCTCATCCATCTGTACCTGGTGATACCCTTTATGTGCGTCGAAGAAGGCCAGCACCGAATACCCCGTGATAGCCTCTGCCAGCCGGTCCAGATTTGGGAGAGGATAGCTGTCTTTGGGGCAACACTTATTCAAATCAGTAAAGTCAATACACATGCGCCAGCTTCCATCGTGCTTCTTTACTAAGACCGGGTTAGCTATCCATTCCGGGTAGATGATTTCCTCGACCACCCCGGCTCTCTCCAGCTTCTTTACTTCATTCTTTATAAATTCCGCTCTTTCCGGGGCTACAGGCCTTTTCTTCTGCCTGATTGGTTTAGTTGCAGGGCTTATGTTCAGCTTGTGTACCCCCAATTCTGGTAACACCCCCACCATGTCCTCCGGGCTCCACGAGAATACTCCCTGATACTTGGCCAAAAGTTCCTTCAGCGCACCTTTTACTTCCTCCGGGAGGTCTTTTCCCACCGTGATCGTCCCTTTGTCCGCCACCTGCATCTCCTCCAACTCCTGGCGGGGAACTTCTCCGTGTACCACCCCTACTGCTTTCTTGGCGTCCAGCACCGCCGTCATCATGCAACTTCTTGCGACTGCTTGACTACCCCGCACGACCGCCACACCTTGCGCAGTGGGGAACTTCATCGTCAGCAGATACGGACAACTCGCCGCCCGGGCTTGAGTTAGCCACGATCTTCCTATGATTACGTTGTACGGTGAAAGTGCGTCAATGACCGCAAAGTTGCATATCACCGAGATCCTCTTGCTCCGGTCTTTCTCATCCACCATACACACTGCAAGGGGAATAACACCTAGTGGAACTTCGGGTTTGCCCGTGAACCCTGACAAGGGAGATAAGGGAGGTTTCAGGTTCTGTCTCCCAATTCCCAACTGATCGAAACAAGAAGCGAACATGATTTCCACGCTGCTCCCATCGTCCACAAACACCCTTTTGACCAAGAAGCCTTCAATCTCCGCCGTTACCACCATTGGGTCAGAATGGGGCATCTGTGGCGGGGCTGCATCCGCTTCAGAGAAAGTGAGGGCTTCATCGGGGCGAAACATTTTCCCCTGAATCTCCCCCGGGGGAACATACCGGGTCCGGGCCCGGATAGCGGAGACTGACTGGCATGCTTCTCCGACTTCTCCACTGATCACGTTGATCATCCTGTTGGGTATTGGGGCCGGCTCCACTGCTTGGACCGGCGCGGCGGCTATAGCAGGCCTCCCCGGGGCCCTGTTACCTGGGTTGCCTTGGATTCTTCCGTTTCCTCTCCCCGGGTTAGGCCTCCACCTTCTCCGAGGCTGTTCCTGGGGCTGGTCCCGGGGATTCTCCTTCTTTACCTCCGGTGCCACGCAATCTCTCAGCTGTCCTCGTTCTATCAGTATTTCTATCTCGTTCCTCAGCATCCTACACCCCTCTGTCGCATGCCCATAAGACTTGTGGTAGGCGCACCACTTGTCCGCATTTTCCCTAGACGGGGTCCCGTGGATAGGCAACGGATCCGGGAACAAATCCTTGTGGATAGCATGAATCTCCGTTCGGGATTTGCTGAGCGGGGTGAAACTGTCCGCCCTTGCCCGGTTTACCGTCGCGGGAGCGGGGTCCCTTCTACTTGGGTCTGCCGTCTTCCTCCTTTCCATCTTGTCCGGGAGGAATCCCCCGGATTCTTCTTTTCTCTTCCGCGTGGCATCGTTAACCGCACAGTACAGTTGCACCGCCATCTGCAAGTTATGGAAGGTTTCCGGGATGTTTTCCATCAACTTTTGGAACAGCGCCATATCCCTCAGGCCATTTATAAACCCGCTAATCACCGCCTTCTCCTGCTGCTGCCTGTCAACGACCTTCATGTTGTCGTCCATGTATCTTCGGTAGTATTCCATTGACCCTTCCGCAGCCTTCTGCCGGGTAGCTAAAAGCTCAGTCAACTGCTTTCCTTCCTTCTTTAATCCGGCGTATCTAAACGGCAAGGCCTTAGAGAAATCGTAATAATCTCTGAGACTTTCTCTAGGCAAAGAGTCAAACCATGAAAGACAATTTCCTCTCAGGTAACAGCCCACCAGTTTGCATCTTAATTCCTCCGGGAAATCCCTTGACACCATTAAGTTCTGGTACGTCCTGACAAACTCTTCCGGGTCTGTCTCTCCATTATATGTTGGGATTCCCTCCGGGGTCCGGAGGCCCGGCGGCCATGGGTACGCGAGCACTCGAGGTACCCAAGGGGAGGTAGGTTTAGCTCCGTTTCTTCCTACCAGTTTGTCCAGTCGAGCCTCCAAGGAGTTGGGGTCCTGCTGTGCCACCTGATAGCCCCGCATCCTATCGTCCTCCCGATAGTATCTCTCCGGGATACCGTAGTTCATCCCCATTGATCCATACATGGGTACGGAATACTGGATCGGGTTTCCCTGGGTTCTAGGGGCCTGATAACCGAACGGCTCCGCCGACATGACTGGCAGGTCATACCCAATTTGTCCCGCCCCCCAACTGGAATGCGGGTAATAGGGTGGAGCATGTGGAACCAGATTCGATTGTTGTCCCGTAGCCGCTCCCCCTCCAACCCCGAAATTCAGAGGGAAAGAAGGTGGGACGGTGGAAGAATTTACACGCCCCTGTAGCCTTGGCGGCTGAACGGCTCCGTCCAGATCAATGACCTCTCTTTGGTGCCCCCCTAGAGAGCCTGCCTGGTTCCTTCCTGGTTCCCTTCGCCTCAAGCTTTCCCGGGTGGAGAGCACCCATTGGCGGTACAACTCCTTGTTGGCTCTCATGAATTCCAAGGCCGCCGCTTCCTCTGTACTAACTAAGTGCTGCCCCTCCTCCCGGGCTTCAGGTCCCTGGTCCCGGGCGGTGCCATTCCCGGCGGGCCCAAGCCCTTCCTGTCCGTCCTGGTATTCTCCTTCCGAGTAGGCTTCGTCGGAGGCGGTTTCCACGTGGCCGTCTTGCCTCCTCCTGCAATTGCCTCAAGGTCACATCGTCTCCCGGGGGTGGAAGAGAATCACCCCCGGAAGGTGCCGCGTTCTTCTTAGGGCGCCCGCGCCCTCTCCTTGGCGACTCCATCCTGCGAAGGTGGAAGGTCCCACCGGGCGTGCCAATTGATGCTACTGAATCCGTCCGAGTTCCCTCTTATGTGCTATCCGCGCCTCCTTGCTGGAAAGCCCGCGCCTATCCTGCAAAACGATCCCCGGGAGGCGTCCCGGGGAAGAGGCTCCGGCGTGATGATGAGATGGGGGTAGCGATACGGGAAAACGTACGGGAAAAGCTCTCAATATGAAATAGAGATATAAGTCACATACCATGTTTACTGTTTGGGGACTAGTATTTATAGTCGAGCTTTGTCTGCCTGGGGATAAGAAGCAGGACCACTCCCCTTGTCACCATCTGCCCTATTTCTTGTCCGGACATGCATCCTCCGCGGGAAAGGTACCGCTCAATCGGCACCGGGCTATGGGCCTTCTTCCTGGCCCATCAGAGCTCTGGGCCAGTATTATCAGTGGCAGTATTGATCTTCATAACCTGCAGCAGTAAAGACTACACCAGTAAAATGTTGAAAATCATTTCACTCTGACATATGGAAACTCTCTACTATCAAGTGCAATAAGACTCTTGATTTCCTTAGGCAGTGAAGCATGATTGAATTCATAAGAATTTTGAGAATTGCTAGCTAATTTTGCTAATGAATCAGCAACTGAATTAGCTTCCCTAAAAGTATGAGAGAATGATATATGGGAGAACTCACTTTGCAGGTCTCATATGGCTCTGATTTGATCAATCAGTCCCCATGGGACCTTGTATTGTCTCTTAATCATATGCAGCAGAACCAGCGAGTCAATCTCAACCTCCAAGTTTGTGATCCCTAGAATGAAAGCCATTTGGAGCCCCTGAATTAGGGCTAAAAACTCAGCTTCTAGGCTATTTTTCTGGTGGATGTAGATGGCTTTGGCTAAGACCACTCTTCCATTTTTGTCCCTTACGACCATGCCAACTCCATCCTGTGAAGAACCTAAACTAGAACTATCTGTGTTAAGCTTATAGTCCAATGCTGGCAGCTTCCAGCTCAACTGAGATACAAGTGAAGAATGTGTATATCTACTCAATGGAGCCAGAGAAAGTGTATCAATAGGAAATATAGTGAAATCAGATAGACTCCATGTCAGGTTATGAACATGTAATATTGCATGCATTATACTCATGAGTCTCTTTTTCATTTTTGCAAAGGTTGGTAGTATGTTATCAAACATATATGTATTTCTTGCACACCAAACTACCCAAATCAGGATAACAGGTATCAATCTAGAACAGATTCTTTGCATTTTCGATTTGAAAGGGGTATTCCAGTAGTGAAAAAACCGGTTCCATAGGCTATCAAAATTAACAGGAGATATATCAAAGCATAAGTCTATGAAAATCCACAAGTTTTTTATCATAATGCAATCATTGAAAACGTGTTGTAGCTCATCCTCCTGTTGAAAACAAAAGCAACATCTAGAGGCCATCTGTATATGATTCTCTTGGAGTATATCAAACATTGGAATAATTCTATTTAAGAGCTGGCGAACTTCTGGACCCGGCTACTGAAAAGGATTTCGACGGTGGCTATTTTCCTCAAGTTCCGCCAATGTGGGCCGTAGGGGGCCCACACCATGGCGGTGTAGTCGTAGCCGAGGAGTTTTTCGGCGAGGAACTTCGGCCGGTTGGCGAAGACAACGTCGTTTTTCGACAAACATTCCTCCACAAGAGAAGGGGAAGATATGAGGAGGATGGGGCGAAAACCGAAGTAAAACAGTAGGATTGGACCGTGCTTTCAGCAAGCCGGGCATATATTCGTGGCTTTTTCATGAGATGAAGATGACCTATTATAGGGAAACAAAGAGGAGGAGTTGGAGGGAGATTCTGTCTTCTTTTGACTATTTTGTTGATCAGTATGTAGATGAATGGGATGATGATTAGCAGGAAACAGTAGGAAGTTGACTCAATTTTCATATGGGATCCTAATTAGCATGGAGAAAGTTGTCAAACATCTTGTATTCGATAATATATACTCAAATTTAGTCAATGCATATTCCATTTGGTTGGTAATTCAAACCGATTAGTGAGATGTTCAAAATTTGTCCATTAAACATAATGGATTTTGAATCGAGTTCGACGTGGTCTTGGACTTTTATGTTTCATCGAACATGTTCACGATTCTCAAATTATAGTTCAAGACACATCTCTTTAAAAATCTAGCTCAATTTTAGAATATTTAAAAGTTTATTTTTAATTAAAATCACCATTGGTGGGGGTTGTTTATTAGGCTCCCCAGACCATGTAGATCAAAGGCTTAAATGAATTGTATGTTGTCCAAGAAAAATGCCAACTAGTTGGGATGAAAAAACTTGAAGTACAAGAAAAACCTCAACTAGATGGAATGAAAAAACTTGGAAATTCAAAAAGTTGTTTGAGACTAAAACTAGAGATTGCTAATCTATATCGACTCAGCCGATCCAAGTTTGTGCGCGACAAGTTTCCAAGCCTAACACAAGCTTGCCCCGGAGAGGATATCATTACAAGTAGCTGGTCTGTTATCAACAAGGCTAGTCTTGTTAAAAACAAGTTAGCCACTTGAATGTGAAAAGAAATATCTAGCAGAACTAATTAGATACATTGTATCAGAAGAGATCCATGGAGGAATGGTGATGCTGGCTTTCCAGATTGCAGATAGGTTGGTGCTGAATGCTTTCCAGAAGGTCCTTGACTGAGTTCTCTATGCTTGTGCACTATCCAGATCATGTGCAACACATTTTGTCCTTGTGTTTTTATCCTGAAAAACCAGAAGAGTCATAGTATAGAGAATCATGTGTAGTGGGCGTAGTGAGTGGGGATGGAGGATAACACCTGAGCTGCCTAGAAGATGATTAGGTTTGCTTGAAGTAGGAGATCCATTCTGTGGATTTTGATTTATGACTCTTTGGTGGCAGTATTGAGCTTCATAACCTGCAGCAGTAAAGACTACACCAGTAAAATGTTGAAAATCATTTCACTCTGACATATGGAAACTCTCTACTATCAAGTGCAATAAGACTCTTGATTTCCTTAGGCAGTGAAGCATGATTGAATTCATAAGAATTTTGAGAATTGCTAGCTAATTTTGCTAATGAATCAGCAACTGAATTAGCTTCCCTAAAAGTATGAGAGAATGATATATGGGAGAACTCACTTTGCAGGTCTCATATGGCTCTGATTTGATCAATCAGTCCCCATGGGACCTTGTATTGTCTCTTAATCATATGCAGCAGAACCAGCGAGTCAATCTCAACCTCCAAGTTTGTGATCCCTAGAATGAACCCCATTTGGAGCCCCTGAATGAGGGCTAAAAACTCAGCTTCTAGGCTATTTTTCTGGTGGATGTAGATGGCTTTGGCTAAGACCACTCTTCCATTTTTGTCCCTTACGACCATGCCAACTCCATCCTGTGAAGAACCTAAACTAGAACCATCTGTGTTAAGCTTATAGTCCAATGCTGGCAGCTTCCAGCTCAACTGAGATACAAGTGAAGAATGTGTATATCTACTCAATGGAGCCAGAGAAAGTGTATCAATAGGAAATATAGTGAAATCAGATAGACTCCATGTCAGGTTATGAACATGTAATATTGCATGCATTATACTCATGAGTCTCTTTTTCATTTTGCAAAGGTTGGTAGTATGTTATCAAACAGATATGTATTTCTTGCACACCAAACTACCCAAATCAGGATAACAGGTATCAATCTAGAACAGATTCTTTGCATTTTCGATTTGAAAGGGGTATTCCAGTAGTGAAAAAACCGGTTCCATAGGCTATCAAAATTAACAGGAGATATATCAAAGCATAAGTCTATGAAAATCCACAAGTTTTTTATCATAATGCAATCATTGAAAATGTGTTGTAGCTCATCTTCCTGTTGAAAACAAAAGCAACATCTAGAGGCCATCTGTATATGATTCTCTTGGAGTATATCAAACATTGGAATAATTCTATTTAAGAGCCTCCAACTAAACACAGATATTTTTCTAGGTATGTATTTAGACCGCAAGTGTTGGAAGGAGTTCACCTAAATTATCTTTGGCCTGATGAGCTCATATGCTGAAGCAAGGGAAAATTTTCCACTGATTTCTGGCTTCCAAATGAGTATAACCTGATAGTCTTCCATAACAAGAAAGTCATTAGAAATTACAGCATGTATTTCAGGAGGGAATCCATGTGCAAGAGAAACCATAAGGTTTTCTTGATCATAGAAGTAATCCCTCACAGACATATCAGGATTGATTATGTCTAGTTCATCTTCCTAATGATCTATCAGTGGACCTTTATCAGTCCAGTTTGAATTCCAGAAGGAAACACCACCTGCCCCAACTTTAACCATAAAGTTTTCTATAGCAATGTCATATCTATATTTAAAAATTTATACTATATTTAATTGTTTTAATTATAAACCAATTAAAAAAAAATTATTTCGAGTCATATGTTGATTATTTTTCTAGTAACGATTTTTATCTACGGTCTACCCTATTAACTCGCAAGGTAATTTTTTTTCAATATATTATTTTATTTAATTACATTCTCTTATATATTATTCTTATTATTATATTTTTTGATCTATAATGAGCTATTAGTAGTTATCTTTAATTAGGGGTGTTTAAAAGATACATGCTCAAAAGGGGTACGATTTAGGGGTGTTAAAATTTACCATCACAAAAGGGGTACTTGCATCCACCATTCACACCATTTACAAACTGAAGACGTGATGTATTAACCAACAAGATCATTTGAAAGGGGAGCATGAGTATTGTTACTAGCTTCAAGATATTAATTGGTTACATATGATTCCATATTTTTCCAACCACACTTGCCTACTACCAATTAATCAAGGCAAAAACCTCATTTACATGGTAAGAACCTCGATCATTTGGAATTAACTACAAATAGTAAACGACCTTACATTAATAGTGATAATGAATGAAATAGTAGCATGTGGTACCCAGAGAACCTAAGACATACGGATGGGCTATCCACATTGCCAAAGTTCAGACTGTAACTTGAGAAAATTTACCAAATCTGGTGTACACGTACACATCAAAAGCTAGATTCATCGAGTCCTCTTCTTTCACATTCAGACCACTTTCCCCAATTATCTCTATCACGTCCTATATCTATCAGCCTCATAGTTTTTTACCTAATATGAAGAGTTCATCATAGGCAGCCCAAAGCATGTCTAAACCGTTGAATGATATTTATTTTTAGTCTATATATCTAACATTTATAATGTGATCTTACCGTGAATTGACAAGGTCCCAACTCCCAAGCACAAAATAGGCATTAACCCGCTATTGTGGTAATCATAGACCTACTTCTTATTCTTTCACATCACCTTGCTTGTCTCAGCCTTCCATTTAACCTTCTCATTGCTTGCCGGCTGGACAAATGCTAAACGTATGTGTGATTTCTGTTTTGGAATCGACCTGAGATAGGTTTGATAGGAGTTCCTATTAGAGATGGCATTTTGGGTTTTGACAAAATGTTGCGCTCATTCTCAACACTTGGTAGTATTGCATTTGCTTATGGTTTCTCAATGGTCCTTGTTGACATTTAGGCAAGAAATATAATCCTTAATCAACATCATTGGGACTTAAATATTTTTAAGAACACTATTGGAAACATGAAAATAATGGAGTATTTATTGTGTTTGCTCCATATAATTACAGGATACGCTGAAATATAATCCACCAGAGAATAAAGTGATGAAACAAGCTACATTTTGTTTGGTGTTTTAGGATATTCTACATTCGGTAATAAAGATTCGAGAAGCCTCTTGACCAGGTTTGGTTTCGAGCCATTTTGGTTTGTTGATTTCGCTAGTGTTTGCATTGCAGTTCATATTGTTGGGGCATTCCAGTTAATTTAAGAACCTGGCATTATCCATTATTGATACAATGTTCGATATTTATTTTCAAAATTATCTCAAGTATTTGCTCAACCTATGCGTTTGTGGAGGAATGGTGCAAGTAGAAATGGCTGAAAAACAAGTTTATAACATCATAAATGGTCATCAGCCTACCTTATGGTGGTGGAATATTCTTCGGTCTGAATTTCTTCAAGTTGGTTTGGAGAACAACGTTTGTTGTGCTCACCACCGTTGTAGCCATGATCTTCCCCAACTTCAACGATGTTGTTAGCCTACTTGGAGCGATTGCTTTCTGGCCTCTGCCAATGTTCTTCCTTGTCAAAATGTACATAGTACAATCAAAAGTTCCTAGGTTTTCGTGTGCATGGATTTGGCTAGATATTGATCTGTATTTGCTTCTTCATCTCGCTCATGAATGGTTGCTGCTGCATCCATCAGAGGTCTCATTCAGAATATGCATACTTTGAAGCCCTTCAAGTCCGAGTCTTGAACATGTTTGAAAGAAAAGTGTCCATCCAGCTATAATCATCGATGCCTTTTTACGCTTGTATGCCTAGTTTGCCCAGCAATCGTCATCACGGTCACTACGCCGATTTAACACCTCAAAATTTGCCCTGTAGAACTCTACATATTATTACTTCTCCGGTTCTTCCTCTAGCACTAGCAGCACTACTCCCTAAGAAAGGCGTGAAAGTAGATTTTACACCGTCTAATCAAAAGTGAGATTGACCTCATATAGATGGGTCCTTTGATTCAAAAAGACACCACCCATGGATCTGGATCCGTAGAGAGATATATTATATGTCCCCTCAACTTAAACTCGATCTTCCATCTGTGGCTCCTGGTTTTGGTTACACTCGGAGGTGCTTGCCTCTTCTAGTAAAGTTTGTATGTTCCGACCTTATCTGCATCGCTCGTTGATTTGCTCAATTATACACACTTTCCTAATTATTCAGATTCTTGAGAATAAGGGTATTTTTTCCAATACATTTATATGCAGACATTCATGATGATTTTTATTCTCCCGGACTCCGATAATTTGGATTGCCAAATTTTCAATTAAAACCGACCTCAATCATTATGTCTGAATAATTATGCTTAATATATATATATATAAAAGATTAGTGTTAAAAGTGAGAATATATTATACATGAAAGTCACGAGGAAATCAACAATAATACATTGAGTGATCATGCAAAATATTTAAAAGTGAAAATATATCAACATTTGTCCTTACAACGTCAATTGAAACTGGTCTCACATGAGACCTTCTCAATTATCAACCATCATGTGGGAGGAGTTTAACAATTTCCAGGCGCGGTTTACATTCAGCGAGCAATGGCTGAGATCTAGCAAGGTTGAGTCCTTTCGGAAACTCGCTCATGTCCACCAGTTCACTGCCAACTCGAGACCACTCAAAGCAGTGAATGAGTGAACCCAGTGCGAGTGCAAGGAACTGTTTACTGAAACCCTCAGCCGGACACCGCCTTCTGCCGAGCCCAAACGGCAAGTACTTCAGCTTCACCTGCTCCTTCTCCGCGCCCATAAATCTCTCCGGCCTGAATTCACGAGGCTCGTCCCAAATCTCCGGATTGTTGTGCATGAACCGCATGTTCAAGAACAGTATCGTGCCGCGCGGGATGCTGTAGCCGCCGACGACGCACTCCTTGGATGTTTCGTGCTGGCCGATCACATTCGTCACTGCGTATAAACGCATCGTCTCGTCGATGATTGCTTGAAGGTACGGGAAATTACCTAGGTCGGAATCTTGAATTAGCCGGTTGGATTTGCCCATATGGTTTTGTATCTCTTGGTAAGCTTTCTTGAGAATAATTGGATGGTTTAGCAGAAGTGCAAATGCCCATTCCATAACTAAAGCTGTCGTCTCACTTCCACCAACTAGCATTGTCTGCGAATTCCAAAACCGCAATTGACATATAGACACGTATTTTATTTTATATTTTAAATTATAAATCAAGTTTTGTAGTTACACTTTGCCTTATTACATCAACAAATATCTAAATTAAAAAAACCAATATATTCGTCGCATTCATCTGTTTGCCCTTATCCTCAATCACCATCCTTCTGCATTAATTATTACCATGCAGCTAGCTAGGTAGCAAAACGATAAAAACCCATACAATATCTTTCTTTCATTTCATATTCTTTGTCACGGTGGTTGACTATATTCCCATGATTAACTAATATACGCTCCCTCTCTTTCTTCTATGTTTCACACATCACAACTACATGCATTTATTAAATTTAAATTAACACACATTAGAAATATTAGATGTTTTGTATATGTAACTACGTACGGAGAGAATTAAGTATATGAAATAAAAATTTTGTAGTGACTGAATTGAATTGCCATTTAACAAAAAATAAATGAGTTGAAAGTATTTCTATTTAAACTGGAAGATTGAGATAAAAATTCCTAAAAAAGTGTTTTAGTTTTAAAATTTTATGCAAAATCTTTCAACTGGTCTTTTTTTAGATTAGAATATCAACCGCTCTATTATGAGACTGCATTTGGTAAAACAATTATGACCAGTTTTTCACCATTTGTCTCGGTTTTTATAAATTCCAAAAATGTTTTAATTAAGAAACTCATGATATAGAGATTAGAGGTTGACTACTTACCTGCATCATGCCTTTGATGATATCGTCCGTGTAGTACTCCGGCTCATCCCGCTGAAGAGACAAGAAAACGTCAAGCATGGTGTTCTCCTCAGCTCCGGCGCCGGCGGTTTCCTTCCGTTCATCAATCAAATACTGCATGAACCCGTCCCGTCTGGCCTGCAGACTTTTCATAATCTTTTCCACCGGAATCTGGAACCCGAACCATCTCAAAAACGGAAGATGATCAACCAAGTTCGTCGGCACAACCTGCAGGCTGGCCTCCCTGATCATCTCCCGGAACCGCCTCGCCTCCTCCGTCTTCTGCTCCTCGCCGCCACCGTAGTACCGCTTCCCGGCGATCATCCTCATCATCACATTCATCGACAGCTCGAAGAACACCACCTTCATCTCCGCCCGTGGGGCCCCCGACAGGCGGCGCAGCATCGCATGTACCTCGCCGGCTCTCACGCCGGCGGTTTTCTGGACCCGGCTGCTGGAGAGGATCTCGATGGTGGCTATCTTTCTCAGGTTGCGCCAGAGCGGGCCGTAGGATGCCCATATTAGGGTTGTGTAGTCATAGCCGAGCAGTTTTCCGGCGAGATATTGTGGCCGGTTTGCGAAAATGATGTCGTTCTTGCCCAAGCATTCCTCCATCAGGGAAGGGGAAGATATGAGGAGGACAGGGCGGGAACCAAAATAAAGCATAAGGATTGGACCGTATTTTTCTGCAAGACGAGCATAAATCTGTGGCTTCTTTCTGAGATGAAGATGGCCAATTATTGGCAGACATTGAGAAGGAATTGGAGGAAGATTCTGAGTTCTTTTGGCTATTTTGTTGATCAGAAAGCAGAGGAAAGAGATGATGAATAGCAGAAAATACATGTGAAAAATTGGAAGTTGATTAGAAAGAAAGGAATCAAGAGTTGACTCCATTTAACTTACAGTTTGCCTCAATCTCAACTTGTTATACATACATATTAATATTGTTTAACTCTGGTTTTGAAAATAATACTATTTAATTACTGAGCAAAACTAACCGGATAACCGAAATCGACTGGTTAACCGACCGGAATCGTACCGATTTTAAGGTTAACCGAACCTTACGTTAAGGTTATCACTTTTTGACTAACCGGTTTTTCGGTTAAGGTTAAGGTTTTCAATATTCAACACGAATAGTTAACCGACTAACCGGGAATTATTTTACAATTATTTATTTATATTATTATTATTATTAACCCTATATAAATAGCACCAAACCCTTACCAAAACTTAACCCTCCCACATTTCACTCTAGGTAGCTAGCTTTTGTATTACTCTTCCCTCTTGGTGTATGAGGAAATATGTATATATAGCTAGCTTTTGTACTTCTCTTAGAGGTAGTTTTAGGTACCTTTTGTATAACTCTTGTAGTATGCTAAACCGTGTCTTAAAATATTTTATAATTAATGAAATATCAAAATTATTGGTTAACCGGTTAACCTAACCAAATTTCTAATTAACCGGGACAAAAGTTATCTGATTTTTATTGTCAATTTTAAAGGTTAACCAAACCGTTAAATAGTTGAACGGTTAGTATATTTTCTAGAAACGAGAAGATTAACCGTACCGTGATCAGCCCTACTGGTTGTTCTCCAAATCTCGTTGAAGAGATAAATAAAATTTATTTGTTATTAAATTAAAGACGTTGGCCTTTTTTAAAACATGGACTAAAAAGATTCCGTGCAATTTAGTCGGATACAATGAGGTTGCAATAAACAAAACAAAAAAATATGTGGAGATCGAGCACCTCATAACGTGGAATGGCAGTAGCTACGCTGGCTGGCTCTTGTCTTGTTATCCAACTTGACCATATGTATATAATTTACTACTCCGTGATGGAAGAAAAAATAAACCAATAATAGTAGTGTATATAACAAAATATAAACCACTATGCATCTAATTTAATGCTCTTTTTAACAAAGGAGAGTACATGATAGATTGCAGGATTCAATCTACAAATAACTTAATCATAACGCCATATTATAGCAAATACAAAAGAATCAGTCTTCATCTTCGTTGCGCTTTTGCCTCTTCCATTTGTAAGCAGCTTCCAAAATCTTGACATTCGTGTTCTGCATTTCTTCAGGGAACAAGTAGTCGTTGTACTCTTCGTACCCTGCAAGAACACCATCCTCGGTCTCTATCCGCCGTCTCTTCTTGAGCTTCTTCGGCATTTTCGCGCGCACCATAGCGACATCACCAAGCTCTCCAAAGCTAGCCTCCGTGTCTAGCCACTGTTCCAGAAGCATAGCCCTTTCCTCCTTCTCCTCTGGTGCACAGGTCATGAAGTGGTCAAGTGCTTGTTCGCACACGCGTCGTGTTCTCTGAACGCACACTTCCTTCTCTTGTTGATCATCATCACTCACTCTTGAATGCACATCAGTCTCAAACTTGACATAGCTTAACCAGACCTTCAAGTGCTTCGTGCGATTCAGGAGCATCTCGTATAGAGCTCGAGTTCTTTCAAACTCGCATTCTGATATCTCAAAATCGATGAACTCCTTCCACAGATCCTCAGGCTTGTCTAACACATGTTGCTTGATAGCAAGCTCGTAAATCGCTCGCGCTCTTTCAGTTTCTTCTATGGATCTTTCCATCTGCGCATACTTGCACCAGGCATAGGTATTCTCCAATGACCATTGCAGATACTTCTCATACAGTTTCCTGCAACGGTCTATGTTGCAGAAATCCACTTCCAATTGAATATACTCCTTGAAAAGCTTGTCTTTTGGAGCCATTCCAATCGCGCTTCCAAGGATCTTCCTTGCCTTTTCGAGATTCAGCTGTCTGATTTCAAATTTAGCAGCCATCAACCATATCTTTGCAAATGTGAACTTCTTGTGAGGGATTTGGCTCAAGCACAGCTTGTAAATCTGTCGTGCGCGCTCCATATCCTCGCCCTCAAACTCCTCAAACAAAGCATAGTTGATCCATAGATAGATGTATCGCTGCCAATACCGCTTCTCTTCAGCTGGGGGCAGGTTTGCTATCGCGCGCTCGTAAACATTTCTAACCTTGTCAACATCTCCAACACTCTCTTCCAACCTCACGTAATCGAACCAGGCATCGTAGTTCAAAGGATTCTTCCTAACCTCCTCCTCATACCGAAACCTGTTTCTACTCAAAATGGCATCCTCAATCCCCTCCTTAGTTCCATGCTGTTTCTCGAACGCGATCCACTTCGTGTACATATCCTCTACCCTGCCTTTAGGTATATGATCAAGCGCAAACTTATATATACACCTCGCTCTCTCAAATTCCTTGCACATAACCTCAAACTCTGCGAATGCATCATACAAAACCTCAGCTTCTTCATCTTCCTGGCCTATAACTTCAACAGCTCTTTCATAACAGTTCCTTGCACGGTCTCTCTCACCATTCTTCATCTCGAACTTGGCAAACTTAATCCAGGTGCTGACCTTGGGGTGGCATTGGACAAACCTCTCGAAAATCGCGCGAGCGCGATCGATCTCGTTGTACCTCTTCTCAAAGTCAATGTATCTTCTCCACCCCTCCGTATCAGGCTGCCACGTCATCCACCTCTCGAAAATCTGCCTTGCTCCGGCCACATTTCCGAGCTTGTTCTCCATGTAGATGTACTCGGACCAGAGCTTATCCACGCGAGGCAGGAGCGTGACTGCTCGGTCCCACACGTTCCGAGCATGGTTGATGAACTCGTTCTTCATCTCCATCTCGGCGTACTTTAGCCACATTGAGTGGTTTCTGTAGTCCACCTCCAGTGCGCGTTCCCACACGGAGCGGGCGCGCGTGAAGTCCTTCTGCGAAATCTCCCAGTCGGCGTACTTGACCCAGACGCTCCGGTCCCATCGGACTCGCCGGACAAGGTCTTCGAATTCCTTCCGCTTCCGGAGACGGTAGTCCGACAGCTCGGTGGCGTCGGTGATTTTCTGTTTCGGGGGACGGATTTCAGGCTCTTGGTGGTCCTTGGCTTCCCGGAGAATCTGCTCGGCCGTGATTTGGATCGGCGCCGGGGTTTTGTTCTTCACCCTCGTCGCCCTGGGAAGTCTCGCGGCATTCTCGGTAGGATATATATTCCGGTCGGTTTCTCTGTTGCTAGCCATAGCGTTCAATTGGAGTAGACGAATTAGGCTGTGTATTTATATTTATAGTGGAGGGATCAAAAAGATCTCCAAAATATTTTAGGATTTGGATTCTTTTTCCTTATGGACTTAAGAAACAAACAATTGGTATTTTAACTGTAGACTCCCTTTTAAAAAAAAAAAAAAATCAAATATCATTCATATATTAATGGAAAACGCCCAACATCGACCTATGAAAAGGGTAACCAAACTACATGTCAACCACACTATCCGTCTGTACTATTACATTAGAGAGATCCAATAAAATTGTAATATCACCATCGGGGAAATTAACTTGCTGCCGCGAAAACTATATCTGGTTGGCCGCGAAAAATGTATACTCCCTCTGGTTTCATATAAATGGCACTATTGTCTTTTTTGGATGGTTTCATGTAATTGACACTTTCCTTGTTTAGTAAATTTTAGATTAATTTCATCCACCTAATTTACTTTTCCATCTCCAAATACAATCTCCTCCACTCATTCACTCTTCCAAAAAACTTTGTGTGCAAAAGAGAGTGACAATTAAACAAAACCGGATGGAGTAATTGGAATCTGTTTCCATGTAGGAATTTGTGATGACTATAATCAACGATTAAGCAGTAAACTAATCGGAAATATGGTCCAATATGAATATCATTTGAAATTCGCTGGACTTGGGATCGGACCCGGTATCGTCGGTGCTAATTAATTGTTTGTGTTACCCTAGACGATTGCAAAGAGTTGTTCGGCTACGCCGCTCAGGCGAACAGTTCCGTCGTCAAGTCAATTCAAAATTTTGAGTTAAAAGGGAACTTGGCGAATTGAACTTTGCAAAATATAAGGTTGTCGGTGGTGGTGTCGGCATTGGCAAATTGGGAGTTTTCTTGTTGAAATAGGAGAATTGAGGAAGAAATTAATTAGTTCTATTGTAAAATTTACAAAATATCGCCTTGTACTTTAGTTAATGGCCTTTCACTATCGCTCTGAAAATAAGATTGATATTGAAAATAAAGGGGTTTGTTACTAACTGACATGACTATTGATACAAATATTTATTCATCAATTAATATAATAAATAAATAACAAAGTATGTATTATCATTTTCTGTTATTTGATGTAATGAAACGTGATTTTCTGCTCTCTTCTAAAGCCTCCAAAGGTTACACTGATGTGGGGATTGGTGTTGAAAATGGAAGCTTATACGAGTCAGCAATGGCCATTATATTCAACATTTAGCAAAATCTTAACATCAATAATTATAAATACAATCTTGAGAATTAGGCAAATCCGTTGTAGTCTAGGTGGTTAGGATACTCGGCTCTCACCCGAGAGACCCGGGTTCAAGTCCCGGCGACGGAGTCTTGATTTTGTTTTTTCTACTTTGTTATTATGCAAATAGAGAAAGACTAGTCTTAACAATACAAGAATGACTATTCATTATTTACCTTAATTACATTTCATGCACATCTTTTGCTTGCTTTTAACATCTATTCAATTGTTTAAAGCAAATATGCCTTTCTTGTACAATTTATCCCCACCTTCTGCAGGTGAATTGTAGGTTTGGTTCGCAGCTGCAACTGTGTGTGATGATGCATTTTCCACCATTTTTGAGGCCACAACTGCATTAGCATTCCAGTACCAAGGTTGGAGCAATGGTGAGCACGTTTTCGGGCTATACGGTGAGGAGGGATGAAGCATCACTGATCCCCAATCCCGCTCGCCGGCCTTGGCCTCCTTCATCCTCCTCCTCATCAGCAAGTTTCCGACGTCTTCTTTCTCCATCTCTGTTATGCTTCTCACCATTGATATGCACAGCAGAAGCCCCAGCACCACGTCTTCTTCGGGCAGCACTTCCATCAGGAGCAGCCTCCAGTTCAGAAGCGCGGTCGCTTTTCCGCTTGGATTCTCCTCTGAGAATCTTACCAGTGTCACAAATCCATCTTCTTGCTCTTCTTTGTCGGTTTCATCATCGTCCCCTTTCGGCCCTTTCCTCACTTGATACTGCATTTTCCTCCCTTCCAGCAACTTTACCTGAAATGGTTTGTCCAAAATTAAGAATTCAGTTCAGTATATTGCTTATTTTGGGATGGAGTTAAATAGAGCCTAAGTCATAATATGAGAAGTGTGACATAGTAGCCTACCACAGTGTCTGTAGTGCTTTCATTTTTCACTTCAAACTTGAAACCGGATGTGGATCCACGACGAACCAAAAGTTCATCCCCGGTCGATAAGTTCCAAGAAGCTTGCCACCCTTGAGGAGGTTCTTGAGGTGTTGCAGTCCCTACTACTTTCTCTACACATTAAAAAAAAAAAAAAGACTTGTTAACTAATGTGTGCTAATGAGAACAGATAGATAACATATAAATACATATAAACAGAGACTCATCCACATACCAGGAGCGGTACCAATCGAGCCGGCTACATACGACCAGGAACCTTCGCGAACCTCCGTGATCCTGTCCTCCCATTTCACTGCTGATGGAGTTTCACCTCCTCTTCTCCAAATTCCACCTCCCATTCTGTCATTGTTGTCAAAAGTTCAAAATGAAGCAACTCATTACATACTAAATATATAAAGTGAAATGTGTTGCATTGTTAATTACTTGGATTATTTACCTCATTCGAATTACAAAAGACTCTCTTCCAGAATGATCGAGGACAGTTCTGGACAGCCACCGGCCTTCCTGAGGTCTATACCGGTTCATTTTCAGGATGATATCTGACACCATTGTTCCGGAATCATCAGTGACCTGATCCGCAACACATTTCAGCAAGTAGGGCGCTTGAACCGGAGGAGTGATTGAAGCGTCCAATTGAACAACTTGATTGATTTCTTTTGACATAGATAGAGAGCTTGTCCGAAGTAAATCATTCCAAGGAAATGTAATGCTGTTAACCTTGCCACTTCTTTTAAACCACTGGCCGCCTTCCTCGCGAAGTTCGAGTATTGCCCCTCTAGTTCCAAACTCGCAGTAAAGATGCCAGGCTTTATGCCATGATCCTGACTTAAACTCCGCCACTGGTTTATCTAGCTTGAGTTCCTTGTGACATCTAGCTAACCGCAGTCGAAGAAACTCCTTTGAGATATCCTTCTTCATCGTCATAGGCTTTGCCTTTAGCTTGACAGATAAACAGAACTGCATGCAGAATAGAGTAATGGAGGATATAAGACCCGAACAACAACCCCTCATGTGCTTTCCACCAATAACCATGGAAAGTCATAGAGTTTGTCTTACTTTTGATATTCCTTCACAGCTTTTTTTTATCATCAATTACTAAATAATTCTAGAGCATAAATTTTCCCGAATGACCCCTTCTTATCATTCTTAGCTACATTCTCCATAACTCGGTGAAAACAAGGAGAGTAGAGGACTAACCTCAAGTAAGAACCGTGGCATCAAAGACTTGTACTTTGTATTCACATCCACATCTGTTACATCCCAATAAAAAGGCGGTTTCATATCACTTCTTCCCATGGCTAAAGAACCAGCTTTCTCATATGGCTCATCAAAAGCTTCCTCCCAAAGAACTTTTGTCTCTTCAATCACTTCCTCTCTCACGACATCCCACACTCCATACAGCTTTCTGATATATCCTTCAAACTCCTTACAGTCTACGGCGTAAGCTGAGGGATAGCTCTAACAAAATGAATAGAGGACAATAAATAAACAAACAAAACCACACCTTATAATTTACACTACTCCATCGATCTCATGTAAAAGAGTCCACCGTGCAATGTTCAAAACAATGAAAAGAGGACTTCCTTTATGGGACCAAGGTAGTAGTACCAGTTAAGTAATAGTTACGGCAAAACTGTAAAGGCAAGTTGAAAGAACGAAATGAAACATTCTAAACATAAGGGACCATTTAGAATAGGTAAGCATTTCGACACACGCGGCATAAGGGGAGAAATAATACTACACAACAAGTAGAAAATTTAGATTTCATTTCATTTCACCTACCTGATGAGTTAGCAGCATTAAAAGAATGTCTGAAGTGGGCACCAAATGGGAGCATTTATCAGCAATTCTGTTCATACTGCACAAAAACCCCTTGTATCTCTTCCTTGCAGCAATCAAATACACAACCTCGCATCTGAAAGGCTCGCTAAATTTAGCATACAAATATCTTTGCTTCAACACATAGCTCAGAATATCCTCATTAACATCAACTGGATTTTCCGAATCAGAATCCATCTCATTCTCAAAGGGCTCAGATGGGTATCTTTGCTCCCAAATCTCCCTGCATCTATTCACTGCATACTCCTCATTCTCCTCATCAAAGATGGGAGCTCTCCCAATTAACTTCGAAAACCTCGATTCACAATATTCCCTGTAACTGACCTGAAACCAGGCACATGATTACTCATACTAGTCAAGATTGCAACTTTATACAAAATCATATCCCTTCCATTAACATTCCATTTATGCATAGCTAATAATCATTTTAAAAATTCAATTTTACATGAAATAACAATCCAGCAAGATATTGGCTTCATAACAAGCAATCAAGACATCAAGAGCAATATCTTGAATCAATGAAGTGAAAATCATAGAAACTTACAGGATTTAAAGTGTGGCAGAACCAAACCCACTCAACATCAAAAGGAGGAAGCAACCTAGGAGGGCTTGAATTTGAGCCCACCTCAGTATAATCAGAGATGAGTGGCATCCAAAGCTGATCATATCTGCATAATTCCTTCCAATAAATGTCATTTCCAAACATAGATTAATCCGAGACAAGAAAGAAGCCGGAGAAAAATGGCTACCTTCGGATGGACTCAAGAATGGCGGATTTGTGGTGGAGCCAGGCGGAGTCAGCTACAAGCCTCAAGAAGCCGAGATTGTGCCTCGCCGCAGCAACAAGATCCAGGCTGAAGCGCATCGTTTCTTGCTCGGACAAGTACCCGAAGCTTCTGCTTGATCCCACATCCTCTGTTTCGGACATGATTATTCTTAAATTCTTAGTCCGAAATCATCCAAATTGGCCCCAGACAATGTTGTCAAGATTTATAGTAGTACGACTACTCTGCTTTGGGCATGCATACAGTGGCACAAGACTGGAGTATCTGATGTGACTTCTACAAGGTAGTATTCTTTTTGTTGTATAATATACGCACCCAGTCATCAAAGTGACACACTAAACAACTTACATATTTTAAAATTTTGATAATACATGTAAATCTGTAATGGTCGTAACTCGTAATGGAGAAACTCTCATGATTCCGTTTTAAGTCTTGACAGGTTTATATTTCTTCATTTCAACTTTTACATATTGGTAGATAATTTGTTGATATGTGTATTAAAGTACTTTTAAGAGAAAAATATATACTCCCTCTGGACCAGTTAGATCTGCACTCTTTATGGTCAATTTTGTCGGAGCATGTTTGACCGTAAATTTCAATTGGTATATGTATTATAATAGTATCCCGTGAGGTATTGTTAGATTCATAATGCGCTCTAATTCTAAACTATAAAATTTTTAGACCAGATTAATACATGAAAATAAAGTTATTAACGGTCAAACATGATCCGACAAATTTGACTTTAAAGAGTGCAGATCTAGCTGGTCCAGAGGGAGTATATGTATTGTTATACTTTGTTGGTTAATACTCTCTCCGTTCCAACCAAAACTGTTTAGTTGACTTTTCAAAGTCAAATTGAACCGACTTTGGCCATTAATTTTTATTAATTTTTAATTAGAGTTGATATAGTATGTATATTTTTACATTCATTATATCATATATTTTCATATTATCATTTTTCTAGAAAAAATTAAAACATAAAAATGAAGATATTCATGTTAAAAGTCGATTTAGTTTGACTTTGAAAAGTCAACTAAGCAGTTTTGGTTGGAACTTACTCTTGAATTTTAAAAAGTACTCTAAAAACTATTGAATTTGTAAATTGTACCTCTTGAAAACGATTGAATAGCTGACTATTCAAGTACGTATTTTCCAATTTTTACGTGATTTGAAAAGTTAGGTAAGATTTTTTAAGGTGGAATTTATAAAGTAATTGTCAATTCAGGGTATCATGACACTTTTCAAAAATTCGGGGTACATGAGCATTTAACAAAAAAAATAAAAAATCAGGATACCGTAACGATTTTCTATTTTTAACTTCGATAAATTATTAATCTACGCTGATATAAATTTACGACACATTAATCTGTCCAAACTTTAGTCAATTTCATTTGAGAATTTGAGTAGGTAAGTGGAGGTTTCACTGCACAATTTAAAATTGATTGTATTTAATTTAGCAGTTGAGAAATTGGCATGGCGTTACGGTAGAACATGATTTTTTTTTTTTTTAAGAAAATTCATTCAAGGTCCTGGGAAAAGCCCAGAAGCGATTACAATGAGTGGAATTGACATCCAATTCGACTAGTCTATTACAGAATAACCGAACTACATGGCAACCAGACTAATTATGTCTGCTATTACAGCTTAAGAGATCCAATAAAAAATGTAATACCGCCCTCAGGGATATTATCTTGAAACTGTGAAAATCACATCCGCTTGGCTGAGAAGAGCGACTACCGCATCAATTACTGCGCCAATCAGGGATCCGCTACAACCGCAACACCACTTGATCCAAAACATGATCTAGGTTCTTCAAACTGCAAGCACCTTGAAACCCCCAAATCACGAAACGGAAACACGACCCGTACAATCGGATCGGGAACAATAAAACAAATAAAAAACATGATCTTTATAACCAGATCGGAAAAAAACTTCGATATAAATCAAGATTTAATCGAAGAAACTCTTATTTGTGGATTATTCACACTTATTTCACCGTAAATCAATAAAGAGAAGAACCATTGCTTCCCCATCTTCCCATGATAGGAAGATGGGGAAGAAAATCAAAGGGAAAAGAGGAAGCGGCGGCCACAAGATGGAAGAGAGGGTTTAAGGGAGAAGTGTGGAAACGGTAGAACATGATGAGAATGAATAAGTGTAAAGAACAAATAATATTATCATCATGATTCATGCATTGCTGGTCTTCTGTTTAATTTATTAAACATGATCCATTTGCTCATCTTCGTAGAATTATTGACCATTACAAATTATAAAATTATCTCATCAATTATAGGGATTAGCTGGACTCAAATATAATAGTATTCATTACTCTATTAGATTAAACAATTATGTTTGCTTAATTTATAAAAATTATCTCGAAAAAAATACAAACGCGACTAATCTTTCATCTAGATTACAAAATCATGACAAAACCGTCTTTTTTTATATATATTCAGAGTTTAAAGTATATATTGAGTTGAGGAGAGTATAATTTTTTAGTGCGCAATGAGCACTTGTGATAATGTATCTTATCTGTCATTGTAGTTCATTAATATTCAAAGAATTAAAAGTAAACTAGCATGCAGTTTGTTGGATAATTATTGGTAAAGGATATTGAAGACGTGGCCTCCCAGAAAAACGACAAGCAGAAGGCATAAAATGAGTAAATATAATTCGGAAAATAGCCAAAAGCCAAAGAAATTGGTTGACTAGTGGCTCAAAGCCGAAAAATGTTAGACTTACAATGGGTGTAAGTTACTTGGGCTGCCATGTATGCAAAAGTGGGACAAACTGGGCCACTTAATCCAAGCCGTGTGGGCGTTGACTCCGGTGTCGGTAGGTGTTGAATTCGGTGGGAGCTGAAAATGTTTGGGAAAGTGATGCGTGTGTTTGGGAAAGTGTAGACAAGAAACTTTCCCAAACAAGTTCAAATTCAACAGAACTTTTTCATTCCCTTTTCTCCTTCTTCTCGATCGAAAACGAAAAGACGCCGGGAAGATCTGTTCGGGTGGGTGCGGCCGGTTGATTGGGACTCTGGCCTTGGTTCCGGCTGCGGCGGAGAGGTCTTCGACACGGTACGACGGACCGGGGGATAGGGATTTGGTGTGGCGGCAGAGAGTTCGATTCGATTCGGTCCTTGAGCTTTTGGCAGTCTCGATCTACTGATTACCGAGGTAATATTTGTACTAGTTTGGACATTGAAGTTTTTCTCTGCGGTAGAGAGTTCGATCTACTGTCACCGATTTGCTATTTTTGAATGATTTTAGTGTTTTCGGATTCGCATTGTATTTTCCTTTTTGTGTCAACATCAGCTAATTTTAGTTGGGTTTGAATTGAATCCCCAGCAGGAAATATGTCACAGAATGTTGAAGTGTTTGAGGAGGTCGTAGAAAGCAACAACCTTGTAATCTGTGTTGAGGATGATCCCACAGCTTTGGTTGGAACTAATGTAGTTGTGGATGAGAATGATGATGTTACAGTTGTGGAAGAGTTTGATGATTTAGGAGTTGTTGAAGGTAACAATGGAGCTGATGTTGAAACTGAATTCTTAGAAGTAGAAGAGGATAATGGAAGTGATGAGTGGTTTCACAATGAGGAGGAGGGGGGGAGGTGGAGAAGGTAGCGGAAGTTTTACCGGTGACTGAATCCGAAGCAGGTGAGGGAGATAAACCAGTGAATGGTGAGGATGAGGGTTCAGTTATTAAGCCGCCGGTGAAGGGTATGGTTTTTGAATCTTGCCTTGGTTTTGTAACTCACATTCACAGGTACGGATTTTCTAATGGGTTCCAGGTCAGAATCCGGGATTCTGTGCTCAGCAAAGAAGCTAAACATCAAGCTGCACTTGAAAAGAATGTAGGTTACAGCGCTCGTGCCCGTGTCCATTGTCTAGCTGACGAGGAGCACTACAGCAGGTATATCAAATTGACGCTTGAATGCAGTAAGGCTGGTGAGAACAAACCTAACAGAATTGGGAAACGCCGCAGCTACTCATGTAGGACTGGGTGTATGTATAGGGTTCATGGAAGTAGGTCCTCCCTGGATGGTACCTGGTCAGTTGGCACCGTAACTGCCAAACACAATCATGAACTGAATGGTGACAATTCCAGGTTTTTGCCAAATTACCGCAAAGTTAGCCTTGTTGACAGGAAGATAATGTTGGAAAATGACCGTGCTGGGGTTAAGATTGGTAGCAACTACCAAGTATTTGTGGTGAAGTACGGGGGATGCGCTGGTGTCCCATTCACAGAAAGGGATATGAGGAACATTCTGAGGGCTGATGGAAGGAGGCAAGTTCAAGGTGGTGACTTCAATGCCATGCAGAAGCATTTCAGTGATATGAAGCAGAGGAGCCCATCATTTTACTATGAGTATGATATCGATGAGAATGGGATACTCAGGAATGTGTTCTGGGCCGATGGAAGAAGCAGGGCTGCTGCAAAAGAGTTCGGTGATACAGTATCATTTGACAGCACATATGTCACAAATAGGTACCGCATGCCTTTTGCGCCCTTCATTGCTGTGAACCATCACGGGAATTCATTACTCCTCGGATGTGCCCTAATAACCTCGGAGGATTCAAAGAGTTATGAATGGGTTTTCAATGCATGGCAGCGTTGCATGGGAAGGGCACCCGTGGGCATTATTACTGATCAATGCAAATCAATAGGTACGTGAGGATGTAGTCCAAATATTAAAACATTCCATTTGATATCTTTGAGTTGTGCTTCTGAATAATATCAAGATGTATTAGGAGTTTGCTGTTCCGTAATACTTGCATTTAATGTTGTTATCATTTTGTTTAGTAAAACTGTTTTGTATTTTTGATGGTTTTGATTTCAAACTTGTTGAGCGTGGTGATGTAAATTTATTGGAGACTATCCAGTTTGTGTGGTTCTGCCTTTAACTGATCCCTGGAAAAAAAATGATTGTTAGAAATGGGAAATTAACCCTTCACAGGACCCTGTTTTTAACTTGTACCTACAAGTGGCTTTGATTAATTGGATGCACTGTTAACCTTGAAAATATTGTGTTGATTTTATTCAGCAAAAGCCGTCAGGAAAGTACTTCCCAATACGAACCATCGGTGGTGCATCTGGCATATCAAGAGGAACTTGAGCAAGAACTTGGGCAGTGCGAGTAACTGGTTGGAGATAAATTCTGAATTTCGGAGATTGATGAGCCATATGATGACTGTGTCAGAATTCCAGGAGGCGTGGAAGGCATGGGGTGTGAAGCACAATCTGGAGTCAAAGGACTGGTTCAAAAGCTTGTACAAGGATAGAAAGCTGTGGGTTCCGGTGTACTTCAAGAATGACTTTTGGGCAGGCATGTCGAGCACCCAACGAAGCGAGGGTATGAATCATTTTTTTAAGGGGTACGTGTGTTCCAACACTACACTTAAAGTCTTTCTTGATCAGTATGGTTTGGCAGTAGAGAAAAGAGCTAGTGAGGAGAACACACTGAAGTTCAGCAATGGTCACCAGAAGTGGGGCTTGTCGACGAAGCACGGATTTGAGTTGGTCTTTCAAGAGATGTTTACATCAGCGAAGTTCTTAGAGGTCCAAGAGCAAATAGAAAGGCTGAGCTATGCCAATGGAACAAAGATTTTAAGGAATGATGATGAGGTGAAGTATGAGGTTGTTATGAGCAAGATTTGTAGTGGCGTTTCGAGAAGAAGGAAATTTATAGTCTCCCTGGAGAAGGCGTCGATGGATCTGATTTGCGAGTGTAAGAACTTTGAGTTCAAAGGTATCATATGCACGCATGCACTGAATGTCATGATTTTGGAAGGCATTGATGTTGTTCCTGAGAAGTTCTTGTATTCTAGGTGGAGGAAGGATATACCAAGGGAGTATTTGAAGGATAAATTGCCTTACAATAACATTCAAGGTAATGATACCCCGGCAATGAAGCGGTATGCTGAGATGTCAGAGGTGTGTTCTAGGTTGTGTTTATTGGCCATGGAAGATGAGGTTGTTTTCAAGGAATTGATGACTGAGTTTGGAAAACTCAATTTACTTGTGGAGAATAAAAAAAGTTCATGTGGCAAAATAGTTAGCTCAACTATGGGAGGGGTTGGTAAGGTTTATGGCAGAAGGACTCTAGTTAATGATGCAGAATCTGGGGATGCATCCCAGGGAGGTCAGAACCAAGATGTGAAGGATCCCGTAGATCGTCGGGGCAGGGGGAGAACTCCACTGAAGAGAAAGGGGGCAGATTTGGACAAGAAAATATCGGGTTCGAAAAGGAAGAGTACTCCTAAGAAGAAGTCCGGTGATACACATGGTACTCAGAATACGCCTAATCAGACGGTTGTCATGCCACAGGTTAGTATGGTAGATGATCTTTAAGTGAAGCATTTTGAATCCCTGTATCCAATGATGAATCATATTAATTCTAAGCTGTGTGTTTTTGAATTCTGTAATGTAGATCCCTGGTGTTTTTGGGTATCAAGCCCCTGTGACCAACCAGTTTGGTTTGGATTCCCGTAGTGGTGTGCAGATGCCGGCGCCTAACCCTTACTGGGTACCCCCTTTCCCATTTTAATTTGACTAAAATAATTCAAATAATGCTTAGTTTTAAGTTGAATATAATATAAAAATAATAAATCGACAATTTTTGAGTAAAAAGTATAAACCCAACCCTAGACTTATTATGTAGATGAGGGAAGTCCGTAGATGAGCTATGTTAATTTTTTTTGATTAAGAAGGGTCAGATGTTAATTATTGAAAAAAAAAGGAAAAAAAAAACAATTCTAACTTGAATAAATGTTATTATTTTAAAAGCTAAATGAGATTATAAATTTTGACACAAACGTTCAGTGTATACAATTCTAACATCTGCCCAATACATAAGTCAAAATCAAGTGTGTAGTTACTAAACTATTTATAATGTCCTTGTAAATGGTCAATTTTGGGTAAAAGCACAATTTGTACAAATTTATTTTTTCATGTTAGAAAATGTAAATTTCAATTATAAATTATTTATTTGTAGCGGATTTGTAATGTTCATAATATTTTTAGAATAAAATGAACAATTATGAATCATATATTTATTAATTATGTAATATAAATTTATTAAAAACTTAATGTATTTATATAATTTACTGAACTGAACTGAACTGAATTGAACTGAATTGAACTGAATTGAACTGAACTGAACTGAACTGAACTGATCTACAGATAAGCTCTGGTAAACATGGCCTAAAAATCCTAAATTTAAAACATCCTCTCGTAACTATTTGTAGGTTATTGATGGTTGATTTAACCAGATTTAGGATAACTGATTATGGATTAGGTTTTTATTTTCAATTATTTCGGAAAAAAATGAAACTTAGCTAAAGGCGCCAAAATAGAAGCATAGGCGGCATGTTTTGACCAAAATTGGCGCCATCAATATTTCATTAATCCCGCCTCCAGACTACTTTGCAGGGATATAAAACAAACTTCATTATCCTACATTTAATTCACGAGAAACAGCATGTCTAAGATTACCGCCCGGAAGCGAAAGTCCCCGGAGACAGAAAGTCCTGGGACTGTCACAATTTCGCCTTCATCCTTGCAGGCGCTGTACGGCGAAATGGCTGGAGACTATCATAGGCTGAAGAACGAAGTGAGGGAGCTGTTCAGGCGACTCATCGAAGCTGGAGAAGGGCTGAGGGTGAAACAACATTTGGTCGCCGCACCTCCGTTGTACAAGTTGCTAGAGTCGTATGATGAGCAGGTGCTGTATTCCAAGTTGGCTCCCCCAAAAGTTGTGAGCAGGAAGCGCCTGGTGCTGGAGACCCCTTCCCCTGTTAAATCAACTTATCCCGAATCTTCCCCCGATATTAATGACTAGGGCTTTGTGTTGAAGTTCAGTTTTATCTTCAAGTTCAGTTTAACCTTGAAGTTCAGTTTTATGAACTAAATGATTAGTTGTTGTTGCTCTGTGTAATCAACTTTTTGTAACCTTTTAAGGTGTACTTTGGAATGGATAAATTAGATTTTCAATTGAAATAAGGTACCCAAACATGCCTAATGACCTATTCTTGAAGTTCCATATTTTCATGACTGGCCTATAATTAAAGTGTGATAGTTTGTTTTTCCTAAAAAATTACCAAAATTTTCCTAAAACATCTAAGTAATATAATTTTTGGCTATACAAATTGTTAATTGGTTTTAGTAACGCTTATTCTTTATGTGGATGTGCAATTAACTTGGGACAAGTTCATGAAACTGAACATAAATAACATAAATGCAACTTCATTTCAAATGCAACAACAATTTAGGAAAATAACATAATTCATATTAATATTAATAAAGGCACCCAAGAGTGTTGTCACAGAAAGAGTGATACAACAGACTGCATCACGTGATACAAAAGAAAGTGAAAAGTACAAACAAAAAGTTGTCCGGGCGAACATCCAAGATTTCATCAGGGAATGAAAAAGTGATTGTTCGCAGCTACACCCAAAACGCGAACAACTTACTTACTTTACTACATTATCACCTAATCAGAGGCCTCCTTAATGACGTCAAGCATGGGTGCTGACATCAGCTGCCGAAGGGCAGGAGGAGGTGCGATCCATGCCGAGGATGGATATTCAGGCTCATCAACAAGAACAAAGCGACCAAGTCGGACTGAATAAGCCTCTGACTCAAGCTTCTGCTGAAGCTCACCGTGAACATCATCATCGTCGTCCGAAATGATGATAATTTCCGGCTCTTCGTCGTCAGAAATGACGATGATCTCTGGACCGTCGCTGCTGCGTGGAATGACAGAAACTTTTGTTGCTTTTATGGGCTTGTTGGAGTTCATACGGCTAGCCTTTGCCTTGCTGTTCTTGAAGGTGGTGGTAATTGGTGGAATGGCATAACTCCTCCTTGCCACCGTTCCACCCTTGGAAAGACCCATGGTGCTGGAACCTGATTTAGAGGCTCGGTTGGATTTGTTTGTTATTTTGTTTGGTGAACGTCGGGGTTTCGATTCGAGAGAGAGTAACTTGTGGCAGTTTCTGGTGTGATACATTGTGGGTTTGTAATGGAGATATTTTGAATTAAATTTGGGATGACAAATGATGGTGGTGTGCTAGTCCCTTATATAGACTAAAACATTGGCGCCAATATTTTGGTGCTAACTTATTGTTCATTACTATAAATGGCGCCAAAACCCTAGTGCTTATTTATGTAATCCTTGGTCATTACATCTTTTGAGTTCACAATTTTAATTAAACTTAATTAAACTGAGTTGAACTAATATATATTATACTTAAAATAACTGATGTACAGATGTACTCGTTCAAACATTTAATGCTTGGCTACTATATCGTGTGCTTTATGTAAGCAATGGAATTTCTTTAACGATACACATGGTTAATTTTAATTTATAATTTGATTAAATATCATTTTTAACCTACCAAAAATTACAAAATGTTTTCCAACAAATGACTACTGTAAATTACATACTTTCTTGCAATTGTAAAATACATGTCGGCCGAATATAAAGCATAAATGGGAATAAACAAGTACTAGGCTCCCCTGAAATATGATTCCATCTAGCCACGTGAAAGTTCTCCTTTGATACATTCTAATAGACCCTAAGTAGACATTGAGTACTAGATCTGGGCAAAACTGGATTTGGTGGATACAAATGAATCTTCAATTTATTAAACTGCAAAGGACTGGTGGAAAGTGGTTTGGTCGGCGTGCATGCCTTTCTGCAATTTTCGGCGGATTCCCAGACTCTACATGACAGCAACGTGTAGTGTATCAGCTGAACTTCAGGGACGGAAACTTTGGAGACGTCAATATTTGATTCTATTCTAGACTTCCAACTAAACCGAAACATAACCATCAACAATAAAACTGAGACCTTAGTTCCTTATATAAATTCACTGTATAACTTGAATTATAAACCCTTTGCTGATTTACAAGAAGATCAATGTTATAGTCTAATTTCATCCCAGTAATTGAATTACAAATTTGGTTGGATATAATTTAATTCAAATGTATTTTGATGTACTATTTTGATTTTAAGCCAATTGAATTACTTTTATGGTTTATGGATTTCTCAGAACGTTCCCAAACAGATTTTTATGTAATCTTGATTTGTGGACATTGGGAAATAACACTGTGATACAGATATTGTGTTGATGTGACAACTCCCTTCTGACAGCCGGATATTCAAACAATGTCATCGAAAAGTAGGTATAAAGGTATAAAGGATACTATATCTTAATCCTCAATGCCAAAACCAAAGTTTCCCCTCTCATTCTATACCGTAGTCGCAAAATCTGAGCAATGAAATGTGAAAACATAGGATGTGTGAAAAGGGTATAACTGTAATTTCCGTGTGTGAAGAACAACAAATTAAACATTGTTGTAACAGTACATGCATTTTATGAACTTATACCATTGAATAAAAAATTAAAAAAAATTACAATTAAATTAACATTATGCAATGATTAGTCCGTCACACTAAATTACTATATTTATGTAATGAAATGAACTATATTTACTCATATAAATAGTTTAATGTGATCTTAATGTGATCTACTAATGATGTTATTGTGAAAAAACTAATGATGTTAATGTGAAAAGCAAGGATTCATAATAATTATCTTAATAGAAGCTAAGTAATGAAAGAGTCAAATGTGAAAAATCTTGAGTTCCACTAATCACAATAATAGAAAGTCACTCATGATTTGTGTTAATTGAACCAATCTAAGAATAGTACACTAATCAAACTAAAAGAAACTCAGTAAGTAAATAGTTTAATGTGACAAACAACGATTCAAACAAATGATCTTAATAGAATTTATGTAATACCGAACTAGTATAATGTGACGAAGCACGAATCACACTAATGAGAGATGTTAATAGATACTCACTAATGATTTGTGTTACTTGTGTAAATACAAGAATGGTACACTAATTAGATATGTTAATAGCAACTCACTAATGATTTGTGGTAGTTGTGTCAATCCAAGAATGATACACTACTGAGAGATGTTAATAGAAACTCACTAATGATTTGTGTTAGTTGTGTCAAATCGAGAATGGTACACTACTGAGAGATGTTAATAGCAACTCACTAATGATTTGTGGTAGTTGTGTCAATCCAAGAATGGTACACTACTTAGAGATGTTAACAGCAACTCACTAATGATTTGTGTTAATTGTTTCAATCCAACAGTGGTAAACTAATGAACTTAATAGAAACTCAGTAATCAAAAGTGTTAATTTTATAAATAGAAGAACGGTACACTAATGAACTTAATAGAAACTCACTAGTGAAAAGTGTTAATTGTATAAATACGCTAACGAACTAATTATCTTTAATACGTGCATACTAATCATAAAGGTAATTGTTATATTTCATTAATTATTAATTGTTTAACATTTTTTTTAATAATTAAAATGCTCATTATTGCAGATGGACTGAAATTGCATTTTCAGCCCAAAATTCATCAAACTTAAATTAATCTTGGGCTGCCCGTTTGGGCCCTAGTCCTGCATTTATCCCTAAACCCATAATAACCCAACAACTAAACCCACACATGTAAAACCCTAAACCCATGAATTTGAACAAACCCTAAACCCTTGAATTTGAACAAACCCTAAACCCATGAATTTGAATATACCTTGTATAATATGGAAACATATGTATCAAACAAATGTAATTTAATTAAACTGAATATAATATAAATTGCTTTAGTAGTCAATATGATTTTGTAATAATTGTTGTAATATGAAATTAACACACTACTGAACTTAATAGAATCTAAGTAATGATTTTGTATACTTAGACAAGCATTTTCTAATTTGGTACAGTAATAAATTTAATAGAAACCCACAAGTCAAATAGTAAAGTGGGGAAGATAATGAATCACACTAATCACAATTCTTAGAAACTCAGTAATCATTAGTGTTACTTGGGGCAATTCAAGAATGGTACAGTAATTATCTTAACAGAAACGCATTAATGATTTGTGTTAGTTGTGTGAACTCAAGAATGGTACATTAATGATCTTAATAGAAACTCATCAACTATTGAAACACTGTAATGTGATTAAGGCTAATTCACACTATTGAAGTGAATAGAAACTCAGTAATTTGATTGAAAAATGAAATAAATGTTACAATTACTATGTCCTTTGTAGGGGTGCTTGTCGAGTGAGTTGATCGCGAGCAGATGCTTGATCGACTCGACTCGTTCGTGGTATTACTCGTGCTCAACTCGACTCGTTTACTCGCGAGCTTTTCAAATCAAAGCTCGAACTAGGCTAATGACCGTATAGTGCTGGTCCAGAGTTACTTGACCTCGAACTCGTAGACCATTATTATCTATTATTATTTGAAGCTAAATTGCTTGACTATTAATAAACAATTACTTATAATATTTTTATAAATAATAATCTATGTGTAAAAAATTAATATAAGTAATTTTGTGTAACTAAATAAATTGCTAATAGATACGTATCTTTTACAATATAACTAGATAATTCAAATAGAGTGATTTGTATTTGAGATCACTAAACGTTTAACCCTTTTGGTTTTAAGTCACTTATCTCTTTTATTGTTTTCTGTGGTCACTATACTATTGAAAATGAATTTTTATGGGTCAGTTTGTTAAATACTAAGTTAGTAAACTAACGGTCAAGCATGTGATCAATTCGCAAATGAGTATTCTTGTCTTTTTACTTTTATAATCTGGAAAAAAGTTCAAAAAAATTAAAAAAATTGTTGCAACTTTTTGTACCTTTTGAAATCTTTTGTATTTTTTTTTCAATGTCTAAATATAAACTCTCAAACGGTTACAATTGTCTTGTTGTAAATAAATCTTCCATTCGCTAACAATTTCAATTTTGTTAGAACAAGTAGAATGATGTTACAAATCTTAAAAGAAAATGAATTTGAATCGGATAATGACAAATACCTGAAAAGTTGCTTATTTTTAGGGTCTTGGCCCAATTTTCTGAGAGACAATGCCCTTCAATGACAGAAAGCTTTCACAGGAAGCTGATTGACACTTCCACTTTATCGACAACAGCTACTGTGGTTCTGCTGCCAAAGTTTAAAATACGGAGTACACAATATCTAATCCGAGAAACTACCCTTTACCGGAACCCTTTACCAAAAACAGCTTCTCAAAAAAACTCAGGGTTTTCCAAACCATGGAACCATTCCCAAATCCCTCTGTTCTTAGTGGGGGGTCATCATCGAAGATAACCGTGAACGATGCTGCTGATGCTCTCCTTAGTCATTGGCATGACTATAAAAATGGGATTGAAGAAGGTCGGCTCGATATGATGTGGCCGCCCCAAGCGCAATCAGTTCACAAGGTGGACATCCCAGGAATCATAGACAGCGTAATCAGTTCACAAAGTGGACGTCCCAGGACTCATAGACAGCGTAAGGTTTTCAAATTTGAATCTCTGTACTTCTATTTACCGTTTTGGATTTATGTTTTTAAATTCTTTCATTTAATTTGTAAGTTCGGTCAAAGGATGGGCATGATGATAACTTTAATTATAAAATTTGACAATATGATGTTATACGTTAGCTCAATGGTATAAACCCTAGTCACCTTGTAATTATAGACATCTGTATTTGTTTACTGTCAATTGATTGGTTAGTGATTTGATTAATGTTGTTCTGATGGGGACATTTTTTAAATATGCTCTATTCTCACAGAATGCAAAAAGAGGCTACCAAATCCACGTGACATTAATCCAGGGAGTTCACAGAAATCAGCTTCTCCATCTGATTCTGAGGTTAACCCGAACCAAAGTTTTTATGATGTCGTGAAAAACAGGGTTGGGAAACTGACCAGAATGGTAGTTAGCCTTAGTAAAACACAGAGGGCTGATGTTAGGTCCATTGGTTTTGAAGGTGTATTGGAAATGTATATCAAGGATCTCCCAACTGATATGTTTCCTTGGATAGTGGATGGGTTTAATCCTCTAACTAGGCAGTTCTTTCTGAATGGGACACCTACGTTTGAGGTCACCGGGTGGGATGTTAGTGGGATTTTCAATGTTAACTATAGTCCTAAAGGAGTATCTGTGAGTGTAGATGAAAAATCCATAGTGGTACAGAGACAACTTGAGGAGTGGAACCATGCTTACTCATTTAAGACTTCTGATCAAATCACAAGTTCTGAGTTGGAGGAAGCTCTGTTTAGCTTAAAAGATGGGGGTTCTGATTTCAAACGTATGTTCATCTTATATGTTTTGCATTGTCTCTTGACCCCAACAGCAAGTTCCCACATCCAGTTAGCTGTAATGAAGTCGCTGTTGGATGTTGATGAAATCAAACATCTCAACTGGGGTTCTTATATCTTAGATCATGTATGCCACTCTATCCAGAGGTACAAGGATTCAGGTTCCGATACAGGAAGTGAAGGGTGTATTCTGCTGATCATGATAACTTACTTTCAGAAGTGTCCATGGCAATCCATTCCGAAAAGAATGGAATGTCCCCTCATTAGTCACTGGCATGATTATAAAATTGGGCAGCGCATAAAAGAGGAGATTCTTGGTGGTGGTTTTGGGAGGGGGAAGTATGATACCAGCGTTGGATGGCCTATACTGGATGCTGTGAATCTTCAAACCTTACCTCAGTCCCCAGTGGTGGATACAAGCTTTGCAGTTGATGATGATGTTCATGATAATGTTGACCTGGATGTCCTGTTTCCAGAGGTAATGAGCTATTCCTTTATTATATGATTATATAATATTTACAGTTACAGTTACCAAATACAACCTTACTTTTTATCCTAATATGATTGTATAATTTCATGTAGGCTAATGACCGTGCTGTGGCAACCCTTATCAGAGACATGTACCAGGGCTTATTTTTCCATGTTGAGCGCAGTACCTATTTGACCGATCTAGTTAAGAATCCAGGGCTGTCAAATAACATGATGAATTCATCAACTCCTCACTCCCTTAGAGCATGTGTGCAAGAACTCATAGATAACTTGGAAGTTCTGAAAGCCGCTATAGGACCGAGTGAAGATGAATTGAATACGGTGGAGCTCAGCAGCATGGAGTATTTACCGGACCCTTATAACGGCTTGTCTAGTCCTAGTGCTGATCCTTGGGTGAATTGGCCAGTCAATACTGGTAGAGTCTATCTGAGCAAACTTGCAATGAGATATGCATCAGGGAAGCAGTCCTTGCCACCAAGTGAGGTTGAAATAGCCGATTACTGCCTAGGGGATGACACAATTAGCAATGCAAGGTGATCATTCTATAAAACTTGTTCTGGAATTCTTGTGTAATAATTTCTGATTCAAAATACAACATGAGACTTCATATTATTAATTGCATTTCTGTTCAGGGAACCTCTGTTCAATGATGGTGGATGTGATTGGCTTCTGAGAAGGGACATTAGGACATTGGACTATGGAGTGTCAGTTTCTCCAATGGTTATCACGGCTTGGGCCAGACTTATGAACCAGTCATGGTTCATAAGCCTTGTTCCAAAGATCTCGACTCCTCTGATTTGTGTCAATGTAAGTTTGATCGTTTTAGGCATAATTTACTTCGGATTAACAGTACGGTTTATAGATACCTAATAATGTGAGTCACCTTTACTTTATGCCAGCCTGATGACATATGTGATCTTCCCATGTTAAGAGATTGGATAATAGAATCATCGGCCCAATTTACGTCGGCGGAAATGGTTAGTCACATAACAGAGTTGAAATTAATCAGTAATGATTTGAAATGATTGTGGCAAACTGGTCAATTTTTAACATTTATGTTTATTTGCCTCTGTGTGATGTAGATATTTGTGCCAGTTCTGTTTCGCTCACACTATTCCCTCCTAGTCATCAACTTTAAGTCAAGGAAATTACAATGTGTTGATGATGTACAGCATTCTGACCAGGCTGATTGGGACATGGTTTACACTGCAGTGGTAATTCGTCGTTGCTTGCTCACTATTTACTCGTAAACCAAACTGGAATTTGAATTACTGTTTAACATATACATATGCTGTTTATTTTAAGGCATCAAGTGTGTTTGATATAATGGGAGGAGGACACCTACAACTGGATACTGGAAATAAGATGAGATTGGAACGAGTTATGCCACATTGGTCATGTAGAAGATATGAGTATGAATGTGGAGTCTCAGTTATGCTTGCAATTGAATCATTCAATGGAGGTGCGGCCGACCTGTTTGCAATTGGCTCATTTGAAGAGGTAAGATATTATATGGAGTTTAAAGTATATCTTTTTGTGGACCCTTTAAAATCATTGTTTAAAACTGATTTAAGGTAACTTTGAATTTATCACCTCATCTTCTACAAATTTAATCCTTAATTGCAGGAGCGGGTAAGGCTGGAGAAGAGAGTAAGCTGCTTGGCAAGGTTCGTGTTGAACCCGCGCAACGTTTTTAGGGACTCGGTGCTCGCTGAGGTTAAACAGTTCGTACGGGATAAGGTGAATGTGCGAGCTCAAACAAAGGTATCCACACGACTGCAGTGAGAATCTCTTGCGCGATCCTCTCTAGCCAACATGCAACTTCTTTTGCCTACTAGGTTGTCCTATAGCTTTTCGTTTTGTATTTGTCAAACCGAACTTTGTATTCAGATGGTTTATGTTATCTGAATTTTTGGATCCCTTTGATTCCAGCATGCATAACTATTAGCTGCCAAAGTTGTGTATGGCAGTCTTCATGTATGACGATGGTGGAATATTTTGAACAATATCATTTCGACTTATTTATAGGTACGTGTTTTGCTGGTTTTAGTGATTTCCTCCTCCCATGAATTGATATGTCCGATATTTGTACAGTTAGGATTATACATACATTTTAATTTTTTTAAAAATTCCATTACTTATATTCAAATAAAGAAAAAAATCCCAATTTAAAGGTCCAATTTCAAACAAAGGTAGGTTAACGGAAAATTAAACGTAGTCAACTACGAGCCAAACACCGGGAAAAAAAAACCGGATTTGAAATCTTAATGTCTCGTTACTCTTCCCAATTGTGATATTAATGATGGTAACTACACGGTCACTACCCAATAAGGCAATCGCGACCAAACCCTCTAGTTTACCAAAAAAAGCCCCAATTCTCCCCCACATTCCTTTTACTTTGAAGAATCCCTGCAACTTTTTGTTTCAACTCATCCCAGAACTGATTACATCTCCGGCAATGGCAATCACAAGATCCACTAGCCAATCGCCGATACAACCGGCCCAAAGTCGTGGTCTCAGACGAAGTCGTAGGGGGGCTGCTTCCGAAACTGAGAAACAGCCGGCGACTGATTCAGTCGGTTCTGTAGCCGGCGACGGGAAAGACATGCCGCAACCGGGTCAAGAGGATACATCCCAGACAAGTGATGATGATGCTACGGATATTGTTGAGGGTATGCCCTTCCATGCAATAAACTTCGACGGCGATACCGAAGGAAGTGACTATGTTATGTCTGAATCGGAAAACAGTGGATCGGAAGCTGACTTCGCCAACTTGGTAGATGAGTGTGACTTGGAGGCTGGCGATGTGGATATTACCCTCATCTGTGATGGGGTTCCTTTCCATGCACTGGAGTTTAGAGATGATGATACAGAGGAATCTGAGTATGAACCATCAGAATCGGAGATGGATGGATCAGAGTCGATCGAGACCGAGTTGGTATCTGAGAGGGATACTGAGGAGTACCCACCTGAACAGGCAGGTGCTGCTTCACCTCAAGACGTTGAGAACGAGGGGAAAGGTAACGACAACTTTGCTATATTTATGTTTCACACTTTTGAATTTGATCTTATATTGTATCCTTTGATTATGTTTTCTGTATACTATTGGTATTGCTATTTTTATCGTGATACATTCCACTTGGTTTTGTGACTTACACTGCTGTGTCAAACCTTTAATACCTTGACAGTTTATTAACAAGATGTCATTTTATTATCTAGTATGCATGTGGGACGTTCCATGCATGTGCTATGTTTTGGTTTAAACTGTTTCATGTTATGAAGTAGGATTCATGACCCTATTATTTTTTTTTCTGACTGTTCCATTTTATGGAGGATTAAGCATAAGTCTACATGATTACTTAGTTCTGAATGTTTGTTTCATTGTAGGCAAGAAGAAGCGTGGAGCTGCAGAACAGAACCCCACTAAGACAACAAGGAGGAACACCAAGAAACACAAGGTTGGAGATGCCGAAGAGTCCTCAAAAATCCAGTTAGTCTGTGTGTCGCGCCCTACCGCTCTTTGTCATCTTAGATTCCAACCTAGACAGATAGAGGCCATAAATGCCATTGGCTTTGGTGGACTCCTTCGTTTGGATATTGAAGAAATTAATGGTGGAATGTCAGAATGGCTACTTAGCACATTCAATCCTACATCTCGGACGTTCGATATAGATGGGAAAGCCAAATTTGCATTAACTTGGGCAGACGTCCATGATATCTTCATGCTTCCCCACAGCGATCATTCTGTTGAGGAGGATAGCAGGACCGACGCAGATAGTGATCTTAGGGCTATTAGGGAAAACTGGAAGACTCATCATGGCATACCGAACAATGCAAATTTTGAAGTGCCATTCTTAGTTTTGGAGTCGGCCATGATGAAGCTAACAGATGGAGGTCCGGATTTCAAAAGAATGTTTGTCCTGTATGCCCTTTCAACATTTCTTGTACCAGTTGCCCGACGCCATGTGGACTTCCGTCCCTTGAAGTCATTAGTCAGAGTCAACCAAATCGATAAGTTGGGGTGGTGTGAATTTGTACTACAGAAGACCTGCGCTGCAGTTGAGAGGTTTCAGGTGGAGTCAAGAGCCACAGTCAGGCGATCCTTCTCAGGAAACCTATTACTTCTCATGATATCCTATCTCCAGCGGGTTAAGTGGCAAGGTATTGAAGCTCCAAGCTCGCGTCCTCTGTGTCAGTACTGGACAACGGAAGAAATCAATACACGTGTAAGGGCAGAACTTAAAGCTGGGGGTTTCGGAAAATGGCTGTTTGACACAGAATCATACCCCATCAGTAAAGCACATTATGCTGTTAGATCAACTTCCGTGAGAACTGCACTGCCAGGAACAATCTCCTTTCATATTCCATCGGATGTCAGCAGTGATGCAAAACTCAAGAAACTTTTACCCAATGTGAGTCACTCATTATATATCTTTCTTTTATTTTCTATCTGATTTCTTTCATCAGTTGATGACATTGACTAATTTATTCATGTTTCTGTTTTTCCTAGGGATATCAAAGAAATTTAGCTTCACTAGCAAGAGATATGGAAATCATTCAAGATGGACTAGCTAAAAGAATTGAAGCTGTGCTGAACAAAGACGAGTACAATGACAATCTTGGTTACCGATATTACAACAAGGCCTTTGTTTCCTATCTCCACTCCCAGTTAGAAAAGGTGATTAATAACATGGCAAAGGCTAAAGATGAATTGTTCAAACAGCTGCCAGCAAGGACAGATGATGATGACAACAGCGTTGAGGTGGTCGGTGAAGATGCTGAGATACAAAATAGGGGTGTCAATATTTCAGAACCAGCTGCGACCCCTACAGAGGTTCAACATGCTTCTGAGGTCGAGGGGCAACCAATTGTTCGTCACAATACTGAAATTCATACAGAAGTGGCTGCCATCCAGAATCCTAACACCTCCGTCCCATCTCAGGATCAGGTAAATGTGTGTTAACGTTCCAAATTTAACTTTATATTTGCATTTTTAAGGGATTAAATTTCAAGTTTTCCAAACTTTGATTGTATTGTAGGATATTGCTGGTGAGCTTAATGACGTGGACCAGCAATGTACACATCTTCAGTATGTTCAAAGTGCCAACATATCATCTTCCCAGGACCAGGACCAATCCAAACTGCATGGCTATGATTTATGGAGCAGTATCCCAGAAAATACCGAAAAGATTTTCTGGTCTACCTTGGCTAGGTCTGTCTGGATCAATGGAGTCGACTTGCCCGGCTACGCACTTGAGATTGTTGACTTCTGCGTCTCGGATAAAGACGGCTATCCTCCACAGTAAGGCTAAATGTTTGAATTATTTTAATAGTTAATCCAAACTAGTCTCCAAGTTCATAATACCACCAATTTGTTTATTATTGCAGGGATTTTTCACCATTTAGCGATGGAGTTCTGTCTATGTGTAGGAGCGACTTCTTTCCATTTGCCCGGGGTATAAGACTGACAAACTTAATCATAAACTGCTGGGCAAGGGTCCTCAACTCTCAGAGCAACGACGGTCGCCTTTGTTTGGATATCATTCCTTCGGTATTTTTTCATCTCCTAATTTTTTTGTGTTTCAGTAATGCAAAACATCCTATAATTTAACAGTAACAATCGTTCTGCTTTTCTTTTTAGCCTCTTGCACTCGACAACCCAAGTGATGTATGTGACACATGGGAGACGTGGTTGGTCCAATGTCCTCGAGATGTATCTACTGCGGAGGAGGTGAGTTATTCCTGTACCTTTTATTTTAACCAAGTACTTGGCAACTATTTCACAATTTATTGTACTATATGTCTAATACATAACTAGTACTTTTGAATAGTATATATATCACTATTCAGCACTTCAATGTATATTTTGAATCAGTAATCATGAACATTTCATATCACCTATTAATTGGTTTATAACCTATCAGATCCTTGTCCCTGTCACTATGGATAAGCACATGTTCCTTGTGGTCCTCAATCTCAGACTGGGTGAGTGTCATTACCTTGACAGCCGAGTACATAGTAAGCTGGTGAAATGGGAGAATGTTGCACGGAATACGGTGCGTTATCCATACTAGTATAAACCATTTGTTCTTCTGCCTCATCATATTATGTATATTTTCTTAACAATTACGTTATATCGTGCAGCGAAAATGCCTTGCGAAGCTTCTTGGGAAAACAGGCCATAAAAAGGCAGCCTTGGTTGAAAAAATGCGGTTGAAGACTGTCATTCCAAAAGACGAGCTTTCAGATCGTGACTCTGGCGTTCATGTGGTGCATCTAATGCAGACATATTCAGGCAACCGCAATTTGGACAGTTCTGCTTTTCACTCTGAACAGGTAATTCATTCCGATAAACTATCTTCATGGTATTTACTTCCAACTATTAAAACCAATCAACATGAATATGGTGACTAAGGTTTGCTATGAATTTTCCAGATTGACAACCTACGGGCTACTATCTGCAGCAGCATTGTTCTTAGCAAATCAAATATCCAAAAAGATGCAGTTATTTCAGGACTAAAGACATTCTCGGCAACCAAGAAGAAGGGGAAGAAAAGGGCATGAGGATTCATAACATGTTACTCGCAAGAATCAGAACTTTGTAATCTTGCTACACGATTTTTACTTCTGCACTACTACATTATCCTTTTACAAATTCTTTTAAACTATTTTGTCTTGAATTCACTTGCAACGAATGTAATGAGACAAGTTGCCCATCTTTTGCGGGAAATAAATGTTGTTTTGCAAATTTCGTACCACCATAACTGATCACCTAAAATTTACATTTTTACATGTACATCATTAACATTGCCAAAACAAGATGTGATCAACAGTCTTCATTAATTGAGCCATGATAAGAGTTCCTAGCATACTACCACATGAGCAAATATCGGTTAACGAACAACCTTTCCACTAAACAAAGATCTACATGACTCAGATAACAATCAGTTGCTTTCATACTTCTACATCACAAGTTTCATGCAAACTATCTATGTTTACTACTGGAGTAGTAAACAACTTTCGAAACTAACTAACTGAAACATACTATAACTAACTAACTAAAACTAAAACTAAACTGAAACTGGAACTAAATGTAGCATCATCTTCAGCTACATATACAAAGATCAACCAACAAACGAGAACCACTATCCATAGTGAAAATAAGCAGGAAGCAAAGCGAGTAAGAAAATAGTCAAAACCATCACAAACTCCACAAAAGCTATACGAGTTGAATGCTGATAGTCACCAACCAACCTCAAGCGATCAACATGCAGAAGGAGATTCACAGTAAATACTGGAACTCTAATAAGAACATTCCTTATACTTAGTTCCTCCATACTCAAAGCATTCCTTGCACCTTCTGCATAAACACTTGAGATTTCGATTTAAGCCATGACACCCAGAACAGCAAGAATTGGGTGGAAGTAAAAGTGCTGATAAACAACATACCCTCATCAGTAAACTCCACAAAAGCAAAACGATGTACAGAATTAGGAGCACCACAGACTCGACAGTCAACAACCTTCATCATAGAAAACGATTGAGTGATAATTAAACAAGTTAAATGATTAGCTGTCCACATCCCTGAAAAAGATTTGCAATTTGCTCTTCTGTGACCTGAAGCCAACAGCAACACAGAGCATGTTTGAGAAATTGAAGTGTCAACCGTAAAACCGCAACAGTAGCAACTTGCTCGGTTTTGTGCTGAGTTGGAGTGTACAATGGAGAGACTTACAAGTACTGGTGAACGCCGTCGACGCCGCCTACTTATCCCGCCTGAAATTCAACCTAAAGCTTATGCCCGCCTGAAATTGAACAATCAAAGTGCTCGCGGTTGAACCCTAAATCCAAAATTGAAATCGACCTTATCATTTGGTGGATCAAATGGGGTTCTGAATTTAAAGAAACCCAACCCAATTGCTCCAACAGTTACCGAACAATGTCGCCGGAAACCTAAAAATTAGAGGTAGAGTGGAGGAGAAAGGAGGAGGAACGAGGCGGAGGGACAAAGAAAATATAGCTTCACCTTTATTGTCCCCTACCCCATGCGTGTGCTCCACTGTGGCCAGCTCCTCAGCTTCCGACGTGGCGCCGACGTGGAGGGTCAAGTAACATACATGAATTGTGAGTTTAACAGCCTCCCTCAAAGCCTCAAACTCTCATTTTTTGTTTAAAATTTAGTGGAATTGATCATGGGCCATTTTCATTGCCCATTAAATAAGACCAATTTTTGGGTGAGTCAGAACCAAGAAAACCAAGAAATTTAATAAATTGATACAAAGGTTTTGATGAGGTGACATATTTGATGAACTGGCACCGAGGTTTGATGAGGTGACGACAAGATTTGATGAGGTGGTAGTGAATTATGATGAGGTGGTACCATGGTAGCAATAAAACTTTGATTACTTGGTATTGACTCATCGGTGAGGCTGCCTCATGTCTCGCAGGAGAATTACTCATTAAATAAATGGTTGTATTCTTTTTTAATTTGAAAACAATGGTTGAAAGAAAACTACGTAACGCAATCACCAATTAATGGTAGAAATGAAGGGACCCATTAAGAAAGTATGACAATATTTCCTTGAGAAATTAATAAATCATACAAATACATGACAATAAATCGTTCCATATATGTTTTGTTCACTAGTGAATACATGACAATAATTATTCAAAGATAAAAGATATCTTAAATAGATATAAAAACATAATTTATGAGAAAGAAATTTAGGTTTGTTTTTCGCATGGTTGTTATTTTAACCAAACACACCCAACTCCTATCTCATTTTTGCCAATGTAACGATTCACACGTTCTAATATTAGAACATCTTCAACCCCGCCAAATTGTTTTCCTCTAAATTCATCGGAATGCAGAATCTGGAGAAGTTGCTCGTTCAATTCCTTGGTACAGCACAACACATTCTGCTGAAGTTTTTGTGCAGACTGCTTCTTTTTGGCCACTTCCCTCCGTACTTGACCTTAAAAACAAGAATTATTAGTATGGTATATATGTATATATTTTAATTTATTGCATTTTTCATATTTGTCAAGTAATATTAGGAAAATGTGAAAAAAAAAAGTAACTCTATAACACAATCAAAAAAATGGTTAACTACTTGATGGAATAAAACAATATCCAACTTATTAAGTTGGACATGAAATTAACTATAAAATAACATACTAAAATGAAAATGAAATATTATTTTAGTGAATAATTTTTTTAGAAAAAACATATATGTTTAAATCAATATGCAAACTAGACTTTTCAAGATAAATGCAATTAAATGAAAATCCGTTTCTCCCAATCTATCCGGATAATCCGGGTTGCTGGAATCTTGTGCACATTCGGCATATGCAGCAATAAGTGACGGCACAGGAGAAACGTGCGGCAGCATAAGAGGCGCGAATCGGTAACGATGCCGCGTGGTCAACGCACGAGAACGTAACAACACAAGGGTTGCTAGAATCTTGTGCACATTCGGCATATGCAGCAATAAGCAATGGCACAGGAGGCGCGTGCGGCTGCATAATGTCGCGTGGTCAACGCATGAGAACGCAACCACACAAGAGTAAGTGGCGGCGCGTAACCAGCACGACTTATGCCAAATCTCCCCGTTTACTATCATGGTTGTGGTGGTGGGGCGTCACAGCAATGCAGCGGCGGACAGAGCCGTGATCTACTACTGTTGTGTCTCATCTGTTGCAATGGCATGCCAATTGATAGCTCGTCCAATCTGTTGCGATGGAGTACCAATTGATTCTGAACTCGTCGATCTGCTCCTCTAGCGACTACATCTAAACGGCGGGGATGACGGAGATGAGGACGGCATGCCACACCAATAGATTCAGAATAAGAGTTTCTCTCTGTTTTTGAGAGAAAAATGTATACGATAGCCTATCTTCACTGTTAGATTATTTAATTATTACTTAATTAGAAAAAATAAAGAAATTTTCATCTAATAAGAATTTTAGTTGCCATGAAAGTGTATATACACTTATAAAAGTATAAACAGTGTGTCATTCATATTCATTTGTTGCTAGAGATCTTGTTATGTTGTTTGTTCAACTGAATCTTTAGACTAACAACACATAGATTTTTTTTAAAAAAATAAAAATAGAGCAACATACAGAGGTCAAAACATTGAATAGACACTCACATTGAATCCCATGATGGTTGGATGGTCCTTCTCTTTCCATATGATACAAATTTCAAGTATTAGAGAAAAAAAAGTTATTGTGAGAGTGTGATACACTCCTATATTTTTGACACATTATATAGAGTAACATAAATAAATTGTTGACATTTAGTTAATTAATATTATTCAATGCTAATTCAGATTTAGATAATTTTTTTTAAGGCTTCAATTTTTCATAATTTGATTTTGATAATTACAGGATCTGAATACAGAATATTTGAAGCACAGATCCCATTTGGTGCTAAATTTACTAAATCACCCCTCATTAAATTTTAGGTTCAATCAACATGAATTATTCCATAAGAATCCCTTAAAGTTTGAATAATAAATTTTGGCTTCAAATTTTTTTTTTAAGAACAACTCAAAAATGCAAGACCTTGGTCCGATGAGAAGAGTAAAGCTTCAAACTACTAGTAGTCATGACAGATAAATACTTAAGTCACCAGGTTGTTTCACTCATAAACCAAAATCACCAACAACCAAAATCACCAACATAACTGGTTCAGAACAGCACCATCTGGACTAAATCCAACACCAAAAGCCTAATCAAAAGAAAGGTCTAAATCTCGACCAAGGATGGTATCATCATCTTCTTCAACAGCCATCAAGTAGTTTCTGATTTTTGCCCAAGAAAGGCGAGCTTGTGAAGAACCTATGCAGTGATAAGCCAAGTGCTCCAAGAAATAATTTTTGATCCCAATGCATTGGATGCACGTCTTCATAAGAAGACCAAATCGCTTCATGTCTAATGCTTGATCCCTCTCCACACGAGATGGATGAGGGAGGTCAACAATTGGAATCATAGCCACCTTTTCCCAGAAGAAATGTCTCACCCACACATTATCAGCTTTCAAATAGGGGCACATCAGGCCATTGGAATGCAAATGGTCTAGGCCATTGCATATATCCAAAAAGTAGGCAATCAAATCAAAAATGCTGGTGGAGTGCTAGTAAATTTCGAGGTCTTTTTGAAGGCTTGTTCCTGCAAAGGATTGCACCATTTTTGTAGTGTACACAAGTGTTCTTCTATGGGTGATGTTCTCACAAACACAGTTGTGTTCCTGTGAGAGCCACTATCTTTCCTCCACCGGCGAGACCTCTGCTCTAGCGGCTGTCCGGTAGCGGTGACTGTCACGGTGGTCGGTGACTGTCTTACCACCACCGAAGAGACCCCTGCTCAATCTGGACTTCTCTGATCGAAACGGCGCAGCTTGGCGGTTTCGACAACTTAGATCTAGTGTATCGGTTTCGACAATTTAGCCGTTGCTTGGCGGGGGAGAACAGGTAAAGGTTCGGGTATGAGGAGTTGGGTGGCTGGGTGCATAATTAAAGGTGAACGGGTGGAAGGGTGACCGGCGCCGATCTACGGCCACCCCTCCGATCTTGAGAAAACTTAGATCTAGTCTTGGGTTTCGTGGGAGAGAGCGAAAGGGTTTTTTCGAATAAGCTTCAAGTTTTTGTTATATATGATTATCGGCCCCAAGAAATACTTCTATTGATCAAGGTCATGTTTGTCTGAGCTTATTTTATGCTGAAATGAACTAAAATGAACTGAAGTGAAATAAATCTTAATATATTTAACTTAAATAAATTTAAATATATAGTAATTTGCCCTTTTTTATCTCTTCCTCGTACCTCATTGCAAATCATAAACCCTTGTCACCATCTCTCTCATCTATCATCCATATTTTGTACTCCACAGCAAAATTAATCAATTCACCATTAAAGTATGAATTTGAGAGAGACTTTGTTAAGATATCCCACATCGGTACCGTACGAGCCTAATAACAAATATATAAGGATCAAAGGTAACACCACTTATTGGTCTTGTTTGGTAGACCTTTACTTATAAGTAAAGTTGGGTGAAAAGTACTTCTTTTTAAAGTTGATGTAACCTACTTATATTTTTTATACTAAAAATAGCTTCTACTTCCATAAAAAGATGATTTTAAGTAAGTTACCAAACACAAAAAACTACTTTACTTCAAAGTAAAGTAGATAAAAAGTAATACCAAATAGAGCCATTGTCAATTGGTTTTAGGATGGAAGCATGAGATCCATATAATTTAATAGACTTATTATGTGGGAGACGGGAGGGGATGAACTGTTTTGGAGATAAAGCTAAGTTACGGTGGCAGATTCAATCGGAGGCACGTCGTTGGGATAGACAACCAAGATGTTGACTCCTGTAGATGTGATATCGATGACGACGCCGACTTTTACAACATCACTACTCCTCGGAAAAGTCACCACAGTAATGGCGTTCTTAGGCTCATGCCTCCCATCGGTAGATTTCCCGATGTTGATGTGCCAAGGCCAAGAATCAATAGTTGCCGGATTCTTAAAATAGGCTCAATTCTTTATAGTCTGATGTGCTGATTTTTGTCTTGATCTTTGGTGTGCCTGTGATTGATAACTCAAAATTGTACATTAGAGAATGAATACTACTATGCATTAGCAATCAACCTCCTTATACTGCAATTTAAACTTAGCTTAGAGCTAATCTCCTTATAATGCAGGTTTGAGATTAGGACCAACAAAAGATATGCACACCAAACATGTTTTTATCTAGATGGATTCCAGTTAATCTTAATCGTAAAAGATCGGCAAAAAGAAACTAAAGGGTAATTAACAAGGGGTAAATTGGAAATAAGAATTTATTTTGCTTTGGAAGCTAAAAATATTTTTGGCAATAATAGCAGCCATACACAAATCAAGGTTCCCTATTTGCAGATCTCATTTATTATAAATTTACTGAATTATCCCTTAAAAATTTTGGTTATGTCATTAAATTTTAGTCTCTTATGTCTAACTCAAATCTTAGTAAATTTCCTCCAAAATCACTTATGATCACTAATTCAATCTAATCTTTCGCTAAGACAACAATCGTGCGCTCTGTTATTGTATGGCAACGCGTTATTAAGGTCATGAAGGCAACGTGTGGGGTTTCTTTCTTGATTCCAGAAGAATTACTATGTAAAATGAAAATCATAGGTTTTGGAAATTTTGGAGAACAATTAAACTATGTGATCATAATATTGTTAATGTCTTTTTTTAATCATTTTACAACGACATAATCTAGTACAAGGATCCTACGACTATCATACTCTATCTACTCTACTCTATCGATCTCATACGTCAAGTGCCTGAGTTCCTCACTGTGCTGCATAGAGTGGGGTTTCTTTCTTGATTCCAGAAGACTTTCTATGTAAAATGAAAATCATAGGTTTTGGAAATTTTGGAGAACAATTAAACTATGTGATCATAATATTGTTAATGTCTTTTTTTTAATCATTTTACAACGACATAATCTAGTATAAGGATCCTACGACTATCATACTCTATCTACTCTACTCTATCGATCTCATACGTCAAGTGCCTGAGTTCCTCACTGTGCTGCATAGAGTGGGGTTTCTTTCTTGATTCCAGAAGACTTACTATGTAAAATGAAAATCATAGGTTTTGGAAATTTTGGAGAACAATTAAACTATGTGATCATAATATTGTTAATGTCTTTTTTTTAATCATTTTACAACGACATAATCTAGTACAAGGATCCTACGACTATCCTACTCTATCTACTCTACTCTATCGATCTCATACGTCAAGTGCCTGAGTTCCTCACTGTGCTGCATAGAGTGGGATGAAGATTCCACTTACACCGGCTTTTGAAACCAAAAGATCATACATTAATGTACTGCTAAACATTTAGCTACCAACATATGTATCTTTTTTCCTTTTTTTGACGAAACATATGTATCTTGAATTCTTACACAATTGTGTTAAATTGTGCTCTTTCTTTTCCTCAGAAATTACTAAGATAAATTGACATTAATATTCTTTCCATGGGCTAACGTTGCACGAAGTGCAGCTCCCCACCTAGTGTCTCTCTTATTCAGTTCAAATACGCTGTTAGAAAATTTTCACAGATAAAATTTTTCAGTCCAATAAAAAACCGTCTGAAATTCTAGCCAAACTTATGCTTACTTAATACAATCGGATTAATTTTCGGGATTTCAACAACGACAATATATGACTTCTTTCTGTAATGGACTGCTCATATCAATAACAAAAATTATGAATGTAAAGATATAAAGATGCGTTTAGGTTCCCTCAGACCGGAATATTCAATCAAGTTGATTTTTCAGAATTAGCATGGTTTCCGATGGAAAGAGCATCACAGGGAACAAAACGCACAAAACCAAATTCACTTCAGTAAAATGATATAGTAAAGATTTTTAAAAAGAAAATCGGGTAATTGGATGCTCAGATACATGTTAAAGGAAGATGAATTCATGAACGCTACAAAAGCATCTCGTAATGAGCTGGGATTAACTGTAATCATCACCGCAAAATAACCCAAAAATAAATAAAAATCAGATAAACAGATCAAGAACAGATGTGTTCTTCATGTGTAGAATGCGGGAATATGGAGGCGGAATGGCTGAGGGAGGCGGAGCAGCAGTAGAGTTTATATAAATATAGCAAGGGTTTAAGGGTTCATGGGATTGGTCTACAATTCATCAGGCCCAAATGAGTTTACTTCAAAGGCTTAGCCCATTCCATTAGATTACCCAATTATTATCATTTTAGCCCCAAACCAAAACAAGGTTGATTCTGATATTTTGAAATTTATCTATAAGGTCCTGTTTACCGGAGCTTATCTATAGATCAGTTCAATTCAGTTCAGTTCAGTTTACTGAAAATGCAATTTGATGAAATTCAGGTTAATTCAGTCATGCTGATTCCATTTTTCAATACATCAATTTTCAGTTCAGTTCAGTACATCAAGAAATAAGTTCTAGTAAACAGGGCCTAAGTGAGTTGAAAAAATAAATTTTATTGTGAAGGGCTTTAAATTCCCTTTAATGCTTTTTTGATGTTTTAGGTCATGTTCTCTTCACGGTATTTGAACTTATTTGAACTCATCTGAACTTAAAAAACTTTATGTGAACTAAAAAAAGTTTATCTGAACTTAAAAAACTTTATCTCAACTAATCTGAACTTAAAAAACTTTATCTGAACTCATCTGAACTTAAAAAAATTTATCTGAACTCATCTGAACTGAACTCATTTGTACTTAAATAATTTAGCTGAACTTATTTGAACTTAATAACTGAGCTGAATTGAAATATATAGATAAATTGAATTGAACTAAATTGAAACTAACTAAAAACTATATGATCATTTCCAATATATTTGAAATTCATTAATCTAAATATAACATAATACATTTAATATTAAAATATACTAAATGGAATTGAACTGAACTGATATGAACAATTAAGCTCAAAGATTGAACTGATTTAAACTGAACTGAACTAAATTACAAATAAGTTTACTGAACTTAACTTATCTGAAAACAAAAAAGGTTTACTGAACTGAACTCATCTGAATTGAAAAAAGATTATTTGAACTCATTTGAACTGAAAAAATATTATCTGAACTCATCTGAACTGAAAAAAGATTATCTGAACTCATCTGAACTAAAAAATATTTATCTGAACTAAAAAAATATTATCTGAACTCATCTGAACTAAAAAACATTTATTTAAACTAAAAAAATTTATCTGAACTAAAAAATATTCAAATAATCTCTAGAGAACAGGACTTTACTATTGCTAACATAAAATTACTAATGTTAACTTTTTCACTGTAATTGTTTGATTAATAAGTCCAGATTAGACGGTTTTAAAGGAGTTTAATGGAGGAAACTAACTATCTAAGAAGAGAATCAAGTTGAACCAAACGAGTGACCGTCTATTGTTAGACCATTTCATGTCAGGATCTCGAGAAAGTTAAAGGGTAACATTGTCTTTTTTTATAAGTTATTATCATTCTCTACTCTCTAGTATATACTTTACCTATCACAACCAAAATTGTTTAGTTGACTTTTCAAAGTCAAACTGAGTCGACTTTGACCATGTATATCTTCATTTTTATGTTTTAATTTTTTTAAAGAAAATTTATAATTTAAAAATATGTGGTACGATGAATCTAAAAATATATATACTATATCAACTCTTAATATGTATTAATATTAATTAATGGCCAATGTTGAGTCGGTTTGACTTTGAAAAGTCAACTAAGAAATTTTGTATATGACAGAGAGTATAGTAAATGAGGATAGTACTATAATAGATGTGAATTTTGTATTGCGAAAATGATCCTTCTCGTATCTTTAGATCGAATTTTTGATTTTTTTTCGTCATCTAAATCATAACTTTCTCCGTCGTACTAGAATATTAGTATATTAGAGGGCAGAGCATGTTAAAGATTAACATCAACAGTAAAGAGTTTGAATTTGAAATCTACATCAACTTCATAGTGTGTGAGGGGCTTCGTGGTGATCAGAAAAAGCTCAAATGATTTTGCTCCCGTGCGTGAATTTGAAGATATCTCCATCAAAACCATGTGGTACTAGAACCACGCTAATTGTGAAAGATCAACTTAATTTACCGACAATTCATTCATGAGAGATTGGACAAATGCATCATTTTCATGAATTATTAGTGTGAAAGATTGTAAGCCATTTTTTCGACGTTTAATTGGTTCCGTTAACATCTCCGATCCCTATCTCACCGGCCACTGCTCAGCATGGCACATCATATAATTGGACAATGGACAGCCATCCATGGCCAAGACTTCAGCACATGTGCAAAAATGTTTTTGAGAAATTTAAAAAAGTCTTTTGAAAAATTGGGTGAGTCAAGGCTTAACAAACTTTATAATAAACATTCACTTAAATATTAAATGAAATAGATCATTATAACTTTCATTTTTAATTAGCTTAAACAATAAGAAAATAAAGGGGGAAATGTTAAACTTTGAATGCATGAGAGTGGTAAATGTCCTTCATAATAACCCCGTGCTTTAATTCTAGTTCAGGTACAACTAAGGGAGAGATCACAAATAAGGGAGAGATCACAAATAAGAGGTGGTTTGGTTCGCGTACAAAATGTAGTAATTACAAATTTTGAGTGGTTAACGTTTTCGATTCTTGTTGGACTTACCATTTCCGCATAAATTCAATTTCCCACAAATGAAATACGTGTCGATGATCATTGTAGGATATTACAAATTTCTCCCTACTATGACGCGTAATTTTCCTAATTCACGCTGTTAGATTCCAAAATACTTATGATTCTAAAGAAACTCGACAAGTCAACCAAACAACGTGTAGTAAATAAAATCCTATGAATTATAAAATATGAATGTGCAACCAAACGGTTTTGCCAAATTCTGAGTATTTTGATGGAGGAAATAATTTCCGAGTAATTACAAAATCTGTGGAACCTTAATTCCTATATGAACCAAACGACCCCTAAATAAATATCAAATTAATATACCATGAAGAAAAATGTTATTGAAAATAAAATAACCAAATGAGATATCGATATCTAAAGCAATAAAAAAGACAATAACGATCAAATATACCAAATGAAGATATTTGATATCGATATCTAATGAAGAAAAATTAATATACCAAATGAGAAAAATAACCAAATGAGATATCGATATCTAATGCAATAAAAAAGACAATAATGATCAAATGGTCAATTTGGGTCTAATCTCAATTCCCTCAAAAATCAACCCGGCTTTAATGTGCTGCCCATGTATCTCTTTTAGGCACATTTTCACCTCCTTTTCACTTCCATCATGGTAAAACACTCCCATTTCAAGCTCTAGCCATCCATCCTGCCTCTCATTCAGAACCCTTTCTTCTCCCCTGCAAAACCTCGACTTCATCGGCCGATTCATCCCGCCGTTCAGCACGCAGCCGCTGCAAATGCAACAAGTGCTACTTTCCTCCCTATCGGCCTTGTGCCGGAGACGGGTGCTTCCACGAGACTTGTAGTCGTCGGCTTCAATTGAAACCTCCGAAGGGAATGAGTGCAAGCCGTGAGCGCGCTTGGCGAGTTTGATCACGAGATAGGCTCCATATGTGGTGTTGGGTGATAGCATTTTGGTGTTGATTGTTCCATGGATGTCTAGCCACGTCACCATTACCAGCTCCACCACTTCCGGAAATCTGATCGGAAAATATTTCAATTTAAATACTAGTAGTTACTAAAATTTAATACTTTTATGTAAATTAATAATGAATATACCTTGAATGTTCAAATGGTTTCCAGCACCAGTAGAGATTATTGCTGGACCATGTGATTGAGAGTGCCCTAGCACTTAGCATGTAACATTTCTTGTTGGTGTATTTGTCTATGTAAAATATCTGCTTTTGACAAACAACAAGCAATTAGATCGTTCATCTCTAAAGTGGGAGTTATATATATATATATATTTGCAAATTTAACCATCAATTTAAAGCATTAATTTGAAGCAGCATACTTATAACTAAAGTTGAATGGTTCAAATAAATAGTCAAATTGCAATATGGTCCTTGCAATTCTGTTACATGTTCTTTACAAAAGAAGATGTGCCTAATTTCCTAATTTTGTGCCTAATTCAAGTTAGTTTCCCGTTATTTTCCATCTCCGATTCTTAATGATTCTCTTCATTAACTCCAACAAAAAACAAGAAAAATCAAATGGAAATTCAACAAGCAATAATTTATACTACCATCGATCGATCATATGTAAACAACAAATGTACATAAACATATATATGATGAATCCTAGTTTACCTTTGTACCACCATCAATGAGGACAGGCCGAGAAAGCTTAAGAAACAGATCCTTTTTAGAATCGAACACCAACGGAACAACCAACCGGGAAAGGATTTCCCGGTAATCGGAGCGCCGCAAAAACTCCTCCCACAGAAGCTCAGACTCCGCTGCATCACGAACCGTGCTGGAAACCGCCGAAAACCGGCAAGCCTCCTTCGGAGAAGTCCGGGAAAGAATATCAGCTATGCATTCTTCAGGCAGATAATCCAGCCTCATTCTAGGCATCATTTATTTTCAGAGCTTGATGATGATGAAACTGATCAATCAGGATCGATCTAACATTAATATAATATGGTTGATTGTGAAGATGTGGAAAAACTGTGGCAAAAAATGGTTGTGCGATGTTATATATATGATGACACAAAGAAGGGTGAGTTCGGAAAGTCAGGTAGCGATCTTTGTTTCATGTCGAACGTTTGTGACCAGATGACGACATTGCAGGGACATGTAAAGGACATTATGAACCACGATTATTATTTATTACCATTACCATTAAGACCATTGAATTTTGGGCTTATACGTTTATACCCCTTAACTATTTTCCTTTTCATTTAGGCCCTGTTTGCTAGAATTTTTCTGTGATCAGTTCAATTCAGTAGAAGTGTAATTTCAAGAAATTCAGGCTCTAGTAAACAGACCCTGTCCAGTTGAGCTGAAACTTAGGTAGTTGTAGACTTGTAGTTGATTGATACTGATTGGTGTTGATTGGTGCAGAAATTGCTAAAATACAATATTTATAACTTATAATGAAATTATGAAATAATAATGAAGTATAATGTATTTAGGTATCATTAAATTTGGTGAATTGTAGATATTTTGTTTCTTATTTTGCAAAATTTATACATTTATAATGTATTAATTATTATTTAAAGGTACTAATTGGTGTTGAAAGGTGCTAATTGGTGCTGAAAGAGACTAAAAATGTTGATTGGTGTTGGAAGTGTTCGATGAGCCTGTTCCTCGATCATTAACTAAGTCAGCTCAAGTTGACTCGAACTCCACTAGTTTGGTTTTAAATCAAATTTCTTATCACGACCACATTAATTTATTTACATCCTTACACAATACCCCTCAACTTTTACCTTGATTATAACTCGCAAACCGATCCTTACACTAGACCCAATCTATTCATTCAGTATATCATCATGCATTCAATATATCATCAACCAGAACTCGCTTTGGCACCACTTTATATTCTGGTGAGTATCCAACACATATAGGCTACATCGCTCCTCTATATAATGGTGAGTCTTCAGCCTAGCCAGCCCTATTATTATCCTTTCACCTGAAATTGGTACTTCGTAAGTGGCACATGTACCTCTATCCCATGCGACGGCTATGTTCCACCAATTCGAATAATTTCATGAGAAGAGTTTATCGCTGCCAGACTGTACCCTCAACCTTTGCCTATCCTGATACCAACCAATGAACCTGTTAAAAATAATAATTATGAATTTAAGTTTGAGTTCGATATGATTCGAACATAAAATTATGTGCTCAGACTTAACTCGTTTGGTTTTTTTAATTGCTCAAGTTCAACTTGCATATCCAATAAAAAGTCGTGTCAACATCGAGCCAAGTCAGATCGTTAAGATCCATTAGAGGTTGTCTTGATCTGGAAAGTAGTGTAAATAGAAGAGGAGGATTGGAGTAAAAAGTAAAACTGTATGGAAAAACAGAAAGAATTTGGGTTGGAGGGAAAATTCTAAAATATTTTTCTCATTTAATTTTTTTTTCTAAAACTTTTCTTCATTCATACAAAATCCACAATTTTAATATAATAAATATATTATAATATACTGGCTTTGTAGAGTCGTCCTACGAACGAGTTTGAGTTTGAGATTAATTAATCTGATGAGTTCAAACTTGAGATTTGAACCATTTGATCGAGACTTCATGAACAACTAAACTCATTCACACCCCTTACAAAATAATCATGAAAACACACAAATCAATATAAACATAGAGATTAGTGTTTTGTCCTAACTTCAATGCCTTGTATGATAAGCCCTCCCTTGAGTTGGTGCCCTTTAACCTCCCTCAAACGCATTACGTTCATCACGTCCTCATCTTCACCACCATCGTTGAAGAACTGTCCCATCTCAATCTCCATCCATCCGTCACTCCTTTCCACCGGAAAATGATCATCACCGCCGCCATCCTCCTCCACCCTACTCTTCATCATCTGAAACCGGTTAGCAAAGAACATGCCCTCCATCAACCGCTTATTCTCCAATTTCGAGTCCAAATACGCTGTGCTCGACACCACATTGTCACCTCGGACGATAGAAATCTCCGACGGGATGGAGCCAAGCCCGAATGACTGATCACAAGTTCGTATTATGAGATATGCACCATAGTTTGTCCTTGGAGACAGCATTTTACTTCTGATCTTGCCTTCAATCTCGACCCTGCTTGCTGTTTTCAGCTCAGCAACCTCGGAAAACCTGAAGACAAATTCATCAGAAACACGACTCCATAATCCCTTAATTTATTTTGATTACTTTAGTGAGCTTGCAGACATTAAGTTACCTTGATTCTGGGATGGATTTCCAGCACCAGTGATTTGATTGGTCGGAATCTGAAATCAAAAGCTCTCTTGCAGAGATTGTAAAGGACTTTAGACCACTCCATTTTTCCAATGCAAAGCTCTGTTTTCCGCCATCTAAGAGAATGGATTTACTACATAGCTGCATAAATAACTCTTTCTTAGACGAGAAACTCATAGGGACGATTGCCCTGGCTAGAATCACTTCCCAATCGGCCGGCAAGAATTCGTTCCACGCCGTATCGGAATCCGCCGCCGATCGGAAGGTAGACGAGACCAGGGACATCCGGCATGCATCCTGAGGAGAGGTGAAAGAACAGATAACGGAAACGCAGTCTTCAGGCAGAACACCGGTGATTCCATCCAATGCCATGATATTAATTTTTGAGAGGCTTTGTTAAATTCAAACTCCAAGAAAACAAGAATTGCTAATATTCTGGGGGGAAAAGGGCTGTTTGATTAGAATGGCGGAAACTAATGTTTATCAGATGTTCTTATATACTGTGAGAGCTCTGTATGACGTGCTTGCCAATGAGGCGCGTGAGGATCAATTGATTCCGATAAACGGCGGGGGACAAATTCCCTGCAATGTCGTCGTCATAAATCATAATTAATCACAAATCCTCGGACGGCAACAAACTCCTTGTCTTTTCCGTTACTAAACTATACTTTTCTGTGAACTTTTTTTTTGGCTCCAATTGAGGGTACACAGGATCGAAACGGATCTGGATCGGTGATGAAAACTAGTCAATTTTCTATAAAATATTTTAATAAGACAACAAGGTATATCGAAAGTTTTATACAAAGATTGAGGTATATTTTGAAAGGTCCGCACTTTTAATTGGTGAATTTGTGGAAAGTAATGTTCCAATATCATGCAGACGAAGTCATGTTGGAACATCGGATTATACCAGCAGGGTTTAAAATGCGGAATGCGCAAGGTTTATTTATGGAAATTTCCGTTTGAAAAATATTACTGCGCGTCATATTTGTGGATGAATACAGTCGATGGAATATTCTCAACTCAGGATTTCGGAGAATATCGTAAAAGATTTGATTTGAAGAGGTAAGGAATAGTAGGCGATAATCAAGGAGTTGGAGATATTCAGGATTCTTCTTTCCAGGCTGTTAGCGATCTGATTGAGAGTTATAATGGAAGAATAATTCTTCAGCCGTGCTAACTGAAGGAAGACACGGCACTGAGTTATAAATAGGACAGCAGCTGCAACGCTCAAACTAACGATTTTATTGAAGAACAATTCTGCACCCAGAATTGTATATAGCAGAGCAAGGCAGCAAGGTCCATAGAACTTCATGATACTTACTCTGGGACATGAAAGTTTAGTAGTGTAATCACACGCCATAAAATTTCAGGAGGAGGTGATCCAGCGTCAACAAGAGTTGAGACCGGTGGGATTCGGTTAAGGTGGATTGGCAGCAAGGGAGTTGCAAATCCACAGATAGAGTAGTAAAGATAAGTTCTTGTATAAACTATATGTTTGACATACTAGTGGATGATTACATGACTGGGCTTGGCCACGCAGACGTAGATTCGATGCATCGAACTGCGTAAACAATTGCTGGTGTCATTTACTTTTATGTACTTTACTTTATTTCATGTTGGAACATCATGATAGGCAGAATCTAGTAATAAGCAATTGTTTGGTATAAGTAGATATAATTTCATATTTTACAGTGATTTTTTGAAACGTGCTAGTGTGATTAACGATTGTATTTTTCAAAGTAAATTTTAAGAAGTCAGATAGACCAGTAGTTTAGTAAATTGTTTTTGAAATTATCAAAAACATTAGATCAGTAACTTTCTCGGAAGTATTTGTGATCGATCGGGGAAGTTAAAAGACTTTTTTTATTATGTACACATTAAAATATGAGAAATTCTCCTACCGGTCAATCATGTAATCACTAGTGCAAAATAGGAGATTTACGGCAGGTAATTACTGCGGTTCATCGTTTTTTTGAAAAACCGCCGTAAAATACATGTCCTACGAACTCGTAAGACCTTTTCGATTGGTGTGTAATGGCGGGTGATATTTTACGGCATTTCGTGTGTTTTTTTACGGCGGTTATGCAAAAAGTGCCGTAAAATTTATCGTCTTACGAACTCTTAACAGGTTTCTTGTAGACTTACGAATTCTTAACAGGTGTCTTTTATACTTACGAATTCTTAAGAGAATTCTGCCCCTCTTTTTTTTTTTTTTTAGTTTCAAGGCAAAAAATGATAAACCTATTAAAACCTTAAAATTTGAACCCTAAATCTACTAAATAAAGTTTATATAATCAAATGTTATACATTACTTATGTTTCTAACGATGACTAGATTAAGTTTAATTTATCAAACATTAAACCTTATTTGAAATTCAAAAATTGATTATTACTGATCAAAAGTCAATTCTTATATGATTTTTCGTATACACTAATTAAATTAAGTTTAACATGTACAACATCTCACGTTAATTGGATTTTTACAAACACTAGCTATATTGAAATTTATTAATCAAAGGTTAACAGTTATCTAACCTCCTATAAACACTAATTAAGTTTGTTAAACTAGTGAGAAGTAAACCATGACTTATCTAACTTTATTTGGCTTTCTTACTCAAAATTGAATGAGACTAATGAAAAATCAATCTTACTAGACTTTCTATAAACACTTGTAACTAAATTTAGTTACTAATGGAAGGTAAAATCATTAATTATTATAATAAAAATAATTTCCATGTTAAATATTTACAAGATATATATATAATTTTAATAATCCATTGCAAATTTAATTGCCTTAATTGATTTTACACTACACAAATAATCCTATAATATATTTACAAAAAACTAAAATAATATTTACAAAAGAATTCATTGAATTGTAGTACAATTTTTATTTTCATAATAATATTTTCGTAAATTACTATTATTATTTACACCTAATTATTATTGTAGCTAATTATTATCTTAGTTGGTTAATTCCCATATCCTTGAAAATAATGTCGGCTGCCCCTTCCCCATCCTTATCTACAAACACTATCTCTTTTCCCATCTCTCTCCCGCATATCCTCATCGGAAGTTCGGAACTTCAAAATTAGATCTCCCAAAATCCCATCTCCCGCATCTTATATTCATCGCCGCCGGGATCGTCACCTATCGTACTGTCACCGCCCGGATCGTCACCTCCCAGACTGTCACCGCCCGGATCATCACCTCCCAGACTGTCATCGCCCAGATCGATCTTCGCCGTCCGAATCGCTGCCGATGTGGATCGTTGTGCCGTCGTCTTCGTGGGTGTCCGAATCGTCATGGGTCTGATGTTTCCTTATCCACCATTGGCCTTGTCATGGATTCCAGGTTGTTAGCCGATCGTGCTCTGGTAGTTGTTCTGGGATTCAAATCAAAGTAGTTGTAATCTTCTAATTTCAGGTTTGGACATTTTTAGATCTCAAATTCAATCTTTTAGTATAAAAGATTTAGATGTTTATTGTAATGGGCTCTGTTATTACGAATTTTCTTGGGATCTGTTGTATATGCTTGATGTTTGTCTAAGAAATTGGAATCGATTAAGCCATGGCTCTTTGATTCCGGTGAACCAGAATTTCACCGGAATCAAAAGAGCCCATTTTTTTTCCACTTGCTGTATAACTTACGAACTCGTAAGTTCTATCGCTAGTGTGAAAAAAATTCAGGTTAAAATCACTTACGAATTCGTAAGTCAATCTCAGGTTCTGGAACCGCCGTAAACCAAAATCGGTTTACGGCACGACCAGACACGGCGGTTCCGAACTGCCTTCTATTGTACGTTCGAACCGCCGTAAATCACATGTTTCTCCACTAGTGAATAATGCAGCTCCATAAATGTACATAAGTATATGACATAATATATTTTTATAAATTTTATGGTCAAAATATACATACTACATTTTAGGTGCTCATACCCACAAATTCTTCATCAACCTTCTTACAATATATAACCAACACATCATCCACCACCATATCGCCGCAGGACCAAGAGCTCACCACCGATGAGTGAGTGGTTGGAACCCTCACAGCGGCGGTCCGAAACTTCGCCGACAATCTAAAATGGCGATCAAAAAAGGTTTAGTTCGGAATTTTGTTTCATATCAAATATTTGTGACCATATGACGGAATCCATTGCCATTATACATATTTTGGGCTTATACAGTTACATCCCTATATTATCATAATTACAATTATATAATACGAAAAAAGTTGGTTTAATAATATTAAGGCACGGATTAAGTACTCCTTTTAGCGCCAACAAGTTTTAAAAATTTTAGTTTGATTTTTTTTAATAAGTTGAAGGACCCAAAGTGAAATCTCATTTCCCTTAGTGTACTTGTTTATATTTTATAAATAAATATATTAAGTTAATAATTTAAAATACTAATTATGATGAATAAGTTCAATAACATATTATTAAGAGTAAAGTGCTTGACTTTTTTACAAGTATAACGTTATATTGTATTTTGATGACTTTCCGACTGGTGAAACCCGATGATATATAAAATTCAGTTCAAAATCAAAGGTATTTTTGTTCATTCACATATGCATATACACCGGCTACCTCCAATCAACACGTCCAAATTATAATTGCATAAAATTAAGGGTTATATTCGCACTCAATTCATAAATAAGAGTGATCCAAGCATTTACCTATTATCAATAAAGATATTACATATACTATATTGGTAAATAATTATCTTAAGTTGGTTGAGTTTGACATATATACAAAGCCAGGGTTATGCCTTTCATTTAGCATGACGAACATATATTGTGACATGGCCAGTGGATGTTAACATCTAAATACGCAACAACCATAGCCAATTTTTTCTGTTATATAGAAACCATCACATCTAATACATATCTAATCATCTATAGTTGTTAAAGTTTGATGATCTATTGGTTTCGAAATGGTTATAAAGTTATCAATTTGCGACTTTAATTTGTTCATGTTTTCCTTTTGTGATGCTAGTTATCAATTTGACGCGCAAGCAATTTTCAGTAAAACCTCTATAAATTAATAACATTGGGATCGGAATGATTACTAATGGACATGTCTTAATAAAGAATGATCATGTTATGGAGACTAGTTACAAAAGTTGATCTACTCACTTTCAAACGTGGTGTTTTACATATTAATCATGATCATTCAATGTATTATTGCATATCTTCTCACTTTTAAGATTGGTATTTTATATATTAAGTATGATTACTCGGTAAAACCAATTGAGAATTTGTATTTTGGATGATGAGTTCAACTTTGTAAAGATTGGAAAACAAGTGTTTTTGAATAAGAATAAACAAAATAATCATGAAAATACACAAATTAATACACAAACATATTAGTGTTTAGGCCTAACTTCAATGCCTTGTACGATAACCCCTCCCTTAAGTTGATGCCCTTTAACCTCCGCCAAACGCATTGTGATCATCACGTCCTCATCTTCACCACCATTGTTGAAGAACTCTCCCATCTCAATCTCCATCCATCCATCACTCCTTTCCACCGGAAACCGCTCATCACCGCCGCCATCCTCCTCCACCCTGCTCTTCATCATCTGAATCCGGTTTGCGAAGAACAGGCCTTCCATCAACCGCTTGTTCTCCAATTTCGGGCCCAAATACGCTGTGCTCGCCACAACATTTTCACCCTGGACGATAGATATCTCCGACGGGATGGAGCCAAGCCCGAAAGACTGATCACAAGTTCGTATTATGAGATATGCACCATATTTTGTCCTTGGAGACAGCATTTTACTTCTGATCTTGCCCTCAATCTCGACTCTGCTTGCTGTTTTCAGGTCAGCAACCTCCGAAAACCTGAAGAAAAATTCTTCAGCAACATGATTCCACAATTCCGTAATACTATTGATCACTTTATATAGTGAACTTGCAGATATATATTACCTTGATTCCGGGATGGATTTCCAGCACCAATGATTTGGTTGGTCGGAATCTGAAATCGAAAGCTCTCTTGCAGAGAGTGTAAAGGATTTGAGACCGCTCCATTTTTCCAATGCAAAGCTCTGTTTTCCGCCATCTAAGAGAATGGATTTACTACACAGCTGCACAAACAAATCTTTCTTAGACGAGAAATGCACAGGGACGGTTGCCCTGGCTAGAATCTGTTCCCAATCGGCCGGCAAGAATTTGTTCCACGCCGTATCGGAATCCGCCGCCGATCGGAAGGTGGACGACACCAGGGATATCCGGCATGCATCCTGAGGAGAGGTGAGTGAACAGATAACGGAAACGCAGTCTTCAGGCAGAACGCCGGTGATTCCGTCCAATGCCATGATATTTCTGAGTGATGGATGGAATGTAATTTAAACTCCAAGAAATGAATCAAGAATTGCTAAAATTCTGGAAATTAAGGGCTGTTTGGTTTGAATTGCAGAAACTGGTGTTTATTAGTTGTTCTTATAAACTGTAAGCTGTGCATGGCGTGCTGATTTTGAAGATCTTTCAACGAAGCTGCCGATGAGGCGCGTGAGGATCAATTGGGAGCTTTGGTCAACCTTAATTCTAAAGTTTAATTTAGTACTACTACTACTTTTCAGTGGGTTTGAATTTTGACCTTTTGACCATGTTCGAGTGTTAAATATTCGACGTTGAGAGGTTTGTTAGGACTTAAAAAGGGCACATTTAGCAAAGCTTTTGATCCAAAAAAGAAGTAGCTATACAAAGGATGTAGTAGCTAATAACGTACACACTACTTTATCCATATTGTGGATTTTCTTAATTTGTTTGTCCGACTCATCCATATTGTGGATTTTCTTAATTTCTTATGATAAACATTTTTTTTTTCATTCATATCTATCACTTATTTCTTTCTTAAACATACTTTTTAGTATTCATTTTTGTCACACATACTTAATTTTCCTTCTGCCTCTCATAGTTGGGTCAAATTGCATAGTTCACTTACTTTTTCACAAATGTAACCAGGTGTATCTTCTATAGCGTAACTCTTTGTTCAATTCGAGCTCTTTCTATAACGTGATGAACAAAGTTATTTGGCTATTCGTTTATACAAATTCTCATTTGAAACATGTCTCTACAGAGACCAAGTATTATAAGGGACCGCTATCGGTTGAAGTTGTCATTGGTGAGCTTCAACCACGCCTTTGTTGTTAGATTTTAGGTTGTTGGTGTCGCCTGAGGTGAATCGGCTCACATGGACCGACACGATATTTGAACTTAGGTATAAATTTGTACGGAATAACAATAATATACCAAAGATTATAAATGATCAAGGAAAATGACTGAAAGATCAAGAAAATTGAATGAAAAATCAAATTAACTGTAAGATTAAGGCAAAACATGAATGTTCAAGGGAACTAACTGAAAGATCAATCAAACTGACTAAAAGATCAAGCAAAAATAATAAATGCTCATTTACTTGGCCCTTGGTTTCCACAAATACAGGTTTCACCCAAGACTCTCTCATTTGTTTATAAGGAACAATATATTAAATCCAGATGACGCTAGGAACAAATATACATTGACTCGGGTTTTCCTTGTATAATCATGTAAAGACTTGATCATATGACTTTATGCATTTTAAGGGTTCAGGGAGCCCAATAGACTTCCCTCCTCTTGTATGATTATTACCAAAAAAGCAGAATGATGCTCCAAACACTAGTCGTTGTAAGTAAATGTAACAAAAAAACCTAGAAATAACGAATAATGAAACTTTCGGCGTTGTTATTCCCATATTGTAATCTAATTTTATTGTAAGGTTTGATATGAATGAGCGTTTAAATTTGTAAGAGATTCGAATTTACAACTCTACCCAACAAATTTCCACCAAACACAATTCTGTATCAAACTCAATTTTGTCAATACAATTTATCTGTATCCTAATGAACTTCGAATGGTCAACTGTGAGCCTAATGAAACAGTGTGAATTGGCACCGTTGCCGAAACTGGCTAGAAAAAAATAAATAAATCTTAAACTCATTCTACAGACTGGATTAATCAGACTGTGTGTATCGTAGAACAATAGCCAAACAACTTCACAACTTGTTACAATTGCCTTTTTTGACAGAATTTTTTTTTTGACGGAATTAATTTCTAATTATTTATCAGTCCCAACATCATCCAAATATCATTTGTTACATGGCCCAGTAGTTTAGTAAATAATCAAAAATATTTGATCAAAAATTTAGATGTTTAGTATATATGATTATTGTTATTTCAATATAATAATAACTACAGGATCAGGGGCGGACCCAGGAATTCATCTCCCGGGGGGCCGGATTGTATATAAAAATTTTGAGTTCGAAACAAAGTAATAAAATGATAAAACAACGGTATAATAAAGTAATTTATTGAAAAATGTAATAAAAAATACATACAAAAACTAGTTAGTACTAAAGAAAATTAGTTTGTTTGAGTGGTACTCTCCTCTCTTTGATCATATAAAAGTTAACGATAATCGAAATCAATACCAATGGTCTCTGCAATCTCCCTTTCAATGTATAACAACAAATAATATCGCATAAAATCAATACCAATGATCTCGGCTCGGCTCAGCTCGGCTCATTTACACCCCTATACTAGTACCCTTTTCTTTGTTGTTCTGTTTTAAACTTTTAATTGTTTATAACTAATAATTCTAAATCCTAATCTAAATCTAAATCTAAATCCTCATTTGGTAATAATTAATAATTAATTCGTGGACCTCACGGTTCCACTAAAGAAGGAAAGCAAGAGATCAAACTCCACGTCTTCTCTTGAGTTGAGGACGTGTAGCGGTGTAGGTTTTGTAAAACCAAACATAAAATAACAAACAAATAGAATATTCAATATTACTAGTTAAAATAAAATAAAATATTGGGGGTGGCCGGGCCACCCTGGGCTACCCCTATGGTCCGCCCTTGTACAGGATGAGCATAAAACTGTAGCAGGTCAATTCCCTTGTAATCATATCTGATTAAGATTTAAATCACGTGGTAATTAGAAATCATATTTTAGTTCAAATGTGTAGAATGAGCAAATAAAATGGTAAGTGGGTCAAAAGCAGTATATCGCCATTATAATGTTTTCGTCGTTAGTCTTTGAACCCATCATTTGATGATGTTTAAGTTCAACTTTTTATTAAAGAATATTAACTTGTACTCTAAGTACGTTTTTGTGATTTATTATTATTTAAACCATCATACATTCATACGTATTTAATTGTATTCGTTATGGTAGGCTTACCAGCCCTATCAAACTTATGTGCTAACATTGTGCTTTAATATTAACCTAATTATAGGATGGATTTTATCATTGCTTTTATTATAACAAACGTGCAAATATATATTTGTGAAAATTTCACCGAAACTGTCACTTTCTCGATCTTTTTTAGTACATGATAAATTAGATCAGAAGCCAATAGGTTTGATCGTGAAAAAGAGTAGTTGAAAAAACCCAGATTTACCATACAATTACCAACACAGATCAGATGTTAAATCAAAAGACCATTAAATCTAGGTAAATACCCTAAGAAGAATCTAAATAAAAGATTCTTTGATGCAACGATCTTTTTTCTTAATTTTTTTTGTATACAAAGCATGGCCAATATTCCACGTTATATAATTTAGCATTATTATTTTTTTGATATTACAAATTTAAAACAAGGAATGGAAAATTTTGACAAGCGCAAAATTTTTTTTGAAAGGAAAGATTTTATATCACTACGGCATATCGTACAGTACGTATTAAGAAAAATGGTGGGGTTTTTCCATGACTACCTAGCGAATAAGCAAAATAATTGCTATCTCTAAGTGTCCAAAATGGTCTATAAAAATAGCATTCCGCTAACTTATCATGTATGCTTACAATTAAAGTCAAAACTACAATAGCAGGATCAGCTTCTTTCTGAAGCATTTGTATGAGTCCCAGGACATCTCCAATGACCGACACTTCCGCATCTTTCAATTTCTCCGCCATCAACAGAACCTCATATAAGGTCGTGCTTTGTGCTTAAAGTGCATATGTAATCCTATTAACCATTTTCGATATCACCCTAATAAATTTGCCTCCCCTTCAAATAAAACTACTTCAATAACCGTTGAATCCAAGCTCAATCCCAGATCTAAATAAAGCTTTCATCCTTCAGTGTACATGTAGTCCATCTAACTTTTTCTCTGGCTATCCGTTCGCATCCTGGAAACTTTTGAGATTTGCAATTGCAAATTCGGCTAGTACTGCTGATTTCTGAGACCATGACTACCACTTCATCTGACTCAAACTCATGATTATCAATCAGGTTCTTGAATTAGATAATACTTCGGTTCCTCCTGGCTATCTGAACTCGGCCATTCCATCCTACTGTCGTCCAAATCTCTTTTGCGTATGCACAATAAAAAAGAGGTGTAAGGAATCTGTCACCCTCTCCACAAAATAAACAGGTGATCGGGACCATTAATCTTTGTTGCCTTAGGTCTGAGCTTGTCGGAATGGTATCCATTATCAATTTCTAAGCTAAATGTTTTGCTATTTGAGGGATTAATTTGCAGTTTCTAGAGTTTCTTCCATGAAGTCTTGTCTGATGTTGTTGTCGGTATGTCATTATTTTCCCAGTATCCTGGGTGCTTGACCAAAGTGTGATAAGACGATCTCATTGTGCCGTCGCTAATGATCTACTTAGCCTTGACTTTGGAGGTGGTACTTTTAAAAGGGTTTAGTCATAAATCGCTTCAAACAAAAAAAATTCCCGTTCTTTCAATTGAAATTAAAAAGTGCTTCATTTTATCAGCATTTTAAAAATAACATTTTGGAACCACTTGATTCTTTGTCTTTCAAGCACAAAAATTAATTTTTGACATCAAATTAGCTAATAAAAATTAAAAAGTAAATGAAAGAAAAGTTTTTGATGGAGAATGGGCCAAATTTGAGGTTTGGGCCAGGGGAAGGCCCTCCATATTCCATAGGCTGAGAGGATATATCAAGTGAGTAGGGTTTTGATATCGATATAGTGGGAGGTGGAGAAACCCTCGACATTTCTCGGCGGCAGGGAAAAGCTAGCGAAAACCAGCAGCAGCCATGGTGTCTCTGAAGTTGCAGAAACGCTTGAGCGCAAGCGTCCTCAAGTGCGGGAAGGGCAAGGTTTGGCTCGACCCCAATGAAACCTCGGAGATCTCCATGGCCAATTCCAGGCAGAACATCAGGAGGCTGGTCAAGGATGGCTTCATCATCCGCAAGCCCACCAAGATCCACTCCCGCTCTCGCGCTCGCCGCATGAAGGAGGCCAAGAGCAAGGGCCGTCACGCCGGAATCGGTAAATCAATTAAACTCGCTGCTTTTTTGCTGTTGTGAATGATCTTAATCGAGAGTTATGTCATCTTGTATCTTTGATTGCATCTGGTTGTGAATTTGCTTATGAATGGGTAATTGATGGTGTTTTTAGGTAAGCGTAAGGGTACCAAGGAGGCCAGGCTTCCCACCAAGGTGCTGTGGATGAGGAGGATGCGTGTGCTGAGGCGTCTGCTCCGCAAGTACCGAGAGTCTAAAAAGATAGACAAGCACATGTACCACGAGATGTACATGAAAGTTAAGGGTAACGTGTACAAGAACAAGCGTGTGCTCATGGAGAACATCCACAAGATGAAGTTCGAGAAGGCCAGAGAGAAGAACCTGAGCGACCAGTTTGAGGCCAGGAGGGCCAGGAACAAGGCTAGCAGGGAGAGGAAGAATGCCAGGAGAGAACAGCGCCTAGCTCAGGTATAACTAAATTCACAGTCTCACTCCATTTGTTGTTGCTTATGGTATAACTGTCAAGCATTAGTTGATGTAGTTGTTTGTGGTTAAAAATTATGAATTGTTATTCAAAAGAATCTAAATGCATTTAATTTGATGGGATTTTGTGATCAAAATCTGCAATTGTCCATATGATAGCTTTTTATAGTGTGCTTAGTTGTACTGTTGGGAATGAACTGAAATAGTGTGCTTTTCTTCTCTTCTTCTACTTCTGTATTTGGTTTGAAAAGAAAAATATTTCTTATGTCATACATTTGGTGATGATAGTTGCTTGTTTTTATTGTCTAGTCAATTGATCTGATACTAGAGAGTAGTAGCTAAGCTAAGAATTTGTTATGGAGATATAACTCAAAATTTGAATTGTGCAGGGACCTCAAGAGAGGGCAGCACCAGCACCTGAAGAACCTGCTCCTCAGGCAGCAGTGTAAGCATCTTTACCCGTTCAATAGGCACGTATTCCATCATTCACTGTCTTCTTTAACTAGCGATTTTCTGTCTGTTTGTGTCATTTTTGCAGGGGAGCAAAGAAGTCGAAGAAAGGATCTAAGTGAAGTTAATTACTAGTGTGTCTGTACTGAATTCCAAGACTAGTAGATGTTTAAAGATATGTTTTGATCATTTGGAGTTGCTACTCTTGTGATGTGCTCATGTCAGACTTAGTATGTTATGCTATTATGGATATCATGTTACAGTATTATGGATTCGTTATATGCTCTTCTTTTGTTTGCTGTCTCTTTTGTTGAATTCTGCCCTTTGGACTTAAAATAGCCTCATTGATCTGCCTAGCAGATACTAGAATTGGTGTACGGTTAAAAATCGACTAAATTAGAATGCTTTCAAAGCGTGTAGCTTTGTTTCTTAAACTCAGTTCCACTCTTATCCAAACATTTGTTGTGTGCATCATCGTGTTTAGATACATACACTAGCCTGTCACCTCTCGGTGTCTTACAAATTTAGAGCCTCCTCAAGACTGCTTATTAGATAAAATTTTCCCCACTTCAAGTTTTTGCTAGAGGAATGATCGAAAACAAATTTTCTCGATCATCTACAATCAAACTGAGGCTGTATCCTATTTTTCCTCAAAAGAATATGAACCCACTGATCTTTCATCGACTATTATCAACTACCCCACGCAGCCACGCTATTCTGTGTGGCTGTGGCCACTTAAAAAAAAGCCCTCAATCCAAACTATCAATTTGGAATCTTGGATTATCTTATTCTTCTTTATCACCCGAATGACTGCAGTGAAGTATTTAATGGCGGGAACGCTCCACCACCATCAACCTTCAATTTCAATCTCCAGAGCCCCCTTTCCCTATCAGTTTCCAAGCTCAAGAACCAGCTTTCCAATATTCAGCAACCCAAAACTCTCGATTCCAGCATTTTCTCTGTCAAGAAGGCAACTGCTGCTTCCGGCAGTTTCAGTTTCCGGAATATGGGATGCCATAACTGGCGGCGGTGGAGGCGGCAACTCCGCCCGTGAGGCAGTAATGGCAGTGCGACGTGGAATGCTTCTGTTCAGACAGGTTCCTTTTTATTTCAGCCATTTTGTTTACATGCCATTTTTGTTTGCTGAAGCTGTGTTTTTGACTTTTTGTCGATTTGTTTGTTGAAGGGTGATGTGTTGGGATCTGTTGTGGAGTTCGATAAGGCTATGGAGCTCGACCCTCGCCAGAAAGCCTGTGAGTTTCTCAATTCCCTCCTTTTCAACCTTAATGTGGCTAAACAGCGGTTAATCGGTTTATGGAATTCACCTGTGAATTGGAGTGTAGATATGGAGTTTTGATTCCTTTGTAATGTTGGAGTGTTTTTGTTGGCTATTCAGATCTTTGGCAGAGGGGCCTCTCATTGTACTACCTTGATAGGTACTTAGGCATGTATTTTTCGGCACTTCCATGTTGTGCTTGTTTGTGTCCTGAAGTTGGAATTTACGTCTAGGTTTGAGGAAGGTGCGGAGCAGTTTAGGCTGGATGTTGCACAGAACCCGAATGATACTGAGGAGTCCATATGGTGCTTTCTGTGCGAAGCTCAATTGTATGGAGTAGATGAGGCTAGGAAAAGGTTTCTTGAGGTAAAACAGATTATTTTTAGCTTATATGAACAAGAATAAGTAGTTTAGCTACATTTTATATATGTTGGCCATCCAATGCAAGGAAGAAATTAATATGGGGCTGAAGTTACCAGTCTTTAGCCACAAATTAACTTGTCGACTGGATATCACAGTTTATACTATGCACTGCAGGTTGGTAGAGATTCTCGACCTTACATGAGAGGAGCCTACGACATGTTCAAGGATGGTGGAGACCCGGAAAAGGTTTGCATTTGATGTGTACTTTGTGTGTGCTACTCGTGCTGCTTTGTAGCATTAGTGATATTGTCATTTGCTCCTCTTTACAGGCTTATCAACGTTATCACTTCATATATGTCATTTGCTCCTCTTTGGTGATTTGTCATGTAAAGTAGCTTAACCACTTTATGGTGTTCTTTTGGTTCTCCAGCTGAAATTTGATTGATGCTGGAACTGTCAGCTATGTTAATTGGTTTATATTGGAGCTCGTAGAACTGGGAAACAAAACTCACTGAATAGAGATAGAGTCATTCGAGTGCGTCTAATTAGAATAACACACTATAGCAGGTTTATTGAAATTTGGCTCAACAAGTGTGTTTGTTCACTTAAATGTCTCTCTTCAAGGAAAAGTGTCAACTTCATTTCTCGTGCTAAATCACAAGGAGATTATATTTTGGCTGGGAACTGATCATTTTCAAACGTTCCTTCATATAAATATACTACTAGGGACTGTGGGAGTAGTATATTGCTGAACTCTAACAAAACTTCCCGATGTCATGTTCGCAGCTTGTTGCTGATTTTTCTGCTGGACGAGAGTACTTCTATGCTTCACTTTATGCAGGACTTTACTACGAATCCAAGGTTATTTACAATTCTCAAACATCTGCATTTCATTCTTGCTGTTCTATAGCATCACTCACAAGTTGTATATTTTACACACAAAATCGTTAATTTGTTGCATACAGAAAGAGGAAGATGGAGCAAAACGCCACATTGTAGCTGCATCTCAATCCCCTTATGGAATCAGGTCTGGTCTGATATCTAATACCTGGTGTTCTTGAATCCTTTATGTGACACAGACAGTGAAGAAGGATTGTGGTTATGAATGGGCCTGATTCGTCTCCTTCTCGATTTCAGGTCGGACGATTACATGGCTGCTCTTGCCAAGGTGCACTGTCTGTGTCGAAACTGGAATTCCATTTGATGTCGAGCCCACCTGCATTGATCGATTCAACAACTTCTCTGTACGCATTCTACGGAGCTTTGGTTCTTGATTCTGTATTCAACCGCTTCATTTGTAGTCAGTTGTTTAAGAATGATAGTCAGCATTTACTACTCTGAGTAAAAAAGCATCCAAAAGATACCATCAGCTATTTGAACAATCTGAATTGATGTTGATGGATACACACAGACAAGTAGGATACCATTATTAAAGTTGGAAGAATGAATCAACGTTTTTTTAAGTATTTAAAAACGACAGCAGAGTTGTAATCATTAACTAATTACGTGAGATTAACATTTTGTGTGTGTTTTGGGAGAGACGTAGGATTAAGATTAAAGATAGAAAGGTTTCATGTCACTGTCATCCTACGAAACTCAGGTTAATTTACCTCTGCAAGTCACCTCTCCAACACTCAAATATTCAATACATTATACATCTAGTCCACCTTAATTCCATTTACAATTAGATAGTGACTAATGTTTAGTTTAAATTTACTATTATTTAGTTTTTTTTTAAAAAAAATTGCTATTATTTTTTGAATCAAAATAAACTTACTACTATTATTTAGGCTCTATTTGGATGAGTGTTTTTTTTCCTGAACTGAAGCGAAAATTAGTGTATTGAGAAAACAATATGTCCTAATAGTTTATCACTAAAATGTGAAATGAAAAACAATCCCTTTGTGAACCTTTTTCTTTTGCACTCAAAATATTGAGTGTTGGTTACAATGATGTTTCATGAAAATTTTTTAATCAATTCGATGGAATAACTAATTTATTTGATGAAACATTATCAACTACTAAAGTTTAGGAAATATCATTTTGTAGAAATTAAATAGAATGGAACATGTTATTTTTTGTATAAGCAAAATAATAGTGAGGGGTGCTTGGTTGGTTGAGGGGAATGTGAATGGGAATGATAATAGAGGGGATTGATTATAGTGTTGGTGTTTGGTTAGGATTAAAGGAATGAGTTTATATACTAAAAACGATTTTTCTAACGAGTGCCCATGGGCACTCGTTAACATGGAAAGATTCCATGGTTTAACGTGTAATCAATCAGTATTTATGGAACTTTTATGTCATCGTAATAAATACACACCGTTCAATACTAATTTTGTGTTTACTCCAATGTTTATCCATTAATTTTAAGTTAATGTTATCAATGTTTCTAAACAAATCATACCATATTTTCTACCTCTAATTTTAGCTAACGTGAAATATTACTTTAAAATATAAAAACTTTATTTTTTAATTATATACTCATAATTTTATTTCATAATTATACAATCGTATGAGTATTCCATTAATTTCAACGTTAGTAATGTCTACAATATAAACTAATCTTACCATATTTTCTACCTTTATTTTTAACTGCATGAAATTTTATTTTAAAACCAAAACTTTGTTTTTCTATATCCAATCATAAACTCATATTTTTATTTTTGTAAAAGTACAATCGTATGACTATTCCTATATTTTAATTAATCATGTTATAATTTTAAAATCACAATTTCGTTAATATATGATAAGTTATCATCACTATATAAAAAAATAAATTACTATTATAATTTGAACTCAAAAGTGATTTTAATTGAATTAAGGAAAGTAAATTGAATGTTGTGAGGGTTTAATCTTTTATACATGCCTTATATACATATAGTCTTTGATAAATATGGTATGGATTGGTGCCAAATATATACTATATATAATCTACGTAAAATTTTGAAAAAATAAACTATAGATTGAAATTAAACAGAAAGAATACATATGGTATGATTTAATTGATATATTAGATAGATATCCGGTAAAAAAATGAAGAAGATATACATTAATATGGTATGGATTGATATTAGCTAAGCATTAATAATCTGGAAGTTAGTGTATGGGTTAAGAATGGAATAATTATACCAGTGTTTATTACGGTGAAATAAAATTTCCATAAATACTGATTGATTACACGTTAAACCATGGAATCTTTCCATGTTAACGAGTGCCCATGGGCACTCGTTAGAAAAACCGTACTAAAAATAGATAAAAAATTAACTAAAAATAGTAATTAATAGTGGATCTCATTCATTATAGAGTAATGAAACCTATAGTTCTCATATTTGAGGGAAATGGATGATTGACCAGTATGGGGTAATGGTGGTGGGCTCTCTTCAATGATTATAGTCTACCAAACAAGCAACTCTATAATGAAACTCATATCTCACTCCCAAACCCCCCAACCAAGCACCCCTGAATGTTGTGACTAAATTGCTAATAAGTCAAATAAATTTTCGCCATTGCATTTACAAAATAAGAAGGTACTAATGATTGGGTAGGGTCAAAGGATTATATATAAAATGCAAGGCATAAACATAGTATAAGCCAAGGTATCAAACCATGATTCCATATAGTAATTGGAGCATTAAACTAAACATGTTTATAAATTATAATAATAGTAGTAGCATATTCTCATTGCGGGCACAAATATAGTGGATATTCTATAAATTGTTCTACCCCCTTCCAGCAAGCACATGCCCCCATGGATTTATAATCTGCTACTTGGAGCCTCCATTCATCATTTAAATGACCATGTTGCCCTTCATCAACATTCATTTCTTCTGATATTTTGCAAGGTTTTATTATCTATGATAGTGCAATTAATGGAAATGGATGTTTTACTTTTTTTGAGCAAGGAATGGATAATCCGACCATGGTATCTATCTTATGTTCAAAAAGGAAATCTAAAACAATAATAATAATAACACAACAAAATTATATGGTTAAAAATGTTTTCGAAGTAGTGTCAAAAATAAAAGTTTAAATTTAGCTTATTTTATTCACTAACAAATAAAACACATCATCACATCCTTAATTTGGGAGGCACTTTAGATAAATAATTTTTTAATAAAAATATTAAAACACTATCCATACCGGATTCCCAGAATAAAAGAATTTCAAATTAATTATTATTACATAAAAGTAAAAATAAAATATTTCTTTATAAAGATCAAAGTTTGATAAAATACTATTTTTTTTCATTTTTCCATAAAATTATAAACAGTCATAAACTATTAATTTCTAGCAATTATATATAAATAACAACCTCCCAATCTCGTTAAAAAATATTATGGAATTCCATTTTTCATCAAATTGAGTGACAAAGTAGTCCAACTTGGGTGTAGTTGACCCGTCAATTCCCAATTTGGCAATTTCTCATCATCTCTACTATGCCCCTGTTTACTAGAGCTTATTTCTTGATGTACTGAACTGAACTGAACTGAACTGAACTGAACTGAACTGAACTGAATTGAACTGAACTGAAGTGAAAATTGATGTATTAAAAAATGGAATCAGCATGACTGAATTAACCTGAATTTCATCAAATTGCATTTTCACTGAACTGAACTGAACTGAACTGAATTGAACTGAACTGAACTGAACTGAACTGATCTACAGATAAGCTCTAACCCAAAAGCACCAAAATCCTCATTTAGAAATAGCACCCAAACCGAATATGCAAAAAAACAAAAGGGATATACCCGTAATTTCATTGCTTTCAGTCATTCACAGTTTGACCCACCATATCGGTCCCACTCCATGCACCTCTCCTTCCGCCACGTGTATATCCATGCACCCAAATTACACGTGTCAGCATCTCAGCTGCGGCCTCACGTGACTTCCGTGCACCGCTTTGGCGCTTTCTTTCGTCTCCAGCTAAGCAAGCTTACGTTTCACTTCAATTCCCCAGACTATAAAACACATAACACTCTGTTTTTTGTTTTCTGATTCTCCTGTAAAACGTTCACTTTTTAATTACTCTTCAGTGTGTGTGTGCGTGTTTTTCTCCTTCTGCGGATAAAATGCTGACGGAGAAGCTCATTGACAGAATGCCACCGCCGCCGCCGCCGGCGGCGGTGGCGGTTGTATCGTCGAGTGCTCATTCGCTCCGGTTCTGCGGCGGTGAAGCGGTGGAGAGAATTTTTGAAGAGCTGCCGACTGCAAAGATCGTGGCGGTGGCCGGACCGGAGGCCGGCGAATTCAGTCCGCCGCTGCTGTCGTATACGATCGAGCTTCACTACAAGCAGGCATATATACTCACTCATGATCCTAATTTTAATTGTGCTTGATTACTTGCATTCACGCTGAAATTTCAAAAGAAATCGTTTTTTTTTTCTTCCCAAATTCAGATACCTCAATTAGCTATGTTTCCTTTGCTTGACGTTTTGTTTTCCTTCCCAAATTCAGATACCTCAATCAGTTATGTTTCCTTTGCTTGTACGTTTTATTTTCCTTCTTTACATTTAATCTTTGTTCTAGACTTCTAGTTATAGGTACCAAACTAAAAATGAAGGATTTTTATGTTGTCCAAAAATTAGTGGTTTCTTGTTTATCTGTTGTTTTTAGTAATTTCATACAATTACATACTTTTCCTCTATGCATTTTTGTGTAATTTGTTTGATATAGAGTTTTCATTGATACAGTTCCGGTGGCGGTTAGTGAAGAAGGCGTCGCAAGTGTTTTATCTGCACTTTACATTGAAGAAGCGAGCGATTATCGAAGAATTTCATGAGAAACAAGAGCAGGTGCTGTATTTGTTCATCTCTCATTTTCTTTTGTGTTTGCAGAATCAATTTCTGAGATACATTCTATTTTTCATCATTTCATGACATTCCGTTATAAATTCATGAAAAAAGGTTAAAGAATGGCTTCACAACCTTGGATTCGGCGATCATACAGCTGTTGTCCATGATGACGATGAACCTGATGATGGAATTGCTCCCATCTTTTCGGAAGATGGTGTTAGGAGAAGGTATAGACAGCTGTTTTTGTTTAGTAGATTAACTATTTAAACTCATTGGCAAGTTGAAGTCTAACAGTAGAGTTGATGCAGGTCTGTTCCACCAAAGACTGTGTTTTCTGTTATTTGTCCTGCCCTCGGCAGGCAACTTACCGCCTCAGAAAAGGCAAAAGCTGCTATGCAAGCATATTTGAATCATTTCTTGGGAAACCTGGATATTGTCAACACTAGAGAGGTACATATAAGTGTGTTTTTGTGCTCAATGTATTGTGGGGTTTTATGTTGTTATCTTTGAATCTGATCAATTGGACCTTCTTAATGCCAGGTATGCAAGTTCTTGGAGGTTTCGAAATTATCCTTCTCTGAAGAATTTGGACCTAAACTGAAAGAAGATTATGTCCTGGTCAAAAGTTTGTCAACAATGTCGAAGGACAGTGTATACTCAAGATGCTGCATGTGTCCTTGGGCTAGCTGTTGCAATAACAAGTGGGATAAGGTACTTTAGAGTTTAGATTGATAGTAGTGAATGCGTAAAGGAATTTGTTAGCTGATATTTTTTTCTTTGGTCTTTCCCCCTATAGGTTTGGGCTGTCCTCAGGCCAGGTTTCTTGGCCTTACTGAAGGATCCTTTTGACCCTAAAGTCATAGACATAGTTGTTTTCGATGTAAATACCGCTTCAAAAGAAGATGGAAAGAATGGATCATGTTTGGCAGAGGAGATAAAGAATCGAAACCCATTACGTTGTGCATTTAAGGTAAGAAAAACATCTCAAACTTATCTTACATGGTTTTAGTTTTATTTCTGGATAATCTATGTCATTGTCGGTATTATTACCTGTGTATCTTGTGTTTCTGCCCTTCTTTAAGTGAAAGGTTTCCTGTTTAGTACTTCATATTTTTTTCATGTAGTCTATGGAGTTCCCCATCCTCAATTCTTCTATGTCAGTCTCATACAGTTTATACATCATTTAACATTCCTATTATCTAAGTAATGAGTTCTAATGTTTGATTTATTTTCATGTCAAAGGTTTCTTGCGGAGGTAGGACAGTTAAGTTAAGGAGCACAACTAGTACTAGAGTCAGGGATTGGGTTTCAGCAATCAATGAAGCTGGTCTAAATCACCCCGAAGGTTGGTGCCAAACTCACCGTTTCAGTTCATTTGCGCCTCCAAGGGGGTTGGCTGATGACGGAAGTCAAGCGCAATGGTTCGTTGATGGAAAAACTGCATTTGAAGCTATTGCATCATCAATAGAGAGAGCAAAATCTGAGGTTTATATCTTAACTTGCTGACTTACAAAACTTTCAGACTTTTGGTTATCGGACAATTGAATCCTAAAGTAATAATGTTGCTCACAGATATATATTACTGGATGGTGGCTTTGCCCAGAACTTTATTTAAGGCGTCCATTTAATGATCACAGCTCCTCTAGGCTTGACAAATTGCTTGAAGCTAAGGCCAAGCAAGGAGTTCAGGTATACATTATTTTCTTTATAGTTTTTTTGTCTTCTATATATATTTTTCTTCTAGATATGACATAAGTTTCATATTCTATCTCCTAAATAGCTCGTAAAATGAGAAGCCAAACAAAACAAAAAATTGTATGAATATAGTCGAGTTTCATGAACTGTTTTTTCCTTATAAGTATTGTGGTTTTAAATGTTACTTTTTGTATATGGTAAGCACATGCTTTGATCTGACGATAAATTTCAACCTAGTTATTATATCATCTTCTGGTTAGATTTGTTTTTTCAGTTAGTGTGTTTATAATATTTGTTACCTCTGGAGAATGCATTTGTTGCATACAAAATTAAATAGTTCTATCATCTATGATCTTCTAAATATTCATATTCCTTGTAAATTTATTATATTATGCATCTAGTTCTCTTCCAGTCAACTCCATCTTTCATGTGGTGTTCTCAAGCAATAACTTCAACGTGTTGTTCAAAATGATTACACAACTTATGGTCAGTTCCACTTATACCTTGTTTGAATGATTTGAGTTTGAAGGGATCATATTTGAAAACTAAAGTTAAAACTTCATCCCCGGCCAGCTATATATATGCTGCTTTACCTACATCATTTCTACTTCTTTGATGGAAGTTTGATGCTACATTCTGTCTAGATATATTTCTAGGTGACCAGCATAACCGATTTATAACGTGTGACTTTGCAGATATACATTCTTCTCTACAAGGAGGTTTCTATTGCCTTAAAGATTAATAGTTTATACAGTATACGGAAACTTCTTGCCATCCATGAGAATGTCAAAGTATTGCGCTATCCTAACCGTTTCCCAACCGGTGTTTATTTATGGTATAAAATACAAAGAGCAATGCACCTAATGTGTTTACTATCTTTGCAGTTTCATAAAATGATTTAAATATATATATATATATATATATATATATATATATATATATATATTTTGGATACATGCAGGTCACACCATGAAAAACTGGTTATTGTGGATCATCATATTTGTTTTCTTGGAGGTTTGGATCTCTGCTTCGGACGTTACGATACTAATGAACATAAAGTGGGTGACCACCCTCCTTCAGCCTGGCCTGGGAAGGACTACTATAATCCTAGGTACATTATAGTTCTGATATGTTGAAGTTGAATTTGGAACTTCTCTTAGCTTATCTCAGAATAAAGTATAATTCATTGACAATTGCTTAGTTAGGCCAAATAAAGACCTGATAAATTCATTTATTATGGCTGTCAGGGAATCTGAACCAAATTCTTGGGAAGATACAATGAAGGATGAGCTTGAGAGAACCAAGTATCCTCGGATGCCTTGGCATGATGTCCACTGTGCACTTTGGGGACCTGCATGTCGAGATGTAGCCCGGCATTTTGTTCAACGATGGAACCATGCAAAGGTTTGTGTCTACATACATTAAATATGTTCTGTCTGAAAAGTTTGAAATGCTCACACAACTAGTGCATCAAATCAGAGAAATACAGCTCCAGATGAGCACCAGATACCACTTCTGATACCTCAACAGCACATGGTTATTCCTCACTATCTGGGAAGGAGCAATGTGATCGAGATTAAAAAACAGCCGGTTGTGATTAATGAGAATCACTTTGATAGACAGGATTCCTTCTCTTCTCAGTCCCCTCAAGAAGATGTCCCGTTACTGTTGCCCAAGGAAGCTAATAGCCTCAGCTATTCTATCTTAGATGAGGAATCTGATGACCTATCTACAAACCAACCCCTTCTGAATCAGCTTGAAGATGGTGCAGGTAACTAATTCACTTGAGAAAAAGCTGAGGTATAGTCTCATTTAGTTTTGACAGTTCTGATCAGAGCTACTTTTACATGAGACAGTTCAATGCAAATCGGGAGTACTGAATGGGGAAACTTCAGATGATTGGTGGGAAACACAAGAGCGAGCTTGTCAGGTTTCTTCGTCGGATGAAGTAACACAAGTTGGCCCTCGCACTTCGTGTAGCTGTCAGGTTAGATAAGAACTTTAACTAAGTCAACTAATTTTGTTTTCTTGAGTTCTTAAAGTAAACTGGTGTAGGACCAATAAGTTGTTATAATACTGATGTTCTTTGTTATTCAATAGGTTACCATGTAGAAATGGTGTCTATGACTTCATAAGTTTCCACAAATTCTTAGTCATTTGGAAAGACCTTCAATGTTGAAGATTAATAAATGTGCATGCATGAAAGTTGACATATCACTACCTCTTTATTTCATCTCAACAATGTTTCTGTTGTGTGGAATTTCTTAGGTTATTCGAAGCGTAAGCCAGTGGTCAGCTGGAATAAGTGAAACAGAAGACAGCATTCACAGGGCCTACTGTTCTATGATAGAGAAAGCTGAACACTTTGTTTACATTGAGGTAACAATTGCTACTTCAGTTTTGATTAAAAGTATAATTTATGTTAATTTGAGCTGTATTTTCTTGCTAATGTTGTGCTTTGTGGCTCTTTTCTTCCAGAACCAATTTTTCATTTCGGGACTTTCAGGCGATGACATCATTCAGAACCGAGTACTGGAAGCTTTATACAAGCGTATACTCCAAGCACACTCTGAACAAAAGCCATTCAGAGTTATAGTTGTCATTCCCCTTCTTCCTGGTTTCCAGGGTGGCATTGATGATAGTGGTGCTGCAACTGTTCGAGCCATAATGCATTGGCAGTATAGAACGATTAGCAGACCAAAGAATTCAATATTGGATAACCTTCTTGGCTTGTTGGGGCCTAAAGCAGACGATTACATATCATTTTATGGTTTAAGGACACATGGCAAACTTTCCGATCATGGTCCTCTGGTAACAAGTCAGGTAAGTTTTTATATGAATAAATATAATTCTTAAAACGACATTTAGAAGAAAAAAATATGGTTTCTTGCAGAAGTAGGTGAATCTTCAGTTTCCAACTCTTACATCACATGTGCTGCATGTAGGTGTATGTCCATAGTAAGGTGATGATAGTAGATGATCGTATGGCCTTGATTGGATCGGCCAACATCAATGACAGGAGTCTACTGGGATCAAGAGACTCAGAGGTAAGGACATTATGTCAGAAATCATACCGTTATTTATACTGTAAATATAGAGTGTTACTGAGAAATTTAATATACCTCAAAAAGTTTCACATTTATTTCGATGAGGCGAGTTTCACATCATAATAGATCTTCAAGTGTTTGTAACTAGTGTGATATACTTTTCCTAGATTGGCTTGGTTATTGAAGACAAAAATTTTGAAGAGTCGTCTATGAATGGGAAATCATGGAAGGCTGGAAAGTTTTCTTCCAGCCTACGGATCTCTTTGTGGGCAGAGCATCTCGGTCTGTCGTCTAATGAGGTTAGTAGAGTTGAGCTTTTAACTCTCAAGCATTTTTCAGGGTTTCAGTTAGTTTCTGAGAGGAATATAATCTCTCTATGAATCATTTGCATTACTCCAGCCATTAAGTTTTTTACTTGAAGCATATTTTTCTTCTTCCAGGTTGATATTATCAAAGATCCTATAACTGATGCTACTTACAAAGATTTGTGGATGGCAACTGCTACGGTGAGAATGATGCTTCATTAGGCACTGTCCTATATTCCTTTCATGCAGTTGTCAATAGTACTCAGATACAGCCTTATCACCTCTTGAGAAGATTCTGATTATAAATGCGCTTACTAAGAATTAATGATATTGATGATCAAAAGTACGTAACCATTTTGGAAGCAAACTAAGATGTTTGATACTTTGCAGTCAAATTCCAAGATCTACCAAGATGTTTTTGGTTGCGTCCCAAACGACTTGATCCACTCCAGGTATAGAAGATGCAAGTTTATGTATGCATCATTTTCATCATTTTCTGCCATATCGATCCATACTCGGCTCTATTTCAGGTATGCGTTTAGACAAGCTAAGAGTCAGGCAAAGGAGAAACTCGGGCACACAACCATAGATTTGGGAGTTGCTCCGGAGAAAGTAGAAGTTATCAAGGATGGGGAGGCTGTTTTGATGGACCCTGCAGAGATGTTAAAGTCAGTCAGAGGGTTTCTGGTTTCTTTTCCCTTGCAGTTCTTGTGCCAGCAAGAAGACTTGAGACCAATGTTCATCGAAAGCGAATTCTATACATCCCAGCAGGTTTTTTACTGAAGTGAACTAGTGGAGGATATATACTAGGATGGAAACATTGTTGTATAGAAATGGAAGTGTTAAATCATCAAGGATATGATAGATATTTATTTGATAAAGAACTATTTGATTTTATCTAGTGGAGGATAGAACAGATTGCTATGCCGAAATGGAAATGTTAATCATTTCAGAGCAGCTATATTGGTAGAGACATTATTGATGTAGTGAATGTCCATAATATATAGATGAGTTGAAGATATTCATATTCTCTCTTAACAAGCTACAATCTTGAAAGCTCACTTCTGCTTCAGCTCTTAATTTAAGAAAATATTTGGATTCTCTCAAAGATATGTAAATTATACGAACGATGAAAGCGCATTTTGCATATTTTGTTTCAAGTTATCTTTTTCACTTAGATTCGCATCCACGGGGAAATTACATAAAACTAGAAAATAGAGAAATAAAAAAACTGGGGAGAAAGCATATCAATTGTTCTTGAATGCTATTTAGATGTATTTTCAGGATAGATTTGCGTACAAATATCAGACTTGTGGAAGTACAGAACAATTGCAGAGATATCATCCATAGCAATCCCCCTCCTCTTCCGCTTCCATTCCCGTGCAGCGCATTGAACCAGAAACTTGGCTGCCTTTGCCCGGTCTGAAACTGATGACACAATCTGCACTGCTTCTTGGTTTGAAACCACATCCCACACCTGAAAATGTGCAACATATTGCATCAAGTTTTCTAACATTTCTGCCTAAAGCAAATGGCACTAAAATAAACCTTAATGCTTTGAGTGAGGAAATGAGAATTCACAGAAGATGTTACAACATACCCCGTCTGTAGCCAGGACAACGAACTGATCCTTGCTAGTTATGTGTCTATGATTAACTTCTGGAACCGATAAGAGGCCGAAGTCCTTGACACAGAAGTCCCCAAAGGCTCTAGACATGGCAAGCCCGGGCGAGTCTTCATCTGGAAGCCACACCCGGTGCACACCAGGTTCATCGTCTAAGCAGAATACACGACCTCCCGACTTCATGATCCGTTCAGCCTCCTCTGTTTAGTCAACACGGGGTTGATAGCGGTTTAGGTTTAGGATATGCCAGAAATGAAAGCAAAATGTAGAGAAAATAGAGAAGTTAGAAAAAGACACTCACGAGGTAGATTCGGCTTGAAATCATTCGTTAGTGGAACCGCAACCAGGTTTCCATCATTGGCAGCCGTGGCAAGGACAGCACGAGAATCACCGACATTTGATACAAAAATAAATTCACCCTGAAATCCAAGCACCAGAGAGAGCAAAGTTGAGAATCAGAATATGTGTTGAGAGTCTAAAGCCTAAACAGATTCAAGAAAACATAAGAGATTCCTTCACCAGATAACAGATTTCCAGGAACACTCAAAAAACAGTACAATAAAAAACATGAAAGCTCTCATTCTGATATGAAGAAGTTTACGAAAACTCATTCAGTTAATAGCCAGAAAGATTCCACAAAATCAATGTTTCTTGATGCCAAAAAAAAGAACAATCTTTGTTGGCAACATTATCAGCCCCATTAATTACCTGTCTAACAATAGTGAGGGCAGTAGTTCCACTGTTGAAGGAGTCGAACTTTTTTTGAGTCTTAAGCCTATGATCCACAGCTGCACAAGCCTTCAAATAAGAATGCTTCCAAACGTTGAATGCACTCAACTTCTTGTCTAATTCCAAATCGACATCATCCTGTTCTAGTGAAGATTCAGCAAGTGATTCTTGCCAACTACAAAGCAGAGAAGATGGCATTGATTCCCTAACACATTTCGCAACATAATGACCCCATTGGCCATGTCCATCAAATATCCCACAAAACGTCATATCTTCCTGACATCCAAACTCCTTCAAAAACCAAAAAACAACAACAAAAACATCATCATTTTATGCTAACTATGCAAGATTCATGAACAAGGCAACTAAGCCAACGAGTGCAGCAGCAAGACGTTTCACCTATATCGAACAGGCTGTATATTCCTACCACCAAGATGTGTAAATGATGATCCAATAGTGATCCAAAAAAAAGTCAAAAATAGATAATCAAGAATCAATTACCTCCCAAACAATGCAACAATCTTGATTAACACCTTTCTCCCCTCTCTTGGAGCAAACAGCAGCAAAGTTATTGGACCCTTCTATGGTGCCTGACCTTTTCAAGATCAAGTCAATCTTCTTCTCTTCCTTGTTGCTGGCCATGACATCCCCACTCCCACCACCACAACCAGAAAAATGGGTTCTTTTGTTCTTCATGGAAAAAGACCTTCCCAGTCCACTGAACATGGATGATAGCTGCTCCATCAAAATCAACTCACCAAAAGCCCAAAAATCCTGAATCAAGAATCAGAGCTCTTGATAATCAGAATGTATAAACCACCCAAAACAGAAACATGACAAAAACAGCAGCACACACACACAAGGCCTATGAATAGCCACAGATATCAAGTTACACCTGTCAGGCCAACAAAGGGTTGAAAAATCTGACTCAAAAGTTGGGAATTTTATAAGCATGGGAAAGTGGGTTTATCTGAAAACTTTCAAACAAGCATGAAAGGAAGAGAAAATATAGAATCTTATCTCACAGTATCCAATTATAAAGATTTAGGGAACCTCATTAGGAGAAAATTCCAGGATATGCTTTAAAACAAACCATAAAAGTACAGATGCAGAAATAAAAACTTCCCTTCCCTTTACTTCTTAGCTAACTTTCAATTACCTCAAAAACTCAGAAAGTAAGCAACTTTGCCTCCAGAACCAAACAACAAGACTAAGGCAAAAAACAAAACGAAATCTTGCACCATATCATACACAAGATCCCAGAAATCTTGCAACAAATGAATATAAGATCGAAAAATACACAACAAAAGGGGAACAAAAAGGATCCCAGAAGATTCAAGAGCAAAAGGGTAGGCAAAAACAGTTTAAGGACCTGAGCTTGATGATCAGAAATGATGGTTGCAATGAAACAAGCCGGAAAGAGATGAAATTCCGACTTCTTTAACCGAGGTGCAGAGGAGAGGATCAATTTCCATGATTCTGATGCTTTTTAAGGATGTCTTTAAAGGAGAAAAAATGATGTCGGGATTATGATTATGTACTGTTGAAGTCGCATCACACACGCAGAAAGCTGTTGAGTGCTAAAATTACAGTGTGTGTATTTAGGTGCTGTGTGTGTAAATATGAATATGGCGTTTCTTCCTTCTTCTTGTAGCTAGCCTATGGCCCTGTCCAATAGCGCACAAAACCAGCACCACCAGCACCTACCAGCACCCACCAGCACCTACCAGCACCTATCAGCACCCACCAGCACCTATCAGCACCCACCAGCACCTATCAGCACCCACCAGCACCTCTATCAGCACCCACCAGCACCTACCAGCACCTACCAGCACTTGTCACTATTCACAAACATGAATTGTTTAAATTTTTTTTTTTACAACAAAATGATGATTTCTCTTTAAAATTAGTTTCACAATGTTTTGTATGAATTATCATTCTTCAAATATATAGTTTCATAATTATTAATCATTTTTCAAATCTATTTAAATAACAATTTCGTACTAGTAAATCAATATTATAAATAACTATTTTACAACTGTTACAAACATATTCGTACTTCCAATAATATTACAAATCACATATACTACTAATCGCTATCATCTAATGATTCATCTTCGCCAACATCACTACCTTCTAAATCAACATCTCCTAAATGCCAAATTTGTAAGGCAATACTCTCACGCACTTCGTTCATAGCAGTTTTTCGATCATCATCGTACAAACCTGAATCACTACTTCCTACACCCTCAGGATGATCTAACACGGGAATGTCTAGTTGTTGCATGCGAATGAAGTTATGAAGTGTGAAACATGCAACAATTATTGCTTTTTGGGAATCAATGTCAGTTTGGGGCATTCTTTTTAACATTTTCCAAGAACTCTTCAACTGACCGAAAGCTCCTTCTACTTTCATTCTTAAAGAAGAATGTCGTTTGTTAAAATGTTCCTTCATACCTCGAGGTGGTGTGTTTCTAAATTGCGGTAGATGCCTTCGACTTACTCCATCACTATATGGAGCCAAGTATCCAAGGGTGTTTGGATATCCTGAATCTACCAAATAATATTTTCCTACAAAAATTGTTAGGTAAGTTGATGTACACAAATTATACAATATTATTTGTTAGGTAACTTGATGTACATTTAAAATTTTACCTTCTGGGGGATGAGGAAAACAGAATTCTGGGTTACCCAATGCATCTCTCCACACTGTTGAGTCGTGGGCACTTCCTTCCCATCCCACATGAATATATGTGAATATTTTATCAAAAGAACATAGTGCTAAGCAATTCCAACTTTTTTTCCCCTTGCGAGTGAAAAAGGGAACACCTTCTTCATCACCAACAACTGCATCTATAAGAGTTCCATCTAGAGCTCCAATAGCATTCTGAAACATATTCATCATATAAAATGAGTCAAACTGGTATGAACAAAATAATAGAAATTTAGTACAACACATCACCTCAAAAAAAGGCCAATATCGTGCATCGTTTGTAACCTCCGGGGAAGGCTCCAATAAATCACGATGAGGCCTAATGATATCGTGCGACAATATCACCAAAGCATTCACCACTTCTTTAAAACATGAACCAATGGTGGTTGGGGAACAGTTGAATCGTGAAGAAGCATCACGATAGGATTGTCCCTTGGCCAATACCCATAAACAAATAGCAACTTTTTCAATTATCTTAAAATTTATAAAATTTATATTAATAATATGTACATGAATATACATATAATTTATTTATTTTTGGTTACAGTTATTGTATTGGATATTATTTTATGATACACTAATGATTAATTAAACTTATGTTTAACTTATCAAAAAATAGTAAATGTAAGTCAACATATAACATTGACATTATTTTATTAATCACAGTACATAATTATGTACATCATAATTATACAATTTTAATTTAATTTAAATACCCTACCAGCACCTACCAGCACCTACCAGCACCTTCCAGCACCTACCAGCACGTATCAGCACCTACCAGCACCTACCAGCACCTTCCAGCACCTACCAGCACCTACCAGCACCTACCAGCATCTACCAGCACCTACCAGCACCAGCAACCTGTACCAGCACCCTATTGGACAGGGCCTATGTTATGCATTTCCAACCACTGCTCTACTAATAGTAATATAGTTGCATTTGCATTTTGCAACTAGCATTTCTTTAGTTTTCTCCTTAAATATCTTATTAATATTTACTCCCTTCTTTCATTTTTTTTTTAATACATTAAAATTATGGCACACCTTCCAAGCAAAAAAAAAATTGATGGTCGGAGAAAATTAAATTCATAGAAGAAAATATAAAGCTGACGATGTAGTTTTTTTTTTTAAGCTAAACGGTACTAATTTTTAAAATTAATCTAAATTGGCAATATAAAGGTAATCTAAGCATGTTGGAGTAGGAGTATGTAAAACATGTCTAAAGAAAAAAAAAAGGTATAAAGTGTGCTGCATAAAAAAAAAGTGAGGAATATATTTGTGGTTTGTGTAACATTGGATTTCACGTTATCTTTTTTCTTTTGTTACGGTAGTAATTATTTTCAAATAAACCATTAAAAACTTATAATACGTAGTACTTTTAAAAAATCAAAATTATGTACTCTAATATTAAGTATAATTAAAATTATTATTTCAGAAAGACATTTATTCCAGGGAGTATAAAATTTTACGTTTCATAAACTGTGGTTAGTACATAATTAGTCCATGTGTTTTTTTACGTGATATTCTCACATCTACTTTTCACATGAATTTTTCACATGAACTAGTCCTTCTTCTTTGAAGAAAAAAAATTCAACAATTTTTAAGTGAAAAATTATTTTGAAATACAAAAAATTAGTCATTCTAACACAAAATTAATACTAATACAAATATACAAATTAATCAAGTAAACTTCAATATTATTTTACTGAACAATCTTTGACGCCTTCAAAGAAAATGTAATAAAACAATTTAATAAGAGAATTTATGTGAGAATTTGCATTTTACCTTTTGTGAGCGTACTCAAATTGGATTCACGCATGACGCATCTAAAATAAACTTATAAACAAAGGATAAAAAAGTGAGACTTCTTTTGGAAATTAAAGTTATATATAAACTTAAAAAGGGCTAGTTAGTCTTGAGGTGAATGGAATCCTCCATCTTTAAAAAAGTCATTTTCTGTAAAGAAGAAAAGGAAGCTAATAATTTGTTATTCAACCAGTCATTGTTGAGAAAATAATGCATGGTGTACGAATTTCCTTTTTTTTTATAATTACGACTTTCCATTGATTCAGAAAGATTGTTGTAATAATGTGCACTTGTGAGCCGTGATTATATGTTTATTTTTACAAATATTTATTTTTATTTAGAGAGATCATTTTCATAATGAAATTCATGTTTGTTAATTTGTACTACTGTTTAATTTAATTTTAAACTACCATTATGATTTATATAAGGAAATTTTATCCGAAGGTTTAACTGTTAACGACATGTTGAGTAGTTTTTGTTAGAATTGGTATTCGACACTAAAATTTACGTATTATACTTTTTTGAAAGGAAAACGAATCAATAAACATAGTAAACCGAACTCAATACTATTCTGGTTCATTAATCTTATATGTTAATATTCTATGTTGGTTAGACCATTTGAAATAGTATAGAACTTTAAATTTGAGTTTTTCTATTTTTGGAATATTTATTTTCATGTTAAAATAAGTTTATTTTTAACTTAGGCTTTAAGAGGGATATTTATATTTATCTTGTAGCAACCATGAAGGCAATTCACATTTTAATAATATTTTAGAGACTATTCTCTTCTACCCGCTGGATTTAGTTGGCGAACCTTACGATATTCTGAATGTGTCAACTAACTATTGCCTCACCGTATAAGTAGACAATTGCGTAAGAGACTTTTTATTTAAAAAACTTGGGTAAGACTATCTTATCATAAAAGAAAATATTTCATATGTAAATAAGATTATCGATTGTCAAACTTCCCTTCAAATAAGATTGTCGAATATTACTCTAAATCAAAAGTAAGTTAAACTAAAAATATTAATTCGATATACATATGAACTAAAAACATATAGATACAAACTAATCTCATACATTATCGTACATACGTTAGAAATTTCCATACATAGTTTTAATTTTGTTATCACATTTCACATGAATTTGGATTAGCTCAACAATAGGCCATACTTAAGACATGTGTCATAGCTTGGATGGCACCCTTGACCTTAACGGTAGGTGAATATTGCAAACCAAGAAAATAAATTAGTGGTTTTTTCCTAATCACACAAATGATAAAACAGAAAAACACAAACATTGGTTTTATCATCGCTAATTCATTTCTTAATATTATTATAAATTATATCAATGGAGCAATCAGATTGAACCAGATAGCAGTACGTTGGACCTTAAAATTTTCAGCACTCAGTTTTGTCATTTTATATCTTTTTCAATGATTAATTCTAATTACATGGATACCTTATAAAAGAGGTCAAATCAAGTTTGAGAGCCAATAAATCATTTTCCTTTACAGTTTTATCTTTTTTAAAACAATTTTTGGCTAATTATACAAATAATATCTCACAGTGTGGGTACAATTATATCAACAACACTAACACAACATATATCATTCGAACTCCAAAATTTCGCATACTTGGATGAGAATAATACTAGAATGAGTGACCCCTAGAAAGTTTTCGTGTTGTATCCCTCCCATTTTGGCCAATTTACCTATATAATATTATTTAGGTATTACTTTTGTGGTAGCTTTTTGCAGACTAAAAAATATTTCACCCTTTATCCCGTACACCTAGGACATTTGGGTAAATAAACTAGTGTTTTCATTTATTACCGTTATAATTATTATTCATGTTGATGTTCTTCAAAAATGTCCAAATTAATGAAAGTAAAACTTAGTGTGTATTTGTATCAACTGAATAATCAAACATTGAGGATTGAGCAAGTGAATAGATTAATGTCAATGATTAACTTGATTGGCACACTAGGTGAGACTTGATATCTTTATGCGTGTACCTTCTATTGTGGATTTATGTCATCAAATCTTTAAAAGACTTTTTTTTTTATTAAAAAATAAAATATTTTTTCATAGTATTTAAATAACATTTAATCTAACTATAGTATTATCGGATAATAAAATTTCCTATCACCAAGATAGATAGACTATACTATGATATTAGAGAAATGATAATCATCATTGAAATATAAGACATTTGTCATTGGCATTCACTTTTCTTAATCTCTCTTTAGATAACAAAAAAAATAAAATAACCGCTCTCTACGAAACTTTCAAACCCTAGCTATCTCAATGGCCGCCTTGATAACTCATTTTCTGTTGCTGGGAAGCTTTAGCATGCAAGAGGATGAAGAAGATGAGGATTTCAGAGAAGTCATTGTTTGATAAAGATAAGGTTTCGATGAATTTTTTCAGAATGAAATGAAGAAAGAATGAAAAGAATGTGAATGAATTGGTTTGAAGATCCAAATTGTTATTGTGTGTGTATATAGAGTGCTCTCCTTCATCTCCTCCACAATCCTCTCAATCTCTTGCTTGTGCTGATTTGCCCCATCTGATCCTTCCTCCAACTTCTCCATATGTGCCTCATTCTCCATCATCTCCTTCAGCTTTGCATTGGCCACATTCAAGTCTTACTGCCGGTAAGAAACCATCTGGAAAAAAACCAAACGAGGGAGGGTGTTAGTTTAGTTAGGGATTTTGGGGTATAAAGATAGAAGATGGCTAGGGATTATGACCTGGGGAAATTGAAGAGAGTGTTGAAAGTGTGTGATACAACCAATGATTTGGGGGTGATATTTGGGATAATTTGGGGATGGATTATGTAGAGGTGGTGATTCATGGAGGAGGAGAAAGATATGCTACTTTCCAGTCAAGGATTGTCTTAGCAGGGAGCGGCTTTTGCAGGTTTTTTTTACCTCCTTATTTTGCCCTGATTTTCTCTTGATTTGGTGACATTAGAAATCTTCACTTTTGATTCACACACATTTTGCTTATTTTGAATTACAAGTGTTATTTCGATTTTGTGGCATATCAATGGAGACCCACGATAATCCCATTTTTAGAAATCAAGTTAATGCTGGAGAGATTCTCGGAGGGATCGTTCAAGTTCAAGATCTGATCACTTACATTGACGTTGAAGAGCATGTTCTCAGCCAGGAGGATCTGTTCATTCTGCTGAACAATTTGAAGGAGTTGGGATGTGTGTTGAGTTTTAACTGTTTGGAGAATTTTCAGAAAGTGTTCAAGTTTGTGAAGTTGTCCAGCCTCACTACACACAACAATATCACTCACAAGAGCTTTGACCACAAATGTGTATGTGGATGCTGCGGAAACAATATGGTGAAGCCGCGGTTCTTGGGAGGCCACTGTACCTGCTACCTACCGACCAAAATCGAATGAGGTACCGAAAATAAAATTAAGAGAAACTAATTGAGAAGACCAATGGGCAAGTATCATTTAGGCAGAGATGGATGAAGCATTGACTTGGCAAGCAGTGTTTTCATTTGTTAGTAGTTGCAATATAACAAGGAATTGATGTGTATAGCGGTATATATGATTTTGCCAAAATGTAATTGATCTCTAATGATCACATATATAAACAAGAATGATTATAATATGCTTGAATGTATGAAGAGAACAATGTCGTTGGTTAAAGCAAAAATATATTTAAAGTATCAATATACTACAATTACGACAGATGAGCAAAGCATAATTTATATTTTTCATTCTATAAACATTTGAAAAATAAATTATCGTTGATGCGGGGCAAATCCGCACTAGTAAATTGGAGCCTCAGATAGTTGATGTATCCAAGGGCTTCTGGATGGATAAATGATGAAGTATGAAAGCTGCTTTGCTAATGTGCTTGGCTATTCGAACTCCCGGGCTTCGGATGAGACTTGCAAAGGACCCGTTCTCCCGATACCTGCAAAACAAGCCCCCGGCGCTACTCTGGGGGTAGTAGCTCCGGTGTAATGATGAGATTTCGTGTCTTGAAAGATAAAACTCTGTATTCAAGAGTTACAGAACTTACCTAAAATGGCTGATGCCAGCCTCCTTTTATAGGCTTCCTGGAGCGCCTATCTCGACCCCTTTTCCCTGCTGATTCAACATTCTTTTCCTCATCCCCACGTATACCTCACGTGAGACTGTACCTCCTGTATCTTGCTTAAGATCCTCTCACGTGCTCATGTATTTTCCTAGGAAATTTCCTTAAGTAGCTGCGTCACCACATTTCCCATTAGTTGATGACGCACTCTGTATCATCACAAGCCCCCCAAGACGAGTGTTAGCTCTGGGAAGAGCAACGTTTGGCTTGACTTTGTCCGGTCCTTCTTCTGCCCTTTTATCCGAACTCTCTTAGCCGAAGCTTCGTGGGCTTTGCCGTTTCGCTATCCCGGGGGCGACATCCTTTTAATGAGTGGGCCCCGATTGGCGCGCTTTTCGCCTGACGGCTGCGCAGTTTTCAATTTTTCCCTTCTTTTTGAGTGACTTAATCATTTTGTCTTTTTTCTAGGTACGGCTTGTCCTTGCCCCTTCATCTTCCACCGCCTTACTCCTTTTTCCTGTATAATAAATTCCTTCCCCTTTTTCCTCATTCCACTCGCATGGCTGACTATCTTTCCTTCAATTCTTCCTCTTTTTCTGAAGATTCATGTCCACTTGTTCTAAATCGCTCTCGCTTGGGTTCGCCAACTTCTGACCATGCCACCGCCTTGTCTAATTGCAACAATATGACTCGCCCCAAGATTGTCCCTTTTGGTGAGGATCCCAGCTCTCGCCATCTAGATTCTCAGACAGGAACTGGTGAAATCCCAAATGAATCCTTGCGTATTCGACCACCGAGGGTCGTCTCCAATGCTCAGGGATCCCCTGCTGACCCAGCGCAGGATTGGATCCGCGCCGAAACCGTCAAAGCCGCCTCTAGGATGTTGTCCTCTAGCAATGGATGCTCAACTTACCCCCTTACAATCAGATGAATATCAGACTAATGGGCCATGCATTCCGAAGCGCCTATTCCAGTATGGCTTGAGTCTGCCCTTCCCTCCTTTATACTCTGAACTCCTTCACCACTACAAAATTTTTCCTGCTCAAATTAATCCCAACGGGTTTGTAATTATCATGGCGTTTCTAGTCAACTGCCGCCGATGTGGGGCCTCTGAGTCCGTGGACCTGTTTCGATCTTTCTTCTGTCTTTCCAGGAACGCAAGCCGAATTCCTGGTATCTTTGGCTTTGCATCCCGTGTTCCCGATGCCCACTTCATCTGGGGCTTTGTCAATTATCCGAAGAGATGGTTAGTGAACGGTCATTATTCTTATGACCATCTGACATATCCAGCTCCCTGGTGGAACCGCAACGTCACATCCGAGGATCAGGTGTCTTGGCTCCCTGACGAGCTACGCTCGGATTATGAGACTCTGCTGAATAGCTTAGTAGACTTGTCTCAATACTGGATTCCTGAGAACGGAGGATTTTCATGGCCTCGCGAGGTGTACCCTACCGAGGTTTTCTCTGCTCCTTACTATCGCGCAATCTTGCCCGATCAAGGGTACCCCTCCAGACTCCTTCTTTTATTCTAATTGTTGATTCCCCTTTTTCCCTGTGTTTTCTTCCTTTTATGATCTATTTTACTTTTTTTAGTGCTTCAATCTATCCCGGATGATCCGTCTCGAGTTGGATGGCCCGAGCCCCCCGAATGAGACTCTGCCCGTGGGTACTAGCTCTGTGGTCTCTATACCTGTTCCTTTTCCTGACCTGGTCGGCGCCCTTGCCAACGACGACCTCGGCCTGAGAGTGCAATCCATCAGTCCCTTTCTCCCCCGAGTGATACGCAGCTACAAATTCCTCGCTCCGATCCCTCAGTAATTTTTCTTTTTCTTTTATGTCCTGTTTTCTATGCAATTCATTAACAACTCCTAACCTTTAATGCTTCAGGTATCCGGATTTACCTCGGAAATGTTTGACTCGACCTAACTCCGAGATTTCCTTGAATCCATCCATCAACGCTACCTCTCTACTCTTCTCCAGGACCTTGCTGAGAAAAGGCATAAGTCTTCTACCTTAGCTCAGTTGTTGGAACAAAAGAAACTCCACTCGGCCGAGCTATAATCGCGCCTGTCCGAACTCGAGCAAGAATTACAACCTTAGAGAGATGGCTCCAATCTTCGTGAATATAGTGCTGCCCTTTCGGAAGAGATCATCTGATCCCCCGAGTTTGAGAAAACCGTGAAAGAAGTCGTGACCGAGTCGAACAACCATCAGACTACCTGGGTCTAAAAGCAAATGCGAGGATGGGTTCCCGGAAAGCACAAGCTTGATTACCAAAGAATTTTCTATAAACCTGGCGCCGAGCGGCGTTATCTTTATAAGTTCCGATGCCTGCTGAACAAGACCTTGGGTCAACTGGTCTCCAAGATTTGGGGTGCCCTCTGCTCTGATTCTCCTCCTCTCTCCGCTTCTTCTCTCCGATCAATGTCTGCTCCAGAAAGACCTCTGTCTCCTCTGCACTACCTATGCCTTATATGGATTTGGCGTGAGTTCTCGGGACAGTCAACCAAGGGTAGTTTGCAAGAACCCCCGGTCCCAACTTCCCGATGCTACCCGGCCGGCCCCCTGACTCTTGATTATTCATGTCGCCTTCCTTTCCTTTCCTTTGTATTTTTTTTTTACTTTGTAATTTCTCCTTTCCTGTGTAATATCTAACGAAAGATACTTTTGCTCTTCTTTTTCCCTTTTATTTTTATGTATATGGACCACTCTCCCCTAAGTCTTTCTTTATGTATATGCATCGACTGCCTTATGTATATGTATTGTTTATCTATGTATCTCATCCCCTATTTCTCCCTCCTCAAGAACATTGGGTGCACGATCCTAAGATCCTATAAAAAATGCTCAAGGAAATCATTTACGTACCTTTTGTCGTCCTTTCCTTCGCAAATCTGTAGTTCGACTATCCGAGTCAAATCCACGTGCTCTTCCCCCCTTATGACGAGGGTAGTCAACTGCTTGAAATCCTGCAACATTCAAATGTTTCTGAAGGCGTCTAGCCTTATACTCTTCCTTATGCGTTCATCGGGTGGTCCTCTTCTTATGAGGGCATCCATCCGAGAATTTGAAAATCTTAAATTCTTAAAATCTTTAACTCTTCCTTATGCGTTCATTGGATGGTCCTCTTCTTATGAGGGCATCCATCCGAGAATTTGAAAATCTTTAATTCTTAAAATCTTTAATTCTTCCTTATGCGTTCATCGGATGGTCCTCTTCTTATGAGGGCATCCATCCGAGGATTTGAAAATCTTAAATTCTTTGATTCTTTGAAACCGAATTCCTTCATAAAATATCCTTCTTTTGCGGGGCACCATCGTGGGAGCGACCCCGAGGTCCCGACTTCATATTACAAAGTACTATCCAATACTTAGTAATTTTTCTTCCTATGGCGTATCCACACCCTTTCTTTTCCCACAAAGTATTATCCAATGCCTTGCATCTTTTCTTAACGTATCCACGACACCTACCAGCAGACGTATCCACGCTACTGGCATAAGTGTATCCACACCAAATTCCTCTTTTCTTTCCTTAAGAAATTCCTGAATTTTAAAGGGGGGTTTACCTGATTCAATTTTCCTCCATTATCACCTCGACCCCCTTGCCTGACAGTTCCTTTTCTGAGTTCTCCTCATCCATGTCCGAGGTATTGGCACCTTTCCCCTTTTCTGGTACCTCGGAGCGTTTTTCTTCCTTTGCTTTACCTTTTTCTAAGGGCGAACCCTTAATTTTTGCTTTCCCTTTGCTCGCATACCCTTGATGAACGGCCCCCGCATCCCTCCTTGCATCTAATATGGCCGTCAGCATGCAGCTTCTTGCTGTTGTATGGCTACCTCGAACAGACGCCACCCCTTGCTCTGTCGGAAATTTCATCGTTAATAGATAGGGAAAATTCACCACTCGAGCATGTGTCAACCAGGGCTTTCCGAAAATGGCGTTTTATGGAGATAGGGCAACTATCACCGCAAAATTGCATAACGCCGAAGTCCAGCGGCTCTTGTTCCTGTCATCCACCATCATCACTCTAAGGGTAGTTATGTTGAGGGGCATCTCAGCTTTTCCAGTGAACCCTGACAATGGTGACATCGGCGGCCTGAGATTCTTTCTTCCTATTCCCAGTTGATCGAAGCAGGTGGCGATCATGATCTCCACACTATTGCCATCTTCTATAAAAACTTTTTATAGCGAAGCCTTCTATCTCCGCCGTGACCATCATCGGATCTGAGTGTAGGGCCTGAATGGGCACCGTATCCTCTTCGGAAAAGGTTATAGTTTCATTAGGTCGGAAACGTTTACCTGGCTCTTCTCTTGGCGGCACATACCTAGTCTGTGCTTTTAACGTCGTCATCGATTGACAGCTATCTCCCACCATCCCACTGATAACTTTATCATTCTGTTCGGGATGGGCTCTAGGTCCTGAGCTATTGCTACGATCTGGTTCGGAGCTTGGTTTCCATAAGCTTGTTCCCCTCCTTGTATCTGAGCCTGGTTCAGATATTGGTTTGCACCATATTGATTCGCTCCTCTCCATTTCTTTTTTTCAAAATTCTGCTGTTGCCCCTCCTTCCTGGGTTCGGGAGCAACACAGTCTCATATATGCCCTCTCTCTATCAGCTTTTCAATTTCATTCCTCAAGGTACGACAGCCGTCCGTGGTATGCCCATGAGATTTGTGATAAGCACGCCACTTTTCTGCATTCTCTTTTGACGGGATTCCTTGGATCGGAAGGGGATCTCCGAATAGGTTCCTGTATATCGTCAATATCTCTGAGCTTGGCTTTATCAGCGGGGTGTAGATCTCTACCCTTGATTTTCCAGTTACCATGGCTCCTGAATCACTCTTCCCTGTCTCTGGTACCTTCTTCTTGTCACCTTTTTCCCGAAAGAAGGCTATCATTATCTTTCTTCCTCTTGCGGGTTGCATCATTGACAGCACAATATAGTTGTACAGCAATCTGGAGCGCATGGAAAGTGCTAGGGATATTTTCCATTAGCTTTCGGAACAGCACCTCATCCTTTAGGCCGTTGATGAATCCACTGATAACAGCTTTCTCTTGTTGTTGCCTATCCGACACCTGCATATTGTCGTCCATGTACTTTCTGTAGTACTCCATTGGCTCTTCCGAGGCCTTTTGCTTGGTTGCCAGCAGCTTAGCTAACAACTTTCCTGACTTCTTTGACTGTGAATACATGTATAGCAGGGCTCGACTAAAATCATAAAAGTTCTTAAGCTTTCCCTTGGGAGAGAATCGAACCATATCAGACAGTTGCCTCGGAGGTAGCACCCCAGCAACTTGCACCTCAAGTTGTGGGGGATATCCCTAGATTTCGATAAGTCACTACAAACTCCTCTGGATCCGTCTCTCCATTATAGGTGGGAATCCCCTCCGGCGGTCTCAACTCTTGAGGCCAAGGTTTGGCCATAATTTCTGGAATCCAATGGGAGGCAAGCATCGCCCCATTCCTTCCAATCAGCTTGTCCAAGCGTGCTTCCGAAGAATTTGGATCCGAAGGGTACTTGTCCTCACCTCTATAATATCTATCCTCATAAGCTCTCCCTTGATACCCTCCTTGGTATCCTTCTTAATGCCCTCCTTGATTTCCTCATTGATGTCCCCCTTGGTGTCCTCCTACTCCAGCCGAGGTCATCGGATGGATTTGGCCCTGCATTCCCATCGTCTGATATCCACCTGAGATTCCGACATCATAATACCCTACAGGTAACTGCTTGTTGGGTAACCTCATCGGTGTGGAGACCAAGAATACTGGTGTTGCAAACGATACCGCCGGCAACGCCGGCCCTGGAAGGTATACCCATCCTCCATATCTTGTGCTTCCATGCAGATGGTTCGGCATGAGATTTCCTGGGTCTGTACCGGTCCCAAGAGGTGGAATAGTTGGAGGCATTGTGTTGGAACTGACCAACACTCTTCTCTCTGGCTCCCTCATCCTGTCCAGAGCATCCAGAGCATCTAAGTCTATCACCGATCTTATAGGCGGAGCAGGTCCCCTTTCCTGCTCTCTCCGATGTTGTATCATCCACTGGTGATATAACTCCTTGCGTGCCATCATGAAATCTAGTACCGAAAGATCCTCATTCCTCTGTCTAGGATTGCTCCGAGCTGCCCCGTCCGGCCTCGGATTGTTTTGAACTGTCTCAGTTTGCCTTACCTCGGGCGGTGCTCCCATACCCAACTCTAATGGGTCGTCCTCGCCTTCATCTTCTTCTCCTTCCGTGACTGGTTCCCATTTGATCGAGTTTTCAGGCGTGTTTCTCCCCTCGGCTTGCAGGTGCAGCAGCGTAGGATCATCTTCATTTTGTATCACCTCGTCCGTGTTTGCCACCGTGAAATCTGGGGTGGTGGTAGATTTGCGAGGCCGACCAGGTAGGCGCTTTGCAATGTCTGACATGACGATTGGAAATAAGAACCCTCAAAGTCTGGTTCCACCGGGCGTGCCAACTGATGCGGGGCAAATCCGCACTAGTAAATCGGGGCCTCAAATAGTTGATGTATCCGAGGGCTTCTGGATGGATGGATGGTGAAGTATGAAAGTTGCTTTACTAATGTGCTTGGCTATTCGAACTCCCGGGCTTCAGATGAGACTTGCAAAGGACCCGTTCTCCCGATACCTGCAAAACAAGCCTCCGACGCTACTCCGGGGGTAGTAGCTCCGGTGTAATGATGATATTTCGTGCCTTGAAAGATAAAACTTTGTATTCAAGAGTTAGTGAACTTACCTGAAATGGCTGATGGCGGTCTCCTTTTATAGGCTTCGTGGAACGCCTATCTCGACCCATTTTCCCTACTGATTCATCATTCTTTTCCTCCTCCCCACGTATACCTCACGTGAGGCTGTACCTCGTGTATCTTGCTTCTGGCAATTTCCTTAAGTAACTGCGTCACCAGCCACCAGTCACCACATTTCCCATTAGTTGATGACGCACTCTGTATCATCAATCCTGACTTCAATCTATTAAATTTAGAAATGCTTGTTTGCGTGATGAACTCTTAAATGGCATTGATATATTGTTTAATTTTTTTTAATATTATAATATTAGCTTGGCCGACTGCATGCATTATTTTTGTTCTTTCAAGTGGTACTATATAACTGAATAAATTATATGGTTGGAGGCATTTGACTGTTTAATAATTGGCCATGGAGCATTTTGAATTGGTCCTAGATATCGGAAATATGCTTGTTTTTCTGGTTAATCGCTAACTTCTTTACTTCCAACTTCGGAACCCAAAAATTATTTACTAGAATATTGCTTCCCATCTCGGAACTGGGCTTCCGTTATCGGAAAGTACTTTGTTTGTACAGCGTTTCTAAAAAAACGCCGTCTTTTATTACATTGGACAGCTGGTATTATAAAACGCCGTTTATGAAAAAATTTAGACAGCGGTTCAGATTTGACCGCTTTCTAATTTTTTTCAAAAGTTGTCTAATGATAGAGCTCCTAGAATTACATGCTTCCGATATCGGAAATATTGTTGCACAGCATTTTTTTGAATTTTTCAACGAACAGCCTTCCATTGAAAGCTTTTAATCAAGCTTTCTGCACTAGTGGGGGTATACCCATCCTCCATATCTTGTGCTTCCATGCAGATGGTTCGGCATGAGATTTCCTGGGTCTGTACCGGTCCCAAGAGGTGGAATAGTTGGAGGCATTGTGTTGGAACTGACCAACACTCTTCTCTCTGGCTCCCTCATCCTGTCCAGAGCATCCAGAGCATCTAAGTCTATCACCGATCTTATAGGCGGAGCAGGTCCCCTTTCCTGCTCTCTCCGATGTTGTATCATCCACTGGTGATATAACTCCTTGCGTGCCATCATGAAATCTAGTACCGAAAGATCCTCATTCCTCTGTCTAGGATTGCTCCGAGCTGCCCCGTCCGGCCTCGGATTGTTTTGAACTGTCTCAGTTTGCCTTACCTCGGGCGGTGCTCCCATACCCAACTCTAATGGGTCGTCCTCGCCTTCATCTTCTTCTCCTTCCGTGACTGGTTCCCATTTGATCGAGTTTTCAGGCGTGTTTCTCCCCTCGGCTTGCAGGTGCAGCAGCGTAGGATCATCTTCATTTTGTATCACCTCGTCCGTGCTTGCCACCGTGAAATCTGGGGTGGTGGTAGATTTGCGAGGCCGTTTTGCAATGTCTGACATGACGATTGGAAATAAGAACCCTCAAAGTCGGGTTCCACCGGGCGTGCCAACTGATGCGGGGCAAATCCGCACTAGTAAATCGGGGCCTCAAATAGTTGATGTATCCGAGGGCTTCTGGATGGATGGATGGTGAAGTATGAAAGTTGCTTTGCTAATGTGCTTGGCTATTCGAACTCCCGGGCTTCGGATGAGACTTGCAAAGGACCCGTTCTCCCGATACCTGCAAAACAAGCCTCCGACGCTACTCCGGGGATAGTAGCTCCGGTGTAATGATGATATTCCGTGCCTTGAAAGATAAAATTTTGTATTCAAGAGTTAGTGAACTTACCTGAAATGGCTGATGGCGGTCTCCTTTTATAGGCTTCGTGGAACGCCTATCTCGACCCATTTTCCCTGCTGATTCATCATTCTTTTCCTCCTCCCCACGTATACCTCACGTGAGGCTGTACCTCGTGTATCTTGCTTAAGATCCTCTAATGTGCTCGTGTATTTTCTTGGCAATTTTCTTAAGTAACTGCGTCACCAGTCACTAGGGATGGCATTGGGCGAACTGGGCGTGGATAGTAGACTATCTATGCCCATCCCCATCTAAAATTTTACTATCCATCCCCGCCCATTTACCCATGACGGGTACAAATTTAATATCCATGCCCATCCAGCTGGATATCCATCTCATCTGGGTATCCGTGGATATCCATGCCCATGTTATACCCACATTCCCCATCCGACTTATCAATCCATATTTATAAAAAAATTAACCTAAAATCTATTAATTATCATAATTTTTTTAAAAAAAAGCACTAATAATTCAAATATATTATATTAATAGAACAAAATAATTTATAATATGCTAATCATTAACTTATAAAATTCTTTTATGTTTCAAAATAGACCAAACATGCTTAAAATATGCTAAAATTAATAATATTATTAATATAAATACAAGTAATACTATTAATATTATATATAACGGATATTATACAAGTATTATACGGGCGGGTATGGGGCGGGTATAAAATCAATATCCATACCCACCCATTTACCCATGGCGGGTTTGAATCCAACATCCATACCCATGGCGGGTATAAAAAACTCATATCCATACCCGCCCCGTTGGGCGGTTGGCGGGCGGGTATCCACCAAATACCTGTCGGGTGCCATCCCTACCAGTCACCACATTTCCCATTAGTTGATGACGCACTTTGTATCATCAATCCTGACTTCAATCTATTAAATTTAGAAATGCTTGTTTGCGTGATGAACTCTTAAATGGCATTGATATATTGTTTAATTTTTTTTAATATTATAATGTTAGCTTGGCCGACTGCATGCATTATTTTTGTTCTTTCAAGTGGTACTATATAACTGAATAAATTATATGGTTGGAGGCATTTGACTGTTTAATAATTGGCCATGGAGCATTTTGTTTATTTACAAGAACAAAAACATTGACTCGACCTTCGCTTACGTAGTACCAGTACCAATCAAATAATTCAGCTATCAACAAAAAAGTTGCAATGAGTTGTCCATTTTTTATTTAAAATCATTAATTGCATAAGATTAAGTCGGTCGCTAATTATCGTCAGATCTTATCTATAAATCAGTTCAGTTTAATTTAATTAAGTTAAGTTTATTGAAAATGTAATTTAGTTTAATTCAGTCATGTTGATTTTTTTCAATACATTAATTATCCCTTCATATCAATTCAGCACAAAAATAAGTTCTAGCAAAAATAGGGTCTTAGGTATGAAATGTGTAATTTTCAAAAACAATTATAAAATATCTTTCAAAAGTGGTTATGTAAAAACTAATTTATGCTACATATTTTGATATTTCTTTTTAAATAAGTATCCAACAGTTGACATGTCATTAAAATGAGACACGACGTGCTACAAATAAGAAAACGTTGCAAATTAAACTACCATTTTGCATATATTCCTTTTATTAATATTTTCATCAAATTAATCGATATTTATTTGTTTAAGATAAATATAGGCTGTCTTGATTCGTTGCATTCTTTGATAGCTCACCACAGGTCCACAGTACATTATTATGTTTTTATTAAGACAAACATGTCCATATATAAACTTGTCCTTGGACTTCTTCTTTTTTTAACAAATCATTCATAATATTGGAAGCAATATTTAATTTAAGTATTTTGTCAAATATAATCAAACTATATACCATTAGACTAATTATTCTGCTATGAAGTAGAAATTTAAAATATTGTAAGATTATTCGAAGAAATATTAACTGGATAATGGTGAACGTTTCGAACTATTTAATAATTAAGTAGTATATAAATTCAGTTAAACAATAATGCAACTTGATACAACATTTTTTTTTTTGATAAATTGATACAACATCAACATGTGAAGATTTAACTTATGCGATCAAGAAGAGGGGAATCAAATCCAGATCAATGTTAGATAAACAGCAATAATATCTGATTGGGTAGGAACTGAAAATAAATGAAGTACAATTTTAAAACAATAATTTCACATGTGTTTCTGACTTTTGGGACATCAGCTCAGTTTATGGTACCGAAAATGACGTAGCCTACCACCACACACTAAACGGCTAATCTCCCACACCGCATAATTTTATTTTATTTTGTTACAAATTACAACAGTTAACAAAAAAAATTATAAGTTTGTCATATTTTTGTGAAGATATTCTACCATAAACTTAAACTTTTATAATAAAATAATCTCAATCTCATCCAAGGTTATGTAAACTATTGCAAAACATTTCAAATGAGATTTGTCTCACTGAATGATCATGTTTAATATGTAAAAATATGAGACATGAAATGAGAAGATCAACAAGAATGATCATGGTTAATTCGTAAAAAATAATTTACATCACTTAATTAGCTAGGATAAAAAAAATGCAACTACTCCACAACCATTTTTGAAAGGGAATACGCATGAATGTCAAGTGAGTCAAGCAATACCAGCTTAACAATTGTGGAAAGAAAACGTGTGAAAATATGTACACTCCAAATATATAAAATTTGTGTACGTGTGATATAAAGTCAATAAGTAGTTACTAGGGTTAGTAAACTACAGGCTCAGCAGATGAGAAAAACCAACTCACCAAATGGAGTTACAGCTCTATATGGTCATTTACAATTAAAAAGTTACAGCTGCACAAGATGCCTACAGGGAATGAATAAACCCATTTTGATAAAGAACTAAAGAAGCATGAAGTTTTGAAATAAGATATGGAATGCACATATTCAGAAATGTTTCATGCATGTCAAATAAGAATATAACATATTTAAATCATCACGAATTTATATTTGAATAGCAAAAAAAAAAATATATATATATATATATAATGAGTAATGACTACAACCTCACCTATATGTTCGAATCACAATTTGATCGTCGTTGTGATTGTCCTCCTCCCACAGTCGTCAATTGTCTTCCTTGCTAATGCTTGGTGACCGTGTTGATCGGCGTACCACATTGTTTATCGTCCGGTGGTCATCAGAATCGACAGTCATAGAGTTTGTCGAACACTATGAAATGACTGCCAATAGACTAGTGAAAGGATAACATGTGAACAAAATTAACTTTTAAAGATCTAAATAAGAAGAATAAAACTAAATGAAACGATTTTGACATTTCATGAAACCATTATAAAATGGCAAACAAATAGCAACACGGAACACAAGCCAAGTCCACACACAATTCCAGTTTTGAGTTATTGACCCCCAAACATTTCACATTTCCAGTTTCGCAACTAACACAATCTCTGGTCCAATACGTATAATTACTCCTAAAACATTCTTCCACCTTAATTAATTAATTTGGTCCCAAGGTTCATCTTTCACCACCTAATTAATTACTTACGTACCAAATCCATCTGGTCCTAGACAAGACCCGCCAGCTCATGTGAAGTCCCGAATTATTTTCCAAAAATAATAATATGATGTTATGGAAATCAACAGTACCGTTTGTGAAAATGTTCCGACAATGATCTCTTTACGCTTTAGTCATATCATTTTTTTGGGGGCTTTCTCATGTGTGAATTGTACCTTTTCTTGAACGGATAAAATTCATTAAAGGAATAAGAATTATGTTCCAATATCTAATTTTTATAATTTATTTTCAAAGTGGACATTTTATAGCACTAACATATTAGTTTGTTTCGGAAGGATTGAATTGAATTGAAATTAGTTTAATTGAATTTACTTAAGTTGAATTAGACTAAATGAAAATGAATTGGGTTGATGTAAAATAAAATAAATAGAATGGAGAATATAATGAAATGGCTAAACTCAAGTGAATTGAACTTAATTGTTTCAAACATGACCCCTTTAAGTTAATGTCCAATTAAGCTGTAGTGCTTTATTAGTGCTGAAATCAGGTTGTAGGAATTACAATCAGCTTATTAGAGCTGCACTATATTTATTGAAGATGCATTTATCTTGTTAGAGCTACCGTAGTTTATAGGTATATAGGGCGGATCGAACATGAGCCTCTTTTGGTAATTCCTCTGCCAGCCCTTTCTGCATACTTTTTAGTCAACTTTGTCAGAGCATGTTTGACCGTCAATAACTTTATTTTTATGTATTAGTATGCTTTAAAAATGTTATATATAGTTAAAAATAGAGCGCATGGTAAACCTAACAATATCTCGCATGATACTATTATAATAAATATACCAATTATAATTTACGGTAAAACATGATCGGAAAAGTTAACTAAAAGATGTGCAGAAAGGATCGGGACGGAGGGAGTAGTTAAAACTCTCTAAAATACCGAACATACAATCAAGCCCTAAAAAAATTGATATGCGGTGAGTTAAAGGCCCTGTCCAATAGGGTGCTGGAATTGGTAGCTGGTGCTGGAAGGTGCTGGAGGGTGCTAGAAGGTGCTGGAGGGTGCTGGAGGGGTGCTGGAGGGGTTGAAATTAAATTAAAATTGTATAATTATGATGCATATAATTATGATGTACATAATTATGAAACTATATATTTAAAGAATGATTAATTCGTACACAACATATTGAAACAAATTTTACAGAAAAATTATTTTTTTTAAAAAAATAAATCATTCATGTATGTGAATAGTAACAAGTGCTGGAGGGTGCTGGTAGGTGTTGGAGGGTGCTGGAGGTGCTGGAAATAAGCGCTATTGGACAGGGCCAAAATGACGGTGAACAAGCTGAAGTTAACTCCAAAGACATGCAAAATACTAAAAATGGGTAAAGGAGCAGCGCGCGGCAGCCGGCAGGGGGCATGATGTGCGCATGAAAACGCAGAGAACACGCAGCGAATGACAACGATTATTAGCTGATGAATCAATCTGTATTAAAGGCGTCGGTGATACAGTAGAAGGCGGAGCGGTGAGTGAAAAAAGCGGGGCCGCTTTCATTTCAGGATAGAATTCCAGTTTCTCGCGTCTTCTTCTTCTCACTTTTTCCAGAACCGCCAATTCCGCGACACGTGTGACCTAACAATTCTACGTGGGGCGGCGCACCGGAAAACGACGTCACTTGTCCAGCCCGGAGCTTTTTCTATGATTTCCAACCTCCCCATTCGGCCTCTAATGTCTGAATTCATATGATTATTCCTCGCACCAGAAATGTAGTTGGAGATGCTATGATCACTTTCATACTTAATTTAGAAAAAGATATAAAATTAATACTTTTTTTTTGAACATATGATATCTGACTACTAAAATTTTTTGGATAAATTAGTCAATCGTTGTCGGATTTATTTATTTTTCCTCTCCTTGTCAATCGGTGTCTCATTTTTAATTAACCAGCTTCATCTCTACCAAGAGGATGTATTTTCGTGTGATTGCAAAATAATGTTCAATATGGTGGGTAACATACATGCACGTTAATTTAATGACTCAAATCTCACCACAACAATCCAAACTTCAATCTCATTATCATATCATCACAATCGAGTAATCGATTCCACGACCACGTCATCACAACCTCAATCCCTCTGAACATTACAGATAACAACATCATAACTAACGATCCAAATATGAAAACATTGATTGCTTCTGGGTACGTATAACAACCTCATTAATGCGATTCGAAACAACAAATAAAAAATCTTCAAAAACTTTCAAACTTGCCATCAAATCGGACCGGCTGGAACCAAAATAGGCTCAAAACACGATCTTATCTCAAAAATATGCCAACAACAACGGCAAAAATAACTTAATTCATTGTATATTAGGTTATGAATTGATCACATTATTGAACAATCATATTGTTTTATCGTGTTTTCCTTAAGAATAAAGGGAGGTTGTGTTATATTAGTTGCATGTTATTTCATACTATTTATTTTTATAAATTAACTTATTAATATATAGATAAATAAAAGTGAGAGAAAAGAGTAATATTCCATGTACAAAGTTGGGGATAGATTTGCTTAGTTGGAGACGTGTGAAAAAGCCGTTTGTTCACAGACAAGGCCAACGTTAAAAGTTGGCGTCAGAGAGAGATGGCCAGTACTGTAATGACAGAACCAAACAATAGAGCTCGATGATCAACTGAGAACGACAAATGATCATATGGTATTTTCACTTCCTCGTTCAAATGTTCATGATAGGAGCCCAAGAAATGTTACATTGTCCAAATATTAATACTCTATATTTATACATTATTTTATGCTCCATTTAATTTTTTTTATTAAGTTTACATTTTGATCGTACCTTCTCTCGAGAAATTTATGGTGCTTCAAAAAAAAAATCATTTCTATGATCTAAAATAGCATCCGAAATAACAAAAAGACAAGAAAAATTATTATTAAGATATCAATATCTCTGCTGACCAAGGTGAAACTGGGTATACTAGAATTAAAATGTGTGTTTTTCATGATCAAATTTATACATTTTATATAAAAAAATTAATTTCACATTTTAGATAAATTTTATTATAATTATATTTTATTAATTGATAGTTTTATGAGTCTTTAGAAATTTTGAACTTTTCCAGGACATTATAAGACCATGTTTGCTAGAGTTTATTTTTTGATGTACTGAACTGAAGTAAAAAAATTAATGTATTGAAAAATGGAATCAGCATGACTGAAAACCTGAATTTCATCAAATTATACATTTTCACTGAAGTGAACTGAACTGATCTACAAATAAGATCAAGCAAACAGGGCATAAATAGGCCTGAAGATCGTTGCAAGTTTATTGTTCAAAGAAATGCCGGCAGGATATATATTAAAAAGAATAGGACGCTCCATAAATGCATAACCATGCTACATATATACATATTCTACAGAACAATTAATTACGAATAGGGTGTCATTTTCGTATAATTTAAAATGGCCACACATGCATGCACAGCCTAATAATACTTCTTATATGCCATCTTGATCTATAATACAAATTAATTAATACAAAGTATGGGTGAGAACGTACTACCATAATCTTATACTAGGACTAATGATAGTTCATGTGTTTTACCGTTTTGTTTGTATGTTTTACATCTTTATTTGCCATAAACTATGTTCATAAGTAAATGAAATAAAAAATTTAGAAAGACAAACGAAGGTATGAAACACACAAACAAAGTCATAAAACACATGAGCTATCATTCGTTCTACCATAAACTTATGATAGGACGGTCTCACCCAAGACCTTCACATTAATTAATGTCTACTTAGCTACTGGGTAAAGCTAAAAGACAGTTAATGATGCATTTTACATAGTTTTATATACACCCACAAGTCAATCTGCTAATAAAATAAAATGAAGTATTGCGTGAATTTTATTTAATCGCGAGATGTTTAATACTATGAACCCATTTCTTCTTCTTCTTCTTTGATTTTGTTTATTTTATCAGACAGTATTTTTCAGTAAAATTTAGCAATGCAAATATTTGTGGACCTTTTGGTTGGTGATAGGAGAAGTTTTTATTGGGCCTTTAAGCTAATTCAGTTGGGCCACAATTGTAACTATATGTGTGGTGTATGGACTATGAAGGTACTTTCAAAATTTAAATCCTATCACCCAAAATTTCAATAAGAAACATTTTGCCAACCCATAAATAATTCTGGGTACCACAAGCCATTAATTGAGACAAATTTAACTCTTAATTTAACTCTAACTCACTACTTAGAGTTAAATTGAATAACTTTGACTTTTACTATAAATTTTTTGATTTTTAATTCTAACAATTCATCTTCATCAGCTTAATTTTAAATAGTAAAAGTCAAATATTTAAACAAATTCTTCAACTACTTAATCATAAAAGTTAAATAGTGGGTTAGAATGACAATCAGAGTAATTTAATCTTGATATGTGACAAAATATAACTTGTAGTATAGAGAGTGGGTATATAAAAGTAGTAAAGAATATTCTGAACAAACTTTGATGGTTAAAAGTTGTAGATTTGATTTGAATTGAAATGGGATTGAGCTTCATCACTTGTCTATTCCCCTTCTCAATTATAACACACTTACTATATTTGAACATTCACATTATAATAGTACCTTTCCACTTTTGGGAAGAATTAGGGTAATTGCATCAATTAGTTATTCTTCTGAGCAGGGGTATGTTATGTAAAAGAAAAACTCATGCATATGCTATTTAAACTGTTTTGTTTTTGAATGGGAATTAAGGAAAACCTGATCATAATCCAGTTTGTCACAGCACAATTACTTGTTGTCAGCCTTAATTAATTGGTCTTGACCAGTACTATTATTGGTTTGATTAATGCTACAATGATTTTGTCATTTTGCAATGTGTCACAATCAGTTTGGATGAATGAATGGACTGAAAGAAAACCGACTTGAGTGGACCAACTCTTTCCAGTCGGTAACACATTACAAGGCGACAAAGAATTTTAGTCCCTTCAACCCAATTACTTGCACATTTTTTATTTCATTAGTTAAATTATTCATTATTTATTAATTGATATGGTTATTTATGTATAATTATATGTTATAAAATAATAGTTTTTAAAAATAAATATTATTACAAGGCAAAGTCTTGGAAGAGACCGTCTCTATATAAAGACCGGATTAAATTATAAATAGTGTTTTTAGTCAAAAACACAGAGGGACGAATTTGTAATTTCTGAAAATTTTAAAAAATCAGTGTCAAGCCACGCGCTATAGTACCGATTATAAATTGAAACATGAACATTTTTTTAAACATAAAACATGAACATTTTAACGTGAAACGTGAAATTTTTTGAAACGTAAAACATAAAATATGAAAATGAACATTTTAACTTGAAATATAAAACATGAACATTTTAATTTAAAACTTAATACATAAAACATGGACGTTTTAACGTGAAACATAAACACTTTAACTTGAAACATAAAACATGAACATGAACATTTTAACTTGAAACATTGTAGCACATTGTAGCAAGCACTGTAGCGCACTGTAGCAAAATAATGTACACGGGCGGAAACACAGTAGCGCGTGATTTTTTAAAAATTTACAAATTGGTCCCTCGTTAATTTTCTTTATTGCATTATTTATAATTTAGTCCGTCTATATAGAGATGGTCTCTTTTTACAAATCTAATAAGAAATATATAATAATATTTTTAATTATTAATTGAATTGTAAAAATGGATAGGACTAATCCGAGAGTAGAAAAAAAAATTAGAAATATTTTCTTTAATCAAAATTCAAATGTTCAACCACTTTTTCACAATAAATCAATTTCAAACAACAGTCAAAGTTGGCCTGCGCGATTCTGTTTAAGGTAATCGAAAGTTGTTGCTAAATCACGTATTTCACACCAGCAAGGCAGCAACAGCCGCAATAGTATTAAGATTTTAAAATTTATGCAAGGACGTTGCAATATTTTTATGATGAAGTGTGAATAAATTTATTCGACAATATGTTGTTCATGGCTTCGTGCATGTATAGTTTTAAGTTATTAAAAGACCCGTTATTTTTAATTGAGTAAAAATATGTAACATTAATATTTTGACAGCTTGACTAATTGTTTGATCGATATAACTTTTACAATTAACTTAACAAAATTATTCTATTTAGATAAGGCGACTGTTATTGCCAGAGCAACAATTAGCTGCCAAAAGCAGAATATTAGTTAACTTTCAAAAATACCCTTTATAGTTCCGCAACCACTGATCACCCAAACGCTATTCTGCACAAGAAGAGATATTAGATCAAAATGTCCGATAATTCTGATCAATATAATCTAAGCTTGACCCAATCAGATATCCAAGAATAGAGCCTAGCCGGAAGGTTGCCAAGTGAATGGCCATGGACTGATGAGACAACAAATCTGCACAAATATCAGTGATGATTCTGAAATCCAATTCATGGATAAATATCGGCAAACATCTTTCTTGATTCCTTGCTTTCTTTTAGCGGCCGTTGGAAATTAATGCTCAGCAGTCTGGGTTTTCGATACCAAATCAATCAAATCTTCAAGATTGAAATCGGAGAAAGAATAGGTAAGTTTCGAATGATTGGGTATCAATTTGAGAAGTGGAACGCGGATTTAACTTCGCTCCTTTTCGTTGAATTGAGTTAGCGATAGGATTTGCAGTTTGCAATGATATGCCCAATTTGAGAAATTATCCAAGAAGAACAAAGTAATTACAACGAAGGGGTATTTTTGGATTTTAACTAATATTTTGCTCTTTCAGCTAATTGTTGATCTGGCAATAACAACAGCCTTTAGATAATATTCCTTTTTATAACATTGTCTTTGCAAAAATACATTAAAACTGGGAAAAACACGTAAAAATTAGCCGAAGAACATTAAACATGTGAGAAAGTTTTAAATAAGGGTACATTACGGTAAAGGAGGCCAATTTTTACGAGATTATGTGTTATTATACAATTATTTTAACTATTTGAGTTACTTTTGTTTGGACTTGATGTTTTTATACTTGAATTTGATTTTATTTTTTTTGGTTTGATCTTTTATATAATTTGATTCTTTAGGTTTTAGGCTTAATGTTTTATTTTGTTTGATCTTTTAAATTTTGGGCAATATTTTTCACTTTATTTCCTTGATCTTTTATATTTTATGGCCTAAATAATTAAAATAATTGTATAGTCACCTTGAATTTTGTTGAAAGGTGATATCGTTTTAACATGCCCTTACCGTAACGGGACCTTACAGGAGACAATCTCTAAATATATAAGCACCGCAGTAGAATGAATTGTGTCCAAAATTTCGGGCTATTCCTCAGTTTTTAAATTCACAACTTAGAAATACCTCTTCGCACAAAACACAAATCACCGTCATACAAACAATTATTTGCACCTAAAACAATAATAAATTCTATTAAGAAAAGAATTTTCACTTTTTTAAATGAATCTGGAGTGAATAAATTCACATGATGTGACAATTTTCACAACTTAGAAATACCTCTTCCCACAAAACACAAAGAGTAATTCTCCTCCTGTGAGGCAGGCTCACCCATGAGACAAGGCCAAATAAGGAAAATTTTATTGGTGCCACCTCATCATAACTCACTACCAGCTCATCAAATATCGACGCCACCTCATCAAACATCGGTGCCAGTTCATCAAACATGTCACCTCATCAAAATATTTGTGTCCGTTCATCAAATCTCACCAAAAACAGTGTTTAATTAGTCCTGCCTCTTGAGTGAGCCTGCCTCACCCAAGAATTTGTCAAACACAAATCACCTTCATACAAACAATTATTTGCTTCTAAACATTATAATAAATTTTATTAAGAAAAGAATTTTCACTTGTTTTAAGTTAATCTGGAGTGAATAAATTCACATGATGTGACTGACAATTTTATGTAACTTGGGTAGAGTATTTTTACCCGCGGAATAACGTGCGCACCATACGTTTGCTCTTGGACGCTTTCACTGAAAACTGAAAAGGGACAAGAGTTTACCACCCACTCTCTTCAACAGGCGAGTGAGATCAGACGTCAAGGCTGACACGCCCCTCACACCACCCAAAAACATTAAACCGACAGAGACCTTTTCTTTTTCTTTTTATTTTCATTTTTCACGTGGGGCCCCACACTGACACGCACTACTTCTGCAATGCTCCACGAGATACCGCACCGAGAGAAGCCAATTCTCGCGGTATGGGATTTCACATTACAGTATTGCTTTTTCAAAAGGTCCCGAATAATAAAAGCTGTATTTGGACACAAAAGATGGTTTGCTTGATCCACATTTTCTTAAAGCTATCCGTCACATGAATGAACCCCTAATCTAATTCCTACTCCTCCATATTAGTCCATAATGACTGATTTGATTTTATAACTAAATGAAAGTGGATAAATTGATACTAATTATAAGTTATAACACTAAATTGGGTTAATAACTAAGCTTTCATGCACAACTTTTAGTTTTTTAGCCGGGACTAATACAACGCTGTACAATACAACTTTGTGCGACTATTGACATAGATTTCGTCACTCACTTAAGAACCTAGTTTAGACTCTGAATCTCTCCTATCCAAAATAATGACTTTGGCCAGTTGAGCTAAGACAGTTGGTTCATGTACAACTTTGGAGAATTTAGTGAAAAGAGAAGGAAGTCTGGCAAGTAATATTGAAAAAATAAATTTATCAATTTTAAGTTTTTAACATTATTGTTTAGGTTTTAGGCCCTATTTGTTAGAGTTTATTTCTTGTTGAATTGAATTGAACTTAAGGGATACATTGAAAAATAGAATCAGCATGAGTGAATTAACTCGAATTTCATTAAATTACATTTTTGCTGAACTAAACTTTTCATAGTATGAAAATGAGATTAGTTATTGGAGTTAATTACAAAAAATTATAGAGATTCCATTTTTTTTTTTAGCATCGGTTGAACTTGCTCTTAGCCTCTTACCGTTCAATTTAGAGATAAAAGAAAACAACTTTTAAATGGGCCTCACATTTCACGATATGGACTTATTGGACCATCCTAACATTTCAGAATTAACAATTTAGATCTTCATGGACATTTTTGGGTTTTAAAATTTCATGTTTTAGAGCATCCACAATTGTGCTCCTTAGATGCAATTTTCTTACACAAGATCTAAATCCACAACCCAATATCATAAGTACACAACCAAATGTCCTAAGTACACAATCCATTTAGTGATAAATTTACTTAATCATCCCTTATTAAATTTAGCGTTCAATTAACATTTATTATTTCATTTAAATCCCTTAAGTTTTGAATAATAAATTTTGGATTCAAGTTTTTGTTAAATTTAATTGTAGGCCCAAAAATCCTCAAAACCTTCAACGTTCATAAGCTTTCCAACTTAATTCAACACTTTCAAATTTAGGCCCTGTTTGCTAGAGCTTATTTCTTGGTGTACTGAAATGAACTGAACTGAATGGAACTGAACTGAAGTGAAAATTAATTTATTGAAAAATGAAATTAGCATGACTTAATTAATATGAATTTCATCAAATTACACTTTCACCGAATTGAACTGAATTGAACTGAACTGATCTACAGATAAGCTCTGGTAAACATGATGTGAATTTACTTTTTAATCTGAATAGGTACGTGAAATTCGTAGAGAAAGTTGATAAGAATATTTTATACTCATGTGAGGCAGGCTCACTCATGAGGCAAGGCCAAATAAGGAAAGTTTCATTGCTGCCACCTCATCATAACTCACTACCACCTCATCAAACCTCGGTGTCAGTTCATCAAACATGTCACCTTATCAAAAGTTTTATGTCAGTTCATGAAATCTCACCAAAAAAAGTGTTTACCTGGTCATGCCTCTTGGGTGAGGCTGCCTCACCCAAGAATTGGTCTATAAAGAATGAGATACATTTCATGAATTAGAGTTTGATTAGAACTAAGTTTCATAATAATAACTAACTAAAATTAAAATTTAATAAGGGATATTTTAGTAAAATTTAACCTAAATGGGTTGTGGATTTAGGATATTGGGTTGTGGAAATACCATCCCCCTTTTCTTAATAAGGAGCACTCCTTATTAGGAAATGACCATTGTTGATTTTTTAGAACCACTCCTTAAGAGCAAGTCCAACAGATTCTCCAAAAGTTTTTCTAAAATAAAGAATGGAAACCCTATATTTTTCAAATAATTTTTACTCAACAGCATCTCTACTATAGAGATTTTATTAATAACTTTTTCCTTTTTTCTTTTTTTTTTGCATTAAGAAATTTGCCAAAAATAACTTTTTTTCTTTTGCAATACGCATGAATTCCGTTCTCCAAAATTTATTTGTCATTCTGCATATTTAGCAAAGCAAATCTTCTCTCTCATCAATTTTGCTATAATAGCAAATGAGATAGCAAATCTGTTGGAGTAGAAAAATACACAAAATCTCTAAAAATTGACAAAATCTCTATTATAGCAAATCTGTTGGACTTGCTTTATTTAGGGAGTGGTTGCCTCTTTTTGTGAGCTAGATTAGCTATTAAAAAACACAAATCTCTTATTTTGTCTTCCAAATTCAAATAAGAAATAGTCCTTAAAATTCTTATTTGTTAATGTTACTTCTTATCTAATTTTTATCAAAAATAATGATGTGACAATTAATGAGTGCTCCTTAACCATACTATCATTGTGGATGCTCTTATATCCTTTAAGTTTATTTATGAACTATTCATGCCCTTATTTTGTTTATTTTTTCACTAGTTTATTACAACAGTCACATGGAACTCACGAGTCAATATTGGTTAGTGTAAAAGTAGTATCAACAAAAATTCAACAATTATTATTATTATATATGTGGTGTGGAGGTCACTTTAAAACTTCCCTCAAGTAATAAGAGACCTTTGTCAAAATAAAATAAAAGAATAAGAGACCGATCCATATCACTAAAATAAGAGACATTTGGCTTCCGTACTACTCCCTCCATCTCACTAAGATTTACCCAATTGCTTTTGGCACGCTTTTTAAGGAAGCTGATGTGGCGCTGATGTGGATGGTAGGGTTGGTGAAGTATGTGAGATAAGGTTAATAGTTTATATTATAATTTTTTGCCAAAAATAGAAATGGGTAAATCTCTTTGGGACGGACAAAAAAGAAAATTAGATACATCTCTTTGGGACGGAGGGAGTATGTGATATGACCAGCCATAAGTATAGCCAAACGAGGGTCATGTGCCACATCTTTAACAATAGTGTGGATGAAAAAGGCATTAGGCTTATCTCAACCAACTAGGGGTGAATTTATTGACGGCCGCTTAAACCCTAGCAGAGGCGATACAAACTTTTCTCTCTCGCAAAAACCTTAGGGCCGCCGCAAGAAGAGATCGCATTAGACATTGCCGTGATTCTCAGTTCGGATCGCCAAAAGCTACACCGACTGAAACCATGGATGACGCCGAAGATTCAATTCTGTTCTACGATCGTCTCTCCCTCACGGAGGGAGAAAGGAAGTGGACGCTACTCCAAGGGCCACGAGCTGCTCCGACGTTAAACCATCAACGATCGACGAGCGGTGGGCAGACCTTTAGGGTTTGGAAGTTTCAGAAGAAGAAATTGCAGCAGGAAAATGTGACATGATTATTGAAGTTTGGGCAGCAAATTTTGGGTTTGGGAAGCTTATTGGGGAAGAAAAAACTAAGATTTCGAGTACAATTATGAGGGCATATCTCTGGTGAAGAAGACAGTAAAGAAGAGAAGCAGACCAGCTAGAGCCGTGGAGAAGCAAAGAGGAAGTTGAGGCTGAAGATGCTGAATGATGTTCCTGAACAAGACGTTCACTCTGGATGGGACGATAAACGTGCAAGGGTTAGCGAGGATGTTTCCCGTGCACAGGCTACCACCACCACTCAGGCGGAGATGGGCATGGACTCCCAGTCCTGCCAAAATCCATGAGTAGAACCAGTTGGAACTGTCAGGACGATCTCAAAGCAATGCTGAGGGATATCCAGACAGTTCAGAAGTTGTGAACCATTGTGCGCCTATGTTTTCTTTTATTTGTTGTTATTCTTTTATGTCAGCATTTCATTTTAGTTCCGATAACAGACGAAAAGTTTCATCTCGTCGAGGAAGAAGCAGATGCCTGAGGGTCTTCCGGAGGCAAGTCATGGGAGAAAGATGTTAGAGACTCCTTTGGAAGTCCTTCGATGTAAGGGAAAGTTGTCCGGCAGTCGCGACAATACCATTGGAAAGGATCACATCTCATTTAGAGGATAACACTTTTTTGGGACCATGTTTGTCGTCTTGCGTTTCAGAATCTTTTATAGCTCATTCTCTAGCATTACTCACAAAGTCGAGCACCCTGCTAGTTAATGCATGTGGAGCTCTTCTTAGCCATGTTCTACCGCTCCTGGACGTTTTTCAAGAATGAAACATATATTTATTTTCAAAAAAAAATACCGTGGATGTAAAAGGGCGCTGTTATACCACGCCCTGTATTTTACCTATTATTTAATTATATTTAAAAATAATATGATGTTGAAAAATCAAGAAATATATTTAGATCGTGTTTAACTTTCTGCAACTATAGAATAATTTTGGTTAAAAAATAAGAACAAAAATAATTATTTTAGGGCGTATTTACACTATTTCAGGGCGTGTATAAGTAAAATACAGTGCGTGATATAACAATTCGGATGAAAAACTAAAGGTCTATTCTGATATAATTTTTTCAAAAATTATATTAAATTCAACTTAAAAAAGACCTCCACTTGAATTTGTGTTGAACTTAAGATAGTTGTCTTGAAAGCAGTGATTATATATAGTCCTCCCTCTCTAGTGATTAGAAAACCGTGAAAATGATTATGTACAAATACAAGTAATACAGAAAAAGCAACTATAATTGACCTAATTTTTTGTTAAATAATGAATTTGAAGGCATGTGATTGGAAAAACCAATGTCTTTTTATTGTAATAGCATTTTTTTTATTGATTTGACTGAACTTAAAAATAAGTGAAATGAGCTTTTTTTTTAGTAATAGAACTTGACTAAACTAAAGTTCATGAATACAGTTTTGGTAGATTTTTAGAGTCGCACGGGTGGGAAATAGGGGAGAGCGTTGGGTCAGATTGTTTGGTTATTGGGTTGACCCCTAAAAGTCCCAAAGCTAAGGTCTAACAATTCAAACTTCAAATTGAAATTTTGGTAATTTAGATTTCAATTTGAGCCCAAACAATCCGATTACATCTTTATTCAATTTAAATCACAATATAACAGTTATAGATACATTTTAACCATCCTTATAGACTTACACAATCATTAAAATCATGTCTTCAAAAAAGATAAATGCAAATCATATTCAATTATTGACAGTTTTTGGTTTACATCAGTCATTTGAATCTTACTCGTAAGATTTTGAAGAACATTGAGATGAGAGATGTCTACCAATTAAGATTGATGGTTAAAACTTGTGGTGTTTTGATCAATTTTGAAAAATGTTAAATAACTCTGAAGAAATGTCAAAATCACTATCCCAAATTTTATGAAGTCATCAATATTTTTATCTTCGAATGTTTAATGTCTCATACTTATTCCGCCTGCAACCTACTATCTTCCGCCAATCTCATCACAACTGCCCTAGTTTTAGGGTTGAAACTACACTCTCCAATATATCTAACCAACTTTCGAATACTCAAAGAGTTTCAATATGATATTTTTGGAAATACAATATCTTCCGCCATTACTTTTCATCACAACCGTCCTAATTTGACAGTTGAGAATACGCTTCCAAAATAACTAAATTTCGTATTTTCAAGGAGTTTCAGTATACTATTTTTTCTGGGAATTAAATGTTAACCTAGTAGTGGTTGAATTCTAGCTATCTCATTTATTATTCCCAATGTTTGATTTTCATGTCATTCATCCTTCTCTTAAAAAAATGTTCATAGTAGCATTTTTTCCAAAAACATTTTGATCTTAAAATATTAAATTTAGAAATTCTAATACTACACATTTTGTCCCGAAATTGACTACCATCAAATTTCACTAGTGCCAGAATTACCTATGGTTTTTTATTTTTAAAGGAGATGTAAATATCACTATTAAATTATTAAGGCAAGTTTCAAGATCCCATTTTTCTTTCCTTTTAATCCCATATTAATTGGACTAGACATTTCCACAAGTCCTATTTTTAGGAGTAGTAATACTAGCATCTTCCCCGGGCCCACCTTATCTCAACCGAGCGTGAGATGCAGACGCGCATTTGCAGCCTCTCCCTTTCCTTTTATTTTTCCAAAAGCTTTTAAAATTATAATATTAAATATTAAAAGAATTCCTCAAACTCCAACTCTGACACCTATGTGGCAAAGACCAATCTTAACCCACACTCATCACGGAGTGCTGAAAAATAGTAATCTCGTTACAAAGGACGCTCCTCGATATTTTCGCCGAGACACGATATATTAGAGCTTTTCATTTCTACGTACGAGTATTGCAGAAAGTGACGGATATAATTATTATTAGTACCTTAATTAGTCTCTGCAAATTTACTTTCAGATCAACCAAGCACCCCCTCAACCCATTAAGTTCTTGTGAGTAAGATGAAGTAAATAAAAATACATTGGATTTTTTATTTTTATTTTTATTTTTAACGTTGGAATTTCTTTTACAACCGGCCACCGGTCACCCGTTACCGGCGACATTCAGGCCATGCGCTATCACCGCCGCAGCAACTACAATGCTGATGGCTGAGTGATGGCTGATGCAGTGGCAGACCATGGGGGAAGGGGGCCTGGCCCACATTTTTTTAGAATTACAAAATTTAGAGAATTTTATGGAGACCCTCTAACGCTTCTCAAAATACCGGCTTGTTCCTTTATCGAATTTTAGTGTCAAAATGATCTCTTAACTTTTAGTTTTTGTTTCATTTCGGCTCCCTATGGCTAATTTGACCGTTAGCTTTTAACTAACCGTTAAATATTAGAGGTATAATAGTAATTTTAGCTTCATTTAAGTTGGAAAAAATGCTTGTTGCTAGATTCGAACCTGGGTCTCCTAAAATACTAGCCAAAACTTTTACCATATGTCACAAGCCATTCATGTTTTATTTTTTCTAACTAAATTTTTTAAACTATAAATCATGGCCCATATTCCGGTGAACATCCCGGGAATATGGGCCACGTCATATACTTTAAATAAATTTAGTTATGAAATTTAACATGAATGACTTGTGACATAATGGTAGGAGCTTTATTTATTACTTTGGGAGACCCGGGTTTGAATTCAGCCACAAGTATTTTTTTTCCAACTTAAATGAAGCTAAAATGACTATTATACCCCTAATATTTAACGGTTAGTTAAAAGTTAACTGCCAAGTTAGACATAGGGGGCCGAAATAAAACAAAAACTAAAGGTTAGGGGGCCATTTTGACACTAAAATTTGATAAGGGACCAAACCGGTATCTTGGGAAACGTTAGGGAACCTCTATAAAATTCTCTATTTTTTAATATATTATAATTTAGTACTTATAAATTTTTTTTATTCTATTAAAGTTCATCTTAATTTTAATTTCTTGGTTCACCATTATCTCGATGTACTGAGTTGGATTCTTGTTTATTTGTTTTTTCGCTTTTTTTTCGTATTTTGTTGTCACTATGGCCCTGTTTACCAGATCTTATCTGTAGATCAGTTCAGTTCAGTTCAGTGAAAATGTAATTGATGAAATTCAGGTTAATTCAGTTATGCTGATTCCATTTTTCAATGCATCATTTTTACTTCAGTTCAGTTCAGTTCAGTTTAGTTCAGTACATGGTGGAAATAAGCTCTAGTAAACAAGGCCTATATTTGATCTTGGAGCCATCTAAAGAGCCTTATGCATATATAAACTCCAATGTTAATGGGAGAATTTTTGCTATAACCTTTAAAATAATTATATATAGATACTTAATTATGGCCTTTAGTGTGGAACATATTTTGTATTACTACAGATTGAATAATAAGGGAGAGGTTACCTTTGTACCTGAAGAAAGGCACCTTAAGCTCATTAGTACATTTTCCAAACTTTCCGATCACAATTATTTTTTTCCTCCACCACTTTCTTACCCAATTCATACCGTTCTGACACAAAAACGGTCGAAAACGGCTACAACCCCTCTGTGGCTATGGCGGCGCCTCCGCCTCACCGCGGCGGCAATGGCACCGGGAATACCTTTCTTCAAACTTTAGCTAACAGGCCCCCACTTCTAAGCAACTCACTTCCCTCCAATCCAGAAATCGCGCCAAAAACTCTCTACAAGGGGGATATCGCTAATTGCATCGTTGCTCGCAAAGAGGAAGAAGCTTTAGCATCCCATTATCAGAACGCTCTCGTCGGCAAATTTGCAAGAGGCAAGCCAACAATGGAATCCCTACAAGAAGCTTTCAAATCTGTGGAACTCAAGGGGAAATATCAATTGGGCTTCATCGATTTCAGACATGTACTGATTAGGTTCTAGTTCAAGGAGGACTATCAACGTTTATGGCTAAAAGGAAATTGGACTTTCGCCGGAGCTCCGATGAAGGTTTTAAATTGGACAATCAATTTTTCTCCGGAAACAGAAAGCTCCATCGTCCCCAAGGTACCAGTCTTTTTCTATAATCATCATATGATTCAATCTATGGGGAACCAAATAGGAAAATTCATTAAGATGTACATTGCAACTGCTACACTATCTAGGCTATCTGTAGTTAAGATTTGCGTTGAAGTAGATGTGCAACAGAGGCTTTCTAATCACATTAGAGTAGGAATAGAGGAGGATGGTGTTGAGTATGGTGTTGAAAAGCTACCCATTGAGTTTGAAGACCTCCCCTATTACTGCTCTCATCGTAAATGCATAGGACATTATGAAGATCAATGCATTCAGCTTCACCCTGAGATAAGGAAGCCTAGACAGCAGTGGATGGATACTAAGGGCCCTAGAAACCCAATGGTACTAATTGAGATCAACAGGGTGCCTCCACAGCTAGCTAAGATTCATACTGTTAAACTTGCTCTGAATACAGTCCTTTTGATTCTAAAAGATCAAGAGAATGGTGCTGGATCATCTGGAGTTTCTGCACAAGAAAAGGAAAGAACCATACAAGCTCAGAAGCCAGCACGAAAACCTGTTACAAAAGTCCAACAAAACCATTTCCACAGAAACCAAAAGGTTAAAAAAAACTATATCCCTAAACCTGTGATAACTGGCCCTTGCCCAGTTATAGCAATGGAAATTCCCCAGACTTCTACTCAACTGGTGATAGAGATGGACTCACAGGAACAACACAACTTGGCTCTTTCTAAGGATTTGCATCATAACTCATACCATGTGGATAGCTATAGCTCTGACGATATCTGTGAATTTGTGCTTGAATCTCCACTACAGACAACCTCAACATCCACAGGGGCTACAAATCCAGATAGATCACCACTCTCTCAACCTCTTACTTCTTCTGATGGTTTCATCACACCGAAGCACATGAGGCATATCAGGGACTCCTGAGATGATATAAACCTGAGAATGTCTGCAGGTAATTCATCTCCAATAAATCCATATAAAGCTGACCAGTTTCTTTTCTTATCCCAAGACAGAAACATGAACCAATTTATGCCATTGATAATGGAGGAAGAGGAGGAAAGTACTCTCAGAGAGGAAGACATTTTCAAGGAGGTAGATGAATCCCTCTCAGATAGCTCCACAGAAGACACTTTTACATCTTCTCTACCATCCCCACAGAAAGGTAAGGGCAAGGTGAGTACAACCAAGGTCCCCTTAAGAACCTTTTTTACACAAGTTAATAGATTCATGACTGGATCTTCAAACAGCCATAAAAATGATTTTTAATGTGTATAAACCTAAAAAACAAAGTGCTTGTGTGGAATATAAGAGGAATGGATACATCTCTAGATAGATTGGAAAGCATGATCATTAAATAAAACTTTCAACTCATCTGTCTTATTGAGCCTAAGCATAAAATTGATGAATGCATATGTTACATGAAAAAGTTTCATTACAGTCATTGTTTACAAGCTGTTTCAGGCAATATCTGGCCATGTGGAATGATGACTTGCATGTAGTTCTCAAACAGGATCATGATCAATTCTTGCATGTTTCAATTTCATGTCAATTCTCTAATGTCATATTTGATGCTGCTTTTGTGTATGCTGCTAGAAATCTAAGAAATAGAAGGACCCTCTCGAATAGTTCAAAATTGCTTACATGCCCTGATACTATCTTTATAGGTGATTTTAATGCCATGAATTCTGTTTCTGAATATAAAGGACCAGTTTCTCCTAATCTAGCCAGTATTTCAGAGTTCAACCAATTCATTGGTAGCTTAGCTTTGGAAAATGTTAACACAGTAGCTAACATTTTTACATGGACCAATGCTAGACTAAGATCCCCAACCATAGAGAAACTAGACAGGGGCTTGTGCACTTCTTCTTGGAATTTGAGGTTTCCATCTTCATCTATCCAAGTCCTAAACAAGCTATCATCTGATCACTGTCCTTTGTTTTTACAAATTGGCAGTCACATCCCATCTAGTCCCAAGCCTTTTAGATTTTTAAATACATGGCTTAAAAGAAAAGAACTCATGCCTTTCATTAAGGAAAACTGGGAACAGTACCTAATTGAGGATGGCATGTTAGGTTTTTTCTTAAAGCTACAAAGACTGAAAAAGAGCTTAAAAATATGGAATAAAGAAGTCTTTGGAGATATAAAAAAAATGTAGAAGTGGCTGAAGAAGCTCTTAGAATTCAGGAAATACAGTATGACACCTTCACCAATGATCATGATTTTTCTGAACTCAATAGGAAAAAAGCCTTGTTACTTAGGGCAATCAAAGAGAGGAAAAATTTCTTGAAACATAAATCCAGAGTCAGATGGTTGAAGAATGGTGATGAAAACACAAGTTTTTTCCATAACTCTGTCAAAGAGAAAAGGAAAAGACTTAGTATCACCAAAGTCAGGGGTAGGGATGGGAAATGGCTGGATGATAATCTTGAAATAGAAAATGGAGTTGTCTCATACTAGGAGGAATTGCTATCATCATCTAGTCATCCAGGCCAAGGCCTTTTTTACTCTCATTTTTTATCTAAAATCCCAAACTGTATCACTTCTGAGGAAAATGATATCTTAATCCTCACTGCCACTCATGAGGAGGTCAAGAGCATTGTTTTTAACCTCAATAAAACAGTGATCTTGGCCCTGATGGATTCTCAGCTTCTTTCTATATTAAATGTTGGGATATTATATCCATGGATGTTACAAAGGTTGTCAATGAATTCCTATCAACAACTAAGATCCCCAGAGGAATATCCTCTACATGGATAACACTCATTCCAAACAAAGTCTCCCCTATATCTTTTGATGACTTTAGACCTATTTCCCTATCCAATGTCATCAACAAGATTTTTACAAAACTGTTAATGGAAAGTATGAAACCACTTATGCATAAGCTGATTTCTCCTAACCAAACAGCCTTCATGAAAGACATAGATATTTCATATAATATTCTCTATCTAAATGAAATGGTCAGGCACATCAATAGGAAAAATAGGAACCCTAACTGTATTTTTAAACTAGATCATAGGAAGGCATTTGATAGAGTTAGTTGGTCTTTTTTAAACAGTGTATTGCTTAAATTTGGTTTCCATGGTCTGTTTGTTCACTGTATAATGAAAAATCTGGCACACTCATGGTTTTCAGCTTTGGTAAATGGTAAGCCACGTGGTTTCTTCAAACCAAGCAGAGGTATAAAGCAAGGGGATCCCCTCTCTCCTTTTCTCTTTAACATTTTTTCAGAATCATTTACTAGGTTCATTTCCTTTGCTTTTCAAACTGGCAAGTTGCTTTATTATGATCTACCAAGGAATGCAATTAACATTTCCCATCTACCTTATGCTGATGACACTATTATTTTCATGCAAGCCTCTAAAATAAGTCTCACCAGGCTTAAGGCTTTTTAAATACAGTTTGAGATAGTTACTGAGCAAAAGATCAACTTTAAAAAAAGTGATTTTTATGTGGGTAGAAATGCATCTGTAGGCAAGGTACATCAGATTAGGAATATCCTAGGGATGAAGCATGGTAGTTTTCTATTTAAGTACCTTGGATGTCCAATAATCCAAGGTAAAGCTTTAAACATTCATTTCCAACCTGTGGTAGAAATGGTGGAAAAAAGGCTAAGTAACTGGAAAAATAAATGGCTATCCTCTGGTCGAAAGCTCACTCTCATATAATCATGCATCTATTCTCCGCCATAACATGTTTTTTCAGTGCTAACCCCAACAAAACACATCATCAAGGTCATCACTAGGCTGATCTCAATTTTCTTCTGGGGAGAATCTGATTTAAAACCTAAAAAAACCTAGAGAAAATGGCATGGTCTGTGTTTTCCTACCACACAAAATGGTTTGGGTTTTAGGTCTTTTTCCACCATCATACTTGCATGCTCTGTAAAACTGTGGTGGAAATACCAAATCGCATCTGCCTCATGGACCCATTTCATTGCATCTCTACCTTCTTCATATAGAACTTCATCCATATGGAGAAGGATTAGTCTTGTAGATGAGTTTGCTACACAACACATCAGAGTCTTACATGGAGTTGGAACATGTAGTTTCTGGAACACTAAATGGACCCAATGGGGAGCTATGATTGACCTTGTACATCATGCTCATACCATAATTCCAGAAACTGCATCTGCAGCTAACTTCATCAATAACAAGTCTATATTTCCGCCCTCCATAGCACCATGGTTTCCATCTGATGTCTTAATTTTTTGCAGGAGGCTACTATTCAGACACATAGGGAGGACCTACTCATATGGAAACCTGAGCTTAGAGGAAAGTTTTCTTTCAGATCATCATATTTGATGCTCAAAGAACAAAGAGGTACATCTCAATCCTTCTCAAAACTCTGGAACAAAAGAATCCCAAAGAAGATATCCATCTTCATGTGGAGAGTTTTTAACTCATTATTGCCTTTTTATAATGTATTCATGCATTATGGTTTTCAAATTGCATTCAAGTGTTGTTTCTGTAATGCTACTGATTCCATTGATCACTTTTTCAATGAGTGACATCTATATGTTCAAACTTGGAAACATGCTCTGTGCCTAGTTGGTATTATAGATCAAACTTTCTCTAATATCTGGGCCAGACTAGCTTACTTTTTGTCATACACTGGTTACACATCACTGCAATCCACTCTAACTCAGAATATAGCCTCATATATTTGCTGGAGTTTATGGAAGGCAAGGAATAAGATGCTCTTTGAAAATGTTAAACCTAATGCCAATGCTTTATTGAATGAAATCAAAGAAATGGTGTCTTATTCCTTTATTGCTAAACATGTTTACATTGACAAACAATTTGACATTGACATGTACTCCAACAATCTGATACCTCTATGCACCAGGCCTCCAAAGGCAAGAATCATCCCAGTTAAGTGGATAAAACCAATACATGGTTTTAAAATAAATGTAGATGCTTCCTGGTCAAATGGTAAAGCTGGTATTGCCTGCATAATTAGGAACTTATTTGGACTGTTTATGACTGCTTTTGTGTGTTTCACTGATGCTTCCTCTCCACCGGAAGCTGAGCTTAGAGCAATAAAACATGGAATCCTGTATGGTAAATATATAGGGTTACATAGTTTTATTACTGAATCTGATTGCCTGGTTGGTATTTCCATGATTTTAAATCCAATTACTGCTCACTGGAAACTTTTTAACTTATCAGATGAAATAAATAGGCTTTTAGTTGATATCCATTTGCATCATGTTCTTAGAGAGGCCAATACAGTTGCTGATGCTCTAGAAAATCTTTCTTTCCAAAATTCTATCACTTATGCATTGTCCACTCTCCCTCCATACATCAAAGCCCTCCATACATCAAAGCCCTTATAGATATGGATCTTAAAGAAGTCCCAAATTTGAGAATAATGGATCAGAATAGATACTGCTGAGTTCTTCTCTTATGACAGGTACAACAGGAGGCCAGCACTGCAAAGGTGCTTGACTGATCAGGATTCATAAGAGATGGAATATGGAGATCCAAACTACAGATGCTAAAGATGCTCCATACCAAACTGCACTACACTAGATTCCAACTACAGATGGAGTTCTTTGGAGATTTTAAGAATGGGAAGAAAATAATCCATATGCTGACTTGTGTCTCACTTTGATTCACTAAAAAGCAAGTAGATTATCTTTTCTCCCTAACTTAACTTCCTCCCTTTCTCTACTGCAGAATGAGTTATTCTCCTAACTCATTCCTTTATATGGCATTTTTTGGCCTGTGTAGTTACTTTCTACACATATACAGCTCTTTTGTAAGCTGTTATCTAAGCCTCCATGACTAGTTTTAGGTTTTTTAGATGTTTCACTTTTTTCATTTTCTACTTGTAACTATACTCTTGTAATCCTTTTTATTTTTAATGGTTTGGGGAAGGCAATATACACCCCCACCTACGGTGGTTCACCTTAAAAAAAAAACTCATTAGTACTCATCCAAAAATATATCTACTACCAAGAACTAACTGACTCGACAAATGTTGTACCGTATTTGTACTGATTCGTGGCAGTCAGAGATAGGCTGAGATTGGACCCCGAAGGGCTAGTGTATATAGACGTATTTCCATCAACCAAGATGTGCTATTAGAGATGTGCCATTGTTAATTAAGTGGTGTTATGTGCATGCCCATATATGAGGGTTGTGATATGTACATGTAAGATTTATGTGATCTCGTTACATTTATGCTCTAAATCATATACGATCGAGGGTGTGAGATGGATATTTGAGATTTATATGAACTCGTTAGGTTTGTGATCTAAATCTTAATTTCCTAATGTGTCTAAGTTTTAATAGTGGTTTAGCATATGAGGATGGTGATATTGACTTGTGAGATTTATATGATTTTGTTATGTTTATGATCTAAATCCGAATTATAATCAAATGGTGTTATATGTAAGAGCAAGTCCAACAGCTTCCCCAAGTTGGGGGATTTCAATAAATATAGGGAATATGAGCCATTTTTCAGCTCCAACAGATTCCCTATCTCATTCCCCAACTTGGGGATTTTGAAGAAATCTACATGTTGCTTCCCCAAATATGTAGAGAGAAAAAAAAAACTTGGGGAACCAAAATTTAATGCTTACTGCATTTATATTGATCCTTTACCTTTCTTTATTAGTTTTATAATTCAAATACATATATTTCAAATGTGATTATCTTTAATTGTATATAATAAAGAATTATAAGAAATATATATTATTAAATTTCATATTATGGCGAACAAAACAAGATCATACATGACTATGTTCACATGTACATAAAAATTTGAATATTGTCATGTGAGATCTTGTTATGTTCGTTTTAATGTATATTTTAATAATATATATTTTTCACGTTTTTTTATCATACGTAATTTAAAATATTAAGATTCTAAAATATATTTGAATGATGAAAAAACAATAATAAAGAGATAAAATACTGAAATTTAATGCACATGCATTAAATTCTAATCCCCGCACTAGGAAAGCTGTTGGAGTTGAAGCAAAAAAAAAAGGGAATATGGGGATGTAGTACTATATCTTGGAGAATCTTGTAGGGAAGCTGTTGGACTTGCTCTAAGGATATTCATGTATGAGGGCGGTAACATGGGATCCTTTAAATTTGTATGATTTTGGCCTCGTTTGGCTATCAGCGTTTAACTATTAGCTGTTAGCGAATTTTATTAGCTGTTAGCTATTAGCGGATTTTATTAGCTATTTTAACTAGCGGTTTGACTAACATTTTGTATATGAGTGTTTGGCAAATTATAATTAGTTGATAGATGTTTCATTACATTAAATGACTGAAATAGACATTAGTACAACTTATTATTAATTATTTTTTTGTAGTGTTACTTGTTTATCGAAAATTATTATCACTTATATATTTATTTATTTTCATGATATTTGTTATTGAATTAATATTACTTTATTAGTGTAACTACATTTATTTAAGAATTTGTTTTAGAACTAAAATACTACAAATTTTTATATCGGAATATATTATGGTGTACCATTTTAATTTCAATATTTGTAATATTTTAAAAATTAATTAGTATTGTAAAAGAGCTTATAAAATGTACGGACACAAATATATTAACGTGTGTTGAATTTTGTCGTTTGAATTGTACGTACAAAATTATTAATTTAAAGGAATTTGATTAATTAAGAAAAGGAAATTTGTGAGTAATAAGGATAAAAATGATATTGTGTAATATTTCTTTGATTAAGTTTTTACAAACGCTGCTCTTTCATGCGTTTCAGAAACGAGAGGTTTCACAAAAAACCTAATTAGAAAACTCTCCTCACCAAAATTTCTTTTTTTAAAAATCAAATTACTAAACTAATTTTCATGGTAAACTAATTTGGTCATGCCTCTTGGGTGAGCTGTCTCACCCAAGAATTGGTCAACTAATTTTCACGGGCAATATATTAAATCATGTTTTCTTACTATTCATCAAATCAAATTATGCGTGCGTTACATATTTGTGGACGTACAATTTATTATTTAGATTATTTTTTAATTTTTAATTTTTAATTTTAGTATTTCATATATTAATATTAAAATATCCGAGCTAAACATAAAGGGAAAATTGGGATTAAGAGGAGTGGAACATTAGAAATTGGAAAATGGGGTGTAAATTTCACATAATTTCTGAAAAGGGCAGTGAATAATTAAATTAATTTTAATTAATATAATTATTAATACAAAGACAACAATACCCTTATTTCTATTATTTTTATTTAGATTGGATGTGCTTAGTTAAATTTAGTTTAGTTTCAATAAGTTTACTCCAATATCTAAATAAATGTATTTATATTCAAATTAGTCCAATTTAGCCCTGTGTCATTTTATGTAGTTTTGGTTCAATTCAATTTAGTTCACTTTAGTAGTTTTCGATTCAGTTTCATTTCATTAAATTATATGAATTCACTCAAATTTAGTTGAATTCAGTTCAATTTCTTTCCCTCTTAGTTCAATTTAATTTAACTTTATTCAGATCATTCAAAATTGGACGAATTCAATTCAATTTAAGTTCACTTTTTTTTAGTTTAATTCAGTCCCGCTTCATTAAATTTAATAAAATTTTTGGTTAAAATTAAATCCAAGTCAATTCATATCCATCTAAAAAATAATATTTGCTTTTATTTAGTTCAATTCAATTCAATTTGGTTGACTAAAACCATTTATACTTTGCTAAATTTAATTTAATTAAGCTCCATCATTTTTTTTCAGATTTATTAATACAATTTAGTTCACTTCCTTGGAATTTAAGTCAATTAAGTTTCATCAAGTTCATAGGAATTGGACATCTTTGAGCTGAATTGAAAAGATTTGATTAGAAATAAATTTCATTTAAATTGGAGTAAAATAAATATAGCTAAACTGAATTTAACTAAATATAAGAGATCTAAATGAAAAATAAGGGTATTGTTGTCTTTATATAAGTAATCATATTAATTAAAATTAAGTTGATTATTCACTACCTTTTTCAGAAATTATGTGAAACTTACACCCACTTTCCAATTTCTAATGTTCCACTGTCCTTAATCCCAATTTTCCCAAACATATATTACTATGAAAATTTCAATCATTTTAATTTTAAAAATCAAAATGGGTATATTAATATAGAATAATATTTTAAATAACAAATAACATAAATAAATATATAGGTAATAAAAATAATTTTTGATACTTCAAAACAAATAACATACTACGTAGAAGAAATTATTCATAAATTATACTTATGTCTGTTTCAGTCTTTTAACGTAACAAAACAGGTATAAGCTAATTGTCATTTGCCAAACACTTAAATACAAACCGCTAGTCAAAACAGCTAATAAAATCCGCTAACAACTATGCGATAATAGAATTCGCTAACAGGTAACAGATAACGGCTAAACGCTGATGTCCAAACGAGTCCATTATCTAAATCTAAAATTCATAATGTATCCTTGTTTAAACAAGTAGTATCGTATGTCATTAAGTAGTGTTATATTTAGGAAATCCCTTGTTGAATTATGCACACCATATATTCTTTAAATATCAAAACTTTATGATTCTCTTCTAAGGCCCTGTTTACTAGAACTTATTTCTTGATGTACTGAACTGAACTGAATTGAATTGAACTGAACTGAACTGAACTGAACTGAACTGAACTGAAGTGAAAATTGATGTATTGAAAAATGGAATAAGCATGACTGAATTAACCTGAATTTCATCAAATTGCATTTTCACTGAACTGAACTGAATTGAACTGAACTGAACTGAACTGATCTACAGATAAGCTCTGGTAAACAGGGCCTAAATATGTATAATTCAATTTATCAGTAGTCAAAGTTTAAAATATCTTTACAAAATTGGCGGTCAAACGAAATATTTATTTATTAGTAAAGTTAAAAGCCAATTTATTTATGATTCACTTATAATTGTATATACTCCTTTCGTCCCAACTACATCAGCACGTTAACTATTTATAAAGTCAAAATCACTTAACACTGACTTTAAAATTGAATTTTTATATGATCTAGAAACTATCATATTTGATTTTGTTAGATTTATAACATCACACATTTTCAAAATTAAAAACATAAATGATGGAGTATTTTCTTAGTCGATTAACAAAAGTCAACATATACAGATTGAGATAAGAAGAATGAGAGCAATTTATCAATAGTCAAAGTCAAAAATATTTTTATAAAGATTGGCAGTCAAATAGAATACTCAGTATTTATTACTAGTAAAAGTTAAAACTCGGAAATTTTAACTAAATTTGGAACACAAAAGACATAATATTTGAAAAGTTAAAAGGCAATTGTGTTTATGATTCACTTCTTATTATATATATTTCCCCCCAACTGCATCTGCAATTACCTCCCAACGTCAAACAACTTAACTTTGACCTTAAATTGAATTTACAAATGATCTAGAAATATCATATTTGATCTTGTTAGATTTATAATATCATACATTTTCAAACTTAAACACATTAGTGATCAAGCATTTTCTTAAAAGTCAACATATGCAGATTGAGATGTGAGTCAAGTGACAGATGAGAGTAATCAAATTTATCAATAGTCAAAGTCAAAAATATGTTTATGAAAATTGGCGGTCCGTATTTATTATTAGTAAAAGTTAAAAGCCATTTTAGTTAATAAACTCAAAAAATTTAACTAAATTTGGAACACAAAAGACATAATATTGGAAAAGTTAAAAGCCAATTGTATTTATGATTCACTTCTTATTATACATATTTCCTCCCAACTGCAACTAGTTATAAATCCAAACCACTTAACTTTGATTTGACGTTAAATTAAATTTATAAATGATCTAGATTTTATCTTACTTGATCTGGTTAGATTTATAATATCACACAACCATTTTCTTAAAAGTCAATATATGTAAATGTAGATATAACGGATGAGAGTAATTAAATTTATCAATAGTTAAAGTCAAAAATATCTTTTTAAAATGGGCGGTCAAATAGAATACTCCGTATTTATTATTAGTAAAAGTTAAAATCCATTTTAGTTAATAAAACTCGGAAATTTTAACTAAATTGGAACACAAAAGACATACTAGTGGGAATATTGCACGAACAAAGATAAAAATAACGTTGCTTTCCATGTTGAATGGCCAAAAGGGAACCACCACTTCACAGTTTAGACACATCTCACGTCCCAAAATATCGTATCCCGATAAATGAGAAAAGAAACGAGCAATCGTACTTGACTATAAATAGGCCCTGTCCAATAGCGCACAAAACCAGCACCACCAGCACCTACCAGCACCCACCAGCACCTACCAGCACCTATCAGCACCCACCAGCACCTATCAGCACCCACCAGCACCTATCAGCACCCACCAGCACTTATCAGCACCCACCAGCACCTCTATCAGCACCCACCAGCACCTACCAGCACCTACCAGCACTTGTCACTATTCACAAACATGAATTGTTTAAATTTTTTTTTTTACAACAAAATGATGATTTCTCTTTAAAATTAGTTTCACAATGTTTTGTATGAATTATCATTCTTCAAATATATAGTTTCATAATTATTAATCATTTTTCAAATCTATTTAAATAACAATTTCGTACTAGTAAATCAATATTATAAATAACTATTTTACAACTGTTACAAACATATTCGTACTTCCAATAATATTACAAATCACATATACTACTAATCGCTATCATCTAATGATTCATCTTCGCCAACATCACTACCTTCTAAATCAACATCTCCTAAATGCCAAATTTGTAAGGCAATACTCTCACGCACTTCGTTCATAGCAGTTTTTCGATCATCATCGTACAAACCTGAATCACTACTTCCTACACCCTCAGGATGATCTAACACGGGAATGTCTAGTTGTTGCATGCGAATGAAGTTATGAAGTGTGAAACATGCAACAATTGATTAATACAAAATTACATGTCTCCAAAGTAAAATCATATTATTAATATAAATTTTTTAAATTTATAAAATTTATATTAATAATATGTACATGAATATACATATAATTTATTTATTTTTGGTTACAGTTATTGTATTCACCACTTCTTTAAAACAGTTAAGTTTAATTAATCATTAGTGTATCATAAAATAATATCGTGTTAATTAAACTTATGTTTAACTTATCAAAAAATAGTAAATGTAAGTCAACATATAACATTGACATTATTTTATTAATCACAGTACATAATTATGTACATCATAATTATACAATTTTAATTTAATTTAAATACCCTACCAGCACCTACCAGCACCTACCAGCACCTTCCAGCACCTTCCAGCACCTACCAGCACCTATCAGCACCTACCAGCACCTACCAGCACCTTCCAGCACCTACCAGCACCTACCAGCACCTACCAGCACCTACCAGCATCTACCAGCACCTACCAGCACCTACCAGCACCTATTACCTGTACCAGCACCCTATTGGACAGGGCCATAGAGTACATAATACCGATATAAATAGAAAAAGATAAAAAAAAATCCCATCTCGGCAGACGACTTGGACGTAACTCAACCTGAATATTCAACTCTAATTGAATCCCCACATTCAAATCCGCTTCCTCCTACTCGCCTTTTTCCCCACTTCACGCAACGATCAGTTCTCTGATAACCTCACGCGCCTATAAGATAACTTATCCCCAACCAGTGATACGCAGATCAGCTTATCAGAGATAGGTCAGTGGAAAAAGATAGACTCCTGCCAAACGCATCGAAGATAGCGAGACCGAGTCCTTTCCCCACCACCACCATCACCATAACCCCTTCCTACCATTTCTATAAATCTCTCTCCCTTTCTCTCTCTACCTCCAAACCAGCTCAATTCCATCCCGAGCTTTCTCTCACTAGTTTCAATTATCCGCCTCCCAAATAAATTGAATCTCCGGATTCTGTATCGTTTCCGCCCTGCAATTCTCTGTGCTCAGCTAGGGAGTTGCAGTTGTCGTGGTTGTTCGGCGGCCGGTTGTTGAAACCCTAGGAATTCGCCGTCGGTGGTGGGTCAGGTTCGCCGTACGGGTCCGGGACGGTGCTCCGGGTTCAGGTACGCCTTCGATCTGATAGAGCGTGGGGTTGAATCGGAACGGAAATGTCGTCTCTGAGTAGGGAGCTCGTTTTCCTCATACTTCAATTTCTCGAAGAGGAAAAGTTTAAGGAGTCGGTCCACAGGTATAATCTTTTGTTTTTATTTGAATTCCTGTTTTATTCGTTTGTATGTAATAGTTGTTGAGTGTTTAATTGGTGTACGTTTTTTCTGCTGTTTTTGTGTTTGATTTGGGTAAAAAATTTATTTACAGAGGGCTGTTTATGTGAATTGTCGGCCTGCATTTGGGAAAATTGGTTTAAAGTTTGGATTTTTATGAGGTTTTGAGTACGCGAAACTGGTTGTTTCATTTGCATGTATGAAGAATTTTGTGTGCATTGGGTGTTTGGAGTAAGGGCGTGTATCATGATTTGACTGGTGTGTTTTGCAGGCTTGAACAGGAGTCCGGGTTTTTCTTCAACATGAAGTACTTTGAGGAGAAAGTGCATGCTGGTGAATGGGACGAGGTTGAGAAGTACTTGTCAGGATTCACCAAGGTTGATGATAATAGGTACTCCATGAAGATCTTTTTTGAAATAAGGAAGCAGAAGTACCTTGAAGCTCTTGACAGGTACGGCAAAATATTTGTTGCATGCGAAAATATTTTTTTGCATTTTGTTATTTTGGATGTGTTTTGTATCTCACGACATTTGTTGATTACGGTTACTTGTTCTAAATCAAATCTTTATGATCAGGCAAGATAAGGCGAAAGCTGTTGACATATTGGTCAATGATTTGAAAGTGTTCTCGACATTCAATGAGGATCTGTACAAAGAAATAACTCAGCTCTTAACGCTCACCAATTTCAGGTATTGGTCTTTACTTTTTCAATTGTCGCCGTGCTTAATGCTGAACTGGTAAATACTCTCTGTGTCGCCAGAGTATTTGCCAAATGCATTGACGTGTTTCTGTATCAAACTTTCTATACTCTATATATAGGATATAATTATTCATCATTGCAAATTTGCAGGGAAAATGAACAGCTTTCAAAGTATGGTGACACCAAGACAGCTCGAAGTATAATGTTGATAGAGTTGAAAAAGTTAATTGAAGCCAATCCTCTTTTCCGTGAGAAGCTTGTATTTCCTACTTTAAAAGCATCTAGGCTGCGGACTTTGATCAATCAAAGGTAATATTATGGACTACTTTCATCCGCTTCCTTATCATTCATACCGTTTCATTGTGTTTTGGTGATTACGTATCTCTGATGTGGCATTTGCAGTTTGAACTGGCAGCATCAGCTCTGTAAGAATCCTAGGCCAAACCCAGATATTAAGACTTTATTCACAGACCATACTTGCAACCCTCCCAATGGTGCTCTTGCTCCTGGTCCTGTCAATCTTCCTGCTGCTGCTGTGGCAAAGCCCGCTGGTTATACGGCACTTGGAGCACACGGGGTATATTATACCATCTCTCTACTGAGAAAAAGAATACTTTGTACTAGTGCAACAAATGTAGCAACTTTTACAGAATTTGTTGGACCTTTTGAGGAAGATTTTTAGTATAAGATCATGCTCAATCTTGCTTTGCATATTATGTGGCTTCTTACCTTATATATGGTTTTTTTTCTTTCTCTTTCAGCCATTTCCACCTACAGCTGCTGCTGCCAATGCAAATGCTTTAGCAGGTTGGATGGCAAACGCAACTGCTTCTTCATCAGTTCAAGCAGCTGTTGTGACTGCATCCTCTTTACCAGTTCCCCCTAATCAAGGTTTGCATGCTATAAATATTTGGTTTGTCTATTTCCTTGTCTTACCACCCCATCCAACTGGTCCAGGGTAGTGATATGTAGTATAAATGTGAAAAGAATCATTGAAGTGTTTTAATTCTGTTGTGAATGTAAATGTTAATGACTTTTCCTGTCCTTTGGTGCTTGTGGCTACAGTTTCTATGTTGAAGCGTCCAATTACGCCTCCTGCTACATTGGGCATGGTTGAGTACCCAGGTGGGGAGCATGAGCAGTTGATGAAACGTCTGCGCCCAGCACAGTCAGTTGAGGAGGTAATGTGGATATATGTTCATAAAAAAATCCATTTCCTTGAGTTTCTCTGCTGAGTATTATATATGCAGCAACTTTTTTAAATCTTCTTCTTCCATATTATTTTTGCAATTTTCAGGTCACTTATCCTACTTCTCGTCAACAACCATCATGGTCCCTAGATGACCTGCCGAGAAATGTTGCTTTTACCTTGCATCAAGGATCTGCTGTCACCACTATGGATTTCCATCCTTCTCACCAGACATTGCTTCTTGGTAATGTGAACCTGCTGAAGGTCTTCAGCACTTATTAGTGGACCTAAGTTTAGTTTGATCATATGATTTGGTTCTTGTTGATCTGAATTTAAGAATCCTATGACAGTTGGCTCTAGTAATGGTGACATTACACTTTGGGAGGTTGGCATGCGAGAGAAGCTGGTTACCAAGCCATTTAAGATATGGGAAATGCAAACTTGTTCCCTGCCATTTCAGGTATTGTCAAGTTTTCTTAATTTTATTGTTTATACATTTCTAAAATTATTTTTATGCAATTTATGTGTTTGTAAGGAACCAGTTTTGTGGCTAGTGCCCTCATTTGGTGCTAGACAATTTGTTAGACTCATTGGTCCTAATCCAATGCAATCAATCATAGTTGATGATTAATTGAACGTATCCTTGTGCATATGATTCATTATTCTAATATTTATCCCACTGCATTTTATGTGCTCCGTTTAATATCACTTTGTTTGTCTCTGTTCTATATTTTGGACAGGCTTCTGCTTCCAAAGATGCACCCTTTTCTGTTAGCCGCGTCACGTGGAGTCCTGATGGGACTTTTGTCGGTATGTCACTGGCCAAATTTGGTCCGTATTGAAGCTATATGATATCTGAATTATTATAAATAATGTTTCATTCGGTATGTTAATAGGGGCTGCATTCTCGAAGCATTTGGTCCATTTGTATGCATATGCTGGACCAAATGATATGCGCCAGCATCTAGAGGTATGTCTTGATTTGCTGGTCTTGATGAGATAAGATTTACATCTTTAGCTTGGCTGCTGATCCGTCATCTTTACAGATTGATGCCCATTCTGGAGCAGTAAATGATCTGGCTTTTGCTCATCCAAATAAACAGTTGTGTGTCGTAACTTGTGGAGATGATAAATTGATTAAGGTAACTAAAATTGATGCCCTGATTCAGTTTTTCTTCGCAAAAAATTTTTCGTCAACCAAAATCTGAAGGAATGCTCTGAAACAGGTCTGGGATTTAACTGGACGTAAGTTATTCAATTTTGAAGGACATGAAGCTCCTGTGTACTCCATTTGTCCTCATCAAAAAGAAAATATCCAGGTACAAAAAACAATATAAATATAAAATGTCTAGATTTATTGGTGTATTTATGATCTAATGGATGGTCTGTTGCAACATGGATTATTTGTAACTTGGGCAACAAGATTCCAAAGATTCTGATTTTAACTTCCTTACAAACTAGGTCTGGATGTTGTGATTGATGCCATTATGATGGTTTTATTATGGATCTCCCATATGTTAAATTGCATAGGCTTGTGTTTGCAAGTTTGGACTCTCTGTGACTTTGTGGAGGTGTTAGATAATACCCCTATTTCTATTATCTTTGTGCTGTTGCAACTAGTCTAAGTGTGAGTTAGTACCTGTGACTATTTAATGATCCGGGAAAAACCTGAGAATTTTACGGAAAGGGTCTCTGTTGTAGTTATTCTCTGCCATAGGTGCTCAGTCTTTTGTTCTGCCTTTTAACCTGTTGCTGCCATCATATTTTGATGTCGATGCTTTCCTGGTCTTTGCTTTTGCAGTTCATTTTTTCAACAGCTATTGATGGGAAAATAAAGGCGTGGTTGTATGACAATATGGGATCCAGAGTTGACTATGATGCTCCTGGACGTTGGTGTACTACAATGCTGTACAGTGCCGATGGTAGTAGGTAAAATTTACATGCTTGTAATGATATATGATATTACTATGAATCTGTCACTCTAACGAGTTCAAAATTTACATTCATTTCTGGTTTAATGATATTTCTTTATTGCAGATTGTTTTCCTGTGGAACTGGCAAAGAAGGGGACTCTTTTCTGGTTGAATGGAATGAAAGTGAAGGTGCCATAAAGAGAAATTATTCTGGGTTTAGAAAGAAATCAACTGGGGTGGTTCAATTTGATACCACTCAAAATCACTTTTTGGCTGTTGGCGAAGACAGTCAGATTAAGTTTTGGGATATGGATAACAATAACATTCTTACCACAACAGAAGCAGATGGTGGTCTTCCGGTAAATATTTCGTTATATATATAGATTAACTTATTGGAAATTATATTTTCTAGTATGAATTAAGCCCTGGGAGAGCTGGTTGTTTGACATGCTTATGTTTTTCAGCCTCTTCCCCGTCTGAGATTCAACAAAGAAGGGAGCCTTCTTGCTGTTACCACTGCAGAAAATGGAATAAAGCTACTTGCAAATGCTGCAGGTATGAGGGCCTTGAGAACTTCTGAGAACCCTGGCTTTGAGGCTCTGAGGTCACCTATAGAAGCTGCTGCAATTAAGGTTCTTGAACTCATGTTCCCCTTTACCTTGGCCCTACTTTAAAGCACTTACTCTAGATAGGCAACTGAGATCAACCTTTTGTACTGAGCAGGTTTCTGGTCCTCCTGTGGCAAGCATTCCTCCTGTTAACTTGAAAGTGGAAAGGAGCTCTCCTGTCAGGCCATCTCCTATTCATGTATGGAATTAGATTTACTAAAATTTTGCTGTCTATTAAGTGGTGAAAATGGGAGGTTATTAAATTACTGTAGTTAGATAAATGTGTCTTATATGCTTGAGGGAAAAACTTGAATTAATGAATTACTGCCAGTAATGATAAATGTGTGGTTGATCTATAATACTGTTGCTTTATACCTGTTGGGTGGAAGCATTTATATGGTGGCGGATTTCTTTGTCTAGTTCAATTTTGTTCCTGTGTTTGATTTTGGTAGTGATTGTTGCTGTCTTTGCATTTCCTTTTGAAGTCTCTGCTTGTTAATGATATTAATTAGTTACGAGGCTAACATAATTGAATTTTGACTAGCAGAATGGAGTTGATTCCATATCTAGAGCAATGGACAATAAACCACGAACTCTGGATGATGTTAAACCCTGGCAACTTGCTGAAATTGTAGATCCTGTTCATTGCCGGATGGTTACCATGCCCGAGAGCACAGATGCTAGTAATAAGGTGTGTGGATCTCATCAATTTTTGGATCTTCCTGTTAATTTGCCTGTGAAAAATTTGATTTTGATACTTATTCTAGGTTGCACGACTACTGTATACAAATTCTGGGGTTGGCCTCTTGGCCCTGGGGTCATCTGGTGTCCAGAAGCTGTGGAAGTGGGCCCGCAATGAACAAAATCCAACTGGAAAGGTAAATGGATTTTTCATTACTTGAATTTCTTTTAAAATTTTTTTTTGCTGGACAAACTTCTGAAGTCAACTGTTTGTTGTATTGAAGGCCACCGCTAACATTGTGCCACAGCATTGGCAACCAAACAGTGGTCTACTGATGACTAATGACGTCTCAGGTGTCAACTTAGAAGAGGCAGTTCCGTGCATTGCTCTCTCAAAGAATGATTCGTATGTAATGTCTGCTGCTGGTGGAAAGGTTTCATTGTTTAACATGATGACTTTCAAGGTATGTTTTTCTAGCAGGTGCTTTGCAATATTTAATTAGCTGAAATAGTAGTTTATGTGTAACTAGAACTCTGTTGATGGTGTGTAGGTGATGACAACCTTTATGCCCCCTCCACCCGCTTCAACTTTCTTAGCATTTCATCCTCAAGATAACAATATTATAGCTATTGGTATGGAGGACTCCACCATTCACATATACAATGTTCGGGTGGATGAGGTATGCATTAACTCCACTCATTACTTCTAATATAAATCGCACAACCTTTGTTAAGTGATATCATGTGATTGCACTTTTCAGGTGAAATCAAAGCTGAAAAGTCATCAAAAGCGCATAACAGGCCTCGCCTTCTCAACTGCCTTAAATATATTGGTTTCTTCAGGTGCCGATGCTCAGGTTAGCTATTGTGGTCCACCATTCTGGTTTGAGCTTTCTATGCGGGTTTGCTGTGTACAAATATGTGGATTGCAATCTTTTTAAGTTTATTGGTGAGAGTTTCTTGATTTGGGTACTTTTATTAATGTTTATCCATGTGATTCATTCACCTGCAGCTCTGCGTTTGGAGCATTGATACATGGGAGAAAAGGAAAACAGTTCCGATACTTCCTGCTGGAAAAGCGCCTACTGGTGACACCCGCGTGCAGTTTCATTCTGATCAGATCAAGTTGTTGGTGTCCCATGAAACTCAACTTGCACTGTATGATATTTCAAAAATGGATCGCATTCGTCAGGTATGAGATTATGCAGAATGTCTTGAATCAAGTTCGCATTTGCTACTATAATATGGACTAAGTACTCTTGTGAATGTTGGCTTTTGCAGTGGGTTCCCCAGGACAGCCTCTCTGCACCTATTTCTTATGCAGCATATTCCTGCAACAGCCAGCTAGTGTATGCCTCATTTTGTGATGGCAACCTGGGTGTGTTCGATGCTGACACCCTAAGGTTAAGATGCCGCATTGCTCCTTCAGCATACTTATCCCAGGCAGTGTTAAACGGGTAAGTAATTTAACTTCTTAAGTTTGATATCAAGTTACTAATTTACTCTTATGCTTTTGAATATGCTGACAAAATCTGCATGTTCTAACAGAAGTCAAGCTGTATACCCGCTTGCTATTGCTGCACATCCCCAGGATCCGAATCAATTTGCTGTTGGGTTGAACGATGGTTCGGTTAAAGTGATTGAACCTCAAGAATCAGAGAGTAAATGGGGAGTAAGTCCACCAGCTGACAATGGGATACTTAATGGCAGGACTGCTTCTTCCTCCAACACCAGCAACCATGGAGGTCCGGATCCTGCTCAAAGATGAGCCAAGTTATTTTTCCTTTTTACATTTTTTTTTTCAGTCACAGCATGCCTTTTAGTCTGTAATTTAATCAGGTCTAGATTGCTAGAGTCAGATAAGATTAGACGGTTGACTAGTGATATGTGTAATTATATACTCTTCATATTTGTTGATTTATATTTGCACCTTTGCTTAGTCATCTTGCAGATTCCTGCTACATTGAACACATAATATGACTATACAGTCAATTTCTTATCCTGTTGAGTGTTCTTGTGTTCTTTTATCACGAATGTTTTATCTTCTTTTTTTAAAATCATATAGAACATAAGATATTTTATAGTAGAAAGAAGAAAAGGCATTGTTTAAATTAATCTCCCATATCTTGATATAATATAGGGGTACAACAAAAGCATAAACTGAAATAAAAAAAATTAAAAAATTAAGCCAAGTACTTAAAGGTGTTGGGGTTTTCGGCGTCCCTCTCCAAATAGTCCCTTGTAATCAAATCCTCAATCCTCTTCTTGATGATCTTGATGTCTGGCTTGAACATGCGGCTTAGCTGCTCGACGCATTCCATGACAAGCTGCTGATAGGCCATGACCTTCCTGCTCTTCATGATCCGAACAAGGGCAGCATCAATGGCATACTTGCGGTCCTTGCCAACATCTTCAACCACCTTCTTCTTCTCGTCGGCAAGGGGAGGATTGGGCACCTTGACCTTCCTCATCTTGTCGTTGAACTGGAACACATCGGTCTTGGAAACAGATTTGGTACTGGGCTCTTTGGTGAGGATCTTGTACTTGAGGCACGAAACCGAATGGAGCGCTCTCAATACGTCATCCTTGGGCTAATTGAGCTGTGTCACAATCTCCTGAAAACTCAGTTTATCAGCTGAATTGAAGAGGAGGAGGAGACAAGCTTGGTAGGGGGAGACCATGAGATCGATTGGTCTGGCATCAAACCTTCCCACGATAGTGCAGCTTCCCATGGAGTGAATCCATGTGAGCTTTCTGTGCTTGGTCTTGTTATGGAAATACTCTTTAAATTTCTCGACGCACTTGACCATCTCCACCGGAAGGCTGATGTCGCTGGACTTGTACGAGGGCCAGAAACCAGTGGTCAGAACAGAGACGCTAAAAGAAACCCGTCATCCTTTTTGTCGGGCCCACACATGCCCTCAAAACCACTATGGCCACTATGGTTTTCTTTGGCCAGAGTAATGTCTGTAACCATGCCCTCCATCTTAGACATGAACTGACCGCCATAGTTCTGTTTAAGCTTGGAGAGGATGGCTTTCTTGTTGGAGAGGATGACGTGAACATCTCGTTCTGTTTAACCAGATTAACCATCTTAGACGTGAACTGACCGCCATAGTTCTGTTTAAGCTTGGAATGAATTTGTATGCATGCCTATATGTAATTATCGAGTGTACATATAGTAAATTTATTTTAACTTATGATTTTGTGATTCTCTGAATGAATGATTTTCATAGAATAATTTATGTTTACTATATTCGTGCATTATTTGTGCGATATTAATGATGATAATTGGTTTTATGCATAATCGTTTGACATATAACTCGTGAAAACGTTTTTGTGCATTATTAGTACAAAAATAATTATGCATAATCCGTATAAAACATATTTGGATTAATTATGGAGAAACGATTTAATGTACATAATTCGTACAATACATTGGTTTCATATAATGTGCATAAATCGGGTTTAGATATCACCATAGTGACTATATCCTATAATGATTTGCATGTGAAAACCATGTCTAAATAAAATTTTAATCTTTCTTATGTTTAAATAGTTACCCACAGGTAGACTATGAATATAAGATGATTAATAATTTATGAAGTGTTTGTATGTGTGTAGACTAAGGATATCCACAGATAACTTAGTTTAAATAAATCACTACATCACTTACTTATGATTCATGAATATGTGACCTTAATGAGATTATAGTGATTACCTACAGGAACACTATAATTCTTTGTCATATTATTCAATTTATTATTGTGTTGTTTATGTTATTTTGAAAGAATGGTGAGATTAGTGGGAGTGATAAAGTTCAAGATGTGGTCATTCAAGAAATTGTGGTAAATTCCGAATGTTGGGAATACTCTTGTTTTTGAAGCATTTAACAATGAGAAAAACCCAGTGAATGATCATCTATACTCCATGATAAAATATCACCAATAATGAGCTTGTAGATTAAGAAACTACATGATGACGTATAGAAAATCAACACATCCACAGATGGTTGGATTTTTTTATTTATATTTTACTCGAAAAGAGGAAAGATTGTCATTAAACACAGGCACTGATGTTATGGTCTCAGACATATTTACGAAAGCATTACCTCCTAAGAACATTATGAAACATACTTACAGTTTGGGTCTTGAGGAGAGCTATTATGTTGTATGCTTTATGTTTAGCCTTTGTTTGACGTTTATTTGAAATCTCTTATGATTTTACATCTTTTATGTATTCTGTTTCCCTTGTGCACACACATTATTGTTTTGGGATTTATGATAACAGAATTAGTCTTTATTTAAGACATTAAAGGGACCATTATGAAAACTCCTACTTATGTTTATGGTTTAGCTATGAAGGTATTAAATGTAGTACATGAAAGGGGTCATTTTACAGAATGATTTGTGACCGCCATGACTCTCATTGATTACTACATTAGTCAAAACACTTATGATGACCAAATGAATGAGGTTTAGCATTTTATGTCGGCCTTATGATTCCTGATAGAAAACATTAAAGGATACTAATAACGACCAAGTGGGAGACTGTAAGAAAATTATTTCTTTCCTATTATGTGGTCTTATATTAATCAATTTTCTTATTGGAATATTGTTATTCCATGATATATTTGGTGACTTATTAAATTAAGTGTAAAGAAATATTTCCTAATAATTTTCACTTTGATGGACGGTTGAGATTAATTCTACGGAATCCTGATGAGGATTTAGGTCCTCTCTCCACCTATAAATTCATGTCTTTGTTCCATTCAAAAGGCATGCTAAAGTCATCTTTATGAAGATGCTTACGATTAGACTTATGATGAATCCTTATGAGTAACATCCTGATGAATTTGATTTGATTGCTGCTGATTCACTCAACACATAAAGTTCATATAGGCAAGGGGAGAGAAACCTAAACTTCTACACAGATCTGGCAGATTCAGGATATCGAAATCTCCGCTACAATGAGTGGAGGTAAGTAATTCTATAAAATCCTGATGATTCTATTACGTGATTGATCTAGATGCTTAAAGATCTTAGGGACATTTATGTCATTTAAAATTATGCTTAAAGCTTAACCACCTTCTCCAGCTCCTCCTCAATTTTCTCACCGGTCAGCTTCTCACTCCCACCTCCCATGAGGATACCGTCGCAGTAAGCAGCGAGGAGCTCGGCGGTGGAGTTGCCAGCCACTGTCTTGTTGCAGAACACCTCAAAAGCCTCCTTGAGCGACTTATGGAAGAGGGAGTTGTTGGCAAAACAGTCCACCACGTATGTGAGGTACTTATCGTGCAGTGCGATAAGCGTCTCGGTCAGTTTGTACTCCTTCTTCTCCGTGGCTGCAACCACCGCTGCTTTTATAATAGCCTCGCCTTCCGTGGTCACGTGTTGCTTGAAGGCCAGGGCAACCGGGTCAAGACCCTTGCTCGAAATCCGCGAGAAAAGCCGATACATTCTGGATAGATCCTCCTTCTTGTCGTCCTTCAGCAAGGCGTTGCAGCCGAAATTTTCCTTCTCCAGGAGCTGAGCCGACACCTTGGTGAGCAGCTCGTGCAGAACCTTCTCCAGCAGCTTGGGTTCCGTCTGCGAGTGAAGATAATGGCCAACTCTATCCTTTTCCCTCCTCAAGCACTCCTCTGCCTTCACCATGTAGTCAGGGCACGAGTCCTGCACAATCCATGTCAGGGCTTTGCGCGAGTAGTACTCAACCGTGTCGGACAGAAAGGCGGCTTCGAAGTCCTTCTCGTACGGAGCCATGTCTCCCAATCCGATTCCGACGTAGATATCCACCGCGTTCTTCATCACGGCGTGGTCCAGTTTCTCGCCCTCTCGCTCGCGGTCAATCAGGTCTATGATCACCTTGCTAGCCATCCCTTTGGTGAGCGGCGCATCGTACACCAGATCCTTAAAACAGGTGATTCCCACCGTGTGCAGAGGCGGGAGCGATCTCCGGGCGGTGAAGTAACGGTCCAGGTAATGGAAGAAGCGACACATCCAACTGACCATGATTTTGTGGTTGTGCCAGGATCTAACCAGCTCCTTGAGGAATATCTCGCCGTCTTTACTTTCCAGGCTCGGAAGCACCGTCGATTTGATGTAGTCAGCAAAAACCTGCCCGTATCTGTCGTACAGCTGTTGGGAATAGTTGTGCGGCGGCTTCTGGGTGCACATGTTGTAGATGTTCATGTAAAGACGCATATATTCATCCGACTCGAATTGCAGGCCGGGGGACATGTTTTCAAGGATATGCTTGAGCTTTGTGATGCCTTCCTGTATCCGGTCCCATCCCTCCTCAAGCAAAATTGTGTCCCTTTTACCGGTCATCATCCTCACGACCGAATCACCGTACGCCGGAAAATCTAAGGTTTATACGCCGGAGGTTTATTCAAGACTGGATTTAGAGAAGCTGATTAAATGTGGTATGGGAATAATGTGGTATGGGAATAGATGGAGCACCAGCCTCACTTTATATAGACCAGTATTCTGAATTAGTATCCCAATCCGATTAGGAATCTAGGGCTCCAAAATCCCTTTCACAGTCTGGAATCCTACACAATTTTAAATACCAGTTTTATTTTTGGAAAATATACAGTTATTTTCCGTTTAGGACATTACTTTCCTATTTTATTTTGTGTAAGAATGGTTAATATTTTACTCCTACCTTGTCCATGTAATTGATAATCCAAATACTTCTTGATTAGGGAATACAGGGCCAAATCCATCGTTACTTTGGAATACTCCTTAATTAAATAAATTTTATTTATTCAGAAATTAGAAAATACATGAATTATTTTCCATTTGTGTAATTTTAGAAATTTAATTTTAATCCTAAACATCCCTACTATATAATTCAATTGCTTCATTAATTACTTGAACCCCGCGGTTTTGAATTTGAATATATATGGAATATATTTGAAAGGTTAATTATTAGATCCATAATCAAAAATATAATTTAAAGATTAATATAATTATAGATTTTGATAATGTTTTGGACATATATAGATACATAAAGGCTTATTATTTGAATTTAAAAGGCTTTCTTAAAATAAATTTTTTATAAAAAAGAAAAAGAAAAAGAAGAAAGGCTTGATTTTTGAAAGGGCGTCGTTGAACTCGAACATTAGTTAAAACACTCTTGAAATTCATAGAAAATACAAAACCATGAAAAAAGAAGAAGTGCATATATCATTGGAAAGTTGAAACATATATATATATAGATCTCTTTTTTTTGCCCGATTTACAAGTACAAAAATAATAGTTAGGTCCTGTTCTCTAGAGATTATTTGAATATTTTTTAGTTCAGATGAGTTCAGATAAACTATTTTTAAGTTCAGATAAAGTTATTTAAGTTCAGATGAGTTCAGATAAATTTTTTTAAGTTCAGATGAGTTCAGATAAAGTTTTTTAAGTTCAGATGAGTTCAGTTCAGTAAACTTATTTAGTTTTCAGATTAGTTAAGTTCAGTAAACTTATTTGTATTTTAGTTCAGTTTAGTCTAAATCAGTTCAATTTTTTATACTTTTTCATGTCAATTCAGTTCAGTTCAGTTCAATATTGTATATTATAATAGTTTAAATAATGCTAAAAATATTTTGTGATTTGACTATCATGCGTCGTAGACCCTCTTCTTTTGAGCTTAATTGTTCGTATTAGTTCAGTTTAATTCCATTCAGTTTAGTTCAGTTTCAATATGATTTGATGAAATTTAGATTAATTTAGTCCTACCGATTCTTTTTTTTTTAATAGATTAATTTCACTTCACTTTAGTTCAGTTCAGTTTAGCTCAACAACAATATAATTTGATGCAATGAATTAAAGTTAATTTATTCATACCGTTTTTTTTCAACACAATAATTTTTACTTCAATTTAGTTCAGTTCAGTTGAGTTTAGTTCTATAAAATATTATTTGTGGAAATTAAGGTTAATTTAGTTATACCAATTATTTTTTTCAACACATTAATTTTTACTTTGATTCAGTTCAGTTCAGATCAGTTTAGTTCTTAAAATATAGGAAATTAGGTTAATTTTGTTATACCAAATATTTTTTTAACACATTAATTTACACTTCCGTTCAGTTTAACTCAGTTCAATTCATCATAAAATAAACTCAGTCATAATGCATCATTCTAATAAATTTCAAATATATTGGAAATGATCATATATATTTTAGCTAGTTTCAATTTAGTTCAGTTCAATTTATCTATATATTTCAATTCAGCTCAGTTATTAAGTTGAAATGAGTTCAGCTAAATTTTTTAAGTACAAATGAGTTCAGTTCAGATAAAGTTTTTTTAAGTTCAGATGAGTACAGATAAAGTTATTTAAGTTCAGATGAGTTCAGATAAAGTTTTTTAAGTTCAGATGAGTTCAGATAAAGTTTTTTAAGTTCAGATAAACTCTTTTTAGTTAAGATAAACTTTTTTAAGTTCAGATGAGTTCAGATAAGTTCAAATACCACGAAGAGAACATGACCTTACTATTAGTATTAATCAAACAAACTTGTATCAAAACCAGCTTAGGCCATGTTCTTTTCACGATATTTGAACTTATCTGAACTTAAAAAAGTTTATCTGAAATAAAAAAAGTTTATCTGAACTTTAAAAAGTTTATCTGAACTTAAAAAACTTTATCTGAACTAATTTGAATTTAAAAAACTTTATCTAAACTCATCTGAACTTAAAAAACTGTATTTGAACTCATTTGAACTGAACTCATTTGTACTTAAAAAATTTAGCTGAACTTATTTGAACTTAAAAACTGAGCTGGATTGAAATATATGGATAAGTTGAATTGAACTAAATTGAAACTAACTAAAAAATATATGATCATTTCCAATATATTTGAAATTTATTAATCTAAATATAACATAATACATTTAATATTAAAATATACTGAACTGAGTTGCACTGATGTAGATAAACTGAACTAAATTGAATTAACAAATATGATCAATTTCAATATATTTGAAATTTATTAATCTTAATATGAAAATAGGTGACAAAGTTGAACTGGAATATATAGATCAACCGAACCGAACTGAACTGAAATAAATATGATATTTTCAAAACACTTGAAATTTAATAATTTGAGTATAACTTAGAATTTGATAGAGTTAATTATTTCTTGTTCAACTGAACTGAACTGGATTGAATTGAACTGAAGTGAAAATTAATGTACCCAAAAAAAGAATCAACATGACTGAATTAACCTGAATTTCATCAAATTATATTTCACTTCAATTTACTGAACTGAACTGAATTGAATTGAATTGAACTGATATATAAAAGTTCTGGCACACAGGGCCTTAATGTTAAAAAATATGATCATGTTTGCTAGCTAAACATATTGATTTGAGTTGAGCTGAAGCATATAGATAACTGAACTAAACTAAATTGAAAATTAATAAGTGTGATGAAAATAAACGGTATGAATAAATTAACCTTAATTAATTGCACCAAATTATATTGTTGCTGAGCTAAACTGAACTGAACTGAAGTGAAATTAATGTATTGAAAAAAAAGAATCGATATGACTAAATTAATCTAAATTTCATCAAATCATATTGAAACTGAACTAAACTGAATGGAATTGAACTGAACTGATATGAACAATTAAGCTCAAAAGATTGAACTGATTTAAACTGAACTAAACTAAATTACAAATAATTTTACTGAACTTAACTTATCTGAAAACTAAAAAGGTTTACTGAACTGAACTCATATGAACTGAAAAAGATTATCTGAACTCATCTGAACTGAAAAAATATTATCTAAACTCATCTAAACTAAAAAACATTTGAACTAAAAAAACTTTATGTGAACTAAAAAATATTCAAATAATCTCTAGAGAACAGGACCTTAAAATAGTATTACCAGGGGTGTTTTTTAGCTTATGTAATTATTGGGGTTTCATCAGATTGATATGGTTGTGACTTGTGTATATGAATAGGCGGGTATAAATGGTGATTTTATTTGATTCATGTTAAAGAATTGTTTTTGAGATTGCATCATATGTGTCTTTGACTGGGGTGAGAAAAGAGGTAGTTGTTGAACTACATAAAAATAAAGGTTAGAAGTCAGAACAAGGAACCACATCAAAATTTCCGGGAGTAAGGAAACAGGAGTGGGGGAAATTGGTAGCTGAAATCCGGAATCCTCTTGACAAGAAAAGGATGTGGCTTGGCACATTTGATAGCGAAGAGGAAGCGACTAAGGCATACCAATTTAAGAAGGCGGAATTTGTTATGATTGTTGCCAAAATGAACAAAACATCAAAGGAGAATAAAGTGAATCGCTCGCATAATTTTCCATCATCTGTTCTTGATGTGGTTACTTCTGATCTCAAGGCCACAAGTACAATTCCCACCAATTCAAAGGATGGTGTTGTGAAAATGGTAAATGTTAATCATCTTACTCGGATCTGTGAAATCGAAGGTGAAGAGGAATTTGATTTGAAAAAGTTTCAGGATATGATGTACTCTTGGTATCTTGAAAAGGGATCGGAAGTGGCAACTCCATCAAATGTTATTAAGCCGCCCTCGGAAGAATTTGGAGCATAGCAACATCCAAGAAAGCTAAGCTGAGTTATGATGAATACCTTCCAAGTTTATCTCCACTTAGTCCAGTACTCAATTTTGAACAAAATATGTGGATTGGCAATAACTTGAAAGTGTTAGGGTTTGAAGAGAATATTGCTACCTATATTCAATAGTTGAAGAAACAAAGTATGAGTTTTCATAAATTCAACATGTTTGGTACTTTATAATTGCTTTAGTTGGTATCTACTATTTATCAATTTTTCTAGCTTCGATTGATTCAAGTGTTTTTCGCCATTAATGGAGTCGCTATTGAAATCCGTTAGAAAAATCACAATCAGTTATAATGATCCCGATGCTACTGATTCAGATTCTGATTCTGAGGTGGATGATTTGAGAAATTCACTATCAGTTCTTCGACAAAAACGCAAAAAGATGGTAATCTTTCGAGATATATTCGCACCATCACCGAAGCCTATATAACTTGGTGGAAATGAGTGCAAAACATCAAAGAAAAATAATTCGAAGGAGAAGGTTCAGCAAAAAAAAACAGTCGGAAGCCGCAGTATGAGCGTTTGAATGCCTAATTCTTTGGGATGGATGGTTTCCGAACCAACAAAATAAAATTAGCCATATATTTTAAGTTGGGTCGACGAATCAACAACCCAAGTATTTTTTTAACACCCTCATTCACACATCCCAAGTCGTGTCAATAAATGTGTTATAAAATGTACAAATTTGCTGATAAGTGAGGTTGACAAATGACAATGGAGATGGTAGGGAAGCTTGGGTGTGCTACCACTCAAGCGAGGATCGTGCCGCTTGCATCCATTATAAGTAGACCGAGTAAGATAAGTCTCACCATATTTTGTGTCATTATCTAGAAGAAATGTGGGAAACTAAGCGATAAGCAACAAACTTTCAAAAACAAACTTTCAGAAATACCGCCTCTTGAGAATTGAGCAATGGCCGCAGCGAATCAGGTCGTCAATCTCGCTGATGTGGTGGTTGTGGGGATCCTGATCCCAATCCGAATCAGGTCGTCAATCTCGCTGATGTGGTGGCTGTTGGGGATCCTAATCCCAATCCGAATCAGAATTTGGTCGTGCTTCCGGCTGCTTTTGACCCTCTTGTGCCTGCTGCGCCTCCGGCTGTTGTTTACCCTCTTGTACCCGATGAAGAGAAGATTTATGCAGTTTATTATACTGTGTGTGGAAAAAGAATGTACTCTCCATTACCCTGTAGAAGTTTAAGGGTTATTTGAAGAATAATCAAACCGATAAGAGGGTAAAAGAGGGAAAGTTACCTTAATGAGCTTTTCGAGAAAACCTTCAATAGGTTTCCCAAAGTTGTGAATCAAGTTCGACTTCGTCTCACTTTTCCTGTAAATTGCAAGTAAAACATAGTGAAAATGAAAAGAGAGAATTATAAATCAACTTCAAAATATTTTAAAATAATAACTTACCAATATGGAACGATAAGAGCAGATGGAATAACAGTAGAGTATTCAACTTGTTTAAGCTCTTCCTTTCCATATGAATCTTGGCAAAGAAAAACCTCATTTTCATCATCATAACCAACAGCGCACATAATATGATCAGTAGTATTGTTCAATCTCTGATCCACTGTAACTTGTGAAGTTTGAAAATGAATCAATCTCTTTTGCAGCTCAATGAACTCGCAAATCTCCATTCCACGTCCCCCAAAAACTAAGAACCGGGTATCTTTCCTCATACCATATTTCTTCATCTCAGCAAGTCCGCAGTGTTGCACAAATGTAGCCGAGAGGATCAGATGTTTATTACATAGACTTTGGTATGCACATGAGCATTTAGTGAAGGGAAAACGTTGCAAGAGATGTCTAAATTACTTGCTTCCAGAGGAGCAAGTGAGCCACGACATTGATTACCCATCAATGTTCGAGGTCTGAGATTGAGGATTGAGATTGAGGTTGAATGGTGCTGTTTCATTAGAGTTCTATGATGTAAAAATAGTTCCGAGTTAAAATAGTTTCCATGAGTTAGTTGTTGGTAAAAACAAATGAGGATTTTGTAGTTGGATATGTAAAACAGTTCGGTTTATGTTCTTGTCTCTTCGGTGGTGATGTGAATGGCATTATTAAGAGTTAAGGCCCTGGAAAGGGCCCAAATTTTTTTATTATAAGGTATTTTATATGTAGTATGACCCTGTTTACTAGAGCTTATTTCTTGATGTACTGAACTGAACTGAAATGAATTGAATTGAACTGAACTGAACTGAACTGAATTGAACTGAACTGAAGTGAAAATTGATGTATTGAAAAATGGAATCAACATGACTGAATTAACCTGAATTTCATCAAATTGCATTTTCACTGAACTGAACTGAACTGAACTGAACTGAACTGAACTGAACTGAACTAAACTGAACTGATCTACAGATAAGCTCTGGTAAACAGGGCCTATATGTATTTATTTTTAAAAGAAAAATTAAATTCTAATTTTTCATAATCAATTTTTTTCCTTTTTTAAATTTTAGAAATCAGTCTCTGCCATTTGCGTCATCTTCTTATCTTTCCTTGTATTTATGGTTTTTATTTCCAACTAATTAAATCATTCATTATTTGATCAATTCCCAAACAGCCCAAGAATGAAATTAACGATATAGCTTTAAATGATCTAATTTTTACTTATTTATATCAAGTTGTCTCTCTCAATCATCTCTACATATAAATTTCAAAAAAATTGTGCTTATACTTTTTTTAGAAAGTTTTTATATATTTTTATACTAATATATAAGGGGTCTCATTTTTTATTTTGAACAGGGCCTCCAAAATGTCGGGGACGTCCCTGAAGACAAGCAACAAACTTTCAAAAGATGTGGTGAAACTATTTGAGATTATTAGCAACGAGGGCATGCATGTTAAGATTTACTAGATCCCAGCCCACAGAAATATAAGACTTTGAATGACGCTCACAAAATATTTTTATAATCTTTCAAGGATATTTTTGATAATAGAATGATATAGTTTCTATTTACTATTTTCTCTTTTCTCTTTCCTTTTCATATTATTTTTTTTGGATCAATTTTGTAAATTTGAGGTGAATTTAATTGATTTCTCGATCGCAGAGGGATTGACCTTCAAACAGTAGCGGTGAATTCATTGAAAACGTCCCATAATAACAAATCAAGTATAACAAACATTATTATTGTTGCCTTCTGCAATCTAGACGTACTCATGGGTAGCATCACATAAGAGACTCTAGTAGAAGGTGGAGACGGAAGACAACTTGTTGCGGCAAGACCATTAGAATTGAGTATAGCAGATAGCAAGCCACAAGAACCGAATTGTAATTCATATGATTTGTTACTGGCAAGAATTTTTTCTTGTATTTTGGCGACATGGGTGTAGTACGTTACAATATTGTGAACACTACGTAATAAGGTTATGAATTGTAACAAAATCGTAAGGTATAGCCCTATATTTCAAGGTTGTGAACTCGTAACATCACCATGATCTCATCTTACTCCCATTTATGCCTTATTAGGCCCTGTCCAATAGGGTGCTGGAATTGGTAGCTGGTTCTGGAAGGTGCTGGAGGGTGTTGAAATTAAATTAAAATTGTATAATTATGATGTACATACTTATGTACTGTGATTAATAAAATAATGCCAATGTTACATTTTATTAGTTGAACATAAGTTTAATTAGTCATAAGTGTATCATAAAATAATATCCAATACAATAACTATAACAAAAAAATGAATAAATTATATGTATACTCCATCTACATATTATTAATATTAATTTTATAATTTTAAAAAATTTATATTAATCTTACAATTTTACTTTAAAAACATGTAATTTTATCCCACGATCTTTTTTCTCACATACGCTTGACTGTCTTGAATAACCAAGTGGTGAATGCCCTATGTTATCTTATCTTCGCGATCCAGGATATCCAAAACAGAAACTTCACAAACGAGATCCCCAAAAATCAGAAACTTTCGCCGACGTCTTACCGCCGACCGCCGTCTGCCGTCCGTCCGCCCGCGGCCGCCCAACCCAGCCTTTGTCCGCCCGAGGCCACCCCAACCCAGCCTCTGTCCGGCCACGCCCGCCCCAGCCTCTGTCCGCGCCCCAGCCCCTGCCCGCGCCCCAGCCTTCTGAATTTCAGGTATTACTTTGGTTTGGTTTTGTTTATTTTTTGTTTCTTATGCTGGATTAAAGGAGGTCAAATAGAGATTTTTTTGAATTTGTTTTATAACTTTCTGGATTGAGTTTCTGGAGTGAGTTTCTGCTTTTGTTGACTTTGTTTTATAGTGTCTTGAAATTTTTTGAAAATGTTATTGAAGTGCTTTACATACCTGTTCTGATCATATTGAACCGGTATAGGACATGTTAGGGATGTGTTCTTCCTCGTTAGGGATGTGCTTGAAATTCTTGGTTTGCGGTTTTAATTATGTGCTACGTGTTGTAAAAATGAACTTATTTTTTATGAATAGTCATTCTTACTCACTATAATTTTTTTAAAGACGATTATGTCTGGGAAGAGCGGTGAAAGGTTTTCTTGGACGTCCGAGCGTTCTAAGATGATAATAAAAATAATGATTCGTCGAAAGATGACAGGATGTACCCAAAATGCATGGGAAGCCTATGCAAAACTGTTTAATAACCAATTACAGGGCATTCAATTTGTGGGAATCAAGCTAGAAATCACCACACCGAACTGATGCGCAAATATAGGGCATATGTTGACTTGTAAAAATTGTCTTGTATATCATTTAACTCGACAACTAGACAAGTTGATGTGATGGAGACGAGTTTGGACCGATACAAATCCTATATTAAGGTATAATTTATTGGTTGATTCATATTTAAATTGTTATTGACATGAAAAAACCTAATTTTGTTTGTTCATAATTACAGAGACACGACAGAGTTGGTACTGCCGTTGCCTAGGGGTGTAAATGAAATGAACCGTTCGTGAACAACTCGCGAACAACTCGATCAAAGTTCGTTTTTGAACTTGGTTTGACCAGTTCGAACTCGAACTCGAGCTCATAAGAGCTAGCTCGATAGACTCGTCGAGATTTTCGAATAGAATTTTTATATAGAATTTTCATATAAATTAATTAAATTTTATTCATTAATGCTTTAACGAGCTCAAACTAGCTCGAGTTCGAGTTCGAACTCAATTTTTTATCGAGCTCACGAGTCGAGTTCGAGCTTTCTAAAAGTTAGACGAATCGAAAATCAGTTCAGTTCAAGAAAAAAAGTTTAGTTTAGTTCAGTTCATATCCTCTTAAATATAATTTTATGATATACAACTCAATGACTCATATTCTCTTTAATATAATAATATTATGATATACAACTCAATGACTCATATCCCCTGAAAAATACATGGCTATGATATTCAACTCAATATATTTTTTTAATATACCATAACCTTTACTTTTTATACATCCAATACCTTTTACGAAATTTTCCTAACACTATAGCCTATGAGCGTTTGGGAATAAATCTATGCAACTAATTGCATTTTAAAATTATACAACAAAGGCACAATTCACAGCCTCTAGCATCAATCAGTTTGGCTACAACAAATTGACTAAAGACTCAAAATTTACCTGACCACTTGTAGGCTCATACAACCGGAGCAACAAATTCACCATAATGCTCTTCCCACTCCCACCAAGCCCAACCTAAAGCATAAAGAAGATGATTGTAAGTTCCAGTAAAGAGCTCATCATGATCTCAATCAAATTCTTAATTGACCTAACAACTTTATTTTTCTTTTTTCTTAGCCCTGACTTTATCATTATCATCATCTCTAATCAATCTGGAAATAATAGTCAAAATAAAATAAAGAGTTGCCCATTGATTGAGGAGGAATGGGGACGGAGAAGGGAAATCTGGTTGAGTTTGCTGAGATGGATATGGGCGGAGTTTTTGTCGAGATCACCGCCCAGTGAGGTCCCATCCTTCTGCAATGACTCATTCTCCTCCCCGTTGGTGATTAGGGGTGTAAATGAACTGAACCGTTCGTGAACAACTCGCGAACAACTCGGTCAAAGTTCGTTTTCAAACTCGGTTTGACCAGTTCGAACTCGAACTCGAGCTCGTTCGTTTATATACGAGCTCGAACTCGAGCTCATAAGAGCCAGCTCGATAGGCTCGTCGAGCAGCTCGAATAGAATTTTTATATAGAATTTTTTTATAAATTAATTAAATTTTATTCATTAATGCTTTAACGAGCTCGAACTAGCTCGAGTTCGAGTTCGAACTCGATTTTTTATCGAGCTCACGAGTCGAGTTCGAACTTTCTAAAAGTCAGACGAATCGAGCTCGAACTAAAATATCTCAACTCGTACGAGCTCGAACTCGATCACGAACACGCAATACGAACTCGAACTCGAACTCGAACATAGGTCTGTTCGAGCTCGACTCGACTCGTTTACAGCTCTAGGTGATTATGTACACATACTCCCTCTTTACTCCACCGGAACCCTAACTTTATCGCTAAATACAAACCATGTCCCAAAATATAGAAGATTACGGTAGAGTAAATACTTAGATTACGGCAAGGGCGCCGAACAAATACTAGAGAAAGATAACAGATACGTGATGCGGGATAGAGAGGGCAAATATTACTTAAATCTCAAACGTCTAACCATGTTCAGATATAAGCTAGAAAAAATCACTTTTTTTTGGGACTCCATTAATACTGGAGGTTCAGACCCACTTAATTACTTCAGATCTACTTTTTTCTCCTGTCAAACACGTTGCAGTCAAATAAATATGTACTGCAAGAACTACAACAAACCAAATGAAAGGATATAAGAGCAAGCATACGATCATAGTCAAGTTCGTGGAAATACTTTATTTTTCGATGTTGCATCGTCAGAATGCATGTCTAGGTTGGTGTATAATATCTCAGGATGGAGAATGGTTATATGGAGAAGCTCAACGTATACAAGCTTATATCCAGTCAATCATGCAGAGGCTATTGCACTTCGAACATGACTACAAGTATCTCTGCACAAAGCATAATTAATGTTGCCAACAACCATCACGAAGATCTTTCGTACTTTGGCATAATTATTGACGATATAACTACACTATTAAGAAATCACAATTCTCCAACACTATTTTGGATTAAACGACACCAGAATGTTGTTGCTCATACATTAGCACAATTTACAAAACATCATCGTTGTGATACAATCCCACACTTTGTAACACCTTCCTTTAATTAATGAAATCCGATTTTTTTTTTTTAAAAAAAAGAGAGTCAAACAAGCACTGAATGAAATAAGTTTCATAACTTATTCATGTTATCAAACACACCCTAGTTATTAGTGTTTATATTGTGACTAGTTAAACTCAATTTAGTTAGTTTCTATTTAAATCCATTTTATTTATTAAAAACATCCAATTGATGGGAGATTATTCATAACTCTTCAATCGATAAATTGTCCGTAGGCTAAAGCATTTTCGGGCCTAGACCAAAAGCAACAAAGATGACTGAAGGCTACTTGAGGGGTGTGAACCCATATCGAGGCGAAAAGTGATGCCATAAAACTACTCGAGAGGTGTGAAACCATGTTGAGGCAATAGATAATAGAACAAAAGGGATAAAAATAAAAATAGTGGTCGCGCGCCGACTACACTTTCAACTAGTCAGGGTCGAACTAGATGATTGCAAATCAATTGCAATTTTGGATCAATATATTGAACTCATAACCCCTTCCTGTTCAGTCTCATTTTTACTTCTGCTCAACTCGGTCTCATAAGTCCCAGACTTATCCTAGTAAGAGACTTCACAAGTCAGTTTCAAAGGACACAAGACCTAAGGAGGACTGCCCTATGTCTATGGTTTATGTTTATGTTTCAGTTCAATTAAATTTATGGTTTATGTTTATTGTTCTTGATCTGGTTGTACGGATCATGTCCCCGGTCGTGATCTCTGGGTTTCAAGTTGCTTGCAGTTTGAAGAACATAGATCATGTTTTGGATCAAGTGGTGTTGCGGTTGTAGCAGATCCCTAATTGACGAAGTGATTGATGCGGGAGACGCTCTTCTCTGCCAAGCAGATGTGGTTTTCGCAATTGCAATATAATATCCTCGAGGGCAATAGGTTTAGGCCTGGCCAAATAGACCCGTTACCCACCGGTCAAATGAGTAATTTTAATAAAACCCATTTGAGTATGGGTATAAATGGGTAATTGGTATAAATGAGTATGTGTTAGATGTGTAATTAAGATAAATGGGTCGGACGGGTTGGGTTCACGGTCTTCGCGGGTTTGAGTGTTTATGTACAAACAAATCTAGCCAAACAAACAATCTAGTATCAAGCAAAAAAACTTAGTAACAATCAAACCGTTATTATTTGAATTGTTCTAAATGATATTTTCATTTTCGGTATTACATGGTACCAAACAAACAACATAGTACCAAACAAACAAATCTAGTACCAATCAAACCGTATCAAATATTTTATACTCCATAACGATGACATTATTAGTAACATTCTTTTTATTTTTGTTAAACTTTTTTTTTCCATTTTTGACGTAACATGGTACCTTAAACAACCTAGCATAAATCAAATTTATAGATATGTACATCAAATTTGAACCAACCCATTTATATTATTTTCAACCCGCCAGTTTTAACGGGTTTACCCGACCCGTTTTTAAATGGGTTTAAACGGGTTAGACCCATTTATAAAAATTACCCATTATACCCGACCCGTTTAAGACCCGTCCGACCCGTTTGCCATGCCTAAATAGGTTAGTCGAATTGGATGCCAATTCCACTCATTGTAATCGTTTCTAGGCGTTACCCAGTAGCATGAATGAATTTCTTTAAAAAATAAAATATTTTCAAAGTATCCAATTTATATAATTAGTGTTTACACATAATTCATCAATATATTAATAACAAAACTTTCTGAGTCAACTAACAAATGTCAAAATATGCAGAGACAATTGAAACGTATAGAGTACATAATTTATGACAAATCAGATTTTTTCGCAAAACTACTTCTAAAATCAAGATTTCCACAATTTTTTTTTTTTTTTTAAAAGTCCACATCCCTATAATCTAATATTTGCAAAAATGACTATAATCCCCTTTTATATTTAAAATAAAAAAAACCAAAACAGGGATTAACTGATTAAGGCATTCTCAGCCCAATAAAGGAAAAAACGGTCCCTCCCCGTAGCTGAAAGTCCCTTTAAAATAAAACCCTCTTTTACCCTTCTTCATAAACCTAAACCCTATCTGCCTCGGTGAGTTTGCGTCTCTTCGCCGCGCTGCTTTCGTTGCAATCCGCACCGCCGCCTATCGACGCTGGAACGCACCTGCAAGTTGCCGGCGTCACTGAAATCTACTAATCCACCTGAGCTCTTTCAGGTTCTCTATTAATTTGAGATCCGAATTGTTTTTAATTGAAGTTTTGGAGTTGGATTTCAAATCTGGTTGTTTCGGTGATTACGTAAGGGTGATTGAATGCATTTTATTTGTTCTTAGGTTTGATTTAGGTTTTAATTAGGCTTGAGGGTAGGAAAATCTTAGATTTTAGATTTTAGACGGTAGAACGTTGTATGGATTTTGCTGGAATCTTGTGTATTTAAGGTGTGGTATGTGCAGTTTCAATTACATAGTACTCTGAATGCCTATGCCTTTGCCAATGTTGTTTTCAATTTTTGTATTGTTTTACCGGGTGCTTCCATCTAATCTCGAGTTGCTGCTGGTCTGACCTTTTAATCTCTCATTAGGTGAAAGTCTTTCGCCATGTCGACGGCATTCACGAAACCAGAGAATGCTCTGAAGCGAGCTGAAGGTGAGGCATCTGATTAAATTCACTAATTGATAGTTTGGATGATTGCTGATTGTTTACTGACCACTTGTTTTGACGTTTCTATCAGAGCTGTTGAATGTTGGACAGAGGCAAGAAGCCTGGGACACCATTCATCGAGTGATTACCTCGAGGAGATATAGAGCATGGAACAAGACTCTTGAAAGGATCATGTTTAAGTACATTGAACTATGTGTTGACATGCAAAAGGGGGCCAGGGAGGGTTTAAATCAATACCGTATCATGTGTCAGCAGGTGAATGTAAGCTCGTTGGAGGAGGTCATAAAGCACTTCATGCATCTATCCTCTGAAAAAGCTGATGCTGCTCGTAGCAAGGCAGATGCCCTAGAGGTTACCCTCGACGTTGAGGATCTAGAGGCTGATAAAAGGCCTGAAGATTTGATGTTGAGTTATGTCAGTGGTCAGAAAGAGAAGGATAGATCTGACCGAGAGCTTGTTACCCCTGCGTTCAAATACTTGTGGGAAACCTACAAAACAGTTCTCGAAGTATTACGGAACAATTCCAAGCTCGAGGCACTTTATGCGGTAATGTTTCCAGTTTGCAGAGTTTTAAGCTGGTTTTGCTTACCTCTTTGATTCTCTTAACAGACTTATGCTTGAAATTTGTGTCTATATTTTTTTTATGTTAAATGGATAATAACAGATAATTCTAGTAGAAAGCCTTGTGGAACTTTCTTTTTGTGTTCCCTTGTTTGATATGCCTATAGGCCTTTTCTGCAATGCTTTGTTGTCTAGCTTGTTCAAAGAAATGTCATGATATATAAGTTGGAATAGTCACTGGTATTAGTTATGGCATCTTCTTAGATCAATAATTTTTTTTCTTCAAATATGCCCGAAGTATAAATTTTGATGAAAGATTGTCTGTTAAATTAATTCTCTTCGGAAGATTATAGTACTAAGTACTGACACAACTCGCTTTATTATTTCATAGATGACCGCACACCGAGCTTTTCAATTTTGCAAACAGTACAAACGATCAACCGAATTTCGCCGTTTATGTGAGTTGATCCGGAATCATCTGGTAAACCTTAACAAATACAGGGACCATAGGGATCGCCCTGATCTATCTGCTCCTGAGAGCCTGCAGTTGTACCTTGACACGCGATTTGAGCAGCTTAAAGTTGCTACAGAACTTGAGCTTTGGCAGGTCTGCACGTGATACCAGTAATGATTATGAGTACTTCATTCAATTCTGCATTATTATTGCTTTTTATTAACTTGATTGTTTGCTACAGGAAGCATTTCGTGCTGTGGAAGACATATATGGACTCATGTGCATGGTTAAAAAACAACCTAAAGCTTCTTTGCTGGTGGTTTATTATGCTAAGTTGACTGAGATATTTTGGATGTCATCTAGTCTTCTCTATCATGCTTATGCATGGTTGAAGCTGTTTTCTCTTCAGAAAAGCTTCAATAAGAATCTTACCCAGAAGGATTTACAACTAATTGCATCTTCGGTAGTCCTGGCTGCTCTTGCAGTTCCTAATGATCCCGCAGATGTATCATATGGGTTGGAACTAGCGCTTGAAACTGAACGCAGCATAAAGACGGCCAATCTTATTGGATTCAATCTTGAAAATAAGCGCGAGGGTGGAGAAATGGTAATGTAAATGATTCCCGTTATTCTTTACCTCCTCTTTTGATAGGATGTTTCTAACGTGGGAGGTTGTTTTTGTCTGGTTTCAGCTCTCAAGGGCATCTTTGCTAGCCGAAATGGTAAGATTTCAGATCCCCCATATATGCATATGCTGATTGAAATATGTTTTCTTAACCACTAGCTTATCCTAAGTATGCTTGAGTTATGCTTTATATAGCATGAATTTATGCATATGAATTTTTTGTTATGTTACCTTACAACTAGTTGTAATCTCAAAAGAATCCTTAGCTGTCCTAGTTAGATTTAGCAATACAAACTTCTGTAGTTGTGAGTATTTTGCAAGTGTTGTTTCTAGGTTTGCTTCGTCTCTTTTACTTGACAATAAGAGCCTATTCTCTATACTCTTAACACCGGATTGCAATTTAGTTTAAAATTCGTCATGGATTTGATTTTATATGGTTGAAAAAAATAAAATTTGCCACTATTAATTTTGTGTATTTCATTTATAAACAGGCCTCAAAAGGTATATTGACCTGTGTATCTCAAGAAGTAAAAGACCTGTTTCATCTTTTGGAGCATGAATTTCTTCCTCTTGATCTGGCATCTAGAGTGCAACCCCTGTTGGCCAAGATATCCAAAGTTGGCGGCAAGCTTTCTTTTGCATCTTCTGTGCATGAGGTGCAGTTCTCTCAATATGTCCCTGCACTTGAAAAACAAGCTGCACTGAGATTGTTGAAACAGGTAATTGCATCCTTGAAGTATTTGTACTCTTTTAATTGACATTGGATGATTAGGTGAAACAAAAAAATGGAAGATGACTGCTTTCTGATTTTCCTTCAAGCTCTCTTCTTTCGTTTTACTATTGTTATTATGTTTCTACAGATTTTTATGGATGTGTACTGGAAATTGTTAAAATCTATCCATCTTTTTGTTTATGTTTCTACAATAATTTCCAAAACATTGTGGGACTTTCTTATAATTCATGTGTGAATCTGGCAAGTTTAACTAGGGCATTTCTGTCTCTTTTGACTCATATCCTGGAGAATATCTTATGTGGGTATATTCCCAATATCATATTCAAGTGCGTTAAATGTCGCGGAATTTCAATCTGATAACCCATTAGAAAGCATTTCTTCTCCCTGTTATTTTGCAACAAGTTCTATGTCTTTATGTACATCTTCTGACCAGTTACCATTCATGTTTTGTTGCACAGGTGTCACAAGTTTATCAGTCATTGAGTATTGAGAGTTTATCTAAGATGATTCCCTTCCTCGACTTCCCTTCATTGGAGAAGATCTCAGTGGATGCAGTTAAAATGAATTTTCTTTCTATGAAAGTTGATCACTTGAGAGGTGCTGTTATATTTGGCACTTTGGTGAGTTGATTTTACAACTTTTTTGATATCTGGTCTTAATTGTTAAATAAATTCAAAGTTATCTAAATACAAGCCTTAGTGCTCTAAATGTTGGCACCAATGCATTTGCTTCACATTGGTTTGGTGTGTTTTGATGAGTTACCGTTGCTTCTTCCGATCCCATTGTATCATATAGTTAGACCTTATGATATGGACATGGTGCCGAGTTAAAGGGACAATTTTCCCCGGCATCCCTAATTTTTATCTGGTTATTATCGTGCCTTTTGAATATGCTATCGAATATGCTATCGACATTCTTGTTTACTTTTGAAACAGCATGGAGGTTTTTTAGGCTTAACTACATCAATGTGCACAAACTGCATAGTTATTATTGGTAGAAACTTGAGTCAGTTGAGATAGTTTGCATTGTTAATTGCTGGCCAAACATTAGTTTGCACATGCTTGTTTTATTGCCTGCTCTCTTGTGCTGATTTTTATGGTCTCAACTTTTTTGGGTGTTATAGCCTAAAATTTTCAATTTGAGTATTCCAATTGCTTGGCCGCATTTTTATATGATGCTTCTTTCAGGGTTTGGAATCTGATGAGCTGCGCCATCAACTGGTGATTTTTTCTGAATCTTTGAATAAGTCACGAGCAATGATATACCCGGCTAGAGAAAAAGCATCTAAACTGGAAGGAATCCTTCCAGGTTTATCAGAGATCGTGGAAAAGGAGCACAAGAGACTTCTGGCCCGAAAATCAATTATTGAGAATCGCAAAGAAGAACAAGAACGCTTACTTTTGGAGATGGTACTTATGAAAATTTTAAGTATTTGGTTTGTTTTGAACGTTATTTTATTTTTAGTCTTGCACTTGTTTTTCACGTTTCCTAACCTTGCATCTTATAGGAAAAGGAGGAGGAAACAAAAAGGCTGAAACTTCAAAAACTGGCTGAAGAAGCAGAAAAGAAGAGGATTGCTTCTGAAATTATGCAAAGGAAAAATGAGCGCATGTTAAGAGAGATTCAGCAGAAAGAATTGGAAGATGCACAAGAATTACTGCTGGCTGCTGAAAAGCGTAATAAAAAGAAAGGAAAGAAGACTCACATAGACATAGTAAGTATTTTTGTTGCTGTAATGAATGCTCTTTCTGGGAAAGGAAGCTAACCATTTATATGTGTCTGTAGGAGAATGTGACAAGGCAAGGTCTTCTTAAGATTGAGCTGAATGAGCAACTCAAAGAGAAACAAGAACTGGAAAAAAGACTACAGAAGTTAGGAAAGACGATGGATCATTTGGAAAGAGCAAAAAGGGAAGAAACAACTCCTTTAATTGAATCTGCCTATCAACTTCGTCTGGTAGAAGAGAGAATCCGTCATGAACAAGAACAGTTGGTATGTTTTTTTCCTTATTCTGATGTTTTTCTATGATTTGCAACATTGCTAAACACTTTACATATTATTTTCCCTCCACAATATAGCAAGAGATTGAGCTGAGTCAAAAACGCCACGACGGAGATCTGCAGGAGAAAAACAGGCTGGCTCGAATGCTGGAACAGAAGGTTTGTCTTCTTTTGTGTAAAGTTGAGGTCCACTTTTGTTTGTTAGAATTCTGTCCTTATTGTATCTTCCAGATAATTATTCCAACAATTGATGCTAGCTTAGTTATAATTCACATTCTTTTATTTTCAGTAGACACAGTATTCTTCATTGTTTAGCTGGGAAATTTGTTGTTTTGAAATATACCTGTGTCATTGTGAAATTAAGCATAAAAATTGACTTGAAGTATGAAGTTCAACTTATTGCTCCTGATTGGCTTTGCTTGTATCCTCTGTGCCAATGGTATTATGTTGGTAATATATATCACTGCTTACATCCATCATATTTTGTGTTTGTGTGCTTTGCTTCCATTTATAGGCAGAATGTGTAAAGGTTTGTTGATAATTAATGTAAAGAGATTTGCCACTGTTGGAGTACTATACTACTGTTCTGTTGTGATTGATCACAAATTACATGACAAGAGTTATTTTTGACTTGAGTACTATTTAGTTAGCAGTTTTATTTATTTCAGTTGATCTCAAAACCCAACTCTTTTCCTTACAGGTGCTGGTCCGCGACAGAGTTATTAGCCGTCGTCAGGCAGAATATGATAGGCTGGTGACTGAGAGAACAGAAAAGATTAATAACATGTTGCAACAGAGGAGGCAGGAAATATTAGTAAAGAGGAAGATGATGTTCTATCTAAACACTGAGATGCAAAGGCTGGAAAAGTTGCAGCAGGAGGAGGAAGCAAGAAAGCTTGAAGGTATATTGACTAATTCCCTTATTTTATCTTAATGATTTCCACGAGTAGATTGATGGGCATATTATGGCTGTCTTCAATCTTAAATCAACATTGCATCTCTGAGTAATTTTGATTCCTTTCTCGATGTATGGTAAATTATTGGTTGCGTCACTGGACTTATGTATTTGTGTATGCAGAGGCAGAGAGGCTAAAGAAGGAAGCAGCTGATAAGAAGGCAAAGTTGGATGAAAGCCTTGAAATTCAGAGACGAAGGGAGCAGGAATTAGAAGAGAAGGAGAGGCTGAGGAGAGAAGCTATCTTTGGAAGACCATCTGATGTGCCACGACCGATCCGCCCAGTAGAGGCAGCTGCACCTGCAGTAGAGGCAGCAGCACCTGCAGCAGTGGCAGCAGCACCTGCAGTGGCAGAAACAGCTGCACCACCAGCACAAGCAGCACCTGCTAAGTATGTTCCCCGACACAAGCGGCAAGAGGGTTCTGCTGGGCCGGCTCCTGCTCCTGCTCCAGATAGGTGGGGCAACGAGGACCGCCGACCAGGTGATCGCCGTCAAGGCTATGGTTTTGGTGCGGGTAGGCGGTGAAGTAATTAATCTTGAAGAACCTTCAAACTAAATTCAAGAGGCTGACTGCCTGGCTTTCCATTTTAGTTTTTTTCCAAGGTCTTCTACTTCTTTCTGGTTTATACTCATTTCCTTTGCGTAACCTGGGTTACAATTTACAATTTTAAACCAAGTAGTTTCATTGCTTTGGGGGATGTTTTGTAGAATGCTGGATTTGGAGACTAGGTAAAGCTAGGCGTCATTTTGATGTAATTTTACAAATAATGCATTTAATACTCTGCGTACTGTGCTCAGTTTTAACTTTGGAATCCCTTTTGAACGGTGTATTCTAATATGTCTTTAGTTTTCACCAAAATTATTGAAATATTTTTTGTAAGAGCGTTACCAAAATTCAATGTAGCGTGGTCGCAGCTTCTTCATGTTTGTACTAGTGAAATGAAGACTGAAACTCAGGTAATAGACCAAAGTATAAAGGATTACGTCATCATAATAGACCTTTCAAAGAATAACATGACTTTAATTGACACCTCAAATAGATTCTCTAAAAAAAAATTATAGGCTCATATTGATGTCGAATCACCATATTGGTTATGTATAAATCATTTTATGCATAATTATTCAAAATTTAAACATTAATCAAAACTAATCACTTATTTTATCTATTGGGTTCATTCAGTTATGTTATATGTTGTACTATGTATGAATTAAAAACTAATAATAATAGTATTATATGGATATGTTAATAAAATATCTTGTTATTTACAATGTAATTAAAACATATTCATATATTGATCCATATATTGATTATAAATTTATAATAGTATCACACTGACCATCTCATATTGTGTATACTTATTAATTTTCTTTTGAAACCTTTTGATACAACTTTTTTACAAAAAAAAAAAAGAAAAAAAAAAGAAGAAGAATGTAACCATCGAGCCATAGACCATAGTCGACGGTCGGGCCCGACCAAGTTAATCAGACCCGGGTGAATTACAACCCGTCCTAAAACCCTCCTTCTACCCTATGGCTGTATTTCTATAACCTCACAACAACGTTTCTGCAAATTTTGTCATCTTCTCTATCAGGCATGAATTCCATGACCGCCACACTGCTGAAACTACTGAGATCATCTCCTGCTTCAAAACCCTCTTCTTTCATCGGTAATACTCGTTTCTCGAAGTACGCATTTGTAATTTAAGTTTCATTTCTTAGTACATTAACTGTGTGATTCTTTTCATGTTATTATGTGGGGCTAGTTCAAAATGTTATCTTTGGTTACTTTGTTGGAATGGTTTTGTGGGAGAGGCCTTTTGACGAACACTAGTTGGGCTTTGGTTATGATGGACGTTGGTTAATTAATTTGGTTTTTTTCTATGTTGTGATGAACTGCAGGATTGGGTGCCCAAGGCAGCTCCCGGTTTTACTCCGCTGGGACATTTGGTGGTGATGAAAATGATGAAACTATTGATCCCGGTCTAGGCTTTGAGGATAAAGAGGATTTCATTCCGGAAAGGCCCGAATTACAGGTTCAGGGTGTGGATCCTAGGAGGGGATGGAATTTCAGGGGCGTCCACAAGGTGATTTCAGTTATACATTATCAGTAGACATATAGGAGATGATACTACTGATACACTATTGTTTTTCTTACTATTTAAATCAAGAAATTTTACGCGTTTAATCTGGAATGCTCAATGCTTGTTCTTTGAAATGGCAATGATTCATCACCTGGTATTAGTTTTTATGGTTTATGACTGAAAAAGGCGATATTGTTGCACCAGAGAGAAGTAGCTGGTTAGATGAAATGTGATTGAGCTGGCAGCTTATGATGGATTTAAAGGGATTCTAGTGAAAATAGGAAAAAGAGGTTTTTGACTTGGTTCTCTTATTTTTCATCTCAACACTTTTCCTTGGTTCATGCTCATGTTTTTTCTGAAGTGCAATTTTGAACAGTTTGCTTCTTAATCTTTTTCATGTTTTCATTGGTTGCTGATTCTTATTCTTCACTGAAATGGAGAATGTGTTTATTGAAAATATATGTTTCTTGTTGTGTCAGGCAATACTTTGCGGGAAAGTTGGACAAGCCCCTGTGCAGAAGAATTTGAGAAATGGGAAGACTGTAACAATCTTTACTGTTGGAACTGGGGGTTTGTTTGATCAGAGAATTTCAAATGCTGAGAACTTGCCCAAGCCAGCTCAATGGCATCGTGTTGCAGTTCATAATGAGACGCTAGGGAATTATGCAGTTCAACAGCTTGTTAAGAGGTATGGTTTAGTGCTTTTAATAACTTCAATCATGAGTTACTCTATTACCTGCCACTAACTGTGGCATCTTTTCCAGCTCTTCGGTCTATGTTGAGGGTGAAATCGAAACTCGAGTTTACAATGATAGCATCAATGGTGAAGTAAAAAGCATTCCTGAGGTCTGCGTGCGCCACGACGGTATGCCATCTAGAGTTGACATTACTCTTTAATCATTGGGTGCCTGCATTCACCATTCTCATCTAGTTATCTTGCATCATTCTTTTCCATTCTCAATCAACAAGAACAATACTCCAGTAGTCTTCAACTTTCAAAAGAGGTTGGTTATCTGCTAGTTTGATTGCAAAACTACAAAATGTACCAGTGAGAAAATAATGGAATGCTCCACTAATGCTAAGGCTAGGAATATTCTGTGTTCATGCTGTGAATGACCGCCAATCTTGTCCCTGGGGAATGTATCTGTATTTCTGAAGGCTAGGAATATTGCTGTTTTCTTGTTGTGAATGACCGCTAATCGTCTCTGGTATATACATGCCTGTATTTCCAGAACTTATAGAATGTGGATAGTATGATGCAATGTAAATTACGTAACTCAATAAAGTTTCTACCTGTCGAGTTAAGGTTAATAATTCCTGTCCCACAAAACATTATTGTGCACTTCATAGGTTCCTTTCTCTGTCATTCTGCATGTTAAAAGTTGTGCATCTATATTCTGCATCGGTTAAAAGTTGTCAATCAATTCTATTGATATAGATACTCTACATCTGGACTTTAGCTTTAAGTTGGTTTCTTTGAAATTTTGTCTTAATTGAGGTAACTTTTTTTTCTTGCATCTTGTTATGATTCTTTACTGGTTGAACGGTTTTTGTATTATATCTTTACTAGTGGCGTAGCTGTTAGTTTTAGGCCTGTTAACTTGAAAGGGCATAATAGCTTCATGGTCAGTTCTTTGGAGTTTTATTTGGTCTAAACCAAAACTGCTGCCCATTATGTATTATTCCCTCCCCTCTGCTAAAAATGCCTCATGTTACTAGTCATGAGTCAAACTTGTATAAACTACACACATATTTAGCTATCTATATATTATTATATATGTATGAGTATGCCTATTGTCAAATAATTTGTTACATTTTTCGTAATGTGTAGCTATTTAAAATAGTGATTTTTAAAATAAATAATACATAATTAATGATATAGAGGGGAAGAAGGAGTATATGTATGTTTATATTTTCCTTTTTCCGGGCTCAATTATCTTAGTATGTGTTCTCCTAAACAGCAAGGTCTGATGTCCTACATGTCCTTAACCAATAGAATTGATGAGACACTTGAACAACAATACATGTGCACTGTTTGATTTGGCTGTTCATTTTTCTTTTTTCAGGAAGAATACGGCTTATAAAAGCAGGACAGAGTATCAGCAGTATTTCGTTTGACGAGCTGCGTAAGTTTTATTTTCTTCTTTCAGAAATTCTCTATCAATCTTACTGCTTCCTATTGCGTTTGTGCTCATTTAGTTTATTGTGGGGTTTGTTTCTAAGAGCCCCTTTTCAACTCCATATTAATTTCAAATGTAAGTTACTAAGAAAATGCGACTTTGATCTTATACGTATCGTATGGTTAGTATTCGTCACAAACAGGAGGGTAATGTCGATTCGTGAGACTAGTAGTCAATATATGGTTGTCGTATCTGAAGGATGCTCCACCCTATAAGTTATTCGTCACAAACAGGATGGAGTTGATTTGTGGGACGAGTAGTCAATATATGTCTGTCGTATCTGAACGTCTCTCCGTTTTAGTGGCCTCTAGCTTGTCACAATAGCTTCCACAGGGATTGTGTTTCGAAATTATAAATGACATATCGTGTCATGATTTTGGTTGCAGGGGAAGGATTGATGTAGGTGGATTGCCATGTACAAATGTGGTTAGTTGCTTGAGATGGAGAACTCTGCAAGAAACTAGCTTTAGTAGTCTGCTTGGAGAACTAGGATATGGCTCTCTATTTTCTAATTCTGGAGTTATGTATTTCAACTTTTTATGCATTATTCTTTTGTAACGAATTTCAACTGATACAAGCATCAAGCAAAATGATAATATAAACATTGCTACTGTGTTCCCTAATTTGGATTAAGCATGTCACTGATTATCAAATTCTTTAAAATTTATAAACTGGGATTGGAATTATTGTCTTCTAATGGCACTTTTACGTGGCTCAATCTAGCCCCATATGACAATTATAACAATGCAATTGCGTTGACTCAATCATTAATTTCCAGCTGTAAAAGCCCAACTACAATGCAACTCTCATCATTCACTAATCAGAATAGTTTTATTAATTCAAACAAAATGTATGTAGAGGTCGTGACATTTGGCCAAATCCGGGGAATTAGAAATTTGTTTAATGGTGTGACCAATTTGGTGGTGACAAATTAGAAGGCTTGAAAATGAATTGATACAACAATAGTTTATCAAGTTTATCTCTTCCTCTTATTATAAGAAAGATATAATCTCTCTTTTCATTAAGAAAAAATCGATTCTGAGTAGTTTCTAAAGGGTTCTTAAGGGGGGTAACCTTTTGCCTTTTGGAGATATGTGGAATGTGCTTTAGCAATTGCAGGTTCCTAATTGGATAAATTTCCAACCAAGTACTCCCTCTGGTTTTATTTAAATGACACAATTGACCAAAAATACTATTTGACGGCAAGTTTGACGGCAAGTTTGACCATCAATAACTTTATATATATATTTTAAGTAGATTTAAATCTTTTACTTTTAGAAAATATGTGTAAAGGAGAATCCAAAACTATATCATACATACTTTCTGATGCTACCAAAACCGTCCGTATCCCTGCACTTGATGCTATCCGCGCCTCCTAACTGGAATACCCGCAACAACCCTGCAAAACAATCCCCGGGAGGCGTCCCGGGGAGGAAGCTCCGGCGTGATGATGAGACGGGGGTAGTAATGCGAGGGAAATCGTACGGGAAAGACTCAATATCAAATAGAGAGATATATGTCACTTACCTCAGTCACTGTTTAAGGCTGGTATTTATAGCCGAGCTTTGCCTGCCTTGTGGATAAGTTGCAGGACCACCTCCCTTGTCATCATCTGTCCTTTTTCTTGTCCGGACATGTCTTATCCGGGAAAAGTGCCTCTTCGTTAGTTCTGGGCCGCAGGCCGCCTTCCTGGCCCAGTAAGATCCTGGGCCAGTATTATCACTAGCCCCCCCAGACCAGTTGCCCGGGTTTTGCGCGACGCGGGGGACTGGTCTTAAGCGCTCCCCCTGCGGTTGCTATTTTAATGGTAGGGCCCCTGTGTTAAAATCGGTTTCTGACAACGCCGCCTTTTCCTCTTCTGCATTGATCAACACCTCGTTCGCTGTGTCATTATTACTTTTCCTCCTTTTGAGGTGGCGATTCCTATTCATCCGTCTATATAAGGAGCCGAACCTTCTCTTCAATTTTACTTCCTGCAAAATTTCTCCAGACGCTCTGCTTACTCACTTCGCCTTTTCAACCAAGTAAGCCCTCCCTCCCTCTTCTTTTCTCTTCATGGATTCCCCGCTTCACTCTAATTCTTCTTTGGACACCGAGGGGATCCAAAATCAGTTTGAGGCCCGATTCCGGGCCGCTGATAACATGATTTCTCCCCCTTCCTCCCCGGGCACCTCTTCCGAAGCTCTTGGTACGCCCCGGGGGCCCGTCTCCCCGGGTGCGTTGACCTCGGATGGGGTGAGTTGTCGCCCAGTCGAGCATCCTCATCATCCCCGCAGGGATCAGGGCGAGGAGATGCTCGGCGAGGAAGGCAGCGATGACATCCCCCGGGGGCCCACTCACGGGGTGCGTCCGGTGGGTATCAAATTTTACGATGTCCCCGGGGATTCTCCTTCTTTAGATAGGGATGTCTTGGATTTAGTCAAGCGTTCATTCATTCCTCTTCCCTTAAATGCATCTCTTTCCAAACTTCCTCCGGGGGTCTCTGAGCGGGAGGCTCCTTGTATCCCGCGAATCCATTTCCAATATGGGCTTAGCCTGCCCTTCCCTCCTCTTTTCCTTGAAATTCTTCAATTTTATGGCGTAGCCCCCGCCCAACTACATCCTAATGGGGTGGTTCTTATTCTAGCCTTCTTACTCAACTGCGCCCGGTGCGCCATTCCCGCTTCCCTTTTGCTCTTCCGCTCCTTTTATGCCTTGCGGAAGGCGCATGCATCCTTCCCGGGCGTTTTCTCTTTCACAATTCGTACCGGCCTCAAGGATTTCATTCTTTCTAAACCCAAATCCGCCAAAGGATACCTTTCAAAGGGTTTCTTCCTTTGTGATTCCCAGGTGTACCCTATGCCCGCTTGGAACACCTCTCTTGCTCCCGAGGACAAGAAACCTCTCTCCAACCTTCCGGCTATTGTTGCCAGTGATCATAATCTCCTCCGCCTCTCCCCTCTAGATATGGATGCCTTCTATAAAAACGGGAACGCGGGTTATTTCTGGCCTCGCGGGATCTATCCTAGCGACATCTTCACGCTCTCGCGCATCTCTGCGGTGTGGCCGGATGGAGGTGCCCATTAAGGCTTTAAAACCGAACACACACATATTACTTTTTTTTTTTTATATATATATATACATCTCATGGTCTAATCTTTATGTCTGCTTTGTTTCAGCTCAACCTACCCTATACGCGGACGTCATGGCTTACACTGACAAGCCTTCCGGGGACGACGTTCGTGCCCGGGATACCCATCCGGATCCCCAGGCCCCTCCTCAACGAACGGCTTCCGGACTTCCTCCGACTGAGAACCCTGCCATCATTCCCCAAAAGCCCCGCGTGCCGCTGCGGGCTCGCCCACAGAGCTCCTCCGGGCCATCTTCTGAGGCCCGTACCCCTTCCAGCTCATCGCCTTCACCCGGACGCCGGTCCTTCATCCAGCACCCGGTTTATAGCGGCGGGGCAAGCTCGCGTTTCAAACGGCCACCTCCCGGGGAGCTGTCCGGGTCACCCCCTCCCTCTCGTCAAAGGACGCAGGACTTCCCTCCGCCTCCTCCTGCTCGCGATACTCCTCCGCGGGCTACTACTTCCGAGACTATCCCGGAAGAGAAAGAGGAGGTAACTACTTCAGCCTCGTTCTTCTCCTTAATATTTAATCCAAATTTTCTTAAGTTTATGTTCTGTTTTGCAGAGTGTCGCCTTCGCCGATTCCCTCCTTTCAGACCCCCAGTTCACCGAGGCACTTAACCGGGGCTACTCCAAATATAGCGCGGGGCTGTTTGCCAAAATGGAGAGGGATCTCCGTGATACCCGGGAGAAGTTGGCCGGGCGAGATGACCTGGAGGTCCGGCTGGAGGCCTCCCAGAAGAAACTGGCTGACAGGGAGAAAAAGCTGGCAGACAAGGAGAAGAAACTTGCCGAAGTGGAGAAGAAATACTCTTCTCTGAAAAAAGACAAGAAGGATGCCCAGCTTGAGGCTCTTGACGCTGTGACCCAGAAGGTCCTCCGCTCGATCGACTTTGATCAAAAGCTGGAGGGCATCGCAGCCGCAGCAAGCGCGGTTGCTTGCCATGAAATGTACCGCAGCCTGCGGGGTTGGCTTTCGGGGCCCGCTCGCCTCGAAGCCCAGGCCTCCTATTACCGCCCCAAGGCCAACGACATGCTGAACCATCGCTGGAGATCCCTCCAGGAGATGGACCTGAAGACTCTGGTGCCCCAACTGTGGGAATCCCTGAAGATGTCCTCCCGGGCTCCTTCCGCTTCAGATATCAAGAAGGCCAAGCTGCCTGCGATTGATGAGGCCACTTGCCCTGACCCCGGCCCGGAAAACTTCAACACCTATGGGGTAGTCCCAGAGACGCCTCATTGGTCGGGTGATTATTATGAGTACTGCGCGGTGCCTGACAATTTTGGGTATCGCGCGATCCATGATCAAGAGGGCAACTGCCGGGTAGGCCTTGGCGCGGGTCAGGACGACTTATTGTATCAGTCCCGGAAGGCCACGCGGAAGGTAGGGTTTCCCGAGCGGGCCGATGATGAGTTGGCAGTGGATGCCCCCGCCTACGCCGGCCCGGAGTGGAGCACCGAGGACCTCGTGGAGTTGGAGAGGCGGTTCGAGAGGGCTCACACTGTTCCGGGGGAGGGGAACTCTGTTGAAGACAATGTATAACTCTATTCTAGTTGTACATTATTTTTCTTTTTGTAATCCCTTTTCTTTTTTTTTTTGTACCTTTCCTCCCCCGGGGAGTGTATTGTAGAACTTCTGGCCTTTAGTGCCTGTTTTGATCAATAACAAGTTCTATTTTTAACGGAATCATTACCTTTTGTAGCTCGAGCGCCCCCTAGAGGAGAATCTCCCGCGCGGGCCTGTGCCTTATGTTTTTTCTCACCCTAGTAGTTCCTCTGGTACCTACTTCTCACTTCCCCGCGCTGGGTGCCTCCAGTGCTCATTCCTTCAAAGGAAGCTGGCTCATTGGCGGTTTGGAGGCGATCAAGCTACCCGGGCCATGTCTGAGGCTGGACTCTGCACATTTGTCCATGAGTTCGGGTCCATCCGGGCATTAGTATCATTTCTCAAAGCTGTGAAGAACAAATTTGGCTCACTGAATCACTGCTTCAACCTAGCTTCTGATCATATGCGGGAGGCTCTGAATTCTCATCAGACTATTGCCGAGTTGCAGACCCTTCAGGACAACTCTCGTCGTCGTACCGCCCGGGAGCTTGGTATGGTGTGGGGCGAACTGGAGCGGGCGCAAGAAAAGCTCAGGATTTTGGAAACCCGCTCCGCTCAGAACCGTCTTCTCTGCGATTTCGAGAAGGAGAATCGGTCCCTTACTCACAGGAATAGGGTCCTCCAAGAAGCTCTACTAGTCACCCGGCTATCCTACCATCTGTTGGGTCTCAAGAATGGCCTAGTTGGGGTGTCTCCTCTCACCGACATTCCCGCCGGGGTTCGTAGGACAATGGAGCGCATGGAGGCTAACCCGCGGAAGTTTGGTGAGGGAGGTCCTAATCATAAGGCCTATCTGGATGTCGTTGAATGGCATAATAAGATTGCCGCGGGAGAGGCTGAGCCCTATCCCTCTAGCCTTCGTCGAGTCCCTGCCCGGGTGGAGGTAGATGTGGCGTACGAAAGGTACGAGGACATGACCGTATCCATTGACCCGGACGAGGTGGCCCGTCGGATAAGACGCATCCGGGAGATTGCCGACTCTGGAGTCACCACAAAGGGGGTTAAAACCGCCGAGGGTACTCGTATTAGCCGGGAAGAGAAGGGTAAGAGCGCAGCAGTCATGTTTCCTAAGTACAAGTTCGTCACCTCTGCCGGGGTGAGAAGGATGCGCCTGGCGGAGCCGCTTCCAGAGGGATCTGTGGTCGTGCCTATCCCCGAACTGAACGAAGAGGACGCGGCGCAACTGGAAGAGGAGCTTGCATGGAATCAAGCCCCGGATGCCCGTTTTGCCGAAGATCTCCTATCCTCTCAATTCTTTGGAGGGGGTTTCCGCCCGGGCAACCCTGAGGGTGCTTCCGGGTCAGGTCCCAAGTGGGTTTAGTAGCAAATAGATAGGGATACTTGTATGTAAAATTCTATGTAATTGTTCCTTTGCAATTTGACCGCATGTTCATGCGATGTATAAATTTCTTATGTAATTTAAAGATTGAATAAAATTGCTTTTCGAAAGAACCCTTCTCATTAACTCTTCCTTACAACACTACATCTCTTGGTACCCGGGCTTCGTTCGAGCTCCGGGTCCATTCTAGCGGGGCACCCCAAATGGGTCCCTTTTTACAAATCTGCTCTAAACCCGGAACGAGGCCAAACGTTGGGTTATCTCCCCGGGCATATTCATGCGTCCGGGAGTGGTATAGTCATGCCTAGTATATTCATACTTAGCGTATTCACGCTTCCCGGGGGGCATATCCATGCCTGGCATATTCATGCCTAGCATATTCATGCTTAGCGTATTCACGCTTCCCGGGGGGCATATCCATGCCTGGCATATCCATGCCTGGCATATTCATGCCTAGCATATTCATGCTTCAGTAGCTGTGGTACGATGCGGGGCGTTCTACTTCCCGTAAAACCTTCTCAGGTTAGCTACGTTCCACCTTCTGGGAATCTCCTTTCCCTGCTTGTCCTCCAGCACATAGCTCCCTCCCGGGTATGCTTCCTTGATCTTGTATGGCCCTTCCCAGTTGGGCGCAAGTTTGCCCTCCGGGGCTTGGTGGCTCTTATCGTTTCTCCTCATTACCCAGTCTCCTGGGATGAAAACTTCTTTCCGCACCCTTCTGTCATGATACCTCTTTACTCGCTCCTTCACCTTGGCTTCCTGAAGTGCCGCATTCTCTCGCTTCTCTTCCAGGAGATCCAAGTCAAGGCGTCGTCCATCGTTTTCTTCTTCCGGGCGCTGGTATTGAGTTCGAGGGCTTGGGATCCCAATCTCTGCGGGTATTACTGCCTCTGACCCGTACACCAAGCCATACGGGGATTCCCCGGTAGCCGAGCTTTCTGTAGTCCTATGGGCCCAAAGAACGCTGGGTAGCTCCCAGATCCAATTTCCCCGCGCGCCTTCCAAGCGGGTTTTTAGCCCCTTGATGATGGTGCGGTTGGTGACCTCTACTTTCCCGTTCGCCTGGGGGTGGTACACCGACGTCAACTTCTGCTCTATGCCATACTTGACACACCATGATTTGAAAGGATCGTTCTCGAACTGTGCCCCGTTATCTGTGACTATGACCTTCGGGATGCCGAATCGACAGATGATGTTCTTCCAGCAAAACTTGACGCAAGTTAGTCCCCGTATGTTGGTGAGCGGTTCTGCCTCCACCCATTTGCTGAAGTAGTCGATCGCCACAATCAAGTATTTGGCTCCTCCCGGGGCAGTCGGGAATGGTCCGACCAAGTCAATTCCCCATCTGCTGAACGGCCAAGCTCCTGTGACTCCGACTAATTCTTCCCGGGGAACGTGGATTAGCGGGGCAAATGCCTGGCATGCCAAGCACCTCTGTATATGTTCTTCCGCATCTTTGAACAACGTCGGCCAGTAATACCCCAGCCTTAGGATCTTTCTGGCCACGGTGCGAGCCCCTTGGTGGCTCCCATTAGATCCTTCGTGCACCTCCCGGATGAGTGTTGGCCTTCCAACCTTTCTACACACTTTAGCAACGGCTGGAGATACCCTCTTTTGTACAGTTCCCCTTCCTGAATCACATACTTAGGCGCCTTCACTCTTAGCTTCCGAGCCTGAGCCTTATCCTCCGGGGTAGTTCCTTCTTCTAGGTACGCCCGCATGGGCGTGATCCAGGACTCTTCCTCGTTCACCAGCATTACTTGATCGCTCTCCTGGTAGCTTCTTCTTCCCAGTACCTCCATGTACAGCTTTTGGTTGGGCTCAGGTTTTAATTCCGAAGAAGCTAACTTGCTTAAAACGTCTGCCTTACTGTTCTGCTCCCGGGGAACTTGAACCAAGTTGAAGGCTTTAAACCCAGCTATCAGAGGTTTTACCGTTTCCAAGTACCTTTGCAGGCTCCTTTCCCGGGCTTCATACTCTCCTTTTACTTGCTGCACCACAATCTGGGAATCACTGTGTGCCATAAGGGTTTTGATTTCCATCTCCTTTGCCAACCTTAACCCCGCGATCAAGGCTTCGTACTCAGCTTCATTGTTGGTTGTTTTGAAAGTGAATTGGACTGCATAGGGATACTCCTTTCCTTCCGGGCTGACTAACAATACTCCCGCTCCACTGCCCCCGGAGTGCGCCGATCCATCCACATACAACTTCCAAGTCGGGTCTGTCTCGGCCTTCGTTGTATTCTCCGGAGATTCAAGCATCTCCTGTTCTTCACTGATCCTTGCTTCTGATTCCAACAAGAAGTCCGCTAGGGCCTGGCCCTTGATCGCCCTCCTTGGCTCATACCGGATTTCATATTCTCCCAGCTCTATGGCCCATTTCATCATTCTCCCTGATGCCTCCGGCTTGAACATAACCTGTCTTAGCGGGTAATTGGTAAGGACCACTATGGGGTGGCCCTGGAAGTAGGGTTTAAGCCTCCTTGAAGCATGCACCAGAGCCAGAACCAACTGCTCCAACTCGGTGTACCGGGTTTCTGCCCCCCGAAGTGCCCGGCTAACAAAATAGACTGGGTGCTGCCTTCCCTCCTCTTCTTTGATTAGCACGGCACTTACCGCCTCCCGGGACGCCGCTATGTACAGGAAAAGCTCCTCCCCCGGGAGTGGCTTCTTTAAAGTTGGCAACTGTTGAAGATGCTCTTTCAGACTTTGAAACGCCTTCTCACACTCCTCGGACCACTCAAACGCCTTGGCCCTCCTGAGTATGTTGAAGAAAGGCAACTGCCTATCTGCCCCCTTTGATAGGAATCGACTGAGAGCCGCGAGAGATCCTGTCAACCGCTGTACCTCTTTCACTGACCTGGGAGAGGTCATCTTAGCTATGGCCTCCACCTTCTCCGGGTTGACATCGATGCCCCGGCTTGATACCATGAACCCCAAGAACTTTCCCGCCCCCACTCCAATGGTACTTTTGGAGGGGTTCAGTTTTAGATTGCTCCGCTCTAGCTTTTCGAACATCTCCTCCAGGTCATTCAAGAAAACCCCGTAAGCCTTGCTTTTGACCACCATGTCATCGACATACACCTCCATGTTTCTTCCCACTTGGTCTTTGAATAGTTTGTCCACCATTCTCTGATATGTGGCCCCCGCGTTCTTCAGCCCGAAGGGCATTTTGTTGTAGCAGAAGGTCCCGAAATCGGTGATAAAAGAAGTCTTTGCCTTGTCCGCCTCGTCCATCTGCACCTGGTGATAGCCTTTATGTGCATCAAAGAAGGCCAGCACCGAATACCCCGCGATGGCCTCCGCCAGTCGATCCAAGTTCGGGAGAGGATAGCTGTCTTTGGGGCAACATTTATTCAGATCTGTAAAGTCGATACACATGCGCCAGCTTCCATCATGCTTCTTTACTAAGACTGGGTTAGCTATCCATTCCGGGTAAATAATTTCCTCGACCACCCCGGCTCTCTCCAGCTTCTTGACTTCACTCTTTATAAATTCCGCTCTTTCCGGGGCTACAGGTCTTTTCTTCTGCCTGATTGGTTTAGTTGCCGGGCTTATGTTCAGCTTGTGTACCCCCAATTCTGGCAATACTCCTACCATATCCTCCGGGCTCCATGAGAACACTCCTTGGTACCTAGCCAAGAGTTCCTTCAGTGCGCCTTTTACTTCTTCCGGGAGATCCTTTCCCACCGTGACCGTCCCTTTGTCTGCCACCTGCATCTCCTCCAACTCTTGGCGGGGAGCTTCTCCGTGTACCGCCCCTACTGCTTTCTTTGCGTCCAAGACCGCCGTCATCATACAACTTCTTGCGACTGCTTGGCTACCCCGCACGACCGCCACACCTTGCGCAGTGGGGAACTTCATCGTCAGCAGATACGGACAACTCGCTGCCCGGGCTTGGGTTAGCCATGGTCTTCCTATGATTACGTTGTACGGTGAGGGTGCATCAATAACCGCAAAGTTGCATGTCACCGAAATCCTCTTGCTCCGGTCCTTCTCATCCACCATGCATACTGCGAGGGGAATAACACTTAGGGGAACTTCGGGTTTACCCGTGAACCCTGACAGGGGAGACGAGGGGGGTTTCAGGTTCTGTCTCCCAATTCCCAACTGATCGAAGCAAGAAGCGAACATGATCTCCACGCTGCTCCCATCGTCCACAAACACCCTTTTGACCAAGAAGCCTTCGATCTCCGCCGTTACCACCATTGGGTCAGAATGGGGTATCTGTGGCGGGGCTGCACCCGCTTCAGAGAAGGTGAGAGCCTCATCGGGGCGAAACCTTTTCCCCTGAATCTCCCCCGGGGGAACATACCGGGTGCGGGCCCGGATAGCGGAAACTGACTGGCATGCTTCTCCAACTTCTCCACTGATCACGTTGATCATCCTGTTGGGTATTGGGGCCGGCTCCACTGCTTGGACCGGTGCAGCGGCTATGGCAGGCCTCCCTGGGACCCTGTTGCCTTGGTTGCCTTGGTTTCTCCCGTTTCCTCTCCCCGGGTTAGGCCTCCACCTCCTGCGGGGCGGCTCCTGAGGTTGGTCCCGGGGATTCTCCTTTTTTGCCTCCGCTGCCACGCAATCTCTCAGCTGTCCCCGCTCTATCAGTTTTTCTATCTCGTTCCTCAGCATCCTACACCCCTCTGTCGCATGCCCATAAGACTTGTGGTAGGCGCACCACTTGTCCGCGTTTTCCCTAGACGGGGTCCCATGGATAGGCAACGGATCCGGGAACAGATCCTTGTGAATGGCATGAATCTCCGTTCGGGATTTGCTGAGCGGGGTGAAACTGTCCGCCCTTGCCCGGTTTGCTGATGCGGGAGCGGGGTCCCTTCTGCTTGGGTCTGCCGCCCTCCTTCTTTCTATCTTGTCCGGGAGAAATCCCCCAGATTCTTCCTTTCTCTTTCGCGTGGCATCATTAACCGCGCAGTATAGTTGCACCGCCATTTGCAAGTTGTGAAAGGTTTCCGGGATATTTTCCATCAACTTCTGGAACAACGCCATATCCCTCAAGCCGTTTATAAACCCGCTAATCACCGCCTTCTCCTGCTGCTGCCTGTCGACAACCTTCATGCTATCGTCCATGTACCTTCGATAGTACTCCATTGACCCTTCTGCGGCTTTCTGCCGGGTAGCCAAAAGCTCGGTCAACTGCTTCCCTTCCTTCTTTAATCCAGCGTATCTGAACAGCAAGGCCTTAGAGAAATCGTAGTAATCTCTGAGACTCTCTCGAGGCAAGGAATCAAACCATGAAAGACAGTTTCCTCTCAGGTAACAGCCCACCAGCTTGCATCTTAATTCCTCTGGGAAGTCCCTTGACACCATTAGGTTCTGGTATGTCCTGACAAACTCTTCCGGGTCTGTCTCTCCATTGTATGTTGGGATTCCCTCCGGGGTCCGAAGGCCCGGCGGCCATGGGTACGCAAGCACTCGAGGTACCCAAGGGGAGGTAGGTTTAGCTCCGTTTCTTCCCACCAGTTTGTCTAGTCAAGCCTCCAAAGAGTTGGGATCCTGTTGTGTCACCTGATAGCCCCGCATCCTATCGTCCTCCTGATAGTATTTCTCTTGGTAACCATAATTCATCCCCATTGATCCATGCATGGGCATGGAATACTGGATCGGGTTTCCCTGGGTTCCGGGGGCCTGATAACCCAACGGCTCCACCGGCATGGCTGGCAGACCATACCCAATTTGTCCCGCCCCCCAGCTGGAGCGCGGGTAATAAGGTGGAGCGTGTGGGACCAAATTTGATTGTTGTCCCGTTGCCATTCCTCCTCCGACCCCGAGATTTGGAGGGAAAGAAGGTGGGACGGTGGAAGAGTTCACACGCCCCTGTATCCTTGGCGGCTGAACGACTCCGTCCAGGTCGATAACCTCTCTTTGATACCCCCGAAGAGGTCCTGCCTGGTCTCCCCCCGGCTCCCTACGTCTACGATTTTCCCGGGTAGAGAGTACCCACTGGCGGTACAACTCCTTGTTGGCTCTCATGAACTCCACCGCCGCCAATTCTTCCGCCTTGGCTAAGGATTGCCCCTCCTCCCGGGCTTCAGGGCCCGGGGCCCGGGGACTGCCTCTCCCGGCGGGCCTTGGTCCTTGCTCCTCCTGGTACTCTCTTTCTGAGTCAGCTTCGTCGGAGGCAGTTTCCACATGGCCATCCTGCGGTACCCCTAGCTCCCGCTGGTGTCTGGCCTCCTCCTGCAACTGCCTTAAAGTCACATCATCTTCCGGGGGTGGAAGGGAACCACCCCCTAAAGGTGCCGCGTTCTTCTTCGGGCGCCCGCGCCCTCTCCTTGGCGACTCCATCATGCGAAGGTGGAAGGATCCCACTGGGCGTGCCAATTGATGCTACCAAAACCGTCCGTATCCCTGCACTTGATGCTATCCGCGCCTCCTAACTGGAATACCCGCAACAACCCTGCAAAACAATCCCCGGGAGGCGTCCCGGGGAGGAAGCTCCGGCGTGATGATGAGACGGGGGTAGTAATGCGAGGGAAATCGTACGGGAAAGACTCAATATCAAATAGAGAGATATATGTCACTTACCTCAGTCACTGTTTAAGGCTGGTATTTATAGCCGAGCTTTGCCTGCCTTGTGGATAAGTTGCAGGACCACCTCCCTTGTCATCATCTGTCCTTTTTCTTGTCCGGACATGTCTTATCCGGGAAAAGTGCCTCTTCGTTAGTTCTGGGCCGCAGGCCGCCTTCCTGGCCCAGTAAGATCCTGGGCCAGTATTATCACTTTCAAAAAAAAAAACTATATCATACATGAATATTATTATTCATATACTATTTCAAATCTATGGTCAAACTTGCAACATAAACTATGATAAATAGTATGGTGTCATTTAAACAAAACCAAAGTAGTAGTAAGATCACAGAAATGAATGTTTGCTTCTTCTGGACACTTGACACATGTCTTTTCTAGATTTCTCCTTTCAACTTAATAATGTACTACGTGTCTTCATTGAACAAATGTTAGGTGATTATGCTTGATCACGTAGGTCAACATGTTCGTGAAATTGCAGATGTTTAACATCCTTGATCAACAAGATAGATTCTGCTTGATGTGGATAATTTGTTAAACCGTTTGAGGCATTCACCAACCACTAGGTAATATTTTCCAGGGCAGTATTACAATATTTTTGGATCTATACTTTGTAATATGAAAATTAGTCTAATTAGCATCTTGTTTGATTATCTTTATTAGATATCTAGATTAGATGTTGATTTCACCCACTGTAAACATTGGGTTTTTCCCAACATCATAAATGTGATTGTTTCAAAAAAAAAGTTTCGATTTATTTTTGTTTTAAGTTAAAATGGAAAGGTATAAAAATACAGGGGTATTTGAGAATTGAGTTTACAAATAAATTTCTAGCACTATAGAAAATTTAAATGTATTGTATTTGAAACGATGAGTATAATTAGGACTAGTTCACTTTTTGCATAACCAAATTAGAGTAGAATTGGCTATAGTGCCCTGATATATGATCAAATACTGGTTCTGCATGAACAAAATTAGCATGAACAATGTAGACAAATACTAGTCCTGCAAGAGTAAACGAGTCTTGCATCTATAACTAAAACTAAATCACCATCAGCAGCCGTAACTTGCTCATCATGCTATACTGGCGGGGAAGGAAAAACGAACATATTTACACTGTTGAGTACAATTGAATTTATTGCTTCAAAAAAAAAGTATAATTATATATTGATTAATGTTTAAACATATATATGATAATAAAAAATTGACTGAATAATAGAGTAGGGGAGTACAACCGAATCACCGATGCACTTACCTTTTCCTTTTTGGATCATTAAGGGTTTTAAATAGCATGAACTTAGTCTATGGCCTGTCCTTTTCAGGTTCTTCTAGTAATTTTCAACCGGAATCATATAGTTTCATCTGGAATCATCTACTTTCATCGCTAATCATCCAGTTTCAGCTGGAATCATCTACTTTCAGCACCAGTGATCTCAATCATCTACCTTCATCAATTTATTCATTTGAACACAAATAAATTTGTTTAGCGACTTACGTACTTCAAATTTAGTAAAAAATATTATTGACATTTTAATTCCTTTTAAATTAGTTTAAAACGTTTGTAGAAATTTAATATGTTTGATTAGAGTTTATAAGTAAATTCGGGTCAATTCCATTCGGTACAATTGTTCACAATTATCAATTATTCTTCAAAAACAATTAAATTACAAATCATTATACTAATGAACCAATAATTATAGAAATTATCAATTGTTGCATACATGTTAGTGCTTCCAATAATTACATAAATTGCATCTACTACTAATCGCTTCTATCTAATGTTTCATCTTCACTAACATTATCATCTTCTGATTGCCAAATTTGTAAGGCTATAGTGTTGCGCACTTCTGCCATAGCTGTTTTTCGATTTTCATCGTACACATTTGGATCAATACCACCTACACTCTCGGGATGATCTAAAACATAAATGTCAAGTTTTTGCATTAGAATGAAGTTATGAAGCGTGAAACACTGAAACATGAAACAATTATTGCCATTTGGACATCTTTAGTTATTTGAGGCATTCTTTTTAAAATTTTCCAAGTACTATTCGACTCACCGAAAGCCCCTTCTACTTTCATTCTAAGCGAAGAATGTCTTTTGTTAAAATGTTCTTTTCTTCCTCGAGGTGCTGCATTTCTAAATGCTTTCTAATAGGTTCAACACTAAATGGAGTCATGTATCCAAAAGTGTTTGGATATCCAGAATCTACCAAATAATAGTATTAATTTTTGGGTGTTGCTCCATGCAGGTCCATTTTTCTCTTGCAGGTCCGTATTTTTACCATAATACCCCTAATATTGTTAAGGCAAAAAATGGCCTTGAAATCATAGGGTTCCATCAGGGGCATTATGGTAAAAATACGGACCTGCAAGAGAAAAATGGACCTGCATGGAGAAATTGCTTAATTTTTTAACTCAATTTAGCACCAATCATCTACTTTCACCTAGAATCATCTAGTTTTAGCACCAATTATCTCAATCATATAGTTTCAGCACCAAATCATCTCAATCATCCAGCTCGCAGCTGAAAATGACAGGGCCTATAAATAGATGCAAATTATTAAGATCCAATCTCATCCTTTGCTACATATATATTCACCATGCATATCTCCATTTCTACCTTAATATTCACCATCCTTCTTGCTTTTTTTGCTTCATCATCTTCACCATTTCCTGCTGCATGTCCAAAATGTGGTAATTACCCTGTTCCATACCCTCTCAGCACAGCCCCAAACTGTGGAAACTCAAAGTACAAACTCTCATGCACCAGAAATGGCACTCTGCAATTCCCAACAGCCGACGGATTCAGCTACCAGATCACCAGCATCAATCCAGGCCAGAACAGGCTCGTCATCAGCCCTCCATACATTCAGGCAAACACCTGCCAGTCCTCGGACCTCTCCATGGGAGGCCTGACGATCGACGAGAGCTCTCCGTTCAACATCTCTTCGAGAAACACTGTAATGCTGTTCAACTGCTCCGACAACATCGTGCTGTCGCCGCTGAACTGCTCGAGTTCTAGCCCGTGCCGGCTGTTCGAGCAGCGGTACGCGGACAGAGGCTGCGGCAACACGATCTGCTGCTCGTACCTCAAGGACTCGGCCATGACTGCTCGGAGGATCAGGGTTAGAGTGGGAGGATGCAGTGCTTATACCTCGGTTGTTGAGTTCAGAGACGCGGATCCGGTGGATGCATGGAAGCTTGGGATCGAGCTGCAATGGCTGCCTTTGTCCTCTTGACAGAGTGTTGTTACAAACTTATAATGTGCTAAGAGTTCAACACGTAAGATTTGGTGGTACTGATGTAACTAGTGCGAGTCGTCCCACTTCTATTAGTGTTAATCTTCGGAAAAAAAAAACTAGCACTACAAATAAATATGTAAGGGTGAAATCTCTTAATTTATTTCTCATGTTTGATCGATTGTGTGTCACTTTTGATGAAATTAGTATTCTTCCCAAAATCTCCTTTGTTGAGGTAAACTATGTGTGTACGTGAGTATATACTTGGAGGGAGCGTATCTTGAAGGACGGTTCTAATTGAGACGGAAGGAAAATTATTGATCTTCTCACTTTCAAATTTGATCTTTTACATATTAAGTATGATCATTCAATGTAATACTGTTGATTTTTCTTATTTTCATGCCTGATAATTACAAGTTTAGTGTCGATCTTTTACATATTAAGCATGATCATTTGATGAGACCAATTCAGACCATAAGAAATATAAATTCTTTTTGGAGAAAAACTAATATAAACCCACGCACACCCATGCAGATCCAATACCAATATAGAAACAGTTTCCCGTTCCGGCCTATTGGTTTGATGCTTACCTTTTAAAGTAAAACAAGCCACACTCAAATATGCTATTTTGAGTGCACTGTTGATTTCCTGCTATTTTGAGTGCACTCGATCGGTAGTATTCCACTAGTTTTATCAACCCATTCACAAGCACACTCAATTCTTTTTATTGAAAATAAGTACACTCAATTCTAATTAGGAGTACTTAATTATCCATTTAATCTGCTTTTTGGTACCCTTTTCTGAGAAAACAATTGTTGGGTGGAGCGGGTTGTGCCTTGTGCGCATGACCCAAAACTTTTCGCCCTATAGGGATACGTAATTGTCTACTCCCCCGTCAAGTCATCCAATTATATATGCCTAGTTTAATTTTTACACTGTGCAAATTTAAGTTATAAAAATTGAATTTATTCTTTCAGATATTCGAGCCATGACAAGTAAGTTTTGGTGGGGTGGTTCAAGTACTGGAAAGAAGATTCATTGGGCATCGTGGCCAGTATTTTCTAAAGCAAAATGCAATGGTGGTATTGGTTTCAGGGATCTTAAGGCCATGAACCTTGCGTTGCTTGCTAAACAAGCATGGAGAATCTTGACGAACCCTTCGTCCAAGCTTGCAGAGGTTTACAAACACAAGTATTTTAGAAGTTCGTCCCTTCTTTATTCTGATCTTGGAACAAGACCTTCATGGGCCTGGAGAAGCATAAGTAAAGGGATAGATGTATTGAAGTTGAGAGCTAGAAAGAGAGTGGGCTCAGGAAGGAGAATAAGCATCTGCCATGATCCTTGGCTACCGAAATCGGGGGGCTTCTTTGTGAGGAATCCGGAGCTCGTACCATCACACCTCACAAGAGTTTCAGACCTGATTGACCCTGATACACATTGGTGGAGAGAAGATATACTTGATACTGTCTTTCATACGGAAGATGCGGCTTTGATCAGGAAAATTCCACTACATGGGCGAGGTGAAGTCGATAAGTGGCATTGGCATCCTCTCTCTTCAGGAAATTTTACAGTTAAATCAGCATATCACTTGCTTGTGGAGGATCACAACTCTCCCTATTATCATCACCAATCTACTGCACCACAAGGTAGGCCTTGGAATAAGCTTTGGAAGATGAAGATACCACAACGTGCGAAACACTTCGCGTGGCGCTTGTTATCGGATACACTCCCAACGGTTGAGAATCTTCGACGAAGAACGATGGATGTGCAGTTGCGATGCATCCTGTGTGAGGAAGATAATGGAGATTCTGCACATTTGTTTTTCACATGCCTTTATGCAAGGGAAGTTTGGAATTCAGCACAATTAACGTCAACGATTTTATCGAGAAGAATGAACATAGGGGAAATGTGGCTTGAACAGCTAATAATCCATGAGGGCCCGGAACTTGCGGAATTCATTGTCATGCTTTGTGATGGGATTTGGTTTCAACGAAATAGAAAGCTCTTTGAGGATAAACTCTTAGATGCCTCTTTGCTAGTTGGCTCTATTGCGGCGAATCTCCGAGTTTTTAAGGACTCAAACCTATGGCTTGAGAGAAGCTCTGATGCGTTGGCGACTCGGTCACTGCTGAAGCCTCCTCATGGGGAATAAAACTCTTTTTCGATGCAGGCTTGGCGGCAAGTTCTGCTGGAATTGGAGTTGAGATTGTGGACTCAAATGGCAATAGTATTTTGGCAGTGGCTTGTTGTGCACAAAACGTGATGGATGCTCAACTGGGAGAAGCTTTGGCATTGCATGAAGCAATCAATATTGCCACTGACAGGAAAATGAGCAACGTTGCTTTTATTGGTGACTCTTTGTCCTTGATCCAAGCAGTGCGAGGCGATATACATTGCAATAGTCATTGTGCAGAATTGGTGGAGTTAATTAAGACTAAGCTAGAACTTCTTGGTAGTACAATCTTCTGGACTCCAAGAGAAAACAATCAAAATGCTCAAGTTTTAGCTAGTTTTGCAAAAATACGGCAAATGAGCCGAGTTGTATGGGATTCATTTCCCGAGTTTCTTTCTTCAAACTATACTGGACGTTTCCAGTAATATGAAATGAAATATTTCCTTCAAATATAAAGTTATAAAAATTGAATATATATAAAATAAAAAAGTGATATTATCAATCCAATAATATCACATTTGATAATATTAGATTTATCAATTCAAGTGAAGGTCAAAGTTAAGATTGGAAGAGCCGGGACCGAATTTAATTTTGTTGAACGGGAAGATTAAGTACTATACTGAATTAAAATAGACATAACTAGAATATTCCACACAATTGAGTGTGCATGTTTTCAATGACATGGGCTGACTATCTAAATCAAAAATTAACTAAAATTAAGTGTGATGAATAATATTAATAGTTATTAAGTTCAATCTCAACGATCCAATTTTTGGAAGAATTGATATGAATTATTATTATTATTATTTTGCAAATAATGTTACTGATTTCATTACATTAAAACAGGTTCGTTACAATAACAAATAGACCGCGCTAACATGTGTGTATCATTAACAAAGGCTCTATCAGCCTTAACAATCCCACAATATTGAAAACCAATTGATAAGGTTATCGGTTTGATGATAGTTCTAACGTCTGGAGCGTCTAGGAAGTGTTTAATATATGACCATGCATTTCCACGGTCCGTGATGATTGTGATCCGCTCCGTATTTCTCCAAGCTGCCTGTTTCGTAGCATTAAGTATGGCCGATAGTTCCGCATGTGTTGCTGTTAGGGCGTGTATCCTTAGTGTTCCCATCCATTCCTCCGTTAAATTCGATCCTTGTGCACATCATGACGCCACACCTTATCCTGAATCCCCACAGTATGTCGCGTTTGTATTGATGTTGGTGCTCTGTTAGCGTAGAATGTGTGGCCCATTTCCTTTCCGGAGCCATGTGATTTTTATGTCCCCTACCAAACGCTGTTCTTTTATGGGATCATGCGTTTCCTCCTGTTTTCTCTACTCGGATTGGACCTCCCTCGTAGATTTTAGTTGTTGTCCTTGAGTTGTGGTCCTCCCTTGCATCCCCTTTCTATTTATCCTTTAGGTTTCCACGAGTCCCTCCGCTATTCTAGAGCTCCATCAATAGTCACTGGTTTGTGCTCTATTATGGCCGAGCATCTTGAGCACCATATTGCCTAGATGACAAAACATGTCAGGTATATGTCCTCCCGTTCCGAGGCGATAATAAACCACCCTTCTGGTGTGGTTGTACCGAGATCTAGGCCTAGTCTCGACACTCACCACACCCTTCTCGCAAACAGATAATCGAACAACATATGCTCGATTGATTCAGTATTTGTATAACAATCGTACACATAGACGATATATTCATTCCCCTTCTCCTAAGACTGGGATTTATAGGACAAACGCCTTGTATCATTCTCTAGAGTAGAAACTTGATATTTTCTGGTACGCCGCTCAGCCATACACTCCCCAAAGCTTTTCAACTCCATTACACTACCCCATACGAGCTAACGCTGCCGGCTTGGTTGCCTTCTTGTTTTCCGCCGCTATATGGTATCCAGACTTAGTAGTGTATTTTCCTAGCAGATCATTATCCCATACCAAGAAGTCCCTAGCCCCTAGCGCATGTGTAGGGATATGGTCCTAAGTAGAGGTAATCTCGATTCTGTAACAATCTCCTGAACGTATGTTCCTCGAAAATCGTCCTAAGTAGATGTAATCTCAATTTCTTCCTTTGATTTATGGCATCACTAATTATGAATCCTAGGAGCGATAGGGTGCCTTCATCATATGTAGCTGGGTTAAGCTGGTTTGTGATACAATTACCTTGGATTTTTACATCCCTGCCCGTCACGATCTTCCATTTTTCATGTGGTTTATTAGGTACGCTCCCTAGAGTATCCCTCTCCAACCCCATGAGTCTCCTTGATCTGGCTTCATATTCAAGAATGTATGGTTCTGTAGTACTTTGCGAGAAAGAATTTAGCGGAAAATAATTCTTTGTTTGTAACTAAGGACCATGCCTGCTTTCCAAGCATGGCTTGGTTCATTTGGGTTGTGTAGGCGTGTAAATGAACTTAACCGTTCGTGAACAACTCGCGAACAACTCGGTCAAAGTTCGTTTTCGAACTCGGTTTGACCAGTTCGAACTCGAACTCGAGCTCGTTCATTTATATACGAGCTCGAACTCGAGCTCATAAGAGCCAGCTCGATAGGCTCGTCGAGCAGCTCGAATATAATTTTATATATAATTTTATATAAATAAATTAAATTTTATTCATTAATGTTATAACAATCTCGAACTAGCTCGAGTTCGAGTTCGAACTCGATTTTTTATCGAGCTCACGAGTCAAGCTCGAACTTTCTAAAATGCAAATGAATCGAGCTCGAGCTAAAATATCTGAACTCGTACGAGCTCGAACTCGATCACAAACATGCAATACGAACTCGAACTCGAACACAGGTTTGTTCGAGCTCGACTCGACTCGTTTACAGCCCTAGGGTTGTGGAACGCATTCCCAGTCCCCTCTCGATTTATATTCACAAACTTTCTCCCTGGTTTTCCAATGGATTCCCCTTCCTTCCGGGTCGCCTTCCCAGATGAATCTCGTCATGTGCTTATCCACTCCTTTCGCCAATGTTTCTTGTATGCGAAAAGTCCCTAACGTGTACCATGCCAGTGAAGTTAGGACGTGTTAACATAATGAGATGCTCCTCATGATCGGGACACTGCTTTTCTCCAACACTATGTTTTCGCAATAATGCGTTGTTGTAGTCCCTTGAAGAGCTTGACCTTTGACACAACAAAATTCAAACTATACTAGTTGATAATAATTCATAAGTATTTAAGAACAATTTAAATACATTCATGCATATCAGTTAAGTTCAATTATATTTAGCAAAAGAAAATTTTATGAAATTCGAGTTAATTTAGTCATGGTGATTCTATTTTGCAACATAATTAAATTTCATTTCCTTTAAATTCAGTTTAGCAATAAATAAACGCTAGAGAACATCAAGAAATAAGTTTTAATTTCCACATCCCCGCAAGCAGAGAAGAGTCTCAAGGGTTGTGTTTGTTTACAAAATCGGTGAAACTAGTGGAGGCACTCAAAGATTTGGAGTCAGCGCCATGGGAGATCAAGAACATCGCAGAGAGCATATGCTCTTTTGATGAATTGTTTCCTTCTTTGATATTAATAAAGTTAGTAAAAGTGTATTAGATACGGAACATAATCTTTTGTTATTTGTAATCGCTACTTAATTTAATTTTACATAAAGCTTACTTAAAAAAAATGAAAATAATAAGCTTTAAAGAACATGCCCTAAGTATTACTATTGTTATAACATCCACAATCGAAACTTTACATAGAATTTGGTAGTTCGTGATTATAGTTGTAGCGCAATCACACAGTCGTTTGTGGCACGAGCCACATCCTTCGGTGGTAATCTACAACTGTAGTGGCGATGTGAAACCCACAATCCTTCATATTGTGTCCAAAATTGGCAACTACGATTATCATTATAGCTTCCCATCTATAAAATATAATATAAGAATTGACGATTACCTAAAATGAACACTTACCAATTATCCCTTTTCTTAGAAAAAGAAAAAACAATTTGCTCTTTGATTGATCAAATATGAAGTATGTATTTATAATTTGTATGGAGCTAAAAATGAGAATTATCATTTCTTTTAGAATAAAATAAAAAAGTCCACTTGCATTTCGTATCAATTTCAATTCCAGTCAAATAGATAAAGGATAAAATTTAGAGGTCCCCGCAATCACTGAAAAAGGACAGCAGAACATGGGTGGCAAATGGCAATATCATACAGTCGCAAAAGGGAATCATCTAGCTGTACTACACAAAGCTGACACAGGATACGACGGTCTCAATATATATATTCTCCCCGACAAGGCAAAGATTGCAAGCTTCTTTTATTAATAATCTCTCAATTCCTAATTTCTATTGACTTCAACTTCAAGAATAACCACAATCATTAGCACCATTCACAAGCATTAATCAACCCTTTCTTTGTTTAAGGTTATCATCATCATCAATAATCAAGAATGCTGAACAAGCACTCATTCTGTTCAGTGAAAACACCAAGATTTCGATAAACAAACTACATACCAAATGCATTGTTCTTCCATCATGCTTATATCACTAGGTTTTCCAGTCAGTTAGTCAAACAGATGAGTTCTACCAGAATCAACGCTACCTCGTCTACCACTCAACACGAAAATATCACTACTAGGATTAGGAACCATGGCAATGCAAACCAAGTCAGCTGATATATCATACCAAATCAAAAAATATGGCCATATATACTTCCCCGGAACCAGATTAGGCAGCTGTGGGTCTACTAGGTCTTTTTCCTTCCATTGCGTCCTTCTTGTTACGACAGGTTGCACAGAGGAAGGGACCTTCCCATGGTTTAGATGATGGTGAGAAAAAGGGTCCCGAGTTAACTGATAAGCCCTCGCCTGGCTGTTGATCTACCTGGCATATAGCACACTTGAAGAGCCCAGAATTTGGATCCGATGGATAATCCTTTCCTAACCTGCATGTGGTCGATAAAAATCTACTAAGCAAACAGAACCATGATAGGAATAGCTATATTGCCAGAGACCTAAAAGCAGTGAAGTTCGAATCAACTTCTCCTAAAATCTATCCTGCTAATTTGACACTAAATGTTTAATGGACTGCTTCTATAGTCTAGCAGCAAGTCCAAAAGGCAACCAAACATTTCGGTACAAAAGTTCTTTAACAAACATCTTCGGTACAAAAGTTCTTTAACAAACATCTATATGGATTCTCTACCAAACATCAATGAAGTACAAACTTAACTGGTTTTAAGCTTTTAGCTCAACAATATACAGTAACTAGGTGATACGAGACAAATGGTTTTAGCACCAAATATTGATTGAAGAACTTCAAAGGCATATCCTTAGATTCCCCCTTCAGAAAATCAACCTTTTTTTTTTATATAGATCATAGGCATATCTAATAGATGAAACATAAACAGGGACTCATCAATAATAGTACCTTTCAGCAAGCATTGCAGAGCCTTCTTCAAATAGTTCCTCAACAACTCCAACTGATGAAAGCTTACTACCTTTGTTCATAGAATTTGATCTCTTTCGAGCGAAAAGAGAACTCATCAATGTTTGTTTTGGTTTAGGAGTTGAAGGCAGGACAGGATGATCAAAAGGAATAATGTCAACAACCACGCAGGTTGTATCATCCTTGAGACCCCGTGACCTAAGAGCCTCCTGCATGGCAAATGAGGGTAAGAATTAATGAGATCAATAAGAAAAATGAAAGGAATAAAATCCGAATAAATCAAATACTTCTAAATTTGCATTCACCTTAACAACAAGTTTAGCAGCTAGAGGGGCGGGTAAACCCCGGCAAGACTGAGCAGCCAAATCAGATGATAATGCATCCCAGATACCATCAGATGCAATTATGAGTCTTCCTCCAGCATTAGAGAGCTGAGAATTAAAACAGGGTTGTTATAAACTATTCCAAGTTCTATCCGACAATCCAAAATTCATCTCATCATCAATTGAATACCTTGACTTGCTTAACATGAGGGATTGGGACAATGAATTCCCCGACATCAGTATCACCAATTGATCTTGAAAGGCACAATCCACCAGGCCAGCAACGCAAAGGACCAACCTTAAAATCCAAAAAAAAAAAATTAAAAAAAAATTAACTAATCTAGCAGAGGAAGGCAGCACTGGATACAGGAAAACTAACTGAATATTAATACCTCATTTCCTCCGAAAACATTGAGCCTTCCCACTTCACCACCACTAGCTGTCACACGCTCCCGCTCCTCAACATTTTCCTCTAGCCTGTGGTCCACAGTTAACAAGGAAACTACACCTCCTTGCGTATCCAAAATGCACCGAGAATCTCCAACTGATGCGACAGTCACAGTCCAGCCATCAATCACCACAAAAGTAACAGTAGTCCCCGATGTCTCACCTACATGAAAACCAAGAATCTCAATAAAACACTTAAAACAAACCGCAATACTTATATACCACAGCAAGAGATAGCCAAACAACCTTTCTGCTGAAATTCGATGTCAGTTTTCACAAAACCAGCCACCAGAGCTCGGGGGAGGACCTGAAGCCATCCTTCCCTACTAAGACCCTGCGGTATAGCACTCAGTACATTGTTCAGCAGATTCTCCTTGGCGAAAATAGCAGCCGAAATGCCATTATGTCCATCAAATATCTGCAAACAAAAACAAACTCACTAAATCCAATCCAATCTGAAGTCAAACATATTCTACTGCAACTACATTTATAAGTTAGTCCAAGTCAAAAAATTACCGCAAAAACAGAGAAATTAGAGGTCTGATCCTCAAGAACCCTAACGCAATCAGGCTTGATTAAGAACAAATCCTCCCCCTTCTTAGCCAGGGCAGCCTGCCCGTACTTCACAGTAGGCTTCTCCACCTTCTCATTCCGCAGCTCACGCCCAATCAGAGCCCCCAGAGGCACTAACTGCTTCATCCTCGGAACCTCCGCCACGCTCATTCTACAACTCGTACCGACTACGCAAGCACCTCATGACTCAAATTCCAAGCCCTAATTCCATAACCACACAATTCAACAACACATTCGCAAGGAAAAATAAAAGCAAATTCCAACTCACAATGCAGCTAGATTCATCGAAGAATAAACTTATAAACTTACAGTCTGGGAGGAATGGCGATATGCTAACACAGCAGTTGTTGAAGATGAGCAATTATGAGCTGGATTCAATTTGTGGAAAATTGGGGAACCCTAGAGAGAGAAAGCGAGTTTGTGAGAGTGAGAGGGAGCTGAAACCAGGACTTGATTGGAGGAGGGAAATGTAGAGAGAGAAGACGCGGGGAAGAGTGGGACCCGGACTGTGACGCTTCTGTCTCAAAGCTGTAATGCCGTAGCTGTTTGTTTCCGGATTATTTCAGAAACATAGATCACAATTTCTGTTATTTTATTCTTTTAGATTCTTTTTCAGGTTGATTTGTTTTCCAAAGGAAGACAATTGGATCGTAATTTATTTTCAAAAATAGTTCTTGAATTCTGTGAGACACTAGTCCAGAAATGACTCATGTAAATCTTAGTTATTTTTTCTGGCAACTCATACAAGTAGGAGAGCAAGTCCAACAGCATCTCTATAATAGAGATTTTCTATATTTTTAGAGCTTTTTGTCTCCAACAGATTTGCTATAACAATCTCTATTATAGAAAAATGATGAGAGAAGATCTCATTCTCTATATATGCAAAAGCAAAGAGTAATTATAGAGAACAAAATTTATGGGATTTGAATTAGAATTCCTATTTATAGTAAAAAATTTAAACAACATTCCATTTCCTCTCCAAAATCTCTAAAATAGAAAAGCTGTTGGATTGGAAGCAAAATTTTATAGCAAATCTTACATTTTTATCTCTACTTTAGAAAAAAATTTAGAGAACCTGTTGGACTTGCTCTAATGTCTTATACTGTATTTGATATACTAGAGTGAGTTTACAAAATATATATATATATATATATATATATCTATAAAATATGTCGTCAATTTGTCCAACTATTTAAACCACTTTAGTTTGAAACTAGTCATAATGGCAATGGAAACTGATTATTCATTGGGGTCTCAGCATCTTCCTTAACAATACCACACACTTGTTATAAACAATAAACAAAGACAGAACACATATTATTATGTACTATGCGCATTTTCTTTCTTCAAAATTCCCATTTTAGAAGAAAAAATGAGTACAACAAATACAAATACAAAAACTGAATTGCTAAATGTACCCCATGATTTTACTCTTTGTAGTCCAAAATACTCATCAAATGATTATAATGCCCCTGTATTTAGCCTACTAGTTTTTCATGAACTAAAAAATAAAGGCATTTTTGTCATTTCACCTGTACTTTGGGCTACAAGAGCAAAATATTCGGCTACATTAGCAACAAAACCAGAAACTGATAGTACAACAAACTGTATCAAAACCCGCACTCAGCAGCAATGGACACTCAAACTCCCTCAATGCAATATTTTCTTTTTCTCAAATTCTATATCCAGAGTATCTACCAAAATCCACACTATATATGCTTATATATTTACAAACAAGAAAAGAACAGACATAACAAGATCCCTGAAGGCAAAAACCACATCAAGAACGATTTCTTTCTGCCCTTTTCAGACTCCCATTTCCCCTCATTTCGAAGGTTTCCTTTTCCCATCAGCAGAATGTGGTTGCTTCCCCATCTTTGGGATCCCGGAATTGGAAAGCCTTCTTGAAGGCGCCGGTATTGAACTCCTGATCAAAGGAAAACAAAAGGATTCAGAGTGTAAATAAACAAAAACGCTGTAGAATGGCAGATAGGGAGAAAGTTTTATACCTTGAATCCGCACTTTTTATCTGTCGCGGACTAGGTTTTCTCAACTTTGATCCAACTCCATTGGGGGTATTGGTGACTTTCTGAGGAATGTTGGATTGGTAAAGGAGATCCTGCTCAGAAGAGTCACTTGTAGTAGTGTCCAGCTCATCAGAATCATCCATGACTCGACCATTGAGCTTCTGGTAGAAGCTGTCATCTTCCACCGATCCAATGCTGTCTCTTCTATCAAAGTCTAGCTTATTCACCATGATCTTATCCACCCAATCACCAGAAACTGAGTATTTTTCATTATCCTTAGACTCAGGATTTCCAACTCCTTGCCAAGGTGGCGAATCGATCAGCAAGTCTTGGGGGTCCAGACTTTTCCTCCTTGGCTTTAATGAGCTGTTCTTTATCTGCATTGAGATCATGCAAGTTCTATTATACAAGTAATGTTCTCTTTTCTTCACCAGATAAATATGCATCATTACTAAAATATACACCAAGAAACCTAGTGCGAAAAATTTAACATGGATGGATCCTACGAGTTATCTATTTAGGCATACCTCCGAGTTATCTACTTCCTCTAACTGTTGCCTCTGATCACCAGTGGTGCTCATGCTCTGCCAACTATAGCGTGAAGGCGAAGAACCAGCAGAAGACAAAGAAGTCTTCAACCTCGGCCTTTCTGGGCTGATGGATCCGTCCTTCTTTGCTAAAGCCGCCTTAAGATTGGCAATCTGAAGATAAGTCATAAAAGATTAAATGAAATGTTATTCTTCCTGCTTGATCAAATCCATGCATGGAAACTGCGAAAGGGACAACTGAAGCAAGTGGATAATATGCTATTGCTTCAAATAGTAATATATCTAAAGACCTGTTCTTTCAGATCCTTCACTTCAGAAGTGTCTTTGTTAGCTTTAGCAGCACCAAGCTCAACCGAAGAAACTCGTTCAGCAAATTTAAGAGTGCTTATTGTTTCTCCAATCGCATCAAGCTCTGGGCTGATGTGAACAAACATAAGAGTTTTTGCCTGCCCTCCTGCAGTATGTAAACATCAATCAATAAAAGTAACCATAACAAGAAATGAAGCAGAAAAAGGTTAATAATAAGACCAGCCGAGAAGTCCTCAAAACTTACCCAGTGATTCCTGGAGCAACTGAGTGAGCTTACTGTTCCGGTAGGGTACATGTGCATTCTTCTGGGCAAGAGAAGCAATCACATCCCCAAGAGCGGAAAGAGACCTATTTATATGTTGAGCCTCTTTCAGTCTGTCACCTGTTGCCTCCGTTTTCTCAACCCTCTCACTCCCTGCAAGATCAACAAGATGCAAGCAGCCACGAGAAGCAGTTCCAGATGCCAGGTCTTTTCCTTGAACATGAACCGTAAGGCAACTGCATGAAATTTTACGTCAGAAAAGTTTTAAAATTATATTATACATAGTGTTATGACAATTATCTTGTAATTTCTTATGTAAAACAAAGATGTTATGTACATTTAATGTCAATTATCTCGTACATTCCTGATGTAAAACAAAGATGTACCTGTGAGAACGACTGCTACGATCATTCACAGCCGTAGAACCAACTGCACGGTTTTTATGTCCAAGGCTCATCAAATTGATAACATCCTCAGTACCATGGACTGGTATTACATTTGCGTCTGGCACGTTCAGACCATTTTGGGAACTATTTCGGATTTCTAATGTTGGTAGGAGTTAAGATTTCCAAAATGCAAGAAATAATTTTAACAAAAAGTAAATTAGTAACAATCTGAAGACAAGGAAAATGGTGCAAAGGATATCTTTTGTTGCCACCATCAGTTGTTAGTAGATCCCTGACTTGTTCGTTGTAGATTTCGATCATCTGAACAGAAACTTCATACCGAATGGTTTCTTTTCTATCTTCTGAGATCATAAATAAATCACTCAGTGCCCTGTAATTCACGCCCATAGTCTCCGGTGTTATAACATCAGGTCCTGTCTGTTTGATAAGAAAAATTAGTTTAAATCAACAATGAGAGAAACAAATAAAAATTTAAAAGAAGCTATCCAATTAATGCTTCAAGTTGCAACTACCATTGTGTGAGTTTTCCCTGATCCCGTTTGACCATATGCAAATATACAGACGTTGAAACCGTCAAGAACGGAGCGAATCAAAGGTTGAGTATCTGAAAATACTTCCTCTGTAACCAAAAACAGAAAGAGTTAGCAATCAAATTATATTAGTGAACATAGTTCCCATGGAAATAAAATGTGAATTGAGAACCTCAGTGACCTTGGCGGGCAGATGGACCGAAAACTCTGTTGAAAGTGAACGATTTTTTCCCATCCTTTCCATTCTTAGAAGGTATAGTTAATGTAAGAGTCCCTTCATCCAAGTGTTCCACAGCACCTCCATTAGCCTTCGCTTTTGCAGGTCTTACTCGACAGTACACCCTAATGCTTCCTGTTCAAAGAATTTTATTAAGTAAGGTTGCAAGAAGTGCCCTCACAGTCTCATCAACATATTCTTTGTTGCAAAAGTACCTTTTAGATCTTGCACTTGATTGTAAAGCTTCCGATTCTCCTCTAAAACTGTCTGGTATCCTGAGGCTGCCCGAGCCAGGGAACGGAAGTGTGCCCCTATAAAGTACATAACAATGGTCACTCCTTTTTTTCTGCTTTGCTTCAATAAAAAATAAGACGTAAAGAGAAATGAAATAAGACATGTACCTAGGTTTTCGACTTCCTCGTTGTACTGATTCTGCAGAGAGTTCAAGTCTAATTTTGTTGATAGCATCGTAGACTTTAATGCCTGCATAAGTTAATTATGAACCAGGTAAGAACCCTATTCCAGTTTAGATAGATTTCTTATGTCATGAAGCATAATACATTAATACCTGAATCTCTCCATGCTGTTTCTCAACTACCAACAATTGCCTCTCTATTTGAGCCTTCCACCAATCTCTCAATGCAGTTTCTCCATGATTTTCTAGATTTATGAATGAAGGAGTCCTGATTTTTGTCTTAACCATCTTAAGGAGAAAAAGAACAGTGTGATTCAGTTTGATAATTTCAAACAAGGCCAGTCTGACACAAGTCTTATATAAATTAAGCATGATACCTGAATCGCTTTATCTTGTTTTTCGTCTAACACCTTTTCAAACCCAAGTTGAGAGTCTGAATTGTCATTACTAACATCTTCCTGAAAACCAAAAAATTTCTCATTAACCGAAGGAAGTGTAGAAAAGGGAAATAAAGAAAACACTTGTTATCATCTTTGATAAATCCAAAAACTTAAACTATTTAAGGCACCATTGGAATATATAGAATCAATTCAACATATACATACCTCAACAGGGAATGATTTCGCAGGACATTCAGCTGAGCTTGGTGCTTCTGTCTGGCAAAAGCCAAAAGATCCACCAAGCTTTGCGAGAGATTCATTAGAACTTTGTGACTTTGCCTGTTAAATGCCAGACGATTACATTTCATCAAAATCTTTTGACTAAGGAACAAATGAGTGCATGAAGCTTGTATACATTAGGAAGTGATCAGTGTATAAGTAAGTAGTCAAGAAGCCAGCAAGATAGAGTAGGCATAATAATTGAAGCATGGAGTCTGTGGATAATGTTGCAGTAAGGATAACTGTATACAACTTACTTGAACATTTTGCGAAGTCAAACGCTGCTCAAATTCTTCCATAACTTTACTTAGCATGTTTTCAACAATCTGTAACAAATGGATGAGAATTCTTATCACAAAACCATTAGTAACAGAAGAGGTGCTCCCTCTATTGACAAGGAAAGCCATTTGTTCCCTCAGATAATTTTTCTATGCTTATCTCTCAAGACAAGTAAACTGTTCATGGCATTTTATTTTCATCGTAAAAAACAAGCAGTAAGCAACACAGATTCCATGATACCACAACATGTTGACAACTTTATGACTATATGACTCACAATTGGGATCTCTTCTTGTTTCTTATCAGCAAGAAGTCCACGGATAACTGTTCTTAATGACGGATCCTGAAATGGAAGTGCGGAAGAGTTTACAAACTATCCATAAACAAAAAGAAGATGATAATTTGATACTAATGGTTATGCTCACTGACCATATCTCCACATTCTGACCCTGCATCACTGTACAATAAGGGCTCACTTGTTGACCTCTCAAGGAACTTGTCACTCATTGACAAACTCCTTGAAACTGAATTTATGAAAGGAGAATTTTTCAGCATAAATTGCTTCCCCAAAGGAGGAGTGCCTTTGACGCTTCCATATCTCCTCAATCCAGGACCTGCTCCATGTTTGTACTCACTATGTGCCTTGAGTGCGAGAACACAATTTACTACTCTTGCAGTTTTTCCACCCTATTCATCGAAAAGAAAGCAAAGTGGCCAGGATATATTCGATTAAGCGACATTTGCTAGTATATTGAATTACACAAAAGGGAAGCAGGTGAGAAGATCATATCATTACATACCGATTCCAAGTCAGAAGCTTGGAAAGTAGGAAGCCCCATTTCCTCTATAGCTACAAGAAAGTTCCTAATATTCTCAAAATACTGATACGCAACAAGAGCTCCCCCGTCAGGAACAACAACAGAATCAGAAGGCATTTCAATCACCTAATCCAGAAGACAAAAACACATAGGTTGAGACAGCAATCACAAAATCAATAACCTTATATTTAATGATAAATTAAAATAAGTCCCTTTCCCTTACTTTTTGCACAGCACCAGGTTGAACCTTGTTGAGAGCAATGCACAATATGTGCCCACTTCGCAATCCCTGCAGAAACTTGTCTTCTGAAGGCTCCGCTGGCAAATCCTTGCCTGCAACGACTCCAACCGTCTTCCTCAACCATTCAGCTGCTTCATTTCTTCTCATAGCTACAACACAAAAAAGAAACTTCAAGCCACATACAAACAGCACAAAATAACATGAAACGTACGTGATCAAATAAAGCAAGAAAATGCGATCACTTCATCAAAAGGCGATCATCAACCAATTATAACTGTACGACATAGCATACATTCAACACAGGCAAAAGGGATTGAAATAGGGAGAAAACGAACATCAAGAAACGCATAATTACCAGCTTCCTCAGCCTTTCTTGAGGCCAAATCAATGTCGAAAAGCCTCTTTCCGTGCTGGTGGAGAACATCCTCCACCACAGACGCCGCAGACATCTGTAGCAATTCTTCCGTGGCCATTACGCAAAAATCCCAGCTAGAAAAACAGAATCTTGTTGATTCTTCTGTATCAAAAACTTCAACAAGAAAATGCAGGCCTGTAGAACTTCCCTTTTGGCAAAGCTGGAACTTTTATGCACCCATAACGCAGAGGAGAAACAGGGTTATGATGATGAACAAGAAAATGGAGGGGCACACGGCACAGATATAGGAAGAGAGGGAAAAGGAGAGAAACTGGGGTGGCGGTCTTTTGTAATTTTTTTACATTTATTGTTTTTGTATTCAAAATTTTCTAATGGAATGAAATGTGAGTTTTTGGTGTTTGTGTCTTGGGAATGAAGGATGGAAGAGCAAATGGAGGTCGTAGGGAGGGAGAAGCAGTCAGCCGCAAAGGCCAATTCCTAACCTTGCGGTTCGGCCTCTTTCTTTCTTGGTTTATAATTTCTCCTGTTTTTGGGAGAAGGAGTTCATAATCATATAGTCAATGAATAATATTGACCAGTCAATCCTTTATTCAAAATCAATCTGAAATTCCCAATTTGAAATTCCTCAATTTAAGAAGTTAAGAAAGTTGAGGTTGTATGGGATAATGGGTTAAATTCCTCAAGGCTAGTCGGAGTGTTGGTGGTGATGGTTTGTGACGGTTATGAGTGGTGGTGGTGGTAAGTGGAGTAGTGGATGTCAATGGAAACTAAATTAGTGGTTCATGCTGGTCGGAGTGGTGGTGGTAGTCAGGGGCGGCCAGAGTGATAGTGATGGTGGTGGTCAATAGTTGGAGTAGTTTGTAAAGTATTTCTATCTTTGAATTTGTAATAATTAAGTTCATGTTATATAAATTTTAAAATTCAGTCACTTTTTTCTTAATTACTTTCTCCTGCTCTTTTTTAAAGAAAAATTTATAATAATATATAGTATTGGTAAACGTCCAAAATCTTCTAACAATAAGAATAATGATAGTGATTCTTCAAAAAAATTAAAAAAATGATAGTGATTCCCATAAAATAATTTATGTAGTATTGCTTTCTTATCAAACATAGTTAGTGAGTGAGTTATGAAATTTCTATCTTCAAAAGACTAAAAACAATATAGCGAAATCAATTTACACTTGAAACCTTTTACCGTGGATAGCGTGTTTTGTAGGATGGTCCTAATTGAGATAGAGGGTAGATGTTGATCTTCTCACTTTCATTCTTTCATGCCTGATCATTATGTTCTGTGCTCATCTTCCCACTTTCAAAATCTGATCTTTTACATATTAAACACAATCATTTTATCGGTAATACTGTTGATTTTTTCACTTTTAAACCTAATCTTTTACTCATTAAACTTTCGAGACCAATTGAAAAAAGTCTCAATTGAAAATTTGCATTTACTGAATCCACCATGTTCACACAGTGCTACTAGCAAAGGTTCGACATCGTCTCTATATTTGCACCTTGTGTGCCCATCACCATGGCATCGTCTCGAAGAGGGCCAAACTTCATCGTCTCCAAGGATCCTCTCTGAAACTGTCCATTCTCAATAGCCTTTGTTGCACTACAATTGTGTGAACCTCTTTCATAATTGAAAATAAAATTAAAATAAAGACTAGATGTTATATTGTTTTTCTGTTGAGCACTAGATTCAATTCAAACCATACAATGAATCACTTTGTGTAACCTAACATTAAAGAACTTGGAATGAGTTATTTAATTAAAAAGACGAAAGTTATACTAATCTTTCTTTCTTTAGCAATAATTTTAAAGGTTTCAAGTTTCAACATGCCTCAATCATGATCTAGGGGCGTTCATTACATAGCCTATTATAAAAGCCAAACAAGGTGCATCCAATAATACCTTGAAATCCCAAGCTGATTAAACTATCTTCATCAACTTTCAGTATATAAACATGAGGGTCCTAGAATACCTCAAAGAAAATAGAAAGCTTCTCCATCAAACTAATTATATCCAAATTACTTTTGGAATTAAGTTAATGTTTGGATCCCAAAATATATTCCATCTTTTTTGACATTTTCAAACATGTAGGTTGCATCAACTTTTAGCTTTCCTAAAAATCAAAATCAACAATTTTTGGATTTTCGATTTATATGTACACACAATGTATTTAAAATATATACACAATCTATAGAAAAATTCTGGCCTCAAAAGTTTAATATGTAAAAGATCATGCTTCGAAGTGAGAAGATCAACATTGAACATGTAATGATTAGGCATGAAGATGAGAGGATTAACACTAATACATACTGAATGATCAAGCTTAATATGTAAAATATCATGAAAGTGAAAAGATCAACACAGAACATACAATGATCACGCATGAAAGTGAGAAGATCAACATTTTTCCTGTCTCAATTAGGACATCCTACAGAAGTCATTCTCCAGTTTATATATACTCCATTTTAAGGCGACAATGTATTTATAGAGAAATTTTTAATTAAGAAGTGTAATAGGCAAAAGATCAGACTTCAAAGTGAGAAAATCAACATTGAACATGTAATGATCATGGCATGGCTTGAACGTGAGAAGATCAATAGTGTACACACTGAATGATCATGTTTAATATGTAAAATATCATACTTTGAAAAGTAAAAAAGAACAACCCAGAACATGTAGTGAGAAGATCAACATTTTTCCTCTGTGTCAATTAGGACCGTCCTACAGAAGACACTCTCCAATCTATATGTACTCCATTTTAAGGTGACAATGTATATACTTATCACAATTATACACCGCATCCCGTGTTTTAACCAATCTTTTACTATGAGACACGCTTAAAATTTTATTCCGATTCCGTCAGTGAACCCAACATGCACGTAACATGCAGCAGTCGATGAAATGTCATGTCCGGATTGAGTTGATAAGTTGCTAACTACTTGACAGTCTGAAAAGTGCATGATGAAAATATTTCTGAACAAGTTCAATGGAAGATAGAAAGGCATTGCACTGATTCATATAGAGAGGGACCTTGCTCTTTTTTGTGCAATTAACAATCATTTCTCACCATTTCTGGACATGAAGACAGGTTTAGAATATTCAGCAAGAATCTCAAGAAGGTTCACTAATAATCATCTGATTCATCCACACAAACCCTAACCAAGCATCTGGTCTCAGATTGATTGCCACCAACTAAGAGGATGCCCCTTTGAGAGACATGATAAGAACTTTGCATATATGTTCGAAAGAAGAAAAAAAGAACTTTCATGTATATGCTTGCACGGTTGCACCACATGCTGTGTTCATTAGGATATAATCAAGAATGTGTCTAGAAAATTGATTTGTGATTGTTGCTGCTTTAATAAAACGCCTTTAATAAATTATTAATATAAGAAAGTATATATTTGAGATGTTATCCTATGAGACCTGTCTCAATTGATACTAGGAACAACATTTTACCCCTTGATGATCTTTTCAATCGGGAGAGAATTACCATGATAACCAAGTAGTGGTGAATGCTAGTGTCATCGAAGGTCGGTCACCGGGGGAGTAATTTGTGATGTAAAATTCGGATAATTCAGACAACTGTGGTGAATACATGCTTGCTATATTTATGGTTTTATAGAATATAGATGAGAAAGATAAGCCACAGAAATTGCATGTGAAGTTGGCAGAATTGAAATTGCAAAAAACAGAATTCTTAGATGACATTAAGTGCTTCACGAGAAGATGGTCTATTCTCCAATCAAAGGATGAATACATTACAGCAGATTACTCGAAATCAAGACATACTAGAGGAACTTGAGAGCCTGAGGCACTCACTCTGACATCGTTTCAGACAAATGTCGTTCCAGTTAGGTACCTGGTGTTGATTAACGCAGACGGTTCGGGCACAGGCATCGGCACACGCATCCAGCTCGGAAACACCACACACAGTCACACAGGTATCTGGAGTCGGGTCTTTAGAAAATGAACCGACCTTCTTGAGCATCCTCTTGGAAGTGCACACCCTCTCACAAACAAATATTTCATCAGAGCTCTTCTCCCTTCCTCGTGCACTCTTCACTCTCTGCTCTTCTGCTCGCCTATTCTTCATCCTAAAAGCTTGCCCTGCAACAACTGCTGGTACTGCAGCCCCCACTATAGACCACCACCATTCAACCATTTTTGTTCACTGCAGAACCTGTCTTGGCTTTCCTTTCTTCTTCTTCCGACGTAGAACTAGCACAGCAAAAAGGTCTCAGATTTCTGTTGCAATAACAATATATGTTCCAGATTCAGATTTCTGTTGCAATAACAATATATGTTCCAGATTCAGATTGTCTAATAGAGAAATCAATAATAAATGTGTAGAAAGTGTTCCTTCACATGTCACTATATCTTTCGCTAAGACCCTATAAGCCACAAATGTCATTAAACTGGCAGCTTGCTGTTCTAAGTACAAAAAGACAGTTTCACTGAGCAGGTCATCTTAATGGTGCTTCAACTCTATCCATAAAGGTTGATCAATTCTATAATTCTACCATGAAAATACGTCGAAACTCTTAAGTTGGTTTTCAATGAAACTAAAATTCTATCAGGAAAATATTTCGAAACTCAGAAGTTGGATTCCAATGAAACTAGAATTTCTACCGACTAAACCGCTCCCTATAAAGCTAGCACAAAGAATCTACTCTTATACACATTCAAAATTAATAATCATGCTAAAAAACGAAAGAAGTACAAGTACACAAAGTCTCAAACCTATAGTATGCAAGCATAATCTTTATAAACAGCATGCAAAGGAGTAATTTTTATTCTCTATATCTGTCAGACAAGGTAGAATACACACGAATTTCTATCATTCGCTGGGGAAATGGGGATAAAAAAGAGAGCATCATAGCTGAAACAAACTCTACGCAGGGGGAAAAAAATCCTTCAACAACATAATAAAAGGCAGAATGTCATATAGCTTGTACGAACTCTAATGGGGCAGAAAACAAAGTTAAAAACATCTGCAAAGAGAAAAGATTATCGGCTACGAATCTGCAAGCAATAAAGTTGCAGTCTTTGAACAGTATCTACAACCAAACAGAAAAGGGCACAAAACCATTTCAGCAGGGGTGAAAAAAGAAAAGATGAGGACATGGAAATCATATCGCCATTTTTCCAGATTTCGAGAAAGAGAGAAGGAACACAGTTTAAGAGCTCCCGCTAAGCTCTGGGGCAGTGAAGAGGCAACAAAAGACAAAATTCAACAACACAGACTCAGATAGGAAAACAGAGAGATGATTCCAAACGATATCTGAATTAAGCGGAGAATTCGAAGCGCGTGGACAAGTGGAGAAAAGGAAGCGCGAGGACATACCAGGGACGGCGTGGTGGCGGAGGAGGGCGGTTGCAGTGACTAGGGCTGGGTTTTGGGGAAGAACCCTCAAAAAGCCACTCGCAGCATTGGACAAGTGACAATACCAAAGCTGAAATTTACTGATAAATGATTTAGTCCAAATTATCTAGATTTACAAATAACAAAAACAAAAACTATTCCAGTAACTCTTTTATTATTGCTCATGTACCCCTGAATTATTGAAAGATGATTTAATACCCTATATAGATATTAATTTTGTAAATTTTACCTTTAAAAGCTCTAATCAGCATAGATTGTTTATTTTCAAAAAATTTCAGGGTTATCAAAACATTTTTCTCAAAAAATAATAAAGAATGAACATACAGACTATAACCCCAGATACTTCAGTGTAGTTGTTAATGAGGCAAATAACTCTATTACTTTTAACCTATCACAATCTTTTATCATTTTACCCTTATTTATTTCTTTATTGTTTACATCACTCAACTATCAAAATAGATACTTTCATTTAGTCAATTTTTTAAATTTGCCTCTCGTCGTTGTGCATGTGTGAGAAAGTTAGGGTGAAAGAATAGTTTTCATCGTAATCGACCTCTACCCTTATTTAGATTTTCTATCAAAGTTTAGAGTGGTGACCTTATGGGGTGCGACTTAACTCTTTTTATGGTTGAGTGACCAAAAGTGAGTGAAAATTTTATGAGGTACCAAAATGGAAAGAACATAAAAATTAGATCATTTGCCCTTGTTAATATGAAATGTGTTTACATAAAAAAGTTTATGGTTGACCTTATTTCAGTATGAATTTAAATTTTAAATTGATATGAATTTACCCTTAGTGATAGACCTAATTCAGATTGTTATTGTTAAGCCAAGTGTTATTTTCATATCAGAGTAGGGGGTTTACACTCGACTTGAAAGAGAATTCAAAATAACACTCTTTATTATTGTTAAATCGAGTGTTATTTTGAACTCTCTTTCCCTACTTCTCTAGAAATAATTCCCATTAAAATTTTGTATCCTCTTAAGCGGATACGCCCACCACGTCAGGATTTTTATATACATCATTATATTTTAAGAGTTTTTTCGCTTCAAACGATAATCACACAATAAAATGTCAACATTGACCGCCGCCGCCACCATTGTCAATATCGACAGTGACAACTATCGAAAACTCAAGAAGAGACCACCATCATTGAACATTTATGATAAGAACTATCCAACATCGAACGAACATCATTAATTAGCGAAACTCAAATATGGTGTTACAACTTTTAACCGACACGTACATGATACACCCAACTAAGAAAAAAATTGACAAGTACCGCGTAAGATCGAAAACGGAATAGAATGGGGGCAATAACAATTTGTATAAATGATACTTTAAGTAAATGTGAGGGTTTTCTGTCAGAATCCCAATTATACAAGGAGGGCAAGAGAGTAAATTCCTCGTCCTCTAGAAGCTGCAGCAGAGGATAAGACTTGCAGCTGAGCTCATAACGGCCCTTTCAACGGTTGCAACGGATTCAACTGCCGTTGACCAACCGACGGGGACGAACTGCATCTCCGTTTCACTATTAATAGATCAGTTTAGGAGTTAGTTAGGATTAGCCAGGAAATTGTAAGCTGATTCAGCAAGAACTCTCCAATCTCCCCTTCTATTTTCCTTTTTCCCCAAACCCCCATTTCTGTTTGTACTTGTTCTTGGATTCAATCGGAAATGAAGCTTTGATTTTCCTGTTTAATCCTTTCAATCAGTTCAGATCACGACATTTGGTATCAGAGCCGACGTTTTCTTGGACAAAATGGCGGATAACACGAGGCAGCAGAAGGCGTTCGAAGCAATGATGGACGGAAGGTTCAACGAGCTGTCACAGAAGCTCGGTACAGATCTTTACCGTGCCATGGAAACGAAGTTTGGAGCGATCAGCAAGGAGCTGGAAACTTCAACCGGTGCGCAAATCAACCAAGCGTTGGCAAAGCAAACTGCAGATTTAACCGGTCAACTCCGGTCGATGATGTCGGAGATGCTCAAAGGAAACCCGACGCCGATCCTACAGGGCGGAGGAGCCGCGCAGAAGGAACCGGAGATCTTGCAGCAGGAATTGATTGGGAACACTCCGATGGGGGGAAATCCGTTGCAGAATGAAGCGGATGATCGGAACGATGCTGGCAGGGATCGGAATGGCCGGAATTACGACGGTTACCAGCCAAAGGTGGAGTTGTCTTACTTTTCGGGAGATAATCCCAAGGGAGTGGCTGCGTAGATGTCAGAAGTTCTTCATTTACCATAAGATTGGTGATATGAAGCGTGTGGAGACGGCGGAACTTTATCTTGAAGGACGAGCTGAAATCTGGTTCCAAACTGAGAAATCGTCATAGGAGCGTTGGTGCTGGAAGGACTTCGCTGATGCACTGTTGCTGAGGTTCACAGATTTGAGTGAGGTAGATGAGTTTGAAGCTTTCAACAAACTGTATCAAAGAGGCACTGTCAGAGCCTATCAGGAGATGTTTGAGGATTTGAAAACGCTGGTGTTGGGTAAGGATCCTAGACTATCTGAGTCTTATTTCATTTCCAGCTTTATTAGTGGATTGAAAGATGAATTGAAGCCAATGGTTAAAATGTTTGCACCTGTTACTTTGAAAGAAACTGTGAAACTAGCTTTATTGCAAGAAAGAAACTTAGAACTCATAAGTAGAAGGGCTAGAACTGCTGGAAATCAGAATTTGATCACTTATCCTAAGTCTGCTGGAAATCAGAATTTGCTTACTTGGCCTAAACCTAATGGGGATAAGGGTAGTTGGAGAAATGGTGACAACAGAACTGAGAGGAAGGACATAGCAAGTAGCTCTGGCACTTTTGGTAATTACAGAAAGATATCTCCTCAGGATGTGCAATATAGAAGAGAGCATGGCTTATGTTTTAAATGTGGGGATAAGTTTACACCTGGCCATAGTTGTAAGTATAAGCAAATCAACATGATCAAGAGTGTGGAGGAAGAAGATTCAGGAGAAGTGATTGTGATAGAAACAGAAGAGCTGGATCCCATTCTGTTGGAGGAGCCTGAGACATTTACTTTGAATTCTATTGGAGGGGGTTGTAGAAAAGTGAACACCATTACTGTGTGTGGGTGGATTGGTAATAGGAGGGTTACCATTTTACTGGACACTGGGAGCAATGAAAGTTTTGTGGATCAGGAACTGGTGCAGGAGTTGGGAATCAAGCAGCTGGTATGCAGACCTTTCATTGTGGAGGTTGCTGATGGAAGTAAAGTCAGAGGTCATACTTTCTGTCCTCAGATTTATTGGGAAATGCAGAAGCATCAGTTCAAGTATGATATGAGGGTGCTCAAGCTTGGGGAACTGGATTTGATTTTGGGAGTAGATTGGATGACCATTTTTAGTCCTATTTGGTTTGATTTCAAGAAGAATTGTATCACTCTGCATGGTTTAGCTGGGGATTGGACACTACAGGGAAGTGAGGATGATGTGGTTCTGAGATTGATCAGAGGGGGTGAGGCAAAGAAAATGGCTGAGTTTAAGAAAAGAAGAATGTGTCAGGCAGTACTGGTGGAGGAAGGGAGTGAGTTGCTGGAGTGCAGACAGGCCAAGAAGGGCAAAGCAGTGGACTCCACTTCATCCAGCTCAGCTATGATTCAGGAACTTCAAGTCCCTGACCCTCTGAAGCAGGTGATTCACAGGTATGCAGATATATTTGATGTTCCTAAATCACTACCACCTAAGAGGGAGATTGACCATCAAATTGTTTTGAAACCAGATGCTAAAGCCTTCAAGCTGAAGCCTTACAGATATCCACATGCTCATAAGGCTGAGATTGAGAAGCAGGTTTCTGAACTGTTGAACAATAAAGTGATTAGAAATAGTACTAGTTCTTTCTCTTCACCTGTACTGTTAGTTAAGAAGAAAGATGATACCTGGAGAATGTGTATAGACTACAGGAAGTTAAATGATAGCACTGTTAAGGACAAGTTTCCCATACCTGTTATAGATGAGCTGTTAGATGAATTGCATGGAGCTACCATTTTTTCAAAGTTAGATCTCAGATCAGGATATCACCAAATCAGAGTACATGAAGGGGACATTCAGAAGACAGCTTTCCAGACACACAATGGTCATTACGAGTTCTTGGTAATGCCATTCGGACTGACAAATGCTCCTGCTACATTCCAGTCACTGATGAATCAAGTGTTCAAGGAACAGCTGAGGAAAAGTGTGCTAGTATTTTTTGATGATATTCTAGTATACAGTAGAAATATGAAAGATCACATTGTACATTTGCAAACTGTTTTGGAATTAATGAGAAATCATGAGTTGTTTGCAAAGCTTTCCAAGTGTGAAATTGGTAGTTCAAGAATTGAGTATCTGGGGCATATTATATCTGACATTGGGGTTGAAATGGATCAGAAGAAAGTCAGTTGTGTTCAGAACTGGCCAACTCCCAGAAATCTTAAGGATCTCAGGGGTTTTCTTGGCTTGGCAGGCTACTATAGAAGATTTATTGCAGGATTTGGGACAATCTGCAGACCTCTTCATGATTTATTGAAGAAGGATGCTTTTAAGTGGAGTGAAAAGGCTGCTTTGGCTTTTGACAACCTCAAAAGAGCTATGACTACAGCACCAGTCTTGAAGATGCCTGAGTTTGATAAGGACTTTGTTATAGAGACAAATGCTAGTGATATGGGGATGGGAGCTGTTTTGATGCAGGATCAACAACCCATTGCCTTCCTCAGTAAGTCCTTTTGTCCTAGAAATAGAGGTCTTTCTACTTATGAGAAAGAACTACTTGCTATTGTGATGGCCATTGACAAATGGAAGCATTATCTCATTGGTAGCCACTTTATCATTAGAACTGATCATCAATCTCTGAAGTTTTTATTGGATCAGAAGTTGAACCATGCTTTACAACACAAATGGACTACTAAGTTGTTGGGATTGAATTTTGATATTCAGTACAAGAAAGGGGTAGAAAATAGGGCAGCAGATGCTCTATCCAGAAAACCTGCAAGTGTTGAGGAGTCTAGGGAGCAAAAAAGACTGCAGATAAGAGCTCTGGCTTCCTTACAGCCATTATGGTTGGCTCAGTTGGAAGAAAGTTATATGGGAGACCCTGTATCTCAGGAACTCATTGCAGGGGCTGTGCTTAGCAATGGAGCTTCTTCTGAATATACTTATATTCAGGGAATATTGAAGAAGGGACTGAAAATTTATGTGGGAGCTTCTGGGGAGATCAGAAAGCTCATCCTGGATACTGTGCATGCTTCTGCTTTAGGAGGGCATTCAGGGCAATCTGCCACTCTGAAGAGGATCTTGGCTGTGTTTTGTTGGCCTGGCATAAAACAAGAAGTGATTCAGTTCATTCAGCATTGTGTGATTTGCCAGAAAAAAAAGACTGAGCACTGTCATCCACCTGGTTTGTTACAGCCTTTACCAGTCCCTACTCAAGCCTGGAAGCACATTTCCATGGATTTCATTGAGAAACTTCCACTGTCCAAAGGGTGTGACATAGTTCTAGTGGTTATTGATAGAATGACCAAGTATGGTCATTTTATTTCACTATCTCACCCTTTCACAGCTCAAACTGTAGCTGACAGATACTTTTCTGAAGTTTTCAAGCTCCATGGAGTGCCTGAAACCATTGTGACTGACAGAGATAGAATATTTTTGAGCCACTTTTGGAGAGAGATTTTCAAAAAACTTGGGGTGACTCTTCAATACAGTTCTGCATATCATCCAGAAACAGATGGCCAAACTGAGAGACTTAATCAGGTATTGCAGTCCTATCTCTGATGTTTCTGTGGGGACAAACCTGACTCTTGGTGTGGCTGGCTAAGTGCTGCAGAATGGTGGTACAATACCTCTTACCACTCCAGCATTGGCATGACCCCTTATGAGGCACTTTATGGTGTCAAACATCTCACTGTACCATTTGGTCATTTTACTGATTCGGTTTTCCCAGCTGCTGCTGACATGTTGAATCAGAGGGGACAGGTGCATGCTTTATTAAGGTATTTGCTGATCAGAAAAGAACTGATAGAACTTTTGTGGTAGGGGATTGGGTGTATCTGAAACTCCAGAAGTACAGGCAGATTTCTCTAAGGGACCATGTAAATATGAAGTTGGCACCCAAGTTCTTTGGTCCTTTTCAGATCATTCAGAGGATTGGGGAGGTGGCCTATAAGCTTCAGCTGCCCAGCCATTCTCTCATACATCCAGTTTTTCATGTTTCTCTTCTCAAGAAGCATGTTGGAGTTCCACCAGCTGGTTCTGTGATTTTACCACCTACTGAGTTGCATGATAGTGAAACTTTAACTCCAAAAAGGGTGATTCAGAGAAGGTTGGTTCTGAGGGAGGGAGTTCAAGTGACTCAGTGGCTTATGGAATGGAATCATTTACCTTTGGAAGAGGCATCTTGGGAGGACTGTGATGTTATTACTTCTCAGTTTCCAACTTTTCAGACTTAGCTGAGGTGACTGGAGTTTTACTCTATGGGGGATTATGGCTACTGCAGTTTTCCATTTTCTGAGCTTGAGGACAAGCTCTCTTTTAAGGGGGAGGGAATGTCAGAATCCCAATTATACAAGGAGGGCAAGAGGGTAAATTCCTCGTCCTCTAGAAGCTGCAGCAGAGGATAAGACTTGCAGCTGAGCTCATAACGGCCCTTTCAACGGTTGCAACGGATTCAACTGCCGTTGACCAACCGACGGGGACGAACTGCATCTCCGGTTCACTATTAATAGATCAGGAGTTAGTTAGGATTAGCCAGGAAATTGTAAGCTGATTCAGCAAGAACTCTCCAATCTCCCCTTCTATTTTCCTTTTTCCCCAAACCCCCATTTCTGTTTGTACTTGTTCTTGGATTCAATCGGAAATGAAGCTTTGATTTTCCTGTTTAATCCTTTCAATCAGTTCAGATCACGACATTTTCTTAATACAAATTTGGAAACCACTACAATCATGTAAACATAATGAAAGTAATTGTTGTCATTTGAGAACCAACACGATTTACTAACACGTAAAATGCTATACACATTCAATCAATTATTGATAATTCAAAATTGACAAGTATGGGCAGTAAATCGTTATCAACACGATTTACCACCCCTGATCATCAATCAATATCAATAATAATTATCCTCTTCAGTTTTTCTTTTTAATCACTCCATCAGTTGATACATTTTCATGTCCCCGCCATGAATCAAACACCCCTAATGAACCTATCACATAATACTACGTTTAATGCACCATGTACGGTACATACTACACTACATGTGTGAGTTTGATGACTAAATAGTTTCATTTGGCCCCTACTTTAGCCGAATTATGGATTTTTGGCCTCAACTTTGAAAAGTGTAATTTTCTAGCCCTAACATTCAAAGTTTAAGGATTTTTGGCCGTTTAGGCGAAACTGTTTGGTCATTTTGTTTTTTCCGCAAGTGTGATGATTTTTTGTTGTTAGGATAAGACTATTTTTACCCTTACCACATGGTGTTCTCTAACGCATGACTAAACGTTTTCGTCTAATAGGCCAAAAATTCTCATATTTTAAATGTAAAAAAGTTGGGACCAAAAATCCATATTTCGACCAAAGTAAGGGTCAAATGAAACTATTTAGTTTGAGTTACAAGTAGAAAATATGAAAACTTGAATAAGGGCATTTGATTAACTTATCATGCATAAGTCCAATGCATTACTATCATCACCAAATCTCTAAATAAATATTAACTAAATTAAGATACAAGTTTTATACTGAAGAGTGTGTATCTAAAAGGTTCAAAATCCTTTTATATAAAATGTTGTAAAAACAAACATATATTTTTGTCTAAGAAATACTAAATTATAAAGCAAAAACAACAAAAGAGGGCATCCGAGTAATCTGCCCAAGTAGCTACCCCTCACAAGTACAAGTTGCATGTATTGTAAGTATCTTCTAATCCAAAGTGGTTATACTCTCTTAATCATTATTTGAAGGGTGATTACTGATTAGAGTACATTATTGGGTGATTTAGAAAATAAGATGCCTCTACTGAAATGCCAAATTAGCGTCTTTGAAATTTCAAATCTTCCGACACGACCCGGCACTAAAGATTATTTTACAAACAGCCCCCACAGTTTATCCAAATTACATTATTTTCGTTCAAATTTAGAAACATCAAATAATTTTCTTGACTAAGTCAACATCCATAAGAGTAATAACTCTTGTGATTTTTTATTGATCATAATACAAATTATCTAATCCAGGAAATAAGTTTGGAAAAACAATTATTTATACTTCTTTTCTTAGTTAATTTATTCTAATTTATTTATTTTACTCCAAATTTAAATACTTCCTTCATATCGGTTGAAGGTTAACACTTAACACTTTGATTTCGTCCTTGTCTCAGAAATATTTGATCCTAATATATTTAATTATGTATATATATCAGATAAACAAATATGATGAAAATACATATTATTACTAATCTAACAAAGTACATACTAATTTTTAAACTTATTTATCATCTCAATTCATAGTTTGATATTTTTGATATATAGTTAAATTACATCTTCTATTAGAACAAGAGCATATAATCATTTATTTAATTTTAAATTTCATATATATATATATATATATTAAAATAAAGAGTAGAAATATCATAACGCTCTTAAAAATAAATATACAATTTTCACGCCCTTTATAATAATTTACATTTGTGCCAAACCCTTAATAGAAATTCTCCTTTTTTTTTCTAAATTTAGTCAATTAATTTATATGTAATATGATCAAACTAAAGGGTCCTTTTTATAAGTTTTACCAGAATACAAGGGGTGATTTGCAGTTTCTGCTGAAGAACGCCAACCGAAAAGCCATAGCAGTTTCATAAACTATTTTCTGTCTTTAATTTGAGCATCCTCTTCCTCTCATCCACCATAGTCCATACATACGTCGGCCTCCATCGTACTGCCCATCCGTAAATATTTTATTTATTTATTATCTGTATCTCTACTGTACACACATACGTATATCTATACCTGTGATACATACGCCATTCTCCCTGCGGTTGATTTAATATATACTCCTATACTTTGCGCGAGGTTGCAGTTTTCGAATTCTGTTTTTCCTTCTTCTTCTCCAGGTAATTTCCTTGATTTTTCCATTGTTGTTCTGTTGAATTTGCTTAATATGGAGGTTTTAGGTGTCTTGAATGGTGATATTGTTGTTTTGGTGTCCTTAGTTTGATATTTCTTCTAGTTGTTTAGTGAAATGGCTGGAACAGGGTGTTCTAGGGCTGTAATTATGTCGATCTAGGGTTTCCTTTTGGATATTTGGGGTAATTGGGGATTTTGTGGTTATAAGGTCCCAGATCGGGAGGTGGTGGGTTATTATTGTGATTCATGAACATGTTTTGAATTTCATATTATAGTTCCTATGTGGAGAGGTGCTTGTATAGAAGTGAATAATTCTTGCTGATATGAGTATTTTGGTGTTTACTTTTCAGGAGGGTGTTAATTGGAAACATCTGATCTTTAAGAATCAGGGGGTTTTATGTAGAGGGATTTCAGTTCTTGAAATACTGATTGCAATCTCTTATTTTCCTACTCTGCCTTGATTTTTCGGTCATTAGGTGCCAGGGTGTTTGATTTGGGTTGAGCTGAATTGGAAAGTTTGTTCCGTGTGAGGGCTGTTTTAGTTGGATTGAGCTTGATTCGGGAGCTCATCTGGTGTGAGGTGTTTATTTTTAAATTGGGTTGAGCTTGATTGAAAAGCTCATCCGGTGCAAGGGTTTTATAACTCGGTAGAGCTTTATTAGAAGAGTTGGTTTTTAAGCTTTCGTTAGCAGAGATCTGCTTGATGGGGAGGGGAAGCAAGACTGGCAACAAGCAAAGCACGAGGAAGAAGATTGGGGACATAGTTTCAGATGATTCGGATGAGGATTACATCGCGGCTGAAGAAGAAGAGTTGATTGCATCAGAAGAAGAAGAGTATGCATCTTCCTTTGATGATGAAACTGAAGAAAGTTTAGCCGAGTTTGAAGAAGAGGATGATGATGAAGAAGAAGAAGATGCGTGTGTAAAAAAGAAGGTGAAAAGGGTAGCAAGGCCCAAAAAGGTTAACTCGGGGAGAAAGCGTAATGTTGTCAAGCCAAAAAGGAAAAGTGGGGGTTCATATGAGGATGATGAAGAGTGGAATGAATCCGATGAATATGCTGGTGCAGAGAGAAAAGGTGTTTCAACGCCAAGAAAGAAGAGTAGAGTTTCGTATAGGGAACAAGGTGATGTTGATGATGATGACGGTGATGATGATTTCAATGAATCTGAAGAATACAATGGTGCAGAGAGAAAAGGGGCTTTAAAGCCAAGAAAGAAGAATAGAGTTTCGTATCAAGATGATGATGATTATGATGGTGGTGATGGTGATGATGATGATGATGATGATGATGATGATGATGATTTGGATGAATCAGAAGAATATGTTGGTGCAGGGAGAAAAGGTGCTTCGAAGCCAAGAAAGAAGAGTAGAGTTTCATATAGGGAAGATGATGATGATGATGATGGTGGTGATGATTTCAATGAATCAGAAGAATATCTTTGTGCAGGAAGAAAAGGTAATTCAAAACCAAGAAAGAAGAGTAGAGTTTCGTATAGGGAACAAGATGATGATGATGATGATGATGATGATGATTTCAATGAATCAGAAGAATATTTTGGTGCAGGGAGAAAAGGTGCTTCAAAGCCAAGAAAGAAGAGTAGAGTTTCGTATAAGGAACAAGATGACGCTGATGATGATCTGAATGGATCCGATGAATATGTTGGTGCCGGGAGAATAGGTGCTTCAAATCCAAAAAATAAGAGTAGAGCTTCGTATAGGGAACATGATGGTGATGGTGATGGTGATGGTGATGGTGATGGTGATGGTGATGGTGATGGTGATGGTGATGGTGATGGTGATGGTGATGGTGATTTGAATGAATCTGATGAATGTGTTGTTGCAGAGAGAGATGTTGCTCCAAAGCCGAGAGTTTCATACAGGGAACAAGATGATGATGATGAGAATCTTGATGATGATGATAATGACGATGAGGAGTTTAGGCCAGATGAGGCTCTTGATGATATAGAGGATGAAGATGTGATGCTGGAGACTAAGAAGAACAGAAATTTTGGTAGGCCTCCATCGCGAAAAAGAAGCATTCCCACAAGGAAGAAGCCGAGGAAGGCAACAAAGGCTTTGAAGAGGACTGCAAAAAGGACAAGACAGAATTGTAAAAGGAAACATACCAGTGATGGGGAGATAAATGAAGCCAAAATTAGGGCAGGACAACAGAAAAAGAAGATTACAGGACGGGGAGGGAGGAATGTGGTTTCAGATTCAGATTCAGATTTTGTAAATTCTCGTTTATCTGAATATGAATACACCATATCAGAAGAAGAGAGAGAACAGATTCAAGAGGCTTCAGATTTCTGTAGAAATTTGAGCAGAACCTTAAGAAATTCGACTCAACTACAGGAGTCAAGAGAAAGAAAAGATTCTTTTTATCAACAACCAAAACGTTTGAGAAGAAAAGGGAAGGAACATGAAAAGCAATTGAAGATTGAAGCAGGAAAGCAAGTATGTGGAATATGTTTGTCTGAAGAAGGTAAACGAACTATCAGAGGAACATTGAACTGCTGCAGTCATTTCTTCTGCTTTGCTTGCATAATGGAATGGTCCAAGGTGGAATCGCGTTGCCCACTCTGTAAGCAAAGGTTTATTACTATAAGTAGATCTGCCAAGTCAGACTCTGGGTTTGACCTGAGAGCTATGGTGATCCAGGTCCCTGAACGTGATCAGGTAGCTTTTGGCCACTGCTTATTTTCATACTCTGTTGGTTGGTATTTTACTGGCTTGTATATGATTTATATTGTTCTGCATCCATGTACAGGTTTATCAACCATCTGAGGAAGAGCTGAGGGGCTATTTGGACCCGTATGAAAGTGTTATATGCACTGAATGTCATCATGGTGGGGATGATGCTCTGATGCTGCTATGCGATATCTGTGATTCACCAGCACACACCTACTGTGTTGGCCTTGGACATGAAGTTCCTGAAGGTAACTGGTACTGTGAAGGATGCAGACCAGCTGCCATTGATTCATTGAATTCCCAAGGGTTGGCTCCCACTCCTCCTGATCTTAGAACAAGCAATAATTTCTCGGGTGTTTCATCCCCTGCTGACAGTGTGAGGGAGACTTTTGATCTGAATGAAGCTTATGTACCAGAGACACCAATGACTCAAGGATCTAGTCAGCCATCCCCAAGACTTTCTCGAGCAGACTCTCAAGCATCTTTTACTGCTCCTGGATTAGGGGCATCCACTGTATCTGGAAGGCGCCGACTACAGCGCCAAATTCATCAAATCATGTTCAGCCGTAGACAACAGGATTCCGGGATTAATGCCACACAGATCCCCATGTCTGGAAATAGTTTATCTGGCTCTCAAATTGATAGGGAACTAGCTCCTCAACCTGCAGTATCACCAGATGTGAGGATGCCATCTAATCATTTGCCTTTTCTAGGAAGACAGGGTTATGACTCGGGTGTTTTTCATGGCGCTGATGCATTATCTGCAAGGTCGACCATGATTAATCCTCATCAGGCTTCTACTTCTGCTGCTAATTCTTTGGACGGCTTGTCGCAGAATGATTATACTGTAATGAACAGAAGGGACAGTTTAGGAATGGATATTCAACAATTGCATCCTCTTAGTGTCGTGTCAAATACAGGATCAGATGCAAGCATGTCTCCTCAATGTAGAGAGGTGAGCCCATTTAATAGATGAAGTAGTATAATCAATGGTTTAAAGTTGTTTTATGAGCTTGTCTTAAAAATTTGAATTAGATGTATACTATCTTGATTTGATTTATCTTCTTTGTCCGCATTGCATATTCTGAAGGGGTCAGAAATAGAAGTGGTTTTCATGTATGCTTTATTGAATTTCCTTGAGCTCCAACTGTGTTAGTCAGTGCTTGTGGAATTCACAAAGGAATTTCATCTCCTTGTGCTATCATATGATTTTTCTTGAGGACTATCGATGCTTTAATGATGCTGTCTTCTAATTTGATGAAGAATAAATGTTTTAACACATAAAAGCTGAAAATATTTCTAATGCTTTGCAGCCTTCATTGCCTCCAAGGACACTGCAAGGAGCTCTACACACTCGATTTTAGCTGGGTATGTTCTGATTTGTCTGCAAGGAACGGAGTGGATTACATAATAAGCTGCATATTGACTTTGTCAATTCACAATTCTCGGTCACCCCATTGAGTGACTTTATTTGTATAAGAATAGGTTCTTGTTGTTGGGCTGTCTATGTTTTGCCTTCTTTTTTTCCTTCTAATTTTTTCATTCATATACAAAAAGAAGCAATTCTAATACTCATTGAACATACCTAACAGTTCTCTGTTAATTGTTTCTGTACTATTTTTACAAACCTGATATTCCTGTCAATTGTTTCTGTTGCTGTAAACATTTCTTTGCCACAATTTAGTTTGTGAGTGTACCATACAATCCAGATATTGTAGATAGATTGGTAACAAGAAAGATTAAGATTATTGTTTGAGTCTTTTCTTCTTAAAGCACTGCCACTGTCCTTTGCAAAGAATTCAACATTCCCTCTTCTCCAAAGGAGTACTATGGCTTATTACAATTTTGTCACAACTTAGCAGAAATTTGAATCTGATTGTTAGAAATAAGGGAACAAGCATAGCCAGAAATAGAGTATACCTAAGAAAGGCACTTGTAAGTTTATTCTTCTTTATGGAAGCATAGAGTAACATTATCAGGCAATCATACACAAACCGATCTCATTTCCAGCCTACTACATAAAACTAATTCTACATGCAACATAAATTACAGTTACTTTATTCATTCTCGGCCTTCTCATACAGTACCACTTGAGAACAAACCACACCATGCAGTTTGTTCTGCAAATTCTTGTCCGCAACCATGGTGACACCCACAAGAACTTTATAAGTCGTCATCGAGAATTGTAGACAAAAGCATTCCCTGGACAAACTGAGACCTCTTTGTCTTCTCTTCTTGATCTTTTATTGACATTGGAGGTGTGGCTACTTTTCTGCAGAAATGAATCATAAAAAGGTTTTTTTAGATGACTTGCTCATTGAGTTTCCAGCCAAAAGATAGAGAACAATAACAAAGCATCTTATTCTGAACCAAACCAAAGATCATCAGGAGTAAGAAAACATCATAGCAATCAACATAGGAGAAGGGCGAATTTGTCCCCCCAAAAATATGAATGCACAGGCCTTCAATCTGAGAAATCTATACATGTACCTACCCTCTAACTCCTAAGTGTGGTCGCTTTACACGAATCATACTTATACATGTTCAATCTGAGAAATCTATACCCTAAGTGTGGTCGCTTTACACGAATCATACTAATACATGTTCAATCTGAGAAATCTATACATGTACCCCCTAAGTGTGGTCACTTTACACGAATCATACTAATACATGTTCAATCTGAGAAATCTGAACATGTACCCCCTATGTGTGGTCGCTTTACACGAATCATACTAATACCCTGTCCAAAAAATGCATATTAAGTTCATATTAAGGTTTAACAAGTTAGTTCTAGTGGTTTCTTTTCATTTCCTCGTTGTTTATACTAGTTGTTTATACTTTCATACAACTTCTACACCAAAATTCCGGCTTGATGGGAGATTAAGAATACTCATCGTCTAGTAAATGGGATCTAATCTCTCTTTCTTTAAATTAAAATGGAAACTAGACCAAATATTTAATGTAAAGCTAAAAAGAGAAAAATAGAAAATTGAGTTGGACACAAAGAAACTCCAAATGCAAAATCTAACGGTCTGTTACTGAGAAGATCATCTAAATCTGGCCAACTGTATTAAATTTGACTAAGTGTACAAACTGTCCCTCACAGAATCATTTCCATTAAATTTGCGCACGTTGAAAATTTGACACTCAACAATCGGGCATGTTTGGTAGACATACAAAAATGGCAAAGGATCATAATACAATAAAAAGTTTTTATGTGCATGCACACACATCCAAAAATTTTTTTTTGACACGTTGAAAATGTGACACTTCATAAGCACACACTGACACACATCATGCACACACCAAGTACACACAATAAATCTTTATAATTAGATTGCTAAAATTGCAAAAATACCTTTCTGCAGCCAATTCAATAGTACTTTTTTTGACAGCAACCACAGCCGAAGAAGGGTGTGATCGGGGATTCCCATAATCTTCTGCCATGGGCAAAATAAAAGATGACAACAGTGGATCTGCACTGCTAGAAGGAACGTTACATGAAGACCCTGCAAAAAGAGACTGCAAATTTCCTTCTCTCAACTCCCTCCTCAACAGAGACAGCGTCGAATGTGAGCCACCTTTACGTGATTTCCGCTTGCGTTGCATGTAATCATATGTCAAGGAACTCAAAATAGTATATAAAATTTAAGAAGCTGAATCTTGAACTACTTTACACACTTCATTATTTAAAGAGAGATGAAAAGGACTGGCTAGATTCAGTTTTTAATTCCTCAAGGCAAATTCCATTGCAAAATATGGGGAGAAATTTGTGCGAGAATTAAAGCAAGCAAACTGCTGATTTATACATGTTAAAACAAAATGCCTCTATAAAGTAAAAGAACAAGAGAATGATATTCAGGTATGAAGGAACTACAAAATCACATTAAAGGAAAAGAACCATAGAAAAAAAAACAATCAGAAAGGATATCTTGAAGATATTGCCATGTTGCAACGTTATGTGCGCAACCATGTCGACCCCAACCCTCACTGCACAAACTGGACAGACCTGCAAGGCCGAGACTACATCAATTTCAAATGTGACTAAATGCGTCTTTGGGAGACATAATTAAGACTGTGGCCACCCACCACATCACAACAGCCAAAGCAACTGGTTTACTCATCAACAAACTTATCTTGATCCCAACAATAGTTGATTATCAGACAATATTTGTAATTTGATACAAATTAAGCACTTCCCATTAAGTTGACTATCAGTCAATCAAATTCATGTAAGGGGAAAAATGGAAGAGCAATGATTGAAAGAGTTCAGCACTTTGAGAGTTATCATGTCACATTAAGCCCATGCAATGACTAAAGAACACTGAATTCAGATTAAAAAAAAGTAATTTTGTGAAGAGAAAAGAACTGGTCTTCAAGCATATATTCTACAGCACATAAAGAAGACTCCAATTAATTTCAAGGACTTGTTAAAGGATAGAGACCAAGTGCATAATTCCATGGTTGTCTGTCAAATTATTCCCATTTTATGAACCACAATTTCCGTTTAAAATCACATCTTCCCTTCAATCATGCATTTCAAGTTTTTTCATCACTTATTTTAATATCGTTAACATCTTCGAGTCTTTTCCTAGACCCGATTTTATCAACATCTCTATAAGTGGCAATAAGTAACATCGTTTCTAGAATTTCAAGCCTAAGGAAGAGAGCTAACAATCATCTTAAACTTCAATCATCTTAAACTATGCGCAAAGACCATACACAGGATAAATAAGGAAAGTACCCCATTCTTGGCCTCAACAGGATGTTCATCGTCAATATGACAGCAAAGGCCAACGATATCAAAATAATCAGCACAGAACGGACAAGGATACTCCTCCCTGACATCATCATCCGCAACGTCAATTTCCTCAAACCCCATCAACATTTCCGCATCTAAAGCGTCCCATTTGGTTCCGGTTCCTCCTATTACCATGATAAACAACACGCATCCATCAAAATTCAACCTTTATCCAACCCCAGATCGCAAAATCGCAACATAAACACAAAAACTAAACCCCAGGCTTACCGGATCGAGACTGCAGCGCAGATTTGTAGCTCCTGGAGGCGAAGGACAAGCGGGAGCTCCACGAATCAACATCCATGGCTAGTTTATCCGATTTGGTGCCAAAAGGGGTCAGAAATGGCGCAGGGACTGATCCTGGGCGGCGGCTCCGATTGGCGAGGATGCGAAGGAAGTCGGAAAATGGTTCGCGTGCGGTGGCGGACGTTGAGGAGTGAGAAATGGGGCGATGATAAAGAGAGAGTTGATGAAATGAAAATCCACCGAAAGGAGGAAAAAGGAAGGACAAGTGAAACTTTCTTTGTCTGTCTTCCACACACACGCACCACACGGTTTGCCTTTTCTCCTTCACTCGCTTACCACTTGCCACTGTGACTTCCAGTACGAGATTGTGTTTCCTTTTCTAGTTTTTTTTTTTTTTTAAATAACACTAATTTATATTAATTAAAGGAACACACCTAGGCCTATGGCCTTACAAACCAACAAAGCAGTAATACGAAAACACACGAAACATAATACAACCTTAGTAATTCTAACTACTAGACTATGGAACAATGTAATTGGCGAGAGACCCTGTGTGAACCCCTCAATGATCTCATTCTCCTGCGGCACGGACTCGTGACAGTAGAGTGCTGGCCGTTTAACGGATGAAACTGTAAGCAAGACAACATTTCGGGATGATATCCTGGTTGCTGCTTTGAGAGAACCCCAGCAAGCTATCAGATTTGCTTGTGAGGTAGAGATGCAGAAAGTGAGTCCTGAATTAGTTTGCATCACAACTTTATTCAGGTGTGTACCAGTAGAATCCTCCATGTCCTTGGCCGCACTTGGCTTATATGGTACTTTAAAGTTCCAAATCTTGCTCCAGAGGTTTGCCCATACCAGAGTGTAAAACATCCTGTTATAGTAAACCATCAACCTCTTGAACTGATCCAGCAACTTATATGGAACCTTGAAATTCCAGATCTTGCTCCACACCTTCCTCCTTCTCTGATCTTCATATCCTTGGTAGCTTATCAATCTGATTCCTCGGCCCTTTTCTTTTCTCTTTCCTGCTACCTCTGATGGTTGCAGTGCATTCTCAGATTCCATGTTAGCAATTACTTGCAACAGAATACAGAAATAATATGTAAGCATAATGAGAATATCTATACATGACTCTGTGTTGTGCTTCATTCTCCTCTCTACTCTGCACCACAACATCCTTATCCCAAAATTCCTTCAAGACAGACAGCTCCCAGGCTGTATTTATATGGGGTCTTCTATTTGGGAATGTGGTGTCCTATAATTCTTTCTGAATTTCTTTCCTGCCTGAATTGGGAGCCTGATAAAGTTCTTTGTTCATCAGTCTAAATTTTGAGAACACTTCCTTGAGCATGAAATGCAGATGCCAGAATATTAAGGCTGTATTAACTCCATTAATAAGCTCTCGATCCAATTTCCTGTCTCCCAAACTGTCTGAGTTGGCCTTCCTGGAGATAAATTCCGGAGAACTTCTTGGTTCCCCTATAAGTGGAGCAGATAGTGAGAACACCTTAACATATTTCTGAACATTTCCTCGATCTTCCTCCTGTCTATCAGCTTTCCTCCTCATCTCAGCTCTTGGACTGTCATATCGGTTTTCAGCACCTTCGATGAGGTTTCCATGATTGTTATTCAGATCAATCCAGCTTTCCCGGTGCTGCTTGGACCTAAGAAAAACCCGCTGAAAATTTGCATTACTTCTATTATAGAGATTACTCTAAATTTCTCTACCAATTCCACTCAGTTCTTTCTTGACAGTATTCTCAGACCAAGAATCACATTTGAATTCAACACGATTCTGCTGTTTTTCGACCTCAGCTGTGAAGGAGCTTGAAAGCATGGATACAGTCTCTTGATCCTTTTCTCGAACTGCCCGATGGTGACCTGGATTTACACATAATTCCATTGTCAGTTCAGTGCACTTCATGCCTCTCAGCTTCTTAGCTTGAGTTATGAGTACGTCTTCCTTTCCATCATAACTCTTCCTTTTCCTTTTCTTCTTCACCCTCTTCCAAGAAAATACCCTATCATTTCCATTTCTTCTTGGTTCATGATCCTCCACTTCCATCTCCAATGTTCCTTCTTCGAATTCCTGCAGGGGAGAGGTCTTTTGCCTTTTACCCATTTGCAATTCTACCTCATCCAATTCCAGCACGAAGAACTTTCGTTTTTCTTCATGTGCAGTCTTCCTAGGTTTAGCTACTCTTATTTTCACTTCTGCCTCAGTATTGTCAATATCAAGCTTTCTAGCCATCCGTCTGATCATCCTAAAACATCCGTTCTTGATCAAAACTCCATTTTTCTTGATCGGAACAAACCATCCAGAATCTCCTAGTGCCACCCGTCCTTCTTTCTCGCAAGCCGAATGCTCGCTTTGCTTTCCTTCATCCTTCCGTCCTGGACCTGATTCTCCCAAACTTACATGTCCTTCTGTATTACCAGCATGATGCACACTCTGATTTCTGTCCCCTATCAATCCTGAAACAGCCTCATGATCCATTTCACTGTGTCTACAAACTCTTTTCTTCAACCGACATAGTAACCCATGATTGAAATCACCGCATCTACGAACTCGTTTCTCTAACGAACCCATTCATCATCAAACTCTAACTCAGCTAATTCCTCATATCTTGCTCTTTTCCCGCATACCATTATTATATGAGTTCAAAGCCCTCTTTGGATGAAGAGAGTCAAACTAATAATAAAGGTATGAAAGGAAAATTAAGCCAGGACTAACAACGAACTTGATTATGTTAAAAGCGCTAATGAAATAGCGAAAATTATGAAACAAAGAACCACGTTTCCACCTTGCATGCGATCCTTCACCAGTTGAAAAAACCCTTTTTTTCTTCTTTCTTCCTCTTTTGATTGAAAGTAGTTGGTAAGAAACCCGATCACTTTACACAATCCAAACTACGAATCAAACAACTTATTTTGCATGAACAAGAAAACCCCCAAATTTATTGAATCCCTGATTTCTTTCGCAAATCGACCCCTTCCAGTACCCACTGACCTGCTTTCTTCACTATCATGGAACTTTAAACACAAATGTGTCCATGACGATTTGGTTGATTGATTTGGATGATGAATTTGAGAAAAGTATGAAGGAAGGAGCTTGAAAGGCCAAACTTCTTTGAGAAGTTTGGAAAGTCTAATTCTAGAGAGAAGGAAGAGAAAAGCTCTCACCTAGGTCTCGTTTGGCTATCAGCGTTTAGCTGTTAGCGAATTTTATTAGCTGTTAGCTGTTAGCGGATTCTATTAGCTGTTTTGACTAGCGGTTTGTATATGAGTGTTTGGCAAATAACAATTAGCTGATAGCTGTTTCATTATGTTAAATGACTGAAATAGACATTAGTACAATTTATTATTGTTTATTTTTTGTAGTGTGTTATTTGTTTATCGAAAATTGTTATCACTATATGTTCATTTATTTTTATGATGTTTATTATTTAAATTATTATTCTTTATTAATATATCTGCATCTATTTTAAAAAAATATTTTTTTGAATTAAAATACTTGAAATTTATTTTTTATATATTTAAAATATGTGTAATACACTTCAAAAATAAATTAAAAATAATGTAAAAAACCTTAAAATGTACGTACGCAAATATGATGTGTACCTTAAATTTACTAAAAGGTTATTTACGTATATAAAAGATTTTCTAATTAGCTTTAATGAATTTGAAAAGGAAATTTGTGAGGGATAAGGATATAAAAGATATTTTGTAATATTTCTTTGATTAACTTTTTACAAACGCTACTCTTTCTAGCGTTTCAGAAATCAGAGGTTTCACCAAAAAAGCTAATTAGAAAACTCTCGTCACCAAACACCAGAAAGAGCTGTTTGACAAGTCAACTATCCATATTTAACCCAAAAAGCTAAACGCTTTTCAAAACTCTCGTCACCAAACGGGGCCTTAGTGAGAGAAAGTTTTTTCAATCAGTTTCCTTTTCTAGTTATTTTCACTACTTCCTCTGATTCAGTGAAAACAGAAATGTACGTAATTATTGTCAAAAAAAAGAAGAAATGTACTAATCGCTTTGGTCCAAGATGCACACTTTGATTTTCATGTTGACTAGAAAATGTTTGATTATTAATAAAATTTTCAAGTTCTGATGGTTTTAGAACAGCAGGACGACCCTGCACTTTAAGTGCTTTTGTCGAATTTGTAAACAAGTGTGGGGAGTCTGCAAAAACTCAGGTTCAAGTAATGAAACAAAACTGCTACATTCAATCCGGAGAGACAATACAACCACCTATTCAATCCGGCATTACACACTACTGCCGCAACGTTTTTCCGATTCACATCAAACATGTTTGAATCAATAGCTCCTGCTATAGCAGCTCCAATAAACCAACTCGTAGAATAAACTAGTTTATCATACACATCATATAAACTAGTCCTACCAACTTCAGTAATCAAACCAACAGACAATTAAGCTACGAATATCTTCCATGATACTTCTTATCCAGTTTGCCGTTGAGTACCGCTATCAGAATAGACGAATCCATGAGCACGCGAAGCTTATGAGTATGAACTCTGCTTGCTGCTTTGACAGCCCTCCAAACAAGGGCTATAATAACTTCTCCTTGAAGAGGAGAAGCACATGTAAAGAAGCCTGATCCTAATTTTTGTGAACTCTGACTCAAACCTGGGCGCTTGATCAACCAAGTTGCTGTCCCAAGAGCATGATTTTCCTGAATGATCCATCAACCTTGAAAACCAGCCTGAATTTGGATTTAATGTGGCTCCAACAATTGAGTGATGGAAGGATTCAAGACATCTTCCTCCTATTACAGCTTCAGTTTCAGTCTAATCCCAATTTGGATTTTGTTGACATTTTGATACTGTCATCAAGGGCAGGGGAGTAGAAAGAGTCAGCTAAAACTCAGGTTAAATCAGTGAAACAACACTGTCACCTTCAATCCAGAGAGACAATAAAACTACCTTAGAACATCAAGAAACCTAAAAACTCAACAGAATGAGGTAATTAAGATATCAAACTGAAAACACGACAGAAGCTAGGAGGAACATCATGGTTTATTTCACAATTCACACGTTCTAGTAAATAGCCAACACTAACGTAACAGATGACAAAACCATGGAAAAATCCATAGCAGTAGACTTGTGCAGCTGAATAATTCAACAGAAAAAAATATAAAGTGATCCAAAAGAATAAAATATCCAAGAGAAACACAACTGTTAAAATAAAAAAGTATGACTGGAGGAACTATACAGTTTTATTTCTAGTACATCATCCTCCTTATTCCCAGTACAAATTCAAATAAATAACAAACTAATGTTACAAAGGTGTTTGTTTTTTTTAAGAAAATAAAATGGTACAAATGTCAAAACGATGGAAATACCCATAGCGGTGGAGAAACAGAGCTAAAGGATTCAACATCAAACCTTTCAATGCTTCTGTCATGGACATTATAAATCCCCATATCCTTACCACCAAGTCCACCACCACTGGGAGATGGCTCTTCACCATAGTAGTAAGCTTCAAAACAGTCGTCTGTGAAATATATGCAGTTTGGTTTGAGTACACCTGGAAACTCAGTGGCAGCAACGGAGACTGCAGCATTATTCCCTATAAATATTGCATCTTTACCCACGCCATCTACTTCTTTGCATTCTCCTTTAACAAGGTCTACTCTCATCACTCTAAAGTAATTAGCTCCGGTGGTGAAATACTCATCACCAGTATTATTGCGTGTAATCAACAGTAACTCACCGTCTGTGGATCCGACCAGGTAATGCTGCCAATCACTGGACGTAAAGGTTGGAAGATTATCAACTTTTACTTTCCCTTGGGGTTCGGTGAGATCAGTTCCCTGAGGATCCCAAGTCAAGATGTGACCAGAAAAATCCAGTGTATACATTTTTCCTTTGCAATAAGCCATAGTTATTCCTCCGAGCATCTTCGTCCATTTTTTGTCTCCATGCCTCCAGAATCCAAAACTACCCATGGATAGAGCCACTAGCACTGAGAAATTTGAGGTCTCACTCTCAGATGGATTAGCTGTGAGCATAGCACTTGTTATTGAGAAAAATACTGGGGTCGTCAAGAGTTTCTTATACCCTTGGAATCTACGGAAGTTGGGGAGGTTGATTCTTGCATCAGAAAAAGGTTTCAACAAACAAACTTGACCTGAAGAAGCCAGTGTCATAATCCATCCATATCCAACATCTATGCATCTTTTACCCTTGGCCCTAGGAAGGGGTAATCTTGTACAAATCTTGCGATTGGACAAGGAATAGAACTCACGTTCATTGCTGCCATCCCTCTCAGCAAGCATGAGAAGGGGCACCTTACTAACACCAACAAACTTATCCTTTGTGGCTGCTGTTCGCCAAAAGGTACAAGCCCCTCGAAACGCACAAAAATCTTCTATCAACGATAAAAATGTTGCTGTATATCCCAGGATATCAATTGGGAGAGCAGACCAATCAGGCACAGAATCCATACCCCAAATCTTATTCTTCTGAACTGAAAATAGAAATTTATACAGTAAATATGAGATAGATAATTGAATCCCACAATCAAGCAACGCATACAAGAAAACTAATTGTATCCAATCAATATATAGCCAGTAAAAAGGAAGAGAAAACACGAATCCCAGTTAGATTTGGATTTTGTTGACATTTTGATACTGTCATCAAGGGCAGGGGAGTAGAAAGAGTCAGCTAAAACTCAGGTTAAATCAGTGAAACAACACTGTCACCTTCAATCCAGAGAGACAATAAAACTACCTTAGAACATCAAGAAACCTAAAACTCAACAGAATGAGGTAATTAAGATATCAAACTGAAAATACGACAGAAGCTAGGAGGAACATCATGGTTTATTTCACAATTCAGACGTTCTAGTAAATAGCCAACACTAACGTAACAGATGACAAAACCATGGAAAAATCCATAGCAGTAGACTTGTGCAGCTGAATAATTCAACAGAAAAAAATATAAAGTGATCCAAGAGAATAAAATATCCAAGAGAAAACACAACTGTTAAAATAAACAAGTATGACTAGAGGAACTATCTAGGTTTATTTCTAGTACATCCTCCTCCTTATTCCCAGTACAAATTCAAATAAATAACAAACTAATGTTACAAAGGTGTTTGTTTTTAAAAAAAATAAAAAATGGTACAAATGTCAAAACGATGGAAATACCCATAGCGGTGGAGAAACAAAGCTAAAGGATTCAACATCAAACCTTTCAATGCTTCTGTCATGGACATGATAAATCCCCGCATCCTTACCACCACCATAGGGAGATTCCTCATCACCAAAGTAGTAAGCTTCAAAACAGTCGTCTGTGAAATATATGCAGTTTGGTTTGAGTACACCTGGAAACTCAGTGGCAGCAACGCAGACTGCAGCATTATTCCCTAAAAATATTGCATCTTTACCCACGCCATCTATTTCATTGCATTCTCCTTTGACAGGGTCTACTCTCATCACTCTAAAGTGATTAGCCCCGGTGGTGTAATACTCGTCACCAGTATTATTGCGTGTAATCAACAGTAACTCACCATCTGTGGATCCGACCAGATAATGCTGGCTTTCACTGGACAAGGTTGGAAGATTATCCACTCTTACTTTCCCTTGGGGTTCGGTGAAATCAGTTCCCTGAGGATCCCAAGTCAAGATGTCACCAGAAAAATCTAATGTATACATTTTGCCTTTGCAATAAGCCATAGTTATTCCTCTGTGCATCATCGTCCATTTTTTGTCTCCAAGCCTCCAGAATCCAAAACAAACGGACAGAGCCACTAGCACCGAGAAATTTGAGGTCTCGGATGGATTAGCTGTGAGCATAGCGCTACTTATTGAGAAAAATTCTGGGGACGACAAGAAATCCTTATACCCTGGGAATCTATTGAAGTTGTGGAGTTTGATTATTACATCAGAAGAAAAAGGTTTCAACAAACAAACTTGACCTGAAGAACCCAGCGCCATAATCCATCCAAATCCAACATCTATACATCTTTTATCCTAGATAGGGGTAATCTTGTACAAATCTTGCGTTTGGACAAGGAATAAAACTCACGTTCATTGCTGCCATCCGTCTCAGCAAGCATGAGAAGGGGCACCTTACAAACACCAACAAACTTATCCTTTGTGCCTGCTGTTCGCCAAGAGGTACAAACCCCTCGAAACGATAAAAAATCTTCTATCAACGGTAAAAACTTTGCTGTATATCCCAGGTATTCAGTTTGGAGGGCAGACCAATCAGGCACAGAATCCATACCCCAAATCCTATTCTTCTTCTGTACTCAAATTAAAATCTAAACACAGGCACAATCAGAAAACTTTAGCAACCAATCCAGATTTGACTGTAGATTAGATTAATCAAGTGATGCAAAGAGGTGCAAAGATAACAATATATATATATGGGCAGAGGAAGAGAAATCACGAATCCTAGTTAGATTTGGATTGAACTTACCACCTTAGTAGGTTTCTGGTCCGTGCTTCCAATTTGGGATCCGTCGGACGGCTCCGAATTCGAAAGCAGCACTTTTAAAGTAGGCTCGCTCTTTCAGACTTTCACACAGTCACACGCCTTTACCTGCACGATCAGTAAAAATGTGCTTAATTTAAAACGTGGTTATCTATTTATTTTCACTATAGTGTAGTTTAAATTTTTATTTTTATTTTGAAAAAGAAAGAAATCCCATTTAGATAATTGGATAACGTCCAGAATTGCTTGACAATAAAAAATTTGGGCACAACATCGTGTTTAGTAAATTAGTCTAATTCCAATTTTGATTCGGTTCTTTCAATTTAGTACGGTTGTAAAATATGATTTGATTAAGTTTGACTTAATCAAGTTTTATTATTGTTAATTTTTACTAATTTATTCAACTCGTTAAATTCCATTCTATCCCACAAAAAACTATTATCTGGATAACATAGCTTACATTTTTTTGTAAGTGCCTCAATTGTTAGAAAGGAGAAGACCTCTATGTGAACTAACATGAAAAATTATGTATTCATACATTTTGTAAGAATGATAATTCAACCACACTAGGTGTGTTTGTCATATTCAAAATAAATAGAGTACACGACTAATAGATAGAACGAACCCAACCTACCTTAAATATGTATAAAATATATATGGATATCAATTAAAATATTTTTTCTATCATTCCCTTAAACTAAGCTTAAGGTTACAAGTCACACAAAACTTGGATATAAATAAGCTAAATAGAGAACGAGATAAACTCTTGGTAAAAATATTATCAACCTATAAGATAGATGAGATATGACTAACACGAAATTTTTCACGGGTAACAAGCTCACGAATGAAGTGATAGTTAATGTCAATATGTTTGACCCGCTTATGAGCAACCATATTCTAGGCAAGATAAATGGTCATATTGTTGTCACAAAGTAGAAGAGGCGACGGGGCAAGAGGAACAAGACAATTCATGAGCAAATTGCATATCCAAACAAGTTTAGTGTCAAGGTTCGCCATGACACAATATTCAACCTCACAATTGTACAAACTACAAAGAAACGGTGGGTTGCTTCTTGGCACTCTGGGAGACGAGATTACCACTAAGAAAGATTACATAGGCATAAGTAGAACTACGAGTCTCAATAAAGTCTCAATAAGACGAGACAATCCATATAGTAAGAAAATTCCAAGATGGAGAGACAGTGAGAAGATTGGTATCAACATACTCAAATATCGAGAAGATTGGTATTTCAAGATGAATATAAATTTACTTAATATCGATAACTTGGAGTGATTTGAGATTTTTCTAAAATTTGAATGACACAGTATAAGAGCTATTTATGCCAAAAATTTCCATGTTCATAGTATTGTTTGGTTTGATTAATATTTATCAAACCATTGAACCGTGATACTTGATATATATTTTTCATAAATTTAAATTTTAAAATACCATGACTTGAAAAGTAGCTTATTTAGGACATATAAAAAAAAAGTATTCGTTTTATTGCTTTTTTGATCACCATTGCCATTTGTTTAGGGGACCTTCACCTTAACCATACAGTATTAACCATCACCATCTTCCTTAACGATGAGGATTTCAATTTTACTTTCTTCTCTCTGACAATTTCAATGTAAACAGATTTACAGACTACTTTGCTTCTTCTTAAATCGCCCAACTCAGCTTAGTCTTGAACTTTACCCCCCAAAGACTACAATTTCAGCTCCCACTTCACCGGAAACCACACGCCCCACGATCTGGTTCCGATCGGGTCCAGCATCCGGCCAATGAATCCGACCCCACGATCCGAGATCCAGTTAGAAGAACCCATTTGCTGAATCGAGTAATTCTTTGGTTCTGTTTAGGTCCCTGAGGTTTTTGCTTAGAAAGTTAAAATGGCGACAAGAAATCGTACGATTTTGTTCAGAAAGTATAGAGATGAATTGAAGAGCGTCAGAGTCCCGTCCGGCGGCTCTTTCCCGTCGCCCTCAGGCCGTGGTGGAGGTCCTGTGATCGAGTTGTCTACGACGTCGTTGCTCAATCCCAACCGCTCTTATGCTCCCCTCAGTACTGACGATCCCGGAACCTCTAGGTAACCTGCCTACGTTTTGTCAATTTCAATGAATTAGTTAAGAGGTGTGAATTTATGGATGCAGTGGAAACTGAGATTGTGTATGGAAATGTAGTTAGCTGGAGAGAGAATGGTAGTGTTTAAGGTTATTTTTACTGACACATAAATGAGGTTTGGATCTAGCAGAGTTTTGGATTTTTCTAGTGAGAACTAATTAATAATTGGCAGGAAGATTTTATTTTGGAACTCTCTTTGTGGTTGTCATTGTATTATTACTATTTCATACTTGATTCTGAGGAAATTAAGGTTGATGAGAATAGTAGTGTAGTGGTTTGTAGTAAATTTAGTCTCCACATTCTTGAAATGTTTTGTATTATTATATATGTAAGAAATTGAATGCAAGCAATATACTTTTCTGAAGCCAAGCATATATCGAGCTATTATTATGAGAAAAGAATGAACAGTGAAACAGGGAATTGGATCATTCCAATAGATGATGTTATTGAAATTATATACTAGATCCCATGTTTTGAAGATGATTAGAATTTAAATGGTTGAACCAAATACCTCCTTAATCATCATCATATTTCTATGGTTAGTAGTCCTAAACTTTGCATGTAGAAAAGTTTGTGGTCTAGTGGTACTTCATAACCAAACCAACTACAGTAGCTGTTTGGGTTTTGTTCACTTAACTCCTACAGTAGTTGATATTGCTTGAGGGATGAAAGAGAATCTTATTACCTAAAAATTTACCCATATTATGCCCTAAAATTCTTCTATAACTTGAATTATAAACGAGTGAAGCCAAAATAGGCTCCAATTAGAATTTAATGGTAAAGCATAAGTGTAGAAATCTAAAACCTTTGAGAGTATCATATGATTAAAGTGGTGTTTTAAGCCCGTCTATCCAAAATATGGATTTTAATTGGGGGCTGCCAGTGAAATTAAAATCTACTGAGACCTTTACACCTTTCTTAGGTCTGTATCTAAAATCTACCGGGTTGCTTGGTTTTCCCCTCATTCTCTTTGGAATACATGAACAGTTACTTTGAGGTGTCATATTGTGCATTCTGGAGTGCCATATAGTTCTACTTTCCTGGGTTAATTAACAATATGATATCATGTGATTGTAGGTTAAAGGTTCTCACAAAATATTATTGAGTACATGCTCATAATTTTTCAGCTGGATTTTTGAAATTGATTTCTCTTTTGACGATAGGTCTGAGTGAACATTTGTGTTATGAAATGGAGTTTGTGAAAACAAGTTTATATTATTAATCATCCCCAAGTCTATGCTGCTTCTTTATACGATCCACAAGAAGCTACTGAATGGAAAACATTGCATGCTTGATTGCTCTTTGAGCTTTTTTAGTTGCAGCATTAGATTTTCTCTTTATGCATAATTTATAATAATGAGCAGTATTATCTGATTATTCATCATCCACTTCTTAAAGCTTCTGATGGAACTTCTTTGGTGACTAATTCTTGTGAGAAATACATTTGGCCTTCACTAATGATAACGGGATCTGTAAATATTAGATTGTTTTGTTCTTAGTGCTTACAATGTCGTATTGTTCTGTAGTTTGCACTTGAGCATGGCCCCTTAGGTTTTTCATAACGTTTCTGAAATTTTGTTACTTGTTTGCAGTAGAAGTGCAGTTACAGTTGGTCTGCCGCCTGCTTGGGTGGATGTTTCTGAAGAAATAGCTGGAAATGTGCAACGGGTGAGGGTAAGAATGGCTGAGCTATACAAGGCTCATGCAAAGGCATTAATGCCCTCATTTGGAGATGGTAGAGAAGATCAGCGCCGGATTGAGTCTCTTACCCAGGAGGTTACTAATCTTTTGAGAAAATCAGAAAAACAGTTAAAGAGACTCGCTGCTGGTGGGCCTTCAGAGGATTCAAATGTTCGGAAAAATGTACAGGTATATCTCCCATACTTGGTCTATATGCATATATATTAATATATATAGGTGTGTGCATTTGCTATCTCAATTGTTGAGTTTGACACCTTCAATTAGAAAACATCATTAACTTTTGGCTATGCTGCAGCCATTTTACTTTTACCATCTAATAGGCTTCAATCTCTCACCATACTTTTTGCCTCCTCTCGTAAAGGAATAGATTTTTTCTCTCTCATCATGAAATACGAGCATATATGATGTCTCTGTAAAACATTTTTTTAATGGTTAAGCTGGTTTCCAGACAATTGATTTTCGCCCTTCTCATTTGACTCGTAATTATTGTTCTTAAATTACTCATTTCTTTATTTTTCGTTCAATAATATTGCTCCGTCTTTCAAAGTGACTCAGTTTAAATTACTAAGTTCTGGACACGAGCAACTTGTGGCCTTTTCATGCATGTAGTAGACTTCTCCTTCAGCTTTGTGCTTACATTCTTCTTTTGCTTTGGTGACAGCGATCTCTTGCTACTGACCTTCAGAGCCTTTCAGTGGAATTTCGCAAGAAACAGTCAACATATCTGAAGCAACTGCAGCAGCAGCAGAAAGAGGTATGCCCCTTATTCTTAGAACTCAACTGGTAGCTGTAATATTCCAAAAAAAGAGAGTATGACATGTTTATGCTTCATATGATAAACCAGGTGGCACCCTTAGAGATGTTACACTTCTTTGGAAATCTGTCTGTGTTCTTTTGCTAAGTTGGCTACTTTGTTTAAGTAGTTAATAAGGGCTGGATTGGTCAGTTTCCTTGAAATATTCTGGTATCTCTATAGACTTTCATACTGTATGGTTGTGTAGGGTCCAGATGGAGTTGATCTGGAGATGAACTTGAATGGAAGCCATTCCAAACAGCCGGAAGATGATTTCGAGGACCTGGTATGATTTGCTGTCTGGTGAAGTTTTACATTAATAATAAATAGCCTTGGGCTTTATATGTGTGTTTCTTCATTCCTACGTGATTTTGTTTTCTTCTAATGTAAATGAAGTAGAGTTTTTCTTACTGAGTAGATTTCTTTTGAAGGAATTAATCATTTTAAGTAGTGGAGTTGCTAAACTGTAATCAGTCATGGACTATGATGTTCTTAGTTTCTGATTACCAAAATGCTGGGAACCTGGACTGTAGTAACTCTGGTTTAAGCTGCTGAGGCCTTTTGAGTCCTATTGTTGTAATTGGTTAATGTGAAAGCTAGAGAAGTCATTAGAAATCTGGACCTTAAATTGTAAGGTTTCAACACAGAGTTGCTTTGAAATACACCTTTCCTCTGATAGCATATTGTCATTCCCAATACGTAGTGTTTCGTATTGGAATATACATATATATATATATAAAACAAATCCATGATTCCTTTTGAAACACAGATTTGATACCTCACCGAAGTTACTTCAGAATTGAAGTTCTTTTCTAACCTAATTACTCGTTCCAGGGATTTAATGAACACCAGTTGGCCAAAGTAAAAAAAAGTGAGGCTTTCACGGCAGAAAGGGAGAGAGAAATTCAACAGGTAAATTGGATTTTATGGATATCTTCTATAGTTAACAGAATCTGTTCTGTTCGTAACCTTTTAAGTCTCTTGATTTCTCTAGGTTTATGAATCTGTAAATGACCTTGCCCAAATTATGAAGGATCTATCCGTTCTGGTGATTGACCAGGTAAGAAGCTTTTTCATCTGTTACATAAAATAGGTGCAGTGTGGAAATTCGTGTCAATGAATTGATTTCCATGCAAACAGGGTACTATAGTCGATAGAATTGACTACAACATTCAAAACGTGTCTGCATCAGTGGAGGAAGGCCTCAAACAGTTGCAGAAGGTATTAAGCTTTCAACTCTCTTAGTTTTTCACCTTTTTGCTAGATTACTTTTTCTGCTGCATCTTATCCCACGTTCTAACGTTCATCCTTGTCACAGGCCGAGAAAACACAGAAACAAGGGGGAATCGTCATGTGCGCAACAGTGCTAATTATTGCTTGTGCTGTTATGCTAGTTCTTCTCATTTTGAAGACAATATTGCGAATTTGAGCCTCGGATGGAAGAAAACCACATAATAGTTCAACATTTTCTTTTGGCTGAATTGGTTGTTATACAACTCATTTTTTCGGGGGATGAGGTATAGTTCAGATGTAGGGACCTTTGTATAGAGGAATACATACTAAGTATGGTGTAATTTGGTGATGGTAAATCTGAGGAAAGAACACTTATTCTGTTGTTTCTCCCAGAAATTTTGTAGCATCTTGTACTACTACATCAAGAATCAAGATGAGCCATTTGGTACAAAAAAAAAGCCCCAACTATTAATATAAATACATCTTTGTTGAATGATATATGCACTTGCTATGGAAATAATAAAATAATAATCCCTTTTATATTATCATGTTGCAAAAGGATCACTGGAAATGAGATCATTTCTTAGCAATATCGCTGTCACTTATAAACTTTACCATCATCTCAGAATTTACTTGAATAAGGGAAAATATTACTCTGGTTCATTGAGGATTTCTGTACACTCCTCTTAAACATATATATTTTTTTGAAAACATCTTAAAATTTAAAAAAGATCAAATTTTGACGAAGAGTTAAAAACGACTTGAGTCAGTTGAGTGACAAAGTGCGGCGGACCCGATTTCGGTGACTGGAGTGACCAGCTTTCAGTGACCGGAGTGACCAGCTTTCAGTGACGGCGATTAGCAATTTCCACCGACTCTAAATCAGGTAACGCAACTTGTAACCTCCGAATTCGATTGTACTACTCAGCCTGCTTTATGCCCGATTTCGTGTCTGTCTGAGCGCTTTGAGTCTGCAATTCTTGACTGTGTTTGTGCCAACAGCCTTGCGTGTCTGCAAGTTTTTTGAAGATGTCATAATTTAGATTGAGGTGAGAAAGAAAGCTGTTTTGAAGATGGTTGTTGCTGTATTGAAACTCCCATTATTCCTCAACAATATAGGCCTTGGTTTGTAGTGATAAATGATTTTGAAACTACCAAGGAGCTGAACCTCCACTGGCTTTGTTATATTACTATTCAAAATGAAATTAATTGCTGCAACAACAAGGTGCTCATGCTTTATTTGTGTCCCGTTTTGAGAGGTAAGGAGACTAGTTTGAATTTCTTCTCTGTGTTATATACCTTATGGTATCTCACCCACTTTGAATAGAAAACTAAATATCAGTATATGTTCCCTAAATTCCGAAAAAGGTTCCTCTCGATCTCACAAAGCTGAGTCGTTGCAGCAGAAATTTTGCTATCACAGTGACTGATGATAAGAGCTCATAAAATACTAGATGTAGCAGTAATCCAGAAATCCATGGACATATTTGAATTTTTATGAGCCTGCCATCTTAAACTCCTGCAGCTCAGAACTAGTGTATTCAGATTTTATAATCCCACTCAGATTTAAATCGGAATTATGTATGTATATCGGAATTTAGCATCTCAGAATCTACCATCAGTTCATTAGTCTTATTTTCAAACTCATCCTCACTGCTGTAGTGATTGCTTGCAGCCATCAAGATTTTATCATCCCTGCGAATTTCTTTCCATCTATATTAACATTTTTTGGCACTAAATCTCTCACTCAAGGTTTTAAAACCGTCAACAATTAATACTGATATTTTTTTCTTTCTTCGCAAAAAGCATGCATGTCGACCTTTTGAACACATAAGAATTTGCTTTCAATAGTAAAAGTATCTTCACTGATTAGGATTTCATATACGATTCCAGAAAAAGTCTGAATAACAGATAAGCTGTTAAGGCATCTGTTTGCTCATGTGAGAAGGCTTCGTTTGCAAATTGCAATGGACCCTACCTTGACCAAGCCTAAGTGATGTGAAGACTATGCTTTTATGTCATATGATTAATCTTATATTTTGGCATTAATGTTTATGTTTTCCCCCCGTATTTATGTTCAGGAATTATAATGGCCAGCTAGTTGAACTACCCACGGTGTTCCCTTTTTATTGCCATCTGGGATTCGATTATGGCCTCACTGAACGTTTCCTGCCATTACCATTTTCTACATTGCCCCCAGTAAGTCTCCCTCTCCTCCTTTTTATTTCATGGATCATGCTTGCTTTCCTCCATTGTTGATGTTCTTTTGTTTGGCTTATTATTGATTTAATTGCTTTAGTACTGTCCTATCAGCTGGATGGTCGCTGCTGGCCAATAGTACACTGATTCAGTTCGGGATGTTGATACTTGGCATAATCAATTTGGATTTTAACAATTGCTTATTTTGTCGAATAATGTTGATGTCTACAAAGTTTTTTTCTGATTTAAGGATGGTTGATCAGTCGTATCACATGGTTGTACTACTCCTTTTATCAACAGTTTTTTGGTGGATGCTGAGTCATTAAAATATTTCATGTCATTGATAACGCTCGTAGTGTAAATATAGATAAGATTTTAACGATTATTGTTTTGTCAAATAATCTTGACGTGTGCAAATGTTATATTTGATTAAAGGATGGGCTGATCAGTCGTAAAACATGGTTACTCCTTTTATCAACAGTTTTTGGTGAATGCCGAGTCAGTAAAATATTATCATGTCATTGATAACACTTGTAGGTGTAACTGTTGATAGTAGAAAACTTAACTCAAGTATTTGAGTCCAATTATATCCTGCTATTGTTGCAATTCTAAACATATAATTAGCTATGTTGACTGATTGGATAATAACTAGGTATGTAAATCCTGATGTTTCTGGAAATGGGGTTATTTTGATTGGATCACCTTAGCTTTAAATTGTTATGTTTAGTGATTTATTTCTTGCATGTATGACATAAACTGTTAAAAATGGTTTCTGTTGCTGTTGGAGTGTTGTGTAGCTAGTTCATATGCTGGTTTAGTCCCTTAAAATTTGCTGTAAACCTTTGACCTTAATAAGGTCAAGGGCTTGTTTGAAACTTGGTTTAAGATTTCTTGTGTTGCATTTGGACTTGGAAAAAGGATTTGATTTCCGAATTCTATGATCTTTTGCACTAATGGTGCAGGGCTTGATCTTGGTCTTAATTTTTTGCTATCACGGGGCTTTGGATGATTTTTGCCAACAATTCGATTGGTTGTAGAAGTGATAATCACTTTGGTGTCTGAAAGTGATGTTTCTCATTTCATTTTCCCTTTCAGTGCATTGAAGAGCTTCAGATTGGTGAATGGACTTCACTTTGGAAAGAAGAGCTCCATAAGCGGGGTTGTAGAGTCTCTCCTGGTGAGTGGCAAATCATGTCTCCATGGTCGGAGAGACAGTAGGATTAAGTCTGTATTGCTATCTGGTGAAGGAGACCTCCTTTCCCAAAATGATGGTGCTGAGTTTGGAACTCTATCAGCTGATATTGCTTCTACCTCATCCGGGTTTCCCGATGACAATGGTGAATCTAATCTGGATAACCCTACTCAAGGCTTCTCCTCTGTTGAAGACGCCGTTGAGGACATTCGCAAGGGAAAGGTATAAATCTGCTTAGGATGAATACAGCGGTAATAAGTATGAACAGGGTTTTTGTTTGCTTAACTATCTGCTTTCTTTTGTCTATTTGTTATAGTTTGTATTGGTTGTTGATGATGAAGATAGAGAAAATGAAGGGGATTTAATAATGGCAGCCTCCAAGGTTACACCAGAGACTATGGCATTCATTGTAAAGCACACAACTGGCATCGTCTGTGTGAGCATGAAGGAAGAGGATCTGGAAAGATTGAATATCCCTTTGATGGTAAACAGTAAGGATAATGAGGAGAAGCTATCAACCGCATTCACTATTACAGTTGTAAGTGATTCTTTTTTGCAGACATTAAGAACAGTATGATGCATCCATCGTTCATGTCCCAAGTTTTACTTTGCATTATGTCAATATCTTATAGATAAGAACCTTTTTTTTGGGTACTTTTGTAGGATGCCAAACATGGAACAACTACTGGAGTGTCAGCTCGAGATAGGGCAACTACGATTTTGGCCCTTGCATCTACAGAATCAAAACCTGAAGATTTCAACCGCCCTGGCCATATATTTCCGTTGAAATATAGGGAAGGCGGAGTCCTAAAAAGAGCTGGCCATACAGAAGCATCTGTAGATCTTGCTGTGCTTGCTGGTTTGGAACCTTTTGGAGTTTTATGTGAGGTGGTTGATGATGATGGATCAATGGCAAGACTGCCCAGGCTAGTACAGTTTGCCGAGAAGGAGAACATAAAGATTGTGTCGATAGCCGATTTAATCAGGTAAACATATTTACTAGGCTTTCTGGGATTAAACTCTTGATTATGTGGCCAACCATAATAGATGAATGAACAATTGAACATACATTTCTGTCAACTGATTACAATTTGCAGATACAGGAGGAAAACAGATAAATTGGTGGAGCATGCTTCTGCAGCAACAATACCTACCATGTGGGGTCCCTTTACTGCACATTGTTACAAGTCTGTCTTGGATGGAATTGAACACATTGCTATGGTGAAGGTGTGTTTCTTGAAACTCGTTTCTTTCAAGTTTGCACTAGCAGTGGCTGTGCTGTAATCTTATCAATTTCTTAGGGTGAAATTGGTGATGGGCTGGATATTCTGGTGCGAGTACACTCAGAATGCCTTACCGGAGACATATTTGGATCAGCCAGATGTGACTGTGGCAATCAGTTGGGGGCCGCAATGGAGCAGATCGAGGAAGCTGGCCGGGGAGTTGTGGTGTATCTCCGTGGTCATGAGGGAAGAGGAATCGGTTTAGGTCACAAACTCCGAGCTTATAACCTGCAAGACGCTGGTCGTGATACTGTGGAAGCGAATCAAGACCTTGGCTTGCCAGTGGACTCAAGAGAATATGGGATCGGTGCACAGGTACTTTTAAGGTTTTGTTACTGATCATCCTAGTATCTTCGGTTGGTCTCTTAAGCTGTTTGAGTAAAAATAGTTCACTTGGCATGTGCAGATTCTCCGAGATCTTGGAGTTCGGACAATGAAGCTGATGACCAACAACCCTGCCAAGTACAGTGGACTCAAGGGCTATGGTTTGGCAGTGGCTGGACGCGTACCACTTGAGACATTCGTGACGAAGGAGAACAAGAGATACCTCGAAACAAAACGCTCTAAAATGGGCCACGTTTACGACTTCGACTCAAATGGTTTTCCCAAGTTAATCAACAACGACCTCTCTCCATGACTCAAAGCAGCAGTTGATCAGGATAAAGCAGGCAATTTCAATTTTCATGGCATCAGATTTTCATATAGCATCTGACATATCACATATGTATATGATTCCCCTAGTGTATGCAAAGATTAACAACATTTCTGCTTGCAGATTATCTTCCCACAACATGTTTCAGAACTAGAAATTTGTTTAGTATATGATGATATGATTCATGTTACGCTGATGATGTAAGAAATTTGGTCGGCACAATTTGTTTAGTAAATTTGTCTAGTAGAACAAGATGAACCTTTTTTTTTTTTTTTGAAAATACAAGATGAACCATTTGGTTGGGGTTACTATAAATATTATCTTTGTTGCAATTGCTCTAGAAAGGTGTTATCTTTATTACTTTATGATACTGCAAAATATGAACACTTTGTTAAGTCCAGTTTCTGAAAGTGCGATCTAACTCTAATTTATGAATTATGTTTAATTTTTCATCTATTCATAAGAGCTACTCCAACTCACGCTATATTTGCGTGTAATGACATAAGATAAGAATACTTACTTCAATATGCAGTTTCTATCAAACAATTTTTATCAATTTAATTACTTGACTTTATCGATCTCTTATATCATTACTTTAACACAAAAGAATTTATTTATTTATATTTATTATATTAAAAATACTACTAATATATTTATTTATTATTTGGGTTATTCCACCCAATTCGACCTAACTAGTCCATGACAACAAAAACATATTACTGAATATAATTTGAATATTTGATCCATTCCAAATTTGGTCATATTTATTTATTTAATACAGTGTGAATATTTTATTAAAAAAAGATAAATATATAAGTGTGATATTCAGGGTTAAACGACTTAAACCCATCAAAAACCTATACAGTTGCTCCCGCCATTCCTTCGAGAAGGCGAACCCCAGAATCAAAACAGCTGCTTTTTGCGTCTTTGAAGTCCGATAAGCTTTTATAATGAGAGAGATTGTCACTGTCCAAGTTGGAGGCTATGCAAACTTCGTTGGTTCTCATTTCTGGAATTTCCAGGTATTTTCTTCCCTCTCAAGAATACGACTGAAATTTCCGCTATATGTTGCTTGCTTTGCGTTCATGTTCTATTCAGCATTTTATTTAGCAAACGGTTTTGTTTGAGATTGGGTTTTGGTCAGAATAGTGTTAATTTGTAGATGAATGACTAAAGTTTCAATTTTTATTCTGGATTATGTTTCTAGCAGGATGGATAGTTTGATTAATGTAGTTATTGTCAAGTTGCTGTTAATTCTCTGTAATTATTGCTGCTAGAAGAGTGACAGCTGTGTTAGCATTTTATTATAGTACTTGAATTGTTGATCAAGCGATCTCAATTTTCTTGAAGGATGAATTGCTTGGATTGGCTGATAACCTGGACAGTAATCCAGCGTTCAAGAATCATGGTCTTGATATGGATGTCCTCTATCGAACTGGCGAAACACAGCAGGTTGGTTTGGATACATTTTTGTTTAAGCACTACTTTCTTTCTGGTTTCATATATCGATTATTTGAAATTTTTGTTGAAGTACCTATTTGCAATTGAATTTCCAAGTACTACAAATAGGTTTAAATACTGTAATATGTTCTCCACAAATTTTTGACTAATCATGCCTATAATTTACAGGGTGATGTGACATACACCCCTCGTTTGCTTACGGTAAATATACAAGGTATAGAAAAAATTACTCGTGCTTTTTTTCGTTAATACTGTGCTTCTGTGGATTTCCAAATGGTTATGATAACCAATGAGCATGTTCATACATTATTCATGTCAATAATCATGTACCCTCTTTAGTATTCTTCAGTAATCTACATTGTGGAACTTAGTGATGGTTCTATCTTAATTTTTTACTGTGAGTATGTGGAGTGTTCACCTGATGTTCTTCTACGGCGAGTTTGGATATTCATACTAGAGCTGATATTTTTTGGCCTTTCTCTTGCATACCAATCTTAATATTTGTGCTTAAATAATTTCATAAATTGATTTGACAGTAACTGGAATTTTACTTGATATGCCATAATTCTCCTTCTATTTTCTCTGACAGAGGTATTTGTGCAAGTTGTTCTCAAAAGGATATTGATTTAAACATTTTATGGCAGGATCCCTAGGATCTATGGGTTCACGTGGAACCTTGTACAATCAGGGTCCTTCTAATCGACTCCCAGATGTTGTTTCATGGTAAGGCTTGTGAACTTCAGTTATGGATTTTTATGTTATACTCTTTCTGTATTACGAGTGATTCTATTAGCAAGTTATAAACATTATGTTTGTTCGTTTGTGACATTTCTTGATAGTATTTTGTTGATGAATGCTTCTTTTCACTTTCCTAATTAACTATGATATATTATCGACTATGCAGTTAACCTTTCTTGTTGTCATCCTGTGTAACTTCAGACGGGTACATGCTTATGTGTTCCTGTTTTATATGGATTGCGCTGAATTGAATCTTACATAGACTAGCCTCTCAGATTGGACTCAGCTATAGTATAATCGCACATAATTAATGATAATGAGATAGTTGTCAACTTCTTTGCCTTTGCCTCTTATCTGGAAGGTTGAAGAAACATAATTATGCATTCTCATTGATGAAATCCAGAAGTGTAATTACTGGGTTTACCAGAATTTTCCAGGGAACTGAGCTGTTTAATTTTTGTTTAAATGATATTTTTATTGTTATCACTTAAGAAATGAAATAGATGTCTCTTCATGTCAACTTGCAGGAGCGGTAAAGTCGATACCCAGGCATCTGAACCAATAAAGAAAAATTTATTCTTGCAGAGTTTATACGAAGAAGAAGATAGGAGTGCAATAAATGCTTTGGACACTGGGGAAAATGAATCTCAGAATGAAATTCAAGAGAGGGACATTGTTGACTCTCTTGAAAATAGCGTTCAATATTGGACAGACTTTTCTAAAGTTCATTATCATCCTCAGAGTTTATATGAATTAAATAGTTCTTGGATGGATGTTGGAAATTTTGACTATGGAATTGGAAGGCAGGCATTTACTACCGCTCCACATGGAGAAGAAATGAGTGATAAACTTCGTTTCTTCATTGAAGAGTGCGACCATATTCAGGTACTTTGATAACTGTGGAACTGCTGAATATTTTCATCTCATTTGGATTTAGCCATGGTACCTTTTCAGTACTGAGATGCTGACGTTTGAATAGAAATGTTCTGAAAATTAATGTACAAGTCATTGAAGTGAATCTTTTCTATCACCTACTTGCAGTTCTTTAGTGATTCAAATTTTGAATCATTGAAAGTTCATTTAGCTGCACTCATACGGAACAGGATAGGGCCTTTGTTTTTCTGATAGACTACAACTTTGAAGTAGCTTTGTTATCTTGGATGTTTCAGAAAATATAGTATTTCCACATTTTACGATATTAATGTTTGTTTATGGGCTAGATTAGTAAGATAAAATGCTACATTTTGCAATCCTTACTTCTTCATGTGAATTGCTTGAGTATCCCCAGGATTCTTGTTCACTACGACTTTTTAGTTTTAGTTTTCGTACCTGATCCCTCTGTAGTGGGCCTTTATGTTTGTTCTTTTTCTGTTCTCTACAGGACCTCAGTTCTTCTTTAAATTGTTCCCGTATCTGTGTGTTTGAAACAAGTATTGGGCTGGCTGTGATATCTTATGTGGTGAATTAGCACCTCCTGAAACTTATTCTACATATCACTTTAGAGCCATTCCCAATAAAATACAGTAATTGTTTGCTTTGTGGCCCAATTTCATGAATTTAGCTATTTCAGGTGATCAAATTCGTCTAAGATGAGATGGATCTTATTGTTTGTCCCTGGTGTCTGCGAACTTGTATAGTAGATATGTTTCACATTAAGATTAATTTAAATTCCTAAATTTAAGTTGTGGGGCTCTTTTTTTGTTATACTAAAATGGGAATCTTGCAGTCTAGGAATACACATGAATGAGCTCGAAGCCCCATCCCTAATTTTGTTTAAATTGGCATTCACTCAGCCATCATTTAGTGAGCTTTTGGAACTGATATGAAGAGAAAAAAAGAATAGTAATCTGTAATAGAGTGGAGATATTATGAACATCAGGGCCAATGCGGACTGATAGGCGATAGCTTTGTAGGACTGATATGTCTTGTTGCCCTCAATATTTATTTCCAAATCTTTATTATTCCTTATTTGTATTTTCAGGTAGGTCACACTTAGAATACATATAAAAGGGTCAGTTTTGAATCTTTTGATATAGGTTTTAGGTCTCGGTCTCAGTCTCAGGTCTGTAGTGATGAGCAGATATTGCCTTTAGCTGTTTAAATTTTCAAATCTTACTCTTGTATTCTGCTACAGTTTTCTAATTTTCTTCTAACCAGCAGAGTGTCTTACTCTACTTTTTTTGTCCTTTATTAGGGAATCCAATTTATGGTTGATGATTCCGGAGGGTTTTCTGGTGTAGCTACAGAATTTCTGGAGAACATTGCAGATGAATATGCCAATGTACCACTTTTACTATACTCAGCTCGGAGTCCTGTTTCACAAACATGCGCTGAGAGCCAAAAGTCAAGAATCTCCCAGAATCTACATGATGCAATTTCATTTTCAAGACTCGCGACCTTCACTAAAATAATCGTCCCCATTGGATTACCCACCCTGCGTACAAGTAAGCATCCTTCCTTGGCATGTTTTTACCGTCCTTTCTTGTTTAACAATTTCCCTTCACATTGTGTGAAGCTTATGATGAGCTGAGCACCTTAGCATGTTTTAACTTAGGCATTTTTTGTTTCATTTTAATTGATTTTTGATCCTGGTTATAATACGTCTATAATCTGATATTTTATTGACTTGGTGCTTGGAAAATGTGAAGGTAAAGCTGCAAAGTTCCTTCAAATAGAAGATGAAAAGCTGTATCACTCTAGTGCAGTTTACGCCTCTGCTTTGCACTCCATTAGTCTCCCTTTTCGAATAGTACCACTGGGACCCACTGCAGATTCGACTTATGCTGCTGGTGCCCTGGACATGAATGGAGCCATACAAATGTTGATTGGCCAAGGACGACAAAATATAGTCACCACTTTGGATGTTGCTATGCCAGCACCATCTCTGACTGGTATAATAGTTTTAGGGGGGTTACTATTTGCAGGACCAAATTACTACTGCAGGACCATATTTCACTTGATCAGACGCATTTTTTCCCAATTGGTTTTGCCCAATTCAAAATGCAATATCTGATATATTAGTGGGTCAAATGTACATTTGAATTGGGCAAAACTAATTGGGGGAAAATGCGTCAGATCAAGTGAAATATGGTAAATATGGTCCTGCAGTAGTAATTTGGTCCTGCAAATAGAAGTTGCCTAGTTTTACTGTCAAACTTGTCTTTTCCTATGGCCATTATCCCTGTTTCTGTGTTTGAACTTTGAAGTGCGAGTTTTTGTATGTTCAGGGAACCGACTGGAGCAAGAGTTGTTCCGGAACTTGCAACCATTGACACCAGAGCTAGCAGAAAATGTCGAAGATGTACAAGCAGTAGAGACAATATCTATTCATGGAGTCCTTGGAACAGGTAATCCTCGAGACTTCAAACAGATTCAGATGAATAGGTTTAGGCTCTATTTGATAATAACTAATTTGAAGCATGAGGTATGAAACCTGAATTGCAAAGTGTGAAATTAAGAAGCTTTTCTGTATGATAAAACTTATTCTGTATATACGCATGGAAGTCTGAAACTTGCCAGGATCACCTGAGTTTTTCATGCAAGCTTAGTGATATTTATATAGAGTATCTGACTTGTTTCATTTCTTCCAGGAACGAAAGAACCCACAGCTTCTGAAATTAAAAGTGCTGTAAACAAGGCGTACGAGAAGGCTATCCAAAGGCCCAGTTTCTCATACCTATCTGTGTCTCGTGCTCCTCTACCTATTCCTCTCCCTTTCCCATCAATCTTTGGGAACAGTGTAGGACAGCACGGGGAGCTGCTGGGAAACCCAGTTTCAAATCCACTGTCGAGGGGATCCCTTGACGTCCACTCCATTCCAATGGCTGCAAGATTGCGTTCAACTAGCGCCATTCTACCATATCTGGAGCGTAGATTGGACAATCTTCGCAGGTACGGTATTCAGCGAGGAGCACTCGGAACTGAACTGCTCAGAGGGTGGGGATTTGATAAGGATGAATTGGAAGAGATGGGAGAGTCACTGTCCAAGATGGTCACAACATTGAATCCTCATTCCTGGGACTCCTCAGACTCAGATTGACCCAAGTTTTTTTTTGTAACAAAAGCATTTTATGTACTAGTAATTCTGTTCTTTCAACACTGAGTTTAATCCTCTGTTCAGATCTAGATAAAGCAATTTTGATTATATGATTAGCCTTTATTTAAGTATGTGGCTCTGTTAAGAACCTCCAGACCTGCTTACTCAGCATGGTATCACGGCCGGTAGGTTTTGCTCTTATCTTATTAGTTCGACCCAGTATAATTCAATTGCACTGATAGGATTTAGTTCCATTCTATTCTATCTTGATATTTTTAATGAACTTAGTGTTAGGTCAGTTCAATTATATTACTTCTTTGCCAATTAAAATTATGATTTATATTTGATAATTTTTCAAAAAAATTTGGGTAATAAATAATGCAAATGGACTCCCAATAAAATTCTATCCAAAACATCATTTTGGGGTAACTAAAACTCATCAAAACCTCGATGCCAGATACACAAACCTCATTACCGACAACCCAAAGAATCCATTATGTGCTCTAAGAATATATTACAATAGATTAAGTTTCCTCCATAATATGGAAAGACAATAAGTCACGGGGTTTAAAATCCATATGGACAACGTACGCATCCCATAGTTAAAAATTTGACAGAATTTATACTATATATAAAAGTGCTACATTTTGAGAGTGTTTGTGGAAGTGACACGTGGCGCTCTCACATAATTTCCCCAAATTATTTTTAAAAACTAAACAAAAACATTAAATAAGCCTCATTAAGTGTAAATTTAACTTTTCTATTACACTTTTCTTCCTTCCAATTTTCTTTCGTTTCCATTGTTCTTCACCTCTAATTCAATTAAAAAAAATATTAATATTCATATGTAATATAATATATTTAACATTTATTATTTTTATTGAAAATATTTTGGGCATTGCCCGAGGGTGATATATAGTGGATAATAAAGGTGCAAACATACAACCTACTGGATGATGAATGATTTCAAAATACAATATCTGTCCGATGCCGTCCGTCGGATTCTACCTGTCCGATGTCTCCTTCCTGGTGTTGCTGATCCGAGGTGCGGGATGTGGAACTTCTTCCGAGGACGTCCCGCTGCATTTCCGACTACCTTCCAACCCTTCCATCCTAATGTTCTCGCCCTTTGCTTCCTGCAAGAATGATTCTGATTGAAACAAGATTAGTCTCGATATATCATTTGCACGACTTTGTCTATTCCTCCGTGACGTTCCCTTCTCTTATCTGTTCGATCGATGCCCTCTTTACCCGTGGGCTCTGAATATCTCTTACCATTCCAAACCTAATGTTCCTCCCTACCTTTTTCCTTTCCTATAATATTCGAATACCCTTTTGCCGAAGTAAATGCCCTTATTTTACTATTATTGACCCTGAACTGCTGACGTTTCCAGACTCACTCTTCTTCTTACTTTCATTTCTATTTCGATCCTCTCTGCTTCCTTACTTCCCGATGCCTAAACCGATGCGCCGACTGTACCTACCTTCGGATTTACCACTTGAATTCTATACTGCTCGGACAAATATTCCTTCGGGATAATTTATGACCAAGCTTTTCCAGAACCGTACTTATGAACAAATTCCGCCTATTTTCTTATAGATTTATTTCCTATTGTGCTCATTTCTACCTTCCCTATGCCAACCTATCATGTTGATCCTAGCTAAGAATAATCATTAATTTCTGCAAAAAACTCTTATCTACTTTCTAAATAATGCTTTATATTTTGTTAGCTACCTACGTACCTTAACCTCCAAGCTTCCATACTCCTGGATGGACTATGGCTTTGATTTTTTCCTTGGTTTGCTTTGATAGCTGGACTCTCCTGCCAAGGTAACGTCTCGACTAAGTTGTCCATCACCGAGGTTACAATTGCTCTCCGAGCGGTCTCTTCGGATGTCGAGCTGCATATGTCGCTTTGAATCGAGGGTGAGATTCACTGATGTCGGGTCCCACTGGGCGCGCCAACTGATGCGGAGAAATCCGCTCCAGTAACTGATGCCTCAGATAGTTGAGTTATCCGAGGGCCTTGGGCCGTAAATAGCTAACTGTGTTGATTATCTATTTGCCGAGAACGCCTGTCTAGCCGAGCACCTGGGCCTCAGAAGACGTTACTTGGGACCTGTTAGTCCGAAGCCTGCAACACAAGCCACTGGAGCCACCCGAGGGTAGCAACTCCAGTGTGATGATGAGATTTCGTGTATTGAAGGGAAAGATAAAACTTTGTATTCAAGAGTTAGAGAACTTACCTGGAATGGCTGAATGTGGCCTTTATTTATAAGCGTCTTGACCCTTACCCCTTTCGTACCTTTCGGTGGTCCAGACCACGTAACTGTACCCGCCGAACCTTCTCCTTAACTGTTGGTCACGTGCATCGGAAGTTGCCAGGAAAGATCTTTTTGCTGGTAATCCTCAGTATAATCAATATTACTTGATATTCAAATGTAATCCATGTTCCCACCCGTCGTATCTGTTGCAATTGTGGAAACAAGAAATGAAATTAATTTGAAAATGTCCTAATAGTTAAATCTTTGATCATGAAGGACATAAAAGAAGGGTTTAAATATAGATGCATCTTGGAACCGATTCTCAAAAACTAATTGCATAAGAATTGCGTGTAGGTACACTAAAGGTTTTTCCAATGTGCTCAATGCTGTAATATATAAAAATGCCATAAACTTCTAGTGACCGAAATAAAAGCTATTAAGTACCTATTTGAATATAATTAACCTAAGTCTGTCTCCTAGATCTTATTTGGCATTCATATACTATTCATATTTCCACCTTTCGTATCTACTTGCAATTCGGAAATTAAGAAACAAAACCACAATTAAATCTTTGATCATGAAGGACATAAAAAATGAGTTTTAATGCTTTTGCTGCAACGCCTTTAATTTTACTGAACCACTCATTTTGATATGGAATTGGTCATTCCGTGTTTTTTTCTACTCCATCTAGCTAGAAACCCTAAACCTAGGGTGGAAAGAGTTATGCGGTTGAAACCTTAATGACATATATTTAAAGTTTTAAGCTAGTTTTGCATTTGCATATAACCTAGGTATATCTCCTATTACTAGTAAATCTGATTGTCTGATTATTGTTGGTTTTAAACCTAGTGACTGCCACTGGAAACTGTTTTTACTAGTTGATTAGTGTAATCACATACTTGGTGAGTTTGAATTACATCGTATGTATAGGCAAGACAACCATCTTGCTAATGCTTTTCCCATGCATGCATCCTAATTTAAGAACTAATGATATGAGAAAACCCCGCTTCTTGATCGGTGAAGAAATTACTTTTTAATTAAGAATATTTCAAACTTTCTAATTTTAAAAAGAAAATGATGATACTGATGACATTTATCATTTTCAACTCCACACTTTTGAAGAAACTCCTCATTTTATACTTTTGAAGGAATCAATTCCTCGGCTTCAATTCCTCGGCTTCAATTCCTAAGTGACTCCAAGTCACAAGTACCTAAAAAATGCGAACAAGAAAGTACCAACAAGTAACCATCCAACTTCTTTGTCTCTATCAAGTTTTAAGATTAATCTAGCCAAGTCCACTCCTTATACATATTGCATTCAAACACTAAGATACCTTTGTAGGTTGGTCATGATGGAGAACCAGGTGGACAATGGTGGTTCAAATGAGGACTGCCGCACATTATTACGACTTTGTAACTATGTCAGGGTCTAAGGGTTAGGAAGTCGTAATCTCTAGTGTAGGCTCGGGCGTTTACGAGTTGCGAGATCGTAACCTGGATAACACTCCTACCGAAAATGACGGATGTTGACCGGAACCTTAGGTTTCTATTTCGAAACCTAAACATGTAGGGAAAGACTAGTTCATGTCCCGGAACATGGTCTCTGGAACTAAGCACGGGACACGAATAAAGATCGTGGACCTAGTTGCGAGGTAACACATGTGTAAGATCTTTATTATTTAGAACCGTGGGAGCTTACGAATGAGAAATGCATGAACACTGTTATACAAAATTGCCACTTTATTGCCATTTTATATATTTAGAACCACTGCTCCAACCGCTTCGATCGCTATTATTTCATTATAGAACAAAAAATGTTGGTCAATTTAGTTGGAAAAATTCTCCTATTAATCATACTTCCTCATTGAGCTAATTTGGATTTCAATTTATCTATTCTCAAAAATTCTCTTAGTCTCTGTCAAACTAGTATGAATGAATTTCTTTTCCTTAGTGAGTTTATAGCTTCATCATTTGTTATTCCCTTGGACTCTATCTAACTAGTATGAATTAACTTCTTTTCCTTAATGAGTTTATATATAGCTTCATCATTTGTTAAGGTTTTCACCTCCAACCATCTCTTAGAAGATGTTTATTATTTTTCGATTTTATGGGTTCAAGGTGATTGATAAAAATCCTCCACCATAGATTTTAAAAGAAAAGGAAGAAATGAGGTAACGATTGTGAGTTTAATATTTGTACATTTTAATTTAGAGGTCAACCACGCTAGTTTTGGTACTCATGAGATCTGTATCACATATCTATTAAAATATATAATGCAAATTTGTACGTTATTTCTTATAATTGGACATTATAAATAAGGAACATGTATTTATGAGGTAGGTATCCTTTGACTTATGATGCATTTATTTGGTCAAGTATTTTTCAAAAGCTCTTGTAAATGTGACCCATGTGGTTTTTTTCAAATAGATCTTTTGAATTTATTTTTAATTACTATAGGTGTCATACAAAAATACATAATTACATATATTATTCACTATGGTGTAAAAAACAATTTTCAAGAATCTATAAAGTTTCATAAAATTAAAAAAATTCTAAACCTTTAAACTATATTCTCATTATCTTATTTTTTTTACTGAACTAAATCAACGGCGGTGGAGGGCTTTGGAAAAGGATTTTCGGCGGAGGATTTTTGTTTTACTTTAAATGTACATTCTAGAAGCTAATAATATGTATTGTAAATTTAAATTACTTCAAATATGTTTCGGTAACTAGAGTTGTGTATTGTGCATTCCAGTCACTTCAGATGTGCATTGTAATATCATGTAGTTGAATTATATCACGACTGTTGTTATTGCCATTGCAAGATTTGGCTTCCAGAGCAAAAATATAATTATTTTCCTAAATTGCCCTTAACAATATCACCAACTACATATTTTCCTCTTCCTCTTTTCTCCGAAATGTTGGCAGAGGCTCTGAGCTCATTTAGATATTCAAACATATTCTCCCTTATTATTAGGTTCATTAGAGCATTCAACAAGACCACAAGTCATGCTTCACTCGCCGGATTGAACAAACTATTTTTTAGCCGAAACAGTAGCTTTGAAATTTTTCCAAAATAGAGAAAGATACTTTTAGTTATGACATCTCTGCTTGAATTGTATAAGGATCTATGTTTAACTATTCCATTTCCCAGAATAATTTGTAACATAATAGAATAACTAAATGGGTCAATTCGGAAACTGAATAATTATGAACATCTTTGTTACAAGCAAAGTAGGATACTTTTAATTATATACAAACTTCTCCAAAGCATAATCGAAAAGGCTGATGCTACCAAAATCCGTCCGGTCCCCGGGTCACAACGCTACCCAGACTTCCTTCCGAGTATGCCCGCGACGATCCTGCAAAACAATCCCCGGGAGGCGTCCCGGGGAAGAAACTCCGGCGTGATGATGAGATGGGGGTAGCGATGAGGGGGAAACGTACAGAAATGCTCTCAATATAAAGCAGAAAGATAATATGTTAGTGATACTCACTCAATTGTTCTGGATTGTGTACAGAGTGAGTCTAAATGTTCTGAAACATTTATTATTAAGAAGCCCTTCAAAATTTCTTTTTTACTACAAGTGCAGTTCACAATATCACTGAGACAACTGAAAAGGTTTAACTTCTTACGATTAAGAAGCCCTTCAAATCCAAAACAAATTTACAACAAGTGAAGTTGTAGATATTAGATATGTCCAACAAACATCCGTCTTCTTTGATGTCAAACAAAAACCCTTTGCAACTTAGTTATCAAAACATCCTCTTTGCTTCTTGTTCAAATGTACCCAAGGCAATCTGTTTGGTGTGTATCCTTTCAGCAACAACAAAGAACGCATGAAAGCATCGATAACACCAACACTTCAAATTTGGATGAAAAGTGATGGTGTGACGCCGCATCGATATCTTTGAGTACAAAACTCTTCCATCCCCACAATTGAGGCAGATAATCTCACATGATAATTACAATATCAAACAATCAGGTGCCATTAAAATTAGTATGCTATACACAAGGAGGAGATATCTAGTGTATAGAAATGCAGAACAATTGACTACACTGATTAATAGTGAGTGATACTCACTCAATTGTTATGACAAGTGAGAATATTGATCGTGTTTGAATGCAAAGAAATAAAACCTGAGAAGTACAAATAGTAGGAGATCCTATTCAGGCTGTGTTAAATTTTGCCTCCCTATATCCCACTGGGTTCTCATCCGTTTGACTGAGTTGAGTCTCGTTTCGACGACCTCTAAGTAGTTCGGAGTATTTAGGACTCAATTTGGACATATAAATATAGGAGTCTCTTAGCCGGTTCAATAATTTTTGGAAGCTCAAAAAAAAAGTTGGAGATCCTATTCAAGATACAGTATATGTAAAATTTTGATCAATGATACCTACTTAATTCAAAGCTTCCTTCCTAAAATTCAAGGAGGAACTACATTCATTATAAAAATGCTCTACGGAACCGTAAATATTACAAAAACACTTACAAGCAAACTTATATGTCATGGAACATAAAATATCATTAAAAAAGACTAGAGAGCAACCTCCACACAAAAAAGATACATAAAGTTTTGGGTATTCTCTTGCGCCACATCATTTTTAAGTGAAGAAAAAGTACCTCTTTGTACAATGGAGTTATAAGAAGATTTAAAAGGGAAGCTGCCTATCTAATCATGTTTCCATAAAAGGTTAACTCATCTCGTGATAAGAAACCTGAAGAACCTACGGGATATAAATGATGTTAGCATAAAAAACTTGTGTGATATTTGGGATATACTCATTCTTCGTAACTATAAATTGTTCCACGGTGCAAGCGAGTGAGATAAGTGTAGCTTGAGGGTCCGTATCAATGAGAAGATTATCGTCTGTCCAGTTTAAGTACTACACTAACCCTTCCCATGTATCACTTCACAAAATTAGTCAGTATATATAGTCAATTGTTTTGGATTATAAACAAGGAGGAGAAATGAGTTTTAATGCTTTTGTTGCAACGCCTTTAATTTTACTAAACCACTCATTTTGATATGGAATTGGTCACTCCGTGTTTTTTTCCATCTAGCTAGAAACCCTAAACCTAGGGCGGAAAGAGTTATGCGGTTGAAACCTCAATGACATATAAAATAAATTTAGATGCGTCACATATTTAAAGCTTTTAAGTTAGTTTTGCATTTGCATATAACCTGGGTATATCTCCTATTACTATTAAATCTGATAATCTGATTATCGTTGGTTTTAAACCTATAGTGACTACCACTGGAAGCTATTTTTACTAGTTGATTAGTGTAATCAAATACTTGGTGAGTTTGAATTACATCGTATTTATAGGCAAGAAAAACATCTTGCTAATGCTTTGGCCAAACATGCATGCATCCTAATTTAAGAAATGAAGAAAATCATGCTTCTTGATTGGTGAAGAAATTACTTTTCAATGAAGGAATATATCAAACTTTCTAATTTTAAAAAGAAAATGGTGATACTGATGACATATATCATTTTCTACTGCAGACTTTTGAAGAAACTCCTCATTTTATGCTTTTGAAGGAACTAATTCCCCGACTTCAATTCCTTACTGACTCCAAGTCACAAGTACCTAGAAAATGCAAACAAGAAAGTACCAACAACTAACCATCCAACTTCTTTGTCTCCATCAAGTTTTAAGATTAATCTAGCCAAGTCACTCATTATACATACTGTATTCAAACACTAAGATAAATTTGTAGGTTAGTCATGATGGAGCGTTATGTGGTTCAAATGAGGACCATCGCACATTATTACGACTCTGTGACTCTGTAACTCTGTCGGGGTCTAAGGGTTAGGAAGTCATAATCTCTAGTGCAGGCTCGTGCGTTTATGGGTTGCGAGATCGTAACCTTGATAGCACACTGCCTACTGAAAATGACGGATGTTGATCGGAACCCTAGGTTTCTATTTTGATACCTAAATAGGTAGGGAAAGACTGGTTCATGTCCCGGAACTTGGTCTGGAACTAAGCACGGGAGATGAATAAAGAACGTGGACCTAGTTGCGAGATCGACACATGCGTGGGATTTTTATTATTTAGAAGTGTGGGAGCTTACGAATGAGAAATGCATGAATGCTGTTATAAAGAATTGCCATTTTATTTATAACCATTGCTCCAATTGCTTTGCTATTATTACAGTATAGGACAAAATGTTGGTCAATTTAATCGGAAAAATGCTCCTATTAGTCCGACTTCCTCATTGAGCTAATTTGGGTTTCGACTTATCAGTTCAAAAAAATTCTCTTAATTTGTCAAATTAGTATGAATGAATTTCTTTGCCTAAGTGAGTTTGTAGCTTCATCATTTGTTATCCCCTAACGTTTTCACCTCCAACCATGTTTTAGAAGATGCATTTGTATCTAAGTTACGACTCCCTATTTTGTTTATTATTTTCGGTTTTATGGGCTTAGGGTGATTGATAAAAATTTCCCCACATAGATTTTAAAAGAAAAGGAAGAAATGAGCTGATAAACGATTGTGAGTTTATTATTTGTACTTTTTAATTTAGAGGTCAACCACGCTAGTTTTAGTACTCATGAGATTTGTATCACATATCTATTATTATATGATATTGATAATTAATGCAAATTTATACGCTATTTCTTAAAACTGGACGTTATAAATAAGGAACATGTATTTATATGGTAGGTATGCTTTGACTTATGATGCATTTATTTGGTCAAGTGGCTCTTGTAAATGTGACGCATGTGGTCTTTTTCAATAAATCTTTTGAATTGATTTTTAATTACTATAGGTGTAATACAAAAATATATTATTACATGTATTATTCACTGAAATGGTGTAAAAACTTTAAAATTTTCAAGAATTTATAAAGTTTCATAAAATTAAAAAAATTATAAACCTTTAAACCAGATTCTCATTATCTTATCAAATTATATTTCCACCTAACTCTACAAATAAATTTAAGCGAATGCAATCTGACGCATTAATTTGTATAGACACATTAATCAATACAAATCTTAATGATAGAATATTTATATCAACTTTCAAACGAAAGTGGTAGATAATTATTACCTAAACCAATATTGGTCAAACAGAGTATTCAAAATGGCAACAAACCAACAGCCTAAAATATGGAAGACGAGCACAGAGAGAGCAGCACACGTGCCGTCTCTTCGGCGGCATAGATCTCACCGATAACCAGGAGCTGCTCCGCCACCACTAGCTTCCGCCGCTTCTCGGCCGCCGTCTCCTCCCCTGCGTCGGCACGACGCCTCTTCCCGTGCCGGAGCCCACACGCGTTGCACAGAGACTGCACGCACAACACACGGCCAAAAGAAAATCAGATCGATTCAAATGAAATTCAACAAAAAAAGGCTTTGCACAGAGACTGCACGCACAACACGAACAAAAGAAAAAAATAGAAATTAGATCGATGAATCGACCAAATGAAATCAATCCAAAAAAAAATCGCATTGCACAGAGCCTGCACGCACAACACGAACAAAAGAAAAAACAGAAAATTTGATCGATCGATCGACCAAATGAAATCAATAAAAAAAACGTTTTTGAAGATGAAACTTACCCCTCGCCCCGCCGGATCCCTCCGCCACATCGGCGTCGTTGTTGTCCGGCACTCCAAGCAGGTTCTCTCCGTCGGCGCTGTCATTTCCACGGGAGAAAGTTAAAGAAATATTTTTTCTGAAATGTAAGGCGCTGAGAGTGATATATATATAGGGGTGAGAAAAAAGGAAGCCGGCCGGCCGACCAGATCTGGGCCAGTACGTACGAGGATAAATCCTATATGTTGGGTTTGGGCCCACCGAGCAATGGCTTAAAGGTGGCAAGGCTCGGATAGATCCACGTGGCGGCTAGAAATTGCATGCACGCACGCTGCACGGTGCCGTTTTTTTTTGTGAATGATTCCGTGCGTGCACATCCACACCTACCTTATTATGCAACTGCATATTTTCCTCTTATTCTTTTGTCCGTAATGTTGGCAGAGGCTCAGAGCTCATTTAGACATTCAAACATATTCCCCCTTGATGCTACCAAAATCCGTCTGATGCTACCAATTTCCGTCCGCTTCCGGGTGGATTAGCTATCCGGGTCTCCTTCCAGATCAGCCCGCAACGATCCTGCAAAACAATCCCCGGGAGGCGTCCCGGGGAAGAAGCTCCGGCGTGATGATGAGATGGGGATAGCGATGGAGGAGAAACGTACGGAAGGTGCTCTCAATATAAAGTAGAGAGATATAAGTCACATACCTCACTCACTGTTTGAGACTAGTATTTATAGCCGAACTTGCCTGCTTGAGATAAGGTTCAGGACCACTTCCCTTTGTCCCCGTCTGTCCTTCTTTCTTGTCCGGACGTGCCCCTTAGCGGGAAAAGCATCGCCCTTCTGATGTTGGGCCGTGGACCCTCTTCCCAGCTCAGTAGGCCTTTGGGTCGGTAATATCACTAGCCCCCCAGACCAGTCACCCGGGTTTTCGTAGCGCGGGGAACTGGTCTCATAAGCTCCCCCTTCTGACGCTACCTTTGGGTAGGGCCCATCCGTGTTAAAATTGGTTTCTGTCGACGCCGCCTTTCCCCCTTCTGCATTAATCAGCACCTCTTTTACCGTGTCATGATTACTTTCCCTTCTTTTGAGGTGGCGGTTCCTATTCACCTGCCTATATAAGGACCCAAGCTCCTTTTCTCTAAACTTCTCTCCTCAAAACTTCCCTGAAGCTCTGCTCTTTTGATCAAGTAAGCTTTCGCTCTCGCTCTCCCTCTCCTTCTCCTCCCATCATGAACTCTCCAATTCTTTCCAACTCTTCCTCAGACACCGAGGGAGCTCGAAATCAGTTCGAGGTCCAGTCCCGGGTTGCTGATAACCTTATCCTCTCCCCCGTCTCCTCTCCAGACACCTATTCCGAGGCTTTTAGCTCGCCCCGGGAACTGCTCACCCCGGGTGCGTCGAACTTGGATGGGGCGGGTTTGCACCCGTCCGGGGATCCCGACTTCCCTCTAGATGATCAGGATGCGGACGTGTTTGGCGGGGAAATTGGTTATGGTATTCCCCGAGGGCCTACTCACGGAGTGCGCCCCTTGGGTCTCAAGTTTTTCGATGTTCCCGGGGATTCCCCTTCGTTAGATAGGGATGTTTTAGATTTGGTGAAACGCTCTTTTATCCCTCTTCCTTTAAACGCCTGTCTTTCTAAACTTCCCCCGGGAGTCTCAGAGCGAGGGGTTACGTGCATAGCCTGCCCTTCCCCCCTCTCTTTCTTGATATCCTCCAATTTTATAACGTGGCCCCGGCCCAACTACACCCTAACGGGGTCGTCCTTATTCTGGCTTTCTTACTTAACTGTGCCCGGTGCGCCGTTTCTCTTTCCCTCTTACTCTTCCGCTCCTTCTACGCTTTATGGAAGGCACACGCATCCTTCCCGGGCGTCTTCTCTTTCACTGTTCGATCCGGGATAAAGGACTTCATCCTGTCCAAACCCAAATCCGCCAAAGGATACCCTTCAAAGGGTTTCTTCCTGTGCGATGCCCGGGCTTATCCTATGCCTACTTGGAACGACTCCCTCGTTCCAGAAGAGAAGAAGCCTCTTTCCAATCTTCCCGCGAAAATAGTGGATTTTGAGGTAGCCCGCTGCCACAAATTGGCTGTTTTTCGCGGCCCGCGAATTAAGCCCGCGGTCCGCGAGATCGGCCTCGCGGCCCGCGAAAAAAAAAAAAAAAAACAAAAACGAATTTGGGATTTAAATCCGCCCAGACCCCCCCAAATCTGCCGCCCCACCCTCCCGTCTCCCGTCTCCCGTCTCCGACCTCCACCTCCCCACCTCCACCCTCCCATCTCCGCCCCACCTCCACTCCATCCCCGGACCGCCCAAACCCCGCCGCTCTCCATCCCACCCAATTCGCCGCCACACCCAAATCTCCGATCCACCTCCACAACTCTTCACCCGTTCCTCCACCATGTCACCGCTCACCTCCATATCCACTGGCACTGACCACCCAACTTCCTCATAGTTACTGGCGGACTTCCTCCATACACCCTAATCGGCCAGATTCTGCACAACCATCTCCGCAACATTGGGAGATAGCAATTCGGGTATTATTCTTCTCCAAGTTCTTGCTTATTTGTGCTCTTGATGATGGTTCGCTGGCTTCTTAATGCTGAAGCACAATGTTATGCAATGTTTTTCTTGTCTATTTGAATTTGGAGTACTCTGTTTGCTGGGCTTTTTACTGTGATTGTGCTTAGTGATGCTTTGGAGTGATTTTATGGGATCAATTTGGGGTTTGAACTCTTATGCCTGTGGATGCTTGGTCTGTATTCTTTGTGCTCAGCCTATTGTGATCAGAACTCTCTTTGGTATGTGGTGGTTGGACATTTTTGGGAATTGAATTAGATTATTGTGGTGATGCTATCATCTTGTTTAGACTCTAGTTTGTTTATGCACTATCTTTGGAGACTAGAGTTCTTGCACTCCTAGTTACACTTATATCCCCTTCCCCTTGGTATTCATGTTCTTAAATATTGAGGACAATGTTTGGTTTAAGTGTGGGGGAAAGGTTTAGGATTTTTGTTTTGCTTTCGTTTTGGTGTTGTAAATATGCACTTCTCTTGAAGAATTTGTTAAGAAAAATGAGTGAAAAGCCCGGATAGGTCAAAACATTAAAAAGGCCTAGGTAAAAGTGAGAGGTTTGAAATTTTTTTTTTTAAAATGAGAGGCTAGGTAAAAAACCTAGGCAAAAGGAGAGTGTGTGGCAAAAATGAGAGGCTAGGTAAAAACCTAGGCAAAAGGAGAGTGTGTGGAAAGAAAGTGGGGCTAGGTAAAAACCTAGGCAAAAGGAGAGGAATTTTGTGATCTTTTGTTGGTTTTGTGTGCCATGGAAATTAATTTGATGAAACTTATGTTTGGCATACTTTGCTTGTTGATGAAAGTAATAGAAAGTTCTTGTTTTGGAAGTCTTAAATGTGCATTGGATTGATTTTAGGAGTAAGAAACTTAGACTTGTATCGTTCTTTCTCGAGGACGAGAAAGGTTTAAGTGTGGGGGAGTTTGATGTACCCTATTTATACTCTAGTTTTTAGTGTATTTGAGACTTGTTTTGAAGACCATTTTGTAACAAAGCATAGGATTTTAGAGTGAATTATATCATTAGAGGTTTATGTTTAGAGCTTGTAAATTCCTATGTTTATGTGTGTATTTTGGAACTTCTTGATGTGAATTCTTGAAGACCTTCTATGACTATGCTATGGAGTTGATGATTTGATGCTCGGAACAAGAAGAATTGGTCATAGAAGTGGCGAGAAGGCCACTTTACAAAAGGTGGTAGAAGCTGCCCAGAAAAGTGTCACTCATGCCCAGAAAAGTGTCGCTTTTGTTTGAAGGAAGTGTCACTCCAGATGAAGAAAGTGTCGCTGCTGCCCAGAAGTGTCACCAGCTGCCCAGAAGTGTCGTTGTGATGAACAACGACCAAATAAAGCGTCGCTAAAGCTTCAACCCACTTGCACTCTTGAGCTGAAATTTTGAGGCTATAAATACCTCCTTATCCTCTTCTTTTTTGGACGAGCTTCCCCCAATCCAAATTAGATTTTTCATAGTTTTTCTTCCATTTCTTCTCTTTTCTTCCCTTTGATTTGATGAACAAACATGTGTTGATTAGAATGATTGTTGTAGCTTAATCTTCCTTGGGAGCAATTGATTAAACTTCTATTCTTGAGATTTTCATGAACTTTCATATGCTTCTATTTATGGTTTGATTATCATTTGAATATCTTGTCTTGAATTGTATATGAATGTTGTTAATCTTGCTAAATTTTCCATGGGCTTTGTGTTATGAATCAATTGCATGCCTCATAGTTTAGGTAATGGTAGTTTAAACCCTAGTTCTAGTTTAATTTAGAGATTAGGTTAATTAGAAGTGATTGGGGGGTGACAACCCCTTTTTGCTTGCTAGTTGTAGAGTAATTTAGCCTAGTTGGTAGAGTAATTGGTAATTAGAGAGGTTGTGTGATTGTTGTTATGAAACATGGTAAAGTATAGTCATGGGAATTGAATTGCTTATGAATTTGAATATTGTTGCATGTCTTCGTAGGAACCTAATGTGATCATTGATCCTTCGTTGTATGTAATTGTAGAGTTAAGATATTCATTTCCAATGTGTGATTATATGCATCGAATTGCTAGATTCGTGGGTAAATGCTATTGTTTATCCCAATATCATAAAGTAGCAAATATGAATTAAGATTTGTATGTTATCATCATCTTAGTTTTTTATAGTTTTCAAATGTCTTGTCCAACGCTCACGTTAACGTCGAGTATGGGTGAGTTTGTCGATTCTCCATTGTTAATTCCATTGTCGATGTATCTAGATGCTATCATCTAGGTGGATTGATAATGAGGGCTCTTGAGTGATGTGTTCATGCTCATTAGCTATTATCAAGAGAATAGGATGTTTTTCATCCACGACTTATGATCATAAATCATAGATATGAAGCGTTCACTCAATGATTAATCGATAGTTGAAGTTGAAGTCAATTGCCTCCCAAGGCCTTGTATTTGCATTGTAGTGTAATTTATCTTAGTTGCTTTCTTTCGTAGTGTAACAAAACCAACTCAAAAACCCCCCTTGTTTACCTTGCTTTCTATATAATATATATGTATGTGTTAATAATCTTCGCTAAAACACTAAACAAAACTTCTTCTCCTTGTGGTTCGATCCCTACTTCCCACTATCTACTCTATAGTAGTTAGAAGTCGTAGGTGAAATATAAATGTGTTTTGATTGAGTGGGATTCCCATTTACGACGTGGGGAAATCGCTTGTCATAACTACTATTCTAGATCTGTCTTTTATCTAAAATAATTCCTCCGGTTTCCTTACTTTCTTGCCTCTTCTTTGTTGTGCAGAGCATTGCCTTTGCCGACGCCGTCCTGGCGGACTCTCAGTTTGCCGAGGCACTGAACATAACCTACTCTAAATACATCGCGGGGCTGTTTGCCAAGATGGAGAAGGAACTCCGCGAGACCAGGGAGAAGCTGGCCGGACAAGATGGCCTCGCGGCCAAGCTAGAAGAGGCAAAAAGAAAGCTGGCTGATAAAGAGAAGCGGCTCGTTGACAAAGAGAAAAAGTTGGCGGAGGTGGAAAAGAAGTACTCCGCCCTGAAGAATGACAAGAAAAACTCCCAGTTGGAGGCCTTTGATGCTATAACCCGGAAGCTTCTCCGCTCAGTGGAGTTTGATCAGAGGCTCGAGGGGATAGCTGCTGCGGCGAGTGCTGAGGCTTGCCATGAGATGTACCGCAGCCTGCGAGGCTGGCTTCCCGGGCCTGCTCGTCTTGACGCCCAGGCGTCTTATTATCGTCCTAAGGCGGCTGACTTGCTGAACCATCGATGGCGATCCCTCCAGGAGTCTGACCTGAAGAGTCTTGTCTCTCAGCTGTGGCAATCGCTAGAGATGTCTTCCCGGGTTCCTTATGCCTCGGAGATCAAGAAGGTGAAGCTCCCGGAGGTTGGCGAAGCTTCTTTTCCCGATCTTGGCCCGGAGGGCTTCAATGCTTATTCGGTCGTCCCGGAGACCCCCACTGGTCTGACAACTATCACGAGTACTGCGCGGTTCCTGATAATTTTGGGTACCAAGCTGTCTATGAGGAAAGGGAGGAGAGGTACGTTGTGGGGCTTGCCGCGGGACAAGATGACTTGTTGTATCAATCCCGGAAGTCCACCCGGAAAGCCGGATTCCCCGAGCGTCCTGAAGATGAGCCTAAAGTGGACGCTCCCGCTTATGGCGGCCCCAACTGGTCTGCTGAAGATGTAGCTGAGCTAGAGAGGAGATGGGAGAAGGCTCATGCTAACCCGGGGGAAAAGGACTCTGCTGATGACAACGTACTGCCCTAGACTCTGGTCTATGCTTTCTTTTGTAGTTTTTAATTTTGTAATCTTCCTCCCCGGGAGGCTCATGTAGAACTTGGCCTTGGTGCCTATATTGATTAATAAAAGGTTCTACTTTTTAATGATATTGAGCGCCCCCTAGAGGAGATTCTCCCGCGTGGGCCCATGCCTTATGTTTTTCCTCATCCTAGTAGTTCTTCCGGCACCTACTTCTCTCTCCCCCGCGCCGGGTGCCTCCAGTGCTCTTTCCTTCAGAGGAAACTAGCCCATTGGCGATTTGGACGCGACCAGGCCAACCGGGCATTAGCTGAGGCGGGTTTGGAATGCTTTCTTCAGGAGTTTGGGTCGATCCGGGTGCTGGTGGCGTTTCTTAAGGCAGTTTAGGCCAAGTTTGGGTCGTTGAACCAGTGCTTCGACCTTGCTTCTGATCACATGCGGGAAGCCCTGAATTCTCACCAGTCCATCGCTGAGCTGCAAGCCCTTCACGATGACTCCCAGCATCGCACTACCAAGGAGCTAGGCATGGTGTGGGGTGAACTAGAGCGGGCGCAGGAGAAACTTAGGACATTGGAGACCCGCTCCGCTCAGAACAGGCTTCTCTGCGACTTTGAGAAGGAGAATCGGTCCCTCACTCATGGGAATAGGGTACTCCAAGATGCATTGCTGATTACCCGGCTATCCTATCACCTTTTGGGTCTCAAAAATGGCTTAGTTGGGGTGTCTCCTCTTACTGATATTCCAGCCGGGGTTCGTAGAACAATTGAACGTATGCAGGCTAACCCGAAGAGGTTTGGTGAGGGAGCTCCCAGTCATAAGGCCTATCTGGACGTCATGGAGTGGCACAATAAAATAGCCGCGGGAGACGCCGAGCCCTACCCCTCGAGCCTTCGTCGAGTTCCTGCCCGGGTGGAGGTGGATGTGGCATACGAAAAGTACGAGGACATGACTGTATCCATTGACCCGGAAGAGGTGGCACGCCGGATAAGACGCATCCGGGAGATTGCCGACTCTGGGGTCACCACGAAGGGGGTTAAGACCGCCGAGGGTACTCGTATTAGCCGGGAAGAGAAGGGTAAAAGTGCAGCAGTCATATTTCCTAAGTACAGGTTTGTTACTTCTGCCGGGGTGAGAAGAATGCTCCTGGCGGAGCCTCTTCCAGAGGGATCCGTAGTTGTGCCCATCCCCGGATTGAACGAAGAAGACGCCGCGCAATTGGAGGAGGAGCTTGCGTGGAATCAAGCCCCGGATGCCCGCTTTGCCGAAGATCTCCTGTCCTCACAATTCTTCGGAGGGGGTTTCCGCCCGGGTAACCCTGAGGGTGCTTCCGGGTCAGGTCCCAAGTGGGTATAGTAGCAAATAGATAGGGATACTTGTATGTAAAATGCTTATGTAATCGTCCTACAACGAATATGACCGCATATTCATGCGATTTGTAATTTAAAGGATTGAATAAAATTGTTTTTTCGAAAAGACCCTTTTCATTAACTCTTCCCTGTAACCATTACATTCTTTGATCCCCGGGCTTTATCCAAGCTCCGGGTCCACTCTAGTGGGGCACCCAAATGGGAGCTACCCATGGGTCCCTTTTTACAAATCTTCCTTTCTAAACCCGGGACGAATTTATAAAGTTTCATAAAATTAAAAAAATTATAAACCTTTAAACCAGATTCTCATTATCTTATCAAATTATATTTCCACCTAACTCTACAAATAAATTTAAGCGAATGCAATCTGACGCATTAATTTGTATAGACACATTAATCAATACAAATCTTAATGATAGAATATTTATATCAACTTTCAAACGAAAGTGGTAGATAATTATTACCTAAACCAATATTGGTCAAACAGAGTATTCAAAATGGCAACAAACCAACAGCCTAAAATATGGAAGACGAGCACAGAGAGAGCAGCACACGTGCCGTCTCTTCGGCGGCATAGATCTCACCGATAACCAGGAGCTGCTCCGCCACCACTAGCTTCCGCCGCTTCTCGGCCGCCGTCTCCTCCCCTGCGTCGGCACGACGCCTCTTCCCGTGCCGGAGCCCACACGCGTTGCACAGAGACTGCACGCACAACACACGGCCAAAAGAAAATCAGATCGATTCAAATGAAATTCAACAAAAAAAGGCTTTGCACAGAGACTGCACGCACAACACGAACAAAAGAAAAAAATAGAAATTAGATCGATGAATCGACCAAATGAAATCAATCCAAAAAAAAATCGCATTGCACAGAGCCTGCACGCACAACACGAACAAAAGAAAAAACAGAAAATTTGATCGATCGATCGACCAAATGAAATCAATAAAAAAAACGTTTTTGAAGATGAAACTTACCCCTCGCCCCGCCGGATCCCTCCGCCACATCGGCGTCGTTGTTGTCCGGCACTCCAAGCAGGTTCTCTCCGTCGGCGCTGTCATTTCCACGGGAGAAAGTTAAAGAAATATTTTTTCTGAAATGTAAGGCGCTGAGAGTGATATATATATAGGGGTGAGAAAAAAGGAAGCCGGCCGGCCGACCAGATCTGGGCCAGTACGTACGAGGATAAATCCTATATGTTGGGTTTGGGCCCACCGAGCAATGGCTTAAAGGTGGCAAGGCTCGGATAGATCCACGTGGCGGCTAGAAATTGCATGCACGCACGCTGCACGGTGCCGTTTTTTTTTGTGAATGATTCCGTGCGTGCACATCCACACCTACCTTATTATGCAACTGCATATTTTCCTCTTATTCTTTTGTCCGTAATGTTGGCAGAGGCTCAGAGCTCATTTAGACATTCAAACATATTCCCCCTTGATGCTACCAAAATCCGTCTGATGCTACCAATTTCCGTCCGCTTCCGGGTGGATTAGCTATCCGGGTCTCCTTCCAGATCAGCCCGCAACGATCCTGCAAAACAATCCCCGGGAGGCGTCCCGGGGAAGAAGCTCCGGCGTGATGATGAGATGGGGATAGCGATGGAGGAGAAACGTACGGAAGGTGCTCTCAATATAAAGTAGAGAGATATAAGTCACATACCTCACTCACTGTTTGAGACTAGTATTTATAGCCGAACTTGCCTGCTTGAGATAAGGTTCAGGACCACTTCCCTTTGTCCCCGTCTGTCCTTCTTTCTTGTCCGGACGTGCCCCTTAGCGGGAAAAGCATCGCCCTTCTGATGCTGGGCCGTGGACCCTCTTCCCAGCTCAGTAGGCCTTTGGGTCGGTAATATCACTAGCCCCCCAGACCAGTCACCCGGGTTTTCGTAGCGCGGGGAACTGGTCTCATAAGCTCCCCCTTCTGACGCTACCTTTGGGTAGGGCCCATCCGTGTTAAAATTGGTTTCTATCGACGCCGCCTTTCCCCCTTCTGCATTAATCAACACCTCTTTTACCGTGTCATGATTACTTTCCCTTCTTTTGAGGTGGCGGTTCCTATTCACCTGCCTATATAAGGACCCAAGCTCCTTTTCTCTAAACTTCTCTCCTCAAAACTTCCCTGAAGCTCTGCTCTTTTGATCAAGTAAGCTTTCGCTCTCGCTCTCCCTCTCCTTCTCCTCCCATCATGAACTCTCCAATTCTTTCCAACTCTTCCTCAGACACCGAGGGAGCTCGAAATCAGTTCGAGGTCCAGTCCCGGGTTGCTGATAACCTTATCCTCTCCCCCGTCTCCTCTCCAGACACCTATTCCGAGGCTTTTAGCTCGCCCCGGGAACTGCTCACCCCGGGTGCGTCGAACTTGGATGGGGCGGGTTTGCACCCGTCCGGGGATCCCGACTTCCCTCTAGATGATCAGGATGCGGACGTGTTTGGCGGGGAAATTGGTTATGGTATTCCCCGAGGGCCTACTCACGGAGTGCGCCCCTTGGGTCTCAAGTTTTTCGATGTTCCCGGGGATTCCCCTTCGTTAGATAGGGATGTTTTAGATTTGGTGAAACGCTCTTTTATCCCTCTTCCTTTAAACGCCTGTCTTTCTAAACTTCCCCCGGGAGTCTCAGAGCGAGGGGTTACGTGCATAGCCTGCCCTTCCCCCCTCTCTTTCTTGATATCCTCCAATTTTATAACGTGGCCCCGGCCCAACTACACCCTAACGGGGTCGTCCTTATTCTGGCTTTCTTACTTAACTGTGCCCGGTGCGCCGTTTCTCTTTCCCTCTTACTCTTCCGCTCCTTCTACGCTTTATGGAAGGCACACGCATCCTTCCCGGGCGTCTTCTCTTTCACTGTTCGATCCGGGATAAAGGACTTCATCCTGTCCAAACCCAAATCCGCCAAAGGATACCCTTCAAAGGGTTTCTTCCTGTGCGATGCCCGGGCTTATCCTATGCCTACTTGGAACGACTCCCTCGTTCCAGAAGAGAAGAAGCCTCTTTCCAATCTTCCCGCGAAAATAGTGGATTTTGAGGTAGCCCGCTGCCACAAATTGGCTGTTTTTCGCGGCCCGCGAATTAAGCCCGCGGTCCGCGAGATCGGCCTCGCGGCCCGCGAAAAAAAAAAAAAAAAAACAAAAACGAATTTGGGATTTAAATCCGCCCAGACCCCCCCAAATCTGCCGCCCCACCCTCCCGTCTCCCGTCTCCCGTCTCCGACCTCCACCTCCCCACCTCCACCCTCCCATCTCCGCCCCACCTCCACTCCATCCCCGGACCGCCCAAACCCCGCCGCTCTCCATCCCACCCAATTCGCCGCCACACCCAAATCTCCGATCCACCTCCACAACTCTTCACCCGTTCCTCCACCATGTCACCGCTCACCTCCATATCCACTGGCACTGACCACCCAACTTCCTCATAGTTACTGGCGGACTTCCTCCATACACCCTAATCGGCCAGATTCTGCACAACCATCTCCGCAACATTGGGAGATAGCAATTCGGGTATTATTCTTCTCCAAGTTCTTGCTTATTTGTGCTCTTGATGATGGTTCGCTGGCTTCTTAATGCTGAAGCACAATGTTATGCAATGTTTTTCTTGTCTATTTGAATTTGGAGTACTCTGTTTGCTGGGCTTTTTACTGTGATTGTGCTTAGTGATGCTTTGGAGTGATTTTATGGGATCAATTTGGGGTTTGAACTCTTATGCCTGTGGATGCTTGGTCTGTATTCTTTGTGCTCAGCCTATTGTGATCAGAACTCTCTTTGGTATGTGGTGGTTGGACATTTTTGGGAATTGAATTAGATTATTGTGGTGATGCTATCATCTTGTTTAGACTCTAGTTTGTTTATGCACTATCTTTGGAGACTAGAGTTCTTGCACTCCTAGTTACACTTATATCCCCTTCCCCTTAGTATTCATGTTCTTAAATATTGAGGACAATGTTTGGTTTAAGTGTGGGGGAAAGGTTTAGGATTTTTGTTTTGCTTTCGTTTTGGTGTTGTAAATATGCACTTCTCTTGAAGAATTTGTTAAGAAAAATGAGTGAAAAGCCCGGATAGGTCAAAACATTAAAAAGGCCTAGGTAAAAGTGAGAGGTTTGAAATTTTTTTTTTTAAAATGAGAGGCTAGGTAAAAAACCTAGGCAAAAGGAGAGTGTGTGGCAAAAATGAGAGGCTAGGTAAAAACCTAGGCAAAAGGAGAGTGTGTGGAAAGAAAGTGGGGCTAGGTAAAAACCTAGGCAAAAGGAGAGGAATTTTGTGATCTTTTGTTGGTTTTGTGTGCCATGGAAATTAATTTGATGAAACTTATGTTTGGCATACTTTGCTTGTTGATGAAAGTAATAGAAAGTTCTTGTTTTGGAAGTCTTAAATGTGCATTGGATTGATTTTAGGAGTAAGAAACTTAGACTTGTATCGTTCTTTCTCGAGGACGAGAAAGGTTTAAGTGTGGGGGAGTTTGATGTACCCTATTTATACTCTAGTTTTTAGTGTATTTGAGACTTGTTTTGAAGACCATTTTGTAACAAAGCATAGGATTTTAGAGTGAATTATATCATTAGAGGTTTATGTTTAGAGCTTGTAAATTCCTATGTTTATGTGTGTATTTTGGAACTTCTTGATGTGAATTCTTGAAGACCTTCTATGACTATGCTATGGAGTTGATGATTTGATGCTCGGAACAAGAAGAATTGGTCATAGAAGTGGCGAGAAGGCCACTTTACAAAAGGTGGTAGAAGCTGCCCAGAAAAGTGTCACTCATGCCCAGAAAAGTGTCGCTTTTGTTTGAAGGAAGTGTCACTCCAGATGAAGAAAGTGTCGCTGCTGCCCAGAAGTGTCACCAGCTGCCCAGAAGTGTCGTTGTGATGAACAACGACCAAATAAAGCGTCGCTAAAGCTTCAACCCACTTGCACTCTTGAGCTGAAATTTTGAGGCTATAAATACCTCCTTATCCTCTTCTTTTTTGGACGAGCTTCCCCCAATCCAAATTAGATTTTTCATAGTTTTTCTTCCATTTCTTCTCTTTTCTTCCCTTTGATTTGATGAACAAACATGTGTTGATTAGAATGATTGTTGTAGCTTAATCTTCCTTGGGAGCAATTGATTAAACTTCTATTCTTGAGATTTTCATGAACTTTCATATGCTTCTATTTATGGTTTGATTATCATTTGAATATCTTGTCTTGAATTGTATATGAATGTTGTTAATCTTGCTAAATTTTCCATGGGCTTTGTGTTATGAATCAATTGCATGCCTCATAGTTTAGGTAATGGTAGTTTAAACCCTAGTTCTAGTTTAATTTAGAGATTAGGTTAATTAGAAGTGATTGGGGGGTGACAACCCCTTTTTGCTTGCTAGTTGTAGAGTAATTTAGCCTAGTTGGTAGAGTAATTGGTAATTAGAGAGGTTGTGTGATTGTTGTTATGAAACATGGTAAAGTATAGTCATGGGAATTGAATTGCTTATGAATTTGAATATTGTTGCATGTCTTCGTAGGAACCTAATGTGATCATTGATCCTTCGTTGTATGTAATTGTAGAGTTAAGATATTCATTTCCAATGTGTGATTATATGCATCGAATTGCTAGATTCGTGGGTAAATGCTATTGTTTATCCCAATATCATAAAGTAGCAAATATGAATTAAGATTTGTATGTTATCATCATCTTAGTTTTTTATAGTTTTCAAATGTCTTGTCCAACGCTCACGTTAACGTCGAGTATGGGTGAGTTTGTCGATTCTCCATTGTTAATTCCATTGTCGATGTATCTAGATGCTATCATCTAGGTGGATTGATAATGAGGGCTCTTGAGTGATGTGTTCATGCTCATTAGCTATTATCAAGAGAATAGGATGTTTTTCATCCACGACTTATGATCATAAATCATAGATATGAAGCGTTCACTCAATGATTAATCGATAGTTGAAGTTGAAGTCAATTGCCTCCCAAGGCCTTGTATTTGCATTGTAGTGTAATTTATCTTAGTTGCTTTCTTTCGTAGTGTAACAAAACCAACTCAAAAACCCCCCTTGTTTACCTTGCTTTCTATATAATATATATGTATGTGTTAATAATCTTCGCTAAAACACTAAACAAAACTTCTTCTCCTTGTGGTTCGATCCCTACTTCCCACTATCTACTCTATAGTAGTTAGAAGTCGTAGGTGAAATATAAATGTGTTTTGATTGAGTGGGATTCCCATTTACGACGTGGGGAAATCGCTTGTCATAACTACTATTCTAGATCTGTCTTTTATCTAAAATAATTCCTCCGGTTTCCTTACTTTCTTGCCTCTTCTTTGTTGTGCAGAGCATTGCCTTTGCCGACGCCGTCCTGGCGGACTCTCAGTTTGCCGAGGCACTGAACATAACCTACTCTAAATACATCGCGGGGCTGTTTGCCAAGATGGAGAAGGAACTCCGCGAGACCAGGGAGAAGCTGGCCGGACAAGATGGCCTCGCGGCCAAGCTAGAAGAGGCAAAAAGAAAGCTGGCTGATAAAGAGAAGCGGCTCGTTGACAAAGAGAAAAAGTTGGCGGAGGTGGAAAAGAAGTACTCCGCCCTGAAGAATGACAAGAAAAACTCCCAGTTGGAGGCCTTTGATGCTATAACCCGGAAGCTTCTCCGCTCAGTGGAGTTTGATCAGAGGCTCGAGGGGATAGCTGCTGCGGCGAGTGCTGAGGCTTGCCATGAGATGTACCGCAGCCTGCGAGGCTGGCTTCCCGGGCCTGCTCGTCTTGACGCCCAGGCGTCTTATTATCGTCCTAAGGCGGCTGACTTGCTGAACCATCGATGGCGATCCCTCCAGGAGTCTGACCTGAAGAGTCTTGTCTCTCAGCTGTGGCAATCGCTAGAGATGTCTTCCCGGGTTCCTTATGCCTCGGAGATCAAGAAGGTGAAGCTCCCGGAGGTTGGCGAAGCTTCTTTTCCCGATCTTGGCCCGGAGGGCTTCAATGCTTATTCGGTCGTCCCGGAGACCCCCACTGGTCTGACAACTATCACGAGTACTGCGCGGTTCCTGATAATTTTGGGTACCAAGCTGTCTATGAGGAAAGGGAGGAGAGGTACGTTGTGGGGCTTGCCGCGGGACAAGATGACTTGTTGTATCAATCCCGGAAGTCCACCCGGAAAGCCGGATTCCCCGAGCGTCCTGAAGATGAGCCTAAAGTGGACGCTCCCGCTTATGGCGGCCCCAACTGGTCTGCTGAAGATGTAGCTGAGCTAGAGAGGAGATGGGAGAAGGCTCATGCTAACCCGGGGGAAAAGGACTCTGCTGATGACAACGTACTGCCCTAGACTCTGGTCTATGCTTTCTTTTGTAGTTTTTAATTTTGTAATCTTCCTCCCCGGGAGGCTCATGTAGAACTTGGCCTTGGTGCCTATATTGATTAATAAAAGGTTCTACTTTTTAATGATATTGAGCGCCCCCTAGAGGAGATTCTCCCGCGTGGGCCCATGCCTTATGTTTTTCCTCATCCTAGTAGTTCTTCCGGCACCTACTTCTCTCTCCCCCGCGCCGGGTGCCTCCAGTGCTCTTTCCTTCAGAGGAAACTAGCCCATTGGCGATTTGGACGCGACCAGGCCAACCGGGCATTAGCTGAGGCGGGTTTGGAATGCTTTCTTCAGGAGTTTGGGTCGATCCGGGTGCTGGTGGCGTTTCTTAAGGCAGTTTAGGCCAAGTTTGGGTCGTTGAACCAGTGCTTCGACCTTGCTTCTGATCACATGCGGGAAGCCCTGAATTCTCACCAGTCCATCGCTGAGCTGCAAGCCCTTCACGATGACTCCCAGCATCGCACTACCAAGGAGCTAGGCATGGTGTGGGGTGAACTAGAGCGGGCGCAGGAGAAACTTAGGACATTGGAGACCCGCTCCGCTCAGAACAGGCTTCTCTGCGACTTTGAGAAGGAGAATCGGTCCCTCACTCATGGGAATAGGGTACTCCAAGATGCATTGCTGATTACCCGGCTATCCTATCACCTTTTGGGTCTCAAAAATGGCTTAGTTGGGGTGTCTCCTCTTACTGATATTCCAGCCGGGGTTCGTAGAACAATTGAACGTATGCAGGCTAACCCGAAGAGGTTTGGTGAGGGAGCTCCCAGTCATAAGGCCTATCTGGACGTCATGGAGTGGCACAATAAAATAGCCGCGGGAGACGCCGAGCCCTACCCCTCGAGCCTTCGTCGAGTTCCTGCCCGGGTGGAGGTGGATGTGGCATACGAAAAGTACGAGGACATGACTGTATCCATTGACCCGGAAGAGGTGGCACGCCGGATAAGACGCATCCGGGAGATTGCCGACTCTGGGGTCACCACGAAGGGGGTTAAGACCGCCGAGGGTACTCGTATTAGCCGGGAAGAGAAGGGTAAAAGTGCAGCAGTCATATTTCCTAAGTACAGGTTTGTTACTTCTGCCGGGGTGAGAAGAATGCTCCTGGCGGAGCCTCTTCCAGAGGGATCCGTAGTTGTGCCCATCCCCGGATTGAACGAAGAAGACGCCGCGCAATTGGAGGAGGAGCTTGCGTGGAATCAAGCCCCGGATGCCCGCTTTGCCGAAGATCTCCTGTCCTCACAATTCTTCGGAGGGGGTTTCCGCCCGGGTAACCCTGAGGGTGCTTCCGGGTCAGGTCCCAAGTGGGTATAGTAGCAAATAGATAGGGATACTTGTATGTAAAATGCTTATGTAATCGTCCTACAACGAATATGACCGCATATTCATGCGATTTGTAATTTAAAGGATTGAATAAAATTGTTTTTTCGAAAAGACCCTTTTCATTAACTCTTCCCTGTAACCATTACATTCTTTGATCCCCGGGCTTTATCCAAGCTCCGGGTCCACTCTAGTGGGGCACCCAAATGGGAGCTACCCATGGGTCCCTTTTTACAAATCTTCCTTTCTAAACCCGGGACGAGGCCAAACGTCGGGTTATTTCTCCGGGCATATTCATGCTTCCGGGCGGGGCATATCCATGCCTGGCATATCCATGCCTTAGTAGCTAAGGTACGATGCGGGGTACTCTACTTCCCGTAAAACCTTCTTAAATTAGCTACATTCCATCTTCTGGGGATCTCCTTCCCCTGCTTGTCCTCCAGCACATAACTCCCTCCCGGGTATGCTTCCTTTACCTTGTATGGGCCTTCCCAGTTGGGTGCAAGTTTATCCTCCGGGGCTTGGCGGCTCTTATCGTTCCTCCTCATTACCCAGTCTCCTGGGATGAAAGCTTCTTTCCGTACCCTTCTGTCATAATACCTCTTTACTCGCTCCTTCACCTTGGCTTCTTGAAGTGCCGCATTCTCTCGCTTCTCTTCCAGGAGGTCCAAGTCTAGGCGCCGTCCATCATCTTCTTCTTCCGGGCGCTGGTATTGAGTCTGGGGGCTCGGGATCCCGATCTCCGCGGGTATCACTGCCTCCGACCCGTACACCAAACCATATGGAGATTCCCCGGTAGCTGAGCTTTCTGTAGTCCGGTGGGCCCAAAGAACACTGGGTAGCTCCCAAATCCAATTTCCCCGCGCGCCTTCCAAGCGAGTTTTTAATCCCTTGATGATGGTACGGTTGGTAATTTCCACTTGCCCATTCGCCTGAGGGTGGTATACAGACGTCAACCTCTGCTCAATACCATACTTGACACACAATGATTTGAAAGGATCATTCTCAAACTGCGCCCCATTGTCTGTGACTATAATCTTCGGGATACCGAATCGACAAATGATGTTCTTCCAGCAAAACTTAACACAGGTTAGTCCCCGTATGTTGGTGAGCGGTTCTGCCTCCACCCATTTGCTGAAGTAATCGATTGCCACAATCAAGTACTTGGCTCCTCCCGGGGCAGTCGGGAATGGTCCCACCAAGTCGATTCCCCACCTACTGAACGGCCAAGCCCCTATGACTCCGATTAGCTCCTCCCGGGGAACATGGATTAGCGGGGCAAATGTCTGGCATGCCAAGCACTTCTGTACATGTTCTTCTGCATCTTTGAACAACGTCGGCCAGTAATACCCCAGTCTTAAGATTTTTTTGGCCAAGGTGCGAGCCCCTAGGTGGCTCCCATTAGATCCCTCGTGCACCTCCCGGATGAGGTGTCGGCCTTCCGACCTTTCTACACACTTTAGCAAAGGCTGGAGATACCCTCTTTTGTACAGCTCCCCTCCCTGGATCGCATACTTAGGCGCCTTAACTCTTAGCTTCCGGGCCTGAGCCTTATCCTCCGGGGTGGTTCCTTCTTCTAGGTACGCCCGCATGGGCGTGATCCAGGATTCTTCCTCAGTCACCAGCATTACTTGATCATCCTCCTGGTAGCTCATTCTTCCTAGTACCTCCAAGTACAACTTTTGGTCGGGCTCAGGTTTCAATTCTGAGGAAGCCAACTTGCTCAAAACATCTGCTTTACGGTTCTTCTCCCGGGGGACTTGAACCAAGTCGAAGGTTTTAAACCCGGCTATCAGAGGCTTCACCGCTTCCAAGTACTTCTGTAGGCTCCTTTCCCGGGCCTCGTATTCTCCCTTTACCTGCTGCACTACAATCTGGGAATCACTGTGTGCCGTGAGAGTTTTGATTTCCATCTCCTTTGCCAACCTTAATCCCGCGATTAAAGCTTCGTACTCAGCTTCATTGTTGGTTGTTTTGAAAGTGAATTGGACCGCGTAGGGATACTCCTTCCCTTCCGGGCTGACTAACAGTACTCCCGCTCCGCTGCCTCCAGAGTGTGCCGATCCGTCCACATATAACTTCCAGGCCGGGTCTGTCTCAGCCTTAGTCATATTCCCCGGAGTGTTAGGCGTCTCCTGTTCCTCATGTATCCTTGCTTCTGATTCCAACAAGAAGTCCGCTAGGGCCTGGCCCTTGATAGCCCTTCTTGGCTCATACCGGACTTCATACTCTCCCAGCTCTATAGCCCATTTCATCATTCTCCCTGATGCCTCCGGCTTGAACATGACTTGTCTTAGCGGGTAATTGGTAAGGACCACTATGGGATGGCCCTGGAAGTAGGGTTTAAGCCTCCTTGAAGCATGCACTAGTGCCAGGACCAACTGTTCCAAGTCAGTGTACCGGGTTTCTGCCCCCCGAAGTGCCCGGCTAACAAAATAGATTGGGTGCTGCTTCCCCTCCTCTTCTTTGATTAGCACGGCACTTACCGCTTCCCGGGATGCTGCTATGTACAGAAAAAGCTCCTCCTCCGGGAGTGGCTTCTTTAAAGTTGGCAATTGTTGAAGGTGCTCTTTCAGATTTTGGAACGTCTTCTCACATTCTCCGGACCACTCAAACGCCTTGGCCTTCTTGAGAATGTTGAAGAAAGGCAACTGCCTATCTGCCCCCTTTGATAGGAATCGACTGAGGGCCGCGAGAGACCCTGTCAACCGCTGTACTTCTTTCACCGACCTGGGGGAGGTCATCTTAGCTATAGCCTCTACCTTCTCCGGGTTAACATCGATGCCCCGACTTGACACCATGAAACCCAAGAACTTCCCCGCCCCCACTCCAATGGTACTTTTGGAGGGGTTCAGCTTTAGATTACTCCGTTCTAACTTTTCAAACATCTTCTCCAGGTCATTCAGGAAAGCTCCGTAAGCCCTGGTTTTGACCACCATATCGTCGACATACACCTCCATGTTTCTTTCCACTTGGTCCTTGAAGAGTTTGTCCACCATTCTCTGATACGTAGCCCCCACGTTCTTCAGTCCAAAGGGCATTTTCTTGTAGCAGAAGGTTCCGAAATCGGTGATGAAGGAGGTTTTCGCTTTATCCGCCTCATCCATCTGCACTTGGTGATACCCTTTATGTGCATCGAAGAAGGCCAGCACCGAGTACCCTGCGATAGCCTCTGCCAACCGGTCCAAATTTGGGAGAGGATAGCAGTCTTTGGGGCAACATTTGTTCAAATCTGTGAAGTCGATACACATGCGCCAGCTTCCATCGTGCTTCTTTACTAAGACCGGGTTAGCTATCCATTCCGGGTAGATGATTTCCTCGACCACCCCGGCTTTTTCCAATTTCTTTACTTCATTCTTTATAAATTCCGCTCTTTCCGGGGCTACAGGTCTTTTCTTCTGCCTGATGGGTTTTGTTGCCGGGCTTATGTTCAGCTTGTGTACCCCCAACTCTGGCAATACCCCCACCATGTCCTCCGGGCTCCACGAGAATACTCCCTGATACCTGGCCAAAAGTTCCTTCAGTGCGCATTTTACTTCGTCCGGGAGGTCTTTTCCCACTGTGACCGTCCCTTTGTCCGCCACCTGCATTTCCTCCAGTTCTTGCCGGGGAACTTCTCCATGTACCGCCCCTACTGCTTTCTTTGCGTCCCGGACCGCCGTCATCATGCAACTTCTTGCTACTGCTTGACTTCCCCGCACTACCGCCACACCTTGCGCAGTGGGGAACTTCATCGTCAGCAGATACGGACAACTCGCTACCCGGGCTTGGGTTAGCCACGGTCTTCCTATGATTACGTTATATGGTGAGGGTGCATCAATAACCGCAAAGTTGCACATCACTGAGACCCTCTTGCTCCGATCTTTCTCATCCACCATACATACTGCGAGGGGAATAACTCCTAAAGAGACTTTAGGTTTGCCAGTGAATCCTGACAAGGGAGATGAAGGGGGTTTCAAGTTCTGTCTCCCAATTCCCAATTGATCGAAGCAGGAAGCGAACATGATCTCCACACTGTTCCCGTCATCTACGAACACCCTCTTGATCAAGAAACCTTCAATCTCCGCTGTCACCACCATTGGGTCAGAATGGGGTATCTGAGGCGGGACTGCATCCGCTTCAGAGAAAGTGAGAGCCTCGTCGGGGCGAAATATTTTTCCCTGAATCTCTCCCGGGGAAACATATCGCGTCCGAGCCCGGATGGCGGAAACTGACTGGCATGCTTCTCCGATTTCTCCACTTATCACGTTGATCATCCTGTTGGGTACCGGGGCAGGCTCCACTGCTTGAACTGGTGCGGCAGCTATGGCAGGCCTCCTCGGAGCCCTGTTGCCTTGGTTGCCCTGATTTCTCCCGTTTCCTCTCCCCGGGTTAGGCCTCCACCTCCTCCGGGGCTGCTCTTGAGGCTGGTCCCGGGGATTCTCCTTCTTTGCTTCCATCGCCACACAATCTCTCAGCTGTCCCCGCTCTATCAATTTTTCTATCTCGTTCCTCAGCATCCTACACCCCTCTGTCGAATGTCCATAAGACTTGTGATAGGCGCACCATTTGTCCGCATTTTCCCTAGACGGGGTCCCTTGGATAGGCAACGGATCCGGGAACAAATCCTTGTGGATAGCATGGATCTCCGTTCGGGATTTGCTGAGCGGGGTAAAACTGTCTGCTCTTGATCGATTTACCGGCGCGGGAGCAGGGTCCCTTCTACTTGGGTCAACCGTCCTCCTTCTCTCCATCTTATCCGGGAGGAATCCCCCGGATTCTTCTTTTCTCTTCCGCGTGGCATCATTAACCGCACAGTACAGTTGCACCGCCATCTGCAGGTTGTGAAAGGTTTCCGGGATGTTTTCCATCAACTTCTGGAACAACGCCATATCCCTCAGGCCATTTATAAACCCGCTAATCACCGCCTTCTCCTGCTGCTGCCTGTCGACGACCTTCATGGTGTCGTCCATGTACCTTCGGTAGTACTCCATTGACCCTTCCGCAGCCTTCTGCCGGGTGGCCAGAAGCTCAGTCAGCTGCTTTCCTTCCTTTTTTAACCCGGCGTATCTGAACAGTAAAGCCTTAGAGAAATCGTAATAATCTCTGAGGCTTTCTCGGGGCAGAGAATCGAACCACGAAAGACAGTTCCCTCTCAGGTAACAGCCCACCAACTTGTATCTCAATTCCTCCGGGAAGTCCCTTGACACCATTAGGTTCTGGTACGTTCTGACAAACTCTTCCGGGTCTGTCTCTCCATTGTATGTTGGGATTCCCTCCGGGGTCCGGAGGCCCGGGGGCCATGGGTACACAAGCACTCGAGGGACCCAAGGGGAGGTAGGTTTTGCCCCGTTTCTTCCCACCAGTTTGTCTAGTCGAGCCTCCAAAGAGTTGGGGTCCTGCTGCGCCATCTGATAGCCCCGCGTCCTATCGTCCTCCCGGTAGTATCTCTCCGGGTGACCATAGTTCATCCCCATTGATCCATGCATGGGCATGGAATACTGGATCGGGTTCCCCTGGGTTCCAGGGGCCTGATAACCCAGCGACTCCACCGGCATGACTAGCAGGTCGTACCCAATTTGTCCCGCACCCCAGCTGGAACGCGGGTAATAGGGTGGAGCGTGTGGAACTAAATTCGATTGTCGTCCCATAACCGCTCCCCCTCCGACCCCGAAACTCGGAGGGAAAGAAGGTGGGACGGTGGAAGAGTTCACACGCCCCTGTATCCTCGGCGGCTGAACGACTCCGTCCAGGTTAATAACCTCTCTTTGATACCCCCGTGGAGGGCCTGCCGGGTTTCCCCCAGGCTCCCTCCGCCTACAACTTTCCCGGGTAGAGAGTACCCACTGGCGGTACAACTCCTTGTTGGCTCTCATGAACTCCAACGCCGCCACCTCCTCCGGCTCAACTAAGGATTGCCCCTCCTCCCGGGCTTCAGGCCCCTGGGCCCGGGGACTGCCTCCCCCGGCGGGCCTTGGTCCTCCTGGTACTCTCTTTCCGAGTCGGCTTCGTCGGAGGCAGTTTCCACGTGGCCATCCTGCGGTACCCCTAGCTCCCGTTGGTGTCTAGCCTCCTCCTGCAACTGCCTCAAGGTCACATCATCTCCTGGGGGTGGAAGGGAACCACCCCCTGAAGGTGCCGCGTTCTTCTTCGGGCGCCCGCGCCCTCTCCTTGGCGACTCCATCATGCGAAGGTGGAAAGGTCCCACCGGGCGTGCCAATTGATGCTACCAATTTCCGTCCGCTTCCGGGTGGATTAGCTATCCGGGTATCCTTCCAGATCAGCCCGCAACGATCCTGCAAAACAATCCCCGGGAGGCGTCCCGGGGAAGAAGCTCCGGTGTGATGATGAGATGGGGATAGCGATGGAGGAGAAACGTACGGAAGGTGCTCTCAATGTAAAGTAGAGAGATATAAGTCACATACCTCACTCACTGTTTGAGACTAGTATTTATAGCCAAACTTGCCTGCTTGAAATAAGGTTCAGGACCACTTCCCTTTGTCCCCGTCTGTCCTTCTTTCTTGTCCGGACGTGCCCCTTAGCGGGAAAAGCATCGCCCTTCTGATGCTGGGCCGTGGACCCTCTTCCCAGCTCAGTAGGCCTTTGGGCCGGTAATATCACCGTCGACTCCTCAGGACTCGTCACTATCCGGCCTTCCTTGAACGTATGCCCGCACCGATCCTGCAAAACAATCCCCGGGAGGCTTCCCGGGGAAGGAGCTCCGGCGTGATGATGAGATGGGGATAGTAATGAGGGAAATCGTACAGAAGTGCTCTCAATGTAAAGTAGAGAGATATAAGTCATATACCTTGTTCACTGTTTGGGACTAGTATTTATAGTTAAGGTTCCCTGCGTTGGATAAGACTCAGGACCACTTCTCCTTGTCACTATCTGTTCTTCTTCTTGTCCGGATGTGCCTCTCGCGGGAAAGGCATTGCTTCCCCAATCCTGGGCCATAGGCCCTTTTCCCGGCCCAGTAGAATGCTGGGCCGGTATTATCATTAGCCCCCCAGACCAGTCATCCGGGCTTCCGTGATGCGGGGGACTGGTCTCCTACGCTCCTCCTCCTGTCGTTATTTCTTTTGGTAGGACCCTTCCGTGTCAATATTAACTTCTGACGACGCCGTCTTTCCCTATTCTGCACTAATCAATACCTCGTTCACCGTGTCATCATTGCTTTTCCTTCTTTTGAGTTGGCGATTCCTATTCATTTGCCTATATAAGGGGCCTAACCCCCCATTTCACAAGATTACTTTCTTCAAATATTCTCCAGACGCTCTGCTTTTCCAATCCTCTGTCTTTTCAACCAAGTAAGCTCTAACTCCCTCTTCTTTTCTTCTTTTCATGGGTTCCCCACTTCCCTCCAACTCTTCCTTGGACACCGAGGGAATTCAAAATCAGTTTGAAGTCCAGTTCAGGGCTGCTGATAACCTGGTTTCCTCCCCAGTCTCCTCCCCGGACATCTATTTCGAGGCTTTCAGCAAGCCCCGGGAGCTAAACATCCCGGGTGCGTCGACCTTGGATGGGGCGAGTTCGCGCCCGTCCGGGCATCCTAGTCACCCCCGGGATGATCAGGTTGAGGAAATGTTTGGCGAGGAAGTTGGTGACGACGCTCCCCGGGGGCCTACTCATGGGGTGCGTCCAGTGGGTCTCAAATTTTATGATGTCCCCGGGGATTCTCCTTTTCTAGATAGGGATGTCTTAGATTTAGCCAAGCGTTCCTTTATTCCTCTTCCTTTAAATGCCTCTCTTTCTAAAGTTCCCCCGGGAGTCTCCGAGCGGGAGGTTACGTGCATCCCACGGATCCATTTCCAATACGAGCTTAGCCTGCCATTCCCCCCCTCTTTCTTGAGATCCTTCGGTTTTACAACGTAGCCCCGGCCCAGCTACACCCGAACGGGGTTGTCCTCATCCTGGCCTTCTTGCTTAATTGCGACGTTCCCCTTTCTCTCTTACTCTTCCGCTCCTTCTATGCCTTGCGGAAGGCACACGCGTCTTTCCCGGGCATTTATTCTTTTACCATTCACTCCGGGATAAAGGACTTCATCATTTCCAAGTCTAAATCCGCCAAAGGATACCATTCAAAAGGTTTCTTCCTATGTGATGCCCGGGCGTACCTTATGCCCACCTGGAATGACTCTCTTGTTCCTGAGGACAAGAAACCTCTTTCTAATCTCCCGGCCATCATTGCCAGTGACCACAACCTCCTCCGCCTCTTCCCCTTAGATATGGACGCCTTTTATAAGAACGGGAATGCGGGTTATTTCTGGTCTCGCGGGATTTATCCCAGCGACCTCTTCACGCTCCCGCGCATCTCTGCGGTGTGGCCAGATGGAGGTGCCCATTAAGGCTTTATTTCTTATCTTTCCTTCAGGTTAATTTTTTTTTATATTCCATGCTCTAACTTCGTTGTTTGCTTGGTTTCAGTTCAACCCTCCCTATACGCGGACGCCATGACGTTCGCTGACAAGCCTTCCGGGGAGATGGTCAACAAGTGGCCTCCCAACGTGGGCCAAATCCTGCCGAGAATCCTGCCCTATTCCGCAAAAGGCCCGCGCGCCACCGCGGTCTCGTCAGCAGTACCCTTCCGGGCTATCCTCTCCTCTGGCCGCCTCTGCGGCCACTACTACTACTTCTGGCTCGACACCCACTCCTGGGCGGCGATCTTTCATTACCCATCCCACTTACAGCGGTGGGGCCGGTTCGCGACTCAAGCGGCCGCCTGCTGATGAACTGTCCGGGCCTCCCCCTCCTCGCGACAGAGGATCAATGAATTTCCTCCTCCCCCTCCTCCTCAGGCTCGCGACACTCCCCCGGAGGCTACCGCTTCTGAGGCTATCCCAGAGGAAGAAAAGGTAACTATCTTCCTGAGGCCTAATTTTTTATTTTATTTTTGGTTTAATCAAAATTTTATCTAAGTTTTATGCCGTCTTGCAGAGTACTGCCTTTGCTGATACCCTCCTCGCGGACTCCCAGTTTACCGAGGCACTGAACCGGGGCTACTCCAAGTATAGCGCTGGATTGTTCGCCAAAATGGAGAAAGAACTCCGCGACGCCAGGGAAAAGCTAGCCGGGCGAGATGACCTGGAGACCCGGCTGGAGGCATCTCAAAAGAAGCTAGCCGAAAGGGAGAAGAAGCTGGCGGACAAGGAAAAGAAGCTAGCTGAGGTAGAGAAGAAGTATTCCTCCCTCAAGAAGGAAAAGAAGGATGCCCTGCTTGAGGCCTTGGATTCCATAACCTAGAAAGTCCTCCGTTCCGCCGAGTTTGACAAGAGGCTGGAGGATATCGCCGTTGCGGCCAGTGCGGATGCCTGCCACGAGATGTACCGCAGTCTGCGGGGTTGGCTTCCGGGGCCTGCTCGCCTCGAAGCCCAAGCCTCATACTACCGCCCCAAGGCCAACGACCTGCTAAACCACCGCTGGAGGTCCCTCCAGGAGGCGGACCTGAAGGGCCTGGTGCCCCAGTTATGGGAATCTCTGAAGATGTCCTCCCGGGTCCCTTCTGCCTCAGATATCAAGAAGGCCAAGCTGCCAGAGATTGGCGAGGCTTCTTGTCCTGACCCCGACCCCGAAAGCTTCAACACTTACGGGGTAGTCCCGGAGATGCCTCATTGGGCAGAAAATTACTACGAGTACTGCGCGGTGCCTGACAACTTTGGGTACCTCGCGGTCCATGATCAAGGAGGTGACTGCCGGGTTGGTCTTGGTGCGGGCCAAGACGACCTGCTGTACCAGTCCCGGAAGGCCACGCGGAAGGTAGGGTTTCCCGGGCGATCCGCTGATGAGCCCGCGATGGACGCCCCTGCTTATGCCAGCCCGGAGTGGACTATTGAGGATCTCGCGGAGCTGGAGAGGAGGTTTGAAAGAGCTCATGCTGCTCCAAGAGAAAGAGCCCCTGTCGAGGACAATGTACAATCCTAAATTCTTAGTCTGCCTTTTTTTTTGTAATCTCTTTTTTTCTAAGTATTTTGTAACTTACCTCCCCGGGGGTGGAGGGGGGGGGTGGGTGTAGAACTTTGGACTTAGTGCCCATTTTGATTAATATAAAGTTCTACTTTTTTTAATGAGATTATTATTTTTTGTAGTCTGAGCGTCATTTAAAGGAGGTTCTCCCGCCAGGATCCACACCTTATGTTTTCCCCCATCCAAGTAGCTCTTCCGGCACCTACTTTTCTCTCCCCCGCGTTGGGTGCCTCCAGTGTTCTTTCCTTTAGAGGAAACTAGCCCATTGGAGGTTCGGAGGCAACCAGGCTAACCGGGCCTTGGCCGAGGCGGGGCTAGGTTACTTCCTTCAGGAGTTTGGGTCGATCCGGGTGCTGGTGTCATTTCTCAAGGCGGTTGAGACCAAGTTTGGGTCGTTAAACCAGTGCTTCGACCTTGCTTCCGACCATATGCGGGAAGCCCTGAATTCCCACCAAACTATTGCCGAGTTGCAGGCCCTTCATGACGACACTCAACATCGCACCGCCAAGGAGCTAGGCATGGTGTGGGGTGAACTCGAGCGGGCCCAAGAAAATCTTAAGAAGCTAGAGACCCGCACTGCACAGAATAGACTAATTGGCGACTTGGAGAAGGAGAATCGGTCCCTTACTCACAGGAATAGGGTCCTCCAAGATGCTCTACTGGTTGTCCGGTTATCCTACCACCTTCTGGGTCTCAAGGACGGCTTAGTTGGGGTGTCTCCTCTTACTAACGTTCCAGCTGGGGTTCGCAGAACAATTGAGCGCATGGAGGCTAACCCGAGGAAGTTTGGGGAGGGAGCTCCTAGTCATGGGGCCTATCTGGACGCCGTGGAGTGGCATAATAAGATAGTTGCGGGATACGTTGAGTCTTATCCCCCTAGCCTTCGCCGAGTCCCTGCTCGGGTGGAGGTAGATGTGACGTATAAAAGGTACGAGCATATGTCCGTGTCTATCGACCCGGAAGAAGTAGCACGCCGAATAAGGCACGTCCGGGAGATTGCCGATTCTGGAGTCACCACCAAGGGGGTGAAGACCGCTGAGGGTACCCGCATTAGTCGGGAAGAGAAGGGTAAAGGCGCAGCGGACTTGTTCCCTAAATACAAGTTCGTCACTTCTGCCTGGGTGAGAAGGATGCGCCTGGCGGAACCACTTCCAGAGGGGTCTGTAGTTGTTCCCATCCCGGAACTAAACGAAGAGGATGCTGAGCAATTGGAAGAGGAACTTGCGTGGAATCAAGCTCCAGACGCCCACTTTGCTGAAGACATCCTGTCTTCTCAATTTTTCGGAGGGGGTTTCCGCTCGGGTAACCCTGAGGGTGCTTCCGGGTCAGGCCCCAAGTGGGTATAGCGTAGCCTAGATAGGAAAACCTGTGTATAAAATGCTTATGTAATTGTTCCCTTGTAATACAATAGCATATTTGTGTGCTTTGAAATTTAAAATAATGAATAAATGTTCTTTCGGAAAGCCCTTTTCATTGATTCTTTTTTGCAAGCATTACATTCTCTAGTCCCCGGGCTTTATTCAAGCTCCGGGTTCAATCTAGCGGGGCACCCAAATGGGAGCTACCCATGGGTCCTTTTTTTACAATTCTTCCTCTCTAAAACCGGAACGAGGCCAACGTCAGGGCTATCTCTCCGGGCATATTCATGCTTCTGGGAGGGGCATATCCATGCCTGGCATATTCATGCCTTAGTAGCTAAGGTTCTTGCGCGGGGCACTCTACTTCCCATAGAACCTTCTTAAATTAGCTACATTCCATCTCCTGGGGATCTCCTTCCCCTGCTTGTCCTCCAGCACATAGCTTCCTCCCGGGTATGCCTCCTTTACCCTGTATGGCCCTTCCCAGCTGAGTGCTAGTTTCCCTTCCGGGGATTGGTGGCTCTTGTCATTCCTCCTCATCACCCAGTCTCCCGGGGTGAAAACTTCCTTTCGCACCCTTCTATCGTGATACCTCTTTACTCGTTCCTTCACCTTTGCTTCCTGGAGTGCCGCGTTCTCTCGCTTTTCTTCCAAAAGATCCAAGTCGAGGCGCCGTCCGACGTCCTCCTCCTCCGGGCGCTGGAATTGGGTCCGAGGGCTCGGGATCCCAATCTCCGCGGGTATCACTGCCTCGGATCCGTATACCAGGCAGTATGGAGACTCCCATATAGCTGAGCTTTCCGTGGTTCGGTGGGCCCAGAGGACACTGGGCAATTCCCAAATCCAATTCCCCCGCGCTCCTTCCAATCGAGTTTTTAGGCCTTTGACGATGATACGGTTGGTGACTTCCACTTTCCCATTTGCTTGGGGGTGGTACACAGATGTCAACCTCTGCTCTATGCCATACTTGACACACCATGCTTTGAAGGGATAATTTTCGAACTGCGCTTCATTGTCCGTGACTATGATCTTTGGGATACCGAACCGACAAATGATGTTCTTCCAACAAAACTTGACACAAGTTAGCCCCTGTATGTTGGTAAGTGGTTCTGCCTCCACCCATTTGCTGAAGTAGTCAATTGCCACAATTACGTACTTGGCTCCTCCCGGGGCAGTGGGAAATGGTCCTACCAAGTCGATTCCCTATCTGTTGAACGGCCAGGCTCCTGTGACTCCGACTAACTCCTCCCGGGGAACATGGATTAGCGGGGCAAAGGTTTGGCATGGCAGGCATTCCTGGGCATGTTTTCATGCTTCTTGAAACAGCGTCGGCCAGTAATAACCCATCCTTAAGATTTTCCTAGCCATTGTGCGGGCTCCCTGGTGACTCCCACTAGATCCTTCATGCACTTCCCGGATAAGGTGTTGACCTTCTGACCTTTCCACGCACTTTAGCAAAGGCTGGAGGTATCCTCTCTTATACAGCTCCCCGCCCTGAACCACATACTTTGGCGCTTTAACTCTCAACTTCCGGGCCTGCACCTTATCCTCCGGGAGGGTACCTTCTTCTAGATACGCCCGCATGGGGGCGATCCAGGATTCTTCCTCGCTTATCAACATTACTTGGTCATTCTCCTGGTAGCTCCTTCTTCCTAATACCTCTATGTACAACTTTTGGTCAGGCTCAGGTTTTAGCTCCGAGGAAGCTAACTTGCTCAAATCATCCGCTTTGCTATTCTCCTCCCGGGGAACCTGGACCAGGTTGAAGGTTTTGAACCCGGCTATCAGAGGCTTTACCATCTCCAAGTACTTTTGCAGGCTCCTCTCCCGGGCTTCGTATTATCCCTTTACCTGCTGTACCACGATCTGGGAGTCGCTGTGTGCCGTGAGAGCTTTGATGTCCATTTCCTTTGCCAACCTTAATCCCGTGATCAAAGCCTCGTACTCGGCTTCATTGTTGGTTGTTTTAAAAGTGAATTGGACCGCATAGGGGTACTCCTTCCCTTCCGGGCTAACCAACAAGACTCCAGCTCCGCAGCTCCGCTGCCTCCGGAGTGTGCCGATCCGTCCACGTACAACTTCCAAGCCGGAACTATCTCAGCCTCCGACGTTTCTTGCTCCTCGTATATCCTTGCTTCTGATTCTACCAGGAAGTCTGCTAGGGTCTGCCCCTTGATAGCCCTTCTTGGCTCATACCGGATTTCATACTCTCCCAGCTCTATAGCCCATTTCATCATTCTCCCTGATGCCTCCGGCTTGAACATAACTTGTTTGAGTGGGTAATTAGTGAGGACCACTATGGAATGGCCCTGGAAGTAAGGTTTAAGCCTCCTTGAAGCATGCACCAATGCCAGAACCAGTTGCTCCAACTCCGTATACCAGGTCTCTGCCCCCCGAAGTGCCCGGCTAACAAAGTAGATTGGGTGCTGATGTCCCTCCTCTTCTTTGATTAGCACGACACTCACTGCTTCGCGGGACGCCGCTATGTACAGGAAAAGCTCCTCGCCCGGGTACGGCTTCTTCAAGGTTGGCAACTGTCGAAGGTGCTCTTTCAAGTTTTGAAACGCCTTTTCACACTCCTCGGACCACTCAAATACCTTGGCCTTCCTGAGAATATTGAAGAAGGGCAGTTGTCTGTCTGCCCCCTTCGATAGGAATCTACTGAGAGCCGCGAGGCACCCTGTCAACCGCTGTACTTCTTTCACTGACCTGGGGGAGGTTATCTTGGCTATGGTCTCTACCTTCTCTGGGTTGACGTCAATGCCCCAACTTGATACCATGAAACCCAAGAACTTTCCCGCACCCACTCCAATGGTACTTTTGGAGGGGTTCAGCTTTAGATTGCTCTGCTCCAGCTTTTCAAACATCTCCTCCAGGTCACTCAAGAAAGCCCCGTAAGCCCTACTTTTGACCACCATGTCATCGACATACACCTCCATGTTCCTGCCCACTTGGTGCTTAAAGAGTTTGTCCACATCCTCTGATAAGTAGCCCCTGCGTTCTTCAACCCAAAGGGCATTTTCTTGTAGCAAAAAGTTCCAAAGTCGGTGATGAAGGAGGTCTTTGCCTTGTCCGCCTCATCCATCTGCACCTGGTGATACCCCTTGTGCGCATCGAAGAAAGCTAATACCGAGTACCCCGCGATAGCCTCTGCCAACCAGTCCAAATTCGGGAGAGGGTAGCTGTCTTTGGGGCAGCATTTATTCAAGTATGTAAAGTCGATGTACATGCGCTGCTTCTTTACTAAGACCGGGTTAGCTATCCACTCCGGGTAAATGATTTCCTCAACTACCCCTGCTCTCTCCAACTTCTGGACTTCATTCTTTATGAATTCTGCTCTCTCCGGGGATACGTGTCTTTTTTTCTGTATGATTGGCTTGGTCGCCGGGCTTATGTTCAACTTGTGTACCCCCAGCTCTGGTAACACTCCCACCATATCCTCTGGGCTCCATGAGAACACTCCTTGGTATCTGGCCAAGAGTTCCTTTAGTGCGCCTTTTACTTCTTTCGGGAGATCCTTTCCCACCGTGACCATCCCTTTATCCGCCACTTGCATCTCCTCCAACTCCTGGCGGGGAGTCTCTCCATGTATCACCCCTACTGCCTTCTTTGCGTCCAACACCGCCGTCATCATGCAGCTTCTTGCGACTGCTTGGCTTCCCCGCACGACCGCCACCCCTTGCGCGGTGGGGAACTTTATTGTTAGCAGATATGTGCAATTCACTGCCCGGGCTTGAGTGCGCCATGGCCTCCCTACGATTACATTGTACGGTGAGGGCGCATCAATCACCGCAAAGTTACATGTTACTGAGACCCGCTTGCTCCGATCCTTCTCATCCACCATACACACCGCGAGAGCGATAACACCGAGAGGAATTTCTGGTTTGCCTGTAAATCCTGACAAGGGAGACGAGGGAGGTTTCAAGTTCTATCTCCCGATCCCCAATTGATCGAAGCAAGAAGCGAACATGATTTCCACGCTACTCCCATCGTCCATAAACACCCTCTTGACTAGGAATCCTTCAATCTCCGTTGTTACAATCATTGGGTCTGAATGGGGTATCTGTGGAGGTGCAGCATCCACCTCCGAGAAAGTGATAGTTTCATTGGGGCGAAATCATTTCCCCTGTGTCTCCCTCAGGGGGACATACCGCGTCCGGGCACGGATAGCAAAAACTGACTGGCATGCTTCTCCAATTTCTCCGCTTATCACTTTGATCATCCTGTTGGGTACTGGGGCCGGTTCCACCGCTTAGACTGGTACATCAGCTATGGCGGGCCGCCCTGGGGCCCTGTTGCCTTGGGCTCTCCCATTTCCTCTCCCGGGGTTGGGCCTCCACCTCCTCCGGGGTTGCTCCTGAGGCTGTTCCCGAGCCAGATGTTCCTTCTTTGCTTCCGCCGCCACGCAATTTCTCAGATGCCCTCGCTCTATCAATTTTTCTATCTCATTCCTCAGCCCCCTACATCCCTCTGTCGTATGACCGTAAGACTTGTGATAGGCGCACCACTTATCTGCATTTTCCCTGGATGGGGTCCCCTGGATAGGCAACAGATCCGGGAACAAATCCTTGTGAATAGCGTGTATCTCCGTCCGGGATTTGCTGAGCGGGGTGAAACTGTCCGCTCTTGCCCGGTTCACCGGTGTGGGACCCGGATCCCTTCTACTTGGCTCTGTCGTCCTTCTCCTTTCCATCTTATCTGGGAGGAATCCCTGTCCAGATCGATAACCTCTCGTTGGTGTCCCCGTGGAAGGCCTGCCGGGTTCCCCCAGGTTCCCTTCGCCTAAGGCTTTCCCGGGTAGAGAGTACCCACTGGCGGTACAATTCCTTGTTGGCTCTCATGAACTCCAAAGCTGCCGATTCCTTCGCATTAACTAAGGCTTTCCCCTCTTCCGGGAAAACCGGCTCCTGGGTCTGAGGGTTGCTGGCCGGGTGTTGTCCCTCCTCCCGGGCTTCAGGTTCCTGAACCCGGGGACTGCCTACCTCGACAGGCCTAGGTCCTTCCTGCTGATCTTGGTACTCTCTTTCCGAGCCAGCTTCGTCAGAGGCAGTTTCCACGTGACCGTCCTGTGGTACTCCTAGCTCAAGCTGGTGTCTAGCCTCCTCCTGCAACTGCCTCAAGGTCACATCGTCTCCAGGGGGTAGGGGAAGACCACCCCCCGAGGGTGCAACGTTCTTCTTCGGGTGCCCGCGCCCTTTCCTTGGCGACTCCATCGTGCGAAGGTGGACCTGGTCCCACCGGGCGTGCCAATTGATGCTACCAAAATCCGTCGACTCCTCAGGACTCGTCACTATCCGGGCTTTCTTGAACGTATGCCCGCACCGATCCTGCAAAACAATCCCCGGGAGGCTTCCCGGGGAAGGAGCTCCGGCATGATGATGAGATGGGGATAGTGGTGAGGGAAATCGTACAGAAGTGCTCTCAATGTAAAGTAGAGAGATATAAGTCACATACCTTGTTCACTGTTTGGGACTAGTATTTATAATTGAGGTTGCCTGCGTTGGATAAGACTCAGGACCACCTCTCTTTGTCACTATCTGTCCTTTTTCTTGTCTGGATGTGCCTCTCGCGGGAAAGGCGCTGCTTCCCCAATCCTGGGCCATAGGCCCTTTTCCCGGCCCAGTAGAATGCTGGGCCGGTATTATCACCCCTTAATATTAGGTTCATTAGAGCATTCAACAAGACCAAAAGTAATACTTAACTCGCCGGATTGAACAGACTATTTTTTAGCCGAAGCAGTAGCTCTGAAATTTTTCCAAAATAGAGTAAGATACTTTTAGTTATGACATCTCTGCTTGAATTGTATAATGATCTATGTTTAACTATTCCATTTCCAAGAATAATTTGTAACATAATAGAATAACTAAATGGGTCAATTCGGAAACTGAATAATTATGAACATCTTTGTTACAAGTAAAGTAGGATACTTTTAATTATATACATCTTCTGTATATCATCAGGATATTCTTGATTTTTTTCCCCAGGATTGATCCTAAATCGTTTATAATGAGGTATGTTCATACAAGCTAGGATTGATCCTAGCTAATTCAATATGATAATTGAGTTTAAACCTCCCGTTCGTACATTAAGTTCTTGCCACTATTTGTGAGAGTTTCTCATGTGCTTTTGAGACAAGTCCATGACCTATAAACAAGTTGCAGTAGCTAAGATGCGGAATAGCCCATACAAGAGGTTTTAGATGGAGCGATGAAGATGCAGAATTTATCCGTGCCGGCCGTTCCAATCTCCGTATGTTAGAAAAAGAAGCGCATCCTTACATTTAACGTGCCGACAAGCACTGGAATGGCTAATGCGGCGGGATAACTATCTTATTACGAATAATAAAGAGGGTAGATTAGGAAAACAATTAAACTTTTACGTTGGTAGCTAATTATTACTCTAGCAATAACAACAGCCATTATATCATACCCTAAGGTCATATGTTACTGATACTCACTCAATTGTTCTGGATTGTGTACAGAGTGAGTCTAAATGTTCTGAAACATTTATTATTAAGAAGCCCTTCAAAATTTCTTTTTTACTACAAGTGCAGTTCACAATATCACTGAAACAACTGAAAAGGTTTAACTTCTTACGATTAAGAAGCCCTTCAAATCCAAAACAAATTTACAACAAGTGAAGTTCTAGATATTAGATATGTCCAACAAACATCCGTCTTCTTTGATGTCAAACAAAAACCCTTTGCAACTTAGTTATCAAAACATCCTCTTTGCTTCTTGTTCAAATGTACCCAAGGCAAACTGTTTGGTGTGTATCCTTTTAGCAACAACAAAGAACACATGAAAGCATCGATAGCACCAACACTTCAAATTTGGATGAAAGGTGATGGTGTGACGCCGCATCGATATCTTTGAGTACAAAACTCTTCCATCCCCACAATTGAGGCAGATAATCTCACATGATAATTACAATATCAAACAATCAGGTGCCATTAAATTTCGTATGCTATACACAAGGAGGAGATATCTAGTGTATAGAAAAGCAGAACAATTGACTACACTGATTAATAGTGAGTGATACTCACTCAATTGTTATGACAAGTGAGAATATCGATCGTGTTTGAATGCAAAGAAATAAAACCTGAGAAGAACAAATAGTAGGAGATCCTATTCAGGCTTTGTTAAATTTTACCTCCCTATATCCCACTGGATTCTCATCCTTTTGACTGAGTTGAGTCTCGTTTCGACGACCTCTAAGTTGTTCGGAGGATTTAGGACTCAATTTGGACATATAAATATAGGAGTCTCTTAGCCGGTTCAATAATTTTTGGAAGCTCAAAAAAAATAAAGTTGGAGATCCTATTCAAGATACAGTATATGTAAAATTTTGATCAATGATACCTACTTAATTCAAAGCTTCCTTCCTAAAATTCAAGGAGGAACTACATTCATTATAAAAATGCTCTACGGAACCGTAATTATTACAAAAACACTTACAAGCAAACTTATATGTCATGGAATATAAAATATCATTAAAAAAGACTAGAGTATAACCTCCACTCAAAAAAGATACATAAAGTTTTGGGTATTCTCTTGCGCCACATCATTTTTAAGTGAAGAAAAAGTACCTCTTTGTACAATGGAGTTATGAAAAGATTTGAAAGGGAAGTTGCCTGTTTAATCATGTTTCCATAAAAGGTTAACTCATCTCGTGATAAGAAACCTGAAGAACCTACGGGATATAAATGATGTTAGCATAAAAAACTTGTGTGATATTTGGGATATACTCATTCTTCGTAACTATAAATTGTTCCACGGTGCAACCGAGTGAGATAAGTGTAGCTTTGAGGGTCCGTATCAATGAAAAGATCATCGTCTGTCTAGTTTAAGTACTACACTAACCCTTCCCATGCATCACTTCACAAAATTAGTCAGTGTATATAGTCAATTGTTTTGGATTATACACAAGGAGGAGAAATGAGTTTTAATGCTTTTGTTGCAACGCCTTTAATTTTACTAACCACTCACTCCGTGTATTTTCCCATGTATTTATATGGTAGGTATCCTTTGACTTATGATGCATTTATTTATTTGGTCAAGTGGCTCTTGTAAATGTGACGCATGTGGTCTTTTTCAATAAATCTTTTGATTTGATTTATAATTACTATAGGTGTCATAAAAAAATATATTATTACATGTATTATTCACTAAAATGGTGTAAAAACTTTAAAATTTTCAAGAATTTATAAAGTTTCAAAAAATTAAAACAATTATAAACCTTTAAACCATATTCTCATTATCTTATTTTTTATTGAACAAAAATGAAATAAATTAAAATATAATGTTTAAAATAATTAATTATTAAATTAGCATGAATTTTATAAAATTATATTTCCACCTAACTCTGCAAATAAATTTAAGCGAAGGCAATCTGATGCATTAATTTGTATTGACACATTAATCAATACAAATCTTAATTATAGAATATTTATATCAACTTTCAAACGAAAGTGATAGATAATTATTACCTAAAACAATATTGGTCAAACAGAGTATTCGAAATGGCAACAAACCAATAGCCTAAAATATGGAAGACGAGCACAGAGAGAGCAGCACACGTGCCGTCTCTTTGGCGGCATAGATCTCACCGATAACCAGGACTTGCTCCGCCACCACTAGCTTCCGCCGCTTCTCGTCCGCCGGCTCCTCCCCTGCGTCGGCACAACGCCTCTTCCCGTGCCGGAGCCCACACGCGTTGCACAGAGACTGCACGCACAACACACGGCCAAAAGAAAATCAGATCGATCCAAATGAAATTCAACAAAAAAAGCATCGTACAGAGACTACACGCACAACACGAACAAAAGAAAAAACAGAAAATTTGATCGATCGATCGATCGACCAATTGAAATCAATAAAAAAACGTTTTTGAAGATGAAACTTACCCCTCGCCCCGCCGGATCCCTCCGCCACATCGGCGTCATTGTTGTCCGGCATTCCAAGCAGGTTCTGTCCGCCGGCGCTGTCATTTCCATGGGAGAAAGTTAAAGAAATGTTTTTTCTGAAATGTAAAGCGCTGGGAGTGATATATATAGGGGTGAGAAAAAAGGGAGCCGGCCGACCAGATATGGGCCAATACGTACGAGGATAAACCCTATATGTTGGGTTTAGGCCCGCCGAGCAATGGCTTAAAGGTGGCAAGGCTCGGATAGATCCACGTGGCGACTAGAAATTGCATGCACGCACGCTGCACGGTGCCGATTATTTATTTTTTTGTGAATGATTCCGTGCGTGCACATCCACACCTACCTTATTGAGCAACTGCATATTTTCCTCTTCCTCTTTTCTCCGTAATGTTGGCAGAGGCACAGAGCTCATTTAGACATTCAAACGTATTCTCCCTTATTGTTAGGTTCATTAGAGCATTCAACAAGACCACAAGTCATACTTCACTCGTAGGATTGAACATACTATTTTTTAGCCGAAACAGTAGCTCTGAAAATTTTCCAAAATAGAGTAAGTTACTTTTAGTTATGACATCTCTGCTTGAATTGTATAATGATCTATGTTTAACTATTCCATTTCCCAGAATAATTTGTAACATAATAGAATAACTAAATGGGTCAATTCGGAAACTGAATAATTATGAACATCTTTGTTACAAGCAAAGTAGGATACTTTTAATTATATACAAACTCCTCCAAAGCATAATCGAAAAGGCCTCACCATCGTACAAGAGAACATATAGTTGGATACAACATGAGAATACTTGTTTGAAACAAATTTATGTATATCATCAGGATATTCTGGATTTTTTCCCCCAGGATTGATCCTAAATCGTTTATAATACTTGTATGTTCAGCCTAGCTAATTCAACATGATAATTGAGTTTAAACCTCCTGCTCATATGTTCGTACATTAAGTTCTTGCCACTATTTGTGAGAGTTTCTCATGTGCTTTTGAGAGAAGTCCATGACCTATAAACAAGTTGCAGTAGCTAAGATGCGGAATAGCCCATACATGAGGTTGTAGATGGAGCAATGAAGATGCTGAATTTATCCGTGCCGGTCATTCCAATCTCCGTATGTTAAAAAAAGAAGCGCATCCTTACATTTGACGTACCGACAAGCAGAGGAATGGCTAATGCGGCGGGATAACTATCTTATTACGAATAATAATTATTACTCTAGCAATAACAACAGCCATTATATCATACCCTAAGGTCATATGTTACTGATACTCACTCAATTGTTCTGGATTGTGTACAGAGTAAGTCTAAATGTTCTGAAACATTTATTATTAAGAAGCCCTTCAAAATTTCTTTTTTACTACAAGTGCAGTTCACAATATCACTGAAACAACTGAAAAGGTTTAACTTCTTACGATTAAGAAGCCCTTCAAATCCAAAACAAATTTACAACAAGTGAAGTTCTAGATATTAGATATGTCCAACAAACATCCGTCTTCTTTGATGTCAAACAAAAACCCTTTGCAACTTAGTTATCAAAACATCCTCTTTGCTTCTTGTTCAAATGTACCCAAGGCAAACTGTTTGGTGTGTATCCTTTTAGCAACAACAAAGAACACATGAAAGCATCGATAGCACCAACACTTCAAATTTGGATGAAAGGTGATGGTGTGACGCCGCATCGATATCTTTGAGTACAAAACTCTTCCATCCCCACAATTGAGGCAGATAATCTCACATGATAATTACAATATCAAACAATCAGGTGCCATTAAATTTCGTATGTTATACACAAGGAGGAGATATCTAGTGTATAGAAAAGCAGAACAATTGACTACACTGATTAATAGTGAGTGATACTCACTCAATTGTTATGACAAGTGAGAATATCGATCGTGTTTGAATGCAAAGAAATAAAACCTGAGAAGAACAAATAGTAGGAGATCCTATTCAGGCTTTGTTAAATTTTACCTCCCTATATCCCACTGGATTCTCATCCTTTTGACTGAGTTGAGTCTCGTTTCGACGACCTCTAAGTTGTTCGGAGGATTTAGGACTCAATTTGGACATATAAATATAGGAGTCTCTTAGCCGGTTCAATAATTTTTGGAAGCTCAAAAAAAATAAAGTTGGAGATCCTATTCAAGATACAGTATATGTAAAATTTTGATCAATGATACCTACTTAATTCAAAGCTTCCTTCCTAAAATTCAAGGAGGAACTACATTCATTATAAAAATGCTCTACGGAACCGTAATTATTACAAAAACACTTACAAGCAAACTTATATGTCATGGAATATAAAATATCATTAAAAAAGACTAGAGTATAACCTCCACTCAAAAAAGATACATAAAGTTTTGGGTATTCTCTTGCGCCACATCATTTTTAAGTGAAGAAAAAGTACCTCTTTGTACAATGGAGTTATGAAAAGATTTGAAAGGGAAGTTGCCTGTTCAATCATGTTTCCATAAAAGGTTAACTCATCTCGTGATAAGAAACCTGAAGAACCTACGGGATATAAATGATGTTAGCATAAAAAACTTGTGTGATATTTGGGATATACTCATTCTTCGTAACTATAAATTGTTCCACGGTGCAAGCGAGTGAGATAAGTGTAGCTTGAGGGTCCGTATCAATGAGAAGATTATCGTCTGTCCAGTTTAAGTACTACACTAACCCTTCCCATGTATCACTTCACAAAATTAGTCAGTACATATAGTCAATTGTTTTGGATTATAAACAAGGAGGAGAAATGAGTTTTAATGCTTTTGTTGCAACGCCTTTAATTTTACTAAACCACTCATTTTGATATGGAATTGGTCACTCCATGTTTTTTTCCATCTAGCTAGAAACCCTAAACCTAGGGCGGAAAGAGTTATGCGGTTGAAACCTCAATGACATATAAAATAAATTTAGATGCGTCACATATTTAAAGCTTTTAAGTTAGTTTTGCATTTGCATATAACCTGGGTATATCTCCTATTACTATTAAATCTGATAATCTGATTATCGTTGGTTTTAAACCTATAGTGACTACCACTGGAAGCTATTTTTACTAGTTGATTAGTGTAATCAAATACTTGGTGAGTTTGAATTACATCGTATTTATAGGCAAGAAAAACATCTTGCTAATGCTTTGGCCAAACATGCATGCATCCTAATTTAAGAAATGAAGAAAATCATGCTTCTTGATTGGTGAAGAAATTACTTTTCAATGAAGGAATATATCAAACTTTCTAATTTTAAAAAGAAAATGGTGATACTGATGACATATATCATTTTCTACTGCAGACTTTTGAAGAAACTCCTCATTTTATGCTTTTGAAGGAACTAATTCCCCGACTTCAATTCCTTACTGACTCCAAGTCACAAGTACCTAGAAAATGCAAACAAGAAAGTACCAACAACTAACCATCCAACTTCTTTGTCTCCATCAAGTTTTAAGATTAATCTAGCCAAGGCACTCATTATACATACTGCATTCAAACACTAAGATAAATTTGAAGGTTAGTCATGATGGAGCGCCAGGTGGTTCAAATGAGGACCATCACACATTATTACGACTTTGTAACTCTGTCGGGGTCTAAGGGTTAGGAAGTCATAATCTCTAGTACAGGCTCGTGCGTTTATGGGTTGCGAGATCGTAACCTTGATAGCACACTGCCTACTGAAAATGACAAATGTTGATCGGAACCCTAGGTTTCTATTTTGATACCTAAATAGGTAGGGAGAGACTGGTTCATGTCCCGGAACTTGGTCTGGAACTAAGCACGGGAGATGAATAAAGAACGTGGACCTAGTTGTGAGATCGACACATGCGTAGGATATTTATTATTTAGAAGCGTGGGAGCTTACGAATGAGAAATGCATGAATGATGTTATAAAGAATTGCCACTTTATTGCCATTTTATTTATAACCATTGCTCAAATTGCTTTGCTATTATTTCAGTATAGGACAAAATGTTGGTCAATTTAATCGGAAAAATGCTCCTATTAGTCCGACTTCCTCACTGAGCTAATTTGGGTTTCGACTTATCAGTTCAAAAAAATTCTCTTAATTTGTCAAATTAGTATGAATGAATTTCTTTGCCTAAGTGAGTTTGTAGCTTCATCATTTGTTATCCCCTAACGTTTTCACCTCCAACCATGTTTTAGAAGATGCATTTGTATCTAAGTTACGACTCCCTATTTTGTTTATTATTTTTGGTTTTATGGGCTTAGGGTGATTGATTAAAATTTCCCCACAAAAGAAAAGGAAGAAATGAGCTAATAAACGATTGTGAGTTTAATATTTGTACTTTTTAATTTAGAGGTCAACCACACTAGTTTTAGTACTCATGAGATTTGTATCACATATCTATTATTATATGATATTGATAATTAATGCAAATTTATACGCTAGTTTTTAAAAATGGACGTTATAAATAAGGAACATGTATTTATATGGTAGGTATCCTTTGACTTATGATGCATTTATTTGGTCAAGTGGCTCTTGTAAATGTGACGCATGTGGTTTTTTTCAATAAATCTTTTGAATTGATTTTTAATTACTATAGGTGTCATACAAAAATATATTATTACATGTATTATTCACTGAAATGGTGTAAAAACTTTAAAATTTTCAAGAATTTATAAAGTTTCATAAAATTAAAAAAATGATAAACCTTTAAACCATATTCTCATTATCTTATTTTTTACTGAACGAAAATGAAATAAATTAAAATATAATGTTTAAAAAAATAATTATTAAATTAGCATGAATTTTATCAAATTATATTTCCACCTAACTCTACAAATAAATTTAAGCGAAGGCAATCTGACGCATTAATTTGTATAGACACATTAATCAATACAAATCTTAATGATAGAATATTTATATCAACTTTCAAACGAAAGTGATAGATAATTATTACCTAAACCAATATTGTTCAAATAGAGTATTCGAAATGGCAACAAACCAACAGCCTAAAATATGGAAGACGAGCACAGAGAGAGCAGCACACGTGCCGTCTCTTCGGCGGCATAGATCTCACCGATAACCAGGAGCTGCTCCGCCACCACTAGCTTCCGCCGCTTCTCGGCCACCGTCTCCTCCCCTGCGTCGGCACGAAGCCTCTTCCTTTGTCGGAGCCCACACGCGTTGCACAGAGACTGCACGCACAAAACGAACAAAAGAAAAAACAGAAATTAGATCGATGAATCGACCAAATGAAATCAATCCAAAAAAAAATCGCATTGCACAGAGCCTGCACGCACAACACGAACAAAAGAAAAAACAGAAAATTTGATCGATCGATCGACCAAATGAAATCAATCCAAAAAAAGAAAACGTTTTTTGAAGATGAAACTTACCCCTCACCCCGCCGGATCCCTCCGCCACATCGGCGTCGTTGTTGTCCGGCACTCCAAGCGGGTTCTCTCCGCCGGCGCTTTCATTTCCACGGGAGAAAGTTAAAGGAATGGTTTTTCTGAAATGTAAGGCGCTGGGAGTGATATATATAGGGGTGGGAAAAAAGGGAGCCGGCCGACCAGATTTGGGCCAGTACGTATGAGGATAAACCCTATATGTTGGGTTTGGGCCCGCCGAGCAATGGCTTAAAGGTGGCAAGGCTCGGATAGATCCACGTGGCGGCTAGAAATTGCATGCACGCACGCTGCACTGTGGCGATTATTTAATTTTTTGTGAATGATTCTGTGCGTGCACATCCACACCTACCTTATTGTGCAACTGCCCCATTTCGATCAGTTCGATTCCCCGATGGCCAATGATGATGGTGGGGAAATTCCAGGCGACGGCGGAGCAACTCCACGCAACGGATCGAGGACCGATTCCAGGCGACGAGAACAAACGCAGTTGCAACGGCCGTTTTTGATATCCTATGCCGGAGATTAGACTTGCCGCGGCGACTTAGATCGCGAGAACCCCATGCCGATGACGGCCGCCGTGGTGTCCATTACGGCGAAACCGTGTCAGAAGGGGATCATTATCAGAGGCCGTAGCTGTTCTCAAGCACGGGGTGGTGGATGGGTGGAATTCGGTGCTTAAAGCTATGGCTGCGCTGACATGGCTGATGGGTGCCGACATAATGCTCTCCTCAAGACCTAAACCGTTAGCATGAATGCTTCATAATGGTCTTAGGAGGTAATTCTTTCGTAAATAAGTCTGCGACCATAACATTAGTGCATATGTGTTTAATGACAATTTTTCCTCTTTTCGAGTAAAACATAAATAAAAAAATCCAACCATCTGTGGATGTGTTGATTTTCTATACGTCATCATGTAGTTTCTTAATCTACAAGTTCATTATTGGAGATATTTCATCATGGAGTAGATGATCGATCATTCACTGGGTTTTCCTCATTGTTAAATGCTTCAATAACAAAGGTTTCCCAACATTCGGAATTTATCATAATTTCCTGAATGACCACATCTTGAACTTTATCACTCCCACTAATCTCACCATTTTTAAAAATAACATAAACAACACAGAAATCGATTGAATAATATGACAAAGAATTATAGTGTTCATGTGTTTAATCACTATAATCTCATTAAAATCACATATTCATGGATCATAAGTAAGTGATGTAGTGATTTATTTAAACTAAGTTATCTGTGGATATCCTTAGTCTACACACATACAAACACTTCATAAATTATTAATCATCTTATGTTCATAGTCTACCTGTGGGTAACTAATTAAACATAAGAAAGATTAAAATTTTCTTTAGACATGGTTTTCACATGCAAATCATTATAGGATATAGTCACTGTGGTGATATCTAATCCCAATTTATGCACATTATATGAAACCAATGTATTGTACGAATTATGCACATTAAATCGTTTCTCCATAATTAATCCAAATATGTTTTATACGGATTATGCATAAAACAACTTTCAGGATTTTAATGCAAAACCATTTTTGTACTAATAATGCACAAAAATGTTTTCATGAGTTATGTGTCAAACGATTATGGACAAAATCAATTATCATCATTAATATCGCACGAATTATGCACGATTATAGTAAACATAAATTATTCTATGAAAATCATTTATTCATAGAATCACGAAATTACAAGTTAAAATAAATTTACTATATGTACACTCGATAATTACATATAGGCATGCATACAAATTCACTCAACTTTGCATGCAACTATTTAAAAACATCATTTTTGCATAATGACATTGCACTTTACATGCACTTACGTCACATTCTAATCAAATTTGCATGCATCTTAAATAAAGTGAATACCACAAGCAAACATGCACTTTCAATAATCTGAATCAAAATCATACTATATACCCATGTACACATGTATCAAAATAATATACAAATCATGGTATATATATTCCAGCAAATAGACAATAAATATTCATCCATTTATTTCATGCTAGCATACGATAATCATAATCAAATATACTTATTTCATACATGCATATTTATGAATCATTAAATAGCTAAATAATCATGGTTAAACTTTATTGAATAACACAATCACATAAATATCTCGTAATAGGACCTGCAATGACACCTTAATTTGCTGAAACCCAATATTTGACGGAATCAATTCAGTAAAAATTTCAGTTCACTAATAAACAAAATTAATATACAGACATACGAATAATGCATGTTGTTGAAAATTAATCATGAATTCATATATGCAAAACCCTAAATTGCATATCTAAATTCATCGGTTATTCAGTTCATGAATCTATTACTCTTAATGGATTAAACAGATGTTCATAACCTAGCTCTGATACCACATGTAAGCATAATTTTACATGACATAATTGTCCTTAGGATCTTTAAACATCATATTCAATCACATAATAGAATCATGAAGGTTTGCAGAATTATTTACCTTTACTCATTGTAAAGGTAGAGCTTGATGTTCTGCTACGAGCCTTGTGTAGGAGTTCAGGTTTCTCTCCCCTTGCCTATGAACCTTATGTGTTGTGAATCGGCAGCCATCAAATTCATCAAGATGTTGCTCATAAGGATTCGTCATAAGTTTACAGTAAGGATTTTAGCATGTCTTTTCAATGGAACAAAGACATTAATTTATAGGTGGAGAGAGGACCTAAATCCTCATTAAGTTTCCGTAGAATTAATCTCAACCGTCCATCAAAGTAGAGATTATTAGGAAATATTCTTTTATACTTAATTTAATAAGTCACCAAATATATCATGGAATAGCAATATTCCAATAAGAAAACTGATTAATATAAGACCACATAATAGGAAAGAAATAATTTTCTTACAATAATGGTTTAAAAATGCATCGTTGGCGATTCCTTACATAGTCAAGAAACGGATTAGTAAACCATTCGAGTGGGAATTATTTCTCAGTTTGGTTCGTGTTAGATAAACAAACTCAAAGCCTAGATTATAATGTAAATATTCTGAAAACCCCCTTATTGGCTCTGAGGGGGAGAATCCAGATAATGCAAATGAGGTGTACCGGAAAGTGATCACTGTATTTAGGCCTATGTCCAATGTTGCAAAAAAGGTTCAACTAGTCCCGAATCAACTAGTTAGACAACACCGGACATGCAAGCAAAGATCCCGGGCTCGATTTAGAAGCCCGGACAAGTGAACCCAAACCGCGCATTAGACCCAAACCGCTAGCAATGGGAGTCGGACAAGTGAACCCAAACCGCGCATTAGACCCTGGTCTAGCGTACGACGCCACGGTTCAGGATAAACCATCTCCGTTCCATGAACCTCACGCATGCATGCACATTTATCAACTTATCATCCATCACCAAATCCACTAAAACCGACTGCTCTAAACCTTCACCTGAAATCAGTTATCCCTCCTTGATTTCCTTGCATGACGCGTCAGTGAATATCACAGTTAAGTCCATTACGGTCGAGCGAACACTTACCAATGTGGGAGATGGTGCTTCGACGTACGAGGCTGTGCTGATTTCCCCAAAGGGGTTACAGTAATTCTGTGAACGTAACATGTTGGAGCGCCATCTGAATTCAATACACAGTCATGAGTCATGGGTGTTGGTTAAATAAATTGCCACATGTTCATATATTTTATCATGTTGGCGTTGCTGTATATTTACTGGTTACTATTTCAATAAGGTGAAGGAAGAAAGAAAGAAACATAGGTACGGTGGCTAGAAGGGGCGGAGATTTAAAATAAAATCAGAAGACTTAAATAAAAGGCATAAAAATTATAATGGAAACAAATTTGCCTCTAAATTTTGTATGGTGAAAAAGAAATGACAAATTCAGTTTAATTGAATAGTTTGGACTAAGTTGATCCGAAAGGTACAACACATATCCCCATCAAAATCTATGATGGAATATTATTATCTTTATTAAGTATTGTTCTTAGTCATGTTCTTGGAGAAAGTGATATGGATTTGAAGACTGCTTTTGTGGCTCGTTTAATACGGTAGTCGATCATGTCACCTTTCTGTTTTTGAATGTACTTTTGGGTTTTCGTTTTTTAATACGAGTAGTCATGTCACCTTTCCGCCTTCTGTGTTTCTTTTTTTTAATACGAGTAGTCATGTCACCTTTCTGCCTTCTGTGTTTCTGTTTTTTAATACGAGTACTTCCCAATTTTAAAATGAAATTCAGTATAGTGGTTGAGAGAGGGTGAAATTTCATTTATTTAGTTTTAGATGAATTTGAATGTTTTCATTTATATTGATCCAAATTAATAAATCAGTAATCTTTTTTTTTTCATCTAATCAAATTTAAAGCATGTTGAACCCTGGACTAATACCCTGGAGTACATTTATGTGAAAATAGTAATGGAATAGTCCTCATGCTCTGAACTAACACAGGTACCTCATTGGTCTTCACATATTAGTTATTTGACGTCTATGTGATCTTAGAGGCTGCCTTAATTCACTCTTTTAGTAATGCAACTTGTGGTCTGTGTTTGTTTCTAATATGTTATTTCTTTCCCCTGACTTTAGTTTTAATTTCGTGTTGCTATATTATGATTTCATGTTGTTGTCAAGTACATGTTGAAACACTATTATTTGCATTTATTCCTAGGAAACTTATATAGAGTGATTTCTTTATGACTTTATCCATCCGTTGTCAGAGATTTACAACATTTCCTTCAAAGTTATATAATCCTATTGTGATTAGAAAATAGTATATACTTTGTAATGAAGCTAAAATATACTCCATGGTATTTTATGTCCTATTATTTCGTCATAACTTTATTCATCCGTTGTTTTGCTTCTTTCGAGCAGCACCTGATGCTTGTTAGTTCCATTTGATGGATTTAAGTTGGGACCTCTTCAATTTGGATCTCATATATATGCAGGAAAAGCAGGACATCTTAGAGGATAGAGGAACGGATGTTGAAGGAGATCAAAGAAATTGAAGCAAATACAAGAAAACAATGATAACCTATACCTCAAGGAAAATCTACTGGAATCGAAGCCGCTGAGGCCAAATACCACCCGTATTTTGAACCTCTAGATAGTGAGGTATTTTTTGCCATTTTTTCTTAGTTATACACTAATTTCTTATCCCTGTACTTCCATGTCCTTTTGGCATGACCAGAGACATATTATTGTTGCTGACAAAGGGAACCTACACATTGGTTCTTCAGTTCATCCTCTGTAAGTCAACTCTTCTATGTTCCCAATATGAGGGTTGTTTGGTGTCAGTACTATGCAAGGTAAACTCTTTCTATTATATTCGGTGACCCACGCGTGGGTATATATTTGGTGGCTCTTCACCGTACTATTCAATGTTTTAGCAACTGCTTGAATAATCATAAGCATTGAGTCCTGTCATCTACCAAAGGGTTTTTTATTGGCATATTATTCATATAACATACCCAAATAGTGTGTTGTGATAAGGCTTAGGCTACGGTCTTTTAACTTTCTGCAATTGTTCAGTAGATTTTGATTTGATAAAATTTTAGCATAGTTTAAATCATACTATTAGTATTTTTCCAGCCACTAACTTTTGTTTCAGAGATGTTTTTGTGTTTGATTTGTATTGTTTGGATGGACAAATTTTGATGACCATCCATCCCTGATCCCTCGAACACATGTACAAGAAGCGCGCCGAACTTGTACAACAAGATTAAATATTGTTTGATTATCTTAAATTAGTTTAGAGAAGTTCAATTAATTTGAAAAGAAAACCAAATGGCCTAAAGAGCCACAGATGGAACAATACGACACGTGTCTAAAGTTTGACATTCTGTTAGTTGATGAATTAGCACACACTTTCGTTTCTAAAAAGAAGTTACAAGCAAAGTAAAGAAGGCTTTTTTTTTTATGGTAATCAACTGAACAAGAGTAACAGTAAAAAAGACTTCGGCCCTGTTTACTAGAGCTTATTTCTTGATGTACTGAACTGAACTGAACTAAACTGAATTGAATTGAAGTGAACTGAACTGAACTGAATTGAACTAAACTGAACTGAACTGAAAATTGATGTATTGAAAAGTGGAATCAACATGACTGAATTAACCTGAATTTCATCAAATTGCATTTTCACTGAACTGAACTGAACTGAACTGAACTGAACTGAACTGAACTGAATTGAACTGAATTGAACTGAACTGCACTGAATTGAACTGAACTGATCTACAGATAAGCTCTGGTAAACAGGGCCTTCTTGTTTTTTGTTTTTTTTTTTTGTGCATTCTTACAGCTTCACAGCTTTACATCTCTACACAAGAGCACATCTCAGTGTTACTACAACAACATATCAGATCTCACAAAACCCAGTCTAGGTATATCTCCTATTACTATTAAATCTGATAATCTGATTATCGTTGGTTTTAAACCTATAGTGATTGCCACTGGAAACTGTTTTTACTAGTTGAATTACATCGTATTTATAGACAAGACAACCATGTTGCTAATGTTTTGGCCAAGCAGGCATGCATCCTAATTTAAGAAATGATGATATGAAAAAATCATGCTTCTTGATTGGTGATGAAGGAATATATCAAACTTTCTAATTTTAAAAAGAAAATGGTGATATTGATGACATTTATCATTCTCAACTGCAAACTTTTGAAGGAACTAATTCCCCGACTTCAATTCCTTACTGACTCCAAGTCACAAGTACCAAGAAAATGCGAACAAGAAAGTACCAACAACTAACCATCCAACTTCTTTGTCTCCATCAAGTTTTAAGATTAATCTAGTCAAGTCCACTCATTATACATACTGCATTCAAACACTAAAATAAATTTGTAGGTTAGTCATGATGGAGCGCCAGGTGGACAATGGTGGTTCAAATGAGGACTGTCGCACATTATTACGACTTGGTAACTCTATCAGGGTCTAAGGGTTAGGAAGTCATAATATCTGGTGCAGGCTCGGGCGTTTATGGGTTGCGAGATCCTAACCTAGATAGCACACTGCCTACTGAAAAAGTGAAAATGACGAATATTGATTGGAACCCTAGGTTTCTATTTCGAAACCTAAATAGGTAGGGAGAGACTGGTTCATGTCCCGGAACTTGGTCTGGAACTAAGCACGGGACATGAATAAAGAACGTGGACCTAGTCGCGAGATCAACACATGCGTTGGATCTTTATTATTTAGAATCGTGGGAGCTTACGAATGAGAAATGCATGAATGCTGTTATACAGAATTGCCACTTTATTGCCATTTTATTTAAAACCGGTGCTCCAATTGCTTTGCTATTATTTCAGTATAGGACAAAAAATGTTGGTCAATTTAGTCGGAAAAAATCTCCTATTAGTCTAACTTCCTCATTGAGCTAATCTGGGTTTCGACTTGTCGGTTCTCAAAATTCTCTTAATTTGTCAAATTAGTATGAATGAATTTTTTTCCCTTAGTGAGTTTATAACTTCATCATTTGTTATCCCCTAAGGTTATCACCTTCAACCATATTTTAAAAGATGCAATTGTATCTAAGTTACGACTCCCTATTTTGTTTATTATTTTCGATTTTATGGGCTCATGTGATTGATAAAAATCCCCCCACATAGATTTTAAAAGAAAAGAAATAAATGATCTGATAAACGATTGTGAGTTTAATGTTTGTACGTACGTACATGTTAATTTAGAGGTCAACCACGCTAGTTTTGGTACTCATGAAATTTGTATCACATATCTATTGTTATATGATACTGATAATTAATGTAAATTTACACGTTATTTCTTAAAACTTGATGTTATAAACTATTATTATTTGATACTGATAATTAATGCAAATTTACACGTTATTTCTTAAAACTTGACGTTGTAAATAAGGAACGTGTATTTATATGGTAGGTATCCTTTGACTTATGATACATTTATTTGGTCAAGTTTAATTTCAAAAACTTTTGTAAATGTGACGCGTGTGGTCTTTTTCGATAAATCTGTTGAATTGATTTTTTATTTACTATAGATGCCATACAAAATATATATAATTACATATATTATTCACTGGAATGGTGTAAGAAATTTAATATTTTCAAGAATCTATAAAGTTTCATAAAATTAAAAAAATTCTAAACCTTTAGACTATATTCTCATTATCTTATTTTTTATTGAGCTAAACTGAAATAAATTTAAATTAATATTTAAAAAAAATACTTGTATTACATATCTATTATTATATGATACTGATAACTAATGCAAATTTATACGTTATTTCTTAAAACTGGACCATATAAATAAGGAACGCGTATTTATATGGTAGGTATCCTTTGACTTATGATGCATTTATTTGGTCAAGTGGCTCTTGTAAATGTGACACATGTGGTCTTTTTCAATAAACCTTTTGAATTGATTTTTAATTACTATAGGTGTCATACAAAAATATATAAATGCATATATTATTCACTTAAATGGTGTAAAACGTTTAAAATTTTCAAGAATCTACAAAGTTTCATAAATTAAAAAAAATTCTAAGCCTTTAAACTATATTCTCATCATCTTGTTTTTTACAGAACTAAACTGAAATAAATTAAAATATAACGTTATTGAAAAATTAATTATTAAATTATATTTCCACCTAACTCTACAAATAAATTTAAGCGAAGGAAATTTGACGCATTAATTTGTATAAACACATTAATCAATTCAAATCTTAATGATAGAATATTTATATCACTTTCAAACGAAAGTGATAGATAATTATTACCAAAAACAGTATTGGTCAAAAGAAAGTATTCGAAATGGCAACAAACCAGTCCAACAAAGTCATAGCAGCCTAGAATCTGGAAGACAAGCACAGAGAGAGCAGCACACGTGCTGTCTCTTCGGCGGCATAGATCTCACCAAACACCAGCAGCTGCTCCGCCACCGCTAGCTTCCGCCGCTTCTCGGCCGCCGTCTCCTCCCCTGCGTCTGCACGGAGCCTCTTCCCGTGTCGGAGCCCACATGCATTGCACAGAGACTGCACGCACAATACACGGCCAAAAGAAAAAAAGGAAAATCAGATCGATCCAAATAAAATTCAACCAAAAAACATAAAACACATTGCACAGAGACTGCACGCACAAAACGAACAAAAGAAAAAACAGCAAATTAGATCGATCAATCGACCAAATGAAATCAATCCAATAAAAAAATGCATTGCACATAGATTGCACGGACAACACGAACAAAAGAAAAAATAGAAAATTCGATCGATTGATCGACCAAATGAAATCAATCAAAAAAAATGTTTTTAGAGATGAAACTTACGCCTCGCCCCGCTGGATCCCTCCGCCACATCGGCGTCGTTGTTGTCCGGCACTCCAAGCAGGTTCTCTCCGCCGGTGCTGTCATTTCCACGGGAGAAAGTTAAAGGGGAGTTTTTTGTGAAATGTAACGCTAGGAGTGATATATATATAGGGGTGGGAGAAAAGGGAATCGGCCGACCAGATCTGGACCCGTACGAGGATAAATCCTATATGTTGGGTTTGGGCCCGCCAAGCAATGACTTAATTTGAAGGTGGCAATGATCGGATATATAGATCCACGTGGCGTCTAGGAATTGCATGCTCACACGATGCACGGTGCCGAGTATTTTATTTTTGGTAAATGATTCCGTGCGCGCACATCCACGCCTACCTTACTGTGCAACTGCCCAGGGCCGGCCCAAGACCAGTGCGGGCTGTGTGACCGCACAAGGCCCGCATCTGGAAAGGGCCCAAAATTCTTGGTCTCGTTTATTAATTATACGTATGGTAATTTTGAATAGCATAATTGTGTCTTTATACGTATGGTATTATTTCTTAAAAAATTATTTGTACTTAGCATTTATTAAAAGGTCCTTTAATTTCTGAATTTTCATGTTTGGTTAAATCCTTTTGTTTTTAAATATGGAAAACAGATAAAAAATAATTTGGTAAAATAGAGTAGAATGGATTAAATAATTTATAGTCTTTTCATAAAAAATATATATAATAGTGCCTAGGATTTCATAATTTTTATTAATAATTAACTGATATTATTCTTATGTATAAAATTGTATTAAAAGTGAGGGGCTAAAATATCTCGCGCACGGGGTCTCAAAATAGTTTGGACCGGTCCTGCAACTGCCCCATTTCGATCAGTTCGATTCCCCATGGCCAATGATGATGGTGGAGAAATTCCAGGCGACGGCGGAGTGACTCCACGGAATGGATCGAGGACCGATTCTAGGCGACGGAAACGACCGAAGCAGCTGCGCCGTTTCTGATCTGCTCTGCCGGAGAATGGACCGGCCGCTGCCATATAGAACGCGAGGACCCCACGCCAGTGACGGCCGCCGTGGTGTGTATTATGGCAGAACCGTGTCGGAAGAGATTGAAGGCCGTGTGTTTGGAAATAGGAAGGGCCTCATTATCAGAGGTTGTAGCTAGCTGTTCTCAAGCACGGGGAGGTGGGTGGGTGGAATTTGGTGCTTGAAGCCATGGTTGCGGGCGTGGTGTTGCTGACATGGCCGAAAGGTGCCGACCATTTTGAGAATGCGAGACTGGTTGTTAATGAGCGGTCTAAGCGTGCAAGGGAGGACCTGTGGCGGCTCCCGACTCGGCCATGTTAGATCGCATTTTGGCACAGTCGGTGAGCATGTCTGATGATCATCACCGTCAGAGGGCTCGGCCTGCGGCGATGCAGAATGTCATCTCAGGGGTGATGTCTGCAATTCTAAACTCTCCATTCACACGTTTGATCCTTTGAAGTTTGTGGTAGTATCAAGACTTTTAATTTTGTCTAGTAAATTAAAGCCACTTTGTGGATTATCAAGATTTAACGATTTGTAGCTTTTGATGGATCAAAAAAAAGTCTCGATGATCCCTAGGTATTATAGCACCGTCTGTCTGAACACACCTTGGTTGATTGCTGATCATTCAGGAAGTACGTGAAGAAACTAATAAAAGTGGAATGAAATTAAGTACACAATCGAATAGGCACGACTTCTCGTAGTTTTTATATTTTATTTTTGTGGGTGCAGATTTGTTAGTAAAATTATTATTATTACAAAGCAAAATATTACAGGTAAAAGAGAGACAAATGTAAGCCGAAAATATGAATTGAATTGGGTTGTATATGTATTTTTTTAATTATTGGAAAGACACATTTTTAAGGGTGTATATAGTTTCAAAACACGTGACTCTTAAATGTTAAAATGGGTGTTGTGTCTATGAGATGGATCATTTAATTCTATAATTAGGGACTGAGTGATGAAAGAACAATGGCAAGAACTGAGTGACACATTTTTGGATCAATACTGAAACCACTTTATTACTCTCTTTTTTAGATTCGGGTTGAAAAGGTGAGCGACACGTTTATGGATCAAAACCAAAACCAAAACCACTTAGTCTCTCTTTGTTTTTTGATTTTGGGTTGAAAAAGTGAGCGTATATTTCTGTCAACCAAATTCAATTTCACCTAGATGAGATTTGTTGTGAATCATTTAGATGTTGTTGTTGTTATAACCGGGTTGAGGATGTCAACATTTTCAATGAAAAGCATATTAGAGAAATACGATAAGTTCTCTTTTTAAAATACCATAGTACTGCTCCTACAGAATCGAAAATATAAATTAAAGAAAATGATGATTATTCCATGTTTTCATTATATCATGTCTTTGATTTGTTTTTTGTTTTTTTTTTTTGATAAAAACCTGCAATATTATATTAAGCACACACACCATATATAGTTACATTTCCAAGAGTTAGCAGCATCATGTTCTTGCTTAACCTGTTCTCTTGGAACTTTAACACAACTGAAGAAATTAAACATACAAGCTAAACTAATAATATCTTGCAGAATTGCATCAATCTCCCAGTAGTTTGAGCTGCCTGCAACCATAATCTGCTGTTGTAATATTAGTGAATCTGTATGAATACAGATTTTCCTTACATTCAGTCTTTCTGCCTCTTGAATCCCCAATAAGCATGCCATTGCCTCTGCTTGGAGTGCTGAAGAAGCTTGGAAATGAGTTACTGACCTTGCTTTGCAAATCCCTGTTCCAACCTGTATTATCGACCATTCTGCTGAACCATGCATACTCAAGATGCCATGCATACTCGAATCAAAGTGTTAAATTTGAAATTAATTCCTAATTTAATTAATATGAATACGAAGCGAATCAAATGTTAAGGTCTATTTGGTCGAAAGTTTGGTGTTGATATGAGAAAATGCCGCTTCTTGATTGGTGAAGAAATTACTTTTTAATGAAGGAATATATCAAACTTTCTAATTTAAAAAAGAAAATGATGATAGACTCTTGAAGAAACTCCTCATTTTATGCTTTTGAAGGAACTAATTTCTCAGCTTCAATTCCTAACTGACTCCAAGTCACAAGTACCTAGAAAATGTGAACAAGAAAGTACCAACAACTAACCATCCAACTTCATCATTTCCATCAAGTTATAAGATAATTAATCTAGCCAAGTCCACTCCTTACACATACTGCATTCAAACACTAAAATACCTTTATAGGTTGGTCGTGATGGAGCACCAGGTGGACAATGGTTGTTCAAATAAGGACCGCCGAATATTATTACGACTTTGTAACTCTTTCAGGGTCTAAGGGTAAGGAAGTCGTAATCTCTGGTGAAGGCTTGGGCGTTTATGGGTTGCGAGATCGTAACCTGGATAACACACTGCCTACTAAAATGATGGATGTTGAACAAAACCCTAGGTTTCTATTTCGTAACCTAAATAGGCAAAGAGAGACTAGTTCATGTCCCGGAACTTGGTCTGGAACTAAGCACGGAACATGAACAAAGAACGTGAACCTAGTTGCGAGATCAACACATGCATAGGATCTTTATTATTTAGAACCGTGGGACCTTACGAATGAGAAATGCAGAATGATGTTATACATAATTGCCACTTTATTGCCATTTATTTAAAACCGGTGCTCCAATTGTTTTGCGATTATTTCGGTATAGGACAAAAAATGTTGGTCAATTTAGTCGAAAAAATTCTCCTATTAGTCCGACTTCCTCACTGAGCTAATATGGGTTTCGACTTGTCGGTTCTCAAAAATTCTCTTAATTTCTCCAATTAATATGAATGAATTTCTTTGCCTTAGTGAGTTTATAGCTTCATTATTTGTTATCCCCTAAGGTTATCACCTCCAACCATCTTTTAGAAGATGCATTTGTATCTAAGTTACAGCTCTCTATTTTGTTTATTATTTTCGATTTTTTGGGCTCAGGGTGATTAATAAAAATCCCCCCACATAGATTTTAAAAGAAAAGGAATAAATGAGCTGATAAACAATTGTGAGTTTAATGTTTGTACGTACATGTTAATTTAGAGGTCAACCATGCTAGTTTTGGTACTCATGAGATTTGTATCACATATCTATTATTATATGATACTGATAATTAATGCAAATTTGTACGTTATTTCTTAAAACTTGACGTCATGAACTATTATTATATGATACTGATAATTAATGCAAATTTACACGTTATTTCTTAAAACTGGACGTTATAAATAAGGAACATGTATTTTTATGATATAATGATAGGTATCCTTTGAATTATGAAGCATTTATTTGATCAAGTATCTTTTCAAAAACTCATGTAAATGTGACGCATGTGGCCTTTTTCAATAAATCTTTTGAATTGATTTTTAATTACTATAGGTGTCATAGAAAAATATATAATTACATATATTATTCACTGAAATGGTGTTAAAAACTTAAAATTTTCAAGAATCTATAAACTTTCATAAAATAAATAAAAAATTTAACCTTTAAACCATATTCTTAATACCTTATTTTTTACTGAACTAAACTTAAATAAATTTAAAATGTAATGTTTTAAAAAAAATTAATTATTAAATTAGCGTAAATTTTATCAAATTATATTTCCACCTAACTCTACAAATAAATTCAAGCGAAGGCAATCTGACGCAGTAATTTGTATAGACACATTAATCAATACAAATCTTAATGATAGAATATTTATATCACTACAAATCCTAAACAGTATTGGTCAAAAGAAAGTATTCGAAATGGCAACAAACCAGTATTGGTCAAAAGAAAGTATTCAAAATGGCAACAAACCAGTCAAACAAAGTCATAGCAGCCTAAAATCTGGAAGACGAGCAGAGAGAGCAGCACACGTGCTGTCTCTTCGGCGGCATATATCTCACCGAAAACCAGCAACTGCTCCGCCACCGCTAGCTTCCGCCGCTTCTTGGCCATTGTCTCCTCCTCTGCCTCTGCACGACGCCTCTTCCCGTGCCGGAGCCCACACTCGTTGCACAGAGACTGCACGCACAACACATGGCCAAAAGAAAAAACAGAAAATCAGATCGATCCAAATGAAATTCAACCAAAAAAAACAAAAACACATTGCACAGAAACTGCACGCACAACACGAACAAAAGAAAAAAATAGAAAATCAAATCGATCGATCGATCGATCAAATGAAATCAATCCGAAAACAAATGTCTTTGGAGATGACACTTACACCTTGTCCCGCTGGATCCCTACGCCACATCGGCGTCGTTGTTGTCCGGCACTCCAAGCAGGATCTCTCTGTCGGCGCTGTCATTTCCATGGGAGAAAGTTAAAGGGGAGTTTTTTGTGAAAGGTAAGGCGTTGGGGGTGATATATAGGGGTGGGAAAAAAGGAAACCGACCGACCAGATCTGGACCAGGATAAACCCTATATGTTGGGTTTGGGCCCGCCGAGCAATGACTTAATTTGAAGGTGGCAATGATCGGATAGATCCACGTGGCGGCTAGGAATTGCATGCACGCACGTTGCACGGTAGGGGTGTTCAAAACCGGGTACCCGGACTTTCGGGTACCCGCACATCCGGGTACCCGCATGTGCGGGTAGATTAAAAGGCGGCCCGTGACCCGACCCGGAAGAACAGGGTACCCGGAAGTGCGGGTACCCGAAATAGCGGGCCGGGTTTCAGGGTACCCGCCGACCCGGTTGTTACAATATGTTAATATTTTTTAGGTATTTGATCCTAACAAATCGGTTTAATTAACCCACGTATTATGTTTTAAATAGACAAAGTTAAGAAATTTCTTTCAAACATGAAAAATGAATGTAAGAAAAAATGTGTAAAAGAAAATTACTAAGAGTATAAAACTACGCATAACATTTTCACAAAAAAGATTTGTATTCACTTAAAGAATTCAATTTAAATATCTATTTGCACGGAAAAAATTTAACAAATTATTGTTTAAGTTGAAGGTTTATTTAAAGAGAGTAAATATTATACATTATATATGAACTAGACTATCCATGGAAAATCAATTGTAATACATACAAACTTAATTATTCTCGATATTGCCTACAAATTATGTATAATCTTAAGTATCTTGTATTGAGTTGAGAAGTTCAAGAGGGTAAATTCATTTCCCATGCCCAACATTACAAATATAAGTGATATTTAACATTAATATTTAACAAATAAATATATACAATACCGGGTTCCGGGTACCCGGAAAAAACATTTGTGTGACCCGGACCCGGACCCGGAAAAGTGTATAATATTCGGGCCGGGTACCCGACCCGGAAAAATAAAAATTACCCGGTTAGTTTATGCCGGGTCGGCGGGTCAACGGGCCGGGTAGTGCGGGTCGGGTATTTTTGAACACCCCTATTGCACGGTGCCGAGTATTTTACTTTTGGTGAATGATTCCGTGTGCGCACATCCACGCCTACCTTACTGTGCAACTTCCCAATTCAATCAGTTCGATTCCCCGATGGCCAGTGATGATGGTGGAGAAGTTCCAGGCGACGGCGGAGCGACTCCACACAACGGATCGATGACTGATTCCATGCGACGGAAACAACCGGAGCAGTCGTCCAAAACAGAGAGCACGTCTCTGTGATCCCTTGTGTCAGGACAAGGCGGGGGGGATTGCATCAACCTGAATCTCTCATCCTCAAAGTTAAACGTAAGAATATCCTCTGAATTTTCTTCCACCCAATAATACATACCGTTCACAAACAGTCCATTCGCTTTGAACCATCTTCCTGCTCCCATTTTCCATGAAAACCTCGCTCCAGCTGTTTGTGCTCAGTCTGTAAATCTCGGCAACACGCACGGCGGCGGCCCACGGCTCCCAAACCCTAACCACTTTGTAATTGTTACTGGACGAATAAAAACCAAAGCCCATGTAGTTGCTACAATAGTCATACCAATCATAACCAAAGCCCATGTAGTTTTTACAACCTTTTGTTACAAACAGATTAAATCAACGGGATAGAACTGATATTTCATACAAATTACAGAAGTTTGTATGAATGGAGAAAGGGCAGAAATGAAGAGGAAGAAGGAGATACAGTTCAGTGGGAGAGAAATCTAACTACTAACTGCCTTAAGCAAATTACAAACAATGTGCAAAATTCATGAATGATCCTCTAACTTTACCAATACTGCCTATATCTAAACCACCAGCATGCCACCAGTTAGCAACGGTCAACACACTTTGACTCACAAAGCAAAAAGACTATTTTGCCCCTTTGTCTAAGAGCTCGGTGTGACAATCCCTCCTCCTTAAAAACCAGCTTGTCCTCAAGCTGGCCAGAATTTCAAAAATAACACTGCAGAGCACTTGGCTGGAAATGGTAAGAAAAGTCTGCACATGAATATCTCTGTAGCAAACTTGCCCAAGTTACATCCTGTTGCCATTAAAAGACAAAACTCCATTCTTGAATGTAATGATCTTTCCCACGTTTTGTCATCTTGCCAAAGTTTGGAAGCATTCCCAGAAATGATCCTTGAATAGCTGAGCTGCTGCAATATTACAAAAAGAGAATTTGATCCAACTTTCCTTCAGTTTGTGCACACAAGCTGTGATAGAAAAACTCATGATCTCCTGCAATAATTTCCAAACATCAGTTCCCCCTCTGAAAATCCACTCCTCCAAGAACAGTGTCCCTCCAGTCAACAAAATAGCTCTCTTGAATTTCTGAAAAATTGCTTCAGATTTTAGAAAATGCTGCTTTGCTGCAACTTTTCTTCCCAGTGTACTCCTCCAACGGTGACATTTAACTCATGAAACTGATCATCTTTTTCCTCAACAGATTGACATTTTACAGAATCAAAAGCAAGCCGAGACGCGAACTTTGGTCCACCCTTAAAAACCCATATCTTCCCATATTGCTGCATCTCAGAGGTAATCATTATAGAGCTAGTACTCTTAGTCTCAAAGAGTTCTGTCATCACCACAAGCTGGTCAACAAAGAGCATTTTGTCTGTTGTAAATCGATGATCAACTAAAAGGCTGATAATCTTTTCTGTTGCACTCTCCAGATCACTAAAACATTCACCAACACATACCATTTGAATATAGAAATCAGGGAGAATATGAAAGCTAAACTCCTGACATTCCACTCCACTTAATCTGACCTCAAGCTTTAATTTAAAAGAGAGGTGATTGTGTTAATTGCTAAATGACAGCTCAGAACTGCGATAACTGAATAATTTCCCTGAGCACTAACTGGAGAGAACAAGAATTCCAGAAATGAAGATATGCCCGGATCCTTAACTACTGAGCTCAAGAGTTCCAAAATTTTAGTAAAAAGTTCTGAAATCTGAACTTCAAGAGAATAATCTTTCTCACTCCATGTTGTTCCCGAAATAACACTCTTAGCAAGACATGTATCTGAGAGCTTCTTGGTTTGAAAATGGGACTGCATATCAAGCTCTATCTGATCAGTATCTCAATCTGCAACACTTCCTTTATTACTCAGGAGTTCCCTCCCCCTTTCAAAATGAAGCTTGGCCTCAAGCTTTAAAACGCGAAAATAATTAACTCCACAAGCATCAAAAGGAAAATTATAGCTCCTTGTACCACCTTTGAAAATCCAAATTTTCCTCAAGAACAAATTTCCTCCCTTGATCTCATAAGGAATAGCAGCACCGGTATTATAGTAACAAGAATAAGATCTCGGAAAAAATTCAAATTCATCCTGATAAGGAGGAGGGATTGTCACACCGTCATCACGTTTAGATTCGTCCTGGCGGTGATGCGCTTGTCCGCTGCCCGTGCGGTTACCTAAAATTACCGGTGATTCTAGGTGGAATGGTGGATAACCGCCTGTGCTGCTACCGGAGCAGCCGGCGTCGATTTTCTCCGCCTTAAAGCGCTGCAGCAAAGACTGGCTCTGGTGATTGAATTGCTGCTCCAGCTCGACCTTTGAATAATGCATCTCCATTGCTCTCGATTCACATCCGCGCTCGTTCGCCGTGGAAAATAGCCCATCTCTCGGTGACCGTTCAGTTCTCCGGCGCAAGCTCGACTCTCCGAAGCGGTTACAACCATAGCTCAACTCTCCGGAACGGTTCCTGTGTCTGATCTCCTCCGGACAGTGGTGTGCAAAACCAAAATCCTCGCGATTGCCGAACTGCCCGAGGAACTCCGGCGTGAATTGTAGTGGCGCGTCGTTGAGCGCGCTGCTGCTAGCTCCACCGGAATCGAGTTCCACCTTTACAAAACTCCTAGGGATTTCCGATGCCGGTTATAGATAAATGAATTGTGTAATGGTTGATTTCTTCATTGATCAAATGCTGTATTTATACAAAGACTGTACAACTAATTACCTAGAATAACTATATTGATTGACAGCAATTACAACTCTATAATTAGGAAAAGAATATTAAATCTAATTCTGTAATATTTAGTAATATTCCAGAAAGACAATGCTAGCTGTACACAATCTCTAATACCCTCCCGCAAGCTCACGATCGGGAACGAACGAGAAGCTTGGACGTCAAAGACTTGAACCGAGAGGAACTCAAAGCCTTAGAGCATGTACAATGGAAGCCCCAAAGAGAGTCCCAAAATTGCTTGAGACTCCATTTCTTCCACAATGGGAGTCCCATCAGAAAAATGGAGAAAGGGATCCGTGATGTGGCATGGAATTGTCTTCTCTCATGAAGACTCAAAAGAGAGTCCCGTTGTGTGCCAATTTGGCAAAAAATAAATTATTCAACATCAAACATGGACCCCGCATTTAATCCAATGGCCCTCATTCATTTAATCCAATGGTCCAAATAATTCCAACGGCTCTTTAATTTTCAGCATATCCATTCCCAACGGAAACTTTGCATCATGATTTTGATTTGAAAAACTTTCAATTTTTTTAAATTTGATTTCACCAACGGATTTATTTTAATTTTGTCTATATATAGAGCCCAATATTGGGCATCATTTGACACACCATTCTACAAACCTCCTTCATTCTATACCCGATTTTCTTTTCTCTTTCAATTGAAATTTTTCTTGATCATGGAAATTTCTTGATCATTTGACACACCATTCTACAAACCTCCTTCATTCTATACATGAAATTTTTTCATGTATTATCTATTTTAAAGATTGTAATTTTCCCTTTATTTCTACTTATGTAAAAGTTGTCCTTAAATATCACTCTTTATATATATATATACATATATATATATATTTATTTATATATATATGTGTGTGTGTAATATCACCCTTATTCATGAAGATAGTGCTCTTATTTTCATTACTTAAATAAATAAATAGTTATGAAATAAGACAATTAATTTGTTTACATTAATACAAAATTTATTATTCATGTAACTAATTATATTAATACATTCATACTACAATAAATGATATACATATGAAAAACAAAATGAGTTGGAAATAAGTGAATCATGTAGGACCACAAAAATCTGATGTGGCCAAGACTGGATGATATGGACAAGACTGGATGACTGTGGGGTTAGGAGCTGTTGGGAGGAGAAAGTGATTGGGACTCAAATGAGTCCCAACGAATGCACATGCTCTTAGTGAAGATATCAGCAACTTGATTAACGGAATTGACATGACGAACAACAAGCTCACCAGCCTGGACTTGCTCTCGAACAAAGTGATAATCAATCTTAATATGCTTGGAGCGCTGATGAAAAACTGGATTTGCAGCAAGAAAAGTAGCACTAAGATTGTCACAAAGGAGAATAGGAGAACCAGGCAAAGAAACATCCATCTCAGCAAGAAGTTGTTGCAACCAAATAAGCTCAGCAGAAGCAAAAGCAAGGGCCCGATATTCAGCTTTAGTACTAGACCGGGCAACAACCTGTTGCTTGCGAGAAGGCCAACTCACTCCAATTGTTGCTGTCAATTCTCCCATTGTTGATGTCGATTCTCGAAGTGTTTCTCCCAATCGATTTTCTGATTAGTTGTCATGGTTGCCGAGGATCATGAAGCTCTGATACCAATTTGTTACAAACAGATTAAATCAACGGGATAGAACTGATATTTCATATAAATTACAGAAGTTTGTATGAATGGAGAAGGGGCATAAATGAAGAGGAAGAAGGAGATACAGTTCAGAGGGAGAGAAATCTAACTACTAACGGCCTTAAGCAGATTACACACAATGTGCAAAGTTCATGAATGATCCTCTAACTTTACCAATAATGCCTATATCTAAACCACCAGCACGCCACCAGTTAGCAACGGTCAACACACTTTGACTCACAAAGCAAAAAGACTATTTTGCCCATTTGTTTAAGAGCTCGGTGTGACACCTTTATCGACCCGAAAAAAGCCTGGAGAAAGGGTCATACCGAGCTCTTAGACAAATGGTATGACTCTTTCTCCAGGTTCTTTTCGAAAGGGTCATACATTCCTATTTGTAAATATATTAGCCTAATTCTATTTGTAAATATATTTATAACCCGTGTCAAAACCTTTTCCTACCGGTGAAGGGATTTTAAGGAAACTAAAATTTCTAGCTTAGATTTGATAAAGGTAAAAAAAAAATTATTGTTTTTTAACCTACTAAATTTTTCCACTTTTATCAAATGTTCTCAAATGGTTCTCATAGAGCATGTCCAACAGATTTTCTATTAATTTTTTAAAAAAAAACATAATGAAAGTTAATAATCTTTTCACCCTGAAAAGATGGGGAAATCAATGTTTTTTGTTTATTGATTCTCTACGTCATTGAATAAGTGTCGATTTATATATTTGCACATTCGTATTTTTCTTCGATTTGACTGATTAAATCTATGATTTTGTTGTTCACAACGATGTTTTGTTTACGATCTAATTTGAAGGTCAAGTTTTGTGATTTGTGTTTATTCTCGATCTGGTTATACGGATCGTGTTTTCCGGTCATTATCTTTGGTTATCGGTCATTACGGATTTGTTTTTATTGCACTTTGAAGAACACAAATCATGTTTTGGATCAAGTGGTGATGCGGTTGTAGCAAATTCTTGATTGGCGAAATGATTTATGCGGGAGACATTCCTCTATAGAAAGTGGATGTGGTTTCACGATGGCGGTGTTACACTTTTTATTGGATATCTCAAGCTATAATAGTACAGAATGGATAGGTCTGGTTGATATGTAGTTCGGTTATTTTTGTAATAAACTAGTTGAATTTGATGCCAGTTACATTCATTATAATCGATTATAGGCATTTCCTGTATCTTGAAAGAATTTATTTAAAAAAAATCAATAATTTCTATATTATATTTCCTTAGTAGTATTTCTATATGAGTCGGTTTCTGAGTAGACCGTCTAAGTTCTAAAAGAATATAGACCAAAGTCTGTTTCATAAACATTGAAACAAGGATATCCTTAATTTGCAATTTTTGAAACTATATAATTTGCGCGCGTATAGCAAGGAAAATATGACGCGCCCACCAATATTGTGGTCGGCTGCATTTGAAGCGGCTCATAATTACTGGAAAACAAAACACACATATGAATATGATCATGTGGATCCCACCAAACATGATCTTTTTCTAAAATTATGCACCTTTTATATTAAAAATACAACATTTTTAAAATTTTAAACATGAAGGTTCCAACCTGGAAGGTAAACTGCAAAAGTTAAACATGAAAGTTTTAACATTGAACATGAAGATCTTAACATGAAACATAAACATCAAAAGTTAAAACATGATTTTCATTATCAAACTTACAAGTAGAAAATACTCATGATTTAAAACATGAAAGTTTTAATATGGAAAATAAAAGGAAAAGTTAAAACATGAAGATTTTAACATTGAACATATACCACAAAAGTTAAAACTGGGAGATTTTGCAGGTATATAGAATATGCAGGTTTTATGATTGAACATGCAGGTTTATGATAAAACATGCAAGGAGATGAAACATGCATGTTTTATCATAAAACCTACAAAGGAGATAGAACATGCAGGTTTTTTGATAGAAATTGCACACTTTAAGATATAACATGGAGGGAGATAGAACATGCATGTTTTATCGTAAAACCTACATGATTTATGATTGAACTTGTCGTTCCAAGTAGATAGAACATCCATGTTTTATGATAGAACTTGCAGTTTTTAAGATAGAACATCGAGGTTGATAGAATACGTAGGTTTTATGATAGAACCTGCAGCTTTAAGATATAACATGCAAGGAGATAGAACATGCATGTTTTATGATAGAACTTGCATGCTTTAAGATATAATATGCACGGAGATATAACATGCAAGTTTTATCATACAACACAGAGATAGAATATACAAGTTTTATCATAGAACTTGTATACTTTAAGCTTTAAGATATAAAATGAACATTTTAACATTTTAACATGATCAATTCAACACTAATCATCAACCTCAAACTAATCATCATCAATTCATTCAAATCATCATCATCATCATCATCATCAACAATTCACAAAAGAATCACCATCAACAACAAATTCATCATCACTATTCTTACCTCCACAACTTGACCACAACCACTGCAACCATCCGCGTGATAATCTGATCCACCACCGCGACTCAACCACGATAGATCAAAACGATTTGACCGGAGAATATGGCCGTCGTGCAATCGTCGTCGTTGTGAGATATCAATCTGTCGCCGTTGAAGAAAATTGCACGCAATCGCAGAGCCGATCGCCGCCGCCATCGCGCGATTGCAACTGCCTCTTTCAAATCCACGTTGCTTCAGCAATCGATAACCGCTCCGCCGCGAATCTGCCATCGCTGGGAAACTGCTCCACGAATCTGCTTCAACAATCGATAACCGTTCCACCGTGAATCTGCCATCGTTGAATTCATCTGCTGGATTGAGTACCAGCAACACACCGATTCGTTGAGTACGAGCAAAAGAATTCGTTCGCTAGATTCAATCGATTGGGGACGAAAATTGAAAGCGAGACAAAAATTGGGGATAAAAACTGACGAATGAATTGCAATGAACTAGTGCAGATGAATGGCTATATACTTCAGATGTTCACATGCGCGCGTGTTGTAAACAGTTGGAAATTGCAACGAAAACCCCGCTTTAATAAATGTTTGTAATTTAATCCCTGGTCTATATTCTAATAGCATATATTCTGATAGACCGTCTATTCCAAGACTTATTCTTTCTATACTATTTTAGATTGATCTCTTATTTTTGGCAAATTGGGTGTTGGAGAATTTGATGAGAGTTAGAAAGGTAATTTGACTCAGATTTTAAGCAAACTTTTTAAAATGTTTGTGCTCTAAAATTTCTTATACAATATGCATATATAAAGATTTTCTCCTTCTCTCTTCTCAGTTTTCTGTTATGGAGAATCAATATATATTCGAGAAAATCTCAAAACTTGAATTGAATCTCTATTATATCAAAATTGTTGGACTTCCTCCATCGAGTACATTGGCAATGTTCGCCAAACTGCCCTAAATTGATTAAGTATCGAGCCCCTGAAGGTTCGAAAAACAACGGCGGAGAGACCGGTGCCGCGAAGGAGGTGTCAAGGAGATTTGTGATGCCAGGAAAAGAAAAGAAGGGTCCAAAGATTTATATTTTCAAGATTTATTAGAAAGTGAAAGGAAGGAAGGGAAGAAATAAAAGATAGCGAGGAAGATTACCGGTACCGATAATTTTATAATATCTTTATTTAAATTTGGGAAAATTCTGCGTGTCGCTTAAACAAGTAATTTTACAATTTCATGTAGAGTTGGTCTCTTGGGTGACCGTCACTATATAGTGACCAGATTAAATTGCAAATAGGATATAAGTTTAAAAAATACGGAGGGACCAATTTGCAATTTCAGAAATTTTTAAAAAATCACGCGCTACAGTGTCAAGCCACGCGCTACAGTGCCGAGCCACTACAGTACCGATTTGCTACAGTGTCGAGTTGCTACAGTAAAATATAAACATGAACAGTTTAACTTAAAACATGAACATTTTGACTTAAAACATGTACATGAACATTTTAAGTTGAAACATGAACATTTTAACTTGAAACATAAAACATAAATATTTTAACTTAAAACATAAAACATGCACGTTTTAACGTGAAACGTGAACACTTTAACTTGAAACATAAAACATAAATATTTTAATTTAAAACATAAAACATGGACGTTTTAAAGTGAAACATGAACACTTTAACTTGAAACATAAAACATAAATATTTTAACTTAAAACATAAAACATGGACGTTTTAACGTGAAACATGGACACTTTAACTTGAAACATAAAATATAAAACATGGACGTTTTAACGTGAAACATGAACACTTTAACGTGAAACATGAACACTTTAACTTGAAACATGAACACTTTAATTTGAAACATAAAACATAAATATTTTAACTTAAAACATAAAACATGGACGTTTTAACGTGAAACATGGACACTTTAACTTGAAACATAAAACATGAACATTTTAACTTGAAACATGAACATTTTAACTTGAAACATAAAACATAAATATTTTAACTTAAAACATAAAACATGGACGTTTTAACGGGAAACATGGACGTTTTAACGTGAAACATGAACACTTTAACTTGAAACATTGAAGTACACTGTAGCAAATACTGTAGCGCACTGTAGAAAAACACTGTACACGCGCGGAAACACTGTAGCGCGTGATTTTTTTAAATTTTTAAAAATTACAAATTGGTCCCTCATTGATTTTCTTTATTGCACTATTTATAATTTAGTCCGGTCACTATATAGTGACGGTCACTCCCAAGACTTTTCCTTTCAGGTAATATAGACAAAAAAATTCTACTAGGCTTACCGTTGAACGATCCAACTGGACCAAAAGGATGTACCGCGCTTGGGGTTCCGAAACTTGAAATTCAAATTGAGTCCTATACCCGTAAATAACTCCAAATCAACGCCCTTTTCCCTAACACCCCATTTCCACTCTTCACATAAACCCTTTAAAAAGCCCCCACCTTTACTCTCCTCCTCATTCAAATCAGTCACGTTCAGAAGCGCACTTTCTCATTTTCCACCGAATTCTAGGGTTTTTGATTGATTCCCCCACACTCCGCCAACACCACCATGTTGAAGCCGGGCTCCAAGGCTGAAATTCGCCGCGGCCGCTACAAGGTGGCAGTGGACGCCGAGGAAGGCCGCCGCCGCAGGGAGGACAACATGGTGGAGATTCGGAAGAGCCGCCGCGAGGAAAGCCTCCAGAAGAAGCGCCGCGAGGGTTTACCCAACGGCCAGCCCTTCCCCCTTCAGGCAGATGCTCCTTCCCTCGATAAGAAGGTACTTCGATTCGATGCAGTTGAGATATGGATAGATTCGTCCTTTCTAGGGTTTTAAAACTCGTTCTTTGCTCTCGATTTGTATTTAGTTCTGATTTTGAAGCTTTTTATTGTGTTTTGTTTGTAGTTGGAGAATCTGCACACTATGGTTGCCGGTGTATGGACAAATGATGGCCCGGCTCAGCTCGAGGCGACGACTCAATTTCGAAAGCTCCTTTCCATTGGTTGGTTATTTTCCCAGTAGCTTTTAGAAATTTTAATCTGGATTGTGTTGATAAATATCAAAACTCTTGTGTTGATGTTTATTCGGTTGTAATTTGACAGAGAGGAGTCCTCCGATTCAGGAAGTGATCCAAGCAGGTGTTGTTCCCCGATTTGTTGAGTTTCTGATGAGGGAGGATTACCCTCAACTTCAGGTGTTGCGTCATTCCTTTCCCCATATATGTTGGGTCTTTGTTTCTGAATTTACTGTGCTTTAATGCTGTCTGTCCTTTCCAAAATGCAGTTTGAGGCTGCTTGGGCTCTCACTAATATTGCTTCTGGGACATCTGAGCACACTAAGGTTGTGATTGACCATGGTGCTGTCCCCATTTTTGTGAAACTTCTTAGTTCACCCAGTGATGATGTTCGCGAACAGGTAGAAAGAATAGGATTTATCAATCATATGGTGCTTATTATTGATTGGACCACTTTCTGCCTTTGTACATTACTTGTTCATCATACTCATGTACATTTTCTGTCCATTTGTATTTTTCATTACAGGCAGTTTGGGCTTTGGGTAATGTAGCTGGCGATTCTCCAAAATGTCGTGATCTTGTCCTTGGCAATGGAGCATTGATTCCCTTGTTGTCTCAATTGAATGAGCATGCTAAGTTGTCAATGTTGAGAAATGCGACCTGGACACTTTCTAATTTCTGCAGAGGCAAGCCTCAGCCTTCATTTGAGCAGGTCAGTCCATTGAGCTTTGAATCATTTGAAGCATGTTTTGTAGCCTTTCTTTTTTAAACTTCGATGCATGTGTAAAAAATTATTTGTACAGTTAATAGTTCTTTATGCTGTTATACTTTTGCTGTCCAGAACATGTCCAGAACTATCTGATTTCCATACACAGATTTTTAGCTTGTTATGTCTTGACGTTGACTACTTTATAACATCAAAATTTGGTTGTTGCAGACAAGCCCTGCTCTTCCAGTTCTTAGACTACTTGTGAATTCATCTGATGAAGAAGTCCTGACCGATGCTTGTTGGGCACTCTCTTATCTCTCTGATGGCACAAATGACAAAATCCAAGCTGTAATAGATTCTGGAGTCTGCCCTCGATTGGTTGAATTGTTGCAGTAAGTCGTGATTCTATATGAAATTGACCTGTACATTGTTCTTTTTAGGATTTGATATTTCAAATGGTTATGTTTTGTTTTATATTTCAGACATCCATCGCCATCTGTCTTAGTTCCTGCTCTGCGAACTGTTGGTAACATTGTCACTGGAGATGACAGTCAGACCCAGGTAACTATTGTAATTGTAGATCACAACTTCTGTCTTGGTTCCTACTCTGCTATTAAATTGCATTCTGATTCTTGGGAAAGTCTGGACTCAATGTGTATGGATGTTGGGGGTCGCTAGCTCTTGGGTAGGATTTAACATTTGTTGGATGCATTGAATTTTCCATCTATACAATTTTCAAGACCAGGTGCCTGTTCATCTCCATGTTGTGAAGCTCAATGTTAAGCTGTCAGCCTATAATTTTATTCTTCCGAGTATATTGCTCAATCTGCTATAATGACTATAGTTTCTTGCATGTTGCAACAGTGGAGCTTCACTAATTCAATATGTTTATGCTATCATCTGTGACACCTTTGTGAGGATTTGTTGTTTGCTACCAATATTTTGATTTAAATACACATTGCTTTAGTTAATGAATTGGTTGAGTTTTGGTATTAATCATTGATTTGGTGACTGTATATATCTGCAGTGCATCCTTAATCATAATGTACTAGGCTTTCTTCTCAACCTATTGAATGGAACCCACAAGAAGAGCATTAAAAAGGAAGCCTGCTGGACCATCTCTAACATTACTGCAGGCAATAGGGATCAAATACAGGTCTTTTTCAATTCGTATTTTTAAGTATTGTTCCAAAGTTTAGACTGCCCATGAAATGCTGAATATTGTCTTTTCTGCAGGCTGTTATCAGCTCTGGTATCGTCGGTCCCCTCATTAGTTTGCTTCAGAATGCGGAGTTTGAAATCAAGAAGGAGGCAGCGTGGGCACTCTCAAATGCTACTTCTGGTGGAACTCACGACCAAATAAAGTATGCCTTTTATTTGGCTATGTCATTTAATAAATTATTGTGATTACTGAAAATATAATGTCCATTTGTTTGTTCCCAGGTATCTTGTGAGCCAGGGGTGCATTAAGCCGCTCTGCGACTTGCTCGTTTGTCCTGATCCAAGAATCGTGTCTGTGTGCCTGGAAGGCCTTGAAAACATTTTGAAGGTTGGAGAATCTGAGAAGAACCTGGGGAATTCAGGAGATGTGAATGAGTATGCTCAAATGATTGATGATGCTGAAGGGTTGGAGAAGATAGAAAATCTTCAGAGTCACGACAACCATGATATCTATGAAAAGGCAGTCAAGATTCTTGAGACATACTGGTTGGAGGAAGAGGATGAAACTTTGCCTCCTGGTGATTCAACTCAGCAGCAAACATTCCAGTTTGGAGGCCAAGTGAACAGTGGTACTCAATTCAGCTTCAACTGAAAGTTCCTGCGTTGACAATCCCAGATGATGAAAAGATTAGCAAATTTGTGTTTTTTTTGGGTCCAGTTACTCTATTTTGAATCTCAAGCGGAAGTACTGTTGAATTTAACTTTGTACTTGATTATTTCCTCTTGGAAATAAATATTTTCCAAGTTTTATTGGGCTCTTCTCCCCCTTTTTAAAAAAAAAAAAAAAAAAAAAACTGGTTTCCATCATTGGTAATTTGGTATTAGGGGTGGCAATTAGGTCAGGTTGACGGATTTGAAAGCATGAACCCAAACCCAACCCAATAATATTTCGGGTTAGATTTCGGTGATCCAAATCCAACATATTAAAAATTCAGGTTAATCAAACTCAATCCGATAAACCCATTAATTATGGGGGAATTTAAACTTTAAAAAAAGTTAAATATGTGATAGATAAAAAATATGACAAAAAAATAATATGCAATTTTTTCTTCATAAAATCACTTCAATTTCAAAATTGACTTAATTATTTTTTATATCCCTAACATATGTCAAATGATTAATTTATAGCCCCAGCATAGTTCCGCCGTCGCTGCACGACGGTGATGGGCCTTGCTCGGTAATAAGATGCTTGGACCTAAGAACTTGAATCTACGCTGTCTGCTCAAATGAAAGAAACTTGTGTGCCAAACATTTTGTACTCAAATTTTTTATGGTTATCAGATTAGATTTTGATTTTGATTCTTCCTGGTGTTGTTCTTCGTATTCATAGTGGTGCGCCGGAATTTAACGTGCCCAACAATCGATAATTTTTTATTTTTTATTTCTATGATAATATTTTAATAAAAATTGAAAAATAAGAAATTTACTAAATTACCCTTGCAGAATGTTAAAGTAAATGGCTTAAGGGCCATAAACTTAACAAAATATATTTGTTAGGGCTATGAATTGTGCACTTTATTTGTTGGGGCTAAATATTGCTCATTTGACATATGTTGGGGCCATAAAAAACAATTTAGTCTTCAAAATTTATACGTAAATCACTCCCTCAATCATGCAATCACCTCACCTCATTTCTTCTTTTGATTTGATCTTATCCATAAGAGTAACTCTAATTCAATTAAATCATAATAAAAAATTTCATTTACAAATTGGTCCTCAAATTTTAAAATATTTTATAATAGTAATTTTTAAATGGGTCAAACGGATCAACCCGCCAACCCACGGGTTTGACCCGAACCCAACCCAATTTTTTAGCGTGTCATTTATGTCTGACCCAATATTGACCCAAGTCGTGTTTTGTGTTGACCCAAACCCATCAAAATCGTGTTCGGTTTGGGTCGGGTTTCCGTGTCGTCTCGTGTCAGTAATTGCCAGTCGGTATCTGAAGTACATGTATATGTATTAACGCATTACTCATACCCATAAGTTGAACTTGTTATTCTTGTAGACATGCCCGTTACATGAATTATAATCTAGCTCAAGTAGTTATCGTCATTAACCAGTTTAAATATTAGTGAATGGTTAAGTTAAAACAATATAAAGAAAATTAACTAAATTTATTTTTAGAGCCCTTCTATGGGCAGAAAAGTTAAGGTAACTCGAACATATAATGTGACCATATACGTGCCTTAAAATATTACAAATACAAAAGTCAATTCCGATAGATCTGAAGAGGAATTCCATAGAAATACAGACATGTTGTTGGACATTGAAGACGCTTAGCAGCAATTGTGGTCCATGAATCGACAACAATGTGAGGATTCAAGATACTAAACATGAAGGCGTTGATGTGGCTTAGACAATCAGCATTCAGTAACTGGATATGTATGGTCACGAAGGTTATGCACATGCATGCTTCTTCAGCACTCCAAGCAGAGGCAATGACATGTCTTACAAGAGTTCATGAGGCTAGATTGTAGATACCCAAAGTGTGGCTCAAAACTGATCCCAAATGTGTTCAAGGATAAAACCGATTCCAAATGTGATCACATACTCAACGGAAAGAAGAAATGGGAGATGTCAACAATCGTAAACGATATCTCTAGGTTGATTTCGACTTTTAAGGTTTTCTTATGCACAAAAGTGTTTCATGTACTCACGTTGGTTGTTATTAATAAAAGTATATTTCTTTGAAAAATGGTGATGCTGGTGCAAGGGTAGTTCTCATAAATCAAGAAGGCTGATAGCTAAATTCAAGTATCTAGGACAAATGGATTGTCTTGAAGCAGAGCTTATTGCCTTGTCAATAGGACTGAAGACTAGTTTTACAAATGATTTAGAAGACTTGGAATGTGAAGTTGACCCTCTTGTCCTGTTGAAGATGGTGAGAAAGGAATTCAAGGTACCATGGAAGCTCATACCTTTGATGAGAAACATATGGCTCATAGCAATTAGCAGGTGAGATTTCAGTTTCTTTTTCTCATAATTATATAGAGACAAATTATGTAGCTGATTCCCTTACTAAAATAGTTAGTGTAAGCAAGGAATCAAAGTCCTTTAACCATCAAAACCTTCCAGTTAACATAACCATCAAAACCTTCAGTTAACATAAAAAGAATGGTTATTTTAGATAGTCATGAATTCCCTTATGTTAGGAATATTTAGATCTTTTGCTGGGAACTCTAGATATTGTTGTTGTTTTGTTTGTTTTTTGTGAGGTTATAAAGGAAGAATGAGAGGAAACAAACCAGTTAGCATCAATCTGAACTTTGGAATGAGTTTCAACGAACGGGTGTATAAGTTCCAAAACTTCTCCTTATCAGCTATAACTCACATAATACTCTTTACTGGCTTCTTCTTCTTATTGTTTCAGGGAGGTGATCAGCAATATGAAGAACAATTAGTCAATTATCACACTAGCAGTTAGCTCAACAGAGGATGAAACATGAAGAATTCTACAATTCTTCTCTTATAAAGCTGATACTTTCTAATCACATTCAAGTGGCAAGGATGTGGTTTGTCAAGTTTATCTTGATGATCACAAAAATGCTCCTCGTTATGTTATCCTCACTGTGGCAAACTTGTGTATTTTACTTGGAAACTTGTCAATCACTAACCTGGTTCGATATAGATTAGAAAATATCAGGTATAGTTAATTTCAAAGTACTTGTAAATCACCAAGTTTTTCATCCCAATATATGGGGGTTTTTCTTGATCTCATTGTAACACATCAAGACTTTGAGCTATTTTATAGTTTAGTGAACCAATAAATATCACACAAGTTGGTTGTAATTTTTTTTTAAACACATTACAAATAATTTTAAGTTCTAAATCAAACTCCATAACTATTTCCATCAATCCAAACTAGCTGCATGGATAATATTTACCATCACGTTCAATTTATTTACCTATATTTTACCAATAAGAATTTAAACTATAAATCAAATTACGTACATATCATTAATGCCCCTATTATTTGGAACTTATCTGTTGATCAGTTCAGTTCATTGATATTATAATTTAGGTTGATTCAGTCTTGTTGAATTTTAGCGTGGGTAGATGGAATTTCACACATATTGTTCAAAGAGAACTTGGTTAAAATTCCTCCTTTTTAAAGAAATATAAAAAGGATACAAACATGACAGAAATCCTTGTTTTTGGAGCCCAAGTGTTCACAAATATTGTTCACATATTTGCTGCGAATCTGTATTGCTAATATGGTTTTTAAAATCTCAACCAGTTGATGATGTACTTTCTGAATCTGTTCTTGCCTTAAAAAAAGTTCTTCCACATAGTTCCAGCTCCCCTTGTGCCGAAGTCGCCAACTTCTGCAATGTTGCCCTGCAATTTCAACACTTATAATTCTAAGCTGTGATATTTTAAGCATGGATCATCTCTCATATTGTGATTCTAAGCATGCCTGCCCTCAAAGTGTGTCAGAAGAGAAGGTGAAGGCCATGAAGAGTTTCACTTAAAAACTGCTACTACTTCTTAATCAAACTATATACCTTGTTACCGTACTCACCACTATCAAAGTTCACTAAAACAAAAAAAACATATCTATAGAAATTCTAAAACAAAACCGACAACTCACATAATTTTCTGTGTGCAACCAGAGAATTTGTTTCTGTACAAAACCAGAGTATTTTTAGTTTTAAACCACCAGACAGAGAAATTAGTGATAATGTAGAATTTAAATGTAATGTAAAAGTCATTCCTGAAATATTGTAATGTAAAAAAAGAAACAAAGAGAAAAGAGAACCAAAACCAATCTTAAACGAAACTGAAATTTTCCAGTGAGCACAAAAAGAACACCAGGCTTCTAATTCTCGTAAACATCCACTATGTATAAAAAAAACTATGCTGATAGTTGATGTGTAATTCCTTGGTTTTCTTACACAAACTAAAAATCTTCCAGCTCAACAAAAAGTTCGCAAGAATCCCAATCGCAGCATATAAGGAATTAGGATGGACAAAAAATTTCAACTATCTGCACGATTTTCTAACTAAATCTACTGAACCGGATGTGGGGCTTTGTATATGTCTTCTTTTTGAAGTATATTCTAGGGACCTAACAAAGTAACAACAACATAACAAAATGAACACAAACTGAATCACAAGTTTTCTTCTTTATATACCTTGACTTAAGTCCTTGCTTCAAGAAGTTTCATGAAACCTGTTTATGCTTCTTGGAAGCAGCAATCTCACTAAAACATTGATCCAACAAATTTTCATTAAAAAATAGCTTGGAGCTGGAATCAGCAAAGAACACAATAATAGAGTAGTGACATTGAACATTGTTGCATTACATACAAAGAACTAAAAACTTCAGCAATTTTCACAAATGAGTTCATCGTCAATAAACTAAGAATTACCTCATTCGGGACAGAACTAAACCTCATAAAGCATGCATCCAAAACTCTGTGTGCGAGGTCACTTCTCGATTCTATTCTAGGCCGATGACTTATCTTATCCTAAATTAGAACACAATAAGAAATCATAGAAACATGAAATCAGATACCAAAACCACTGAAACAAACTCTGTAGATTACAATAACAATAAATTGCAAGTAATTGTAAAGGAAAAACTCATTAATAAACGATGGGGGAAAACCATATTAAATATGTTGCATTCGCCACACCCCACTGAAAAAAAACTAATAATCAAATTATCAAACATGCAAGTCAGGAGTCATAGTAAAAATTCTTACATTGTTCATAATTGATATTTGACAAGGAACTCCAAGTTTAGTTTTACCTACAGTACAATGCAAGTTTTCCCATAAACTTATCAGTAGTACAGTAATGTATTACCTGATTTAATAAACAAAAGAGGTGCTGAGGAAGAAGCACAAGGGATCATCTCTCAAACCATAACTCGAAAACCTTGCATGCATCTGCAAAATAGAGTTTGACCAGTTAGTTTTGGTTTAGTGTTTGATCATTGAAACACAAATGGGAGAGAGTTGACACGAAGAACCTGTGAAGAACTTGACTCAGGCAAATCCTCGAACACCTTGCATGCATAGAAAACAAAACTGAGCATGCTTAGAAAATGTGGAGCGACAGTGAAAATCACGTGAATAAAAGAAAGCTATTCAAAAGAATATCAAATTCAGGAATGGAGAATCATCATCATCATCTTATTCGCTAGAAAGTTTGAAAGAAAACCAAAAAGAACAGAGGGAATGAAGAAGTTACCACAATGAGGGCCAAGGCCAATCTGGGAATATAAGAGGAGTCAACTCGCTGGTAGGATCATCTAGAAACGGAGGGGTTGCTTCAAACAGAAAAGTGCCAAGGACCAAATCTATAGTTGTGGTAGTGATGGTGACAGTGTGGGTTTTATGATCGACAAATATCATGTACACTAAAAATGATGGAAGTATCTGGTGATGAGTGGTGGCAAAGCTTTCATAACCACAAAGAAACTCAGTTTGGGAAGTGTTTGGAAAGGGAGGAAGATGAAGTAGTAATCAAGAGACGCGTGCAGGACAGGTGGAAGCAAAGCATGGACTATGGAGAAGGTGATGACACGTGTGAGATGGAATAAAATAATCAATGAACTGTAGAAAGGTGAACAGTAACATGGCATTCTCCCTTTTAGTATAGTTAGATTAGATTTATGAAAATGGAGCCGTACTTGGGCCTAAACATGGGCTGTAGGGGAATGATTTAATTATAAAATGTTTAAGGACCTTCTTCCAAATTACGAACTATTTTGATTTCAGAGAGCCGTTATAATTTCAGAGGCATTCAAGAACAGAGCTTTCAACCGACCTATTTCTACATGGAGAATCAGCAGGTATTAGATTATTTCTTGCTTATTTCTTTCTTCAATCGTCAACAACATGATGTTATTTTATCTTGTGGTCCTGTTAATTCGTCAACAGCATGATGAACTGAGGGTTTTTGGATTGGTTTTCTTGATTTTATTTGAAATTTAAAAACTGCTCCTAATTGCCATCAAGAAAAACGTTTTTCGTTATTATTTGATGCTGCGGATGATGAAAATGATCTTCTTACTTAATATGATGTTTATACAGCGACTTCCTGTTTTGGATCTTGAATTGTGTCCCCCGGATCAAGTACGGCTGAGAACCCTTGAAGCTACTATGTTTAATGAGGTTAAGTGGTCTGAAAGCGACGAAGACAGAATGGAGGCCATCATTTCTTCCAAAAACGATCATATATCCCGCCTTTTTGACCTCATAGTGTACGTATAAAGTTGATTCAGTCATTGATTGTTCCGGTTTTTGTACTAAATTTTTAAGTTGTGTTTGTTTGCGTGTTTTAGGACCGCCCGACCTGATTATGGGGTTATCTATCCCTCTATACGAATTGTGCCTAGGCTTCATTGTGGCAACGAAACACATAAAGAGGTTTGGATTATATCCTTATGAAATTTTACGATTTTCGATGAATTTTACGATTTCTGATATTTTTTAATTGCTGGCTATGATCCAAGATGACTTTTTTGAAGGTGTATCTCACATCCTGGATGGAAACTTTGATAGAGATACAACCATGCAAGCCCAATTGGCGGTAATGAATATGAGTGTTAGCACAGTGGATCACAACCAGGTAGGGATGCAATCAAAATGTTTATGTGTTTTTTCCAGTTTCGGTAGCTAATTATCTATTTTTGTACAAACAGGAAGTTTGTGATTCTGGGATCATGGATAGTGCTTTTCCTTTGCTCAAGGAAGGAGAGAGTGAAGTAAAATGGCAGGCAGCACGCGCTCTATTTAAAGCATCGTTCGGCCGAAGTCCCCCAGAAATTGACCAGTTTGTGAGCCAAGGGTGTATCAAGCGCCTACTAGACTTGCTCGAATGTGGCATACCATTGGTGGTCTTAGGTTGTTTAGCATGCCTCCGAAATATCCTTTCGGTTGGTGAGGAGGATGATCAGAATGCAGCCGGTGATCAGGCTGGTCGGGCTGAAGAAAAACCGGTGAATCAGTTCGTTTAGGAAATCGATGAGTTCGAGGGCCTTGAGAAGATCAAGAAGGCGGATGACGTTTCCTCCCCAGTGGCTGCCGAAAAGATCAACAACATGTGGAGAAAGTACTAGCCGTGACCTGCTGCAGGATTCTATTAGTAGAAAGTAGAAGACGACACACATTTTGTGTGTCAATGTTGGATATTAGATCAAGAACGACACCACTTAAAAGCTTTTTTCATTCCAACTGTTTTGGATCTTGAATTGTGTCCCCCGGATCAAGTACGGCTGAGAGCCCTTGAAGCTACTCTGTTTAATGAGGTTAAGTTGTCTGAAAACGACGAAGACAGAATCGAGGCCATCAGTTCTTCCGAAAACGATCATATATCCCGCCTTTTTGACCTCATAGTGTACGTATAAAGTTGATTCGGTCATTGATTGTTCCGTTTTTTGTACTAAAATTTTGGGTTGTGTTTTGTTTACTAAAATTTTGGGCTGTGTTTTTTTGCGTGTTTTAGGATCGCCCGACCTGATTCTGGGGTTATCTATCCCTCTATACGAATTGTGTGGCTAGGCTTCTTTGTGGCAACGAAACATATAGAGAGGTTTGGATTATGTCCTTATGAAATTTTACGAATTTGGATGAATTTTACGATTTCTGATAATTTTTTAATTGCAGGCTCCAATTCATGATGAATTTTTTGAAGGTGTATCTCGCATCCTGGATGGACACTTTGATAGAGATACAACCATGCAAGCCTTATTGGCGGTAATGAATATGAGTGCTGGCACAGTGGATCACAGCCAGGTAGGGAAGCATTCAAAATGTTTATGTGTTTTTTCTAGTTACGGTAGTTAATTATCTATTTTTGTACAAAATTGTGGTTTTTTATTCTGGGATCATGGATAGTGTTATTCGTTTGTTCATGGGATGAGAGAGTGAAGTAAAATGGCAGGCAGCACGTGCTCTATTGAATGCATCGTTCGGCCGAAGTCCCCCAGAAATTGACCAGTTTGTGAGCCATGGGTGTATCAAATGCCTACTGGACCTGCTCGAATGTGGCATACCATTGGTGGTCTTAGGGTGTTTGGCATGCCTCCGGAATATCCTTTCGGCTGGTAAGGAGGATGATTAGAATGCAGCCGGTGATCAGACTGGTCAGACTGCAGAAAAACTGGTCAATCGGTTCGTTTAGGAAATCGATGAGTTCGAGGCCATGAGAAGATCAAGAAGGCGGCTGTCGTTTCCTCCTAGTGGCTGCCGAAGATATCAACAACATGTGGAGAAAGTACTAGCCGTGACCTGCTGCAGGATTCTATTAGTAGAAAGTAGAAGACGACACACATCTTGTGTGTCAATGTTGGATATTAGATCAAGGACGACACCACTTAAAATGTTTTTTCATTCCAACTGTTTTGGATCTTGAATTGTGTCCCCCGGATCAAGTACGGCTGAGAGCCCTTGAAGCTACTTTGTTTAATGAGGTTAAGTTGTCTGAAAACGACGAAGACAGAATCGAGGCCATCAATTCTTCCGAAAACGATCATATATCCCGCCTTTTTGACCTCATAGTGTACGTATAAAGTTGATTCGGTCATTGATTGTTCCGTTTTTTGTACAAAAATTTTGGGCTGTGTTTTGTTTACTAAAATTTTGGGCTGTGTTTTTTTGCGTGTTTTAGGATCGCCCGACCTGATTCTGGGGTTATCTATCCCTCTATACGAATTGTGGCTAGGCTTCTTTGTGGCAACGAAACATATGAAGAGGTTCGGATTATGTCCTTATGAAATTTTACGAATTTCGATGAATTTTACGATTTCTGATAATTTTTTAATTGCAGACTATGATTCAAGATGAATTTTTTGAAGGTGTATCTCGCATCCTGGATGGAGACTTTGATAGATATACAACCATGCAAGCCCTATTGGTGGTAATGAATATGAGTACTGGCACAGTGGATCACAGCCAGGTAGGGATGCATTCAAAATGTTTATGTGTTTTTTCCAGTTCCGGTAGCTAATTATCTATTTTTTGTACAAACGGGCGGTTTTTTATTCTGGGATCATGGATAGTGTTATTCGTTTGCTCAAGGGAGGAGAGAGTGAAGTAAAATGGCAAGCAGCCGCGCTCTATTGAAAGCATCGTTCGGCCGAAGTCCCCCAGAAATTGACTAGTTTGTGAGCCAAGGGTAGTGTATCAAGCGCCTACTGGACCTGCTCAAATGTGGCATACCATTGGTGGTCTTAGGGTGTTTGGCATGCCTCCGGAATATCTTTTCGGCCGGTGAGGAGGATGATGAGAATGCAGCCGGTGATCACGCTGGTCAGACTGCAGAAAAACCGGTGAATCGGTTCGTTCATGCAATCGATGAGTTCGAGGGCCTTGAGAAGATCAAGAAGGCGGTTGACGTGTCCTCCACAATGGCTGCGGAAGAGATCAACAACATGTGGAGAAAGTACTGGCCGTGATCTGCTAGGATTCTATTAGTAGATAGTAAAAGACGACACACATTTATTTTTTTTACTGTGATTGGTGGCTCAACTCAAGTTTTTAATGTGGTTTCGTTTGTAGTTGGACTATGGTTGCTGGTGCTTGTGGCGACTCAATTTTGAAAGCTGCTTTCCATTGGTTGGTTATTTTCTAGTAGCTTCTTGTGTTTTTAATCTGAATTGTGTTGATCAATCGTTGAGCACTCTTGAGTTGATGTTTTATTTGGTGCCCTTCTATTCAGGAAGTGATCCAAGCATGCGTCGTTCCCGATTAGTTGAGTTTCTGATGAGGGAGGATTACCTCAACTTCAGGTGTTGCGTCATTGCTTTCCCCATATATGTTGGGTCTTTGTTTCTGAATTTACTGTGCTTTAATGCTGTCTGTCCTTTTCAAAGCAGTTTGAGGCTGCTTGGGCTCTCACGAATATTGCTTCTGGGACATCTGAGCATACTAAGGTTGTGATTTACCATGGTGCTGTACAGAATTTTGGCTTGCTATGTCTTGATGTTGTTGACTAATTTATAACATCAAAATTTGGTTGTTGCAGTCAATGCCCGCTCTTCGACTACTTGGGAATTCATCTGACGAATATTGCATTAGCTGATTCGCCATTGTTATTGAACCACTGGGTTCCGAGGTGGGGAAATGATGGAGCAAGAAAACACAGAGCACCTACGTTGCATGGGTTGACCGTGTCAGATCGGTCAACTGAGAATGGGTACTACGCAAAATCGGGTCAGTTCTGGTATTTGGGTAATTTGACGTAGTATTTGATATTAGGTACTCCATGCGTCCCCTATTAATTGTCCTACTTTTTTAGTCTATGTTTTCACTCTATGTTTTCATTCTATGTTTGACCATTAATAACTTTAATTATACTTAATAATAATTTAAGAAATTTTAATATTCTAAGAGTGTTTCACACCGAGAATCTAAAGATATTGTATATGATGATATTATATTTATATATAAAAAGTTATTAATGGTCAAACATGGTGTGAAAAAGTAAAGTTCACTATTTTAATAGGACAATTAAAAAGGGACGGAGGGAGTATCACTCTGTACCAACCATAACTGCACACTTTTTGGTCAATTTTTTAAGAGCACATTTGACCGTGAATAACTTTATTTTTATACATTATTACGGTCTAAAACTTTTATAGCTAAAAAATAGAACGCATTGTGAATCTAACAATATCTCATATAATATTATTATATCACATATGTCAATTGCAATTTACGGTTAAACATGCCCAGATAAAGTGAACTAAAAAGTGTGTAGTTTCGGCAGGGACGGAGGGAGTATAAAAAATCCCAACATGGACACCCAAATTTGAACTTTTCGCATTCGCCGCCCCTCCACCCACTCAGTCGACCTCGCCCCTCACAGCAAATCTTAATTTCTTTATTATTTTTTGTTTTATCCTATTCAATTTCACCAAATTGTTTTAGTTTGATTTTTATATTGATGTGTAATTGCCAATATATATATATATTAGTTTAATATTTAGTTGGATTTCAACTTTTTAACATGAAAGCGCATACAGGTGATTGTGTGACAATGAGCTCTCAATCTGTACAAATTAGTAATAATATTGGTTGAAGTGAAAGTGAGTTTCGTCTTAACTTAGTAATTATAATTTATTGTGACTAAAATAAGAAAGAAAATGGAGGAGAATGAGATTTTTTTAAAAAAAATATTTGAATTGAATCAAACTATTATTTAAATTTTGACAGATAAAGCCTAAAGTATAAAACATACTTTAATTCATTTAATATTACAACAAGGACAACGCGTATGCTTTCATATATGGAAAATTTCTATTAAGGCGTGGTACAAATGTTTATTATTATAAAGGGTGTGAAACTTGTATATTTATTGTTAAGGGCATTATGATATTTCTACACTTTATTTTATTAAGAAAAGTCATTTATACCTCTCTCATCTCTAAAAAAAATATTCAGATTTCTAATTAATATGTTTTGTTCTCTTGAGCTTATTTGTAAATCAGTTCATTACAATTTAGTTTAATTAGTTCAATAAAAATAAAATTTGATGAAATTTAGTTTAATTTAGTCATGTTTATTTTTTCGGTGCATTATTTTTCAATTAGTTCAGTTCAGTTTAGTTTAGTTCAGTTGAATACCTTTGATCATGTTCTTAGAAATAATAAATTTTATTAACAAAAATATGATCAAAAGAATTATACTGAACTGAACTAAATTGAAAATTAATGTATTAAAAAATTCAACATGACTCAATTAAACTAAATTTCATTAAATTTTATTTTTACTGAACTGAATTGAACTAAATTGTACTGAACTGATTTACAAATAAGCTCAAGAGAACAAAACTTATTAATTAGAAATCTGAATATTTTTAGGGAGGAGAGGGGTATAAATGACTTTTTTTAATTAAATAAAGAATAGATTTATTATAACGCCCTTAACAATAAATATAGAAGTTTCACGCCCCTTATAATAATTTACATTTGTACCATGCCGTTAATAGAAATTTTCCATTCATATATTCTATCGACCGGCTTCTTTTATAACTTTTAGTGCATGCGTACGAGCCAAGCACTAGCCGCAGCACAAAACATTGATACTAGCAATGAAGATATTTGAAGTAATGTCATTTCATCGTTAATCCTTGGATGATAATCCATTTAATTGTTACAAACTTGACGATACTAACAATGAAGATTTACTTAGGACTAATTAGCTAATTTCTTTTATAGTATCGTTTGTATTAAATATTGATAAGGTTTTGCGTGATACTGTCATATCATAACACGTTAAGACACTGGGACTGATCAATCAAACATAGTTCACTATTAAGTTTGTAGCGAGAGTGAGTCACAAAAGACTTTTAAAAAAGTAAAAAAATTTACGTCACAAATAATCTAGCTACACATCGATAGAGATAATCTTATATATGGTGAAACCGGCCAATTTTAATTTCGATTCAAATTTGGAAGTTCATCAACTGATCTTTATGAAAGTGGTAAAAGTAAAAGACAAATAAGTGATTAAAAGAAAAGGCACCCTGAGGCCTGAGAACGAACACAACAAATTCATCCATTTTAAATTAATTAATGAAATATTAACGTAGCTAGGCATGCGTACTCAAAGAACGAATAAATTAATTAATCAAATTGCAAATTACCTCTAATATTATTACTATATATATAAATGAATTTCCACCATAAAACCACAATCAAGAACCTATAGGTTTAGGGAACAAAAAATGGAGGGAAAATGTTTTCTTCTGATCATAACCTTGCTTGTTGCCACTGCATTTGATCATGGAAACTTAGTACTAGCACAGAGGTCATCATATATTATCCACATGAACAAGTCTGTGATGCCTCAAACTTTTCTAAGCCACCATGAGTGGTATTCTTCCGTTCTTGACTCTATCAAAACTGAACCCTCTTCACCAAACACTTATATATACACCTATGACAATGTATTGCATGGATTCAGCGCAATCTTGTCAGATTAAGAGCTAGGGTTCTTGAAGAAGTCACCCGGTTTTCTCACGGCCTATATAAAGACCTCTCTGCCATAATGCATACCACCCACACCCCTCAGTTCCTGTTCTTAAACCCCACGACATGGCTATGGACGGCCTCAAGTTTTGGAGATGATGTCATTGTTGGGGTGATTGATAGCGGGGTTTGGCCTGAAAGTCCGAGCTTTAAGGACACCGGGATGACACCAAATATCCCGGCCAAATGGAAAGGAACATGTGAGGTTCCTCTCCAACCTGAAGCTGATAGGAGCTAGGAACTTCAACAAGGGGTTCCTAGCTACAAATCCTAATTCTACTGTGGATATAAATTCTACAAGGGACACTTTCGGTCATGGAACACATACCTCATCCACAATCGGAGGAAACCTTGTGGAGGAAGCCTCTTTTTTTGGCTATGCAACGGGAATAGCCAGGGGAATTGCACCAAAAGCAAGACTAGCCATGTACAAGGTTGGGTCTTTGAAAGGAGTTGCTTCATCTGATATGCTCGCAGAAATGGATCAAGCTGTTGCCGATGGTGTTGACATAATATCCATTTCTATGGCTTTACCTATCCATCCCCCACTCTATGAAGATTCAATAGCAATAGGTTCATTTGGTGCTATGGAAAAGGGAATCTTGTTGTCTTGCTCAGCTGGAAATAGTGGTCCAGAATTCGGATCAATGAGCAATGGCTTTCTGTGGGCAATGACAGTTGGAGCAAGTAGCATGGACAGAATGTTGGAGGATTACTAATTTTGGGAATGGATTAACCTTAGCTGGATGGAGCGTCTTCCCCGAAACCAAAAATCTCACGGAGCTACCACTTATTTTGTGTTAAACGATTTCTTCTTGCGATTCAGTTGATCTGCTTTCCTCAGCTGGGAATGTTATTGTAATTTGTGATAACCGGCCGAATGGAGATGTAGTCTTCAATTCAACCTTTTTCGGTGTCATTTTCTTCTCAGATGATAGTTCTAGATTCGACTTTGCCGAGTTTGACTTTCCAGGGGTTGCCATTAGCACAAACGGATTACGCTGCCAACACTTCAAAACCCACAACGACATTTCAGTTCCAGCAAACGTTTCTAGAAACACAATTAGCCCCAGTCGTGGCTGATTTCAGCTCAAGAGGCCCTGATTTAGGTCTTCCCACCATCCTAAAACCCGACCTCATGGCTCCGGGGGTTTTGGTCCTAGCCGCATGGATACCGAACGACCCTATCGAAACCATCGACAGTAAAGACTTCTTCAACGGTTTCAACCTCGAGAGTGGAACATCAATGTCATGTCCCCATGCCGCCGGCATCGCTGCCCTCCTAAGAGGCGCGCACCCGGATTGGAGCCCCACCGCCATCCGCTCTGCCATGATGACCACCGCAGACATAGTAGACAACACTGGGTCTCCGATCAAAGACTTAGGGTTCAGTCTAGCTGCCGCCTCGCCTCTAACAATGGGAGCCGACCAAGTGAACCCAAACCGCACATTAGACCCCGGTCTAGTGTATGACGCCACGGTTCAAGACTACATAAACCATCTTTGCTCCATGAACCTTACACACGCACAAATATCATCCATCACCAGATCAACCAACACCGACTGCTCCAAACCTTCGTCTGACATCAACTATACCTCCTTCATTTCCCTGTACAACGCGACAGGAATATCGCTGTTCAGTCTATCAGTTTTGACCGTCCACTTACCAATGTTGGAGATGGTGTTTCAACGTACCAGGCCAATGTGATTGCCCCAAAGGGTTCTACGGTTATTGTAAATATTGGAGAACTGAAGTTTCTTGCAAAAGGTGAGAAACATAGCAGCTATTCGATGACTTTGCAGTACATGGTGGTGACAGAAATTCTACAGTGAGTTATTGTAAATATTGGAGGAGTCCTAATGTTGTGTCTCCACTCTTCGGGTGATCTATCTAACAGTTATATCGGAACAAAGTTGTATCATTACTTGTTTCCTTCCGTTAATTATCATAATTGTACGCACCTTTACAAACTCAAAGATTAATCTATCTTGATTCATAAGATGATTTGTGCCTCATCTGATTAATATAGTAGGAAAGAAAATAAAAATACTAGAGTGCATTATAAAATATTAATTACAAAATAGAGAAGTTTAATCATCTTATGTTTTGAGAAATTGCTGATTTTTCATTTGTAAATACAAGTACAGAACATTGTACTAGCACGGGTAGCATCAGAAATATTCTACAATGAAGCAGACAAACAGACGAGGGAGTAAAAAACTTGCTAAATTGCTAAATTTTCCCTTAAATTATTATAATGCCCCTATATTTAGGATTCTTAGTTTTTTATGAATTAAAATATGAAGGCATTTTTGTCATTTTCCCTATATTTTGGGTTAGCAAAAATATTGGGTTACATGGAAGGTGTTCTCACATGATATCGATGTTGACAGCCCTAGCTAAAATGCTTTGCCTAAACTATTTTCTGGACCTAAATTATTTTTCACTTTCCGCTTCACTAAAGCGCTAACAAAAGTTATATCCTTTTTACGGGTAAATTGAATTTTGACTTGCCCGATTTGACAAATTGAGAGACTTGAAATAGAGTATGATATATGTATAATCAAAACTTAATGTAATCTTTTCAAAAGAAAAACTTAATGTAATCAAAACAATTAGTCACCTTTTTAATTAATTAGTTGGTAAATTTTTCAATATCAATTTTTTTCCAAATTTTGTCCCCACAATGTATACAAATCCACTTCACCGAATTTCACCAGTCTTAGTATGGTTATTTATTTTTACAGATATCTTAAAAAATAACAAATTCTTTGGCAAATGCAAAATTTTGCTCTTCCCGATAATAAAATAGTTACTCTTCCAAAAATTTCCATTATTTTTCACATTCGATTAGACACATCTTTTTGTCGTGAATACAGAATTTGTCCATATCAGATAATATCTTTAATTAGATAAATCATTTTGATAAATACATTTTGACCTAATTACGCAGTGTCCTAATCAGCTGCCAGTAATATAAAGGCACAATGCGTACAATTAATTAAACTTGTCTTTTTTTCTTATATTCCATCGACCTCTTATAACTTTAGTGTGTGCATGCATTGTAAAGTGCTATGCACTAGCCGTAGCACCAAGTAAATTGTACGTGAAGTAATGCCATTTAATTGGTACAAACTCCGTTGATGCTAACAAAGAAGATTGACTTCGTTAATTTTAGTAGTTCATTCAATTTCCACTCCCTTATTTTTATTTGGACTCTTTAGAGCATCTCCAATGCTACATTCACTTTCAAAAATATCAATTGACATGTAGGATAGAGAGTGAGAAATTGCAAAAATCATCTCCAACCCAGGCATCAATGTAGAGGTCAATCATAGGTGACATATGATGTGGATTGAAGGTGTCAATTACACCCTGTATATATTGATGTTGATCACTTTGAAGCCTTCAATTTGACAACATAACAAATATAGAGTTTCAATCATTACATCCTTCCATTTTAAAATTTGAAACGTAAATGTAATATTTAATTTAATGATATTTTGTGACAATTTGATAGTTGCATTGCAGAACCAAACTTCAAAATGAAAACCTTCAATCCTACATCATATTGACACCCAATAAAATTTAAACATTTGACACCTATTTTTACTCTTGACGCTCTCACCATTGGAGAGGCTATTTAGGACATTTTATGATGAGAGCATCTTTAGGACATGTCCTAAATTTATATGTAGGAAATTTAGGACATGTAGATATTTTATGGTGAAACCGGTCATTTTTAATTTTATTATTTACGGATTGATTCAATAGAAGCAACTGAATACATGTGAGCTTAATGAAAGGACAAACGAGTGATAAAAAGAAAATGGTCTATCCAATGATGGTAAGAAAGAAAACAAACAAATGTATCCATTTTAGTTAATATAATATTTTAACGTAGGCATGCATGCGTTAAGGAACGGCATTGATTTATTAATCAAAATGGACAATCCCTCTACAACTATATATCAATGATTTTTTTACCTTGAGAATACCATAATTCAAGAATCCTCTAGGTCTAGGGAACAAAATAAAAATGGAGGTGAAATCTTTTGTTTTGATTATTTCCTTGCTTGTTGCAACTGCATTTGCTCAGAGGTCATCATATATTGTCCACATGGATAAGTCGGCCATGCCTCAAACTTTTCTAAGCCACCATGAATGGTATTCTTCCATTCTTGACTCCATCAAAACTGAACCCTCTTCATCAAACACTCATATCTACACCTATGACAATGTATTGCATGGATTCAGCGCAATCTTGTCCGAACAAGAGCTAGGGTTCTTGAAGAAGTTACCTGGTTTTCTCACCGCCTATAAAGATCTCCCTGCCATAATGCACACCACCCACACCCCTCAGTTCCTCTCCTTAAACCCTACCACGGGGCTTTGGCCGGCCTCGAATTTTGGAGAAGATGTCATTGTTGGGGTCATTGACACCGGGGTTTGGCCGGAAAACCCGAGCTTTAAGGACACCGGGATGACACCAAATATCCCAACCAAATGGAAAGGAACTTGCGAGGCTGGAGAAGGGTTTAACTCTTCATTGTGTAACCTGAAGTTGATTGGAGCTAGGAACTTCAACAAAGGGTTCATAGCAGCAAACCCTAACACTTCTGTAGATATAAATTCAACCAGGGACACTTTCGGCCATGGTACACATACCTCATCTACTATAGGAGGAAATCTGGTGGAGGGAGCATCGTTTTTTGGCTATGCAAAAGGAACAGCCAAGGGGATTGCACCAAAAGCAAGACTAGCCATGTACAAGGTTGGCTCTTTGCATGGAATTGCTTCATCTGATATGCTTGCCGGAATGGACCAAGCTGTTGCTGATGGCGTTGACATAATCTCCATATCGATGGCAATACCCAGTCACCCCCCGCTCTACGAAGATCCAATAGCAATAGCTTCATTTGGGGCAATGCAGAAAGGAGTTTTATTGTCTTGCTCAGCTGGAAATAGCGGTCCAGAACTCGGATCATCGAGCAACGGCTTTCCTTGGGCAATGACTGTTGGAGCAAGTACCATGGATAGATCCTTTGGGGGATTATTAACTTTGGGAAATGGATTAACCCTTGCTGGATGGAGTGTTTTCCCTGAAACCAAAAACCTCACAGACCTACCACTTATTTTTAACCAAACAATATCTTCTTGCGATTCGATCGATCTTCTCTCTAGCGCTGGGAATGGTATTGTGATTTGCGACAACCCGAATTTGATCTCGAATGGAGATGTGGTTTCCAACTCAACCGTTCCAGGGGTCATATTCTTCTCAGATGATAGTTCCATGTTCGACTTTGCGAAGTTCAATTTTCCAGGGGTTGCCATCAGCACAAAGTTTCAAAAGTTGATCATGAACTATGCTGCAAACAGTTCCAAGCCTACAGCAACACTACAATTCCAGCAAACGCTACTACAAACAAAGCCGGCCCCAGCCGTGGCCGATTTTAGCTCAAGAGGCCCTGATTCAGGTCTTCCCACCATCCTGAAACCTGATCTCATGGCACCAGGAGTTTTAGTCCTAGCCGCATGGATTCCAAACAGCCCAATTGAAACCATCGACAATAAAGATTTCTTCAGCGGTTTCAACCTCGAGAGTGGAACATCGATGTCCTGTCCCCATGCCGCCGGCATCGCCGCCCTTCTAAGAGGCGCGCACCCGGATTGGAGCCCCACCGCTATCCGCTCCGCCATGATGACCACCGCGGATATCATAGACAACACCGGAGCTCCGATCAAGGACTCAGGGTTCAGCCTAGCTGCCTCTTCGCCCCTAGCAATGGGAGCCGGACAAGTGAACCCAAACCGTGCATTAGACCCCGGTCTAGTGTACGACGCCACGATTCAAGACTACATAAACCATCTTTGCTCCATGAACTTTACGCACGCACAGATATCATCCATCACCAGGTCCACTAAAACTGACTGCTCCAAACCTTCATCTGACATCAATTATCCCTCCTTCATTGCCTTGTACGACGCCACACTGAACATCACAGTTAAGTCTGTTACATTCGAGCGCACGCTTACCAATGTGGGAGACGGTGCTTCAACGTACGAGACCAATGTGATCGCCCCAAAGAGCTCTACTGTTACCGTAAGCACCGAAGAACTGAAGTTTTCCGAAAAAGGTGAGAAGCAAAGCTATTCCATGACAATTCAGTACAGTGGTGACAGTGATTTTACGGTGAGTTACGGTTCGTTGACATGGGTTGAGGTCGGAGGGAATCACAAAGTGAGGAGTCCCATTGTTGTGTCTCCACTTTTCTTTGATGATGTTGGCGTGTGATGATTCCAAAGATTTTCAATTGAATAATACATGTTGTTTACTTTGTCCTGAACAAAACCCGTAATCTTATGTATATTTTTCATCCAAATTAATACAGCTACGTATGGTGAGTGTTAATTTATGATCTTGTCACTAGCCATGAAATGACTTGTTTGCATCAATCCAATATTAATATGTCTGAATACACTTATCAATAAGGTCACACGATGTTTACAAGACACAATCATATATATAATTCTGTCATTTTGCTAGTTTGATTTATACTAGTATAAAAATTAAAGGGTAGTGTCTTTTCATAATACTCTATCAAGAGATCTGGAAGGTCTCCTATGAGATCAATTGAAACAAGGACAATTGTTGATCTTCTGACTTTTAAACCCGATCTTTTACTTATTTACAATGATCATTCAGTATATTATTATTGAATTTCTCACTTTTAAGATATTAGTGATTTTATACATGTAAACAACAACCAACAAAGGCAATATTGAATACTAATTAGAGGGAGGGCGAACACAAAATTCGCACTAGCTAGTTCTTACAAAAGTGGCCACATGAATAAAACATATGATACACTAACTAGCTAATTGAACACCAAATAAATAAATGGACAAGGGATTAATTGAAACGTCAACTAGTGGAACATCCTGCTAAAATGTAATTCAAATCATATTTTAATATTGAGTACGTTCTTAAGGACGTAGTCAACCGGCCATAGGGCTCGAAGTTGCTCTTCAGCAGCGTGGTAATCTGGTTGTTTGTTTCCGGCCCGAACACTATGATGGCCGGAATCTTACTGGTGCTTCGCCGCCCCGGCATCTGTAACAACGGAAGAAACCGTCAACAAGGCGATGAGCAGGGAAATGCTTTTCAGGTGCTGCTCCATTTTTTGGGTGATTCTCATCAAATATTTGTTCGTACCTTTTCAAATTTAAATGCATACAAATATAGTTTGGTGTGACTATCAAAATATATATGCTTCGTCACTTTTTCAAATTTCAATCCTCAACATGTATTTTTACGCTTCTAAGTTTAGAATTTTTTGGTTCATTCGTACATGTGATTATGCTTTTGCATGTCGCATAATATATCATCAAAAATAGATAAGGCGCCAAAGTTTAAATCGTCACACTTAAGCATTACATATTCTTAAGTCACATTTGTAACCTCATAAATTCTCACAATGAATGTCACTAAATATTAAAAATTCTTATATATCAACTTTTTTCTCAAATTTTAAAATAAAAATCCAATATTTAACTCTTGCTCTCTAAGCTCTATGTCTAATTAAAGAGATATTTATTTATTATATTTTATTAATTTCATAAATATTTTTGATATAATTCTACTAGTACTAGAACACTATTCGTACAAATAAAATAAAACGCAAATCAAAAAATTCACTTCATATTCGTACTTTTAATCAAGCAATTCATTAAAATATATGTTCAAGTAATTCGTTCATAGCACGAACACTGTCTAGTATAATTCATGCATGAAATATATTATCACGACTCAATCAACAATATAATTGCTTCATTATAATTATTTTACAATATAATTAATTACCATTTTATAACAAGATGTTCAAATCTCCAGAAAACATGAAACCACCCGCAATTCTAAGAATTACGTGAGAAGATTGAAGACACCACAATTGGACTCCTCACAGTATGATTCCCACCAACTTCAACCCATGTCAATGAACCGTAACTTACTGTCAAACTGGGCAGCAAACCGTAGCGTATGGTCATTTTGTAGCTCCGTTTCTCACCCTTTTCCCGGAACCTCAACTCTCCCGGGATCACATTAAAGCCGGAGCCGTTCGGGTCCATCAGCACCGCATTGTACGTTGCCGGACCATTTCCGACGTTGGTGAGCGTGCGGATGAAAGTCTTGGACAGCTCCGTCCCGTTCTGCTTCTTGTTGTCGTACAATGCGACGAAAGACGGGTAGTTCAGATCGGATGAAGGCTTGGAGCAGTCGGTTTTAGAGGATCTGGTGATGGATGATATCTGTGCGTGTGTGAGGTTCATGGAGCAGAGATGGTTTATGTAGTCCTGAGACGTGGCATCATACACTAGACCGGGGTCTAATGCGCGGTTTGGGTTCACTTGCCCGGCTCCCATCGCTAGCGGCGAGGCGGCGGTTAGATTGGACCCGAGGTCTTTGATCGGTGCTCTGGTGTTGTCCACGGTTTCCGCGGTGGTCATCATAGCGGAGCGGATGGCGGCGGGACTCCAGTCAGGGTGTGCTCCTTTAAGAAGCGCGGCGATGCCGGAAGCGTGGGGACATGACATGGATGTGCCGCTCTCGAGTTTGAAATCGGTAAATATTTCTTTATTGCCGATGGTTTCGATGGGGTCGTTTGGGATCCAGGCGGCTAGGACTAAAACCCCTGGTGCCATGAGGTCGGGTTTCAGGATGGTGGGAAGACTTGAATCAGGGCCTCTCGAGCTGAAATCAGCCACGGCTGGGGCCGGTTTTGTTTCCAACAACGTTTGCTGGAATTGAAGTGTTGCTGTTGGTTTGGAATCATTTGCAGCGTAGTTGATGATAGCTTGTTTGAACTTTGTGCTGATTGCAACCCCTGGAAAGCTGAAGGTTCCGTCACTGAATATGGAGGTGTCGTCTGAGAAGAATATGACTGCCAAAACGCTTGAATTTGAAACAGCATCTCCTTCAAACATCAAATTAGGATTATCACAAATCACAATAGCTTTTCCTGCTGTGGAAAGTAGATCACTCGAATCACAAGAGGATATGGTTTTGTTGTAAATAAGTGGTAACTTAGTGAGAGTTTGTTTCCCGGGGAAGATGCTCCATCCAACGACGGTTAATCCATTTTCCAAGGCTAACCTTCCTCCAAAAGACCGATCCATGTTACTTGCTCCTACAGTCATAGCCCAAGGGAAGCCATTGCTCAATGTTCCGAGAGCTGGACCGCTGTTTCCTGCTGAGCATGACACCAAAATCCCCTTCTCCATAGCTCCAAATGAAGCTATGGCGATTGGATCTTCGTGAATCGGGGGATGACTAGGTATTGCCATGGATATGGAAATTATGTCAACACCATCAGCAACAGCTTGGTCCATTCCTGCAACAATATCAGATGAAGAAACTCCTCTCATAGAGCCAACCTTGTACATGGCCAGTCTTGCTTTCGGTGCAATTCCTCTTGCTGTTCCCTTGGCATAGCCAAAGAAAGAGGCTCCCTCCACAAGGCTTCCTCCGATGGTGGATGAGGTATGTGTTCCATGGCCGAAAGTGTCCCTTGTGGAATTTATATCCACGGAAGTGTTGGGATTTGCAGCTAGGAACCCCTTGTTGAAATTTCTAGCTCCAATCAGCTTCAAGTTACACAATGAAGAGTTAAACCCTTCTCCAGCCTCGCACATTCCTTTCCATTTGGCTGGGATATTTGGTGTCATCCCGGTGTCCTTAAAGCTCGGGCTTTCAGGCCAAACTCCACTGTCAATGACCCCAACAATGACGTTTTCCCCAAAATTTGAGGCCGGCCATAGCGCGATAGTGGGGTTCAGGGAGAGGAAGTCAGGAGTGTGTGTGGTGTGCATCTCAGCAGGGAGGTCACGGTAAGCCGTGAGAAATCCCGGTGATTTCTCCAAGAACTCAAGTTCTTGTTCGGACAAGATCGCGCTGAATCCATGCAGGACATTGTCATAGGTGTAGATATGAATGTTTGCTGATGAAGAAGGGCGGGTTTTGATGGATTCGAGAATGGAAGCGTACCATTCATGGTGGCTGAGGAAAGCTTTAGGCATTACTGACTTATCCATATGGACAATATATGAGGATGATCTTTGTGCTAGCACTAGATTCCCATGATCAAATATTGAGGTAACAAACAAGTAAACCAGTAGCATATTTCTGCTTGCTAGACCTGGAGACTTCTTCATTTTTTATGGTATTCCTGGGAAGTAGTTTAGAACTATACACATATCTACACATATTACACATATATAGCACTAGATGGAATATATATATACATATGTATACGTATATGTATATATGCGTATTAATTGATCATTATAGCATATCTGCATTTGTTGTTTTATGACTTTCTAACTGTCATTGGAAGCACCGGGAAGGTGCACATCTTGCTTTTGAATTTAGTAAAAAACAATTAAGATAAAAGTACTATCTTATTAAAACATCTGATCATCAATCATCATAATAAAAAGAAAGGTGAGTGTCTACTTTACTTAATTCATAAGTTTATTTTGATTTACAGAAACCAGAGATAAATGTTGATACTCTTTTAAATTTGACATTTTACATATTAATTATGATCATTTAATTTAGTGTGTTATTGTTATTTTTAAATTTTTATACTATCTGATTTTCTCATTTTCAAAACAAAATGTTTTACCTATTAAATATGATCATGTAGGGAGATCAGAGAATTTGTCTTTGAATTATAATTTAAGTGTTAGTAACAATAATTTTTGTTTAGTGTAAATTTGGTTTGTTTATTCAAAACTAAACTTACTTAAGCATTGTAGTTTTTGTAGATCATGGGACGGGTTAACTAGCAAACTTTATATAAATATGAACTTTTGAATAATCCATTGTTTTACAAAAGATGCATCACTTAAATACGAATGTTAAAATTAAATATGCATATTTCTCCTTCGACAGCATTGCTATAGGTTTCTCTGAATCTCTTCGTTGCATGTTACCTTTACACCGACCAGTTTTTGCACCAATCAAATGAGACTACTTCACAACAACAAAAAGGGGTTATTGCCGTAAAGCATCTATTATCCGTCAAGATAAATTAGGTTTGCAAGTCGCTTTACAATTCATCAACAACACTAAAGTTAAGATTGATCAATCGATGATACATATGAAATAAAGTGTGTTTAATTTTAAGCATTTACTTTAAACCAGCATTGATAGATTATAGTGCATTTGTAAAATGAGAGAATCTAGAAATAATTAAATGAATTCTCCCTTGTTGGATGTCGTGGACCGCTATAAAATGGATTTAAAAAAGAAAAATCGCCTTACTCCTCATCATTAATTAAAGTTTGTAGTTTGAGAGCATCGAAATCTCCTGTGTGACGGTCATAATTGAGACAGGTAACAAAATGAGTCCATAAAGATTACATAGATTTGGAGTTTATAAAGTTTTGAGTTCGGTTTATAATAATTTCATATACGGGTGCCACGGAATAAATAATCTAATATTACAGTGACTGAAATGCAAAAAAAAACGCGTATATTACTTATTCGCGGCCGGCGAACTTCCATGCGTCGTGAAGATGAGCCGAAATTGATCAACTCTCATCCAGGTTTTGTTCCGTTCGGTATGGGTTTTGATTCTCTATAATTTTCACATTCAAATTCCACCTGATAATTCGTTTTTCTTTTGCCGGCATTAAATTCCCGGCGGCTATATAACCGATTGAACCTGATTTCATCCGATATTTAAATGACTCTTGAACAGTTTCTATTGATTTTGGTTTGGTTAACCGTCTAAGTAGCACTGAAACGTATCCGGTACGGCAGGAAACGTTTATAATATATAAATTAAAATTAAAATTAAACTTATACATAACAAAATAATAATTAACTACACTAATATTAAAAGGACAATCATGAAAAACTAGTAAAAATTTCTATATAGCTAAATTCATAATGTTCTCATCTAAATGAATATATACCGTATGTATATATATATATATATATATATATATATATATATATATATAATTAGACTAAGGTCATGTTTACTAGAGCTTATTTCTTGATGTACTGAACTGAACTGAACTGAAAATTGATAACCTGAATTTCATCACATCGTACTATACTAAACTGAACTGATCTACAGATAAGCTCTGGTAAACCGGGCTTAATTAACCCATAAACATTCCCCAATAAATCAATAAATAAAACAACCAAAAAATCCAACATAAAAAAAAAGCCGTATCTGGAGTTTCTGGCTGCGGGAAAGAGAAAAAGAAAGGCGGCGAAAGATTACCGGTGGTCCGCCACGCAGCAGCGTCGTCGGCGGAGATCGGCGGGTGGAGAGGTCTTGATTTTGATCGGCGGTGTCAAGAAAGGTTGGTTTCGTATATGGGTTTGATCTGATTTGGGGAAAACGCTTTGATTTTCTGTTTTAATTATAAAATCCGACCTAAATTACCTGTTTACCGTTTCCCCTTTCGTTGACCCCGTTTCCCCTGATCCAAATGTTTCCGAAACGTATTTCTTCCGTTTCCCCGGCGAATACGGCGGGATAGAGGCATTTCCATGCTTCAGAGTTAACAGTTGGGTTCTTCATGTCGAATTTGGAGCGACCGGTATCGAATTTGGTTAGTCGGAATCGCCTGGTTCAAGTTGCAGGAATCCTCCCTGGGTTCCTTTTTCTGACAGGCCTGTTAATTAGGTTTTTTTTTTTTTTCGTTCTTTGAAATTTAATCATATTATGTTCTTTTTGTGTTTGATTATTTGATAAAATCTTGTAAAATGAATCAGGAAAATACTAAAACAGAAAATGGCACCGGCCACCGGGAACACTAATACTTGGTTTCTTGTTGGAAAATAATGTCACATATTGGTGAGAGTCGGTCCAGATCCTCTAAGATCAACATACCCGATCTTGGTGCTCTGAATGGATCTTTGGCTCCATGCTTCAATGCAAATCTTCCAAACTCAAAGTAAACATGCTCTGTAATCATCTCATCAAGCTTTATGCTCCATATTCCGAAAACATCATTTCTTAATCTTAGAGCAAACAGCTCACCAAAATCAAAGTTCCTTAGAATAATCTCCCGGAGACTACGAGCAAAACACTCTGGCACGTCCTCTGGAAGCACAAAAGCAGCTTCATCATACCGATCCTGCCATGTTCTGATTAAGAAGCTTTCAGTTTACAAATATTTAGAGTATTAAAACATATGCTTACCATATCATACACAAGCGATTCCAGATTCAATGCACCATTCATCTGATTAAACATCAACGCTAGAGATATACTGATTGACACTGTCCTGCGCAGCATCTCCTAACAAGCGTATATCTCTAGCGTTTAAGCAGAAATCGACGTCGATGCGAATGCTGGTGAGCCCAGAGCCGATGTCCTGACAGCATACCATATAAGATTATTGTCTATTGTGAATACAACGATACTCTAATAAACTAATAATTTGGTGGACTATTGAATAATAGTACAATTTATAGTACCAACAAATTAATTAGAAATTAAATACAATTTATAATCCAAAATCATGACAATACAAAATTGTATTTGTATTAGAGATTCCATAAACGGCACAACGTAACAAAAGATCATATTCATAAACTAATTTATATTTTATTGATTATGACTTATATAAATGCCTTTAGAATAAGCATCAAATGCAGAGAACTCCAGGTCCAAGAAGCAGATTAACAATGGAGGTAAAAACAACATCTCTTCTGTTATTGATTTCATTTTTGTTTATTGCCCCTGGATTAGCTCAGAGGTCATCTTATATTGTCCATATGGACAAGTCTTTGATGCCAGCTGAGTCTTTCCTCAGCCACAATGAATGGTATTCTTCCATTCTTGACTCCATCAAAACTGAGCCATCTTCTTCAAACCTTCATATCTACACCTACGACAACGTCCTACATGGATTCAGCGCGATATTGTCGGGACAAGAACTCGAGGCCTTGAAGGAATCATCAGGCTTTCTCACAGCTTACAGGGACCTCCCTGCTGAAATGCACACCACCCACACATCTGACTTCCTCTCTTTAAACCCTACCACGGGGCTATGGCCGGCCTCGAACCTCGGGGAAAACGTCATTGTTGGGGTCATTGACAGTGGCATTTGGCCTGAAAGCCCGAGCTTTAAGGATACCGGGATGACACCAGATATCCCGGACAAATGGAAAGGAACTTGTGAGCATGGAGAAGGGTTTAACTCTTCATTGTGTAACTTGAAGCTGATCGGAGCTAGGAACTTCAACAAGGGGTTCATAGCTACACATCCCAACATTCCTGTGGATATAAACTCAACAAGGGACACTACCGGACATGGGACACATACCTCATCCACCATTGGAGGCAACTTTGTGGAGGGAGCCTCATTCTTTGGCTATGCAAATGGAACAGCTAGGGGAATCGCACCTCGAGCAAGAATCGCCATGTATAAGGTTGGATCTTCAAAGGGAATCGCTTCATCTGACATTCTTGCAGGAATGGACCAAGCTGTTGCGGATGGTGTTGACATAATCTCCATATCCATAGCGGTTGGTGCTAGCATCAGTGATGATCCAGTTTCCATAGCTTCATTCGGGGCAATGGAGAAGGGAATCCTAGTGTCCTGCTCAAATGGAAACAGCGGTCCAGCTCTAGGGACATCCATCAATGGCCACCCTTGGGCAATGACTGTTGCAGCAAGCAACATGGATCGGTCTTTTGGAGGAACCTTAACTTTAGGAAATGGATTAACCATCTTTGGATGGAGCATATTCCCTGGAACAGAAAGTATCCGTGAGCTGCCACTCATTTACAACGAAACAATCGCTTCTTGCGATTCGAGTGACCTTATTTCCTCTGCTGGAAACGGAATCGTCATATGTGATAACCCGGATTTGATAACCGAGGGAGATATAGTAGCCGATTCAACAGTCCAGGCTGTCATTTTCTTCTCAGATGACATCGTCGTGTTCCACGATGCCAACTTCAACTTTCCCGGGGTTGCCATCAGCACAAAGTTTAGAACAAATATCATCAGCTATGCTAAGAATAATTTCAAACCTTCTGCAACTATTCGTTTCCAGCAAACCTTGTTGGGAACAAAACAGGCGCCAGCAGTCGCTGATTACAGTTCTCGAGGACCTGATTTCAACCTTCCAACCATCCTAAAACCTGATCTAATGGCGCCAGGCACATTAGTCCTAGCCGCTTGGGTACCAAATATCCCTGTTATAACAATCGGCAACAAGAACTTATTCTCCGGCTTCAAACTCGAGAGCGGAACATCCATGGCTTGTCCCCACGCTTCAGGCGTCGCAGCGCTCCTAAAAGGAGCGCACCCGGATTGGAGCCCCAGCGCCATCCGCTCCGCCATGATGACCACCGCGGAAGCACTGGACAACACCGGAGCTCCGATCAAAGACACCGGGTTCAACTTCACCACCGCCTCGCCTCTAGCAATGGGATCAGGGCAAGTGAACCCGAATCGCGCATTAAATCCAGGTCTGGTATACAACACCACGGCTCAAGACTACATCGACTTCTTGTGCTCCATGAATCTCACACACGTAGAACTCTCATCCATCACGAGAACCACTAAAACCGATTGCTCAAACTCCTCCGCCGATCTGAATTACCCGTCATTCATTGCGTTGTACCGCAACGGGGTGGAAACCGCCACGATTCTGTCCAGGACTTTCAGGCGGACGGTTACCAATGTCGGAGACAGCGCTGCTTCGTACGAGGCCGAGGTGATTGCCCCTTCGGGGTCTTCCGTTGCTGTAAGCCCTGGAGAGCTCAAGTTTCAGGGAAAGGGTGAGAAGCAGAGCTATTCCATGACTATAAAGTACAGCGGTGACGACAATTTTACGGTGAGTTACGGTTCATTGACGTGGGTTGAGGTTGGAGGGAATCGCAGAGTGAAGAGCCCTGTTGTAGTGTCACCATTTTTCAGAGGTGTTTAAATTATCTAGTATTTGAAGACATGAACTTCATCTTGACATTGGTTTAAAGATAAAATGTTACAATTTAAAATATGAAACATAAAAATTATTTCTTACTTCCACTGCCTTTATTGATGCTTTAATTAATTTCATCATACTCGTAGAAGATTGAACACAAATTCGCAATTCAAAGTTTTATATATGGTCAATTGTTGCAGTGAAAATCCACATAAATTACATCAATCACTCTTTTTCTATTATTATTAACTCCATTTTTGCCCAATTGCTATATGCAGGACCATTTTTCTCATGCAGGACCGGTTTTTTACCATATATAATACCCCAAGTATACTCTTGCATTTTGAGTAGAATTTTTTGTCTTTACAATAAAAGGGGCATTTTGATAAAAAACCGGTCCTACATAAGAAAAATGATACTGCGTGTAGCAAACCCTCATTTTTATCATTGGGATAAAAGTCTCGTTAAGTTTAAACCACAACTAGGCCAACTAGGCCAAGTCCATTCAATTAAACCAAAAATACAACAAAATTCCTTCAAAAGTGTCAACAGTAGCTTGTCTCCGTGATAAAACTTATATGGAAATTAGTTTAAGAATCATAGAGCAGTGTCCATGCATTTTCCTACGTGCTGTCACATTTTCCCAAGTGAGAAAACTGCAACAGAACAATTTTTCTACTTAGATGTAGTAATTATCTATTAATTTAATTATATTCCTACATTTAAACTGTAATAGCCTCCTATTATTATGCTGACAATGCATCATATCCCAAAAGATACCAAATAATTTCCCCTTCATATATGTATATATTGCATAAAATAATAAATTATACAATATATTTATAATACAAAATTTTAATTAGTCAGTAAATTGAAATATTTGCAAATTTGTTTCAAATAAAGTATGTGTATTAAATAAAAATTCTAGCAACTTAAAACTAAATTATAAAATATAGAAATTATAAAAAAAATTATATTTTAAGTAAATGTTTGAAATTAGACGCTATCATAAAAATTGTTTTTATATATCAATGATTTTTTACCTTCAGAATATCATAATTCAAGAATCCTCTAGGTCAGGGAACAAAAAAAGAAATGGATGGAAAATCTTTTCTTTGATCATTTCCTTGCTTGTTGCCACTGCATTTGCTCAGAGGTCATCATATATTGTCCACATGGATAAGTCTGCGATGCCTCAAACTTCTAAACCACCGTGAATGGTATTCTTCCATTCTTGACTCCATCAAAACTGAACCCTCTTCATCAAACACTCATATCTACACCTATGACAATGTATTGCATGGATTCAGCGCAATCTTGTCGGAATGAGAGCTAGGGTTCTTGAAGAAGTCACCTGGTTTTCTCACCGCCTATAAAGATCTCCCTGCCATAATGCACACCACCCACACTCCTCAGTTCCTCTCCTTAACACAACCAGGAGTTATATATGGACGGCCTCGAATTTTGGGGAAAACGTCATAATTGGCGTCATTGATAGTGGGGTTTGGCGTAAAAGCCCGAGCTATAAGGACTCCGGAATGACACCAAATATCCCGGTCAAATGGAAAGGAACATGCGAGGGTGGAGAGGGGTTCAAATCTTCATTGTGTAACTTGAAGCTAATTGGAGTATTAAAACATTTATAGATCATTGTATATATCAATGATTTTTTACCTTCAGAATATCATAATTCAAGAATCCTCTAGGTCAGGGAACATGGGAGGTCGTCGCCGTACCTCTCAAATATACAATTTATAGATCACTTACTACCTTTCCACACTATTAAGTGTACAATGGCAAGTAAGGTTCGTTCCACAGAGAATAGGTTTATTCTATGTATATCTTGTAGAATATATATACATATACATATATATAAAAGCAATGTAAACAAGGGGGGGTTTGAGTTGAGTTTTTTGTTTAAGACACTACTAAGTAAAACTACTAGAACTTTAGAATTACAACTAGTTTAACATCTAAAGATTCAACTAAAGGATTAACTAATGAGAATAAGAGATTTGGACATATGAGATTGGTGACTTCTTATTATGAGATTTTCCTCAAACTTTATCATGATGCTTTTAGAATGGTGAACATTAGTGAGAACTATCTTTAACCATAGTTATGAAAAATGAAAGCATCTTCACAACTTCAATTGACAAATTTACTAGATGATAACAACTAGTTCAATTGAATCAATATTACTTCAAATTAGATATTTCTCAACTCTACCCATGCAATTTGATAACAAACTTGACATAGGTACAATGCTAATGAATGATCTTAAGAACAAATACAATTGATAACAACATGCATTCAATTCCTAATTTACTACTCCTACATAGAAAAAATGATAACATTCTAACCATGGAAAAGCAATATCTAACACATATCCAACACATATCTATCACTAGGAAATCATTCCTAATCATTTCAAGCATCAAATACACATATAAATTATGATCATTCAATAGCAAATCACCATTCCTAAACCTCTTGAATCATGTTCTCATTCCATAACAAGAAGTCCAATCACATATATCCAAGAAGGGTTTTAGCCTACTACCATAGTTATATAATCACAAACATAATCAACACAACAAACCATAGTGAATTCAAAGATCAAAGTGAAGAGAAAATGAAGAAAAGAGTTCTAACTCTGTAAAATTCGATCCTCAAAACAATGAGGATAAGATCTATTTATACTCTAAAACAATTAAAATTAAAGCCAAATAAAATGCAAGTTGCAGGCAACTTCGCGGGTCGCGCGAAATCCTTCGCGGACCGCGAGCCTGGCTCTCGCGGTTCGCGGCCGAGGATTCGCGCCCCGCGCGTCCGCGGTCTCGGCGTTCCGCGACCGAGAAATCTCGCCCCGCGCGCATCCGGTCCTCGCAAGTCGCGGCCGAAGGTTCGCGCCCCGCGCGCGTCTGGTCTCGCGTGTCGCGGCCGAAGGTTCGCGCCCCGCGTGCCTGTGCCTCGGCGGTCCTCGTGCTGGTTGGTCCTCGCGGCTCGCGACCGGAGTTTCGCGGGCCGCTCGAAACTCGGCATGTTCAAAACAGCAACACACACCCTCGCGGTTCGCGACCTAGGGTTCGCGGCTCGCGAGAGTGTGCCTTCACGCCACTTCTACGACCGGTTCTTCAATGTATCAATCGCGGTCAGGACGGTCATAGAAGGTCTTCACATCACTCAAATCCATCGCAAGTGCAATTCAAGATCAAAATGCACGTCTTCAATTTCAAACCACTATGAATGATTCGGTCTAAAAGTCTAATATAAATACACAAAATACTATCTAAAACAGCTCTCAAATGCTACAAAATAAGAATATATCTAGGGTCTATCAAAATCCCCCACACTTGAACCTTTCTCGTCCTCGAGAAAGAACGATTAAGATCCAAGTGTTTATTCTAAATAATTAAGCACATAACATTTGAGAGCTTTACATATTTAAACAAGAGAAAAGAATTTTTTTTTTTTTTTAAATACAGTAGTAAAATAGCAACAAAAACAGCAACAAAAGCAGTAACAAAAGTCCTACACCTCTCCCCCACACTTAGTCTAAACATTGCCCTCAATGTTTAAATATATCAATGAAAATCATAGTGTAAGAAAGAGTGTAGGATATACTCACTGCGAGGGGCCGGAACCGTCGCGACGGCGCTGAGCTCGCGATCTGCGATGGCCCTCATAGTCAAATGCCCCTGGTCCATGTGGGTGCATGGATGCCATCATGGCGAACATCACTGCCATATCATCCTCGTACCTCTCAGTATATGCCTGAAACTGCTGCTGAGTGACATACTGAGCCTCATGATGTGGAGGAGCGTACTGCTCTCCATGCTCCGGAGGTGCCTCTAGCCTGGCAAGGGCAATGGTAGGTGCAGGAACTGTGATCTGGGTGGGCAAGGTGAGATCCTCTATGCGGGTGCGCCCAGTCAGCTGCACAGCCTCTGGATTCGGCAGGTACATGTGCTGATTCTTGGCTACTAGCCAAATGAATCTAGGAGGAGGATATTTGTGCATGGCCAAGACATTAGTGAACTCCAAAGAAGCAATGGAGTAGAACTGGTGAGCTCTCTCGGCTGTCTTGCCTATTGCCTGAATGTCTGGAGGTAGGTGGATGTTCAGATAAGCTGCCAGGAGCGAAATCATACCCCCCTGCGGTATCTTTCCTTTGCTCTTCTCGGAGGTCTCCAGACATTTCTGCACAAAGAGGTCTACCCAACATGGGTGTTGTGGCCCCCAGCACATGGTCCAAAGGCATTGGACCTGCTCCCTATTGATGTGCGTCAACTCTCCTTGGCAAAAGATCGTCATAACTAAGAGCTTGTGCACCATACGAACAGCTGGATGAATGATGTGGTTATTCTTCGTAGTGCCTGTGATGTTGGGAAATCCAGACAAGCAATTCCAAAAGTAAGCTAGATCAAATCCAGGCGGGTTAACTTCTTTCGGATTCTTGTAGCCCTCCGCATATTGGAATCCAAAAGCATCTTGGATTTCATCATAGGACATCCTGCGGTCTACATCATTCAACCTGAAGGTGATGTAATGGCTGTCATGGTCCTCGTCGTAGTGCTTGGCTAGAGTGGATAGGAACTCAAGTGTATAGCGGATGTATGTCGGTGCCGACCGATCAATGAATCCTCTCATGCCAACGCGATCCAATAAAAATAGCACATGCTGCTGCAAACCTAGTTCCTGAAGAAGCTCAGAGGAGAGGAACTTCGTCTCCATGATCGTTCGCCTCCCATTCCCAATCAACTTTCTCCACCGTTGTTGGGCATCGTCATTCAAACCTTGCAGTCCCATAAGGTCAATAGGAGGCAGGTTTTCTGCAGGGGGAGGGCTAGGTTGGCGAGGGGGGGATTCGGGGAGCACGGGCTCACGGGAAGTAGAGGCTTCCCCTCGGCGAGACCTTTTCCTCGGTGCCATTATCAAAATCTACTCAACAACAGTCCAGCACAGCTAAACTAGCTACAAGGCGGCAAGCCCCTACTCAAAAAGCTCAGAATTTAACTAAAGGCGGCAAGCCTTTGAAATTTCAATGAAACCTATTGGCGGCAAGCCCTAAATCACCCAAAATTGAAATAAATTCAGTAGGGTACCGTCAATTGAAGCCTTAGGAAGCAATGTAGCTTGAGGAGATCACCAATTTGATCAAAACACCACCAAATCAAAGAATCCAAAAATTAGGGTTCATAAGATTTGGGGGTATTTGATTGGGAGTTGGAATTTGGAATTTGTTGTTGGGGAAAGGTTAAGGTTGGTGGAGGGAAGGTTTTGGTGTAGTTGGTTTGGAACAAAAGTCGCCGGAGGCCGGCGAATCGGAGTGAAAAACTTTCCGGTGGAAATTCGGCAATGTAGGTAAAAGATGGTGTTATGGATTGGGATTTTTGGTGGGTTTTGTTGGGAAAGCTTGAGGGATTGATTTGGGTGGAAGAAATCGGTTCAAAACTCGCCGGAATGGAGGATTGAGTAGGTGGCCGGAAAAGGGATTTTGGGGTCGGGAGGGAATAGGAGAAGAAGAAGAAGAGAAAGAGAGAAGGAGAAAAGGTGAAGAAATAGTCCCCGTCACCTCGCGAGTCGCGAGCGTCCATTGGCGGGCCGCGAAACACCGTCGCGGGCCGCGCCCTTTCTTCGCGAGCCGCGAAAATGGCCCGTTTTGTTCCAGGGATTTTCGAGAAGACTCGGCATGGTTCGCGGGTCGCGCGCAAGTCCGTCGCGGTCCGCGCGATGAAGTCGCGGACCGCGCGCTGAAGACCGTTGAGGTGCGCGCGGATTCCGTTCGAGGTGCGCGCAAACCCTCGTCGCGGCGCGCGCAGAATCCCCGCAGGTCGCGCGGGATCCGTCGCGGGTCGCGCGCTGCAAAACCTCGGCAAAACTTCGCCGTCCGCACGATGAAACCGCGGACCGCGAGCATAGTTTCGCGGTCCGCGCGATCAAGTCGCGGGCCGTGAAAATGGTCATTTTTGTTCCAGGGATTTCCTGGAATCCCCTGTTTTCTCGCGGGTCGCGCAGTCATTTTCGCGGACCGCGAGACACCGTCGCGGCGCGCGCGTTCCGTTCGCGGCGCGCGAGGTTTCCCGTCGCGGTCCGCGCGATGAAGCCGCGGACCGCGAAAACCGGCATTTTTGTGGCAGGGATTTCCATGAAATCCAAGTTTGCTCGCGGATCGCGAGACCTCGACTGCGGATCGCGAGGTACTGTCGCGGCTCGCGCGTGCTCGGTCGCGGACCGCGAAACCCTCGGTCGCGGTCCGCGCGATGAATTCGCGGACCGCGAGAAATGGCTCCTTGGCGCTTGTCGTTTTGCACCACTTCAAACCTATTTCTACAAAAACAACATAAAAACTAGCGTAATGTTCGAATTACAAGCTTAATGAATTGTACATAGCAAATAAATATAAAGAAAGTAATGTTCCAAATGTTGAAATTGTTCAACTAAATGCTTTTAAAGCTCAAAACTCGTTTATTTAACATCGTCGGCACGATGTACCTCCATGGTAAAGATCACTCGTAGGCCGGGTTGCCTAGAGACATGTCCTCTAGGATCTCCGATTTGAAACCCTCGTAATACGGTTTCAACCTTTGGCCGTTGACCTTGATGATTTTGGCATCCTCGCCGCTTTGGATCTCCACTGCTCCATGAGGGAAAACCTTCACAACTACAAATGGTCCAGTCCACCGAGAACGTAGTTTACCTGGAAACAACCGAAGACGTGATTGAAATAGAAGAACTTTTTGACCTACCTCAAAAGTTTTCCTAATTATCATCTTGTCATGCCATGCCTTCGTCTTCTCCTTGTAAATGGCCGCGTTCTCATAGGACTCATTCCGGATTTCCTCAAGCTCTTGCAATTGAAGCTTCCTTTCATTCCCGGCCTCGTCCAAGTTCAAGTTGAACCTTGTGATTGCCCAATAGGCTTTGTGTGCTAACTCCACCGGTAAATGACACGGCTTTCCAAAGACTAATCGGTATGGAGACATACCAATTGGAGTCTTATAAGCCGTCCTATATGCCCACAATCCATCATCCAACCGAGTACTCCAATCCTTGCGAGTCGGCCTAACCGTTTTCTCAAGGATGGACTTGATTTCCCTATTGGAAACTTCGGCTTGTCCATTTGTTTGTGGGTGATAGGCGGTAGAAGTTTTGTGATTTACCCTATATTTTTTCAACAATGCGGCAATGGTTCTATTGCAAAAGTGAGTGCCTCGATCACTGATCAAAGCTCGGGGTACCCTGAACCTAGAGAAGATGTGAGATTTGATGAACTCTGCAACCACTTTAGAATCATCAGTACGAGTGGGGATTGCTTCAACCTACTTAGACACATAATCAACCGCAAGCAAGATATATTTGAAACCAAAGGAAGTAGGGAAAGGTCCCATAAAATCCATTCCCCAAACATCAAAAAGTTCACAATATAGAGGACAATGTTGAGGCATTTCATTCCTAGAAGAGATGTTTCCTACTCTTTGGCATTTATCACAAGACTTGCAAAATGTGTATGCATCTTTATTCAAACTAGCCCAATAGAAACCACAATCTAGCACTTTCCTAGCGGTTCGCCTAGCACCAAAATGACCACCACATGCATATGAATGGCAAAAGGCAAGGATTGAATTTGTTTCATTATTAGGAATGCATCTCCTAATCACTTGGTCGGCACAATGTTTCCATACATAGGGATCATCCCACACATAAAACCTAGCATCATGCTTTAGCTTATCCTTTTGTGCTTTTGTGAAGTGAGAAGGGTACTTACTTGTGACAAGGAAATTCACAATGTTGGCATACCATGGAAGAGAAACACCAAGAGCAAACAATTGCTCGTCGGGGAATTCTTCGTGAAGATGCTCCTTCAATGCCTTGGTCCCAAACTCCTCATTGGGCACCAAACGGCTCAAATGGTCGGCCACTAGATTTTCAGCCCCTTTCTTGTCCTTGACCTCCAAATCGAACTCACTCAAGAGTAGGATCCATCGGAGTAACCTAGACTTTGCTTCTTTCTTCGTCATCAAGTAACGAAGAGCTGCATGGTCAGTGAAAACAATAATTTTTGTACCAAGCAAATATGGCCTAAACTTCTCTAAAGAAAATACTACCGCTAGCAATTCTTTTTCAGTGGTGGTATAGTTCCTTTGAGCATCATTGAGAGTCATGGATGCATAATAGATGGCATGGGGAATTTTCCCCACCCTTTGACCTAGCACCGCACCAACGGCGTAGTCACTTGCATCACACATGATCTCAAATGGGAGGGACCAATTTGGAGGTTGTATAATAGGGGCCGACACTAGCATAGACTTTAAACAATCAAATGCCCTTTTACAACCTTCATCTACCACAAATTCCACATCCTTTTGCAACAATCTACATAAAGGGGAAGAAATTTTTGAAAAGTCTTTTATGAAACGGCGGTAGAAACCCGCGTGGCCAAGAAAGGACCTCACATCACGCACACAAGTAGGGTAAGGAAGAGATTGGATGATATCAATTTTTGCTTTGTCTACTTCAATACCCTTAGATGACACTTCATGACCTAACACAATGCCCTTTTCTACCATAAAATGACATTTTTCAGAATTAAGCACAAGGTTTTTATCAATGCAAGTTTTTAGGACTAATGACAAATGAATTAAGCAATTGTCAAAAGAGTTTCCATGAACAGTAAAGTCATCCATGAAAACCTCTACAAACTTCTCAAGATATTCTGAAAAAATGCTAACCATACACCTTTGGAATGTGGCCGGCGCATTGCAAAGGCCAAAAGGCATGCGTCGATATGCAAAAGTGCCAAAGGGACATGTGAAGGTGGTCTTTTCTTGATCCTCTGGTGCAATGGCAACTTGAAAGTACCCTGAATAGCCATCAAGAAAACAATAGAAAGAGTGGCCTGCAAGCCGGTTAAGCATTTGATCAATAAATGGCAAAGGGAAATGGTCTTTCCTTGTTACCGCATTTAACCTTCGGTAATCAATGCAAACTCGCCATCCATTTTGGACACGAGTGGGAATCAATTCGCCATGGCTATTCTCCACTACGGTCACTCCGGTTTTCTTTGGCACCACTTGTGTTGGGCTTACCCATTTACTATCGGAGATTGGATAGATCATTCCCGCATCTAACAATTTAAGCACCTCGGCTTTTACTACCTCCATCATAGGAGGGTTCAATCGCCTTTGAGGTTGTCGGATGGGTTTAGCATCATCCTCCAATAGAATACGGTGCATGCACGTGCTTGGACTCATACCTTTGATGTCGGCAATAGTCCATCCAATGGCTTCCTTATGATCTTGAAGCACTTTCATCAACCTTTCCTCTTGTTCCTTGGTGAGTTTGTTGGAGATGATCACCGGCAATTTCTCACCATCACCAAGGAATGCATATTTTAGATTCTCGGGTAGTGGTTTCAACTCCACCACCGGAGGTTTATTGAAAGATGGTCGGTTGCCCGAGCCCTTCAATACCTCAAGGTCTAAAATTGGTGCATCAAGAGAAAGTTCCTCAAAGGTATCTAGCTCAAAAATGCTTTCCTTCAAGTTAGCACTCAAAGCATATGTATGAACATTACTTGTGTGTAAACTATTAGCTAAAGCATTTAACAAAGGATCATCAACATCATTTTCATAAACTTTTTGCACATAAGGCTCAATCACATCAATAGCATTGCAAGAAGTTTCCTCATCATCGTATTTCATTGCACCATAAATGTTGAACTCTATTTTATCCTCATCAAATTCCATGGTAAGCCTACCACTATGCACATCTATTATAGTTCTTGACGTTTTCAAAAATGGACGCCCTAACAAGACAGGGGTAGCAAATTTATCATGTTCCATGTCAAGAACGTAAAAATCGGCCGGGAACACCAACTTGTCGACTTTCACCAAGACATCTTCAACAATACCCTTAGGGTATGCATTAGAGCGGTCGGCAAGTTGGATTACCACGCCGGTTTTATGCAAAGTGCCAAGATTCAATGATTCATACAATGTATATGGAATGACATTTATGGATGCACCTAGATCTAGCATGGCTCTAGGAAAGTAAGTGTTCCCTAAGATGCAAGGAATGGTAAACATGCCCGGATCACCACATTTAGTAGGCATTTTATCTTGAAATAAAGCTGACACATGTTCATTGACTCTTTCATTTTTAACATGCTTAGACCTTTGTTGACGATGATTTACACATAATTCCTTCAAGAACTTAGAATATCTAGGAACTTGATCAATAGCATCGAGCAAAGGAATATTTACCTCACACCTTCGAAGGACCTCGAAAGCTTCCTTGTCCATCTCCTTTTTCCGAGTATTCTTCAAAGCTTCGGGAAATGGTGCTTCCACATCAAAGGTAGTGTCCACCCTAGTTTTCTTGTGAAGAGGTGAGAATGGAGGTGACATTGGTTCAACATGAGAAGTTGTGTCTACATGTTCCTCATCAATAAGTTCTTTCTCCTTCTCAACCTCGGCATCACCTTTTTCTTTGGCTAGCCCCTCAAGAATTACTTCTTCGTCGGCCAAGGTCGCCTCAACCTCGTCATTGGCTAAACTCTTCTTCACAAGGCCTCTCTTGGGTGCCTTTTTCACAACCACTTCGGGTTCAAGAGCTTGTTTACCACTCCTCAAGGTCATGGCACTCGCATGAGTCCTTGGATTTAACTCCGTTTGCGCGGGTAGTTTCCCGGAGTTTTGTGCTTCCAACTTTCCCAAAACCGTGGCCATTTGACTCATTTGCACCTCAATGCTTTTGAGTCTAGCATCTTGTGGGAATTGGTCCGAGCTTTCACCTTGGTTATGAGATTTATCTTCCAACCTCGGGTGAGCATTTTGAGGGGCACGGTTATTGAAACGGCTTTGACCTTGGTTTCTTGGGTATTGTTGTGGTTGAGGGTGATATTGAGGGTTTTGATGATCTTGGTACCCTTGATAGCCAAAATCTTGGTACCCTTGGTTTTGGTAACCTTGGTACCCTTGATTTTGGTGGCTTTGGTCTCCTTGGTAGCCTTGGTCATTTTGCCCCCTCGTCCTATCAAAGGATTGACCACTTTGACCTTGGTAACCCCCTTGGTAGCCACCTTGTTGGCCTTGTTGCCCCGTCGGTTCATCTCTCCACCGAAAGTTGGGGTGATCTCTAGTTCCGGGGTTATAATGTTGAGCAAACGGATCATACTTCCTTTGGTTACCCCTATCACCACCTTGTCCTTGTCCACCTTGAAAACCCCTACCACTTTGGTAGCCTCGTCCTCCTTGGTAGCCCCTAAAACCTTGGTTTCCTCCTTGATCGCCTCTAAAACCTTGGTTTCCTCCATAGACCCCCATGGCATTGACTTCTTCGTTATAATCCTCGTTTGCTTGAGGACAAGATTCGGTGAGATGGTTCGAAGCACAAATCCCACACGTCATCACTTGTTGCCTTGGTTGGTTCCCTCCGGAGCTATTTCCCATCATGAAACCTTTCATCAATGCCGTAAGCTCCTTGATATCTTGTCGAGAGCTATCATTGTTCCCACCGGAGTTACCCACTCGTAGTCCCCGGTCTCTCTTTGGTTTGCACCCTTCGGCTAGTTGCTCAAATAGCATCATGGCATCGGAAGAGCCAAGGTTTGCAATGGAGCCATAGCAAGACCGATTTATCAACTCGGTTTCTCTATCGTTCAAACCATTGTAATAGAAACACACCAATTGAGGTTCGGTGAAGCTATGGTACGGGCAACTTGAGAGGAGAGTTTGGAATCTTTCCCAATACTCATACAACGTCTCATCATCGTCTTGAGTGATGTTGCTAATGGCTTGTATCAAGACCGAGGACTTAGAGGGAGGAAAGTACTTGTCTAAGAACTTTTTCTTCAATTGTGGCCATGTAGTGATTGATGATGAAGGTAAACGGCTTAACCATTTAGCGGCCTTGTCCTTCAAGGTGAAGGTGAAGGTTTTCAACTTAAACTCATCCACACTCATCTCGGAAGGTTTCAAACTACTACACACCCTATGAAAAGCCTCAAGGAAATCATTCGGATCATCCACTTCTCTACCATGGAAAGTTGGAAGCAAATTAATCACTCCCGTCTTGATTTCGTATTGAGAGTTCGGGTAAACAATGCTCGATTGTTGTTGCTCATAGTTGGGGGACATGTACTCTCTCATAGAAATGTTGGTAGGAGAAGGGTTAGGGTTTTGGAAAGGGTTGTAGAATTGGTTTCGGGGAGGGTTTTGGCCGGTATCCTCTTCATCGTCCGCCATGTTGAAAGGTAGTGATTCACTTTCAAGGGAGAAAGGATTAGATGCTAGTGACTCTTGCACTTGCCTCCTAAGTTGGCGGAGACTTCTTACTAGCTCGGAATCGTATTGCAAAGGGTCTTGGTTCGAGGATCGTGTAAGAACCATGCACCAAGAGCTAGAGCAATAGGGTTCCAAACCAAAATAGATCCTAAAAAGAAAGATAGATTAGAAATAAAACTACAATACACACATAAAAATACGCCTATTCCCCGGCAGCGGCGCCAAAATTTGGGAGGTCGTCGCCGTACCTCTCAAATATACAATTTATAGATCACTTACTACCTTTCCACACTATTAAGTGTACAATGGCAAGTAAGGTTCGTTCCACAGAGAATAGGTTTATTCTATGTATATCTTGTAGAATATATATACATATACATATATATAAAAGCAATGTAAACAAGGGGGGGTTTGAGTTGAGTTTTTTGTTTAAGACACTACTAAGTAAAACTACTAGAACCTTAGAATTACAACTAGTTTAACATCTAAAGATTCAACTAAAGGATTAACTAATGAGAATAAGAGATTTGGACATATGAGATTGGTGACTTCTTATTATGAGATTTTCCTCAAACTTTATCATGATGCTTTTAGAATGGTGAACATTAGTGAGAACTATCTTTAACCATAGTTATGAAAAATGAAAGCATCTTCACAACTTCAATTGACAAATTTACTAGATGATAACAACTAGTTCAATTGAATCAATATTACTTCAAATTAGATATTTCTCAACTCTACCCATGCAATTTGATAACAAACTTGACATAGGTACAATGCTAATGAATGATCTTAAGAACAAATACAATTAATAACAACATGCATTCAATTCCTAATTTACTACTCCTACATAGAAAGAATGATAACATTCTAACCATGGAAAAGCAATATCTAACACATATCCAACACATATCTATCACTAGGAAATCATTCCTAATCATTTCAAGCATCAAATACACATATAAATTATGATCATTCAATAGCAAATCACCATTCCTAAACCTCTTGAATCATGTTCTCATTCCATAACAAGAAGTCCAATCACATATATCCAAGAAGGGTTTTAGCCTACTACCATAGTTATATAATCACAAACATAATCAACACAACAAACCATAGTGAATTCAAAGATCAAAGTGAAGAGAAAATGAAGAAAAGAGTTCTAAATGAGAAATCTCGCCCCGCGCGCATCCGGTCCTCGCGAGTCGCGGCCGAAGGTTCGCGCCCCGCGCGCGTCTGGTCTCGCGTGTCGCGGCCGAAGGTTCGCGCCCCGCATGCCTGTGCCTCGGCGGTCCTCGTGCTGGTTGGTCCTCGCGGCTCGCGACCGGAGTTTCGCGGGCCGCGCGAAACTCGGCATGTTCAAAACAGCAACACACACCCTCGCGGTTCGCGACCTAGGGTTCGCGGCTCGCGAGAGTGTGCCTTCACGCCACTTCTACGACCGGTTCTTCAATGTATCAATCGCAGTCAGGACGGTCATAGAAGGTCTTCACATCACTCAAATCCATCGCAAGTGCAATTCAAGATCGAAATGCACGTCTTCAATTTCAAACCACTATGAATGATTCGGTCTAAAAGTCTAATATAAATACACAAAATACTATCTAAAACAGCTCTCAAATGCTACAAAATAAGAATATATCTAGGGTCTATCAGAACAAAAAAAGAAATGGATGGAAAATCTTTTCTTTGATCATTTCCTTGCTTGTTGCCACTGCATTTGCTCAGAGGTCATCATATATTGTCCACATGGATAAGTCTGCGATGCCTCAAACTTCTAAACCACCGTGAATGGTATTCTTCCATTCTTGACTCCATCAAAACTGAACCCTCTTCATCAAACACTCATATCTACACCTATGACAATGTATTGCATGGATTCAGCGCAATCTTGTCGGAATGAGAGCTAGGGTTCTTGAAGAAGTCACCTGGTTTTCTCACCGCCTATAAAGATCTCCCTGCCATAATGCACACGGCCTCGAATTTTGGGGAAAACGTCATTGTTGGCGTCATTGATAGTGGGGTTTGGCCTAAAAGCCCGAGCTATAAGGACTCCGGAATGACACCAAATATCCCAGTCAAATGGAAAGGAACATGCGAGGGTGGAGAGGGGTTCAAATCTTCATTGTGTAACTTGAAGCTAATTGGAGCTAGCAATTAAAATTTATAAACGTGATTTAAAAAATTTGCATGCAAAAGAAACAAGCAATTTGAGCCTTATTTTATATATGTTTTACATTAAAGCACATTTTATATATAGATCCAATCGCCATAGCTTCATTCGGGGCTATGAAGAAGGGGATTTTGGTGTCATGCTCAGCTGGAAACGACGGTCCCGGGCTTAGAACCGCCACAAATGGCTTTCCTTGGGCAATGACTGTTGGGGCAAGTAGCATGGATCGATCGTTCGGGGGAAAGTTAACCCTAGGAAATGGTTTAACCATAGCCGGATGGAGTCTCTTCCCCAGAATAAAGAACCTCACAAACCTAACTCTCATATATAACAAAATCATCTCCCTTTGCACTTCTAATAAGCTTCTCTCCATGTTTGGCCATTGTGAGACCACGTATTTTTGGGTATTACTTAATATTCTTTTAATATATATTTTAGAAAAACTAGCAGGGCTCCACCATGCGTTGCACGGCGTATTTAAGTAATTATTAATTGAATTTTTGGTTTTTATTACATTGCATGCTTACGTAATTGATAATTTTATAAATTTTGATATTATGTTGTTTAAGTAAAATAAATATGCAGTTAGATCTTGTTTGTACGGACTTATGTATTGCTTAACTAAATTGAGCAAGATTAAAATGAAGTGAAAATTAAGGTTTAAAAAAATAATTAGTGTGACTAAATTACCCCGAATTTCATCAATTTCTTTTAACTTCTTTATCAAAGTGCATCCATAACCTTGTCTAAACGACTCAATCTCTCTATACCCCAAAATTAAATCATGTGTCTGTTTCACTATTGTATCCAACAGGTTCATAGTAATGGTAGTATTTCACTACAATGAAAACGAACAAAACTCAATTGAGTCAATTCAACTAATAATTAATTTTAAAAGGTAGTAACCGAGATTCACTGTTGCAACCATAACCTAGTCTAGAAGTTAAAAAAATTTAAAACGCATGGAATGCAAATTTAGTTACGCTAAAATATATTTTTTTACTCTAACAAATTCGACGAAACAGAACTATATTCTAAAATTACTCAAAACAAAAATAATAATAAATTTCACATTAGGCAAGCATAATATATTGTCATTATCATGTTAATGCGAATATTTCATTTGTATATAGGCAAGAAAAATTTGTCTTGCTATTATCATCCATGTTTAAAGCCTTGGAACTTGAACAGAACAAACTGATTCATCAATTCTTGATTATGGTATGACACAAATATGTAATAAAATTCAAGCTGACAATTCGTACTTCTTGATTGTTCAAGATTAAGATTGAGACATGATTCTCCTTCTTAGATAACTAAGATTCCATTACCTGAAAATCAACAGCACCAAACAACAAAATAATTAAGTATAATTCATCTTCATTCAATCACAGAATTATATGATTAGCACCAATGCAAAATAAAATCATAAAAATGTGTCAAAAGAAAATATGCAAACCCATTTTTTCAGAATAGGTCCATGCAACATATGTACGTATGTTCCTCATTTTTCAACGAATTAGTTGTTCCATGCAACACATGTGCATGTTGCTGCTCTGAAGCACAATCCACCGACACATGCAGCGCCAACGAACGTCGCTTCTCCTTCCGTCAGATTGTGCCATTCGAGAATAGAACTGCTTCAATGTACCTAGCTAGAGTCCAGTTCTTTGTGTGGAAAACTGTGGAAATAGTGTCAACTGGGCACAGCGAGAATCACCCTCTTCAAATGGGGAAAAGCCGACATCGTCGATTGGCTGGCGGCGGTTAAACTCGAAAAAACCTTGTCGGGACTAAAAGAAAAGGCCTTGTCGGGACTGAAAAAAGTATACTCATTAACGGAACGACTTGCCTAATTCCAACAACACAGTTGGTTTTTTTAGAAAAGTAATTAAAGCAAATTATAGTGATTCATTTTTTATTTTTTTGAAGATAAATTATAGTTATTCATTGAAATATATATATCATGAGCTCCATACGCGTGGTAATTATAAGCAATTTCTCTATGCAGGTCCATTTTTCTCTTGCAGGTCCATATTTTTACCATAATGCCCCCTGATGGAACCTTATAATTTCAAACCCATTTTTTGTCTTAACAATATTAGGGGTATTATGGTAAAAATACGGACCTGCAAGAGAAAAATGGACCTGCATGGAGCAACCCATTAATTATAATACACAGTTGTTTTTCCATATTCTGAAAGACAAATCATACTCTAAATAAAATTAAAATATTTAGAAAATATCTAGGTATAATACAGGAAAATAATATACAAATATGTTGCAAAAATATAGAAATAACACAAAAATATTGCCACAGAAAAAAGAAGATATGTACGTACCGAAAATTTTAAATTTAGGCACTTAACTTATTTAAATACCAAACATAGGATATATGTGTTGATTCGGGGAAAGAACTTAAATTATAGTTTTATTATAATGCCATATGAAATAAAAATATTACTTACCCTAAAAATATTAACATATTTAAAATATACCTAAATTATTTGTTAAAATAAATACGATGTTGTTTATTCCACATGTACACATTCTGAAGTGAATAATTATAGTTTCCTTTAGAGATTATATAAGTTAAAAAGAAGGAAGTATTTGATTTCACCTGTTAAAAGAATACACACAATCTCTTAGATACTAAAAATAAAGAAAAGAATCATGTAAAATCTTCAAATTTTCCATATTTACATATAGTTACGTAGTTACATCTTCAAATTGTAGTGTGTCACCAATTTGCAGGTATTATTATACCAAAAGAAGCAAACATAATTTTATCATTTCTAACCCAATATTAACTCAATGATTTACTTCATCCTCATGAACAAAGAATATATCTCTTGTGCAGAAAATTCCTTCTTCACACCCGTAACATTAATTTGAAATGAGTTTTCTATTTTCTAACCATGTCCTCACTCTCAGTGCAAACTTTGTATAAAATGGATTTCACACTTGGTGCGAACTTTGGTACTATTTCTTTGTGCCCCACAAATATAGAAGTCACATAGAGATTATATGTAATTACTTAATCAGAATTTTGGTAAGAATAGGAAACAAATCATTAATCATTAATAAGCATTTAGAGTTAGGCTCTGTTTGCTAGAGTTTTTCTGTAGATCAGTTCAGTTAAATAAGTTATTATAAGAGACAAAATTATAATCATCACTTCTGACACTTCATAAGAGCATCTCCAATGGTGAGAGGGTCATGAGTAAAAATAGGCTGCAATTGTCAAAATTGTATTGGGCGTCAATGTGATGTAAGATTGAAAACTTTTTTTTTGAAGTTTGGTTCTGCAATGCAACCATCAATTGTCACAACAATATTTATTGACTTAAATATTACATTTATTTTTCAAATTCAAATATGGAATGATTAAATGATTTAATTAGTAAAAAAGTCTAAATATGTTAAGTTGGCAAAGTGATGCCTTCAAATTGAGCATCAATGTATAAGCCCCTTAATTGACGCTTTCAGTCCATGTCATATGACACATAATATTGACCCCTTAATTGATGCTTGGATTGAAGAAGATTTTTAGAATTTTAGAGTATCAATCTTACGTGGCCATCAATATTTTTGATTGAGAGGGTTCCATTGGAGATGCTCTAAGTGTGCTTTATTATCCAATCTATGATATAATTACTGCATATAGTAATTTTATTCAATCTCTCCAATTAGTGATATGGTTACTGTACATAGAAGAATATTCATGCACCCTATTTAATCTGTAATAAACAGTGAATACAATCAATATTTTCCATCATTAATATTTTGTGTTTATCAACACAAGGTAATGGACCAAATAAATTGATTCTCTCAACTGGTCTCCTGTAGTCCTGTCAGATTTAAACATATCCATCGGAGAAGGAGAAAAAAAGAAACCTGCAAAATCATCCATGCAATATAAAATGATCCCATCACTGGAAATCCAACTAATATAATTGAATAAAATGATCCCATCACTGAATAAAATGATGCTGATCAACTGCATCACAAGTGATAGAGGAGTAGGGATTCATGAATAAAATTACACATGTCTGACCGGGGCGGGGGATCATTAACAGAAACGATCCAACATTTTTAATTCGTTATCAATTACCCTTTGCAACCTCAAGAAAACAAATCCATTGATATATACCTGAGCAAATTCCACAATCAACTTGGTTGATCTCTCAAAACTGGTTAAGTTCCTGAGCACGGATCGTTGCAATCGCTCACATAGGTCCAGGGATTTCAAACGAAACAAAGAACCCCATCTTTGATGTCAAGTTCTACCCATTCACAAAAGTTGGCTCTATCGCTTCAAAATTTTAGTTTCAACGATCAGTCTACCAAACCGTACGTGGATAAATATTAGCTTCCACAATCAAGATTTCAATATCATCAAATATTCCACAATCTAAATATTCTTCGGTGAACCGATTCATTACCAAGCAAAAAAAGGATATGGTCGGGCCAGCTAGTTCAAAATATGTTAATAATAGAGAATGTAATACAACCTAAATAAAAAACTAAATAAAGAGAAAATTGATTTACTAATCATGATGAAAAGAGGTGAAAAGAATTTAACCTTAAATAACTACATATATCATTAAATTGTAGTACTAATATTCAATCAAATCAAATCGGATGTGAATCAGATATATATCATTATATGTCCAATTTTTAATTTACTATATTTAAAAATTTACGGCAAAAATTGTTACTTTATACGAAACGAAACGACGTCGTTTATTCCACACACTTTTTGAAGCGAATGACTTTTCAACTTCCCTTTAGGGATGATAGTATTAAGTTGATTAGACTTGCAATTAAGATAAGTTTAATAGGTGAATATAAACGTTAAAACAATTTGATTAGAGAATCTGATCAATTGATATATTCTATAAATATATAATTGTAGATATAAATAAAAGATGTTTTATTAAGTAAACTTTATAAATGTGTTGAATTTTCAAAAGATTCTTGATCCATCGATTAAGGGGGGGAGTTTTCCGTTAAAAATAATTACATACAAGAAGGAATTAATTGAGTATTTATTGTGGTTGACTAATAATTATATGGAAACTGAAATGCACATTCAGTTTTAAATTTAGTATGTAGTGATTGGAGGAGAGGCCATTTAGTTTCTAAATAATATTTTATGAGGTTATGCTATTAATCAGCATTCAAAATGAAAGTTAAATTGTGTAAATTAAAGATGATCAAATAACAATAATAACTTAAAGAATTGAACAATCACCAAACAAGTATAAATAAGAAGGGATATGCTTGGAACTTGGTAGGAAAAATATGTCCGAGAAATCAAGTTTGAAATCAAGTATTCTAACCATACTTTTTTTTTTGTGCCCGAAGGCGAATCTTGAGGATTATTGACGGTTCCTCAACCCAAGCAAATAAAATAAAATAAAATACAAAGGTGGCCCGAAGGCTATTTCCTGGACTTTCGCCCGGAAGCAATGTGTTGCCCGAAGGCAATGTGTTGCCCGAAGGCAATTTCCTAGGCTTTCGCCCGGAAGCAAGGTGTTGCCCGAAAGCTGTAATTCCTTGACTTTCGCCCGGAAGCAGTGTGTTGCCCGAAGGCTGACATCAAAAAGGGGATACATCTTACAAATCTACTGTCTGAAACTACCTGACAAGCGTGGCACCTTAACTTTGCAATCTAAACTATCTAATCAAAGTCTACTAGTCTAGGCATAAATGTTACCTAGTCCAGAAGCCCATGAGATTTTCCCTCTTGCCAATAAGGGTTAAGAGAGATATACCAAACAAATGGGCAAGGATACTCTCCAAGTCTGTCAGGACTGTGTCGCAAAAAAGACCAGTTCCAAATCATATCCCCTACTATCAGGTCAATACCATGTGCATATTCCAACTAATTCGGGTCTAACTAACTGACCATTTTATAACTGAACACACCCTTCTATTACATTTCATAGGATATGTCTTGTAGATGAATTTTCCACTCACCATATTAGAATTTTACATGGCATTGGGACTTGTAGTTTTTGGAACACAAAATGGACACAGTGGGGAGCTATGATAGACCATGTCCATCATACTCAAACCATTATTCCAGAAAATGCCACTGTGGCAGATTTCATTAACAACAAAGTTCTTTTTCTGCCATCCATAGCTCTATGGCTTCAATCTAATATCACTAACTTTTTGCAGGAAACAACAATACTCTGTCACAGAGAGGACATGTTAATATGGAAGCCTGACTTGAGAGGAAAGTTCTCCTTCAAATCTGAATATCTAATGCTCAAGGAACAAAAAGGTACTTCCCAATCCCTCTCTAAGCTATGGGATAAAAGGATCCCCAAAAAGATTTCTATCTTTATGTGGAGACTTTTCAATTCTCTGCTACCTTTCGATAATGTCTTTAGATATTATGGTTTTCAAATAGCTTCTAAGTGTTGCTTCTGCTCAGCTTCAGACTCTATTGATCATTTTTTCAACGAATGTCATCTACCAGTAATGATATGGAAAAATGCTTTGGCTTTAGTTGGCATAAATGATCAATCTTTTCTTAGTATATGGTGTAGACTCTCATACTACATGTCATTCTTTGGTTTTACAAAACTGCAATCCATGGTGACTTATAATATTACCTCATATATTTGTTGGAGTCTATGGAAGGCTAGGAATAAAATGCTCTTTGATAATATTAAACCAACTCAGTTTGCTATTTTAAAAGAGATCAAAGAAATGGTGTTTTATTCCTTCATTGTAAAACCAGTGCATATTCATAAACAATTTGACATTGACATCTTCTCCAATACTATTTTACCTAAGTGCCCTAGAACCCCCAAAGCCAAGATCATCAAATTCCAGTGGAAAAAACCCACACATGGCTTAAAGATGAATGTTGATGCTTCTTGGTCAATCACCACTAGAGGCTGAGCTAAAAGCTATAAAACATGGTATCCTTTTTGGCTTGTCTCTTGGGAGCAATGTTTTCACAATTGAGTCTGACTGCTTGGTTGGTGTGTCTATGAGCATTAATCCAATCACTGCCCACTGGAAGCTTTTCAATCTGGTGGATGGGATTAATAGACTAGCCAAAGACATTCCTCTACCCCATATTTTTAGAGAAGCAAATAGAGTGGCAGATGCCCTAGCCAGATACTCCCTTGATAATGCTGTCACTGGCACTATAACTGCAAACATCCCACAGCACATCAAGGCTCTTACTATTATTGATTTGATTCTGCCAAATTTGAGGCTTGTGAGTCAGTAAGTATTGGTATTGCTGATTTTTCTCTCATGACAGGTACATGGAGCTGGAGACACACACATATGGCACCTATACAATCATACTTGTATGGAAGCACCACTGGAGATGAGCTGGAAGCTTTTCACTGATCTGCCAGGACATATGCTATGGTTTATATGAAAATAAGAGAGGGTAATAAAGGTTTTTCATAGGTTGACTTGTGTCTCACTCTGTCTCATTGTGATTCACTAATAAGCAAGTGAAATACCTATCCCCTACTCTTATTCTCATCCTGTTGATACAGAATGAGTTCTCACCAACACTCATTCTTTTTGTTGGCAATTTTTGGGCCTTGTATAGTTTCTTTCTACACCACAAAGCACCTCACTAGGAGGTTAAGCATTTGTATTTAATCCATGGCCATTAGGACATTATGGATCATAGTTTGCCATTATGGTTTTCTTATGTTCTTATAATTTTTCTAGAGACTACTACTATGTAACTATATTTGACTACTATGATTTTTCATTATATGATTTGGGGAACCAATATATACCCCACCTACGGTGATTTGACCAAAAAAAAAAAAGTACGTGTTAGGTGGAACAAAATCAAATTAATTAGGGCAAAATTGAAAATGAAGGACAAATTAATTGTTTGTACATTTTAAGAATTTCTATTCATAAATGAATGAGATATAGAAATTTTGTTAAAGAATTTTACCAAAAAAAGATTTTATATTATTTATGTAGTTCGTGTTGAACATCCGAAGAATGATTTGGAGTACATTATTTTTGGTTCTCTGATAACCGTTTCTTTAAAAACGGGACTTTTTACTAGGGGTGTTCAAAACCGGGTACCCGGACTTTCGGGTACCCGCACCTCCGGGTACCCGCATGTGCGGGTAGCTTAAAATGCGGCCTGTGACCCGATCCGGAAAAACAGGGTACCCGGAAGTGCGGGTACCCGAAATATCGGGCCGGGTTTCAGGGTACCCGACGACCCGGTTGTTACAATATATTAATATTTTTTAGAGATTTTATCCTAACAAAACGGCTTAATTAACCCACATATTATGTTTGAAATAAAGAAAATTTGAGAAATTTCTTTCAAACATGAAAAATGAGTGTAAGAAAAAATGTGTAAAAGAAAATACTAAGAGTATAAAACTATGCATAACATTTTCACAAAATTTGTATTCACCTAAAGAATTCAATTTAAATATCTATTTAAACGGAAAAAATCAAACAAATTATAATATGAATTGAAGGTTTATTTGAGGAGAGTAAATATTATATATATTATATATGAACTATACTATATACCGCGCGCGTATCCATATCAGAGACCTCGATCGGCTGCATCATCCCCGTCGATGACCACATTCTTTCTTCGGAAAATTACGTCATAGAAGGTACCCGAAAAGCATCTTGAAGAAATAGGCTCTCCTCTGAATATTATACGTATAAAGCATTCAACGGAAGCACAAATCAAACCCACGTAATTATCAAACAGAAGATCAGGTACACTTAAACTAGCTAAATAACCTAAACTAAATTAAAAACACATATAATTATATACTATATATATGGTTGGTTGATCGTAATTCATTCTCAAAACTATATCTTTCAGTCAATTTCCTTGATCATTCCTAGTTGATATTAAGAAAGTAAAACCTCATTTCTATTATTATTTTTAGATTTCCTTTTGATGATACTGGCCCAGCATCCTGCTGGGCCAAGAGAAGGCCCAGGGCCCAGGACTGGGGAAGTAGCACCTTTCCCGCGTAAGGCACATCCGGACAAGGGAAAGGACGGATGGTGACAAGGAGAAGTGGTCCTGAGTCTTATCTAACACGAGCAACTCAAGCTATAAATACTAGTCCCAAACAGTGACCAAGGTATGTGACTTATATCTCTCTACTTTATATTGAGAGCATCTTCCGTACGTTTTCCTCTCATCACTATCCCCATCTCATCATCGCGCCGGAGCTTCTTCCCCGGGACGCCTCCTGGGGATTGATTTGCAGGGTCGTTGCGGACTTACCTAAAAAGAGGCTCGGATAGCGTCGAGACCCGGAACCCGGACGGATTTTGGTAGCATCAATTGGCACGCCCAGTGGGACCAGTTCCACCTTCGCACGATGGAGTCGCCAAGGAGAGGGCGCGGGCGCCCGAAGAAGAACGCGACACCTTCTGGGGGTGGTCCTCTTCCACCCCCGGGGGACGATGTAACTTTGAGGCAGTTGCAGGAGGAGGCTAGACACCAGCGTGAGCTAGGAGTACCACAGGATGGTCACGTGGAAACTGCCTCCGACGAAGCTGATTCGGAAAGAGAGTATCAGGAAGAGCAAGGAGGACCTAGGCCCGCCAGGGAAGACAGTCCCCGGGCTCAGGGGCCCGAAACCCGGGAAGAGGGGCAATGCCTGGCCAGTAACCCTCAAATCCGGGGACCTGTTTTTCCGGAAGAGGGGCAGCACTTAGCTAATACGGAGGAATCGGCAGCGTTGGAGTTCATGAGAGCCAACAAAGAGTTGTACCGCCAGTGGGTACTCTCTACCCGGGAAAGCCATAGACAAAGGGAACCCGGGGGGAACCTGGCTGGCCCTCTACGGGGACATCAAAGAGAAGTTATTGATCTGGACGGAGTCGTTCAGCCGCCAAGGATACAGGGGCGTGTGAATCCTTCAACCGTCCCGCCATCTTTCCCCCCGAGTTTTGGGGTCGGAGGGGGAGCAGCTACGGGGCAACAATCGAATTTAGTTCCACACGCTCCACCTTACTACCCGCGTTCTAGCGAGGGGACTGGGTATGACCCTCCAATCGTGCCTGCGGAGTTGTTGGGTTATCTGGCCCCTGGAACCCAGGGGAACCCGATCCAGTATTCCATGCACATACATGGGTCAATGGGGATGAATTACGGCTATCCGGAGAGGTACTATCGGGAGGACGATAGGATGCGGGGATATCAGGTGGCGCAGCAAGCCCTTACTCTTTGGAGGCGCGATTGGACAAGCTGGTGGGAAGAAATTGAGCTCAACCTACCTCCCCATGGGTACCTCGGGTACTTGCATACCCATGGCCGCCGGGTCTCCGGGTCACGGAGGGAATCCCAACGTATAATGGGGAGACAGACCCGGAAGAGTTTGTCAAGACGTACCAGAACCTAATGGTGTCAATGGACTTCCCGGAGGAATTAAGATGCAAGTTAGTAGGCTGCTACCTAAGGGGAAACTGTCTCCTATGGTTTGACTCCTTGCCCCGGCAGAGCCTTAGAGATTATTACGATTTTTCCAAGGCTCTGCTGTTCAGGTACGCCGGGTTGAAGAAGGAGGGGAAGCAGCTGACTGAGCTTCTCGCCACTCGACAGAAGGCTGCAGAGAGACCAATGGAATATTACCGAAGGTACATGGACGATAGCATGAAGGTCATTGACAGGCAACAGCAGGAGAAAGAGGTGATTAGCGGGTTTATAAATGGCTTGAGAGATATGGCGTTGTTTCAGAAGTTGATGGAAAACATACCGGAAACCTTTCACAACTTGCAGATGGCGGTGCAGATGTACTGTGCGGTTAATGACGCCACCCGGAAGAGGAAGGAAGAATCCGGGGGATTCCTCCCGGATAAGATGGAAAGGAGGAGGGCAGCTGACCCAAGCAGACGGGATTCGGGTCCGATGCCGGTGAGCCGGGCAAGGGCAGATAGCTTCACCCCGCTCAGCAAGTCCCGGACAGAGATACATGTTATTCACAAGAATTTGTTCCCGGATCCGTTGCCTATCCAGGGGACCCCATCTAGGGAGAATGCGGACAAATGGTGTGCCTATCATAAGTCCTACGGGCATTCGACAGAAGGATGTAGGGGGCTGAGGAACGAGATAGAAAAATTGATAGAACGGGGACAACTGAGAGATTGTGTGGCGGCAGAAGCAAGAAGGAGTACCCGGTCCGGGACCCGCCCCAGGAGCAACCCCGGAGGAGGTGGAGGCCCAATCCCGGGAGAGGAAATGGAAGAACCCAAGGCAACCAGGGCAACAGGGCCCCGGGGAGGCCCGTCATAGCGGCCGTACCAGTTCAAGCAGTGGAGCCTGCCCCGGTGCCCAACAGGATGATCAATGTTATAAGTGGAGAAATCGGAGAAGCATGCCAGTCAGTTTCCGCTATCCGGGTCCATACGCGATATGTCCCCCCGGGGGAGGTTCAGGGGAAAAGGTTTCGCCCCGATGAAACTATCACTTTCTCCGAGACGGATGCAGCCCCGCCACAAATACCCCATTCAGACCCAATGGTGGTAACAGCAGAAATTGAAGGCTTCCTGGTTAAGAGAGTGTTTGTGGATGACGGGAGCAGCGTGGAGATTATGTTCGCTTCCTGTTTCGATCAATTGGGGATTGGGAGGCAGAACCTGAAACCTCCCTCGTCTCCCCTATCAGGGTTCACGGGCAAGCCTGAAGTTCCTTTGGGTGTGATTCCCCTTGCGGTATGTATGGTGGACGAGAAGGATCGGAGCAAGAGGGTCTCAGTGACATGCAACTTTGCGGTTATCGACGCACCTTCACCGTACAATGTAATCATAGGGAGACCATGGCTAACCCAGGCCCGGGCAGCGAATTGCCCGTACCTATTGATGATGAAGTTCCCCACCGCGCAAGGCGTAGCGGTCGTGCGGGGAAGCCAGGCGGTCGCAAGAAGTTGCATGATGACGGCGGTATTGGACGCAAAAAAGGCAGTTGGGGCGGTTCATGGAGAAGTTCCCCGCCAAGAATTGGAGGAAGTGCAAGTGGCAGACAAAGGGATGGTCACTGTGGGAAAGGATCTCCCGGAGGAAGTAAAGAGCGCCCTGAAAGAACTCTTGGCCAGATACCAAGGAGTGTTCTCATGGAGCCCAGAGGACATGGTGGGAGTATTACCAGAGTTGGGGGTACACAAGCTAAACATAAGCCCGACAACCAAACCAATCAGGCAGAAGAAAAGACCTGTAGCCCCGGAGAGAGCATAATTCATAAGGAATGAGGTTCGGAAGTTGGAGAGGGCCGGGGTGGTTGAGGAGATTATTTACCCGGAATGGATAGCCAACCCGGTCTTAGTAAAAAAGCATGATGGCAGCTGGCGCATGTGCATTGATTTTACAGACTTGAATAAGTGCTGCCCCAAAGACAGCTACCCTCTCCCAAATCTGGATCGGTTGGCAGAAGCCATCGCGGGTCACTCAGTGCTGGCCTTCTTTGATGCGCACAAAGGCTATCACCAGGTGCAGATGGACGAGGCAGACAAAGCAAAAACCTCCTTCATCACCGACTTTGGAACTTTCTGCTATAAGAAGATGCCCTTTGGATTGAAGAACGCGGGGGCTACTTACCAGAGGATGGTGGACAAGCTCTTCAAGGACCAGGTGGGGAGGAACATGGAGGTGTATGTCGATGACATGGTGGTAAAGAGCAGGGCTTACGAGGCTTTCTTAAATGACCTGGAGGAAATGTTTGAAAAACTGGAGAGGAGCAACCTAAAGTTGAACCCCTCCAAAAGCACCATTGGAGTAGGTGCGGGAAAGTTCCTGGGTTTCATGGTATCAAGTCGGGGCATCGATGTTAACCCGGAGAAGGTAGATGTCATAGCCAAGATGACCTCCCCCAAGACGGTGAAGGAAGTTCAGCGGTTAACCGGGTCCCTTGCGGCGCTCAGTCGATTTCTGTCGAAGGGAGCAGACAGGCAACTGCCCTTCTTCAACATTCTTAGGAAGGCCAAGACATTTGAGTGGTCCGAGGAATGTGAAAAGGCGTTCCAGAGCCTGAAAGAGCACCTCCAGCAATTGCCCACTTTGAAGAAGCCACGACCGGGAGATGAGCTCTTTTTGTACATAGCGGCATCTCGGGAGGCAGTAAGGCCGTGCTAATCAAAGAAGAGGAGGGAAAATAGCACCTGGTTTACTGTGTTAGCCGGGCACTTCGGGGGGCAGAGACCCAGTATAATGAGTTGGAGCAGCTGGTCCTGGCATTGGTGCACGCCTCCAGGAGGCTTAAGCCTTACTTCCAGGGCCATTCCATAGTAGTCCTCACCAATTACCTGCTTAAACAAGTCATGTTTAAGCCGGAGGCATCAGGAAGAATGATGAAATGGGCTATAGAACTGGGAGAGTATGAAATCCGGTATGAACCAAGAAGGGCCATCAAGGGGCAGGCCCTAGCAGACTTCCTGGTGGAATCAGAAGCAAGGATGCATGAGGAGAAGGAAATGAAGGAGATATTCGCGGCTTGGAAGCTGCATGTGGATGGTTCGGCGCACTCCGGAGGCAGCGGAGCGGGAGTCTTGTTGGTCAGCCTGGAAGGGAAGGAATACCCCTATGCAATCCGGTTCGCTTTTAAAAAAACCAACAATGAGGCGGAGTACGAGGCTTTGATCGCAGGATTAAGGTTGGCAAGGGAGATGGGCATCAAAGCTATCATGGCACATAGCGACTCCCAGATTGTGGTGCAGCAGGTAAAAGGGGAGTACGAGGCCCGGGAGAGGAGCCTTCAGAAGTACTTGGAGACGGTAAAGCCTCTGGTAGCCGGATTCGAAACTTTTGACTTGATCCAGGTTCCCCGGGAGGAGAACAGTAAAGCGGATGCTTTGAGCAAGTTGGCTTCTTCAGAATTAAAACCGGAACCTAACCAAAGGTTGTGTGTGGAGGTGTTGGGAAGAAGGAGCTACCAGGAGAACGACCAAGTAATGATGGTATACGAGGAATAATCCTGGATCGCCCCCATACGGGCATACATAGAAGAAGGCATCACCCCGGAGGACAAGGTGCAAGCCCGGAAGCTGAGAGTCAAAGCGCCGAAATATGTGGTCCAAGACGGGGAATTGTACAAGAGAGGATACCTCCAGCCTCTGCTCAAATGTGTGGAAAGGACAGAAGGTCAGCACGTCATCCGGGAAGTGCATGAGAGATCTAATGGGAGCCACCAGGGAGCCCGCACAATGGCTAGGAAAATCTTAAGGCTGGGATATTACTGGCCGACGTTGTTCAAGGATGCGGAAAAATATGTCCAAGAATGTTTGTCATGCCAAACCTTTGCGCCATTAATCCATGTTCCCCGGGAGGAATTAATTGGGGTCACAGGAGCTTGGCCGTTCAGCAGATGGGGAATTGACTTGGTGGGGCCATTCCCCACTGCCCCGGGATGAGCCAAGTACGTGATTGTAGCGATTGACTACTTCAGTAAGTGGGTGGAGGCAGAGCCGCTCACCAACATACGGGGGTCAAATGACCCATTCAAAGCATGGTGTGTCAAATATGGCGTAGAGCAAAGGTTGACATCTGTGTACCACCCCCAAGCGAATGGGCAAGTGGAAGTTACCAATCGCACCATTGTCAAAGGCCTAAAAACCCGCTTGGAAGGAGCGCGGGTAAATTGGATCTGGGAGCTGCCCAGTGTCCTCCGGGCCCACCGAACCACAGAAAGCTCAGCCACGGGAGAGTCACCATACTGCCTGGTATATGGGTCCGAGGCGGTGATACCCGCAGAGATTGGGACCCCGAGCCCTCGGACCCAATTCCAGCGCCCGGAGGAGGAGGATGCTGGACGGCGCCTTGATCTGGATCTTTTGGAAGAAAAGCGAGAGAATGCGGCACTCCAGGAAGCAAAGGTGAAGGAACGAGTAAAGAGGTATCACGATAGAAGGGTGCGAAAGGAAGTTTTTTCCCCGGGAAATTGGGTGATGAAGAGGAACGATAAGAGCCACCAATCCCCGGAAAGGAAGCTGGCACACAACTGGGAGGGGCCATATAGGGTAAAAGAGGCACACCCGGTAGGGAGCTATGTGCTGGAGGACAAGCAGGGAAAAGAGATCCCCAGGAGGTGGAATGTGGCTAACTTAAGGAGGTTCTATGGGAAGTAGAGTGCCCCGCGTAGAACCTTAGCTGCTAAGGCATGAATATGCCAGGCATGGATATGCCCCCCGGAAGCATGAATATGCCCGGAGAGATAGCCCCGACGTTTGGCCTCGTCTTGGGCTTAGAAAGGAAGAATTGTAAGAGGGACCCATGGGTAGCTCCCATTCGGGTGCCCCGTTAGAATGAACCCGGTGCTTGAATGAAGCCCGGAGACCAGATGATGTAATGCTTACCAAAAGAATTAATGAAAAGACGGGTTTTTCTGAACATTTCAAATTACCTTTAAATTTCAAATCACACGAATATGCTATTACATTACAAAGGAATAATAACATAAGATTTTACATGTTTTCCTATCTATTTGCTACTATACCCACTTGGGACGTGACCCGGAAGCACCCTCAGGGTTACCCGGGCGGAAACCCCCTCCGAAGAATTGGGAAGACAGGAGGTCCTCGGAAAAGCGGGCATCTGGAGCCTGATTCCACGCAAGTTTCTCCTCTAACTGCGCGGCGTCTTCTTCGTTCAATTCGGGGATAGGTACAACCACGGATCCTTCTGGAAGCGGCTCCGCCAGGCGCATCCTCCTTACCCCGGCTGACGTAACAAACTTGTATTTAGGAAACAAGTCTGCTACACTTTTACCCTTCTCTTCCCGGCTGATACGGGTGCCTTCCGCGGTTTTTACTCCCTTCGTGGTGACGCCCGAATCGGCAATTTCCCGGATACGTCTTATCCAACGTGCGACTTCTTCCGGGTGAATAGATACAGTCATGTCTTCGTATCTCTCATACGCCACATCCACCTCCACCCGGGCAGGGACTCGGCGAAGGCTAGAGGGATAGGGCTCAGCTTCTCCCACGGCTATTTTATTATGCCACTCCACGGCGTCCAGATAGGCCTTATGAGAAGGAGCTCCCTCACCAAACTTCTTCGGGTTGGCCTCCATGCGTTCAATCGTTCTGCGAACCCCGGCTGGAATGTCGGTAAGAGGAGACACCCCGACTAAGCCATTCCTGAGGCCCAAAAGGTGGTAGGATAGCCGGATGACTAGTAGAGTATCCTGGAGGACCCTATTCCCGTGGGTAAGGGACCGATTCTCCTTCTCAAAGTCACAGAGAAGCCTGTTTTGAGCGGAGCGGATTTTCAATTTCCTAATTTTTTCCTGCGCCCGCTCTAATTCACCCCACACCATACCCAACTCCTTGGCAGTGCGACGCTGAGAATCGTCGTGAAGGGCCTGTAACTCTGCGATGGTTTGGTGGGAATTCAGGGCTTCCTGCATATGATCGAGGGCAAGGTCGAAGCACTGATTTAATGACCCGAACTTGGCCTCAACTGCCTTGAGGAACGATACCAGCACCCGGATCGTTCCAAACTCCTGAAGGAAGCAATCCAGTCCCGCCTCAGCCAATGCCCGGTCAGTCTGGTCGCCTCCAAACCTCCAATGGGCTAGTTTCCTTTGAAGGAAAGAACATTGGAGACACCCAGCGCGGGGGAGGGAGAAGTAGGTACCAGAAGAACTACTCGGATGTGGAAAAATATAAGGGGTGGGCTCTTGTGGGAGAACTTCCTTTAAGTGACGATCAGACTACAAAAGATAGTAATTTCGTCAAAAGTAGAACTTGTCATTAACTAAAATGGGCACTAAGGCCGAAAAGTTCTACATACACTCCCCGGGGGAGGAAGGTTACAAAATACTTGGAAAAAAAAAAGATTACAAGAAAAAATAACAAACTAGAGTCTAGAGTTATACGTGAGCTCTCTCAAACCGTCTCTCCAACTCCACGAGGTCCTCGGTGCTCCACTCCGGGCCGGCATAAGCAGGGGCGTCCACCGCAGGTTCATCAGCGGGCCGCTCGGGAAACCCTACCTTCCGCACAGCCTTCCGGGACTGATACAGCAAGTCATCTTGACCCGCGCCCAGACCGACTCGGCAGTCGCCCCCTTGATCGTGGACCGCGCGGTACCCAAAATTGTCAGGTACCGCGCAGTATTCATAATAGCTCTCCGACCAATGAGGCGTCTCCGGGACCACCCCATAAGTATTAAAACTTTCCGGGCCGGGGTCAGGGAAAGCAGCCTCATCAATCTCTGGCTGCTTGGCCTTCTTGATATCTGAGGCGGAAGGGACCCGGGAGGACATCCTCAAAGACTCCCACAGTTGGGGGACCAGGCTTTTCAAGTTCGCATCCTGGAGGGATCTCCAGCGATGGTTCAGCAGGTCATAAGCCTTGGGACGATAGTAGGAGGCTTGGGCTTCCAAGCGAGCGGGCCCCGGAAGCCAACCCCGTAAACTGCGGTACATCTCGTGGCAGGCGACCGTGCTTGCCGCAGCTGCGATACCCTCCAGCCTTTGATCGAAGTCGACGGAGTGGAGGACCTTCTGGGTCACAGCACCCAGGGCCTCAAGTTGTGCCTCTTTCTTCTCCTTCTTGAGGGAGGAGTATTTCTTCTCCACCTCTGCAAGCTTCTTCTCCTTATCCGCCAGCTTCTTCTCCCTTTCAGCCAGCTTCTTCTGGGACGCCTCCAGCCGGGCCTCCAGGTCATCTCGCCCAGCCAACTTTTCCCGGGTGTCGCGGAGCTCCTTCTCCATCTTGGCAAACAATCCCTGGCTGTATTGGGAATAACCCCGGTTTAGCGCCTCGGTAAACTGGGGGTCAGCAAGGAGGGAATCCGCGAAGGCGATACTCTGCAAAACAGGACATAAAACTTAGATAAAAATTGGATTGAACATTAGGTGAAGAATGAGGCTGAAGGAAAGTAGATACCTCTTCTTTCCCTTCCGGGATAGTCTCGGAAGTAGTGGCCCGCGGAGAAGTGTCGTGAGCGGGAGGAGGAGGAGGAGGGAAGTCTTGAGTCCTTTGACGAGAGGGAGAGGGCGACCCGGATAGCTCGCCTGGAGGCGGCCGTTTGAACCTCGAGCTTGCCCCGCCGCTATAGATCGGATGCTGGATGAAGGACCGGCGTCCGGGTGTAGGCGATGAGCCGGGAGTAGCGCGGGCCTCAGAAGATGGCCCGGAGGAATTCTGTTGACGAGACCGCGGCGGCGCGCGGGGTTTCTGGGGAATGATAGCAGGATTATCGGTCGGAGGTGGTCCAGATTGAGAGGCCACTTGGTGAGAAGGGGCCTGGGGATCCGGATGAGTATCTCTGGCATGAACATTTTCCCCGGAAGGCTGATCAGTGTAAGCCATGACGTCCGTGTATAAGGCAGGTTGAGCTGAAACCAAGCAGACAATGAGGTTAAACCATGAGATATAAAAGATAATTTTTCATTCCGAGAAAGATAGGAAATAAAGCCTTAATGGGCACCTCCATCTGGCCACACCGCAGAGATGCGCGGGAGCGTGAAGAGGTCGCTGGGATAGATCCCGCGAGGCCAGAAATAACCCGCATTCCCATTCTTATAGAAGGCGTCCATATCTAAGGGGGAGAGGCGGAGGAAGTTGTGATCGCTGGCAATAATAGCCGGAAGATTGGAGAGAGGTTTTTTGTCCTCGGGAACCAGAGAGTCGTTCCAGGCGGGCATAGGGTACACCCGGGTATCACAAAGGAAGAAACCCTTTGAAAGGTATCCTTTGGCGGATTTAGGCTTAGAAAGGATGAAATCCTTTAGGCCGGTACGAATAGTAAAAGAAAAAACGCCCGGGAAGGACGCGTGCGCCTTCCGCAATGCATAGAATGAGCGGAAGAGTAAGAGAGAAGCGGGAATGGCGCACCAGGCGCAGTTAAGCAAGAAGGCCAGAATGAGGACTACCCCATTGGGGTGTAGCTGGGCTGGGGCTACGTTATAGAACTGAAGAATTTCAAGGAAAAGAGGAGGGAAGGGCAGGCTAAGCCCATATTGAAAATGGATTCGTGGGATACAGGAAACCTCCCGCTCGGAGACTCCCGGAGGAAGTTTGGACAGAGAGGCATTCAAAGGAAAAGGAATAAAGGAACGCTTGGCTAAATCCAAGACATCCCTATCTAAAGAAGGAGAATCCTCGGGGACATCATAAAATTTGATACCCACCGGGCGCACCCCGTGAGTAGGCCCCCGGGGAATGTCATCACCGCCTTCCTCGCCAAACACCTCCCCATCCTGATCCTTGCGGGGATGATGAGGATGCTCGACTGGGCGCAAACCCACCCCATCCGAGGTCGACGCACCCGGGGCAACGGGCCCCCGGGGCGTACTGAGAGCTTCGGAAGAGGTGTTCGGGGAGGAAGGGGAGGAAATCATGTTATCAATGGCCCGGAATCGGGCCTCAAACTGATTTTGAACTCCCTCGGTGTCCGAGGAAGAATTGGAAGGAAGCGGGAAATTCATGATAAGAAAAGAAGGGATTTAGTGCTTACTTGTTTGAAAGAGCAGAGCGCCTGGAAGATTTTGGAGAGGCTTAATGAAAGGGGTTTTGGACCCTTATATAGGCGGATGAATAGGAAACGCCGCCTCAAAAGATGGAAAAGCAATTATGACACGATAAACGAGGGGCTGATCAAAGCGGAATAGAAAACGGCGGTGTCAGAGATTAATTTGTGCACAGATGGGCCCTACAAAAGGAAATAATAACAGCAGAAGAGGAACGCATGAGACCAGTCGCAGAAACCCGGACAACTGGTCTAGGGGGCTAGTGATGATACTGGCCCAGCATCCGGCTGGGCCAGGAGAAGGCCCAGGGCCCAGGACTGGGGAAGTAGCACCTTTCCCGCGTAAGGCACATCCGGACAAGGGAAAGGACGGATGGTGACAAGGAGAAGTGGTCCTGAGTCTTATCCAACACGAGCAACTCAAGCTATAAATACTAGTCCCAAACAGTGACCAAGGTATGTGACTTATATCTCTCTACTTTATATTGAGAACATCTTCCGTACGTTTTCCTCTCATCGCTATCCCCATCTCATCATCGCGCCGGAGCTTCTTCCCCGGGACGCCTCCCGGGGATTGTTTTGCAGGGTCGTTGCGGACTTACCTGAAAAGAGGCTCGGATAGCGTCGAGACCCGGAACCTGGACGGATTTTGGTAGCATCACCTTTTATTTAGTTAAATTCAGTTTAGTTGAGTTTATCTACTCCAATTTAAATAAAATTGATTTCTGATCAAATCATTAGTACAATCTAGCTCAAAACTAGTTAATTTCATATGCACATGATGAAACTTAATTGAATTGAATACTAAGAATGTGAACTAAATTGGATTCAAAAAATCTAAAAAGGAAATTGGATTCAAAGTTTCATATATGGTCCAACTATTGCAGTGAAATTCGGAAAATCATATAACTACTACTTTAGTAGTGAGTTATTTTGGAAGGATATTTTTGACATTCCCACATTCACATATTTAGAGGTCGTTTGGTACGCGTATTGTATGCGGTAAATTAAAAATCCTCGGATTTTGGAATTGGTGTGGTGGTTTGGTTTGCGTATTATAAGAAAAATGGAGTAATTTAAAATTACACGGATGTTACAATTCTGCAAAACGTGGGAAAATTGTTACCTTACTCCACCTAGGTAATTTACAATTCCGCGTTTACTATTATATTAATCGTTAGTTTTTCAAAACTACGTAGTAAATTCACGGAATTACAAATTCCTACACATACAACCAAACAATTTTATCTATTTCTGCGTATTTTGTTAAGGAATTATAATCCGAGTAATTATAAATTACGTGGGAACTTAATTCCCACATGAAACAAACAACCCCTATAATGTAAGAAAATTTCTCTGATGAAATTGGGGCCAAGCAACTGTAGATGTACCCTCTATAGATGATCTGCACTTCACAAACGGTTCAAATTTATCCACATCACCAAATAACCCACCACCAAAAATAGATGTAGGATCTCCCGTGAAATTCCACATAAATTACATCAATCACTCCTTCATTTTAGTTTTCACGTAGCATTAGGCAGACATTAAGTCTACCGTCTCTCTCTCTTTTTGTAGTCGAGTCGACGTTTCCAAGTGGTAAGTGACTAAGTGTGTGGTCGCGGTTTGGTCGTCCATTAGTTCTACGCTTTGTTTGTTTGTTTGATTTTAAAGTTGATCGTTCCCCTTTGTTTGTTTTGTTTTGTTTTGATTTGAAAATTGGTCACTTTGTTCCACTTTGCAATTTTCATTAGGAATAATAAAGTTTTAGTACTCCTTAGTGTTTAGGGATTTCCTTTCCCCATTTCAAGTTCCTTTTACAAAAACACAGATGAGGTGAATTATGATTCTCTTTTGTGTTTATGATTTAAATTTTCTTACATATACGATTTATTTCCATCGTCAAGCAACACTCTTGCACCTATTGACCACCACCACTACTTTGTTCGATACTAACCACTGTCATGCCCGTCGACCGCCATATACCTGCATACACAACCGCTACTTTGCGCCCACCGAGCATCAAAGTAACTTTTAACTATCATTTATCATTCAAGAACAAGAGAATAGTGGGAAACTATCTAATACATGAATTGAATTAAATTTTATAAAAAAATGTTCCCTTTATTTACTCTTTTACACTAGTGTAAACGAAATCGTGGCAACTAGTAAGCAATTTAAGCAATTGCTTGAGCCCCAAATATTTTTAGAAAAATGGCATCATTCTTAGAAAGTAGAAACAATATGTAGTATTTTAATTAATTTAAATTTATTTACTAAAAAAGTATATATTATTTCTTAAAATAAAATTCCTAACATATTATAAATTTTAAATATAACTTAAATGCTTAACTCTTTTGTCATGTATAATTTTTTTTTTTTGAAAAAAATCAACTCCTACATATGAAAATTTTACTTAAAATTCTAAAAAAAATATTTATTTTCGCTTGGTGCTCCCAAAAGTATAGGACCGGCAGTGGTGAGATCATTACAAATTCATCTCGTCATAAACTTAATCTTCTTAATTTTTTTTAACTTTTTCTTGGCACCATAAAATGTATTCTACATTTAGCTATATCTCTACATTTGGACAATATAAATTCCATTTTTCTTAATTCCACCATTTTTATCATGGGGATAAAAGTCTTGAAAAGTTAAAACACATTTAGGCCAACTAGGCCAAGTCCATTCAATTGAACAAAAATACAACAAAATTCCTTCAAAAGTGTCAACATTGTAGCTTTGTTCTTATATGGAAAGTTTTAAGTATCATAGAGCAGTGTCCATGCATTTTCCTAGCTACGTGCTGCCAATGAGTCAACTGCGACAGAACAATTTTTCTACACTCACTGTCACTGATTTATCGACTTCCATATTTAATTTATAGGATGAATAATACTTTCACGCATAATTTAGTACTATATATACTTTCACAAATAATTGTACCAATCTCAGAATACATTGAAATCAAGAATCCATTGCAGAATGATGGAGGGAAAATCCTTTCTGATATTCATGATATTCTTGTTTTCAGTTGGCAACCAAGTAGCAGTAGCACAAAGATCCTCATACATTGTCCATATGGACAAGTCAGTGATGCCTAAACCTTACATTAGCCACTATGAGTGGTACTCTTCCACTCTTGCCTCAATCAAAACCGAACCTTCTTCCCTAAACACTCATATCTACACCTATGACAATGCGTTGCACGGATTTTGTGCGATGCTGTCTGAACAAGAACTCGAGGCCTTAAAGAAATCACCTGGTTTTCTCACAGCTTACAAGGACCTCCCTGCCATAATGCACACCACTCACACCCCTCAGTTTCTCTCGTTGAACCCTGAAACGGGGCTATGGCCAGCCTCGAATTTTGGGGAAAACATCATTGTTGGGGTCATTGACACTGGGGTTTGGCCTGAAAGCCCGAGCTATAAGGACTCCGGGATGACACCAAATATCCCGGCCAAATGGAAAGGAACATGTGAGGCTGGAGAGGGGTTCAACTCTTCATTGTGTAACTTGAAACTGATTGGAGCTAGAAACTTCAACAAGGGGTTTATAGCTGCAAAACCAAACGTTTCCGTGGATATAAATTCCACAAGGGACAGTTACGGCCATGGAACGCATACCTCATCCACAATCGGAGGAAGCCTTGTGGAGGGAGCCTCTTTCTTTGGCTATGCCAAGGGAACAGCGAGAGGAATTGCACCCAAAGCAAGATTGGCCATGTATAAGGTTGGCTCTTTGAAAGGACTTGCTTCATCCGATGTTGTTGCAGGAATGGACCAAGCTATTGCTGATGGTGTTGACATAATCTCCATATCCATAGGAATATCAGGTCCAATCTACACAGATCCAATCGCCATAGCTTCATTCGGGGCTATGAAGATGGGGATTTTGGTGTCATGCTCAGTTGGAAACGACGGTCCCGGGCTTGGAACCGCCGTAAATGGCTTCCCTTGGGCAATGGCTGTTGGGGCAAGTAGCATGGATCGATCGTTCGGGGGACAATTAACCCTGGGAAATGGCTTAACTATAGCCGGATGGAGTCTCTACCCCGGAACAAAGAACCTCACGGACCTACCTCTCATATATAGCAAAATCATCTCCCCTTGCACTTCTAGTAAGCTTCTCTCCACAGTTGGCCACAGTATTGTGATATGTGAAAACCCAGAGTTGTTTTTGGAGGGAGAAATAATTGCAAATTCAACAGTCTCGGCAGCCATATTTTTCTCAGATGATGCCTTAATGTTTCGCGAACCTCAGTTCAACTTTCCAGGGGTTGCCATTAGCCCAAAGTATCAAAATATGGTGATGAACTACGCTGCAAACGCATCAAATCCCACAGCTACAATTCGCTTCCAGCAAACACTGTTAGGAACAAAGCCGGCACCCGCGGTAGCAGATTTCAGTTCCAAAGGCCCTGACCGCCATGTTCAAGACATCTTGAAACCCGACCTCATTGCACCGGGGACCCTAGTCTTGGCCGCCTGGGTCCCGAATGTCCCTGTAGTAACAATAGGTAACAAACATTTCTTCAGCGGTTTCAAGCTCGAGAGCGGAACATCCATGTCATGTCCCCACGCAGCGGGCGTCGCAGCCCTCTTGAAAGGAGCGCACCCTGATTGGAGCCCTAGCGCCATCCGGTCTGCTATGATGACCACCGCAGAAACCGTAGACAACACCGGATCCCCAATTAAGGACATCGGGTTCAACTTCACCGCCGCCTCGCCGCTAGCGATGGGATCCGGACAAGTAAATCCAAACCGTGCTTTAAATCCAGGCCTAGTGTACAACGCCACGGTTCAGGACTACATAAACCATCTCTGCTCCATGAACCTCACACACGCGCAGATATCATCCATCACCAGGTCCACTAAAACCGACTGCTCCAACCCTTCCTCGGACCTCAACTATCCCTCCTTCGTTGCCTTGTACAACCAGAAAGCGGCCGTCACGGCTCTGTCGAGGACTTTCAGGCGCACGGTTACGAATGTTGGAGACGGCGCTGCTACGTACGAGGCTAAGGTGATTGTTCCAGAGGGTTCTACCATTGAAGTGAGCCCTAGAGATTTGAAGTTTCGGGGAAAAGGTGAAATGCATACCTACTCCGTTACGATACGGTATTTCGGCGGCAACATTTCTACAGTGAGTTACGGTTCATTGACATGGGTTGAGATTGGAGGCGTTCACAAAGTGAGAAGTCCGATTGTGGTTTCTCCAGTTTTCAAGCGTGTGTAAAACATCATGCGTTTGATTCATAACGTCATCAATAAATTTATATGGAATGATTTATATCATGTAAGTTGGCTTCTTCACTAAATAATGAGAGATTAGAAGTTTAGTCAACATTTCCCAAATAAAAAAACCTTAGTCAACATGAGCTATTTTATCTTTTTTTTTTTTTTGAAGCGTAAAATTCATTCATTTCAAGGTCCCGGATAACGTCCGGAATCGTTTGACATAAAAGACGGTGGGGAGTACCACACGTAAGAATCAGAATCACCCGACTTAGCAAAAGCCGCCAAGGAGTGAGCAACATAATTTTCATCTCTAACCACCCAGAAGATCCCGGAGGAAGAGGAAGATGCAACCAAACTTCTTATGTTATCAATCGTGGAACGACACTGAAGAAGTGGTGGTACCTCACTCTTCACCATATCTATCACATTAAGTGCATCTCCAATAAACGCAGCACCACGAAGATTCAAGTCATTAGCCAACTTCACTGCTTCTTCCAACGCCAAAGCCTCAGCCAGTGATGGGTCGAGAACATTAGAAATCTTCTTTGCCATAGCCCGGACAAAGGTTCCCCTACAATCATAAACAACAATTCCCAGGCTTGCATGTCCCGGTGCTAAACCCGCATCAAAGTAAACTCGTGGGACACCCTCCGGCGGCTTGAGTAAATATCGTGGCAGCAGTGCAGATGAGTGAGAATGAAGTGCATTGTTTGAGCTATTTTATCTTTAAACCTTGAATTGTAAACCGAGAGATCTTTCACTCTTTGCCTAATCTATCAAGCTATCAATTAGCAAACACCTGCAAAATAATAATTTTCTTTTCATATTAAAATTTTGTTAACTCTACTAAAACTTTGTTTTATTAGTAATGCAAGCTAATTTTAAGCAATTTCTTTATGCATGTCCATTTTTCTCTTGTAGGTCCGTATTTTTACCATAATGCCCCTTGATGGAATTCTATGATTTCAAACCCATTTTTTGCCTTAACAATATTAGGGGTATTATGGTAAAAATACGGACCTACAAGAGAAAAATGGACCTGCATGGAACAACCCTAATTTTATAAGAAAATTTGCACTTTCATATAGCAACGACCAACTTTCATAGCCACGTCAAAAGGAAAAGACGGTTCAGTCAGCATTTCTTGGTATCCTAAAATTACTTATACTGAACTGAATTAAATTGAACATTTATTTTAAAATTACGTAAAGTGGAGGATGTTTAACCTTTGAAAAGTATGATTGACAATCGGGTTTGGTTGGTGAATTAGTGAATTTGTGTTGGTGGGTTGGACACTATAAACTCAATCACAACTCCATTGATAATTCGCTTTATAAAATTTTAAGTCAAATCCGAGTTAACAAAATCCAAAATTGATTAAGATATGGGAAAATTATAGTATGAAATATGTGAAAAGAGATAAATTCTTAAATGATAGTACCGTCTAGAGGTTATAAATGTATATGTTTATGAGTGATTTTTATTTGGAATCACTAAACTTTTAACCATTTTGGTTCTAGATCACTTATCTCTCATATTGTTTTCTGAGGTCACTATACTATTGAAAATGAATTTTTCTGGGTCACTTTGTTAAATGCTTAGTTAGTCAACTAACGGTCAAGTACTTGATCAATTTGGAAAAGGGTATTTATGTCTTTTTACCTTCATAAAGGGGAAAAAAGTTTTAAAAATTCAGAAAAATTAGGAACTCTTTAATATCTTCAGTAAAAATATTACTTGAAGAAAAAAATTCTAAAATTTGAAATTGTAAAAAACAATTTACACGAAGAACATGACAAAAATAATAATTCAAGAACGCATTTATCCGGGTTGTAATATATTCTTACAGAATTAAATTTAATAATTCTTGAATTTCACTAATTATTTTGGCCGTTCTTCGTTTGAAAATTTTGGGATTTTTTCTTCTAGTCAAAAATTTTTAGTAAAGAAATTAATTCTTCAAATTTTGAAATTTTGAAATTTTTAAGCATTTATAAGAGCAAACCCTTTTCCAAATTAGTCTAATGTTTGACCGTTAGTTGACTAACCAAACATTTAAAAGAGTGACCCAAATAAATTGATTTTTGATAGTATAGTGATCTCAAAAAATAATGTGAAAGATAAGTAACCCTGAATAAAAATTGGTAAAAGTTTAGTGATGTCAAATAAAAATCACTCAACATTTATTATTACACAAACTCAGCATCATTTAATTTTAATTAAATATGATAGAAATTCAACAAATACATATACCACCAAACCAACTACAATTAATAAATACAAAATCTCAGTATATCATCAAAAAAACATTTGGAATTCCCCATGAAGAGTGAAATTATATTAGACAGACCAGTGTGCCAGAGCTTATATGTTAAATTACCAGTTCAGCAAAAATAATCAGTTTAATTTTGTCACGTTAGATGTTTTTTTAATACATTAATATATCTTAGTTCAGTTCAATTTAATTCAGTTCAACAAAAAAAAAGTTTTAGCAAGCAAACCGAAAAAAAAGGTGACTACTGTTAGAGCAAGTCCAACAGCTTCCCCAAGTTGGGGAATTTCAATAAATTTAGGGAATTTGAGGCATTTGTCAGCTCCAACAGTTTCCCAATCTCATTACCCAGCTTGGGGATTTTTAAGAAATTCTCATGTTGCTTCCCCAAATCTGTAGAGAGAAAAAAAATATTTGGTGAAGCAAAATTTAATGCTTTTGCATTTATGACTGATTATTTTCCTATTCATGTGTTTGTCTTTATTTTTTTACAAATTAAATATACATTTCAAATGCAAATATCTTTAGTTATACACAACAAAAAATTATAAAAATAATATATTCTTAAATTTCATATTATTACGAACGCAACAAGATCTTACACTATGTTCGCATGCATATATAAATTTGAATATTATCATGTGAGATGTTGTTATGTTCGTTGTAATGTGTATTTTAACAATATATGTATTTCACATTTTTTCATTAAACGTAATTTAAAATATTATGATTTCAAAATATATTTAAATAGTGAAAAACAAAAATAAAGAGATAAAATACTGAAATTTAATGCATATGCATTAAATTCTAATTCACACATTAGGGAAGCTGTTGGAGTTGAAGCAAAAAAAGATTGAATATATAAGGATGTAGACATATATCTTGGAGAATATTGTAGGGAAACTATTGGACTTGCCTTTAATAAAGGTGTTACCTTTAATCAACTTCTACTAATAATCCTTTTATGGAATACTTAGGAAACAACTCAGCCAAGTATAATAAAGGAAACAACTCAGCCAAGTATAATAAAGGAACCAACCATGTGTCAATTATATCTTCTCAACTTGCATCTCAATTATTTATTTAAATTATTATTTAATAATCTGCATGTCACACTACTAGAACAACCCTCTCTCATTAGTCACTGATAATCTTGTTTCAAAAAAAAAGTCACTGATAATTAATTGACCGGAAAATGCAAAGTCACAATCATTCGAATTCTTTTTCATATTCTAATAATAATAATAATAATATTATTATCTGAACAGAGATTGATGGCAACCATAAGTTTGATATTCGTTCATTATTTAATATTGTACATGTTTTCAGTATTTGAAAATATTGAAATTTTAAAACTGGTTTATAATTTTGTTAATATGCACTTCATACTTTTAAATATATAAACAATATATATTAAAGATTTAACTAAAATTAACACATTAAAAATATCATAGTCAATGCTCATATACTCATATAAGTTCACATTCAAATATACTGGTTTGATTTTCAAGAGTTAACACATTTTTTGATATGTGCGTGTCATTCTTGCTGATGTCGGGCATCACTAAATTTTGAGAATTACTGATTTTTCATTGTAATTGTATACGTCTCATCACATAAACTAAAAGAAAAAACTCAATATTTGTTCAAATCAATGATGCTTGTAAATATAAATGTTATCCTTTTTAATTATAATACATTAAAAAGTCAAAGACGTGTATTTTAATTTCAAAAGATTAAAAGTATAGATAAAACTTTTTTTTTTTTTGAAAAAATAGATTAAGCAAATTTGATATATTAGACTCAAGCCTCAAGGACATTAAGTACAAGGCGTGATGCATAGGCAGACGATATTTCTACAGGCACAACGTGACCAACCAAACTTATCCGGAGAAACCGATGAATTATTTGCTCGGCCGGCAAGTGGGAAGAAGCTACCGGAATCTACCTCCGGCGACATTGATGCTTCAAGCTGGTTCATCCAGATTGCCAGAATTAAGAGAAATGGCAAAGAGATCAACATGAGATAGTTCTTGCCATTTGATTTTGAAACCGCTTATATATTTCTTTTTTATGTGAGGGTATACAAAATAAATGAAGAGGGGTATTTATATAATTATGCTCAAAGATATGTTGAATATGGTTGTTGGTTTACATGTGATTTTTTTTCAAACAACGGCTTAACACATTAGTTGGCCCTGATATTTTAATTTTTAATTCAAGCTTACCTATATTTTATTGTTACTAAGAAATATTGAATTAATTTAATAACATGGTTCAAGCTTACCTATATTTCATTGTTATCACAAACTATTGAACTAAAAGACAACAAATCCAAACAATTTCACATACTACAAATTATTCTAAGATCCAATTCCAAAGCTATTTCACCATCTTAGACTTGAGACCACCAATCATTTCCTTGGTAGAGATATATATGTCCATCCTTTGTGATCCCTCATTTCTTTAGTTGAACACCAAATGCATCCTTTACATCTCCTACTATAGGACGACATAAAACCTTCCAATGTACAATCCAATTCCTTGACCCCTTGTGATATTTACCGATAAAATCAATCCACGATAATTATCATGGAAGAATCTTTTCTTACCACTTGGATCATGTTTGCATGGATTTTTCTTTACATCAGTTCAATTCAGTTAAATATATTTTTATTTTTTCAGTAGCTCGATCAAGTCTAACTCTCTGGCTTCTCTTGTCTCGAAAGTTTCGATGCCACGTGAAGTTTGAGCCGTCATATCCTTCACACATAACATCAGACAACCCGCAATGCCCCAGTGCATCCCTGAAGCTCTCGATCTGCCACTTTGCCCAAGGGCAACTCCCCAAAACTCTTCTTAAGAGCATCTCCAATGCAAGCATCAAATAGGTAAATTTCACTAGTCATGTTATTTTAGAGGCTCTCAACTTGAAAAACAATCTCCAATGCAACCATTTTTTGAAACCTTTAATCCTATGTGTCAACATTAATTATTGACACCCTCAATTAGAGGCTCTATTTAGACCATCTCTAAATAGAGGCTCATATTGAGGCTTTCAATATTTAATTTACCATGTATAGGCCATTTAATGCATTAAAATCAATTCATTTTGTTCAAATATATCATGATGAAGATTAATTCATGATGCTTGCATTGGAGAACAAAATTTCATTTCCAATGTCTCTTTATCCATGTCATAGACACGCCTAATAAAAAATCGCCAAATGGCTCCTATAAACATGGGTAAGACTCTTTGCATTGGAGATGCTCTAAGTACTTCATTTAAGTCTCCAAGACAAAGCCATGGAATACGGTCCAACTGCCCGAGTTCCCTAAATCGGATCCACTTGTCTTCTTCGAGCAACATTTGACTCGAAGGTCACTCCAGTAACTCGGATTGCTTGACCGAACAGAGTTGTTGACACATCAATGTAGTAGCATGAAAAAGTTCTTAAATCTATTGGCCACATTCTTTCCACGTAACACAGTCATGCCTCTGGAATACCCTCGGGCATCTACTCCTACTCCAAACTAATTCAGTTGACTCTTTATTCTATCTATAGCGAAACCTATATATCGTACATTTGGTTTCACAACGAAAAATGAGTAAAGGTATTTTCAAACGACACGCAATTCCTGAACTGTCTGAGGATATTGCATCTCAGTCTTAAGATCATCCCGACGGTACCAGCTGATGATACGCATGGCCTCATGCTAGTCTCCGCAAAAAAGGTGGTGAATCCATCAAGGAAAGCGGTATTTGCCTTGCTAACTCTTGATTTCTTATTCCCAAAAAAGTCACAAACCTAGTCTCATCAATCCATATGGTATTGGCGTTGTGCTTGTATCTTTCCCGCAAGTATATTACTCTAACCCGCCGCCTTGACCCGGATCAACTTCTTCTCGTCATCCCGCGATGATAATGCTTGAATCAATGATGGAATGGGCTCCATGATTGCTGGATAGGCCACAAAGATGATATAACCGGCTAAGAAACCCCCAAAGTTATGAAGATTAATCGGTAGTCGATTTCTTGCCGGAACCAGGCTGATTCTCAAATCCTAAGAGATGTATTACAAACGGAGAACATCATTAATTAAGGATAAAATGAAGATAAAAGAATATCATATCAAATTATACAAAATATGAATGTCAAAAACTGAATCATGTAATTTCATCAAAGGTAAATTAGAAAATTATGACACATAAAATAAATGTAATTTCATCAAAATCTGCTAAGTTTAACTTTTAAAAGTCAATTAAGCAGTTTTGGTTGACAGTGATCTAGTAGTAATTACTGAAAATCGTTACGCTTGCAAAAAAAAAGCTATAAATCTTGCATAATCCCAAATGATAAAACACAAGAATCACCTTCTCTTGACATAATTTTACCAAATTACTACTTAATTAAGCAAATCGAAATGGCCATCCATTTCAAAACTCTAGCGACATTCTTGATTTTCCTTTCGCTTTCGCTTTCCAGTATGTCTACTGGTGCTCTGGCTGGTTCTACCACTCTTAATCCTAATGATCCAGAAGTTACTGCGGTCGGTAAATTCGCGGTGGATGAGCACAACAAGGAGCAACGTGAATCTGTCAAGTTTCAGAAGGTGGCTCGGGCGCATAGTCTATCACTTGGAGAAAACGAATATAATTATGTTATGGATATTGTCGGATATGATTTTACTCAATGCATATATAAAGCTATGGTTTCGGAGAAGAAAAATGGTCAGAGACAACTTAAATATTTCGAACTAATTGTTAGTGTTTAGAGGAATTTAACTATTATGTTATGTGTTATATATGTTGGTTGATATAAAAATACTTATTACTTATTAAATTTGATTGATACATGGCAAATAATTTCATAGTGAAATTGTGATATAAGGATAACTTTTTGAGAGAGTTTTGGGTAAGACCCGTCTTTGTTGAGACTAAGGCCTAAGAAAAATGAGCATTCACTGCTTTTGTTTGATCTTTTAGTCAGTTTGCTTGATGTTTCAATCAGTTCCCTTGAATATTCTTGTTTTGCCTTGATCTTTCATTGAATTTGATCTTTCATTCAATTTGCTTGATTTTTCACTCAATTTCCTTGATAATTCATAGTTCTTGTATATTACTGTTTTCCGTACAAATTCACATCGAATCTGAGCCTTAAGTTAGTCCATGTGAGATGGATGAGTTCTAGTGACACCAACAACCAAAACTTAATCGCGTCGGTGGGGCTGAAACTCACAAACGACAATTTCAACTGGTAATGGTCCCTCTTAATGTTTGATCTTTGTAGAGACAGGTCGAGAATTTGTATAATTTTTTTGTAGATCGATTTAGTTCCATTCATTTTATTTAAATTTAGAAAATATATAACATCCAATATTATTACTCCAAAGAGATAAAGGGCCAGATTTTGTTTCTGAAATTGAGAAATTAAATTTGGGTAACCAAAATTGCACTATAAAAAGAAGGGAAACAAAAATGTTACAAGTTTAACATGGTTGATGATGGTTCACCCAACTCTTCTCCAATTCCTTTGACTACATTTGTGGTCAAACAATAAATAGACTCCGTTACCAAAATAATTACATCCGGACAAGTTATCATTAATTACTATCATAACAAACCACTCCACCAAATAAGATGAAGATGAAGATGAAGATAAACTACAGCCCAATAATAAGAGAAGGTCTTGGGTGAGACCGTCCTACCATAAACTGATAGTTAATGTGTTTAATGGATTTGATCATGTGTTTCACAACTTTGTTAATTCATTTACATATTGTTACAGATTATAACAAACAAAATTGTGAAACACAAGAACAAATCTGTCAAACATATGAACCCAGCTTATAACAAACAAAACTGTGAAACACATGAACAAATCTATTAAACACATGAACTATCATTCGTTCTACCATAAGATCTCACCCAAGACTTTGTAAATAATAAAATCATACAAAATCTAAATGTCAAAAATTGTATCATGTAATTGACCAAAAGTAAATTAGAAAATTCTGACACGGTGAAAACATCTTGATTTTCTTGATTTTGATGAGAATATTCTAGATTCAAATTGAAACGGAAAAATAAATATACTTTAAATAGCACCTAAAAGTTATCACCCAACTCCCATTTTTACCTTCTTCCCCTCTCTAAACCCTGGCCGTGGGCCAAAAAGTAACCTTAATTTTTGGTGATTTTTCCATCTCCCAAAACAATCGTTTATTTGTTTTTTTTTATTTTTTCCCTTTAAATAAGTGTGAATTCACACATTAATAGTGTTCTTCGATATGATCAATTATATCTTGTGTTTATGATGCTCGGTCTGGTTGTTCATGTTGAAGTTTTACTCGTGATCTAGTTTACAGATTGTGTTTCGTGTTTTTATGTTCTTGTTCTTGATCTGCTGTTGCGGATCGTGTTTTTGTTCGTGATTTGTGTCTTTCAAGGGCTGAAAGCTTGGAGAATATAAATCATGTTTTTTATCAGGTGGTGTTGCACTTATAGCAGATCCCTGATTGGTTTTGTGGTTGATACGTGGTGCTCCTCTTTACCAACCAGATATAATTTTTGCAGCAGCAAGTTAATTTCCCCGAGGGCGATATTACAATTTTATTGAATCTCTTTAATGTAATAGTACCGACGGATAGTCTGATTGACATGTAGTTTGGTTATCATTTTCATAGGTTGGTTTGATTGTATGTCAATTCCACTGTAAATCGATGTTGAGCGTTTCCAGCAACATATCATATTTGATTTAAAACAAAACAAAACAAAAAAAAACTCCCATTTTTACCATATTTGTGGTCAAACAATAGACAGATTCCATCACCAAAAAAACTACATACGGACAATATATCCTTCACCATCTTAATAAACCATTTCACCAAATAAGATCAAGACACGGATAAATCACAATATAATAATAACAGGTATCCCATAATAATAATAATATCATACAAAATTAAATGTTAAAAATTGTGTTACGTAATTCAGCAAAAGTAAGTTAGAAAATTCCAGAACACATTTTGATTTTCTTTATTCTGATCGGAATATTCTAGTTTCAAAATTAGAAAAAAAAATTATATATATATATATATATATATTAAATATCACCTAAAAGTTATACTCCTAAGTCTAATTCCTAACGTAACCGAAACTTCTGTCTTAAATCTTATCACTTTGAGTCTTTAATGTGCGTAAATTAAGTCACAAATTGACAAAATAATTTGGCGGTATTAAGCCGTTTGACCAAATAAAACCACTGGAAATCGTCTGACTGAGTAAATAGTTAAATACGCAAAAACCCAGATTTTTATTTTCCACCGCGAAAACAGCACCATACAAAGTCCCTAAATTACCAAAAAAAACCCCAATGACAACAGAATTACACTTTTACCGGGGTGCCCCGACCCAACTAAAATTAACCCCCACCCCTAAAAAAAAGTAAACAAATAAATAACCACCCAGCAGCTCCCGCCGTCGGTCACATCCGGTAGGGTCGGCCTCACACGCAAGAACTCCCGGCGGCGGAGTTGTTCCGCTTGAGGGAGGTGCTGGGCCCACTCTCACGGCCCCGCTTCTTGCCGCTCAGCTCCTCCTTCTCCTTCTCCATCATCTTGACCAGATCGTCCCCGAACATGTCAAAGAAGGTCCGCTGAAGATCCTCCAAGGTTTCTTCCTTCTTCTACCATCACCAAAAACACAAATTGATCAATTTCTCGACATTGCTTTGGATCGAAACCAAAATTAATCAACAAATTGATCAAATTCTCACCGCGGGTGCCTTGTCCATCATCGACATCAGTTCATGCAGGAAATCATCCATCTCCTGCATTGTTGAATAACAGAGGAATAATCGATCAATATAGAAAAGACTGTGAAATTTATTCCATTTTCAATTTTTGAAAAGCATACCTCATCCTGCTCAAGGAAGCCGAGGTCGTACATCGACCGCCGCTCTCCGTCGGATAAAACTGTTGTAACCGACAATTGAAACGCACCGTCAATTCAACCAATTCCGAAACAGAAAGGGGGAAATAAACAAGCAAAGCAATTCGAGTCTCACCGGAGTACGCCTCCTGGATCTTTTGGAAGCGGCGATTGGCTTCTCCGGCGGCGGACGGGTTCTTCGTCCACCTGTCCGGATGCCACCGCTGCACATTCAATCATGCAAAAACATCCGATCAGCGCCACAATTTCAACCAGGCAATCAACATTAGGGGAAAAACAAAATCAAATTCAAATTACCAGAGCGAGCTTGCGATAGGCGGTGCGAATGTCGGAGGAGGTGGCATCCTTGCGTATCCCCAGGACGGAGTAGTAGCAGGATCCGCCGGAACTTCCTCCACCGCCGTCCATAGTCAGCCGCGAGAATCAGAGCAGTTGAGCAGCGAGTACGGATGAGCGCCGGAGACGACGGCGCGGTCAGGGGATGAAATCTATGTGAAAGACAAGTCGACGAATTTGTGAGGTGAAAAAGACCGTGAGAGGAAAATATCTGTGTGTCGAGGTCAAATTAGAACTGGAGTTTATAAAGAAGATAGAGATGGTAATTGGGAATATTGGAAAGTTCGAGAGATTTGGGACTTTTTTATTATTTTATTATTTTCTGCCGAGGGAGAAGATATTTTCCGAATGCATGTTTCGGATCTGGGCCTGGGTTTTTATTTTATTGCGGGTCTGCCATCTCTGTTGACACGTGTGAATAGTGTTGTCGAAAGATGGCGGGAGTTGGCGCTGAGTTGGGAGCTCCACCGTTGGATTGGTTTAGTTGTAGACTGCAAATAAAGTTGTTGGGAAGATCACCGTTGGATTAGGTCTTCTCCCTTTTTGTATTTTTAAAACCTTGAAATTCTATGCGGGGAATACTACCTAAGTTGGATTGATATCTTGTTCAAGTAAGAGAGGAGGAGAGGGGAGATGTATGTCTTGTAGAGTGATAATCGAGAGTTTTTTTTTTTTTTTTTTTTTTTGTAGGTTTTGAGATATAAAAATTGAGATGGTAAATAGGTTCATGGTCGATGAACAGATATCATCGTATTGATGTTATCTGGCTTTAGTTTTAAATATCATCGTATTGGTGTTATGATTCGACGAGAGTAAAAAATGATGTGATTTTATCGTATGTTATCGAAAGGTAGAAAGTCCAATTGATTATTAGGGCTAGATTATCGCTCGACTTTGATGTTAGGTTACTCTTGCAGTATAGCTAAACGTTTAATGATATGTTACTTTTATTGTAGAGTTTACAAAACTTGTCTCTCTATTTATGAAAGTAGAGGGAAAATGTTACCTAGAGGTCTAAACCAAACCAAAAGAGGTCTATCTATGAATGTTACCTTATGTGTAAAGAATCTTTTACTCGATTTTAGCAGTCTAAACCTAATGGTTTTGACGCCAAGTAAAATCGAGTAAAAGGTTTTGATCATTACACACAAACAAACATGTAGACCAGATTGTGAAGAAATAAAGAACATTAGATTTGTGATTGTGTGAAAACTGGCTCTGATTCAATCCCACTCTCTGAACCTCAATCTGCATGCATTGTTCCAAATTCACAGAGAACAGAAACCAAATTTGGGCAAAAGAGCAGATGTAAGAAACCAGGTAAGTACAAAGAAAGAAAAGCATCATCACCTCGCCAGAACGGGGGCGAACCCAAATACATACACCACATACAAGGGCGCGTCTTCTTTTCGAAAACTACTTTTAACAAAGGAAAGGTTGATACAGAAATTTTCTGCTGTTTCATCAACCAGATTCTGCCCTAATTATGTGCCTACAAACATAACCTCTGTATATATTCAGAGGGAAAAAGAAACCTATCTACAATGCACCCACAACCAATGAAAGAACTGCTTCTGTTTGAACAGAAGTCGTGAAAAAAACAGCTACTTAAATTTCTAAAAGCAGAAAAAAGAACAAAGAGATACCTAATTAATGCAGCCAATAGGTGAAACTTCATTCAAAATGTACACTTGGAAGCTTTGCCATTCTTCTTGCAGCAACTTTTGATCATCTGCCATTTAATGACGGCCCGAATCTTGCACCATCGGGCCCTCGGTGATCCACTGCCGGAAATGGCAAAGCCAATGGAAGAAGATACCGGATAATCAAAGAAAGAATTTGTCTGCCATGGAGATGTTTCAACCTGCAGAAAGTTATCATTGCCAGAAGTTTGCTCAGTCAAGCTTAGTGGTCCTAGAGAACTTGTAGTGTCCCAACCATATCCATCAGTAGGGAACTCATCATAAGAGTCGCTGTTAATCAGGCCAATGTCGTTCAACATGGAATTAACAGATTCAATCTGATGAGACGACTCCCCTAGTCCATGCATAGACTGTGATCTGAACTGAATTTCAAACTGATCTGCAAAGAACGTAAATTGTTAGTTATATGCAAAGATCAAATATAAGAAGAAAAATAAATATACAAGTTGTGATTCACAGTTATTCTAGAGACTTAAATCGGTATGTGCTTATGCTTAATGTTCCATCAAAGGCCCAAATCCGTTGTACAACAAACACAAGCTCAAATATTGTTCCACAGAGTCAAGAGTGTGTGATAACTTCAGCCTTCAGGCACCAATACAACTTATGAATAGTGAAAATATATTGAATGCCAAAAAGTTCTAACCTTGTTCAACTGGAAATTGAACATTCTGTGGAGAAATGCCGAGATTCATATTGCTATAAGAATTCATTTGAAAAATCTGCAGGGCCACTTGGCGTGCAATTGCTGAATGGTCATCAATAGGAACCACACAGTTCAAATTCTGGTATACATTCCTCTTCAAATTTTCAACCAACAACTGCCAAGACAAGGAAACAATGTTGACATCAGTTATCGATACAGAGAAGGTAACAGCCATAACTAACACAGAAACAGAAAAATAATAATTCAGAGATAAGCCTCCCACAGAAAGGGGAAAAAAGCAGCATCAGTTAAAGTCGACGAATCTAGAACATAAAAATTACTAAACTCTTTTTCCATTCAAAGCAAAAATCAAAACATGATCAATCTTTGTAGTATTAAACCCTAAATCTTAAAAACACCAATCACGAGGCTGCTCTATGAATTTCATGAAGGACATCAAAATAAAAGCACCAGACAAAGATCACAAACCTTCTGAGCCATGTCAAGCATATCCAAAGGCATGTAATTTTCCCCATCAAGAATAACTCCATCAACTTCAAAGATGGAGTTGAGCACAAGCACAGTCCCATCTGCTGCCTTGTACTCGTAGAGATCATTCTCATCGAGCAGGCAAGCAGTAGCATGCCCAACGATAGTGTTCCAGGCCTTGTCGGAAATCTTGGTACCAAGTGTCTGCACAATCGCTTAAACAACTTAGTAATTATGTACAACATCATGGCCAAATGAAAGATCATAGTCAGCTCAAAAAAGAAAGAAAGGAAAAGCAAGAAGAATGTTGTCTTACCTTGCGGAGAGAGAGTGGATCAGTCACATAAAGACGAAGGAAGCCTCTAACATTCACAACTCCCCGAGTAGCTAAACGCTTGTGGGATGCTCCATCTTTTGCAATCTTTTTTAAGCGCCAGACTTCATCTCCTGATGATGGGCGGTCATGTTTCTTGTAGGCTGCAATAACCATCAGAAAATGAAACTTTCATCAGCAATTTTGTTCATTTCATTCAGCACAACATGTTACCATCACATTTTAACATATTCAAAAACATTTAAGCGTTGAAAAGGAACTTACACTCGCCACGATGATCCTTCACTTTGAAGATGTTGCTGATTCCTTCCCTAACCACACTAGCATCAGTGGTGGTGGCCCCCAGCCGGAACTTGCCACTCCTCGTCCAGCTTGAGTTGTCGGTAAAATTGACATCTTCAACAGTACCAACTCCATCCTTGAGAGTTAGCACCAATGTACCGGTCATTAGAGGCCGTTTTCCCTCTCTTTGCTGGACTGCTCGGCGATCAAACTCCCCAGTAGACCAGTCATCGCGATCCTCCTTGTTGAAATCACCGTCAAGAACTCGAAGGGTGACTTTTGCAGAGGAATGAGGTCCAGATCTTATCACCCTCTTCGTCCTAGAATCACGCAGCACAACTTTTAGGATTGTACCATCCTGAGCTTCCACTCTGCAGCCAGTGAAGAGAATAGTGGGAAGTTTTTCCACAAAATGCAACTGCAAAAGCCTCGAGCTGGAACTTGATTCAACCCTAGTTTGTGAAGACCTAGAAGAAACACTTAACAGGATTAGCCTCAAACTTGCACAGCATATCAAACAAATTAGCCACTAATTACAACAAGAAACTGGATACTTAAGAAAAAGTTCAACTGATTTTAACAGCAAACTTAACAAATCTATAATCTTTTCCAAATCTTACCCCATAAAAGAGTTAAAAACTCCTTCCACCTCCTGCCTCACCTATTCAAACACAAGATACAGACAAGAATTAGATAACTAGAGTTCGAAATCGAAATCATTAACAAAATTCCTAAAAATGACCCAAATCAAAGGGATTTCACAAGTCAAATTGAACAATAAAACACATAGCCCCACTCAGTAAAACACCATCAACTGAAAAGTTCAAAAGCAGCAGAGAAGTTCCATCTTACCCAATTCCTCAGAGGAATCTCCAACCCGGCGACAATATCCTGAACAGAATCCCTACTCACATCTCTGCAAACACAACAACAACAATAAACATATCAAACAAGAAACCTCAGAACTGTAAGAACTAAATTATCCAACAGAATTATGAATGAATAGCATCAATTCACGACACGTACCTAGCCAAAGGGGTCGGGCGCTTAGAGCTATTCTGAAAATCAGAGCCTTCCTCGCCGCCCTCTCCTCTCAACTGTCGTTTCAAGACCATCAAAATGGTGGGGATAAAATCAAAGAATAAATATTCAAAAAAAGAAGAAAGGAATCAGAATTGTTTAATGATGATAGCCCAGATTATGAAATGAATGTCGGGAAGATCACCGAAGTTGCAACTGACAGGCTGATTTATATAGTGAGGGCCAGCCAGAGAAGGGCTGAGAAATTGCGTGGGAAGCTTCAAAATTTTTCGATTAAACAAACGCGGCGATGATACTAAAAGTCAAGCTTAGTGCCCATCAAAACTACTACGTACGAAAAGAGATTCAAACGGACCAAAAGGGATAAACAACAACATTATTCTTGTCGAGAACAACATTTTCAGTGTAGTTCTTGATTCTCGTGGCCTTTTCTGAAGCCAAGAACACATTTTTACACATCAATACATTAAATTATACTCAGAATATTCATAAATTTGCCATTGAGTATTTGAATTTGTATTTTTATTTGCATATACGTATTGGCATTGGGCGAGTACACAGAAAGTGGGTGTAGAGCAGTGTAGAGTATCAGTACACCAGCAGAGTACGATGTACGAACGCAAACGCGTAAATTTGGAATCATAATCAATGGAGTACGAACGCGAAGAATAATAAGGACCATAAATAAATAAAGGCTCAGATCATGTTTTTGTATTTATGGGTAGAATTTTATTTGTCACTTGTCATTACTCATTCTGATTATAGAGCGATTCAGAATTTGTCACATACCCCTCATATTCATTACTAATGTTCCTTTTTCAGAAATTTTCTAAGGATACTGAATAATATGTAGTTTTCAAAAGCACCGTAAATATGATGGAGTATTGTATGAATATTTTTGTCAAACGATCATTAATATTGGTGAAAATAGGGTATTATTAGTGAATCAGAAAGAATATATTATAAAATTTATTTCGTTCAAATCGTGTTGTCATTCTTATATTGTATCACTATTCACTAGTGTACTGAATTTTATGCATTATTAAATATCGCATTTGTGCATTCCATACATGCATATAAAAATTACAAGACTAACAACTAAAATATAAATAAAGAAATTCAACGTTCTTTCTATTTGAAATATCAAAGTACGTACGTCAATATACCTTGTGATTTAGAGAATCTCTAATGAATAATGAGGCATCCACAATTTCAATAAATATAAGTCAACACGATTAACCTCCAGTTGTATTTGTGAGCACCGTGAATTAACCATCAGATAGTTGACAATCTTAAACGATATTATTAACTTCCTCATCAACCTGTGGTGCCGGGTTAAATGGGGTCCTTAGGGCGAGAGATATCGTCTTTTGCTCCAAAAGTCAACACTATCACCATTTGCACCTAAATCTCATCATCACTAGCAGCCAAATCTCACAAATACTCGTATATAATCATCTATGAAATTCCCAAATTAAACGCCATTGTTCGAATTCACCACTTTCAGATAAGCATTAAAATTCGATACCGTAAAAAGTAATCGAAGCATTAAAATTCAATACCGCAAAAAGCAATAAAAAAAGTAATCGACCTGACAACGCTTCCGGAAAAGCACCTGAATTAGCTTAAATACGCTAGAATGTTCTAGTACTTCAGTTAATTAGCTTCTCCGACAAATTCAAATATTATCATCTACGCAATTCATAATACCATTCATTTCTAAAACACCAAGCTTTTTTATAGATTTTATTTACACAAAATTAATTAATATCATTCATCAAACATCATGGTTCCACTTCCTTAGGAGAACGAGAGCATAAGAAAGGATTAAAATTCCGAAATAACGCGGGGTGCTGAGTATGATTTGATCGAGAGTTGCAAATTAGCAAATATTTTCGAAGAAAGCAGCAAGAAGATTCCTCAAAAGACCATTAAAAAAAAAAAAAAAACCCACAAATTTTACGTAGCCATTTGAAAACTCAAACTCCATGTTAGCGAAGAAGGACACGTTTTGCGGTTTAAGTTGATCAATAATAAAACGACTTTGATTCATTTCAGGTCTTTATCAGTCTTGGAGTTCAAGTCTTTTCGGCAAGTCGTCTATCAACGATTATTTAAATAATTTGGTAAGGTTGAAAATTGCTCGAAATTGTACTTTTTGATTTTGTTTTTTTGTTTTTGAATAACATTTTGGTCTAATTGTCCAAATAATAGTGAATAGAGTACACGTACTTTAGGTTTTAATTTTATGGGTGGGTGACAAACTGCAGATTCTTTGGTTCAGTGGATGGTGGTGACAGTTTTGTTAGGTAATTGGTGTCGATTTGGACCGATCGAGGCTAAAATATTAATTATGATTTGATTAATTATTGGTTCTTGTTTAGTTTGTTGCTTTTCTTGTTCTTGCTTATTATTGCAAAAGGGACGTTTTGTGTGGGCACACCTCAACATGAGATGTTTAATATTCGATGGAATGCAAGTTCTTAACCATGATTGTTAAGGCGGTTCCTTGGTTCGTTATGCAACCATGGAACCGCCGTACATTATTATGATGTCGTGTCTCTCTGGAGGCTGGTACTTAATTTGTTTCCGTTTGATACAAGGATAAAAGTTACTAACACATTATTATTATTATTATTATTATTATTATTATTATTATATTATGGGAAGTATGATTCAATATAAAAATTATTTTATTTTTTTTCAATATTTCACCATGCATGGTATGGTGAGTTGGTAACGTTATTTTAAAATTCATTATTTATGTAAATGTGTTTTGTATTTGTTAGACCTATATATTATTTCGGGCAGAAATATAAATATTAAAAGTTACATGGACTAAATTGCAAAATAAATAAATACTGTAAATGATATATATTTATTCAAAACTGAATATATTACATGAAATTTAAGCATAAATTCGAAAATATCAACATATTCAACATGGATGGAGTAGTGCGTGCACTGCCCTTGAAACGAATAGAACCCGCTATAAGAGTCTTTCGCCCCCCAGGATAAAACCATCAAGATTCTAGTAAACCTGTGACTAAAGCCTGTACTAGCGCACAACCCGAACGCATCTATCACATAATCAACGACTGACCTGAGATTTTGACGAACTCGATGAACGAATTTAGAGCCGACAGAGACAAATTTAGGAGAGAGAATATGATAGCTCTAAGGCTCTATTTATAATAACTCTACTCAGGTTTACTTTGACAGAAAGAACGTTCTGATTGATTTCAAAATCAGAGAAAATATTCATCTGATTTGATTTGATGATTCAGCTTAACAAAAATAGTTGATTCACACAATTGAAAATATTTGATCTCATCTTTTCACATGCTTGAAATACTTGATCTTATCTTTTCATGCATGTAATTTGGACAGCTTTCTGGACCTTCTGGAAACATCTGGAATCTTCTGGAAGTTTCAGAAAATACAGTCGGCTCCGGTGCAAAATTGGAAGCTAGTCCGGCCACCAGAGGCATAACAAGCCCAAGCCGATGAGAAAATGTTGACACTCATGAAGTGAACAATTTCTCTCTACGTTTCCAATGTGGGATTTGTACAAAATTCTCATTTCAAGACACCATCTTTGAGCATCCATAACTCGGTCATCCTTGATCTGATTTGAGTGTTCGAATAGCCGATGTTGTAGTTCTCGCGGAGGAGAATCCAACGGTACCAAAATATCGAGCTAATTTACCTTTTAACTATCTCAAATTCGTGCCCAAAGTTTCGGATAATTACAATATTTCCCTCAAATTTCCAACAGTATTACTTGTCGTTGTTGATATCGATTTTAGATCATTTTAATATGGGAAAATTTCTATTAAGGGCGTGGTATAAATGTAAATTATTATAAAGGGCATGAAACTTGTTTATTTATTTTTAAGGGCGTTATGATATTTCTACTCTTTATTTTATTAAGAAAAGTCATTTATAACCTTCTCTTCCCTACAAAAAAAAATCAGATTTCTAATTAATAGGTTTTGTTTTCTTGAGCTTATTTGTAAACCAGTTCAGTATAATTTAGTTCAATTCAGTTTAGTAAAATAAAATTTGGAAATTCAGTTTAATCCAGTCACGCTGATTTTTGTTCAATACATAATTTCCAATTTGGTTAAATTTAGTTCAATAAAATAAAATTTGATAAAATTTAGTTTAACTCAGTCATGCTGATTTTCTCCTTAAGTGCATTATTTTTCAATTTAGTTTAGTTGAATTCCTTTGATCATTATTTTTTTAGTAATTCAACTAAACTGAACTAAATTGAACTAAAGTGAAATATAATGTATTGAAAAAAAAAATCAACATGACTGAATTAAACTAAATTGCATCAAATTTATTTTTTACTAAACTGATATACAAATAAGGTCAAGAGAACAAAACCTATTAATTAGAAATCTGAATTTTTTTGGGAGGAAAGGGTATAAATGACTTTTCCTAATAAAGTAAATAATAGAAATATCATAACGCCCTTAATAATAAATATACAAGTTTCACGCCCTTTATAATAATTTACATTTATACCACGCCCTTGATAGAAATTTTCCCTTTTAATATCCACATTACAAATAGTTATAATTGTCACATATCATTAGTTAAAATATTAATAATTTTTTCCCTTTTGAGGAGATGGCGATGATTATATGTACTAATTTAAAAATGTGGGAAACCGTGGCAATACTATGGCTCTGTTTGGTATTACTTTTTATCTACTTTACTTTTAAGTAAAGTAGTTTTTTGTGTTTGGTAACTTACTAAAAATCATCTTTTTATGGAAGTAGAAGCTATTTTTAGTATAAAAAATAGAAGTAGGTTACATCAACTTTAAAAAGAAGTAATTTCCACCCAACTTTACTTATAAGTAAAGCTCTACCAAACAGGACCTATATTTGGCAATACTATGTTTGAGCATCTTTCAAGTTCATATAAACCGCCACACGTACCAAAGAATGTGTAGGATTTTTTAGCTGATAGTAATACTATAGTTTTAGGGGTTGCTCCATGCAGGTACGTTTTTCTTATACAGATACGAATTTTTACAAAATTGCCCTTAATATTACTAAGGCTAAAAAAACTAACCAAAATGCAAGGGGACATTTGAGGGTATTTTGGTATATTTGTTTGTTATATCCCTCTTAACCCTTAATTGGCGAGAGGGATAACCCCATGGGCTTCTGGACTAGGTACTTGTGCCTAGACTAGTGGATTTCGATTAGATAGTTTAGAATGCGAGTTAAGGTATTACGCTTGTCAGGTGGTTCTAGACTGTAGATTTTTTACGATGTATCCCCTTTTTGACGTATGCTTTCGGGCATCACCTTGCTTCCGCGCGAAAGCCTAGGAGATAGCCTTCGGGCAACACCTTGATTCCGGGCGAAAGCCTAGGAATTAGCCTTCGGGCCACACCACATTTAGATACAGGAAAATTAGATTTGCTTTATGTTTCAGAAATTTTCCTGCTATCTACCAAATTGCCTCCACTTGTGGAGAATAGCCTTCGGGCAACTTGTAGCCACTAAGGCCCTTATTTGGTCTTAGTGTATCATGTTATGTTTTTTATTTCGGTTGAGGAGCCATGAATAATCCTCCCATCTATGATGGTTTTAGCGTAAAAAAAAAAAAAGAGGGTATTTTGGTAAAAATGTGGACCTAAGCTAGAAAAACGTACCTGCATGCATGAGAAAAACGTACCTGCATGGAGAAATCCGGTAATTTTATGATAATTATTCATTTTAGCAAGATTAACAAAGATCCAAAATCAACAACCTAGGCTAGATCTAGCATTAATTAATGCTAAAACACAATATCATGAAAAATATGAAATACCACGCATTAATTAAGCTTCTTGTAACTATATATTTAAATCGGACGTGATTAAGTGTTTAAGTCAATTAGGGTTTGTGTATTTACGTCAAAGAAAGTGAGAAGAAACTCGGATGGACATAAAAGTAAGCCATATGTAGCCGTTGAGTCCTTTCCTAATGTAGAAAATTTCTACATCGTTTGATTAGTACAAAATTAACATAGACTATTCAATCGGAAAAAAGTGCTACAAGTGAAAAACAGTATTGTCATTAAAATTGATCCAAAATAGATAATTTGTAAGATAGATTGATATATATGGTACAATATCGTCGTGATTGTACTTTTGTGTAGTGTGAATATTAATGTCAACTTAGTAGTGGCTTAGAATCCGCGTAAGATTATGGTACAACATCAAGGACCAAAATCTTGAGCTTAGATATGCTGACAAGTGACAAATGATAGTGTTCAACAACATGAAACGGCATGAAAGTCACCTCTTCTCTCTCTTTTTTTTCTTTTTCTTTTTTTCTTTTTTTTTAAGCGATACATTCACATTACCATCCTAATCTAGATCCTAATCTATTACAATAACCTAAATTAGGGTCTTTGAGTAAGGATATCACAGGATAAATCAGCTGATACAGTTTCATACGCCAGTTAATGCAGCTCCCATCGTTCACTCAAACACGCCTCTTGCAGTTGAAGGAATGGATACTTGGAGACTAGGAGAAATCTCAAAGGATTCAAACACTCCTCCTAACCAAGGCAGAACCTTTGGCCACCTTAGTTTAAGTCACCTCTTCTCATCATCTATGAATTGAAATTAGATTACGTACCGCCTTCTTGTTCACATATTGTTTTAGTTATTTAATATTTGAGCAAATTTTGAAACTATTTATTTTTCTCTATTTTTAAAAAAAAAAAAACGTACTAAAATACTTTTCTTTAAGTGATGCAATGATTCGTGACTTCATTTAGGTGGAGAAACAAGGAGGAAAGGAGGATTAGAATTGAAGATAGAGAAGTAAGAAAGACGAATAGACGATGATGGTATTGGAGTCTCCGTTTCCAAAATGACAAATATTGATTATCTCACTTTCAATTTTGACATTTCATATATTAAACATATCTATTCTGTGTATAGATCATTGCTAATCTTTTCATGTTCATGTATGATCTTCTTACTTTTAAAACTAATCATTTTATATATTAACCATGATTATTTAGTGAGACTAATTGAGACAAGGCTCAATTGATAATCTAACCAAAAGAAATATATATATATATATATATATATATATATATATATATATTCTATCGAGTTTAATTGAAACCTAGGTTAGCATTAGTTGAATTTCTTAATTCATTAATACTTTTACGGGACTTAAACAGGCTCTATGAAAATGGAGTCCTTACATTAGTCGGAGCTAGGCGGCCATCTTTCAGTAGTTTTTTACTGTTTTACTATGGCCATTTATATAATAATGTTATTTATTCATCACTCGTTATGGTGAGTAATTATAGTCGTATAAATAATTTAGTTCCATAATCTAGGATTAAAAAAAACTATCACTAAAATACTAAATAGTCCACACGCTGAACTCGATCGAACATATTTTATCATGGGATTATTTTAATTCCACCAACATTTTTAAATCTGGAATCTATTAAATATATTGCCAAACCAAATCTTAACCAGTTATTGCAAACCAATTATTTGTTCTCATAATGAGATTCCTGCCTATAAAAACAGGAATTTCATGAATGGAAAAATTAGGATATTCGATCGGAATACACTTTTCTGTTAACTAAAACTTGGGAAATCTGAGCACTGTTTTGGAATTATGCATGCCGTCATTTAGCATGCGGGCGTTAGTATAAAGATGGAAAAGGGAAGTACCACGAAACTGCATCATGACTATGAGAGGAGAGAAGTTCTAGGAATCGTAATAAACTTTTGAATTTCCAGACGAAATGATACGATTATCAGATCCATATCAAGCTTATAATAAAAGATTTGGTACCCAATTCGTTGTATTTTGATAATAATAATAATAAACAATGATTGTTTCTTATATACTCCTTCCGTTCAGTTATTGTTGGCACTCACCTTTTAACTCTTCAATTAAAACGATGCTCAATTAAAGGTTGAGATCAACTTGAATTTTAATGGATGGTAGGGACTGGCTAAAATTTGGACACTTTTACCAAGAGGAGAATGAGTGCCAAAATAAAATGAACACCCAAAATGGTAAGTGTCAATATTAGGTGAACGGAGTGAGTATGTTTCTGTGTTTAACGTTTTATTATTAGTTAATTATTAGTTGAGATATATATCATCTATATCAATTAAAAGATTTACATTTTGGAAAGAAGATACCAAGACCTTTTACATTTTTTTTTTTAATTTAAAACCAGCTGAGCTGGAGGGATTTTTATTTGGCTCCCTAAACCATAAGTCTCAAAAAACCTTGATAAATTACAATGAGTCCAAGAAAAACCCCAACAAGTTGGGATGAAAAAACTTGAGGTTCAAGAAAAACCCCAACTAATTGGGATGAAAAAACTTGGGAAAAACCAAGGAACATGAGACTATATTTTATAGATTCTAATCTATATCTACTCAACCAATCCAGGTTTGTGAACAAAAGGTTGCCCAGTTGAACACATGTTTGCCATGGTGAGGATATCATTACAAGGTGCATGTTTGTGATTATCAAGATGAACTTGATAGAGCACAGATTTGCCACTTGAATGTGATCAGAAACTACAAACTTCTTTAGGATTAAAACTGTTACAAGGTTCCAGGCACAGAGTATTAGTTTGCTTTTAGCCATTGCTTTGAGATGAGTCTCCAGGTATCTCCATTGTTGGATATGAGTGGATGGAGATTGGTCTTGATACATCATCATATCATCATGTTCCCTGGTATCCCTGTAACAAGATAATGGAGAAGCCAGTAAATAGAGCTAAGAAGTCAGGAGTTGATAAAAAAGAGTTTTGGGTCCTATACACCTGTTTTTTGAAGTTCCTTCCAAAGTTCACTGTGGTGCTATCTGCATGAATCCTTCTCATCCTTCCTTTATAACCTGCCATATAAAAAAAACAACAGCAGTATCCAGAGTTCCTAGCAAAGGTTCTAAGCACTTCTAACATAAGGGAATTCATGACTATCTAATATAACCAGCCCTTTAATTTGAGCTGGAAGATTCTGGTGGTTAAAATATTGAGATTCCTTGCTTTTACTAGCCAGTTTTGCTAATGAGTCTGCTACAGAATTAGCCTCTCTATAAGTGTGGGAAAAAGAGATTGAGAGTTCACCTGTTATGAGCCAAATGTTCCTCATCAAAGGTATGAGTTTCCATGGTATCTTGAATTCCTTTCTCACCATTTTTAGCAGGATTAGTGAGTCTACTTCACACTCCACTTCATCCATGTCACTGGTGTAAGCAGTTTCCAGCCCTATAGATAGTGCAGTGACCTCGGCTTCAAGGCTATCCATCTTCCCTAGAAACCTTGATTTTGCTATCAAAACCATGCCCTCCTGATTCCTGAGAACTACACATGCACCTGCATCTCCATTTTTCAAGGCTGAACCATCAGTGTTGAGCTTTGCCTGTTTCTGAGGTAGTCTCCACTGCACATTGATGATTTGTCTTGTCCTGTGACCTGAATGAATAGGAGCCAGAGACAAGAGACTAGATGGTAGATTAGTGGTATCAGATTGTTTCCATGTCTTTCCCTTTATTTTCAGAATTGCTTTGAGAGGCTATATACATGTGAAGCTATAGAGGACCAGTTAGGTGTCTTTGCCTCATAAACCCATTTATTTCTAGCACACCAAATGTACCAAACCGCTATGCAAGGAAGCATTCTGATTATTATTTCCTGTGTCTTAACCTTAATATCCACATTCCAGTAGAAGTAAAATCTATCCCATAGTGTATTAAAGGTAGCATTTCGAATATCCAACCATTGATGCAAGTGTGTCCAGAAGGCTTTAACATTCTCACACTCATTGAAGCAGTGGTGGATATCTTCATTATTACTTTTACAAAATGGGCATATGGATGGTAAGTGGAAATTAAAATCTTCTAACACATCTGGGAGAGGTAAAAGCCTGTTGAGTAATCTCCAGCTGAAAATAGTGTATTTCAGAGGGAGGTTTTTTGACCATAAGTGTTTAAATGATGGAATTACCTCTCTTTTTGATCTTAACAGGTTGTATGCTGAGGATAGTGAGAAATACCCATTTCTCTCTATTTTCCAAATAAGTCTATCAGGATATGTTTCATAGAGAGTAAATTCTTTGGATATTAAATTAATGTGCTCTGTATCTAGCCCATTTTGAAATTGTTGCACATAAAATTCTTGATTAAGGCAGAATTCTGAAATAGTTAAGTCTGGAAAGGGTATTTCATTGTTATCATTCCAAACTTCAACTAAGGGGTAATCATTTAACCAGTTTGAACTCCAAAAGGAAATTTTTCCTTCCCCAACTAGTAGATGTGAGTTTTCAGAGGCTATTTGATGAATATCTTTGATTCTCCTCCATGTTCTGGAATTTTTTAAATAGTTTGGAAGCCCCCACATGAATTCTGACCAAAGATTATTTCCCATTTGCATTTTCCACCATAATTTTAATGAGAAACTATCTATCAGTACATGAAGATCTTTGGTATTGAGGCCATTTTCATACTCTGGGTAGCATAAATTAGGCCAAGATCTCCATGTTTTTTTCTGTCCATATTCAGAGGTTCCCCATAAAAATTTTGCAAACATTTTATGGATTTTATCAATGACACCTTTTGTTGGTTTTGTGACTGCTAGAATATGTAAGGGTATTGATGATAAAACATGCTTCAGTAAGATTAACCTGCCTCCTTGATTAACCCATTTATTTTGTTATATGAGTAATCTTGCTGTAATTTTCTCAAAAATGGTTTGGAAGTAGTTGTGCTTTGTTCTTCCAGTGAAAATAGGACACCCTAGGTATTGAAAGGGGAAGGTGCCTGGAGTTATTGAAGTGATGTTCTGGACCATTGACCTATAAGCCACTGATGCATGTTTTGATAAGTAGAAAGATGATTTTTGAAAATTTATTTTCTGGCCTGTTGATATTTCGTATTTTTCCAGAAAAGATTTCAAGTTGTGTAAACTAGTGTTATTAGCCTTTAAGAACACTACAGTATCATCAGCAAAGCTGAGATGAGTGACCTTATAGATTGAGTTTGGGAGCTTATAATATCCAATCCTTGTTTCTTCATATAGAATCCTAAGGTTTCTTGTAAACACCTCTGTAAGAAGGATAAAAAAGTAAGGTGACAGGGGGTCTCCTTGTTTTAATCCCCTGGATGTTTTGAAGAAGCCAAAGGGTTTTCCATTAACAAGAATGGAGAAGTTTGCTACAGCCATGTTGCTCATTATAATTCTAACTATTCTACCATGAAATCCTAGTTTTAGAAGCAGTGAGTTCAGAAAAGACCATGAGACTCTATCGAATGCCTTCATCATGTCCAATTTTATGCAGAGATTTGGACCTCCAGTTCTGTTATTTAACAATTTAACCATTTCTTGCATAAGAAGGACATTATCAGCTAATTTTCTCTCCTGAACAAATGCTGACTGTTCAGGAGATATAAGTTGTGGCATTAAGGGTTTCAATCTCTCTGTGTAGATTTTTGAAAAGATTTTGTTTAAAAAATTAGAGAGACTGATTGGTCTATAGTCATTGAAACTGATATTCACAGATCTTTTTGGGATTAAAACTATGAATGAGGCAGCAATAGCTCTAGGTATTGGTACTCCAGATAGAAACTCATTAACAGCACATAATAGATCATCAACAATTATTTCCCAGCACACAGTGTAGAACTTACCCGGATATCCATCTGGACCTGGAGAAGAGTCTCCATCCATTTTAAAAACTAGCTCCTTTAAACTCTCCATTGTTGTGTGGCTCATCATGCTATCATTTGTCTGATCAGAGATCATCCTGGGAATGTTGCTTAGCATTTCCTGAGTTGCTGCTCCATCTATATCTGTGTTCTCTGCACTCAAGAGGTTAGAGAAAAAAGAAACAGCTTCATTTCCTATGTCTTCAGGATTCTTTATCCATTGGCCATTAGAGTTTTTTATTTCTGTTATGGCCTGTCTAGCATGTTTTGATTTCACTGAAGCATGAAAAAATTTGGTGTTTGAATCACCTTCAGCTAGCCATTTAGCTCTAGCTTTTTGTTTCCAAAAAATCTCTTTTCTGTTAAGTGCTAGAGTTAGTTCTGCTTGAGATTGATGCAGTTCCATTCTGGATTGAGGATTGTTATTTTGCTGATGATTTAGTTCTTTTTCAAGAACTTTATCTTCAGCAGTTTGAACTGCATCATTAATATTTCCAAAAACTGACTTATTCCATTCCTTTAGCACCGTTTTAAGTCTTCTTAGTTTGAGTGAAAACTTTAGCATGCCCTGACCCTCACAGTTTAGGTTCCAGTTTTGGGAAACTGTTTGTAAAAAATTAGAATGGGTGATCCAACAGTTTTGAAACCTAAATGATTTAGGGCCAGAGGAATAGTTTAAATTAGCAATTGAAACCAATAGAGGAGAGTGATCAGAAGGATGTCTAGCTTTTACTCTGATACTCGTATTTGGAAAAAGATTTAGAAAAGCCTCATTAGAAAGTCCCCTATCCAACCTTTCCCAAACATTTCCAGTCCTCACCCCACTCCAGGTAAAATGATTCCCGGAGGTTGGAAGTTCAATGAGATCATTGTTTTGTATGAATACATTAAAATCTATCATGCAGTTAAGGTTAGGTGCTGATTGTCCTAGATATTCACTAGGTTCTTTAATGCAGTTAAAATCCCCTATTAGCATTATCGGTTCATTGCAGTGTTGTGAAAGATTATACCATAGTGGATATCTAGCTGACCTATCATACCTAGCATAAATAAATGCAGAAAACCATTTAAATGTTGATGAAGAATGCTGCAGTTCTGCTAGCACAAATTGATCATGTATGGAAACAATAGAGATATTAAATGCATCATTCCAGAAGATCCATATCTTGTCTCTAGGTTTATTATAGTAGTTATTGAAACCTAGTTGAAAAGCTATGGATGCAATTTGATCAGATTTTAACATAGGTTCAATTAGAACAAAGAGGCTAATATCATGCTTTCTTTTTATGTTCCTAACCTTATTTTGAGCTCTATCATTCCTAAGACCTCTTACATTCCAGGCACATATATTAAATGCTACCATTTTACCTAAGTTCTGGGAATCAACTTGGGCCTTAGTCTGATCTGATTTTACTGATGTTACATAGCTCTTTTTATTCCTCTGATTTCTCTGTTTAGGTTCCATTAAAGAGAATATAAGGTCCTCATCAGATACATTATCCATTTGAAGACTTCTAAAGCTATTAGGAGTTAATAAAGATGGTTCCAAAAATATATCTCCCTCTTTATCTATAGTTCATTTATCTTTAGACCATATCACTCTAGGTTGTAGATCAATATTGTCTAAAACGGTTCTATCCTCACTGTTCAGTATAGCTGGAGTATGAAAGTTAGATGGCTTACCTCTACTTACCTGAATCCAGTTTTGATTTCTATCACCATTGTTCCCTTCTGAGTTGGGATGATCCTTCAAAATGTCCATTTGTTCTTGTACTGGGAGCTGGGATGGTCCTTCTGAGTCCTCTTCCACTAAATTCCTTTGTAGTGACTCCTCCTGAACCTGATTCCATGATCCTGCATTCTCATTAATAAAATTATTAGAAATTTTGGTAACACTAGGAGTATTCAACTCACTAGTGTTAAAGGTAACCATTGGATTATTTGAAATTGCTATAAGCTCCTGTGAGGTATCAATGAGGTGCAAATCCTGTTCGTCAGTGTCTGATACATTTTCAATTAGCACCAGTTCATTAATACCTTCTACCTGTGTGATGTTGCATGATCCCTTGAGGATGCTTGGAGTCTGATTCATTTGCTGAGAGGTATCCTTTGAGACAACTTGGTTCATAGTCACATCCTGATGTTGATTTTGATCTTGATGATGTTTTTCCTTCCATATGCGTCCCTGATGTTGTCCGTGATTATACCCTACAAAAAAATTGCCTTTCTTTTCCAAGGAGACTTCTTTAGCAGCAGGGTTAACATTCAAAATATCAGATGGAATGACTGCTTTTTCCTGGGGGTTTAAACCTGATGAGGATGGTTTAGTTACTACATTATTAGGGATAGGTTTAGTTGCTGCATTATTAGGATCAGGTTTTAAAGGTCTCCATGGCATGGTATGTTTAGAGACAGATTGGCTATGGCAAGAGCCCTTTGGGTGGCCTATTCTAGAGCAGTTTGTGCAATAGTCAGGAACCCCCTCATACTCAACCCTTTGCCAAAATCCATTCTTTCTATAGCTGATCCATACTCTATCAATTATAGGCTTTGTTATATCAATTTCAACGCATACTCTAGCAACATGAGGCCTAGTTCTATTCAGAGTAGCTTTATCTACTTTAACAGGATACCCTATGAGATTTCCAATTGACAACAAAGCATGCTCTTCAAAGAACTGATGTTTAAGACCATATAAAGCAATCCATACCGGAATAATTGGGGAGTCTGCGTTCGGGTCAAAGTCTGGGCTCCATTTGGTGATTCTGATCGAGTATGCCCCAAAGTTCCAGACTTTATGCATCCAACACCTGTAATAATCATCTGAAAGGGTAAAATGAATTAAAACCTGATGATTGTCTAGAAGATAAATCTCGATATGGCCCATAAACCCTGCTGTTTGGAAATCTCGCCGGAGTTTTTCCAGTTTAGGGCGGGCTCTGGAAAACTTCCCGACTAGGGTAAGTTTCAGTGGCTCCTCGAGTTTATCACACTCTTCATCGGTGGTCAATTCGAGGTTTTGGAGTGAAGGGTGCTCTGATTGGATCGGGTTTCACGGTTTGGGCGTATGATGCAGTGATTCGTGGGATGGGTTGTTGTGTGGGGGGCTGCGCACTGGTGACGAGCGGAAAGAAGATACCAAGATCCAAAGTTGACCGAATGAAGTAACAAACATAATTTTCAGCTACTACCGTTGTCCACAAATATCCTTCGTACTGTGAACCCTTCAATATCCGCCGTGACAACCATCGTGTTAGAATGCGACGGTCTTTCAGCCGCTTCTGAGAATGCGATGGCTTCATCTGCTTAAATCTCTTCGCCTGCTCCTCTCCTCGTGGTACGTAGTGCGTCTGTGCCTTCAGTGTCGAGACAGACAAGCAGCTGTCTCCAACTACCCCACTTATGACGTTGATCGTCTGATGCTCATCCAACATTAGAACATCGAGAGTTTGCATATCACCGGGGGAATAACGAGATATCATTGTGTCGGGTTCCACATGTGTGCCAACTGATGATGTGTAAACTGATCAATGAAATGAATCAGACTGAATTCAACAAAATTTGAGTGAACTAAAATACAATTAGAAAAATTGAGATATAGCTAAATTGAACTAATTTGAATAAAAATAAATTCTATTCAGATTGGAGTGAACTTATTGAAGCTAAAACTGAATTTAACCAAACACAAGTGATCTAGACAAAAATAATAAAATAAGGGGTATTTGTGTCTTTTAAGTCAATAATTATGTTAACTAAATGTAAGTAAAATTATTCAACGCCCTTTTCAGAAATTATGTAAAATCTACCCACATTTTTCAATTTTTAATATTCCACTGGCATTAAACCAAATTTTCCCAATTAAGTGAACGTGGGCTAACTTGGAAGATCCTGAATGGTTTGATACTAAGGCCCTGTTTGCTAGAGCTTATTTGTATATCGGTTCAGTTCAGTTCAGTTCAATTCAGTTCAGTTAAGTTCAGTGAAAATGTAATTTGATGAAATTCAGGTTAATTCAGTTATGCTGATTCCATTTTTCAATACATCATTTTTACTTCAGTTCGGTTCAGTTCAGTTCAGTGCATGGTGGAAATAATCTCTAGCAAACAGAGCCTAAATCCTATTTAGTTTTTTGTTTTCTAGCATCGGTTCTAGATGTCTTTTTTTAAAACTTGAAGCATACCGAATCACATTGGTGTTTAGTTGATTATGAAATTATATCCGGTTTCATACTGGAATTCAATGATCCTTCTTTGAAAACGGTGAAGTTATATTCGAAATCATATTGGATTTCAATGATCAAACTTGGTTGGGTTTCGAACACATGTACTCTATAAATATAGGCCATGCCTTTGTACAAACCATACAATTACTTTTTGATAGAAACAAAATGGCTTCAATCTTTTCAAGGTGGTTTTTCTTCGTTTTATTCGTCATGGTTTTGGTTCCTAATCTCAATGTTGGAAGTGCCAAAAAGCTACACACCAACAATGACGAAAGCTTGAAGACGTGCAAGTTTGAGCAAATATATCAACTCGGCGACTCTATTTCCGACACCGGAAATTTTGCAACCGCAAGGCCATTCGCTCCATCCAATCGTTTTCCTTATGGAATGACGCTAGGAAAGCCGACGGGTAGATATTCCGACGGTCTGCTCATGATCGATTACTTTTCTAGAGCGTATGGTGTTCCGTTTTTAAATCCATATGAGAGAGTACTGAGAGGGGCGGACTTCAAACATGGAGTTAACTTTGCAGTTGCTGGTGCCAATGCCTTACATGAAAAAAGTTTGAAGTCCAATCCTGTTTGGGGTTTACCAACTAACGCTTCACTAAACGTGCAGTTACAATGGATGCAAGCTCACCTAAACTACGCATGCCAACGCAAACAAAGAGATTGCACAAACCCGCTTAAGAATTCGCTTGTATTCCTTGGAGAGATAGGAGGAAACGATTATAATAATGCACTGCTCAATTCCAATCAACCTATGGTAGAATTAGACGGTTTAGTACCAGGAGTAGTTCAAACCATTGCTGATGCTGTAAGGACGGTGATCAACTTTGGCGCGAATAAAATCATTGTTCCTGGAATCTTTCCAATAGGTTGTGTTCCAACTTATCTCAACCGTTTTCCAAGAGAATCATTTGATTCAAATCAGTGTTTGGCAGCATTAAACAAATTTGCAGTTGGTCACAACGCGATCTTACAAGCAGCCATTGAGCAACTGAGGAATGATTATCCTAGTGTTTCTATTGTTTATGCTGACTACTACAATGCATTTTTGTCAGTCTTGAATCAGGCCCAAAACCTAGGATTCAAAATGAAGTTTTCAGCTTGTTGTGGAAGTGAGAGAAGATCATGTGGGATGCTTGGAGTTGTAGCTTGTCGAAACCCTAATGACCACATAAGTTGGGATGGAATTCATATGACACAACAAGCATATAAGTTCATGGCATACGATTTACTCAAATCTTTTGCTCCTCAGCTCCAGTGCAACTAAGCTTTTGAGATAGTAATAGTATAGAGTAGCTAGAGCATGATTTTGTTAAAGTTTTTTTTTTCCCAATCTCCATTTTATATGTAGTGCTTGTATTTTTTACATATCAACCCTTAAACGTATATAAACACTAACAACGTTGGCTAGCTTCCTTTGTTCTTTCAAATATAAAATAAAACTAACGGCAGTGGATCATTAAAAATTGGGAAGTGGGGTGTAAGTTTTACATAATTTCTTAAAGGTACACTGAATAGTTTAGTCAATTTTAATTAATAGGATTATTTGTATAAAGATAGCAATACCCTTATTTCTATTATTATTTCGTTTAGATTCATGTAGTTAGTTTAAATCAATTTATCTATATTTTATTTTACTCCAATTAAATTGAAAACTATTTCTAATCAAATCAGTTCAATTTAGCTAAAAATAGTCGAATTCATATGAACTTGATCAGGCTTAATCAAATTGAATGCCAAGACAATGAACGAAAATTGGATCAAACAATCTTAAAAGTTGAATTTAACTTTTAAAATTTAACCGAACTTAACTAAATATAGGTAAATCCAATTTTTTTTAGATGAATATGAATTGACCTGGATTGAATTTCAACCAATTTTTGTATTGATTTTAATAAAGTTGACTAAATTAAAACCTAACAAATGTGTGCTGAATTGAATTCGTCCAAGTTTGAATAATCCGAATAAAGATAAATTAAGTTGAACTAAGAAAAAATGAAATGAATCAGACTGAATTCAACAAAATTTGAGTGAACTAATAGAAGTAGTGAACTAAAATAAAACTAGAAAATTTGAGATACGGCTAAATTGAACTAGTTTGAGTAAAAATAAATTCTATTCAGATTGGAGTGAACTTATTGAAGCTAAAACTGAATTTAACCAAACACAAGTCATCTAGACAAAAATAATAAAATTAGGGGTATTTGTGTCTTTTAAGTCAATAATTATGTTAACTAAATGTAAGTAAAATTATTCACCGCTCTTTTCAGAAATAATGTAAAATCTACCCCATTTTCCAATTTTTAATATTCCACTGGCATTAAACCAAATTTTCCCAATTAAGTGAACGTGGGCTAACTTGGAAGATATCCTGAATGGTTTGATACTAAATCCTATTTAGTTTTTTGTTTTCTAGCATCGGTTCTAGGTGTCTTTTTTAAAACTTGAAGCATACCGAATCACATTGGTGTTTAGTTGATTATGAAATTATATCCGGTTTCATACTGGAATTCAATCATCCTTCTTTGAAAACGGTGAAGTTATATTCGAAATCATATTGGATTTCAATGATCAAACTTGGTTGGGTTTCGAACACATGTACTCTATAATTATAGGCCATGCCTTTGTACAAACCATACAATTACTTTTTGATAGAAACAAAATGGCTTCAATCTTTTCAAGGTGGTTTTTCTTCGTTTTATTCGTCATGGTTTTGGTTCCTAATCTCAATGTTGGAAGTGCCAAAAAGCTACACACCAACAATGACGAAAGCTTGAAGACGTGCAAGTTTGAGCAAATATATCAACTCGGCGACTCTATTTCCGACACCGGAAATCTTGCAACCGCAAGGCCATTCGCTCCATCCAATCGTTTTCCTTATGGAATGACGCTAGGAAAGCCGACGGGTAGATATTCCGACGGTCTGCTCATGATCGATTACTTTTCTAGAGCGTATGGTGTTCCGTTTTTAAATCCATATGAGAGAGTACTGAGAGGGGCGGACTTCAAACATGGAGTTAACTTTGCAGTTGCTGGTGCCAATGCCTTACATGAAAAAAGTTTGAAGTCCAATCCTGTTTGGGGTTTACCAACTAACGCTTCACTAAACGTGCAGTTACAATGGATGCAAGCTCACCTAAACTACGCATGCCAACGCAAACAAAGAGATTGCACAAACCCGCTTAAGAATTCGCTTGTATTCCTTGGAGAGATAGGAGGAAACGATTATAATAATGCACTGCTCAATTCCAATCAACCTATGGTAGAATTAGACGGTTTAGTACCAGGAGTAGTTCAAACCATTGCTGATGCTGTAAGGACGGTGATCAACTTTGGCGCGAATAAAATCATTGTTCCTGGAATCTTTCCAATAGGTTGTGTTCCAACTTATCTCAACCGTTTTCCAAGAGAATCATTTGATTCAAATCAGTGTTTGGCAGCATTAAACAAATTTGCAGTTGGTCACAACGCGATCTTACAAGCAGCCATTGAGCAACTGAGGAATGATTATCCTAGCGTTTCTATTGTTTATGCTGACTACTACAATGCATTTTTGTCAGTCTTGAATCAGGCCCAAAACCTAGGATCACTAGTGCAGAAAGCTTGATTAAAGGCTTTCAATGGAAGGTTGTTCGTTGGAAAATTCAAGAAAACGCTGTGCAACAATATTTCCGATATCGGAAGCATGTAATTCTAGGAGCTCTATCATTAGACAACTTTTGAAAAAATTTAGAAAGCGGTCAATTCTGAACCGCTGTCTAAAAATTTTCATGAACGACGTTTTATAATACCAGCTGTCCAATGTAATAAATGACGGCGTTTTTTTAGTAACGCTGTCGAAACAAAGTAGTTTCCGATAACGGAAGCTCAGTTCCGAGATGGGAAACAATATTCTAGTAAATAATTTTTGGGTTCCGAAGTTGGAAGTAAAGAAGTTAGCGATTAACCGGAAAAACAAGCATATTTCCGATATCTAGGACCAATTCTAATATATATTTTTAGGTTCCGAATTCGAAAGTACTAATAAGTTCCTGATCCCGGTTAATGTAGTAATCGGAGCTAAATTTTGACTTTTTTAAAGTTTGACCGGCGTAAATATTTTACTGTTTCGACATATTTTATCTAGAATCTCATCATAGTTCCGATATCAGAACCTTATTCTAGTATTTTTTAGGTTTCGGGATCGGAAGTGAATATATTTTCCCAATCCCTATTAGTTCCAGATTCGGAACTAAATTTAAATATTTTTATATTTTTTCGAAAACCTAGCAGGAAAGGGATACTCAATTTTAAAGGGCCGAGTCAGAAGACTATATAAATAAAGGGGCAATACCTATATATTCAGGAACGGGTAATCACTTGTGAATGCCATAAATCTTTGTATTTGTGAAGAAAGAATTGGTGTGTTCGAAGATTCATGATCCGTCTACAACGAACAGAACAAGGCAACGAACAATACAAGGTTATTAGAGCATTGACAATGGTGCTCCTTAAGTGCACTTTTCTTAATAAGGAGCACTCCTTATTATTAAGGTCCATTGTGGAGTTTTAAGAACAACTCCTTATTTAGGGAGTGATTACCTCTTTTATTGTGCTTGACTAGCCAATAAAAACATTATTCTTCCCATTGAGTATTATTTTAATTATAAATTTAAAATAAAAATAAAGAAAAGAAGTGCTTCTTAAGTATTGTTCCATTGTTTGTGTTGGGTTTTTCCTTAGTTTTGCTCAAAATTGATTATGTGGCACTTAAGAAGTGCTCTTTATCTTCAAACCATTTAGGATGCTCTTACTTCCTTACGAGATATTGAATACATGAACTATCATATTTTACAAGATTATTTGGGGATTTTTATGTGAATTCATTGATTGAGTAATTTAATTGATATGATTTAATTATATTATGATTTACATTGCAGGAGTATGAACTTGGATCGTGTTCGTATTGTTGGATCGAATATTCGAACATCTACTGAATATAGGGAGCTGATCGAATATTTCATTGAAGTTGCTTCTAATCATGCGAGAATGGAGAATATGTCGATGATACGATGTCCATGTAAGGATTGTCGGAATGATGTGTATCTGGGGAGCGGGGATTACACTCATATTTGATTATAAGGGAATTTGAGGCTTCATATACCAAGTGGATATGGCATGGGGAAAACGTAGATGTATGAGATGAAATCAATGATGAATGTCATGAACATTATTAATAAATAAAATTCATACTAGATATCGGAACTAGGGGTATAAATGTACTGAACCGTTCGTAAACAACTCGTGAACAACTCGGTTTGACCAGTTCGAAATCAAACTCGAGCTCGTTAGTTAATAAATGAGTTTGAACTCGAGATCATAACTCGATAGGCTCGTTGAACAGCTCGAGAATAATTTATAGATACTATATTTAGAATTTATAAAAATAATTTACATGTCTTAAAGAAGGTAATTATATGTTTATTAATTTTTATTCTTTTCATTTATTTATTTTAGTATTTTTATATAAAAAAAACTAAGAGAATACATTTTGAATAAGAAATGGATAAGATGTGACGTTATGAAGATTGAAGAAAGAAGTAAAATAAATCTTGAGGGAAAAAGAAAGAGAAAAAGGGAAGGGATGAAAACTTGAATCCCACATCGGTGGCTAGAGAAAGGGAGAAATCTTCTCTAAGTTATAAATTGATCTTATTTCTTAACCATTCTTATTCCAACTTGCTTTGGTGGATTTCCATGTGCAAAGCCATATTTAGATGTTTGGGTTCGAATTGGGCTTCTAAACAATAATAAGAAATAGAATTCATACTCGACATTGTAACATTAAATATATCGAAACAGTCATAAAATCAAGAACTGGCGGTCGATTGCGGTCAATATTAGTGCGAAACAGAATTGAATTTCCGGTGTCGGAAACTTTAAAACTAACTAGAATTCATACTAGATACCGTAACGTATAATAAATTGAAACGATTCTAGAATCTGGAAAACGGTGAAAAACAACCAACAAGTAGAATTGGATTTCCTTATTCGGAACAATACTCATTAATCAGAATGGAACCTAGAATACGTAAACTATGCAAAATCGAATATGGACTCGTATTCATAAACTTAATGGCCGGATAATTTTATCCCGGCGACAAATCAACGGAAAATACTAACTTCCGAACATGGAACTAATGTAGAGTAACTCCCAGAATCTTAAGTTCCGCCACCATAAATAAATGGACAGCGGTTGGAAAATAAACAATGGATAGCGTTTGAAAAAGCCTTTAATTGTCTCATTGGACGTCTCCTAATTAAACGCTGTCTAAAGAAATACAATGGACGGCTCAGCCACCTACGACTCCTCCAAAATGCCTTCTATCGCCCAAATAACAGCCGTTAATCCTATGCTCTCCCACTAGTGGATTCAAAATGAAGTTTTCAGCTTGTTGTGGAAGTGAGAGAAGATCATGTGGGATGCTTGGAGTTGTAGCTTGTCGAAACCCTAATGACCACATAAGTTGGGATGGAATTCATATGACACAACAAGCATACAAGTTCATGGCATACGATTTACTCAAATCTTTTGCTCCTCAGCTCCAGTGCAACTAAGCTTTTGAGATAGTAATAGTATAGAGTAGCTAGAGCATGATTTTGTTAAAGTTTTTTTTTTTTTTCCCAATCTCCATTTTATATGTAGTGCTTGTATTTTTTATTCCTAATAATTACATATCAACCCTTAAACGTATATGTTTTACATTTCTAAGATTTGTATTCTTGTTTACATATCTAAGATTATATTTGTAGAGATGTCAGTTTCGAATCTGACATGATTGACCCAATACAATTTAATATGCATGCGAAAACTAATAGGTTGAATCTGATCCGACCCGACTTGGAACAACCTGAGATTCTAACCTTATTATGTTGACCGAACATGGTCAAATTCGAACCCGATCTAACCCGAACTCATATATAACTCGATCTAAAATTTTAATTTTAAAAAATGAATAATTACTACTGAATTCTATCAACTCTCAATTAATTGAAATTAAAAAAAAAATCAATGAAAATTGCATTCGAATCCAAACATAATACCCTACCCATTATAAATCTGACTCAACGAAAATCGAACACAATCCAATAAGACCAATCTGAATAGTCCTAATCTAACATGTTTTAACCTGAATGTCCCTTAATCTCCCTGAACCCTGGTGCATCTAGCTCTTTAAAAAAAATTAAACTAAAACTAGTTTTAATGCCCACTGTGCGATGCACGGGCACACTATGTATTAAATTATTCATAAAATTTATATATTAAAAATAATATGTTTATAAACTATATATATATATATAAGATGTAAGCTGAAAATTATTCAGAAAAACATAAATATATTATTAGAATATCCAAAGCTAAATACAATGAATGGCATCAATCTGATGTTTGGTACTTAACATCAATCTTGATCACACACCAGGCACTTAACATCAATCTTTATTATAAATATTGATCAGCAATACACCAGGTAGTTAACATTACACAAGTTAATCAGTGGCTTCCAGGTCAAAACAAGCATACATAAACTATTGTGCTTTGACAGCAGGGTGCTAAGCTGATTCATTAGCATCTTATGGCAGCAGTAACAAACCAAGCCTTTTGCGGGAAGAGCTTATCCTCCAGTGTTATTATCTTGAAGAAGATAGAGTGTTCTCGTATTAGTATAGGCATCTGAAGAGAGCATCACATTCTGTTCAGAGAGCTTCCTCTAGCTACAACATTGGATCCTCGGTTACTTCAATGGGTGAGCTGCGATGAGCTATAACACTGCTGCTCTTTATACTACTGAATGAGTTCGTTATATCAGTAACAAAGAAAAACAGTGATGTAGTGCAGATAAAAGAAGAGGAGAGAAGAAAAAGGGAAAATGCAAATTTCCTCATGACATTATAATATTACAAACTACTCTTTAACATTTTCACAGGATAATTCATGTCATATATATTGGACGGAATGGTTGGTATACCTGCAAGAAACTACACAACAGAATGGTTGGTACCTTGATGAACTGTCTTTGAATTGGAGAGACCAAAACGAATTAAAATCAACAAATTTACACTTCAAAGTTTGCAATACCTTGATATGGTTCAGTGGAAGCTTCATGCTTCCAATATACCGGTCAAATTAAAGATGGAACCACCAGCTTGAAAGTTAAATTCCAAAAAACAAAAATACAAATTTGGCTTTAGGTACACATCAAATGACTTAATTAATTAAACAAAAAACTATATTGATCTAGGTATAAATGTGCAATTAGAATGGAGCAAATCATACTTTGGTTGAGACAATGGGGTAACAAATTAGCTATTGGTAATTTCTATCCCTGCATATACCTCAGGAACATACTTCACCCAAAGTTTAAAAATTATGCCTTTGCTTTTCTAAGTTCATTTAAACTATGTTAGGCTACTCAGCAGAAACCACCTGCAGTATATACATTTAATTTCAACTAATTGAAATCAATGACAGTTCCAGGCATGCATTCACAGTGGTGCCATTTCTGCAACCATATAGAAAGATATGACAAAATTCATATGATAATCTTTCATATGTGGGATCTACTGCTTTCTACCTGAATTCAAAATGGAAAGTACTAATGTACAAAACAAAAACAAAAAAAATGCAGGACAAACACAATATTTCTGCAAGAAACCTATATTTCAACAACGCAAAAGTCTACTCAATGTATGGTAACTAAAGAATATAAGTCCAAATTTAAATACCTAAAGGCAAAACTCAAATATAAAGTCTGCAGTTAAACAGAATTCAAAAGCAGAAGAAGAACATATTAGTATTTGATAGAAAATCATTCCACAATAAGAAATTACAATTTAATGAAACTGGGATAAATTGACAGTACGTACCTTCTTTAAAAACTTCAAATTTTCTCAAGAAATACTTGAAGTTCCCTTTATCACCCGAAGTTCTATGGCAGATAGGCTACACAGTAGCAACCCCCGTCAGCACCTTTCAATATTACACATTACATTTATTATTACAGATTGAAGAGCAGACTCAACATCAGAATAATAGCAACAGATGGAAAATGACCTGATATATAAAATAACCTACCGCACAAGTCTGTCAATTGATTCCATGGTGATGAATTCCTCAAGAATAACTATTGAGTAACATCAACCGGAATGTGGAGACGGGAAAGGGAGCATGAAATTATACCGGGAAAATTAGAACTGAAGAGGGCGCGGAGATCTATGGAACTGAATATGAAATTGCTGAAATCCGTTGCTGGAAGAGGGAGATCGTGTGTTGGGTCGTGGATTGAGATACTGGATGTCTCAGAAGAGAAGTTGCAGAACCGAGAACGTGGCCGAGAAACTGTCAATCGAAAGCGTTTACGTTTGGGAGAAAACGTAGAAAATATATGCTAAATAGTAGGGATATACGTGGAGAAATCGTAGTTATTAATTTGATCCAATGGCTGATATTTCACTGGCTGGCATTGCTTAAGGGGAATTAAAGCATTATGTTAAGACAAAAATTGTTTTTTTTTGGAGGGAAGTTAGTTATGTGCACAGCCGTAGAACATTTTCCACAATCACAAAGCGATCACACCGGCCAAATGTCGACAAGCCATCTCCACCCGACTTCCGCCACCGCCGATACGGCAGACAACCTATACGCCACCGTGGATATGGGCACAAACTCCTTCAAGCTTCTCATCGTTCGCGTTGACCCCTCCACCGGTCTCTTCCTCCCTATAAACCGCCACAAAGACCCCGTCCTCCTCGGCATTGACTCCGCCGCAGTCATTTCCCCCGCCGCCATTAACCGCGCCGTCGCCGCCCTGACTAAATTCCGAGACATCCTCCTCTCCTACGATATGCCTCTCTCCCGGTGCCGCTTCGTCGCCACCTCCGCCGTCCGAGAAGCATCCAACCAATCCGAATTCCTCTCCTGTCTCCGCCAACACCTTGACCTCCAAATCGAAGTCCTCTCCGGCAAGGACGAAGCTCGTTTTGTTTACCTCGGGGTCCTTCAATTCCTCACAGCCGTGGATCAGACTATCCTCACCGTCGACATTGGCGGCGGCTCTACTGAGTTTGTTATTGGCTGCAGGGGTAAAATTTTATACTCTATTTCATTGAAATTAGGGCACATTACTTTGACGCAACAGTTTTCTGAAATTGCGGAAATGTGTAAACATGTTCGAAGTGTGATAGGAGATTCAGGACTAGTTGATAAGGTTAAGGAGTATAAGATTGTTAGAGTGATAGGTTCTTCAGGGACAATTAAGGCAATTGAGAGAGCTGTTTCTAAAGGTTATGCGAAGAAGAAAGTAGGAGAAATTAACAGTTGTTCTAACAGTGATTGGAAATTTAATAAGGATGATTTGATTGAGTTGGTGGAGAGTTTGCAAGTGGAAGGGCAGAAGAGAGAGAGGGAGGAGTTCTTCGGAAAGAGGGCTGAATTTATACTATCTGGAGCAGCTCTATTGGAACAAGTTTTTGAGGCGCTGGAAATTTCGGAAATGGAGACTTCTGAGTATGCATTAGCTGAAGGTGTTGTCTCGGAGATGTTGGGGAAGGCGGACAATATGTTGGATGTGGATGTGAGGTGGAGTTCTGTGGTAAGGCTGGCAACTAGACTTTGTAGCAATAAGAAGATGAAGAGTGCTGCATCTTGCGTGCTGATTGCTAAGGTATGGAAATTTTGAAGTTGATCTTTCATCAGGTGGTGATTTTTAACTTCATAGAAAAATGATTTGTACAGGATATCTTTAAAGGGGTGAGGAAGTGGAATGTTGTTGATCATGAGCTTTTAAAATTTTTGGAGGACAAGGACATTGAATATCTTGAAGCTGCTTGTTTACTTAACAAAATTGGTCTTGTAGCTGGATTGGGAAAGAAAAAATACCATAAAAAATCCTACCAGATCATAATAGTAAGTGATTATATTACCATCTGATGCATTTCATCCCTAGCACGTTAGCTGTAACATACAAAAAAATGGTTTTATAAAAGTCTATATGTTTTGGATTAACGTATGTAAATTACATGTTCAATGTATGCCGTTTAGAGCATTAAAGTTCAAATGCTCACTTCCTGTCTAAGGATATAATCAACGATTACAAAAGGCGCAATTTGAAAGTTGTTGCTTCAGTTAACTTTAAGGACAGAGAGGAGAAGAGGATCAATTTTCTAATGATGCATTTGAGATCTTTCAGCTCATCCATTACTTTCTCCGTATTTGTAATGCCATTATTGAAATAGAGCTTGGGATGAGGTTATTGTTTTCAAATTGTAGGCAGGATGATGAATGAAACGTACCCATTAGCTAGGCTTGTGTTAGTTGTTTATTTGAAAGCTTTGCATCTGATTCTTAGACTTGATTTTTCTAGCAGAATGGCAACCATCTTCAAGGTTATAGTCATGAAGAGATGATGGTGCGTATGATACTCTGATTCGTTTTGGACTTTGTTGTCAATTCGGTTCAAAATTTGCATATAATAACTTGAGAGTTTGATCAGCTTTCAGTTAATTGGATTGCTCGTGAAACATCACAGAAAGAAACTCCCCAAGGCTGATGACACTTTGTTTGATGGATCTGCGGAAAAGGTACCTGTATATTGTGCTTCATATTCAAGTTCTAAACACCAACTAAAATGCTTTAACCCGAAAAGACACTTCTACAATTAACCCTGAACATCAAATCATAGGTGAAGCATAAATTCACAATGCTTTGTGCAATACTACGATTATCTGTTTGCATAGAGCAACTACAGACGGTGGACAGTCCTAGATACAAATTTTCTCCTGATGGTTTTCGCCTGGTAAGATCTACTTCATGACATCCCTATATTTTTATTATCATTCTCTTATTGGCCTGTATTTGTTGGTTATAGTCATCGTCTTATTGTCCTAAATTGATCTTGTCCGTTTTCATCAAAGGATACTTTAAGAAGCAATTCATGAACTCTAAGTATTATCTTGGGTGCTGAAAACTTGCAGGAACTTGCTGAGGGAGGAAATCACCCTATATCAAATGGCATTGTACAACCATTAGCAGAGATGGTCAAGGAAGAACTAGGCGCAGAGGTGGAAAACTTTAAGATGGTAATGTGCCTTATACCATAGTGCCCTAATCTTTTCTTACTAGAAATTTGTGACCTTCTCTACAACCAAATCTTGCTTTTCTTTAGGTTTTCAAGAAATCATTGTCAGTGGTGGTTCGTTAGAGCATTTTATCATACGAACAAGGTGATGTTTCTAAATTTTATGATCTGGATCTGCAGAAATTTTCATCTCACATCAACTGTAGAGAAGAAAAGGCTTGAACCAAAGCTAAATTTTTAAGGATTAACATGAAATGATCTGGTTTCAGGTTCTGGGAACCATCCTCTTTGAGACTTCTGTTTGGTGCAAAATTCGTTCGAAATTTTTGCTGCAAGCCAGCAGTCTGAGTCCACCGCATTATGAACCAACAATAAATAGAACAGTCGCAGATTTGGTTATCCTTAGGATAGTAATGCTCTACTACCTTACAATCGGCACCTTAGCCAAAACATGTTAGGATTTACTGTGAGAGTTGTGGCCTTTTTCTGTCTCCAGCAAGAGAGCATGGAGTGCAGGTGCTCGTTCCTTGTTAGTTAGGGTGTGATTCCTTTTAGGCATTTGAGGTCGTGACAAATTATTTAAACTTCTCTTTTATTTATTTATCCAATCAAAGGAAGTCCAAATGTATTTGATTTTGTAATGTCTATGATTTGATTTTGTCTAATCTGATGGAGAGTATATAATACTCTAATATGAAAAAAAGATTAGGCCAAAAAATGATTTTAAAAAAGAAGAAGAAGAAGTTAGAAATCAATGTTCTATAATGAGCAATTTTTAAAAACAAAATTTTAATACTAATGGACTAATTGAATGTTTTGAAACAAAGAGAAATGGAAATCTCAATCCTAACCGATCTTGAATCTAGAGTCTTCGCTTGGTTTCTGAGACGACCAATTTTAAAATCAAATTTTACGAAATCCCAAGCTCAAATCTCAAAACCCAAAACCGAGCGAGCGACGGCGAGGTTATAGAGCCTTGGAGTGTCCGCCCAATTGTCGTTTTCCCCATTTAGGGTTTATCTAATTTCTTTGTCCAAACCCAAATTGTGAAACCCAAAACCAAAGCTGAACGAAAAGAGAAAAGGTTTAAGGCCTTGGAGTCTCCGTCCAATCACATTGTAGTGTTGCATCAATCGTTATAGGTGTGACTCGCCATTCGTCATCACGCCTCCATTTCGTGGATCTAGAAAAGGTAACCGATTTATTTCCTATTTCAAAAACAAAATTGTTTTCTTTCGACGTTGATGATTGAATCACCTCAATCTATGATTATTTTTTTTCAATTTTGAATGTGAATTGAAAGAGAACTACATGAGTTATGAGTAGAATGTCGTAATTAATTCTCGCACCGTTCACAATTGAATTTGTGCGCACTCTCTAGTCACTATAATCCATAGTGCACAAATTTAGCACACTTTTGTTCCCATGGAAGTCATGGCATCCCCCGAGACCCGCCAAATGGACGACTAGTCGTCATGATGGGAATTTTTCATCGCCGCAACTGTTTGCCGTGACTTTTGGCGCCTTTTAAACGAAAACATCCAAACGACGTTGTTTTGGTGAATTGTGCAAAGTAAATTAAAATTTTGAACTAAAAAGGTTAAAATTTTACCCAATTAAGAACATATTTAAACCTTATTAAATTGAAAGATCAATTAGTTATGGTCTAATATCTTATATCTCAATGTTAGAAACGACTTAATCTTATTTATAGTTCAAATAAAACTCTTTTTTTCTAAATTATAATATTAGGATAAATATTTCAGTAATAACTTTTAAATATACATCCTAAATAAATCTATAGTTTAATATATAAACAAAACGCCGTAAACGCCGCAAGAAGAGTGCCGTAACAACTTGTCGTCCTGGCACTCGACTAGCGCCGCGTGCGCCGTGACTTCTTTGTTTGTTCCATTACTAGAATATAGTCACAAGACAGCCAAAGTGAAACACTTGAAAAGGCAGGGTTATCCATTCACCAGACATTGGCAAATTTTAATTTAAAAATACTGTAGTGCTATAGTGTCATATTGCTTTATTGCCATTTTCAGCGTGAAACAAACTCAGTTCCAGAGGTGCACTTTCCCAGTCATCTGTTGGCCTTTTCTTTTGTTAAGCTAAAAATATTTGAATTTTTCCCTTTTTTCTTTTTTCTCAGTTTCCTCAGCCAAGTATTGTACTGTCACCATTAAAAACAATATCTTTCACTGTTTTCCCAAAATACAATATTATTTAGAAAAACAAGATTAAGACACATTCTACAGTAGTATATACAGTGACACGTAAATGCTGTTTACAGAGTGACGCAGACACAATTCATATGTAATTGTTCTTCTTGCTGACCAACTACCGCCATTTTTATGCAGAGCCCATCAAAGGCTTTTGAGGAGAAGAGCACTGCAGAGCAAGCCTGGGTCGGTGAGTCTTGATTTTCGAATAATATTGTTGATTTTTTTAACGTAATTTGCATCAGCGTGTGATAAAGTTGACATTTTGTTTTGATGATGCCACTTTTGTGCCCTCTCTCTCTCTTGGAAGAAGTCTTACGTCGTTGTGTGGTTTTTTCAACTGTTTTATTGCTCTCCCGGTGTGATGGAAAAGTGTTGGATGGAAAAGTGTTGGTCACTTTTTGTGCCTTTTTCTACTGTGTCTACATGGTATGGTATCTTTGCTTTTCCCCCTTCTTTTGTGAAGAATCTGGATCATATTGTGTTTAAAAAAGGGATCTTGACTGTGGTTCCTCGTCCATTATTTGTAAACACTTGTGGCTAAGGGATTTTGGGTTCCTCTTGGGTGTGTCATGGCCAGCAGGTGTCTGTTCTTTTGGCTTGAATTCTGTGAACTTAGGATTTTTTGGATTATTTTGGATAACTAGGTATTTGAAATTGAGGTACTGATTCAAATTATTAGGAAATTATGAAAGATTCAGGTCTCTTGGTTGTACATTAAGGTTTGTTGAAGCTGTGTCCTTAGTGATGACACAGTGTTCATCTTTCATAGATTTCCTGCCAGGATACAAGGATAGACTTTGCTGGAAACAGAACGCCATAATTCGTGGGAGGGTGGGGGTGGGGTGGGGTTCTATTGTATGTTTTGATACTTTGAAGTGGGAACAAAACTTGGTATCCTATAAAGCATCTACAAATCATTCATCCTAACCAGTGACTGACAGAACAATTCGTTCTTTCCTACTGTTTTTGGCGTCTTGATTTGTCCCTCAAATAATAAGAACTAAAGAGGTGAGCAGAATTTGATGCGGAGATGGTGAAAATATTCGGGCTAAATTTTGATTGACGGGTAGCCTGTTCTTTTGTTTCTAGAAATTTTGCTCACCAGCGCACTGCGTTTACTATCATTCTGGTAACGAATTTGATAATTCTTGACCAAGTCCGATCTTTAGTGGACATATGTTAGCTCCACGGTTAGCTGTTTTTAGCATTGTGACTTTTGTGTGGTTTTTTCGAATGTCCTATTGGTATCCATATTAGTGAATGTGTTGTTTGATGTTCTGGAAAAGTGTTGTCATTTTGGTTTCTGGTGAAGTTTATCATTGTTCTCACCGGGCTTAGTTCTGTCTAGTTGAGTTAATTTTGGAGTTGCTTGCTTTTTTGTGTTGGATACCCTTTTGCTTTTCCTAAACCCTTATGCTGCTTTTATTCTAAGATCAGTTATTTTGAACAAAATGGAGTTTGTTTGCTGGTAATTAGATTTTTTTCTGAGCCCATTGTTTGTATCTACTCGAGCGGATCTTGATACCTAAACTGGAGAATCTTGGGACATAATATAACTGCACACTTTAGTTACTCAATGTAAAGCTTCTATCCTCAGTTTGAATTCATGATGACTAGTACCGGCACTGCACATTCTGCACTAGAGAGTTTCTGATACATTGAGGTATTGATTCTAATTATTAGGAATTTCAGAAAGCTCCGAGTCTCTTGGTTGTAAGACTTGTTGTGGCTTAAGCTGTGTCCTTTGTGATGACAAAGTAATCATCTTTCATGGTATTCTTGGCAGGATACCTGCTTAGATTTATGCTGGAAACAGACATAATTGGAAATTTTTTATAAGTTTTGCAATTCTGTTTCTATTTTGCTTCTTTGTAGAAAATTGAAAACCGTGTATCTAATAAAGCATCTACATGCAACTGTCAGAACTTTGTCCTGCATTTTTAAAATTTTTGTCCCTCAATAATTTGGACGAAAGAGGTGAGCATCTTTCTATACGGACATGGTAATTGCTGCTGAATATGGTATGTGAAGGCCAAAATTTGTGCGTCTCTAAGTTTTTTAGGCTTTGTGGCATTAATGGACGGTTGGCCTTTTCCTTAGTTTCAAGCAGATTTGCTCAGCAGGGCAATGTATTTACTTTTTAGTGTTCTGGTTATGTAGTTGATCATTCTTGACCAAGTATGAGATTTATTGGAGTATCCCCTCATGTTTTGTATACATTTTGGTAATAGTGGGTTTATAAATTGTCCTAGTGGGTCTCTGTATAAGCTAATGTTTTCTTCAGCGTCCTGGAAATGTGTGTGTCAATTTGGTTTCTGGTAAGTTTATCATTGTTTGATCTGGTATCCCACTCCTTCTTTTAGATGATTGGGCTTAGTTTTGTCTAGTTGATTCAGTTTTGAAGTTGCTAGCTTTATTTATGTTGGGTACCCTTTTGCTTTTACCTTTATGCTGATTTGATTTTAATCAGTTTTTTTTAACAAAATGGAGCTTGTTTGATTGTCATTAGACCGTTTTTCTGAGCCCTTTGTTTGTAACTACATTTCTGGAGGATATTGATACCTAAACTGGAGAATCTTGGGACAATTTATGCTGTATACTGTAGCTACTCTATGAAAGGCTTCAATCTTCTATTTGAATTATTGATGACTAGTACATTCTGTGTAACTATGGAAGATTCTAATACTGGATACGGTCACAAGGAAAGTGTTGTAGGAGTTTTGAGTGTTATATTCTGATAGGATGGTAAACTAAATATAGGGTATCTTCTATGACTAGGTGCTGAAAATATTGATTGAGATTCTGATGCTTAGAAATTACCAAAACTTGGACTTAAATGGTTCTACCTGTTTGTGCTGCTGTGGTGGGAGCTTCTGAAACTTGGTGGGATGTTATAGCTACTATCCCTTGGGGTAGGTGAAACCCGGTTACTTCTCACACTAGCAGGATTGCTCATTTTTGCTCATTTTTACTGTATATCTTAGCTATTGCTGAAAACTACCAGGCAATACCGCAATACTTCTGCTTTAAAGCAGAAAAAAAAAACAATTCTTCTCTTTTTCGGTTGAATTGTTGCAGCTGTTTTACGTATATTGCCTTTAAAAAAAACTTCAAAAGAACCATTGAAGCTTATGCATCCTAACCAGTTGTAGAACAAATTTGTAAAGTCTGTATTTTTTGGTGTCCTCTCTTTACCCCTCAAATGATGTGGATTGAAGAGGGTACCAGCTTTTGATTTGCAGATGGTGGTGCTGATTATGGTAAATTCAGATAAAGTTTTGCACCTTTCTCAGTTTCTTGAAGGCTCGTTTTTAGTTTGAAGCAATTTTGCTCAACAGGGGAGTATGTTTACTTCTGCTTTTTCTGGATTTCTGATGAACCTAATAGTTTTTGTCTGTGGTCTTGTTCTTACTGTTTATATGCTCTGAATACTTCATGGATCAGTGTGGTGGTGTATTTCCTCAGAATTTGCTTTTAAGTTCTTTGTATTTTTTTATATACTTTCTTATTGTGCCAAGTGTTCCCTTTATTTCTAGGACCCTTTGGTGTGGTTTACAATGGGAATGGATGAAAGAGTCACAAAACTACAGAATGAAAGTGAGCAAGAATGGTCTATATCGTTGCACACTTTTTCTGATCTCTCGCATGTCTCTCCACTGGTGTTTTTGTATCTTCTAAAAGAAGCATATACATACGGTAAACCATTTGAATATCTTTTCCTATTTTTGTTATACCCATATCATTGTTTTCTTTTTCATTCTTGAATGTTAGCCATGGGAAAATAATTTTATTATTTATTTGGTTCTATCAATCACATGCTAATTTTGATAAGGCTCTTGGATGATAAAATCTTAAGGATCTTTCAAAGTCAAATGTTGTAACCTTTTGAGTGTGTGTGTGTGTGTGTGAGAGAGAGAGAGAGAGAGAGAGAGAGATTTTAACACTAAGCCTTGGACTTGATAAGATATTAGGATGACCACAAGATATGACAATGATTAGGCTCTGCAGAATAACCATTTACTTAGTGCTAGGAAGGCTTGGAGCTATACATCACCCAATTTTTATCTTTTTACTTCAGAATATATATTTCGCATGTGCGCTAGAACCATGCGAGAAGAATGCATTTAGTAGAACAGTGCAAGAACAGTATTAGAATCATGCTGGAACATTGCACTTTATTTTTGCAGCTAGTTCAGTAAAATAGCAAATGTAAAGCATGACAAAGTGAAACCACCAAATAAATTATGTCCAGATTGATACTTTTTCCTCTTATTGCCTCATTATGGATATTTACTTAATTCTTCCATCTCTTCTGATAGGGAGCTTAAAGGCAACTGTCAAATTCCGCTTACTACAAAATGCAGTAGTACAGGTTCTACCAAATGGTCCTCAACCTGGACCTGCTAGTTTTGTTGCTCAGCTCCTCTACATAACTCAGGTCTTTGATTTATATAGTGAGGGCTTCAGCCACTTGGTGATATCTGCTTACCGACGCTTTTTGGGAACAACTGTCAATCAAGAAGACAAACAACAGGCGAAGCTTGTGGCTGCTAAATTATTTATTGACAACATTCAGCACAATCCGGAACATGATGTAAAGGTTTTAGTGAAGATCATTGAAGCTTTCGATGTCAGTTTGACAGACATGGAGAAAATTATGCGGCATGCGAGTGAAGAAACTGATGTAAATCCAGAGACAGCTCGGAAATTTGTTGAGTCTTTCGTTTCTACTCTGATAAAATCCCAGTCATATGTGACTGCAGTTTCCGTGCTAGAGCACTTCAAAATTTACCACCAGTCTGGGGAGTCTTTCCTGTTGCAAATGCTGCAAAGTAAATTATTTGCAGCAGCAGAAAAGTGGGCAGCATATGTGGGGAAACCGATGATAAAAGTTCTCATTGAGGAGCTCGTGAAGGTGAATGAACTAAAAATTGCTTATAATATCGTAAAGAAAAACAACATGCTCCAGGAATACCCAGATGTGTGTCAGCAGTGTAAAGAAAGGTATGTGAATTGGTATTTTGCTTTCTTGGCCTGTAATCATAACCGTCCCTTAAATTTTGATAACTCTGAGACCGAATTTCAGTGAACTCAAAAAGCTAGCAGAAAAAGGCTGCTGGGATGTTGCTGAGAGGAAGACAAAGGGTGATAGACAGCTACTGCAACTTTTGGTAGGTTGGGTAATTAAATAGAATCTGGCCAACTGTGCTATGCTTTCGATGAAGATGACTACTGCTAGCTGTTAGTAGGATATATAACTATTTAAACTATTTAAGGTATATCTGGCAATGGAAGCTGGCTATGTAGAGAAAGTTGAAGAACTCTGCACACGTTATGCACTTGAAGGTTTTGAGAATGTCAATAGTAAGTTGGTTCTTTATACCCTTTATCAACTGGTATTGTGATAGAGAAACCATGCAATTAAATAGATTTAACTAATTGGTATTTTTTGTGCACGTTTCATTAGTTTTCAAATAATTGATAACATCTTCTTCTTTACTTCCTCAGAGAAGGAAGCAAGTCTTAAACAGAGTTGCTACTTGCATCTTGATGACTTTTTCCTGGAGGATGTGGTTTGGGTCGATGAAGTAAATGGCTTGCGTAGTGCAACATGCCATCTCAAGGAATGCAAAGTAATTGGTCTTGACTGTGAATGGCGACCAAATTATGAGAAGGGTAGTAAGCCAAACAAGGTAACATTTTGACACTATTTTATTTACCTTGAAATTTTTACAGTAGTTTTCTGCTTAGAGCTTAGTTGCATGCCTTAATGGTTGCCATTTTACCTATAGCGCTTATTAGCCAGTATAATTGATTCATCTCTGTGCATGCACATAAAGATATAGATACTGTTCAAAGCAGTTATGTTTTATGTGTGTTTTGGTGCTCTTTCAACACAAAACGGTGATGGATGTAAGATGAGTAATCTTGTTATGATTTGACAGATTATTAAAATATACCCCATGAGTATACTTCATTTAACAACATTTTGCTGCCTTTCTGTTCTCAGGTATCCATCATTCAGATTGCCTCGGAATCCAAGGTTTACATACTCGACCTCATAAAGCTGTGTGAAAGTATCCCCGCTACCTTAGATCAATGTCTTTGCTGCATACTACATTCTCCCAGGATCTTAAAGCTTGGTAAGTAAAAGATATTCTTCAATTTAATTTTGTTAATCTGCTGTGTTAATTTTGCTTCGTCTGTGAATTTCTCTCTTTGTGCCTTTTATTGATAGATTGTCTGGAAAGTAAGTTTTTCATTTAAACATATGAAATTGCAGGATACAATTTTCAGTGTGATGTGCAGCAGCTAGCTCGCTCGTATCCAGATCTGCAGTGCTTCAAGCAGTATGAGAGGCTACTCGATATCCAGAATGTGTTCAAGGAAACCAGCGGTGGTCTTTCTGCTCTGTCAAAGGTAATACTTCATCTTCCTTTTCTCTGCGCACAGTAGATTTTCTTAACATCAAAACTTACTGATGGACTCGAATGATGTACTTAAATTTGGAAAAATAGAAAGTATTGGGGCGAGGCTTAAACAAAACAAGACGAAACACCGACTGGGAGGCAAGACCTCTAAGTGTGTACCAGGTGTGTGATTTGTTTACATTTTCTTTCAGTTCAATACACTGTGATTTTAGTGTAACTTGAAACTTACATTTAAAGTCTTGTTCCCTTTACATGGTCGCAGTTGGAATATGCTGCTCTTGATGCTGCTGTCCTCGTGGAAATATTCCGGCATGTCCGCGATCACGTGCATCCTGTCGGTGTTGCAGACGAGCATAGCAAAGTTGAGTGGAAATCCTACATAGTAAGCACATAATCCATGAACTCCTAATTTTATTTCACCAATTCCTTCAGAAATGGTAGTAATTTACCCAATCTTTTCAGATATCCATTGGCAAGGCTAAAATACATAAAAAACTAAGCAAGGAGCAGATAGCAGGCTGCTGAGGATGAGGATAAGGATGAGACTACACTAGATGAAAAAAACATTTGCGTTTCTTCGGTTATAGGTTAGTGCTAGGAAGGCTTGAAATGATACATCATCCCGGTTTTTTCCGACTTCAGAATAGATTTCTCTGCTCTTACAGACAAATTATTAGATGTTGATGTATAGTTTTCAGGTTGCATTGTTGATATTCTCAATGTTTTGGCACATTCTGAAAATCTGCAACTTTGGCATATTGTTGGATTTAAGGATTTTAGGCACTTTATTCCATTCTGATTGACCTTTTTGACCAATTAGTTGGCCATTTTTACCAATCTTGGAGACTTTTTTTCATTCCATTCCTAGTCTTATTACCAACCAATTATGGTCAAGAAAGAAGTCCAAAAGGAAAACAGCATTTCCATGCAATATATTTCCACCTCTCATTCACCATCATTCCTATATATAGCACAACAACTCACTACAGACCACCATTTTCTGAACCATCCTCAAATTTCTCTCCTCTCCTCTCTCTCTTCTCTAGAGAGAGAAAACGATGGAGTTCAGGAGCCCTTATTTCCACCACCATCACAACCAATCCGACTACCGGAGAATCGGAACCGGCCAAACCGTCGGAGTCATCGACGGAAAAGCCTACGGCGCTGCCAACGTATTCGTGATCCGGTCTCTCAACAACAACAGTAACGTCGGCGGCCACGGCGGTTATCACCGTCGCCTCGAAAGCCCTCCGCCGGCAAAACCTCGAGCGAGAACGGAGGTCGCGGTGTCGCGGCCGCCTTCGTCAGCGTCGTGGATGGATCACCGGCAGCTGAAGCGGAGGAAGAGGATCGCCAAGTACAAGATGTACGCTTATGAAGGCAAGGTCAAGAATTCTTTCAAAAACGGCATACGTTGGATTAAGCGAACTTGCAGCAAAATTGTTCATGGACTCTAGACATCAATTAGCCGTGTCATTTTATGCAGAGTCTGTTTTTAATAAAGCGTCATTAGAAACATGACGATTATTCAAGGATTGGAGTTATCTCGATTTCACAAGCCGCAAAAGCAGATATGATCCATATAACCGAACTCTGTTCAGGAAAAGAATTGTGTCTGGTCATTGGTGGATGAGTATGTGCATACATGTTTGGTTTAGTTATTTCTCTTTGTCAAATAATTCATCTTTTTGGTCATTTTTTTCCTTCGTCATGGATTGTAGACGGAGATGATTCCCTCAACATTGTAAGTTGGGTATAAATTGGTTCAAAATTGGATGGCATTGGTATTAAAGTGTTCGTCCATTTTCCTTTGTTTTCTGGGTTTGTTGATCTCCTATATCTGGATATGGCTATTCTTTTTAACTGGATTTTTTTATTGAAAAAAAAAAAAAAACTGGAAAAAGTTGTGCATCGTTTGCTTCGAATTAGGTAGCCTTAGCAGGTAACGCGGTTAAACACATAATTTGTGTTTTCGGCAGAAGATGATGAAGGAAATTAGGAGCGCGAATGAATTATTTTTGTGCAAATGTGATTTTGCGCATCAATTATAGATACTTTTGCTTTTTCTAAACAGAATACACACCAACTACATTCTCTTTCTATTAATATCTTCATTAGTTTTCAATCAAGCATGCGTTCTTTTTTAAAGATACAGATACTACATATAAAACCAGTAATTGGCATATAAAAATCTAGTAGTATCTTGTCCATATATAAAAATCATATTCTTCTCAGTTACTGTGGAGTAATACTACATAAAATTAGTTTCTAGTACTACTTGTTTCCACTTTTATTAGTTGTAAATTATCAGCTTATTAAAAGGCACCTATTTTAATATTTAAATGGAAATATTTTCAAGAATTTGTTTTTGGTGATTTGTTTTTTTAGGTTTATTCCCCTGCATATTGTGTGTTTGTTGAGTGTGACGCTAATCTTGGGATTGGGTGGTTAGGTACTAGGTAGGTGCAACAATTTGAGACTGTGTAGCAAATGACCAATTCAAAGATTTTAGAAAGTATAAAAAATAGAGAATAGTGTCCTAATACCCTTGAGTTTTGTTTAAGTGTTTATAAATCTTTTGAATCTTTGAAAAATGCTTAATTACTACCGAACATATATTAACTTTGTAAATTATATCTCTAGATTCTCTTACTAGCATCTATAAGACACCTAAAATCCAAAATAAAATGTTTGATGGTCAGACAAATCTTTCATACGTGTGATTTACAAAGTCGATACAAATCCAAGAGTACAAAAACTCGGAGGTGGAAGAGTGATTAATAAATAACTCAGAGATACATACCCCCTCTCCGTCCCAAATAAATATCCTATTGAAATAGTCAATTTTTTTCACACCATGTTTGACCATTAATAACTTTCATTATACTTAATATTAGAGTAAATAATTTTGATTTTAAAAAAGTACATCATACGAGGATTCTAACGATATCTCATTTGAAAATATATTATTTATATATTTTAAGTTATTAATGGTCAAATATAGTGTAAAAAAATTGACATTTTAGTAGGTATTTTATCAAAATTATTTCTTGCCTAGCCTAGCCGAGCCGAGCCGGTTCAGTGTCAGAATACATTTTCTTTTTAAATTATTTTTCTAGGGTACGCGCAGGAGTCCGTGCAATCTGTGGTCAGCATAAAAAGGGCGGGAAACAAAAATAGTCGCATTTCCGGCTACTCTGACGGTTACCCCATCGGAACCCTAGAAAACAATGGAGGTCGACAATCTGGAGCTCGAGAAAGCCAAATTAATCAGTTTAGCTCTTGATTTTGGATTCGACGAAGATTCTGCCAACAAATGCTTAGATCGCCTCGTGCAGCTATACGGTAACCCTACCCTCAATCCCTTCTCCATTTCGATATGCTTTGGTTCTCAAGACTGTGTTTTTTTCTGCAAAATTGATTTTTGCAGGCGAGGATGGGAGAAATTTCATTAGTGTAGAGTACTGCGGGGATGATTTTTTGGCGGCACTAGCTGAATCAGTGGAAGACACCGAGGATTGGGAGAATGATGATTACGAGGAAATGGAATCGCAGGCGTGTGGAAATTTGGCAGAAGCTTTGGACCAGGACGTTCGTGCCAGGAACCTAAATTCGGGAAATTATGTTCATATTATTGAAGATTCTTCTAGTGGAGAAGAAGTTGAAGCTGATGATTTTTTAATGTCTAGCAAAGCTAGTGCAGAGAGTTATGGGAATGGTGTTCGAAGCCAGGGTCTGAAGCGATGTTTAAGGAACGGAGCTTCAAAGTCTGAGGTATATTTTAGCAACTTTTGTTATAGAAATGCCAGTTTTAAATGTTGTAAAAGTATAAAGCTTCGAAGTCTGAGGTATATGTGCAGATTATTGTGATTGTTAGTTAATATGTGAGGATGCAGGCGCTTCTGCTGGGGAAATAAATGGAGATATGAACTTAGGAATATTTGATTTCTCTAATTATGTTAGCTGAATTGGAGTGTGGAGGTTTTCATAGATATATTAATTAAAAATCTTGTGCATTGTATAGTTGAAGGCTTATTGGCAGCTGGTAAAAAGAGATAGTTTTGATTAGATTTAAATCTAACCTTGAATTAAATGAAAAAGTGTATAAGTGAGATCCAGTAGAGAGGGGTATAAAAAATATATATGTTTGTGCTTCAAATCTTGTTTAAATTTGTTGAAACTTATGAGTCATACTTTGGTCTCTGGATGCTTTTTTGGATGAACATTGTACGTTTCCAAGAGCTAAAATAAGTTTCTTTCTGATTTTGTGTTTCCTTTTATTTTTATTCTTTTGAAGGATTGCATAAGCAGTGTTACAGCTAGTTCAGTCGCATCCACCAAGGGAGGTTTTTTTCCAAAGCCAAAGAATATACCTAGCACTTTGACATATGAAGAGTTGCAGAGTTTGGATGATCTTGAGTTGGCAAATGTAGTTGTGTTTGGAAACCAGAGTTTTCGCTCCTTGCAGCATCAAGCTTGTAAATCATTTTTGCAGAAGCGCGATTGCTTTATCCTTTTGCCTACTGGAGGTGGCAAAAGCCTTTGTTATCAGGTTAACATTCTTTCTGAAATGTAGGCTATCCTCAAAGCATTTGTTTAGATAACTCTCCTATTCTCCTAACTCTAAGCTTATGACATTGCAATCTGTTTAGCTCGTGGGACTGAAATTCATCCCAACTTTTGGGTGAGAAGAACTTTGTATTGTGACTAGTTGAAATTTGCAAGATTGTTGTTTTTAACTTGTTGGGGATTTACATTTCTGTAATTTGACTTGTACTACCAATTTGTTTTGTTGTGCCACTGCGTCCAACCTCATCAAACATAGCTAAGAACTTAAGAATAAAAATGCCGTGGCTGTCCTCCTTTGCCTTCTTATGAGTATAACATCAAACGGCCTCTATAAAGCTGTAAAGTTTGTTTCTTGTATCCTTTGAGCATGGAAAATAGTTTTAAAAAGAAAAAAATGCATATTGATCATTGATTAACAGGTGATTTTTAAAATATTGATGTGTAAACAGCCATTTCTCTTACTTATGGTTATGTTTATATACACTCTGCAGCTTCCAGCTATTCTACAACCAGGCGTGACACTAGTGATATCCCCCCTCCTTTCCCTGATTCAAGACCAAATTATCACTCTGAATCTGAAGTATGGAATTCCAGCCACTTTTCTAAATTCTCAGCAAACTCCTTCACAAGCAGCAGCAGTACTGGAAGAATTAAGGCAAGGTTTAAAATGTTCTCTTTCCGTGAAACATTACTCTGTGTTCCCTTTCATATGCTGTTCCCGCATCAAATTATGAGTTTTTTTGCAAGTTGAATAGCTGCTGCTTCATTCCCACGGGATAATCTATTATCAAAAAGTTCTTTGGGTATAATGTAGGAAGAGTATGAAGAACTATTATGCCAAGCTTGATTACTAAATTTTTTCGCAATTGTGTATCATTTATTGTATATGCAGAATTAGGGTTAAATAACTCAGAAAAGCTTGAACGCTTGTTATCTATACATTAGTCATTCATTCTTAATTTTACAATATGGTTTCGTTTTAACATTTTCTAGGAAAGATAAACCATCATGTAAGCTCCTATATGTAACTCCTGAGCGGGTTGCTGGGAATGTACCATTTCAAGATGTCCTGAGAAGTCTACACATGAAGGTCAGGATTTTACACTTGCCTGTAGCTTGTCGAAATTCATCACTTCTGGATACTCTTTCATAGTGATGTTACCTTTCAGTGTTATTAATGAAGCAAAAATTGTTCTGTGAAACAGGGAAATTTGGCTGGGTTTGTAGTTGACGAAGCACATTGTGTAAGGTTTGCCATTTAAAATGCTTATTGATTTGATATTTGTCGGATTTTGTTTGTCCAAATGAGCAGAATATGTAACTTATATCTAATGTTTACTGTCTTTCAGTCAGTGGGGACATGATTTTCGGCCAGATTATAGACTTTTAGGATGCCTCAAGAGAAACTTTCTCAGAGTTCCGGTGATGGCATTAACAGCCACAGCTACCCATCAAGTTCGTGAGGTGAGTTTTTCAACTTAATTGATCTTGTCTAATTATGCTTGCCTGTATTCCTCATGAAAGCTCTAAACCTTTTCTTAGGATATCGTGAAAGCTCTAGCAATTCCTCATGCACTTGTCCTGGAGAAGAGCTTTGATAGACCCAACTTAACATATGAAGTCATTGGCAAGAGCAAAGATCCACTCAAACAGCTTGGGGAGTTACTATTGGACCGTTTCAAGGATTCATGTGGTATTGTGTACTGCCTATCAAAGAGTGAATGCCAGGAAGTCTCACAGTTTCTAAATGAGAAATGTAAGGTCAAAACTGTATATTACCATGCTGGGCTGGCAGCTCGTCAGAGGGTTGAGGTTCAAAAGAAATGGCACACTGGAGAAGTTCATGTGGTGTGTGCTACTATAGCTTTTGGGATGGGAATAGACAAGCCTGATGTTGTAAGTTCTTCTTGCTGTTGCTTCTCATTCTTCTTTTTTCTATGTGATTGCTTGTGAATTATAACATAAATTCAATTACCCATTGCAATGATTATTTGACTGAAAATAAGGTTAGTTTTTGCTTAGCTTTGAAGTAACACGCTTTTGCCTGAGGAATGAGAACATGCAATTTGGTTGGACATCTGTTGATGGCTCACGTACTTGATTGCTTGCAGAATTATTGACGAGTAATTGTAGACGTTTTCTTTCTGATGTTAGTAATCAAACTGTTTGTATGATGCAGAGGTTTGTTATCCACAACACCATGTCCAAATCAATTGAAAGCTATTATCAGGAATCTGGAAGAGCAGGTAGAGATAACTTTCCTGCCACGTGCATTGCTCTTTATCAGAAAAAGGATTTCAGCCGTGTTGTTTGTTTGTTGAGAAATGGGCAAGGACGAAGATACGAGAGATTGAAATTAGCCATGGATCAAGCTCATAAAATGCAGCAATATTGTGAACTGAAGGTAAAGAAATTCCCTTGTCCCGACAATGAATTGCAGTTAACTTATTTTCCTTTTGCCTGACAACCTACACTGTTACTAAATCATTTGCTAAAGCCTCTTTCTTGCACTTTGCAGACTGAATGTCGTAGACAAGCTCTATTAGCTCATTTTGGAGAATCCTTTGACCCCAATAACTGCAAACGTGGCTCTAATCCTTGTGACAACTGCCTTAAAGCTTTAAAGAAGAGCCGTAATAGATCTTAGTTGCAGCTGAGGCAAGTAATTTTATTTTTCTTTTGCCTATGCCTGTCCTGGTAGTTTATCGGAGCACAGATGTCATCCTGGTGCTTGCTAAATGCTAACTCCCTCCAAAGCTGATTAACTTGTTTTCGGTGCAAATTATGTGGCCTATAAACATGCAATTTAGCTGTGAACTTGTGAGGCTTTGCAATCCGTTTGTGGGCTGGTTGTCATGTATGTTTTGCTTTCCATATCTACTAAGTTGTCTCGAGTGAGTGGCTAGTAGCATCGATCCAGTGACTGACCTTAGTAGTGGGAACTTAGGAACTTTGATCATGGATATAGCCACAATTTGGTTAACCTCCTTTTGTTCACATCATATACATCTTAACTCGGACTGCAACTTCATGGAACCATGTCTGTATTCTTATTCATTGTTTGTATTAGAACTCCAAATCCCCATACATTTCAGTGATTTCACTGTTATTTGTTCATGGCAGATGAAACAAAGTTAGAAGTTGTGAGTGTACCCTCCTCACAGTCTTGTTTTTTTGCAGGTTGTGATTTGTGTGAGATAAGCTGTTGATGTCACAGAATCTGAACCTGTGACCAAATAAGATCTTGATTGGGATTCTCTTTTCCTTGTTTAAGCCACTATAATTAGTCCACACTGATGGGTTAACCAGAAACGGTAATGTGCAGAAATGCTTTCTCCAGGTGGGGGACAGAGGATTGTGAGTGGTGAGTTTGAAAATTGGGTCAATAATTGCTGCTTACGTATTCACTTTGAAAATTGGTGCTCCTTTGCATTCCTTACCGACGGATTCTTGATGGAGACCCTGATTTCACTGTGATGTGTATTAAATAAATCTAAACCTATTTTGGACGGATTGACCATCGTATTTGACTTAAACCACTTGTAAGTAGTATGCAACAGTGTGCTTATTTGCTAGTATTAGTTGTGGATTGTATTGTCAGCATTTGTGACACTTTAATTGTAAAGATACTTGGACTAAATCAGCCAAAAAATGAAATGTGAAATGGATAGGTGAGTGTATTTTTTGGTTTGCTCCATGCAGGTACGTTTTTCTTATGCAGGTCCAAATTTTTACAAAATTGCCCTTAATATTACTAAGGCTAAAAAAGCTAGCCAAAATGCAAGGGAGCATTTGAGGGTATTTTGGTAAAAATGTGGACCTGCATAAGAAAAACGTACCTGCATGGAGAAATCCGGTATTTTTATTGACATTTCAAGTTGTTCAAGTTATGATCACTCATAAACATCTTCAAGTTGACCTCTCAAAACCCTTCACCACGGCTGGCTCGTCATCCTCGACGATTCCCTCGACATCATCCTCCTCAACCCCTTTAACCACGAAAAGTTCAGCCCCCTCCCACGGCTAAACACCCTGTCGCTGGTCATCTGCTTCGCTTCCAGGGTCTGCAAGTACGATCTCGATCCAGATTATCTGCTGAAAGACACATATATGGTTGTGCGGTCTTCGTTCATTCGGGATAAATTTATCGTCATCTAAATCAAGAGACAAAAATGGAACCCCAAATGTACCGACCATCAAAGTTGACCATATTGATACGTTGAATGTGACCTTCTAAACTATCACGAATTGCTAAGATTGAAACATCTACGAACCTATAAATTACCTATGCTCACTAACACAACCACATAATGCTGGATGATCCATGTTTACAATATTCAACCTTGAAATTAAAAGGTTGAAGGGATTGAGAGAGACATTCCATCAACCAAATTCAGACAAAGCATAGAAGATAATACAGTAGGCTTGGTTGGAGATAGAATTGGAAAATTCGTAGAGTGCGGTGTGATTTACCGCCTATGATCTTAGAAAGAGGACCAATAAAATGTATATGGTGAGATAAAATGGGACCAATAATTAAGAAATGAAAATGCATGTGCATGGTCAAATTCATATACCTGGACGAACAGTTCACAAATAGCAACACCATAGCTGCCAAGTCTCCATCAACATCCATTCCAACATTGACTCTTAATGCCATCATATATTAGGGCCACTCCCAATATAATAAACGACTAATCCCTTTATATAATTTCCCCAATCATTGCGTACTATGTGAATTTAGGGGCACTAATTATTATTCCTACCCGCTTTTCCTAATGAAAACATTCTCACTTTCCTTGCTTGGCATGTTCCTATTTTAACAATATGGTGTTGAGGTTGTGGGACACTCTGCGGCCGAGCGTTATCGCCCTAACAATCAAGTTTACGTTGTGCTAGTTAGGGGTGTGCATGAATTGGTCCGACCAGAAAAATGGACCGGACTAGACCGAAAAGTAACGGATCGGACCAAAAAGTAACGGACCGGACCGAAAAGCAACGGACAGGAACCGGATACTCCTACAAGGGATTCCGGCCCGGTCTCCGGTCTAAGTTTTTTAGGAATTATGGATCCGGTTCGATCCGGTCCAGAACCGGGTATTTTTGGTCCGGACCGGATGGGCCGGTATTTAATATAATTTATGTTTTTAAATATTTATTAATTAATTTATGTGTTATTTTATTTTTGGTCATTAATATTAATATTATTTTATCAATTCAAAATTATATTTATTGAAATTTATAGATTTATAAAGGTGATTTTTAGTTGTTATAAATTTTTTACTTTCATTGTTTTTGAACAATACAGTGAAACCTCTATAAATTAATAATGTTGGGACCACAATATTTTATTAATTTAGCGAAATATTATTATATCGATAAATTAATAATTTATTAATTTAAAGAGGTTTGACGGGTGACTTTTAAATTAGGAAATAATTTTCTAACTAGGATAAGGGAAACAAATAAAGTCCTAATACAATAAGATTAACGTAACCAATAGGAACATGATTAGGGAATAGGGATCCATCAACCATAAATGTACATTGAATTTGTTTTAAAATCACATCAACAATGGCTCCTCCTAGCCTAAAAGGTGTTCAAAAATCAACCATGACCAATCAACAACTATAATGAATGTTACGAGGTTCAAAGCATTGAAGAAATTGTGGCGGATACCATTCAAAATCAAGTTGATGATGAAGTTGAAGATGATTCAATAGCGTTGTAACTAATCACTCGGAAAGAAGCATTGCAAGCATGAACAACTCTTCATAACTTTTTGTTGCAACTTGCAGTACGAGAAGACAGTGCCCGAACACTTAAATGCAATGGGGAAATTTAAAGATTAACTCAATATATATTTGAAGTTCAACAAAAAACAAGTTACTATAACTTCATTTTTTACTAGACAATCTTAGAATTTTGAAACATATATGGAATTTATTTATAGTAATTATTAATTCATAGTTTTGTTGGGACCAATATATATACACTGGGGTTTCAAAAAAATTATTATCTTATTATTTAATCGAGTGAGGTCCAATTTAATACTGGTCCCGAGTTGGGACCGGACAAATTATTAATTTTACCGAGGTTATTAATTTATCGAGTATTAATTTACAGAGGTTTCACTGTATTAATCTTTTGTGAGACCATTGCATCTTCTTTTAATATTTAAAAATCATGCAATCATGTTTCACACACTCTATTTTAATATAACTCATTTTTATTATAATTTTCATATTACTAAATTTTTTGTACTAAAAAAAGTTTAATTTTTAATATAAAAATAAAATTTAAAAAATAAAATATTAAAATTCCGGTCTAACCGGTCCGGTCCGGTCCAAACCCGGAATAATTCCGGACCGGTCCGGTCCAGAATATCCCCTTTCCGGTCCGGTCTTCGGTCCAAGATTTATGGACATTTCGGTCCCGTTCCGGGTCAGATCGGTTGCACAGCCCTACTGCTAGTAGTAATTAGTGTTACTGCCTCAAGTTTACTTATCTAAAAAATGATTATTTTTTTCTAGAATTTCACTTGGGATATACTTTTAATCATTACATAAACATAGTTATATATTATATACTTATTCAATGTTATTATATTTTTATCTAAATTTTGTATGAATGTGTCAAAAATATCAAAATATTACCTAAAATAGCTCTGATAATGATTACTGTAAGATTCTTATGAGTCATAATAGGATGCCTTTTTTCTTTGACAAATTCTCATTTGAGACCTGACCAAACATTATATGAGACAACTATTGATTGAATTTGTCGATGATGAGCTTTAAACCCGCCAATTTCCTTGATTGAATTTATCGTTGGTGAAATTGACCAAGAAAATGATCAAGAAAATTGACCGAAAGATCAAGCAAATTGAACGAAAGATCAAATTAACTGAAAAATCAAGGCAAAACAAAAATACTCAAGGACATTGATTGAAAGATCAAACAAACTAACTAAAAGATCAAGCAGAAACAGTAAATACTCATTCTCCTACTCTTGGTCTCCACAAGGACCGGTCTCACCCAATACTTTATCTTTTTCTTTTTTGAAGGGGAAAGGAGGCCTTTTATTTTGCTTTAAGGCCCTGTTTACTAGAGCTTATTTCTTGATGTACTGAACTGAACTGAACTGAATTGAATTGAATTGAATTGAATTGAATTGAATTGAACTGAACTGAATTGAATTGAACTGAACTGAAGTGAAAATTGATGTATTGAAAAATGGAATCAGCAAGACTGAATTAACCTGAATTTCATCAAATTGCATTTTCACTGAACTGAACTGAACTGAATTGAACTGAACTGAACTGAATTGAACTGAACTGAACTGATCTACAGATAAGCTCTGGTAAACAGGGTCTAAGATTGTAACGGAGTTTAAGTCTAATTTTAAATAAAAAAATGCTCCTTATTATTGGAGTTTGTTTTGGCCTTTAATTAGATATGGTATAAAATTGATGTGATACATTATTTTTATAATAAATGATTTGCGAAAAACTATGTATAAAAGAGGTGAGATCCATATATAATGACTACGCTTATCAGCTGTTCATGAATATTATACTATCTTTTGTTTCTAAATAATTGAATCGCCATGAATAATGATATTGAATGTAAATTTATACAAGCCATTGTATTGTATATGTACAATGTAGAGTGTAGACCACACCAATTCATAATAACCATTTTTGTAGCCACTCATATAGCATTCGATTATTGACTCAAAATTTACTATCACTTATTTTCACATTTAATATAAGACATTTATACATAGTCATATACATGTGTGTATTAGTGTAAATAATTACTGCTACTAGTACTTGAAACAAATTGGATCGAGAAAATAAAGTATGATTTGACCTCTAAATTGAGGAACTTCTTCTGGGATGTAACAAAGAAAAGGTAGAGATTGTATTTTTACGAGCTGGATTGGAGCTAGAATAATCGTTAATTTTGTTCTTTTAAAGGCTTTTTTAATTTTAATTTCCTCAAAGACTGGAACAGTACACCTCCCAAAGCCATAGTACTTAATTATTTATTTTATCTTTTATTTATAGTTAAAACCACCATGTCTACAAAACAGCAAAAGAATGTGAAGATTGTAAGAGTATGTTTTCTGAATTTTTTTTTACCGAATTAACTTAAGCTGAAATACAATGAAGTCAAATAAAAGTATAATAATAATAATAATAATAGAATTATATATATTTTAATTAAATTGAATTGAACTAATAGATGACCTTATTTTCCTATCATTTTGTGATGTTTTCAAAAATAACAAAAAAAATTTGATAAGTCAAAAAAAACATTTGGGGAAGACGTTAAATTCTGTCATTAATCATGGAAAATTAAGCTCCCCACAAAACTTAAATTTAGTAAAAATACTCAATTTACTCAGTCTAATTGCCTAAATTTCTGTTCAACGCAAAAATACAAATAAGGAACTGTTGACCCAATCAGCACATGCCACGTCACTCGAAAATTTTCATTTTCAATTTCCACTGTTCCAGTTAAACCAAAGAGGGAGAGCTCCCCCAGTCCCACACTCTTCACCTTCAAAAACAAACATTAACACACAGTCACGCACTGCCCATCGAAATTTTAAATCCGACCGACCATCCAATCCCATTTCCAGATCTCCATAAACCAGTTGCCGCTGATTTTCTTCCTTTCACACCTGTGATGTAGTAGTGTGTGTTCTGACCTATCCTCCATGGAATCTTGGAAATGCTGATTGGCATGTTTCTGGCCTTTATCGTACCTCAGAGGCTTTCTACGGTCAGTCCATGATTCGATTGTTTTTGTGTTTTTTGCAGGGCATTCTTGATGATACTTTCTGGGTTTGTTAGAGGAGAATGTTGTCTGTGTAGTTGATGTTCTTGAGCCCTTTCTTTAGTTATGTGATTTTAATTGTTTTTATGAAAGTTAAAATTTTTATAATCAATTTTTGTATTTTTAGTTGGTGGGATTTTCTGGGTTTTCTCCAGTTTTTCGTTATGTTCAATGACAACTTTGGTGTTTTGATTCTTGAATCTAGGTATTCTTGAGGAACTGGGTATCTTTTGGGAGCTGTATTTTCTGTTTGTTGGTGAAAAATTATATGCTGTAAAGATTGTGCAGTTGCTGAATGTTGTATTAGAGTGGCCATGTTTTTCTTGAAAGAGTGAAAAGTATGCAGACTTAATGTGTTTGGGTTCATAATTATGAATGGATAATGTAGGGATATTCAATGGTGTACTTTGACCTGAATTTGATGTGCTGAAAAGGTTCAATTGTTCTGTTTTTGCAGATAAATGAATTTCTTTCGAATTGGTTGAGGATTTCAGTACATCTTTTTTTGTCTTAAGATTCTAAATGGAAGTAGAGAAGAGAAGTTCGAGGGGAGGATTTCTCCAGTTGTTTGATTGGAATGCCAAATCTCGGAAGAAGCTTTTTTCTAACAAACCTGAACTAGCTGGTAAATTCAGTTCAAATTTCTTATGTTTATATGCTTATTTGTACTTTGATTCCGAAAATAAATTTTTTCATGTTATGGCAACAGAAAACTGCAAGCAAGGCAATGCTTCAAGTATTTCACGGTTTCAAAAGGTAACTCCCTTTTATCATCCAGGTCATCATTCTCCTCTTCATAGTTACTATACGCATTCACAGCATTATTTATGTTTGAAACTATTCATATGAAGGTGCTTGACAATGGTTGTGGTCCAAGTACTGGGGGGTCTAAAGATTTGGATTATGCTTCATCTTTTAATGGGGATGACGGCTATGGGACGAAGGCTCCTGGAGTTGTTGCCCGTCTTATGGGATTAGATTCTCTTCCAACAGTAAATGCTTCTGAACAACCCCTATATACCCCGTTGCATGACTCGCAGTCTTTTAGAGACTCTCATTACTCCAGGGGTCTTTCGGATTTCGGGGATGAAGATCACATTGTGATCTATGATAGCATGCGCAATAAGTTAGATGGGTTTACGAAGAATCCTGTTGAAATGATGTTGCACAAGGTGCATAATCGACCGATTGAGAGGTTTCAAAGTGAGGTATTACCCCCCAAATATGCAAAACCCATCTCAATCACCCACCACAGGCTGATGTCTCCCATCAAAAGTCCAGGATTTATGCCAAGTATGAATGCTGCCTATTTGATGGAGGCAGCTAATAAAATAATGGAGCAGAATCCCCGGTCAGCAGCCACTCAAAAGTTTCCATCTCTGAATTCATCTTCAGTTCCTTTGAAGATTCAAGATCTCAGGGAGAAAATGGAGGCTGCTCAAAGATCTGCTAGGATTATTGAAGCTTCTCGTATTTCCAGTGAGCGAAATTCTTACAAGCAAATGAAAAGACAGCCACGGGACAAAGCTGCAGGTCAAGTAGAAGCTCCAGACTCTGCGAGGGTGGTATCTGAGGCTTCTAAAAGTTCTGGTCCAAGAAATTTAAGAAATAAAGAGAGATCAGTTTCATTGGCTGTTCAAGCTAAGGCTAACTTGCAGAAGAAAGATAGATATACATCTGTTGGTAACAAGAATCTTACAAACCAAAAGGATCATGGGGACGCCAACTATAGCTCTGCTGCTCGGAACCAACCCAAGTCTCAAAAGGCTCCTGAGAGAAGAACTCCAACAAACAGGCCTGATGTACTCAGGCCAAATAACCAGAAGCAGAACTGTCCTCCATATGATGACAGGGAGAGTTCAAGGTCTTCTTCTTCTCATCAAAAGGACCGGAAATCAGTGACTACAAATGAAGTTTCCAGGTCCAGGCCAACAAAGACTGTGAATAGGATTGATGCAAATACTGCTACGAGTTCAAGAAAAGCTTCCATCAACCAAGTTGGAAAGGAACAATCTACATCAACGATGAAAAAATCAACAGGAAAGAAGCACATTAATGGAACTGCTAGTGATAGAAACACATTAAGGTCTCAGGGCGAAAGGTCTGTAAAATGCAACTTTGAAACAGATAGGTGCAGTGGATGGGATGCTGCTGAACGGAAGAGTGGGATGGATGTTGTATCGTTTACATTTACTTCTCCAATTAATAAGTCTGTATCTGCTTCAAGTTCACCTGGACATGCTGTAGAGAAGAAACGAGGCTCCTATGGTGTATCCAGCTCTAGTGAAAGCCAGGCCTTTTTTGGTCTGAATTTGAGTGGTGGTGATGCACTAGGTATGCTTTTGGAGCAAAAGTTGAAGGAGCTGACATCTAAAATTGAGTCACCCTATCAAGAACTAGATCAGTCAGAGTTTGCTTCAACTTCGGTTAACTCTTCTGGTGATTCAACATCCAATCTGAACATGGCAAATATCAAGTCTGGAGAGCGTGACAAAAAGTCTCAGTTTAATACTCCAAGGGATAAGTCTGAAACCCAGACAATGGAGTTGTGGAAGGTACATCTACTCGTAATATTTTTTGCTTGATTGAGCACTGTTAAGATTTCATTACTATAAGTCTTTTTGTCCATACTGAATGTGTTGATTAAAAAATGCTTGTCAGGCTTACTTAATAAAGTCTGATCTTACTGAATATCTCAAGATCTCACTTATTCATAATCCAGTTTGATATGATCAATGTGTAAATATAAATGATGTATAGCTGCAACTATGAAGTTCAGAAATTGTATCTTTTCTATAATGTGGAACGTGATTTATATCTTAAAAACGATAAATCTAGTAGTATTACTTTTTAAGGCTGGGGTTTGGGAAATAAGCCTGTTCAGTAGTGTTGTTTGAACGTCTAGCAAGAGCTGCTTATGGATATAGATATTAGAATAATCATTCATGTAGGTTAAAGCACTTGTGTATATAATATTTATTTATATAGTGTCCTTTTCCTGGGTTCATCAATTCTATAAGCTCAAGTGAGTTTTGCTTAAATGCCAAATTCAAAACTAGTTGCAACTTGCAAGTAGCCTGCAATAATTTAAAGTCAGCATAATGGTTTGTAACCATAAATGATCCATGATTAGTTTGTTCCGTTAGTTAACACTAGTTTCACATTTTTTGGCATTTATAAGTTAGTACACCGTATCTTGTTATGACATCTACATTTTTCTCGTATGATCTGGAAAAGTTTAATCTTGCGATTGATATTTACCTTTTGTCCTTAGCAGAGTGTAGATAAAACAGAGGAGCGTGGCAGTAACGGTTTCTTAGGGTATGACAGAGAGCTGAGGACTCAAATTTCTCATCCAGTGCCTAGACTGGAACCAGTTTATTCGGAGGGGAGCTGCAACTCCTTCGATGCCAGCAGAAGTAATTGTTCAGAAGGTACATATAATCTGTCTTTTTTTTTTTCTCTTCTTTGTATTTTGTTTCCCTTCTGCATATTGGTACTAAGATAGACTCGTGGAGTTGCCTTCTGGTAAACTATAGAGCATGAGTATATACAAGAACAGAGTCATCCTATGATCTTCTATAGTATCTGATATAATTAATTTTAATGTCATAAGTATACCTTCTACAGTGGTCATATTATTGGTAAGAGTTTATATATTGTCTATTCAAGCACCTATTTAGACAACATCTCAGTCTTTACAAAATTTTCCATTCTGCAGCCAAGAAGCTGTCATCATTTGAAACTTATGAGATGACTCAGTGGAGCTCCACCAAAAAGTCCCAACCAAGGGAAGACATGGAATTGTCAGATTGTGCATCTTCAATATCTCTCGGAGCCACAAGTGCAACAGATATGAGTTCATCGATCACTTCAATGGTTGCAAATGACTCATCATCCAATTGGGAGTATGAATATATCAGAAACATACTCGTGAACAGAGACTTGATGTTGCAGGAGTTTTCCCTTGGCCAAGCGCACAGGATCATAGCTCCCAACCTCTTTGATCAGTTTGGGGATGAAAAACTAGGATCAAACAGAAACTCTGAAGAGAACTTCAAGGTTACACGGAAACTACTGTTCGACTTCGTGGAGGAGTCTCTAGAACTAAAATGTGCTCGGCTTTTCAGTGGAAGTTGGAAATCTTGGGCTAAGTTGACAACCGCGTTCCAAAGGAAAGAATGGTTGGCAGAGGAACTATGCCGAGACGCTTCAGGTTGGATAAGCATGGAAGATTTAATGGTGGATGAACTTGTTGACAGGGATATGAGCACCCATACAGGGAAATGGATAGATTTTGAAACTGAATCATTTGAAGAGGGAGTAGATATTGAGAAGGAAATCTTAAGTGCTTTGGTTGATGAGATAGTTGATGACTTCCTTGCTTGAAAGTATGGATGAAATGGTATAACACATGTTAGAACCACTATAAGCTATAGTTTTAGGTACATGTTTTATCTAGTGGTAATATTCATTATAAGAAGGTTCTAACCACTCTTTTTGGTGTCTGATGAAATGTGATTTCTGATATCATACCAAAATCTTACCTGATTGATTCTGAAGCCATGTAAAGTTTTAACAGTGGCAGTAATTTAACTCTTGCCTGGTGAATATAATGTTTCTAGTTAACTTTCTTGGAGTTATTTATGTGTTGGAGTATTTTGCAAATCCAGTTCATACAATACATGCATAATACATTCCCTTGAGGCCTTGACTCCTTTAGTTTTTGTTAAGGAAGAATACAGGTGTACAGAGAAATGATAACTCTCTTTCTGTAACACATTTTTGTAAATTTATAAAGAAATACGTACTGTATTTGACTATTGATAACTTATTTTAAACTATATAATATTTAAAATTTTAGAAAATAAACATCTCAAATCAGTCAATTAACTAAGAGGACTACAAGTCTTGTTGGCCCAATGGAGGAGTAGGGGTTTAGCTTGATAAAATCCATTTTGCATAATGTGACTTGTCTTCTAATCAATTGTAGCAATTGATTTGTCTTTCTTTGGGAGGTCATGTGCCATGTTTGGTCGCCAATTTTGTGGTTCAAACTCAAATCTCAAATTCTTCTACTCATTAATTACAATCTAAATGATTGGTTTACACACCTCTCACTCTTATCTTGTTTTTTTAACCACATGATTACTTTGACCTTACCTCTCAAAAAAATGCTTTTGACCAAAAATTTCTAAAACTATTTCAATTCGAATTTACGTAGTTAAAATTATATTAAATGATGACAAAGTGATATGAAAATAATAACATAAGAGATCACAAATATAATTGAATACAAATTCTCATTTGAGATCTGTATAGAGAGTTAGAGGCTATGGACTATAAGTCTACAAGGGACCGTTATCGGTCGAAGTGCTGTTGGTGAGCTTAAAACTCCTTCGCCGCTGTTAGGTTTTAGGTTCTTGGTGACGCCGGAGCTCAGCCGGCTCACATGGACCGACTTGAGGTTGAACTTCTCTATAAATTCGTATAGAAGAAGAATAAGGTAACAAGGACTAGGAATAATCAAGGAAATTGACTGAAAAATCAAACAAATTGAATGAAAGATCAAGACAAAACAGTAAATACTCAATCAAATTAACTAACAGATCAAGGCAAAATAGGAATGGTCAAGGCAACTAACTAAAATATCAAGCAAATTGACTAAAAGATCAAGAAAAAATGGTAAATGCTCATTCCATTAGTGTTTGGTCTCCACGTAGAAATGGACTCTTAAATAAATTAAGAAGGAATTAAAAATTGGAGTAAAATAAAACGTTGAAAAGAATGAAAAGTTTTATAGAGTTACCTTGGAGTATCAAACACTATAAAATATGTTATATCAAAATTTTGTTTATGAGTTTTGGTAGAAATTAATCACAGAAGGTAAATGGTAGTAAGTGAGTAATTAAAGAATGGTCCTTGAGCATTTAGGTTATGTGGTTGGACATAAGTAGGTGTAATTTAGGAGATTGGCAGCAGCACGTGCTTGTTAAGTAGCAATTCCGACATTAACTTGATGGTTTATTTTGGCAACTTGGTTAAGTGCCGATCATCTGGTTAAGTCTTGTAATGACACAGTGTGGATCTACCCTAAACAACAACAAGTCAACAATCACCAACCATCTTATTGCATGGAGCTGTGCTACTATTTACTAACACCACCGTAAATTGATAAAAGAAGAGTTTCAATCCCAAATGATATTTGTAAATCAGATTAAGATAAAATCATCAATGATGAGATCTGTGAATCAATATATCGGTACATGGATTGACGATTTGTTCAGTTGGATCCCGTATTTTTTTTTTTTTTTTTTAGAGCAAAACCCTTGTGTGTCCCTGAGTTCTTGATGTATGTATTAATATACCCCTGAATTCTTGTAAAGTGTTGATATACCCCTGACCGATGAAGACTTTTTTTCCTTTAATTTTAGAGTGTTTTCTTGCCGGCCAAAATCAATTTGAAAAAGAAAAATCACCTAATGGAGAATTTGGTGGTCATTTTTGTCCCAATTGACTTGTGTCACGTGTATTAACTGTGGTTTAAATTTTAAAATTTTGGGTATTTCATTATCAATCTTATTGCCGTCGCTCCAATACTGCAGTTGTAAGCTTTTATCGTTATAAATCAACATGTTTGATCGACAAAAATTCAATCAAAGTTATGAACCAGTGGTATATCAGCACTCTCCAAGAACTGAGGGGCATATTAATACACACATAAGAACTCAAGGGTACTTGAGAACTTTTTTTCATTTTTTTTAACATATGCCCATTACAAATACTGAACCTAATACGTGAATCATATTATATCATAATTTAATCTTTATCTAATCTACTCTATTGATTTATATATCGAGCGAACTCCATTCACACATGGATATGGGTGAGGTAAGAATCTCACTTACACCTACTGATGCAAATCTGTACACCAATATTAGGGTTCGATCATCATTAGTGAGATTTGGGTCACTGGTGTTTGGATATGGATCGACGACTCTTAGATTTGGATCCTCACGATGAAGTCATGATCACTGACGACGAGGTTTGGAAAAACATCAGTGAGCTTTGGGTCACCGATGTCGAACCTACCAACTGTGGTGGCCTGGTAGTTGGATTAACTTGGATGTAAAGTTTAGATCGCCGATACTGAAGTTTGGATCCCTATCTCATAAGGTTAGCCTACCTTGGAGAATGAGTTTACCGATGTCGGTAGCCCATAATGTTAGCCTACCTTGGATGTAATATTTATAATTTTGGATGTAAATTAACATTATTCTTCAAAAAATTATAGTTCAAATTATAAATATTTGAGGTTTGGATGTAATATTTATAATTTGAACTATAGTTTTTTGAAGAATGATGTTAATTTAATCTATAGTTTGAAGTATAATATAAATATTCATTCAATTGTTATTAAAATAATAATGTATATAAACAAAAGCGTATAAATAGATGTAAATTATTACGTTTAAAAAAAAAAAAAATTAAACCAGCAATGTTGGAGGGATTTATATTAGGCTCCCTGAACCATAAAAACTTCAAAGATCTTACATTTTGTCCAAGAAAAATCCCAACACAAAACAATGTAGGATGAAAAAACTTGAGGTTCAAGAAAAACCCCACTAGTTGGGATGAAAAAACTTGGGAAAGATCCTGCATCTATTCAAGTAAGCAGATTCTATAGCTATCAACTCTAACCCATCCAAGTTAGTAGTTCAGAGCCACCAAGGTTGAACCACAAGTTTTCCAAGGTGAGGGTATTCATTCAAGTTATAGGCTAGTGAATGGGAAACACTGTTTAGTAACTTGAATGCTACAGAATCTTGCCAACTTTCAAACAGAAAAAATTTCTTCTGTAGTGATGCTTTGAGTGAAGGTTGACTGATGTGTTGTTCCTCTTCAGTGCTAATCCATGTGCCTGAGTTCCATCTGAAGGTCTGCAGTTATTCTGATGGGATAAATCAGCAGTGTAAACTCCTTATCAGCTTCTGTCCAGTTTGAGCTACTCATGGAAGAGAAATAATGCCTATGGCCTTGTGGTATTCCTGAAAAGAAATGAGAGTAAGGTAGTGAAATGTTCTAGGTGTGAAGCTAAAAGAATATATAGGAAATTGAAAAGTGTACACCTGATCATTCCGAAGCTTCATTTTAGACTGAGCTAGATTTGTTTTCTCCATTACTTTGTTTCCTGTCAATATCAAAACAAAATTGCAGCAGTATCCTCGTTCTCTAGGGTAAAGTTTAAACCATTCTAGCATAAGGAAATTCTTGGCTATCTAAAACAACTAGGCCCCTTATGTTGACTGGGAGATTTTGGTGATTGAAAATTCTGGTTACTTTATTTTCACTAGCCATCTTAGCAAGAGATTCAACCACAGAGTTTGCTTCCCTATAAGTATGTGAAAAAGTAATCGAAAGCTCACCTGCTAACATCCAGATATTTCTCATCAGATTGGTGTACTTCCAAGGGATTTTAAATTCCCTTCTCACCATCTTTAGCATAATCATAGAGTCAACCTCACATTTTATGTCATCCACTTCAGATGTGTATGTTGTCTCCAGTCCAATAGATAGAGCTGTGATCTCGGCTTATGCCCTAGAAATTTTGACTTTGCTACTAGAACCCTCCCTTCCTGATTCCTTAACACAATCCCTGCACCAGCTGAGCCTGTTTTCAGTGATGATCCATCTGTGTTCAATTTGGCCTGCCTGTGGGGTAGTTTCCTTCTCACATTGATCACATGCCTGGATCTGTTACCTGCAGATAATGGGGCCAAAGACAAAAGACTGGCAGAGATATTAGGTGTATCAGATACTTTCCATGTCATGCATTTTATTGTCATAATGGTTTTCACAGTGCTATAAACATGTGAAACCAGTATAATCCAATTTGGGGATTTGGATTCATACATCCATGCATTCCTAGCACACCAGATTTGCCACACAGCAATACAAGGAAGTATCCGAATTATGAGTTCTTGTGTTCTTATCTTTATCTCCACATTTCAGTAATAGAAGAACCTATCCCATAATGTGTTAAAGGCAAGGAAGTCATGGCGCACTTTTAAGGCGCGGCGCTAGTCAACTGTCAGGACGACTAGTCGTTACGGCGCTTACGTTGCGGCGTTCACGGCGTTTATTTAATATATTAAACTATAGATATATTTAGGATGCATATTTAAAAAATATACTGAAATATTTATTCTAATATTATAATTTAGAAAAAAAAAGTTTAATTTTAAAATAAATGAGAGTAAACTCGTTTCTAACATTGAGATATAAGATAGTAGACCATAACTAGTTGGTCTTTCTATTTAATAAGGTTTAATTATGTTTTCAATTTGGTAAAATTTTAACTTTTTTAGTTCAAATATTTTAATTTATTTTGCAAAATTCACCAAAACAACGTCGTTTGGATGTTTTCGTTTAAAAGGCGCCAAAAGTCACGGCGAATAGTTGCGGCGATGGAAATTTTTCGCCATGACGACTAGTCGTCCATTTGGCTGGTCTCGGCGGACGCCATGACTTCCATGGTTAAAGGTAATGTTTTGAATATCAAACCACTGATGTAAATGATTCCAGAAGATTTTAACTTCTTCACATTCATTAAAACAGTGATGAATATTCTCATTGGCCTTTTTGCAGAATGGGTATATAGATGGTAAGTGAAAATTAAAGTCTTCTAGTACATCAGGAAAAGGGATAAGTCTATTGAGTAACCTCCAACTGAAGATGGTGTATTTCAGTGGAATATATTTTGACCATAGGGATTTGAAAGATGGAATAATCCCTCTTTTTTATCTCAGCAAAGAGTAGGCTGAGGATAGTGTGAAGAACCCATTTCTTTCCAATTTCCATATTAATCTATCAGGGTATTCTTCAAAAATGGAAAGGTCTTTGGCTATCAGATTTATGTGTTCCATGTCTAGACCATTTTGTAGTTGTTGCACATAAGTTTCTTGGTCATAGAAAAATTCTAATATTGTTAAATCTGGGAATGGTAGTTCATTTTCTTCCCAGACATCTACTAGGGGATACTCTTTTACCCAGTTAGAATTCCAAAAGGACACTGTACCCTCACCCACTAGTATTTGTGTGTTTTCAGAGGCTATTTGGTGTACATCCTTTATTCTTTTCCATTTTCTGGAATTTTTAAGGTAGTTAGGTAATCCCCACATAAAGCCTGACCAAAGGTTGTTTCCTTTTTGCATTTTCCACCATAATTTTAATGAGATGCTTTCGATTAGTATATGGAGATCTTTTGTGTTTAGGTCATTTTCCAGCTCTGGTGAGCTTCGATTAGTCCAAGATCTCCTTACTTTTTCTGTCCAAATTCAGTTGTTCCCCAGAAATTTTTTGCAAACAATATGTGTATTTTATCTATCACCCCTTTGGTAGGTTTAGTTACTGCTAGGATGTGCAGTGGTATGGATGATAAGACATGTTTTAGCAAGATTAATCTACCCCTTGATTAAGCCATTTGTTTTACCAAAGTAGTATTCTTGTTGTGATTTTTTCAAAAATGGATTGAAAGTAGGTGTGTTTTGTTCTTCCAACATAGATGGGACATCCAAGGTATTGGAATGGAAAGGTGCCTGGAGTTATAGAGGTTATGTCATGTACCAATGTTCTATGTGCAGATGATGCATGCTGAGATAAATAGAAGGATGATTTTTGAAAATTAATTTTCTGTCCTGTGGATGTTTCATACTTTTCCATAAAAATTTTCAAATTATTTAAGCTGGTTCTATTAGATTTCAAAAAAACCACTGTGTCATCTGCAAAGCTAAGATGAGTGACTTTATATACTGACACTGACAGCTTAAAATATCCTATCTTGTTTTCTTCATGCAAGATTCTAAAGTTTCTAGTAAAAACCTCTGTTATTAGGATAAAAAGGTAGGGTGATAGTGGATCTCCTTGCTTCAACCCTCTAGATGTTTTGAAGAATCCAAAGGGTTTCCCATTTACCAGAACAGAGAAGCTTGCTGCTGCCATATTACTCATTATGATTTTAACTATTCTGGAATCTATTAACATTATATCTTACGAATGATCCCCTTTTATCCAACAATAATTCTTAATTTAGTGGTAATTAAAATAATTAGTTAACTTTAAAATTAATTGTTGAAGTGCAATAATCTTTATACAACGAGATATAATATAGGAATTGTGCATCCGGGGCATTTGATATTTTGTCTCATGCCTCCAAAATCACAGAATCGACACTGCTGGTTTCACTGTGAGATTTGGATCACCGGTTTTGAGGTAGTACTCGATGTTTAGATCGCAGACAATGAGGTGTGAGTCACCGGCATTGAGATTTAGATCGCAGAAGCAAGATTTAGTTCTTTATCGTTGAGGTCATGTTTGTTGATTTTCATTTTAGGTGTACTACGTCGACAATGAGATTTGGGTCACATGCATTAAGCTTTGGATTGCACCAGTGAGATTTAGGTTGAGGTCATAGTTGTTGAACTTGAATTTAGTGTACGACAATGAGGTTTGAACATAATTTTAGGTGATGAGATTTAGATCGTCAACTGTAAAGTTTGGGTTGAGTAAACATTTTGCCATAAAAATATATTTGACTATTAATATTTGTAAATAAATAAAACTCACTAGTAATTGGCTATTGGAGAGTAATACTCCCTCCGTTTCTCTTATTGTCACTCTATCATTCATCATAACTTTTGTTGCGAGTTTGACCATCAATTTAAATATATATATATATATATAATTGTATGATATACTTTCGGATCCTTGTTAACTTGTACTTTTTATATATCAAAATTTTAGAAATAATTAACATATGTAACTAAAGTTATTAATGATCAAACTTGTCGTCAAAATAATGTTTTGGTCAACTGTGACGAAATAAGAGAAATAGATGAGTAAGTAATTGGCTTTGATCTAACTAATACCAAGTAATTCTCATGTGAGGCAGCCTCACTCATGAGGCAAGACCAAATAAGGAAAATTTCATTGCTACCACCTCATTATAATTTACTATCACCTCATTAAATCTCGACGCCACATCATTAAACGTTGGTGCCAGTTAATCAAACATGCCACCTCATTAAAACATTTGTGTCAATTCATCAAATCTCAGCAAAAAGAGTGTTTACTTGGTCCTGACTACTCCCTCCGTCCCCAATTAAATGTCTCACTGAAATAGTCAATTTTTTTCACACCATATTTGACCATTAATAACTTAAAATATATAAATAATATATTTTGACATAAGATATCGTTGGAATCCTTGTATGATGTACTTTTTAAAAATCAAAATTATTTACTCTAATATTAAGTATAATTAGAATTATTAATGGTCAAACATGGAGTGAAAAAAATTGACTATTTCAGTGTGACATTTAATTGGGGACGGAGGGAGTATTGGGTGAGACTGTCTCACCTAAGAATTGGTCATTAATACCAGGGATCTAATTTATTCAACTAAAAATCGTGTTAATAGAATAATGTTCCCTCGGGTAGGCTGTCCCAAAGTCAGAATCCAATGGGGGGAGCTTTTGGTCATTTCCTTTTTGCATGTGTCCCAAGTCATCGAATGTTGATCCATATTATTACGTGCTCATTCATTATTTACTACTGGATAAATCACGGGCTCATACAGATTCATATTAATTTTGTTAAAGAAGATAATTTTACATATTTTAAAGTTAAAGGTTTCAAAAAATTTAATATATAGATAAGTAAGATGATTAATCTTTAAAATAGTATTAGTAGTCATCAAATCGACATATGGAGGATTTATTATACTCCATAAATTTCATATCTTCATTAGTATAGTATATTTCATTAATTCTATTTTTTATAGGATTAGGTGGCAAATTTGTTATTTTCAATAAATTAGCATTAAAAAACTTGTTTAGAAAAGTCAAACATATTAATTTGCTAATTAAGGAAAAAGAAAGATTGAATGAGAAGATTTTGTTCAAGAACAAAAAAAAAATAAAAAATTCTAGGGACACTTGTGAAAATAGTTTTTTTAGGTTTTTTTTTTAAAGAATGAGAAAATTTTATGTGAGCGCCACGTGACGCTTCCATATGCTCTCAAAGTGTAATACTTTTATATATAGTATAATTTTTTTATAGGATTAGGTGGCAAATTTGTTATTTTAAATAAATTAGCATTAAAAAACTTTTTTAGAAAAGTCAAACATATTAATTGGCTAATTAAGGAAAAAGAAAAATTGCATGAGAAACTTTTGTTCCAAGAAAAAAAAAATATTCTAGAGACTCTTGTGAAAATAGTATTTTTTTTTAAAGAATGAGAAAATTCGATTAGAGCGTCCGTGGCGCTTCCATATGCTCTCAAAGTATAGTACTTTTATGTATAGTATAAATTTTTTTATAGGATTATGTGACAAATTTATTATTTTAAATAAATTAGCATTAAAAACTTGTTTAGGAAAAGAAAGATTGCATGAGAAGATTTTGCTCCAAGAACAAAAAAAAAAAATTAGAGACTCTAGTGAAAATAGTGTTTTTTTTAAAGAATGAGAAAATTCTATGAGAGCGCTACATGGCACTTTTATATGCTCTCAAAATGTAATACTTTTATATATAATATAGATTCACTAATCGCATTACTTTTTTTATATATATAAGATGGAGGTGAGAGCATAATAATTACATATTGACCCTCATGTGTACGTATAATTTTTATTGGAATCACCTCTATAATCATTCTCCTTTAGAATTTACACATTTCAAAAGAATGAGTTTGATCCTCTAAAATTTAATCACTCACTGATAATAATCGATATCACTGATAATCAAGGAGTAATTTTCATTCTTAAATTCAATCTGTAATAAATGTTTCATGTTGAATACGGAATAAATTTGATATTTTTATATATCGATATTTACATTTCATTCAATTCAATTTTTATTGTGCAAGATTCAACAAAAATGATTAGAGTATGAGAATCTTATCATTCATATGTTGAGTTTCTTGTAGAGAAAAGATAGCATTATATAGTGAGTGTTTTTAATTTTTAGTATATATTAATTTAATTTTAGTTGGACGTAAGCCATTTATATATAGTTGAATCAGGTTAAAATATGTTTTACATTTTCACGTTCTTTATTGTTTCCTTTGTGATGCATAAGATGGGGATTAATTTTCTAACACCACATTCTTATTGTACGATTGTACAATTTCAATATATATATTTGAGAGTGTAGTGTGAACTAAATCAGCAATATGAAAAAGTATCCAGTGAGCAGTGAGGGGATTAAGAATAGAAGAGATAGCAATTAAACAATCAGATTCTATAGTGATGGTTTCAGAGAAACTTTCTGCTACAGAAACTGTAAGTTTAATAGCTTTGATTTCAGCCTCAAGTGGAGAAAGAGCAGAGGTAAAAGATGTGTGAGCAGATATGAATGCACCCCTGTTGTCCCTAATAATGGTACTAATGCCTGCTTGAAGAGATAATCTACACCAAGCTGCATCAACATTAAGTTTAAAACCAGACAAAGGCTTGGCCCAAGCAATTTTAAATTTTTTTGGCTTGGGTGGTCTTTTTCCAAGAGGCAGAAATAGGGAAGCGAATTTGCCTGCTATGCTATGGCAAAAATGTGTCTCCACTCTAAAAATGATTCTATTTTCACCTTTGCTTCTCTTCCTAATGCCATTCAAGGAATGATTAGATTAGATCAAATGGGGACTCCCTCAATTAGAATTTCCAAGAATGGATGCTACTAACTCATTTTTCTTCCTTGCAGACTCTGAAGCTCATTGATGATATCATCAATGAGGCTTCCAAATGCTATCAAACTGGGACCTTCCTCAACTGGACAGATCCATCTCTGAGCTGCACCTGAATGCATTTTCCAGTCCAGGAAACCATGGTGCTAATTTGTCACTGATGAAAGCTTTTTTCTCAGGAATTAAAGATTTCTCCATAGGCTGCATTGTGTCTAAATTGCCTTGCGCTTCGGATTCACTAATAAGCAAGTGGAGTATAGTCCTTTTTTCCCAAAAAAGCCTTTGTCTTGGATACATTTTGATGTATAGAATGAGTTCATTTCTTTTATGCCTAACCCATTCTTTTTGGAAGCTATACTTAGCTTCAGGTAGAATCCTTTTTAGATTCTACTTCAACTGCTATTTAGTAGCAGTTTTTGTATCATTACTTTATTATGTTTGTTATTTAGGCATGGGGAAGCCAATATAAATCCCTCCACCATTGTTGTGATTTGGTCATCTCTATACTCATTTTTGTGATTTGAGTTAAATATGTGCTTTTAGATGAGGTTATGGCCTATTAAATATTTATCATTATCACTTAAAAATTAAAATACATAAAATGTTTGGTATTTATTATAATTGACTGTTGTTAAATATCCCCACTTACAATTGGTTATATTTAAAATTAGAAGAAATAAATGATTTTTATGGGAAAAATGAAGGATAACTAATGCCAAATGACACGAAATTAATCAAATTAGACCATTTTGTAGTACTTGTTGGAAATTCTCTGAAAATGAAAAACACGAAAGAAACTTGGTTAAGAAGATGATCAGAAAAAACGTGACGGACTGAAATGGAGGCAGAGGATGGGGACCACCGTGCACGGTACTTTCCCATTTTCCCATCAAGATCCATCTCTTCCTACCCTACCTACTCTTCTCTCTATGTTTACCTTTTCCATTCTTTTCATGCCATCCTTTTTTTTTCACTGCTCCATTTTACGGTTTTACCCTTCTAAGTCACTCTCCCTTTTTAGGCTTTTTCTTTTATCTCGTTTTCAATACTTGTTAAAGTGCAAAAAAAAAAAGTAAAATTAATTCACTAAATTCTTTTATCTCCTTTTTTGGAGGCAAATTTTACTGGATGTAACAATTGAAAATTAAATTTTTAGATATTTGAATACTAAAATTAATCCAAACTATTGTATAGTAGTTTGTTAAACAGCATATATAATCCGTACATGGGAAAAAAGTCAAAATGTCAAAACGGTTTTACCCTTCTTAACAATTATGGTTTAAATTATTTTTCCTGTTACTTATCACTTTTTATATGATGAGTGAGGTTCATTTTTGTTTTCTAAATTCATTTTTTTATAACTGATACTATGTACATTTTTTACATATTAAAGCGTTTTTTTTGGATGCAAAATTTACTAGATGTAACAATGGCTCTGATGGTAAGCAACCTAGAAAATGTGTTGGACGAAGTGTAACAATGAAAGAAATGATGCATTTTATCAAGTAACATTTTATGATAATTTTATAAATGGGCCAATAATGTTTCAAAAAGATAACATTGTTTCATATAGTTTAATTTATGTTGAATCAGTTATATTATCAAGCACCAACGCCAATCACAACGATAAATACAATCGTATCCACAATGTCGATTAACATCATGAGCGCCGAAGACAATAACCATCACTGATAATCAACATCAACAACTTCACGCCACAAACTACCGCAATGACATCACCAACTATAAACGGTAATAAAAAGTCAAAACCACTCGACATCCAACTCACATTGAGAATTTACAACGATCACCACCATTACTGTCAATAGTGACTTCCACCATTAAGCACCAAAGACTAACAGTAGAAATTTTGACAATGACGATCATTAATAAATAATACTCCCTCCGTTCCAACCAAAACTTCTTACTTTAATTATTTTCTCTTTTGCCAAAAAATAAGCTAAAAAAAAACAAATGTACCCTCAATGAATTCTTACAAACAATCATAACAATAAGTGATATTTCATTTATACCCTATAGAACTCCACATATAAAATATAAAATACATTGTTTTTAAATCTCATGAAGAAAATACATTTTCCAAGTATAAACTGAATGACTCATATAAATAGATTGTGTCATTATAAGCGTAAGATGTGATGAAACAATTTATTTGTTTATATCAATATAAAATTAACATTTATACAATTTATTCATTATTAAACTCAATTTTCTTTAACATATTAATCCACCATAAATTCATAAATACAAAACAAATGTGCCATAATTCAAAAAAGGAATAGAGTACAATTTTATAATTTTCTCGGAAAGCAATAGTACTTGTGTTAACTAGTAGCAGCAGGAGCAGCTGGGGGACTAGTGGGCCGAGAATCAGAATGGACAGCAGTGGCAATGACGATATAAAACCCAACATCCAGGGTCTATTCCTATGATAATAAACCGTCCTCTTCACACTTGCGCCATTATTTCTGCACACTTCACAACTCATCCCATTCCCCCATACTCTCACACAAAAATATGCTACTGCACCACCAGCTCGAAACTCCCGCCACCACCGCCGCCGCCACCGCCGCCCAATGCCACCCTACCACCACCACACTCACGACCGACGAATCCATGACGTACATGGACGACTACGACATTGACAGCAGCGCCTGCTCCACCCCCTACGTCAGCGCCCCCTCCAGCCCCGGCCGGAGCAGCAGCGGCGCTGCCGCCACCGGATTCTACTACAGCGCCCCCGCCAGCCCCATGCATTTCATGGTCTCCGCCTCCAACATGAACAAGAAGTCCACCTCCGAACTCTCTCCAACCTCCTCATTCGAGTTCGATTTCTCGGCGAGTAAGCCTGCTAAAAACGGCTCCTCTTCCGGCGGATCCATGAGTTCCGCCGACGAGCTCTTCCTCAACGGCCAGATCCGGCCAATGAAGCTCTCCTCCCATCTCCAGCGCCCGCAGAACCTCGCCCCGCTGCTTGACATCGACGAGGCCCCGGACGATGAACTGAAGGACACTTCCCGGGGGAGAGATCACAAGATGCGCGATCGATCGCTCCGGCGCCGGACTAGATCTATGTCGCCGCTCCGTACCACGCCGGCGTTCGGCTGGCACGAGGATTTTGAAGCAGGCGAGAACTCGGAGGAGAGGAATGCGTCGGCTGAGAAAGAGGAATGCGGCGGCGAAGAAGAGGAAGGTAAAACGACGCCGTGCGAATCAGGGGCGTCCTCGAGATCGTCGTCAGTAGGGAGGAGTTCGAGCAGGTGGGTCTTCTTGAAAGAGTTTCTCTACAGAAGTAAAAGTGAAGGGAGAAACAACGGCCATAAGTTCTGGGGCTTTTCGCCGGTGAAGGATCGGAAGATGAAAATGGAGAGGTTTATGCCGGCCAAGTTCTCATCGGAAAAGAAAACAGCGGCAGCAGAATCGTCGGACAAGGTGGAATCGCCGGCGCTGGAAGCAGCAGCTCCGGCGAAGAAGAAGAAGCCTGCAAATGGTGTCGGAAAAAGAAGGGTGCCGCGGTCACCGCACGAGCTGCATTACACAGCGAACAGAGCTCAGGCGGAGGAGCTGCGCAGGAAGACATTCCTGCCGTACCGGCAAGGTCTGCTGGGCTGTCTGGGGTTCAGTTCGAAGAGCTACGGCGCCATGAACGGCTTCGCCAGAGCTCTGAACCCTGTTTCTTCAAGGTAATGAAAAGTCAGCCAAAAAAGAAAAGAAAAAGGGACCCTACAAAACAATAAAATTGTAATGTAAACTAAATTAGTGTTAGGATCATAGATATTTTGATGATCCTTAATTAATCAGAGAAAAAAGTGAGGTTGTATAGAAAACCTTTAGTTCTTGGTGATGTTAATGTTTGCGTTCTTCACTTTTTGAGTGCAATTTGTTGTTGTTCAGAATTCAAATATAATTATTTGCATGGCAATCATAGAAATCGCTCCTCAGTCCAAGTATGATATTGATGTCTTGGTTTGGCCATTCTGGGAAATCATTACCAAATATGGGCGCATTTGTTTTTTTGATTCGCATTCTTGTTATTGTGAATCTTCCGTTTTTGTTTGTGACACAACAAAAAGTGTGTGGCAAATCTACCACTAATCTGTCACTCATATGGATGATGATGGAGAAGTAATTTTCTGGTGATTTACACATAGTCACACAGTAAGCAGGAAATGGTGGAAAGGAATTGGGGGTGTCAGTTATTCTGTTTTGGGGCTTTTTGTTGTTATGCTAACGAAAGATTCCACAAGCTATTTACTATTAATGTAACCTGATTAGATGTATGTGTCACTGAAAAGAGGGGCTGGTTCCATACCTTAGCTTGTCCTTTCTGGTATGTTTAACCTTAACAAGAGGCCCATTGTATTTTTCGCAAAGGTTGCGTGAATTCTCACTTTTCACTTAAAATAGTTTGGGGCACTGTTCCATCTAAACTAATGGGCATATTATATTCGATATATAATACTTTTTCACTTATTTTATTAATGCTAAAAATGAGAAAGAGTTTTTTCAGAAGTGTCACAATACTTCTTGCGATGCTCTTGATATTCCATGACGCTAACTCTACATCTGTAAGTGGCGCCACTTAAGTCGAGTATGTAAGTAAACACAAGTTTTGAGGATGTCCCATGGCTGGCTGCTGCTTTTATGGCCCTTCGGCAAGTCTTAGTTTCGGCTTGTAAAGGGGATGCAGAAAAAAAGAAGTCTGAGCCCCTAGAGCATTATGATCCCGTAGCAATTGTCCAACATGCATTTCCAAGATTTCAAGACTTCTCAAAGGAGCATCCCATAACTCTATTTTCAGTCTCATGATTTTGATCATATCTATAGCTCTCTATGAATGATAGCATTTCTTGTTGGTTCGATAAAGTCGGGATTTTCAACCGGGTTATGTAGAAACTTGGTTATGGCTAAATTGGTACTAAATCAAGCATTTATATTTATATCCTCCATTGCTTTTTTTTAGTTTCTTTGGATCCAAATCTCACACAAGGAAAAACCTAACAGCTTTATGTCATCCTTTGAGCTTCCAAGACTAGCCACTATGGAGCCATAAATTAGATAATAACCAAGAGTTGGGTTGAAAACACCTCCATCAAAGATGATAAAAATATATAATTAAATATACTTGAAAATGTTTGGGGTGCATGTGTACCGTTAAATTGGTAGTAAATTCATAACGGAATAGCAACGTTTGGCGTTGTGGTAATGTAACTAAATGTATAGCTCACGGGGAACAGAAGAGTTGGATAGATTTTTGATGCAATAATTTGAGCATCCCATAGCCATAGGTGAGCCCTTTCCCTTGCAATTAGGTATAGAGAGAGAGAGGGTCCCTTCCCATGCCCTAGACTTGAAGCACACAAAAAAGGGTGTGTTGATTGGAAAAGGGAAGTCATACATCATTTAGGACAATGTTTAGCTGTTTTTCCTTTGTATGCATCTTCTTCACAGGGCCAAACTCTGTAATCTCCATGTGCATATTCATACTGCATGAAGAACAAACTCCTACTTCTACAGAATTCGATTCTCATCCGGAACACACAAATTTGTACGAGGCAGATTTAGTATGATGCAGGTTGATGTTGTAACTTGTACGAGGCAGATTTACTATGATGCAGGTTGATTCTGTTTGATATTATGACAATGTTCATACTAGAGGTAAGACAATTTCAAGATATTACTAAATAATACCATCAATCTATTTCACCACGACTCTGTTTCATTATTGGTGGTTATTTAGATTATTGCTTAATTATTATTTTATTTTAAAAGACCCTAGCTTTAGAACACCAGTATTAGAGCACATTGAATACATTATTAATCAATAAATTTAAAAGGCTTACTTCATAAACCAGAATTTAGATGAGGTGATTGGTGAATATATTACTCCGTTCCGTAGAGTTATGCATAAAGGGGTTTAGACATTGGAAAGGTGTTTTGGGAAATTGGAAAGGGAAAAGTCCATTTGTCTTTAGTCATTTTATTACTACTCATTTTAGTGAACTTGCTTGTTTGAAAAAAGGCAGATCTTGATGATGATTAATTAGAGAAATTTATAACTACTAGGCTCGTGACTTGGGTGTAAAATACTCACTCATTTGGGCTAGTCACTAAGATTAGATTTTGTTTGACTATCAAAAGAGTAAAATGTAGTGCATTCCCACTAAACTTTTCCCATTGTATAGAATACTACTTGTTTTAGTTATAATTCCACTTTTTTCATAAAAATAATAATTAATTGTATATTAATAATGGTACGGTCATACCCATTTAATTTTTTTATTTGTTTGGTTTAAGAAAAATTAACCGATAGTCACTACCATTGATGAATTATGGCGCACAATGATTGGTGTTGGTTGATGTTGTGATAGTGGTGATCATCAACGTTCAGGTCATATAGAATGGTTGTGATAAGTGTGATGATCGAACGTTGTTCAATTCAATGGAATAGCCGTGCCTGAATTAAAATCGTTGTAACCTAAAAGTATTATACGCGAAAAAATATTAATGTCTACAATAAATTATTAACATCAATTCTTCATAACCAACGTTAAAACTAAAATACCAAAATCGCCTTCTACAACTTTCCACAATGTGAATGCTCTTAATAAGATTCAAAAATTCATATGAATTTGTTTATAATAAAATCACAAAACCATCATATTAAGTAGCAATGTATGGAACTAGTGAGATACCAGTATCATGTCGCACATGAGAAATCATGTATGAATTTGTTTATAATAAAATCACAAAACCATCATATTAAGTAGCAATGTATGGAACCAGTGAGATACCAGTATCATGTCGCACATGAGAAATCATGTATTGTCTCTATGGGGTTAAAACTTACATAAAATTTGGTGTCAAAAGTATCAATATTCAGGTATGTCAATGGATTCAAGGATTCCGTCTTTACTCAACCTATTTTGTGAAAAGTTTGTTTGAGTAGAAATTGTATTCGGTTCTCCCTAAAATTAAGTCTTGATATTGCCATTGATGCCGCATATATATAAATATTGACCTTAATAAGTTTGAGGGGGCAAATTTATCTACACAATGACACAAAGCAAAGTGAAATTAATAGACGTCACAAACATGATATCAAGGATCAGGGATGCAATGTCCAGAGATGATGGAGAAGTGTTTAAATGGGAAAATAGTAGTTTTGTGTGTCGGGATATTAATATTTGGAATAGCCTCTCTTGTCTTGTTTATTAATTTCCATGTTCGTCTTCCTAATCTGCTCCCTATAGCTACCTGCTGGACCCTAAACTACGTAATTATCATCTTCTTTGTATGTCTATAATTACACTACTACTATATCCTCAATTATAATACTCACTATCCCTTTCTTATTCATTGCTTGATGCCCATTTTTGTTTTGACGTTTTGTTTTGTCATTCTATATATAATCATGTAAATCTTCTGTTCAAAGTTCTTGTTGAGGATTCAACTTCAAAAAGGAAATTTCAATCCAAAGATAAAACTAGTATCTCTGTACCGATTGTTTCTGCATAGATACTTTTTTTCTTCGGTCAAACATGTTAAATTTTGATTGAATTTTTGAATGCATAGATAATTAAAATTATTATCGCACGTGTATTGAATATCGTAAAAAGTCAGCTTTGCAAATCCATCCGGTACAGAGTACATATTTTGTGTTGGTAACATTTCATACCAAATGAACGAGTTTTCCTAGTGGTGTAAATACCAACCAAACTCTTACCAAATTCTTTAATTACAGCCTAAATATAGTTGACCTGAAATCTCAAGATCCGGCAGGTCTTAAAAGAAACCGCGGCAGTAAAGCTAAAATGGGAATGCATCAAAATGTAAATACACACGATTAATACCGTAGCTGTCTAATCGATGTTGGACGGCGACGGCGTACACAACTTTCACTGTTTCACCAACTTTAATCAGCTCAGTTATGTAATGCAGTTGTCTGTGCAGCTCAACCATGAACTGAAGAACACAAGGTGTTGTTTAGTACATCTTAAACGGCACATTTTTTAGTCAAATTTATCAAAACTTAATTGACCGTAAATTGCAATTGGTAACGTATGTGTTAAATAATATCATGTGAGATATAGTTAGATTTACAATGCGCTTCATTTTAATTATAAAATTTTTGAGTTCTACTAATACATAAAAATAATGTTATACCGATTAAACTGGGATGAGTGATATTTATGAACATATCCAATGTTCACAAAATCATCTGTATAATTGGATTGGAATGAGTCTTTTTATTTTAAATTTGACGTGTTTAGAGATCTCGAAAACAAAATATATATTATTCACCACCTATACTACTCATGTTTGATTCATTAGGTGGATCAATTGAAAACTTAATTTGACTGCTCAAAATTCACATAAAATTAGGGAGACGCATGGGTCATTTGTGGGATTATAATCATAATGAAACCATTTTCAAAGGGGTGTTGAATTTTAAAAATTAAAATTCTAAAATTACAGTATCAACACTTTAAAATTGCCCCATTAACGTGGTCAGCAAAATTAAACCAAGATATACTGGAGGAATTTTGGTAAATCTAACGTCTGCGTAAATATGAAAAAAGAAAAGAGTTGAAAATGCCAATCAATACAAGTTTTCTTCCTCTATCTCACTATACCATATTATTCCTCCTAGTAAAACTTGATGCATGAGGGCCAAAAAAAGGGCGATGATACCATTTCCGATCCTGCAGAGCGCAGCTATGTTAAGTTTCTACAACAAGAGAATCCTATCAAGCCGCAAAGGTGGCCAAAATGTTCTTCTTCAGCACGAATTCATCGGCCTTTGCTGGACTTATGGCCTGCATCAACAACAATCAAGTCACACGGATCAGATTTAATCCTATTTTAAGTCTCTCAAAATCGTATTCTAAAAGTTCTAACCAAGAAACTTTCATAGGCATTACACGCGAAACAGATCAATTAAAAGATGCTCACAAACCATATTTACGTTACACAATAGCTGTGAATGGCATACCTTAGCAAGCATGCGTTCAAGCCGCTGGATTTCATTCTTGGCATAATCTGCACCCTTATCAATGCTACTCTTAGCAGCCTTCACATAGATTTTTCCATATCTGACAAGAACACACAAGATTAGTAGGTGGTCAATCGATTAGAAATATGCTTAAAACAACTACAAAGAACATTTCAGATCTCAGTAGTACACAAATTGCAATACAAGATGCAAGTAAAAGTGTCAACCTTGCAGCAGAGCCTGTCAGCTTCCCTGCTTCTTCTTCTATCTTTGCATATATAGTCTTCTTCTCTTCATCTGAAGCGCTAGCAAACTCCTTCACCAAACTATCCAGAGTTTCAACAACGCCGGCCTATATAATTAAACAGAACAGATGAAAATTATTTGAGTTCCACTTGATGACGTCAAAAGAATAAATTTTACCAAGTTTAGTGACAAACCTTGGAAGTCAACTGTCCTTTGGAGTCACGGCTAGTCCCAGACTTCTCATTAATAAATGTGACGAAGTCTTCCAAATCTCGGCCAGCTTCATAATCTTCACCTGCTTTGTTGTTCTTTGGGAAGAATTTCAATGTAGGAAACCCGGTTACTCCATACCTGATTGACAAGATACTGGCATCAGTAAGCAGAAAAAGAAACATTCAACAGAACTCAAATCATGGCACACGTGCATCGAAACTCACTTCTCGCCAAAATCCTTGTATTTGTCTGCATCAAGGTTAGCAATAACAACATCATCATCTTGCTTGAACACTGCAGCAACCTTTTCATAAATCTGCACAAAAGAAGGAACAAAATGCAGTCAGGTTTTCACTTTTTTTTAATAGTTCTCAGTAGACTTATACAACAGTGAATGGTAGACTTACTGGAGCAAGGCTTTTGCAGTGACCACACCTGCAAATGACAAAGTTAAGTTAAGTTAACTATGCAAGTGATGTAGGTGCATTTCAATTATCAAATGATATAACAGACATTTGGTCTACATATACGTGGCTAAACAAAACCAGAAATACAGGGAGGAGATAGTTACCAGGGTGCATAAAATTCAACCAAGACATCTTTCTTTGCATCAAGTACAACCTCATCAAAGTTATCTTGAGTGAGTACAACAACACTGGATGGAATTGTAGCTATCTTAACATTAGTCCCTGCAGGGTGGAAGACATTCATTGAGACACGGTAAGTAAATACTGAGCAGTGTATAAACTGATGTTGATTGAATTGGAGTACTAAGTTACTTTCATGATCAGTCATAATTAAAATACATTCCTTCTTAAAGAAACTGATAATGCATCTCTCATTTCACACACTACCCACTGCAGGTTGTTCATAAATACCAGTTTTTTTTTATCCCAACAGCAACTAATGTGTTACGAAAAATATCACCCATAGTTTCAACTTTCGTTATGACACAGTTCTAAATACATTGAATGCTTCAGTAAACCATAAGACAACTACAATGTAACAAACACCTGACGTTTTGCTCATATAAAAGCATGTGACATAGAATAAATGTTATAATTAACTTGCAGAGATCTACTCCTGTTCTCAGATAAAACCACTACAGGGAAAGGAAAAACATGTTTTTCTAAAGTAAAAGCATAGAATATATGTTACAATTAAATTGCAGAGATATACTCCTGTTCTCAGATAAAACCACTACAGGGAAAGGAAAAACATGTTTTTCTAAAGTAAAAGCATAGAATATATGTTACAATTAAATTGCAGAGATATACTCCTGTTCACAGCTAAAACCACTACGGGGAAAGGAAAAGTATTAAAAAAGGTATTCACACATCTAGGCCAAAATCATTACCTCCTTCGGTGTTCACATACTCAGCAAGGGCATCTGCCGTTCGTGCACCTTCATACCTAATGATTAAAAGTTCAACCCATAAGGAATAGAAAGTTGGATAAACTGATATACCCAGTTCCTATGAACATGTAACTAGGGAAGCTCAAAGATCCACCAAAACTACACTCACTTTTTCGGCTCCAAAGATCCTTTGGGAAACCATTGAATGGTTGGATATCCAGAAACTCCAAATTTGCTGCAAACACCCTTGTGCTCATCACAGTCCACCTAAAATAATTTGCCAAATTTCAAACTAAAGTTCATACTAGGAACTATAGAGCTTCAACAAATCTCTTTGCTAGAGGCACAGAAGATAAAAGAAATACAATAGATAATTAGATATTAGTCAAGAAATAACTGACTAACCTTGGCAATCAAAATAGATTTAGCCTTCTTGAAACTTGCAGCAAGCTTTTCATACTCTGGAGCAAGCTTCTTACAGTGTCCACACCTGCCAGTATATTCAACCAAAGCACTTCAGCTAACTGTATATTCCCAGTGATCGGTTACTAAATATTACTGAGAAATCTTACAAATTTACCAAACAAGATCACTAAAAATTAAACTATTCCAGTAGGATAAAATGATCCATTCACAGTCACTCGTCAGCCTCTGAATATTTAGTTCAATTTCTTTATCCGATTCAATCAACAGATGTTACCCATAATCCCACCTCCCAAATATCAAAGCTTTGCACTAAAACAAAAATAGCCCAGATCTAAAAATTCATAGAAATTCAATAGGCAACTTCAGAATTCATCGGAAAAAAAGCAAGCTTTAAACATCATGCTAACAATTTAACCGCGGAAACAAGAGATAGAGCTAGGATAAACATACCAGGGAGCATAGAACTCGACGAGAGCGGCGCGATCTTGACCGACCTCCTTCTCGAAATTGTCCTCGGTCAAAACGACGACGTCATCCGCAACGGCCGATCCCAGGAGGAGGAACAGAGCAAGGGTAACGAAACCTACGAAGATCCGAGGCGATGACATTGTTTGAATATGATCTGAGAAAGCTCTACTGAATCGTTTCTGAATGTTTTTTTACTGTATTTAAAGAGCAGGTGTGCGTGTGGTGGGGAGGAAGACTCCTATTTCGTAAAGACGGAGCAACGATTTCTGGGGAGCTTTGGACATGTCATTATGGCTTCTCTCGACTAATGGTTTCACGCCATCTGTACTTTGCCTCGTCTTTTTGCTATGTACTCCATTTATTTTTGAAAATTCTATTCGAATTTATGGGTTTTGTTTAGTCCAAAAAAGGCGTGCTTTATTATTCAAATGCATAAGTTCATGTGTGAGTTGTAGGTATTTAAAGATATCCATGAGGGTATGATATTGAAATATAAATTTATTGAATTCAATAATCATCTCTTCAGCGAAGTGAAGGAACCGAGTACGAGACAATATAAAGTTTAAATTAAAATAGCTGAATTTGGCATGAGATGGCCTTTTAAGTCACGAACTACCTAAAAGAAGTGTTGATGTGATTTTGAGTTGAGAAAGTGTATCGGGCATTGTTACAAAAAACCAAAAAAGGATACTTATGAAATTGAAAGATGAAGGTAACATAAAAGATGTCACAGCAATCAAGAGATATGAACCACATTATTAAGACACTATATTACCTATACGAAATGATGTATGCATAGTTAGAACAACATGACAAAAAAGTTAGAATGTCCTAAAATAGGAGACGGAGTTAGGAAAGTCGAATGGTAAGATGATGATGAAGACTTCTGGCTTAAATCTTCCAGTCACATCCCCTATGAACAGTTCTAAATTTTAGAGTGATAATATGGATTATCTAATTTTGTGGGACAATCAAATTTTTTTTTACCCTATGGAACTTGAGAAGACAATGAAATATATAGCGGAGATAGTAAACATTTATTTATGCCCATTATTTCAAACAATCATCACGTATAGCTTCATCATCAAGATTGTAAATTGGCGGGTGGAATTTCCAATTGTAAGCATAAAAAGTAGAATTTGTCATGAAAACTGAAAAAAAGAAAATCAGGGGTGTTGCGAGAATCGAACTCACGACCTCTCGCACCCGAAGCGAGAATCATACCACTAGACCAAACACCCGCGTTGCTTTAAACCTTAAATACATTACAAATTAGGAAATAAATTCAAACAAGATTGAATTACTTCTGTCCGACCGTCTTCTCCGATAATCACAAATTAGGGCTTCCCTGTCTGTGCGACTGTGTCGGAGAACCTCCTTAAAACAAGATTCAAACAGGATTCCTCGTTGCACCTCCTTAATTCTGAAGAACAATGGCTCAGCCTAGCAGCGGGGTAAGTTTAATGTCTTCATCACACATGTATATGTAGTGATTCGAATTTAATGGTGAATTCTGGACAGGTTGCTGGCGTGGACAACACTTTCAGGAAGAAGTTCGATCGGGAAGAGTACCTAGAGCGTGCCCGTATCCGTGAAGAAAAGGTACGCATTCGCTCCATTGTTGTGCGATTTTTCTTTCTTCTGATTAAGTTATTGATTTGGGGATTTTCACCTTGATGCAGGAGGAAGCGAAGCTCAAAGCAAAAGGTGAGATTTTGCTTGCCTTTAGTTTTTGAATGAAAAAGGGATATTTGGAACTATGTTTGTAGATGGTTTGAGTTGAGATCATGACAGGTTGTGGTTGTTGTTGTTGCAGCCAAAGGTCCGCCTGTGCAGAGGAAGCCCTTGAAGCATAGAGATTACCAAGTAGACCTTGAATCCCGTTTGGGGAAGACGCAGGTTCGTGAACTTTACTATCTCCAAGTCTCAAACTTTTATGCTACTTCTTGTCATGTTTTGGTATGACTTGTGACTGATAAGTAGAAGTGCAAAGCTTTATATGTGTAACTTCAGTTGAGCCCGTTAGCGAAAACCATTGTAGTTTTTTCTTTATCTCCTACAGTTGTAGTTCCAATGTTTTAGTATGCAGTTGTAGGTATATTTGAATTTGTTACACACACATGACAACCAAGTTTGTTATCCATATGCCTGTTGACAGCTTTTATATAAGCCACTTTGTCGGCTCTATATTGGGCTAGTGTCGTTGAAGAGTTCAGTTTAGCATTATATGGCTCTATCTTGTTTTACTAATTGAAGAGATTTGATTTATTTGCTGGAGTATTTTGGATGTGATTGCTTACACTTAGAGAGGCTTGGAGCAATTGTTGCAATAATGTTGGCCAGGCCTTCAGCTATTTTGTTATTTGTCATCCAAATGTGCCGTCTTTCAAATGAAATAGCTACATTGAGCTCTAAAGTTATTTTCTGCAAATACTGATTTCTACCGTTTGTTTTCTGGCAGGTTGTCACTCCAGTTGCACCCCTCAGTCAACAGGTAATGATCTGAAATATCATCATTAAGTTTAGGAAACAACCTGTTAACCCCGACTTATAAGTACCTAGGTTTGAGAATTTTAGTCCCCAGTGTAGATGATCCCCACTAAATTATTACAATCAAGTAATGTTGTCAGTTATACTGCTTATTCCAACGAGTGCAGATATTTTTCGTGGCTTTTGATATAGCTGCATCTTTTGTGAGATTGCACATGTTGTCTACATTATCAAATTTATATAAGGTATAAACCAATACACTATAGTCCTATATCAAAATGTGTCCTAAATAAACTGTAAGTCATTCTATTGGTCATTTGTTTGTATTCTGCGGTTTGGGCCTTAAATTACCTCGATTGCATGATCCCAGTGACTCAGTGAGTTTAGTTAGTTGATGAGCGTAAAGAAGAGTTCAACCAGAGGCATAACAAGTCATAAAGTTTTTGTGTGTTAGGGGATAATTCATCATATACTTAAGTCTTGAGTTCTGAACCTGCGTACTTCTGTAGATGTGCATATGGTTTCACTGATGGAAAATATTGTATTGCAGGCAGGATACTATTGCAAGGTCTGTGAATGTGTAGTAAAAGATTCAGCTAACTACTTGGACCACATCAATGGAAAGAAGCGTACGTATTACTTTTACGAATAGATTAATAATATAATTCTTTGTTGGTGATCTGATAAATTTAAAGATTTTTTCTATTATATCAGATCAACGAGCTTTGGGTATGTCTATGCGGGTGGAAAGAGCATCTCTAGAGCAGGTAAGCTTAAGCAATACATCCTTCATTTTCCCCAGTGATTTGATACGAGCATGAAGCTGCTAATATTAGGGTCTTGTGTTGGAGAAGCAAAAATTAATAAGGCACTGTCCTTTTACTTTTTTAAAAAATTGGTCCGTGTGCTTAGTACTGGAGAAGTGTAGATACCACTGTCATACTTGCTCATATAATACTTAAGTTTCCCATTTTCCCATAACTTGTTTCAGTGAACAAAAGCTAAACCTCCCTAAACGTCTGAGAGTTTACCAAGTTATTTCTTGAGTGTGTGATATTTTATTATTGATTTTACTGATACTACTGTCAGTTGATCTTAATCATTTTTACTATGTTTCACAGGTCCAGCAGAGGTTTGAGGTTCTGAAGAAGCGCAAGGACACTGGAGGCCTTACTGTGCAAGGTAGTATTTCTATCCTTTAATGTTGCTAACATTAACATCATCAAATTTATGGTGCCTTATACTCGTGGTATGTGCTATTGATTTCCCATTTGTTTTTCTTGCAGATTTTGACGAGAGAATCTTGAAACAGCAGCAAGAAGAGGAAGAAAGGAAGCGCCAACGCCGGGAGAAGAAGAAAGAGAAAAAGGTTAGCCACAACTTCAAGTATAATTTTTCCCGATTCTTAGTTTCAGTTCCTAGACACATTCCACTTACTGTGTCATCTCCCATTTTCTCAGAAAGAAAAAGCATTAGAAGAAGAACCTGAAATGGATCCTGATGTTGCAGCCATGATGGGCTTTGGGGGCTTTGGAACGTCGTCCAAGAAGTGATAACCCGAGATGATGATCACCATGTGTATCTGTTTCAAGAAGTGAGCTTCTGAATTGTTTCAATTGCTCGAAAGTTGTACAAATAGTATCGAACTTGGCCTGTGAACCCTGTGAACTCCCAGTAAGTGGTGTTTTAGATAGAATCGTGTGAGATATTCCTCTCATGATTTAGCATACAACCCCACTAGGGGATTACTAGGGGATTAATTGTTTCTCCAGGCGCATTTCTTTGCCCACATTTATACATGCAGTTGTTGATTCGGGTCTAAAGGTTGACCTCGGGTTCGGGTCTAAAAACGTTCGGGTCAAACGGATTGCGGTCAACAATGTCTCTTCGGGTCGTGTCGGGTCGGGTTTGTATCGGATTGATGTCAGGTTGTGACTATTCATTGCTCCGGGTTGGGTTCGTGTCGGGTTTTATAGGGCCGGGTTTGTATCGGGTCATTTTTATTTTTGTGTTAGGTTCGGGTCGAAATATTAAATTTTGACAAATACTACCGACTATATTATTTACCAAATATGAGTTTAACAATTATTCTAACTTGTATTAACACTTCTATTCAAAAGAAACTCTAGTATTAAATATGAAGATAAAATATCAATAATTACGATGTCAGTAATAAATAAAATTACCTAATACGATCAACAATTACTCTATTTTATATTAGAATTGGGCTTAGTATTGAATCATTGATTTTCTAGTTTCTCTCTCGTTATAGAGATCTTGTTATAATTTGTTGTGGATATAAGGTTGTGCATATATTAATGTGTGCTTATTAATTTCAAATGCATCCTTTGATTAGAATCCATCCTTAGCTCTATGATTTTTTTTTTTTTTTTTGTGTTAATCTACTTAATCTTGAGTTCGAGTCATTTTGGATTTGTGTCGAATCGGGTGCGGGTCATTTTCGGATTCGGGTCATTCTCGGGTTCGGGTCGGGTTAAAATTTATTCGGGTTAATTTTGGGTTTGTGTCGGGTCGAATTTGACCTAATATGCTCGGGTTATGATCGGGTCAAAAGATCATTCGTGTCGGGTCAGTCGGGTTGAGTTTTTCAGGTTCGGGTCTAAATTGACAACTCTTTGATGCACCCATTTCTGTGCCCGCATCACATTAGCTTCTGTCTCATATATTTACATTGGTCTATATAGTCGCCTCCAAAAAAAACATATCACTTATATTAAGTGAGTATTAAAATGTTTTATTAAGGGTTCTCAATTCTCATCCATTGATAAATCAGGCATGCGCTGAGAACTTAACTTCATAGAAACAAAAATTTGCATCGGCAACTACAAATGGTTGTGTATATTGCATATTCCTCCAAGTCAAACTTTCATCATTATTTGATAACATGGTCCAAATCTGGACGATTCTAGGCACTAGCACTAAATAACATAACTAACAAATACTCAATTGTAGCACTAGTTATCTTCAAAAAAAAATAAAAAATTGTAGCACTAGTACCAAAATAACAATAAATGCCTGGACCTTTGAATACTCTTCGTGTCAAAGACATCATTTCGTGCAAACCTTTGTTCTCTCACCTTTATCAAAACTGGATGCTTTCCTTAAAAATAAGAGACCTTATATGTATAAGACAAGCAAGTCTGATCCTCATGAAACTTGAGAGATTGTACGGCAGACATGCACCAGCTATGCTCCGGATTTAGTGGCATTGTATGCGCTGACCAATTGCGTTTGAACATCCATAGAAACTTCAGAATGCTCGATGTATTCCATTGTAAATTCTCCTTTACCCTGTGAAGGCGGACGATCCTTCATTGTCAGATAGAAAATCACCCAACAGACACAAGCTCTATCTCATAAGTAATTCTCACCTGGGTCATTGAGCGAAGAGATGTTGAGTATCCAAACATATTGTTGAGAGGAACCTGAGAATCCAAACATGTTCAAGAATCCAAACTCAGGTTATGTGGTTTATGAGATACAATGAATATACGTTAACACTTCCTCCAGGAAGAAAAACTAAACGGATAATACATACTTGGGCGGTAATAACAGAGTCATCATATTCCTGCTCATTTCCAACAATCATTCCCTTCCTCCTGCCAAAACATAAAAAAGTTGCAAGTTAAAAAAGGGCAAAAGTACTACAAATGTTTGCGAGATGAGTGGTCACACGAAGTTGACAGCATAGCATGTTTAAAAATCTAGTTACTAACTTGTTGAGATCGCCAGTGATGGGACCCTGGTATTCTGACGGCGCTTTTAGTTCAACAAGCATTATTGGTTCCAATATGACAGGCTTTGCAGCTGTGTAACACTACAAATTGGAGAAGATGCATGAGAATCATCAATCAGAGATTACAGATTGAAAAATGACGGCATTGCCCATTCATGCACACAGATTGACTATAAGAATTAGAGTATGATAAAATATCAGACACGAACAAGGGAAAAAAAAAGAAGAAGAGTAGAATTGGATCCTATTTAGCTCAGCTCAAGCCAAAAACCCTCTCTTATGATAATAAAGATCAATAAAGCACGTCATAATTGAAATAATACCTTTCTAAAAGCATATATAGCAGCCAATTTGAATGCAAGTTCACTTGAATCAACAGCATGAGATGCACCATCCGTCAAAACAATACGAATATTTTCAACAGGGTGACCAATTAGAGTGCCACTGCAACAGGGTAATCAATATGAAAATGGGCATTCAGAACTATAAAATATAAATATCTAAGGAGAAATACATGACTTACGAGTTTGCAGCTTCTTTAAATCCCTTTTCAATAGCTGAAATGAAGCCTGATGGTATGACTTGACCAACTATCATATTTTCGAACTCAAACTTAGTTGTTGAGCCAGGGGGGAGAGGTTCCACATAACTGCACCATAAAGAAACTGAAATCATGAGCCCATCATTTCCACATAACGGTCCAAATGATATGAGATTTAAAGCAGCCAATTCAAACTAGTTACAAATCTATAAATGCTCGAACAAACAAAATTTTATTTGAAAAAGCAATTCCCTTCAGCAAGGTAAAAAAGACACATACAATAGCATCATCAGCTGTAAATACTTAAAAATTTTCACTACATTTTTGCCCTTTCCAACTGATTTACAACTGAAGGCTGGGTAACAAAAACGTCAAGATAATTAGTAATCACCTACTCGTAGTTCAAATCATTTTACTGATGAAACATGTAAGACACTGAACACTCAGAAAAACTGAGTGACCATTTATACAAAGGATCCACAGAAAACTGTAGGTGGGGGTGTTTCAAGAAACTGTAGAAAATTTGCAGAGTTTGAAATGAATTTGGGAAGTAATACAAATTCCAGTATATCACCATTGAACTGGAACGATAAGATATCTCAATGTCGTGCAATATTCAAGAATGGCATCACTGTGATATAAGTTCTATAGATATCACCCCTCTAAATCAAAAGAGGGCATGTAGCACAAGAATAATGTATTTCAAGAGTGCACACAGATAAGATGCAACCCAATGCGATGTCAGGCCAAAAGAGACATATCCCACTCCTCTAATATTATAATATGGAGCAACCTACAAAAAAGCATGAAAGTTTAGTTTCATTGTATGTAAAAAATCAGCTTACCCAATCACCCTTCCGTATTGACCTTGGCCACCACTTTGCTTCTTGTGCAAATAATCAAAGTCTGCTTTCTGAGTAATAGTCTCCCGGAAGTTGACACGGGGTTTTCCAACAGTTGCATCCACCTGAAAAATGAAAACTAGGAATGTGACTAATGCTCTAATCAGACAAAACGACATCATAATGTTAACAGAATTCATTTCAGTTGGAACTTTAGCAGAAAAATAACCAACGGAAAATGAAGTTCACCTTATATTCTCTTCTTATGCGCTCAACATAAATGTCCAGATGTAGTTCTCCCATGCCAGAAATGATAGTCTGATAATTAACCAATAAAAGGACTCAACATTAGGACTTGTACTCCCTCCCAACTTCTCTTGCCTCTCTATGAAAAGTTCTAATTAATGCTATCCATAAGAAATTTTTAAAAACTGGTGTCCCAAACCTGACCACTTTCAGGATCTAAACTGACACGGAAGGTAGGATCTTCTCTCTGAAACCGATTCAGTGCTTTGGAGAACTACCACAGATGATATACAGCTAAGAATAAATAACAAAGATACAAAACCAAAACTCAGACAAACACACTAGAAAGCTACATCTCACCTGCCCTCCAGAATCTTTAGAAACTGGTGAAAGAGCCAAAGACATCACTGGTTCAGGGACATTCATGGAAGTCATAGTGTATTTGACAGATCCATCAGTAAATGTGTCTCCTGATAACAAATCAACGAGCAGACTTAAGCAAAACATTCGAACACGGAAGTCAAAATTAATTGTGTTCTGAAGCAGCATGAAAGATGATTTGACCTGTTGCACATTCAATGCCAAAAACAGCAACGATTTGCCCAGCATGGGCTTCTGGTATGTCCTGTAGGTAAAGAGCAAAACAGAGGCCAGTCAAAAAGAGAAGGGAAAATAAGAGAGACGGTCCCTGACAGTGGCCAACGCACGTGGCTCCCCAGCATCCCCATATTTAGGCTAATTTTGCTTTAAATTTTAATTTTACACGTCTGTAATTCCATTTATGATGAATTTTTATTCTGAACCCTACTTCACCAGTCTCAGGTTTCATGAAAATATGGGATTTCCATTATCTTAAAGTGCTAGAATACTTACCTCCCACACACAAAAAATGGAGAAACATAGCAAAAAGGTTTGGCAGATACAGAGCTTTGAAAATCACAAAAAGAAAATATTGGAGAAAGATCGAACCTGCATTTTATCTGAATCCATCCGCACCAATCGAGGAATCTGCAGCAAAATGACAGTGAATGTGTCAGTTACATATGAAACAAGCAGGCCTCCCCGTAAATTTCAACCAGTTTTGAGATGTATTCCAAATGGCATAATTAAGCTCATATCCAATAAACCAAGTCAAATGGAATATACAATGTCTTGGTTTCTCATCCAATCACAAAAGAAAAGAGCACATAATCTGAATTTTTCAACAATATAATTAATTAATCTTTAGTGCTGTTGGGCAAGTAAGAGCACCAAAGGATATCATCAACATCCAACCTCAACTTCAGTATATTAACTGCTCGCGGAAAAGAAGAAAAGAATTTGGACTCACCTTAATTCTCTTTCCAGTGTTTACGTTGATCATAAAATCTCCCTTCCGTATGACACCCTCATATATCCTAAGCAAGCACAGGGATTTAAAAATCCATCCAACCAAAAGAAGTATAGCATATGAATTGGTCAATCATATAAAGTGACAAAGAAGCCACGCAAATGGAATAACGTGATATACCTTAAATATGTCCACTGACCAAATTTATCTTCTACCAACTTGAAAGCCAATGCAACCAAAGGTCCAGTCGGGTCTCCTGTCAAGGTCACCTGCCATTCATTAAAACCCAAAGACCTTCAATCCTTGATACAGCCAATGCACATAAGTAGAGTAGAAAAGGGTGTCTGGTTGCTACCTCCTCTTCATTCTTTGTTTGATCAAGTGCAATGTTAGTAACTTCAGTTGGGCAAGGCAAATAACTAAGGACTCCATCCAGAAGAGGTTGCACTCCCTGGCACCAAGAATGGCAGGAAAACCAGTCAGAAAAGTTCTTGGAAAAAAATACGTTAGTAGAGGATACAAGTAATCTTTTACACAATATACAAGTAATCTTTTACACAAACAATAGAAAACCAAAACCCTCTGAGCTTTTGATAATAAAGGGAATTACATTCAAAGGGTAAGAGTCATAAAAAAGATCCCTTTGTTCAACTTCTCACACAAGGCGTCGCTCTTAAAAAATACCCTAGGAAAATTTCGATGATGATGTCCATCAAAAGATTTACAGCCACACATTAACTATACAACTGAGTTCATCAGCTTTGGATAAACTACATTCTACCAAACAGTATGAGTAGCATCAAAATCTACTTCAGAGTAAAGTAGTTGGATAGAACTCTTTATTCATGTTGTTTTATGTTCTAAAGTGTAAAATAGATGTGAATTGGAACAGGAGGGTCTGATGCGAATGTAAACAACAAAAGATACATTGAAAACTAATTAAACGTCGTAAGTAAACAAACATCTGACCTTGTTCTTGAATGCACTGCCCATGAACACAGGCACAAAAGTTCTGGCAATAGTAGCTCTCCTGATCGCTTGCTGTGAGATAGCAAAGCAAACAGTTCAATAATGATGAAGAACACACACACAAAATATTATTCTCATTCAAATTCTGAATAAGAATAAGCCCAACTCTTAGTATCTTAACAAATTTTAAAAAGACGAATGGTATTATCAGCATCAGTATAAAAACAATTGTGCATGGAGCATGAAAAAGCCCCTATACAAAGATAAGGGGAATAGATCAAGAACCCGCACAATGGTGTAGGAGAAATTATGATGATACAATTAGTTAAACAAGGAGATTTGAAAAGTGTCTTATATTCAATTAAGATCTGAAAAGCATGTTGTTACAGAAGAATATGATTCTATAGAGTGATTTTCTAGTTTTAGCTATTTCACTACACCATACTATTCCCTCCATATTGAGTACATGTTCATGAACAATGATGTTTCATGCTTGAAGTACAATTTCATGCTAATTTTCATAAGTTAGGCTGCATAAAATCAGCAATAATGCTCGGACGCAGAAAACCCAAGATTAGGATAAACATTTTCATGTCATGGAGAAATCACACATATAAGTTTCCCATGTAAGCAATAAAGTCTCTTACACGAATACCTCAATAGAAGGGTTTGAAATTAAACCTCGAGATCAGCGGGTGATATGGGTTCATCATTGAGGAATGCTTCAGCAAGCTGATCATCAACCTCTGAGACTTTCTCAATAAGTTCGTGACGCTTTTTCATGGCAAGTTCTTTTGCATTTTCAGGAATTTCTCCAGTGACCACTATTTCACTGACAACATAAAAAAGAAAGAACAGTACACAAATAAGCAATGTAGACAAGGAGAAACACTACAGTAACCATCCATCAAAAGAAAACAGACCCTTTGGATCCCTCAAAGTGGTGAGCCTTTAAATTCACAATGTCAATCACACCCTGAAAGTCATCTTCCAAACCAATTGGAACCTGTACCGCAGCACTATGGTGTCGAAGCTTGGCTCTGGCCTAACAATCAATTCAAAAAAGGTCAGCTTCATGCAACACCTTCAATCTTCAACTAAATCAAGTGTAATAGAGCAAACCTGGTCTAGAACTTTCCAAGGATCTGCCCCCATGCGATCCAGTTTGTTAATGAAAGCAACTCTTGGCACCTCATATCTTCTCATCTGCCTGTCAACAGTGATAGACTGACTTTGCACCCCGCCAACACTACAAAACACGAGAATAGCACCATCGAGAACACGCAAAGCCCTCTCCACTTCTATCGTGAAATCTACGTGTCCAGGTGTGTCAATTATATTCACCTACACCAACAAACCAACCACAATGAACACCAGAAATTATAACAATGTCACCTTTTGTGTAACTAAACATTAAGAAAGGTAGATATTTGAAAATAATGTACTAAGTGGAAAGTAAAATGCTTGATAGTACCATTACTCAAACATCAGAGTTTGGCAAAACAAAAATTACCTCATAATTTTTCCACGTACAGTAAGTGGCAGCGGATTGAATTGTGATCCCTTTCTCTCTCTCTAAATCCATGGAATCCATTTTCGCCCCAACTCCATCATGCACATCCTGCATCTTGTGGATGCGACCCGTATAGTACAGGATCCTCTCCGTCAACGTGGTCTTGCCGGAGTCGATATGAGCGGATATCCCAATGTTCCTCACCTTCCCCATAGACTCCTTCCATACCAACTCCTTATCGTCCTTCACTCTCGCGGCGGAGCCGGCGAAGTAGCGGATGTGGATGTCTCCGGCAAGAAAGGCCGCGGCGGGGGATGGAGGGAACTGCCTCTCTCTTTTCCCGGAACAGAGTGTGTAGAAGAGGCGCGTGGCGGAGGATCGCGCGTTCTGAGCCATCACAGGGTTTATCGATATAAACCCCTGGAATTAATAAAAACAAAAATTAATAAAAGGCCGTATTCTGATTGAAATAAGGGGAAAGGGGTTGCTTTCAACATGAAAACTTTTAGATTAAAATTACAGGAATATAAACACAGAGCATGCTCCTTTCCACTGTAAACCAGGAAAATTACAATAAACGGGAAAACCCGCTCTGTAATTCCAAGAACAAACAAAAAAAACACGCAGCACTAATGTAGCAGAAACACCAGAAGAATGAATCCGAAAAAATCCAAACCTGTGGGCACTGTGGCGGTGAATTCAGGGAATTGCAAGCTCGGATGAAAAGAAGGTGATTCCGGAGACGACAGCACTGTGGCGGCGCAGTAAAAATTAAGATTTGGGGAATTTGGTGTACTGATTTGGGGTTTGGGAATATACTAGGAGAAGAAAATAAAAATTATAATTAAAGTCCTTGTAGTTTACGATTATTGGTGACCCTTTTTTTTTACCAAGCTTCTGCCTTTTTTTTTTCTTTTTCTGCAATTCTCATTTGTGTTTGTTATAAGAGTAAGACCCTGTTTAAACCAAGTTTCGACTTCGTGCTAATTTGTCCAAATTTTGCTGGATTTCTCCGAAGAGATGAAGTATAATCATTTGACTTAGGAGAAACAATGAGCAGATGTGGTGGCCGGGAGGCCGTGGAACGGCGGATCCTCCACCTCCTCCACGGCCGGCAAACCCGAACCAAGGTGGCGGAAATACACGCCCATTTCCTCCGGCACCATCTCCACCACTCCAACCAGCTCGTTTCCCACTTTGTCTCCGTCTGCGGATCCTTAAACAAGATGAACTACGCCAACCTCGTATTCCAGCAGTTTCAATGTCCCAATATCTTCCTCTTCAACTCCATGATCAAAGGCTACTCTCTCCACGGCCCTTTCGAGGATTCCGTTAAGTTATTCACCGCCATGAAAATGCGTGGAATTTGGCCGGACGAGTTCACCCTAGCACCTTTGCTTAAGGCCTGCACGAATCTCGGTGACCATAGTTTAGGGCAGGGGATCCACAAACAAGGGCATGTTCTAGGCTTTCATAGGTATTTTTCTGTTGGGATCGGTCTTGTGGAGATGTACACTAGCTGCGGAAGAATGGGTGATGCGAAGAAGGTGTTCGAGGAAATGCCTCAGAGAGATGTGATTGTCTGGAACCTGATGGTTCGTGGGTATTGTGGCGTTGGGAATGTTGATACAGGTTTTCGAATGTTCAGGCAAATGGATGAGAGGAATGTGGTTTCTTGGAATACCATGATTTCATGTTTATCGCAGAATGGAAGGGATAGGGAAGCATTGGCGCTTTTCGATGAAATGAGGAGGAATGGTGGGACTGGGATTGAGCTAGATGAGGTAACCGTTGTTACAACGTTGCCAGTTTGTTCGCGGTTGGGAGAAGTCGAGGTTGGGAAGTGGATTCACTCCTTTGCAGAGTCGAAAACCTACTTGAAAGATTTCGTGTCTGTAAACAATGCACTGGTTGATTTCTACTGCAAATGTGGAGATATAGATTCGGCCTTTAAGGTTTTCCAGAATACAGCAAAGAAGAACGTTGTTTCATGGAACACCATGATTTCTGGCCTGGCTTTCAACAATAAGGGAGAACTCGGAGTCAGCTTGTTCGATGAAATGGTTAAGGACACAAACGTGAGCCCTAACGAGTCTACTTTCGTGGGAGTTCTCGCATGCTGTGTCCATGCCGGATTAATCCAAAAGGGCCGAGAAGTGTTAGCTGAAATGCCTGTTAAGTATTCAGTTGAGCCTAGACACGACCATTATGGATGTGTGGTTGATCTTCTCGGGCGAGGCGGGTGCTTGAATGAGGCGTATGATCTGCTGCGGACGATGCCATTGATGCCGAATTCCGCTCTGTGGGGCGCGTTGCTCAGCGCGTGCCGAACTCACGGCAATATGGAGCTGGCGGAATGTGCAGCAAAGGAGCTTGTGGATTTGGAGCCGTGGAATTCCGGGAATTATGTTCTGCTGTCGAATGTTTACGCAGAGAGAGGCGAGTGGGACGAAGTTGACAAGGTGAGGAAATCGATGAGGGAGAACTGTGTTCCGAAGGCAGCTGGCCAGAGCCTGGTGGCATAGTGTTTGTTATTTTTCCATAAAACTGTTCGTTGAATCCATTTAATAAAATTTACTGAGTTCTTATTTAGTTAAGGCAATACCGTAGTACAATTTCAAATGGTGTGTTGAAATAATAACAAGGAAAGCCCTGTTAACATAAGAGTGATAATAACAGACTGGATTTTGATCTCTGGAGAACCGCCACTGAAATCCAGGCCACATGATTCTCCTTCTCGCTGTACGTTGTAGTCGCCCTGTACGAAAAGCCCTGCGGAAAAAACACACACAGAATCTGTATAATCAGAATCATGCAAAAGAAAGTAAAGAATTAATGGAAGAAAATGCTGGATGTGTATGTTTTACCTCTCTGGCTGAGGTAGCCGCTGCATCCGTTATCGAGTGCGTTTCTTACAAACCGAGTGGTGGCGCCGTTGCTGAACAGGAAGTTGGAGGCGAGGTTGTTGATGCACTTGAGCACCGCTTTAGTCTCAGAATAACAAGGTCCGTTGCAGAACTCATTGGTTGCTTCACATGGGACCTCAAGATGGCCACTCTCATCTAGTCGATGCTCGCTGTTGCATCCTTTGTATACCTGTTTTTCAAGTTTCAGACATTCAGAATTCCCTAAACATGATCATAAAACAATGAAACAAGATGAAGCATGCCTTGTTACTGAAGCACAGCAGCGAATTCGCAGAATTTCCTGCTATTTGCACTGGATTTATCTGCGCGTTTCCTGGAAAATGCATATGATCTTATCAGTTCCGATATGGTAAATGCCAGAAAGAGAATCAAAGAGTATTACCTGTGTGGATGTGAAAGAGAATGGTAAAGATGGAGAGAGTAAGAATGGTGGATGTTCTTGACAAGGTTGCCATTAGATGTGCAAGATATATTATGATCTAATGAATGAATGGGAAACAATCTATTATGACCTTAGAATGGATGAATATATATACACTCGACTTTTGGAGACTGTGAAAAAACAACTGTGCAGTTTGACCTGAGACACAAACAGTTTACTTATATAGTAATGTTGGATTGTGTTTTGTTTCTTGTGCATGAATCAATGCATGTGGCAGCCTATTATGGGAAAGGGATAGTTTGATATGGTTATTAGGCAAGTGTTGGTGAGAAGAAAAGGTAGAGGACAAAGGGTTGATTGAGCAGCCACCAACTTCATCTGGTTGTGTTGTTGGACAGAAAATGACTAAAAGTTAATAACTGTACTCAAACTGGAACTCAGTTGCATTGCATTTCCCAGATTAATAATAATTGTTTCAAGTTTCATCCAAAGAAAATTGGAAAAAAAAAAAAAGTATAATGAAAAAATGGAAGCATATAAACATGGTTAGAGATTAGAAAAGATATAAAAGGAAGCATATAAAAAAAATGTATACTGTTGCTACCCAGGATCGAACTGGAGACCTTTAGTGTGTAAGACTAACGTGATAACCACTACACCATAGCAACAGGATGGGATTAATTATTTATTAATAATAATTATACAGTTAAACATAGTTACTTTGCTGACGGACAGTTCCTTACAAACTACATATAGACCGAGATAAGATAAGAGCGAACGAACATGATTTAACACATGAAACAAGAAGACACATGATTGTTCCACGTAACAAATGTTTTTTTTTGTTTGGATGGAAGGAGTATAGTTCTTTTGTTATGATAACAAAAGATATATTTACTAGTGCCACACTTGCATCTTGTCAATTGGAATGGGATATGATTCATATGAACCATCCAGTGTTCGATAAGTGTAACAAATTTGCCAGTTTATAAGGCAATATTTTCACAACTCACATGCACTTCACTTTATTTAATTTTGCTCTTTGAAAATAAGACAATTACAAGTTTACAACATTCAGCATGACCTTCTCTTACACTTTTATGACTTTTAAACTACAAAGAGCTCAATTAACAAGGAATGGAAGTGAAAACCTTTTGAAACAAATGTAAAAACAACAGTAGGAATCTAAGTTTGCTAGCACTAAGCAAAGAAAGAATATGCATCAATATGGGACACAACCAACAACATAATCTGTGATTAAAATTACTTTATCCCCATCATCAATGTCTAATTCACCAAAAACAAAGAACAAGAGAACATCCAACAGTGAGTGATTTCTTACACAACTCCAATAAACGGAACCAAATTACGAGCCCTACTCTACTTAATGTAGTACGACGCCCATTTGAATCCCTCACCATATCCCATTTTGCGGACAATGCTACACATGAACACCTCCAGCGGGCGCACATTAGAATCAGACAGATTAACATTTCCCTTTCCCGTGGTGATTCCAGTTAGCCCCAGGTTATGGCGCAGCTCATCTTCAGAAGCTGCATAAGGGATATCTATCTTGTTCCCTAGGATGAGGAAGGGTACATCAGCCAAGGCCTCATCAGAGAGGAGGGCATCCAGCTCCTTCTTCGATTCTGCAAACCTCTCTCTGTCAAACGCATCCACCAGGTAAACAACAGCATCCACCTTCACATCACACCAACAAACTCATTACCACCACAACGAAAAGCAACATATATGAACTGCAAACAATACATAAAAGGTGCAAGATGCTTTTGTGTTCGGTAAGCTACTATTAGAACACCTTTTGGTACATCAAAGGCCCTGTCAGCGAACTTCCGAATCGATATAGGCCTCCCATGAATCAAATAAACATGGAATATGCTTATTTGGGATTAATGAAGGCACTACACATATAGGTATATGATTATGTTCAGCATGTAAAAACAGGTTCCATCTTATTTTGATCACTTGAAGGTACCTCAATTCTCAATCTCTCAAATAGAAACGGGTTCATACAAGGGTATCAAGTCTAAACCATTATCTACTCAACAGAATTGGTCAGCCTAAAGCCCTAAACAGTGAATCCATCTACAACCCTCAAACACATTGCTGATACATCCAACATAATTCAGCAAAATAATCATATGCAAAACTTAACCTCAACAAATTTCGAAACACAAAAGGCCTGAAATAATGAAAGAAGAAAAGAGCATACCTTGGCATAGTAATCTTTCCAGACTCTACGAGCGATCTGATGGCCTCCCAAGTCAAAAGCCTTGAATTTGATCTGCCCAATACTCAGCTCCTCCGACGTCGGGTATTGAGTTGGCTGATGTTGAACCAATCTCTGCACAAATTCAAAATCACACACAAATCAAAACCACAGAACAGGTTCAATTCCAACAAAACACAACAAATCAAGCCTACGCAATTCATCAAACAAGGATCAGAAGAAACAAAAAGAGATACCTCATCCTTCAACATGTGGAGCAAGGTTGTCTTGCCGGCATTATCGAGGCCCAAAAACAAGATCTTGGCCTCCTTCTGCCACAGCCCTAGCGAGGCGAGCACTCCGTAGAACCAATCGAACAGAAACATAACTGGTAAACTCTCGGATAAACCCTAGGATGGAATCCCCAAATTCCCGATCCGACAAACAGCCCCACAGAATTTTGGGAACTGGTGAGTGTGTGACTGTGTGTAAAGTGCGCTGGGTTTTTATATGGAGTGAGACAGAGGTTGGTGGCAGGTGGCAGCCCTACAGAAGACACTTTCTAGTGTGTGACTGCGTGTATTTATAAAGTCTCATTTTAAGTATGTATTAAATTTAGGTAAGGAGAGAAAATTTAGCTGCGTCATCGGGCCAACGCTGACCGTTGGATTAAGCGGGTAGCGCTCTGATTTGTTGATATATGATGCCTTTCATTGAATCGGGGCCGTTAGATTTAATATTATGTTTCCATTATAAACCATGATTTTAATTTTGTGGTAAGGCAAGAATATTTTATGAAATGTTTTTTGAAAAAATTTATTGTGAGACCAATTTCAATTGATAAGTAAATGTTGATTTTCCAACTTTTAAACATTATCTTTTATATATCAATCTTATTCATTCAGTGTATTATTGTTGAATGATATTTGCAAAGTCGAACCCTGATGTATGATACTTGGGATTCACCCTGAGTTTCCTGTCATTCGTTTCTGAACGATTTCCATGACCCTGAAGTATAATTATTCAGTTTCTCAATTGAAAAATTGTAATTTTTTTATCCACCCTATGAAATTGACATAAAATCCATAACCTTGACATTTGAAAGTCAATTGTCTGATAGTCTCTGTTTGAAAATCAATGTTCATTTTCATTTTATGTACTACTGTACTGTTTTACCTAATCCAAGGAACTGCAGCATTTCTTTACCCAAAAACATTCAACCTTAGTTACGTACAATAACTTGGAGAAGATTTCATGTATGATACGAAAACTCAAACAAAAATAACATAAAGATGATATTGACAAATACATACTATACACAGATAGCAAATGGATAACACATAAAATGTAAGCATGAGATGGATTTGCATTGGCAGGTCTATGAATCAATGAAGGCGGAGTGCATCTCTGATGAAATGCAGCTCTCTTGTCACTTGTTTCATGTCCATCCGATCCTTGGCAACTCCTTGAGAGCATCCAATCCCGAGCTTTAGAGCAGAAATGATGCATTCCTGTTCTCTGAACCTGGTTTCGACTTTGGATTCTTCTCCCGAGAGTAACAAAGGATCGACAATCTCCCAAACCTGATCGCAAAGCCCCGTCTTGACATAGTTATGCAAATCCAAGCCATCTGTAAATGCATCGCTTGTAGGTCTCCTTCCCGTGAACATCTCCAGCAACAGAATCCCATAGCTGTACACGTCGCCTTGTGTTGAAACCTCAATCCCCATTGCATATTCTGAACCAAGTTATACATACTAAATTTAGGTTTGTTACACGCTGAACCATTTTTATCATGCATGACCGTTTTTAAACCAAAATACCAGTTTATTGTAAAGGCAAAAAAAAAAAACAACTCAAAATGCAATGGTACAATTGGGGCTATTTTAGTATATTTCGGTTCTGCATGAGAAAAATGGTCCAATTGGGTAAATTTAATGCATCCATATGAAATTTACTGTATGATAACTATTTATACATGTACATATGTGTGGGATAGTAATTACCTGGAGCTGCATATCCAATAGTTCCTTTGATTGCAGTAGTGCTGCTTGAAGCTCCTAGTTGAGGTTGAGGAAGAAGCCTTGCTAGGCCAAAATCACCGACGTAAGCGGTAAGCTTGTCGTCAAGAAGAATGTTGCTTGGCTTTACATCACAATGAACAACCGCTACATGTGAGTGATTATGCAGATGATTCAGTGCTGAGGCAACATCTACTGCAATATTCAGCCTTTGGAGAAGATGTAGACATCTTGGTGGTTCACGTGGCGGATCAGGATGTAGCCACGTGTCAAGGCTTCCATTATCCATGTACTTGTAGACTAGAGCTTTGAATTCATTGCCCTTATGATCAATGCTAGAGCAGTAAGTTAAGAGAGGAACAAGATTTCGGTGTCGAAGGTTGGACAATGCCTTGCATTCTGCCTTGAAGCTCTTGGATGAGCCTCTCTTTTCAAGGTTAAGAACTTTCACTGCCACAACCTTAATCTCTCCATGATCAACAACTAAGCTTCCTCTGTACACAACCCCAAAGCTTCCTGATCCGATCAAGCTGGCCGGACAAAACTCGTTGGTTGCAAGAAACAAGTCATGATAAGAAACTCTTAACTTCTTTTCATTTGGGAGTGAGGTCATTTCTGTTCCAAATGTATCACTCTTTTTGCAAAGAAAGAGATACATAAACAATGTGATGGAAAGTACAAGCACAGAAAAGATGGGAATAAGCATGGCTTTCAAATGTTTATCCCTTTTTGTGTTTTTGCAAACTACTGGACAAGCTGGTAATCCTAGCTCAGAAATTCCACCACAAAGTTTAATGTTTCCTTGCAACATTATTTGGCTTGCATTCGCGAAAACTCCGCTAGTGGGTACCTCGCCTTCAAGGTGGTTGTAAGACAGATTCAAATACTTGAGATAAACCAAGTGACTCAAACCCTCTGGAATTGTTCCAGTTAAAGTATTATCAGAAAGGTCTAATTGCTCAATCACCTTTAAAGAAGCCAATCTTGGAGGCATTGATCCACTGAACTGGTTTCTGTGCATATCAAGAACCATAGTGACTGGACAATCACCAATGGTGGGAGGAATACATCCAGAGAGCCTGTTATGGGATACATTTAACCGCTGAAGGTTAGCCGATTTTCCGACTTCAATAGGAAGAGTGCCACTCAATGTGTTGCTTGATAAATCAAGTTGGATTGGAGAAACGTATGATCCAAACATCTGTGATGGAATAGTTCCACTAAACTTGTTTCCACCAACCTTTAACAATTGTAAACTTCGACATTTGGCAAGACTACTGCTGAGATCACCTTCCAAATTGTTGTCATCTAACTCAAGAACATATAGATTGGTCATGTTGGTGCAGAGCATTAGTGGAAAATGTCCCGACAACCGATTTTTAGCAAAACTCAAGATACTTAAGTGCTGAAGCTTTGCTAGAATTGGCGGTATGGCACCCTCGAAAGAGTTTTCCTCTGAGGTGAGAATCTCCAATTGAACAAGGCTTCCAAGTTCCACTGGGATGGATCCTGATATGTTGTTACCACCCATGTATAGTTGTGTTAGTTGAGATGATAGATTACCTATGGTATTGGATAATGTACCAAAAAAATCATTTGCACTATAAGAGAGAACCATTAAATTGGTGCAATTGGTCAAAGGCTCCAAAATCTCCTCAACATTTCCATGAAAGGAATTATGTCCAAGACTTAACCATTGAAGATTCACAAGTTTGCCAATACTAGGTGGAACTTTTCCTTCAAACTGGTTCCTAAGAAGGGCAACTCTTTCAAGATTTGTGCAGTTGGTAACTGAAACAGGTATTTCTCCATGGAAGTAATTTTCGCCGATGAATAAGTGTTGGAGATTGGGTTGGTTGAGGCCAATATTGGCTGGAAGTTTACCAGAAAGGAAATTTTGTGTCACTGAGAATGCTTTGAGTGTAGATATGTTTAATAAAGATGAAGGTATTTCTCCTTTTAGCATATTTGGTCCCAGCCCCAACGCAATCAATCTACTTAATGACCCCAGCTCAGATGGAATGTTACCCTCCAAATTGTTTTGGCCTAAAATTAAATTTGTAAGAGATGAAAGATTGCCTAGTGAAGCATGAATCTTTCCTGTCAAATTGTTGATACTGATACCAAGAGCTTCCAACTTTGTTAACGATCCCAACTCGGCTGGAATTTCTCCTGTCAAACGATTTCTACTAAGGTCTATGTATGTAAGATTTGAGCACCTGCTGAGATTTACTGGGACTTCTCCACTCAGTAAATTGTTTGACAGGTTAAAAGCCCTCAACCTAGATAATTGACTTATCTGTTGAGGTATTTCACCTTGCAAACTATTAACCTCCAAATGGATACCCTTCATGAAGCTTAGGTTTCCTATGTAAGGAGAGATGGTTCCGGACAAGGTCTTACCTTGCAAAGCTAAGCTGGTTACCCTTTGATGTCGTGTGCCGCAGCTGATTCCCGGCCATTGACAGTGATGTGTTGAGTCATTCCAGCGATTCAACAGACCGTTTGGATCATTCATGTGAAGCTTGATGTCGAGCAAGGCCATTCGATCCGTCTCGTTCCCCAGAGATGATGCAGCTGATGATGAACAGTAGTAGTGCATGGTTGTTAAGAGCACTGTCAGAATGCATGGTGAGCACCATAATCCCCAGCAAGATGCGGGATTTAGATTTCCCATTATGGAAATGTAGGAAAGTGAACTGCTCTTTTAGTTCTGTTTGTGTGGACGGCTTCAACTTGTGACCTGAAGCTATGAGTTTTATAGCAGCAAACTAGTAATTAAGAGTGTGCTTAATTTGAGTCAATATTTAGACCTGTCAAGATGATAATTTGGTGATTTTTGTGACACCTGTCTGTCAAGATGAGAATGAATCATCATCTTTCCTGCCTTACTTTGCACGGCTAATTTCAGTTTCGTCTACATCTAAATTTCACATATAATAGGATCAATAATTAATTTGTGTGCTTCAAAAAGTTAAGAGAAAAACGAGTGAAGCTAATGCTCCAAAAACTTATCAATTCTTGGTGCCATCGTTGACGGTTAATTGGGTGAAAGTCTTTTGATGCTATTTATGATGGGTGAACATCAAATGTTGATGGCCGCGGCTGAAGTCTTTAGGACATACAACTCAAGAAGAAAATACAGTCATTGTCATTGTCATTCAACAAAATTTTACAACACATTACTGATCTTTTGTTCACTACGAGGAGAACAAATATCAGTACGAAAAACTCTTCCTCTTCACTTTTCTCTACAAGTCTTGTTTACGCAAACCCAGCTTCTATATCATTTTCTAAACTCATTTGAAAATCTGGTTTAACTCAAGGACATTTTCAGCCCTAATAAATAAAGATACATGACATCTGATGTCAGAAAAGATTAAGCTTCTAATTTAAATTTAGACAGCGACTGGCTCGCCCACTGAACTAGAAGCATCAACCTTGACCTGCCACAAGAACACACGGAAATTTGGTTTAATAACCACCAACTGATTATAGGTTCGATCAAATGAGCCTACACACTGCTAGCAAACAAGTGAAATGAAAATGTGTTCTAGAGCACGTTGGGCTAAGTGGATTGTCTAGTGTACCAGTGAGAGATGTGAGACAATCTCAGTTCAGGTTCTAAGGAGGTTATCTTACTTACCTGCAACGTGTACATGTAAACTTGTAAGAATTACCTTTTAGCATTTGGTGTTCTCACATTAATTTGACATACCAGCAATAAGAGTCATATGAGTTGTTGATGCTACTTATAGTGATCATAAACCTAATTCACACCTTACTTTGACGTGTTTCAAGCCAGTCAACATAAACATAAAGCATGTGGCAACGGTGGCATGACTTTGAAGACAACGAAGCAAGCAATCTAATGAAGTGCCCTGCTCTCCCACAGTAAAGATAACTTTCTGGGGGAAAAAACGAATATCTTACCTTAGCAGATTTAAAGAGTTCATCAAGGACCTCGGACAAAGTAGGATGCGCATGAACAGCATACTTCAAGTCCTAAAAGAAGCAAGAAAATGGTAAAGCTATAAAACTTAAAATATGCCCATATAGAGCAGCATTCATTGACCAGATGATAATAGGAAATCCCGTAGACAACGCAAAACACAAATTATTTTCAGCGGAAAGGATCAAGCTATGCAACTAGGGTGAAAGGAACCCAAAGTAGTATAAGTTAATTGATCTTAAAATAACTTATCAGTCATTCAGTTAGTTTATGGGTCATGAATCATATAATCAGATTATGTTTTCTACTTGACGCAGTTGTTTTTTTAACTTGAATTTTTTTTAATATGTCTGTCCTTTACAGTAACTAATAAATTGTCCACAAGGTCATTTAAATAAAAGATCATTCTACCTGTATGCGGGTTCCCATGGCCATAGCATTAGAAGCTTCATGAATAAGGTCTGCAGCATGCAACCCAAATATGTGAACCCCAAGGATTTCACCATTGTCCGGTCTATATATTAACTGCATCACAAAATAGGTCTCAGAAGAGCCGAACTCAGAAGAATTTGAGGAATTGGGGAAGATCAGAGGAAAATAGAGTTCCCGTAGATTCTTGAAGTCAGGTTAGCTATCTTAAAAAAAATAAAAATAAAAAAGATTACCTTGGCAAGTCCTTCACCTTCATTCTCAGCAAGAGCTTTTGTGTTAGCCTTGAAGCTTGTCTTTGCAATGCTAACTTCGAATCCCTCCTTTTCAGCCTTCTCTCTTGCTTGAGGCTACAGACATTCGGAATCAACAAATAAGTAGCCAGAATCAAACTTTTAAATATTACATAGGATTTACACATATAGCAAGACATCATACATCCCATATCAGATAAATATCGAGAGAAACTGATAACTTTGTGGAAAAGATCTAGAGTACTAAGGAAATCGAGACACAAACTGCCACTGACTTGCACAAGTTTCTGTCATAATCTAAATGTAGTTAACTTTGTAGATATGAAAGAATACAAGTTCAAGTTTTAAAATTAAGCCCAGTGGAACCAGAAAATGTGAATATGTGATCCCAATTAATTCTGGCCTGTATCCAAGATTGAAGCATATACTAAGAAGTCCACAGAATCAACTATTGTCACGGAAATGGAGCCATAATTAGTTACTCCACTCCAAATGACAGAACCTTCACTAACGACTAGTTAGAGATTGAAATATATCCCCAACATAGGACAGTTTTACTAATTTTTATATATATAAATAAATTGGGTAATAATCCAAAATGGACCCCCAATATAATCCCACCCACCCCTTCCCCCCAGCGAGAATCTAGGGCAATTTTACTCTATTCTCAAATTAGGAAGAAATAGAAAATTAACAAAGGGTCCTGGAAGATACATCTTGTGAATTCAAAAACCCATAAAAAATTGTTGAAACAGTGATATTGCAATGCTGTTATACATTCAGAAATAGACCATGCATAGGAACTGGTTAAACACTTTACCTCAGTCAGCCCCACCATACTGATTTCTGGATGGGTGAAACATGCGGCCGGGATGCTTAAATGATTTAGCACATGGTCCTTCCCAGAAACTTGCTCAACAACTATAGAAAGAGGAGTGCGCCAGGTTAAAATACTATCGCTTACACTATGAGACAATCAGAAAGAAAAGTAAAACAAAATGATGGCATCTCACCTGAAATTCCTTGTGCACTTGCTGCATGAGCAAGCATCAATTTTCCATTGGCATCACCGATACAATACAAATGGGGAACCTACAAATAACAGAGTCATGTCAGTAACATTTAATGCATACACCAATGGGGAGGGGGCTGGCCATGGGTGAATCACTGACCAGTTTCCCATCAGCATCAATTACATGCATGCGTTCATCAACGGGAATAAATCCACGCTGTGTTTGTACGTTGACCTGAAACATGTGTAAAGTTAGATCTTATCTCATTTTATACAGTACTTAATCATCGCAAAGAGACAAAGATACGGTAATAAACTAACATTTTCCAGACCAAGTCCTTCTGTAAATGGAGCCCTTCCAGTGGCAATGAGTGCTGCATCAACCTGAAGTATATAGTATAACTATGTAAGAAAGACTACTACAAAGTTGCATTCTAAACAAGAAACCAAGAAAAGATAAGACTTGTTGAAGATGGTTTAAGAATAATATTAACATTGAGAAGGTTGACTCCATTTTGATGACTTCCTAGTTCATTATACTATATGCTTCTCTGCTATTCTCTACGAAGGACTCCAATTTATCAGCTCAATGATTATAACTCACCTCCAGAGTACCTTTAGGCTCCTTGGTCTTTGCATCAATTAGCTCAATTATCACCGGGTTTCCATCCTTAGCCGGGGTAATCTGTATAGCCAATACAATGAATAGACAAGAACAGGAACACATTATACTAAGAAGTATTCAGATATAAGTATAAAAAGGTGCAAGTTCTTTAGACATGGCTACAAGGTGTCTACCTTGCTGGCAAACACTCCAGTATGAGAATCAATTTTACGAGGATTTATGAGAACTCGCTGAGCCAACTTCCCTATCTCAGGATCAAAGCCAGGCATCAGCTGATCTAAAGCTTCAATGAATGTAACCTGTGCAGTAAATAGAACGTTAGCTTCAGACTAAAACTAGCAACTCACGAGATGAAGATTAATCAAATTTAATATTTCTAAGGCAAGATGACATAAAGATGGCAGTGACTAGTTTTGTCAATGACTATTAAGGTCTCCGTAAGAACTTTAAAAAGAAGTGAGCATGAGAGATGACTCCAGATTAGATAAATTATGATACAAGTTCTTCAGTTTCTAATTTTAATTAACAAACATTCCTTCATTTCTCCATATCGATACCCATCATATTCCAACTGACTTTATATTAAGTGACTAGTCTAATTAGTTTCTTTATTCGGCAAAAAATTACTCAGAATTTTGAATTCCATAATTTGTAAGCATAAGATCATTTCAACAATTCCTTGACATTTCTACAGTGCCTTGTTATTCCAAAAATAAACAACCTGGCTATGTCTTTCTTCCCCTATATTTCAGTGCTAAATTTCCTAAGACAGAAAACATGGAAGCAAAGGAATTATAATGGAATAGCTGAATAAGAGAGAACCTAAAACAATATTATAGAAATTTCCTAAAACATGTGAAGTAATAGAGTCCACAATAAGAATCTTGATGTTTGATATGACACAACATTCTCTCACCTCACTTCCAAGAGCAGTATACACATCACTGAATTCAAGCCCAATATAACCACTTCCAACTATAGCTATCCAATCAGGAACGAACTCCAGTTTGAGTGCATGATCACTGGTAATCACAGTCTTACCTACAAACAACTATCAGTAGCATCTTAGCTATCCAATATATAGCAGACAAAATAAACTAAAGAGGGGATTTGAAAGAAGTGCAGGGCCATTTCTCATAAAACTATTCTATATTTCAAAAAGAAATGCACGTATGTTCATCATTTATTAAACATTCCACTTTTCCTGTACCATTTCCAAACCTCATACCCGCATAAAGAAAAAGCAAAACCCAGATTTCCTTGAGATTTATAAGAGCACGCCACACACTAATATGGAAGCAAAGATACCTCCCCATATAAGAAAGCATTTACATAATTTGCATCGTATATTGAAACTAGCAGCTGGATCAACTGCTATGTGCATGTGTAATGACAGAAATACAAGCACTTACCATCCACTTCAATACCCTTGGGCACCAAGGGAACAGAACCAGTAGCTATGATTATGTCCTTTGCTGTTATAATGGTCTCAGAACCAACTTTCACCTTTTGTGGACCCTGAAAACAACCAAAGGTTGACAATTATATAGGGAGAACAAACTTAAAGCATTATGTGTGTGATAAACTGAAGAGCAATATTCTCAATCATTAAATATGATCCTTATCAACCAAGAACATCACTTTACAAAACTAAATTTTCAGTAATAGCTGAACTTACCAAAACTGTTCCAACACCTGTCAATATATCAACACCAAGAGCTTTCATCGAATTGGTCAAATTATTTCTAATTTTCGATGCCAAATTGCTCGCATGATCAGCTACACCCTGTCTATCATATCCAGCAGCTTCCACCTTTAATGTAAGTTCAACACCAATTCAGAAGATCAGCAAAACATACCGAAGATTGCCAGATTAAAGTACTAAAGAGACAATAGGTACCATCATTTAGCAACAGAGGGAATAAATGGCTAGTACCTGTAAACCAAAAGCCTTCATATGGTGCTCATTCTGAAGCTCCCGCATCCGCCCACTTACAGCAAGAAGAGCTTTCGAAGGAACGCAGCCTCTATTCACACAGGTTCCGCCAACTACATCTCCTTCAATGATAGCAGTTTTCAAACCCTGGAAAATCAATCATCAACCACAAATCAGAAAAAAACTCACTGAAAACACAATAAGTGAATCATTACACAGGCCAGTTAACCATTGCATTACCTTCTCAATGGCGTGAAGAGCGGCGCCGTGTCCACCCACACCGGCCCCAATAATCACCAAATCATAATCGAACTCTCCTTTCGACGGCGGCGAGCCATTGGTGGAGGATGCCGAGACCTTCAAGCTCCTCAACAAAACCTTGGAATCCCTACTCCGCGGCGCCGAGGAGGAAGACACCAATCGAGCAGCTGAAGCAGCATTGCTGAGGCCAAAGATTGCCTCCCTCTTGAGGCCACAGAAACGGAGGGATCGCGGAAGCGAAGAGCAATCGGATCTGACAATGGGGGAGGCGGGGGAGAGGGAAAGAGACATGGCGGATTGCATTTTTCCGATGATGTCGAGGGAAAGTTTTTTTCTTTTTTATGTTCTCACACAGTCACGCAGTAGAGGGTGGGGAGAAGAAGATGATGATATAGCGCGGCGGAGGATGGAACTTCGAGTGGTCCGCCCGTTGGAGGTGGCGGAGTTTACAAAGTGACAGTTGGTTTGGCTTGCTCACTTCACTGCCTTTATTTAGTTTGATGGATGAACTAACCCAAGCTGTTTGTAATTGGCGCTTTCCCAGTTTTCATCGAAATATATTCTTCTAGCGTTTCATATTTTTCCCAATTATCACCAACTTGAATTTGAGTTTGAATTAGTGAAATGAGTCGCAACGGGCTAATTGAACTAAATCAACTAGATTTAATTGAATTTTGTTGAAATGAATTGAACTAAACATCCACTTAAATTAAATTGAATTTGACTGGATTGTGCAATGAGATTGAACTAAATTTAACTGAATTAAATTAAATCAAATTCAATTGAATTTAGTCCAACTAAATCCAATAACATTGAATCCAATTAAACTGAGATAAAATAAACTTAATTGAACTGAATGCAACTAGATTTAGTTAATTGTATAATTGTGTTAATTCCATTTGAGTTAAATCGAAATGAATTAAATTTCTAACAAAATATATACATTTCACTTAAACATTAAATTTAAAATTTAATTTGTATATTTTTCAGCATATGATCCTATGGCATTCTTCATGTCACCTACATCTAATTTAGGTGATAAGCACATATATTTTAATTCTATACATATAGGTAATAGGTTTGTATATATTTGGGTGTTTTGTTATATTCCTATAAATACTTTGAAATATTGTGGTGTTAGGATGGTGATGTTGATTGTGAAATATTATCTTTTGTGACTGTGAAAACTTTTAAACTGTCTTAGGTATGAATTAAAAATATAGTTGGGTGATCGATTATTGAGAATACGTAATGCAATCTTCATCTAAAAGGTTGTTTTCTTTCTTTCTTTTATAGTTGTGTCTTGTAATTGAACATTTTAAGTCTTGGATGTGAAGTTGAAATTTCAGAGAGGTGATTCATTCGTCAATTATTATATGGTCAGTTCTGTTCTATTTTTACAGAGGTTTTGAGGTTTATAACTTTATTATAAGGCATGTCAAAAATTATGTTCTAACTTTGTCACAACTATTTTTTGGCTCTACATTGTGTGTATGAAATCGACTGAAGGATTGAATATGCCGAAAATGGGATGCCACCAAAATGCAAAGCGTGTTGTTACTAGTGAAACATGAAGTACTTCACACATGTTAAAAATGATAATGTAAATTGTTGTTGTTGTGTTAGAAATCGATACTACCTAAGATGGTATTGAATCAAATTTGTGTTCTGATAGAGTTAATAAATACAAACATTTGTACTCGAGTTTCTTTGTTCTATGCATCACCCTTGTGGAAACTGAAGTTTAAGTGAGCACGAAGGCTGGAGAGTCTGGATACTTTGTGGGAGTACAGGGAAGTGTCTAAAAAGCTAGCAATACGAATTACCCTGCCTCTCATACGATCATACCCAGTGTAGCCTAACTAATCCTAATCTAAAATAGAAAAAAGGGGATATAAATAATGGCCGCAGTAGTCAAACATTATGGCCCCGTTTGGTGACGAGAGTTTTGAAGAGCGTTTAGGTTTTTGGGTTAAATATTGACAGTTGACTGGTCAATCAGCTATTCTTGGTGTTTGGTGAAAAGCTTTTTCTAATTAGTTGTTTTGATGAAACCTCTCGTTTCTGAAACGCTAGAAAGAGCAGCGTTTACAAAAAATTAAACAAAACAATATATCAAAATATCTTTTTTATCCTTATTCTCACAAAATTTCCTTAAAACTAATAATTTATATATATTATATATAATTCAACTTTGCCAAAACTTTTCATACTTTTCATACGTACACAATATATAGATATTTTCGTACGTACGTACATTTTTCAATATTAATTTATTTTTGAAGTATTATAAATAAATACTGAAATTAAAATGGCACATGCTAAATATATATCAAAATAAATTTTTTATGTAATGTAATTCTGAAAATATTTTTTTAAATAAACGTAGATATATTATAATAAAGAATAATTATTTAAATAATAAAAATAAATAAACATATAAGTGATAATTATTTTCGATAAACAAGCAAAACACTAAAACAATAATTAATAATAAATTGTACTAATGTCTATTTCAGTCATTTAACGCATTGAAACAGCTATCAGCTAATTGTTATTTGCCAAACACTAATGTACAAAACGCTAGTCAAAACAACTAATAGAATCCGCTAACAGCTAACAGCTAATAAAATCCGCTAACAGCTAACAGCTAAACGCTGATTGTCAAACGAGCCCTATAATTCACTATGAATTATAACACCAATTCTATTCTATTCTATTGAATTTGAACATCAATTCCAATGCCTAGCAAGCACAGCAATCAAACACACCCTAAGAAGTTTTGACCGAGTACCGGTTTGCATACGTCGGGTTACGGGTTCAAAACGGGTATAAGAGACCCGCGGGTTAAATTTCCGTTCAGCTTCGAATTTCGTCCTTCCTCTCCACTCCGACAGCTCCCACGCCCTTCCCTCGCCGTTGTCGTCATCGTCGCCGCTGCAGAAAGCTGAGCTATTCAACGGTTGGATTCATTGTTGTCGATATATTTTTGAAGGTGAAGCTCTCATTTTCTTCAAGAATTCCGTCTAATTACTTTGTGTTGTGAGGCTCATCTTTTAAAGTAGGCTGTTGTCAAAAGGGACCGGATGCTCTAGTGTGTGTATATATTTAGTCATTTTCTTTCCTTGATTTTGGTTGTAACTATAGTTTTTGAGATTTCTTCTTCACATAACCTTTTGCGAATGAGTTATGTATGCAGTAAAAAAATGACATCCAATGTATGGTCGTTTTTTCTATAAACTTAGTTGCTTGAAATCTGTCTCAGTGCGGTTATTTTGGGGCATCTGAAGTAGTAGGTCATTTAGAGGAGTAAGAAAATGTATAAAGTCTATGGATGATTCTAAATAAATGGTTGGTTGGTAGGTCTTGATTTGATACAACAGATCAAGATGGGGCATTTATATAATAGAGTCGATACTCTCATTCTTTACTGCTATAGTTATGAGACTGTAATGTCCTAATTAAAAGTTATTTTTCTTGGATTTGACTTGTTTTAGTAGTCAATGTCTGGTTCTAGTTATAGAGCTATTTGATGCTGAAATAGATGGTGCCTTATGTAGCTACAACTGTTGTTCATTGATGGCTTTATAGTTACAACCTATCATTTTTGCAGAACTAAAATTAGATGTTGTTGCACTCCCCTTTTATGGTTTCTCTTCTGGAGCCACTTGCAAAAGGTTATGTAGAATCAATTGTTTATGAACTTTTTTCCTGCCTTATATAGTTTTAGTGATACATGTTCTGATTGAACTGTGCACCTGTATTATTGAGTCTTGTCACTGTATGACCGTGTGTGCAGAAATTCAGGATCATTGCTTGCTCTCTTTGGCCTTTTTATCCTTTTACATTTATAATCAAAATGAACCCTGATATTGCCTGGCATTCTTTTACATTTACAGGAATGAGCTTGGAACATTTCAAATTTTTGGTCTTGTAATTTTGACTCTTAAAACTGGAATTTGAGAAGTAAACTTTTCTATTTCTGTTAATCAGGTTCAATTCTTTTTTTTTCTTTTTTTTTTCTTATCTTTTCTTGAATTTGTTATTTGTGCGTAAAGAATGGTATGTTAGGGGAGAATCTTATCAGTAAAAGATGCGAGGAGACAATTGGGTTTCCTTTAGGGAGCATTGGAATAATTATACCCGAGTCTCTCAGTTTTGAGAGATGGAAGTAGAATTAATTAGGTGGTTAGCTTTAGCATTTCAGCATGCTAACCTATGAGTGTTTCTTTTCAGGGGCTTCTGAATGCATTAGCAAAATTTATCTATGTCTGTATTGCATTAATTAAGGTAAAATTGTTACTTTTTGTGTTCTGTACTGCAGGAGGTGTGTTATTTTCCTCCAGGTTTAGAACTTGGATTTCTTGTTGTTGTAGCAATGGATTTCTATAATGGATTTCTTCTGGTTGTTGTCTTGTTGTTGTTGCAAAGGATTTCTATGATGGATTTCTTCTGGTTGTTGACTTGTTGTTGTAGCAATGGATTTTGTATGGATTTCTTCTGGTTGTTGACTTGTTGTGACCTTCTCGATTTTAGTAAGGAAAAACCCACACGATGCATCATTTTGGCAGTAGTGCAAAGTTCATATCCACACGATGCTTTATTTTAAAGTCTGCTTTAAAAGTATTACTCCCTTAATCAGGTTCAATAACTCAACTCTGTAGCTCAATTGTCATAGGACTTTAAATTACACATATATGAATCCGACTCTTTTCCTGGTCATTCTTTATGTTTCGGAGAAGAAAGGCACCTGAGGGGAATCAGGTTATAAAACAATTCAATAAATACTGCATAAGGATATGACTAGGAATTATTCACACCATAATTATGTGTTAAAATGATGCATGTAATTATAACGAAAATTTTGTAATCATACATAATTTACATTCTCATTTTGTGGTTTATCTTATGTACAAAATTATAGCTTACCATTAGGGATGCATTTACTGTGCATGTCTGGAATGCTGGTGAGAAGGATAGTTTTCAACTTTTTACTGATGCTGTTGGGTTGCTTTTTTACTTTTTGAATGCAATCTAATCACTGGTGCTATACTACTGAGATTTTGACATTTCAGTGTAGAATCAGTGCTGCAGACCCACCCGAAATTTTACTGAGTGGATGAAGGTAGTATATAGTGGGTGAGATAAACCTGGGGACTGGGGAGACATACTGTGTAATAGAGTTCAAGAATGTTTATGGTTTGTTGAGAATGTTGCAGAATTAGTGCACTTTTTCTTGCCAAGCTTTAGAATCAGATTAGTTATCTTAAGTTGGTTTGCAAGTTGGATTGTGATGATTAGAGGTGGTTTTGTTTCTAATTTACTCGGCAACATGAATACTAGTTGCCAAATCTGTGATGGAGAGAATTAGTTCCAAAACTAGTAGCTTTCTGCATTTCTGTGCTTTTGTTTCTCTTGCTGACATCCATATATATGATGATTTGTTATGTAGTTGTACTAATAAAAGGAACTGCCAAAATAGACTGATTACCTGCACAAAGAAGGAGAAATTGTAGTGTTTGAAGCTTAATTTGTCCATTGTTATTTTGGAATTTGTAGACTCAGCTGTCTTTAATCCCAGTCCACATCCATAGTCAAGTGAGTTCGTAAACTAAGTTTGGAGCAATGGTGTGTTATCTGTCTTTGATACTTTCATGCATTTGTTCTTGTAGTCTTTGGAAGTGCTTCACCTAGAATATTGGGAATGGGCCACATGAATAGATGTTAGTGGTAGATGGATACAACTTATCTAATTTTACTCATGGATTATTTTATTATCAGTGGTTGCTCAGGCATCATCCTCTTTGATGTAGTTTCTTTCTTGTGTTGTTTGATGTATGACTTAGGTTTAAATTATTTATTTATTTTTCTGTTTCTTACGGAGATATATTTGGAGCTAGTTTTGGCTTATTAGTTGTAAGAAAGTATGTCAGCTATACAATTTGGAGATTATTCTGTAGCTTCTAGGCTACAAGGATTTTCTTTTAAAAACATTAAGAAGCAGTCAATGAAGGAAAGGAACAAGATGTAGGACTGGGAAGGTTTGGAGTATCATTTACAAATTGTCTTGCCTTTGTGCTGTTTATGAACTGGTGGATCCTGTAGTGCCTTGTGCACATGAATGGCACTCTGCAAAAAGTTTGTTATCGATGCATATGTTAGCAGTTGCAGTATAAGGCATATGTTAGCAGTTTGTTATCGATGCATATGTTAGCAGTTGCAGTATAAGGCATGATAAAGACAAATCTGTATATGAACACCTTCCCTTGTGATCCAAATGAATATGTCAACAAAGTGATCATCTGCTGTGTCTCGACTTGTGCATGCATATTCATAATAGTGTCTATCACCTCAAATCTATTCCAACTCTGATTTGTTAAATATGGTACACCCGGAATGGATGTTGCCTCAGAATCGTTTATTTGGTGGTAAATGCTCTTTTGTGAGCTCAAGGTTCAAGTTGTACTTGAACAAGCTTTGTACAAACTCTATGATTTGAATTCGTTTGAGGTGCCCTAGGAGGTTCCATTCTAATTTTTTTTTTGAGTTCAGCCTTCATGCACTAATGATATCTTTCTCTATCTTTTGCCTTCATCAGCTGGCAGTTCATTATAAATTTAAAGTGCCTCATCTTTGAAAAAGACGACGCTGTTTTGGAAAGGTGGGCAGGTAAAATTGGACAGACGATCTGATCTCCTCAAATTCTGGACTACCAAGTCAGAGAAAACAAGAACACGAAAAAGAAGCTCTTCTTTTTGTTCCAGGTAAAAGCTGAAAGTTGTAACTCTTTCAATTTCATGGCATATTCATTTTATTATAAGAACCCAGTGATAGATAAGCAATTTTGGCTAAATGGAACCAATCACGAACAAGTATAAAAGAAAATAACAGAACTTGCAAGATATTTAAGAACAAAATGGAGCTCCGATTGTTTTAGTGCCCATTTTCATTTCTGTTACCATTTTATTGTTGCTATCAAAGCTTCTTGCTTGAAACTATTGTAATCCCCGAAGTCACCACTGGATTCTTTTGCTGTTTTAGTGTTCACAGGCTTATTGGCGCAGTTGACACAATTTTTTTAATAGCTGTACTCTTATTCTATTTACTACTCTTGGATTTTTCAGATGAACTTTTGCAGAATTTGTTTGTTTGGAATCCTAGTTGCTGCTTTATTATTGCTACTACTTTATGGTTTTGCAAACGACAGTGAATTGATAGATCTTGTGTTGGTCAAATCAAATTTGAATTTGAATTCAAATTTGATCCAAATATATTTTGGTTTTTTGTTGATGTTCTTCTATTGTTCTCCAAATTTTTAAAATTGTATATTACTTTGAAATTTTCCAGAGCACACTTATTTAAAAACCAACACACAGAAACATGGGTAAAGAGGATGGCGTTAATTTGTCCAGGAGATCTGAAACTATGGATGCCGTTGGCAGTAGTGGTTTAGCTATCTCCACTACTGATGCAATCCGAGCATTTCTAACAACATCCTGTGATGACCTTAACCTCCCCAAGGAATTGAGAGACCTTGCCTCCTCCCTTAATCAGCAGCCCTCTGTGTCCTACAAATCTCTTAAGTCGATATGGATCCAAAGTGACAGTAAAACTCGGCCAGAACTTCTCAGCTTACTTGCAGGTTCCAATTTCGTTTTCAAGAGTCCCAAGCCTAGAGAAAAGGTGGTAGATGATTGACAAGATTTAGCATTGTTTGCTTTAATGTTGTAAATTATCATTATTCACTGATGTAATATTACTTGTTTTAAAGAGTGAGGAACTTCAGGCAAGACTGAGGAAATTGGCAGTGTTGGAAGAGAAGAGAGAGTATGCAGAATTGGTGAAGGATATTACGCCCAGGACGCCTGTAGAGGAGCCTTTCTCTTCTTACAAGGACCAATTAGGGTTTGGTAAGGCTTTCCTCGACTTATTTACTTCTATTTCAGTTCAAACATGACTCTCCGAGTTGAAGAAAGAGTATCACCTTTTGGCCCTGATTATGTTAGGTTTTGTGTGTTTAGGATGCACTGATTATTGAAGCCTATAGTGGTATCACGGCATTTATGGGCCATATACTGCTGTCTAATTAATGTTCAGGTATATTGGTTAATAATGTTGAGATGTCAGATATATGTGCTCGATCTTATTGATCAGATATTATCATGAACCAGAAGTTAGTCTATCATTTGAAGAATGCATTGAAAAGTTGATGCGAAGGTTAAACCCTTAATGAGTTAAATCAATCTCACACTGTGAGGTTTTAAAAGGGATAGAATGGGCTAGTGAACTGTGTGAGGAAATATGAAATGAGATGGCTACAAATCTTTTAACAGTGAGCACAAAGAGAGTAATCTCTAGTTGGCCAGTTGCTCCATGCCTATCTTTGTCTATCTGAGATTTTTGTAGTTAGTGCAAAGGAAATTGAATTTGATAAAATGTGCAAAAGGTGTGTTGGACAAGTATCATGAGACTTGATTCGTTAAGGTTCGATATTAGGGTTTGATTTTTTTAATTTGAGATCTATCAGCCAAGAATCTTTTGATTACCGATTCAATCATCCAAAAAATATGTTAACTGATTTGATAACTGTAAAACGAAAAATCCTGAGATCCTTATATTGCAGTCATATACTCTAATTCCTTCCTCAGTACATTAAATAAAAAAGGTAGAATTAGATATTTTGCTTATAACGCTGTGCATAGGCTAGCAAAAGCCTAACCATATTAGGATTAAGGATTATCCTATCAAAGTAACTATGTTGACATACTTTTTGTTGGAACCTTTTGATCTATTTGGAGTGGTTGATATAGTTCTTACAGAGGAAAAACCCTTTAAAATGTACGTGTACATAGGGTGTTAATGGAAATCCATTTGATTGTGCAGCAGAGGAAATGAGATTATTTTACATTTGGATGCTCATGTAAGTAGGCATCATAAACCTGTTATGACAAATTTTATAGTAAGCTGAATGATTTTACTGGGCTTTGGTGGGGTGGGAAAAGGAAAAGTTGAAGATGTGTATATGTCCAACTTTGCTGTTGGCTTGATTCTCAGGATGATTTTAAAGCAATGTGATATGAACTCTTCTCACTGGCAGACTAAAAAATATCCTCATATATTTGAAAATGCGTGTTCTCAAAAGTAACAGAACACCTTTATTTTTCGAGGAGTAGAACTACCACCTCTTTTTCTATCTCTGTACCATCTTCTAGAATTATTTTCCTTTACAAATGCATTGCTGTCTGTGAGCATGTTTTTTCTTTTTGGTGTTTCTGAAAAAAATTCACATTTTTTGTGACAGGTCTGCACGTTGCTGTTACTATGTTTACTGGATATTTAGTTGGATATGCTACATTTAGAGCCCTGTTCAACCGTAATGTTGCTATGGTAACCTCCTTATTAGTTGAGGAACATTTGAAAAAACCACTCCCTCTGCTCCACGGGTCTAATTTCTTACATCCCATACCCTTGTTAACATGCCCATGTGATCCATCATTTGATAACTCATAACCAATAAGCAGAATAAAAATGGTAGTAAAAGGTGATATTTATTAACTATGTATAAATCTATAACATGAGTGGAACCGAGGCTGTGTATTCATGCACCCCTTGAAAAGCTTTGTCCACTTTTTCTAACTTGGCCATCATCTATATGCCTTTTGTTATCAGAGCGCTGCAGGGGGCATCCTTGGTTTGGTTGTAGCCATGCTTGTTGAAACGCTGCTTTTTATTATTCGATTTTCTGATCATGAGCAGCAACCTAAGCCTGCTACATCAGGGGCTAAAAAAGATCAATGAGCAGTTCTTAAAGAGGTTTGCATATTATTTGTCCATATCTCTATCTTTCTAATCTTGGTATACTTACATTTAACGTGGGATTCGGTGGTCATGAAATATGTTCCCTTTGCTTGCAGGCTAGAAATCTGCAATTCTCAGTTCTTCGATCAGTGACCAACAGTGCCATTAAGTTAATGATTGCGATTATTGCTACTCGGGATTTTAGTAGAAATTACTGTATTTACGAGAATCCCTTCCCTCTATACTGTTGATGGAAATGGAAAGTGCATGATAGTAGAAGAAAGATAAGGACTAGCTCACTGTTAAAGTGTGGAATGGCCTTTTGCGCAATTTTGCTTCTTGGTTAGTAGACTTTCTTAGAAACATCTTTGTTCAGTGGATTTTAGATGGGCGCAGCTAACTTTGTGATTCCAAGTACTCAACTCGTATCTTTATTAAAAATTAGTCTCTCAGTCACTCTTTGGTATATAGTTATTTAAGCTTTTTAAAATTCTTGTTCATTTGGTTTCTGTCATTTTCTATGTTGAAAAATGATTAAAAGGTGAGTATACCTTTCTGAAGTCAAGTGGATGTCCAAAAAATGACTCGGAATATGAGAAAAACACCTGTCAGATAAAACAGCTAAAACCAAAATATTTTAATTTTACATTCATCTCAAACAAATGGCCAATTGAACAATGGATAGACGTGATCTTAGCTAGAGAGCTTGAACCATCTATATACAGTCAAATCAAGCAGCACTAGAAAGGAACCAATAAAACAACATAAAAGTTCAAACTCACAAACAACAAGATCATTTGAGTCTACCAGAATACATATGCATCATTCAAGATTAATGATCTATTAAACATTAGAGGTGAGTGTCAGATTCAGTTTGACGCAATACTCTGTAGCCTAATATTAGGCTTATTTGTGCTTTGTATAGTCTTGTAATAGTTTTACCAATGGTTATATTTTTTTCAAACAAAATTTAATAAACATTCTTAATACTAAACTACCGATTTCAGACCATCAAATTAAAGTTACTCTATGAACTTTTTTTAAAGCATCCATCAATGCCGGACCATATGACCACCACAGTCGTAACTCAAGATTAGGGATGACAATGAATTTCCGATCCAGTCCAAATCCATGGATTTAAATCTATTTTTGACGGATATGGATGTTAAAAAATGAAATCCAACGGATATGGATCGGATACAGATTTATAGTTTGCGGAGCGGATTTGGATATGGATTTTGTCGTAAATATCCATATCCAGTCTATATCCAATCCATGGATCCATTTAATATATAATAAATAATATATATTTAATAATATATTAAATAATTAAAATTAAATTAAAAATATATAAAGCAACCTATGGTTAGATACTAACATGTAATCTTCTAACCCTAGCAATTCACTGTTTGGAAGAATATATCAAGGGAAAAAGAAATGGACTTATACTTATACTTTGGACTAGTTTTTCCACGTTTTTGTTTTTAGCACATTGTGTACTTTGAATCACTTGATTGCAATTTTAATTTCATGAATTTTTATAGAACTTATTTTGGAATTTATTCAACATTGTATAAATTGTAATCCATATGTGGATATGGATATCCGTGGCGGATATCGATTCAGATGTTAATATTTTAGATCCAACGGATTTGGATCGAGTATGGATTTAGGCACCAACAAGCGGATATGGATATGGATATAGTCAAATCCAATTCATATCCAATCCATTGACATCCCTACTCAAGATCTTTAAAATATGGTAATTATATGGAAGAGAGTTTCACACTTAAAAATTACTTTCTTTAATATTATATACTTTAGATAAAAACACGACGAAACACATCAAAATAGTAAGGCCATGTTTGCTAGAGCTTAATACTGAACTGAAGTTAAAATTGATGTATCGAAAATAGAATGGCCCTGTTTACCAGAGCTTATCTGTAGATCAGTTCAGTTCAGTTCAGTTCAGTTCAGTTCAATTCAGTTCAGTTCAGTTCAATTCAGTTCAGTGAAAATGCAATTTGATGAAATTCAGGTTAATTCAGTCATGCTGATTCCATTTTTCAATACATCAATTTTCAGTTCAGTTCAGTACATCAAGAAATAAGCTCTAGTAAACAGGGCCAATAAGTATGACTGAATTAATTTAAATTTCATCAAATTGCATTTTCAAGTTTAGATTTGATATGATGTACATATAAGAACCGGGCCAAAGGCATGGATTGAAATCATCAAAAACCAACAAACGGAGAAACCACGTCCGAAAACCAGAAACCGCCAACAGCATTGATCTCCACGTACATTTGGATAAACTCACAGATGAGAGTCAACCCAGATTCCTCTGTTAAATACTAAAAAGCACCAAACAGGTACCCCACCACCACCACCGCCGTTACCGACTCATTTTTCACACAGCCACACACTGACACACACTATAAATAACAACGTTTATCCATCCCTTCCACCCACAACAGCACAAAACAACACTAACTCTCACTGTAAATCCATGGCCGGGATCGTGAAAAAGGAGCGCCGGATTCTGGTGGCGGTCGACGAAGGCGAAGAGAGCGCCTACGCTCTGACGTGGTGCCTCGACAACATCGTGAACAGCGACTACAGCGACACCCTCGTTCTCGTCTACGCCAAGCCGCCTCGCCAGGTCTACTCCTCCCTCGACGGTTCAGGTTTCTTCTTCTTCCCCATTTTCCTTCTGTAATTAAGCTAATTATCGAACAGACCTAAATTCGAATTCGATTTGGGTTTAAATTTTCAATTGAGATTTGGCAGGGTATTTGTTTTCTGCGGATATACTGGAGACGATGGAGAAGCACGGGACTAAGGTGGCGGAGCATGTTACTGAGAAAGCTAAGACGCTGTGCGGCGGTTTTAGTGACGTAAGCATCCATTTTCTCAGCTTGATTTCAATCAGATTTCTGGATAATTATCTGATCGGTTGTGAGTGCGGCGAACAGATAAAGGTGGAGACGAAGGTGGTGGTCGGCGATGCGAGGGACGTGATCTGTGAGGTTGCAGAGAAGCTTCACGTCGATTTGGTGGTCATGGGGACCCACGGTTATGGAATCATCAAGAGGTGATTTTTTTTTAAAAAAATATTTCAATCAATCAATTTGATGATTATGTTATTGTATTTATGGAGAAAATTTGAATTTATTTTGGCAGGGCATTTCTTGGAAGTGTGAGTAATCATTGTGCACAAAATCTCAAGTGTCCTGTTTTGATTGTGAAGAAACCAAAACCTCATCAAACTTGATGTTGGATTATTCTATGTTGATCTTTTCCTTGTGGTTTTGCTTTCGTTTTCTTTCTCAATGTATTAGTCCGTGGCGAATGTTAAATGCAGTTCAGTTCGGTTAATTTGATTTTGGTTTTGATTTGATTAAATTTGTTTGCTCTGTTTATGTTACGTTTGATCACGCTATATTTATTTACGTACAAAGAAATTCGAGATCCTGATTGCAAAGAAATCAATTCTCTCATATTCATATTCTCGGTTAAGTAATATCAATTCCAACAAACCCAAGAATTTACTTCTTCCTCGGGAGAGTGCCGGAGTGATAATTATTTTCAAATTTCAGAATTTATCCAAATTTCACCTCTTATTTTATTTTCCAAAAATCTATTCGAAGTGTTAAATTTTTTTTCTTGATCAAGTGTTAAAATTATTAAAAATTAATAGACGTATAAAAACAGAAGTTCTCGTTTTCACCATTGTATTGTATTAGTAGTGAATCACAAGGACAAATTGTACCGTGCTGGATTCCATTACATCGCAGATAAATTAGTATCCCATGATAAAAGGAATTTAGATTTTCCTGAAAATAGTAGAACTAATTATCTCATCAGTAAATTTATTAACTGGGGTTACCTCGATTATTCTAATTGAATCAAATTTATTTGATGTAAAAATCACGAAGACTTTGATTTACGTGTTCATTGCAAACTATCTATGCATGTGTGCACAGATAATATTAAGGCCCTGTTTGCCAGAGCCTTCAATACATTTTTCAATACATCAATTTTAGTTCAGTTCAATTCAGTTCAGTTCAGTACCATTAAGAAATAATCTCTAGTAAACATGTCCTTAATTCCCAATGGAAACAAAATATTTCATTGAGAAACAAAAATTTAAATCATCCGATTATATTTTGATAATTAGCAGATAGAATTTTAAATTAAATATAAGATAAACTCAAGGAATGGAATCTTAACTCAATCTTACAGCAGATTTCTATCTTCTAACCGCAGGATCCCAATCCAAGATTCTTGATAAACAGTAGACATTTAATTTTACCTTTTTTTTTAAAAAAAAAAAAACTCTTTTACGTATCCTCATCATCACTACTCTTAAAAAACATTTTTTGCTTCTTAATATCAGATATTTCCAGGCTGCATTAATATGCATGCTGAGGTGAGGAACACATTTGCACAAGATGAGGCTTCATTTCAACACAATGAGTCTCTGCTTCAGGCTGTTGATCCGGCCTCTATGCTTCATGATCCTCCTCGTACTTTCTCTTACCTTATTCTGTTTTTCGACATAAAACCATGTTTTGCATTTGATTATTAATTAACTGAGAATATAAATATGTGTTAATTAGGCATTGGCAAGTTTCATGGTAGTGAAAGTGTGTGTATTGGTGGAGCAATTTAAGGATGACGAGGTTTTGCAAGCACATCATCTGCGAAACAAATCTGTTGCGGCAGTTGAGCACACTGCGCAGATGATCGCCCCGATGAATGCATCGACTGCGAATCTGGCTAGATATCTCAGTTCAGTCCTAAATGGAACTGCACTCTCATTTTCCACTGTCCAACAAAAGGTAAAAAGCTGTTATTTTCAACTTATCTGCACTTCAGTAACTTTTGTTTTGATAACATTTACCTTACTTCAGTTTAGGTTATCTATTTTTGTTGTTTTTCACCATTTTTGCATTTAGTTTTATGACTAACATTTTGATGGTTTGTTGAAATTTTGATTGGTTTTCGCTATAGGTTGCGCCATCCTTGTTTCAGACACTCTTAACAACCCCGGATGTAACCGAGGTTGGATACAGTGGATTCAATGGACTAGGATTCGCGTACTTTAAGGATAATCTACACACCTTTGCTAGGTTTTCAAACTCTTCTGAGTCTCCAGTAACCTATACGCAGCCTGCGAATCGCGAGACAGGGGAGCTGTTTGGAGAAGCAGCCTTGTATAATAACTCTACTCATAAGTGGAACAGAACAAAAGGACCATTTCCATACTTGCAGCTGGAGGAAGGGAGCAATGGTGTTGATCTCGTGTTCTCGAATGTGTTTCGAATGGATGGAAGAGGAGAGGTTTCGATGAAATTTCCCGCGCAAAAGGCCGTTGAGAAGTTTAATCATTTGGATTTGAGTGGCGGTTTGTTGCACCTTGCCACGAATGGCAAAGTTCTGATGCAGACAAAGCTTCCTGAGGCTGAGATACATGTGGATAATACAACACTTTTTCTGAAATGGAAGAAACAAAATGGTGATTATGATAGCCAGAGAAATGCTTCTTGTCTTTCTGGAAATGGGAATTTTGCAGTGAAGATTAGCCATAAGCAGCATGAGTTCTACTGCTCAACTGTAAAGCTTGCAGGAATAGATTCAGTAAGTGAAAATCATTCGATTCTCGAAAGTTCTTTTTGTGTCTGAATGTTATGTACCTAAATCTATTCAGTTATTTTTTTGATTAGGTATATGTTCTGACATTTCCAGTGAAAGATGGAATGGAATCTGCTGCCCTTGCTCGATACACGCTAGCCTTGCTGATTCTAGTACTCATGCTCCTAGGAATCATCTTCTCACTTTGCCTGTTCATTTTTCTGATCCTGAAAGCTGCAAGAAGAGAGATTGTGCTGTGCAATGCACTCATACAACAGAAGGAATCGACTCACCAAGCCGAGCGGAAAAGCATGAGCATGAGCCATGCTTTTGCCACCAATAGTCACGATTTACGCACTTCCCTGAAAGTTTTAACCGTCTTGGTTGAAGAATGCCATGAGGAAGTTGTCTCGAAATCCCGTTTGAAAACCAACTTGACAAAAATCAATGCTTATGTCCAGGATCTCTTAGGCAAGGCCCTCATTTTACATTTCAATATGTTCTCATCATTCTGTTTCCACTTATCTGCACTTTAGTTTAGAAATGTTACATTTACATTACTTTCCTTTCTTTGTTATGAATATTTAGGTCTTTTGAGCAATGTTCTTGATCAAAGTAAGATTGAAGCTGATAAAATAGAGCTGAAAGATGAAGAGTTTAACCTGACACAGGTATTGGAAGAGGTTGCTGACAGGTTCTACACGGTCGGCCTCAGGAAAGGGGTGGATATCTTACTAGACCTTTCTGATGGCTCAGTCCTCAAGTTTAGCCACGTTCGGGGCGATAAAGAAAGGCTAAAACAGGTGCTGCTGAACTTGCTGAGTAATGCAACAAAGTTCACTTCACAAGGACACGTTGTAATTCGGGTAACCGTGCAAAAAAGAAGTGAAGAGAATGCCATTCTTGTTCATAATGACACAAGCCTGCTAAACCGAATGTCGAGGCTGTGGTGCACTAAGGCTAGTGCCAATGACATGGCTTCATTTCTCCAGAATCCAGACTGTATGGAGTTCATATTTGAGGTCGATGACACGGGCTGTGGGATCCCAAAGGAGAGGCGGAAATCCGTGTTCGAGAACTATGTTCAGGTCAAGAAACATGATTCTGGAAAAGAAGGCTGGGGTCTAGGGCTTGGCATTGTTCAATCTTTGGTAAGAACTTTCCCTAGCTTGTTTTCGTCGTGTGTTTGTTTATTTGTTTAAGATGGATGTGTTGATGAATCTGTTCTCATTTCAGGTGAGAATGATGGGGGGAGAAATTAAGATTGTTGAGAAGGAGGGAGAAGAAATAGGGACTTGTTTCAGGTTCAACATTTTCCTGATAGCTTCAAATCCTGTGTCCAATCCTGGAATTGGTGATAATGAAAACCTTAGGAACCGTTATGGTTTACACAAAGTGGATGGATCATCTCATGTTGTCCTCTTACTACATGGCAAAGAGCGGCGAAAGATTTCAAGGACATTCCTCGAAAACTTTGGCATCAGGGTTTCTGTTGCAAAGACAGGCAGTGAACTAGAAGACATTTTACGCGAGCATACACAGCCGAATCTTTCTGAAAAATCCGAGGAAGGATGTTCAGGGACTAAAGATGGACATGATTCTAGTTCTCCGAGCTTCGTGCTTGTTGTGATGGATTCTGCTGTTGAAACATCTTCAGAAGTGAATTCAGTTTTGTCGAGTTTCAAGGAGAATCGCAGTTTTCCATGTAAGATTGTGTGGTGGGAAAATTCGCGCAATCAGCATATTCAGATCCCTCCTTATGACTACATCCTATCAAAGCCATTGCATGGCTCAGTTCTGTATGAAATGCTGGGACTTGTGCCTGAATTCCATGGTGCATTTCTGCCTAGCTCATTCAGACTCAAAGATGAAGCAACTGAAATAAAGTACATTTGCTCTGATCCTGGAAATTCCAGCTATGAGCTGCAGGAGATTGTTGTCGAGGAAGAAGGGCCACTTGTTGGGAAGAGCGTGTTGGTCGTGGATGATGATCGCGTTCTGCAGAGAGTGACATCAGCTAAACTATCACAGCTTGGAGCACGCGTCGATGTTTGCAAGAATGGGAAAGAGGCAGTTGACCTAGTTTGCCAGTGCCTGAATGATGAGGGGAATAGTACTAGTCCTAAAAGCCAACCATATGACTACATATTCATGGATTGCCAGGTATGTTTCTTTGATGCTTCATAAGTAGTGATTATGATCGAGTAGTGGTGAGAGAAACGCTGTGTGTTGCAGATGCCGGTGCTGGATGGATACGAAGCGACGAGGTTGATAAGGGAGGAGGAAAAGCGGCATGGCATTCGAATGCCGATTTTTGCACTGACGTGTAATTCCTCGGACGATGATGAGAACACTAGGGATGCTGGGATGGATTATCATTTGGGCAAACCTTTTAAGCTTGACAAGCTCATGGAAGCTCTTAGGATTGCTAAGAGTGCAGAATGAAAACTTGGGGTAGTTTTTATTGTAATATTTTTAGACATTTCCCTGTTACTAGCTCGATACGGAACCTTCCTTTGTAGGCCATTGGACATTCTATTACTCTTTCTTGCTTATATAGAGTACCTTATTCCTTTGTATATATACATTACTACTAGAGCTGTCAATTCAGACCCGAACACGAAAAACCCGACCCGACTGACCCGACACGAATGACCTTTTAACCCGATTAAAACCCGAGAATATTAGGTCAAATTCGACCCGACACGAACCCGACACGAACCCGAATAAATTTTAACCCGACCCGAACCCGAGAATGACCCGAACCCGAAAGTGACCCGAACCCGATTTGACACAAACCCGAAAATGACCCGAACTCTAAAATTAAGTTAATGAACTAGCAGTAGTAATAGAATTGGTGTAAAAATGTTTATGATCACTGCAATTTGCTTTCCATAAAAATGTTTATAAATATATTTATGATCACTGCAATTTGTTGAATGAATTATAGGAATAATTTGGTGGATTACAGCAATTGTTCAGTAAAAAATAATACATTTATTACAAGAGCATATTTTCTCTAGTAGAGTTGATATATATATAAGTATAAAAATATCAATTCAGTATATTGTGTATATTAATATTTATTTCAATTCATTTTTGTTTTATGAAGATCATGTCGTCATAATGACTTGAGCTAAATTGAATAATCTCTGGCGACGATACAATTTTTAACTCATCAAGTATAAAATTGGATTGAACTATAAGGGAATGTAGTGAAACTCAATTTAGTTCCAGTGTTTATAGAAACTCAATTAAGATTTGATATTTTATTATTTAATTTTAATTTACTTGTTAGTGTTTTTAGAAAATCAAGTCAGTTTGATCTAACACTAGTTAAACTCAATTTATCCAGTATTTATAGATAATCAAGGAATATTTGATCTTTCACTACTTAAATACAATATACTAGTTACATTCGTTTATAAAAGTCAAGTAATATTTGACCTTTAATTATTTCTATTCAACTCATAGTAAACAAAGTCAGTTAATGAAGTTCATTAATTGTCGAAAGTAACAAATTAAACATTAATCACTAATTTATAGAGAATCCCTATTTTTGAATAAATATAAGTTACTTGATTATTATAAATTGAGTGATGGTTAACAGTTGTATAGTTAAATTGAACTTAATTAATTTTGAATAAAGTCGAGTAATAGTTGACATTTGGTTAGTTAAATACAATTAAGTTAGTGTGTTAGCACTAAAACTCAGTTACGTATGGAAAGTCAAGTAAGGTTTGCCATTTGATTAGTAAAATTCAATATAAATTATTTCATAGTATTTATAAAAAAAATTAAATTAAATGTAATATTTAGAAGTAACTAAATTTATTTTTAAGTGTTTATTGAAACTAAATTAAGGATTAATTTTTGGTAAATTTATTTCAATTTAGTTATCATTGTTAGTTAAGCAGGTTTCCAATTCGATTAATTACATCAATTTAGTGGGTTTAGGGTTTAGTGGGTGGGTTTAGGGTTTAGTGGGTTTTGAACTTTGGGGTTTGGGGCTTTAAGACAAAAGTAAGCCCATCAAATATGCTCAATTCTAATATCAAAATCAACCCAATAATTATTTCATTTCATGTTATTTTGGTGTTAATATAAAATAGAGTACTTGTTGATATCGTATTTTTTGTTAATTTAATTTATTACTGACATCGTGATTATTGACATTTTAATATTCATATTTAAGACTAGAGTTTTTTTCTAACCGAAGTGTTAATACAATTTAGAATAATTGTTAAATTTAATATAATTATGAGTATTTGTCAAAATATAATATTTTGACCCGAACCCGACACGAAAATAAAACTGACCCGATACCAACCCGACCCTATAAAACCCGACCCGAACCCAACCCGACCCGATGAATAGTCCCAACCCGACATCAACCCGACACGAATCCGACCTGACCCGACCTGACAAGATCCGAAAAGATATTTTAGACCCGTTTGAACCCGACCTGTTTGACCCGAACCTTTTTAGACCCGAACCCGAGGTCGACCTTTAGACCCGAATCGACAGCTCTAATTACTACACATCATCATATATCTTATGTTTCCACATATTAATATACATGTAATAAATCATCATCATAATTTAGGTCATATTGTTTGTAATTAATATACATGCTTAATTAATATAAGTTTGTTTTTTTCTTAAAAAAATTTAGTTAAAATACTTATTTCTGCTGTAAGATATTAAAATGCATGCATGGGTCAAATTGAGTGCCGCGTGTGTCAAACGAACTTGACGCGCTAAAATCGTGCCACAAAGGACAGGATTAGTATATTTCATAAGTCAATGACAAAAAACAAATTCAAGTTTTGAAAACCTAATCGAACATTAATTAGGTTGAAAAACCAGGAATTCTTTGACTGGAATAAGAGAAAGTATTGGGTGAGACCTGTCCTTGTGGAGACCAAGAGTAGGGGAATAAGCATTTACTGTTTCTGCTTGATCTTTTAGTCAGTTTGTTTGATCTTTCAATCAATGTCCTTGAAAACTCAGGCGCATGTATTGAAAACTACCGTGTAACATAGCTCATAACAAATATATATATTAATCTTGCACTTTTGAAATTTAGCTTCTTTTTTTTCCTTCTAATTAATCGAAATTGGTTTGGATTCAGATTATAGCTTCGAAGGATTGTTTTTTTTTTTTTTTTCTGGAATCTCTGTATAGTCTCTTCTGTGCAATACATGAGTTATCAAATATTATCGAATATCGAATCAGATCATGTGATAAAATATGAAGATCGAATAACAGAAAAACATATAGTAATTTTTGTAAATTTGGAAAGATATATAAATCCTAAAACTATAAACATAACTTGAAACTATAACCCATACATAGCTTAATTGTGACCTAACTTGAACCCAATGACCGACCACGCCATATGCATAATCTTTCGAATAATATGTATGATCTGGACTTAGTATAGATTCAACTAAGAGAGAAGATTATGACTTTTTGTAAGTTGGAATTCATTTAACTTAGGTTATGTATTTGTTAGTTGATTAAATTGACATTTAATTCAGTTTGGTTTAGTCACAAAGGCATTAAAACAACTTTTTGGAAAAGGTATGCATGGTAAAGGATGATGAATCGACTGAATTCCTGGACAAATTTTCAATCCATGTTGGTTTTATTGAGAAATCCATGTAGAGCATCAGAATTGAAGCAGTGAGAGGACTGCCCCTTATTGCGTACCAGCAGGATGTGATCTGTGGACCATGCAAGGAGGGAAAACAGACTAAGACCTCCCACCCTGCTATTAATGACATTATCACATCTCAGAACCTGGAACTTCTACATATGGACCTCATGGGACCAATGAATGTCTTAAGTGTGTCTGGAAAGAGGTTTACTTTTGTCCGTGTTGATGACTTCTCAAGGTTTCCATGGGTTGAGCTGTTGACTGATAAATCTGAGGTGGTGAGTGTTATTCGAGATTTAGTGCTTCGTCTGAACAATGAAAAGGCCTGTGTAAATCAGAGGGTTGTCCGGATTCAAACAGACAATAGGGGATAATTCAAGAATGAGGCGATGTCTCAGTTCTGCTCAGCTAATGGGATTACCCATATCTATGCTCCTCCATACTCAGCTCCTATAAATGGGATTGTAGAGCGCAAGAACAGAACTATCCAAGAGATTACTAGGTCTATGATGGCTGAGTACAGTGTTCCCCAAAAGATGGTGGAGTGAGGCAGTCAAGACAGCTTGCTATGTGATTAACCGAGTCTACTTGAGGCCTTGGACCGAAAAAATAGCATATGAAATATGGAAAGGAAGGAAACCAAGTGTTGCTCATCTTCATGTATTTGGTGCTGAATGCTATATTCTCAGAGACAGAGAAAAACTTGGGAAGTTTGAGTCCAAATCAGATAAAGGTGTATTTCTTGGATATGCATTAAACAGCAGAGCTTATAGAGTGTTCAATAAGCGCACATGAACTCTTATGGAATCCATTAATGTAGTAGTCAAGGATGTGGCTGACAAAGTTACAGAAGATGCTGAGGATACTGAGATAGTCCAGCAACTTTTAACTCAGAGAAGTGAGAGAAGTGATACTCAAAATACTCTATCTCCTGATCAACCTGACACCAGCACTCATGTTGCAACATCACCTTCGACTACTGACAGCAGTAAAATTTCAAAGTCACCTGAAGTTGAGACAAGTGATTCTTCTGATTCTATAGTCACACCATCACATGCTAGTGATGCAGGTACGGCAACAGCACAGAAGAATGTGGCCATCCCATCTAAGGAAAACTCAGAAGAAATTGAAGATGGTGCATACATGTCTAATGAAGAGGATTCTGACAACTCAGAAAACACAGGAGTTCCTCCTAGATCTAAAAATCCACGAGGATTACCACGGTTGAATTATGCTCAAATGCACCATGGGAGTCGACATGTGATTCAGTGCTTTTTGTCTCTGGTTGAGCCTAAGAATCATAAGGAAGCCCTGTTGGATGAGTACTGGATTTCAGCTATGCAGGAAAAGCTTAGTCAGTTTGAGCGCAATAATGTGTGGGAACTAGTTGCACGCCCACAGGGGATTAATGTTATTGGCACAAAATGGATCTTTAAGAATAAATCTTTAAGAATAACTAGTATAGCTTTGTTTCTGGTTACTGTCCAATGTCCATCACTGAGAAGTTAACTAAAGATGAAAAAGGTGTGCCTGTTGACACTAAGCTATATCGAAGTATGATTGGCATTCTCTTGTATCTGACAGCTAGCGGGCCTGATATTTCTCTGAGTGTTGGAATATGTGCCAGATTTCAAGCTGCACCTAAGGAATCTCATGTGTCTGCAGTGAAGAGAATCATTAGATACATTTCTGGCACTGCTGATTATGGTATCTGGTTTTCAAAGGGTATGAGTTGTCAAGTGTATGGTTACAGTGACTCTGATTGGGCTGGGAATGCTAATGACAGGAAGAGTACAACAGGAGGATGTTTCTTTATTGGTCAAAACCTTGTGTCTTGGTATAGCAAGAAGCAAAATTCGATATCTCTGTCCACTGCTGAGGCTGAGTATTTAGCTGCTGGGAGCTGTTGCACCCAGTTGATATGGATGAAACAGATGCTCCGAGACTATGGTATGAAACTAGACAGGCTTACCATTCTATGTGACAATAAATCTGCAATTGATATCTCTAAGAATCCAGTTCAGCACAACAGAACCAAACACATAGATATTAGACATCATTTCATCCGAGACCTAGTTGAACGAAAGGAAGTAGAACTTAAGCATGTGCCTACTGAGAACCAATATGCAGATATCTTCACTAAGCCATTGGATGCCTCCACTTTTGAAAACCTAAGACAACATCTTGGGGATGTTTTATATGAGGTACTGAGATCTATCAACTTGTATAGTTGCTATTTCTGTTTCTGCATTTTTGAGTTTTTGGATACAATTAGAAAAAAATGGTTCTGGTGTATGGGTACAATCTCGTGTTGCAACATGGTGTGATAAGGAGCGCGTGTTGGAATTAAGACGCGTGGGCAGTGGGAGACAGCTGGGCCCAACCGCATTGATGTGTGTTTTTTTCGTTGGGCAAGTTTTTAATTTTTGAGGAAAAAGGGCAGAAAAGTTATATTCCTCTTCTATTTTCGCGCCTGGAAAAACCATTCCCCAATCCTATTGCAACATCAGAAATTTTTCGAAGCTCTCTCTCTCGTCGCGACCATTGCGCGCTGCTACTCGACGGAATCTTTATCGAACCTCTGGGCCGTACCGGGAATCGTCACCTCTTCGCCGCTTCAGGTATCTATCTGCTACTAACTCTGGGTCGATTTCGGTGTCTCGGCAAATTGTATGCTAGGGTTTCTGGTTCTCCGCTGAGTATTTTGTTGAAGTTTTTGTCTGATTTGGTTTATAAGATATGTATTTTTGAGAGAGCTATCGATATTGTATGGGCTTTGAGGCACAAGAACTGACAGACTTAGGGGGAGTTTCTGATACTCGATGGGCTAAGGGGATTTGGGATTCTTGTGTTGATTTAATTGAGCCTGAGGAGTTTGTTGATCAATCCATTCAATCGGTGCCTGAACCACCCCCTTCCCCATGCGTAGATGTTATTCCAAAAAATTTTATACCTGCTCCTGGCACTAAGGATGCAACCAGGATCAAAGCCTACTAAGAGAAATTGAAAAGTTGGGAATATGCTAAAGGGTTGGACAATTTCCTGCATGATACTTTTGGCAGTAAGAATAATGCTGATAGATGCTCTTTTAATGGCAAGATGATGCCAAAACCCCCTAGAACTGATGTTAAGATAGTGTCTGACATTTATAAGCCCAGCTTTGTGAGACCTAAACCTATGCTTAATCCATATCTCAGACCCTCTTCCTCCAATTCCAGGTACTCTACTAGAGCATCAAGTATGGCTGGATCTCATAATGGAAAGGGAGTTCCTGGAAGTGCTAGAAGGCTAAGTAAAAAGGTTCCATCTACCATGACTAGGCCTTACCATACAAGGTGGAACACCAAGTCCAGAATGAAGTTCACAAATACCAGGGACACTCCCCTAGTGCTAGATGGTGTACTGCCCACAGTTCAAGACACTGTTCACAGCTTTGATTCACCTTCTGGCCAAGTACCAGAAGTGTACCATGAGGATCAGGGTCACCTTAATCCAAATGCAGAAGAGAATGATGATCAGGAGTTCCCAAACTGGAAACAGATCCCTGATAGTCCTGAGGCTGACGTGCAAGCTCAGCAAAAGCAAGTTCTGAAGGAATCAAGGAACTCTTCCCCACCTCATGGTGAAGATTCTGATATAGAGGATCATGTTACCCTAGTGGAGCGTCTGAGGATCAGAAATCAGCTCTCAGTCCATGCTGGTTCAGACAGAGGTCAGCAGGACGCTAAGAAGGTACATCCCAACAGCAGTACCTCTAGTCAATCTGTGTCTAATACAGAAGTTCCTCTTCCTATATCAAAACTCAGAAGTATTAATAAGCTTAAACATAGGGTAGCCAAGAAGTTTTCCTTGAATGGCTCATCAGATAGTGCTACCTTGCTATCTTTAAGGCAAAGACTGGATGTCAGATATCACCAGAAGAATGATCCTATTCCAGCAGTGATTGTACTCAATCCCTCCTTAAATGTTGCGGCCTCTCCTTCTTCTGTTCCCGCACCCATGGTCTACTCTAGGAGATCAAAGAAAACAGCTGGGAGGATATGGCATGATGACAGGGAGATTATTTCAAAATACACTAATCAGAGGCCTAGAACTGGTGAGAAATCATCTCCTAATCCAAAGGCTGATGAGGAATCCTTGGTTGCAAACATCCTACAGGGGTTAGAAGAGTCAGTCTTGAAAGCTAGTGCTGCCACTGTTACCAATCCTCCCTCTACCATGGAATCTGACAACCATGTAGTCTCTAGAGAGCAACATGATGTGCCTCTTGGTGGTCCATCTGCTGAGGATATGGTCAAGGAAGGGCTTCATGATGATCAGAACTTCAGTACTACAACTGATAACCAAGGAGCCACTGTTGTTGATGGTGATAAAAAGACTTCTAGCCTTACCAAGCCCTCATCTCCCTTTCCTCCATTTTCTGATGATGAGTTCCTGAATGAGGATAGCCCTGCTGCTGCAGACATACCAAAGGAAAGTGAAGAGATGATTAAAGCAAGATTGTTGTCCCTAGCATCCTCTGATCAGTTTTATACCCTTAAGGCTGGAGTTGATCATGACATCTTAGCTACCAGGGGATTTCTTGTTGAAAAGGTAGTTGATATGAAGAAATGTGCAGAAAGTGGGTTTGATAGATTTCTGCATCATTAGCTGTGTTCAGGCATCCACTGTGTTCCAGGAGTATGATCCTGAGATTGTTCTTGAGTTCTACAGCAATTTGATGCTGGCAATCTTGTTTTTGGAGATGAATGGTTTGGGAAGCTGTATTTCAGGGAAAGAATCCTCTCACTAACTCCAGCTAAATTGAATGACATTCTTGGCATTAAGATGATAGTTGGAGAGGATCTGGTCCATCCCAAGGATTACAATGTGGATGATGATATTATGGCTAGGGTGCTTACCTATGGGAAGCTCCAGAAATGGCCTGCTGCTTGCATGCCTACCAGCTCCCACACCTTAAGGTTCTGGATGCTTTTTAAAGTTCTCATTAGTTGCTGGATGCAGACTACAAATACTACAACGCTGACTTCTGATCAAGCAGAGCTACTCTATGGGATTAGATCTGGTTTTGAGGTCAACCTTGGAGCTTATATTCTTAAGCGCATGCATGATACCCTTGACTCTTCTAGGTGCACTGATGCCTTGCCTCATCCATCTCTCATTACTGCATTTTTGAAAGCTGAAGGTTTTGAAGTTGATGCCACCAGTGTAAGGCCAGCTGGAAAGTTTGGGTTTACTGCTAAATTAGCTGCTCGAGAGGTGTTGGATTTACCATGGGATAGAGAAGCATCCCAGGCTGCTGCAGTTATGTCTGATGAGTTTGAACTTCGCATGGTTGATAAGAAGATTCAGTTTCATATGGATCAAATGGTTTTTCATGGGGATATGCTTCAGAAGCATCAAGAGGACATGGAAGGTATTATTGCTGCAATTACTAAAAAGAGGGCTACTGGTACTTCATCTTCTCAAGCTCCTACACCCTCACCCTCTGCTGCTCCCTCTACCTCCAAGAAGCGTGCCTCTTCCTCTACAAAACAGCCAGCAGCGAAGAAGTCCAAGTCATCTGTGAAAAAGTCAGCACCGAGGAAGTCCAAATCTTGATGATGTTTGGGATCTTGTGTTCCCTGTTGCTTTCTCTCATCTCCTCTTTCTGTATCTTTTGGATTTACTTTTGTCGGGGTCCTTTGGCATATTATGGCCCCAAGAGGGAGAGATATTTCTGAGAGGATTAGATTTTCAGATGTCGGATGACTGTAGTTTATAATTGCAATATTTTTCTGCCACACCTTGATCTTTTCTGTTGATGGATCCATGTGTATTTTGTCTTGCCCAGAAGTTTATGTTTCATGTTGAGTTATGTCTGTGAAGAGTCTGGGTTCAGTGAAGAAGGTTGAAATGATGGGTCCACAAATTGCCAAAAGGGGAGATTGTAAGTCCAGATTTTTAGTTGGCTGCTTTGTGGAATGTCATGTTGCAACATGACTTTATGTGGCAGAAAAAGAATATTTTCTGATTTCGGTCTTGAGGTTAAATGGTGAAAGGAAATATTCTGAGATGGAATGTCATGATGGGAGTCTACAATGTGGTTTGCAGCTGTGTGATATTAGGATTCCTTAAACGAACGTTGAGACAGACCACAAAGTTCCTTTCTTCAAGTCTTTAATACGGAATAAAAGTGCAGTGAAGGAAGGAGTCTAGAGCCGTGAAAAAAGATGTTTTCTCACGGCATTGTGCTATAAAAGAAGGACATCACTCGCGTGCTCGGTATCGCTTTTCACCACAAAAATTCTGTTTTATCAGGGTTTAAAATTTCGAGCAATAGAGGCGACACAGGTCCGAGGGTTTTCACAACCAACTCACACTTGGGACGTGTGTTGAAGCTCGGGTGTTCAAGATCTTGCCGCACCTTCGTGGAAAAGAAGGTAATCACTGTAACAGCTATCATAGAGAGAATTGGTAGTGTGATATGCTTGCTAGAGTAGCCATTAGAATGTAATAGATCGGAAATATTTATTGCATCTAGTGAAGGATCTTAACACGGGCTACGACCCCTCAAACGTAGGTGTTTTGCACTGAACTGGGTGAAAAATTCGTGTGTTCTTTAATTTCCGCACTGTTAGTTTTATTTTGCTGCAATAAGTAAAACTACCGCACGAATTAGTTTGAATCATCGTAAGCAGGACTTTCAACAACAAGTGATTTCGTGCTGCATTAGTCGATCACTATTTACTAGCTGGAAAGTGTTATTAAATGTAGCAAACAATAAGTGAGTGAATTTTGAAACCCTGTTTTATCAGGGTTTAAAATTTCGAGCAATAGAGGCGACACAGGTCCGAGGGTTTTCACAACCAACTCACACTTGGGACGTGTGTTGAAGCTCGGGTGTTCAAGATCTTGCCGCACCTTCGTGGAAAAGAAGGTAATCACTGTAACAGCTATCATAGAGAGAATTGGTAGTGTGATATGCTTGCTAGAGTAGCCATTAGAATGTAATAGATCGGAAATATTTATTGCATCTAGTGAAGGATCTTAACACGGGTTACGACCCCCCAAACGTAGGTGCTTTGCACTGAACTGGGTGAACAATTCGTGTGTTCTTTAATTTCCACACTGTTAGTTTTATTTTGCTGCAATAAGTAAAACTACCGCACGAATTAGTTTGAATCATCGTAAGCAGGACTTTCAACAACAAGTGATTTCGTGCTGCATTAGTCGATCACTATTTACTAGCTGGAAAGTGTTATTAAATGTAGCAAACAATAAGTGAGTGAATTTTGAAAGCCTACTTAAATGTAGGGGTGTGCATGAACTGGTCCGGACCGGAAAAATGGACCGGATCGGTTGCACAGCCCTAATTGTACTGAATGAAATTTACTATCATTATTTAAATTCCTATGATTAATATATATATATATATATATATATATATTCGAGCTCGAGCTCGGTCTTTTTTGAACATAAAATATCAATACGAGCTTGACCTCGATTGTTTGTGAGTTGCTCAGCCTCGGCTCGTTAGTTCATTAACTCGAGTTCGTTCGAGCCCGTTCGAACAAGCTCGGTTCATTTACCTTAATTAAATCTTATATTACACTAATATACTCTTATTTATACATAATAATAATTTTTTATATAATATAATATTAGGATCGTTAAGGATTGTTAGGCAAAGAGTTCGAGTTCGAGCTTGATTGCTTATCAAGCTTGTTCGAGCTCGGCTCGTATTCGTCTAATTCGATCTTGAACCAAACTTTTGTTGTTCACGAGTATCTCGCGAACGGATTAGTTCATTTACAGTTTTACACCCATAATCAAGCTCATTTGTCAAGATCGACGCCAGAGACGGGGATGCCGAAGGGCACAAAGAGAGCTTCAGAATTTCAATTGAACACTAAAAAATAAGTGTATTGAAAACTAAATGTCACTAAACATTAGAAATGCCAAACTTATATTATCTTAAAAAATGAGTACAAGTCACCATTTGCCATTTGCAGTACAATTTAAATTTTAGTGATGGATAATTTATAAATTTGATTGTAGACTGAAGGAAAAGCAATAACTGATGAATGTATGAAAGCGTGTGAGTAAATATTTGCCTTAAGTAAACCAAACAGGTTTAGAGTTAGAGTTGGATAAGTAATTCTTTTCATAAAATTAACTTTTTCCCAAATCCCATAAAATTACGAGTTAGAGTTTGATTTTGATTTGTTGTAAAAGGGAATTGAGGCAGCGACGTTTACTTGTTTAATAATTAGTCTAACGTGTCAATTATTTTCTCCATTCAATTTTAGGAAAAAATAATAATGAAGGAGATAAACAAGAAGTTGATGCAAGAGCCCAGAAATACAAGCCGGATCCTCTACGTAAAGATTGCGTATTGGCGTCGAATATGTTTTTTACGTAAACACATTTATCCACTATGTTAGAGATGTTTACCAACTTTCATCTGTTTTTGACGTAAACACATTTATTCACTGCATTGGAGATGTTTTATCAACTTTCACCGGCCGATAAACACAGTTTTTTACCCATTCCAAATTTAATCATTTTTCATATTTACGTTTAACGAAATTCGATTTATATTTTGCTGTAAATTGTTTTTATCACGCATCTCTTTTGTTTTACTTTTCTATCCACATTTTTGCAATTCTCCTTTCAATTCTAATGCCAAAACTACTCATTCCAAACAAAATATGTAACCATCTTCACACAAAAATATGGAGAATGATAGCGAAATTAATGAATAATCTCCAACATAGTAAATAAAATTTCTTGTTTGATATGTTTGTTTATGAGAATACGCAAAGTTACAACCAACACAACCCTCCCTCACCTTAACATCAACCTTCTAAATTTTAGACTTACAAAATATTATATTCTTACATGTAATCAAACATCTACACTTCATACGAGTTTGAGCTTGATTTGTATATGGATTCTCCGTATGATTCAACATCGAGTTTGAACTAGAACCCGCACCAGATGATTGTTGTGCCTGTTAATAAATCAAAATTAAAATTTAATAATTCATCATTATTTTAAATTAAGGAAAATCCTAAAAACAATTTGGAGTACATACCATTAGTAAACTAATTAAATTCGAATAATTTGGTAAGCTAGCCACCTATACAGTTGGATAATTTGAAGCCATCCACCATCCCTACGGTAGTTTAAAACAAAAGGCAATGATTATACCAATGTGTTTGATTATATAGAAATATATATTATTCATTTCGGTTAAAATACCTGATTTTGAGATAATGTTTGGGATGAACGTTCATGGTTGGGATAAGAGTTCAACATCTATTATCATTACAAAAAATAAAATATTAGACGTGGAATCAACATAATGATATGATTAAGATGCCATAACACGAGTTCCAAATTCTGGAGATGAGATTTGTGATTCATGGTTAGCTTCCACCATTAAATTATTGGTCGGGATGATTCTAAGAAAAGCAATTTCTGCACTGGTATGCAAGGATGGAAGGTTAAAAATTGAATAAAGAGACGAGAAATTCAAACGTCATAATTAAAAGGAAATACAATTTACTGCAAAAATGTTAAATGGAAAAAAGGAAAGTCAGCTCAAAAAGTAATTAAAAAGAAAAGATAAATTAGTAACCATTTACTGCAAAAGGTAAATTGCGTACGTTTTGCGCAGAATCTTTTGCTCAGAGGAATTGAAAATCGTGTCAAGTCGAATTCTCTACGCAAAGGTTCTATGCAATTTTTACGCCAAACGGCGTCGAATATGTTTTTTACGTAAACACATTTATTTCACTGGGTTAGAGATGTTTAACAACTTTCATCTGTTTTTTTACGTAAACACATTTATTCACTGGAGATGTTTTATCAACTTTCACCGGCAAGTAAACACAGTTTTTTACCCATTCCAAATTTAATCATTTTTCATATTTACGTTTAACAAAATTCGATTTATATTTTGCTGTAAATTGTTTTTATCATGCATCTCTTTTGTTTTACCTTTTCTATCCACATTTTTGCAATTCTCCTTTCAATTCTAATGCCAAAACTACTCCTTCCAAACAAAATATGTAACCATCTTCACACAAAAATACGGAGAATGATAGCGAAATTAATGAATAATCTCCAATATAGTAAATAAAATTTCTTGTTTGATATGTTTGTTTTTGAGAATACGCAAAGTTACAACCAACACAACTCTCCCTCACCTTAACATCAACCTTCTAAATTTTAGACTTACAAAATATTATATTTTTGTGTAGAGGAATTGAAAATCGTGTTACACGTTTGTTGTCCTTAACACGTTTGTACTGAAGCAGAGGCGGAGCCAGAAAATCAAAACCGAGGTGCAATTCAAACAAGTTCGTGCAAATTTTTTTAAGTCAAACGAGCATCATTTATATGTCAATCAAACGAATATGAAAAACCGGAAACATAAAGACTATAATTTTAAAAAAATAAATAAATCAAGATTTATACTACATCTCTAATGTGCTTCAGAGATAAATGTCCACCCTTTCCCAACACTGGGTGGCAGAAATCAGTCACGCGAAATAAAAATGGCACAAATGAGCAAATCTGGATAGAACTTTTACAAATTAGAATTTAGAAGAAATTATCTAAGGTGCATAATATAAATAATTATATTTTTAAACTAATTTAATATAAAAAATAATTATAAATATAAATTTCAGGGTGCACGTGCACCCCGGGTTACAACGTGGCTCCGCCACTGTACTGAAGTGATCCCAAAACAGAGCAAACAACCACCATTAAGTTATAAGTAGGTACACATTTTCAGGTGTATGGGCCGCGAATCACATACGGGCCTCGACGATCCCCACTACGATGTATCCGAGAAGTTTTTCGTTGCGGGATGCATAGTGGCTATCATAATATTTTTAGCCATACCACTCTATTTCTGCCGGCGGGAGGAGGCGGACGGCGGGGCGGCTGGGGAGGTGGAGATGACCGAAACCCCGGTGGGGCTGGGGATTTGGAGATGACCGGCGTTTGAAGTGAGGCGCACTGAAGACAGTATGATCAAAACTTGAAGGACTTGGCGAATGAAGTTTACATACTAGAAATCTTTCTAGTTTTGTGATGGAAATTAGAAACCTTTCTAATTATAGGGTTGTTTTTGAATGAGTTCCAAGAATGTATTACATTCTAGTCCCTTCTTTTATTTATTATTATATCTTTACCCCTATGTTTTAATCAGATGGATTTGATTCATCTGATTCTGTTTCACTGGAGCTAGAATCTATTTCTATGATGTAAACTTTTTCTATTTCATCATATTTTTCTTCTATGGGTTCATATCCCATTTTATATGCAATTTCTAACAATTTTATCTTGTTATTATCATGCCTATTAGGACATTCATTAGCGTAATGTCCTTCTATATTGCAAACCCAACATCTACAATTTTTCTTTCCTTTTGGACAGAATTTTGGTTTTTCTGATCTTGTATCAGATTTTTTCTTGAAGAATTTTCCTGGTTGGAATTTCTTTTTCTTTTTAATAAATCTATATTTAGAAGGTTTTTTCTTAAAAAAGAATTTTTTCTTCTTTTTATATTCTGTTCTACAGCCATATTCTACAGGATTTTCTCCTGATACTGCACACCAATTTTTATTAAACTTTTTAAGTTTTTTCTGAGTTCTTATTAATTCACAGAATTTTGACAATTCGTCTTTTACTATCCTCATAGCATATCCTAGACTGTAACTAGTAGTTCTACTATTCAAAGTTTCGGTTTTAAACCTTTCTAAGGCTTTTTCTCCTACCAAAGGGATTTTTCTTAGATACTGAAGTATCATTTCTGGAAATTCATTTTGTTCTAATTTATAAAGATTTACTTCATAATCACAATTGAAATCTTCTAAATAACATATATCACAGAGTTGTAGCTCTGTTAGTCGTTTTTTAGCTTTTTCTTGCACTAATTATTTTTCATGTTCTTTGTCACCGGAAAAATCAATTCCTAAGAACATAGTATATAATCCATCTAGAACTATATCTAGAATATTATATGGAATGTTATTATTAGCATCTGTCCAGATGGTGTTTTTAATAAATTCTTTTGCTATTCCTAGACTCTTATGTTCTATTAATAGCAAAATGGTTCGTGATTCTGTATAAGCATCAGGATTAGTTTGAAATACTAAACTTAATTCTGCTGCCCATTTATCAATGATTTCTTTTTTTTTTTAATTTGAACCACCCAAGGTGGGGGGTGATTTATTTGGCTCCCCGGACCATAATGTGCTCAAAATCTTTGTTTGTAGATACAATGAGTTCAAGAAAAATCCTAACAATTAGGATGAAAAAACTTGGATTGTCCAAGAAAAACCCTAACTGATAGGATGAAAAAACTTGAGGAGGAGTACAAGGTCCCTTGAGCCTATTGTCGAAGATTTCCAATCGATATCTACTCAACTGATCCAGGTTAGCGCACAGCAAGCATAACACATGCCGAACACAAGTTTGCCTCAGCGAGGATAGCATTGCAAAGGGCATTTCGGTAATCGCCTTGGCAAGCAAGACGAAAAGCCACTTAGCCCCTTGAATGTGATTGGAAATCAATGACTTAATAAAACTGACTAATAGTATTATGCAGAGTACCATAATGGATATGCTGAGAAGTTCTCCTGTCCTGTTTAGACAAATCATTGTCCTTGAATGTGCTTGAAGATTAGCTGTGTTGTGCTCCATAGATGCATGAAGATGAACTGAGTTGCTATGCAACACAAGACCCTGATGCCAGGGCCTTGTGTGTTTGACCTGAGCTGAATATCCAATGATTGATTGTATCAGATCTTGAAGATCCAAGATTGTCTTTTTGTCCTGCAAAAACAAAGAGGAAACACCAGTAAATAGTTCACACATTATTTAACTCTAATGTATGGGAACTCTCTGCTATCAAGTGATACTAGTCCCTTGATTTTATTAGGTAGAGATGAATGATTAAATTCATGAGATATTTTCAAGGTACTAGCTAATTTAGCAAGTGAATCAGCCACTGAGTTAGCCTCTCTATAAATATGTGAAAAGGAGATTATAGAGAACTCACTTTGAAGGTCCCATATGGTTCTAATTTGATCAATTAGTTTCCATGGGACCTTGTACTGTCTTTGTATCATTTGGAGTAAAACCAGTGAGTCTATCTCCACCTCCAGGTTATTGATTCCTCGTCAGAATGCCATATGGAGTCCCTGAATGAGAGCTAAAACTTCAGCCTCCAAACTGTTTTTTTGCTGGATATAGTTGGATCTTGCTGAAACCACTTTTCCAGTTCTATCCCTTATGATCATGCCGGCCCCTGAATGGAGACTATCTCCCAAACTAGAGCCATCTGTATTGAGTTTATATTCCTGAGATGGCAACTTCCAGCTGACCTGAGAGACAATCACAGAGTGTATGAGTCTATTCACAGGAGCTAGTGCAATAATATGAGCTGGTAATAAAGTAGCATCAGATAGACTCCAGCTTAAGTTATGAGCATGAAGTATTGCATGTAGTATGTTCAAAACTCTTTGTTTCAGCCTTAAGAATGATGGTAGTATATTATCAAAGAGATATGAGTTCCTTGCACACCACACTACCCAGCTAACCACCACTGGTATCAATCTGACACATATTCTCTGCATTTTAGATTTGAATGGAATATTCCAGTAATGGAAAAACCTATTCCATAGACTATCAAAGTTCACAGGTGTAAGTTCAAAACACAAGTCTATGTAATTCCAAATATTTTTAACCATGATGCAGTCATTAAAAACATGTTGCAGATCATCTTCTTGTTGGAAACAAAAACAACATCTGGAAGCCATCTGAATATAGTTTTCTTGGAGCACATCTGACATAGGAATGATTCTATTTAACAATCTCCAACAGAAAACAGATAACTTCCTAGGTATATATTTGGACCATAGGTGTTGGAAAGAGTTCACCTGAAGTCTCTTTGGTCTGACAAGTTCGTATGCTGACGCCAGTGTGAACTTGCCACTGGATTCTGGTTTCCAAATGAGCACATCCTGGTACTCCTCCAAAACAAGCAAATCATGTGAAATCAAAGCATGTATATCAGGAGAAAAACCTTGTGCTAGAGGAGCCAATAGGTTCTCTTGGTCATAAAAGTAGTCCCTTACGGTCATATCAGGGTTAACAATGATTTCTTTCCTATTATTTTGACAGTCAATATTTAGGAAATTATCATCTGACCCTTTTGAACTACCAACTTTGGATTTTGCACTTTCTGGAAAATACCGTGGTTGATTAGTTCTTCTTTTAGCGCCCATTCTTGAGCTTTCACCTTCTTTTTTAACATTATTCATATTAAAGTTTTCAGGTATATTATCAGAATCACTAATTGCTAGTTCACTTATTTCAGATTCACTAGCTGACTCTTCATTGTTTAAAACTTTTAAGTCTTCAATTCCAAACAATTGTTTTAGTTTAGGACTGTTTTCTATTTCTTGGTTTGCTAGTTCATCATTCTCTAATTCTAGCAACCTAAGAGTATGGTCAAGTAAATCGAAATTTTCTTCGTTTACCTGTAGTTCATCACCTTCTAGATGATCCCAAAAGATTTTTTCAATCTTTGGTATATAATTGGTCATATTGGTTGTTTATCATTTTTACCAAATGGCCAAGTTAATGCTTTAGGATTTCCAGTGGATCCTAATTCTGCATTTCCTACTCCATGATTGGGGTAGGAATATTTTCCTAAACTTAAAGGTTTCGGATTTTCTTCTGTTATTACAGGAGATATTGAGAAATCTTTTTGTTCTAAAACTTCTAAGATTTCTTTGTTGCAATTGCATTCTAAAATTGTAGATTTTAGTTCAGTAATGACTTTTGCGCCTACAACTTCTATTTGTTCATTTTCATTAGAAGCTATCTGCCTAAGTAATACTAGAATTTCATCTAGATTAGTTTTTAAGATTTTGAAATCTTCTCTTAATTCTGTCATACTCATTTAGGACATATGTTCTAATTGTCGACCTAGATTGTCAATTCTTTTTGAGACACTTAACAATATGTCTTTTTTACTGAGTTCGTTAAAACTTTTACGAGATGGTTCTCCTATTTCCAGATTATTTCGTATTACTCTGGATTTATGTTTTTCTCCCATTATCTTTTTATCTTTAGCCATGTCAATAGCCCAAGAGTTATCTAAAGGAGTTATTTCTGAGAACTGTTTTTCTTCTACAGTTCCTACTTGTGAAAATACATCTTCTAGTTCAATGTATTCTTTCTTTTTATAGTCAATACTATGATGACTATTTGTTAAAGCATAAGCGACCAGATAGGTTAGGCTGAATACTTTATCTCCTTTATTCATTAAATTTTCTCTTTCAAATTTATGAACAAAAGATAATGTTTTGTCTAAATTTGTTGTATTTAGACTAATTCCAAATTTAGGATATACCGTAAACATGAATTTTTGGTAGGCTAAATTTCCTCTAGACGCACCTAAAATGCAATCTTGTCTATCATTTATTCTATTATCCATTAAAACCATTTTAACTGGAGAATCTATTCCTTCTTGAAATTCTGATTTTAATAGAATTTTGACTGCACCAAAGTGTATCATTGAGATAGTGGATCTAATTTTACTATCTATTTTTAATAAATTTTCTTCAATCTCTTTTCGAGTGATTAAAGGTAAATATACTGCTCCTGTAGTATCTTTGATATCTACATGCATTTCTTTAGTTCCTACAAAATAGTAGATGCTATTTTTCCTTTTTAATTTCTCTAAAAGAGATATATTAAAAATATTTTCTTTTCTTAAATTAAGTCTTGAGGACCTAATTTTTGAAAGTAATTCTTGTTTTATCAAAAAACTTCCGATGAATCCTTGATTAGATTCAAAGGTTTGAACATTAGAAACATCTTGATTTTCATCAATTGTTTCTTCTGTATCATTTAAAATATTCATTTTAAAGTTGAATTTTTCAAATTGTTATTAGTTTTTATGGCTCTGATACCAGGTTTTTGGGGTCTATCTGCGGAAGTTTAATTTTCTTTGATACAATTTATACATCCTTTATAGATGTTCATATAATGCACAAGAGTTTGATGTTTTGCACAAAATCTTGTTCCAAAACTATACCTAGATTGACTATAAGGGCCAACTCTACGGAATTTAGATAATTTCTTATCTTCTTTAGTTATTTCTCTGTCAAGAATTAATTTGCAAACGTTTTTACTCATTTGAGGTTCATCCTTTTGCTGAATTTTGAGATTCTTTTATACATTTTATACAGAATTTTGAGGTATTCATAAATTGTACGTAAATTTGGAGTTGATGTTTTTTACAAAACTTAGTTCCAAAACTATATCTGGATTGACTATTAGAGCCAACCCTATGGAATTCAGATAATTTTTTATCTTCTTTAGATAATTCTCTATTGAGAATAGATTTACAAATATTTTTGCTCATTTAAGCTTAGATATTTTATTTGATGTAGTTTATGACTTTAATACTTTAGAACCCTAAGTAATTTACGCAAGCTCCTTTTATCTTCTTTACTATATTATTAAGAGTGTATTTTTATCATGCTTTCTGTTTATAACTTAACCAATCCTACGAATCTTGTTTCCCTAAACGGCCACCTACCTAAGCGGTACTCCCTATTCTACGGACTCCAGGTTTCATTATAACAGATAAGCATGTATACAACAATCAATAATAAGAAAGAAGATAAAGATTATAGAAACTCACATGAAATTACAAGGGCCCTAAAGGGCTTTTTATTCACACATAATTGATCAGACAGAAGTTTGGACGAGGGTCGTCTCCAGAAGATTACAGAGGTTGAATTTAAAAGACAAGGAGGCTCAGAAGTGAGGGGCGCTCCCCGATTACAAGAAATGAACTTCCTTTTATAGAGAAGAAAGGATCTGCATTATTAAAGAGGGGTGCGTTATCCCTTACGTACAAACGCACTTACATTATTGCATCTACCTAAAGCAGACGCACTACTGCATTATTGCATCCACTCAATGCAGATGCATTATTATCTCACTACCTGCTGTCACTAGAAGTGGAGGGGTCCATAGGACTGTCAGCCGCCCTGATGGTGGAGAGGTCACTGTCTTGATTGGTGGATGATCCACTTTCTTCTGAGCACTTACCGCATAGATAATTACTGCGGTAATTCTTCATCTTCTTACAAAGATCTGGCATATGTTTTCCCAAAATAAATGGATTAACCAAAGTATTTTGGAATTTGACAAACTTATCTTCATCAGCTTCGCTGATCTTCTTAGGCGATTTGTTGTACATCAAGATGGTGGAATCTTGATAGTTGACAAATAGTCCGTCTTTCGAGCTGAAACTGAAAACTTTCTGGAGCAATCCTTCAAGTCTTCTAGCTGCTAGATTCAATAAATCCTCGGGATCTATCTTGCATTCCATTGTGGTGGATGGATGATATTTTTCTCCTTTGCAAATGCCGATTTGGATTAGATGCTGAGGATGGTAGATCAAATGACCTGTAGTATTCCAGTAAGGACCAGAACTATTTATTTTTAGAAAGATTTCTTGACCAGGTTTGGTACACTTCTTCCTAAAGTTTTTAATAGCACTTAGTAATGCTTTAGGGAAATGACTAATCTCTAATAAATTAGAGCTAGGATATATAGTTCTAACTAATCCATACTGGAAAGCTTCAAAAACCTGCTCGGGATCAGCATTTTTGGTAAAGTTGTAATAACTTAAATTTTTAAGATCCGTGGTATGGAATTTTTCTTCTACATATTTGGATTCATCAGCCAGACGAGCATGCCTGTAGCAGTATTCAAATTCTGCTTCAGTTAACTTGTTGGTGAGTTCCATAGAAGTTTCTTCTTTGGGTTCCATTCTAGAAGGAAGCCTTCCTAGAATAACCTTTGTATCCCTTTTCTTTTGAAGAGCTGCTGCAAAAGTATTTGGACGAAGGAATTCTTCATGAGTAACCAGAGAGAGTGGAGCAAGTCCTTCCACTCTGGTGTATAAATCAACAGAAATTCTGGCTTCTTGGAAAGTTTTGAATTTCTTATGAACAATATTAGACACTCCTTCGGTTGCCTTCTTGGTAAAACTCCAGTCGGAATATATACCTGCATTTGGGTCATTGTATACCACATAATATGGCATAGATTTTTTTGGGATTGGTATTCCCTCAGCGGATTTCTCCGGTGCTAAAGGTGTAACTTTAGTCTGTGGGATTGGAATTCCCTGATTTGGTTTTAAAACAAATTCTTCTGGTGTTACCAGTTTGACGGAAGTTTGTACTTCCTTCTGGATTTTTGGCAAATCCACAGCCTTCAACGGATTTGTTGATTTTTTACCAACTGCCGTTTGCGTTGGAATAGCCATATCTTTCTCTTTTGAGGGAGAATGTGATAAGATAACCTTGTTCACTTCATTTTCAGAAGCTTGTTCTTTTCCTGATTTGATCAGGTTAAGATATTTGAGCTTGGTTCGGACCAGCTCGAGTTCTTGGGCTAGAAGTCCTTCTTGCAGCTTCAGCTGCTCTATTTCATCCATGCTGGATGCTTCACAAAGAAACAAATATTAGAAACATTTGTATTATTCTTTATAATCTTGCTGAAATTCTCTGGTAAGAAAATCTGCAAAATAATTCTTGGTACCTGCAATATGAATAACATCAAAATCATATCTGGATAACCACATTTGCCATCTAACTAGACGACCTTGTTTTCTATCTCCTTTTAGATTTATTTTTAGGAAATAAGTAAAATTCTTATTATCTGTTCTAACTAAAAATCTGCAAGGAGTTAGATAAACAGAGAATTTTTTAATTACTCTAATAAAAGAAAGGTATTCTTTTTCGTTACTATGGTAATTCTTTTCAGCAGCCTTAAAGCTTCCTGAAGTGTATCGGAAAATGTATTCTTTACCATTATTTTCTGCTTTAAGAATTCCTCCCCAGAATAAATCTGATGCATCAGTTTCTATGATCAGTTTATCCTCAGGTTGTGGGTGATAAAGCTTAGGAAAGTTTTTTAAACTTTTCTTTATTTTTACCATATAATTGGTATCTGTATCTTTCCATTCCCATGGAACATCTTCTTTAAGCTTTGCTTGTAATGGTGCTCTAACCTGGGCAAGCTTAGGAATATAATCAGAAGAATAAGTGAGAATTCCTAAAAATCTTTGCAACTGTTTTTTATTTTCAAGGATATCTGGAAACTTTTGAATATGTTCCAAGATATGGTCTTGAGGTCGATGAGACCCTTCTTCAATTTCTAATCCTAGAAAATTGATTTTAGTTTTAAAAAGTTGTGTCTTCTTCTTTGAGAGTATTATTCCCAGAGAAGCACATTTTTTAAGTACTGCCGCTACTTGCCACAGATGTTCTGTTTCATTACTGCTGAAGACTTAAATGTCATCAATATAAACACAACAGAATTTTTCAAAGGTTCTAAATGCATTTTGCACATGTCTTTGAAATATGGCTGGAGCCTGTTTTAATTCAAAGGGTACCACATTCCACTGGTAATGACCTTGTGGACATGTAAAAGCAGTTAATAATTCTGATTCTTCATCTAGCAATACTTGCCAGAATCCTGATTTACAATCAAAATTACTGAATATTTTCTTTCCTCTTATTAGAGTTAATAACTCATCTTTATTAGGAAGGTTATGACTGTCTCCTATTGTAGTTGTGTTTATAGCCTTATAGTTGACAACCATTCTCTTCTTTCCTCTGCGTTTTTCAGCTTCATTTTCTACCAGGAAAGCTGGAGACATGTGAAGTGATTTGCTAGGTTTAATTACTTTTAATTCTAGCAATTCTTTAATTTGTTTCCCAAATTCTTCTCTATCCTTAGGACTATATTACATTGGTTTAACCTTTACAATTGTCTTGGGATTGATTAGTTTTATGGTTGCTGTCATCCAATATTTTGACTTGTTAGGGTCTATTGGATTTTCTGAACACACAAAATCTAAAAGTGTTTCTATTTTACAAAGTTTTGTATTTTGAAGCACAAAAAGTTGTTGTTCTTTAGTATATAGACAAATTCTTGGGTGAGGCAGCCTCACCCAAGAGGCAGGACCTAAAAATACTTAAGCACTGTTTACGGGGCCTTTTTTAAAAGAATTTTTAAAATTAAGGGACCAATCTGCAAACTTTGATAATTTTTCCCTTCTTCCCCCAAATTTCAAGCGCACCAACTCCATTCAACGCCTTGGAGTAATCTGACATGACAAGATCTCAAAAAAGAAAGCTAGATCCGGCTCCGGTTGACGGAGAAGCACCGGAGGCCACCTCTAAACACGGGATGCAGCTCCGATCCTAGTCGAGATCCCCGTGTCACCGCCCAAACAGCCTCCCGCAGATGCGGCCGGCGCCAAGACACGGATGAATCACCGTCCGGAGAGAAGGAAAGTGGGCCTAGTTATCCACCTTATCCCATCCAACGCACAATACCTCCTCGGTACAGGGGAGAAGATCGCGAGGAATAGAGGAGGTTTCAAAATGAGCTTTATATCGTTCTAAATGAGGTTTTTGTTTTTGAAAATGAGGTTTTTTTCGTTGTCGTTGAGGTTGTGTAGTTGACGTTGATGTTTATGTAGTCGAAAACGAGGTATGTGTTGTCAAAGTTGAGGTTAAGATCTTTGATGGTGAGGTTCGTGACATCGACATTGAAGTTTGGTGTGTTGAAAATGAGATGGAGTCGATGTTTGATGACGTGACAAGGTTTAGTGTTGTCGAGGTATGATGAGGTGGCGTCGAGGTTTGGTGAGGTGGCATTGAGGTATGATGAGGTGGCGTTGTTGTATGATGAGGTGGCGACGAGGTTTCATGAGATGGCTATGAAGTTTCACAAGGTGGCATCGATGTATGATGACATAACATTGATGTATGATAACATGACATCGAGGTGTGATGAGGTGGCATCGATGTATGATTAGTTGGCGTTGAGGTATGATGAGGTGGTGTTGAGGTATGATGAGGTGGTGTTGAGGTTTCATGAAGTGGCGTTGAAGTATGATGAGGTGGCGACGAGGTTTCATGAGGTGGCATCGATATATGATGACATGACATCGATGTGTGATGAGGTGGAATCGAGGTATGATTAGTTGGCGTTGAGATATGATGAGGTGGCGTCGAGGTTTGATGAGGTGGCTGCAAGGTAGAATGATGAGGTGACGAAGAAAGAATGAAAAATTAGTGATATTTACAAATTAACCTCTGAAATTTTTAATAATTAGTGTTATTTTATATTTACTTATAATATGGGCCTTATTGGGCCCTGCCTCATAGGTGAGGCTGCTTCACAAGAGAATTACTCTAGTATATATACCCCCTCCTTAAAAGAGAAGTAATTTTATTAGGGCTAATATTTAGCGCTTCTGGTTTTGGTAATTTAGATTTCTTTTTCATGTATTCTAAATAACCTGGAACTCCTACTTTAAGAGGTTTTCTTATTTTTCCTATATGTACAGGATTATCCCTAAAGGGAACTAGAATAGTTATTCGCTTCAAAAAGTGTGTGGAATAAACGACGACGTATTGATGCTAATATGGTATTTATATATTATTTATTTTAGGTATTGATGAAATATTACAACTCGGATTTTCTAAAATTGTTCCCCATTCACTACGGAAATATTAATCCAGGCAATTACTCTAAAGTTGATCATCTCATCTCATACTACAATAATTATTAAATCATTCAAACTTTAGTTTACCATATTTCCAAATAGCTCATATTCTTAACTTATTTAAATATTTAATTGCAGTTTTGGTTCAAATTACGATTTTGCAAAGTGGAAATAATAAATCGAGAATATATTCCTAACATATTAATTAGTACTATATTATGTTCGTATATCCTTTGTGCATATATTACTAATTTAACATCTTTTCTTAATCTATAAATATATTTGATTATGACTATGTGTTCGGCATCCGTGGTACGACAAAAGTACGACAAAAGAATGCAAACTCCAATGGAACGAAGAAGAAAAGGTTTTTTCTCCTAGTGCTAGATTGGTGCATGGTAAAAAGTTGGATAGATGTGATTGGTAAACTCATAAAAAGTAGGAATGCATGGAAGTATGGGGAAATTAATTCACCATTTTACAATTTTTACTACAAATATTCTTGCAAGGATGTTAAATTATGAGTAATTATGTTTGGGTGATTCTATTTTCCATCATCTATTTTTATTTATATCCCTATATTAACCTTACGGAAATTTGATTGATCAGATGAAAGTATTATTGTAAGATATATTGCTCTATTTTTTTTTCAAACATGTGCAGTATTTAGTTCTCAGTTAGTTTCGTGGCCGGAATCATGATCAGCAACAATCATCACTCTAAAGTCAACGACCAACAAGTAAGCAACACATCATAATTTTACAGTTAATACTCAGTATTCAACAATTTGATATTTTTTGATTTTGAATTATGATCGTCCTTTGATTTCATTTTTTATAGGGTACAATGTTTTACCATATTATGGTCGTGCTTTCTGATTTTGATTTTAATAGAGTATTTAAAAAATATTTAATGAGCAGTTTAGAAATTTGACATTTAATTGTTTGTTTGTTAATTTTAAGTTATATTTATTTTATGGATAATAGAATGGTAAGTGAATATTTGCATATGAAATGAGAATTTTAGAAAATGTACGATTTAGGGTCTAGGAATAGTTATACAAAATATTTGATTTTTTGAGAAAATAAATAAAACAATATTTGATTTGCAATATTGATGTTAATTTTGTAGAACTATGCAATGCATTTATAATTTAATATTTTTTCGAACATAACACAGTATTTGAGTTGCAACATTGGATTTAGTTTGTCAAAACCGTAGAATATTTGTTGTTTTATTTTAGTCTTTTTTTTTTTTGTTTTAGAAATAGAGTTATATGTGTATCTTTATTGATTTTAATTACTTATTTGTAAAATATGATTTTGATTTATTTTTAGAAATGCAAATCTTTTTATTAATTTTAACTATTGTGTATAAAGATGGATTGATTATTCTTTTGGTATGTATAATAAAATAGGATTTTTGGCGGGTGTGTCTGTATTTTGTTATAAATGTACAAATTCAACCTTAAAGAAGTCTAAATATATTTGTATTTGAAACTGAAAACCTGGGTGGATATGAGTTTGACATGATATGAAGTAACTATATATTAGTGTTCCTTTGTTCGATGATTTCATGGATAAATACATATTTAAAAAGATTGATGGCTTTCAAAAAAGAAATTGGTGGCTATATCATGATATGGTTTATTCTTCTTCTTTCGCGAAAAATATTTAGCCTTATGTCTAATTTACCTATAGATTTTTAGAGTTTCCAGCAATATGGAGGATCAAGGAAGTCATGAAGCATGCTCGGATGAAAGGTTTTATATGAAGGGTTTTACATGGAGTCGCGGTCTATTATAGTGTTTTACTTTATGATTGAGAGCTTTCAACTCTTACATTTTATTTTATGTTGATTCATTCAATATGGAAATACTTCTTTTCTTCTACTAACACTAAAACTAAAATTTCAAATTTCCCTTCGATATTGTGTTAATAATAAATCTATATTACCAGCTACTTATTGGAATTCAAATACACCGCACAACGTGCGGTGGTGCTCAACTAGTTGTTTAGAGTGAAAATTATCCTATCTGTGTATTGGACAAATGGATAATACAACAGACGGAAATTATTTCCAATAATAAAATCTATTCCAGATTCTTGTTGATATACAGTTGGAATATGAAATATTTCACCTGCTATCATTATATTAAGATTTTTACAGACCTTAGAGAGTATAATGTGGGATCCATTTCCAATTTTTACTCTTATTGGTCTTTCTACATTTACCCAGTGTTCTTTGGGTATTACATTTTTGCTAGCAACACACATGCTTGCACCGGTGTCCACATAGCAATGTAATTCAATTTGTTTATATCCAGAAAATTTTAATTTTCCTTTTATATAAATCGAATTAGAGTTAGTAATATTGTTCATTACAAAGTTTGTGGGTCAATTTATGATTATCACAAACTTTGAGGGTGGAAGGAGTAATATTCGTAACTCTAGTTTGCATATTCTCCAAATTTTGAACCTACATTTTGCCAAATGCAAACTACCTAGAATTAGAATTCTCCAAATTTTGAACCTACATTTTGAAACTCTTTTCATTTTAATCCCATCTTGAGAAAGTCCTCTTCAAATAAGTGGCTTTGCCACAAAACGCTGTTTTTAGTTTTCATCCTAGTTTAAAGTTTCTTTACTTTTCTACTGAGGCAACTTGTATAAATGGTGATCCTCTTGGATTTTCCCAATTAATCTGATTAATTCATCCTTATCTCTCCATGTTCTCTCTTCTGCAAATCTCAGATTCAGTTTGTCTTTATGGTATCAGAGCAGGAATTCTATTGATCTATTAATTACTGAATTAATTGATGACAATCCTTACGGAACAAGGTGAGAACCGATGAAGTAGCTTCCTCAATCACCACCGATCACCCACTGTACCTCCATGGCTGCCATGGTCTTGGTAGCCCAACTTCTGGATGAGAAGAATTATGTAACCTGGAGCAGGAGCAGGAGTCTTTCCTACAAGATGCTGATCGCGAAGAAGAACAGCAAGGCCATTTCCGGCAGGTTTCTGATCCCATATGGTTCGTCGAGAGCGATGGCGAAATTGTGACGGAAGTGATCGACGCCGCTCTGAAGCTGTACGGCCTGGAAGAGCGCCTCCCGCAGCTCGGCTCCGACGTCGGCAGCTTCCTGCTTTGGACGGTAAAAAAACACTCTGATTTCATCATTTTTTTTACGCGATAGGATCGTTGGGAATGAGGAACTTCGTCCTCTGTAAGAATGAGAGGCTGTCTGATCAGAAGACGATCGTCGCTGGCGCCGCCCGTCCGATGCCTCCGGTGGTCCCTACTCTGGGTCAGAACGCGATGGCTTTCTGCAAGGAATTCAACCTCCGGACCCGACGCGCCCATGACGGTGTTCCTCACGGCGTTCAAGGACAACACCTAGTTTCCTACAGAGGTAGGAATTTAAGAATAGAAGAGATACCTAATTTCCTTCATCAATCCGCTAAAGCTCTCGGCCTCTTCTTCCTTGCAAAAGGTATTTTCACTATTTTGATTTTGATTTTGATTTTGATTTTGTGACATTTACTCTTTATTTTCCTAGCATTAATTCATATTTATTTTCCTGCAGGGTGCCCTTAGAGCTTCTTTGTGTTTTTGCTATGTTGATCAAGTTGGAAACGAGATTCAGCTTTTTGTTTGTTGGATTTCATGAAATTATTGAAATGCATAAAAGCCTGTTATGTTGGATACATTTTTACTCAGCCTATGTTCTTCAAAAATATAATTTACGTACATAACTGATATACACATCCTCATGATCCTAAGTTTAGTCGGTTCTGAATGGCTCTGAAGCACCGATACGGCTCTCTGGTGCCGATCCCCGTTTCATACCTGTCTCCGGTACGGGTACGCCGGGAATCGCCGGAAAACGATCCCGATCCGTTTCTTGGTTTGGGAAACGGCGTCAATGGTAAGGGAAACGGGGTCAACGGCAAAGGAAACGGATCCGGTGCCAATTCGTATAAGTTCAAGTGTTTCGGGTAGGGCTTTGGGACAAATTACTCTACCTTTCTCCCGATCTGATCTCTCCACCACATATTCCATTAGTCACCAGCAGGGCCGGTCATGGGATTTTGGGGGCCTCAAGCGAAAATAATAATTTTTTAGTGTTCAAAACTGAAAAATTAAAAAAAATAGGTTTATATAAAAATATTTTATTAATTATACATTAAAAATCACTATAAATATTGAATTTCTTATTTATAGTTAATTTCATACGATATCTAAGGGACTAATTATAGAAAATGATACAATTTCTTTATTTAATTGAGTTTTAATTAATAAAAATACTATATATTTTTTCTAAAAATGGGACCGTTTTTTCCAAAATTATTTGGCGGCCTCAAGCAATTGCGTAAGTTACTTACAAGGAGGGCCGGCCCTGGTCACCAGTTGCAGAGTCCATACAACATCTAATTTTCTTTTCATCTTTCTCATCCACGTATTATCCGCACATGCCATATTAGTTAGTTTTTATTTTTGTTATTATTTAAATAGAAAATTATTAATTGGAATATATGTGTTAATTATGGAAAATCTATATTTGAAACTAATGCTTATTTATGGGCATTGTATTATTATGGTTAATAGTAAGTGTATTATTATGGTTAATAGTAAGGAAAAGTCCTGGGAGTGACCGTCACTATATAGTGACCAGGGTTTTTACTGCAAATATAGAAGTAAATTATAAATAGTGCAATAAAGAAAATCAATGAGGGACCAATTTGCAATTTTTAAAAATTTAAAAAAATCACGTGCTACAGTGTTTCCGTGCGTGTACAGTGTTTTGTTACAGTGTAATTCAATGTTTCATGTTAAAATGTTCATGTTTTATGTTTCCAAGTTAAAATGTTCATCTTTCACGTTAAAACGTCCATGTTTTATGTTTTAAGTTAAAATGTTTATGTTTCACGTTAAAACGTCCATGTTTTATGTTTTAAGTTAAAATATTTATGATTTATATTTTCAAGTTAAAATGTTCATGTTCATGTTTTAAGTCAAATTGTTCATGTTTCAAAAATTATTCATGTTGTAAGTTAAACTGTTCATGTTTTATGTTTCAAGAAATGTTCATGTTTTATGTTTCAAGTTAAAATGTTTATGTTTCTATTTAAAGTGTTCATGTTTCACGTTAAAACGTCCATGTTTTATGTTTTAAGTTAAAATATTTATGTTTTATGTTTCAAGTTAAAATGTTCATGTTTCAAGTTAAAGTGTTCATGTTTCATGTTAAAACGTCCATGTTTTAAGTTAAAATATTTATGTTTTATGTTTCAAGTTAAAATGTTCATGTTCTTGTTTTAAATCAAAATGTTCATGTTTCAAAAAATATTCATGTTTTAAGTTAAACTGTTCATGTTTTATGTTTCAAGAAATGTTCATGTTTTATGTTTCAAGTTAAAATGTTCATGTTTTAAGTTAAAGTGTTCATGTTTTATGTTGTACTGTAGCAACTTGACACTGTAGCAAATCGGTACTGTAGCGCGTGGCTTGACACTGTAGCGCATGATTTTTAAAATTTTTATGAAATTGCAAATTGGTCCCTCCGTGTTTTTTTAACTTATATCCTATTTGCAATTTAATCTGGTCACTATATAGTGACGGTCACCCAAGAGACCAACTCAATTAGTAATTTGATATATATAATTCAAATTTAAATTAAATTATAGGCGGGGACCAACTCAATTAGTAATTTGATATATATAATTCAAATTTAAATTAAATTATAGACGTTTCCCATACCCGTACCCGTATCCGTACCCATACCCGTTTTCAAATACGTTTCGGTGGTACTTAGCTGAATGGTCATAAAGCTTTCAAATGAAATAATTAACAGTTTCTATTTGTTCGATTTACAGATTTCAGGAATTCAGTTAGGAGAAGTTGAGACTTACTAATCTTAGAGGATCGTAAAAGTTTGATTCTTGCTCCAATTCATACAAATACCGTTATTCTTTTTCTGCTTTACAGCTACAGGTTCATAACCATTTGACTGTGTGCTGATCTGTTTGGGTTTGGGTTTCGTCTGCTGAGAGAATATAATTTCTGTGTGGGGATAAAGAGTTATGGTAAATATTTACTGAAATTATAGGAATTTGATGGATACAAATGTTCCCAGTTACTATGTGTTCTCATGGTGATGGATTACTTAGATGTTTGATGTTAAAACAAATTATTTTATCAAATTAAAACTCAGATATTCGCTTATCTAAACATATAACAGTAAGATAGTGTAGCACAATTCTTGATAAAGCCATAATTCTCTTTTAAATCTAAAACTGCATTACTACCGAAATGTAAAAGGAAAAATCCTGTATCTCCATCACTCCATCACTCCTGTCATCTGACCCATGCTGCTCTATAGTTCGTCCAAGATTTCTATAGTTCGTCCTGTAAAAGCATAGAGAGACAGTTAGAAAATATGCTTGAATACAACACTAAATCGATGTTGGAATCTATAGAACACGTGTGCTTACTTTAACATCCTCGTCCTTGGAGTCAGCTTCCTCTTCCTTGATATCTTCTTTGGCTTCGGCGTCAGAATCAGCATCATCGGCATCATCATCATCCTCAGCCTACATGACAAAATTGCATAAACATGAGGTCAAATTTGGAGTTCAAAGAGTATGTCTCGTCTGGATAGTATTGCTAACTGTAATTTTCAGTCACTTACATCAGAATCAACTGGGTCAGCCTTTGCTTCCTCTTCCTCTTTCTTCTTTTCTGCCTCCTCAAAAGCAGTCTTTTCGGCCTGAAATATGACAATTACCAGGTGTCAAAGAGAAGATTTAAGCATAGTAAAGTAAACTTTAAAAGCCTTTCTAACACAGTGCACTCACATCCTTCTGCTTTCCCCATGTCTCTTCAGCCAACTTCTTGGCATAATCAACATCATCTGTGATCAATACATTGTCGAATAGGGTTCCTGACTTCACCTGAAGATCATATCAAACCACTACCATCAGTTGAAAAGTCTCAAAATACACTATTTGAATAACTGACTTGAGTTAGCAAATTAATATTTACCTGCCATAGTTCAATTCCAACATACTTCAATTGGGGGAAAACATACAGCTCTGGGTCATCCTTGAATTCTGCAGCGATATCATAACATAACAACCATTTATTTGTCAGTGCTTAGCTTGATCTATTCATAAACATGGAAAAACTGAAATGTAAGATAACAAACCTGGGTTATCAATCAAAGGAACCTTCCATTTTCCCTGGTAGTTGGGGTTCTTAATTTTCTGGAATTACAAATAAAAAGAATTAAAACTACTCAGATTCCAGAACCAAAGAGTGAGCAAAAGCAAATAAGCTAATGAGTAATTTCAACTCTAACATACCTTGGCCTTCCATGGACCCTTGTACTCGGGGTTGGGGATGGTTGGGGCGGTCCACTCACCATCTTCTTCATCATCCCAGTCCTCGGGCTGTGATAATAGGATATAACCGACCGACATCAGTAACCTTTTTCTTCCATAATGATTACAGAAGATGAACGAATGAATGGAAAATCAATGATCAATCGAAATCTACCTTCTTTGCCTCAGGGTCAACAATCTCCTCAGGAATATCATCATAATCCTACAGAAACACAAAGTGTCCTATTCAGTATCACAATGATATCAATACATCAAGGAAACAATTATTTTAAAAAGAAGTAGCTTACCGCTGGTTTCTTGTCCTCAGGATCAGGAATGAACTCCTTGTCATCCCAATCTTCGGGCTATTATGAAAAAAAACAAAGTTAGCTTCTACATTTTACTAGCTTTCAGGTATAAAGAAGTCATGAAAATGAAATTACTTTCTTAGCCTCTGGGTCCTTGATCTGCTTAGCAGGGAGGAGGTCCCAGTCTGAGTACAAACTACCAGTCTGCTTCTCAACATTGTCGATCAGGATGCTGTAAGTGGCATCTGGGCGAAGGATGAAGGTGTAGACATGAGTCAACTGGTCAGTTTCACATGGAACTTCCTTCTTGATTAGGTGGTTTGTGCCGTTGTAGGTGAGAATAGCATGGACTTTCTTGGTGGTGTAGCCACAGATATCAGGTCCAAACATAATACTGGATAAATTTTTTAAAAATCAGATAATATAGAAGGCATTCAGAGATAACTAATTATTAAACTTCAGTATATGCATCTGTAAGTTTTTGAAGTCACTGATGAATTACCTGTACGGGGTATCACCACCAAATTTCTTTTGGTCTACGTCACCGCTCATCAACTTCATGTATCCACCACCACAATCAAGCTTCTGTTCATGCTTGACTGAGAATTGGAAAATTAAGGTGTTGTCCTTGTTGCTGAATTCAGGGTACTCAGCAGAGATGGCATAAAACCTGTAGTCCTCACTGGTTTGGATTCCTGCATTCGGCAACAATATAGTTAAGAAAACATGAAAACATCAACAAAAGTAACGAAACAAAGCCTCGAATATTACAGCTGAGGCTCACCTTTATCATTAGCATCTCCATTCCATTTGCCAGAAGTGTGATTCCACTCTCCAGCTGTGTTCTCATCCTTCTTCCAGTCAGACTTCACCCACCTACTTTCCCACCCATCTAAAACATTCACCCAATTTATCCAGTAAGTATGATGTTCATTATGGATTAAACCAAGCTACAAACTAAAGACATTCTAAAGATTTTTTTTGCTACATGCATCAGCCATAACATAAAGGCTACATAATCTCCATTCCCAAGATATACTGAAATCATATAACTCAATCATACGATTCAATTAATTGATCATTTTCTAATCATATTATTATATCATAATCACTAAATTAAGTAATCAAAGAGCTGCATTATATACCGTGCTAAAACACTAGAGTGAAGACGAATACATCAATTGGCATTAATCAGATATCGAGAGGCATGTCATCTAAAACCGAATCATAAATCCAGAATTAACAGATCGAACACAAAAACAGCTTCCACGATTCAAACAATGAGATCGATGCATAAAAACATGAATCTAGCTCCGATCTTCGACCACAAATCCACTTCAAATCGATCGGCACAAAATCAAAACCGCAATAACCCTCGAATTGCATAATCAACGTGATCAGTGAAATGATTACCTTCGAAGCGCTCCTCGAAGAAGACCTTGGCGGAGGCGCATGCGAAGAGCAGGCCGAGAGCAATGCACAGCGAGAGCAAGCTAGGGTTAGCGATCCTTCTCTGCGTGGTAGCCATGGCTGAGCCGGAGAAACGGAAACCTATCAGTGGTTGAGTTACTGAGAGTGAAGAAGTCAAGGGATTCTATTTATAGTCCGCCATTTGAGAGGGGTTGGCTTTGGGTTTTACGTTCTACGTGGACTCTGTGTGGAGGCTGATGTGTGAGTGCGTGTGGCGTGGACGAGTAGGAACGTGACACGTAAGCTCACAGTGTCATTGACTCCACGTGTGGGATCTTCATTGGGAATTACCACGGATCCTGTACGTATTGGCAGATGGACGGAAATGGTTGGGTACTGCAGTTTGTGTCATTTGGATATGGGTTTCTGTTTTTCTTTTCCGGAAACAATCTTTTTAAGCATTTAATAATGCAACTGAAATCAATAAAATCGCTTTCAATTCATATCATTCAATCTTTTCCCTTAATTGGAAACTAGATTATACTTGGGCGGTGCCGAATTTTCATTAATTAATTATTATGTTTAATATATTCAATTTTAAAATAGAAATAAAGTATATGCAACATATTGAAATACGAAAATAGTAGGTAAGAAAATGAATAAAATATAAAATAATACTAAATCTTGGTTAGTAGTATATATATATTAATCATGGAAAAAATAGTTATGAAATAATATAAAAATGGTAAAGGATTTTGAAAGAAACAAGGAATTAAGAAGAAGAGTATATGAGAAGGAAAAAAAGAAGAATAAGAATAATCTAGAAGAATGTAGTTACTGGTTATATATGGTGAAGAAAATTTAGAAAAACATTTTCTTTTAGAATTATTTTTGGAAGTTGATGTGGATTTCTTTGTGAGTGCAACGTGGTACAAAACTTGTTGTTTTAGTAGTATAGTATTAATATTGACATTTGCAAATCACATGCATTCTTCCATGCTTTCAAGGTTTAAAAGGTAATTAATCACATTTATTTCATTTGTATATTATAATTATTAGTATTTAAAGATTATGTTTTCGAATTATTTGTTTAAACCAACTTTTAGAGTAGCTTGGTAGCAGGGGCGGCAAGTGGCAACAAAGATATGAGGCCAGGCCATTGAGTACAAAAATAAGACAGCCATAGCTTTGCCTTAAAGTTCAAGCATCGAAAACCAATCTCAAAGTTTATATGTGTAGCTGAAGTCATCTTTTACAATAGTAGTATTCAAAAAATCACATTCACACAGGCCTGGAAAATTGCAGATTTTCTTCCTGTTTTAAGATGGTCACACGAGGCTCGGAAATGTAGTCCCAAAGGTTGTTGCAGTCCTACTATAACATGAGCTGCACATGTAGATTTAGATTCATGGACCACTCCAGTTAACATGCCCAGCTGATCCACACTCTACTCTATGGTTTTAATGCCTCTGCATCATCATACCATAATAAGTAAAGATCAACTGAATCCACACACATATCAACTAACTAAATGGTTGGAAAGTTTCTAACCCTTTTCCACCTCTGTAAACTCCATCAATCTACTGGATAATTTTCAAGCCCTTTGATGTGTGACTGAATTATGTCGTTGGCCCAGAGAGGTAAAGGTGCCTTAATCAAGACATTTTCATCTGTAACGGGATGCTGGAAGGACAAACTCTCTGCGTGGAGCTCATGGCCATCGTAGATTTTACCGTTATAATCATAAACACCTTCGTATTTTATATCCCCTCTGATAGGCATCCCGAGATACTGGCAGTGCAGGCGAATCTGATGTGTTCGTCCACTCCTAGGATGAGCTCTGACCAAAACCTCATCTTTCTTCAAGCTGCAATCAATCCCTGATTTTTCTTTAACAACAATAATATCTGACTGACCATCTTTTTCCCCTGAGCTACACAAGTCATCCTTAAACTTCATTTGTCCATTTATTGATAATATATCGAAAAAAGTCTCCATGTCCTTCACAACTGATCCACCAGGTAGACTCTTCCCGACATCTGATGCTGCATAAACGCGCCACGCTCCATGCTTGGATCTTCCGTGACCAGACCTAATCGTGATCCTTTCCCATTTCGGAGCGTGGCCCACACAGGAGGCAAGATATGTTTTCCTCACTTGGTGGTCGGTAAAAGCCTTCACAAACTTGGCAGCAACTTTATGTGATTTGGTAATCAGCATGACACCGCTCGTATCGCGATCAAGCCTATTAGCTAGATGAAGCTCCTTTGTGTCACCTTGAGAACCTGAGAATCATATGATATCAGACCTAACTGGTGAACTTAAAGTGAATCAGATGCTTGAATTATACCATAAACATATAGTTTCTTGTTTCATTTGAGACCATCAAATGCCTTAAGATTAAAGATAGGAGGAGAAAAGCAGCAGATGAACAAACTGAGATAGAAAACCAAACTTCCAAAGCAAATCCTCCTCCTATTCCACATAAATATTCGTGTTTCATGAAAACACTAACTTGATTGATTACAAGATATGTACAATATACAAAAACCTTGGAGAATGTGCTCTGTAACCCTGAGATATGATGAAGTGCAGTCACTCATTTTCAAAATGCAAAAAATGCTTGGATAAAAATACCTTAAATATGCTCAAAGCGTGATGCCATCTTTAATGTCTAAAAGGTCGATACTGATTGCCAGATTGCTAGTTAATTAGTTCTTAAAATAATACTTGCACTCTCAACACCCTGAGGTTTGTTTACACTTCTATCAAGCCTTTGCCAATGTACCCCCCCATAAAAAACTCAAAATATTATATCCTTACATAATCACCATGGAGCTATGTTAGGCCATACAAGTAGACGCATAAAATGTGTTCTTGCACTTTCAACACAACAAGGTTTGTTTTACACTTAATCATGGAGTGATGTTAAACTACAAGTGTTCACATAAGAACATAATGTAACGCATAAGGGATCAAGTCTCCCTGTGGAACAATAATAAGATTCGAAACCAAGCTCTATGCAGGACAGAGCAAGTACATACACGCACACCTTCCCACAACCAGCAGAAGAATGCTGCAATACCACTCTAATATTCAAGCTGTAATCTTTCTTGCTCCTCCCTATTCTTACTTGTTACGGAATTTCTAGGGCATGATCATTCCCATGTTCTTTTAACACTCTAATCTTTCCAGTCAAAATCAAAATCCAAACTAAAAACACACACACATTGATGCCTTATTGGAAAAGAATTCAGCTCAATATAACAGTTACCTGAGTCACCGGAATCAGCTAGGAGACCCGGAACAGCTGATAAAACATTCTCACAGTAAATCCCTTGCGGCTTGTTAATGGCAATGAGCCACTGGTCTTCGAAGAGCACATGAGTTCTAGAAAGTGTAAAAAGGGCCGATCTTGAAGAGGCGGTTAAGGCTCTGCTGAGCTCTATGCTCTTCGAAACAGAGGGCAGTGGCGGGGAGAGTGGTGTAGGGTAGTTTGCGAGCTGGGTTACTGTGGGGTCCACCAGGGAGGCGGTTGCCGCCATTGAAAGTGCAGGGAGAGGACTGAGGAGAAAACTTTTGGACATGGAGGAATTTGGGGACAAAATTTTACTCTTTATTGTTACTCTTCTTGAAATTTATTACAAGTTTAGGGACCACAATGCAGTTTAATAAATAAAAACATCGGTTCTGCTAAAACCCCCAACGCCTAAACCTCCTTCAGGGGAGCCATTTTCCCGACCAGATTCCAAAGATGCTCTCTTGTTTGCTCAGAAGATCATCATCATCATTCAAACCACAATATTTCCTCGTATTGTTTCAAGCTCAGTCGCATTATTTCTCCACGTCGATCCCGAGCAGATCACTTTTCGTTTCTGGGCATACAAATTCCTCGTCAAGATTGAATATTTCACCTGGGCCGGTATCTTCCGATTGTGCAAAATGCGTGCGTTCTTACAGTTCTCAGCCTCAGCCGGCTGCAACTTCAGATGGACTAACTGTGGAGGGAATAATAGCGAACAATTGGACAGTTGTTGGGGAAGAAGAGGGTGATTGGAGAAGCCATGCTACTTTTATTGCCCAGTCCATTCTTCTCACCAAGAAACGCCTCAAGGTATTCAGTTTTCACTGATGTTTTGCTTTCAAAGCCTTATATTATGTGATTTAGTGTAATGATAAGCCGTTCTTCGAGGTAGTTTCTCAGTTAGTAAAGTTGGTTTGCAATTTGCAGTTTCAGTTGTTTAAGTTGATGGATATTTTATGACTCTTGTGTTCTTTGCTGGTGTGTTTGTGTGGATATAGTGGAAGAATTTGCTGGCTAGGCTGAAGATTTTATCACTACAACTGGATAAACCGGACCTGTGGGATGATCCTGTTCATGCTGCCAAGATAAGCCGTGAGCATGGTTCTCTTACAGGAAAGATGAATGAGGTCCTGGCATTTGAACAAGAGTTGTTGGAACATATCGACATGATAAAACTGTCCCGTGAGGAGAACGATGCAGAATTGGAATCGGTGGGCACTCAAATCTTCTTTTAGGCATGTATTTCTCTTTTTGATTTTGGAAATGTCGCAGGGGGTTTGATTATAATCTATTTTCATTGCTCCTGTCTTACTCTTTTTGACTGCACCAAGGAGCTCTTTTCCTTCTTTGTTTCTACCAAGATTTAATTGTTTTAGTGAACTTTAGATGACATTTCTAGTAAGATGACAACACCGTTGACCAGGCTTTCTCTTGTACTCTATCCCTTTAAATGCAGGAAGCATTCAGGGCCTTAGTCGAGATGAGAAGAAATGTAAAAGAGAAAGAGTTAAAAGCTTTATTATCTGGAGAGCACGATCATTGCTCTTGCTATATAGAGGTAGTTTCATACTCAATGAAAAAATTGAATTTTTTTACTTCATTAATTTAATCTCTATGTTTGGAATCTACTGTCTCAATACTGTGAAAAATTGTGAATCTAATGATCACCAATACATGGTTCTTTGTACTGGAGCTACTGCTCTGCTAACGAATCTTCTCTAGGCCTTTCGTCTTGACTGTCTCTTTTGTGCTTGTGAGCATTTGTGAAAATCTTTGATCTCTTACTACGTTTACGCAACTCTAGGTACACGCTGGAGCGGGTGGTACTGAGAGTATGGATTGGGCTTCGATGGTTGTGCAGATGTACAAAAAGTGGGCTCAGCGGAAGGGTTATGGAGTTTCAGTTGTAGATGAAATGCCTGGTGAGGTGGCTGGAATTAAGGTTGGTACTTTGAGTCTTTGATATTCTTTTGCCTGCATTTCATTATTCTTGTCTTTAATGCTCACTTGTGATTGACCTGTATAGTTGTTGACCTGTTAAATTGCTATTCTTTTGCCTGCTTTTTCATTTTGGTTCCAGTCTTAAATACCCTTGTAAAAAAAATTCCCTGATAGTGCTACTAACTTAGTATGTGGCAACACTGCTTCTAATGTTATAAAACTAGCACATTTCATTACCAGAAGTGCAAGTTATTGTCCTCTCATGTATTGTCGTAATCATCACCTCTCGGCTACTCACATAGTGAAGTAGTTTTTCATAAATGACCTCTGAAAAAAAATTATTTAAGATAAATTGAACTGTAACCCTTTTTATATTTCAATCAACTGGTTTCTCGTTGCCGTTGTAACTTTTATTGGAGTTGATATATTTTTAGAGAGATTCCATCTGGAAGCTAAAACTTTCAAGCATATTGTATATTTTTAGAGAGATTCCATCTGGAAGCTAAAACTTTCAAGCTTATTGTCAATATGAAGATTTTGATATTGGCCTCTGCGGCTTTCTTTACTTTTTGATTTTCAATCTCCTGGTAGTTATCTTATCTGATCTTTGATATTTAGCGGGCTACAATTAGAGTTGATGGTGAATATGCATATGGCTATGCCAAAGCAGAAGATGGAGCACACCGCTTAGTTCGCTGCTCACCATTTGACAGTGCAAATAGGCGCCATACTTCATTTTCTGCAGTAGCAGCAATCCCAATTCTAGGAGAAGGATTTACCCGCGTCCAAATAAAGGAGTCTGATCTCCGGATAGATCGGTTTCGGTCTGGGGGAGCTGGTGGTCAGAGCGTCAACACCACGGATAGTGCTGTGCGGATCACTCATATTCCAACTGGGATAACTGCAACTTGCCAAAATGAGAGGTATACAACACCCTTTCTTGTTGAGAAATTGTGGTATGGTTGATACATTTTATTTAAGAGTGCTTTTTTTGTCCAAACAACAGGTCCCAACATCAAAACAAGGCTTCTGCTATGGCTGTACTCCAATCGCGCTTGGATAAACTTGAAATGGCTCGTCAAGCTCAAATCAATGCACAACACACACAATCCCTTTCTGAGAACAGCTTTGGAAACCAAATTCGTTCTTATGTACTCCATGTAAGCATTAAAACTGATTGGACTTGTTATGACTTATGAGGGTGGCATTTTTTTCAGGAATATCCCATATCTTGCATAAATCTTAAATATAGAATTGTTTTCTCCACAGCCTTATCGCATGGTGAAGGATCATAGAACAAACTATGAAGTTTCAGATGCTGATTCTGTTCTTGAAGGGGATATCGATGACTTTATTTTGAGCTACCTGTCAGCATGCCTGGACAAAGATGAAGATGACCTATAAAGTCAGTTTCACATTTATATTGTTGGCCTGTTTAGCACTAGGTAACAATTTGTCAGAATCAAATGAGTGAGGAGGCCTGAGGTTTTCTGAGAAGAAATTTACCCACTTCAGCTGGTTTTATGCCTGTACAAGCCACCTTTACTATGTGACTGTATAGATTATTCATTAGCTACTTGGAATATGGAGACATTACATTAGATTTATTATGTTAGGTTGTAGTTTATAGAAGTAATAAATAAGTTCCTGTACTTGTTAAAAACACATTCATTTTATACTGATGAATAAATGAGTTGAAAAGAAACTTCATGTGATGAATCCTTGTTGTAAGCTTTCTGAATTTGTTCTGCTTAGAAGTCAAAATTAAAACTCAAGCATCAATAGGATAAATTTATTCACAAGTTTCCCTGGCAAGCTACTACCAAGAACTCACAGATAATCAAAGATGAATGAAGTAGCCAGAATAGATTTCTAAAGTTAAAATAATTAAGAAGACATAATGTTATAAAGAACAGATCTCAGAAGTCGTTCTCATTTTTACACTAGCTCAAGCAAACCATAAAACAAAATTGGACAGGCAGCAGAAAGTTCCCAAGTCAAGAGAAATGGATGCCAGCCTGATTAAACAAAGATAAGAGAAACATGAAATCTGTTTGCGTCAGTTTTGAAGATCTCTTGTCTTCAAAGTCTCCCTGCTTCAACACATTCAAAATCTTCTCCTTGAATTCCGATGATTTCACACTTGCTTCATCAACATCCATCTCCTCATCTTCATCATCATCTCTCATATCATCACTTTCTATGCCAATCCCTTCCAGGGATCCTCCCAGAGCTGATACAGCTGCAGACATATCTGCCTCCTCCGGATAATCCTCCTGGCTCAGCTGCAAAGCTTGCAAGGTCTTGTAGTTCTTCTCAAGAACCGATAACACACTCTTCTGCCTGAAGAGTGATCCCAGTGTTTTATTCTTCCTGTTGAAGCATATTCGGACAAGGCCATCCCACTCCTTAAAGTTCACAGGAGGAAGTGGCTTTCTAGGTTCTATTCTGACGACAGAAGAGTCCACCTTTGGTGGAGGCCTGAAATTGTTCCTCCCTACTTTCAGCAAATGAGAAACCCGAGCCAATAGCTGCGTGTTCACAGAGAGCCGACAGTAGAGAGTATCTCCAGGCTGAGCAACAAGCCTCATAGCAAATTCCCTCTGATACATAATCACCGCACACCTAAACAGTGGCCTATGCGCTAATAACTTAAAAGTGAGGGGAGAGGAAATCTGATACGGAATGTTTGCCACACAAATATCAAAGTATGGCAGATCACACTTCAGAACATCACCTTGTATAACCTACAACAAACATCACAGCCAGCAATTAGATACAAGTACTCTACAAGGAGAAAAAAAATGTGATGTAAGGAAGTAACAGAAAAAGAATACAAGAGACATTGTTATGCCCATCCTAGAAAATTACCCAACAGACAACTTCTATAAGGGGTCGTTTGGTTCATGTGGGAATTAAGTTTCCACAGAATTTATAATTACTCGGATTATAATTCCATAACAAAATACACAGAAATAGATAAAAGTGTTTGGTTGTAGGTGTAGGAATTTGTAATTCCGTGAATTTACTACGTAAGTTTTGAAAAATTAACGATTAATAGAATAGTAAACGCGGAATTGTAAATTACCTAGGTGGAGCAAGGTAAGAATTTTCCCACGTTTTGCAGAATTGTAACATCCGCGTAATTTTAAATTTCTCCGTTTTTCTTATAATACGCAAACCAAACAACCACACCAATTCCAAAATCCGAGCATTTGTAATTTACCGCATACAATACGCGTACCAAACGACCCCTAAAAATGTTATAGTAACGTCTAATTATACTAAAGTAAACTAGGCTAAATTTCATCAAAGCAATTTCTTTTGAACTGAATTGAACTTAAGTTGAAAAGAACAGGACCTAACTGCTCACACACGCGGATGGATTCCGGCATTGTCAGAGAACATAGAATTTCACCCCAGAGTTATATTTTGAAAATTTGGCTTCTTGAATAACAAATAATAAAAGCAACAAAAAAGGAGCGTTTTTCAATAATAAAAAGCTTACTTTAAGGCGGTGGGAGTCCGGAGTTCCTTGAAAGCGGCGCTGCAACTCGAGAACCATCCGGGGATCGAGTTCGACGGCGATGACTGATTTCCCAGCTTCCAGAAGCTTCTTGGTGAGATTACCAGTACCCGGCCCGATTTCGAGGATGATATCCGTGGGCTTGATGCCGGATTTCTGAATGATTGAGTCGATCAAGAGCGGGTTCTTCAATATATGCTGGCCTTTGGACTTGTGGAACGGTATTCCACCTTGGAAGTGCTGGCTGTTGCCCCCGCCGGCGGCGGCGCCGCCACTACCGCGGTGTTTCTCCTTTTTGATTTTGCCTCCCGCCATGACTGAAGAAGATGGAACCAACTGTGTGTGCTGGGACGTTAGGGTTTATGGTTATATTGGCGTCAGTTTGCATCTTGGGCTTCAGTGAATGCTATGGCCCAATCTCACTGCATTTATATTTTGCACCCTATTCTTCGAGATATTTCTTTATCAACCTCCAAAGTTTTTATTTACCTTGCATAGTGTAAACTACGGCCTAATTCGACGGTTAGTTTCTAAATTCATGTTTTCTGATCAGCTTAGTTCTGCATAAGTTCCACCAGTTTATCATTCAAACCAGCTTTCTACTGTTAACGGAAAGCTCTGTTAACAGTGAAAGATTTCATATCAAGGTCACTAGGTCAGTATAACCTCATACAGTCACATTGTTTTCATGAAAAATGAAATGGAAGCAAAACTTGATTGAGGATGTTCCAAAGTCGATATGACAAATAATACATAGGCAAACTCAAAGTACTTCGTGGATAGGTTTCATCTAAGTTCTCACAGAAAAATTGTTCTAAATCTAGTTTCCATTCCAAACCATTATAATAGGTTGAAAAAAACTAACAGACATTCCAAGATTCTACCAACCAAGCAGCAATAGCTTCAAAAGAGCCATTCTAATGTAAAGACCATTTTTTGCTTGTCTGAAATAAGCAGCTCTGGGATCATCGTCCACCTCCACCGTAATCTACATGACAATACAGAGAGAAACTTAAAATCAAAATAGATTACTTCACTGAGGAATAAGGATAAAGGTTTAAACTAGTTTATTATTACCTCGTCAAGCCTAGGAAGAGGATGCATCACAACTGCGTGTTTCTGCATTACACCTAAAACATCCTTATTTACAATGTATTTCCCCCTAGCTTCTTCATAAACCTCAGGTTTGTCTCCAAATCTTTCACGTTGTATGCGAGTCTGGTACAAAACATCGCATTTAGAAGCAACCTCCATCAGGTCACTACTTTCTTCCCAATCAACTCCTTTTGATGTAAGATAATCTTTTATGTCATCCTGAAAAAATAAAAACAAGCCTTTATCAGATCACCACTTTCCTTCCAACATTACAACACTCCAACCAACCTCCTACTGGTGTCATGTGATCCTTTATGTTTTCCCCAAAACAGATTTTTACACAGTAATGGCTCACATTTTAGATGTCCAAATCAATACATATATCCTTGATAATTTATAAGATGATGCGAAAAATGCAACCACATACCTTCATTTTTACAACAGCTGGTGACACAAAGTAAATCTTCACGTCATTATACATCGCAAGTAGATAAGCAAGAGACCGTACAGTACGACCATTAGCAAGATCTCCAACTAGTCCAACTTTAATCCCATCCAGCTTGCCAATTTCTTGTTCAATGGTGTATACATCCAAAAGAGCCTGTATTGGAGAAATGGCTGGCAAATATTAGCAGTGACAACATTTTAACAAGGCAGAAAAACGACAACTCTGAAATATACCGAGTACCTAGACCTGTCTAATATATAGTCTAAAAACTCTCATTCTTTTGTTTTAAGAAAACCTCCATACTCTGTCTTACTTATATAGGCTGAACATTCATAACTCCTCCTACTATACATGGTGGTTTGTTTAGTTTTTAAAAATTTGGCTACACTTAATATTTAGCTAAATAAGGTGTTCAGGATTTCCTTAGAGTGTTCATCATATCCATGGCCATTAAACTCAAATTCAGTCTGAACATTGCAGAAAATTTTCAAATACGTTTAACAAAGCTTTGCTATTGCTCAGAATTCAGTTCCTGCCCTTTTATAAATTTAAAAAAAAAAACAGCAAAGATACAATAATAACAGACTCCAACCATACTAACAGAGTATATCCATCTAGTTTCTCTTAATTTAGCAAATAACAATAAAATTCTACTACCTGAGTTGGATGCTGGCCAGGACCATCTCCAGCATTTATAACAGGAATATTGGCGGTAGCTGCTGCCCGTTTAGCTGCACCACTCTCAAAATGTCTCATGACAATAATATCCGAGTAGCCTTCAACTGTTCTAATGGAATCTGCAATAAGATGCGAGTTAATAACTGAAAACAACATAGCAAGTACATAACAAACCAAGACTGAGCAATCAAAATAACTACCTTCGACTGTTTCTCCTTTGGCAGCTGAAGAAAACTCGCGAGCATTCTCCGTCGTGAGAACTTCCCCACCTAAGCGCTTCATGGCAGACTCAAACGAGAGCCTAGTCCTAGTGGAGGGCTCATAGAAAATGGTAGCCATCAAATAGCCCTTCAAAAGCTGACTTCCAGCTGAATTCTTTTCAATCTTCTCCATTTCGCGAGCCACACTAAAGATTTCACCCAGCAATTCCCTATCAAATTGCTGAGCCTCGATAACATCATCCAGCTGGAACTTCTTTCCAGCCACAGCAGAATTTCCATTAGCAGAAACCTCCAATGCTTTACACTTCACTCCAATCTGCGAAACTAACCCTCTACTCTTACGCCAATCGTGTGCAATGGAGTAGCTGAAAACACGGTTGTTTGGAGCACAGCATCTTGTGTTCGGAGTGAACACACTTCCATGTAACTTGTACGCAGGGAATGCAGCCATTATACCTAAAGAAAATGCAAACAAATGCTTTACAACAACACTTGAACAACTTTAGCCATTTCTTAATAGTTAAGCACTAATGTTTTTCAAATTTGCTTTTGTCCCTAAAGTTAAAGCAAGTACAAATATTCAAACGAAATTGGATCAATCCAACAAATTAAAATAGTCTAATTCTCGAAATGTGTACCTATTAGACCAAAATGAATTTAGATTACAATTCAAAATAAAATAATAGAACTGAGAAAAAACAGAAACGATATAAGAACTAGAAGTTGGTACCAAGTAGTTGCAGAGGCGGCAGGAAACTTGGAGGAGGCGGCGGACGGAGCAGCGGGAAACAAGAGGGAAAGGAAACCTTTGTTTCCGGTAGAGTTGGTCATGGATTAATACTGCGTTTTTTTCACAATGGGCTTTTAGTTTTTCACACCTGGGCCCAATTTGTTCCGGTTATTTAAAAATAAAAATTGGATTTTTTATTTAATAATAATAATAATAATAATTTGTTGATCCTGGAAGGCAGGAATGGAGGCGCCGTCGTCGTCGTCGTCTGAGCCGGTGATAACGCCGGAAGACGTTCTGGAGACATTGATGAATGACGGAACAATCGACGCCATCCGCTTGAAGATCATCTCCCAGCTCAAAGCCAACGTTAGCTACTTTCTTCGATTGTTTTATTTGAATTCTTAAATTTTCGGATGATTTTAGGTTGTGAATTTGTTGAGATATTGTGTAGGAAGAGCTGAAGAATACCACGGTCAAAATGGTGGAGCAGAGTAAGGTTTTGAACACGCCTGGCGCCGAGAAGCAGACCAAAAGGGAGCTCTTTGATGCTCTTCGCCAAGAACTTGAGTACGTTCTTTCATCTTTTTTTTTTTTGTTGTGTTGGAGTTAAGATAGCTTTGTTGCAGCCATTAATATTGCCTCGTGTAGTATATTCTCTTTGGTTTTGTTCTGTTATGGTTGCATGTCTGTCCAGTTGCATTAACTATGGTGTCAGTTACAAATCCTGGATGTAGAAAAGAGTATAATCATGGAGTAGAACTTGTGTTTATGTGTTATTGCTGTTGGAGGGTTTGAGAAATTCTTGATAACACTTGTAGATGGAATTTATTGCTTTTGTTTATTTGTTGCACAGACTTTCACTGATTTTGAAGCGTTTCATTGATCATGTTTATATGAGCTACTACTTCTCCTATTTTTGTGACTGTATTATACAATGTTATCCTGCACGATATTGTGCTATCCAATGGTTTGTATCTTTCGGTAGAGATAGTCAATCCTATTTGATATATCATTCAGTATGGCTTGCGTAATTGCTTTGAGCCAAAGGAGCTTAATCATAATAAATAGCATCTATTAATATTATTGTATTATTAATGATGCCCCCTTCCTCTTTTGTTTCTTGTCGTGAAGGCTTCATATTATCTATATCGTCAAAGATTCAGTACTATCTGTGGTTAACAAGCACAGTACTGTATAGATGCATGTCGTAAGTAGTTGTGTTGCAAATTATTTTTCTGTACATTGTGTATGAAAAATGCGTAGATGAAAGTAGTCACCTGATGAAAAAGTGGGATAAGCTTCCTGCATATTTTACGAGTTGAAAATTCTTCCCATAAGTCATCAATGATCTATCAGTAATTTTTGGCAAAATAAAACATGTAAAATCTCGTAGTCCCAACTTCTTCTTTCTCCTCATTAGATCAGCAGAAGGGTCGGTAGAATAAAAAACAACTCCAGAGGGTTGAACTATGCAATTTCTGCTTTGCTGCATTTCTGAAAGTAAACTAAGTTTTTGTCAATCTAAATAGGGGTGGTGAGCGCTTTGTTGAGATGAGGGCTGGGGTTGCTGAAAGGCGTACACTTTACTAGCATTTTTGGCAAAGCGCAAGTGCCCTTGTATGCAGAATATGTATTTCTGTCTTGTTTCCTTTTTTCTAATAAATATTTAGTTGCTAGGGTCTAAGAGTAAGAGTTGACTAATATATTGTGCAATGTTCATTAGTTTAATTTGTGTGTTATTGTTGAAATCATTGTGCATGCACCTTGAGCCATCGTGAGCGCTTTAGTGCGATATGCGCATTCCTGTAACTATTTTATTTCCTCCCAGTGTATCTTTGTCTGAATTTACACCGAATTGCTCGTGATTTTTAATTGCTACTTAATTATATACCAATATTTTCCATACATGGTTATTGAAGTTCTGGTTCCGACAATCTTTTGCAGAATTTCAGTGCTTGAGAAAGCCTCCAAATCAGTTTGGGAGATGATTCTTGATTGCAATGGAATGGGGAAGGAAATAACTGACACGGTAGAAAATGTCTTCTGTCGATTAAGTGGTAGAGAAGCCCCGTTATTTCCTGAAAATTTGATCGGATCCCAGTCAGAGAAACTAAAAGAGAAAGAAACAGAAGAAACAAGCAGAGGAAAGGAAGAGAAGAAAAAGTACACGGATACCACATATTCATCCTCGAAGAAGAGGAAGGTTGACGGAAAAGGTCGAGAAGAAAGAGCAAGTGAAGCTGTTAATGGATCGAATTCCACATCAGTTGATGATTCGAGTAGGGTTCCACATCAAAATGCAAAAACTTGAAGCTCCAGCCTGTAAGTTATTTGGTTAGGGTACTCAACCTTTTTCTAAATTTATTCATTGTTTCCACTTTGAGTGGGAAACTCAGAACTACTAGTTGGAATTTGAATGAAACAAGTAAATATGGTACTAGTATGGGATTGTCATATCTGTATGAGTAGGAAAATTTGCTGTGACATCTTAACTTTGTTCTGCTGAATAATACACTTTTTTTGTTCTCGCATTATTATTAGTCTGATGTCATATATGTAATTTTCTTTTTGGATATATCATGAGTAAGCACTCTTTCATCGCACAACATGAAAAATACAAAATAGTTAGGACATAATCATATATAAAAGAGTGAAGAGAAAAAAGATAAATATACTCATAGATTTCTTTAATTAGATTTACAGAGACGATCTTAGTACAAGATCTTGTTCAAAGATGTTCTAGCATTATTGAAACTTTGAAAAAAAAAATGGAATGAGATTACATGTTAGGATTATTATTATTATCATATATTTGCCAAGGATAGGGAAACGGATAGGAATGGATAGTAGTGGCCGAACTGTAAATGGTTGAAGGTTGCACTGTTAGATTCATATTCGAACCATCATCGACGTCCCAACCAAGCCGAGAATTGGCTTGCGAGGTCACACCAAACGGAAAATCGTGTTGCAGGTTCACACTTGGCTGTTGCAGGCTGTCATGACCATAGCCACGCGGGGTGGAAGTCCTCGAAGCTAAAGCAGGTTCAGTATCACCCGCCATTTCTTGTTGTTGGTGGTGGTGACGAATCAAGCTCAAATTACGCTGTAGCATGATCATATTCTCATAGTTCTCTTCAAAGCCTGTCATCTCATGGTAACCGTTGAGATTATGATTCCTTTCCATTCCTCTGTAGGAAACCGTTCCATGATTCATGTTGTTGTGAAATGGCTGAATATTGCCATTATCAACCCAATGTGCCATTCCAGTTGTCATTGTTCCACCTGATCATTAAGATCGATTATCACCGTCAAGTTTTACACTTGTAAAACCAATATACAGGAATGTTAAGGCTCTGTTCTACTCAACTCTTTTTTGTTCTACTAAACTTATCTCTTGCTGAACAGAACTGAAAATTAACACGAATTTCATAAAATATTTTTTTTGCTAAACTGTGACACACTAATAAGGTTAAGAGAACATGTCCATTCTACAGAAATGTAAAAAAATTATATGTTTATTAAATTGAAATGTGATATAGTGATAAGGGTAAAAAACGTAAAGGTAAAAATGTACCTGATATTTGTGGAGTTGGGAAGGAAGGGAATTGGTAATTGGGATGGGGTGGTGGTAAATATGGTGAACCATTAGAATAGCCTTCAAGGAGGAATTCATGGGAATGTTGGTATGGGTTTATGTTAAAAGCTTCAAAAAATGGAGTTGATAGGCTAGGGAATGGGCTTCGGCTTAGTGAGGCAAGTCTTGGGCAGAAATTGATGAGTCTCTCGAAGTTCTTGCTTAACTCTTCTGGTACAACCCTTACATAATGTATCCTACAAATGATAGAGTGGTTAAAAAGTTAAAAAATAGTCAAATATCCAATTACCATTGCCAAACATGTAGGGTGGTAAACTGCGTCAAATTTTACTAGAGTTCATAGCTGTAAAAATTTAACATATTGAAAATACGTAAATAAATTCAACAAGTTCAAATTATACCTAAGTTATTTATTAATTTAATTTTAAAATTAAAAAAATTATAAATAGTATATTATACATGGTAACGGCACTTGTTCAGGTAAGAATTTAATATATATTGAAAATACATAATTAATCCAACAACCTAGATTAAATACCTAAATTATTAATTAATTTAATTCTAAAATTAAAGTTAATTATGAATAATGAATATATCCCGTGGAATTTAATATATGTTGAAATTATATGACGTAATCCAACCAGTAAAAATACCTGTGCTTAAGAGCTTCGGATCCGGTAAAATCATCAGTTTGTTGCCAGAGGGTGTGCTTCCGAGGCTGTGGATTAATTTCTTTATGAAATGTGGGTGGTTGATTCAACTGCAAAACAATACCCAACTCTCAATTAATTAATTTATGAATAATATTGTTTTCAATTAATTTATGAATAATATTGTTTTTATGAAAATAATAGGTATATAACTTAATGAACCTCAATCTCTAAAAGTCCCAACTGATCCTCATTCATTGTAGCTCTAATTCCAGCTATGTCATTCCATTGTATTTCGATCTTACTTTTCAATGCTCCTTCCAAAATCTCCCACACCAATTTCTTCTTTGCATAGTAACATTTTGCAACCAAATCCATTTCATGCCTAGAAACTCTCTGCCCATTTTCCAAAAATGAGAAAAAAACACAAAAAAAAAAAAACATAGAAATTCTCGAGTACAGTGTATTTTCATCTCTATTTCAGTTCTCGATACAGTTCATTTCAACCAAATAGATCTAGACTAGTACCATGTATTTCATGAAATAGATCTAGAATAAATATGATTACTATTTCAACTAAATAGGAATGGACTTATTATAAGAAAAATTGAATAATTTTTTAAATGTTATTAGATTTGGCCTTCTTTAGAATTTAGTTCAATTTATTTAATGAAATTTAGGTTAATACAATTTTCAGTTTAGTTCAAGTGCAAGTGCAACGTATACGAACAAAAAAAGTTGCACTAACCTCCCATTTGCCGATCTTCAAATGTTTTGCAGGAAAATTGGCAGCTTTGAGTTTGTCAGAATCCTCGGCATGTTTCGAGTTTCGCTTCTTGCCTTTGGTGTCAGAGTCACCGTCACCGTCTCCGTTTAGTTTTTGTTCAACTAAATTTATAAGAGACGGCGTTTTGCTCAGCCTCAGTCCCAGGCAACTGTATGCTTCCGATGACCCGATTTCCTCCTCCTGATTTTCATCATTTTACGCATAAAATTACATATCACCGACATAAAAAAAATAATTAAAAAAATTATGACTTTACACATAAAAATTACATCGTACTCTAGTACTTGAACAGTATTTTAATACAAGTGGACTCTTCTCAAAAGAGTCCTATTCCAAGGTATCATGAATTTCCCGACACAGTTTTTTCAAATTTGAATCGTCGGAGAATCCATTCCTGTGTAATCTGAGTGACATTTACAGCATGATAATCGACACAGGAAAGAAAAAGAAAGCTTTACCGTGTTTAAGAACTTGATTCTTTCCACCTCAGCTCGATGATTACTTTGATAATCATCAAACCCGCCGGAATTCGGAAAGTCTTCCGCCGTCGCCGTGAAATACTGGTGTCCCTGCCCCGCCGCATAGTCAGCGCCACCGCCACCGTGATATCCATTAACGCCGTTCCAATCGTTCTCGTAGCCATCAACATTGTACTCGCTGCTGCACATCTTTGAATCAGTTCTTTTCTGATTCTGAAGTAGAAAACAGAAGAGAAGAAAAGAAAAGAAACTCCCAGAACAGAAAGCTGCTATATTTGCATGAGGGATTGAAGAAGATGATGATCCGTTTGCATGGGATCGTGGATATTGAAGTTGCATATAAATAGAAAGTGGGAAAACGAAATCGGATTTTTTAGTGAGAGAATCTAGAGAGAGAAAACGGAGGAGGGAATCTAGGATTTGTTACTGATGACAGGTGGAAACGAGGGAGAAACGTGTGAACGGTATTTGTGTTTTTTATTTTTATTTTAATGCTTTTTCTCTATTTATATAATACACGCATTAGAACACTTCAGGGATTTAAACTCTTAATTATATTACGCGGTAATTTTATTTAATTCTAAAAAACAATATAAACAGGGAGAACAAATAGGCTAGCGTACTTTCAGGCTGCTGTTAATTTTGGATACACACAAATTACACGGCTTGTGGTACAATAAGAATCATGTTTAAGAACATATACAATTTTAATTTCTCCACCTCTTTTATAAAACACCATTTAACCATTATATGTGGAGTAATTCCCTTGTGAGACAGACTCACCCATGAAGCAATGCTAAATAAGGAAAATTTCATTGCTGCCACCTCATCACAACTCACTACCACCTCATCAAACATCGGTGCCAGTTCATCAAACACGTCACCTCATCAAAACCTTTGTGTCTGTTCATCAAACATCACCAAAAACAATGTTTAATTGGTCCTGCCTCTTGGGTGAGGCTGCCTCACCCAAGAATTTGTCTTATATGTGACATAGTTTTAAAAGTTAAAGGCTTGGTCTTGATAATGCACTATTTACATTTTCAAAATTTCTATATGCATATTATTTTTTTACTAATTCACATTTTTATAGCTTAAACATTACAATTAAGGACCTGAAAAAAACAAATTGCATGTATATACATCAACCGTTTTTTGAAAGGAGTCTCCATGACATGAGATCGTATATATTCATCAATTTATGGATAATATGAACAAACATTACATTTTAAACTTAAATATTATAAATGTTTGATATAAGAATTTCACATATTTATAATTTATTTTTTGATAAAGCATTTAGGTGTGATTAAAGGAGCCTATCCTCAATCAATTCAAAACTCAATTTGTCACATATAAATATGGTTTTCCCAGAGACGATTTTTTCCACCAGCCGTTTTACAGAGCTTCCAATTAACCGGCGGCTTTTAAAGTATCTTTAGTTTATACTTTACTTTTAAAGTATCAGTATGTCACATATAAGAATTATTTTTAATGATGGTTGAGTAATAGTACAATACTCTGTATAAATAAATATTTTAGAATGGCACACGTGGAGGACAAGTAGTATATTTCTAATATATAAACAGAACAATATAGAAAAGAAAATTGCTACTAGTAGAAAAAAAAAAGGCACCAATTTGTTTATTTACCACTAAACTCCGTGACTTGTTGTGCCGTCATCTTTATCAGTTACAGCAAGCTGATTATATGACAAATTCTTACAACCTCTTACAAATAAATAATTGATGATACAAGTACTTAAACGAAAATAAATAAACATATATGTTACACTGTAATTAAATTATAGTGACATATTAATGCGGAATATGAATAGTTGTGCTATCATCACATGACACAAATTAAATTGAAAGTTGTTTTTTTTTTCTTTTGGAATGGAAATTGAAAGTTCATGCATCCTCCCTCTTTCGCTTATTGCTTGTTAGTGTGATGTAATTGATTTGATATCAAAAGTTCTTCTTGGGAGACCACTAAATTCCTAAATATAATCATTCCCATTTACGTTGGGATGAAAACGATGGGTTGAAGGGGGAATTCAAGTATAGTAGCAAACATCACTTTTATCCGAGTTCAGTCGTTTTAATGAAATTTTATGAAATTTAGATTTAGGTCGAGGTGTTTACGTTTGAGCATCACATATTAACGTGTTTATGGAATTACAAATTCGCACATCGATCCCTAGTTGACAGTGTGTAGATACCTTGTTAAATGGCTCGAGTTTTTCACCCACCTCTAAGTAATATTTCTGAGAGCAGTATTACAATATTTTTTGAATCTCTACTTTATAATAGGACCATTAGTCTGATTAATATCTAGTCTGATTAATATTTGATAGTGTACCTAAATTAGATGTTAATTACATCTATTGTTATCGTTGTTGGGCGTTTCCAACGTCATGAATGTGATTGTTTAAAAAACAAATTGTAATTATATTCATTGCAATATTGTGATTATACATTATTAAAATGATAGTATTAACTTTCAAAAACTTAAAAAATTGTAGCAAACAATTCTCTTATAAAATGAAAAAAAAAGAGTAAGGCCATGTTTGCAAGAGCTTATTTCCACCTTGTACTGAACTGAACTAAACTGAATTGGACTGAACTGAATTGAACTGAGCTGAATTGAACTGAACTGAACTGAAGTAAAAATGATGTATTGACAAATGGAATCAGCATAACTGAATTAACTCGAATTTCATCAATTACATTTTCACTAAACTGAACTGAACTGAATTGAATTGAACTGAACTGAACTGATCTACAGATAAGCTCTGGCAAACAGGGCCTAAATGTAATTTGTTGAAATTCAGGTTAATTCAGTCGTGCTGATTATTTTCCTTTTTTCAATACATTAATTTTTACTTCAGTTCAGTTCAATCCAGTTCAGTTCAGTTCAATCAAGAAATAAGCTCTACTAAAGAGGGCTTAATACATTATAATATTGTTGGTGGAAGGGTGACACTTGAATTGGCCCAGCCCCAAATATTGAGCAGCGTCGACCTCAATTAATCTCCACCTCAGATTGACAAAGATAGCTCTCTTTCTTCACTTTCATACTATACATGAGAAGTTATAAGAAGAACCACATGTCTAAAATGATAAAAGTGCAAACCATATTGCCGTCGTCTCAGCCGATAATAATTAGTTGCAATTGCCTCATCATCATCTTCAACTAGAATGGCCAACTACACTTTACAATATCACTCAAGTTGGGAGAATTGGGAGGTTGGAAATCTTTTTCAAGCTCCATTGGAGTCCATGCCCATAGACTTAGGGATGGAAGTTAAGTGAGAATTTTAGTGGAGTCCTACTCACTATTCTCCCTAACTTATTTGAACCGAAGTGAAAATTATTCTATTGACCAACAAATATAGGCCCTGTTTGCCTAAGTTTATCTATAGATTAGTTCAGTTCAGTTCAGTGAAAATTTAATTTTATGAAATTCAGGTTAATTCAGTCATGCTGATTCCAATTTTCGTTTCAATTTTCCATTTTTCAGTCCTGTTCAATGCAACAAGAAATAAGTTCTAGCAAACAGGGTCATTGTACTACTAAATTTAGCTGAAAATTATAGAATTATATTTTATCTGATTTAAGCTGAACTGAAAAAAAAAAAAAAACAAATAAGTTGGAGAGAATGGTCCTTAAATAGTTAAACTTGCACTAAATGGTTAAATACTGCTAAAATTAAGGGTTCAAATCATGGAAGATGAATTTTCCTCTGTGTGAGAAGGTTGCTTGTGAGCATCTAGAAGTAACCTCGTGTAGCAAACTCCTTGGATCAAAGGCGGAATTGAGGGGAGCGTGGGACCGAGGTCGCTTCCACCAAAATCTGGCTAACAGTCTATTTTACCGTAGCGATCAGAATTTTAGCCTTCGGAAATAATCTTCTTTAGTTTGATCTCGCTCCCCCATATATTTGTGTCTGATTCCGCCACTGCCTTAGATGATGTGATTTACCACTTCATTAATTCGTGGTACATGAATGAATTTATTTTAGTTTTTTTAATCTGTATAAATTAATGAATGAAATTTTTAATCCACCTTTTCCATGCATTAATTTCTGAATGTAACAAAAATATTCAATTTGAAGTAAATGTGGGCGCTTAAGCTGGATGAGTTTTCTGATCATGAACTAACATCATTTTCTGATCTGACGTTATCAAAGAACATTATTGAAACAAAATCAAAATGCAACCTATGCCCTTCCACACAAGAAATTATCGTCAGATTTAGGGCAAATGATTGGTTGAAAACGAGGCTACCAAATTATAATATTAATAATCATTACAAAATGGGACTTCAAGTTTGGTACTAATTAAAGTGACAATCTTTCGTGAACACGCTTGCGATGTAGGTGGGATCTTGATCAAGACACAAAATCCACATTCTTTTTTTTCTTTTTTTTAATTTTTTTGCAAAAACAGTTTTTAGGTAAACAATGAGATTTGTCAATTATTCCAGCCAAAACCTTATCCGTGTGCATAGATTGTTTAGGGATCTCCCAAATTCTTAATTTGCATGTTGTTTGTATTAATGGAAATCTATTCATCACTTTTTAGACCATAACATGCATGGATTTCATAGACACCTTCTTTTTTCCATTTATGTATATGAAAATGGAGATTTTGTGTAGGGATTAGATGAGTTTAATTCGACCCCAACCTTTTTATTGGAATATCAGAGGTGGCTAATATGGTTTTAGACTTTTAGTGTATCAGAAGGTTTTATGTGAGAATAGTCTCAATTAAAACCAGTATCAGTTTGAGATCGGTTTTCTCACTTTCATGTCTAATTTTTTACTATCACTACTGATCTTTTACATGTTAAGCATGATCATTCAGTAAGACTAATTAATTAAGACCTGTCTCAATTGAAAATTTGTCAAAAGTGAATATTCATATATATCTTCTATGATCTTTTCCTTTCAACAAGACTGAATGAATCAAACTAATATACATGATCAAACAAGATTACAGTATGAGGTCTTATTTTCCTTGAATTTATAGAGTACTTTATATAATACATGTTTAATGAGGCCTTATTTTTTCAAACTTATCTTCTCTTCAATTCCAAATAAAATAAATTAATTTTATTTCATAATATAGTTATTATGTTTGATTCAATATATTTCATTTCATTTTGGTTCAGCTAAGAAAAGTATGGAATAACACATGACATATTTTAAGCATTGATAAGATCTTAGATCTTCTAGCTTTAAATATCTTTCTTGATGCCATTATTATGCATTGTAATCATATCTTATGGTTATAGATAGTACTATACTATCTTTAACTAGTTTATGATCAAGCGTGACAAAATAAGACTCTAAAAATTATATGCATACGTGCGTGCCTTTCTTAATTATTATTGTGAGTTTAGAAAGGAAGATGATGAATGCATGAAATCTTGAGTGGGGTACGGGAAACGATTCTACTTTGGCTTCAGTAAGAAAATAAGGTTGGATTTCTCATTTTATAATAATATGCTTCCAACCCAATTTCAGATTTTGGTGCTGTTTTGATACACTGTGAAATTTACACTGTGGTAAATGAAGAACATACCAAAAGGAATTTATGGCCAAAGTATATTCGCTATTGTGTTCCTTGTAATGTTATTTCACCGTGGTAAATTTATGTTGATTCACTAACTTAATTTGGGAGGACACAAAAGATAATACACATGATACTTACTACAATATGGGCTAGGATTTGAGTATTTTAATCTTCACAAGGCTATTCGTGCATTTTAGTTCCTCATGCTTGATTTTAGCATTTATGTTCCTTACTTAGTGTTGGTTTAGTTTGCAACAATATTAATATTTCAGTTCAGATAATTTGTTAGTTCAAATGAGTTCAGATCGGTCGAGGAGAATAAGTCCTTACTATATGGTGTGGCACCATTATTCACAAAAATCATAATTAGTAAAAGATGGAACACTTGAGAAATTTCCTAGAAAAGAAAAGAGTTGTGTTTAAACTTTAACAGTGCTTAAAAAAAGAAGATAAAAGTTTGGTAAAATGTTTTAATGAATAATGTGGGAGTAGTGATTATATAGAGGAGAGGAGTGAGTCAAAAAGGAAGAATATCACTTTCAAGTCGTTGGATTGGATGGTTTCCATGATTAGCATGATGAGTGGCTTCAGATGATAACCTTATTGGATTCTACTTCTATCAATGACAAGGACCTATTTTTTAATTTTTACCCAAAAAACCTATTCTCATACTTTTCTAGTTGATACTTAGCCCAGAGCTTATCAGCAGAGCAGATCAATTCAATTCAATTCATTTCAGTTCAATTCAGTTCAGTAAAAATGTAATTTTATGAAATTTTGGTTAATTCAGTTATACTGGTTCCTTTTTCAAGACATTAATTTTCACTTCAGTTCAGTTTAATTCAGTTCAATCCAGTTCAGTTCAGTGCAGCAAGAAATAGTTATGGTAAACAGGGCCTTAGTACTCAATATTTTTAGCTAATTTCAAATTATTGAATATAAAAATATATATTTTTACTGCAAATAGAATAAATAATTTGATCAATCTCATTATATATGAAGTCATTGATGATGTTCTGGAGAAAACAAAGATATTCTAAAATTAATAATATAAAAAGTGAACAGATGGACCAAAGTTCATGCAGTTAAATTTGTGTTGCTCGAATAATTGATTCAACTCAAATCAAAAGTGGGTATTAGACTTGTCATTCACCTGCGCAAGTTGAATTTAAATGATTGAATTTTCATAAAATTGACTATCTAAAGTTAGCACGAACATAATACCATGTAACTATTTACATTTGCTTTTACTTTCTCAATGATGACTTTGTACATGTGATGTGAAATGGACTTGGTTCAATAGTTGAGTGTTACATAATTGTGAAGTTCAAATCTTATACAATCATGTAAGGACAATTGCAATTGTTAAAGAAAGTGTTTAAAAAATTATCAGAAGTCCGTATTAGTAATTTTTAACAAACCTATAATTCTTTTATATAAGTAAAATTATAATGATTCCAACTATAATCATCAAAGCATAAATCCATCTTATTAGTAAAAAAGAATGTAAAATTCTACATTGAAGCTTCTCAATCCTTTGAACTGGAACACCAACTTTTGTGGAGATAGAAATGCAGGGAGTGTGAAACAAGTTCAATCAAGAATGGACTGATCGTGCCAACCCACTTAACCGCCCAAATGCCCTACCAAAGGGCACGAGACGAACTCTTGAAAATCAATGAACTTTAGATCTCATCTGATACTTAATTCCTTTTTGCCATGAATAGTTTTGAAGAGATTTCATACTGCCAAATGTAGATTAATGTTTTTTGAAAAGTCGTTGTAGAATTTTATCTGAGATTTGGCATCATGTTATTTATTGACATGATGTCTCAAAAGAGATAGGAAGAATTTTTAGTTGGAAAAAAGAATGTGACAATTTTAAGGGTGTGTTTGATAAAACTTACGTCTGAAGTCTGAATGCTGAAAATGAGTAAGAGCATCCACAATACAAGTGATTGTAGCTTGATTTGTCATGTCAACTTTTCAACCCAATGAGTTGGCAAGTTACACACTCAATTAATGGTAAGCTACAATCTTATATAGCTTGATAGGTCCAACATAAATTTAATTTCTTATGTTCTTCTAAAATGTAAATACATTTATTCAACAATAACAATTAAGAATTAATTGAATAGCTACCATGGTTATCCAATAATAATAGAAAATTTATTTTAGTCAAAAAAATAAAACAAGTAATTAAATAAATTTTAATAAAATACTCAATGGAATTAACAAACAAAATTATTATAAATTTAAGAAACATAAAAAAAAATTGTTTGGGTAGAAAAATAATTTTGATTTAAACATGACACATCAGCAACTCGATCACAATCTACTTCTTTCCTGGAGGAATCTTCATGTTATAGTAGTAAATATCTTCCCATCTCTTCACCAATTTTATCCCACGTAACTTCTTTCACACACTCATCCAAATCAAAATTGTTTTGACGAATCATCAATATTGGCGGTCATTAGAAAATTTTGGAAGAGAACATATGATAAATTTAACAATTCTACTTCTTTGTATCGCACAGTGTAAGTTGAATTGTGGCTTTTCCAATATTTACTTACCAATATAATTACTGCAATGAAAGACATTTATTGCATCTTGCGTCAAGCTACATCGCTCCGCCGAAACAATGGTGAGCGACATCGCTGTAATTTTTGAAAAATTGCCAAACGACTCCAAAACATCACCGTTGCGGATGCTCTAAGTGTTTGATAAAACTTAAATATATAAGTGCTGAATAATGAACAAGTGTTGAATGATGATATATGTAAAATTTAAATAGGTGCTTAATACTTAATATATGTAATTATTTTATATAACTTAAATAAGTGTTGAATATTGAATATGTGTAATGATTTGATAAACCTTAAATAAAAACTATATTCAGAAATGTTAATAAAAAGTTAAAGTTAATTGGTTAAAATTAAAAGAAAATACAATAAGAACGATAAAAGTATGATCAATTTTTGGGTGAAGCAGCCTCACTCAAGAGGCTTGACCAAGTAAACCTTATTTTTTGTGAGGTTTGTTGAATTGGCACCGAGGTTTTGATGAGGTGACATGCTTGATGAACTGACACCTAGGTTTGACGAGTTGGCGCCGAGATTCGATGAGGTTGTAGTGAGGTATGATGAAGTAGAAGTAATGAAATTTCCCTTATTTGACCTTGCCTCATGGGTGAGACTGGCTCATAGGAGAATTACTCTAAAAGTATTGTTATAATTAAACTACATTACTATATTTGCTTTAAAAATTATTTTTATACTTCATTTTTAACCTTAATAAAATGTGGAATTCAATCCAAATCCCAAGAGCGTCCGTTAGTGATTTTTAATTTATGAAACAAATTATTTATTAAATTAATTTATATATAGAAGTCTATTTCTCATCCATCAACTTAAAATTTATGAAATAATACATTTAGTTATCCTTTAAAACATGAATCACGTAAAATTAAAAATGATCCTTAAAATGTGATTATATAATTTTTAAAAAAATAACTCTTTGAATTTAAAATTACTATATTCTTATCCTAACAAATCTAATCATGTATTATGTGATCCTAAATTATTATTTTACGGCAATGAACTTTACTTATAATATTTTTCAAATACACTCCTACTTACAAATAGCATTCAGACTTAAGGCCCTGTTTACTAGAGCTTATTTCTTGATATACTGAACTGAACTGAATTGAACTGAACTGAACTGAAGTGAAAATTGATGTATTGAAAAATAGAATCAGCATGACTGAATTAACCTGAATTTCATCAAATTGCATTTTCACTGAACTGAACTGAACTGATCTACAGATAAGCTCTGGTAAACAGGGCCTAAGTGATAAGTAAAAATAAATCACTTATTTATAGCGTACAATTTACATACGAACTTCAGACCCACCTACTACGTTCAGATGGCTGTTTTTACATTGTCAAACACGTAAACTTTTGGATAAGCACTTAACACATAAGTTTCAGCGCTTATTGTGTTTATCAAACACACCCAATACTCTTGAAATGAGAAATTTTGTATCTAATAATTAAAATAAGACGGTTTTATTTGAGATAAATGGGAAAATGTTGATCTTCTCACTTCCAAGTCTGATCTTTTACATACTAGGCATGATCATTCAGTGAATTATTGTCGATCTTTTCACTTTTATGTTTGGTCATTACCTTTTCAAGTCTGATCTTTTACGTATTAAGCATAATTATTCAGTAAATTACTGTTGATCTTCTCACTTTCATGTCTGATCATTACCTTTTCAAGCATGATATTTTACATAATAAACATGATTATTCAATGAGACAAGTCTCAATTGATAATTTGCCTAGTTGAATTAAATAGCTAAAGGTATTTATAGCAAAAACAATTCGAGTATAGTTATAACGTCAGAAAATACTAAAAGTATAAAAGGGATTGATGGTTGTTCTAGAGTGAAATCAACTTTATTAATAACATGTAATGCTCTAAAATTACAGGCTTCCGGGGAAAATCTCTTCTTAAGTATCTGTATACAAGAAATTCCTGAACGGTCAAATAAATGGATCATCCAAAACTCTTCACTACCTGCGTTAAAATACAAATCACACTCGTAGGTAGATTATTCATTTATGTAGAGGAATTTGTTTTCCTTTTCTCTGTGTTACTGGAAAAAAATGAGTTCATTCTTCTTTCTTATTACCATCACCAAAGGCCAAATCAAATATTTGACTATAATCATCTACAAAGTGGACATCCAGACCTTCCTTCACCTGGTCTGAAAGCTCATCAAAATCTCTCCGATTAGCCGATGGGAATATAATGGTCTTCACCTCGCTTCGCCTTGCAGCGATAGTCTTCTCCTTTACACCGCCTATCGGTAGGATCTTCCCTGTAAGAGTCACTTCTCCAGTCATTGCTAGGTCCTTCCTCACTGGCTTTTTCATGGCCAGAGACAGCAAGGATGTGATCATGGTGCAACCTGCACTTGGGCCGTCCTTCGGAGTGGCACCAGCAGGCACATGGAGATGAACCTTGGTGTTGTTGAAGAAGGTGTTTTCAGGGTCCTTCTCGATCAGTATAGCTCTTGAAAGAGTGTGAGCAATCTGGGAGCTTTCTTTCATGACATCTCCTAGCTGTCCGGTTGCGTGGAGCCCGCCTTTACCCTCGCCTTGCTCGATGGTGGTGGTTTCTATGTACAAGGTTGACCCGCCCATTGCCGTCCAGGCAAGGCCCATAACGACACCGACTGGCGTCTGATCGTATATTTTCTCAGCGTGAAACACGGGCTTGCCAACGTAGTCGGCTAGGTTTGGAGTATCGACCACCACCTTAGGAGCTGGCTCAGTCTCACTACTCTGAGCCTTTTCGATTTCCTGAGCGATGGGTTAGAATTATTAGACTATTAAGACACTTTAATGGTGATTATATCAGGCACTGTTAAGTAGAGGCTGTTGTTTAAGTACCTCTGATGATGTTTCTCCTTGTTCTAAAGAGCTCTCAGTTTCTTCTGGTGGAAAAACTTCTGACACAAGTTTAGCTTCGGTAGCATTACTTGTCTCCTCAGAGACATCATCACTGACTGATTCTGCATTATCTTGAATTAACTCTGCAGTTTCGGTTTCAGTGGGAACATCGATAGATTCTTCTAGTTGCAAAGGTTCATTCTCTGATCTTTTTCGCACGAGTTGCAAAGCAATCTGCCAAGAATTCATGTGAAATTATAGCACAGCCAACAAATAAATTATAAAATTTTACGGTTCTAATTATATTTACCAACACTGTAATTTTTCAAAACGATTTTTAATGCCTAGGGAAAATTTTCTGCAGGGAACTCTGCCATCAAAGAAAAATTGATAGAGAAAATGCACACAGCCATACCTTTCTATAGATCTTCTCAATCTGCTTTTGAAGATTTCTAACTCCAGATTCTCTACAGTAACTTTCAATTAAAGCAAGAAGAGCTGAATCAGTCACCTCAACCTGAAATTTATCAAAAACCAGAAAATCAGCCGTTGAGAGTATTTTAGGAGAGTTGATTCAAATACCCCCAAACTCAAACACACACATTTCAACAAAAACAGAAGAAAAAATATGCATACCTCATCCGGTTTGATGCCACATGCATCTCGAGTACTTTTCTCTAAGTAGTCTCTAGCAATGTGCATTTTCTCATCAGTAATATACCCTGCAATGGAAATTATCTCCATTCTGTCCAAAAGAGGATTGGGAATCGTATCCACGACATTTGCTGTACAAACAAATAAAACCTGCATATACATTACTACATGAGTACTCCACAAATATATAGAGTAGAAGTGTGCCTTGCTTCAATAGCAAGGGAAACAGATGAAGAACTTTTGTTCTTGAAAGGAAAATAATAATAAAGAAGAAAAGATCCAGACAGTCTCGGTAGGAGGGATTAAGAATGATGCAGAATATACAGTGTACTATACGAGTAAATAAAACAGGGCTTCTATACCATGTTAGTTCAATTAGAGAAATGAACTTTTACATCCAAGCATTTGAAAATCATAGCAGGTAGACAGTACAGTTATGCTAGCAATCTCAAAGAGCGAAATATGGTGCAAAATGTCTCTAATGAAGGCATGATATCAAGCCCTTCAGTATATTGACTTTTGTAATTTATGTGAGACCAGTAAATACAGACACTGATGCTTCCATTTTCTTGCCTTTAGGGGGTAGGATGTTATTGCACAAGCATACATAGCATTTTGAAACCATTATATTCCAGTGAGCCCAATAGAAATAGCATGAAGCGCAGGAATCATGATCTGCGAGGCAAAACATGATATTGCTTGCAGAAATCAAGATCAACATGCAAACTGACCTTTGACAAATCAATTGGAACATCAAGGTAGTGATCAAGAAAATTTGCATTCTGCTCTGGATCAAGGAGCTCCAACATTGCACTTGCAGGATCACCAGAATGTCCCCTACCCAACTGATACAAGACAAGAGTGTTTTGAGTGAGAATATTAGAAGAATGTCTGAATTAAAAATTTTACCAGAACGGGTTTACCAAACATGTTTTTAAAACAGCAAGAGCACAGGAAAGCAACCTACATTGATATAGAGGTTAAATTGAAGCTACAAGAGTCAGAAAGAATGACTCAACCAATGCATACCTTGTCAATTTCATCAATTAGAACAAGAGGATTAGCTGTTTCAACATTCTTTAAACACTGCACCATCTTCCCAGGCATGGCACCAATATATGTTCGACGATGCCCCTTAATAAACATTCCAATATATCATGAATAAGTGACCCAAATTACAAAAAAAATATAAATAAAGATTAAGGACAAAAGCTGCATAGCTGTTCTCACAACCTACCTTAATTTCAGCAACATCAGACAAGCCACCAACTGAGAACCTATAGAACTTGCGGTTCAACGCACGTGCAATAGAACGGCCGATACTGGTTTTACCAACCCCGGGAGGACCCGAAAGACAAATGATTTTTCCTGTAGAAATTTGAATGTGATGGTTTTGGGCCATAGAGCATTCAATCAGTCAGCAACTAAAGAAAATGACAAATAAGAATCCAACATTCTGCTAATAGTCAAGCAGGATAACTTTTTTAATAGTCTGAATCCTCTAGCATTTAAATAACAATCATTCCTCTCTTTTCTGTGTCATATTAGTGTTTAAATACTCCATCTAGTCCATTCATGCAGTCTTCTTTGTATAAATGAAGTATGTAATACAAAGTACAAACGCCCTTCTGACTGAATGGAAGTATAACAAGCAGGTCCTTCAAGCAAAACTATTTTAAAACCAAAGAATATGCATCTGTTCAAACATGGACCATTGACGGTACTCAACAAGGGAAACCCCATGAATCATTTATATTTTCAAACTCCCATTTTATAAAAATCAGTATATGTGAATTAATAGGCAGAATTTCTCAACCAGATAATAGTCTAAGGACACATAGATTTTTTTAATAACCAACCTTGTGAGGTCCCTCTAAGCTTTCCCACGGCAATAAATTCCAGTATCCTTTCTTTAACATCAGTTAAACCATAATGATCTTCATCCAGAATCTTTTGAGCCCGGATCACATCGAAGTTCTCATCACTGCATTCAAATCAGATGCCAAAATGAAGTTCAGCCAGTTGCAATAATCAGTAGGGCCATGTTGCAAATTGCCAGCGGACATTGCTTGCAGGCAAGCTACATATAAACTCAACAGTTGCAAGTGATGACTATGTGTGTGTCTGAGTGTATATATATCCTTATAAATAGAGTGCAACTGTTCTATTTAATTGCTACAAATTAATCATTAGAACTTATAATTGCCAAGAAAATGATAAGCAGGGTATTTTTTTTACAAATCATATCTACTTGAGAAAACCTATAAGACAAATATAGTTGAGAAGACATGTTAAAGTTGATAGACATATTCTCCAACATAATAATACTCTCACATACCAGCCAAACAAAAACTTATACATACACTAGCATAATTTCTACCTAAAACAACGCTAAGATTATATTAATACACGGATATTTTAACCTTCAAATAGCAGCTAATATCCCTACCTCGCAGATCATGAGAAGAATAAAAGTTACACCATAACAATCCCCTCAAAAAAAAGTTACATCATAACATAAGCATTCAGAATCCATTTCAAGATCAAAGATCACTACTTTTGGGTAGCGTGAGAAGGTAAAGAACATATCACAAACCTGTAAATTCCCCAAGGCAGAGCAGTCAGCCAATCTAAATAATTGCGTGTAACATTGAATTCACTGGAACTAGCCTCCAACAACTGCAGCTTCGTAAGTTCTTCTTCAATGACTTGTAAGACATGAGGTGGGCATTTATCCTTTTTCAGTTCAAGTCTTTCCCTAAATTTTCCTACAATGAGGGACAGACAGCATTCATGTAACTATACCATTTAAATAAAACCATAAAATATTCATAAGCAAGTTATAAAGAACACTTCTTCAGAATGTCTTCAGTGTTAAAAAACACGTCTTCAGAATTTCTGGATGAAAGATTCCTACAATTTTTATTTTTTTTTGCAGGAACTACTAATTTTTAGGTATGGTTGACTAAGTGAAAAGTTCTTGAAGTGAAAGTGCACACTTTGTGGATCTAATTTCACCAGATTGAAGAGAGTGCAAAAAGGGAACAAGGCTTTATTTCAAGGTTAAAGCATGACATAAGTTTAAGGCATCTACAGTTTCAGCATTCTGCTTTATAGATTTGCACAGTAGCAATTATCTGTGTGTATGAGAGAGAGAGAGAGAGAGAACCAGAAAGAGCCGTTTTGTCATCTGTTTCTAATCCAAGCTCCTGCATAAGAAATTCACCATGTTAAGAGTAACACCCTAGATAGGGAGCCTGACATATTCAATGAGGGAAAAAAAGGAAAATTCAAAACATTTAAAAGTGGAGGAACCTTCTTTATGGCCTTAAGCTGCTCATTCAATAAATAGCGTCTCTGTTCCCCACTTATCTTTTCCTCAATTGCTTTTGCAATGGTTTCCTACAAGTACGAAGCAAACAATTATGATGACACGGAGGAGAGTAATCAACTGATCACAGAAATGGGGTAGCAACCTCAAATATGTACCTGGATTTTACTAATCTCTATTTCTTTCTTCAGCAGTTCCAGTGTAAGTGTAAGCCGTTTCCCTATCTGCACAAGCAAATGTCAAATAAACCAAAGATGTCATGACTTACAACGAAATCAGAAGCTTTAAATAAGTGGGTTTAGCAGAAAATTTAGTCTTATAGATGAATCAAAATAGAAGGATCTATTTAGTTAATGACGGACAAGAAGTCCCTAAAATACATTACATGGTTGAAGTCACTATGATAAACAGAACAAGCACGAAGCTAAGGTTTCTATTACTCATGTAGACAATACAAAAAGGAAAATAGGGACATCATCTAATTTGGGGGTATTCAACAGCACTTGCATCAAATTACTTATTTAGCAAATGTACATGACTATTTTAATTTTGTGAAGGAGGAATCAAACATAAAAAACTCTTGAAAGGATTTGTATGCTCAAGTTAACACGCTGAAGCTAAAAATTGCAACAGGGGATAGAGATTTAATTTAACTCTTTAGATAAATGCCCAGAAGTATATTTTGTGGTAAATAATTGGCTTCTACCTTTACCTACACTTTAAGGTAGAATAAGCCAAGCATACTCAACTGCTTTCTCAGGTGTCAATAATTTTATATGCTAGGAAGATGACAAATGACATATATCACAACAAGAGGGGAATAGATTACTTACATCTAGCTCTTCAATCACTTCTTGAAGCTGGGATTTATGTGCACCAGATATTGCAGCCCCAAAATCAGCCAGCCTCGGACAATCAAAATCTCCTATATGCTGCACCCATGAGAAATAATATATAAAATTACCCTGATACTGAAATGCCGATGATGACTATGTGGCTCAGGTAGACAGGTGGACATTTACAAAGCAATATTGAGAACATAATATCTACAGAAAATACTAGCAAAATACAATAATCCCTGAGTACCCAAATGTGGCCACTACCAAAAGTTAAAATTGCAAAGCAACTGCTTAAACCACCCACCCACACAAATTTGTGGGAAATTTTTTAAGGAACTAAGTGCCAGCTATAGTAACTAGTCTGGTTATAAATAAAGTCGTACTTCAGACTTTCTTCCAACTGTAAAACTTTAGTCAAGATAGAATGTTTTCAATAAGGTATTTGGCAGAAAGAATGGGTTGTACAGATTCAAATAACATATACAAAAATGCTCCACATTCCGTTAGACAAAAGGTATCCCTCCTAGAAAATCAAACCATTTGTTCGTAATTGAGATTCTTGAAATGAAATTATCCAAGCCATAAAAAAATCCACCATAATAAATTGCGATGCCTTCTTGAAAGAATACAGTAAGACACAAAAGGAAGAAAATGAAAAAGGACAAAATGCACCAGAAAATGACTCAGATAAATGCAATCAACTCAGCTTAAGAGACGAGGGAAAATCACATACCTGAGTATAGGTTTGAACATGATCCCTCCACATTACACTCATTTTTAGGACATCTCTCATAGTTGAAATAACTTCAAAGGATGTCGCCTTGATAACGTCATTATCCTTGTCATAAGGTTTATGCTAAAACAGGACAAAAATAGCTTTTTATAAGAATTCAAAAAACACGAGTAGAATACGCATGTTTAGCTCTAAAAATTCGCTCCTGGAATGTATTATCTGACTTGTACAACGGTAAGGAAAACAGTACCTTCAAATGCTCAATTCTAACAGTGAGAGGATCCTCTTCAACCTGCAAAATTTAGGGGGTAAATTAGGCCCACTTAGGTTCCTGGATATGAGAACCTCATCGTATTCTCAAAAAAGAATATGGGATGCCTTTTCTGAATAGGTATATGAGATGAAAGATAAAGCTCTTTGCTAACTAATCTACTAGAACACAAGTAAAATGGAGAAACATCGAACATATTTGCTTGTAAAAAAAAGAGGCAGTGGAGACATGAAGGAAAGAGTCCAACTAACCATCTCAGTCAGGCGTATCCGTCTGTGACCGACCAGAATAATCTGTTCCCCTTGAATACTTGAAATCTGGGTCATACAACAAGTTAATCAATCTAATATAAATTTTACTGAAAACACTAAAAGATACTGATATCATGAAGCAAATGCCATGTAACTGGTCAGCACTATAATTACTAGTGCTGAAGAAAGGCAACAAATTCAATTTACCTGTGCCAGCACACCAACTTCTTGGAGACGGTTGTACAACTCTTTTCCTCTGAGTTCCTGAATACTTTTTTCAGACTCAGAAGGGTCCTTTTCTTCTTTCAAAAGAAAAGCACCCGCATAAGGGGCCTGCCGTTTTCGACTTTCAACAAGTGCTGAAAATAATTTAGGATCCTGTAGATGAACATAATTAGTTAAAAGGGATGAATCAACACCACAATAGTATGGGGATAAATTGCAGCGGGAAAAACATCCAAGATTTACAATGAGTGGTGGGCATTAAACACAATCAAAAGTACACAGTAAGGTAATCGAGAGCCCTTAACGATACTTTACTATATATTAAGTACTTCGCGCCAATAACCTGTTGGATTAAGTTTTCTACATTTATAGTTTAACATAACAAATTTGGAAAGAAAAGACATTTTCCCAATGATATAAAAAACAATTCAAAACAAGCACTTCACAATATCAGAATTTGTCTCAGAAATACACAATTATACTTCAAAAATAGAATATAGCATGAGTGAGACATACCTTAACTTGAATTGGCATGTAAAAACCTGGAAAAAGTGGTTTATGAGGCAAAGGTAATGCTATAACCTGCACACACACAAAGTTAGTCTTATACACAAAAGGCAGAAAGATGAATAATAAGCAATAAGCAACAACGTTAATGATTCATAGGCATCATGTGTATGTGTATAGGAAGGTTAGAAAATGTATACATGTATGCATAAACACACAGGACCACACAGAAGATAGAGAGCCAATCCAAAAACCAGGAAATCTTAGCTAAAGAATCTTATTCCGTGCAAAAATATATGGCATTTCCTGAACTTAGGTGTTGGGGCTCTAATGAGTTTCTAAATCAAAAGATTGAATATGTTTCACTATTCTATACATATATACGTACATACATAACACAAAGGGGGTGAAACTCTAACAAAAGCCTTAACTGTTGAGTACAATCAGAACTATAGTTTTCATATACAAGTTGCAACAACAGGTAACATACCATTCAATTCTTTTAATGAAACCACTTTCTGCACTCATTTGACAAGTGATTCAAATCTTATGTACCAGATTAAATGATCTAAAGCTCATCACTTAGCATTTTTTAGACCCTAAGACACATCTAGTATAGAGCCAGAAATTTTGCCCAAACTAATCAAACAAGCAACTAATTCAAACATAATAAACAAAATAAAACGCAGAATGAAAGGAAGCACCAAAATTTCCCCGCCCTACCCCCACATAAGAACTATTTCCATTCAAAATAGCAACATTCTAAAAAACAAATAAAGCTTTCAAATTTTTATGCACCTCTAGGCAATCTTCATGTCTGAACACGGTGGGGACAATGGAGGCTGAAGTTTCTTTCACTCCTTCCTCCGCAGCGTCTCCCGAGGCAGCAGCCTCCGCCGCGGATTCGGTGGTAGCGTCAGGCTTCTCCGAAGAGTCCGAGCAGAAAAAACGCCGAAACGAAAAGGGTCCCTCAGTCTTCGAATTGGGCCCCACTAGTGCGTCCATAAGGGACAGCAATGGCGGTTTCGCCACCGGAGTAGAGATGCGGTTGTACCTGTACGGCGAAGCTCCGGCGCCATGGCGGGTGCGGAGACATGTTGAGGCCAACACCTTCAACATCTCTCCAGTCGAGAAGTAATTAGTTAGATGTAGACTGAAACTGAGGAGTGGGTCGGAATCAGTTTAGATTTCTCCGAACCACCATTAGTGAGGTTTTTCAAGGAATAGTGTTTTCTGTTTTTCTTTTTTCTTTTCTCTGTTTTCCGACGATGAAATAAAGCCCTGCTTAAACCCTGGCTTTGGTTGTGAAAAATGTCTTGTTCCAGTTTTTAGTTAGCCCTGTTTGCCAGAGTTTATCTATAAATCAGTTCAGTTCAGTTCAGTGAAAATGTAATTATGAAATTCAGGTTAATTCAGCCATGCTGATTCTATTTTCAATACATCAATTTTCACTCCAGTTCAGTTCAGTTCAGTGTAGAAAGAAATAAGCTCTAGCAAACAGGGCCTTAGTTTGTTTTTATTTTCATTCTTTAAATTATATTTAAATTTTTTCAGCTCAAAATTCAATAAAAAAAATCTCTAGTTAATATGGCCTTAATATTTCCTTAGGAAAATATAAATTTATATTTTTAGCAATTTTTTTATTAAGAAAAAACTACAGTCCGGTTTGTCTTTTCTATTATTGAACACCAAAAAAAATATTACTCCCTCTATCACAGTTTAAAGAGAAGGTCTCCGTTGATGTCCCCTTACGATAAGGGCAAACCATATTCTAGGGGATATGATATGGAACTAGTCTGTTTGCGGAATTGTCCTGGCAGACTTGGGGAGTATCCTTGCCCATTTGTTTGTTATATCCCTCTTAACCCTTAATTGGCGAGAGGGAAAACCCCATGGGCTTCTGGACTAGGTACTTGTGCCTAGACTAGTGGATTTCGATTAGATAGTTTAGAATGCGAGTTAATGTACTACGCTTGTCAGGCGGTTCCAGACTGTAGATTTTTTACGATGTATCCCCTTTTTGACGTATGCTTTCGGGCATCACCTTGCTTCCGGGCGAAAGCCTAGGAGATAGCCTTCGGGCAACACCTTGATTCCGGGCGAAAGCCTAGGAATTAGCCTTCGGGCCACACCACATTTAGATACAGGGAAAATTAGATTTGCTTTATGTTTCAGAATTTTTCCTGCTATCTACCAAATTGCCTCCACTTGTGGAGAATAGCCTTCGGGCAACTTGTAGCCACTAAGGCCCTTATTTGGTCTTAGTGTATCATGTTATGTTTTTTATTTCGGTTGAGGAGCCATGAATAATCCTCCCATCTATGATGGTTTTAGCTTAAAAAAAATATATATATTCTACAAGATTGGGATTTACTCTACACAATTATTTTAATTATTTGGGTCATAAAACATAAAATATCAAGAAATAAAGTGAAAAGATATTGCCCAAAATCTGAAAGATCAAAGTAAATAAAAAACATGAGGCCTAAAACATAAAATATCAAACTAAATAAAAAATCAAAACAAAAAAATATCAAATTCAAGTATAAAAACATCAAACTCAAACAAATATAACTCAAATAATCAAAGTAATTGTTTAGTAACTCCAATTTTGTAGAAGATGGTCTATTTTGGGTTGTCATTACCGTAAGGTGCCATTATTTGAGACTTTCTCCAATGTAAATTGCACAAGTTACTATTTATTTAGTCAAAATTGATTATTTTTAATATTTAAATTGAACTAATATTAGTAATCAAATGATTATATGAGATTTTGTTGGATTCACCGTAACACTATATATTTTCATAATATCAAAATTTCATCATATATAATTACACAATATAAAAATATTAATGGTCAAAAACAATTCATGGTCAATCAGAAAAAGTAAATTGCGTAAGTTAAACTGGGACGGGAGTACTCTATCTACCTTTGATAGTTGGTATGACTTCTCCAACAATCTTCTTTTCGGTGGCATCTCTTGTGATTTTTTCATGGAGACCTTCTCTACTGTCCCAGGCCCCAGCAAGTCTCCAGGCAGGCAGTAGTATTCAATGTTATTTTATCTTGTGTATATATAAAACCAATTCGCTTCATCTTTCGTGTGTAAAATGGATAAATTTGTAAACTTACGCTTATTATTTGTTGAATACAATTAAAATTTCAAATAAATACAATACAAATATACTTATAAAAGGATATTTTAAAAATTGGTAAGATTTATTGTAGTCACCATATATGTTAAATTAAAAAAAACTACGTACACATATTAATAGGGCAAAGGGGGAAAAATGCCCCTGAACTACGTTATTTGGTGCATCCTTACCCTTATACTATTTTTTAGCTCACAATTACCCTTAAAATTTCAAAATGAGGTACATCTATACCCTCGACGTTAAAATGTCCAGTATTGTTGTATGCACTGGCGGAGCCAGTTAGTAACCAGGGGTAATCCAGAGTAAAAAAAATGACGGGTATATATATATATATTAATAAATAGGTTACCCCAATAAATATAAATAGGTTACCCCAATTATTAAATTTTTACTTTTACTTAAAAGTATAAAAAAAATCTCGTTATCCTATCCTAATCTTCTCTCACAGTCTCGTTGTCCTAGACTTCATGTAAGGTAAATATTGTTTAATTAATAAACTTGTACGTGTGAATTTTGTTTAATTATTTTCTTATTCGAAAAAACTATAACTTAATTTAAGTTCTACAATAAAATACACAATGATAAAAATATAAATGAAATGTACAATAATACTTTAACTTTTACAGTAAAATATCCTATTATTCATCATAGTTTTTGTTGCATGTTTGAGTTAGTTTGACCACAAATTTGAAGTAATATAATAGTTTTGTATTCTATTTGACATGTGTTCTGTAAATATCAAAATTTTAAATTAGTTAAATTTAACTAAATCTATCAATTGTCAAAGTTGCCGTTAAATAATAATTTGGTCAAACAATGCCAATTTCTAGCTATTAAAATTTTTCTACAAAAGTACACACTTGAAACTTGATAATTGCATATTTACTCGAAGTCTGAAATACATTTATTTTATATTATAAATTTTATTTTTAGTTTACCCTTATACTAGAGGTTACCCGAAGAAAAATTTCTAGATTCGCCCTGCTATATGATAAAAGTTTTCGATTGATTAAGGCTAATGGACAATTAATTAGATGTGATGAAAACAAACAACTCTATAATCTTGAGCTCATCACTGGACTTTTTATATTTCACCATGAAAATAAGTAATTTGTGTTCCTCTATTCATAAATAATTCAGCACATAATCACAAGTTATACCCCACGTTAATTTTGTCAAGAGAAGCAAACCAAAAAACAGAAAATCTCAGAGCTAGCAAATGATAGGTGAATCAGTTACTTATATTAATTGGTAATATCATCCACTGTGATTCTCCCCGCGCACACCGAAAATCGTGGTTTTTGCATACAAATTACGAGAAGACCGGCCGAGAGCCGGGCATATTTGACGCACTGTGAGCGGTGATGGTTGCAAAAATCAGGATTTATTATTCAATAAATTGAAATTCAGATGACGTAGTATTGGGAATCTGTGAGCCATCATATATTAGATTCTGGAACAGTGAAGAAATGTAGAAAACAAACAAGAATGGACGTAAGTGAAAGATATGGGTGGCAAATGAATGCACCTCTTTCTAAACTTTAAGGGTAATTGTGAGCTAAAAAATAGTACAAGGGTAAGGATGCACCAAATAACATAGTTCAGGAGCAAAAATATTAATACACACGTAATAAATTCCTACATAACTCAAAAAAAACTTCCGCATATATATGGCCTAAGAGTTCGAAAAATATTCCAAGCATTCCATTTACACGAATTATTCCAAATTATGCTTAATTACAATCATTAGTTACTAAACTTTAAAAAATACGGAATTTAGTTTACTACAATTACTATAATTTTGTATTTTAGGTAAATTGTAGAAAATTTACATCTAAATGTTGATAAGTTTTCCGTTTCAGCTAAATCATATAAAACAGAAATTACAGTACTAATATTTATTTATGTTAATAATAGTTGTAAATTTCCAAAATTATGTAATAGAGAGGTAAAGCACAGTTATCATTACCAAAACTAATATTTTATAACCCCATCAACCATGTTACAATCTGCATAATCCCCTCACAACCAAATTATATGTTAATTTTAAGCATTTTATTTGTTTTTTTTTTTATTGTTTGATACATGATCTTCGTGATGATTGTCATGACCAAAGCAGTTTGGGCGGCTTACTCTCTTGGAAGTGTTGAATTTGAGGAACAATAAATTGAATGACACACCAGGGGTGTACTGTCTGAGACAATTGTGAGTAAATTTAAATTTTATTTTCTTTGATAATTGTGTTGGTCTAAAGAAACTTATATTTTCAAATTGGATGCCAATTCAATTATAATCATTGTAATCGTTTCTGGGCGTTTCCTAGTACCATGAAAGAATTTGTTCAAAAAAAAAAAAAACTTATATTTTCAAAGTTGTAAGTGGCAGAGTAAAATTACAATTGGTGACGGAGGAGACCTTGAGCGCCTTGCCATGGTACCAAGTAAGCTATAATCATGTTTAACATTGAGGTTTTTATAAGAACTTTCAAATTTTGACTGTCTGAAGTTTTTTTATATGTATATATTAATGTTTTACATGTACACCTTCTAACCAAGTACTTTGATCAATTTCTAGGATTAGGTTGTGCTTATTTTAAAATCTTGTGTAGCATGGCAAATATTGACGTGTTCAAGTGTTATGTGACAGTCTTTACAATCTATCAATGGAGTTTTAATAATTTGATTTTGTATAGATGGAATATATATTTTGAAAATATACATTTTTTATGAGATAAAGAGATCAAGGTGATATATTTTTAAAGATATACATTTTCTATGAGCTATAGATATTATTAATATGAGCGGTATTGTGTTTTGAGTAATATGCCAACTTTATGCTTTAAAAAAAAATAAGGATGCAAGTTAGTCAATAATATCCTTAAAAGAAAGAGTGTAGGTTAGATCATAATTTAGGTATCAAAGTTGTTTAGATTAAACTCTATCTTATTACTTGCCTAAAAAAACTCATTTTTATTACTTTAATTATACAATATATAAAAATATTTTATAATTAAAATTTATTAAAAGTGTTTAAATGAACCGGGCAATGTCCGATAGAATCCACTAGTCTTGAATAAACGGAAATAGACAAAAATTTCCATCAAATAGCACATGCCCATCATCTCCAAAGATGTGCCTACTCAGTGGCGGAACCAGGATCATATTTGAAAGGGAGCCGACTAACAATACATGTACTCGCTACCTATGACTACGCAAATATCGGCAGCGCCGGCGGCGGCGGAGATACGCACAGATAAAGACGCGTTCGGTTCTCTTTGTTTAATTAAAATATTACCTAATTAAATCTGCAGAATTTTTTTAAAAATAAAAAAGTAAAAACGAAATACGACGCCGTTTCGGAGTCGGCTTTTGCAGATTTATGAGGCTCTGGCCCTCTAAAGCCTGATAGTAGGTCCGCCTCTGTGCCTACTCACTGCACATATAAACATTAATTTGGATTTATGTGAGCATGTGTGGAAAGTTGCGGGTTCATCAGGTGCTAACATGTACCTTATGATTGGTTTTGACATATAGAACCATTTTTTATCTGTGTGAATTACATCTTTTTGAAAGTAAGATTGTTATTTGACTTTGAAGACAAAAATTTAACTCTTACACTTCACGGTCAGTTGATGCTTACTGCTATTTGTATGGCTTCGTATGACTTTGGATGCTACTGCCCTATGAGCGACACTATTACTTATTTTTTAGCCTCTACTAGTCCCTCTTACTGTTCTCCTTGAACTTGTAGGCAAGGTTTTTATCAGTGCCTCCAAGACCCGAGTCAATGGTCACCTTGTTATAGGAAGGATGACCCATTGTGATCATGTCAAGCCTCATCCCAAGAATAAGTTGATGCCTAACCTTTGCCCACATTGTACTAATTAATTGATCAGATCAAATAACAAACATGGCCTAAGTTATTTTAAGATTTCTCACCGCATTTTGTTTCCGGTTCTACGATTATCAAATTCACCCCGAAATTTTTCTGACGGGATCATACTTGAAGTGTTCATTTACCATACTGTACATCTTCTAGCTTTATTTGCTTTATTAACTACTGCTTTTATGATGTGTTGGTTGAATTTCTTTTAATAAAAACATGAGAGTAGCTGAGATGAGAATGTTTATGTATATAAATTATGCTATGAGATTATTAGAAAAAAAGTAGAAGATTTTTGTTTTGTTTTTGCTTTTGAAAATGTGGAATTTAATCATAGTTCAATCCGAAAGGTGCTGAAATACCATCAATACTTCAATAGCTTGTTTGGTTAATACAAAAAATAAATATTCCCTGAACAATTATGATTTGGACAAAAACCGCAACTTGAAAGATATTGTCTTCATAAGATTAACCTACACTAACTTAGTTCTCAGAATCAGGCTCGGGCTAAGGATCGTCTCTTGCGCTTAGTTTTAGCATCAGTATCAGCCTTAGTGATTCGAGCAGAAATGTCCTCATAATCAAAAGCCTTATAAACAGCTTCCATTTGTTTCTTGTTGAACGCCGAGTAACGTAATACTTCAAATCCATTTGTTTCTTGTTGAGCGCCGAGTAACGTAATACTTCAAATGCATCGTGTGCAACGACCCATGTTAATCACCGGGGCCATACATGTCCTTATAAATTTTCCAAGTGACGCAAAAACAAGCTGGATCCACCTGTCTAGCTGAAGTAGTCAACAAAAGGCAAATGGATTTGGTTGACACTGACAGCTTCTCCTTGTGGCACTCATCTAGCAGCTCCAACACCAATCTCAAGTTGTAGTCCTTATCTCCTCCCCCCCCCCCCCCCGACCTCATCGAGATCAAAGAGGGGAAATATCTCGGAAGCCTCTCTCAATGGAATTAATAGAGGAATCTTGCTAAACCTGGCTAAGAAAAACCGAACAACATAGAACTCTATAGTACCAAAAAAATTATATCAATTGTCTAAAATATATGTTTTACAACTGTTCATTATATTAAAATGTAGAGTTTGATACGTACTGTCGTAGACGGGCGCTGAAAAGTATGTCATATGTCGCCGATGTTGGAGGAGGGCATAATCTCTCGCCGCCAAGCTCTGCAAAAAAAAAACATAGCACCCAAAATAAATAAGTTGCCTCCCATAGAATCCATTCGCTTGTTGCATTGTACCCTCCCATTTTGATGATTTTCCATTAGAAACTCCCTAATATGTTGCCTTTTTCTTGTTGGTCAGATCGTTGACCCGCATCTTTAACAAAAACCAATGCAAGAGGGAAGATCTAGCTTTTCAGTAGAGCAATCAGTTCCTTCGCAACAAGAAGAGATGGTTCATCATCATTGTGTAAAACACAACAAGAAGAGATGAGATAGCGTTGTTACTATTTTAATTTTTAAAAAAGTTTCATTCTCACTTGACTTCTTGTGTATGCATTAATATGACCTTTAGTTTTTGGAAAGTACCAAAATAAATCTGGTTTCTAACCTCGATTGAATTTCAATCGATTAAAAGTGTTGACTTGTGAAGAAGAAGACTCATCACAATGGTAGCGATGGAGCGGTGGTGATAGAGAATTGAAATTGGAGTATACTAGCGATAGTTGCCCGGTTTGTTTAAGCACTTTCAAAAACAATTTTAACTTTAGCAATAAGAAGATTTATATTTATACTTAACATGTAATTTTACATGCTAGTGAATACAATACGCGAATAAAGGAAATTAAAAATATCCAAATTAATTTTTTCAAAAAAAAAATAAAAATTTTCCAAATTATTCTACAAAGGAGCAACACATTCAAATGAAAAAATTCTGGTCCCAAAAGTAACACATTTAATAATTATGCTTAATATGTAAAATATCAACCTTGAAAGTGAGAAGTGCAACACAGAACTGGTAATGATCATGCATGAAAGTGAGAAGATCAACATTAATATACTGAATGATCATGTTTAATACGTAAAAGATCAGCACAGAACATATTTTCCCCTCTGTCTCAATTAAGACTGTCATACATGAAACACTCTCCATTCAAATATGCAAATAGAAAACAATGAAAACTCGGATAATATTGCCTCTCTTGAGAACCAATATCCATGTATTTTTCTCTACATTTTTAATGTTATAACATATAATAATTAATAATTCACGTTTAATTTGAAAGTGTAACTTGTATAACTTGATAAATATATAAATGTTTTAGTTATTTATTCATTTGAATTTTATATCATACTTTAAAAAGGAAACATGGAATTCTTTGAATCTACCATGACTATCCAATTATGATCTCTGCCAGCTCCACAACAAATTTTTTTAAGAAAAAGTCATTTATAAAAAAAAAATGTTACATTCAATATACTTAGAGGAGACATACAATCTTCTTCTTCTTATATAGAAAATCTTTTTTGCCCATAAAGGAATCACTTAAATTGAGAAGAAAGGTTGTGTATGTGGCTATCGAATTACAAGGGGACCATCCAAGCAAATTTGGAATCTGACTTAAACACTAATCAGCTTAATTAAGTTTGGCGCACTTTGTAGCTCGAGAACATTCAACAAAATATTTGCAATGATTAATAAAGAAATCACAAACAATGGTTCAAGAAAATGGCCAAATATATCATAGAAACTGCGGAAGACATATTCTGAACATATTAGATGAAATGAGGCCAAGGATAGTCGACATAACCATAGTGTTTTGTAATCCTATTAATATTATAAATAAATTATTTTGCATAATTATACCAAATTTGTTGGCGTACAATTTTCTAAAATACCATTTTATAAATATACTTGTACTGTGTTTATTTGGAAATTTTAATTATATTCAACAAAAAATTAAGCGTAAATTTACAAATCTGTCCATTTTACACTCGAAAAATGGAGTGAATTGGCTTTATATATATACTATATAAGATAAAATTTTGAAAGTTAATACATGACTTAGTTGGGAAATAAGGACCAAGGGTGATTTTATTTTTTCAAACTATTTTGGTGGGCAAGAAAATACTACAAGGTTGCAGTAAAAAAAAAATCGTTAATCCAGGGACATATTAGTATTTTATAAAATCTTAGGGGTACACGAGGAATTTTAATTAAAATTGAATAGTGAAAAATAAGAGATGGGACATGTTTAAATTTGGCTATTGCCTCTTGACAATCCTGCAACTGTGTTTCTTCCACGTTCACCTTCCATGCTCCGCGGCCGTCGTCTCCTTCACAGAATCACAGTGGCACTGAAAGTTAAGCTAGTGCCTCAACAAACACTGCAATTTTTCCGCGGCCGGCGTCTCTGAGCTACCTTATTTATCGCCGTGATCAGGTATTGTTCCTTTTGTTTTCCCTTCATTGCTCGTATAATTCCTCTTGTTTTGATTCATAGGTTTAAATAATTACTATACTGCGTGATGAACCATATTTAATCACTTCTGTTTTTGACGAAGCATGATCATAAGAATTAACTGTATGAAGAAAGCGCCTACAAACTGTTTGTGTTTATGTCTCAGTCAAACAATGTAACTGCAAAGTTATTTCAGTAAGAGCATCACTTTTCAGGATTCTGTAAAGTATGCATAGTATAAGTTTTATTTTTTTGATGAAAGAAAAAAATGGTTCTATTAAGCATTTATTTTGGCTTTTCATTCAGATAAATTTATAGCTCCAGTTTCAGATGCTTCGTAAAAAGGTTTCTGAAGAGAAACACATTGTTAAATATTAACTTGTGACTTTGAGGAACGCCTACTTATTATTGGAAGGCAGTCATTATTTTTTTCTCCACACACTTTTTCAATGGAAAAGGATAAAGGATTTGACGTTAGACAAACATTAGCAACGATTGTAAATCTTCCCATATCAAATGATTTTAATATGTGCTACAAGCTAGTTCTGTTTATTTTTGGTTAAGTTCTTTACTTGCATAATTCTAGTTCTGTGATTCAGGCTCAAACAGTATAAAGTAGGGGAGGAATATTGAATCAGTTGTTCCGTTTGATTTTTATCTTTTAATGTATCTTGTTAGCATATCACGGGTATGATTGATTTTGAAATGGCTATTAGACTGTAACAGAGATGAAGTTATTACTATTAGTCTGACTTATGCAGACTTTTCTTTATGGGGGAAATAGTTGCTACAGTATTACTGATTTGCTCTCTCCTTTTTTTCCCCTCATTTGTTGACAACTTCTGGCCTTCCTCTACTGTAGATTCTGTTTATATTCTTAAAGTCAGTTTGCTTCTTATTTTGTTGGTTGCAGAAGGGTGGTGGTGCACCAGCTTCTTGCACAACTGCTTTGTTTAAAACAAAGTTTTACATGAATCAATCCTGAGTGCAGTTACGAATCTGTGTTGAAAATCATACGAGGCTGCTGGTATTTTCTATGAGGTATATTAGTTTGATGTTCAAAGAGTTCATTACAGTAGTTTTAGTTTGTAGTGTTTTAGTTGACTGGCCTTGCTAAGAGGGTGAAGTTATTGTATGACATGCATCTTAAAACTGCAATATGAACATATTTTTCTATACCATCAAGATGTTGGTAACTAAGGCTCACCTCCATTTATTTTTTATTCCTCTAGGGTTAGAGATGCAATTCAATCAGCAACTTTTTTCATGCAAAAGTGATGGTAGTGATGCTCTCTAAATTCAAAAGTTGAAAAATTGCTAAAACATTTTTTTCTCACAGCGGGAGAGTTTGTTAGCACACACCAGTATTAAACATGCAAACAGAACTTGATGATTACTTCCTTTTATAAATTTTGGTCTTTTTTTTTTCCCCTTATTTTTTATAAATAGAGTCAGTGTAGCTAAACACCAAATTACAACTTGCTGGTAAAAAAAAAGAACCAACATGTGAACCAGAGACTGTATTCTTTTAAGTACATTGAACTTGAAGTCTTGAACAAAAAAGAATTTAAAAATTGATTAAATTACTAATGTTTAAAGTAAATAATGTGAGGAAATTGCTACCCAGTATAGTAAGCTCTAGTGATTCGGTTGCTAAATTCTGATGGAAATAAGAACAAACAATAAATATGTGAAACCCCAACCATAAGTAGATTAATATGTGCAACATAAAAACATAAACTAGTCTGGTTATCATGATTAAAGTTTTAGCTATTTTGACATAATATTAAACGTATGATTACATATTGGAATTTCACGAGACACAAAAATTATAATCTTGATCCTTCGGAAAATGATGAAACTAGAAACTATTGAAAATTAGGATTTGTGAAAAGAATAGGGATTGAATTGTTAAAAATTGAATAGAGAAAATGAGAAGAAAAATAAAGGAGAAGAAAGTGAAGAAATCTAGAACCTAGGAGGAAAAGGTGAGATAAAATAAAGATAAAAAACTATATATAAGAAAAGAAAATGAAGAACAGCTTGTAAAATTAATGAAGAATGCCTAAAAATTTTGGATGACTTAATTTTTTTTATTAAACTAAATAAACTTGAATCAACCAAATTTAAAAAGGAAATAAAATCACTAATGAGTCAGGACTCTTTTAAAAGCATGTCCAACACGTGTCAGTCCCTAGTTTTATTTTCCAAAGACTCAACAAAACTTTCCAAAACCTTCAGCTCGTAAAACTCCCTCGCTGAAAACAGAATATTCTCCCAAATCCGCCTCAGCTCTATCTCCTGCCACCACCTCTCTCCTTCACCATCACGCCGTCTTCATCTTTGGCGGTCAACACCTTCATCAATTCACTATCATGGCAGATTCATTCCCCTTCGCTGCCTATTTGATTCAACCAAAATCATTCACTCAAACCCAATTCAATCTCACCACCAAAATCTCGAGTAAATAGTCAAATCAATCACCGTGGAATCAAGGATTGCAAGGGAACAAAGATAAGACTCAACAATCGTGTGATTAAGAGGAGAAAGGAAGCAGGGATTAGGAGATATCGATGGGTTTTCAAACTAGGGAAAATTAACCCTCTCGAGGTGGAAAAGGTAAACTCTTGATTCTTTAAGTTTGGGGATTATACAAAAGAGTTAGTTGTTTGGGTGAAATATGATGAATACACACATGCATTAAGTATAATCTTAGGATAATGAGCAAGAAGAGATTTGAATGGGGAAGAAAATGGGTTAAGGAAGACCGTGAGAAAGAACATGAGAAATCTGTATAATTTGATATTAGGTGTAGCAGTGAACTTTAAAAGAGTCTATCTTACAAACTCTAGATCAAACTATGATTAAATTGGTTTCGTTGGAAGCCCAGGATTCAGAATTTTAATTTTAATCAAGAATCGTTCAATTTGGTTAAGAAACGAGGGAGAAAAGGAGTTTCTAAGTTCTGCCCTCTTTCATCAATATTGCAGCAGTAACCTGAACTTTAAAAATCCATAATTAATTAACCATAACTCCAAATTTGTCGATTGATGAACCTGTATAATCTTTGTAGAATAAACTTCAGTTTGGAACTTGAAATTGTTGAAAAAGAATAGGTAATGAATTATATAATCGATGTTGAAGTCTGCTGTGACAGAACTTCTGCACTCTGCAGCACAGAATGAACATACTTAAAATCACCGTATCTTGTTAACCGTAACTCCAATTTTACTGAATTTTATACCTGTACAACCCTTGCAATATGAACTTCATAATGGAGTCTTGAGTCATCCAAGTTAACCTATAAATGGGTGAGAAAATCAAATTCTAACTCTGCTGCATATTTAGTTTATGTAAAAGGGTTTCCAGAGAACATAAACGTATTCAATGAACCATAATTCTACTTTTCCTAAATCTTGAACCTGTGTAACCCTTTTGACCTAAACTATAACATAGGAATTTGAATCTTCAAAATAGAAAAGGTAATGAGATAGGAAATCAACCTTGAAGTGCGCTGCAATCATAGTCTGCTGCAGATGAGGATTAGTTTCAGTCTGAACTTTGAAAATTCTTATTTTACAAACTATAACTCGGATTTGTTGAATTTTAAACCTGTGTAATCCTTGTAGGATAATCTTCAGTTTAGGATCTGGAATTGTTAAAAACGGATAGGTAATGAGTGAGATAATTACCTTTAAAGTCTGCTGCAATTTTAGTTTGCTGTAGATGAAGAATATTTGTAACATGAACTTTGAACCACCATATTTTGCTGACCATAACTTCTTTTTGGTTAATTTTTGTTTTGCTGTGACCTTGAAACTCTTATCTTGACTTTGAATTGAATAGTAATCTTATTCTTTAAGGAACCAGTGAAAAATGGACCTTATGGTTGCAGCTGCTTAAATTTAGTTATCAGAATTTTCAATACCTGATTTCTAAAACTGTACCAAGTATGAAACCATCTTTTAGGCTATTTGAACTTGAGAAATGAACTGTAGTTCTGAATCAAGTACGGTGGGATTAATTAAACAATGAAGTGTTTTCAAAATGTAATATGATAAATTGGTTGCAAAGCTAGTTGTTGGCAAGTATATCTCTTAATCCCTTTAATCCATTTTTAAGGTTGATATTGTTCTAATATGTGAAGATTCAGATTAGAAATATTTTCTTAAAGTATCTAACGAAAGTTCCTCAATTAAAACATTCATGTCCTTTTAACCGAACTCCATCTTGCTTGAGTCCTGAATACTAAACTCTGGAATTTATAACCTCATAAACTTAACTTAAAACATCTCTCTCTTTCTGACCGTGATGCACTTCTGGTCTGATTCTATAATCCTGAAACTTAAATGGTAGTTTCTAATTTGAGTTGCTAAGAAAAGAATAGCAAAAGGGGTATTGTGAAGCTACTAATATTTTCCCGGAAGTTTAACTTTTGCACTCTAATGCTCATTGACCTTGTTTTAGTAATGGTTCCACCTTAACAATCTTGTATCCTTACTATTTTTCAAATCTTAGAATGAACTTAGAACAACAGTAAATTAATTTTATCAGGAACCGTTTCTTAAGGTGCAACACATTAACATAATCTTGTATAGCAACTTCGAACGACATGATTAACCAATTTTGACTCCGTCTTAAGCTGTCTTTATCACTTGACAAAATTCCAAATATTTGCAGGACAATAGAATGGAAGTTTTGACTCAAAGGAAGATGATCATTACTTTATCTAGTTAATAGCTTGTGCCTCGTTTAGAAAGTGGAGAAAAGCACCTGTATCCTTTAATGTGTGTTAGGATTGTGTGCTCGTTTGTCTTTATGTGATAACTAAATTGAACTTGGTAATTATTGCGGTGAACCTCACTAAGCAAGGAGCTTACTCTAGTTTAAATAACCCAAACAACAGGTGTACCTGTCGAGCTGGAATAATTGGTGTTTTTAGAAGATTAGAAGATTAGAAAGTGTGAAGCCTTTACTTCATTTGAGCTAGGATCCTGAGTGATATAATCATCCTTTGATTCTTTGATGTAGGACCTGAATGATAGTAAAAATAATTTATGATCAATTTCTAAATTTCATGTATAGAAACTTTGTAATTGTAAAATATTTATATTGATATATCACAATGTAATAGCAAGATGATATTTTATCTTGAACGCTTCCGCATAATATTATTGCTCGCTTGCACATTTGAAAGTGTCCCTTTAAGTTGGACTCTTGGTAACACACTCCGACTGACACAAAACTTGTTCCTAAGCAAGTTGTCGGTTTGGGGGTGTTACAAAATAGGTGAAAAATATTACATTTATGCACTCCAATACAAGTATTACAACTCACTTTTAACACTACATTGTTTTTAGATTGCAGGCATCACAAGACTTGTGAGTTCCTCAATTTTTGGATCTCTTCAGTCCTTACGCAATACCAATGAATCGGCTCTGCCATCTCCACTATCCACCACAGCTTCTCCGCGTAAATCTCAACCAAGCACTCCACCGATGCTTCGCCTCTACACCTCCATTTACCGATTCCACTGTTTCTCTCCCACCCGTCGACCCCTCTTTCGAGTCCAGAGTTGTAGACATTATCACCAACCAGCGCTTGTGCCAACTTAAACCCCTGCTTAAACACACAACTCCAGCCAAGTTTTTGCAACATTTATTTGACCTCAAAATTCCCTCAGACTCCATCCTCACCTTCTTTAGATGGTCACAACGTGAGTTTCAGGTGCTCCATTCCTTGGAGCATTTCTGCAAGTTGTTAACTCTCTTAGCATATGATAAGAAATACCCAAAAATACGATCTTTGTTGCAAACTTCCTTGAAAAAGTATCCGTGCTTTTCGAATTCCTCATTTTTTCATGCACTACTGAATTGCAGTGATGGTTTTCGTGGTAATTCTGTTCTTGTTGATATGCTGATATTGGCTCATGTGAGTAATGGGAAGCTAGGTTTAGCTTTGGAGGGGTTTAAGAGGGCTGGGGACTATGGATTTAAGTTGTCGGTTGTTTCATGTAACCCATTATTAGGTGGGTTGGTGAGCAAGGGAAATATTGGGAGTTGTGAATATGTATTCAGGGAACTGATTAAGAGGAGGGTTCAGCTTAATTTGATCTCTTATAATACCATGGTAAATGGGTTTTGTAAGGCTGGGAAATTGAGCAAGGCGAAGGACATTATTGAGGATATGAAGGTTTTGGGCATTTTGCCGAATGTGGTCACTTATAACACTCTAATTAGTGGGTTTTGTAAGAAAGGCGGGGCTGGGAAGATGTACAAGGCTGATGCTGTTTTGAAGGAAATGGTGGATAAGAAGGTATGCCCAAATGAGATCACCTATAACATCTTAATTGATGGTTTTTGCAAGGAAGAGAACTTGGTTGCAGCTCTTAAACTGTTTAAGGAGATGAAGGAACAACAGGTAACCCCAAGTGTTGTGACTTATAACTCGTTGATAGGTGGATTTTGTTGTGAAGGTAAAATTGATGAAGCTCTTGGTTTGAGAGATGATATGGTGGGGTTAGGTTTGGATCCAAGCACAGTTACTTATAGTGTTATCATGAATGGACTTTGTAAGAACAAATTGCTTGTGCAAGCAAGGGAGCTTTTTGATGATGTTATGAATCGAGGTATGACAGTTGATGCATTGATGCTTAATACTTTGATTGATGCCTATTGTAAGGCAGGAAAAGTTGATGAGGCCATATCAATTCGTGATTTGATGTTGACTAAAAACATATGTCCTACTGTTTCAACATACAATTGCCTTGTTAGTTATTACTTCCGAGAAGGAGAAATGGACGCAGCTACCAAGATTTTAGAGAGCATGGAGGAGAATGGATTAAGAGCTGATATTGTTACCTACAACATACGAATAGATGCATTATGCAAAAGAGGGATATCTCGCCGGGCAGTTAGGCTGTTGGATGAGATGTCTGGAAAGGGAATAATCCCTAATCATGTGACTTATAATACTTTGATGGCTGGTTATTTCAGAGAAAGGAATACTAATGGAGCTTTGGTGGTAAGGCGGCGAATGGAGAAGGAGGGTAAACGACCTAATATTTTATCATTTAATGTTTTGATCAAGGGGCTTTCTGAGAATGGTAAGCTAGAGGAAGCCAATAGCTGTCTTAATGAGATGTTGGAGAGAGGACTTGTACCAAATAGGACAACATATGAAATCATCCGAGAGGAGATGATTGAGAAGGGATTTGTCCCAAATATTGATGGACATCTCTATGCCGACTCATTTAATTCATAACCCATGTTAGTTTAGAACCGAGCTTTTGAAGAATTTTAGTATCATTTTTTATTCTACCTATGTACATATCTGAAAGGTTAAAATAATAGTAAAGAGGAAAGAAGAGATAATATAAATAAAGGGAACATTGCATGTATCCTCCCACAATTCAGTCCGGGATGCCCTACTTGTCTCCTTAATTTCTTCATATAAAAAGAGTGATTTTATCATTTAATTCAAGAATCTCATCCCATGATGTCTTCGATTCTATCTAGTAATTTGTTTAGTCAAATGATGTCTTTCCATTTCATTCTCTACATTATCTATTTTAACTTACTCAATCGAATTTTATATTTGTAAATTCTCCAAATTGTCTATCTTTTGCTCTATCCGAAACCGTGAGTTTACTAGTCAACATTTTTTTTAAACATGTAATGAAAACCTTAGTACTCTTCGTTCTAGTCTAAACTGCACATAATCTTTTTCACGGTGTTCGAAATATTTTTTTGATTGTTAATATCTTTGAATACACATATTATGAATGTTTAAAATTTTAATATTAATAAAATTTGTGTTAGGACAAATTTAACAATATTAGATACAATAATATTTTTGTTTATTTATATATTTAAAACAGTCGGTCAAATTTAGCATATTTGATTTGGAAAATGATTTTGTGCAGAATGAGCCGTGACCGAGGAAGTATTAATTAAAGAAAAATTATATAATGAAAATTTTCATTAATATTTACCAATTATTTAACATGTTCTTAAAAGTTACAAATATTTTTCACTCAAAACACGTGTTTTAACAATTTTGATAATAATTTACATATAAAACAATCAAACAAAATGAAATATCCGTGTCAAAAATTATTAACAGTAATTATGAAATATTCTAATTAATGTTAGTTTTGACCATTTTAAATTGTACCCTTCAAAGATAGAGATAAGATCGGAGTTCCATTGGACGATATTTCCCATTATTTTTCTTCACAAATTTCAAATAAATTCTATCTGCAAGAACCAGCTGTCCCAAACATTTTTTCTTTTGCTGTTTAAAAATCTCCATGGCCACCCACCTTAAAAGACCTTAATCTGTGCTGTGCTCATCTCATCAGCTTGAGTACCGTACACTGCTCTTCTTCTTCGTTTCATAGAATTCCCTCTGATTTTCCCATATTTTTTAGGCACCTTTCTTAATCAGCCAATTCCCATTTGCCTTCTTCCTAAAATTCTGGACCTTTTGTTGTTTGTTTTGATGGGTTTGTTGGGAGATGATTTTAACCTTTCTTCTATAGGCAAGAGTTAATCTATGGTATCTGTGTTTTCCGCAACCCTTTTGCAGTCCTTTTCTGTTCTTTTCCTTCATTACTTTTATGTGATTTCTTGAAAAAAGGTTCTTTTTTAGCCTCAGCAATCTTCGGCCCTGAATTTGGTTTAGGGGTTCAAAGGGTCCCGGAAAAGTGTAAAGATTTTTCATTTTTCCGAATCTGAGATTGCTGGGAAATTTTAGGGGTTAAAAAGGGACCATTTTTTTTATTGTTGTTGTGAAGATGTCATCTGAAAGTGACCAGAGGTATGCGATGATGGATGAGAAGAAGAGGAAGAGGATGATCTCGAACCGTGAATCCGCGAGGCGGTCCAGGATGAGGAAGCAGAAGCAAATGCAGGATTTGACTGCTGAGATGAGCAGATTGGAGCTGTCTAATGCCAGTGCTGTGAGCAAGATTGATGAGATCACCGGCAAATACACCACCTTTGCATCTGAGAACAATGTGCTGAGAGCTCAGATGATGGAGCTGTCTGAGAGGCTAAGGTCATTGGATGATCTGGTCAAGAAACTCGAGGTGAGTGCGAATGGCGGCGATCGAGGATTGAAGCCTTGGCAGTTTTCCTGCTCCATGACTCATTCCATCCCAGCTTCTTCACCATTGTTGAGGTTTTGAAGGTTGCAGATTTGATTCTGTACATAGGTTTCTGCCTATCTGGTTTAGTCTAAAGCCTGGATCGATCAGTGCTTTCGTTTTATGATTTTTTTGCTTAGGGTGTTCATATGGGGAAATATATATCCTCTGGATTTCATTTTCTTAAATTTTATCAACAAACTAGATGTTGTTCGTGGTTTTGGATTACATATATTTGACCATTATGCTCTTTATCAGCTTCCATCACCATGAATTCAGACATCCCTTACTGAGGGTGTTGGTTGCAACCCCAAAAAATGAGATTGTGATTTTTGTTGCTCACTGCAAATTACATATGTTTTTCCAAAAATCTTCTCCATCCTACTATCATTTGATTCATTGGGCTTTCCAAACCCTAAAAAAGGTTGTATAAGCCATAACATCAAGATTGTTTGAGAGTGTTCAAAAGGAATGGACTGTACAAGATATATCAACGATCAAGCTGGGGAGATTCAATAGCTAATATTTCATAGTGCACAAGTAAGATAGTTGAGGCACTTTTCATGTAAATTAAAATCACTTTGTCCTTAGAATAATATTAATTAGAGATATCAAAAGAGAACATATGACAATACGGGTCACTGGAGATTTTTGCTCTATTGAAAAGGCGAACACACTGTATCTTCTCAAATCAAACGCGACTAATGTAACTAGTGAGACCTCTGGGGTGCCTAGTTACTGATAATTTTTTTTCCGACGGAGATAAGACTAGCAACAAAAGCAATTGGGCTGTAGTGATTTTTTTGCAAGTTTATCTTTGTGCGCGGAGCTTACTTGCCATGACGGGCCGCTTTCTTAAGGGTGGAAGTTCTTTTTTGGGAGGGCGAGTGATGCCGATGACTATGTTTGTGTATTTGCTATTGCTCGAGAGCAAAAATGTCCCGATTGAAAGAATTGAGAAGATTTGGAGGGAGCATTGAAGATATTCTACTTGAAGATGTAGGGCGAAAACTGAAGTTTCTATTTAAAATATGGATGAGATTTTAGGAGAATAGTAATTTTGACAAGGATTCGTATCTTAAATTACGTATGCGATAGTTTTATGCGTCCCAACTCCCGATATTACCAATTTAGTGTTCGTTTGAACAAAATTTGTACGCATTTTGAACCGAAGTCATCAATGAAAGTCCGTGCTTACTTGATCTATACTCTACCGTGTTCAAGTTTTAACTAAACAATCAACTAATTAAAACTGTAAGTGCGGAATAAAAGAGAACACGATATGATCACCCAGTTCAGTGCAATGCACCTACGTCTGGGGGGCCGTAGCCCGTGGTAAAACCCTTCACTAGTTGCAATAAATATGTCCGATCTATTACAAACTAATGGCTACTCTAGCAAGCCTATCACACTACCAATTGGCTACTCTAGCTTTGATAGTTGCTTCTATGATTACCTTCTTTTCCACGAAGGTGCGGCAAGGTCTTTCCCACCCGAGCTTTAACACACGTCCCTAGTGTTTTGTTATGGTTGCAAACCGTGGACTGCGTTGCCTCCTTGCTCGAAAGATAAAAACTCTGAATTACAGAATTTTGCTATTAAAATCGCCAATCGAGCACGCAACTGATGTCCTCCTTTTATAGCACAATGCCATGGAAAAACTTCTTTTTTCACGGCTCTTGAATCCTTCCTTCAATACACTTCTCTTCCAAATCTAAATCCTTGAAGAAAAGGAATTTATGGTTGTCTCAACTTCTATTTATGGAATATTTCATTCCCTGAATATTCCCATCTTAATACAGCTGCAGAACGCGTTGTAGACATCCATTAGGACTGTAGTTTCCATAGAAAAACCGCACACAATATTTCCTTCCATCTTTCAAAACCTGCGCTGGAACCTGGAAAATATTCTATCTTTTTCTGCCAACTGAAGTCATGTTGCAACATGACATTCCACAAAGCAGCCAACAAAAACTGGACTTTACAATCTCCCCCTTTGGCAATTTGTGGACCCAACACTTCAAAAACTTCCACTGAACTCAGAATCTCAGAAAGCCATAACCAACACTGAAATACATAATTCTGAACAGGGGCAAAATACGAATTGGATCCTTCAACAAAAACCACCGGCAGAAAAATATAGAATCAAAATAACTACAGTCATCCAGAAATCCAAAGTCACCAAACAATTCTATCCTCCGTTAAACAATATCTCCCCCTGGGGCCATAAAATGCCAAAGGACCCCAACAAACTGCAGAAGTACCAAAGAAAACACAGGGAAGGATAAACCACAACACCCAGCGCCAACAAGTGAGACAGAAGAAATGCGCTAGGTTCATTCAGGAGGAATAGTAGACTTGGAATTCTTTGTTGCAGACTTCTTAACATAGACTCGTTGGACATAATCATATTACCAGTAGATGCTTCCTGATTCAATGGTAAATCCAACACCTCTCTCTTCAATGTACTAGCAGTAAATGCAAATTTTCCCAGCAGACTGTACTCTAGTAACATCAACTTTAAATCCCTTAGAAAGGCTGTAATCAAGCAGGGATGAGGGAAAGCCTCAGTGCACATAGTCAAGAGCACCATGAATTCCCTTGAGAATATACTTCCCAAGATTTACTTCAAATCCAGAGCCAACCCCATAAATCTCTTCTGCCTGATCCAAGGTCAAGGTGGTTGTATGAGTTGTCTGCATCCAACAGTTGATGCGCACTTTGAAGAGCAACCAGAATCTCAAAGTGAGAGAACTAGCGGGCATATATCCAGAGGGCCAGGAACCAAGATTTCCATAGGTTAAAGCTCTGGCCAACACATGCTAATCCACCTTGTAATCCCTTGGGTATACCAGATCATATCCCAATATTTAATGAATCCCTAATATAGAATTCAGTTTCTCAGAAGTTAATGCAATGATTCTCCCCCTGAAATACAGCTTCCCTGATCAATACTCACCATAAACTAGAGTCCCCTTCATCAGATTGTTATAGAATTCAAGAACCATCTCTGGATCATACTCCTTAAGTACAGTAGCTGCTTGAACATACCCAATCTGGCCTAGAAGAGTGTCAAACCCACTCTCTGCACACTTCTTCATCTCTAGCACTTTCTCAGCAAAGAAACCTCTTGTGGCCAATATATCATAATAAAACCTGTCAGAATAAGCCAAAGATAACAGTATGGCACTGGTTATTTCAAAATCCTTCTCAGGTGCATCCTCTGCAGCTGGCATATCATCATCCATCACAGCCCCTTTCTCCACTGTCTCCTCATCCTCTAACACAACATCCTCATCCTCAAGATTAGCATAGTCCTCCTCAACATGTATTTCATAATGATTGGTAGGAGATGGAATGGTATGGTCTTCATTATCCATATCAGTGAAATCCAAATCAATAGGATGAGAATCAGGCACAGTCATCTTGATGGTTCAGGCACAGTCAACCAGATAAGGCTTAGCCATTGATTCAGGCCTCACAAAGCTAGGTTTATAAACATCAGAGGCTATCATAACATTTGTCTTTGGGGGTTTTGGCCTCATCGTGCCATTAAAAGAACATCTGCCATGGTTGTTTTTACTCCCAAAAGTACTATGGTAGAAATCATCCAACCCCTTAGCATATTCCCAAGTTTCCAACCTGTCATAATAGGCTTTCATTTTAGCTGCGTCCTTGGTGCTGGGAACAACAATAAAGTTCTCGGGAAATACATCAACAGTAGGTGTAGGGGGTGAACTAGGCAGGGTCTGAATAGTTCCAGTAAGATTAGCTTCGGGCTCAATCAATTCAACACAAGGATCCCATATACCCTAGCCCATCGAATATCAAAAACTCCCCCTAAATCTGTCAACTCTTGATCATCAAACCCCATGCATAATCGATAGCTATCTCGGAATACATACTTCAGAATTACTCACAGATCGAATCCCAGATAGTCTTTAAGAAGTACAGAAACCCTAGCATGCAAGTCAAGAATCCAAAGAAAACTAACAGATCGAGAACCCAGATCGATACCTTAATGGAGAAGCTGTGGATTCCGACTGATTCAGAGGTTTGGTGCTATATCCGTTGAAGTTGTAGTTGATTACAAATCACAGAAAGGCAGCAGAATAGAAAAACATGATGTTGCAATAGGAATGGGGATAGTTTTCTTTCTGGGCGCGAAGAATGAAGAAACTAAGTACCTTTTCCGCCTTTTTGTGCAAAATTGAAGACGGCCCAACGGAAAAATACAACATAAATACTATAGGCCCCCAGCTATCTCCCAAAATACACGCGCCTTTCACTTCATACGCGCACCATATATCTTCATGTTGCAACACGAAATGCAACCTTAACCATATTTTTGGTATTTTCTGATTTTTTATCAAGTGAAATACAGAAATAGAAATAACAACTGTACAAGTTAGGTAGTCTTCAGTACCTCAGATAGTGCATACCCCAAGAGGCTGTCTTAGGGTTTCAAATGTAGACGCATCCAATGGCTTAGTAAAGATATCAGCATATTGACTCTCAGTAGGTACATGCTTGATTTCCACTTCCTTTCTTTCGACCAAGTCTCGGATAAAGTGGTGTCTAATATCGATATGTTTGGTGCGGTTATGTTGTACATGGTTCTTAGATATGTCAATGGCTGACTTATTAAGACTGTATAGCTTCACCCCAAAATCTCTGAGAATTTGTTTCATCCAAATCAGTTGAGTGCAGCAACTACCATCCGCCAAATATTCAGCCTCAGCAGTAGATAAAGAGATTGAATTTTGCTTTTTACTATACCAAGACACCAAATTCTACCCAATAAAGAAACAACCTCCAGTAGTACTTTTACGATCATTGGCATTACCAGCCCAGTCAGAATCACTGTACCCATATACCTGACAACTTGTACCCTTAGAAAACCAGATGCCATAATCAGCAGTGTCATGTACATACCGAATGATACTCTTCACAGTAGAAATATGGGATTCCTTACGAGCAGCCTGGAATCTTGCACAAATACCAACACTCAAGGACAAATCTGGTCTACTTGATGTTAGATACAGGAGGCTTCCAATCATGCTTCTATAGAGTTTTGTATCCACAACTGCACCTTTCTCATCTCTGGTAAATTTGTCAGTAGTGGACCTTGGAGTTCGAACAGCTTTAGCATCACCTTGTTCCACCTTGGCATTTTCCTCTGATGATTTTCCCACATCCTTCTGTGGGGATTGAACATTTGTATCAGTTGAGGAAGTTTCTTCATCAGTAGAATTAGTTGGACTACTCGGCTCAACTTCAGAAGACTTAGAAATTTGGCTATCTCCTATGACCAGTGGTGATGTTGCAACATGAGAACTGGAGCTTGGTTCCTGGGGGAGAGATTTTTCGAACTCTCATTTTTCTGAATTGAGATTTGCTGAACTATTTCTACATCATCAATTTCCTCAGAAACCCTGGCTGGCACATCCTTAACAACAACCTTAGCACTCAAACAGGTAACTGATGGCTCCAAAATATAGCAGTTATCAGAAGATCTTCTCCCAGTGAGTACACCACTAGAGCCTTGCTTGACTGTACATAGGGATTCATTAAAGTGAACCGTCATCTGATGATCACACAAATGGCTGATGCTGATCAGGTTAGCCTTGAGATCCTCCACCAAAAGCACATCATAGAACACAGGAAAATCCTGAATTTGAAGTTCCCCCTTTCCAATGACTTTGCTAATTTTTCCATCTCCAAATAGAACCGTACCACTCCATGGGAGTACATTTCTCAGCAAGTCAGATGATCCCGTCATGTGACTGGAGCATCCACTGTCAAAATACCAAGTGTCCCTGGCATACACACTATAACAGGTATGTACTACAAAGCAATTTAAAGAGGATTTTGGTACCCATACCTTCTTGGTGAGTCTCTTCTGCTGCTCGGGTTCCATGTTGCAACATGACGAGAACTGCTTGCCTCTCATAATGTCTCTCAGTAATCTCATACATTGATAATCATCATGACCCTGCATCATACAATATTTACAACACTTAGGAGGGGTTCTTCTTGGCAAAGTACCCTGTGATATCTTCACTTCCGAGTTAGGAACATAGGTGCTCTGGTTGACTCTGGAGATTCTCTTACTAGTAGAAGCTTGAATCCCAGCAGAGACAAACACTGTTTTCTTCAACTGAGAACTTGTACCAAAGTTGTTGTAACCCAGACCATGTCTATTTCCAGCATTCTTTCCCATAACTAGAAGATCATTCAATTTAGCAGTGCCCTTGTTTAGTTTCTGAATAGTTGCTTCAGCTTCCTCAGCCCTGGCAGTCAAAGATCTCAATTTCTTTCCCAGATTGTCACAGTCAATAGTTCTGGCCCTGACTTTTTCTTCAGCATTCACAGCTCTGGTGGTCATGATCTCTAGCTTCTTGCTTAGAATTTCAGAGGTTACCTCAGCATCTTTAGCTCTCTTGGTCATTGTCTCTAGTTTCATGGCTTTATCCACATCATCCATGGATTTCTTTCCTTCTGAAACCTCATTTTTCTTCAACAGATCAGCAAGCAACCCTTCAGCTTTCTCAGCTCTTTTAGTCATGGATTTAAGACTCAAAGTCAGCTCTTCAATTTCCTGCACCTCAACCAGTGAATCATTCACTAAGGTGTTGACCTTTACTTTCAGAGACTCAACTTCTTCAGCAAGTGTTAAGGCTTCAGCTCCTCCACTTTGTGTATCCTTCAAGCTTTTGATGATCTCAATTGATTTTTCCCATTCCCTATACAGATCATCATATGCATTCTGGATATCAGTGTCTCCTTCTACCTCATCTGGAACTGGTCCTGAGTCCACAACCTTAACCCCAAAAGACACATGCTTTTCTGGCTGAATCTCATCTTCATCATCACTCCAGGTTTCACCAGCTGCTACAAATGCCTTAGGTTTATTTAAAAAATTTCCACACTGATAAGCAAGATGTCCATAGCCACTGCATTCCTTACACTGAGGTTTTCCAGCATGCTTTGTACCTTCCGGGCCTCTAGGTAGGTCATCAACAGTTCTGAGTCTATTCTGAGTGGAATCCCCTCCTTGAAAATTTTTAGCACTGTTCTGTGGATCTATAAGCTGAGCTCCTTGACCCTGATAAGGCTGAGCTCCCTGATTCTGAAAAGCCTGAGTTCCTTGACCCTGATAGGACTGAGTTCCCTGGTTCTGAAAGGACTGAGCTCCTTGGTTTTGGAAAACCTGAGTTCCCTGGCCTTGATTCACTTGAGCTTGTACACCTTGTGGACCTGGAAACCCTCTGACTTGACCCTGAGTACCTTGATTTCCTCTTCCTTGATTTCCAGAGAAACCTCTGCCTTGATTTCCCCTCATGAATCTCCCAAAGTTTCTAGCCAGCAAAGCCATTTCATCTGAACCAGCATTTTCCATCTCCTCCAACTTTCCTTTCCCTTTTGATGTTGCAACATGAAATGACAGGGCCTTTTTGTTCTTACTTTTCTCAGTGCACATCTCTGATGTCTTCATAAACCCCATCAGCTCATCTAGAGTAACCACATCCAGCTGAGAATTAATCTCCAAGTTCATGACTAAAACCGAGAATTTCTCAGGTAGTGACCTCTTCACCTTGTCCAAAACTTGAGCCTCAGTATATCTTTCTCCAAACTGGTGTGCTCTATGAATTAAATCTTTCAATCTAGTGTTGAATTCATCAACTGACTCGTGTTCCAACATCTCCAGGCTTTCAAATTCAGATTTGATCATTCCAAGTTTGATTTTTCTGACTGACCTGGAACCTTCATGCTCCTTCTCAAGAGCTTCCCAAGCAGCTTTGGCAGTAGTACACCCCGAGATGATTCTGAATTGATCATCTTTTACACCATCATACAAAGCACCCAAAACCTTACTGTTAAGCCTCTTCATTGCCTTCTCTGCATCAGTCCATGGAGCAGGTTTAGATATAGTTTCACCAGCCGGATTTGTTGTGGTAGGTGGACTGTAACCAATCTCAATCATATTCCAAGCATCATCATCAAGTTGGTCAATAAATATACGCATACGCGTCTTCCAGTCCGGGTAGCCTCCATCAACCAGTAGAGGAGCTCGTGTGATGGATCCTCCTTCTTTGGCCATAGTAAGCAGATCGGTCACTCACCTCGCAAGAGGATTAAAAGAGTGATTAAGCTCTGATACCAATTGAAAGTCCGTGCTTACTTGATCTATACTCTACCGTGTTCAAGTTTTAACTAAACAATCAACTAATTAAAACTGTAAGTGCGGAATAAAAGAGAACACGATATGATCACCCAGTTCAGTGCAATGCACCTACGTCTGGGGGGCCGTAGCCCGTGGTAAAACCCTTCACTAGTTGCAATAAATATGTCCGATCTATTACAAACTAATGGCTACTCTAGCAAGCCTATCACACTACCAATTGGCTACTCTAGCTTTGATAGTTGCTTCTATGATTACCTTCTTTTCCACGAAGGTGCGGCAAGGTCTTTCCCACCCGAGCTTTAACACACGTCCCTAGTGTTTTGTTATGGTTGCAAACCGTGGACTGCGTTGCCTCCTTGCTCGAAAGATAAAAACTCTGAATTACAGAATTTTGCTATTAAAATCGCCAATCGAGCACGCAACTGATGTCCTCCTTTTATAGCACAATGCCATGGAAAAACTTCTTTTTTCACGGCTCTTGAATCCTTCCTTCAATACACTTCTCTTCCAAATCTAAATCCTTGAAGAAAAGGAATTTATGGTTGTCTCAACTTCTATTTATGGAATATTTCATTCCCTGAATATTCCCATCTTAATACAGCTGCAGAACGCGTTGTAGACATCCATTAGGACTGTAGTTTCCATAGAAAAACCGCACACAATATTTCCTTCCATCTTTCAAAACCTGCGCTGGAACCTGGAAAATATTCTATCTTTTTCTGCCAACTGAAGTCATGTTGCAACATGACATTCCACAAAGCAGCCAACAAAAACTGGACTTTACAATCAAATGAACAAAACATTCAAATAATCTTTAGTCATGAGTTTATATTTGTAATGATATTCAAACATGTTTAATATAGTAAACGATAATTTGTCTTGTTCAAATCTATGAAGTTGAATTAATAAGGCTCTTTTGATCTGTAACCTTCAAAAGAGAAGCCATGACCCATAAGAGAGGTTCAGATGTATGTTTCGCAAATGATGATCTAAATAATCATGCTAGCTAAGCTGGGGCGATTATGGAGACAATCATTTTTGTACTTGCGTGGTGGTTGCTATTGTGATCAGGCTTACCCTTTGCAAGTCTAAATTTGCCAAGGCCTCGCCCTTCCATGGTTGCTCCTTCAATCTCTTTTCAATCTATAAAATATCATCTTGTTCCGTCCTCTTTACTAAAACTACCAGGTTCACAGAGCTTCCTAGTTTTACCCATTCATAAGAATAAGGAAAATGAAGGCAAATGGGATGACTGTTGGAGAGCTTATTCCATGCAATTCGAGAAGCTTGAGAGTGCAAAATGAGAATGTGAATATGAAGGTATATTTTCGAGTCGATTGCCTTGACAACCATGTGTGTAATGCACCCTAATGCAGGCTATAAATATTCAACTAGATGGAAAAGGTTTATCAGTAAAGTCCCTGTTCTTTCCAACAATCCGGCGAATGCACCATTTGTAAATCTTTGTGAAGCTTTCCTCTCCGCATTTCATTTCTAGTAGAACTGTTGATTTGAATTTCGGAATCTTGATAGTAGGGACATTGGCCTTTTTGTTAGGCATGGTTTGAGGCGGAAGTGGAAGTTTATAAAATGGGAATTCAGAGTAGGCGGTGGCCGGTTCGATTGGACGATTGGATGTGGTAATTAATTGATTGGGCTGAGGGCGATGAAGGGGCTCATGGTATACATGCAATAAATAAAAATATGGGATTCAGTTGGTGTGAACATACAAAAACAGTAATTCAGTGTTCAAAATTACAATCTAGAATGTAAAAAGATCCTAAATTGTGTTTGCATTGTATCGATTATAATAATTTATGTACTTCGTTCAATTAAATCGGTCATTTTGATTTCCATTTCTTACATGTGCAATGAATAACATGTATATTCTAGAATTAGAATGTCCACCCAACTTTCAATATGTATTTACTATTCATTTTGGAACCCAAGCTAAACTTGTAAATAAATATGCATTTACTTTCAATGAATAACAAGTATGAATTTTTTTTATACCAAGGCGGAGGTGCAAATGGGTGAGGGGTGAATTAATGGTATAGGCGGTGACGTGTGTTGCCGGTAAAGTTGTGCAACATGTAGATTCATTGGATTGACAAGGCACAGAATGGAAAATTGTCATTTACAAAAAGCGGAAAACACATTTAAATTTTCTCCTTCTAGTTAAGTTGAGATGGACGAAGTAATGAAAATTTATATTTTAAAATACATGTTATTACGAATTCATTTAAAACGTATACTCCCTCCGTTCCAACCTAATTTGCACACTTTGACTTTAATCAGTTTACTAAGAATTTTTTGATCATTAATATCTTTAATTATGTGCAAACACATTTTGTGAAATTTGATATTGTGAAAAGAGTAGTGATAGAGAGTGGAAAAAATTATAGGGAAATCTAATAGGGAATGATGTGTCAATGTATGTGACACTCCATATCATCATTTTCAAAATTAGAATAAATCATCTTATTCATTCCAATCCTAATCTTTCATCATCAATTCCTTAATTCATGCAACTTTTATAACTCTCTCACATTAGTATTTTATATGCTTATTTCCAATAATAAACACTCTATAATGGCAATGAATCAAATTCTTCGTTGCATTTATACCTAATTTTCTCATTGCATTTGCGACCTCCGCCGCGACGGTAACCCCTGTCATCGTCAAACTACGTGCCGTGACTTCACCGCCGGCGAAGCTCCCATCTGAAAACTCCGCAGACTCGATCCTCTCCGCTTTCTGCTGGAACAAGGCACCGAGATTTTTGAGATATCTATTGGCGCAGACTCTTTAAACCCTAGGGTTTAGAGAGAAAAAGACTTGCGTCCGCAAGAACCAGATCTTGGCCGCTGCCTCCGGTATATTCAAGCCAATCGAAGAGCAAAGCCAAGAATTAGAGAACAACAACCTTTTGTGCAGAAACATCACCACTATGGAGGTTATTACATCAAGAATATGGGGTTTAACCCCGATAGTAGATAAACGGGAAGTGATTTGTCCGGTGACGGAGGACAACGACGTCCGTTTCATGCTGGCTTGGTAGATCAGTCTCCGAAACCGCTATCCCCAGGAACGGATCCCCGGCGCGTTCGAAAAGGTGTGGAAACCACCTTGTTGGCGCCGTCTGGTGGATGCTCCCATATTGGATACCCTGGTGAAACGGTTTGAGGCGCATGAGATATTTGCGCGTGGTTGTTTTCTTTTATTTTTTGTTATTTTTTTGTTCAAGTATTTTATTTTCGCACCAATAACCGACGAGAAGCTACACTCGTCGAGGAAGAAGCTGATGCCCGAGGATTTTCCGGAGGTATATCATGGGAGGAAGAGGATGGAGAACCCCACTGGAAGTCCTTCGCTGTAAGGGAAGTTTGTCCGGATGTCGCGACAATGCCATTGGAGAAGTTCACATCTGAGTTAGGGAATAACACATTTATAGGGCCTTGCACATCAGTAGTCTATTTAGCTCATTCTCTAGCGTTACTTAGAAAGTCGAGCACCCTGTTAAGGGGGTAGGGGGGGGGGGCGCTCTTCCTGGCCATGTTCAACCGCAACTGGACGATTTCCATTAATTTACGAATGCAATAAATATTTATTTTCAAAAAAAAAATATTCTCATTGCATTTACAATATCTTTATTTCATTTAGTTTTATTAAATAAGACAGAAATAATTGTGTTAAAAAAAGGAAATTGAGCTTTTAGATTTATCATATTCAGTTGCACTTTCTTTCTTGTAAACAATGTACATGACATATTTTAGAGTGTTATTAGAGTAACTAATTAGAACCTATTCTCTTGAGTATATTTTTTGCTGAATTGAACAAAACTAAAATGAACTTAATTAAAATGAATATTAATGTATTAAAACAATAGAACATGCAAGAATGAATTAACATAAATTTCATCAAATTATACTTTTATTGAACTAGACTGAATTGAATTGAAGTATAAAAGTTCAAGATAACATTACTTAAGTAGTATATAAAATTATAATGTGAGAGAGTTTAAGAAGTTGGGAATTAAAGAATTGATGATGAAGGATTATGATTGGATTTTGGCAGAGAAGATGATTTTTAATTATTTTTTTTGAAATAAAACTTTTAATTTCATTCATGATTATTGGAAATCGTCCAGAAGTTGTAGAACAAGGCTAAGAGGAACCTCCCTTGCGTTAAATAGCAGGGTGCTCGACTTTGCGAAGATTGCTAGAGAATGTACTATAGATTCTGAAGAACGAGGTGACCAACAAGATCCCATAAAAGTACTATTCTCTAAATGTGATGTGATCCTCTCCAATGTTGTTGTCGCGATTGCCGGACAACGTTCCTTTACAGCAAAGGTCTTCCATAGGGGGGTCTCCAACACCCTCTCCCATAACATAGTCATGCCTCCGGAAGACACTTGGGAATCTGCTTATTCTTTAACGTCGTGATGAAAACTCAGGCGCACGATGGTGCGCAGCTCCTGAACTGTATGGATATCCCTCAGCCAGGCCTTGAGATCATCCCTACAGTTCCAACTGGTAATACTCATGGCTCCTAGCGGGACTGGAACCCCATGTCAATCACCGCCGAAAAGTTGGTGAGCTCGTCTGCAATAGAAGCGCTTTCGCAATCACTAACTTTTGTTTTCTTGCTCCCAAAGGTCGCATTCTCATGCATTGCTTTATTCTCCTCCCAAATAAGTTTCCTCTTTACCCAATCTGTGGCAATCCCCCGCTGTCCCCTCAAACATCTTCTTGCCGCGTCCAGGTCCCTTGTTTTGTCCCCGACCACCAGCCACCGGCTTTGCCGCCTTCGAGCCACGACCCCCGTGACTGCACCGCCTCTGTCGCGTACACTACCTGCACCACGGCCGCGGGCAAACCTTGCTTTTTGCGCCTCTAGTTGTTTCGCCGGAGTGTCCAAATTAATTGGTGCGTCCACCAGAAAAGGGCTCGGCGGCGCTGCTAATGTTGCCCTGGATTTCCTCAGTGTGACCACCACTCCGCGAGAGAGGATCTTCCTCGCAAGCATGACACAACCATCCCTGGGATTGGCGCCCTGCCTGACGGTAACTGACTCCCTCTCGTCATCCTTTAAAAACGAACCACCGATGAAAATCGCTATGTTCTCCATCGTTCCTGTGATATTGTGCTGCTGTGTGATGATTTATTGATGTTGTCCTCTCTGATCGGTGAAGAAAACGGCCAAGATCTGGTTCTTGCGGATGTAAGTTTTGTTCTCTCTTAAACCCTTGGGTTTAGAGAGTCATGAAACTGTTTATGGATCCTGCACGTGCATGAAAAAGTCCATATACATTAAATTACTTCTCTAAATAATAATATGTGATCTTTTAATTTTTGAAATTGATGATACGGAAGTGCCATCTATATCGACACATTATTCCCTTTTTAAATTTCTCCATTATTTTTCCCTATTTCTATTATTACTCTTTCAAAAATACATGACACTATAAAATATGAACCATTTTCGAGGATATTTTCTATTCAATTTTAAGATCCAAATTATGCAATTTTGACTTTGTGAATAGTTAATATGCAGATTGGACTAGGCCTGAGATTGAGGGAGTACAATAATATTTAAAGATGTTTATTAATTCAATTTAAAAATTAAACAAATGTTTTGGAGGGAATATTGGAAAAATAATATTCCAACTAGCACACCGCAAATTAAAGAGATTTTTCCATGTACGATTGGTGGAGTTCCCTGTCGCCGAATACTGCACGCAACTCATCCGCTCTCTCTCTGAACATTTTCCCACCATTCTCAGCCATGACCATGCTCACCGATTCAGCCACCGAGTCACTCGTGGACGAACCGTCGTCTTCATTTCTCGCAACCTCTACACCAACGCCGCTGTCCACGAGCATCCTCGCGTTCATCCCCTGGTCAACTTGGAACGGCAGCATGATCATCGGCATCCCCGCCGCAACCCCCTCGACACACGAGCTCCACCCGCAGTGAGTCAAGAACCCGCCGACAGAGTCGTGACTCAGTATCCTCATCTGCGGGGCCCAGCCTCTCCATACGATCCCCTTCCCCTCGAGCCGCTCCTCGTACCCCTCCGGGACCTCGTACGGCTTCCTCAGAGCCCAGAAAAACGGCACGCCGGAGGACTCCAGCCCGACGGCCAGCTGAGTCACGTTGTCCCGACTCAGTTCCACCTCGCTGCCTAATGCCACGTACACCACTGATCGTTTTCCATGAGCACCAAGCCACGATTTAACGGCAACCCAACTGTCGCTTCCTTCGTCGGAGCCGTCGTCTACCGCCGGCGGAGGCATTAAACCCAGCGGAATCACCGGTTTTCCGTGAAGCTCCTCCAGTAACTTCAACCACCTGCCTTGGAATTCAAAACAGTGTCGTATCAATATCGCCTTAGAGCCGGAGATGACTTTTCCGGTGCGAAAGGTTGCCGAAACTCCAGAGGCGTTCTTTTTCCGGCTGACCTCAAACTTCCGGTAGGACACTTTGTTCTCGAACGGGACCCACGGAGCCGAAACCGTAAAATCTTCCGGGTTCTTCCTCGGGTCGGACCCGCTCAGAAGAATATCAGTGGGCCCCAAGAAAGCGATGAACCAAGCGTTGAAGATGGAAAAAAACACGCCGGGAATTCCCAGTTCCGCCGCCACCTCCGGGAGCCAGAACGGCGCGAAGTCGTAGATGATCAGATCCGGCGTTGACTTCGTAAGGAAGGAAGTCAACGCGGGTTCAAGCCCGTCGTAGGCTATCTTGAGGTGCTTAACGTCGTCGTCGGGAACATCCTGAAAGTTCCACCATTCTACCAATTTACTATTTTTTATACACGTTTTAGTTTTACTGCAGAAAAGTGACGTTGCAACGTGAAAACAGTAAATGCAGAAAACATAAAACGACACACAATCTGATCACGCAGTTCAGTGCATCGCACCTACGTCTGCGGGGCCGTAGCCCGTGTAAAGATCCTTCACTAGTTGCAATAAATATGTCCGGTCTATTACAAACTAATGGCTACTCTAGCAAGCCTATCACACTACCATTTCTTTCTGATAGCTGTCACAGTGATTACCTTCTTTTCCACGAAGGTGCGGCAAGATCTCTTCCACCCGAGCTTTAACACACGTCCCTAGTGTTTGTGGTTGTTGAAAACCGTGGACGACGACGCTGCTCTGGCCTGGCCTAAGGTAAACCCCGAAGGGGATTTTTTCTCTCGTAAGATCGGCAAATCAGGCTCTCAGCTAATTGTCCCATTTATAGCTCAATGCCGTGTGAATTAAGTCATCTCCACGGCTGTAGAATTCCATTCCAATTAAAACACGTTTAAAACAGAAACTCTTTGGAATAAGGAATTCAGAAAATCTCCAATTCCTAAAATAATGCAGAATATCCTTTTCCAATTAAATCTCTGCAATATCCCATGAATAAATCTGAATTGAAGATGGATTTGGACTGTATTATCTCGAAACAAATATAACCATTCCATATTAAAGGCGCACAATATTCCCTTTCCTCTTTAAAAAACTGCGCTGAACTTCTGGAATTTTTCTATCTTTTTCTGCCAGACGAAGTCATGTTGCAACATGACATTCCACAAAGCAGCCAACAAAATCTGGACTTACAATCTCCCCCTTTGGCAATTTGTGGACACAATGGATGGCTCAACCCAAACTCAGAACTTCTAAAATATTCAACGAGCAAAACTTCCTCCCGAGTTGAAACTAACCGTACCACAACATCCAATCAAAATAATTCCGTGGTGGCAGAAAAAGTAATACAGTCATCCATATATATCTCCCCCTGGGTCCATGAATTAGTCAAAGGCCTGCAAAAGAACTCCCCCAAGGTCATTCAAAAATCCCGTGTTGCAACATCAACTGCCTTCAATCATTTATCCAAAATACCAACATGTTGCAACATCAATAAACTGCACCTCTGTCACTCTAGTAGATTATGATGTCGTAAAAACCAAATCCTCATTCAGATCATAATTGACCGACTCCCCCTGACTTTGACATTAAAATCCTCTCTGTTTTTGATCTAAAATTTAAATTCGAAGAAAGTTCCAGTTTGCAAAGAAAGAAGTTCACTGAATCACCTATCAGGCTTTGGTGTAAAACAATCCATCATCCCATTAATACATAATCAACTCCCCCTGTCTTCAACATCTCTGAGTTCTTAAGATCATTCATAGCTCGAACTCCTCAGATCAAACCATAAATACAAAAAGCTAGCAAACCACACAAATTCTAGCTTGATCTAAAGCAGTCCATTACTCAAATATACTCAAAATACGACGGGAAGCACCAATGCACAGAGATTTGAGCAAGAATCCAAATACAATCACAACCCGCAACAATCAAATCAAACCCTTCTCCAAATAAACTACTACTATGCACATACAACCAATATTATGATCAAAATCCAGTGAGCACAGTAGAAAGAGCTGAATACCTTGTAGAACAATGATTAGGGTTAAGCTCGTGAAATCCTTGTTGCTGAAATTTTCCGTCTTCTGTCAAAACCATAATCCACGTTGCAACATGGATTTTCCAAAGATCGGACAGATTTTTGGTTGATTCTCGGATTCTTGGCAGCCATACAAACTCTCTCAAAACAGCGTCCTCTTCAAGTTAACATTGACTCCAGATCCAGCTTGCTTGCTTCACATACTCGAGAATGACGTTGCAACATGAGTTGCGCAAGTTGGTCTTCATCAATTTCGGCCATTGTTGGTAGAAAGGATCTCACTCTCCCTGTTAAAGGAGTCACGTAGTGACCAGCTCTGATACCAATTGAAAGTTCCACCATTCTACCAATTTACTATTTTTTATACACGTTTTAGTTTTACTGCAGAAAAGTGACGTTGCAACGTGAAAACAGTAAATGCAGAAAACATAAAACGACACACAATCTGATCACGCAGTTCAGTGCATCGCACCTACGTCTGCGGGGCCGTAGCCCGTGTAAAGATCCTTCACTAGTTGCAATAAATATGTCCGGTCTATTACAAACTAATGGCTACTCTAGCAAGCCTATCACACTACCATTTCTTTCTGATAGCTGTCACAGTGATTACCTTCTTTTCCACGAAGGTGCGGCAAGATCTCTTCCACCCGAGCTTTAACACACGTCCCTAGTGTTTGTGGTTGTTGAAAACCGTGGACGACGACGCTGCTCTGGCCTGGCCTAAGGTAAACCCCGAAGGGGATTTTTTCTCTCGTAAGATCGGCAAATCAGGCTCTCAGCTAATTGTCCCATTTATAGCTCAATGCCGTGTGAATTAAGTCATCTCCACGGCTGTAGAATTCCATTCCAATTAAAACACGTTTAAAACAGAAACTCTTTGGAATAAGGAATTCAGAAAATCTCCAATTCCTAAAATAATGCAGAATATCCTTTTCCAATTAAATCTCTGCAATATCCCATGAATAAATCTGAATTGAAGATGGATTTGGACTGTATTATCTCGAAACAAATATAACCATTCCATATTAAAGGCGCACAATATTCCCTTTCCTCTTTAAAAAACTGCGCTGAACTTCTGGAATTTTTCTATCTTTTTCTGCCAGACGAAGTCATGTTGCAACATGACATTCCACAAAGCAGCCAACAAAATCTGGACTTACACATCCATGGTGGCCTCTGCGTTTTCCGGCAGCCCGTCGACGCGAGGAAGGGGAAGCTTCACCATGGATATTGAAGAAGCTAATTCCGGTGGAATTTCCGGGAGGCGATCTATGTTTCTGGCGGTGGAAATGTAGGAGATTTTGTGGCCTTTTTGGGCTAAGAATTTTGCGTACTCTAAGAATGGTATCATATGACCAAAGGCTAGCCATGGGAACACTGCAACTTGTAAGGTTGAGCCTCTGGGTTTGCCCGCTATGGTGGATAATGAGAGATGATGGGAATCCATGGCCGCCGGCAGCTGCCTTAACAATGATCTTTACTGGCGGAAGAACCGAGAACAACTATTAAGAAAAGGTGGATGAACTTGGAAGAAACGTGCCAAGATGCCTTTCCCAAACGTTTTATTTTTATTTATTGTATTTTTATTAAATTATAAATAGAACATGCATGAATTTTTTTTTATAAAAAAACTTTATACATGTCATGTATTTTTGACTGAACTTTTTGCATTTTATAACAAGTTAAAATTAAACACGTATAAGGTGAAAGATTCTATATTTAGCCATACAGGTTGCCGTAATGCAAAATAATTGTTAAGTATTTATATTTTTATAATTCAATAGTTTAGATATGGTGTTATTAAATCTACTGCTTCTAAAATATAGTTTAATAATAAGTTCATATTTTGCCAACTTAAAAATATTCAAAGTTAGACTCGATCATACATACGCACCTCCTAGTACCTCTATACATACGCACCGGTCAAAATTTGGCCTAAAAACCGCTGCTTGAGGGGTAAAAAACCGGTGCCTATAGAGGTGTCTCCTAGTAGTGGGTGTTATTAAATCTACTGCTTCTAAAATATAGTTTAATAATAAGTTCATATTTTGCCAACTTAAAAATATTCAAAGTTAGACTCGATCTAATCCATAAACAATCACATTGGAATTTGTGACAAGATAGCTAAAATAACAACTCCGGAAAATATAGGATGCAAAGAAGCAGCCATGTTTAATTATAAAATTTTCATTTCCAATAATCATATCATCATTAGAATATGTAAAGACATTATTTAACAAACTTTAAACATATATAGCTAGAACAACAGTTCAACATTCACAAACTGGGCAAGGGCACAGGCACAGGCAAGGAAAGTAAAAACAGGCGCATTTCGTCCACTTGGTCGGAGAAACGGACGCATTCGTCGGCACACCGGAAATCTTCCTGCTGCTGATCTCCGGGAAGCTCTCCGTTGTGTTGTACTTTATTTCCGGAATGAAATTCCCGGAATCTGTTGACATTGTTGTACGGACGTCGGTGCAAATGACCAAAAGCAAGAGGAATGGCAGAGAGATGGATTGGATGGAGATTCTTTCCATTTGATTTGGAAGTCAATTGTTTTGAGTTTTTGAGCTGTGGGATTTTGCATTAGGAGAAGTGTTTATATAGACTCTATGACGTGAAAACTCTACGTGTATGATCTTGAATAATTTGGCCAGCTAACCACTATTCAATTCCGTTCAGTTTGATAAAATGATGAAATTCAAGTAAACTCATTCATGCTGATTTACATTAATTTTCACTTTTAACAAAAATAATAAATTCAAGAGAACATTGCCATAATGATGTGATTTCTCTTGTGAATATGGTAGGAATGATTATAATGACCCCATTTAAATTAATAAAGCTGAAATTGCGACAAATATTTTGATGTTTAGAAAATATATAGACTTTAATTATTTTCGAAAATCATTTGTTAGAGCACAACGTGATAAATTTTACTTGTAAGGTTCCATTATTCCAACACCAGATGTTGATTAGGAGGTAAAATCCAACGTCAAAAAAGTGTTCATCCCCTCTGGTAAGGGAAAGAACAGACTCATTTTAAAATTTAATATATTAAATATGTTTTCTATATTCCTCAATATGAACGTATAAAAATATAATTGAAGTTGTTTCTTAATTATTGTGAGGAATTTGGCAAAAATCATTTTAAAAACAAATTGGATCAAAAATTAAATGGACCACTAGTAAAATCTTGTCCATCCCTTACCGCAGTGAGAATCTTTATGGTTGAATTCTTTGCGTCTATTCTTACAATTCTGAGTTTTTATGATGTGATTTAAAATGAAATAAAAACTAATATATTAAAAATATAAAATGATTCAATTAATTTGAATTTTATAGTAACATCTATCATACTTGAACGAAAAAGAATCAAATAAACGGAAGAAGTTATGCCCATAGCATAGATGGTTTAATATATCCATACGCAATAAATTATTTCATTTGCGTCTAAATTGGTAATATATTACGTGTGTTCATCGGTTAGTTATGAACATTCATAAATTGTGATTATAGACTGCCTGTTTGCTAGAGTTTATTTCATGTTGCATTGAACTGAACCGAATTCAATTGAAATGAACTGAATTGAATTGAAAATTAATGTATTGAAAAAGGAATCAACATGGCTTAATTAACTTGAATGGCATAAAATTACATTTTCGCTGAGCTGAACTGAACTGAACGGAACTGAACTGGATTGAACTAAACTGAATAGATCTACAGAAAAGCTCTAGCTGTAGATCAGTTCAGTTCAGTAAAAATGTAATTCAATGAAATTCAGGTTAATTCAGTCGTGCTGATTCCATTTTTCAATATAATACATTCATTTTCACTTCAATTCAGTTCAGTACAACAAGAAATAAGGTCAAACAGGGCCTTACAGTGCGAATGGCAATTGGTGTAGGACTTATAGCCTAATTTAGGTTATATTTTAAATAAAATAAATTTAAATATATTTAAATGAACGGAATAAATATGAATCAATTTTGTGGCTATACAGGATAACGTGCACAAAATGAATGCATCTAATCTGTGCATCTTTGAGACTAAGAGCACCTTAATTTTTTCCTTTGTGCTTCTGGGCTCCATTGCACCTACTTAAATATTTAAGTTGTTAATAAATAACTTGCAATTATGACAATAATACAATGAATGATATTTTGATATTTGTAAAAGGTCACGTTTGAAACTGAGAATGTCAACATTTTTTCCTAGTCTCACCGGAGGCCTTCCACTAAAAATGATAGCTGAGTTTTAATAATCAATCATTTGATTTACCTTTCTTTTTTTGACCAAATAAAAGAAACATTCTATTTGATATTTATAAAATTAATTACATATTAAATATAATAAGAACTGTTTTTTTTTTAAAAAAAGTTAAAACCACATCAGTGGTAGGAGTCTTTTACGGGATCCCAAGCCCAAGGAGCATACACTACCAGAAAAATTGAACTTTTTGGGTCCGGCTTAGGTGGAACTTGGACTTTTTTAGTTTGACTAATACGTTTCAGCTCCTCATCACGTTTCAGCGCCCCTATACATTTTGGAAAAAAAAACAAAAATTAAAAATTGGTACTGAAAAAACTGGAATTGCTAATTACAAAATTATACCAAATTCATAATTACGATTAACATCGAAATTAAAATCATTATCCATTATCATAATAAAATTATGTTCACTACCAAACTAATCCTTATCAAGACACCAACCTTATAATCTACAAACAACTATAAGTATATCAACTTATAATCTTGCAATGTCAAGACACCATCTTTGTATTCATCTGCCTGAAGAAAAATATTAACAACATGAAACCACAAAGTAAGAAATTATTGCAAAGACAAATTGATATATTACAAGAAAACTAAGAGAAGAATCACTAGTGCAGGAAGGGGTCTACGGCGGCGGTTCCGTCCCCATTCCTCGGCGGTTCCTAACCGCCGGCGGCGGCTGCGCCGCGCAACGGAAAAAAATTGCTCGGCGGTTCAGAACCGCCGCGCAAGGTTGCGAGTTCGCAACCTTGTTAGGTTCATGCGGTTGCGAGCTCGTAACGAGCTAGAAGGTGCAGGTTGTTTTCGAGTGTTGCGACAGCGGATGCTCCTCCGGTTCAAAGGTTGGGAACTCGCAACCAGCATTTCAGGTTAGGGTCTATGTTTGTTCCTGAATGTGGTTACGATTTCGCAACCTAATTAGGTTCCACTAAAAAAAATTACCGGCCAAAACTGGCCGGTAAAATAAAAATGCTAGAAACGAAGAAAAGAAACAAAGCTATACTTCAATATAAACAAAGAATATTCGACATATTACATTTTCAAGTTTGATCCTCATTAAATATCTAAATTCTATTTCGCAAACTACTAAATGTAAACCAATGACACAAAGATCTAAATTCTATTTCGCGTAGTTGTTGGAGCTCACAAAGGTCTAAAATCTGTATATACCAATTTATTTTACTTTAGCATAGATGTTGGTTTTGCTCTTATACCTTTATTAAAATCCTTGAGCTTTGCGTAGATTGTAGGGTAAATATACTTTTTTTATTTAATAATTTATTGTTGCAAATAATAATACAAATAACAATAATTAACAGCTCGGAACGACATATAAAAGAGGGCATTTTGGATTGACAACCAAATCCAATGCAAATTTATTACAAAATAGAGTTTGACATTTCTTCGCTTTTGTCCTCATTTTTCAGAAATCTTCTTATTTGGGTGAGAAATCTTTCCATTTCCATCTTGATCCTGTGGGGTGCAATTAGAACTCTCAGCAGTAGAGTTGAAAATTTCAGTAGAATTGGAACCCTCAGAAGAATTGGAACTCTCAACTTGAAGAACTCTCGGTGCCCTTATCAGCTTCTCGGCTTGAATCCTAAGTTTCTCATCTTGGAATATCTTACGCATGTTTTCCCAAAATTGAGCTTTGTGTTGTTTTCTTACGTCAGACTTCCCGGCATCATTCTCCATTTTACAAGTATACTGCAAAAATTATGTTTAGTATTCATTAATATTTACACAAGTAAAATGTTATAATCTAAGTTGGAACGCTTTTAAAAAAACTTCAAAGGAACTCGCATCAACACACCTAAAGAACATAATTAATACAAAAACTATTTCTACATGTTCTGTAGATGTTCCCCTGTTAAAGATACATTTGGTTCATCATCAAATGTATAATTTGAACCAATCTTAAAAAATAAATGATAATCTTACCTTTTCTAGTTAATAAAAAACAATCTTGCAAGCTAGATTGATAAATTGAAAGTGGGTGTGTTTAATTTTGATGGCTAATGAGCATATTTATGTTGGTTTAGATTGAACTAAATGCGTGAGACATCAACGAAATCCACGAGGAAATCTTTTCCGCATTTGTATTGTGGAATCCATTTGAGGAAAAGTGTGGCGTTACACTGGTTTTACTACCATTTTTAGTGGAGCGTACGCATTTTGTCACGCGGATTCTGCTGGTCGTTCTAGAAGATGATGAAATTTTTGTACACTTTTTAATTGTGGCTAGAAACAAATTATGAAATATTAAGGCATTCTTATGTTTAAAGGAACAAATGAGGAAAATACTTGATTATAAAGGAAGGGTGAAGAAGTTGTGAAGAGAAAGAGAAAAAGCGGTTTATTAACCTGAATACTTTATTTTCCGTTTGTTCAACTTCATTGGTTGCTTTGTCACCGTTGATAAAGATACATGTTTGTACCGTACATTTTAATTTAACTTCATACTTGACAAGTTTAAAAATGAGAAAATGACAGAACTGGTGCATACTTTTTGGTGAAATAATATGTCCCAATTTACTGCCCACTTTAAACTATTTAAACATATACTAACTCGGTAATTCGAGAAAATGACAGAAATTGTGCATACTTTTTGGTGCCCACTTTTATAAAATGTTCCAAAAATATTCCCAACTTTTGATGAAATGTACCTATTCAGTTCCCTTACCTGTTGATGACCTATTATTGCAGGTAAACAGTTCGTTCAAAGATTAGTATGTTGAAAAATGATATATTATTTTCAACAGACATTCTTATAATATTTAAGAGGGGTTTATGTGCAAATGTTAGACGCTAATTAATAAAAATAATGTTGAGGATATATATCAAACATAATGATGAACTCAAGAATCGCCTTGTAGTCTGGGAAGCAATTCTCAAAGATAGCAAGTTTTGATCGATAATTGTAAATGAATTGAGTGAACTCGAAAAACCTCACTTTTTCAAAAAAATTGAGTTTGAGCTTGGCTCAAATTTGAACGAGCTAATGAAATCTTGGTTCGAGCTCCAACTCGATCGAAAATAATGATATTTTAGTGAAATATTTCCCAACACAAAATTTATATTTTCGGTATGTTGTATTTATAATAATTAATAAATTATATCATGTCGATAATCTCGATTAATATGACGAATAATAATTTTATTGAGTGATCAATTTTAAAATGTCATATTTTTGTCAATTTATGTTTTTTTCTAAAAAGTGATTTTATAAAAAAAATCTGAAAAGTAATTTTATAGTTTTTTATCACAATAACTTTTGACTGTACCGTTGACCTGCAATAACAGGTCATCAATGGGTAATGGACTAAATTGGTATATTTTATCAGAAAATGTGAATGTTTTGGGAACATTTTATAAAAGCGGTCACGAAACCTGTTATTTCATCAAAAAGTGTGCACCATTTATGTCATTTTCTCGAATTACCGAGTCATAGTATATGTATGTTTAGATAGTTTAAAGTGGGCAGTAAATGAGCCGAGCCGAGATTTGGTCTAATCGCACTAGTGCAGGAAGGGGTCTACGGCGGCGGTTCCGTCCCCATTCCTCGGCGGTTCCTAACCGCCGGCGGCAGCTGCGCCGCGCAACGGAAAAAAATTGCTCGGCGGTTCAGAACCGCTGCGCAAGGTTGCGAGTTCGCAACCTTGTTAGGTTCATGCGGTTGCGAGCTCGTAACGAGCTAGAAGGTGCATGTTGTTTTCGAGTGTTGCGACAGCGTATGCTCCTCCGGTTCAAAGGTTGGGAACTCGCAACCAGCATTTCAGGTTAGGGTCTATGTTTGTTCCTGAATGTGGTTACGATTTCGCAACCTAATTAGGTTCCACTAAAAAAAATTACCGGCCAAAACTGGCCGGTAAAATAAAAATGCTAGAAACGAAGAAAAGAAACAAAGCTATACCAATATAAACAAAGAATATTCGACATATTACATTTTCAAGTTTGATCCTCATTAAATATCTAAATTCTATTTCGCAAACTACTAAATGTAAACCAATGACACAAAGAACTTGTACTTTTAAGCTTCAATATATCAACAGATGGCATGCAACAGATGGAATGAATATCCAAAAGTCCAGATGTAAAAGGATCATGTGTTGTACAAAGTGAAGGTTAATATTTGTAGAAAATCAGAACTTGAAACGAAAACAAAAGCAAAAAGTTTCAAATGAATGATATGATTAAGGAGAAACTTGACTAGAGCTTGAAATAATTCAACTTCTGATAGAAAAGCTAAAACTTTCTGGACTTATGAAGTAAATCAGAAAAGCTCAGTAGTGCCATCATCTTACTTAAAACTTAAAAGTGGCACTATTGCAAACTAGATCTATTGTATCACTTCAAAAGTGTTACTTTATGTACTAAAAGTGTTGCTTTAGGTCTAATGTAACACTTTTGAAAGCATTACCTTAGACGATAAATATTACCTTAGGCGATAATGGGGAACATGAACCATCTGCAGATAGCAGGGAAACAATTTATTGATGAAAGAAATAGTAGTTATGCAACAAAGTAACAATACTAATCACCATCCTAACACATTATATCTAAAACTATCATTTCAGAAACACAATTGAGTCTATCTAAATATCTACCAGTTACAAGAATGATGGAAGTAAAACACTGTGATGACAAAGATCAGTAATACATACAGATTCATGAAAGAAATATATTAGAGCTCATAATTACCTCGGATATTGATGTTAAACTAATACAGCCTTTGATTTTTTGAAGAGTGCTCAGACACCGTAAAATACATCGATGTACATCACTAAGAAAACGAGAGGTGCGATTACAACTTTATCTGCACGTTTAGGATTTGATTGCCAATTAACAGCCTGCAAAATTTGTCAGCTCAGAATATCAAGAAAGAGGAAAGGAGAAACCATTAAAAGAGAAGATAATTACTCTTGCAAAGTCAAGCATCTAGGTTATAAGATCTCAAATTAGAACATCAGCACTAAAAGCCTTGCATCTGTCAAATCTTGAAAGCACTTACAACTCTTAATATTGATCAAGTTTAGTGGGGTGTAGTTATATCAAATTAAGTATATATAAAACAGTCAAAATTGAGAAGAAATCATGACAACATAGTATATATATTTAAGTTAAAATATAATGTATAAGTAGTGAATACTCATTGAAACATCAGCGTTCTTACTATAGATCCCCTCAAATGTGTGTTGTTTTTTTAAAACTATATGAAAAGTTCCTCATATACAATAAAATGGATATTAAGATCCAAAACTTTGATTATCTCGCTTAATTAATGAAATTATTGCTAATTAGTTAATTCAGATTTAGCTAGGTTGCGACTTCGCCACTACTTCAGGTTCAATATAAAAGAACCATAACCCCAGTTACGATGTCGTAACTAGATCTGACGGCGGCGGTTTTGAAAAACCGCCGCGTAACGTATCTTTGGTCGGCGGTTTACTGTGCATAATATGATCCGGACAGGGTTACGAACTCACAACCGATCAAGCACCGGTGTTTGGAGAACCTGATCATGTTGCGAACTCGCAAACCGAATTGCACGGCGGTTCTTGTATCTTTGGCCGGAACCGCCGCGAAAAAGCGCCACCGTAGACCCTTTTTCCACTAGTGAATGAGGTACCTTCCTACTACTTTGAAGATCCGGAAAGAAGTTATGTATTGGTCAAATCAAGAAACCCAAATGAAACATCATCAATAGTTACGAATTCGCCGTAAATGCTCCAAGCCATATATCCACCTTCACCCAAGGACCAAGGCTCATGAGAAAAATATCAAAAACAGAGCAATGCAACATACAATAAAAACAATTTAATGATAACATATATCCAGCCACCAACAACTTGATTACAAACTTGATTACAGTACCCAATGCAACACAACTAAAACAAGCATAAGTCAAGTCCTATACACACCAGTGAAGTACAACTTACTTGACAAATGGAAGACTGGAAAATCTATATGACAGGCAATCTTCAGGTTGAATATGAGTTGTTGATGACAATCTTGAGCCCCTCCACTTCAGCGAGCTGCCGAGCTGTGTTATGAAACACAATGACATCATTTATTTTCTGAGAAAGACATATAAGCAAAGTACAGGACTAGAAGACAAAAATTGTAAATATTTCACTTGCATCATCTCAATTCATCTTCAAATGAATCACATTCATAACCATAAACTTAAAAGGTTATACCAAATTTTGCTACAAGTAAACTTACTCTATGTAAAAAATAAAAGAGTAATGATAGAGAGGGAAATTTCTTAGGAAAAATTAATAAGGAATGATGTGTCGATCTAGATGGCTATTCCATCTCATCATTTACAAAAATAAATAAATCTTCTTTTTTCCTTCCAAATACAATAATATTCCTTTCTCATCAATTTTCCAACCTTTTCTTTTAAGTCACTCTTACATTAAATTTTTTTATGAAGTGTCTCTCACATTAAAATGTTATTTACTTAGGCTCTATTTGCTTGATTTTATTTCTTGTTGAACTAAACTAAACTAAACTGAACTGAAATATATTTTAAATGTTATTAAAATAAATTTAAATATATTTAGCTGAACTAAATAAACTGAACTGAACTGAAATATATTTTAAATGTATTTAACTGAATTAAAATAAATTTAAATACATTTAACTGAACTCACTAAACTGAACTGAAACAATTTTGAAATCAATCGTATATCATTGTAATCTATAGTATAAAAGTAACATCTAATAAAAAAATTATTGAACTGAACTGAACTGAAAAAATATAAATATATTTATCTAAACTGAAATGAATTCATCTACAGAAAATATCAGGCAAACAGGACCTAAATGCAATGAATTCTTTGATGCATGGCATATTTAGATTGTTATTACAACAAATAAATAAATGGAATTTTAATGTGAGTGTTTTAAAAGTTGTAGTGATTGAAGAATTGATGATGGATTGAATTTGGAAGATTTATTTATTTTTGTAAATGATGAGATGGAATAGCCACCTAGATCGACACATCATTCCCTATTAATTTTCCCCAAGAAATTTCCCTCTCTATCATTACTCAAAATAAAAAATCATGTTCAACACAAAACTCTGACAAGGAGAGAAATTTCCAGCTACCGACATTGGAAATTACAATAGAACTAGGGAGAAAAACCTCATTCTTTAGTAAAAATCAATTTATTGAAGGAAAAAAAAACTCACATTCTTCAGTCCAGCACCTCCTACAATAAATCAACAAAATCCAGCTTTAAAAGAAGACAATTTCCATAGGAAGCTAGAGATCATGAAACAAGTTATATATTGGACCATTGGGTCTCGATCGATCGATTTAGTAATGGGATCATTGTTGATGTGTGGGTAAGTGTGTGGATCGATCTCAACGGTGCAACTAAGAAGCGACGATCGATCGAGTTTAACAAAAAATGAAAATGGATGATTCGAGAGGATGAAACTCACAGATTGGCGCAGATTGGGAACGGAGAGCGGCCTGCTACTTCCGATCCTCTTTTTCTTCCTCATCGACTGGAATCCGCGGCTTGAATCTTGAATCAGTAAAGGCAGAAAACTGCTACACCAAGATACATACACATCGTTCTCGTCGGAAGATAGTCGGAGATGACGATTGATAAAGAGAAACCCCCGGCGCCGAAGTCAAAATGAGAGGGAAACCGTCGGCGTGAGCGTGAGTCTCCGGTAGAAAGAATCAAGAATCTGTAGCTCACAGTCGTCGTGGTGGGATGAGATTTTTGGGGATGGCGTCGGGAAGGAGAAGAAGATGAAATTTAGGAGGAAGTATTTAAGAGGGATACATTATATGAGGTTTTAATGGCTTGGATGAGTTGATGAAAGACATTGACGGCTGAGATCAAACTTAAATAAAAACATTATAATTTGATATATTTATTGAATTTTCAAATAAATCAGTCCTATTTGGATTCAGATAAATTTCATTAATTTCCAGAAATCTAATTTACATAAATCTAACATAATTTTATTATTCCAATTAGAATTAGGTTACTGCACATTTTAATTGAATTTAGTTTATTCGTAACTATATTCAAAGGAAAAGTCTTGGGAGTGACCGTCACTATATAGTGACCGGACTAAATTATAAATAGTGCAATCAAGAAAATCAAGGAGGGACCATTTTGCAATTTTTAAAAATTTAAAAAAAAATCACGCGCTACAGTGTTTTTGCGCGTGAACAGTGTTTTTCTACCGTGTTTGCTACAGTGTACTTCAATGTTTCAAGTTAAAATGTCCATGTTTTATGTTTCAAGTTAAAGTGTTCATGTTTCACGTTAAAGCGTCCATGTTTTATGTTAAAACGTCCATGTTTTATGTTTTAAGTTAAAATGTTTATATTTTATATTTCAATTTAAAATTTTCATGTTTCAAGTTAAAATGTTCATGTTTCACGTTAAAACGTCAATGTTTTATATTTTAACTTAAAATGTTTATGTTTTAATTTAAAATGTTCATGTTTTATATTTCAAGTTAAAGTGTCGTTAAAACGTTCATGTTTTATGTTTTAACTTAAAATATTTATGTTTTATGTTTCAAGTTAAAATGTTTATGTTTTATGTTTCAAGTTAAAGTGTACATGTTTCACGTTAAAACGTCCATGTTTTATGTTTTAAGTTAAAATATTTATGTTTTATATTTCAAATTAAAGTGTTCATGTTTTAAGTTAAAATGTCCATGTTTTAAGTTAAAGTGTCCATGTTTTAAGTTAAAATATCCATGTTTTAACTTAAAGTGTTCATGTTACTGTAGCAACTCGACACTGTAGCAAATCGGCACGGTAGCAAATCGGCACTGTAGCAAATCGGCACTGTAGCAAATCGGCACTGTAGCGCGTGATTTTTAAAAATTTTTTGAAATTGCAAATTGGTCCCTCCGTGTTTTTTTAACTTATATCCTATTTGCAATTTAATCTGGTCACTATATAGTGACGGTCACCCAAGAGACCAACTCATATTCAAATAAGTCCAGTTTCATTAATATCTATCAAGTCCATTTGAATTTTTTTATTGAAATTAGTTCAATTAAACTAATTTAAAATTATTTATATTCAAGTAGAGTAAACATGTAAAAATATGGATGGTGGTGTTTTTGAAATAATCATATTAATCAAAAACTTTGGCTAAATAAATAGTTTTGATATTTTCTGTTAAGCCCCTATATTTTTGTGAAATTATAAAAAGGAAAAAATATTTTTATTAAATTTAAATTTCACCCAATTCCTTTGCTCTCTAATATTTAGAGAGTATTCTGTTATTTGAGTTTTATGATTTGTGCAAATGGAAGTGAAAAAAATTGAATTCAAAGCCATCAATTGAACTTTTGATAAATACTAAATTGACCCCGATAATTTTTAAAAAAACTTTTAAACGTGATTATATGTAAATGTAATAAGCAAAGGAGCATTTATAAACATTATATGATTGTAAAAAACACTAATAAGTATATGTAACTTCACAATTAAACTTTTTAATTACATTTTTGTGTTAATTTTCATTATGATCTACTATTGATGATTTGATCATTGCTTATATATTGTTTAGATGTTTTAAAAATTGTCACAATGTAGAATGTAAGTTATATTATATGTAGTGTATATGAATTAATCACAATTGAGAAGAAATCATGACAACATAGTATATATGTTTAAGTAATGAGTTAATATATAAGTAGTGAATGTTCATTGAAGCATCAGCGTTTCTTACTATAGGTCCCCACAAATGTGTGTTTTTTGTTATAAAAACTATATGAAAAGTTCCTCATATACAATAAAATGGATATTAAGATCCAAAATTTTGATTATCTTGCTTTAATATTGAAATTATTGCTAATTTTGCTAATTTCATACGTTTCAGCGGTACTGAACGACCGCTGAAACAATTTGACGGCTCACCAATGGGACAATGCCACATCATATTCCAATCATTAGAAGTAACTGGGAAGATGACATGTGTTAAACATGGACCCATCAAATTTTTTAATAAAATATTATCAACTCTATAGAACCTAAGTATGTTTCAGCACTTAGTTTGAACCGCTGAAATATGCTTAGTGGCAGTTGTATTATGTTGCTACATAATAATTGTTTCAGCGAAATGAAGGTGACCCGCTGAAATCGTCATTGGGCTTTAATCACAAACGAGTCGGGTTTTTAAAAAGCCCACTCAAATTAATTTTTTTATTATAAATTAATTTTTTTATTATAATAATGTGGACTTCGTTTGACTGAACCGAATGATCCAGTCAGCAAAATGTTTCAGCAGAAATTGAAAGAACCGCTGAAACATTGTGGGCCAACACTATTAAAATAATATTTCTCAGTCAAACTAAGAAAATTCCAACTTTGAATTTTCAAGTTGGACCGAAGTCTACATTTTCCAACTGCTGATACATTTTTTCACCGCGTCAACATATACACTGTAGACAATATATCACCGGTTAACGTTAATAACCGCTGATACGTGAACAATGCGGCCCGCTGAAAGACTTTTTTTTTTCTGGTAATGATACCGAAATAGTTACAATCGTAGCCAAGAGAGGCTAAGTTCATTTTTCAAAAAGCTAATAGCCAGAAGCCAAGAGCTGAGGTGGCTAGTAGCGGAGTGTAAACAATTACTCCGAAGCAAAAAAAATTGCTTCCAAAGGAATGATAAAAAAAGCACTCAAAGAATGGTTAATCCCAATGAATAAATTTCTAGTTTGACATAATTAATTAATATTTTAATTTAGTCATTCTGGTACTATTTACTTTAACATATTAATTTGTATAACTATTTCATATCAATTTAGTTAAGTTCAAATACAAGATAACGAACATTAAATCATTTTGATCCAGTTTAATTTGATTAGTTCGGTTTTTATTTGTTAGGGCGTGTGGATGACGAGTGAAATAAAAACAATAAATTAGAATAAAAAGAACGATTAATATTATCAGATAAATGAACAGTTAAATTAAGCAATCATCACTAAAGTTAAGATCAAAAATATCAAATAAAATAACAACACTGATTCAACAGCATGAAAACTCAACCAATAAAGGATTGCAGCAGAGAGCTATACATATATATTTAATTGTGATATATTAATTCTCTCTCAACTATAAAGGATTGCAGCAGAGAGCTATAAATATATATATATATATATATATATATATATATGTCTCAACATTGACAAGCTTGACAAGGGCACATGCATAAGCATGGAAGGAAGAGACAGGTGCAGACCTTGCGTTTATCCGGCATGATTGTTGAATTGGTTCTGGCGTCGGGATCAGAACTGAATTTTCTGTTCAGTACGGCCGGGATACTGCCGGAATCTGCCACTGATTCTGCTGCCGACGCTGTTGCGCCATGGTTGGTCAAAGTGACCAAAACCAAGAGAAATGAGAGCAGCATTACGCAGGTGGTTTTTGCCATTTGATTTGGGAAGCTTATGATTGTGTGTGGTGGATTTTGGAGTTGGGCGAATTCTTAAATAAATAAGATTTTGTAGTTGATATTTTTTGATTTTTTTCAAGCTATATATGACAAGTAATTTGACGTTTATATCTTTCCGGATTCAAGCAATCTTTTACTATAAATTTTGTAGTGACGATTTTGATTGAAACGTCTTCTTTCTAAAGAAGTCATTTAAAAAGTAATTTGAAACGTCTTCTTTCTATCATTACTTTTAGTTGATAATTGAAATATATACGTTTTTTACATTTTATACTCCTAAAATTGCGTTCTTACTAGATGAGTCAAAACAAATGTCGGTTTTGGATTAGGTTGAATTATATGTTTCATTCCTAATATTACAATTTATTTCTTAAAAGTTTTCCACTTACTTAACGTGTCTGGTTCGATTTTTCAATATCAACTAAATCAATGATTGGGTACAAATATCACGTATATGTGTAAAATGTTTATTACAAAAAATGTAATTTAACATTTGTTATCATGAATCCAACATCATATCATATCATATTAGTCATACATATAGATTTATATATTTTTGAGCAAAACCCCATGTACTCCTAAGTTTTTATCAGAGTGCTCTTATACCATTTTTCAGTTTTTATCTAACTGAAACAGAGAGCAAATGTTGATCTTCTCACTTTCATGACTGATCCTTGCTTGTTCATTATTGTTTTTTCACTTTCATGACTGATCTTTACATATTAAACTTTTAAGACCAAAAAATTTGTAATACTTTTTATCTTCAAGTTTTCACGTGTTGGGAATTTACAATTAATGCCAGTCTGACTATTTCAGGATTTATACTTTCCAAATAAGTCAATGGTAGTTATAAGGTAAAAGAGTACTTTTCAAGTAGGCGGGGAGTATATGAGTACTTGCATAAGCAGAACGTGGTGGTACGAGGGAATTTGCTCTTAATATTCATTTTCTCTACATTGTTTCCTTTTTATATACTCCCTCCGTTCCAGCTAGATGCGCACATGAGACTTTTCACGGTCTTCTAGACACGTGTTTGACTGCTAATATTTTTAATTACGTATATTATCAAGATATAAAAGTTTGATAGTAATAAACTACATGTTATTAAGATTCTAACAATATTAAATACGATAATATTTTTATTTATTTATGCATTCAAAAATGCAGTCAAAATTTATCATAGTTGACTGAAAAAAGTCTCCTGTGCAGATTTAGCTGGTCCAGAGGGAGTAGTATTTTTTCTATATGGTGAAATGTTTTAATTATTGTTATTTATTCCCTGATAAACATGAGTTTCTTTCGCACCTGAAAGCATAAATGATAAACCTAACACTTGATTGTGGTAGGTAGTGCTTTGTTATAGACCAGTTCAGTTAAATTCAATTAAATATATTAAAATTTATTTCAGATCAGTTTAGTTAATTTCAATTAAATATATTAAAATTTATTTCAGTTCAGTTTATTATATTTAAATTTATTTCGGTTCAGATAAATATATTTATATATTTTCAGTTTAGATAAATATATTTAAATTTATTTCGGTTCAGTTCAGTTCAATAATTTGCTTATTACAAGTTACATTTTTATTATAGATTACAATGATATATGATAAATATTAAAATTATTTTAGTTCAGTTCAGTTCAGTCAAATTAATTTAAATTTATTTCAATTTAGTTAAATATATTTTAAAATTATTTCAGTTCAGTTCAGTAAATTTAAATTTATTTCAGTTCAGATAAATATATTTAATCTTAATTCAGTTCAATTTAGCTCAGCAAGAAATAAGCTCTAGCAAACAGGGCCTAATAGTAACAAATGTTTAAAATTAATTAAAAATATAAACCACATAGGCCCTGTTTACTGGAGCTTATTTTTTGCTGTACTGAACTGAACTGAAATAAATTTAAATTTACTGAACTGAACTGAACTGAATTGAAATAATTTTAAATTTACCGAACTGAACTGAACTGAATTGAAATAATTTTAAATTTACTGAACTGAAATAATTTAAAATATATTGAACTGAACTGAAATAAATATAAATACATTTTTATATTATTTAAATATAAAAACACGTTGAGGTGATATAATCTGAACTGAATTGAGTTAAATATCATCAAATTATAGTGCAGATGATATGAACTTATCTAAACTGAACTGAATTGTTTAGAACTGAATTAAACTAATCTAAACTGAACTAATTCCAAATTGTCATGTAATGAAGACATATTACATTTGGTTGAATCGATTCAAATAAATGACGATTCAAATAATTATATTGGATGTATAAAAAGTAAAGGTTATGGTATATTAAAGAAATATATTGAGTTGAATATCATAGCCATGTATTCATCAGGGGATATGAGTCATTGAGTTGTATATCATAAAATTATATTTAAGAGAATATGAACTGAACTGAATTGTTCTGAACTGAACTGAACTGAAACGTACTGAACTGAACTAATTTCAAATTGTCATATAAAGAAGACATATTATATTTGGTTGAGTCGATTTAAATGAATTACGATTCAAATAATTATATTGGATGTATAAAAAGCAAAGGCTATGGTATATTAAAGAAATATATTGAATTGAATATCATAGCCATGTATTTTTCAGGGGATCTGAACTAAATTGGACTGAACTGATATGAATTGAACTAAAATAAAAATAACATATTTTCATTTGTTATTAATGAATGCTCATCATCATATAAAAGAAAATTTGATGAACTGAACTAAACTAAATTAAATTTAACTTTATTTAACTGAACTGAACCGAACTGAAATAATTTTAAATATACTGAACTGAACTAAAATAAATTTAAATTTACTGAATTGAACTGAAATAATTTAAAATTTACTGAACTGAACTGATCTACAGATAAGCTCCGCTAAACATGACCATATATATATTCATAAAAGTTTTATTCTTGCATGTTTACAACTAATAAAGCAAAGATACAGTACTAGTGGTTGTAATAAACTTGAGAGGTGTATACATATATGAGTACATATAGCCCATATATATAGTCAATCTCTCAATGTTCACATTCATCTTCACAACCTGGGCATGGGCAGGTGCAATAGCAAGGATGGCTACACAAGTATGTAAGAAAATTATTTCTTTCCTATTATGTGGTCTTATATTAATCAGTTTTCTTATTGGAATATTTCTATTACATGATATATTTGGTGACTTATTAAATTAAGTATAAAAGAATATTTCCTAAAAATCTCTACTTTGATGGACGGTTGAGATTAATTCTACGGAAATTTAATGAGGATTTAGGTCCTCTCTCCGCCTATAAATTCATGTCTTTGTTCCATTGAAAAGATATCCTTACTGTAAACTTATGACGAATATTATGAGCAACATCCTAATGAATTTGATGGCTGCTGATTCAACAACACATAAAGTTCATAGGCAAGGGGAGAGAAACCTGAACTCCTACACAAGGCTCGCAGCAGGACATCAAGCTCTCCGCTACAATGAGTAAAGGTAAATAATTCTGCAAACCTTCATGATTCTATTATGTGATTGAATATGATGTTTAAAGATTCTAGGGACAATTATGTCATGTAAAATTATGCTTACATGTGGTATCAGGAGCAAGGTTACGAACATCTGTTTAATCCATTAAGAGTAATAGATTCATGAACTGGATGATTGAGGAATTAATATATGCAATTTAGGGTTTTGCATGTATGAATTTATGATTAATTTTTGACTTCATGCATTATTCGTATGTCTGTATATTAATTTTGTTTATCTGTGAACTAAAGATTTTCACCGAATTAATTCTGTCAAATATCGGGTTTCTGCAAATTAAAGTGTTATTGCAGATCCTATTACGAGATATTTATGTGATTATGTTGTTCATATAAGTTTAACCATGATTATTTAACTATTCAAATATTCATAAATATGCATGTATGGATGTATGAAATAAGTATATTTGAATATGATTATCGTATGCTAGCATGAAATAAATGGATTGTCTATGATTTTAATCCAGATTATTGAAAGTGTATGCTTGCTTGTGTTATTTACTTAATCTGAGATGCATGCAAATTTGATTTGATGTATATATTTGTATGACTTCGGGTTTTGGACCTTTTGGTATACATGATTATGCATGTATATTTATGTGATGAATGATAATCCTTGAATTGATTATGATACAAATATGCATCTATTTTCCATTAGAATGTGATGTAAGTGCATGAAAATTGTAATGTCATTATGAAATAATGGTGTATTTAAATTGTTGCATACAAAGTTGAAGTGAATTGTTTATGCGTGATGCCTATATGTATTTATGAGTATACATATAGTAAAGTTATTCTTAACTTGTTATTTCGTGATTCTATGAATGAATGATTTTCATAGTATAATTTATGTTTACTATATTCGTGCGAAATTACTGATGATATTTTGGTTTTATGCATAATCGTTTGACATATAACTCGTGAAAACGTTTTGTGCATTATTAGTACAAAAATGGTTTTGCATTAAAATCCTGAAAGTTGTCTTATGCATAATCCGTATAAAACAAATTTTGATTAATTATGGAAAAACAATTTAATGTGCATAATTCTTACAATACATTGGTTTCATATAATATGCATAAATTGGGATTAGATATCACCCCAGTGACTATATCCTTGAATGATTTGCATGTGAAACTATGTCTAAGGAAAATTTTAATCTTTCTTATGTATAAGTAGTTACCCACAGGTAGACTATGAACATAAGATGATTGATAATTTATGAAGTGTTTGTATGTGTGTAGACGACTATGGATATCCACAGATAACTTAGTCTAAATTATTGGCTACATCACTTATTTATGATTCATGAATATGTGACCTTAATGAAATTATAGTGATTTCCACAGGAACACTATAATTGTTTGTCATATTATTTAATTTAAGTTTTGTGTTGTTTATGTTATGAAAGAATGGCGAGATTAGTGGGAGTTATAAAGTTCAAGATGTGGTCATTCGGGAAATTATGGTAAATTCTGAATGTTGGGAATCCTCTTGTTATTGAAGCATTTAACAATGAGGAAAATCCATTGAATGATCATCTACTCCATGATGAAATATTGCCAATAATGAACTTGTAGAACAAGAAACTACATGATGACGTATAGAAAATCAACACATCCACAGATGGTTGGATTTTTTATTTATATTTTACTCAGAAAAGAGGAAAGATTGTCATTAAACACATAGGCACTGATGTTATGGTCATAGACATATTTACGAAAGCATTACCTCCTAAGACCATTATGAAGCATGCTTACAGTTTGGGTCTTGAGAAGAGCTATTATGTTGTCTGCTTTATGTTTAGCCTTTGTTTGACATTTATTTGAGATCTCTTATGATTTTATATCTTTTATGTATTCTGTTTCCCTTGTGCACACACATTATTGTGTTGGGATTTATGATAACAGAATTAGTCTTTATTTAAGACATTAAGGGACCATTATGAAATTCCTACTTATGTTTATGGTTTAGTTATGAAGGTATTCAATGTAGTAGTACATGGAAGGGATCATGTCACAGAATGATTTGTGACCGCCATGACTCCCATTGATTACTAGATTAGTCAAGACACTTATGATAACCAAATGAAAAAGGTTTAGCATATTATACCGGACTTATGATTCCTGATAGAAAACATTAAAGGATACTAATAACGACCAAGTGGGAGACTGTAAGAAAATTATTTCTTTCCTATTATGTGGTCTTATATTAATCAGTTTTCTTATTGGAATATTGCTATTACATGATATATTTGGTGACTTATTAAATTAAGTATAAAAGAATATTTCCTAAAAATCTCTACTTTGATGGACGGTTGAGATTAATTCTACGGAAACTTAATGAGGATTTAGGTCCTCTCTCCACCTATAAATTCATGTCTTTGTTCCATTGAAAAGACATGCTAATGACAGACTTATGGAATCCTTATGAGCATCATAATAGCATCATCTTGATAAATCTGATGATCCCGATGGCTGCTGATTCAACAACACATAAAGTTCATAGGCAAGGGGAGAGAAACCTGAACTCCTACACAAGGCTCGTAGCAGGACATCAAGCTCTCCGCTACAATGAGTAAAGGTAAATAATTCTGCAAACCTTCATGATTCTATTATGTGATTGAATATGATGTTTAAAAATCTTAGGGACAATTATGTCATGTAAAATTATGCTTACAAGGTACACTGCTTGAACCTAAATCCGATCCTCCACCTGTCCGGTTCAACGGTTGCATTTCCGGCCGCATCGATAACTTTTCTACTCCTTATCGCCGGCGAGAAGGCTGCAGAATCCGCCTCCGTTGAAACGGTTGCCTGAATCTGGTTCGTCCAAATGACCAAAATGAAAAGGAAAGATAGCGTGATTATCTGGACTGCTCGTGCCATATTTGATTTCAAGCTAAGAAACTTTTGTTTTTTTGTTTTTTGAAGAATTTCAAGCTAATTAAGCAACTTATACTTTCAGTACGTTTCTGTGATGGTTTATATAGGCTTTGGAGTTTGAATATTTCCGTTGACCGGAGATAATCGCAATCTTCTAAAAACGGTAAGAACATCTCCAATGGTTGTGTTTTGGAGTTGCTTGCAAATATTCCAAACGTCAAGCAGTACTGCTACACCGTTGTTTCTTGCCATGTCAGCAGCTGCCGTCAAGCAGTACTGCTCTACCAAGCAGCACTGCTGCATTTAATATTTTTATTTTATCGATACGGCATATATTTGTGACTTATTTTTATCTACGAGATTTGTTTACCAAACAATTCATAATTTAAGAAATTTTACATTCGCGTACGATGATCATGATATTTTATGCAGAGGTAAAATAACACGTCTTTGGTTGCATGCATCAATCCATTTTATGGCTGCTGTAAAAAAGTATATATTTGCATTGCATCGATCCATCCATGATTTGATACATATAAAATCATATTTTTAATTGTTATATAATATTTATTCGTGAAATAATATTATAATAAAAAATTAAATACATTTATATAAATTAAATAAAAAACATATTTTGAAAATTATAATTCCTAAACTGAAATTAATTTTGATATTTCCTTTGATAAATATGACTTATTATTTTATTTTTACTTCAATTTTTAAAATATTCGTAAGTATAATATATAAAATAATTTAAAAATAAAAAAACATGTGGAACCTATGAATTTATTATGAATGTAGCTTACCATTGTTAAAGTGTGTAGTTTGCCATGTCATTAGCTTGAAAATTGACATGGCAAGACAAGCTACACAATCATGTAGCTTGCCATTGGAGATGATCTAAGTAGGCGGGAAATCGATATCGTTATAAATTATAATTATTTCCTTGAGCGGAAAGTGTATCTGCTGAAATTATAATTAATGAAGTATATCCGCTAATTATTATTACAGGAATTATTCTCGGGAGGGGTTGACTTGTATTTCATACCATTTATTTTGGTAGATCTGTTACCTTTTAAATAAACAATTTGTTTGTATCTTAATTTGAATAGTTGATTTTTTTGATATTCAGAATAGTTGATTTTTTTTCTATAGTTAAAGTGAACCGACCTAGTGACTGTACATATATTTGTTTGTATGTTTTAATTTTTTTAAAAGACAGTAATTTTTAATAATATGATGATATGACGAATCTAAATATATGCTTATATTAACATCACAGATATTAATATATTAATCGTTAATGTAGATTTAGAGTGACTTTGAAGAGTCGGCTAAGCAATTTTTGATTGGACAAAAGAGTGTGTAGTTAAAATGGAATTCTAAAATTCAAAGTTTCAATATTCTTTTACTCCTTTTTTTTTATAAGATTCTCCATTTTATAAAAGGTTAAGTTATCAAATCCTTATTTTTAATAATAATGTTTTTCAAAAATTAAAGAGTGAATAGATAAATAATAATTAACATGAAAATAATAATCATCTTCATACTTCAATTTAGGAGTAATTCTTGTATGAGGCAACCTCACCCATTAGGCAAGCCATATAAGGTTTCATTGCTTCCACGCATATCTCACTACTATCTCATTAAACCTCGACGCAAACTTATCAAATCTCGTTGTCAGTTCATCAAACATGTCACCTCATCAAAAATTCGGTGTCAATTCATCAAAACTCACCAAAAAGAAGGTTTTGGTCTCAATTTAGTTCATTGTATGACATTAGATAAAGAGAAAAAAATCTCAAATGAGGGCACCTTAGTGGCTTAGTGCATATCAAAATGAGACAACCTTCTACAAAATGGAGGTTATTATGCAATTATTTTAATTATTTTTGTTTGTTCTTGATGTTTTTATACTTGAGTTTGATCTTTTATTTGGTTTGATCTTTTATTTATTTTGATCTTTTAGGTTTTGGACCTGATGTTTTTATTTTGTTCGATCTTTTAGGTTTTGGGCAATATCTGTTCACTTTATTTTCTTAATGTTTTATGCTTTATGGCACCAAAAATTAAAATAATAGTATAATAACCCCAATCTTGTAGAATGTGGTCTCCTTTTGGCATGCCCTTACCGTAAGGGAACCTTACAGGAAACACTCTCTAAGATCAATCAGGTCAATTCATTATTTTTTATTAAATTCAGTTAAATTTGGATAAGGCTAGTTCAATTGAAAAATTTAAGCTGAATTGAATTATTTTAGTTATATCCAACGCTATCGAGGTATGATATTATTTTAAAGATTGGGCCTTTACCGTATTATTCAATCTTGTAGAATGTGCTCTCCTTATCGAAACTAGTTCATATAATATTATTTTAAATATATGTCACAATTACGGTAGCATTTTACTGTTTGTCCATATTTAGATGGTTAGAGATTTTTTTATTCATTTTGTCATGCATACACACATTACATGCTAGTTAAAATATGATTGTCTAACTTTAACTAGACGTTATTGGTCATGTCACAATCACAATAACTTTTTACCCGTTAAACTTAGCTAGGATGGGTGTAATATTTTATTGTCATTATCACATTTGTATCACGATTACTTCATCAACTACATTACTTTGAAATACGCTCTCTTTGGTATTACTTTTTATCTACTTTACTTTGAAGTGAAATAGTTTTTTGTGTTTGGTAACTTACTACAAATCATCTTTTTATGGAAGTAGAAGCTATTTTTAGTATAAAAAATAGAAGTAGGTTTCATCAACTTTAAAAAGAAGTACTTTTCACCCAACTTTACTTATAAGTAAAGCTCTACCAAACAGGACCATATAAGATAGAACAAGTGACAACCTGAACTTATTAAAATGTTAGAACTTATTAAAATGTTAGCGTTAGATACACATATTAAATGGCAAGAAAGAATCTCTAGCAAACCGGGCCTAACAGATGTTTATAATTAAGTAAATCCAAATTAACCACATATATATTCATAAAAGTTGTATTCTTGCATGTTTACAACAACTAATAAAGCAAAGATACAGTACTAGTGGTTGTAATAAACTTGAGAGGTGTATACATATATGAGTATATATAGCCCATATATATAGTCAATCTCTCAATGTTCACATTCATCTTCACAACCTGGGCATGGGCAGGTGCAATAGCAAGGATGGGCTAAACAGGTACACTGCTTGAACCTAAATCCGATCCTCCACCTGTCCGGTTCAACGGTTGCATTTCCGGCCGCCTCGATAACTTTTCTACTGCTTATCGCCGGCGAGAAGTCTGCAGAATCCGCCTCCGTTGAAACGGTTGCCTGAATCTGGTTCGTCCAAATGACCAAAATGAAAAGGAAAGATAGCGTGATTATCTGGGCTACTCGTGCCATATCTGATTTCGATCTAAGCAACTTTTGTTTCTTATTTTTTGAAGAATTTCAAGCTAAGCAAACTTACTTTCAGTACGTTTCTGTGGTGGTTTATATAGGCTTGGAGTTTGAATATTTCCGTTGACCGGAGATAATCGCAATCTTCTAAAAACGGTAAGTAGGCGGAAATCGATATTCTTATAAATTATAATTATTTCCTTGAGCGGAAAGTGCATCTGCTGAAATTATAATTAATGAAGTATATCCGCTAATCATTATAGGAATTATTCTCGGGAGGGGTTGACTTGTGTTTCATACCATTTATTTTGGTAGATCTGTTACCTTTTAAATAAACAATTTGTTTGTATGTTAATTTGAATAGTTGATTTTTTTGATATTCAGAATAGTTGATTTTTTTTTCTATAGTTAAAGTTAACCGACCTAGTGACTGTAAATATATTTGTTTTTTTTATGTTTTAATTTTTTTAAAAGACAGTAATTTTTAATAATATGATATGACGAATCTAAATATATATGCTTATATTAACATCACAGATATTAATATATTAATCGTTAATGTAGACTTAGAGTGACTTTGAAGAGTCGGCTAAGCGATTTTTGATTGGACGAAGGAGTGTATAGTTAAAATGGAATTCAAAAATTCAAAGTTTCAATATTCTTTTACTCCTTTTTTTTATAAGATTCTCCATTTTAAAAGGTTAAGTTATCAAATCCTTATTTTTAATAATAATGTTTTTCAAAAATTAAAGAGTCAATAATAAATAATAATTAACATGAAAATAATAATCATCTTCGTACTTCAATTTAGGAGTAATTCTTGTATGAGTAAACCTCACCCATTAGGAAAGCCATATAAGGAAAATTTCATTGCTTCTACCTCATCATACCACTCTACCATCTCATCAAATCTCGACGCAAACTAATCAAATCTCGTTGTCAGTTCATCAAACATGTCATCTCATCAAAACTTCAGTGTCAGTTCATCAAACCTCACCAAAAAGAAGGTTTCGGTCTCAATTTAGTTCATTGTATGACATTAGATGAAGAGAAAAAAATATCAAATGAGGGCACGTACCTTAGTGGCTTAGTGCATATCAAAATGAGACAAATACTCTAAAAAATGGGGATTATTATGCAATTATTTTAATTATTTTAATTATTTTTGTTTGTTCTTGATGTTTTTATACTTGGGTTTGATCTTTTATTTTGTTTGATCTTTTATTTATTTTGATCTTTCAGGTTTTGGACCTGATGTTTTTATTTTGTTTGATCTTTTAGGTTTTGGGCAATATCTTTTCACTTTATTTCCTTGATGTTTTATGCTTTATGGCACAAAAAATTAAAATAATAGTATAATAACCCCAATTTTGTAGAATGTGGTCTCCTTTTGGCATGCCCTTACTGTAAGGGAACCTTACAGGAAACACTCTCTAAGATCAATCAGGTCAATTCATTATTTTTTATTAAATTCAGTTAAATTTGGATAAGGCTAGTTCAATTGAAAAATTTAAACTGAATTGAATTAGTTTAGTTATATCCAACGCTATCAAGGTATGATATTATTTTAAAGATTGGGCCTTTACCGTATTATTCAATCTTGTAGAATGTGGTCTCCTTATCGAGGCTAGTTCTTTTAATATAATTTTAATTATATGTCACAATTACGTTAGCATTTTACCGTTTGACCATATTTAGATGGTTAGAGATATTTTTATTCATGTTGTCATACACACATTACAGGCTAGTTAAAATATGATTGTCTAACTTTAACTAGACGTTATTGGTCACGTCACAATCACAATAACTTTTTACCCATTAAACTTAGTTAGGATGGGTGTAATATTTTACTGTCATTATCACATTTGTATCACAATTACTTCATCAACTATTAAAATGTTAGCGTTTACAGATACACATATTAAATGGTTAGAGACATTTTATTATACTCGTTACGCACGTCAGAATCATGGTAACTGATATTTAATTATTCACGTTTCGGACGTCACAATCACGATAATGTTTGACCACTAACTGTAATTAGCCTGTTGCACTTGTAACACTTGCATCAAAGTCACTTCAAGAACTACAACACATTGCTTTGAAATTTTTTATCACGTCATGGTTACGATAACTCTTGACTATGGATAATAATTAGGTTATTGAACTCATCACACTCACATCAGGGTTATTTCATCGCTGCAATATAACAAAATGCCATAAACCAAATGGAAATGAGATTTTCAAATCCAGACCTCCCACCCTCAATTGAACTTTATCCAAGCAATTCGACATATTTATCGATTAAAGTCAAGCCGCTCGATTACACAATGAGGAGGAGAAACCGAATTCTTGCTCTCCAACTTCCTCAACAAAATCGGAACAATATTTCATTTGATTACAAAAGCGGAACAATATTAATTTCATTTGATTACAAAAGTGGAACAAAATTGGTGAAACTCAATTTTGACGCTAAGTTGGCTGGCTAATCATTGCCGGAATCATCGAATTAGAACTGAGATTTGGAAGACTAACATCGAATAGATGGAAAGTGGGAGAATAAGGTTTTTCTGAACTTTCGGGGTAAAATTGAGAATTTATAATACTTTTATCTTTTCAAGTTTTCACGTATCGGGAATCCACAATTAATGTCAGTCTACTATTTAAGGGTTTATACTTCCCAAATATGTCAAACCCACAAACCAAACCCTAATAAATATGAGTTTCTTTCCCACCTAATTAAAAGCTTAAATGATAAACCTATCACTTGATTGTGTTAGGCCGTGGTTATTAGAGTTTTTCTGCGGATCAATTCAGTTCAGTTTATTTCAGTTTAGTTTAGTATATTGAAATTTATTTCGTTTCAAATAAACATATTTACATTTTTTTCGGTTCAGATAAATATATTTAGATTTATTTCAGTTCAGTTCAATACTTTTTTTTATTATAAGTTACATTTTTATTATAGATTACAATGATATATGATAAATTATTAAATTATTTCAGTTCAGTTGAGTTAAATACATTTAAATTATTTCAGTTCAGTTCAGTAAATTTAAATTTATTTCATTTCAGTAAAGTTCAGTTCAGTTCAGTTCAGCAAGAAAAAATCTCTAGCAAACCGGGCCTAACAGATGTTTATAATTAAGTAAATCCAAATTAACCACATATATATTCATAAAAGTTGTATTCTTGCATGTTTACAACAACTAATAAAGCAAAGATACGGTACTAGTGGTTGTAATAAACTTGAGAGGTGTATACATATATGAGTACATATAGCCCATATATATAGTCAATCTCTCAATGTTCACATTCATCTTCACAACCTGGGCATGGGCAGGTGCAATAGCAAGGATGGGCTAAACAGGTACACTGCTTGAACCTAAATCCGATCCTCCACCTGTCTGGTTCAACGGTTGCATTTCCGGCCGCCTCGATAACTTTTCTACTGCTTATCGCCGGCGAGAAGTCTGCAGAATCCGCCTCCGTTGAAACGGTTGCCTGAATCTGGTTCGTCCAAATGACCAAAATGAAAAGGAAAGATAGCGTGATTATCTGGGCTACTCGTGCCATATTTGATTTCAAGCTAAGAAACTTTTGTTTTTTGTTTTTTGAAGAATTTCAAGCTAATTAAGCAACTTATACTTTCAGTACGTTTCTGATGGTTTATATAGCCTTTGGAGTTTGAATATTTCCGTTGACCGGAGATAATCGCAATCTTCTAAAAACGGTAAGTAGGCGGGAAATCGATATCGTTATAAATTATAATTATTTCCTTGAGCGGAAAGTGTATCTGCTGAAATTATAATTAATGAAGTATATCCGCTAATCATTATAGTAATTATTCTCGGGAGGGGTTGACTTGTGTGTTTCATACCATTTATTTTGGTAGATCTGTTACCTTTTAAATAAACAATTTGTTTGTATGTTAAATTGAATAGTTGATTTTTTTGATAGTTGATTTTTTTTTTCTATAGTTAAATTGAACCGATAGTGACTGTAAATATATTTGTTTGTATGTTTTAATTTATTTAGAAGATAATAATTTATAATAATATGATATGACGAATCTAAATATATATGCTAATTATGTTAACACTACAAATATTAATATAAATTTATCTGTGACTTTAAAGAATCGGCTAAGCAGTTTTTGATAGGACGAAGGAGTGTATAGATAAAATGGAATGCTAAAATTCAAAGTTTTAATATTCTTTTACTCCTTTTTTTATAAGATTCTCCATTTTAAAAGGTCAAGTTATCAAATCCATATTTTTAATAATAATTTTTTTCAAAAATTAAAGATTGAGTAGATAAATAATAAATAACATGAAAATAATAATCATCTTCGTACTTCAATTTAGTTCATTGTATGGCATTAGATAAAGAGAAAAAAATATCAAATAAGAGCACCTTAGGCATGTCAAAATGAGACAACCTTCTACAAAATTGGGGGTTATTATGCAATTATTTTAATTATTTGAGTTATTTTTGTTTGTGCTTGATGTTTGTATACTTGAGTTTGATTTTTTATTTATTTTGATCTTTTAGGTTTTGTGCTTGATATTTTTATTTTGTTTGATCTTTTAAGTTTTGAGCAATATTTTTTCACTTTTATTTCCCTTGATCTTTTATGCTTTATGCCCCAAGAAATTAAAATAATAGTATAATAACCCTAATCTTGTAGAACATGGTTTTCTTTTGACATGCCCTCAAGGAGACGCTCTCTCAGATCAATTAGGTCAATTCATTATTTTTTATTAAATTCAGTTGAACTTTGGATAAGACCACTAGTTCAATTGAACAAATTTAAACTGAATTGAATTAATTTAATTATATCCAACGCTATCGAGGTATGGTATTTAGATATGAGGAACGATTCGATCATTAAAGGCGTATTAAGAACATAAATTTCTACCAAATTTCAAAATCACTTAAAGGTATAAAATTATATTCATAGTTAAATGAATATAATTAGATGAAAATAGTTAGATGAAGTTCTATGATTTTTAATTTTATAACTTTAAGTTCTGTTCCTGCATGTTTTATTTCCCCTGATGTAGTGGTATTTTAAATATCCCCATTTTGTTTTTTGTGGGAAAATCAATGGAGGGAGATTTTTCTGAATTTTGCATTTTGTGTGTTACTAAAAATGGAGAATGGACTAAACGAACTGAAATTGATCTAAATTGCTATATTTTATTAATAATATCGGATCAATTGAACAAACCAAAATCAAAATTTTAAAAAATGAGATAAGTAATTTCACTACATTTTGTGCAGTAGTGTTAATACTCTACACATAACATAGTACACAAAAACTAGAAAAGAGAATAAAGTAATTATATATGTTCACTTTTATATATATATATATATATATATATATATATATTACTAATTCTCATTTGAGACCTGTCTCTATAGAGACCAGGGACTAACAGAGCCTGTTTATTGTATATGAGATTCCGCTAATATTAGGCAAAAGTGTAGGGACTAGAATGTAATTACTGTTTATTTATATAATCCTGCCCATTTTTTCACAAATCAGAATCTCAATCGACGTGATTTCCAGAGCCTCGGAGCTTCGATGTTTCCAAAGCTTCGAACGCAAGCTCCGGCGACGTTTTCCGGCATGATCCTCGTGTAATCAGGTATTTCCGGCATCGTGTCTTTGTTTATTTTGAATTTTAATCGAATAGAGACGTGACTTCCACAGCTTCGGCGTTTCCAAAGATCGACGTAAGCTCCGGCGAGGTTTTCAGGCGCGATCCTCGTGTAATATCATTTTTCGTGCTTTATTGATGGAGAAAGTTCCATAGATCTTAAGATTGCTTTGTGCAAAGAAATCTCTAGCTGCGAAGAAGGGAGGCACAACGAGCAAATGACCTCAAGGTATTTTGCCAAATCAAATGTGTATTTTGAGTTTTTTATGAATTATATTGATCCTCTCTGTATATTACTCGATGATTTGTGATTGTTGAAGGCTTATGATGCTCTGTGGTTATGGCTTGATCTTTATGTTTTTTAACTTTTTTTGACTTGATAGATTTGTGTATGCGTATGTGAGTTCTTCTGGAAAATTGATTCATCGCGTTTCGTTGTCTCATGTTAACTGTGTCTGTGGTCAGCTGTATATCAAGATTGATGGGGTTTTTTGACATGAAGATTGTTAATGCTCTGATGTATGATTTTTTTACCAGGTCTAAGTTTTTGGGGATTTCTGCAGGTTTTTGTGTTGTAGGTGTTATTCCTGCCTCGGTTATTTTTGTACAATATGTGATCTTCTTAAGAGATTTATGTACTCCCTCTGGACCAGCTGTTTCTGCACAGGAGACTTTTTTCAGTCAACTATGATAAATTTTGACTGAATTTTTGAATGCATAGATAAATAAAAATATTAACGTATCTAATATTGTTGGAATCGTCATAACATGTAGTTTATTAATATCAAATTTTCATATCTTTATAATATACGTAGTTAAAGATATTAGCAGTCAAACACGTGTATTGAAGACCGTGAAAAGTCAGCTGTGCACATCCAGCTGGTACGGAGGGAGTACTGGAAATGACATGTGTGTTGAAACCTTAGTTGTGTTTTACCCATGACGATAGTGTTTAGTATGTTTTAAACATTAGACTAGTTTTATGTGTTTGAATTTTCGGCTTCAAGGTATTTTGCCAAATTTAATGTGTATGTTTGAGTTTTTTGTGTTGAAGGTGTTATTCATGCCTCAGTTATTTTTGTACAATATGTGATGTTCTTAAGAGATTTATGTACTGAAAATGACATGTGTGTTGAAACCTTAGTTGTGTTTGTACCCATGACGATAGTATTTAGTATGTTTTAAACATTAGACTAGTTTTATGTGTTTGAATTTTCGGCTTCAAGGTATTTTGCCAAATTTAATGTGTATGTTTGAGTTTTTTATGAATTATATTGATCCTTTATATATATTACTTGATGATTTATGATTGTAGAAGGCTTATGATGCTCTCTGGTTATGGTTTGATTATTTATTTATTTTCTTGAGTTTTTTTTGTTATGACTTGATCTTTTATCTAACTTGTTAAGTGTTCAAGTCTCACATGCCCTAAACTTCCCGAGGGGCGGGCTAGGTCATGGTAAATGAGTTGGTAAAACTAAAAGGAGCATGCTAAAATAGTATCTGGTGTATACCATTATATTCAATAGGCCCAGCCATTATATTCAATGAGCCCAAAGTAAAATACAACAGGCCCAAAAGGTAAAAACTACCATCACGGGGTTAACGGCCCAGGTAACAAAGAGTAAGGATCAGGTCAGCATAGTACCAAGAATAGAGCGGCACGATCATCCACGAATGGTGGAACATGGAGTACTCGTGGAGAGCTAAAATCGGAGAAGAAGTAGTATAAAAAGGAGACACACCCATCATAGAAAAGGTACACGCAAGAAACTAAGAATCTAGATTTATAAAAGGAAAGTACTAACTTCAGCATCGGAGTTTATTCCCGGATTTAGCCGGGAATCTTTTGCAGATTTATCTCCGGTCGTCTCCGGGTGGTCATCATTGGAGTGGAAGAGAAGAAAACACATCAGTATCTAATGAAGCAAGGTGGCATTCACTATCCAGGTCGGGAATCAGGGAGCTGGAAGATTCGGATGAACTTGATATCAAGGTTGTGTATGTTGTGGAGACGGAAGCCATTAGCTTTCATCAGATGAGATACAATAAAAAAGGCACTTGGTTGGAAACAAGACGTAGTCTAGGTGTTGCTTCTCTAAAATGTTTTTGGATGGTTGTGCCGTTTGACTAATGTAATTGACAATTTTAACTCTTATTAGGAATTCAACTGACTTTTGATTGATCATATTGATATTGATGATTGATCTTTTTCATTATCAATTGATTTTTTTTGTTTGATCTTTTTTATTTTTTCAATGATCTTTTTCAGTTATTCTTGAGCTTTTTATTTGTTATCATTTGATAACTTTTAATACTGTTTGATCTTTTTTAATCTTTCCTTGATCTTTTTCAGTTATCAATTATTAGTTGATGACTTTTAATACTGTTTGATCTTTTTAATATTTTCTTTGATCTTCTTCAGTTATTACTTGAGATTTTTATCAGTTATCAGTTGATGACTTATTATATTGTTTGATCTTTATCAATTATCAATTGAACTTTTTATAAAACTGAAAAACGAACCATTCTAAATCAAAATGCTTGTACAATGAATGAAATCAAGACAAGAGAATATAGAAAACTGAAAGACTGAGATAATATAATATATGGTCATGTAAATTGACTAAAACATCAAGACAAAACAGTAACTGCTCAAAGAGAATGACTAAAAGATCAAGACAATGCAGTTAATGTCCAAGCATTTTGAGTATATAATCAAGACGTAACAAGGAATACTCAAGGAAATTGATTGAATGATCGGGCATGAAAGCACATTGATCATATTGATCTTTTGTTTGATCTTTTTCAATTATCACTCGAGCTTTTTATAAAAATGTAAACTGAAGCCTTAAAACGAAGCTCGCAGCCATAAATTGCGGAACATCGACGGAGATGAACGAAGGTGAGGATTGGCGACGGTGAAGATCAGGATTTAAAAGAGAATATGATCAATGGAAGATGGGAAAGACCAAATTTTTTTAACGGAGTTTTGCAGGGATTGAAGAAGGATTCCAAGCTGAGTTTCGATTTGGGCAAAATCAGATGGGGTTTAATCGATCGAATTCAAAAACCTCTTTGAATCAGGAAGAATGATTCCAACCTGAAATCACTTCGGGGAAGCTTTGATTTGATCGGGAAACTTCGCTTGAACTTTGACAGGTCGTCGGCAGTGGGATCACGATTTGGAGAAGATGAACCAGATTTATGTTTAATTAAAAGAAAACTTGGAATCCAGTCTCTACAGTTTAGCATATTTACACTATGGCACCGAAAATAAATTATTCACTATTTGACCCCGCTTTTATATTGTTTCTATTTGTGACATTCCCTTGGCCCTTGATCTCTACAAGGACAGGTCTCACCCAAGATTTTCTCTATATATATTTATTTATTTATTATCATATTCAGCAATTTTTAGGTATCGATTTATATATGGACAAGTCTATTCTTTGACCTGTATACAATTGTCGGTACTAAATTGAAACTATAATACACCGACTTTTTCTACTGTCCAGCTAGTTCGGGTCTGAATTTAATTTTAGTTAGTTGGATATTTTGTTGTTGACGCTACACATATGTACAATTACGGTAGCATTCTATCGTTTGACCATATTTAGACGGTTAGAGACATTTTTATTTATGTTGTTATATACGCATTACAACTAGTTAAAATATGACTGTCTAACTTTAACTAGAGGTTATTGGTCATGTCACAATCACAATAACTTTTTACCCGCTAATCTTAGCCATGATGAGTGTAATATTTTACTTTCATTATCACATTTGTATCATGATTACTTCATCAATTACATTGTTTTGAAATTCCAACCATATAAGATAAAACGTGTGACAATCTGAAATTAATAAAATGTCAGCGTTTACAGATACACATATTAAACGGTTAGAGATATTTTATTATAATCGTTACGCACGTCACAGTCATGATAACTGACTGTTAGAGATATTTAATTATTCACGTTTCAGACGTCACAATTACGATAACGTTTAACCACTGGCTGTAATTAGTCTGTTGCACTCGTCACACTTGCATCAAGGTCACTTCAGGAACTACAACATATTGTTTTGAGATTTTTTATCACGTCATGGTTACGAAAACTCTTGACCACTAATAATAATTAGGCTATTGAACTCTGATAATACTGGCCCAGCATCACGGTGGGCCTGGAGAAGGGACAAAGGCCCAAGTTCAAAGATAGCAGTACATTTCCCGTAGGACATATCCGGACAAGCAAGGGGATGAGGAAAGCGACAAGGTAAAGTGGTCCTTACCCTTATCTCATGGAGAAAACCTCAACTATAAATACTAATCCCAAACAGTGAGTCAGGTATGTGACTTTTATCTCTCTATTTCTAATTGAGAGTATTTTCGTACGATTTCCTCCTCAACGCTAGTATTTTCGTACGATTTCCTCCTCAACGCTATCCCCATCTCATCATCACACCGAAGCTTCTTCACCCGGGAAGCCTCCCGGATATTGTTTTGTAGGTTCGTTGCGGGCACACTTTGAAGGACCCCCGGATAACGTTGATCCTCAGGAGACCGGTGAATTTTGGTAGCATCAAACTCATCACACTTACATCACAGTTATTTCATCGCTAAAAAATAACAAAATGCCATAAACCAAATGAAAATGAGATTTTCAAATTTAGATCTCCCACCCTCAATTCAATTTTATCCAAACAATCACACACATTCATCGATTAAAGTCAAGCCGCTCAATTACACAATGAGGAGGAGACACCGAATTCTGGTTCTCCAACTTCCTCAACAAAATCGGAAAAATATTCAATTTGATTACAAAAGCGGAACAAAATTGGCGAAACCTTGTTTCTCTAAATCCAGTTTTGATGCTAAGTTGACTGGCTAGTCATTGCCGGAATCATCGAATTAGAACTGGGATTTGGAAGACTAACATCAGACGGATGAAAAGTGGGAGATTAAGGTCTTTCTGAACTTTCGGGATCAAATTGAGCATCAACAAGTGTAACCCGTGTCCCGACCCGTCACGGCCCAAAATTTAAAAAACCCGCCCCACCTATAACCTTAAGTTGCCCAGTTCGGGCCTTCATAAAAGTGATTGTGGACCAGACGTTATCAATTAACAACTAACTAATAAATGCGATTTTGGCTGTATGTGGAATCTCGATGCTCTCATGTATCTTCACAACCTGGGCAAGTAACGATAGGTTAAACATGCACATATGCTTCCCCTTCATCTTTTAAGAAGCTTTCTGAATCTGTTTTGATTGCCTCTGTCAATATTGTTGCATTAAACCGGTTCATCTAATTAATGACCAAAACCAAGCCATTTGATTTCAATTTTGAATTATAATAATGTGCATTAAAGTTTTATGCTCACTACATATTTTTAGTCTAAAGCAAAAAACAATATCCTTCACCCACAGGGCCCTGTTATCTCGGCACCACAGGTTGATAAGAAGATAAATAACAAAAAATTCACTCTCTAATGATATAGATAGTGGGGTTTTTCTCTACCCAATTCTATATTTTAGTCAAATTAAAATATGGAGTCGGTTGGAAAATAATTTCTTGAAGATACCAAAGTGTGCAAGTTTTCCAAATTTCGCTGAAATCTCCACTTCGATAAATCTGTTAGGGTTTAATTGAATTCCTTATTTAGTTTTCTGTAATAAATGGAAAGTTGAAATTCTATTTTGTTATCAGATTTATAGATTAGGTAAATCTAGCTGTTTATGACTTAAATTAGGCAAATCCATATTTAGTTTCCGAATCTGTAGCTGGAGAGCATTATAATACTCTCGTCTGTGTCTGTAATCTGTGTGATTTCAAGATGGCCGTTCTGGTCTGAGAAATTCGCCACACCTGGAGCCTAATAAATCCGTTTCTGGTCGTGGAGTTAGCCAATTGGTGAACCACGTTAAAATCCGTGTTCCGTACTTTCTTTATTATTATTTTGAGCTGCGGGAAGGGGTCAATTTTCCCCAACAGTGGTATCAAGAGCTTTGGTTCGGCTTCCGTCAAGATAATGATAAAGAAATCTGGTGCTGCCGTACAATCTGGGTGAACTGCGGTGTGAACTGCTGTGTTTGCCATCTGTTTGGGCTCTAGTCGGCAATCTGAAATCTGTAAGAACTAGTTCTGGTGTGAATTAGTCACGTGTGGAGATTGAAGACATCTGTTCTGGTCTAAGATATCTCACAACGTCTGTTAGGGAGTGATTCAAGAAGACGTATGAGAATTTATCCGTGGAGAGAGATCAAGACTACGTTTGAGAATTTGTCTGTCTGTCTGTGGTACAGCTCAAGAAGGCGTCTAAGAATTCATCGGTGCATGGTTCAAGTATACGCCTGAGAAGTTGTCTGTCTGTGTCTGTACAGTTCAAGAAGATGTATGAGAGCTCTGGATCAAGACTACGTTTGAGGACGACCAGCTGTCAACAATTCTTTCCTGGTTGAATTTGTTGAAATCTGTTCTGTTAGCAAATCATTGCCTGGTTGGATTTGTTCTGTATTTGCTGTTCTGGTTGCAAGTCCTTACCTGTTTGGATTTGTTCTGTTGGTGGTATCTAGTACATTTAGTACATCTGTCTGGCACGACTCCCCAAGTGCATATGTTTCTGATACATCTGGCACGACCATCGTGCATCTGGTACGACTAGTCATCGTACATCTGGTACATCTGGCACAATCATTGACGATCATTGTGCATCTGCATCTGGCTGTGAGGAGATTCAATTCAAGGGGGAATTGTTAGGGTTTAATTGAATTCCTTATTCAGTTTTCTGTAATAAATGGAAAGTTGAAATTCTATTATGTTATCGGATTTATAGATTAGGTAAATCTAGCTGTTTATGACTTAAATTAGGCAAAACCATATTTAGTTTCCGAATCTGTAGCTGGAGAGCATTATAAATACTCTCGTCTGTGTCTGTAATCTGTGTGATTTCAAGATGGCCGTTCTGGTCTGAGAAATTCGCCACATCTGGAGCCTAATAAATCTGTTTCTGGTCGTGGAGGTAGCCAATTGGTGAACCACGTTAAAATCTGTGTTATGTACTTTCTTTATTATTATTTTGAGCTGCGGGAGGGGTCAATTTCCCCAACAAAATCTCATCGACATGTTCTGAGCAAGGCACGTAGAGACAGATGCAGAGCTTGCATACTTCCGAAGCGATTGATGTGTTCGTTAAGCCGCCGGGATCAGAACTGAATTTTCTGTTTACAACGACGGTAATACTGCCGGAATTTTCCTTCGCCGCCGATACTGTTGCACCAAGGTTGGTCAAAATGACCGAAACTAGCTAAGAGAATTGAGAGCCACATCAACCATGTGGTTTTTGCCATTTGATTTGGCATATGCTTAAATCTTAATTCGTGTGTGGTGGATTTTGGAGTTTGGGCAAATTCTTAATTTCCATATTTTCTTCAAGCTATATATGGAAAATAAATTGACTTTGATATTTGAGGGGATAGCTTATGGAATCCTAGGTCTTGCTCTTACAGGTTTTGTCCATTTCTTTGAGAGCAAATGAATTCTGCTATATTAGCTCTCTCCGCTAGACCTTTAGTTAAACTCTACTTATGTTTCAATTTGTGACTATGCACTTGAGGTTTTAATTCCTCAATTTTATTTTTATATTGCTGGCTTGGGGAAGCCAAATAAAATGTCCCTCCATCTATAAGATGGTTTAAATTAAAAAAAAAAAGAAAAGAAAATAAATTGACGTTATTACCTTCTCGGAATTTCGCAATATTTGATTATAATTGGCTAAATTGACGTTATTACCATTTTCATGTACCATTTTATATACCACAATCTATATTTTACCACGTGTCACTCTAATTTACCATTAATTTTTTACTATTTAAAAATCCAATGGAACTAAATGTTTTCGACAATGAATTATTAAAATTAGAAATTGAAAAGGTTATAGTAAAAGTCAAATCTTTTGCACCAATTACTCAATTACCAAGAAATTTAAATAGTGGCTTATGGTATATGTACTGCAGACAATCCTGAGGCGTAAATTAACCAGGTTTGCTTGAACTTATTTTTTTACTGAAGTGAACGAAAGTGAACATTAATGTATTGAAAAAAAATAATTAACATGAAAGAAGTAATCTGAATTTCATCAATTCATATTTTTATTTAACTGAATTGAACTAAATTAAAATTAATTGAATTGAACTGAACTAATTAATCTACAGAAAGCTCTAGCAAACCGGATCTTATAATATCCACAATTTGATTGATTTTTTTTATTTTAAATTTCAAAAAGTGTTCATAACAAGGGCCACCAGTTTACCTTCCACTTATTTGGAGTCGCGCCGCTTAGTTCCAGTTTCCGGCTTCTTATTGTTGATCCACTGCCGTGCTTTTTGTTGTCGCCGATGCTGCGTCGAGGTTCGCCGAGATGACCAAAATCAGGAAGAATGACAGAGAGAGTGTCTGGATGGATATTTTTGCTATATTTCTTTGAAACTGCGCGCGTGTTATTTAGTTGCTGTGAGGTTAAACATGAGATAATCACACAAGTTCGTTCTTTTATAGGCTTTGATAACCAGTAATCACACAGTATCAAAATTCAATTTCACGATCCTGACCTTTCATTCATGATACTGGGAAAACGCCTGTTAGTGATTTGGTTTGTGTTTTATATCTATATTTCCTTCGTGATTTGATTTTGACTAATCTAAACACGTACAATCGGATATATTATTCAATCTCGCAACTCTAGGTATTTCTAATTCTTTGATTCCGCCATTATATACTAGTGACTATGATAAGATATATGTCATATATTTAACTATTTTGAAATTCAATCGTCGTGGACGGAGGGATGATAACAAATGTTGTTTAATTATAATTAGAAAGGATGGTGATTACTATTTAATAACTTATGCAAAAGTATGTCTGAAGAAAAAACATACTTGTTCACATTTGTTTTCATAGAAATGATTGATTGGTAGGCGGTAGCTCGCTTGCTCCATCTAACAATTATGCGACAAAGTTGCCGATTACACTCGTCACTAAATGGCATTCATAAAAATAGAATGCATCCAAATTTAATTAGGTAACCTGGACTTGTCACATTGAAATTATTATATAGGGTTTGTTTACAACTCATTGAAATTCCGGCTATTTTTCACACTTTAATTTTTGATACTATTTGCTAGTATCAAACTTGTCTATATTTAAACATAAATAGTATCATACAGAGTATATTATTAGATTCATTGTAACATATAAAATTTTTATATGCCACTAATATACGTGATTAAAACTATTTATTGTCAAACTTGGTGTAAAAATAGTAAACTTGGTGATTAAATGTTTTATACTAAGTTAATTTAAAATATTAGAAATTAAACACGTGTTTAGAAGACCGTGAAAACATTCTTTGCAATTACAGCTGGTACGGAGGAGTATAAAAAATTTAACTCATAAAAATGACGTAAATTATATTATTTTGGTGACATCTTATTGGATCCGTACGTGTGTAAAATTCTATAAGCTAAGGGATTATAAAAGGTGATATATTTATATATTTATTGTTAAGGGGTAATTATATTTCTATATAATAGAAAAGTCATGTATACCTCCTCTTCTCCCTTAAAAAAATAGATTTCTAATTAATATTCATCCTTCTGTTCTCTTGAGTTGATCTGTAGATCATTTCAATTCATTTTAGCTCAGTACAAATATAATTTGATTAAATTTACCTTAATTCACTCGTGCTGATTCTATTTTCAATACACTAATTTTCACTTCATTTCACTTTTGTTATATTAAATTCAGTTCAATTCAATTCCTTTAATTTTTTTCTCATTGATTTTGTATCATTAGTTTAGTAAAATTTATTCAATTTAGTTCATTGTTGATAAATATTGTTAACGAAACTAGATCAAAGGAATTCAGCTAAACTGAATTGAACTGAAGTGAAAAATAATGAATAGAAAAAAGAATTATATTACTGAATTAAGATAAATTTCATCAAATTATATTTTACTGAACTGAATTGAACTAAATTGAACTAAATGGTACTGAACGGATCTACAAATAACTTCAAGAGAACAAAGCACGTTAATTAAAAATCTGAAAATTTTAAAAGGATAGGGGTATAAATGATTTGTCTGAATAAAATAAAGAATAGAAATATCATAACGTACTTAACAATAAATATACAAATTTCACACCCTTCGTAACAATTTACATTTTTCAAACGCGCTCAATAGAAATTTTTCCTTTTTGTTTTTTTTGTAATCAAATATCATTCATATGTTGCTGGGAAACGCCCAACATCGATTTACAGTGGAATTAACATACAATCAAACCAACCTATGAAAAGGGTAACCAAACTACATGTCAACCAGACTATCCGTCTGTACTATTACATTAAAGAGATCCAATAAAATTGTAATATCGCCCTCGGGGAAATTAACTTAATGCCGCGAAAACTATATCTTGTTGGCAAAGAGGAGCATCACGCATCAACCACAAATCCAATCAGGGATCTGCTATAATTGCAACACCACCTGATAAAAAGCATGATTTATATTCTCCAAGCTTTCAGCCCTTGAAAGACACAAATCACGAACAGAAATACGATGCACAACAGCAGATCAAGAATAAGAAACAAAAAAAAAAACACGAAACACAATCTGTAAACTAGATCGCGAACAAAACTTCAACATGAACAACCAGACCGAGCATCATAAACACAAGATCTAATTGATCATATCGAAGAACACTATTAATGTGTGAATTCACACTTATTTAAAGCAAAAAAAAAAAAAAAATCAAATAAACAAATAAACGATTGTTATCATGGGGAGATGGGAAAATCGCCAAAAACTAAGGTTTCTTTTTGGCCCGCGGCTAGGGTTTAGAGAGGGGAAGAAAAGAGAGGGGAAACAAATAGAAATTTTCCTTATTATTAACTTATATCTTTACATCAAAAAAAAAAAAACTTATATCTTACTTTAAGAATGAACCCTTAAGCAGTTCTAGGAAACAATAATAAAATGTACTTATTTGAGAGTTGTTGATCCCCTATTTTGACGTTATCAATATGGTTCTCCAAAAATATCAGTGGATGCAAATCAATCTCATCCGATGGCCGTCCCGGTGCCGGTCATGTTGATTATTGATGGCCATTATTGATTACTTTTGCATTTCAAATCAATCTCATCCGATGGCCATTATTGATTAATTTTGCATAACAAGTCCCTCATGTTGTGATGAATTGTTGATTAATTTTGCATAACAAGTCCCTCACGTTGCTTATAAATAGTGATCCATTGGAAACAAATGAATTCGCACCGACCTGAGAAAATAAATAAATACATAAACAACATTGAGGCAATGGCGAAGCATATAATTCAGAGTGCGTTTCTAGTTTTTCTGGTGTTGGCTGCAACTGGTAATTCTTGCTCCTTTGTTTTGTGATGATCCTTCCTCTTGTCCCATCCCAATTTTCACAGAATATTTTTTCAATCAAAAATGTTAAATTTAACTGACGTTTTTACATGTATGGATAAACAAAAATACAATTGCATCTAATATTTATTAAATTCTTCGTAACACGTACATAGTTTATCAATATCGAAATTTTCTCCATTCATAATACGTGTAGCTAAAAATATTAACAGTAAAACACATGTTTAGAAAAACGTGAAAATAATTCTGTGCTGTTTGGACATATATATATATATATATATTTGTGTGTGTGTGTAGATTGTGACTTTACTTTAACAATGGTTGTTGATGCAGCACTGAGTCCAGTAATGGGGAGTACTGGTGCCTCTAGGAAGCTGTTGGATGCTGTTGTGGATGCCAACATTGCGCTTTATGATTCGGAGTCGGCGACCAGTTTGAAAACTTGTGCTATAAGTGCTTATTGTGGACCTTGGGCATCTTGTGGTCCATTTAATTGCAACGGAGGTTTTAATTGCTGTCCATTTCCAACCTTTTTTTGTGTGTGCTAGTTCATTTCATCATCATCATCTTTAATCTTTGTTGGTGCTTCGCATTTCGATGAATCAATTAATGATGCATGCTCAACTGAGCTAAGATTATGTATTTCCTGTATCTCTTCATCCCATTGTAATCTTCATTTGTATCCAGTATCCTGTGTAAGATTTCATATATACATATATATATGTGTGTGTGTAAGATTTCATATTATTGTCAAGAATATGCAACTTCCAGTGTAAGATTTCATATACGTATATACTTCCTGCAGTGTTCCCGTACAAAAGATGCATGATATAAACTAAAACATGAGGTATTTGAATTAAAAGACGAGTTGTTAAATCCTTAAAAATAAGTATTTTCACACAAAACATGAACATGAGGAATTTAGAACAAAAGGTAGAATTTATAGAATATAATTTTTTTGTTTTGCTTTAAAATGATCAAGTTTTGAACTAAATTCCTCATGTTTAAACGTGTCACACATACGAAAAGTATCACACATAAGATGGGTGTCACACCTGATCCTCTATATATATATATGTCTCAACATTGACAAGCTTGACAAGGGCACATGCATAAGCATGGAAGGAAGAGACAGGTGCAGACCTTGCGTTTATCCGGCATGATTGTTGAATTGGTTCTGGCGTCGGGATCAGAACTGAATTTTCTGTTCAGTACGGCCGGGATACTGCCGGAATCTGCCACTGATTCTGCCGCCGCTGTTGCGCCATGGTTGGTCAAAGTGACCAAAACCAAGAGAAATGAGAGCAGCATTACGCATGTGGTTTTTGCCATTTGATTTGGGAAGCTTATGATTGTGTGTGGTGGATTTTGGAGTTGGGCGAATTCTTAAATAAATAAGAGTATAGTAAACTTGTAGTTGATATTTTTTGATTTTCTTCAAGCTATATATGACAAGTAATTTGACGTTTATATCTTTCCGGATTCAAGCAATCTTTTACTATAAATTTTGTAGTGACGATTTTGATTGAAACGTCTTCTTTCTAAAGAAGTCATTTAAAAGAAACACGCACACCACCTCCCCCTTAAACCATCTCTCCATGGCCGCCGCCGTTCCTCTTTTCCACTTTGATTTTCTTCCCCATATTCCCATAATGGGGAGATGGGAAGCAATGGTTTTTCTCTTTTTTAATTTACGGTGAAATAAGTGTGCCTAATCCACAAAATAAGAGTTCTTTGATTAGATCTTGATTTATATCGAAGTTTTTTTTCTCGATCTGGTTTTAAAGGTCGTGTTTTTTATTTGTTTTATTGTTCTCGATCCGATTGTACGGGTCGTGCTTCCGCTTCGTGATTTGGGGGTTTCAAGGTGCTTGCAGTTTGAAGAACCTAGATCATGTTTTGGATCAAGTGGTGTTGCGGTTGTAGCAGATCCCTGATTGGCGCAGTAATTGATGCGGTTGGCGCTCTTCTCTGCCAAGTGGACGTGATTTTCACAGTTTCAAGATAATATCCCTGAGGGCGGTATTACATTTTTTATTGGATCTCTTAAGCTGTAATAGTACAGACATAATTAGTCTGGTTGCCATATAGTTCGGTTATTCTTTAATAGACTAGTCGAATTGGATGTCAATTCCACTCATTGTAATCGCTTCTGGGCGTTTCCCAGGACTTGAATGATTTTCTTAAAAAAAAAAAAAAAAAAGTCATTTAAAAAGTAATTTGAAACGTCTTCTTTCTATCATTACTTTTAGTTGATAATTGAGATATATACGTTTTTTATATTTTATACTCCTAAAATTGCGTTCTTACTAGATGAGTCAAAACAAATGTCGGTTTTGGATTAGGTTTAATTATATGTTTCATTCCTAATATTACAATTTATTTCTTAAAAGATTTCCACTTACTTAACGTGTCTGGTTCGATTTTTCAATATCAACTAAATCAATGATTGGGTACAAATCACGTATATGTGTAAAATGTTTATTACAAAAAATGTAATTTAACATTTGTTATCATGAATCCAACAACATGTCATATCATATTAGTCATAGATATAGATTTATATATTTTTGAGCAAAACCCCTTGTACTCCTAAGCTTTTATCAGAGTGCTCTTATACCATTAAGTTGTCACTGAATTAGAAAGTCTAACCTCTGGAGTAGTTGATCGGAATTGAATATGACTTTTCGACACACGGATAATTAAACGACAAATATATCCTTAATTATTAGGATGAAATTTCCAATGTCCTTTTTAAAAAAATAAAATTGGATTTCATTAATTAAAGAAAGGTGTTACAAAGTGGGGATTAGCTCAAGGATGACCCACAGCGGCACGGACAAGGATGCTTATGTTGAAGTACATGCTGACTTTGATAAGGATGGTTGTGACTGTCAGGATTAATGACCTTCATAGGCTGACTTGTGTTTCAGTTTTTCTGACTCACTAATAAGCAAGTGATTGGTTTATATTTCTATAGTACAGTCACTTCTTCACTGAATTTCACTCTTTGTTTAGTTTATCGAATGAGTTTTAGTTTTAGGCTAAGCTCCTTGCTAACTCATTCTTTTGGAACATTGCTAATGCCCAGTGCAAGCGCTGCTGCTTGGCACTATGGGAAACCTTTTGGTTTTCTCTTTTCCAACCGCTGGGAGTTTACTTTAACCCCTGTTTTTATGCGGTTTTGTAATCTTATTTTTGCTCTTTAAATATGGCAAGGGGAAGCCAAATATAACTCCCCCCACTATGGTGGTTTAATTAAAAAAAAAAAAATACAAAGTGGGGATTGTATCCCAACGAGAAACTTGTTCTCGATGATGTTTTGCAAAATTTGCTTGCCACGAGATGTACCGCAGTCTGCGGGGTTGGCTTCCGGGGCCCGCTCGTCTTGAAGCCCAGGCCTCCTACTACCGCCCCAAGGCCAGCGACTTGCTGAACTACCGCTGGAGGTCCCTTCAAGAAGTAGACCTGAAGGGCCTGGTGCCCCAACTATGGGATTCTATGAAGATGTCTTCCCGGGTCCCTTCTGCTTCGGATATCAAGAAGGCCAAGGTGCTGGCAGTTGACGAGGCCTCTTTTCCCGATCCCGGCCCGGAAAGCTTCAACGCTTATGGGGTAGTCCCGGAGACGCCCCATTGGGCAGAGAATTATCTTGAGTACTGCGCGGTACCTGACAACTTTGGGTATCGTGCAGTCCATGACCAAGGGGGAGACTACCGGGTTGGCCTCGGTGCGGGTCAAGACGATCTGCTTTACCAGTCCCGGAAGGCTACTCGGAAGGTAGGATATCCCGGAAGGTCCGCTGACGAGCCCGCGGTAGACTCCCCTGCTTACGCCGGCCCTGAGTGGACTACTGAGGATCTCGTGGAGCTGGAGAGGAGGTTTGAGAAAGCTCACACTGTTCCGGGGGAAAGGAACTCTGCTGAAGACTACGTATAACTCTAAACTCTAGTCTACCTTTTCTCTTGTAATCTTTTTTTTTTTTGAGTATTTTGTAACTTTCCTCCCCCGGGGGGGGGGGGGGGGTGTATGTAGAACTTTGGCCTTAGTGCCCATTTTGATTAATAACAAGTTCTACTTTTGACGAGATTATTATCTTTTGTAGTCTGAGCGCCATTTACAGGAAGTTCTCCCGCAAGGGCCCACCCCTTATGTTTTTCCTCATCCGAGTAGCTCTTCTGGCACCTACTTCTCTCTCCCCCGTGCTGGGTGTCTCCAATGCTCTTTCCTTCAAAGGAAACTAGCCCATTGGCGGTTTGGAGGCAACCAGGCTGACCGGGCATTGGCTGAGGCGGGACTGGATTGCTTCCTTCAGGAGTTTGGAACGATCCGGGTGCTGGTATCATTCCTTAAAGCAGTTGAGGCCAAATTTGGGTCGTTAAACTAGTGCTTTGACCTCGCTTCTGACCATATGCGGGAAGCCCTGAATTCCCACCAAACCATTGCCGAGTTACAGGCCCTGCATGACGACACTCAACATCGCACCACCAAGGAGCTAGGTATGGTGTGGGGCGAGCTCAAGCGGGCCCAGGAAAAGCTTAAGAAGCTAGAAACCCGCACTGCTCAGAATAGACTAATCTGTGACTTGGAGAAGGAGAATCGGTCCCTTACTCACAGGAATAGGGTCCTCCAAGATGCTCTACTGGTTACCCGGCTATCCTACCACCTTTTGGGTCTCAAGAATGGCTTAGTTGGGGTGTCTCCTCTTACTGATATTCCAGCCGGGGTTCGCAGAACGATTGAGCGCATGGAGGCTAACCCGAAGAAGTTTGGTGAGGGGCTCCTAGTCATAAGGCCTATCTGGACGTCGTAGAGTGGCATAATAAGATAGCCGCGGGAGAAGCTGAGCCCTATCCTTCTAGCCTTCGCCGAGTCCCTGCCCGAGTGTGGCGTATGAAAGATACGAAGATATGTCCGTATCTATGGACCCGGAAGAAGTGGCACGCCGGATAAGACGCATCCGGGAAATTGCTGATCTGGAGTCACCACTAAGGGAGTTAAAACCGCTGAGGGCACCCGCATCATTCGGGAAGAGAAAGGTAAAGGCGCAGCGGACTTGTTTCCTAAATACATGTTCGTCACTTCTGCCGGGGTAAGAAGGATGCGTCTGGCGGAACCTCTTCCAGAGGGGTCCGTAGTTGTCCCCATCCCTGAACTGAACGAAGAAGATGCTGAGCAATTGGAAGAGGAGCTTGCATGGAATCAAGCTCCGGATGCCCATTTTGCTGAGGACATCCTTTCTTCCCAATTCTTCGGAGGGGGCTTCCGCTCGGGTAACCCTGAGGGTGCTTCCGGGTCAGGTCCCAAGTGGGTATAGTAGCAAATAGATAGGAAAACATGTATGTAAAATCCTATGTTATTATTCCTCTGTAATGTAATAGTATATTCATGCGATTTGAAATTTAAAGATGACTGAATAAATATCTAAAGATTTTCGGAAAACCCGTCTTTTCATTAATTCTTTTTGTAAGCATTACATCATCTGGTCCCCGGGCTTCATTCAAGCTCCGGGTCCATTCTAGCGGGGCACCCGAATGGGAGCTACCCATGGGTCCCTTTTGCAGTCCTTCCTCTCTAAACCCGAGACGAGGCCAAGCGTCGGGGTTATCTCTCCGGGCATATTCATGCTTACGGGAGGGGGCATATCCATGCCTGGCATATCCATGCCCTAGTATCTAAGGTTCTCCGCGGGGTACTCTACTTCCCGTAGAACCTTCTTAGGTTAGCCACATTCCATCTCCTGGGGATCTCCTTCCCCTGCTTTTCCTTCAGCACATAGCTTCCTCCCGGGTATGCCTCTTTTACCCTGTACGGCCCTTCCCAGTTGGGTGCCAGTTTCCCTTCCGAGGTGGGTTTGGTGGCTCTTGTCATTTATCCTCATCACCCAGTCTCCCGGGGAAAAAGCTTCCTTCCGCACCCTTCTGTCATGATACCTTTTTATTCGCTCCTTCACCTTCGCTTCCTGGAGCACTGCATTTTCTCGCTTTTCTTCCAAAAGGTCCAAGTCGAGGCGCCGTCCTTCGCCCTCTTCCTCTGGGCGCTGAAATTCAATCTGGGGGCTTGGGATCCCAATCTCCGCGGGTATCACCACCTCAGACCCATATACTAAGCAGTATGGAGACTCCCCGGTAGCTGTACTTTCTGTGGTTCGGTGGGCCTAGATGACACTGGGCAACTCCCAGATCCAATTTCCCCGCGCACCTTCCAAGCGGGTTTTTAGGCCCCTGACGATGGTACGATTGGTAACTTCCACTTGCCCATTCGCTTGGGGGTGGTACACAGATGTCAGCTTCTGTTCTATGCCGTACTTAACGCACTATGATTTAAAGGGATCATTTTCGAACTGCGCCCCGTTGTCCATAACTATAATCTTTGGGATACCAAATCGACAAATAATGTTCTTCCAACAAAATTTGACACAAGTTAGCCCCCGTATGTTGGTGAGTGGCTCTGCCTCCACCCATTTGCTGAAGTAGTCAATTGCCACGATTACGTATTTGGCTCCTCCCGGGGCAGTGGGAAATGGTCCCACCAAGTCAATTCCCCATCTGCTGAAGGGCCAAGCTCCAGTAACCCCAATTAACTGCTCCTAGTGAACATGGATTAGTGGCGCATAAGTTTGGCATGACAAGCATTCTTGGACATATATTTCCGCATCTTTGAACAACGTAGGCCAATAATACCCCAGCCTTAAGATTTTCCTAGCCATTGTGCGGGCTCCCTGGTGGCTCCCATTAGACCCCTCGTGCACTTCCCGGATGAGGTGCTGACCTTCTGACCTCTCCACACATTTTAGCAAAGGCTGGAGGTACCCTCTTTTGTACAACTCCCCGCCCTGTACCACATATTTTGGTGCTTTGACTCTCAGCTTCTGGGCTTGCACCCTATCCTCCAGGGTGGTCCCTTCCTCCAGGTATGCCCGCATAGGGGCAATCCAGGATTCTTCCTCATTTATCAACATTACTTGGTCATTCTCCTGGTAACTCCTTCTTCCTAGCACCTCCATACACAACTTTTGGTTAGGCTCCGGTTTTAATTCTGAAGAAGCCAACTTGCTCAAAGCATCCGCTTTACTGTTCTTCTCCCGGGAAACCTGGACCAAATCGAAAGTTTTGAACCTGGCTATCAGAGGCTTTACCATCTCTAAGTACTTTTGCAGGCTCCTCTCCCGGGCTTCGTATTCCCCTTTTACCTGCTGTACCACAATCTGGGAATCGTTGTGTGCCGTGAGAGCTTTAATGTCCATCTCCCTTGCCAACCTTAATCCTGCGATCAAAGCCTCGTACTCGGCCTCATTGTTGGTTGTTTTAAAAGTGAACCGGATCGCATAGGGGTATTCCTTCCCTTCCGGGCTAACCAACAAAACTCCCGCTCCGCTGCCTCCGGAGTGCGCCGAACCATCCACATACAACTTCCAAGCCGGGACTATTTCCTCCATTTCCCTCTCCTCGTGTATCCTTGCTTCTGACTCTACCAGGAAGTCTGCTAGGGCCTGCCCCTTGATGGCCCTTCTTGGTTCATACTAGATTTCATACTATCCCAGCTCTATAGCCCATTTCATCATTCTTCCCGATGCCTCCGGCTTGAACATGACTTGTTTGAGCGGGTAATTGGTGAGGACCACTATGGAATGGCCTTGGAAGTAAGGTTTAAGACTCCTGGAGGCGTGCACCAATGCCAGAACCAGTTGCTCCAACTCGGTATACCAGGTCTCTGCCCCCCCGAAGTGCCCGGCTAACAAAGTAAATTGGGTGCTGTTTTCCCTCTTCTTCTTTGATTATCACGGCACTTACTGCCTCCCGGGATGCCGCTATATACAGAATGAGCTCCTCTCCCGGGTGTGGCTTCTTTAAGGTGGGCAGTTGCTGAAGGTGCTCCTTCAGGCTTTGGAACGCTTTTTCACACTCCTCAGACCACTCAAACGCCTTGGCCTTCCTGAGAATGTTGAAGAAGGGCAGTTGCCTGTCTGCTCCTTTTGACAAAAAACGGCTGAGAGCCGTGAGGGACCCTGTTAACCGCTGTACTTCCTTCACCGTCCTGGGAGAGGTCATCTTGGCTATGGCCTCTACCTTCTCCGTGTTAACATCGATGCCCCGACTTGATACCATGAAACCCAGGAACTTTTCCGCACTTACTCTAATGGTACTTTTGGAGGGGTTCAACTTTAGGTTGCTCCTTTCCAGCTTTTCAAACATCTCCTCTAGCCCCGTAAGCCCTGCTTTTAACCACCATGTCATCGACATACACCTCCATGTTTCTTCCCACTTGGTCCTTAAAAAGTTTGTCCACCATCCTTTGATAAGTAGCCCCCGCGTTTTTCAACCCGAAGGGCATCTTCTTGTAGCAAAAGGTACCAAAGTCAGTGATGAAGGAGGTTTTTGCCTTGTCCACTTCATCCATCTGTACCTGGTGATAGCCCTTGTGCGCATAGAAGAAAACCAGCACCGAGTAACCTGCAATAGCCTCTGCCAACCGATCCAAATTTGGGAGGGGGTAACTGTCTTTGGGGCAGCACTTATTCAAGTCTGTAAAGTCGATGCACATGCGCCAACTTCCATCGTGCTTCTTTACCAAGACCGGGTTAGCTATCCATTCCGGGTAAATTATTTCCTCGACCACCCCGGCTCTCTCCAACTTCTGAACTTTATTTTTTATGAATTCCGCTCTATCCGGGGCTACAGGTCTTTTCTTCTGCCTGATCGGCTTGGTTGCCGGGTTTATGTTCAACTTGTGTACCCCCAGCTCTGGTAACACCCCCACCATATCCTCCGGGCTCCATGAGAACACTTCATGGTATCTGGTTAAAAGTTCTTTCAGCGCGCGTTTTACTTCCTCCGGGAGATCCTTTCCCACCGTGACCATCCCTTTGTCCGCCACTTGCATTTCCTCTAACTCTTGGCGGAGAGCTTCTCCGTGTACCGCCCCTACTGCTTTCTTTGCATCCAAGACCGCCGTCATCATGCAACTTCTGGCGACTGCTTGGCTTCCCCGTACGACCGCTACTCCTTGCGCGGTGGGGAACTTCATCGTCAACAGATACGGGCAATTCGCTGCCCGTGCTTGGGTTAGCCATGGTCTCCCTATGATTACGTTGTATGGTGAGGGTGCGTCAATAACCGCAAAGTTGGATGTCACTGAGACCCTCTTGCTCCGATCCTTCTCGTCCACCATGCATACTGCAAGGGGGATAACACCCAGAGGAACTTCAGGTTTGCCCGTGAACCCTGATAGGGGAGATGAGGGAGGTCTCAGGTTCTGTCTCCCAATCCCTAATTGATCGAAACAGGAAGCGAACATGATTTCCACGCTGCTTCCGTCATCCACAAACACCATCTTAACCAGGAAGCCTTCAATCTCCGCTGTTACAACTATTGGGTCCGAATGGGGTATTTGTGGCGGGGCTGCATCTGTCTCAGAAAAAGTGATGGTTTCATCGGGGCGAAACCTTTTCCCCTGAATCTCCCCCGGGGGGACATACCGCGTCCGGGCCCGGATAGCAGAAACTGACTGGCATGCTTCTCCGATTTCTCCACTTATAACGTTGATCATCCTGTTGGGCACTGGGGCATGCTCCACTGCTTGAACTGGTACGGCCGCTATGGCAGGCCTCCCCGGGGCCCTGTTACCTTGGTTACCTTGAGTTCTCCCGTTTCCTCTCCCGGGGTTGGGCCTCCACCTCCTCCGGGGTTGTTCCTGAGGCTGTTCCCGGGCCGGGTACTCCTTCTTTGCTTCTGCCGCCACACAATCTCTTAGTTGCCCCCGTTCTATCAATTTTTCTATCTCGTTCCTCAGCCCCCTACACCCTTCTGTCGAATGTCCAAAGGACTTGTGGTAAGCGCACCATTTGTCCGCATTTTCCCTAGATGGGGTCCCCTGGATAGGCAACAGATCCGAGAACAAATCCTTGTGGATATCATGTATCTCTGTCCGGGATTTGCTGAGCGGGGTAAAGCTATCTGCCCTTGCCCGGTTCACCGGCGTAGGACCCGGATCCCTTCTACTTGGGTCGGTCGCCCTTCTCCTTTCCACCTTCTCTTGGAGGAATCCCCCAGATTCTTTTTTTCTCTTCCGGGTGGCGTCATTAACCGCACAGTATAGTTGCACTGCCATCTATAAGTTGTGAAAGGTTTTCGGGATGTTTTCCATCAACTTCTGGAACAAAGCCATATCTCTCAAGCCGTTTATGAATCCACTAATCACTGCCTTCTCCTGCTGCTGTCCGTCAATGACCTTCATACTATCGTCCATGTACCTTCGGTAATATTCCATTGACCCTTCTGCAGCCTTCTGCCGGGTGGCAAGAAGCTCAGTCAGCTGCTTTCCTTCCTTCTTCAGTCCGGCGTACCTGAACAGCAGAGCCTTGGAGAAATCATAGTAATCCCTAAGGCTTTCCCGCGGTAGGGAATCAAACCACAGGAGACAGTTTCCCCTCAGGTAGCAGCCCACCAACTTGCATCTTAGTTCCTCCGGGAAGTCCCTTGACACCATTATGTTCTGGTACGTCCTGACAAACTCTTCCGGGTCAGTCTCTCCATTATACGTTGGGATTTCCTCCGGGACCCGAAGGCCCGGCGGCCATGGATATGCAAGCACCCGAGGTACCCACGGGGAGGTGGGTTTAGCTCCGTTTCTTCCCACCAGCTTGTCTAATCGCGCCTCCAAAGAGTTGGGGTCTTGCTGCGCCACCTGATAACCCCGCATCCTGTCATCCTCCCTATAGTATCTCTCCGGGTAACCGTAGTTCATCCCCATTGACCCATACATGGGCATGGGATACTGGATCGGGTTCCCCTGGGTTCCAGGGGCCTGATAACCCAATAATTCCGCAGGCATGACTGGAGGGTCGTACCCAGTCTGCCCCATCCCCCAGCTAGAACGCGGGTAGTAGGGTGGAGCATGTGGAACTAAATTTGATTGTTTTCCTTTAGCCGCTCCCCCTCCGACCCCAAAACTTGGAGGGAAAGAAGGTGGAATGGTTGAAGAATTCACACGCCCCTGGATCCTTGGCGGCTGAACAACTCCGTCCAGATCGATAACCTCTCTTTGGTGTCCCCATGGAGGGCCTGCCGAGTTCCCCCCAAGTTCCCTTCGCCTAAGGCCTTTCCGGGTAGAGAGTACCCACTGGCGATACAACTCCTTATTGGCTCTCATGAACTCCAACGCTGCCAATTCTTCCACATTAGCTAAGGGTTGCCCCTCTTCCGGGAAAACCGGTCCCCGTGTCTGAGGGTTGTTGGCCAGATATTGCCCCTCCTCCTGGGCTTCAGGTCCCTGGGGATTGGGCCCAAGTCCTTCTTGCTCATCCTGGTACTCTCTTTCTGAGTCAGCTTCGTCGGAGGCCGTTTCCACATGACCATCCTGTGGTACTCCTAGCTCACGCTGGTGTCTAGCCTCTTCCTGCAACTGCCTCAAGGTCACATCGTCTCCCGGGGGTGGAGGAGGGCCACCCCCTGAAAGTGCCGCGTTCTTCTTCGGGCGCCCGCGCCCTCTCCTTGGCGACTCCATCGTGCGAAGGTGGAATGGATCCCACTGGGCGTGCCAATTGATGCTACCAGAATTCGTCCGGCTCCCGGGTCACGACGCTATCCGGGCCTCCTTCCAAGCGAGCCTGCAACAACCCTGCAAAACAATCCCCGGGAGGTGTCCCGGGGAAGAAGCTCCGGCGTGATGATGAGATGGGGATAGCGGTGAGGGAAAACGTACGGAAAGCGCTCTCAATATAGAGTAGAGAGATATAAGTCACATAGCTTGCTCACTATTTTAGACTAGTATTTATAGCTGGGGTTGCCTGCTTTGGATGAGGTTCAGGACCACTTCTCCTTGTCACCACCCGTCCTTTCTTTTGTCCGGATGCGCCTCACGCGGGAAAGGTGTTACTTCCCCGGTCCTGGGCCCTGGGCCTTTTCCCGGCCTAGTAGAGTGCTGGGCCAGTATCATCATTATCAAATCCTTATTTTTAATAATAAAGTTTTTCAAAAATTAAAGAGTGAATAGATAAATAATAATTAACATGAAAATAATAATCATCTTCATACTTCAATTTAGGAGTAATTCTTGTATGAGACAACCTCACCCATTAGGCAAGCCATATAAAGAAAATTTCATTGCTTCCACCTCATCTACCTCACTACCATCTCATCAAACCTCGACGCAAACTAATTAAATCTCGTTGTCAGTTAATCAAACATGTCACTTCATCAAAACTTCGGTGTTAGTTCATCAAATCTCACCAAAAAGAAGGTCTCGGTCTCAATTTAGTTCATTGTATAACATTAGATAAAGAGAAAAAAATCTCAAATGAGGGCACCTTAGTGGCTTAGTGCATATCAAAATGGGGGTTCTTATGCAATTATTTGAATTATTTTTGTTTGTGCTTGATGTTTTTTTACTTGAGTTTGATCTTTTATTTATTTTGATCTTTCAGGTTTTGGACCTGATGTTTTTATTTTGTTTGATCTTTTAGGTTTTGGGCAATATCTTTTCATTTTATTTCCTTGATGTTTTATGCTTTATGGCACAAAAAATTAAAATAATAGTATAATAAGCCCAATCTTGTAGAATGTGGTCTCCTTTTGGCATGCCCTTACCGTAAGGGAACCAGCTTACAGGAAACACTCTCTAAGATCAATCAGGTCAATTCATTATTTTATAATAAATTCAGTTAAATTTGGATAAGGCTAATTCAATTGAAAATTTTAAATTGAATTGAAACAGCTTAATTATATCCAACGCTATCGAGGTATGCTATTATTTTAAAGATTGGGCCTTTACCGTAATTTTCAATCTTTTAGAATGTGGTCTCCTTATCAAGGCTAGTTCATATAATATTATTTTAATTATATGTCACAATTACGGTAGCATTTTACCGTTTGACCATATTTAGATGGTTAGAGATATTTTTATTCATGTTGTCATACACACATTACATGCTAGTTAAATTATGATTGTCTAACTTTAACTAGACGTTATTGGTCACGTCACAATCACAATAACTTTTTACCCTTTAAACTTAGCTAGGATGGGTGTAATATTTTATTGTCATTATCACATTTGTATCAAGATGACTTCATCAACTACATTACTTTGAAATTTCCAACCACCATATAAGATAGAACAAGTGACAACCTGAACTTATTAAAATGTTAGCATTTACAGATACACATATTAAATGGTTAAAGATATTTTATTATACTCGTTGCGCACGTCACAGTCATGGTATCTGATTGTTAGAGATATTTAATTATTCACGTTTTGGACGTCACAATCACGATAATGTTTGACCACTGACTGTAATTAGTCGGTTGCATTGTCACATTTGCATCAAAGTCACTTCAAGAACTACAACTTGTTGCTTTGATTTTTTTTATCACGTCATGGTTACGATAACTCTTAACCATGGATAAATGGATAATAATTAGGCTATTGCACTCATCACACTCACATCAGAGTCATTTCATCGCTGCAATATAACAAAATGCCATAAACCAAATGAAAATGAGATTTTCAAATCCAGACCTCCCACCCTCAATTGAACTTTATCCAAGCAATTCGACATATTTATCGATTAAATTCAAGCTGCTCGATTACACAATCAGGAGGAGACACCAAATTCTTGCTCTCCAACTTCCTTAACAAAATCGGAACAATATTTCATTTGATTACAAAAGCGGACAAAATTGGTGAAACCCTATCCAATTTTGATGCTAAGTTGGCTGGCTAGTCATTGCCGGAATTATCGAAATGGAACTGAGATTTGGAAGACTAACATCGAATAGATGGAAAGTGGGAGAATAAGGTTTTTCTGAACTTTCGGGGTCAAATTGAGAATTTATAATACTTTTATCTTTTCAAGTTTTCACGTGTCGGGAATCCACAATTAATGTCAGCCTACTATTTAAGGATTTATACTTCCCAAATAAGTCAAACCCACAAACCAAACCCTAATAAATATGAGTTTCTTTCCCACCTAAAAGCTTAAATGATAAACCTAACACTTGATTGTGTTAGGCTGTGGTTGCTAGAGTTTTTATGTAAATCAATTTAGTTTAGTTTAATTCAGTAAATATATTGAAATTAATTTTGTTTCAAATAAATATATTTATATTTTTTTCAGTTCAGATAAATATATTTAAATTTATTTCAGTTCAGATAAATAAGGCTCTGTTTACTAGAGCTTATCTGTAGATCATTTCAGTTTAGTTCAATTTAGTTTAGTTTAGTTCAATTCAGTTAAGTTCAGTTCAGTGAAAATGTAATTTGATGAAATTCAGGTTAATTCAGTCATGCTGATTCCATTTTTCAATACATCAATTTTTACTTCAGTTCAGTTCAGTACAGTTCAGTACATCAAGAAATAAGCTCTAGTAAACAGGGCCTTAGATTTATTTCAGTTCAGTTCAGTTCAATACTTTTTTTGTTATAAGTATATTTTTATTATAGATTACAATGATATATGATAAATACTTAAATTATTTCAGTTCAGTTAAATACATTAAAATTATTTCAGTTTAGTTAAATGCATTAAAATTATTTCAGTTCAGTTCAGTTCAGTTAATTTAAATTTATTTCATTTCAGTAAAGTTCAGTTCAGTTCCGTTCAGCTCAGTAAGAAATAAGGTCTAGCAAACCGGCTCTAACAGATGTTTATAATTAAGTAAAAATCCAAATTAACCACATATTCATACAAGTTGTATTATTGCATGTTTACAACAACTAATAAAGCAAAGATACAATGGTTGTAATATATACATATATGAGTATATATAGCCTATATATATCTCAATGTTCACATTCATCTACACAACCTGGGCATGGGCAGGTGCACAAGCAAGGATGGGCTAAACAGGTACACTGCTTAAACCTAAATCCGATCCTCCACTTGTCCGGTTCAACGGTTGCATTTCCGGCCGCCTCGATAACTTTTCTACTGCTTATCGCCGGCGAGAAGTCTGCAGAATCCGCCTCCGTTGAAACGGTTGCCTGAATCTGGTTCGTCCAAATGACCAAAATGAAATGGAAAGATAGCGTGATTATCTGGGCTGCTCGTGCCATATTTGATTTCAATCTAAGCAACTTTTGTTTTTTGTTTTTTTGGAGAATTTCAAGCTAATCAACTTATACTTTCAGTACGTTTCTGTGATGGTTTATATAGGCTTGGAGTTTGAATATTTTCGTTGACCGGAGATAATCGCAATCTTCTATAAACGGTTAAGTAGGCGGAAATGAATGACAAAAGATACTTATAAATCTATAATTATTTCCATGAGCGGAAAGTATGTGCTGACATTTATACTATAATTGACTTGTGTTTCATACCATTTATTTTGGTAGATCTGCTACCTTTTAAATAAACAATTTGTTTAAAGAATAGTTGATTTGGTTAAATTGAACCGACCTAGTGACTGTAAATATATTCTTTGTATGTTTTATTTTTTTTAAAATAAAATTTAATAACATAATATGACAAATCTAAAAAATATATGCTATATAAACGCTACATATATGTTAAATATAAATTTACTGTTAAAAACGTAGATATAGTGTGACTTTAAAGAGTCGGCTAAGCAGTTGTTGATTGGACGAAAGAGTGTATAGTTAAAATGGAATTCTAGAATTCAATATTTCAATATTCTTTTACTCCTATTTTATAAGATTCCCCATTTTAAAAGGTTGAATTTTCAAATTCATTTTTTTAATAATAATTTACATGAAAATAATAATCTTCTTCGTACTTCAATTTAGTTCATTGTATGACATTAGATAGAGAAAAAAAATCTCAAATAAAGGCACCTTAGTGCATGTCAAAATGAGACAATCTTCTACAAAATTGGGGGTTATTATGCAATTATTTTAATTATTTGAGTTATTTTTGTTTGTGCTTAATGTTTTTATACTTGAGTTTGATCTTTTATTTGGTTTGATCTTTTAGGTTTCGGGCCTGATGTTTTTAGTTTGTTTGATCTTTTAGCTTTTGGGCAATATATTTTCACTTTATTTCTTTGATCTTTTATGCTTTATGACCCAAATAATTAAAATAATAGTATAATAACCTCAATCTATTAGAATATGGTCTCCTTTTGGCATGTCCTTAACGTAAGGAGCTTATAGGAGACGCTCTCTAAGATGAAACAGGTCAATTCATTATTTTTTATTAAATTCAGTTAAATTTGAATAAGACTAGTTCAATTGAACAAATTTAAACTAAATTGAATTATTTTAATTATATCCAAGGCTATCAAGATCAAGGTATGAGATATTCAGATATGAGGATCAATTCTCATTAAAGGCTTATTAAGAACCTAAATTTCTACCAACTTTCAAAATCACTTAGGCCCTGTTTACCAGAGCTTATCTGTAGATCAGTTCAGTTCAGTTCAGTTCAGTTCAATTCAGTTCAGTTCAGTTCAGTTCAGTTCAGTGAAATGTAATTTGATGAAATTCAGGTTAATTCAGTCATGCTGATTCATTTTTCAATACATCAATTTTACTTCAGTTCAGTACCATCAAGAAATAAGTTCTAGTAAACAGGGCATTAAAGGTGTGAATTTATATTCTATATTTTACTGTCATTATCACATTTGTATCACGATTACTTCATCAACTACATTGCTTTAAATTTCCAACCATGTAAGATAGAACAAGTGACAATTGAACTTAATAAAATATTAGCGTTTACAGATACACATATTAAACGGTTAGAGATATTTTATTATACTCGTTACGCACGTCACAGTCATGGTAGTTGACTGTTAGAGATATTTAATTATTCACGTTTCGGACGTCACAGTCACGATAATGTTTGACCACTGACTGTAATTAGTCTGTTGCACTCGACACACTTGCATCAAGGTCACTTCAGGAACTACAACATATTGCTTTGAGATTTATTTTCACGTCATGGTTACGATAACTCTTGACCACTGATAATAATTAGGTTATTGAACTCATCACACTGACGTCACGGTTATTTCATCACTACAATATAACAAAATTTCATAAACCAAATGAAAATGAGATTTTCAAATCCATATCTCCCACCCTCAATTCAACTATATCCAAGCATTCAGACACGTCATTCATCGATTAAAATCAAGCTGCTCAATTACACAATGAGGAGGAGACACTGATTTCTTGCTCTCCAACTTCCTCAACAAAATTGGAACAATATTCCGTTTAATTACAAAAGCGGAATAAAATTGGCGAAACCCTATTTCTCTAAATCCAATTTTGATGCTAAGTTGACTGACTAGTCATTACCGGAATCATCGAATCATAACTGGGATTTGGAAGACTAACATCGAACGAATGAAAAGTGAGAGAACAAGGTTTTTCTGAACTTTTAGGGTCAAATTGAGCATCAACACGTATGACCCGTGTCCCGACCCGTCACGGCCCGAAATTTGAAAAACCTTCCCCCACCTATTTGGGTCTATGAACCTTAAGTAGCCCAGTTCGGGCCTTCATAAAAGTGATTGTGGACCTGATGTTATCAACAACTACTAAGAAATGCGATTTTGGCTGTATGTGGAATCTCGATGCTCTCATTCTTCACAACCTGGGCAAGTCACGATAGGTTAAACCGGCACATATGCTTCCCTTCCATCCTATTATCCATTTATTTGGATCGGTTGATGTGTTTTCTTCCTACTTGGGCAACTACTTTGCTTCTTATTGCTATAAAGAAGCTTTCTGAATCTGTTTTGGTTGCCTCTGTGATCAATATATTGTTGCATTAAACTGGTTCGCCTAATGACCAAAATCAAGCCATTTGATTTCAATTTTAAACTATAATAATGTGCATTAAAGTTTTATGCTCACTAAATTTTTTATAGTGTGTGGAGCAAAATCGATATCCCTCACCTATAGGCCCTGTCATCTCGGCACTACGGGTCGATAAGACGATAAGTAACAAAATTTTCACTCTCTAATGATATAGATAGTGGTTTTTTCCTGTACCCGAATTCTATATTTTAGTCAAAAATATGGAGAATCGGTTGGAAAATAATTTCTTGAAGATACCAAAGTGCGCAAGCTTTCCAAATTTCGCTAAAATCTCCACTTCGATAAATCTCATCGACATGTTCTGAGCAAGGCATGTAGAGACAGATGCAGAGCTTGCATATTTCCGAAGCGATTGATGTATTCGCTAGGCCGCCGGGATCAGAACTATGTTTTCTGTTTACTACGACTGCCGGTATTTTCTTTCGCCGCCTATACTGTTGCACCAAGGTTGGTCAAAATGACTGAAACTAAGAGAACTGAGAGCCACATCAACAATGTGGTTTTTGCCATTTGATTTGGCATATGCTTAAATCTTAATTCCCGTGTTGGTGGACTTTGGAGTTTGGGGAAATTCTTAAATAAGGGCTCGGGTAGTTAATTTCCTTATCTTACACAGGATACTGAAAGTTTTGGCTTTCGTTCTATGAATGTTGTTTGCATGCATTCATGATCAGCACAACATTCATAATTTACATGTTGCATATTCATCTTTATCTTGATGGTGCTAATGTTATATAACTAAACTAAATATAAGCAAAATAATGTTTTTATAGAATTAAATAAATACGTACTTCATCATATAAAAGTTAAGTGACATTAGAGCAAGTCCAACAGATACTACATTAAAAACTCCAAGATATAGTATGAAATGCTAAAATGTAGTATGAAATTTTTGGTCATCTCCAAGAGCTACTACATTTTTTAGCTCTTGCATTGACTATCATTTACATTAGCAACATTTTTAATTTTATTTTCTACTTTTTTTAGTTTTAAACAATACATTGTTTTGGAACTTTTGATGTTTTGCATTGAAGATGAGAGGAGAGAGAGTGAAATTTGAGTTTAAAAAAAGGAAAGAATGCATTGATCAATGTGTAGGCATTAAATTTTCAATCCTCTAAATTTTCTTTCTCTCTCTACACATATGGAGGATGAGTTTTTCTTACTACCTCAAATCTACATCTTGTAGTAGCACATGTAGTATCTATTGGAGCTCAATAATGGGGTAAAATCTCAATACTTCCTCCAAAATCTACAAAATGTAGTATCTCTTGGACTTGCTCTTAGCTAGGATACTGAAGCCAAATCCAGTTAGAACTTGAAACAAGCTATATAGGATTATATTGGAGTTGAACTGGAGTTAAAAAAATCATAAAGGCCCGTGAATGTGTTATTATTTACAAGCGGTGCTCCACTAGTAAGACACTAGTTGAATTAGTTAGAGGTTCCGAGTTCCATCGATTTCTGGAATAAGGAGGATGGGATTTTAGTAGGTTCCATTTGAATTATTTCCCAATTTGTTTTTTTAAAAAATCGGCGGTAGAGCACAGTAACCACGATCGCTCCCTCATAATTCGTCGAACAACCTATATATTACTATGACAACTTAAAATTTAGGTTTCGGATAAGAGTTCTTTATTATTCAATTAATCTCGCACCTCCAAAGTACTTTTCTCTGATGCCGCCATTATATACTAGTGACTATATATATTAAGATTACAAATTCTCATTTGAGATCTGTCTCAATATATGGAGACCCGGGACTGTAGGAGTTTTCCATAAATTATAGGTGCAAATTAAAAAATGGACATAAATATAGGAATTTAGTTGCAAATTTAGCTTTCTTCTTCCTGCCTCTACCTTCTCTCTTGCGTCTGATCTTTTATGCTTTTTGTTTGATCTTTTTATACCTCTACCTTCTTTCCTGCGTCTGATCTTCTGTGCTTTTTGTTTGATTTTTTATGCAATCTTTTATACTTTTTGTTTGATCTCTCCTACGTATGATCTTATATGCTTTTTGCTTGATTTTTTTCTACATCTACCTTTTATCACGGTGTCTGATATTCTATGTTTTTTACTTGATCTTTTTCTGTTCCTACCACTGATCTTCTATGCATTTTACATGATCTTTTTTATCTTTACTTTGATATTTTTGCAGTTATCACTTGATTTTTTTATATTTTCTTTGATCTTTTGCATTTGTGTTTTTGACAAAACAAGGATGCCTTTTAGTTCTCGCTTGAGCTTATTTTTTGATCATCTATATTTATTACTTGATCTTATTTTACTTGATCTTTTAATCTTTAGTTTGATTTTTTTAGTTTTCCCTTGAGCTTATTTTTGGGGGTTGCTCCATGCATGTCCATTTTTCTCTTGCAGGTCCGTATTTTTACCATAATACCCCTAATATTGTTAAGACAAAAAATGGGCTTGAAATCATAGGGTTTAATCAGGGGGCATTATGGTAAAAATACGGACCTGCAAAAGAAAAATGGACCTGCATGAAATTGCTTTATTTTTTTATCCTCTATATTCATTACTTATTTTGTCTGGTTTTTTTATATTATCTTTCATTTTTTCACTTTTGACTTGAGCTATGTTTTGTATTGAAAGAGATCTAGAAGGCTTTTATACTTAAATAAAACTTTTCCCAAATTTTCTTTCTTTAAAAAAAAAGGCTAGCTTTTACTTAATTATCTTAACAAGTCCCTCATGTTGGGATGAATTGCCCCAACCCAGGCCTATAAATAGGGATCCATTGGAAACAAATGAATTCGCACCGAACTGAGTAGAAATAAATACATAAACAACATTGAGGCAATGGCGAAGCATATATATGATTCAGAGTGCGTTTCTAGTTTTTCTGGTGTTGGCTGCAACTGGTAATTCTTGCTCCTTTGTTTTGTGATGATATATATATCAGCCCAATTTTCACAGAATATTGTTGTATCTGAAATTGTTAAATTCATCGTAACACATACATAGTCTATCAACATCAAATTTATATACATTCATAAATAATATGTGTAGTTAAAGAGTTAAACACATGTTTAGAAGACCGTAAAAAATATTATGCTGCAGATTGGACTGAGACGTTGGGAGAACATTATATATATATATATATATATATATATGTTTGGATATATAGATTGTGATTACTTTAACTATATATGGTTTGTTGATGCAGCACTGAGTCCAGTAATGGGGAGTGGTGCCTCTAGCTAGGAAGTTGCTGGATGCTGTTGTGGATGCTAACATTGTGCTTTATGATTCGGAGTCGGCGACTAGTTTGAAAACTTGTGCTTATTGTGGAATTGGTGCATTTGGTGGTTATAGTAATTGTGCCGGCGGTTATTATTGTTCAAATATCAGCTATCTTTGCAAGTGCTAGTTCATTTCATCATCATGTTTAATAAATGAATCATGCATGCTCAACTGATGAGCTTAAGCTAAGATTATGTCTCTTCATTCCATTGTAATCTTCATTTGTATCCTGTGTAAGATTTCATAATACATATATATATATATATATATATATATATATATATATATATATGTAAGATTTCGTATTATTGTTATTGTTGTAAGAATGCAATCCTATGTAAGATTATATATATATATATACTTCCAGTGTTCCCGTGTTTTTTTACTTTTAACTATTCTGAAAGTATTCCTTTTCACTTTTTATTTTTTATAATTCTGAGGGCTGGTAAGATAAGCTCAAAGATTCACACACAGTCAAAGAACCCCATGTATCATCACAGATTATTAAGCTTGGGGAGGTTTTACCAAGGAAGATCGAATACATAATCAATTCGCAAATGAGAGTGTAAATTAGAGAGATAAATCAAGAATGACATTATTTTCTGGGGAGAAATCATGGCGGATAGAGAGAAGGGCAACCATTTTCAAATAATCATAGTAATATCAACAATTTATTTAAGTAATATTAATAATTATTTAAAATCAACTTGTTGGCCTTCAAATACCAAATGTTTATTAAATAAATTTCAATTTCTCAAACATATGATAATATTAGTACTAAAAAATTAACAATTAATAATTTATAATTCATATATCATTTAATTATAATATTTATATGACAAGGTCTCGGGTGAGGCAGACTACCCAAAAGTGAGGGCCAGACAAAACCCTTTCTCATAAGTTTAAGGGTCAAAAAAGTAAATATTTCAAATTCAGCACATGCAATAGTGAAATATTGAAAAACTTGGAGGACCTTTATACAAACTGTCACCCAAAATCATAGTTTTTGCCCTTTTTCCATCGATCAGACTTCGCCGGGCCTATGCCGGACCGCCACCGCCGCCGGTCAGGCCGATCCGCAGCTAATGCCAATGGATTCACTCTCTAATGATATAGAAACTTGTTTTTTTCACATTTTAGTCAAAAATATGGAGAATCTCTTGGAAAATAATATCATGAAGATACAAAATTGTGCAAGCTTTCCAAATGTTGCTGAAATCTCCGCTTCGAAAAATCTCATCGACATGTTCCGAGCAAGGCATGTAGAGACAGGTGCAGAGCTTGCATATTTCCGAAGCGATTGATGTATTCGTTAGGCCGCCGGGATCAGAACTAAGTTTTCTGTTTACTACGACGGTAATGCTGCCGGAATATTCCTTCGCCGCCGATACTGTTGCACCAAGGTTGGTCAAAATGACCGAAACTAAGAGAATTGAGAGCCACATTAACCACGTGGTTTTTGCCATTTGATATGGCAATGCTTAATTCATAGGTTGGTGGATTTTGCAGTTTGGGGAAATTCTTAAATAAGGGCTAGCTAGGGTAGTTTATTTCCTTATTTTCAAATTGACGTTACTAATCACCTTCACTGATTTCCGCAATACTTGATTATAATAGCCTAAATTGACGTTTTTACCATTTTTCTGTACCGCTCTTTATACCACAAGCTATATTTTGTCACATATCAAATTAATTAACTTTAAACGTCACTCTAAAACCCTGTTTGCTAATTATTAGATCAATTCAGTTCAGTTCAATTTAATCCAGTTCAGTGAAAATGTAATTTGTTGAAATTTAGGTTAATTCAATTATGCTAATTCTTTTTTTCAATAGATTAATTTTCAGTTCAGTTCAGTTCAGTCTAACAAGAAATAAACTCAAGCAAACAATCTCTAACTCACCATTTAACTTCCCTTATTAAGGTCTTGTTTGCTAGAGCTTATCTGTAGCTCAGTTCAGTTCAGTTTAGTTCATTGAAAATGTAACTTGATGAGATTCAGATTAATTCAGTCATGCTGATTCCATTTTTTAATACATTAATTTTCACTTCAGTTCAGTTCAATTCAGTAAATCAAGAAATAAACTCTAGCAAAAACGGACTACGTATACGAGGAATTGGTTTAAAATATTTGACTTTTATATTTCAAAATTCCATCAAAACTAAGCGTTGACGAATTAGAAATCAAAACAATTATAGGAACATTCAAATGTTTTACAGCAATTACTCAATTACTAAATAGACATAAATGTAAATAGTGAGGTGGAATTACGTTAAGAAATAAATTAATCTTGCAGAAAAGTGATGCAGAGAATCCTGATCCTAATAGCTAGTAAGCCACAATTTAATTGATTGAAACATTTTTTTAAATTTCAAAAAGTGTTCAACGAGAACATTCAGTATTACAGCCATAACAAGGGCAAGTGCACCAGCAAGGATGCAAGAAACAAGTACACCAGTTTGCCTTAAACTTATTTGGAGTCGCCCCGCTTATTTGCGTAACTTTCCGGCTGCTTATCGCTGGTCGGAGACCCTCAAGCTCCACCGCCGTGCTGTTTGTTGTCGCCGATGCGTTCGCCGAGATGACCAAAATCAGAAGGAATGATAGAGAGAGTGTTTGGATGGATAATTTTGCCATTGTAGTAGCTGCTGTGAGGTTAAACATTAGAACAAGTTGGTTCATATATATATATATATATATATATATATATATATATATATATATATATATATATATATATATTGGCTTTTATAATCATATCAAACTTCAAAATCAAGATCCCTTACCCTTAGCATATATACGTTACAACATACGTTGACATTAGATGAGTAATTTCACTACAAATTGAATATTTTATTATTGACGTTACATAGATGTGATGATTACGTTAATATTCTACCGTTTGACCATAAATACACAGTTGAGAAATTTTTAGGAATTACGTTACAATCACAATTTGTTTTTCCGTCAGCTAAACCTTTCACGTTTGATTTTGACTTACCGAAAAAAAAAATTAAAAAACAAAAAGACTAACTGTTACATATATTTAATTATTCACGCTTGATTTTGACTAATGACATACAATTGTATTCTTCCAAAAAAAAAAAAACAATTTGGGATTAAGGGCAGTGGAACATTAGAAATTGAAAAGTGAGGTGCAAGTTTCACATAATTTATGAAAAGTGTAGTGAATAATCAACTTAATTTTAATTAATATGATTATTAATATAAAGACAACAATACCCTTATTTTTTTGTTTAGATCTCTTATATTTAGTTAGATTCAGTTTAGCTATATTTATTTTACTCTAATTTAAATTAAATTTATTTCTAATCAAATTTTATTTAAATTAGTTCAAAGCAGTCTAATTCATATGAACTTGATGAAACTTAATTGAATTAAATTTTAAGGAAGTGAACTAAATTGGATTAATAAATCGGGAAAAAATGATGGAGCTTAATTAAATTAAATTTAGCCATGTATAAATGAATTTAGTCAACCAAATTGAATTGAATTGAACTAAATGAAAGTAAATATTATTTTTTAGACGGATATGAATTGACTTGGATTTAATTTTAACCAAATTATTTATTAAATTTAATGAAGCTAGACTGAATTAAACCAAAAAAATGTGAACTTAAATTGAATTGAATTCGTCCAATTTTGAATGATCTGAATAAAGTTAAATTAAATTGAACTAAGCAAAAGGGAAAGAAATTGAACTAAATTGAACTAAATTTGAGGGATCTCATATAATTTAATGAAATGAAACTGAATCGAATACTACTACAGTGAACTAAATTGAATTGAACCAAAACTACATAAAATGACATAGGGCTAATTTGGACTAATTTGAATATAATTAAATACAGTTATTTAGATGTTGGTGTAAACTTATTGAAACTAAACTAAATTTAACCAAGCACAACCAGTCTAAATAAAAATAATATATATAAGAGTATTGTTGTCTTTATATTAATAATTATATTAATTAAAATTAATTTTATTATTCACTGCGTTTTTCAGAAATTATGTGAAATTTAAACCCCACTTTCCAATTTCTAATGTTCCACTGCCCTTAATCCCAATTTTCCCAAAAATAAAATACGGTATACAATTGGATATGTTTTTTACGTGTCCAACGTTTACTCCAAAACTTTCTTCAAAATGGATCCTGAAATTGCAAAATCTCCGTAATATTTATGGCAGTCTCCGACAGTTACTTTACTTTGCCTACTTTGCCGTTATTAACAATAATAATAGTAATTGTTTTTAATTATTAATTATTATATTTAACCTTATTTTATTGTAAATCAAGAGCCGCCCACATTAATATCAAAGATACTCCATCAAATCTTTGATTTCTTTATTCCAGGCCAAAAAGATGACTTATTTTTCTTACTGTAACAATTAATTAAATACAATAATATTTCTATTTTTAATAGTTTTAGTTTATTTCACTTATATTTAGATTAAATCAGTTTAACTTCATCAAGTACACTTCAGTTTGATTAAAATTTATTCAGACTAAATTAGTTCAGTCCAGATCCATGTTTGTTATAGTTCTAGTTCTATTCAATTGAATTTGCATTAGTAGTATTCAATATTCAGTTGATTTTCCTTAAATTCCATTAAATTTATTCGATTATGGTTGAATTCACATCACTTTTATTTATTTTATTTTTTTAAAGATTTTAGCTGTTTTGTTATGATCCTGGAATTGCATGAGCATCTTTAAAACTGAGTTCTTTATGCATCTGTAGATATAAGTTATAGTAATTGATGTTTACTATGTGCATAGTAAAAAAATTCAGATTCTTCCCAAAATTAGTATCATTTTTATCATTTCTTCCTTTTGATAAAATTAAATGGCATCGTTCGTTCGGCTAGCCTCCAGATGAACCTCGTCCTCGCCGCAACAAATCTTAACTAATATATATGACGATTCTCTAACTTCTTGATGCACTTTATTACTCAACATATAATATATATATATATATATATATATATATATATATATATATATATATATATATATATATATTCATCACTATTGAAGAAAGATTCTTACATGAGACTTGAATCAAATAATCTCACTGTATGATCATGATTAATATGTAAAAAAATAAGTTTTGAATGATAATAATTAATATGTAAAAAATCAGTTTTAAAAGTAAGAAGATCAAAACATGAAAGTGAAAATATCAGCAATAATACACTGATGATCATGGTTAATAGGTAAAAGATCGGATTTGAATGTGAGAAAATAAATATTTGTCTCTGATTTCAATTGAAACAGCCGGTCTCAACAGGAAAGCGCTTCTCCGATTTAAAACACATGATCAGTACATAGAGAACGTGAAATTTTTACTAAATTTAATCTTGGACTTTTATCTATTAATTTTTACTATATAATTAAGAGTGATCTTGATCTTTTACACTACTGAACTATAACTCAATAGAGAAATAGATAACATCGCCGTAAATCCAAACTCGAAAAAAACCAAATAATTATAATGAGCATGTTAAGGACGGGATAAAAATTTTGGGTAAAATAGTCAACTAATTTAATTTCCTTGATCAAATTTGTTCATGACAAATTTTCATTATATATGTAAGCAATTTGATATATTGTACATAAAATTTGAATTGTCTCATAACTGGCAACAAACCTTGGCTTGAATTTGTTTTCCAATTGCGCTGTCAAATTACACACTAATATCAATATTCCAGTTTGGATATACGTAAGTTGGCATTTTGTTGAAATATTGAAGGGAGATATTTTTAACACTATATAAATCCAACATTTACTGAGATAAAAATCAGATTAAACTTTCGCACTTTTCATCAAATTAATCATGGCGGTGAAGACAAGCAACCTGGTTATCGTACTGTGGCTTTGCATGGCGGTTTGCGTCAGTGCTCTCCAACCGGAGGTAGATTTTCACGGCGGTGAAAGCTCAGCTGTTTCTTTCTTCGCCGGAGGAAAATTGTTTACCCACTTTAACCTTAGGAAACTTCTGCATCAAGACTGCCCATTTTGCCCTGGATGCGGTTGTCTGCCAACCGACGACTGTCGCCACTGCTGCGAATTTAAGAGATGCTAATAAGTTCGCCTCAGTTTGTAATAAATACATGAATTTGTGTTCTTACGTTATATATGCGGTTTTCTGCGTTTCATCTCATAATAAAAGTTTGATCATATGTTTTGAATAGTTTAATTTGTTAATATATTTTATGCCTTCAGCCAGAAGATACGAAGGCACACTTTATGTGCTTATGAATTTGTTGTGCTTTATTAAAATTTTAATAAATGCACAACAAATGCACAAGTTCTTCATGCACAAACCATGTGTAATAAGCGTGCTTTAATTTTATTGTTGAGATTTATAAGTGTTTAATCAAATTAATAGTTTTACTCTGATGGAATTTTTTTACTAAATTGTGGTTTGAACTTTCAAGAATACAACTAAATTGAAAAAACAAAATCATGCATTCAAATATGATTTTGAAAGCAGCGATTTTCATTTTCTCCAATCCCAAAATAGGAGTATCAAAGTAAAAGAGGGAACATTTGATTTTGAATTCAGTACGTCCAAGTTTCAAAGCGATTCTACAAACTGATCTTCGGATCTTTTCCCCCAGCTTAGGGTTGTCAGAATATTTGATGATTTGAGCCGCAATATTTGATGATTTTTATAAACGAAAACCGATATATATATATATATATATATATATGTCCAGTAAATGTGCAGTGCCAAACTTTTATTAATAGAATGCTTTGACTTTTGAGATTTTAATTCGTGCAGCATGCACACGCACCAAAACATTGACGCACGAATATTGAACAATTTTTTGTTTCCCAAATTTAATACCTCTAATAAAAAGATTCATATTTTTGTACGTCAATTTCAAGAATAGCAGCTACTGATGAGATTTATTTTTATAATCCCAAAATTGGAGTATAAATTAAAAACAAGTGAACATTTGATTTCTCATTTAGTATCATCAGCTCAAGAGGCTAAAGTCATCTGGAAAGATCGATTCAAACAACTGATTCTGAATCAGGCGAGCTTCAGGGCGAAGAGAATGGCGACGACCACTGCGAATCTGATAGAGCTCGAGAAGCAGAACCGGGAGATGCAGATGGCGAATGTGATAAACAGCTTGAAGATTTGAATGAGATTGAACTCATGTTGGTGGATTTCTTTCTGTGCAGTTTATTAATAATCCAAGATTAATTAACGTCTTAAATTAGAGTTCATTAAGATCAATTTTTGGTAATTCAAATTCTAAAGTAAATAATTATAAAAAGTGAATATCGTGCACGGTTAGTGCATGTCTACGTGATTCGTGCAGTTGTTAAATGCTATTTCAAAATGGAAAAATAAAAATAAAATTAAAACCCTCATGCAAAAACGTTTGCCTTAAGTTTTTAATTCGTTTCATGCTTTGTGCATGCATACGTTTGTTCTTAATGGTTCTATTAGTGGTTCTATTCATATTTCTTAATGCATAATTGTTTGTTTAATTTAAAATAGTTTAGAACAAATCCATTCAAATAAGTTTATAACAATTTAATTTCGATAATATAAATTGGGAGAATATGATGTCTAACTTTCGTAAATCAATATTAACTTTTACAAAGCGTAGCTGATGATAGATAATAAGGGAGATGACTCGGATCTAAGTCACTTTCCAGGAAGTTGACTGCTCACGTGACCAGAGGCGGTGACGAGGCATTATGATGAGGAAAAAGGAGGTCTAAGACGCCTATAAATAGAGGGCACAATCATCCATTCTAGGTAAGTTCTCTAACTCTTGAATACAGAGTTTTATCTTTCCTTTCACTACACGAAATCTCATCATCACACCGGAGCTGCTACCCTCGGGTGGCTCCGGGGGTCTGTTTTGCAGGTTTCGGACGAAGAGTTCCTTAACAAGTCTCATCCGAGGCCCAGGAGCTCGGACAGTCAGGCGTCCTTAGCGAGCGGTCTGCATACTTCACCAACCATCTACATCTCGAATCCCTCAGATACATCAATTATCTGAGGCATCAATTACTGGAGCGATTTTCCCTGCATCAGTAGCTTTCTCGAATTCAAATCACTTCGATCGACAGTTCTATTTGTAATTTTATAATATTATATTTCTATGATGAAAGACAGTAAACTGGGTAATTTATTTTGTTTTAAATGTTATTTTTAGTAATCTTGGACTGCATATAGTAAAGGACTTTTTAACTCAATTTCCAAAAAGTACTAAATAAAATTCTAGTATTTTGTATTGAAATATTTTGACGATAAGTATAATATTGTTGGTATGAATTTATGATATTCGATTATATAATTATTTATAGCTCTATTACAAATACGTATGGAATTCTAGTATATATAAATATGTATAATTCTAATATGTATGAAATTCTAGTTTTTCTTTTCAACATATTTATTTACTAGTTTATTTATGATATCAAATTTTTGTGCACTCCAAACCGGACAGGTCCTTAGGTGGTTTAATAGGTCCCAGCGAACATGGCCCAAAATTCTATTATTAGTTATTATATATGTATATTTAATTAAAATTTTAGATTTTAGATTTATTCATTTCCCGTTAAAAATTTCTATATCTTCTTCTTCTCTGAATTTTTATTATTTTAATTAAATTATTTAATACATGTTTCAATTTTCAAGTCTCCTACATTTAATTTCATTAATTCTCGAATTACTCCGTGAAATGAAATAACCAAAATTTCACTAGTGAAATCTTAACCGGTCCAATTTAACCGTCTAATTTTACCTATTTATATCAAATGTCGGTTGTCTCTCTCCATCATCTCTAAAATTCTTTCAGAAATCCAAAATCTAGTGCAAATCCATTGATTTGTTCTATTTTCATATAAATATTCAGACTTTGTTCTTTCGAATTATGTTCAGTTAGTACAATCTTAAGCAAATCGAACATATATAAATCACTGGTTGCCAATATATTTAGGAGTCTCATTTTTATTTGTACAGGTACTCCAAAATGTTAGGGATGGCCTTGACCCGAATATAAAATCCTAGATCCGCTGGGCTAACTTCGTGCGAATTGTCAAGATGTGGTATTTATTGTCTCCAAAGTCGACGGATTGTTTCATTGTTGTTTCAATATAGATTTTGATTTAAAATTGTAAAGACGAAAAAGCTAATCTCAATGTTTTTCTCATAATCGGATAAGCTCCGGATCATAAAGACCTTTGTGGTCAGGCCACCTCTCGGCGACCAATTCTGGATATCTGAGGTCTACACCAAAATCTGCACTCTGCTAATCGGCCGGCCACGCTGATATCTTCTGAGCTTTTCTTGAACGACGGCAACATGGAGAGCCACCGCGAAATCGAGAACTTGCGGGTTCGGGTCAGGCAAGATTGAGAGAACTACGTACTGGTCCGCGACTGAGATCAAAGGAGGAACGAAACTCCAGGGATCATCACCGGACTTCACGGTGAGTACATTGATGCGTAGAATATCTAGATGGTAGAGTATCTATGATGCTGGTTTGGTTTTGGTCGAATTTTGATGTTTTAGTCGAATATGTTGATGTTTTGAAGAATGGATTGTGGATTCCGAAAGCTTTGTGATTTGTAGGAAATATGGTGATCGTGCGCACTTTTTTTTTTTTTTTTTAATTGGTGATCGATCGTGTACGTGTGCCACATACATTGGCAACATATGATATACGTACATAAACTTGCTAATTTTATACTTAAATTAGGATTTTATTTTTGAAAGAAATAGGCCCTGTTTACCAGAGCTTATCCGTAGATCAGTTCAGTTCAGTTCAATTCAGATCAGTTCAATTCAGTTCAGTTCAGTTCAGTTCAGTGAAAATGCAATTTGATGAAATTCAGGTTAATTCAGTCATGCTGATTCCATTTTTCAATACATCAATTTTCAGTTCAGTTCAATTCAGTTCAGTTCAGTTCAGTTCAATTCAATTCAGTTCAGTTCAGTTCAGTACATCAAGAAATAACCTCTAGTAAACAGGGCCATACTTTAATCAGGATTTAAACAAATGCATAATTAAGTTGTTCATGCACAAACCACGCTCAATAAGTGGAGAAAAAGACACTTTTATTCTAGATTATGAAACCCATGGAGATAATAGGGGTGGTTTTGGGTTGCTGGATACTTTTGGGGAAGTCGCATTTGCTGAATGGACTTTCTTTATTTATTTAACTTTTTAATTTTCGGTAAATCTGAGTTGGCACATACATACGTGGAAATTCTTTTTTTTTAATATTTTTAATTAAAATATTATTTGTTTTTAAAATATTTTTAATTAACACATCTCCGAACGGATCGGGCTGAGCCGAACTCGAACTCTCCAGGCCAGATCCGCAGAAGCTGCGTTATTGATGAAGTAATTAGGAACGGGTGTTGTGGAATGTGTTGATGGTTTGTATTCGTCAGATGGTTAGTTGATTTGATGCTAGCTGAATCAATATTTTGAGTGATTGCTGCTTTTTTGTTAAAGCTTGAAACTTGTTTTATGTTAAAGCTTGAACGTGTTTTGTTGGTTTTGTATGGAATTGTTAGATGATTTCTTGAGTACAAATTGCTAACTAGAGAAATTTGTTAGACTTATTTGCATCCAAAAGTAAATATTTTGCCCTACTTCAAGAAAGCACTCCAATAACTGTTGCTTTCACTGCTTCTAACTTCAACTAATTCCTTGTTATTATTATTCAAAATAATTTAGTCAAGCTAATTAAGAAAGACCTGTTGGTAAAATAATGCGAGTAGTTTACGTGCTACTAAATTGTGCAGGGCCAAATTTTTATTAATACAAATTTTAACTATATAACATAAAACTAAATTTCTTATCACCATTGTACTATACTAGAACGTTGGTGTGTGGAATAGTTTGTATGTATTTATAAAATGTACAGTTAAAAAATGAAGGTTAAAAAAGTAACAAAATAGTAAAAAACCAACCACATACCAAATACACTGGCATTCGTAGCGTTTTTATTTTGGCGGAAAGTTGGGTAAAAAAAAACCATTAAACCAAACACTTTTTTATCGCGTACATTAGCTTGTTTGACCGGATAAAAAAGCCAACAACCAAAAGCTAGTAAAAAAGCTAATAAAAAGCCAGAGCCAAACGGGGCCATAGTATAAAATATTCTTATCAACTTTCTCTACAAATTTCACGTAACTATTCAGATTAATAAGTAAATTCACATCTTGTTTGCCAGAGCTCATCTGTAGATCAGTTCAATTCAGTTCAGTGAAAGTGTAATTTGATGAAATTCATATCAATTCAGTTATGCTGATTCCATTTTTCAATACATTAATTTACACTTCAGTTCAGTTCAGTTCAACTCAGTACACCAAGAAATAAGTTACAGCAAATAGGGCCTAAATTTGAAGGTCTTGAATGAATGTTGAAGGTTTTGAGAATTTCTTGGGCCTACAATTAAATTTAACAAAAACTTGAATCCAAAATTTATTATTCAAAACTTAAGGGATTTAAATGATATAAAAAATGTTAATTGAATCCTAAATTTAATGAGGGATGATTAAGTAAATTTATCAATAAATGGGTTGTGGATTTAGGATATTGGATTGTGGAAATATATTTTGTGTTACTTAATTACTAAATCAATATAAAATTAAATTACATTAAGAATAAAAGTAATCTTACAGGATCCTGAGCCTAAAAGTAGCCACAATTTGATTAAATTTTTTCTTAACCTTTCAAAAAGTGTTCAACGAGAACACTCAGTATTACAGCCATAACAAGGGCAAGTGCACCAGCAAGGATGCAAGAAACAAGTGCACCAGTTTGCCTTAAACTTATTCGGAGTTGCGCCGCTTATTTGCGTAACTTTCCGGCTGCTTATCGCCGGTCGGAGACCCTCAAGCTCCACCGCCGTGCTGTTTGTTGTCGCCGATGCTGCGTCGAAGTTCGCCGAGACGACCAAAATCAGAAAGAACGATAGAGAGAGTTTCTGGATGGATAATCTTGCCATTTTAATGTCTGGTTAAACACTAGAAGAAGTTGATTCACATATATAGGCATATATATAGGCTTTTATATATAATCACATAGTATCAAAGTTCAGTTTCAATATCCCTGACCCTTAGCTTACGTATGACATGCCATGAGTAATTGTTTTTAATTATTAATTATTATATATAGCCTTATTTTATTGTAAATCAAGAGCCTTATATATAGCCTTATTAATTATAATTACTCTGACTAAATTAGTTAAGTCCAGATCCATGTTTTGTTATAGTTATAGTTCTAGTTCTATTCAATTGAATTTGCATCAGTAGTATTCAATATTCAGTTGATGTTCCTTAAATTCAATTAAATTTATTCGATTATATATGGTTGAATTCACATCACTTTTATTTAGTTTATCTTTTTAAGATTTTAGTTTTATTTTTGTTATGATCCTGGAATTGCATGAACATCTATAAAACTGAGTTCTTTATGCATCTGTAGATATAAATTATAGTAATTGATGTTTACTATGTGCATAGTAATGTTTCAGATTCTTTTAGCATGGCCTCCCAAAATTAGTATCATTTTTATCGTTTCTTCCTTTTGAGAAAATTAAATGGCATCGCTTCGGCTTGCCTCCCAGATGAACCTCGTCCCTTGCCGCAAGAAATCTTAACTAATATATATGATGACTCTCTACCTTCTTGATGCACTATTTTCATCAACATATATTCATCACTATTGAGATTAATCTCACTAAATGATCATGAAAAGATCAGTTTTAAAAGTAAGAATATCAATACATGAAAGGAAAATATCAGAAATAATATATTGAATGATTATTGTAGTTAATAGGTAAAAGTTCAGGTTCGAATGTGAGAAATTCAATATTTGTCTCCGATCTCAATTGAAACTGGTCTCAATAGGAGAGCTTCTCCGGTTTAAAACACATCGATACATAGAGAGAATGAAATTTTTATTAAAATTAATCGTGGACTTTTATCTATCAATTTGTACTTAGATCCTGTTTGCTCGAGCTTATTATTTCTCATGAACTAAATTGAACTGAAGTGAACTTAACTAAAGTAAAAAGTAATGTATTGGAAAATAGAATCAGCATGACTGAATTAACTAGAATTTCATCAAATTACATTTTCACTGAACTGAACTGAACTAAATTGACTTGAATGAACTGATTTATCTAAGCTCTGCAAACAGTGCCTAAGAGTGATCTTGATATTTTCAATCGAGAAATAGATAATATCGCCGTAAATTCAAAGTCAAAAAAATTCCAACAATTATAATGAGCCTGTTAGTTAAGGATGGGGATATTAATTTTCTGTAAAATGGTCAACTAATTTAATTTCCTTGATCAAATTTGTCTATGGCATTTTTTCACTATTTAAGCAATTTAATCTATATTCTTTCATAACTGGCAACCATCTTAGCTTGAATTTGTTTTCAAATCGCTGTCAAATTACACACTAATATCAATATTTCAGTTTGGATATACGTAAGTTGGCATTTTGTTGAAATATTGATGCCCAGTTTGAAGGAGACATATTTAACCCTATATCAGTATTCAGCTATATAAATCCAACATTTACAGAGCTCCAAAAATCAGATTCATCAAATTAATCATGGCTGTGAAGACAAGCAACCTGTCTATCGTACTGTGGCTTTGCATGGCGGTTTGCGTCAGTGCTCTCCAACCGGAGGTAGATTTTCACGGCGGTGAAAGCTCAGCTGTTTCTTTCTTCGCCGGAGGAAAAATGTTTACCCACTTTAACCTTAGGAAACTTCTGCATCAAGACTGCCCATTTTGCCCTGGATGCGGCTGTCTGCCAACCGACGACTGTCGCCACTGCTGCGAATTTAAGAGATGCTAATAAGTTCGCCTCAGTTTGTAATAAATTGTCAATCGATCATGACATAAATTTGTGTTCTTACGTTATATATGTGGTTTTCTGCCTTTCTTCTTTATTTATTTATTTATTTAAAACCAGCTTAGCTGGAGGGATTTTTATTTGGCTCCCTAAACCATAAGTCTCAAAAGTCTTGATAAATTACAATAAGTCCAAGAAAAACCCCAGCAAGTTGGGATGAAAAAACTTGAGGTTCAAGAGAAACCCCAACTATTTGGGATGAAAAAACTTGGGAAATTAAGACCAAGGAAATTGAGACTACAGTTTATAGATTCTAATCTATATCTACTCAACCAATCCAAGTTTGTGAACAAAAGGTTACCCAGTTGAACATATGTTTGCTATGGTGAGGATATCATTACAAGGAGAAGGTTTGTGATTATCAAGATGAACCTGACAGAGCACAGATTTGCCACTTGAATGTGATTAGAAACTACAAACATTCCTGGTAAGGTAACTGTATCATAGATCAAGATATATAATTTTGTTTTACATTGAGCCATTGCTTTAAGATGACTTTCCAATATCTCCAATGCTGGCTATGGGTGGATGGAAACTGTTGTTTTTTATGTTGCCTGAGAAGATGTGTTTCATCCTGTTTCCTCCATTGTTGAATAAATTGATGTCCTTCATAGTACTTATCTTTCACCACAAGGCCGTATCCCTGAAACAAAATAAAGAAAAGGCCAGTAGAGAGAACCAAATGATCACGAGATGATATAAAAGAGCTTTAGAGTTATACACCTATTTTTTGAAGCTCATTTCAAAGTTCAAATAGGTTCTATCTGTGTTGTTCCTCCTCATCCTTCCTTTAAAACCTGCCACATAAACAACATAGCAGCAGTATGTATCCAGAACTCCCACCAAAAAAAGAGGTCAATTTGATCTGATGTTTTGGATTCTGGTGGTGTTGCCTTTGTTTCAGGTTTTATTTATCAAACATAAAGTTGATTATAAAGAATGTAGACGTAGATGATACAAAATACAGGATGGACATATATACATAGATGAATACAATCTTAATTAAGGTTTCGTGCGAGTTTTCATGTTAGTCCCTTTCAAGTTTCAATATATATGCGTGCCAATTGTGTGTGCAATTAGTTATAGATCATCGAAACTAATTAATATACTGTAATCATCATTAGAATAATTTAATTTGTTAATATATTTTATATAGGACCTTCACCCGAAAGATCTGAAGGCACGCTTTATGCGCGTGGTTCATGCACAAAAAACTTATGCATTTGTTGTGCTTTATTAAAATTTAATTGCTTATATAATTTAAATAAATGCACAACAAATGCACAAGTTCTTCATGCACAAACCATGTGTAATAAGCGTGCTTTTATTGTTGAGATTCATAAGTGTTTATTCAAATTAATATTTTCACTTGGATGGAAATTTTTTTACTAAATTGTTTCTCAAGATTTGTTCAACCATTAATTAACTACAATGGTTTGAACTTTCAAGAATACAACTAAATTGAAAAGACAAAATCATGCATTCAATATGATTTTGAATGCAGCAATTTTCATTTTCTCCAATCCCAAAATAGGAGTATATATCAAAAAGTAAAAGAGGGAACATATGATTTTGAATTTAGTACGTCAAATTTCAAAGGGATCATCTGAAAACATCGATTCTACAAACTGATCTTCGAAACTTTTCCCCCAGCTTAGGGTTGTCAGAATCTAATGTTTTGAGCAACATTATTTGAAGTTTTTGATAAACGAAAACCGATATCTATATGTACAGTAAATGTGCAGTGCCAAAATTTTTATTAATAGAATGCTTTGACTTTTGAGAATTTCGTGCATGCACACGCACCAAAACATGGACGCACGAATATTGAACAAATTATTTTTCCCCAAATTTAACACCTCTAATAAGATTCATATTTTTGTGTAATTACAAGTACGTCAATTTCTTGGGTAGTGCGATGGCAAAAAATGGAAAATTCAAGAATAGCAGCTTCTGATGAGATTTATTTTTATAATCCCAAAATTGGAGTATAAATTAAAAACAAGTGAACATTTGATTCTCATTTAGTATCATCAGCTCAAGAGGCTAAAGTCGTCTGGAAAAGATCGATTCAAACAACTGATTTTGAATCAAGCGAGCTTCAGGGTGAAGAGAATGGCGACGGCCACTGCAAATCTGATAGAATCGGGAGATGCAGATGGCGAATGTGATGAACAGCTTGAAGATTTGAATGAGATTCTGATGCTGGAGATTGAACTCATGTTGCTGGATTTCTTGCTGCGCAGGTTATTAATAATCCAAGATTAATTAAGGTCTCAAATTAGAGTTCATTAAGATCAATTTTTTGGTTATTCAAATTCTAGTGCTAATAGCGCACGTCTACGTGATTCGTGCAGTTGTTAAAAATGAAAAAATTAAAATAAAATAAAAACCCTCATGCAGAAACGTTTGCCATAAGTTTGTAATTCGTTCATGCTTTGTGCATACGTTTGCTCTCAAGTACAAACGTCAATTATTCTTATGATAGATTAATTTAATTAGATATGTATGCGTGCACAATAAAATGATACACTTTTATAACTATTTTGTAAGTTGTTTATTAATCATAAGCTGAATGCGTGCACTAAAGATGTGCGTAATAGGACGTGCACACTAAGCCAAAATATAAAATAATAAGGAAAAAAGTGAAAAGATATTGCCCAAAATCTGAAAGATCAAAGCGAATAAAAACACCAGGCTTAAAATATAATAGATCAAATCAAACAAAAAAAGATTAAACTCAAGTAGAAAAACATTAGGCTCAAACAAAAATAACTCAAATAATTAAAATAATTGTTTAGTAACTCCAATTTTGTAGAAAATTGTCTACTTTTTGGTCTGCCATTACAGTAAAGTGCCCTTATTTGGGTTTAACTTGCAAGTGCATGTGACTTTTTAAAAATTAGATTTTGGTAACTAATATTCCTAAACAATAATTATAAAATTGATGAATATATTATTTTTTAGAAACGTGGTTATATATATATATATATATATATTTTGCTCACCCTTCATGCACGTGTAGTGTAGTGTACTATAAAATTATATCAGATGAAAACGATGCTTTATTGATCTCATAAATATATAATATATAGATAAGATAGCTTGTAGCCTAATCTAACCTAATCTAAATACAATAAGGTAATATGTAGACAAAATTCACATATATAATATTCTTCTTATTCCGTAATATGTACGTTCATCGTTGAGCAAGAAGAACACGAACAATTTTGAAACGTTGGGCCCATAATCAACGATATTAACCGTTATTCTCATGCAACAAAAAAGAATTCTACCAACAAAAAAATCCAGAAATGTTTGTAAAGTCTAAATATAATATTTTAAATCAAATGAGAAATTAAATAATGAAATGTTTAAATTCACTTCTGTATTTTGTCCAATTATTTTAAACTTATTAATTACTTTATATGATTAATTATCTAATACAATAAACATATATAGGACGTGCTTATTAATTACTTTATATAAATAATTCCCATTTCTCCCAACAGCTTGGCTTTAACCCCTAAAGAAGAGATTCTGAGAGCAGACGCCTTCCGATCAAGTCGAAACAGCACGAGCCTCGAGCACAGATCGCCGGCAACTCAGACCCACGCCGTAGCCGGTGACCGTTCGCCGGTGATACCCACAACACGCACCGAAAGTTTCGCCACGTGTGAGTCTGTGACAGCACTAATTCAACCACGTGTCCGTTGAGGTTGATCTGTTGCAGCCGGCCGGACACGCGTCTTACGTATTTCCGATCTGTTTCATCTTAATTTTGAATAAGCATATAGTGCACAATATTTTGTTATCTTTACTCGTTTTCTTCTAAATTATAAACTGCATGCAAAAAAAAATTAAAAATTGTAAACTTGTAGTTTACTGGATTATGTATTTTCTTGCATGCAAAAATAAAATTAAAAAAATTATAAACTGCATTTTCGTGCAGTTTACTATATTATGTATTTTCGTGCATGTTTCGTACGGTTGCTTTGCCCTTTCAATAAATCTGCTTTTGATTTTTTGTTTCTCAATATACGTGCCAATTGTGTGCAATTACCTGTGTTAATTATTTCTATAAATTAAATGAAAAACACATGCATTTAATTTGATTTGAAAGTGAACTTTTTATTTTCTAATCCCAAAATAGGAGTATAAATTAAAAAGAAATGATCATTTGAATATTTCTCATCAGCGGCTAATTAGGTCATCGGAAAACATCGATTCCAAGAACTCATCTTCATCACTTTTCTTCTGTCAAGGTGCGCAACAAACTCTGCTTTGGATCAATTAGTAATATATATATAAGTCAGAATTCGGTGAAAATTCCAATAAAATATAAACTAAAACTGATAAAAGGAAACATGGAACAATATATATATACATACAGTTTCTACAAAATAAATTGCGCATTTTTGTAACCAATACTTTGACTATTGAGATTTTCGTGTGTGTGTATGCACGCACGCACCAAGTAGTGCGGTTGAGAATGCAAAATAAAAATCTTGGTACATTTCTGCACCTAATAAATTCATAAATCAAATATCTTAATATTTGAAATTAGTTATGCGTAATTGTTCTTTCTTACTAATTAACTTGACTATATTATTTAGAAAAATTGAAGTAGTGCGCTAATTGCACGTGGTTCGTGCATGAAGATCATATGCGTGCATTTGTATATACAAAAATTCTAATTAAAAATATTAAAACGTGAACATTCATCGGATGGATTAGAAAACGCACGTCAGTGTTTTGGAATGATGCATTATGAGCGCACAAAGAGTATTTACAAAATTAGTCGGTGATTTTTTTTTGTGTGTTAGCAAAATTAGCATGTGAAATTTCAAAAACCCCATTTCGAAAATGGCATATTCGATTTCTTAATCAATTATCACTTGAACAGAATTGCTCCTTTTAGCCGCTAAATACATATAGTACAACACCAAAACTGAATAACACGCCATTTTGAGATTCTTGGTTGCTCTCTCGAAACCTCCTTTCTTCCGGTTGAATTCAGCCTCTCAATATAACATCTCTTGATTCCTATTGTCTCTGCACAATCTAATAACATTACTCAAAAACTTCATCAAAAACCATAATCCTATAAAAACCTAAGAGTCTACAATCAATGAATATCAACTGCCTAACATTTAAAATGCCTCCGAGGACAGCGAGGAGAATTTCTCATTCTTAAGTTTTGTTAAGAATGAGAAATTCTCCTCGCTGTACTGAACAAAACTGAATTGAATTGAACTGAATTGAATTGAAAATTAATGTATTGAAAAATGGAATCAGCATGACTCAACTAACCTGAATTTCATCAAATTACAATTTCACTGAATTGAACTAAACTGAACTGAACTGATCTAGAGATAAAGCTCCGGCAAACAGGGCCTTATTTATTTGACTATTAACAAGAACACAGTTAAATTTCAATTTGCAAAGATGGTGATAAATTTTATTTAGTTTAATTCAGTTCAGTTTGATGAAATTCAAGTTAATTCAGCCATGCTGTTTTTTTTTCGATATATTAATTTTCACTTCAGTTCAGTTGAATCCAATTCTATTCAGTTTAGATCAGTTCAGTTTAATTAAGAAATGAATAAACTCTAGCAAACAGGCTCTGGGCTGAATATATATTATGAATTCATCCAATTGTCTTTTTTCATGCTTTATGTTTTTTACTTTCTTTGAAACATTTTTATGGTTTAAATTTAATCACCTAGAATGATTAGTCACAACTCACAACTCACAAGTGATCCAATGCATCGCTGAATTAGATAAACTTGACACTGTTGATTCTCCGGTGTTAAAGTAATTTCCAAAGCTGATTTGTATTAGGAGTTCCCAATCTATATATAGTACAAGAGAGCCCCTATAACTAAATAAGAAACATCTAGACACATAAGTGCAATATACATAGAACACTATTTTAATCATCATCTAAACTTTCTATTGTCACACCCCCCTCAAGCAAAGCGTCGGGTTGACCGAAACGCGCAGCTTGGACCGAAAGAAATCAAACAGAGCTCGATGCAATCCTTTGGTGAAAATATCTGCAACTTGAAACGAAGTGGGGACATGTCCAACACGAAGTTTGCCAATAGCCACCAGTTCTCGCACAAAATGGTAGTCAATATCAATATGCTTGGCGCGCTTATGAGCGACAGGATTCTCAGCAAGAAAGATAGCACTGTTATTGTCACAAAGCAGCAAAGGAGGACCCTGCAATGGAAATTGAAGATCACGGAGAAGATGAATCAACCAAACAACCTCCGAAGCAGTGTTGGCGAGAGCCCGGTACTCCGATTCCGAACTCGAACGAGAAACGGTGGGCTGTTTCTTTGCGCTCCACGAAACCAAATTACCACCAAGAAAGACCGCATAGCCATAAGTGGATCGACGCGTCTCTAAGCAACGGGCCCAGTCAGCATCGGAGTAAGCAATAATCTCAGAAACACCACCAGTATCAAAGGTCAGACCACAATGCTGAGTACCACGAACATACCGAAGAATGCGAGTGACAGCAGAGAAATGATCTTCACGAGGATCCTGAAGAAACTGACTCACGGAATTAACCGCAAAAGCCAAGTTCGGACGAGTGATGGTAAGGTACTGAAGAGCTCCAACTAACGAGCGATACAACGTAGGATTGTGAAACGGACCACTCGTACTACTACGGAGCTGTGATAAGGGCAAAAATGGTGTAGAGACTGGAGAAGCATCCGACATTCCAGCCCGCTGAAGAATGTCCCTGGCATACTTGGCCTGTCCTAAAAACAGTCCAGTGGCGGTAGGGGTGACCTCCAGACCAAGAAAATAGCTAAGAGAACCAAGATCCTTAACCGAAAATTCGCGATCAGCACGAGCAATGAACTGACGAATGGCAACACCATCATTTCCGGTAAGGATGATATCATCAACATAAACAAGAAGGTAAAGAACAACAGAGCCTCGAGAAAACACAAACAAAGATGGATCCGACAGACTGCCAATAAACCCCAACTGCCGAACAAAAGCACTGAACCTGTCAAACCATGCTCTAGGCGCCTGCTTGAGCCCATAGATAGCTTTCCGCAAACGACAGACATACTGAGGATGAGCAGAATCCTGATAGCCAGCCGGCTGAGCCATGAACACAGGAGTATCAAGAACACCATTGAGAAAGGCATTCTTGACATCCAACTGATGTAACGGCCACTTCCTCATAGTGGCTATGGCAAGAACAGTACGAACAGTGCTAGCCTTAATAACAGGGCTAAAAGTGTGTTCAAAATCAAACCTTGGAATCTGAGAATAACCCTGTGCCACCAGACGAGCTTTAAACCGATCAATAGTGCCATCCTGTCGATATTTCAGCCGATAGACCCATTTAGATCCAACAATATTGACACCTGGAGGACAGGGCACCAGATCCCAAGTCTGTTGATGGCGAAGAGCAGTCATTTCTTCGTCCATGGCAGACACCCATCTGGAATCTTTAACCGCAGCTCGATAAGTGCGAGGCTCGCTTTGAACAAGAAGCTCAGCAACCAACCCCGTTGACACAAAATCTGGTCCAAGATCACGAGCAACACGTGTCCCATCCTGATTGCGAGTGATCATCGGATGAGCACGAGGCACAGGAGAAGTCGGAGAAGCAGTAGTAGAGGAAGCATCCGATGCAGAAGTGGGACTGAAATCAGATGAAGCAGGTGTGCCAACAGAAGACTCAGATAGAGAAGCAGGAGAAATAGGTGATCTAGGTGGAGTGACAGGGTTATCATCAACTGGAAGAACAGGAGGAGCAGCTACCGGAGATGAAGACGAGGACACAGGGCACAAAGAACAAGAAGAATGTGGCAATGCTGAAGTGAGCTCAGTGTCAATAGGTGGCAGTCCTGGATCAGTGGGATCCAAAAAGGAGGAAACATCTAGAGAGGTAAAGGAGGCCTCTGAAGATGTATTAGAGAATGGAAAGTGGGATTCATCAAATCGAGCATGGCGAGACATATAAATCCGTCCAGAAGCAGTATCCAAGCACTTAAACCCCTTATAGTGTGAACTATATCCAATGAAGACACATGGAAGACTTCGAGGAGAAAGTTTGTGAGCTGCAGTGGGTCGAATATAAGGGAAAACTCGGCATCCAAAGGAATGAAGATTGGAGTATTCTGGAGGCCGGCTAAAGAGCACCTCATAAGGAGATATATTGTTCAAAACAGGAGTGGGGAGACGGTTGATGGTGAAGACCGCAACACCAAACGCATCATCCCAGTGGGAAAGTGACATGTGAGAATGAAGTAGCATGGATAGTCCCATTTCCATGATATGTCTGTGCTTCCGTTCAGCCCTGCCATTTTGTTCAGGAGTATAGGGACATGACACTTGATGATGAATGCCCCTAGTACCAAAGTGAGATTGCAGTCAGGAATTGATGAATTCAGTTCCACCATCGCTCTGAAAGACTTTTACACGAGACGAAAATTGATTCTCTACAAGTGCCTCAAACTGGAAGTACACGTCCACAAAATCAGATTTTCGACGAAGAGGGTAAAACCAGGTAAAACGCGAATAGTCATTGACAAAAACAGCATAATAAGCAAATCCATTTCCAGATAAAACCGGAGAAGGCCCCCATAAATCACAATGTATCAAATCAAGAACATGACTGGCACGCTTAGAGTTCTCAATAAAAGACAATTTCTGCCCCTTTGCCATAGCACAAGGCTCACAAATACCAGGTTTAGGGAGCACAGAAGTAAGGGATAAAAAACCATTCTTATTCAACAAAGAAACAGTACTGAAAGACACATGTCCCAGACGAGCATGCCAAATCTCAAAGGACGCTCTATTATTATTCTGCCTAACAAACGAAACAAGTGCCTCTTCACCACGATTCAGCACATAGAGTCCATCCTTACAGTGTCCCCGCCCCAGAATTGCCTTGGTGACCTTGTGCTGAATGACAAAAGATTGATCATCAAAGGTAATTAAGGCACTAAGATCCCGAGTAAGCTTACTGATCGACAACAGATTCTTAGCAATATCGGGTACAAGCAACACATCAGACAAATGCAGATTAGGGCTAACTCTAACATCACCAACAGCAGCAATAGAAAGTGAAGCACCATTACCAACAGAGACAAGAGCGTTACCAGTATAAGGGGTGACACTCGACAGGTTCGAAGTAGAAGAGCTCATGTGATTTGTCGCTCCGGAGTCCACAAACCAGTCTGAAGCAACAAAGGATGGAGCAGGCGAAGCAGAAGGTTGGAACTGCGGAGAGGGATAAGGCAGATATGGCGGAGCAGAGGGTGAGTACTGAGGTGCAACGAGAGCCTGCTGAGCTGAAGGAGCCTGAAACACGGGATTTGCATACGGCTGAAACTGCTGAGCAACATGAGCCTGAACTGAATGAGGGACCTGACCAATCTGAGCCAAATAAGGTGGATACTGCTGAGGGGCATAGGATTGGACAGCCGGAGACATAGTACGCTGAATAGAGGAGGGACATTGACTCGAAATGTGCCCGAAACCTTCACAAGTAAAACACTGAATCTGAGTGCCTGTAGCTGCTGTTCTGGACCACTGACCACGACCAGAGGACCGCCAGGGAGGACGACCACCACGCCGACCGCCGGAACGCCCCTGTCCGGCCGCGCGTGGGCGCCACGCGCCACCACCACGCGCGGGTGCAGCGGGCGCGTGGGCCCACGCGCCTTCGTTCTGCTGCAGCTGCTGGCCAAACTGGACGGGCTGCTGCTGCTGGGCGGCCTGCTGCTGTTCAGTGGCCATGAAAACAACGGGACCAGTGCCTAATCCTTGCACCGGACCCTTCGTGCGCTCCAAATTAAGCAAAAAAGCCTCGTATCCCTTTGCCTCTTCAACCGCGTTAGCATAAGCGGGCAAAGGAGGATGGGCAGCGATGGGGGCACTAAAATCCTTAAACTCAAGACCCAACGCAGTAAGAAACCAAAGCAATTTCTCACGATTCGTAGCAGGTTCACCCATAACAGACAATTGATCAAAAATCCGCATAAAAGCAAGATGGAGATCATGAACTATACCAGTTTTGCGGATGAGAGAAGCCTGTTGACGAAGAGTGAAGGTGGCGATCGCAGTGCCATGTTGATAAGCAGTGGCGAAAGCATCCCACATGTCCTTTGCGGTAGTACACTGAAAGACCTCATTTTTGGCATCGGGGGAGAGAGAAGCATAGAGAATGCTACACAACCTTTGATCATCAAGCACCCATGAATCATAGGCTGCCTTGGCGGAGTCATACGCTGCCTGGACACCCTCAGCTTCGGCAGAATCGGGCGGCGTAGAGGAGGAGGAAGCCGGAATCTGCAACACCGGAATAGCGGGACACGGAGTGGAGCCATCAAGATGGCCAAACAAACCCTGAGGACGAAGCACATACTGAACCTGTTGCTTCCACTGCAAGTATGTTGTGGAATCAAGTTTGGTGTTGAGAAGATGAATGATCGTGTTGAGGGAGAGCTTGTCTTCGGCCATGTCGTCGGGAAAAAAAAGGGAGAGGAAGAGTTTTCCGATGAAGGAAGATGAAGGGGAGGGGACGGCAGCTTGAAGGAGGGAGAGAGAAGGTTTTGGAAACTTTTGAGTTTCAGAAAGGGGGAAGATTAACCGTGGCGACTGATACCATGTTAAAGTAATTTCCAAAGCTGATTTGTATTAGGAGTTCCCAATCTATATATAGTACAAGAGAGCCCCTATAACTAAATAAGAAACATCTAGACACATAAGTGCAATATACATAAAACACTATTTTAATCATCATATAAACTTTCTATTGTCACATCCGGGACCAAATGCCATATATATATATATATATATATATTCGTACAGTTTCTGTATAGTATATAGTATTAATCGCTCCATATATATTCGTTCATGTATTTTCTTGATATTTTTTAATTACAAATTCTCATTTGACACATACACCAAGTACAATAAGAGACCGTTATCGGTTGAAGTTGTCATTATCGAACTTTAACCCCACCGCCGTTGTTAGATTTAAGGTTGTTGGTATCGCTAGACCTCATCAATCGGCTGATCACATGGATTGACTCGAGACTGAGCTTCAGTATGAATGTGTACGGAATAACAGTAATGTAACAAGGATTATGAATGATCAACGAAATTGACTGAGAGATCAAGAAAACTGAAAAGATCAAATGAACTGAAAAATCAAGGCAAAACAAGAATGATCAAAGAAACTGACTGAAAGATCAATCAGACTAAAAGATCAAGCAAAAAGGATAAAATGTCAATCCCTTGTCTCTTGTCTCCACAAGGACAATCACCCAACACTCTCTTTTTTAACATATTAAAACGATGGATGTTTTAAGGTTTGATGGCCTAGCCATTGTGCATATTTACGTGAATTGCTTTTGATTTTCGTAATAATATTTGTAACTTATGTATACTCGTAACATATATATATGTATATATATATATATATGAACATAAGCCTTTTATCGATTGGTTATTCCTCTCCATTCGTATCTCTTTTTCCAATTTTGGTCTCCATTAGTTCACAAGATTGAATGTCAATAGGCAAGTAGCGCCCAATCGATTGTTTTCCAAGAATGTTGAGTCGGGTATGTAAGTCATGTATCTGAGAGGAACTTAAATAAAAGAAGGGCTTTCGGTTTTTTGCATCCCGTTTTGGTCTTGCAGCTATTAAAAAATTTATATATATATATAAATTTTTTATAAAAAAGATTTTTATATGAAGAAAAGGCAGAATTAAAAGGTTACTTAATTAAAAGGTTTAGAAAAGGCAGAATTACACCCTTAATTAATTGTTAGAAATATTTTTATTTCAAATATGCTATATTTGATTTTAATTTTATATATATGAGTAAATTTTATTACACTACTACGTACTAGCTTTACCTTTAAAGTGTATTTTTTATCATACAAAGTTACCATTGTACTAGTCAAGTCTCTTAGCCATTGTGATATAATTTAAGGGAATTTGCCTATGTAAATTTGTATTTACTTTTGATTATGCTTACGCATAAATCATTTACATATCTTCTAAGGTTGAAATATTTTGATTAGAAATTTTATTTTTATAATTGTTTGTGGTTGTTTCAAAATCTCGTGTCATTTTTACTACCGATCTGATTTTAGCAATTGTAATTTTACAAATTTTGTAATTTTTCTTTTCTCTCGATGTTGTTTTACTGGCTTACAGCAGCCCACCAATTTAATCAATTAAAAATAATTTCACCTTTTCTCTGGAATAAATGATTATCAGCCAGAGCACATGACTTTTTCAGAAAGGTGGTTATATATATAATTTTTTTTAATTTTTATCTTATTGCATGCGCACGCTTAATGCGCGTGTACTGTGTACGTACGTTCACAGCCAATTCTTTCGTTTTAAAACTTAGGCAACCATATTTAACATTCTAAATGATCTGAATATATTGGAGTTGTCCAGTGCACGCACGAAAATTGAAAAATCTTTGTCAAAAGAAAAGTGCCAAACAAAATGCAGAGAAAGTGATTTGCAAATGAAACCAGATAACAAAAACACACAAAAAAAGAAGAAGCTAGCAATCGATGAAAACTTTTCTGCGGATTCGAAAACTAAATGAAGCTGAGGATTTGAAAACTAAAAACAGCGTTCTAGCTTTTCTGCTAGGGGTGGGTGAGAACATGATAGCCAAAAAAATGGATAGCCGTGTACGTATTTGCAGGGCCGGCCCTGAGTTTTTGGAGGCCTTGTGCAAAAATTTAAACGTGGCCTTTTTACTAGTGGATTTACCAATCTTAATTTCAAAACTATTCGCAAACTTTTAATAAACAAATGGAACTTTTGTGAAGAAATTGGGAGAAAATCGGATGCGAACTCAAAGCCGAAGCTATTTCCGAAGAAAAAGAACCAAGACAAGAGTAGTTGATGTATCGATGAAGAAGGGAATTTTATGCAGCCAAATCCAAATTCTAATTTGACTTTGCTTTAATGCATATTTATGTTAATCCAATCTTGGATACACAAGTTCTAAATACACAATCTATTTTGCTAAATTTATTAAATCGCCCCTCAATAAATTTTGGATTCAAGCAACATTTATTATATATGATTATCGCCCCCCCCCTAAAAAATACATCTCTTGATTAAGACCCTGTTTGTCTAGGCTTAATTTACGCTGAACTAAATTAAATTGAAATAAATTTGAATATATTTAATTGAACTAAAATAAGTTTAAATATATTTGACTGATCTAAATAATTTAAAATTTTGTCATATATCATACATTGGCAACGCGGGATATACGTACATAAACTTGCTAGTTTTATACTTCAATATTGGATTTTGTTTTTGAAGAAATACTTTAATTAGGATTTAAACAATGCATAAGTTGTTCATGCACAAACAACATGCAATAAGCGTGCTTCTAACTTCAACTAATTCCTTGTTATTATTATTCAAAATAATTTAGTCAAGCTAATTAAGAAAGACCTGTTGGTAAAATAATGTGCAGTAAAATAATGCGAGTAGTTTACGTGCTAGGGCCAAATTTTTATTAATGCAAATTTTAACTTTTGAGATTCTCGTGCGTGCATGCACGAATCAAAACATTGACTGCACGAAAATTGAACAAATTTTAGTTTTTCATCTACAAACATTATGGTTTGATGTGCGAAAAAAAATATAAATTAAATAACATTCCGAGAAAATGTAAAACTTATTTAACAGGAAAAACTAGCTGAACCAAATTCGTGGTTGAACAATTTTCTATATTCGTTCTTTCAAAAAAAAAAAAAAAAAAAAGTTGATGAAGTACGAGTTAGTAAAACAAGAAGATCAACATATTATTAATCAACATCATAAAAAATATATGCAGCCGGCCGGACACGCGTCTTACGTATTTCCGATCGTTCTTTTCGAGCTTAATTAATTTTGTAGCCCCGCTCAAATATTTTGTTATCTTTACTTTGTTTTTTTTATAAATTATAAACTTTAAAAAAAAATTGAAGAAATTAATTATATAAATTTCGTGCATGATTCGTACGGCTGATTTGCCCTTTCAATGTATATGCTTTTTATTTTTGTTTCTCAATGTACCTGCCGAATATGTGCAATTAGCTATGTCAATTATTTCTATATTTTCTGTAAATTAAAAGAGAAACACATGCATTTTATTAATCTGATTTGAAAGTGAAATTTTTATTTTCTAATACCAAAATAAAAGTATAAATCAAAAGAAGTGATTATTTGAATATTTTTCTCATGTACTACATCAGCTCCAAAGGTTATTTAGGTCATCTGAAAACATCGATTCCAAGAACTCATCTTCATCACTTTTCTTCTGTCAAGGTGCGCAACAAACTCTGCTTTGGATCAATTAGTAATATATATGTCAGAATTCAGTGAAAATTCCAATAAATATAAACAAAAACTGATAAAATGAAAGATGGAACAATATATACGATTTCTACAAAATAAATTGCGCATATAAATATTTTTGTAATCAATACCTTTGACTATTGAGATTTTCGTGTGCGTATGCACGCACGCACCAAGTAGTGCGGTTGAGAATGCAAAATCAAAATCTTGGTACATTTCTGCACCTAATAAATTCATAAATCAAATATCTTAATATTTGAAATTAGTTATGCGTAATTGTTCTTTCTTACTAATTAACTTGACTATATTATTTAGAAAAATTGGAGTAGTGCGCTAATTGCACGTGGTTCGTCCATGAAGATCATATGCGTGCATTTGTATATACAAAAATTCTAATTAAAAATATTAAAGCATGAACATTCATCGGATTGATTAGAAAACGCACGTCAGTGTTTTGGAATGATGCATTATGAGCGCACAAAGAGTGTTTACAAAATTAGTCGGTGAAAATGTTTTTTGTGTGTTAGCAAAATTATATAGCATATGAAATTTCAAAAACCTCATTCCGAAAATGCGCATAATCGGTTATTAAACCAACTATAACTTGAACAGAATTGCTCCTTTTAGCCGCTAAATACATGTAGTACAACACCAAAACTGAATAACACACCAAAACTGGTTGGCTTATTTCTTGCTGTAATGAACAGAACTGAACTGAATTGAAAATTAATGTATTGAAAAATGGAATCAGCATGACTGAATTAACCTGAATTTCAACAAATTACAATTTCACTGAACTGAACTAAACTGAACTGAACTGATCTAGAGATAAATCTCTGGCAAACAGGGCCTTATTTATTTGACTATTAACAAGAACACAGTTAAATTTCAATTTGCAAAGATGGTGATAAATTTAATTTAGTTTAATTCAGTTCAGTTTGATGAAATTCAAGTTAATTCAGCCATGCTGTTTTTTTTCCGATATATTAATTTTCACTTCAGTTCAGTTCAATCCAATTCTATTCAGTTCAGACCAGTTCATTTTAGTTAAGTAATGAATAAACTCTAGCAAACATGCTCTGAGCTGAATATTATGAATTCATCCAATTGTCTTTTTTCATGCTTTATGTTTTTTACTTTCTTTGAAACTTTTTTATGGTTTAAATTTAATTACCTAGAATGATTAGTCACAACTCACAAGTGATCCAATGCATCGCTGAATTAGATAAACATGACACTGTTGATTCTCCGGGATCAAATCCCAGTAAAGGACCGGAACTGGCTAAGACAATCGATGCATCTTTTTTCAATAAAAAGATAATCGATGCATATTTATATTCTTTATTTCAATAAATATAAATATAAATGAAATCCTTTTTCTTTTTTCCAATTTTACTTTAATGAAAGGCACGCATCTTTGTTTCCTTTATCATAAATCCGTGTTTGATCGGTTTTCCTTTGCATCGATCTTATGATCTGCTTTCCTTTATATTAATACTAATTCTCAATTGACACCTGTCTCCATTGAGACCAAAGATTATATGAGACTCTTATTGATTGAATTTATCGTTAGTGAGCTTTAAACCCGCCGATTTTCTTGATTGAATTTGTCGTTGGTGAAATTGACCAAGGAAATTATCAAGGAAATTGACCGAAAGATCAAGCAAATTGAACGAAAGATCAAATTAACTGAAAAATCAAGGCAAAACAAAAATACTCAAGCACATTGATTGAAAGATCAAACAAACCGACTAAAAGATCAAGCAGAAACAGTAAATGCTCATTCCCCTGCTCTTGGTCTCGACAAGTACAGGTCTCACCCAAAACTTTCTCTTATATTAATTATGATTAGATATATTTTAACAAAGAATCCGCTGTAGCGCTGGCTTAGATCATCGTTCGAACCCCAGCAACGGAATTTATATTTTTTATCTTTGTCATTTTTGTTTTTACAGCTTCTGTATAGTATATAATATTAATCGCTCCATATATATTCGTTCATGTATTTTCTTGATATTTTTTAATTATATCTTTTATCTTTGTCATTTTTGTTTTTACAGTTTCTGTATAGTATATAATATTAATCGCTCCATATATATTCGTTCATGTATTTTCTTGATATTTTTTAATTACAAATTCTCATTCGAAACCTGTCTCTACATACAACAATTACTATAAGAGATCGTTATCAGTTGAAGTTGTCATTAGCGAACTTTAATCCCGCCGTTGTTGTTAGATTTAAGGTTGTTGGTGTCGCTAGAGCTCAATCGGCTGATCACATGGAGTGACTCGAGACTGAGCTTCGATATGAATTTGTACGGAATAACTGTAATGTAACAAGGATTAGGAATGATCAAGGAAATTGACTGAAAGATCAAGAAAATTGAATGAAAGATCAAATGAACTGAAAGATCAAGGCAAAACAAGATTGGTCAAAGGAACTGACTCAAAGATCAATCAGACTAAAAGATCGAGCAAAAAGGATAAATGATCGATCTCTTGTCTCTTGATCTCCACAACGACACTCACCCAACACTCTCTTTTTTAACATATTAAAACAATGGATGTTTTAAGGTTTGATAGCCTAGCCATTGTGCAAATTTATGTGAATTGCTTTTGATTTTCGTAATTATACTTGTAACTTATATATACTCGTAACATGTATATATATGAGAAAGTTTTGGGTGAGACCTGTCCTTGTGGAGACCAAGAGCAGGGGAATGAGCATTTACTATTTCTGCTTGATCTTTTAGTCAGTTTGTTTGATCTTTCAATCAATGTCCTTGAGTATTTTTGTTTTGCCTTGATTTTTCAGTTAATTTGATCTTTCGTTCAATTTGCTGGATCTTTCGGTCAATTTTCTTGATCATTTCCTTGGTCAATTTCACCAACGATAAATTCAATCAAGGAAATCGGCGGGTTTAAACCTCACCAACGACAAATTCAATCAATAGAAGTCTCATATAATCTTTGGTCTCATTTGAGACAGGTCTCCAATGAGAATTTTCATATATATATATATATGAACATAAGCAATCATACACTTAATTAAAAGGTTTAGAAAAGGCAGAATTACACCCTTAATTAATTATTAGAAATATTTTTATTTCAAATATGCTTTATTTAATTTTAATTTTATATGTATGAGTAAATTTTATTACACTACTACGTACTAGCTTTAGCTTTAAAGTGTATATTTTATCATAAATAGTTAGGCCCTGTTTACCAGAGGTTATCTGTAGATCAGTTCAGTTCAGCTCAATTCAGTTCAGTTCAATTCAGTTCAGTGAAAATTCAATTTGATGAAATTCAGGTTAATTCAGTCATGCTGATTCTATTTTTCAATACATCAATTTTCACTTCAGTTCAGTTCAGTTCAGTTCAGTTCAATTCAGTTCAGTTCAGTTCAGTACATCAAGAAATAAGCTCTAGTAAACAGGGCCTTACTATTGTACTAGTCTAGTCTCTTAGCCATTGTGATATATTTTAAGGGAATTTGCCTATGTAAATTTGTATTTATTTTTGATTATGCATAAATCTTTTACATATCTTAAAATTAAGGCAGAAATATTTTGATTCGAAATTTTGTTTTAATAATTGTTTGTGGTTGTTTCAAAAATCTCGTCTCATTTTTACTACCGATCTGATTTTAGCAATTGTAATTTTACAAATTTTGTGTTTTTTATTTTCTCTGGATGTTGTTTTACTGCCCACCAATTTAATCAATTAAAAATAATTTCACCTTTTCTCGAATAAATGACTATCAGCCAAAGCACATGATCGACTTTTTCAGAAAGGTGGTTTAAATTTTTAAATTTTTTTCTTATTTCATGCGCGCGTGTACGGTGTACGTACGGTTCATGGTTGAGCAAGAAGAACAGGCACCCTTTTTAAAATGCTAAGAAACGTCAATTAGCACAGCCAATTCTTTCGTTTTAAAACTTAACCAACGATATTTAACATTCTAAATGATCTGAATATATTGCACGCACGAAAACTGAAAAATCTTTGTCAAAAGAAAAATGCCAAACAAAACGCAGAGAAAAGTGATTTTCAAATGAAGCCAGATAACAAAATCACACGTAAAAAAAAAGCTAGAAATCGATGAAAACTTACCGTCCAAATGAAGCTGCGGATTCGAAAACTTAAAACCAGTGTTCTAGCAAGCCAAAAAATGGAGAGCTATGTACGTATTCGGTATTTGATACATCTGGTTTATTTTATAAATCACACATATTAATAATAACAATTTTATGATTCCGCTTTTTTTTTTTCATTTCTAAATGAAAAAAAAAATTAAATAAAAACACTCTTTCAAAACACTTGTGCACGTTTGCCATAAGTTTGTTTTTAATTTCGTTCATGCTTAGTGCATACATTCCAAATTACATGATTCATGCACAAGATAAATCAATTGTACATTTGAACTAATTAAATTAAAACATTCCAAACTAGCAAGAACAGGAAAATCATGTAGAATATGCACGCACGCGCGTGCACGCAAGTTGAACTAACAATTATTTCAGCGCACATTTTTCTTCTTTCATTTTGCAAATCCAGCAACTGAAATTATTAGGGTTGACGTCAAATTTTTAAGAATATACAAACATTAAAATAATACTTGTAATAATACTTGTAATAATACTTGTAATATTGACGCCACTTCCACAAGCCAACAAAATCATAACAGAGTGGTACAACGTATTCGTATTCCTCTTCCCTATATATACGCCACATCGAGTTACTTAAGTCACTACTCAGTCTTATGAAAGAAAGCATAGTGAAAGCCACTGTTATTCTTCTTCCTCATATATCCACTCATAACACAATGAATCATTCAGTCACCAATCTAGTTTAAAGGAAGGAAGCAGAGTAAAAGTAATTTGGAAAAGTGAGAAGAGAATACAGAGAGAGTATATGGTTTCTATTGGTAGGCGTGGCTGAATCATCCTTATTTGACTCTCTTGCTGGGAAATGTGATTTGTAGACTCCGTTGTAAGGAAATTTATTATGTGTTATCTGAAAGGGTTTGACTAAATCTAATTTAGTGGAATGTCAAATCCATATAACAAGATCGTATGCATGTTACTAATACGAATCTACATAAGGGTTTAGATTACCTTTTGGAGCGTGATTACCCGGTAGATTCTGTCTGCCACGGAGACGAGGATCCCTGTTGTGATCCCTCTACAAGTATCCACACAGCACGATTGGATCGCCTCCACCACTGTCAGCTTAGGACAGATCCCGCAAGCAAGTCAACGAGCTCCGCCTCCTCCTCCGGACTTTGACGATGAGACTATGAGAAACCTAGGGTTTATTTGTTTCTGGTTGTTCAGCACATGAACGCATACGAGAGAAGATTGATTCTGTTTATTACTGTAAAAGTCTATTTATACATAATAAACAGAATCCCTTAAACCCTAGTCTTAATCAATATGAGACTAGCCCAATAAGACTCTTTTCTCATGTAATTACTATTAGACTCCCAGACTAATAGATAATTACCTTTTGTCCAATTTCATACTTTGTGTGTGACCCTATAGGTTCAGTTATAATAACCTGGGAGCTCAATATCATTGACGCTAGCAGATCGATCACTTAAATAACTGAATTAATTATCTCCGTAATTAATCCTCCAGCTATTTAGGACAATGCACATTGATCGAAGGACACTATTCCAACAATCCTATTTACATGATGTGATTAATTGTGACTTGAATTAATTTTTTCCTGTAATTTCATCACTGTGTCCCTACTGCTATTCTTGTTACAATTTCAATGTTTAGTTGAGTTTGGAAATCAATGCTTAGGTTGTAGCTTAATTTCCGCTCAATGTCATGTTTCATTAGATGGAACATATAACCAAATGATTGAAGTTTATTTCTCTCTATTGCACAAATTTCTTTCTCAACATTAGTCCCATATACTTTAGCACACTTCATTGTTTCTCTCTATTTACTTTAATTTGTTTCTTGATTGTTTTGTATGATTCATCCGAATTGATCAAACATGATGATGAGGAGACTTTTGAATCGTTGTGCTAGTTTGGAAAGTGGAAAGTCTATATATAGCACTTATGTAATGAAGCCGAAGAATGCCATAAGGAAACTCTCCATTGGATATCCGATGAAATGCTATGAGTCGGGATGTGAATTTCCTCCAACCGAATCAACCTTTATGGTTTTATTGATTTGGTCGATACTAATTGCAACTTGAGTACTCGTTCATTTAAACTTCGTGGGTTTAATTAACACATTGCCTAAATATTTTCTATCGGTAATAGTGAATATAGTGTTCCCCCAATTCATTGATAGAATGAAGAAGGTTGTCTATGCTCAAAGTGAGGGTGATGTGATTAAGGTTATGCTACATATATGGATGAACCATGGTTGTAAGACGCCCTACGGTCCAGTGGACTACTACAAAATCTCATTACTTCTACATACATGAGATTTTAGGTTGTGGAGGATTGCTAGAGTTCATTTGGGATAAGATTGATATTGTTTGAATGTTAAGAATGTTAAGAATGTGGATGAAACTAGAGGTGGATGCATTGGTGTGAAGGGGGAGGTTTTACGGGGTTTAGTTCTCGATTATTTCAACTTTATGAGGATATGATGGTTGAGATACACTCCGGTCATAGATATGGATTTCGTGCCGTCAAAGATATACTCCTTCAGTTTGAAATAACATCGTTGGAGCTACTTAAAGAGACGGGAACTATGAAACACATGAGAGGAAGAAAGAATGAGTTTGTTTACTTGTTAATGCGTCATCCACGATGATTTGTATTTTAGAAAGATGGTTACATATATTGCTTATTTCGGACACTTATATATATATATATATATATATATAGCTTAATTCTTATTACTTGTTAATGCTTCATATATATGTATACATATATATATATATATATAAATCAGCCTTATTTATAATTTAACCAAATTCATTTTTGGGTCAGATTTTCATTTCATCTTTGGGCTGGGTCAATCCATTTGATTATAGTGTCAATTTCTTTTCATCTCTGGTCATTTATGGGTTGTATTTTGGGTTGCATTTTGAGTCCGTTTTCAATGAATCCAATTTTTGAGTTGGAATTTACTCCCACATTTTTCAAGTTCCTCTACCCACATTTGCCCAATTCGTTTCAGCCTTTATTTTGGTTGCATTTTGAGTCCGTTGTCAATGAATCCAATTTTTTGTTGGATTTCACCCCACGTTTTTTCAAGTTCCTCCACCCACATTTGCCCAATTCTATTCAGCCTTTGTTTGGCATGTTCGACCAACTTACTTTTTCTGCTATAAAAGGTAGTGAGCCTTAAACCCTGACCACTCTACTCTGTTCGACCAATTTACTCTAGATCTCCTTCAAAAACATTTCTCAAGGTTTCATTCTCCCCCTCTTAGATCTTATTTTTTATTTTTTTTATTGTGTGTTAATTTGATCCTTTGACTTCCTTGTTACATATAAGGAAAGATGGCTTCGAGGACCAATAATAAGGTACCATTCTTGTTTTAAATGCTGTTTTAATGCCTTTTTGAGGCTATTTTTAGGCTGATCTACAATTTAGAATGATGTATGTATATATACATCCCGTGTCGACTGCCACCTCTTACCAAACTTCCAGAATCCAATCGCAAATATCGCGTTCCGCTCCCAGCTAATCCAAAAGGTGAAAAAAGCCAAAGAAACGTCGTGACAAGAGAATCACCAAGGAAGAAAGAAATGAGGTCAGAAGGATCTCAAAGGAGGAAGCCCACCGCAAATTTCTGGGGAATCCTATTCCCGTCATCAAGAAGGCCTTCAAGAGTGTGACTTGCCGCAACTGTGTGAAAAACTCTGTGATCCCCTTTGATTTCTTTGAAATGGTGGCTCACACCCGCATTGATCACAAAGATTTGTTGAAGAAGGGGTTCAAGATCTGTGCTGAGTGTGCAGTTGGATATGAAACATCGTATGAGATGCAGCTCCATGCCAAGTCTTGTGAGGGTTACGGTCTACTAAGCAATCTCAATGATGATGCTGAGAACACTGCTGAGGATCCTTCCGACGATGAAGATGAGTAATCTTTGAGGAACACTGTTCAGTTGGTTGCTATGGAACTTTTGTAATAGCTGCATAGACTCTGTTTTAGGTTATGGCTGGCTAGTGTTTGACTTTTGTTTACTGTTCACTGGTCGTTGACTTTTGTTACTGTTCACCAGTCTGTTGACTTCTGTTAAATATCTTTGACTTCTATGAATATTCATGTTTGACTTAAAAAAATAAATACATCATGTGTCACTAGAAGAAATTTCAAATAATGTTAAAGTTGTCTCTCTGGCCACCATAGGTTGAATGATCGTTCTTGTTCACATGATATCACTAGTTGATGGTCATTCATTTCATGTGTGGGTTCCCTGAGTGAGGAGGATATTCTTTTTAGTTTTGAAGTTATAATTTCATTGTTTCGGTTTTGTTGGATAATTTAAATGAGTATTAACGTAATTGGTTTTTTGTAATATAATTAAATATCATTAGCCTAAAGTGCGTCCTTATTCCTTGGTTTCCTTTCAAACACTTTACAAGTATACTGCAAATCTTCATGTGTTCCAGAAAATCTTCTTGGGTTATTTTTAATTTTATATATACTAAATAGTACCAATTGGCCCTTATACATTGGTCCATTTAAGGATTTTTGGCCCCATTAACATAAATGTGTGAAAATCGTTAGTCAACACAAGTGTTAGGGGTAAAATTGTCTTTTCCTTTCTTTTTCTCTTTTTGAAAAATGTGTCATTTCTTAAAAATTAAAAATAAGCCCAAAATTTTCTTTTCCATGAAAGGACTTAAAAGTACTCCAAAAATTGGACTAGTTTTAATTTTAGGAAAAAACATATTTTTCAAATAAAAAGAGAGGAAAAGACAATTTCACCCATGACCGATTGACTACGGTGGAAACAACATTTTTTTATAAATACCAACAATTTATAAAGTACAATTTGGAAGCAAAAAATTTCAGCCTTGTGGTAAGATATGTAAGTAAAAGATTTATGCGGAAGCAACAATACAAATTTACATACATAGGCGAGGTATCCCTTAAGAACTATCTATATATTAATGTAGTATATCACAATGTCTAAGAGACTAGACTAATACAACCATAACTTTTCATAATAATATAATTACTAATTCTCAATTGAGACCTGTCTCCATTGAAACCAAAGATTATATGAGACTGCTATTGATTGAATTAAGCTCACCCGCCGATTTCCTTGATTGAATTTGTCGTTGGTGAAATTGACCAAGGAAATGATCAAGGAAATTTGACCGAAAGATCAACTAAATTGAACGAAAGATCAAATTAACTGAAAAATTAAGGCAAAACAAAAATACTCAAACACATTGATTGAAAGATCAAACAAACTGACTAAAAGATCAAGCAGAAACAACAAATGTTCATTCCCCTGCTCTTGGTCTCCACAAAGACAGGTCTCACCCAAGACTTTCTCTATATATATATATAACCACGTTTCTAAGACATGATTCATCAATTTTATAATAATTATTTAAGAATGTTAATCAACAAACCTACTTATAAAAAGTGACATTCTTTGGCAGGTTAAGTGATCATTTATTCAAGAAAAGGTAAATTATTTTTTATTTGATTAAATTGTTGAATTGTAAAACAATATCGAAAAAAAGAAAAAACGTAAAATTTATAAAATTTCAATTGTTAAAATCAGATCAATGTAAAAAATAAAATTGATGACGAGATTTTTTAAGATTTGTTTGCCATAAACTGTGTTCACATATAAATCAACTGATGAAATTAGAAATACAAACAAATCTTATAAACACATGAAATATCATTCATCCTACCATAAGTTAAATAAGTTAATGGTAGGACGGTCTCACCCAAATTCTTTTAATATATATATATTTATCAACCACTCTACGTTCCCTGGACAACATTGGCTAACAGAACCCGTTCGGCTAGATGCTTCACTTTACTGTAGCAGAAATTCTGAATGACTTGATCAAGTTCCAGGGAGTTAAGGATATCAAGTGCCCTATCATAGCATATATATATATATATATATATATATATATATATATATATTTTTTATTTTTTTTTTTTGCTTATTGCGCACGCTTGCACATGTACGGTGTACGTTCATGGTTGAGCAAGAACAGGCACCCTAATATATATAAGAGAGAGAAACGTCAATTAGCGCAGCCCATTCTTTCGTTTAAAAAATTAATCAACGATATTTAACATTCTGATTTCTGAATCATCGGGATTTTAGTTTTCCAGTGCACGCACGAAAATTGACCAAATCTTTGTCAATACATTCCTTCATGTTATTGCATATTATATAATAACAGGAAGAAATGTCAAATCAAAAAAGCCCCTATATTTGATATAACTGTTGGTTTGATTCAGATTAATCTAATTGTAATGTTTTTGCAATTACCAAGTTTTAACAGTTGGTTTGATTCAGATTGATTCAGATTCCCTTTTTGTTTTTGCAGATTTAGCGATGGCTAGGAGGAAGCTAAAGTTAACCTACATCGCCAAGGCTTCAGATCGACGAAAGTGCTACAACAACAGGAAGAAATGCCTGCTAAAAAAAGCCAGCGATCGCGATCGAGATCAGTACAACCCGTGTTTCATACATATGTATAAGAGTTAGACAAATATAATCACCGTTTCTGCTTGCGATGCAACCAAAAAAAATGGCACGAAAAATTTGATAGAAAATGTCACGTACGTGCGCAAATGGCACGAAAGTTGAACGATTCAACAAAATTCACGTGCACGTTTTGCAGAAAACGTGTACTTTTGCAAAGTTCTTGATTTTGAAAAGTTAAATGTTCGATACCTATTTGTTTGAGTTGAGGTAATGAAATCTGCTATTCGTGCGTTGATGTTTTTGAATTCAAATTTCTAGGACGATAGAGTTAATCGCCACTAGAATTAGGTTCTTGATCCATGCATCAGCAGTGGCGGATCTAGCACTAAAATTTTGGGGAGGCTGAATAATACTATTTAGAAATTTTGGACACGGTGATTTGTATAAAATATAATATATTAATATTTGTTTGGATATACAATAGCATTTCAATCCCTAAATATACACGGATATAATTAACAATAAACAAAATATTAAACTAACTATAATTTACTAATAAAAATGAAGTCAAAAAGAAATTTTAAAATGAATTACTAATAAGCTAAATATTTTGAAGAATGTTACTATTATTTTTTATTATTCTGCCTAAATAATAAAAGCCACTTTTACTATCTGTTAACTAGTAAATAAAACTTAAAATAAGTAGAGATGTAAAGATATAAAACAATTGGTAACCGAACAAATATAAATAATAAATAAAATGGAAAGCTTGATTGAAAATCCCCACGTGTATGGTTTCCAGTAGATGCTACTTCAATGAATGACGTGTTTCCAAGAATTAAAAGGGAAAACAAATAAGAATACTATAATTAGCTTTCTTCTTTGGTTTTTTATGACTTCGTGTCTCTGCAACTTCACAGATTCAATTCTCGGCGCAGAACCCTTACCTTCTATCACTAGTGCAGTCAAGTACCATCTACGGCGATTTTTTTGACCAACAATGGCGGTTTTGAATTGCCGTGGGTGGTCGCACCGTGGTTGGTAAATCGACCAACCACGGCGGTTCAAAACCGCCGTGGCTGGTTCTCTGGTTCCGACGTCGGAACCTCCCTATACTGTCCTTGCTATGGGGTTTCCGACGTCGGAATATATTCAGTGAGTAGTAAAAAAAATTCGCCGGCCAAAATTGTACTCAATGCTATATAGTAAAGCATCGCCTTAAGTCATTAAAGAAACCGTGCATCCAACAAGTCATTAACAGACGACATGCACCTTGCACTACAAATTTCCTTTACTTCACTACATGGATAACTTATTTTAGGAGGAAGGAACACTAGAAATAAGCTAAGAATCTGAAACAAAGTACATGCCTAGAACACAATCTGACGCATTAAGTACCTGGAACAACCTCATCAAACCATCCAGATCAAAACTCGGTTTCTACTCCAAGATGAGATGCATGATGTAGAGCAAAGGTAGATTGTCGCCTACCTTGCTCTTTGGCTCTGCGGATAACAAAGAAAAAAGAATTGCATTGGCACTTGAAATCTTCCTAGTGTGTTACCTTTAAAATAATTCTAATAAGAAGATGCATATTTAGAAGATTTGCAGTAGTAGTCAAAGTTACTTGGTTTTCCCATTTTCTCCAGCTATATATCTACATCTCCCAAGCATAAATAAACCACAAGAGAATGTATACATCAAACTACTTCAAAATTATAAAAACACTTTCACCTTATGCATAGCCAAGCCATGAAAGCTTTCCTTCTTGTCATCTTCAACCACTATTTACTTAGACAATAAAATCCAAAAATTACAAAGCCAAGAAAATCACCTCTGAAAGTTTTCAAACTATTTCAAAATTATCAGACATATTCATAAGTTTTGCTTGCCAACAACTACTTGGAACAAAATCTAAATATACAACAAAGATTTACTTAAGATGAATTAACAAATGGAGCTTTGCTACTATATACCAATATATAAAGAAAACAAAATAAACATAGATTAAGTATGGATTGCACATGATGTGATCTGATTTCAACTAAAACCACATGCATTTATATGGTCCAACTTATTCATCTTAAATACTTCACATGAGAAAACTACTACTTGTAATCTCATGTAAATCAATATACTAGATGTTTAATATTGAGAAGTTTCAAACCTGAAACAATACTCCAAAGTCGGCACCTTTGTTGCTGTGTAATCTCAGTAAACCAGTTGAAGTACAAATGCAGAAAAAACATTGGAGGGCTGCATGATTCCTTCTCCAACTTTGGAGGTTGTTTTGTATTGAAGCCATTTTTATTCTAGCCCTCTGCAATAAACCACGTTTCCTGCTCTTTTTAATGGTTGTCCCAATTATTCAAACCAACAACCAACGAAAAAATCTTGTGTTTGCAAAGAATTAACAAAGAATTGTCCAGATTGCTCTTTTCATCATTGATAAATCCAAAGAATTAACAAAACTACATGTTGGCGGTCCAAACGGACGGATATATGTGTCCATATTAATTAGAATGATTGAGTTAGCTAGCCACCTAACAGCATAAAAGCGTTCAGTACACAATCTGGACTAATAAGAAAGTAGGGAAAGTGCTTTTACCTGGTTGAAATCGCACGCATTCTTGTTCTGGACGGCAAATTGACGACCTCCAGCACCATTGCCAGAATTCCAGAACTCCCGGCTGCCTTGTCAACATGGGAACCCCTCGTTGGCTGCTTGCAATTCACTATCCCCATCCCCAATTCGACGGATTCCATCGCCGATAACCACTTACATCTTTCCACCATGTCCGTAGAAGCACCACCCCGCAATCTCCTGCTCCATGACGTTTTGGGGATTTGGATTTTGGGAAAGTGAAAAGGTTGGGAGTTTGGAGATCTGGAGACAATCGAAAGATAAGGAAATAGTATCAAATTTAAATTTAATAGAGTAAAAATATTAAAGTTTCAGACATCGGAAGCATTTCGCTATGGTAACTAGTGAGCTTCAAATGTTGTAACCGACATCGGTCGTGATTTCGGTCACAGTTACGAATCCGGAAACCATATATATGAGGTTTGCTACATGCAGGACCGTTTTTTTACCAAAATGCCCCTTTTATTGTGAAGGCAAAAAAACCTACTCAAAATGCAAGGGTATACTTGGGGGTATTATGGTAAAAAATTGGTCCTGCATGAGAAAATCGGTCCTGCATATAGCAATTGGGTATATTAACGGCGGTTTTACAATAACCGCCGCTAATTTTTGTAAAAGCGCTTACCTACGGGCTTCCGACGTCGGAAGATCCCCAGTTACGGTGGTTTTTCAAAACTGCCGTGAAAGGGCGCCGGGAATGCATTGTTTTGCACTAGTGTATTTCTCCCTGCAATTTTTCTTTAGTTCCGGTGACTTCCTAGCAGATAAATTGGCGTCCTGAAGACCGTCTGAATGCCTAATCGTAATCGACGCCTGACACAAGTAAACAGAGCAGTGGTAGAATAAGGCGGACACTATTCATAGGTGTTGGGCAGCGTATTTCGGGGAAGGCTCCAGCCTTCCCGCGACTTCAAGTAGATCCGCCCCTGCATGCATGCATGGCGATATACCTAACCGGAAAATGTCAAATGCGCGCAATTAGATTTTTGGTATTTCAATTTTCAAAGCAATTGAACAGGGCCTTTTGCGCATGCTTGGTACTAACCAGGAAATAATGATCTCCTACCCAGGGAGGGAAGTGCAGTTTTAGGGTTATTGTTTGATACTATAGCCATGACAATCAGTGGCGAACCCAGAAATTAAAATTGGTAGGATCATAATAGAAGAAAAAAAATTAAAGGTACAAAATATAACTTTAAAAAACCTTAAGGGTATATTTTGTAATTTTTAAAAATTATGGGATAGGCCAGGCCTCCCTGGGCCACCCAAATATTCAACCACTGATGCCAGCTAATCCGTCTCGGATTAGTTTTTTTTTTTTTAAGAAAATCATTCAAGATTCTGGGAAACACCCAGAAACGATTACAATGAGTGGAATTGACATCCAATTCGACTAGTTTATTACAGAATAACCGAACTATATGGCAACCAGACTAATTATGTCTGTACTATTACAGCTTAAGAGATCCAATAAAAAATGTAATACCGCCCTCAGGGATATTATCTTGAAACTGTGAAAATCACATCCGCTTGGCAGAGAAGAGCGCCTACCGCATCAATTACTGCGCCAATCAGGGATCTGCTAAAACTGCAACACCACTTGATTCAAAACATGATCTAGGTTTTTCAAACTGCAAGCATCTTGAAACCCCCAAATCACGAAGCACGACCCGCACAATCGGATCAAGTGGTGTTATGACCATTATCTTTCTTCTTCATTTTCATTTTTTTTTAGTTTTATTTGTAGCTCTAGTCTTTTATATTGATCGGTTAGCTACTCTAGCTTTGGATACGGAAAATATTTAGTCTTGATTATAAACTGCGTTGTACTTTATTTATTGTTGTTTTTCTGAATTAGTAATGCCTAATATAATATCTATCCACTATTTAGTGGTTTTTTCAAAAAATAAAAAATAAAATAAAATAAGGCATTCCGATACATATATAATTGAGGTTTTCGTAATAACTTATTTTAATTGCTTGTCAAAATATTACAATACAATGAAAATAAAATGTTGTGGTTGATCTTACCAACCTCTTAATTTTACGAGTTCCTCTTCTGGAGATTTATCCCGGTGACCAAAATAAAAGCCGTCATGTTTTACAACCCAATAACATACGTTTGACCATGTTACGCCGCAATGGTTACTAGCAAATGATTTATTAAAAACATCAAATGTGGTATCCTTTTCACCCGACTGGAAGCGACAAAAGTATAAAGTGGTCATGAAGAAGTTCATGTGAAATTTCCAAAAAAATTCTTCACCTAAGCGAAGATCATGAAACCCAAGATCATCATCTTTCGATTGGCAATGAATCGTCAGTATATTTGCATTAGCTGGAAGCTCGTTTGCTATAATCACTTTGTAATTTCTTGGAAAAAGATCTTCAGACTTTATATGGGGGAGACTTTGGAGGCAGAGGATTAAAATGCACAGAACTTGAATTAGAAATGTTCTATTGCTCAAATTCGAAGTCATGTTGGATTGATAAATTTTGAAAGGGATGAAGTGATTCGATCAATTGAGTTTGGTACTGTATTTATATCCTTATATTTTTTGCTTGAGTTTTAATTTGTATATATTTCTGGATTATCTCAATTCACTATTCAACAATATCTTACACAGGCTTTTGGATTTTCAAAATACTATTTGATTTCAAATGGGTTTTACATGTGCAAAAATTGAAACTTTGCTATAGAATAAATAGCATGACACTTTACGAGTTATTTTGGATGAATTTAATAACATGTAGCTTAGAGTTGACTTTATATTTTTACCACATTTGCCTTCATTTTGAATTATTCATGCTACCATTTGATTTTCTTTTGGCTGTTTCAAACAATTTCTTTGTATATTCTAAACAAAAAGATAAACTCAAAAATTAATGACGATCTTGAGGTATTAAATTTAACTGTAATTACAAATGAATAAATTCAAAAAATATACTTAAATTGATTTACCAAAATGAAAAGATCGAATCATCAATTAAGAGGTTGGATATCTTTGCGATTCTTGTTTTTGACATCAAACGATTTGCCAAATTTGATTCACATAAATTCATGTCTTCTATAGTTCTACTATATCTATACTATATACGTAAATTTGTTTTAAAAAAATGAAATTCTTGTTTTCCACTTTCATTGTTCCATTCCAGACAGCTCTTTCACAAGTGATGTGCTGTAGCCCTGGTTTAGAAAATAAAAGGTCAGAATTCTGAAGCGGACACTTCACTTCGCTTGGAGGTTGTGTAAGGATTCCCTGCCAACGGTGGCGAACCTCAGGAGGAGGGGAGTAGAGGTTTCTTCTGTTAGTAATAATAAGATTATGCTAAGGGTAGTTTAGTCATTCAATAGAATCCTCTTGTATATTATCTCTTCATTTGTAAGAACAAACTCAAGCTCTTCTTTGTACTCTTGTTTTGCTAAATCAATGGGAAATATTTGCTCCTAAATTCACATGGTATCAAAGCTGATCTATGGGAGAATGAAGATTTAGATTGTTGGGAGCAAAGAGATTCAAGAGATATAAGATTGGGTGAAAGTTTCAATTTTTCAGATTTGAATGCTCAGTTTTAGTCAAATCTAGTTTTCTCTCAATTCAACCTTTAGATTTCTCTGAAATTTTGGCAAAATGCTTCTGGCCTTGTTTCTAAAATTTGAATGGTGGAGATCAGATTCTGAGTTGTGGAAGGTACTGTATCGTTGGGCATATCTGTATTTTTATTTATTTTTGGGTTTCTTGTGTTTTCTTTGTATCTTGTTGCATTGGTGATTGGAGTTGGGTTCTTTTGTGATAGTTATTTGTTGTGCCTTGACAACGGTTTGTTGAGTTTTGGAATTAGTTTGCTTTGGCTTTTCTATTTGTTAAGGAGGGACACATGGATACTGCTTCTCAGTCATTCAGTGTTGAGTTGGATCCATATATGTTCGAGCAGTTTCAAAGGTTCCTTGCCCTTCAGTAGCAACCTGATATGTCACCTTCTACAGGTTTGTCATCATCGTCCATTTCATCTGCTTCAGGTGTATCTCCTCCCTTATGGATTATGGATTCGGGTGCCTCTCATCACATGTCTCCTCATTTTCCTTCTTTTGCTACCATATCCTCTGCACCCCCCAACCTCTGTATTAACCGCTGATGGCACTCCCATGCCACTGCAGGGCGTTGGTTCTATTGTCACATCACATGTCTCTTTGAGTGATGTCTATCATGTTCCCAGTGTTACACTTAATCTTTGTTCGGTGGGTCAACTATGTGATTCTGGTTTGAATGTCTGGTTCTCCTCTCCCTCTTGTTTGGTTCAGAATTCGCAATCTCAGAAAGTGGTTGGTACTGGCCGTAGGTATGGGAAACTTTATGTCTTGGATGAACTGAAAGTATCAGATGTTGTTGTTTCTAGTGTGGATTTATCTTTATTCTGTTTAAGTCAGTCTTCCTCTGATTTTGATTTGTGGCATTCTCGTTTGGGTCATGTTTCGACATCTCGTTTAAAATATTTGGTCTCTACGGGAGCTTTGGGTCAATTCCACTCTCATGATATCTCAGATTGTAGTGGTTGTAAGCTAGAAAAGTTATCTGCATTGCCTTTTCAGAGAAGTATTTCAGCATCTCGAGCTCCTTTTGGTATTTCAATTTTCAAAGCAATTGAATAGGGCCTTTTGCGCATGCTTGGTACTAACCAGGAAATAATGATCTCCTACCCAGGGAGGGAAGTGCAGTTTTAGGGTTATTGTTTGATACTATAGCCATGACAATCAGTGGCGAACCCAGAAATTAAAATTGGTAGGATCATAATAGAAGAAAAAAAATTAAAGGTACAAAATATAACTTTTAAAAACCTTAAGGGTATATTTTGTAATTTTTAAAAATTATGGGATAGGCCAGGCCTCCCTGGGCCACCCAAATATTCACCCACTGATGCCAGCTAATCCGTCTCGGATTAGTTTTTTCTTTTTTAAGAAAATCATTCAAGATTCTGGGAAACACCCAGAAACGATTACAATGAGTGGAATTGACATCCAATTCGACTAGTCTATTACAGAATAACCGAACTATATGGCAACCAGACTAATTATGTCTGTACTATTACAGCTTAAGAGATCCAATAAAAAATGTAATACCGCCCTCAGGGATATTATCTTGAAACTGTGAAAATCACATCCGCTTGGCAGAGAAGAGCGCCTACCGCATCAATTACTGCGCCAATCAGGGATCTGCTAAAACCGCAACACCACTTGATTCAAAACATGATCTAGGTTTTTCAAACTGCAAGGATCTTGAAACCCCCAAATCACGAAGCACGACCCGCACAATCGGATCAAGTGGTGTTATGACCATTATCTTTCTTCTTCATTTTCATTTTTTTTTAGTTTTATTTGTAGCTCTAGTCTTTTATATAGATCGGTTAGCTACTCTAGCTTTGGATACGGAAAATATTTAGTCTTGATTATAAACTGCGTTGTACTTTATTTATTGTTGTTTTTCTGAATTAGTAATGCCTAATATAATATCTATCCACTATTTAGTGGTTTTTTCAAAAAATAAAAAATAAAATAAAATAAGGCATTCCGATTCATATATAATTGAGATTTTTGTAATAACTTATTTTAATTGCTTGTCAAAATATTACAATACAATGAAAATAAAATGTTGTGGTTGATATTACCAACCTCTTAATTTTACGAGTTCCTCTTCTGGAGATTTATCCCGGTGACCAAAATAAAAGCCGTCTTGTTTTACAACCCAATAACATACGTTTGACCACGTTACGCCGCAATGGTTTTCAGCAAATGATTTATTAAAAACATCAAATGAGGTATCCTTTTCACCCGATTGGAAGCGACAAAAGTATAAAGTGGTCATGAGGAAGTTCATGTGAAAATCCCAAGAAAATTCTTCACCTACGCGAAGATCATGAAACCCAAGATCGTCATCTTTCGATTGGCAATGAATCGTCAGTATATTTGCATTAGCTGGAAGCTCGTTTGCTATAATCACTTTGTAATTTCTTGGAAAAAGATCTTCAGATTTTATATGGGGGAGACTTTGGAGGCAGAGGATTAAAATGCACAGAACTTGAATTAGAAATTTTCTATTGCTCAAATTCGAAGTCATGTTGGATTGATTAATTTTGAAAGGGATGAAGTGATTCGATCAATTGAGTTTGGTACTGTATTTATATCCTTATATTTTTTGCTTGAGTTTTAATTTGTATATATTTCTGGATTATCTCAATTCACTATTCAACAATATCTTACACAGGCTTTTGGATTTTCAAAATACTATTTGATTTCAAATGGGTTTTACATGTGCAAAAATTGAAAGAACTTTGCTATAGAATAAATAGCATGACACTTTACGAGTTATTTTGGATGAATTTAATAACATGTAGCTTAGAGTTGACTTTATATTTTTACCACATTTGCCTTAATTTTGAATTATTCATGCTACCATTTGATTTTCTTTTGGCTGTTTCAAACAATTTCTTTGTATATTCTAAACAAAAAGATAAACTCAAAAATTAATGACTATCTTGAGGTATTAAATTTAACTGTAATTACAAATGAATAAATTCAAAAATATACTTAAATTGATTTACCAAAATGAAAAGATCAAATCATCAATTAAGAGGTTGGATATCTTTGCGATTCTTGTTTTTGACATCAAACGATTTGCCAAATTTGATTCACATAAATTCATGTCTTATAGTTCTACTATATCTATACTATATACGTAAATTTGTTTTAAAAAAATGAAATTCTTGTTTTCCACTTTCATTGTTCCATTCCAGACAGCGCTTTCACAAGTGATGTGCTGTAGCACTGGTTTAGAAAATAAAAGGTCAGAATTCTGAAGCGGGCACTTCACTTCGCTTGGAGGTTGTGTAAGAATTCCCTGCCAACGGTGGCGAACCTCAGGAGGAGGGGAGTAGAGGTTTCTTCTGTTAGTAATAATAAGATTATGCTAAGGGTAGTTTAGTCATTCAATAGAATCCTCTTGTATATTATCTCTTCATTTGTAAGAACAAACTCAAGCTCTTCTTTGTACTCTTGTTTTGCTAAATCAATGGGAAATATTTGCTCCTAAATTCACATGGTATCAAAGCTGATCTATGGGAGAATGAAGATTTAGATTGTTGGGAGCAAAGAGATTCAAGAGATATAAGATTGGGTGAAAGTTTCAATTTTTCAGATTTGAATGCTCAGTTTTAGTCAAATCAAGTTTTCTCTCAATTCAACCTTTAGATTTCTCTGAAATTTTGGCAAAATGCTTCTGGGCCTTGTTTCTAAAATTTGAATGGTGGAGATCAGATTCTGAGTTGTGGAAGGTACTGTATCGTTGGGCATATCTGTATTTTTATTTTTTTTGGGTAATTTCTTGTGTTTTCTTTGTATTTTGTTGCATTGGTGATTGGAGTTGGGTTCTTTTGTGATAGTTATTTGTTGGACTTTTGTTGGATTGAAGTTTGATTTGTGATTGAGATTTGTTGGGGTTAAAGTTCTTGGTGCTTGTGATTATTGGTAGAATTGATGAGTATGGGAGTTGGGTGTGTGCTTCAACTTTAGCTCTTGTGGTTCTTGAACTATTCTCGCGTATTTGTTGAAATTTCCTCTAGGATTGGTGTTGGAGTGAGATTGGAAGTGTTGATTGAAGTTTTGATTTGATTTGGTTGGAATTCTTTTGGCTTGCTCTCGGATCGTTTTGGATTTGCCTTGTGATGATTGGAAATGACTTGTTAATTGTTGTGCCTTGACAACGGTTTGTTGAGTTTTGGAATTAGTTTGCTTTGGCTTTTCTATTTGTTATGGAGGGACATATGGATACTGCTTGTCAGTCATTCAGTGTTGAGTTGGATCCATATATGTTCGAGCAGTTTCAAAGGTTCCTTGCCCTTCAGTAGCAACCTGATATGTCACCTTCTACAGGTTTGTCATCATCGTCCATTTCATCTGCTTCAGGTGTATCTCCTCCCTTATGGATTATGGATTCGGGTGCCTCTCATCACATGTCTCCTCATTTTCCTTCTTTTGCTACCATATCCTCTGCACCCCCCCAACCTCTGTATTAACCGCTGATGGCACTCCCATGCCACTGCAGGGAGTTGGTTCTATTGTCACATCACATGTCTCTTTGAGTGATGTCTATCATGTTCCCAGTGTTACACTTAATCTTTGTTCGGTGGGTCAACTATGTGATTCTGGTTTGAATGTCTGGTTCTCCTCTCCCTCTTGTTTGGTTCAGGATTCGCAATCTCAGAAAGTGGTTGGTACTGGTCGTAGGTATGGGAAACTTTATGTCTTGGATGAACTGAAAGTATCAGATGTTGTTGCTTCTAGTGTGGATTTATCTTTATTCCGTTTAAGTCAGTCTTCCTCTGATTTTTATTTGTGGCATTCTCGTTTGGGTCATGTTTCGACATCTCGTTTAAAATATTTGGTCCCTACGGGAGCTTTGGGTCAATTCCACTCTCATGATATCTCAGATTGTAGTGGTTGTAAGCTAGCAAAGTTTTCTGCATTACCTTTTCAGAGAAGTATTTCAGCATCTCGAGCTCCTTTTGATCTTGTGCATTCTGATGTGTGGGGTCCCTCTCCTTTGCCTAGTAAAGGAGGTTCTCGGTACTATGTTTCATTCATTGATGATTTTACTCGCTATACATGAGTTTTTCTTATGAAACATATATCGGAGTTTATTGAGATTTATCATGAATTTAGAGCCCTCATAAGAACACAACACTCAGCTGTCATTAAATGTTTTCGATGTGATTTGGGGGGTGAGTACACTTCTAATGCCTATTGTCAGTTGCTAGCTTCTGATGGAACCATTCGTCAAACCTCTTGTACGGATACTCCTCAAAGGAAACATCGTCACACTGTTGAGACTGCTTGTTCTTTCTTGTTGTCACCTGAAGTTCCGAAAGTCTTTTGGGGGGAAGCCATTCTTACAGCCGTGCATGCTATCAATAGAATTTCAACCTCACATAATTCTGGTTTGTCACCCTTTGAGAAATTGTATGAACATGCACCTGATTACTCTTCTCTGCGTGTTTTTGGTTGTACTTGCTTTGTTCTCCTACCTTATGTTGAACGTTCCAAATTGTCTACTAAATCAGCTTTGTGTGTCTTTTTGGGTTATGGTAGTGGTCAGAAAGGATTTCGATGTTTTGATCCAGTCAAACAGAAATTATATGCTTCTCGTCATGTTGTGTTTTTGGAGCACATCCCATTTTTCTCGGTTCCCTCTAGCTCACATCTTTTGACCCAGTCAGATCTTATTCGTATTGGTAGCTATGGGTTCAGCCGGAGATGAAGCTGGTGGGGGATGAAGCTAGCGGGGGATGCCCTCCACGTAGTGCAGATGATTCACCAGGAGACAGACTGTTCGGTGCACTGCATGGAGACGATTCAGAGACTTTGAAGTTTGTTAGAGAACAGTAACTACCTATGCCCCTTCTGTCATTCGTTTCTAGACGATTTCCAGGACCCTGAAATTGAATGAAAGTAATTACCATTTTTTAAAAAAGAAAATCAAAAAAATGTTACACGTGAATTGATTTACAATTTTGGCATGCATATTCTTTATTTCCTTAAATATAAATGAAATAATTTTTCCCAGTTTTACAATAATTAGGGTATGTGCGTCGTTTGTAAGGTTCTCTTACGGTAAGGCAAGTCAAATGTGACTACCTTCTACAATATTGGGATTACCATATAAATTACTTTAATTATTTAGGCCATAAACATAAAAGATTAATGAAATAAAGTGAAAAGTAATGCCCGATAACCATCTCTCGTATTTCATTAAAATGTTCTAGAACTCCTTACAAAGTTGTTTTCAGTGTTGACTAAAGAAAATAGCATTATTACATGACCTTTTAAAAAGACCTTAAACTGAATTATGCTAAGAGAAGATCACAAAAGCTTGAAACTGTGAGCTTGCACGCTTCAAAGATCCGCCTATTCCTTGCCATAGTTGGTACAAAGTCGTGATGAACAACGTGAATTTGCGGAAGGTCCGTCTCTTTCTGCAAACACATAGCAGACGCCATAATCCCCGAAGATTAGACAAACATGGTAAACCCAAGTAAAGAAATACTGACCTCGAGTAATCACATGTCAAAAACAAGTGAACAACATTTTCTGGACGAATGCCACACATACAACAAACCTCGTTTCCGGCTGGGATGCCAAGTCCCTGAAGTCTGTCACATGTTGAAAGCCTTCCCAAATGCAAAAGCCACAGAAAAAATGATTCTTTGGGTAGAATTCTATGGGACCAAATAGTTAATGAGGAGGGCTGAAAATGAAGGTTACCTTGGATGAAATTATAGACCAGTTGTGTGCACAACTTGCCCCGTAAAACCATCTGTGGGAGATATGTCTAGTTCCTATCCTTTAGATAAATAAGGACCTTCCAATGATAGCCCACATTAGATAATGCAGAACAATTCTCAACTGGAGATCGAGTTTAATGACGCAACTTGGTGTCCATGTATAGGTCTTTCAGTTATAACGTTGTAGCAAATCCTGGGTGAGTAATAGATTCTAATTAATTTGTCTCCCTTGAACAAATGCACCCTGATTGTTAGCTATTAATGAAGGCAATACAGTCCCAAGCCTCGCGCACAAAACTTTAGTAATGAACTTGTACAAGGTAGAGCAGCAGGCAATCGTTCTATAGTCCGCAGCAGTTTGGGGGCATTCCACCTTCGGGATAAGGGAAATTATAGTGCGGTTAAGGTCCAGGGGAATGGCATCACCATTGAAGAAACTTTGAACCGCTGAAACCACATCCGAGCCTATGACCGACCAAGCTGATAAGAAGAACTGACTTGTGTACCATCAAAACCTGGGCTTTTATAAGGGAAGATGCCTTTCAGAGCTTTGTAGATCTCCTTCTTGGTAAATGGTTGAATTAAGACCAATTGCTCGGAAAGGGAGAGAAACGGGCCATGTTTGGAGAACTTCAGGGTTAATGGCACAACTTGGGGGAACTGCTTTTCCAAGAATGTTCCTATAGTATTCTGTGAGGTGGGACTCAATTTGTTTACTCCCTTCAATAAAGTCACCTTGTGCATTTTTTTAGACAGAGAATATGGTTTCTGAACTGCCAAGCTTTCAAGAAATGGTAGAAGACTCTGGAAGATCGGTCGCCATCTCGTAGCCATGTGCACTTGGTGCGCTGTTCCAAGAATTGTGTTTCAACCTCATAAATCTTCATTGCTTCTTATCGAAAAGCCAATTCTTTGTCCTGTAGAACCGAGTCAAATGGATGTAGACTAAGAGCTTATTGTGCCATTTGAAGCTCCATGGTGATGCCTACTGACTTCTGGCTAGTGTCACTAAATTCCTCCCGATTGATTCTCTTTAATGGAGCTTTCAACCTATGCAAGTTGATGTTTAAGTCTCATAAGGTACGAACCCCCTTAGGTTTCCAAACATAACTCACAGAGGGCATGAATCTGTTGGATAACGTCCACATGTTATAGAACTTAAAAGAGCTCCTGAATTTTTCCCTCTGTATGGTTAGTTGAATCAACATGGGTCGATGGTCCGATATCCCTTCGAGCAGAGTCATTTGTTTAAAATCTTCCAGCGTGTCGATCCATTCCTGGTTTACCAAACATCTATCAAGTATGCTAATGATCTTCTGGGTTTCCAACCTTCTAGTTATGGTATGGCCAAAGGATTTAATCTCTTGCACTTCTAGAATCTGAACCACATCCTTGAAAACATGCATCTCCTCAAGAGTAACGAGGTTACCTCCTACTCTATCCCCCAAAAATAGTGGTGAGTTGAAGTCCCCTGTGAGCAGCCATGGTACCGACTATGGGCCGAGATGGCTGAGGAACTGCCAAAGACTCTCTCTCGGTGCCTGTGTTCTTTCCATCGAAAAATGTGATAATGCTCTGAGTCCCCAAGGCTATGAAATAGCAGCTAACATTGAGCCATTGATTACCCATTGCCAAAACTGTGAGAGTAAAAATATCTTTCCTCCAACCTAGCAGTAATCTCCCTGTATCTTCACAAGAATTAGTAGTAACATAATCCTAACCAAGGCCCAATGAGTTCCATATTTTTTGTTCATTTTTCTTCTTTACTTTGGATTCTATAAGGCAAAGCAAACCAACGTTATGTACAGTGCAGTGCTCTTTAACTATTTTCTATTTTTCTTTTCTATGTACACCACGGATATTCCAAACAAGCAAATTACTACTTACCATCAGGGGGATGGGGTTGAGATAGCGGTACCTGGCGGCTTTGTTTCGCATGGGGAGTGACTGCAATCATCCCTGGTTTGAGGCATTGTTGAGGCTGGTTACTTTGTGTCGCAAGAGGAACCGTATCCTGCTTGTTATCTTCTGGAATCCCCAAAAAACCATAACCGACCTTCTCGGTTGAACATTCTCTGCCACCTTGAGATTATGAACTCGCTGGCAACGTAGTAATATGAGGTGCGATACTGTCTTTGGAATGGGAATCATTGAGAAGAGAAATTAGGCCCTTTCTCCCCACAAGTTGAAAACCTTCTTCATCAATGATCTTGTCTATGCCTTTAGAAGTTTTGGTAGGAGCCTGCGGCGTTTTAGCGTACTGAACTTTTGCCACTTCTTCCACTACAGGAGCCTGTGAAAAGTAATGCCCAAAAGCTAAAAGATCAAACCAAATGAAAACCTCAGGCAAAAATTTTAAAAGATCAAACCAAATGAAAGACCGACCCAAATAAAGGTCAAATTCAAGTATATAAACATCAGGCATAAACAAAAATAATTAAAATAAATAAAATAATTGTATAATAACCCCAAATCTTGTAAAATATGGTATTTTTTTGTTATGCCCTTGTACGAGAATTTTCCTTAATTATATATCTGTGTGTTTGATCGGTTTTCCTTGCATCTTTAATTAATGAGAAAGTCTTGGGTGAGACCTGTCCTTGTGGAGACCAAGAGCAGGGGAATGAGCATTTACTGTTTCTGCTTGATTTTTTAGTCAGTTTGTTTGATCTTTCAATCAATGTGCTTGAGTATTTTTGTTTTGCCTTGATTTTTCAGTTAATTTGATCTTTCGTTCAATTTGCTTGATGTTTCGGTCAAATTTCCTTGATCATTTCATTGGTCAATTTCACCAACGACAAATTCAATCAAGAAAATCGGCGTGTGAGCTTAATTCAATCAATAACAGTCTCATATAATCTTTGGTCTCAATGGAGACAGGTCTCAATTGAGAATTAGTATTAATTATATATTCTAAAACACAATTTCTATATACACGTCCCAATATCCTAAATACACATCCCATATACTGTTAAATTTACTAAATTACCCCTCATTAAATTTGGGTTCAATCAACATTTAGGTCCTGTTCTCTAGAGATTATTTGAACTTATCTGAACTCATCTGAACTTAAAAAACTTTATCTGAACTAAAAAAACTTTATCTGAACTTAAAAAACTTTATCTGAACTCATCTGAACTTAAAAAACTTTATCTGAACTAATCTGAACTTAAAAAACTTTATCTGAACTCATCTGAACTTAAAAAACTTTATCTGAACTGAACTCATTTGTACTTAAAAATTTTAGCTGAACTCACTTGAACTTAAAAATTGAGCTGAATTGAAATATATAGATAAATTGAACTGAACTAAATTGAAACTAACTAAAATACATGATCATTTCTAATATATTTGAAATTTATTAATCAAAATATAACATAATACATTTAATATTAAAGTATACAGAACTGAGTTGCACTGATGTAGATAAACTGAATTGAATTGGTATAACTAAATTAACCTTAATTTTCTCAAATTATATTTTACAGAACTAAACTGAACTAAACTAAATTGAACTGAATCGAAGTAAAAATTAATGCGTTGAAAAAAAATGGTATGAATAAATTAACCTTAATTCATTGCATCAAATTATATTGTTGTTGAACTAAACTGATCTGAACTGAACTGAAGTGAAATTAATGTTTTGAAAAAAAAAAATTGGTATGACTAAATTAATCTAAATTTCATCAAATCATATTGAAATTGAACTAAACTGAATGGAATTGAATTGAACTGATATGAATAATTAAGCTCAAAGAAGAGGGTCGACGCATATTAGTAAAAAATATACAATATTGAACAGAATTGAACTGAATTGACATGAAAAAATATAAAAATATTGAACTGATTTAAACTGAAATGAACTAAAATACAATTATGTTTACTGAACTTAACTTATCTGAAAACTAAATAAGTTTACTGAACTTAACTCATCTGAACTTAAAAAACTTTATCTGAACTCATCTGAACTAAAAAAACTTTATCTGAACTAATCTGAACTTAAAAACTTTATCTGAACTCATCTGAACTAAAAAAAGTTTATCTGAACTAAAAAAAATTTATCTGAACTAAAAAAAATTTATCTGAACTAAAAAATATTCAAATAATCTCTAGAGAACAGGACCTTATTATTTATAAGAATCCCTAATAGGTTGATAAAAATATTTTGGTTTATATATATATATATATCATTATCGGCCCCAGGAAATAATTTTCTTGATTAAGGCTCTGTTTGTCTGGGTTTTTTTTACGCTGAAATAAATTGAACTAATTGAATTAAATTGAAACAATTTTAAATATACTATCTGAACTGAAACAAATCTAAATATATTAACAGAACTGATATAAATTTAATTTAATTTGACTGAATCGAATTTTTTTGAAGTTTGTCATATACCATTGTAATCTATAGCTTCAAAAATTAATAAAAGTATGTTTAAATGAACTGGATCATAATTAATCTCAACATATATTCACGGCCCGTAAAGATCTTTAATTTTGCTAGTATAACATTCTTTTGTATCTTGTTTCTGAAAGTTTACAGCAAATAAAATTGAAGATTAAAATTCATATATAATTGAGACTTTCATAATAACTTATTTTAATTGCTTGTCAAACTATTACAATACAATGAAAAAAAAAATTGTGGTTGATATTACCAACCTCTTAATTTTACGAGTTCCTTTTCAGGGAATTTGTCCCGGTGACCAAAATAAAAGCCGTCTTGTTTTACAACCCAATAACATACGTTTGACCACGTTACGCCGCAATGGTTTTCAGCAAATGATTTATTAAAAACATCAAATGAGGTATCCTTTTCACCCGACTGGAAGCGACAAAAGTATAAAGTGGTCATGAGGAAGTTCATGTGAAAATCCCAAGAAAATTCTTCACCTACTCGAAGATCATGAAACCCAAGATCGTCATCTTTCGATTGGCAATGAATCTTCAGTATATTTGCATTAGCTGGAAGCTCGTTTGCTATAATCACTTTGTAATTTCTTGGAAAAATATCAGATGCAGATTTTATGTGTGGGATACCTTGGAGGCAGAGGATTAAAATGCACAAAACATTATTTAGAAAGGTTCTATTGCTCAAATTCGAAGTCATGTTGGATTGATTTATTTTGAAGTACATGAAGTGAACTGAATGTGTTGAGTTTATATACTTGTATTTTTTTTCTTGACTTTATATTTTTAGCTTTTTTGGATTATCTTAATTTACTATATAATAATATCTTACTTAGGTTTCAGGATTTTCATATGATACTGTTTGATTTCAAATGGTTTTACACGTGCATAAATCACTTTTGATTGACCGAACTATTGCTATAAAATAAAGATCATAACACTTTAACGATTCTCTTGGATGAATTTAATTATTACGAAGGATTTACTTGTCACATATATAGAGCCAACTTTACATTTTTACAATATTTGCTTTCTTTTTAAATTATTCATGAGACCATTTGATTTTCTTTTTGTTGTTTTAAATAATGCCTTTGTATATTTCAAAGAAAAATCTATACTCATAAATGACTAACTTAGAGCCCCACGATGGTTTGGAGAAAAGGAGTACTTTTTAAGTGTCACATACTACTGCAGAACGGGACAATTGAGGCGCCGATTCACGGCGGTGGTTTGCGAACCGCCGTGATTTGTTTTTGTTCCTGTACAGGAACTATTTTTGGCATCGTTGGCCGTCGCCTGGAAGACCAATTTCGGCGGTTTTGAGTAAACCACCGTGGTTATAAGACAAATTCGCGGCAGTTTTGAATTTACGGCGGAAAATACACGGCGGTTATCAAAAATCACCGTAAATTTCAACCGAATTCGCGGCGGTTTCGCGGCGTTATGTTTATCGCGGTGGCAGAAAAACCGCCGCGTTTAGATACTGTTCCGTTATCAGAACGAAAAAATTGCAATTAAAATTTAATCGAAATTGATTTTGGATAGTGTAGTTTTTGAAAAAAACAAATATTGGTGTTTTGAAAGATTTCCAATATCGGAACTGCAATGCAATATTTGAATATAATAGTTCCGATGTCGGAACTGGAAAAAATGTGTGAATGAAGTAGTTCCGAACTCGGAACTTAGTAAGCAATATTGTAAAATTACTCAACCCAAAACCAAAAGTTGCAAGTAACCTAACTTCCTGTGTAGGAACATGCATATAGTATTTAAAATTAAATGTTGTTTGATGTTAAAGGATACACGAAAGTAGTTTATGTGTCGGAACATAGTTTTGGTGTTTTATTTCCAAGACCAATGTCATTATTTATAATTTTCAACCCAATAAGTTCACTAAAATCCTAAACCCACACTAAATTGAGTTTAACTAATCAAGTGTTCTCACATATTGCTTAACTTTACAAGGGAACTAAATTGAGTTTAATTTTATCCAATCTTAAACCTTAAACGAGGGTAACAAATGAAAAGTTACTTCTTATTTGATTTTCTACAACTTCAATTAAATTTCAACCCATACTTGACATTTTATAAATACTAATCAAGTTGGGTTTAACTAATTTAAGGTTTACCATCACTTAACTTTCTATAATCAATAATTAATCTATTATATCATTAGCTGATTCTATATGTTACGATCAATCTTTGCTAACATGCAATTGACTATCTTCATAAAATTATTAAATCAGCAAGTGAAATGTCAAATCTTATTTAAATTGGACATCTATAAACTGTATGATCTGAGCCTTTGATATATTTTACCAATTCAATCTTACCCATTCAACATATCCCAAAACCTTATCCTACTTCAAAATTTGGTGTTTTACTTTTGATTGTTTTGAAAACAAAAATCGTTGTTTTGAAATGTCTTATAATTAAATTCAATTAAAAATGTTTTGCGGTATTCAACTAATATTACATTACGAAAGACCGAAGTCAAAACAACAGAAAACTCCGTTTCATTATTGTTTCAATTTTGATTTAAAATTTTAAAGACGAAAAATTTTAATCTCTATCAGAGTTTTGTTATGCAACAACCGTGGTGGAATGTAGTTCGATAATATTTTTTTGAAAATAAAGTTCGTGGTGGAATGTAGTTCGATAATATGTTTTTGAAAATAAAGTTCGATAATATATACTAGTGTGTATATTTGATACTTCGATTATATTAGTGTATATATTATAATCTTTAAATATTATTGTTAGTGCACTTAATATTAATACTAGCACTAAAATAAATATTGAATGTAGCAATTAATATCCATACAATTATAATATATTTTACGTACTCAAATTGAAAAATTAATAACTAGAAAAGTTGCACGTACATGGTTCGTGCACCGGTGTCGTGCAGTTATATATATATATATATATATATATATATATATATATATATATATGAATAATTCACTTAATCTATAGCTGCAAATGCTAATGTGTTGATATATATACATATATATATATATGTTCGATTTATTAGCAGTTCAACATAACACTAATATTATTTACAAGATCATTAGTAATGCGTGTTGATTGTGCTTGGGTAATGCGTGCCAACTTTGTGCATATAGATACCTTCGTGCGAACAAATTATTATTAGCAATGTTGATGTTTAACGAATGCTAATGAAAGACAGAAGGTGAAATTGGTGTTGAAACTATTCACATTTTCAACATATATAGTAATGATAAGCGTCTTTGTCCAATTGAATTATAAAAGACACGGCGCGCAATTGATGATTGTCCACTAGCTAGAATCAACAAGTAATGCACAATAATATGCTTTAACACTATTACTACTTAACTTTGATTTTTTTACGAAGTCAAGTTTTCCTGAAATGCTGCATCTCGAACTTTCATATATGATGTTATAAGTTATAACATGCCCGTATTATAACATGGTCTCCATAAAATTGCCAATCAAAACGCCTTACTAAAAGAAATTTTCGTTTCAATTACTTAAAAACGTCTAGTGTCATTTGACAACATAATTTTTTGGAATATGATCTATTTGGGAAGATGCTCGCTCGCACGGGAGGATTAAAAGTGTGAGCAAATGAGATCGTAAAATTTAATAAATTTTCATTGTGATATTAGAGTTCCGTTTGCTACATTTTTTAATTTACTCCAAAACACAACTTCAGAAGTACACTTTTGACTCCAGCGTCACGTCCGAATGGCACTGACCACCGCCGCCGACAATGTCTTCCGGAGCTCCACCGCCGCTGGGGACTGAGAAAGTGGTGGTGCGAGTTTTTGACCATTACGGCGAGCTGGCGTGTTCGGAATGCGGATCCAAGGAAAACGAGGACGAGATGATTATCTGCGACAAAGGCTATCACATGAATTGTTCAAATGCATGTGTTCTTATTCTGCGAGTTTTCATGTTAATTGTTCCATAGCTGTATATGTCATGAAATGTATTCCTATATGGCCGAAATCAAAACAACAGAAAACTCCGTTTCATTATTATTGTTTCAATTTTGATTTAAAATTATAAAGACGAAAAAGCTAATCTCTCTATCAGAGTTTTGTTATGCAACACAACCGTTTTGTTAAGCAGGTCCAGAAAAATTAGTGCGTTTAATATTAATACTAGCACTAAAATAGATATTTAGGATCCATACAATTATAATATAATTTACATAACTCAAATTGAAAAATGAATAACTAGAAAAGTTGCTCGGTTAAGTTGGCATACATATATGTATATATGATTCGTGCACGTGCGTTCGTGTTTTTTACATATGAATAATTTACTTGATCTATAGCTGCAAATGCTAATGTGTTGATATATGAATGTTTCAATTAATTAGAAGTTCAACATTAGTAACACTAATATTATTTACAAGATCACTAAGTAATACTAATATTATTTAAATCTGTTTCCGATTGTGCATGGTTAATGGTTAATGCGTGCCAGCTTTGTGCAGATAGATATATCTTCCCACGTTCGTGCGAACAAATTATGATTAGCATTTTAATGTTGACCGCCGGAGAAGAGGCCTGAGTTTTCAATTCCGCTGTCCCGGAGCAGAGATTGAAGCCGACATCCTGGTGTTAACTTGCCGGAAACCCAGTCACCGGCTCCAGAAACGTCCAAGAGAGGCTTGACGTGAGTTTTGTTCAATTCACAGTTTACAATTTTATGATTTCATTTCCATTTAAAATCTTATGTTTTGTTGGTTTTTTTGCAATTGCAGCAATTGTTTCCGGGCCTGGGGCTGACAGAAATTCGAGCAGGACTAAGTAGATTTGGAATTAGGGCACAAATGGAAGCTCTTTTTTTGTTAATTATTTTGTTGCTTTTTTTTAATTGAAATATTTTTGTTGCTACTGTGGCATTGATCGATGAAGAAGGTGAAGAGTGCAGCAACGCTCACAACTTGTGAATTGTGATCACGCGCATGATTCATCACAGCGTGGAATGCACGCGCATCATGATTGATCTGTACTCGGCAAAATAAAACGTGGAATGCACGCTCATGATTAAATATTTTTAATGGGTCTTACAAAATTGTAGGATGAAATAAATACACAACTCTTGGTAGTTAGTGGGATTTTTTCCCTAAATAGTCATTTTTCACCGCCTAATTCCGAAAATGTTCGATTTTTTTCGGAAATTCCGACTGTAGGTAACTCGGCAAACCGTTTGCCGAGTATATTAAAACGACTGCGTCTGGGCCGTTTTGATTAATGAGCTCGGCCCAGTGGTATAGGCCACGTGGCCTGTCCAGGTGGCTGGTAAACTCGGCAGATTGACTGCCGAGTATTGATAAAATTAAAAAAAAAATCCGCGTTTTGGTTGAATAAATCGCAGATCGCGTTTTCTTCCCAAAACGCAGCGACGACGACCGATTTTGGCCGACCAGAGACTTGAGCCATCCGAGAAAGTCGGGAAGTGGGTTTTCGGCCGCCGTTTCCTTGGGTTTTGATTGGGGCCGGCCGGATTTCATTGATTAATTATCAAGACGGTTTTTTTTTTTTTTTCAAATTTGACTTGTATGTATTAATTTTTTTTGAAGTAAAATATTCTGATTATACATTTCGAATAGTATATTGATGGAATTCAAATTTACCAATTAATATTTGTATATAGTTTTATTTTCTGATATATAACTAGTTAAAATTATTCTTGTATATTATAAACCATGATTAGTAAGGAATAACTAAAAATAATATATCATGGATTCTTTAAAATAATATATCATGGATTCCCAGCTCATTAAATATATCCATGATATAAACGGTTATAATCAGAATATTTTACTTCAAATTATATTAAACTGTTATAATAATTAATAATTATTGTACAGTTAACTAATAAATTAACTTTAAATAACCAACAAAAATTTTTACAAAATACCCAAAAAAATTAAGACATACAAGTCAAATTTGAAAAAAAAAAAAACCTGTCTTGATAATTAATCAATGAAATATGAAATCCGGCTGGCCCAATCAAAACCCACGGCGGCCGAAAACCCACTTCCCGTCGGATGGCTCAAGTGTCTGGTCGGCCGAAATTTGTCGTCGTCGCTAAGAAAACGCGATCTGTTTTGGGAAGAAACCCAATCTGGGATCTGCGATTTATTCAACTAAAACGCGGATTTGTTTTTTAGATTTTATCAATACTCGGCAGTCAATCTGCCGAGTTTACTAGCCACCTGGACAGGCCACTTGGCATATACCACTGGGCCGAGCTCATTAATCAAAACGGCCCAGACGCAGTCGTTTTAATATACTCGGCAAACGGTTTGCCGAGTTACCTACACTCGGAATTTCCCAAAAAAACCGAACATTTTCGGAATTAGGCGGTCAAAAATGATTATTTAGGGAAAAAATCCGTAGTTAGTGACGTGCGTCATGCTAATGAAGACCCTACTAATATTGCGCCAGGCGCGTGCGAGCGCGTGCGCGTGTGATACAAAGGCAACCAGAAATTTTTACAGTCGTCCTTCGCACGCACTACAAGTAATAGGTTTTTGACAGGATCATTTCTCATCATGATTGTGGTTAAAAAATTTGCCAAGTTCGTGCGAGCCTTGGTGAACAAATTATTACTAGCATTACGATATAACGAATGCTAATTATGAAATAGTTGACAGATGAAATATTTCTCTTCATTCTTTCAGCTTTTGACCAAGTAAATTGGTAAAAGGCTAAAATTAAAGCAAAAACCAATATTATCATGTTATTAATGGGAAAATTTGGGATTATACGTAGTGGAATATTAGAAATTGAGAAGTGGATTGTAAATTTCACATAATTTCTGAAAACGACAGTAAATAATTAACTTAATTTTAATGAATATGATTATTAACTTAAAGACACTAATACCCCTGTATCTATTATTTTTATTTAGATCAATTATGCTTAGTTAAATTCAGATTGACTTTATTTATTTTACTCCAATTTTTTAAAAAAAATTAATTTCTAATAAAATCATTTTAATTCAGGTCAAAACAGTCAAATTCATATGAACTTGATGAACCTGATTGAATTAAATACCAAGACAGTAAACTAAATTGGATTAAAAAAATCAAAAAAATGATGGGGCTTAATTAGATTGAATTTAGCCAGATATAAATGTACTGAGTCAACCAAATTGAATTGAACTAAATGAAAGTAAATCTAACTTTTTAGATCCATATGAATTTACCTGGATTGAATTTTAACCAAAAATTTGATTGATTTTAATGAATATGGACTGAATTAAACAAAACAAAGGTGAACTTGAATTGAATCAAATTCGTTCAATTTTAAATGATAAGAACAAAGTTAAATTAAATTGAACTAAGTAAAGGTGAAAGGAATTGAACTGAATTCAACTAAATTTAAGTGAATTCTTCATAGAATTTCATTAAAATGAACTAAATCGAATGCTACTAAAGTAAACTAAATTGAACTAAACCATTACTACTAAATTGGACTGATTTGAATATAAATAAATATAATGGGATTAGAGTGAACTTATTTAAACTTAACATGATAATTTAACTAAGCACAATTGATCTAAATAATTTAACACCTCACTTCCCAATTTCTAATGTCCGGCCATGACCTTGAATGGAGCACTATTTCGCTTAATGCTTGAAATAATGAGGGGATTAGAACTTTCACATATTGATTGCAGGGCCGGCCCTGTATAGAATCGGGTTACGCACCCGCTTCAGGCCCTCAAATATTTTTGGAAAAAAGGTCCTCATTTTTAGAAAAAATAGATAATATTTTTATTAATTTGAATATATTTATATAAATAAAATATGTTAATTTTTTCAAAATACAATTCTTATACATTATTAGAACAAAATATAATAAGAAAATTTGATATTTATAGGCATTTTTATGTATAATTTATAATATTTTTGTTATAATTCTAAAAATATTAAATTTTACTTTTAAAACCCTACGAAAAATTATTTTTGCTTGAGACCCCCAAAATCTCAGGACCGGCCCTGATTGATTGATGGCTAGTGTGATTAGCATATCTAATCGTACGTGTAAGAAAATGAACATTGATAAGAGTAGTGCTGACACGTCAAATCTATATAATTTTAAAATAGACCCAACTCAAACCCTAATGATACAGACATACAAAACTAATTTATATCCAACATGTTTACAGTGCCAGTCCTAACATATTGGGGGCCTGAACCAAAACACTTGAAAGAGGCTCTGATCACTGGTATAGTTAATTTTATAAAAACGTTAAGTGATACTAAATTTGAAACATAATAAATATATTTAGAATAAGAGTTGAGAATCATACTTAGCAAATTAAGAAGAAAATGTCAAAAATAAAATAAAATTGAAACATGCCATTGTTACTATTTATTTATAAAAAAACCTAAAACATACCATTGTTACCATTTAAAAGAAAACATGGGTCAATATTTATAAATTTATGTGAATTTTGATATAAATCCTTAAATGTTTCTTAGAATTCCTCACTACATTCTTTAAAACATAATTTAATTCACTCTATAAACTCTTTTTCAGCCCAATGAAAGAGATTATTAGTATTTTCAGCTAAAAAGGGCTTTATTAGGCCCAAACAACTAAGACTTATTACCATTACCATTATTCTTTTATATTTTTAAAATATAGTAAATCAAATTTAAAATTGGGGCCCTTTTATGGCCCAAATTTGGGGGTCTCAAGCAGCTGCTTAAGTTGAATACTACTTGGGCCGGCTTCTGCATGTTTATAACCAGAAGAATTTAAAAACCCCGTGATCTTTTTTATTTTGAAGTAACATGACTTTATAACTCAGTGATTAATAGATAGAAAGGATCCAAATCGCAAATGAATTACAAAAAATGTATAAAATATAATATCCTTAATTCATGGAACGTTTGAAATTACAACCATAGAAAATGAATGCAAATGTTACAAGATTGTTCTTATTAAAAAAAAAACTTCAATATCCTAATATCCCCCTAATAACCGGGATCACCAATGCACAAGTATGTAGACATGATAAATCTAAAGTTTAAAAAAAAATGCTTGTGATTCATCAACACCATAACAAGTTGCATGATCCTCCCGATCCAAGCTAGGGTACCTGCACACAACCTCAAACCATCCTTCATGGCATCCGCATTTACCCATCTTGTGGAAAAGATACAATCTGCGACTGTGTACTTGTTCTTTTTCACACTTTGTACAATAATGATGATCGCAGGACCCAAATATGCAAAATGGCTAAAAAAGTTAAGCAACAAATTCACCATAACGTGCCTTTTCATCAACCCAAACACTACTGATAAACTGGAAATCAATTTTGAGCGGATGCTTGAGTGCTCACGCATATTTGGTAGAAGGTGTTTCACTGGAAGTACATTCGGTCCTGGATTGGACATGTTTATTGATGAGGGAGAGACGGCTACATTTGTGCAACACTGCGGACTTGCTGAGATGAAAAAATATGGCATGAGGAAAAATACCCGCTTCTTATTTTTTGGGGGACTTGGAATGGAGATGTGCGAGTTCATTGAGCTGCAAAAGAGATTGATTCATTTTCAAACTTCGCAAGTTACAGTGGGAGTGAACAATACAACTGATCATATTATGTGCGTTGTTGGTTATGATGATGAAAATGAGGTCTTTCTTTGCCAAGATTCATATGGAAAGGAAGAGCTTGAAGAAGTTGAATACTCTACTGTTATTCCATCTGCGCTTATCGTTCCATATTGGTAAGTTATTATTTCTAAATATTTTGAAGTTGATTTATAATTCTCTTTTTTCATTTTCACTATGTTTTACTTGCAATTTACATGAAAAGTGAGATGAAGTCGAACTTGATTCACAACTTTGGGAAACCTATTGAAGGTTTTCTCGAAAAGCTCATTAAGGTAAATTTCCCTCTTTTACCCTCTTATCGGTTTGATTATTCTTCAAATAACCCTTAAACTTATACAGGGTAATGGAGAGTATATTCTATTTCCCATGGGGTATAATTTGCCAACTGATGGGACTCAGGGGGACTCAGGGTGCTAGCTATGAGGTATGAGTTGTTGATAAATTATTTTGTTTGTTTGCTATATGGTTGAGAGTTTTGTAGATTGGGCAGCATGAAGTAAGGGTTGATTATATCAGTTTTCTTCTTGTTTATCATGATTAAGATTGTGAATGTAGACCTCGATTCACACACCAGCAGTTCTTTTTAAAGTTCATGGAACTAAACCTTGTTTAATGTTAGTCTGAAATATTTTTCATGGCTGTACAAAAAGTTGGAGAAGCAAGATGTCAGATTGCTTTTTAGATTTTGCAATCAAATGGATAGCGAATTCAGTGTTTTGTATATCGGTATATTTCTTTCAGGTTTTGATGTGGTTTTCATGTAATTGTGAGGTAATGTGAAACATTTGTGTGTTAATATTGGCATTAATAGTACGTAAATGTAACTCATTGTTCAAACAAGTATTCAGAATTCCAAGAGCTCTACGTAAGGCTTGTTGAAAAACCCGTTGTTGAACTTGATTAATCGTCCTTTGCTATTCAAAATGAATAGTTTCATTTTGTAATTTTCTAATTGTTCCAAAATTTTATAAGTTGAATTAATTAATTAAATTCAGGTGGAAGAAGTCAAGGAATCTCATTCTAGGCAAGTTTCTGCCAAAAACGAGGAGATTGACAAGAATGATGAAAGAGTTTCAAAGTAGTGCTTCAGATTGGATGAAATGTAAAGTTTGGCAAGAATTTTAGACTCTGATTTGACGTGAATTAACTGGTACCATATTCAAGTAGAGAGAACAATGTCTAAGTACCTTTCTTAGCATATGCAATGAAAACCCACAAGTACGTGGCGTGCGGAGCTTTCAGTATTAGACTCTTTTATGATTCTTGTTTAGTTATAATCTTGGGATCAGTATCTAAAGCCTACTTTTCTTCCCAATGTAGAAGTGATCGTAAAAAATCCTATTTGTTATCATGTATTTGATTTCTCAGAATTCCTTGCTTTTATCGCAGTTGTTTTCTTCATATGCTTCACCCTACTTTTTTAAAAATGCTAGCTACTTATATTGGACATTATTTTGTTTTTAAAATTTGACCGCATATTTAAACAGATATATAAGTTTATCATATGTGATTTTTGTTAAATTAAATCGTAACAAATAGAATTTAAATATCAATTTTTTATGTGTCGTTAATAAATGCAATTAAAACTTTTAAGAGTCAAACTAGTGTATTGGTAAATGTAATTCTCTCTCTTAATTTGAATGAAGACAAAGGAGTACCTCATAACCATTAGATTGTTTCTTATTAATTTGAAGAAGAGTCCGTCTCTTGAGTGACAGTCACTATGTAATGACCGGGTTTATTTATAAATTAAAGGACACGGAGGTCCTTAATTGCAATTTCATAAAAATTGCGAAAATCAAGCGCCAGCGCGTGTAACAAATTTAGAAACAAATTGAGAAATGCGGCTCCCCTACTCCATTTTTATCTACATTTTTGTCTTTTTCCCAAAAGAAATACAAACTCCACCCGCTCTTTCTTACTTAACTTTCCCACTTTCCTTTTTGCTTTCATTTTCCCACTTGCTCCTTTTTCTTTCTCTTTTCCAAAACGTCCACGTATCATCTTCGTCAAAACCTTGACAAAAAATAATAAAAAGTGGATAATTAAGTTTAAAACATTAACAAAGTAATTCAAAATATTATATTGCTTAAATACAAGGAAGATTAGCTTTTTAATTCTTCTAAAACGTGGGTTGTTTACCTCAAAACCATTATGTTTTACAGAACAACATGTAAGAAAATAAAAGTGCATGGTTAAAGTTAAAACATCAAGCTTTCACTTTTAAATGCCAACCTTACACAGTTAACCTATTAAAAAACAACCTTTCAAGGTTAAACAACAACCTTTTAAAAAAGACAAAAAAATGTATATAGAGAACCTTTCACTCTTAAATGTCAATTTTCAACCATTAAATAACCACCTTTTAAAAAAGACAAAAGGTGTATACAAAAATATAGAAGACCATCATTCACTCTTAAATGTCAACCTTTCACCCTTAAAAAACAACCTTTTAAAAAAGACAAAATGTGACAACCTTTTACTCTTAAATGTCAATCTTACACCGTTAAACAACCCCTTTTAAAAAGACAAGGTGCATTTATAAACATACAACCTTTCACTTTTAAATGTCAACCTTCCACCGTTAAACAACAACCTTTTAAAAAAAGACAAAAAATACGTATAGAAATAGCAGACAACCTTTCATTTTTAATGTCAATCTTTCAAGCTTAAACAGCAACCTCTTAATATAAATGGATCAATTCAACTAAATGAGCAAACAAACACTTAAATCTACAAAATACATTATAATCTCGTCATACTAAGCCATAAATCCATAGTATCTCCACATTTTAAAAACATTCAGTAGATTTCAAATACGAGTCTTGTTAAAACCAAACATGAAGTGTCATGATGTAATCGACAGTAGAAAAAGGACAGTAAAAATGAAAAACAATTGTAATTATATACTCCCTCTGTCTCATACTTATGTGTCCAATTGCTTTTGGCACACTTTTTAAGAAAGATGATGTGGATGGTGGGGTTGGTGAAGTATGTGAGAGAATGTTAATAATTTATGTGAGAGAAGGTTAATGAGAGTTTGTATAGTGTTAAACATATTGGATCTAGATAGTGTTAAAGTGGAGAGAACATACCTCATACCATAGTTGATGTAAGTGTTTATAGGAACACACCTGATACCGCAGATAGACTGAAACCTGTGATCAGTAAATGCATATCAGAGGAACAATTAGCCTTCATTGAAGGAAGATAAATCTCTGATAATATACTTATTATACAGGAGTTAGTTAGGTTATTAGATAAGCGCCTGGACGGAGTTTAAATACTGTACTCAAGCTAGCCATGTCCAAAGCTTTTGATAGAGTGTCATGGCCAATGTTGAAATCTATGTTACTTAAATATGGTTTTCATGGTCATCTTGTTTCTGTTATTTTAAGGAACATCAGCTCAACATGGTTCTCAGTTCTAATCAATGGCTCACCATATGGTTTCTTCAAACCATCCAGCGGCTTGAAACAGGGAGATCCCCTATCTCCAATTCTTTTTAACTTTATAACTGAGTTGTTAAATAGAGGTCTCAAGCATATGTTTCAACTAGGTTGAATTGATAGTTTTAAGTTGCCTCTATGAGCTGTAGATGTCTCACATTTCTCTTATGCTGATGATAGTGTCATATTTGTACGGGCAACTAAAAAATCTTTGACCAACTTGGTTACCTTCCTTGAGCATTATCAAACTGCATCTGGTCAGCTAGTTAATTTTAGCAAAAGTGCATTTTATGTGGGTATAGGAAAACTCACTAGTGGAGAAAGAGTGGATTTAAGGCGGTTCCAACATACCAGAGAAGGCACATTGGAACCGCCTTCTCTGGCTGTGCCGTAAAATGGAATCATGTTTAAGGCGGTTCCCCCAACCGCCGTAAAATTTTGACATATTTCGAATTCGAAAAGTGTCACATGTCATGTTTCGAATTCGTAAGTGTCATCTACTATAACCGCGTCAACGTAAAAAATTTTCGAATTCGTAAAATTTTTGTAACCCAGCAGAAAGGTCTTTCTAGTTCGAAAAACTTTGTAACCTAGGAGAAAGGTCTTTCTAGTTCGAAAAACTTTGTAACCTAGGAGAAAGGTCTTTCTAATTCGAAAAACTTTGTAACCCAGCAGAAAGGTCTTTCTCATTCGAAAAACATTACGAATCTTCCAAAAAAAAACCACTCGCCATAATGCTTACGAACTCGTAAGCACTATCGCGAGTGGGTGAAAACATTTATCGGAGAACTCGAAATTAATCAATAAAAACCAATCAGGTTAGCTTTATACATTATGGTTGAATCATACTCAAATACATCAATAGCTTCCTTTACAATGCCATATGCTGCCGTCATGGAGCTCAACAAAACAGCATCTCAACTCCACTCTATCATATAAACAGCATCAACACTACGGAAGTTTGGCCCTGGACGCCCTCCACTTCTTAGTCGAGCATGAACTTTACTTAGTTAAGGCTTAACCTAAAATAATTTAAGAGAAAAGGGGTGAGCTTACGCCCAGTGAAGATCCTAAATACTATAAACATTTTCATGAAAAGAGCATTTGACTTCCAGAATGTTTCTCAAACTCTTGGAATGGAATCAGTTTTTAAAAGGTTTTGCGATTTGAGAAAAGGTAGAACCCTCACCTTGTATCCTACTGCTCGCGATCACTTTCGATACTACCTGTGACATCAATTATTTATCTATTAGTAAACCCTCCAAACATTCACAACCTCTAATCTCCAATTCAGAGAACAAACATGCAACTAAAGCCTATATGCATATCATGTACTCAGAATTTACAATATCAGTTTCAGTTCGATGAAGACATGTATCGCAGTCACTTTAAAGCTCTGTATCTGGCTCATTCCTTAACCAAATTAATATATTCTTGACTCTAGATTATAGTTCATATTTCAGAGATTACAGTAGTTCAGATATCAGGCAAAAAGGAGTTACGGTTATCAAGTTGTGAACCTTTTAAGTATCAGTCAGCTTGCTACCAGAAACTGTAGCAGAAAATAAAAATCAGATCTTTAAAACGCTATATCTTACTCAATTCTTAACGAAATTAATCCTTTCCTGTTTCTAATGGTATCCCAGAGTATTATGTTTACTAAAGTGTAAATCTTGGACAAAAATGAATCATAATTATGAAGTTATGATTTTTCTAAATATGTCTCAGTTGCTGCCAATAACAGCTCTAGTGCAGAGTTTTAAAAGCCACTTTCTTGACCATTTATTAATCAAACAGGTGTTCATTGTTGGTTCTAAATCACAGATCAAGATTCTAATAGTACTTCTACATAAAATTTGACCCAAAACGAAGCTACGAGTAACATATTATGATCATTAAAAGTGGGTCTGGCAGCAACTATGATTCAAACATATATAGCAGATTTCATGTTAAAATATTCCTTCCGAAACAAAGCACATACCCCAAATCACACCTATACTTCAGTTAAATACATGCATGGATTTTTCCCAATGAATGGACGATTATTGAAATTGAGAAACAAGACTTTATACCTAAAATTACAGTAAAGAGTTGGGTTGGATTGATTAACCTCATCCAAAATTATCCATCCTTCTTCCTCCTAAGTTGTTTAACCGAAATCGAGGGCGGCAGCGGGCGGGCGGGCGAGGGCGGCAGCGGGCAGCGGGCGGGCGAGGGCGAGGGCGGAGGGCGGAGGGCGGAGGGCGACGGGGCAGCGTTTTGGGAGGAGATGGGAACTATTGAGATCTAATGAAGAGATAAGGGAAGAATTTGGTTTATATACCATTAAAATAAAAATAAAAATTTTAAAGGAATTTAATTACTAATAAAATTGTGATGAGTTTCAAACAAGAATTTGTCTTGTGATAATAATAATGAAATTTATTTAAATTCTTTGACAATTAAAAAACTAATTTGCTATAAAAAAAACTAACTTCTAGTGTTTAAGGACAGTCAAGTAAAAATTTAACTTTTCACTAGTTAAACTCAATTAAATATGTGTTTTCACTAATTAAATATGCAAGACACCCTAAACCCTAAGATGGTTGTATGAGGTGAAGTTTTAATGGCTGAGATAATTGATGAAAAATATTGACGGTTGAGATCAAACTTAAACAAATACATTATAATTTGATATATTTATTGAATTTTAGAATAAATATCATTCTCTATATGGATTCGGATAAATTTAATTATTTTTCTTAATTTATTTGAACTTTATGACTTCAATCAGAATTAATTTTATTTTATATTTAAATTAATTTTATTGTACTTGTAACTGATATTTAAATAAGTTCAATTTCAATAATATTCATCAAATCCATTTGACGGGCTCAATCGGGCGGCGGCGACGGCCTCAATCGGTTAATTAATTAGTTACTGTTGTAAGTATATAAGTCGAGTTAGTCATTGTAAATAGAATTTAAATAAGTCCAGTTAGTCATTAGTAGTGTTTCTATAAAGTCAAGTAAAGTTTGACTAATTATTGGTTTAACTCATTTACTTAGTAAATATTTATAGTTAAGTGTCAATTTAGTTTGTGTCAAGAAAGTGTTAAGAGTTTGAGTAGTTTAAACTTAGTTTGTGTCTACATAAAGTTATGTAAGATTTGCTTTTAACTAGTTAAACTCAATTTAGTTAGGGTGTATAAGAAGTCAAGTAAGATCAATTGAATCTCTAATATGAGTTATCAAGGATTATAGATAGTCAAGTAATATTTGACTTTTCATTAGCAAATATAATTCAATTTGGAGTAAAAAAAGTCAATTGTTTGTTTGTAAGAATTAATTACAAAATATATAGAAAGTCAATTAAAGTTTGACCAATCATTAGTCCAATTCGATTATGTCAATGTTTATAAGTGTCAACTTTGAATCAATACAATTGTTGTTATTTGAAGGTCAATTGAAGTTTGACCTTTGAGTAGTTCAAATCAATTTAGTTAGTGTCTAAAGAAATTTGAGTAAGAGTTAACTTTTGATGACTTAGATTTGTTTAGTTCTAATTTTTAGTGAATATAGAAAGTTAATCAAGGGTTGCCCTTGTTTTACTAAACTCAATATAGTTAGTGTTTATAGAAAGTGAAATAAGAGTTAATCTTTGATTAGTTAAACTCAATTTAATTAGTAGTTTGGATTGATCTTATATTATCTAAACCCAACTTAATTAGTATATATAGAATGTCAAGTAAGTGTGAAATTCAATTAAGTAAACTTAGTTTAGTTAGGATTTGTAGAGAATCAAGTAATGTGTGATCTTTGATTAATTCATCTTAATTTAATTAGTGTATATAGAAAATCAAATAAGAACTGATTTTTGATTAGTATAAACTCAATTTAGTGTGGGTTAGAGTTTTAGTGGTTTAGAATTTAGATTTAGTGGGTTTATTATAGGGTTGAAGTCAAAATAAGTCAACATAAAACTTCTTTCTCATTCTTAAGACAGGAGAACCATCTTTCTTATTCGAAAAATCAAATAAAGCAGCGGAAATACTTTTCTCATTCGAAAAATCAAATAAAGCAGCGGAAATACTTTTCTCATTCGAAAAATAGTGTTTTTTACGGCACTTTTTTTAGAACCGCCTTAAAATCACCACGAACCGCCTTCTCTGGTCGCCCGCCATTACATACCTTACGAATTGGTTTTTCGAATTCGAAAAATGCTAAATTTTAAGGCGGTTCCAAGGAACCGCCTTAAACAACCGCCTTAAAACCCCTGATTTCCACTAGTGACTAGCTCTCTGAGAATTGCAATGATTAGAAACATTACCTCTATGTCTCAGGGAACTTTTCCATTCCAATATTTAGGTGTACCAATCTTTAAAGGCATAAAAATGAACATCTATTTTCAACCATTAATTGAGAAACTGAGTGCTAAGATCCTTAAATGGAGTTGAATATGGCAGGTAGAATCATTTTGATTAGGCATGTCTTATCTTCCATTCCCCAGCATATTTGGTGTGTTATGGCTCCCACTAAACACATTATAGAAGTCATGGAATCAATCTGTGCCAACTTCTTATGTTTCCCAAAAAGTCCCAAAAAGACACTGGAGAACATGGACCTCCTTATGTTTCCCAGTCAATCAAAATGGACTTGGCTTTAGAGATTTTCTTTACCACCATTGACAGTTTCTCTATAAAACTTTTCTGGAAGCTACAGCATGGTGAAACTCTATGGGTCAGGTTCATCTGGCCATTGCCAAATTCTTATAGAACTTCTGACCCTTGGAAGAGAGTAAAGGCAATCACATTGTTGACTGAAAGTAAGACTAGACTCATTGTTGGAAATGGTCAATGTAACTTTTGGAACTCCAATTGGAAAAGGAAAGGTTTTCTAGCTGATCTATGGTCTAGCAATGAAGATATCCCTTTCCCAGACCTAACAATTGCGCAATTCCACCAGGATAAAATGCTATTATTGCCACAACTTATAGATGATTTTCTAGTGCTATAATTCTTTACTTGCAAAAGTATTTCATATTGTTTGACAGGAAAGATAAGCTTATATGGGAGCCAGCAGTCACAGGTAAGTTCTCTGTTTTCTCTGCATACCTAACTTTAGCTAGAAAAAGAGAAGTCTGCTATTCCCTCACAAAGGTATGGAACCCCCTACTCCCTCCTAAAATCTTTGTACTACTCTGGAAAATGGTGAACAATTTTCTGCCAACAGATGAAATCCATAAAAGGATGGGTTTTAATTTAGTCTCTAAGTGTCATTTCTGTGACAATAAATTCTCCCTTGATAATTGTTTTCATACATGAAGCATAGCTTCACCTCTATGGAAGGAAATGTTTAACATTCTAGAAATCTCATCCTTATCATTTCCTCACTTATTTGATGTTGTTTCCTAGTGTTGGTCAGTCTCCATGCTTTCAAAAGCAAAATACAACTTGTTTCACATTATTCCTGGTGTCATTATTTGGATTATTTGGATAACTAGAAACAAGTTTATTTATGAGGGCAACAAACCATCCATCATTTGTATGAAAAAACAACTTTTCTTTTTCATCACTGCTATTTTCACAATCCATCCCCAGATCATAAAACCAGATATTGAGAGTATAGCTGAGAGAGGATTGTTACCCATCAGGAAAACCCCTAAAACTAAACTGATTAGATACTACAAATGGGAGCCTCCTGATCTGGGTTTTAAACTCAACACAAATGCATCTTGTCCACCTCTCAACTATGCCACTGCTTGTTTTTTAGTCAGAGATAACTTGAGCTAAGTTAAACATATTGGATCTTTAGTTCTTTCAGTAACTAATGATCCTTTGTTTGCTGAGCTACTTGCTTGTCTTGTTGGACTAAAATGATGTATGGAACATTCTATGCTACCACTTATTGTTGAATCTGACTATTTGCGGGTGATAAGGATGATCAACCACCAGCAATCACCTACATGGAATAGAAATAGAACTGTAGCAGATTCATCATCTAGCAGCAAATTCCTCGGTCATTTTCCATCACATTCTAAGAGAGCAAAACATCTCAGCTCATGAGGCAACTCTTATATTACTCATTCTAGGCTACAACAAAATCCTCTCCCTGATCCTTTGAGAAAAGCTCTAATGGGAGATGCAATGCAACTGCCTACTACCAGAATTCACACTTCCTCAACCAATGCTGCCACAGAGAGATCTTCTGAAACTTTAGAAGGCGACCTGACTTTTTCAGCCATAAGATACGCTCATATTAGGATGGATTGGGAACTAGTTCTTATCTGGTGGCAAAGTTATGGCAAACCTCCTCCCTTAGGCTCTGAGCTAGATCACCAATTTGTTTCCTTATTTTGCTACTTATTTACCTTATGTATTCATTCATTCTTTTGGAAGCACCTTCTACTTCATGAGCTCAGCTCATTCTTTTGTATGAACTTGCTACTAGGCATGATATGTTCTAGTTTTTTATACAGGTTTGGGGAGTCAATAAAATTTCCTCCACTTTTGATGGTTTCAATTTTTTTTTTAAAAAAAGAATGGCTTGGCCAAAGAACTAAGCCGTGCCCGACGAAATAAAATGTGAAATGCACGCAAGTTGAACTAACCAATCTTTGATATTAATTGTTGGGTCTTAAATTTTTGATGGGTTCGCTTTACGATGTAGTTAAGCGAAGTGTGTCGTCAGAGTCGTTCTTAGAGCATCTCCAATGGTTGAAGAAACGGAGTTGCTTGCAATATTTGATAAATTTCAGCAGTGTAGCTTACCATTGTTTTACTCCACGTAGACACTGCTACACGAGCAGTACTGCCGCACAGAGCAGTACTGCCGTCATTAATGTTATGAATTACCTTTCATTTACTTTTACTTGGTAAATATAATTTCTCTTTCCTTTCATTTACTTTTACTTGGTAAATATAATTTCTCTTTCTATTCACGTAGTTATATTCTATTATAAATATTTACTTTAATTAATTATTTTACGAGCATAAATAAATAATATTTATAAAAAATATATTTTAATATTGTATATATTATATTTTTTTATACTTAATATTTGATATAACTTATAAATAATTTGAAAAAATATATAAATATAATAAATATAAACATTATTTTTTTAAATATATCCAAACTTTGATTTGTATTCTTTCATAAAAATTTTAAATACATTATACCAATAAAATTTTATTCCAAATGCAAAAAAAAAAAAAAAATAGAATGAAAAATACATCAAATATATTCTAATGACATTACATACTTATTTCTAAGAATTTCACACACTTGTTCATGATTTTTTCTAGTTCTATCATCCATATTTGATGTGTCCTTGGTTAGAATTGCGAAATCATTTTGACGAATTTCCTCTTTCTTCCGTAGAAGAGCATCCTCACAGAGACCAAGTTTTTTCTAATAATTTGCAATATATTGGTAGTCTAAATGTTTTTATTATAATTATTTATTTTATTTGTAATTTGTAAATCACTTTATAATTTAACATAATTATTTTTTAGTTGTTATAAAAATAATTTATTTATTTTTAAATCAATAGTATTTGTATCATTTAGATAAATACATTAATTATTTTTAATGATAGTAAAAATTCTTGGTAAAAATATTTAAAAAAAATACGTGGGCCCTGTATAGCTATAAACATAGTAGCTTACCATTGTGGAGCTATATAGCTTGCCACATCAATTGCTTGAATAGTGACATGGCAAGTTAAGCATTAGCTTACCATTGGAGATGCTCTTAGAATGCGCTCGAATGTCATCCAGTTTTATAAATTGCTAATTCAAAATCAGAAAAGAGATCATTTTATTTAAAAAAATTAAAATGTCAGTATAATTAATCACCAATTTAAACATCAGTTACATTAATATTATTAACAAGATCATTCTCAGCATGATAATTATAGTTAATTTTTGAAAACTTCGTGCGCAACAGTTGCCTTCACCTGTCGTGCGAACAAATATTATTAGTGCAATATTAATTGATTGATTAACATAAATACAAGCACTACAATACACGTACATTCAAGATTTACACAAATATATTGTATATATATACATGATTCAAATTGAAAAATTGATGACCAATTATTAGAAAACTGGCTGGGTTCGAATACATAGTGCACATACGTGGTTCGTAATACATAGTGCACATACGTGGTTCGAATACATAGTGCACATAAGAATGCCTAATTCAAAATTAGAAGAAAGTAGATCATTTTGTAGAAGCATTCTACTTTGAATTTGAATTTGAATTAGGCAAGAAAATAGATCATTTTATAATTCAAACGGTTTCAATCGATTAGATGTATTCGATCCATCGATTTCATATCACATATATTGCTTCTGCCACTTTCATTTTCCTTTCTGTCTCTCTTGCCTTGAAACCTGCCTTTTCCTTCCTTACCTTATATTTTCTTCACCGCCATCAATTTGCATGCAAAAGGCAAACTTTTCCATTTTCTGTAATCAACGGGTTCATTTTGAAATATTTTTTTGTATCATTTTATGTGCACGTTTTTACTCAAATAGAACTTTGGGTTAAATATACGTTTTGAAATATTCAGTGCAAAGTGCAGATATTATGGGATCTCTTCTCTCTTATATACCATCTTGATCATTGATCAAAATCGTTAAATACATCTTTATCAGAATGTGCAGATATTATGAGATCCCCTAATAGAACTAGACTCTGAAAAGTGAACTAGATAACTTTGGATGCTTGGAGACTTGGAGAGGATAATATATATCAGTGAAAAATGCCCGTATTCCCTGATTTTTTTAAAGAACTCATGTACCCCTTAATTTTTTTTAAAGTGCACTAGATTTTCAGAGTATGATATTGATTGTGTAAATCGTACTCTGAAAACTCTCTCCGGCAATTCAAATGTGAATTTCCAACTATTAGGTGACTTGAAAATAAACATACAGATGCAGGTTAATTAGAGGTTTTAGAGGTACAATTTATAAAGTCAGTGCCAATCCAAGGGTACAAATGCACTTTTCAAAAATTCAGAAGTACATGAGCACTTAGCGAAGAACTCAAGGGCACACATACACTTTTCTTTATATGTATTATTATATTAGTATTGAATTCTTGTCATTTGTTTAATTTCGAGTGGGAAATATTCAATTTAAAATGACTATTTTTGTTTCATAGTAGTTCAATAATCATGGAAATTTTTAAAAAAATAAAGAATTTAATATAAATTCCTGGTTCACAATTAACAGAATAATACGTACTGTTCTTCCGTATATACAATATACTCAGTATCCAATTGGTGTTACGTATGTGTAATTTATTTTAAGTCTTCTTCCCCCACATTACTCTATCATCACCATTTAATTTTTTCCTTATTTACTCTGTCATCACCGTTCTTTTCCACATTCTGCATCACCGCTTTTACTTCTTTACTGGAATGACCAGTATCTTTGATGTTGACTGTAAATTCATGGACATGAATCTTGTTCTTATAATCACTCAAAAATACTGTTTAAACAAAAATTAGGTTCACTCAATTTCTGAACTCTAATCTAATTCTTGTTTTAAATCAAAATTCCAAACAAACAATTCGTCATTATCTTGGTTTATATACTTCATATCAACGGAGAGATTTTTCCATAAGTCATTCTAAGCAAAAAATTGATATGAAAAGGATGAGTAGAGAGGATCGATATTGTACTTGAACATGTAAAAATAAGTTTATATGGATAAATTTAATCTAAACTTTACTGAAAAAAATAAAAGTTTAGTATGGACCAACGTTACATATGGACCAGTTAAACAAATCGATAATTAGTGTATCAGTTAAACAAAACCAGTGGGTACAAAATTACATATGGACCAACGTTACCTACATTGAAATTTTTAAAAAAGTAAAACTTTTTAAACAGTTATTAAATATGAATAATGCATTTTTAATTTTTTATATTTTATATTTTATAATTTAAACATTGAAAATTATAATGTAAACATGTAATAAAACATTTAACATTATTTAAATTTAAGAAATTGAATACTCCAATATATTCAATGTCCAAATTAAAACTTGTGCAGTAAAAATCAAAATTAACAACACTCCAGTTAAAACGTATGAACTTATCTTTTTTAAAAGGCTTAAAAGTTAGACTTTTCAAATTCCAACACACTTTACTTTGGTACATAAATAAGCCTTTTTAAGTAGAATCGCATATCTATTACTATACTAAAAGCGGGTTGAATTTATCCGTGATTCGGTGAATGTACCGTTGCCGGTTGTTCACTGTTGAAATTCTCTCTTCCAGGCCCGCCTCCTCCTGTCTGCTTTCTTCTATTGGAAACCCTTGGTTCCAGCTACAGAAACGGTAGCCAGTCTCTCTTCGGCCGCCGATTTCGACGACCAAGACTACAGACGTGTCAAACCCGAAACAAACGTGGCGTCTTCTCCGGTTTTCCGCACTGACCCCTGCTGTTTCATACAACTCACCACCGCGATAGGTGTCAAAACCCAGTCCTTCTATTAACTCTCCTTCCCCCTCAAAGAGATACTCATCGGTCATTGCCTTGTGTTTAGGTACGAATCTGGTCCCTTTGTTGTTCTTATATATATGTTTGCAGTTTATGCTTTGATTGGCATTCCCTTGTGTCACTTCCTCAAGTACAATTAATTATGCACAGCAGGTGTTCGATATATTGCCTGACCCAACTTCCTCAAGTAATGCTTTTGGATGATGCATTCATTATTTTTTTCGGACTCCATTACAAGACACATTCCTTATATTTTGAAATTGTTCATTGCTTTGTTTTAAAGTAATCATTACATTTCAGATCACTTTCTATATTTCCTTGCTTTTGGATTCTGGCAATTGAGGTGTGCGCAGTTGATTTCCACTTCGTTTATGATTAGTCCAGAGTGTTCTTTGTCCATTGAGTTCATGCAGGTTCATGATTTTGATTGTCTTTCTTGATTTTGATTTATGGTTAAGAATGAACATGGTTTCATGTAGGAAAGAACTGTAGTTGGAATTGATGTGGGCTTCTTCCAGTTTATACTTCTGGGATTTGTTAGCTATCGAAATATGTATTGTGTATGTTTGGATAGAAATTACAGGATATTTATAAGCCCCATCTATTCCGCAATGCCTGAATTTCTAATGTTTTTAAATGCTTGGATGCTGAAGTAGTGAAGTCATAGAAAATTGAAGAATTTGTGGCTTTTGTACATAACTCTAGCAGTTTTTAGACTTAATTTGCTTTTATCATTTCAGGCTTTAAATTGAAGGACAATGCAGGCTTTTGTGATTTTGGTGTCAAGATAATGCTTATGCAAGGTGGGATTTATGGCTGCATGCAGGCTTACATACAGGAACATAGCCGTGGTGAACCATCCAAGCTCACGGGTCGTATGCGCGATTGAGTATTATTCTACCGCACTCTATGTTCTCTATTGTGAGTTTCTGTTTGCTTTACTTAACCAATAGCATCATAATTTGCGTTTGATTTGGTATGCAGGAAGATATTTCTAACCTATTACTTTGTTCTGCTAAAAGAATAACCATTTAATATGTGTGTTGATTACAGGTTCAGTGTACTTACATGCAGTCCTGTGATCACTAGTGCAGGAGGAGGGCAACAGCGGCGGTTCCGTCCCCCTTGCTCGGCGGTTATGAACCGCCGGCGGCGGCTGCGCCGCGCAACGGAAGAAAAATTGCTCGGCGGTTATGAACCGCCGCGCAAGGTTGCGAGTTCGCAACCTTGTCAGGTTCATCCGGTTGCGAGTTCGTAACGAGCTAGAACCTGCAGGTTGTTTTCGAGTGTTGCGACATCGGATGCTCCTCCGGTTCAAAGGTTGGGAACTCGCAACCAGCATTTCAGGTTAGGGTATATGTTTGTTCCTGAACCTGGTTACGATGTCGTAACCTAATTAGGTTCTGCTAAAAAAAATACCGGCCAATTTGGCCGGTAAAATGAAAATGCCACCAGCGAAGAAAATTAACAGAACTATATACTTCAATATGACCAAAGAAGAATATTCGATACACTACAAATACTAATACGTGACTTCATACAATTAAATCAAAATCGGAGCAATCAAAAGTTCATTAGGAATTTCACCTATCAAAGAAAAGAGGTTGGTTTATCAAGGAAGTTTGCAACTTCTTTTTGCTCCTTAATCGATTTCTTCAGCTGGATCATCTTAACCATCCTACTGTTGTGCACCTCCCTGCATCACCAAAAACTCTTTGCTTTTCAATATATTCAAGTTGTCTCACTTCTTTAACGCTCATTTCATCCTGGTAGCAGCACCATAGAAATCATATTTTCCACCTTGTATCCTAATGTTCGCGATCACTTTTGATAACACCTGTGACATCCACTATTTATCTATCAGTAAACCCACCAAACATTCACAACCTTCAATCTCTTATTCAGAGATCAAACATGCAACTAAAGCCTATATGCAACCATGTACTCAGAATTTACAATACATTAGAACATTCCAATCCGAGGAAGACATGTATAGCAGCCACTTTAAACCTCTTTATTTGATTCATTACTTAATCAAATTAATATATTCTTGACTCTAGGTCATAGTTCATATTTCAAAGATTACAGTAGTTTAGAAATCAGGCAAAAAGGAGTTACGGTTATAAAGTTGTGAACTTTTTAAGTAGCAGTTAGCTTGCTGCCAGAAACCGTATCAGAAAAATAAAACGCAGATCTTTAAAATGCTATATCTTACTCAATTCTTAACCAAATTAATCCATTCCTGTTTCTAATGGTAGCCCAGAGTTCTAAGATTACTAAAGTGTAAATCTTGGCCAAAAACAAATCATAGTTGTGAAGTTATGATTTTTTTAAATACGTCTCAGCTGCTGCCAAGAACAGCTTCAGTGCAGAGTTTTAAAAGCCATTTTCTTGACCATTTCTTAATCAAACTAGCTCATTGTTGGCTGTAAATCCCAGTTCTAGTTTCTAAGATTATCTCTACATAAACATTAACCAAAGCAAAGCTACGAGTAAAAAGTTATGATCATTAAAAGTGGACCAGGCCATAAACCAACTTTCAAACATATATAGCCAACTAGATTTCATGTTAAAAAATTTCCTTCAAAACAAATTCACATGCAAGGATTGGAGAAATAATGCACATGAACATAAATAAGAACTAAATCGCAAACCACCTAAAGTTCATGGCAATCCTCTTTGTCTCTAAGGGTACCAACACACTAGTTAATAAAACAAATATTCTCTGTTTGGCATTTTCTCAAACACCTTCAAGGCACAACTTATCATATAACTTATTTACATAGACTTTGTCCTAATTTCCTACATGTAATTAGCTACTGGTTAGGCTCAGGACTGAGAGCAGTGCTGCAGTTTGTAAAACGACTAAACTTGATCAATCCAACCTAATATAACTGATCTAAAGCAAACTGATTCGGCCAAATAGACTTGATATCACTTGATATCAAACTAAAATAAGCCTAAATTTGAAGTTCAATCGACAACAATCCAAATTAGGGCTTTTGATGAAAGGGGGAAATCGGAAAACTTACTTGACGAATTAGAGATGCTAAGTCTGAATACACGATGTGGATTTGCTCAGGCAGGCGGAGGGCGACGGCAACGGCGACGGGCGACAGGAGGAGGGCGACGGGACGGGCAAGGAAGAGGGTGGGGTGGGCGGGATTGATGCCGGCGGATGGGCGACGGGAGGCGGCCGGCAGGCGGCAAGGGCAGGGTTTTGGGTGGGGGAAGATGGGAAGAAGATTGAGATTTGAAAGGATAAGGGAAAGAAGATTTAGTTTATATACCACTAAAATAAATTATTATTTTTATTTTCAATGAAATTTTAATTAGTAATAATATTGTGATGAGTGTTTAAGAACTAATTTATAGTGTTTAAGAACAGTCAAGTACAAATTTAATTATTCTATAGTGATTAAATATCCTTCTCTATATGGATTCAGACAAATTAAATTATTTTTCTTAATTTATTTGAACTTTATGACTCCAATTATAATCAATTTCATTTTGTATTTAAATTAATTTTATTTTACTTGTAGTTGATATTTAAATAAGTTTAGTTTCAATAATATTCATCAAATCCATTTGAATGTGATTGATATCAGTTCAATGAAACTAATTTAAAATTATTTATATCCAACTAAAGTAGAGTAAAACATGTATTATATGTATGGTGATGTGTTTGAATCAATAATTATATGAATCAAAAAATTTGGTTAAATAATAAGTTTTAATATTTTCACTTAAACCCCTAAATTTTTATGAAATATTAAGAACTTTTGAAAGTAATTATATGTAAATATTAATAAGAAAGCGACGAGTTATAAACATTATATGATCGTAACAAACATTAATAATTATCTATACCTTTACAATTTAAGATTTTCAATAATATTTTATGTTAATTTTCACTATGACCTCCTATTGATGAATTCGATCATCGATTATATAATGTTTAGAATGTTTTGAAAAGTGTCACAATGTGGGGTGTAGTTATATCAAATTAAGTATATATAAAACAGTCAAAATTGAGAAGAAATCATGACAACATAGTATATATATTTAAGTTAAAATATAATGTATAAGTAGTGAATACTCATTGAAACATCAGCGTTCTTACTATAGATCCCCTCAAATGCGTGTTGTTTTTTTAAAACTATATGAAAAGTTCCTCATATACAATAAAATGGATATTAAGATCCAACACTTTGATTATCTCGCTTAATTAGTGAAATTATTGCTTAAGTAGTGAATACTCATTGAAACATCAGCGTTCTTACTATAGATCCCCTCAAACGTGTGTTTTTTTTTTAACTATATGAAAAGTTCCTCATATACAATAAAATGGATATTAAGATCCAACACTTTGATTATTTTGCTTAATTAGTGAAATTATTGCAAATTTTGCTAATTAGTTAATTCAGATTTAGATAGGTTGCGACTTCGCCACTACTTCAGGATCAATTTAAAAGAACAGTAACACCAGTTACGATGTCGTAACTGGATCTGACGGCGGCGGTTTTTCAAAACCGCCGCGTAACGTATCGTTGGTCGGCGGTTTACTGTGCATAATATGATCCGGACAGGGTTACGAACTCACAACCAATCAAGCACCGGTTTTTGGGAAACCTGATCAAGGTTGCGAACTCGCAACCTAATTGCACGGCGGTTCTTGTAAGTTTGGCAGGAACCGCCGCGAAAAAGAGCCGCGGTAGACCCTTTTTCCACTAGTGGATATAGGCTAAATATACTCGCAGAGCTACTGTATTTTGGTGATTGTGAATTTTACAAGGACCGGTGGACTGCAAAAACTATTGATGCATACAACGATATATTAAGAGATTTACAATTTTATAGTTTAATTATTTTGTAAGTATACTTGTTGGATTTTATGTATATTAAGCATACGGCTATCTGATAGAATCCATTAGGTTTTTGTTAATTCAAATTCCAAACTAAATAAAAATGTGAATATCGTGCTTATTGCACACGCTAACTAGAGGCATATCCGTGCATTTGTAAAATGCTAGAATTTACAAATGAAAAAGAAAAATAGTACCCTTCAAAAAATATATATATATATATATATATAGTAAAAACAGTATTTGCCCTAAATTTGCTTTTCGTTCGTGCACGACAAATTAGTCCACATTTGCACTAAATTAAAAACACTCCAAAATAGCAAGAACGGAATTAATTATATTTGAATATGTTCGTGCAAAGCATCTTCAACCCATCTGCACGCACGAAAGTTGATCCTGCACGAAATTTGAGTGTGCCCGATTTTCTTCATCAATTTGGGACATTGATGACTTTCAGGCCTCACCGCCTAGAATATGATGGCGCAATTCGTCGATAATCACCGATAAGAATTCAGAAACTTAGGATGAAAACAACCTACAACAAACAACTACAACAACTTGCAGTTACATCTGTAAACCTATACCAAACATCAAAAGCGGGGAACTCGGGATGAAAACAGTCAACGACCAACTACTAACATGTATAACACAATATCAAACACCGATAGAAAGGATGAAAACAATCAACGACCAACATGTATGAGACAATATCAAACACCGATAGAAATTCGGAAACTTAGGTATAAACAACCAACTATCAACAAATACCAAATAGGGCCTATAATTTGTCTCTAGTGTATGTGGTTTGTGAGCTTGTCGTACAATTTTATAAAATGCAATTCAAAATTAGAAGAAAAAAACAGGATCGTGATCAACTAATTATCATTATTCATGACAACATTGGTAGCCCTAATTATTACATAGTGCACGCGAAACACAACTTATAATATAATTAATTTATGCTTATTAAAAAATATTTATATTAAAATCATGTTTGTTCAAATATTAAGATGATTTCTTAACTTAATAGCTGAAACATTTTTAGACACAAGAATAAAACCAAGAACCTCATATGATTGTGGTTAATTTGTGCCAATTTCGTGTAATTAGCATAACTATTTTTAATTTTCGTCTTACACCAAGATTACTAAATTAATTGCACTTGTGCCAACTTTGTGCAATTATCATGATTGTGGTTGGGCTTTTTTTCCATTTGTTTGATGGACTATTCATTGTAACCAAAACTGTTTTTTTATAAATGTATTATTATTTTGTTATTTTTCAAGAGTAATTAATTTTGAGAAAGTTTTGGGTGAGACCTGTCCTTGTGGAGACCAAGAGCAGGGGAATGAGCATTTACTGTTTCTGCTTGATCTTTTAGTCAGTTTATTTGATCTTTCAATCAATGTGCTTGAGTATTATTGTTTTGCCTTGATTTTTCAGTTAATTTGATCTTTCGTTCAATTTGCTTGATCTTTCGGTCAATTTCCTTGGTCAATTTCACCAACGACAAATTCAATCAAGGAAATCGGCGGGTTTAAAGCTCACCAATAACAAATTCAATCAATAGCGCAGTCTCATATAATGTTTGGTCTCAATGAAGACAGGTCTCAATTGAGAATTAGTAATTAATTTTAAGTGGTATTACGTGGCAAATTTGCTTTTGTTATTTACTACGTACAAAACTTAAAAAATAAAACTATACTCGGATCTCGATTAATTTTAACCCTTTCTTCTTGACCCCTTTATTCTAGTTCCTGCAGGACATGCGCATTCACACCGTTGTGAATTACCACGTACGCTCCAAACCTCGTCTTCTTCACCGATAAATTTCGAAGTTAACTAAGTGCACTATAAACCAATATAATATGCTCATTTTTTAATAAATTACTCACAATCAAATTCTATAAATTCCAATAGAATAAGCTCATTCATCAACCATTTTCCATCAAACCTCAAATTAATAAGCTCGTTCATAGTATAATCAATGAATATTCTGGTTTGCTTGGTTTTTGCAGCACTTATATGCTGCTGCCAATGTAGCACTGATATTGCTGAGGCTGAGAAGTATTATCCAACTGAATATTCATCGGCGGCGATATATGGAGGAACAGTGTTCAGTAAGAATAACGTCAGGAAACTGCTGTTCCACGATCCTACTCGGCCGCAGTGCGGATTCTGCCCGGGCTGTGATTGTGTGCCTCTTCCTAACTGCAAGGAGTGTTGTGTCTTCAGGGGCTGTTCCATTTAGCTGGGAAGGTTTTCTGTGAGACTAGTCTCAAATAAATGTTGATCTTTTTCACTTTCAAACCCGACTTTTTACCTATTTAGTGTGATCATTCAGTGTATTATTATTAATCTTCTCGCTTTCATGTCTAATCTTTTACATATTAAGCATGATTATTCAATGAGACCAATTGAGAAATTCTTACTTTTAAGACCGATCTTTTACGTACTATTAAGCATGATTATTCCGAATTTGTCTTAGTTGATTCTACTACGAATACGTTGGTGTTTCAAAGTGCAAGAGAGAACAAACAAAAGGGACGGAGGGATTTGATCCAAGCACAAACAAAAACTAAGATCGACAAAAACAGATTTGAATATATAGGTAACCTAAGATGATCAAAAAAAAAAGGGGGTGGTACCTAAGAGGCTAAGACACAGAAAACATTTTACGATCAGAAGATGTACAAAGCAAGGCTAAATCCTTTCTTGCATCATCATTTAAATAGCAACTCCCATTAAAGATTTGAAAAATAAAAACTGCAAACTATGCCAAATGTTGAAATAAAAAACACCATAGTCAACTCTAGGCTTCTACTTGTTGATGTTTAGAAGATACCTCAGGAGATATTTAGCAGAGATTCATAGACAGAGGGATTAAGACGATCGAGCTTCTTCATGATACCGCAGAACTTCTCAGCACCATTCGCATCATCATGCTCCTCGAAATACTTGAGAAACAGTTGTACAACTTCATCGTTGGGGAACCATCCGCCATGATCCGGCTTTGCCTTGGCTGCACCCACCTTCAGATACTCCAAAGCAGGATCGATCTCGGAGTTCTTGATATGATAGTGAGCTAGCATGTCTAGCGTTTTTAAACTCGGTTCCTTGCCTTTTTCCACAATGCTTTCAAAGAGAGCATTGGCTTCCTCAATCATGTCCCTCTGTAGGTAGGATTCCAAGATCACATTGGTTACTCTGACATCATACAAGGAGCACCTGCACTCCCACTCTCTGTACCACTTCTCAAGGCCTTCCACATCGCCCAATTTGGAAAGAGCCATCAACATCACGAGGTAGCTTGTGTTAGTAGGACTCTGGTTGGCTGACTTGAGAGCCTCCCACGAGCGGTAAACTCCAGGCAAATCAGAGAGGTCTCTGTATAAAGTGATTAGGGTGTGGAAATATTGCTGATCGCGTGTATCTACCTTTAGCTTTTCCATAGTCTGGATAAAAGATATGGCTTTATCACGAAATCCGGCATTGATGTGAATAGTTGCCAGGTTTCCATAAGTGAACCAATCACAGTTTACACCATTTTCTTCCATATCTTCAAGAACTTTCTCCACTGCATCAAAATCATTTTCAGCAGCATAACTGTTAATCAACATATTATATGTGAACATATCTGGCTCTAAGCTGTTCTGCTTCATTTCTTCAACGAGCAAAGGAACTTGTTCGTACTGCTTGATATTCATGTACAGAGACAGCATATTGTTATAGTTCAGAGTGGAAGTACACTTCAGCTGGTTCAACTCGGCGAAAAGCTCCACTGCTTTATCTACCAATTTGTCCTTGCAATAGCAGTTAAGTAGCGACCCAAAAGTCTTCGTTGTTTTTGCAGATTCCTCAAGACTGTTGAAGTACATTTCTGCTGAATCGATACCTCTAGTCTTGGCAAGCAGGTCGATCCGAATAGCTTGGTCAGAATTATTTAAACTTATTTTGCTTTCTTGCCAATCTGATAGCTGCATTTTAGGAAGAAGCAGAAAAATATTAGGGGCGTGATGAACAGAAACATTTAATATTATGCTCACTTACATAATGAAAAGAGAATACAACACCTTGTGTTCAAAAGCTAGTGGTACGAAAAGATTCTAAAGGCAAGGACGACAGTAGACTATGGAATCATAATCATGGCATGGATCTATTATATACAAACAGTGACAAACTACCATACATTTTTAGGCACAAATTGAGATGATAATCGTCCTAGCTGCTCCTAAAGCTTCAAATTAAAATTTTAGCTCATACGGTATCAAGTGCTAATCTGGACACATAATCATTGATTTCAGAGAAAGAAGCTTGACAGAGAAGTACATGCAATATACAAATTCAATATCAACTCTGAGATCTTGGTTTACACATTGGTTCTCTGGTTGAGTATAATCTTATCACTTTCTCCCAACTATAACCATTGAACCTAAATTCAAAAATCAACATTGGTTCTCCAAAACGTTACTACTTTTACAGTAAGAAATAATAGACAACTTAAAAGGTGTACTATAGGAATCCATCAACAACTATATAGAGACAGTTCCAAAGTTCTCACCAACTGAGCAAACTAAAATTCAGATTAACAAACTTCTGCAATGTAATCAGTTAACTAATACAATTAGGATATAGCTAATGCTTAATCCAGTCAATAAGAAACTTTACTAAACTATCACATTGTTCTCTACAAAGCGAGCATAGCAATATATTGAATACAAGTCCATAAAACAGTATCCTTTTGAGCAGGTCTAATGAATCAATCCTATGTCAGTAACAAAGAGCATAACAACTTATACAGTAAGTGAAAATGGACAGCTAAACCTCAAAACTTAAATTATCCAACTGGAAGATTGAATAGAAAGATTCAATTTCCTCACCAACTGATCCAAAACTTAAATTTACAACTTTTACAATTAAAGACAGAATCTTTACAAACAAATTCGTAACGCAACCCAATCAAATTGACAGATACATACCTGGATGGCAACATTATAGTTATGGTGGGTGCGGAAGAAGTTGATTTGGTTGACGATGTCAAACCTTTTGAGGGGCTTTTCCGCAAACCATTCATCAATTATCACTTTTAGGTTGTTGTCGGAGTTTGGTTTGATCTTCAGCTTTGAAATTTTCATATAGAGAGATCTGCGTTCTGGAGTTCTGACTAAAGGATTCACCGCTTCAGATACTGTAGAGAATCCCCTGAGAAACGCCGTTGATCGGCGGATGAATAAGCGGCTCGCCATTTTCTGGGGTTCTACTTTCTCTGCTCACTGGGCAGGCAGGGTTTTACAAGGGTTTATCATTTTCTGGGGTTCTACTTCCTAATTTTAGTACTATTTTATTTATATTTTTGTTTTTCGGAAACTTTTGACTGGGTCGGTGGCAGAGTGACTTTTTTCTTTTTTTCTTTTCTTCCTTTCTTCTTTTCAAAGACCGCCGATGTGGATGGGTTTAGATTGACCTCCCCAAGGCCATGAAATAAAGAATGTTGTTATTCGTAACCCGGTATTTTACTCTTATAACCTAAAATACCGGGTCAAAAGAAATGAATATCTCTTGTTTTTTAAAATTATCATACTTGCAGGGGTAATATAGTCATTTATACGGCTACATGAGTAAAAACTTGTGCAATTCAGAAAATAAAAAGGAGGTGAGCCTCGGTTCATCACAAAAAAAATAATTTAAAAAGAGCATAAGATACCTTGTTGAAGAACTTTCAAGAACCTCGAAGCAAAAAGCTTCTAAAAGATAGGTATTAATAAATAAAGTAGTAGTTTTAGTGGACAACTATTGCAAAGTAGACAATTCTTTTTAAGACAATTCTCAAAAGAGACGCGTCTCACGAGAGACCAAGGGCAAAAATGCCTTTTTCTTAACTCTTGTCTATTTACAAGAACAACCCACATAGTTTGTAATAATTACATATTAACCTACAAACTTTGTAATGAGCAATATTACCAACTCAAATTCAATTTATATAAAAGGAAAATTAAAATTTTCTGGATATAAACAAATTGAATTACATTGCTATGTAGACACCGGAGCAAGCATGTGTGTTGCTAGCAAAAATGTAATACCTAAAGAACATTGGGTAAATGTAGAAAGACCAATAAGAGTAAAAATTGGAAATGGATCACATATCATACTCTCTAAAGTCTGTAAAAATCTTAATATAATGATAGCAGGTGAAATATTTCATATTCCAACTATATATCAACAAGAATCTGGAATAGATTTTATTATTGGGAATAATTTCTGTCTGTTGTATCATCCATTTGTCCAATACACAGATAGGATAATTTTCACTCTAAATAATAATCCTGTACATATAGGAAAAATAAGAAAAGCTCTTAAAGTAGGAGTTCCAGGTTATTTAGAATACATGAAAAAGAAATCTAAATTACCAAAACCAGAGACGCTAAATATTAGCCCTAATAAAATTGCTTCTCTTTTAAGGAAGGGGGGTATGTATACTAAAGAACAACAAATTTTTGTGCTTCAAAGTACAAAACTTTGTAAAATAGAAACACTTTTAGATTCTGTGTGTTCAGAAAATCCAATAGACCCTAACAAGTCAAAATATTGGATGACAGCTACCATAAAACTAATCGATCCAAAGACAATTGTAAAGGTTAAACCAATGCAATATAGTCCTAAAGATAGAGAAGAATTTGGAAAACAAATTAAAGAACTGCTAGATTTAAAAGTAATTAAACCAAGCAAATCTCCTCATATGTCTCCAGCTTTCTTGGTAGAAAATGAAGCTGAGAAACGAAGAGGAAAAAAGAGAATGGTTGTCAACTATAAAGCTATAAACTCAGCTACAATAGGAGACAGTCATAACCTTCCTAATAAAGATGAGTTATTAACCTTAATAAGAGGAAAGAAAATATTCAGTAGTTTTGATTGTAAATCAGGATTCTGGCAAGTATTGCTAGATGAAGAATCACAATTATTAACTGCTTTCACATGTCCACAAGGTCATTACCAGTGGAATGTTGTACCCTTTGGGTTAAAACAAGCTCCAGCCATATTTCAAAGACATATGCAGAATGCATTTAGGACCTTTGAAAAATTCTGTTGTGTTTATATTGATGACATTTTAGTCTTCAGTAATAATGAGACAGAACATCTGTGGCAAGTAGCAGCAGTACTTAAAAAATGTGCTTCTCTGGGAATAATACTCTCAAAAAAGAAAACACAGCTTTTTAAAACTAAAATCAGTTTTCTAGGACTAGAAATTGAAGAAGGATCTCATCGACCTCAAGATCATATCTTGGAACATATTCAAAAATTCCCAGATATCCTTGAAAACAAAAAACAGTTGCAGAGATTCTTAGGAATCCTCAGTTATGCTTCTGATTATATTCCTAAGCTTGCCCAGGTCAGAGCACCATTACAAGCAAAGCTTAAGGAAGATATTCCATGGGAATGGAAAGATTCAGATACCATCTATATGGTAAAAGTAAAGAAAAGTTTAAAAAACTTTCCCAAGCTTTATCACCCACAACCTGAGGATAAACTAATCATAGAAACTGATGCATCAGATTTATTCTGGGGAGGAATTCTTAAAGCAGAAAATAATGGTAAAGAATACATTTGCCGATACACTTCAGGAAGCTTTAAAGCTGCTGAAAAGAATTATCATAGTAACGAGAAAGAATATCTTTCTGTTATTAGAGTAATTAAAAAATTCTCTGTTTATCTAACCCCTTGCAGATTTCTAGTAAGAACAGATAATAAGAATTTTACTTATTTCCTAAAGATAAATTTAAAAGGAGATAATAAACAAGGTCGTCTAGTTAGATGGCAAATGTGGTTATCTAGATATGATTTTGATGTTATTCATATTGCAGGTACCAAGAATTATTTTGCAGATTTTCTTACCAGAGAATTTCAGCAAGATTATAAAGAATAATACAAATGTTTCTAATGTTTGTTTCTTTGTGAAGCATCCAGCATGGATGAAATGGAGCAGCTAAAGCTGCAAGAAGGACTTTTAGTCCAGGAACTGGAGCTGGTCCGAGCCAAGCTCAAGTATCTTAACCTGATCAAATTGGGTAAAGAAAAAGAGCAAGCTTCTGAAAATGAAGTAAAAAAGGTTATCTTGTCACCTTCTCCCTCAAAAGAGAAAGACAAGACTATTCCAACGCAAACGGCAGTTGGTAAAGAATCAACAAATCCGTTGAAGGCTGTGGATTTGCCAAAAATCCAGAAGGAAGTACAAACTTCCATCAAACTGGTTAGCCCAGTAGATTTTTGCTTAAGGCCAAATCAGGGAATTCCAATCCCACAGACTAAAGTTATACCTTTAGCATCGGAGAAATCCGAAGAGGGAATTCAAATCCCAAAAAGATCTAAAACATATTATGTGGTCTATAATGGCCCTAATGCCGGGATCTATGAAGATTGGAGCTTCGCCAAAAAAACAACTGAAGGAGTCTCCAACATTGCACACAAGAAGTTCAAATCTTTCCAAGAAGCAAGAACTTCAGCAGACCTATATACTGGGTCATCTTTACTAGCACCTCTGGAGCTAGTTACCAATGGAGAGATGATGAAGCCTAACACCTTCAGTGCAGCTCTATTGTCCAAAAAGAAGTCATTAACCTCACTAGGAAGACTTCCCAGCAAACCAAAGGAAGACATGGCAAAATCTACAAAAGTAGATTACTCCGATGAAATAACGGAAGCAGGCTTCGAATACTGCTATCGATATGCAAGATCTGCCAATGAAGAAAAGTTTTTGGAGGAAAAGTTCTTCACTACAGACTCCAAAAACTTAAGTTACTACAACTTCACCAAGAATGCTAATCCCGAACAGGTCTATGAGGCATTCCAATATGGTTTGGTAAAAACCATATATCCAAGTCCTAATTTATTAGAAATTAGCCATTTTCCTAAGGCTATTATTGATACAATTAAGACTTTCAGAAAAAAATGCACCAAACCAGGGCAAGAAGTTTTTCTGAAAATTAATAGTTCCGGTCCATACTGGAATCAATTAGGATTATTGGTATATCATCCTCAGCATTTAGTCCAGATTGGCATTTGCAAAGGAGATCATTATCATCCATCTCAGCCCATGGAGTGCAAACTTGAGGCTAGCGATTTGCTACCCTTAGCAATAAAAAGATTGGAAGGTTTTGTTCAAAAACTTTTCAGTTTCAGTTCAGATGATGGACTGTTTGTCAACTATCAAGATGCCACCATCTTGATATACAGCAAGTCACCCAAGAAGATCAGCGAAGCCGATGAAGGCAAATTTGTCAAATTCCAAAATACTTTGGTTAATCCATTTATTTTGGGAGAACATACTCCAGACCTTTGTAAAAGGTTGAAGAATTACCGCAACAATTATCTATGTGGTAGATGCTCAGAAGAAAGTGGATCTCCCACTAAAGAAGATAGTGACATCTCCACCATCAGCATTTCCACCATCAGGGCTGCCGACAGTCCCGTGGACCCCTCCACTTCAAGTAATAGCAGGTAGTGGGATAATAATGCATCTGCTCTAAGTGGGTGCAATAATGCAGTAGTGCGTCTACTTTAAGTAGAGGCAATAATGTAAGTGCGTTTGTACGTAAGGGATGACGCACCCCTCTTCAATAATACAGACCCTTCCTTCCCTATAAAAGGAAGTTCATTTCTTGTAATATGGGAGCGCCCCTCACTTCTGTGCCTCCTTGTCTTTTAAATTCAACCTCTGTAATCTCCTGGAGACGAACCTCGTCCAGGATTCTGTCTGATCTTCGGATCTACTATGTGTGAATAAAAAGCCCTTTAGGGCCCTCTTGTAATTACATGTAAGTTTCTATAACCTATATCTTCTTTCTTATTATTGATTGTTGTATACATGTTTATCTGTTATAATGAAACCTGGAGTCCATAGAATAGGGAGTACCGCTTAGGCAGGTGGCCGTTTAGGGAAACAAGATTCGCAGGATTGGTTAAGTTATAAACAGATAACATGATAACCATACACTCTTAATAATATAGAAAGAAAGATATAAGAAGATTGCATGTATTACTTAGGGTTCTAAAGTATTAAATTCATAAATTACATCAAATAGAATATCGAAGCTTGAATGAGCAAAAATATTTGTAAATCTATTCTTAACAGAGAGATATCAAAAGAAGATAAAAATTTATCTGAATTCCATAGAAACAATGACAATAGTCAATCCAGATACAGTTTTTGTACTAAGTTTTGTAAAAAACATCAAACCCAAATTTATGTACAATTTATGAATACCTTTAAAGTATGCATAAAATGTATAAAAGAATCTCAAGATTCTGTAAAAAGGATGAACTCTTAAAAATCATTCAAATGAATAAAAACGTTTGTAAATCAATTCTTGACAGAGAATTAACTAAAGAAGATAAGAAATTATCTAAATTCCGTAGAGTTGGCCCTTATAGTCAATCTAGGTATAGTTTCGGAACAAGATTTTGTGAAAAACATCAAACTCTTGTGCATTATATGAACATCTATAAAGGATGTTTAAAATGTATAAAAGAAAATTAAAAATTCCGCAGATTTCTCGTAGATCACCAAAAACCTGGTATCAGAGCCATGTTTAAAATGACAACTGTTATCTAAAAAATTCGTTAAAATGAATCATTTAGATAATATAGAAGAAACAATTGATGAAAATCAAGATGTTTCTAGCGTTCAAACCTTTGAATCTAATGAAGGATTCATCGGAAGTTTCTTGATCAAACAAGAATTACTCTCAAAAATTAGGTCTTCTAAACTTAATCTAAGAAAAGAAAATATCTTTAATATACCTTTTTTAGAAAAATTAAAAAGGAAAAATAGCATCTACTATTTTGTAGGTACTAAAGAGATGCATGTAGATATCAAAGATACTACAGGAGAAGTATATTTACCTTTAATTACTCTAAAGGAAATTAAAGAAAATTTAAGCAAAATAGATAGTAAAATCAGAGATACTATCACAATGGTACACTTTGGTGCCGTCAAAATCCTATTGAAATCAGAATTTCAAGAGGGAATAGATTCCCCAGTCAAAATGGTCTTGATAGACAACAGAATAAATGATAGGCAAGATTGCATTTTAGGTGCAGCTAGAGGAAATTTAGCTTACCAAAAATTCATGTTTACAGTCTATCCTAAATTTGGTATTAGTTTAGATACAGCAAATCTAGACAAAACATTATCCTTCATTCATAAATTTGAAAGAGAAGATTTAATGACTAAAGGAGATAAAGTATTCAGCTTAACCTATCTGGTTGCTTATGCTTTAACAAATAGTCATCACAGTATTGACTATAGAAAGAAAGAATACATTGAACTAGAAGATGTATTTTCTCAAATAGGAACTGTTCAAGATAAACAGTTTTCTGAAATCTCCCCTGTGAATAATAAATGGGCTATTGATATAGCTAAAGACAAAAAACCCATGGGAGAACGTTATAAATCTAGAATTGAAAGGAATAAACTTATTATTGGAGAACCTTCTAGAAGAAGTATTTCCAAAGAACCCAGCGAGAGAGATCTCTTGATGGGAATGTCAAAACTAATAGAGGACATGAAAATTCAGCTTGAAGAAATGTCCTAATGAGTTTTACAGAAATAAAAGAAGAGATAAACCTTTTAAAAACAAAATTAGAAGAAATTCTAAATATTCTAACTAAAGAAGATAATAAGTTAGAAGCTGCAGCAGCAAAAATTATCATCGAATTAACAACAATAATTCAAGAAAACCAGAAAGTGATCTTAGAACAAAAAGATTTAAAAATAACTCCTTTGGGAGATGAGGAAAGACCAAAACCTATAAGTTTAGGAAAATATTCTTACCCCAATCACGGAGTAGGAAATGCAGAATTAGGATCCTCTGGAAATCCTAAAGCATTAACTTGGCCATTTGGTAAAAATGACAAACAACCAATATGACCAATTATATACCAAAGATTGAAAAAATCTTTTGGGATCATCTAGAAGGTGATGAATTACAGGTAAACGAAGAAAACTTCGATTTACTTGACCATGCTCTTAGGTTGCTAGAATTAGAGAACGATGAACTAGCAAACCAAGAAATAGAAAACAGCCCCAAACTAAAACAATTGTTTGGATTTGAAGACTTAAAAGTCTTAAATAATGAAGAATCAGCTAGTGAATCTGAAATAAGCGAACAAGTAATTAGCAATTACGATTCAGATGATGTACCTAAAAACTTTAACATAAATGTTAAAAGAGAAAAAGGAGAAAGCTCATATATGGGCTCTAAAAGAAGAAGAGCTAATCAACCATGGTATTTTCCAGAAAGTGCAAAATCCAAGGTTAATAGTTCAAAAGGATCAGATGATAATTTCCTAAATATTGACTGTCAAAATAATAGGAAAGAAATCATTGATAAATGGGCAGCAGAATTAAGTTTAGTAATTCAAACTAATCCTGATGCCTATACAGAATCAAGAACTATATTGTTATTAATAGAACATAAGAGTCTAGGAATAGCAAAAGAGTTTATAAAAAACACCATTTGGACAGATGATAACAACAACATTCCATATAATATTCTAGATATAGTTCTAGATGGATTATATACTATGTTCCTAGGAATTGATTTTACTGGTGATAAAATACATGAAAAACAACTAGTACAAGAAAAAGCTAGGAAACGTTTAGCAGAACTACAACTCTGTGATATATGTTACTTAGAAGAATTCAATTGTGACTATGAAGTAAATCTTTACAAACTAGAACAAATTGAATTTCCAGAAATGATACTTCAATATCTTAGAAAAATACCTTTGGTAGGAGAAAAAGCATTAGAAAGGTTTAAAATTGAAACTTTCAATAGAAGAACTTCTAGTTACAGCCTAGGGTATGCTATAAGAATAGTAAAAGATGAACTGTCAAAATTCTGTGAACTAATAAGAACTCAGAAAAAACTTAAAAAGTTTAATAGAAACTGCTGTGCAATATCAGGAGAAAATCCTGTAGAATACGGCTGTAGAACAGAATATAAAAAGAAGAAAAAATTCTTTTCTAAGAAAAATTCCTCTAAATATAAATTTATTAAAAAGAAGAAGAAATTCCGACCAGGAAAATTCTTTAAGAAGAAATCTGATACAAAATCAGAAAAACAAAAATTCTGTCCAAAAGGAAAGAAAAATTGTAGATGTTGGATATGCAACATCGAAGGACACTATGCAAATGAATGTCCTAATAGGCAAGATTCTAATAAAATTAAATTATTAGAGTTTGCATATAATATGGGATATGAACCCATAGAAGAAAAATATGATGATATAGAAATTGTATACATCATAGAAGAATCAGAAATAGACTACGATAGTAGCGAAGAAAAATCAGAATCTGAAGAGTCTACTTCGTAATATGTGAAACATAAAATAATTATGTTAAGACCCCTAACACATAAAAGGACAATTTTGTCCCTAAGTCTCAATTGAGACAAGTCTCACAAGAGACCTTCTCTTCTTTTTAGGAACTCTGTCGGAAAACATCACAAACAAGGTGGCGGAATGACAAAACGAAACCCCTATTAGTCTATGATATTCTAAGATCAAGAGTTTGAGAGGTGTGTTGCTACTGGCTAGTTGTTGAGTGCAGTTGAGAGCTGAAAAGGTGGAGTAGTATTATGTGGAATGATCCAAAGGATGATGATCTAATGATATGGCATGCATTAAAGAAATGAGATAAAGATTCAATTGAATCACACATACAACATTTGGAAACAATGTTAAAACCATAGAAACCAAATATATCATCAAAATGTAATAAACAGTTGAGGATTCTCCAAAGTAGGATACTTAGATTTTTTTTTTTAGAGTTCTTGAGCACCAAATCATGGATAATGAAGTGAACAAATGTTTCTTTCCCTCAAGAGGTTGTAAGCACTTTTGAAAGTGAAATTTCCATTCCACGAAGGCTTTCAAATCAACCTGTCCTCTCTTTTTGTCATCTGAGTGACACCTACAAACTCATAAAAATCTGAAGGGTAAACAAAGTGGGGAAATTGGTCTCAATAATGTCTTCCAGAGGACATGTGTCACTCCATTGTGTTGTCGAGAGATTACAAGTACATTTCCCTAAAACGACCTTGGAATTTTCCTCTACTAATTGGTTAACTGAGCATTTTCTTTTCCAGTTGCTTCAACTCCTGGCAGAGAAAGGTAGAGAACATTGGAATTTAGTCCAGGGGGCTACTGCTTGTTGGAACTTCCACCAGAGTCTAAACGAAAATTCCTTGATGATATTCCTAAAACCCAAGCCATTTTCTAGAACATGAAAACTCATTTTCCTCCATATTCTCCATGTTTTCTTCTTCTAGTAGTCCCTATCTTCACCCTTGAAAAATCTTGGAAAGTATTTTTCAAGTGTGGTGGTTTGATAGTGGCTCATATATGTTGTGGGATTGAGTAAAAGCAAGTTTGTATGAGGGTTAATCTTCCTCCCATTGAAAACCATCTATTTATCCAATTTTGGAGGTGACAACTTCTAATAAGGGCTGAAAATGGGATTTCTTGGTCATTCCTGTTAGGATTATATCCTTGGCGCAATGCGGAAGCGACGAGATATAGAGAGGAAGCAAGTGAGATAAAGTGAGAATTGGTGAGAAACTATACGAACACAGATTTGGGAAAGAATATATATAAAACCTCTTTGAGAATATTACAAAGAGATTGGAGGGCTACAACACAGGGAACAATCCTGTAAACTCTATATCTAATTCTAATACAGAGATACACTATATATAGGCAAAACCCAATGAATCCCTTTACTCAAAGGATTCATGTACAAACCCTATTCAGCTAATGAATGGGTAAATAACCTAATGCAGATGGGAATAGGAAGATAGCTGATGCATCCCAACAATCTCCACCTTGCATCAAGTTATCGTAACAAACTCAACACATGGAACAACCAACTAAATCCAAGCAATGCTCAAAATTAGTGGTAGGAAGAGTTTTAGTGAGCATGTCTGCAGGACTCTCCAAGGTATGAATTTTCTTCACAACAATCTCCCCTGCAACAACTAAAGAAGAAGACTTCAAGTAACGCAAAATCCATTTGACTGCGTCCCGATGTTCCTTACAAGGATTATGCATATAGCGGCTCACAACGCTTACTGCATAAGCCAAATCAGCAATAGAGTAAGGAACGGTCTTCATAAAATGCACACCAAGTGGGGTAGACACAGGCTTATAGGTAGACATATTAAATCTGTCAAGCACTTTCTCAATAAAACTCTTCTGAGAGAGATAAAGTGTACCATCTTGACGATTTCTACGAATCTCCATGCCAAGGATTTTCTTAGAAAACTCCTTGAAATAAACACAGCTATCACACTGACTTCTGGAGAAACCCTGTCGAATAATAAAAGCGACAAAACGCTTATACCACTGTCTTGGTGCTTGCTTCAAGCCATAAAAGGATTTCTGTTTCCCTTTAGGAAATTCAACTAAATCCCACGTCTCGTTATACCTTTGTGGACGCTTAATGATCCTTTGAGTTTTATCGAGAGCGATGGAATGCTCACCTGGTGGTGGCTCATTTGTAGATTCAAGTTGGACTAAACTTGAGTGTGTATTAGGATCAACATTAAGCTCCATATTCGACTCCACTTTCGGCTCAATAAACTGCTCATTATCTGTACTCGGAACTATCACTGATTCTTTTCCAGTAGAAAGAAGTGCATTTTCATCAAAACTGACATTTCGGCTCAAAATAACCTTCCGTGATTTCGGATCCCATAAGCGATAGCCTTTGGATTCGGAAGCATAACCGAGAAAAATGCATTTAATATCCCTGGGATCTAATTTCCCAGTGCTAGAATGAGCATAAGCAGGACACCCAAAAATTCTCAATGAATCATAATTGCCGGGATGGCCTGACAAAACTTCTTCAAGGATTTGAAAATCCAAGGAAGTATGTGGAGATCGATTAACTAAATAACAGGCAGTGTTAACAGCATCTGCCCAGTAAGCACGTTGATTCCATAACCCCGCATTTGAGAGCATACTGTGTGTTCTCTCCAAAAGAGTCCTATTCATGCGTTCAGCGACGCCATTTTGCTGGGGTGTATAAGGCAAGGTTCTATGCCTTGCAATTCCATGGGCTTTACAAAAATGGTTGAATTTCGATCCACAAAATTCCAAACCATTATCCGTCCTGAGCTTTTTCACCTTTTTCCCCGTCTGATTTTCAACCAAGGTTTTCCATTCCTTGAACTTTTCAAAAGCGTCACTTTTATACTTTAGAAAGTATACCCAGACTTTGCGAGAAAAATCATCAATGATAGACATAAAGTATTTACAACCTCCAAGAGATTCTACTTTAGTCGGTCCCCATAGGTCAGAGTGAACATATTCCAGAACATCCTTGGTACGGTGTGTAGCAGCAGAGAAACTAACTCTTTTCTGTTTCCCAAAAACACAATGCTCGCAAAATTGCAATTTACTCGTACCTTGCTCACCTAAGAGGCCTTTCTTGCTCAAGAGTAACATGCCTTTTTCACTCATATGCCCAAGGCGCATATGCCATAAATGAGTGTGGTTGGCATCAATAGCAGAAGAAGACACTGCAGCTGAACCTATCACGGTGCTGCCTTGCAAACGATATAAACCTCCAACACGAGAAGCGCTAAGCACTACTAGCGAACCCTTAAAAACTTTGAGCAAACCATTATCTTCAATGTATCTACAACCCTGACGCTCCAGGGTACCCAGGGATATCAAATTTCGTTTCAGGTCAGGTGTATAACGAACATTTGTAAGAGTTTTGATGCTATTATCATGAGTTTGTATCTGAACGTTTCCAATTCCACGAACCTCGCACTCAGTGTCGTTACCCATCAGGACAACTCCACCATTAACTGGCTTAAAGGTAGCAAACCAGTCTCTATGTGGGCACATGTGAAATGTACAGCCAGAATCCAGAATCCACTCAGTCAGGTTTCGATTTTCATCGGAACTGACAGTCATCAAAACGTCACCACTGGTTTCAGTATCAACAACATTGGCCTCAGCTGACCCTGCAGATGGTTTCTTGTGCTCATCCTTATTCTTCAATTTCCAACACTCGGAAATGTCGTGTCCGCTTTTCTTGCAGTACTTGCAGTGATTTGCAGATTTGTGTCCTCTGGATTTAGATTTGTTGCTATTTTGCTCTTTATCCAATGTGCGACCTCTGACAAATAAACCCTCACCATTGCTATTAGAATTAATGTTATCATCAAATTTCTCCTTTGAAAGAAGATTTGACTTAACATTGTCAAAAGTGAGAGCGGTAGAAGAACCTCTATATAACATGATTTCCTTGAAATGGTGGTACGACTCCGGTAGAGACACAAGTAACAAAACAGCACGATCCTCATCCTCAATTGTAACTTCTAGATTTGCCAAGTCTAGAAGGATAGAGTTGAACTCATCTAAATGAGATTGAACAGAAGTACCTTCAGACATGCGAATGGTGTAGAGTCTTTCTTTCAAGCGCAGTTTATTGGCCAACGATTTGGTATTGTAAAGCGACTCTAACTTTAACCAAATCCGTTCTGCGGTTGTTTCAGTAACCACCTCGCAAAGTACCTCTTTTGACAGACATAACTGAATAGCTGCCAACGCCCTCTCATCCAAATCTTCCCATTTAGCATCTGTCATGTTTTCCGGTTTCTTTGATTTACCGGCAATAGCCTTTTTTAAACCATTCTGAATAAGAACGGTCATCATCTGAACTTTCCAGATGGAAAAGCTAATCTTTCCGTCAAATTTCTCAATATCAAATTTCGTTACAGTTGACATCGCGAAATAAATTCTCAAACTTCAAAGATCAATATATTTAATCAACTTAGAATGTGCGTTTGATCCCGCACAAAGAAAATATCGACCTTGTTCTTGAACCACTTGTTAGTGGTATATCCTCCTAGCTCTGATACCACTTGTTAGGATTATATCCTTGGCGCAATGCGGAAGCGACGAGATATAGAGAGGAAGCAAGTGAGATAAAGTGAGAATTGGTGAGAAACTATACGAACACAGATTTGGGAAAGAATATATATAAAACCTCTTTGAGAATATTACAAAGAGATTGGAGGGCTACAACACAGGGAACAATCCTGTAAACTCTATATCTAATTCTAATACAGAGATACACTATATATAGGCAAAACCCAATGAATCCCTTTACTCAAAGGATTCATGTACAAACCCTATTCAGCTAATGAATGGGTAAATAACCTAATGCAGATGGGAATAGGAAGATAGTTGATGCATCCCAACAATTCCAACATATATTGGGCATCCTAGGTATTTACAAGGAAAAACTCCTTTTTTCATACCGATGGGAATCTTATCAGGTTCAGTTTTGTTGCCTTCAAGAAGATTATAGCGTCATCATCATAACTGAGATGAGAGATAGGAATGGCTCTTGGAGGCAAGTGGAAGTATGGTAAACTAGATTTTAAAGTTATTATTTTTATAGATTTTTACTGTGGAAAAAGAAACTGCCTTAATTGAAAGGATAGAAAATAACAGACATTATATTGATGGCACAATTATTAAAAGAAATGAATGGAAAAATTAGTGTCCTCGTGATCAAATGATTAAACTAAAATTTACAGGGAAAAAAAACCTCCCTAATTAGCTGAAACTAATCAATGAGAAAATTGAAGAAAGGTTAATACCTAATCTTAGCAAGTTAGCTGTTAATTAATTCCTATTAACAGAGGAATTTACAACAGCAAATTAATTAATCTCCAGAATCAGCTCAGCCGCGCGCCGCCGCCGCCAATGAGTTCCTTGAAGTCCCTCATCTCGCGACTGTTTGGCATCACCTTATTTTCCTTCACAATTTTCTCTGCAAATTTCGCGGGAACCAAACACTTCTCAGCCGAGTACAACTTTTCTTGAATCAGAGGAGACTCCAAAAGTGGATTCAGTTCTTCACAGTAAATTGACTCTTCTTCAACCTGTAAATTCTCAAATTGGTCAAATTCAACACATCTAAAATCAGGCCAAATCCACATTTTGACAACTTTCTAATGCCCAAAAACAACAATCTACTAAATCTACAAAAGCATATATGAAAATTATCATAATTATGAAAATATGTACCTGATTTACAGATTCAAGAAGTCCAACTTGAGCTTGCAAGAATGTGATGTACATCTTAGCAGCATGAAACATCTCAGCAGTGTTCATCTTCTGTCCACCGGGAATCAGCTTCCCGAGCTCCTGAGTCTTCTCCGTAATCTTCCTCCTCCTCTGCCTCGCAGCAATGCTCTGCGAAGACAGCTTCTCTCCACCGCCACCGCCGCCGCCACTACTGCTGCCGCTGCTCCCACTCCCATCCTGCACCACCATCCCGCCACCACAACCGCCGCTGAAACCACAGAACGGAGGCGAAAACTCCAGGCTCGGAGGAGGGTTGCGTTCAAAAAACCCAACCCCGTCGCACAAGTCCTGCAGCATCCCCCCATTATCGTACCACCCATCGTACACCTTGTGCCGCTTCGCCACAGGGAGCCCATTCTCAGGGAAAACCGGCGTAAACACCTGCTGCTGCTGCTGCTTCTCCGGAAGAAGGAACCCATCGTTTCCGGCGACCTCGACCTGATCAAAAACGCTGCTGCAGAACGAATCACAGAAGCTGAGCGAGTTGCAGTAATCATGGGTGTTCAAGCCGAGAATGTCCGGCAAGTACTCCGCCTGGTAATCGTCGGGGACCGCGAACATGTTCGCGAGGCTCGCTATGTCGGAGTTGAGGTAGTCGAGCTCGCCGGGAGCGGAGTAGCAGCTCAGAGCCATGGAAGAACAACTGGTCAATTTCTAGAAAAGATGAAAATCTGAAAACCAGACAAAGAGTGAGAAAGAGGGTGAAGAGGAGCAAAAGAAGTGGTAATTAACCGCTGTCTTAAAGCTGGTGTGCGTGTGTAAAGAAATGGAGTAGACTAACTAGATTTTTGGGGGAAGTTAGTTTTGCGAGTGCGTGAGTGCGTGTTTTGCAGGTTTGTAGAGTGGTGTTAGATATTGAGAGAGAAGATGGATCGTGGGCTAAAATGGAGGTTACGGTTAAGAATTGGACGGAGTGTTATTAGGAGATAATCATGGGTTTATTTGGAGACTCAGTAACTGCTTCCCCCCACATTTACTCCCTCCGCCCCACACCTCCTTTTTTTTACTTCTATTTATTACCTTTATTTTTTGTATTTTTGAGGCAGATTAATCTTTATTTTATTTCTATTATTATAACCGCTACTTAATGATTATTACTATTTTAAGGGTCTAAACCGAGTCAAATAACTTTTTTTCACCCTTGCAAGTAACTTTTTTTTAATTGTTAATAATAAAAATTATATATGACTTGCTATTTGAGGGTAGTTTACCATATGCTATATTTCTGGATAAATTGTTGGGAACGATGACATGAGAAAAATGCATTTTGTCCTTATTTTATTTCTTGTTTAAATAAAAGTCTGCCATTATTTGTATGGTAAATTTATGTATTTTAGGAGTTAGAGGAAATCTTAATTAACTGCACCTTAATTTTATGGGTTTAATTTACTTTCTTTACTGCCTTTTACATATTGGAGCAGTAAAAGCTCATCACTTGGGGGGGTGTGATCAATACAAATATTAATGGGTAATTATGATAAGATAAAATATCGATTTAGTTTATTAGAAAATGTAAAAGGAAATGTGATTTTTTTTTTTGGTTGAGAAGTATAGTAACGCGCAGGGCCGGCCCCGTTAGGAAGCAACTTACGCAACCGCTTGAGCCCCAAATATTTTTATTAATTTGAATATATTTATATAAATAAAATATATTGATTCTTTCAAAATAGAGTCTTATACATGATGAGAACTAAATATAGATAAGAAAATTTGATATTTATAATATTTATAATATTTTTGCTATAACCCTAAAAATATAAAAATTTTACTTTTAAAGTCCTAAGAAATATTATTTTTGCTTGAGGCCCCCAAAATCTCAGGACCGGCCCTGGTAACGCGGAGATTTCTGTTACCAGAAGAAGTTGCTGACATCACCTGATTAAAGTCAATGCAAAATGAAGGTTTTTTTATTTTTTAAAAAAAACTGAAAATGCCTTTTTGTTGCGTGGGAATTGATTTTGCTACGATTTTACTAACTAATATTCCCTATATTGTAAATATTCTATTTATAAACATTCATAACGTTTGATGATTGTAAAATATAAGCATAGTGTCCAAGTAACAAACAGGATAGACTATCAAAAAAATAATTTAACAAACGGTGGTTGGTCGATCTATCATGAAAGTCTATTTAATAAATTAAGGTCTGTTTTGTAATTACTGAAAGTTTTTTTCTCTTTCCCCGTCGTTGACTGTTAAATTCAGTTGTTCTCTTTCGCTCCTTTTGAACCATTCCATTCCGCCAATTTGATCGCTGAGTTAACTCATTGAATGTTTTCTTAGTGTTGGCGGTGACTCGCTGGTGTCAGGATCGTTAACACGTAGGGCGTTGGAGCCAATGGCGGAACTACGCCCAGGCCTCCTAGGGCCTGGGCCCTATATAAATTCTGTTTTTTTTTTTGAAAACAAATCCAAAATAATAAGGAAATCTTAGACATAAACAGTATGTTAGCTCAAAAAAATCCTCCGGCCTCTCACCTCTAGCCTCTTATCAAGAAAATTCACCGTCGATTACCATTGTGCCCCACTTCAATTTTAATGTTGGTTCCGCCACTGGTTGGAGCAACGGTCATTCCAAATTATTGCTGCCTTATGTGGCACTGGAGCTAAAGGTGAGTTTATTGCAGTGAATTGTTAGGTCAGACTTCCAGGTGTATGTTGAATTGATATACTTTCAGGTGTGAACTCATTGGTTACACTTCCAGATGTAGTGTTTAGTTGGTTACACTTCCAGGTGTGATGTAACACTTCCTCTTTGTGTAACTACGTACACTTTTTTGTTCTATCATTTTCTGTTACACTTTCTTCAAAATAAAAAACATCAATTACATTAATAATAACTCATCATCGACGAGCTAATTTCTCAAATATTTCAAGAATTATTTAGAAATAAATAAACCTATATCCATGTAAAAATAGCTAAATCAAAACTAGTATGGTTTTGGAGTGAGAGTAACATGAAAAATGCATGCCAATTTCTACAAACTTGTTCTTAGAAACCTCTTATACATGCGTGTTATTTTGGTTTCGGTTGGAGATGTTTTTTACGTGATCAATATGATCCGTATAGACACAAGGTCTCTAATGACTTAGAATTCCATCATTCTCTAGGTTCGATTAGTCGAATAACATATTTACAATAATTTTATCACTAATTTTTTAGAAAGTTGGAGTTTACGATATGAGATTCCCCGCCTAATTTCTTATGAAGTGCTTTAAAATGTAATTCGAAACCATAAAATAAATGAAAGCATTATTTCCATAAAAAAGTTAGAGAACAGTAATAAAGTTAATTCCAATTTCATTTCATATGAGATAATCGGCCAATTCCTACACTGTTTTCTTGAAATACAAGATCTATAGTAATTACTCAATTAAAATATATTTCTTATAGTATATTTCAAAAATATACATAGAATATCCATAAGAGCTTCTAGAAAAACCATAGTCCAGCAATCCATTCTCAATGTGGAAAACATACTAAATCAAGTGTATATTGAAGTCATTAATTAAATCTGGAAAATACTCATTCCATTTTTCTTTTAAGATTGGAAAATACTAACTACTAATGACTTTCAGAGGCATCTTTTAAATCTATAACATACGTGAATTATTCACATGATAATATTAAAAACGTGCTTTACACATTCTCTACTTCACAAAAAGCATTTTCCCAAAAACTTTTCTCGAGCTATCATTTTCTATTGTCTTTTCTTCAAAATAAAAAAACACCAGTTACACTAATAATAACTGCTTTCTGACGAGCCAATTTCTCTAATATTCCAATAATCTATTTTCAAAAAAAATAAATATTCCAAGAATCATTTAAAAATAAATAAATATATATACATATAAAAATAGCTTAATCAAGACTAATATGGTTTTGGAGTGAGAGTAACATGAAAAATGCATGACATTTCCTAAGAACTTGTTTTTTAACGTTCAAAACCTCAAAAGATATCACACTTTCTAACACACTGCTTAGTCAGCTAGGCAAAATCATTTATAGTATCCTCATTATTTTTCATTATGCTCCTTAATTTCATGCTTTATAAATAGAGGCATTTGCCAGCAAATTATTTCATAGCAAACACATAAAGTTCTTACTTCATAGGTCGATCCGGCAAAACCAAACAAAAAACTACAATGGTCGTCGCCCCTAAAACATATTCCGATTTGGCTGATGTCTTCGGAATCCTTGGTAACTCATTTTCTCGATAAATATGCGAGTTATACATTCTATCATACTAATTTATCTTTTTTTAATCGATTTATGCAGGAAACATTGTGTCGTTCATGGTGTTCATGGCGCCATTTCCAACATTCATAAGGATCTACCGGAAGAAATCCACGGAAGGATTTCAAGCCATTCCCTACTCAGTCTCACTTTTTAGCGCGATGTTGTACCTCTACTATGCGTACATCAAGGGAAACATGGTCATTGTAGTGACCATCAACAGTGCCGGCGTTGTCATCCAAGGCGCGTACATCGTGGTTTTCATGATCTATGCAACCAGAAATGCCAAGTTGAAAATGAATACATAAAATTAACTATTAATTAGAAGTTTATCAAATAAATTTATAAATTATAAATTAAATTAATTGTTACATGTTAATTGTGATGTGCAGTTGTTCACCACATGTATAAGAGTTTTCTAAGGGCAATCAACAATTAACATCGCGGCCCTATATAAAATCTGAAAAAAAATCCAAAATAATAAGGAAATCTTAGACATACAAAGTATCTTAGCTCAAAAAAATCCCTCCACCTCTCACCTCTGGTCTCTTACCCAGAAAATTCACCGTCGATTACCGTTGTGCCCCACTTCAATTTTAATCCTGTTTCACCGCTGATCGCAACTATATCATCGCCAACATCCTTTGAATTCAATCAATCGGTATATTATTCTGGGTATTAGCTAAATATTAGTACCTTAGGGTGATCTAGCGTTGATGCCTTTTTTTAAAATAAAAAATTTATGAACCACTATTTAGTGGAATATATTTTATTGATCTCCTAAGGAGTTTAAAAGCTCGTCATTGCTCAAGGCAAGTTCTTACAAGCATGGAAGTCATGGCGTACGCCGAGATCCGCCAAATGGACGACTAGTCGTCATGGCAGAAAATTTTCATCGCCGCAACTGTTTGCCGTGACTTTTGGCGCTTTTTTAACGAAAACATCTAAACAACGTTGTTTTGGTGAATTTTGCAAAGTAATTAAAATATTTAAACTAAAAAAGTTAAAATTAAAAATATACTTAAACCTTATTAAATAGAAAGACCAATTAGTTGTGGTCTAATATATTATATCTCAAAATGTTAGAAACGAGTTTACTCTCATTTACATTAAAATTATTTTTTTTTTCTAAATTATAATATTAGCATAAATATTTCAATATAATTTTTAAATATGCATCCTAAACATATCTATAGTTTAATATATTAACAAAACACCATAAACACCGCAACGTAAGCGCCTTAACGACTAGTCGACTAGCGCCACGCCTTAAAAGTGCGCCGTGACTTCCTTGCTTACCATTCCACAAAAGCATTGATGCCTTTCTTTTTATTTCTAGCTAATACATTGCTAAAGGCAAGTTCTTACAAGTCCACATAGGTATTGTTTTTAAAGAGTATTAAATTGTGACATAAAATAGAAGCGGATTGTCCTATTTAAGAGGCCTGCATCGTAATTTTTAAAATTAACTCAAGTATTCACAATTAACGTAACAATTGATGTTTTTCACATTTTTATCTTAAATGAAAACATTGACAATGCTCCAGAATCCTACACTCTCTGTATGGAAATTATATTATACTTTTTTTAGTCAACTTTATCAGAGTATATATAAAGGACATACTTCTATAAGTGTTACACCAATTGATACCTTTAAATATTTAGAAGGGAGATTTTTGGAATTTAATTAATGTTTTGCTCTTGGCAACTAATTTCCGCTCTTTTAAAACTAGTTGTGCTCCACCGCGCGTTGCGCGGTGTGCGTGAGCAATATTTTGGTAAATTAATGTAAAAGTTCCATAATATATTGTGACAAGATAATAAATTTAATAGAAATAAAGTAAAATAATAAAAATATAATTAAGTATATTGTTTGTATTATTAGTGAATAAAAAGAATCCTAAATTTAAAATTGAAACAATTACAAATGAACCTTGATTGCAAAATCCAGGTTCTTGGGCAACATGGACAGTTTGGAGGCTGAAGTCACTGCTCTATCAATTGGACTGGAAACTGCCTATGCACAAGACATCATGGAGATGGAATGTGAAGTGGACTCGTTGGTGCTCTTGAAAATTGTGAGAAAGGAGTTTAGAATCCCTTGGAGACTCATCAATCTGATGAGGAACATATGTATGGTAACATGTGAGATTTCAATAACCTTTTCTCATACATTTAGAGAGGCAAATTCTGTAGCAGATTCACTTGCAAAACTAGCTAGTACTAGCAAACTATCTAGCACATCTAATCATCAAAGCCTACCAGCTAATATAAAAGGGTTGGTGCAATTAGACAGCCAAGAATTTCCTTATGTTAGAGTTTTATGAAGCCTTTTGTGGAAATCTTGGATACTGCTGCAGTTTTGTTTTAATGTTGACAGAATCTGAAGACATGAAGCAATCAAAAGCAGCTCTGCTCAAAAAGAACTTTGGAAAAAAGAGAGTGGATCAGGTGCTAATGTTTCATCTTCTTTTTTCAAAGTTTAAAGCACAACCTAACTTTTTCCTTAGAACAATTACCTGGCCAATATTTATAGTTTTTCAGGAACACCACAAAAGGCCTTGTGGCGATCAAAGAAGGACATGTGGTGAAAATCTTCAAAAAATGCCAGCTCTCAATCAACCAAACAAAGAAGCACATGTGTTTACTGAAGATCCTGAAGTACTACTACATTTTTGAGCATCCCTCAAACTTTCTAGTTTGGCTGAGTCCTGATACAGGAGATAACCGCTTCTTATGCTGCTGGAGATATCTCATTAAATATCTTCTAGTCTTCACTAGTACCTTTTCAAACTTATTCCACAAATTAGCAACTCTTAATCACACTCAAGTGGCTAATATGTGTTTATTCAGGTTTCAGCTTGATACTCACAGACCTGCTCCTTGTAGTGATATTCTCGATGTGGCAAAATTGTGCTCTCGACTGGGAAACTGGTCGATCACTAACCTAGATCAGCTGAGTCGATATATATTAAAGAATGCTAATTATAATTTTCTCATGGAACTTAGAACTTCCCAAGTTTTTTCATCCCAACTGATTGGAGTTTTTCTTGAAAAAATAAAAAATAAATTTCCACCCAAATGAAACAAACAAAATAATCCAAACTTATTACAAATGAAATGACCACCGAAATAAAAACAAAATTCTCAAATTTATTGTACTATAATAAAAGTAAGAAAGCACTAAACATTTTGTTGGGGTTGTTGTGTTTTCCTTGAGTTCCCGATGATAAATTCAAACATTAGTAATGAATAATGTGATTGATGAAAATTTAAAGAGCTTAGGTTTATAACTTACCATGAGATTCATCATCTTTGCTCATGAGTTGATTGATTGGAATATCATCATCAGAATCTAATTCAATGTCTTCCACATCTTTTGTGTTTGATGGGCCTGCTTCATCGGCATTTGATTTGGTATTCCATATCTGGTTGATTGGAATATCGTCTTTTCAGAATCTTCTTCCAAAGACGTGATTGCATATTTCTGCTTGTTTCGTTCGTCCTTCAACTTTGTGGCTCTTAGTTGAACAATGTAAGATGCAGTTTCAACTGCTGTACTGCGGTCCATGATATATTCCTGAAAAGTTTGTAATAGTTAGAATGATATAAATTTTAAAATTATAAGAATGCGTAAAAATAGAATTGAAAAGGATGTACCTGAGTAAATCCATCTATTGCCTCTTCAGCCGTGAGGAATAGTATTTTTTCGGCATTTTCCCCAAAATAGGAATCAGTTATCATTCCGCTGTCGTCCTTCGAACTTGCTTCAAAATGACACATTGGTGTTGCATATTGTTTCTCATTGCATACATTGCAGGTGAACTCGTAACCGTATGATGCAGTTGTTGCGTAGAAACACTTTGTACATGCCATGTAATGATATTTTTATGAAATATCACCGAATGATATCGTCACCTTTGCAGTTAAAACTTATTCAAAATACATAAAATTTGTAAGAATTAATTATAATAAATATTAGATAAAATATTAGATTCAAAATATTAAATTAATTGAATAATCTAATATTAGATATAATAAATATTAGTAATATTTATAAAAACAGTAATTAAAACTTAGTATGAGTAAACCTAGATATGTTAGATAATAAATATAATAAACCGTACGCACATTGATTTGAGTAACCCTCTTAATAACATTAAAGCACATTAATAATTAATTAATAGTATTTATATATGGAGGATATTGATATAATATTCCCTTACGTACCTTTAACATATTTAAGGAAAACCGCAATTAGTCATCAACCAACAAATTATATTGAATATTCTAAATCCGTTGCTTTACTAATATGAGGATGATGAATATATTTTGCCTCATTTTACGCTTGTGGAAAGAGTTTTTCCACAAAACCTCTACTTCCTAAAATTTTCTAGACCAAAACCTCTGATTCAAAGAACAGATTTGTATTATTGCTAGAATTCCCAGCAAAAATCAAATGTTTTCTGCTTAATATCTACAGAAACAGAAGCTAAGGACTAAATAAAAAAAGTAAACAATTTTTGGAACTAATTAAACAAAGAGCCTTTAAAACAGATAGACTCGCAATATACTCATAACAATAAAACCAAGGATATTTAGCTCGTGGTTCCATGGGAATTCGTTCCTCATATAGCTAGCATACACATAAGAGAAATATATCATAGATCTTATTAACACATACAATTCATTAAGTTTCAAACCATCATTCGGCTATACAATAAACTTAAATCAACCTTATCAGCCTCTGCCAGATCATCAGTTGTTTCACGAACTTATAAACACGACTTCAATATAACAATTACTTGATCAATTAATTAATTATTGAAGTGGTGTACGCTGCTGATTGTAGCTGTACCGCCGCCAGTTGTTGGCCGCTGCTGTGCGCCTCAGATCGTCCGTTTCCCTCACCGCCGTTCTTTTTCTCGGCTGTTTTTGTCGCTAGTTGATCTTCTGCTTCAAATCTTCAGAAACACGTACACCGCCGTCGCTGCCCGCTAGTCGTTGTTCATTGTTATGCCGCTTTATTTCCAGGAGGAGAAACTCTCGTCGCCTGTTCTGTGTTCCTTGTTGTTCGTTACTTCCGTGCTGCAGCCGTGTCCTTTTGCATTGCCGCTGTCGTGAGTTAGTTGTTGCCGCCGCCTGCTTTGTTGCTTCCGCTGAATTCTGTACTGGTTATTGTCATCGATTTTTTATTCCTGTTATAATCTAGATTAGTCTCCAGTTGTATTATCAGCAGCAGCACCACCACCACCACCGGCGCCCACTACGTCGGTGATGTTGCCGGAAATAGGGTGGCCGTTGTAGGAGATCTTGCCGGAAATCTTGCTCGTGAGACGGCTGCCGAGGACGGTCAGATGCGTGGTTTTCCCGCTCCCCTGACGGACCTGTACAAATGAATCTATAGTGAAGCATCGTCGTTTGGGTTTGTGATTCCGTAAAGGGGAATTGGAGAATTCCAAACCTATCATTTGGTTTAAATAAGACGCAGAAGGGAATCACCGGGGTTTATGAGGGATCTGCTGAAGGGAATCCACCAAACAAAATGGCCGGAGATACCCTGATCCATGAACTATTGAACTACCAAAACAAAGGCTTATAAGATGATATATAACTTACCCATAACCATCTCAGAACAGAACCTACACCACAACAATATTATTGATGGATATTACATGCCCTAATTATATATGTCAATTACAGAGAAGATTAATGTAAATGGCTAAAAACAGTTGTAAATATGTTAATTATTTAGAAGACATATATTGTACTAAACAAATAAAATGCACATATATTGAGTTGATATTTATAATTAAAACGGTGCAATAAATCATACCCTAAATACATTTAAAAAATGAAATATTTAGCTTACCTACCCCCCTAGCAATAACCGTAAATATGTTAATATAATATATGTGAATCAAAACGGTACAATATATAAATCATACCCTAAAAATACATAGTAATTATGTAATTACCAATATTGAGGGTAAAACCAAACCAAAAAGTCCAATTGTAAAACCAAAATTTATATCCATATTTACGCAAAACCAAACCAAAAAAATCACGCAAAACCAAACTGTCTATATTTAAAACGACGGCAAAATGATACTCTATACGAAACGAAACGACGTCGTTTATTCCACACACTTTTTGATCCGAATAACTATTCTAGTTCCCTTTAGGGATAATTTACGTTGAATTTAATAGAAGTGAAAGAAAATGTGGTGCCAATAATGTAATATGAGAAAATCTTGGGTGAGACCTGTCCTTATAGAGACCAATGGCTAAGGAGTCCATATAAATAAACAGATAGGAAGCTTTCAAAGTTTTGGGGTCATTATGTAATTATTTCATACTCGGCGCAATAGTCATATTAGGTATAAATAAAGGGACTATTTTGCAAACCTTCACATATTTCATCTTTTTTTCCCCCAAAACGTCCCAAATCTCCTTTTTATCCCCAATCCTCGTCGACGATTCAATCGTCTCCCTCCGGTCATCGCCGTCGAATTGCCAACGGAAACCTGCAATCGAGGACGACAAAGAGGATCTCCGGCTGTCAGCTCTGTGATTCCGGCGGTGAGGCTGGGAAATGTCAACACCAGGGCGGAGTCGGCTATAGCCGGCCGGGCGCGTTCGTTTCCTCGCCGGTTATGCGCCAGAAGTTTGCGGATCACTATAAGAATCACCCCGGGAAGGTCTGCAGGATCGCATGGAGAGGTAGGCTGCTTTGATTTCTGGCATGCGTTTTTATTTTGTGTTGCTGTGATGTTGAAGTGGTTGGATTTGTGCAGGAGGAGATCATTTTTATTTTAGGCTTGGTTTAGCTGTGGGGTAATTATTTAGTTGATTCAGTAGTTTAATAACGTATATGGATATAGCACTAACTTATAACTTTGGCTAATGAGCAAACAAAATGATATTCTACTAGTTTGTGAATTGTACATGCATTTTGATTTTAAAATGGTTCATTTTTTAGTTTATAAAAACCTCAAGTGATAATTGAAAAAAATCAAAGACAATGTCAAAAAGATCAAACAATATTAAAAGTCATCAACTGTTAACTGGCAAAAAATCAAATGATAAGTGAAAAAGATCAAAGAAAAGAAAAAATCAAACAATAATAAAAGTCATCAACTAGTACTCAGTATACAATATAATTAAAAACTCAAGTGATAATTTAAAACGATCAACGAAACTATTAAAAAGATCAAACTGTATTAAAGGTACTGATAAAAAAATCAACAATAACTGAAAAGGCTCAAATGATGACCAAAAAAGATCAAACAGTATTAAAAGTCACCATTCAATCAGGAAGCTAATGGATACAATCTAGCAAGACACATGTGTTTGATTGTGATGTAAATTTTACGTGCTTGATCTTTTTTAGTGCAATTTCTTGATCTTTTAGTCAACGTGCTTGAACTTTTAGTAATGATGTATTGATCTTTTAGTCAATGTGTTTGAACTTTTAGTGTGATGTCTTGATCTTTTAGTGAATGTGCTTGATATTTTAGTGTAATTTCTTGATCTTTTAGTCAATGTGTTTGAGCTTTTAGTGTGATGCTTTGATCTTTTATTGACAGTACTTGAATATTTACTGTTTCGTCTCGATCATTCAACCAATTTGCTTGAATCCAGTATGATAAGAATTATCCAATGAGCTCAGTTCATCTGGACGAAAATAGCCCAGCAACGACCGAATCGAGTCGATCTCCATAGTGATGAAACCATCGCCGGAGATTGCCCTGTAGTTCTAGTTTATTTCAACGGTGAAAATTTGGATCGGGTTGGGATTTCGTTCTCGGACGTTGGTATGGAGACTGGAGATAATCGGCGTCACGTCTGGATCTTTGAATTCGAATTTGCAGAAACGTGCAGAGAATGGGATGAACACATGAGGGTCGAGGGAGAAAGAAAAACTTTAATTTGCAAATAAGACCATATATTTAGGCGCATTTTTCACTTTGTACCCATAATTTCTAAATTAGTTCTATAGTCCATGGTCTTTGTAGAGACAGGTCTCAAATGAGAATTTGTAATGTAATATATGTTCTACCCTAAGATAAGAAGAGAGCGGTTAGTACCACTTCTTTTGCTCTCCATCCTCTTTCTTGCTCTGTCTGATTTTTAGAATCATCTATTTGTTGTCTTCCATGGCTCTGAGCTGCTATTCCGCTCCGGGAGAGCTCGACAACCTCAACTTCGACATCGCTAGCCTCGGCGAACATGTTCTCGGTTACCGATGATTATCAGGCGGAGTATTTGCCGGCACTAGTGCAGAAATCTTGATTAAAGGCTTTCAATAGAAGGATGTTCGTTGAAAAATTCAAGAAAACGCTGAGCAACGATATTTCCGATATCGGAAGCATGTAATTCTAGGAGCTCTATGATTAGACAACTTTTGAAAAAATTTAGAATGCGGTCAAATCTGAACCGCTGTCTAAAAATTTTCATGAACGGCGTTTTATAATACCAGCTGTCCAATGTAATAAAAGACGATGTTTTTTTAGAAACGGTGTCGAAACAAAGTATTTTCCGATAACGGAAGCCCAGTTCCGAAATGGGAAGCAATATTCTAGTAAATAATTTTTGGGTTTCGAAGTTGGAAGTAAAGAAGTTAGCGATTAACCGGAAAAACAATCATATTTCCTATATCTAGGACTAATTCTAATGTATATTTTTAGGTTCCGAATTCGGAAGTACTAATAAGTTCCCGATCCCAGTTAATGTAGTAATCGGAGCTAAATTTTGACTTTTTAAAAGTTTGATCGGCGTAAATATTTTACTGTTTCGACACATTTTACGTAGAATCTCATCGTAGTTCCGAGATCAGAACCTTATTCTAGTATATTTTTAGGTTCCGGGATCGGAAGTGAATATAATTTCCCAATCCCTATTAGTTCGGATTCGAGACTAAATTAAAAAAATTTAAAATACGTTAACCATGTGAATGACTGTATTTTTTCCGGAAACCTAGCAGGAAAGGGATACTCAATTTTAAAGGGCAGAGTCGGTTGACTATATAAATAAAGGGGCAATACCTATATATTCAGGAACGGGTAATCACTTGTGAATGCCATAAAGCTTTGTATTTGTAAAGAAAGAATTGGTGTGTTCGAAGATTCGTGAACCGTCTATAACGAACAGAACAAAGCAACGAACAATACAAGATTATTAGAGCATCCACAATGGTGCTGCTTAAGTGCACTTTTCTTAATAAGGAGCACTCATTAATTAGAAGGTCCATTGTGGAGTTTTAAGAAAAAACTCCTTATTTAGGGAGTGATTACCTCTTTTATTGTGCTTGACTAGCCAATAAAAAGATTACTCTTGCCATTGAGTATTTTTTTAATTATAAGTTTAAAATAAAAATAAAGAAAAGAAGTGCTTCTTAAGTATTGTTCCATTGTTCTAGTTGGGTTTTTCCTCAGTTTTACTCAAAATTGATTATGTGGCACTTAAGAAGTACTCTTTATCTTCAAACCATTTTGGATGCTCTTACTTGCTTACGAGATATTGAATACATGAACTATCATATTTTAAAAGATTATTTGGGGCTTTTTATGTGAATACATGAACTATCATATTTTAAAAGATTATTTGGGGCTTTTTATGTGAATTCATTGATTGAGTAATTTAATTGATATGATTTAAATATATTGTGATTTACATTGCATAAGTATGGCCCTGTTTACTAGAGCTTATTTCTTGATGTACTGAACTGAACTGAATTGAATTGAACCAAACTGAACTGAATTGAACTGAACTGAACTGAATTGAAGTGAAAATTGATGTATTGAAAAATGGAATCAGCATGACTGAATTAACCTGAATTTCATCAAATTGCATTTTCACTGAACTGAACTGAATTGAACTGAACTGAATTGAACTGAACTGAACTGAACTGAACTGAACTGATCTACAGATAAACTCTGGTAAACAGGGCCTATGACGTTATGAAGAAATGGATAAGATATGACGTTATGAAGATTGAAGAAAGAAGTAAAATAAAATCTTGAGAAAAAAAGAAAGAGAAAAAGGAAGCAAGGAAAGCTTAAATCCCACATCGGTGGCAAGAGAAAGAGAGAAATCTTTTCTAAGTTATAAATTGATCTCATTTCCTAACCATTCTTAGTCCAACTTGCTTTGGTGGATTTCCATGCAAAGCCATATTTAGATGTTTGGGCTCAAATTGGGCTTCTAAACATTAATAACAAATAGAATTCATACTCGGCATTGTAAAATTAAATATATCGAAATAGTCATAAAATTCGAAACTGACGGTCGATTGTGGTCAATATTAGTGCGAAACAAAATTGAATTTCCGGTGTCGGAAATTTTAAAACTAACTAGAATTCATACTAGATACCGTAATGTATAATAAATCGAAACGCTTCTAGAATCTGGAAAACAGTGAAAAACAACCAACAAGTAGAAACGGATTTCCTGATTCGGAACAATACTCATTAACCAGAATAGAACCTAGAACACGTAAACTATGCAAAATCGAATGTGGACTCCTATTCATAAATCTAATGGCCGGATAATTTTATCCCGATGGCAACTGAACGGAAAATACTAACTTCCGAACACGAAACTAATGTAGAGTAACTCCCAGAATCTTAAGTTCTGCCACCAGAAATAAATGGACAGCGGTTGAAAAATAAACAATAGATAACGTTTGAAAAAGTCTTTAATTGTCTCATTGGACGTCTCCTAATTAAACGTTGTCTAAAGAAATACAATGGACGGCTCAGCCACCTACGGCTCCTTCAAAATGTCTTCTATCGCCCAAATAACAGCCATCGTATGCTCTCCCACTAGTGATGTGATGTTATTTTGGTTTTGGTTGGAGATGTTTTTTACGTGACCAATATGATTCGTAGAGACACAAGGTCTCTAATGGCTCAGAATTCTGTCATTCTCTTGGCTCGATTAGTCGAATAATAAATTTAAAATTAGTTTATCACTCAGTCTTTAGCAAGTCTGAATTTACAGTATATGTGAGATTCTTCACTTAATTTCTTCTCAATTGTTTTTAGATGTTATTCAGAACATCTAAAAAGGGAAGTTAGAGAACAATAAAATAAAATAAATGAAAGCATTATTTCCATAAAAAGGGAAGTTAGAGAACAATAATAAAGTTAATTCCAGCATTAATGTTTTCTTGAATTACAACATCCATAGTAATTACTCAAGTTAAAATATATTTCAGAAATATAAATAAAATATTCCACAATAGCATCTTAGAAAATTCATGGTACCAACAATCCCATCTCAACGTGGAAAAAAAATGCTAAGTCAAGTATATATTAAAGTGATTAACTAAATCTGGAAAATTAAAATTTTTTTTATTGGAAATTCTAACTACTAAAGATTTTGAGAGGCATTCTTTAAAAAAAAAAAAAAAAGACTTTGAGAGGCATCTTTTGTATCCATAACGTACGTGAATTATTCACATGACAACATTAAAAACGTGCTATATGACACAATCTCTATTTCACAAAAAGTATTTTCCCAAAAACATTTCTCGTGCTATCATTTTTCTGTTACACTTTCTTGAAGAAAAAAACATCAGTTACACTAATAATAACTCATTTTTGCCGAGCCAATTTCTTTAACATTCCAAGAATCATTTAAAAATAAATAAATCTATATCCATGTAAAAATAGCTTAATCAAGTAATATGGTTTTGGAGTGATCTAGAGTCACATGAAAAATGCATGACATTTCCTAAGAACTTGTTTTTTAACGTTCGAAACCTCAAAGAAATCACACTTTCTAACACACTGCTTAGTCAGCTAAGCAAAATCATTGATATTATGCTCATTATTTTTTATGACGCTCCTTAATTTCAACCTTTATAAATAGCTAGAGGCATTTGCCAGCAAATTATTTCATAGCAAACACATAGAGTTCTAACTTTCATAGGTCGATCCGGTAAAACCAAAATAAAAAACTACAATGGCTGTCGCCCCTAAAACATATTCTGATTTGGCTGATCTCTTTGGAATCCTTGGTAACTCATTTTTCTCGATAAATATACGAGTTTTACATTTTAGCATACTAATTTATCTTTTCTAATCGATTTATGCAGGAAACATCGTGTCGTTCATGGTGTTTATGGCGCCATTGCCAACATTCATAAGGATTTATCGGAAGAAATCCACGGAAGGATTCCAAGCCGTTCCCTACTCGGTCTCGCTTTTTAGCGCGATGTTGTATCTCTACTATGCATACATTAAGGGCAACATGGTCATTGTAGTGAGCATCAACAGTGTCGGCGTTGTCATCCAAAGCGTGTACATTGTGGTTTTCATGATCTATGCAACCAAGGATGCCAAGGTGAAAATGAATTCCTAAAATTAACTATTAATTAAAAGTTTATCAAGTAAATTTAGAAATTATAACTTGAATTAATTGTTACATGTGAATTATGATGTGCAGTTGTTCACCACAAAGCTATTGATTGGATTCAACTTTGTAGCTTATGGGATAATAGTTGCATCAACATATGCATTTTTCCATGCCAAATTACGAATCACCATTGTGGGATGGGTGTGCTCCATTTTCTCCGTTTGCGTTTTTGTAGCTCCGTTAAGCATCATGGTAAATATATTTTTTACACAATTTTTATCAAATGTTATCATAGCGGTTGAAATTCGGTAACATATTCGATAAATGTTTAACAGATGAAGGTGATAAGAACAAAGAGCGCCGAATTCATGCCTTTCTGGCTCTCCTTCTTCCTTACCTTGTGCGGCGTCATGTGGTTCTTTTATGGCCTTCTCATTCGCGATTATTACATAGCTGTAAGTATAATTGACAATTGTTTTTTTAAAAACTCGACTCGACTCATTAGAGTTATAACTGAATTTAAACGATTTTTTATAGGCCCCGAACATCCTTGGATTCGTGTTCGGAATAGCTCAGATGATCATGTTCGGAGTCTACAAGGACACAAAAAAGGTTCTTCCACGGGATGATTCTGTCCGTTTTGCAGTGATCGAGGCAGCGGAAATGAAGGAGATGGAATCCGAAATGACGGTGAAAAATGGAGAAAAAGCAAAGGTGGTTATTAAAATTGAGCACCACGGTGAAATCGAGCACCACTATGTCATTTAAGAAATGTGAGGGGAGGCAATAAAACGGTCTGAATATGTAGTTTGATCATGTTTTTTTCTTGTCTTTTTTCAGTTTTATTAAAACTTTCTATGTATGGTACACCATAGATTAATCAATCAATGGATAAATAATGATTCCAATCATTATTATCACGAATCTATATGGTGATGTTGCTTTTTTTAAAGAAATATCTATGGAAAATTGATTATCTTAATATAAAGTAATTTATTTTATTATGACACAGAATCAATCTGTATCAAGATATAGATAGAAAAAGAGTATAAGAATGTCGACATTCTAATAAACAAACTTTAATATTATGGGTTCAATAGTCCATTTTCGTCAACTACTTTCAAAATTCCCTATTCGAGACGTTCATACATTAACCATCTTTGAAATCGTTGTTTTTAGAGGTATTTCAAGAAGATGTTTTAACAATATTTAGAGTTAATGTTTTTCTTAAAAGGCAATTGAACAGGGGTGTAAACGAGTTGTTCGCGACCTTGCTTGGTCAAATCTTATTCTAATTCAACTTTGACTGTACTCGAGCAGAGCTAATGCCACCTTATTTTGATAATTTAGCTCCAACTTGGGCTCAATTGGTATTGTTCGTTTAATTATATATTTTTAAAAATACTAATTCTCAATTGAGACCTGTCTCCATTGAGACCAAAGATTATATGAGACTGCTATTGATTGAATTAAACTCACCCGCCGATTTCCTTGATTGAATTTGTCGTTGGTGAAATTGACCAAGGAAATGATCAAGGAAATTTGACCGAAAGATCAACCAAAATGAACGAAAGATCAAATTAACTGAAAAATCAAGGCAAAACAAAAATACTCAAGCACATTAATTGAAAGATCAAACAAACTGACTAAAAGATCAAGCAGAAACAGTAAATGCTCATTCCTCTGCTCTTGGTCTCCACAAAGACAGGTCTCACCCAAGACTTTCTCTTTTAAAAAATATAAATTATGGTTTAAGTCGAGTTTGAACTTGAGTTAGAATTTATTATTTTCAAACGACCTTGAGCCTAAATTTTATTAACTCGTTCCAACATGAGCCAAATGGAAAATTTTATATGAGTCAAACTTAAACTCGAATTGTTAGTTTTCGACTCGACTTATCTACCATTGTATAGATTGAACAACCATTATGGAACTAATTTTAAATGTCGCATTTATAGGTGTACTAGTGCCTAGTGGTAGTTTTTGCTTCTTGCGGAACACATACAAACATAAATTTACATGTATAGAATCTAAGTAAAAAACACTGATTTTATTAGTATTTACTGGCATTCTAATTTGACCGCTACTTGGATAAAATTCGTTTTTAAAGTTAATGTCTCATCTAAAGTCGGCGGCGAAAAGTAATCGAAATACTTCAATTTCTTGATTGAACTATGTGTCAATCAAGTAAATACTCATGTCACCCGTGTAAGTTCCTATCTATTTAAATGTCATTGATGTATTATTTCAAATTTGAAACAATACAAAGGGGTTTATTTTCTAATTTTATTCAACATCCAATCACACAAAATTGATGAATGGAATGCATCTGTCATCAGGAACGAATGTAACTAGAAAAGTAGAATGCGTTAATTTTTTTACCAGATTGACATGTTCATGGTAATATTATATATAGATATGAATTGGAATGAAATATCCGTGCGTGCAACTTGTTTATTACAGATTATCTTTAAAATTATTGATTTTTTTATATGTGATAAACATTTTTTAATGTTCGAAAATAATACAAAAAAATCGCGAAATGATGTGTGAAAGTGCGTGCGAATATATGCGCATTATGGCCGCACATCTGTTTTGTGCTTCTTTTGCTCATACATGTATTTCAAACTTGAAGCTCATTGTCAAGGGTCTTAGAACCCATTTAAAGGTTTGGGGAATCAAATTAATATATCATCCAATGGTGGTTTAACATAAAAAAAAATCGAAATTATAGGGATAGTAGCGTAAATACGTCATCGTCCTCTCTTCGACTTTAACGTGAGTAGCATTGCAGTTCTTCGTCCTCTCTTCATAGACTTTTCCAAACACTTTCAGCTCCTCGTCCTTGCTGGATATGTCCTGACAGCAAGAGCAGCACGACTCGTAGTCGCCACGGTGGAGGACACGTGGCACCCCATTTCTGCTAGCACTGCTGACATGTCAGACATGGGACCTGGTCTGTCTATTCCGGTGATCTCCAGGGTCGTGTGCTCGCTGTAAACGTAAGTCGGTCTAACATTGGAGCTTATACACAGATGGATGCAAGAAAAAACCATTGGGAGAATCTCTCGCCAATTAAAGAAGTATATATATATATATACTCTATCCGCACGTTTCATGTCAGATTTAATTAAATACAAATTATCTATATGTTCATGCATGTGCGATCATAATTTATAATTCAGATTTAATTAAATACAAATCAGATTTACAATTAATATCAGCTAATATTTAAAATCAGAACTAACATTTAAAATCATAATTTCCTATAAAATCCAGTTCCCCAAATTTCCAGTCTCACTTGATAAAGGGTAGAAAAGAAAAAATAAATAAAAATGCATAATGACTGCGGCTTAAATATCAAAGGCTTAAATACGTACACATTAATGAATGCACGCAGCTAGACTTTTAGGTTTGAAACTTCGTCTTGTCCGTTTCGCTTAAAACTAGATAACATTCGTGCTAATGTCGTGCACAGATATGAAGATATGTAATATCTTTTATTTATCTTGAATAATTAATAAAAATGACGATATTCAATTACCTTGAATTTTGTTTATAAAACCTCTGAAGTCATAAAAATATACAATAATTGGAGTTTTGAACAAAGACCTTTTTGTTATCAGTAGTATAAAAAGAAGAACCAGCTGCACAAACGTTAAAAAATGCAAAACATTATCATAAATTCAGCACAGGTCGCTCATAAAACCAGCGAAGAGATTATTCTAGGGAAAAGCCGAAAACAGTAAATGCAAAACACAGGTGATAGCTTGAAAATGATATATATATATAGTTGTGAAGAAAGACCAGAAAATAAGAATTTATCTGGAATGATAAAGACCAGTACTTTGATTGCCTCAATCAGATTCTCAGACACATCCATGTCAAAGGATTATGACTATGGTCTTTACTCTTGTCTCTGTTAACGGGGTTAATCTGGTCAGAAAAATTAAACAAATTTAAACCAAATTCTTCAGACACTGAGACAAATTCAAATTTATAAAAGAAGAGAAGAATAGAGAGGGATCTAAGAATATGAAGGAATTTGAAAAAACGCATCATAATGAGAATCTGAAAAGTACCTTGTATATGAGTACCTTGTGGAAAATTACAGAAGAAAACACAGAGATTTCATCTGTCGCTCGGGTAATGTCATCCCAATAAGGAATCACCAAGAATATGAAGCAATTTCTCCATGAAGGTCCATTTTTCTCTTGCATTTCCGTATTTTAACCATAATGCCCCTGATGAAACTCTATGATTTCAAGCACATTTTCTGCCTTAACAATATTAGGGGTATTATGGTAAAAATATGGACCTGCAAAAGAAAAATGGACCTACATGGAGCAACCCCTAAATAAAAAGAAAAAAATTTAAAAATGACAAGGAGAAGGAGAATTATGAAAGCAGAAAAGGAAAAAGGAATTTGAGAAGACATGTTTAATTAGTATCAGAATATGAGAGGATTTTTATACACTATCTAAGAGTCTAGAGACTGGAAGATGAAACCTCCGAGAAGAAAGAGTTTTATTTAGATGAAATATTCTTGGGAAAGTCAAATAAAATGCGGAGAAAAAAAAATTAAAAATCATTCTAAGGAAAGCTTCCAGAGAAAGGAAATCTTATTTTCTATATCTATGTACATTTTTCTTTAAATTTGCAGGTTCACATTTAATCAAAATATCTTTGATGTAACATTACGAAAGTAAATATGTCCTCGAATCCTCGGGAGTAGCTTCGACATTCCAATCAGGGGCTGGGTAGGCAACCTTGTTGAAAGAAAAGTGACAAATTTTGAGTCATTTCTTTACACTAGTGTAACTCTTGCCTGTGATAATGACTTGGCGTGTGTTCCGAGGATAGAAAGTAAAAATTTCCGGAGTAGTCGCATGAGAATTAGATAGAAGATAGAATGAGCGGAATAAGTCAAGGGATTCTTTGACATGCATCGGCGGCCGTTTACTAGAAAGCCTAAACGACAACTACGTTGTTTGGGTGAATCTGGGTAGGTGATAACTGGAAATATCTCAAGATTTCAGAGAAAAGAGAAGGAAAGGGCAGGGAAAGTCCGGATGCGTTTAGGGATGCAAGAGCTGCCAGACTCGAACTTAGCATCATCCAAAGCCTCGAGCTCCGCATTCATGAGGATGGGAATGAATGTCTCGCCCAAAAGCTTTTCGATATCTGTGAACCATTCGGGGTCGGGACTTAGGCCAGAATCAACTAGGTCATGATAGTAACCCGCGGGATGTATCAGAGGGACACGTACGAAGGTTCGGCGAGTTCGCTTCTTCTTCTCTCCGTCGGGCTTTGACCTTTTTCTTGAATGTGAGAAGAAGCCTCGACCTTCTGTTCAGGGGGATGCCGATGGACAAGTAGAGATTCAGGGCCCTGGGCATGGTCCTCGGATCTCGGATACACAATCCGTTTAGCATATTCAAACCGGGTAGTAGAATAATCGGGGCCTTGACCGCGAGAATCCTTGGCCGAATCGATTCCTAAGGGTGATAGCTGGAGGAGAGACTATTTAAGGGAAATTTACCTAGATCACAGTAGGAAAACGAGAAAGGAATGGATAACAAATTAAAACATTTAAGGCGGAAAATCATAAAGTAAAAGGAGAGGAAGACGGAAAAACTTACTCGATCAAGAACAACGCAGGTTGAATAAAGGAGCGAGAGAGAAAGGGAAAATAGGATAAGGAAGGGGTTTTATTGATAGAGAGAAAACGGATACCAAGAGGAATTGTGTGGGGGAAGGAAGGGAATGATTACTGGCGCAAAAAGAGGGACAATTGAGTTGGGAGAAGGGAATTGTGCAGCCGCCGAAACCAAAAGGCATGTCGAGTAATCATGTATGTAGGACATGCGTATTCATTGCTCGGATAGGCGCGTGAAGGGAGAACGCTGGCTAAGGAAAATGAGGTTCCCAGGGAAGATAAGAAGACAAAAGACCCCCTCCCTCCCTCTAAGTAAGGTAATCTCCGTCTTGGGGGGGCTTTTGATGATACTGGTGACTCAGCAAAGGAACCCACCTTCCAGGCAGAATCTAAGTCATGTGACAAAGAGCTGGGAAAAGGGGTCGGCGCTAGTACATTCACGTGGCTCGACCCCCCGATAGTACACAAGGATGACACTCCATGATGAGTCATCATACCAAGTTCTTTGGTTGGATCAGCCACTATAAATACTCCAAAGTATCAACAACACCAGGTATGTTCACTCTCTCTGGACTCTGCTATTAGGGTTTTAGCCTCTCTTCAATATTTGAAATCTCATCATCACACCGGAGCTACTACCCTCAGATAGCTCCGGGGGGGCTTTGGTTTGTAGGCTCAGACGAACAGGTTTTAGCCTCGCCAAGGCCATGTTGAGACACCCCTCGGACTGCAAGCAAGTTCGAGGGCCAGTTACTGATCAAACGACACGACATCATATTAAAATTATTTTATCACTAATCTTTTTAGCAAGTTGGAGTTTACGATATGAGATTCCCCACCTAATTTCTTATAAGTACTTTTAAATGTAATTCAGAACCATAAAATAAGTGAAAGCATTATTTCCATAAAAAAAGTTAGAGAACCATAATAAAGTTAATTCAAGTTTCATTTCATCTGATATTCGGCCAATTCCTACATTTTTTCTTGAAATGCAACATTTATACTAATTACTCAAGTTAAAATATATTTCTTTAAGCATATTTCAAAAATATACATAGAATATCCATAAGAGCTTCTACAAAAGCCATGGTACCACCAATCCAATCACAATGTGGAAAAAAAATACTAAATCAAGCACGTTTTTGAAGTCATTAATTAAATATATATATATATATATATATATATATATATATATGTATGGAAATACTAATTACAAATTTTCTTTTAAGATTGGAAAATACTAACTACTAATGACTACGAGAGGCATCTTTCAAATCCATAACGTACGTGAATTAGTCTCGTGACAATATTAAAAACGTGCTTGTCACATTCTCTACTTCACAAAAAGCATTTTCCCAAAAACTTTTCTCGTGCTAACATTTTCTGTTACCATTTCTTCAAAATAAAAAACATCAGTTACACTAATAATAACTGCCAATTTCTCTAATATTCCAAGAATTATTTAAAAATAAATAAATAAATTTCCATGTAAAAATAGCTTAATCAAGTAATATTGTTTTGGAGTGAGAGTCACATGAAAAATGCATGACATTTCCTATCTACGTTGAAACCTCAAAAGAAATCACACTTTCTAACAAACTGCTTAGTCAGCTAACAAAAATCATTAATATTATCCTCATTATTTTTTATTACGCTCCTAAATTTCAACCTTTATAAATAGAGGCATTTCCCAGCAAATTATTTCATAGCAAACACATAGAGTTCTTACTTTCATAGGTCGATCCGGCAAAACCAAAATAAAAAACTACAATGGTCGTCACCCCTAAAACATATTCTGATATGGCAGATCTCTTCGGAATCCTTGGTAACTCATTTTTCTCGATAAATATGCAAGTTTTACATTCTAGCATACTAATTTATTCTTTTTTTAATCGATTTATGCAGGCAACATCGTGTCGTTCATGGTGTTTATGGCGCCATTGCCAACCTTCATAAGGATTTACCGGAAGAAATCCACGGAAGGATTCCAAGCCATTCCCTACTCGGTCTCGCTTTTTAGCGCGATGTTGTACCTCTACTATGCATACATCAAGGGCAACATGGTCATTGTAGTGAGCATCAACAGTGCCGGTGTTGTCATCCAAGGCGCGTACCTCGTGGTTTTCATGATCTATGCAACTAGAGATGCCAAGGTGAAAATGAAGTCCTAGAATTAACTATTAATTAAAAGTTTATTAAATAAATTTATAAATCATAACTTAAATTTAATGTTACATGTGATGTGCAGTTGTTTACCACAAAGCTATTGATTGGATTCAACTTTGTAGCTTACGGGATAATAATTGCATCAACATATGCATTTTTCCATGCCAAATTACGAATCACAATTGTGGGATGGATATGCTCCATTTTCTCCGTTTGTGTTTTTGCAGCTCCGTTAAGCATCATGGTAATATATATTATTTACACAATTTTTTCGAATGTTCCTACCGGTTGAAATTTCTGGTAACAGATTCGATAAATGCTTAACAGATGAAGGTGATAAGAACAAAGAGCGCTGAATTCATGCCTTTCTGGCTCTCCTTTTTCCTTACCTTGTGCGCCGTCATGTGGTTCTTCTATGGCTTTCTCATTCGCGATTATTACATAGCAGTAAGTATAATTAACGTTTTTTTAATTTCAATCTTGACCCGACTCATTTACAGTTATATTTGAATTAGATCATTTTTTTGTAGGCCCCGAACATCCTTGGATTCGCGTTCGGGATAGCTCAAATGATCATGTTCGGAGTTTACAAGGACACCAAAAAGGTTCTTCCACGGGATGATTCTATCCGTTTAGCAGTGATCGAGACGGCAGAAATGAAGGAGATGGAATCCGGGAAGACGGGGAAAAATGGAGAAGAAGAAGATCAGGTGGTTACTGAAATCGAGCACCACTGTGATGGATGTGTCTGCATTATCGTTTAAGAAATGTGAGAGAGGAGGCAAAAAAAAGTTTCACCATTTTATTTTTCAGTTTATTAGTACTTTTCTATGTATGGTGGAACGTAGATTAATCAATCAATGAAGAAATAATGACTCCAATTATTATTATCGTGCCATGAATCTATATGGTGATGTTGCTTTTTTTGAAGAAATATTTATGAAAAATTGATTATTTTAATATGAAGTAATTTATTTATTGTATGAGAACAAGTATTTTAAAATAGAATCGATCTGTATCAAGATATAGATAGAAAAAAGAATATAAGAATGACATTTCATGAACATTATGTTATGATTGGAGATAAACAACAGACAATGTATTGTTTTGGTATTCCATTTATTTATTGGGATACAGTCCCAAACGTACAATACTGCTTCTAATTTAAATCACAATTTAATCATTTTTTAAAAAACATGTATTTTTAATTTCAATATAAATTTTATTTTTTAATGACTAAGTAAAATTAAATGACATATCAAATTTTCAATCTAAAACTAAAATAATAAAAAATTTATAATAATAGTTAATTCAAAAACCAAAACCCAAAATCCAAAACATCCAACCACACACGGTTTTACCCAAACTGATTTTGATCAAAACCAATTCTAAAACCAAGTTTTGCTCAAAACTAAAAAATCAAAACCAAGCGAACCACACATGTCCTAAATCTCCTCCCCTGTACTCAACCCTCCTGCCCCAATCCCAATTATTATTTTCAAATGACCTTGAGCTTAAATTTTATTAGCTCGTTGAAACATGAGCAAAATGGAAAATTTTAAATGAGTCAAACTTAAACTGGAATTGTTAGTTTTCGTCTATGGAACTAATTTTAAATATCGCATTTATAGGTGTACTAGTGCCTAGTGCCTTTGCTTCTTGCGGAACACATACAAACATAAATTTACATGTATAGAATCTAAGTAAAAAACACTGATTTTATTAGTATTTACTGGCATTCTAATTTGACCGCTACTTGGATAAAATTCATTTTAAAATTTAATGTCTCATCTAAAGTCGGCGGTGAAAAGTAATCAAAATACTTCAATTTCTTGATTAAACTATATGTCAATCAAGTAAATACTCATGTCACTCGTGTAAGTTCCTATCTATTTAAATGTCTTGATGTATTATTTCAAATTTGAAACAATAAAAAGGGGTTTATTTTCTAATTTCATTCAACATCCAATCAAACAAAAATGATGAATGGAATGCATCTGTCATCAAGAACGAATATAACTAGAAAAGTAGAATGAGTTAGTTTTTTACCAGATTGACATGTTCATGGTAATATTATATATAGATATGAGTTGGAATGAAATATCCGTGCGTGCAACTTGTTTCTTACAAATTATCTTTAAAATTATTGAATTTTTTGATACGTGATAAACATTTTTTAATGTTCGAAAATAATACAAAAAAATCGCGAAAGTGTGTGCGAATATATGCGCATTATGGCCACACATATGTTTTGTGCTTCTTTTGCTCATACATATTTCAAACTTGAAGCTCATTGTCATGGGGTTTTAGAACTTTAAATGTTTGGGGAATCAAATTAATATATCACCTAATGGTGGTTTAACACAAATTGTTTTTTTTTGAAATTATAGGGATAGTCGTCCTCTCTTCGACTTTAACGTGAGTAGCATCGCAGTTCTTCGTCCTCTCTTCATAGACTTTTCCAAACACCTTCAGCTCCTCGTCCTTGTTGGATATGTCCTGACAGCAAGAACAGCGAGTCACCATGGTGGAGGACACGTGACACCCTATTTCTGCTAGCACTGCTGACATTTCAGACATAAGACCTGGTTTGTCCATTCCGGTGATCTCGAGGGTCGTGTGTGCTCGCTGGAAACGTAAGTCGGTCTAACGTTGGAGCTTATACATAACTGGATGCAAGAAAAAACCATTGAGGGAATCTCTCGCCAATGTAGTATCTCACGATTAAAGAAGTATTTACTCTATCAGGACGTTTCATGTCAGATTTAATTAAATACAAAAGATCTATATGTTCATGCATGTGCGATCGTTGTGCGTGCTCACTAGCTAGTGAGGGAATCTCTCGTCAATGTAGTATCGAACGATTAAAGAAAGCAACCTCTTAATTTTATTTATTAAACAAAAGAGATTACAAGGAGGGTCCGTTAATATCAAGGGAGGGAAGCACGTGTTAATGCGTGCGCTTGCGATAGTAGTTCTCTATGAACTTTAACTAAGCATATGGCATGAAACTGGGAAATTATCGCAATTATGTTACTTATAACTTCTTGTCATTTATTATTCAGTGGTTTGAACTATTTCCAAAATTGGTAGCCAAAATGATACTTGGTATAAGGTTGTTGTCAACTACCTTTGTAGCTAATAATAAATTATGTCTCAATAACAAAAAATAATAAATTTTGGGACGTGCATGGTACGATCGTGGGACTAGACCCAAATATATACCCAAAAATATAATATTTTAAATCAAAATGTACACATTACTTTCGTATATAGAAAGTTGGCCTTGAAGGGAACTCTTTTTTTTATGAGTAATGATAGTCTAAATGAAAAATTAGAGTTGAAAAGCCATAGTCAATGACATGGCATGCTCACTTGGCATACACATCATTCTTTGTTTTTATTTTACCCAAATCTTTTCTCTCTCATCTCCCATTTTATCCTTTCTCTCTCGTCTCCCATTTTCCCCGAGACTTTCTCCGACCAGAATACCATACTTACGGTGCCAGAGGATAAGATTGAGAACGGCACCGATCGTAAGCTTAATCGAACCTAAGATTGAGACGGTTGAAGCCTCCGGTGATGCCGCCGCCGCTGAAACCTATGGTTCAGTTTTGTTGATGAAAACTGAATGATCGAATGGGGGTTTTTAAGTGTGAATTGGTGGTTTGTTGCTGTGTTTTTAAGTGTGTTTTGTTTGTACTTCTGAAGGATGAGTTACTAGGATAATAACCACTTGATGTATGATACATCCTGTAAATTTATAAATTCAATTTGTTAGACAACTTTCAGCCCGTAAGAACAATTTCATTTGCTGCAAACCTTATGTTGTGCCAAAAGTGTACTGCAATTTAAGAATAATATGTTGCAGGCTTGCAGCCAAAAATCTGCTAGTACAATTTTGTTTCTGCTGCAATTTTTATGTGCCAAAAATCTGCTGCAATCTCTTGTAGTTCATGTTGCATAATTAATCATTATGTTGATTTTGCAAGCTTTGTGTTGCATGCATAAATAATCACATGACTGCAAGTTATGGTTCAATTTATGTTGAAAGCTTTCTTTCCCAGAATATTGCAGCTTATGTTGTAGAATCTGTTGCAATTTATGGGAGAAAATTCAGTTGAAAAAACTGTATGTTGCTGAATCTCTGCAATTGTGCCCACTGCTACATTAACAATTCTAAACCTATGAATAAAATGAGAAAAAACAACATTGAATCTGATTTTTTCTTTTGACTAATGGACTCATATCAATTCACTGGAAAAATCCAGTGTCATGTATAAAAAATACAATTCAGTTTGAAGAACACGATTTCACAAAACTAGGTAAAACAGGAACTTGTTGGATATCTATTTCTGGTTGTCCACAAAACTGAACCAGTGACGTTCTAACTAGGCGAGAATTGATAATAAGTTCTCTGCATTGGCTGGAGCTCTCAAGTTCCCTCTAGAATCAAAGTGATCAGCCACAAAACATCTTTTACAAATGCAATCTCTTGCAACAACTCAATTTCCTGGGCCAATTTGACTGCTTCTTTGAAGGCTAAGGAAAACGCTACCTTTCCAGAGAAAAAGCACAAGAAATCGAGAAATCGAGAAATCGAGCCTGGTGGTGGAAGTTAAGAACCTGGTTCACGCTGTTCTTAACGCCAGGGTGGAAGACCTCAAAACTGTAACTGCTCAAGCAATGGCTACTAGCGACAACCTCACACTCAACAAGTGGAATGTCGAGGACTAGCTAGTTTCATCTAATAATGTACATTGGGATCGAGTTTATATAAACACATTCAACATATAAACTTCAAGAACTAGAATGTGTATATCAACTGATACCTGCATATGCCCAACCAAACCCCTAACGACTATACTTGCAATAAGAGCTGCTAAAAACCCGATATTTCATTTTTCAATTCGTTGCATCTAAGCCACTAAGTGGAGATTGATTTCAATAGAAAACTGATATTGGGAACACCGGGGTAAAGCTCCAAGAAACAATTCAATCAACTAACCACATATGTTGCATAATGCTGATCAAACATCAATGTACACATTCCACCAATATTTTGTTCATCATAACATCACAATTTGTGTGTGAGAACGGAGCAGAGATTACCAAGCGCTAACAGAGCTCTTCAATGGCTTCCGCAAGTTCGCATGGTCCGGAAATTCAGCGGCGGCGTCACCGGAGGCTTTACCCATCTCAATCTTAGGTTCGATTGAGCTAAGGATCGGTGCCGTACTCAATCTTATACTCCGGCAAAAAATTTGGTATCGTGGTCCGAGAAAGACTCATCGGAGAAAAAAGGGAGATAGAGAAAAAGATTTGGGTGAAATAAAAATAAGAATAAATTAAATTAAAAGGGATGTGTATACCATGTAAACATGCCATGTCATTGACTATGATTTTTCACTCTAACTTTTCACTTAGACTATCATTACTCTTTTTTTTATATATGTATTTTACAACGATCTAATCTAGTACAAGGATCTAATCTAGTACAAGGATCTAATCTAATACAAGGATTTTACAGCTATCCTACTCTAACTCTACTCTATCATACTGATTTTGTACGTCGAGTGGTCGAGATCCTGACCGTGCTGCATATAGGGTGGGTGAAGGAAACACTTAATTAAAAATAAACAAAATCAAATTCAAACTTTTATAAATTCAAATTTATAAAAGAGAAGAAAAGAGAAGAATAGAGGGATCTAAGAATATGAAGGAATTTGACAAAACACCAGACACGTTTTTTCATAATGAGAATCTGAAAAGTACCTTGTATATGAGTACCTTGTGGAAAATTACAGAAGAAAACACAGAGATTTCATCTGTCTCGATCGGGTAATGTCATCAGTAGAATTATCTTCCAATAAGGAATCACCAAGCGCAATATCAGTAAAAAAAAAGGAAAAAAAAATTAAAAATGAGAAGGAGAAGGAGAAGGAGAAATATGAGAACAAAAAAGGGAAAAAGAATTTCAGAAGACATGTTTAGAATCAGAATATGAGACGATTTTTGTACACTATCTAAGAGTCTAGAGACTGGAAGATGAAACCTCGGTGAAGAAAGAGTTTTAATTAGATGAAATCTTGGGAAAGTCAAATAAGTTTGCGGAGAAAAAAAATTAAAAATCATTCTAAGGAAAGCTTCCAAGAAAGGAAAGCTTATTTTCTATATCAATGTACATCAGGTTTACATTTTATCAAAATATTTCTGATGTAACATTACGAAGGTAAATATGTCCCCGTATCCTCGGAAGTAGCTTCGACATTCCAATCAGGGGCTGGGTAGGCAACCTTGTTCAAAGAAAAGTGACAAGCTTCGAGTCATTTCTTTACACTAGTGTCACTCTTGGCTGTGATAATGGCTTGGCATGTGTTCCGAGGATAGAAAGCAAAAATCCCCGGAGTAGTCACATGAGAATTAGATAGAGATAAAATGAGTGGAATAAGTCAAGGGATTCTTTGACATTGCATCGGCGGTCGTTTGCTAGAAAACCTAAACGACAACTCGTTGTTTGGGTGAATCTAGGTAGGTGATAACTGGAAATATCCCAAGATTTCAGAGAAAACAGGAGGAAAGGGCAGGGAAAGTCCGAATTGTAAATGGTGTTTAGGGATACAAGAGCTGCCAGACTCAAACTTAGCATCATCCAAAGCCCGCATTCGAGGATGGGAATGAATGTCTCGCCCAAAAGCTTTTCGATATCATCTGTGAACCATTCGGGGTCGAGACTTAGGCCAAAATCAACTAGGTCATGATGGTAACCCACGGGATGTATCAGAGGGACACGTGCGAAGGTTCGAAGAGTTCGCTTTTTCTTCTCTCCGTCAGGCTTTAACCTCTTTCTCGAATGTGAGAAGAAGCCTCGACCTCCTGTTCAGGGGGATGCCGATGGACAAGTTGAGTACGGGGCCCTGGGCGTGGTCCTCGGATCTCGGGTATACGATCTGTTTAGCATATTCAAACCGGGAAGTAGAAGAATCAGAGCCTTGACCGCGAGAATCCTTGGCCGAATCGATTCCTAAGGGTGATGGCTGGAGGAGAGTCTATTTAAGGGAAATTTACCTAGATCACAGGAGGAAAATGAGAAAGGAATGGATAACAAATTAAAACAGTTAAGGCAGAAAATCATAAAGTAAAAGAAGAGGAAGACGGAGAAACTTACTGGATCAAGAACAGCGCAGGTTGAATAAAGGAGTGAGAGAGAAGGGGAAAATAGGATAAGGAAGGGGTTTTATTGATAGAGAGAAAACAGATACCAAGAGGAGTTGTGTGGGGGAAGGAAGGGAATGATTACGAACAGGTTTTAGCCTCGCCAAGGCCATGTTAAGACACCCCTCGGACTGCAAGCAAAGTTCGAGGGTCAGTTACTGATCAAACGACATGACATCATATTAAAATTATTTTATCACTCATTCTTTAGTAACTTGGAGTTTACGCTATGACATTCCGCACCTAATTTATTGTCAATTGTTTTTTTTTAAATTCAACATCATAAAATAAATTAAAGCATTATTTCCATAAAAAAAGAAGTTAGAGAGCACTAGAACAATAACAAAGTAAATTCCAGTTTCATTTCATCTGAGATAATATTCGGAAAATTCCTAATATGTTTTCTTGAAATACAACATCCATAGTAACTACTCAAATTAGAATATATTTCTTTAAGTTTATTTTAAAAAGAGTATATACATAGAATACCCAAAAGAGCATCTTAGAAAAGCCATGGAACCAGCAATCCAATCTCAATATGGAAAAAATACTAAATCAAGTATATATTACAGTGATTAGTTATATATGGAAAATACTAATTACAATTTTTTTGAAGATTGAAAAATACTAACGTACGTGGCAATATTAAAAACGTATATGACACATTCTATACTTCATAAAAAGCATTTTCCCAAAAACTTTTCTTGTTCTATCATTTTCTGTTACATTTTCTTCAAAATAAAAAGCATCATTTACATTAATAATAACTGATTATCGACGAGCTAATTTCTCAAATATTTCCAGAATTATTTAGAAATAAATAAACTTATATCCATGTAAAAATAGCTAAATCAAGACTAGTATGGTTTTGGAGTGAGAGTAACATGAAAAATGCATGCCAATTTTTACAAACTTGTTCTTAGAAAGCTCTTATACATGCGTGTTATTTTGATTTCGGTTGGAGATGTTTTTTACGTGATCAATATGATCTGTATAAACATAAGTTCTCTAATGGCTTGGAATTTCATTGTCTCTAGGCTCGATTAGTCGAATAACAAATTTAAAATTATTTTATCACTCATTTTTTTTGCAAGTTGGAGTTTGCGATATGAGATTCCCCACCTAATTTCTTATCAAGTGCTTTTAAATGTATATTCATAACCATAAAATAAATGAAAACCTTATTTCCATATAAAAAAGTTAGAGAACAATAATAAAGTTAATTCCAGTTTCATTTCATCTGATATTCGGCCAATTCCTACAATGTTTTCTTGAAATAAAAAAATCTTTAGTAATTACTCAAGTTAAAATATATTTCTTTAAGTACATTTCAAAAATATACATAGAATATCCATAAGAGCTTCTAGAAAAGCCATGGTACCACCAATCCAATCACAATGTGGTAAAAAAATACTAAATATATATGAACAAGCACGATTTTGAAGTCATTAATTAAATATATATGGAAAATACTAATTGCAATTTTTCTTTTAAGATTGGAAAATACTAACTACTAATGACTACGAGAGGCATCTTTCAAATCCATAACGTACGTGAATTAGTCTCGTGACAATATTAAAAACATACTTCACAAAAAGCATTTTCCCAAAAACTTTTCTCGTGCTATCGTTTTCTGTTACCCTTTCTTCAAAATAAAAAACATCAGTTACACTAATAAGAACTGCTTTTTGACGAGCCAATTTCTCTAATATTCCAAGAATCATTTAAAAATAAATAAATCTATTGTTTTGGAGTGAGAGTCATGAAAAATGCATGGCATTTCCTATGGACTTGTTTTTTAACGTTCGAAACCTCAAAGAAATCACACTTTCTAACACACTGCTTAGTCAGCTAAGCAAAATCATTAATATTATCCTCATTATTTTTTATTACGCTCCTAAATTTCAACCTTTATAAATAGAGGCATTTGCTAGCAAATTATTTCATAGCAAACACATAGACTTCTTACTTTCATAGGTCGATCCGGCAAAACTAAAATAAAAATTTACAATGGCCGTCGCCCCTAAAACATATTCTGATATGGCAGATCTCTTTGGAATCCTTGGTAACTCATTTTTCTCGATAAATATGCGAGTTTTACATTCTAGCATACTAATTTATCTTTTTTTTAATCGATTTATGCAGGCAACATCGTGTCGTTCATGGTGTTTATGGCGCCATTGCCAACATTCATAAGGATTTACCAGAAGAAATCCACGGAAGGATTTCAAGCCATTCCCTACTCGGTCTCGCTTTTTAGCGCGATGTTGTACCTCTACTATGCATACATCAAGGGCAACATGGTCATTGTAGTGAGCATCAACAGTGCCGGCGTTGTCATCCAAGGCGCGTACCTCGTGGTTTTCATGATCTATGCAACCCGAGATGCCAAGGTGAAAATGAAGTCCTAGAATTAACTATTAATTAAAAGTTTATTAAATAAATTTATAAATCATAACTTAAATTGAATGTTACATGTGATGTGCAGTTGTTTACCACAAAGCTACTGATTGGATTCAACTTTGTAGCTTACGGGATAGTAGTTGCATCAACATGTGCATTTTTCCATGCCGAATTACGAATCACCATTGTGGGATGGATATGCTCCATTTTCTCCGTTTGCGTTTTTGCAGCTCCGTTAAGCATCATGGTAATATATACTATTTACACAATTTTTTTTGAATGCTTTCCTACCGGTTGAAATTTCTGGTAACAGATTTGATAAATGTTTAACAGATGAAGGTGATAAGAACAAAGAGCGCTGAATTCATGCCTTTCTGGCTCTCCTTTTTCCTTACCTTGTGCGCCGTCATGTGGTTCTTCTATGGCTTTCTCATTCGCGATTATTACATAGCTGTAAGTATAATTAACGTTTTTTTAATTTCAATCTTGACTCGACTCATTTACAGTTATAACTGAATTAAATTATTTTTTTGCAGTCCCCGAACATCCTTGGTTTCGCGTTCGGGATAGCTCAGATGATCATGTTCGGAGTTTACAAGGACACTAAAAAGGTTCTTCCACGGGATGATTCTATCCGTTTAGCAGTGATCGAGACGGCAGAAATGAAGGAGATGGTATCCGGGAAAACGGGGGAAAATGGAGAAGAAGAAGATCAGGTGGTTACTGACATCGAGCACCACTGTGATGGATGTGTCTGCATTATCGTTTAAGAAATGTGAGAGAGAAGGCAATAAAAACCTTCACCATTTTATTTTTCTTGTCTTTTTTCAGTTTATGAGCACTTTTCTATGTATATTATTATCGTGCCATGAATCTATATGGTGATGTTGCTTTTTTTTGAAGAAATATTTATGAAAAATTGATTATTTTAATATGAAGTAATTTATTTATTGTATGAGAACAAGTATTTTAAAACAGAATCGATCTATATCACGATATAGATAAAACAATATATAAGAATGACATTTTAGGAACATTATGTTATGATTAGAGATAAACAACGGACAATGTATTGTTTTGGTATTCCATTTATTTAGGGGTTTGCTACATGCAGGACCAATTTTCTCATGTATGACCATTTTTTACCAAAATACCCCTATTATTGTAAAGGCCAAAAAAACAACTAAAAATACAAGGGTACACTTGGAGATATTATGGTACATTTCGGCCCTGCATGAGAAAATATGATCCAGCATATAGCAATTGGGTTTATTTATTGGGATACAGTCCCAAACGTACAATACAGCTTCTAATTTAAATCACAATTTAATACTTATTTAAAAAAATTATTTCAATATAAATTTTATTTTTTCATGACTAAGTAAAATTAAATGACATATCAAATTTGCAATCTAAAACTAAAATAATAGTTAATTCAAAACCCAAAACCCAAAACCCAAAACATCCAACCCAACAAGGTTTTACCCAAACTGATTTTGATCAAAAGCAATTCTAAAACCAGGTTTTGCTCAAAACCCAAAAACCAAAACCCAAAATCAAGCGAAACACACACGTCCTAAATCTCCTCCCATGTACTCATCCCTCCTGCCCCAATCCCAATTATTATTTTCAAATGACCTTGACCTTAAATTTTATCAGCTCGTTGAAACATGAGCCAAATGGAAAATTTTAAATGAGTCAAACTTAAACTGGAATTGTTAGTTTTCGACTATGGAACTAATTTTAAATGTCGTATTTATAGGTGTACTAGTGCCTTTGCTTCTTGCGGAACACATACAAACATAAATTTACATGTATAGAATCTAAGTAAAAAACACTGATTTTATTAGTATTACTGGCATTCTAATTTAACCGCTACTTGGATAAAATTCATTTTTAAAGTTAATGTCTTATCTAAAGTCGGCGGCAAAAAGTAATCAAAATACTTCAATTTCTTGATTGAACTATATGTCAATCAAGTAAATACTCATGTCACCCGTGTAAGTTCCTATGATCTATTTAAATGTCATTAATGTATTATTTCAAATTGGAAACAATAAAAAGGGGTTTATTTTCTAATTTCATTCAACATCCAATCAAACAAAAATGATGAATGGAATGCATCTGTAATCAAGAACAAATATAACTAAAAAAGTAGAATGTGTAAGTTTTTTACCAAATTGACATGTTCATGGTAATATTATATATAGATATGAATTGGAATGAAATATCCGTGCGTGCAACTTGTTTCTTACAAATTATCTTTAAAATTATTGAATTTTTTTATACGTGATAAACATTTTTTAATATTCAAAAATAATACAAAAAAAAAATCGCGAAAGTGCGTGCGAATATATGCGCATTATGGCCGCACATATGTTTTGTGCTTCTTTTGCTCATACATGTATTTCAAACTTGAAGCTCATTGTCAAGGGGTCTTAGAACCCATTTAAAGGTTTGGGGAATCAAATCAATATATCACCTAATGGTGGTTTAACACAAAAAAAAATCGAAATTATAGGGATAGTCGTCCTCTCTTCGACTTTAACGTGAGTAGCATCGCAGTTCTTTGTCCTCTCTTCATAGACTTTTCCAAACACCTTCAGCTCCTCGTCCTTGCTGGATATGTCCTGACAGCAAGAGCAGAGAGTCGCCATGGTGGAGGACACGTGGCACCCCATTTCTGCTAGCACTGCTGACATTTCAGACATAAGACTTGGTCTGTCCATTCCGGTAATCTCGAGGGTCGTGTGTGCTCGCTGGAAACGTAAGTCGGTCTAACGTTGGAGCTTATACATAACTGGATGCAAGAAAAAACCATTGAGGGAATCTCTCGCCAATGTATTATCTCACGATTAAAGAAGTATTTACTCTATCAGGACGTTTCATGTCAGATTTAATTAAATACAAAAGATCTATATGTTCATGCATGTGCGATCGTTGTGCGTGCTCACTAGCTAGTGAGGGAATCTCTCGTCAATGTAGTATCGCACGATTAAAGAAAGCAACCTCTTAATTTTATTTATGAAACAAAAGAGATTACAAGGAGGGTCCGTTAATATCAAGGGAGGGAAGCACGTGTTAATGCGTGCGCTTGCGATAGTAGTTCTCTATGAACTTTAACTAAGCATATGGCATGAAACTGGGAAATTATCGCAATCATGTTACTTATAACTTCTTGTCATTTATTATTCAGTGGTTTGAACTATTTCCAAAATTGGTAGCCAAAATGATACTTGGTATAAGGTTGTTGTCAACTACCTTGATAGCTAATAATAAATTCTGTCTCAATAACAAAAAATAATAAATTTTGGGACGTGCATGGTACGAGCGTGGGACTAGACCCAAATATATACCCAAAAATATAATATTTTAAATCAAAATGTACACATTACTTTCGTATATAGAAAGTTGGCCTTGAAGGGAACTCTTATAAACACCGGCCATTTATTTACCGTATTTCTCCATACACACCCTTTCTCTATTGTTTCTCCCTTATCCTCACAGATCTGGACTCCAATCCCTCTATTATTTCTCCTTCTCCCTTATCTCATCTGCAACTTCATCGCCATCCATCTCCATTCCTTTATTCATCTCATCCTAATTTATTTTCTTATCATCCCAACTCCTGATTAAATATTCCGATATCATCCCAACTCCTGATTAAATATTCCGATGGGAATCAAAGTTGGAAAATTGATTAAGCTTGTCCGATTCGGAAAATTGATTTCTTCAATTTGAAAATTTGATTTCTCCGATTTCGAAAACTTGTTGTCAGTCACTTGTTTGTCAGACCAAAGTTCTCCTCTGCCATCTCGTTTCTGTTTAATTTGATGATTTGTTTTGATTTTTAAAAGTCCATCGGAATGTTTGTTTGAATCCGCTTGTATTTGTTACCGGAAAAGGCGGGTGGTGGGGGAGAAGGTGTGTTGATGATGGTGGTTTGAGATCTAAAGGTTGCGATGGTGGTCTGTTGATCTGCTAAGGGATGAGTAAATATCCTAAAAGTATGAGGGTAAATTAGTCATTTTGCACGTGTGAAAAATAAAGATACAAATTCTCAAACCAGAGAGGGAGTATAAAATTCAGTTCCCAAATTTCCAGGCTCACTTGATCATAAAGGGAAGAAAAGAAAAAATAAATAAAAATGCTTAATGACTGCGGCTAAAATATTAAAGGCTTAAATACGTACACAGTAATGAATGCACGCAGCTAGACTTTTAGGTTTGAAACTTCGTATTGTCCGTTTCGTTTAAAACTAGATAACATTCGTGCTAATGTCGTGCACGGATATGAATATATGCAATATTTTTTATTTATCTTGAATAATTAATGAAAATGACGATATTCACTTACCTTGAATTTTGTTTATAAACCCTCTGAAGTCATAAAAATATACAATAATTGGAGTTTTGAACAAAGACCTTTTTGTTATCAGTAGTATAAAAAGAAGAACCAGCTGCACAAACGTTAAAAAATGCAAAACATTATCATAAATTCAGCAGAGGTCGCTCATAAATTCAGCAGAGGATTATGACTATGGTCTTTACTTTTTTCTCTGTTAATCTCGTCAGAAACTAAACAAATCTAAACCAAGTTCTTCAGAAACTGAGACAAATTCAAATTTATAAAAGAGAAGAATAGAGGGATCTAAGAATACGAAGGAATTTGACAAAACACCAGACAGGTAATCATCGTAATGAGAAATCTGAAAAGTACCTTGTATATGAGTAGAATTTCAGAAGACATTAGCGCAAATCCTTTACTTTGAAGATAACGCAAGGGTGAGATGAACGGTTCTGCTCACCAGTCCGATTGGAAAAGACTCTGGCCTAGGATCTCAAGTGCTGCCAATGCTATCGTTTGAGTGAGCAATATAATTCCTAGCTTTGTTTTGTTTGATTTAAGTTTCTTTCTGGAACATGAGTTTTTTCTTGCTGATCATATGGTTTTATAATATCAACACTTCTGTTTTTTAAATATTTTTCTGCTTAATAATTGCTTAGTCTGCTTCTGCAGTTAATGTTCTCACCTTCTTCTTCTTCTTGAATTATTATATAACATTGCATTTTCTGAACTCTTGCTGTTGTGCAATTAAAGAAACCATGCTGCTGTTGTGCATCAAGGCTGAGGCTGGGTAAAAGGCTTCAAAGCAGAAAGAATAAATCCTTCTAGATAGTTGTTAATTCTGTTTGCATACAAGCTTTTTACTAATGTTTGCTCATGTGGGATGGTTGAATATTCCTAGGTTGATTTTGACTATGATTCATCAACTAAATGTATATTTTGTCAATTAGAGATGCCTGCTGCAGTTATGTTATCCTCTCTTCTTTAAAATTCCAGATCATGTTGAGAATTTTCTTTTTTTTTTAAAGGGAATGGGATCATCCTTAGAGGGGAATGATGTATTGTTTTCACTTTTGTGTTTGCCTAACCAAACATTAGAGCAGGCAAAAGGGTTTGTTTATCACTTCTCTGATGTATGTTTCTGTTTGTTTATCAACACATGTGCTAAATCTCTCAATATGCTCCATCAAAATCACAAAAATATTTGATGGTCAAATATAGTTTTTAAAAATTTGACCGAATGACAGGACAATCTTTTGATCGAAGTAATTCATATTTTGAACTAATAAAGATATATAATTGCACATAGAACAATAAATATATAATTTAAACAACTGTTCGAACCGTGAAAAAATTGCAATTTTATTACATGTAAATATATGATACAACAGCTCTAATAAAGAGTGCAATCATCTAAAGTTTATATACTATTGTCTATATCAAGATTGTATTTTTTACTTTGAGGAGCTGAATATTAATCTGGCCTTTTGCCTATGGAAATCTGCTCCTGTGTTTTTGAAAGGACTCATTTCTCTTGATGCAATAGGACTGCCATCTGTTAGATTAGGGTGTACTGGAAATCAATTTGTTAAAAGTGGTACTGATGGCTCTGTTGTTTTCATATACAAGAAGACCCCTCGCAATTTCTGAGGGAATTTAGAATAATTTGATGTTGATGATCCAGTCCAAGGGATCTGATACAGGTTGAACTGAAATGATGTTGATGAAGTTGAGGGCTCTTTGGTGCACTATGTGGTGGAGAAATGCAACAAGAACTCTTCCTTCACATTGCAGACTAATGAAAAAGGTTTTGAACACCTTAGTGATAAACTATACTAGATTTCTGAGAGAAACTCTGCCCAAGATTTCATTTGGTTTTTATGCAGTAGTATAGTTATGAGACTGCTCTTTGCTTTGATGATAACTGTGAAAGAATTGAGTTATAAATTGTCTCAACTGATTTCAAGTGGACCAAATTCAATCTTCACACGATTTGACACGGTGATAACCAACAAAGTGGAACAAAATATTTCATTAGATTTAATTCAACACTTCAAAGCTACAACAATTGCAACGAATAAAAGGCAATACAAAGATGCTATCATAACTGAATAAAATTCAAAATCTCTCGGCGGAAGATCTTCGATGAGAATAATAATATGCATTGCACAAATCATTACGGCACATAAATCCAATACAAGTATGGACATTTTGTCGAAAAATTTAGTGGAGGAATGATATGAAGAAGAAGAGAAAATATGATTTTGAAGTATGGGATGAGTGCGAATTTATAAGGCCAAAATTTAGCCGTTCATGGACTGTTCATAACGGTCATATTTCGGTTAAAAATATAGCCGTTTTTGTCCGTTTGTAGCCGTCATATTTTGGCTGAAATATAAGTATTTATATTTGTTATATTTAATTAATTTCAGTTATAATTTTAAGAGTATATTAGTAACATCATCAAATCATATTAACATAATTAATCATACATTAACATAACCATAAAAAAATTGTTAGATGTTAATCACATCACATTGCTATAAGGTTGTAATCCTCAAGTGTTTTTTCACTTGTTATTCATAACATTGCCTACATTTTTTTGTTGAACTCAATTTATGCAAATTGTACAGTTAGCTAAAAATTACAATTAATAAAATTGAAAATGACAAGTAATTAGAGTTAGTATTAATCTCCTGGAATACAAACTAATATAACATTTTAAAAATAGTTTTACGTTTTAATTTAAAATGGTTTACATTTGGATTTAGCTACTTATCTTTTAACTTAAAAGTATACAATTTTTATATAATTTATTCTTACATTTTCATATTTGAACTTAAATTATAATGATAGTTATTATTAAACCAACAAAAATATACCAAAAAACATATATCTAGAATATAGAATTAAACTATTTATTTAATGTGAATTGAGATCAAACTTAGATCTTTTCAAATCGGGATAGTCATGATGAAATACTTTAGTGAGATATTTTCAGATGTAAAAGTAGAACAAGTCAAAATTACTAAATATATTAAACACACTTGAAAATATATAACTTAAAAGCTAATATTTTAAATAAAAATACTCTAATATATATTAAAAAAATATGAGTGTAAATATCAACACCACGCATAGCGTGATGTGGATCACCTAGTTAGATGAAATCTTGGGAAAGTCCAATAAGTTTGCGGAGAAAAAAAAATAAAAAAATCATTCTAAGGAAAGCTTCCAGAGAAAGGAAAGCTTATTTTCTATATCAATGTACATTTTTCTTTAAATTCGCAGGTTTATATTTTATCAAAATATTTCTGATGTAACCTTACGAAGGTAATTAAATATGTCCCCGAATCCACGGAAGTACCTTCGACATTCCAATCAGGGGCTGGGTAGGCAACCTTGTTCAAAGAAAAGTAAGTTTCGAGTCATTTGTTTATACTAGTGTCACTCTTGCCTGTGATAATGGCTTAGCGTGTGTTCCGAGGATAGAGTAGTCGCATGAGATTTAGATAGAAGATAGAATGAGTGGAATAAGTCAAGGGATTCTTTGACATTGCATTGGCGGTCGTTTACTAGAAAGCCTAAACGACAACTTGCTGTTTGGGTGAATCTGGGTAGGTGATAACTGGAAATATCCCAAGATTTCAGAGAAAACAGGAGGAAAGGGCAGCGAAAGTCCGAATTGTAAATGGCGTTTAGGGATGCAAGAGCTACCAGACTCGAACTTAGCATCATCCAAAGCCCGCATTCATGAGGATGGGAATGAATGTCTCGCCCAAAATCTTTTCGATATCATCTGTGAACCATTCGGGGTTGGGACTTAGGCCAAAATCAACTAGGTCATGATGGTAACCCACGTGATGTATCAGAGGGACACGTACGAAGGTTCGACGAGTTCGCTTTTTCTTCTCTCCGTCAGGCTTTGACCTTTTTCTGGAATGTGAGAAGAAGCCTCGACCTCCTGTTCAGGGGGATGCCGATGGACAAGTTGAGATACGTGGCTCTAGGTGTGGTCCTAGGATCTCGGGTACATGATCTGTTTAGCATATTCAAACCGGGTAGTAGAAGAATCGGAGCCTTGACCGCGAGAATCCTTAGCCAAATCGATTCCTAAAGGTGATGGCTGGAGAAGAGTTTATTTAAGGGAAATTTACCTAGATCACAGGAGGAAAACGAGAAAGGAATGGATAACAAATTAAAACAGCTAAGGCGGAAAATCAGGAAGTAAAAGGAGAGGAAGACGGAGAAACTTACTGGATTAAGAATAGCGCAGGTTGAATAAAGGAGCGAGACAGAAGGGGAAAATGGGATAAGGAGGGGGTTTTATTGATAGAGAGAAAACGGATACCAAGAGAAGTTGTGTGGGGGAAGGAATGGAATGATTACTTGCGCAAAAAGAGGGACTATTGAGTTGGGAGAAGAGAATCGTGCAGCCGCCGAAACCAAAAGGCATGTCGAGTAATCATGTCGGTAAGGCCTTCGTATTCATTGCTCGGATAGGCGTGTGAAGGGAGAACGCTGGCTAAGGAAGATGAGGTTCCGAGGGAAGATAAGAAGACAAAAGACTCCCTCCCTCCCTCTCTCTAAGTAAGGTAGTCTCCGTCGTGGGGGGCTTCTGATGATACTGGTGACTCAGCAAAGGAACCCACCTTCCAGGCAGCTTCCGAGTCATGTGACAAACAGCAGGGAAAAGGGGTCGGCCAGTACATTGACGTGGCTCGACCCCCCGATAGTACACAAGGATGACGCTCCATGATGAGTCATCATACCAAGTTCTTTGGCTGGATCAGCCACTATAAATACTCCAAAGTATCAACAACACCAGGTATGTTTATCTCTCTGGACTCTGCTATTAGGGTTTTAGACTCTCTTCAATATTCGAAATCTCATCATCACACCGGAGCTACTACAATCGGGTAGCTCAGGGGCTTTGGTTTGCAGGCTCGGACGAACAGGTTCTAGCCTCGCCAAGGCCAAGGCTATGTTGAGACACCCCTTGGACTGCAAGCAGAGTTCGAGGGCCAATTACTGATCAAATTAAAATTAAAATCCGAGCTTGGATTTTAATTTAAAATTATTTTATCACTCATTCTTTAGTAACTTGGAGTTTACGCTATGGCATTCCCCACCTAATTTATTGTCAAGTGTTTTTTTTATTTCAACATCATAAAATAAATTAAAGCATTATTTCCATTAAAAAAGAAGTTAGAGAACATTAGAACAATAACAAAATAAATTCCAGTTTCATTTCATCTGAGATATTCGGCAAATTCCTACAATGTTTTCTTGAAATACAACATCCATAGTAGATTAGTAACTACTCAAGTTAGAATATATTTCCTTATGTTTATTTTAAAAATAGTGTATACATAGAATATCCAAAAGAGCATCTTACAATTTTTTTGAAGATTGAAAAATACTAATGACTTTGAGAAACATCTTTCAATTTCATAACGTACGTGAATTAGATAATTAGTCACATGGCAATATTAAAAACGTATATGATACTTTATAAAAAGCATTTTCCCAAAAACTTTTCTTAATCTATCATTTTCTGTTACATTTTCTTCAAAATAAAAAGCATCATTTACATTAATAATAACTGATTATCGACGAGCTAATTTCTCAAATATTTCCAGAATTATTTAGAAATAAATAAACTTATATCCATGTAAAAATAGCTAAATCAAGACTAGTATGGTTTTGGAGTGAGAGTAACATGAAAAATGCATGCCAATTTTTACAAACTTGTTCTTAGAAAGCTCTTATACATGCGTGTTATTTTGATTTCGGTTGGAGATGTTTTTTACGTGATCAATATGATCTGTATAAACATAAGTTCTCTAATGGCTTGGAATTTCATTGTCTCTAGGCTCGATTAGTCGAATAACAAATTTAAAATTATTTTATCACTCTTTTTTTTTGCAAGTTGGAGTTTGCGATATGAGATTCCCCACCTAATTTCTTATCAAGTGCTTTTAAATGTATATTCATAACCATAAAATAAATGAAAACCTTATTTCCATATAAAAAAGTTAGAGAACAATAATAAAGCTAATTCCAGTTTCATTTCATCTGCGATACAGCCAATTCCTACAATGTTTTCTTGAAATAAAAAATCTATAGTAATTACTAAAGTTAAAATATATTTCTTTAAGTACATTTCAAAAATATACATAGAATATCCATAAGAGCTTCTAGAAAAGCCATGGTACTACCAATCCAATCACAATGTGGAAAAAAATACTAGATCAAGCACGATTTTGAAGTCATTAATTAAATATATATGGAAATACTAATTACAAATTTTCTTTTAAGATTGGAAAATACTAACTATTAATGACTACGAGAGGCATCTTTCAAATCCATAACGTACGTGAATTAGTCACGTGACAATATTAAAAACGTGCTTGACACATTCTCTACTTCACAAAAAGCATTTTCCCAAAAACATTTCTCGTGCTATCATTTTCTGCTACCCTTTCTTTAAAATAAAAAACATCAGTTACACTAATAAGAACTGCTTTTTGACGAGCCAATTTCTCTAATATTCCAAGAATCATTTAAAAATAAATAAATCTATTGTTTTGGAGTGAGAATCACATGAAAAATGCATGACATTTCCTATGGACTTGTTTTTTAACGTTCGAAACCTCAAAGAAATCACACTTTCTAACACACTGCTTAGTCAGCTAAGCAAAATCATTAATATTATCCTCATTATTTTTTGTTACTCTCCTATATTTCAACCTTTATAAATAGAGGCATTTGCTAGCAAATTATTTCATAGCAAACACATAGAGTTCTTACTTTCATAGGTCGATCCGGTAAAACCAAAATAAAAATCTACAATGGCCATCGCCCCTAAAACATATTCTGATATGGCAGATCTCTTTGGAATCTTTGGTAACTCATTTTTCTCTATAAATATGCGAGTTTTACATTTTAGCATACTAATTTATTCTTTTTTAATCGATTTATGCAGGCAACATCGTGTCGTTCATGGTGTTTATGGCGCCATTGCCAACATTCATAAGGATTTATCGGAAGAAATCCACGGAAGGATTCCAAGCCATTCCCTACTCGGTCTCGCTTTTTAGCGCGATGTTGTACCTCTACTATGCATACATCAAGGGCAACATGGTCATTGTAGTGAGCATCAATAGTGCCGGTGTTGTCATCCAAGGCGCGTACCTCGTGGTTTTCATGATCTATGCAACCAGAGATGCCAAGGTGCAAATGAATTCCTAGAATTAACTATTAATTAAAAGTTCATTAAATAAATTTATAAATCATAACTTGAATTGAATGTTACATGTGATGTGCAGTTGTTTACCACAAAGCTATTGATTGGATTCAACTTTGTAGCTTACGGGATAATAGTTGCATCAACATATGCATTTTTCCATGCCAAATTACGAATCACCATTGTGGGATGGATATGCTCCATTTTCTCCGTTTGTGTTTTTGCAGCTCCGTTAAGCATCATGGTAATATATATTATTTACACAATTTTTAACGAATGTTTTCCTACCGGTTGAAATTTCTGGTAACAGATTCGATAAATGCTTAACAGATGAAGGTGATAAGAACAAAGAGCGCTGAATTCATGCCTTTCTGGCTCTCCTTTTTCCTTACCTTGTGCGCCGTCATGTGGTTCTTCTATGGCTTTCTCATTCGTGATTATTACATAGCTGTAAGTAAAATTAACGTTTTTTTAATTTCAATCTTGACTCGACTCATTTACAGTTATAACTGAATTAAATCTTTTTTTTTGCAGGCCCCGAACATTCTTGGATTTGCGTTCGGGATAGCTCAGATGATCATGTTCGGAGTTTACAAGGACACTAAAAAGGTTCTTCCACGGGATGATTCTATCCGTTTAGCAGTGATCAAGACGGCAGAAATGAAGGAGATGGAATCCGGGAAGACGGGGGGAAATGGAAAAGAAGAAGATCAGGTGGTTACTGAAATCGAGCACCACTGTGATGGATGTGTCTGCATTATCGTTTAAGAAATGTGAGAGAGGAGGCAAAATAAAGTTTCACCATTTTATTTTTCTTGTCTTTTTTTTCAGTTTATCAGTACTTTTCTATGTATGGGGGAACGTAGATTAATCAATCAATGGAGAAATAATGAATCCAATTATTATTATTGTGCCATGAATCTATATGGTGAAGTTGCTTTTTTTGATGAGATATTTATGAAAAATTGATTATTTTAATATGAAGTAATTTATTTATTGTATGAGCACAAGTATTTTAAAACAGAATCAATCTGTATCAAGATATAGATAGAAAAAAAATATAAGAATGACATTTCATGAACATTATGTTATGATTGGAGATAAACAACGGACAATGTATTGTTTTGGTATTCCATTTATTTATTGGGATACAGTCCCAAATGTACAATACTGCTTCTAATTTAAATCACAATTTAATGCTCTTTTGTAAAACATATATTTTTGTTTCAATATAAATTTTATTTTTTAATGATAAGAATTATTTTGTCTATATATAGGAAAACAATCTTATATAAATACGTAGAGGACTACCGTATTGGTGGCGTTTGGGATATGATGTGTATTGGGCTTGGCCCGAATTGGACCCGTTATGGTTAAAAAAAAAGGCAAGTCCATCATCCGAAATGCAGGCAGGTTTTTGGGATAAAAATGGCAAAGAAGAAGAGAAGGACGATAGTCGATAGAGTGAGGAAAATTATGGAACAAATGAAGCAAGAATTGCCCTACTGCTCTTGCTATTGAAATCCCAGTCCCAATTTCTCAACTTCACCCAGCTGCTGTTCAAGGTAAACTCATTTATGCAAGAGTTCTTGGTGTAATTTCTTAAAGCTTTTGAAGCGCGTTTATGTATGTTGAAATCAGCTGCGTATGATTCTTGGTTAATTGTGAATAGTTGGATTTTTCAATTTCTTGGAAAGCCCTTTTTGATTCAAAGAGTATTTGTGCTGTTAAAGCTCATTTCCATGCTTGTTCTTTGCTGTGGAGTTGGAAATTTAGAAAAGTTTTGACAGTGTTTTCTTTCTTGTAGTTGTAGCTGAGCTAGGTTTTGAATTTTTGATATACTGGGTGGCGCTATGGATAAGTCTGGAGGAGGTTTTGGGTTTGATGATGCAAGTTTAGGTGTGAGAAAGAAGAGGAGCATTCGACCCCGCCATTCCCCGTCGGATTCACTTGGATACGACCATTCCACCCCTCCGTCTGATGGTACGAGCAAAGCGTCCAGCGAGGAAAATGTGTCCCGGGGCTCATTTGTGCTGGAGAATGTGAACCTCGGTGTTTCGGGAGGATTGGAGACTAACTTGTCTGAAGGTGGAAATGTTGCTAAACCTAAGGATGAAGTTGTTGAGGGCTCTACGAGGAAACTGACTAAGCTTAAGCTTAAGGTTGGTGGTGTTACTCACACACTTCATACTGCTCCTCAAGGTTCCTCATTGCTAGCGTCCTCAGCAACAAAGTCTCTCTGCCCTGCTGATGCTCTTCCTGCTCAACCCATGCCAATTTCAGAGGTAACTTTGAGGATTTTGCTGTTTGCTGTTACCTCTAGATTCTGTGCTTGATCTAGATCAAAAGGGTGATTTTACCTGCTTCTTTTGGTAGGATTTATGCGTAATCTTGAGACATTGATGATAGAAAACATGGTAGTTGCCATTTACTAACTTACCATTTGATGAACAAGTTATCTGACACAACTATTACAGATGTAGAAATGTCCTCATGCACTGAGCAATAGATTGAAATTGAAAATTAGACGTTTTGACCTTATATTCATGTACTATCTAAATTCAGAATCCGATACAAGTCGCTATTGTGGTCTCAGAACCATGTTGCCCTCCCAGCATCTCTAAACTGCTTTTCACTTGTTTGAATCTGAACATGGTCTTTTGCTTCCTTGTGTGTCTGTGTGTTGTGTTGTGTTGTGTTGTGTTGTGTTGTGTTGTGTTGTGTTGTGTTGTGTTGTGTTGTGTTGTGTTGTGTTGTGTTGTGTACTTGTGTTGTGTTGTACTAACATATGGACATTTTACTAATCTGGCCTGAGCTTCATCTTGCAGGATTATTCTGGTGACAATTATTATGCAACAAAGGACAGAAATAGTCGATTACGTGGCATTCCATGGAAAGATTTCTCAAAGAGTGATTTTACTGTGAAAAAATCAGATAGTGTGGTCAAAAGGATACCTGAACAAGGCATCTCTCCAGATCAGTTTGGTAATTATGATTTATCTTGTAAGAGCAAGCGTGTGCATAAGAGACGATTGATATCTGAAGATTTTGTTCACGGGGGAAACAGTAGTGATGAAGAGATCCGTGTTCTTGAGAAAATCAGAGCCAGGAGACATCCTTCGAATTATGTTGCTGATGATGAGGACATAGATGAGGAAGGTAGTAGGAAACAACGGAGTCTATCAGGAGTTTTTCACAGTGAACTTTATGGTAGTGACGCTAATGTTAGGCATAATAACAGCTCTACATCGGGCAAGGAAGGCATGAAATTGAAATCTATGCAATCATCTGAAGATACTGATTATTTTCAAGATGAGGAATTATTGTCTGATGATGAGCCTGAACCAAAGAAGAAACGAACAAAGGACTTGGTAGATGCCCCTAGACAATCTAAAGGCGAAATGGCAGTAACAACGCGCCAACGTATGCTCAAAATTAGCAAAGGTCAATCTTCCTTATCTGGTGCCAGCTTAATTGAGTTCCCAAATGGATTGCCTCCTGCCCCACCTAAAAGTGAGTATTTCATTTTTTACTTGTATTTCCTACTCAGTTTTAGAGGTATTTAAAGCTTTTTGATTGATCTTATCATTGTTTACACTGGTTTGAATGATAGAGGAAAAAGGGAAGCTAACCAAGGATGAGCAGCAAATAAAGAAAGCCGAGATTGCCCAGAAACGCAAGATACAGAACGAGAAGGCAGCTCGGGAGGCGGAGGTTATCAACTTTTTTTACTTGGTTATCCATATTTGTAGAGAACAGCACATACTGATAGATTGAGTAGAGGAAATATGTCATTCTAAAAGAGTTACACTTGTGATTTACAGGCTGAGGTAATTAGGAAGATTATGGGCCAGGATTCCAGTAGGAAGAAGCAAGAAAAGAATATCAAGAGGCGAAATGAAGAACGTGCTCAGGTAACAAACTAAGAAAAGAAGCAGTTTTCCTTCATCTTTGTATTATTTTTGCATCGAATTCTTGTTACTTACTGTCTACATTGGTTTAGGAGATGGCTACGAACACAGCCCCGTCTTCAAATTCAGTGAGATGGGTGATTGGTCCTTCAGGAACTACTGTCACATTCCCCGATGAGCTAGGCCTCCCCAGTATACTCGAGTCGAAGCCTCTTAGGTACGAGCCCTCCTTTACAGAGAAGCTGACCATAAAAAATATAAACTTCTCTTCTCGTCCCTGATTTACGTTTCTTTTTTCGTATCCAGCTATCCTCCTCCGCGTGAAAACTGTGCGGGACCATCTTGTACAAACGCGTACAAGTACCGTGATGCAAGGTCAAAACTGCCTCTCTGCAGCCTTGGTTGCTACAAGGCAATTCATGAGAAAATGCAAAATGCAGCTTCTTGTTTGATTTGACCAGTCTTAGGATAGTGAGCTTAGTAATATGTAGCTATGGACTAGTCTATTAGTTCTGGTAATGTGTAGTTATAGTATGTCTTATATGATGAAGGCTGTCTTATAGTATAATGTAATCTATTGGTTTGATGAAGCCAGTGAAGCTTTTGAAGGTAACTTAATGGAGGATTTCTATTTGTAAGCCCTTAAAAGTTTCTGTTTAGGCTGTTTAATAGTTGGGAAAATGAAAATGGTAAAAATGCGTCTAGTCGTTTGTAGGAAATATAGTAAGTGTAATTTTTGAAAGTAAATTACAGCAGTTGAAAATACATAAATTTAAAAACAAGGGTGCGAAGAGACCCTACAAGAAAATGTGATCTTCTAATTTCTATGATAAAAAAAATCGAGATCGAAATCTTTCAATGGACAATTATTTTTCCATTGAATCATTTTTCTAAATAATTCAGAAGAGATCATAGCTGGATAATATTTGAAATATATTAAATGATACATCGTCATACAAATATGTCAAAATTTTGCTTTAAGGCAACGTTGTGGCCTTAATGCCTTAAATCTTACCTTAGACCCATTAATGTACTTGAGCTGGAGTTTTTCTTAAAAAAATTTATTTTGAAAATATAAAAATAAAATGCAAGAAATTAAAGAAAGAAAATAAATAAAGGGTTTTTTTTTAGCTCCAACCAAAATTTCCGACCTTGCTTCTAGTCTTATCTAAAACTAAAGGGTTTCTTTTTTATATTTATTTTGTTATTTTATTTACATATCAAATTTTCTTAAAATAAATGTAGATATATATTAATATATTATATATTTTTTAATTATCATATATTCATAATGCCGAAATCGCCTTAAGACGAGTGCCTTATCGATGCGGTATTAATGCGCTCGTTGGCAAAAACACTCGGAATCGTGCCTTAATGAGATTGTTGTTCTCACACTATAAGAGGCTGGGAAAGAGGGAGATAATGAAGATTATGGAGGTAATTCGGAAGCAAGTTTTTGACGAATTGAAACAAGCTTTTGTGACGAATTGAAGCAAGCAAGGGCATTAGTCTTCAAATCTTGATGGTTTCATTACATAGTAAGACCTTTGAAATAGGGCAATAAAGAGAAAATTGGTTGATAAGTTGTCTAAGAACTATATATGAGTTAATATATATTAGATTAAATGGTATTTGATGGCCCCTAAATATACCAAAAAGAAGATTCATGGCCTCTAAAAAAATAGTGCAGTATTTGTGGCCCCTAAAAACAAAAGGGCAAAATGCTTAGATGACCCCCAATTATGGGTTAAGTGCGATTGTGACCCTCAGTTCTTGGTTGAGTGCGATTGTGACCCTCAGTTCTTGGTTAAGTGCGATTATAACCCTCCTTCGATCAAATTTATGTAAAATACAACTCTAAACATGCTGATATGACCAATTCAGGTATACACATATGTGAGTAAACATAATTTCTCTTTGAATTTGAAGTGAATTTCATAAATCATCTAAATATATTGTTTAGAAACACATCAAAAATACAATGTAGGGTTATAATTGCACTTATCAAAAACTCAGGGTAAAATTTGCACTTATCACATAACTGAGGGTTATATTAGCACTTTTCTCAAAACAAAAACACATCATTTGTAGCCCCAAATTCAATTCCGTAAGAACTATTCACTTCCGTTAGGGGTATTTTAGTAGTTTTACAATTTTTTAATTTTAAAATAAAAGTTATATGATGCCTGCCGTAATGATGAGTCACCCCGCCGGAATTCCAGCCACCCGATCAAATCGGATCTTCTCCGCTCTGCCTCTTACGGAGGGATCGGTCCAATTTGTGCGGTAAACCTCCATCCATTGGCAACACCCGGCAAACCTCCATCGTCGGCTCTCCGATTACACACATGCTTGCTCGTCACTGGAAAATCTCCATCTGCCGCCGCCATTGGAGGCTATTTGGAGCCAAACTTAACCAACAAAACAATTAACTTAGCGATTCTTCCCGAAACAAAAACTGAGACTCCTCCATGACCTCCGGGCTCAATTCGAACATCAAAACCCAGAACTCCATCTGGTTCAGGGCTCCGTCGTCGTCGAACGCCTTCCGTCAGCATGCTCCGGAGATTGGCGTCGGACATGCCCTGCAGGCCGAGAGCGGCGGCATTCTTCTTTAGGCTCTCTAATGTAATGAGCCCCTTCTCGGCGTCGGAGAGCAGCCAGAACTCGTTGCCGAGCTCACCGATCAGGCCGTCGCGCCGGGACATTTATTTGGGTTGACGATGGTGATGGTATATGACATCATCATATGACTTTTGTTTTTAAATTTCTTTAAATTGTAAAAATATGAAATTATTAAAATACCCCTAACAGAATTTAAAATTTTAACGGAATTCATTTTAGGGCCACGAATAATGCATTTTAATTTTTAGGGGTCACAAATGCTGCACTATTTTTTTAGGGGCCATAAATCTTCTTTTTAACATTTTTAGGGGTCATCAAATACCATTAAATCTATATATTAAAGGAAACATTATTTAATAGAAAATACTGGTTCAAAGGGAAATGCACACTTTCTTCCCAATGACGCATATGTGCTACTTTTCCCTGGTACTTTTCCCTAGCACTTGGGGATGTATGTTTTTCTTGAATAATCATATTTTTGTAAGGATAAAATGCACATACAATGCACGCGAGGTCACAATTCATTAAAAAAATTAGAGCACCATAACATAAAAAATCAAATTTAAAAGGGGAAATCCAACATTAAACTAGTTGTTTGGGTGTTACAACTCCAATATATGATGTTGGATGATACTTTTAAATTTCTTCAATATCATCACAATCATTTACCTCCATCATCTTTTGATGGGGGTAAATTAAGCACATAAAATGCACGCGAAATGCACACCATAATAGAAAAATGAAAATTAGAATTTTGTAGGATAAAATGCACACATTTGATTTTAAAAAAATTAGAGCACCATAACAGAAAATTAAAATTAAAAAGAGGAAACTCAACATTAAATTAGTTGTTTGGGTGTTACGACTCATCTTTATAATGCTTGATTTTAAATTTCTTGCTATCATTCTTCAACTTCATCCTCATTATTTACCCCATCATCTTTTGAAAAGCTTATGAAAGCTTCAATGTACGACTAGCTCTGAAAATTATTGTCATATATATACTCTTATTTTATATTTGTCCCTATTACCAACAAAGAGTCAAAGATGATGATACCCCAACCAAAAAATTACAACTTACGGGTACACGTCAGTGATCAACCTATCTTTTTTTTTTTAGATCATCATACAAATTGTTCCTTTCAAATGAAATCCGAGATCATCAAACCCCTAGAGATTAATATTAATTCTACAGACAAAAGCCAACAAAATTAGAAGGTCAAACGAGAGATGAAACAGGAAATGAAAATCGTTTCGAACTTATAATAACTACAAAGTCTCTCTCATAGTCTCTCATAAAGGATATCGTTTAGATGAGTGACATTAATTAAATAAAATATGCCTAAAACCTTAACAAACTTGATCCTAATGACTTTCATAATATGAAAATGACAGAAAGACAAATAGAAAACATAACATCTCTCCCACAATGCTCTGAATCTCCCAGGAGTATAAATACTTGAAAAGATTAAAAAAATCCTTAATTAAAGTGACGAATTCTATATGTGATGCACTCGGGTAATGTGATGAAGAGGGATATCAGGAATTTCAATCCCATTAATTAAGGATATTTTGATCTTTTCAAATATTCAAGTGTCGGAAATTTATAGTTTATGCCGGTCAACTATTCTAGGATTAAAACTTTCAAATCTAATGCTGATCTAATGTTATCAAAATACTTTTCAAAAAATTTAGAAGTATATCACATATGAACTTTTATAAAAAGATTAAATTACTTTTTATAGCCCTAACATATGTCAAATGACTAATTTCTAGCTCCAACTTAAAAAGTACTTAATTTCTAGCCCCAACATATAAAAATAGACAATTTATAGCTCCAACCTCTTTTGACAACATATCATCTTATTTTCATATTAAAGTAGTAAATGAAGAATGTACCTAGAATTACCATGCCTAAGTTAACGATGTTATAACGTAGGATCCGCGTTTATAAGCATTCATTTCCTTCATTTAGGGTTTAGATGCTTCAATTAGTCCGCTGTCCGCCGCTCTCAACCTCTCTCCGCTCGCCTGAATGACAGGGAACCTCACGAAGAACGCTCGCAAGAAGATCCAGGCCACCAGAAAAGAACGCCAACATATGTCAAATGGCATATGTTTTAGCCCTAACATATGTCAAGTGACTAATTTCTATCTCCAACTTAAAAAGCACTTAATTTCTAGCCCCAACATATAAAAATAGACAATTTATAGCTCCAAACTCTTTTGACAACATATCATCTTATTTTCATATTAAAGTAGTAAATGAAGAATGTACCTAGAATTACCATGCCTAAGTTAACAATGTTATAACGTAGGGTCCGCGTTTATAAGCATTCATTTCCTTCATTTAGGGTTTAGATACTTCAATTAGTCCGCCGTCCGCTGCTCTCAACCTCTCTCCGCTCGCCAGAATGACAAGGAACCTCACGAAGAACGCTCGCAAGAAGATCCAGGCCACCAGAAAAGAACACCAAGCTGCGAGGGAAGAGGGGCGTTGGGAGAGATCGATTGAATACAAGAAGAGGGCCAACCTTCCCATCCCAGTCCGTCGTCCAAGTTTGAAGAAAGTGTTTTGCAGCAACTACCTATCCAAATCCAAAACTTTCTGGGCTCAAGAATTGAAGACCATGCTTGATCACTCTATAGGGGTGCATGCTCACCTCACTATGGAGGTGGAGACCATCTGTAACCGTTGTGGGATACTCTTCCTTACTAAAAGGAAGAAATCGATGCATGAGAGTCATTGCACTGGATATGACTTGATAGAGCAAGAAGAGCAAGTGGAGCAAGAGGATGAGGATCCAGAAGATGAAGATGATGAGGCTTAAGAGATTTGTTGCCATTCTTGATTGCAGCCTCAGTTTCTAGTCCTACTGCTATTCCTAATGTAAAGCTCTTAAGTTTATCTGTGAAGTTTACTTGTCCGCAAAGTCTTCATTAATTACTGAAGCAACATGATTTTATTTGTATTCTGAAGGGTTAAAACTTAAAAACACATGATTGATGAAAAAAAAACGATGCTATAACGAAAAAGAGTTTGAGGCTATAAATTAGGGCTGATCAAAACTAACCGGATAACCGAAACCGACTGGTTAACCGACCGGAACCGTACCGATTTTAAGGTTAACCGAACCGTATGGTTAGGTTAAGCTTATCACTTTTTGACTAACCGGTCTTTCGGTTAAGATTAAAGTTTTCAATATTCAACACGAATAGTTAACCGACTAACCGGGGATTATTTTACAATTATTTATTTATTTTTATTATTATTATTACTAACCCTATATAAATAGCACCGAACCCTTACCAAAACTTAACCCTCCCACATTTCACTCTAGGTAACTAGCCTTTGTATTCCTCTTGCCTATTGGTGTATGAGGAAATATGCATATATAGCTAGCTTTTGTATTCCTCTTGGAGGTAACTTTTGTATAACTCTTGGCATATATATACACACACATATATATATAGCTTTTGTAGTATGCTAAACTATGTCTCAAAATATTTTATAATTAATGAATTATCAAAATTATTGGTTAACCGTAGGTTAATCGGTTAACCTAACCGTCACAAAGGTTATCTGATTTTATTTGTCAATTTTAAAGGTTAACCGAACCGTTGAATAGTTGAGCGGTTAGTAGATTTTTTAGAAACGGGAAGGTTAACCGTACCGTGATCAGCCCTACTATAAATTGTCCATTTTATATGTTGGGGCTAGAAATTAAGCACTTTTTTTAAGTTGGGGCTAGAAATTAGTCATTTTACATATGTTAGGGGTATAAAAAGTAATTTAGTAAAAATTTAGGGGTAAGTGGAGGTTATGTCGTTTTAATCATGCCATAAGACTTTGGCCCTGTTTGGTACTAGCTGGTGGCTGTTGGCTGTTTTCATTTAGCTGGTTTGACCAGCTGTTTAACTGTTAGCCGTTTATACAAGTGTTTGGTAAAATTAGCTTTTAGGTGCTAGCTGTTTTATGTAAAATGACAATTAAGGTCATGCTTATCATTTATAAACTTATTATACATATTCATTACTCTTATTAGGAATTACTATTAATATATTTATTTAATTTTAATATTTTTTATATATTATTTACTAATCATTTCATATTTCATATTCTTACTATTATTTATTATGAACACTAATATTAAACAAGATTTATAAAATATGCTAGTTGGTTTATTTTCAATTGACATATATTAAAGTTACTTCGTATGCAAAATATTAAAATCAATGTTTACCTTGATGTCGATGATGATCTTCTGGATGGATGTGGTTTGTAGATAGGGTTACGGTGATATAAACAACAACAAAGTATGCCTTCTGCAATAATGTTGAATATAACACACAATTTAATAAACTAGGTGGCATAAATAGTGAAATTTATTTATTACTCGGATATAATTTAATTTGGTTTTGAAATTTATACCATAACATTCATATATATATATATATACATAACATTCATATATACCAAATCGAACAAAAATCATATCTTTAATTTGAAGAAATCTGACCTTTACAATCCTTTCAGTAACATTTATATATATATATATATATATATATATATATATATATACTTACTTGATATAAAGTTGATCCGTCCACTCTACGTATACTGCGGTGGTTGATTCGTTTCTAGATTTAACAAGACGCAGCGGCGGCGGCAGAAGATGATTGATGGGTAGGGTTTATGTCGTTTATATAGGAATGAAGAGGTTAAAAGAGTAATTATAAATGTAAAAAGCCATAAGCTAACAAAATACACTGGTTTCACTAGCGTGTTGGTTTTGGCGGAAAGCCAAGTAGAAAAAAGCCGTTGAACCAAACGCTTTTTTTTTGTGCGAAATTGACTGTTTGACCAAATCAACAAGCCAATCGTAGAAGCTGGTAGATAAGCTAGTACCAAACGGGGCCTTTGTGGCTTAATTGAAACATTTTGAAAATCCAGAAGCGTCCGTCGGAAGAGTAGCGCCCTTTTGTTTCAGTACAAAGTTCGCGAGCTCCCATGGCCGCTAGGGTTCCCGCCAAGCACAGTCGCGATCAGAGTCATCAGGTAATGCTTTCTGTTTACTGAAACATATACAGCTGGGCCATTAATTCCTACTTTCTAATTTCATCGTCGGAAGAATTCGTTGCGTTTGTTTTGGGATTTTGCTAAGTCTTATTGCTGCCGAGTTCATCTATTTGCGAAGAAGAAGCCTTCCCGCTTGGCGGATTGTATGTTTTTTAACCGGTGGGGTCAAGAAAATAAAGAAACCAGAAATGGAGCTGTGTTTTTAAATTGTTGTAATGGAAATAACCAAATATGTATCATTGATGCTGTGTTTTTTTTGTTCAATTTTATGGCAATTGGGAGTCCATGCTTCCATTTTGTATGTTCTGGAAAAGATTTTTGAATTAGAGGAGAGTGGCTTGTGGCCTTGTTGGTTCCTTTTAGTGATTCTTTTAGTTCGACAGGACTTTGAAGGCCTTCTGAATAACTTACAGGATTGGGAATTATCATCCAAGGACAAGGAAAAGAGGCTGAAATCGCAATCTCAAAGCAAAGACAAGCCGGTAGGTTTTACTCATTCCTCGTGTTCTTTACCGGTGCTGATGGTATATTATGAAAATCCTCATCCGTATTCTTAAATTTTGTCATTCTTTATTTTCTAGGATCCAAGAGTCAGTGATATGGAAACAACTCGAAGAAGTGGCTCTGCTCATAAGGGGGTTTCTTATGGGAAAAATGATTACTTGAGAGAGTATGATGCGCTGAGCAAGTTCTCTAGTAATTTCATGACAAAAGAGAGTTCTGTTGATGCAAACTCGGAAAAAGAGTTGGTACGCTTTTGCCATACATAATTGTCCGTGTGCATAATCTGTGTATAATGGATTGGTATTGATTCTCATGCTACATCATCACTAGGGAAATGAGTGCTTTAAGAAGAAGAATTTTAATGATGCGATTGACTGTTATTCAAGAAGCATAGCATTATCTCCAACCGCAGTGGCTTATGCAAACAGGGCTATGGCTTATATCAAAATCAAAAGGCAAGCTCATGTGATTTCTCTGATCTAATTTGTAGTAGTGTGAAAAGAATTTCTTGTGCTGCTTGGTGATAAAGTGAGTCAGTAACATTTTGTTTTTATTGTTAGTTAGATTCCAGGAGGCTGAGATTGACTGTACCGAGGCCTTAGATTTAGATGATCGCTACACTAAGGCATACTCTCGTCGCTCAACAGCAAGGAAGGAACTTGGGAAACTCAAAGAATCACTCGAGGGTATGATTTTGCCTTATGCTCTCTGAAAACTGCCCTTGACTTCTTAAGTTTTAATGTTTGCAATGTATATTAGATGCTGATTTTGCTTTAAAACTGGAGCCGCAAAGCCAAGAAATCAAGAAACAGTATGCAGAAGCCAAATCTTTGCTAGAGAAGGTACATGTGCTATCTCTCTCTCTCTCTCTCTCTGTGTAAAAAGTATATGTGGGATGTAAATTTTATTATTAAAATAAGGGAAAAAAAAGAGTTAGAAGAACAAAGCCCCAGTTTCTCAAATTTTCATAAAGAGCATGATTCTTGAGAATTGTTAACTGGCAGCCTTTAAGTTTTAAAGTGCTTTTATTAGTAGTTTCTCATAGTGAAGGTTCTTTTCCCCCCTCATTTGTTTCCAGGCTATTGTAAATAAAGCATTGGAGGCATCTTCAAGCTCTTTGCGAGGGTTGAAAAAAGCAGTAAAATCAAAGGTTGAGGCTGGCAAATCCGTAGACAAATCATTGGTTGTTGAAATGCAGGATGACCAAAAAAAGGTTGAATCATAGATTAGACTTTATACTTGTTCACTAGTAAAGTTCATGCATAATATCAAATATTTTTTGGCAGCTCCTGTTGAATTATGTATTCCACTTTTGTGTAGTTTCCTGTATTCCCTCATTTTAGTTAAGGATTAAATTTTATTGAAGATAATTGTATAGAGGCTCTCTGCACTCTGCACATGATACTTCAATAAAATTTTACTTGAGAATATATTAGAAAGAGCTCAAGATTTGTTTTTATATCTGTTTTAGAGGTTTTACTAAATGAAGTCTTTTCTACCGAAGATTATTTTCTTAGTGTTATTATAAACCTTTTGTCAGGGCAATAGTGGAACAATTTCTTCGAAGACATCTGCCAGTCATCACAGTAATGGTATGCAGACAAACAATGCAAGTGGGGAAGCTTCTCGGGGCTCCGATTTAAATACTAAAAAGGTTTCATTTCCTTGATGTTTACTTCAAAAGCTACTTTTTCTTTGTTTTCGTCATAAAAAAAATTTGAACATTCTTGAAGTTGTGCCTTTGTTGGTCTTAGAAATGACTTAGCTTCGATCCACACACATCATTTTCCTTTTCATGAATTCTGGGCTTTCAAGTTCATGAATTTTCAAGTTTAGAAAGTCAATCTTGACTAGTTATGTTGTCTTTACCATGATTTCATAAAAAGTTAAGGGTCACCTGTAACAAAACAAGGAGGTGGCTGCATACATTAGGCTTCAATAGACAATAGCCATCCCGTTATAAAATCTCGCATATGTGTGACCTTCGAACCCACGCCCCATGCTGCCTTCTTTCAACTTTCAACTTTCAAGACAATATAAGTGTGAAGACATGAACTTTCTTTGGTTTTTTTATAGGGGCTACACACTGGCAAGCAAGAGTTGAAGCCATTTGTGCAGGAGCTTGCTACACGGGCTGCTACTCTTGCTATGGCTGAGGCTGCAAAAAACCTTTCACCGCCAAACACTGCTTACCAGTTTGAGGCTTCTTGGCGGGCTTTCTCCGGTGATCGTAACTTGCAGGCTCGCCTATTGAAGGTATAAGCTCTGAATCTTCATGCTTGCTTAGTAGCTGTGCTGTATATATGCTTTCAATCCTATCCTTGAGAAATTGTTGTTTGTGTTTTACTACAATATTATTTCTTGCTCTCAACTCCTTGGATTGATTCTAATGCCATGCGTTTTTGTCTTCAGAATTTTTGTCAAAGTAGAACATTAAGAGGCTTTTTCTTTTCATTTCTGGTTTTAATTCTTCAGTTTTCTGTTTGGTGATAGTTTCTATGATATGTCTATGATTACCTGGTTTCATTGATGTTGAAGCTGTTTATATCTGTTCTCATTCCCTTTTTTTTTGTTTGCTGTTTTCTATGGGTTTCTGCTTTCCTACCTGGCATTCGTGTTCCCTGATCAGGCAACTCCACCAACTTCATTACCCCAGATTTTTAAAAGTGCCTTGTCTGCTCCCTTACTTATGGACATCGTTAGGTGCATTGGGACATTTTTTATGTAAGTGAACACCGTGCATAAATCATTTAAAGGTTCTTATATTACTTAATTTTAAGGTTTTTGTATTATGTTCTCTTTCATATTTGGCAGAGATGACATGGATTTAGCGGTTAAATATCTCCAAAACCTGGCCAAAATTCCAAGATTCGACATGATAATCATGTGCCTGTCTTCTACAGATAAGGCTGGTAAGCTTCTATAGATTATTAAGTTGTGAATAATACCGATCACAGAAGTTTCATATGCATGTTTCAGCATAAGTTTTCGTTTAGGGCATTCATAACAGTCTATATAGATCTGCCCGTAGATGAAATATAAAGATGAGGTTGATGAGCTATAATCCACATGTCCGGACACTAGGATAATGGCTCAGTGCAATCATATTTGTAGCAATACCATGCCCCGAGATGGAGCTTTTTCATTGTAGCTTATGCTTTAACTTTATCAAAGGAGAGTATTTTGTAGTTAGGCACAATCTGAAACTTCCCAAGGCAACTTAGTATGATCATCTTTGTGCAATTCATCATACATCTGCAACATATTTCTGAATACGCTAGTATTGTTCAGCATCATACAGAACCTTTGAAGTAAATTGACTTCTTGCATAACATTTGATTGGAACTTGTATAAGATCCTTACAACTACATCTTAAGCATGTTCACTCATTGAGTTTCATAATTTTCTCTATGATGGATGTGTTTCTCTTCTGGTTCTTTCTGTAATTCTTGTATGTTTGTTTCAGTAATTGAATGATTACATCAGTATGTTTACCCTTGATTTTGTGTTAAATAACAGACCTTGCCAAGTTGTGGAGTGAAACGTTCAGCAAAGCTACTCCCGAATATGGTGAAATTCTTGGCCAACTTTGTTCCAAATTTACTCCATGATCAAAAGTAGTGGTAAGAAAAACATTTACAGTGGGGAAGAATGCGTTCAATCATTCTGTTTTCCATGGCTGGAGTAGGGTGCCATTATCAAACTGAATCGTGTAATTACGTGGATCATTGTAGTTTATGTTCTTGTACAAGAACTTTAGATCTCTGTGTATAATTGTGGTTACTATAAGCCCGCCGTGGTTTGTGTTTTTTCAGTGCAGTTGAGGTGTCCTTGCCTCATAACTATATTGACAAGAACATATGTATACGGGCGTGATGGAATCATTTAATGGCCTTGCTCAAAAGCTAGTTGGTACTGGTTTTGTGTGAAGTTATAGTTGATAAAGTATCTCTCTTTTAATAGACAATTAGCCAATTGGGTCCAAGAGCTAGTTTTGGTATTAGATCGATTTTGGTCCATGAGGACCATGACTATACATTTTTGCAAACTTTATTCAAAATTGGTGCTTAAAGGAGCCAAGTTCACTTTATGAACCAGAAATGCAAAAAAACAAAACAAACAAAAAAAGAAAAAAAAAAAAAGAGAGAAGCTAGTATTGACTTTTTATGCAAGCTACTTCGGTAAGTTCATATTAGTCTTCTAATCCAATCAGACTTAGTTTGTAGTTAAGCCCTAATCCAATATATTTTAGTTCAGTTCAATACACAAAACGCATGAGTGAATTTATAGATTTATATCATGTTCTTTTAGCCTTATTTTTTACTGATTCAAACTAAAATGAAAGAAAAAACGGTCTCAGCCGCGACGTTGTTACTTTCTTGTAGGCGCTTAATTACAAACATCAATATAATTGTACGGAGTATATCATAATTTCAACAATGTTGTCCTACCATAAGTGCAGCAAAGAGACGGAGACATGGATAGTGATTTGAGAGAGGCATGGCACATGAGTTTGGACTTTGGAGCAATGAATTACAAGATGCCAAAATGAAGAGAAGACTCGTTATTTTGTTGCAAGAGCTTCTTATTTTATTTTATTTTATCATTTAATGGTCCACACTAATGGCAGATTAACAAGGTTTGCAGTGGACTAGATTGCGAATCCAGGGCGTGTGTGAAATGATGATTAACGTTTAAATTAAGAAGAGTGATGATTAAGCTAATGATTTGGCATGTCAAGAAAAAGTCGTACATTCCAAGAGCATGCAAACAAAAGTGTGCACTTAAATTCAAATATATTCCCCGCCTTCTCCGCTAGTGTCAAGAGTCTAGTCCACCGAGGGAGGTTAATGTCAATAACAATGTACATGTCAAGAATTTTGATATATTATTCAGTTTCTTTCATTACATTTTACTATATTGACCTTTTTTTAACCTTGCACATATTTAAAATATAAATAATAACAACTTACATAATATAACGATTGAGTTAAACACGGTCTAAACTTGAGTGGAGTCCTCGCCAACATGAAAATTACAAATGCAAATCAAAGTAGGACATGGGTAATCCAGAACAAAATCAGTGCGTTCTAATTAAGTGTATAACCCTTGGTTTTTAGGGGAAGTGGATTTGAATTAGGCAAAAGATTGTTCATATACAAAATGCTATTGAATCACTTGTATACGAGCAGTCAAGAAGTCAAAACTTCCCACCAAATAAATAAGCATGTTCATAACCATTTGGGCTAACTCAAGTGGCCAGGGCATTCAGTCCGCCCAGCGGAAGCCAGAGTTCAAACCCTCTATCTAACGCGCAATTTCTCAAGGACTTTCTCCCTGGTTTCGCTTGGTTCAAGTCTCCATTTCCTCAGTTCGCATGAGGCGTGCTCAATCGAATGACGGGAGCTGCATCGACTGGTCACATGTATAGAAGGGTATCAGCTGGTGTATCAAGTGAGGGTCTCGCCACACTCAAAGCCAAACATGCTCAATCGAGTGACGGGGAGCTATTGACTGGTGACATGTGTAGAAGGGCATCAGACGGTGTATCAAGTGAGAGTCTCGCCTCACTCAAAACCAAGCAGGGACCTTTTCCTCCATTCGTTTGAGGCGTGCTCAATCGAATTACGGGAGCTTCATCGACTAGTGACAGGTGTATGAGGGCATCGGTGTATTAAGTGGGAGTAGGGATGACATTGGGCGAACTGGTCTCCATCTAAAATTTTACTATTCATCCCCGCCCATTTACCCATGACGGATATTCATGCCCATCCAGCTGGATATCCATCTCATCTGGGTATCCGTGGATATTCATGCCCATGTTATACCCACATTCCTCGTCCGACTTATTAATCCATATTTATCAAAAATTAACCTAAAATCTATTAATTATCATAAAAATTTAAATAAAAGCACTAATAATTCAAATATATTATATTAATTGAACAAAATAATTTATAATATGTTAATCATTAACTTATAAAATTCTTTTATGTTTCAAAATAGACCAAACATGCTTTAAAAAATGCTAAAATTAATAATATTATTAATATAAATACAAATAATACTATTAATATTATATATAACGGATATTATACAAGTATTATACGGGCGGGTATAAAATCAAATATCCATACCCAACCATTTACCCATGGAGGGTTTGAATCCAACATCCATACCTGTCCCATTTAAAAAAAACTCATATCCATACCCGCCCCGTTGGAGCGGTTGGCGGGCGGGTATCCACCAAATACCCGCCGGGTGCCATCCCTAAGTGGGAGTCTCGCCCCACTCAAAGCCAAGCAGTGACCTGGGCCACTCGACATATGAGATCAGTCTATTGTATCAGATCCGGTCTAAGTACACTAAAAAACATGTTCACGATCCTCAAAAGTCGATAAAAATTCATTAAGATGAGAGTGGTGCAATTATCTTTTCCTCGAGGTCGGCAATAAACTGACAACATATGCTTTCCAATCAAGTTTTACGGAATTCCGATCTAAATCCCTAATTCTAAACAAATAAACAATACGATCCTACTAAGGAAAGCGATCCTACGATTTGCTCTAAAATACTATTATGTTTAATTTATTTGTTAAAAATAACCTTAAATTTTCATGGGATCTTACAATCCTGGAACCAAATCCTCGATCCTGTTCTAAAATTGATCCTACGTATGTCCCTATCCTATGAACCGTGTTTCCATTTGGCTATGGTTGTAACTAAATTGAAATTGTATTTGAGGCTAAATTACAACTTCCAATTGTGCTTAAAAATTAAGTGGAGGGTTGTATGTATTTATATGCATTAGGGAGATATTAAGTAAAATATAGGGTGAATCTTAAAATAACAAAAATAAAATAAATATAGGGTGTGACAATGAATTCAGTAAGAAAGTGTCAATATAACCCCAATTAATTTTTACTTTACCCTCACTGCCAACACGAAAACATAGCTCACGAACGTATTCGATCTTCACCGAAGCTATTATCGTAATTTTGGATAAATTCTTATATAAGTTGTCATCACAAGTCCAACAATGCGTAATAACATGTATTTTCAAAATATCAATTATTACATCTCATATGCTCAAACATTATCGATCTCATATTCTCATATACATCTCATAACTAACAAAAGTTAAAGTGTACACATTTTGATGGACAAAGGCGGATGTTGAGAGATCGATCTCGGGTTCGGGCCAAAATGATGCAGGATGAAACATGCTAGACTCATGTTTTTGGGTTTATAAAGGTTGGGTTGAAATCAGGTTGAATTATATTTGGGTTCAAGTGTACTTCACATCGGATATTTTTCAATTTCCATACATTATGAATTGAGAAGAAAATTTAATACTAATTCCTCTTTGGTTAAAATACACAATTTTGTTCGAGTCATATTTGGGTTAAAATCTGATCACGTTCGGGTCAAAATTATCGACATAGAATCAGATCTTAGTTGATTTTAGGTCCTATTGGATTGGTCGGTTAAAATTTTCATATCGAATCTAAAATTGACCACTTTAGATGGAGGAGTAGTAATTATAAAAAAAATCATGAAGTATTTTATTCTTGATATATGTAATTCTACCTCTAAAATAACATTAAACAAGTTTATAGATAACCTAAACCTAAACAAAAAATTACTTATGATGCCTACGAATTAGAAAGTGGATAAACAAAGTAGTTCCTACTTCCTACTCCGACCAAATTTAATTAAAGTATTTCACAGGAAACCCCATTTAATCGTGTAATACTTATACGTGTCCCTGATTTCTTCAAAATAATTACTCCAGCCTTGTTTATTTGGAACAAAAATAAAATAAAATTATAAAGTTTTGTTTTAAAAATAAATCATAAAGGTAACAATAAAGGAAACAATTTCAAATTTCAGTCTTCAAAGTAACTCTGACAAACAGTGGACGGTACTCGTAAAAAGCAATTTCACTGCAAAGTTGGCTGACAACTTCACGTGCTGACTTTCCCGGACGTTTGGGTCTTTCCGATTACGCTAAATTAATTACAGTCCACAGTTAATTACTATTACAACCTCCTCAAAATCCACGCGCTCTCTTTTAATTATTCGTAATTAATTTTGGGTTTCTCCTTCTCCTGCTCCTCTTCTTCCCAACTGTGTACTTCTTCTTCTCCACCAAAGCTGAAGACGGAAATTTCCGGTAATTATTTATTCCTTCTTCTTCAGTTAATCTGCATTTCTGTGCTGTTTCTCACTATTTCTGTAACATTTAGGTAAAAAAAATGGGGATTATTTCCCGGAAGATTTTTCCGGCATGTGGAAACATGTGCGTCTGCTGCCCCGCTCTGAGGTCTAGATCCAGGCAACCGGTTAAACGTTACAAGAAGCTGCTCGCCGAAGTTTTCCCCAAGTCTGCTGTGAGTTTTTTTATTTTTATTTTTTGATGATTTCTGATAATGTGCTTAGTGCTGCAGTGCATTGTACTGATATGTGTGTTTGTATATTCAGGATAGCCCTTCGACTGACAGGAAAATTGTGAAGCTGTGTGAATATGCATCTAAAAATCCGTTCAGAATCCCCAAGGTACTTTGTCGATTGATTCTTAATTTTTGAGCGGATTTGGAGGTTGTGTTAGTTTGCTTTTTGAAGATTTTTTTGAATGACATGTTTGTATGTGTGTGTTTGAATTTATTTTCTGTTTTAGATAACAATGTATCTCGAAGAAAGATGCTACAAAGAACTGCGAAGCCAGCACGTGAAGTTTGTTGAGATCATTGTTGAGATTTACAACAAGCTACTGACCTTATGCAGGGACCAAATGTGAGTTTATCTTTATTCATTCATGCAGTGATATGTTTTTTCAAGCTTATCTCAACATTGGTAGTCGGAGATGTTTTGTTGTTGTTGTAAATAATAGTAGATTGTATCGTTGAACGAGCTATTTGCTTTCAAGCATTTTTTAATTGTTATGGTTTATTTTGTTGTTGATGCAGCAGACTATGTTTTTCCCCAACTATTGATGATGACATAGTGCTTCTTTTTTTGGGTTTCTAGGGCATGCTTTGCTGTTGGCCTATTGAATGTAGTTGTTAGACTACTGGATGAGTCTCAAGATGCTTTGAAGATAATTGGATGCCAGATGCTGACACATTTTATTTACAGTCAGGTACTGGTGATTTTTCGCTGTACATAGAATAGAATGGATAAATGACTACTATGGTTAAAAGATTTAGTCTGATGCTTTTCTGTAATTTGTTCTTGACTTCTTACATTTGGAAAATGTGTGAACAGGTGGATGGAACTTACTCATACAATTTGGAAAGCTTGGTTGGAAAAATTTGTGAGATAGCTGAAGGCTCAGGTGAAGAACATAAACAACGCTGCCTTAGGTCGTCTAGCTTGCAGTGTCTCTCAGCCATGGTAACTAGAATATCCGCATTCATTTGTTTTCCAGTGGAATGGATGAAGTTATAGTGCTACTTTGTTTGCAATTTTTATTGTAACTTTTCTACAGCTTTTGTCTCTGAATAGAAAACTGTATCCCTGCAGGTGTGGTTCATGGGGGAGTTCTCACACATATTTGATGATCTTGAGAAGGTTGGTCTTTTTTTTATTTTCTTCTCTTTTTAAATCTTTAGAGAAAATGATAAAGTCTTGCTGACATTTAATTGTTTGAAAGGTTGAGTTTTGTGTACGAATTAGTGGTTGTTTTAGTATCAAAGGCTAATGATTGCCTGTATCCAGAATGTTGGAACTATTGCTCCGACCTTAGTACTCTTGCGTTCAAAATGTTGAAGAAATCTTTTGTGCACATCTGTTTATAGGACTAAAGGTTTTACTGTTGGTTTTAGATAATGAATATAAGGGTCTATTATTTTTAATATGGCAAAAACAAGAGATGATTTATCAACCTCATTTATGTACCTTTCTGTTATAGAGGTGATGATTAACCACAGAACTCTCTTTTGTGGATCATCTCACTAGAAATCTTCGCATTACAATACTGTCCTTTTAACCATCAATACTACATGGTCTAGATAGTTTCTTTATGCGCATGTATTGATAATTCTGCTGATGAACATTTTCTTGCAAACAAGAAAACCTTTAGGAAATCTATGTTGTACTCTGCAGATTATTCATGCTACTGTAAAAAACTATGAGGCTGACAGGCATAGCGGACATGATGGAGAACGGGAGGTACCCCATAATTGGGTGAATGAAGTGGTTCGATGTGAAGGAAGAGGACTTGGTGAATTTAGCCCTGGCCGTGTGTACACCAGACCCCATCCAGAGAGGAAAGATCCTTCTCAATTAACAAGGTTTGTTCATCGAACATATTATTTGGTTGGTGGGTTTTATTGAAAAATAATCTTTCTTAAAAGTCTGTAATCTCCTCATGTGTCTTTCCTAATTGTCTTCACTACAGGGAAGAGCTTGAGAGTCCAAAAGTGTGGGCACAGATATGTGTGCAGAGGATGGTAGAGTTGGCTAAGGAGAGTACTACAATGCGCCGAGTCTTAGATCCTATGTTTTTCTACTTTGATCAGGGGAGTCACTGGGGTTCGCCTCGTGGTTTGGCTCTGGTAGTTCTGTCTGACATGTGCTACTTTATGGAAAATTCTGGTAAGCCATATCTACTGACCTCCTCTTGCTCAGTTTCAGTTGCCCTGATGCATGTTACACAATACACACACATACATTCATGTTCTATTCTTATGCCTCAGTGATGTCTGAATGGTTTTTGTCTTTTAATTTTCAGGGAGTCAGTTGTTAGTCTTAGCTAGTGTGGTTCGCCATCTTGACCACAAGAAAATTGTGCATGATCCTCAAATAAAATCTTCTGTCATTCAAACAGCCACCTATTTGGCTCGACAAATTAGAAATGCAGCCGTGCTTTCAGGTATTGGATTTGTCAGTGATCTCTGCAGGCACTTGCGTAAAAGTCTCCAAGCTACTTTTGAATCTGTTGGTGAGCAGGAACTTGGTACGAACACTGCACTTCAAGCTTCCTTGGAAGACTTGCTACTTGAAATTGCTAAAGGGGTAAACTCCAATAACTGTGTTTTCAATCATGATTTAGTTGATTATATATTTTACTCGCTGAAGAGATACTGATTTTCCTGCTAGGCAATTTGTTTTTCATGGCTGAATTGTCTTGTGTATGCAGATCAATGACACCCAGCCTCTATTTGACATCATGGCCATGTCACTGGAGGAAATTTCAAGTATTAGAGTTGTTGCTAAGGCCACCATAGGATCATTGATCGTTCTTGCACATATGATATCACTAGCTGCTGTCTCTTCCCAGTCAGAGCAGGTTAGGCTCTGTAATTTCCTTGAATGGTGGTTGATGCTCATTCATATCATGTGTGGCTTTCTTGAGTTAGGAGGGGTGGGGATTCAGTTTTCATCCCAGTTCATCATCAAACATTCTATGTTCTGGCTCATTAAGAGGCATTGCTTACTTGAGGAGTTCTTATTTACATATCTCAGTTTAGTTGAATATTTTACATGTATTTGCATTAAGTGTTTATATAGCATCTGTTCTCTTCAACCTTCAGAATTCTCTGTGTCTTTCCTGAAGTATATTTGTGCATTTATGTGTGTGAAATCTTTTAATACCATTAACCTATAATGCGTCTTAAGTTCCTTTCTTTCCTCTAAAATGCTGAATAATTTCACTACTAATTTTCAGGTGTTCCCAGAGACTCTGCTTGTGCAACTTTTAAAATTAATGTTACATCCTGACGTTGAGGTCCGTCTTGGAGGACATCATATATTCTCTGTTCTTCTCATTCCAAGTTTAAGCCATACAAGACCCGAGGTTTCCAATTATACAAAGAGATGGCGTTCCAATAGTACATCTACATTTGACTCAGTTGCAGCTTTGCTGGAGAAGCTTAGGAAAGAAAAAGGCGATGCTAAACTTAAGAATGGAAGTGGCATTCAAGATGATCTCAAAGATAGTAATATTGAAGATGAAGCCCATCTGGGCTGGGCCCTTAAAAATTCTCCCAATCTAAACAAAATCAGTTCCATCATTGACAAGGCTGTTGGATCAGCAAACTTGACTGAGGCAGTAAGTGTTTATATTTCTCTCTATATTTGTCTTTCTAATATCAGACTATAATACAAATGTATAACTTTGAACTTCCTAGATGCTTATCTCAGATGCGATAACTGATATCTTTTGTGTTCACTGGTCATAGGAATTGTCTGTTCATAAGTTTGATGAGGACCAAACTGCCCAAGTGTTGACTGCTTTTTGGATGCAAGCAATCCTCTCTGATAACTTACCTGCAAATCTTGAAGCAATAGCCCATTCTTTCTGCCTAACTCTTATTTCTTCACGTTTCAAGGTGAAGATTCATATGAAAATTTATCAACTCACATAATTCCTCTCCATCATTGTGTTTATACTGCTCAAATAGTGTGTGGACAACTACAGATTTCTGAATGTTTTCTTATGAGTATTTGGTTGTGCGTGTTGGATGTAATTATGAATTATGGCTGTTTTATCATGTCTTCTCATTTGGCCTCATAAACTCTGTGATTTTTTTGGTTTATTCAGAACACCCAGGGTAACTTGATTGTGCGGTTCTTTCACGTCCCTCTGTCACTTTTAAAGATGTCCATGGATCCTAACAATGGTTAGTGGGAAATTTTTGTCACTGATACTGCATCTATTCCCGAATATTTTTGTTGGTTACAACTCTCTTTTGTTTTGCAGGGTCCTTTTCTCCGGCATATCAGAGATCACTTCTTGTACTATCAACTGCACTCTTAATGTTTACAGCAAGGATTTATCACATTCATGATTTGGTCAATCTTCTCAAGTCCTCACTTGAGCTTGATGTGAGTGTTTATAGATAGTATATAATTGATTGCTTGGTCGTTACTAAATCTGGTTTTGCTTCTACTTTTATGGTTGAATGTTGTCGTGTATAAACTTCTGATGAAGAATATATTTGGCTGCCTTCTCTTTTCTTATGATCAAATCCTTGTGGTGGCCTTTTATTTTAGAGTGTAGAAGGTAACACTTGTGTATTCTTATCTTTTTGGGGAAAATGAACTGAATTTGACCATGAATGCATGACTTTTGATGAACTGTTCTTCACATTAATGTGCAGAAGGGTGTCCCTGTTCAATGGTCCTCTCTAAGCTATTACCTTAAAAACTTGATACAACTTTCCTTTCTTTTTAAATAGTAGGTATTATATCATGACTGGTACTCATGAACCACACATTCTTTGATCAGGTCGATCCTTATATTGGCATCAGTGATGATTACCAAGTCTATGTGAAACCTCAAGCAGATTTGAGAGAATATGGTTCCCTCGCTGTTAATGATGATGCGGCAGTTTTGATATCAAAGTTACACAGCAAGATGAAAGAATATGAAAAAGTCGTGATAGATCTGTTAGTACCGAGTTTATCAAACATCACTCAGGTATGGTTTTCTTCTGGAATATCTACATGCTGGTTTATACTAGTATCTGATTTCCCCTTCATTTATTACGTGACTGTCTGCACTTTTGCTAGACATTGGGCATTTAAGATGTGGTAGACTTACATAGTACTGTGTTACTGTTTGTGCGTAGATCAAGGCGGATGATCTTGCTAATGAGCTATCAGAAGGATTCATACCAGATGATGCCTTAATGTTTGGCCCTCAATCCATTTTGGACTTCAATAATTCCCAGATGGTTTCGTACTCCAAGGAGTCTCCCTCATTTGATGGGGTAAGCTCATCTTTATCCTATTTGCTGTCTTTATATTGGACGGGATTAAAGATGTAACTCTTTCCTGAATTGCTCCAACATCTCTTTAATTTAAATTTTTATGGAAATAATACAAATGATGAACTATTTTTATTGCAGGAGTTCTCTACAAATTTATTCGTTGATGATGATGTGACAAGTGAATCTTCAGTGGCTGATCTTTCACGCTTCATCCCTGGAATGTCGATGTCACCATGCCATTCTATGTCTCATGTAGTTAGCATTGGACAACTTATGGAATCGGTAACTATTTCTTATGATTTTTGTTTTACCTAATAATATACCAATTGCTGTCATCATTATTAATTGCTTCCAACTGTCAAATTTTTTTTTTCAGGCACTTGAGGTTGCTGGCCAAGTTGCTGGAACATCTATCTCAACTTCACCTCTTCCATATAGTGCCATGGCTAGCCAATGTGAATCTCTTGGTACCGACACAAGGAACAAACTCTCAAATTGGCTGACTCATGAGAAACATCAAAGCAAGGCAGTTACTGTGCCACCAACAAATCCTGCTTGCAGGATGAGGAAGGTTAGCCCTTAGTTTGCATGTACTACTGAGTATTAGGATCTCATATTAAGTTCCCTTGATCCATGAGTTCGAGCTGATTTCAAAAATGTCAAGCTTTTTAATTTTAGTTCATTAAAATGACTTAAGTGTGACTTCTTTTGTCTTTCAGATGAATACTGAAGAGAGGCTTGCTTGTGTTTCGGATGTGCCGAGGGAATCATGGATGGCACTTAGTCTTCCCCCAGCCAGTCCTTATGACAACTTCCTTAGGGCTGCACGCGGTTAGATTATGGTTCTGGTAAAGCCTATGTATCATCGCCTTAACTCAAAAAAAGTGTAAGAATGCTTGTAAATAAGGTAGGTTCTGAAGAGAATCTGTAGCCCTAATGATTGTATCTTGGATGGTCAAAGTAATTAGCCTAACTAGTCGTCATAAATTTTAGGCTTGTTTTGTTTGCATCACTTCATTAGGAGCCTGTACTCTTAAAATTAACTAGCAAGCAACATTGTAGGTTTTATTTATGGTCATTTCGAACTGGTCATTCCTAGCATGTTTTTCTACCTTCACATTTTATTCTCTACTCTAAATTATGTTTGATAGCTATCACAAAATTGTAATGGCTCTCGTTGGATTCCCCAATTGAATGCATGGTTCAAGCTAGCCGTAGAGATTTGTCGTGGAACCCGAAGTGGCGAGTGCGAGTTTGTTCTTGGTTATTCCGAGCTTGTTTGAATCCAACAAGTCTTTGGCAATGGCACCTAACTAGGACCCTCTATAGTATCCGGGAATTGCGGCCAATGTTTTCATTTTATTGAACATACAAGACTCATCATGGCTTCAATCTTTCTTCCCTTTTGATTAGATATTGTTCCATGTGCATCTTTTTTTTTTTTTTTGATAATCAATTGTTCCATGCTATTTTTGCTTCATAAAGTAAAAGTGGTACTTTTGAATTAGTAGAAGTATGGAGTGTGCAAAAAGGACTTATTCTCATGAGATTATTTTATGAGAACCTTATAATGAACTGAACTGAATTGAAACAAAATTACGTGAAAATAAATGTATTGGAACAAACAGTCAGCACAACAGAATTAACTTTAATTTCAAAAAATTGTGTTTTTAATGAGCTGAATTGAATTGTACTGATTGATTATGAACTAATTCGAGAATGGGTCTAGGTAAGAACCAAAATGTAATTTGGTTGGATTGATTAAAAAATCATTATGTTTTTAAATACACAGTAACAAATGAACTATTCACCATTTTCTATTCTTCATGTTTTAATCTCGCATAACTTTCAGGTATGCTACTAACATATGATACTCAACATATTTTTATGAAATGCAATGTCAACATTAAAATAAATAAGGATCCAAAATTCGGGTACTTAATTGGGTATCTGGGGCCCGAAACAGGTTCTTCTGGATCCGACTTTTCTTTATATAAAATAAATATCTGCTCTGCTTTTGGCAGAATATATACACCGTATAATGTCCCGGGAAATATATTACCGGCTCAAAATGCGGCATTTGAAAGCAACATTTGTGGTTCATGTGCCCTCACCGGGTTGGTCGGTTTCCATAAATCTCTGGCTGGGGAATAATAGGGAAATGGAATTGTGATGCTTACTTTAATTTGGTATTCTGGAAATTGTGATTGTTATTTTTATCCGTCATTACCAAATATTGTCATTATAACGCATGGATTAAATAATTTCCGTTTCTATCAAATATTGCTCTAGAGTTTCTAGTTAGAGCTAAGCCTAATTATTCTTGAAAATTCTAAAAACGGTATCATATTCATAGGTAGGAACATTGTCACGGTCATCATTGTTAGATGCATTTGGTTGAAGTTAGGAATAGATGTTTCAATTCAAATTAAAAGGTTAATCTCGCGTTCGAGTTAAAAAGAATTAGGTTGAAACATGTCAAATTCGTTTTATCGGATCATAAAGGATAGATAATGGGTTAGGTTGTTTCGAATTGGATTAGCAGTTTTGATTAAGCTTGGAGAAAAGTGCCTTAATCTTCAGTTGCACCGCACCCAACTATCTCACACTAAAATGGATCCATTAATGTCCGTACTACCGCTATCAAGGTTCTGGAGTCTTCTGCAGCCAAGTCTACTCTAAATCTTATTTCCTGAATTTGTTCCAAATATACTGTACTCTAGCTGGTTCATGTGAAATGAATGAATTTGGTCTTTTTGCATTAAAGGGATGGCCACATTTCTCCTTATTTCTACTGTACACTTGGCTTTTTAGCCCCTTCCGAATGCGATATCGAACTGGGGAGCGAGATCGGATTATAAAAGATTATTTTCCAAAACCTAAAGTTTGAATTACTGTAGTAATATAGGTTGTTAACAAGATTTTGGGAGAGTGGCCGCGGCCCCGCGCTCCCCTAGTTACGCCTTTGATTGCATTTAACGTTACTGTTTTAAAAAAATAGTAAAGCGATCAAAATTTGACGATGGACATTGTCAAAATAAAAGGTGTTGCTATTTGTAAACCATAAAAAACAATACCCCATTTTTTTGTTCATGAAGAATTTGCTCTTCCTATCCCGTTTAAGCTGCACAAGTCAATATTTATTTAATCAAAATTGGTTATTTTCAACGTTTAAATAGAACTAGTATTAGTAATCATTTATAGTCATATGAGATTTTGATGGATTTGTTGTAATATGTATTTTCATAATATCAAAATTTTGAGAGAGTCCTGTCTTTGTGGAGACCAAGGGTCAAGTGAATGAGCATTTATTGTTTTTGCTTGATCTTTTAGTTAGTTTGATTGATCTTTTAGTAAGTTCCCTTGACCATTCATATTTTGCCTTAATCTTTCAGTTAATTTGATCTTTCATTCAATTTTCTTGATCTTTCAGTCAATTTCCTTGATTATTCATAATCCTTGGTATATTATTGTTATTCCATACAAATTATACAGAAGCTCAGTGTCGAGTCGGTCCATGTGAGCCGAATGACATCTGGCGACACCAACAACCTAACATCTAACAGCAACGGCGGGGTTGAATCTCACCAACAACAACTCCCTTATAGAACTTGGCCTTTGTAGAGACAGGTATTAAATGAGAATTTGTACAAAATTTTATCATACATTATTACACATATATAAAGATAGTCATGGTTAAAAAAAAATTGGTCAATCAGAAAAAGTCAATTTGTGCAGCTGCTTAAGTTGGAATGGAGGAAGTATTAGCTAGGTTTACTTGCATGGACATTATCATCATTTAACAGGATTTTATGGATTACAAGAGTAAAATTTGGGCTACATTTAACACTTTTGAAGGAAGAACGGAGTAATTAATTAGGTCAGAAGTCAGGTAACACAAAGTAAATTAAGTAGTACATAGTAGAAACGTCACTTTCTCTTTGTTTTCCCTTTTGCATCAATTTGTTATCTCCTCAGGTGCCACCCCATCTCCATTTGCTGTCTCTCAAAAGTGCAATAAAAAAACACTCTTCTTTTCTTCATTTTCAACCATAACAGTACATAAACATCTAACCTGAGTAGTTCCTGATCATTTTCAACCATAACAGTAATTCTAATCCCTTTCTTCTGTTCTTGATATTAATATACATCCAACCTGAGTAGTTCCTGATCATCTTCTTCAGGTGGGGTCTGGCCGCACTGCTGCTTCAACAGCGTTTTTGTTTTTTGTTTTCATCTTCAATCTTCACCATGGATGAGCTGTACAAAATTCATGATTCTTTTTCCTGCCCTAATGATGATGTTCATCATCATGAAAGTGATCATCATCATGGTCTGCAGGGATCGTCGTCATCATCAGATCATCTGTCAGATCTTTTGAAGGCTCAGATTGCTAATCATCCTCTTTACCCTAACTTAGTATCTGCCTTTGTTGAGTGCAGAAAGGTGTGTGTGTGTGTGTGTGTGTGTGTGAAGCCTTCGTTCTCTTTGATGATTTAGTATAATTTTCTTGATCTTTATAGGTTGGAGCACCGCCAGAAATGGCTTCACTGCTTGAAGAAATATGCAAGGAAAGTCAGCCAAATTACAGTCTGACAGAGATTGGTGCAGATCCTGAACTTGATCGATTCATGGTTAGAACTTTTGACTTTCTTGCTCTTTTACTTGATCTTTGAAGTTATTTTGCATCCAAATTTTCATTAATATATTGCTGTTTAGGAATCATACTGTGATGCTTTACATGGATATAAGGACGAGCTTTTGAAGCCCTTTGATGAAGCAACAACTTTCCTCACCAACATTGAATCGCAGCTTAATAATCTGTGTCGGGAAAGCTTTGCTTCAACCACAACCGCTTCTTCTTTGACCTCACCAACTTGTCCTTCTGGTATTTGCACTTTCTTGAACTGAAAACCTTGATATTTTTACAATGTTTTTTGCATGGTGCAATTTATTTTTGAAGGGTTTTCTAGAAAGAACAAATATATGAAATTGTTTGCTAAAGTGTTATAGATGAATTGATAGATATATAGTATATGTTTTTTAAAAAGGTTCATTAATATTGAATTATTTGTAATTTGATTCCCTTCTATATATTGACATGACAAGTCTTGGATGATAAAAGGGAGCTCATGAATTTTGAATTGTCTAATCTTAGCAATGCATATGGTGCAGAAACTTTTGTCTAGTTTTTTCATATGTGAATGTTACACTTTCTCTTTTTTATTTATGAGGTAAAAAACACACTAAAGGCTTTCCATACACAATAACACAATTATTACTGTACAAAGACCTTTCTTGTTGGCCTTTTTCCATCCCAAGAACATATTATATTGAGAATTTTTCTGTTTTGGCTTGAAGAAGAATATTGTACTGTAGTAGATATATGGATTTTAAATGATATTGTTGAGTGCATCTATTCTATATCTAGAATTACTCCATAGTCCTTGCTCCTTTCCTCTGGTGCCTTGTTTTGGTTGTATTTTCTTCATACTTGATTTGGAAACAAAAAAAATTAGTTTAGGAAATTAAGTGAGAGACTAAATTATTGAAATAACTTCAAGTTTTATCAAAAACAGAAATGTAAATAATTGAGGTTCAAATTTCCATCATCATACAGTAAATTTATGAATTTCTTCATCACTTGGCTTGTTTTGTAATCACTGTGATGATGCTATATATATGATGATCAGATGCCGAAGAAAATGCCGGTAGCTCGGAGGAAGAAGAAGTGGAAGTAGCAGAGAGTCAGGAATCATGCTCTGGTGGTGATAATAATCATGGTGTGAAGGAGATGCTGATGAGAAAGTACAGCGGCTATCTGAGCACGCTGAGGAAGGAGTTCTTGAAGAAGAGGAAGAAAGGAAAGCTTCCTAAAGATGCAAGAATGGCCCTCCTCGACTGGTGGAACTCACATTACAGATGGCCTTATCCCACGGTAAATATTACTCATTTCTTCAATATGTATATTTTTCCCCTAGTGAAATGGTGTTTTTTTTAAAATGTTGGGTGTGTAACCTTTCTCGAGCTATGTTTAGCCAGACTAGGTTTTAGTGGGTTTAGGGCTTTAGTGTCGTGCAGTCTGATCTGGGATCCAACACGGCGATTAAGTAATTGTCAATTTAAGTCGATACGGCAATTTGGTCAATAGAGTTAGTCGGACTTGATTTTATTGCCATGTCTAATATGGGATCCGATATGGCAATGTGTGATATTCAATATTAGCCGATACAACGATCTGGTCAATACAGACTATATAGTGTCTCGATTTAGTATGTTGACAATGTTAAACTATCGTAAAATCATTCTGATACGGCTATAATTTTATAAATAAAGGAAATTTAAGTTTACTTATATAATGAAAGTAATAGAGAATATTCAACACGATGATATTAATTATATGATGCATTTTGATGCAAAATTTATGAAATTGAATGCAGGAAGAGGAGAAAAACAAGCTATCAGAGGAGACAGGACTAGACCAGAAGCAGATAAACAACTGGTTTATAAATCAAAGGAAGAGGCATTGGAAGCCATCTGAAGATATGAGATTTGCTCTCCTGCAAGGCATTCCTGATTATAATTTTGATGCTGGAAATCCAAGTTTCGGAAATCAAATTACTTAAGACAATTAATATTGTTGCTTCTAAATGACCATTATTAACTAGGAAAAAATATACAAGATTGATATTATTTTAGAGCTAGAAAGGTTTCAATGCATATACATACGAGTACGTGGAATTATTTTTAACAAATATATATGTAATATGTACATACAATCTTTATATTTTCCGATTCAATATTACTTTCCAATGAATTTTCATTTCAATCCCTAACATCAAACCAGATATATGGAGAATTATGGCCCATGAAAATGCAAAACAATTTACTATCGGCCCTTCCTGGGTATAGTAGATTCAAAATTTGTTTAGAGTCAAAGATCAAATTGAGTGAAAAAAATGTTGGGCTCATACCAAACCTTAGTCCAAAAGTCCAAATTATTGTTGGGAAATAAATCAATTGATTGTCATGTTTGGACTTGTACAGTTCAAGAATTTTAATTTGACTATATAATATATTAATTAAGTAGGATTTAATTTTATATTTTCAACTATTATGGAATGAATTTTATTCATAGACTCATAGTGATAGTATGTGTGCATATTGGAAATAATAGAAGCAAAATTTTAGTACAAATAGGGCGTTTACAAAAAAAACTACAACTAGTAACTGATTGTATTTTTTTTTATTAATTTTAACATAAACCACATATGAAAGGTGGGAGGAGACTATATTTGGGATCCCCAATCCCTAAATTTTTTGAGTTTTACAAACATCTGAAAGAGGTGTATCAAAAAGGAGTAAAAATCTCCTGAGTACAATAAACTCCATGAAAAGGATGCAGTTTGTAAGAAACCATCTATACGGCAGCGAAATGAGCAGAGCTGAAAGAAAAAGGCACTAAGAGCGCGAGGAGCTAGTAGGCTGCCGGCGCGTAGCCCGCACGGGCGGGGAACAAAAAAGTGCGAGGAGCTGGAGGGCTCCCGGCACGTCGGCTGCGCGTAGCCTGCACACGCGGGGCACAAAGCGCGAGGAGCTGGAGGGCTCCCAGCACGGTGGCGCGTAACCTGGACGCGCATGGCGCATAGTGCGTGGAGTGCCAGCTCTGCAATTATGACCATACCCTGCAATTATGACCATACCAGAACCGGCCCGACTCGAACCGAGCGGACCGGACCAATGAACCGGAAAGAACCGGCTCGTTGGATGTTGGCTGCCTGTCTAGCGGGAGGCCGGACTCCGATTGACCGCCAGTTGCCTCTTGCCGCGCGGTGGAGATTTGCAGCGGTGTGGAGACCGGAACGGTAGCGACCTGCAACCGGATCTCCGCACGTATACCACCGCCGAGGAGCCCATGGCAATTTTCCGGACGGGGCTCCTATGAAGGGTCCCGGCGGCGTCCCGATCTGCAGAGTGACCTGATCAGCAACGCCGTTGACCCGGTCCCGATGGCATGGCTGCGAGGATGGTGGTCGGATCTCCGAAGGGACGCAGTGGCCAGGATGCGGAGGGAAGATGCGGACTAGGTCCCCTGGATCCACCTCCCTGGCATTTCTGTTGATCTTAGATCGACCGGCGGCGGCTTGAGAGCGTCAGCGCTGCTGGATCTTGGTGGCTCCGGTCGTGGTGGCTGGATCTGCAAAAAGACGAAATAAAAAACTAAACTACAACTAGGCTAAGATTGGGTGGGGAGGTGACCGACGCGGCGAGAAGCTCCGGCGGTCAAGGAAAGGGGCGGCGACTTGTGGTTTTCGGGAAGCAGCAGAAACGAGATCCGCTTTTTTTCACTTCAATGATAGATAGAAAACCGAATAGTGACTGATTGTAATATACATGTAATACACTGGTTGCTAGAGCTTATTTCTTGTTGCACTGAACTGAAATGAAAATTGATGTATTGAAAAATGGAATCAACATAACTAAATTAACTTGAATTACATCAAATTACATTTTCAATGAACTGAACTAAATTGAACTGAATTGAACTAAATTAATTTATACATAAGCTCTGGCAAACCGGGCCTTAAGTCGCTCGATCATCATAGGATATAATCGGATACAATTTTTATTTTGTAAGGGCTAATATTAGATTGAAAATTAAGCTCAACACTTTTGTGTCCGGACCCTCCAAATTCAATTCTCAGGTTTCTAGAATTCCAGTACTGCCGGAACAACCATAGCAGTCACGCCGGACGACAATTGAGCGGAACCCATAGTAATGCATGGTGAACCAACATTCAAATTGCTGGGGAACTATTATATGCAATGTCCTCTTTGCACTAATGTTAGAGAAATTGTGTTTAATTTGTCTCTACAGTCCTTCATACAGAATTATCAAAGTATAATTATGAAAATAAAACAACAAGCCCGTTTGCTAGAACTTACTTCTTGCTGAACTGAACTGAACTGAAAATTAATGTACTGAAAAGAAAAAAACACCATGAGTGAATTAACCTAAATTTCATCAAATTGCATTTTCACTGAAATGAACTAAATTGAATTGAGCTAATCTACAGAAAAACTCTGGCAAATTAGACAAGTTTTAAATAAATTGAGTTTTAAATTAGACATACAAATAAGTTGATGTGAACTTTTAACGACCGAATCTGATACAAGAATACTACCCTAATCTAATCTAATTCTACTCTAACCTACTCTACTCTACTGATCCCGTATGTCGAGTGGCCGAGGTTTTCACCATGCTGCTTATAGTGGAGTGAAGATCTCACTTACACCGTCGATGCTCCCCAGCTCTTGACACCGTCGATGCAGCTCCGACACTTGAGTTAAGTACGACTGGAGACTTGACCCAGTGGTCAGAGAGAAATGCGTTAAATATTCCACATGAGGAGTTTCGAAGTTGAGGTGAACTTAAATTGTGCAATACAAGAAAAAGTAAATTAGACAAGCAAGAAGAGCTAAGCTACATACAAACTAGATTATGATTGATCGAGCTGAATAGAAACAAATGCACAGTATTCCTGTTTTAGCAACTATATAATTGCCCTTTTAGAATTGGATCCAAGAGCCATTTCTGCACACACACGTCCGAAAATAACATAAACCGGAAGCGTTGAAAATATGGACATATCAAATCAAAGTATATAAATGGATCAGAATCGAAAGAAATTAAAAGCCGCAAAATGATTTCTCTTGCAAAGCCCCACTCTATACAAAGGAGATGTTGATTTTCACTCAAATTAAACAAGATGTTGACTGGCTTTTGGATATTAGCCTCCCACATAACACAAATAATCTAGTGCTTGGGAGAAAGAAGCAACTTGTATGTATCTAATTCGCAGTTTTATTGAAAATTGCTACTTAACTTTGGAATTTTTAAATGTATGACTAATATCATGTAGTGATATTTATTTTATATTTGGTGAAAATGATGGTCCACATCAGTTAAATTAAAATTTTCTATTAAATGTTTTGTTAACAAGTATTTTTGGTTCATACTTAGTATAGTTTTTCTAATTTATATTTATATTAGAACTCAGTCTTAAAATGGCTTTTCAATCTTAAATAATATTACACTTATTAAATTTTTGTAACTAACATCACTTACTGAATAATCACATTTAATATGTAAAAGATTAATATTAAAAGTGAGAAGATCAGTAATAATACATTAAATGATATGTTTAATATGTAAAAGAGAGAGTCTTGGGGTGAGACATGTCCTTGTGAAGACAAATGACCAAGGGAATGAGCATTTATTGTTTTTGCTTGATCTTTTAGTCACTTTGATTGATCTTTCAGTCAGTTTCCTTGAACATTTCTTTTTTACCTTGACTTTTCAATCATTTTTCTTGATCTTTCAATCAATTTCCTTGATCATTCATAATCCTTGGTACATTACTGCTATTTCGTATAAATTCACACCGAATCTCAGTCTCGAGTCGGTCCATGTGAGACGACTGAGCTCTGGCGACACCAGCAACCTACAATCTAACAGCGGCGGTGGAGTTGAAACTCATCAACGGCAATTTCAACCGATAACGGTCCTTATAGTACTTTTGGTCTCTGTATATACATGTTTCAAATGAGAATTTGTATATGTAGAATATTATGTCTGGAAGTGAGAAGATCAATATTTGTCTCTAGTATTAAATGATATTGTTTTCACATAAGGCATTCTCTTAAGAAATATTCTAGATTCATTATTATTATCTAGGGTTTTACTATTTGTTTATTGACCTACGTCATCCTAATGTATTCTAAAATAAAATGAATTAAACGGAAAGCAACTCGACCTTAAAATATTTTAAAATCAAGATTTGGCGGTATTGGTAATTGCTATATATCTTACTAATTCCCCAATTACCGAAACCAACAAAAATGCATATCAAACAAAAGGAACAGAAAACGAAAGAGAAAATGGCATCATATCAACAAGTTGTGCGACCACTTAGATATGATCATCATCTTCTATGCCACTTTTACAATATCACCAAGAATAGTATATTTACTCACCTTTTCTCAGAACCAAATTCCAATTTCCAATCTGTTCCAACTAATATGCTCTCATATTAATTCAAACCCCCCAAATTCCAGAAAAGATATAAAATATGGATAAATTCTAACATCAATTGGTCTCACTGAATGATAATGCATGCTTAATATATAAGAGATCGATTTTGAAAGGAAGAAGATCAAGCGTTAAAGTGAGAAGATCAACAATAATACTCTGAATGATCATATTATGCTTAATATGTAAAATGTTGGAATTGAAAGTAAGAAGATCAAGATTTGTTCCTGGTGTCGATTGAGCAATAGTGATCATCTAAAAAATATAATATAAAAGATAATTCACCAGAAAAATATATTAAATATATATCGGTAATTTCGAGAATACCAAGAATTATAGCTCTCAAACAATGAGGTTGCAAAATATAGAAATCACAAACAAGGAAACACCTGAAATGGGTAAAACTAGGGATCGACAAACATAGTAAAAAACAAAAACAAAAAAAAAAAAACTTTTCCCCAAGAATTAAGCGAAGAGAAATTATTAATCATACTTATTATCATCTATCCATCTCTGATGATGATCAGATCACTTCAGACAAGATGATCCTCAGCAGTCAGTTCCTCCATCATGTTCATCTTCCCAAAGTGGTTAAACCCTTGAATGTCTGAACATTTGCATGGCAGAAACTTAACATGCCCCATTTCACACTGGCTGTTATTCACCGCCGGCTTTCCAACAATGTCGGCGCCGAGCTTCCTCGCTATAACCACCGAATTAACAACCTCGTTGGTCGGATGAAACACGGAAAGAACCTCAAAACCCTTGAGATCGCACGGGTCGACAATCGGGTACAGAAAACCCCGAGCACCGTGAGCGCTCCTCAGCATCAGGATCGCGCCGGGAGCCATGTTCTTCTCCAAATGCCCGATCACCGCCGCCTTCTCCGCCTTGTCCATCCCGACCAGCGCCGCCAGGAAGACAACCTCGTACTCCTCGAACTCGCCCCCGACGTCCATGACGTCGGTAGTGTGGAACACCATCCTCTCCGACAGGTCGGCGTCGGAGGAGACGAGCCTGGCCGCGGCGGCGTTGGCCCGCGAGTCGATGTCGTAGTTGTGGAACACGGCGGAGGTGAGGTGGTACGTGGCGAGCACGATGGAGGTCAGCGGCAGCGGACCCGACCCGAGAAACGCGACCTTCGCCGGCGCCTTCTTCGGGCCGTACTGCGACAGGATCTCGAACTCGAGCAGGCTGAGCTTCAGGTAGTTGTCGAAGTACGGGAAGATCGAAAGATGGTTCAGAGGGTTGTCGTCGAAAGAACCTAGGATGGTTGAAAAATGCATCTCCATTAGTCCCTCGGCCTGGCCGCAGAGCCTGATGAGGTTTGACCTCATCTCCTGGATTCTCTTGCAGAGCTTGGTGACGTCGATGGGGTTTTCCGGCAGGCACGTGAAGACAAGCTCCGTGAAGAGCGTGTCGACGGCGTTGCAGGGGCTGAGGGATTCGAGCGTGGAGATCTTCGAGTACAGCTCCGAGACTTTCTGAACCAGTATGTCCTTCTGGCAAACCATGATGACGACACTATGAGGATAGATTTGCAGAGAGTTTTTCGGAGAAAAATATGTTTTGAGAAATGTTGTAGTAGTACTGGTTTGTTAAACGAGGGTCTCTATTTATTGACATTGGTTTGGGGACCCTTCAAGTCTTGGAAGGGATGGAACATGCTGCTGCTCTTGCACGAATACTAACGACCCTGGTCAACATCTTTTTTAGTAGTTAATATGGTTGCTAATGAATACTAGCATTATTATACCATCAACTTTAATAAGAGCAAATTTAACATCATCCCTATTACAAATATTTTCATGATTTTTGAACCATTTTTGAACTCTAATAACACACGCACTTTCTATTATAGAGAGATTCCAGTAGAGAAATTGATTGGTTCTCTATATTTGTGTATGGAGAAAAAGTAGTTTCTAGTTTACTCTTTCATTAATCATGATTTTAAAATTATAACAATTTAAGTTGTGTATAATAGATAACTGTTGAAATTGAATTTTGATGCGAAAAAGGGATTCCTATATGCAGTCGTGATTTCACTCTATATAGTCTTTATGTGTTGAATACAATATCACTAATATCAGTCATACACATTTATATAAATTTAACAAATGTATCATTAATAAATATCTTCCTAATAAATACAATTTCAAATAAAGGCGTAAGGAATCATATACCCGAAAATAGCAAATGGATATAGCTAGTAAAATATCGATGGTGAGTTACATTGGCCTATCATAAGAAAAATGTGGAAAACTTTTCAACTTGCTCTAATAAAGTGTATATTGTGTATAGAATGGGGATTTTGTTTTTACGTTTAATTAACATCCAATATTCACCATTAAGTAGAAATTCATATTAGAACAATCAAATTATATGTCAATTGTCATAAAACACAAAATAATTATAAAATGAATAATGTGACTTATGAGATTTAGGTGGAAAAAAGAAAGTGAACGGACTCTTGATTCTTTAAGCTTTATATTTGTTTGCTTATAAAGTAGAAGAAGAAGAATACGACAACCATATAACTTAATTAATTAAAACCGTGTATATACTGCTGGATTTCTCGATGGATATTCCTTTCATACATAAATTTATCACTTTTTTTTTACTTTCATTGATCAACATCAGTTTTAACTGAAGAGATTATTTACAGCACCATGGCCGAACCAATAAGGTACGTACGTACCCTGATATTATTAAGTTATAAATTCTCAATCTAGTCCCTGTTTACTAGAGCTTATTTCTTGATGGTACTGAACTGAACTGAACTGAACTGAATTGAACTGAACTGAACTGAATTGAATTGAACTGAACTGAACTGAACTGAAGTAAAAGTGATGTATTGAAAAATGGAATCAGCATAACTGAATTAACCTGAATTTCATCAAATTACATTTCACTGAACTGAACTGAATTGAACTGAACTGAACTGAACTGATCTACAGATAAACTCTGGTAAACAGGGCCTAGACTATCAAAAATTTAATGTGTAAAAAATTAGGTTTGAAAATAAGAAGGTCAATACAAAACGAGTAATGACCGTACATAAAAGTGAGAAAATCAATAATAATTTACGGAATGATCTTGTTTAATATTCGAAGTAGGTAAAAGATTAAATTTTAAAAGTGAGAAGATAAATACAAAACCTGTAATAATCAGATATGAAAGTGAAAATATTAGTGTTTCAATTAGTCCAATCATATTCGAGACGTTGTGGTACGATTAATTAAACAAGAAACGCAATTCATTGTTTATCTGGTTTAGACTAGAAATGCTAGTGATTATTGACCAATAATAATTCTGCCCTTTGGCTTGTGCAAACGTGGTCAATAATTAATGTTGTCACCCTTGTAGTAGCTTTCACCAAATTTGACCTTCTATAAGCTATCTAATTTACCCCAATAATTTAGTGACAAAATATCAAGTAGTCAATCAAAGATTTCAATGGTAAGGAGACATAGTATAATAGCAAGCTCGTATATAGATGGAGGATATAAGGATCGATCCTCTGTATCATTTTCTTTTACCCTATATTACAAATTTTTAATTGAGATGAATTCAACTATTCACAATTTATATTCTTTTGACAAGTAACTGATTAATCGATGTAAGATATATTTGACTTTGACTTTTATCATTTTTAATTTTAATCTACTTATTCATTTTCATCAATGCTTAATTAAGTTGGATTTCGAATAGGAAAAGTCAACTATATTAAACTAATTTCTCATATAATTAGTTAAAAAGTTTAAAAGATGAGTTAGAGTGACGTTTGAAGTTATATTAATCTTGATAAAATATAATTTGTAGTACAAAGAGTAATTCACGAAAGTAGTGAAGCATACGTATCTAAAGTCGAAAGGTGAACCATTTTGATCGACACCTGAAACGAAATGTGAAATGCTAGATACCTAAACTAAAATAGAGAAATGAGATAGAAATGATAATGGCCATAAACAACATTACTTCTAATCTGCGTCAAAATAAATGTTTACAATGTCAGAACAACATCCTAAAACTACAATCACTTTTATGTTTTCAGTCCCAAGTGTTATTTGGATTCTATCCTTAGAGTCTATAAGAAACTTTCCAAGTTGTTTTCATTGATTCCAGGCATTGTAAATTTTGTTTGATACGATTTGAACCAGTTAATCAAATGATACTCCAGTTCGTGCGATTTACAAATCTGATTATGGCAAAAGTCACGAAATGTAATAATCTTTAGGATTTTTTCTTTGTGCATTTATTTTTCTACACTTTTATATTTTCAACATCACATTTGATACTACATGGTTGATGGACTTTCATTATTTGTTTGCAAATTTAGTGGGGATATTAGCATTTTAGAAATTGTCTAGCTCTCTAGAGCTTAATATCCCTTTCTATACCTTTTCAATTTTTTATACATTTCTATCAAAATCTTTAAATTCTAGACCCGTTATAATACGCTAAGCTCATAAACATTAATTATAAGAGGTCATTTTCTAAAAAAGATATACCAATTCTAAGTTTGAAAGCATTGAAATTGCTTGTTCTTATGGTCACCACACTCTTAACCACACTCTTCACCACACATGCATCAATCGAATCAAATATTTGCGTATAAATACGTCCTACAATAACGTTTTATCTTTCTTCCATTTTTGACCCACTCATAAAGTATCAGTAGAATATCACAAATATATGCTTGTCACACGAACAAATTACATCTGGACCGCTTATTTTGTTATAAATTTAAATTTCCAAAAACATTGCATATAAATAAATAGCTAGAGAAGGCAGTTTTCATACGACAGAATCTAGTCAATGGACAGACGACAACTACTGTAATTATCTATAAAATAAAAGATGACATATATGCTAATTAATTATGAAAGATACTAGCCGATTCATTTGTTCATACGAATAAATATATAAATAATAATACTAGAATGAATTAGATCCTCCAAGTTCGTATGGTTTCACACACAAATTCCACCTGTGATCACAAATTAAATAAAACAAAATACAAGAAACTTCAATACAATAATAATTCCACTCTAAGGACTTTTCACAAAGTTTATTTGCATATATGATTTAGTAAAATTAAGTTTAAGATTTAACTGTGCTGATTTATTTTGTAAATATTAGTTTTATTTCAGTTTAATTGTGTGTTTCATTCAGTTTAGTATAAAAAACATTCCAAGAAAACAAAGAGTAACACTTTTTTACTTCTCATTTTTCCCCAAATTAAATGATCAACTTAAACTTTTTATTAAATTTCATTTTAAAATTTATTGTATGCATATTTTTAGGCAATACGTAACTTAAAAAATCCATCATCAAAATATTTATTTACATATAATATTATAAATTAATACACATATCCTAATAGAATATTGTTAAATTTAAGTATAGATTGACATGATCCTCTCGATGTCCCCGAGTGGCATCCGTTGGGTTCACACTTCACGTACCATTTAAATAAAAAAATTCGATTGGGAAGATTGTGATAGATGATGAGATCAAGACGTTACGTGCAAATACTTAAATTGATACATCTACATTTCAATTTTTATGATTTTTTTAGATAGTCAATGTTATTTTTGAAAAATTAAACCACCCAGTGGAGGGATATATATTATATTTGTAACCAAAATCAAAAGAAACATAAACAATAAAATACAGGAATTCATATATATTGGAGACCAATTTATAAGATTACAAAGGTGATGAAAGATATATTTCCAAACTTTCTCCGCATCCAAATTGAGTAATACAAAGTTAGATAGCCATCTATAACCTAATCTAGTGAAAATGGAAAGGGATAAAAAGGATAAGTTCATATAACCAACAATATTCCCACTAATATCCAGGTCGAACTAGTTGGTTAGAGATGGCTACAGTATCAGGCGATAACCCTAAAAATGCAGTTACTCTTTAGTATTCCTGTCCCATTAAATTAAAACCCCCATAAAATTAAAAATCACAATTATCACAGTGTTCCTGAGTTGTTTCTACACAGCCAAGGCATCAGTAACCTATCTATCATGAACCGAGCTAGGTAATACCCAACATGAACGATCTACAAATATTATTGTTGACATTATTACTCGAATTTCTCATATTTATTATACGAACCATACTAAAAGTCAACAAAGTTTAAACGAGTAAAAAGAGTTCGTCGGAAAAATTAGGAATTGGCAAACAAATCTACTTAAGATTCAATTGGGTTTAGCAAAATAATAATACTTATCTTTTGATTTCGCATTTTGGTCGAATGTTAGCAAATAATGTTTTCATTTTGAGTTCATTATAGAGAAAAGGCATGTGTATCAACCTTAACAAATTAAAATAATAATAATAATTATTATTATTATTCGTTCAGGTTGTCTAACGTGCAAGCATCTTGTTGTTGTCGTACTCCTATATACCTGTAGTACAACATAAGCCGTACAACTCAACTGTATATTTTTCAGTTTTATTAGCGCAAGTTGAATTTTTATTTTATTTTTATCTTTTGATAAGAGTTTTAGTTTAACTACTCAAAGAGAATGCTAAATTGTCTATCATCAGTGTAGTATAATCGTCCGAAACCTTAATTTGGCATCTTTATGATAAGTTAAATCAGTGACTTTTTATAACAAGATTTTTTTAAAAAAAATAAATAGAAAGAGATAAAGAGACAGTCGATTGTCGTGGTTCATATTTTAATTAATAACACGGTGTTGCGTATTGCATAAAAATAAATTAAATTGTCATGAAAATGACGAGTTATTGACAATAATCAGTATTTCATTTTAAGATAATATAACTTACACTTACTTGAATAGTCATCATACTATTAAATTGTCTCATCGTCAAAAGAAATTTACTACACACATTATTCCGTCTCAGTCACAATTTGATCAATATTGTTACAGAATGAGTCTCATCATTAAGTTCTGAATAACCAATATTGAAGTTTGGGGACAGTAATATAAAAAAAATTAATATACATAAGCCAATATAAGAACTTGGTCGTGGACGGTGAAATGCTAATAATATAAAAATTAATATATATAAGCATGCAAAGGTAAAAGTCGCAAGCGAACTCCACAAATCGTCTGTATATATCAGTAGTTAAAAATAAAAGATCTCTTAAAGTTTAATATAAAGGAAATATTCTATTTTTGTGATTATTCCGTGCGATCTTTCTTCTATTGATTTTTATATTATTTCCATTTCACTGCCCATGTTGAACTCAAATATCAATGTTGATTATTTAAATGTTTATGCTGGTGATCCAACCTTAATGTTAATGTTGATGACCCAAACCTGAATACATGTAAAGTCAACCCCAACGTCAACATCAATGACCCAACATCAATGCCGTCGGAATCAAATCATCGCATTGACGCACCTTGTTGTAGACACATAAACATTTTGAATTTTTTTTTCTTTTCAAACTAGTGTTCCTCATTCTCATCTCATATCGTTTGATTGTTAATATATATCTGGACTAATCGCGCTAATAGGTGTGTATGATGTTAGCGCACCAAAAACATTTTGATGAAAAAGTTTAGGTACAAAAATTGATGATGATGACGAGAGTAACAAGGCTGCTATACCAATGCTGGGAAATGATAGCTTTTCATGACAAAGCAAATAGAATTGTAACTCCAAGATGTGCACACAAAAGACATAACTTTACAACCTTTTTATTTCTTCATACATATTTTATAAGGTTTGAGCTAAAAAGAGCAAAAATATGGCTACATTGTGACAACATTCCCATGGAATTAATGGAATGTTAATGGATTCAGCTGCGGGTCTCCACATGCAAAAGCCTTTCGTCTCGTTACTTTCATAATCATGCAAATCTACTCCTTCCTCACATTGCATGAAAAGTACCAGAATTGTTTTTATAATGGGCTTATCTTTGTACTGTTTTACTGACCCAGTTAAAATTAATATATTTTTTACGTGTATACATATATGATAATTGAATACAATTTTTTGTATTAAACTTAACTCTATGTTAATAGTAAATTACTTAGCACGTTAAATTTTTTTTAAAAATAAATATTTATTGCATTCATAAATTACTGGAAATCGTCCAGTTGCAATTGAACATGGCTAGGAAGAGTCCCCTCTACCAGGGTGCTCGACCTTATGAGTAACGCTAGAGAATGAGTTAAATAGACAACTGAAATGCAAGGCGACCAACATGACCCCATAAATGTACTAATCTCTAACTCATCTGTGAACTTCTCCATTGACATTGTCTCGACTTCCGGACAAACTTTCTTTACAGCGAAAGGCTTCCAAAGGGGTTCTCCCTCCTCTTCCTCCCATGATATGCCTCCGGAAGACTCTCGAGTATCAGCTTCTTCCTCAACGAAATGTATAATCTCGTCGGTTATTAGTACGAAAATAAAATACTGGAATGACAAAAAGATAACAAAACATAAAAGAAAACAACCACACGCAAATTTCTCATGCGCCTTGAACCGTTTCGCCAGGGTATCCAGTATGGGAGCATTCACCAGACAGCGCCACCAATGTGGTTTCCACACCTTTTCGAACACGTCGGGGATTCGTTCCTGGGGATAACAGTTTCAGAGCTGATCTTCCCCGCCATCATGAAACGGACGTCATTGCCCTCTGTCACCGGGCAAATCTCTTCCCGTTTTTCTATCGGTGTTAAACCCCATATTCTTGATGCAATAACCTCCATAGTGGTGATGCTTCTACGCAAAAGGTTACAGCTCTCTGATTCTTGGTTTTGCTCTTCGATCGGCTTGAATTTATCGGAGGCGACGGCCAAGATCTGGTTCTGCGGAAGCAAATCTTCTTCTCTTTAAACCACAGGGTTTAGAGAGTCGGCGGTAATGGATCTCTCAAAAATTTCGGTGCCCTGTTCCAGCAGAAAGCGAAGCGGATCACGACACGTAGTTTGACGATGGAGGGGTTTAATGTCGCGGCGGAGGTTGCCGGCGGCAACCCCGAATTGGATCTAGCACTTAGCACGTTAAAATTTGATTTGAGCATTAAACCAGCACAAATCAAAATCAACATACAAAATTTTGACCAATAAACTCATATTTATTAAATTTTCAAAACTATTTATACAAAAATTATAATTAAGTATCAGATTAATTGCTTTCTAGAGTTTTTTTCAAATAGTTTTCCTTTGTTCTTTTGCCTTTTCAGCTTCAATTTCAACGGTGCAAATAAGAGATTTATAGATGTGTATGCTTTTTATTAGTGTTACCCTTTATTTGGACGGCTTTGTTTCCATTATTGATTAAAGGCATCACATTTCCTATTTGTGGATCATGCCAAAACACATTAGCTTTGTTTCCATTATTGATTAAAGGCATCACATTTCAAACACATTTCCTATTTTCTATTTATTACGAATTTACGATTTAGGAAAATTGCAATGTCAAGTTGTCAACTAGTCAAGAACTTGAACGGTTAAGATTAAAATTACATGAATCATTAATAAATTTGAAATGTCACTTGCAAAACAAATCCATATGTTAAGAAACAATAAATCTTGAGAGTTTACTGTAGGATGTCCTAGTTGATTTATTTCCTTTCATTACATATTCTGTGTTAATCTTTTCGGTCTCATCTCATTCTCAATCTTTTACCTATAAAACTTTTGGAAACCTTGAAAATTTGTAATAAATCTTTGCAATGACTTTGTGTATGGAACTTGGAAGGCAAGTCTATTTAGATTAATTATGGGATTATTTAGATTCCCACTTTATCTTTGTGCGCTCAATTATGGAAAGTTTCGAAACCTCACAATCGAAGCTTATGCGACAACTCGATATCGAGAGTTTGGACACCTTTTGACTTGTTTTTCAACCATTCAACATTTTCCGTCCACTCAAAAAAGAATGCCAACACAGTGGTCAAACCTTCTGTTTTGGCATAATCTAATGTGTTTTCATTCGTTTTGATCATTTAGAAAATATTCGATCATTTATATACTTAAAAATCTGCAAGCCATTTATAAGAAAGTGTTAATATAAATCTAATTCCTTTGCAAACGTCACTATAAATCTAGATTTTCCCCTAATATTGTAAGATTAGTTATAACCATATAAGTTATAACCATAGGTAAATGTAAATGACCTTGGTTGTCTTAGTAACTTGGGGACAAAATTGCCCCTAATATTGTAAGATTAGGCTCTATTTTAACAAGCAAAATCTAGTTGAGAAACAGGGATCATCATGTCACAGAAATTTAGCATCTAATCAATTACAAAGGGATTGCATATAACCTTAAATACGATAATCATCAGAGTGATTTGACCCTAGCAGATCTTGCTGCACTTTAAGAAATGGTAAAACTTCACTGATCCATGCAGTACAGAGATATTATAGACGAATTCCTGTATGACTTGCTACGCTATCATGTGTCAGTCAGTACGTGTGAGCAACGCCCACACTGATAACATGGATTTTGTACAATAACAAGCATTGAACCAATTTCTATGCACCTACCAATGATGAACACAAGATGAGGGTTGTACTGTACCATTACCTCAGAGTTCTTCGTAGTTCTCAGTGTTCTCAGCACCAGAAAATTCATTCACAATGGTTTCTTCTGGAGATTCGGAGCTCATATCTGGTGTTTCTAAAGCTGATAAATCCTCGGGAGCATCTGCTGAATCTTCTGTTGTTTCAGAGCTACCTTCACTGTTGTATGATGAGTCCTCGGGTGCTTCAGGTGTTTCTGGAACAAAAGAATCTTCTGGTGTTTCATAGGTTTCATCTGTTAAGTTGTCCTGAATCTTGCTTTCCACTGATTCGGACACCTGAAGCAAGAAGTGTACTCCGCTGACTACATCATAGACCATTAGGCCGACCCTTCCTCCCACCCAACTCCCCAACTGGCTTCCTACAAAATAACCAACCCTTCCAAACCTTTCCTCTCCCAGATATCCGATATAGTACGTGCCAAACAAGGTTCCTGTACCCCTGAGGAAACCTTCTGTCATGGTGCCGCCATAGTAGAGTGCTTCAAAAAAGTCCCATCCTGAGGCGATTATGGGGCCCACTATCCGTTTGACTTTTCGGGTGGCAAGTTTTGCAGCTTTCGCTCCCTCTCTCTGGGCCAGCTTTGCCGCTTCTTGAGCTGCCATACCCTGTGATATCGCATCAGCAAGGGTAGCCTCTATTGCTTTATTTCTAGCTCCTTCAACATGAAAAGATCTGATGCTGTAAGAGTAAAGCTTCACACCCTCCTTTACCAAGCATGCTGCGGTTCCAGAACTCCCATCAAAACAGTTCAGTAAAGTGAATTCCCCACTTTTGGAAGCGGCTTCCTTGCCAACCAGTTCACGGCATTTTTCAGCTGAAAAATATCAAAATATTGGATACTCTATTAGAAAGATTGATAGGGAAGGATAAGTTCATGAAACTAACTCGTACATACTCCAAACAACCCTCAATAACATGTCCAACTGTTACTAATATACACAATTTAATCATGAACACAACGCATAAAAGCAATCAATGAAAAGGGATAAATGTTTGCATCACATTACACCTTGTTATACTAGTCCACTCAAACTACCTACAGCAACAAGAGCAACCAAGTTGACAACATGTAAGCACTCAGCAAAGCATTTAAGCATATTGGCTCTTGGATGATTTCTGAAGCTTTTGATGTGATCATGTTAAACAAGTGGCCGGCCACAAGCAATTATTTGTTGGTATTATAGCACAAATCCAACTGAGCTAACCTGAATCATATTCTAACGAGCTAAGAAAATGATGCAAAAGAGACCCAATATTAACCATGAATGAAACCAAGGAGGGGCATTAGATGTAACAACACACTGTCAGTTTAATTTCAACGTGCCCTTACAAGCTCAGAACCTAAAATTCTAACTGCTATAAGAATTGTATAGATTTTCCAAAAAAACTATCATCAACCAGATGAATAAGCATGGAATGATAAACCACAGAGTAATGTTGCAAATCACTAGCCATAAAAACATGATTAGAAGAAATGGAGCAACTCAAGATACATGGAATCTAAAACCTTCTTATAAATTCTACATTAGAAATGTAAGTGTCAGATGCACTTCACTAGTGTTTGGTCTGTACTATTATACAAAGTGAGCAAATTGATTTCTAGTTCTTGTGAGCCACTCTGGAATTTCCTGTATAAACGTAACAATATTTGAAGTTCAGTAAGTCACCAGGACCACAGACTCACAAGCAAAAGACATACTCATCTCTAATACTATCTCTTAATAGAGAAGCCGCAACAACCATAGAACCACAAACAAATAAAACCTATTGCTGTCTAGCAATCAGTATTACTTCGTACAGATAGCCCAGGTTAAGGTGAAATTCAGCATAATTAAGCAGCAACTCCACACGAACTTAAATAACAACTCCAGCAACGAATGACTCTGGTCTTAATGCTGACATTTGTGCAATTCAAATATTCAAAGAATCTATGGCAACTCCTAAATTATGTAACCTGAGTCATATTCTAATGAGCTCAGAAAATGATGCAAAAGAGACCATGAATGAAACCAAGGAGGGGAATTAGATGTAACAACACAAAGTCAGAGTAATTTCAATGTGCCCTTACGAGCTCGGCACCAAAAAATTCTAACTGCTATAAGAATTCTTTAGATTGCCAGAAAATTTATAATCAACCAGATGAGTAGTAATGGAATGACAAACTACAGGGTATTGTTGCAAATCACTAGCTATAAAAACATGATTAGAAGAAATGAAGCAACTCAAGATCTTGGAATCTAAAATCTTCTTATGATTTCTGTATCACCAGTTAAGAAATGTAAGCTCCAACAACTCACTAAGTGTTTGGTCTGTACTATTATATAAAGTGAGCAAATTGATATCAATTTCTTGTACGTAACATTATAGAAGTTCAGGAAGTCACCCGGACCACAGACTCACAAGCAAGTGACATACTCAGTCTTAATGATCATCAACTTCCAGTAGACTGAAAAAAACAGTGCTAAGTGAGTGAGTGATCTTTTTCGAATACTATCTCTTAAGACAAACAAACAAAAACTCTTGCATTGTAGCAATCGGTATCACTCCGTACAGATAAAGCTTGTACAGACTACAAGCCATGGTGCGAAAATCAGCCCAGATTAAGGTAAAATTGAGCATAATTAAGCAGCAAATCATAGGTTGCTAGGATTAACAAACGAACTCAAATCACAACTCCAGCAACAAATGATTCTGGTCTTAATGCTGAAAATTATGCAATTAAAATAATCTGTGCCAACTCCTAGCGCACAAAGTTGAACATACTCAATATCCACAAAGTCACGCCATCTACCAGTCCAGATCACAAAAACATGCCTAAATCTGACTAGATTTCAAATTAGCACACTAAATATTAAGCTTCGAACTCAAATTACTACCGCGGCGAGCAAATTTTGGCTCAAATTCAAACAAACAAATGAAGCAAACAGAAGGGGGTGAAATTACCGGTAAAGCTAATAGCAACGACGCCGAGCAGGAAGAGCACAAAATGAACTCTCTTCTTCTCCAGAATCATTGTTTTCCTCCTTCTTGATCTCACAAGTAGATCCTTCAAACTTCAAAGTTCGAGTTCTTTAATCATCAAGGGGAAGTTGAATATTCTCAGAACTGAAAAACCGTCAAAGGTATTAGAATCGGTTGAGAAAATGCAAAGAAAACTTGGCAATTGGGCTTCAACAGATCCAATTAGGTCCACAATATGAAGGCCCAATTTCAATAACTTAAAGGGCCGTTTGGTTGGATTAATTAGCAACAATGACTATTAGGTTAAATTTATTGAATAAGAGGACTAAAATAGCAAATCGGGCAAATTATATACCGCCGCCGCCACCTTGAGCTACACGTGGCGCGGACTAAAATAGCAAATCGGGTAATATACACACTGACATGGTTTTTCTACAAATAGTAACCTGCTTTACCTTATCTTTCACAAATACACTCAACTTTCAAATCTCATCGGAAATCAGTTAACTGAGGAATAGGTAATCTTTCGTTTTCATTATTTATATTTGTTCATTGTTGTGATTCTTATCTGTTGTTGCGAATGATTGTTTCACAAACTCGTAGTACTGAAACCTTTTGATTTTTTTTTTTGTTGAAACGACCTATAATCTTGTTTGTTTTGAATTCTGATACTGGGCTTATGATGAAAAAAATTAATTAATCTTAGCGGATTTCTGTGAGATTTTGAATCGATGATCTCATTGTTACACACACTGAAGCCCTTTGATGATTTTCTTTATAATTTCAGATGGATTTTGTATATCCTGAGCTTATTTGATTCCATCTGTAAATAATGGTTTCTTGTAGTTGTTAGACACTTGGATGTTTTATGAAAGTACTTGGAGTTTTTTAGGCTTGTGCAGTACTCTCTAGTGACTGTTTTGTTTACTTCTTCTGTTGGATTTTAAAATTTAGAAGTTTACATGTCTTGAATCTGGAAATGAACCAAGTGCTTATACACTGTAATTCTGTGTTCACTTGCAGAGTCCACTCTCTGCTGGATTAGGGTGAGCACCATTTTTGCTGTGTCGTGGCTAGAAGAAGCATAGGACTCCATGGCTCATGTTCTCGAGCCTGTATGGCTATCTTCATCAGTTATCATCATGACAGGTTCTGCTCATGTGAAGGCTTTTAAACATCACTGTTGTTTGCTAAACCGATACCTTTATTACCTATTCGGCTTTCATTCTCCGCTGGTAACTAGTTGTGTTGGGAAACCATGTAGTTGGGTTTGGGTGGTTGAGGAAAACATAATTACAATCAATAATTTTGGAGGACGCTTTGGGTCTATATCATGAAACATGGTTAAGATGAAAAACTACGGTATCGTCCTTGATAAAAAGTTCAAGAACAGTGAGTTTATAGCTTTAGGAACTCCTAATTCAAAAGATAATCGATGAAAGAGGGAGAGTTTATGTTAAACTAGCAACATCATTATTTGGAAGTAAAGGATTTTTCCACAATTTCAAAGAATGGAGGGTTGAGAATGGTCATTTGGTAGGAGATCGTTGGAGGAGATTTTCAGTACATAACAAGTTAGTTCAGAACAAGTTGGAAGCCGTCGGTTTTTTGTCATTTTCCAACACCTTGGAAAAATGTTGTTTGAAGTTGAAAAGGTTTTCTTTGATGGTGTGTGCCGTCAAAACTGCTGGTTTCCAACTTGTTCTCTTCTGAAACCTCCTCCAACGATCGCCTACAAAATGCCCGTTCTCAACTCTAACCCTCCATTCTCTGCCACTTTTTCAAGAAATTGTGCAAAAATCCTTTGCTCTCTTCAGCAAGTAGGCTTCTAAATGATGGTGACTCTACATTGATGCTAGTTTGTGGTTGACGTAAGAAATTGTAGTAGTGTTTGTTACACTTCTCATTACAGTTTGTAATAATAGTATTTCACACTCATTCTGTCCTATGTCTCAAATAAGGCAGGAACTGGGATATGTAATTTTTCTTGTAACTTAATATTAGAGATATGTAATATGTTTCATTGTATAGTTTTTGACCTTTTTAGTTTTACTTGAAGCATTTTTCTTGAACAAGTATTTATTACTGTTGGAACCAATTTGGGGGTGTTAAAATGCGCCAACATCTTATAGCAAAAGTATTTTTTGCAGAAGATGAAAGTTGAAGATAGAGTTGCACATCACTAACAATCCTAAAAAAATAAAATAGCTCAACAACAAATGATTATAAATTTTCCAACCATAAGAAAAATGAGTTTAGTACTAGCAAAATCAAAGAGAGCCACACAGATGTAAGTTACTCTGCAAATTAATTGCCATGCTCTGCTCCTATTTGAAAAACAATCTCACATTTCGGCGACAGTCTGTCCAGATCTTGCATCATCAACAACTGTGGTTCTTCCATGTTTTCTAGGTGCTCTATAATCATCTTCTCAAGCAATGCTCCATTGATTCAAAGTAACCAAATTCCTCATCTGTGACAAAGTTGCTCAACTTGATTTCTTTAAGACGCTCGGCAAAACAGAGTGGAACATCCTCCTCTGGGGGAGGAAGTGCTCCAGTTTTGGGATTCTGAAAAAAAATATCGAACAAATATCTCATCTAAATGGTTTTGATCAAAACATTTCATCAATCTTGGATTCAAAATATCAGGTTTTTGCATACCATATCATAGACAAGTGACTCCAGATTCGATGCTTGCTGAAGAAGACGACACAAAGATTTTCCATCTACTCCAGCTATCTCCAGATTCAATTCCTCCAGGAGGGGAAAAGTTTCATCAGTAAACCTAAAAGTGTCCGAATCTCTCTGCATACCCATATCCATATATTTGAGATTCAGAACCCTAAGATTAGGAAACAGGGCTGATTCTGAAACCCAGAAAATAATACCTCCACCAGATAACCGTAAAACCACTAAAACACCAGATGGCGGGAAATACAGAGGCTGGAAGAAATCCCCGTATGGGTGCCTCGCTTCGAATTCAAGAACTTTAGTATCGATTGAGAGCAGAATAGCTAGCCGATTCCGGGAAACCGCCGATTTTGAATCGAAACTCAGAGACCATAAGCCTCCTGTTGACGAATTCAAGGACACTGCTGCTCCCATCATCCATTCCATAAGGATGGTTAGCTGGGTCCCCATCTATGCGAACATTTGTGAGCCCCAGACAGACGTGCTGCCATCTTGTCGACAGAACGCATGTCCTGACAGCATCCTTCGTAGGCACGAATGACAGAACCGCTGATTCTGTCTTGATCAGGATTCATGGAGACTTTTCTGTGTTGTGGAGAGCTTCAGTGTTCTAAGGCTTGTATTTATAGATGCATGTGACTCTGTGTACAATGCGGATGCCTGTTGATATTTCGAAACAGGTGTGAGAAACGAAGGGGTACATTAAATATTGAACCCCATGCGCTTATCGTTTCGGACCTTTCCTCTTCCACGGGACTCTAATTGAAGTCTACTCCCTCTGTCCCCATTTAAATGTCTCATTGGAATAGTCAAATTTTTTCACACTATATTTGACCATTAATAACTTATAATATATAAATAATATATTTTCACATAAGATATCGTTAGAATTCTCGTATGATGTACTTTTTAAAAATCAAAATCATTTACTTTAATATTTAGTATAATTAAAGTTATTATTGGTCAAACATGGTGTGAAAAAAATTGACTATTCCAGTGAGACATTTAAATGGGGACGGAGGGAGTATCAATTAAACAAGAAAAATGAATGCATTTTTTAATAAATTGGAACGCGCGTATCTTCATAAAAAAGTTAATTAATAATTTTATTCCAGCGGAGAGTCTTGGTTGAAACATGTCCTTGTGGAGACCAATATTGTCCAAGAGAATGATCGATCTCTCAGTTTGATTGATCTCTCAGTCAGTTCTCTTGAGCTTTCCTTTTTTACCTTGATCTTTCAATTAATTTGATCTTTCATTCATTTTTCTTGATCTTTCATTCATTTTTCTTGATCTTTCACTCCATTTCCTTGATCATTCCTAAATCCTTGGTACATTAGTGTTATTTCGTATAAATTCACACCGAAATTCAGTCCCGAGTCGGTCCATGTCAGACGACTGAGCTCTGGTGCACAAGCAACCTTAAATCTAACAATGACGACGTGATTGAATCTCACCAACGACAAGTTCAACCGATAACGGTTCCTTATAATACTTGCTCTCTTTAGAGACATGTCTCAAATGAGAATTTGTATTACTTGAACAAAGAGTTAACGAGGGAGTCCACTCAACTCCCCCTTTGGGTTTAATTAGGGTTAACTCGGATTTTGAAGAGAGAAGATTTGCTTCCCTAAGAGCAAGTCCAATGTTTCGTATAATAGAAATGTAATGCTTTGTGCATTGATTTTGACTACAATTCTATAATACATTTTTTTATGGCCCATGGACCTTTCTGTTAGAGCAAGTCTAATAGACACTCCAAAAATTTCTACAAAATGGGGATTGAAAATCCATAATCTCCATAATTTTTTTGTTTAACTATACAACAAATTCCCCATTTTGTACACTCAAACATTTATTACCATAATAATGATCATATTTACCAATACAATGATAGATTACCTTAACCATCTTAAAGAGTAATGTAATATATATATATATATATATATATATATATATATTATACATACAAATACAAAAATTGAATAGATCTTAATAATGATTTATTTACTTGAAATAGGTAAAATCTCCATTTTCCTCCAAATTCTACAAAATGGAGTAGTTGTTGGATTTGCTCTTATGAGAAGGTTTTGAGTGAGACCATCCTATCATAAGCTTATGGTAGGACGAATGCTAGTTCATGTGTTTATTAGATTTGTTCGTGTGTTTAGAAGTTTTGTTTGCCTTTCTAGTTTAATTAGTTCATTTACACATGAACACAATTTATGGTAAACAAAGGTTCGAAACACACGAACAAATCTAGTAAACACATGAACTACCATTCGTCCTACAACATTTCTAAAATTTTATTATTAGGTATTTAATATATTTATTTACCTTTTATGAGAAAATTAAATTCTGCCTATTGGAAATTTTCCTCAAGAAGTTCTGTGGGATAAATCATGAAACTGATGAAGAGATGGGAAGATATCTATTACTAAAACATGAAAATTCCTCTAGAAAATATGTAGATCGTGATCGAGTTGCTGCTGCCTCACGTTTGAATCAAGATAATTTCTCTACCCAACCAATTTTTGATAGTGATTTTTTCAGGAGAAGGTTTCGAATGAGGAAACTCTCCAGCATTGATTACCATCTAGGGTTATGCTAGGGTCATTACTCTCTAGGATTAGTGATTGTTTCAAAATTTTCACCAATATGTCTTTTAACTCATGATCATTACTATCTAGGATTCATGGGCTCATTAGGATTGACTAGATGAATTCCTCTTCTCATAATAATACAGTCCACATGCTTCTGATCCCCTCTCTTTTGCAGGTTGAGGAATGTCCAGTCACAACTCTCATCATATATGGTGCTCTAGTCTAGGCCAATTTCTTCACTAGTACTCTTGGTGCTCTGAACAGCTCTTCCAAAGTCTGATTCTTCCACCATTGCTCAAACTAGGAATATCAGCTACTGGGGATGACTAATAAGTCATCTGTTTTGGAATTGCTCTCTAAGTTTTGGAACTGTTCCAAAACTTAGAGACCACCTTCATCATTTTGTGGTTGCTGAGAAACTGCAATTGCAATACTAGTCATTTTTCCATTAATCTAAATTCATAAGCCCCACAAATGAAAATAAATGTAAAATTTCAATCATTTTACATCGAATATTAAACTCAATTAGTAAGTAAATAACAATATGTGATTATTGTTGAGGTCACTGTAGTCTATTCTAACACTGTTGAGTAACAATGCTTTTAATTTTCATAACAATGCTTTTTTCATGCTAACAAAAGTACAAAACCCAAACAAAGCTTCCTCTTTTTCCCGATAGTATGTCTAATCAGTTTTAGTGAGTTTTTGTAAACTAATTAATCGGTGTGGTCCACTATGGCTATTTTTTGGATGTAATTGTAACGCGGAGAGAAAAATTAGAAATAATCGTGTCGATCCATTTTTGTGAGATAAATTGACACATTATGGCATCTGCGCTTAAGTTTTTGAATAATTAACTTAACAACAAGCATCTGCGCTTGTTCTATGACTTTACACTTTTTTTTGGGAAAAATCCTCACGTACGTACATACCCTTGATCTCTTTTTGAAGCATCTTAGTTGCATTGGGAACTCGCGACTTGTCCAGGCTGCAGGTTAGTTACCAAGTTACACAGTTGTGAAAGCACTTTACATGTTGTTTCCAGGCTGTTGAATGTTGTTTACAGAATCACCAAGGAAATCACCAACATTCAACAGCCTGGAAACAACATGTAAAGTAATTTTTACATCCATGCGTAGCTGAGTACTAACTCCACATCTTGAAACCATAACGAACCCAAAGCGTTAAGTGGTTATTTAAGATCTCCCCGAGTTTTATCGTCACATGGATGTTTTTAAAACTAGGTGATTTAACTGAGTTTATACCTTTACACACCTAAAATTAGTTTAAAGAAACTTATACACTGAATAAGAAATAATTATTGAACAACCCTTTCACTGTATATTGAACTGTAAAACAGAACCAAGCACAGATTAACTCAGAATTCTAATTTTTTCTTGATTTAAATCTTTGGGATAAACCTAATCTCAAGTCTACTACCAAAGATGATCAAGTCTTATTAGGTCTCTTAAGAATATAATCAAAAGAAATTCATACCTGCTTGAAAACAAGCATCTGAGTCCTAACTTGGGCACGGTGGTCAACATAGTTGTGCGCCATCATGGATGAGTACGTTTTGAAGTACTTCTTCTTTGGATTGCACAGGTAGCAACGGACACTTGGTCCGTTGCCTGCAACCAAACCACCAGGCGCTCCCTCGGCTCCACCAGGCGCACCTTCGGCTCCACCAGGCGCACCTTCGGCTCCACCAGGCGCTCCTTCGGAGCCACCAACAGGAGCAGCTGTTAACAGCGCTTTCCATTGCTCAGCTTTCACACGACGCTCTGCAAAAACAAAACATATAAAATCGAAAATAATCGAAATCAGTATATACACAAATTGAAAACCCTAAATGGGAAGTTTGGAAACTAAATTAGGAAAACAAATCATATAAATCTTTGAATTGATTACCCTCGTTAGCCGCAATCTTTTCCTCGTTCATAGCGATGCGCTTAAGCCTGATCTGTCGCTTGCTCACCATGATTCAGATCGTCGGATTTGGGATCGGGATGTACAATCGCGATGCCGTTCCCAGTTGTGAAAGCACTTTACATGTTGTGTATATTCTGGGTACCAAGGAAATCACCAACATTCAACAGCCTGGAACATGTGTATATTTTGTAAACAACATTCAACAGCCTGGAAATCACCAACATTCAACAGCCTGGAAACAACATGTAAAGTGCTTTCACAACTGTGTAACTTGGTAACTAACCTGCAGCCTGGACAAGTCGCGAGTTCCCAATGCAACTAAGATGCTTCAAAAAGAGATCAAGGGTATGTACGTACGTGAGGATTTTTCCCAAAAAAAAGTGTAAAGTCATAGAACAAGCGCGGATGCTTGTTGTTAAGTTAATTATTCAAAAACTTAAGCGCAGATGCCATAATGTGTCAATTTATCTCACAAAAATGGATCGACACGATTATTTCTAATTTTTCTCTCCGCGTTACAATTACATCCAAAAAATAGCCATAGTGGACCACACCGATTAATTAGTTTACAAAAACTCACTAAAACTGATTAGACATACTATCGGGAAAAAGAGGAAGCTTTGTTTGGGTTTTGTACTTTTGTTAGCATGAAAAAAGCATTGTTATGAAAATTAAAAGCATTGTTACTCAACAACAGTGTTAGAATAGACTACAGTGACCTCAACAATAATCACATATTGCTATTTACTTACTAATTGAGTTTAATATTCGATGTAAAATGATTGAAATTTTACATTTATTTTCATTTGTGGGGCTTATGAATTTAGATTAATGGAAAAATGGCTAGTATTGCAATTGCAGTTTCTCAGCAACCACAAAATCTTGTGAACTGTTCCAAAACTTAGAGAGCAGTTCCAAAACAGATGACTTATTAGCACTAGTGCAGGAACATAGAGTTTAAGGCGGTTATTTTGAGAATGCAAGGCGGTTTTGAACCGCCGTCTCTGGTTGAGCCGTGCATTGTTGCACGGCGGTTTTCTTGTATTTAAACCGCCGTGTAAATCTAACGAGTTCATTATCCGATTAAGTCCAAATTACGAATTCGTTAAACAATAAAACTGTAAGCCTGGCGAACTCAGCCGATTATGAAAGTAATGACATCGTACATTACTTAAAGAGTGGTTAAGATGTTGAAATTCGTTAACTGTAATATGGACATTTACGAAATCGTCTTTAAAACCTGTAGGCTTTCGTCAGCTAAATATTTGAAACGAGTTCGTTTGTTAGAGAATGGGAACGATATCGTAAATCAAGAACTCTGACGAAATCGTTAGATCGAAAAACAAATGACCGAATTTACGAGTTCTTTAAAGTTGAAGGATGATATGGGTATGATTTACGACATCTGGACATATTTTTAGGTTACGAACCGGGAAGTAATCCGGGAGACCCCCAGTCTTGGATGTGGCAAATGGTAACTAATTCGTCATGTGTTAAGATGTTTTAACGAATTCGTTTGTTTGCAAAAACCTTTTTTCCAACCGAAATCTGGGCAGGGTAATGAGCTCGTTAAAGTGCCAGAATATCATTATTAAATTGAATCTGAATATAAATACAGTATAACTTCTACGGGCTAACTTGATTATAAAGAGAATGCATGAAAGATCACGACTTCATTATTCACAATACAAGTACAATACTAGATAAAATAATAAGCGTCGAACACAAGTTTAGTTCTATCATGAACACAAGTTTCCATAAATTAAACTACACTAACAAAACCCCTTGAACTGCCTTAAAAAAACTACCATCTACATCACTTGTGGTACAAAACCTCATCTGACCACCATCTCCACGCTCGCTGCAAGAAAAAATAACACAAAGGTTTTACATCTATACAATTCATATTATCAAAACGACAAAAACTTTACAAATTCACTACTGGAATAAAATCCAGCATAATAATTTAAATTCCTAAATTTTCAACCATATGAATCATATCAATAAACTATTTCTGTCTCAACACATATTGTGACATTGACAACATTTTTTACATTTAAGTATAGCATTTCTTTCTTTACAGCATCATCACAACTCATTCAGAAAGACAACAATTAGATATGCATATATTCCCTTATATGTCACAACAAAGTGATAACTCACTTCATCATCAACAACAATAGAAAGCAAGCATTAAAAGAAGAGAACGAAAAAGTGTTTTCCATTTGGTATCGAAATGAGCTGCTTAATCCAATACTTATCCATGATAAATCGTTTACTCCCAGCCCAAAATTACCACCACTCTCATGCACTATTTTCACCACACACAAAAAAAAACATAACTTAAATTTGCTATACATAAAAAGTTTAATGACGAAATACATAACTTAATATTCATGCTTGTACCCAAATACTCAAAACTAGCTATCCCATCTTTTAGCTTAAATTAGTAAGCCGGTAGAAAGCCTCACACTTCCATGCCCATGATCTCAAACAATTATTGATTCAACAATCTTTGAGAAGAAAAAAACAATTAAAAGAAGATAAAAGATCTAACCCGAGAAGCTCACGGCGAGACCTAGAGAATACTAGGAAGAGAGAGAAGAGAAAACATGTTGGCTTAGACAAATTATCAAACACTTGCTATGCATTAGTAAATTAGTTTAATTCTACATCTACGAGAAATAGCACAATATGATAACAATAAAAAGGAATTGATTTGAACAGAAGAGAAGAGAGTGAGGAAAGAGATACACGCCCGGGCTCAATCAGACGATGGTGCGGGCTCAATCAAGCGGCAGTGCGGCCTCAATTACCACAGTCTGAATCTCCTGGGATGGATGAGGGAAACGATAAAGGTGATGTACAGGTTGATAGGTTAAGCAATAAAAACAAAGTGAAGATCCTGGAATCCGAGTGATTACCTGAACACAATCGGGAGATGGTAAGGGCAACGACGACAGCACGTTCTGGCGTATCAGTTTTTAGCATAGGGTTTAATATATGGGGAATAAGACATGTATTTATAGTCCAGTATGTTACGAAATCCAGAAATCGTCAACCTTATATTATAGGGAGACGAATTCGTAAACCCGTACTACATGGTAATGAACTCGTAAGATATAGAATTCCTAACAATTTTTTTGGCTAAGTGTAGCTGATAGAGAATTTGAATAACGAAATAGTAAAATACATTAAAGATATCTAATGAAGTCGTAGTGATACATGGGTTTAGGGGTTTTAACTTTCAATTAGTTGAACTCAAATTTGTTAATGACTATAGAAAGTCAAATAAGATTAAACGTTTGATTAGTTGAACTCAATTTATATAGTTACCGACTAAATACATATATAGAGTCAAGTTAACAGCTGACCTTTGAGTTTTTATTAGCATTTATAGAAAATCAATTAAGTTTTGAACTTTCATTACTTATCTTCTTTAAAAATTCAAGTAAGAGTTCAACTCTAATTAGTGAAATTCGATTTAGTTAATTGTGTAGTGTCTGTACAAAGTGTTGAACTTTCACTATAGTTAAACTCATTTTACTTAGTGCCTTTAGAAAATCAAGTAAGAGTTTAATTCTGATTAATTATTTACACTCAATTGAGCTATAAGTGTTTATATAAATTGAGTTAAATATTAGTTGGATTCCTATAGAAATTAACCAAGTTGAGTTTAACCAGTAGTAACAGAATAAACACTAACAACTAAACTGATTCTAATTGGACAAAGATCAACCATTACCTGAATTTCTGTTAATACTTATCAAATTAAGTTAAACTGTAGTTGGATTTTTATAAATACTAACCAAATTAAGTTAAACAACAGTAGCAGTATAAATACTAACAACTAAATTGAGTATTTCGGCAATTAATTACGGTATACTAATTAAATTAAGTTAAATTTTAGTTGGATTTCTATAGATACTAACCAAATTGATTTTAGACATTAGTAACATCATAATCACTAACAACTAAACTAAGTGTAACTAGAAAAAGTCAATCATTTAATACTAATTAAATGAAGTAAAGATTAGTCTGATTACTAAATTGAGTTTAACCAATCATAGTATGACCTTAAATAACTAAATTGAGTTTAACTAAACAAAGATCAAATGTGAACCCCAAACCTGAAACCCTAAGCCATGTAATCTTACAATTTCCTTACCCAACTTTAGTGGGTTTTACGATTTCGTTACCTTAAGGCCGAAGTGTGATTTTGATGAGATCCTGGTAAGGTAACAAATTCGTAACTCTGTCTCTAGAGGTTACACATTCTTTAAATGTGAAAAAATTTCGGGGTTAAGAAATCGAATACTCCGTCAGATACCCAATCAAACAGAACGAAATCGTTAACATTAAATAGACTGCTAACAGATTCTTCACAGCCACAGTGTTTTAATTCATTATTATTAATAAATAATACTAATTTTTTGTTAGCTAATTAATTTAATTCATGACTATTGTGGCTAACGAAATCATTGATTTGTAACCAACCTTCAACGAGTTCGTTTATGTCGACAATGTTGGTCTTTACCTTCAAATTAACCAATCTAACTATATCGTTGTTAATATATTGAAACTAACGAAATCGTGTTTGTCACCAATGTTGGTCTTTACGAGTTCGTTTTTATCGACAATGTTGGTCTTTACCTTCAAAGTAATCATTCTAACTAATTCTTTACTAATATATTGAAACTAACGAATTCATTTTTGTTAACGATACTGGTCTTTCCCTTCAAAGTAACTAATCTAACTAATTCGTTATTAATATATTGAAACTCATGAATTCGTGTTTGTCACCAATGCTGGTTTTCACAAGTTCATTTTTGTCGACAGTGTTGATTTTTACCTTCAAAGTAACCATTCTAACTAATTCTTTACTAATATATTGAAACTAACGAATTCATTTTCGTCAACGATAATGGTCTTTACCTACAAAGTAAACCTTTTAACTATATCGTTTTTAATAACTAGAAGCTAACTAAATCGTTATTAAAGACAACATTGGTCTTTACCTTTAAAGTAAAGGGGCTAACGAATTCGTTGATTATAAAGTGACATTAACGATTTCGTTAACGTAATTGCACGGCGGTTTAAAAAAGTATGGCATAACCGCCGTGCATCGACGCCTTGTATCGGCCACTTTGCACTAGTGTAGTCATCCCCAGTAGCTGATATTCCTATTTTGAGCAATGGTGGAAGAATCAGACTTTGGGAGAGATGTTCAGAGCACCAAGAGTACTAGTGAAGAAATTGGCCTAGACTAGAGCACCATATATGATGAGAGTTGTGACTGGACATTCCTCAACCTGCAAAAGAGAGGGGATCAGAAGCGCATGTGGACTGTATTATTATGAGAAGAGGAATTCATGTGGTCAATCCTAATGAGCCCCTGAATCCTAGATAGTAATGATCATGAGTTAAAAGACATATTTGTGAAAATTTTGAAAAAATCACTAATCCTAGAGAGTAATGACCCTAGCATAACCCTAGATGGTAATCAATGCTGGAGAGTTTCCTTATTCGAAACCTTTTCCTGAAAAAATCACTATCAAAAATTGGTTGGGTAGAGAAATTATCTTGATTCAAACGTGAGGCAGCAGCAACTCGATCACGATATACATATTTTCTAGAGGAATTTTCATGTTTTAGTAATAGATATCTTCCCATCTCTTCATCAGTTTCATGATTCATCCCACAGAACTTCTTGAGGAAAATTTCCAATAGGCAGAATTTAATTTTCTCATAAAAGGTAAATAAATATATTAAATACCTAATAATAAAATTTTAGAAATGTTGTAGGACGAATGGTAGTTCATGTGTTTACTAGATTTGTTCGTGTGTTTCGAACCTTTGTTTACCATAAATTGTGTTCATGTGTAAATGAACTAATTAAACTAGAAAGGCAAACAAAGCTTCTAAACACACGAACAAATCTAATAAACACATGAACTAGCATTCTTCCTACCATAAGTTTATGGTAGGATGGTCTCACTCAAAACCTTCTCATAAGAGCAAATCCAACAACTACTCCATTTTGTAGAATTTGGAGGAAAATGGAGATTTTACCTATTTCAAGTAAATAAATCATTATTAAGATCTATTCAATTTATTTTTGTATTTGTATGTATAATATATATATTACATTACTCTTTAAAATGGTTAAGGTAATCTATCATTGTATTGGTAAATATGATCATTATTATGGTAATAAATGTTTAACTGGATATATAAAAGAATGAAAGGAGAAAGATTAAAGAAAGAGATGAGTAAAACAAACATTGTGGAAGGATAAAAGTTGGTTATTAAATTAAAGATGGAATTTACCGTAAAAAGTTAAAAAAGTTATTTTTGCGTTGTATTAGCGTAGAATCTTTTTAAAAGATCTCATCCGCTATTCTTTACAACCAATATATTACATTTAAGTGCAGCTAATTAATTGAACAGTCAACGATGATTTCAGTTATACTATATGTTTTCATATCCTAAAAATTGATGGAGCATATCGAAAAACGGTTTGACCATATCGGGCGAAAAACTAGTATAAAAAGGAATACAAGACAGGAAGAAATGTGTGCGCCCTAAACCAGAAACCATGGGAAACCCTAAATCCCATATTATCGTAGCCATTTTTTTGCCTCTGTTTTTGTTTGCTACTGAAAGTCATGCAGTCTCACGCTCAAGAAAGCTTTTTGTAACCATACATAGAACAGTTCCCACCGGTCCTAATCCGGCTGAACCGCCGGAATCTCCACCGACCGCCGATGTGGACAGACTGGTTCCGACTGGTCCGAACCCTGAAGAGCCACCGGAATCCCCACCTGTGCCAGAAGTCGATGTTGACAGACTCGTCCCGACGGGTCCGAACCCTGAAGAGCAGCCGGAATCCCCACCTGTGCCGGAAGTCGATGTTGACAGACTGGTCCCGACGGGCCCGAACCCGGAAGAGCCACCGGAATCCCCACCTGTGCCGGAAGTCGATGTTGACAGACTAGTCCCGACGGGTCCAAACCCGGAAGAGCCGCCGGAATCCCCACTTGTGCCGGAAGTCGATATTGACAGACTGGTCCCAACCGGCCCCAACCCGGAAGAGCCGCCGGAATCCCCACCGGTGCCAGAAGTCGATATTGACAGACTAGTCCCGACAGGCCCAAACCCGGAAGAGCCACCGGAATCTCCACCTGTGCCGGAAGTCGATGTTGACAGACTAGTTCCGACTGGCCCGAACCCGGAAGAGCCACCGGAATCTCCACCAATGCCAGAAGTCGTTGATAAACTTGGTTCCTAGATGTCCGATAACCTTCAGCATTCAAACTCATTTAGGTCATTTGTTACATTTTTTATATTTTTATACCCTTCTCCTCATGTTTTACATTTCATGTAAATTCGAATGCTGAATAAACAAATGTTATTTTATATATTATCATAAATACTGAAGAATAAAGGAAGGGAAATGAATCCATTTCAAAATTAAAACGAATCGAAATGAATCAAAAACTTTAAATGGGCGTAATTATAGAGAGCCAGCCTCCATTCTTATTAATCAATTGTTATAATTAAGTTCCATTTTTAGATTTCAACGTAACAAAATAACCGGTACTCCAAAAAAATTTAAATTGAGTTTAGTAAAAAATTAATAGTCAAATTAAATTTGGTTTGCTTAATTAGCTTGAACTTAATGTAATAAGAAATAACCTCAAGAAACACAACATTTACCAAATCTTTGAGCCCCTATATAAATATATTTAGAAATGCCCAATTATTTAACATAAAAAATATACTTAATTTTGTTTAGGATCACTCTAGAATGTTTACAATAATTTTAAGAAAATCATTATAATAACATCTAACTTTGATTAATTATATATTACCTAATCCATTGGATGATGTTAATATAATAATCATATGATAAATTTGTTTACCATGAATGAATTATGTATTTTTACAATTACAATAAAGCCCTGTTTGCCAGAACTTATCTGTAGATCGGTTCAGTCCAGTTCTGTTATGTTCAGTAAAAATGTAATTTGATGAAATTTAGGTTATGTTGATTCCATTTTTCAATACATTAATTTTACATCAATTCAGTTCAATTCAATTCAATTCAGTTCAGTTCAGTACATCAAGAAATAAGTTCTAACAAACAGGGTTTAAGTGAAATCAAAGATTTATTATTGCACATCTAGATTTTTAATTAGTAGCTCTTTTAGCTGAAATTGAAGATATTGGTAGTGGCTATTACAAAACAGGCGTTTAATATCCCGTTTATAGAAAAGTGAGTAACAAAAAAAACGTGGTTAATTACTAGTCAAATAGTATTGGAGAAACTTAACCAGCTGATTCATAAGGCAAGAAAATGCATGAGCAAAACATATATTTTAGTTCTTATATATATATTAAATATCACAAGGAACACACAAATGGAGTAAATAGTCACATCACCTCAATAAGTTCATCTTCATTTTTCCAATCCTCACAATTAGCTTCAAGATCTCAATTTTGAAGATCCAGCGAAAAGATCCCATTTACCTTCAGCATTCAGGTTTGTGATTTTCCTAATCGATTTGCTGCATTTGTGATCTTGTATAAGATTTCTTATTCAAAAACTTATCTATGTATAACACAAAATCTTGTAAAGTACACATTTTAATATTTGGATCTCAATTTTGAAGATCGATCGTTGTTGCGGTTCCGGCGAGAAGATCCGGCCGGTGTCTCATTTACACATTTACATCCAGGTATGTGATCTTGCCTGATCGATTTGATGCATTTGTGATCTTGCATGTATTAGATTCGATAGTTCTGAAAGTTCTCATTCTATTACTTTACTACGAATAACACAAAATCTTGTAAATTACTGCTCTATATACCGTATATATATATATATACACTAATTAATTAGGTTTTTTTGGTAAAATTGGATTTTATAGCGAATCCCTGAAACGAGTGAGTCCTAGGCATGGCGTTCACTTACATTTGCTAGCTACTTGAGAACATCTTTTTTCTTGTTGTTGAACTTGTTCTAAGTTGTATGGAGTTTGCAATGTGAACACTCAAATTTTAGGCTTATATGATGCAAATAGGTTTTGAAGTGGATGGTATTAAAAAGGAAAAAGGAAAAAGGAAAAATGAAAAATTAACAAATATGAATTAATAATTAATGGCATAGATATATACCTGAATTACTTTTTATACTTTTTAATAGTCTTTACACTCATGTTTTGGTCAAAGGAATTCAATTTCAATCATAAATTTTAAATAATATTTACTCCTTTGACTAAAATGTTTAAAAAAGACTCTAACATCTAATAAGATAATAATATAAATTATTGAATGCAGTTTTCGTAATTACTTATTTCCGTATGTGATTTTTGTTAAAGACTTTAAGGTGTGACATATGTTGAATGCATTCATAATATGTGAGATCGGTTGTATCAACCGTGCCTTACTTATCTAGTATTATTATGTTTACTAGAATCATTTTTTTTTTATTGACACTCTATTATTCATTATAGTTATTATTGCATGTTTAACTAAAAATTTGAAGTAATAATAACATTATATATAGTTTAGGATACTTTTTTAAAAGTATTTCTAAATATCAAAATCTTAAATTTAGTTGATATACGTAATTAAAATTATTGATAGTCAAACTTGCTGTTATATAGTATTTTGGTCAAACACTACCAATAAAGCAGAACCATAAGGAGTCATATTTCATAAAGGTGTCACTCTATCGATTTGGTTTCATTTGTACTGATTATTTTCTTTGTATTTAGTGCCTATCTTCAACCTTAATTCACAACATAGGAATTGTGGTTTTAGAGGAAAAAGAATAACAAGTTGGTTAATTTGATTCAAACAGCATGTTTCTTAACTGGATGTTTTCCAGTTTTTTGCAGACTCAACAATGGCTAGGAGGAAGGTAAAGTTAGCCTACATTGCCAAGGCTTCGGTTCGGCGAAAGTGCTACAACAACAGGAAGAAATGCCTGATCAAAAAAGCCAGCGAGGTCAGCACACTGTGCGGTATCAACCCGTGTGTCATCGTCGGGCCATACCAGGATCAGGCGGGCCATACCAGGATCAGGCAACCGAGCTCTGGCCTGATCGCGATGGAGTCCAGCAAGTGGTCTCCAGGTTCAGGAGCGTGCCTGAACATGAGCAGACCAGAAAAATGGAGAGCCATGTAAGTATTTCATACATATCTGGTTTATTTTATAGCTATATTAGTGTTATACACATATTAATTACTCTGTTTCACATTTTGAATCAGGCGAGCTTCAGGGAAAAGAGGATGGCGAAGGCCACTGAGAAGCTGGTGGAGCTCGAGAAGCAAAACCGGAAGATGCAGATATCGGATGTTATGTACACACTGGATCACCAGAGCTTGACCAGGCCTGAGGATTTGAGTGAGCTGTTGATGATGGTTGAGCAGAAGCTCAAGGAGATTGACATCGGGATAGAAGCGATGAGCAACCCCATCCTGCCTGCCACCTCCTCCTCCGGCAGAGGCGGTGCCAGTTGAGGGCTTGGATGGCCTTAGCGACTGTGATGATGATATTGATAGCATATGATCCATTTTCCCAAATTGATTGGAGTTCTCTTTAGAAATTCTTGCGTGGATTGAAAAACAGAACTTATATATTCTTGTTTCAACTTTGAATAATGTTACTTTTTTGTTATAGTTAACTTGTCAATCATCATTTCTGTTACATTTCTATGCTTTTCCACTTATGTTAGTTTTTGAATGAACTTTTACCTCTAGAGTCTAGAGTAACCAAAATCATAATTAGTAACCTCCTTTATCATTGATTCATTATAACACAGTGCGGGATGTCTATACAATCCGAGTACACACCTATAATCCCCTCTAACAGAATGACAACATTCGGGGACAAAAGATTTTCTGAACTACAGGTTGTAAAGTAGAATAAGTAATGAAGAATCTATGATCAACATGGGGTGGAAAACCTAAAGATGATCATCCATGGGTGTGAAGCCGGCAGTTTTGTTGCTACTAGCAACACGGTGACCAACAAAGACCGAAATGCAGAAAGCAACAAAGGAAAGGAGCAGAGCAAACCCACTAGCAGCACCCCAGGCGCTGTTTCCTGATCCTCCTTGTCTAACCGGTGAAGAAGAGCCGGGACCCACATCCAGGGACACCCAATCACAGCTGATAGAATAATGCGCCGATCCATGCCACGGATTTCCATCAGCCGGGTACCAAAATGCAGCCGAGAACTTGCTTGTTTGACCGATTGTGAATTGTACATCCTACATTCAGAATTACGGGTTCAGCAGTGCATTCAAGTTTTTCAAAGTATCTTCTAAATATGTTGTGAACTACTAAGTCTAAATGAATATACCTGCTGGAGACGATCCATGGTTCTTAGAGGTCTGGAAAACTCAAAGTAGTATGTGCCCTTCTTGCCAGCTGATGCATATGGACTGTCCTCTTCTAGAAAACCTGTAGCACAGTGAAATGTGTAAGCTTAGAAGAAAGTTGACAGTTCATTGACACATTATTAAGAGATACGAGCTGTATTCATCAAAACAAAAAAATTTAATTGGTGGAAAGAGATGTGGAAAAGATCAGAATCGATGCATTATGAGCACGAGTCTCAAGAAAACAATGCCAACCAGTTGAATTACTTTTGAACAAGTATTCCAAGAAGTACTTTTTAACGCTCATCACACTGAGGCCACGTGATATAGAAGAGACCTCGAGATGAATATAACAAGAAAAAAAAAACATATTGAATTCCAATGAGTCCGCGGATGGAAAGTCGTGATTATAATATTCACCTGTGTGGGTAGTAAAACTGCTGTGCCACCATGCACCCCTCCAATCATTTTGTGCTGTTGAGTCATTTCCTGCAAATAATATAAAAATAACAAAATGTAGGGAATGGTAAATACTTAATATCACTGCTTAATAAACCATCAACAGTTTACGGACTGGTATTGTGACCTAAACAGAGACCATACAACAAGATCATTCGAGAAATTTGAGCTCATTGTCCATTATGTGTTTAAGATTCACAACCATGACACGCGATAGCAGCGAAAAAGTTCAACACTAACTCATGATAGAGCAATAGCATAACACATATCCACCTAAAGGAATGAACACCAAACAGAATTATTCTCCTATAGTTTAAGAAACCCTGAAGATCTTTTTGACCACACGTAACTAAACATGAGCTAAGACGCAAATTTTCACACTTATGACTCCTGCAAGAGTTCATCAACTTTACTTCACCAGATACGATTTTAATTCCATATCCCTAATACATTACTGGGAAGAGTATATTTGTAATCTCAAAAATTACCTGCAGAATTGACCCCATCTAGATACCTGCAGTGGGGGTTCCAAGCATACAAGTCAACTAGATGACCAAACCTGTTTCAGAAAAACGACACTAATACATCAAAACATACACTAATTACCAACAGGTTTGACAATAATCCTCATCAAAAACTACCTGTCGCCACCATTTCCCTCCTGGTTGTTTGTTGGATTGCCACCATATAACCGACCAGGAACAGCAGTTCCAATGGCGAAGTGCATGATGTCAACTTCATATCCTCGGCAACTCTTGCTATTGCAGGTATCTGGAGATTCTTTGCACCCTCCCATCTAGTTCAATCAAGTGGAATTAATAGTTTAGCATATAAAGATAAGTGAATTAATATAAGAATTGCATAACTGATAAACTTCAAACATAAAAGGAAGAAAAACGAATTTAAATAACTTCAATTCAAATTCAAATCCATAAAATATAATTCACTGCTTACTCTGTGATAGGAAGCACTGTCACCGACTTGAAACATCAATGCCACTGAAGGGCATCCGTAACCCTTTCTGCACCACAAGATAACCTCAATATTACATTCGGAAACCATTTAGGGAACATTCTCTAAGTAGTTAATGAATAAATGAAAGTGGATAAATAAATGCCAAGCAGCTATAAATGTTTTGATAAATTCAGTATGATTACTCCGATTCTCACTTTTATCATATTTCCTTGACAAAGAGCAATACAGGCATACATTCTTTTCCATGAGCATCCTTTGGTAAATAACAATTTTTAGTAATATAAAAATCAGTAGGAAATAATAAACACACTAGAATATAAGATTACTGCAAACTGTTCTCTTTAAAATAACTCTTGACAAACAAAAACAATCCGTTTGTGTTACAATTTCACCTGTAGCATCTGGCTTTTAATCTCTTAAAACTAACTATTCCTTCCTATAGTCATAAGGAAGTATACATGACCTGTAATAAGTCAAGTCAACCCACATTCATGCATCAGCCCAGTCCTTATGAAACTGGTTGGTCAGTTACATTAAATCTTTATCTCTGAAGCTGAGATGACTTGTTCTTGATCTCAGCAATTAACTACGCAAATTTTAACAAATCCTGATAATTGTTGTGATATAATATATACAAATTGTTTAACAGTCTATTTTTTGACTCATAAAAGTTATTTTTAACCTATACAGAATAAATAAAAATGCATTACCATACACATGCCATATTCACTCCCTTGAAGCCAAACAATAGCATTATAAAACAACTGATGACGACAGCAACGTTTATGTACCATTACATGGGGGGTTTCACATTAAAAATTGGTCTATTGCCCACAACGATCATCCAATTATCATAGGTAGGTGGGAGCTAACTAGTGCCCTGATATGACATAAAATGTATTAAATATCTAAAATAATACTGGGTACTGGGTAGTAACTCTAGTTCAAGATATGACATCAGTTTGGCATTATGACAAGAAGGTAAGACTTAGAGTTATCAGTTTGGCATTATAACCAGAGTGTGCATATCTATTTACTTATATAATTATATTTGCAATGATATAATAAAGATATCCAATGAATCCCAGATATGAGCATACATATAACGTTGTTGCAAACCTAAATAACTAAAAGTGCACATTTTTTGACAGGTTAATATTACATCCTATATCTTCCATTCAGATTAAGAATGAGAGCAAGGATCTGATCCTCTTCATTTGTTTCCTTCTTCCCTACTTCTTTCTTAAAACAAATCAACTGCGCATTTCTTAAATTACCATTTCCATGGTTTATCCCAGCTCTCTTTTTCTTCTTATGCTTCAACGATTAGGTTTCAAGTTACAAATTCACCGTAAAAGCGCCATAACCTCATATTTTTTCGCAGTCCACACATTCGATTTCAAAATTTTAAAATCAAACCTACTAAGAAGACACCTCAACCTTAAAATAAAACCACTCATCACAGCTCTAACAAATTTAGTTTATCTGAAGAAAATAACTTCCACACACATATCTATTTGAGGAAAGCAAAAAAAGGTTACCATTAAAAGCATGAAATGCCAATAAGTGCACAACTAAAAAAATATGAGATTTGACACACCATTAGCAAAAGTGATTTCTCATACTAATACAAAAACAAAAGCAAAGACTAACCCTTTTGAATAGGCATAGTTACCATCTACTTGCACCATGAAGAACACATCCTTCCCATCATGCAAAGCCTATGATTGACAATTGACACACATAAGCCACATAATCAAACTACAATCAACAATATGTAGTCAAAGCATGAGTCAAAGTCAGCTATGCAAACCAACCTTAACGGTCATCTTTCCGCCCTTGTAGGCCTTATCCTGATCTGGGTCAAGCGCGGGGAGGAGAGGGAAATCGAACCCGTAGATATCCTCCCAGTCGTCGGCATGACCGTCGAGAGTGATAAGTCCCGGTCGGAACTGGGCGGTGACTCGCGATTCCGAGTCAGAATCACAGTGCCACTCGCCGGACTCTTGGTGGGCCGCAGCGAGCTGGGCTCGGTGGTAGACTAAGGCGGCAAGGAGGAGCAGAAGGAGGAGGCGGTAAGGTGAAAGCAGCGGCATTTCTGTGGCGGACGGCGTCGTCTCGCCGGAGGATTATTTCAGGATTTCGTCGTTGTGGTGAATTGAAGTAGCCGCCAAGAAGAAATCGAGGACTGGGAAATTTTACTGGACGAAGCTTTGGAAAAGTATAAAAGTATGCAGCTGAATTTTCTTGGATGTTTCTCTTGATTGGCCGGTGGCTAAAAAGGAGTATAAATGTTCCTCAAATCAAATTTTGGTCAAGTAAATGGAATTTTGTTATATATGTAACATTCACACTAGTATTGGGTGTCAATAATTTTTTCAATTTTGCATTTAATAGTTTCTATAAAATTCATATATTAAGATTCTGGTTGTGCAACACAAAATGAATGATCAAGAACTCAAGAGAAACATTTTCAAAGATATATTTGATCATATGATTTGTTCCCCCAATTGTTTCCGGTTCTCATTCTAATATTTGCATGCTTGCCTTGACTAGATATGGTCGTTTTCTCAAAAATAAGATTTGAGCGGTCATCTTCTCGGGTCCAATAAATAAGTGACTTCATGATGGTGAACACTATCAACTGATTGTTTGATAAAGTTTACGTTAGTAGACATACTGCCTTCTTGCATTGAATGGTTTAGATACCATATTATCTTATAAAGGCAAACGAACCAAATTTTACACCAAAAAGAATATTCCATTATATACTATTCAAAATATTTTTTTATTACTTTCTTTTACTTTTATTTTATGTTATAATTGAAACAAAAATAATATAATTAAGTTTTAGCTACTATGCATTTTATCACATTACTTAGGACTCCAATAATTCAATTTAAATTACTAGTTAAATGGTACATAAAACTTTAATATCAAAATTGTATTTGATTTATATATGCGAAATAATCACTTGAACTTATCCAATTTTATTTCATTAATTATGAAAGTCACTGAATATATGTAATAATAAAATATATGTATTCATTGATTCAAATTTTAAATATGTTAAATGCATTTTACTAAACTCAAATTATTTTAGATCATAAATAGTTATTATTTTATCAATTACTAATACTATAAAAATCTAAAAATAAAAAGAATAAAACAAAAAGGAAAACGTTGAAGTTCTGAATAAAACAAAACAACAAAATGGTAAACGATGAAGGCCAAAGAAAAGAAATGGAAGTAAAGATTCAAACTTGGGAATAAAATATACATTCTTTATATATAGCGTGAGGCTACAGGAAAACCTCATATTTGGTGTTTCACTGTGCACAACGCCAGAAATAGAGTACGCGTTGTAGCGCAGACACAAAATAAATCCGTTAGACACATAACTCTCTATATATAGTGCACGGTTGGAGCTGCTCTAAGAGCATCTCAAATCATTTAAACTATTTAACCTAATCACTTTTGAACTTGATACTCCAATCATGTTAGATATATTAGTCGGTGAATGATTATCCTAAGAGAAAAATATCGAGGTATAACAAGTTATTTGTTTAAGTGTTCATGTACTCTCGACTTTTTTGGAAAGTTCTCAGGTTTTCTCGAACCCATGATTCGTGATTCTTTTCATGAATTCACAAAGCAAAGGAAACTTCTGATCCTCAAATATCAAGCCTCATGATTGTTTTCATCTTTTCACGATAATAAAAAAAACATACATAAATAAACAAGTCAGTGTTATTTGGACATTCTCGAGGTAAACTTTATAAAGTTAATCTGATATAAGAATAGTCTGAGTACTATCTAAAAACTCAATGTCACATTCAATATATAACCAGCAAAGATTTAGAGTTAGCATCAACCATATATATTTCTTTAATTTGTTTGAAACTAGAGTATAAAGTTTTGGTCAAAATCTATTGATGATCCTTAGTTTTTAGCTTTCAGCTCATATTACCTCCAGTTTTTTAAAAGTGCAATTGTAACATTTGACTAGTCCAAAATAAGAAAACTTAAGGTGTACGGGTTGATCACTACTGACCGATGTAATTCCGGCAACTGGCTTACATGAATGGCCGTAAATACCCATTAGTTATGGGCTGAAATTGTTTGTGGACATCGCTTCTTAATGATGTTTTAGATTTTCATGTCAATTAAACATATCTCCAATCAGTGATAAAACTCATCGCACGCCTTCAACCCTTGAAGATATAACTATGAAGATATTATGGTTTTTGCGATGGTTTTTCAAAGTTCACAATAGGACTGAGCTGAGTTGAACGGAATATGAGATCAGAAAACTAAGTCCATTGTATGATAATCAAAGGATGAGTGGATGATTTTATCTTTTTTGAATTTACATATTTTCCTTTTTTATATCATAGTCTATTTTCATGCTTCCCTGATCATAGATAAAATGCAAGTTAGTGATGCACTTTTCAGAAATTGGGAGTTGTACGGACACAAAATCAAGCTCCGGGGGTTATAAATTCACTTTTCTATAAAAATAAAATAAAAACACTTTTCCAAAATTTATGTGGAAGTTTCATAATGATGGGTTGTGTTGTACGACTGATCACATTAAAATTTTGAATGGGCTGGTATGCAGTCCAATATCCTCAATTCGTTGAGCAAGAAGAAAAAGCCCAATCAAATGAAATTGTGTGTATCCCAATGAGTTTTGAATTTTAATACTTAGAGCAAGTCCAACAGATTTGCTTTTTTTTTGAAGAAATTCTTTCATGGTACTGGGAAACGCCCAGAAACGATTACAATGAGTGGAATTAGCATCCAATTCGACTAGTCTATTACAAGAACAACCGAACAAAATGTCAACCAGACTTATAGTAACAAGTCTGTACTATTACAGTTTGAGAGATCCAATAAAAAGTGTAATACCGCCCTCAGGGATATTATCTAATAACTGTTGAAACCATATCTGCTTGGCATAGAGCAGCGTCCCCGCATCAATCACTTCGTCAATTAGGGATCTATTACAAACGCAACACCACTTGATCCAAAACATGATCAATGTTCTTCAAACTGCAAGCACCTTGAAACCCAGAAATCATGACCGGAAACACGATCTGTATAATCAGATCAGAACAATAGACACAAATCATAAAACACGATCCTTATAATTGGATGGAGAACAAAACTTCGACATATATCAAGATCTAGTCGAAGAACTTATTATGTGGATTGAAACCCACTTATTCAACGGTATTAAAAACAATAAACAGAAGAACGATTGCTTCCCCGTCTCCCCATTATGGGAAGACGGGGAAGAAAATTGAAGAAGAAAAGAAGGAGTTTAGGGAGGATTTTGGGAGAGGGGCGGCTAGGGTTTTGGGGAGAGGTAAATGTAAAAATATTCCAACAGATTTGCTATAATAGAGATTTTGTTAATTTTTAGAAATTTTGTTAATTTTTAGAGATTTTGTGTATTTTTCCACTCCAACAGATTTGCTATCTCATTTGTTATTATAGCAAAATTGATGAGAGAGAAGATTTGCTTTGCTAAATATGCAGAATGGCAAATAAATTTTGAGGAACGGAATTCATGCGCATTGCAAAAGAAAAAAAGCTATTTTTGGCAAATTTCTTAATGCAAAAAAAAGAAAAAAAGAAAAAAGTTATTAATAAAATCTCTAAAGTAGAGATACTGTTGGATTTGATTAAAAAATACTTGGAGAATATAGGGTTTCCATTCTCTATTTTAGAAAAACTTTTGGAGAATCTGTTGGACTTGCTCTTACTAGATAATATTCTGGACGATGCCCAGAGCTGAATAAATAATAAAATTAAAAATGCTTTTTAGAAGAATGTACATGTAAAAATGCATAGGTAGCAAATTGTGAATAAAGTGAAAGACTCTCGTGGCAAAACCTTTCTACTTTATATTAAAATTCAGCTTTTGCAACTATTGAATAGACAATAGTTGAGATAAAAATTAAAAGAAAATGAGAAAATTAAATTAGGCTTATTAATTAAATGCACTTTTAAAAAGAAAATTTTAAATTGAAAATTTTTGGTGTGAGCGCCACATGTCACTTCCAAAATCACTCTCACAAAGTTGTGCTTTTATATATTGTATATGATGTGATTGGATCGCCCTCAAGCCCACTGATGACCTCCGTCTAATCGCCGGACCTCACCTGCAAAGTCCCGGAACGGATTCCAGGGAAACTCTCTGATGCCTAAATTAGCTCTTGATTATTAAGTATAATAATTCAATCTCAAAAGTGCGTACCTTTCTTCTTCTCTCTTCCTGCTATTTATAGAGAATGTGACGTTGTCCTATTTTCTCGGTTCCCACCATCATCATGTGATCGTGGTTCCTCATTTCTCTCCTATTCGGACTAGTGTGTTTGACTGAGTGGTTCTTATTTCCATTCTTGGGCCGAGGCCTCTGGTCTTTGTAGTCTAGTATTTCCCTAGTGGTCGGTTTAGTCTAGTATATACCATAAGCCCTCTCAGTCATTATGGTTGGTGTTCGATGTCTAATTGTGTAATTGTAATTGTGATCGCCCTTAAAGATTGATCGCCCGTAACTTGCCAGGCGTTTGATGGTTTTTAGGTGAATCCTGTTTGGGCGACTTGTTAGATATAATGATCTGGCATAATGACTAAGGTTATATGCATATGTAATGTTATTTCTCCACAATCCTTTAATTGGAGATTTTGAAATTTTGAAAGTCAAAATCCAAATTTTGAGAAACTGACGAGACTACTTTCTCGCGTCAAAATAGTACCGTTCCAAATTTCTTTCCTCCTTTATCTCTTTGATTCGTTACTATTTTCCTATAAAGGTAGCATAAATATTCGCGCTCATCAGTGCTTTTTTGGCCTCTTTATTGTTACTGACGGTTGGGTTGAGTTTCTCATCACATCATTGAATATAGGCATCAATTGAAGGTAAATACAACCCATTTTCACTTTCAATTTCCTTTTCAGTGCCCTTCATCTTCTTTGCGAAAGAATCGTCCAATAAACCTCTAAGTTTTATCAGATCCAAGTAAAGCTCTGATCTTTTTGTCTCTGTTTATTTTTTGCATATTCATAGGTTTTCTTGTGTCTGTTATTCCTTGCCTATATTGATTGCATGCAATTTTTTCTTTGTGGGTTTATAAGGGTATCAGATGGATTCCGGCGAGGGTTTAAATGGTGTCACTAACCCTTCAATCGATATGAATGATTTTGACAGCCTTGATTAAGATCCCTTCATGTAGAGTCATCTAATGGTGTTGAGGAAGATGGTGAAAGTAGTATTCCGGTGGGTACCTCGGATATGGTTGTCGGGGAGGACGATGAAGATGGGGATGAGGATATTCTTGTTCCCATCAAAAGTGTTGTAACTGAGCGCATGACTAAGATAGATCTAGGTGAAGTCCCTAGTTTACACGATCGGGAACTTTTGATTCCTCAGACAGGGGAGACTGTGGACAGGCCTCCTGTTGGTTATTTTTCTATGTACAGGGAGTGCTTTAAGTATGATATATTTCTCCCTTTCCCAACTTAGTTAATAGACATACTTAAGGGATATGATATTGCTTTGGTTCAGTTAACCCCAAAGAGTGTAATGATCTTGTATGCTCTCCACTGTGTCTGTGAGCAAGCTGGGGTTACCTTTGATTTTGAACTTATAAAGTCTATGTATTACCTGAAGGTAATTAGGATTGGTCAGCAAAGGTACACCCTTATTGGGTATTTTCCCGAGTTGGCGTTTGTTACTGAATTCCCCAACAATTTCAAAACTTGGCAAACAGGGTTTTATTATATCAAATATAAAGTGGTGAATTAGAGATACCTACTTGGAATAGGCGTATCGGGGACTGGGGTTTTCAGGCTCCTGTGAATCGGATTACTTTGAGTAGAGAGGTTTATGTGAAGTTGGTGGCTTTCGATATCAAAACTAACAAGGAAGTTCCTCCAGTCAAAAAGGCGAAAGATCCCTATCATAATAAAAAGAGAGTTGCCACTAAGGCGAAAGGTTCTTCCCGTAAAGGTTGTTTTAACTGTATTAATTGTTACCTACTTGTCAACTTGAATCATATCGAAATGATTATTGTGTAGGTGGCATTTTAATCATGAGTTAATAATTTAGTGGCTATATTGATAATTTTGTTGTTTATTGTGTGTGGTAGATATGAGGAATCTTGCTAATGCTAGAGCTACCACCTACAAGTTTGGGTCAGCTACGTCTTATGAGAGCGGTTCAAAGCCGCCTACTCCGATCAAAACTGGTGCTTCTAGCGAGTTAAGTCTGTTGACCTCTCCCCCTAAGCCTCAGGAGCGTGATAAGTGTAAAGAGGCGACGGATACGCTTGCCAAGCAAACCAAGAAGGCAAAGATCTCTTCGCCTGATGCTTCTCTTGTTGATCCTATATATTCAAGAGGGATCATTCACCAGTCAGCTGAAGAATCTAACTTTTACTGAGGCGATGCAGGCAGTAAGGCTTAACTATAGTTATTTTTTGTTTGTGTTGTGTATACTTGTTAAGAATTTAACTATATGTGTGTATCTTCTTAGATAGAGGATGGCTGTCGGGTTGCCAATGGTAAGGCTGGCTGCCTAGCTAGTTCTTATACCGCTTTAGAGGTGAAGTAAAAGGAAAAGGTCACCTACCTTAATGTTGAGCTTAAGAAAAAAGAGAAGCTGGTTACATAGGCGAATGCTCGTAGGGACTTGCTGCGGGAGTCTTTGGATAAGCTCAAGGCTGATGGCCCACTAAACTCACAGTATCAACAGGTGTTTATGGATAAGCTTGCCAAGACTCATTCATTCTTTGACTTATTTGCTGATGTCCTTGCTTCTGGGAAGGAGGTAGGGGCTATCGAATACTATAGAGGTATGAAAGAGAAGCATCTTGATCCTTCCTCAATTGAGTGGCTGGATGATGAGCAGATACAGAAGGATGTGGATGCTGCGAATGCTAGGGCTAACATTCTGTTTGACTCCAAGACGCAAGATGGGGGGGGCATAACTATAGTTTGATAAAGCATGTCAAGAATCACGATCAACCTATGACCATGAAAGAGCTAATCGCCTATAATGAGGAGGAAGTTACTCCAGTGGGAGGTAACTTGGGTGATTCCTCTATGGGCGATGTCTCTGTTGGAGGGAACTCTCTAGAACCTATTGTATCTCAGGGACCTTCTACCGAAGTTCGTGATGCGGAGAATGGTGGAGTTGGGGCGAATGCTCAATCGGCTAGTACTCCTGTGGCGAATGCAACCCCGATGAATGTTGAAGGAGCGAATGCCCACCAGGAGAATATGGCCGAAGTGCCTTTGACGCCAGCTGCAGGGACTCAGGCGATTGGTTCAACAGTTGAGGAGAATATCGCCACCCACAATGTTAGTACTTCTCTCAAGTAGAATATTAAATTCACTATTATTGTATTTCAGAATATTATTATTTTCGGAATATTATTATCATGTAAGAATTCGGCCATTAATATGGTGTTTTATTCATTTTTGTAGGCGAGATTTATTAAGGATTTAGCTTCTCGTTCTGTCGATCTAAAAATGATTACTCGAATCTTAGATCCTCATGCTTTGATTCAGACGTCTCTTATTGGAGTTATGCAAAATCGCATTAAAACTATGTTACATGAGACTGGCATTTCACCCAAACTGTATTGGCTGGAACGTCTAAATCTCCAACTTTAGGGAAAATGAAAGCGTCGTTGGAGTAATCTTCTCACGATACCTCATCATTTTTATCTGAAGTGTCATACTTTAATCGTGGTGACAATGAAGCTGAATTTGGGTTCCAGGATGTTATTACTAAGTGTTTATTGGACGTGTACTCGGTTGCTCTACATGTTTTGACATTATGTCTTCCGACTGGGCCTCTTCAATGGATAACAGATATGGGCCGTAGGCTTCGAGCCGTTCTAATGGCTTGTCGTGAGCGAGAGGAGTCTTGGGATAATGTAACCAATGAGATTGAGATCTTAAGGGGCGAATGGTACGAGTTATGTCGGGGCGCGCGGACCATGCCGAGACCGGGGCGCGCGGACCACGCCGAAACTTGGCATGGTCAAAACAGCAACACACACCCTCGCGGTTCGCGACCTAGGGTTCGCGGCCCGCGAGAGTGTGCCTTCACGCCACTTCTACGACTGGTTCTTCAATGTATCAAACGCGGTCAGGACGGTCATAGAAGGTCTTCAAATCATTCAAATCCATCGCAAGTGCAATTCAAGATCGAAATGCACGTCTTCAATTTCAAACCACTATGAATGATTCGGTCCAAAAGTCTAATATAATTACACAAAATACTATCTAAAACAGCTCTCAAATGCTACAAAATAAGAGTATATCTAGGGGCTATCATATGTACCCAGCACAACGCCCTTATTGATACTCACCGAACTCAAATTAAGACTTTTGTTTATCAGACCAGAGAACTTAAGGCTCGTTATGAACAGAAGCGCAATGAGTGTCATATCCTTGAGGAGAATATTGCCAAAGCCATTCATAACGAGAAGGTTTTGACTGAAAGGATTGGTCATCGCACCCAGCAATGTGAGTACTATCACCTTGAGGGCGAATGCTGGAGGACTAAATATAATGAGCAATATGCCCTTAATGTTGACTTGTCGGTAAGGTACAATGACCAAGAAGCTAAGTACAATGAAGTGGTGGAGCTGTTGAAGGAGATGGAATCTCAACTTCAAGCTGCTGAATCCCAACTTCATGTTGTGAAGCAGGAGAATACCGATTTAAAAGGTGAGTTGTATTCAGATGATAATGGTAAAACTAGGCGAGTCGAGCATATTTTTACAAATGGTAATTCATCTTGGTCTACAGATGATGTCATGAATGAGTATGTTGAGAAGTTGCAAACTACTATTAATAAGCAAGCTCTGGAAATCTCGAGGTATCATGACACATGCTATGTGATGGGCTTGCAACTAGGTCGAGACGAGTATGGTCCAATTCGTAATTTTAGAACTTATTATGAGCAGGAGTTGCTAAGATGGATGCCAACAATGAGGACATGGGAGGATCCGCCTATTCTTATATGCGTGCTCAGCTAAATGATATTATGATCAGGAAAGCTGAGGATCCGGAGATAGCTTGACTGTGATGCCGCCGGGATGCTGGACTTCCTGCTCCAGGTGAATCCCAAAGGCGTGCTCAAAATGAGTCGCCCCGTAGGGGCTTATTTAGGAGTGAATCCTCCCGCGGTAGTACCTCTCGTGGGAGAACTAGTCGCGGTAGATCTGGTAGGGGTAGGTGATCTTCATAGTCATGACATGTCTTTGTCACAATTTATCTTGTAATGGACTAGTAATTATTATTATTTTATGTTATATAATTTTTTAATTAAAAAATTTGTATTCGTTATTGATCACTCACTTAACTTTTTGTTTTGTTGACACTTATGATTTTAGGTTTTTGCTTTTCAGTTTTTTTTTAAAAAAAAGAGATCAGTTAACTATGGCATTCGCCCATTTAACTTTGATGTCACAGATTATGGTACCCTTAAATTGGGTCTAATTTGTTGCCAGTCGTTCAAGAATTTAGTAGGCGTTTTACTGACTATAGATGTATAATCCTTGTCGTCAGTTTTATAATTTTGGCGTTTAGTCTTTTCGACATATTGCCGTAATGCTATAGGTCTAATTTGTTGCCAGTCATTAAAGACTTTAGCAGGCGTTTACTGACTATAGATGTATAATCCTTGTTGCCAGTTTTATAATTTTGTCGTTTAGTCTTTTAGACATATTGTCGTAATGCCATAAATATGGCTTCCACTTAAAGTGGCTTAGTGTCCTTAATGACTGTTGTGTTAGGGACAATTATTATGATATTTCATAATTTGAGTAATGGAGTAGTCTTGATTTTGTGCCGAAAGAATGGTGTTTTTTTATTTATATATATACAAAATGATGATTATATCATCTTTGAAATCATACATAAGTTGGAAATAGCCACCAATGATTATATCATGGTTCTTATACATGTTTTTGGTACTCTACCTCTAATTCCAGGCGTAGTATCTTCTAATGTTCATGGCATTCCAAGAGTTAGGTATCACGCTACCATCCAATCTAGCCAACTTATACGAGTTAGATTGCCTGGCTTCAATTACCTTGTAGGGTCCTTCCCATTTAGAACAGAGCTTTCCTGTGTTCTCCGCCAAAATTGCTTCATTTTTGCGAAGTACCAGGTTGCCTACTTTGAATCTAACTTCTCGACTGCAGAGGTTGTACGCTTTAGCGACCTTCTCTTTGTAGCTGGTGTTTTTTATGTTCGCCCTCTCACGCTGTTCTTCCAATAAATCCAAGTCAAGCCTCAGTGCTTCGTCATTCAGGATTTCCTCGAAAGAGATTATTCTTGGTGACGGTGTATTTAGTTCAACAGGAATCACCGCCTCATGTCCATATGTTAAACTATAGGGTGTTTCGCCTGTTGGCGTTCTTGGTGTAGTCTGATATGCCCAAAGTACTTCTGGTAGTTGTTCCACCCACCCTATGTGTTTTCCTTCCAGGCGTTTCTATATGCCTTGCAGGATAGTTCAATTTGTAACTTCTACTTGGCCATTCGCCTGAGGGTGAGAAACCAAAGTGAACTTCTGTGTTATTTTCCATTTGGTGCACCATTCGGAGAAAAGCACACTTGTGAATTGAGTTCCATTGTCTGAGACAATAGTGCTTGGCACCCCAAAGTGGCACACCACATTTTTCTATACGAACGCTGCAGTGGCTTCCGCCGTCATCTTGGGTATAGCTTTCGTCTCCACCCATTTCGTGAAATAGTCGATCATGACGATGAGAAACCTTGCATTTCCAGTTCCTCGTGGGAATGGGCCTACAAAGTCCATTCCACATTTTTCAAATGGTCATGCGCCGTGAACTCCTACCAATTGGGATTTTGGTGTGTTCGTTACGTTAGAGTTCATCTGCCAAAATTGGCATTTTTGGACGTGGCTGTAGGTGTCATCGAACATAGTGGGCCAATAATATCCGGCTCGTATTATCTTTTTGGCGAGCGTTCGTGCTCCCTAGTGAGAACCGCATTCTCCTTCGTGAACCTCGGTCACAATCGCCTTAGCTTGTTGTGGTCATATGCATCTTAGCCAAGGCATAAGGTATCCATTTTATACAGGATATCTCCTTCTAGCGTGTAAGAATAGCATTTTCTTTCAATAGATATCACCATCTTTGCATCCTCCGGTAGCTTCTTATGGTGCAGATACTCAACAAGTGGTGTCATCCATGAGTTTGGCTCATTTATTATGGTGGATACAATCTCCACTGTTGTGTTCTTCGAGGATATCACCTCAATTGTAACGTCTTTATGATTGCTTAACTTGGAGTAGCTTGGATTCGCCAATCTACTTAGTGCATCTGCTCTCTGGTTGAGGCTTCTAGGTATTTTCTGGACGTGTATATAGTCGAATTTGGTCAAGAGGTTTTTAACTTTAATGAGATATTTAGCTAAGTATACCTCTCGAACTTCGAAGTCGCCCATTACTTGTCCTACCACAATTTGGAAATCACTGAACACTTTGATGCTTCTTACATTCATTATGTGGGCTGTTTCGAGCCCTCCCACTAGCGCCTCATATTCTGCCTCATTATTTGATAGTAAGTGGAAATCGAATCTGATAGCGTGGTTGTATTCATATCCTTCCGAGCTAATGAGTAATAGTCCAGCTCCGCAACCATCTTTATTCGATGATCCATCCACTTATAGATGCCATGCGATATCTTCCAGCTTAGATTTTCCTTTATCCGGTTTGTCTTCCAGAATTAAGGGTCCAGGCGAGGAATCGCTGTCATGATCTATCGATGACATTTCCGCCAAGAAATCTGCCAGTACTTGACCTTTGATCGCCTTTCTTGGGCTAAAAGTGATGTCATGCTCACTTAGTTCAATCGCCCATTTTGTCATTCACCCTGATAAGTCCGGCTTCAGGAGGAATTGTTTAATTGGCTGATCAGTGAGTATAGTGGCATGGTGACTGTGAAAGTAAGTTCTCAGACGCCTAGTTGCGTGTACTAATGCCAATATGAGTTTTTCGAGCGGCGAATAGTTCTCTTCCGCTGGTTGAAGACTCCTGCTAGCATAGTATACATGTTTTTGTACTGTATTGTCCATCCTCATGAGCACCAAACTAACCACCTTATTTGAGGCTGCTAGATATACAAACAATGGTTCACCTTTTATTGGTATGAATAGTGATGGTAGTGATGCAATCTCAGATTTGAGTTGCACGTATGCTGCTTCACAGTGTTCATCCCATTTGAATTTCTTAGATTTTTTGAGGATATCAAAGAATGACATATGCTTGTTTGCAGCTTTCGCCATAAATCTGTTGAGTGCTGCGAGCGATCCTGTCAAGACTTGTATGTCATTTATGGATTTTGGCGTAGGCAATTTCATGATACTTTCGATTTTCTCTGGATTCGGACCAAGTCCCTTGGATGAGACTTGATATCCAAGAAATCGCCCTTCTCCCACCCCAATGGTGCACTTCTTCGGATTTAGCTTCATATCGATACTCTGAAGAGTTTTAAAATTTTCCTCAAGGGCGTTTGGGAAAATGTCTATGCATTCGCTTTTGACAACCATGTCATCCATGTATGCTTCAAATTGGGCGAATGCCTTGTCCACAGTTCGTTGGTAAGTTGCTCCAGTGTTTTTTAAGTCGAACGGCATTCTGATGTAGCAGAATGACCCCAAAGTGGTGATGAAGGCTGTCTTTTCTGCATCTTTAGGGTCCATCAAAATTTGGTGATATCATTTGTAAGCATCCAAGAATGCTAGGGCCTCATGACCCGAGATGGATTCCACCAATTTATCAATTTTTGGCAATGGGTAACAATCCTTCGGACAATACTTGTTGAGGGTTGAATAATCCACGCACATTCGCCATCCACCATTCGCCTTTTTTACCATTACTGGATTAGCTAACCAAGTTGGATACTTCACCTTTTTCAGAATACCAGCATCTGTTAGGGCTTGAACTTCATCTTCTATAGCTTGTTGTCTATCAGCAGCAGAGTTTCGTTGTTTATGCTTGAGTGGTTTGACTCCCGGGTCCACGTGTAACTCATGTATATCAATGCTTGGGTCGACTCCACCCATATTTATAGGAGACCAGGCAAAAACATCAGTGTACCTTTGCAGAATGATTTTTACATCCCTCTTGATATTTTCTGGCAAATGTCGGCATATCTTTATGATTGACAATAGATCGTCGTCGACCAGTTGAAACTCCTCTGTTTCTTCTCCCAAGTGGATTTTGGATGTGGGCGAAAGTGTTGGACCAGTACCTACGGTATTGACCATTGGGAGATTATTCTTGTCCGGCAACTTGGTTGGTCTCATGGCGATTGCCATGCATTTTCTGGCTGCTTGTTGGCTTCCTCTAATGACTGCTATCTCATTTGGTGTTGGGAATTCCATGACCAAATGGTAATGGGACCAGATAGCTTTTGCCGCATTCATCCATGGTCGCCCTATGATTGAGTTGAATGGGCTTTGTGCATCTATTATGACGAAATCACAAAGAATAGTGCAGCATTTGTCGCCTTTGCCCACAGTTACTGGTAGTTGAATTTGTCCTAGTGGCGTATCCGATTTACCAGTAAATCCAACTAATGTCGAAGTAGGTTTTTTGAGATCTTCCCGCTTGAGACCTAACTTGTCAAAGCAATCGGCGAATAGGATGTCTACTGCACTTCCATCATCCACAAAGACCCTATGAACAGTTGAGTTCCTAATTTTTGCCATTATCACTAGTGGGTCGTTATGGGGTGAGGCGGTTGGTACTGTGTCATTCTCATCGAACGAAATGACTTCACTCATCTTAAACCTTTTATCCATTGGTTCTTGTGGTGGTACGTATCTCGTCCTCTGTTTCCAGGCATTATTGGAGATATGCTCAGTTGTTCCATGGATGGATAATATTACCTTTTCAGACGTTTGATACAATGGTTCCGCCTTATTGTTGCGGTCATTTTTCCTTGTGCTTTCGCCCATTCTCCCGGATGGGTAATCGCCTTATTCCCATAAATGTTATTCTTCTTGAATTGGAAAAGATTCCCCTATCAAAGATTATCTTCAATTTGTCTCTTGAGTGTTGTGCATTCTTCGGTATCATGTCCATGATCCCGATGGAAAGAACAATAGAATTCTTTTGGGCGCTTATCTAGTGGCGCTTGCATTGGTTTAGGATCTCTAAAGAGTTCCTTGTTATTATGCCAAACCTCCTTCCTAGGTTTAGTCAGTGGCGTTTCCTCGAAGGTTTTTTGCCCGAAGCCATCATTTAGTTTGGATGCTTGTAGCGATTTTTCCTTCTTGCCTTGCAGTTTTGACTCATTATCAAATGGCTTTTTACCGAAACCACCCGAGATTGAATCATGGACACATTCATGTTCAAAGTTCCATGATTTTGCGGAAATTTGGTGGTGAGCGCCCGAAAGGGGTCGGTAAGTGAGGTAATTAAAGTTGTGTAAATTTGGGGGTTTTCTTGATCATTCAAAGGTATATGATCAAGTCTTAGTTTAGCATGGGTTGGAAGAAATTTAGATCATCCTTTGTTTAGTTTGACCGGAAAAGTTATTAGAAGAAAAGAGGGTTTTCTGCATAGTCGATCAAGGCTGCATGCAAATCTCAAATCGTTGTTTTCTGCTTATGTATTCGCTAATTCATTAGCGTTATCAGTTTAGCTAGAAGAATTTTTGATTCTGCTTGATTTTTCCTATCATACCATTATTATTGGTTTGATCTTCTTTTCTTGGAAAGAATCTGAACAAGCATAATGGTGGTATGCGGGAAAAGGGTGAGATCTGATGAAGTAGTAAGGTTGGATTGGGATCAAGAAAGAGGTCATGGTCAGTCGAATAAACGAGTCTGTAAGCAGCGAGATTCATATCATGATGAAGTGTTAGGAAGGTTGCTTGGTAAGGGAAATAAGTGTGATCAGTATGGGTGTAGTGATACTGGTGAGGTGAAACTCGGAGAATCGGGTTGGTCTATTTCGTTTAAGAGAAATGGAACTCTGGTCTAAAATGAATGCTTTAGAATCAATCAAAAATCAGCTAGGTTTTTGAATATATGCCCTTTATTATCAGTAACACCAGGTATTCTAAATGGACTGCTGGTAGAGTATATTTATGCTGATTGTGCAGAGGAATCATGCAAGAGTACCAGAGTTTTGCTTCCTGGTGAACGGCGGAATTCAGGACAGTTTCCAAAGGCTTTTAACCTGTTAGGACACCGGTTTGATGACAGAGAGTTTGATATGGAAGTCTTTCAATTTCATTTTCAGAAGCTTTGGGGTGTGGAAGTTAAGATTATCAGAAGATTACATAACAATCTGATTTTGATGTGGAGGGGGACATGTTGTATGCTCTGCAACATAACAAGGTGGGAAGTGGATCTTCCACTCTGGAGTTTGAAAATCACGAAGTTGCTCCCAAGAATAAGAATTCTAAATATTCCTCTGGAGCTGCTAAAGCAAGATTTAAAGCAAATGCTAGCAGGTGTAATTAGAGAAGTAGCACGAATCAGGAGTGGATGTGTAGTGGATTCTAAGGAACAATGTTTGGAGGCTCTGGTCTGGGTGAATCCAGATAAGCCACTAATCCATGGTTTCTTGATTGAAGGAAGTCACCAAGAAAGATGGCTTACGGTTGCTTATGAAACAGTCTTCAAAATGTGTAATAAGTGCGGGGTAATTGGCCATCCATTTGAAGGAATTTGTGAGTAATTCCATTTGGCAGCATTTTAAGACACAAGGACAGAAGCTAGGTTTAAATATCAAAGCTGGAAATAGGGAGAAATCCTCAGCATCTTATGTGGAGTCTGCTGCATCAGAAGACATACTAAGAGCTGGAATCATCGCACATGGTTTAAAGCATAAACGTCTCAGGATGGCATCAAGGAAGAAGTTTCAGCATACGAGGAAGAGGCGCAGAACATTTTCATTGCAGGAACCAGAAGAAGGAACAAACAACATGGAAGTGGACGATAAAAAACTGAGAATGAATGAAAATGATAGGGTGTTCTCATGGAAGCGAGTGAAAAAAAAAAGTGATATGAAGGGAAATAAGATAGGTTAATATCCCAGGTTAAGAAAAGACAGATGTGCTTGGAAAACCTTGATATAAAGATGGATTATATGAATCTGGATCAACAACTGACAAAGCAAGAGATGGAACAAGAAGGGAAGATACAAGATGGTAGTCCCACACAATCCATCTCTTTCGAATCTGAAAGGCCACAACAGGAAGGCAGGAAAGAACAAAGGAATTCGGGTTCGACCAGGGATATCAAGAAGGAACTGAGAGGTAAAGGAAGAGGATATCAGGGATATCAAAGGCATGGTTTCCTTTCTCTCCTATTCAGACTAGTGTGTTTGACTAAGTGGTTCTTATTTCCATTCTTGGGCCGAATGCCTCTGGGCTTTGTAGTCTAGTATTTCCCTAGTGGTCGGTTTAGACCCTGTTTTCTAGAGCTTATTTCCACTATGTACTGAACTGAATTGAAGTAAAAATGATGTATTGAAAAATGGAATCAGCGAAACTGAATTAACCTGAATTTCATCAATTACATTTTCACTGAACTGAATTGAACTGAACTGAACTGATCTACAGATAAGCTCTGGCAAACAGGGCCTTAGTCCAGTATATACCAGTATAGATAGTCAAATGATTCAATGAGAATTTTTTACAATCTTAATATAAAGTTTTGGTTTAAACCGTACTAACATAACCTTATGGTATGACAAATAATAGTTCATGTGTTTATTAGATATATTTTTTTGGTACAGAAAACATTGAAAAGGAAAATGTTTGACAGAATAGTTTGGTAACATCAATAGAGGACAATAATGTCAGATATCAGACAGAATAGTACAACATTTGTAACATCCACCTTCAATATTTTTGAAAAACAAGCATAAGTGAAACTTAATGTCTTAATATCTACCACCACTCACTTACTGTCTTAATGTCTTAATGTTTCAGGGAAGCTTGCTCAAATCTCATCGAAGGAATCCTAATATCTACCACCACTAGTGTTTCAGCTTGCTCAAATCTCGTCGAAGGAATCCTCCTCACAAGCCCATTCGAACCATTTTTCATACAAATCTGCATTGGGGGAGAAGATTTCACTTTTATCCACATCGCTTTCATCAGGGGATGACAACTTTTTGGGAGAGGACGACGATGTATCTGGCGGCGTATCTGTCATTGCAGCTTTCAAACGCTCAAAATAGGTAACCTAGTGAGGTTTAAGGGTGGTAGCAAATTTAGCAACATCGTTATCACTGCACTTCATCTTGTTGGATAGCTTCTTTAAAGTAAAGAAAATGAGTAACAGTTTGGATTCTTTTCAAAAAGTTCAAGATCAGTCGATCTCTTGTGGCCACAAAAGGCCAAAATGGCACACATTTAGGCATTAAATAACACATCTTGGTCTTTCCCATTGATAATATAAGCCTCATAATAGGTATTAGCCGCTTCTTCAAAATTTTGTTCTCTGTCCAACACTATGCAACTCTCTAAAACTTTTCACATCTACACCTTCCAATTTCTAAATGCTGCCGCAATTTGCAAGAATGCTCTGGAATTTTCTAGATCATCAACCTTCAAATATAGAAATGTTGTTTTAATTTGTAGTGAACGTTTGACTTGATAGTTTCTCTGGCATTTAGATCGATGCTCAAAAGCATTGATATAGCTTCTTCCCATTCTTCAAGAACCTCGGAGATTTTGGAGATTTTTTCCTTAATAATGGGAACTTTCTCGTAAAATCCAAGTTGTATGATATCAACAAGTTTCTTCAACATCTCAATATGAGATCTTCTATCCCACCAGTCCTTTTCTACCTTCTCCACAAACAGATGTATGACTATACTTGAAACTTTCTCCGAAGAATCAAGAAGCACGGACTGAAGAACTTCTGTAGAACTTAAGGTCGCCGCAGAAAAGTTGCTCAAACCCTGATCCTCATCGAGTGCTTTACGGCGGCTCGAGGTTCTAGGCAAATTTGATCGAAGCGATTTTGGAGCTCGAGGTCTTGATTGTTCTTGGCAAATTTGATCGGCTCTCCATGTGTTTATTAGATTTGTCGGTGTGTTTCTAAGCTTTGTTTTCCATAAGATGTGTTCATAAATAAATGAACTAATTGAGTTAGAAATGCAAACAAAATCTGAATTTCAGCAAATTATTTAAATAAAAATAGTAACAGTATTTAAATAAAGCTGAATTTGAGCAAATCCTAGCTCAATGAGTTGAGCTGATCTAGGTTGAAATGATTTTAAATGAGTTGAAGAAAAAGTCACTGTGAATTTGTTAAAACATAATCTGAATGAGAAGTTTATATAAATGTCGGTCTAAAACTAAAAGTGACGCAGTCGGAAAAATCGATAAGATCCACCAGCACGAATCTGGAGAAAGTAAGGAATCACAAACGCTATTTCCTTGTCCAAGGTCCGGAATCCACCGAATAAAGAGCGTAGTTCTTGAAATTATTTATTGACTGAAAGATGTTAAAATAATGAATACAAGGATCCTATAAATACTATTACAAACCTTAGGCCCTGTTTACTAGAGCTTATTTTTTGATGTACTGAACTGAACTGAACTGAATTGAACTGAACTGAACTGAATTGAACTGAACTGAACTGAACTGAAGTGAAAATTGATGTATTGAAAAATGGAATCAGCATGACTGAATTAACCTGAATTTCATCAAATTACATTTTCACTGAACTGAACTGAACTGAACTGAATTGAACTGAACTGAATTGAACTGAACTGAACTGATCTACAGATAAGCTCCGGTAAACAGAGCCTTAAAGCAATCCTAAAATAAGGCTAAACTAAAATGGAAAATAATAAAACGAAATAGGAAAAACATTAAAACATCTATTCTAAAATGGAACAGGAAACGTTTGACGATCCACTTCTGAAACAGAATTAGAAATCTCATGTCATCAAGGTAAACTCTGGCAACATTCATTTTCTTCTTTAGTTCATTTGTAAAGTCGTCCTACATCAAAAAGAGAAGCACAAATTGGCCCGACAACAACATAGTGGCGTCAATGTCAATCCTCATACACTAGTACTGGTCCCTGGATAGGAGAACCCGACAAACAATAGTAGCTAGTCGAGTCCACCACGGGAACAACCTAAAGTTGCTCTCCCAGACCTCTTGCTCGGCTGTACTGTCGCACACATCATGCACCAACTCTGATTTAGTCTGTAATTGACATAGAAGCTCGTGGTTGTAGTTGGTGCTAGGGATCGAGGTTGCTCTAAACCCCGTTGCAGGGTTGAATTTGATAAAAATGGAGTACAGTATTTTTTTTGCACCGCCGAATTTTGTATTTCGATTTTCGATAGTAAAGGAAATTACTGAATTTATTATTAAAAACAGAAAGAGAGGGAGTGGAATAAAACTGTGGTGGCACAGTAACGGGACGTGGATGACGGGATGAATCAGGCTAGGTTTGTCTTTGTCATGTCATCCCCTTCACCGTTCACCCATCACACAGATTGATGAGACATTTGGTTACTTGTGCCCTTTATTTTTAATTATAGCTAGCAAATCCACAAAATATATACAGTATAAGTTTATAAAAACAAAACAAAAATATTAAAAAAAACAAACGTCAGAGCAACAATGACATGGGTGACAGATTGGACAGGTGACACTGACCTCTCCCTCTTTTTCATCATCCCGACAGCATCCCGCGGGCTACACGGGAGCTTTTCCCCCCCTTTTCATTTTCCTTAATTTCTTCTCCTCACTTTCAAAATTCTATTTGGATGCATGGCCCTCCACTCCCTGCCACCTCACACCCACAGACACTCACACATGCACACCCTCTATTTCACAAACATCTGATTTGTCACGGATCCAGAATTATAATATCTTACGTGTTCTATTATAGTGTTGTCAATTTCTGATATGACGATAAGATATAATCCACAGGGTTTTCTTCAATCTCACGAATTAGCTGTCATAGTTCAGGACATTTGTGTCATCATTATCGGTAGTAAGTTAGTAACTACTTCACTTATAAGATTAAACAGTTTGATAAGCCAGTAAAACTGCTGATTTTGAATATATAAGTTAATTTAATAGAAGTTTTTTTTATCAAATAGACCTAAATACATTGCATCTTGTGTGTGATGAAAGAAAGAAATGGGAGGGGCAGCCCTGGAGTTGGTGTTGGTTTGGGGTGGTGCCCTTTATTTTGTGTGGCAGTGGGAATCTAATCCAGCTCTTTTGTGCTCAGAGAGACTTACCTTGATCGTTGACTGCCCTACAGTACTTTTCCTGCCTTTTCAATTTTGTTTTTTTCCAGATTCTCATATTCTCACAAATCTTCATCTTTCATATTAATTATGTGAAATGTCTGTAGTGAAGTCTTGTTTGGATGTATATGGAATTCAAATTTCGTTTGCATGTTTTTTCGCGTTTCTTTTTCTTTGCCACCTTTCTTTTTTAGGGTTTTAGAGTTTTCTTGCTAATCTCTGATGCAATTATTCGTTCATGCATGCATTAGTAAGGTACCGTGGAACAACGAGAACGTAATTAATAAGAGAAAAATGTCAGCTCATATAGCGACACTTTTAGTGACGGTTAATCTACAGAGTGGCATCGCCATTTCCTGGACCTCCGAGCGAAAGAACAACTCCCAACAGCTCATTTTTGTGGTTCTGATGCTCCGTCGTGTTCGACGATGCAGGCGGCGACCTCCTGATGGCGGCTGACGTATTCGATCTTCGAAACTGTGCTAGTTGATACTCCGGCGAATGGTAAATTTTTGGCTGATGAGGTTGCCGGAGCACTCCGTGGTTTAGATTAACCGGCACTGCAGTAACTTGGTTCGACCGAGGTTGGGGCCGGTGGCCGAGGCTTACCTCTCTAGACATCAGCACAGGTGCCTTCATTAAAAGAGTCTAGGATCATTCATATAAGCACATTTCAAGATTTATGCTACATTTTAAGCTATGATGTGTTACAACTTAAATTTCAAAAAAAAAAAAAAAAAAAAGTGTTACAACTTAAAAGTGTTGCATTTCATAACACAGTGTGGTTATTATTATGAGCATAAAAAATCACTTGATATTTGTCATATTAGTAAATGTCATACTATGAGTGTTGTTATGAAACTTACCGGAGCAAAAAGCACTCCTCTGAATGTCTTTCCATTAATAGTAGCTGTCATCAAGTAACCCGAATCAAAAGCGCCATCAACTTTACCACGAACATCAGCTCCAATCTGAAAAGGAATTGACACACCATATAAAGGGAGTAAACAAGACAAGTTAATTAACTAATGGTGAGTGTTCAACAGCAATTACCAAATTGTGGAACTGTGGTGCTGCTGTCTCGATGGGACGGTGCTGCTCGTGATCAGCAGGGAAATGCATTTGGTCATATTTACAAATATTGGCATGAGGTTGATGAAGATGGATTGGTTTTTGGTTCGAGAAATTCAGATGCTCTCGATTAGTCCTAGGGATGTTAATGATTTTGGGTTTTGTCTGAAAGTGGTTGAGGATTGGAAACACTTTAGGAGGAGTGGTTTTGTGTTCTTGTTCTGATTGAGATGGAGATGGAGATGGGCTATGGGAGAGGGAAAGAGGATGCTCTTGATGATCATTACCACCCTCTGATTGATCACCATAAAATCTCCTTCTTCTTTTCAGATGGAATGCATCTTCAATAATAGAACAAATTTATATAAATTAGTTTAATGATGATGAGATTTGAAAATAATAATCATAAACTTTCTGAATCAAATACTTAAGAAGTTAAACAACTCATTGAATCAGGGATGAGACCAAATGTACCTTGATCAAGGCTGATGATGGGCTTCTTCGGGAATGAAATTTGTTCTTGGTGAGGATGATCTCGTCCCACAAAGTTTTCGCTAATGCTGATGAACTCTGCCTCTTTCTGCACCAATATCATAGAAACATATGCTTAATTACCACAGTAACATATACTTAAACAGGAAAGACTTCAAAATAAGAGTCTTGTTTCTGATTTTGATTTTGCTATCTCAAACTAAGAGTTTGTGTTTTGAATCTGACCGGAGAATTCTCTGCTTCTCTTAATGATCTTTTGGCATCTTCAGTTCTGTAGACCTGAGGCATCATGCTCAGTGCATTAATTTGCTCAGCACCAAGTTGCAGAATGAGTAACTCATTCAATGGGCGCTCATCCTCACCACAACTGCAGAACCAGGGGCAGAATTAATTCATTTTGAATTAAAAATCAACCAACACATTCAAATGTACCAAACTAGTGAAAAAGTGTTAGTACCCTCCATAGATTGCTATGTCCAAATTTGTGACAACAGCCGTGTGCGAAAATCTCCCTCGTGGCATTAGGCCACAAACTTCCATTCTAGTCCACGAGCAAGAAACCACGTCAAGCACCCAAACATCGTTGTAGAACTGCTTCTGAGCAACCCCGCCGATCACATACATCTGAATTACACACACACACAAATTAAAGTTCCAAATGATACAATGTATGGTCTAGAAAATAATATCTTACTGAAAATTGATAGATATTCTTTACCTTAGTGCCTATAGTCACAGAAGCATGACCTGCTCGAGCACCGGGAAAAGGGCTTTGGACATCCATCTGATAGATCAGAAGCAAATACATTAGCATCACTGTTTTAACATAAGAGGAAATTTAAAAACCAATAAAAAGGAAGCATTTAGCCATGTAGTACCCTGGACCAAGCCATTGCATCCATATCGAGCACATCAACATCGCCTTGGTACCGATCTCCCGAGTCACCACCATACAAGAACAGCTGATTGCCAATACAGATAGCACTATGACTATCCCTAGGGGCAGGGAAAACACTTCCATTTCTTCTAGTTTCCGGTGAAGTCCACCTCATCGTCTTAAGGTCAAGAACGTGCAAATCATTCAAGTAATTCGACTCCCCTTCTCCACTCCCTCCAAAAACCACCAGCTTATGATCCCCAACAAGTGTGGCAGAGTGGCTTTCGCGGGGCGAAGGTGGTGTGCCATAACACTCAGGGCTAGTCCACTCTTTCGACCTCAGATCCAATATGTGAACATCATTCACCTTCTCATGGCCATTTGTGCCTCCAAAAACAAGCATCCTGTCTCCAACAACCACCGCGCTGTGGCTGTCGCGTGGCCCCGGGCCCCGCCCTTTAGTCACCATGAAGCTCCACTCCATTTTCTCAAGATGCAGCACCATAACGTCACCGAAATGATGCCCACCATAGCACCCCTACAATGGTTTAAAAAAAGGACACATTTCCGCTCATGTCAGTATTACAAACACGACTCTTATTTTCAAAAAAATGTGCATAACAATCTCAACCAAACCTGAGGTACAAAATCATTAACATAATCAAGATCACTAATTACAGATCATTAACATAATCACAATTAATTACACTAGAAGTTCAACAAGAAAATAAACAGTACTATGTTATGGTACAGTAACTTCCAAGTTCCAAGTAACAGAGGATATAGCAGACGAAATCAAGAAACATGATAAAAAGGGAAAGTTAAACAACCGTTGGGAGAAGTGCAGCCCAATACTTACCCCAAGAAAACAACAGAACAAGTAAAGTAACCAAAAGAGAAAGGGACAACTGAAAAAACATGGAACCAGAAAATGATGGAACCATAATTAGTAGAACCTTAACAAGCCAACATGCATCAATAATTCCACAACAACCAGAATGTCAGGAGATCTCAAGAACCATTAAACACCCCAGAATAGAAAGAAACAAGAAACACACACACACACACACACACACTTGCTAAACATGGAAAGAATTTAAACATACCCCAAAAACGTAAACTGAGCCGTTGGAGAAGCAAGCAGAATGCCCCCATCGCTCAGGAGGGTTGATACCAGAGACTTTAGGATATGACCACATTGCCTTATTCTTCTTCTTTGCAACTTCGCCGCCAAGCGATCCCATTTTAGGTTTTGTTTCTCTTTCTTGAAGGTTTTTTTTTTTACTGCGGGGAAAGTGAAGGGCAAGATTGTCGATGAGAGCTTGAAGATATATATGAATGAGGAGTTGAAGAAGATGGAGAGAATAAATAATCTGATAGTAGTAATGGTAAAGAGTCAAAAGAAGACAAGTGACATATCAAGCATCAGTGTCAAATAAAGACATGAAAAGATGGGCGCTTTCAAGTCCAAATCACTGTGGCACCAACAATAACACCAAGGACCTTCGTGACCAGCCCACACATGTGCATTTACACACTTTTCTCATCACCAGGTGATTAGAGAAGATAAATTTCTTGGTATTAAGGTTTAATGTCCTAAAATCACTTCATGTCAAGTGGAGTTTGGCCACATCACATTCAACCAATAAGTTATGATCAGCTCAAACAAATTTAGGCCCTGTTCATGTTCAGTTGGGATGAAAATAGTGTACATTTGTTGTAACTGAATTTAGTTTATTACCGCTAAATTTGGTTAAGTTTAGTTTATTGCATTTAAGTATAATTTAATACAACTGAATTTAGTTTAAGTAGCTAACAATGAGTTTAAACTAGTTGAAAATATGATTACTATTTAAAAAGGTTTCTTAAGTTTGTTTGATTTTGGCTGGATTCAATTCATCTCCATCTCCATTTCATCTTCTTCATTTTTTATTTTTTTTGGTTCAAGTTCACGTTTGCATAGTTAAATTCAATTAAGCTTGACTAATTCACTCAAAATTTGTTGAAATTCTATTCAATTCAGCTTTGTATGAATTTTAGTTTAAGTTCAATTCAGACCAATTGAATTTCATCAAAGTTCCATTAAATTCACTCCTAAAATTTAAATGAATGAGTGAGAGAAATTATAATTTAAACAGCGGATTCTTTTCTTTCTACATCAAATTGTGGAGTATGATAGTGAAATAGACGGAAGCATTTTAGTTTGGAAAATAAAAGGGTAATATTGTGGTAATACATGATACTTAAAAATAATAATAAAACTTACCCCTGGTTCAACTATTGCTACTTTAAATGAATCAAAGCTCTTTGCGTTGATGTCACATCAATGTTCGGTCGAACATGCACCTGATTTTAGGATATCTTTATTTTATTAAATATTATTTTCTGTTTAGCAATATTAGGAGTATTTACAATGAATGAGAGTTCAACATAATACTCTAAATATCAGGTTAATTTTGTTATTCTAATTCCATTTCAATCACAAGATCTATTTCCACAACCCAATATCATAAATACACAACCCATTTAGTGATAAATTTACTTAATCACCCCTCATTAAATTTAGGATTCAATTAACATTTATTATATCATTTAAATCCCTTAAGTTTTGAATAATAAATTTTGGATTCAAGTTTTGTTAAATTTAATTGTAGGCCCAAGAAATTCTCAAAACCTTCAACATTCATTCAACACCTTCAAATTTAGGCCTTATTTGTTATAACTTATTTCTTGGTGAACTAAACTGTACTGAAATGTAAATTAATGTATTGATAAATGGAATCAGCATGACTGAATTAATTTGAATTTCATCAATGCATCATTTTTACTTCAGTTTCATTTAATTCAGTTCAGTTCAGTTCATTACATGTTAGAAATAAGATCAGGCAAAAGAGGGCCTAAAAGCATGCATGCGCTGATTAATCTAGACGATGAAGGCTGCAAAAATGCACATAAAATAAAATCATCCAAATTGAATGTCCAAATCACAATTACTGTATTCTAGTTTGCGTTGGAAATTGGAATTAGTACTGCAAATAATAAAAAATGTGTGACAAGACTTGTACTTTTATGTACTGTACATATATAGTAGATGCCTAGTATAGCTAAATACTCCGCAGTTTAATGGTGAGCCTCCTTTTCGTTATGAGAGAGTTGTCAACTGCAAAGAACAAACGGTAAAAATTTAAGATACGCAAACTCCCATGCTTTCAACTGCTCATGTTTTTACATTCTATTACTAATCCATTGTGTGTTCAATTTGGGACTTAAATGTTTCAAAAAATAAATGAGTGTTCAATTTGGGACTGAAAGATGCTTTATGTTTATTTGTACTTTATTAGTGTACTGTAATATCCTATTTTATTTCCATTTTACATTTTTTAAGAAATTTAAATCCTTAGAGGATGGAAAATTTTGATCCCTCAATTATATTTTGAGAAAATCTCTTGTGTGGATCAAATTGTAAATATTGTGGTGTCACCTCATCAACACCACATCGTTTGGGACCTCAACTTAACTCAACATCCAATCTCACCTCTGACAACCCCCGAACATCAACGTCGGAGAACCCAATCTCTCGACACTCAACTTCAACGCCGACAACCCCCAACATCAACACTAAAGACCTTCCCCACATTGGCGATCCCAATATCAACGTAAATACTTTTCAAAATTTTAGTAAAATCGACCCACGTGAGTTGTTCTTTCCAAATAGTAATGACATCACGACGAAAAAAGAGTTGGGGATATGAAATAACCTGAAGCTACAGAGCGTTCACTTTATTTGTCAGGACCAAAAAGTAATCACTTTATTTTGTTGGGAGTATAAAAAATAATCACAAAGTCTCATAATATATATAAGGTCTGTTTACTGTAAACACGGACGTGAATTTTTTATATATTAAAAATGGAATTTTGATAAAAGATTTCAAAAAACTAGGGAACGTTTATGCAAATAAGAAATAACCTTTATACAACCCACGAATTCCCAAATCTGATGTTTTATTATTTGAGACTGACGTTCTTGGTTTGGTGTCTATTATAGGTCATTACCTTTGATCAAGTTGTATAGAATCATCAAGTCATTTTACGTATTATCCACATCAAGACATATTGATAAAAAAATCAACTTTGAAATCATCAAATCCTATTTTAAAAATATCAAGTCAAATTGATAAATCATCAACTTTGAAATCCTGAAGTAATATTCTCTGATTAAAGAATAGTCTGTGTTCACTTCTCAGTCACCCCTTGGAGGCAGTGAGAGACTTTTCTGGTTATTTTCACAGATAAGCAACGATTAACCAACTTGCTTTTGGTCTACAAATTTGATGAACAAACCCGCCAAAAGTAAGTTTTTAAACTATCGTGACTCAGATTTCTCCTTACGGCACAAGAACGGAGTAATACAGAATCGAAAAATGTAATTAAACTACCATGACTCATATTTCTCTTTTACCGGCTCACCACTGAGAATCATATTTGAACTCATGCACAAATTTGACTCATTGGAAAAACTAACGTTCGCATAAAAAATCTCGAAAAGTATTTAATCAAACCCCAAATTCAGATAAGTTACCCATTATTTAGCAAAAAATAAAAATAAATATGATAACTAAGGAATCAAATTCTATTCAACAGTGATTTCTGAGTGGTTGTCTAGGTTGGCCGAACTCCATGAGAACCATCTTGTTGATCCAGGCCTAAAGACCTGGACCAATTTGGACCGACCAAGACCAATCTGATGACCCGACCTTATACTCTGTACCCGGTCTACGTGTTTGGTCACAAATCTCGGCAGCTTGTTGTTTTTGCAAGGAGATTTGCGAAATACTGATATGTATGCAACAATTGTATATGAGAGGGCATATATGCCGATTTAAAATTCCTATTTGTAGATCACATAAATTCTAAATTTCCTAAAATAACCCTTACAGTTATTCAAGTTTAATTTTGAATTTTAAATTTCAATTCTATTCAATATCAAGCACATAAAACCCCAATCTTTACAAATAATTCCACCTAATCTCAGTAATTTATTTATTTTCACAAACATTATTTTTATGTACTATTTAGAAGTCAGAGATCGATTGATGACGATGAATCTATATCTTACTTTAATAAGTAGAACTAAAAGTACTAATATTCAAAATAAATCTAACTTCAAAAAATAAAAAATTTCTATTAAAAAATACAATCTATTAAATCTATATAAAATAAATTAAATATTTTTATATAAAAATAAAAATATTTAAAAGTACTTAAATTTATTAGAAATGTAATATTTTATCGAATAAAATTAAAACCACTTTTAAATTTTTTAAAATAAAAATTTCAAATATTTATGATTTAATAGAAATTTAAACTTCACTTTAATTTAGAATGACTAAATTTTAATGAGGAATTCTCCTGTGAGCCAGTCTCACACATGAGGCAAGGCCAAATAAGGAAAATTTCATTGCTCCCATATCATCATAACTCATTACCACCTCATCAAAGCTCGATTCCACATCATCAAACCTCGGTGCTAATTCATCAAACATGTCATCTCATCATAACATTTGTGTCAGTTCATCAAATCTCACCAAAAATAGTGTTTACTTGGTCCTGAGTTGGCCAATTTTAATAACATTGGTGTAGATTTCAAAATTTTATGATGGACATTTTAGTAAATTTGTAATAAATATAATATGCAATTAGGGTTAGGGATCATGGTTCTGTATTTATGGTTTTGTTGTATCATGGTTTGGTTTATGAGAGTAGTTATTTTACAATTAGAGAAGGTATCCTATAAGACCAGTCTCAAGACAAATGTTGATTTTTTCTCTTTCAAAACCGACCTTTTACATATTAAGCATGATTATTTACTGTATTAATGCTGATTTTTTCAATATATGATATTTTACTTTTAAAATTGTCATATTTCAAGTAAACAACTTACTATCTTTTTATATTAAAAATGATCATTTAGCGTGATAATTGAGGCATGTTTGTGTCACAATTACCTTGAAAATGAAACGGATTGAGTAGTAAACTCAAAAACTAATTCATTTTTATTGGGGGGAAAAAGAGGGGCAGTGCTAGTGAGTCAAGTCGGTCAGTGAGTCACGTGCAGAAGTGAAATGCACCCACGGTCAGTCCCCCTTCAAATCATTAATCAACTCCAATTTTTTTATTTGTTTTCTTTCTTTTCCGATACCTACCACCAAATATACTTCGGTCAATTCCTCAAAGATTTTCCCGCAACAAATCAATCATCAACAGCAATCCGAAATTAATGTGATTTACTACTCATATTACTACTTATGAAAATCTGAGACCACTTCATGCAATAGTCATCTTGTTTTCATCAATCCTTACCTCATTGAATGTGAAAAACATGTATATATATAGTTTTATATTTAGACCAATTAGTCAATTACTTAGATAGTTGTCCAGTTTAGCCCGCATGCATATCGATGTTATGACATGAAAAATAAGTGCAGAAATAAAAGACGCAACAATTTTATTTTTAAGGTACACTACAGCGACCGAATTTGATACAAGGATCATACCATACTCTAATCTAATCATACTCTAACCTACTCCACTCTAATTTAATCCTACTCTAACCTGCTCTACTCTACTGATCCCGTATGTCGAGTGACCGAGGTCCTCACCATGCTGCTTTAGAGTGGAGTGAAGATCTCACTTACACCGTCGATGCTGTCCTGCTCTTGACACTGTTGATGCAACTCCAACTCTTGAGTTGAGTACGACTGGAGACTTGACCCAGGGGGTCAAGGAGAATTGCGTGAAATGTTGCACCTGAAGAGTTTCGAACTCCTGACCTCCCCTGGGCGGGGCTAGGCCAGTTGGTTAAAGACACAACAATTGATAATGTTGTTCAGTGCGAAAAACACCTACATCAGTGGGGCCACGCCCAGACCTTAAATTTTCAAGTAGTCAAGATCAAGACAGTATTACACACGAGTTCACTTATCTTTTACTCCTATATTTGAAATTGCGAGACCCTCACTGCCGATCGACCAGACTAGGAACCCCTCACTGTGAAGCTGCGTCTGATCATCTCCTCCCGATATATTAAGACGGGTGGCTTCGGTCTGACGTCTAACCTGAAAGATAGCAAAATACTTGCTAGGACCGCGTGCTGCTCTGAATTGTGAACCTGGATGTAGGAATCCCTTCTTGTAATTGTGTTTGTCGCGTCAAGAAACTTTGCAACGGATGTGTCCCATCCATAGCTCTGTTGGTGAGAATTCGGCAATCTCCAGCTCACCAAATTGACTCAAACTCTAACTCTGCATCTAGCCTCAATCGTGTAGAGTATTAGAGGCCTACGCACACAGTCCAACGTTCATAATTGATCAAAAGATAAGGAAAACAAATATTCTTGTAAACCCTCGAAATATTCTGTAATTTTCTGCAATTTTTGATTAGAACGATTCCATGTTGGACTCAACCTCTGATTGTATTTAGACTACTTAAAAGCATAAGTCTTTGTCGCCATAATAAACTCTTGTAAAAACGAACAAAGTCTCCATTTCCTGAAATACCGCACCTTCAACTTTCATGTATGATGATGTTATAACATGACGATGCTATCAACTTGGTCATTAATATATTACAATCAAAATAACATACACTTTCCACAAAAATGCCAATCAAAATAACACGCAATTTCTACAAAAATGCCAATCAAACTGTGGTCCTTATAGAATGGTACTGAATGCGAAAACTAAAATGATCAATAAGTTTAAATGAATTGAACAAAAACTAAGCTTTAATATGAATTTAGCAAAAATTTCAAACCGACATCTACGAACATGAAATTGCTCATAATCACTCACAAACGTTGCTAGTTTGTATATTTTGACATCTTATTTTGTCCAAATCAAAATTATTGGGGTAGACATGCATTGTCTGTTTTCAAGTGGACAACTTACAATCTTTTCATGTCAAAGGCATTATGAGGTTGATAATTCTAATCAACATGACAGTTTTATCTTCCCGGATTATTAATTCCTCAGTAAAACGAGCGATGTAAGTAAAAGTAATCCATATGAGAATAATCCACGCAAGCGGATCTAGTTTCTAATAACTTATGGAATGGGGTTTGTCGAGACATAACTTTACTGTTGTCTTATAACAATTCAGTTCAATTTGGTTCAGTTTAAAATTATAATTTAATAAAATTTAGGTTAATTTAGTATTTCGAATTCTTTTCTCAATTTAATTCAACTCATTTCAATTCAATATAGTTCAACAAAAAATAAACTCAAAAGAACACGATATATGTGGCTGTCTCAAATAAAAATTTGTGTTTTCTAAAAAGTTAAGGTTAAGGTAAACAAAAATATTGGATAAAAAAATAATGTAATTCCTCTCATTTTGATTTGTTGGCACTCACCTTTCACACTCTTTTTGGGAAGAGAAAATGAATGGAGTAATTCTGTATTGGGAGATTAATAATAAGTCTCGTGGTTGAAATTAACCTATATTTTACTATAATATAATATACCAATCGAACAAAACTAAAAGTGTTATTTATAACTATAAATAATTAGTAACATCAACATAAATAATACGATCAACTGAGCCATAATGATCGGCTCTAGTACTACATTTGATGACAAAAACCACCCCAAAAAATAATAAAAAATTCATGATTTCAATCATACTGTACTCTATGGGAACGTCTTCTCCAGAGGGAAACAGGTTGTGACTGAACAGCTCATTTATTGCTCGAAATCATAGTAATTCATATGACGAGAGAGATAGGAACTTTGGCTTTGTTTGATCATGTTTTTGTCTCTTTCTTTTATTTTGGTTGGATAACACTTTTATATCCTAGACACATTTTTATATCACAATGTAAGGCCCTGTTTGCTGAACTGAACTAAAGTAAAATAATATATTGAAAAAATAATTAGCATGAAATGAATTAATCTAAATTTCATTAAATTACATTTTCGCTAAATTGAACTGATGTACAAATAATCTCTGGCAAACAGGACAGTTCATATTTCACACTTAAATCTTCAATCCGCTCGCCTTAATCAAACGAGCATGGACACTAGTCCATCCATACTATTCTCATTAGTTTACAATTTACATATGATTTACTGATTTAAACACGAATTGTTGGAAAATATGAAAACTGAAAATATTTTACGAATATTTAGTCTATTATTCTATAAAATGTATGAATTAAAATGAAACTACAGATTTGAGACCAGTTACAACAACTCAAATCTGTATGAATTAATTCAACTTATTTCAAAGCAACTTTCTTTAGTTGTTGTAACTTGTAAGTACAACAAACTGCTACTTAGGTACAGATTTGAGACCAAAATCCCTCGTCGTGATATCTTTCCTGGAATAAGTTGCTTTGATTGAAAACAACACTACATGTCCGTAAAGAAAGACGAAATTAATGAAACTACCGTCTATCAATAACCTAGACCACCTCTAGCAGAGTGTGGGTTGGAACAATTGGAGCCTATGATGTTCACCCATCAACTTCAACAGCATAATTAATGAAGGAAAATACAATTGGACTTTTTTAGTTAATGCTTATTATTATACCAGGAAATATAATCCCAAACTAGAAAATTTACAAATTCATTTACATTTGTGACTGTCCAATTCAACTTATTCCAATCATTTTTTTTTAGAAAACACAAATTTTTATTTGAGACAGCCTATAGCATCAGTTATCTACTAATTTCGGCACTCGATCATCTACTTTCAACGGTTTACTCATTTCAGCACAAATAAATTTGTTTATCAGAAATTTACCTACTTTAAATTTACTATAATTTTTTACTATTGACATACTGGTTCTTTTTAAAGTAGTTTCAAACGTTTGATAGGAATTTGACTCATTCCAATTTAATGTTGATTTAGCTCATCCAAAACTTGATCAAGTGGATTTTACCTCATTTCAACTCAATAAAATCGAATTTCATTTAGTAGAGTAGTTAAAATTGATTCGATGAACTAAATCCAGTTTCATCCGATGGTGTTCAATATAGTTCTATTCAATATAATTGATTGGTGTTTATAAGCATATGAAATTCAGTTCCATTGAATACGTTCACAATTATCAATATCATTCTTCAAGAATAAATAAATTACAAATCCTTACTAGTGAACCAAATTCATACATTGATCGATCAAGGCGAATCGGCACATGGCAAAGGGAGTTTGCAGTCCACCTTGAAGAAACTTTGACATTAACTGGAGTATAGTTTTGGAGAAGCGTCGTTCACTATTGCACGAATTTAGTTGATGAATTATGACTTGGGCAAGACCTTAACACCGAGCTATATAGTCAATTTTGTGTGTTCTTTGTTTTTCAGTATTATAACTCAAAGCACAAGTGATAGAATTATAACCCTAAGAACAGATAAAATATTAAGAGAAAATTAGGTAAAAATAAAGAGAAAGTTTTGGGTGAGACATGTCCTTGTGGAGACCAAGAGCAGGGGAATGACCATTTACTGTTTCTACTTGATCTTTTAGTCAGTTTGTTTGATCTTTCAATCAATGTCCTTGAGTATTTTTGTTTTGCCTTGATTTTTCAGTTAATTTGATCTTTCGTTCAATTTGCTTGATCTTTCGGTCAATTTTCTTATCATTTCCTTGATCAATTTCACCAACGACAAATTCAATCAAGGAAATCGGCGGGTTTAAATCTCACCAACGACAAATTCAATCAATAGTAGTCTCATATAATCTTTGGTCTCATTTGAGACTTGCCAAAAATAAATTTTAAAATAAAAAAGAAATTACAAATATTTTTAGTTCAGCCAAATTAATCCAATTCATTAGTAGAAGAGGGGGAGGATTTTTTTGAAAATATACTTGTTTTGTTTTTTTCGGCAGCTTTGAATTTTATGATTGAAAAGAAATGAAATGAAAGAAAGGGAATGCAAAGAAAAAGAAAGAAAGAAAGACATAGCCGGGGTCACGGTCAATCATCTTTGCCATTGCACTCACTCCTCTCTCTCTCTCTCTCTTTTTCCTTGTGCATGTCGCTGTGTGAATGGCCATGGCCAACCTCGGATATATATTATATATTGCTGCACCATTTACTGTCAAAATCAAATATATTTACGCTAATAATTAGCCTGTATTTTTCAGAACCCCAGTTCAAGATTAATGAAAAATATAGTTACAAACTCTCGATTTGCAGATCAAATTGGCATGCATATATATATATGGATCGATGTCACAATCTGCTTTGTTCTGTGCTCTGCTTTGCGAAAAACACAGCGATGATCAGTTTGCACTTTGCGCACAATAATTTGCAGAAATGGAGACACTGCAAAGTGTCAAAGTAGCACTTTGTGTATGGATTACGTCTTTCCTCTCATATGAATATGATACCGCCAATATTCATAACAGATTGTAGGGGGCGGAGAACCTTTAAACAGTTGCTCGCCACGAAGCCATATTTGAATGGAAAAAAGACAAACGATTGTCAAGTACTGATAATTACATCCATTGAGGTTATATATATGGTGACAACTCTTTGACATGGGTATAGATAGACCTGTAGCAGCTACCAGTAGACGTGTTTATTTTTGTTTTTTGTTTTTGAGCAAAGTTCCCTTGTAACTTTGGGATTTTATCCAATTTTTATAATGTGACGATATGCCCTATCCTGTTTGAATTTTGGCTGATCAAACATTTTGACATAACTTTTTTAAAACCTGAAATAACAAAATCATCGCTAAATTCTCAATTAAGACTTAGTCTCACTAAATGATCGTGCTTAATATATAAAAGATCAACACAGAACGGGTAATGATCATGCATGAAAGTTAATAAATCAACAGTAATAAACAGGATGATCATGCTTAATATGTAAAAGATCTAGCTTGAAAGTGAGAAGACCAACATTTGCCCCTCTATCTCAATTAGAACCGTCCTACATAGTATAATTTCCTTAGTATCAGTTTCTGCTTCATGTGGAACGTCTGTTGTGAGGATTTATGTTCGAGAAAGTCTCTTGTGTGTGAGACAGCCTTATGGTTATCTAGTTCAAATTTTGGGCTTGAGACCCCATAAAAGAACATGTGGTTTTAAATTATTTTTTTAAAAAAATCTAGTTGAATTTTGCTTGATGATACGTGAGATTTTAATATGAATGTCATCATATTATCAAGCAACATCAACCTACCTTACGTTAAATCTGCCTCATACTGAGTCCATTTGATACAAACATTTGTGTTTGTATTCGTTCACGCATCGCTACTCGAATTGGATATTATCCTTTGGTTTCTTATTTGTGTATGGATTGATGTTTTGAAGAGATAGAGGTAATTTTTGCCCCATGACCCTTGCCACGCTGAGATCGTAATATTCAACCGACGTAACATCGTTCTTCTCCTCTCCACCATCTTCAAGTCCGCAATGCTAAAGGTCTGTGCACTCGTTTAATTAGTTCATCGTGTCTCTAACTCGTATAGTACTTAGCGCGAATTATCGCAACGAATTAGTGTTGGCTTTGATTTATCGAAATTCATGCGAGCAATCGATCGATCGATCGAGTTGGTGGATGATATTTTCTCTGGCTGCTTTTCTTTCCAACAGGTTTTACACACAAGCAGAGCACAGACAGAGTCAGATCAGGTGAGGTGAGGTGACTATCATCAGACAGCAACATTATTGCATGTGCATGAAACCAGTTTGCATTTCCGAAGGAAAAACAGGGGCCCTCTTCAAAGAAGATTGTATTTTCATAAATAATTGTAGTTTCCAGTGTTAGAAATTTAATTGGCTGTAAAGTTTTTTACTTTTTTGAAGAATTTTAGTGCAGTTGTGTGTGTTTCCACACCCTGAAGTGTGTGTGTATAATGCTAGATGCAATTCAAGTGGCTTGGTTTTCATTGCAGGTTCTGGTCTGAACTTGGGCCAAGTTTGCTTGGTCTACAATATTCAAAGTCTGCTCAGTTGAGCTGAGTCACAAAACAGAGACAAAATGTATCATTGCATAGTGACCATTTGATGCCATATTCATGCCTTCCAGCCATCAATGATGGCTTATCTTATCCTGAATAACATGTCGCACCTCGCAGTACATGTGCTATAGTAGCAATGTAGCATGTTTCAAAAACAAACATGATGCGGAAAGACGACAATTTCATAAGTTACAAATGTTGATCGAATAGTTAGCAGAACCTTAATAGACGACGATTAATAAAAATGAACCGTCTTTTATTAATGTTCTGGTGGTATTCGAAACCTAAGTATATGATTGCCAGCTCTGTTCCATCTCTTCTGTGCACAGTAGACAGGTTAAAATAGACAAAATGAGACCAGTGCCAATATTCTAGCAATAGCTAGACAAACAAGGTAAATTGACAAGACTTGACACAATGAATTCACAACTCAAGCTCTGTAATTTTGGCTTTTGTTATAACGCTATCTGAGTTCCAGTGTTCCACATTGCAGATCTGAAGCAACGACACATATAGCTACAAAGTGAAAATGGTTGGACTTAAGGATTCTTGCACCTGCTTGGGTCGGAAATCACTTCGGCAGACTGAATATAAGCAGAAACATTTCTGGAGCTTGTTGAATCAAAACAGTGAGAATCTTAGCAAGCATTTGGTTAATTGGCGGGAATCTGATTCGATTTTATAGTCGACGAAAAAGAGAGCCAAAATCAAGATAGGAGCAACACAAGTTTTATATTAGCCATTCTGGAATCTGTGTTCTATACCTGTACCAGTGAAATTCTAATACCTGAAACCAAATGCCCACTAAATTGAAGTTATCTTTGTTGAGTTGAATAAATGGTCATCAAAAGAGGTCATCTACTACTAGTAATAATTACACGGTTTTCATATGTACAATGAGGCCATCAACAATAACTACGACTTTCATTTCCAATTGGCGGAAAATCTTTTTTGTTTTGGCTCTGCTTGGTAGAGGTGGGTGAGTGTAAAAGGTGGTCATTTAAGTGTGGTACAAAACTAGGTCATCAAGGACAATAACACACAGACCTTCAACCGATGATAAGTTGGGGAGTGTATACCTCGAGAAATCCTGAAAAGGATGCATCCAACATCTATTGCAGTTAAACCTATGCCTGTGGCACCAATGAAACATCAATAAGTTAAACTCGACAAAAATTACAAGTTATTGCTTTAAGTGGTCAAACATGTTTCAATAGTACTTAAAGGGTGCCAGCAAGACACCACAAATACATCATTCATTTTCAAATGATGTACATATAAAAGTTTCCTCAAAGTGCACCAACCATATATGAGGGTCTCAGGTCTCCACTAAGAAGAATTTTTTTCTAAAGCCAATGTAACATACCCTTTACAGTATAGTTACCTAAGGATCGATCCCCAAATTGTAAATTTTTCTCAAAGACTACCTTCTAAGGTAATTATTGTCTATAAACTATCTAGGAGTAAGCCTTAAAAAATTCACAAAAAATCAGGATCAGCAAAAATCTGAGCAAGAAACAGAATAACAAAAGCAAGAGAACAGAGACGGTTAAAGTAAGCAAAATAAGTCATAGATACTCACATTTGTCATCAAAAATGCGGAGAGAACACTCTTCTGCGTTTCAGTAGGATTTGCCAACCATTTACAGAACAACCATGCTGCCGCAACCACAGAAGAAAGTGAAAGTGTTGCTAAAAATCCAAAGTGCGAAGGGTCATTAGCAATTATTGCTAGCCCCAACATTACAGACTCCGCCAAACTTGCCATAGAAAGCTCTGTTGTCCCAATAAGGTTTACTTTGGATTCTGGGATTCCTGTTTGTAAAATTTGTTGGCCCACAATATCATACGACATGTGCCCCAGTCTTGACAATATCTGTATGGAAATTACCCAGATTCATCAAAACGTGATAGAAAAACTACTTACAAATAAAATAAACTACCTACAAAGACCATATGCTACATTGACATGTAGCAGAGAACAGAGAGAGCATCAATAGCATCCTTGAGTGCTAATGCCTATTCACGTAGAACAAAATACATAGGAAGAAAAATCAACTCACAATCATGAATAGGAAGAATAGTAGCGGTGTTTGCTGAGAAAGAGAGCAAGTCCAATATATAATAAGAGCTCCAGTTAGAAGGGAAGCCTGAAGTATCAATCCAGTAGCTCCTGCCTGTAAAAGTACACAAGAACTAGTCTTAAAATGTGAAGGATATGTTAAAGAACAAAGGTAACAGCTGGTATAGCTTACAATCACTACCTTTAAGATTCCAAGCCGCTTGACTAATTTTGCTGAAACAAAAGTTGCTGCAACACCCATAAGTGCACATAATCCACTAAATCCTCCAATGATAGAAGGATTCAAACCTGCAACAATTTAGGATAAATCTATTTCAAAAATTGCAGACTTAAAGATATTGACATGCTTACAATGATGATTTGATTACAGATAAAGGACGCAGATAACTCTCTCAACGCCCGTACAATTAAATGACTGGTGATCGTGTTACCCAAATTATTGTTCAACAGACAACATAACCAGAATGGAGGTCCCACTTTATTCATATGGAAAGTAGGATTGGCAATGCAAAATTCTATTACCACTATAGAAACAAGGTAATCCATTTCTCATATTCTAGGAAAACACCGATGATAGACTTGATACACATCAAAAGAGAACATCAAGGGATGGAAATGACATTTAATCAAAGCCCAATACACCACTCTATATTCCATTCGAAGAAAATAAAATAAAAAGAACCATAATGGGTCATCGAAACTGGAACCCACAAGATTAAAAAGAACAGGAGGCAAAAAATGAGTAAAGAACAAACCTAACCTTTATAGACAAGAATGTCACAAAAAAGAAGGGAACAGAACAATTGAAAAGTTGTAAAGATTCTAAAAAGACACGACAATCCAAGATAGAAGTTAAGACTAGTACCTTGCTGTGTCAAAAAAGCAGTCATCAATTCACTGGGGGCAAGAACAACATTGAAACAAAGCAGCACACAGGCTAGACTAGCTGGAAGAACAGGTTGTTGCAAGTATTCAATCCACCCATGCTTGATAGCTTCCAAACCTCTTTGAACTAACAGATAGAAACAGGAACATAGTAAGAACTCTAGGAAAAATACTACTAATGAAACAACTTATATGACTATTGCATGTACATCAGAATAAGATTACCCATGTCCTTAGAATGAGGCAAAGATTCAATCCCCATATTTCTACAAGAAGTTGCAGATACAGAGCGGTCCAGAACACCAGCAGATAGCTTGTTGGTTAACCATGAGAGAAACACCTACATAGGAATATACATCAAAGAAATGAGAGGGTCCAAATTTTTTGACACTTCACAGAATACAATGAACTGAGGTGCTGGAAATGTTACCGTGACAGGAAGCGTAAATATCATCATTCCAGCAACTAATTTCAAGCAAGTCACTGGGGCATATTGGGACAAAAGAATTCCAAATAATGAAGCTCCTGCAATCTGCAACGACAAATGATCCTAAGCTTAGCATGCATGAGTTCCCAGCAATGTCTAACCATTACAAATAAACCAAACAGCATTTCATACAGTTTCTATTGTATGTCATCTATCTCAAACAGCATAAATACAAAATAATTAGACTGAAAGCTTTATCACTAGAAGATAATAGAAACAATGAAAAAACATAGAATGAAAGCACTTTTATAGGGTGTATTGGGAGTTCACCTCTGAGAGAAGATTAATTCGGCTAATAACAGCATTAGCTTGTGCAAGAGCAATTGGACGGTTAGTTCCTGCTAACTGGAAGCAGGAAAAGTCAATAATACTGCTTGATTTTTTTACAGCAAATCAGATAATGACACTGCATTAAGATAACTCTTATTGGAGCAAAGGAGTATTCCACATGTGAGACAGAAAAAGAGAAAATTAGTATTACCAGAACAACCCAATCACGCTCCACTGCAACTCCAAGAGCCAGTCCAGATAGCCTCTCCACAGCTCCAGCTAAAACTAACACAACAAACCAAGGCCGTAGAAGAGCAGATGACCTCAATGAGAAACTATGTGTGTGAGCGTGAATTATCATTCCAACGGAGATCAACTGAGCAACTGCCTGACAGCAGATAAATAATAGTAGTATTAATGAAAAGAATAATTAAAAAAATTGCATCAAGCTCCTACAGTATACCATTGAAAAAGTACCTGAACAGCCGACAAACAGTTGTAAGCTGGTATTCTAGGAAAATGGTCCATTAGTTTTCCAACAACAGGACCCCCAACAATAACAGCAAGCTATTAAACATGCAAACCAATAAATAGAACGTGAGTTTTTTGTCCCATAAATCACGTTGAAACCCATTCCTTCCATATTACTAATATATACCTTACTGAAAAAACCAATTAGAGCAACAGGAAGAAGACTTTGATGAAGTAAAGCAATTGCAGCAGGCCATGCAAAACTCCAGAGCTGTTCCACCAGATTCCCAGCCAAGCAATTAGCATATAGAGCTGAATATTTAATCAAAGATCAGACACTCAATGGATGGATCATCACATTTTAAAATAACCAACAACAAGCAAAAATAGTGGAATATTTGGATAAGCGCAAAGAATATAGTATACCAAAGAAAGGGCTAGAGACATCAAAAAGCAAACTTTAAAATGACATGAATCAACTAATAGCACAAATTTTCATCAAAACAACATAAGGAGAAGAACAATCTACGCATAAACACACAGATGACCTTCATACGGATATCATATACTGTATCAAATAGCTTGAGAAGCATCATTATCCAGCCAGCACACCACAGGAAGAATACACATTCCGTGGCCCCAAAATAGGTAAGAGCATCTAGGTTATTTAGATGAACCGTAAAAAACATGACTTCAAGAAGTTTTTATTATATTCCTTTAATTAAAAGGACATTCTTCACCACTTGTTCAATTTTTATGAGTGAATATTGGGGGTGGGAGTATTTCATTTCCGAAATTTGTGATATACATATTAAATCCTTTATTGTTCCGATACAAATATATACTCTGATAGAAACCAAGATTAAACTAACCATACAATCCTGTAGGATGAGCAGGAGTTGCAGCTAAGACGTTCTGCTCTTCTTTGGACAACACCTACACCAGAAAAGGCTGTTAATCTCGAGTACAATAGGACGTAAAAAGTGAGAAAACAGAAAGGAATGCAACACATACAGGCAATGCTATCAAAAGTGTGTCCACAAAAGTGTCCTGAGACAATAAATTAAGTGGTTCAGTCTCCAAGACATCAGATTGCAGGTGGACAACGGAGAGTGGACAATTCAGATCATGGACAACTGATAGAGGACAACAATCTAGATCATGGATAACTGAGAGAGGGCAAGCCAAATCATCAGCCGTGAGATCTTCCGGAATTACTTCATCCGTCTCCACAGGATTAAGAACATCAGTGTTTGTTATTGTACACTTGCTATTGAAATGCTTTAGCCTGTGACAATTTCATGAAAGAAGCAGTGTCAATTCTTGATTCTGCCACTCAAATCCAAATTATCAGTAACTAATTGTAAACTAAATTCTCCAATAGGTACAAAATCCAACTGAACCCAATTTCTGATTCGCTTAAAATTGCATCTTTCACTAGTACAAGCAAATCATACTGCATTGCTCAAAAGTTGTACTTTACATTACTTCTAAGTTCTAAAAACTTGTTTCTCGAATGCAAAAATCCAAATTTTACTCCAACAGTTCCATGATATGAACCTAATTTCTGCTTTGCGCCCCTTTGCTCAAAAACTGAACTTTTTGTCCCTAAATTATAACACTTCAGCTATCCTACTATTACTATCCATTTTGTGATCCTGGCTATTTTTTATTATGCTATGGTTTATCCCTATTTTACTCATTCAATTTACTTTCATCATTCCATCATTACTATGAAGTTAATCTCCTTGCTCACTAACTCCAAGACTAAAACAGTGGCGAGTGGGACGGATGAACAACCAATTTTTATGCCCCTATAAGGGACCAAATTGAAAGGGCACGGGATCGGATATACCTGGAAGGGAGCTCGGAATTGCTCAACCATCTTGAAGAGGAGAAACGATGGCGTATTGTAAGAGAGGGGCGGCGGCAACTGAAGCTGAGCGGAGCAGTAATGAAGATGGAAGCCATTGCACCGCCTTGAAGCACCACTTCCGATGACTACTCATGCAGCAGGCTTGTTAATGGAGTATTTCCACAGACCATTCGATTGTTGTTGATTTTGGAGAAGATGAGGAAATGTATGCGGAAGAAGAAAAGGATGGTGTCCTAAATCCTAATTATTATCTTGAAAATTGGCGGACAACACGAAAGATTCTGGATAGTGTTGCAGCCATGAATTTGTTGCGCTTACGTGGATATTGTGGTCTCCAAAATTCTGTCTTGCACTCTCGCCCCCCTCCCCATTTTTTCAATTTTGGGTGTTGCTTGACATAAATAATCATATTGTAAATAAAAAAAATCATATGATTAATACTTCAAAAATATGATTAATATTTAAAATATCAGTTATGATTAATATTTAAAATATCAGTTTTGAAAGTAAAAGGATCAAACATGAAAAAGAGAAATTCAACAATAATACACTAAGGCTCTGTTTGCTAGAGTTTTTCCGTAGATCAGTTCAGTTCATTGAAAATGTAATTTGTTGAAATTCAGGTTAATTAAGTCATGTTGATTCCATTTTTAAATACATTAATTTTCACTTCAGTTCAGTTTAATACATCAAGAAATAAACTCTAGTAAACAGGGGCCTTAAATGACAAATCATCAATTTTTGTAATAACTAGGTAAGAAGCAACTATCAACAATGGTATCACTCCGTCCCAGCCATAACTGCACACTTTTTGGTCAATTTTTTCAAAGCATGTTTGACCGTGAATAACTTTATTTTTATACATTATTATGGTCTAAAACTTTTATAGCTAAAAAATAGAGCGCATTGTGAATCTAATCATATCCCATATGATATTATTATAGCATATATGTCAATTGCAATTTACGGTCAAACATGCCCAGACAAAGTTGACTAAAAAGTGTGCAGTTTCGGCTGGGACGGAAGGAGTAGTATATTTTTAACTACTTCTTTAATGCATAAAAGAAAGAAATGTAAAAGTATATAAAATAAAAAAGAAATGTAAAATGACTATTGTTTATTGGTTGGTTCTTGCACACAATAAAAGAGGTAACAACTTCTTATTTAGGGAGTAGTTCCCTATTAAGTGCTCCTTAAAAGTATACAATAGTCATGCTAGTATAAGGAACATTCCTTATTAAGAAAAGTGCTCCTAAGACTATTGTTGATGACCAAAATTTCATATAAGAAGGGTACAATCCTGTCATTTTTCTTATTTGAAAATAATAAGAATGATACCAACAAAAAAGAACTGAATGAAGAAACATAATTTACAACTTTGCAAATGCACTTCAAAATTCAACATTAGGATTCAGGAGTCAAGACTGAAGCTTCCACAACATTATGCGTACTTACTAGTACTTGTTAGGACACCAAAATATACAAATTCCTAGGCAACATTCTGAAAAAGACTAGAACTAAACCCCCACAATCTAAAAACCTCAAACCATGGAATGGCTCTCATCCCACTTACAACTGTGATGCTGTGGGCCCTTTTATTGTGCATGCACGCCAGATGTTCGATTGTTTGCCTCATTGAATACTTAATTCTCTTTTTATACTGTTACTGTATTATATTCCACAATCTTCTCTTTTTCCAATGCCATTTTTCTACCTTGTTTGAAGCACTGCTCTGGTATTTGGGCTGACAATTGATTCGAGAAAATGCCCCGCAAGAATAGGAAGAGTGCATCTTCAACGAAGATGCAGGAACGTGGTTCAGATGACGAGGAATCCGCCAAGAATAGGCAGAGTTGTGAAGAGAATTTTTACAGGGATAGTTTCTATAAGAAGCTCATCATGTTGAATCAATCATCAGGGCTCAGTCTAGTGTTAGCTCTTCTTCTGCTTGTTTAATTTATTGTGCCATTTACAATTTTCTTTTGGTGATTTGGATGCATGCATGCATGTTGTGATTTTGTTAGGTTGAAAGATTGCCCCTTTTCTTGCTCAGCCATTTACATTTGAATTCTTGAAGTGAAGATAATTAGTTTCAATTCTGGCATTTGCAGCTTCAACTTTTGGGAAACTAAACTGGACTTGTATCTTGTTTACAAAGAAGTGACTGAAAGAGGGGGAGCTTATGAGGTATTACTAGCTTTAAGAACAGTTTTCTCTTTGCTCATATGAAATTCCAATGGTTCATTTTAATGATAGGATGAGCTGGAAGTTCTTTAGCCTCAGAAAATATGTTTATGGATACTATGCTAGTAGTTCATCACTGCGTCTTTCTCGGCCATGGATCACATGCCATTTTGTGTATTAGTGGCATATTTCCGACAATAATACCAGTATGGTGGTGTTTTTTAGCCACATTTTGTCTAGCAGAAATGGGAACATTTGCAAGAAACTCCCTTTGGTTCCATACATCTAACTTTCATAAGAAGAAAGGCTAGAGATATATTCTATGCGTCTCATGAACATTTAGTAATGCATATATTTTAGATTCCCTACTGGTTTATAATACCAAATTTCAGGTTTCAAGAGCTGGGAAATGGAATGAAGTTGCATCTGCAGTAAGCATTAAAACTCGTATCCCAATTATGGCATGCCAAATTCGGAACCTTTATGAAATTCTGCTTTACCTGTATGAACAAATACATCACTACAGGACACCAGGAGAAGTTTTTGGTATGCAAACTGCTTGTGAACTTTGTTTTTCAGCTCCCTTTGTATTGTGGATTTCCTTGAAAAGAAGACGTTTATTCTTATCCATTCGGATCTTGGGAGTCATTAGATTTGATGCTGTGCCATTTATTTTATTTTCAGAGTAAAGCTGTGGTTATTATTGTTCTGTAGGTGACAACTGCTCATCTGAAGATGATCAAGCAGAGCAGGGGAACTTTGAAAGGGGAAACACTGTGTTACACGAGGTCCCACTATGCTTTAACCTGAGGTGCCCAGAGGAATTTGAAGAAGAAAACGGAAATTTCAGTGCTCCTAATTTCGATTCACCAAGAGGTTTGTTACTCTATCTTCCGTATACAACTCTAAATTGATTACTGCACAAACCTTAATAAGCTATATGATATTGTGTGAAGAGTAGAACTAGAGATATAGTATTAGCAATCTTATTTCAATTAGCTTCAATTTTGTGCTTGTACATAATATATAAATCAAGCTGTTCAAAATTTTAAGATAAATGTGTAGAATTACTCATTGCAAGATCAGGTGAATGGTGTCCCTTTAAATTGTTCTGTAGGGAAGAGAAAGTCTGGTGATAGCTTATCTGAAGATGATCAAGCAGCAAAGCACAAGTGTAAAAAGAGCAACCTGGCACCACGAGAGGTTCATGCAGATAAAGGAAAGTCTAGTGCTCCTAATATCCAAGCGCCAAGAGGTTTGTTTCTTAAACTTCTGGTGCAGCTCTATATTAATCTGTGAAATAAGTGATTTAGATCTTAAGTTGATACAAAGAGCTGAACGGTAGTTTAATTGCTTGACTGTTTTGTTTGGTAGGGCCTGGTAGACCAAAAACAATAATTCGCGAACCCGGAGCTCCGCTAACAGCGAGGACTGGTTATCAGATGTTCCTAAAAATCGAATGTGAGCGGTTAAAGAAGGTACACGGGGAATCCTCTGCTCAGATGAATGTGAGAGAGATGGCTATAGAGGCATGGAGGCAGCTCCCCAAGGATGATCGGCTGGTATGCTTCCTATATACATCCTTTGATTTCTCTCTATTTTGTAGAACATCCACCTGTTTCTCATATTTCTTTGAAAGCTGGAATTCGTCACATCCCACTGTAATATTTGAACGTGTTTCTCACTTTTTATGTTGCGAGATATTTCATTGAATGAAAAAGACACAATGTTGGATTATGTACAATCAGAAGTAGGGTGTTTAAGTCTATTACACTGATGATCATGCTTGCTTGACAGCCATATCTTGAAGAAAGTCGAAAGGACAAGGAAAGGTTTGACAGAGAGATGGCAATCTACAAGCAAAATAAAGAGGTTTCCATTGCTGGAGATGTCCCCACTGCTTCAACTACAGCCTTTATCAACTTTAGCACATCTCAGGCTTTGCACAACGACTATAATGTGCCAATGGAAAGCAGTGGTGGGAACTTGCCGGTGCCAGCTGAAAAGCCGTCTAATGAAGCGGCCACCAAATGACCCCGTTTTCCAGATGAATTTGGATGGGTGCAGCGAGTCTCCGACCATGCCCAACTGAACTGTAACATATGAACTCTTAAGCATCAGCTGCTGCCCAACTGAACTGTAACATATGAACTCTTAAGCATCAGCTGCTGCCCAACTGAACCGTAACATATGAACTCTTAAGCATCAGCTGCTAGGTAATTTTGATCTCGAAAGTTGATGCTCTCTATGTTTGATCTAGACTAAGTTTGTATAGTAGCTCAGATGGCCTTCCACTTATGGTAGACTGACATGATCATATATCATTTTGTACAAATAATCTTGAAGTTATAAGATCTACTAGTAAAGTCTATTTGCTTGCTGTATTTCATTTGATTTGTTTTTAAATGATATTTGGGCGAATGATATTTAAAATAATACAATAAAAAGTCTTCTAACAATTTAAAATAATTGCTTAAATGATATTTAAATGTTTCAATTTACTCAAAGATCATTTAAAAGACAAAATCAACACAAATATAAACTGACCACATAAACACATGAACAAGTTATTCATCTCCCCAATCACCATCTCAATGAGACAATTAATGTCCCAAACATTTGATATTAGTAGTACTAAAACAAATCATTCCAAAACACGACGCCACATGAAGTTTTGGGGAAGATTTTGGAAGTTCAGGGTTCACAGAGGGCGAAACACTTTGCATGGAGGTTTTTCACGGATTCTCTCCCTACTAGTGTTAACCTACGAGCTAGAACCATGGATGTCTCTCTGACTTGCCCCATTTGCCAACTGGATGGAGGTGATACAAGACACCTCTTCTTCGACTGCAATTTCGCAAAAGATCTGTGGCGTGCTTCGGGACTATCTGCTAGGGTGGAAGCAGCTCGTAAAATTCGAGGCGAGCTCTGGTTCAGAGAACTCTTGAGTTCAACAGACATAAATTCCGCGGAGCTAATCCTTATGCTTTGCGATGGACTATGGATGCAAAGGAACAACAGGCTATTTACAGAGAGGAAACTGGGGCTGAATACCTGTGCGATCTCAGTTAGTGCAAATCTCCGTTCCTTTCACAACGTGAATCAATGACCAAAAAGGACGTCTAAAGAACTATCAGAGGATTCCCTCCTTCACCCCTGCCTCATGGACAAAAGATACTCTTTGATGTAGGCATTCGAGAGGGACGAGCTGGGATTGGAGTCATTGCCCTGGATGAGGATGGTAAATTCTTGGGAGCCGTGGCAGATGTGATTCAAGGGGTTACAGACGCTCTTTATGCCGAGGGAAAGACACTAATGGCAGCTATTATCCTTGCAGAGGAACTGAGCATTGAAGACCCGACATTTGTTGGGGACTGTTTGACGTTGGTTCGCATGGTGAGACACTTAGAAACTCCAACCGTTGGATGTATAGAGCCCTTAGATAATATCCGCAACTCCTTACAACAGGGTAACCACACTAACCCTTGTTGGATAGCAAGAGATCAGAACATAGTGGTACACTTCTTAGCTAGGTATGCGAAGGAAAACTTAGATGTCAGGATGACGTGGGATAATCCCCACTTTTCTTTTGTCAAACGATATTGGACGATTTCCAGTGGATTGAATGCAGAGTTTTACCTTTCCAAAAAAAAAAAAAAAAAAAAAAGCAAATCATTCCAAACATAAAAATAAAAATAATAAAAAACGAAACAGCTAGTATTCAGCTTTGACAAGCGTAAGCCGCATATCAACAATGGATAATATGGTCCCCACAAAATTCAAGTGCTATAAACTCTGAAACTGAAACTCCCTACCCGCCACAAAACCGAGCTCCAAAAGCATACACCAACACATTCTGACGCTCACACAATGGCCTTGAGAACACTGTCAACCCCATTTTCGCCTTCATGCTCACAATCCCATCTCAAAATCATCTCTTTCTTGAATTCAACTGTAAGATCATGGACACCCTTTAATCAACGCCCCCCTCTCTTTTCCAGCCGAAAAATGATGGGATTCTCGTGCAAAGCGTGTGTGAAGCTAGAAGAAAAGAGGACCTCTGAAGATGGCGGCGGCGGCGGTTCCGGAGGTGGTGGCGCGTGGGCAAAGGTGTCAGCAGTGCTGTTTGATATGGATGGAGTGCTGTGTAACAGCGAGGAGCTATCGAGATTGGCTGCCGTTGATGTGTTTGCTGAAATGGGCGTTGAAGTTACCACTCAAGATTTCGTACCCTTTATGGGCACTGGTAAATACTGAGTTTCTCTCTGATTTAAGGATTTTTAAATTATAAAAGTGATGATCATAGGGATTCTCAAAAAAGTAAGGATTTTCAAGTTGTACAGGAATTGTTGTTACATCTATATTAGGTGCTCATATTTGTTGGAATTTCGAAGATATGTATGTTTTGAAGATATGTATGTTCAAAAGTTTATATTTTGAAGATATGTATGTTTACCTTAAATCTGGTAAGACCTGTTGGAGCGATACTCTATATGAATGAAATTATATGGTCAAAATTAGTCAAATTTGTTGAACTAGATAATAAGTAAGCACCTTATGATGGGAAGGACAGGCAGAAAGAGTACCAGTTTCTTGTTAGCCGGATATAATACAGTTAAATTCGAAGATATCTAACAGTTAAAGAGTACCAGTTTCTGGTTAATTTCATGCTTATTTACATGTATATGGCTTGAAGATATCTAATAGATGTTTCTAGATGAATTGTTATGTAAGCATTTCCTATGCATGTTTTGAAATACTTTAGGTGCAGTAATTACTATATAAGATGGATGGTATATATAACTAAAAATCTAGTAAGACAATGGTACGGAGTGATACATTCGATGTGATACATTTTGTGTCACTCATTCGATGTGATACATTTTCTTTTCATCTTCAAAGTAGAGAATGATATCTGGGTTTTTGTTATTGTTGAATGTGTACTAGGTGAGGCAAAATTTCTAGGAGGTGTTGCTGCAGCTAAGGGTGTCAAGGAATTCAATCCCGAGGCTGCAAAGAAAAGGTTCTTTGAGATATACTTAGATAAGGTTGATGTAGTTGTCTTTCAGATGCAAGGATTTCATGAATTTGCTTTTGTCACAGAAGCAGTTTTCATTTTCTTTTTATTTCCTGTTTATGCTAGACTAGTGAAATAATGCTTCTTATCTACTTCTTTGTAGTATGCAAAACCAGAATCTGGGATAGGATTCCCGGGAGCTTATGAACTCATAAATCAGGTAATTATACTATAGAGGTAATTAGTAACCAAGGATATATTCCTATGCTCCTGGATTTTCGTAGTTTAATACTTTAATACATACAGTGTAAAAGTAAAGGCCTCAAAGTTGCTGTGGCATCCAGTGCAGATCGCATTAAGGTTGATGCAAATTTAGCAGCAGCTGGTCTGCCTCTGTCAATGTAAGCTACCGTGGCATCTGCAATAAGAATTTCATATTATAGAGGTGGCATTTGTATAGTATTCTGCGAACTATCCTAGCACCTGATCTATAAGAAATTGTAGTATAGTTCTGGGTTCTCCTTTATGAAAAAATAATATTTTGGGCATTATCTCATATAAACAATTAGGATGATAAAAGAAATATATTCACTGTACTTGAAGGAGCGAGTAGAGTGTGTGACTCTTTTATGTTCATATAGCTATTTTAAGAAAATTAAACTGCTCAATTTAAGCAATTTTACTCCTATGGCCTTATCATTACCTTGGTGAGACATTCTTAGTGATTGAATAAATCCACATTCTGATAATTTCTTGATCTTCGCATCTCCAACAGGTTTGATGCAATTGTCTCCGCTGATGCATTTGAAAATTTGAAACCGGCTCCTGATATATTTTTATCTGCATCTAACATACTGAATGTACCAACAGGAGAGGTATATGCTTTTTATGAATTTTTTTGCTAAGCTGTGCTGGGTTGCTTCCTGTTGACAATAAAATCTATAAGCCTATATGAAGGTTATACTAATTGATTAATTTGTGTTCAGTGCCTCGTTATTGAAGATGCGCTAGCTGGTGTACAAGCTGCAAAAGCAGCTCAAATGAGGTAAATGTTGATGATTATTTAAAGGGATACTCTCCTGAAAGTCTACTGATGTTCTTTTTTTCTATAGTCATTTATCAGAAACTTCTCATCATTTTCACTATTTTGCTTATGTTTTCGCAGGTGTATAGCGGTAACGACAACACTATCAGAGGATTCACTGAGAGCAGCTGGTCCATCACTTATCAGGAAGGATATAAGCACCATTTCTCTTGATGACATACTCAGTGGTGGCTCCTGTTCTGATAGTATGTAGTTTTGAGAGCATGTTTGTGTTTGTGTTTTTTTTTTGTTTTTTTTTTTTGTTGCAATTGTCATCGCAAATTGATGAGGCTAGCTTTACCCGTAATAATGATTTGCAACTTCAACATTGTGATGAACTCTATATGTACATTGACTCCTTCTTTTAGTTGTAATTCATGAAATCAAATTGCCTTGGGATCCATACAGATTTTATTTTACTCCTATCTGTTAATTTATAGATCTTCTTGAGCATCAAGACAAATGCTTCTCTGCTGTCATTTGTTTACAGATGCAAGCGTGCAGGGGCTACCTCAATCTGTTGAAAGTTATGCACAAGCCCCTCCCACGACCAATATAACTGAGACCAGTTCATTTCAGCCTCAAGATTCTTCAAGACAGGCTGTTCCTGTGGCAGGGTATGAAATATTCATCACCTCGTTTCTCAATATGATACATAATGCTTGGCTGCAGTCATCACTAGTTTTCTATCCCATTCTTAGCAACAGCGTTTCATCGTAGTTAAAATACCTTATATATGAAGCCAGAGTTACTATGACACAGATAGTCACAGTTTCCTATGACAATACACAGATAGTTCCCTATGACATGAGCTTTTGAATAACATTGTTGCAGCGCGATAATAAAAAATTTCATTTTTTATGTATATATAAGGTCCGAGATCAGCTACACCAGATGTGGTATTTTTTGTGATTCTGTTAATTAAGAGGAAAAAAGTGTGCACTATTTTTTTCTTGCAATTGTGTAATGTGGAAATACAGTTGGATATCAGATTCATAAGATGTTAAGTTTAATCAGAAGAATCTACACTGGCAAAATTGAACAATTGTTCTCTTAAGTAACAAAAGTAATCTGTGGACAGGTTGCAGGGCTCAAGGCGAGACCTCTTAAGATATGGAAGTCTGGGTGTTTCTCTTGGTTGTCTTTTCTTCATTATTAACAACTGGAAGGTGCAGCTTTGTTCATCTAGAAGATAAATTTAATTTTCAGCCCTCAGTGATCAGTTTCTCATATCTTCTATTCTATTGCTTCTTGGAAGCTTATGAATTTTGCAGGCAATGCAATATGCATCCCCTAAAGCTCTCTGGAATTCATTGTTTGGGATGACTAGTCCTCAATTTCAATTAAGCGGGGGTATTACAACCACAAGACTTGATCTTCATTATTTTTGTACCGCTAATGAGCTGATCTACCAATGTTTATGTTTCCAAATTGTCTTGCTTTCTCAGTTAGGCAATCTCCAGAGTAGGGTTTTCTTTAGTCTATACAGGAATAGGAAACTTATATTAGTGATTTTATTATATTATTTGGACATGCAGATAAATCTGGTTCGGGGAGGATACAAAAATTTGTTGAATATATATCAGATCTAGAGATCAGGTAGACAAAAATTCCTCGTTTCTAGACTGATTTTGTTTCCGCCTGATCCACTAACATAGGAATTGTTTAATTATAACTACTGTCAATAGTTTTGAGACTGATCTGTTTCATCCTTATACTTGTATAAATTCTTAGATAGTTTACTAAGTGTCTGATGCTTTATATCTTAAACATGCTAGAGGAACTGCAACAAATGTGCCAGAATTTCCTTCTAAGCTCGATTGGCTGAATTCTGCTCCACTGCAGTTTCAAAGGGTAAATATGGATTTTTGTCTAAAGTTGCTTCATGTATGCATGTAAACTTGTCATTGTGCATAGTTTCGTGTCTTGTTTCTTTCTCTTGTTATATTATCCCAAATTTTTTTGTTGTTATTTAAGATTACATATGTTTTTGCCCCTTTTTGGTATCTCTAGAGACTAACTTCTCTTGAAGATTTCCCTTGCACTGGGCATTGTGGTTTTCTGCAAGTCATATGTAACATGGAAAACAAAGATGTGAAAATACATGGCTTTTATAAACTATTAAATGGTGGATGTAAATTTATTTTTGGACATGGGAAATAAAAGCTTTGTTGCTCCCATGAAGGTTTGTACATCTTTCAAAGTTGCCTATTTCAAGGTCATCGTTGTTAAACATTTCCCAATTTTGACCAAGTATTTTTAGGATCTAAAAGGAAAGGTGGTTCTTCTTGATTTCTGGACATACTGCTGTATAAACTGTATGCACGTGTTACCGGATCTGGATTATTTGGAGAAGAAATACAAAGATATGCCAGTAAGTTTCTACCCCTTTTATAAGAAGAATATTTTTGTGCGTTAGTCTTATCTCAAGTATACTGTTTGCCTTATTCTTTGTGCTTCTGCTTTATTATAACTGTTTTAGAGAGAGGCTCCATGTAAGAGCTATCTCGATTGTACTGCTACTACTCCCCCATCCAAGTTTGAGGCCCTCTCATACCGTAAAAGACCTCCCACTTTGAGGTTCACTTTCCTCATTAGGAAAAGAAAATGAGCTTGAGGAACAAGTGGACCAAGTGGAGTTCAGTTTTTATTACTTTTTTAAAATCATGTGCACATTTCTTGGGCTAACTCTAAAATTGGATGTAGTATATTTAATTGGACATGACGTTCAATTTTTCTGGAGAATGAAAGGCTTTATGAAAGATATTAATTCTATTTATTTATTTTTCTTTTTTCATTTTGTTAGATGTATTACATATCTGCCTTATGCTATATTTATACCTGCAACTCATCCATCAGAAATCATCTTCATGCAGTTTGTTGTCATAGGGGTGCATTCAGCAAAGTTTGATAATGAGAAAGATTCTGAAGCAATTCGAAATGCAGTTTTGCGGTATAATGTCACTCACCCTGTAAGTTGTTACAGATGTAATTCATTATTTGAAATTGGTAGTCTTAGATACAAATTGGAGTTTTGGTAGTTGAGAAATTTTAATAGTTTAGGTTTGTTTCCAGAAGGTTATGGGGTGATTTGTGAAAGAATTATCAATCTACTCTTTTGATACAATTCACAACTTCTTCTTTCGGTGTTTTTTAGTTAATGTTCCTCTTATTAACTTTTTTATCGTAACTGCGGAACATTCGATGTCTTTATGTTAGGTATGATGTCATTCTATCATTTTAAGTTGTTATTCTAACAGGTAGTCAATGATGGTGATATGAATTTGTGGCGAGAACTAGGCGTCAATTCATGGCCTACCTTTGTACTTATTGGTCCAAGTGGAAAGGTTCTTGCACAGTTAGCTGGTGAAGGTCGCCGAAGGGTATATTTACCTTACTCTTCACCATTAATTTAATTTGTTTCTTTTCCTTTCTATTGTATATCCTTTGTTTTTTTTATTGTTCGTGTACAACATTAGCACATATCATTTTAGTAAATGCATCTTATGCATTGGAACTTTTGTTCAAGGTGTTTTTTGTAAGCTAAAAGTACAGATGCCTACAACAGTTATTTATTTCTATTAAGTTACTTCTGATATGTGTACTCACTAATGCAACTCCCTTTTGGGTTTCATACTTCTGACACTTTAATATTGTCTTGACTATTATTTTTTCTTAAGGATCTTGATGATCTGGTGGAGGCAGCTCTCCTGTATTATGGTCAAAAAAACATCCTGGATAGCTCGCCCATTCCTTTGAGGCTGGAGAAAGATAATGACCCTCGCTTGTTGATGTCGCCTTTAAAATTTCCTGGAAAGCTGGAAATCGATGAGCTCAACAACCGGCTGTTCATTTCAGACAGCAACCATAACCGCATAGTATGTTTCCCTTGCTTATGTGGTCAGCTTCCCTTGCTTGAACCTAGAATTTGATCAATCATTTGGATGAGTTGGAAAGGCTACAATGTTTAGGAAGTTAACTGTTGCTAATGATGTTGAAATGACAAGCTGATAATAATGATTCACACTTGTCATGAAAACTGACATTAGTTTGGAGCTCTTACCTTTTATTTGTACTATTTTCCTTGACTTCTTCTGTAAAAATCTTTCTTTACAGTTTAATAGCATTTTTTGTTCACAGATTGCCTGATAAAGAAGTAGATTTCTAGTCATTTATTTGGTATGTAAAGGTAAAACTAATTCATCAAAATCCTGAATTTTTCATGGTTACAATAAAAGCATATTTGCTAGCAAGTTAGTCTTATATATTTCCTTTACATCTTCTTATATGGCACATCCATTCTTTTTATTTTTATTTTGTAATGTTCAACTTGTTCATCATCACACCTAGTTGTAGCTTATATTGAGCTAATTTTCCTAGCAAATTTTTCATCCTGGGAATGTTTAGGTAGTAACTGATCTGGATGGGAACTTCATAGTTCAAGTTGGGAGCACAGGAGAAGAGGGATTAAAGAATGGTAACTTTGATGAAGCTACCTTTAATCGTCCACAGGCAAGTATTTGTTCTTTTTTCACTTGGTTCATATAATCAGACTCATCAGATAGGCTTACTTCTGGTACTTTCTTGATTGCTGTCGCAGGGTCTCGCTTATAATGCGAAGAAGAATCTCTTATATGTAGCAGATACAGAAAATCATGCTCTGAGGTGGGCCTGGATTTTGAAAGATGTGAATTTCTAAGCATGAATTTCTTAAATGCCTTTGTATTTTCATGTTCTGGATGCTAGGTTAAGAGGGGGTTGGTTATCTATAATGAACTCTAAATATTGGAGCTTTGATCTTTCATTACCCAATTATATCTTTTGACTACATTTTGAATCATCAGCAGTTGTTTATAATGCATGTTACATATAAATTTTCTGTCATAGGGTGATTGATTTTGTGAATGAGACCGTGCAAACACTCTCTGGAAATGGCACCAAAGGATCTGACTACCAAGGGGGGAAAACTGGATCTGAGCAGGTGAGATGAGTAATTACGTGATTTCATCAAACCCTAGGTTCTCTTCCTGAAATCAGTTATTACCTGACAAAAAGCATTCAGGCACCCGGTAAACTATTATACTATACTCTAAATCCTCAAATTGTAAATGTGCATCTTGTTCCTGAATTTCAGCTTCTCAATTCTCCCTGGGATGTCTGCTTTGATTCCGTAAATGGGATTGTCTACATTGCGATGGCTGGGCAACATCAGATTTGGGAACATAACACTTTAAATGGTATTACTAGAGCATTTAGTGGTGATGGATATGAGAGAAATTTGAACGGTTCTAGGTAAAGCATCTGCATCTGCAACTGGAAAGTTTGTTATATGTTTTTTTTTGTAGCCATATTTTGTTTCCATTTTCCAGACATAAAGTGCAGCTTTTTTACTGTTTCCATTTCACAGCTCTACAAGTACATCATACGCTCAACCTTCGGGAATTTCCCTATCTGCTGGTAAGTTAGCAAGTTTCAGGCTTTGCCTTGTTCTTAGGAAAATCTCGTAAATATCCACCTTTGTAACACTCTTAAAAGTTATGAACTTCAGATTTGAAGGAAGCTTATGTAGCTGATAGTGAGAGTAGCTCAATCCGAGCACTTAACCTGAAAACAGGAGGATCAAAGCTGCTAGCTGGTGGTGATCCAGTGTTTTCAGACAATTTATTTAAGGTAATTCTCTTTCTGTTTCTGAGGACATATGTAGCATGTTGTATTGGTCACACTTGGTAACAAACTTCAAGAAGCTTAACTCGGTCATACACTGCAGTTTGGAGACCATGACGGAGTAGGCTCTGAAGTGCTTCTTCAACATCCACTTGGAGTTTTTTGTAGAAAAGATGGTCAGATGTATGTAGCAGATTCTTATAACCACAAGGTGTGTCTACTTTCAATTAACAAGTTACGCACCATTAATTCAAAAGTTCTTCTTACATACCATAAGTCTTGCAATTTATTGTGTTTGCTTCAACCTGGCATTACTTATTCAGAACATAAATATAAAAAAACCATCTCAAGGGACAAATTAGGTACTATACACAGCTACTTTTGATGTACGTCTGATTTATCTAGGATTTCATGTAGTGTTGAAGTTTGCTTCAAAAAGCTGAGTCCTGCAATTTTAGATTTGTCTCTGATTTCGAAGAAGTTCAGTAAATTGGTTCATATTATAGATCAAGAAGCTTGATCCTGCAACAGGAAGAGTCAGCACTTTAGCAGGAAATGGACAAGCTGGTTTTAGGGATGGAGAAGCCCTAGCAGCTCAGGTTAGAAGGTTTATCTTTTGCAAGTATATGCTTCTGAATCTTGGCATGCATTAGGTGTTGTATTTGGCATTAATGCTATTCCTTTGATTTTTCATTACTTCAGTGGGAATTCCTCCGTATGTGAACTAACTGCCATTCCCTTAATTTATTCTATACATGCACTATGGCACTGTTCAAATCTCATGCTCACCTGAAAACTGACATAATTACATACAACTAACTATAGACATACTAGGGACCTGCTTAGATACCATGATGAACTATCCAATTTTCGCAAACCTTCAACAGAAGGGTTCTGCAATAAAAATGGCACGACTAGGTGATATATATTGGTAAATCAGTTCACGGGAAACCCCTCTTATAGAAGTGACTTAATGGTAACAACATGTTTCTTGCAAAATAAAACTGTCACTTTCTTTTTTATGCTCATGATATTTTTCCAAAATTGTAGTTAATTTGTTTGCTTTCCTTTCATTTGCTATCAGCTTTCAGAGCCATCAGGAATCGTGGAAACAGCAGATGGTAAGTCTCATGAATATCTTGTAATGATTCTTGTTTAAGAGTAATTCTGTTCTATGTTGTGGTTATATATTTAGAAGTATAGGTTCATGCTACACTGTGAAAAACAAAAGTATTCCGACTAACATGTGATGTTGAACATTTTGCCTTTTCCTAACCATAATCTTTGATTGCTATTTTTTTCTCTAGTAATGTTGGATTTGTGGGTTCTGGTCAACGATTTGATTATTTTCAAGGTGCTCCAATGTTAAACAGCTGAGAAGTAAGATTATAAAACAAATTATTCAGCTTGGGAGAGAACTGCACATAATCCAAATTGATAGCCTGGAACAAGTCTCATGCAACTGTTTCAGTGATCAATTAAGTGTACGGAAAATTTTAAAACTAAGGGAAATCTACTAATGGTTTGAGATGCATAATTAATTAATTAGGTATGGTTGTCCCTTGTATTTTGAAAATTTGCTGTACGTAGCTGAATATCTTTTCTTGTGGGTTACAAGCATGTGGTCAGTGATTCATGCATACCAGATGCTCAACTCTCTTTTGATTGGAGGCATTTTATCATCTCTTTACATCATTAGGTGTTAAAGATTTGAAGAATTTAACATAATTTTCTAAGTCTTTCTGTCATATATACACACATACACGTATAGATTGAACTGAGAAATGCTGTGTAACTGATGATGGTTGTTCTTGTAGGGAGACTATTCATAGCAGATACAAATAATAGTTTAATTAGGTACTTAGACTTGAAAGAGGGAAATGCCAAGCTACTTACTCTGGAATTGAAGGGCGTTCAGCCCCCTATGCCAAAATCTAGGTCTTTAAGGCGCCTTAGAAGGCGATCTGGAGCTGATACTGAAACCGTAGTCGTGGAAGGAGGTTCATCCAATGAGGGTAATCTAATGCTCCAGATATCAGTACCTGAAGGATACCATTTTTCAAAGGTTCCCTTTCATTTCATTTTTCTTTTGCTTCTTTTTTTTAGTTTCTGCACATACAATTTTAGTGACAGTTTGGCTCCAACTGCAGGAAGCACGAAGCAAATATATTGTTGAAACCGAGCCAGAGAATGCTGCTGTAATTGATCCTATAGAGGGGGATCTCAGCCCAGAAGGATCTGCAATGATACATTTTAAACGAGCCTCTCCTTCACCTTTCCGTGGAAGAATAAATTGCAAGGTATTCCCTCAGAAACCTATCTTTAAGTAACCACTAAACAACTTCAGTTCTGTCCTGCTTTGTTACTGAATATGTTTTTATTACAATTTGACCCAAGCTCGATAGTGAGGCATGATTGATACAACCAACCTCACATAATGTATAAGCCTTTGTAGCGACTTTTATAGAGTGTAGACATGATAAGATAACATATAATTTTTTCTATCGTGACTTTTCAGGTATACTACTGCAAGGAAGATGAAGTCTGTCTGTATCAGTCCCTGAACATTGAAGTTCCGTTCCAAGAGTTGAATCCAGAGGCCATCCAGGCAGATATCAGACTTCCTTACACTGTGAAGCCAAAAACAACTAAAAGTAGCTTACAATTACAGGTACCATTCAACCATTACTAAAATCTATGTTAATTTCTGATAAGGCAAACTAAATTACAACTGTCCTTTCTTTGTCAATGTCATGTTTATAGCCAAAGCCATTACTTTACAACTTATATGTTTTTTTTTTGTTTTTTTTTTTGAAAAAATTTACAAACTCATATTTTAAACTTACTAGGCGGTGGCTGGAGGTTCGTAAAGGTTCTGACGTCTGAGGATGGCAAAGAAATCCTCTGAACCGCACACTCATACATGTACAGAAGGTTATCCCCTCCTCTTCATTTCTGTGTGTGTTTTGCACACGAACACTATTCTTCAGAGACAACACAAAGTTGAGGATTCTTTAGATAATGTAAATGATCACAACCCTTGTATAAAGTTTTGATTTCCTGTAACAATGTCACTATCTGTTATAAACATGAAGTGTAACATTATCCATTAATTTGTCCTTCGAGTATCTTATGATATGTTATGTGAAGTTGAAGAGGAAAGTACATCTGTGATAATTATTGTGTTTCCATTCCTCGTCGTGGCCTCATGATTTGGTGAAGTATTTGTTAATCTTGATTGCCATCATTGTGTTCTGAGGAATAAAGTAGTAGAGACTGCGCTAATTAATCATTTTCAGCACAAATCACAAAATAAATTAGTTTACTCGTATTAGGCTTGATACTAAAGTAAGGAATTGATTTAGTTTCATCACTGTTGACAAATATGATTAGGATTACTTTACTTTCAAGTTATCCTAGGATCATAAGAAAAGTTAAACCTCCAATTACATATACACTTGTAGGGTTTCTTTTGTTGAGCAAAGTGCACTTTACACCTCAGTTCGTACTTGAGGGTATGTTCGCCACGTCTTATTTGAATTGTATAGTAAAATTAAATTAAGTTGAATATCATCAACTAATATTTCATTGGAATTGACTTGAATTAATTTGAACTAATTTAGATTTGAATTGAAGTAAAAGGGAAAAAATCAATTCAACTATACAATTGACAGTTATGTAATGGCCACAATAGGGATCGTTTGGTTCACATAATAAAAGTGGGTAATTTCCCTTTCTGTTTAGTTCAATTCATATAACGGAATTAAACCTCTATTCATTTTTTTTTAATTGTTTGGTTCAATTCTGGGCAATAATAGGTGCATGCATTCCAAAACTTTCAAAAACAAAAATAGATGCATTCATTCACGAAATGTAGCACAAACCTTTAAAACCAAGACCGTAATCATTTAATAACACAAATTAAAATGAAGTTAGTGAGATTTTTATTATCCAAAAAAATAAAAATTCACAAAGCGAACATCATATCTTGATTCACAAGAAAAGAAAAAACAGATATAAAATCTGTTTTCTGTAATTCTCATGGCTTTAGAAATTGCTCTGTAATGTTCTCAACCATGCTCTCTCCCCACTTTATGTAAAATCTTTCCACAATAAATAACCACCAATGAAAGCAGCAAGGCAAGTTGGTCGTGTATCCGAGCTGGCAGGGAGGATACGCGAGCGGAATGAAATGAATGTTCATATTTTTATTACGGTTATTAGGGAAAGTGAATGGTTATTGGCATAATCGTTACAAAATAGTTATTGGCATATTTTCTGATAACATTTGTAAGCATGAGTGTTTATTATGCCAGTTAATCCCAGGTGAGAATAACTTGACTCGACACCAAATTAATGTATCCTACCCAAATTTGTGATAAATACTTGCGAGTTTTCATATCAGGACTCAAATCAAACTGATAATGTAAATTTATGTGATAAATACTTGCGGGTTTTCATATCATGACTCAACTTGAACTCGTCAATGTATTCTTATCGCAGGTGCAAACTTTATTGCAGATTCTTATCGCGGATTCAAACTTTATCGCAGATTCTTATATCAGATGCAAACTTTATCGCAGATTCTTATCCCGGAAAGTCAAGGACGATGTACCACCACCGAAGATTCTTATCGCAGATGCAAACTTCACCCAGAAACATTCAATGGCAACACATATGCTTGAAACATAGAGTTACAAATTCAACACCAAGTAGTATTAAAATATTGGAAGATTAGATGATCAGAATGACTTGCAAAATAGAGGTAAAAATTCAACACCAAATAGTATGAAAAACAATTAAAATTAGATAATCAGACAATACCTGAATAATCTTAGCGCAGATGCACACTTCACCCAAGAACATCCAATAGTAACACATATGCCCGAAACATAAAATTACAGATTCAACATCATATGCCTGAAACATAAAATTACAAATTTAGCATCAAATAGTATTAAAATGTTGAAAATTAGATGATCAGACATTATCCGAATAAGTTTCTAGATTATTTTGTAAAAGAATTATAAAATTTTGAACCACGTGATGTCTATAAATATGCAGTAATACAATATTTTATTGTAATATTTTATGTAATATTTTGTATAAGAATCATTGCGTGTTAATATGCTTATATTAATTATCGTGATCAAAAGTTAAATGGTATATTACTAATGTGTTCCTATTAAAAGACGGCTAATAAAATAACTATTCAGATAATGAATTAAAATGGGAAATATTCATGAATTATGAATCTGTATGTCAAGGTGGTGAGTAGAAGGATCGATAGTCAGAAAAATAACAAAATAATACAAATATCATAATTAGAGTAAACGTTATCAGCTTAGAGACCAGTTGCCCTCCGATCCTGATTCATACACCTGGTTAGTTCGAGCTCCTGAATCATGTGCTCGGTGCTCCATGCTGCACTTTCTCGTCCCTGGTTAGGGTTCCGGGGAACCTGAGAAGCGCGGCGAAGAACAGGGTCTCGAAAACGGCCAGGTGGGGGTACATCACGTCTTCCTGAGTGACGAAGCCGGTTTTCCGCCGGATGTTTCCGGAAATGGGGTGGCCGTTTGTAGGAGATCTTTCCGGAAATCTTGCTCATGAGGCGGCCCCCGAGGACGGTCAGAAGCGTGGTTTTCCCGCTCTCTAGCGGACCTGCCTGTACATACAATGACTGCAACTGAAACTGAGGTTTTAAGAAACTGAAGTGCATTAGGCAACAAAGAAGGGAATCACCGGGGTTTATGAGGGATCTGCTGAAGGGAATCCACCAAACAAAATGGCCGGAAATCCATGAACTACCAAAACAAAGTTTTATAAAATGATATATATATATATAACTTACCCATAACCATCTCAGAGCATTGTTAATTAGAAGAACCGGTACCACAACAACAGTATTGATGGTGGTGACGCATAATGATTTGAGTGAGATTTTGAGGTCGGGACTGGGAGGTCCATGTATATACGTACTTGAAGGAGGTAATCCAGTTAAGGCGGCGTTCGTTTTGATCTGCTAGCCAATGCAAATATTACATGCCCAGAGAAGATAATTAATGTAAATGGCTAAAAACAACTGTAAATATGTTAATTATTTAGAAGACATATATTGTACTAAACAAATAAAATACACAAAATATTGAGTTGATATTTATAATTAGAACGGTGCAATAAATTATACCCTAAATACATAAAAAATAAAATACATATTTAGCTTACATACCCTAAATATGTCAGAGGAAAATTCATATAAATGCCTACCAATAACCGTAAATATGTTAATCTAATATATGTGAATCAAAACGTACAATCATACCCTAAAATAGTAATTATCTAATTAGCAGTATTTCGGGTAAAACCATATGTCCAACCGTAAAACCAAAATTTATGTCTATATTTATTTACGCAAAACCAAACCAAAAAATCACGCAAAACCAAACTATCTATATTTAAAATGACGGCAAAATGATACTTTATACAAAATAAAACGAGGTCGTTTATTCCACACATTTTTGACGTCAATAACTATTCAAGTTTCCTTTAGGGATTAAATTATTATAAACGCTTCTATCTTAACTTCTAAAGGTTAAATCTTATAACTTTTTTTTTTATAAAAACTACTATCTAAATTCAATTTCACTAATAAAAATAAATTAAACTTCACTTGACTAAGTGAAGGTCAACCCCTTGCTTTAATTTCTATTATCACTAGAAATTAAATATCACCTCATACTTGAATTGTTCCTATTAGAAATTCACTTCTTGTTAATGTGACTTAGTAAATAAATACCAACTATTTTGATTTTTACACGTCTTATTATAAACTTGACTACTCCAAAAATTTAGACGTCCATTATTAATTATTAACTGTATTATTATAATTACGTATCCGTAAAGAGATTAAAATATGTTGGGCGTGAAAGAAGGAAATGAATTGAAGCAATATTACTAATTTGATTGTAGAAACTAGAAAGGGCGGCTGAGAGGGAAATGCATGTACGAGTAACATGGGACATATTTGCTCCGCTTAATTCCTGCAAAACCCTTTCTTAATTTATGTCTCAATCTCGAGTTTATGCTAATCACTCCACTTCAAATAATTATATCCAGTTCTCATATATTAAATTAATTATATATAATTCAACCTCTTTATTAATTTATAATTGTAATTTAATCTGTACCTTTCAAACGTCTTAATCTTTCTCTTTATTTTTTCTTGAAAAACCGAGCTGTGTGACAATTATAGTTGGGATGATTATCCTTAGATGATTGAATACGTAATTTAGAGTTGTACGTAAATGTATCCTGCAGCATTATTGTATATACAGATCAGATGAATGAATAAATACAAATTATTTCCCTTTAATTTGGATAAGCATAATCTTTATCCCGACACGGATATGGCAGCTTGCAACTAAGATTTCCAATTTTGATTAATTTATAAAGTATTAAATATTACGACCGTCGTGAATTTGACATATAAAATAGGAGAATGTCTCATGTGAGATCGAGCAGTGTCAATGATTATGACAAATAATAATCTTGATAACCTTTTTCATATTAACTTTGATCATTCTGTGTATTGTTGATTTTCTTATTTTTTTTTATGTCTGATTGCTTAATTAATAAGATAATTATTCATGAACTTTAGGGACTCCTAAATCACCATCAAATACTGCAACGATCCATCTTACACAGTAACCGGCTGCTCAAGCCTCAATCACTACATAACCACTACGTATATATTAATAATATATATATTTTAGGAGCCGAATAACAATAATAATACTAATATAATTGAATGCTACGAAATATAGAGGATGAAATTTGTTTTTGCATGTGCTCGTGCTTTGGGAGAATGAGACTTTACGATAAAGTAAGTCAATGTTAGAGAAAAAGCAATTAATTATTGTACAAAATGCTAAAAGCCGAAATTAATGATAGTTAATCTACTAATCTGCATGTGGATTGTTAGCTGCATTCTACTTAAGCTTCAAACCTAATGATCATGATATGTTTAATATAATATCAATCAACATAATTAATGAACGGTGCAAAGCTAGATTAACCATATGCTCTGCAATTTCATGTTCACGATTTAGATATGTTTGTCTCCATGTACGAGGCAAGACAATCTGGCAACCATGATTTGCCCTTTTAGATTCACATGCTTCTCCACTCCTTACCCCTAATCCACAAATTTCAGTCCAATCAACAATCATATATGTGGTGGAGATAAATGATAAGTACAAAAAAAAAATTAAAATAGTTTAATTTCGATTTAATCCCTCTTTAAAAAACAAGTTGTAATTACCTAAAGTATGCAATTGGTTCCACTGAATGATCATGTTTAATGTGTAAAAGATTGGGGTTGAAAACGAAATGATCAAACATGAACGTGAGAAGATCAACAGTAATACAGTGGATAATCATGATTAATATGTAAAAGATCAGACTGCTTGAAAGTAAAAAGATCAACACTTTCCCATCTATCTCAATTATAATTGAGGTTATATATTTTGTAACTGAACTAAAATTGCTGAATTCAAATAAAAATACACATATAGAAATAGTTTTTGTAAATTACATAAATTTATAAAATTACATAATTACTAAATTACACTAACTAAATGCAAATATGTTGGAATACGAAATGTCATATAGGGCAGCTTGTTATTACTTTATTACGAAAAATATCATAATCTACAAACTTCATCTAAGTACAATTTATTAGATGAAGTCTTTGATTATCTGGATCTTGGAAGGTAACAAGCAATTTCCAACAGAATATATGGTTCTAGTTTAATTACATTTTTAATCTCTTAAGTCAAGATAAGTACTATGCTGTACTTCTTTCTGAGTTCGTACGTGCCCAAGTCTTTGTTAGCCTGATTAAGGTTAGGCTGCATTAATTGATTAAATTAGTCAGAGCCCTAAAACCGACCTACTATTTTTTTAAGAAAAAATAAAATAATTCAAATGAATCCCAGTAAAATTTTACATCTCTCCTTGTTCTCAACAGGAATCGAACCAGGATCTCTGGGTACAAAACCGACGTAGACAACAAATTACTACGTGATTAATTAATATAATTTCATGATTCAAATAAATAGAATTAATGTTACTTCTCGTATAAAAAACAATTTTCTGATCCAACTTACAATTTTACTCTAGAAATTTATAACATATTAAAAACAAATATATTTGAAACACCACTCTAAACTTTGAAGGGCTTACTAACTCAATTTCATGTGGGGCAAATGGTCTTGTTTTTACCCTTTTCTCAAGTGTGACAGTTGATGGATTAATAAAAAAAATTAGGAAAAAAAACAAGAAAAGCAAAAAGTTGGAAAGAAAGTTAAAATAGAGAGAGAACATGCATGAGATGAACCCTAGGCTAGGTTGGACAATGTGGATGAAATGTCTCCACAATCACAATAAAACCAAAAAATAAAACAGTGGCCAAACTTTGAACTTGATAGAAAGTGCCATGAATACAACCACATGCTACCCTTTTCTCCCCCCCCCCCCCCCCCCACTATTTTTCCTCAATTGCACATTATACCCACTAATCATTGCCAACAATAAAAACAAATTGTGGGACTACCAAGCCCCGGCCAATGAGTGCATGCCACTTTCACTTTGTTGTCCAATAGGGAATTTCCACGTAATTTAATCTTTGGAAATTACTTTCGATCATTTATATTTCAAGAACTAAATGACATTTTCATTTTTAATCAACACGTTTGGACAGTATATGGGACCATCAAAATGTTTCTGTGACAGCAGCATCAGTCACCACCATATGGGTGAGACCAGAGGCGAATCCAGGATTGGAGGAGTAGTGGGGCAAAATTAAGACCGAATTTATTTCCCCACTTTTTTTTGTACTAGTTCGATTTAGGGGTTTATGAATTTCTTTTGAATTTAAGTCGATCTTGGGTTTTTCTGAAACAATTACAAATTTTTGGGGTTTAGTAGTATTTTTTTAACAAAACTTGTGGGGCAAAAGTATAATAATTTCAAAATTTACACTACTAATTAAAAATAATAAAAATTCTAGGGTGGCAAGTGCAGCCCCTTGCACCCACATACATCTGCCACTGGGTGAGACATTGGCGGTTTCGATTGCACTGTGTATAAAATAAGATTATGGAGATACTCGCGGTTTACTACTCCTACGGAATGATGAGATGGGGTCTTTAATAGGAATTGTAAAATAACTCTTGAGAATGAGAGTTATAGAGTAGAGTACATACATTTGGAACTATTTGATATGAATATTTATAGTGATGGTTTGTGATGTAGGGAGATTTTGTCCAAGAATTGAGGAAATTTTGTCGTCATACATGCTGAGTAGTTTCGATGCAGATTCAGAAGTCAATATATGAATGGTGTCATATTATACCTTTTCGGAAAGGAAAATGAGCTAATAAACATGGCGCACTATAATAGTGAGCACTATGCTGGTTAGGCCATTTGAGATCGTTTAGGGCCTTAAAATGGCATTTTAATATTTTTATTATTTATTTTCTATTTTAGAATAAGTTTAAGAGTATTATTTATACTCATCTTGTAGCAGCCACGAAATCATTCAATCTATTATTATTTTTTTCAACAACATTTCTATTCTTCGGGTGGATTCTAGATTTCGGATGGATTTCCGACCCTAACCCTTGTATTCGTGCTGCCGAATTCTTAATTGTTTGTTACGGATTCATGCTGGTGAATCTCACGATATTCCGGCTGCGTCAGTTTAGGTAATGAGCCAGCCAAGTAGAGGTGACTCATCATGATGAGTGACTAATTTGTAACTTCGGGAGATAGGGGACTGCGGTTTATATCTTCATGCTCTATGTCGCGGTAACGCAATCACATGCCTGCATAAGGAGCTGAACTAGATGAAACTAGTTTCATCCTTTTCGGACACCCACCAACTCTGATCAGGCCCAGATTGTAATAGCCTATACCATTTATCATCAACATTATTTGTACATTCATATCAAGAACAATTAAAATAGCTCATGCATATATGACATGCACAACCAGGTCAATAACAACATATCAACATAAACAACTGAATCGATTGATTCTCGTACACAAGATCTAACCGATTGATACTAATATATAGATGGATTATATACTTCATATGCCCGTTGATGCAACTCTATACGTTAGTTTATGTTGTTCTCGTCTCGTACTCTATACTCTATACTTTAGTTTAGTTTATGTTGCAACTCTATGCAACTTTATATATACTTCATATATAGAGATGTTTAGTTTTGGTTTTTTAAGTAATTTGAAAAAATAAAAATAATTTTAAATCGTGAACTCGATACACAAGTCATAAATTTTCTACCCGATAAACACGTGCTACTGTGTAGAAATGTTGACCAAAATCTAGAACCTTCAAAATGGTACGATTCACAAAGTCACTAGCAAAAAATAAAATGAATAAATTTTAGATACTTTCTAAAACTTAAGAATACATAAGCATTTAATAAAAAATTTAGAGCAACCCTTCTTCTAAAAGAAATGGAGGGAAATACTAGAAAAAAACAAAATAAGAGGAAAAAAACAAAGAGAAATGAATAAAATAATTAATTGGTTAATGGAGTTGTCCTCTTTACAACTCAAACATCATCGATAAAGTCTTCTCTCCCCTCCTTCTTCCCATTCATCTGGCGTTCTTCCTTACCAAACTCACATATATAATCCTGTTCATCTCTCCCTTCAATTCATTTCTTTCCTTCCCACGAAACCATACATCAGGTAAATATTTTCATGAATACTGTTCAGTATACCTGAAATGATCAGCCAAAGTATGATTATGTTTGCTTATCATCAGATTAATAATTTGTACAGTATGAGTTTGTGAATCCCAAGAATGTTTTGTAGTATTGATTGCCAGATTTGGCAAATTTGAAGATGTCTTTTTTTGTTCGGAATCTGGAAATAAATTCTTGCTTTTTCAAAACTCTGACAGTGGAATTTCTGGATTCTTGCTGCGTACAAAGTGGGAAGCATCGCCGGATTGGGCTAGACAAAAACACGCACACACACAGTCGTGATGCCGTCGCCCTCCTCTTCCTTCACGAATCCCGATGCCGCCGCCGCATCGCGTCAATCGCGCGAGTCCAAGCGCAAGAAGCGGAGGAAAATCGGCCACCCCGACGATTCCGCCGCGCAACCGGACAGCGCCGCCGCACGGTGGCGATCGCAGACCGAGGAACGGATCTATACCACGAAGCTCGCCACCGCGCTGTCTCACTCGCGGCGGGAGCCGCCGCCCACGGTCACCGCCGGTGGCCGAGTTGTTCGGGAGACCGCGGACAGAGTTCTGGCCACGGCGGCGAAAGGGAGGACTCGCTGGAGCCGGGCTATTCTCACGGGTCGGCTCAGTTTGCGACTGAGCCAGATTAATAAGCAGCACCGGCGTAAGAAAGCGAAGGCTGCCGGAGAGAGCCGTGCGAAGAAACCGGCGGCGGCGCAGAAGCGGTTACCGCCGCTGCAGAAGAAAGTGCGCGTTTTGGGCCGGTTAGTCCCCGGTTGCCGGAAAGCGTCGTTCCCGAACCTCCTTGAAGAAGCCACTGATTACATAGCGGCGTTGCAAATGCAAGTCCGAGCCATGACCGTACTCTCTGAGCTTCTTGCCGCAGCCGGCGGAAACAACAATGGAGGCGGCGCCGCCGCCGTCGTTCAAGGTCAACCTTAGCCAGGCTTATGTACACAAAGTGGCTGAGGGTGTTTTTAGTCATTTGGATAGTTTTGATTTTTTAAATTTAAAAAACAACAATCGAGAGAAGATTTTCTTCTCTTTGTGCATTTTATTTGTATACATATATTATTTTCCATCTTCTTTTGCATAGCTGTTCATAGGAGTTTTTTCATTCTTAAAATTAAAATTATTATTAACTTTTAATTTTGTGATACTTATTGTTAATGAATACTTTATTAGTGGATTGGCTGGCTAATTGGGAAAAGTTGAACAAGCCAACTAATGTTTTGCCGTTGCTTAGTGGTGTGTGTGTTAGTTTTTGATTCTTTGCCACTTGACAAATATTAGGACCTTTAATTGTTGTTATTTGTTCTTGCTTTTTTCCATATACCAATACAAATTAACAATCCATAATTTGGATTGATTTCAATCTATTTGATTCAAATGTTCGGCTACACTCATTGTTCTTGCTAATAAAAACACACGTCCTATGCATTCTAGTAAACATTTCAAGTGGAGGGATGAAAATGGAGAAATTATTCAGTCATTTAACCTAATAAAACAACTTTATCAACTAAATTGAATTTTTACCAAACATATAAAACGCTATTCAAATCGTTAGTTAACAAAATTCGCTTTCAGTTAATAAAAATCGCTAACAATTAACAACTAAACGCTGATTTCAAAACGAAGCCATGTATAGAGAGGTAAGATGGATTTTTGAATAAAGTTGATACTTGATAGTCAATCTTCTCATATATATATATTAGTCTAGAAATTAATATTTACATACTTCAAATTTTTTTTTAATATTTACATAAAATCAATACCTATTTTCTATATTTTTATTTTAAAGTTTGCTAGACACGAATTGGGAATGGTATATCCATACACCCCTTTCTGAATATCCAATCAACTCCAATGGGAAGGGGGAATAATCTGCTGTCCTTACGTATTTGTTTGAACTCCGAAAATATTAATTCCAATTTTAGGCAGCTACTGTTGAAAATTCAATAACTGACGTGTTATTATTTTGTCAAACCTTAAATAAAATGTAAAAAATGAAATAAAAGAGAATTTTGGGTTAGTTGGAGGCGTGCATGTATTCTGTCCACATCAATAGAGATCTACAGTAAATCCACTTAAGAAGGTACGAGTACATCTAATTATTTCCCTAATGCTATATCCATGTGTGACAAATATTAAATTTCAAGACAACAAATTACTAAAACAAAATTACCAATCCCATCCTTCTAACCTTTGTTTTTAATTAAAACCATCAAAAAGGGATATGAGGATTTATGACTTATAAATTCTCTGTAGGCTTACAACATAATGTTCTAAAGTCATTTTCAGCCTAGACCGAAAGTAAAAAAAAGGTGTTTGAAAACGCATAGAACCAATATCGAGGCAATAACTAATCTAACTAGTCTATAATGGTCACACTGATAACACTTTCAACCAGTCCAGGTCGAACTAGATGACTGCAAATATATTGGACTACTATTTCGAACCCGTGATCGCTTTCCATGATCAAACTTGGACGCTGCTACAGATCTTTACAACCAACAACTCTGACCATAGGGTAATCCTACACCCTTTTGTCCCCAAATAGATAAATTATTTTTCAGTCAAAATATTTTCGTATCATATTTATAATTCGATCTCGGCGTTTTTAAGGAGGGGTGAAGGATAAAGAAGAAAAGGCGCATGGCAAGTGCATGTGCTCCAATGTTAAAGACAGCCCCCACCATAAACCATTTCTATAAATACGGCACATGTACATGTGAGATGCCTATTCATTCTAAACATTTCCCTACTTTTATACTTAATGATCTATGCTTATTTTTTGCTTTCCCTTTTCAGTGCCCATTCATTTTGTCTCTATGCGTACTACATTTCTTCCCAACTTTAGGATAATTCATCAATAGTTACAAATTACTTTGTGTATATAAAAATTCATTGCATCAACCATACTTTGAGAAACAAAGGTATCTCGTCAAAATGGTGTGAAATCTATGCAAAATATAATATTAACAAGCACCATTGATAATACACGTATCTCGTCTGAAATACTACTAGGCCTTGAACTAGAGAAGTGCAGAACCAGACTCATGAATGAAAAACATGTGTTTTCTATCCTATTGAGGTTGCAAGATTAGTGAAAGAGAAATTCATTGACGAAAACAACTAAGATAGGAGTTTGAGTTACTTTTTTTTTTTTTTAAATAACTTTGTCATTAAAGTTAAAAACCAGAAAGATTACAAATCATACGGTTCAGCCCTAAGGCCGCATTGTGTTCTTTAATTAAAACATTCCTACTAACTTTCATAATTTTGGATGAAAGAAAAGAGTACTGAAGAAGCCACTTGATGTCTTCTACTATACCCTTGATTTCCCAAGGCGCTGACTCGACGTCCATGAGTGCCGCCACTAGTTCGGACGAATCCGTGAGCAAACGGAAGCCTAGTACTCCTGTTCTCTCCGTTGCTTTTAGTGCCCTCCAACAAGCTTCAGCCTCTGCTTGCAGGGGGGACTTGCTTGTGAAGAAGTCTGTACCTGTAACAAAATTTGTACCTTCTCTGATGGACCAAGTTGTTGTTCCAATTGACTTCTTTTGATATGACCCATCAACCATGATAAGAGCTTCTGGAATGTGGTGTTCTGTTCCATTTGCTGCTTGAGAGGGTCTGTTAATTATCTCCAGTAGGATTGGCTCAGTTTTCTGCTGCTCTGTGTTGATGACTTCTTGATTTTTAAACAACATGAATTTTGTTGTTGCCACCTAACCAATTTGGTCCCAAGGTAAGGAATATCCAGTTCTTTTTTTTTTAAATATATGCCGGTCTACACTACGGTACACTATTCCATTTGATGTAACATATATTCCCCGAAACACTGTTTGCGAGCCTTTGCAAGCGCGCTACTGGCTCGATGGACAAAATCAAGGAACTCTTTACCTCCTTTGCTTACTTTGTACACAAGAAGCTGGGTCAATCCTGAGTCCCTTCATGGCTCTCTTGTTCCTTTGTATCCACAATTCCCATAACAGAAAAGCCACCATTATGATTTGTTCTACTGAGGGGGTCTTATCAATCCATCCCTGAAACCATTTCAAGAAGTTCCATTCCTGATGGTTCCGTTCTTCTAGCTTTATTGGTGATGAGTCCCAAAATTCCTTTGTCTTCCTGCAATGAAGAAAGATATGCATTTCATTCTCCTCAAAACTGCCACATCTTGAGCAGACTGGAGAATCAATAATCTTTCTTTTGTGCAGATTTACTGCTGTAGGGAGAACCTTACTGAGCAGTCTCCAGATGAAAACATTAAGCTCATATGGGACTTTCAGCTTCCAGATTTTGTTCCAGAGGATTTTCCTCCTTAAATCTGCACATCCAATTGTGGTCATGGCTAAATGATAGCCTTTCTTTACTGAGTAATTTCCATCTCTATTCCCTACACAAACTAGTTTGTCTGGTTTGGCTGAGTGCTTTGGAATCCTCAAAGCTAGGATGTGAGGAACAATCTTTCCTGGAAATATTCCTCTGATCAAAGGAGCCCTCCAATTTCCATCCTCCTGGATTAGGTGTTCCACTTTCAGGTCCGTTCCTTGGCTGAACACGTTATTGTAACCCAGAGGTGTATGTTGTGGGGATCCATTGGTCTGAAAGCCTGACCTTCTTACCACTATTTATCTTCCAGCCTAGGTGATAAAAAAATAGGTCTTTTGAACTAATCACAGACCTCCATCCCCAAGAGTTTCCAGCTTTGTCTTTAACCTCTCTGAATCTAGTGTTTTTCAAGTACTTAGCCTTGTATACTCTTATTAGCAAGGAGTCAGAGTCCTTTACTATGTTCCAAGCATGTTTAGCTAGGAGTGCTTGATTCATCCCTTGTGCTGACCTTATACCAAGTCTTCCCTCTGCTTTAGATCCATGACTTCCAGTGTATGGTTCTCCCTTCCATTTCCCCTTTCCAGATGAAAGTTGCAGTCATCTGATCCAGTTTTTTGAGAATACACTTGGGAATCCTGTAGATGCTTAAAGGGTATAAAGCAAGAGACTCCAAAACATGCTTTGCCATTGTGATCCTTCCATGTAGATTTAGCAATCTTGCTTTCCATGATCCATATTTTTCTTTAAACTTGTTTATTAGCCCTTGAAAGATGTCCTTTCTCTTATCTTGAAAGTTGATGAACATGGCCAAATACTTTCCTCCAAGTCCAGTGTTTTGAATATTCATAGAGTATTGCATGTATTCTCTGATATCCTCAGGGGTATTTGGACTAAACAAGATTGAACACTTGTCAAAGTTTAGCCTTTGACCTGAGAACCTTGCATACAGGTCTAATGTCTTTGCAATCTCATTTGTAGCTTGGTAGTTTACCTTTGTAAACAGAATGCAATCATCAGCATACATGAGATGGCTGATTCTGGGTCCTCCCCTGGACAGTTGCACTCCTAGATTAACATTGGACTCAATTTTATCCTCTAACTAAGCTGACATAAATTGTTGGGCAATGATGAAGAGATATGGGGACAAAAGGCAGCCTTGTTTAAGTCCCTTATTTGGAGCAAACAATTGAGAAGTGCTGCCATTGATGACTACCTGGTAACTTACATATTGAACACACCACATGATTAGGTCTATCCAGCTTTGTGGGAATTCCATTTGCTGCAAGGCTTTTTCCAGAAAAGACCAAGAGACTCTATCATAAGCCTTGCTCATATCAAGTTTGATAGCATCAATTCCAGAGTTACTTGTTTTCATTTTCCTAAGTGAGTGCACCACTTCATGAGCAAGAAGAACATTCTCAGTGATGCTTCTTTTAGGGACAAAACCATTTTGAGCCTTTGAGATCAAATTTCCCATACAGTTCTTTAGTCTTCTAGAAAGAACTTTAGCAATGATTTTGTATTTTACATTGCAGGGAGTTATGGGTCTGAAATCCCCAGTAGACTGTGGCATCTTTTTCTTTGGGATCATGACAAGTTGAGTTCTGTTCCATTCTGGTGGGAAGTGCTCCCCATTCAGCATTTTTAGGATGTTTATGGTCAGATCATTTCCCACAATTCTCCAATATCTCTTGTAATATCCTACAGGAATGCCATCTTCCCCTGGGGAAGTCCATGATTTCATATCATTGAGTGCCTTCCATATTTCTTCTCTCTTGAACTCCTTTTGGAGAAGTAGTTTCTGACCAGCTGAGAGCTTTCTTGAGTTTCTCTGTAAGAATTCATGTTCCTGAATGCCTCCACTAGGACCCTGTGGATACCATTCAGGAGAGACAAATGTCTTTTTTACATGCTCTGTAATAGATTGGATAACTTCTTCTTCAACTACAGTCCACTGTCCCAGACTGTTCTGTATTCCTTGTACTGTGTTTAAGCCCTTTCTTCTAGTAGCCCATTTGTGAAAGAAAGAGGTATTTTTTTCTCCTTATATCATCCAATTTACTTTAGCCTTTTGTTGCCAAAACTCTGATTGTTTTTGTAATAGATCATCCAGTTCTACTTCTACTTGTTTAAGGGATTCTGATTTTCTTCCAAGGTGGTTGTTTCTTTGCAGGCTCTCCAGTTTTTTGGTTAACTTTTTGATTCTCTCCTCCAAATTCCCAAATGTGTTTATGTGCCAATTGCTTAGATGGTTCAGAGAGATCTGCAGGCTTTCATCCAAGGCTTGAACAGAGAGCTCATCATGTGATAATTGCTTTTGGTGCTCCCATACTCTCCTGACTATCACTTCTGATTGCTCCATTTTTGACCAGAAAGACTCAAACCTTTGTATTTTTTTTCTGTTCTTTTTTCTTGGCTGTGTTTCTAATAGTATAGGACTATGATCTGAACCAACCATTGGTAGATTATTTATGCTAGAGTTTGGGAAGAGTGCATACCATTCCTTGTTGCCAAAAGCTCTATCTAGCTTTTCCACCACAGTATCTGGCTCATCCCTTTTGTTTGACCAGGTGAACCACAGTTCTGTGTTATTGATCTCTTTAAGCTCTTTGCTCTCAATCAGAGCATGAAGATCAGTGTACAGATCATTCTGTACTGGAGTACCTCCTTCCTTGTGTAGTTGGCTCAGGACCTGATTAAAGTCTCCTACTAAAACTAGTGGATAATTCACAAAATAAGGCAAAAGGTTCATATTATTCCAAACAGATGCCCTCTCAGATTGATTAGGTGCACCATACACTAGCCCTAAGCACCATTTCTCTTGAGGTGCACTAGTTACAATAGCAAAAATAAATTTTTTATTTGAAACTAAGATTTCAAGTTCCACTGCATCAGTCCAGAGAAGTGCCATTCCACCTAATCTCCCTTCTGACTCCACTACTTAGCCTTGCAAAAACCTGTGCTTTCCTTCCAGTCAAGCACCTTCTGAGCTGACATTTTAGTTTCCATCAATCCAAGTATGCAAGGCTTATATTGTTTTGTCAGTCTGGAGACAATCTGTTTTGTAGAGGCCTTGTTTAGGCCTCTACAGTTCCATGTAAGGCCTATCATGGCCCCTCCGGGGACTGATTTGGTTCAACCCTCCCAGACCTCAGATTTATGAAAAACAGAAACGCAGTCGGCATCTCCTTGCACTACTTTCAGTGCCTCCATCCTCAATCTCTTCCTCTTCTATCAGTCCAGCTCCATCTCCAATATTATCAGCATTCTCTGCAGCTCTAGGTAATTCGATGGTTATGTTAGTATCAGGGCCATTCCCTACCTGAGTTTGCTGCTCGTTCACCTCCAATGGCTGAGTCGGTGCATTCACTTGTATTGTAGCTCTAGGTACCTCCATCACTGAGCTAGAGATTACTTCCTTTAGCTCACTTGTATTGTAGCTCTAGGGAGTTTGAGTTACTACAAAAGACCGAGGGTGTTAAATTGAAGCAATGAGAGTAATAATGGTAAAAAAAAAAGAAAATGAAGATTAAATTTTAATTAAAAATATTATATTCAACCTTAATTTGCACCTAGGATGACTTTGATATATCAAAGTTCAATTCCTCGTAGCCGAAATCAAATGTATTTTCTTCATTATTTGGGATTGGCGTGGTGGACTATTTTGTTTTCTTTATTCAATATTAATTCAAGAGAAGAACAAAATATTCACGCCTACGCTCTTAATTTGGTTTTCACATTGTCCTGCCTTTGGTTCGAAAATCACATGCATCCATGTGGCAATAAATTCATAAAGTTTGTTATATTTTTCCCCAAAGCCAAAATTAATGGGGAATATGATAATTTATTTATGAAGAAAGGGATTTTTTTTTCTGAAAATCAATCAAGCTATTGAGAAAAACGGCCAGCACTCAGCAGTAGCAATTATAATAATCGTAAATCTATACATCCATTCACACTATACAGTCTATCAAGAATAATCAAATTAAGTGATGGTAGCTTTTGCTTCAGTGAAAATGAAATTTGATGACATTCAGGTTAATTCAGTCATGCTGATTCTATTTTTCAATACATTAATTTTTACTTCAGTTCAGTTCAGTACATGAAGAAATAAGCTCTAGTAAACAGGATCTTATATAGGCCATTCAAACATAAAATAAAACTATATATATATACATAGTTTTTGCCAAGAAAGAACCTTTCTTTAAATAGAAGATATGTTCCCAAATTTAAAATCTAAAATGTTTTTGCCAAGAAAGAACCTTTCTTTAATATAAAACAAAATGTTTCTACTAGTTTTTTTTTTTAATGAATTTTCTCCAAAATCATATCTTCTAAACAGGATAAAGAAAATCAAGAAAGGGATTAAAGCATGATAATGGAGTGGAGAAGCATTTTACAATTAATTGCATTATCCTCAACTCAATCATCATACTCCTTATTCGTACTATCTTGAAGATCAGGATATTCCTTCTCCACGATGATGATGAATGAATGGATCAATTATGATGAATTCTGATACGTTGTGGCAAACCTAAGACCACGCGATGCATGTGGTGCACATTGCGTAGTGCAGACAAGACAGCAGGGATCGATGAAGAAGATCATATAAGTGAGATTTTGATGAAAGAAACAAATAGTGGAAATGTGAATCAAAAAAGGCAAACATACGCATAGACTAGCCTCCATCGCCAGGACCAGATGTATGAACTGTTTGATGATGACTTTTTTTTTTATATATATTTCCTGCTCTAAATGTTTCATCTTAACCTTATGTCTTTCCTGGGTTTAACGCAAAAGACCAAACTACTCTCTAGTAGATCAAACTACTCATTAGAGTGAGACCAAGGTTTATGGTGACATATCAAATTATTAGAAAACGTCCGATAACGATACACATAAATTAGGGTGGGGCATTACTATATAATGAAACTAACAATTAAACTAATTACTAAATAAACCTATGTTGAGGTGCAGGATAAGAAAAAGGTGAAAGTTTGACATACATATGGCGGTTCTTATTATGAATCGCCGTAGATTTAACTTTCGGATACGAATGTTTTGTTAGAAAGTTTCAGACTCGAAACATCTTTGAGAAGTGTTTTCAAAAGGGTTGACCTGTGGATGGTGATTCTTATTATAAATATCCGTAGATTGAACTTCACGACTTAAATCTTCTACCAGTAAGGATGTCTGGACTCAAAACTTTAGTCAAAACCTAGCGACTATGTGGCAGTTTTTAAATAATCGGTTTGAATCAAGGTTGAACCGCTAGTCTATTTTTAAAGTGGTTTGTCCGAATATGTATTTTGATATAAATATATGTATAAAATGCTAGAAATGTTTTTAAATAAAGGATTAATATGTATTTAGCATGTGACATTTGACATTTGCCTAAAATGATGAGTTGGGATAGCAATGCATTTAAAGGGCAGTGCCCCCTCGTGTGGACAGGTGGCCTGAGCAACTGTCTCTCTGGGATCGGGACTTGATGAAGGAATGCCCCCATGAAAACTATCTATCATTTCTGGGTTTTGGCATTATTATGATATCATGAATGGATTTCAGATGGTGATAACTGATAGTAATAGCAAACTACCAAATAAATTTTGTTTTTCATGACTCTGCTTTCCGTCCCCAACTCGCTGGGTCAAACGATTCCCGAGAGCGAGCCGTGTCACCGAACCACCACTCCCTCTTAAGTGTCAGGATTTTGTGTAAAAATCTGAGTAAAACTAAAAAAAATTGAGTGTATTGAATCACTTCCCATCAAACTTATTGGTCAAGTTTAAATACCTGGTTAATTGCTCCATAGGTCAAGGGTTAAAATCCTGACAGCTGCAGTTGTGAGCACCAGGAAGTAACCGCCAGGTATCTTATACCATTGGACAACGTGATTAACCTCCTCATCACCCCGTGGTGCCGGGATGAAGAAGTCATGCGGGCGAGAGATATCGTCTTTTGCTCCATATATGTAACGGTAGGCCTCAATTTTTAAATGATTTAATATACAAAAAAAAAAATTTTAAATGGCTCTTAAAAAACTAGCTTATTTACCAGTTTCTACGACTGACTTGTTGATTTGGTCAAACACAGCCAATTTCGCACGGAAAAAAGCGCTTGGTTCAACGGCTTTTTTTACTTGGCTTTCCGCCAAAACCAACACGCTAGTGATACGTATTTTGTTAGCTTATAGATTTTTACATTTATAATTACTCTTTTAACCTTTTCATTCCTATATAAATGACGTAAACTCTACGTACCCATCATATCAAGCCGCTGCTGCGTCTGTTTCCCATTCAAATCTACAAAGAAATCAACCATTGCTGTATACGTAGGAATCAAGGTTTAATTTTGTCTTGTTGAAAAAAAGTAATATTTTATTTTTATATATTTATTTGAATATTATGCAATTTAATAATTTTAATATTTCGCATACGAAATAACTTTAATATATGTCAATTGAAAATAAACCAACTAGCATGTTATATATATATTGTTTAATATTAGTGTTCATAATAATTAATAGTAAAAATATGAAATATGAAATGATTAGTAAATAATTTATAAAAATATTAAAATTAAATAAATATATTAATATTAATTCCTAATAAGAGTAATGAATATGTATAATAAGTTTATAAATGATAATCATGCCGTTAAGTGTCATTTTACCTAAAATATGTAGCACCTAAAAGCTAATTTTACTAAACACTTTTATAAACAGCTAGCAGTTAAACAGATGGTCAAACCAGCTAAATGAAAACAGCCAACAGCCAACAGCTAGTACCAAACAGGGCCAATAAGAAGACTATAGTCTATAGGTAATATATTATACTTAATTTAGGGGTTGCTCCATGCAGGTCCATTATTCTCTTGCAGGTCCGTATTTTTAACCTAATACCCCTAATATTGTTAAGGTAAAAAATAAGCTTGAAATCATAGGATTACATCAAGGGGCATTATGGTAAAACTACGGACCTGCAAGAGAAAAATAGACCTGCATGGAGAAATTGCTTTAATTTATCATCTTGAACCTCAACATTATAAAACTGGACATTTTACAGCCCCAAAGCCACTTCTGTTATAACAGAGTTAATTTTTTTCAGGGTATTTAGGTAATTTCAAATATATTTAAGTTTAAAAATTAAATATAATTCTAATGGGAAATGGCCACGTCCTTCAGCAGAATTAAAAACCAGCATTAGGCCGATCAAGTTCTTGTTGTTGTCTGCGCAGCATTCCCAGCAAGCTCCAGAACCTGATCAACCAACAAACACAACATATCAATCCCCCTGTTTGATTATACATAATTCACAGCCAATGTTTCAAGAACATAATCTAAATTGAAAGCAAATCACAGCACGCAGTAGTATTTCTTCTACCTACTGTTCTCACATAAATCAGAGCACAAAATCATGATTATACATGTCTAGTCTCTTTCATTAACAAGATGCTGTTTATGATTCTTTGTAAACCGAACAGAGGCAAACATATGCAAAGGATCTAAATCAAATACAAAATGCAAATGAATAAGATTTTTTACTCGCAATAACTGCAGAAAACAGAACGAGGATGTCTCTATCTTTACAAAACAGGGGCTGTATTCTAGACTCTGTGCGTAGAATTTATATTAAGCGATTGAAACACATAAGCAAAGCATAAGGAATCGAGGATGTGTCAAAGAAGAATCGCATCCTCCAGACCGAAATTTGATGGGTTTAACCGACGATTAGGGCTCCTGTTATTCGAATTAATCCTAGAACAGAGGTGGCTGCGAGATGGCGGAGACTAAAATCAGGTTGGTGGGAGATGATCTGATAAAACCCGACCAGGTTCTGGTCGTTCCATCCTCATCTTCTCTGATCCACCGTTCCCGTATTAGAAATGTATTTTGTTTTTAAGTTTTAGAAAAAAATAATTAGAAATTAGCTAAATACAATATTAGAGTCATAAAAGCAGAAGTGGTATTGGGGTCATAAAATGCTTTATGTTTTTTAATATTTTGGTCATAAATTAGACGCTTTTTATGTTGAAATAAAAAAATTGACCATTTAATATATGTTAGAGCCATAAAAATCAATTTAATCAATTCAAATTATTGTAACTGCAATAATATTTTTTAAATGAACAAGATATAGTTAATGACATAAAATATGTTAGGTGAGTATATTAAAAGCTCTGTTGAATAAACCACTATATAATAAAGCATGTCAAAGAAATAATAGGACACGCTCAAAATGAGTAGAATCAATAGTGTTGTTTTCATTATTTATTTTTTAACTTTTAAATCCGTCATTGGTAAAAGGGGCAACGATGCAGTTCATGTGAAAAACTTACTACAAGAGAGCACGCGGGGCCACTGTTACTCCGGAGACGACGATCTAGGATACAAAGATCTCCATCCGCAAGAAGTATGGAATTGGTATTTTACTTCGAGAGGTCCTCTTCTTACAACAAAATTTTACTGTCACTTTTGGTGGGGTAGCAAACAAAGACCATTTGCTGTTTTTGACAGACGTATAGATAATTATTGTTCGGTACCAGTACCAAAAGTAAAATACGTATTCTACCAATGTTATTGGACAATCAAAGAAGACGGTTTTTATGTTAGCAATGGTATTAAGGCTCCAGTAAAAATTAATGAGTGGGAGTAACATTAACTCGATAATACATGTACTTTATTTATACTTCGATAAGTATTTTGATGAAAGTATAATGAATACTAATTCCTTGTCTTTGACTTTTCAACAATGAGATTATAATTTCATAGTTTTGTACTATTATTTTTTAAGTTAAATATAGATGAAAAATAACATTTTATTGTTTGAGAGCTGGGTGGTGATAAACCATAAGCACCCCCCGTATAAAATGAAAAATGTCACCACCACCTTCAACACAACGGTTTAGATTTTCCGACTCCACCGACCAACAAACCAACGGCATACACTCAAGTATATTTGAAATGCAAATGAGTCGATCTAGACCAAAATCGATGACACCCATGCAAAGACTACATTAGACCAGAAAATTATCGGTATCGAAGCAACGACAAAACTGACAAAGATGATTAAATTTGATATCTCGCGACTTGTAAGTTCGTGCAAGAAGTTTCTGTTCAAGGTAGGGGCACAGGCAGGGAAGAAAGAAAAGAATCGTGAAAGATGTAGAACATAAAACGGTGTCGTTTCACGGTCCAAAGTGCGTGAAAAATTGAAAATGCAATTGGTGACCAAGATAGAACGCCTGGGCTATTCTACTTGTTTGTTGATGATTCACAACCAATCTTCAAGAGCATAATCTGAATTGAAGCAAATCACAACATGCAACAGTATTTCAAATGACTCTGAGAATATAGGTGGTTGCGAGAGTGGCGGAGCCTAAAATCCGGTGGGTGAGAGATGATCTGGTAAGACCCGACCCGGTCGTGCCATCCTCATCTTCTCTGATCCATTGTTCCCGCGACAAACATATGGGATGAGACGACGTGCAGGTGTGGGAGGACCAGGAAATTATAATTATATCTTGTTTTTAATTTTTAGATTAAAATAAATAGAAATTAGCTAAATACCGTGAACAATTAACAGGGTTATGGTAGAAGTGGCCTTGGGGCCGTAAAATGTCAAGTTTTATGAATTAGACACTTTTTATAGTGAGACCAAAACTTGACCATCTAATATATGTTAGAACTATAAAATCAATTTAGTCAAATTGAAATATTGTAACCGCGTTTTTATAAATGGAATAAGATTTAGTCAATGCCATTAAATATGTTAGATGAGTGTATTAAAACCCTCGTTGACTCAACCACTATATAATAGAACTTGTCAAAGAAATAATAGGACACACTTACAATGAGTAAAATCAATAGTGTTTTATTCATCGTTTTCTTTTTAACTTTTGAATCCGTCATTGGTAAGAGGGGTGACGATGGAGTTCATGTGAAAAACTTACTACAAGAGAGCACGCGGGGCCATTGTTGGTCCGGAGATGACGATTTAGGATACAGAGATCTTAGTCCGCAAGAAGTATGGAATTGGTATTTTACTTCGAGAGGTCCTCTTGTTCAAACAAAATTTTACTGTCATTTTTGGTGGGGTAACAAACAAAGATCATTTGCTGTTTATGACAAACATATAGAGGGTTATTGTGCGGTACCGGTGCCAAAACAAAAATACGTATTCTGGCAATGTTATTGGACAATCAAAGAAGATGGTTTTTATGTTAACAATGGTATTAAGGCTCCAGTAAAAATTAATGAGTGGGAGTAACATTTACTCAATAATACATGTACTTTATTTATGCTTCGATCGGTATTTTGATGAAAGTATAATGAATACTAGTTCCTTGTGTTTGGCTACAATGAGACTATGATTTCATAGTTTAGTTCTATTATTTATTAAGTTAAGTATAGATAAAAGTATGAAACTAAAGTCAAAGTTAAAGTCACATATGTTGAGTGTGGCTTTAAACTCTCATAACTCTCTAGAAAATCTCTTTTACCGTGAGCTTAATCTGAAAGTGAGAGTGTTGAGTTAATAGACTCAAAATTGACTAAGAGTGTTTCTTTTACCGTGAGACTAACTGGAAAAGGGACGGTAAGCATAGTATAAGGAATTTTACAAGGGACAACCTGCTAATGAGACTAACATTGGTTGGATATGCTAGTAGTATATTGACCTTATCCCATCTCTGTTTTAGTTGTAGTTTTAGTGTAATTTCTAGATATGTTATTACCGTCATCAGATACGAAGAATATTTAGCATTGTTAAATTTTAAGAAACATTTCTGGGATCACACAAATGAGTGGAGTTATTGTACATCACTGTTTTCGGCCATTCGGTCCATATGAAGGTTTAGGGTGACCAATAAATCTCCTTCACCATGGTGTGGTTTAATTTTTATTTTTATTTTTAATTTTTTTAAATGTTGAGTATGGCGGATGGGAGACGAAAAGTATGAGGAATAGGGTAGTTGGCTTAAAAGAGATATCCAGTGAGGTATCAAAGTAGAGGGGTTTCTATGTTAATGTCGAAATGAGCTCATACTTTTGTCATAAAAAATAAGGCTGCAGGGAACAATGGTATATCCGTCTGGTAGATATATCAAAGTTCTCACAACAATTTGGGTCAAAAGCAACAATAGTATATTAAGAAAATTTGAATTAAATAAATCGTTGAGGCTATCGTAAACAGTAACTTTGTCTCTTTGCTTCATGGTTCACAGCTATAATATCCACAAACCTTTCAATTTTATAGATGTCATTAAATGCTTTTACATCTTAAATCTTTCCGATCAATGCAAATTGAGTATGGTTACAGTACCCCTCATAATCGACTCATTTCATAGATCATGCATAGTAAGTAACTCAAGTAATAATAACACGATGTGGAGGAAAAGCCAATATTACAAAATGTATTTTATTTTCTCCAATTGGTAATGAGTTCAGAAATTGAATGCACAGATTTTATATTTTTTAAGTTTTAGTATTGACACGTCTAAGAAATGAGACATCATAAAATTAAATAACGAGCATATATTTTTGTCATTTTCGTCGATTAATACCAAACACACAGACGAACTGGTCATTTAGGACGGTATTTTTTTTTAAAAAAATTTCAAACTACCAATGGCGGGAGATTTTTATAACTGTCCCAAGCTTCATTAAATAAAAGAAGTATCCAGTACAATTCCAACGATTAAAGCTAATGAAAGAAAGGCTAGTGAAAATAACTAGTGCACTTCTCTATCCGTGAGGTTGATTCCTAGAAAATGTTTTAAACAAAATCTGTTCTAAAGTTTTAATGGAAAGACTGAAGTTTCTTATGCCCAGAATTATATCTCCCAACCAATCTGCTTTTATGAAAGATAGAGATATATCTGATAATGTCATCTATTTACAGGAAATGGTCAGATTTTTAAATAGGAAATCTAGATGTCCTAATTGCATTGTCAAACTTGATCTCAAAAAAGCTTTTGATAGAGTTAGGTGGTCCTTTTTAAAATCTATTCTGCTTAAGTTTGGCTTTCAGGACTCCTTTGTTTCTGTGATCATGAAAAACCTGTCAGAAGCATGGTTTTCAGTACTCATCAATGGTAAGGCAGTTGGATTTTTTCAACCTTCAAGAGGTATCAAACAGGGAGATCCCCTTTCTCCTTTCCTTTTTAACATTTTCAGTGAAGCTTTCACCAGAAGCTTATCTTTTGCATTCCAGAATGGCAAGATTTCCTACTATGACCTGCCAAACAATGCTTTGAAAATCTCACATCTTTCATATGCAGATGATACTGTTGTATTTTTAAATGCTGATAAGCCTTCTCTCACTATCTTCAAAGCTTTTCTTGCCAAATTTGAGGATTGTTCTGGTCAAAAAATAAATTTTGATAAGAGTGATCTTTTTATTAGCACTTCTGTATCCACATCTCAGTTGCATGTCATTAAAAGGATCCTGGGTATGAAAATAGGGCAATTCCCTTTTAAGTACTTAGGTGTCCCCATTTTCAAAGGCAAAGCTCAGGTTATCTATTTTCAACCACTTTTAGAGCAAATTGATAAGAGGCTCAATAACTGGAAAAATAGATGGTTGTCTGCTGGTGGTAAAATCACTCTCATAAAATCATGTATTTTCTCTATTCCACAACATATCTGGTCAGTTATTTCCCCCCCAAACAAGTCATTAAACTGATTGAAAGAAAAATGAGCATCTTTTTCTGGGGAGAAAAAGATCTCAAACCTAAAAAGTCTTGGAAAAGGTGGGATGAACTTTGCTTTCCCCTTAACCAGAATGGATTGGGTTTCAGATCTTTTTCATGCATCATTCTTGCCTGTTCTGCCAAACTATGGTGGAAATTTCAATGTGCCAAAACACTTTGGTCTCATTTCATTGCCTCTCTCCCTGTGTCTTTTCAAAATTCTCCAAACTAGAAAAGAATTTGTTCTGTCAATATTTGGTGTGAGAGTTTGACTAGAGTGATTATTGGAGTTCCAACTGGCAGAGCACAGGGATGACAGACTCATCTGGAAGCCAAGCAAAAATGGATGTTTCTCCTTCAAATCAGCCTACTTTCTCATCAGAGAACAGAGAGGTAATATTGCTTCTTTGCACCACTTGTGGAATCCCAAACTAGAAAGAAAGATCTCTGTCTTTATGTGGAGGTTGATAAACTCCCTGCTCCCCTTTGATAATATCCTTAAAAGATGGAAATTTAACTTAGCCTCTAAATGCCCTATGTGTATGCATGAAGATTCCCTTGATCATTTCTATAACTCATGCTCTTTCTCTCTTAGTATCTGGAAGGTCATACACCATTTCATGGGAATCTCAGATAGGAGTTTCAACACAATATGGGAAAGAATATCTTTCTATCTCACTTACCCTGGTTTGTCTGCTTTACATAACTCGATCATCAGACTATCTCCATCTATAGTCTGCTGGAACCTTTGGAAAGCTAGAAATAAGTGGCTTTTTGAAAATGTCAAAATGTTTGCTCCTTCTGTTCTTCATAACATTAGGGACCAAATATTCTTCATGTTTTCTGCAAAACCTTTCTATGTCTCTACTAAAATTGATATAGAAATTGCTCTGCATAGCTACCTCCCTTTGCTTAAGAAAACACCTAAGCCTAGGATCATGAGGATCACATGGACTAAACCTGCAACTGGTCTAAAATTTAATGTGGATGCCTCTTGGACATCCAATAATTCTGCAGGTTTGAGTTTTGTTGTGAGAAACTCCATGGGAGGCTTTGTTAGTGCTAGTTGTCTATGCACTTTTGCTACATCCCCACTATAAGCTGAAATGTTAGCCATTAAGTTTGCACTCCAACATGCTTGTTTCTACACTTCTAGCATTATCATTGAATCAGATTGCCTGAATGCTATTTCATGTGTACTCAACCCTATCACTGCTCATTGGAAACTATTCCAACTTGCTGATGATCTGAACAATTTGAGTAAGAAATATATGCTCAAGCATGCTTATAGAGAGGCCAATCAACCTGCTGATGTAATGGCTAAACTAGCTTTAGTTAATAACATTAGCAAAGCTTTTGCATCCTTCTCTGATTTACCTTCTGAAGTTCAAGGTCTCATCAGGCTTGACCAGATGAGCACCCCTGCACTCAGAATATTTAGGACAGATGCTGCTTAATTCCTTTTCATTTCAGGTATGGAGGATATCACTAAGGCAACTGCTATGCAGGGTGGAGATTCCACATAAGAACCAGCTTCTTGGGTGGTCTTGCGGCTGCGCTGTGGTTGGAGACTTCATATAACTGAGCTTTAATCTCAGCTCATTCTTGTTGCTACTCAGAATACAGTCTCTTGACTATCTTGTGCTTCGCCTATGCGATCACTAATCAGTTCGGAGCTAGTTTCATTTCTGAGTATAATATTTGATTGATTCCATCTCGTTAGAAATAATCACTACCACGTAGTGATTTCTTTTGTAAATCACTTGATCTGAGCTTATATGCTCTGATGTATATTTTATTTTTTAACTGTTGGCTTGGGGATGCCTAATGAAACTCCCTCCATCTTTGATGGTTTGCCCGGAAAAAAAAAAAAGATTCCTAGAAAATGATCCTATATCTGAGCACCACCCTGGATTACCTACCCCTTGGTGTCCTGCATCCCTGTGGTGCTCAGAATCAAGGCCAAGTTTTCTATAATCAATCAGAAGAAAGGAGAAGTGGAGCTACATTTATCTAACAAAAGAATGCTATACAGTTGTGCCTGCATTCTAGGCATTGACTCTCCTGAAGGTATTGTTACCACCCGTGCATCTATATAATCCTAAAAAATTCGGGCGTAGCTAATATATATTAAACCACTATCATTTTAATTTCAAACTTTATTTTGTTATTTTAAATATTCTATTTTTTTAAATAAAAATTGGTTATAATATTTTCAATTTCTAAGAAATCCTCCCCGCTCGAAATTTATTTTAGTCTAACCTAATTCTCAAAACGAATATGTTTTAATCAAAAAACCAACTAACTTTGTGATACCATAAATACTACGAATAAAACACAGTTCATCGTATATGTACCAATTCCCCATCCGCCGCGTGAACGAAATTCCGATGTTCGTGGCTCACCTTAGAGCAAGTACAACAGCTTTCCTACAAGATTCTCCAAAATATAGTACTACATCCTCATATTCTTTATCTTTTTTTTGCTTCAACTCCAACAGCTTCCCTAGTGTGGGGATTAGAATTTAATGCATGTGCATTAAATTTCAGTATTTTATCTCTTTATTATTGTTTTTTCACCATTCAAGTATATTTTGGAATCTTAATATTTTAAATTACGTATGATAAAAAAATGTGAAAAATATATATTATTAAAATATGCATTTCAACGAACATAACAAGATCTCACATGATAATATTCAAATTTATATATGCATGCGAACATAGTCATGTAAGCTCTTGTTACGTTCGTTATAATATGAAAATTAAGAATATATTATTTTTATAATTTTTTGTTGTATATAACTAAAGATATTTATTGAAGTGTATATTTAATTTGTTAAAAAACATAAACAAACAAATGAATAGGAAAATAATCAATCATAAATGCAAAAGCATTAAATTTTGCTTTCCCAATTTTTTTTCTATCTCTACAGATTTGGGGAAGCAAATTCATTCCCTCTTCAAAATCCCCAAGTTGGAGAATGGGTTGGGGAAGCTCTATATTCCCCAAATTTAATGTAATCTCCCAAGTTGGGGAAGCTGTTGGACTTGCTCTTATGGGCATGGTCCGCATGGATCAACTTATCACCCATACACATCTCAAAAACAAATCAACACCCATTTAAAATACATATACAACCAAATTCAATCGAAATAAATAAATAAAAATTGTTAAATTCTCCACAATAAACTCAAACAAAGCTATATTATAAATTTGAATTATTGTAATTGTAATAAGATCTAGTCAATGCCATTTAATATGTTACGTGGGTACATTAAAAACTTGACTTAACCACTATATAAATGAACATTCTCAAAAAAATAATAGCACAAACTCAATATGAATAGAATCTATAGTGTTGTTTTCATTTTTTTCTGTTTAACTTTTGAATCAGTCATTAGCAAGAGCCTTGGCAAGAGGGGCCCGATGGAGTTCATGTGACAAACTTACTACAAGAGAGCACGCGTGACCATTGTTGGTCCGGAGACGACGATCTAGGATACGAAGATCTTAACCCGCAAGAAGAATGACACTGGGTTTTTTTAGCAAGAGGTATTATTATACCAACAAAATAATACTTTTACTTTTGGTGGGGTAACAAACAAAGATCATTTACTGTTTTTGACAATCGTATGCTGGATCATTGTGAGGTACTAAAAGGAATAGAATTAGACTACCAATGTTATTGGAAAATTAAAGAAGATGGTTTTTATGTTAGTAATGGTATTAAACCTCCAGTAAAAATAAATGAGTGGCAGTAACACATACTCCATAATACATGTATTATTTTTGTAATTCGATAATTATTTTGATAAAAGTATAATGAATTATGACTTTTCAAATTTCATAGTTTGTTCCTATTATTTATTAAGATAAAATATAGATGAATAATGAACAAACTAAAGTCAAAATCAAACATGTTGAGTTTGACGGAAGGTAGACGAAATATATGAAAAATAGGATGGTCGGTTAATAAAATTAAAGTTCTAACAAGAAGAAACAATGAAACATTAACAAAACTTAATTCGATAAATCGTTGAGGCTAACAAGTAACCTATGACTCTTGAGAAAGTCTTGGGTGAGACTTGTTCTTGTGGAGACCAAGAGCAGGGGAATGAGCATTTACTGTTTCTGCTTGATCTTTTAGTCAGTTTGTTTGATCTTTCAATCAATGTCCTTGAGTATTTTTGTTTTGCCTTGATTTTTCAGTTAATTTAATCTTTCGTTCAATTTGCTTGATCTTTCGGTCAATTTTCTTGATCATTTCCTTGGTCAATTTCACCAACGACAAATTCAATCAAGGAAATCAACGGGTTTAAAGCTCACCAACGACAAATTCAATCAATAGCAGTCTCATATAATCTTTGGTCTCATTTGAGACAGGTCTCAAATGAGAATTTGTAATGACTCTTTGATGCATCATCTATCTTCCTATTCCCATATGCATTAGGTTATTTACCCATTCACTAGCTGAATAGGGTTTTTACATGAATCTTTTGCGTAAAGGGATTCATTGGGTTATGCCTATATATAGTGTATCTCTGTATTAGAATTAGATATAGAGTTTACAGGATTGTTCCCTGTGTTGTAAACCTCCAATCTCTTTGTAATATTCTCAAAGAGGTTCTATATATATTCTTTCCCAAATCTGTGTTCGTATAGTTTCTCACCAATTCTCACTTTATCTCACTTGCTTCCTCTCTATATCTCGTCGTTTCCGCATTGCGCCAAGGATTTAATCCTAACAGGTCGGTTAATAAAATTAAAGTTCTAACAAGAAGAAACAATGAAATATTAACAAAACTTAATTAGATAAATCGTTGAGGCTAACAAGTAACCTTTGACTCTTTGATTCATGGTTTACAGTTGGAATAATATTCACAGACCTTTAAAAAACATGAATAACACTCAATCAAACGAATTATATACGCTTTTGATAAACTTTATATGAAGTAGAACATATTTATTTCTACCTTATCGATTTTATAAATATATAACAAACGAGAAATTCTTGGGTGAGACCCGTCCTTGTGGAGACCAAGAGCAGGGGAATGAGCATTTACTTTTTCTGCTTGATCTTATAATCAGTTTGTTTGATCTTTCAATCAATGTCCTTGAGTATTTTTGTTTTGCCTTAATTTTTCAGTTAATTTGATCTTTCGTTCAATTTGCTTGACCTTTCGGTCAATTTTCTTGATCATTTCCTTGGTCAATTTCACCAACGACAAATTCAATCAAGGAAATCGACGGGTTTAAAGCTCACCAACGACAAATTCAATCAATAGCAGTCTCATATAATCTTTGGTCGGTCTCAAATGAGAATTTGCCATAACAAACTTGTACAAAAATTTTATTTATAAAGACCTACACTTTTATTGCACAACACCCGCACAATATTGGCGGCACAAAAGAAAAGATAGGTTATGTAAGGAACTGATTAGGGAATACTAGTACTCCAGCATCATTGGAACTTATAGGACAGTGGGAATAAATTCAAAAATATGAGAGTTAATTATATGAGAGAATTTTTCCCGAATCCCCTATCATTTGCGAAATGCTCATCCTAACTCCCTATTAAAAATAAATGTTATTCTACCCCATAACCTTTCATTTTTGCTTCAAATCACCCCATTCTATTAGTTTGGATGTTAAATCAAACTTTACATCCATATTTGAAGGGGCAAACATGTCATTTTCTTATAAAACGAGAAAATTATTGTTAAGGCCATAATAAAGAAGTAAAATGCATACTTAGAGCATAAAACTTTCCACATTCCTATTCGGGGCATGAAATTATATTCTTAGTTTTAAAAATAACTAAATGGCTATTTTAGCTTTTAATTGTTCTTTCTAGTTTCTACTATTATTTATTATTTTGTTTCTATGATGTTTAGTTTTAAAACTTTACCAAGGGTCCAAGGCTATTTTAGTTGAACTAAATTTGTGTTGGGTTTATTTGAATTCAATTGAATAAAATTATAAAAACACATAGAAAAGTGTAGTTTAAGTAAATTAATAAAAATATATTGACTCAATTTTGGATGAAATAACTGATCTGAGCTAAATTGAACTGAACTAAAAAATTTATAAGAAGATGTAGGGATATAAGTTCGTGTAATTAAAATTTCAATGACTAAAATTTTGACGAACTAAATTAATTAAATTCAAATTAAATTAATGAAAATGAGCTGTCTTTTATAAATTGTTTTTTAACAAAACAGAAATAAAATACAGATGCCCGAAGGCGATATTTCCTAGGCTTTCGCCAGGAAGCAGGGTGTAGTCCGGAGGCTCCTGTAACTCCACATGTGGAGGCGATGAGTAGAACTCCAGAGGAAGTTTTCTAACAATGTAGCAATTCTAGTACTTCTCTGTGTCTGATGCCTGTAACAGCATATCTAAAGCTACACTAGACTACGACTAGAAACTAAGAAAACTGGGATACAAGGAATCAAATACTACCAACAATCCAACAAGTGCTGGTCTCACCTGTTGGATGCCCAAGTAGTATTCAGAAAATCAGACTACGCAAAGATATTATCGTCACCTTCCGGTAAGTCTCACGGTAAAAGAAACCCCGGTCAGTTCAGACTCTATCAGCTCAAAACTCTCACTCTCCGGTCATCTCACGGTAAAAGAGATTTTCCGAAAAGCTATATGACAATATTAAGCACGCATGAATGCTATCTAACACGTAATAAGCAGACAAGTCAGCCCACACAGTCTATTAATCTAGTGAAAACGGAGTCGCCAACAAGTGAGTAAAAACTACTTTTGACTCGGATTTCTCCTCCCGTTAAATATCTAGATTAGAAGTCATAATAAAGTTTACCGAACTAAAACGGACCCGTCGGAAACTCAATTTGACAGATAGCATTCGTCTAATAAACTAGCAAAAACACAGCAATAAAGCACTTATCCCAGTTGAAATAAAAAAGCAAAAGACTAAAAATTAAATTGAAAAAACCACCTCCCTCCTAGCGTGGTGAGCCGAACCGGTCCAACCCGCTTCCGGTCGAACCGGTTAAACCGAACCGAACCGAACCGGACCGGGTGGTCAAAAAACAGATATGAGTCTGTGTGGTCCGGTCGGTGGGCGTCGGTGGGCTCTCGTTTCCGGCAAAGCTCGGGCCAGTCTGGATCGGCCTTCGTCTGCTCCGAGCTGCGTGCTCCTCGTGCTCCAAGCTGCGTGATCCTCCAAGCTGCTCCTTTTGAACGGGCTCGGTCTCCCGCGATGCTGGCGGCTTCCGGTCGAAATCTGCTTCGAGCCCGCTTCAAGATCTGCTCCGATGCTCAACGTGCGCGGGCTCGGACTCGTGCGCGGCTTCGAGATCTGCTCCTTGCGCAGGCTGATCTGCTGGTCATCATGCTCCAAGATGTTCCTCGTGCTCCGATCTGGCTCGATCTACTTCCGCCGGTGCTGAACCGCTCTGAATCTGTAAAGAGGCGGAGAAGAGGTGATTTGACAGGTAAACCTAACTATACTAACACTAGGGGGTGGGGAGGTCACCACCGGTCCGGCGAGAGGCGCCGGCCGGTGCCTCCTCGGCGATGCAGAGAGGGTCTTTTATAAATTTGGAATGTAGTTGAACTGAAATTATTCAAATTGAACTGATTTTATTTTCCATAACCTTTTTTTGCTACAAAAATAAGTTCATTTATTCAATTATTGTATTGTGATCTTTTATTAAAAGGTAGAGTAGTTGCATAAGTATTATTTAATTATAAAATTTATTGTATGCCCTAAGTAGAAATATTGAAAATTTTACGCCCTAAGTATGAATTTTACTTATTATGCCCTTTATAATAATTTTCCCTTGTTTTATAAAAAAGTGACATGTTTGCCCCTTAAAATATGGATGAAAAGTTTGATTTAACATCCAAACTAACAAAATGGGGTGATTGGAAGCAAAAATGAAAGATTAGGGAATTATAATAACATTTATTTTTGATAGGGGATATATCCTAGCATTCGCAAAAGATGGGGGTTCCGGAAAAATTCTCTCTAATTATATTGGTTCAAATAGATAAATTATTCATTGGATCTTATAGGACGGTAAAACGAAACTGGAGAATTTTCCTCAATTGTATATCTACAATCCGACTAACTATATATGCACCCAAAATTTTACATCTTAAATCTTCCCGATTACTCCAATCACTACCATCAGCTACCACAAAGAAGTTTTATGAGCGGAAAAACAGCTTGAAAAAATCCAAGAAATTATAACATAAATCCATTAATCTCTCCTCACATTTACCTCATGAGCTCCTCTAATTTGTACATATATCATATGGATGTAACAAATTGAGTATGGTTTAGTTGGAATTTCTACATGAAGTTTTTTTGTATCAGGCTAATTATGATCATAAAAGTAGGCTGTTTATGACTCACGCATAGGTTTTATTAATTTTTATTTTTTTGCCAACCACGCGTAGTTTATAAGGATTAAATCAGGGTTTTGGAACTATAGTGATTGTCCTTTAATTTGGATCTATATAGCCACCGAATGGTAAAAATATCGTGGGTGAACACAAATAGATTATAGAATAGTGATGTTGCAGGGTCACTCTGAGTCCTCCGATGACTCCCGTCTCATGGCTGAGTCTAACCTGTAAAATCCCGGAATGGATCCGGAGAAGAATCTCCGATGCTTAAGTTAGCCTTTGATATCTCAGATAATATAATCTAGTTCTTTGAGTGCTTACCTTCTTCTCCTGTTTTCTGTACTATTTATAGAGTTATGGTAGAGACCACGATCCCACCTATTTCGGGCGGTTGCTCTTGATCGTGGTTTCTCCATCTCTCTGTCCACTAGTGGAAAAAGGGTCTACGGCGGTGCTTATTCGCGGCGGTTCCGGCCAAAGATACAAGAACCGCCGTGTAATTCGGTTGCGAGTTCGCAAGATTGATCAGGTTTCCCAAACACCGGTGCTTGATCGGTTGCGAGTTCGTAACCCTGTCCGGATCATATTATGCACAGTAAACCGCCGACCAACGATACGTACCGCCGCCGTCCGTTCTAGTTACGACATCATAACTGGGGCTACGGTTCTTTTAAATTGAACCTGAAGTAGTTGCGAAGTCGCAACCGAGTAGAATGTAGTTATTGATTCAAACACACCACTATCTATATTTTGACACGTTTTACTTTATTTTAGTTGGATATAACTAATTAAATTAGTTTAATCGTATTGATTTCAATCAAATTTAATGGACTTAGTAGATATTAATTAACTGAGCTTATTTAAATATCAGTTGCGAATAAACAAAATTAACTTAAACTATACAATTATACCAATTCAGACTTGATTTTCTATGAAGGCTAATTGAATTGACTTGATAAATATTAAAAAAATAAAATTATAAAAACAATGAAAAATAGGAAAATAATACTTCTAATAACAACAACTATATTGATTCAAAAATATTACACTTATTAATATCCACTATTGATTGACCCTCTATATTCATTAGATATTAGAAACTAATCAAATCTAAGTCATCAAAAGTTAAGTCAACTTTCTTTAGTAACTAAATCGACTTATAAAAGATTAAGTAAGATTTGACCTTTCATTAGCCAAATAAAGTTGATTCAGTCAATGTTTACATAACTACTTTGTCGATCAAACTTTAATAAACATTGACTGGATCGAATTAAACTAATGATTAGTTAAACTTTAATTGACTTTATAGAAACACTTAAAACTAAATTGACTTAGTTAACTCTCACTTGACTTTTTCAAACACTAACTAAATTAAGTTTAACTAATCAGAGGTCAAACGTTAACTAATATTATTTAAACACCAAATATATTGAATCAAAGTCGAGACACACCTTTTTATAAGCACTAACTAAATTTATTTGAGTTAATGTCTAGTCAAACTTTACTTAACTAAATCGAGTTGAACTAATTATCTTTCTAACTTTATTTGGCTTAGAAACACGGTAACTCATACGTACCTTATGACTTCTTAAAAACACTACTAACTAAATTGAGTTAAACTAATGAAAGATTAACTGATTAACCATTGCTTGATTTTCTATAAACACTAACTATACTAAGTTATCTTAAATGAAGGTCAACTATTGCATGACTTTTTATAATCACGAATAACTCATATTTGTACTCAAATCTAATTACGTTACTTAACTTGACTTCTTACACACACTAACTAAAAATATAATTAGATGAAATTTAGTTTAATTAATTCATGTTGATTTACTATTTCGATACATTAAATTTTAGAAAATCAACATGGTGCTCATTTCAATACATTAATTTAAATAATAGGTGCTCATTAACTAATGCAAGAAAAGAGTAAAATTGGAAACGAATTACGTATGTGGACAAAGTTAGAGAACTTTCTACAATTACTAAAATTAGAGTGGATTGATTTAATATCAGCTTAATTAGCCAAAATTAATGTGCCAACGCGTGGCCATTTTCTTAACCACATATCTACATTATCAAGTTTTCAACAGAACTTTGTCGATCGATCAAAAAATCCAATCCTTTATCGGTTCTGCGAATATTTTTGGTTTCAGTCGACGATTTGGCACTGTATTACCGGAGAATCCTTCGATTTGGCGTTCTTCAGTCGAACTCGACGACCTTTCACTTCTTCAAAGCTTTATCCGCCGGAGATCTACTTCTTACAAACTCAGCGGCGGCAGCGACGGTGTTAAACAGCAAAGACGTGGTGGCATCGATCTGAAAGGGATTCCGGGCAGAGAGTGAATTAGAGCCAGGACGAAACCCTTGTGCGGCGGCATCGACGAACGGTGGTGGCGGCCAGCTGGATAGAGACGACAGCAACGAACGGAGGAAATCAGAGAAAGAGCTTCAGCGGTGTTTTCAAGGTGCTCATATCTGTGTGTGTGATTTTCTGCAATTTTATTTAATGATGTGTGTTCGGGTTCACGTATATGACTGTGTGATATTTGTGTGTTTGAGCTATGATTGTGAATTTGTGAGTGCTATTGTATTTTTGCAGAACAATTGTTTATTCTCAGATCTTTGTTATGAGTGTTAGATTTTGAATTCAGTTATATGTTTTTTATACAACAGAATGATGTGGAAAGGTTGGATTTTGATGCATGCTGATGCTTGCCAGAGATGGAAGATGTGCTCACTGGAACTGACTAGAGAAGGATTTTAAAGATTGGCTGTATGATTTTGAATGCAGTCTGTTGTCTTTATGTGAATTTGTCTGATTGGGTTAATTTTTATGATTTGCTGTGATGGAAAGGGGAATAAGTTTGGAGCTGATGTTCGCCACAGAAGGAAGATACTTCTAGCTGGAATCTGAATGATACATAGATGCCCCACCCTTTCCTCTAAAGTGTGAGTGACGTTTTAAAGTTTTTCCTGCAAGTTTTTTTCCTGCATATTATCACTTTATCGCTACTGAAATCAGGTTCCGATAATCTTGGTTTCAGAAACGGCTTGCCACAGAAGCTCTTAATCAAGAAATCCAAGCCAATTCTTCAAAAAAAAAAAAAAAAATCCAAGCCAAAAATGCTAGTATGGGGAAAAAGGTTAAGGAGACAGTAACAGGGAAGGCCATTAAAGGGTCGTGGTGAGACCTCATATTACCAAGTACTATCGGCTTTTACTTCTCTCTCTGCGTCTTACGCTGGTGTCTGTATGCTTTTCATGCCACACAGTTGATATTTGCTTTCGATTTAAGGGATATTGCTTGTTGTAGTTTGAACTCGTACTGCTCTTTGGGTATTTAGGTCACATAGTGTTAGTTCGAAAAACTGTTTGCTCTACAATTGATGTCTACTGACCGAGTTATTATTCTGTGCTAACTGCGATCGTCTCGGTGCTGGCACATGACTTCAATGAAGAGGCAAACTTCCAATCCAAATAATTTCTTCAATGAAGGGGCAAACTTATTCTTCATTTTGCAAGCTGGACATAGATGTTCATAGGTGCAAACTTATTTCCAGCTATTCTCTGGCTATTTCCTGATGTGTTTACCGGCACACTGCTATAGATATTGATGTATTTCAGTATGATACAACCATAACTGCTATAGATATTGATGTACTTAGTATGATACAACCATAACTTCATTGTCACAAGTACTTAGAATTTTTGAATACTTATAGGTTGCAAGAAACTCATGTATTGATCTGTGTAATTTTCAAATACTGATCATTGTTCTTCTTTGAAGTATAGTTTTGATTATGTTTTTCGTTCCGGCCAAAATTGGCCAGTATTTTTTTTAGCAAATTCTGATTAGGTTGCGAAACCGTAACCAGATTCAGGAACAAACATATACCCTAACCTGAAATGCTGGTTGCGAGGTCGCAACCTTTGAACCGGAGGAGCATCCGCTGTCGCAGCACTCGAAAACAACTTGCACCTTCTAGCTCGTTACGAACTCGCAACCGGATGAACCTGACACGGTTGCGAACTCGCAACCTTGCGCGGCGGTTCAGAACCGCCGAGCAATTTTTTTCCGTTGCGCGGCGCCGCCGCCGGCAGTTAGGAACCGCCGAGGAATGGGGATGGAACCGCCGCCATAGACCCCTTCCTGCACTAGTGGTCGTGCCTTTGACCATGTCCGCTATTGGACTAGTCTTCGCGGGCTTTGGTGCGTCTTAGTGTTTCGGTAGCTAGGTTGGTTGGGCCTTATGACCCAGTATATACCATAAGCCCTCAGTCAGTATGGGCGAACACTGGTTATTGGAATCATGGCGAATGTAGGTTGATCGAATGCGTGCTATACTAAGCAGGGCGATCAACTAGTTCTCTTGTGGTTGTTCGCCTATGTTGACTACGAGAAAAGAAGAAGACTTTTACTTTATTGTCGTACTTTCAAGACTTGAAACTTGAAATTTTATTTTAACCATTAACGCTATCTCCACGCGCTAGATAAGGTGTCGCTCCGCTATTCCTACCCCTTTTTTCTCTAGTTGGTTAGCATAATCACCATAAGTACTGATTTGGTATCCGCGCTCATCATAACTTTTTTACTTTTTGTCATTCAATTTGACGGCTTGGGTGCTTTTTGGTAATTAAATATTCGGTGGATATAGTCACTATAACTAAGGTAGCCTTTAATAGCATTTTCCTCTCTCTCTCTCTCTCTCTCACAGATTTTTCACCTTCCTTCCAAAGCTCTGAATAAAGCTGCTCTTTGCTCTTTATCAAGTAATTTTTTGTTTCTCCTCTGAAATCATCTATCTTTGTCATCATATTTCTGTGTTGTTTCAATTGGTCTTTTTGATTTTTGTTTATCTTCCGTGCTCTAGCTTGCATGATGTTTTGGTTTGGTAGATTATAGAGATTGAAAATGAGATCTGGAGATGGTTTGGTCGATGCCACCGATTTATCCTTTGATACAGACGATTTTCTCTTCCCCAATGATCGATCCCCTACTGCAGAAGCATCTCCTACTTCCACCAGGATTCCGGATAATGCTGAGGAGGTTGTTTCCGATAATGTTCCGGTTGAATCATCGGAGGCTGACTTGGGGGGTACATAGGTAGGGGAGGGTGATTTAGTAAAATCAATGGCCCCGTATTCAGTAAGGTGACTGAACGTATGTTACAGTATGATCGGGGTAGGTTTTCTTGTTTATAGGGTCGCGGAATCATGCTTCCTCGGCACGGAGAAACGGTCGATGAACCTCCGACTGGTTACTTCTCTGTTTATAGGGAGTATTTCAAATGTGGTGTTACTCTACCACTTCCGGATTGGCTAATAGAGGTCCTCCATGGTTATAACATTGCTCTATGTCAAGTGGCTCCCAAGAGTGTGATGATACTGTACTCACTCCACTCTGTTTGTGAGCAGGCGCAGGTGGCGTTCGACTTCAAGCTAGTTAACTCTTTGTACTATTTGAAGGCTACTAGACTTGGAAATGGGTGATATACTTTGATTGCCTATTTTCCTGAAATGGCTTTCGTCTCCGAGTATCCTAATAACTTTAAGACTTATTGGGAGGGGTTTTATTATGTCAAACATGTTGATGGTAAGGATAAGGAGATTCCTGTTTGGAATAGGAGGTTAGGGATTGGGGGGTATGTGTCTCCCTCTGGGCATATATGTTTAAGTGACGCTTGTTGCGTTGAATTGATGAAGTTCGCCATTAAGGTTGAATCAGAGGTTTTGCCCCTCCCTGAGAAGAAAACGCCATACTGTGCTAAGAAGAAGCTAGCTCGTAAGACAAGAGTTCCCCCATCTGATAAAGGTGTTTCTGTGCTATATGATATTGTATTTCATTTGAGCTTATTCTCTAGGGATTTTGTGTTACTTAGTTGCATGAATACTCTTGTTTTCTTTTATTCTTACATTTATGAGGTTATATCCTGATGTTTTGTATCATTTTTCAGTCATGAAGAATGCAAGGAACATAGCTGGTGCCCGTTCTACTTACTAGTTTGGGCCTGCAAGCTCCACTGGTGGGTGTTCTGGGAAGCAGACGCCTACCCCTACTGTTATTCCCAGTACACCGGCGAGTGATATCCCAGTTACTTCTTCACCCATTCGCCGAGTGGAAGACAAGCGCCAGGATCGTGAAAAGCGCAAAGAGGCTCAGGATGTTCTTGCTCAACATGCGAAGAGGTCAAAGCTTGCGAATGTCTCTTCCTCTGATCCATTCGCTGAGTATGTCAACAAACATTCCTTTAACGAGGCATTGATATCGGTATGTCTGATTTAGGTTCTTTTATTGCTTTTCATATATATATATATATATATACAACAATATATCCTTTAATACAGATTATTATTATTATGTTGTATGATGTACTCATATTCGTTCCTTTTCAGATAGCAAATGCCATGATGTCAACCAGTAATAGGGCAAACTCTTTCGCTGATGCTTATTCTTCTTTGAGCGTCGAGCAAAAGAATGTTGTTGCCTCTATGAAGGGCGAGATCGCCCCAAAGGACAAGCTTGTTGCTGATGCCACTTCTCGCCGGGATGCTATAATGAAATTCGTCGAAGGCCTGAAGGCCAACGGTTCTCTCTATACCCACTATCAGCAGATCTTTGTGGATGCGCTGGCGAAAACAAAATCATTTTTTGATTTGTTCTCCGCTATTCTTGCTGCCGGGAAGGATATTGGTGAGATGGAGTATTATCAGCAAATGAAGGAAGAGCATCCAGATCCATCCAGCCTTGTATGGGATAATGATGAGCAGATTGAGAATAACTTGGCTGCTGCGATAACTCAGGCCAATGATCTGTTTAACTCTAAGATCGAAGATGGCGGTCATACCTACAGCCTCATCGAGCACAACAAGAATCGCACCAATCCTATGACCATTGAGGAGTTGCGGACTTACGATGAGCAAACTCCCTCTGTTGAAGATCTGTTGGAGCCTGACACTACACCGCCATGTCAGGGCTTGGACTTCGTTCTCAATGACCTGTTGTCTGTCTGAGGCAAAGTTTCGTTGTTTCTGTTTTATGGGTCTAACCTCTTTGTCAACGTGGAGTTCGTGCGTTGCGATACTAGGGTTGGCACCCCCATGTTGTTAGGGGACCAGGCGAACACATCTGCATACTTCAGCAAAATGAGCTTGATGTCCATTTTAACGTTGTCCGGTAAATTTCGTCCAATCTTAATGATAGACAATGGATCATTTTCTTCCATATGGAAATCTTCGGTTTCTTTTCCCAGGTGAATTTTCAGCATAGGCGACGCGGTTAGACTGGTATTCACAGAGTTCACCATCGGGAGGGGATTCACATCTGTTATCTTTACTGTTTTCATGGCGATTGCCATGCATTGCCTGGTTGCTTGTTGACTACCCTTGATAATGGCTACCCCGTTTGGTGTTGGAAACTTCATCACCAGGTGGTATGGTGACCAGATTGATTTCGCCGCATTCATCCATGGTCGACCTATTATTGAATTGAAAGGGCTATGTGCGTCCATTACCACAAAGTCACAAAGGATATTGCAACACTTATCGTCTTCGCCACTGTTACTGGTAGTTGGATTTGTCCCAAAGGCATTTCTGATCTCTCGTGAATCCAACTAACGCCGAGGTGGGTTTCTTAAGATCCTCTCGCTTTAAGCCTAGTGTGTCAAAACAATCGGCAAAGAGGATATCCACCACACTCCCGTCGTCTACGAAACCTCTATGAACTGTGGAGTTTCCGATTTTAGCCAATATAACTAGTGGTCATTATGTGGAGAGGCGTTTGGCACAGTGTCATTTTCATCAAAAGTAATAACTTCGGTAACTTTGAATCTTTTATCCAATGGCTCCTGTGGTGGCATATATCGCGCCCTGTTCTTCCATGCATTATTGGAGATATATTCTGTTGTACCATGTATGGATAATATGATCTTGTCAGGTGTTTGGTAAGTTGGCTGTGCCTGGATAACAACAGCCGTCATCGTTCCAAGTGTCTTCTCCGTTTCTTTCAAATTCGTGGTCGCCCTATTTCCATAAGTCACGTCCTTTTTATATTGGAGTAGGTTTCCTTGCCGAAGGTTATCCTCAATTTGTCTCTCGAGTGCAGTACAGTCTTCGGTGTCATGTCCATGATCGCAGTGGAAAGAACATTAAAATTCTTTTGGGCGTTTATCTGGTGGGGCTAACATTGGTTTAGGTTCTCGAAAGAGCGCTTTATTATTCTGCCAGACTTCTTTTCTGGATTTTGTTAACGGAATCTCCTCAAAAGTTGTCTGGTTGAAGTTATCCTTTCTTTTTGGCATTTACAATGGCCTTTCTTTTCTGTCTTGCTGCTTTGATTCTCCATTCGAAGATTTCTTACTGTCTCTTTCATTCTCTATTTTCCTTTCGTTCACCTCTTCAGTGCGAACATATATTTCCACCAATTTTTGCAATTCACGTTCATTGCTAGGCATTTCCTCTCGCAATTTTCTATAGAAATCCTCGGATTTGAGCCCACTCATGAACGCCCTTAAGAACATCTGGTAGGAAAGATCCTTGACCTGTAAAATTTCCATGACCATTTTAGAATGGTATTCACCGATACTATCGTTATTCTGTTTTATGTTTACCAAGTCAGCGATCGTGCGCTCAAATTTCTGATTTTTGTAAAATCTTCCTAGGAACATATCAGATAATTGGGCCCATGATCTGATACTTTGGCGAGGAAGATTCTCATACCATGCAATCGCCGGTCCTGTTAAGAATATTGGAAACGCCTTACATACTACCGGTAGTGGGGCGTTTCTAAACCTCATACTATTTTGGTATGAGTGTAAAAAGTCCTTTGGATCCGATGTCCCGTCATATATCTTGACGTGAATAGGGAGTTTGAAAGAATCGCTCATTGGGTAATCTGGTATCTCTTTGACAAAGGGTGAATAATCACTTTCATCCTCGGCGATGATTGATTGCAACTCTTTCCCATAAACCAAAGTGTCCTTATGTCCTATTAGGATGGATCTTTCCTCCCTCCTTTCCCTTGGGCCGATTAAAACTGAGCGTTCTGTCTTTCTTTCCAAGTTTATTCTGCGGCTCCCTTGATGGTGCTCTGGGCGGTCAACCAGTATTGACCTTTCACCTCTCTCCTCCATATTGGTTCTGTTGTCTTCCGGAGTCCTTCTAGCTCTCTTAAACTGGACGAACAGAGTTTCTTTCTGTGCTTCCAAAAAGGCTTCGAATGCTTCTTTTTCCCTTCTTCGGGCATGATCAGAGGATTCTTCACTTTCCTCATGACGCTGATCCTCCTGCGATTGGTATTCTTCTTCTTCTTCGTGGTATTCCTCATCTTGCTCCACTTCTCCTATCACTTATAGTCCTAGAAGTGGAGTTGTTGTCTTGAAGATCCTTTCGCCGGCCTCTTATAGTAGTCACCATGAGGATTACAAAAGAAAGTCCCCACAGACGGCGCCAATGATGTTGCAAGGTCCCTCTGATTCCTCCGATGACTCACGTCTGATAGCCGAGTCTAACCTGTAAAACCCCGGAATGGATCCGGGGAAGAATCTCCGATGCTTAAATTAGCCTTTGATATCTCAGATAATATAATCTAGTTCTTTGAGTGCTTACCTTCTTCTCCTGTTTTTTGTACTATTTATAGAGCTATGGTAGAGACCACGATCCCACCTATTTCGGGCGGTTGCTCTTGATCGTGGTTTCTCCATCTCTCTGTCGTGCCTTTGACCATGTCCGCTATTGGACTAGTCTTCGTGAGGCCCAGTATATACCAACTAATTATTGATAGGGGCAAATTACTGCATTTTCTGGATAAATATAGTACTAAATAAAATACAGACAATTTCTTCTATTCCATCTGAAGCGTTTGCTTTGACTTTTTAAAGTTAATTAAGTCAATATTGACTACTAATATATATATTTTGGTGTGTAGAAAAAAGTTGGAAAAATTATTACTTAAAAAGATATGTTACTGTAAATCCAACAATACATTACATATTAATAATTTTCCATACTGTCTAATAAATAACAATGGTCAAAGTCGTCTCTGTTTGACTTTTGAAAAGTCAAACAACCACGTTTTGGGTTTGGAATGGAAAACACACATCCCAAAAATTCATAAACATTGACTCCTAAACTTTAAACTTGACGGAATCATGTGATCAGAATCAATTGATTATAATAATTCTTTCATATTATAGCTATAGGAGTATGATTGTAGTAAAAACATCACCGACTGCTACATACTATTCTTATGGTATGAGATTACGAAATTTGATTCTATTAATTTATTTCAAAATGTAGAGAACTTTACAAGAGAAAAATCTGCTCTCTAATTTGAATTTCCTAAATAATCTGCTTCGAGAAGTATTGAGCATTTTGGTGGTAGTTTTACACACTAAATAATTTGCAATTACAATACTACACAAATTAGAGGATTCACTGTTGCACCAACAAGACATATGTTACGTAGAATGTTTTTTATAAAGTTTAAAGTTGTCTAAATGACAAAGAATTAACACTAGTGGGAGAGCATAGCATTAACGGCTTCCGATAGAATTACATGCTGGCGATATCGGAAATATTGTTGCACATCGTTTTCTTGAATTTTTACACGAACATCGTTCCATTGAAACATTTAGGCCCTGTTTACTAGAGTTTATTTCTTGATCGTACTGAACTGATATGAACTGAACTGAATTGAACTGAACTGAACTGAACTGAAGTAAAATTGATGTATTGAAAAATGGAATCAGCATGACTGAATTAACCTGAATTTCATCAAATTACATTTCACTGAACTGAACTGAATTGAATTGAATTGAACTGAACTGAACTGAACTGAACTGAACTGATCTACAGATAAGCTTTGGTAAACAGGGCCTTAATCAATCTTCCTGCACTAGGGCGGAAAGAATAGTAATCTTGTGCCTTCACTTGATTCGGATTCTTGCATATCTTTCCATTCACATATTTTTCCAAAAACATAATTTAATTTCCAAACATAAAATTCCAAGCTAAACGTCACTTAACAACACAATTGAATTTCTTAACTTAAGATTTCCAACTTAAGAGTATCTCTTATAAGATATTTTTGCTCAGATTTTAAAAGGAATGAATTGGATTTTCTCAATTATGGGAGAATTTATTTCCCCAATCCCAAAAAACCCGGCCCCGAAATGGGGAATGAACTACACAGATGCAGCCTCATGAATCCATGCCACGTGGATTATTAAAGTGAAACGTGCCTATGAACTGAAGTGTGGCCACACATTTCCCTTCTCTTTTTTTTCATTAAAATAATATTACCATTTGATTTGTCTTTAAATTCCCTTTTAATTATATTTAGTTGTATTTTTATATATTATCATGACTGTCAATAACACGAGAACACGTTTTAATTCCGACTATTAATTCTTTTGATTTATATATATCTTATTAATTAGTCTTAAGATTTAGTCAATGCCATATCATTGATTCAACAACTATATAAATGAACATTGTCAATGAAATAATAGAACACTCAAAATGAGTAAAATGAATAGCATTTTTTTCATTATTTTCTTTTTAGCTTTTGAATCGGTCATTGGCAACGAGGAAGTTAATGTGAAAAACTTACTACAAGATAGCACGCGGGGCCATTGTTATTCCGGAGACGACGATCTAGGATACAAAATTCTTAATCCGCAAGAAGAATGGAGTTGGTCATTTGGACTGAAAGGATTTGCAACAAAGTTCTACTGCCACTTTTGGTGGAATAACAAACAAAGATCATTTGCTGTTTTTGACGAACGTATGATGAGGAACTATTGTGCGTTGCCAATAGGAAAATTTTCCGAGTACCGATGTTTTTGGACAATTAAAGAGGATGGTTTTTATGTTAGTAATAATGTTGATCCTCCAGTAAAAATTAATGACTGGGAGTAACATTTACTTCATAATACAAGTACTTTATTTGCACTTGGATCATTATTTTGATGAAAGTATAATGAATTATAATTTTTGTCTTTTCCTTTTATACAATGAGATTATAATTTCATAGTTTGTTCATATTATTTATTAAGTTTAAATATTGATGAAGAATGATAAAACTTAAACTTAAGTCAATATTGACCGTAGATTTTTACGATGTATTCCTTTTTTGATGTAACCTTTCGGGCATCACAATCTTCGGGCACTATAGCTTGTAGTCTTCGGGCACTACAGCTTGTAGCCTTCGGGCAACACCTTGGTTCCGGGCGAAAGCCTAGGAAATTGCCTTCGGGCAACACAGCCTTCGGTCATATATTCTCTTGCCTTGGGGTGGTTTTTCATCCATATTTTTCCTTATTTTAGGGTTATAGCTGGCAGCGAAATTGTATTTTTCATTTTTTATTATTTACAGCATGAGGAAATCAATATAAGTACTCCCACCAATGGTTGTTTATCAAAAAAAAAAACTTAAGTCAAAGTCAAAGACACAATTGTTGAGTGTGACAGCAGGGAACTATGGTGATTGTCCTTTGGATCGATATAGCCACCGAACGATAAAAATATCGTGGGTGAACACGAATAGACTAGTTATTGATAGGGGTAAATTATTGTATTTTCTGGATAAATATAGTACAGACTATTTCTTATGTTCCAAAGCATTTGCTCTGACTTTTTAAAGTAAATTAAGTCAACATTGACTACTAATATATATATATTTTGTTGTGTAGAAAAAAGTTGGAAAAATTATTACTTAAAAAGATATGTTACCATAAATCCAACAATAATTACATATTAATAATTTTCCATATTGTCTAATAAATAATAACGGTCAAAGTCGTCTCTGTTTGACTTTTGAAACGTCAAACAACCACGTTTTGGGTTTGGAATGGAAAATATACATCCCAAAAATTCATAAACATTGACTCCTAAAATTTAAACTTGACGGAATCGTATGATCAAAATCAATTGATTATGATAATTCTTTCATATTATAGCTATAGAAGTATGATTGTAGTAAAAACATCACCGGCTACTACGTACTATTCTTATGGTATAAGATTATGAAATTTGATTCTATTAATTTATTTCAAAATGTAGAGAACTTTACAAGAGAAAAATCTGCTCTCTAATTTGAATTTCCTAAATAATCTGCTTTGAGAGCTATTGAGCATTTTGGTGGTTGTTTTACACACTAAATAATCTGCAATTTTAATACACAAATTAAAGGATTTACCGTTGTGCCAACAAGACATATGTTACGTAGAATTTTTTTATCGGTTTTTCTAACGAGTGCCCATGGGCACTCGATAACAATGGTATATTCCTTGTGAATTTGTGCATCTTATATTTATTTGTGCAGAATCATAAATAACACTACCTCGATTATATAAAATCAACCATGGTTAGTTCTTACCTCGATCATCCAAATATTTCATCAATCCTGCCTTTAATTACTTTCCCTCCGTTTTTATTTTACGTGTTATGCATCTCCCTCCAAAACCGTTTGCCTGCTACGCAAAAACATGCAAGTTGTGCAACCATGCTGGTCACAATTATACCACTTGTCTTCAAAAATCTGTTGGAGAGGCCGATCAATCTGGAGTGGAGAAGGTAGATGGTTCAATTGTTGGAAATTTGAATCCAATATTTCACGTAAAAAGATTAGAACTTTCAAATTTGTTAAGATTGTAATTTTTTTTATCTGATATTTCATATACTTGAATTTCTAAACTTTTTTATCCAAACGAAAAATCAACTATACATCTATCCTAACATACATAAGGGTACATCTATCCTAACATACATAAGGGTGGTTGAAAAATACAATTACAATGTGATGGTGATGGTATGTTAAGTGGTAACCAGCCGCATTTGGAATGTGTGGTAGCAGGCAAACGGTTTTGGAGGGAGATGCTAATGTAAAATAAAAACGGAGGGAAAGTAATTAAATGCAGCATTGATGAAATATTTGGATGATCGAGGTAAGAACTAACCATGGTTGATTTTATATAATCGAGGTAGTGTTATTTATGATTCTGCACAAATAAATATAAGATGCACAAATTTACAAGGAATATACCATTGTTATCGAGTGCCCATGGGCACTCGTTAGAAAAACCGTTTTTTTATAAAGTTCAAAGTTGTCACGAACTCACGATGACAAAGAATTAAAAATCCTTAGCGGAAAGAGTAGTAATCTTTTGCCTTCACTTGATTCGGATTATTGCATATCTTTCCATTTACACATTTTTCCAAATTCAGCATAATTATGATACAACACAATTCAATTTCCAAACAAAAAATTTCCAAGTTAAATGTCACTTAACAACACAATTGAGTTTCCTAACTTAAAATTTCCAACTTAAGAGTATTTCTTATGAGATATTTCTGCTCAAATTTTAAAAGGACAGAATTGAATTTTCTCAATTATGGGAGAATGTATTTCACCAATCCCAAAAAATACGGCCCCGAAATATGGAATGCTCTACACAGCAGCCTCATGAATCCATGCCAAATGGATTATTAAAGTGAAGAGAAAGTCTTGGGTGAGACCTGTCCTTGTGGAGACCAAGAGCAGGGGAATGAGCATTTATAGTTTCTGCTTGATTTTTTAGTCAGTTTGTTTGATCTTTCAATCAATGTCCTTGAGTATTTTTGTTTTGCTTTAATTTTTCAGTTAATTTTCAGTTTGTTTGTTTTGCTTGATCTTTCGGTCAATTTTCTTGATCATTTCCTTGGTCAATTTCACCAACGACAAATTCAATCAAGGAAATCGGCGGGTTTAAAGCTCACCAACGACAAATTCAATCAATAGCAGTCTCATATAATCTTTGGTCTCATTTGAGACAGGTCTCAAATGAGAATTTGCCTAAAGTGAAACGTGGCTATCAGTTCAAGTGTGACCACATTTCCCTTCTTCTTTTTTTCATTAAAATTATATTACCATTTGATTTGTCTTTAAAGTTCCTATTAATTATATTTTTATATATTATCATGACAGTCAATAACACGAGAAAACGTTTTAATTCCGACTATTAATTCTTTTGATTTATATATATTGATAATACCGAAGGTGACTAGCCTAAGTATCTTTTCAGGTAACTTTCGATGCACGTGACAGATAGCTAGGGGTGTGCATGAACCGGTCCGGACCGGAAAAATGGACCGGACCGGACCGGAAAGTAACGGACCGGAACCGGATATAAGGGATTCCGGTCCGGTCTCCGGTCCAAGTTTTTTAGGGATTCCGGGTCCGGAAGATGGGATAGAAGTTTATGTGAGAAACTAGTGGATAAGGTGTCTAGGAGAATTAATACATGGTGCACTAGGAGGTTGTCTTATGCCGGTAGGGTGCAGTTAATCAACACAGTGTTTCTGAGTCTGGCAGGGCACTGGTCAAGTGTCTTTCAGATTCCTGAAAGTATTCATAAGGCTGTGGTGGAGAAGTGCATGGACTAGTTATGGGGTAAAGAGGAGGGGAAACAAAAATTAGTACCCATAGCTTGGGATACTTTATGCATTTCAAATCAGAATGGTGGTGCTGGACTCAGGGACCCTTCTCTATGGAATATTGCTGCATTGAGTCAGATTGTATGGGATATATGGCAGAAAAAGATGTTTTGTGGATTAAGTGGGTGCAAGAGTACTATTTAAAAGGGATGGACTTCTGTACTTATCAATTGGGAGGCAGACACAGTTGGAGCTGGCGTGTTTTGATCAAAGTCCGAGATAGAGTGTTCCCACTGGTGCACCTTTGCTTGGACAAACACCACCAACTCAGTATCAGAAAAGTATACAACCAGCTGAACGGTGTTCACCAAATGTATGGAAGGGCAAAACTGTGTTGGAGAATGGGGGTGCAGCCAAAACATGAATTTTTCTTGTGGATGCTTCTCAAGGGTTGACTATCTACTATTGAGAGATTGCATGGATTGGGGATGTTGAGGAATCAACAAAACATATGTGTTTTGTGTGGACTGTATGGAGAAACACCACATCAACTGTTTTTGACTTGTGAGTTTGCTAAGAAATTGAAGGTGTTGCTGGATATCAGAATGGGGGAGAGCTTTAGAGGTCTGTTGAGGTCCTTCAATATGGCGCCAAGACAGAGAAGCAGCAGGAGGTTTCACAAAGATTGTCAGTTTGATGTACCACATCTAGCAGGAGCGGAACAGGAGGATATTTCAACAGAAAACAATGCAACGTAGATAATCTAGGCATTGACTAGATTGGTGTGTTGGTTTATTTTAGTACAATAGTTTTGGGACAAGAGTGTGATCATGGCTGGGTGTGAAGGCCTTAAACTTGTAAAGAAACTTTTTTGTTGGTAATATATATATCTTTCCATAAAAAAAACTCTTATTATTCTTTGACTCTTCAATTTCTTCCTTCTTGCTCCTTTGCCTCTTCAGTACCGGAATAATAGAATATAGACGATCTATTATCTATGTTGGAGCACACCACCTCATTAAAAATCCGTAGGAAAAAAGATTATAGTGTCTAGCTCCTCTCCATGAGCTCGAAATCCTCCATTTACACTTCATTTCATCTCTCGATTTCCTTCATCCATAATCCAATGAACATCTGCACAAAACACACCTAAACGTGCACATCAAGTGGAAAATAATAATATAAAATCACATAAAATAGATGTATAAATACATCTCATCACGGAAAGAGCAGAAATCTAATTCCTTCACTTGATTCGGATTCTTGCATATCTTTCTTCGCATATTTTTCAAAATTCAGCATAATTATGATACAACACAATTCGATTTCTAAACAAAAAAATTCCAAGGTAAACATCACTTAAAAACACAATTGAATTTCCCAACTGAACATTTCCAACTTAAAACCATCTCCTATGGAATATTTTTGCTCAGAGTTTAAAATGAAAGAATTAGATTTTCTTCAACTATAAGAGAATTTATTTCCCCGGCCCAATCCCAAAAAATCCGGCCCCGAAATGAGGAATGTGCTACACAGCTGCAGCCCATGAATCCATGCCACATGGATTATTAAAGTGAAATGTGGCTATCAGTTGAAGTGTGACCGGTCGTTTGAAGTGTGGCATGGATTATTAAAGTGAATCGTTGAAGTGTGGTCGCACGTTTCCTTCTCTCTTTTTTTCCATTTAAATAATATTACTATTCAATTTGTCTTTAACTTTCCTATTAATTGCATTTTTATGTATTAAAATGATAGCCCATAACACGAGAACACGTTTTAATTCCGACTATTAATTCTTTTGATTTATATATCCCTTTAATTAGTCTTAAGATTTAGTCAATGCCATTTAATATGTTACGTTAGTATGTTAAGACCTTCATTGATTCAACAACTATATAAATGAACACTGTCAAAGAAATAATAGGACACACTCAAAATGAGTAGAATGAATAGTGTTTTTTTCATTATTTTCTTTTTAACATTTGAATCAGCCATTGCCATGAATGGTCCCGATGAAGTTCATGTGAAAAACTTACTACAAGAGAGTACTCGGGGTCATTGTTATTCCGGAGACGACGATTTAGGATACAAAATTCTTAGTCCGCAAGAAGAATGGAGTTGGTCATTTGAAGCGAGAGGACTTCTTATTCCAACAAAGTTTTACTGTCACTTTTGGTGGAGTAACAAACAAAGATCATTTGCTGTTTTCGACATTCGTTTGTGGAAATATTGTGGGGTGCTAATAGGTAAAGAATACGAGTACCGATGTTTTTGGACAATTAAAGAGGATGGTTTTTATGTTAGTAATAATGTTGATCCTCCAGTAAAAATTAATGACTGGGAGTAACATTTACCGCATAATACAAGTACTTTATTTGTACTTGGATCATTATTTTGATGAAAGTATAATAAATTATAATTTTTTGTCTTTTCCTTTTCTACAATGAGATTATAATTTCATAGTTTGTTCCAATTATTTATTAAGTTTAAATATAGAGGAAGAATAATAAAACTAAAGTCAAAGACAAAGACACAACCAGTTCTATGCGAAATTAGTATTAATAGGTAAGCTAGCCAGGCATAGATATATTCACAACTCTAATATATCCTACAAAATTAATCATAATCATGGGTTTTCCGCTAGCTGCAGCCTTCTTCTTCGTCCTCATGACTCTAGCAGCTGTGTATGCGTTTGATCCCGATGCTAAGGCTGCTGGTATGTCAAGTTTTATAATGATGATTTTCTCTTACTACCCCAAATCCCCATTTTGTAGTACCATATGTAGTATTTCATGAAGTTCAAAAATGGGTAAAATCTTCAATTTCTATAAAATATAGTATCTCTTGGACTTGCTCTTTCCGCTCTTTCCGCTAAGGACATTGACGCAACTTTGAACTTTATAAAAAATTTCTGCATAACATATGTCTGGTTGGTACAACAGTGAAACCTCTATTTTGTGTATTGAGATTGTAGATTATTTAGTGTGTAAATGCTCAATACCTCTCGAACCAGATTATTTAGGAAATTCAAATTAGAGAGCGGATTTTTTTCTTGTAAAGCTCTCAACATTTTGAAATAAATTAATAGAATCAAATTACGTAATCTCATACCATAAGAATAGTACGTAGTAGTCGGTGATGTTTTTACTACAATCATACTTCTATAGGTATAATATGAAAGAATTATCATAATCAATTGATTCTGATTATATGATTCCGTCAAGTTTAAATTTTAGGAGACAATGTTTGGTATGTATGTTTTCCATTCCAAGTGCTACTACTATATCATACTCATTCCGTGCCGCCCAAAACGTGGTTCTTTGGCTTTTCAAAAGTCAAACAAAGAGGACTTTGACCATTATTATTTATTAGACAATATGAAAAATTATTAATATATCTTTTACTCCACACTAACATATCTTTTCTAGTAATAATTTTTCCAACTTTTTTCTCCACACTAAAATATATATATTAGTAGTTCATGTAGACTTAATTTACTTTAAAAAAGTCAAAGCAAACGATTTAGATGGAACAGAAGAAATAGTCTGTATTTTATTTATTATTACACTATATTTATTCAGAAAGTACAATAATTTACCCCTATCAATAACTAGTCTATTTGTATTCACCCACAATATTTTTACCATTCGGTGGCTATATCGATAGGACAATCACCACAGTTCCAAAACCATGATTTGATCCTTATAAACTACGCGTGGTTGGAAAATAAATGCGTGACTCATAAACAACCTACTTTTATGATCATAAGCCTGATACAAAAAACTTTCATGTAGAACTTCCAACTAAACCATACTCAATTTGTTCATATCCATAATATGTACAAATTAGAGGAGCTCATGAGGTAAATGTGAGGAGAGATTAATGGATTAATGTTATTAATTTAAATAATCTTATGCATAAATTTTTTGGGTAAAAATGTAGTACTTTATAAATAAAAATTTTCTATGGGAGAGTGTCTCCTGTAAGAAGACCAAAAATACACCATCAATGATAATATTGAGGTTACTAAACAATTTTATTAATTATTGTGGGCCATGAAATATAAAAGATTAAGGAAATAAAGAAAAAAAATATGCCAAAACCTAAAAAATCAAAACAAATGAAAACATGAGACCCAAAACCTAAAAGATTAAATCAAATAAAGGTCAAGCCAAATAAAAGATCAAATTCAAGTATAGAAACATCATGCTCAAACTAAAATAACTCAAATAATTAAAATAATTGTATAATTACCACCAATTTTGTAGAAAGTATTCTATTTTTGGTTTGCCCTTACCGTAAAGTGCCTTATTTGAGACTTGGTAAATGGGATTAGGGTTACGCCCTCTCACTCAACCCATTTCATAGATCATGCATAATAACTAAAGCAATAATAGCACAATGTGGAGGAAAAGCCAACATTATTAAAATTATTTTATTTTCTCCAATTTTTAATGAGTTCAAAAACAAGTGTATCCAATCACTATGGTTTTCAATATTTTCTAGGGAAATCCACCATCATGAAAGGGTTTGGTTTAGTTGGAAGATGAACTTCGTCTCTATATGATCATAAAAGTAGGTTGTTATGACTCACGAACGTAGTTTAGGATCAAATTGGAGTTTTGGAACTGTGATGATTGTAACTTTATGAAGGTTTTTTTCAGCATGGCTAGGTATATTTCGTAAGAGAATATTACAATTATAAGATAATTAGTCTAGTAAAATAATTTAATTATTTTAAAAAAAATTAAAAGAGAGGATTATTCATGACTCCTTCCAACCAAAAATAACAAAAAGTTACATTGTAAAACCCAATACTCCTGATAGGAGACAATTTGTAAGATTACAGGAATTTTTCCCCTGCATCGATAAAACAAGAAGATGTCTTTTCAGCGTTAACTAAATAATGGTATTATAGCACATAGAGGGTGAAAACAGAGGTAATAAGAACTAGATTGAATCAATCCAACAGGTTACCATCTAGTTTAATTATTCTATAACATAATTCTTGGATTGAATATAATTCACTCTAAATCAAATACTTTAAAAATGAATAACCCTATAATGATATATAGGGAGTTTTCAGTTTTGTTTAATCCGATTATTGGTACGCTTATTTTATTTCTAATGACACTTTTGGTATTTTTTCTCCAAGTCCTGAAATTTGGAGATTCTAATTAAAAGTTAAAACAACGGTTATAGTTTTATCATAGTTGGAACAATTGGGAAGGCATGCAATTTTAAACATGTAGAAAAGGAAATCCAACAATTTTATTGCGTCAAACGATACAAATGATACGTAAAAGTACATCAGAGAAATTGCACCCTACGCATAAATAAATCTTAAAAAAAATCGATATGTAATATTATTCATGCATGCTGTGCATGCATCTAACTGAACTGTGCCTGCAGAGCCTTGATGACATTGCCATCAACTTGGAAAGCCTTCGAGAGAATATCGAGATCGATCGGAGGATCAGACCCGAACACCGCATTCGCGACGGTGATCACGCCGGGATTCTGGCTGCTGAGACTGGCGAATGCAACGGCGTCGGTTTTCCCGATGTTGAACTGGAAATGAATGAGGCCTTCCGGGAAGACGAACACATCGCCGGCGTACAGAACCTTTGTGAAGAGCTTGTTCTTCTGAGGCGGGGCCAGATTGGAAGTGACGAATCCGACGAGAAGGGTTCCTTGTTGGACGACCAGGATCTCAGTAGCCCTGGGATGAGTGTGTGGAGGGTTCTGTCCCTGGATTCCGTAGTCGATGCGAACCATGGAGATTCCGAGGGTATTCAACCCCGGTATCTGGTTCACGTTCACTGTAGTGACGTTGGACTTCACTTTATTCGTTATGATTCCGGCCTTGTTCAGCCCGGAGAAGAAGAAATCTTGTGCCTTCACCTGATTCGGATCCTTGCATATCTTTCCGTTCACAAAAACTGCATCCAGATTCAGCATGATCTTAAGATACAACACAACTGAATTTCCACTGATTCATAATATAAAACGAAACTGAACTTACCAGCGGCCTTAGCATCGGGTACTGCAACACAGAAGTCCTGAAGTGGACTAGGATCAGAAGCATGCACAGCTGCTAGAGTCATGAGGACGAAGAAGAAGGCTGCAGCTAGCGGAAAACCCATGATTATGATTAAGTTTTGTAGGTATGAGAGTTTGTGAATTCTATGCCTCGCTAGATTGTCTATTAATACTAATTTCTCATAGAACTAGTCAATATTTTTCAGAGTAAAAAATCACTTTTTCATCTTCTTTTTCTAACTTTGTTGGATTCAATACCATATATTGACTTACTCTACACCAACTACAACAACGTTCTAAGAAAATTTCTCCTTAATCGATCCTTTTAACAGTTCGTAGGGTTGAATAGTCATAATGATTAGTTAAACTATATATGCATAATATGGATTAACTCGGTTGACGTCTCCATAGTTCATTTATTTTTCTTTTATCCAAAACGCATTTTACTTGAGAATGTAAATGTTAATAAGACTCATGAATTAGTTTTAAGATCCCACTATATATGAAACGTGTTAATAAGAAGAGAAGAAGACAGAGAGAGACATGAACGTTAAATCTTTAAAATTTCAAAGAGAAAATCTTGGGTGAGACCAGTTTCTATGGAGACCAAGGCCCAAGAGATTATCATTATAGAAGCAAATTAAAAAGATGGGGTCAACTAGTGAATATTATATTTTTGGTGCCATTTGGTAATTAAGCCAAACTTCATAGACCATTCTGCAAACTCTATCAAACCTTATATATCTTCCCAATTTCACCCAAAATCGCAAAAACCCAATTCCTTTCAATGCATCGATTCCGGTTTGCTGATGATGATTCTGGCGATGGTGATGATCGTTGGCAATCTCTGGTGTTGGGTTTCGCGATGCGTGGAAAGTTGTTGGGGGATGTGATTCGCAATGCGGCGGAGCTTTTCAATTGATGCAATAATCTGCATATTTAACCCGAAATTTATAGGTGATGTGAGAATTTTCAAATGCAGAGGGCACAAATCCATGGCCTGCTATGTGGCTCTCCCAAAGTTCTGGCCAGGGAACTCACCCAGATTGTTAAAAAGTTCCGAGATCTCTTTGCTTCTTTGTGAAATGGTATTTTGCAGGTTGCTAATTCTAATCAATAAATTTTTAGATGTTCCTTGGACCTATAAATGGTTATTTGCTTCTTTGTGAAATGTGCTTGAACTTTAGTGTGAGGTGATCTTTTATTCAATGTCCTTGAGCTTTTAGTGTGATATCTTGATGTTTTAGTCAATTTGCTTGAGCATTCATAACTCAATGTGCATGAGCTTTTAGTGTGTGGTCTTGATCTTTTATTCAACGTGCTTGAACTTTTAGTGTGATGTCTTGATATTTTAGTCAATTTGTTTGTGCATTCATAACTCAATGTGCTTGAGCTTTAGTGTGAGGTCTTGATCTTTTATTCAACGTGCTTGAACTTTTAGTGTGATGTCTTGATCTTTTAGTCAATTTTCTTGAGCATTCATAACTAAATGTACTTGACCTTTCAGTGTGAGGTCTTGATCTTATATTCAACGTGCTTGAAATTTTAGTGTGATGTCTTGATCTTTTAGTCAATTTGCTTGAGCATTCATAACTCAATGTGCTTGACCTTTTAGTGTGAGGTCTTGACCTTATATTCAATGTGCCTGAACTTTTAGTGTGATGTCTTGATCTTTTAGTCTATTTCTTGAGCATTCTTTGTTGTGTCTCGATCTTTTACTCAATGTGCTTGAGCATTTGTTGTGATACTGATCTTTCAATCATTGTGATCATTATTTGTCTCACTTTCTCATAGTTTCAAGAATCAACAAGATCATTACACACAGCTATAATCGTAAACACATTGGGGGCAATGATCAAACAAACCAGAACAAAGCTCAGGGTCTGGCTCATTAACAATCAACTCCACTGAAAAAAGCTCCGGTGACGTGATTATAGAGCTTGTTTATGGTCTCATAACCACCGCCGCCAGATGCCATGACCGGGAAGCAAAACCACCACCACTGCTTACTACTTTCTTCACGGTCATCTCTTTGCCGCCGCGATCTAGATTCCATCGTTGGATTTCCGTCGCCAAATCACTGTTGCTCTATGCCGGACTCGCCTAATAGCCGATGCTTCACGCCAGAATGTTGTCCAATCGCTGATGCTCCACGCCGAAAAGTCGATCTACATCGGAATATGCAGAGCATGGTTTGAAGTCCGGCAAAAATTGATCCAGAATTAGCTCTGCCAATTCCTGGATCGTAGAGATTGGGAATGGGAGGCGGGATAATATAACATGAACATTATTTACATTTTAATCTCTATTTTTTCGGCAATATTAGTAAATACCCCTTACACCCTAAACTGAGAATATAGTCCCTAGTCTCTATAGAGACAGGTATCAAATGAGAATTTGTAAATTTCAAATTCATTCATTTTATAATTATAGATCCTGTGACAAAAATTATAATTTCACTCATTTCATGGATACATTTTATAGCAATACCCATAATTTACAAAAAATAAATAATTTGAACTCCCCAAAATTTACACTCTTTTGGAAAAGTATATATGAAGCCAAATCAAAATCGCTTATATTTAAATTTATTTGTGATCAAGTGTGAATTGAAAAATTACAAATGGTATTAATTGATCTCACTGAATAATCATGCTTAATATGTAAGAGATAGATCACTCTTAAAGTGTGAAAAAATGAGAAAATTAACAATAGTACATTGAATAATTATATTTAATACGGAAATGATCAAGGTTAAAATTGAGAGTATCAAATTTTATTATTAGTCACATAAGAGCTTCTGTTGAAAAAATATCAAAAAGTTGTGCCACTCAAATAAAAATAGTGTGGGTGTATCATGTATGTGTGTAACGCGCGGCGCCGGAATATACTTTTCATTTCCGGAGGAAACTTGTTCAATGTAATTTAATTTTGAAAGCGAGTTGCTTAATCAAACTACTTTAAACTAATACCATCACCATTGACATGTCAAACTAGACCAATGTGTAAACTAACCATATTGACTAATATATAAACCTTATATTACACAGTTAAATACAAGAAGAAGTTTTCTTACACGTTAATTGTAGTTAGTAATAATAGATCAAGTCCAAATATATTAATAAATCAAACAAAATTAAAAAGAGAAGAAGAAAAATGATTTTATATCAAGAAAGATATGACTTATTCTTGGTGAAAATACCTATAAATAGGTCAGCAAGAAAGACATAGATATTCACAACACTCCATCTATTTATTTTCAAAGTAATTCTTACATTAATCATAATCAAGCATGGCTTTTCGGTTTCAAGTAGCTGCAGCTGTTCTCCTTCTCACTTTGGCAGTTGTGTATGCTTCTGATCCCAGTCCTTTGCAGGACTTTTGTGTTGCAGTTGCTGATGCTAAAGCTGCTGGTAAATTCATATATATATTCAAGTATTGTTTATTTTCTTCTGGTTTTTGTTGTTTATTAATTAATCAATGGAAGTGGAAGTATAATTGTGTTGCAACTTTTGTCTGAATTTGGATGCAGTATTTGTGAATGGAAAGATATGCAAGGATCCTAAACAAGTGAAGGCAGAAGATTTCTTCTTCTCCGGGCTGAACAAGGCCGGAATCATAACAAACGCCGTGAAATCTAACGTCACCACAGTGAACGTGAACCAGATACCAGGGTTGAATACCCTCGGAATCTCCATGGTTCGTATCGACTACGGAATCCAGGGACAGAACCCTCCACACACTCATCCCAGGGCTACTGAGATCCTGGTTGTCCAACAAGGAACCCTTCTCGTCGGATTCGTCACTTCCAATCTGGCCCCACCTCAAAAGAACAAGCTCTTTACAAAGGTTCTGTACGCCGGCGATGTGTTCGTCTTCCCGGAAGGCCTCATTCATTTCCAGTTCAACATCGGGAAAACCGACGCCGTTGCATTCGCCAGTCTCAGCAGCCAGAACCCCGGCGTGATCACCATCGCGAATGCTGTGTTTGGGTCTGATCCTCCGATCGATCTCGATATCCTCTCAAAGGCTTTCCAAGTAGATGGCAATGTCATCAAGGCTCTGCAGAAACCATTCATGAATTAGTTTTTTACATGTTATTATAATATGAATAATATATATATAGTACAAATAAATCTTACATTATTTTGACGAGGGCTGTTGTAATTTGTCGGTGGTAGCTTGAAAGAGCGATTTGTTGGAGTGAGGTTTAATGAGTATTGGAGCTATGGAAAATTTACAATCTGGTCCAAAATTATGAAATTTTATGTTTGGCACCCTGTCAAACACATTGTACACGAACAAGTTTAAGAATAAGTCTTGGAATACACGGTCTATACTCTGATAAAATATAAACCAATGATTTCTTAATAAATATAAAAATATGAAGGGTTTAAGTTACAAATTTTGAACAATTGCAGTCCACTCACGCGAATAAAAGCCAAGCCCAAAATCCCCAAATTAAAGTCGCAGAACATGAATCCCAAATTTCCCGATGATGGGGAACGACGCGGTTACAACCAGAAGCAATGATCAAGCGGCACGACTAGAAGCAACGATGGCGGTTATTCCAGTGACAACAGAATCGCAGTGAAGCGATTATCGATTGTTGAAGCAGCGTGAATTTGACAGAGGCGGCTGCAATCGCGCGATGGCGGCGGCGATTGGCTCTACGATTGCGTGGAGGTCTCTTCATCAGCTACAGATCGATTCCTCACAATGACGGCGGTCGTCTTCTCGAGTCATATCGTTTTGATCCGTCGCGGTTGAGTCGCTGTGGTTGTGGCGACGGTGGTGAAAGGTAAAAACATTGATGATGAATTTGTTATTGATGATTTTTTTGATGAATTGTTGATGATGATGGTGTTGAATTGATGTTAATGATGATGATGATCGGGATGAATTGATGATGATTGAGTTTGAGGTTGATAATTAGTTTTGAATTGATGACCGTGTTTAGATATTTAAATGTTTATGTTATATCTTAAAATCTACAAGTTCTATGATAAAACATGCATTCTATCTCTCCTACAGGTTGTATGATAAAACATGCATGTTTTATCTCCCTGCGTGTTATATCATAAAACATGCAGGTTCTATCATAAAACATGCATGTTCTATCAACCTGCATGTTATATCTAAAAGCATGCAAGTTCTATCATAAAACATGGATGTTAGTCCACTTGCAACGGCAAGTTCAATCATAAATCATTCATGTTTTATGATAAAACATGCATTTTCTATCTCCCTTCATGTTATATCTTAAAGCGTGCAGGTTTTATCTAAAAAACATGCATGTTCTATTTTCCTGCAGGTTCTATGATAAAATATGCATGTTTCATCTCCGTGCATGTTATATCGTAAACCCTGCAGATTCTATCATAAAACATGCATGTTCTATATACCTGCAAAATCTTTAAAATTTAACTTTTGTGATTTAGGATACATGTTAAAACTTTCACGTTTTGTTTTGCCAGAAATTTTGAGCTGCCTTTTAAATGTAACCGACGGAAATATGGGTGGGTCCACCTTATTAAAAAAGGCGGATCATAGATTCCTTTGGTGTACGCGCGCAAATTATATAAGTTTTAAAAATTGAAAATTAAGGACCTCCTTATTTCAATATTTATGAAGTAGACCTTGGTCAATATTTTTTCAGAAGGTCTACTCAGAGACCAACTCTTAAGAAAAAAAAACTTGCTCCTTAATTATGTAATTAATCACTAGTGTGAATGGTCCTTTTAAGGTTGTGTTTGGTATACACAACCTTTGATGTTTGGTAAACTATCAAAACACAGTTTATCATTAAAGTAGAAACTGTTTTGACGGATAAAAGTAGAATTTGATCACAACAGTTTCAAAAAAATAAGTGCTTATTGGTCAGATTTGCTTATAAGCATAGTCGTGCCAAAGACAATCTAAGACCCCTCCAGTCATCTATCCTAACCAAAACTGGTTAGTTGACTTGTCAAAAGTCAAAATAAGTTGACTTTCACCATGAATATATATATTTATATATGTACATTGCATCTAAAAATATCTATAATATATTAAGCTAAATATATTAATATAAATTAATAATCAAAATTGTTAAGTTTGACTTTGAATAATCAGTTTTGGTTGAGGTGGAAAGTATATGTTACAACTTAGACTAATTTTTTTTTTTTTAAATAGCGAATATACAAAGAGTCAGTGGGTGATTAACAGTATGTAGTAATGAAGCTATTAGTACTGATGCCATTTACTATGTTGCAACTGAAACACAAGCTATACAAAGGGTCATGAGATGAACTCACAAGTCAAGAATTAATTCGTTCTTATGATCAGGTTAATTTCTAGCCGCTTCATTATCGTACACATCTCTGTTGTTAAACATTTCTATAAATAGCATCCACCATCTTACGAAATTTTCCCACCAATCTCACTGAACAGCAATGTCTGCAATAACCTTCAACTCCGCCACTTCAAGGTACCATGTCACCTACGACGGGAAGACCATCGAGACCACCCTCACCGACAAGGCGGCGGTGGCCGGCGAGTGGATCCGAGAGATCCTTTCCCTGTACGCCCACGCGCCGATGGTCGTCGGGCTCGACATCGAGTGGAAGCCGCATCGCATCAGCTACATGAGCAACAAATCAGCCACTCTGCAGCTTTGCATCAACAACAAATGCCTGATCCTGCAACTCTTCTACATGGACTCCATTCCTCAGTCTCTGAAGGATTTCCTCGCTGATCCCAACTTCACCTTCGTCGGAATCGAAGTCGGAGGGGACGTGGCCAAGCTGAGAGATGAGTACGCGCTGACCTGCTGCAAGAGCGCGGATATCAGAGAGCTGGCGAAATCGCGGTGGCCAGGGAGATTCCGGCGGCCGGGGCTGAAGGATCTGGCGGCAGAGGTGGTGGGGCTTTATATGAGCAAGCCGAAGAACATTTCGATGAGCAATTGGGAGGAGAGGGTTCTCACTGAAAGCCAGGTTGAGTATGCATGCATTGATGCTTATGCTTCCTACAAGATTGGCCACAAGTTGATCATTGAAAAATAAATATGGCAAATTTTATATATTTGCGATGGGGTTTTTATAAATGAATAATTGGGAACTTCAACCTATATATGTTTGGAGTCAAAAATAAATAATGTAAGAAGTACTGGGGGTGTACTGCATATCGCTTAATTACATGGCTACATGAATTAAGCTTGCAATGGTTTTATCTATTAATTAAGTTTAAAATATTAAAGAATTACTCTATATAAGTGTTACTATTTTAATTTCCATGTTATTATTTATACTTCCCTTCAATTTAGTTTAATTTGATTTGATTTGATTTAATTCAGTTCATTTAATCAAGAAACAAGTTTGGAACCGCCAAGGCGGAGGGACATTGTAAGTGGAATCCCAAAACCGACAAACATAAAATAAAATACGATAACTCCACAAGTTCAGAGACGATTTGACAGATTACATAGAAGTATCTAACAATTAAATTCTAATTTTTTCCGTGTCTATAAAAAGAACTAAAACTACTAACAAACTAAGAAAAATAGTGGTCAGATGATCTAGGCAAGTTGTAAGCCAGTCACACACAATCTGTATTTCAAGACGGTTCAAACTAAGTATTTCAAGTTTTCTTTTGTTAAATGTTTTAGGCAAAGAGGTAAGCCAGTCACACAATTTGGCAAAGTCTATACTGTCTTATTTAGTCTAATAAAATTATCTTCCGAATAAAAAAATGAAAATTAAAACAATTAATTAATTGAACAAACAACTACCAACTATCAACTAATTTTACCAAACACGTTCAAAGAATCAGCTAGTCAAATCCGCTGATCAAATAAGCTAATACAATCAGTTAGTCAAATCAGCTAATACAATCAACTAACAATTATCAGCTAATCACCAAACACCCGACCCACAATATCTTGACTTTGAGTACCATGAATATCCATATATATATTATGCAATGTATTGGGTAAGATTGTACAATTTATTGTAAATAGATAGAATTATTTTTATTAAAGTAATATCCTAATTAATATGGATAATTTACTTTAAAAATAAATAATATGGAGATTTTCACCATACAAAACTACTATTTATAAAAGTGTAAAAAATCCAATTAAACTATTGATGTTGTCCCAAATTGCACCACTGACGTCACTAACGGAATTATTGATGTCTTTTAAGCCAATGATTATTTTATATTGTTTTTATATATTAAATTGACAGCCAGTAACACCAGAATACGTTTGAATTCAGACCATTAATTCTTTTGATTTACATATATACCTTTAATTAGTTTTAGGATTTAGTCAATGCCTTTTAATATGTTACGTTAGTATATAAAACCTTCGTGATCAGCAACTATAAAAATGAACATTGTCAAAGAAATAATAAGACACACTCAAAATGAGTAGAATCAATAGTGTTGTTTTCATTTTTTTCCTTTTAACTTTTGAATTAGTCATTGGCAAGTATTCCCCCGATGGAGTTTATGTGACAAACTTGCTACAAGAAAATACGCGGGGCCATTGTTATTCTGGAGACGACGATCTAGGATACAAAATTCTTAGTCCGCAAGAAAATTGGAGTTGGTCATTTGAAATGAGAGGACTTTTTATTCCAACAAAGTTTTACTGCCACTTTTGGTGGGGTAACAAACAAATGTCATTTGCTGTTTTTGACAATCGTATGCTGGAATATTGTGGGGTGATAAAAGGAAAAGAAATCGACTACATATGTTATTGGATAATTAAAGAGGATGGTTTTTATGTTAGCAATAATATTGATCCTCCAGTAAAAATTAATGATTGGGAGTAACATTTGCTTCATATTATACGTACTTTATATGTACTTGGATCATTATTTTGATGAAAGTATAATGGAATATAATTTCTTGCTTGTCTTTCCATTTCTACAATGAAATTATTATTTCATAGTTTGTTCCTACTATTTATTAAGTATATATAGATGAGAATGATATATAAAACTAAAGTCAAAGTCAAAGACACAAATGCTGAGTATGGTGGAAAGGCGACAAAAAATATGAAAAATAGTATATTTGGCATATATGAAATACCCGGTGAGGCATCAAAATAGAAGGTTCCTACTGCGTCCGTGCCAACCAAAAGTTCTTACTTTTTTTTTTGGTCCGTCCCAACCAAAACTTCTTACTTTTATTCTTTCCTCTTTTAGCAAAAAAATACTACAAAAAGACAAATATAACCTTAATGAAATCTTACAAACAATCATATAACAATAAGTGATATTTCATTTATACCCCTTAAAACTTTACTTATAAGATATAAAATGTATTTTTCTTAAAATCCGAGCCGAACTCAACTAAGAAGTTTTGGTTGGGACGGAGGGAGTATGTTCATGTCGAGCTCATACTTTTGTCATCAAAACTAAGGTGGCAGGAACAATGGTCTAGTGGTCTATTCATCTTTGAAAGGTCCAGTTATTGTTAGCTGTTTTGTGGAAGGTCATGTCGTAACATGAATGTTTTTGGCAGAAAAAGATAGAATATTTTCCATGTTACAACGCAGAATTTGAAAGAAGAAAGGAAATATTTCTCGTTGGTTTCCTATAGAAACTACAGTCCTAAAAGGTGTCGACAACTCAGTTTTACAGTTATTAAAGAATGGGAAAATTCGGGGAACTAATCTTTCCATAATTCAGAGTTTGTGGCATCTACGTATTCCTTAACTTCACGGGTTTTAGATTTGGAAAAGAAGTCTATTGAAGGAAGGAATCAAGAGCCGTGAGAAGTCTGTTTTTTCCACGGCTTTAAGCTATACAGAAGACATGAGTTGCATAGCTTGAGCTACCGATTTTCACCGCATCAATTCTGTAATTCAGAATTTGACACAGTTCAAGCAAGAAGGCAACACAGTCCGGGTTACTCATCAACAAAACATTTGGACGTGTGTTAAACCTCGTGTGAACAAGATCAACCGTCATCTCCTAGGAAACGAAGGTAATCATAGTAGCAACTGCTAGAGAGCGAACTAGACAGTTTGACAGGCTTGCAGGAATTGCAACTAGTTTGTAAGAATAGACTTGTACGTTCTTGACAAATAGTGAATGATCTTTACATCGGGTTATGGCCCCGCAGACGTAGGTGCACCGAACTGTGTGATCAGATTGCGTGTATTTTAATTCCGCACTTTAAGTTTTGGTTTTCTGTTTACTGATTAAAACTTAAATGCAATTTAAATCAAGTTCAAAGTAAGTAGGAACTTTCAATCTTGTTAATAAAATCAAAGTTCTTACAACAATTTGGGTCAAAAGAAACACTAGTATAATAATAAAAAGTGAATCCGGCATGTCGTTGACCTTGTCAACAAGTAACCATTGTCATTTTGATTAACGGTTTACATGCAGTTGCAATAATATCCATAGAACTTTCAAAATTTATATACAACACTCGATCAGAAGAATTGTACACTTTTAATAAACATCATATAAAAAGTAGTAAATATATTTCTACTTTGTCAATTTTATTTGACAACTTTTATCTAATTTTATTTATTTATAAAGACCTACACGTTTACCCAAAAGATTTATGCATAAGTGATTGTTTAAATTTATATACTCTCTCTGGACCAGCTAGATCTGCACTCTTTAAAGTCAACTTTGTCGAAACATGTTTGACCGTTAATAACTTTATTTTCATATATTAACCTGGTCTAAAAATTGTATAGTTTAGAAATAGAGCGTATTGTGAATCTAACAATATCTCGTGTGATACTATTATAATACATATACCAATTGAAATTTACGGTCAAACATGCTCCGACAAAATTGACCATAAAGAGTGCAGATCTAGCTGGTACAGAGGTAGTAGTAGATTGCACAGGACTCGCATGATATTGAAGGCACAAAAGAAAAGCTAGGTATGATAATCCCCTAATTATACACCCAAAATTTTACATTTTAATTCTTCTTGATCACTCTAATCCCTTCCATTAGGGACCACACAAATCTTGTATGAGTGGCAAATTATTTGACCAAATCCATTAATTCTCTCCTCACATTTACCTCATGAGCTCCTCTAATTTGTAATTAATCAGTTCTAGCCTTTTCTGTACACTTTTAATCAACTTTGACAGAATATGTTTGACCGGTCAATAACTTTATATTTATTTATTAATATAATCTAAAATGTTTAATTCTGTCAAACATGAATGGTTTGTTTACAAATTAAACATTTTGTAATTATGCAATAGGGCCGGCCCTATGGTGATATTAACATTTTAACTTGGTTAAAAAGTTGAATGATCTACACGGCTTAATGGCCTACAGTACAGATGTTTACAAATTAAAGATATCATCTGAAGTAGTAAATGAAAACACACTAAACACATTGATTCAGTACTCATTAAGTTTAATGATTTTTTTTTTTTGGGCTTTCGTTTGTATTTTGTATGTGTAATGATATCTGCGTACGTGTGTACAAAACCCATAGGGTATAGAGAACCGTTCAATTTAAACTTACAAACTATTTTATAGCATTTGCATAAAAGAGATTTAGAACTCACTTACTAACTCCCAAAGTTTCCCGATTTTAGTCCATAAAATTAATTATTGAATTTCTTCTAAATCATTTGCCCCCGAGTTTTCATCTCTTTAATAAACCTCTTGGATTTCCATCATTTTGCTTCAACACGATTATGCAATCTTATCGATCCATTCCATAGAAGCATTTGAAGTTATAGGTACTTTTCCACCCTCGCCGTCGACAACCTTGAGCGAGTTGGATCCTCGATTACTGCCTTTTTTTTTCTAGTTTCAAAAATTCCAAAAATTAAGCTTATTGTTTTACTCGCCGAGAGTTTATGTTTGTATTTCGCACGTTTAACGATATGTGTTTGCGTGTGCGTGTGCGTGTGCGTGTGCGTATGAGGGCATGAGCATGTATGTAAATCATATTTAGAGATCGATCTTGCATGTGCCATATTAGGAATATACAAAGTCTTGGGTGAGACCGTCCTACCATAAGCTTATGGTAGGACGAATGATAGTTCATGTGTTTAATAGATTTGTTCATTTGTTTCACAGTTTTGTTCATGTATTTCACAGTTTTGTTTGTTATAAGATGGGTTCATGTGTTTGACAGATTTGTTCTTGTGTTTCACAATTTTGTTTGTTATAATCTGTAACAATATGTAAATGAATTAACAAAGCTGTGAAACACATGAACAAATCCATTAAACACATGAACTATCATTCGTCCTGCCATAAGCTTATGGCAGGACGGTCTCACCCAAGACCTTCTCTTAGGAATATTAATACTCTAAAGAAATATTTTACAAAAGTTATATTGAGAGTGGCTTCGCTAGTGTAGGGTAAAGATTGTGAGATAATCTCCCATTTTACAAAGCCCTAAAATATCTAAAAACCCCCAATTTGACGATTTTTTTATATCAATCCAAAATCCCTAAAATTATTTGAAATATCCAGGTTGTTCCAAAGTTAGAAATATGGAAAAAATAAAATTGATTAATGGAAAAAACCAAGTTCAATTTGAAAATTTTGTTGAAGATGATTCAAATCAATTTTGAAGCGTCTGGGCTTAGGGAATAGGGATTGAAGCGGTTGTGTAAGTCTTTGATTAGTCAATTTCCACGAATTCAGTATTTTTGATTTCAGTGGTTTTTAACTGTCACAATTTTCTTTTTCATATTTCAAGAACTTAATTAAGAGTAGTAGAATCATATAAAAACATGTTTCTTGAACCACACACCAAAGTTTATATGATCCTACATATATATATATATATATATATATATATATATATATATAACTGAAATAAGATATCCAATAGTTTTGTCAAATCACTACTAGAAAATTTTGGAGTTGCACCACTTATATTGCACCGGGAACAGTGTAAATATGGTGCAATGAAACCCAAATATATACCGGTGAAACTAATTTTTGCACCGGTATGCACCTTAGTCAAAGATCAAATATCATTTGACTGGAAAATATATAGCACTGGTACAAAATTTACTACCGATGCATCATGAAATTTTGACTAAGTTTACGTTGAAAAACCTGACATGGCATGGTTGCAAAAATTCTATTGCACCGATTTGAAGTGAACCTGGTGCAATATGAAAATCCGTTGAATTTTTCACGCCCGAACATCCAACGTGGATGTGGTACCCACTGTTTTATTGCATCTGTAATTTCACCTACCGGTGAAATGAAAATGTTGACCAAAAATAAAACTTGACTTTGTGTGGGTCAGTCCACTAATTGAGTCAGGCCCAATATCAGGCAAACGATGGGGGAAACATTTTGGCCCAAAATTTTATTGCACCGGTTTAGGTTTTTTTCCGATGCAAGTTTTAGGGTACTAAATTTCTTAATCATTTGATCAAATCTCAATAAATGAATATTTTTTTATAATTTTTCAGCACCCAATACCATAATAAACACAATAGAACCAATGTGTGAAGACAAATTGAATTTTTTAATGTAAAATCTTGTGGTTTCTTTACAAATCTATACCTTACCAATCAAGATCACTTGATTAAGTAGAACTAAGTGCATCACTACATACTAACAAATGTGACAAATGTACATTAGTGAAATAAAACATGTCTTAGAAAAAGTGATATAGGACCAATATAATATCTTAAGTGCATTATTTATTCACGAATTCATGTATTTTTACAATTTTATGTAACAAGGAAAATTTCTATTGTGAATAAATGAATAAGTATTGAATATTTACTATATTAGACAACCAAATTCTTAAGTTTGTTAAATTCATGTCACTACAACTATTATGTGTAGATTTTCGAAACATTAATTTACCGAAACTTACGACCATTTATATAGTCAAATGATAAGTGTTAATTGACGTTCTAAAATACTAATAACTAAATTGTATCAATCTTAACTTATAACATTATGATGTTTAGAATTAAACTTTACTACGTGTTGAAAACCCACTTATTGCACGTGTTGGTCACGAGAAAGCCCACGCTAGCTACATTATGAAAAGCAACAATATATAGTTGCGTTCTACGTGCGTTTCACTGTCTATTGTTATGTGGTGCAATGAACTTAAATGAAAATTCATTTCGTTCTGAGAATGTCACAAGAGTAACTCCAAAATGTTGTGTCAAAAAATGTTTCACCGGTTCTGTTTTTCCAGTGAAATGAGTTTTTCCCTTTTATAACTCATTTGCCGCATTGTATCGTCATTCCAAATCTTCTTACCCAAATATCTTTCAATCTCTCATAGACTCTCCACTTCATAACTTCAAATTAAGTCGGGCAGATCGGGTAGTTTCTCTCAATTGATTTGGACAAGATGTTCGATCGGATTTTTCACACCTAAGATTTTCTAGATCAGGGAGCCAAAATCCACCCGCCGACTTTCGTCGCTGTTCTTTTTCCTTCTACGATCATGGTTCAACTAGACGTGTTGCCCCATCAACAAGGTATCTTTATCAACTCGATTGTAGTTCAATATATGAAGATTTGAGTGCTGATTTATTTTTTTTTGGGTTTTTTTTCCAGGTTTGAATGATTTTCATATCAGGGATTCCGGAGGAGTGATAGGGATCCAATTGTTAAACTTGGTGAGTTGGAAACACTTTGAATCAATTCTATGATTTTAATTAAATGATTGAATACATTGTATGTCTTTCTTTCTTTATTGCCATTCAAGTGTTCGATGAAATGCCACCATAGAGAATCATGCTAGATTTTATTTTATTTTTGGTTTCCGAGCATGCTTATGACTCCTTTGATGTTTTTTTTACTTGCTTATCTTTTTGTTTCTACTTGTTTTGTACATAATGAGATGATTAGGATTGTATTTGTGATAGTCTAGAAATATGGTTTCCGTTTCATTTTGTCGTGGATATGGTCGTCGTTACATTTTTGTAATGAATCACTTTATCTAATGTATTTTTTGTTCGTGTCGAATGTATGTACTAATTCCCAAGTGAAGACAAGCATTTGGGAAGGATAAAAGGACAACAGAGCAAAAGTCTACCCCTTCTGAGTTATAAGTATTGCTTTGTCTACCTTTTGATGCTTTTCAAATTAACTAGCCATGAGTACAATACTTCAAAATCTACTATATAAGTGAAGCATTAATGCTATATGATTGGATGCAATGGGTTTAGATTTAAAATAACGAATGTATTATTTCTTCACTTTTGGACTTGCGTTACATGCATTAACGCAACTACACATGATAGCGATCCAAACTTTCTACCGGTGCAACCTTCTGGTGCAACAACAATTTCATTAATTAAAAAATAAATCATTTCGACATTAAAATATACAGTTGCATCAGTTGTATAAACCGGTGCAATAACGGAATCTGACATGGCTAGACCCATGTATGGGGCCCCCAGGAAATAAAAACCGGTGCAATTCTTCAAAACGTTGCACCTCCCCCTATCGGAACCGGTATTGAAAAAATAAAAACCGGTGCAATGAGCCTTAAATACCGGTTTTAATGGGGGTCTTTCTAGTAGTGAATGATCAATAGGGGAACTGTCCACTGAAAACTAGAACTGAGCACCACATAGAGTATATGTTAGGGCATTGAAAGATTACATGTTAGATTTCACCAGTTCAATTATTATAGAAACAACACTTAGAAACAACACTTAGAAACAACAAGTAGAAATCCGATGTTGTTGAGGCATAGCAGCAAAAGGTGATAATCCATTAGCTAGGATCCTCCAGGAAAAAACTATCGAGTTAGCAGGCAAAAACTCATAGTAGAGATAGTTGAAACATTGCACAATCATAAGTATAGGTCTAATACAAAAATAAGCAGAATATATAGTTTCCCTTTTCAAAATTAGATTTTTATTGATTATGCTACATTTTCATGATTATAATAATAATATAAAATAACGAATGTATTATTTCTTCACTTTTCAGCTTTAAGGATCGATAATTTGAAGCTGATTATTGAAAACCAACACAAGCATATCAAATGACCGCGGATACTGAACAGGTATATCTTTTTGTTCTTTTGTTTTTCCCACAAACACACACATGATTTGCAGTATCGCCATGTGGCAGTTTGATATGGGAATGATCAGCTGTTTATTAGTTTTCAGTTGCCAGGACCTGAATATATAGAATTATAATATTTAAGCTGTTTTTGACAATTAACTGTTATAGTACCTAGCTTCCATGTAGTTTCAGTTGAAATTTAATGACTGTGATCTGTCTTCTTCAGGTAAATTCTTCTTCAGCCAAGTCAAATGCTGCAGACAACAATTCAGATACCAGCCAGTGCAACGTGGAAAACGCCACCACCACTATAGACACAATCACCACCGTTTCAGCTGACGCCGTGGACGAGTGGATCACCCAAATTCGCAGCCTGTATTTCAACACATCACCGGTGTTGGTCGGGCTGGACACCGAGTGGAAGTTCGAAGTGGATCAGAACAACAAAAGATATCCTAAGCTAGCGTTGCTGCAGCTCTGCGTGGACACCAAATGCCTGATATTCCAGCTTTCTTTGAAGGATTCGATGCCATCGTCCCTCGGAGACTTTTTTCTGGACCCCAAGTTTACGTTTGTCGGGATCGAGATCGACGGGGACCTGAAAATGCTGAGGGATGAGTGCGAGCTGAGCTGTGCTAAGTCGGTGGATCTTTGGACGGTGGCGAAGAAGAAGTGGCCGGGGAGGTGGAGGCTGAAACCGGGGCTGAAGAAGCTTGCGCGGGAATTGGCGGGTATTGAGATTGAGAAGGATAAGAAGATTTCGATAGGCGATTGGGGGATTAAGGAGCTCAGTTCGAAACAGATCAAATATGCATGTCTTGATGCATATGCTTCTTACAAGCTTGGTGTGGCGCTGCAATCTGATTTTTGAAGATCAACATTGTTTGTTTGTTTGCTTGTGTTTCAGTGAGATTGAGTTTTTGTTGAAATATTAATGATGAATGTTTGTACTGTGAGGATTGAAACAGCTTTCAAATGTACTAAAGTATTACATATTATTTTCTGTTTTCTTTACCTTCTGAATTAATTTGTTCAATGTTTTTTTTGTATCCATGATGTTTAAGTTTTGGAATTGTATCAAATTCAGTTTTGGAATTGTATCAAATGAATCATATGTTTCTTTTCTGAAATGGGATTGTACGATATCAAACTGTACAGCGCACCAACGTTAAGGTATGTGTTACCATATTGCAGAGAAGTGCTTAAATATCCTCCCTGCATAGCTAGGTATATATATTTCCAGTATTGAATTTTAATCTGTGCTGAAAATGGCTTAGATTAGCTGATTTCAAAGTCATTTTGATTGTTCCTTTTATACTAATTCTCAATTGAGACCTGTCTCCATTGAGACCAGGGACTATAGGAGCTTTCCAGAAATTATTGGTACAAATTAAAAAATGCTCCTAAATATAAGGACTTAGTTGCAAATTTAGTTTTATTCTTTCTCCTCCACCTTCTCTCCAGCATCTGATTTTTTATGTTTTTTGTTTGAGCTTTTTCTGCCCCTACCTCTGATCTTCTATGTTTTTTACTTGATCTTATATGTTTTTCGCTTGAATTTTGCTTGAATTTTTTTTACTTGATCTTATATGCTTTTTACTTGATCTTTTTCTGCCTCTACCTTCTATCACTGCGTCTGATATTCTATGCTTTTCGCTTGATCTTTTTCTGGCGCCCCTACATCTGATCTTCTATCATTTTTACTTGATCTTATATGCTTTTTGCTTGATCTTGTCTTTGATTTTTTTTTTTTCAATTATTAATTGAATTTGATCTTATTCTCTTTGATATTATCTTGATATTTTTTAGTTCTCATTTGAGCTTGATCTTATTCTTTTTGATCTTTTTCGAAATCACTTGAATTTGATCTTATTCTGTTTGATGTTTTTGATTATGTTTTTATCCATTTCAGTTATAATTTGAGTTTGATTTATTTCTGTTTTATTTTTTTTATTTTTTTTCTTTGATTTTTTTCAGTTATCACTTTGAGTTTGATAGTTTTGAAGTAATGACTTGATCTTTTATGCGTTTTTATCTTTTTTGCTTGATCATTTTAACCGTTTCTTTGATCTTTTTCAATTATCACTTGAGTTTTATATTTTAAAGTTATCACTTGATATTAATCTTTTGTGGTAATGACTTGATCATCTATGTTTATCATTTGATCTTTTCATGTTTGATCTTTTTCAACTTTTCTTTGATATTTTTCAGTTATTACTTGAACTTGATCATTTTGCAGTAATAACTTGATCATCACACTTGATCTTTTCCTGTTTGATCTATTGAACTTCTTCGATGTTTTTAAGTTATCGCTTGAGTTTGATCTTTTGCAATAATGACTTGATCATCTATGTTTATTACTTGATCTTTTTCTATTTCATCGTTTCTTTGATATTTTCAGTTATCATTTGAGTTTTTTTTTCTTCTGTTTGATCATTTTAATATTTTCCTTGATTTTTTCAGTTATCACTTGAGTTTGATTTTTTTCTAATTGATCTTTTTTATCTTTTCTAGTGAGCTTGGAACACAATAAACAACACAGTAAATAATCTCTTATACACACAAAAAATCCTACCAAGAAACAAATGCCACAAATCAAATATCAGACCATTCAACAAAGTCATTCATGCTACTAATAGTATTGAACCAACCAAACCAGAAGGATCATAAAAGTACCATTTTGCAGGCACAAATGTTGCCAATAACAGCCGCATAAATGACAAATGAAACATTTCAACCAACAAAGGCAGCAGAAAGTTCTAACTCATACATTCATCTCAATTCGTAAGAAATCCTGCAACATCATAGAAAACCGCACCCAAAGCTCAAAAAATAATCAGAACCACACATACCATATCTCCATAAGAAACCGCAGCCAAAGCGAATTCGCCCGATCTGGATCGGATTTGGAGTTCCCAAATTAAACAAACTTGCCACGGTTGGGTACAGGAAAATGAATGATTTCGGAGGAATGGTGCCGGAAAAACAGATCGGATGCCCGCGGAAACAAAATCGACGGCAAGACGGACAGGCAACGAAGCGCGGTTCTTCAACGGCGGCCGGGGAAAGGGATTCTGGTGGAATTCGTTGGAGAAGAAAGGGGGGATTTGGTCGGGGAAGGAGAAGAGAGATCTGATTCTAATATTTTCCATAGAATAACATTTTAGTCCCTCATGTTTAGCCTAATATGGCTATTGCGCCGAAAATGAAGTTATTACATAATGACCCCAATATTTTATAAACTCATATTATATGGATTCCTTTTACAGTGGTCTCCACAAGGACAAGTCTCACTCAAGATGTTCTCTTATTTTTAAAGTAATTTTGAATCGGTCCATTTTTTGTAGCTGTTACATACTTACACGAATGGATGGAAGTCTGCACATTGCGATAGTGTGTGGCACGATTGTGCTTAATTATATATAAGCAAAGCTGTCCATAAGCAATTATTTTGAAAGTTGTGTGAGCAGCTTTTGCTTTTAGCTGCCAAAACAGATTCTTCTCTTGTGATAAACTGCTTTTTAACAATTTACTAAAAGTTAAGAGTTGTTGTGCTTTTAAGTAAAACAGTTGAAAAACTGTGTCAAACACTAACCTCAGAAGAGCAAAATAATTTCTAATTTTCATGTCAAGCATAGATCAAGCTAACATGAATTAAGGCCCTGTTTGCCAGAGTTTATCTGTAGATCAGTTCAGTTCAATTCAATTCAGTTCATATCAGTTTAGTTCAGTGAAATGTAATTTGATGAAATTCAGGTTAATTCAGTCATGCTGATTCCATTTTTCAATACATCAATTTTACTTCAGTTCAGTTCAGTTCAGTTCAATTCAGTTCAGTTCAGTACCATCAAGAAATAAGCTCTAGCAAACAGGGCCTTACTCCCTCCGTCCCAAAAAGATGTATCCAATTTCCCTTTTGGTACATCTCAAAGAGATTTACTCACTTCCTTTTTTGGCAAAAAAATTATAATATAAACTATCAACCTTCTTTCACATACCTCACCAACCCTACCATCCACATCAGTGCCACATCAGCTTTCTTAAAATTTGTGCCAAAAGCAATTGGACACATAAATTTGGGACGGAGGGAGTATGTACTAACATGATGCAAAAAACATGAATCCATTTATTCTCATTACTGAATAGACAATATATAATTAGACACAAATTGAGAACATGATGTACCAATATAAATCAGACTAGCAAGTCAATGATCATACACTCCATCAGGTGGTATACTGACTCTTTCCCTTATTTTCAATTTCAAAATGGTTTACTGACTACTTTTGAGGTATTTATAGTTTAGGGTGACAAATAAATTTCAGGAACAGAAAATAATCCAAACCCTCATCTGATTAGGAGAAATAATTCATAATGCACAACAATATTTATCTATCTTTAAGGAAACAATACATACCAATATATACACATTATGGGAATAATTTTAGCCAAATTTCCTTAATAATGGTAGTATGTGAACAACTTTTGAATACGATGTTGCTTAAGTGGATTCTCAAGATTGTTCGCATGATTCGCTGCTTATTTCGTAACATACCAACTGCATACGCATACTATTATGTGCAAACTCCTACAGGCAGAATAAAGATCGAAACTACAGTCACCCATAAGGCAGCTGACGTTAATAAGTGGATTTGCGAGATTTGCACCTTATGTCGAAACAGATCAACGGTTGTCGGGCTGGATACTGAGTGGAGATCAACGATTGACAAGAACAATGTTCATCATTACAGCTTAGCTCTGTTGCAGCTTTGCGTAGATAATAAGTGTCTGATTTTTCAGATTTATTGGATGAATAGTTTGCCCTTGTTGGAACACAAGATCGTAAATGGTTAGAATATGAAAGAAAGATCAAAGAAAACAAGAGACAACTTTTGGTGCTGAAAGGTTCAGCTTTTCTGATTTATATTGCTCCTATTTATAGAGAACAATTGAAAGTAAATAACAACATCTAAACTTATTGCTAACTAATGAAGGCAAGACAAATGCCTTATGCAAAGCTTGTAACCTACAAAACTTCTAACTCACTAACTAGTTTTAAACACTAGTAACTCCCTATGCATAAACCTCAATAGTAAATGTTATTAACCACCAATGGTAAATGCATGCAACCATGATTACTCCACAATTCACCCCCTTAACCATGTTGCATGGAACCACCTCGATTATCCTGAGCCGAGCTTGACTCGCCCGATCTGCTTGGTCAACATATCAGTCACCTGGTCACTCGAACCAACATGAACATCACCTTTTCCTATCGGATCACTTTTAACACTAAGTGCCACTCCGACAGAACCACTACCAGGATCATTGACAGGACCCTGAACACGTCCACCAACAGAACCACGAACACGTCCACCAATAGGACCACAAACATGACCACCACCCCGCAAGGTCGGTCTAGCAACCCCAACATGGATTGCCTCAACAACTTCACCGTCACCCCCAACATGGGTCGGTTGTGCACCCCCAACATGGAGTGTTTCAGCAACATGACCGCCACCCCCAACATGGGTCGATCGTGCACCCCCAACATGGAGTGCCCTTGCAACGGACATGCCACCCCGCAGGGTTGGCGTCGCGCCCCCAACATGGAGCGGATCTGCAACTGGTCTGCCACCCCGCAGGTGTGGCCTGGCACCCCCAACATGGAGCGCCTCCTCGAAGAGACCATGGACAGGTTCGCAGCCAACAAGTCCCAGACTGGCTTCTGGACAAGACCTCGGACCGGACCACTTGCGCCTCCTACACTGAGCGCACCTCCATCAGGATAAACACTCCCCAGATTCGACTGTGTCGTCGACCACGTCGGCGGACTCCCACAATGGAGCACCTCGTCACGTTGGCTTCCTGGCACTTGTAAAATGATATCTTGGGGACTCCCACATTGGAGCACCTCAACCACGGATCCCATCAACAACGCCGGTTGGTCATCCTCAAGCATGGTCAAGTGTGCCTCGTCCATCTTCCATTGTTTTGCCTTGCGGCACTCAAATGCAAAATGACCATAGATGCCACAATTATGACATTTGCCATTCCTTCGACTTCTTTCCCGGGTCTCCTTGATGACTTCGTCCTGGTCCTGTGAGTCTCCGCTGACTTGGCCCTTTGCCGTGTTGCAGACCAGGCCTCGTCCACCAGTCTTGAAAGTGTCACCCTTCTCATTGTAGCCTTGGCGTGAGCGCCATTCCTCCTCTGTGAGAAGCAATTTGGCACCACCCATGTCACTTTGATCCGCAGATTCAAAACGGTCCTCTACCGACCGTAATCGACCGGTCAGTTCATCAATCGACAACGTGCTTAGGTCAAGCAACGTCTCAATTGCTATTGCCACTTGCGAGTACCTTATTGGCCCAACGCGGAGAAACTTCTTCACGACCGTCGCCTCCTCCACCGTGTCGCCGAGCGTGCGGAGGTTATTGACCAGACTCGTGATCCTCATGGAAAAATCATCCACGCTCTCACCATCTTTGAAAGTGATGGTTTCGAACTCTGTGCGCAACTTCTGCGCGTTGGCTTCCCGAACACGTTCGACACCCATGCGTTGCATCTTTATCGTGTCCCAAGCCTCCTTGGTCGTGTCCTTGACCGCTAGCGTGGCTAGCATCTCAGGTGGCACAGCACGCAGGATCGCGGCCAGGGCCTGCCTGTCCACGCGATACTCAACGTCCCCCTCCTCGACAGCATCCCACAAACCTTGTGCTTGCAAATTCACCCTCATGACTAGGGCCCAATGTGCATAGTTTGTGCGAGTTAGGATAAGGTACACCATGGAACTCTCTCTCAACACCGTCTGCACCACCACCTCTCGGGCTTTCGAAGCTCTTGTCGAACTACGCCCTCTCCGTTGGCCCGTGCGTGAACCCTCCGGCTTCTCAGGTGACTTTGATCTATCACTAACCATTTAGAACCGTGGCTCTGGATACCACTTGTTGAAACACGAGATCGTAAATGGCTAGAATATGAAAGAAAGATCAAAGAAAACAAGAGACAACTTTTGGTGTTGAAAGGTACAGCTTTTCTGATTTATATTGCTCCTATTTATAGAGAACAATTGAAAGTAAATAACAACATCTAAACTTATTGCTAACTAATGAAGGCAAGACAAATGCCTTATGCAAAGCTTGTAACCTGCAAAACTTCTAACTCACTAACTAGTCTTAAACACTAGTAACTCCCTATGCATAAACCTCAATAGTAAATGTTATTAACCACCAATGGTAAATGCATGCAACCATGATTACTCCACAACCCTCATCCCTGGTAGATTTTCTGATGAGCCCTAAATTTACTTTTGTCGGCGTTGGAATCGACCAAGACCTAACGATGCTTAGAGATGAGCATGAGCTGCACTGCGCTAGTTCGGAGGATCTTGCGGCGGTGGCGAGGAGGAAGTGGCCGGAAAAGTGGACGCAGCAGATGCCGGGGCTCAAGACTCTTGCCCGTGAAGTGGCCGGAATTGAGATGGAGAAGAATAAGAGAATTACAGTTAGCAACTGGGCCGAGGAAAACCTCACGGACTATCAGATTGAGTATGCGTTCCTCGATGCATTTGTTTCTTACAAAATTGGTGTTGAATTGCAGGAGGATTTTCAAAGATCAATATTCATGTATTAGCTAGCTAAATCTTTGATTTTTAGATTTATATATTTAATCTATAATTCTGTATGTCCAGATCACGTAACTCACAAACAAGTTATAAGATATAGTATAAAATCTAGATTCAAAAGCTCAAACATTTGGAGCTTATCAGGTGAGTTCAATGTGTCTTTTCACCATATCTTTAGAGAAGGTAATTCAGTTGCAGATGCTCTAACTAAAATGACAAGTTTTAAAAAACTATCTAGAAAATTTATACATACTTCACCCCCTTATGAAATCAGAGGTTTAGATCAACTATAAAGAGTTACCATATGTTAGAAATTAGTAAAGTATGTGGATAATGGGTACTACCCTTCTGAACTCACTATCTATACTACTCTCTCTTTTACATATATTGCAGGATAGACAAGGATAGAAAAGGAGAGAAGCATCATTGACACAACATAAAAGAGGAAAGGAAGCATCTGGACAGGTCATGTCATCCTTCCTATTTTCACTTTCTATCTCATTTAACCTCTTACCTTCGAGTACTGATTACACTATATTCCGCTACAGAATAACCACAAGGTTAAGAAAGAAAAATATTTCCAGTTACATCCTACATTCTCTTGGACGACTATTGCAAATTGCTTTTAAATTTTAGAGAAGATAGTGACTTCTAATCACATTCAAGTGGCTAGATTGTGTTTCGTTTCGACGATCACCGACCAGCTCCATGTAATGTAATCCTCGTCGTGACAGACTTTTGTTCAACTTGTGCAAACTTGTCGAGCACTAATTTGGATCGGTTTGAATAGATTTTGATTAGAATATACTATTTATAGTGTGAAAAGCTTATGTACCTCTCAAGTTTTTTCATCCTATTGTATTTTTAGGGTTTTCCTTGTACATTGTATTTACAGACGATCAAGCTTTTGATCTATTACTGGTTTAGGGAGCCAAATAAATTTCCCTCCACCAATAGTACTTTAAAACAAAAAAAAAAAGAAGCAAAAGAAGCAAAAGCTCAGAAATTTGAAATAATAAAACTTGGTGGTTGCGTAGGTACATTTTTCTCATGCACATCTGCATTTTTACAGGAATGCCCTTAATATTAGTCAATCTATAAATCAAAACATAAGAGTACTTTTGAAGCTAATCAAAATGTGGACCTCCATAAAAAAAAACAGTAAAACTTTCTATATATTACATCCATATATAGAGGGCGCCACAAAAGCATAGATGGATCATGAGTTTGGCCGGAAAATGGAACGTCCAGTGCGAACAGAAACTAAACTAGGGCGGAACAATGTAGCGCACGCGCGTAACTGTAATGCAATTCAAAGCCGGTAACATCACCCCGGTATTGTCGTCCTCGCCGGTTGCCGTCATAAGCTCTCCTTCAGGCCCAACCAGGACCAGGTTCGTACCATAGCTCCAGCATGTAACGGTTCTGAAAATTCTAGAGTCCACTACTGAATAAGCCTTAGTCCACGACTTTCTCATTATCCATACATCCATTCTTTTTATCAAAGATTCGCTCATGCATGAGCATATAAAGCAAGTGAGTCATCCAAAACAGCAACCACTTCATGGGAAATTCTTGAGTTACTTGGCCCTTGCATCACCCCAAATTTCTCATCGCCGAAGTTGAACGTGTATAGGTTCCCGCCGGGATAAACCCCGGTCCAATGAAACACGCCGTTCACGAATACTCCAGGTAGGTTAGAGACCCTGATTCTCCGTCCATCCATGAAAACTTTACTCCAACAGTTTGTACTGAGTTTGTAGACCTCGGGTGAAGGGATTTTAATTAAGACAACAAATATCCCAAAAACCTATTAAAAATTAAAAAAAATACTATTTGAAAAATAAAATTTAAATTAAAAACACATTTTCAAACAAAAAATGGAAAATTTCTACCTATATATGAATGTATGACACGATGTTATTTTTCATTTTATTTTTTTGAAAAAATCATTCATAATAAGTGGATTCAAACATCTAGTTTAGATATCCTATCAAGGATAATCAAACTAAATGTTAATTAGACTAATTGTCCTATTACGAATGTGATATCCAATAAAAGAGTAATATCCCCTCAGGAATATACTGCCACCAGGAAAGCCGTACCAGCAAAAGCTATAATCTGCTTAACAAGTAATCCGCATTAAAGCATAATCAATCTTGTTAATCAGGGATCTTCAACATCTGCAACACCACGAACACGTTGGCTTATGTAGTTCAAGCGTAAACCCCTTGATTCAAACTGTAAACACCTTGATCCAAACTGCAGACTCATTGAAACACAAAATCAAACATCCAAATATAAGATCCGGACGAAGTAACCGAATCGCGTGAACCCCAATCTAGATATAGAATGAGTATCAGTTTCGATCGCAAAGATCGACATAATAGAAAGAACTTATTTAAAACTTTAGATCCAAAGGATCCAAAGCATTTGTATGAATAAAACCACACTTATTTAGAACCAAAATTCAATAAAAACAGTTAAAAAATTGCTTCCCTTGGGGAGATGGGGAAGAAAGAAGAACTTTTAGGGTTTAGGAGAGGTTGGGCGACCGCAATTGGTGAGTCAATCTTAGGTTGCATATGATGTATGACACGATGTTCTTGAAAAGGTCTCCAATGAAACTGTGTCCTACCCTATAAACTTATGCATTTTTTATTATTATTATGGTACTTTTAATTATTTAATTTAATAAAAAATTATTTAAATATTATCGATATATATAGTTATAAGTTCAAACCGTTTGTGTCATTACTTTTTCTTTTTATGCAATAGCTTTTATTTTCTTGAGGCCAATTTCGCAAAATTTATTAGTTTGAAATGAAACAAACGTGAACCTAATTTTTTTTAAATATTAAAATCATCCAAAAGATGGTTGAATAATTATTCATGATTGCTCAATCTATATATTAAACTACTGTTTGCTCAAACGTCGTCTCTTTGGCTTTTTCATGCAGCTACAAGCTTTAATATTGGACTCCATACATACACTGTGAATGCATACATCACTGCCAGGAGAAATCGGTATTGCAGCGGTTTTTGGGCACCCATTTCAGCGGTTCTGGAGTTTTCGGAAATCGCTGCTATTTTCATCGCAGCAACCATTTCAGCGGTTATTGCCTCCTGGAGCTCGGTCAACAAGTCACACATATGACTGGACATTCCACGGTCAATAATTGTGTATCAGCGGTTGTGACATTTTAAGAAACCGCTGAAACTTGTTTTAACGGGCTCGGTATACGGGCTAGACAAAGCAAAAGCCCTTTGCATAGGCCCAGTTGATGAAATGGGCCGAGTCCAGCGGTTTTGAAATTTTGGAGGGAAACGAAAAAATTTGAAATTTCGTTTGAAATTTCGATTCCCGCACAATGTTAAAGCGCTGGAACATAAAATTTGGACTAGAAGCGGTAAAACGGTTTGTTCTCAATGTCGACCGCTGCAACGTTAAATTTGCAAGTTAAGCGCTGGAACGTTTGGAGCGCTGGAACGTTTAAAACCGCTGGAATGGATAGTTACCAGCAGCAGGATTTGGCCGGAATTAGCAATGCCACCGCAAGATATGCAGTTCACTGTTCATATCAGGCCAAAACCTGCTGCTGAAATGCACTTTGAAAAACTACTTTGAAGCAGCACCAATTCATCTATAATAAAAAGCTACTAAGTCATTTAAACTTAAACATTGCATTACATATCTACTGTCATGGGAGCCAGGCTTTATATGCCCCAAAAAAGACCAAATGTGCAAAATATTGTCATAGAACCAGCCACAAAAGCTACACCAGGCACTAAAGATGTTACCCAACAACAGCTACACAATATAATGTACACAACAGCTAGAAGCACAAAATAAAAGTTCCCGATTATCACCTTCAATAGGTACCAAAAAGCATTTGCCTTTACCTATGCTAAAAGCTCATATTTCGGTAATATCCGCCCCTGCTGGTATTGGTGCTGGAGTGTTCCTTCTTGTCCGTCGGAGCATTGATCTGCATTCATCCGCATAGGTATCCATGATGTGAAAACACAGCGTATCAATCATCCCCTCGATGATGGCGGTTTTGAAGGATGAATGATCTTCCGGGAATACATGTACATCATAATATGCTTAGAGTGTCATTTACATATGACCGAACATATAATATAAAGGGTGAACATGAAACTTGAATCTGGAAGGGGCGGATTAAGAAGGAATAAAAAAAAACCCAAACTCTAACAAGCATTTGATGCAAAAAATATTTGAAATACTACTAACCTCATGCACATCAACACCTTTGTACACGAGAACAATTTTCTCCATGTATAGCATACAATAATAACCACACTCCCACCTTCCTGGCTGTGTTTTGTGTTGGATGAAGAAAAATATATTAGCAAAAATATGGGGACATTGGAAATAGAATATGTGAGACATAATGGGATGTATGCAAGAATTTTGAGGTTTACGATAATATTGGTGGTACGCCATGTTGGTGCATACGATAGAGAGGGATTCTCAGCAGCAAATTCCAAGTCATATTTTCCTCCAATACTGCAAATAGTAGCAGAATTTGTAAATAATGTAAATGAAGAATGAAACAAAATTGGATTAAGCTGAGTAAGGAAAAGTACCAGATGAGTAATTTATTGAGAAAAACGTTCTTGGTCTCTGAAATTCCAGTTTGATCAGGATCGATTACGTAAAAAACCCTCTCCTTAGGAACAATGATAATCATGATCCAATGTCCCCTGATACAATTTTGCAAGGAACAAATTACACACTGATCTTAATGAGGGTTATAAAAAATTGGAAAAAAAGGAAAAATATGAGGAAAATACTTACACTCTACATACAGGCATGACATATATTCTAGCTCTGATTTCTTTCATGAGGTTGACTATATTTTTTGGAACCTTTTTGAAAGATTTGGCTTCATCAGTCTGGCCGCAGAAGCTTATTGACGTGCTAATGACGTGGACTCTGGCAGGATGATGCTCATCTTGAAGCTCCTCAGCATGAAGCTTGGTTACCACCAAACTAGCGAACATGAACGGCATCATAAGACAGAAAAATTCAGGAATAAAATTATATAAGACCGTATGCTAAAAACTAAATTTATAAGTAAAAAAATATTACCTAGCCCACATTTCCATTTGCCATGCCGTAATCCACTCCTTGCGTCTCCTGTTAATGTTATTCATCCATTTTTTTGCGTCACCCAGATTAAACCTCAGATACTCAACCATCTTTCCAAACAAAGGCTGTTTGAGTGGTATGGCGAAATCTTGAATTCGCTTTGGAGATGCATCCAGCTCCTTTAAAAATGCCACCATCTCCATTCGAATTTCACCATCTCTTTTGTGGTGTTCAAAAGTCTGAAAGCCAAAAGGTTGAAGATGAGAAAACAAATAGGTGACAGATGAATATTTTGAAAAAAAAACTTCAAGAAAAAATAGGAAGTATTTAACTTACCCAAGTCGATTTATAATCGGGGATTGGTGGTTCAACATTATTAGTTGGGGATAGTGCAGGGGGAGTTGAAACTGAATTGAAATCCACCATCGAGGCAAGTTCTTGTTTTGGCACTGAAGCATCCCTCATATCTATGTCTGAGTAATCATCACCTGAGTTATCATCAGCTTCAAGTTTGACAATTTCTTTATCATCATCCATACTGTATTCTGATTCTGTCATCTCGGTAGAGTCCTACACAACACATAATAACACATAAATAATATATATATATATATATTCAAAAACATGAGAATTGTATAATGAATTGCATTATACAGCTGAGTAAATACTTGCCTCAACATCTTCCATATGTAAACTGCTTATGAGGTCAGCTAGCCAAAGGAGAGTGACTCCTACAGCAGTGGATATGGTATTATGGTTTGGAACTGGGATGGGCAATTCGGCATCTGGCTTGTAAAGTGGAGGACGAATTTGGACCACCTTCATTCCTTCGTGAGGTGCTGCTCCTTCATGCACCATTCCAGCAGCCACCGTTACAATTTTTCCATTGGGAGTGAATACTCCCAAATAGCATTCGCTGTAATCCTGAAAAAAATAATGAAGTTAGTGTAAGCTAAGTTTTCCAAATTTAAAATAAGATTTTTCAAAACATGATTTATTTACTTGTGAAGGATCTCCAGACTGTTGCTGTTCCTCAGTTTCTGGCTTCGAAGTCCTAGACTCTTCAGCAGCAACATTGGTGGCGTAATTGCGCTTCTGCTCTTCGAGGAATGCCTTTGGGGACACATCTTCAGTAAGGATCACTCCAAGCCTACCTGCTATCCAGCTACTGAAATCTTCAAGGCGAGCTTCAAAAACCTTGTCCCCATCAATAGTGGCATGTGCCATCATCTTCTCCTTCCTTGCCTTCTGCCTTTGGCGATTGCGGATTTTTACCCATTCTGGGAGTGGAAATTCTATCCCACAACCGGAAGGGCATGCTCTATAGTTGTCAGGCTTATCATCCTCATTTAAGGCCAGTGCAAGTATGTCCCTTCTTCCCTCAATGATAAGTTTACCTTCTTCCTTATCAAGGTTCATTTCCAACTGTACAGCAAATGACAAATTTAAAATATTGCATTAATAATTTATATAGAATTTAATATTAAAATACAATTTAAAAATTGAAACAAGAAAAGACTTAACAATTTTTTTTGCCAAATCTCTGACAAAGTCATCTGCGTACTCCTTCGTTTTTGGGTCTTTGTTTGCTTCAAGAAAAACTAATGACCTGTCCACCCTGAAAGCCATGTCCCTAACAATAAGCAGGGCCTCTTCGAGCGTCTTTCCTTCGTCCTTCATAAGCCTTTCTATTTCTTTTCGACGCATTTCCTTAGCCCTCCTTATGAAAATGCGACGGTAGCCTCCACTGCCTGTGCGGTGGCGATATTTCTTCTGCAGGGCATTTGCACTGTTTTTCTCACTCAGTTCCTGGTCCAAAACCGACAGAATTATTTTTTTGCTATCAGCAGATATTGTGTACAAAACCTACTTCTAAACACCATCATAAACATGTAGCTAATTAAATAATGAACATGAATGGCAATTAAAATTTTAAAACTATAAATCAGATGCCAGCGACTTACTTTAAATTTTGCAGTAGATCTGTGTGAAACAAACAAGTCCCCCTCCTTTGGGTCTAGCCACCTGTACTTGTCACAAGGTTCACCTGGGTCAGTCTTTTGCTTATGCCCTTTTGATACGTAGATTTCAATATGAAAACTCACAGTTAGAACAAATTTTAAGTCCATGTAATAGAACAGATTATAAGTGACTAAAGTGAGAAAAAACAAATCAGTACATGTAACTAACTACCTTGACCAAACAGTGGATCTCCAAAATCTTTGGTGGCGTGCTGTGTAAGTGGTCCAAATCTTCTTCAGTTTAGCATGATCGGCTTCGTTGAGGGTTGTCCTAAAGTTCCAGCTCTCCTGAAAGGAGGCAAAACAATAATTTAAACTTTGAAGGTCAAATGTGTGTACAGTTGTATATTTTTTTGTAAATTTAAAACAAAATCAGAATAAAATAATCTTACCAGAATATCTTCCCATGCTGCATTCTTGACATGGGCTGGTACTTCCCTCCAAGTTGGCCAACTGCCTAATTTGATACGCCTCCGAAATGAGTAAGCCACATAACCCATCCATTTCCCAGCCATAACTCTAGGGCACAAGTTCTCATCAAACCACATAGGTAAACGTTTGGAGTGTTTGTAAATAAGGACCGTGCTACAGGGAGTCCCCTCCTTGGTCCTACATTTATTCTTTGGGAGTTGCTTCAACTCAAAGTTGTCAAATATTTCTCCCTCCAGTTCCTCACCCAAATCCTCATAGGGGATATCCCAATCTGAGGGCTGATCTATGTCCCTAGGGTGGGGTGTTGCAGCATTGATGACACCTATGTACTGGTGTATATAATCCTCTTTGTCCTTTGATTTTTTAGGATTAGCCTTTGGCTCCTCGGATTTCTTAGGGACCTCCCTTTCGCGCTTTTTACCCACCATTGAGAACCTGGAAAATGTTGTAAACAAAAGAAATATAGTCAAAACACCACCATGGATATTCTAGTCCAGCAAACCATTATTCATTATACCAGAACAGAACACCACCATCATAACAAAATGTTTACCAGATAACCCAACCATCGATCAGACAACTAAGCAATTAACCAGTTATCATTAAATAAAAAAAAAACTAGAACAACAAAACCCTCATACAAAAAAACTCAGTCACTGTCTCCTCAGCATTCACAAGAAGTACACCAACATAAAATAGTCCAGCAAATATATAGGAAGGGGTACATAATAGTTTGCGCGCAAACAAAACCCTAGATAATAGTTTGTAATATGAAACAAAATCTTCAAAATCATCGCTACCGGATATTGTAGTTACCTGGGTTATTATCGTGTGAAGGATGTAGGTCACGTAGGTTGCGAGCGACGCACGGAGAATGACGAGACCTCTGTTTTTCAGTCACGAACAGGGTCGATCTAGCAAAGATAAGATCTTTCTCGAGTTTGAAGGAGGTTTCTCTCTCTAGGGTTTCTAGAGAGTGTCCAGAAGACGCCTGGGTTTCTAGAGAGAGAGAAGTTCGATGGTTGTGATTAATTTTTTTTTCCACAACTGTGTTCAGGGTATATATATTTATTTTATTTCAACGGTTTGATCTGTGGTCATCACAACCAAATCCTATTGCATTCAACAGATTGGGAATATGAAAGTATTTTTTATTTAAATTTAACTGCAAGCAAATAGCTGACGGCGTCGTTTATATTTTTGATCAGCAAAACAAAAAATCAAAACAAAATTGGAGCAGCCATATTTGGTTGCTTTAACGGAAACCCAGCTTTATTTAAGTGAATGTGGTTTTTTTTCTAAGTATATTTCAGCGGTATAAACTTAAAACCGCTGAAACGCGAAAATTGAAAATTGAACAGTTAGCCGCCATAAATGTAGGACTTCCCGGTAATGCGAGTAGTCCCTTTTTTGCAATAAAAAATTTCTTTTTAACCCCTTCAATTGATGATAATGCGACTAATGGACCAACTATTAATATATTGTGTTGAGAATTGATAAAATAACTCTATAAGTAACATGAAAATAGTTTGTAATCCACATGTTGATGTGTTAATGAAAATCCATTAATAATTATTGAGCAAAATAGGATAATGAAAAGTTTGAAAAATTATGCTTGGGCCCAAATATTTTTTTGTTCAAGGAATCATGTGCATTTACATCCAAGGGAACAAGCTAGTTCCCTTATCATGTTTGTATTTTGAGATTATGACACTTTTTAGTAGTTTTTGTGTATAACACATAATATTGCATTTAAGATTATATATTTTGAATTTTAAAATCCGTTGATTGTAAAATATCAAATGCATTAAATTTCTATATGAATTATGTTTTGCATTATGTATCATGTTTTATGATGTTAATATGGTAAGAAACTTTTAAAATAAAGATATGACAAAATGTTAGATGTACACTAGACGAAAAACATGAGTACAAGTGTAAGGTAGTAACTACTTTGTTCATAGTGAACCTCTTAGAGACATTCATGGATTCAACAACCACCTTAAATACAATATATTTGTTGTATAAAATCATTTACATAGCTCAAACATACTTTGAAATGGTGAAATCCCAAAAAATTTGGGATTAAAAAGAGTCACAATTACAAAATTTAAGGAATTAGTCATTTTGTAACTGTTTCAGCGGTTGCACAATAACCGCTGAAATGAAACACGTGTCCATCATATAAACCGACACGTGTTGTAATGGGGAGATCGCACGTCATTGCTAATATACGTGCAAGTCTAGTGAAAAGACACGTGTGTCATGCATATCAGCGGTTGGAAGCAATAACCGCTGAAATACATTTTGTATATATAACACCAAAACCCTCCCCTTTCTTCCACGGCCGCCAGTAAAACCAACATCTCTTCCCAGTTCCAACCCATCTTTGTTTTTCCGGCATTATCATCTCAGCAAACAAGGTAATTACATTGATATATTTTACGATTCGTTCCTCTGTATATGTAATTTAGATATGTTAACTGCATCTCCAAATCTTATAGACCATAACTACGAATTGATTCCTTCATTACCTATAGTAGTTGGATATTTGTGTGTCCCGGCCGCCATTGGTTTTTGTTTGTCTCTGTCAGGTGTACTATTATGCGTAGAGAGTATAATTACATTGGTTTGTATAGCTTGTATGTGCCTGAACCCTAAGGTGTTTGATAAAATGACTGAGTGACATTATGTATCATGTTTGTTGCCAGAATGGCAGGAGGGAAAAAACGTAAATCAGCAGCTTCCAATGATGTGGTTGTTGCTGGTGGACAGAAGGTTAGTCTACAGGAATTTTTTTCCGCTCAGGCCATGACAAATTACAGAACGATGACGAAGAGAAAGGTCATCCAGGAGCGAGGGCACAACACCACACAAACAAACAACGCTTGCATGGGCACAACACAAAATCTTCTCTACCAAAAGCATAACTTAGAAAAGAATCCACAAATGCTACATGCTCATCGGACATTGTCATATTAGCTCCAATAACCTTACGTCGATACTCTACATCCATAGGATCACCATATTTCCCTAACAAAGTTGGATAACAAACATTTTCAAAACATGAACACTAAATTTTATAAACATTTTATAAACATCACTAAATTAATTTTTGGTGATCAACATATCACAAACATATATATGATTCATTTTCATGACCAAACAAACACAATCTAGCTATTTGTACTCATTCAAAAAAATTCACCATCAAGTTTTTAAATGAATTACCTTCCATGTTCAATTGTTGAACAAAAGCCTCAATTCTACAACTTCTTTTTCTTGTCCTCACTAAAAGTAACACTCTACCTCCATAAAAGCTTGCTCATAAGCATCATTATCATACCCTAAACAACATACATTCCAAACAATTCATCATTCTTCCCACAAAAAATAACCAACAAAAATGAGAACGAAAAGGTGTAACAAATGATTACATATAAATGAAATAAACATGGGAGAGTAGTGTTATATGGTCACATACCTGCATTTATGCCATTTGTTTTACCCAAACTTCATTTATGAGGGAGAGAATGTTTGAAAAACAGAGAGGAGGGGATATTTTAAACAGGCGTTTCAGCGGTTTATGAACAAGAACCGCTGATATGAAAGTTTGCTTAGCTGGAGTTAGGTGAAGCATTAATTACGGTCCCACATCAGCTGATTATTAAATTCATCTTCATATCAGCGGTAGCAAACAGTGGCATCCGCGCAACCAAAGACAGCTGCGTTAACGGCATGTCTAGTCAACTGGGTGTCAAACCGTGTTACGAACAAGGATATAATCCAAGGATCTAATAGAGAATTTCCATGGATTTGATGAAAAGGAGAAGAAACGGATTAGGAAAAGATAGAATTCAGATAGAATTGGGGAAGAAAGCTAAACTATCTAATTAACTGTCAAAAGACAGATTACAGATCAAACATCATCAATCAATCAATAATCCCCTACTAACTCATCTCTCATGTATTTATCTAATTCTACATTCAACCCAGCTACTTGCAAAATTACAGGATTACCCCTCTGTCTAAGGGGCTGTCGTGACATTCCCCTCCTCTTAATATCGAGCTTGTCCTCAAGCTCATGCTGACTGATCAAAATAATGCAGAACAAGTAAGCTACTGTATTGGCTATGGCTTCAGAAGTGTCCTGATCATGAACTGCCACATAACTTTGTTGATTACTAGTATGAACACAGCTGGATGAGTGCTGAAATTTGGTGCCTTACGTCTCTTGAAGTCACCCCAGCATCATCTTTGCTTCCAATTATGGCAAACATGATCTGCATCTCCAGTTCACACTTAACCAAGCCTTCAACAATAATGACCTTCTTTTGCATGAAAACGAGCCAGGAACAACAATTGATTCTTCATGTAAAATCATGAAAATATGGCTCCAAGCAATAAAGACGGCTGCTTCATGGGAATCTTTCCTCACATCAGCTTCAACCTTTAAATTTACAATACCACCTTTAAAAATCCATTTCTTAAGCAAGAACAATTTTGCCCCTTGGATATCACAAGCTGCTGCACCAGTACATTTACTCCCAGAATCAAAGATCAGAGAAGTACCAAATTTAATAATCAGGAGTTTGTTGAAAATTCCATGAGCCTGGTTGCACATTTTAGCACCCGATACCATTCCATTTTGCTGCTTCACAGAACCAGTACTCCGGAGCTTATGTACAGCATCATGTTCTTGTCTCATTCCTCCAATTAACAAAGTAGCTCTTTTGAGTTTCTGGAAAAATGCTTCAGATTTCTGAAAAATGCTTCTTTGCTGCATTTTATCTTTTCCATGCTCCATAAAACACATAAGAAATTCCGTGCCACCTTTCCTTATAGCATCAGAAACAAACTCGTAATCTTCATATCCTATCAAGTTGTTCTCTTGAACTCCAGCTGCTGAACTCCCCTTATTACTCAGGAGCTCCCTCCCTCTTTCAAATTGAAAAGTGGCCTCAAGCTTTGAAGTGCAAAAAATATTATCTCCACAAGCATCCAACAAACTTTTAGTATTATCTCCACAAGCATCCAACAAACTTTTAGTCATTGAGCTTTGCTTCTCTTTTCCTGTATTTGAAATTCTATATAGAACAGAATCACACAAACAACCAGCTATAGAACAGAATTCAGAGAAAGCATCAACCAAGTGATTCTCTGCTACAAGACCCTTGCAACATACCATCATTCTTTCTACTGAGCTCATCTTTTCCAGATTACTCCAAATCCACTCAGCGTCAAAAGGAAAGCCATAGCTCCTTGTACCACCCTTGAAAATCCATATTTTCAGCAAAAACAATTTTCTCCCTTTGATCTCACAGGTTGCACCAGCAATCTTGTTTCCAGAATAAGAGCTCAGAAGATTACCAACTTCACCAGTTACAAACTCATACTTCCGAACCCGATATTTAACCAATTCAAACTCATAAACCAGCACTATGATGTGAGAAGTTCCCACCTTGAAATTCTGCACTAGGTTTAGATCACTTCCAACCATTTCAGTTTCAAAATTCTCCAATCCACTCTGATCATCAGTCACGTCTAAGCTCGGATAATCGAATATCACATCTCTATTGTTCTCCTTACTGGAATCAACACCATACATTTGAATAGACTCTAAAAATCCAGCAGCAGAATCATACGAAGCAGACTCACATTGTTGAGCAGAATACATGATTTTATCATTCATGCTTTCAGTCAATGCACCATTAACATTTATAAATTCACATAACAATTCTGAACATTCCACAGGCTCATCAACTAAAGCTACAACATTCTGATTATCCTCAACAATACCAGGCTCAAAAATTTTCAAACTATCACCACCAGAAACTAAAGCATTCCAACTAACAGGTTCATCATCTTGTAATTTCAGAATGGCATTTTTATCAAGGAGCTCTAAATCACCAACACAAGGAATATCCACTTCAGACTTTAAATTCAGCAAAGGATCAACAAGAATGCTATTCCTAATTTCAGGAAATGTTTCAGATGATACCTCAATAGGAGTCCTCGAGATTGGAGAGTTCACTATCTTCTGTGGACAAACTCTTGCTGCCACTGGTGTTGCAATTATGTTCTTAATAGCTGCTTGGAAATTACTATTGCTTTCTCTAAGCTCCTGAAGATGTTTATTCACCATATGATCCCAATCAGCCTTGAATTTTTTCTCACTCTCATCCCAATCAGCCTTGAATTTTTTCTCACTCTCATCCCAATCAGCCTTGAATTTTTTCTCATTCTCTTCCCAATCAGCTTTGAACTTTTCCTCATCCCAAATAGCCAATCTAGTGAACCTGTGCAAAACAGCATCATAAAAATCCTCCCAAGACCACCACTGTTTGGACTGTTTCTCTACTCTGAACCACACCTCGGCTGTGCCGCTGAGATAAAACTCCACCGTACTCACTTTGTGCTGCTCAGAAACTTGGAAATACTCCAGGAATATCTCACAATTTCTCAGCCACTCCGCTGCATTTTCACCTGTGAAATAGCTCAGCTCCACCCTCGATTCCTGCATAGTTGCCGTACGTCCAACACGCTCTCGATTGGTGACCGAAATCTCCTTCTTCTGGAGGTATAGCTCCGGCGTTTCGTGATTCAGCGTTCCCGTTCTCCAGTAACCGTTATTGGTATAACCGGTATAATCTTGGCGGGTACTGAGACCGACGGACTCCACCAATCGGTTACTCGAATGTCCGACATCACCGTGGCGGTTATGGTACTGAATGGAAACTTCCGGTGAAAATTTGAAGGGGTGCTTCGGTGGCGCGTATGGTAACGCGCAGCTCGACTCTCCGAAGCCGTTATAGATTTCCTCCTCCTCGATGCGGCGGTTACTGAACTGCCTCACATCGGAGCGGCGATTGGATTGACCGGACCGCCAATCGTCCGCCGTGGAAACACCGTAGCTCGACCAATTCGAGCTCCAATCCGTGCTCTCTGATTCGACAGGTGAATCGTTGTCGGAGCCTATCGATTCAACTTCATAATCATACCTCGGTCGCTGCTCCTCTACTTGATCTGGAAAGTATGAATTTACTTGAAACTCCTCGAACTCGCTGTAATCGTACTCCTCGAGCTCGCCGTAATCGTACTCCTCGAGCTCGCCATAATTGCATTCCTCGAACTCGCCGCAATCGTCACAATACTCGTTCAACATCTCTGTCAAAGATCGTCGTCGCGCCGTCCAAGAACCGCCGTGCTCTGATACCAATTTGTTACGGAAAAGGATATAATCCAAGGATCTAATAGAGAATTTCCATGGATTTGATGAAAAGGAGAAGAAACGGATTAGGAAAAGATAGAATTCAGATAGAATTGGGGAAGAAAGCTAAACTATCTAATTAACTGTCAAAAGACAGATTACAGATCAAACATCATCAATCAATCAATAATCCCCTACTAACTCATCTCTCATGTATTTATCTAATTCTACATTCAACCTAGCTACTTGCGAAATTACAGGATTACCCCTCTGTCTAAGGGGCTGTCGTGACAAACCGCTGCAACGGACATTTGGGCTGTCACGTGGGTTTCTACAGTTTCTATAGTATTTCAGCCCATATGCATACCCGATATGAATTTTTGGCCCAGCCAACATATTCCACGCATGAATAGTTTTTCCATCAGGCGTTTCAGCGGTTTTTCATTTAACCGCTGAAATAGATAATAATTGTTTAATTGTGCCGTTTAATTTTCCGCATCATGACGTGGCTGACGAGAACAATTCGGACTTTTCAACTCATGAACAGTAACAAACCGCTGAAACACCCATTTCAGCGGTTGCTGTTTTTTTATTTCAGCGGATAATGGCTAAAACCGCTGAAATGTAACCGCTGGTATGGAATTTTTTCAGCGGATAAGGACTGTACAGTCTAAATAATAATTACCTTGGAAATCATTGTTTTAGTTTTCTATGCAACGATTGAAAAACCGTGAAATTAAATTAATTTCCTGATTTTCTTTTTAATTTTGAAAAATAAAATTAACATATGATGATTAAAGAGCTATATATACCAGTTAAAGAATTCACCACTTAAAAGAGCTAGTTTGGGGTACTGTGCCTCTTCAGACGGATCTCGAATCGGCTGCTGTAAAAGATAGAATTACCATGACTGGTGCGAATTTATTGAATGCAAATTTGAGTTTTGAGTTTTGATCAGTAGCGATCTGGAAGCTCGGGACGAAGATCAGCGGCGGCGGAGTGGTTAATAGTTACTTTAAAAAAACAAAAACAAGACAAAGTTTAAGAGATGATGATGATCAGTTCAATTTTCCTTTTGTTTTTCCCTTGTAAAATAGAGAACACAATGGTCATGTATTGGGAGTTTCAGTGAATTTATTCTGCTTAATTGCCAGCCATTAAAAGTATTAATTCATGAGTCATTTCAGTTTAATTAAGAAAAAAAGTATTCAAACAGACGCCGCTTAATTTATTTCTAGCTAGGCTCAAAGAACCTTGAATGGAATGCTTCGTGGTTATTCATCCAGCCGAAACAATACCCTTCAAAATGATCTCGAGCATTCCTGTACGATTCCGGTGGAAATTGGCTCCCCGGGACATCAGTATCCAGGGCGATAAGGTCTGCCGATCAAGATGACGTGGAAATGGTGAAGGAATGCATTCTGGAATTGAAGTCACGGTTCTCGGAGGACTTAACCGTTGTTGGAGTCAATTTCTACGAAAATCTCATCCGCGAGAAAAGGAGAGGCATCATTGACACAACATAAAAGAGGAAAGGAAGCATCTGGATCAGGTCATGTCATCCTTCCTTTTTTCACTTTCTATCTCATTTAACCTCTTACCTTCGAGTACTGATTACACTATATTCCGCTAGCTAGGATAACCACAAGGTCAAGAAAGAAAAAGATTTCCAGTTACATCCTACATTCTCTTGGAAGACTAATGCATGTGGCATTATTGCCATTTAATCTAATTTTATGGGTTATAAGAGCAAACATTTGGGTTACATTTAGCAATTCAGTAAAAATATCAATAAAAATAAAAGAAAAGGTAGCCTAAAATTTGACCGACTATTACGAGGCGGAGGTTATTTATGGTTGTTCTCTTCATGTAAATTGGAAATAAGCATATTGACACCGACCAAATTAACATTTGAGAGGTATAATTTACAAAGTTAATATTGCTCTAAATGTACAATATGGTACTTTTCAAAACATAAAAAGTTACATTATCATTTAACAGCGAACTCAGGGTGTTGCAACACTTTTCTCTAATCTAAATATCGCAATACGGTGGAGAATTTCAGTAAAGAGTTTTTACATTGGAACCTCCAAGCCTGTCTGTTCAATTTTCCAATTCATGAATGATAATTTAAAATGAAATACAAGATTACAACAATTTGAGCAACATCATATAATTTTAAGACTTGGGGAGACGAAACCTTAATAGAAAACCCATAAAATGGACTCCAATCAATTTTTTTACGTCTAAACTTAATCCCTATCCAAATTCGGAGGTCGTTTGGTTCGCGTACGAAAACACAGTAATTACAAAATCGGTGTATTTAGCATTTTGGATGGTTGGTTGGTTAACGTATAATGGTTAAAACGATGATGATTCCGCGAAAATTCAATTTCCCACGTAACGTAGTAAATTTATTATTACCGAGCTCTACCTGGGTAGAATTGAAATACGCGTTAATTTTATACAGATTACCATTTTCTCCCAACCATAATGTTATTTTCCTACCTCATGCCGTAATAACGTAATAAATAAATAAACACAAGAAGTCAACCAAACAACATGTAGTATATAAAATCCTAGGAATTACGAAATACGAAGGTGCAACCAAACAATTTTTCCAAATTTTGAGTATTTTGATAGAGAAATTTATTTCCGAGTAATTAACAAATCTGTGGGAATTTAATTCCCACATGAACCAAACAACCCCTCGATGTGCCTAGCTAGAAAAATTAGACTTATATCCAACTCTTTGGTGTTTTACCTGATCAGTTAAAAGTAAATACGTGATGATGAAACGTCAATGGAAAGATAAGCTGAATAGAGAACGTTTATTCAATCTTGTAATCATAAATATAAAATAGACCAAGCGTCTATTTAGATTTTTTGATACAGCATTGAATAAATTCAGTAAGTCCAAAGGACGTGTTCATATACATATACAAGAGCTATATAAATAAGGTAGACCATAATCAACATGACCAGTTCATTTTAATTTGACCAAAATGGAGTACTTTGGTAATCTACCTATTCAATTTCGGTGGAAGTTGGGTCTCTATGACGTCGAAATCAACGGCGATAAGGTTAAGTCTGCAACAGTGATGAGCCAGAACTGCAACAGCAAATCGGAAAAAGATTTTCAGGCGAAATGCATATCGGAGATGAAGTCTAGGTTTTCAGACAACATCCCCGTTGTGGGAGTCCATATCAAGCAATCGAGGAACTATACTACTAGAGACCAATGCTTACTTTCGCTGTGTGTTAAGGATCTCTGCATCATCACTGAACTTGACGATGGACCATTTCCAGAGGATCTGTATAAGTTTTTTAGCGATGAATCTGTCTGTTTTGTTGGATTCAACACTGGTAACTATATTGTCGGTGCTTATGACCGCGTCAACGTGACTGCTAGGGTCGTCGAAATCCAACAACTGGCTGCTGCTATTTTGAAGAACAAACCGCGGGCGAATTATCGCAGATTGGCTGACTTGGGAAATGCAGTTGGATGTTCGATGGAAGAAGAAGATGAAGTGGAAATGGAAATTCCCAAGCTAGGAAATTTACAGAGGAAGAGGTGAAGCGTGCATTTTCTGATGCTTATCATTGCTATCGTATTGGAAAGAAGCTGCTTAGCATGCTCTGAATCTCTTCCTACTTTAATTAGCATGCTGGGAGTCTGAATCTTTTCCGAATTTAGCATTGTAAAATAAATTAAAGGGTTTCCATTCATCTTGCAATGGGAAACAGTGTAATTTGTTTGCTTTCCCAGCTTGTTTTCTTTGATGAAATTGAATAATATATATTTATATATATATATATATATATATTTAAACACATATTAACATGCAAAAAATATTTTATAAATACTTTAATTAATCAGTTTAAATGTGCACCAGACAAAGATATAAGATCTGTTAAGTTAAACAAAACAACATGTAAATAAGGTTTCAACATGAGGCTAATTTTAATAGAAAAATGGACCTTCATATAACCATCCCCAATTTTTATTACACAAAAGATAAATTAATATCACACTATTATAGCAATTTAGTTTTACTTAAAATAAATTTAAATAGTAAAGGGTTGTCACATTTGTATGTTTAAAAAATAAATTGAAAGTAATGTTGTGATATTTTTTTATACTACTTTAATTGATTTAAAGGGCCTGGTTAGGTTGATGTATGTAAATTATAAAAAACTTATAATGATTTCATGTATTATAATTTTAATAATATATTGTATGACTACTTATCATCAAATGTTGAATCAATAAAATACACTCGTTTTCTTATGTCATATTACAATACAGATTAGACAACTATTACATATCAACAAATTTTACCAAATACTTTTGGATAATCAGCTAAACTAAACAATTAGTCAAGTCAGCTTATGAACGGATATCAACTAATTTTACCAAACAGTTTAGCATAATCAGCTAAACTAAACAATTAGTCAAGTCAGCTTATAAGCGGCTGACAGCTAACGGCCGGTGAGCTAATTATCTCCATACACTTTTGTATAGCACAACTTAAATGTTTTTACTGGTTTGAGAATCAAACTTATTTTCTGTTTACTCCACCTTCCATTTATCTCACTATATTACATAACTTCACACAATGTGTAAAATTATAATATCTGGATGATTTTGTTTGAGATTGAGCTGAGAAAATGGTAATGATGTTCATTTAAATTTTAATTTCTGACCATTTTTACAGTATGCCGTATCAAATACCTCTCCAAAATTATTCACTTTCTTTGAGCCTAAATTTCGTATGAGTAAATACCAGACGCGTACGTGAAACCATTAAGCTTCTATGCGTTCAATGGAGTCAGTACATATAAATGTGAATCACGAATGCATGTACTTGGAAATGATTGCTTCAGTTTTTTATGCAACGATTGGAAATCCTTCAAATCCTTCTATTAATTTTAAATAACAAAAATATCTATAAATACAGATTAACAATCCATACCTTGAGCTCATGATCATCACTCATACAATAATTAATTTTCATAACGGTTTTTCTAACGAGTGCCCATGGGCACTCGTTAACATGGATGAGATTCCATGGATTATTGTGCAGTTAATCTTGATAAGTGCAGAATTAATTATTACGAACATCTATGCATTAATTGGGTGTGAATGCATTGAATTTACGTGGTAAATACATCTGTTTGTCTTAATTACGTGGTAAATATCTATCTTTCTCAATTACTGTATACTTACCATTGGATTCTGGCCTTGTTTGGCAATCAGCGTTTAGCTGTTAGCTGTTAGCGGATTCAATTACCTGGTAGCTGTTAGCGGATTCAATTACCTGGTAGCTGTTAGCGGATTCGATTAGCTGTTTTGACTAGCGGTTTGACTAGCTGTTTGGATTTGAGTGTTTGGCAAATGACAATTAGCTGATAGCTGTTTTGTTACATTGAAAGACCGAAATAGACATTAGTATAATTTATTAATAATTTGTTTTATATAGTGTGTTATTTGTTTTGAAGTATCGAAAGGTATTTTTATTACATATTTTTATTTATTTTATGCTATTTATTATTTAAAATAATATTCTTTATTAATATACCCATTTAAAAAAATCAAGATGATTAAAACTTTCATAGTAATACATGTTTAGCTCGGGCATTTTAATATTAATATATAAAATACTTCAAATATAAATTAAAAATAATGTTTTAGAATAAATATATACGTATTGTGTACGCACGCATATTGAATATATGAACTGTACACGGGAAGATGATTAATTGTTTGTGAAATTTAGTTTAGTAATTTGATTTTAAAAAAAGAAATTTTGTGATGATAAGGATAAAAAAGATATTTTGTAATATTGTTTTGATTAATTCTTTGTAAACGCTGCTCTTTCTAGCGTTTCAGAAACGAGAGGTTTCACCAAAACAGCTAATCAGAAAAAGCTATTCACCAAACACTAAGAAGAGCTGATTGACCAGTCAACTGTCCATATTTAATCCAAAAAGCTAAACGCTCTTCAAAACTCTCGTCACCAAACGGGGCCTCTATTTACGGATAATTATATCAACGATAATGATTATTTATCGTACACATATTTAAAATTTACAGTGTCAGGTAATAAATATATTCATACAATTTAGTGGTTATATTTTAGTTTTTATAAACCCACCAACTATTACTATAACAAAGTTATATTTTAGTTTTTATATTTACGGATAATTATATCAACGATAATGATTATTACTCTATTTACGGATAATTATATCAACGATAATGATTATTTATCGTTATAGTAATACAACTTTGTTATAGTAATAGTTGGTGGGTTTATAAAAACTAAAATATAACCACTAAATTGTATGAATATATTTATTACCTGACACTGTAAATTTTAAATATGTGTACGATAAATAATCATTATCGTTGATATAATTATCCGTAAATAGAATCCAATGGTAAGTATACAGTAATTGAGAAAGATAGATATTTACCACGTAATTAAGACAAACAGATGTATTTACCACGTAAATTTAATGCATTCACACCCAATTAATGTATAGATGTTCGTAATAATTAATTCTGCACTTATCATGATTAACTACACAATCATTCATGGAATCTCATCCATGTTAACGAGTGCCCTCGTTAGAAAAACCGTTTTCATAATTATACAAGAGAACCGAAATAGCATGAGCTCCTCCCATGGCCTTTCTCCTTCGATCATCAGTCTCAACATTGGAGGGAAGAAGTTCTGCACAACCGTGGACACGCTAACCCTCCGTGAGCCAGAATCAATGTTGGCGGCGATGTTCAGCGGTCGGTATAATGTAAATGGTCAGAAGTCTGAGAATGGAGAGATATTCATTGACAGGGATGGAAAGCATTTTCGCCATATCTTAAACTGGTTGAGAGATGCTGCTCTACCGATCACGGAGTATCGTGATTGTGTGGAGCTGTTGCGAGAGGCTGAATACTTCCAGCTAGTTGGATTAATTGGTGAGATTAAAGCCAAAAAAAGCTGCTGGATTAATCATGTATGAAAGCAGAGATAAATCTACTGGTTCTGAATTGACTCGAGTTGAGTTCATTAAATGCATACAGACTTTGCATAGAGATGTTGGCCTGCAACTACAAGGAGTTAATCTTTCGGGTATTGATCTTTCCAGTCTTAATCTTAATCGTGCAATGCTGACTGATGCAAATCTGCAGAGTGCGAATATGAAGGGTTCGAATCTGATTGATGCAAATTTGGAAGGAGCTATTCTGATTGGAGCGAATTTGAGTCAAGCAAATCTGAGCCGTGCATATCTTGGTAGGGCAAATCTCAAGAGTGCCAATTTGGAAGGATCTATTCTGAGAGAAGCGAAAATGAAGTGTGCAAATTTAGAGGGTGCAAATCTGGAGCGCGCTCAATTCAAAGTTGGAGCTTTTATGCAAGACGCGAATTTGACTGGAGCGAATCTGCAGGGTGCAAATATTCAAGTCCCAAAATTGAGAGATTACCAGAATTTTATTTATTCGAGTGATGATGAAACCGCTACTAAGTGGGATCTGGAACGGGCTGTTCAAAAATATGGAATTGCCATAACTGGTGCGAATTTGACAAATATAAATTTCCGTTTTGGGTGAGGGTCTTTCCTTTGTGTATCATCAAGGAAATATTACATAACCTTATCATTTCTCTTTTACTCTAATTATTTGTACTAAAATAAAAACATTTCTTTATTTTACTATAAATTGAAGGAAGTTATAATTTTTTTTTTACCTCCAATATATGGTAAATTAGATTTTGATATATATTCACTATATCTCAGGTGTAAACCAAATTTTATTACGCTACAAATAAAGTAAATTAAGTACACTATAATAATTTTTTTTTTTACTAAAAATAGTAAGAGAGTTATTCATATATGTATGTTTATATTTTGGGATACGATGAACAAGATACCACAAGCGTGTGTCGTCACAAACTCAATTCTAAATCCTCAATATTATCGTGTTCCGCGACTCTCAGAGCAAGTCCAACAGATACTATATAAAAATCTCCAAGATATAGTATGAAATGATAAAATGTAGTATGAAATTTTTGGTCATCTCCAAGAGTTACTACATTTTGTAGCTCTTGCATTGATTATCATTAATATTAGCAACATTTTTAATTTTACTTTCTACCTTTTTAGCTTTAAACAATACATTGTTTTGGAACTTTTGATGTTTTGCATTGAAAATGAGAGGAGAGAGATTGAAACTTGGGTTTAAAAAAAAGGAAAGAATGCATTGATCAATGTGTAGGCATTAAATTTTCAATTCTCTAAATTTTCTTTCTCTCTACACATATGGAGGATGAGTTTCTCTTACTACCCCAAATCTATATCTTGTAGTAGCACATGTAGACTCTCTTGGAGCTCAATAATGGGGTAAAATCTTCATACTTCCTCCAAAATCTACAAAATGTAGTATCTCTTGGACTTGCTCTCATCCCCTCCTCCTAGGGGTTTAGAGAAAACTTTACATTGTTCAACAAGAATTCTGAAAAACGGTTGATTCCCACCATAATTTGGATTATCATCAGCAGCATTACCGACCTGTAATTACGGTGGTGAACTGCACCGAAGCCATGATCGTAGGCCTCCTAATCCGCGCCGACGAGAAACCCGCGGTGAAGGAGAACAAAAACATTACGATGAGGGTTTGGAATAGGATAAAGAACACCATGCGCTCAATGCCCGTATGAAAGATTTTGGGCAGCAGCGCATACCCCTTCGAGCGGGGAAGAGCCGGAGCGGGACAACAAGAACATGATGCAGGATCGGGCCATTGGCAGTGTGATAATCCGCGAACCACATGGTGAAGATGGAGACGCCATGGTGGCGGAGAAAACCCAGCCAGGCAGAAAACCCTAACGGTGAAAACCCTAGGGTGGTAAACCCTAGTCGAGTGGTGTATCGAAAAATCCCTGCAGCGTTGAAGAAACCTGGCCCAGCTCGGAGGGTGGAGATCATCCCGGATCCGAACTGGTGGCTAAGGAAGAAACACAAGAAGCCAAGGAGCAGTGGAGATGTCGAGTATGTCGATTAGATCGAAGAAATTCAGGCGGAGACTAGCAATGAGGCCCAGTCCCGCCAAGATCCATGAGTCGCTGTAGCTGGAACCGTCTGGATGGCCTTAAAATTCAATGGAAAGATCTCCAGACGGTTCAGGAAAGGTGCACTAGTATGTGCCTAACCTTTTTATTTGTTTTGTTGTTTGTTTACCATTTCATTTTTTTTTATTTTGATACAAATAACCGGCGAGGAGCTATATCTCGTCGAGGTAGGAGCCCGAGGGTCTTACGGAGGCATCTCATGGGAGAAAGAAGATGATGAAGCCCTTTGTTGTAAGGAAAGTTTGTCCGGAAATCGAGACAATGCCAATGGAGAAGTCATCTGAGTTAGGGATTAGTACGTTTAGCTGGGCCATGTTGGTCGCCTTGGTTTTCAATATTCTATTTAGCTCAACAAAAAAATAACAACAGATAAAATATTGGAAATATTTATTGAAGATAAAAATATTTATTTTTTTCATAAACTACTGGAAATCGTCCAACTGCGGTTGAACATGGTTAAGAAGAGCTCCCTCTAGTAGAGTGCTCGACTCTGCGAGTAACACTAGGGATTGAATTAAATAGACTATTGAAGATCAAAGCGCTTAATATGGCCATGATACGCAGAAAAAAAGATGCAAGGTTGAGTTCTACATATAAATTATTAGTTTTAAGGAAATTTGGTGGGATAAGGATAAAAAGAATATTTTGTAATATTGTTTTGATTAATTTTTTTTAAACGCTACTCTTTCTAGCGTTTCAAAAACGAGAGGTTTCACCGAAACAGCTAATTAGAAAAGCTTTTCAAACACCAAGAAGAGTTGATTGACTAGTCAACTGACCATATTTAACCCTTAAAGTTAAACGCTCTTCAAAACACTCATCACCAAACGGGGCCTAAAGATAGTAGCAGTCAGAGTTGTCTAAGTTTGACTTTGAAAAGTCAAAATAAGATACTTTGGCTTGGACGGAAGGAGTATATTTTACAAGCTTGGTGTGGCGCTGCAATCTGATTTTTGAAGATCAACATTGTTTGTTCGTTTGCTTGTGTTTCAGTGAGATTGAGTTTTTGTTGAAATATTGATGATGAATGTTTGTACTGTGAGGATTGAAACAGCTTTCAAATGTACTAAAGTATTAAATATTATTTTCTGTTTTCTTTACCTTCTGAATTTGTTCAATGTATTTTTGTATCCATGATGTTTAAGTTTTGGAATTGTATCAAATTCAGAGTTAGTGATGAATCATATGTTTCTTTTCTGAAATGGGATTGTACGATATCAAACTGTACGGCACCAACGTTAAGGTATGTGTTACCATATTGCAGAGAAGTGCTTAAATTTCCTCCCTGCATAGCTAGCTAGGTATATATATTTCCAGTATTGAATTTTAATCTCTGCTGAAAATGGCTTAGAGATTAGCTGATTTCAAAGTTATTTTGATTGTTATTTTTAAAGTAATTTTGAATCAATCCATTTTTTGTAGCTGCAGTTACACGAATGGATGGAAGTCTGCACATCTTACGATAGTGTGTGGCACTATCTAGTCAATGATCATGCACTCCATATACTGACTCTTTCCCTTATTTTCAATTTCCAAAAGGTTTACTGACTACTTTTGAGGTATTTATGGTTTAGGGTGACAAATAAATTTCAAGAACAGAAAATAATCCAAACCCTCATCTGATTAGGAGAAATAATTCATAATGCACAACAATGTTTATCTGTCTTTAAGGAAACAATACATACCAATATATACACATTATGGGAATAATTTTAGCCAAATTTCCTTAATAATGGTAGTATGTGAACAACTTTTGAATACGATGTTGTTTAAGTGGATTCTCAAGATAGTTCGCATGATTCGCTGCTTATTTCGTAACATACCAACTGCATACGCATACTATTATGTGCAAACTCCTACAGGCAGAATAAAGATCGAAACTACAGTCACCCATAAGGCAGCTGACGTTAATAAATGGATTTGCGAGATTTGTACCTTATGTCGAAAAAGATCAACGGTTGTCGGGCTGGATACTGAGTGGAGATCAACGATTGACAAGAACAATGTTCATCATTACAGCTTAGCTCTGTTGCAGCTTTGCGTGGATAATAAGTGTCTGATTTTTCAGATTTATTGGATGGATAGTTTGCCCTCATCCCTGGTAGATTTTCTGATGAGCCCTAAGTTTACTTTTGTCGGCGTTGGAATCGACCAAGACCTAGCGATGCTTAGAGATGAGCATGAGCTGCACTCCGCTAGTTCGGAGGATCTTGCGGCGGTGGCGAGGAGGAAGTGGCCGGAAAAGTGGACGCATCAGATGCCGGGGCTCAAGACTCTTGCCCGTGAAGTGGCCGGAATTGAGATGGAGAAGAATAAGAGAATTACAGTTAGCAACTGGGCCGAGGAAAACCTCACGGACTATCAAATTGAGTATGCGTTCCTCGATGCATTTGTTTCTTACAAAATTGGTGTTGAATTGCAGGAGGATTTTCAAAGATCAATATTCATGTATTAGCTAGCTAAATCTTTGATTTTTAGATTTATATATTTAATCTATATATAATTCTGTATGTCCAGATCACGTAACTCACAAACAAGTTATAAGATGGTATAAAATCTAAAAGTCATAAGGAACACATATATATATATATGATATACATGATCATGAAAATTTAGATTCAAAAGCTCAAACATTTGGAGCTTTTCATGTGAGTTCAATGTCTCTTTTCACCATATCTTTAGAGAAGGTAATTCAATTGCAAATGCTCTAACTAAAATGACAAGTTTTAATAAACTATCTAGAAAATTTATACATACTTCACTCCCTTATGAAATCAGAGGTTTAGTTCAACTATAAAGAGTTCCCATATGTTAGAAATCTGTAAAGTATGTGAAATGGGTACTACCCTTCTGAACTCACTATCTATACTGCTCTCTCTTTTACATATATTGCAGGATAGACAATGATAGAAAAGGACAGAAACATCATTGACACAACATAAAAGAGGAAAGGAAGCATCTGGATCAGGTCATGTCATCCTTCCTTTTTTCACTTTTCTATCTCATTTAACCTCTTACCTTCGAGTACTGATTACACTATATTCCGCTACAGGATAACCACAAGGTCAAGAAAGAAAAATATTTCCAGTTACATCTTGTATTCTTTTGCAAGACTGATGCAAATTGCTTTTAATTTTTAGAGAAGATAGTGACTTCTAATCACATTCAAGTGGCTAAGTTGTGTTTCGTTTCGACGATCACTAACCATCTCAATGTAATGTAATCCTCATCGTGACAGACTTTTGTTCGACTTGTGCAAACTTGTCGAATACTAATTTGGATCGGTTTGAATAGATTTTGATTAGAATATACTATCTATAGTCTCAAAAGCTTATGTATCTCTCAAGTTTTTTCATCTCATTGTATTTTTAGGGTTTTTCTTGTACATTGGATTTGCAGATGATCAAGCTTTTGAGCTATTACTGGTTTAGGGAGCCAAATATATTTGGCTCCACCAATGGTACTTTAAAACTAAAAACAAGAAGAAGCAAAAGCTTAGAAATTTGATATAATAAAACTTGGGGGTTGCGTAGGTACGTTTTTCTCATGCACATCTACATTTTTACAGGAATGCCCTTAATATTAGTAAATCTAATATACATCAAACCTACCTGGAGTAAAACAGTGTTTAATTGGTCCTGCCTCTTGGGTGAGGCTGCCTCACCCAAGAATTTGTCATATATAAATTAAAGTTAGTTTGAATCCTATTCCTAAATGAATTATTAACCAGTCCCCAAAACTTTTCCTACGTGTGAAGGGATTTTAATTAAGGCAACAAATATTCCAAAAACCTATTAAAAATTAAAATAATACTATTTGAAAAATAAAAGAGAGAATTTTATAAAGGCCCCTAACGTTTCTCAAAGTACTGGTTTGAACCCCTATCAAATTACTGTGTCAAAATGGCCTCAACCTTCAGGTTTTGTTTCATTGCGGCCCCCTATGACTAACTTGGTCTTTAACTTTTCAAAATCGTTAAATATTATGGGTATAATAGTAATTTCAAGTTCATTTAAGTTGAAAAAAAATGCTTGTACTTGGGTTCGAACTTGGGTCTCCGAAAACAAGAGACTAAGCTCATACCACTATATCACAAGACAATTATGTTCTATTTTCTAACTAAATTTATTTTTATACTTTAAACCGTTGCCCATCCTTCCATCATCCTTCATATTTTCTCCGGCCTCGAGCGTAAAAGAAGTAGTCTGCCTAATTTAGATCAAGCCCGTTAAATAAGAATGCCTAACGAGGCCGTCTCCGATCTTCAATCCCCGGTAAACCAAAAAGAATAGAGAAAACTTTTTTATTACAAAAGAAAAACATGGCTACGAGATCGATGTGGCGCGCCAAAACGAGGCTGCTCCTCGCGGCAATAACGGCCGGCATGGACGCCGGTGCCGCTATAATTATGACCTCTGACGATCCAGCCAGGCTCTCATGCTCACCACCATCCGTCCGTCCCCGTGGAGGGAAGCTTGAGAAGCTTTGATTCTGATACTGTTTCTTTCAATATTTGATTCATCAGTTCCGATGATGAATGATGGGAAACAGGGCCGGGCCTGACAGCAGGCCGAATGTGCCTTGGCACAGGGTCTCAGCTAATCAGGGGCCCCAAAAAAAATCCTATATATGTATATTTGTGTTCAGGCCTCATACGGCTTTAATAAAACAAAACAAAAAAGTTGACAAACTTAATTTATTAAATGTACGGGCTTGTTGGACTAACTTTGGTTTCTTTAAAAAATAATTTGACTTTTCCAATTCCTATCCAATTTAGATTAGGATAGTTTTAATTAAAACTAAAATAAACTAGGATTCTCTGGGTTTCTCCTATGTCGAGACAGACATAAACGTCTCCTAGGTTCTGCGTCGATTCGACGACTTTCTGGCGCTCAAGGATTAGGGCCAATCTTTGCAACTTCGTGATTCAAATCATCTCGTTGTGATATTCAATCTGAATCAAATTCGTGATTCAGATTCAATTCAAGTTCCACTGAAGTTTGAAGGTTGAGATTTTGGGAATATGGATTTGAAGCTTAAATACGATGAAGCAAGGTTATGATTTTTGTTTCAATCACTCTGTTATAGTGCTAATTAGTGTTGCAAATCTTGCAAGTATATATATATATATATATTTCCTATTCAGTAATCAAAATTTTGTATTTATTGTTATTATAGTGTATCTGGCCCTAAAAGGAAATATGAACCAGGTTGTAAAAGAAAAGGAAAAAGAAAAAGAAGCCAAAAAACAAAAAGGGGAGATTCAACGGCTTTTTATAAAGAAAATGGCAGATTGTTCAGGACCTTCAGGTAACGAAGACTTACTTCAATTTAATGATACTGTTTTTGAAGATGTTGCTCCAAATTTTAATGATGCTGATGTTACTGAGGAAATTAATGAGGAAGAACCTAGAGAATAGGGATTAGAAGGTAATGGTGTTGACCTTGATGATGTTATAATGAAACTCTAGGGAACTTGAATGATAATGTTAAGGAAGATGATGGTAAAATTGTCAACATATATGATCTGAGAGTTTGGGATAATCTTTCCCCCAAGTGGAAGGATTTATTAGTAGAGAAAGGGCCTGTGAGGGATGTTTTGGTTGGAAAAACTCCAAGAGGTCTTCCAGGAACTAGGCGATTTTCTTCTAAATTCTACACCAAATACTTATCGAATGGTGAGAAACATCACAGAGATTGCCTTGTGTATTGTATTGATCTGGATAAAGTGTTTTGTTTCTGTTGCAAGCTGTTTAAGATGAAACCCCAGGGGAGTAATTTGGCACATGATGGAATAAATGATTGCCAATTGGTGCTTTATGTTACTTAGTTTTCCTCTTTATGTTGTATGAAGGGTGCTTTTCAGCTCATTGGAATTGTTATAATTAGTTGTTAATGAGAATGTGGATAATTTTAAAATTTAGAGCAGTGAATCGACTAGGTAAAGGGCCACATTTTAATATTTTGCACATGTCTTCTAAAATCTCAGGCCGGCTCTGATGGGGAATGGCTGTTTAGTTCACTAATGCTATCTTATTAAACAAGTAGCTTGTGGATGGAAATGTCTGTTGAGTGGGGCTGTAAAGAAATAGAATTTGCTTACATATTCATTTACAGCTTTTAGTATTTGTTTACTGCTATAAAGCAGCTTATCACCAAAGTTTTGGCAGCCAAAAGCTGAAGCATGCAAGTAAGAGCAGCTTTCAAAATATAAGTGCTTATTGACCAGTTTTGCTTATAAGCATATATAGTCATGCCAAACACAACTAGTAAAAATGTCACAAGATATGAACTGTTCCAAAATTACTTGAAAAATATTAATGAAAATAACTTTGAAATCAGATTGTAACAAGGCTAAGCCATTATTTCACTTTTTCAGCAGTGATAAAAAATCAATACTGGCTACATAGCTAGCTATGCAGGGAGCATGCTTAAGCACTTCTCTGCAATATGGTAATTAACACATATAAGCTTCACAGATTGCATATTTGATTTCCTCATCAGTAAATACGGTGCCGTCTTTCGGAGGCCAGACTGACCCAACTTTACTAGTAATTTCCTTTGGAAAATCAATCCCAACTTTGTTTCCCAGATCACGCAATCCATCAAACTGCCTTAGCTCCGCTTTCTTACAAACCCTAGCCGCCAATTCACCGATTCCCGCTCTCATCTTCATGAATGAATCTCCCACTTTAACGCTGAAATTTTTAGTATAATAATTTTCCAGAGCCAGGACCTTTGAATCAATGTCCATCCCGACAAAGAAGTACTTTTCATTACTTAAGAGCTGAAGGCGAAGAGCTTTTGGTATCGTACCTGCGAAGTTAACAATCAGGCAACGATCTTTAGCATGCAGCAGCAACAGCTTAGGTCCAGATGATAATTGAGCGTCATTCGACTCATCAAAACCTTTCAAATCCACAGCAACAAGCCCAGGTTGATCGCTAATCTGGCATACAAGTTCATCTATTCCCATTTCCGTGACAGATAAGTGATCCACCAGTCTGACCTTAACGTCGGTGCGGTACAGTTTGATGTCGTACAACCCCATTTTGGATAAATATTTCAGAGGGATCATTTTCTTCAGCCAAACAGATCATATATGACATTTACATATAATTTTCTCTTAGAGCTAGTTTCTTGTGCTGGCTTTGACTAGCTAGGCTGTATATTTATAGACCGCTAGAGTTAGGGCGCCTTTTCATTTAACTAGCTATCTGGGAACTCTTCGCGAACATTTACTTCTGATCAAACATTATTCACAGGCTACAGCTACCAAGAATATTGGTGCGGCTCTATGTATGAGATCTTAATAAGGTTTGTGCGTCTCGAGAGGAATCCGAAGGGTTCAACCTTCTTCATTTTAGCTGAACCAATATTCAGGCTGGAAGTGCTCAGATCTAGACTGTTTAGCCCACGCCCAGAAAACATTTGGTGGTATTTAGCTTTTAGTTTAGCCTTTTCATCCAAGAGATCCTGTTCTCATAACTTATTTAAACTCATAAAAATTTTAAATTTTTTATCTGAACTTGAATTATTATTATTTTTGAAAAACTTTAAAAAGAATATTAACCGAACTTTAAAAAATCACAAAACTCATATGAACTTAAAAACATTTATCTAAACTTATCTAAACTAAACTCATGATCAGAACTTCAAAAATTTATCTAAACTCGATCATCTAAACTGAGTTGAATTGAAATACATAAATAAAATGAACTGAACTAAATTGAAATGAACTGAAACATATATGATCATTTCCAATATATTTGAAATTCATTAATCAAAATTTAACATAGTACATTTAATATTAAAATTCACTGAAATGGGCTGCATTGAAATATATAGATAAACAGCTGAACTCAACGAACCTGAATTAAACTGAAATAAATATTATCGATTTCAATATATTTGAAATTAAAAATATAACATAATACATTTAATATTAAAATATATTGAACTGAGATTGTGTTTGACTTTTTTTTTTCTTAAGCAAACCATCGTAGATGGGAGGATTATTCATGGCTCCTCAACCGAAAATAGAAAAACAAAATATAACATAATACACATAAGACCAAAAAGGTCTTTGTGGCTACAAGTTGCCCGAAGGGTATTCTCCGCAAGTGGAGTCGATTTGAAGCATAGCATATCAAAAGAACTGAAAATATAATAGCAAAGCTAAGAAAAACTGGAAAGGGTATGAAAAGATAGTGGTCATCACCAACTGTACTTCCAGACTAATCTGAGACTAACTAGCTGGCTACGAATTGGCTATAGTATCGGACTGTGACATGAATCTGCACTCACTTCCTAATTAGTCTCTTTGAGCGTGATTACGATCTCCAACTAATGTAAGAGACTTCAGAGGTTGTTTGTACAAACACAAGACATCAGTAGGCTGCCTAACACGAACTAAGCTGATGAATCAAAGGATTCACAACCCAAACGGTCTACAAATCTGAATCTGACAGAGGCGCCGAAATGTAAGTTAAAAAACTACCCCGACTTGGATTTCTCCTTTCTGCGAAAACAGATCAAAGGCCAACAGAGCTTAGCCAAACAAAAAGGTCTCATCAGAAAAGCAAAAAATTGGCAGACAAACCCACTCGACCAATAGTTGAGCAAAAGGACCCTAATTTAGACTATACTCCCTTTCAAAAAACTGAAAAATAAACTACACTACTAGATAAAACCTAGAAATAAAGACATAAAAATAAATAAATAAAAAATAAAATAAATAAAAAAAGAGAAAAAGGAAAAAGAATTAAACCCCTCTGTCGGAGATGGCGGCGGAGCACAGCGGCAGACTCCGGCACGGTGGAACTGCGGTGGCGCGTGTCCTACACGCGCAGGTACCGGCGGACACGTGAAGCGCGTCCTGATACCTGAGAACGCGCCGGGCAGAGCCGCGCGTCGCCAACGCGTTGGGCTCTGCCTGAGCGGCGCGTGGCGGAGAAAGCAGCGCGTGGCAACGCGGCTTATGCCTCTTCTTCCCGGCGGCTGTGATCCGGCCAGTCCCCTCCTCCTGGTGGTGCTGGCTTCACCCTATCGGAAGCTTCGATGTCGATGGCGTCGGACGTCGGACGTCGTTGCAGATCTGGAGCATCGGATTGTCGATCGGGCAGATCCTCGCCGGTGTGGACCGGGGATGTCTGCAAACAGATCGAGATTGGGTCGCCGGTGGTTTGACGCCCCAGATCGACGCCGATCTGGTCCACCGGCAACCTGAAGAGCAAGGGTTCCGCCGTATCTGGACGGAGGCAAGGGGGGTTCAAGGGTATAGGGGGGTGGTGGGTGTTTGGAGAAGAACTAGGGTCGGGGTGGGGAGGTCACCACCGGTCCGGCGAGAGGCGCCGGCCGGTGCCTCCCCGGCGAGGTTGAGTTGCAGGTGGGGCTGCTCTGTAGAGAGAAAGGGGGTGCTCTGCTCACCGCTTGCTCAATGTCTCGTGTTTGACAATTACATTGTTTGGTTTCTTATTTTGATCTATCTAAAATATGTTCAGAAAACTCAGATAATTTTTTCACTGAAACAAAACAGTAATCATCAACTAATATATCTAAAATAAACAGAGAATCATACAAGTAGCCTTGAAATGTAATCTCCGCATATTAAATTTTTGTTTATTTATTTCATAATAAACTAGATATCGTGCATACGAGAATTAAGGCTCGGCAGCCCTAGATTATAGAAGATTCAAAAGTTTGCCCCAGAGAACATCACAAAAGTGTACATAGATGAGATGTTAATCGGTAGATAGCATCAAAGTTACGGCATGTGTGGTGCCATGAGATGGGCCTGAGCAGCATCAAACTCGTTCTCCATTGCAACAACCTCGTCTTGATGACGCTGCCTCAGCGCCATTTCCTCCTCTAGCTGCCTGCTCTTCAAAGCCTCCATCCTCTGTTCATGCAGCTTCACCAGCAACTTCCTCTGACTAACAAACTCCTCCATTTCTTTGCCTTGGAGTGTCACGGACTTCACCAGCGAAATTCAAAGGTCACATATGGAACAAATAATCACCAACGACTAGAATTTGAACACAAGTATATAGACAGGCGCTCGACTAACTGACAATATAATCAGTCGCTTAAATTAGAAAGACTACCCGTTCGATTCACTACATCGCGAACGCGAATCACGTAAATCGAACGCCTAATCTCAAACTTTAGCGACTGGGGGGCTTATGGTGTATACCCACCAAACTCGATCAGCCCAAATAAGCACAAGAAGCCCGAAAGGCATATACGGCTACAGTCAACAGAGGAAGGCTAAAGAGCGGCCCAGTTAACATAAATTAGGGACCAAGTAAACACAATACCATGAAACGGGCGGCACGATCACCCACAAGTAGATAAATACGGAGTGATCGTGTAGAGCCAAAATCGGGAACAAGGCATTATAAAAAGAGACAGACCCATTATGAAAGAGGTAAGCACACTCAAGTTGAGAATCTAGATTCATAAAAGCAGATAGCTAACTTTAGCATCGGAGCTTTTCCCTAGAGACTTTCCGGGGATATTTTGCAGGTTCATTGCCGGACTGTTTGGGTGTCAATCATCGGAGTGAAGAAAGGAGAATCACATCAGTTTGTTTTTATAAAAATTACTAGAAACTAAGAGTTTAACTTATAATGTGAAATTTAACAATGTTTTATATATTTGACTTATGATTTTAATATTCGACCTTTTTTATAATTATAATAATAATCACATACTAATTATTTTTAATTGCGTTAAAATTCATAAATTGATATTATTACATATAAGTGATGAAGCAAAATAGATCATGTCCTTTGATGTCATTTTACAAGAAACCACATTAGCTATCAGCTAATTTTACCAAACACTTTAACACAATCCGCTAATGCAATCATCTAGTCAAAACAGCTAATACAATCAGCTGGTCAAAACAGCTAATGCAATCAGCTATCAGCTAACAGCTAATCGCCAAACACCCCCAAAAGCTTTTCAAACACCAAGAAGATCTGATTGACCAGTCAATTGTCCATATTTAACCCAAAAAGCTAAACGTTCTTCAAAACACTCATCACCAAACGGGGCCTAAAGATAGTAGCGGTCAAAGTTGTCTCAGTTTGACTTTGAAAAGTCAAAATAAGATACTTTGGCTTGGATGGAGGGAGTATATTTTACTGAACTAAATTGAACTATACTGAAAATAAGAATTAATTAGTATGTCTAAATTAACCTAAATTTTATCAAATCATATTTTTATTTAACTGAAATAAACTGAATTGAATTAAATTTAATTGAACTGATATGAACAACTAAGCTTAAGAGAACAGGGCCTACCATGCATGATAGTAAAATCAAATATAATTTTTAGCATCATTTAAATTATATTAATATACAATATTGAATAGAAATGAATTGAATTGAATTTAAAAATCAAAATCATTGAACTGATTTGAAATGAAAACAATCATGTTTACTGAGTTGACCTCACTTAAGTAAATTAATTTACTGAACCGAACTAAACTGATTTTAAAAAATTTATCTGATTTTATTTGAACTGAAAAACATTTATCTGAACTACAACAATTTAATAGAGCCAAAAAAATAGTCTAAGCTCATCTAAATTGAAAAAAAAAAAAAAAAAAAACTCAAATAAGATATGGGAAACATGACCTTAAAGGTGAATGTACTAATTCAACCCCTAAATTTTTGATCCAATTCTAAATAAACATTTGAGACCTGAGAGTATCACCAATGACAATGATTTCGTGGCCTGTTTTAACTTTGATGAAAATTAGATAAAAACTAACTATCAACACTAAAATAAAATACTTAATGTTCAACCCCTAAATTTTCATGTTTAAAATTTCAAATATAATATGTAATCTATCAATTGATAATATCTGTTGGTTGGTTATAAAATAAAATAAAAGGGTAATTAATTATTCTTCAAACTTAACCACAGTCATTTTAGATGTGGAGTTCTACTTGATGCATCTATAAAAATTAAAACACCATTTTGAAGATGCTAGAGCAATGGGGTTGCCGTTCAGATGTTTTTGCAAGTTTTTATTGGTTTGAGGCAAATGCTATAAATTAATACTAGCTAGTCAATGCATGCATATATAGTAGACAAAAATTCCGCTTTTCTAGATTGTCTCTTTAGTTTTCTATGCTACTATCAGTTGAATGGAGAAACACATTCTGCATACGTACCGTCTGATTAATTACGCACCTTTAAAATGACCATTGAATTACTTGTGATGACAAAAAAACTATATATAGACCAAGCCATTCATCTGTACTGTTCAACACTTGCAACTTTTTCTTCCACCAAATTAGCATGAGTTCCTCAATCGCTTTTTCTCCATCGATCATTCATCTCAGCATTGGAGGGAAGAAGTTCAGCACAACGGTGGATACGCTAACCCTACGGGAGCCCGATTCGATGCTGGCGGCGATGTTTAGTGGCCGGCACGATGTAAGCGGTCAGAAGTCCGAGAATGGAGAGATATTCATCGATAGGGATGGAGAGCATTTCCGCCACATCTTAAACTGGCTGAGAGATGGTATTCTACCCATCATGGTTTATCGTGATTCTATGGAGCTGTTGCGAGAGGCTGAATATTTCCAACTCGTTGGCTTAATTAATGAAATCAAAGCCAACAATGTTAGAAGCAAAGCCTCATTTGCTGGTTCTGATCTTACTCAGTTTGATTTTATCAGATACTCGCAGTCGTCGAACAAAAAAGTTTTATTGCAGCTACATGGAGTTAATCTTCCAGGCATTGATCTTTCTGGTCTTGATCTTAGTGGTGCGACGTTTAGTGATGCAAATTTGAAGTGTGCAAATCTGAAGGGTACGAATCTGGAGGGTGCTAATTTGGAAAGAGCTATTCTGACTGATGCTAATCTGGAAATGGCAAACTTGGCTCAATCATATCTGAGCGGAGCAAACCTGGTTAATGCAAATATCAAAAATGCCCATTTGAGTAAAGCTAAAATTGGTTGCACAAATTTGAAGGGTGCAAATCTGAAAGGTGCTTATTTAGAAGGAGTTGTTATTGATATTGATACGAATTTGAGGAATGCAAATCTGGAGGCTACTAATCTGTTAGGTGCGAAGCTAACCTTCAGCTACAGCATGGAAGGCATGAATTTGGCCAGAGCCAATCTGAAGGGTTCGACTATAAGATTCGTTTGTTATTATGGAATGGGGCCTTGTCTCTTGGATCTCAAACTGGTTGCTTCGAAATTTGGAATTTCCATTACTGGTGCGATTCTAGACTGTGTGAATCTAATTCAAATCTAATTGTAGGAATCCAAATCTGTATTACTTTCTTCTGTAAAATGTACTGAAACCTTTTATATATATATATATATATATATATATATATATATATATATATATACCAAGGTCGCAGTTGCAATTATATCATGACTGTTGAGGACAAACAGATTAAGATTAAAGTTCAACTAAATTGTGAAAATATAACATTAATTACATTAAATATTAATATACTGAAATGAGTTGAAATGAAATATACATATATCAAGTGAAATGAAATAAATATGATTATTTTCAATATACTGTATTTTACATAATACATTTAAAACTAAAATATACAAAACTGAGTTGCATTTAAATATGTATATAAACTAAATTGAACTGAAATAAATATGATCAATTTCAATGTTAATGATTCTGGTCATGTTGGCTAAACATATTGAACAGAGTTGAACAGCCAGAAATCTGAGAAGGGATACATATTTATCGACAGGGATGGAGAGCATTTCCGCCATATTTTAAACTGGCTTAGAGACGGTACCGTGCCGATGATGGAGTATCGTGATTACATGGAGCTGTTGCGGGAGGCTGAGTATTTCAAGCTTGTTGGCTTAATTGACGAAATTAAAGCCAAAAATGTTGGACTGCTTGATGGAGGAAAAGCCACATTTCTTGGTTCTGATTTGACTCGATTCGACATCATCAAATGCGCACAGTCGTCGCATGAGAAAGTTCTGTTACGACTGCACGGAGTTAATAATCTTCCAGGTATATATTGATCTCTCTGGCCTTGATCTCAGTGGTGCAACGTTTACTCATGCAAATTTGAAGTGTGCAAATCTCAGTGATACGAATCTGGTGGGTGCTAATTTGGAAAGTGTCTGGTGCTAATTTGGCTCGAGCTAATCTGAGAAGCGCAAATCTGAGCAGCGCAAATCTGAGTAACGCAAATTTGCAGTGTGCTAATCTGGGTAGTGCGAATATAGAAATGGTTCATTTATCTCAAGCTAATTAATCTGAGTAACGCAATTTTGAATTGTGCTAATCTGAAGTGTGCTAATCTAACTGGTGCTAATTTGGAAAGAGTTACTCTGTCTGGAGCTAATTTGACTTATGCTAATTAATCTGAGTAGTGCAAGTGTGGTTGGTGGGCTAATTTGTCTGAAGCTTCTCTGATTAAAGCAAACTTGAGTCACGCAAACATCAAAAATGCAAATCTGACTAAAACTAAAGTGAGTAGCACAAATCTGGTTGGTGCGATTCTTGAAGGTGCCAATTTACAAGGAGTTATTGTGGATTGTAATACGAATTTGGGGGATGCAAATCTGGAGGGTGCGAATATAACATTTGGCTACTGCAATATGAAATGCACGAACATGGCTAGGGCTAATCTGCAGCATGCTACTATAAATATTTCAAGTTCTTTCTTCATTCCATATAGGAGGAGCCCTGATCTGAGTGATCTCGAAAGGGCTGCTTTAAAGCTTAGAGTAACCATGACTGGTGCGAATTTAATCAATGTTGATCTGATATAATCAGTGTTGTCGTGCAACGTATTCAAAGTTTGTGTTTTGATTCCTAAACTTGATTTTTTATTTATTTATTATATTGTGAATGTATATTAATTTTTTAATATTGAATTAGAGGCGATATATAAATTGGAAGAAAGAAAAAGTGTATATCTTGTATTAAAATTCATCGATGAATGTGAAAGCTTTCAAATGAAAATGTTTATAACCAAATTAAAGTATATTGAAATATACAATCTATATTCACAAACACAGAAAAACAAGGAAGTCCTTGTGTTGCAATTTTCTACAAATTTAAAGATTCAAGCGCGGCGGATGCGCTATTTCTCTTCCTGAGCATACTCCTACTTATTATATAATCTACTAGGTGGGGTGCCGCACGTTGTGCGGCTTAGCCCGTAAAAACAAATAATACAAAATTATAAAATTTTCATATAACACTAATAAAACAGTAAATGTGTATTCATCTAATTTTTAATCCTATCTCATGATAATAATTTAGTAATTCTAATTTATTTGGAAAAACCACAACCGCTAAAGTATAAAGTGACTACTGCAACTTTCTAAATAGTCCTTATTACATCATTGTCACCCAATGCATTAATAGTTGAACCAATCATTTGAGCGTAGGAGTTGGCTTAGAACATTTGCGCCTTTGTATTTGATGAACTATCTGCATCCTCTATCATGTGAGGACAGTATTGAGAGCCCGGAAAAATGCCAAAGTCGTTCTTATTCTTTCAATGTTTCTTTCAATGTTGACACCATAGGATCCACGTAGCCACCTAATACGAGGAGAGCATCAAACAATTAGTTGATGTATGGGAGAAAAAGTCTTAGCCCGCAATAACGGATGTTCTTTTTTACTTTCAAAAAAGTAGAGCAGCATTAATTTATAAGAAGAGAAAAATAACTAATTCATTGGCTTAAGGAGACATAACCAGATAGGCGTAGTTAATTAGGACTACCCGAAAGGATGATGAATTTCCAGGCTAAAGTTGAAACCTAGCTTAAAGCTCATTCAGCCCAACTAACTTCAAATTAAATGTAACATGTCGTTACTATAACTCCCAACGTACATGACTACGAAACAAGGGAAAAAACTATCATGAGGGATCATATATAATATCATATCCATGTAGTAAACTTCATGAAACAACATTAAATCTCTCAAAAGCACAGGTAATGACAGTTAATAGAGATAAGAATGTATTGTACCAAGAAAACATTCGTCTGAACTGCACAGTTCTGCAAATCCTTCTTTCTCTGCCCGTCAATCTCACCCAAAATAGTTCGCACAGAAAAAGGATGCAAGGAAAACAGCAAAAGGATAGATATGTAACCATGGTCCATATCCCTCCCTAAACCCTTTAAATGACAGCAACTATTTTATTCATAAAAAGAAAAAGAAAAAAAAGAGAGGCTATGTCATACCTAAGTCTGATCAAATCCTGAACACAGTAGATACTTGATCCAATAAAAACTGTAGCAAAAGATATAAATTGTAAAAGGTGGCAATGTTATAATATTGTATGATCTGAATCATTAGGCAAAAAAGAAAGTGAATGAAGTCACCAGAATACATTGACAGACTGCTTCCAAATGCAACCATTGTTATATTTGCATCAACCATCTAGCAATTAAAATTTTACATTCATTCTGCATCAATAAACAGAAAAAACTTATTAACAAGTGCTCGTCTTTTTGTATTATGCAACTCATTCATTTGAAATTACAAAAGTCAAGTCAATTCATGTTCCGTGTCAAACACATTGTATGTAATAGCTGTCTCAAATTCACGGGTAATTGCAATACAATACCAAGTAAAAATATACTACAAGTATGAACATTAATTCTCTACTATAAGTTGTGAAAGCTCCGGTGATCCAACTGTGGGTCCTTTTTCAATAACAGGAAACAAGAAAAACTACACAGTAATGCAGTCATAGAAAATAACCTGAAGGTGATAGTTGATACATCACTAAAAGATGCAAGAAAAGAATAACTATACCAAATCTGTAAGTAAAAATACACAATGCATTCACTAATGCAATTAGTAAAAAACGCTTGTATCAGGGATCAATCTAAAAATTATCATATCAGCTTTTAAAACTGATTCTTGCCTAAAAAACTTACAGTTCTAACCCCTTCTCTCTTTGTAGAACATCTAATGATTAGCTTGTAAGTAAAACGCATAATGAAGCATGGACCAGTTCCTTGTAATCTTAGTCATGGTGACAAAAGGCCAGACTTGGGGAAAATATATGCAATGGACAAAAACGCCATTCTAAGAAAAAAGAATACCACTTACAAAAGAGTTAAGGTACAACACGACATTATCACCAGCTTTAAAACCTTTCACACCCTGTCCAATTTCTACAGCATCCTTTGCTATTCCAACCACCCCAAAACCAAAGGAGACAAATAACTTTGTCAGCAATTGAGCAAACTGAAAAAAAAGTAATTGAACATCATTAAACAAGTAGTTTATCAAACAAAATGATGCCTTACATGTGTAAGTGATATTGTCTGAGCTATGTTATCTGAAGCCTGCAAGTAAACGAGCAATTTGTGAAATTATGAAAGAAAGAAAATCACAGAAAAACAATTGTACAAGTTAACTCGGCCAAGAACACTTTTCTTCTTCTTGCCTGTAGAAAATAAATTACAATAAAACTGACACAGTGCACTTTACCTAAGATCTTTTACAATAACATTGCATTACATTGTGTTGCAATAGTATGAATATGCAAACATAACTTAAACCAAGAGCAATAAATGAACTTAAAATGCACTAAGAAATGTAAAGAACTTAACTTCAAAGATTTGCTCAGCGCGAATGTTGCACGGGGCAAAGAGTTGTGCCAACTTGTAACCCTGCAATGAAAAAAATAAACGAACACAAACACATCAATAAACAAATTGGTACACACACATATTACACAGTTCTTCTTTGAACAGAATACGATGAGATCAAAAACATTTTTCCTGCAAACCATTTCAAACAAAAATACTGCTAACCATTCGAAAAACAAAAAGAAAGACACAACAGAGAGTGCATACTACAAAAGGTTGAGGTCGGCCGGCTTACCACGGCTATGTTCCAGTCATAAATCACACCTTACATAAACAGTAAACTAAAAGGAGCCATAAATCACACCTTACAAAAGCAGTAAACTAAAAGGAGACTCACCGATGAATTTCTGCAATTTGCCAGCCTGCAGTCTCCACAGGTATCTTCACACGTCCAATTCTCCTTCACATTATTGCTGTGAATGGCAGAAACAAATGTTGTTGTCCTATTTATCTGCAATTTTAAGCCAGGGTTGAGGACATATCGTTATATTTTAATTCCATTTCATATGCTACCGAACAGACTAAATTTAAGGTATATGATGTAAACAAAACTGATGAGAAGCCAAAACACAGACTAATTTATATTTATTGTCAAAACTGGTTTTGTTAGTTCATAACCTTGTGCCAACAAAATGTTAGATTAAGAACAGGTTCAAATCATACATCTAGTGCCTATTCAAATCATGGTTCAGGAATTTAAACAAACACTTTGTGTGCATGAACCTGAACCACAAAGAAGAGAGAATTATTGTAGTAGCAACAAAAACAAGATACGCCGAGGTTGGCGAAAAATAACAGTAGCAGTAGTGAGTAGGAGAAACACAATTGAAGAATCTAAGATGATATGAATTGGGGAAAAGCATGAAGCATAGAGGTGGATAAAGATGGGAGCGGATAAGAGGACACGTACCTGAGGAGGGGTCGACACGTACATAGCTTTTGGTCAAAATGATCAGGCCGATTGAAAACGGGGAACTGGCAGAAAAGGTTTATCTACGAAGGAGAAAAGAGAAAGAAGTAACGAAGAGTAATTATTTGGAACCTGGAGTTGACTGGGTACTGTCCTAAAACAGGCCCATGGCCATAATTTAGTGCACTTTCAACTTTTATATATATATATATATATATATATATATATATATATATATTATAGTAGATTTATGCATGTTCAATATTTCACCTCCCTTTATTTATATATCCACGTACGATCCGGAGGCTTGTGCTTAATTGATATTGTATAAATACGTTATGTAGATGATTTAAAAGTTGATAAATTTAATAGAATACACTAAAAAAAAGGTATATTCACCATACGGATGCTTTAGGAAAAATATGACATGTAAAATAAAGAAGAAACTTTAAAAAGAAAAATATACGTACCTAAACTCAATAGAATTAATTAATTAATGAGATCGTGGAACTGCATTACCTAAACGCGGGAGAAAAAAACAACACGCATACTACCTGATTAATTTTAAAAGGATTAACTATATCTTGGATTTAGTTTTTTTTTTTTTTTTGTATTTTAAAAAATAAGATAAGATAGACTAAACTAATTATCGATTTTGAGAAATCTTAAGTCGATCGGAGAAATCATCGGAAGATATTGAATTTGAGTAAGAAGAAGCAAATCTTTAAGTCATTTTAAAATATTAGCGTTAGGAATCTTTCAAAAAAATTTATAACAATTAAAATGGATTAATTTAACGTAAATATGAATATAATGAAACAAACAAAATAAAAAATAAAATGAATCAAATTTAAACAAAATGGAAAAAGACAATAATTTTTTAAAAATTTGAAAGTTGGGTAATTTTGGTAAAATTTGTATAAAGGGTAGTAATTATTTAATTCAATTTTACTTAATATATATGATTAGCTAAATTAATACCTCATTTCAATATTAGTATAGTTCATTTTTTATTTAAACCGCATCCAGTACAGTTCATTTATACTTAGTACTAATTTTTTTAATTTGATTAAAAAGGAAATATTTAAATTAAAGGTAATGAAGCTAAATTTACTTTTATGAAGATAAATTAAATTGAACTAGTACTTAGCCAAATTTGAATAAACAAAACTGTCAAGTTTCTCCACGCGTGCAAGGAGAGTTAATTACTTTAGTCCCAACTAGTTTTTGAATATGACAATTATGACACCAATAATAATGTCACCTAAATGTGCGGCTTATTCCTACACTAATCCAATAATTACACCCTCCTTTTTAGATGTGCTACCCAATTTATTGTTGTTACAATATTTATTTATCTATTGGCTTACCATCAAGGAAGTCACGGCGCACTTTTAAGGCGTGGCGTTGGTCGACTGCCAGGACGACTAGTCGTTACGGCGCTTACGTTGCGGTGTTTACGGCGTTTTGGTAATATATTAAACTATAGATATATTTAGGATGTATATTTAAAAATTATACTGAAATATTTATCCTACTATTATAATTTAGAAAAAAAAAGTTTAATTTTAATATAAATGAGAGTAAACTCGTTTCTAACATTTTGAGATGTAAGATATTAGACCGCAACTAATTGGTCTTCTATTTAATAAGGTTTAAGTATGTTTTTAATTAGGTAAAATTTTAACTTTTTTTAGTTCAAATATTTTAATTACTTTGCAAAATTCACCAAAACAACGTTGTTTAGATGTTTTCGTTAAAAAGGCGCCAAAAGTCACGGCGAACAGTTGCGGCGGGGAAAATTTTCCGCCATGACGACTAGTCGTCCATTTGGCGGGTCTCGGCGGACGCCATAACTTCCATGCTTACCATAGATGTCCAGATTCAAACATTATAACATACGATATACATTAGAATTAAGCATTAAACAGTTTTTGTCACATTTAATTTACTTTAGCAATTTATTTATCGTACTATATTATAATTTATATTTTTTATTTTATAATAATCTATTGTTTAGTATAAAAATCATGTTATAATTTAAATGGAAACTCAAGGATAGAAAAAAAAAAAGATACGACTTCTTCCAGAAAAAGAAAAGAAAAGAGACTACAACTAAAACTCTAACTCGTTTGTAGATAAGAATCATCACATTTTTTTGATAATTGAATTAACAAAATGTTATCTCTTAAATCAATATGAAATCATTTGAATATGAGTAGATTAACATGTATTTAAAACAAGGGTATAATTAATGTGATTACCATAATCCTATCCAACATTAATAACAGAGATATAACTAATGTGATTACCATAATTATCCTATTCAAACGCAGAATTCTATGGGAATCTGGCACTTGTTAGAAAAACGCTATATATATATATATATACCATCCATCAGTTGAGCAGATTAACACAATACCAAGAAGCGTGCAGTTCCGTTCGGTAATGGATATTCCATCCCAACTCCGTTTGAAAATGGGAATTTACGACATCCAAATCGACGGGGTTACGATCAAAGCAACCCTAGTAGAATTTAAAACATCATCCTGCCCACATGATTTTTCCTCACTGGAAACAGCAATTTCTGAGTTCAAAACTCACATCCAAACCGACTTACCTGTCGTAGGGGTAGATTTCAAGCCATTTGATGAAACAATCTCGGATGATGATGCCCTTCTTTTGTTGTACACTATGGATCGTTGCTTGGTTATTAAACTGCATATGCTCTCTTATGTTCCTGCAATCCTTGGCCAGTTTCTTAGCGACAGGAGTATCTGCTTTGTTGGATTTAAAATCGATTCGCATTTATGCAGATTAGGATCAAGAGAATCTCGCTACCATTATAGATCGCATTACAATCACTTGACTGGAAAGGGAGCTGAAGTCCGGAGTTTGGCTGCCGCAGTTCTTCAGAATCCCCAGCTCACCAAATGTGCTGATGTCTTTGAGTTGGCTACTAAAACCGGATTGATTGAGATGAAACGGGCTGATGAAGCCAGCAAGCCGTCTGATTGGACTGCTCCATTCTTTTCAAGGGAAGAAATCAAGTATGCAGTTCACGACGCTTATTACTGTCACAAGATTGGAAATAAGCTGCTCGGCATGCTTTAGATCTCGTTTTCTTGTTTTTGTTTGTTTTTCATCATCATCATGCTTGATCTGTTTCAGTTTCCTTTGAATTGTTTCTACTCTTATCTCTAGCTTTTATTAATCCAATTATCTGTGATATATGGGTTTCATATGAATTTTGCTTTTATATGTGCACTTTTCCAGCAATCAATTCATTCATGTTATGTTTACGCTGCAACGTCACAGGTCATCAACTCATATTCTTACCCAATCAAGCACGATTTGCATAGACATTTCATCACGAAATTAACTTCTTCATCATGAATTTATTGAAATTACACAGCAAACTTTATTTCTATATCGTTGCTTTTACAGTCAGTCAATAAATAATGATTTTTTTTTTACACACAAGAGTACGCTACGGAAGCTAATAAACTTACAAAAAAGTTTGTTACTTTTCAATTTTTTAGTATTATTTCAGCCTCCAGATTTGGGCCGCGTCCAAGAGCCCAGCAAGGGTTAAACAGTGTGCTATAGGGGACCATAAAGCAAATGTACGGGATTTTGTCTTCTCCGACGGTTTGATTTCCAAATTAGGTATCCGGCGAAGGAAGAAATTCTCAATTCGAATGATTGGTTCGATTTTCTTCGAATCGCTTCGACTCAGAAGTTATCCCAAGACTCAAACTGCTGATTCGAGGAACGAATTGTTCCATCATTTTTATTAGGGTTATTCAAAATTAGACGAACAGGACGAACGATTCTGTTTGGGTGCCGGAGCAATAGCAGGGATTAAGAAATAGCAATTTGATCACAGAGCTGGAGGTGGAGGAACACAGAGACCACAGAGCTGGAGGTGGAGGAACACAGAGTAATAGCAGTTTGATCACAGAGCTGGAGGAATCCAGTTAGGACTGGCAGTGGGTCTCCAATTGGCGGCAACGGGCGTTTACGATTGATTATGCTCTGATTCAGGTATCCATGGAAATTGATCGATCGTCTATAGCTATTGTTTAATTTCATATTCCCCCATTTTTGTGTTCCGATTGTGTAGTTTGTATTCATATAAATTCTGTGCTGCTCTAATTACTTTTTCAGCCAACTATTGGTATCCATGGAAATTTGGTCCATCCTGGAGGTAATCCTGATTCATAGTGCAGCCTTCACCATATATATACCCTGCCTGATGCCTATGATAAGTTTACTTGGTTTTTGCTAGCCCAGAATATGTTTATTAGTTGTATGCCTCTGGTATCTGTATAGATAACATCTTCTTTTGATGTGCAAATACTCAATGCTTCTTGACACTAGAAAATGGTCTTGTACATGATCACGATGATGATGAAGGGACGAACGCGAGTCAGTTTGGTGGTAGTTTTGGTGGAACTTTTTCGGGTAGCTGGATTTTTGTTGGCTGGAACGATTTCGGTGCCTGCCATTTAAATTTGTTGAGCTAAAGTAACTCATGTTTGCTTATGATCTGCAGTATAGGCGACTCACTGGATTTGGTTCCTATTGCAGCATTTCATGGTCGAGGAAAACGAACTGGTAATCTTTCATTAATTTCTCTCTCTCAAACTTTAGAGAAGACTGTAAAACTTGACTCCTGTTGGCTTTCTTCCCTTTTCCCTGATGAAAGCATTGACTTCCGATATAAGTATCATTCTTTTAAATTAGTTTTCGACGATTTATAGGTTTTTATGGAACCTTTCTCCTTGCTTGTTATGATAACGACAAAGAAGAATTCCAGAGCATATGTAAAATTGGTAAGCATTTAGCTTTGCCGCAGTAAATATTTGATTAATTGTTGTACCATCATGTGAATATATAATTTAATGCCTGGAAACTTCTGTGACCCCTTTAGGCACTGGATTTACTGATGTGGTGCTTAAAGAGCGGTCTCACAGCCTTAAATTCCAAGTTATCTCTGAGCCCAAGGTCATTCTTCATAAATCTTCCTTTCAGTTTGAATTTGATTGACTGGTATATAACTTTGTTACTCCTGATATTGCTAACTGATTTGTGAATGCTATTCTACTTCATGATATTGCAGTCTTATTACCGATATTCCGAGAATCTCAATCCAGATGTGTGGTTTGAACCTACTGAGGTAATTGCACTCACTTGCTTCTTTCTCTGCAGTTTTTAGCCCATTATTGTCTCTTTTTACACATGATTTTTGCCTGTTTAGTTAAGTTCAAGCTGGGCAAAATATTCCCTTGTGTTCTTGTATTAAGTTTTGTGCATATTAAACAGAAAATGTTATGTAATCTCATTTTTATACAGAAAGAGAGTTCTCTCTGTATGACATCAGTATGATAATTCCCTGTATCATAAAAAGGATTTTTTATAAGACCTTTTCAGACTTTAACTAAATTTTTTATAAACCCTTTTCATAAAAAGGATTATTCATGGCTCCTGAACCGAAAATAAAAAACACAAACCAAATAGAGTTATATTCTGACTGTAGGTATTGTCTTGTGTATTGAAATATTGCTCCCATGCATTTATTTTGTATATTATTATTAATATTTGTGTGCATTAAGTTAATGGATATGTAATGCTAGGTCTGGGAAGTAAAAGCTGCCGATCTAACCATCAGTCATGTTCATGATGCTGCTACTGGTATTGTGGATTCTGATAAGGTACAAATACAGTTTCCTATTGGGGCATGAGTTTCTTTTCCTCATTGGTAGGTATATTCTAGATATCTGTTATGCCGTATGTAAGGCAGTGTGCTAAGTTTTAGGTGGTCTTCCACACCATCATATGCTCTGATATAATAGCAGATTCCATAAGCTAGAAATCTAGGGCTTCATTCTGACAATAGCTTGTTTGATTCTTTAATATTACACAAATCTTACTGAACTTAAACATGGTTTTTTGTGCTATGCGTAGAAACATGGTTGCTTCCTAACTTCTATTTTTTCAGTTTTAAAGAGGTAATCATGATATATTAAACACTTCCGAGTTCAGAAAGATAAGTTGATGTGGTGTGGTGGCAACTGGTGGGATTAGTAAAGGTTCTGTCTGCTAACAGATCCCAAGTTCGATTCCCAGGAGAGCCGAAACCTTGTTTTCGGGTTTTTTTTTTCATTTTTTGTGCTTATTTTTTTTCCCTCATCATTAAGTGATGGAAAATTATATAGAACATATGCAGAATTTATGTAAAGGGAATTTAAGCGGATTTCAATTTCGGTATTTCTACAAACTATTTTACTTTATTCAATAACGTCTCTCCAACAATATAAGCACCGAACTATGAGATTAAGTAGTCTAAAATTTTTTATTTTTTATTTTGAAAATAAGTAGTCTAAAAACATAATTAAAGCATGTGAAATATAAAATTGTATTATTAAGGTTTTTTTGTGTAAAGGGTGGGAAAATGTTTTTACTTATGTTGCCTGAAAGTTATGAACTTAAAAAAGATTATCTGAACTCATCCGAACTTAAAAAACTTTATCTGAAATTATCTCATTTAAAAAATTTATTAGAACTCATTTGAACTTAAAAAACTAACACTAGTGCAGGAACATAGAGTTTAAGGCGGTTATTTTGAGAATGCAAGGCGGTTTTGAACCGCCGTCTCTGGTTGAGCTGTGCATTGTTGCACGGCGGTTTTCTTGTATTTAAACCGCCGTGTAAATCTAACGAATTCGTTATCCGATTAAGTCCAAATTACGAATTCGTTAAACAATAAAATTGTAAGCCTGACGAACTCGGCCGATTATGAAAGTAATGACATCGTACATTACTTAAAAAGGGGTTAAGATGTTGAAATTCGTTAACTGTAATATGGACATTTACGAAATTGTCTTTAAAACCTGTAGGCTTTCGTCAGCTAAATATTTGAAACGAGTTCGTTTGTTGGAGAATGGGAACGATATCGTAAATCAAGAGCTCTGACGAAATCGTTAGATCGAAAAACAAATGACCGAAGTTACGAGTTCTTTAAAGTTGATGGATGATATGGGTATGATTTACGACATCTGGACATATTTTTAGGTTACGAACCGGGAAGCAACTCGGGATACCCCCTGTCTTGGATGTGGCAAATGGTAACTAATTCGTCATGTGTTAAGATGTTTTAACGAATTCGTTCGTTTGCAAAAACCTTTTTTCCAACCGAAATCTGGGCAGGGTAATGAGCTCGTTAAAGTGCCAGAATATCATTATTAAATTGAATCTGAATATAAATACAGTATAACTTCTACGGGCTAACTTGATTATAAAGAGAATGCATGAAAGATCACGACTTCATTATTCACAAGACAAATACAATACTAGATAAAATAATAAGTGTCGAACACAAGTTTAGTTCTATCATGAACACAAGTTTCCATAAATTAAACTACACTAACAAAACCCCTTGAACTGCCTTAAAGAAAACTACCATCTACATCACTTGTGGTACAAAACCTCATCTGACCACCATCTCCACGCTCGCTGCAAGAAAAAATAACACAAAAGTTTTACATCTATACAATTTATATTATCAAAACAACAAAAACTTTACAAATTCACTACTGGAATAAAATCCAGCATAATAATTTAAATTCCTAAATTTTCAACAATTTCTGTCTCAACACATATTGTGACATTGACAACATTGTTTACATTTAAGTATAACATTTCTTTCTTTACAGCATCATCACAACTCATTCAGAAAGACAACAATTAGATATGCATATATTCCCTTATATGTAACAACAAAGTGATAACTCACTTCATCATCAACAACAATAGAAAGCAAGCATTAAAAGAAGAGAACGAAAAAGTGTTTTCCATTTGGTATCGAAATGAGCTGCTTAATCCAATACTCATCCATGATAAATCGTTTACTCCCAGCCCAAAATTACCACCACTCTCATGCACTATTTTCACCACACAAAAAAAAACATAACTTAAATTTGCTATACATAAAAAGTTTAATGACGAAATACATAACTTAATATTCATGCTTGTACCCAAATACTCAAAACTAGCTATCCCATCTTTTAGCTTAAATTAGTAAGCTGGTAGAAAGCCACACTTCCATGCCCATGATCTCAAACAATTATTGATTCAACAATCTTTGAGAAGAAAAAAACAATTAAAAGAAGATAAAAGATCTAACCCGAGAAGCTCACGGCGAGACCTAGAGAATACTAGGAAGAGAGAGAAGAGAAAACATGTTGGCTTAGACAAATTATCAAACACTTGCTATGCATTAGTAAATTAGTTTAATTCTACATCTACGGGCAATAGCACAATATGATAACAATAAAAAGGAATTGATTTGAACAGAATAGAAGAGAAGAGAGTGAGGAAAGAGATACACGCCCGGGCTAAATCAGACGATGGTGCGGGCTCAATCAAGCGGCAGTGCGGCCTCAATTACCACAGTCTGAATCTTCTGAAATGGATGAAGGAAACGATAAAAGTGATGTACATGTTGATAGGTTAAGCAATAAAAACAAAGTGAAGATCATGGAATCCGAGTGATTACCTGAACACAATCGGGAGATGGTAAGTGCAACGACGACAGCACGTTCTGGCGTATCAGTTTTTAGCATAGGGTTTAATATATGGGGAATAAGACATGTATTTATAACCCAGTATGTTACGAAATCCAGAAATCGTCAACCTTATATTATAGGGAGACGAATTCGTAAACACCCGAACTACATGGTAATGAACTCGTAAGATATAGAATTCCTAACAATTTTTTTGGCTAAGTGTAGCTGATAGAGAATTTGAGTAACGAAATAGTAAAATACATTAAAGATATCTAATGAAGTCGTAGTGATACATGGGTTTAGGGTTTAGGGGTTTTAACTTTCAATTAGTTGAACTCAAATTTGTTAATGACTATAGAAAGTCAAATAAGATTAAACGTTTGATTAGTTGAACTCAATTTATATAGTTACCGACTAAATACATATATAGAGTCAAGTTAACAGCTGACCTTTGAGTTTTTATTAGCATTTATAGAAAATCAATTAAGTTTTGAACTTTCATTACTTATCTTCTTTAAAAATTCAAGTAAGAGTTCAACTCTAATTAGTGAAATTCGATTTAGTTAATTGTGTAGTGTCTGTACAAAGTGTTGAACTTTCACTATAGTTAAACTCATTTTACTTAGTGCCTTTAGAAAATCAAGTAAGACTTTAATTCTGATTAATTAGTTACACTCAATTGAGCTATAAGTGTTTATATAAATTGAGTTAAATATTAGTTGGATTCCTATAGAAATTAACCAAGTTGAGTTTAACCAGTAGTAACAGAATAAACACTAACAACTAAACTGATTCTAATTGGACAAAGATCAACCATTAGATGAATTTCTGTTAATACTAATCAAATTAAGTTAAAATGTAGCTGGCTTTTTATAAATACTAGCCAAATTAAGTTAAACAACAGTAGCAGTATAAACACTAACAACTAAATTGAGTATTTCGGCAATTAATTACGGTATACTAATTGAATTAAGTTAAATTTTAGTTGGATTTCTATAGATGCTAACCAAGTTGATTTTAGACATTAGTAACATCATAATCACTAACAACTAAACTAAGTGTAACTAGAAAAAGTCAATCATATAATACTAATTAAACGAAGTAAAGATTAGTCTGATTACTAAATTGAGTTTAACCAATCATAGTATGACCTTAAATAACTAAATTGAGTTTAACTAAACAAAGATCAAATGTGAACCCCAAACCTGAAACCCTAAGCCATGTAATCTTACAATTTCCTTACCCAACTTTAGTGGGTTTTACGATTTCGTTACCTTAATGCCGAAGTGTGATTTTGATGAGATCCTGGTAAGGTAACAAATTCGTAACCCTGTCCCTAGAGGTTACACATTCTTTAAATGTGAAAAATTTTCGGGGTTAAGAAACCGAATACGCCGTCAGATACCCAATCAAACAGAACAAAAACGTTAACATTAAATAGACTGCTAACAGATTCTTCACAGCCACAGTGTTTTAATTCATTATTATTAATAAATAATACTAATTTTTTGTTAGCTAATTAATTTGATTCATGACTATCGTGGCTAACGAAATCATTGATTTGTAACCAACCTTCTACGAGTTCGTTTATGTCGACAATGTTGGTCTTTACCTTCAAAGTAACCAATCTAACTATATCGTTGTTAATATATTGAAACTAACGAAATCGTGTTTGTCACCAATGTTGGTCTTTACGAGTTCGTTTTTATCGACAATGTTGGTCTTTACATTCAAAGTAATCATTCTAACTAATTCTTTACTAATATATTGAAACTAACGAATTCATTTTTGTTAACGATACTGGTCTTTCCCTTCAAAGTAACTAATCTAACTAATTCGTTATTAATATATTGAAACTAACGAATTCGTGTTTGTCACCAATGCTGGTTTTCACAAATTCATTTTTGTCGGCAGTGTTGATTTTTACCTTCAAAGTAACCATTCTAACTAATTCTTTACTAATATATTGAAACTAACGAATTCATTTTCGTCAACGATAATGGTCTTGACCTACAAAGTAAACCTTTTAACTATATCGTTTTTAATAACTAGAAGCTAACTAAATCGTTATTAAAGACAACATTGGTCTTTACTTTTAAAGTAAAGGGGCTAACGAATTCGTTGATAAAAAAATGACATTAACGATTTTGTTAACGTAATTGCACGGCGGTTTAAAAAAGTATGGCATAACCGCCGTGCATCGACGCCTTGTATCGGCCACTTTGCACTAGTGTAAGCTAAATTTAAATATGTAGATAAAATGAACTGGACTAAATTGAAACTAACTGATATATATATATATGTGATCATTTCCAATATATTTGAATTTTTTAATCTAAATATAACATAATACACTTAATGTTAAAATATACTGAACTGAGTTGCACTGATGTAGATGAACTGAATTGAATTAGAAAAAAAATTATACGAAGATTTCATTTTGGAAGGAAAATTTTGGAGGGAAGATTTCAATTTGGAGGGAACATTTTGGTTCGGAAGATTTCAGTTTGGAAGGAAAAAAGTTTACATGAAGATTTCGGTTCGGAGGAAAGATTTTAGATTTGAGTGGGTTGAACTAAGCAATGATACATGCCAGCTTTGATACATTTCTCAACAACCTGCATTACAGTAAATATTTTTTCTACCACCCATATGTAAATATTCTTTCTACCACCCACGTTGACCTAAACCAAATTTTTCCCTCCAAACTGAAATCTTCAGATAACTTTTTTTATTTCAATTCAGTTCAGTTCAGTTCATCTACATTAGTGCAACTCAGTATTATAATTCATACTTTATTGGGAGTTGTTTCATTAATTCTTGTGACCTCGAATGTAATACATTACTTTTTATTTATCATTTGTTCTTGTGGATATAAAAATATTCCTAACAAAAATCCATCGAAATATGCAGTTTGGCATGGTGGTTAATCTGTAAATCTCATAATATCCAGCTGGGAGGTTCGTGTTCGATTCCTATTACAAGCATTTTGGCCATTGGATACGTCTTAGAAGACTTTTTGCACAGGAATTTGCAAGGCATTTCTTCTCCGCCATTGCAACTTGGTTGTCCAAAAGTTACTGTATCTTCCAAACAAAGGCCCCACGTCCAGCAATTTTAATCCAGGTGTTGCAATCTGCCAACCTGACAGTCCTTTAGTATGCATGTTGCACTACTAATGATTGGTTCCCTAATGATTTGGACGTGCAGGCGGTGCAACCATTATTCCTTCCTTCCATCTACTCCAAACATTTTGTTAGGAAGCTGATAAACGAACTTCACACTTATTTCACAAAAATTTACAAATTTTAACAAGTTCGATTCCTAAGTTCAAATATTAATTTTGATTTTAATACAAATGACAACATTTCAAATATGTCTTAAAATAATGATATAATAATATAACAAAATTAACATTCCAAAGCACGATTGTAACATTTTTTCAATGCAGGATAATTTGATCGTTTGATATATTTGTAAACCAACACGTTTGATATATTTATAAACCAACACGATCGATAAGACATGTTCATTTAGATCGAGACATCCTGGACATAACACATAGTCACAAACCATTTGGCCTTGTTTATTTGTTTGATGGGTGTTTAGATAGATTATAGTTTGAACTGTACATATAAGACTCATTTTACCGACTTAACAAGTTTCTCCTCCACGGACAGGAAAATAGGCTTAAATGATGATAGATCCTATAAGATGGTTGATTAGCGTTAATTAACAGTGGCTTGAATGATCATAGAACCCATAACATGTTGGTACAAATAGTTAAAACATTAGTATCTTTAATAGTGTTAGCTTAGTTACGTTCAAAAACTCATGTTGTGTAACGTGGGTTACTAAGCATCAATGGATGATACATAATTAGTACAAAGGGAGTTGAATGACGATATATCCTATGAGATGATAGATCCAATGAGATGGTTATATGTAAGGGTTTAGGGTTTGTACCCACTCAATTACGTATATATTATCCTTTGAATCATTGTAAATTGCATACTAGTATTGGTGCTCCTTGAGAAGAAGCGTGAGCTATTCTCAATTGTAATTCATTGTGTATCGCATTAGAACTGTGTAGCGATTACATATTACCAATGAGATGGTTATATGTAAGGGTTTAGGGTTTGAAGTTTGAAGTTTAGGGTTTGAAGTTTGAAGTTTGAAGTTTACGGTTTGTACCCACGCAATTACTTATCTACTATCCTTTGAATCATTGTAAATTGCATACTAGTATTGGTGCTCCTTGAGGAGAAGCGTGAGATATTCTCAATTGTAATTCATTACTTGCTGATGGAGAGTTAGAACTGTGTAGCGATCTGTGAGGTCCAATGAGATGGTTATATGTAAGGGTTTAGGGTTTGAACCCACACAATAAGTGATCTATTATCCTTTGAAGCATTGTAAATTACATACTAGTATTGGTGCTGGCTGAGGATAAGCGTGAGCTTTAGCTAATTGTACTTCATTGGATGCTGATGGAGAATCAGAACTGTGTCGCGATCGGTGAGGTCTAACCTAGTAACTTGTTAGACACTAAAGGCAACAGATTTAAAAACTAAACCCATACATATTAAGTTAAACAACATCCTTATTGACTTTAATCGAACCTATGGTGAGACTGGTTTAATAGACTCATACTAGTTTTGGTTCTGATCGTGTCATCTCTGTTACTTATAACGAAACATACTTCACTACATGCTTATGGAGTATAAGAACTATGAAGCAATTTGTGACACACTAATTGGTGGTTAGACACTACACTTGTTGTCTAGGTTTTAAAACCTTTTTCCGACGACAATATGAACTATTATGTTGTTTATTTTATACAATTTTATTTTTAATAAACCCAATTTGGAGTGATAAGCTTTTGTACATAATTCTAGGCCTAATATCATTTTAAGGTAAATTAAGGCCTAACATATATTACAGAGTTTCCATATATTAAATTTAGTAATTATGTAAATTTCATTAAATCGAATTAAATAATAAAGTTTATTTCAACAAACATTAAACATAATTACATGTATTAAAACAATAAATAGTTTAATTCAACTATTGATCATGTAGGAAAATTTAGATTTGGGAGAAACCGGCCTAACCTCCAACTCGATTTGGACTGGTTTAGTTTCAAACAGATTAATTAGGTTCCCATCTGATTCTAGTTTGGAATTGAGGGAATCTTTTTTCATTTTGTAAGTTTGGGGTTCCGCACTGGCCACTTGGTCTGTATCCCAACATTTTCGGCGTCTGTCACATCATGTTTTGCCGTTTCAGTCCTCAAGGAGAGCCTACAAAAGTGCCTGAATGTGCCATGTTTTTCCCTACCTTTTTTAGGGGGCTAACACTGTAGTGCAGTATGATTAGAATTGTATCATATTGTAGCTGGCAAGTACTACTAACATACAGCCGAAAGAAATGAACTTCTGTACTTTTGTGTTTTTTACTTCGAATTCTAGATCCATAATTAACCATATGAAGATTAAATGGTGAAAAATCAATGCTCATTTCAGAATTAATATAATTGTGATACTTCATTTTTATTATGGTCAATGGGTTAAAAATTTATAATTGTGATACTTCATTTTAATGATGCTCAAATCTAAAAATTTAAATTTTTATTCCCATTTTAGTATAACATAATGAATATTATGTATTATTTATATCCAAGTTAGCCGGTATTAAGTATGAATGTTGTACAAACACGGTCTAAATACATTTCTTCATTTTTCAACATCATAATATTTTAAAATATAATCAAATAAATGTTTAAATACAAGGCGTGTTTTAGTAAAATACATGGCGTGAAATATCGACACCCATCAAACATTCTTGGGTGGATAATTTTTGAGGGTTACTATTTGAAGGACCAAATTACTACTGACGGACCATATTTTACTTGACCAAATTGGCACCAAATTGGTTACTATTTACAGTAATAAAAATTGCCGCCCCACAAAAATTAGGCAACTTCTATTTGCATGACCAAATTACTATTGCCTAACCATATTTTACTATTTGCAGGACCAAATTACTACTGCCGGACTCAATTTTACCCAATTAGTTTTGCCCAATTCAAAATGCAATATCTGATATCTTGGGCAAAACTGATGTACATTTGAACTGGGCAAAACTGATGTACATTTGAATTGGGCAAAACTGATGTACATTTGAATGGTGTTAAAGTACAATATTAGTTGTTAGGATTTTTGTTAGAAATTCCTTCAGGCGGATTTCAATTTCGGCATTTATACAAACTTTTTACTTTATTCACCTACGTCCCTCCAAGAATGTTGGAACCGTCGAATTTCAAAATTCATTAGTCCAAAACCTAATTGAAGGCTCATGAAATGTGAATTTACCATTTTAAGGTTTTTTGGGTCAACGTGGGTGGTAGAAAAAATATTTACATATGCTGTCCGAAAGTTCTAAAAATGTTGTTGTGGCCATAAAAATTTAATTTGTTAAGATTATCCACTCAAATTTAACCAAGCCATACCAGATTTAGTACAAGCACATGATTCAGGAAATATCACATCGCTTATTTGACAATTACACACTTCAAACTGAGCGTAAATCACCCGTTACCTTGAATTTTCAAGGGTCCGACTTGTATTTAATATAAATACCAACGTATTAAGGACATTCGTGAAATTTTAACTCAATATTATATCCTAATATAGTATAAGTAGTGCTCGTGCAAATTTATGAATTTTTCTGAGGTGCGGAAATAGGTGGTGTAGAACAAATCAGTAGTGATCACTAGTAGTGCTTACTAGTTACAATACAAAGGTTCAAGAGATTAACACATTGACTCTTTAGTGTTGTAATTTGAGTGAAAATTTGATGGTGTTAAAGTATAATATTAGTTGTTACGATTTTTGTTAGAAATTCCTTCAAGCGGATTTGAATTTCGGCATTTATACAAACTTTTTACTTTATTCACCTACGTCCCTCCAACAATGTTGGAAGCGTCGAATTTCAAAATTTAGTAGTCCGAAACCTAATTGAATGCTCACGAAATGTGAATTTACCATTTTAAGGTTTTTTGGGTCAACGTGGGTGGTAGAAAAAATATTTACATATGTTGCCCGAAAGTTCTAAAAATGTTGTTGTGGACATAAAAATTTAATTTGTTAAGATTATCCATTCAAATTTAACCAAGCCATACCAGATTTAGTACAAGCACATGCTTCAGGAAATATCACATCGCTTATTTGACAATTACACACTTCAAACTGAGCGTAAATCACCCGTTACCTTGAATTTTCAAGGGTCCGACTTGTATTTAATATAAATACCAACGTATTAAGGACATTCGTGAAATTTTAACTCAATATTATTTCCTAATATAGTATAAGTAGTGCTCGTGCAAATTTTTGAATTTTTCTTAGGTGCAGATATAGGTGGTGTAGAACAAATCAGTAGTGATCACTAGTATTGTTTACTAGTTAAGATACAAAGGTTCAAAGAGATTAACACATTGACTCTTTAGTGTTGTAATTCGAGTGAAAAATTGATGGTGTTAAAGTATAATATTAGTTGTCAGGATTTTTGTTAGAAATTCCTTCTAGCGGATTTCAATTTCGGCATTTATACAAACTTTTTGCTTTATTCACCTACGTCCCTCCAAAAATGTTGGAAGCGTCGAATTTCAAAATTTAGTAGTCCGAAACCTAATTGAAGGTTCACGAAATGTGAAATTACCATTTTAAGGTTTTTTGGGTCAACGTGGGTGGTAGAAAAAATATTTACATATGAATGGTAGAAAAAATATTTACTGTAATGCAGGTTGTTGAGAAATGTATCAAATCTGGCAGCTGGCATGTATCATTGCTTAATTCAACCCACTCAACCCTAAAATCTTCCCTCCAAGGGTCCCAAAACCAAAATCTTCCCTCCAAACTGAAATTTTCCCTCCAAACTGAAATCTTCATATAAACTTTTTTTCCTTCCAATCTGAAATCTTCCAAACCAAAATTTCCCTCCAAACTGAAATCTTTAGATAAACTTTTTTTTATTTCAATTCAATTCAGTTCAGTTCATCTAAATCATTGCAACTCAGTTCAGTAAATTTTAATATTAAATGTATTATGTTATATTTAGATTAAAAAAATTCAAATATATTGGAAATGATCACATATGTATAAGTTAGTTTCAATTTAGTTCAGTTCAGTTTTTAAAGTTCAAATGAGTTAAGATAATTTTTTTTAATACAAATGAGTTGAGTTCAGATAAAGTTTTTTAAGTTCAGATACTCTTTTTTAAGTTCTGATAAAGTTTTTTAAGTTCATATGAGTTCAGATTAGTTCAAATACCATGAGGATAAAGAATATTTACATGTATGGCCCGAAAGTTCCATAAATGGTGTTGTGGCCATTAAATTTATTTTCAAGATTTTCCACTCAGGAATTAGGAGTTCCAAATGCACAGATTTGGACTGTCAATGCAGCTGCTGCCATGACTTCTCTGCACACCCCACATCTTGTCCAACGGGTTACATACCACTTAAAGGTACCTTGCCTACTACTAGTAGTAGTTTCCATTTTTCATTAGATGTTTTAAGTAGATGAAATTTTTGCCAGAATAACCTTTTAAATCCACATTGGAACTGCAGATCATCCTGCAACAAATGTGAGCTAACCTGAAAAGAGAATAACTGACTACATGTCTACATCTATTACAATCAGAGATATTACCCACATCTTAACATCAACAAAAAAATCTCAACTGTGACAGTGATACATCTCATTCAGACCCCACACTCTTAGGCCTTAGCCACCAACAACAGAATTAAAATAAATGAAAGCAAGGATTTTCTCTAAAACTTCACAAAGAGCTACAAAGGCTATTCAGTCCTCTAAACAGCAATCTTGAAATCCAAGTCTTTTGCCTATTAGAGTCACACATTGGCTAACAGATAAAGATGTGTGGAACAGATTAAGCATAAGCATTGCTAGCAAGACGAATTAAACAATAACTGATTCTCAAAGGATCTATCTCCACATGACTACATTTTAAGTGGAATAGTGATACACTTTCAGATAACAAGTTCCAATCATTCCTAATATACCAAGGGAAAAAAATACACAGCCAAAGTGTGGGGAAAATAGAAAGCCAGGATACAAACAAAACAATTCCCTCCAACACCTTTCAAAGCAGTCTATAAAACATGAACTTTAACATTACATAGAGCACAAAGGTGTATTATTAGAGAAGTTAGCAACCACAATGTTATATGATATTACAACACAATATATGGCTTTTTGAAAGTCAAGTAGATAAAATTTTTGCCAGAATCACCAGTAATCATTTAGCAACTGCAGATCTTCATGTAAAAAACTTAATCTTTGCCTGACAAAATTACTAACTATTTCTGACAATTTGAAGAGATAAAAGGCACCTGACCATCGACAAAATAATCAAAGTTGTTTCATATTTCATTCATGCCCAACACTCTTAGGCACCAGCTAAATATTTTAAAAGCAACTGAATTAGATTTTATCAGAAATAAAAGTAAAAAAACACTTTCAAAAAAGTCACAAAAAGCTACTAAGTCAACCTTTTGCCTCTTGGAGTCACACACCGGCTAACAGAATATATAGCATAAGCATCACAGGAAATAAATTTGACAAAAGTTTATCCTCGAAAGATCCATCTCCACATCACTATATTCCACATAATGAATTATCAATCATGTTTAGATTACAGCTTCAAATCCATCCATGAAATACACCGTAAAACTATAGGGGGAAAGTAAGCCTACATACAAATGCCACCTGCTTGGCATGTAAATAACATGAAACAACAAAAACCTGATCAGGCCAAATTACAGTAAAAGGTTAATGCAGATTTAGAGGTATGCAAGAAAGCAATGTTTATCCACTAAAACCAGTATCCCCAGGTTCATCGAGATCATGAAACTAATTCAACACTCTAAGAAGTTGAAAGATCTGAATGATAAATGACATATCAAACAAATGTTACTCCCTCCATGATAATCAAGTAGAGAAAAATAACATGGACTGTGCATGAGGACAGGATAGCCTTGAGTTCTTGAAATGATTGGGAAAAGAGTGAATAAACAACCTCTTCATCAAGTTGATTGGCTCATTAAAATCTGAAAGCTGATCATACCTTTGTAGGAGCAGAGAGAAAGTTTCCTTGCTTGCCTTCTATCACACAAAAATCATGTAGTAAGTCATGAATCCGGCACGTTTTGACTCTTCCTATGGAATTGTTCTTAGCAACCATCACCAAACTTCTTTCAACCAATTTCATCATGTACTCTCCTGCAACATCTTCTATTCTCCTCAGGTAATTTTCTTTGACAAATCCCTCAGCCATCCATAACCGAATCAACCATTTCACGGGAACCTCTCCGTCTTCAGGAAATGCACCAAAATATAAGAAACACTGCTGTAAGTGATCGGGTAATTGTGAATAACTCAGCTTCAATGCACTTTGTGCACCAGAAAGTGCGCCTGAACTCAGATGATCCAGAATTCCCTTCCAACCTTTTCTCTCCGTGGATGCTAGAAGCCCAGCTATAATGACAACAGTAAGAGGCAAGCCCTTACATAGTTTTGCAATTTTCATCCCGAGTTCAGTAGTCCATTCTTCTTTGTGGAGTAACTTTATCTGCAGTATCTCTAAACACTCACTATCGTTACGAAAGCGAAGTAATTGAGGTTTTTCATCTAGCAGATCACTAGGTAATATATCAACACACAGACTTGTTAAAATAACTCTACTACCATTAACATCATTCGGGCATGAATATTCAAAATCTTTCCATACTTGAGGTGTCCATACATCATCTAACAAGATTAAGTATCTCTTTCCTTTCAAACTCTGGTAAAGGCTGTTTTCTAAATCAGCTTCAGACAGCTCCAAATAATCTCCAGGCCTAATCAGATTCAAGAGCTGAAGCAGAACTTTCTTCTTATCTAACACTTGAGAGATGGGACACCACGCACGAGCATGAAAATGGTATATTACTGAAGGATGATTATACAGCTGTAAGGCGAAAGTAGTCTTACCTAAACCCGCCATTCCACAGACTGGAACAACACGCATTTGTTTCGACCTCTGATTAGCCGGTCCAAAACTGAAGTAACCTCCTCCTCATCAAAATCAGCAACTAGAGGAGCAGTTCTCTGAGGAGTATGTATTTCATTGTCCTTCTGATTGCCATCATCAGAAATCCTGATGTTTCTGAAGTCATCAAAAGCCGGCTCGTAATTGGGATTGGAGGTGTTGGATTGAAGTTCAATTTGCGCTTGAAAAACATCAAAGCGCTGCAACAAATCCGAAATCCTTCCAGAATCTGTGCGATGAAGCGAGCAAATCACTCGCCCGGTCGGCGGGGATTGAAAGCGAGCAAATCACCTAAATTTCACAGATCTGATCTCCTACGCGGGGATTGAAAAATCACTCGCCCGGTCGGCGGTGGTGATCCAGTAGGCTCGGAGGAAGATGAAACCCAGTGATGATGTTTGACAGTATAAAATGAAACCCACCTGAGATTGAAGTCTTCGCCGGAAAACACTAAAACCTAGTCGTCGCCACTAAGTACTTATGGAACGGAGACGGATTCGTGGACTTGGAATGATATACCCATCGATTTGCAGTTGGTGTTCTCCAATGAAAGATACTGGGAAGATTTGTAGGGAAGATTTTGAAATATAGAGAAAGAAAACGTTCTTGTCTCCCCTTTCCCAAACACAAAACCACTTTCCCAAACAACATCTGACAGCCACCTCCAACTCCGCCTACTCAGCCTACGGTCCAAAAAAATCCGAAGGCCTGCCTAATCCAGCCCAATGTTATGGCCCAAGAAGCTGAATAAACAATTAATAAGTAACAAACTTTTTTGTAAGTTTATCATTTTTCGTACGCTACTTAAAAACAAAAGAATATCATAATCGGGTACATATTGGCTAGTTGAATTATCAATAGGTCATGGATTTAATTCTTACCGGAGTGTAATGGGTCTGGTTCGGTGGTAATCCACCCTCTCTCAAAACACACCCCTGACAAAATTGTGAATAGTTGAGCCATTATTGTCCATTATTGTCAGGGTCTACCCAACGTAGAGGGGCCGATGGTGGTTTCCCAGGGGCCGTGGTGGCCCCACGCTGTGGTCTCCCATGCTGCAGGTGGTGACTCATGGTGGTGCGATCGGTGGTTCCGGCTTCGGTGGTTCGGTGGCTCGTTGGTGCAAGCAGGTGGGTCAATCAGGAGGGCTGGGTCAATCAGGAGGGCGTATCAAAGTTACGTGGATGGAGTGTGTATAGTTTCACTGTGCTTACATGGATTTAATGTGGTGTCTCGTAGTTAGTTCTAGATTAGGACCTATATATGTAATAGGTAGATTGTAATCTATCCTGAATTCAAAATATATATATATATATATATATATATATATATATATATATATATATTACCGGGGCATGGTGAGCGCGTGGGATTTTATTGAACTATGGTTTGATTACTATACAATTGTTTTAAAAATCTAAATTTATTGATTCTGAACTAAAAATTCAACATTATAAAAATTGTACTTCAACTTTATTTTAAGGATATTTATTTTTGGTTATATTTCACAAGAACGAATTTGAAATGAATCATTTCTCTTATATGGCTGGTATTGGGTAAAATTTAATTGGATCTTCCTATTTGATTGTGTAAAATTTTAAAAGGTTTTATTAAAGCCACCATGATGATGCTAAATTTGATTTGAATTTGGATCACACCATACTTGTCATCAATTGATTTTGTGATAAAAGTCCAAGCTGCCCTTTGAATTTTTATTTTTTTCACTTTCGTTAACTACATGCGAGAAGACTAAAGGACTTCTTGGAAGGTCAAGTTACATGGATATATTCAAATGGTCAACTCGCTTCACTAAAGGCATTGCTAAATCACACCCTAATTTTTACTTACTAACACTCTAATACCTATAAATACATAGATTTTTTAATTTTAGGGTAAAATTAGTAAACTAATTACTATTTCGTAATTACCGCGTGAACAGCAGTCGTCGGATTAGTTTTGCCAAAATAATCGTTTCTGGCGAAGGAGTTGGGAAAGATGAACTGGACGGACATTCTTTAGGTCCTGCCAATAAAATTCTCTTGTGCTTAGAGAAACAGAGTTATGTTTTCTCCAGATACTAGAGAATAATTACACATATTTCTTTATATGGTAGGGAAAGATAAAAAAATATTTCAAAGAATATTGGAGAACATAAACTTGGGGAATGATCTCTACCATTTAGAGAAAATTATCATTGTCACTCTCTAGATTCTAGAGAAACTCATGCAATTAATATTGTCTCCATATGTTGGAGAAGTTCATGAGATTACGTTCTCTATCAACTAGAGATTAGAGAATGAATAAACATTTTTCTCTACCAAGTAGAGAATGAGTAAGGATTTTCTCTAGCAAGAAAAACTAATTAATGAAAAGTTCTCTAGTTGTTGGAGAAAATATCACATGGTTTCTCTAAGTCATATTGAGGATATCATGTACACTTCTATAGGTTCTAGAGACTGAGTGGGCTTTCTCTCCTACTTGGGGAAAGTTTGGTGTAGTGTTTTCTGTTTCTAAAGAGTTCATGGCTTTACGTTCTCCATCGATTAGAGAAAGAGTTTACAATTTTCTCGACCCGGTAGAGAAACATATCCTCCCCTCGTTTGCTTTAGCTGAATGGTTTGCATATCATTGAAGTTTAATTTTAGAATCATTTGATTTTTCATTACTATACCCTAGCTAGTTTGGTTGGCTTCATACGACTTTAGTTGGGCTTAAGGGGTTCTTTCGTTTTTGTCTTAATTATTCAATTGTTTTCTGTTATTTTCACTAAACCTTTCAATCTAAATCTGAATTATTAAAACAATTCAATTCAATAATTATAAAACTGAAATGGTAAACAAACAGAGCAAAATAAAAGGTTTAGACACATACTAGTGCGCCTTGCCTCATTAAAAACCTCAACAGGAAAACCCATTAGGAAAAATCATAGTTAAGGGAAAAGAGTACATTTCCATTAAAGCACCTCGTCTCATTAAAAACCTCAACAGGAAAACCCATTAGGAAAAACCATAGTTAAGGGAAAAAGAGTATGATGTATCGCTCAACCTCTTTAGTGCAACACTGGGAATAATGCCTCGTTAAAACCTTACCGGGAAAACTCAATGTGGGAAAAAAACCCAGTGAAGGAAAAAGAGTACATTTTTCATTTGAGCACGCTGCCTCGTTAAAAACCTTATCAGGAAAACCTAGTGGGAAAAAAACCTCGATAAGGAAAAAAGAGTACAACGTATAGCTCCCCCTCTTGAGCACATCATTTAATATTTCTCAGTCGCCGCATTCCAACTTTGTGCACCAGCTTTTCAAACGTTGACGTCGGTAGTGACTTGGTGAAGAGATCTGCCACATTCTTACTGAAACGAATCTGTTGATCAGAAATTTCACCATTCTTTTGGAGGTCGTGAGTGAGATCGTGGAAAGAATATATGTTTCTGTACAATGTCTCCGGGGAACACTACTCGTTTCTACCAGACCACCGCTAGTAATAATGGTCACGGCTGCGATTACAATCTCAACTTATCCATATCTCCTTCTGGTTATGCGACCCTTCAGTCCAATTCTTCATCCTTGCCGAGGTTTCCATCATCATCGTCGTCTCTATTCATTGCCAATGTACCACCTCCGATGGTGGGGACCACCACTTCCTCCCCGGGTTATACGCCCGCCTGCAGCTCTGCTACGGGGATTCTAAAAATTTTATAGAATTGAATCGATCATTGGACTGTGGGCCTTCTTTGTTTTCAATTTGAACACAATTACTTCAACGATTTCGCCAAGCAATTGGATTCCAATTGAAAATAAATGAAGGATTGGGGATTAGGATTGCAATTCGAAGGAGAGAAGAAGATTAGGAGGAAGATGAGAATGTCGGAGAAGATCGAAGAGCAAGAATAGAAGAGTATCGGAGAAATTAGAAAAATAATAATAACAAACCCTCAAACGACGTCGTTTTAGACACGAGGGAAAATCTATTTAAAAAATGGAAAATTTGAGAGGGGAAAAAAATGAAAATCTGAGAGGGGAGATACCAAAAACTGACCCAATATCTGAGAGGGGATTAACAGTCAAACACATTCATTGAAAATCATAAAAAGTCAACTATTCAACTTTGGGCGAGACAGGAAGTATTAATTTTAACGGATAAGACTAATACTTAAATGAAATATATAATTAATCATATGTATAATAAATAAATAAATGATTAAAAGTACCATATAAAAGGTCATATTAAAACCGTTTTATAAATTAGTTAATTTGTTCAAATTTTCAAGATAATTTGAATCTCTATATAGATAGCAACACTCAAAAATCTGATTTCATATCGTTTATTCGTAATCACTGTTTCATTTTTCATGCAACAATTAGAAAGCCTTAGAATTAATTTTTGAAGCGTGTTTTAAAAACTGTGCGATTAAATGATGATCAGTCAATGCGCATGGTAATTTAGGTTGAATGCTCTTGAACCGTCTCTTTAGTTTTATTATGCATCTATCAGTTGAATAGAGCCAGTATATGAATTCGAGAATGCGTACCGTAACCAAACCTTTGGAATTAATTTTTTAGCCTTGGAAATGATTATGGTTTCAATTTTTGCAGTAACCAAACCTTTGGAATTAATTTTTTATTTTTTAAAGTAACATGCATTAACTTGTGATGGTAAAAAACAGAGCTATATATAGACCAAGCCATACTCTCTGTGTTCATCAGTCATCACATCCAATATTCTTCCCTAATATTATTAGAGAAACATAGTATATATAACATGAGTTCTTCGATCATTAATCTCAACATTGGAGGGAAGAAGTTCTGCACAAGTGTGAATACGCTGACCCTCCGGGAGCCCGACTCAATGCTGGCGGCGATGTTTAGCGGTCGGCATGATTTAAACACTCAAAAGTCCGAGAATGGCGAGATATTTATTGATAGGGATGGCAAGCATTTCCGCCATATTTTTCAGAGATGGTGCTCTGCCAATCATGAAGCATCGTGATCATATGGAGCTGTTGCGAGAGGCTGAATTTTTCCAGCTTGTTGGATTAATTGGTGAGCTTAAAGCAAAAGCCGATGGAACTGCTGATCAGGATGAAAGTAAAGCTAAAGCTGTTGGTACTGATTTGACTCGAACCGACATCCTCAAATGCATACAGACTTTGCATAGAGATGTTAGGCTACAACTACCAGGAGTTAATCTTCCCGGGATTGATCTTTCAGATTTTGATCTTTCTGGTGCGAATTTTAGAAAAGCAAATCTACATGGCGCAAATCTGCAGGGTTCCAATTTGACAGGTGTTAATTTGGAAAGTGCTAACTTAACTCAAGCAAATCTTAGAGATGCAAATCTGAAGGGTACAAATCTGAGTTACGCAAACCTCGAAAGTGCTGATTTGGAAGGAGCTGATCTGAATCGTCACGAAAGACCGAATTTGTATAAAGCGAATCTAGAGGGTGCAAATCTGGAGTCTGCTATTTTGAAATTTGGCAGAATTACTGACATGAACTTCAAAGGCATGAATTTGACAAACGCAAATCTGAAGGATGTAATCATCGAATTTGCTGGTACGAGACAGTATTTGATGCACTGTTTTGGTCCTGCTGCGAGAATGCAACATTCTGATATTGAAAAGGTTGCTGTCGCATTTGGAATGATTCTGACGGGTGCTGATGTAACGAACTTGACGTTGAGGTTTGGGTGTTGATGGGAATAATATCCTAAACTTGGGTAGGCCAATATTAAGGGAACTGTCCTTCAATTAAGGATCATGTTTATTCAACGTCAACCAATAATATATCAATATTGTGTTTTAAGTTTCTTTGTTTTGCAATTGTTTTACTACTATATTTTCTAGATGTAATCTTGATACTTAATCATCATGCATATGTCGAGCAAAGCCTCCAAAAAAAAATTAGAGCCCCATATATAGATAAATATATATTTTTCTAATCATAGTAAAAAAATGCATAAAAAATACATATAATACTTATAATTAACAAAATAAGAATAATTATATTCCTAATATTTCAAAAGCAGGATATATACCTCGGTAAATTATTCAGTAAAGTTAAATGAATGCATATTTGTTTTTTGAAGTAACATTAATAGCCGGCGATAACTATTAGGGTAAAGGGCGACTATGAAATTTCCCAGCTGTTAATTATTCGATTTACTGTTGGATTAGGTTTTGTAAGTATTTTTCCAATTTATCCGTCATGATTTCCCATGTAATAAGATAAATGGTAGTATAGACTTTTCCATTTATCATCCCATTTGTTGTTGGATTAGAATTTGTATATACGTACTTTACATATTATATATAGAGAGTCGGATCAACCACATTGGTATGCTTTCATCATTAGTTAAGTGTACAATAATTTTTTTAAAAAAAGCAATACATATAGCTAGAGTTGTGTTAAACACCTACGTACAACTCTCTTTCTCAATTTCGTAAGATATCAAATCAACATGAGTTCCTCGTTCATTCATCTCAACGTTGGAGGGAAGAAGTTCTGCACACGCGCCTCTCCGCGAGCCAGGTTCGATGCTGGTGGCCATGTTTAGCGATCGGCATGATGTAAACAATCACAGGTCGGAGAAGGGATACGTAATTATTGACAAGGACGGTGTAGAGTCCATATTTTTGTTGGCTAATTTGTGCAGATTCGATGTTGCAACATCGATTAGGGTTTAGCAGAAAGTTTCCAAAAAATTCCAATGCAGCTGTTAAATGGTATGAGGATATTGTGTGTTGGAATTTTATGGTAAATACAGTCCAGAGAATATCTACAACTAAGTATTTTTCACCGTGAAGATTTGATCATGAGCTGGATCGAATCTTTCCATATTTTTCAGATTGGAAGATATTCTTTATTCCTTATCTTCAGAGAATTTGAGAATCAAATCATCCATGATTGAAGGAAGGAGTTTGATGCCGTGAAGTAACCCTTTCAACCACGGCATAAGGCTATAAAAGGGACATAAGCTGCGCTGCTCAAATTAAGGATTTTACACGCAACAATTCTGTCTTCAGAATTTGTTTTCAATCTTGAGCAAAAGGCAGCACAGTCCGTTTTACTTTATCACAACCATTTGGACGTGTGGAAGCCGGTGTGTTCGAAATCACCATAAAGCTCCTGGTGTGGGAGTGATCGTAGACTGGGGAGAACTAGTGGTCCGATTGGAGCGAGGGATCGCAACATCGAAGACTAGGAGAACTGGTGGTCCGATTGGAGCGAGGGATCGCAACCACTTAGAAATTGTAAAAGATAAGTCTGTAATCTGTCTTTTGACAATTTAGTGGAATGATTTCAACACAGGGCTACGGCCCCGCAGACGTAGGTGCATTGCACCGAACTGCGTGATCAAATCTTTGTGTCTTTTATTTTCTACAATTTAGGTTTTTTCATGTTGCAACATCGTTTATGCAGTAAAACCTAAAACACAGCTAGTCAGTATTTTAGACAACTTATTTGATCTGAATCTGGTAGATAGATATTTCATTTGGTATCAGAGCTGAGTCGCTTCTTTGTCCTCTTGCGAGGTGAGCGAGATCGACTATCTACCATGGCCAGGGAGGGAGGATCCATCTCTAGACCACCACTGTTGAACGATGGGAATTATCCCTACTGGAAGACAAGGATGGCAATGTTCATATCCCAGTTGGACGATGATGCTTGGGATGTCATTGAGACCGGTTGGGTGCCTCCAACTAGTGTGAATGAGGCTGGAGTTACAATCCCTAAACCTGCTCCCTGGTCTGAGAATGAGAAGAAAGGAAAAAGACTAAACAGCAAGGTGATGAATGCATTATATCAGGGTGTACTCAAGCCAAGGCTGCATGGGATGCTTTGCAGAAACGTCATGAAGGTGCTAAACCAGTCAGGAAGAGGATCAGTGGAATGATCAAGTCAGAATTCGAGAGCTTGCAGATGATGGAACATGAAAGCGTCAATGAATTTAGTGTCAGACTTAAGGACTTATCTCATAGGGCACACCAGTTTGGAGAACATTACACTGATGCGCAAATAGTTGATAAAACTATCAGATCCTTACCTGATAGGTTTGACAATGTAGTGTTAAATCTGGAAAATAACAACATGCTGGATGAAATTTCAGTTGATGATCTTTTGGGGTTTCTGAAATCTACAGAGATGCTTCAGGAGAAGAGCAAGGAGAGGAAAACCATGGCTTTTCAAGTTCAGCAGTCAAAAGCAAAAGGTAAACTGGAAGAATCTGACTCGGGAGATACAGAGGAGACTAAGATTGCACTTCTAACAAGAAATTTCAGCGAGTTTCTCAGAGGGACTAATGACAGAAAAGGATACTTTAATAGAGGAGGAAGAGAGTATCATAGTAGAGAACTCAATCAGCACAAGGATGATGTGTACACAGATGGCTCTGGTAGAGGTGTTGAAGGGTCCAAATATGCTGGACAACCACAATGCAGGGAGTGTGGCGGTTTTGGACACATCAAGGCAAATTGTGCCAATCTCCGAAATCCCTCAAAAGCCTTGATTGCTACTGGAGGAACTTGGAGTGATGATGAAAATGATGCTCAACCTGAAAAACATGTGTCCTTTGGTGCAAAGGTCATAGATTCAGAACCAGTTGATCTGGATAGCGAAGACATTGATTTTGGAGGGGGAATTGACCTACAAAAAGCCTATAATGAGCTATTTGATGCCTGGAAGCAAGGTGTTGAAACTATCACATCTCTGAAAGAACATGGAAATGTTAATGATGACTCTAAGAACTTGATGGAAGAGGTTGAAGATCTGAAGCAGAAGGTCAATACCCTGATGAATGCTGCACTAGTAGAAGAAGAAGCTGTTGATGAACTGACCACTAATCTTGAGTCTATGACAAAAAGGGCTGAGGATGCAGAGAAGAAGCTTGATGATGTAATGAAGAGGGTTGAAATTTCCGAAGGAAAGAAACCAGTTGACAAACCAGTGAATCTTGAAAAATTGGAAACTATGACAAAAAGGGCTAAAGATGCTGAGGTTGCTGCTGAAATTCTTGAAAGAAAATTAGAAATCATGACCAAAAGAGCTCTGGATGCTGAAGGAAAGTTGGTCCAAAGAACTGCTGACTATGACATGGTTGGAAAGAAGCTAAGGTCTATGACTACTAGAGCTGAGGAGGCTGAAGCAACTCTTCAGAAATTAAACAAGGGTACTGCTCAACTGAATGATTTGCTGATCATGGGAAAAAATTCTGGAAACAGACAAGGTCTTGGTTTTATCCACAGAGCACCACTAGCCCCAAAAACTTAGGTCAAGAAAGCGATCTTTGTTTCAGCAGGAAGTCAGGAAGCATCCAACTCACAATTCAACAATTTTAAGCAATCTCGTGTAATGACTGAGAGTGTCGATACTCAAACTCAGACAATCTTCAAGGCCAGGAAGGTTCCTCCCAGGTGTTGTTCATATTGCATGATGCAGGGACATGAGGAGCATTAGTGCATGAGGTTGCTGAGAGATATCATGCAGGGAAAACAATTTTCTTCATGTTACTACATGGAACCTGAGCAGCAAAAGAAGCTCACAAGAAAGGTGTGGGTGCCTAAAACCTCTCTGAATTGTCGAGTTTGTCGAGTTTAAGGTATCCCAAAAACCTTACTTTGTTGTATAGTTGCTTTTGAAGTTTTGTTGTTATTTTGGTATTGTTCTGCTTTTACATAAACCCAAAAACACAAAAATATGTGAGTGGTACTGGTACTGGGTGGAAATTCTGAAAGTGCTGGGAAAATTTTCGATGTTGCAACATGAAACCCTAGAGAGCGGGTTTGCTGGTCAGACTGTTTTTGATGTTGCAACATGAAGCCCTAGTTCGCGCGCGGATAATTAGTGGCGAGTGATGAACAGATATGCGGGACTAGTACTATTTTTCAGCTGACTATTGGCATTCTATTGGAACACAAACTCAGCCCTCTAAACTCTCAATCTCTCTGGAATCGTCTTCCGCTGTCCATAAAATTTCTCCAGAGATATTTTGCTGTGTTTGGTGTTCAAGTTCTTCCAGGTTATCGGATTCCCGTCACAACTTGAAAGGTACTGTCGTTGCATCTGAATCTTCGTGGTTGAATTTTGTTCGGGTTTTTCGAGTTTGTCGAGTATATCGGAGTTTGCTGCTGTATTTTGATTCGGGGAGTATAGTACTACGAATGAGTCTAGCTTTCGACAGTGTAGTAGATTCAGTCTTGGCCCTGAAATGCAGACGATTACAAATTTAGGGGGAGAAAACCCCAGGGGTCGATTCACTCGTGACGGTGTTGCTGAGTCTGACTTTTACCCTGAACCTAATCGATCCGAAAGCTTCTCGGAGACCTCTACATGAGCTACCAAATCCCATGAGCCTGCCCTAGATGTGCTCCCCTGGGGCTGATGATGTTGTGGCTGAAACTGAATGGTTTGGCAGGGTGTATTTCAGAGGTCAGATACTTGTTTTCACCCCTGAGAAGATTAATGAAGTTCTCTGTGGAATAGGGATTGGTGCAGAGGTTGATCTGGGGAAGTGAATTTTCAGGACAATTCATCATGCCGCATCCATGTCTAATTACTGCCTTGTTTTGCCTGCAGACACTCTGCTAAAGTCTAAGTTTTTTTTGCTCTCACTAAATCCACTGCAAAGAGAGATGTGTTGGATCTTCCCAGTGAGGCTTGTGATTCTGTTCCAGCTTCAGCAGATGCTTTGATTAAGATTAGACTTAAGGCTGTGAAGATGAAGTTAAATTATCATATGGGTCAGATGGAGTTTCACTCTGAGATGGCTAAGAAGTACAGTGAGGATAGAGAGAAGTTGTTAAGCTCAATAGCTCAGCGGCAATCCAAGAAGTCCAAGACCAATAGTGCTAAAGATGAAGTTCTGACTCACCTGTTCTTCGTCGTTCCAAGCGGAATATGTCTCCTCGTACGGATTAAATTCTGGTCTTTGGCAGTTCATGGTCCGAGGGGGAGTCACTTTTGGATTTTGTTGGATATTAATATTGGATGACTGTATTTTTTAATAATTCTCATTTTCTGCTACATTATTGATTTTCTGGATTTGGATGGTTTGATCTGTTGAAGTATTGCTATCACTCAGGGGGAGTTGATTATTAAAGGTTGTTTGAGAAGTAGCTGTTATTTTGGCGCCATCCAAAAGTTGTTTCCGGTCCACAAATTGCCAAAGGGGGAGATTGTAGAGTCCATATTTTTGTTGGCTAATTTGTGCAGATTCGATGTTGCAACATCGATTTGGGTTTAGCAGAAAGTTTCCAGAAAATTCCAATGCAGCTGTTAAATGGTATGAGGATATTGTGTGTTGGAATTTTATGGTAAATACAGTCCAGAGAATATCTACAACTAAGTATTTTTCACCGTGAAGATTTGATCATGAGCTGGATCGAATCTTTCCATATTTTTCAGATTGGAAGATATTCTTTATTCCTTATCTTCAGAGAATTTGAGAATCAAATCATCCATGATTGAAGGAAGGAGTTTGATGCCGTGAAGTAACCCTTTCAACCACGGCATAAGGCTATAAAAGGGACATAAGCTGCGCTGCTCAAATTAAGGATTTTACACGCAACAATTCTGTCTTCAGAATTTGTTTTCAATCTTGAGCAAAAGGCAGCACAGTCCGTTTTACTTTATCACAACCATTTGGACGTGTGGAAGCCGGTGTGTTCGAAATCACCATAAAGCTCCTGGTGTGGGAGTGATCGTAGACTGGGGAGAACTAGTGGTCCGATTGGAGCGAGGGATCGCAACATCGAAGACTAGGAGAACTGGTGGTCCGATTGGAGCGAGGGATCGCAACCACTTAGAAATTGTAAAAGATAAGTCTGTAATCTGTCTTTTGACAATTTAGTGGAATGATTTCAACACAGGGCTACGGCCCCGCAGACGTAGGTGCATTGCACCGAACTGCGTGATCAAATCTGTGTGTCTTTTATTTTCTGCAATTTAGGTTTTTTCATGTTACAACATCGTTTATGCAGTAAAACCTAAAACACAGCTAGTCAGTATTTTAGACAACTTATTTGATCTGAACTGGGTTCAAGAAATGTCCCTCCTTCACGGCAGCAAGCCGCGAGTTGTCGTCGGCCTTCACACTGAGCGGAGGAAGCAGCCAGTTCCCGGCAGAAGCACAGAAATCGCTACGCTTCAGCTGAAAAGTGCCTCATCATTCAGCTGTTTTACCTGCCTCAGCTTCTTCGCGATTTTCTCGCTCGCCCTAACTTTATGTTTGCGGCGGTTAAGGAGCTCGAGGATGAATACGGTCTGATCTGTAGCAGAGCCGTTGATGTTGTTCAGGCGGTGCGGGGGAATGGTGTAGCAGGGAAGCTTGTCTTCAGGTGGCGCGCTTGACCATGTCCAAGATTGGCCCGAATGCGCCTGAATGGGATGCAATAAATCTTAGCATTTTTTTTTTTAATTTGAACCATCTAGAAGATGGGGGATGTGTATTTGGCTTCCCCAAGCCAGCAACCAAAGATGGTAGCAATAGGACAATACAAATATGAGCTCATGCTCCAAAAAGGAAAAACCTGTCAAGTAGTTCTTGTAGACTAGGAGTAAAAACTAGGTAAATATTCATCCTATACTAATGTTTTTTGTCCTCCGAACTACTTGGCAACCGTCAAGTTGAGTATGCTTGTTATGATGCCTACAATCTTGGTCGTATTCTGTTCCTGGACATGGTCGTATTTGTTCTTCGATCTTTATTAATAATTCAAGTTGTGAAATTATTAATTTCTTTTCCGTATTGGGGCATATGTTGGATTGGATGAAAACTTTGAGTCAAAATTTCTGTATAGTCAACTCTAGTTTTTTCTGAACGAGTATTAATTTGTTTAACCTTATTGATCAAATGGAAAATTAATACGCCAAAATAAATATCCATTAAAAACGTGAATGACAAATTAATTAACAAGATGTATCGCCTAGTTTTGGAAGTGCATGTGAAAGTGTTTTGAAATGACTTCTTGAAAGGATCAAATTAAATGTACTTAAGTATTAGACTCTTGAAATTTTAATTAAGTTGAATGTATCGATGGAAATAAATCAGGATTTAGTGAGCCTTCTTCCTTTCATAGCCTGTGAAAATGGGAAGAACGATATAGCAAACAAATAGCAACCACAGTTCTTCAACCCATTCTGTTATTTTTGATGATGGAGAGTACATACAAAGGACTATTGAAACAACGGTCACAAATGAAGCCAAAACTGTCTCGAGTTGGGTTCGAGAAATCACACAATAAACATTAGGCTTCAAATAAATCCTTGCATTCTGGACACAATGATTAATTAATACCCATAAATCTATGGTTTATATATCGGCAAGTATTTGCTAAACCACCACAATCTCTTCTTAATTACTTTTTCGATAGCAAGCTAGTACTTGTTAAATTTCCTATCAATCTCTAAGTAGCAAGTATTCGCTAAACTAGATACACACCCTAACAAGTTTAAGAACAAAAATGACCTGATATAAACGATCACCCAAGTATTTGCATGTATAATGACTGTCTAGCTGATTCCACATCCCTGTATTATTTATCTATTTTTACAGGAACTTGCTACTTACTAACCAACGATTACGTATTGGTGGGACTACTTAACGCTATCTCAATTAGATTCAAGTTGATTAAACCCAAGTAAACGAGTCTAAATTAAGCACAAAACAATCATGAATTAATTCATGAATATCGTTATAAGAACACTTCACTAATAATTAGTTGCTTCGAGCTCACTTTTCTCTCTCCTCGAAGACCCAGCAGAAAAACTTCCATTCGGCGGGGTGGCCGCCGGCGAATCCCGCCGCGTCGGTCACCCCCGCCACCCCCTCCTCATTTTTAGATAGCTTAGTTTCTTAGGTAGTTCGACCACCTTTTCTTTCGCAAACCTACAGATCCATAGGAGCCGCCAACGTCGCCAGCCAACGACCGCCATAGGAGCACAACGGCGCCACCGATCGGGTCACCCACAGATCGGGGCGTCGCGTCTCCGATACCGGACGCTGCTCCACTCAGCGGCACCTCCTGCTGCCCGACGCCGACCTAGACGGAAGCCCACCGACGGATCTCAGATCCAGGTCGCCTCGTCGCGGGGTCCCCCGGGATCTCGCCGGATCGGACGCAGACAGGTCGCGCACAGATGGCGCCGGAGCCACCAGGCGAGAGGGCGCACCGACGGATCCCAGATCCAGGTCGCCTCTCCTGGACCGGATCTCGCCGGATCGAAGCAGCACGCTGGCCGACGCGGATCCCTTGCCGGACCGACGGCTCACGGCGACGTTGTGACTGCAGCAGGCCCAAATCCCGGGTCGGGTCGGGTGGACTCGGTTCAACCGTTCAACCGGGTCGGGTCGGCTCAACCGGGCCGCATTGGCTCCTGGTTCTGGTCAAACTAGAGGGTGAGGTGGTTTTTCCTCTCTTTTATGTAGTAGATTTTAAGAATAAGGTCGGGAATATTTGATCTGGGTATTATTTGTCAATTTTAGTTTACCGGATGGGTACGTTTCTGTTTCGGAAAAACTTTAGTTGACTTCAACTCTTGTTTATATTGTGGGTAAGGAGAAATCCGAGTCAGAGTAGTAATTATACATACTTCTGGCGATATATCCTCAAATATAAACTAGAGTTGTAGACCGTGGGAGCTAGCTTTTGCAGCTTTTCTCGTGTTAGATAATATCTTTGTTTCAAATTTCTATACTGTGTGTTATTTGCTAGCTAGTTAGACCCGAATTGGTTGGAATCTGCACATAGTATTGACCTTATAGTAGGGGATATGATTTGGAACCGGTCTTTTTTTGCGGAATTGTCCTGACAGACTTGGTGAGTATCCTTGCCCATTTGTTTGTTATATCTCTCTTAACCCTTAATTGGCGAGAGGGAAAACCCCATGGGCTTCTGGACTAGGTAACTTTTGTGCTTAGACTAGTAGACTTTGATTAGATCGTTTAGAATGCAAAGTTAAGGTGCTACGCTTGTCAGGTAGTTTCAGACAGTAGATTTGTAAGATGTATCCCCTTTTTGATGTAAGCCTTTGGGCACCACTGCCTTCGGGCAACACCTTGCTTCCGGGCGAAAGCCTAGGAATTACCTGCCTTCGGGCAACACCTTGCTTCCAGGCGAAAGCCTAGGAATTAGTCTTCGGGCTACACAGCCTTCAGGCAACACATTGCTTCCAGGCGATAGCCTAGGAATTAGCCTTCGGGCACATCGCCTTCGGGCCACCTTTGTATTTTATTTTATGTTGCTTGGGTTGAGGAGCCGTCAATAATCCTCAAGATTCGCCTTCGGGCAAAAAAAAAAAAAAAGTTATAAGAACACTTAAGCGTCACAAACTAGTGATTCATAATTCTACGCTAAACAAACAATTACCTAAACATAATAATAAAATAAATTGCAAACCAGACCGCATACAAATGCGATTAAATCCTATGGAGTACAGCGGTCGGTTTCCCAGTGAAAAATACAAACCCTAAAACTAATTATATGTTTTATCTACCTACTAATTATATGTTTTATACCCTGCTTTACGTACACAAACAAATCCAAAACCCTAATCTAAAAGCAAGTCCAACAGATACTACATAAAAATCTCCAAGATGTAATATGAAATTTTTGGTCATCTCCAAAAGTTACTACATTTTGTATCTCGTGCATTGATTATCATTAATATTAGCAACATTTTTAATTTTATTTTCTACCTTTTTTTGTTTTAAACAATACATTGTTTTGGGACTTTTGATGTTGGGAAAATCTCTGGTGAGACCTGTCTCTATGGGGACCAGGGCTAATGGATTGCCATAGTAGCAGCAAATTAAACAAACGGGGACAGTCCGTATATATTCCATTTTCGGCGCCTGTTAGTAATTAAGCCAAATTCCAAGGACCATAGTGAAAATTTCAAAACTCCATGACATAAAACCACATAATTTGACAGCGGAAAATTCCAAGATCGATATCCCGACGGCGGAAAATTCCAACCTAACAACGGTGACCGGAGATTGACGAAGAATACCCGATCCAATATGCGTCAACAACGACGGGTGAGATCAATCTGCAACACCAGAGATTAGAGGAGGCGCAACCGTTTATGATCTCCTCCGTTGGAGATTGGACCGATCGCGTCATAGGTGGAAAAGATTTGGGGAGATTGGACCGATCGATATTATTCAAAATCTCAATGAATTTGCTACCATAGGTGTTGAGGCTGATGGAAGCATACATGATGATTGAAATTCCTAAACATGTTAGCATCTGCAACTTGAAAGTGACCTACTTAATTGGTTCCTAAGCTGCACTTGGCATTATGGATGTTTGATGAAGAGGTTTTAGGTTATTAGTTTGATCCCTTCGAATTGCATAGGCTATCCCTGCATAGATTTTCAGAGGTTATGTTTTGTCTTGATGTTTTAGTCAATTTGCATGATCATTCAATCAATTTACTTGATCATTCATAATTCAATGTGCTTGAACTTTTAGTGTGATGTCTTGATCTTTTTGTCAGTGAGGTTGAGCTTTTAGTGTGATGTCTTGATCTTTTAGTCAATGTGCTTGAGCTTTTAAGGTGATGTCTTGATCTTTTTGTCAATGTCCTTGACCTTTTAGTATGTTGTCTTGATTGTTTAGTCGATGTGCTTGAAATTATACTGTGATGTTTAATATCTTGATCTTTTAGTCAATATGCCTGATCTTTTAGTGTGATATCTTGATCTTTTATTCAATGTACTTGAGCTTTTACTTTATGTCTTGAACTTTAGTTAATGTAGTTGAGCTTTTACTGCGATATGTTTTGATCTTTTAGTCAATGTGCTTGACCACAAAAATGTGATTGCTTCATTGTGTAGGTAGTTGAGATCTTTTGTTTTAAGGTGATTGATTCTTTGACAAGGAACATTGGTTCCAAATATCTTCGTCACTGCTTGTTTGGTGTTCAAATCACAGATCACTCTGATGTAGTCAGGTCAGCTTGGCCGTAGATGTTTCGGCATCACCGACACATGATGAGCCATGTCATGGAAGTTCGAATAGACCTGGAACGAAATAGAATGGCCAACGATTTGCGGCCGGTGGTGGAGGATCGACAGGGGCTCTGAAGATTCAAGTCTCCGGGAAGTGAAGACAACGGCAGGGAGAAAAGATGGAGGAAGAAAGAAACTTATTTTGCAATGAAGTCCTTATATTTAGGCGTGTTTTTCAGTTTGTAATTATAACTTATTTTTCAGTTTGTATTTAGGCGTCCTTATTCTACATTCCCTGGTCTGTGATCTCTATAGAGACAGGTTTCAAATGAGAATTTGTATTTGATGTTTTAAATTGAAGATGAGAGGAGAGAGAGTGGAGTTTGGGTTTAAAAAAGGAAATAATGCATTGATCAATGTGTAGGCATTACATTTTCAATCCTCTAAGTTTTCTTTCTCTCTCTACACATGGAGGATGAGTTTCTCTTACTACCCCAAATCTACATCTTGTAGTAGCACATGTAGTATCTCTTGGAGATCAATAATAGGGTAAAATCTTCATACTTCTTCCAAAATTTACAAAATGTAGTATCTCTTGGACTTGCTCTAAATTGGCTAGATCAATTGGCCTACTTTACCCGCCAACGAAGACTAGAGTTCAAAACTCCCAGGTCTATAATTTCAAGCATCACTATTAGAAACACCACCCCATAGGCACCACTTTTTTGTAGCTGTTTTGTAAAATAGCTGCTTCAATTAAGACATTGCAGCGGTTTTCTTTTATAGATGTGCTTATATAATAAATCGTTGCCTAGTGTATATCTATTATTTTTAAAATGAAAAATAATATAGGTAAAAGAAGTAGTCAAGTATGCTACCGATTTCATTAGTAGTAAGAGAAACTTTTGGGTGAGACTTGTCCTTGTGGAGACCAATGGCCAGGGGAATGATCATTTACTGTTTTTTGTTGATCTTTTAGTCAGCTTGATTGATCTTTCATTCAATTCCTTTGATCATTCCTTTTTTACGTTGATATTTCAGTTAATTTGATCTTTCATTCATTTTGCTTGATCTTTCAGTCAATTTCCTTGATCATTCCTAATCCTTGGTACATTACTATTATTTCATGAAAATTCAGTTTCGAGTCGGTTCATGTGAGACGACTAAGCTCTGGCGACACCAGCAAGGCAGCAACCTAAAATCTAACAACGAAGACGGGGTTGAATCTCACTAACGGCAATTTCAACCGATAATGGTCCCTAGTGGAGAGAGCTACATGCACGGCACCTAAACAAGGCGGTTCCGTGAAAATTTTGGGAGAACCGCCGTATTTGCACACTTACGAACTCGTAAGCTTAAATCGAATGTATGGCAGACCAGTGAAGGCGGTTCTCCTACAGACTACGGCGGTCACGATGAACCGCCGTAAGTTGTTAGGCGCCTACGATATCGAAACTATGTATGGAAAGTCTTCCGACATCGAAAGATCAAATTGGGGGATTTAAAACATATATGTCGGCCAAATTGTATGTGGGAAAATTAGGGGAAATATTTGGGCGATTGAAGCTGCCCTTTCAGATTGAAAAAGACATCGGGTTACTCACTACGGATTTCGATGGAAATATGGCCATTTACGGTTCGTCGTATTGGTTAGATTAACATTCAACGAGATATTCTGTTGGGCAAATTAGAGCGGGAATTCAGGTACATTGATGAGTGGTGTTTTGAATTAATGTGGTTATGTTAACTTTGATTTATGCTTTCTGGAGTACCCAATACTGCAATGAAATTGATTAAGTATCTTAGATACCGAACCTGGATCGAGATTGTCAAAATGAGACATATTGTGAGTTTCTCGAATAGATCCATTGTTAATATACAGAATGTGTGATGGTGGTGTTGTTTTAGGATGAGGTCTGGAGGACATGGTACTGAACTTGAATTTCTGCAGAAAGCCTTGCTAAATGGAACAAAGGCTTATGATATTATTCAAGGTAAATTTCTCACTTTCACGTGAGTTTTCCCTAATTTGTTCTTGTTTTTTGGGTTTATTTATGAATGTTTGTTTATAAGAAGTTTTGGATGCCCATAATTATAGGGTTTTCTTTGAGCAGGCTAATATAGAGTTGAGGTGAACTTGATAAATTGTGCAGGTTTAATAAAATGCAGCTGATATTGTTTCTGCCTGTAGTGTTGCAGAAGATATATGATTGATGCTTTTTATTCTTTCGTTTTTAATGTAAATATACAACACTTGGTATTTGGACTTCGTGTATAGCTAATGCAGTGATGGTTGGGATAAAACTACTCTTTTTTTTTTTTAATTAAAAACCACCAATGGTGGGGGGTGATTTATTAGGCTCCCCTGACCATGAATACCTCAAAAGTGTGTTCCAAAAGTACAATGATAGGTACAAATAGAAATGTAGTGAAAGATACAATATGTCCAAGAAAAACCCTACCGAAGTAAGATGAAAAAACTTGGGGAGAACAAATACTTTTGAGTCTATGATTAGTAAGTTCTGATCGATATCTACTCATCCGATCCAAGTCAGTGTTCAACAGGTCTTTCGACAAGTCGCTAACACTTGTTTGCCACGGCGAGGATAACATTGCAAAGGGCAGATTAGGGGTCGGCAAGCCAAGCAAGACGAACCACAAATTAGCCCCTTGAATGTGACCAGAACTCACTACCTCCTCAGATTGTTGAGCAGTAGAAGTCAGTTCTTTCGAAGTTGGTGAGAGTGTAACCTCTGAGGATCCACTTGGCTCCCAGATATAGTCCTGAGAGAGCTCTTGAATTTGTGTTGCTCTGTTCCCTTGTGTGTCATGATGACTTGTTGTGCAACACAAGGCCAAAAGGCCTTGTGCTTGTGATCTGCCAAGAGAGAGATATCTTAGAATGGATGATTCTGTGTGAAGAAAGATGAAAGTAGAAGAGAGAGATAACACCTGAGCTAATTTTAGTCCAGTGCCTGCTATATAAAAATGTTTCATCATGACCTGAAAAAGCAAAGAAAAACTACACCAGTAAAAAGTTCCTAGTTCAATCTGATGTAAGGAAATTCTCTACTGTCTAGCGCCACTAGTCCCTTGATTTCCTTAGGCAATGAATGATGGTTAAATTCATGTGAAACTGTGGAATTGCTAGCTAGTTTTGCTAACGCATCAGCAACAGCATTAGCTTCCCTATATATATGAGAAAAGGAAATACAAGTGAACTCACTTTGGAGGTCCCATATGGTTCTGATTAGATCAAGAAGCCTCTATGGGACCTTATATTGCCTGAGGATCATTTGAAGAAGGACCAAAGAGTCTGTTTCCACCTCCATGTCAGTTATACCCATATGGAATGCCATTTGTAGCCCCTTTATAAGTGCCAGAACCTCAGCTTCTAGGCTATCTTTCTGATGGATATAGGTAGCCTTTGCTAAGATCACTCTTCCATCCCTGTCTCTTATGACCATTCCAGCTCCAGCCTGTGAAGACCCTAAGCTAGATCCATCTGTGTTGAGCTTATATTCTGACAATGGTAGCTTCCAACAGACCTGCACCACCTACTGAGAGTGTATCAATCTACTCAAGGGGGCTAGAGACAATATATTAGCAGGTAGAGTATTTCTATCAAGAGAACTCCAGCTAAGATTGTGCACATATAGAATTGCTTGTATAATGCTCATGAGTCTGTTTTTCATTCTGGCATAGGTAGGTATTATTCTATCATATAAATAAGCATTCCTTGCACACCATATTACCCAAACTAGAACAACAGGCAAAAGTCTAGAACAGATTCTTTGCATTTTTGATTTCAGGGGAATGTTCTAGTAGTGGAAAAACCTATTCCATAGACTATCAAAACTGACAGGTGTCAAATCAAAGCACAAGTCTATATATGTCCATAGATTTTTTATCATAATGCAATTATTAAAGACATGGTGCAGTTCATCTTCATGGTTAAAACAGAAACAACATCTAGATGCCAAATGCACATGGTTTTCCTGGAGTATGTCAGATACTGGTATAATTCTATTCAAAAGCCTCCAACAGAAAACTGAGATTTTTCTAGGTATAAAATTACTCCATAAATGTTGGAAAGAATTCACCTGAAGTTTTTTTGGCCTGATGAGCTCATATGCTGAAGCAAGAGTGAATATTCCATTGATGGTTGGTTTCCAGATGAGTGTATCCTGGTACTCTTCAAGTACAAGAAAATCATTAGCAAGTATAACATTTATATCAGATGGAAAACCTTGTGACAGAGCAGCCCTTAGATTTTCTTGGTCATTAAAAAATCCTTTACAGTCATATCAGGACTGATAATGGCAACATCATCATCCCAATAGTCTATAAGTGGACCTTTTTCTGTCCAGTTTGCATGCCAGAAAGAAACATCCCCTGCCCCGATTTTAACCACAGAATTGTCTACAGCAATCTCATTGACTAGCTTATATCTTTTCCAGGCTTTTGAGTTTCTTTTGGTATGTGGTAGGGACCACATAAAATCTGACCACAAACTGCCACCCTTTTGGAGCTTCCACCAGATTTTGAAGGAGAAACTCAAGGTGATGCTATAAAGGTCCTTAACTGCTAATCCATTTTCAGTAAAAGGATATGACATATTTAACCATGACTTCCATATTTTATTCTGCCCATATTCTGAGTTACCCCAGAAATTTTTTGCAAAAAGCACATGTAACTTGTCTATTACTCCATCAGTTGGTTGAATAATGGTTAATATATGTAATGGAATAGCAGAAAGTACATGTTTTATTAGGACCAGTCTACCAGCTTGATTTAGCCATTTATTTTGCCATAAGATCAGTTTTGTTGCAATGGAATCAAAGATGGACTGAAAGTAGCAGTGCTTGACCCTTCCCAGAAATATGGGTGAACCTAAATACCTAAATGGAAAGGCCCCCTGTGACATGGTAGTTACCTGATGGACCAAATTGTGGTAGGGCTGAGGGGCTAATTCAGATAGGTAATAAGAAGATTTCTCCAAGTTAATTTTTTGCCCAGAAACACATTCATATTTTTCTAAGAAAGCCATAAAGTTCCTAAGACCTCTATTAGTTGCTTTCATGAAAACTACAGTGTCATCAGCAAAACCTAGATGAGTGATATTTCTAGCTGTATGTGGCACTTTATAGTACTCTATTCTTGATTGCTCAAATAGAAAGCTAAGGTTTTTAGTAAAGACCTCAGTCATTAGAATGAACAAATATGGAGATAAGGGATCCCCTTGTTTCAGACCTCTTGAGGCTCTAAAAAAACCATAAGGTTTTCCATTTACAAGAACAGAAAAATTCGGTGCTTTAATATTGCCCATAATATTCCTAATTAGACCTAAGTGGAATCCTAACTTTTGTAAAAGTTTTTCCAGAAAATCCCAAGCAACTCTATCGAAAGCTTTCATCATGTCTAGTTTAAAGAAGACATTATGACCACCCCTTTTAGTGTTCAAAAACTCAGTTAATTCATGCATCAACAAGACACTATCTGCCATTTCTCTTCCTTGAACAAAGGCAGACTGTTCAGGAGAGATGAGTAATGGCATTATGGGCTTCATCCTATCAGTAAGAATGCGAGAAAAAATCTTATTTACAAAATTTGACAAGCTTATAGGCCTATAATCAGAAAATCTATTGTTAACCAGTCTTTTTGGGATAAGGACAATAAATGAAGCAGAAATTGCCCTTGGTATGGGTACTCCAGACATAAACTCGTGTACTGCCATCAAAAGATCGCTAGCTATACAGTCCCAACAGTGTTTAAAAAAAGTGCCTGAGTACCCATCTGGACCTGGAGCAGAATCACAATCCATGTGAAAAACAGTATTTTTAAGCTCTTCCATTGTGACAGGTTTCATCAAATCATGATTCATTTGATCAGTGATTAGTGTGGAGATATTAGAAAGCATTTCATTGACCAGTGTGGTATTATTTCCAGTTTGTTCTTGAGTTAATAAAGTTTGGAAATAGTGAACTGCTTCATTTCCAATATCATCTGGATTTGTGATCCAGTGATCATCATCATTTTTGATTGAGGTGATTTTCTGTCTAGAATGCTTGGCTTTAACCGAGGCATGGAAGAATTTTGTGTTCATATCTCCCTCTTTTAACCATTTTACCCTAGATTTCTGCTTCCAAAAAGTTTCCTCCCCAGACAGTGCTAAAGCTAAGTCAGCCTGTGCTAGTTGCAGAGATGTTTTGCTGTTATCATTGTTTAGCAATTGATGGTCATTTTCTTTTTCTAAAACTCTTTCTTCTGCTAATTTTACACTATCATGCACATTCCCAAATACATCCCTATTCCAATTTTTTAATACCATTTTAAGCCTCCTCAGTTTTAAAGAGAAGTTAAGCATACCATAGGTGTTAGTACCCTCTGACCAACTATTAGTGACTGTTGGCATAAATTCTGTATGTGATATCCAACAGTTCTGGAATTTGAATGATTTAGGTGTTGAGTTGGATGTTTGATTGTCCATTTTGACTAATAGTGGTAAATGGTCCGATGGCCACCTATTTTTAGCTTTGATGCTTAAATTAGGGAAAATATTTAGAAGCTCTGTGTTAGCCAAACCTCTATCTAACCTTTCCCAGACCTGGCCCCTACTTCTAACCCCTGTCCATGTGAACTGAACCCCTGATGTTGGAATTTCAGTTAAATGATTGTTATGTATGAAATCATTAAAATCCAACATTGAATCTAGGTCAGGTGCTGATTGACCTAGATATTCTGATGACTCTCTCATGGCATTAAAATCACCTATGAGCATCAAGGGTTGATTACAATGCATGCTAAGTTCATTCCACAAAGGGGTTCTAGCAGATGCTGTGTGTCTGGCATATATAAAAGCTGCATTCCAAACTTGATTCATTGAGGAATGTGTAATTTCAGCTAATATAAATTGATCATGAACCAGATTGATTGAGACATTAAAATCAGAAGTCCAAAAGATCCAGATTTTGTTTCTTGGATCAGAAAAATGCTGATTATAGCCTAGTTTGAAACAAACAGAGGAGATATGGTTACTACCTAGAAAGGGCTCTAGGAAGATAAATAAACCAATGTTATGTTTTCTTTTGATATTTAAGATTCTATCTTGAGCTTTCTTATTTTTAATACCTCTAATATTCCAAACACAGATGTTATAAACCATTTTTAAAGTGTGGATTTAGAGTCTTGTTGAGATCTAGTAGTGACTGATTTAGTAACTACTGATTTAGTTGAGCTAGTGAAATCTTTTTTCCTACTCCTTGTTGATTTTCTTGGCTGTGTAAGTTGAAGATTGTCTAAAAGTTCTGCATCTGATACTTCAAAATTTTTTACCAATTTATTAAATCGTTCTTGGTCTTTTAAAGCTGGTTCTAAAATGAAATCTCCCCTATGCAGTTTAGATTTCTTTTCTATAGACCATTGAAGTTTTTCAACCACACCATTGTCATCATAGGATATAGGAATTCTATTCATACATGGGCTTACCTCGCCTTCCTCTTCCGTTTCAGGAATAGAAAGAAGTTGATTTTGTTGTTGCAGAGCTTCCTGCACCTGGTGATCATTCGCAGTTGTCGATTTATCCTCTGGAGCTTTATCTAAATCTGCATACTCACCAGTAGAGTTAGATAGGACATTACCAGTGGTTACTTCCCCACTGGTTTCAACCAAAACAGTAGAATTTTCATGTGGCATGATTATGACATTTACTTCTTCAAAATGGGTAGGACAATGTTGTTGAACTGAGTTTTCATGATTATGTGTTGTTATGTCATTTTGAAGAAAAATAGGTGATGAATGGCCATCTTTATCATTATGTTTTGAAGATTCTGGCATGTTTATCTTATCGATCTGAGTATCATACACTGCTAGTGAAACAGATTCTTCAACAGGTGCAGGCATAACAGGTTCAGGCACAATAGAATCAGGCAAAAAAGAATCACATTCAATATGATCAGGCATATCAGATTCACACTCAAGGGCAGCAAAGGGATTAGGATTAGTAAAAACAGCAGGGCTTTTTTCAACAATTTTGAAGGTTTGATTTACCTTTCCTTTACCTTTTTTGCTGGGTAGCTTGTGGTTTTTGAATTGGTTGATTCTGAGGCAATGCCGGAGTAGCTTTGGGAGCCTGGATTTCATCTCTAGGAGCCTGGCTTTCAACTCTAGGAGCTGGATTTTTGGTCTGAGGTCTCCATGGCTCAGATTGCCGCTGAAATGTACCTGATTTACAAATCGAGGTCATATGTCCCAATTTTGAGCATTTGCCACAATAGTCAGGGATATTTTCATACTCCACGGGCTGCCAGAAACCTATGCCCCTGTAATCCAGCCACACGCGACTGGGTCTAGGCTTTGTAATGTCCATCTCGACGCAGACCTTTCCAACGTGTGGGCGAGTTCGGTGAAGCGTAGCTTTGTCGACCTTGATCGGATTCCCAATCAGGTTTCCGATATTCATCATAGGATTGAAAGCAATGAGTTGATGAGGGATGCCATAGCAAGCAATCCAGATTGGTACAACGGGCGAATCTGCTTCAGGATCAAAAAGTGGAGTCCACTTTGTGATTCGCAATGAATAATCCCCAAAGCTCCATACTTTGTGCAGCCAACAACGAACATAGTCTTCTTGATTGAAAAAAGAGATCAGAACCTGGCGGCTATCGAGAAGATGGATGTCTGCTCCGCCGGTGAAGCCAGCCGTTTGAAAATCTCGTCGGAGCCGATCCATTGTTGGCCTGCCTCTGGAGAACTTGCCCACTAGTGTAAGCTTCAGCGGAGCTTCGAGTAGATCGCATTCATCGTCTGAAAATTTGAGTCCGGGCTCGCCGAGGTGGGTGATTGGGGGTTTTGGATTGAAGAGAGGTCGCTGGGGTAAATTGGGATCCACTACACGAGCAAAGGATTGAGGATTTGGCGGATCGTTATCCGCCATAGGGGCGGCGGCCGTGGGCCGAAACCCTAGCCGGCGGTGAACGGTGGTGAGAGTTCAGAAAACAGGGCGATCAGAGGAGAGAGAAAACGCGAGGAAAGGCTAGTTGTGTACTTCTAGGTTATCCCTTATTATTCTTGACTTGTATGGTTCTCCATGGGATAAAACTACTCAATTAAAGGCTAATGTAGAGATGACTTTGCCATAGCTCTTCTACTTTCTTATAGGAATATTTCATACCATTTCTTTCTATAGCTTATGAAAATCTTGTTTTAACCATTTCATAACGGTTCAGAATGGTCATTCGTTCTGCATATCACATTGACATGAAAGTGGGTGGTTTTATGTACTTGTGTATAAAACTATATGATGGGGATGTGTTTGATTCGGTTAGAATTGAATATGTCCCTGCTATATTTATGTAGCTAATGTTTTGCATAGTATTTGGAAATTGACACAACTAGTCTGGGAATCCTTTTGCTTGAGTTAATAGTTTGCATATATCACATCTATGAATTCAGTTTTTCTAAGCATTATTTTTTGTGAGAGTATAACTATATTTTGTGTTAACGTTGCCCTTTTGTTGTTTTATTTGACCTTGGGAATTGAGAAACTGTGGGATGAAATCGGTGAGCCTGGAACCGAGAAGAGGAGGATGATATTTTACTAAAAGAAACGTATGCAGTTTGCTACATCAAGGAAGAAAAACGTAGGGTGCTGAAACTAAGTACACAGTATTACCCTGTCAAAGAGGCAATGACCAAGTCTGGTGCTGCCATTCAATTTTCAGGTGAGCAGCTCTTAAAAACAGTTCTTTAATATGGTTATCTATTTTCTGAATACAGATGACAATATAGCCTTTTCCCCTATAATTTGGAAAATACTAATACTTGTAGTTTTACAGGCGAAGCTATCCATGTTCTTGAATTCGTATCAAAAGGCAAGCCGAATGAATGTCGGAATTGATAAGTATAGAAATTAAACCAAGCACTTGTTATAGTCTTTAAAAGATATCAAATGTTGTTTGCTCTAATTTGAGATTCCTTGTATTAGTCAAAAACAACGTCTGCAACTGTGAAATATATGAGAAGTTTACATATTTCAAGTTCTGAAAAAAAATGTAAAACAAAGGCATGGAAACAGAGATCAAATTGGACAGCATAGTGGAATCTGCACGTATTCCATTTTCGAACTCGTAAGAAGATAAAAACCATCCGAAAAACATTACGAAGTCGGAAGATATCTAAAATTAATGTAACCGAATTTAGTTACGACTTCGAAAGATACGAAGAATACGGCGGTTGATGAGAACAAAGTAAGGCGGTTAATATTGTGCTATTTTAAGGCACAGCCAAACACGGCACTGGCCAACCGCCTTCGTCAGTATGATAGAACCGCCGTGCATGTACAGCCCGTCCACTAGTGCTTATTGTATTTGATTTCTGTAGAAACAGGTTTCAAACGAGAATATGTATAGTAGTAAACAACGTACCGAGCCGGTACACATCCAATTTGTACAGTACACACAAAAAGTAATTAGGATTTCCTTACATTAAGGGTGTTGTGGTAAATTAAAAATTAAAATATATATGTACATATGACTTTGTATTTGTACATAGTAGGGCTGTAAACGAGTCGAGTCGAGCTCGAACAGACATGTGTTTGTGTTCGAGTTCGAGTTCGTATTACATGTTCGTGATCGAGTTCGAGTTCGTACGAGTTGAGATATTTTAGCTCGAGCTCGATTCGTCTCAGTTTAAGAAAGTTCGAACTCGACTCGTGAGCTCGATAAAAGATCGAGTTCGAACTCGAACTCGAGCTAGTTCGAGCTTATTAAAGCATTAATGAATAAAATTTAATTTATTTATATTAAATTATATATAAATATTATATTCGAGCTGTTCGACGAGCCTATCGAGCTGGCTCTTATGAGCTCGAGTTCGAGCTCGTTTATAAACGAACGAGCTCGAGTTCGAGTTCGAACTGGTCAAACCGAGTTCGAAAACGAACTTTGACCGAGTTGTTCACGAGTTGTTCACGAACGGTTCAGTTCATTTACACCCCTAGTACATAGTATCAGATCAGTATGTATTCCGTTCAGATTGAATAATTATTCAGATGGGATAAATCTCTTACAAAGTCAAACGATTTGGTGGCATAATTTTAGGTAAAACCGTTTTACTCAAGACCCCATGATCATGACTTCACCTACTCATCAAAACCAATTTTGTATCATTGTAGTATGATTCGGTACACAATAATTTTATGAATTTCAAATTAGTAATTAATTATAATAATTCCATTTTTGAGTACTTTAATTTACAGTTCATATATAACAACAAGATATAACCTCTGTAAAACACATCTTATGATCTTCTTTGTTATAAAATAAGTTTTTGTCTAAAATCAGATATTTTTTAAACAAATCTGAATACAAATTAACAACTCTTGGTACGTAGGAGATGTGTATCGGCTGTTGGCAGTGTGAAATTAAAGTGTTGGAAATGCAAGGATGACCAAACTGACTTCTTGGAAGTTTAAGTTTGAATGGACCTCCCTTGTTCAAAACAGTTAAGAAGACCTCTTGAAAGTCTAAGTCGAATTAATGCCTCGATGGAAATAAATCAGATTAGACTGAGCCTTCGTTCTTCGAAGGAGCTCTATTTATACCCCGTGAAAACAGCAAAAACAGTACAACAAAAAATGCAAGGAAATAGCAACCCCAATTCTTCTACCCATTCTATTCTTTACGATGACGGATAATGCAAGCTAAAGACTATTGAAACAACAGTCACAAACGAAGCCAAAACCATCTCGAACTGGGTCCAAGAAATGATCCTCCTCCACGGCAGCAAGCCGCGAGTTGTCGTCGGCCTTCACACTGAGCGGAGGCAGCGATCCGTTCTCTTCCCGGGGAGCAACGAAGCCGCCACGCTTCAGCTCTGCATCGACAACAAGTGCCTCATCATTCAGCTGCTTTACCTGGATGAAATCCCTGAGCTCCTCCGCGATTTTCTCGCGCGCCCTAACTTTATGTTTGTTGCAGTTGAGGTTGGCGAGCATGTGAAGAAGCTCAAGGATGAGTACGGTATAATCTGTAGCAGAGCCGTCGATATTGTTCAGGCGGCGCGGAGGACGTGGTTGCCGCCGGAATGGTGTAGCATGGAAGCTGATTTACACTTTGCGCGCTTGACCATGGCGAAGATTGGCCCGGATGCGCCTGAATGGGATGAAAGAATCCTTTCCCACTTTCAAGTTGAATATGCTTGTTATGATGCCTATGCTTCCTACGATCTTGGTCGTATTCTGCTCATGAATCACCGTTAGGAGTGAATCTTTTGTTACTTTGTTTGGATGTTGTTTGATGAGGACTGGTTTTGAATGTTTTGTTGGGTGCTATATTTTTCAATTTAATCCTATTTCATTTTGGTCATCTAGCTAATTTCAACTGTACTGCCAGAATTTCAAATATAGTCCAACGACTAAAATTTTATAATTTTATCCATGTCGATCGTATTCCACCATACAACTTAACCGTCTTAATTTATTCCATTTTATCGATAACCCCACCCAACTCAACTAATCAAGTTTAAATTATTTATAATTTTGAATTGCATATCTCTCTTATACAATTATATTTAGTAATTATGCAATTTATTGACAAAACATCATGTTAAATTAGAAAAATTCTACCGTTCCGTTGTTAGTTTTTGACTGAATATCAATCACATAAAATGTACTAGTATAAGTTATCTATTTTAGTTAATGTAAAATTAAATGTTATTTTTATTTTGAAATTATCATCACCATTCAAATTAAATCCTTACGGTTAAAGATTAGTTGATTGAAGGTTCAATGAACTAAATTGTAGTCTTGCCCGTTAAATTAATATATAATGTATACTTAAAATAAAATATAAAGACACATTTATTAAAAGAAGACATTTGAAAGTATATATTCAGAAAAGAAAGTAGTAAAAAAAAAAAAAAAGAGAATTTGTTGAACTTTAGTTTGTTTTTAATGGTTATCTAAGTTTAGTATATTAAAAAATTTATTTGTTTAATTTCATATACTAATTGAAATTTTCTCATTAAAATTATGGTGGAAAATGTATAAAGGAAACAACCTTTGGTCAAACTTTATGTGGGGATTACCCAACTACCTTAAAAATTCCAGAACATAGAAAAGAATAAAGGATGTACACCAAATAACCTCTGAAAATACACAAATACTAGTGGGTGAGGGTACAGTGTCCTTGGAATTCAAACTGGGTAAAAGAGTATCCCCTAGTACATGTGTGGGAAGAAAATGAACTACCCTTCCCAGATTTAACAATATCAGAATTTGTCTATGACCAAGAAGCTTATGTGCAACAACTACAAAATGGTCTAGACATGGAACACATAAATCTGATATCCAAAGACATCTCAATCTTTGAAAAATACCCTGATAGATTAATCTGAAAATTGGAAAGAAATGGTTTCTTCACACTGTCCTCAGCCTACTCTTTGCTGAGGTCAAAAAGAGAGATAATTTCACCCTTCAAATCCTTATGGTCAAATTATATTCCACTGAAATACACCATTTTCAGTTGGAGGTTACTTAATAGACTTATTACCTTTCCCGATGTACTAGAAGACTTCAATTTTCACTTACCATCTATTTGCCCATTCTGTAAAAAGGCTAATGAGGATATTCATCACTGTTTTAATAACTGTGAAGAAGTTAAAATTTTATGGAATCAGTTACATCGGTGGTTTGATATCTAAAACATTACCTTTAACACAATATGGGATAGATTCTTCTATTACTGGCGTGGAGATAAAGATCAAAACACAGGAACTCATAATTCGGATACTTCCTTGTATTGTTGTATGGAAAATCTGGTGTGCTAGGAATGCATAGATGTATGAGTCCAAATCCCCAAATTGGATTATACTTGTTTCACATGTATATAGCACTATGAAAACAATTATGAAAATAAAAGGTAAGACATGGAAAGTATCTGATACACCTAATATCTCTCCCAGTCTTCTGCCTTTGGCCCCATTAGCTGTAGGTAACAGATCCAGGAAAGTCATCAATGTGAGATGGAAACTACCCCATCGGCAGGCGGGAAAAATTGAACACAGATGGATCATCACTGAAAACAGGTTCAGCGGATGCAGGGATCGTGTTAAGAAATCGGGACAACCTGATGAGAAATATCTGGATGTTAGCAGGTGAGCTCTCGGTTACTTTTTCACATACATATAGGGAACTCTGTGGCTGATTCTCTTGCTAAGATGGCTAGTGAAAATAGAGTAACAAAAATTTTAAATCATCAAAATCTACCAGTCAACATAAGAGGTGTAATTGTTTTAGATAGCCAAGAGTTTGCTTATGTTAGAATGGTTAAAGATTTACCCTAGAGAACAAAGATACTGCTGCTCTTTTGTTTTGATATTGTCAAGAATGCAAAGGAGAAAACAAAGCTAGCTCAGTCTATAAAGAACCATTGGAATGATCAGGTGTACAATTTTCAAAGTTCTATAATTTCTTTTAGATTCTCACCTAGAACATTTCACTACCCTACTCTCATTTCTTTTCAGGAATACCACAAGGAGGACAACTTATCAAACAAATTCACATCTCTCACTCACAAGTAACTCAAACTGGACAGATGCTGAAAAGGAGCTTGAACTGCTAATGTCTTACATCTGATGGAATGACATCCAGATGGATCTCAGACACATGGACTAGCATTGAAGAGGAACAAAACATGGATCAACTTACACCAAAGCATCACCTCAGAAGATTTTTCTATCTAAAAGTGGGCAAGATTCTGTAGCATTCAAGTTATTAAATAGTGATTACATCCAAAAATCACTGAACTGTAACTTGAATGAATATCCTCACCTTGGAAAACCTGTGGTTCAACCTTGGGGGCTCTGAACTACTAACTTGGATGGGTTAGAGTCGATAGCTATGGAATATGCTTACTGGAATAGATGCAGGATCTTTCCCAAGTTTTTTCATCCCAACTAGTGGGGTTTTTCTTGAACCTCAAGTTTTTTCATCCCTCATCGTTTTTTGTTGGGGTTTTTCTTGGAAAAAATGTAGTTACTTTGGAATTTTTTAGGGTTCAGGGAGCCTAGTATAAATCCCTCCAGTATTGCTGGTTAAAAAAAAAATTTAAAAAAAATTAAAAAAAAACCTGTGGTAGTTGTTGAGCTTTAAAAATTCATGTTCATATTAATGTATTTAATTCAAGAATGTTTTTATATATCAAAGGGGGCTTTTGAGGATTGTTCTTCATTATCTAATGCGGGCTATCACTGGAAGGTCCTTATTGATCTAAGGGATAGGCTCTGGACATATCTCCCACAGGTGGTTCTAGGGGGCAAGTTGTGCACACAACTGGTTAATAATTTCATTCAAGGTAACCTTCATTTCCAGCCCTCCTCATTAACTATCTAGTCCCCTAGAGTTCTACCCAAAGAATTCTTTTTTCAGTGGCTTTTGCATTTGGGAAGACTTTCTACATGTGACAGACTTCAGGGACTTGGCATCCCAGCCGGAAATGGGGTCTATTGTATGTGTGGCATTCGTCCAGAAACTGTTGTTCACTTGTTTTTGACGTGTGATTACTCGAGGTCGATGTTTCATTACTTGGGTTTACCATGTTTGTCTAATCTTCGGGGATTATGGCGTCTGCTATGTATTTGGAAAAGGAGACGGGCCTCCCGCAAGTTCATGTTGTGATCACAACTTTGTAGCAACTATGGCAAGAAAGGAATAGGCGGATCTTTGAAACGTGCAAGCTCACAGTTTCAAGCTTTTGTGATCTTCTCACTAGTGCAGGAGGGGGGCTACAGCGGCGGTTCCGCCTTCAATGCTCGGCGGTTATGAACCGCCGGCGGCAGGGGCGCCGTGCAACGGAACTGGAATTGCTCGGCGGTTATGAACCGCCGCGCAAGGTTGCGAGTTCGCAACCTTGTCAGGTTCATCCGGTTGCGAGTTCGTAACGAGCTAGAACCTGCAGGTTGTTTTCGAGTGTTGCGACATCGGATGCTCCTCCGATTCAAAGGTTGGGAACTCGCAACCAGCATTTCAGGTTAGGGTATATGTTTGTTCCTGAACCTGGTTACGATGTCGTAACCTAATTAGGTTCTGCTAAAAAAAATACCGGCCAATTTGGCCGGTAAAATGAAAATGCCACCAGCGAAGAAAATTAACAGAACTATATACTTCAATATGACCAAAGAAGAATATTCGATACACTACAAATACTAATACTTGACTTCATACAATTAAATCAAAATCGGAGCAATCAAAAGTTCATTAGGAATTTCACCTATCAAAGAAAAGAGGTTGGTTTATCAAGGAAGTTTGCAACTTCTTTTTGCTCCTTAATCGATTTCAGCTGGATCATCTTAACCATCCTACTGTTGTGCACCTCCCTGCATCACCAAAAACTCTTTGCTTTTCAATATATTCAAGTTGTCTCACTTCTTTAACGCCAGCATGAACCTCTCATTTCATCCTGGTAGCAGCACCATAGAAATCATATTTTCCACCTTGTATCCTAATGTTCGCGATCACTTTCGATAACACCTGTGACATCCACTATTTATCTATCAGTAAACCCACCAAACATTCACAACCTTAAATCTCTTATTCAGAGATCAAACATGCAATTAAAGCCTATATGCAACCATGTACTCAGAATTTACAATACATTAGAACATTCCAATCCGAGGAAGACATGTATAGCAGCCACTTTAAACCTCTTTATTTGATTCATTACTTAATCAAATTAATATATTCTTGACTCTAGGTCATAGTTTATATTTCAAAGATTATAGTAGTTCAGAAATCAGGCAAAAAGGAGTTACGGTTATAAAGTTGTGAACTTTTTAAGTAGCAGTTAGCTTGCTGCCAGAAACCGTATCAGAAAAATAAAACGCAGATCTTTAAAATGCTATATCTTACTCAATTCTTAACCAAATTAATCCATTCCTGTTTCTAATGGTATCCCAGAGTTCTAAGATTACTAAAGTATAAATCTTGGCCAAAAACGAATCATAGTTTTGAAGTTATGATTTTTTTAAATACGTCTCAGCTGCTGCCAAGAACAGCTTCAGTGCAGAGTTTTAAAAGCCATTTTCTTGACCATTTCTTAATCAAACTAGCTCATTGTTGGCTGTAAATCCCAGTTCTAGTTTCTAAGATTATCTCTACATAAACATTAACCAAAGCAAAGATCAAGGTAAAAAGTTATGATCATTAAAAGTGGACCAGGCCATAAACCAACTTTCAAACATATATAGCCAACTAGATTTCATGTTAAAAAATTTCCTTCAAAACAAATTCACATGCAAGGATTGGAGAAATAATGCACATGAACATAAATAAGAACTAAATCGCAAACCACCTAAAGTTCATGGCAATCCTCTTTGTCTCTAAGGGTACCAACACACTAGTTAATAAAACAAATATTCTCTGTTTGGCATTTTCTCAAACACCTTCAAGGCACAACTTATCATATAACTTATTTACATAGACTTTGTCCTAATTTCCTACATGTAATTTGCAGCACACGAAACTAAGATGATAAGGGTTATAGATATCAACATATTTACATGATCATCTACCCTCTTGCTTTTGCTCAGAATGATCAACAAATTAATATCAAACTAAAATAAGCCTAAATTTGAAGTTCAATCCACAACAATCCAAATTAGGGCTTTTGATGAAAGGGGGAAATCGGAAAACTTACTTGACGAATTAGAGATGCTAGGTCTGAATACACGATGTGGATTTGCTCAGGCAGGCGGAGGGCGACGGCAACGGCGACGGGCGACAGGAGGAGGGCGACGGGACGGGCAAGGAAGAGGGTGGGGTGGGCGGGATTGATGCCGGCGGATGGGCGACGGGAGGCGGCCGGCAGGCGGCAAGGGCAGAGGGCGTCAGGGCAGGGTTTTGGGTGGGGGAAGATGGGAAGAAGATTGAGATCTGAAAGGATAAGGGAAAGAAGATTTAGTTTATATACCACTAAAATAAATTATTATTTTTATTTTCAATGAAATTTTAATTAGTAATAATATTGTGATGAGTGTTTAAGAACTAATTTATAGTGTTTAAGAGCAAGTCCAACAATTTTGCTATAATAGAGATTTTATTCAAATTTGGAGATTTTGACAAATTTTTCACTCCAACAGAATCTCTATATGATTCTCTAAAGTAGAAAAATGAGGAGAGAGAAGAAAAAAATCTCTATATATGCAGATTGTAAACAAATTTTTAGAGAACTAATTTTATGGTATGTTTACTAAAAATAGGAATTAAATTACCTTTCTAACTCTTATCAAATTCTCCACCACACAATATGCCAAAAATAGGAGATTAATTCAAAATAATATAGAGATTCTGTTGGAGTTAAGAAAAAATAATATGAAAATTATTGGGTTTCATTCTCTACTTTAGAAAAATTTATACCAAAGCTGTTGGACTTGCTCTAAGAACAGTCAAGTACAAATTTAATTATTCTATAGTGATTAAATATCATTCTCTATATGGATTCAGACAAATTTAATTATTTTTCTTAATTTATTTGAACTTTATGACTCCAATTATAATCAATTTCATTTTGTATTTAAATTAATTTTATTTTACTTGTAGTTGATATTTAAATAAGTTTAGTTTCAATAATATTCATCAAATCCATTTGAATGTGATTGATATCAGTTCAATGAAACTAATTTAAAATTATTTATATCCAACTAAAGTAGAGTAAAACATGTATTATATGTATGGTGATGTGTTTGAATCAAAAATTTTGGTTAAATAATAAGTTTTAATATTTTCACTTAAACCCCTAAATTTTTATGAAATATTAAGAACTTTTGAAAGTAATTATATGTAAATATTAATAAGAAAGCGACGAGTTATAAACATTATATGATCGTAACAAACATTAATAATTATCTATACCTTTATAATTTAAGATTTTCAATAATATTTTATGTTAATTTTCACTATGACCTACTATTGATGAATTTGATCACCGATTATATAATGTTTTGAATGTTTTGAAAAGTGTCACAATGTGGGGTGTAGTTATATCAAATTAAGTATATATATAAATCAGTCAAAATTGAGAAGAAATCATGACAACATAGTATATATGTTTAAGTAATCAGTTAATGTATAAGTAGTGAATACTCATTGAAACATCAGCGTTCTTACTATAGATCCCCTCAAACGTGTGTTTTTTTTTTTAACTATATGAAAAGTTCCTCATATACAATAAAATGGATATTAAGATCCAACACTTAGATTATTTTGCTTAATTAGTGAAATTATTGCTAATTTTGCTAATTAGTTAATTCAGATTTAGATAGGTTGCGACTTCGCCACTACTTCAGGATCAATTTAAAAGAACAGTAACACCAGTTACGATGTCGTAACTGGATCTGACGGCGGCGGTTTTTCAAAACCGCCGCGTAACGTATCGTTGGTCGGCGGTTTACTGTGCATAATATGATCCGGACAGGGTTACGAACTCACAACCGATCAAGCACCGGTTTTTGAGAAACCGGATCAAGGTTGCGAACTCGCAACCTAATTGCACGGCGGTTCTTGTAAGTTTGGCAGGAACCGCCGCGAAAAAGAGCCGCGGTAGACCCTTTTTCCACTAGTGTCTCTTAGCATATTTCAGTTTAAGATCTTTTTAAAAGGCCATGTAATAGTGCTATATTCTTTAGTCAACACTGAAAATAACTTTGTAAAGAGTTCTAGAACATTTTAATGATATACGAGAGATGGTTATCGACATATATTTTTACTTTTTTACTATAGATTACAATAATTTATGGTCAATTTCAAATTATTTTAGCAATACTCCTATAAATTTAAATTTATTTCAGTTCAGTTACATTTATTTAATTTATTTCATTCCAGTCCAATATGTTTCAACTTAATTTAATTCAATCCTGTATAATAGAACAAACATTCTTTATTAATCACAAAAATTTCTATTGTTAATATGACTAAGGCCCAGTTTGCTAGAGATTATTTCTTGATATACTGAATTGAACTGAACTGAACTGAACTGAACTTAAGTTAAAAATTAGAGAGAATTTTATGAAGGCCCCCTAACGTTTCCGAAAACACCAGTTTGGCCCCCTATCGAATTTTAGTGTCAAAATGACCCCCCAACCTTCGGTTTTTGCTTCATTTTGGCCCCCTATGGCTAACTTGGCCGTTAACTCTTTAAAAATCGTTAAATATTAAGGGTATAATAGTAATTTCAAGTTTATTTAAGTTGAAAAAAATGTTTGTAACTGGATTTGAACTTGGGTCTCTCAAAACTATACACAAAGCTCATACCACTTCGCCACAAGCACCCAATCATGTTTATTTACTGGCTAAATATATTTTAACTGTAATCCCCTGCATATCTTCCCACGAAAAACACGTCGTTGACTCACGAACGGTGTCCTTTGACTCGGCCTCCTTCCCGTCCGATCTGCGCTTCATGTGGAGCTTCACCGCCGGTGCCGAAGGGGCCTCTGATTTCGCCGCCTCCGGGCCATAGTTGCAGTCGGAGCTAGCGGTGGAGTCCACCGCATTGAAGTGGAGTGGTCCGGGAGCCGGATTCCGGCGAAATGAGAGACATTTGAACTCAACTTCCTCAACCCAAGAACTCCTCCGGCGGCCGAAAAAACACCATAAGAACACAAGCAAATATAGAACAAAACAAGCAAGAGCTTCTTCATCACCACAAAGAATAAATATACAAGAACGAAAATCCCATCGAGAAAATATTAGAGTAGAAAATGAAAATGAGTTGGGAGAAAATAAAAAATAGGGTTGGGAAGATATGCAAGGATTAGAGTTAAAATAAATTTAGTCATAAATAAAGATGATTGGCCTGTTGTGTAGTGGTAGGAGCTTTGTATATAATTTTGAGAGACCCAAGTTCAAACCCAGTTAAAAGCATTTTTTTTCAACTTAAATAAACTTGAAATTACTATTATAACCCTAATATTTAACGATTTTTAAAGAGTTAACGGCCAAGTTAGCCAAAGGGGGCCAAAATAAAGCAAAAATCGAAGGTTGGGGGCCATTTTGACATTAAAATTCGATAGGGGTCAAACCGGTACTTTGAAAAACGTTAGGGGGTCTCTATAAAATTCTAATGAAAAATGGAATCAGCATGACTGAATTAACCTGAATTTCATCAAATTACAGTTTTACTGAATTGAACTGAACTGATCTACAGATAAGCTCTGGCAAACAGGCCTAATTACTTTAGTTCATCAATTTCATCCATCAAATATGTAAATGTTGCAAAAATAATAAGGAGCTATACATTAAAATTTATGATACAAACTTTTATTAGTATCCGTTGGATCGTTGACTCTAAATAATAAATTCGGCACGCAAAATAGACTATCCGTTGAAGTTGAACTCAAAAAGTTACAGAACTGATCAAATTTCTTACTTTATTTTTAAAAAAATTTAAAGTACATTGATCCTTTGGAATTGCTTTATTAAATCAAAATACTGGCTGGACTCGGAATTTTTCCATATGGAGGAAGAAAATGATGGCATGATGAGTTGGGGAGAAGCGATTGAATTGGACGTGAGATCAATTCCTTGGGCGTATGATTGTGAAATGCAGAGTGACCCAACAAGCTGGGGATATTTACAGAAGACTGAGGAAAGAAACATTTATTTGTTGGTTAACTTAGATGACTCAAGGCTACACAAATTCCGCGTCCCTCAAGGTGCTGGCATGTGGTGCTCCAAAACTGCTGATTATAATCCAAGTTTAGTTTCTGTATTGTCTCCCAATTTCATGGATGTGATTCCTGAGAAATTTCAAGTTTAGATCAAAGCAACCTAGTCGATTCTACTGCGTCGCTGGAAAACAGCATTGTCTGAGTTCAAATCTCGTATCCATACCGAATTACCTATCGTAGGTAGATTTTAAGCTGTGCATTATGAATCATCCTGGCCTAATTTTGTTGTATGCTAAGGACCATTGCTTAATCTTTCAAACTGAGTTTATTCAGTTTCTTTCCTGAATGCCTTGGCTTGTTTTTTTAGTGATAGCAGTATTTGCTTTTCTGGATTTAAGGTTGATGAACATTATGATGCAATTAGTGAGACAGAGCATCTAAAAATGGGAAGGAATCCGGGTTGACCGGGAAGGAAGCTGATGGTCAGAAGTTTGGCCGCTTAAATTCTTAACATTCCTCTGCTCGCCAAATGTAAATGTTTGTCTGTTTTTGATGATTTTTTGCCCCATTAACAGAACTGTATAGTCAGCTGTTAGTTAACCCCAAGGGTCGGGGTAAAATTGTCTTTTTCTTTTTTAAATGAAAATTTTTTCTTTACCTAAAAAATAAAAATCATCCCAAAATCATCTTTTCCGTGAAAGGATTAAAAAGCCCTCCGTATTGGGCTGATTTTTAATTTTTAGGAAAATGCATTTTTTTTAAAAAGAGTGAGGAAAAGACAATATTACCCCTGACACTTAAAGTAAACTTTTTACAACTAATAAATCCACTGCAACTCCACTAAACTCTTTACAACACAAATTAATAAAACATTGCAGCAAACCCCTTAAATCCTCTTCCGCCGCCCCCACCAAAAAACAAATCCCTCCAATCTTCCCCATCATTCCGTTATGGAGAGATGGGGAAGGAATTGTTTCTTCGTTTATTGATTTAGTGTCATTGAATAAGTGTGGATTATCCGCGCATTAAAATTGTGCTTCGATTTGATCGGTTAAATCGACGATTTAGTTGCTCTCTTCGATGTTTTGTTCTCGATCTAATTATAAATGTCGTGTTTTATGATTTATGTTTATTGTTATTGATATAGTTGTGCTGATCGTGTTTCCGGCCGTGATCTCTGGGTTTCAAGGTGCAAGCAGTTTGATGAACATGGATCATGTTTTGAATTAAGTGGTGTTGCGGTTGTAGCAGATCCCTGATTGGCGAAGTGATTGATGCGGGAGACGCTCCTCTGCCAAGAAGATGTGGTTTCACGGTTGCAAAATTATCCCCGAGGGCAGTATTACACTTTTATTGGAATTCTCGATCTGTAATAGTACAGAGACTATTAGTCTGGTTGACATGTAGTTTGGTTATTCTTGTAATAGGCTAGTCGAATTGGATGCTAATTCCACTCATTGTAATCGTTTTTGGGCGTTTCCTAGTACCTAGAATGAATTTCTTCAAAAAAAATATAAATAAATAAATCACTACAGCAAAAACTCACTACAACTAATACATTCATTGCAACTCCACTAAACTCTTTACAACACAAATAAAACCACTACAGCAAAAAACACACTACAGCTAATAAATTCATTGCAAATCCAATAAACATACTGCAAATCCAATTACCTCACTACTGTTTCAACTTAATTTAACTTAATTTAATTTAATTCAATTCAATTTTAGTTGACTGCGATGAACTTTAATTTAGTTTGATGCAACTCAATTTAGTTGAATTGAATTGTATACATTTCAAATGAGTTTAATTAAGTGTGATTCAACAATTAGATATATTTCACGTCTTCTTTCAATTTAGCTTATAAATAATTTTAATTCAATTTTGTTGATTGTGATAAAATTTAATTTAGTTTGATTCACACAATTTAGTTCAATTCACTTGGATGGATACAGTTCAAATGAATTTATTAAAGTCATGTTTGCTAGAGTTTATTTTTTTGTTGAACTGAACTGAACTGAATCAGCATGACTGAAATAACCTGAGTTTAATCAAATTACATTTTCGCTGAATTGAACTTAAAATAATTTAACTGATCACATAGAAGTTTTGACAAACAGGGCCTAAGTGCGATTCAACATTTTGATATATTTCACAACTTGTTTCAATTTAGATTAATTATTTTAATACAATTTAGTTAATTGTGATAACATTTGATTTAGTTCGATTCAATGAAATTTAATATATATTGATGCGGGGATAATCCGCACTAGTAATGGGTGTCTCGGATACGGGAAGTGCCCGAGGACTTAGAGATGTAGGTCGGTAGAATGCCGACTGACGTGCTTGGCTATCTGAACTCCTAGGCTTCGGATGAAAACCTGTTAAGGGCTTGTTCCTCCGAGACCTGCAAACCAAACCCCGGCGCTACCCCGGGGGTGGTAGCTCTAGTGATGATGAGATTCCGGGTACTGAAAGATAAAACTTTGTATTCAAGAGTTAGAGAACTTATCTGGAATGGCTGATTGTGGCCTTCTTTTATAGGCGTCCTTGAGCGCCTACCTCAACCATTTTTCCTTGTTGACTCATCATTTTTTTCCTCCTCCCCAAGTTTGTCTCACGTGAGACTGTACCTCCTGTATCTTGCTTAAGATCCTCTCACGTGCCCTTGCATTTTCCTGGCAATTTCCTTAAGCAGCTGCGTCATCACATTTCTCATTGGTAGATGACGCATTCTGTATCATAACAAGCCCCCCAAGCCGAGTGTTAGCTCTGGAAGAGCAACGCTTGGCTTGACTTTGTCCGATCTTTCTCCCCTCTAATCTGAACTCTCTTGGCCGAAGCTTTGTAGGCTTTGGCTTTTCGTTATCCCGGGGCGACATCCTTTTAATGGGTGGCCCCCGATTGGTGCGCTTTTCGCCTGACGGCTGCGCAGTTTCCGATTTTTCCCCTTCTTTTGAGTGACTTAATCATTTGTCTTATTCTTAGGTACGGCTTGTCCTTGCCCCTTTATCTTCCACCGCTTTGCTCCTTTTATCTGTACTATAAATTCCTCACCCCTTTTCCTCATTCCACTCGCATGGCTGACTATCTTTCCTACAATTCTTTCTCTTTTTCTGAAGATTCCCGTCCACTTGTTCTAAATCGCTCTCGCTTGGCTTCGCCAACTTCCAGCGAATCTTCTGATAGCGTCACCGCCTCGTCTCCTTGCAGCGACATGACTCGCCCCAAGATTGTCCCTTATGGTGAGGGTCCCAGCTCTCGTTGTCTAGATTCTCAAACAAGAACTGGTGAAACCCAAATGAATCCTTGCGTATCCGGCCACTGGGGATCGTCTCTAATGTTCTGGGGGGCCCTGCTGATCCAGCGCATGATTGGATCCGTGCCGAGACCGTCAAAACTGCCTACATGATGTTCTGCCCTCTGGCGATGGATGCTCAGCTTACTCCCTTACATTCTGATAAAATATCATACCAATGGGCCATGCACTCTGAAGCGCCTATTCCAGTATGGCCTGAGCTTGCCCTTTCCTCCTTTATATTCCGAATTCCTTTACAACTACTATAGTATGTTTATATCCTCCTAATGAAAAGCCAAATCAAAAAGTTTATACGTCTAGTTTATTCAATTAGAAATATAAAACTGTCACATTCGCCATAATCGCACTGATGATCACTGTTCCAGTATCCCGACTAAGAGCCTAAATTTGCTGACGACAAATTCCTTCCAACATTGTTATTGTACAGATCATGCCATGTGTGATATATAGGATAAGAAACTTTGAGTATCTTAATCTCTTGTAATCTTTGTTTATGAGTTTGATTATTGATTAAGTTTTTACTGAATCGTCTCTGTTCACTCGTGTGAAAGCTTTTGACTCTGTTCTTTCATTTTATAAGGGATTCTGCTACCTCAGGCATGTTATACAATCTTCAGATAATCAAACTCTGGTAAAATCTTAAATCAATAATCAATATCAAAGAGCCTCACAATCAAATTTCAAGGTATTTATTTCTGACAGAAATAAACAGGTCCTAGTGAACCTTGGCATGGAAGGAATACAATCATCCTTAGCAAAAATAGACTTTCAAGCACAGCATAGACATGCATTTCCAAAACTATGTTGTTCCTAGCGAATGGCTAACACTCACATGATATTCAGTAGAGAAATAAAGGATACATCAAAGAAACAAAAGGACATCACCAGAGGATATGTGTAGTGGCTTTTTATAAAATGTTTAAATACATTACCTTTAAATTTTGGATCTGTTCCCGCATCGCAAGAACATTTCCAGAAGCGTCTTCATTTACAATAGCATGATTAATTAGTAAAAGAAAAGAACATAGAAACATGCCAGTTTCCTTGAGTGATTAGCATTTAGCAATATATATTCTTCTGTATCTCTCCAGCTCAGAGCCTCAGAACAATTTGTATTCTGATTTCTATTCATCCACACTAAAGCAGTAAAATTGAAGCATAGATTTTAAGAAAATTCAGAAAATTATGCCATGTACAATAATCTGTTGCTTACTAAATTGACCACATTTGGTTAGCATCCATTAAAGTTACGAAGTGAATGTATCTATTAAAATCCCACGCGCTCACCATGCCCCGGGAAGTTTTTTTTTTTTTTGGAATTCAGGGTAGATTACAACCTACATATCACATATACAGGTTCTAATCTAGGACTAGTTAGGAGACACCACATTAGATCCATGTAAGCACAGTGAATCTATGCATGCACGCTCCATCCACGTAGCTCTGAGACGCCCTCCTGATTAGATCCATGTAAGCACAGTGAAGTTATACACGCTCCATCCACGTAGCTCTGAGACGCCCTCCAGATTAGATCCATGTAAGCACAGTGAAGTTATACACGCTCCATCCACGTAGCTCTGAGACGCCCTATGGATTAGATCCATGTAAGCACAATGAAGCTATACACGCTCCATCCACGTAGCTCTGAGACGCCCTCCTGATTGACCCAGCTGATTGCACCAACGAGCCACCGAACCACCGAAACCAGAACCACCGATCGCACCATCATGAGTCACCACAGCGGGGGCTACCAACACGGCCCTTGGGAAACCACTATCGGCCCCTCTACGCTGGGACAATAATTGCTCAAATATTCACAATTTTGTCAGGGGTGTGTTATGAACCCTGGACCTCTCAGTTATAGAAAAGGTGGATTACCACTGAACCAGACCCATTACACTGCCCCGGTTAGAATTAAATCCATGACCTATTGATAATTCAACTAGCCAATATGTACCCGATTAAAAAATTCATTTATTTTTAAGTAGCGTACTCTTGTGTGTGTAAAAAAAAAAAATCATACTGTGTAAAAGCAACCATATAGAAATTAAGTTTGCTGTGTAATTTCAATTAATTCATGATGAAGAAGTTAATTTCGTGATGAAATGTCTATGCAAATCGTGCTTGATTGGGTAAGAATATGAGTTGATGACCTGTGACGTTGCAGCATAAACATAACATGAATGAATTGATTAATTGCTGGAAAATTACACATATATAAGCAAAATTCATATGAAACCCATATATCACAAATAATTGGATTAATATATAAAAGCTACAGAAACCCAAACGGTAGCTGCCAATAAGAGTAGAAACAATTCAAAGGGAAACTGAAACAGATCGAGCATGATGATGATGAAAAACAAACAAAAACAAGAAAACGAGATCTAAAACAAGCTGAACAGCTTCTTTCCAATCTTGTGACAGTAATAAGCGTCGTGAACTGCATACTTGATTTCTTCCCTTGAAAAGAATGGAGCAGTCCAATCAGACGGCTTGCTGGCTTCATCAGCCCGTTTCATCTCAATCAATCCGGTTTTAGTAGCCAACTCAAAGACATCAGTACATTTGGTGAGCTGGGGAATATGAATAATTCCGGCAGCCAAACTTCGGACTTCAGCTCCATTTCCAGTCAACTGATTGTCATAGTGTTGTAAATAGTAGCGAGATTCTTTTGATTTTAATCTGCAGAAATGCGAATCAATTTTAAATCCAACAAAGCAGATACTCCTGTCGCTAAGAAACAGGCCAAGGCTTGCAGGAACATAAAAGAGCAGATACAGTTTAATAACCAAGCAACGATCCTTAGTGTACAACAAAACCAGGGCAGGATCAGTAGGGAGTGTTTTAAATGGCTTGAAATCTACCCCTACGACAGGTAAGTCGGTTTGGATATGAGATTTGAACTCAGAAATTGCTGTTTCCAGTGAGGAAATATGTGGGTCGAGTAAGGTTGCTTTGATCTTAACCCCGTCGATTTGGATGTCGATGTAAACTCCCATTCTCGAACGGAAATGGAATGGAATATCCATTACCGAACGGAACTGCACGCTTCTGGGTATTGTGTTAATCTGCTCAACTGTGGATGGTATATATATATAGGGTTTTTCTAGCAAGTGCCCATTGTTAACAAGAATAGATTCCCATAGAATTCTGTGTTAACTTAAAGAGAATCTTTCTTATCTTATATTTTGTTCACGTATACCTTCCCCCTCCGATATATATACCTTCTTGAGCTTGCACGCCAATCTAAGGAACCTATAGCTGTGGCCTGTGGGAATTGCTTTCAAACAACGCATGGCTTTTCTTTTTAATATTCCTCTTTCTGTTGGACCACTTCTAACTTTCTGATGAAATAGTTTATTTTCTAATATAAACATTTTGTACTTACTTAATTTGAATACACACTACTCAAAAATCATGATACAATCTTTTAGCTTTCCATTTCAAGAAATATAAAGATTATTCATCATAAACTAAAGAAAACTCCTCCCATTGGTGGCAACACAAAGTTTCAAGTTTTCCCCCTTCGGGCATAAAAAAAAAAAAATTTATTTTTTGTTGAAGTATTTATTTAGTAATTTAGATATATATTATTATTATATATTATATAATAAATTTATAACTTAAAGATTAAGTAATGGATATTAATAATTATTAAAAGTAAACTACAATTATGTTTAGTCTTTTTTTTAAGGATCTTGAAATATAAATGTTTATTAAATGGATTTAAAATTACTTTTGTTAATTTTATCCACTATTATTATATTAGTAATAAACAATCAAATATTTGTAATTCATATACAATAAATTTACAATATTTTTATAAGCATGAATTAATATTTATTGTATAAAATAAGTAATATTTATTGTATAAAATAAGTAATATTTATGGTATAATATTAATTTTTCAATAAGTAAGTATGGTTATTGATTAAAATCTTCAAGCCCATAAATGTCATTTTACCATGTTGGCTAATCAAACAGCTATTATCTATCAGCTAATTTTACCAAACATTTTTATACAATCAGCTAATGCAATCAATTAGTCAAAACAGTTAATACAATCAGCTAGTCAAATCAGCTAATGTATTTAGTTAACAGCTACATCTATAACTAATCACCAAACACCCCAATATGTCGTATCAAATAGCGATTCTTAATTCGGAAAACCTTTTTCAACTTGTCACGAAAGGAATCTACACACATCCATAGATATCTAGCTACTTTTAATAAAGAGCTATACAACAAAGAGCTTTACCTTATCAAAATAAAATAAAAAATAGAGCTTTACAATAAAGGAATTTTGATGTTGCCTAATAATTTTTTGATGATATCATTCAAATTAAGTAACATATACAATGTATCACGCATGCTAACTTACCATAGATATTAACATTTTCAAGGAGTAGTCTACAATGTATTATTATCAAAAAAAAAGTTAAGAATTTATAACTAGTGATGCTAAATGGATTTTTAAAAATAAATATACATTAATATATTCGAAAAACATTAATATCTACCTTTATAATTCACTTAGTATAATATTTTCTAGTAGGTTAAAATTACATAAAAAATATAATTGCTATTTATAAAATGATTAGTTAATAAAATATTAGTAGGCCCTTAAATATCATTTTACCTTGATCGTTAAAAAAACAATTATTCACTATCAACTAATTTTACCAAACACTTTTATACAATCAGCTAGTCTAAACAGCTAGTCAAATCAGCTAATCACCAAACACCCCCTAATTAAAAAATTACCATCTTCTAGTGGATAACATTTGGTTAAATATAATTTAATTTAATGACTAGGTAACATAATTTCAGCTAGATATAGCCTTACAACAAAACTACTTGATACTTGATAATTCGTTGATAATATTATTCGCATAGTTAGGTAACATTTATAATTTATCAAGCAAGCGAACTTACAGTAAATTAACTTGCCTTTATATTAAAATTTTCAAGGAGTGGTCTACAATGTATATTAGAAATATCTAAACTAAAGTGAAAATTAATGTATAAACGATTCAGTGTGACAGAATTAAACTGAATTTAATTGAACTAGAAATTTAAAAATCAACGTGACTGAATTAACCTGAACGGAACTGAAAAGTTAATGTATTAAAGAAGAATCAGTATGGTTAAATTAACCTGAGTTTCATTAATGAACTGAACTAAATTTAAGTGAACTGAACTAGAAAATTAATATACTGAGTTAAACTGAATTTCATTGAACTGAATTGATCCACAATTAATTAGATGAAGAGAACAAGGGAAATCAAATTTTAGAATAAAATAAACTTTATCAGGGATTATATAAACACCAGATCCTAGATGATCTGGACAAGATTGGTCAAGATTGATCCTAGATTCGATCAGATGGTCATAGTTCTTACAAGATTGGTCAAATTCTGATGACCCTAGATGATCTGGAGTGAGAGTTTTGATATACTGCTTATCAGTGTTTTTGGGTTGTTTCTGCATATCTCTGATCGGTGATTTATGAGTTGGTGCTATTTAATTGTTGGGTTTTCCATTAGTTTTAATTATTACATTTTGATGAATCGTGATTTTGGTTCAGAAAAAAAGATTAACTTATTATCTTTGATTAGTTTTATCATATAATCCCTGATTAAGTGAATAACCGATACTAGGGATGATGATGGTGTCCTTTTAATTCAGGCGTTGTTTGTAAGGAATGTGTTGGTGTGGAACAGTGTGGAGCATGTGTTGAGAATGTGCGTATGCAGGGAGCGTGCACGCGCGCTATACAAATTAGATTTTTTATAAAAAAAACTTCGCAAGTAATAATCCAATAGTTGATGTTGATTTTTTTTATTTTTTTTTTTGACATGTAAACAATATTATTAAAGAAAAGAAAGCAAAGCAGTAGCTCTGTTATGTTGATTACAAACTGCTAGTCTACTTACTTTTTGTACAAAAACCAAATGAAACAAACATAAAACTGCTCTTATGTCTTCAATGACAGTACTGATCTGCCATGGAACAGCGGTGCTTTGAAGATTAAGTAGATTTACCAAAACTTGACAATCCGTTTGCACCCAAACTGCTCCTACCTGATGTTTTGGAATCTGGTCTAAAGCTTTGAAACATCCATATGCCTCCGCATGCAGTGCTGAAAATGCTTTGAAAGCTTGCTCACCAGTATAATGTAATTGATCAGTTGATTCAGACCATTCCACATCCCATGCTGCTGCTGCATTTGATGAAGCACTTTTATAAGCTCCATCCAGTTTGATATTCCAGTGAGGAACCACTTCTAGCCAATCAGGAATCTGCTGTTCATTAACCAGAATTTGAAAATGTTCACCAATATCCTCAATATCCTGTGCTACTGGCCTGGCTTCCATTACCTTCAAGATTTGGATTGCTTCATCTAATACCAACTGAGGCTCTCTGTATTTGTGTTGAAATATCACAAAATTCCTATCCTTCCAGATTTCCCATAATGTGCAAATAAGAAGCTGCTGATCTTGTTGTTGATTAAGAGATTTGAAAAGATTCCAAAACCACTCCTAGAAAGCTGTTTTGTGCATTGCTGTTGAAATAGGGAACTTATTTGCTAGTCTTTGCAAAGCCCAAACTCTCTTAGCTGAATGACATCCCATAAAAAGATGCATCACGTCCTCCTGATACTGGTTACATCTAACACAGATAGGAGATTGAATTGATTTCCTATACCACAGATTTAGTGCAGTAGGCAAAGAGTTCTGTAAAGCTCTCCAAACACAGACTATTATCTTCAAAGGTAAATTAAGTCCCCAAAACTTTGTCCATTGTGCATCAGTCTGATTCATAACCATCTGCTGCAACTTCCTATATCCCTCTTTTACATTATACTCTCCTGTATAAGCTCCCTCCCAAATAATTCTGTCTATTTGAGGTGTAGCAGAAATATGTATCTTTGAAATTTCTTTAATGATGTGTGGTGGGAACCATACCTTGAGTAATGGTAGTCTCCATTCTCCATTCTCTGTTAACAAGTGTGATACTTTCAAATCAGTTTGATAAGCAACACCCCCGTTTTGCTGATGTAATGGATTGTTCATTCCAGGGATTCACTGATCAGCTATACTTATATTTTTTCCTGTACCAATCTGCCATTTTACCTGTGCTTTAATCAAATCTTTTCCCCAAATTATTGATTTTCAGCTCCAAGTATCCTGACCTCTTGATTTAACCTTGAGAAAGGATTTTCCTTTGCAATACTTGTTGAGGAAAATGGAAGAAAACAAACAGTCAGGCTCCTTAATGATCTTCCAAGCATGCTTTGCTAATAATGATCTGTTCATATCTCTAGACTTCCTCATTCCCAGACCACCTTTACTCTTTGGTAAGCACATATTTTCCCAAGACATCCAATGTATTCCTTTGCCCTCCAATTCTCCTTTCCAAATAAAGGAAGCTGTCATGCTATCTATTTTCTTGAGAATGGATTCAGGAATCTTAAAGATACCCATGGGATATATGGCTAAAGAAGCTAAAGTATGTTTTGCCAATGTAATTCTTCCTGCAACATTCAGATACTTGGTTTTCCAGCTATCATACTTTCTTCTGACTCTTGAAATCATCTCCCCAAAAACTCTAACCTTTCCTTCAGACAGATTAAGATTCATTCCCAGATACTTTGTACCTATACCTCTATTATGAATATTCAGAGTGTACCTTAATCTGCTTTCCTCCTGTGGCAAGACATTAGGACTGACTTGCAATGATGACTTGTTAAAATTGATCCTTTGTCCTGAAAATCTTGCAAAATGATCTAAAATTTTGGCCAAGTGAAAGTATCTGTCATACTGACACTTTAGAAATATGATGCAATCATCTGCATACATAAGATGTGTTATCTTTGTAGTTCCTTGTCCACACTTATATCCCAGAGCCTGATGCTCTTTAATATGATGTCCTGAGTTTAGCATTCCTGTGAGAAATTGTTGACATATGATGAACAGGAAAGGAGACAATGGACATCCTTGTCTGAGTCCTCTTACAGGTTTGAAGTATGGCAATTGTACTCCATTAATATTGATAGAGTACTGTACTGATGTAACACATTGTAAAATAAGAGACCTCCATGATGCTGTAAATCCAAAGTATTTCAAAGCCTGCTCTAAAAAATCCCATGAGACCCTATCATATGCCTTGCTCATATCCAGTTTTACAGCTACCAGTCCAACCTTTCCTTTTTTTCTTTTTCCTTAGAGTTTCCATCATCTCATGAGCCAATAGGACATTCTCTCCAATATGCCTATTCTTGATAAACCCAGTTTGATTTCCTGTAATGAGTATCTGCATAATTGGACTTAACCTTCTTGCTAATACTTTAGCCATCAACTTATACTTGACATTACATAATGAGATTGGCCTGTAATCCTCTACTTTGCCAACTGCTGTCTTCTTTGGAATAAGAATTATGTTTGTCATATTCCATTCATCTGGCATCTTTTGACCATTAAGCATATCCAGAATGACTTGTTTAACCTGTACACCAATTAAGTTCCAGTGAGTTTTGAAAAAACCTGCAGGTAAGCCATCAGGACCAGGTGCTTTCCAAGACTTCATTTGAGATAATGCTACTTCAATCTCTTTTCCTAAGAAAGTTTCATTAAGCTGACTGAGTTGTTCCTCTGATAAGTGATTTTCTGTTTGCTTCATACAGTATCCCATATCAACTATGTTCATCATCTGTGGAGGGTAAAACTCAGGATCACAAAACAAAGCATGATATTGAAGCTGAAACTTCATCTGGATATCTGCTTCTGCTGTAAAAACATGTCCATTATCATCCTGTATAGAGCTAATCTGATTCCTCCCTTTGTTCACCGTAGCCCATTTGTGATAAAATGAATTATTCCTCTCTCTCAACTTACCCCATTTACTTGTAGTTCTTTGCTGCCAATAGTCACACTGCTGTTCTGGCGTCCTTAAATTCTGGCGTTGTTTGAAAGAAATGTTTGAGATCGTGGTACAGTGTGGACTGTGGACAATGTGCTAAGTTTGTGCCTGTAGGGAGCGTGCACGCCAAGCGCTATTCAAATTAGATTTTTTTAAAAAAGACCTTGCAAGTAATAATCCAATATTCCTCAAGGTACTAATATAAAACACTCTCTTTAGTTAATAACAGGAACTGGAGATCAGCTCCAACTGGGATATATGATCTCCCATTTGTTGCATTGTTGTGTTTTCCAATAATTAGGCTGAATTTGGATTCATAACCTTAGCTACAGTAGGCCGATCATAACATGTACTACGGATTTGGATTCATAACCTTAGTAACGTAGACAGAGTCGTGGTAATCCCTCCCATTTCTCGGCCGGAAATTCATCGTCCAACTGGCGTTTTTGAGAATGGTGATGATTTTCTGCCTCACAAACTACTGCTCTTCTCTTCCCATTTTTGTGTGCAAAAATCCGACCAAAAGGTAAATCTCTTCGACCAACAAAAATTGTATGAAAGATTCAATTAAATCAAGAATACAAACGAAAACAAGCCAGTACTGTTTTTAAGAAAGTAACAAGTCAGTCCTTGGTATGACTAAAAAACAAGAACTTCTGATCGGTAATAACCTCAACAATAACTGATTAAAAAACTCCCAAAAATACAAGTCCAACAGATATTATATTTTGTAGATTTTGGAGGAAATTGGAAAATTCAATAGTTTCTCAGTAATCAGGATTTAAATTATTTTTAACCATCAAAAGGACTAATCGGCACAGTGTTTATGTGATGATGCTGCTGTGTTGAGATCGTGCGTCCGGAGCACGTACGTACTTCGCGCGTACACAAATTAGTTTGTATTATTTTTTTTGAGAAATTATATAAGGACCTGCTCTCTTGTTTTTTTTTAAGCTAACCATTGTAGATGGGAGGATTATTCATGACTCCTCAATCGAAATAAAAACAAAACATAATACACATGAGACCCAAAGAGGCCTTAGTGGCTACAAGTTGCCCGAAGGCTATTCTCCACAAGTGGAGGCAATTTGATAGATTACAGAGAAGTTTCTAAAAATCTTTGGGAAGTTTCTAACCAATCTTCTCTGTATCTAAGGCCAGCATAGCATATCTAAAGAACTAAAACTATCAGAACAAAACTAAGAAAAAATGGAAAGGGTGTTTGAAAGATAGTGGTCATAACCAATTGTACATCCAGCTAATCTGAGACTAACTAGCTGGCTACCATTTGGCTATAGTATCGGACTGTGACTTGAAACTGCACTCACTTCCTAATTAGTCTCATTGAGAATTAAGATCCCCAACTAATGTAAGAGACTTCAGAGGTTGTTTGTACAAAAACAAGACATCAGTAGGCTGCCTAACACGAACTAGGGTGATGAATCAAATGATTCCCAACCCAAACGGTCTACAAATCTGAATCTGACAGAGGCGCCGGAAGGTGAGTTAAAAAACTACCCCGACTTGGATTTTTCCTTTCTGCGATGTAAGATAGATCGAAAGCCAACAGAGTTTAACCAAGCAAAAGGTCTCATCAGAAAAGTAAAGAATTGGCAGACAAACCTACTCGACCAATAGTTGAGCAAAAGGACCCTAATTTAGATGATACCCCTTTCAAAAAACTGAAAATAAACTAACCTATAAACGAGAAAATCAAACTGATATATAAAAATAACAAAATGGAAATATAAAAGGAAAAAAGAGGTAAACCCTCCTCTCTGGCGGTGACCGATAGGGCTGCGGCAGCAAGTAAACCGCACGCGCGGGCACTGTTTGATGGTGGAGCCTGAAGTGCTTGAGAAACGCGCCAGGACAGTCCGCACGTCGCCTACGCGTTGAGGATCTGTCTTGGTGGCGTGTGAATGGAGGGCGGCGCGTGGCGTCGCGGCTTACAACCCTCTCGTCCCGGCGACACCACTCCGTCGGTTGACCTTCCTCCTAATGGCGTCGGCGTTGTTTTCGTCAGAAGCGGGGCGGACGGACTGGAGCTGAGGCAGATCTGACATGGTCGGCGTCGAAAAACTCAAATCGGACTGCAGATCGGGTTGGGCTCGTCTGAATTGAGCCGCCGGTGGATGGACGCCCCAGATTGGCTCCGATCTGGTCCACTGGCGACCTCGGGAAAGCTACGTCGGAAAAACAAAAGCCGTAGATTTGCGGAGGCGGGTAGAGGGCTCAGGTGTGAGGGAGATGATTGGGAGTTTAGGAATTAGACTAGGTTGGGGTGGGGAGGTCACCATCGAACCGGCAAGAGCGCCGGCCGGTGCCTCCCCGGCGAAGAAAAACAGGGGGCGAAGAAAAACAGGGAGAAAAGTCTCGTGAGCGGTTGCCTCTTTAATTGTGTTTGAAATTTTAAGTTTAAAAATAAAATAAAGAAAAGAAGTGTTTCTTAAGTATTGTTTCATTGTTAGTGTTGGGCTCTTTCTTAGTTTTGCTCAAAATTGATTATGTGGCATTTAATAAATGCTCCTTATATTCAAACCATTGTGGATGCTCTTAGTTTGTTTATTGTCCTTTTGGAATCTATGTATAGCTGGCCACTGCATGTGATGGTTTGATTTCAAGAAATTGAAGTATTGTTTTTGCACCCTTTGGATCCATTTTGCGCACAGTTTTGAGATTCATGAACTCTTTGAATAACACAAAAATGATTTGTATTCAAATATTATTGAGCATTTGGATTTAAATAATAAGACTCAATATTGTACACAAAAGTATGTCCATTTCATTCAATTAATATTACTTTTCATGAAAATTTACATTTCTTATATAAATTTAGTGACTTTAAAAAATTGCACGAAAGAAAATATAATCAATTGTAAGTTTGTAACTATAATTATACCAAAGAAAAAACAACCATGAGGAGCACACTTGGGCCCCTTTTTCTCTTTCAGAACAGGATCATGACTTCCTAAAAATTAAAAGGCTTTGTTGCAAACGTCGGACATCACGCTTAAATATTGAGGCATCCTTTGGGGGCCCATTCGAACAATCAGTATTTTCACTTAACGATGAATAAGTGACCAATTAAGTATTTTCACTTAATTCGAACAATCAGATGCTTTGTGGAAGCATCTTTTTAACTGTTTTTATTAAATTTTATTTTTGAATAAGTGTGGAATTTTCATACAGATGCTTTGGATCCTTTGGATATGAAGTTTTTAATAAGTTTTTTTATGTCGATCCTTGCGATCGAAACTGATACTCATTCTATATAGAATCTAGATTGAGGTTCACGCGATTCGTTTACTCCGTCCGGATCTTATATTTGGATGTTTGATTTTGTGTTTCAATGCGTCTTCAGTTTGGATCTAGGGGCGAACCAGAAATTAAAGTTGAGGGTGACCATAATAGAATAAAAGTGAAATTATAGCACTAAATTTTAATATATTAAAAATTACAAGGGTACAAAATGCAATTTTAAATTTTTTGGAGGTGGCCGCATCAGATTTCTTAAAAACCGTCGTGCCAAAAGGAATTGGACACAAAATAGGGGGACGGAGGGAGTATATATATATATAATATGTAATATTACTTTATAGATTAATATGGATGAACCACGTTTCTTAAAAGTTGAGAATAACTTGAAATCATATTAAAACTTTAATAATATATCTAATATATATTAGTTTAGCCACATTATGTTAGTTTTTTCGTTCAGAAGTTTAATATCATGCGTAGTAGGCCTTGTTCATTTCAGTTTAATTTAGTACAAATATAATTTGATGATATTTAGGTTAATTTAGCCATACTGATTATTTTTCAAAGCGTTAATTTTCAAGTCACTTCAATTCAAATTCAATTTAGTTCAGTTTGCTTAAATTCAATTTAATTCTCCTAAGTTTAGTATATTTTATTTGGATTAATAAACTTCAAATATATTGAAATTGATCATATTTATTTCAGTTCAGTTAAACTTAATTTAGTTCAATTTATTTAATCTATATATTTCAGTTCAACACAGTTTAGTATATTTTAACGTTAAATTTATTATATTAAATTTTGTTAATAGTTTTCAATATGTTGAAATTGGTTGTTTTGATTTTAGTTAATATTATTTTATTTATTTCAGTTTAGATCGTTAAGTTAAGTATCTTTTTATTTTTTCTGTTCAGATGAGTTCAAATAAATATTTTTCAATTCAGATGATTTCGAATAAATGTTTTTATTTTTCAGACAATCTTTTTTGGAAGAAGCGCCGTAATGACTAAAAAAATAATTATGAAAATAGCTTAAAAATTGTCTTCTTAAATTAGTTTTAGAAATTAATTTAGAAATAACGTTCCTTAGGCAAAAAAAAAAAAAAAAAAACTCCTCCCAAATAAAAGAGAAAATGCAAAATTAAATGTTGTACGTGTGACGTTAGATAAGTTGAACGGGTGTTTTCTAAAATATCTTGTATAATCATTACCAAATGAATTGGGTGTACAATTTTCTAAATTAAATACTCTTTTATAATTATATGTGTATTGTATTTATTAGGAAATTTGAAGGCAAATTCTCATTTGAGACCAAAGATTATATGAGACTGCTATTGATTGAATTTGTCGTTGGTGAGCTTTAAACCCACCGATTTCCTTGATTGAATTTGTCGTTGGTGAAATTGACCAAGGAAATGATCAAGAAAATTGAACGAAAGATCAAATTAACTAAAAACTCAAGGCAAAACAAAAATACTCAAGGACATTGATTGAAAGATCAAACAAACTGACTAAAAGATCAAGCAGAAACAGTAAATGCTCATTTCCCTGCTCTTGGTCTCCACAAGGACAGGTTTCACCCAACACTTTCTCAAATTTTAATTGTATTCATTAAACCACTAAGCATAAATTTACACACAGAGCGAATTGGCTTTATATATTTACTATATAAGATGAGACGTGTTACAATTATATTGGTGGAACAGAGAGTGGTATACAAAAGAGTATCACATCGATGAGCATCAATTATATGCATATATGCTTGATGAGTATGAAAGCATTTGTTTTTCACTTTCACTTTTGCTTTGCTAAAGATTCGATCGTACATGAAATATCTATCATCATTAAGGTAAGTAGATTGATTAGAAGTGTTTTTATGCGTTCAATTTGGAGTGATTGATTAAGGCTTGGGTGATTTTTGGTCAAAAGTTTCAACTTCGGGTCAAAAATCTCTTCACTGAGTTTTATCACTTCAAAAATCAATTATATGTCCAACAGAATTTGAAGATCTAAACCATATTTGCTATAACTTATTTATTGATGGTACTGAATTGAACTAAATTAAACTGAACTGAACTGAACGGAACTGAATTGAACTGAACTGAAGTAAAATTGATGTAATGAAAAATGGAATCAGCATAACTGAATTAACTTGAATGCTTTTTGTTTATTTTTGTATCCGGTCCCATGTTCCATCATGAGCTTGGTATCGATAAACTGGGCTTTAATTTCTATATTTTCCTTAATTTTGAGACAATTGGATTATCAACTATATAAACATTTCAATTGGAAATCTCAAGTTTCATTATCATGATCTCTTCTCGCTCTTAATTAGTTTGGGATGCAATATGTCTGAATAGTACTCTTTTTTAACTTCATTCTGTATACATGAATTCTAAAAGAGTAAACACATGCCTTCGATTACATGGTGGCCTTATTTATAATTGATTCTTTTAGATTACAATGGAGATACCAAACTAACAAACAAAAGTACAACAAAATCTATTAACTATTACTATTGTAATTTTTATTTTATTTTATTTTATATTCTTTCTACTTTGATAAGAATAATATTATTCTTAAAACTTTTGAAAAAACTATTATCTTGATTCTGGTGATGTTTAGGTTTACCGAGCCCAATAAAATTCTCTCCACTTAAGATGGTTTTAGATATTAAAAAATATCTTCTGGAGTGGATAAAATTTGGAAAGATATAATTAAATAAATTATTGGGAAACATATATCAAGCAAATCGACTAAAAGATCAAGCAAATTAAACGAAATATTAAATTAACTAAAAGATCAAGGAAAAACAGGAATGCTCAATAATGAAAATGACAAAAAATCAAGCAAAAACAATAAATGCTCGTTACATTTGCCCTTGGTCTCCACAAGGACATGTCTCACCTAAAACTCTCTCAAAAAATAATTTATTAAATTAAAGAATCATTATGATTGAATTAACCTTAATTTCATTATATTTTATTTTAATTTCACTTACTGAAATGATCAAACAAATAATTAGATCAAGAGAACAAGGAAATCTAAATTTTAAAATAAATTAAAATTTACTAGGGGTTATATATGATAAAAACCAGACTTGAACGGTTTATAAAGCATAAAGTAGAACTCTTCAATGTAAATGAAAAGACTGATTCCATATTAAAATATTTTATAAATATGCATTGGTTTGATTAACAATAAAAAGAAGGGTTTAAATTTAAAAAGGGAGTAGTTCACCCATAAAATTCAATTCATATTTTCTGAATGGAAAATTAACAACGATCGTGGAGATCATTGAAGACCTCGTTTGGAAATAAATTAATTTCAGGTTTTTATGAAAGGATGACCAAACGACTTCTTGGAAGTTTAAGTTTTAATGGATCAAATTAAATGGACCTGGGCTAGCTTCAAAAAACAGTCAAACGTTTTAGTAATAAAAGACCCTCTTGAAACTCTAAAGTTGAATAGATGGATGGAAATAAATCCTCCCTCAAATGACCTCTATTTATAGCCCTGCGGAAACAACAAGAATGATGCACAGCAGAAACAATTAGCAAAAAATGGAAGGAATTAACCACAGTTCTTCAACCTATACTGTTCGTTTCGATGGAAAGAACATCGAAACAACAGTCACAAATGAAGCCAAAACCGTGTCAAACTGGGTTCGAGAAATGTTCCTCCTTCACGGCAGCAAGCCCCAAGTCGTCGTCGGCCTCGACAACGAGTGGAGGCCGCATCCCGTCCCCTACATGAGCAACAAAACCGCCACGCTTCAGCTCTGTGTCGACAACAAGTGCCTCATCATCCAGCTGCTTTACTTGGATGAGATCCCGCAGCTTCTTCGCGATTTCCTCGCGCGCCCTAACTTCGTGTTCGTTGGAGTAGAGGTTGATAACGATGTTATGAAGCTCAAGGATGAGTACGGCCTGATCTGCAACAAAACTGCTGATATACGTGAGGAGGCGAAGATGCAGTGGCCGGGGATGTTTCGCCGGCCGGGGCTGAAGGATCTTGCTTTTCAGGTAGCGGGGCTGTCCATGGCCAAGCCTCTGTATGTTACCAAGAGCTTGTGGGATTCGAGAAGCCTTAGCGTGGATCAAGTTGAATATGCTTGTATTGATGCTTATGCTTCTTACAAGATTGGTCACATTCTGATGACCCTAGATGATGATTTGGAGTCAGAGTTTTGATATGCTGCTTATCAGTGCTTTTGGATTGTTTTTTTATTTCTGCATATCTCTGATCAGTGATTTATGAGTTATTTAAATGTTGGGTTTTCCATTAGTTTTAATTATTACATTTTGTTGAATCGTGATTTTGCTTCAGAGAAAAATGATTAACTTATTATCTTTGATTAGTTTTATCATATAATCCCTGATTAAGTTAATAACCGATACTACGGATGATGATGGTGTCCTTTAAATTCAGGCGTTGTTTGAAAGGAATGTGTTGATGATGGTACTGTGTGGAGCATGTGTTGAGAATGTGCGTATGCAGGGAGCGTGCACGCGCCACGCGCTATACAATTAGATTTAAAGAAAAAAAAAACTTCGCAAGTAATAATCCAATAGATGATGATGATGGCGTCCTTTAAATTCTGGCGTTGTTTGAAAGAAATGTGTTGAGATCGTGGTACAGCGTGGAGAATGTGTTGAGTTTGTGCCTTTAGGGAGCGTGCACGCCACGCGCTATACAAATTAGGTTTTATTTTAAAAAGACCTTGCAAGTAATAATCCAATATTCCTCAAGGTACTAATATAAAACACTCTCCTTTAGTTAATAACTGGAACTGGAGATCTCCAACCGGGATATATGATCTACCATTTGTTGCATTGTTGTGTTTTCCAATAATTAGGCTGAATTTGGATTAATAACCTTAGTTACAGTAGGCCGATCATAACATATACTATGGATTTGGTTTCATTACCTTATTAACGTAGACAGAGTCGTGGTAATCCCTCCCATTTCTTGGCCGGAAATCAATCATTCAATCGGCATTTTTGAGAATGGTGATGATTTTCTGCCTCACAAACTGCTGCTCTTCTCTTCTCATTTGTCTGCAAAAATCCGACCAAATAGGTAAATCTCTTTGACCAACAAAGATTGTATAAAAGATTCAATTAAATCAAGATACAAACGAAAACAAGCCAGTACTGTTTTTAAGAAAGTAACAAGTCAATCATTGGTATAACTAAAAAAACAAGAACTTCTGATCAGTAATAGCCTCAACAATAACTAATTAAAAAATCCCCAAAAATGCAAGTCCAACAAATACTATATTTTGTAGATTTTGGAGAAAATTGGAGAAAATTGGAAAATCCAATAGTTTCTCAGTAATCAGGATTTTAATTATTTTTAACCATCAAAAGGACTAATCGACACAGTGTTTATGTGATCCTGGTGCTGTGTTGAGATCGTGCGTCCGGAGCACGTACGTACTTCGCGGGTACACAAATTAGTTTGTATTATTAATTTTGAGAAATTACATAGGGTGGTTCTCTTTGCACCCCTTTCTTTCTATTTGCATTCCTTTGCTGAAATCACTGCACTTTAACTTTTTCTTTACCCATTATCTATGTAATGTTTCATTATTTTATTATACTTTCTTTTATGAGCTACTTTAATATTTAGTTTGAACCATATTAAATCTAAATATTGAACTAAAATCAATTTTTTAATTTTATAAGTTATTAAATACTAAAATGGTGGTTGCCTCTTTTATTGTACTTGACTAGCCAATCAAAACATTACTCTTACCATTGATGGGGTGCTTGGTTGAGGGGTTTGGAGGTGGGTAATGGGTTTGATTATAGAGTAGGGGTGTTTGGTTGGGTATTATGATTATATGGGGCCCACCTTCATTGCCCAAAACAGGCCAATCACCCAAACCCCCCAAAATTGACAACTATGGGTTTCATTACCTAGTTGTTTACTATATTTAGCCACTCCGTCATTTTAGTTTACTATTTTTATCCATTCCCTTATGCAAACCAAACAACAACATTATAATCATAACCCCTATAATCATTATACCCTATTATCATTCCCATTCCGATTCTCATTCCTCTATTTCAACCAAGCACCCCCTGAGTATTTTTTAATTTTAAGTTTAAAAATAAATATAAAGAAAAGAAGTGCTTCTTAAGTATTGTTCCATTGTTAGTGTTGGGCTCTTCCTTAATTTTGCTCAAAATTAATGTGGCACTTAATAAATGCTCTTTTGGAATCTATGTATAGCTGGCCACTGCATGTGATGGTTTGAATTTAAGAAATTGAAGTATTGTTTTTGCACCCTTTGGATCCATTTTGCGCACAGTTTTGAGATTCATGAACTCTTTGATTAACACAAAAATGATTTGTGTTCAAATATTATTGAGCATTTGGATTTTAATAATAAGACTCATTGTACACAAAAGTATGTCCATTTCATTCAATTAATATTACTTTTCATGAAAATTTACATTTCTTATATAAATTTAGTGACTTTAAAAAACTACACGAAAGAAAATATAATCAATTGTAACTATAATTATACCAAAGAAAAAACAACCATGAGGAGCAATAGAGGTGACACGAGGAGTAAACTTGGGCCTCTTTTTCTCTTTCAGAACAGGATCATGACTTCCTAGAAATTAAAAGGCCTTGTTGAAGTTTAGATTCAATCTTCTCCCCAACGAAAAAATACTTTTCATAAGTCAGCAAACCGTTGAGGCCCTGGAAATGCAGACCTTGGGTTCTTCTGAAGAACGACAGCCCTGGAAGTCGAAACCCCACAGGTCGAAACCGATGAGACCGGTGTCGCTGCTAACTTCGGTTAACAGTTCTCGGATTCCGGTCTCCAGGATTATAATCCGATTTTCCACCACCATTTGTAATTGGAATTTGAACGGTATTTGACAATGTATGGAAGCTATTCTAAATTCATGGGAGCAATGAAATATTTATAATGCATGGGAAAGACTTTTCAGTTGCATTCAGCTTTAATTCCACGAGTCCATTCAGCTCGTCCACGTGATTCATGATGAATACCCTTTCTTTTGGTTGAATAAAGACTGCGAAAGAGTAATCGTTCATCCATCTATTCATCAATTTAAATTTGTAATCGTCATCAACATGGAAATACTCGAAAGACCTCTTGGTAATTCAAGTCGAATTAGTGAATGTAGTCATAGTAAAGCGCATCTGGCATCAGTAAACGTCATTGGAAGGTAATCAAAAGACGTCTGGAAATTCAAGTTGAATAACTGAATTAAACTAGGGATTTCGGTAAAATTACATATGAAACGACATCAGCGAATGCATTCACCTAAATTACTGAGTGCAATTCAAAAGTTGGATAAGTTGAACGGGTGTTACTGGAATCTAAAGTTGGAATGGATTAATAAGGGGTCGCTTGGTATGCGTATGAAACGCAGTAATAACAAAATACGCCGGATTTGATCATTCGAGTGCTCGTTTGGTTGACGTTAATTAACCAAAACAACGGAAATATAAATTACGCGGAATTTATATTTCCCAAAGAACGAGGGATAATTGTTACCTAGAACCCCCAAGGTAAAATACAAATACGCGTTCATTTTCTACGATTTTACCAATTTATCCTATCATGGGCGCGGAAATTTTCCACCGCGACAAATTTTTATTTCCCTCCAATTTTACTCTTCTCCCCGCACATAATTTCCCTCCAATTTTACTTCTTCCCCGCCCATTTGCCTTCCACAAAAACTATTGAAGTTTTGAATGAGTTTTCTACCAAACTTGAAAAAATGAATGATGTTATGGAAATAGCAAGTGGGCATATATATTGGACGACTTGCTAATTGTTTTTACCATGAGTCTGATTCTACAGAGAGGCGGATGAAAGTGACTTCCGAGGTTATGAAAATAGATGGGATAACCCCTACTGAAGTTATTATTGTTTCAAAGAAGATTGCTCTTAATCCCCTGGAAGTTGATTTCTTCTTCAGTCTCCACGAACACTATAAATATACCTATGTTCAGGTATGTTACTTTCAGATTGATAGGGAGGAGATGATCCATTGAATTTATATATGTTTATTTTTGTTTATGAATTCTAGAATATTTGGCAATGTCTCCTCAAGATTTCGAGTGGAATTTGTTACTTTCAATTTATTTTTGATTTATTTTAAGACAATAATAAATTATTTTTAAAGATTGTAGTGAGATATTGTTTGAATATTTACGATAAGTGATATTTTGGTTGAGTTAATTTGAATTTGTTTTTGAAAAAATTCAAATACAAAATACTTAGATTTTAAAGAATCATGTGAAGTCAACCAAACAAGAGGCAGTAAATAAAATGCTAGTAGTAACAAAATTTCCACGTGCAACCAAACAAGTTTTTCAAATTCTGAGGATTTTAGTAAAGGAATTAAATTACGAGCAATTAAAAAATCTGTGGGAACTAAGTTCCCACATGAACCAAACGACCCCTAAATATGACAAGCCACAACTGTGTATAATCTCCCCCTGAAAGTTCTTTCTTGCTTCCTCAGCTCCCCTTTTGGGAGAGGTGGAAGCATCTTTTAACTGTTTTTATTAAATTTTGTTTCTGAATAAGTGTGGAATTTTAATACAAATGTTTTGGATCCTTTGGATATGAAGTTCTTAATAGTTTTTTTATGTCGATCCTTGCGATCGAAACTGATACTCATTCTATATCTAGATTGAGGTTCACGCGATTCGGTTATTTCATCCGGATCTTATATTTGGATGCTTGGTTTTTGCTTTTCAATGCATCTGTAGTTTGTATTAGCCAAATAGCAAATTTAATTTAATTTCCATCTCTAGTGGTGATCAATGATCATGACTGAAAGTTTCACCAATCTACCAATTCACTATATGTAAAGGAAGATATACAAAACCTATCCTCATAGTCTAGTGGTGATTCCTCGCTAGCCTATCACACTATCTAGTTTGCTCTCTAGCAGTTACTACTATGATTATCTCCGGTCCACTGTATAGTCCTCGCACCTAACAGCGTCCAAGGAGATAGCGGCTGATCTTATCCACCCGAGCTTTAACACACGTTCAAGTGTTTTATTTTGAGTAACTGCGGACGACAAAACTGCTCTGGCCTGGCCTAAAGTAAATCCTGAATGAGATTTTTTCTCTCGTAAGATCGGCAAATCAGGCTCTCATCTAATTGTCCCTTTTAGGTCAAATATAAATTGATGATATTTAGGTCAATTTAGACATACTGATTATTTTTCAAAGCGTTAATTTTCAAGTCACTTCAATTCAGTTTTCAAGTTAGTTCAGTTCGCTGAAATTCAATTCAATTCTCCTAACTTTAGTATATTTTATTTGGATTAATAAACTTCAAATATATTGAAATTGATCATATTTATTTCAGTTCAGTTAAACTTAATTTAGTTCAATTTATTTAATCTATATATTTCAGTTCAACACAGTTTAGTATATTTTGACGTTAAATTTATTATATTAAATTTAGTTAATAGTTTTCAATATGTTGAAATTGGTTGTTTTGATTTTAGCTAATATTATTTTATTTATTTCAGTTTAGATCGTTAAGTTAAGTATCTTTTTATTTTTTCTGTTCATATGAATTCAAATAAATATTTTTCAATTCAGATGATTTCGAATAAATGTTTTTATTTTTCAGATAATCTTTTTTGGAAGAATCTGAGTTGATGACCTGTGACGTTGCATATCGGGCATCTGCCGGAGTAGCAGCATAAACATAACATGAATGAATTGATTGCTGGAAAAGTACACATTTAAGCAAAATTCATATGAAACCCATATCACAGAAAACACATTACATAGATAGTTGGATTAATAAAAGCTACAGAAACCCAAACGTTAGCTGCCAATAAGAGTAGAAACAATTCAAAGGAAACTGAAACAGATCAAGCATGATGATGATGAAAAACAAACAAAAACAAGAAAACGAGATCTAAAGCATGCCGAGCAGCTTCTTTCCAATCTTGTGACAGTAATAAGCGTCGTGAACTGCATACTTGATTTCTTCCCTTGAAAATAAGAGAGCAGTCCAATCAGACGGCTTGCTGGATTCATCAGCCTGTTTCATCTCAATCAATCCGGTTTTAGTAGCCAACTCAAACACATCAGCACATTTGGTGAGCTGGGGATTTTGAAGAACTCCAGCAGCCAAACTCCGGACTTCAGCTCCCTTTCCAGTCAAGGGATTGTCATAGTATTTATCATAGTAGCAAGATTCTTTTGATCTTAATCTGCATAAATGCGAATCAATTTTAAATCCAACAAAGCAGATACTCCTGTCGCTAAAAAGCAGGCCAAGGCTTGCAGGAACACAATAGTGCAGATGCAGTTGAATAACCAAGCAACGATCCTTAGTGTACAACAAAAGCAGGGCAGGATCAGTATCCGGGAGTGTTTCATAAAATGGCTTGAAATCTACCGCTACGACAGGTAAGTCGGTTTGGATATGAGATTTGAACTCAGAAATTGCTGTTTCCAGTGAGGAATTATGTGGGTTCAGTAAGGTTGCTTTGATCTTAACCCCGTCGATTTGGATGTCGTAAATTCCCATTTTCGAACGGAATTGGTATGGAATATCCATTACCGAACGGAACTGCACGCTTCTGGGTATTGTGTTAATCTGCTCAACTGATGGATGGTATATATATATAGGGTTTTTCTAGCAAGTGCCCATTGTTAACAAGAATAGATTCCCATAGAACTCTGTGTTAACTTAAAGAGAATCTTTCTTATCTCATATTTTGTTCACGTATACCTTCCCCCTCCGATATATATTACTGATCAATATATACCTTCTTGAGCTTGCACGCCAAGCTAAGGAACCTATAGCTGTGGGAATTGCTTTCAAACAACGCATGGCTTTTCTTTTTAATATTCCTCTTTCTGTTGGACCACTAGTGCAGAAAGCTTGATTAAAGGCTTTCAATGAAAGACTATTTGTTAAAAATTCAAGAAAACGCCGTGCAACAACATTTCCGATATCGGAAGCATGTAATTCTAGGATCTCTATCATTAGACAACTTTTGAAAAAATTTAGAAAGCGATCAAATCTGAACCGCTGTCTAAAAATTTTCATGAACGGCGTTTTATAATACCAGCTGTCCAACGTAATAAAAGACGGCATTTTTTAGAAACGCTGTCGAAACAAAGTAGTTTCCGATAACGGAAGCCCAGTTCCGAGATGGGAAACAATATTCTAGTAAATAATTTTTGGGTTCCGAAGTTGGAAGTAAAGAAATTAGCGATTACTTGATAACATTTTCAAGGAGTAGTCTACAATGTATTATTATCAAAAAAAAAAGTTAAGAATTTATAACTAGTGATGCTAAATGGATTTTTATTTATTTTAAAAAATAAATATACATTAATATATTCGAAAAAAATTAATATCTACCTTTATAATTCACTTAGTATAATCTTTTATATTAGGTTAAAATTACATAAAAAATATAATTGACATTTATAAAATGATTAGTTAATAAAATATTAGTAGGCCCTTAAATATCATTTTACCTTGATTGTTAAACAAACAATTATTAACTATCAACTAATTTTACCAAACACTTTTATACAATCAACTAGTCTAAACAATTAATCATCAAACACCCCTAATTAAAAAAAGCAATTTCTCAATGCAGGTCCATTTTTCTCTTGCAGGTCCGTATTTTTACCATAATGTCCCCTGATGGAACCCTATGATTTCAAGCTCATTTTTTGTCTTAACAATATTAGGGGTATTATGGTAAAAATACGGACCTGCAAGAGAAAAATGGACATGCATGGAGCAACCCTCTTAAAAAATTACCATCTTCTGGTGGATAAAATTTGGTTAAATATAATTTAATTTAATGACTAGGTAACATAATTTCAGCGAGATATAGCCGTACAACAAAACTACTTGATAATTTGTTGATAATATTATTCGTATAGTTAGGTAACATTTATAATTTATCAAGCAAGTGAACTTACAGTAAACTTGCCTTATATTAAAATTTTCAAGGAGTGGTCTACAATCTATATTAGAAATATCTAAATTAAAGTGAAAATTAATGTATAAACGATTCAGTGTGACAGAATTAACTTGAATTTAATTGAACTAGAAATTAAAAAATCAATGTGACTGAATTAAGATGAACGGAACTGAAAAGTTAATGTATTAAAGAGGAATCAACATAGTTAAATTAATCTGAGTTTCATTAATGAACTGTACTAAATTTAAGTGAACTGAACTACAAAATTAATATACTGAATTAACCTGAATTTCATTGAACCGAATTGATCCACAATTAATTAGATGAAGAGAACAAGGGAAATCAAATTTTAGAATAAAATAAATTTTATCATGGATTATATATATTGCCTTGTGTAGTGTATGACTACACCATAGTCTTCCTACCTTTTAGGTTACTATGTTTTTGCTGCACTGAGCCTATGGCCTTACCTGCTTGCAGCTTATTGTACTCTTTTCTTTTCTGTTTCTTTTATGGTTTGGGGAAGCCTATATAATCCCCACCAACGGTGGCTTATCTTAAAAATATATATATATATATATATCAGGGATTATATAAAAACCAGACTTTATTTTTGAAGGATCCAATGGTAGGATGTATCTTGACTTACCACGTCAAATTTCAAGCTAATAATGTGTCAAGCTACATAGGCCATGTTTGCTAGAGTTTTTCTGTAGATCAGTTCAGTTCAGTGAAAATGTAATTTGTTGAATTTTAGGTTAATTAAGTGATGCTGATTCCATTTTCAATACATTAATGTTCACTTCAGCTCAGTTCAGTACAACAAAAAATAAACTCTAACAAACAGGGTCATAGTCCAACAATGGTAAGGTATCATTTTTGTAGCTTGCACATGTCCCATGTATTTTAATTACGGTAAAAATAGGATTTGAAGAAAAAAATATACGGGAGAAACAAAGGGCATGTTTGGTGAAGAGCTGTTTGGGCTCAAATTAGATTATTGGGGTCAATTAGCTGTTTGACCAACTCAAAAGACTAATAAAAGTGTTTGGTAAAGAGTTTTTAATTGAGTTGTTTGAGCCCAAAAGCCTAATTTTCAAAACGCTAATAAAACCATTGTTTAGAGGGAAAAATTCTATTAAGGGCGTGGTACAAATGTAAATTATTATAAAGGGCGTGAAACTTGTATATTTATTGTTAAGGGCGTTATGATGTTTTTTATTCTTTATTTCATTTAGAAAAGTCATTTATACCCCCCTCCTCCCTAAAAAAATCAGATTTTTAATTAAAATGTTTTGTTCTCTTGAGCTTATTTGTAGATCAGTTTAGTTCAATTCACTTCAGTAAAAATTACATTTGATGAAAATTAGTTTGATTTAGTCGTGTTGATTTTTTTTCAGTACATTATTTTTCACTTTAGTTCAATTTAGTTCAGTTTAGTTGTATTCCTTTGATCACGTTTTGAGTAAAGAATTCAACTGAACTGAACTAAATTGAAAAAAATCAGCATGACTAAATTAAACTAAATTTCATCAAATTTTATTTTTACTTAACTAAATTGAACTAAATTGTAAAATAATGTACTAACAAAAATCAGCATGACTGAATTAAACTAAATTTTATTTTTTACTGAACTGAATTGAACTAAATTGTACTAAACTGATCTATAAATAAGCTCAAGAGAATAAAACATTTTAATTAGAAATCTAAATTTTTTTAGGGAAGAGAGGGGTATAATGACTTTTCTTAATAAAATAAAGAATAAAAACATCATAACGCCCTTAACAATAAATATACAAGTTTCACGCCCTTTATAATAATTTACATTTGTAACACGCCCTTAATTGAAATTTTCCCTTGTTTAGAAGCTGTTTTGCCGTTTCCTTAAAATTACTTCGTCTTTGCCATTTCTTTTACCTGGAACGTTTTTTTTTTATGAAAGCACCTGGACGTTGTTTTGATTTAATTATTTGTCCACGTTTAATTTGTTCCTTTATACTCAACAGGAGTGCGTCCAAAATTTATTAAAGTTTTAAAATATTAATATTTTAATTTTAATATTATACACTCGTACAACTTTTGTTAATTTTAGCCAAGTATTTAAGTAAATAAATTATTTTTTATATAATTCAGTTGAGATATATACAATATTTATTTTACGTAATTTGAGTATACTTAAATAATTTTTACGAAAAATTTAGGAGTTTTGATTAAGTGATATTTGAATAATTTTTATTTCATTTATTTTGGTTAGTTTAAAAGACCATAATCATTTGTAAATATATAAAGGGTCTTTTGAGCTAATCAAAATAAATGAAATAAAAATATACATTTTATTATTCACATATAATAAGTTCTAGTAATTTAATAAAATTTGGTTTTTAATTTTATTTATAAAATAATTAATTAATTAAATATAAACATTCCCTTAAACGTCATCTAACATTGTTTGTTAAACAAACAGCTAATCACTATCAACTAATTTTACCAAACACTTTTATACAATCAGCTAATACAAACAGCTAATCAAATCAGATAATGCAATCATCTAGTCAAATCAGCTCATACAATCAGCTAACAGCTAATCATCAAACACCCTCATAAACTTGCTCAGTTGGAAGTCTCAAGTTCAACATCATGATCTCTACTCGCTCTTAGTTTTGGATGCAATGGAGGTGTTTGGTGAAGAGTTTTTGAGCTCAAATTAGCTGTTTTGACCATAATTAGCTGATTTGACCAGTCAAACAACTAATGCTAGTGTTTGGGAAAGACCTAGTTGAAATAGATTTTTGCCTCAATCACTAATTTTCAAAACGTTGAAAATAGGAGTGTTTTCAAAGAGTTGTTTGTACTTCTTATATACCATTCCTTTTTTATTCTTTTTATTTTTCTTTCCGCCGTGTATTACGTTCCAGGTCTCCTCGCGAATCAAACCATATAATTACTCCTTTCAAAAAAAAAAAACCATATAATTACTTGATGCTTCACGACACTTGCATTCATTATTCATCCTATTTTACCCACATATGTACAATGTATTTTTCGTTGAAGTATTTATTTAGTAATTTAGATATATTATTATTATATATTATATAATAAATTTATAACTTAAAGATTAAGTAATGGATATTAATAATTATTAAAAATAAACTACAATTATGTTTAGTCTTTTTTTAAGGATCTTGAAATACAAATGTTTATTAAATGGATTTAAATTTACTTTTGTTAATTTTCTCTACTATTATTATATTAGTAATAAACAATCAAATATTTGTAATTCATATACAATTAATTTACAATATTTTTTATAATCATGAATTAATATTTATGGTATGATTTGTATAAGATATGAAAATATATCTCCAATGTAAGCATCAATTAAGACGTCAGTTTGATGTGGATGCATATGTGGAGTGAGGGTGTCAAATAGGCCTTCAATATATTGACGCTCATGTTGAGGGCGTCGATTACTCTGTTTACCAAATTTGTTTTCACTTTCTTTTTGACATGAATATTGCAATTAGTTTGTTTACCAAAATTATATTTACTTTTCTAATCACATTAATATTGTAAAAAGTGACGCTTTTACATTGGAGAGTAAAGTTTAAAAAATAAAATCAATCACATCTTTCAAATCTACATCATATTGACGCTCAATCAAAAGTTGACAAATGGGTACGAATTTTACTCGTGACATTCTTAGCATTGGAGATGCTCTAATTTTACCAAACACCTTTATACAATCAGCTAATACAATCAATTAGTCAAAACAGCTAGAGAAAGTCTTGGGTGAGACCTGTCCTTGTGGAGACCAAGAGCAGGGGGAATGAGCATTTACTGTTTATGCTTGATCTTTTAGTTAGTTTGTTTGATGTTTCAATCACTGTGCTTGAGTATTTTTGTTTTGCCTTGATTTTTCAGTTAATTTGATCTTTTGTTCAATTTGCTTGATCTTTCGGTCAATTTCGTTGATCATTTCCTTGGTCAATTTCACCAACGACAAATTCAATCAATGAAATCGGCGGGTATAAAGCTCACCAAAGACAAATTCAATCAATAGTAGTCTCATATAATCTTTGGTCTCAATGGAGACTGGTCTCAATTGAGAATTAGTAAAACCGCTAATACAATCAGGTAGTCAAATCAGGTAGTCAAATCAGTTAATGTAATCAGGTAACGGTTAACATCTATAACTAATCACCAAACACCCCCCAATATATCGTATCAAATAGGGATTCTTAATTCGGAAAACCTTTTTCAATTTGTCACGAAAGGAATCTACACACATCCATAGATATCTAGCTACTTTTAATAAAGAGCTATACAACAAAGAGCTTTACATTATCAAAAAAAAAAGCGCTTTATAATAAAGGCGTTTTGATGTTGCCTAATAATTTTTTGATGATATCATTCAAATTAAGTAACATATATAATGTATCAAGCATTCTAACTTACCATAGATGTTAACATTTTCAAGGAGTAGTCTACAATGTATTATTATCAAAAAAAAAGTTAAGAATTTATAACTAGCTAGTGATGCTAAATGGATTTTTATTTATATTAAAAAATAAATATACATTAATATATTCGAAAAAAATTAATATCTACCTTTATTTTCTTTTTCTTTTTTTGAAAGAATCTATCTTTATTTTCTAGTAGGTTAAAATTACATAAAAAATATAATTGCTATTTATAAAATGATTAGTAAATAAAATATTAGTAGGCCCTTAAATATCATTTTACCTTGATTGAACAAACGATTATGAGATTTGGGTGCTTCCTCTCCGTGCGATTCGGAAAATCTTCTCTCTCAGCCGCTCCTCTTCAAGCTTCGCCGCCGCCGGCTAGGGTTTCGACCCATGGCCGTCGCGGCTGCTGTCGCCCTGGCGGAGTCCGCTACGCCAAACAATCGATCTTTCGCACAACTCCTGGCACCAATCGTACCCAACCCGTCTGAACCCCAAAATCAGCCTCAAGCCCCGAGACCTCTCTTCAATCCAAAACCCAGAATCACCCATCTTGGAGAACCAGGCCTCACTTTTACAGATGACGAGTGCAAGATCCTCGAAGCCCCGCTCAAGCTCACACTGGTGGGTAAGTTTTCGCGAGCCCGACCGACCATGGATCGGCTGCGACGTGATTTCCAGACCTCCAGATTTGCTGCTGGTGCCGACATAAACCTACTCGATCATCGCCAGGTACTTATTTCTTTTTACAATCAGGATGATTATGTGAGATGTTGGCTCCATAAGGTCTGGAACTTTGGGGAATACTCCCTTAGAATCACCAAATGGACTCCGTTGTTCGATCCTGAGGCGGATTCTCCAATATTCTCGATCTGGATTGCATGCTATGGCATTCCACAAGGTCTCATTGCCCAGGACCCTATGATGAACATAGGGAATCTGATAGGCAGTCCTATTAAGGTCGATAAGGCCACCCTTAATCGCACCCGCCCTCACGTTGCTAAGGTCTGCGTTGAAATTGATATCACCAAGCCCAGACCCAATCGGGTGTGGTTGGTTTACAGAGGAATCGGTTTCTGGCAACCTGTGGAATATGAGAACATTCCTGACTATTGTGGTAAGTGCTCGAAATTGGGCCATATGTCCTCCATTTGTAAGTCAGGTACATTCCAGAGGCAAGCCGAGCCTTGGAGACCAAACCCGAATCCCCCAGCTACTAGAGTGGAGATGCAAGCTCCAGCAAAGTCACTACCTCATCCACAGGGCTCCCAACATGCACCTCAAAAGCCCTCAACCCAGCAGATCACTCACCGGAATAAAGGTAAAAAAAAGGTAAATCAGGGAGTCAAAATTGTTGAGAACAAACATGTTTTTACTAGTCAAAATGCTTTTGCTTTGTTTTCATCTGGGTCTAATATACCTGAGCAAAATGATGGTGAAGATGTCAACTCCCTGAATACCACTGTTGAGTCTGATAAAAATGCCATATTGAATGATAACTTGGATAAAGCAGAGACTTCAAAGCACAATGCACAAGCATCTAAGATTTTAGTTATTAGTCCTATTCTTGCTTCAATTGTTGGTAATAATAGCTTAGCTGAGCAACAGTGTCCAACCCCAACTGAAAATATTGATCCCTTTGTTTTACCTAATGACGCCGTTATTCCTACAGTTTTGGTTGAAGGCAGTGGTGAAACACCCACTGGTTTATTATTAACAAAATCTTTTGTTGAGAACACAGGTGTTGATAGGTCAGAAGAAACGCCAACCGGGGTTGTTGCAGAAGATCACCAGGTCAAAGCTGCTATTCAACAGCAAAATCAACTGCTCTCAATCTCGGAGGCTGAGGAAGAGGGTCAGGTAAGTCCAGGTATGAACAGAATCCATATTTCTAATGATGATAGTGGTGTTCTACAAAAACTCCAATGGCCTATTGATAAAAAATCGAAAGAAACTAGGGGTGATTTCATATTAGAACATGTACTTGAGGATCAACAAAGGTTTAATAAGCTGATTAAAAATGTTGAGATTTCTGATGCTGAGTAGTTAGATAACCTTCAACATACTCAATCCAGAAAATCAACTAGAAGTAGGAAGAAGGAGTTCACCAGCTCAACCAAAATTGTTTCTCCTAAGACAGTTACTACTCGAAATGACTCCCAAACCATGTATTTATAATGTTATACAACATATGTGTATGGAATGTTAGAGGAATCATAAAGCTTAGAGCCCAGGATAGAGTTTTAAATCTAAAAAGGAAACATAAAATTGGACTATTTGTTTTACTTGAACCTTTTTTAGGTAGTAATCGGATAGCTTCAGTTTCTTTTGAACTTGGTTACAATAATTTTTTCTCTGACCCCAGAAGTAAAATTTGGATTTTATGGAATGGGGACTTTAACATTACTATCAAACATGTCCATGATCAGTTTGTTCTAACTGAGATTAAACACTCAGCTATGAACCAAACCTGGCATGCAGCCTTTATTTATGGCAGACACGCAAGCTCTGCCAGAATTCCTCTATGGAATGAACTCAGTAACCATTGTAATCAACATGTATTGCTTATAGGTGATTACAATGCAATGAGGGAAACATCTGACTACCTAGGTCAATCAGCACCTGACCTAGACTCTATGATAGACTCTATGATAGAATTCAATGATTTTATCCAGCATAACCATTTAGTTGAAGTTCCAACCTCAGGGGTCCACTTCACCTGGACAAGGGTTAGAAATATGGGTCAACTTTGGGAGAGATTAGATAGAGGTCTAGTTAACCCAGACTTACTAAATATTTTTCCTTATATAAGCATGAGAGCTAAATCCAGATGCCCTTTGATCATTCTCCACTTTTAGTTAACATGGATAGCCAGGCCTCCAATCATGGCCCTAAATCCTTTAAATTTCAGAACTGCTAGATTTCACATCCTGATTTTCAGTAAAGAGTTAATACCAGTTGGTCAGAGAGCATTAATACATATGGCATGCTTAATTTTTCCTTAAAGCTAAGAAGGCTAAAAATGGTTTTAAAGAACTGGAATAAGGAAGTGTTTGGTAATGTAACTGATAATGTTAAGATGGCAGAAACTAAAGTTCTGGCTAAGGAGCAAGAGCACCAGTTTCTAAATAATGATCAAAGTAGAACCTCTTTACAATTAGCACAAGCTGAGTTAGCTCAGGCCTTGGCTAGGGAAGAAACTTTTTGGAAGCAGAACTCTAGGGTTAAATGGCTTAAGGAGGGTGACATGAACACAAAAAAATTTCATGCAACAGTGAAAGCTAAACACTCTAGACAGACAATTGCATCAATAAAAAATGAGGTTGATCAGTGGATCACAAATCCAGAAGAATTTGGCAGTGCAGCTGTTAATTTTTTTCATACACTTCTAACTGAGGAACAACATGATAACAATGATCTACTTAAAGATGAAATACTTTCTAATATCCCTACCTCAGCTACTGATCAAATGAATCATGATCTTATGAAAGTTGTAACCACAGAAGATTTGAAACACGCGGTGTTTCAAATGGACTGTGACTCTGCCCCTGGGTCGGATGGTTTTCTGGAACCTTCTACAAGTACTGTTGGGAATGTATAGCTGTTGACTTATTGCAAGCAGTCCACGAATACATGTCAGGAGTCCCTATACCCAGGGCAATATCTGCTTCCTTCATAGTTCTTATCCCTAAAAGAGAGGTCAACACTAGATTTTCTGACTATAGGCCAATTAGTCTTTCAAACTTTGTAAAGAAAATATTTTCCCGCATTCTAACTGATAGGATGAAGCCCAAAATGCCATCACTGATCTCCCCTGAACAGACTGCTTTTGTAAAGGGGAGAGAACTGGCAGATAGTGTTCTACTGATGCATGAGTTAACTGATTTTTTAAATACAAAAACAGGTGGTTTTAATGTGTTTTTCAAACTTGACATGATGAAGGCTTTTGATAGAATAGCCTGGGGTTTTCTGAAAAAGGTTTTAATCAAGATGGGGTTTCATGTAGGTCTAGTTAGAAATATTATGGGCAACATCAAAGCACCAAGTTTCTCTGTTCTGGTGAATGGAAAACCATTTGGTTTTTTCAAAGCTTCTAGAGGTTTAAAACAGGGAGATCCTTTGTCTCCCTTCCTTTTCATTCTAATGACAGAAGTTTTTTCTAAAAACTTGAGTTTTCTATTTGAGCAATCAAGAGCAGAATACTATAAGGTGCCACAAAACACTATAAACATAACTCATGTAGGGTTTGCTGATGATATTGTTGTCTTCATGAAGGCAACAAACAGAGGTCTTCAGAACTTTATGATATTCCTTGATAAATATGAGAAGGTTTCTAGACAAAAAATCAATCTTGAGAAGTCATCATACTACGTATCGTAATATGATATCTCAAATAACATCAATTTCACCAGGAACTTTCCCATTCAGGTACCTGGGATCCCCTATCTTCACAGGTAGAGTCAAGCATTGTTACTTCCAATCTATCTTTGACTCTATTGCCTCTAAACTTGTTCTATGGCAAAACAAATGGCTGAATCAAGCTGGTCATCTGATCCTTATTAAACATGTCCTATCTGCTATTCCTTTACATGTTCTAACAGTCACACAACCGACTGATGGGGTATTAGATAGGCTCCATGTTCTATTTGCAAAAAAAAATATGGGGAAGCTCACAATATGGCCAAAATAAAATATGGAGGTCCTGGTTGAATTTTTCTTATCCTTTCACTAAAAATGGCTTAGCTGTTAAAGACCTCCATACAATCACAAAGTCCTTCTCCCTTAAAATTTGGTGGAAATTACAAATAGGTTGTAGCCTCTGGTCGGACTTCATGTGGTCATTACCTGACTCCAAAAGGAAATCTAGAACATGGAGGAGATATAGAGCAGTCAATGATATTGCTATTGAAAACTCTTTGGTGAAGATAGGGTCAGGTGAAGTATCTTTCTGGTGTGCCAACTGGTCAGGGAGGGGTCCACTTATCGATCACTGGGATGATGAAATTAATCTCATCAATCCAGATATGACAGTCAAAGAGTTCTTCTATGAAAGAGAACATCTTTTGACTCACCTATCACAAGGGTATCCATCTGATATTTACACTCTTGTTGCTAATGATTTTATGATATCAGAAATGTATCAGGATACCTTAATCTGGAAGCCTGAAATCAATGGAAGGTTCAGCATCTCCTCAGCAAGTGAGCTCATCAGACCGAAGAGACTCCAGGTGAATTCTTTTCAGTTCATGTGGTCAAAATATGTGCCTAGGAAATTTTCGGTATTTGTTTGGAGACTCTTGAATAGAATAATTCCAATCTCTGACATATTACAAGAAACCCATGTGCATTTAGCCTCTACGTGTTGCTTCTGCTTTAATCACGAGGAAGAACTGCAGCATGTTTTTCATGATTGCCACATGGTTAATAACCTATGGATCCACATAGACCTGTGCTTTGATATATCTCCTGTCCATTTTGATAGTCTATGGGATAGAGTTTTTCACCATTGGAATCTCTCTTTAAACTCTAAAATGCAGAAAATATGCTCGAAATTGATACCTATCATTGTATTATGGGTAGTATGGTGTGCAAGGAATTCTTATTTACATGATAATATTCTACCTATATTTGCTAGAATGAGAGCAAGAGTCATGAATATCTTCCAAGTTATTTTGTTTGTACATAATTTGAACTGGAGTCACTCTGATAGGATCTTTATTCCCGCGAACACTTTGCCTCTGGCTCCAATGAATAGTTTCATACACTCTCAACATTCAATTGGAAGTTACCTACTGCTGATTACAAACTCAACACGGATGGCTCTAGTATTGGACCTTCCCAACAGGCTGGAGCCGATATGGTCCTTAGAGATAAGGAAGGTAGAGTGGTCAAAGCTAAAGCCATTTACATCCATCAAAAAGATAGTCTGGAAGCAGAGGTTTTAGCCATTCTTAAGGGTTTGGAAATGGCATACTATCTGGACATCATCAACCTTGAGGTAGAAGTGGACTCACTGGTCCTTTTACAGATGATAAAGAGGCAGTATAAGGTCTCATGGAGGCTCATTGACTATATGAGAGTTATTTGGGACCTTCAAAAAGAGTTTTCTATATCTTTCACCCATATATTTAGGGAGGCTAACTCAGTGGCAGACTCTCTAGTAAAATTAGCAAGTTCTACACTGATATCTCATGATTTCAACCAGCTTAATCTCCCTAAGGAAATTAAGGGATTGGTTGGTCTTGACTGCAGAGAGTTCCCTTATTTAAGAGTTAAATAAATGTTTGGAACTATTTACTGGTTTAGAAACTTTCTCTACAGGTTGCAGCTCAAAAATCAACACAATGAAGCCAGAGTACCTTGCTCAGGTGTTGATTCTCCAAGTCCACTTTTTATACTATCTCTTATGAGATCATCTCTCATCTTCTTCTCTGTTTTGCAGACTAAAATCACAAGGCCTCTTGGCCTTGTGGTTCACAAGCTGACATCTTAGATCCACCAGGAAGTAGCAATATCACCTAATGTATACCTGGCAGTAGATACAGCACACCACAAGTTCACGAAGCAGCACCTAATTTTAATGGACCTAGAAGCACTTACTGCTCCATATCACCTCTACTCCTCTTTGTAAGTTGGGGACTTCTAATCACATTCAAATGGCTAATTGGATTTTTGCCTTGCTCGGCTTGACGATTACCGAACTGTCATTTGTAATGTTATCCTCGCTGTGGCAACTTGGATCAGCTATCGATATCGAGTGCTAACTTGGATCAAATGAGTCGATATCGATTAGAAGTCCTTAACTATAGGCTCAAAAGACTTTGTCAAGTTTTTTCATCCTATCACTTAGGGTTTTTCTTGGATCTTCCCAAGTTTTTCGTCCCATATGATAGGGTTTTTCTTGATCACATTGTAAACACATTATTGTTATCTTTTGAGACTATAAAGGCCTGGGGAGCCAAATAAGTCACTCCCCACCATTGGTGGTTTTAATTTAAAAAAAAACAAACGATTATTCACTATCAACCAATTTTACCAAACACTTTTATACAATCATCTAGTCTAAACAGCTAGTCAAATCAGTTAATCACCAAACACCCCCTAATTAAAAAATTACCATCTTCTGGTGGATAAAATTTGGTTAAATATAATTTAATTTAATTTGTTAAATATAATTTAATTTACAACAAAACTACTTGGTACTTGATAATTTGTTGTGATAATATTATTCGTATAGTTAGGTAACATTTATAATTTATCAAGCAAGCGAACTTACAGTAAACTTGCCTTTATACTAAAATTTTCAAGGAGTGGTCTACAATGTATATTAGAAATATCTAAACTAAAATGAAAATTAATGTATAAACGATTCAGTGTGACAGAATTAACCTGGATTTAATTGAACTAAAAATTAAAAAATCAACGTGACTGAATTAACCTGAACGGAACTGAAAAGTTAATGTATTAAAGAAGAATCAGCATGCAAATTAAAATTAACCCGAGTTTCATTAATGAACTGAACTAAATTTAAGTGAACTGAACTACAAAATTAATATACTGAATTAACCTGAATTTCATTGAACTGGATCGATCCACAATTAATTAGATGAAGAGAACAAGGGAAATCAAATTTTAAAATAAAATAAATTTTATCAGGGATTATATAAAAACCAGACTTTATTTTTGAAGGAGATAAATACCAGACTTGAACGGTTTAGACCAACAGTTTAGACCATCTCCAATGGTAGGATATATCTTGACTTGCCACGTCAAATTTCAAGCTAATAATGTATCAAGCTACATAGATGATCCTAGATGATCTGGACAAGATTGGTCAAGATTGATCCTAGACTCAGATGGTCATGACTAAATTTAAGTGAACTGAACTAGAAAATTAATATACTGAATTAAACTGAATTTCATTGAACTGAATTGATCCACAATTAATTAGATGAAGAGAACAAGGGAAATCAAATTTTAGAATAAAATAAACTTTATCAGGGATTATATAAAAACCAGATCCTAGATGATCTGGACAAGATTGGTCAAGATTGATCCTAGATTCGATCAGATGATCATAGTTCTTACAAGATTGGTCAAATTCTGATGACCCTAGATGATCTGGAGTGAGAGTTTTGATATGCTGCTTATCAGTGTTTTTGGGTTGTTTTTTATTTCTGCATATCTCTGATCAGTGATTTATGAGTTGGTGCTATTTAATTGTTGGGTTTTCCATTAGTTTTAATTATTACATTTTGATGAATCGTGATTTTGGCTCAGAGCAAAATGATTAACTTATTATCTTTGATTAGTTTTATCATATAATCCCTGATTAAGTGAATAACCGATACTAGGGATGATGATGGTGTCCTTTTGATTCAGGCGTTGTTTGTAACGAATGTGTTGATGATGGTACAGTGTGGAGCATGTGTTGAGAATGTGCGTCTGCAGGGAGCGTGCACGCGCCACACGCTATACAAATTAGATTTTTTTAAAAAACTTCGCAAGTAATAATCCAATATTCCTCAAGGTACTAAGATAAAACACTCTCCTTTAGTTAATAACAGGAACTGGAGATCAGCTCCAACCGGGATATATGATCTCCCATTTGTTGCATGTTGTGTTTTCCAATAATTAGGCTGAATTTGGATTCATAACCTTAGCTATAGCAGGCCGATCATAACAAATACTATGGATTTGGATCATAACCTTAGTAACGTAGACAGAGTTGTGGTAATCCCTCCCATTTCTCGGCCGGAAATCAATCGTCCAACCGGCATTTTTTAGAATGGTGATGATTTTCTGCCTCACAAACTGCTGCTCTTCTCTTCCCTTTTTTTTTTGCAAAAATCCGACCAAAAGGTAAATCCCTTCGACCAACAAAGATTGTATAAAAGATTCCATTAAATCAAGAATACAAACGAAAACAAGCCAGCACTGTTTTTAAGAAAGTAACAAGCCAGTCCTTGGTATGACTAAAAAAACAAAAACTTCTCTGATCGGTAATAGCCTCAACAATAACTAATTAAAAAAATTCCAAAATGCAAATCCAACCTATATTTTGTAGATTTTGGAGAAAATTGGAAAATACAATAGTTTGTCGAACAATCGGGATTTGAATTATTTTTAACCATCAAAAGGACTAATCGGCACAGTGTTTGTGATGATGCTGCTGTGTTGAGATCGTGCGTCCGGAGCACGTACGTGTTGGAATAGTGTCCTTCGATCAATGTGCATTGTCCTAAATAGCTGGAGGATTAATTACGGAGATAATTAATTCAGTTATTTAAGTGATCGAAATGTTTAGCTGGAAACCGCTTTCGATCTGCTAGCGTCAATGATATTGAACTTGCAGCTTATTATAACTGAACCTATAGGGTCACACACAAAGTATGAAATTGGACAAAAGGTAATTATCTATTAGTCTGGGAGTCTAATAGTAATTACATGAGAAAAGAGTCTTATTGGGCTAGGCCCATATTGATTAAGACTAGGGTTTAAGGGATTCTGTTTATTATGTATAAATAGACTTTTACAGTAATAAACAGAATCAGTCTTCTCTCGATTGCGTTCATGTGCTGAACAACCAGAAACAAATAAACCCTAGGTTTCTCATAGTCTCATCGTCAAAGTCCGGAGGAGGAGGCGGAGCTCGTCGACTTGCTTGCGGGATCTGTCCTAAGCTGACAGCGGTGGAGGCGATCCAATCGTGCTGTGTGGATACTTGTAGAGGGATCACAATAGGGATCCTCGTCTCCGTGGCAGACAGAATCTACCGGGTAATCACGCTCCAAAAGGTAATCTAAACTCTTATGTAGATTCATATTAATAACATGCATGCGATCTTGTTATATGGATTTGACATTCCGCTAAATTAGATTTAGTCAAAACCCTTCAGTGGTATCAGTAGCCTCTTGCATGTATTAATATGATCTAGGATTTATGTAGATGGATATTACATAAATTGAAAATTTAGATTTATGTTCATATGATCGAATAAATTATTGGATAATTTAATTTGATTTAATCCTACTCAGAATTATAAATTTTTTATTTTTTTTACTGTTCATCGCGGTGGTACTGTTCATCCGATACTGTTCATCGCGATACTGTTCATCCGGTACTGTTCATCTCGGAACTGTAGCGGCGGCGGAACTGTAGCGGCAGGTTTAAGAAACCTAGGGTTTCTTATTAAGCCCAGTGCTGGGCACTTAGGCTAGTGGGTGCATTTCGGCCCATTAATGCTGCTGGGCTTGGTCTGACCATTGGAATATTCTGGTTGGACCAGAATATGGTTAGACCGGATTCTTGGTTCGGTTCTGGTCATGGTTGACCGGTTCGGTCTAGAAAATTTAAATAAAATAAAATTCATTTAAATTTAATTGGGCTGGGCTCATGTATGGACTAGGTCCAAATTTTAGTTATTTTAATTCTGAATTTTGGTGGGAGTAATTTTGACTTTGGAAGTGCAAAATTAAATATGAGCATATAAATTAATTAAGGTTAATAATTTTAGAAATTAGTTGACTTAATTAATAAAATGATTATTTGCGTGAAATTGTAGACCATTCACTTTAGAAGTGAATGGATAGAATGTATGAATTGGATTCATTGCAGGGATACAAGTGACTAGTATGGCCCATATAGTGGTTTTTGCGGTCTGCGTACCGTTATCATTGGATGTAATTTTGCGGTCTGTGTGCCGTTTATTGTATTTTAAATTTAATTTTAGCTTCTTGTATTAAGTTGAAATAAATTGTAAGATCGATGAGAAGACCGGAGGATGGGATCCAGGAGACAAGACGGAGATTTTGTCAAGACTAGAGGGCCATACTAGGATCACTTTATCTGTCTTTTATTCATTATGCATTTATTTATTGCTTTATGTTATAAATGCGAATGAATGGTTTATGTGTGTGGGATGATTATAGATTTGTTCACTAATAATCAGACCATCATAATGAACCTATGTCCCAAATTAATAATGAGTTATTTGTCTTTCCAAACATGACACCCATTTAACCCTTGATCACTGATGATGGATTTCGCCAAAGCGATAGCGTCATTTCTAATCTTGGGAGGATAATGCGGGTAGACCTAGTGAAAGGGGTTTACATGTCAGTTGTGGTTTACTCATCAATATCAGTGAGGGGTCCTCAGATGTTGAGACAAAACGAGATGGGTAATGCATTAGATGTATCCCATCCACCAAGAGTAGTATTGGATACTATTAGCAATGGGATTGCTTACCTAAAATCAAAGGATTTGAGACAAGCCAAAGCATGCTTAATTCCTTGTGATTTTGAGGGTCTTGGAATCATTTTATTCATGGGACAATTTGATTGAATAGAATGTGTAGATAACTTGTTTGATTCCATGTACTTTTCTTGCTTGTTATTTACTCAATTTAAATGGTTTTTTATTGCATTTTATTTATATTGTAATAATCGTGTATGACAACAAACAACAACTCTTCTTATCTATGTTCAAACCTTTGGAAGGTTGAATTGAACGGCAGTTTCTTGGGAAATGAACTTCGGGATAGTTCTATTACAAGAAAAGAAAAGAAGTATTTTGTTAATATTCAAATCATTGATGTCAAATGTCTTGTGTTGTATAGTATTTGTCCAAAATTGCTAGGCAAATTTTGAACATAGATACTTACAACATCAACATGGAGCTCTGAAATGGGATTCCGGAGCAGTCCATGGTTGAAAGGTTTGAGGCCTTAAGATTATTCTTAATTGTAAAGTTAAGAAAGGAAAACAAGTCTCATGTTTTGAAAAATGATTGGATTATTTGATAACATGGAGATACTAGGTTTACCTATGGCTGATAGTTAGCTAGTGACATCATTCATTTCATTGATGGTTTAGAACCATTTTAGTTGAAATGAGAAGACTTTGACTAAATTGCATGGGATGCTTAAAACGCTAAGTCAAGTGTCTAAATTGAGACCAAGAACGAGGTTCTATTGGTACAATAAGGGTAATGGTTTTGAATATAACATGGAAGATGAAGAAGTGAGATAAGGATAAGGGCAAGCATAGTGCTAATGTGCCTAAGTTCCAAACACTTTTATTGCAATTGAAAAATATACTACCTTTAGTCCTTAGAGGACAAAGAGATTGGTGAGTAATTTACAATTGCATTTATTTACGTTATAGACAATCTCTACGATCACTCTACTAATTGGTATTAGATACCATATGGTTCTCACAATTTTAAAAATGTGGAGGGGTCAAAGTAGGAGTTTAGTTAATGGGATGTCAACCTACTCAAAGGTAATGAAGCAAGGGTTGCTGCATTGACCATGAGAGTTTATGGTTTATCTATGCCTTTGGGGCTTTCACTGGATCATATAAGGGTTATTTGGATCCAAGTGTTACAGCAACACAATCATTTTCTACATTTTATATGTTGGACATGGAAATGTATTATGATAAAAGGGACAATGATTGTTCCGTTTTATGTAATTGTGTTGGAGTTTTGCAAAATTAGACACGAGTCTTTATTTGCTAGATAAAGATAAACAAGTTTGTAACGTAAATATCAAAAGGGCTAATAACGAATGATTCGAATTCGACCTCATAAATTGTCGATTATGCCACTAATATTGAGCACTCATAGTAACTCGAGTGGGAGGGTTCTGTGAAATCGTTTGACTTGGAGTCATTTGATATGTGTATATTGTGATGGTAAAATGACCAAATTACCCTTCATGGTGATGGGTGATGGAATATGAAATCTATTGGGTCTTATTAACAAAGTGTTATGCAGATCAATGAGTTAAATTCCATGAGGTGAATCACTTCACTAACTTGGTCGGTGACTTGAGTAGATATGGTTGTCTACTCGTGAAAGACAAGTTTGAATCCTTTAAGAAATTTAAGGAGTTCAAAAATGAAGCTTAGAATCAACTTGGCAAGATAACTGAAACTCTTCGATTGGATTGAGGCGTTGGATATTTGAGTCAAGAATTTATTGACCATCTGGCAAGAAAGAAATAATCATGTTGGATATGATTGTTCAAGATGGGTCAAGTCAATCTTCCAGGAAAATACTTCTATAAGGTAGTGTTCACACTGAACAAGGCATTGTCTAAAGCAGAAGGAAAGACATCATATGAGATATGAGTAAGAATGGTTCCTTAAATGTCTTTTCTCATTAGATGTGGGGTTGCGAAGTACATGTGAAACGTTGTTTACATTAAACTTGCACCAAGTCTAATAATTGTCTCTTTATGGAAATGAGAAAATGGGGGTACTTCTACAAACATTATGAGAACCATGAGATGTTGCTCAAGAATGTGTCCTTTTGGAGAAGTATCATCTTTCCAAAATGACAAGTGGGAGAAATTTAGACCTCGATAGCATTCGAGGTGAGCAACAATCAGAACCGAAAACATCGATCCCTTCTTTAGATGTGGTGAAGATGAATACGGTAAAGTCTTAGAGACTACTGAAGTTACTCATATGCCCCATGTAAGTCAATGAGATGTAGTGTTCAGACAAAAGGTACATTTATGTCCTTACAACTGAAACTATGAAATCACATTTTAGAAATGGTGAACCTATGTGACTTACAATAAAACTTTGACAAGCCCTAACTCCACAAAGTGGTTAAAGACCATTAAATTTGGAATAGATATTTTGTATTAAAATCAAGTTTGGAATTTGATTGAAAGGGTATAAACAAGTCTACAATGTAGATTGTGATGTGACCTTTCTCCACTTGGAATACTTAAGTCTATCCGGATATCCTAGAAAACTTAGCTCAGTGCGATTTTGAGTTCTACCAGGTAGAGATCAAAATTAGCTTCCTTGATTGGATTTTGGAAGCAGATGTGTATTTTATACAGTCTTGGAGCTTTTGCAACGCTAGGAAAATATGCGAGATTCAGATGTCCATTTATGGATTGAAGCGAGTATTATGGAGTTGAAAAATACATTTTGATGAAGCAATTTAGAGATTGGCGTTCAAAGAAATGTTATGGAATCTTGTGTATACAAGAAGGTCAGTGGGAGCAAGATTGAATTCCTAGTCTTTTATGTCTATGGCATTTATTGAAAATGACAATCCAAAACTGTAGTCTATGGAGATTTAGTTTGGAAAGTATTTTGCAATAAAGGACTTTGGAAATGTAGAGTGCAACTTGGGCATCAATTTCTACAAGGTAGATCAAAGATGATAATTGATATGTCAAAACACTTACTAGGTAAGGTATTAGACATGTTCAATTTGAAAGATCGTAAAAGATTTTCTACCCAAGATTCATGGCATAACTCTTAGCAAGACTCAGTGTCTATTGAGACATGATGAGCAAAAGAGAAATAATGTGATCTCTAATGCATGGAGTTGTAGGGTCTATTATGTTTGCTATGACATGTACTACATATGATATTTCGTATGCTTAGAGCACAACGATTTGATATCAAATAGACTAAGGTGAGGCACAATAGTGTGTGGCCAAGAAAAGTTCATAGTGTCTGAAATGGACTATGGATTCCTTGATCTATGGTGAAAATGAGTTGGTTGTTAAATAGGCTAAGTGAAGCTATGTTGTTGATTTTACAATAAACTGAGTAAATTGCTACTTTGGAAGTTGCAAAGGGAATGTGATTGAAATTGGATATTCATCACTCGGCTTGGTAGCGTCCCGTCTTAGCTAACTCAATGACTCTCTATTGAGATAATCGTAGAGTCATTGCTTAAGCAAATTAAGGCAATGGAGCACCATTAGTCGAAATTCATACTCAGGATATTTCATATTCTATGAGAGAATGGTGAAGTTATCATATGCAAGGGAAATAATGGATTTGATCCATAATCTAAACCTCTTCCACAAATGTTGCATGTTGCCTAGGGCTCATACATTCGTGATAGGAATCAAGCACTTTGGATAGTGGCTGTGATTTCTATAATGTTCTAGTTATCACAGTTTGGTGATTTTAGTCATTGAAGATTGAACCGTTTATAATATTATGAAATTATTATTTCATATTCATTTAATTTGGTTTAGTGTTAAATGAAAGTTCAAAATCAATTTACATCTCCAAATAGGTTATCAAGAATATGTCTTGGATAATGAAACCCTATTTAGTGAACTGGAGTGTACGGTTGATTATGTCCCTAGTTCAGGTCATTGAGAATGGACACTAATGACTGAAGAAAACTAGTTTGTGAGTTGATTCACAGCGCTGTTTCATGGGCTGAAGGACATGGGATGTCATGAATAGATTGCATGGATGCAAGTTGGGAACTTGTATTGGACTGACCCATCATGAGAATACTTTAAGATATTTAGAATGTTATAAGTATATCTCATTGACTATTGGAACGTATTCCTCATACCTGAGTAATTCAGTGTTTGCTTACTTGTGGATTGATTGCTTTGAGGGTTGTCAAACGCCGTGCCGTGAAAGGAGGCTATAAAGACAGCTCTTGGGTGACATGAATCGAGTAGAGAAAACTTGGATGTACAAGAGTGGGATTGTCCTCTCATTTACATGAGATTGTTGTCTTATGGGCCTCTCGGAGAGTTGAGACTGTAAAATGCATGGCCGTGCTCAGATGGATTATGGATTAATCATCTGTCGTAAACAGTTTTACTCGGGAATTCGAGAAACACATTTGAACTTGATAAGGATAACATGGGATCTTACCTTATGTTCGAATGAAGACATTAAGAGACAAAGGAATATGAATGCACACTTGTTCCAAAGGACAAATGGGAGATTGTTGGAATAGTGTCCTTCGATCAATGTGCATTGTCCTAAATAGCTGGAGGATTAATTACGGAGATAATTAATTCAGTTATTTAAGTGATCGAAATGTTTAGCTGGAAACCGCTTTCGATCTGCTAGCGTCAATGATATTGAACTTGCAGCTTATTATAACTGAACCTATAGGGTCACACACAAAGTATGAAATTGGACAAAAGGTAATTATCTATTAGTCTGGGAGTCTAATAGTAATTACATGAGAAAAGAGTCTTATTGGGCTAGGCCCATATTGATTAAGACTAGGGTTTAAGGGATTCTGTTTATTATGTATAAATAGACTTTTACAGTAATAAACAGAATCAGTCTTCTCTCGATTGCGTTCATGTGCTGAACAACCAGAAACAAATAAACCCTAGGTTTCTCATAGTCTCATCGTCAAAGTCCGGAGGAGGAGGCGGAGCTCGTCGACTTGCTTGCGGGATCTGTCCTAAGCTGACAGCGGTGGAGGCGATCCAATCGTGCTGTGTGGATACTTGTAGAGGGATCACAATAGGGATCCTCGTCTCCGTGGCAGACAGAATCTACCGGGTAATCACGCTCCAAAAGGTAATCTAAACTCTTATGTAGATTCATATTAATAACATGCATGCGATCTTGTTATATGGATTTGACATTCCGCTAAATTAGATTTAGTCAAAACCCTTCAGTACGCACTTCGCGCGTACACAAATTAGTTTGTATTTTTTTTGAGAAATTATATAAATCAGATTGTTTCAACTTTATTATTTGATAAACATTGTCCTGCGCGCCCTATGTAAAATTTTGAATGTTAAATATATGTGCGATTGGTGAAATATATAACTGTGGAAATAAGTATAAGAGAAAGTCTTATCTTGATTCTTGAGTTTATTTCATGCTTAACTAAACTTAATTAAATTGTATTTTTGGTCTGCCATGACCGTAAGGGGACCTTACAAGAGACGTTCTCAAAAGAGAAAGGTCGGGTTTAAAAGAGAAAAATCAAAACATGCCCCTATTATCAATTGAGACTAGAAATCGACCTTCTCAAAAATGTAACATTTAATAAAAATTATTGAATTGAATTGAACTGAATAATATCAATGTATTTACATACTCAATTGAGGATAATATAGTAACATCAGAGTTATATTTCTAGTACTCAAGATAGACATAAGATACTAGAAATCAAAATGGAATCAAATTGCTAGCTTAAGGAAGAAAAATCGCGTATACAACAGCCGTGAGTTACTATATTCGAGTATGTCTTTACCTAGTTTAGGGATTGTAATTAAGGTGAAGTTCTAATCATGAAAAACTATTGCATGATAGAATATAGTTAGGAATATAATTCTAACATCTCTAAGTTAGTTATGCGTTAGAATAAGTATAGAGCAGGAAGATTATATTCACATACCTTTTCTAGTTAATTTAATTTAATTCGTGAAAAATTAGAGTTTGAGAAGAAATAAACAAGCGTACTCGCAGGTGCGGACCCAGAAATTAAAGTTGAGAGCGGCCATAATAGAATAAAAATAAAATTATAGTATTAAATTTTAATATATTAAAATTTTCAAGGGTATAAAATGAAAATTTTAAATTTTTGGGTATAAATTAAAATACAATTTTTAATTTTTCAGGGGTGGCTAGGCCACCCTGGGCCACCCCCATGGTCCGCCTCTGCGTACTCGTGTATACATAAGGTGTTCATGACAAAGATAATTGCGATTCAGACAGTCGTTTCCAAGACATCAAGCTTGGAGTTTTGGAGGAATAGTCACATTTCTTCTGTGATAATATTGTGTTGCAAACTGTGATAATATTGTGTTGACCGAAGGAAATAAGATCAAGGATACCGTTGATCCGCGCGAAGAGGAAATTTTGCAGTGTGGTGATCTGCATCGACTCAACTGGAGTGAGGAGCGTAGTTGGAAGTCCAGGCGTGATGGGCGTAGTTGAACGGGTACCTTGTATAGGGAGCAGGGACAACCATAGAAAGAGAATATAGACAATCGCTAGTAAAAGTTCAATGGAACGTTGTACTATATTGCACGTATTATAGTGGATAATTCTTGATCTGGGCAAGACCCCGCATATATAGGTAGAGGTGTTCAACGGTTGGCTAATCGGTTTACAGGTTAAACGGTTCGGTTTCTACCGGTCTATCAAATTAGAAAGAAAACCTATTAACCAACCAATAGTATTATCGGTTATATCGGTTCGGTTAAATTTTTCGGTTACACGGTTATAATCGGTTTACACATTTATCGATTACTTTGACAATAAATTAAAAAATGAAATACAATACAAGATGAAAGAGAAAATGAACAAACTCGCTCTAGAGGGGAGACTACCACAAATATCAAAATGTCACCAAGAAAATACACCGACGTGGTAGAAAGTTTTACAAAAGTCCATGATTCAACTATGAAAATTTATTTGTCAATTCAACTGCCATACAAAATGACCAAACATCAAATTCTTGAATCATCTAAATACTACTCCAAGTGGATGCAAAACCTGATATAGGTTAGAAAACCAAACCGCGTAAATAATTATGTGATATCCTTTCTTTTCAATATTTTAACTCTGAACTAGTTTTCTAGTGTTATAACCTCGTAAAAACAAAATTAGTTTAAAATTGGTTAAGAGGAGATTTCACTCTTCACTCTAGATCATTACTCGTAGTGAGCTCGTAGTCTATACGATATTGATCGAGAATAGCCTACATTCCCCAAAGGTCATTTAGGCCTTTTTATTCATTTGTTTTTTATGCGGGACTTGAGATGCCAACCTAGCTACCTAAACTAAGTAAAGTTTTTTTAAACCACAAAAATGGTTGCTATATGGAGGTCCGTTTTTCTCATGCATGTACATTTTTTACCAAAATGCCCTTCTTATGTTTAAGGCAAAAAATTAATTTAAAATGCAATGATACACTTGAGGTATTATGGTACATTACAGACCTGGAAGAGCAAAATGGACCTGCATATAACAATTTGGTAAAAATAACATGTTGAGTTTTTAAAATCATTTATAAATTACTTGATCTTTCTTCCAACTCACTTTCTCGTAATTTCATGCTTCTTTCACTTTTTCCTGAGTGTCTTCCAGGTGGTTTTGTCGTCATACTTACATATACAAATCAAGAAATACATATATAATCGGATACCATTGTAATTAATTTAGATCTAACTAATATTCAAAGATAATTTTTATAAATTCGTTCGAGATTTCCAGTAGATCATACATTTTTGTCCAAACATCTAACCGACAATCAGGGCCGGCCCTGACATTTTGGAGGCCTAGTGCAAACTAAAAAATGTGGCCCTTTAACTAGTTGATGTATTGTTAAATATCAATTTTGGTCGTTAATTTCAAAATTATCAACCAATACTCTAAATATATGACATCAAATATATATTTTATTTTATTTCTCAACGATAAAAAAGTAAAAATTAAGTGAACCAACCACGCAAGATGAATTATACGACAACACATTTAGCATGTATAAACTTCAGTGATATTCTTTTATTTCTTCATTAGCTCATAGCATATACCTAGAGATATAAAAGTCAGATTGTATAGCTCCAAAATATGCATTTAATTTGAATAATATTTGTGGCACTACATTCAAATCAACTATATTTTAATGCATTTTGAAAAATAGATTTAAGATGAAGTAGTCCCATGTGGAGAAAACGAAAAAAGAACAAACATACTAGACATTTATAGATGATCTGACTTGATGTTTCTTGTTTGTAGTGTGACTGTATGAGCCTAAAAATGAATTCAAAAATAACAAGTTAAGTATTTCAAACCTTTGTGATAATCCGTGATTTGAATGACAAAAATAAGAATTTTGTGGTGATTTAATTGGATGGATTATGCCAAAAAGAAGACATTGTTCATCCTTCTCAAAATTAATTGAAAATTAAGTTAAAATTTCAAGATGGAAAGTTCATTATAATTTTGGCCCAGATTTTTTTGTTTTCCATAACTTATGTGAGTTTGAAACAAAGAAAGTCAACATAAAAAAATACTAATATTAAAAGCGGTAATTAAACCTATACTAAGGCCCTGTTTGCTAGAGCTTATTTCCACCATGTACTGAACCGAACTGAACTGAAGTAAAAATGATGTATTGAAAAATGGAATCAGCATAACTGAATTAACTTGAATTTCATCAATCACATTTTCACTGAACTGAACTGAACTGAACTGAACTGAATTGAATTGAACTGAATTGAACTGAACTGAACTGAATTGAACTGAACTGAATTGAACTGAACTGATCTACAGATAAGCTCTGATAAACAGGGCCTAAATATATAAGAGCTTGATTTTTATGAGGCCCCATTGGGTGTGAGGCCCTGTGCCGTGGCACAATGTGACCTCGGTCCGTGGCACAATGTGACCTCGGTCAGGCCCGGCCCTGCCGACAATATTTCCTTTCATATAGAGATGTATCCCATCTGGTGTTTATGACTTCTCTATACTTTTGATCTATCTGATTTAAGATCGAGAAACCTGATACTATTATTGGAAAAATTGAAGCCACCGCATTTAAGGAATCAAGAACGATTAAAGCTAGATCATATAACACATACCTCTAACAGTTTTGGTTGGGAATTAGAATCAAGCATAACATCCACCCCATACATTGCTCTAGAGGCTGGACTTTGCATTTCTGGATGAACAATTGCCGCAGATTCAAAAACAGATCTAATCATCTTTTTTACTCATGCATGAATATCCAGCCAATTCACTGTGCATGGAATAGACAAATCAGCCATTAGTTCGAGAGCTGCAATATATATCTGAACACAAACTCAGAGAAAAGTAACATCTTTCATTACCATTATGCTCTAGTTCAAACTCCTTAACAAAGTCTGACGTACTCATATGATTGAGCGTTCCTCTGTAGTTCTGCATTCATAAAAGAACATGTGAAGTTATAATTTACATCCAAGAATAATTACTTGATGGTAGTAGCGAAAAGTATACACCGGAAACTTTCAAATGTGTGATCATATATTAGTTAAAATACTAACCATAACAGTAAAATGAGTTTCGTATTCAAAGAAACTGTTTGGGTCCAAAGAGTAATTGTTATTTGCCAGCCTTACCTGAGAAGGAAAAAAAAAGGTGAATCACGAACTTAGAAAAATATCAAGCATGAAGAACTTTCAGTTTTTTAAATATTAAAAAGCATGTATGTCTGAGATGAAGTGCGGACAGGTAATATCACTACATTTCATTATTCATACCCAGAACGTATCAGCGAGACAAACATCCAGCGGTACATTACTTCGAGCCAAAACTATGCATCGAAGATCAAATTTCTTCCCCTTGAACAGTGCAGAATGCTCAATATACTTTTGGCATATTTTTGGACCTGTCTCCATAAGACGTATAATCGCAGATAAATTCCCAGTTACAGTAGTATCAATCGTCCTGCCATGTTCCAAGGCTTCAAAATCCAAAAATTGTTCAATCCGTCCTTTTCACGCACAGCATAATCTCCGATGAAATAAGTAAGCTCTGTCTCAAGATTATAGGTTGGCTGAATCCATTCAGGATATCCAAAAGCCTGGAAAGCAAAGGTAGCTAATTATAGCAAGAGGAAAAAAATGATGAATAAAGGATCAACATTAGATTATCCTTACACTCTTAACAGTTTCTGCAAGATTATGTTTCATGACAAGGCAAGCTTCAAAGGGAAATTGATTAACAATCTGCTTATCATTCAGCCCAACAGCCTTCTTCATCTCCTCATCCACCTGCAGGCTTGTCCAGATAGTATCTGCATCTTTGGGCTCAGATGCTGCGGACAGCAGTAAATATTAGAAATGTGATCAAATGAATCCCATTGAAATGAATTTGTATGATTGAATCAGAAATCAATCACAGAAAGGTCATCTGATCAAAACTCACTGATTACGAATTCAGGACGTGTCAAAAGTTCCTCCACTTGGGGTATATCAGAGTAAACCCGCAATGCAGTTCCGTCACTACGGAACAATCTCTTACTGGTAGATGACTCCACTGGTGGCAAAGTAAGTTTCTTTGGTTGCAATTTCAGCCTGTGTTTTTCGTATTCCTATAAACAAATAAGTAATAGAAGTGAAATCTCTGATCACTGAGAGCAAGATCAAAAGAAAATGAGAGAATGTAGACTTACTCTTATAAAATAATTTTGAGGAGTATGGAACCATGCAGTAAGCCTAGCGGAACGTTGTTTATCCTCGCCTATACCGAAAAGGTAATCACGGTGCACTCATCACCTCTCTCGATGTTACTTGTAGGCCAGAGAATCGAATAACTGAGAATATGTCAAGAGTTAGAATTAGCTAGCGTATATAAAATTAAAAGATCATGTTATAAGAAAAAAAAGTAAAAAAATCAGAGGGCCTGTGATGAATGCAGACAACCTCACAGCTGATGCTAAACTACCGTCTGGCATGTAAAGAAAAGGAGCAACTCTAAAATTTGGTGCATCACTGTGCCGCAAAGCTGAACCCAGTTCATCCATCACATACCTACAAGTATACCGGAAAAGTCAAACTTCAGGAATCATAACAGACAAAAACACAGCAATACACATGTAAAATTTATTAAACTGTCTCACAACAAGGAATTTAAGAAAAGAAAAAGGAACAGAATCATTTACACTAATCTGCATTATGCCAGGAAGCAAAAGGGCCAAAGAGATAATAGAGAGGATTAGCATATTTTCCTTTCAGTTCAAAGTATGTTCATGCTACCAGAAACCTGAAGCTTATATTTTTACATTCGGAAAACTAAAACAAGAATATTGTACTATTAAAGTTCTATAATTCAAATCTCAAGGTTAGATCAATGTTTTCTTTGATTCAAAAATTCATCCCACACAAACTGTATGAAAATTGTAGTCTTAGGCAAATAAAATTTAAATAATACCAGATGGAGGTCTCATCGAGCTTTTCATCATCTGCAAGTCTATAGTTCATTAAGAAGAGCCACATTGCATTAATAACTCATTCAGGAAGAGGCTCTTTATCAGTCCACTCAGGAAGACGTGCTTGTAACATTGAGTCAACCACAGACTTTTCAGACTCAAGGATCCTGGTTGTATCAACACCATTCAATAGAGCAACTTTAGGAAGGGACTCAACAATTTCAACAGCACTATCTCCAAGGGGACCTGGAATATCAACCTGTTTCATCACTTTCAATAATCAGAACAGCTATTCGATTTGAAATCAACAAAAATAGTTCCAACTTATATACCTCTAAGGCTTGTAAGTTGCTAAATGCTCTAAGCGTTTCCAGCAGATCAGCTATTGAGTTCTGATTTAATGGGTTCTCACGGAGATTCAAGTATGAAAGGCACGGCAATTCTGCAGGTGAGAATGCCTGAACAAACAGGAAATTGACAAAATAAGGGGTTTTAATAGAAACCTTGATGGAACCAGCTAAATAAAACAAAGGAAAATGGACAACTGAATCTGACTTTTCTCACAAGACTGCAAATATTTCTATTTGAAATATCGAGAGAGGTAACACTATGCAATGGTACATCACTTTGGAGATCATGGCCAGGATTTTCCTTCCCAAACAGTCCTCCACAAAACCCAAGCGCCCATTTTCCATAGTTAGGGGTGAATTGTGAATTATAAATTTCAAGCTCAGGACAACTATGAAGAATATCATCAGCCAAATATTTTCCTCTGCAGAGAAATAAATAGCACCATCAGAACCCACCATAACAAGCAGAAAAGCAGGATTTTTTTAAAAAAAACGTCTCGCATAGTCATGTAAACATTACCCACTCTCTATAACTGGATTGTCCTTCATCCAGACAGCTTTAAGGTGTTTCAGCTGCGCAACTTCTTTCAAAACAATTTCCACATCCTTCAGTTTGTTCCCACACAGGCTCAGCGCAAGTAAATTCTGGCACAGAAAAGCATAAAAATAAAAACTTCATAAAATTCAAGAATCACACACAATGTCGTTGAAGTAGCCAACTCAACTTACAGGAAATCTACTAGGAAAATCAAGAGACGCAAGCAAGGAATCATCCATATCGAGCTCATCGAGCTCCAACCATCTTACAAAAAGTCAAGAATAGTGTTATCATAGCCCTTAAAAAATAAGTTATGGCCAATAAGAACTACTGGACATCAAAAGTGAGACTAGATTTCAGAAGTGAGACTAGAAAAATTCCTTAGTGATCTTGTTAATTACAAAAATATCACAACAGTTTTTGTGTTCATACCTTTCTTTTCCTGGTTCTCCTAGCCTATTACTTCACAGGGGATGTAGATTCATTTTCTGGTTGGCCATTCAACTACAAGGCACCCAAAAGTGTGGGGATTATCCATAAAATCTTTGACCTCTTTCATCGCAACAAATCTTTGACCTCTTTCATCGCAACCTTAAAATCTGTCTCATTATATGCCATAAAGGCATTCCAGAATAGTTTCTTGTAAGCTATACCTGGGTACTGCTTTCTGAAATTTGCATATATGTGTCTGGCACATTTTCTCTGATTTGCATGAGGCACAAACTCGGTTATAGCATCTGACAAGCCCTGTAAAAAAATTGCAGAATTATTTTGTTACGAAATAATGTGTATATATATATATGTAACTTAAAATGTTTGGCTAAATTACGTAACCTAACCCAATATCATGTTTACTTACAATCTGAGATAAACGAAACCATAAGAATACAATAACAATAATGTAATCATGTTTCAAACATCACAATATGAACCGTAAAACCCCCAATATACGAATCAAACAAATCCAATAAAAACCCCCAATATCAATTCAACGAAACCATGCAAATTACACAAAACCATAAAAACCCCAATATCAATTCAATCCCAAAAATAGTTCAATACTATCTTCGGGTGAATTACCATTTTCGTAAAACCTCAAAAACGCATCACTGTTTTCCGATTTCGGAGGTACCGTCACCGTCTGAGATGAAGTCCGTTCACCACCTCAATCGGCCATGGAATAGGTCGCAAAAGTTTAAATTTTTAAAGAGTTGGATCGAGAAGGTTTAAGTCTGTTCGAGAAGATGGAGAAGATAAACCGGTACTGAAGTGAGCGGGAAGATAAATTGCTTCTGGAGCGGGAAAGAATCTAATGAAAGTTCAAGGATAATCACGTCTTTTCCTATTTTTTTATTTTTTAGAAATCAAGGTTAACATGGTCTTTTCCAAAGTCAACACCATTGACCGGATATTTCTTATATATAGTCACTGGTTTTGCAGATAACTAAAACCTATCCGCGTTTTTCGGCTGGAAAAAGCACGGAAAGGGGCAAACCGAACCAGCGGAATTCCAATTTGCAGTTTCAACTCTCCTCTAGCTCTCAACGTCTCTAAGGTACTCACGCCGTCTATTGATTTCGAATTGAAAATGGATCTTCGTAGAAACTTTGATAGGCCCTTTTTATTTTACCACCGTTTTTTCTTCTTCTATCTTTATGCTTGATTCGTTATTCAATTTGGAAGTAGTAATCTTTGTAGTTTGTACAGGATGAGTGAGAAAGAACAGTTCCGAGACAAATTTACAGTAACCGTAGTCGAACCTGATGGCAAAAAGTTCGATAGAGGTGATTTTCCATCACATATCTCGTTTTGTTATTCACCTATGAAAAATACGAGGACGTCATAAAATTGGTCTCTTAGTTAATCTCTTTGCTAGTAGCAAATTATCATGTTTCATTGAGCATTCACTATTAGTTGTTGCTGCCACCTTGGCCTCGATTGAGTGCCCAAGGAATATGTGTTACCATTTGGTTTTTGTGGTTCTTAAGATAATTATTTTGTGATCTGGTCTATCAAAGTGTATTTATTATGTAGACAATTAACTTTGTTAAAATGGAGCCACCTTTTTCTCTGTTTGATTCCTGTACCCATCATGCTCATGCAGTTAAGCGAATTGTTGCTAGAAGTGAAGAGTTAGAAATGATTATGCAACTTGATATCAACACAGAGATTTATCCTATGCATGTGGGCGAAAAGTTCTCTATGGCATTAGCATCAACTTTGAACTTGGATGGAACACCAGATTCTGGTTATTTTATGCAGGTACCTTCCAGGCTTCTTTGACTTTTACATGTTTGATCACAAGTTCATGTAACTTGCTTTTTAGGTTTTACGAACTCACATATACTGATTGAATTCCCCCTACTAGTGCCATCAATGATTCATGCTCCATTGATTTTGGCTCAGTTATACATCTGTTATAACCAGGCGTAATATGCACTATCCGGAGTACCTTTATCTGTGGTGTTTCTTTATCCTTTTTAATTTTTCATTGTTGGGGCCTTGAGGGTGGGGAAGGGATCATTAGGACTATGCATACTCAAGCTACTCTCTCAAATGATCCTTCCTGTTTAAAATACAATTTGATTCACTCTTTTTCTTTAGAACTCCCTCTGTCCAGTTTAAACTGCGTAGTTTGACTTTCTCAAAAAAGTGTTTGTGAGGTCTTAGTAGAGGATAGTATTCGATTAATGTTCTTTAGATGATATTAGGTTCTGGAAATAAATAGGTGCCATCTTAATGTCAAGTAACCCATGGGGATTGTTTGTGCTTCAGCTATTGGAAGTCCAAGAAGACTGGGTTGTGTTTCCTTAAGTTCTCATGTCTATTTCTTATGGGATGGAGATTTACAAAGCTCGGGTGGTGATTGATTCTGCTTCATGGTTTAGATTTTCTTTTGCCTTGCACTCGTGGGATGTAGATGTTAGGAGTACGCTTGTGTATTACATTTCTTGTGTGTCATTATGATAGTCTAATTCAGGGAATTTTACAAACAAGTTTTCTTGGAATGTGGAACCATGTGACTTAGATATTCAAATTTCATTTAGTTACTTCTCCATTTGGATTTCTGCATATGGGATTGAGATGATATATAAGGTTATTGTTGGTGATGCTCTTCAGCACTTAACTAGAACTAATTTCCGAACAACTTAATTCCACTCGTAGCTACTATTGATCTAAATTGGTGTTCATTTGTGGCTTATCTGGTTGCTTTCAGGGTGGAAGAAAGTCACTTGCTGACGAATTTGAGTACGTGATGCAAGGGAAGCTGTACAAGATATCAGATAAGAAAAAAAATGGGAAAGTGTACGTCCAATATATATCTTTGATGCCTGGCTTCATTTCTCACTTTTGTCAAATTTCTGGTTTGTGGTGTCAAGTGTACGTCCAATATAAACATGAGTAGGTGATCCTGGTTTGTGGTGTCAAGTTTATTGCCTTTACGTATGTCATAGTGTTTCTTTTTGTTCAGTACACGATGCGGATTCATATCAGTACAACCCAAAATGACTTCTGATACACAATAGGGCTAGAGTTACTTGGAAACTTCCATAAATTTTGTTTTCTTCGGGACATGTGAACTTTTAGAATCTAAAAAAAGGGTTGCAACCTAGTTAATGCATAATGTAATTTGACCACAGATATTATGTGGATAATGAGTTAGTCTCTTTGGTGGGTTCAGGGATATGCTGGCTTCCTTTGGTGGACTTCTGATGCATTTGGAAGGGGATATTGGGGTTTCAGCAAAGTTCGATCTCGATCAGAGGCTGTTCATCCTCATTAAGAAAGTTTGAGATTGATCAGATGCTGTTCATCCTCATTAAGAAAGTTTGAGATTGATTAGATGCTGTTCATCCTCGTAAAAAACTAGAAATGAAATAATCCTACTGTGATTGGAAAAAGTGGGTTTAGATCATCTCCTTAAACTTATCTCCAGATTATCCAACTGACTTAGGAGTTGATGTAACTTGTTTCTAAATGGTATCCATGCTCTAGGCCTAGGCTTGGTTGCACGTTGCAAATTTGAAGTACAATTCTGATTTTTTTTTTTTGAAATATTATGTTAAATGCACCAAGAATGCACCATTTGCTAAACTGATCTCCAAATAATTTTGAAAAAAAGCCCCTTTTTTGAATTTTTTTTGGTGTTTAGAGATTAGTTGTTAGTTGTTAGATGAAAGATAATTATAGTGGCTAATATGACTATAAGGGCTATTCAACATGTCTGACCCAAATCGGTATGTCCAAAATTCTTTGACCGGAGACCGGATCGGATAGAAATATTTTGGACCGGGATCGATTCAGAATTATTTCAGATTCGGACCACCAGATTGGACATGACATTTTAATTTTCACTTTTTAAAAGATTAATTTTATGTCAAAAATAAGATTATTTTTGTAATAAAAATTTAGTGATAAAGAAAATATAATAAAAGCAAATTATGTTAAAATGAAGTGTTTAAACAGGATTGCATGATGTTTAAATATTAAGAGTAGTATCGAAAAAGAACGAATTGCTTATAATTTGTTGAAGGCTTCATATCCTAAGCTAGAAATGTTCTGTGGGTTAGTAATCATAATAATAATAATATAAATAAATAAATAAATAATTGCAAAATAATCTCCGGTTAGTCGGTTAACTATTCATGTTGAATATTGAAAACCTTAACATTAACCGAAAAACCGGTTAGTCAAAAAGTGATAACCTTAACCTAACCCTACGGTTCGGTTAACCTTAAAATCGGTACGGTTCCGGTCGGTTTCGACTATCCGATTAGTTTTGCTCAGCCCTAGGCTCATGGTACTTGGTAAAGTATGGACATGAGAACGTGTAGAGATTGTGCGTCTGGGAAGCACGCACGCACAAGGCGCGTATACAAATAAGATTGGTTTATTTATTATTTGATGAACATTATCATGCTAACCTATTATTAATGAACAGTACATGGCCCTTTCATAAACCTCGACCTCTTCTTCTTCCATTTCAATTCCTTAGGTGGATATCGATTTCTTATGTTGAATTTTTAGATTCGATGTCTATTTAGTCTCTATGATTCGGTGACTAGGGTTTTTAGTATGTAGATTAGGGGTGGAATCGGTACAATACCATGTTTTTTTTCTCAATACCATGTACCATACCAAGTATTTCGGTACACATATTTTTAATACCAATACCAACCAAATAAGTCGGTATACCAATATGTCGGTACCAACAATTTCGGTTGGTATTCGGTATTTACCGTACCATACCAATATTATTTCATTAACGATTCTTGGAATAAGAAAAGAAAGCAGCATCCAAAATATATATTCATAATCCAGATTTCCATGAAACAAAAGAAATTTACACACACAAATAATAAAGTAAATCAGTTCCAAGCCACAAGGTAAGCACAAAGTAACATCCTTGAAATAACCTTAAAACTCTTAGAAAAAATAACTTGTAAACTAGTACTGATTACACAGCTTCAAGAATATTGTAAACATATCCCTTCCAATGTTGCATTTGATTCACTATTGAGTATTGATTCAACACCCACATTTTCAATCGATTATAGTATGACTGATTGTTGATGTCTGCTGAGTAGCTTGCCCTCCAACGCCAAATCTTTCTGTAAAAAAAGGTTAAATGATTTTCCTTTCAGAATTCATATCAAGTTTAAGGACTATGTATATGCTACGGGAGTTTTGAACTTGACTTAGCAGCTTTTCAAATTCATATATAAGGAAGAGAGATAGTATAATCATTCTTTTTAAAAACTACACTATGTTAATGAGTTGCTGAATCTAATCTTCATCTTTAACTAAATTATATACAACAAATAAACTTCTCTTCTTTCAATTATCATTAATAGTACACTATAAATTTAGTAAAAATAAGTAGGTAGGCGAATTAGATTATTAGAATACTGACATTGAGAGCTAAATATATACTCTCTAAAAATCAAGACAAGAAAACAGCAATCCAGTTAGAAAAACTAGTTCAGATCATTTTATCTAAAATGTAGCATCATGTATGATAAATTTAATAATTTATGATTCAGGTAAGCTCACATGATAACACAATCACGTGTAGCATTAATCCAAAAATCAGAGCATCATAAGTTAGAAATTAATTCCAAATGGGAATATGAAACAGAAAAAAAGTTTCTTGAATTCAAATGGGAAAGTTAGAAAACCACTGAGACCATTGATCACAAAGTGAGAAGATCAGTGCTCATATAATATAAATTAGAAAATGAATGAATTCTACATGAAAATTTTCATGAACAAAGTTCAGTTGATCCTGCAATAAAGATTGAGTGAATGAAAAATAGATAAAAAATTATAATAGCGAAATATGCAACAAGAGAGTAAATTATGTGAGCTGCAATTCAGAAGAAAATAAATGAATCATTGCAAATATTAATTTTGAAGAATCGTACCTTTTTCAAGCTCCTCTAACTCTGTGTATAAAGCTAACTCCTCTTCAGTCGGATCCCGATATAGATTGGGTTGCTCACTCTTTAACCAATCACTCGTGCATACCAATGCCTCCACCATTTTCGGGGTTAGTGAAGCTCTGAAAGGATCTACGACTCGAGATCCCAAGCTAAATGCATTTTCTGAAGCTACCGTTGAACAAGGAATAGCCAAGATATCTTTGGCTAGCTTTGAAAGCACCGGATAAGCCGTTTGATTCCCTCTCCACCATTTTACAATATCAAATCCCTTGGAAGTAATGCTGACATATTTATCATTCAAGTATTGATCGACCTCATTATTTATGCAACCAGATTTATCTACCACCCTTTGTCTTGCTACCTCTCTACTAATTGCATCCAAGCCATCAAACTCAGAATTGTCTACCTGTAATTCTGGTTCGATATCACCACCAGCACCTTGATTCCCTTCTTCACCTTTGTACTCTTTATACATATCCATCAAGATTTTCTTAAGGTCACTTTCTATATTTTCGTTCACCTCAGCTGAAGCATTCACCGTTTTCAAAGCTACTTTAGCCCACTGAAGCTTGTATCTGGGATCTAAAACATTTGCAATGATGATCACCTTATTAATTATCCCATAACATCCCCAATATTTCTTGAACTTCTCCTTCATGCTTAGTGCAACCTTTTTTAAGATGATATCGGTAGATATAGAAGCTTTATCAATTTCTATCTGCAAAGTAATCATCTCAACAAACAACACATGAGCAGTGACAGATTTCCAAGCACTAAGCTTCAAAGTTGCTTCATAAAACTTTTTCAAAAAGACACAAAAAGCTTCAGCATTTCTCCAATCACTATAGCCTGGAGGTCCTGTTTTCCCTTCAAAGTAGCTTCTAAAAGCTACATCCTCTTCTCCCATCCTTGTAAATACAGATTCATATTTAAGGGCAGCTTCCAACATGAAATAGGTACTATTCCACCTAGTAATAACATCCAGCGGTACGTTTGCATTTGCCCTACAATTCTCCAACACCGCAAATTCTCTAAACTTAGCAAGTCTAGAAGACGATGATCTCACATATTTTGCACAATTCCAAATGGCTGCAATTCCACTCTCCAACTCTTTCAATCCATCCTTAACAATCAAATTAATAATATGACAAGCACATCTCAAATGAATATACTCACCATCAAATGATAAAGTTTTGTAGCTTCTTAGCCTCCTATTGATATATTTAACAGCCACATCATTGGCAGCTGCATTATCCACTGTGATAGTGAATATCTTAGTAAGCTCCCATTGCCTTAAGCAATTTTCTACAGCCCTGCCTATGTCCTCCCCTTTGTGACTAGTGATTGGACAAAAGTTAATGATTCTTTTGTGCAATTTCCAATCACAATCCATGAAGTGAGCGGTAAGAACCATGTAGTTAATGTTCTGAATGGAAGTCCATGTGTCTGTGGTGATGGAGACCCTGGTTCCTGATGCCTTAAGACCACTCATCAACAATGCTCTATGATAAACATACATATCAAGAACACCCTTTGCAAGTTGTTTTCGATTCATAACTGGCCACTCTGGTCTTGCCTCAGCCATAAATTCTCTGAAACCCTCCTTCTCTACAAACCTGAAAGGCAACTCATCTTTTATAACCATGGCTACGCATTTATCATCTAACCTTTTTCTGTTGTATTTGTGATACGTCTTGGCCCCACTAATATTGTCGATGATCAACTTAGACTGCTTAGGATCTTCTTCATCGGATTTGGGATGCATCGGATGTTCGAGACACTTAGTATTGACATGAGCCCACATTGAAGATGTCCCATTTCTCTTTGCCATACACGGCACCTCGTCACCACATATGTCACAACTGCAACGAGTGGGGTCGATTTCATTTGAATTTGGCAGCTTACATCTAGTAAAGTATGCCCAAAGTGGTGATCTATTGGAGGGTATTTTCCTCTTCTGAGGTAAGATGGAACTAGAGGAGTGAGGAGGCTTAGGTATTTCATTTTCAGGCTCAGTTGCTGAAGTCACTCCATCACCATTTGGAGTTGATTGGTCTGATGGGATAGAGATACTAGTTTGCACTTTCTGACCATTGCCAATGACACTACTGCTCATCTTTATGTTTTTTCGTCCCATGATTAACTGGAATTTTAAAAGACTGTTAGATTATAGAAAAAATGGAGCACCAAAATATCAAAAGGAAAGAGCATAAACAGAATTTCAACAAGAACAAAAGTTGATCATCAATGCACTCTTCAAAAAGTTCAGGATAACACAATTTTACAGAAACGAACAAAATTGCCAAATTGAGCAGCAAATTTCATCATTAATAAGAAACCTGCAAAGTATTCTTTTTCCCAAAAAAAGCATCACTTGGTCAACTTGAGATTCTTAACCAGTTAACACTAATGCACCATCCTTTTTCAATTCTGAAATTACACAGTAAACAAATTCAAGATCTCTAGTTTAATTAATGGTACCCGTTTGGGTTCTTCCATTAAGGATTTGCCTAACCCTATTAATGTGTCACCAACCTTGATCAATTTATCATGCAGCATACCTAGACTAAACTCAAGTTACTCAACTACTTATGTTATTTGTTATTCAGGATACAAATATGCAATCGTAATGATTGACTTTCAAAATATTAATCACCAGATTACTTTAGCAATTTTTGAACTCAAAAAGCAAAAGAATCTCTCTTTACTAAACCCTTTATTGCACAGTCGGCCATACTTTTGAGTTTTAAACAATTGAAAGTTACCTTGAAAACGAATTTGACAGTATGGGAAGCAAACCGGAATAGCCAGAAATCCAAGATGAAGCGTCCGGAGAACGCACGGCAGTAAAAATCACAGACAACGGAGGAGGCAGAGCATTGTGATTCGTGAGATCTGATTAAAGAAGAGTAAAAGACTCTTTAAAAGTTTAATTTGCGGGAGAATACTAAAAGACCGCCGGGAATTTGAAGAAGAGCAAAAGACATCCGCTATAAAATAAATTAAAAATAATTTAATATTTATTTTCGGTACGGTACGGTAATACCATGGTATGAAAATTTTAATACCATTACCATACCAATAATATATAATGGTACGGTATTACCGTACCAACTATTTCGGTACTGAATTGGTACGGTACAATTGATATGGTACGAGTTGGTTTATGGTTGGTACGGTATTTTTGGTATATTTTTCCAGCCCTAATGTAGATGTTAATGTCATATTAGAGCTTATTAGACCATCTAATTAGGGAGACACTGAACAAGGAATCGGTCATTGTTCGAGAAGGTCATGAGAAGGCCGTATCGTTCAAGAATGCCGGCGAAGCAGCATTTCTCGAGTCCGTATCTGTGATCATTGATGGTTACCTTGATCCTCTCAAAAGTAAATTATAACAAGAAGAAATGCAACAGAGATTTGAGAATTCAGTACAGAACAATGATCAATCATCATCATCTAAATCACAATAAGCCATAAGCAAGAGCAAATTTTACTTCAATTTCTTACATCAAATAGTATAGGTATTTGAAATTTTGAATATGCATGGAGATACTTGCACCAGCAGAACAAGATGCATCTTACGTTAAAATTTAAAATCTCTATAATTTTTTCGGAAATGGAGATGAATGTCCGTTATACATACGTGCGATTGATGATCGGAGATGAATGTTATACACACGTGCTAGTTCAATGCAATATATAAAAAATACATACAAGCTTATTAATATTTTTTATTTTTTAAAAATATTCATTATAAAAATTCCGGACACTGCTGTCCGGGTTATTACCTAGTATAGCATAAAATCAACTGTAGATTATTCCATTATATATATTTGAAATGGTGACTTTTCATTTCTTCGTTATACGTACAAGGACTTCTTGGAATTCCAAAGAAAAAGCCGTTTGAGTTTTTAGCTAGATGCAATATTTACTGATCAAGGGAATTGAACTTTAAGTTGAATGCATCGATTCTTTTCCTCTTCATATAGAGTAGATGAAGGGACCTCTTCGATTTAATTAATTAGATAAGTAATAACTATTTGAAATAAATATCAGTCTCTTCGAATCCTTAGGAAGTTACTGTGTTGGACTTATAAATTAAAGCTCTTGATTCCTCTCACCAGTAAACCAAGCTGACCAGAAGATGGACATTCCTCCACAGTTCCGGTCAAAAATAGGCATTTCCGACATCCAAATCGACGATGTGAAGATCAAGGCAACGCTGGTAAGCATTCGGAACTTGCAGGAGAGCCACATAAACGAGCTGAAGTCTCTCGTAGACAAGAAATTACCTGTTGTTGGTGTGGATTTCAAGCAATATTATTCCGTGAGATTTGTATCACAATACAGTTGTTGGCGACCTAACATAGTTTCCTTGTACGTCAAGGATCGTTGTTTAACCGTTAATCAACTGAGTGAAGATGAGGGTTTTCCAGAATTTCTCAGACGCTTCTTTAATAATCAAACTATCTGCTTCGTCGGCCTCAATATCGATACCTTTCTCAATAAGTTCAGGAAGAAAATTACTCCCCCAGAAAATTATCAGTTGACTGCAAAGGGAGCGGAAATCCGTAATCTGGCCGCAGCTATTCTGAAGGATAACTCGCTTGCACAGTGCGCTAGCGTGGTTGGGTTGGCTAGTATGAGTGGATTAATGGTGACGCAAGGTTCTGATGATGGTTTAAGCGATTCTGCTATGCAGAAAAAGTATTTTACGGATGAAGAATTGAAGTGGATCATATCTGATGCTTATCGTTGCTATGTCATGGGAACCAAGCTGCTCGCTATGCTCTAGACGGATTATATATAATTGATTATGGATGTTTTTAGTGTTTTTTCTGTTAATCTCTTGTCTTGTTTGTTGATCATCTGTGATCTATTTTATTATGCTTGAAGTAATTGGCACCTTTTTTATTTTATGTCATTATCCACAAAATGTAAGTCCCTATAATCAAATTGTTTAATGGCATCCCATTCCATTCCAAAAATGAGAGTAATTAATTTATATTCAATTATACTCAACTGAACTTTGGTATTTTGTTGACAAGAAAAAAAAAATGTTAAGTACCCTTGCCGCGGTTAATACCAAGCTAGTCAAAGCAATATAACATATCAGCGGATTCAAAACTGGTAAAAAATGTTTTGCCAATTTAATCTAATAATAATAAGTCATTCTTAAAATGAAGGCATGCTGCAGGCTAGCTACAGCCTTTCAAAAGAAAAAAGAAAAAAACTCCAGAAAGCCTTAAATGGCCTATATATTATCCCCTCAGCTGGTCATGATACCAGCAAATTAAAAAAGAAAAAAAAACAAGTTAATCCAGTTTCAGTAGCCAACTCAAACAAATCAACACATTTGATGAGCTGTGGTTTCTTCAGGCCAAAGTTCTGATTTCAGTCCCCTTTCCAGTCAATCTGTATCTTAATTTTCATTCCAACAAAGCAAATAGTCATGTCACTAATTAAGGAACAAGCCAATTGCTCCAGGAAGTATATCGATTAAGCTCATTTGAACAATTAAGCAGCTGCCTTTGGTATACAGCGAAAGCAAAGAGGAATACTTAAAGTCTACTCCGACCACAGGAAAGTCGGAGTTGATATGAGATTTGAACTCAGAAATTGTTGGGTCAACTAAGCTTGCTTTGATCTTAACTCCGTCAATTTGGATGTCATAATGGAAGATCCATGGAAATATGCTGAGTTGACCAGCCAAATGAACCTGCGGGAGAGCCATATAGCTGAGTTGAAGTCTCTTTAATGATGAAAGTATCTGCTTCGTCGGTTTCAAAGTTGATGCCTATCTTGACGACTTTAGGAAGAAGAAGGCGGCTGCAACACTTCCTGAGTTGAAGGGAAAGGGAGCGGAAATCCGACATTTGGTAGCCGTGATTCTTAAAGACAACTCGCTGATGACTAATGACTTGTCGCACCGTGACTGAGTTTGCTAGTAATTGAGATGCAGGGCATCTGGAAACCATCTTCTTATGGGAATAACTATTTTTCTGATGAAGAAATGAGGCATGTCATTTATGAAAAGTATTATCCTTGTTTTTCATGAAAATCATATCTTCAAGCTTACCTGCTGAGCCAGTTCTCTGCTCCAAAGCTTTGATGAATCTAGAGTCAAAGATAAACTAACTTCACTAGTGGCCACAACATCAACAGATATTTCCAAGTCTCCTAAAATGATTTCACGCAGCATCGGGTTATAATTGATAGTCAAAGAAAAAGGTGCAACATTCAGCTGAGTGCTGACAATATGATCTCTTCTTACCTTTCCAAGGAAACCAAAGTGCTAGTTAGTCCAGCCTAGAAATTGAAAGGCGTGAGATTTAGCATCATCAATCCAAGTAAACCAAGCTCAGTAAAAGCAGCAATGATTTATCTTACTCATGTCTCTTGATCTAGTGATAAGGGTACCAGGAGCCGTCGGATTATACGAGTTTTTCACCCTGACAGGTATGTCCGCTTCCTTGACTGGCTTCATGGACTGTGGATGAAGGATCTGTAGAAAGTATAATCATCAAATTACATATCTTTGAAATTTACATTTGTTCATGTCCAAATTAACATCACCCCTTTTAGGTGAAACCTCCAAGCTAAGAGCATAAATTTAAGCAAGATATGTTGAAAAGAAGGGAATTCACCAAATTAATTTGACAGCAAAAGAAGAAATACCTCAGCTCCAGAGTAAGCGAGTTCAGCAGCCTCGTCAAAGGTTAAGAACGGTACTTGTTCAGCTCCACGATATACGTTAGGATCACATGTCAGGACACCATCAACATCTTTCCACAATTTAGATCGAGATGAAAGAAAAACCATACCTCATATCACGATATAACGTTTTAAAACAAAATATTACAGATAATGAAATACTCATCTGTCTCAGTTCAAGCCGCACAGAATCTCACTATGCAGCTTCAACCGGGACAGAAACAATGATAGGCTCACCTGAATTTCGCGGACATTTAATGCTTTGCCTATGGTTGTAGCAGTCAAATCACTACCACTCCTACCTAATGTAGTTACCTCACCAGTTTTTTTACCCTGCAAAACAAAAACAAAGAAAGTTAATTCACAATGATCAGACCAAACAAGTACAAAGTGACCAAGCAAAATCAAATATAGCCTTTCCCAGAAAGCCAGTGATGATAGGGATTGCTGGCTCGCGAATCGCGATCCCAATCATTGAGTAATCTCTCTGCAACTCCAGAATAAGTTTCTTCCAGTATCTCCGCGTTGGTGAAATCATCGGTTGTCATCAAACCAATATCAAATGCATCATACTGGCGAGCCTTGACACCAATATTGTTCAGATAGGCAGAAAAAATCCTAGTTGACATGCACTCTCCAAATGAAACCAAATAGTCCCTATTGCGAAGATTCAACTCTTTCATCAACGCGATCGCTTTCAGCCGCAGCTCAAGCTTATCTAAGTGCTTGGATATGATGGTGGGATTTAACCCAAGCTCCTCAACAGTCTTGAGATGCAAGTTCTTGATGAAAACAAACTCTTTGAGGCTACTAACGTTTGAATCATCACATGTCACCGCTTTCTCTCCGGCGAGTAAGAGGTTGTTAGTTGTCTTCCCCATAGCAGAGAGAACAAATGACAGGTTTCTCCTCCGGGAACTGCATATAATGTAGGCGAATTCTTTCATCCTCTCAGCCGAGGCCACTGAGGAGCCGCCAAACTTCATGACAATGGAAAGCTGATCATTATCTTGAGAATTATGCAGCTGATCAGTAAACTGATCATCATGAGCTGCTTTTGAAGAAATATGTTTCTGATTTTGAATTGGCGAAATCTTCACGAAGAAATTACAGTGCTCTTTACACCAGAAGGGGAGAATCCAGGAACTTGAAGATTCTGAATTCGCCGCGGAGAAGGACGGAAATAAGGAAATTCATGAGCTCCGGCAGAAGGGGTGATGAGGACATGATTCAATAACGTAGCCATTATGCAAATATGCGTTGTACGGCTATTCCACGAGATGAAAACCTAATGAAGCACCAAGAACTCGATTAAGGGGTATTAATTATGTTTGTTTCTAGATATCTTTTTTTTATAAGACCAGTGCAATTGGGTACCAAAAGTAATTAATTAAAAGGTTAGAAATTCCTTTTATTTCTAAATATCACTATTTATATTTTAGACTGGTCATGTTTGCTAGAACTTTTCCGTAATTTAGTTTAATTAAATATGAAAGGGGTTCAATACACTCATTTACTTTACCAAACCCTATGTGAAACAGGAAGATTTAAAAATATAAAATTGCCTAAACATTTCTTTATATTGATTGTGCAATTTGAGAAGGTTATGGGTGAGACGGTCATGCCATAATGTTTTCAGTTCATATAAATATGCATGTTTCGACAACAAAAAATTACATTCCACTAAACACACAGCGGAAACAAATAACAATCTTATATCTTTACTTCTTTTAAGAGGCAATTACAACCATGATGTCGCAAGATGACTCGACAATAGCATGGTAAGCCAAAACCCAGTTTTTAGTCTTTAAAGACTCTCGATGCTAAACCGGACTTAAATTATGTATGTCTTTACGCCTATGGACCTCTTTCTCTTAATCCTTGCCTATTGTCGTCTCAATTAAAATTAATATGCCGGAGATACCTAAACCATGCATAATTGAAACAATAATTCTAGCAACTCCTGATCCCTAAAGGAAATAAGAAAAAAATTTAATATATAGCCAACATTTATCTATATATATTTATCCCTCAAAGCCAAAACAAATTTAGCAAAGTATTTTGTATTGTGGACAAGGATTTCAGGCGCGGATCAAATGGACGGTTCAACTAAATCAGCAGCATTTTTTAAGTCACTTAGAGTTATAAAGAAGCATTTTTCATATGTCAAGACTTTGAGTAATGATTTAAAAACCAGGTAAAATTCAACTAACAAGAATGAAAAAAATTGTAATATCATTTTAATTTGTTATGGAAAAACGTTGAGAGAAAAGAGAGTGGGATATCACATTCCTCCGGATCTTGATGAATTGTGTAGTAAAATTTCATTAATTATAGACTTTAGTTGAAGAGTCCGTCTCTGAGGTGACCGTCACTATATAGTGACCAGACTCATTAATAAATTAAAAGACACGGAGGTCCTTAATTGCAATATTTGAAACTATAATAAATCACGCGCTGGAGCGTGCAAAATGGCATTCACTTGATTCTGATAAGCTGTGGACCCGCCAGAATAGATGCTCTTGTTTTTCTTGACTTTGTCCACTGCACGCATCTTTCCTTTAATTGTCAGTTTCAAGAAACAAGGAAATGAAATAATTCATTAATTTTATAAGCTAAAGAGTTACATTGATAACCTAAAAAGTGAGCTTTCCTCAAAACAGCTAAAATTTACAGATCATTGAAAATAAAAGGTGCACTATTAATGTTAAAAGATACATAAAATAGCTTGAACAATGTATAGCTCAATCACACAAAAATTAAGAAACTAGTTTTACACTTGTTTTTAAAAGATATGATGTTAATAATAAAACAATGATGTTTTACAGAAGAACATAATGCAAGTAAAAGGTGTACCGTTAAGGCTAAAACATTCACAAAATAGCTTGAAACATTATATAGCTCAACCACACAAAAACTAAGACACTAGTTTTCCACTTGTTTTTAAAAGGTATGCTGTTTATAATAAAACAACGAGGTTTTACAGAAAAACATAAAGCAAGTAAAAGATACAATGTTAAGGCTAAAACATTCACAAAATAGCTTGAAACATTATATTGCTCAACCACACAAAAACTAAAAGAATTGTTTGAACTTGTTTTTAAAAGGTAGACCGTTTATAATAAAAGAATGAGGTTTTACAGAAAAACATAAAGCAAGTAAAAGATACACTGTTAAGGCTAAAACATTCACAAAATAGTTTGAAACATTATATTGCTCAACCACACAAAAACTAAAAGAATTGTTTGAACTTGTTTTTAAAAGGTAGACTGTTTATAATAAAACAATGAGGTTTTACAGAAAAACATCAAGCAAGTCAAAGGTGCACTATTAAGGCTAAAACATTCACAAAATAACTTGAAACATTATACAGCTCCACAAATAAACTAGGACTCAGCTTTGCACTTGTTTATAAAAGGTATGTTTTTTATCCTAAAACATACGGGTTTTACGTAACAACATGCAAGTAAGTAATGTGCAATATGCCTAGTTTAAAACCTGAATATTTTAGGTTAAAACAGTCATGAGTTGCTCAAAAACATTGACATAAACAGAAATGTTGCAGCAAAAGCTTAAAGTCTCAGTATATTTTTGATTAAAACCTTTCCTCTATATTTTATTTCAAAGCCTCACATTTTAACTTAATAATTAGCTCCTCCCCACGCCACCCTTAGGATATAGAGCTAACCTTTTTTCCAAAGGAAGTGAGACAGAGACAGACAATTGGCGTCCATGATCAATCAGAGGCATTAGCCTTGCGCAGATTGACCCGGTCCATCGCGATGTTGGTCTGCACATGCCTCACGCTGTATGTTGGCTCCGACTCAAAGGAATCCGCAATCCGGTGAATCCTTCGGCGAATTCAGCCACCTTCGCCGGTGAATTTACCTCAAGCCGTCAGTGAATTCTCATCCGTAATTAACTCGGTGCTGTAATCGTCCCAGTCCGTCGGCAAATCCAGACCGAATCGGATTGTAGGTACGTGCCGGTGGAGACCGGCGAGAAGAAGAATACAGCAATGAGAAGAAATCTACGGTCCAATCCAAATCTCAGCTCGCGATCGTCGAACATTGAATGATAACCGCTTCGTCGGAGGTTTCCCGCGATGGTGTTGAACTTGCCGGCGCTGAAGTTACTGAACCTGAGATATCCGGCGAACGGCTGGCATTGAAATTTGGGGGAAATGAGAGAAATAGTTGGGAGTACAATATAGATAAGGCGCGTGTAACCGCTGGGAATAATACGGGTCACATATTCCAATCGACCCGATCCGCGAGAATTTGTTCATATTTTCTGTATTTGCAGCACCGTCCCTGGTCACTATATAGTGACCGTCACTTCCAAGACTTATTCTTAGTTGAAAGATAAATAAAATTAAAATTTCATCATATTAATCCAAGAATTCAGAAACGTTGGTCTAGCTTCTCTGAAAGTCCTGGAATAAAATGCTAGTTAAAAAAGTAGCTGCTCACCAAACACTAAGGTCCTGTTCTCTAGAGATTATTTGAATATTTTTTAGTTCAGATAAAGTTTTTTTAGTTCAGATAAACTTTTTTTAGTTCAGATAAATGTTTTTTAGTTCAGATGAGTTCAGATAAAGTTTTTTAAGTTCAGATAAACTTTTTTAAGTTCAGATAAATGTTTTTTAGTTCAGATGAGTTCAGATAATCTTTTTTCAGTTCAGATAATCTTTTTTTAGTTCAGATGAGTTCATATAATCTTTTTTCAGTTCAGATGAGTTCAGTTCAGTAAACTTTTTTAGTTTTCAGATAAGTTAAGTTCAGTAAACTTATTTGTAATTTAGTTCAGTTCAGTTTAAATCAGTTCAATATTTTGAGCTTAATTGTTCATATCAGTTCAATTCCATTCAGTTTAGTTCAGTTTCAATATGATTTGATGAAATTTAGATTAATTTAGTCATACCGATTCTTTTCTTTTTTCAATACATTAATTTCACTTCACTTCAGTTCAGTTTAGCTCAACAACAATATAATTTGGTGCAATTAATTAAGGTTAATTTATTCATAACGTTTATTTTCATCACACTTATTAATTTTCAATTCAGTTCAGTTCAGTTATCTCTATGCTTTAGCTCAACTCAAATCAATATGTTTAGCTAGCAAACATGATCATATTTTTTAACATTAAGGCCCTGTTTGCCAGAACTTTTATATATCAGTTCAGTTCAATTCAATTCAGTTCAGTTCAGTAAATTGAAGTGAAATATAATTTGATGAAATTCAGGTAAATTCAGTCACGTTGATTCTTTTTTTCGGTACATTAATTTTCACTTCAGTTCAATTCAATCTAGTTCAATTCAGTTGAACAAGAAATAAATTCTATCAAACTCTAAGTTATACTCAAATTATTAAATTTCAAATGTTTTGAAAATGTTATATTTATTTCATTTCAGTTCAGTTGATCTATATATTCCAGTTCAACTTTGTTCTACATATTTTCATATTAAGATTAATAAATTTCAAATATATTGAAATTGATCCTTTTTTTTTAAATTTAATTCAGTTCAGTTTATCTACATTAGTGCAATTCAGTTCAGTATATTTTAATATTAAATATATTATGTTATATTTAGATTAATGAATTTCAAATATATTGGAAATGATCATATATTTTTTAGTTAGTTTCAATTTAGTTCAATTCAATTTATCTATATATTTCAATTTAGCTCAGTTTTTAAGTTCCAAGAAGTTCAGCTAAATTTTTTAAGTACAAATGAGTTCAGATAAAGTTTTTTAAGTTCAGATAAAGTTTTTTAAGTTCAGATGAGTTCAGATAAAGTTTTTTAAGTTCAGATTAGTTCAGATAAAGTTTTTTAAGTTCAGATAAACTTTTTTTAGTTCAGATAAAGTTTTTTAAGTTCAGATAAAGTTTTTTTAGTTCAAATAAAGTTTTTTAAGTTCAGATGAGTTCAGATAAGTTCAAATACCGTGAAGAGAACAGGACCTAATACTAAATGTTTGACTAGTCAAGTATTAGTATTTAGACCAAAACTATGAACGCTCTTGAAGAGATACTGGTCCAAACGAGGTAGTTAGGTTTATCATAAAGAACATGAAAATGATTAACACCACATCTGCCTTCTACCCCTTGTAAACTTTAATTAATCAAAACAATGTAACCCTAATTAATTGACATAGACTCCCACCACAAGATTTTAAAAAAAATCCCCATGAAATTAGTATAACAAACATAAACAAAAGATGAGTTTCAAATAAAACTCTCAAGAATTCATATGCAATCAAGCTTACAGTAGTAGTACATCAAAAAAATTTGTTAAGAGACTTCCTTTATGCAACCAACATGGCACTGATGGTAATGTAGGGCTGATCACGGTACGGTTAACCTTCCCGTTTCTAGAAAATCTACTAACCGCTCAACTATACAACGGTTCGGTTAACCTTTAAAATTGACAAATAAAATCAGATAACCTTTGTGCCGGTTAACCTTTGTGCCGGTTACGGTTAACCAATAATTTTGATAATTCCTTAATTATAAAATATTTTGAGACACAGTTTAGCATACTACAAAAGATATACATATATATATGCCAAGAGTTATACAAAAGTTACCTCCAAAAGAAATACAAAAGCTAGCTATATATGCATATTTCCTCATACACCAATAGGCAAGAGAAATACAAAGGCTAGCTACCTAGAGTGAAATGTGGGAGGGTTAAGTTTTGGTAAGGGTTCAGTGCTATTTATATAGGGTTAGTAATAATAATAATAATAATATAAATAAATAAATAATTGTAAAATAATTCCCAGTTAGTCGGTTAACTATTTGTGTTGAATATTGAAAACCTTAACCTTAACCGAAAGACCGATTAGTCAAAAAGTGATAACCTTAACCTAACCCTACGTTCGGTTAACCTTAAAATCGGTACGATTTTGGTCGATTAACCAGTCGGTTTCGGTTATCCGGTTAGTTTTGCTCAGCCCTAGATGGTAGTAACATTTTGAAATAGTTTTTTTTTTTTTTTTTGAAATAGTCAATCAGACGGAATGCTGTCCACGACTCACAGGCCATCAGCGTCATCTTAAAACGTGGACCCAGGTCGGAGAAAGAGAAAATTAGTACATTTGACAAATATTCCGGTCAAACATAGGATTATCTGCCACGAGTACTTAAGAGACGACATCGTTTAGTGGAAAATTGTTTAACAAAGCCAACAATTTCTTGTCAAGAAGAAGAAGATCACCATTTTCCCTCTCCCTCCGAATTAGTACAGAATAATTTCGCAAATCCAGCAAAAGGGCTGCTTCCGATCACCCCAATCTCTCCGCAACTCAGAAACTGAACGAAAATGTAAGCATTTTTTGGTTTTTATGTGGTATTGAAGCTTAGTTTACATGCAATTTTATTATGAAGGGAAGTTTAAGAAGCCCAATTGAATCAAACGGTTCTTTGATGGGTGGAGAAACTGAAAAATGTTGTTGATTGATGTTAAAACATTGGTTTCATGAATTTTGAAGCATTTTCGTTGTGTTATGGTATTATATTGGCTATTCATGCAATTTCCGTTATGTTTTGTTTGAGTATTTTTCTTATGCATTCTGCAGATAGTGGGATATGAGGAAAATGATTTGTGATTCATAAAGGGCACCCCTTTTCTTGTTCTGAGGAATTTATGTGGGTTTATTCAGTTCTTAAAGCTGATGCTATGGGAAGTGTTTGAATTGCATGAATGTGATAATTGGGGTTTTGAGGAAGTGTTGTGAAGTCTATGGAGTTGTACAATGTTAAAGTGGGAGTGGATAAGCATTGAACAGTTTAAGAGAAGAGACTTGAGAATGTTATGGATCACCGTATTGAACTGAGACGTGGTGATTCAGAAATTGATTTGGAGAGTGGTGGCATTACTAGTGAGGAGGACGAGGAATCAAATTTTCAGAATTTGACTAGTGGAAACTCGTACGAAGGATTGAGTAGTTCATGGAGCGAGTGTTCAGGACAGGAGTCGGTAGATGAAACAGCAAACAGTGAAGGGGGTTTTAGCTCATCTAAGAAAACATTGAGTTCTGATGAAATATTAGGCAAGAATTGGGAGAATAAACCAGATAGCTTTGGGGAGGAGGTTACAAATATTGTTGACAAGAAAACAATTCATGAAAAGCTGAAGAAGCCAAAGTCCAAATGGCCTCCAAAACCACCGCGGCCTCCTGGGGGGCCCTCACTGCATCAATCTGATATGAAGTTAGTCAAGGAAATGTCTGAGCTTGCTGTCTTGAAGCGTAAAAGGACAGAACGACGCAAAGCCTTGGAAAAAACGAGAAAGGAGAAACCATCCTCAAAGAACAGCAATTTGATTGCAATGTTCATTACTGTGCTGTTTTTCTTTGTCATTATTTTTCAAGGTAACCGTTTCTTTTCCATTGGATTTCACATTTTATCCTAGGACAAACATAAGATTTTCCGCTTCTTATATGCCAGTAGTTGTGTGGGTTTGTCTAGTTCTTAGATGTGATTAGATGTCAAAGGTGATGAAAATGAGTTACCAAACCTGTTAAAGTACCTGCCAGGGTTCTTCATTTATTGCTCTATGGTTATGCACTTCTTACTACATTTGTCAGGCTAATCCTCTACCATCTTGTTCACCAATTTCTCACTTCGCAAATAATTCACCTCTTCTTTTTACTTTCTTATGGTTTCCATTTGCATTGTTGATTAATTGATACTATACTGGGAGACTATTGAGTAAACTAATCCCTCCGACCAACATTTCTTTCATTATTCAGCTGCAGGCCTGTAAGATGATTTTATAACTATGGAGTCAATTGGAACTTATCTTGTAAAGCTAATTCACGTGATGACTGTGAACTTGTTTTTTTTGGTTTCTCAAATACTCAAACTTCTTCTGAATCCTGAGTGTTTGACAAAGGGAGCTTTAATATCAATATGAAGAAGAAAGATAATAAAATGTGATTAGAAACTGTTTCTGTGTGCACCAATCATTATCAGAACCTTTGATTTTTTTTTTTTATGTTCAATATTAGACGCACTAACACATGGAAATTCTAGTACTTGCATTTTGTTATCATCAAGTTATCACTTTATTCTAGCCAATTGATTTCCTTGGAAAGATGGTTACTTAAGATAAAAATTTGTTTATAGTGATGACTAGATTTTGCAAAATTTAGCATGCAATTACTGGGGAAAAAATGTTCCGTATGCCCTCTCATAAATTTAGCAGTGTAACATTTGAAAAGATGACGATCAACGATAGCTTTTTGATTCAAAGGATTATTTAAGTTTGACTATCTGGACTACTTGGCAACATCATGCAATTTCAGATCTTCAGGTGGGGATTGAAAGTTTTACATATAAGTCTCATTATCTATCTTACCAGTCAGTGAATCAGGCTGATCCTATTAAAATGTGTTGATCTATTGTAGTGAAGTAGTTAGCCATAACTTTTACAGACCTCAATGTTCTTGAGAAAAGAATTTGTGTGCCCTTGATTTCTTGTCTTTTTTGGAACAAAGTTCAGTTTAGTGTTTAAGTTTGCTTACACACATATCAACTTACGGCAAAACTATCCTATCGAAACTCTAGTTTGCATGGACCTTATGAGTTTTCCCTTCTATCATACTTCTTCTGTTCAGAGAGCAGGATAAAATAGTCTCTCATATTAGTTTTTTATCTTCCAGGTCTTCTTGGATCACACATGTGAAGTTTGTTGCCTCGCCAACATTCCAGGTATATTTCTATATGCAACTTACGGCTGTGTGTGTGGGTACACCAATCACTACAGAACTATGACCATGATTTTTATGTAAAAGAGTTGTCAGGATGGGTTTATTATTTTTAGTCTTGATATTCACATATATGAATTCAAATTGTCCAATTGAACTACATCCGCATTAGGAATGATGGAATAGTAAAGTTCATAACTCTTTCAGCAACTTTTTCTCAGTGAATGGCTACGTATGTAAATCTTGGTCTCTCATACTGCTAGGTCGGTGGAGCACATGGGTGGATGAGATGAGGCCGACCACAGCAGTTTTTTAAAAAGTAGGGATGACAGCAGCACTACGTCCACGAATCTTGATGTGCTCTATCGGATATAGGAGCTACTGATTTACAAGTTAATTAACGTTGATTAGAATCTTGTAGGCCAATTTTAGGTTCGCATGAGTTTTAAGTAGCATTTTTTTGACAAAATGTTAGTTTGTGTAGCATGACTGTAAGGTTTTCTTAGAATTTTGACTTGCATTTACCAATATAATGTCCCTGTCTTCCATTATATTGGGGATAGGATAGGGAGAACTAACAAAATTCTTGGCTTCAAGGGCTACAATGTTGATTCCATTTGTCTTGGCATCTTAATAACAAATTCACCTTCCGTTAGTTTTGGTATTTACCTCAAAGATATTGACCAAGTACACAACATTATGATGTGCAGTTAAACTAGTATTGCAGTTAATGTAAAAATGATCTTGACACTCTTCACATTACCAAAAAAGAGGTCTGCATAGGTTAGCTTTTATCCATTTTACCCTTTTCAAACCCTGAATCAGCGTGTCAATGCAGTATTTATTGTTAAACTTGACAATTGGTTAATAACATTGTGCTATATGCATAAGAGCATGGGACTGAGCACAAAAAACATGAGAAAATAACTTTTATAGCTAGACTAGAAGATAATGTCAACACCAGATTGTGCATTTCTATAAAAAGAAAATGGTCCTACAAATGATTGCGGAAGCTGAATCCATATAGCCTTTGCTTAAAAACTATCTTCCACCAGAATTATTGCTGTCATTTAGTACATAAACCATACAGTCACTTGAGAAGTCATTTAGACTTCATAGGCTCAGCTCTCGGCCTCCAAAGTCCCAGCCTGTACTTGTGGGCAAACTTCAATATCAACTTCCTCTGCAAGAGTTGCATCCAATAAACAAGCAAAAGTCACATATAAATTTAATAAAGAAAAAATATGTAGTAAACTACAACATTAGCAGAAACCTACTCCGTTCTAAGAAACATCTCTTAAGAACCTAGTGTAAAACTAGCTATATAACATATGGTTGAATTCAACGTTAGCAGTAAGACTCTATTAACGAGGATAAGCATCACAAGCAACATTGGGTTTTGATAGAAAACCTAGAGCAAGGATCAGGGAAGGACACAGTTTGACATGTGCGGCAAAAAGCACCAACCAAAGGCAATTCAAACATAACATTGGCACTTTCACAATTTTTCCATTGCTGTTAATTCAGCAGTAAATTTTGCATTGTTGTTGATGCAGCAGTAATGGCTATCAATTTTTGTGTTTTCTCTATAATCCTTCTACGCTATGTATTTTGGCTATAATTATGGCCCTGAGTATATTTGTTATCTTAATGCCCGGCGAAGTAATGTGATAAACACAGAGGTGTGGAGATCACATCAGGTTGAAATGGCATTTAGCTTACAAACAAACTGTACACAAGTTTTTGTTAAGAGCTTCCTTTGAAGTTGGTTGAAAGGTACCCTGTAAACTTGATGTATTATTTCAGGTTACTAAAGGCTCAGGAGGCCAAAAAATTCCCCTCCTCTCTGGTGGTAGCTTATTAAATATGAAAAAAAGGTGACCCCGGAAATTAAACTTAGAACCCCAGTGAAAGTTAACAGCTTGGCTTATATAAAAAAATGGAAAAGAAAGAAAAAATAACCATTGATATGCTTATAAAAACACGTCTAATTCTTGGAACCCTCAATTTTCACTTCACTATATGGAAAAAAATAATTTAGGAGCCATTCCTGGAACAAAACAAAGATGTCAATCAATTTGATCAACTGCTGCAAATAATGGGTATCTATGACTATGCAAGGGTCTGTATGCTTCAATTGACACACTTAGATGCTCATCAAAAGACAAGAACTAGTGAGCTGCTAGCTGATGAATACATCCTAGTAATCATTCAAATGACAAATGCACATAGCAGAAGGTAAGAAATTGAATACAAAACAAAGAATCATAAACAAATCCTACTTATCCAAATATGAGAAACATTCCAAAATCATGTCAGAAAAAACTCATTCCTTAGCTACATAATCCTTGGTAAATGATAAGCAGCTGTCATTCGGGGTTGCGACCATGACTCCCTAAAGCCTCAAGGACTCACAGTTTACACTAAGAATTACATCCAAGAGCACTGACAAAAGGACCTTCCTTGAATTGATCAACTATAATTCACAATATTTAGATTTCAAGAGCATGATGAAGTGCTTACATGTTTGCAAGGAATCTTGGGCTCAATGTGTTTGAGCTTCATACCGCGAGTGACGAGCAATTGCTGGAAATCGCCAATCTTGGATTCAAGCGTCGAAGCGTGGGCTTCCACACCATTGCCGATCCCGTTCAAGAACTCCGGTATTCCAACCTTCACTGCAACAGAATCCCACAGAATTAATGCCCAGAATCAATAAACTGAAGGCCAGCCCCAATACGAAATTGTGCAGTGATTACCTAGATAGGGAGAGGATCTGGAGGAGTAATTGGCGACCCAATAAGCCGCCGGGGAAGATGATGATGATGAGAGCAGAGCTCTGTTTCGGTACAGGAAATGTATGAGTGCCATCTGCGCAACTGGCCGGACTTCACAAAATGGGCTCCGGGTTTTGAAACTTAAACCCTCGTTGAACTGGTACACTCTGTTAAAAAAAAAAAAAAAAAACTTCAATAATTACGTATATAACCTTGATTTTTCTGTAATTAATGGAGTAGCTAAATTAGAAGAAGAGAAAAGTGCTATGATGCCCCTGAATTCATTGTTAATTACTCATATATCTATGAGTTCTTGAAATCTGTTTTGGTATCTTTGAACTGATATTGACTTTGTAAATGATACACCTGAGAGATCTGAACGATCATCAAAATCTTTATTTCTAAGTTTTTGGTGACTTTAAAAATAAATATCAATTAGTGCTTTCAGGTGTAAGATTTACAAAGTTATGGTCAATTATGGAAAATATGAGCATTTTTCGAAAACTCAAGAATACACGAGCATTTAACAAAGAACTCAATGGTACAAACTCACTTTTCTATTTCAGCATGTTTCAGGCCAGTCGGCTGTATCCAAAAATTACAGAAAAGTTTCAAAAAAAGAGCCCAAACATATTGAAAATCGAAAATGTCATCTTGGTAAATTGAATGCAAGATAATGAAGATATATGATTTGGTCCCAGCAAAGATATAGACATCATTTTCCAATCAATACAACAGTACTACTTGTTTGTTTTAACCGTACGGTAATAACACCTGTTGTCGAGGTGGGGAATGGATCCAGGTTATAATTGGGAGAGTTTATTGTCAAGCTACTCCTTGTTCCCACTTCTGGCCCATTCTTTACTCACCCTATCAACCTAATTCAATTCTCTTGTCTTCTTGCCTTATTCACCCCTTTCCATACCCAATTTGTCATATATCTTGCCCGGTTTACCCTTTTTACCGTAATACACGTATCCTTCACCGAGTTAATTGAAGTGGCCATGATAGTAAATCCACCAATTAGGTCATGAAGACTTGATCTTACCTGTGATTTAGTTTAATTCCGTTTAGTTCAGTAAAATTGTAATTTGGTGAAATTAAGGTTACTTAAATCATGTTAACTCGCAAAAATTAAGCTCACGAGAACAGGATTTAATGATCTTAAATGTTGCCGGTCAGTTAAATTGAAGTATCCATGTAGCTCTAGCGATAGCCTGTCAATAATACAATTTTAATCTTAAAGTTAGTGGTATGAAGTATGAACGACTTAAAAGTCACGATCAAAATTGTGTTTGGTCGGAGTGTTGATTTTTATTGTAGATGTCGGCAAATAATTTTAAAAAAATCCATCATATCTTTAGAATATTTGTAAACAGTGTAAAATGGAATATATATTGCAAAGATACAAATTAATAAATGAAGTGCAAAATTGTTCAAAACTATTATTTCATGTGATTCAACTTCTACAACAATTATTGGTGAAGTGCAAATCAAAAAGTTATTCGTGCTCAAAACAAAAGAATGTATTCTCATCACAAGTCATCACAAGAGAACATTAACGTGTCATGCCATATTGTCTAAAATTCCTAAACTAACCCCAAAATATTATACAATTTCCACTCACAACCCTAAACTGAGATGAACGCGCGCATCAGACCACCCCTTGATTCCCAGCCAGCATCAAGTACTTATCTTTCCTGGTAAGGTTTGTGCATTCAAACCCTAACTCCTTGCCAATCTCTCCCTGGACAAAATTCGCCACCTCGTACTTCGACGCGCCGCCAGAGCCGGTCGATTTAGCCGCCGGCAACTTATCCAGAAAGCTGATTCTGTAAGTAGGGTGGGGATTTAGTAAGAAAAACACTGGATCCAGGCATTTCATCCCGCTGGCAGTGGTGCCGTAGAACATGCTCACGTGCATATCCAGCGCCACAGGGATGATTTCGTCGGTCAGCTCGGCGAACAAAGGACTGAATCTCAGAATATAGGGTTCCCTGCATGTTGTGCCTTCAGGGCACACAGTTAGGTCACCATGGTCAAGAATCTCCTTCATCTTCTTCATGTCAGTTTCCCTGTCTCTAGTCAGCCTGGCTGTGGAAATCGGCGAGATGATTTCTGAAAACCGGCTGACGCTGTATGTGACCGCCTTGATCGGTTTCATCAGAGCCATGGACACGAAAACAGGATCTAGAAGTGTTCTGTGATTGCAGACATATATGGTTCCACCGGATTTTCTCTCCGGTTCAGGGGAGGATGCATGGGTGACATCCCCTTGTATGCCGGAAAGCGCGAAAATCGGGAGGCAGAGACCGTAGGGTAGAAAGAAGGCGGCGGCTATCCTTACAATGCAGAGAAAGACACCAAGTGGCAGCCACATGAACATGACAAATGCTGCTTCGAATGTTGGCCTGAATGCCAGCCTGCCATCATGAAAGATGAGTTTCTTGGGGTACTTTTCTCTGGGGAGATTGTGCCATTTCCTCTTCTCTGATCTGCTCACCAAGTAAATCTCCTGTAAACATCAAGAAAACAAGGAAAACTAAGTACAAGGACAAATATTTTTTATAAAAGTCAACTTCCACAAAGGGCAATAACAAATATACTGTACAAAAAAGGTAAAGAAACAATTACTAACCTTAAAGTCAAACAAGAAAAGCTCACTCAAACTTGAGCCAAAGCTACCAAAACCAACAAAGGAATAGGTCAGTTTTTCCTCTCCAATGGTGCTGTTTTGCCTCTCCTCCATCAAGCCTGTGAAATACCCTCCGAAAACCTTCATTTCCCTCCCCAAAACAACATCAACACCCAAGAAATCCTTCAAAAACCCCTCCACCATAACACTAGGAAGCTCACTAACTCCAATCTTTCTCCCATGCCTCATCAGCACTTCAAACCCTTCATATCCAACATCTTCAAGGAAGAACTTGGGCAAAACCGACCGCCCGATGCGAAACTTCTCCTTCTTGATCCCAAAGAAACAGATAAACACCATCATCTTGATCCCCATCTCCCTCCCTACCAAACAAACAAAAGGGTATGCCAGAAACAGCACAATGGCCCTGAAAATGCTGCCGGCTTCGAACGCAACCAAGAAAAAGTAAGGAAAGAGAGAAGATGATCTTAGCAAAGACCCCTCCATGTGGAAAACCAGTGCATCATTTGCAGCATTGTCTGGTTTGGATGCAAAAGATGAGTACTTTCTGAGCTTTGGCTGAACTTCATGGGAAAACCAGAGCTTCTTGTGGTGAAAATGGGTGAGTTTGTGAAGGCTTCTCAGCAGAAACTTAGACCAGAAGAGAAGAACTTCAATGGTGAGAACAAAGGACAGAAGGGCATTTGGGGAAAACATGCTGACTTTTTGGTGGTTGATGCAATCAGGATGGAGGCATGAGGTATCTTTATAGAAATGGCAGCATTAAATGCAGCACAGGAATTCAGAAACCTACAAGAAAGTTGATATATTGGACTTGGCTTGCTGCTATTTCCTATTTGTTCATTTTTGACTAAATACATTCCTATTACGCGGGAACATTACTACATACAGCTGCAACATGCATTCCATGGCAGTTTTTAACAATACATGTTTTCATTTCCGGCTACTAAACTGAACTGAATTGAATTTCATATTTGTTTATAATTAAGGTAAACTGATCTGAACTAATAATAACATGAGAACAGAACAGCAGAAATGTAACGAGGCGGTTATCCGGATGTTTTACTGTTACTCGATAACTGTCAAAATCTGTAAATGAGTAGTAGTTTTGTAACTTGTAGACATAAATGGTGACTAGACTACCAAGAACTGTCCAGAAGAGGAAAGCATGCAGATTTGTGATAATATAATTTATGATTATATTAAATGGCATCATTACATTGTTGTAAGTTACAGATATGTTACTCGATTTCATCGATTATTAATCAATATTGAGTTATTATGAGAGGGCATTATTATGCAACGTACAAGTTATAAATGTTTTATGTCTTTTAGTTGGGGTGGAATGGGATAAAAAAAGTTGGGGTTGGAATTGGGACATGTTTTTCAAGCTTATTTGAACGGAAATAAATTAATTTATATTTTAGGAGATGGAATTTTAATAGAAAATATCAAATCAACTAATAGAATTATACAAATTCTCAACTAAGTACTATGAGGGACTGTTATCGGTCGAAATTGCCGTTGGTGAGTTTCAACCCTACCGCCGCTGTTAGATTTTAGGTTGATGGTGTCGCCAGAGCTCAGGCGTCTCACATGGACCTACTCGAGACTGAGCTTCGGTGTGAATTTGTACGAAATAACAGTAATGTACCAATGATTAGGAATGATCAAGGAAATTGACTGAAAGATCAAGCAAAATGAATGAAAGATCAAATTAACTAAAGATCAAGGTAAAAAAGGAATGCTCGAGGGTACTGACTGAAAGATCAATCAAAGTGACTAAAAGATCAAGTAAAAACAGTAAATGCTCATTCATTTGGCCCTTGGTCTCCACAAGGACATGTTTCACCCAAAACTCTCTCATAGAATTAAGGAGATGGAATAGATATAATCGCATTTGTTAGGATATACTCCCTCCGTCCCGAAGAGATTTATCCAATTTCCATTTTAGTCTGTCCCAAAGAGATTTACCCATTTCCTATTTTAGCAAAAAATTATAATATAAACTATCAACCTTCTCTCACATACTTCACCAACCCTACCACCCACATCAGCGCCACATCAGATTTATTAAAAACCGTGCCAAAAGGAATTGGATACAACATAGGGGGACGGAGGGAGTAGTGCAAATAGTGAGGATAGTTAATGATGGATGTTATATGATACAAATAGGAAGTCACGGCGCACTTTTAAGGCGCGGCGCTAGTCGACTGCCCGGACGATTAGTCATTACGGCGCTTACGTTGCGGCGTTCACGACATTTTGTTAATATATTAAACTATAGATATATTTAGGATGTATATTTAAAAATTATACTAAAATATTTATCCTAATATTATAATTTAGAAAAAAATTAATTTTAATATAAATGAGAGTAAACTCGTTTCTAACATTGAGATTTAAGATATTAGACCATGACTAATTGGTATTTCTATTTAATAAGATTTAAGTATGTGTTTAATTGGGTAAATTTTAACTTTTTTTAGTTCAAATATTTTAATTTAATTTGCAAAATTCACCAAAACAACGTCGTTTGGATGTTTTCGTTTAAAAGGCGCCAAAAGTCACGGCGAACAATTGCGGCGATGAACATTTTCCGCCATGATGACTAGTCGTTCATTTGGCGGGTCTCGGCGGACGCTATGACTTACAATTGACGATTGACGATTGCTATACTTTTTTTTTGAAAGATGAGAAACTTGCATCTATATGATCGGCCAATTAATTAAATACCTGATTAAATTCTTCTAACTAAGGTTAAGGATTTACGTTGTAGCGGAACTAGAAACACATAATCAGGAAGTGAGATCAAATTGAGATGAGATCGAACTACATAAACCTATTTTCCGAACCCTTAACTTCGATTGCTACATTAATATAACTTGTTATTATCTTTTGGGGAGCAGCCACAGTCTCGTATGCCCCAATTCCACTCCTGAATTTACGTGATCGGGCAAATGGTTAATCATTGTTACTTTTCTTTTTTTTCTGCTATGTAAAAGATTAGAGATATTGAACTCTGATTCTAAAAACATAACTTTTATCTGTCATGCTTCCATGACGTCTAATATAACTAGTTAGTAAACAAAATTACAATTATTTGTCAAGCAATCACATTTTTTATGATTTACATTGTTTAAACTTACAAGCAAATGGCAAATAATGATAAAAATGCATTTCTATCATGTCAATCATATATATAACGAATTATTACATTGTACGTGCAGGCTATAGTTAAAATGAAATTACTAGAACTGTTACTTCTAGACCGTGTGAAAGTGACAAGTTGGCAACCTTCCAAACTTGAACTTTTTACGAGTAAATGACGGATTTCATTCCTTGTTGTTTTATTAATGATTGTTTAGATTAGAAAAGAAAAGAGCATTCAAGTTATGAAAAATGTGTCACACTGGCTTGTCTCCTGTGTTTTGAAATTGTTTTTTTTGAAGAAGTGTTTTAAAATTGTTTTAGAAAAGACCAGATTTTATTTTGAAAAATATACTTCTCATTTTCACTGTTTTTGTTTTCTCAAAATTTAGGGTGTAATGAGTTGAGTTTCGGACATTGGTCCGCTCTATTTTAAACCCATTAAACATTTACGAGGTCAAGTTCAAACTCATTCGATCGAACATATAAAAAAATAGTTCAAACTCAGCTTAATTGATTTTTTAATTGCTTAACTTCAACTAGTGAGTCGGGTAAAAAGTTGGATTCGCTAACTCAATAACTCAATAAGTTCAAACCATACCCAACTTATCTCATTTACATCTAGTTCATCCAATCTTGTAATAATTTAGGGATCATCATTCTACAAATTGCAAAGTATGAAAATGATTGAAAATGTGAAAGAGTTTGGATTTGATTAAAATTGAAATGTATTTTTCATATAATTATAGACTCTAAGACTTTTTCATTGTTCAACTCTTACAAAATCCACAATATATGGTATAACAATAATGGACACATTTTCAATTAAGGGTCTCATTATAATGTTTTCTTAAAGAATTCATTCGTGGAAATACCCAGAAACGGTTACAATAAGTGGAATTTGATTAACTTAGGCCCTGTTTACCAGAGCTTATCTGTAGATCAGTTCAGTTCAGTTCAGTTCAATTCAGTTCAGTTCAATTCAGTTCAGTTCAGTTCAGTTCAGTGAAAATGCAATTTGATGAAATTCAGGTTAATTCAGTCATGCTGATTCCATTTTTCAATACATCAATTTTCACTTCAGTTCAGTTCAGTTCAATTCAGTTCAGTTCAGTTCAGTTCAATTCAATTCAGTTCAGTACATCAAGAAATAAGCTCTACTAAACAGGGCCTTATTACAATTCGACTAACTTATTACAAGAATAACTGCACTACATGACAACCAAATAATAGTGTGTGTACTATTACAACTTGAAATATCCATTAAAAAATCAGTTTTGAAAGTGAGAAAACCAGACATGAAATTGAGAAGAACAAAAATAATGCACGGAATAATCATACTTAATATAGAAAATGCCAGATTTAAAAGTGAGAACATCAACATTTGTCACTGGTCTCACAAAAGATCTTCTTTAAATAATAATACACCATGACTCGATAAACTCACCGATCCTATCAAGATAGTATTAATAAGCTCAATCCCAACTCATTATACATACAAGTGAGTTCGAGATCAAGTTTGAGAATGGTCAACCCGAATTTAATCTCAACTCCTAAATTATATAAGAGTAAAATTTCAATCACAACTTATTGTTGTCTATCCTCTAACTACAAAATTGTCATCATTAATTGGAAACCATACAAAATACTAATATTCTAATGAACTATTTTCATGAACAAGTCAGAGTAGAGCACATTGGCCGGCGCCGGCGGTACTACCGACGGCCCTTCACCACCACTGCCACCAGAACTACCTATCATTTAAACAGAACTGTATGAATATATAGCAATAAATTATAAATTGTTGGAATTTTTCCACTGCAAAACATAATATTACTACAATTACAAATTTACGTAGAGAGTGTGAGGAACGTGTATTTTCCACCGGTCATCCTTTGTCCAGTGGTCTCCGGTGTACCCCACCGTCGACCGGCTAGCCCCACCGGAGTCTCTCCCGTCTCACTGCCAGCCCACCAGCCTACATTAATAACGCTCTCTGCATGCATTTACTCTCTTCACAAGTGGCGGCCTGGCAAGTTCACATAATAATCATATTTCTAATTAACTAAACAAGATATATAATTATCCTTGAATTAGCTTATCTTCTGATTTTAAGGAGATTTCAAATCACCAACCGGTATTATCACTTTGAAGAATATTATAATAAAATAACATGTGGTGTTCTTCTCATTCAATAATTCAGATGGTTGTTGCACAAGTGCACAACGTATTTTTTTTTATCAACAACCGTTGATGAATGACATCATATACAAAATTGTTGTGTAGAATTCTTCTGTATAGATCAATTTATTGAATATATAATTTGATAAAATTTGAATTAACTGATTTTTTTATACACTAATTTTTTCGTAAGATTAATTTAATTTAGTTTAGTTTAATTCAGTTTGACAAGAAATAAGTTTTAGCAAACATGGTCGATTAAGGTGGGTTTATAAGTGAAACTCTAATGGACATTTTTTTTTTATATATATAATGACACATTTGCCAAAATAATAATTACATGTTTTAGTGGCACCATCCAAGTATAGTAAATATAAAATTATTTTACCACTACTTTTACTTTTCACCAACCATCCAAATGTTTACTATACTTGGAGCTTGGATTTCTCCTCAACTTGGAGTATTAGAGCAAGTCCAACAGCCCCTTTATTATAGGGGTTTTGAGCCATTATAGGGGTTTTGAGCCATTTTCACTCTCCAACAGAACTCCTATCATACCCCCTATTTTAAAGGTTTGGATGAGAAAGAAAGCAAAACCCACAAAGTTGTAGAGAGAGAGTGAGATTTTTAGGGGACGGATGAGGAATAAAATATCCGAAAGAATTGATCTTTGCCTGTGAGTCTCTTCTTCTCCGTTTATTTTCCTGAAACTCATGAAAAATTATTCAGCGGTCGGGTCTTCTCTTCTTCTTTCTTCTTTTCAGACCAGTATGTTCCAATCTTTTACCACCACAACAATGAACTTTCGATTCTTGCCACCGTCAGATATTGTGAATCAGAGGGACGCAGAGCATGGCCATGTGAATCAGATCAGCAAACCAATATTTCTGTAGAATCAGATCATGTAGAATTAAATCATACCCCATTTGATGCCAATTAATTGGGCAGGATGGCCATGTGAATCAGATCATCAAACCAATATTACATTGGATTCTCGTCTTTCTGATCAAAAAGGGATGACGACGAAATTTTTTTGGGATAAAAAATATTTATATATCAATATTGTTTTTTCTACTTTTTAGGGATATTGTTGGAGCATTAATCTCTATATCCATAAAGATAGAGGTTCTTGGTTTAGAAACTCTAGTATAGGGGTCGTGATAAAGGAGCTGTTGGACTTGCTCTTAGTAGAGCGGTGGATTCGGGTCTAAAGGTCGACCTTGGATTCGGGTCTCAAAAGGTTCGAGTCAAACGGGTCGAGAATGTCTTTTCGGGTCTTGTAGGGTTGATGTTGGGTTGGGACTATTCATCAGGTCGGGTTAGGTTCGTGTCAAGTTTTATAGGGTCGGGTTTGTATCGGGTCATTTTTATTTTCGTGTTGGGTTCGGTCGAAATATTAAATTTTGATAAACACTACCGACTATATAAAACTTACCAAATACAAGTTTAACAATTATTCTAAATTGTATTAACACTTCGGTTCAAAAGAAACTCTAATTTAAATATGAATATAAAAATATCAATAATCACAATATCAGTAATAAACAAAGTTACCTAATACGATCAACGACTATTATTAAATATTAAAATCAACTTGAGTTTAACTGTTTAAGTAAGGGAAGTCAAGTAAGATTTAATAGTGTGAGCCACACAAATATAAGTAAGTTGTGTTTAATTATCCAAGTGAGCCATCACATAATTTTTCATAATCAAATAACTAATCTTTACTCATAAATAGCGATTCTTTATAAATTAGTCAATATATGTAATTTTTCATAATCAAGTAACTAATCTTTTTTCATCAAAAGAAGTAACTAATATTTATACAAGTGACAACCTTAGTTTAATTTCTTTACTATGAATAAATGAAAGAACAAATATTACTTGACTTTTATAAATGAATGTACAATATTAAATTTAACTTGTCAAAGATAAAATCTTATTTGATCAAACTTGTTTTTAAAATAAAATTTAATACGTGAAAGACATTCACGACATTATATGTAACTCAGAATTACCTTCTAATATGATATATGTAGTTCATATAAAAAAAATTCAAATGCATCTAAGTTGTGACTAGAATCCATCATTAGTTCTATGAATTATTATTTTTATGTTCACTTAATCTTTGAATTCGGATCATTTCGGGTTTGTATCGAATCGGGTTTGGGTTCGGGTCATTTTCGGGTTCGGGTCATTCTCGTGTTCGGGTCGGTTTAAAATTCGTTCGGGTTAATTTCTGGTTCGTGTCGGGTTGGGTTTGACCTAATATGCTCGGGTGATAATCGGGTCAAAAGGTCATTCATATCGGGTCAGTCGGGTTGGATTTTTCGGGTTCGGGTCTAAAATAACAGCTCTACGTATTAGGAATACTAATCGGAAGTCATTTAAATTTTAACGGGAAAATGGTCGATCGACGGAGAAATCTAAATGCTAAATGCTAAATGGTTGAGATATTGGTTTTAATTAATTCAAAAATTATTAATCAATTCATCCCAACTTTTAGTTTTAGAAAGATAGACCGCCCTTTCTCCGTGGCCGCGGCCATTCCTCTTTTCCTCTTTGATTTTCTTCATCATCTTCCCATAATGGGGAGATGGGGAAGTAATAGTTCTTCTCTTTTTTGATTTATGGTGAAATAAGTGTGTCTAATCCACAAAATAAGAGTTCTTCGATTAGATCTTGATTTATATCGAAGTTTTTTTTCTCGATCTGGTTTTAAAGGTCGTGTTTTTTATTTGTTTTATTGTTCTCGATCCGATTGTACGGGCCGTGCTTCCGCTTCGTGATTTGGGGGTTTCAAGGTGTTTGCAGTTTGAAGAACCTAGATCATGTTTTGGATCAAGTGGTGTTGCGGTTGTAGCAGATCCCTGATTGACGCAGTAATTGATGCGGTAGGCGCTCTTCTCTTCCAAGCGGATGTGATTTTCACAGTTTCAAGATAATATCCCTGAGGGCGGTATTACATTTTTTATTGGATCTCTTAAGCTGTAATAGTACAGACATAATTAGTCTGGTTGCCATATAGTTCGGTTATTCTGTAATAGACTAGTCAAATTGGATGTCAATTCCACTCATTGTAATCGCTTCTGGACGTTTCCCAGGACCTTGAATGATTTTCTTCAAAAAAAAAAAAAAAAGATAGACCGCCCTTTAGTGACATATTATTTTTTATTTTAATTGTTGTATTGACACTTATGGTTAGACACTTTTTTTTAGTAGAAGAATAAGGCCCTGTTTGTCAGAGCTTATCTGTAGATCAGTTCAGTTCAATTCAGTTCAATGAAAATGTAATTGATGAAATTCAGGTTAATTCAGTTATGCTGATTCCATTTTTCAACACATCATTTTTTACTTCAGTTCAATTCAGTTCAGTTCAGTACATGGTGGAAATAAGCTAAGGCCCTGTTTGCTAGAGCTTATTTCTTGATGCATTGAACTGAATTGAATTGAACTGAGCTGAATTGAACTGAACTGAAGTAAAAATGATGTATTGAAAAATGGAATCAGCATGACTGAATTAACCTAAATTTCATCAAATTACATTTTCACTGAATTGAACTGAATTGAAGTTGTATTGGAAAAATAAAAAGTAAATTAAATGGTTGAGATAAATATAAACTACTTTTAAAATAAAATTACAATCAATCAAAATCATCAGAAAGTTACGTTGGGGGGTCCAATTCAAGAAATATATATTGAGTTGTAAGACACATTAATTCATTAGAACAACTCTAACGGTTTGGCAAAGTGCAACTCGATCGGAATGGGATGGAAATATGCTGGCTTATCACAATGACTTGTAAAATTTCCCATACCACACATATACATTATCTTCAAAATTTGATTTTTGATGATCATCTCTACCAATAATTGGTGTTGGTATAAAAAGTTATAAACTAGTTTCGAATTCCTGCCGTAAGTATATATTTTTGCCTCCAAGAAATAAAGAATATTATATTCTTACCATTATAAATAGATAGCATGAATAAGATGACATCATGGTTTTTAAATTATTGGTAGTATGATAGTATCAAAATGTTGCAAGTCAACGATCCTTTCTTCGATCTTTTTTCCATCGTTCCGTCATAGCACGTAAAAATTCAACTTGTTTCTTTATTATTATGAAATTAATTTGTGATCAGAAAAGAGTGGACAGTATCTACTTGGTTGAGCAAACTTTCTGCTTACTACCCCTCATTACCCATTTAACCAAAATTAATGATTTTCAACATTTAAATTATATGAGATTTTGTTGGATCTGTGGTAACGTGTATTTTCATATTATCAAATTTTCACCATATGTTATTAAGCGAGATAATAATGGTCAATAAAAATAAATTAATTTGTACCGCTCAAGTTGAGACGGGAGGATACATCGAATTTGTGATTCCTTTGGTGTTTTATACATTGGATTTTAGGTTTCATGCATATGATTTGTATCGCATTCTCTAGCAAAATTCATCATTTTTAAAAAAACTCTTAACTCCTCTTAACTTTATTTAGATGGTAGATCATTAAATCATATGTGCCATGTGTAAGCAAATTAAGGTGTGAATATAGACGTTATGTATGTACACACCATGTGCAATGAAGAAGACTTGGCCGCAACATTACACCTTCGTGTTATCTCCCTCGCACACAACAAAAACAGCTCACCTGTCCTCACCGCCCCTCTTAATGCTCTCTCCGTCGCCGTCATCCGCCACCCCGCCGCCCCGGCCCGCTGGGGAGCGCAAAAAGTTGTCGCTCGAGTTTGCGCGAACAGCTAGTCGATCGTACATGCATAAAATCAGAAAAATTATATATATTCAGTAACGCCGTCTTTCACATGCAGAGAAGATCAGGTCAACGTGGAAATTAATACTGAATCCAAAAGTTGCTCATGCATGTAGCAAAAAGATTTGAGACATCATAAATTGTTGAACAGAGGGGTAGTAAGTTGCAGTGTTGTTCGGAACGAACAAGTTTTGAAGTTATCAAGAACAAAACAAAAAACAAGTTCTTATTATTTTTCATCGAGAAATATGCAGTTTCTTCATTCATTTTTAACTGTGAAAAAACATCCAACGAGGTTGGAGAGCGATGTGGAGCACTTTTTTACACAAAAAGTATAAGTTACCGAGGCAATATATTTTGATTCCAAGAATTAGTTTCACCAAAATAAAGAATTTTTTTTTTAAGGATTAGAACGAACAATTTTCTTTAAAAAGAATTTTTTTTCATGGGCTCAGGAAACACTCTTTAACAATTATAGTGGAATTAACATCCAACTTAACTAACTTATTACAATTATACTTAAAAATCAGACCGATAACGTTTGTACTATTACAGTTTGAGAGATCTAATAAAAAATTGTTATACCAATTAACCTCGAGATATTATTTTGTAATTGTGAAAACCACAACCAATTTTCTCCATATCGTCAACCATGCCTATTCTTCCAACCGCACCTCGCAGAACTAGATTCGTCATTGTTGGAGATTCAATTTCCATGTACATGTTCAAGACTGGAAACTTCACACCATGATCATATATAACAACAAAGATTCACTACCTCGAATCTGGTGCTGGAGATTCAATCGATTTCATATATACGTGGCGTTGTAATCTATATCCCTCACTTGGTCAGGGTAAGTTTGTGGACGACAGAAACCCTATGTTTTGTGTCGTGTAAGCTTAAGAGTGCCGCAATTGATACATAATGGCGGACCGGAGCGCGTATGCACATTTGGAAGGAATTCTCCCCATAGTTAGTTAGCAGCTTCATTCTATTGTGAAACAAGAAATGAACCTCCTCGATACATTAAGCGTCCATCATGAACGTTTTGTAGGGAATTGATTAAGTCTAACTTAGCGGAACATCAATTATCTAATCCCGGATCTCATGCATGTACTTAGTATGAATCATAAGTAGGGTTTAGGCTTACCTCTTGAAGCGTGCTTTACCATCGGATATAGTCAGATGATCCAATCAACTACGGAGACGAGAATCCCAAGCGTGATCCCTCTATACGTATCCACACAGCACGATCAGACCGTCTCACCGCTGTTAGTTTAGAACATCGATCAGCACCCAAAGACCTAGTCTTTGTTCTTCTCTTGACGATGAGGTTTGTATGAGAAAGGTAGGTTTATTTGTTCTGAGCGCTCAACACATGAGCTATACGTATGATTGTGTGTATGTTTGTTTATTCCTGTAGAAGTCTATTTATACAAAATAAACATAATCCTCATAAAACTAATCCTAGTCTTATTCAATATGGGCCTAGCCCAATAAGACCTTCTCACATAATTACTATTAGACTCCAAGTCTAATTAGATAATTATTTTGTCCAATTTCATGCTTAGTGTGTGACCCTATAGGTTCAGTTATAATAAGCTGCGAGCTCAATACCATTGATGCTAGCCGATCGAAAGCGGTTTCCAGCTAAACATTCCGATCAGTTAAATAACTGAATTAATTATCTCCGTAATTAATCCTCCAACTATTTAGGACAATGCACATTGATCGAAGGACACTATTCCAACACGTTTATGAACGACTGAAAACGTTAACTGCTCCGGTGATTGATTGTTAGGAGTTAAGACTGATGGTTAGTAAAGCGAACGGTGACCAGGGTGCATATGACTAGTTTCTCTTTATCTTCTTGATGATCATCATCGAACGACTGGTTTGAAGTTGAGGTTTAATGATTTAGCATTTTCTCCTGCTGAAAATGAAAATGAAATATTTGTGATAACGAAAAGCAAGATAGTATATGTGGAACGGAACTGAATTGTTTGATGTACACTGTTGAGGGATATAATGACATGTATTTGTGACCAGCATGGCGATTTGATCTTTTGATAGGCTCATGGAAAGCAATCAACAGAATGAGTACTCGAAGAATTTGGCACTCACTTGGTGCATTTAATGAAAATTTATTTTGGTAGGTGGTTATGATGAAACGATGATGACATCGAGCTTTAAGATATGTGATCCTCAAATAGGGTAGTTTTATGGGAACCAATGCATACGTCTAGAAGAAAAGTAGCATGAGCGGTTCTGGATGCCTCCCGATGGTGAGACTTCCAAAAGGAGATGAATGATGATGACATCTATGGTTCAACGTAATGTGTTGATAAGGAATTTAACTAGGCCAAGAAATTGATATTTCGATTGAGCTACTGGATTCAAAATGTTGTTTCAAGATGGTTCGAAAGTGGAGCTTTTTCTTAGTTGCTTCCTCAAAAATTTCGTTTAAATTTTAGGTCTCTAGGGTATTGAGCCATCTTGAGAAACATGAGTATAGAGACATCAAAATGGGTTAGGGGAAGATTGCATCAACCGCTATTGTCGCTCGGAATATCTCAATCTTACAGACATATTTTGGTGGCAATGACGAAAATTGAAGGTCTTCTAAGATAACACGACTTATCATTGCCACATTTTATAGTTACTAAAGAAAAAAATAGCATGTTCCTTGATCCGTCATGGGGGATCTCCTTACCATTTCAATCGGTATCAGATCGCGTCAATGGGGATCTCTTAAACCTTCGGAGAAGGTCGTCTACGTGGAGAAGAAAGCTCTCAAAGCCAAGCCTGAGCCAAAAGGTATTAAATTCTAAACATGGAACTGATTGAGATTCATAATTGTGTGTGTTTACAACTATTTTAAACATGGAAAATATGGATTTGATATCTAATCTACTGAATTGACCACCTATTCTAAACATGAGGATTAGGGATTTGGTATTGATCTACTTAATTGCAATGATTATGATGTTTGCCGTGAATGAGTGTGGATGGAGGGGCTGCGATTTTACTGAAACTAAACCCAAAATGATGATCAGTCACGTGCGGACCAAACATGGGGAATCGAAGGTTGAAAACCAGTGCAAAGACTGCGGTTATCCGGCCGAGAGTGGTCCGTTTCTTCGCGTCCACAAGAAAAGCTGCAAATTTTGAGGTGAGTTAATCTGTGAGTCTAGGATCTGTATTGTGCTTACATTTGAATTGTGTTATGAAGATTGGATAAGACTATAAAAATTAGTTACTAAGGATTAAAAAATAGCATGTTCTTTGATCTGTCATGTCCAATAAACTCCCTAAAATGACATTAGAAATGTCAAAAAAATTTCCTTGGTTTCAAGTGACCGCGCAGGGTCACAAATGGAGATGGGGTGTTTGGGTGCTGACTTGGGATGGTTTGACAATAAGAACTTGTGTGGGAGAGTAAAATTGAGAATTCTTATGTGATCAAATGTATAGTTATTTCATTTTTTAAGCATTGAAGGGTTGTCCTGATAAATCCAAAATTTTAAACTTCATAACAAATTTTGCTTCATTTGTTCATGTGTTGTCCAATTTGAGTTCCAGCAAATCATGTTTTATTTTTTGTCTAATCTCATTTTTCTATAAGAAATTTATTTAAAATTATGTATACTGAAACTATTGATATAGATGCTCACTCAGTTGGTGTCATCTCCCAACACCCGATCCTACATTTGCACAAGTAGCACAATTTGTTGATGTGCAAATGTAGTGTATTAAATAAACCGTCATTAGATAGGCAAGTGCAGGAAGCAAACAGACCTTGGTCAAGAACCATATCCAAACAAAGAGTCCAATTTGGAAGAGATTATAGGCGACTAAGTTTCCACAAAGAATGAAATTGATGGTGTGGAGAATTCTGGTATAAGCGGTGCTTTCAACACATAGCCTGTTTAAAAAAAAGTGTGCTATCATATCCTCTTTGTAGAATCTGCAATAATGATATTGAAATAGCAGATGAGCACATATTCTCGGATCAAAATGGACATGGAGAATTAGTTCGCTTGGCTTTGACTTTAACACATCCCAATAGATCTTTTGCAAAATGGATGAAAAAATGGATCGATCAAGCTCCGGATACTCAAGCTTTGTGACTGTCATTTTGCATTATCTGGAAAATATGGTTATTTCGGAATGATATATAGTGTGGAAAAGCAGGGAAGTAAAGCCACATGATGATCCATTGCGGATATGGCCAGCCTCAAAAACGGTAAAGATTCATCTACATGGTGCAGATGGAATTAATGAGTTTATGCCAGAATCACAAGAAAGGAATAATAAGGGAATCAGCAAAATGATTGACCAAATGGAAGCAATGCTAATTACGAATGGGCGTTTGACAATGCAACAATCACGGAAGTAGCAGCATGGTGCTTTTTCCTTTTGTTTTTTTTTTAAATAAATGTAATCAAAGTAGAGAAAAGTCTAGTGGTTGAAGCATGCATGTTTTGGCTAAACATATTATGCATTATGTTTAATAATTAATATAAGTTATGTTTAACAAAACAAAACAACTAAATCTAATACCATGGCTGTGCTCTGAATTTCAGTAGTACTAGTTTTGGGAATTTTAACTTACGTTTAACCATTGACTGTATGACCTTTAAGGGAGAAATACAAATTACATTTTTCAAATATGCATAGGCCGAGAGTTTTGAAGAGCGTTTAGCCTTTTGGGTTAAATATGGACAATTGACCTCTCGTTTCTGAAACGCTAGAAAGAGTAGCGTTTACAAAAAATTAAACAAAACAATATATCAAAATATCTTTTTTATCCTTATTCTCACAAAATTTCCTTAAAATTAATAATTTATATATGTATAATTCAACTTTGCAAAATTTTTCATACGTATACAATATATTTAAGATATTTTTGTACGTACGTACATTTTTCAATATTTTTAATTTATTTTTGAAGTATTATAAATATTGAAATTAAAATGGCACATGCTAAATATATATCAAAATAAATTTTTTATGTAATGTAATTCTGAAAATATTGTTTTAATAAACATAGATATATTATAATAAAGAATAATAATTTAAATAATAAAAATAAATAAACATATAAGTGATAATTATTTTCGATAAACAAGCAAAACACTAAAACAATAATTAATAATAAATTGTACTAATGTCTATTTCAGTCATTTAACGCATTGAAATAGTTATCAGCTAATTGTTATTTGCCAAACACTAATGCACAAAACGCAAGTCAAACCGCTAGTCAAAACAGCTACTCCCTCTGTACCAGCTAGATCTGCACTCTTTATGGTCAATTTTGTCGGAGCATGTTTGACCGTAAATTTCAATTGGTATATATATTATAATAGTATCACACGAGATATTGTTAGATTCACAATGCGCTCTACTTCTAAACTATACAATTTTTAGACCAGGTTAATATATGAAAATAAAGTTATTAACGGTCAAACATGCTCCGACAAAGTTGACTTTAAAGAGTGCAGATCTAGCTGGTCCAGATGGAGTAATAGAATCCGCTAATAGTTAACAGCTAAACGCTGGTTGCCAAACGAGGCCATAGGGGTGTTTGGTGATTAGCTGATAGATGTTAGCTGATTACATTAGCTGATTTGACTAATTGATTGCATTAGTTGATTGTATATAAGTGTTTGGTAAAATTAACTGATAGTTAATAGTTGTTTGTGTAACAAATATTCTAAAATGACATTTAAGGGATTACTTCTAATGTATTAATTAATAATTTTATAAATAGCAATAATAACTTTTTATTATTAGAAAATATTATATGTAATTATAAAAGGTAAATATTATATTATTTTATAAATATATTTATAACTTTATGGTTTTTCCAACTAATTAAAATACAAATTAATTGGAAATCACTAGTTCAAAACTCTTAACTTTAAAAAGTAATTTAAGAAAATCCGCTATACTCGCACAAAACTTTGTATTTATTAATTAATTAAATTAAGTTAAGTTACATTTTAATTGAAATACTTATTTGACAGAAAATGAACATTAAAACTGAATTCACAAAAACTAAAAGAATTTGGTAATAAACTATTTTCTTTAACCAAGAAAACATGAAAAAGAATAGTAATCTACATGACATATACTAAAATTTTATATTAAGCATTAAGAAAAAAGAAAATGTATTTTTAATTTTTAAAAACAAAACGTAAAAAGAACGTAAAGCTATTTTAACATAATTGAATGTAGATTTTACATGGCATAATTCATACAGGTGAATTATGAAGAAGGGGTACAGAGATTTTTTATTTTATTTTAAATGAAGAAAGGGCCAGGAAGGAAGGAAATTAATGGGGAAAATCAGTTAATCTAATAAATGCTCATTTTTTTAATCGTTTTTTGAAAATTAGCTTTTTGGGGCTAAACCACTAATTCAAACAGCTCTTTACCAAACACTTTTATTAGTTTTTTGAGTTGGTCAAAAAGGTAATTAATCTCAAACAGCTAATATTGTCCCAAAAAAGCTCTTCACCAACCACCCATAATGGCCCCGTTTGGTGACGAGAGTTTTGAAGAGCGTTTAGCTTTTTGGGTTAAATATGGATAGTTGACTTGTCAAACAGCTCTTTCTAGTGTTTGGTGAGGAGAGTTTTCTAATTAGTTTTTTTGGTGAAACCTCTAATTTCTGAAACGTTAGAAAGATGAGCGTTTGTAAAAAGTTAATCAAAAAAATATTACAAAACATCTTTTATATCCTTATCCCTCACAAATTTCCTTTTCAAATTCATTAAACCTAATTAGAAAACCTTTTATATAAGTAAATAATAACCTTTTAGTAAATTTAAGGTATGCATCATATTTGCGTACGTACATTTTAAGGTTTTTTACATTATTTTTAATTTATTTTTGAAGTATATTACACATATATTAAATATATAAAAAATAAATTTCAATTATTTTAATTCAAAAAAAGTTTTTTTAAATAGATGTAGATATATTAATAAAGAATAATAATTCAAATAATAAACATCATAAAAATAAATGAACATATAGTGATAACAATTTTCAATAAACAAGTAACACACTACAAAAAATAAATAATAATAAAATGTACTAATGTCTATTTCAGTCATTTAACGTAATGAAACAGCTATCAACTAGTCAAAACAGCTAATAAAATCCGCTAACAGCTAACAACTAATAAAATCCGCTAACAGCTAATAAAATTCGCTAACGACTTTAGCTGATAGCCAAACGAGGCCAATAAAACAAAATCAAATGGAGTAATCAAGTAGCAAAACTTTTGCCATGTTTCAAGCAAAAAAGCAAACAGTCAAATAAGAATCCAAAGAAAATAAAATCCGAGTCTCTTATAATAATCTTATTTGTATACCAACCAAACCAAGAATTACACCACATGTTCGGACATCATTAAAACCATAGGTCCCATGCTTCTACCCGAACGACTGATCTACAGATCCACGTGACATTCCACAAGCCACGTGATTTAAGAGACACGTACGTCATCGCCGGAACCACCATACAGACACCAGCAGAAGAAGGAGAAACAGCCGTCGGAGTGGAGATCATATGGTGCAGCCGCAGAAGAGGAAGAAGAAGCAGAGCATGGAGACAAGCGCGACGGATTCGCAGGCGGTGACCAACGGCCACAGGACATCGTTGAAGGAGAAATCCGGCATCGACCACCGGCGAGGCGCGAAGGAGGAGAAGTCGATGCGCTGTAGTCTCCACCTGGGCGTCAAGTACGAGGCAAACAGCCTCGGCCACCGCGTGAACGACGTCGGGAATGACAGCCCGGTGTCCATCCGACGGAAAGCTGACATCACCGACGCCATGATCGGCTCACGGAATGCTTTTCCCGGCAGTTTTTTCCGGCGAGATCTTGCGGGGACGGATTCGTGATCGGAGAGTGTTAAATGGGATGAATCGAGCAGCACGAACAGTGAAGATCTTTTCTGTGGTTTCTGGTTTTGATCAGTTTGTGTGTTTTTCGAAAAGGGACGAAATTTCGAGATTATTTTATTCATCCTGTTCGGTGCGGGGCCTAGCACATTGGACTAATGACAAGAGAATTGTGGGATATAAACATCATCATATGAAATTTTTATTATTGGTTTGATAGGAGTATATATATTCTTTTTCCGGAAATATTTTTTTTAAAATAACAATCTTGGAATTGTTTAGTTTTTGGTTATGGAAGAAGTAGCTGTTAAATCAAAACTAATAATATATTTAGCTTCTATACTTTCATTTATTCCATATATTTGGTTTTGAACCTATATACTAGCATTCAAAATTGATGATTTCGTGTATATTTTCTAACATTTTAATGCTATATTTCGTCCAACTAAAATTCTAATAATATCATTCTGTTCAAAAGGATATTTTACCCTTTTAAGGAATCGTCATGTTGAAGTCATTTATACATTATTCCTTTTAAACATGTTGTATATAATGCAATCATATATAACACAAAAATGTTTAGTTGTTATATGTTTATTATGGTAATCTATGGTTAGGATCACTCACATTAGTTACATATAATTTGATATATATAAACGCATTGAAAATTATTTTGTAATTTTTCTTAATTTTCTATTTCAAAATCACGAATAATCCTCATAACGCACGTTTACATATAAAACCTTTTTGTGAATTAATTTCTGATGATATAGTGATTAACCACATTTAAGTTCATGTGTATCGGATTCATTCTTTTGGTGTACGTATAGTATAATAGTATATACTCCTATCATATATTCAAAGTCAATGTTTGGTGTACGTATAGTATATGGACTAGATTTTGAATCGTTTCACTAACAAAATTAGTAAGATTGAATCATAGAATCACTTTTTCCAATTGTTTCAGTAACAAAATTAGTAAGATTAAAGTCTATCTTATATATAGACATTTACGCATTATAAAAAATAAAAATAAAAAAGACATTTACGCATTTAGATTGGATGAATATTGAGAGGTGGGTTGGTATTTTTTGGATTGTCCATGGTTTGTGGATGTATAGGGGAAAACGTTATATGGCAGGAGAGCCAGTTGAATGATATGATAGATGAACTAGAAAGTTTATGCCAAAAAATATCCTTCTGTGATGATTCTGGAGTTTGTATGTAGCCACTGAATCCACAATATATGTAGCCAGAGGCAAAACTGTTTTAAATGGTTGTCTACGTATTGCATGTAGCCACAGGGATTAGCTAGAAGGCTTTAAAGAAGTGGAAGGATTTGATGAGCACTGATCTTCCTGGATGTGTGAGTTTTACTGGTGGTTTTAGTAGCATGAAAACTTATGATTTTCTTAAGCAAGAAAGAGTGAAATATTCAGCGGCAAAACTGTTTTGGCACACTAAACTACTTCCTACACATAGAATCTTTCTATGGATGTTGTTTAATTCTAGGTTGGCAACCGTAGATAGGTTGCAGAAGTTTAAGATACTTGGACTCAACCAAACTGTTGTCTTTGCTAGACATAAGCTCAAAATGCAGTTCATTTATTTTCTACTTGTGAGTACTTGGTCAAGATGATTCTGGAGTTGGGATTAACCATGGTTATGAACTTGAGAGGTTTGAAATAAGTGTTAGATATGGTAGGAGAAAACAATGGGAAAATTAATGCTCTTCACAACACTGTTGTATGAGATTTGGGTTGTAAGTAATAGAAGAATGCTTGAAGGGAAGAATTTGGAGGTGTAAGCTTTTGAATGTAGCTGATTGAGAGTTTTCTTGGGTTTGAACTATTTTTGGGAGTTTTTTTATTTGGTTTGGATTAGATGGCCAATATTCTGTGTACTTGGTACTTGTTGATGATTATAACGAAAACAACCTTTTCATATTTTTAAACTATATATTACTCTCTTTTTTTAAAGCTTTTACAATGAATGATCATATTTAATGTATAAAATATTAGACTTTGAAAATGAGAAGATCAACATAACATCGATAATGATCAGGCATGGAAGTGGGGAAATCAACATTTTCCCTTTGTCTCAATTAGAATAGTCATGCATGAGACACTCTCTTTAATTAAACTTTTTAAGTTAATCTAACAAAAATTATAAACTTTATATAAATAAATTAACTGATGCAAATTATAGTTTTAAATATCTGAATTCTTACCTAACAAAATAAGAATTAGGCCCTGTTTGCCAGAGTTTATATGTAGATCAGTTCAGTTCAGTTTAATTCCGTTCATCGAAAATGCAATTTGATGAAATCCAGGTTAATTTAGTCACATTAATTTTTTTTAATACATTATTTTTACTTCCGTTCGGTTCAATTCAGTTTAATCCAGTCGAGTTCAATTCAGCAAAAAATAAACTCTAACAAACACGGCCTTACAAATCACATATATCAAAATCAAACCCTAAATATATAAAAACCGTTTACTCTATTTAAAAAAAACCATAAATATGAGGTAAGCTTTTGCCTTAAATATCACAATTTTTACTTAAAATACACGATAATTTTTGGTCTTAAATTTTCACCAAATTCCCAAACCAGACCGAAATTTCACCATTAGAGCATCTCCAATGGCAAGCTACATGATTGTGTAGCTTGTCTTGCCATGTCAATTTTCAAGCTAATGACATGGCAAGCTACACACTTTAACAATGGTAAGCTACATTCATAATAAATTCATAGGTCCCACATGTTTCTTTATTTTTAAATTATTTTATTTATTATACTTACGAATATTTTAAAAATTGAAGTAAAAATAAAATATAATATATGTATAATAAGTAATATTTATCAAAGAAAATATCAAAATTAATTTCAGTTTAGGAATTAAAACAATTAAAAATATCATAATTATATTATTCAATTTGTATAAAGATTCGAATTTGAATATAACCATATTTTTCTTATGAACATTGTTTATTATGTAATTTTATTCCATCCTATTTTATAACAATAATTATTTTAAATAATAAAATTAAATAATTATACAATTCGAGTTATATAGGTTGATTTGAATGGAATTATAATTTTCAAAATATGTTGTTTTATTTAATTTATATAAATATATTTTTTATTCTATATTATAATATTATTTCACGAATAAATATTATATAACAATTAAAAATATGATTTTATATGCATCAAATCATGGATGGATCGATGCAATGCAAATATATACTTTTTTTTTCAGTAGCCATAAAATGGATTGATGCAATGCAACCAAAGACGTGTTACTTTACCTCTGCATAAAATATCCTGAACATCGTACGCGAGTGTAAAATTTAGTAAATTATGAATGGTTTGGTAAACAAATCTCGTAGATAAAAAGAAGTCACAAACATATGCCGTATCGATAAAATAAAAATATTAAATGCAGCAGTACTGCTCGGTAAAGCAGTACTGCTTGACGGCAGCTGCTGACATGGCAAGAAACAACGGTGTAGCAGTACTGCTTGATGTTTGGAATATTTGCAAGCAACTCCAAAACACAACCATTGGAGATGCTCTTACAAGTCCGCATAGGTTTTTGATTCTTCAGTAAATTTAAATTTTTATCAGTTCAGTTCAGTTCAGCTCAGTAAATTTAAATTTTTTTCAATTCAGTTCAGTTCAGTTCAGTAAATTTAAATTTATTTCAGTTCAGTTCAGTTCAGTAAATTTAAATTTATTTCAGTTCAATTCAGTATATTTAAAATTATTTCAGTTCAGTTCAGTTAAATAAATTTAAATTTAATTAAGTTCAGTTCAGTTCATCAAATTTCTTTTTATATGATGATGAGCATTCATTAATAACAAATGAAAATATGTTATTTTTATTTTAGTTCAATTCATATCAGTTCAGTCCAATTTAGTTCAGATCCCCTGAAAAATACATGGCTATGATATTCAACTCAATATATTTCTTTAATATACCATAACATTTACTTTTTATACATCCAATATAATTATTTGAATCGTGATTCATTTAAATCGACTCAACCATATATAATATGTCTTCATTATATGACAATTTGGAATTAGTTCAGTTCAGTATGTTTCAGTTCAGTTCAGTTCAGAACAACAGTTCATATCCTCTTAAATATAATTTTATGATATGCAACTCAATGACTCATATCCTCTTTAATATAATAATATTATGATATACAACTCAATGACTCAGATCCCCTGAAAAATACATGGATATGATATTCAACTCAATATATTTCTTTAATATACCATAACCTTTACTTTTTATACATCTGATATAACTATTTGAATCGTGATTCATTTAAATCGACTCAACCAAATATAATATGTTTTCATTATATGACAATTTGGAATTAGTTCAGTTCAGTTCAATTCAGTTCAGTTCAGTTCATATCCTCTTAAATATAATTTTATGATATACAACTCAATGACTCATATTCTCTTTAATATAATAATATTATGATCCCTTGAAAAATACATGGATATGATATTCAACTTAATATATTTCTTTAATATACCAGAACTTTTACTTTTTATACATCCAATATAATTATTTGAATCGTGATTCATTTAAATCGACTCAACCAAATATAATATGTCTTCATTATATGACAATTTAGAATTAGTTCAGTTCAGTTCGTTTCAGTTCAGTTCAGTTCAGTTCAGTTCAGTTCATATCCTCTTAAATATAATTTTATGATATACAATTCAATGACTCATATCCTTTTTAATATAATAATATTAAGATATCCAACTCAATGACTCATATCCCCTGAAAAATACATGGCTATGATATTCAACTCAATATATTTCTTTAATATACCATAACCTTTACTTTTATACATCCAATATAATTATTTGAATCGTGATTTATTTAAATCGATTCAACCAAATGTAATATGTCTTCATTACATGACAATTTGGAATTAGTTCAGTTTAGATTAGTTTAATTCAGTTCAGAACAATTCAGTTCAATTTAGATAAGTTCATATCATCTGCACTATAATTTGATGATATTTAACTCAATTCAGTTCAAACTATATCACCTCAACGTGTTTTTATATTTAAATAATATAAAAATGTATTTATATTTATTTCAGTTCAGTTCAATATATTTAAAATTATTTCAGTTCAGTTCAGTTCAGTCAGTAAATTTAAAATTATTTCAATTCAGTTCAGTTCAGTAAATTTAAATTTATTTCAGTTCAGTTCAGTTCAGTACAGCAAAACATAAGCTCTAGTAAACCGCGCCTTAATTTATCTACATCGGCTAGAAAAAGGAAATTTTGCAGCTGAATTCCGATTCATACTCCGTAAAGGAAATCAACATTGAATCCCAATGGTAATATGATTCTTCCAAATTTATGCAACCCACTATAAATTAAGAACCAGAGACCAGACGATATTCATCAAGAACAAGCGATCGATCGAAATTAACAATCTTAAACAATGGCAGCATCACAAGCTAGTCTTCTCCTGCAAAAACAACTGAGAGAACTGAGCAAGAACGCCGTCGACGGATTCTCCGCCGGCTTGGCTAACGACGACAACTTGTTCGAATGGGAACTCACCATCATTGGCTGTGAAGGAACTCTGTACGAGGGCGGTTTCCTTAAGGCAGTCATGAATTTCCCCGAGGATTATCCGGTGAACCCGCCGACGGTGAAGTTCAAGTCGGAGATGTGGCACCCCAACATTTTCCCGGACGGCAGGGTTTGCATATCCATCCTCCATCCTCCCGGCGACGATCCTCACGGCTACGAGCAGGCCGGCGAGCGGTGGCTGCCGGTGCACACGGTGGAGACCATCGTGGTGAGTATCATGTCCATGCTTTCGCACCCGAACGACGAATCTCCGGCGAACGTGGATGCTGCTAAACAGTGGAGGGACAACAAGAAGGAGTTTGAGAGGAGGGTTAAGAGATGCGTAAGGAAGTCTGCAGATATGTTTTGCTGATGCAGTATTTAATCGACACTTTTGCAAGTAATTGTGTTTTAGTCTATTTATGTGACTCTTTTGTTAATTCCATGTTCCTTAAGAAATTTTTTAGCCTTTGATTTACTGTGTTTATGTTTTAGGGATTTAAAAATCACAAAGTGAATGATTTCTGTCAGCTAAAACGTTAGAGAATATTGAACATCTAATTGACTGCCATTTAGAAACCATAGGAAAGACAGTATACTGCAACAGATCAATTCGCAAACTCAGAAATCAAAGAACACACATTCAAACATTATTCCTTTCAATTCGATCCAAAAGATTGGAAATTTTAGGGTTCCCAATGCTTTCCATTGATTTCAGAATGCCTTTTACAACACAGAAGCAAGGCAGCAAGACCTTTTACAGCAAGAGAATCGACTAATATATCGCTCTTCACAGAGCCACTAGAACTACACTATACTAATGACCAAAACTAAACTGAACTAAATAGGATGATGCAGCCTGATTTCAACTTGAAGCATAAAATTGCAATCAATCTAGGAGATATGGAGCACATACTTTCAGATTTCTGACATCAAACATCCTGCTTCAACCTAAATTCAAAGTCGACAAATAATATAGCTACAAACAGGTCCAGAAAGATCATCACTTGGTACAAGCCTAAGATTGCGAGAAATCGAAGATGGAACAGACTACAGAGCAAGCCGGTCTGCAAAACAGCTACAATCCTATAAAAAGGCCAACCAGGCTGCCACACAAAAGGCCAAGCAGGAAAAAAGGGCGCGCCTGATCAATCTCCTTCGCCGTGTTTTCAATATGACCAGCCTCAATTCCTCTTCCTTCTCATGAATCACCCGGACCAAACCGAAGATGGAAGTTTTCGTGATGATACACAATTCCGGGTCGCGCCAATGGAAATGCTCATCACACAGCTCGGAACCCTAGGACAGGTAATCAAACACCCCAATTCAATTAACCCATCATCGCCATTACAAGTTCAGTGTAACCGGAGTTTTTGGTCGGAATCTTACCGGGCAATTGAGGAACCAGTCGACTGGGTCTGAGACGCCGGCGCTCCAGGGGATGATCCTGGCCAGCCGCTCGCTGTCGGACATAGTGTAGCTCCGGTCCAGACCTGGGGTTCCCCGAATTTTGCTGCTTGAGGACAGCATTTTCTCTCCTCTCTCTTCTACTGTAGGATTTTTGCTGAAACACGGGGGTTTATATTAACCGCATTCTGATATGTGAGATGTTTTATTTTTACAATTTTCAATGTTGCCCCAAAGTTTTGTTCACTTTTCACATAAAGGTCCTATATGATTTCTTTCCAACTTCATTTGTCTCAGTTGTATCTATACACTTTTATTTTCATCATTAGTTAAATGAAAAAAATACAGATTATCAATATCTTTAATATTTGCATATCCGGTTATATAAATGTGAAAGTACATGATGTTGCGAATCTAAAAAGACCATATACATGGTATTCTAGATTATTGTTCAAGTCAATCATGATATGAAAGGTAAACTTCGAAAATAGTTAAATTGTAAAAACAAATATAACAGAAGGATATACTAGTAGTATTTGTATTCTTCATGCTTTAGTTTTTGAAAAGTTCAAATAGCTCTTCCTAATTTTGAAAGTGCTAAATTTCATAAAAAAGATAATTTATCTTCAATTGTAATACTGTACTATTTCAAAAAAAATGTTGTAATATTGTAAAGTATTCATCTTGGACTAACCATTTTCTACCACTTTTGAACACAACCATCCCAATTTTTTATTTGGAAATTCGTTACTTGACATAGTGAAAGAAATTATCAATTTATAAGCACTTGACTAGCACCACTCAATACCAAATGATTTTGGGATGTATATTTGAGCACAAATAGTCTTTTAAGAAAATCATCGACATAAATTTTAAGTAGATAGAAGTGTTCAGAATCTGCTTGTACTAAGCTATGCACTTTTGATCATTGGCAATAAAATTAGCCATATTCCATATATGATCATACAGAGAGTAGACTACTAAAGAGAATTTGGCTAGTTTTCACATACATTCCAGGGATGAATCCAGGAAACTCCCGATGCAAAGAACCTTTTTATAAGATTCACATATTCAAACATTTTTCTTATCGAATCGATCTAAAAGACAGGAACTTTAAGCTAAATGAGCCACTAGAACTACACTAAACTTACCACTAAAACTGAACTTAACTAAAGAGGATGATTGCAGCCTGATCCAATTCAGCTTCAAGCGAGTATTTCTTATCAATCAATCAATCAATCCATGAGCAAAAGTGGAGCATATGATGAATGAGCATATCAATCAATCGGGATATGGACATCAACATCCTGATTTAACTCAATGAGCAACTGTTAATGTCACAACTACAAGCAGGTCCAAGAACATCATCATTTTCGACTTAAAACAGCTCAGAAATTGAGACTCCTAACATAGAGCAAACCTGTCCGGCACAAAATAGGCCGAGCAGAAACCGCTGGCCGATCTTTATCCATCTCGTTCGCCTAACTCTCGATCTGAGCAGCCTCAATTCCTCTTGAAACTCCTGAAGCCGGCGCAGCAAACAGAAGAGTATGGTTTTCTGAATGACGGACATTTCCGGATCGCGCCAATCGAAATGCCCATCGCACAGCTCGGAACCCTAGCAGACACAGTCCGTTTCACTCAACTAGCAAGCACAGAGGATACATATATTGATGTTTATTGTTCGGGCGGGATCTTACCGGGCAATTGAGGAACCAGGCGATAGGGTCTGCGACGCCGGCACTCCAGGGGATGATTCTGGCTAGCCTCTCGAGGTCGGTCATTGTGTAGCTCCGGTCCAGACCCGGGGTTCGGCGAATGCCTCTACTCGACGACAGCATTTCCCCTAATCTCTTTTTTATGAGTGGTGCTTAAAAGGTTTTGTTTTTATATAAACCCCGTTATGAGAGGTTATAGTATTTGTTGTGTTGCCCCAAAGTTTTGTTAATTACTTAATTTCCTATCTGATTTTTTTTAAGAGTTTAAAATCACCTGTAGGGAATTCTTTTAAGCTCATACATGATTTGTAAACAGGTGGGGTTTTTTTCCCCTTGTCTAACTTTACACAAAATTTTAAATAAAAAAGTGATTTCATTTTAGATTCGAAGAAACGTCCAGTAGCGTTTGATAAAAAGCATGGAGAGTCCCACACAATACTTTCATATATACTAGATTTAATGAAACTAGCTAACAAGTGAGCTAATATATTTTGGTTTTGCAGAACCTAGAATGGTATGTGAGTTGGGTTCCCTTCAAAATTCTTCCTTGTTGATGCTACTATAGACAAACAGTGGTTCGGTACCTATAAACTGTGCATCGCCATTTATATTAAGTTTAGGGAGTCCATAGTGTTCAGATCATCTGACTCCTCTACCAACTCTAGAGCTTGATCAATAGCTATAACATCAGCATAAAGAGAGTCCCGAATATCATCAAACCTACGACTGATTCCTCTCACGAACTGACTATCCTTATTAAGCAAATGAACATCAACTCTTGTTGAACCATCCTTTAGTATCTCCGCATCATAGTAAATATGGTTCCCTTAAAGTGGTGGATTGCAATATGCTGCTTGGCTCCAGTGCTTCCAATACTCACTAAGGCGGTGAGGGTCGTGAGGTCATTTGTTTGGTTTCACAAATTGGATTAGATTTGTCTGCACCTCGGCTGCCAACACACTCCGCTCTAGCAATTTGATCCTCAAACACCTTTCACTTTCTTTGGAACCAAATGTCATCACAAGCCATGATGATCAACTCCCCTCAAGCTATGTCAGTATCAACAAAAAGTTATCTCAACCACTAATCACCCCCTAGATCTATGACTAGCCTATGAGTTTTTTTTATATAGAAAATAAGTACTCCCGATACCAAGGTTCAAAAAACAAATGACCTCTGTCGTCTTCTAACTCACACAAACTAATCACTTTCTCCTCTGAATATTTCTAATCGTAACTAGCGATTCCACACGAAAATATCAACCCCATATGTTTTCGACCGTAGCTAATGACTAATGAGTAATGAGTCCACTTAAGAGCAACTATATATTTATTTTACTTTTAATTCTTTTTTTTTTTGATAATTCATATTCTTCAACTTATTTATTTTTACTTTTAATTCATATTTTTCTCACTAGCATTAAAATATAGGTCCTTCACTCCTTGTAAAATAAACTTAAGTGGTCGAGGTCAAAATGAATAATTCCAAACTTGGCCTCCCATTATTCCTTTTCATCCAAGCCCCTCAAAATTCAGTCTCGCCGAACAAATGGCGAACCGGAACTCCACTGAGCAGCAACACGGCGGCTATGGCGTGCTCTTATACTACAAATACTTCACCACCCCCATCCCAGACCTTCAACACCTCCACGATTTCTACACCTCCAACTGCGCCTCCCTCTCCCTCATTGGCCGCGTCCGCCTCTCCTCCACCGGCGTCAACGTCACCGTACGTTTTTTTATTCGCTCGAGTATAGTGGGATACGGTTGTGATGAATAATGGGCTCTTAATGTTTTTCTTGGAATGTTTGTTTAGGTTGGTGGGAATAGGGGTGTAAATGAACTGAACCGTTCGTGAACAACTCGCGAACAACTCGGTCAAAGTTCGTTTTCGAACTCGGTTTGACCAGTTCGAACTCGAACTCGAGCTCGTTCGTTTATATACGAGCTCGAACTCGAGCTCATAAGAGCCAGCTCGATAGGCTCGTCGAGCAGCTCGAATAGAATTTTATATAGAATTTTTATATAAATTAATTAAATTTTATTCATTAATGCTTTTACGAGCTCGAACTAACTCGAGTTCGAGTTCGAACTCGATTTTTTATCGAGCTCACGAGTCGAGCTCGAACTTTCTAAAAGTCAGACGAATCGAGCTCGAACTAATATATATCAACTCGTACGAGCTCGAACTCGATCACGAACATGCAATACGATCTCGAACTCGAACTCGAACACAGGTCTGTTCGAGCTCGACTCGACTCGTTTACAGCCCTAGGTGGGAAGATGCTGGCTTTAGAGAAGCACATTGAGTGTGTGAAGAAGGTGGACGGCGGGGCATTGTTTGATGGGACTGACTTCAAGATTGCTTTTTGTTCTGAACCTCTTAATGATAAGGTCGCCAGAGAGTGCGGTTTCACATCACTTTCAATCCGAATTGTCAAGGTAAAAGGTTGTTTGAATGTATACAATGATGTGTAATTTATATGCATTGATGATGTGAGGAACTGAATGCAATAGTGAGAAAAGGTTTGTTGGTAGTATGGAGAAACGTTATTTTAGTTCAGCTTTATTTGGTTTTAATGTCTTAAGAATGGTGTATTTTTACTTAAGCTGAACTTATGAGTGAGATTTTCTAATATAGTTTGCTCAAAAGTTGGATTTTGTATGTTCTTTTGTTTGTAGATGTATAGTGTATCATGTGAATTATGCCCTGTAACACTGTTGTACGGATCTTTGGCAAACTTTAATTCTTTATATTTTGGGGATTAGCTGATTGATTCTATGCGTCATCATACTTATGCTAGTTTATAATATTAGTTGGCATCTTTCTTGTATCCTCAGGAATTAGTTACACTTAGTTCACATCCTCTGTTGAGCACACCAGATGTTTCAGATGCAGGAAGACATCTTACTGCAGCAGAGTTTCACTCCATCCTTGAAGATGCTGGTATCTTCTTATGGCTTACTCTTTATCGTCTGGAGTATTCTAGTGTCTTGATCTAGTCCTATTAGTCTATTACATTTTTAGAACAATGGGGTCTTTAGTGATGATTTATTTTTAGATGATTTTTTTTTTCTTTTTTGTAGACACTCACCTGACTGTTGTATTTGTCAGGGAATATTCAAGAACAGGATAATTCAGATTTGGGTAAGAATGTAGTCCTGCTTGATGCAAGGAACTTGTATGAGACAAGAATTGGCAAATTCCAGACTTCGAATGTGGAGACTTTTGATCCTGAAATTAGACAGTATAGTGATCTTCCATCATGGGTTGATGAAAACATAGAGCAACTGAGAGGAAACCGTATACTCATGTAAGTATCAGCCTGAGTTTTCTTCAGATTTTTAAACTAAGCTTGTAAATCTGTTTTTGAGGGCATTTTTTGCTGGTGCCCCGAACCCAGGTATAAGATAACATTACATTGTTTTACATATAGTAGCTTGCTAAAATATTTTTATATCATCAGGTATTGCACTGGAGGAATAAGATGTGAGATGGCTTCAGCATACATTAAGTCTAAAGGGGAAGGTTTTGAAAATGTGTTTCAGGTAGGTGTCTATTACGATATAGTTGCCTCTCTTATATCTTTGGGGTAGTGGAAGTGCTCTACCTTTTGTTATTTCCATGTTCCATCTGATCTGACATGGTCAACCTTTTGTTATTTCCATTTCCCCTACCTTTTGAAAATCATGTTCTACCTGTGTGATATTTGGGTTTATTTTTGCCAATATCACATCAGATGTGTTTATAAAGAGGTTGAACATGATTTGAGTTTAGATGAGATAACATGGAACGAGTCAGGTTTTCTGATTGTTTCTCCAATCCTATTTCAAACAAATCAGATTGAACAATGGATTAATCTGGTTAAATATCTTAACAAGATATCCTTGGAGCAATGATAACATTGTGGCCATGGACGTGGAGGTCAAATATTCCGAGCTTTGGAACCAGCCTCTTGCACTGAATATGCAAGCTAAGGCTGTTCACATCAGTTCCTTTACTGGCCTGGGCTCTTCCCACCAACAAACCTAATGGAATGAGCTAATTTTTATTTTTATTTTTGACAATGTTTTGCGACAGTTTGGAGTTTGCAAATTTAGGCTTATTAGGATATAAACTTGCTTGAATTTTAGGATCACTTTTCATGCACAGGATCTATTTTTTTCCTTTCTTCGTAAAATTTTTGTGTGGGAGGTGTGTGTGGCGGGATTGGCCTTGGGCTTGGAACCTTTGATTATCCGCTATATTGAAATTGTGCTCATGTCTTTTTTAGCAAACATTCTACAGTTATATGGTGGCATTCAGCGTTACTTGGAACAATATCCTGATGGTGGCTTCTTTAAGGGGAAAAACTTTGTATTTGATCACAGGTGTGGTACTACTACCCTGTCTTTTTAACGTAATTCCTAGTGATCAGTATCCAAATCCTAGTTACACTCGTTTTGCTCAGCTATACTTTTTCTGGAATGGCATCTCGATTTCCAACTAAAACTTGAATGGAATGATACTTTAGTTGACTTGCAAAAATTAATGAACTACGAAAGTCAAAATGTTCATTTCTTTTCTTTGGCCTCTTCTGATAAACTTATTTCATTTATAAGGCATACTGGAGCTAGTTGATTCCATCATATAAATTGTGTGTGCTGTGGTACTCCATTTGTTCTATATGTGTTAGCTCCAAAAATAACAAATTGATCTGGCACTTACAACCAACAAATGCTAATGTTAACCATTTGGTGGTAACTGTCTTTGTGGATGATTTGCAAAAGGACAAAAATTATTGGAAAAACTTTAGACCCTAATGGTTTCACAATGTGATGGTTACAGGTAGCAGTTGGGAGCTTAAATTCAACTGTTATGGGTGCCTGCCTCCTCTGTGGCTCTTCATACGATGACTATTCTTCGCGTTGCCGGTGCAAGTTCTGTAGGATGCTCGTGCTAGTCTGTAATGAATGTCAGGTACAAGCACCTATTTCGCTCCTATTAGAATCAAGTTTTAACTAGCTCACTTTCTTATGATTCTAATTGTAGCAAATTCATCATTAATTCATGATTGAATAGAGTTCTTCAAAACTGATCAGCATCCTGTTATTAATTTTGTAGAAAAACAGTTCTACATACATTTGCGAGCTGTGTCAGAGAAATGGCAAGTCTTATCAAACAGTCTCAGACATGGGAGATGATGATTCAGAATGTCAAGGTGAAGAAGGATCGGCTGAAATCAATCCCTTGAGCACTTCAACTCAATCAAAATATCCAAATGCAATGGAATTGGTGAATGGTGAGTCGTGAATTACTTACTGTTCCAGTGATCTCTTCTTGTCTTCTGATGTCACTCAGAATTAGGCTATGGAATGGTCGGTTGATAAGACTTTATAGCCTAAAAGGCTAAAGAATTAATTCACGAATATTTTAAAGGAACAAACATTTATTTAGGCCCTGTTTACCAGAGCTTATCTGTAGATCAGTTCAGTTCAGTTCAGTTCAGTGAAAATGTAATTTGATGAAATTCAGGTTAATTCAGTCATGCTGATTCCATTTTTCAATACATCAATTTTCACTTCAGTTCAATTCAGTTCAGTTCAGTTCAATTCAGTTCAGTTCAGTTCAATTCAGTTCAGTTCAGTTCAGTACATCAAGAAATAAGCTCTAGTAAACAGGGCCTTAGAACTTATTCTTAGATCCAGTGTTTACCTTGGAATCATTCCTAGAACCCCTTGGTATCAGACTTAGGGACCTTTAGGCTTCACGCTTTAAAGCTTAGCTGAGTCTTGCAACTTAAGTTAACAATAAAAATCTCTGAAAACTTTGTATTAGCGAAGTCTGATTATTTTCCTACTGAGGTAAGCAATTTAGCTAGAGAGTAAATTTTATGTGAAGATGGATTTCCTCTAATATACTAAACAAAGAACTATCTGATTTAATTCTGAAAATTGAAAGGAAGCTAATTATTTACTTATAGTCTGAGAATAGGTTCAATTTTATGCCCAGTCAAATGGTGGAGAAATTGGTTTTTTGAAAATCTTTTCCTACCAAAGGACGAGGCTGTTTAGATTTATTGTGTTTATTGAATATTTCAGAACTTCCTGTACAGGTTCCCGACCCCTGAGAAAACTGAGAATTCTATGCTTGCATGGTTTCCGTCAGAATGCTTCTGGCTTCAAAGGAAGATCAGGATCACTGATCAAGAAGCTAAAAACGTTAGCTGAACTTGTCTTCATCGATGCCCCTCACGAGCTATCTTTCATATACCAAACCAAGGGTAGCACACCATCCTCCCATCCAAGCCCTCCGCAGGTTTGCAACAAAAAGTTTGCATGGTTGGTGGGTCCTGAATGCAGTGAGACTCATGAAGGCTGGACCATGGTCAATGCTCCATTTGACTCTATGCAGTACCAGCAACAAACACAAGGTTTTGATAAGTCAATTGCCTACTTGAAAACCATATTCTCTCAAGCCGGACCATTTGATGGAATCATGGGATTTTCACAAGGAGCTGCCATGGCGGCTTTAATTTCTGGCCAACATTTGAAACTCAAGGATTCTATAGATATCAGATTTGCGATCTTGTGCTCTGGATTTTCCGTCAAGATGGGAGAGCTCGAGAAAGGATTCATCAACTTTCCGTCTCTCCATATATATGGCAGCAGCATAGGTAAAGACAGGCAGATTGATAATCAAGCTAGCAGAGAGCTTGCTTCGTTGTTTGAAGATGGTTGTTCTGAGATTATCGAGCACGACATGGGCCATATTATCCCTACAAAATCGCCGTATATTGAGAAGATTAAAGATTTTCTTCAGCGTTTTCTATAGATTTTCTTGTATTTGTGGATTAGATGATTCACGGTTTAAGTGTTCTCTGCATTTTAAAACCAGACATGTATTTGACTCTGAACTTCTGAACTGATGTAAGTGTTAAGCATTTTACCCCTTTTCCTAATTTAAATAAATGAAATCAACAATTAAATATTTTTGTCACAACTCACAAGGCATTGAGCTTTTAGCCATATTTCTTTACTTATATAATAATGAAGACGTTAATTTATGGTGAATTTTTTTAAAAAAATTTGCCAAGTTATTTTCGATTTAAATGTAGTTCAATTAATTTTAACTTGTGAAATTTAGCTTAATTTAGGTCTATTGTTTATAAATTAAACTCTGTTTAACTTTCAGTTCAGTAAACACCACCTCACTTAAAGTTCAAGGACCAAAATTTAAATGATGCACACTGAAAGGGATTATCTTAAAAATATGGAGAAGTCAAGGGGCCTTAAACCCTGAACCAAATCAAGTTCCGGTTTTCTCCGAAGAGTAAAACCCAGGAAGGATTCATATTGAGCTTCAATACTGAACAGACACAGAAATTCTTTTATTTATTATACCATATAGAAATAAAACTTGTACTCAAGAATCCCGGCGGCCACATAATGAGAATTGTTACGAGCAATCAGCTCCGGAGAATCTCCATCAACATATTCAATAAGGTTTGTTTTTTGCTGTTTGAAAGCTTCATATTTTTGAATGCTTTGATCACATTATTACGATACATTTTATGGGTTTTTGGTTTCTTTTATCTCTGTTTTTTTTTTCTCCTTTTCTGGGGTGTGATTCTGCTTAATAGGAATGTGCATTTCATGTTGGATTTTTTCTGATTTGATGTTCAATTTTATTTGCAGATTGGGAAGAATAGATTATATTCAACAGCTAAAGTTTGTGATGTTGGACAACCAACTGCTGCCACTCATCCTCAGGTCCTCTCTAGCTGTTTATAAAAAAATGCGCCTGTTTTTGAGAAAATGTTTAGGTTCTGAAGAGTTCCAATCAGTTATAAAAATGTGTGCTTTTATCTTCTTTTTATCTTCTAAAGGAAGTTTTCTCTGTGCAGTTATTAAACGAGGGTGAGCTTACGCCCGGAATAACAGTTGATGAGTATCTCGCGAGGCGGAAGCGGTTGCTGGAGCTTCTCCCTGCTGATAGTATAGCAATAATTTCAGCTGCCCCTGTTAAGATGATGACAGATGTTGTACCTTATACTTTCCGCCAAGATGCTGACTATTCATACATCACGGGTTGTCAGCAGCCCGGAGGTATAGCTGTATTAAGTCACGACCGTGGTTTATGCATGTTCATGCCTGAAACCAGTCCTCATGTGTGTAATATTGGATGCCATATGTTGAATTTTGTTTTACTTTCTTTGTCAATTTTTTCCAGCTTTTGGACAATGTTTAAAAGTTAAAACCTTCCCTGCATGTGTTAGGATGTTCTTTGGCAAGGTGAAGTTGCTGGAGTTCAGGAAGCAAAAAGCACATTTAAAGCTGATGAAGCATATCCAATCAGGATGGCACAAAAGGTGAAAAATTGTTTCCTGTGTTCATGAAGCTTGGTCAGTGGTTTTACCAATATTTTCAGCTGACTAGTGCTACCCTAAGGGAAAGTTTTGAGTCTACATCTCTTTTTTCTTGCATTACATGTTAGGTGCTATTGTTATTTTCATTTTATTCTTAAATAACAGACAGATATATTAACTTCAAGAACACTATTTTTATAAGAAGAATATATTGGTGTTTTCAGATTCTTCCCGGGCTTATAAAAAGCTCTTCCCAGCTTTTCCACAATGTAAATACAGCCTCACCAATTTATACTGGTATGGAAACTTTTCAAAAAGCTGTCCAAAGCAAAAAAGTGAAGGATTCTTCGTGCATTACACATGCAGCACGGTGGAAAAAGTCTGAATCAGAGCTTAAGCTAATGAGAAACTCTGCTGCAATAGCTTGCCAGGTAATCGGCCATGGAAGAACATTTATTTGTGTTTTCTCACGAGTAGATGATAGTGCTCAATTTTACTTATTCAGGTGGTTGTATCTTAGTGTATCAGACACATAGGGATATTTTAAAATTTGTTGGTGACTATTTTTCTGTTTACTTTCTTGTTAAGTGACTTGGTGATAATGAGAAGAGAGCATCCTCTTTGAACTGTTTAATATCTGGTGGGAACGGTTTAAATAAAATTTCTAATCATTGAATTCGTTAAACTGAAAGTTCTAAAGAATGTCTTCTGTAGTTTACTCAAATTACAAGGTTTACTACTATAAAAGATACTCTTTTTAAAAGGTTTTAATATTAGTGATATGAGTTTGTTGGCGAAGTTCAAGTACTGTAAATCTTCTTATGCATTTGTACTTAATGCCATTGTCTGAAGAATTTAAAAGAGGTTAGATCCTTTTCTTATGCATAAACAACACCAATAGTCAAGTTTCATTATTGTGGAGGTGTATAAAAGGGTTCCGTTGATCTTGTATCTACTGATTGTTTCTTTTGTATGTGATTATGATCAATAATTGTGATTAAAGGGAACATTTCATTAATTTAAATATTGACTTAATGTGTCCATCACCTTTTTTAAACTCATGGGCTGAGATTGATGCATTGACTAAGCAACTGCTTCTCGTTTCCTGTAATTGAATTTTGAAGTGGTCAATAAATACTAATACTTTTTCATACATAATAATAATACATTCTTTGTTTTTTCAGGCTCTTCTAAATACAATGTTACTTTCAAGAACTTCTCCGTACGAACCTATGCTTGCAGCCAAGGTTGAATATGAATGCAAGATGAGAGGTGCACAAAGAATGGCGTAAGTGTTTTGTAGCTTATGTAACTTTGATTAGTACAAGACCAAGTAAAAGTAATAATAAGTGAATTTCTTCACTTTCCCTTTTACCCATAGCTTTGCCTGCTTACATTTCCCCTTATCTCAACTTACCAGTGTGTCACTTTGGCTGGAGTCACTGGATCACTTGGCATGCAGTTGTCTTTGATGAATGCTTAGTGATTTGAATTAAAGTACTTTCCTTCCTTTCCTATAGGTTTAACCCTGTGGTTGGTGGTGGACATAATGGGAGTGTGATACATTATTCTAGGAATGATCAGAGAGTAAGTAAACTGCTAGCACCATCATACGTACCCTGGAGGAGTAGATACCTCTCCTAAATCTCATACTCTTTTAAAGATATAGTTGGGCTGGGTTTATGTTTACCCCTTCACTTGTTTTTCAGATCAAAGATACGGACCTTGTTCTGATGGACATGGGATGTGAACTCCATGGGTATGTTAGTGATCTTACTCGAACATGGCCACCCAGCGGCAAATTTTCTCCAGTTCATGTATGTTGCATAGCTTTGTAAAGCTCAATCTTGGTGAAATTATATTTGACAGTCAAGTTACATGAAGTAGAACTCTTGCATGTGTTATATGAAGGAACAAACACATAAAAGTGAACAGAAGGAATAGACCCTTGGCTTAATCATGTGTGTTACACATATTAGCTCTGTTCTTCTATTTCTGTAGTACTATAAATAAGCAAAAAATTTGAAATGGGCTGTCGAATTAGATTATGTCAAAAGTTACTACTTACTGAGCTGTGGTATGAAACAAAATTTTGGAAGCCACTACTCTATATATTTATAATGAGGTGTTGGATTAGATATGGTTTACTGTCCTCTATAATTCATTCTTGGAAGTAAATTTTAGGTTATCAGGATGAAAATATGATGGACTGTAATCGCTTTTACTGGTTTTGATACTATTTGATTCTCAGGGATATGAGACACAACTGTCAAATATGCTGTAGCTGTGCATCCTAAGAAATACCTACGATAAATTTTTGGGGATGAGTTATTGGAACCTTTCAGTTTTTGGACCGTCATTCTTTAACACCGTTGTGTCTTGCCTCTTTCAGTAAAAAAATTGTTTCCAGGAATAAGTTGATGTGTTTTGGAAAATTTTCTTCTCTCCTTTTGAAGTTATTGAAATGATCCCCGTTAGAGATAGAACATTTATTTGTCATCATTGTTGAACCCTCAGTTGGTTTAATGTAAAATTGTGAATTTTAGTGCCACAAGGTGTTGCTTGAAGGGAGTTGTATGTGGAATATTCTGTGATACGATTCACTCATGTTCTTATCGGGTATTGTTCGGGTGTACTTTTCAGAGAGACCTTTATGAACTCATTCTGGAGACTAACAAGGATTGTGTGGAGCTTTGCAAACCTGGTGTTAGCATCCGAAAAATACACGATTATTCGGTAATACTTCAACTGTCTTCATCATAATTTACCTGCTTATATGTAATTCAAGTGTTTATGCTGATGTATATCAACAATGCCTCTTTTTTGTCCGTTTAATTTTTGTCCCCTTCATTAAAATACAAATAGTATGTCAGTCTCCTTCTCTTAGTTCTTTGATTCCATCTACACATTTATTAAACTACAGAGCCAAACAGATTTTGCATTTCTGCCCATTAATTGATTCTGAAATTTTTCTACCATGTCTATCTTCCAATGTATAGTACACCCGTATGGGCCCATCTGTAAGCCTTTACAAAAGGCTGTTTTTATTTCGAAGGCAAATGGTTGGGCAGTATCGTCCAATTTATATGTATTTTCACTTCTCCAGATCTTGGATATTATTCTTTTCATGTAATGGAAATTAAGGTTCTCATCCATGTTTAATGGCATTAGGTTGATAAGTTGCAAAATGGATTTAAAGATATTGGGCTATTGAAGAATGACAGGATTCAAAGTTATCACCTACTGAATCCAACAAACATAGGTACTCTTGGCATCCCTTTGAAGTGAATTCAAAGATTTTCTCCAACACCTATTGCGAAACCATGCATATCTGGATAGTTAGGCAATGATGTAGCATGATTTATTTATTGAGGTGTTTATAACTTTCTTTTTTTAATGTTTCTGTAATATGTAGGTCACTATTTAGGAATGGATGTTCACGATTGTTCCAGCATCAGCTGTGACCGCACCCTGGAGCCAGGTGTGGTAAGTTGACTTCTCTTATTTGTATTCTATTTTAGCGGTTTTTTGTATCTCACTGTTGCAACGAAAGAATGCCAGTATTGCTGCTAACTAATTGATTGCTTACTATTATTCTTCTCATTCATTCTGGTTTCTTTAATAAAATCACCTCGGTTCATGTGATATGGATATCTACTCTAAAATTTTCAATATGCAGGTGATTACTATTGAACCTGGAGTATATATCCCTTCTAGTCCTGATTATCCTGAGAGGTAGCTGATCACAATACTTTCTGGCTCTAGTTTTTTATTCCGTCCCTTTCTCTGTATGAACTATCTTAAACTTTTGTTTTGATTGAATGAGCTTGTTTCATTTATTTCTAAATCAGTAAGAAACATGCTATAATTCTATCTAGGCCCGCCTAATATATATGTTATATGAAAATGGGATGGTTAAATCTTTAATACACTTTTATAGGAAAACATAAAGAATATTTATGACTAGTAACTTGTTATCAGCATGAGAAGCTGGCTCATGGTTTTTCGGAATACAGATATGTTGGGTTATTTGCCTTAGTTTTATACCTACAACAAGCTATGTGTATATTTTTTTATTTTTTTTGCTGGCTGTTTCAAAGTTTGAGTAACAGAAGGAAGTGTCAGAAGACTTCATGTTTATCTGCTCATCATGTAGAACGTATAGCACGTAATACTGTAATATAACACCAGGCTCTGGCCGACCACCACTTTCTTAGACTATCCTTAAAAAAGCACCACTTAGATAACAATAAAACTATCCCGATTGCACTATCAGCAGAAACTTAGTCCTAGCTCCTAACAGAGTGTGTTTGTGTCTTCTGCTAAATCATGCATTCATGGCTCAGGTACCAAGGCATCGGGATAAGAATCGAAGATGAAGTTCTTATTACGGAATCTGGTTATGAAGTAAGTGTCCATGTCTTTTGCGGTTACCTCTGCTATTGTAAACTTCTGATTTAAGTTATTCTTTTCATGCAATCGACAAATACAAAAACAAATTAAACTCAAGCACACAAGACTTAGCTGTGCACTTGTTTTGCTATGTCCAGTTTGGTATGGGTTATAAAGACTGTATTCTTGTATGATATAGGTTCTTACGGGATCAGTACCAAAAGAAGTACAGCAAATCGAGTCCTTGATCAACAAGTTCAGCTGAGGAGTGGAAGGCGAGGCTCATACCATAATGCGAACCACTTCTCATCTGATGATTCCTTCGATTGCCTATGTATTAGACCGATGAATGTTCGGCTGTACATTCCAATTTAAAGTTGTAGTCTCTACTGATCAACCAGAACCTAATGAAGAAGAGAGGGTGCTACTGCCCATCAATTTCCAGAAAACTACCATGTATTTCTCTTGAATTGAAAGAGCATTAAAATGCTCCATTCTATTATTTTTATTTAAAGGTAATGGCCCATCCTCATTTACTACATTTTTCATTTTCTCAGATCACATATGATAATTTAATTCAAACAAAAACTCGTAAATTGATTAGAAGCTGTTCGATCATATCAATCTCAAACTTGTTTTGCATTTGGTGAAATCAGTCTCTCCTTCCAGCTCACGGTGTTTAAGTGATTTAATGCCGATGGGCCAAGATTTTGGTTCTCTTTTATGGCATTTATCAAAACAACATGGTTTGACGTACACCTCCCCTATTCTTTGGGTCGCAAACTCATAAAGACGCCCCCAAGCAAACCAACCATTTAAATACTGAACGACCAAATATAACTTTTTATAGTCCAAAATACTAATGAAATGACATTATTGTATTATTGTATTATTCTTTAAAACAAAACTCAAATAAGTGGGACATTTTCGTGTATTCGTGCAGTATTTTGGATTACAAGAATAAAATAATGTATTATATTTAGTAGCACCTTTTAAATAAGAGATCGTCTTCTGTAACATGTATGGCAGTTCTAATTCAGACAAAAAGCAAATGTTAATCTTCTCACTTATATGTGTGATCATTACATGTTTTGTTTTGATCTTATCATTTTTCGAAGTATATTCTTTACATATTAAGCATTATCATTCAGTGTATTATTGTTGATCTTCCCATTTTCATGTCTAATCATTATCTATTATGTGTTGATCTTATCACTTTCAAGCCTGCTCTTTTACATATTAAAATTTTGAGACCAATTGAGACAAGTTTCAATTGAGAAGAGTAATCATCCTTAAATTAGGAGTTTATGATTTGATGCATCTATTTTGCACTCTTATGTTACTATTTAGTATTTACATCTCATCTCTTCTATCAACTTTCACTTAAGCCAAACTTGCTGAATTTTATTTACAATTTGTCTTACATATTACTATAATAAATCTAAAAGTCATGAAAATATTTGTCATTGAGGCATAGGATGGTAAATGTATATATATATTTGTCCCTGTGTCAGCCCAAGTGCTTGTTGATTATTTTTGGCCATAGATATGTGTACTTTATTTGTTTATGGTTACACGGGCATGTAGAATGATGAAAATTGAAATGAGTAAGGTCAATTGTCTGTTTTAAGAGAATAAGACTGCCAACTACTTTGAAGATTTCACAATAAAGGCGCTTCAACAAATCCAGGGTCGGACATATAAATTTTGTTATGATGGTTTATAATTTTATATAAATAGTAATTTACAAAAAAAAAATCAATTTTTTTTTTAAAAAAATACATCTATAAAAAATGTCATGTGACCTGCCATGCAATTAATGTGTATTAACTTTGGATCTGTTTTGGAGAGGGAAAAGAGGTAATTTTCACATCATATCATACCATTTACCCTTTTAAATATCATATCATTAGTATGTTATGTTTTTTAAAAATTCATATGATATAATCATCTATATGAATATGAGAAAATAGGAAGTACAATTGTTGTATTATTGTATCACTATTCACTAATGATAGTCAACAAACCAATCATATTTTATCTCTGCACAATCTTACGTGGTGCAACTGTGGTATAAAATAATTTTGAGAAGGTTTTCTGTGAGACCAATTTCAATTGAAACAACGAACAACCGTTGATATATATTCTCACTTTTCAAACCTGACATTTTGCCTATTAATTATGATTATCCACTATATCATTGTTGTTTTATCACTTTCATTTATAATTTTATCAATTTCACATGATTATAGTGAGATCGATCGGTATCAATAGATAACATGTATATATAAACAATAAAAGTGAAGCGGATATGATAGCCAATGGGTTAGTAACTCCTGATTGCCCACTCACATTTATATAGGTCGGCAATTTTGGTGAAATCTTCCCTACAAAATAACAGATGTTAGATATATACCTTCTTCTCACACCTAGAATAGGGAAATGAATAAAATGTTTATCTACTGCAATCATATTAATCTACTGGCATCGTTTCCACCTTTTTAACAAACGTGTATTTTAAATTAAATTTAAAATTAAAACATGTTAGACAACTTTAAAATATACTAGTAGGAGTGTTTGGTGATTAGCTGATAGTTGTTAACTGTTAGCTGATTGTATTAGCTGATTTGACTAGTTGATTGAATTGGCTGATTTTATATAAGTGTTTGGTAAATTAGCTGATAGTTAATATCTGTTTGTTTAAAAAATAAGGTAAAATGACATTTAAGCACCTACTTATATTGCATTTGTAAACCACTTTATAAATAGCAATAAACTTTTAATATAATTTAAATTATCAGAAGATATTATATGCGAATTATAAAAGATGAATATTATAATATTTTACAAATATATTATATATTTTTGGTCTTTCGAACTAATTAAAATTGATTCATAAAAACATAAAAAATCTAGTAATATTAAAATTTATCTTTAACCAAGAAAATATTAAAATGGAATAGGAATCTGCGTAAAACTATTTAAACTTTGGAAGTAAGAATGTAGTGAAAGATTTTTTATATTTTTTTTGAAAATGTACGTGAAAGAATTTATGTAAGGAATACGTAAAACTTTGGAAGCAAGAAATTTATTTTTTTTGAACGTAAAGCAAGAATTTTAATATAGGGGAAAAATTTGTAAAAGATTTGCAAGCATAAAAAAAAATTAACGTAACAAGAACAAACTTGTACAGGTAAATAACCAAAAAAAGAAAGGGTATAAAATGAAGTAGAGTAACAAGAACAATTAGCTGTTTCAGAAAGATTTTTTTTTTAAACGTTTTTAAAATTAGCTTTTTGGACCCAAATAGCTAATCCAAATAACTCTTTACCAAACACTTTTATTAGCCTTTTGAGTTGGTCAAATAACTATTTGATTTCAAACGACTAATCTTAGCCCAAAAAACTCTTCCCCAAACAACTCATATTATACTTTTAAATATTAAAATTTACATCAACCTACAAATAAAGTTGAAGAATTGAATAGTATGTTCTATAGTGCGGCAATTGGACCCGTACTACGGTCTACGGAAGTGTAGAATGTTGAAATCTTGTGAAGTTTTGCATTACCGCCTTTAATTTCATTTTTTCACGAGTATTATAACTTTATCGATATCATAATAAATATGTGAGAAATTATCAATTCATAGTAAATTTATAATATGACGGTATCATCTAAATATCGTTAAATAATACTACATGTCAACATTCATCATGATACAACATGTGGTTGTGAAAATTACAACACTTCATCCTTTAACAAGGAGTCACGTATTAATCAGAGTTTTAATACATACAATTCAAAACATATGCAACTTTTATTTCCTCATTTTAGATTAATCAGAGTTTTAATACATACAATTCAAAACATATGCGTATTAATCAGAGCTTTAATACAAAAAAAATATGCAACTTTTATTTCCTCATTTTAGATTAATAAACCTCAACAAATTAGTTGAGCGATGGAGATGAAAATGTGGTTGCATTTGCGGTGCTGCCTAATTAAGATGAGAGGACGGGTCTTCGTTTCCCAACCTAATTGGCCAATCAATACGCACATTAATTGGGATGGATTCAAAACACCCATTTTCAGAAATTAATTAATTCCATTATTTCTTCCTTATCCCCAACCACTCCCCTGCTTCCATTATTTGTCCGTTTCACATTTATCATTTTAACAAACACTGGTTATAGATTTATAAAATCCATTCAATTTTTTTATTATAAATATTTGTTGTAAATAATTTATACCATAATGGAAAGACGGGGAATATAGAAGAGATTTTTATTGAATGTATAAAACTAAGGTGTGAAGCATTCCTGTACACCACTTAATTTCAAGGTCTATTGTGTGATCGGGTTGAATCGAAATTAGGAGATAAATAAATCCGAACTTTTACCTATTTTACATTTGACTGTTTTTTCACATGTTAAATTTAATTATGTAGTGAAAATTAAAATTTGTGTCAATTTTTGGTTAAGAGAGAGTATTGAGTGAGACCTGTTCATATGGAGACCAAGGGACAAGGAATTGAGCATTTATCGTTTTTGCTTGATTTTTTAGTCCGTTTGATTGATTTTTCAGTCAGTTCCATTGAGCATCTTTGTTTTGCCTTGATTTTTCAGTTCATTTGATCTTTCATTCAATTTTCTTGATCTTTCAGTCAATTTCCTTGATCATTCCTAATTCTTGGTACATTACTGTTATTTTGTAGAAATCATACCGAAATTCAGTCTTGAGTCAGTGTATGTGAACATCCTAGCTAAATTCTAACAGCGGCGACGGGGTTAAAGTTCGCTAATGACAACTTCAACTGATAACCGTCTCTTATAGTGTTTGGTGTTTGTTGAGATAAGTCTCAAAATAAAAATTTGTATGTCTTTAATTACTCAAAACGGGTCTCAAAATTTTCAATTGTTTTATAATATATTAACTCAGAGAGAAGGGAAAAAAGAAGAATCAAATAACTGCTTTCGACTTTTCAACAATTCAGAATTGAGTCGCAAGTTGTCATTCTAGTATTTCCAGAAAGCACACATGATCGATTTCCTTTGTGGCTTGGGAAAATGCATGGTTAACAATGACGCTGTAACTGACGGGAGTTTTAAGCCTACTACTTTTTTAATGCACGTAATGTTTTCCCATTTCCATAATTTCCATCCATCATTATGTACCCGTTTAAGAAAAGGAGATGTTAGGCAAGCAAAAAAAAAATTTAAACTGTAATTTTGCATCATAGTACTTTATAAAAAATGCTTCTAATAAACTTTTACTATTTTTATCCCTATACGTACTCTTATAATCTTGGATCCGGATCTGAAGTTGATCATAAATATATATAAAAGTATTAAGTTGGACATGAGCAAAACTTTCAATCGATTGAAATGGAAGTTTGTCGGTGTGTCATATTGACTTAGTTGCGGTTCCTCTACATATTGTTGAGCTAATTTTCGTTCATATTTGAGTATTTAATCAAGAAATTAGTGGCTAGCTAGCTATGTTCAAAGATAAATAATAAATTCAAGAACATAACCGTCGTGTGGTGAAATTATGTTTATAACCATAACCGCCACATTTAATAAATTATATTAAAAAAATGATCATAATAACTTGTACAAGTCATATAGTGCTAATGGCAGTTTAGTAGTTTCCGCCACATCCAAGGGCAATCTCCCAACGCAACACCTATATTAGCACCCGCCCCAAAGCAGCAGGAAGCCGCAGTCACACTCAAAAAACACTCCCAAACCCAAACAAAAAAGAAATCCACACACAGTCACACAGTAGCTCCGACCAAGATGTCGCTGATCACGGAGGAGATCCGAGCGAGCGCGACGGAGTTCTACACCGGCGACGAAATCTGCCAGGAGAAGTCCCGGTTCCTGCTCAGCGAAATGGGGCTCCCCAACGGCCTCCTCCCGCTCGCCGACATGGAGGAGTGCGGCTACGTGAAGGAAACCGGCTTCGTGTGGCTCCGGTCGAAGAAGAAGACGGAGCACAAGTTCCAGAAGATCAGCAAGCTCGTCCAGTACGCCTCCGAGGTCACCGCCTACGTCGAGCCGCACAAGATCAAGAAGCTCACCGGCGTCAAGGCCAAGGAGCTTCTCATGTGGGTCACCATCAGCGAGATCGTCATGGATCACCCCGACAAGAAGACCGGAAACATCCACTTCAGGACCCCGGCGGGCCTCGCCAGGTGCTTTCCGGTGGACGCGTTCGTGGTTGAGGAGCCGGAGAAGAAGGTGGCTGACGGCGGCGCTGTGGTGGTTGACGGCGGTGCTGTGAAGAAGGTTGAGGAAGAGGCCGCGGCCAACAAGGGATCTGCGGTGGAGGTGAAGGAGGTTTGATTTGCAGGATCCGAAATTTGGTGGAAATAATTAATGCTGCTGTTGATCTAAATTAAAATCCATGTTTAATTTGTGTAAGTTTTAAAAAGTTGTTGGTTATGTTTACTGAAATGTTTATTTTCAGTTTACGAGATTATGATCAACTACTTGAAGTTTGATGTTTTTAAGCAATATTAAGATTACTTGATCATATATATATGATGAAATTATTAATTAATTATGCTTCATATTAATTAAAATCTATATGTTTTGGAATAGAAAATGTTCCAAGAAATATGTTCCATTTCTCTCATACAACTACCAATGTGAACAAACATCCAAAATCGTTTTCAAGAGTAATGGATTGTTCATATTGCCTGCCATATGCACCAACAAAAACTGGAGAAGCAATTAATTATGATGGTAATAGGGTTTATATTGAGCTGTGGGGGCAAAAAATCATTTCAATTGATGTGCACGTATCGGAAATGTCATTATTTATTTTAATTCCTCTAGTATTTTTAATAATGTCTAATTGTCAAAAACATTAATTAAATATAATAGTGAACTAGAAAAATTTAATATTCAGAAAATATTATGTTGTGAAAATTAATACACAGATATTTGATATTATAATTTAATACTTCTATACTACTTTTGAGCTTATAATTGCAAAATATGACATGAAAAAATATATATTATTAAAAAAATGGAGAGTTAATCAAGCACATAGCTATTTCTTGGCATTCAAAACTAGTGCTATCAAATAATAATAATAAATCGAATGTGCTCACTTACTTTTGCTATCTATTTCTTGGATGAATAGAGCAACATATTTGTATTAGAAAAAAGAAAGAAATAAATTCACCTATAGGGGGAAAGTACCAAATTTTCATACTTGGACCATTTGCGCGACCAACCAATGCAGAATTGCACAACCCTTTTTTGGGCCACCCTTTCTCATTTCTAGTACACGATATTTTGATTCTCTAAATGAATCTCACACTAATTATTATCAAAAACAACTCACACTAGTAGTATTGAATTCTCATTCCATATATTTTACTATTTAAAATATTTATCATCAAGTTTGATATTATATTCCAATAAATATATATGAACGAGTTAGATTAATTGTTATTCAAATATACAAATTCTCATTTGGAACCTGTCTTTACAAAGATCAAGTACTATAAGAGACCATTATCGGTTGAAATAGCCATTGACAAACTTCAACCCTGCCACTGTTGTTAGATTTTAGGATGTTGGTGTCGCTAGAGCTCCACCGGCTCACATGGACTGATTTGAGACTGAGATTTGGTATGAATTTATACGGAATAACAGTAATGTACCAAAGATTAGGAATGATCGAGGAAGTTGACTGAAAGATCAAAAAATTTGAACGAAAGATCAAATGAACTGAAAGATCAAGGCAAAACAAGAATGCTCAAGGAAACTGATGAAAGATCAATCAAACTGAATAAAAGATCAAGCAAAAACTGTAAATGCTCAATCCCTTGTCCATTGGTCTCCACAAGGACAGGTCTCACCCAAGACTCTCTCATTTAAATATTAAATTATATATAATGATGTTAATTAACATGTAATACCTATTAAACGTAATTATTCATATTATTAGTAAACATATTGATTTTCTGATATACCCATTATAATATATATTTAAAATTATATGTTATATAATGAAGTTAATAAAATTTTAAATGAAAGTATTATTATTTTAAAAACTTAATAAAAATAATACTTAGGATCATTATAGCTAGGATGACGAAACATGGGCTGTACATGTGGCTTTAAAAGTGGTGATGAAACACAGCTAAAAAATATTAGGGTATAGTTAACTTTTTCTAGACTGCAAATATATTGAAAATGATCATATATATTTCAGTTCATTTCAATTTTGTTCAGTTCATTTTATCTATATTTCAATTCAGCTCGGTTTAGATGAGTTCTGATATATTATTTCAATTATTATTCATTGGATTTTGATTCAATTTAAGGGGTGATTATTATTGAATCTAAATATATTCAGATGGTTACTGTTCCACATCTATTTAGGATTTTGCTGTTTGTTTAGGTATCAAAATCCGAATCCAAACTTTATTCGAAAAGAAAGAACTCTTCTTAATTTTTAAAGACCTCCTATTCCAATTGGGTTTAACATTTTAAAAATTCCAAACTCCTATATATATAGCGGGCTCCTGGTATCAATTCTAAGAACACGATCGATTGACATACATGGCGAACCAGAAGATATCCGAACCCAAGAAAACGTTCGACGAGGGATGGCCCCTGATGGAGGCCGGCATCGACAAGCTCAAGGTCATTCTAGAAGGCCGCGTCGACTCCGACAATAACTTCACCTCGGAAGAATATATGTTTCTGTTCACAACCATCTACAACCTCTGTACCATTAATGTAAAGAACCAGAAAGATATTGTTGATTACAGCATGGAACTGTACACGAAATACAGGGAGACGTTAGAAGAGTACGTATCCTCGACGGTTTTGCCCCTCCTGCGTGAGAAGAACGGCGAGTCCGTGCTGAGAGAGCTCGTTCTGAGATGGCCCAACCATAAAATCATGGTCCGATGGCTTTCGCGCTTTTTCCACTACCTCGATCGCTACTATATCACGCGTAAGAACCTTCCTACACTGCACAATACCGGAATCATCCCTTTCAGAGACCTAGTGTACAACGAGTTGAACGGAAAGTTCGCCGGCGCGGTTATATCACTGATCGACCTGGAGCGCGACGGCGAGAAGATCGACCGCGCCTTGCTCAAGAACGCCGTTGACTTTTTCGTCGGGATCGGAGTGGTGCAAGCGAATGACATGGAGTTTTACAAGAATGATTTTGAGAAGGCCATGATTGACGACACCGCTGCTTATTACTCCCGGAAAGCTTCCGCCTGGATCGTGCAGGATTCTTGCCCGGAATACATGGTCAAGGCCGAGGAGTGCCTGAGGCGAGAGAAGGACAGGGTGGCCCACTATCTTCATTCGACGACCGAAATCCCGTTGCTCGAGACGGTTCAGCACGAGCTGTTGACCGCGGTTTCGTCCCAGCTGCTCGCGTATGAGAATTCCGGCTGCCTGAAACTGCTCGAAGACGGGAAAACCGACGATCTGTCTAGGATGTACCGGCTCTTCTCGAAGATTCCCGGCGGCCTGGATCCGGTGGCTCTCGCGTTCAAGAACCATGTCACCGCCGAAGGTATGGCTAAGGTGAAGCTAGCTGCAGACAGTGCGGCGAACAGAAAGAAGGAGAAGGATCACGTGGTCGGTTCGAATGAGCAGAATTTCGTCAGGGACCTCATCGAACTCCACGAGAAGTATCTCGGATACGTCGAAAAATACTTCATGAGCCACACTCTGTTCCACAAGTCACTCAAGGAAGCCTTCGAGGTTTTCTGCAACAAGGCCATCGCCGGCCACTCCACCGCGGAGCTTCTCGCCACCTTCTGCGACAACACCTTGAAGAAGAGCGCCGCCGAGAAGCTGAGCGACGAAAATATCGGAGATACCCTTGACAAGATTGTCAGCCTGCTCGTGTACATCAGCGACAAGGACATGTTCGCAGAATTCTACCGGAAAAAGCTCTCGCGCCGCCTTCTGAACGACAAAACCGGCAACGACGAGGACGACAGAAGCCTTCTGACCAAGTTCAAACAGGCGTACGGCGGTCAGTTCACGTCAAAAATGGAAGGCATGGTCACTGATATGACGCTGGCTAGAGAAAACGGCTTCTCTCAGTATCTGGAAGAAAACCCAAAAGCACACCCAGGTTTAAGCTTTTCCGTTTCCGTCCTAACCACCGGATTCTGGCCGACGTTCAAATCTGCAGATATTAACCTCCCTTCCGAGATGGTTAAGTGCGTGGAAACTTTCCGAGAATTCTACCAAACCAAAACCAAGCACAGAAAACTCACCTGGTTATTCTCCATGGGAACCTGCAACATCGACGCCAAATTCGACGCGAAAAAATTCGAGCTCGTCGTCACCACTTATCAGGCAGCGGTTTTGCTGCTCTTCAACGCATCCAACAAGCTGAGCTTCGAAGAAATAATGACGCAGCTGAACTTGCCGGAAGAAGATGTGGTGAGGCTGCTCCACTCGCTGTCGTGCGCCAAGTACAAGTTCCTCACCAAGACGCCGGAGACCAAGACGGTTTCTCCGACCGATGTGTTTGAGGTGAATCCCAAGTTTACCGACAAGGCGAGGAGGATCAAGGTTCCTCTGCCTCCGGTGGACGAGAGAAAGAAGGTTGAGGAGGATGTGGGGAAAGACAGGCGGTACGCGGTTGATGCTGCGCTTGTCCGGATCATGAAGAGCAGGAAGGTTTTGGCGTACCAGAATTTGGTGATGGAGTGCGTTGAGATGCTGAGCCGAATGTTCAAGCCGGATGTCAAGCTTATCAAGAAGAGGATTGAGGAGTTGATTAGTCAGGAATATCTTGAGAGGGACACACAAAACCCTAATATGTTCAAGTATCTTGCTTGATTACTTACTCTCTTATGCTAAGATTAATGTTCATGCTTGATAAAATGTTGTTGTAGTTGAGAAATTAATAATTGAATTTAAGTTTTATATATTTTGAGAACAAACCATGTTCTCACGATCTTATTTCTTACTGAATTGAACTTGTTCTCTTAACATGTTTTTGGGAATTGGTACGACTAAATTAACCCATGAACTCAACTGAACTGGACTGAACTGATATACAGATTAAATCAAGAGCGAGACCGAACGGGGTTAATAGCGACAAGAACATTATAACAAGAGGAAGAAAAATGAATGTTTAAGACTAACAATCTGAGACAAATGAAATTGGGGACAATCCAATAAATGAAACAAAAATATAATAGCAGCATCAGGAAGCCAATGAATTGGAGAACCGGAAACTACATATTATTCAAGCATAAACATGAGAAAGAGAGAACATAATATTTTTAATTGGATTCGAAAGCGGAAGCAGGGAAAGCTCTGTAAAGGCCAGTTGGAGTCTTGAAGGTGACGATGTTTTCGCCGACGACATTGACCTCCGTGACGGTGATCCACATGAAGAGCTCCTTGGCCTTGATTCCGGTGACTTGCTTCAGCTTCTTTGGCTCAGCATAGGCTGTGATTTCGGTTCCAAAATGCGCGAATTTGCCGATCTTGTCGAACTTGTGCTGCTTGTTCTTCTTCTGCCTGAGCCAGATGAACCCTGTGCCCTTCACAATGCCACATTCTTCTATGTCCTCCAGAGGAAGCAGCCCACTGGGGATGCCGAGCTCCTTGAGAAATGATCTTGATTTTTCCTGGCATATTTTGCCTTGGTATATTTCTGCTTCTTCTGTGAATATCAAAGACATTTTTTCTGATATTTGGGATCTTTAAACTTAATTTATAAATTTATTTTGATGGATTTGTGCATGGGAATTGAGATGTAATGCATTGGGTTATATATAGAAGTGTTTTTTTTATGAAAAGGAATTAAATTTGTCTCAGTCAACACTCCAACATTCCATTTTGAGTAACCTCAACCTGTACTCCATGCAGTCAACGGTTTGAACTAGTCTGTGTACTTTCCACACAGAATTTTCATTACCAATTTAAACGATTGTGCAAAACTTAAAACTATCCAAACTAAAGCAAAACGTGTCTAATATGTATGCTCATAAACCTCTCTCTCCCAATTGTGTTTTTAACTTGACTTAAGAAACCACAATTTCTTTTCATGATAAAAACACATCTTAGATGATTAATTTTCTATGTTTTGAAGAATTGAATAAAAATTCTTTAATAAGTTAATTTTATGGGATGTGACTGAAAGTGACACTAGAATTTTGGTACGAAAATCAATATTATTTAAAGGTTGCAATCCCTATTATACAAATTGGAGTCATTAATTTTTTTATAATTTTTTTAAATGCTCATGGTAGTATTGACTGAATAGGACCAGCTATTTTCGTCAATTTGAAAAAGGGGCTTGCTATATGTAAGTACATTTTTCTCATGCATGTCAGTTTTTTTAACTCAAAATAAAAATGTATGCTTGAGATATTATGGTACATTTTGGATATACAAGAGAAAAATGGACTTTCATATAGCAAATTGAGTTTCGGAGGTTGGAAATGGGGCAAAATAGTAGTATTTTTTAGTTCTAATGCATTTTGGCACACACTAAAACTTATTCTTAGTTTGATGAAGTCTCTAGTATCAATTGCTAATAAGACTCATTAGTCCACAAAATTTCACTAATTGCATCCATGTTGAACCTGCCACTTTAAAGCGTGAGCTACATGATATTTGACTTATGAATACAAAGAATTACGTGTACAGCAATTAAACGACCTGTTTTGACCATGCTTTGACTCTAAAATAATCTTGAATTGAAAGCCTCTAACTTTGCAATGTTAGTCCAAAATTTACAGCCTCGAGCGCTCAAATCATTCACAAAATCTAAGCTATCACGAAAACCCGAAAACTTGACTAATCTCATATGATGATTAATAACCATGGAATTAACTCGTGTTAGCTAGATCTAAGTAGAATTTTAATTTAGACGCCCTGAGTTGTAAGCCATGTTTGCTTGACCTCATTTTTGTTTAAGTGAAAGGTTAATGTATTGAAAAAATGATTCGGTATGGCTGAATTAACCTGAATTTCATCACATTATATTTTCATTGAACTGGACTGATCTACCAAACACCCCTGCCATGCGGGAAAAAAAACACTGAGACCATTCAATATATTTTCATCTATTAACATAATTAAAATTATATTATATATAGTAGAGCTAGTTGAAACATCTCTAATGGTAGATTACATTCTCAACATATTTTAAGCAAATGGACATCACTGATAGTGGATTAAATTGCAAATCATTCACTGATATAAAACCAAACCAAAAACATTCATTCAGCAAATGCAAAAACTATCCAAAGGTTGAGCATTAAAGACAACTCAGGAACCTTAACATGAAACTCCACATTATGTTTGGAATCCCAGTTGCTCTATGAAGCAGCAGATTCGAAGAGAGCAAAAAGGATCATCAGGAGATCTATCAAGAAGTACCAGCAATCTATCGTGTAGCCTATAACGAAGACCTAAACTATATTTGGTACCAAAAAAATGAACAATCAAGTGTTTCCATCTCCCAATCAGCCAAAAAGCATTACCATCCAATTCCGATACCTTCTACTCTAGTCTATGTTTAGTACCACTGAGGTAGACCTGGGATTGGAAACCAACCACTTTCCATCGATCCAATCCTGGTGCAGCCTCAACCGACTAGCCTTAATATCCATTTCATCATCTGTTGCACTGAAATAGACGGCATATTTCTGATCCTTGAGAACTTTGGTGATCACACCACCCCACCAGCATTCATTGTACATGGCATCTACCTTCTGATTTAGACTGAAGAGCTTAACAGGTGAAGTTTGCGGTGGCTGTGGTCTTATGTTTGGACCGTCAACCTCTTCCCTCAAGTACTCTGTGTTGTCTTCGTTTTTAAGGCTGAGGTACTGCACCAGATAGCTGCCATTGCTTAACTTCTTGACAACGGTGGCGGAAAGCCAGGCACCTTCAAATCCCTCCTCGTCGGTTTTGACTTCCACTTGTGCTCCTTTGTAGAAATTCCACTCCTCAACTGCTTCCTTTTCAACAGGTTTAGAGACTTGCTGCAATATTCCATTAGGATTCATCATACTAATTATTGTAAGCATGATTATCACCATCATAACTAGAGACTTAAATGTTCACATTCAGGAAGTTGAAATTCCAAGAAACTGCATCACAGAATTGACTAACTCCAGGCACATAGGTAACTCAACATTATCTCAGTTCAGTTAATATCTCAGTATAGTCTTCGAAAACGCTATACCTTTGCAATTGACAGAAGCTCTACTAAACAATTTCAACAACATATAAGTGCAACACCGGATAACCACAGTTAGAAAATAAACAACAAAAGGCTTCAGAGTTCAAAGCTAATAGGCGACCAACTTCAGCAACTGAAAAAACTCCAAATTAATATAGGCTACATATATACTTTCTGTTATTTATCAAGATTTTGTTATTCAATCTGCACAAAACAGTTGAAATGATAGTAAATTTGTTAGGGTTTATGAAGCCAGTGTAGTAAATCGGAGATACCTTGTCGGCGGCTGAGGCTTGTTCGGGTTGCAACGGCGGATCCCACCTCGCATTACCGATCCATTCACGGTGGATCCGAAGATCCGAAGGCTGGAACTTCCTCTGCTCTCTGGTAGGCCGGAAGAAGACGGAGAACCTCCCGTCACTCAGAACCTCAGTGATTATACCTTCCCACCAGCCGTCCTGGTGGTAGGCGTCCACGTCATCCATTAGTTTGAAGACCGGGTCCTTCTCCCGCGGCGGCGGCGGGCGGAGCTGTATGAAGTCCAGCGTCTCCGTCAGCTTGGTCCGCCCCACCTCGTCTTCCAAAATGGTGTCGTACTTCACCATAAACTTGCTTTTGTTCATCCTCCTGATCACTGTTCCCACGTACCATGATCCCCGGAAACCCTCTTCGTCGCTGCTGATTTCGACTTTATCCCCTCGCTTCAAGAAATCCATGAATTTATATGAATGGGAAAGGATTGGGTGATTGGGTGTGGAGGGTTTCAAAGCTGGTGATCGTTGTGGGTTTTGATTCAATTGAAGTTTTAGAATCCCGCCATTGAAGGATTCGTCTTTAGGAGGGTGACAATAGTTTATGTTAGTAGGGTGAAAATAGCTATATCAACCGCTTCGAATGACTAGTTCGGGGTCTTGAGATCTAGGGATGGAGTAACTCTGGCCCGACGGTAGGTTTTTGTTCGGACTTTTTTTAGTTAATTACCACCTGGTCCCAGTTGAAATTGCAGAGAGAAAGTATCACAAATATTATGGAAGGTGGAAGGGAGAGTTAGAAGGTAGAACCATTCACTGGAAGTCATGGAAAAGCATCACCAAGTCAAAAGTTGAGGGAGGATTGGGTGTCAGGTATGCTCAGGGCATGAACCAGGCTCTTCTGGCAAAACATGCTTGGAACATAATCAGAGACTCTGACTCTCTGCTGGTTAAAGTGTATAAGGCAAAAATACCTCAAAAACGCAGATTTCAGGAAAGTCCAAGCTAGACCAGGAGACTCTTGGGGGTGGAGATCAATAGTTGGAGCTAAAGGTCTAATCACAAACCAGTTAGGGTGGAAAATTAACAATGGAAAAAGGGCTGGGCTCTCAGAGCAGTGGATTCCAACAGCAAACAATAATCTGGAAAACAGCAATGTGATCACACAAAATACTGACCTCAAAGTGGAACATCTCATACAAGAAAATGGAAGCTGGAGAGGTCCTCTGGTCAGAGCTATCTTCTCCTCTAATCTAGTTCCTCATATATTGGCTATCAGAATCCCAGCAAATTCCCCTAACCCTGACATCCCCATATGGACTGGAAACAGAGATGGAAAGTACTCTGTTAAAAAAGGATACCATATGGCCATGTCAACAATTGGATGTGCTGACCTGAGCAGGAAAAACCTATGGAATAAGATCTGGAACTTGAAAGTCCCTTACAAGTTGAACATTTTTTTGTGGAGGATGCTCAGTAAGGCCTTACCAACTGCAGTTAACTTGCACAAGAGGAAGATTATAGATTCTCCAATATGCACCAGATGTTGCAATTATGAGGAGAATGAGATGCACATCTTTCTACATTGTAGAGAAACCAAGGTGTTATGGGATTCATCCCCAGTTAAGCTAGAGGAAAATAACCTTCAGGAATGGAACTTCTCAAATTGGTTTCAGCAATGGCTTGAAAGGACCTCATCATTGGAAAACATCAGAATGGTGGCTTTTCTTCTTTGGGAACTATGGGTGCAAAGAAACAAAAAAGCAATGGAAGGAGTTAGACTCAACCCGGCCTCTTGCACACAGATAGCTCTAGCGAAATTTATGCTATACAAGAGACAAGAACAAGTGGGAGTTGAGTCGGTGCAACAACAAAGGTCAGAGCCACAGCTGGTGGAAATCATCAAGAGACCGTTGTACATGACTGGTGAGGATTTCTTGTCACATCAGGAAGCCCTAGTAATGGTGGATGGATCCTTCCAAAAGAGGAATTCATTAGGCACTGCAGCGTGGACAATTAGGATTGACAACCGCACTGTTACAGGATCGGATTTTTTCATCAGCAACTCCCCTCTCCAAACTGAGACTGAAGCTTGCTGGAGAGCCATTAAAGCAGCGGAAAGGGCAGGAGCCCTAGGCATCCGACTGCTCACGGATTCGTCTGAACTTGTGGCGGCACTCAAAGATGTTGAGTCAGCGCCCTGGGAGATTCAAAGTACTGTGGAAGAAATCAGAAAGCTTCTTCAGTACTCTTTCCTCTCGTCGAAGTTTATGAAAGTTAATAGATATATCTTAGTTAAGGAGCACAATGAAGCCTTAGGGCTAAACCGAATTATGTGTAATATGCATGGTTTTTAATTTTTAATATAAGAGTTATTTCAAAAAAAAAGTGAGAGAAATGAGTGGTGGGGATTGAAAGATTTAGACCATAAAAGGAAAGTGTGCACCTTCTGGTGTGACAGACTAATAAGGAAAGTGTGCAGTTTCTGCTAGGACGGATGAAGTAGTTTCTTATCCAGTTTGTACAGATTAAATTTAGCATATACATACAATGCTTCTAGGCTTTATATATGAATCTTGTAATCGGTCTATCAAAAATTATGATGTCATCGTCATCATCCCCTTCCTCTTCTCCGATTTGGAGATCATAGTGGTGAGATCTTAGAGTTAGTGGCGAGAATGGTAAGAGTTCGCGGCGAGGTTTGAAGATGCAAAAGTACATCTCTATAGTAATGATTGTTGGGATTCGAAATTGATTTGGGCTCAAACGCGTGTTTGAAAGTTTTTTTGCACAATCCGTGAACAAAGAATGTGGCACCATTCTCCAAAATCCAGCAAGCATCAGCCACATCGAAGAACCGACTTCAAATGACTTTGGTGTCGTCAACATCCTCTACTATGCTTTCGCCATTAGTATGGGACCCGTGAATTTTGTTGCGGTGTCATCGTGTAATCGAACACACCATCATAAATATCGGTAAATCTGACAAAATTATTTATCCATACTCTCACTGATCTCTGCAGCTCTTTGCTCTACAGTCCCAGTTCCTTCTCCCAGGTTTCACGAACACTCATGTTCACACTTCCCAACAGCTCTAACTCCTCTCGATCGGATGAATGACGACGGGAAAACTTCATCTCTATCGTACTAGAGACACTAACTTCGAGATGATGTGAGGCATCAATTTTATTTTTATTTTTTGTATTAAAAATAGTGAAAGTACATTAAGCCCTAGAGAAAACATAAGTTATAATGGAGATGACCACAGGTCATAAAAACTCAATCTGAAATTGTTGGGGTAGATACGTTGACTTTATTTAAAGGTCGAAACCGGTTCATTTTGGAAGTTTTAGGGGTTATAAAAATGTTCTGAATTCGGATACTATTAAAAACTAAACCTAATCCGCCAAAAAATGTAAGTATCTAACTAGGTTCATCCCCATTCTAAATTCATAGGGTCAAATTTCAGATTCATATAAAAAGGGATTTAACGTGTTCATGGATCTAAATTGAATCCTTAGTGAATCCATTTTTTTAATCTTACTTGATGAAATTTCCCAAAAAAATAACAAAGCTTGATGTCCATCATCAATAAATATCCTAGTGAAATTTATAGTTAATCACCATTTCTAAAATATCGTTTACGAATCATATAATAGATTATGAATCCATAGTAACTTATGGATTCGATAGTGGCCATATAATTTATGTATGTTTTCGATGAGATTATCAAGAAGTATAAAATATGACATAGTATAGGTGGTTATGGGATGCAGTATTGATTTTATACATACTTATTTTCTTCCACTAAAAAGTTGTTTGTAATCTCAACTTTCCACGCTTTTCCATTTTCCAAATCTTTACTATAGCGCTTTGCATTTGATCATTCAAATACTATAGGGAGTCCCATTTTATTGAGGCCTCTCTTTTGGAGAAGAGTTTCACCCTTCTTACCGAGACCATCCCTCGCCTTAAAGACTTTGACTTCGGCTACTATGAAGGCGGTGTGATCATGTTGCCCGGAGTATGGCATTGAGAACAACTTAAACACCTCAAAACCTTTATTGATAATGGTTATGGAGAGATGTGGAAGATTGAGGAATGGAACCTCAATGCTTTTGAGTAGATGGTTGATGGTTTGAGCGAGGATGATTACTCTAATATGAAATTACCAAAGAGGGCCTCATCACTCATTGATATAGTAGTATATGAGAAGATCGATGGTAGTGAATGTCCAACTTCTGAAAAAATTGATGACGCCTTGGAGAAGATGAACAATAGGCGCACATGAGGCCTTCAAAAGTTGGAGAAGGCATGTCTACATGGATTCACAAGAAAAAAATGTTACCTAGTACTGCTCCAAACTCTGGGGATAAAGTCAAATAGTACATTTTCAAAGTGAAGAATGTGAAGTTGATGATGCTCAAGTTGAGAACTCTTGACCGCAAGGATTTGGAGCAAACATAACTCTCCAAATGAGTCATTAGTTTGAATTCGAATTTCGGATTGGCTTTTGTTTAGGGTTGTTCAAGGGTAATGGAGCACCTTGCTAAGAACGTGTATGGCTTGCTAAATGATCTGAGTGAAGCAGCAAAGGCTTCAAGAGCTTGAAGAGAAGGAGTCCTACTGTCTCATCATGGTCCATGGAATTTCTAAATAAATGTGTTCCATATAGAAATTAATTATATTATTTTTTATTAATTAATATATATAATAATATTATTAATATAATTATATTGGGGCGGGTCGGGTATGGGGAGGGTATAACGGGGATTGGGCGGGTTGGGGCGGGGATGAGGCGGATGATGTATAAAATCCATCACCGCCCCATGACCCATGACGGGTTGTGATTTCATCCCCATCCCCGCCCCATTACCCATCAACTTTTTCCCATTCTCGTCCCAAACCGGTGCAAATGGGGCGGGTCACCACCGAAACCCGCCCCAGTGCCATCCCTAGTTCCATATATGTAAACAATTATCTTTATTTCTTTCCAATTTTTTCTTATTAAATTTTAGTTATTGTATTTGAATAAATATGAGCAGTGTAGGAAATCATTGTAGGAAATCATTGAAATCAGATACACTAACTGCATCTTTCATGTGCCTGACCAGCACATCAAGAACCTCGTAAACACATTCTATATGGGAACCTATTTTATCTCCAGCAACAAAACAGCATATCTGATTCTGCAGCTCTACCCAGCTCCTACCAGTTTCCTTCTTATTCCCCATTTTTCTCATCACTTTCCGGGCTGCTGCAAACTCTCCCCAGTTACCGTCATCGGCGTATAAGTTCGACATGGTCACGTATGTCCCTGCAACACTAGGCTTCAGCTCCAGCAGCCGAGTCACGGCCAACTTGCCCAAATCCGGGCGTTTATGCATCTTGCAGGCCCCGAGAAACACCGCCCACACACTCTCATCGGCCTGAAAAGGCATGGTGCTGATCAGCTCGTATGCATCCTCGACTTTCCCAGCCCGGCCTAGCAGATCCACCACGCACCCGTAAACCTCCTGCTCGGGTTTCATGGAGTACTCATCAACCATGGAAATGAAGTACTTCAATCCCTGCTCCACGAGGCCTGCGTGGCTGCACGCGCTCAGAACCGCCATGAACACTATCTGATCAGGCTTTGTTCCGGATTTCACCATCGCTTCGAAGATTTCCACGGCTTCCTTTCCATATCCATGGCTGCCATATCCAATCATCATAGACGTCCAGGAAACGAGGTTCTTGCAAGGCATTTTATCAAAGGCTTTGCGCGAGCTTGTGATGCTGCCACACTTGGCATACATGTCTATCAGAGCATTGTCCAGTTCTAAGTTCCCTTCAAGGCCTTTTCGAATAATGTTTCCATGGATTTGCTCTCCAAAGCTCAGCACAGCCAGATTAGCCACAGCTGCTAGGATGCTTGTACATGTGAAGCATGTTGGGCTAAAGCCCTGCGACTCCATTAAAGAGTACATAGCCAGTGACTTTTGGGAATCAGACTTTTCATATCCTGCAATTAAGGTATTCCATGTAATTGAATCTTTTTCAATCATTCCATGGAAGCATTCTTCTGCCTCGGTTAAACTGCTGCATTTACAGTACATGTCCAGCAGGGAATTCATCACAGGAATGTTCGACTCAAACCCGCTCTTGACTACTGCTGCATGGATTTGCTTCCCATACGCGCACGAACCAACTGAGCCACATGCCCTGACTATAATCGAAATACAGAATGGATTCAGCCTGGCCTCCTCCTATCAAAAATCAAGAAAATGAAACATAATTAACACTATAATACATGTATATAAAAAGTAGAGGTAAAATCTAGAGAGTAAGTACCAGTCGCATTTGTCTAAAAGCTCGAAGGGCGCCATGGCCATCATTCTTATGAGTGTAACCAGCAATCAATGTTGTCCAAGAAACATCAGTCTTGGTACTGATTTCCTCAAACAGCAAGCAAGCCTCGTCCATGGTGTCAGAGCACGTGGCGTAAACGTCCAGGAGCACATTCTCCACATAAATGCAACCCTGCATCACATGCTTGATCACCAAACCATGAACCAAGGAGCCACAAAACCGCGACTTCATTCCTTTACAAGCCTTGAGCGTGCTCGAAAACGTGTACTCGTTGGGAACCACGTCCTCGGAGTCCCTCATCATGTTGCAGAACACTCCCCACGCAGCCTTGGGGGAGCTACACAGATTGTAGCCCGATATCATGGCTGTCCATGCAACGACGTCTCTATCGGGCATTTCATCGAACACCTTCTGAGCTTCCTTGGTTTGCCCCTTGTCGAAATATGATTTGATGACGTTGGTAGCTAAAAACGAAGGGGGTTTTGCCAAAAACGGTTCGCTTATCTTGCTCGATAGAAGCGAGCTTCTGATTGCTTGGGGGATTCGGATATCATAAAAGGTGGACGCGAGTTTTCTTGAAGTCATCTCAGACGCATTTTGTTTGCTTCAGAAAACTGCTTTTTTAGGCGCCAAAGAGACTTTAAAATTTTGAATCATAACATTTCTGGAAGCCTGGAAGATGTTGTGCTTCTAATTATTTTCGTGTATTTAAGCAAGAATATCAAAAATTACCTCCAGTAAATCAATTCAGTTCAATTCAGTAAAACTGTGATTTTATGAAATTTAAGTTAATTCAGTTATGCTGATTCTTTTTTTTTCAATACATAAATTTTCAGTTCAATCCAGTTCAGTGCAACAAGAAATAAACTCGAGCAAATAGGGCTTAAGAGCCAAAAAAATAAATATAATTCAGGATGGAAAATACCAGTACAAAGATAAGTAATTCATTATTGTATAGTTTATACACACTTTTGAGGTTTTTCTTTATTCGGGTACAACATTAATTGTACAAACTACAACAGCCAAATGAGCCCAAATCCAATCTCCAGGCTGCCAATCTGAGTCTGCCTAGAAGAGATTATTTCAAGTTTTACAATGAATCTAAGTTTGTGTGCTAATTTACTAAATGTGGGAGCTACAAAAATATGCTCTTGCAAAGTGCTGACAACCTATAGATCAGTGTGGGTAAACTGTACAAGATTATCTTCTCTTCTTTCAGACAAGAATCTGGGACTTTGCAGCGCCACGGGAACATTTCTTGCGCCCGCTCTTGCTAAGAGCACAGACGCATATCTCCAGGAGATCATAGTCTTCTTCCCAGAACAGCTGTGAGGCCTTCTCGGGATTTTCTAGGAGCATTTTCGATGTTAGATATCCAGCTATTGTCCATGTCTGATAGAGGCGGGATTGCTTCCCGATGAATTTCCCATTTCGTGTATCATAGTACTCAGGCCATTTATCTGCTTGAAGCCTCTTTTCTGCCAGAGCTACTGCCCTCTGAGCTAGATCTGTTCTTCCCATCTTCATGCATGCCAATGTGAACTGCAAGAACAGCCAGAATAGGATAAGCATGTTTGCAGCAATCGTGATAAAGTGTGGATTCATTCAGAACTTAATTATGATTATGTGTGGAATTCAATTCATAGAGTAATCAAATAATATACCTGCCAAAGAAGTGTTGGCCATGATCCACCATTGTGATAAGACCAAGGTCTGCAAAGATCAACGTTGCAACAATTAAGATTATACTCGCGTAGGAGGAAAATGGCAGCAACTATACATTCCAGTAAAAGAAAACTCACGTATTCTTTGGATCGCTGCCCGTGATAATACGCCACTCTTCGTGCTCCAAAGCAGGGTAAACAATCTTGAGGGGCATGCTCCCGACAAGATCATCCCATTTATTGTCAATCAGATTCAGAGTTGCCTCGTTTTGCTTTGGAGTACCCAAAGAAGAAATAATGGACCAGAGATTTCCAAGTGTAAAGAACCTGAAGTCCATGTGAGCTGGTTGCAGGTTGCCAATGAAATAACCGCCGTTTTCAGGAAACCAATCAACCAACCAATGAGGAATTTGTTCAGGATAGATGTTAAACTTGTTAGTTGCATCTGTAGAGTACTCCTCAGTCTTATATCGATAAATTTCGTTAATTTTCTTCATATCAACCCAGTAATATTCTCTAATATGGAATGACAGTGCACTGAGTCTATTGTTAATGGCCCTAACTAGAGCTCTGGATGAATCATCCACCTGAAGCATCTCACGGGAGCACCGGAGGGCAGAGTAAAACAGGGCCTGTGGTGTAAATTTTTTGTCATGCTTTAAGTCAACTAAATATATATATGCAAGTGAAAGGCATCTAAAATAACCTTCAAAAACAAAAGTATTACTAGAAGGCAACAATGGCCTCATCACTTCCCATTTAGTTTGTGCACTGTAGGCAAACTAGATTGCAGGCTTAAGAAAAACGAAAGTACCTGAATCTCCAGAGGGTGACCATGAATACCCATTCGTCGATCGATCATACAGGATCCATCAGTGACCAGCAACGAGGGGAACATATCAAAACCATCAGACAAACACAAGTTGAGTATCAATTTTATGCCTGTTTGAACATCCACTCGTTCTTGTAACGCATAATCACCTGTGATCTTCCCATAAGCCCTCAGCAAAATAATCCACCACAATCCTTTTAAGAAGCCAACAAATTTAAGAAGTCAATAATAAATAAAAACCTCACCATGAGCAACATCCTCAACTCAAAGAATATATCAAAATCCCAGAATCACTAACAAGGGAGAACAGAACCAATACATACCAGAGTCAACAGGCGCAACACGCCCAATAGCTGACTCTCCAAAATCTGGATCCAAAACTTCTTCAAACGTGTTATCATCAAGAGGAACAGTCCTTACTTTGAAACTTGCAGGCATCAAACCCTGTCCAGGACTGTAACAGTCTACAGTTTTTTCCCAACTCTACAATATTAGAATTGGATGCCAGGAATCAGTACACCGAACAAGAACATTATCAACCACTAACAGCATAAGGCCACAACAGAAGCCATATCAAGAAAGTATTCAGTGGCAAACCAGCCAAAGCTATACTGTTTCATGCTCTTCAGCATTCAAGACTATGCAAGACCGCAAAGCATTTTTCTTATTAAATGCATTGATAAATTTTTATGGTTACTGTCTGGACCTATGCACCTACTTAATATAGCTCCTGCAAACTCAAAACGGCAAAAGTGTACATTTTTTACACAACAATCAAAATATAAGTCTGTGAAGTCGAAAAATATGTTCCATGCATCCACAATATCCACATTTCTTACATTTCCAATCAATCAAAACATATGAACAAGCAAAAACGGTACTATCCCGTCCTTAAACACATATGCACCATCAATCATATACATTCAGAAACACTCAAAACACATAAGCAACAAGAGGATCATACATTTGTATCACTTATACCCACAACTAAGCCTTCATCACCTATCTTCGAAATTCGAATCATATTTGGTTAAAAAACTTAGATTCGTTTAAAATGTACCTGCAACTGCAACGTATGGAGGAGGAAGTTCCTCACAATCTCACCATCTCCCTTGAGCAAAAAAGCCAAAGCAGAGGGAACAAAATCCCTAATAAACACTTGATCATAATTCAGCGGCGTCTTATCATTAGGATCTATAGCAGCAAGGGTCCCCACAGGGCTCCCGCAGTAAGAAACCACGGCATTCTCCAGCAACCTCCAGGCCTCCTTCTCAATCTCAGATTCCTCCCTAACAGCCGCCTCCTCCACCGGCGCCACAAAACCCACGTCATCCTCCTTCCCGGCAATGGTCTCGTCGAGATCAATCTTCTCCACCACCAGGGGCTTCTTCGCGTGGTGTAGCCCGCCCTGCACGTAAATCCGCTCGAAGCTGTTCTCATTCACCCGCGTCTCCACCGTTGTCGAGTACAATCTTCTAACATCGGATGCAACGCTTCCGGGGACCTTGATGGCGGTGGCTGGCCATACCGATACCGGGCCCGGGAAGGGAAGCCGGAGATGCTGGCGGTGGGCCCGGGAGGCGTGCAGATTGCGGAGGGGAGCGCTGGAAAAGTGGCGGGAAAGAAGAAGCCTGCAGAAGGGTTTGATTGCCGCCATGGATTTGGCTGATTTCATTGCAATAATATTGAGATGATATATTTGGAAAAATGAACAGTTTGAGGAGCGGTTTTTATAGTATGAAGGCTGTGGCGGATGCTGCCGTGGACGGCGGTGTGGCGTGGCGCAGAAGTTGGGAATTCCGGCAGGGGCAATATGTCAGGATTGCCCTTGACTTTGTTCCCATGTTCTGAGGAACACAAATTTATTTCCAAAATAGGTGAAGATTTTGACCAAATTTTATTTCTTGTTTTTGGAAATTTTGTTTTTCGGGTTTGTGGAGTTTTGCCCTTCTCTTCTTCTTATACGTATTGGGGATTTGGATGATGTGGTTTGTGTGGCTGTTGAGAGCCAAGGGTTATAATTTGAGGGAATATGAGCCCCCAAAATACCAGATTGCTTCTCAACTCCAAACACCATTTCATACTTGTGGAATGAATAGCTTGTGATTTGCTTTAGTACTCTTATTCTCATCATCACAACTTAATTTGGACCACTAAATGGACATAACACAATATCGGATTTTATTAAAATCATATGGACATGTATTATGATATGAATTTTCGTTTAATTTTCGTTGTCGCCTTACTTATTCATAGATCGGAAATCTTCTCGAACCTGATAATGAATGTGCGAATGATTAAAGGGATAGGAGCATCGCCAAACGGTCCAAAGTTGTCCCACATTCTCTTTGCAGGGATGGTACAATGTGTTTTGGAGTGCCGTGTGATTTTTTTTCCCCTCTCATTAATCAATAAAAGTATATATTGGGCCGTTCAAAAAAAAGCCAATCAGAAAACTAAAAGCCCCAAATTTGAAATATAGGTCTTTCAAAAAACACACCAATTTAATACTTTTTTAAAAAAAATTGGGCCATGTGCGAGCGCACAACCCGCATTGCACTAGGGCCAGCTAGGGGTGTTCAAAACCGGGTACCCGGACTTTCGGGTACCCGCACCTCCGGGTACCCGCGTGTGCGGGTAGTCTAAAATGCGGCCCGTGACCCGACCCAGAAAAACAGGGTACCCTGAAGTGCGGGTACGCGAAATGTCGGGGCGGGTTTCAGGGTACCTGTCGACCCGGTTGTTACAATATATTAATATTTTTGCATTCTGTTTTAAATAAAGAAAATTTGACATGCACATAACATTTTCACATAATTAGTATTCACCTAAAGAATTCAATTTAAATATCTATTTGCACGGAAAAAATGAAACAAATTATAATATGAGTTGAAGGTTTATTTGAGGAGAGTAAATATTATATATATTATACATGAACTAGACTGTCCATGGAAAATCAATCGTAAGACATTTAAACTTAATTACTCTCGATATTGCCTACAAATTATGTATAATCTTAAGGGATTTTTTCCCAGAATATTCACTTTTCACCCTGGAATTCCCAAAATGTTCTGTTTTTTCGGGAAATTCCAAGAGTATGTAACTCGGCAAATGGTTTGCCGAGTATATCAAAACGACGTGGGCCCTGTCGTTTTGATAAGTGAACTCGGCCTGGAGGTTTTGGCCGCGTGGCGTGCTGACGTGGTGGTAAACTCGGCAGATTGACTGCCGAGTATCTATTTAATTAAAAAAAAAATCTGTAAAACTGGATCGGGACTGGGAGAGGCAGACAGAACAGAAAGCAAAAACAAAACAGGCGAAAAAACGAAAAAAAAACCACATCGCTGGGGAGCCGTCCAGATCGCCGGAGCCGTCCAGATCGCCGGCTTGTTTTCATTTCGTTCAAGGTTTGCCCCTTTTTTTTTCAATTTTGACTTGCATTTGTAGAATTTTTTTGGGTATTTTGTAAAATATGTTGTTGGTTATGATTAGGTAAATGAAGTTGCGTGATTGAAGTGCTTGGAGTGCTTGGGTTTAAGTTTGAAGCTCAAAATTGTTTAGAATGGTAAACCAATTGTGGAATGCCCGTGCACAATACATAGTTCAGGGGCAACCAAATTATGGTGTGATGCACTATAACTCTGAATATATGTTATGGTATCGCCCTAGGACTAGACGACTGATAGGCAATCCTGCTCACCGCCCTAACCATGGTGTTAGGCCAGTTGCCTCATTAGCTGAGTTCTTTGTAAGTTTTAGATTTTTTAATTATGACATTTCATTTTTAGGCATTATATAAAATTAATTAGTTGATGTTTTTTTTGCAGGCTCGTGGATTTCACCACATATATGATGTTGTGACTGGAGCTATGAATAACCTTCAGTTGCAAGACCCGATGACCCGAGCTACTTTTGAGGAAATTAGGGACTACTCTTATAATTCCCTACGTTGCATGAGCGAGTCTAGACGCATTGAACAACCCCCTGGTGAAGAGCAATACGAACAAAGTGATCAAAGTGACGAAGATGAGAATGGATCATCATCTCAAAATTCAGAATTTCGTCAGTTCTCACGACGTCGTATTTAGAATATTTTCTTGTTTAAATTTGTGACATTAAAACACTGTTATCCTGTTTTTACTTTCTATGATTTGAACTAGTTCTACATGTCTAATTTATAACAATATGTTTTAAGATCAATGCATTTATTGATTTTTATATTTTATCGGCATTCATGTATTTTCTAACTTTATATTTTAAAGGCAAAAAATTAATCGATGGATGAACCGAGCTAATTAATCGATGGGTTTGTGTGTTTTGCTTTCTGTTCTGTCTGCCTCTCCCAGTCCAAAATGTTCAGTTTTACGGATTTTTTTTTTAATTAAATAGATACTCGGCAGTCAATCTGCCGAGTTTACCACCACGTCAGCACGCCACGCGGCCAAAACCTCCAGGCCGAGTTCACTTATCAAAACGACAGGGCCCACGTCGTTTTGATATACTCGGCAAACCATTTGCCGAGTTACATACTCTTGGAATTTCCCGAAAAAACAGAACATTTTGGGAATTCCAGGGTGAAAAGTGAATATTCTGGGAAAAAATCCTAATCTTAAGTATATATTATATTTGAGGAAATAAACAAGACACTTGTATTGAGTTGAGAAGTTCAAGAGTGTAAATTCATTTGCATGCTCAAAATTACAAATATAAATAATATTTAATAAATAAATATATATAATACCGGGTTTCCGGGTACCCGGAAAAAGCATTTGTGTGACCCGGATCCGGACCCGGAATAGTTTATAATTGTCGGGCCGGGTACCCGACCCAGAAAAATAATAAATTACCCGATTATTTTATGCCGGGTCGGCGGATCAACGGGCCGAGTAATGCGGGCCGGGTATTTTTGAACACCCATAGGGTCAGCTATGCCTCTTTGCGGATAAAACAATCAAATTCAGTCGCCGGGATCGTTGCCCAATCCACATCCTCGTCTCCCAATCTTCAACGCAACGACAATTGCAAGAAGATTTGTCGTAGTCTGTTGAGGTTAAAAATGGTGGTGGGTTGACGATAGTGATTCACTGGATTAGTTGTAGACAATAACGATGGATATTGATGAATTCAGCCAAGCAATTGAATGCATAGAGGGTTCGTCGGTGTTGGAATTCACTGGAGCGGTTGGATCGAAAACCTAATCTAGTTCGTTTTAAAAAGGAAGAAATAAGCCTTATAAAAACTTTAGTCTCTTAAGGAAGAAACGGCAAAATTAGGCCCTTTTTGATAATAACAGATAAGATTGAGGGCTCCTTTAGATAAATCGGAAGTTGGAAACTCAACTAACCAACAAAACAACAGAAGCTCGCGGAAATTTAGCTCGGGTGTAATTGTAGAAGAGAAGAAGAGTAGAAGAACACAGAGATCCTTCCCGCTGAATTGAATTCCCGCAAATGGATCCGAACACTGTAAGCATTATCTTCTTCCTCATACGATTGCTTATTGTTTGCGAGTTCATGAATACGGGCCGATTTGGATTGAATTCTGTCAATTTCTTTTTTTCTCAATATCGATTTGTAATGGACTGCTCCAGCTGCGATTTTTCCTTACTGTAATTTGTATAACTTAGCTCGTCATTTGCATCGTAGATCTGTTGACCGGTGAAAATATTGGGCATTCGTGTTTTAGGGTTAAGCAACCTATTTGGTTTTGTGATCCAATTCTAATACATTTGGGTAGGGTTAGTATTTGTAGTGTTTGATTTAGGATGTGATGCAATTCTGATATTTATTTGATGTAGTGATTTGAAGCAGAGGAGATCAGTTTATGTTATTTCAAGTAATCAACATTAAGTGTGAACTACTGAACCTTTTTACATAGGGGTAATGCGGCAAAAACTTATGGTTTATCCATTCTAGATGGAGCTATTGTTGCATGAACTATTTCATCCATCTATATCAAGGTCCCAACCTATTAACAACTTAAGCCAGGCATGGTCATCAAAGACAGGGTGCTATGAGGGTTGCATTGTTTAATTTGTTTATCTCATTGATTTTAGCTTTATAACTTTCGGATAGGATTAGGGCTGCTGTTATTGAATTTGAGCTGTAGTAAATTGGTTTGAAGTCTAGTAAATGCATTTTTCTTTCTTCAGTTGATTGAGTTTGTGGTGTAGTTCAGAGAACACACTCTTTTTCATTCTGGTTTTATTTTCTCTGAAACGTAGATGGGATATTCATTTGATAAGCTCATCTGATCAGCTGACTATCAAATTTTAGCTGAACTTTAGTTCATGGAAGATCCCATTCCCATGTGACCAGGCCTCTTTCAAAAAAATGTTCTCTGTTACTTTCTAAGTATATGGAAGTGGTATCAATTCAAACTCATTTTACCCGTCTAATAAATTTTATATTGGCCAGCCTGCAGGGGAAAATTATTCTCACCCTAGAATTTGCTTCTTCCATGTGCTGTTCAAGGTATGTAACATTTAAATATCTGATGATACTTACAAGTATTTTCATATGTGGGACACTTGAAAAATAAAAATTATGCGTTCACTTGGCAGGCGGCAGCTCTAGCGTTTTACATTCTCTCAGCTCTGTTTTTTGATAGTTTTGTCATCATCTTTGTCGTCACTGTTCTTCTTGCTGCCCTGGATTTTTGGGTGGTCAAGAATGTGAGTGGAAGAATTCTGGTTGGTTTGAGGTGGTGGAATGAGATCAATGATTTGGATGAAAGTGTGTGGAGGTTTGAATGCCTTGATCAGGAGGTGTGTTTGATGTTTTCAATATCTTCGATTGGTTTGTACTTCACATACAGAATCATATCTTTCCTTGTCCTTGCTAATAATTACCTTGCTTGTTTACTCTCATAGTCCATGTCTCGAATCAATCAGAAGGATTCATGGCTATTCTGGTGGACCCTATATCTTACTGTAAGAAGATTCTTTCTCTTCTAGCTTTCTCTAGTACTTCTTAGAAGCTCCAAGAACCTGGACTGGGATTTTTTTGGTTGCTATCTTGCATATGCTTTAAGTTTGTTGAATCTGAGATATAGAAGTTTATTAATAACACCTGAATGGCCTTGGAAAAGTATATCTGAATGTCTTCCTTTTGGGACTTACCCTTGGAACAATGGCCAAATCTGGGTAGGTGAAGACAAAAACTAATTTCAAGTTCAATTATGTCAAACAACCTGTTACTGTCTAGTAGATTAGAGAAGTATGTTTTTGGAGTTTCTGAACTGACTAGAGTTATTGTAAGCTTGATATTATTGTTAATGTATCACAGGCTGTAGCTTGGGTATTTCTAGGAATATTCTCCCTCGTCAGGTTTCAAGCAGATTATCTCCTTGTTGTTGGGGTGTGCTTGACTCTCAGCATTGCAAATATTGTTGGCTTTACTAGGTGCCGCAAAGGTGAGAATTACATTACAGCATGAAATATATATTTTGCTGATTTACCTAGTACCTATTTTTTTCCCATCATAAACATTAGAGAACGATATTCTTGCATCTAATAGTTAAGTATTTTAGTATTAATAAAAGTATTTGTGCTATGGGTATTCCAAAGGAAAGTGGAAATGGTAGGCTAGTTTAAAGGTAGCACTTATCCAAAGCTGAGGGCTCAGCTTCATTTATCAGAGTGGGTCCATTAAGATTTTGGAATCAATTCATTTTTTCCAACTTCTGACTGTTCTATATGTAAGGCTACTAAGCTACCATCCTTGCTTGAGTTAAAGAAGTGTTTAGTTATTCAGGTAATTTTGCTCGACTCTTTGCCATGGCATATTTGGTTGACAATATACTCTTTATTGGTCTGGTAAAGGAAGTAAAAATAAGCATATTACCTAAAGTTTGATCTGAAATTGAAATGGTTAAAAGAATTAGCATGTGTGATTTGTACTAGTAGCATGTGTTCTTACAACTGGTTATCTGGGTGAACACAGCATATGACATACGGTGTTTCTCTCTTTTTCTTTTTGTTTAAATACATAATACAGTGTTTCTCTTTTGTCAAGTGTTTTTGCTGTATTACTTTCAGTCATGTGATTCTTCTCCTATGTCTTGCTTTGGGAAATCCATGTTTTTATGAATATTCGGATACCCCTCTTCACACATAACATTGTGCATAGAAGATGCTTCACCTGTATAAGCCACGTTGAATGTGTTCATTGTTTCTTTCAGATGCCAAGAAGCAGCTTCAAGCGTTCGCTACTCAGACAATTGCTTCTCGATTTTCCTCCACTATACAGTCAGCCTTCAGCGTCGTGTAAATCGCCCAGACTAGACAAATAGAAACATTGTATCTGTGACCTCCCCAAGAATTAAAGATGTTGGCTCGTTGTCCATTACTGTATTGAGGAACTGTGCCCTGCTTCTGTGCTTTTGCTCCATACTACATCAATATATAGACGAGTGATCTCTTTTGACATGTATCTCCAGAAGAAGTTTCGGTTTTAGTTTTTTTGTACATTTGAACTCATATACTGCTATGACCATAACTTTAGATAATTGCATGTTTAGAGATCGTCAATTTTTGTATACCAAGCCTATTAAGAAACATGATTCAGGTTCATTTTGATGTGTTTGCAACATGATGAAAGTTTTTGCGGATAGTAATGATTAAAGATGAAGAATGCAACTTGTATTCTTATTAACCCAATATTTCTGGGAATATGTCCTAGTTTAAACTACTAGAACCTTTTTCTTAATACTCCGTTCCAAGTTCCAACTATAGAGTTGCATGAAATATACAAGGCGATTGGTGCCATTGTTAAATACTTAATTCTTTAACATAGAGCTTAGGGGAAATTTTTAAGGAAAAACTCCAACTATAGGGTTACTTAGGGAAAATTTTAATCCAATAAATAATTTTAATCGACCTGAAACTAACCTGATAATCCAATAATTTTGACCTGAACGAAATCCAACCACGATCTAACCCGAACTCAAATATGACTCAAACTAAATTGTTAATTTTAACTACAGGGTAATTAGTATTAGTATTATATTCGACCAACTCATAATTAATTGAAATTGAGAAATAGTCAATGTGAAATGCACTCGAATCCAAACATAATCTAACTCAATCCAACGCGACACGATAAAAACCCGACTGATTAGACAAAACTGATCCGTTTCGGTCTGACTCATTTTAACCCAAATTATTTTGATCTGAACCCAAAGTCGACTTTTTAACCGGTACCGACACTTCTAGAAAGAACATAAACTTTTGGGGATGTATAGGCATATAAAAAGAACATACTACTCCATTAGCTTGCCATAAAAAGAAAAGAGGGCCTGTGTATGCATATACAAAACATTAAGCCTACGAAACATTAAACAAAAGTTTAGGGACTGCTCTGGTAAATCACAATCAACTACTCTCCCGGCCGGAGAAAGAATCAAAGAATTGCAGAGAAAGAATCAGACCCAGAAAATCATAGAATTTAGCCGAAGAAAACCCAAGAGAAAAACAATGTTGCAGTGCATCTTTCTTCTATCAGATTCTGGGTATGTATCTTAAATTTTTATGTTCTGGGCATCACTAAAGTTCTTGGTTTTTAATGTGTAAAATGTTGATGTGGTTCAGGGAGGTGATGCTAGAGAAACAGTTTACTGGGCACAGAGTTGATCGTGCTATATGTGCCTGGTTCTGGGACCAGTCCATCTCTCAAGGTGATTCTTTTAAGGTACTGTGTGACTGCGTTTTATTTCTGTTGGAGTTTTCTTGGAGTTTTCAAACTGTAAAATAGGCTGTTTGGATTGATGTCCTTGCTTGCTGGTGTTGATGATAAGTTTCATTTTTCATTGATTGTTTTAGTTTATGCCTGTGATTGCTTCGCCCACTCATTACATTTTTCAAGTTGTTCGCGATGGCATCACGTTCTTGGCCTGCACACAGGTTGAAATGCCACCATTGATGGCCACTGAGGTAATCTTTGAAGGAATGTAATTTTAGTACTGCTTGAGTTGGAAGATATTTCCATATGTATGCCCTCTGATGATTGAGTTTTTAGTTCCTTTGCAGAGTTGCTGATGTACTGACAGATTACCTTGGTGGTTTGAATGAAGATGTGATAAAAGACAACTTTGTACTCGTGTACGAGGTATCTGACCTCCTTCTCCTTTTTCTGTGTATCTTGGTCAGAAGTTAACATTGTTGATTTTAATGTTTCTTTTTAGCTGTAGTTTTTTCTAGCAAGAAAAGCTCTATGCTGACAATTTACTTATTTGATGTTTTATCACTTTGTGTCGAGCAAAATTGTAATTGTTATCTGTAACTTGCAGCTGTTGGATGAGATGATAGACAATGGTTTCCCTCTTACAACTGAACTTAATATCTTGAGAGAGATGATTGCACCTCCAAACATGGTCAGCAAAATGTTGAGTGTAGTGACTGGTAGCAGCTCAACTATGAGCAACACTCTTCCAGGTGCAACAGCATCTTGTGTTCCTTGGAGGAATACAGACTCAAAAAGTTCTAGCAATGATGTTTATGTTGGTGTTGTTGAAGAAATGGATGTAATTGTAAACAGGTATCTGATAGATCTTTTCTTCTCTTTTCCCCTTGTGTGTGTACCTATAATCTTTGGTCTGAGTAAACAGTCATTGAGACTTAGAAATGCGTGTAGAAAAAAACATATTAGCTTTGTATGCAATGTGATTCGGTTACTTGAGGATATGAAGATAAAAATAAAGTTTTTTATCCTTCAAAATATTCAAAAGGTTTTGTTGCTATTCTAAGTTTCTGAAATGTACTCCTTTTGTTTTATCCTTTTTTCTCTCTCTTTTGGCTGACGCTAATCCCAATTGTTTTAGCACTGTAATAGACACATCTTTGATGCAATACAATTCGTGCCAAGCAACATTATTGCATGTTTTGAAAATCATTTGGATTTCAGTGTCTCAAGTAGTTCAAATTCCATATTTTAAAAAATAAATAAACTAAAGTGGTATCATTTATTCTGTTGCATGCATCTATCATCACTACTTAATCAATTTTAATAATGATTCTCTTATCCTCTTGATATGTTCTGCCAGGGATGGAAATCTGGTGAAATGCGAGATTTATGGCATAGTTGATGTTAATTCTCACCTTTCTGGTCTCCCTGATCTGACCCTTTCATTTGCGAATCCTTCCATCTTAAATGATGTGAGGTTTCATCCATGTGTCCGGCTCCGTCCATGGGAATCTGACCAGATTCTGTCCTTTGTTCCACCAGATGGACGGTTTAACTTGATGAGTTACAGGTATCTGACTTTTTAGGAAGTTTGTCTTTGTTTAGCAGTATCTTGGTAAGAATAATTCATCTTTTATGCTCTTACTACAAACAAAATTATTTCTCTGTCGAAAAAAATCATCACATGGTCACACAAACACATAGCAGAGTCATATCTATGTCAAAAAATATGATGAGTAACATTTAACCAGTGCATAGGTGAAACAGAAAGGCAATTGGGTCACTCTATCTTTCCGGAATAGCCTGTTAAGTTACAGATTTAGTGTGTTTAAGACTCTCAAAACATGTAGGCTCCTACTTCTGGATCTGTTATATGACTACAAATATTTTCTGACATTTACAGAGTTAAAAACTTGAAGAATACTCCAATATATGTAAAGCCGCAGCTGAGCTCAGAATCTGGGACATGTCGTATAAGCGTTTTAGTTGGCATAAAAGTTGATCCTAAAAAGCCCATAGATGAAATAGTTGTGGAATTCCAGCTTCCTCCCTGTGTTTCATCTGCTAATCTTGCATCAAATCATGGAACAGTTAGCATACTTTCTGACAAGGTACTCGCTGTACATTATGGCTGAATTTGACAATTCAGAGCTTTCTTTTGACTCTTACAGTAGGATGCTGTCTCTTTATTCTGCCTTCAGTGTTCATATCGAAAAGTAGCTGATAATATATTAGTTATAAGGCAGTGCCAGTGCTATGAATCGAGGTGGTATTATTAAAACGTTACTGTATTTAAACCATTTTTCCAAGCCTAGTTGAATAGAAAAGGCATAACAAGATATTATTGCGTCTCAACTGAGCATGCTGGAGGATTTTTTATGTATGAATAATAGGAAGTATGAACTAAACAATGTATATTTGTTTTGGCTGTTTTTTCCTGCATTCTAAGCTGATGTAGAGTATTCAGGTTTTTTGTTGAGGCACTTCATGTCACGAGTTTACAATCTCTTGTAAGGAAATACTACTACTGTATATAATATTGACTTGTCAACTATCATGTTGTTTTTGTGGCAGACATGTTCCTGGTCTATTGGAAAAATACCAAAAGATAAAGCTCCAAACATGTCTGGTACCATGGTGCTCGAGACTGGTTTGGAGCGTCTTCATGTTTTCCCATCTTTCAAAGTGAGTTTCAGGATCATGGGTGTTGCCCTCTCTGGATTGAAAATTGATAAGTTGGACTTCAGAAATCTACCTCAACGTCCTTACAAAGGATTTCGCGCCCTCACCAAGGCTGGAGGATATGAGATAAGGTCATAACCCGAACTTGTGTGCCACTATGTTTCAACTCGCTGAAACTATACTTGTTAATTCTTTTGGGACAATCTTAAGTCTAGTACATATGATTGGTTATTTTTATAATTGATTCTGTAATTTGTGAATTCAATAAAATGATGAGAAATGATTACCAATCCAAAAGGTTGATTTTGATTATTTTTGACACTTTAAAGATGGTCAATGACAAATTCTTTCAGTGCAGTATTCTGTTTTCTTATTTGATTTCTTCCCCCCTTTGAGCTGCTAACCTTAAAATGGTCGAAAGGAGCACACTATTTGCCAACACTTACTTCAAAAGTTGACAACAGAAGGGTACACAATATAAAATCAGATAGAGAGTAAAACATGGTGTTGGAAATCAGATCAATACAAAAACTCATGGACAATTCCAAATTAAGCCGCCACTTTGTTCACTCTAAAGGAATCCATAACTGCTCGAATGTCATCTGCTTCTTCAGCAAAAACCCGTTCAGGAGTCTGCAGCCTCAGTTCATACAGCTGGTTGTTTTCAACTCCAAGAACTGACAGATACCGCCGATCCCATTCCAGCTTGGCTATTCTCTCTTGTGGCATAACCGCCAGTTGATTGTTGTTTGCATAGGATTTGATGTTCACCTGTGATCGATGATAAGGTTTATGTATCGTTCAAACTGACTAAAACATAATATTGAAAGATATCATTAAGGCTAATGACCCGACCTGAACTTCATAGTACAGCTTTCCATCATCTGCAACTCTTGAAGTGGTAGATAGGATGCTTGATTCACGTTTTACACCAAGTCTAGTGGACATGAACTCGGTCAGATATTGCTTCAGGACTTTCTTTCCGGCATCTTGAGGTGAGCCTAAATCTTCAACGCTCTTATACTTGGAAGATGAAGGAGACGAAATCTCCACAGACAAATTCTCATCAAGAATGAAAGGGTCCCTAAAGAAAATGTCGGCACCAGCGCCCTTAACTTGGATCCAATTCTGAGGGTAGTTAAAAGAGTAGCCATCAAAGGTGTCTATGTATTCCTTGAGCCGGACAGATTGAGCGGATGCTGCATCACGCAATTCAACCCGAGAGAAGATGAAACTCGACAGGATTAAGGCCATTGCTTCTCTTCTTGGAACTGCAAAATCTTTATTCTGGTTATGTATATAAGAAATGCCTTGTGAGAAACCATATTGACACAGTTCTCATCATTCTGCTTAGGATACTCAATTACTCATGGTTTTGGTAAGAAAAAAAACAGCTTCAAAATCAAACAGGTACATTATGTAACATCCATTAGGCAGGTTATCTGCAGACTGCACTTGTTCATTAAATTTTGGATTGATGCTATTTAGCTTAGTATTGGTCAATTATACTACATTAAATTGTGTTTTAGCTCAGTTCAATTCAGTAGAATTCAACTAGAATTCAACTAGAAAGAATTTCATCCACTCAACACATAGGTACAAGGTTTCATCTATACACTTTCCCTTTCATTTAGCACACAATTGATGCCTGAGGACACTACCAATGTCCAAACAATCACTGTAATTTTAATAATTAGGGCAAACCAAAGAAGCAATTCATTCCATAATTAGGTTAAAATACACATGAAAGCAGATTATATATTTGTCAGAAGAAATGCTGTTAGGACTTACAGAGTGAAGTTTGGAAGAAACAGAAAAGCAGTGTCCATCTCTGATCCTCGAGGGGGGCCTATCTGAAATAGTAAACCTTCTGGAGGGCCTGTTCTGAAAACTGAGCTTATCAAACCTGGTTGAGAATCCGGGCAGTAGCCCTCCGGCAAGACTGGTCATTTTTCTGTTTTGGATGGGATTTGGGGCTCTTCAAGCAGCCATTCTTGATGATGTGGGAAAAGGATAGGGGTAGTATAAAAATTTGAACTTGGTTTTCTGGTAATAAGTGATTTCTTGATTTTGTGATATTACCAAAATGGGATTTTTGAAGTGGAAAAATACTAAAGAAAAGAAGATTTGTGGGGTCATTTGTCTTATCCTGATTGTAAGAAGGAGAAGAAGTGAAAGAAATGAAGCAGAGAGATTATGAAATGATGGGCAGCCTCTCACTATTTTCTGCATTTGAGGATTCAAGAAGATGGCAGCAAGCATGGTGGTGGTGCAGCCTAAGCAGCCTTCTTTCTCCCCTCTCCAATCCTCTCTATCTGACTTCAATGGTGTCAGATTGACCTCTTCACTCCAGGTATATATCCAACAACTCTAACTTTATTGAGGAGCATTTTGCACATTCATCTGCTAAATCTTTTGCTGCTAATTTGTAGTATGCAACTTTAAGGTTGGAGAATGAAATGAACTGCCTGTTTTGAGTTTTTAAGACAGAAACCTATGATCTTTTCATTGTTGATTGTAGTATAAGAGGAAAGTATGGCAGCCAAGAGGGACTCTAAGGATTTCGGCATCCGCGGCCAAGAAAATCCTTATCATGGGTGGAACAAGGTTCATTGGCCTCTTTTTGTCCAGACTTCTTGTCAAAGAAGGCCATCAGGTACTCAATATTCCCTCATTTGTACGAGGTATTCATCTGTTCTTACAATATTACGAGATGTATTAACGTTAAGAAAAAAAATCAGGTAACTTTGTTCACCAGAGGAAAAGCACCCATTGCTCAGCAATTGCCTGGAGAAGCAGATGCAGATTTTGCTGATTTTTCCTCCAAGGTAATATTGCTACTACCATATTATCCTATTTGAACAATTTCATCAGCCAGATGTCTGTAAAATTTATCTTTCTGATTATGCAGATACTGCACTTGAAAGGAGACAGACAAGACTTCGACTTTGTAAAGAGCAGTCTCTCAGCTGAAGGCTTCGATGTTGTATACGATATAAATGGTACATAGTTTTATAGTCTTATTTCTTGAATGTGCATATCATATCAACAAAAATAAATCTCTCCTGTTTGGTATGTAAATTTGGCCTTTAGCTTCTATTCTTTCGATTATCAGGTCGTGAAGCAGTTGAAGTAGAGCCAATCCTAGACGCCTTGCCTAATCTAGAACAGTAAGCTTTTCTTCGGAAAATCGCAAAGGCAATTTTTTCTTCCCTTTTGTCAATGTATAATGTTTTTTGCAGGTACATATACTGTTCTTCAGCTGGAGTTTACCTCAAAACTGACTATCCTCCACACTATGAGGTCAAGATTATTACAACCTAGTCCTAATCTATCCTACATCGAGTAATTGTGGCAAAAATGCTTCATTGTATATGGCTCTTATGCAGGTTGATGCAGTTGATCCAAAGAGCAGGCACAAGGGAAAGCTCGAAACCGAGAGCTTGTTGGAGAAAAGGGATGTAAATTGGACCTCTATAAGGCCAGTCTATATTTATGGACCTCTGAACTACAACCCTGTTGAAGAATGGTTCTTCCACAGACTGAAAGCCGGTCGTCCCATCCCAATTCCCTCTCCGGGGCTGCAAATCACACAGCTCGGCCATGTCAAGGTATGAACAATAATGGCAATCTTCATCAAGAAAGAAGGATCACATTTTACAACATATTATATTTTCAGGATCTTGCAACAGCTTTCATTAAGGTTCTTGGAAATGAGAAGGCAAGCAAGCAAGTATTCAACATATCCGGTGATAAATACGTCACCTTTGATGGACTAGCGAAAGCATGCGCTAAGGTATGTACATTTAGATATAGCCCTTCAACTGGTTTTTGAGTCACTTTTATAAATGTATTACAGTTTGTTATTCTGAACTACTTGGTCTACACAGGCTGGTGGATTCCCTGAGCCCGAGATCATTCACTACAACCCCAAGGAGTTTGATTTTGGCAAAAAGAAAGCATTCCCATTCCGTGATCAGGTAATCCGCGCTTTCCTGGTGCGATTTTGTCAAATAATAAAGCCACGTTTTGGAATCTAGTTTAATGTGTGTACTGTCTTGTATGTGTAAATGTGCAGCATTTCTTTGCATCTGTGGAGAAAGCGAAGAGTGTGCTCGGGTTGGTGCCGGAGTATGACCTGGTTGAGGGACTCACAGACTCATACAACCTGGACTTTGGGAGGGGAACATTTAGGAAAGCAGCAGATTTCACCACAGATGATATGATCCTAGAGAAGTCCCTAGTCTTGACTAGTTGATTAGGATATTTTTGTTCATGCTTCCCTTATAAATTTCTTTGCCTCTTTCTTGGAGGTTATGTCATCAATTTAGATACTTTGAGAAGTTGGATTTGCCTTGAGAAACTGTTATATATGCTGTCTTATATCAGTTAATCAGAATCACCCCTGTATAAATGAATCTTATGACATCTCCCAACCTTTAAGCCGACGTGGTTTTCAAATTCTTGTATCGTTAGAATCAGGACAATATATGTGAGAATACGATATGCAATCAACACACAAATGAAGTCACTACTAAATTAGAATTGTGTGAATAAAAATTAGAGAAAGTCTTGGGTGAGACCTGTCCTTGTGGAGACCAAGAGCAGGGGAATGAGCATTTACTGTTTCTGCTTGATATTTTAGTCAGTTTGTTTGATCTTTCAATCAATGTGCTTGAGTATTTTTGCTTTGCCTTGATTTTTCAGTTAATTTGATCTTTCGTTCAATTTGATTGATCTTTCGGTCAAATTTTCCTTGGTCAATTTCACCAACGACAAATTCAATCAAGGAAATCGGCGGGTGAGCTTAATTCAATCAATAGCAGTCTCATATAATCTTTGGTCTCAATGGAGACAGGTCTCAATTGAGAATTAGTATAAAAATTATTGCCTAAATATTACTATGTTGAATTTTGGAGAGTGTGACCGTCCCGTACTTAAAAAAAATTAAACCATCATATACGGAGAGACATTTTACTAAGCATCCTTATACCATGAACAAACAAACCGGAAATATAATAACTCCATAAATGTTGAGGTAGTTTGTGAGATTACTAGAAAATTTTCTAAAAGACCTAATTATATTCTTTTCTATATCTAAAGTAAAGAGTAAAAAAGCCATCTCGAGATAATAAATAATAACCAGCAGAACTTGTAAATAATCAGATCGAACTAATAGACTCTATATACTTATGAGTTGATTGTTGATAGTATAGTATTCCATCAATTAATATGTGACTTTTCTCATCTTATTAATTTCTAACTTTATTACCCTTTTCTTAATTCTGAGTTCTCTGCTCATTTGGCATGCAAATTACCATTTTATTTTCTTTGTTTGTTCGATCTTGACACATTACTAGCCGTGTGACTTGTGCGATCCAAATCTGGTCAAAAATTAAAAGAGTAAAACACACTTCATTTAATTAGAGGGGAAAAAACCCACAAACGAAGATTCGAGGAAGGCCACGAAATATTTACAACCCCACACCTTAAATTGGCCCCGAATTAAATTATGCCACACATTGCTAATTTGACTGAAATTATGTCCTAATCCTGCATTTACTCTAAATTCCACCAACATTATCTTTAATCTTTAATAATATATTATTATGTTATCCAAATCCCAGATCTAGTTTGTGGATTAGCTCCAACCAACGGTCTCACTTGGACCAACTAACTTAACTAGAAAGTTGAAAATTCAATATTTCATTTTTTTTAAATCACCACACAGCAATTAGTCACACTGTATGACTTGTTCTACTACCCGCAGATCCAGGGTAGGCAGTGTACTCTCACCCGTGGATGAATCGCAGCCCTTGAATTTTCATCGGAGGGTGCCGCTGTGTGAACGCGCTGACCACACGACTTTCTCTTTTCGTCTTTGTGGACTCCACCCAGGTATTTTTCCATGCAGCGGGAAATCAGGAAAGTGGGACCAGGAGATCTCCGGCATCGACACGTGGAGAGGGATTACACGTGGCGTGGAATGATAAGCAACGGGAAATTGCTGTTTACCGTTTATCGGGTACTACGCGGGGCCTACTCTTGGTCGGCGACGGTGAAGCTGATGGCTCACCACCGTTACGTGAGGCGTTGAATGGTGGCAGAATTTGTTTATTCTTACTTTTACTCTTTTTGCCTTTTGGAGGTGGATATACCGATCTTGGAAAAAGATTCTTCCGGTGGGCCAAAGGCCAATTTGCTTCACAATTTGCTTCTTGGTATTAAGTGATTAAAGAGGTTGTTTTCCAAAACTTAACAAATTAAGAATTTTGGCCTGAATATAAAAAAGAGAAAGTCTTGGGTGAGAGCTGTCCTTGTAGAGACCAAGAGCAGGGAAATGAGCATTTACTGTTTCTGCTTGATCTTTTAGTCATTTTGTTTGATCTTTCAATCAATGTCCTTGAGTATTTTTGTTTTGCCTTGATTTTTCAGTTAATTTGATCGTTCGTTCAATTTGCTTGATCTTTCGGTCAATTTTCTTGATCATTTCCTGATCAATTTCACCAACGACAAATTCAATCAAGAAAATCGGCGGGTTTAAAGCTCACCAACGACAAATTCAATCAATAGCAGTCTCATATAATCTTTGGTCTCATTTGAGACCTGTCTCAAATGAGAATTTGCCTATAAAAAAAAGTGCATCATACCTTCGTAATTTAAAACGGGCCATTCGTTGAACAAAAAAAAAAAAAAGGGCCATTTCGTTATATGTTAAGGCATTTAGTAATTTTTATTAATTAATAATGAAAAATGAAATTTTCCGCTAGCTTCAGTATAATGTAAGTATGTCATCCCGCCATCGTTGCTCAAATCTCCATGATTTGCCTTTTACCGCGGCAACTCCCAGCCGGAGTTTATTCGAGCCAAATCACTCACAATTGCCAATTCAATCCAATTGCAAATCCATATTGCCTGAGTTTTCCCAGTTTGATTACCCAATCGATACATTCGCTAGAGCATAACTTTGACCATTTGGCGGAGCATCCCTAACGTGTGCGGCGTTTAACCTTGCGACGTCATCTTTCCCGTGTCCATTGGTATGAGGAAGGTGGGATGGGTGGTGGAGATGGGAGGTGGAAGTTTGACTTTACCATGTTTCATTCAATTCTGTTCTTATGGGGTTATAAGAAATAACGTTTAGTCCTAAGTTGTAATGCAGAAAGATAATAATTCACATAATCGATTACAAAGTTCGTTCAACGACCTACGTCTGCAGAGTCATTATCAGTTCAAAAATCATTCACTAGAATAAGTGCAATATAGTACAAGAACTTTTCACGGACCCTCCTAGTGATTGTCTCTATTCTCTCCCCGTAAATGTACACGCTCCCCGTGCAAAGTTCAAGTTCAACTATGCCCCTACTATAGTTCAGCCTCCAGCTACGCTTCTCACGCCTGCTGCAACGATATAGATACCCTTCCTGTAGAACTTCCTCTTCCTTGATGATCAACGGCGGTGTCTTGACCAAGAAACCTCCTTGTTTAACACCTTTCTATCACGTTTGTCTTTAAATAAACTCGGACATTCTTATACTTCAAGCTTGTCTTGCTCGAATAGCTCCAAGAATCGCAATGTACTCTCTCTGTATCGCCTTTATTTATACACGAGTACACTTCGTGTATTCCTTCTCTAACTCTAACTCTTACTGAGTTATAATAGCTAGATAAGGTTCGAATATATTCCTCTATGCCCCGTACCAACTCCATCATTGAGTTATCCCAGAGATGAAAAAATTATATTCCTAACTATATTTGATTAAGGTATTTCTTCAAAAAAAAAAAAAATTTTGATTAAGGTATGATTCTTTATGTTCAGAATAATATATCAATTATAATGCCTAAACCGAGTAAAGATATATATATATATACACACGTTTCATCTTGATTAATCTATAAATTCATTTCCATTTTGGTTTCTAATTCATTCAATCTGCCTCAAACTATAAGAGTTATAACTTTATTGCGCCCAATGACTAACCAAAGATCTCATGAACTCTAGAGTTATAACTTCCACAAAACTGGCAACACTTACTGTTCTTTTAAGGAGGGATAAGTGAAAGATGATGTCAACTTGTCAAACATGATGTCATCATTCAATTTTTATTTTATTTTACTTTTTGTGTTATCAAGTTATAAAATAATGAAATTACTAAAATATCCCTTGCAGAAGACAATAGTTATAATGGAATATGTCCCAAGGCTACGAAAACTGACCATAATATCACATGGGGCCATGAAAACTTAATCTTTTTACGAGGGCAAAAAACGTTGCACTTATTTTTCAAGACCAAAACTCTTTATTTCGGAGGTTTTAGGGGCCATAAAAAGTGTTTAAGTCTATTTTAATTCTTACAGTATTTTTTCTGCTCCTAAGGTATAAAAATTTTCAATTGGTTTCAAAAGTCTAATATGTAAAAAACATGTTTGAAATTGAGAAGATCAACAAATAACATGTAATGATCAAGCATAAAAGTGAGCAGTTCAACGCAGAGGTAATGATCATGCATGAAGTGAAAAGATCAACATTTGCCCTCCGTCTCAATTAGGACCGTCCTACAGGCTACAGGAGACGCTCTCCCTAAAATATTGTTACAAAAATATTCAAAACTGGTAACACTTTTCGTGGTTGGCAGAGTGTGGTATTGGGGAAGAAGAGTTGGCATCAAAAAGAGAGGTGAAAAAACACCTATCAAAAATTAAAATATTTACTCATAAAATTAAAATTAAAACTCATAAAATGTATAAAAATATTTACCAATCTAAAATGATCAAAATATCTCTGAAATAAAATTAACAGGCCAACATTTTAACACTCAAAATTGAACTTTTTTTTTTTGGTTAATGTTAATGCCTTGAAGAACATTTGTAGAATGTTAGGGTAAAAATTCAGATGATTTGAATGTTAGTGTTTAAATTTACTTTTTATAATATTGAGACTCAAAAAACTGAATATAATCTATTTCAAATAATCCTCGATAAAAATATCACACTCTACTCTCTCTCTCTTTTTATCCATACAACGACCTAATGTAGTACAATGATCCTACAGTTATCCTAATCTAACCTTACTCTACTCTACTCTATTGATCTCGTACGTCGAGTGGGAGAGGTCCTCACCACGCTGCTTAGAGTGGGATGAAGATCCCACTTACATCGGGTTTGATGTCCCCCTACTCTTGACACCGTCGATGCAGGTCTTGTCTCTTGATCGAACACTCATGGAGACTTGACCCATGAGTCAGGGAGAATTTGCTTGAAATGTTGGTCCTGGAGACTAGACACTCTGCTCTCATTTCTAAAGTATGTATTTTATTGGAATGTTATTAGAGAGAAGTTTTTTTTTTTTTTTGTAAATGTAATCATTCAAATGTGCAGCCAATATAAATCCTACCTCATCACTCCAAGCATAAACTCAACTCATACTTTATGACTAATTCAACTAGAATTTAACCAACCATTGGAGTTAGCCCAATGGTTAGAGCGTCACGCCTAACAGCCCTGGTTGATCTCAAGTCTCCTTTCATGTAGCGTGTTCAGGTGAACAACGTCCAGATGCATTTGTCGAGTAGCTGCCAATAACAACAAGTGTATTTAAATTCAGGCGATAGAATAAAATATATTCTATAAAATTTCCTCATATACTAACTACTATAACCCCAATGAATCCTTATTTTTGTTCCAAATGATGGATACAATGCTTGATTTATTTAGAAAATATTATTAGTACAAGAAAGTTGCTACCTAAAAGCGAGTTAAAACCGTGTAATCTTAAATAACTACACCATTTTGGTGAAACATTCAGATAATATAAAAAATGCTGTCAATTTTAAACATCAAGATTCAAGAGACTACGGGTAGACTCCGGTGAAGTACACTAGTTTTCCACCTCAATACTTTAAACTAATCCAGGGCCCACCCACACGCACCAAATTACCACCGCGAACCTCACATTCGTCATGCAACCTCCCGCCCCACAGCAGAAAGCACAAGGGTAAATCCGATATTCAAGGAATTCATAACGCTGGGCCCATCTAAGCAAACCGACCCAATCGGTTACTTAATTCCTTAATTGACCTTTTTCAAATCCACCGCCAATCTCTAGAAACGTCCCCATTTCTCGTAGCCGTCGGATCAAACTCCATCCCTATCGTGTATCGTCCGATTCATCGTAGTTGAAAATTCAAACGACGTCGTACTAAGGGCACCTCCATTATGCAACCAGTAGTAACTTGCCACTCAGCACTCTGCTCTGGAGCATCCTAGAATACTCCACGTTTAGGTTCCTTTAATGCAAATTCATTTTTCATTTATCAAAAATAATATATTTAATTCTCCAAAAACTCCTATAAAACCCCGCTCCCATATCCCACCAGAAACCATCAAATTCTCAAAGCATTTCCTACACAAGATCCTTTTCCTTCCTTCCTTCCTTCCATAAAAAGTAAAATCCCCTTTTCCTGATTCCTTAACCTCCCCGAAAATCTTGGAAAAAAATGGCACCAGCAGTCAAAAACACTGGACTGATGACCACCGCAGCAGCCAACCGCCTGGCCAAGGCGGCCAGTCTTCCGACGAGAGCTTACGTCACTTTCCTGGCCGGCAACAAGGACTACGTGAAGGGCGTGGTGGGGCTCGCCAAGGGCCTCCGAAGGGTCAACTCCGCCTACCCGCTGGTCGTTGCATGCCTCCCCGACGTCCCGGAGGAGCACCGCCGCCTCCTGGTGGCGCAGGGCTGCATCGTCCGGGAGATCGCCCCCGTCTACCCGCCGGAAAATCAAACACAGTTCGCCATGGCCTACTACGTCATCAACTACTCCAAGCTCCGCATCTGGGAGGTATATCTCTCACTGTGTGTCTGCGTGTTTTTCTTTATCATTTCCAATCTTTTTAACCTTTTGCTAATTACTCTGTTTTCATGTTTGTTTTTACAGTTTGTGGAGTACAGCAAGATGATTTACCTGGACGGAGATATTCAGGTGTTCGAGAACATCGATCATCTGTTTGACCTTCCGAACGGCTACTTCTACGCCGTGAAGGACTGCTTCTGCGAGAAGACATGGAGCCACACACCTCAGTACCAAATCGGGTACTGCCAACAGTGCCCCGACCGGGTCCAGTGGCCCAAGGAGATGGGCTCACCGCCGCCGCTCTACTTCAACGCCGGAATGTTCGTCTACGAGCCCAGCCTCCCTATCTACGACGACCTCCTCAGCCGCCTCAAAACCACCCCTACGACGCCCTTCGCCGAGCAGGTAATGAACCGCCGGTTTCATTCACTGTGTGTGTGCGTGTTTTTTAAAGCATTTTTTCGGTTTAATAATTTGGTTTTTGCTGTCATGTGCAGGATTTCTTGAACATGTTCTTCAGGGACGTTTACAAGCCGATCCCGAACGTGTACAACCTGGTGCTGGCGATGCTGTGGAGGCACCCGGAGAACGTGGATCTGGCGAAGGTGAAGGTGGTGCACTACTGCGCCGCCGGGTCGAAGCCGTGGAGGTACACCGGCGAGGAGGAGAACATGGACCGGGAGGACATCAAGATGCTGGTCAGCAAGTGGAAGGCCATCTACGACGACCCCACTCTTGACTACAGCTACACCAACCCTGGCGCCGCCGTCGTTAACAGCACAGGCGGTGGAGACACCATCGCCACCGCGCCGGAGGACATCCAGGCCGGGCGACTGGTGCAGTTGATCTCCGCCCCGTCTGCGGCATAATCGCGACGTCATCGATATACTATAGTATTATATACTGTAAAGGTGTGGTGAAAAAACGAAGGCATGGAGAATTTGGAATTAAACCAGTTCGGAACGACGACGTCCTGTAATTTTGAAGGATGTTCGATCTTGCGATATTAGGAGATCTGAGTTAGATGAAATTTTCTATGCTCAGTAGTATGGTTTGTAATTTGGTGTGTAAAACCCTTGGTAATTATTTTATTATCTAATGTAATTTTCAGTGTTTTTTTTTAAAAAAATCCGGGAATTAATTAAATTCAGATGTTTAAATTTAATTTTCTTGTTCATAATTTGGATTCTTTTGTCCGTTTTGGTTGTGGTTGAAAACGTACGAGTGCGACCACCGACACACACTTAATTTGCATGACTTCCAATTCCATTAAAAAACCAGAAGTCCATTTTTTTGATTTTTTGCTCTGAACTCAAATTATGTTTTTAGCTAATTAATGGGATTACGATGATTTTGTGTGCTTATTTCAGCAGTCATTACTAGACTATTATTTATTATAAATGATGTCTAAAAAACGTATTTCTGACGAGGAAATTTGTATTTGGTTAGAGAAAGTAATGTTATGACAGGCGTTCTGGAAATTGCCAGAAACAACAGAGATGGCGGAAGCAACGTTATCGTCTTTAAATTTATTTGGAGTTGATAAGGACTAGCATAATATAAAGAGATATATATATTAGATAGTGTCTAGATTCCAGTGGAAAGAACTATAGTACTTTAGTATGGAAAAATGTAGACTTGTACAATATTTATGTTGGTCATGGGAGCAATTATGAATTTTAAATAATCACTTCTAATTTAAAATGCACATTTTAATTTAGGTTAAGTTTCATGAAATTGGTTTTCATTTTACTAGTAAAATCAAGGAAAATAATTATGTTTAATATGCAGAAGATCATTCTTAGAAGTAAGAAGGCTAGACATGAAAGTGAAAAGATTAACAATAATACGCTGAATAATTATACTTAATATGTAAAAAGTAAAGATCGACATTTTTTTGAATTGAGTACGACTGATCCAAAGGGTTAAAAAAAATTGCGTGAAATGTTGCACTTGAGAAGTTTCGGACTCCTGAACACCCTGGGCAGGCAAGGCACTGGTGGTGACTATAGTGATAAATTGATCCTCTCTAACAATGCTCTACTTCAAGATAAAGGCAAACGCCATTTGAGTTACTCGATTCTCTTCGTTTTTTCCTTTTCAATACTTCAAAAAGTACTGATTTTTTGAATAGTTAATTTAAATCAAACAAAAAAAGCGTGTGAAGATATGATAAATTAGAGCATACTATGTTTAATTAATTGCGAGCAAGATATTAGTTATTTATTTGTGGGTACAAATCTACAATACATGCGACCCATCCTTTTACTGCCCTAAATTTGTCCCCTTCCCTATTTCCAGGTTATCACCGACATCAACGTCTCTTTCTCTTTCGAATTTTTTTATCCAACTAACTTAACTGCAGAGCTAATCACGCTCTAATTCATCAAATGCCTCATTTCAATCATGAATAACCAGTGGCGGTTTGAGCATGTGAAATCGAATTGTAAAAGGTTATTTTTCAAATTTGCAACTTTTTCTCAATAGTAATTATAATTCATTCGTCGAATTTGATGAATCTGATGATTCAATTTAAAAATGATAGGATTAAATGATAGTATTATAAATGATAGGATTGAACCTTTAGTTAGGAGATGGTTGCTCCCTATAAAAGCCAAAAAAAAAAAAACATTGATCTCAATAACTTAATTATTTGCTCAATATCAAATTTCTAAACGAGATGTTGCAAGCCCAAAATTAAAGGCAAAAACAGTGAGTCGTCTTTTATTAAGTAAAGAATATTACAACTTAATTAAGGGAGGTTAAATGCATGACCGACATCCCAACTAACTCTTTAATAATTTTGACTCCTTGCATTGGCACATGTCATTTGGATTTGGAACACGTTATATTTGCTTGATGATGCTTACTTTCATCACTAAAATAGTATAATTCAAACTAGTTACTGTTATTGTTGGCATCGATAATTATTCAAATTTAATAATAATAATTGAGCAAATTCTAAGGTGAGACCTGTCTCAATTAATATCATTTGAATGATCATGATTAATAGGTAGAATATCAGACTTGAAAATTTTAACATCAAGCATTAAAATGATATCTCAATTAAGACCGTCCTATAAAAGAGACTCTCTTTAAATTTTGCAGCTGAATTGCACTAAAACCGGTAAACTAAAAGATACAATTAGTGATTTAAATTAAGTACAAACTAAATTAATGGAATTAAGTTACATTAAGGTGCGATTAAATTGAAAATAATTGGCTAATTTGATTCTAGCTGATTTTTTTATTGGAGAAGGATCAACTCTTTTGTTATTATTTAATTCTGTGGAGGATAATGGACCACATAATGTCCATTTCAAAACTAAACATGTGAAATTTTGTATTAATCAAAGCTTTGTATTTCTAACTTATTATCTCTTCACCGACATCCCACACGATTACAGGAAAGGAAGGAACTCTCTGATTTGTGAACTTCATTTGTCTACAAAAGTTTATTGTTGAAAATTGTTGCAGATTGGGAATATATTTTCTATTTCATCATTTATAAATTATAAGTAACTGAAATATACTAATAAATGATTATCATCATAATTGTACAAATTCTCAATTCACCTCAAAAGTTTAATATGTAAAATATTCTGTTTGAAAGTGAGAAAATCAGCACTGAACAGATAATGATCAGATATCAAAGTGAGAAGATCAACAACAATGAGCATGTTTAATACGTAAGATATCAGATTTTGAAAGTGACACGTATAATAGGTAATGAATAGAAATGAAAGCGAGAAAATCATAATTAGGATCGTGATACGCTCTCTTATCATTTTATCATCCAATTTATGTAAATTAAAATACATGTACGACTTACATATAAATATACATAATTTAAACTAAGTTGAATACTCTTTCCGTTGTACTATTGTGTATACTTTATTTTTATTGAGTGACTAAAAAAACTGTATTATTAATAAGGTTGGGGTGGTCCTGAGGGTGATCGTCTACATATGTAGACCATAGACTGATTTGTAAATAGTGTAATTTATCAAAAATATGGAGGGATCAATTTACAATTTTTGAAAAGTTAAAAAAATCACGCGCTACAGTAATTTCTCGCGTGCACAATGTTTGTTACAGTACCGCTACAGTATTTGCTACAGTACATGAGAGATTTAACCCAAAAGTGAAACTTGCTACAGGACCGCTACAGTAAGATGAGAAATTTAACTCAAAACCTGAGATTTACTACAGTGTTTTTTACAGTAACATGAGTGATTTAACCCAAAACCTGAAATTTGCTATAGTAACATGAGGGATTTAACCCAAAACCTGAAGTTTGCTACAGTAACATGAGGGATTTAACCCAAAACCCAAAAGCTGAAGTTTATTACAGTCACATGAGGGATTTAACCTAAAACCCGAATTTGTAAGTTAGAAGATGATCATTACAACATAAAACATGGAGAATTTAAACCAAAACCTAGAAGATTTTCATTATCTAATAAACTGAACTTGTAACTCAAAAGGTGATCATTATAACATAAAACATGTGGAATTTAAATAAAAATGTGTCACTTAAAACATTGAGGTTATAGCTTAAAACATGAGGAGTTTAAACAAAACCTGAAAGATAGTTAATCATATAAAAATTGGTAGAGTATCAATCATCTAAAAAGCTAAAAGATGTAATTTATAATTAAAACATGAGCAATTTAAAACAAAATCTGAATATTTTTTTTTTAAAAAAAAATGGAATTAGCACTGTAACCGTACTGTTCACGTGTTAATGTGAACATATTACTGTTCACGGGTAAAGATTTACATATTTATTAGCATTTTATTTAACCATTTTTAGATAAATCAAACTATTTATATTTTAATTTATAAAATTAATCTTTAAATTAAACAATAAGTTAAAGTAAAAAAATTTATTCATTTTTATTAAAATGAAAGAAAAGTAATAATAATAATAATTTTTGAGGTCAAGTTGAGCTCGCGAGAAAGATTATTAAATTAAATAAACATGCATTTAAATATAGTAATACATGCATTTTAATACTTATATGATGTGTCATGATCAAAATTAAATTATTAATAAACACAATTAGGTCATGTTTGCTAGAACTTTTCCGTACATCAGTTCATTAACTCATGCTAATTCCATTTTCAATACATTAATTTTCAGTTCAGATCAATTCAGTCCAGTTCAGTTCAGTGCAGCAAAAAAAATAAGCCGTAGTAAACCTGTCCTAAACATTTTCAGTTTTCACAAAATACAGGGAAAGGTTCGCTATCAGATCAGATGGGCATAAATTGTTTCCTTAGATGGATAAAATGTGTTGCATTGTAAGTGGAATCACAAACACGAATTAAATCAAAGCATATTGCGATTTACGTGTCCACCTACGTTTATTACTAACCTAATCTTGATAGCATTTAGTCGGCGTCCGTTATGTGTCATTTTCGACACGATCGTTGAGATCGAGACTTTGAATAAACTCAGTGCATGCTTTTCTGTTTTACTTACTCCACACGGTAACTGCACGTAATTGACAGCGCCAATTATCTTCTACAATATCCTAGAACAAAAAATTAGTAGTATACTGAGAGAAATTAGTCAATTAGTTAAGAAATGTTCATTACTGAAAAACCGGTTTTCCAATCCCTTGCTAACAAATGTCCGATGATCTATCGTACTTGGAATATTCAATTCTAGTGGGCGGAATTGATTTTCATACATTTCTTATTTTTTAGATTTCTTAAATTTTGTATTCTTATTGACCCGTACCGGTCTTAATAAAAGTTTGGATATACTAAGGTCTATATCACTTCAGTTAAATATATTTAAATTTATTTCAATTCAGATAAATATATTTAAATTTATTTCAGTTTGGATAAATATATTTAAATTTATACCAGTTTAGCACAGTCAGATAAATATATGTAAATTTATTTTAGTTCAGTTAAATATATTTAAATTTATATCAGTTTAGTTCAGTTCAGCAAACAAACAGGGCCTAAGATAAGTCGCAAGATATGTCGAAAGATAAATTCTCTCAATTGATCTACCTGAATGAACATGGTTAATAGGTAAAAAATCAATTTAAAATCAGAATTAATACACTGAATAATGATGATTAATAGTAAAAAGATGTACATTTGTTTCTGGTATTGACCCTGATCTCACGATTTGTCGATGCCAGAATGCTAAACCAGATCATTGTAATATCAATTTTTCAAAAAAAAAAAAAATCATTGTAATATCAAAATTATTTACAATGGAAAGGTTTACTTCAACCGATGGGCTCACATGATTTTGGGCTTAAGAGTAAATACGAACAAAACAATGATGACTTCGAGCCTAATAATTTGTTGGGCTCTTAGAATTTTCAGACATCTGTGTACTTGAATGAAAGTGCTTGGGCTAATGCAAGTGAATTAGATATTGCAGAAAATCGAAAAATAATTTGTCGAATGATTTCCTATTTTGTTTGTATTTATAAATTAGTTAGTTCATTGATAGCATTTAAATAAACAAAAAATTTAGGCTCTTCTTCTTGTCTGAGTTTTTTTTAACATCATTTCAGTTCATTTAAATATATTTATATATTTTTCAGTTCAGGTCGGTATATATTTTTGAAAAATCGGTTCAAATAAATAAAATTTATATTTTTTCGGTTTATCTAAGTTTAGTTCAATAACAAATGTTACTTTTTTTAACTATAGATTATAATTTGGCAACAAACTAAATCAACATTAAAAAGAATATCTCATCTCACCCCTACTTTCTTCAATCTTTACCTTGCAGAAAAGCATCCTTCTGCCAATCCGATTCCGACCTATTTTTACACAATATTTGGTTCCTTTTATTCCAAATGGTTACACAATATAGTTTTCTTTTCGAAAACGAATGAGCTAAGAATATCGTAATTAAAAATTCATAATGTGTTTGAAATGTGTATTCCAGACACAAAGAAACATCAAAAGGCAATGCTAATTAGAATATTACTTCCAACTTTTAGTTTGATACAACCACTGAGCAACTTCAAATCTTTCCTTGGATTAATTTCCCACGTGATTCATGTCGTTCCAGTCTGGAAAGATAGTGAAAAACCTGCATTTTAAAAGTTTTTTTTTTGAAGTTTTCAAAGATTATTAGTACAAAACAAGGGAGAGGAAATGACAGGAAATTTAAAATTAACAAAACAAAAAAGGCTCGAGATCTTCAGTAAGAACATTTGTTTTGTCAGATTTTGAAATTTTGCTACATGAAAATTATATTCTTGATATATGGTAATTGTATTCCATATTTACCTTTGCACTATTATAAATATTAAGATATATATATATATTTTTAAATTAAGATATATATGGTAGTGTAGATTTACATTTCTTTCCGAACAACTACTTTCTCTGTTTATAAAATATTAAATTCCATCAAAAAAATAAAATTATTAAATAGAATCTGTTAAATTGGTCCATAACTTTATTTTTTGTATAACTTTGAAAATATTGGTCATGAAAAATGGGCGCCTTTAACTTTGAAAAATGCAAGAAATGGACTTTCTAATTGGACCGATTGAGTATAAATACATCACTGATATTTATATTTATGAAAGTATTTCAAAAATATATATACCATACTTTTATGATTAAGTGACGTAATTTCTTTGTCCATATATCCAAAGAATAAAATTCCTCATGAAACCGTTTTCTTCAAATCATTGTTAGCAATAATCAGAGAAAAAAAAACATGAATTTTCAGAGTATCTTCAAACTAGCTGTGTTCACACTCTCATTTGCAGCCATAGCCATACACCCATCCTACTGCGTTACGAAAGAAACCCTTTACACCATTTGCTCCCAAACACAGAATGAAGAAACCTGTGTGAAAATCCTGCAGCAGGATCCCACAACAACTTCTGCAACTCTTCCACAGCTTTCTCTGATCTCCATCGAGCTTGCGAAGAATCAAGCAAATCAGAATATCCGGATTTTCGCCGATTTCAGGGAGAACGCTACAGCTCCGGCTCCTTTAAAGGCTGCTTATGGCAATTGTGTGGCCATTTACAACCAGATTGTTGCCAAGATCGATGAAGCTCGTCAGCTGTCCCTGCAAGGCAGGTACAAGGATATAAGCCAGTTGGGGCAAGTGAAGGACCTTGCTTACGAGTGCGAGAATGGCCTCCCGTTGTCGAGTTCTTTAACCGCCTCGTATAGTGAAACGATGATCTTAACAAGTGAAGCTTCAGCGAGCGTTAACATGTATGCTGCTTCCCAAGCAATGGTGTTGCTGGTGTAGCAGAAGTGGTCGGAATCTGAAGTGAGTTGGTTATATTGTTTCTTGTGAAAATACTTTTTTTTATATTGTTGTGCCAGCCTAGTACAAGTTGGTTTGTATTGGTCAGAATGCAATTGAGAAAGTGTGTTTCTTGTTTGATGTGTCTATGATTGTCATGGGCAAACCATGTACTTGTGCTACTTTCTCATGCTAGATTCATGAAACCAAAAAACTCATGGTAATCAAGATTGAGTCAAAATTCAAGGCCATCTTCATGAATTAAAGGGTGAGATTCATGTAACATTTTTGGGGAAACCCATCATGGAACTAGCCCATATTAATCTTCAAGTACACACTAAATTGACCATTCTCTTGAAGGAATTTAGCATGGAGAAAGCATTTGAAGGTGGAGAAAAAAATGGGTCTACATTGACACTCAATTTGACACTTTCCCCTATCTTTGAATCCAATACTATGCCATGAGAACAATTCCTTGTACCACTGAAACTGAAACTATTAAATTGGAATATTCACCATCAATCAACCACATAAACTAAAGAGAATATCCCGGCTGATGCATAAAATAAACATAACAGCTACTCAAGTTGCATTTATTTGGTTCTCAAGCAACTTTGCGTACCTAAGTTAATTCAAGGTAAGCAAAATGCACCATTAGTTATCAACACAATCCGGAAAAAGGAAATGAAGTCAAAATATATTAAATATGAGGTATCAATCCAAGATGTTAAGCAAAATAAAAATAAAAATAAAAGATGAGCTTTTCATCTCCCAAGTAAAACTACACGGTCCTTCAGCACTGCCTGGGACAGGTTGATGTCAAACAACTCACATCGAATTGGCATCTCCATTTCGTAGAAAGGGTTCTTCAAGACAAAATCTGTATATAACTCATAGACATACTTCAAAAGCCCCTCCATATTCAGAGTTCCAGGTTCACAGACCACAAAAAACTTTGTCCCTGCAAAAAATTTAAAAACAATTGCTAAATAATTCTCTTTCATGACTATTAAAACAAAACAACCAAATCAGGACAAATTTTGCCAAGTATAATCATCTGCTTCTTTAGCATTACTCAGGTTCGAACATGATGCGATTTTAATTACCATAGAAGTGAACTAGTAATTTAGTACAACGCCAGACTAATCTTCTTTTTCATTTCCCCAGTACAAGCAAGCATTGAAAAGATCACAAGCCAAAAGTGTCAAATTGAACCAAACTTCAAATAATCTTGGTTAATAAATTGTGCCTGTGTGTGCGTGTTTTCACCTTCTAAAGGTCTTTAATTGAATGCTGAGCAAGGTAAAGTCCATTCTCCAATACAGATGCCAACAGAAGCACTTCACATGAGCAAAAGGAATTCACAAGTCACATGCTTCCGTGTACAAAAACTAAAAATATCATTACAGTGGTATAAAAAAAGCCAGCTATACACATCTGATATAAAATAGCATACCTCAATCATTTAAGTGCCTGAAGAATATTTCTAATCTGAGGGAACACAAATTGTGTGAAAAAACAGCATGCATCAATCATCCTTTTCAGATTTGTTCAGCAAATATCACGATTTTAATTCTATTCAGAATCCTAAACTTGTTCAGCAACATCTACTCATCTACCATAGTTATCGAAAGCCCACCTTATCGCAATCAGATTAAAATGATAGTGCAATGAACACAGTCAATCACCATCATCTAGTATCATGACAAACTGACACTACCATATAACCACTGTTCCTGCCATACTACAACCAGTGCGTGAATTGTAATTTGTAAGTACAAAATAAAATCCAAACATTTACAGTTTTAGCCCATTCGACCAAGAAGCACAGTATCATTTAATTTAACACGTACATGTATAGCATTTTCCCAACTTTTCAGGCACCTTTATTTCACATTAAATTTATTTTTGGTGTTTCAAACCATATTATTGGAGAGCTTAATATAGAAGAGAAGTTTATCACTCTGGATTCAAATTGCCTCGAAAAGTAATAAAGTATATTAGAGACTCGTTGGGTTTTTCCTCTTTTTTCTTTTTGATACTAAGACTTATCACAAGAGTTTAATTTGTGATGTTATGAAATTATACAGTCACTCTCTTTAATTTTCTCTGGCTAAAGTTGATCGCTAGCACTCACTCTTCACGTTCACAAAATTACAGAGTGATGGTGTAGGGCCTCTTTCAATGCTCAAGGTTGTGCTTTTGATCTCATGTAACGTATCCTAGTTCCCAAGCAGTAGACGTATTCTATTGACTTTGCAAGATTTTTGGTACAACCTTGTGCTTTCAATACGTTACATGATCCTAGTTCCCAAGCACAAGAAGACACTAGTTCTCATGTAACGTATCCTAGTTCCCAAGCACAAGAAGACACTAGTTCTCATGTAACGTATCCTAGTTCCCAACAGTAGACGTATTCTATTGACTTTGCAAGATTTCAAGAACTACCACCATTATAAGTAAATTTCTTAGCTTAATCTCCTACAGCATTATTTTCATCAACGATAGCAGCGGAATCAAAAGACTCCGTTCATAATTATCGTTCAACGATAGCAGCGGAATTATCGAACAATGGGATGATACAGATGACATGTCGGCTGAATCCATACGACTACTCATAACATTGACAATCCATCAGTTCACAGAAAGAACTGATCACAGGGATGACCAGAATCACTTCAACTCAACTATTTTCAAACCGGCCTAAGTCATATGAATATTAAATGCGCAGATGTAAACTTTATGAAAATGCTAATCAGGTCATACAGGTAGAGTAGAGGTCAGGTAAATCTGCGTGTCAAAACAAAATGTAGTCCCTGCCCTTATGATTATATCACACTCGCCTCTAGCTTCTGCATAACCCAGTATAATTTATTTTGAATTTTGAGCTGATTTTTCATTTTTACAGCACAAGAAAGTACCCTAATTCGACATTATAAATCACGCAGAGACGATCAAATTAAAGTGACTGCATTCAACGTACCTGTGAGGGACTGATAGCAGTGGAGATCGAAAGTGTCGGCCTGGAGGAGCTCGATGCCGGAGCAATCGGAGACAGGGGAAAGCTGCTGAGAGATGGCGTGCATAGAGTGCCAGAGACTGGCGACTCTCAAGCTGTCGTTGGTGTCCATTCGTCCCGCAGCAGATCCGTAGTCTTTGTGGAATATCAGCCCACCGGATTTGTTGATTATGTACAGGCTGTATATCGCCGCCGCCATCATCCACCGCGCGAATCGTCACTCCGACTTGTAGAACTACCAGGAGAACTGCTTTGGAGAACAGCTCGATCTGTTTTTACCTAATCACTAATTGGGCGCGGTTAGTAAAGTTCTAGAGCAAAATGACTTCGTGGCCGGAGTAGAAAGTACCAAAAAGTCCTTTTCGCCACCAAGAATATTGGACTTATCTAGTTGCTAAAATTGGACTAAAACACTTGGACCTCAGCCCAACTTTCACTTGCCCTAACCACACATTTCTGTCATACAAGATCTGCACCTCCAAACGAATTCGCAGCAGAAAGATCGAAAAAACCAGCCGCCGGCGACGATTCTACGGCTAAACCATGTCTTCTTTGGGAAGGAGTCTTCTCCGCAACAAAAGCTTACTGAAACTGGGCGCCCAGGAGACCCCACAGGAGATCGTCGTCTCGTTCCACTCCAGCGGCCTGACCTGCAACCAATGGCGGAAGCTCAAGAATCTGTGGGCCCCCGGGAGAACCCTTTTCCAGCCGACCTGTAACGGAGAAAAGGAGGATAAGTTCCTGAACCACTACGCGCAGAGCGGCGGCCCCACCTGCCTGGCCTTCTTCCCCAAGGAGGTCTCCGACAGGTTAGAGTCCATCGACGAAGATCTGCTCTTGCTGTACGGACAGTACGGCTCTACTCTGGTGGATCATATGGATATTCAGAAGGGCTCCGCTCTGGCTGATTCGGATACGTCCATGTTTGATTTCTGTCTGCCAAGCTCTTATCTTTCGTTTATGTGTTCCAAGCAGGAATCGGATGATTCGAAAGTTGAACCACCTCCTGCTGAATAATGTGTACAATTGATGATCATTTTGATAATAATATGCAATGTGGCTACTTTTGCTGGGATGAAATTTTGAGTTGTTAACTTTGATCTGTACCACATTGTTTTGATCATCATTGTGTTGGTTTATACTTTGGCTAGACTCTCTACATTGTTTTTCGGCTGTAGGAAACAATTTGGTGAATCTATGCAGAAGCCTAAGCAGCTGCTAAGATCAGTGCTAAATTCTTAGTTGTGTTTTCACTTGTTTTCTGGAGAAATGAATGATAACTATTGGCATTTTTTGAAATTTTATACACTTTGGCAGTTTCGTCTCAGATTTGACATTTTCATTGCAGTTATGAATTGATTTGTGATTGAATCACATGTATTTCATACTCCAGTTTAAACAAATAGACAATATTGATGTTCTTTAGAACTTTAGTAAATTTGTGAGGAACTAGAATATCATAACATTTGTGTAAGATTGGTTCTGGAGTTCTGTTGGGATACTCGAACAACCAAATGTGTATAGGCCTTATTGTATTTGATAACATTTTGATACCTCTCCAGGACATTGAATGATAAAAGCCTGTCAGCCTATTTCTTGATTTCCCGGCTGATGCATTTGCAAAGAACTAGCCCTAGGGTTGTTCCCCAGTACTAGGGATTGTTCTTGTTTATCAATCTGGTCATTACATTTGGTTTGATGGCAATGCAAAAATCGACACTTCCTACGTATCATCAGTTCCTGTTATATCACGCCCTGTATCTTCTTATATAACCCCTAATATGTACAAGTTCGATGATACTGCTAAAGTTTGAGGTAGTACAGGTGCTTGCGGCCTTGATCATCTACTGCATCTTTGTTGATACTATAAGTTATCAGCTATAGCAATCTACCTTTAAACTGAAAAAAGAATCTTAGTATTGATATATTAGAGAAATTTCTCTTATGGGTAGAAAATACCACAGTGCTGTAATACAATGGAGCTTGTGCACTTGCTTCTAGCTTTCTTCCTTGTGTAAAAATCAAAGAGTACATTTGCATTTTGCAGCCTTAAGATGTAAAATGTATGAAAATATTTCACAGCAAATGCCAATATCATCTGAGAACTCTGTTAGAGCTCAAGGTAAAATTATCTTCTCCACCAGCCATAGTTGAATGCATCCTTCCACCAGCCCATCCGTTGTTCAATGTCCCTGCAACCCGAGTCCCCTCAGGTTGGTTTTCAAACTCGGGAAGACCCTTCGCCTTCCTCTCTTTCCTCTTTCTTCGATCTTCATCTCTTTCTTTTCTCAGCCAACTCTCCACTGTTCTCTAACAATCACAAGTTCCCAATTCAATAAAACTGAACTGGAATTTTTGTCAAAGAAGATGAGTGCATTCTATTTTTGTTGCTCTCAACCAAAACCCAAGATAGTGCAGAACTGAACTGGAATTTGTGGTTTTGGGGTGAAGAAAACTTACCATTAGTGACAGCTTGCTCATCTCCCGAACCTTTTCCATTGGCATTGCAAACTGCAGCCTCCCACGGGCTACATAAACCTGAACAGAATTTACTCATTTTGAGAACAGCCACGGAAAACTGAAGTCAGCCAAAATAGCAATTGAGAGACAGAAACCTACAATGGAAGAAGGCCAATCCTCAAGGCCATCGAAAATATGTGTAGCATAAACAATTACAGCACCGCGTTCTTGGCACTCCTTTTTCAGGAATTTCATAAGATCAGCCCTTGCAAGGACGTCTAGATCTACTGTGATCTCGTCTAGAAGAAGAACCTATATTCACAGAGGATCCCATTGAATTAGGCAAAGATAAAGGAGACTTGAATATAACTCCAAACTGGAGAAAATTGTACCTTGAATGGCTTAAGTAGACCCATACATATCTGCACTCTTCTTCTTTGACCATCAGAAACCTTGTGCATCCGCCAAGATAAATCGACCCCTAAGACCTAGATTGTGAAAGAAAGCACGAGTTAAGAAGATAAAATACTAAACACATGAAACACATAAATTTTAAATGTTCATATACTATCAACACCAGTAGCATGAAAAATTTCGGTCAAAAATTATGGAACACCATTGCTCATCATGGTTCAACTTATAGTTTCCTCGATACATGTATCATATCAAATGCAGATTACTACTCAATGTAACGTAGCACCAACATAATGCATTTCATTTCGTTTATTACAAACCCTAGATCTGGGAACATGAATCGAGACTAATGCAAGAAACTGCAAAATGACAACAAAGACTGAACTGCAGATATAAAACTCCATAAGACGAACTAAGTCCACTACGCATGAAACAAGATCATTCAACAGATAAGCCAATATCCCACAGCTGAAAATGGATATAATAAATGTATTTGTCACTGAATGCATTTCTCATATCTCAAAAGCTATCCAAAGCTAAACTCTAATAGAAATTACCATATCTAAGTGGCAAGGGAATTTATAAGAACTTTGTTAAAATCTACTACACCATAAGCAAAAGATATCAGAAATTTAAAATTTACGAAAAATATAATAAAAAGTAACAGAAGATAATGATAAAAAGGAAAAGGAAGCACCTAGATCAGTAATTTATTACAGAAGAAATGATATAATAGGATAACAGTAGGAAAGATAAAAAAATATCTCGAGGCTTTACAAGGATCATTTGCATCATTATATTCATTCAATACAGTAGAAAATAAATTAACAGATGCACCAAATACCTGGATCAATTCATCGCGCCTTTGAGGATCAATACCCGCAACACCAAATATCATTTTCTCAGCAGAGATATCCATCTGAATGGAAACCTCAAATCCAGCAAACGCAACTTCTCTTTTCCACTGCACAAACAAGACAACAATCACATCGCGAACACACAAACCGAAACATCATCCACTAGTAAATTATTCAATGGAGCATGAAACAGATAGAAACCTCTCCACCAAGATAGCAGAGATCTCCAGAAACAGTGAGGCCAGTGTCGTGAAATGCTGATCTCCCCAAAACTCTAACCATATCAGGATCCACCATGTGCTTTCCTCCCAATATCTTCAATATTGTTGTTTTTCCTACAATCAACAATCCATTACACTCAATTTAGCACTCCATTTCTCCAAATTTTAACGTCACGTTTGCATTCACATTCATAACCATATAAATTTAGTACTGACTCGAATGCATACCTATTACAATCTTACAACATAACATAATCGGCAAACAGCATAAAATAAAATAAAAACGCATTTTGAAATCGAGGAAATGAAATGGTGGAAGGGGGGAGAGGTTACCGGCGCCGTTGGATCCGACGAGGAGGCAGCGATCGCCGGGGAAGAGAGGGAGGGAGAAGTCCTGGATGAGAGGGGTGGAGCCGGGAGGAGGATGGCCGTCGATTCCAGGGTAGGTGAATTTGAGGTTGTTGATCTCCACCATTGGTTTGGGAGCACCATCGTCAACCTGCTGCACCGCCATTTTTGAGTGGAATTTGGTGGTGCCTCTTCTTCCCTATTTATACCGTTTCACACAGTTGTAGGTGCCTTTCGAACCATATTGATTTGCATCAGTTGGTTGCCGTCACCTACGTGGCTGTGTTTGCGACATTACTTTCCTCCCCGCCATCAATTAATTAGGATTTAGACTAAGCTCCCTCCTTCTTTGTTTTTTTAATAAAAATAATAATAATCATCAAATTTAGCATCTAATGTAGTGGCGCTCTTAAAATAAGAATCAGATAGAAAAAATTGATGATAACAATCAGAAATTACATTTCAAGATACTTTGCAACGATTAAAAAGGCTAATGTAATTGGTGTTGTAGATTACTTCCAATCACTTGTATTACTTTTACAATGAAAATGAAAAGTAATTAACAAAAAGAATGGAATGGAAATGAAAAATGGTGGTTCTCTATTTCGTTCGGTTTAAGTCATGTAACGGAATCTTCATTCTATTTTTTCTTGGTAGTGGTGTTGGTGACGTTTGCATGGTAGTGGTGGTGATAATTGATTTTGGAGGCGAAACATGGAAAATAAGGAAAATGAATAAAAAATTTCTTCCAACCAAATCAATATGATATTGATTACCTTTCACTTTCTTGATAACCCCACCCAAATAGCCCCTAGATGTAATCCACGCATTTCCCATTTCATAAAATCTTGAATCAAACCAACCAGGGAAAAAAATGATAAGCTCGTTTTACTTAACGTGTAAATGTGAAGAAAGAGTCAAAGGTCCTCAAGTTACAGATTTTGAGATTGGAAGGCTTTGTAGTCTTAGAAATTTGGTTACCATTTACCTCCAAGCACTATAAATAAAGGTTCATTTGGGAGGAAAATACACCAAAGAACAATTCATATGGAGTTTTGGTTCTTCCCTTGTTCATACTTATTATATCCCCATTTCTTTGCTAGTGATGATATATGCCCATGATTTCTTTATTTTTGAATTTCCACATCTGAAACTAAAGCTGAAATAAAAGATGAAAATCATCATATATCTTCGTTATCATTTCAGCTTAAGAAGCAGAAATCATCTTATATATGCATTGTCATTTTAGCTTTAGTTATCTAAGTGCAATCTATTGATTATGCTATTGATGCATGAGCCATACATTACCTTAATTTCCCAAAGAACCTCCAGTTTCTTGCTTTTTTTTTGTAAAGAGCTTAAACTGTCTGAGTTCTAGGGATAACTATTCAACCAATCCAGGTAAAAACAAATGAATCAAATTTCTCTTATTTTAAACAACAAATATATCACCAAGCTAAGAAACTAAGTTTAAGAAGACAGGTAACATATTTAAGGTACTAAAAATGCAGTGCAGGCTGCATAACTATACCCCATTAACAAGGTTTTAAACTACTGACCATATCAAATTGTCAAACCGTACGAAATACAGCCACTAAACAGAACAGAAAACAATTAAAACAGTTCAATCTTGCAGATGCAAGATGAATCAAAATACTATAAAATATAACAAGCAATTGCGGTGTCCACTTAGGCAAAGACTGATCTGCAAAATCATGTATGATGTCTTCCTCTTCACCGTCATTTAGGCCTACACACAAATGTACACAGGAATCAGGGAGCTGGCTTCATTACATGTATCAATTAGATTCATCAGCAGACAGCAACCAGATATTTCATACCTTGTTAGCTATGTTGTTCGATAGCCAGTCAAGACCTTCATAGAGACCTTCCCCAGAGGTGGCACAGGTGCTCTGGATGTACCTGAATAATGCAAGCAAAGAGATTACATAATGCACAATAAATAGATGCCAGCTAAGAGTATGATGCATTTGTGTGAGATCGTACCAGTGGCGCTGACGAAGGGAGTGAAGTCCAAGCTTGTCAGTGATCTCTGCAGCATTCATGGCATTTGGCAGATCCTGTTTGTTGGCGAACACAAGGAGAACAGCATCCCTAAGCTCATCCTGCAAACGATGAAATCATAATTACACGGCTGTTCTATGTATCATCATAAAAGGTGCACACAGATGTCACATTCCCAGAAGAATGTTGCAAGCAGTAACATTAGCTACTATATATAACCAGCAGTAGTTCAAGTAGAAGATTTAGCACCTCGTTCAACATCCTGTGCAATTCATCCCTAGCCTCAACAACACGGTCTCTGTCATTGCTATCAACAACAAAAATAAGTCCCTGAGTGTTCTGGAAGTAATGTCTCCACAATGGTCGGATCTGGAGCAGAAGAACCAAGAGAACAAAAAAATTCAGAAAGCCAAATTCATTTTGCTCAAAAAAGAACCAAGGTCAACACTAACACAAAAGCTGAATGCATATGAGCAATTGCAAGACACTTGAATACATATGTTCAAGAATAGGTCAATCGGGATGGCATACCAAGATTCAACAAAAAAAAGTGGTAAAACAAGATTAATGGCTCAGACATACACAGGCTGCAGGGTGATGCAACAGTGCATTCATAGACTAAGTTTCACTAACCATAATTTCTAAATTGGAATTCAACAATCATCTTCAAGTCTCGAGCATAAATATAACCTTTAACATCACTAAACCCTTCTTATGATATAACCTACATTCTGCTGACGTCCTATAGAAATAAGTGGCAAAATAGTGAATCACTTCAACAAAAGGCAACCATGATGACCTTCAGAAGTAACTGGGTATATTATGCACATCTGAAATATTCTCAAGTGCTAAAGTAATATGTTGTTGTATCATGTTTCAAAGTATGCCCCTTACCTTGTCCTGACCCCCGACATCCCAGACAGTGAAGCTGATGTTCTTGTATTCCACAGTCTCCACGTTAAACCCTGGCATCGCATAGATAAAAAAAACATTAATACATTGACAAGCAATAGTTCTCTATAATAAACAGAAACAGTGCAAAAACAAGTTACTCATACACATCCTCACAATTAGAGATGCATGTCATATGTCAAATACAGTTTACCACCCTCAAGCCTAAACCAGTACTGAACAAGTATTCTTCTGAGCATCATACATCACTAAAAGGACAATAATCAAAATAAAAACAGCTGAACTGACAGGAATATTACCAATGGTGGGAATGGTAGTGACGATTTCTCCTAGCTTGAGCTTGTACAGAATGGTAGTTTTACCAGCAGCATCGAGACCAACCATCAGTATACGCATCTCCTTCTTGGCAAAAAGCTTGCTGAAAAGCTTGCCGAATGACAAACCCATCTTCCTACTCACTTAACGCCTGAATTCACAAAATGCAGAAAACAACAAATGATCAGATCTTCAAAATTCAATAAATCAATCCCTACGATCACATCAATCTAAAATCAATCAGAGTAAACCAAAATTCAGATCCCAATCCCAGTAAATCAAAATGAAATCAAACAGATTTTAAATTTTGTAGCAACAATTGATCCCTAACAAATCTGAGAAATAAAACCGGCACATGTGCTAACTCCAAACACGGATCACAAACAGGCAATCGAATGGAAACGATCTAACCGAAGAGATCGGATCTACAGTACAGATCTAGCACACACAAGATTACAGAACAAAAACAATGCCTCGATGCATGATCTACAGATACAAACAAAGGCGGGGAGAATTGGGGGCTTACAGCAAAGAGGAGGAATTGGCGAAAAGGGGCAGATCTTGCGAGAGACTCTGCCCAGACAGAGAAGAACGAAGAATATTAATGCGCGTTCTTCAGCAGCGATGCGATGTGTGAATGAGCTGGGATGAGGGGAGGCCCATTTTATAGTGCGTCTGTGTGGAACCAATTAAATTGTTTTTCAAAACCATAAAAAATGGAGATCTACTCCATTAAAAGTAGAATATTTTTTATTCGTCACTTAGGTAATTTATCTTTAAAATTGGCTACGTTTTTATTCTTGGCCCTTTTTAAAACCAACAACAATAATAATAGTAATAATCTCCTATTTATGGTCTTCAGAGAGTGTAATTGTAAAGTCATTCTTATACTCCATTGCATTATACGGAATTGAAATGAAAATAAAAGTGGTGAAACAAGATTCGTAATCTAAAATTCATCAAATTAAAATTTGCTTAAATTAGTTAAAGAGAAGTAAAAATGCAACCATACTTTGCAGTTTTTCAATAAAAGCTCATATAAAATCTAAATAATTCATAGTACTTGCACACTATAACATTAGTTAAATAGGGTCCTTTAACCAATTTTTACTTTAAGATGCCAATAAAATAAGCAGTATAATATAAGTGCTCTTTTTTTATAACTGATATAAGTGCCCTCTATGTAAGTTTAGGATGTAAAACTACTAGATTTTGAGGAGGCCCTTATAGTTATTTGACCTCCATTGAGGTTAGAGAAAAAAATACGAATTGCGTAAATTGAAAAAATTATGGAAATACTATTTTGAGTAATTTGAGGAATATCATTTCTTGTGTACGAGTCCATATCAAAGAATCATTTTCAATATCATATTATAGTTTGTGGTGATTGCGTTTATCCCACATCGGAATATAGAAGGTTAGAGGTATATGTGTATCTCTACAAATATTGTAATCATGTTTTTGTTTGAATTGTATGTGATGTTAATAAGAAGTGTCATAATTACCATTATCACTTGAATGTATTTTATATTTTATCATGGCATCAAGTTTCGTCCCGGGACTTGATTCCTGCCTACCACAATTGATTTCAGTCGACTATTTCTAGCCACCTTGTTGCTGTTGTTTGAGATAGTTAGAGATAGACTGGGATTGGAAACCGATGCGACGACCAAGGAGTAGGAACGGTACCGCTTGTCAATCTTGGGTATGCTTGGAAAATGGATCTTCCACACATTATTTCCACGTGAAAGTGCAGCCGGTTGGTTCTTTCCTGCCGACCTTAGAGCTTAGACCTTGCGCATGTGCTCTATTTTTTTCTTCTATGTTACAACGGGCATGAATTTGAACCATTGTTAGATACTAGATTCTCCAGCTGGGTCCGAGCCTCGACCCTCTAGCGGGAAACAAGTTTTTGGGAGAAACCCAAAAACAGCCTTTGAATGTGTTCTCTAGTAGAACTTGGAGTTGTTACAATCCGGTAGAGTGGATCTCCAAATAAAGATAAAAAGAATAACACGGAAGCAACATAGTATCGTGTTGCTTCAACAAAACGTTGATAGAGTATGAGTGCTATTGGAAAACATAACGGTGATGCAATACTGCGCTGCTTCAAAACAACCCTTGACGCTTCTCCAATGTGACAAGCGACCCCTTAAACTAATGAACGCCAACGACGACCTCAACACGAGACGTAGCAGCAGATGAAGAAGTCTGGAGGTGACACAACACCATTTTGTTCCAAGATGAGTCGAGCAGCATGGTGCCAAATGAAAATTGTGAATGTTGATTCAGAAGTTTGATTGACATGTTTCCGGTTAGGCTCATCAGTTTATGATTGAGTCTGAATTCATGGTTTTCATTGTAGGAGGCTCACCCAACCATGTGGGAGCCTAGTAGTTAGTTTTGCTATGTTTTGGGTGTATAATTTTAATTAGGTTTCTTTGTAATAGTCCTTTAAAAAGGCTAGCGGTATATGCCGTCAGATCCTAGGAAACTAATGTAATGCCTATAAATTATGAATGAGATAAGTCTCAATGTTTGTAGAAAAATGAAATTAAAAAAATCTATGTCTTACTTATGAGGATGATTCAACCCAAATAGAGTAATTCAAAGAAGATGGAAAGTTTCAAACAATTATAGCCCATCTATGATAGAGACAAGGCCATATCATTCATTAGCGGTTAACCCATGCAAGAACTATTTGTTTTGTGAGAGAAACATTTTATTCTTTAGTACCAACTCCGTTTTAACTTTTAAGAATGAGTCAATACTCAAACGGCGGAAAAAACAATTCGCTCCAAATTGTCACATTATGAAAATTTATGAATAATGTCACTCTGTATTCATGATTATATAATAAAAATAAAGTCTTAATTTATTTTATGCATTCATTTTATTTTACAAAACTCCATGAATTCCAATCATATTTCTAAGTTTCTACTTCTTGTTGGTTACTATATGGTTAGCAAGCCAATCCAGACCCTCATGAAGACCTTCCCCATTGATGGCACTCGTACTCTGGACATGCCTGAGAAACACAATAAGGTCATACTTAGTATGTGAGTGTGTGATCAGAAATATAGATTTCCTTTTATTCTAAAATGGTCATACTTTTCAGCTTTCATTTAAGCCTCTCTTTTTTTTAAAAAAAAATGTCACGCTTCCTTGATATCACATAATGATCATCGTTATTCATACACTAATATTCGCACTTCTCCACTCAAGTATCTCTACATATATCATCTTGCATAAAAACCGACACATATAGAATGATATCATTCTTTATAAAAAAAATAGAGGAAGTAAAGAGAGTTGTGGCTCAGTCACCATATGCGCGGATGAGAAAGAGAGCGAAGACCAAGCTTTTCTGTGATTTCTTCGGCATCCATTGCATTTGGAAGGTCTTGCTTGTTTGCCATTACAAGAAGTGGAGCATCCCTCAATTCATCCTACATTTTTATCACAACCATATTGCTATGAACTTGATGGACATGATCAAGCCACATTTATTAAAAACTAAACTCTTTCTTCCAATTGTAACTACACATTTTCAAAATTAACAACGGGAGACAATTACTGCATACCTCGTTTAATATCATTTGAAGGTCATCCCTAGCGGTGAGAATGCGATCTATGCCACCCTCGTAACCTCGATCACTACTATCTACTACGTAGATGAGTGCTTTAACTTGGCCATGATGGATGTATAGCCTTAGTAGAGGTAGTCTCTGAGAATACATTGCTAGATATATTATGTAGAGGAAAATAAAACATGGATTTAAGCCGAAAATATGCTCCATAGTAAATGCATTTATATATAGGACCATTATATCTTACCACATTTTGACCACCCGCGTCGTAGACAACAAATCGTATTTTGTTGCACTCAAGAGTCTCTATATTACATCCTAAGAAAAGAGAGAATATACTTCCATCAAAACCACAGAAAAAAAAATGACTCTTTTTCGGCGTGTCACTCTTGATAAACTAACACGTTTTTACTTTACACGAGAAATCAATTGATCATACCAACTGTAACACTGGTTTTAACAGTTTCTCCCAGCTTCAGCTTGTATAAGATTGTTGTTTTACCGGACATGTCGAGTCCCACCATTAGTAAGCCAATTTCTTCCCTGTTTGATGTTAGTCCATTGATAAGCTTGGTGAAAGAAGCACCCATTGTTCTTCCCTTTTATATATCTATTTACAGCAGCCAAAAAATGCAATCAAAATTCAAGAAAATCAGAAAAAATATGTAATCAAATTGAAGAAAGTCAGAAAGACAATCTTGTTCAAGGTTCAGACTTCAGACAAGAACAAAAATTATAGGACTTACCCTTCAAGATTTCCCTTTGCAGCAAAAGTCCCACAACAAGTTTTTGAACAGAACAAAATGGATCCAAGTAGAAAGAAAATGGCCTTTCTTTTTTCTTCTATGCTAGTCTGCTGCATCTGCCCTTTGTAAAGACTCTAACAAAGGGTATTATCTTATTATATTGGCTTGCTTAGGGACATTAACTTAGATTCAATGCTAAATGTCAGCTGAATAGAATAGAACAGTCTGTCTGATTTCAATAATTGCCATTGACTTCTAGTTAATCAGCTAAATTACATTAATTAAAAAGAAGAACATGCTTTTCCCTTCTGATTTTCGCATTATTTGGAGCTGCATAATCAAATACAGCTTGATCTGTACGTTGTAAGAGGCTAAGAGGCATCTACATTTTCTCTCACGCAAAATCAAAAGTTGTAAAAATTTGAATAAGAATGTAAAGGACAAATAATACAAAAACATATAATTTCTCTATTCACAGTTGTTTAGACTATTAATCCCTCAACAAAGTAAAATTAGGATAGTCTAACTTTCCACAGATTTATGTAACTTAGCTAAAATATGTATTTATTGAGAAACATATTCATCCGCTCCGGTGCCTTTGTGATTAGATATCCGGATGACCAATCACAATCGGCCGCCTAGAATGCAACATGAAACTATCATAATTGTTTTTTATGAATTGTAATTATGGTAATTTCAATCATAACTAAAATTGGAGTAATACAACATTTAATTAGATTGCATGATAAATGGGGGTTGCTCCATGCAGGTCAATTTTTCTCTTGCAGGTCCGTATTTTTACCATAATACCTCTAATGTTGTTAATACAAAAAATGGGCTTGAAATCATAGGGTTCCATCAGGGGGCATTATGGTAAAAATACGGACCTACAAGAGAAAAATGGACCTGCATGGAGAAATTGCTTAAATATAGTATATTCATTCATAGTGTTAGCTAAAATATGTATATTAAATTTAAATATTGTAAATTCGAAGATGCAGATATAATGAGGTCATGTTTGTCAAAGTTTTTTTTGGATAAGTTCAGTTCAGTTCAATTCAGTTTAATTTAGTTTAATTTGATTCAGTTCAACTCAGTGAAAATATAATTTGATAAAATTCAGGTTAATTCAATCATGTTGATTCTTGTTTTCATACATTAGTTTCACTTTAGTTTAGTTTAATTCAGTTCAATTCATCCAAAAATAAACTCATGCCTTGTTTGCCAGAGATTTTCTGTAGATCATTTCAGTTTTTTTTTAAAATTTAAAACCACCAAATAGTGGGAGGTATATATTAGGCTCCTCAAACCTTTTAATAATAAGAGATATCACTGAAGTACTTGATACAATGTATAGAAACATATTGAAGCCAAAAGGCTAAATAAACTAGACTAGTAGAGAACTAAGTACTTCCCCATAATCCTTGAAGTTGATGGAATGAGAATTTCCTATGGGTGATTCTAGGGGTGTAAATGAACTGAACCGTTCGTGAACAACTCGTGAACAACTCGGTCAAAGTTAGTTTTCGAACTCGGTTTGGCCATTTCGAACTCGAACTCGTTCGTTTATAAACGAGCTCGAACGCGAGCTCATAAGAGCCAGCTCGATAGGCTCGTCGAGCAGCTCGAATGTAATTTTTATATAGAATTATTATATAAATAAATTAAATTTTATTCATTAATGCTTTAACAAGCTCGAACTAGCTCGAGTTCGAGTTCGAACTCGATTTTATTATCGAGCTCACGAGTTGAGTTCGAACTTTCTTAAAGTCAGACGAATCGAGCTCGAGCTAAAATATCTCAACTCGTACGATCTCGAACTCGATCACGAACATGCAATACGAACTCAGACTCGAACACAGGTCTGTTCGAGCTCGACTCGACTCGTTTACAGCCCTAGGTGATTCATTCCCCTGATACACATACCCCTAGTGTATCTACAACCCTGAATGAATCTTCCATAGGCCAGTTCTCATAGCACATAAACTGAGAGGATTTAGGGAAAATGCAAAACAGAAGCAGCTGTAAAGCAGTCTCTGTGAGGTCAGTTTGATATAGCACCAGAGAAGTGGAGTGCTATGGAGCCTCCATGGGAGCTTGGGTGCAGTTCAAAGCAATGACAAAAACTACATGTACTGCAGCAGATGGTCAACAAAATTGTTTGTGGTGAGAAGAGCAAGGTCTCCACTAAGGGCAGTTTGGAGTCCAAAAAGGTGAGATGTGTCAGCTCTACCATATGTACAGAGCAGCAGGATATTCAAATCTCTCCACCAGTATCTAACTTCCTCTAGAAATTTCAAAAGCTGAATAAAAGATAGAGGAAGGAAAATAGATGTGGCCTATAAACTCAAACAGATGAGAGTGAGTTCCTCATATAAGGAATTACCATCATATCCAAGTTAAATAGGCCTTTAAGTTTTGGAGGAGCTTCTAAGAGAGTCATGTTACCAAAGATAGAGGACTTTGAGCTAATTTTAGACAGAAACTCAGCTACTGCATTACTTTCTCTGAAAACATGGTAAATTCTATCTGAAATTTTTTTTAATTCAAAGGAAATACTAAGAACTTGCTAGTTAGCTAAGCAGGGGTTGTGTATACCTTTAACTGCATACCAACAATCTGTTTCAATAACAAATACAGTACCAGTGGCAAGAACAACTCAGCATGCAAGGGAGACAGAGCACTAGTATGTTTCATGTGCATGGAAATAACATAGTCTATAGTATCTCTAATGACTACTCCCAATCCCACTCTATTACCTGTGATACAAGAGCCATCCACATTGATCTTATAACCACTGTCGGGAGGGTGCATTTAACTATCTTAGCAAGTCTAGGCCTTTTATGCCTAAAAATTGGGACTAGACCAATCATAATTAAATCTCTGAATTTTGAAGCATGGTCTGACAGTGGTGAGGCAGTAAAGATCATAGAGATTTACTATCAAACAACACTCTATTGTTACACACAATAGAGCTAATCATAGAGCTAATCTCTGAATTTTGAGATTTGCATACCACTCTATTGTTCCAAACAACACTGTGTTATCCATTGCTACATTTAAAAAAAAAAGTATTTTATTTCTCCTGCACCAGAGATACCATAAAGTGACCAGTAGAGAAGAAATATATACTTTTGTATGGATTTTTGAGCTCCCTTTGTAATTCAAGTAGTAGGATAGCCTCTGTTTTGCAGATATAAAGTGGGGCACATGCATTCATATGAGGTTATGCATCATGTTAAAGATTGTAACATTTTGAGAGCACGCATTGAAAAAATGATCTAGTGTCAATGTGATTACACAATGGGCATTTAGAGGCTAAATTAATCCCAAATTTCATCAGCATGTCATCAAAAGGGAGTAAATTATTGAGAAGCCTCCAAGATAGGATTGAAATTTTACCAGGGATGTGTTTAGACCATGCTTGCCTCATAACATGATGTTGTGGTTGCCTATTCCTCAGCTCCTGATAGGCTGATTTGACTGAAAATTGACCATTTTCTTCTAGTTCCCACACTAAAGTGTCAGGGTGCAGCTGCATTTCAGTTTAATTTAGTTCAGTTCAATTCAGTGAAAATGTAATTTGATGAAATTTAGGTTAATTCAGTCTTGTTGATTCTTTTTTTTTCAATACATTAATTTTTTACTTCAATTCTATTCAGTTCACTCCAGTTCATTTCAATTTAGTTCAGTTTAGCAAGAAATAATCTCTAATAAACGGGGAGGCATGTTTGAATGTTATATGCCATAAAATACCTAAATGTTTCTAGTCTGCTTTTATAAATATTGTGATTAGTATTGAAGTTTTAACTCTCCAAATTGTTTTTTTTCTCTATAAATATAGGAACCATATCCCTTTTTAAAGAGAAAGTCTCAAATAAGGGTTAAGTTACGGTAAGGGCAAGCCAAAATAATTATTCATTTCTACAAGATTTAGGGTTATTATATAATTATTTTAATTATTTGAGTTATTTTTGTTTGTGCTTGATGTTTTTACACTTGAGTTTGACCTTGTTTTGGGTTGATCTTTTATTTGATTTGATCTTTTAAGTTTTGGCCAATATTTTTCACTTTATTTCATTAATCATTTATGTTTATGGTCCAAATAATTAAAATAGTTGTATAGTAATTCCAATCTTGTTTAAGGTGATCTCCTTTTGCACTACCCTTACCGTAAGGGTACCTTACATGAAACACTCTCTTATTTAAATGTATTTTTCTTTATCAGACTTCATATAAAGTTGTTAGAGCACATACCTTAAAAAGCTCAAATACAAATTTTTCATCCTACTATCTTATTTAAAAACCATCAGTTTTATCACATCATCAAATTTCCCACACAACATTATATATAATCCACATGATTTTATATACGACTTATTATTTATATTTTTAAAATTAATAAATGATTTATGCTAAAAAAATAGTATTCAAAATATTTTCATATAATTATGATCTTAATTTACTTGGCAATAGTTTGAAATATTATTAAATTATATGTTTGTACATGTATAAATTTTTCAAAGTATTAAATTAAAAAGACGATTTTATAGCACCCAACATGAAATTAATGATTCGGCAGGAAGAATTATTATTTAAAAATTTATAATAAAAGTTTTCAACTATTGGTAAATTTTAACTTTAACTTTTAAAAATTGTTAAAAATGATTAATCGTATTGCAACTTTAGTTACAACTTACAACTTGTCACAGTTTTTCTTCATTGCAAAATTTATGAAAATTAATTGGTGCTTCATATTGCGTGTTATCTATTTCTGGCAAAATTAATCATCCATATGGGGTCATAGTGGCAAATGACTCCTTTTCATTGGAGAAAAGACCAATGTTTTTATTTTGGTGAGTTACTCATTAAAATGGGGAAAAAACAAGAAAAAGCCACCCTCTATGGTTGAAAAGCCACACTCATCAATCATCAATCATCAGCCCTCAATGCAAGTGCTCTTAGTGTTTAATAGATCCTTTATAAAGTAGTTCCAAAATAAAGATAAATTCTCCTTTATAATGTACCTGCTCTTACCTAGATGATTCAACCTAGATAGAGAGTATCAATGCAGAAAGGTGAAAAATTCAAACAAAACTTTGCATATATGTTTAATCGGTAGACATAACAATTTTCTCCAAAATGTCTCATTCATATCACATACATGGGCCCTGTTTACTAGAGCTTATTTCCACCACGTACTGAACTGAACTGAACTGAACTAAACTGAACTGAACTGAATTGAACTGAACTGAACTGAACTGAAGTAAAAATGATGTATTGAAAAATGGAATCAGCATAACTGAATTAACCTGAATTTCATCAATTACATTTTCACTGAACTGAACTGAACTGAATTGAACTGAACTGAACTGAATTGAACTGAACTGAACTGAACTGATCTACAGATAAGCTCTGGTAAACAGGGCCATGGTAATTAGAAAATTAAAATAACGAAAAAATGAAAAAATATGAACTGTGTTAAGTGTGAAAATTTATGAATATGCCAATATGTATTCATGAATATATAATAAAATTTTACAAAAAATAAAATCACAATCCAATTCACATGGATTTATTTTACTTGACAAAAATACACAAATTGCAATCTAATTTGTACAAGACAATAAGAAGATTGCTACCATTGTACAATTTTTACTTCTTGCTAACTACATGGTTAGCAAGCCAATCTAGTCCCTCATGAAGACCTTCTCCTGTGATGACACTCGTGCTCTGGACATGCCTGATAAATACAACAAACTAACCATTCTTAGTATGTGAGTGTGTGAGAAGTGAACATAGAAAATGTACAATTTCTCCGTTCTTTGAAAATTTTCATTCAAGTAAGTTTTTCTAAGATGACCATGCTTTCTTTAATACCAAAAAAAAAGGAATTATATTCATTGATTCTTCTCACTTTCTACACTTAATTCTTTTCGCGCATTTCACTTTGCATTAAAATCGAGTTATATAGTAAGAATTTGGTCTTTAAAAACCGAAGGAGTAAAAAAAAAAAGTGGCTCAGTCACCATAGGAGCGGATGAGGAAGTGAGCGAAGACCAAGCTTATCAATGACTTCTTCAACATCCATTGCATCTGGAAGATCTTGCTTGTTTGCCATTACAATAAGTGGAACACCCCTTAGTTTCTCCTACATTTTGTTCAAAAACACATTATTATATTACTGTTGGACACGAACAAGACTCATTTCTTAAAAATTAAAGTCTCCGTCATTTCATATATGTACTTGCACATATTTTAGATTAACAATAGGAGACAAATCATTGTGTACCTTGTTTTCGTTTAACATTAATTCCAGGGTAAACTTAGCAACGGGAATACGATCTCGATCAGTACTATCTACGACATAGATGACCGCTCCAACTCCACCTCCAGCATGATTGATTAATCCATTAATTAAAGTCATTCTCTGAAAATTCACATGTAATTAGATATTATGCAGAGAGAAAAAATGGATTTAAGCCAAAAAATATGCAGCATTGTGAATGCATTCATATGACCATTGTCAAACAGCGTAAAGAACTCAAAAAATGAAGAAGAAAATCACGAGTATTTACACTTTGACCACCAACATCGTAGACAGTAAATCTGATAGTCTCGTGCTCGAGAGTCTCAACATCACCAACTCCTTAAAAAAAAAACGTACTTCCAACAAAATTAGAAAATCTCTTTTAGTGTAACATTCTTAATAAATGGAGACATTTACAACACTTCCATGCAAGAAATTAATAGATCATACCAACGGTGACACCGGTTTTAACTATTTCTCCAAGTTTCAGCTTGTATAAGATGGTTGTTTTACCGGAATTACCGAGACCCACCAATAGTAAGCCAACTTGTTCCTTGGTTGATGTTAGTGCATTGAAAAGCTTGGTGAAAGAAGCACCCATTATTCTTCCCTTTTGTATCTATACATAGCAGCCAAAAATTGCAACCCAAATTCACAAAAATCAGAAAAATTTGCACTGAAAATTCAAGAAAGTCAACGGCTGATCATGAAACAATCAGAATCCATGGTATTCAAACTCAAAACAAAGATACAAACATGAAATATCCCTTTGATTCCCTGATCATGGTTCAGACAAAAGCAAACATCTGTAGGACTTACCCTTCAAGATTTCCCCTCTGTAAACCTCCACAGAAAAAGTCCCACAAGTTTATAACAACAGGACAATAGGGATCTAAGATGAAAGAAAGTGTCCCTTTTTTTTGCCCTTCTTTTCTATGCTTGAATCTGCATCTGCCCTTTGTAGAGGCTCTAACAAAGGGCATATCTTATTTTAATGGCTTGCTTAGTGACATTAACATGGAAAAGAAACAGTCTTATCTGATTTTAATAATCAAACAAAGTAAACAAAATAGTTTATTGCCATTGACTTCCAGTTAAACTACATCACATCAAATATAGAAGAACATGCATTTCTTTCCCCTTCTGACTTTTTCATGACAGCTTGTTCTTGAGGGCAATATTACTACAAGTAAAAAAGTTTGCACATCTTTCACACAATGTATAGCTCCACACTCTCAACATCCTTGATGATCTCCTCCTTGATAACCGACGCAGCATCCGGCTTCAGCTCCTGATTCTTGCCCCACAGGACGCAGTAGAGCCCGATCACAATGAACGCGGATCCCACAACCCTGAAACACCGGAAAACAAAACTGTCAGAATAATTCAGTATATCTTATGAACATCGTTATCGCGAAATATAAGCACTCACATTCCAACATGCATTTTCTCTTGCAGTAGAGCCCAGCTGAGAATGGCCACAATGACAAGCAGCAAGGGACTGAAGATGGAGACATAGAGGGGGCCTTTTCTGGCAACACACCAAGATGAGAGCCAGAATGCCATGGCAGTGCACACAATTCCCTGAAACAGAAAGCTCATTAAATCCCTAATCATATATACATCAAACTTTTGTGAAAAAACTGAAAATTTATGTAACATTCTTAATATAAACTAACCGCGTAAATACTCGAAACGAGTCTGATCGGAGGATTTAGGGACCAAGCAGAAACTTTAGGGTCAACTATGAAGCTGATGATCACACATTGTATGCTCGCCATGAAGCACATCAGTGCGGAGCTCGAATATCCAGCTGGAAACATTTCCCCTACTTTTGCCTGGAAAACAAATCACCAACAGAAACATATATAATTAGGCCATTTTCAGGCTAATAAGTAAGAACTATTAAAAGGGATTCAAAAAATCACCTGAATGATGAGCCAAGCAGCCCAGGAAATGGAACTGATAATCAACAGAATGGAGCCTAAAGCTTTCTTTCCATGGCCGCCGCCATTTTTCTGTGTCATCTCAGCAGCGAATTTCCAGTGGATGCTCGATTGGCCGAAGCCGATGGAAGGACCATGATACAGGGCCAAGAACACTGCGCCACCAACACAAAAGAGGGTTCCCAGAGCCTTGTATATCCCTGATTTGGTCCTCAGAGTTACACTCTCCATCCTGTAAAAAAAAAAAAAAAACGGAGTAAAAAATCTTTAAAATCTCCAAATTTGTGAGAATTTTTGAAACTTTAAATGGATAATCTTGAGAATTTTACCCTAGTGGCCAGGCCATCAAGTAGGTGATTGCAGGGATCAGATTTGTCAAGGCACAGGCAATTGTTGGGGTTGAGTATTTCAGGCCAATGAAGTAGGTGAGCTGATTCACAGTTGCCCTGCATTTTCAGCACAATTGAGATGATGTCTAAGAGCATTGTAACATAAAATGATGCATCATTGTTTAGTGACAGAAATCGCGACTCGATCTTTACCCGAAAATGGAGCACAGGAATATCTGGAAAACAAGGCGGTATGTGAGCAGCTTCCATGCTTTCCTGGATCAAGAAGAAGTAACAAGTTCAGTTAAAGGTGCATTCTTGAACTAATAAAAAAAAGTACATGATTTCTCTTTTTGAATCTGAAAAAAGGGGAAAGGGGCAGAAAAAGCATGAAAATCAGGTAGGTCATGCATAAGTAGATGTTCAATCTCATCCTTCCAAATCATCAAATTCATGGAGTTTAACTGTTAAAATCTGTGTTTTTTGCATTTTAGGAACTAAATCAAGTTCAAGAAATGTATGCAACACTTAAATCAGAGTGAACCTTTACTTTACCATCATTTATGGAAAATCAGTTCAAGGAAAGCATTCATTAAGTTCAAAAACAGCTTTTTTGGAGTAACAAGAGATTAATGTTATACCTCTCGAGAGCAATTGCAAATGGAGCTAGAGAAACGGTGGCAAAGAGCTGTCTGTAAGCAACATGAACAAAAGGGTTCATCCCAGAATCCATTGCCAGTGTTGAAATTATGTTCATTCCAGCGTAGCCAAGTTGAACAAAAACCATAGCAGACAAAGCCAACAGATCAAAACCTGCCATTTTAATTCCTTCTTATTTATCTCCAAAATTGATTTCTGGAGAGGAAAGAAGAAGAAATGATGCAATTTAATGGAAGCAAAAAGGCACAGGGAAGAAGGCTTTGTTTGTGATCCTATGCTGTGTAACTGAAACTGATGATGGAAATTTATAGAAGATGACAGAAGAAAATAGGGGTTATTAATTGAATTTCACAATTATTTTCTTTAAAAAAATATTTGGAAAAGAGGAAAGAATTGCAATAATTAACGGAAAAAGGGAGAGATTTCTTGCTGAAGATGGAAACTCATGCATGCAAACGCAAGCTCTATTTGCCATTCTTGCATAATTAAAGCCACTTTCAGTTAAATTCACTGTCAAAGCCACACATATGCTTGTAACCACTAAATTGCTTTATTTCATGAGCACCCCAAGGTTTTAAATAAAATAAATTCGAAATTCGAAACAAAACAAACCTTCTAATTACAATTTTTTAGTCAAAATTCTCATCATAAATTTATAAACTCTGTATAAGACAGCTCTTTATAATATTATAATGAATCTATAAATCATTTCTTTTCATAAAAGTTTTGGGTGAAACCATCTGTTAGCATATATAAATTGCAATAGATTGTTTCAATAAAAATTTCCATTTTAGTTACTCACAAGTTGGGATCAAACTCCATTTGTTTTTTTCTCAAAAAAAAAAAAAATGTACTTTTTGAAATTAGGGGTCCACTAGAGGAATCAAGAAATATGTAAACTAATCATTTTGGACGTTACATTTAGAGTCACTAAAATCATGAAGTTTGTTTTTGTTTGATTGTGTTGCCTTGCTTCTTACGAGTAGCGATCCAGCTATTAATCTCACGTTTTTAGCGCCCCATATTTATTTTCAGTTCATATTTAATTAATCTTTTCATCACGTATCTGTTTGTATACATGGCTAGATTAATCCAGAAAATGCTTCTCATGTTGCACGTGATTGTTACGTTTTTTTTACCGTTCTCACAAATGTGAATAAACCAAATTTATTAAAAATTTTGTTGAATTTTACTATGTGAAGAATGTGTGACAAGTTGCATGAAATTATCTTTTTAAGTGTTGTTTTGATTGATTTTATTAGTGATCACGAGATTAACAAAGAACAAGAGGAAAAGGTGAATTTAAATCATGATTTTCGTTTCTTACCACGCATTTTAACTGATTGTTGATTTAACCGTGTAAAATGAATTGTGATTGTGTAACTTTAGTGAGTTCTCTAGATTTTTGAAAAGATTGTCATGTAATGTCAACTAGCATAAACTTTATTAATTGTATTCCTAAAAGTATAGATGGCATCGACCTGTTTATTTCCAGTTTTTGGTGACTTTGAAAAATAAAATAATAATGAATTATATGTTCAATATACGTGAGCATAAAAATTACTCATGTCTCATAGATTCTGCAACATTTATGAACTTTTACCAACTTCTGACTGATCTTTAATATGTTTTATCACCATTTTCATGTGCTAGATATTTTATAAATGATGAGAATTTACGTGATTGAAAAAATTTCCATCTCATACATCAAGTTAATGATCAAACATATTTTCATCTTTTCCAAACAACTTTTCAAATCACTCAAAAAAAAAAAAAAACCGGCCAATCAATCCTTTTATGATACAATTTACAAAATTAATTCAAATCTAAGGTTACGATAACACTTTCTAATAGTTAACAAAGAATTAAGATGTAGGGGTGCATTTTTTCTAAAATAATTACACATATGTCTTTAAGAAATGTATAATATACATTTTCCTTTTCAACGTAGTGTTCGCAAGTAAGAGGTTGGAGACGAAATTTCTAAAACAAATGAAGTGTTTGGTGTGACAAAATAAAAGAAAAAATAAAATGAAAAGAAAAGAAAAGAAAATTATAATAGTAATAATTGGAGGTTTGGAAATAGAGATTAGAATTGATCAAAAACAACTTCGAAAGATAAGTTAACCAACATTAATGAAAGGAATATTACTATTAATAAGGGTTGGGTAAGAAATAAATAAATGCAATCATTTGAAGTTGTTGTGAGAAAAAGAAGGTTTTACCTAATTAATTTACTGCGAAATGGACGTATACGGTATATCGGTATATGTAAATATTATCTCGATACTTTATTCTTAAACCGCTTGTTGCAAATTTAAATGCAGCAAATTTACCTGGATGGAAATTCGTGTTCAATAGATTAGCAGTTAATTAAAGCATTGATTTAATAAACAAGATTCCTTGTTATCGAGCTTTAATTTGCGGTGGTGACAGAAATGGCTGTAAACAAACTCATGCTACTTTATCCTAGTCTTAAATTGCTGACATCCCCCAAGTATTTACGATAGTGCCATTCTAGTATAAATATATTTTAAACAAAACCATTTCAAGGAAAATATTCACAAAATTTTGGGAATATGCTTTCTATATGTAGTTAAAATGAATCAGTAAGTCTTTACTACAGTCTACAGGTTAGCCCAAATGTCTTACTTAAAGGGGAAAGTAGGTTAAGGTATACTTTGAATATTCATAATACTGGGATAGGAACAAAGTATTTGGGAATGAATCCTGATCTGTCAGAGAGGAAGGTAAGAGTTTTTGGAGACATGATATCAAAAGTTAGAAGGAAGTATGACAGTTGGAAGACAAAGTATCTAAATGTAGCAGGTAGGATTACTTTGGCAAAACACACATTAGCTTCTCTGGCTATATATCCTATGGGTATTTTTAAGATCCCCGAGTCTATTCTTAAAAAAATAGACAACATGACATCATCATTCATTTGGAAAAGGGAACTGGAAGGAAGGGGAATTCATTGGATGTCTTGGGAAAATATGCGTTTGCCAAAGAATAAAGGGGGATTGGGAATGAGGAAGGCAAAGGACACGAATAGAGCATTATTGGCTAAGCATGCTTGGAAGATAGTAAGAGAGCCTGACTGTATGTTTTCGAAGATCTTTTTAAAGAAGTATTGCAAGACAGTAACCTTTTTGAAGGTCAAGTCAAGAGGGCAGGATACCTGGAGATGGAAATCCATATTGTGGGGCAAGGATTTGATCAAAGCACAGGTAAAATGGCAGGTTGGTTCAGGAGAGGATATTCGGCTAACTGATCAGTGGATTCCTGGAGTGGTTTACCCTTTGAATCAGCAAGGTGGGATTCCTGGAGTGGTTTACCCTTTGAATCAGCAAGGTGGGGCTGCTTATCAAACAGATTTGAAGGTCGTGCACTTGTTGAGGAAGATGGACATTGGAGATTACCAATGCTCAAGGTGTGGTTTGCACCTAATATCATTGCAGAGATTTCTAAAATACACATTCCCGGTACAAGACAAAAAGACAGGCTGGTCTGGGAAGGATCTTATACAGGAGAATACACTGTTAAGAAGGGATACAGGAAGCAGCAAAGAGTAGCTAGGGATCAGGTTGGGGCAATGTGGACTAAGTTCTGGGGACTTAACTTGTCACTCAAAATCATAGTAAGCGTATGGAGAGCTTTACAGAACTCGTTGCCAACAACTCTGAATATGTGGTTTAGGAAGTCAATTCAATCCCCTGTCTGTGTTAGATATAACCAGTTTCAGGAGGATGTGATGCATCTCTTTCTAGGATGTCAGTCAGCAAGAAGAGTCTGGGCTTTACCGAGGTTGAGCTCAAAGTTTCCCATAACTTTTAATTCCAGTGCAAATCATAATACAACATTTTGGGACTGGTTCTGGAATCTGTTCGGAGGTCTTGCTCAGCAGCAGGATCTAGAGCTTCTGATTTGCACCTTGTGGGAGATTTGGAAAGACAGAAACCTGGTGGTCTTTCAGCATAAATACAGAGTTTCTCAATCAGTTTTAGATGCTGCTTCACAACTACTGAAGGTTATGGAAGGAAGGCCAGCATCAAAGGATATTGAGGATACTTGTGCGCAATTTCAGGTGCAGGTTAGTGATCACTTAGTCCTGGATTGCTTCAGGTAGTGCCACATTGGATCATCAAACTTGATGGAGCTTTTAAGAAAGAGTCATCTAAAGCAGCTGCTGTATGGGATGTAGAATGGTCACAATAAAATGATCAGTTTCATTTCAGTGGTGTGGAAGGTTTTCGTGCATTTTCGGCATTACATACAGAAGTTCATGCGTGCTGGAAAGCTTTAAGCCAGGTGCCAGAGCATCAGGTAGGTGCAGTTTGGGTTCAAACGGACTGCAAAGTCTTGGCAAACCTTCTCAATAATTAGGAGCTAATTCCTCCATAGAGCAATTAACCATGCACTTAACCAAGCACGTGGGTGCCCTATTTGACCACTTGACCATGCCTGTCGGCACACAAGTAAACTCGAACCTTCATATGAATTGATTAGAATTCTTTTAGTAGGGTAAACTGTCGACAAACCTAGATCGTATAAGAAGGTCTCGATTTAGACAACAGTTAGATGAGGTACCATAGTGGTATTAGTGGCCAAATCGATTAATTTGTCCCAAATGTAAGTACTATTTTCTTTTCGATACATGTTCAGTTAATTCATTTCCTTATATTTTGTTCAAAAATTATCTTCCGTCCCAAATGCATATACATAAACCAAAGTAAAAAATACGTATTGAGATATATTTTGTCAAATTTAGAAAGCCAAATATATATTTTTGATTGCCATTCTAGCAATTGCATCTGCAGCTGAGTTATCTTGATGTCTCTATTTGAATATCACTAATTTTTCCCATGAAGAAACACGAGCAAAGGACAAATGATTCAACGGTACAATCTCTCACGGATAAATCATAAGGTTCGCACGTAACGGAATTGCACATCAAATTTTATAGAAGATAGGAAATGATTGGATGAAAAGGATAAAAGAGCTAATGAAAAGAAAGCGCAAGAAAAATAAACGGATGAAAATTGAAAATGTTTCCAAAAATCAATTGTAAACCTCAAATTATACCAACAACTTGATCAAAAAAGTGTGAACCATATTAAGGAATGCTATCCAAACTACTCTCAGGTGAGAACAGCTATGATTTGTTTTCGAAAAAAGAATATGGCCTCGTTTGGCTATCAGCGTTTAGCTGTTAGCTGTTAGCGGATTTTATTAGATGTTAGCTGTTAGCGGATTCTATTAGCTGTTTTGACTAGCGGTTTGACTAGCGGTTTGTATATGAGTGTTTGGCAAATAACAATTAGCTGATAGCTGTTTCATTACGTTAAATGACTGAAATAGACATTAGTACAATTTATTATTATTTATTTTTTGTAGTGTGTTACTTGTTTATCGAAAATAGTTATCACTATATTTTCATTTATTTTTATGATGTTTATTATTTGAATTATTATTCTTTATTAATATATCTACATCTATTTAAAAAAACTTTTTTTGAATTAAAATACTTGAAATTTATTTTTTATATATTTAAAATATGTGTAAATACTTAAAAATAAATTAAAAATAATGTAAGAAACCTTAAAATGTACGTACGCAAATATGATGCGTACCTTAAATTACTAATAGCTTATTATTTACTTATATAAAAAGGTTTTCTAATTAGTTTTAATGAATTTGAAAAGGAAATTTGTGAGGGATAAGGATATAAAAGATATTTTGCAATATTTCTTTGATTAACTTTTTACAAACGCTGCTCTTTCTAGCGTTTCAGAAATCAGAGGTTTCACCAAAAAAACTAATTAGAAAACTCTCCTCACCAAACACTAGAAAGAGCTGTTTGACAAGTCAACTATCCATATTTAACCCAAAAAGCTAAACGCTCTTCAAAACTCTCGTCACCAAACGGGGCCTATGTATCATTTAGAAATCTAATTGCTAGGTAGGGCTTTATATATATTTATAATCATTTGAAACTTGTCGTAAGGTAGAGAACAACCAAACATTATCATTCAATTTTCTCAATTTTAAATTAGATTTAAATAGACTGTTATGGTGACTTTAACAGATACATGGAATTTTTAAAATTAGGTCTGATTTCTCTTTATTCTTACAAATATAAAACATTCGGACTCATCAACCCGGGCTCATCGGCTTTAGAACAACTTATAGCCTTCAGACTCATAAATCTTAGAGCAACTATTTTTTATTTGTCTTATTTCTCTAAAATCTTAGAAATACAAAATATTCAGACTCATCAACCCCGAGCAACTACTAGTTTTCGGGGTCATTAGCATTAGGGTAACTACCAGCCTTCAGACTCATCTGTCTCATGGCAACTGCCAACTTTCAGACAACTTTTTGTACTTTTATTTGGGTCAATGAGCAATCAATAATTTTTTGATAAAATTAAAAAATAAAATTCTTCCCAATTAAAAGTTTGCTCAATTAATTTAGGAAAAAATTAATGCAACAGATCAAATTTACCGCCATTATTTTGCCTACGAAAACTAATTCTCGATTGAAATGGAATGGAGTATATTTTAAATTGGGAAGCAGCCACAAAAAGAATTTTTTTTAATAAACAAAATTCCATGTTTTCATGCTTTATAGTTTTTGGTGATAACAGAAATTGGCTGGAATATATTGGAATCATGCCACTTTATTATACTATAGCTAGAAGCCTAGTTTCTTTCCAAAAAAAAAGCTAGAAGCCTAGAACTACTTTCTTTATCAACCTAGTACGTCTTTAAGTTGCTGTCTTCCCCATAGAAAAGTTGCGATACTGCTATTTTTAACCATCAGGCCAATTATCATAAATTTAAAACCATTTTAAAGTAGGAAAAGTTGTGATACTACTTATGTACGTAACCTATTTCATTCGTTTTACTTTCAAATGGTTAGGGAGCCTACTCATTTCCCCCTGACCTGGTTGCTAAAGTTTATTTCTTGGTGAACTGAACTGAACTGAAATAAAAATTGATGTATAGAAAAAAAAGAGTCAGCATGACTGAATTAACCTGAATTTCATCAAATCACATTTTCACTGAACTGAACTGAATTGAACTAAACTGATCTACAGAAAAGCTCTGGCAAACAGGGCCTTAGGCGGTTTAACAGATTACAAAACAAATGATAATAATTCAATAATATAATTATTAAATAAAAATAAATAAGTTTTCATTAACTTTCACTTTCTGTTTTTCCTAATAAGAAAATTGGGAAAATTATATATTGAAACAAAGATGTGGAATTTTTGTACTAAAAGATGGTGGTATCTGAAATGAAGCATCTTAAAATTCCACGATCTTAAAAGCTCTGGCATCACCGGCGACAACAATCCGGGAGGAGATTACTCCATTCCAACGGGATTTGATACTTTCAGGGCCTTTTGCGGAGTTCCAAGAGGACATCACGGCGGAGCAATCACCGCCGCGGGAGAGTATGGCGCCACCTCCGGAATGGATTGATGGGGAGATTCAATCCAACGCCAAGCTATCGGTGGATCCCTCATGGGGGCCGAGTGATGATGAAAGGGAAGCGGCGGAGGTAGATGCCGCGGAGCCTAAGGAGACGATCAATGAGGAAGGAACTCACATTCAACGAAACGCAGAGCGTGATCCGATGGAGTCACTGGAACAGCGAATCCAGGCGGCGAATTTGAGAATCCGGGCAAGGGTACAACGGAGAGATCAGCTCTGGGCGGCGCGGGCGAACCGGGTTCGATATTGTCAACACGGCTCGTGCGAACCGGATTCGATATTGTCAACACGGCAAATCGAAAGCACAGTGACAGCCATTAATTGGGGCAGCGTCCAAGTACCAGAAGGGATGAACCAGCTGCACATTGAAGGTCGAATTGGTCAAGAATTTAAGGGAAAAGGTAAACGTCAGGCGGCGGTGTCACTTCAAGGAGGCAAACGTTACAAGTTTGTCAACAAAGAGGATGATTGTGTCAGGCGTTTTTCGGCCTCAATTAATGAAACTGGGGAAACTTCTACTTTTGGTCAGGCGGAAAGTCGAAGTAATCATGAGGAGGAGGAAGACTTGCTGGGGACGATACCTCCGTTGACTCCTCCAGCGAATGGATCAGGTACGTGGCCTCTAAGTAATACTCAAGCAGTTGGGCCTTGTACATCTATAGGAAATTGGGCTGATGGCCCAAAGGTGGAAGCTTCAGGCTTGCTCCAGTCAAACATTGACCATTGTTTTATTTCTCCTACCCAACTGATCAGATTACAATCCACCCAAATGATGAATCCCATCCCATTCCACCAAAGCCCATAAGCCAAACCCAAAACTCATGCAGCCCATTACGAGATATCATAAATAAAACCCCAAGCTCAGAAGACAGTGGCATCAATACTACAAGAAACCAACGCAGCAGCCCCGCCGCCACATACCCAAACGTTCCGAACAAGATAAATTGTCCACCCCCAACACCAAAAATGAAAAACGAATCTGAATTGACTGCGAATCTGGAGGAGTTGTCAATCGCCGGGTCCTTTTCCCCGGTCATGAGAGGGAGCCGAGAAGGATTTCAGGTGGACACAGTGGCCACGGCGGAGGTGAAGAGCAGCAACGGTGGACAGATGACGCACGGGGCTGGAGTCTTCAAGATCGAAGAGGGCGGTGAACAGGTACTGGCTCTCGGGAGAGGAGAGGAGAAGGGAGATGTGGGTCGAGGTAAGGGACCGATGGAGGTGGGTCTTGGGAGGAAAAGCTCTGGGGAAGGGATTGAGCATGGATCAGACGGGTGCTGCCCCGAGGGGGATAAGAGGAAGATTAGTGGGGAATTTAGTGGAAAAAATTTGGGGCCACAGCCTGGTCTTAGGATGGATCTATCTACTGATCTAGGCCGGAGTTTTAGCATGGGTAACAAGGGGGATGGGCCGGAGTTAAAAGTAGCCGATGGAGAGGAAGGGGATGATGTGCAGAATGTGCAATTAGTAAATGGGGTCCGACTAATCCAAATCAACCCTTATCAGGTGGTGCCAGAAAGTTTCCTTCGTGGACCGGAGTCGAGCAGAAGCGGAGCCAAACGTCGCTGCACTGTCCGTACGACTCCCCGAAAATCGACAATTGGAAGCCTGAAGTTTCTGGAAGGGAGCCTAGTTCAAGGGGAGCAAGAACAGGTGGACTCAGTGACTAGAGTGGAGGATCCAGTACTCCCTGGAGATACCACCATAGGGGGTGGGGCCCATGGTCACCATGATGGGGCGGTTTCTGAACCCAGTAACATCCTTACTCATGCTCAAGAGGAGGCCATCCTTTGGGCGGTTGATGAGCACATGCCCAGTGCCGAGGTTCTGTCAAACAAAAGGAAGAGAGATTTACAGTTGGAACTGGGAGACGTTGCTTTCTCCAAGAAAAGATGCACTGATTGGGATTTCCAGGAGCTCGAGGAAGAAGTTGTTCAAGTAGTTACTAAGTTTGATGAGCTGGACAGTGTGACAGGGATCGAGGAGGGCCAGACAGCGGTCGGACTGGCACGGGCATATGAAGAGGTGTTAGTCCTGGTGACATTAGCAGCAGCTGAGAGAGACGACGACATGCACTGTGGTACTTCGGTGGTTGGGCCAAAACAACCACCAAGAGGTATATGAATCTACTCAGTTGGAACTGCAGGGGACAGTCCCATCCCTTGACAGTAATTACCCTGAATAACCTTGTATCCCAGTATAAACCTAGTATTTTCTTCCTGATGGAAACTAAATGTAATAGTAGTAAGCTAAATGGTTGGCTAGATAAGTCTTATTTTGCTAGGTGGGAGGTTGTAGATTCTGTTGGTTCCAGGGGTGGCTTGTGTGTGGCCTGGACTCAGGAAACCCACTTAGTTGTAATAGCAAGTTGTTTTAACTATGTCGTATGCTCGGTTACCTCGATTAAGGGAGAGGAATGGATTCTAGTTTTACTTTATGGCCATCCGGAGAAATCGTGTAAGAAGACTGTATGGGATAGTTTATTAGCTGAAATTTCCATTTATGCACTTCCGATGGCTATTGTTGGTGACTTTAACCAAGTGTTAGGGAATGAGGATAAACATGGGGGAAATGTTGTACCCACCGAAGAGACTCATGATCTGTGGTCATTCCTCAACCAACTGGGTATGTCGGAACTTGAAAATCAAGGTCAATGGTTCACATGGTCCAATGGACGCTCACAATCATCATTAGTTCTAGAACGTCTTGATAGGGGTATGGCGAATGAGAGATGGAAGACAATGTTTCCATCCTATAGATTGACGAACCATGCCATAATGAGGTCGGACCATGGCCATTTGATACTGGAAACTCATCCCGTTAGCAGAACTCAACGCCGCAAGGTAAGACCAAAGTTTGAGTCATTTTGGGTAAGGTTACCTGAAATTAGGAATTTAATAAGCACAACAGACCCTAGCTCTGAGCAGCCGAGGGGAAGTTTAGGAGAGCCGGCATCAACCCGAGGCTCCGGAAGTTCCACAGGAGGAATGGTCAGGCTGGATAGGAGACTCAAACTGACCATGGACAAGCTCTGGAGATGGAGTAGAGTACATATCGGCTCCTTGGAGAAGAGGATACGAAATAAGCGCTTTGAAATTGATAAGGAACAGAGCAGAGGAAACTGGCAAGGTGCGCGTATGTGTGGTCAGGAATTGGATGATCTCCTCACGCTTCAAGAGGATTTCTGGAGGCAACGGGCAAAAGTGGATTGGTTCCGTGATGGGAACAGGAATACTACTTTCTTCAACAGCTGGGTCAAGAAAAGAAGGAATAGGAATATGATCCTACAGCTGCAGAATAAGGATGGGGTTTGGGTAACAGATCCAAAGGGCATCCAGTCACTGCTAGTGGATCACATAAGTACCATATTTGTTAAAGAGTCAGTAATGCCCCAGGATGCGTTTGGAGACACAACTATCGAGGATGTGCTTAGGCTCATCGGGCCTACGGTGATGGATCATCAGAAGGCAATGCTCGGGAAAGCTGTTACGGATGAGGAAATCAAGGAGGCTGTGTTTAAGATGGGGAAGTGGAAGGCACCAGGGCCAGATGGAATTCCACCTGGCTTCTATCAGACCTACTGGAAGGAAATTGGCAAGGATCTATCCGATGCGGTTAAAGAATTCTTCTCATCAGGAAAGATCCTCCCGGAGTGGAATAGAACGAATATAGCTCTCATCCCCAAAAACAAGGTACCAAAACTTCCCTCTGATTTCAGACCAATTAGTTTATGCAATGTTACGTATAAAATTATAGCCAAAATCCTGGCTAATAGACTTAAGAGAATTATGGGCTACCTGATTTCGGAAAATCAAGCAGTCTTTGTTAGTGGTAGATCGATTGTGGAAAACTCTCTCATAGCACATGAAATGTTAGAATATATTAGGAAAAGGAAATCTGGGAAGAAAGTGATGGCAGCAGTTAAGATAGATATGAGTAAGGCCTATGATAGGGTGTCTTGGAACTTCCTTAGGAAAATTATGGAATGGATGGGATTCCCAACGAACTGGATAAATTGGGTAATGGAATGTGTTACGACGGTATCATATTCCATACGGGTTAATGGGGACCTGTCCAAACCCTTTAGCCCTATCCAAGGTCTTAGACAAGGATGCCCGTTATCTCCATTCTTATTCATTCTGTGCCAAGAAGCATTTTCATCAATGATAGAATCGGAGGGGTTCCAAAGAATATGTTGTGGCATAAGGATTGGTCCGAAGGTCCCTAGGGTATCTCATCTAATATTTGCAGATGACTGCATTTTATTCCTAGAGGTCAACCCGGCGGCGGTTAGGAAACTAGCGAACACATTAAACCTGTTTGCAGCATATTCGGGTCAACGGATCAACTTTGACAAGTCCTCCTTTCTGTTAAGCCCGAACGCTGATATTCCTTCAGTAGACCTCCTCAAACTTACCTTTAATATCCAACCCAACCTTCTAGATTCAACATATTTAGGGCATAATATGAATTTTGCGGAAACAAAAGTCAAAATTTTCAAAGGACTGCAACAACGTATAATAGCGAAAACGTCTGCTTGGAGAAAGAGCAACATTCCGGTGATGGGTAGAATATCGTTGTGCAAACATGTCCTCACGTCACTGGCTCAATACACCATAGGAACCTTCCGGATCCCAGAAACAGTGGCGAAAGGAGTGGATAAGCACATGGCGAGGTTTATATGGGCGGGGGATACGGAGGGTAGAGGGATTCATTGGAGATCGTGGGGGAAGATATGTGAATCGAAATGGAGAGGGGGCCTAGGGATGCGATCTACATCCCAGATGAATCAAGCAATGCTTGGGAAACAGGCATGGGCACTAACAACAAACAATGAGTCTTTTTTCTCCAAGTTCTTTCTGGCAAAGTACTGTAGAAAACAGGCATTCTTAAATACGAAGCCAAAACAAGGGGACTCTTGGGGGTGGAGGGGAATCCTCTGGGGTGCGGATCTGATTCGACCACACCTGAATTGGAAGATTGTAACTGGAACAAAGGTGAACATCCAGGATAATTGGATTCCAAATCAACAAAACCCAACTAGGTTTGAAAATGGAACCCTCTCATTGCTAGGGTTCAAGGTGAGTGATGTCATTGACCATAGTAAGGAATGGAGGCTACCGCTCTTGAGGACGATTTTTGAAGAGGACACGGTGAGAGAGATTACAAGGATCCATGTTCCCAAACAACCTTTAGGAGCAGAGGATTTCCTAGTTTGGGACAAGCAACTACTTGGGAAATACACTGTCAAGTCTGGGTACCACGTAGCAGCAGCATGTAAGAGGGCCAAGGAACCGTCAGGATCAATGCGTGGTAGTGGGAATGAAGGACAAGGGCAAGACAAACTATGGAAGAATCTGTGGCTATGTGAAATACCAGAAAAGATTAAATTCCTGATCTGGAGAATGCTGCAGGGAGCTTGCCCCATTAACCCAAACCTCCGTAAGCGGGGTATGAATGTTTCTTCTATGTGTGGGATCTGTTATCTGGAAACGGAGACGGTTGAGCACTTGGTATTTGAATGCCAATACGCAAGAAGGGTATGGAGAGCATCTAGGCTGGGTCTCGATTTTGACTCAGGCCCAACACAGACCCTAAAACAATGGCTAGGCACATGGTTATCTATTGCCCCAGAAAGAGAGGATAGAAGTTTGGCCTGCTATGTTATTTGGGCAATTTGGTGCACCAGATGCAAGTCTTCAATGGAGCAGGAAACGGCTTCCATAGAGACTGCTTTAGCCATCATTACAGGATTGGTTGAGACGGAAGGAAGAATAAGACAAGGGATGCAAGGGAATGAAGCAAGAGCGGGGGGACAACGACAACTGGTCAGTATGCCAGACTCGCAGCCAGACCAGAACATCGCAGAGCCACATGACCCAGTTGTGGAATGTTATGTGGCAGGGGATATTCAGTTAACTTGGCTACGAAAAGGGATAGGTCCACAGATCTTGCAACACCAGGGTACTATAATCACCACAGATGCGGCATACAACGAAGCATCAGGAGATGGCACAGCGGCATGGTGTGCGTATGATACGACATCAACTTCAACATCCCATTGGAAAGGAACAATAGGCCTACGAGCCTTGTCCGTGACCCAGGCAGAATTGTCTGCCATACTTCACGCAATGCTACAAGCGACCAGGAAAAACAAAGACCGAGTCACCATAGTCACAGACTGCGGGAATGCGTGGTCGTACGTCAAGCGCTATCCAGATGTCCCTCCGGATGTTAAGCTCATTACCAGGCAAATCTTGACACTAGGGATTAGTTTCCAAAGTTGTAGTATAGTCAAGGCTGATAGAAGCTTTGTAAATGATGCGCACCTGTTAGCGCAATCTATTTCATGCTGTAACGAACGCACTTTTAATTAATGGAAGGTTACCTTATTTGCAAAAAAAAAAAATAGATAGTGAGAAGACTCGCAGAGTGGGACATAATTCTCAATAATCATCGTATAGGCAGTCACCGTTCACATGTATAGAAAATTTAATTCTTGTTTTCTAAGCAAACATATGGGTTAAAATTAACTATAAACCATTTTAGTGGCAGTTTTGATTACAAAAATTTTATATAATTTTTTTAAAAATAATTATCTATCCCGGTTTACACTTATTTTTTTAATCCGCTGAGTAAATGATAATCCACCAACGGATTCGCATCAGTATCACATAAATAGGAACCATATTTCCAGCTTATAAGTTTAGTTTGAATACTCCCTGTCACACTCCTCCTTGGTGGAGTTAAAAAGATAACTATTTGTCTCATCAAATGCATTCGTTCAAATGTGTTTGTTGTGTGTTTGTATCTACGGATATTGTTGAATCCATCACTTCTTTCCGAGATTTTTTTCCAAAAAATAACCTTGAGAAAGTGGTCCGTGTGAGATTGAGCCGAGCCCAATTAGTAGCAAACTCGAGCTTGACTCGAAAATATACTTAACCTCAAGATCAGCTCGAGCTTGATTCGATTTTCAAAGATTTGATCGAACTCGGATCGATTAAATATACTAGGATCAAGCTCGGCTCTGTGCAACTCAAATAACCCATCAAGGTTTTAAGCAATAAAAATTTTGAGCAAAGTGCTTATATGACCCTCAGTTCTAACTTATGTGCACATATAACCATTACTTTTTAAAAAGTGCAATTGTAACCATAAAAGAAAATTCCGGCAACTATTTAACCGGTGAAGGTCTGTAAAAATTGAAAAGGCATAATTGCCCATGGATTTACTAGTGATGAAAACCGCCGGCTATTTGCAGGTTTCCTGCAGAGCAGTCAGTTCATCGTGAAGATGATTCGAGGCAAGTGGGTATATGGGTTTTGTCGCGGATGATGTGGGGAGCATAAATCCGAGGTCCGATTGCCCAGCGGCGGCTGGAGATGGTTGGAATCGCCGGCTTTGACTATTCTGCAGAATTGCTCCCTCGATCGATTTGGCCTGGATTTGAACATGGTAATTTCTTGACCGAAACTTTTGGTTTGATGAGTTTTCTCTGAACTTTTAGATGAATGAGGTTTTGGTTTTCTTGGTGCAGAGAATGATTTTTGTGAGTTTATAGCATCATTTGTGAATTGATTTGTCTGGATTGTCAATGCACCCAACTCATTTGATGGATTCATCTTGGTAAATAATCAGCCACTTTCTTTGAATTTAATCTTTTTTGTCAGCCGTCTTCTTAATTTGGTCAATTTCTTGAATGTTTAGTTTGCAGAGTTTGAATCATATGAATAACATTTTCAAGTTTCAAATATGAGTTCTTTGTTTTTTGTGTTATTTGATTTGGTTGTGCTTTGTATTTGTTTTGATGATTGCTGGGTTACTAGCAACCGGTTGTTCTTGGTGTTCTTTGTCAACCTAGATTCCGGCGAAGGAATAAGCTCATATTCTGACGGATCAAAGAAGAAGAAGGCCGAAAATATGCAGCTCAAATTATTCAGGGTAATTTTGTCATTTAAAGTGTAACATCACCAGAAATGTTTAGGCAACGCCGATTTTTGTAGTCAACATTAGTCTAAAGTTATAATCGCACTTTCTAAGAACTGATGGTCATATTTACACTTATTCAAGAACTCGGAGTTATATATGCATTTTACCCAAAAAATTTCATAGGCCGATGACATTCTTGGGCCTCTAAGACCAATAATAATATATTCAAACTATAAAAATGCAACTGAAGAGTATTTATAGGCAATTGAATCACCTCATTTTCATCTTTTATCAACGTGGGACAAATACATGCTTGCTTCAAGCCTTCTTTGTCTTCCTTTTTTATTCTTTAGCTTCATTTTCATTATTTATAAATTAATTAGATTATTTATATTTGTTTTCAAAAAAATAAAATTAGATTATTTATATTTAATTAATAAATTAAATTTAATCGATTCTTCGTGAACATAAACTGTCTTTTACCATCATGTTCATTTATTAATCAATCCAAAAACAAATTTGTTCATGTTCGTTCATTTAATAAATGATCGATTTTGATTCGAACATTAACCTATACGATATTGATCTTTTTCATGAACGTGCGTGTTCGTTCTCACCTCTGGGTGTCGCTCAGGCTAGTGGTCAAGTAGCGATCACCCACAAAGACGTCACAACCTCTCTTGCCCCGTCAAAGAGACCAAAAAGCCTGTTAAATACAAGAAATACAAAAGGCGCGACTGCTCAAGGGATTCCAAGCCTCCTTCATTAAGTAATTGTATCATGTTTTCCTGAAGGACATGTTCTTTTTACTCTCGCTGAGTTTCCATAAAAAGGAGGTATGAAATTGGTTTATGACAGTGGATGCTCTAAGATGATGTTCTTAGAGTTCGTTTTTATTTTATAATGAGAGTCTCTTATAATGAAAGCGTGATTTTATTTTATAATCCTATTAATAAGGATTTATGGACTATGGTACTTCTAATTTCTCAACTTTTTTATATGACTGAGGGATTCGATATGTCGCTAGCCGCATCACCCGATTAGTGTCTGGTAGTTCATCCTCATCTTCGGACATCGCCAAATATAAGCATGCACAATTGCCATCATCTCAAATGCCAAGGTGAGAAACAAGCCATCTACAGAAGTCTGATTAATAGAGCCAAAGAGAAATATGGATCATGGAAGTCTAGATTCCTAAATCTGCCTGGAAGAATTACCTTAGCCAAGCACGTGCTCAGTGCACTCTCTCTATATACCCACTCAGTATCTTTAAAATTCTCAAATGTATTTTGGAGAAGCTAGATAAAATGACGGCTGCTTTCATTTGGAAAGGTGAGATGGAGGGGAGAACCGTGCACTGGAGGTCTTGGAAGTTTATCTCTAAATCCAAGAAAGAAGGGGGTTTGGGTATGAGATCTGCCATGGGAATGAACAAGGCTCTACTTACGAAACATGCATGGAAGATGGTAAAAGAGGAGGACTCTCTGCTGGTCAGAGTGCTACGGGCAAAGTATCTTAGGAATACAAACTTCAGGGAGGTGAAACGTAGGTCTCAGGACTCGTGGGGATGGAAATCTATTCTTTGGGCTAAGGACCTGGTGGTAGATAACTTAGCCTGGAGAGTGAGAAATGGTAGAACATTGAATTTAGCAGATCAATGGATCCCAACTATAAACAATTCCTTGCAACCAAACAACCCTATAGTAGCACATGTTGATCTTAGGGTGGAGCATTTAATACATGGAGATGGTAATTGTAAAGCACCGTTAGTTAGGAGCATTTTTCCTCCAGAAACAGTACCCCATATCCTAGCTATGAGGGTGGCAGTCAACCTCAACTACAAGGATACTCCAATTTGGAGTTTGAACAGGGATGACAGGTATACGGTGAAAAAAGGTTACCATGTAGCTATGGCTGAACAAGGGTGTCCATATCTTAGAAGGAAACACATGTGGGATAAACTTTGGAATTTAAAGGTCCTGTACAAGTTGTTGATCTTCTTGTGGAGAATGCTAGTGAAGGCCCTCCCAACTGGAGTGAATAGGATGTAAAGAAAGATCGCTGATCAGGTTTGGTGTGCAAGGTGTTGTTGTCAGGAAGAGGATGAGCTGCATCTATTCATCAATGGCAGACACTCTCAACAAGTGTGGAGGGAATCACCTCTGTGACAGAAAGTCACAGGTTTGGTCATAACAAATTTCAGTGTTTGGCTGCAGAATTGGCTGGAAATCTCAAAGGATGAGGATGAAATCAGACTCCTTATCTTTACCCTATGGGAGATTTGGGTGCAAAGAAACAAAAAGGCCATGGAAAATGTGGAGATTGAATCCAAAATTTGCTCCAAACTAGCTTCAGATAAGTCCAAGTTATATGGAGAACAAGAGAAAGTATGTTCCAAACCTCAAGGAACTAAGGAGTTAGAAGTGCAGAATTTCACGGAACTGAGGACAAATGATCAACAAATGCCACAGACGTCTCAGATCACCTTGGTAAAAGTTGATGAGTCGTTTCACAAAAAAAGGTGGTTGGGCACAGCAGCATGGAGTATCACAAGAATGAGTGACAGTTGTAGTGGATCAGATGTCTTTGTTTGTTCCTCCCCTCTTCAAGCTGAGGCAGAACCTTGCTGGAGGGCCATAAAAGCAGCAGCCAGAAGTACAATTTAGGGGCTTTGCTTGCTTACAGATTCAGCAGAACTAGTGGCGGCACTCAAAAATCCGGAGTTTGCACCATGGGAGATTAAGAACATTTCGGAAAGTATCGTGGCTTTTCTTAGAAGTTCATTCTCCACTAGTGCAGAAAGCTTGATTAAAGGCTTTCAATAGAAGACTGTTCGTTGAAAAATTCAAGAAAACGCTGTGCAACGATATTTCCGATATCGGAAGCATGTAATTCTAGGAGTTCTATCATTAGAAAACTTTTGAAAAATTTTAGAATGCGGTCAAATCTGAACCGCTGTCTAAAAATTTTCATGAACGACGTTTTATAATACCAGCTGTCCAATGTAATAAAAGACGATGTTTTTTAGAAACGCTGTCGAAACAAAGTAGTTTCCAATAACGGAAGCCCAGTTCCGAGATGGGAAGCAATATTCTAGTAAATAATTTTTGGGTTCCGAAGTTGGAAGTAAAGAAGTTAGCGATTAACCGGAAAAACAAGCATATTTCCTATATCTAGGACCAATTCTAATGTATATTTTTAGGTTCTGAATTCGGAAGTACTAATAAGTTCCCGATCCCGGTTAATGTAGTAATCGGAGCTAAATTTTGACTTTTTAAAAGTTTGATCGGCATAAATATTTTACTGTTTTGACACATTTTACGTAGAATCTCATCATAGTTCCGAGATTGGAACCTTATTCTAGCATATTTTTAGGTTCCGGGATCGGAAGTGAATATAATTTCCCAATCCCTATTAGTTCGGATTCGAGACTAAATTAAAAAAATTTAAAATACGTTAACCATGTGCATGACTGTATTTTTTTCAAAAACCTAGCAGGAAAGGGATACTCAATTTTAAAGGGCCGAGTCGGTTGACTATATAAATAAAGGGGCAATGCCTATATATTCAGGAACGGGTAATCACTTGTGAATGCCATAAAGTTTTGTATTTGTAAAGAAAGAATTGGTGTGTTCGAAGATTCGTGATCCGTCTACAACGAACAGAACAAGGCAACGAACAATACAAGGTTATTAGAGCATCCACAATGGTGCTCCTTAAGTGCACTTTTCTTAATAAGGAGCACTCATTAATTAGAAGGTCCATTGTGGAGTTTTAAGAACAACTCCTTATATAGAGAGTGATTACCTCTTTTATTGTGCTTGACTAGCCAATAAAAAGATTACTCTTGCCATTGAGTATTTTTTTAATTATAAGTTTAAAATAAAAATAAAGAAAAGAAGTGCTTCTTAAGTATTGTTCCATTGTTCTAGTTGGGTTTTTTCCTCAGTTTTACTCAAAATATATTGTGATTTACATTGCATGAGTATGACGTTATGAAGAAATGGATAAGATATGACGTTATGAAGATTGAAGAAAGAAGTAAAATAAAATCTTGAGGAAAAAAGAAAGAGAAAAAAGGAAGTAAGGAAAGCTTGAATCCCACATCGGTGGCAAGAGAAAGAGAGAAATCTTTTCTAAGTTATAAATTGATCTCATTTCCTAGCCATTCTTAGTCCAACTTGCTTTGGTGGATTTCCATGCAAAGCCATATTTAGATGTTTGGGCTCAAATTGGGCTTCTAAACATTAATAACAAATATAATTCATACCCGGCATTGTAAAATTAAATATATCGAAACAGTCATAAAATCCGGAACTGACGGTCGATTGTGGTCAATATTAGTGCGAAACAAAATTGAATTTCCGGTGTCGGAAACTTTAAAACTAACTAGAATTCATACTAGATACCGTAACGAATAATAAATCGAAACGCTTCTAGAATCTGGAAAACGGTGAAAAACAACCAACAAGTAGAAACGGATTTCCTGATTCGGAACAATACTCATTAACCAGAATAGAACCTAGAATACGTAAACTATGCAAAATCGAATGTGGACTCCTATTCATAAATCTAATGGCCGGATAATTTTATCCCGACGGCAACTGAACGGAAAATACTAACTTCCGAACACGGAACTAATGTAGAGTAACTCCCAGAATCTTAAGTTCCGCCACCAGAAATAAATGGACAGCGGTTGAAAAATAAACAATAGATAACGTTTGAAAAAGCCTTTAATTGTCTCATTGGACGTCTCATAATTAAACGCTATCTAAAGAAATACAATGGACTGCTCAGCCATCTACGACTCCTTCAAAATGCCTTATATCGCCCAAATAACAGCCGTTAATCCTATGCTCTCCCACTAGTAAGCTCATTCTTTAGCATTAATAAAGTCAGTCGTAATATACTAAGTTGTGAGCATGATGTTGCTCTAGGATTAGGTCGTACTCTATGTAATAGTTTTATTTTTCAGTAATTAATGAAAGCTTTATTTAAAAAAATAAAAATGCCACACTTAACAACTTGACTTTGACTTTTATTTCATTAAAATGATATCTATACTACACTTAGCAGACGTGACTTTGACTTTTTGACTTTGATTTCATCATTCTTCATCTATATTTGAACTTAATATATAATAGAAACAAACTATAAAATTGTAATCTCGTCGTACGAAAGTCAAAGATAAGGAATTGTAAATTCATTATAATTTCATTAAATTGATCTTTGATGCCACATTAACAGATTTTACTTTGACTTTGAGTTCTTCATTCTTCATTTATGTTTAAACTTAATTAATAATAAGAACAAATTATGAAATTTAAATCTCATCGTCCAAAAGTCAAAGACAAAGGATTATAATTACTTTTAATTTCATTAAAATGATGACCAAAGTACAAATAGAGGACATGTATTATGGAGTAAATATTATTCCCACTCATTAATTTTTAATGGAGGACTAAAACCATTGCTGACATAAAAACCATCTTCTTTGATTGTCCAAAAACATGTGAATTCATGCACCCTGATACAATAAGAAAGCCTTATACGATTGTCAAAAACAGCAAATGATCTTTGCTTGTTACCCCACCAAAAGTGACAGTAAAATTTTGTACCAAACAGAGGACCTCTCGAAGTAAAATACCAGTACCATTCTTCTTGCGGACGAAGAATATTGTATCCTAGATCATCGTCTCCAGACCAACAATGACCCAGCGTGTTCTCTTGTAGTAAGTTTGTCACATTGACTTCATCGGGCCCTCTCCCATTTCCGAATTCAAAAGTTGAAAAAAATAAAATAATGAAAACAACATTATTGATTCTAGTCATTTTGACCATGTCCAGTCATTTTGCCTATTGATTTTAGTCGTTTAAATAGTCGTTGAGTCAATGAAGTGTTTAATGTACTAGCGTAAGGTATTAAATGACATTGACTTATTTTGAAGAAAAATGGCATTGACTTAATCTGATTAGTTGAGTTTCTTGCCTAAATACCCTTATCTTTGACAAAGTAATACTCTTCAAAAACTAATTTCCAAAGTAATACTTTTGGACTAAACTTTAATTATTATTAAATTTCACAATTTTTTTGTATATTTCATTAAAACCCACAAATTTATCAATAAACTTGCTTGTCCGCAACAAATGTACAAGAACTACCCTTCCTCCTCTCCGCCATCGCCCTACGCACCTCCCCACATCACCGCCACCAACTTCCCGCACTTGCTCTAACATCTCCGACCAAAAAACAAATTGTTGAAGCACAATAACAGAAAAAGGATATTTTCTTATTGAATTCACAACTTAAATCAAAAGATTCAGTATATTGCCTTGATAATCAAATCCTCCAAAGTTTAGGATTTTTCTTTTCCAAAAAAACAAAAACAAAAATACTTCTTGGTTGACCATAGGACGAGGAGCTAGATATGGAAGGTATTCTTATATTTTTGAGACACAAGGGCTTAGAAGGAGATGGACACAGGAGGAGCTGGACAAGGGCTCAGAAGGGGTTTTCAGGTTCTGCAATCCCAACCGGAATTGCGCAATTCCGACAACCTAGCCTTCGACGAATACATCATAAAGCTGGGCTCCGACTACCTGATTCAAAGTTTGATTTTAAACTCTCCGATCCCAATATGGCCGTGTTGCAGTCGTTTAACAAAAGCCATTGGCCGGCGGCGTTCGACGATTGAGAGATATTCTTCGAAACGGACGGAATTTGAAGTTCCCGCTTGGTCGCACATTTTGTCGTTCAGGTGCTGAAGTTTAACCTTGCCGAATCTGGAATTATAGCTGGTTCCTTGGCTAACAATGACAGTCTCAGCCATTTTGGTAGGTGGATAGCTGATACCTTGGTGAAAAAAAGGTGTATTATCAATTGTCAGAAAGATGAGTATTGTGGGACATATGAGACAATTTCTACATCATGATCTGCTGCTTGACTGTATCAGAATAAAATTCTTGTCTAAATTTATTGGAAAACTCTTTTTAATTAAACACAAATATTTTTGTACATACAAATTTCGAAAGCGTTTCTAAGCTTCAAACAGAACCATACCTACACTTTATACTTTGCAAATGATGCAGAAGGGATGGTTTATTGGCCCTGCTTTCTTTTTTACTCAATTGAGCCATGTTGATTTTGCATGGCCTGCAGTCATGTCTGTGATTAGCAATTACTATATCAATGCAGTCAGGTCGTGATCTTCTGCGTGTTCTTCACGGACTCGATCTGGTCGTAAATCTCGCAGAAGTTGCATTGGAGTCTGGATGACGGAGGAGGATCGGGAGTGATTGGTGGGGAGTTGTGGCGCGGCGCTTGCGTGCGAACATATGTGGCGGGGCTAGTTGGTTAGTAAATATGTGGGTCAAATTAGAATATATGAAAAATTGTGGATTTTAATATTAATATGTGGGTCAAAAGTATTACTTTGAGAATTAGTTTCAAAGATAAGGTTATTTAAGCAAAAAACTCCTGATTCGTTTAAGAAATTCACAATAATTAACAATAATTCACATTTCTAATATGGTGAGTTTGTTTATTACAACTAAATTAATCTAAATTTTATAAAAAAAAAATTTTGTTGAACTGAACTGAATTGATATGATTAGTTCAATTTTAGTAAAAAAAAAGAGTAAATTTAGTGAAGCAAAACTGAACTTAACTAAGACCCTGTTTGATAGAGCTTATTTCTTACTGAACTGAACTGAAATGAAAATTAATGTATTGAAAAAAAGAATTAGCATATAACTGAATTAACCTTTGTATTTCAGCCTTCGGGCCACCTTTGTATTTGTATTTTATTTGGGTTGAAGAGCCGTAAATAATCCTCCAGATTTCATTTTAAAGAACAAGTGAATTTCATCAAATTAAATTTTCGCTGAACTGAACTGAAATGAATTGAACTGAACTGATCTACATATAAGATCTATCAAACAGGATCTAACTATATGTGAACCTAACAAAATAATAAGAATTAGGGTATCGATGTTTTTAAGTAATTAGCCTTATTAAGCAAAATTTTAAACTCGTTAATTCGGTTATTTTTAAAAATTATGCTAAAATTACACCTCCACTTTCAAATTATGAAAATTCTAGCGTCCTTAATCCAAATTTCCTAAAAAGCCAAGTTTATTTGAGTTGATTGTGTACAATTTTAACAAATTTCCCACATCTAGCTAGTATACTGTAGAGGCTCTAGTGTTGGAACCATTCTTGCAAGTTATTGTTGGAAAATAATTTATTTAAGGTAAATTAAAAGTTACAGTCATGGTAACTTTTGAGGCTTTGGTGGGCGTCGTTTGACACACCAAAATAAACCTGCAATCTCAAGGAATATAGAATTCTTAGTACAGAGGAAAGCAGGGTCGATCCCACGAGGATGGAGCAAAAACTATTAATTTATCCTACCAACGAGTTTGGTTTAGCAACCACGCCTATAATTTGAAGATTGGTTTTCTAACAACTACTAAAGTAAAGCAACTAAGAGCTAAAAATCAGCAAACACACAAACAAAATAAGGGAAAAAATGCAAGAAAGTCTATAAGAGAATGTAATCGGCATAGATTACTAGTCAGTTCATATCATTGATCATTGGCTAAAGATGAATCTATCTCATGCAAATCAGTCAGTTATAAGGAAGCAAGTATTTGCTAAACTCCCCAAATCCCCTCTTATTATTCGATAACGAGCAAGTATTTGCTGAACTCGTTATTCCTCTGATTAAAGTGTTCCCCAGAAAGTATTCGCTCACCCAGTTACACACTTTTATCAGTGTTTAGCACAAAGAGAACCCAACATAGATACCCCAACACGTATTCGCATGCAAGAACTATCTACTTTATTGTTCACCATCTTGTTATTACAGTCTGTATCAGTTATCTGTTTTTCACAAGAACTTTGCTACTTAATTAGCCCTAGCCCACAAAGATTAAGGTGATCAATCTCAAACTAGCAAGCATAGATTATATCATGAACAAATAAAGAACCCACAGAGAAAGATTATAAGCACAATATCCTCACAACTTATGAACTAACATCGCAAATCTAAGCCGATATAAGAAATTAGCTACTCATAATAAGGGTTAAACAATCAACAATCAAAGATGAAATCATGATGAAATTAACAAGAGATAGAGAAGAGATTATTGAACTACGAATTAATATCCGAATATCAATAAATCTGAACCCTAGTTCTTGGGTCTTGTTCGTAGATGAAGAAAACAGAGAAGAACGGGAAAGATTTCGGCCGAAAGGGGGAAAGAGAGGAAGAAGTCTGTTTGTGCGTGTGAATCTGAATGTCCTCAATCCCAAAAGGGCATTCCCCTTTTATACTCCCCCCAAATCTTTCCTAAACCCTACTACTACTAGGAATTGGATTACAAGGCCTTCTGGGCCAAAATTAGGAATTCAGCCCAACTCCTTCTCCATGGCTTTATTCTTTGAAAATGCTCCATAATTTAGTCTCATTCAGCTCCAAATCAGCTCCAAATTAGCACTTCATGCTCCTGTAGTTCATCTCCAACTATGTGTGTAATCTGATTATCAAATACAGTCCATCAGTACTTAAATTCACATAATTCAACAATTAATTCTTCAGAAAAACACACAAATATCAACACATCAAATATCCTCACACTTGAATCATGCTTGCCCTCAAGTATGATATGAACAATATTCCACAAAAGCATTCATTCAGGTTCCCATTCCCTCTAATGACTCTAATTCAACCAGAAATGAAAGAAAGAAGAAAAAAACAAAACAGAACAGAAACATGACAACTAAGACTCTAACACACAAACTTTGGTCACAACAATTCAGCAATTCAAGTGTTCATCTCATCGGTTAATCAACAAATGTCCCCTTGCCAGGTTCAAGTTTCAGTTCACAAACAAAAGTTGGTATCATCCCCCTTTAGTACTCAACTCAATCCCCCCTACATCGCTCTTTACCTAGCTATCAACTGATCAAAAGGAAACAAGCACAAATTCCTCACGGTTTTCGCTCAGCACACATAATGAAGGGACATTCACTCAATAATATTCATGCGGTAGCCTTGGTCAATACATAACAAGCTAAGAAGGTCTTTAAAGGTTGTAATGGGGCTGGGGGTTGTAATGTTGGTTAGATCCTAGGGGCTCTACGGTTTATACAAAATATGCACATATGCCCAAGAACAATTAGGAGAAAAAAATTCCAGCAAAGGTATATCATTTAACACACAAAAATCTGGACTTTTTCAGAACTGTTCTGGACTTTTTGATTTTTTGATTTTTTTGATTTTTTGATTTTTTTCTGGGCAAACAACACCCTTTTTTCTATAGCTTTTTTCTGTCCAGACCAGAACTCACAATGTACATGCTCAAGTTACATTTACGGTGCCATAGAACCAAAAAGTTTTATTTTATGAAACAGGGCACTCGAATCAAATTCACAACAATCAAGAGCTAAATTTTTCGTTCTAAAGCATACATGCATGGGGTGAAGAACAGGATAAATAACAAGGCTAGGGGTTTCATATCAGTGGGTAAATCAAAGAAAAGGTCAGGCTCAGAGGGGCTAACTAGGGGATATAAAAAGGTAGGCTATATACGATGTGTGGCTAATCCTATTTTTGCCTTCCTTTAACCTATCATGCATCGACCTTAGCTACCACAACTCTCAGAAAGAAAGATTGATGTAGAGAGTGCTCTACTCTAGGCTCAGACCTCACATTATACTTGGCTTTTTCATGCAAGTCTCGTTCGTCATCCCAAGTATCATTTAACCAAGTTCAGATTGATTTCAGAGGTTTATCATTAAGCATTTCCAAGGGGATATCAACTAACAAAAGTTTGCTCATGTGATTCTTTTACCAGCAAGGTTAATCCATATCAAAACCAATTCCCTTATTAACCATCATGCTAAAAATTGTGACCGACTCTACACATGAAAACACATTTTTTTTAAGGTAAAAGTTCAGTTGAAAATGCTCGGCTCGAGCAATTGGGGCTGAAATTGGAGATGTTTTTCAGACGAAAATGCTCGGCTCGAGCATTTGGGGCTGAAACTGGAGAGGTTTTTCAGATGAAAACGCTCGGCTAGAGCATTTGGGGCTGAATTTCCAAGTTCTTCAGAAACCCCCACAAAATACATCAAACAGCAGAGTAATCAAGGAAATTAACACACAAGACAAGACACACAAATATTCACATCTAAATCTCCTCACACTTAAACTTTGCTTGCCCTCAAGCAAGCTCAGCTTAAAAGCAAGAAGAATCTATTATAAATGTACAGACTCGAAAAGAAATTAAAAATAAAACAAGAGAAGGGAATAGGGAAACTCAGGGAGGGAGGGCTGCTCGTTTTGAGAACAAGATATGTATTCAGCAACAGAACAAAGAGCACTTCGGCATTATTCAGAACAACCTGCATTAGTAGAAGTGCTCGGTATTCATCCGGCAAAGATGACAGAGGGGTGATTGTAGGCATAATAATAATAAAATCCGAAATCCCTCACAAATAGCAGTTATGGAATTCACCGAAGTAAATTATAGCCTTGGTTGCTCTGCATGGAGATCCGAGAATCCAGGTTCCAAAAGCCAATATATATATATCAGAACCTCAAAAATAATGAAAAGTAAGTTCAAAAGCAGAAAATGTAAAAGATTGGGTTGCCTCCCAATAGCGCCCTTGTTTATAGTCTTTGGCTAGACTTTTCACTTGCGATCAATGAAGATGTCGAGGAAACATCCCTCCTCTATCCTTGTACCACATGGCTTGATCAAATGTATTCCAACGGAATTCTTCGTGTTCTCCAAGCTGATACATCCTCTCATCCTCACACTTGGACATTTGCATATCCCAAGGAGGATTGTAGTTGATTGGGAGGGTCTCATTATAACCATAGTGTGGATTGAAAGGTAACACATTCTGCTCAAAACATCCAGGCTTGATCTCTGCTGGGAGCCTCTGTTTGGCCAAACAGAGGCTAGTACTAGTATCAGTACTATACACTTTTTCACGCATGTTCATAGAGCAACTCGGTTCTTGTATCTCCACTTCACCCATTCCATGATCATGCATCTCTGATCTATTTTCCTGCAAAAGTGGTGTCTCAAGATCATCTTGGACAGTGGGGTTAGTGGCAATGGCACAACCATCTTTAGAATCCATGGACTTTTCACTAACTTCATCCATTTTAATGGTTAACTCTTCTCCAAAATAATCTAAAGATATTGTGCCTTTTCCAACACTTATTGTCGCATTAGCCGTTCTTAAGAAAGGACGACCTAACAATACCCCTGTAGTTTTATTACCCTTTGTATGCATATTCACCACATAAAAATCAGCAGGGTAAACAAAATCATGAATTTTCACAAGAACATTTTCCAAAATACCTTCAGGAAAGACACAAGATTTATCAGCCAATTGAAGTGTAGTATTAGTTCCTACCATTTTAACTCCCTTTAAAGACTTATACACAGACAATGGCATCACATTCACAGAAGCTCCTAAATCACACATGGCAGACTCAATCATCATATCACCAATTAAACAAGGTAATGAAAACATACCAGGATCCTTGCACTTGGGTGGTAGCTTCTTTTGTATCACTGCTGATACAGACTCACCCATGATGATTTTACTCGAATCCTTTGGTTTTCCTGCAATAAATTCTTTCAAGAACTTGCTTACTGATGGTATCTTTATAGCCTGTAAGAACGGAAGGTTAATTTCCATGTTCCCAAAAATAGATATGAAATCCAAACAACCTTCTTTCTTTTTCTCTAATCTGCGAGGAAATGGTGGAAGGATTTTAACTGAAGGATCTTTCAAGCTCAACCTTGGACTTACCTCTTCGGGTCCAACATTTTTACCTGCAACCTTTTTTTCAGATTCTGGTTCCGGCCTCTGTTTGGCCAAACCGAGGTATGCGTCAGGCTGCTCAACCGATTTCTTGGTTGCTTCTGGTTGAGGTCCTCCAATATTCCTTCCACTCCTTAGAGTGACTTGATTAACCGTCTCTCTGGGGTTCAATTGCACCTGAGATGGCAGCCCTGGTTGTTGCATTCTAAGCTCATTCATTGAATTCGACAATTGAGTAATTTGTCGAGTATGCTCCTCTAAAGTAGCCTCGGCCTTCTTTGAGCTCTTGGACTGATCCCGGAGGATCTCCATCATCATATCAAGCTTTTCATCAGTTGTGTTCCTCTGTGGAGGTGGCTGATTTTGAGGAAAACCTTGAGGGCCTCTTTGATTCGGTGGAACATAAGGTTGTTGAGTTTGATTTCCTTGGTCCCTCCATCGAAGATTTGGATGATCTCGCCAACCTGGATTGTAAGTGGCTGAGTAGGGGTCTCTCTTAGGCTGCCTATCATTCCAATTCCCCATGGAATTTGCTTGAACAAGTTGCTCGTCTATCGCAAAGTTGCATTGCAAGGTGACATGGCTATAGGTTCCACATACTTCACAAGGGCTATCATGAGGGCCAGCGGTGGTGCTTGCAACTGAAACTTTATCAACCACCTTAGACAAAAGCCTTTCCATCCTATCCATCCTCTCATTATACCCATCTTGAGTGGAAGGACCAGTTTGTGCAACTTTTTTCAAAATCCTCACATCCTCCGTGTCATACTCCTTCTTGGAATCTATCAACTTCTTGACAATCTCTCGGGCCTCATTCACTCTAAGATGAGAGAATCCTCCATTACTCGATGTATTCATCAAATCCTTGTTCACAGCGGTGAGACCTTGGTAAAAATATTGAAGCAATTGTCCCTCTGAAAAGCGATGATTAGGACAACTATCCACCAACTTTCTAAACCTTAGCCAAAATGCACTCAATGGCTCATCATACTCCTGATGGATGCTTGAAATCTCCTTCTTCAAAGCTTCAGTTCGTGTGGAGGGGAAATAGTACTCCAAAAACATCTTCTTGAGCTCATTCCATGTAGTGATGGAATTCGGTGCTAAGCTCGAGAACCATTGGTTTGCAGCTCCAGTCAAACTAAAGGGAAAAGCCACCAATTTGAACTGCTCCTCAGTGACATTATTTGGCCTCTTCTGAACTTTACAAATCTTGATAAATTCATTCAAGAAATTGTAGGGGTCCTCGGTGCTCCTCCCATGAAATTTTGGCAAAACATTCAAGAGTGCAAGCTTGATTTCAATGGGGTTCTCCGTTTGTGCCAAGCGAATGGGAGTAGGGGGATCTTCTTCACTATGTCCATGCAGCTCCCACATGAAGGGATTGTTAGCATTCAGTTCCTCGGCCATTTCAACACCAACCGATGAAGTATCAACCACAATTTCAGAATCTGTCCCAGAAACACCCTCTATTTGGCCAAACAGAGGCTCTGCGGCAGAATTTAACCTTCGCTCCTTGGCTAACCTTCGATTCAACTTCACTGTCTTTTCGATCTCTGGATCAAACACTAACTCAGGCTTCTCAGACCTGGTCATACACTAACATAACAACACACATATCAGTAGGAAAAAAAATAGAAATCGACATACCATCCCCGGCAGCGGCGCCAATTTGGTGGGCGTCGTTTGACACACCAAAATAAACCTGCAATCTCAAGGAATATAGAATTCTTAGTACAGAGGAAAGCAGGGTCGATCCCACGAGGATGGAGCAAAAACTATTAATTTATCCTACCAACGAGTTTGGTTTAGCAACCACGCCTATAATTTGAAGATTGGTTTTCTAACAACTACTAAAGTAAAGCAACTAAGAGCTAAAAATCAGCAAACACACAAACAAAATAAGGGAAAAAATGCAAGAAAGTCTATAAGAGAATGTAATCGGCATAGATTACTAGTCAGTTCATATCATTGATCATTGGCTAAAGATGAATCTATCTCATGCAAATCAGTCAGTTATAAGGAAGCAAGTATTTGCTAAACTCCCCAAATCCCCTCTTATTATTCGATAACGAGCAAGTATTTGCTGAACTCGTTATTCCTCTGATTAAAGTGTTCCCCAGAAAGTATTCGCTCACCCAGTTACACACTTTTATCAGTGTTTAGCACAAAGAGAACCCAACATAGATACCCCAACACGTATTCGCATGCAAGAACTATCTACTTTATTGTTCACCATCTTGTTATTACAGTCTGTATCAGTTATCTGTTTTTCACAAGAACTTTGCTACTTAATTAGCCCTAGCCCACAAAGATTAAGGTGATCAATCTCAAACTAGCAAGCATAGATTATATCATGAACAAATAAAGAACCCACAGAGAAAGATTATAAGCACAATATCCTCACAACTTATGAACTAACATCGCAAATCTAAGCCGATATAAGAAATTAGCTACTCATAATAAGGGTTAAACAATCAACAATCAAAGATGAAATCATGATGAAATTAACAAGAGATAGAGAAGAGATTATTGAACTACGAATTAATATCCGAATATCAATAAATCTGAACCCTAGTTCTTGGGTCTTGTTCGTAGATGAAGAAAACAGAGAAGAACGGGAAAGATTTCGGCCGAAAGGGGGAAAGAGAGGAAGAAGTCTGTTTGTGCGTGTGAATCTGAATGTCCTCAATCCCAAAAGGGCATTCCCCTTTTATACTCCCCCCAAATCTTTCCTAAACCCTACTACTACTAGGAATTGGATTACAAGGCCTTCTGGGCCAAAATTAGGAATTCAGCCCAACTCCTTCTCCATGGCTTTATTCTTTGAAAATGCTCCATAATTTAGTCTCATTCAGCTCCAAATCAGCTCCAAATTAGCACTTCATGCTCCTGTAGTTCATCTCCAACTATGTGTGTAATCTGATTATCAAATACAGTCCATCAGTACTTAAATTCACATAATTCAACAATTAATTCTTCAGAAAAACACACAAATATCAACACATCAGGCTTACCATTCGGAGATGAATGAGATATAGAAAGTTTTGGTTAAAGAAATTAATTTACCCAAAATAGGATTTCTATTGTTTATGGAGTTCATGTGTTGAACATTCTAGAAAAGCCCGGAATGTATTTTAATTGAAGAAGTACTTGGAGTAATTTTTTTGGTTTATGGAAATTACTTTGTATTATTCTATAAAATAAGACTTTCATTATTTGAGAAAGTTCTTATGCTATAATTAAAACACAATTTACCTTATTTTGTGAGATAATCCATATGCATATTGGATTGAGAATTTTCCAGCTGAAAATTATGTTTCCTAATTCATAGGTTTAGTAGTGTATATATAGAGCCATCAGTCAATATGAAAACCTGAACCCTTACACATGTTTGGTCTCCTAGTAATAGATACATTAAATTGAGAGTGTTAGTGTTTTCATTGGTGATGAGTGAGTTGAGAGTCAAGTCATTGTGATTGAACATCGGCTCTACGAAATTCAGGTAACTTTTTATGTTAACTTATGGTTTTATCCTATGGGACTTTGTGGTCATTTGTTGGCCTCATAAGTTTCAAGGGCGGAGACTAGCTCGACTCCATAATGATCTATGCTTTTGTGTCTAGGATATTTAATATGTTGTATGCATAATTATTTGAAACTCTTGGCATGTTTTGCATGATTAATATAAATAATTTAACTTATATTTTATTATTAATGTGTTTTCTGTAATTTATATTTTGTAATTTTATTTACCACAAATTACTTTCTATATAGTTCCTACAGTTATTGCACGGAACATGGTCCGCACCTGAAGCAATTATGCTCCCTATTTCGGAACCCCTCGATTTTATTTTATTTTCATTTGAAAGCCAAAATTAAATTTCAAATTCTAACGGCTAACTAAATTCCGACACCGTAAGTCAACGTTAACTTTTGCTACTATAGTAACAATGTCACAAAGGTCTTGGATGTGCTATCCGATATCGAATGCTAATCTATTGTTAACTTGTGACATCTTTTGTTTCCGATATCGTTATCGGACAACATCATGAGTTGAGTTTGTAGTTTAGTTGTTCGATATCGAAACATCAGTTGCTTCCGTCTTTCGACATTGAAATACATATTGTGAATGATGTTGAAAGTGTGATCGTACTTGTTTTTGATACAACCACTCATACGCCTACTCTAGTACAAGATCCTACAACTATCCTACTCTAGCCTACTCCTATTGATCCGTACGTCGAACGGCATGAGGTCCTCACCGTGCTTAGAGTGGGGCGAACATCCCACTATGGTACACCTTCTGATGCTCCCCTGCGCTTGACAACGTCGATGCTGTTCCGCCTCTTGAATAAGTACTATTGGAGACTTGGCCTAGGAAATTAGGGAGAAATGATTGAAATTATGCTCATGGGGAGATTTGAACCCCTGACTTCCGATGGGCGAGGCTAACTCATGTTGTTTGTGATCGTAAATTAACCCACAATTGAAAAGGAGCAGCAACACTCGATTTACCAAGTTACGATGTCGGAGATTGCTCCAGTATCCACCTTCTTGATAGGTTACTATGTAGGAAATGTTTCACATCAGAAGTCTAACCACGACGGTTTGAACCGTAGTGAACCCTGGCTACCAATGTGAACATGCTATAAAAACCACAGTAGACACCGTGTCCTTGCACTAGTGTCATCATCCCCGATGCCACACTTAACAGACGTGACTTTGACTATAATTTTATTAGTCTTCATTTAAATTTAAACTTAATAAATAATAACCAGGAAATGTAATCTCATCTTTGAAAGTCAAAGATAATGAATTATAATTTATTAAATACAATTTCACTGAAATGATAATCAAAGTACAAATAATGTACATGTATTATGGAGTAAATATTACTCCCACGCATTAATTTTTACTGGAGGTCTAATACCATTGCTAACATAAAAACTATCTTCTTTGATTGTCCAATAACATTTGTATTGCAATGTAGTACAATAATTCAAAATACGATTGTCAAAAACAACAAATGATCTTTGTTTGTTACTGAAAGTCCGTGCTTACTTGATCTATACTCTACCGTGTTCAAGTTTTAACTAAACAATCAACTAATTAAAACTGTAAGTGCGGAATAAAAGAGAACACGATATGATCACCCAGTTCAGTGCAATGCACCTACGTCTGGGGGGCCGTAGCCCGTGGTAAAACCCTTCACTAGTTGCAATAAATATGTCCGATCTATTACAAACTAATGGCTACTTTAGCAAGCCTATCACACTACCAATTGGCTACTCTAGCTTTGATAGTTGCTTCTATGATTACCTTCTTTTCCACGAAGGTGCGGCAAGGTCTTTCCCACCCGAGGTTTAACACACGTCCCTAGTGTTTTGGTTATGGTCGAGAACCGAGGACTGCGTTGCCTTCTTGCTCAAAATATAAAACCCTGATTTACAGAATTTTTGCTATGAAGATCGATAGACTGAGCACGCAACTGTCGTCCTTCTTTTATAGCTCATTGCCGTGGAAAAACTTCCTTTTTCACGGCTCTTGATTCCTTCCTTCAATAAACTTCTATTCCAAATCTAAAACCTTGAAGAAAAGGAATTAATGTGTGTCTAATCATCTGATAAACGGAAATCCGATCACCACGAATATTTCCATTCTAATACAGCTGCAAATCACATTGTAGACACCCATTAGGACTGTAGTTACCATAAACTCCATCGCACAATATTTTCCTTCCATCTTAAAAACCTGCGCTGGAACTTGAAAATATTCTATCTTTTTCTGCCAACTGAAGTCATGTTGCAACATGACATTCCACAAAGCAGCCAACAAAATCTGGACTTACAATCTCCCCCTTTGGCAATTTGTGGACCCACTACAGCAAAAAGCTTCTACTGAACTCAGAATCCCAAAAAATATATAAGCTTCTACTCCATGAATCCAACATAAGAACTTGGCAGAAAAAGTAGAATTACCAATTAACTACAGTCATCAAAAAACACAGTCACAATATTTCTCCCCCTGGGGCCATAAAATGCCAAAGGGCCCGAATCAAAACATCCACAGTACGACAATGAATCAGAGAGGGGAGAGAAGAAGAAAAAAATTGCAAAGATCACTAAGCATCATCCTTAGAGTCAGAAATTTTTTTTCCTCTTTTCCTAGCATGAGTGACTGAACCCTTGGTCTTCTTGGCTTGGGGCTGCTTCACATGGCCAGAGGAACTAGCTCGCTTAGAAGTCCTGGAGGGAGCAGGCATAGAGGGGCTAGAAGCAGGTGGAACAGATGGCTCACCCGTCTCATTGGCCTTGGCAATAGCAGTCAAAATCCGAGCCTTAGCATCCTGAGCCTTCTTGAGCAACTCACTATGAAACATAATTTGATCCATGTGTAACTGGATCTCCTTCTCAGCAGCCCTCAACTCAAATTGGTTAGACATGACCACATCTCCAGACATCATCTTCTGATCCCAGGGCAGATCTAACACAGCTCTATCCAACGACTTGGCAGTGAAACCAAACTTGCCAGCTGGTTTCATATTTTCCTCATTTGCCTCAAATCCTTCAGCCACCAGAAAAGCAGTAATCAGGCAAGGATGAGGAAGAGCTTCAGTGCACCTGGATGCCTCAAGAGCACCCACTATTCTCTTCAACACATAATCTCCAAGGTTCACCTCACACCCTGAGCCAATCCCAAATAGAAGCTCTGCCTGATCTGGAGTCAGAGAAGTGGTGTTGGAGGTTTGCATCCAGCAGTTGATAAGTACCTTGAAGAGCAACCAAAACCTGAGAGTAAGTGAGCTGGTTGGGACATGTCCAGAAGGCCAGGAACTCAGTTTCCCAAATGTCAGTGCTCTAGCCAGCACATTATTGTCCACTAAATAATCTCTGGGATAAACCAAGTCAGAATCCTCCAGTAACCGAATACCCAGTACTGAGTTCAATTTTTCTGGGGTAAGTGCAACAATTCTCCCCCTGAAGTATAGTTTGCCAGACCAATCGTTCCCAGCTTGTAGTGTGCTCCTCTGAAGATTGCTGTAAAATTCCAGTACCATGTCTGGATCATAGCTCTTGAAGACAGTGGCTGCTTGCACATAGCCAATCTGACCCAGAAATGTATCAAAGCCACTTTCGGCACACTTTTTAATATCCAGCACCTTCTCGACGAAGAAACCCCTGGAGCTCAATATATCATATTGTAGGCTGGCTGTGACAGAATAGAACTTTTCAGAGTGAGCCAAGGACAACAGCTTAGCATTGAGCATCTCACCATCCTCAGGGGCATCTTCCTTCCTAGTTGTAGTCTCAGAGTCAACATATGAGTCTTCCAGATCAGCCCGATTCTCATCAGCAGGGATATCATCAACAGTAGGTTCCTGAAAGCTAGCATAGTCTTCCTCATCTGGAGCTGTATATGGAGAGGTGGGGGTAAGCAAATCCTGCTCAACATTTATGTTGTCCAAGTGAATTGGAGAATCCGGGACATTGAGTTTAATAGGACTGAGCGGAGAGGAGGTAGGGACATTATCATCATGTGCTGGAGAGTGTGGAGGTAAAGGATTCTCAGAGCTAGGGTGCAGCTGGTTCTTTCCAGGGACAGTGGCAGCAGCTGTAGAACTTTTCTCAGCTATCCTCCTTGATCTCCTAGAGTAGTGCTTGACAGTAGCTGGAGCAGCCCATTCTGTGAACTTCTTCCTGTGGGATCTGATATCCACCCTTTGCCGTAGGGATAGCAAAACATCCCCATCGGATGGAGTATTCAGGGGAAACTTCTTGGGTACCCTAGGTGTAAGCTTGTTCAAGCTTCTGAGTTTGGAGATAGGAAGAGGCACCTCAGTGATAGACACCGATTGGCTAGAGTGACTGGTGCTAAGAGGGATTTCAGACTGAACATGCTCCTCATGATCATTAGCAGCAGCTACATTTGGCATCTCTGCTGAATTAGAAAGCGGACCCTGGACCTCATCATCAGCATTACCAGTGTCCTGGTCTTCAAGAATGGCAGTCTTGGTTTGATCCTCAGATTCCACAATCTCAGTTTTCTGTGAAGAACTGGGAGACTCTGGTGTTGCAACATGAGAATCTGCTGGCATAGGAGCATCAGCAGGAGCTGGAGCAGGTACTGGTTTCCTCAAACTCCCCAGTATATCAGCAATGACAAGTTCATCCTCCAGTTCTTCATCATCTGACAGAGGCTCAAAACAATCCTCAAGATTTAGGCCATCAGGCACAGAAAGCACTGCACCCGTCCCACCATACCGGAGAAAATCTAAAGATGCTAGTGGAGCTCCAACTGGTTCTGGATATAGACCTCCTGGAACTTCATCAATAATTCCAGAGGCAGTAACTCTAATCCCTTCATCCCCCTCAGATGCAGGACCCCTAAATTGCTTCAAATATTGAGAGGAAGAGTCATCCTCAAAAGCGGAGGTGGCCTGTGGAAAATCTGTGAAGCACTGTATCCTCCGTCCATCATTCCATATCCTTCCAGCAGTCTTTTTGGTTCTCCGGGTAACCGCTTTTGTAAGGGTTGAAGCATCAGAGGGAGCAATGGTGGAACCTCCAGTAGAAGTGGCAGGGGAATAAATAACACCAGATCCATGGATTGTATCATGGACAGTAGGAACTGGTACCTCCCGAGGTGCTGAATCATCCAGCACAATGGGGGTATCACTGGTATTGGTAAACACAGACTTCAACTTGGTGTTGGATTTGGTGTGATAGGGCCTACTCCTCACACAGGGAATCTTTGTGTTTGGAGTCCTCTTAGGAGGCTCAGAGCTGCCATCCCTGTGCTGACTCCCTGCCATAGATGTACCTCTTGTAGAATACCTGGAAGAGGAAGATGGCCTCAGGTAAGGGTTAACTTTAGGTTCAGGCCTCACAAAAGTGGGTTTATAAAGATCAGATGTTATAATCACATCAGTCTTAGGGGGCTTTGGTCTCAACTGACCATTATAAGAGCATCTGTCAGGATTGTTCCTAGTACCCAAAGCATTATGCAGATAATCGTCTAACCCTTTAGCATATTCCCATACATCCAAATCGTTATAATACTTCTTTAAACGCTCTGCATCTCTGGATCCGGGGGCAGGGATAAAATTTTCTGGAATCGCATCCAGTGCAGGCGATGGGGGTGATTCAGGCATGAGTTTCACAAATCCAACAACATAAGTCTCAGACTCAATCAAATCAAAGCATGGATCCCATAAACCCTTGGCCCAGCGAGTATCAAACACTCCCCCTAAATCTGTCAATACTTGCCCTTCAAATCCCACACCAAACCGATCACTCTCGCGAAAATACATGATTCTAAACGCCCAAATAACTCAGCAAATCGGAGATTAATAACAGAGAAACCCTAACATGCAACTCAAGAATCCAATGGCAGCGAAGAGATTCGAGAAACCAAGAATATACCTTAATACTGAGCTGCGGATTCCGATGATGCCAAGAAGCCGATAGCCGATTGCGAGCAATTTCACGATGGACTGAGAGCGATGTTGGTGTTGCAATAGGAATAGGGAAAGGTTTTGGCTTGGGCGCGAACAATACAGTGGAAAGACCAATTTTTCCGCCTTTTTACGCGAGAATTGAAGGCTGCCCAACGGAAAAATAACACATAAATCTAGTGGGTCCCAGCTGTCCCCCACACATACACGCGCCATCTTTATCTTGCACCTTATCTCTTCATGTTGCAACATGACATGCAACTTCAACCTTAACCATATTTTTGGTATTTTCTGATTTTTGTAAAATGAAAGACGAAATTCAACATAACAACTATACAAATAGGCAATCCTTAGTACTTTAGATAGTACACACCCCAAGATGTTGTCTCAGGGTTTCAAATGTTGAGGCATCCAAAGGCTTAGTGAAGATATCAGCAAATTGGCTCTCAGTAGGCACATGCTTAAGTTCCACTTCCTTTCTTTCAACTAAGTCTCTGATAAAATGGTGTCTGATATCGATGTGTTTGGTTCTATTATGCTGAACTGGGTTCTTAGAGATATCAATAGCAGATTTATTGTCACATAGAATTGTAAGACTTCCAAGCTTAATACCATAGTCTCGGAGCATCTGTTTCATCCATATCAACTGAGTACAATAGCTCCCTGCAGCTAAGTATTCGGCCTCAGCAGTAGATAAAGAGATAGAGTTCTGCTTCTTACTATACCAAGACACCAAGTTCTCCCCAATAAAAAAACAGCCTCCAGTTGTACTTTTTCGATCATTTGCGTTTCCAGCCCAGTCAGAGTCACTGTAACCATACACCTGACAACTAGTTCCTTTAGAGTACCAGATACCATAATCAGCAGTGCCAGAAATGTATCTAATGATTCTCTTAACTGCAGATACATGAGATTCCTTAGGTGCAGCTTGAAAACGAGCACATATTCCAACACTTAGAGAAATATCAGGCCTGCTTGCTGTTAGATATAATAGGCTACCAATCATGCTTCGATATAACTTAGTATCAACAGGTACACCTTTTTCATCCTTAGTTAACTTCTCAGTTGTAGACATGGGAGTTCGTACTGCTTTTGCATCTCCAAGGCCAAACTTCTTGACCAAGTTTAAGGCATATTTTGTTTGGTTGATAAACAAGCCATCATCACCTTGTTTGACTTGTAATCCCAGAAAGTACGAGAGTTCACCCACCATGCTCATCTCAAACTCAGATGTCATCAAGGAGACAAATTCATTTACCAGATCTGTGGAAGTTGACCCAAATACAATATCATCCACATAAATTTGAGCTATTAAGATGTCTGTCCCTTGTGAATACATAAACAGGGTTCGATCAACTCCTCCTCGAATATAGCCCTTGTTGAGCAGAAAATGAGTCAGTCTGTCATACCAGGCTCTTGGTGCTTGTTTGAGGCCATATAGAGCTTTCTTGAGTTTAAACACATGGTTTGGAAAGTGAGGATCTTCAAAACCCTTAGGCTGCTCAACATATACCTCTTCATTAACAATGCCATTTAGAAAGGCACTCTTAACGTCCATCTGATGTAGCTTGAAGTTCAGCACACATGACATAGCCAATAGTATTCGAACAGATTCAAGTCTTGCAACAGGGGCAAACGTTTCATCAAAATCCACTCCTTCTACCTGAGTATATCCCTGAGCCACGAGCCTTGCTTTGTTTCTGGTAACTGTTCCATCTCCATCAGATTTATTCTTGAAAATCCATTTCGTACCAATGATATTAATTCCTTGCGAACGTGCAACTAACTCCCATACATCATTCCGTTCAAATTGACTCAGTTCTTCCTGCATAGCTGAGATCCAGTATTCATCCAATAGGGCTTCTTTATGGTTCTTTGGCTCGATCAAAGACAGAAAACATTGCAGCACATGACGGCTTCCATAGTGCATCTGAGCATAGTTCACAGGAGGCTTTCCTCGGGGATTTTTCTGTCTTGGAGTAATTTCAGTGTCTACTCGTGTTGCTTCTCCATCAGATTCATCGGATGTATCTGACTCACCTTCAGTTATTGGTTGAATAGGTGCATCAGAGGCAGGTGTTTTTGACAAATCCAGCCCTACTGCATTGGTTTGCTCATCTTCAGCAAGTTTCGAAACTTGATTCTCTCCTGGAGTAGCAGTTGGTGTTGCAACATGAGAACTGGTACATGGTTCAGAAGATGGGTTTTTCAGACTTGCACTACTCTGGTTTGAATTGTGCTGAAGTAACTCTATGTCATCAATATCTTCTGAAATCCTATCAGGCACATCCTTAACTATCACATTAATCGATTCCATAATAGTACCCGTGCGTTTGTTAAACACCCTGTAAGCTCTGCTGTTCAATGCATAGCCAAGAAACACTCCTTTGTCTGATTTTGACTCAAACTTACCAAGTTTTTCTCTATCCCTGAGAATATAACATTCTGCACCGAATACATGAAAGTGAGCCACACTAGGTTTCTTCCCTTTCCAGATCTCATAAGCCGTTTTCTCTGTCCACGGTCTTAGGTATACCCGATTTATAACATAGCATGCAGTCTTAACAGCTTCGCCCCACCAGCGTTTTTGCACATCATACTCAGCTAGCATGGTCCGAGCCATCTCTTGTATGGTTCTATTTTTGCGTTCAACAATCCCATTCATCGGTGGAGAGAAGGGGGGGTGAAAAGATGTGATTGATCCCATATGTAGAACAAAATTCACCCATGGCTGCGTTCTTGAATTCTCCTCCATTGTCTGTTTGAATGCTAACAACTCTCTGATTTGCACTTGCCTTTTCAGTGTTTAGACGAAGTACAAGATCTCTGATAAAGTTCACTGCCTCGGATTTCTCTGCCAATAGCTCAACCCAAGAGAATCTAGAGAAGTCATCAACACACACAAAGATGAATCTCTTTCCAGACACACTAGAGATATTAACTGGCCCCATTAAGTCCATATGAAGTAATTCCAAGTTCTGAGAAGGTGGTGATGTCATTAATGGCTGAGTGCGGTGCCTTTGTCTATTTTCCTTCCTTGCATGGACCACAGATCATATCCTTCTGATAAGTGATTTGAGGGAGCCCCCTGATAGCTTCAATCCGAGATGCTCTACTTAGTGCTTTGGTGTTTGCATGGCCCAGTCTTCGATGCCACAGAGTTGAGTTGTCACTCTTTGCACTCAAGCATGTAATTGATGGTTCCAAGATATAGCAGTTATCAGAAGATCTTCTCCCTGTGAGTATTCCGTTAGAGCCTTGCTTGACCGTACAGATAGATTCATCAAAATGGACTGTCATATGATGATCACAGAGATGACTGATGCTTATAAGATTGGCCTTGAGATCCTCTACTAGCAATACATCATAGAATACTGGGAAGTTCTGAATATGTAGCTCGCCTTTCCCGATAACCTTGCTGATTTTTCCATCTCCAAATTGAACAGTGCCAATCCAAGGTAACACATTTTTGAGAAGGTCTGGAGAACCAGTCATGTGTCTGGAGCATCCACTATCAAAGTACCACGTGTCCCTGGCATAAACACTATAGCAGGTATGAACTACATAACAATTGAGAGAGGTTTTAGGAATCCATACCTTCTTGGTCAATCTCTTCTGCAGTTCAGGTTCCATGTTGCAACATGAGATAAATTGCTTGCCTCTCATGATATCTCTAAGTAATTTCATACATCGAGATTCATTATGCCCCTGCATCATACAGTACTCACAACATCTGGGAGGGGTTTTTCTCTCTACAATTCCATAGTTGGACTGATTACTTCTGTTTTTCTTCTGACTGGTAGATAGATGATTTCCAGCAGATACAAACACAGTCTTCTTCATCTGAGAGTTTGATACCTTGCTGTTGAATCCCAGACCATGCTTATTACCATCAGTTTTTCCCATTATCAGAAGATCATTCAATTTGGCAGTACCCTTGTTCAATTTCTGAATGGTTGCTTCAGCTTCTTCAGCCCTAGCAATTACAGACCTCAACTTCTTCCCCAGATTGTCACAGTCAATGGTTCTGGCCTTAGCCTTTTCTTCAGCACTCACTGCTCTAGAGGTCATAATTTCAAGTTTCTTTACTAGAATTTCAGAAGTTACTTCAGCATCTTTAGCTCTCTTGGTCATTACTTCAAGCTTTATGGATTTCTCCATATCATCCATAGGTTTCTTTCCCTCAGATATCTCACTTTTCTTCAACTGATCAGCAAGAGACTCCTCAGCTTTCTCAGCTCTTTTTGTCATGGATTTAAGTTTCAAAGTTAACTCCTCAATTTCCTGCTCCTCAACCAGTGAATCGTTTACTAAGGTGTTGACTTTTACCTTCAGAGACTCAACTTCTTCTGAGAGTCTTAAGACTTCAGTACCTTCACTTTGACCATCCTTCAAATTTTGGATTAATTCAACAGATTTTTCCCATTCCTTGTAAAGCTCATCATAAGCACACTGGATATCAGAACTTTCAGAGTCATCTGGAACTGGTCCTGACTCTACAACTCTAACACCAAAGGATACATGTTTCTCTGGCTGAATCTCATCTTCATCATCACTCCAGGTTTCACCAGATGCTACAAATGCCTTTGGTTGATTCAGGAAATTTCCACACTGATAGGCAAGATGTCCATAACCCCCACATTCCTTACACTGAGGTTTTCCAGCATGTTTTGTACCTTCAGGACCTCTAGGTAAATCATCAACAGATCTGAGTCTATTCTGAGAAGTATCACTCCCTTGATAATTTTTGAAATTGTTCTGTGGATCTGTAGGTTGAGCTCCTTGACCCTGATAAGACTGAGTTCCCTGATTCTGAAAAGTCTGAGTTCCTTGACCCTGATAGGCCTGAGTTCCCTGGTTCTGAAAAGACTGCGCTCCTTGATTTTGGAAAACTTGAGTTCCCTGGCCTTGATTCACTTGAGCTTGAACACCTTGTGGACTTGGAAACCCTCTGACTTGACCCTGAGTACCTTGATTTCCTCTTCCTTGATTTCCAGAGAAACCTCTGCCTTGATTTCCCCTCATGAATCTCCCAAAATTTCTAGCCAGCAAGGCCATTTCATCTGAACCAGCATTTTCCATCTCCTCCAACTTTCCTTTCCCTTTTGATGTTGCAACATGAAACGACAGGGCCTTTTTGTCCTTACTTTTCTCAGTGCACATCTCTGATGTCTTCATAAACCCTATCAGCTCATCTAGAGTCACAACATCCAGCTGAGAATTAATCTCCAAGTTCATGACTAAAACCGAGAATTTCTCAGGTAGTGACCTCTTCACCTTGTCCAAAACTTGAGCCTCAGTATATCTTTCTCCAAACTGGTGTGCTCTATGAATTAAATCTTTCAGTCTAGTGCTGAATTCATCAACTAACTCGTGTTCCAACATCTCCAGACTTTCAAATTCAGATTTGATCATTCCAAGTTTGATTTTTCTGACTGCCCTGGAACCTTCATGCTCCTTCTCAAGAGCTTCCCAAGCAGCTTTAGCAGTAGTACACCCCGAGATGATTCTGAATTGGTCATCTTTTACTCCATTGTACAGAGCCCCCAAAACCTTACTGTTGAGCCTCTTCATAGCCTTCTCTGCATCAGTCCATGGAAGAGGTTTAGGAATAGTTTGACCAGCCGAATTTATTGTGGTAGGTGGACTGTAGCCAATCTCAATCATATTCCAAGCATCATCATCAAGCTGATCAATAAATATACGCATGCGCGTCTTCCAGTCCGGGTATCCTCCATCAACCAGTAGAGGAGCTCGTGTGATGGATCCTCCTTCTTTGGCCATAGTAAGCAGATCGGTCACTCACCTCGCAAGAGGATTAAAAGAGTGATTAAGCTCTGATACCAATTGAAAGTCCGTGCTTACTTGATCTATACTCTACCGTGTTCAAGTTTTAACTAAACAATCAACTAATTAAAACTGTAAGTGCGGAATAAAAGAGAACACGATATGATCACCCAGTTCAGTGCAATGCACCTACGTCTGGGGGGCCGTAGCCCGTGGTAAAACCCTTCACTAGTTGCAATAAATATGTCCGATCTATTACAAACTAATGGCTACTCTAGCAAGCCTATCACACTACCAATTGGCTACTCTAGCTTTGATAGTTGCTTCTATGATTACCTTCTTTTCCACGAAGGTGCGGCAAGGTCTTTCCCACCCGAGGTTTAACACACGTCCCTAGTGTTTTGGTTATGGTCGAGAACCGAGGACTGCGTTGCCTTCTTGCTCAAAATATAAAACCCTGATTTACAGAATTTTTGCTATGAAGATCGATAGACTGAGCACGCAACTGTCGTCCTTCTTTTATAGCTCATTGCCGTGGAAAAACTTCCTTTTTCACGGCTCTTGATTCCTTCCTTCAATAAACTTCTATTCCAAATCTAAAACCTTGAAGAAAAGGAATTAATGTGTGTCTAATCATCTGATAAACGGAAATCCGATCACCACGAATATTTCCATTCTAATACAGCTGCAAATCACATTGTAGACACCCATTAGGACTGTAGTTACCATAAACTCCATCGCACAATATTTTCCTTCCATCTTAAAAACCTGCGCTGGAACTTGAAAATATTCTATCTTTTTCTGCCAACTGAAGTCATGTTGCAACATGACATTCCACAAAGCAGCCAACAAAATCTGGACTTACAGTTACCCCACCAAAAGTGACAATAATATTTTGTTTGAATAAATAAAACCTCTCGCAGTAAAATACTAGTGTCATTCTTCACGCAGCTTAAGATTTTTTTATCCTAATCGTCGTCGCTGGACTAACAATGGCCTCGCGTACTCTGTTGTAGTAAGTTTGTGACATGAATTTCATCGGGCCATTGACAGGTTCATAAGTTAAAAAAAAAAATTAAAAAAATTAAAACAACACCATTGATTCTGGTCATATTGCGTATCTAGTTATTTGTTTGATATTCGTCTATATAGTTGTTTGAGTAAATGAAGTTTTTAATGTACCGACGTTTGTTATTTAATGACATTGACTAAATCTAATTCATTTAAGAAACATTTTTTCAGTTACAATAATTCACATAATGTTTTCAAAAGGGAAGTAGTTAATGAAATTAGTTTTCCTAATATTATTATTTAATTAAAAATATTAATACCCTCATTTTCATTGTCAAAATAGTATATTCTAAATATTTTTATTCTATATATAATATGAATCTCTAAACATCTTTAAGGCCCAGTTTGCTAGAACTTATTTCTTGATGTACTGAACTGAACTAAGCTGAATTGAACTGAAATAAAATTGATGTATTGAAAAATGGAATCAGCATGACTGAATTAACCTGAATTTCATAAAATTACATTTTCACTGAACTGAAATGAACTGAATTGAAATGATCTACAGATAAGTTCTGGCAACAGGGCCTAAATGGATTTAGATAGTTTAATATTCGCAATTCATCAAAAATTATTTAGTTCCATATAAATGGCGTGTCATATGTTCATTCTCAAAATTTATATATTTTGTTTTTCAAAAAAAAAAAAAAAATTATATATTTTGTCTTTTACAATAAAACAATTTTAGTTGCCATATAAATGACATTCCATCTTAATGATCACACGGAATGGTTATTCAGAATCTGTACTATTCAGTATTGTCGAATTTAGGAATTTAATAAAGTTAATTGTGACTTTGACGGGATCGTCTGTAATTTTAATTTAAGCGTCGCGATTGTCTATAATTTTAACATTGTTCAACATCGTTTTTTCTAATTGTTAGCTATATATATTTAGAAGCGGTTATATATAATAACCTTGGGAATAAAATTGGGGACCATTTGAATAGAGAGTTGTCCCAATTAAACTTTATTAAATTCATAAGGCAAGTACAAAAACCTTGCTTCATATTTTAAAGAAGGAATAACTTCATATTTCCATGTATAAATTGGATTCGTGAACCTTGCAAAATTGTTAATATTGTTTTCAACTTTGAAATCCCCAGATCAAAAAATAACGTTCATATTTAATTCAATTCGATTTTTAAGAAGAAATTAAACCACAGATTGAATGGCCGATCAACCCAATGGGGCTCCTCCACCCGTCGAGGTATCGCAACCGAGCTTGGACGAATCATCCACTGCAGATCGTGAAATGGATCCAAGAAGACAAAGTACGTACTAATTTATGTTTAATTGGTTACTTAATTATCCTGTGGTGATTTAATGATCAAGGGTTAACTGCTGATTATACTTGTTCTTTAAGTCTGTTCTCTTGAATTTATCGATATATTAGTTGAGTTCAAATTTACTTCAGATCAATTCAAGAAAACTTTAGTTTTCATGAAATTTTGGCTGATTTTGTTATACTAATTCTATTTTTGAAAATTTTCACCCAGTTCAATTTAATTCAATTCAGTAAGAAATAGCCTCAAGAAAACATGACCATTATTTTAATGGCTATATTTTGGTCATGTTCTCTTGATCTCATCTATTTATAAATCAGTTAAGTTCAGTAAAATATAATTTGATATTTATGTTAATTAATTCATTCATGCTAGCTAATTCATTTTTATTTTCAGATTTAAAAAAAAAAAAAAAGATCACGAGAACAAAGCATTTATCAGAAGCCATATATTTTATCCTTCTTGAATTGTAAAATGATGCTTAGATTCTTTAATATTTTACCATGAAAATAGTGAGTTTTTACAAGCAATACAAAAACAGGATATCGGAACATGAAGCTAGACCTGGCCAGAGCGGCAACGGAGGGCGATTGGGAGGCCGCAAAAAATATCATCGGCGAGTATTCCGATCTAGACCCGGTATCCCGCCGACTCAACGGTCGGGGGATGACGGCGTTGCACATCGCGGCTAGCGCCGGGAGGACGGAGTTCGTGATGGAGCTGGTGAGGATTCTTAACGATAGAGAATTGAAACAAAAGGACCAGATCGGCCGGAATGTTCTTCATCAGGTGGCCGTCGCGTCGGACATCGCCGCCGCCAAGGCGGTTGTGGGGAGGCTGCCGAAGCTGGTTAAGAAGAAGGAAGCTTACGGATACACGCCGTTGTTTCACGCCGCTCGGTGGCGACATCCGTCGAAGGGGAAGGAAATGGTGCAGTATCTTTTTGATGAAACCAAAAAGATAATCAAGGACGACAAAGACGATACCGTTTTCACTGACACTAATTCCGCTCCAAGTCTCATTGTGGCGGTTACCGCCTTCGGATGCTATAGTAAGTCATTCTTGCCTTTAACCTCGTTCTCTCTCGATTTTATCAGTATATTTGTTCAGTTTAAATTAGTTTAGTTTAGCAAAAAATTAATTTAGGTTAATTAAATCATACTAATTCTATTTTTTAACATATTAATTTTCATCTCATTTTAATTAAATTCGGTTCATTTTAATTCAGCAACAAATAAATTAAAGAGAAGAGAGAGCCTTAATCTTCATTCATGTGTAATTGAGTCTAATTCAATATATTTAAATTTAACTGCATTTAATATAGTTTAGTTCTAGACAAACTATGTATTTCATTTGTACATATTATACTTTTAATACAAAGTATTGGGTGAGACCGTCCTACCATAAGCTTATGGTAGGACGAATGATAGTTCATGTGTTTAATAGATTTGTTCATGTGTTTCACAGTTTTGTTCATGCGTTTCACAGTTTTGTTTGTTATAAGCTGGGTTCATGTGTTTGACAGATTTGTTCTTGTGTTTCACAATTTTGTTTGTTATAATCTGTAACAATATGTAAATGAATTAACAAAGCTGTGAAACACATGAATAAATCCATTAAACACATGAACTATCATTCGTCCTACCATAAGCTTATGGTAGGACGGTCTCACCCAAGACCTTCTCTACTTTTAATTCAGTTAAGTGTATATGTGACAAAAATTAATTTCTAAAATTTTAAATGACTTGGAAAGTAAAAAAAAAAGGATGCTGGTAAAATCTTTTATGGATCAATTTACAAAAGTCAATGCCGATTCAATGGTACAGAACACTTTTTAAAATACTCAAAGGTACATATAAAACACTAAATAAAGAACTCAGAGATATTGAAAATTAAAAGTTCGCACTATTCTTGATTAAGAGTTTATTCTTTTCAATTTATCTAAGTAATAATTTTCATTTTATTTTGTTCGATATATTTATATTTTATTCGGTTTATAAGAACACACCCTAATTATTTGAAATAATCTATTAGATGTTGCTTTGGATATCCTTGAAAAGAATCCCAAATTAGCTTTAGCAACCAACAAGTCTGGATGGTCGATTCTCTATGTCCTTGCATCTCAACCTTTGGCATTTGACACTGGAAAGAAAGCCTCCATCTGGACGAAAATATGTTGTCCATGTAAGTTATTTCTCTAAAGAATACTAATATGTATCGATCCCGCGCATTATTTGTTAAGATTCTATTTTTGCACCTTTTTTTTTACCTGTTTTACTTCAAATTAAAGTTGTTTTTTTGTGTTTGATAAGGTGCTAAAATTCAAATTTTTGTGAAAGCATAAGCTATTTTTATGATCAAAAGTATAAATTGGTCACAACAACTTTTTTTAAAAAAAGTATGTTTAAGCCAGATGAGCACAGTTTCACCAAAATAAGCCAAAGTCTATAAACCGTCCACTTAGTTCATTAGGGCCAAAAATTATTATTCAACATATAAACAAATATTGGGATCCATAAAAAAATTGTAGCCAAACTCTATGTATGGATAATGTTTTGATATTATATTGCTTTGGTTCGTAATAGGGAAGAAAGTTGCATCTGAAAAACAAAATGATGCAGTAGAGCTCGTTCACTTCATTTGCAAGGAATTGCGAAAGAAAGAAGATTCTTTTGTCATGAACTACTTTATGCCCAGATCTGAAGCTCCTTCGCCGGAAGCCCTCTCGCCAGAAGCTTCTTTGTCAGTTCCGGCGACTTTGCACGTAGCAACAAAGAACGGAGTGTTTAAACTTGTAGAACTGTGCCTGAAGTATTTCCCAGACATGATTTGGTACACGTCGCCGAGAAGGAAACTACTGTTGCATGTGGCGGTTAAACACCGGCGAGTTGAGGTGTTTAACCATCTGATGGGACTGATCGGAAACAACACCGGCTCTTATGCTTCCATGAAAGTGGACGACTCCGGCGGAGAAGGTAATATTCTTCACTTGGCTGCACTGTTGGCTCCTACTCCTCAGCTCCATTCCATTGCCGGTCCTGCATTTCAGTTGCAACGAGAATTAGAGTGGTATAAGGTAATAATACTCCTTCATATAGCTACCACACTTTTCCTTCTTTGAAAAAAAAAATGCTCTTTAAGATTCGAGAGTGAGTGAAATTTACAGTAAGAAATAAGATTCACGGTGTTCAAATACCAAAACTTTGATTGGAACGGGTGAAGTACAAAGGGTAGAGTGAAACAATCTCGCCTTAAAATTATTGTGAGAAGAGATTTTTTTTTTTTAATTACTTCTAGTGTTTAACTATGTTTTTATTTTTAAATCTCTACATGAACTTACAAGTTGGAACATCGATCTTAAGTAAAAATTGCAGTAAAAAATAGTAGAAACATAAAATATTTTTGACATAAAACTACAACTAATAGTTTGTTTCACCATAAATTTACTGATGCAAGTTTTTATAGGAGGCATTCTGTTAGGATAAAACATACAAAAAAGATAAATCTAAACAAAATGTTTATATATGCTAGTATTTTCTTAAAACATTTTATATATTTCTACGAACTGAATGTTAGTCTACTGATTAAAGTCGAGTTCCTATCACAAAAAGATTTTGGGTTCAAATTTCACCAAAAGTATGGGAGGACTGAGATAATTAAATTTGAATGGGAACTCATTATTCTTTCTTTTATAAATCATCAACCAACATCAATACATTATATCATGAAACATCAATTTTTTCGAACTTTTAGATAGACTTTCTTCACATCTAAACTTATTCACATTATTTTTTAATGTAAAAAATAATAATAAAGTCTATAAAACACTAAAATTTATTTATAAATTACCTCGTGGTGAAAAGTAATTTTTTTTTAACCTATCAACATGCTGAAATAATTACAGGCAGTGGAAGCGCTAGTGTACAAGGAGCAAAAGGATGAACAAAACTCGAAAAACAAAAAACCTATAGAATCATTCTACGTAAACCACAACGATTTGATCAATGATGCAAAAGAATGGATAAAGGACACGTCCAACTCATGCATGGTGGTAGCGGCGCTGGTGGCGACGGTGGCGTTCGCTTCCATGATCACTGTGCCGGGCGGCAACGACAGCGGCACAGGAAAACCAGTCCTCTCAAAGAAGGAAGTGTTCATAGTGTTCTCGATATCAAACGCACTCTCAATGATCTCCTCTGCCATTGCTCTTCTGATGTTCCTGTCCCTGCAAACCTCGCGGTTTACGACGGAAGACTTCCTCGCCACACTGCCGGTCAATCTTCTCCGGGGACTTCTCGCGCTGTTCTTCGCCGTGGCGACGATGATGATAGCGTTTGGCACAGCGATTGGGATGGCACTCCAAACGACGTTGAAATGGGCGTATATTCCGATCATCGTCGTTGCCTGTATTCCGACGATTATTTTCACGAAGCTGCAGCTGCCTTTGCTTTACCAGGCACTGGGAGCCGCGTCTGGACCTAATCTTTATACCAAACAAAGGAATCCAGGAAAGCGTTGGCTGCTCGAAGAAGAGGCTGTTTGATGATTAATCATTTCTCAGAAAGCTTTTTTTTCATTTGTGTGTACCTAGATGGCTGTATTCTATTCGTGACTCCATCACCATGGGGAAATATGTATTCTAACATGATCTATGTTGAATTTAATTTCAAATTAAAAATGATTATAATTTGCATGCTCACAATATTTATAATTGCATGATCGTTATTATGTTATATTCCATTCATCCCAGCTAAAGCTTCTGACTTTGACTTCAAAGTCAAACTGAGCAAACTTTAATTACTAATAGCTTTAATTTAGTTTGTAAAAAAATTTTAGATAAATTTATTACTTAAAAATATCTGTTATTTTGAATCCAACAATCTAGCTATCACATAATAATAACATTACATATTAATTAAAAAATATTAGTAGTCAAACTCGTCTCAATTTAACTTTGAAAGTAAACTGGTTGAGAAGTCGAACTCTTCTCAGTTTGTTATTTTCTAATTTAGTTCTTGCCGCACATGGATTCAAGTTATTCTTCGTGTTTTTCCGGCTATATATCATGTCATGGTAAGGAATGGGGCGATTCCTCAATCGTGTGTAAGATTATTTAAGTGCCTTGCCAAAATGTCAAGTAAAGTTACTTACTGTACTTGGTTAAAATCTCTGTCCTTGCTGCGATACGGTTCAAGAATCTGTACTATTCAGTGTTGTTGAGTTTAGGTATTTCATAAAGTTTTTTAAGTATCTAGTTACAAACACACTGTTCTCTACCTTCTTTTTGAGGCCAGGGTTTCTAACTTTCTCATTAATTGCACACTTAAATCAGAACACACAAACTTTACTTGATACTTTACTTAAAATAAACGTCTGACAAGCACGTGGATTCCTTAAGATGTATGGCCAGTAAAGAAAGAATAACTTGACGTACCAGCATTTTGCTAGTATAGTATAAAAAGCATTGCATTTTCCTAATATCAATGTCTGAACTTGCAATCCAAATCAAGAAACATATATATAACAGATTGAGAGATATATACTTGAATGGGTGATCAATCCGGAGTTGCTCCGGCGACGAGCCAGCTACAGGCTCCGGGAACGAGCAATCTCCAGGCTCCGGGGACGAGCCAGCTCCAGGCTCCGGGGACGAGCCAGCTCCAGGCTCCGGCGACGAGCCAGCTCGAGGAACCTCCGACGAGCGTCGAACAAACAAGACAAAGTAATGTTTGATTAGTTTCGCACCAACTTACGTACCGATAGAGTGTTTTGATGCGTTGTTTTGATTGCAACAGATGATCCGATTCGATTCCGAAAGGTGAAACTAGAGATGTACAGAGCTGCAATGGAAGGGGATTGGGAGGCCGCGAAGAAGATGATTGACGAGAATGCGGATCTGGATCCGAAATCCATAGAGCTCAACGCTAACGGGATGATGGCGCTGCACGTGGCGGCTACCAGTGGGAGGACGGAGTTCGTGAAGGAGATGGTGAGGATTATCAGCGAAGAGGAACAGGTGAAACAGAAGGACCACTATAGACTGAGTGCTCTGCATTACGTGGCCTTGTCGTCGGACGTCGCTGCTGCCAAGGCGGTTACGGACAAGTGGCCTTGGCTGGTTCATGAGAAGGACAGTTATAATGGATACACTCCCTTGGTTTATGCGGCTCTATGGCCACATCCATCCAAGGTCAGGGCCGCCAGGGAAATGTTGGAGTATCTTTACAGCAAAACCGATGACCATGTCTATGTTGATACGGCTACCGGTCCAAATCTCATTGTGGCACTTACTACCTCTGGACTCTACAGTAAGAGATTATTTTTAGTCCTCTCTATTTTAGTCATTTAACATATCCGAGAGAATTAGCAAGTTCCCGACCCGTTAATATGTTATTAATATATATCATCCTAGATTTTCATTTGAATTAACGTTGGTCAGTTGACTTTGAAATGTTTTAACTTACTTGCATCTAAAATGGGGGTGAGATTTTATAAATCTATACATATGTGAAAAATGTATAGATTTTTATACATATGGGCTAAAATGTATATGTGAAAAATCTATACATACCAATTTTGATTTTTATGCTCTTGACTAATTTTATATGGATTAACCCATGTATATATAACAGGTGTTGTTTTGGAAATTCTTGAAAAGCATCCCAGATTAGCTGTCAGTTTCGACAAGTATGGATGGACAATTCTCTATGACCTTGCATCTCAACATGCACTATTTGCTACTGGAAAGAAATTCTCTGTGTGGAAGAAGACATCTTTTCCATGTTAGCTCTCTGTTTCAATAGTGATATAAATATTTTCCTTTTAAATTCTAACAAGAAATTAAAATGATGGTCAGGGATCGGCTTTAAATATGAAAAAGAAAATGATGCAACAGAGCTTGTTCACTTTGTGTGCAAGGAGTTGCAGAAGGAAGAAGATGCATTCGTGTTGAATTACCTTCCTGCGACCTTGTATTTAGCAACAAGCAATGGAGTGTTTCAACTTGTTGTGTTGTGCTTGAAATATTTTCCGGACATGATTTCGTACCCTATGAATGATAATAGGGAGCTCCTGATACACTGTGCGGTTAAGTACCGGCAAGTTGAGCTGTTTAATCACCTGATGAAATTTATCGGCAATTTCCGGAATCATGCATTGGCGTATACAGACGGAGGTAATATCCTTCACTTGGCTGCAGATTTGGCTCCTACTCCTCAGCTCCATTCCATTGCCGGCCCTGCTTTTCAGTTGCAGCGGGAACTGCAGTGGTTTAAGGTAATACTCAAACCATTTATGTACAAATTATTTCTTATGACACCAATTATTATTACAAAGAATCAACTCACTTTTAACTTTTAATAATAATTATATTATAACGATTTTTCTGATGTATAAGAGCAAGTCCAATAGATTTGCTATAATAGAGATTTTGTCAATTTTTAGAGATTTTGTGTATTTTTCCACTCCAACAGATTTGCTATCCCATTTGCTATTATCCCATTTCCACTCCAATAGATTTTTGCTTTGCTAAATATGCAGAATGGCAAATAAATTTTGAGGAACGGTATTCATGCGCATTGCAAAAGAAAAAAAGCTATTTTTGGCAAATTTCTTAATGCAAAAAAAGAAAAAAGGAAAAAAGTTATTAATAAAATCTCTAAAGTAGAGATACTGTTGGATTTGAGTAAAAAATATTTGGAGAATATAGGAAAAACTTTTGGAGAATCTGTTGGACTTGCTCTAAGGTAATTCCAACACATTTCCTATTCGCACGCAATTTAATTTATTTCTATGGTAAAACAATTTCACCATTTTTATATGAGTAATGATAGAGAGGGAAAAATTATAGGGAAAATAAATAGGGAATGATGTGTAATTATAAGTGGCTATTCCATATCATCATTTCCAAAATAAATAAATCTTCTTTTTTCCTTCCAAATATAATTCTATTCCTTTCTCATCAATTTTTCTACCTTTCCACTTTTAAGTCTCTCTTACATTAAATTTTTTTTTGAAGTCTTTATCACATTAAAATGATATTTACTTAGGCCAATTTAGAAGATTGATCCAATAGTCATAATATTGAGTAAGATTTTGATTGAGAGCATCCCGCAAAACCAGAACCCCCCCCCCCCCCTTTTTGCCAGCCGCGCCGGGGAGGCACCGGCCGGCGCCTCTCGCCGGCCCGGTGGTGACCTCCCCCGACCTAGCTAATCTCCAGCCACCCTCTTTCTCCCCCTAAAACCGTAACTCCTCCCGACTCCGCCAATTTACGGCGTTAAACCATCGGCGACTCCGATCCGGTGACTCCCAGCGGCGACCGATCCGTCCCGGCGAGTCCGATCTCGCAGATCCGTCCAGCCACAGGCGACTCCGCCCGGCGATCCCAGTGGCGACCCGCCAGCGGCAACTCCATAGGCGACCGGGCCCAGCCCAGTCCAGATCCAGGCGCCCGTAGATCCCGGCCCGACGCCGACCGAAGAAGACCAGATCTGCACAGTCCCCACGCCGATGAGCCTCGCCGGAAAAACTAGGAGAAGGAATAGACAGAGTAAAGTCGCTGGTTCACACGCCGCGCGTGAGGGACGTGCCTCACGCATAGCAGCGTCCGCGCGTGCGGAACACGCTCTGCCGCGCCGGAATCCGCTCCCGACCTCTGTCGTCTCCGTCAGTGAGGATTTACTTCTTTTTTCATTTTTTATTTAATTTATTTACAGTTTTTTAAATGTTTTTAGGATTTATTTTTTTTTAAGTTTACTGATGCAATTAGATGAATGCTATCTGCCAATTGTGGTTTTTCCAACATGTTTGGTTAAACTGGTTTTGGCTTAAGATCTGATGAGCAACTAGGAGAAATCCGAGTCATAAGTAGTTTGTTAACTCACTTTTTGGCGATTTTGCTTCAGATCTTTAGACCGTTGGAGATGTTTATCATTTTCATACGTGTTAGATGGTTTTTGCGCACTCAACCTCTCATTTGCCTGCTTGAAATCTCTACAACCTGAGATGACGAGTAAGCGAGGGTTTGTGTTGATAGAGTCTGAACGGACTGGGGTGTTTCTTTTACCACGAAACTAACCGGAAAGGAAATGACAATATCTGGGCGTGATCTCATTGTTTATGTATTAGTGTAGGGAATATGATTTGGAATTGGTCTTTTTGTGGAGCTATCTGACAGACTTGGGGAGTATCCTTGCCCATTTGTTTGTTACGTCCCTCCTAACCCTTCATTGGCGGGAGGGTAAACCCCATGGGCTTCCGGTCTTGTTAGACTGGTAGATTTCGATTAGGTAGTTTAGAATGCGAATTAAGGTGCTACGCTTGTCAGGTATTTTTATTCGACCATAGATTTTACGATGTATTCCCTTTTTGATGTAAGTCTTCGGGCAACTCCTTGCTTCCAGGTGAAAGCCTAGGAATATGCCTTCGGGCACACAGCCTTCGGGCAACAGGTCCTTGCCTTGAGTGGTGATCCCACCCCTATTTTCCCTTACTTTGGGGTTGATAGCTGGTAATGGTCTTGTATCTTTATTTTTTAGTCATTTACGGTATGAGGAAGCCAATATAATCCTCCCACCAATGGTGGTCTTATCTAAAAAAAAAAAAAGATATTTACTTAGGCCCTGTTTGCTAGAGCTTATTTCCACCACGCACTGAACTGAACTGAACTGAACTGAATTGAACTGAATTGAATTGAACTAAACTGAACTGAAGTAAAAATGATGTATTGAAAAATGGAATCAGCATAACTGAATTAACCTGAATTTTATCAAATTACATTTTCACTGAACTGAACTGAACTGAGCTGATCTACAGATCAGTTCTGGCAAACAGGGCCTTAGACCCTATTTTCTTGAGTTTGTTTCTTTCTAAACTGAAATAAACTGAAATGAATTGAACTGAAATATATTTTAAATATATTTAACTGAATTAATTTAAAATAAATGAAAATATATTTAACTGAACTAAATTGAACTGATATAATTTTGAAATCAACCTTATATCATTGTAATCTATAGTATAAAAGTGACCTTTAATTAAAAAGTTATTGAACTGAATTGAACTAGAAAAATGTAAACATATTTATCTAAACTGAAATGAACTGATCTACAGAAAATATTAGGCAAATAGGAACTAAATGTAATGAAAGCTTTGATTCATGGCATATTTAGATTATTATTATAGGAAATAAATAAATGGAATTTTAATTTGAGACTTTTAAAAGTTATAGTGATTGAAGAATTGATGATGGATTAGATTTGGAAGATTTATTTATTTTTGTAAATGATGAGATGGAATAGCCACTTTAGATCGACACATCATTTCCTATTAATTTTCCTTATATTTTCATTACTCTTTTTATATATATTATTGACAAATTCTTGGGTGAGGCAGCCTCACCCAAGAGGCAGGACCAAATAAACCCTTTTTTAGTGAGGTTTGATGAACTAGTAGCGAGGTTTTGATGATGTGACATGTTTGATGAACTGACATCGATGTTTGATGAGGTGGCGTCGAGTTTTGATGAGGTGGTAGTGGGGTATGATAAAGTGGCAGCAATGAAATAAGAAAATTTGACCTTGCCTCATGGGTGAGACTGCCTCATAGGAGAATTACTCTATATTATTAATATTTATGTTTACTTAATCGATAAATTATCGAAAAATAATTATTTACCATGTACTCTTATAAAATACACATCCATTACTTATGAAAATACACCTTATCATAAAATTAAATACTATATAAAAATAATAAATGCAACAGTTATGTATCAAAATAATATTTTAAATTGATGCCTAGTATTATAAAATTTAATATAACATTATAAAAAATTAAATTAAATTTCAAACATTAAAAATATAAAATAAATTTTAATATATTTATCCCAAAGTTATCCTACTCGAATATTGTTCATAAATAATTTTTTTTTAATAAATATCATATCAAAATATAAAATGATTTGAATATATTGAACTGTACTGAGCTGATATGACTCAACTATTAAAGCTCTAGCAAACATGTCCTAATTCCCAACAAAAACAACATTGTACATATAAGCAGAGGCGGACCCAGAAATTAAAGTTGAGAGTGGCCTTAATAGAATAAAAGTAAAATTATAGGATGTAAAATGCAATTTTTAATTTTTAAAGTTGAGGGTGGCCCAAAATTATAGCACTAAATTTTAATAATTTAAAAATTACAAGGGTATAAAATGCAATTTTTAATTTTTAAAGTTGAGGGTGGCCCAAAATTATAGCACTAAATTTTAATAATTTAAAAATTACAAGGGTATAAAATGCAATTTTTAATTTTTTTGGGGTGGCCCGAGGTCCGCCTATGCATATAAGTGTTGTTTATCAATAGTTGCACACAACCTCTTTGTGGAGATAAAAAAAAAATTTCTTGTTTAACACAGGCAGTCGAAGCACTAGTCTTCAAGAACCAGATTGATCAAAGAAACGGAGATGGAAAAAAAGCTATAGATCTTTTCTATGACCAACACAAGGATTTGATCCATGATGCAAAGAATTGGATAACAGTTACGTCCAACTCTTGTATGGTGGTTGCAGCGCTGGTGGCCACGGTGGCATATGCCTCCATGATCACTCTGCCAGGTGGCAACAACAGTGACACGGGAAAGCCAGTCCTTTCCAAAAAACCAGTGTTCATAGCGTTCTCAGTGTCAAATGCACTTTCAATGATTTCCTCAGCCATTGCTATTCTCATGTTCCTATCCCTTCAAACCTCACGGTTTACCACGGAAGACTTCATCTCCACCATCCCCAAGAATCTTCTCCGGGGGCTTCTCGCGCTCTTCTTCGCTGTGGCAACCATGATGATAGCGTTTGGTGCAGCGATTGGAGTGACACTCCAAACAAGTTTGCATTGGGCATATATTCCGATCATCATCGTTGCAAGTATTCCGACTATTATTTTCACAAAGCTTCAGCTACCTTTGCTTTACCAAACACTGGGAGACACATCTGGGCCTATTTCGGTCTCCAAAACAACGGAATCTCTGAAAGTATTCGCTACTACTTGAAGAGATTGTCTGATTCAGTGTCTGAAGATTGAAGAACTGATGTGTTTTTTTTTCTTTTCTTTTTTTGATTGTGTTTCTGAAGAACTTCTAGAGTGCAGTTTCAAGTTTTCAACAATCATAGAATATTGCGTGAGAAGAATATGATTGTATAATAATACCATCAGATTCTGAACAAAAGATTCTGAATGTAGTTTCAAGATAAAGTCATGCATAAACAAAATATTTTTAACTCTGTTTGGATCTGAAATGGAGTATGATAAGACCAACACTACAGCTACATACAGCATAATTTTAACAAGAATAAAAGAGAGGGGAAAGTAGCTCCCTAATCTCTGACAAACAATGAACCACTAATCATCGGCTTCTTCTGCTTCTGTTGGGTTGCCATCTTTTTGCACAATCTGTAGCATTAGAAATTGCAGTGGTTAGATTTATAGTTTAGGATGGAACCGCAATTTAAATCTGTGAATCAAGATGTTTATAGCTGGCTTCACAGAGAATTGGGATGGGAGGAAAGACGGAATACCTGAGTCACGTAATCCTTAATTTTACGAGCAACTTCTTCATCTTGCGCTCTCTCAGCGAACTCATAGTACAAAGCAGGTTCAGGGCCGCTAACTTTATCTTTCTGTAAGTACCTGAAACAAAAACAGAGACTTGAAAGTTTCAAGTAGAGAAAGGAAACATGCATAGTGCAGCAGCTGCCTGAACTGCAATATAATTAATTTAGAGTGTGGCGAAAAGTTGTCCATATAGTAAGTCTAACCTTTGCTGGACCAGATTGTCCAATGCCTGCTTTGTGTTACCAAGAACTGAACTTTCTTCCGTATCAGACAATCCCAGTCGCCTCAAATGATGCCAAAGATTTTCTTTAGGCAAGAAGAAAAAATATCAGGCTCTGAAAAGCAACTTATGCTAGGAGTAAAGGGCTTAAGGAATGCACATAGATACATAATGTTGCTCAGTTTTAAAATAACAAAGTAAAGATTTCACAAGAATTCAAGAATAGTCCCATTGTGCTTAAAAAGCTCAACTAGTCAACAGAAGCTTACATATTTAAATATCTATTCTAGTGATTATTCATTTTCCCCAAATTTCTACTTGCAGTCTGTAAGCTAAACAGATTAATGAAATATTCTTGCACAAAAATAAAAGAATCACATAAAGATGGATTCAGCAATCCACCACAATTCAAAGAAAACTATGCTATAGGCTCCCTGTTACCTACTTACTTGAGCACCAAGCTTCAAGAAATTAGAAAAACCACTTGTCTAATTTCCGCAGTCCCACTTAGAGCACATACATACCTTCGGTGATCTTTCCCCCAGCAAGATGAACAATGCCAAGCACAACAAAAGTAAAACCAGCAACGTGAGAGGAATCCTGATTCTCCACATACTTCTTATACGCATCAGCAGGTAACTGACTCATGATGACATAAGATTTCGCTTCGGCTGTAAATCACGAGAACCAAAACAAAATCAAATCTACTCTGACAGCAACAAAGATAAGAGCACCATCACAAATTCTGAAATGCAACAAAACCATTTAATTATTTCCCATAGCCTAATTATTAGCAAATTCATTCATCATATTTTCATAAAGACTCCATAAAGCATAGACTTCACAGCAAATACCAAAAAATGAAGAAAAAAAACATTCCGGGGGAAGTTGCTCACATTGCTGAGTAGAAGTGGTAGCGCTGCTGGGACGGGATCGTTGAAGCTCGCGCATATCGTAGCCAAAAATACTGGAGAGCTTCGACTTGGCCTCTTTGATGACGAAATTGGGCAAATTGTACTGCTTGTAACCCTTGTCTGTAATAATCCGGGTCAGCTCCTCCCTCTTTATAGGGCACCCATTGTTCTGCACCGTCTTGAACAACATGTAGCGGACCAATTGCGCCACCAACGTGTCCTTTTCCTGTACAATCAATTTCAAATTTTGAAGCAAAAATCATTCCCAAAAGCAATTGATTCAGAGGAATAAGAGGGGAAAATGGGAGATTGAACTGAGGAAAGTACCTGGACGGAGATGCCGATGGTGGCGAGTTCATCCACCTGGGAAGACATTGCAGAAGCCCGCTGGATACCTAGCTGAAATGGCAAAGCCAGGACAGAATTTTAGGGTAGGCTGAGTAGTTCTACGTAGAAATTTAATTTTTTTGGCATTCAACTAGGAAAAAAATTAGCATCCCACTTAATATAACTAGGTGGGTGTACTGCACTTTGTGCGGCTTTAGCCCGTCCCAAAGAAGATAATTTTGCTAAAAGAATCAATTACTTCCAGCTTCTAAAAGATTACTCAGTTAAATAAAAATATCCAATGAAGGCTAGAACTGAAACAATTAGATAATTATGAGGTACAAACTGTAAAATCAGTATTCATGTCATCTACATCATATATGTTGACTTCTGTTCTATATTTGCTACTCAGAAAGGTCCATACAAGAAGAATCACATTACTTTTTTTTTGGAACATAAAACTACATTACTTAGTTAAATTGCTTGTTTATCGGTAGTAAACTTTCTTATAAAAACATGTGTTATTAGTAATGTGTACGTGTTAAACATAACACTCTAAGGAGTATGAAGCTAAAATATGTGTTATGCCTTTTGCAAGTTCCCTACATACTGCCACGATGGTTGCCTGAACATACACATGTTCAGAAAAGTGTAAGTTGCAGACTTACCAGGACAGTGAAATAGCGGAAGCTCCAATTGATTGTGTAAGACCAGAAACCACGTGCAATTTGTACAGTAGCAGAACCCTAATAAACCTGTGAACAACATTTCAGAGTGTGAAAATTCATTGGAATCTAAAAAGGAAAAAGTGTTAATCAAAATATAAAGATGAGAAGAAACCCCATGAAAAAGCTTGACAAAACGGTATAACGTCTATGGGCAATGTATTATATTTTACGACTATAAATAACTACCAAATTAGTAGCTGATGAATAAGAAATTAAGGTTACAAATAAGTTGTAACCATGAAGTTGAGAATGGTGGTAGAAGGTTCAAAATTTGTGAATAAATTAATAACATGTAAAGCACACAAAGAAGGCTGCTTCAGTTTAAGGAAGCAGAGATACATAAAATGAACATTAGAAGCAATTCATTTCAAATTTTCAATCATAAACATTTGAAAGTCAAACAAGATCAATTCTCCTTTAAAAATAGAAGAAAACTCCAAGTGTAAATCGAACTCCATTTCATGAGAAAAAATAGACTTGCTAGGATTCCCAGAGAAATTTTCCCAAGATTTAAAGCAGTCATGTTATCAAGAGTGGAGGGCCAATCATTTTTTGATACACGGAGCTTCAAATCTTCATGTATATAGATTAAAGTCACCAACTATAAACGAATAAGCAGGTGGAAAATTCTGGTTTTGTATTTGGCATGTAAAAGCAGACCAGGTACCCTTTAATGCAGGAAACACGACAGTAAAGGAACAACAAAGGGAGAGCATGCATTAAAATAGCAGGCTGTTAATTGTTTATTATAAGCTCATAGTTTCTACGTTATGAATCATTTAACTAGATGCGTAGTGTAGTAAATTTGAAAGCTGTGAGAGCAACATAAAAATCAAATAAGTACTCCGCATTAGTCTTTGAAAAAGTTCTAATTCAATAAAGCTCAATCCAGTACCAGAAGCAGAACAATTTGGAGATGAAAAATACCTCACTACTGTTTACAACCTCCACCAGCACAATGCTTCTTCTCTCGGGGAATGTATCATACAACCTTGTTCTTTTTGCAAGCCTTGGATTTCGACAGAAATCGAGCAGTTGGACTTCCAAATAAAAGATAAAAACAGATGTAAAGATGAACAGCGTTGACAGAAATAAATTGGAAGAAAGCTGCACCAAAACAGAATTTTAACGTTAGAGAAGGTCCAACGGTGAATACAAAGATTTAAAATAATAGAGCACACTATTGATGGCAAACACTTGCAAAGGAGAAGCTAAATAAAAATACTGACATCATTGAAAAAATATGAAATAATACAAGTGATGCAACAGTTCTTCCTTGAAGAAGTACCAAGCTTTTAGTGCAGGATATTAGAAAGTACAATTAAAATGAGACCTTGTGCAGCATGTGAATGTCCAGTAATTATAATCATATTCTTGTTATGTACTCCAGTAAATATCAGCAAATTAATTATGATGAGATGAAAAGGTGAGGAATACACCCCCACCCCACAATATTGAATTTGTCAAAAGTTTTACAGAATTTCACATCCTACAACAAAATGAATGTTACAGAAAGATTCTGGTGTTCATGCATACAAGAAAAAATCTTTGAACTTTAAAATTCGAAAGCACATAAAAGAAGTCACAAGTAAGAGCTTCAAAAACTATGTAGACATAAATATAGAAATAAAATCCTGAAGAAGGTAGGAGTACCATAAACCTAAATCCTGAACAACGTAGGAGTAACATCAAACAAAATTGATGTTGATCTATCCCTCAAAACTCAAAACTTAACATTATACCACTGATGGCCTCAACTATAAAAAAAAATTAAAGCTCTTGAAAATGGACCTCAATCTGTTTGTTAAAACCTTTTGAACATTGGGAAATCAGAATAGACATGCTCTACCAGAGACTGGGGTTATCTTCCTACTCATTGCAGCCTGGATTCTTCAACGAAGAGTTGGCATGCTGAGCCTGTAACTGTAACCATAGAACATGCCACAATTATTCAAGTTTACGCTTATAAAAAAGCGCCCTCAACAACTTAGCAATCATTCAACAGATTTTACCTATTCAACAGTCTAGCCCAATTCATACTCTCAGCAAAACCAGAGAATCAATTTAACACAATTAACCAATGGAAATCCGAAACCTTCAAAATGGACCTCAACCTGTCTGTCGAAACCTTTCAAACAATGGCAATCCGAATCGACATTCTCTTCCAGGGTAATTTTTCCACTCAAAACAGCCGAGATTCTTCAACGAATCGACCATCATAACTTAGCAGATTTGACCCAACAGCCTGACACAACTTAGCATATAGAACTCCTAATCATCTTTAGCCAATTCATGTCACTATTAACAATTTTCTGCAATCCCCAATCCTCTACTCTTTACACGTACAACCAATCTGATATCCTATCCAATTCCTACCACTACATCAGGCAAGCATTGACTCCCAAACTACACTAATATACAACACAATTAACCAATTAGGCTAGAAAGCAATTAAGCACAATAAAACAGATTAACTTCCGTCCACCATTTTATTACTAATTTAACTAAACACAACCAAACCATATAAATTTAACTAAACTAAAAACCAGTTCAATAAAATCAAATTATTACCTGCTTTGGGAGCAGCGAGTCGGTGACGGTCTGACCTGCGACAGGAAAGATTGGGCGCAACCACGGCGGTGCGACCGGCAAGGCACGGTGGGCTAGGGATATTTGGGGATTTAGGTTCTGGTCTCGGTCGCCTTTCTGGGATTTACTCGGTGGTTGCGCGCTAGTCGCAGTCGCGAGGAAAGGAAGGTTGTTTGGTATTTCCCGCCGGAAATTTTGAGAATAGAAGAAAGGAAGGTTGTCCGTTGTCACAAATGTAAAGGTAGAAAATACTACATAACTATTCCCTTCAAGTTTTTTATTTTACTTTTCCATGCTAGCTAACTCACAAATTTCAAATTCTTATATGTAGTACTATATTTTCGTTATCAATATTTATTATGTCATTATATAGACATGGACATTTTTTATAAGTAAAAGTTTCCTACGAATAAAATCATATATTGAGGTATGATCTTATATATACAAAATCATTATTGTTTATTATAACTATGAGATAAGACAAATTTATATAATTTTTGGGGTCAATGTGTAAATACTATATATGCTTATTTTTCAAATTCTTCTGTTGTTTAATTTCATATTGTTTTCACCTCAGCACCACTACCCTGTTGCCACTTGCCACGCCATCACAATCTAACCGGTAAAGGCACACGTATGCAAGGTGGACGTCACGTAGGGCTGAAAATGAGGAGATTAAACCGAGAGACTAGTAACAAAGATATTTGAATCTCACCAAATATAAAAATGTAGTTTTTTTCACCCAAAACAGATAGAAATGAGATTTGCAAGATCTCTACCTCACTATATGGTTGACTCGAACAAAACTATGTCTTGTAAAAATTAGATGTATTAAAAAGCTACTAATGATGCATTCGTCAATCATTTAAAATTTACCTAAGAAATTTTACTAACCAGCTTTCTTTTTCTAATATAAAAATTGTTGTGCAAGATGTGAAGACCCAATCATATTTTTTTTTTTATAATAGAATGCAAGATACGTATAAAAAAGTAGTATCACATTTCACATTAACCTAAAGGATACCTGAAATGTGAAGTCTACAGTTCAAGCTTGGGTTTTATCTACTCACATATCTAGTATGCACGTATGTCCGAATTTTATTGGGGTTACTATTTGCAGGCATCAGGCATCTAGAATCATACATAATATGTATTCCTCCAAGTGAAGCTTTCATAGGCGTTCAATAACACGGTCATGGTGATGAAGCGATGATTTTTCAATCAAGTTCTACACTAGTAAATAACAATACGAAAAATACTCAATTCTAGCACTAGTACTAAATAACAGACTAAAAAAATGGATGCCTGCAACTTTGAATACTCCGATTCAGAGACATCATTCTTTCCTATGCTATAAATGAATAGATTTTATGATACAAACCTTTTGGCTGTAGGTGGCAATTACACTGATAGAATGGCTATGGACGCAAACCTTAATTCTGTCAGTTTTCTCCAAATTGGATGCTTTCTATAAATATCGAGACCTACATGGATAAGACTTAACAGTCTGATCCTAGTACTACAGAAATGCACCAGCTATGATCCTGCTTTAGTGGCATTGTATGCGTTGACCAACTGTGTTTGAACATCCATGGAAACTGCAGAATGCTCGATGTATTCCATTGTAAATTCTCCTTTACCCTGTGAAAATGAAAGGATAATCGATCACTGTCAGATGGTGATTTATCGAACAGACACAAACTACATCTCATAAGTAGAGATCCGATTCTCACCTGGGTCATTGAGCGAAGAGATGTTGAGTATCCAAACATATTGTTGAGAGGCACCTGAGAAAATAAAATAAAATTTTGAAGATACTCAATGGTCAAGATCTTCTACCAACAAGAATCCAAACTCAGGTTACATGGTGGAGTATGAGATAAAATGAAAAGAAAAGACGAGACCATTAACACTTCCTCCAAGAAGAAAAACGAAACAGAAATCTGAGAAGGATAATACGTACGTGGGCAGTAATAACAGAGTCGTCATTTTCCTACTCATTTCCAACAATCATTCCCTTCCTCTTGCCAAAACATAAATAGTTACAAGTTAAAAAAAGGGGCAGATAATACTGCTACAAATGTTGGCAGCGATGAGTGGTGAAGTGAACATAACATGCTTAAAAATCTAGCTACTAACTTGTCGAGATCGCAGTGATGGGACCCTGGAATTCTGACGGCGCTTTTAGCTCAACAAGCATTATTGGTTCCAATATGACAGGCTTTGCAGTTGTGTAATACTACAAAATGTAGAATGTGAACAAAACTCAAACAATTAAAGATTACAGATTAGAAACAACCACGACATTAACCATTCATGACACAGATTGACTATAAGTATGATAAAAAATCAGACCCAAACAGGGGAAACAAAAAAAATTAAAATAAAGTAGCAGCATAGGTTCTTATTTAACTCAGCTTAAGTGGATTGCCCTCACTTCACAAAAGATCAAGATAGCGCATCATAATTGAAATAATACCTTTCTAAAAACACATATGGCAGCCATTTTGAATGCAAGTTCACTTGAATCAACAGCATGGGATGCACCATCCGTCAAAACAATACGAATATTTTCAACAGGGTGACCAATTAGAGAGCCACTGCAGCAGAGTGATCAATATGAAAATGGTTAGCTTGATGGGAAGTAATTGCAAACTAACAGCTTTATGAAACTGATAATTCACTTTGTGCAGTCTAAGCTCAAATTTAACATCAATCAAGACCAGAAAAAAAAAGTTTTATACAGCGATCTACATGATTTGTGACAAATTCAACTATACAAGAAGCGGAGCAGGGGTTCATGAATGGGATATTGCATTTCAAAACTTCTCATAGAAAATGTTGACAGGACCCACTCACATGAAACTAGTATAGCATAAAGAAAAGCATGGATAACACATCCAATTCGATATGGGGCTATCTAGAGCATTTAGAACTATAAAATATTACTCTAAAGGAAATACATGACTTACGAGTCTACAACTTCTTTAAACCCTTTTTCAATAGCTGAAATGAAGCCTGATAGTATGACTTGACCAACTATCATATTTTCGAACTCAAACTTTGTTGTTGAGCCAGGGGGAAGAGGTTCCATATAACTGCAGAAACAAAAATCAAGTGATCCCATCATTTTCTACAATGCTCCAAATGATATGAGATTTAAAGCAGCCAAGTCAAACTAATCACAAATTTATAATATTTATTTTGAAAAGGCAATAAGCAAGTTAGAAAGATACATACAACAGTTGAAACTACTTATCACAGAGGGTATGCATCCACATCTTTCATTACTTCTTTTATCCTTTCTAACTGATTTACAGTTGAAGACTGGGAAACAAAATGCACCATGATAATTATATATTAATCACAAAGTTCAGATAATTTTACAGCTGTAAAATGTATGCAGCTGATAACTCACAAGAAATTGAGTTATCATTAATACAAAAGACCCACATTGATATGTCAATGTGGAACAATTGGTGCCAAATTGTCAATGTTGTGCAACATTCAACAATGGCATCACTTTGATTTAAGTTCTATAGTGACAATATGACATCATCCCACTAAATCAAAAGATGGTGTTTTGGACAAGAATAATATATTTCAAACGTGGCACGGATAAGATGCAGAAAAAAAGGGATCACCTTAATTCTCTTTCCAGTATTTACGTTGATCATAAAATCTCCCTTCCGAATGACACCCTCATATATCCTAAGCAAATGTAGGTATTAAAACATCCGTCCAGCCAAAAGAATTGTAACATGTGAGCTAGTCATCAATCAAATAGTGTGGCAAAGAAGCCACGCAAATGTAATAATACCTTAAATATGTCAACTGACCAAAACGCCCTTCTTCCAACTTGAAAGCCAATGCAACCAAAGGTCCAGTCGGGTTCCCTGTCAAAGTGACCTGCCATTCATTAAAGTCCAAAGAACTTCAATCAAACATACAACCAATGCGCAGAAGTACAGTGAAACGTTTGTTTGGTTGCTACCTTCTCCTCATTCTTTGTTTGATCAAGTGCAATGTTAGTAACTTCAGTTGGGCAAGGCAGATAACTAAGAACTCCATCCAGAAGAGGTTGCACTCCCTGGCAAGAAGAATGGCATGAACAACAGTCACAAAAGTTCTTGAAAAGCAGATACTTTAACACAAATAGTAAAAAACCAAATCCTTCTGAACTTTTGATGATATGTTACAGTCAAAGGTAAGAGGCATCAAGAAGATCCCGTTGTTTTCTAAAGAGTGCCGCACTCTGTCATTTATCTGTTTTGACAAGAACATTCTCCAAAATACCTTCAGGAATGACACAAGATTTATCATTTTAACTCCCTTTAAAGACTTATACACAGACAATGGCATCACATTCACAGAATCTCCTAAATCACGCATGGCCGAATCAATCATCATATCACCAATTAAACAAGGTAATGAAAACATATCAGGATCCTTGCACTTGGGTGGTAACTTCTTTTGTATCACCGCTGAGACGGACTCACCCATGATGATTTTACTTGAATCCTTTGGTTTTCCTGCAATAAACTCTTTCAAAAACTTGCTTACTGATGGTATCTTTATAGCCTGCAATAATGGAAGGTTAATCTCCATGTTCCCAAAAATAGATAAGAAATCCAAACAACATTCTTTCTTTTTCTCTAATCTGCGAGGAAATGGTGGAAGGATTTTAATTGAAGGATTTTTCAAGCTTAACCTTGGACTTAACTCCTCGGGTTCATCATTTTTACCTTCAACCTTCTTTTCAGATTCTGGTTCTGGCTTTTGTTTGGCCAAATTGAAGCCTGCTTCTGGTTGCTCAACCGATTTCTTGAGGTGCTCCAATATTCCTTCCACTCCTTAGAGTGACTTGATTAACTGTCTCTCTGGGGTTCAATTGCACCTGAGATGGAAGCCCTGGTTGCTTCATTCGAAGCTTGTTCATAGAATTCGACAATTGTGTTATTTGCCTAGTATGTTCCTCCAAAGCTGTCTCCGCTTTCCTTGAACTTTGCTTCTGGTCATGAAGAATGCTCATCATCATATCAAGCTTATCATCCATGGATTTACCTTGAGGAGGTGCATGCCTGGTTATGTGGAAACGACTATGACCCCCTTTGATTTGGAGGAATATAGGATGACTGTGGAACTTGAGTGCCAGGATCTCCCAACGAAGGTTCAGGTGATCTCTCAAACCCGGATTATAAGTGTCTGAGTAGGGATCCCTCTTAGGCTGCCTATCATTCCAATTCTCCATTGCATTTGCTTGAGCCGGTTGATCATCCATCCCAAAATGGATGATCATCCATTTGCATTTGCGTGGTTGATCATCCATCGCAAAATGGATGATCATCCATTTGCATTTGCGGGTTGATCATCCATTTGCATTTGCGTGGGCGTCGTTTCACACACCAAAATAATCTGCAATACTCAACACAAAAATTAGTATAGTCGCAAGCATAGTCGATCCACGAGGAACAGAGCAAAATATATTAATTTAAACCTACCAAACAATTTCGGTTTAGCAGCCACACCTTAAATTTGAAGAATTGTTTCTATTAACTAGGAAAACAGTGAATTTATACACAAAGAAAAATATATAAAATGCAATCGGCTTAGATTAACCTCGTTGATTCATTCATTGATCACCGGCTATAGATATATTATCTCATGCAAATCAATTAGTTATATAGAGGCAAGTATTTGCCGAACCCCTAAAATTCCCTCTTATTACCCATCAACGAGCAAGTATTTGCTAAACTCGTTAAATTACAGATTAAAACCAAGGAGATCTAATTTAGATAATCGTTCCAGTATTCGCTAACAACGACCATCTACTCAATTTTTACTTTCTTATTATTACAGTCTGTATCAGTTATCTATTTTTCACAAGAAATTTGCCACTTTTATCAGCCCTAGCCTAGCATACATCAAGGTGATCAAACTCAATTCAGCAGTCATCAAATTAAAACAGTAATCAACAGAGAATTCATAGAGATAATTGTTAAGCCCAATTTAATCCTCACAATTTCATGAATTAGTTCAGTCAATCCAGCTGATAACTAAATTAACTACTCATAATAAAACTAGCAAAACAAACAATTATATAATAAGAAAGCATAATAATCTAAGTGAAAAGATGGAGAAGAATTCACAAAAATTTCTATCTTTCCAAATCTGAAAATAGAAGAACTCTCCAAATTTGGATCAAAGGTTTCGGCTTATTCAGTCTCCTGCGGCTACTCTCTATTTCGCAGAAAAGAGGACTGCTAAAAATATATAGTTCTTGCGTCCATTTACATTCCAAAACAGAAACTTAATTTATTACCTAATTAATTATTCTGGCCCAGTAACAAAGTTTGGCCGTAGGCATTCCTTTCACAAAAGGTAATTTGCCTAATAAAACAAAACATGCTCCAAATCCTAGTCCAAATAGGATTTCCTGAAATCTTCACCGGCCCGAGAAGATCATCTTAACATCTTTTAGTTCTCCTCTTGTGTGGTGAATAAATATCACTACCTCATTAAAAACCTAGTGGGAAAAAAGAGCGTAGTGACCCAATTTGTAAACTCCATTAGTTTCACCTCAGTCCGGATCGTCTTCATAGAGCAACTTAGTGATCGATAAACGAAACACAACACTGCCACATGAATGATTCCGGAATAAGGGTCAACCAGATCAACATCTTTTAGCTCCAAATTGCTCCAAAAACAGCTCCATATTGCAATTCATTGTTCTTCAGTGCCATCTCCCAACATGTGTAACATCTGCCAATAAAAAAATATATAAGCATCTCAATGCACAATAATTGGCACGATTTTACCACCATTAATCAATCATATAAACAACATATCAATAGCTGACACATTGGTGAAAAAAAAGGTGTATTAACAATTGTCAGAAAGATGAGCACTGTGGGACATATGAGACCATTTCTACATCATGATCTGCTGCTTGATTGTATCAGAATAAAATTCTTGTCTAAATTTATTGGCAAACTCTTTTTAATTAAACACAACTATTTTTGTACATACAAATTTCCAAAGCGTTGCTAAGCTTCAGACAAAACCATACCTACACTTTATACTTTGCAATGATGCAGAGGGCCGGGATGGTTTCTTGGCCCTGCTTTCTTTTTTACTCAATTGAGCCATGTTGATTTTGCATGGCCTACAGTCATGTATGTGATTAGCAATTACCATATCAATGTGACAAGCGATTTCCCCACGTCGTAAATGGGAATCCCACTCAATCAAAACACATTTATATTTCACCTACGACTTCTAACTACTATAGAGTAGATAGTGGGAAGTAGGGATCAAACCACAAGGAGAAGGATATCGTTTAGTGTTTTAGCAAAGATTATAAACACATACATATATATTATATAGAAAGCAAGGTATACAAGGGGGGTTTTGAAGTTGGTTTTGTAGGAAACACTACGATGCAAAGCAAATGAAAATCTAAATTATCATGCAATTATCTAAGTAAAGATTAACTATCTAAAATGCAAGTCTTGGGTGCATGTGATTTCAACTTTCTACCATGAGTTCTTCCTCAAACTATGACGTGTTGCTTTGAGAATGATGATTGTTTATCATGAGAAACTATCTATAATCATAGCTATGAAAGATGAAAGCATCCTCACAACTTTCATTGACAACTTTACTAGATGATAACAACTAGTTCAATTCATCAATATCATTTCAAATTAGATGTTTCTCAAACCTACCCATGCAATTTGATAACAAACTTGACATAGATACAATGCTAATGAATGATCTTAAGAACAAATACAATTGATAACAACATATATTTGATTCCTAATTCACTACCTTTACATAGAAGAAATGGTAGCATTTCAACCATGGAAAAGCATTGTCTAACACATATCCAACACATATCTATAACTAGGAATTCATTCCTAACCATTTCAAGCATCAAATACACATAAACTTCATGATCATTCAATGGAAAATCACACATTCATAAGATACACAAACAAGTTCTCAACCCATAATAGAAGTTTAATCACATGCCCCCAAGATGGGTTTTTAGCCTACTACAATAATCCTAATTAATACAAACATGTTCATGAAATCAAAATGGAAGAAGAGGAAGAAAAGCTATGAAAAATCTACTTTGGATTGGGGGAAGCTCGTCCAAAATGGGGGGATAAGGGGGGTATTTATAGCCTTAAAATTTCAGCTCAAAAGTGCAAGTGGGCAAAAGTTTAGCGACACTTTATTTGGTCGCTGTTCATCATAGCGACACTTCTGGGCAGCTGGTGACACTTCTGGCAGCTAGTGACGCTTTCTTCATCTGGAGTGACACTTCCTTCAAGCTCCAGCGACACTTTCTTCGTCTCTTGTGACACTTTTCTGGGCTTGAGTGACACTTTTCTGGGCAGCTTCTACCACCTTTTGTAAAGTGGCCTTCTCGCCACTTCTATGACCAATTCTTCTAGTTCCGAGCATCAAATCATCAACTCCATAGCATAGTCATAGAAGGTCTTCAAGAATATCAATCAACAAGCTCCAAAATACACACATAAACATAGGATTTTACAAGTTCTAAACATAAAGCTCTAATGATTCAATTCACTCTAAAATCCTATACTTTGTTACAAAATTATCTTCAAAACAAGTCTCAAATACACTAAAAACTAGAGTATAAATAGGGTACATCACAATGCAGTCAGGTCGTGATCTTCAGCGTGTTCTTCACGTACTCGATCTGGTCGTAGATCTCGCAGAAGTTGCACTGGAGTTTGGATGACGGAGGAGGATCGGGAGTGATTGGCAGGGAGCTGTGGCGCGGTGCTTGCGTGCGAACATATGTGGCGAGGGCAAGTTGGTTAGTACGTAAATATGTGGGTCAAATTAGAATATATGAAAATTTGTGGATTTTAATATTAATTAATCTATAGTCCAAAAGTATTACTTTGGGAATTAGTTTCAAAGATAAGGTTATTTAGGCAAAAAACTCCTGATTCGTTTAAGAAACACCATATTGTATAGTTAACAATAATTCACATTTCTAATATGGTGAGTTTGTTTATTACAACTAAATTAATCTAAATTTTATAATTATAGTTTTTTGTTGAACTGAACTGAACAGATATGATTAGTTCAATTTTAGTAAAAAAAGAGAGTAAATTTAGTGAAGCAAAACCGAACTTAACTAAGACCCTTTTTGATAGACCTTATTTCTTACTGAACTAAACTGAACTGAAATAAAAATTAATGAATTAATGTATTGAAAAAAAGAATCAGCATGACTGAATTAACCTTTGTATTTCAGCTTTCGGGCCACACGGCCTTCGGGCCACCTTTGTATTTGTATTTTATTTGGGTTGAGGAGCCGTCAATGATCCTCTAAATTTCATTTAATGAAAATGACTGAATTAACATGATCAAATTACATTTTCGCTGAATTGAACTGAAATGAATTGAACTGATCTACAAATAAGATCCGTCAAACAGGTTCTAACTATATGTAATAAGAATTAGGGTATCGATGTTTTTAAGTAATTAGCCTTATTAAGCAAAAGTAAACTCATTAATACGATTATTTCTAAAACTTATACTAAAATTACACCTTCAGTTTTAAATTATGAAAATTCTACCATCCTTAATCCAAATTTCCTAATAATCTAGTAAGTTTATTTGAGTTGATTGTGTACAATTTTAACAAATTTCCCACATCTAGCAAGTAGTATACTATAGAGGCTCTAGTGTTGGAACCATTATTGCAAGTTATTGCACGGGCTTCTAATCATGTTCCAGCGTGGTCCGCACATTTTTAGAGCATTCACAATGGGCGTTTGGAGTTGTGTCTAAAGGAGTGTGGTTGCCCCAAACACAGCTCAAACACAGCTACTCCACAACGGTGGTGTTTGGAGGGTGAATCTGACTGAAACAGACCCCTCCCTGTGTTTCCTCTAAACACTGGAGTTGGCCAATTGAATGGGGGCCCACCTGACAGGGATTGTGGATGCTCTTACAAAACCTGAAGCAATTATGATCCCTATTTCGAAACCCCTCGATTTTATTTTATTTTCATTTGAAAGCAAAAATTAAATTTAAAATTCTAACGGCTAACTAAATTCCGACATCCTAACATGGTTAGGGAATATTTTTTGGAAATCTAGTCTGAAAGTTTTCGATATCGAACATGAGTCGACGTTAACTTTTGCTACTATAGTAACAATGTCACATAGGTCTTGGATGTACTATCCGATATCGGATGCTAATCTGTTGTTAACTTGTGACTTCGTTTGTTTCCGATATCGTTATCGGACTACATCAGTTGTGTCTGTATGCCTGTAGTTTAGTTGTCCAATATCGAAGCATCAGTTGCTTCCGTCTTCCAACATCGGAATACATATTGTGAATTTGTGACAGTGTGCTCCTACAGAGAATCTGACGTTGAAAGTGTGATCGTAATTTTTTTTATACAACCACTCATACGCCTACTCTAGTACAAGATCCTACACTATTCTACTCTTACTAATATGCACGTCAAACGACATGAGGTCCTCACCATGCTTGGAGTGGGTAGAAGATCCCACTATGGTACACCATCTGATGCTCCCCTGCGCTTGACAATGTTGATGCAGCTCCGCCTCTTGAATGAGTACTATTGGAGACTTGACCCAGAGAATCAGGGAGAAATGTTTGAAATTATGCTCATGAGGAGATTTGAACCCCTGACCTCCGCTGGGCGAGGTTAGCTCAGTTGATTTGTGATCGTAAATTAACCCACAATTAAATTTTGAGATGTCTTATACTTTCCAACATCGTAAGGAGCAGCAACATTCGATCTATCAAGTTACGATGTCGGAGATTGCTCCAGTATCCACCTTCTTGATAGGTTACAAGGTAGGAAATGTTTCACATCAGAAGTCTAACCACGACGGTTTGACCCATAGTGAACCCTGGTTACCACCCATAACAGTTCAAAATCAACGTGAACATGCTATAAAAAACCACAGTAGACACCATGTCCTTGCACTAGTGTCATCCTCCCTTCCGATGCCACACTTAACAGACGTGACTTTGACTTTGACTTTAATTTTATTATTCTTCATTTAAATTTAAAATTAATAAATAATAAGAACAAACTATGAAAAGGAATTATAATTCATTAAATATAATTTCACTGAAATGATAATCAAAGTACAAATGAAGTACATGTATTATGGAGTAAATATTACTCCCACGCATTAATTTTTACCGGAGGTCTAATACCATTGCTAACATAAAAACCATCTTCTTTGATTGTCCAATAACATTTGTATTGCAATGTAGTACAATAATTCAAATACGATTGTCAAAAACAGCAAAAGATCTTTGTTTGTTACCCCACAAAAAGTGACAATAATATTTTGTTTGAATAATAAAACCTCTCGCAGTAAAATACCAGTGCCATTCTTCACGCGGATTAAGATTTTTGTATCCTAAATCATCGTCTCCGGACCAACAATGACCTCGAGTACTTTGTTGTAGTAAGTTTGTCACATGAACTTCATCGGGGCCCCTCTTGCCATTGACAGATTCATAAGTTAAAAAAATTAAAAAAATGAAAGCAACACTATTGATTCTGGTCATTTTGAGTGTATCTAGTTATTTGTTTGATATTCGTTTATATAGCTGTTGAGTAAATGAAGTTTTTAATGTACCGACGTAAGTTTAATGGCATTGACTAAATCTAATTCATTTAAGAAACATCATTTCAGTTACTCCCTCTGAACCAGCTAGATCTGCACTCTTTAAAGTCAACTTTGTCGGAACATGTTTGACCGTTAATAACTTTATTTTCATATATTAACCCGGTCTAAAAATTGTATAGTTTAGAAATAGAGCACATTGTGAATCTAACAATATCTCGTGTGATACTATTATAATATATATACCGATTGAAATTTACGGTCAAACATGCTCCGACAAAATTGACCATAAAAAGTGCAGATCTAGCTGGTACAAAGGGAGTACAATAATTCACAAAATTTCTCAAAAGGAAAGTAGTTAATTAAATTAGTTTTCCTAATATAATTATTTAATTAATGACATTAATACTCTAATTTTCATATAGTAATTAGTATGTGTCGTATTTGTCAAAATACTATACTTTAAATATTTTTATTTTATTTATAATACAAATATTCGATTCTCTAAATATCTTTAAATGGATTTAGATAGTTTAAAATTCGTAATTCATCAAAAATTATTTAGTTTCCATATAAATGGCATGTCATATTCTGCGTATGATCATTCTCAAAATTTATATATTTGTCTTTTCCAATAAAACAATTTTAGTTATCATATAAATGTCATTTCATAATTTATTACAATATGTACTATTGAGTATTTTATATATATGTATATTATTTAGGTTATGATATATTTTGTGTATAATCATTTCCTTGATCATATTTTACATGGTAATATTATTATTTTCTTTTTTATCGAATTAATCAAATGAGGCGCGAAGAGTCGACCACATAACTAATTATTTTAATTTAGGTTTAATTTATATTTTTTTAAGTTCAGTTTTGTTTCATTAAGTCCTACAATATATGATTGAATTTTAATCAAATCATTTCAACTAGAGTATCCCAAATTTTTAGTTTAGTTCAATTTAATTTAATTGTTTTCGGTTTTTTAGTTCCCTTCAATTAAATTCAGTTTTCCTTTTAATCAAAGGGAAAATTTTAAAAGAACAATGCCCCAATTATTAATAATATTGAGATGAAATTTTAATTTAATGGAGCTAAATTTAATCAAACTTAGCCAAATTTGAGTAAACTTAGTTTAATTGAACTGAAATTAATGATAGTAAATCTAAAAATATTGGATGATAAAACTGAATTAGGTCTCATTCTTCAGAACCCGTTTCTTACTGAATTGAATGGAATTGAAAATTAATGTATTGAATAATAGAATTGATTAATACGACTAAATTAACCTGAATTTCATAATTAAATATGTTTTTTTATTTAACTGAACTGAACTATTTGTTTAGTATCAATTTTAATTGAAAAGGTAAACTCAGTGAAATATAAATAAAACCAAACAAAATAATAAAAAATAAAGGTAGTAATGCCCCTCATGAAGAAAAATTAAACTAATTAATTAGTGTTCTTTCTAGAAATTTATACTATAGTCAAAAATCACATTTAAATCATAACCGTTCTACCGCCCTTATTTTTCAAAGTTATTTCGGTGATGAAGGGTATGTTAAATAATTTGACACATACATAATTATCATTTTTAAATGAAAATATTAATAGATTCTTATTTCACAGGCCTCGATGAATATTAAATTAGGATTTCTTCTTGCTATTCACTCAATAGGACAATAATGATCACAATTCACATGGAATGGTTATGCAGAATCTGTACTATTCAGTGTTGTCGAATTTAGGAATTTAATAAAGTTAATTGTGACTTTGACGGGATCGTCTATAATTTTATTTAAGCGTCGCGATCATCTATAATTGGGAATAAAATTGGGGACCATTTGAATAGAGAGTTGTCACAATTAAACTTTATTAAATTCCTAAGGCAAGTACAAAAACATTCATATTTTAAAGAAGGAATAACTTCATATAAATTGGAGAAAAATTTGTAGTATTGTTTTCAACTTTGAATTCAAATTAGCTTCAATTTTTTAGTAGAAATTAAAGCACAGATTGAGCAGATACTTCAATGGACGATCAACCCAATGTGGCTCCTCCACCAGTGGCGGTATCGCAACCGAGCATGGACGAATCATCCACCGCAGTAGACCGTGAAATGGATCCAAGAAGACTAAGTAATTTATGTTAAATTAATTGGTTTCTTAATTATCTTGTGATGAGTGCTGATTATGTCATGTTCTTTTGAATTTATCCGAGTTAATTTTATGATATTCAGGCTAGTTAATTTAGTCATATTGATTAAGTTCGTTGATACATTAACTTTTACTTAAATTTATATCAAAATTCAATTCAGTTCAATTAGTAAATAAGTTTTTAGTGGCTATATTCTGGCCAAGTTATCTTGAACTTATCTGTATACCAATTTAGTTCACTTTCATGATTAGTGTAGTTCAATAAAAATATGATTTGATGAAATTCGGGTCAATTTACATTAATTAATCTTCAGTTCAATTTTGCAAAATATTAACTCAGTAGAACAAGACTAATTAAATTTAATAGAAACTGTATCTTTTATCCTTCTTGAATGAGTTGAATCGTAATATGATGGTTTAATTTGTTTATATTTTACCATGAAAATAGTGAGTTTATACAAGCAATACAAAAACAGGATATCGGAACATGAAGCTAGACCTGGCCAGAGCGGCAACGGAGGGCGATTGGGAGGCCGCAAAAAATATCATCGGCGAGTATTCCGATCTAGACCCGGTATCCCGCCGACTCAACGGTCGGGGGATGACGGCGTTGCACATCGCGGCTAGCGCCGGGAGGACGGAGTTCGTGATGGAGCTGGTGAGGATTCTTAACGATAGAGAATTGAAAGAAAAGGACCAGATCGGCCGGAATGTTCTTCATCACGTGGCCGTCGCGTCGGACATCGCCGCCGCCAAGGCGGTTGTGGGGAGGCTACCGAAGCTGGTTAAGAAGAAGGAAGCTTACGGATACACGCCGTTGTTTCACGCCGCTCGGTGGCGACATCCGTCGAAGGGGAAGGAAATGGTGCAGTATCTTTTTGATGAAACCAAAAAGACGATACCGTTTTCACTGACAAAGACGATACCGTTTTCACTGACACTAATTCCGCTCCAAGTCTCATTGTGGCGGTTACCGCCTTCGGATGCTATAGTAAGTCATTCTCTTTTTTTTTTGAAGAAAGTAGTATAGTAGTAGTATAGTAAGTCATTCTTGCCTTTAACTTTGTTATCTATCTTTTCAGTATATTTGTTTAGTTTAAATTAGTTTAGCTCAACACAAAAATAATTTGTAAAATTTAGGTTAATTAAGTTATACTAATTATATTTTTCAATATAATAATTAAATTCGGTTCATTTTAATTCAGTAACAAATAAATTAAAGATAAGAGAGAGCCTTAATCTTCATTCATGTGTGATTGAGTCTCTAATTCAATATATTTAAATTTAACCGCATTTAATGAAGTTTAGTTCTAGACAATGAGAGCGTCTCCTGTAAGGTTTTATTGCAGTAAAGCCGGCAGACCAGATAAGACCATTTTCTACCAGATTGAGGTTACTATATATATACTATTATTTTGATTATTTGGGGCATAAAACATATAAATTATTTATATCATTTGTACATATTATACTTTTAATTCTAATTCAGTTCAGTTAGCTAGGTGTATTTGACAATAATTTGTTAAATCTTTTAAGAGTCAATTTATAAATTCGGTTTCTTGAGCACTTTTTTTAAATCCAAAGATTACACAATCAAACACTAAACAAAGAAGTAAGAGGTATCAAAACACCTTTCTCTTGATTCTATCCCGTCCAAAGTTCGAACTATTCCCAATTAAAAGTTTATTCACTTCAATTTATCAAAAAAACTCATTTTATTTTGTTTAATATATTTATATTTTATTCAATTTATAAGAACACATCCTAATTATTTGAAATAATCTATTCTAGATGTTGCTTTGGGTATCCTTGAAAAGAATCCCAAATTAGCTTTAGCAACCAACGAGTCTGGATGGTCGATTCTCTATGTCCTTGCATCTCAACCTTCGGCATTTGACAGTGGAAAGAAAGCCTCCATCTGGACGAAAATGTGTTGTCCATGTAAGTTCTCTCTAAAAAATACTAATCGATCCCGTTCACTGTTGGTTAAAAGTTATGTTTACCCCAACATTTTATCTGTTTTACTTCAAAGTAAAATAATTTTTTGTGTTTGTTAGTAACCTGCTAAAATTCAGATTTTTGTGAAAGCAAAAGTTATTTTTAGGATCAACAGTATAAATTGTGGTCACTACAACTTTGCTTATGAGCACAGGTCCACCAAAAGGAGCCTGAGTCGATAAATCGTCCACTTAGTTCATTAGGGCCAAAAATTATTATTCAACATATAGACAAATATTGGGATCCATAAAAAAAGAGGTCTTGGGTGAGACCGTCCTACCATAAGCTTATGGTAGGACGAATGATAGTTCATGTGTTTAATGGATTTGTTCATGTGTTTCACATCTTTGTTAATTCATTTACATATTGTTACAGATTATAACAAACAAAATTGTGAAACACAAGAACAAATCTGTCAAACACATGAACCCAGCTTATAACAAACAAAACTGTGAAACACATGAACAAATCTATTAAACACATGAACTATCATTCGTCCTACCATAAGCTTATGGTAGGACGGTCTCACCCAAGACTTTGTAAAAAATTTGTAGCCAAACTCTATGTATGGATAATGTTTTGATATTATATTGCTTTGGTTCGTAATAGGGAAGAAAGTTGCATCTGAAAAACAAAATGATGCAGTAGAGCTCGTTCACTTCATTTGCAAGGAATTGCGAAAGAAAGAAGATTCTTTTGTCATGAACTACTTTATGCCCAGATCTGAAGCTCCTTCGCCGGAAGCCCTCTCGCCAGAAGCTTCTTTGTCAGTTCCGGCGACTTTGCACGTAGCAACAAAGAACGGAGTGTTTAAACTTGTAGAACTGTGCCTGAAGTATTTCCCGGACATGATTTGGTACACGTCGCCGAGAAGGAAACTATTGTTGCATGTGGCGGTTAAACACCGGCGAGTTGAGGTGTTTAACCATCTGATGGGACTGATCGGAAACAACACCGGCTCTTATGCTTCCATGAAAGTGGAAGACTCCGGCGGCGAAGGTAATATTCTTCACTTGGCTGCACTGTTGAGTCCTCAGCTCCATTCCATTGCCGGTCCTGCATTTCAGTTGCAACGAGAATTAGAGTGGTTTAAGGTAATAATACTCCTTCCTATAGCTAACACACTTTTCCTTCTTTAAAAAAAAAATGCTCTTTAAGATTGAGATTCGAGAGTGAGTGAAATTTACAGTAAGAAATAAGATTCACGGTGTTCAAATAACAAAACTTTTGATTCCGACGATTATTTTCACGAAGCTGCAGCTGCCTTTGCTTTACCAGGCACTGGGAGCCGCGTCTGGACCTAATCTTTATACCAAACAAAGGAATCCAGGAAAGCGTTGGCTGCTCGAAGAGGAGGCTGTTTGATGATTAATCATTTCTCAGAAAGCTTTTTTTCATTTGTGTGTACATAGATGGCTGTATTCTATTCGTGACTCCATCACCATGGGGAAATATGTATTCTAACATGATCTATGTTGAATTTAATTTCAAATTAAAAATGACTATAATTTGCATGCTCGCAATATTTATAAGTACTGCATGATCGTTATTATGTTATATTCCATTCGTCCCAGCTAAAGCTTCTGGCTTTGACTTCAAAGTCAAACTTAGCCAACTTTAACTACTAATAGCTTTAATTTAGTTTGTAAAAAATTTTTAGATAAATTTATTACTTAAAAATATCTGTTATTTTGAATCCAACAACCTAGCTATCACATAATAATAACATTACATATTAATTAATAAATATTAGTAATCAAACTCGTCGAACTCTTCTCAGTTTGTTATTTTCTAATTTAGTTCTTGCCGCACATGGATTCAAGTTATTCTTCGTTTTTTCCGGCAATCATATCATGTTAAGGAATCGGGCGATTCCTCAATCGTGTGTAAGATTATTTAAGTGCCTTGCCAAAATGTCAAGTAAAGTTATACTTACTGTACTTGGTTAAAATCTCTGTCCTTGCTGCGATACGGTTCAAGAATCTGTACTATTCAGTGTTGTTGAGTTTAGGTATTTCATAAAGTTTTTTAAGTATCTAGTTACAAACACACTGTTCTCTACCTTCTTTTTGAGGCCAGGGTTTCTAACTTTCTCATTAATTGCACACTTAAATCAGAACACACAAACTTTACTTGATACTTTACTTAAAATAAACGTCTGACAAGCACGTGGATTCCTTAACATGTATGGCCAGTAAAGAAATTAAGAATAACTTGACGTACCAGCATTTTGCTAGTAGTATAAAAAGCATTGCATTTTCCTAATATCAATGTCTGAACTTGCAATCCAAATCAAGAAACATATATATAACAGATTGAGAGATATATACTTGAATGGGTGATCAATCTGGAATTGCTCCGGCGACGAGCCAGCTCCAGGCTCCGGGGACGAGTCAGCTCCAGGATCCGGCGACGAGCCAGCTCGAGGAACCTCCGGCAAGCGTCGAACAAACAAAAAGTAATGTTTGATTAGTTTCGCACCAACTTACGTACCGATAGAGTGTTTTGATGCGTTGTTTTGATTGCAACAGATGATCCGATTCGATTCCAACAGGTGAAACTAGAGATGTACAGAGCTGCAATGGAAGGGGATTGGGAGGCCGCGAAGAAGATGATTGATGAGAATGCGGATCTGGATCCGAAATCCATAGAGCTCGACGCTAACGGGATGATGGCGCTGCACGTGGCGGCTACCAGCGGGAGGACGGAGTTCGTGAAGGAGATGGTGAGGATTATCAGCGAAGAGGAACAGGTGAAACAGAAGGACCACTTGAGACGGAATGCTCTCCATTACGTGGCCATGTCGTCGGACGTTGCTGCTGCCAAGGCGGTTACGGACAAGTGGCCCTGGCTGGTTCATGAGATGGACGCCAATGGGTACATTCCGTTGTATTACGCCGCTGCGTGGCGGCATCCATCGCAGGCCAAGGAAATATTGGAGTATCTTTACAGCAAAACCGATGACCATGTCTATGCTGATATGGCTAATGCTCCAAATCTCATTGTGGCACTTACTAACTCTGGATGCTACAGTAAGAGCTTATTTCTTGCTGTATTGTACCGAACTGAACTTAATAAAAATTAATATATTGAAAAATGGAATTAGCACGACTCAATTTCATAAAATTACTCAATTTCATAAAATTACATTTTCACTGAACTAAACTAAAATGGGGGTGAGATTTTATAAATCTGTACATATGTGAAAAATGCTTACATAATATATTATGTACACACATCTCTCCTTAAAGTCATCATGTGATAGTAATTACTATTTGATTTGGCCCATACTGTAAGTCCAGATTTTGTTGGCTGCTTTGTGGAAGGTCATGTTGCAACATGACTTCAGTTGGCAGAAAAAGATAGAATATTTTCCAGGCTCCAGCGCAGGTTTTGAAGATGGAAGGAAAATATTGTGTGATGGAGTTTATGGAAACTACAGTCCTAATGGGTGTCTACAACGTGATTTGCAGCTGAAGTAGAATGGATATATTCGTGGAGATTGGTTTTCCATTTACAAGACGTTGAGATACACATAAATTCCTTTTCTTCAAGGTTTTAATTTGGAATACAATTCTATTGAAGAAAGGAATCAAGAGCCGTGTGAAAGGAAGTTTTTACATGGCAATGAGCTATAAAAGATGGACATCAGTCGCGTGCAAAAGTAATTCGTTTTACACAGAAATTCTGGAATTCAGGGTTTTTATCTTTTGAGCACAAGGCGACGCAGTCCTGGTTTTTCAACCTTACACAAAACACTTGGGACGTGTGTTGAAGCTCGGGTGGTTTAGAACCTTGCCGCACCTTCGTGGAAAAGAAGGTAATCACTGTAACAGCTATCTATGCTAGAGTAGCCAATTGATAGTGTGATAGGCTTGCTGATATAGCCAGTAGCTTGTAATAGACAGGGAAAACTTTATTACAGCTAGTGAAGGGTTTTACCACGGGCTACGGCCCCCCAGACGTAGGTGCATTGCACTGAACTGGGTGATCATATCGTGTTCATTTTAAATTCCGCACTTTCAGTTTTAATTAGTTGTTTTTAATTAAAACTAGAACACGATAGGAATTAGATCACGTAAGCAGGGAATTACATTTGGTATCAGAGCTTAATCACTTGTTTAATCCTCTTGCGAGGTGAGTGAACGATCTGCTTACGATGGCCAAAGAAGGAGGATCCATCACAAGGGCACCGTTACTAGTTGATGGGAGTTATCCAGACTGGAAAACTAGGATGCGCATCTTCATTGATCAACTTGATGATGATGCCTGGAACATGATCGAGATCGGATACAGTCCACCTACCATACCAAATCCAGCTGGTGGAACTATGCCTAAACCTGTTCCATGGACTGATACAGAAAAGGCTATGAAGAGGCTGAACAGCAAAGTGCTAGGCGCTCTCTATAATGGAGTAAAAGATGATCAATTCAGAATCATCTCGGGGTGTACTACTGCCAAAGCTGCCTGGGAAGCACTCGAGAAGGAACATGAAGGATCCAGGTCTGTTAGAAAGATCAAGCTTGGAATGATCAAATCTGAATTTGAAAGCCTGGAGATGTTGGAACATGAGACAGTTGATGAGTTCAGCACTAGATTGAAAGATTTAATTCATAGAGCACATCAGTTTGGTGAAAGATATACTGAGGCTCAAGTTCTGGACAAGGTGAAGAGGTCATTACCTGAGAGATTTTCAGTCTTAGTGATGAACTTGGAGATCAATGCTCAACTGGACGTTGTTACTCTAGATGAGCTGTTGGGATTTATGAAGACTTCTGAGATGTGCACTGAGAAAAGTAAGGATAAAAAGGCTCTGTCATTTCATGTTGCAACATCAAAAAGTAAAGGAAAGGTGGAGGAAGATAATATTGGCTCTGATGAAATGGCATTACTTGCCAGAAACTTTGGGAGATTTATGAGAGGAAAGCAATTTACCTCATGTTGCAACATGGAGCCTGATCAACAGAAGAAACTCACTAGAAAGGTATGGGTACCGAAATCTTCACTGAATTGTCTTGTAGTTCACACCTGCTATAATGTATATGCCAGGAACACGTGGTACTTTGACAGTGGGTGCTCAAGGCACATGACTGGATCCCCAGATCTGTTAAGCAACATGGTGTCATGGAGTGGTACAGTACAATTTGGAGATGGTAAGATCAGTAAGGTTATTGGAAAGGGAGAACTTAAAATTCAAGATTTTCCTGTGCTGTATGATGTATTGCTAGTAGAAGATCTCAAGGCAAATCTAATCAGTATCAGCCATCTGTGTGATCATCAGATGACAGTTCACTTTAATGAATCTCTATGTACAGTCAAGCAAGGGTCTAGTGCTGTACTTACTGGGAGAAGATCATCTGACAACTGTTACATCTTGGAACCTTTTATTACATGCCTTAGTGCTAAGAGTGATAACTCAATCTTGTGGCATCGTAGATTGGGACATGCAAACACGAAAGCACTGAGTAAAGCATCTAGAATTGAGGCTATCCGTGGACTCCCTCAAATCACGTATCAGAAGGATATGATCTGTGGTCCATGCAAAGAGGGAAAGCAGACAAAAGCACCTCATCCGGCTATTACTGAAATTACCACATCCCAAAATCTGGAACTTCTGCATATGGACCTCATGGGACCAGTAAATGTGTTGAGTGTGTCGGGGAAGAGATTTATATTTGTATGTGTGGATGATTTTTCAAGGTTTTCCTGGGTTGAGCTATTGACGGACAAATCTGAGGCAGTGAGTGTTATTCGAGATCTGGTCTTACGCCTGAATAATGAAAAAGCCAGTGTAAATCAGAGGGTAGTTAAGATTCAAACCGATAATGGTGGGGAATTCAAAAATGATGCAATGGCTCAGTTCTGCTCAGCTAATGGAATTACCCATATCTATGCTCCTCCTTACACAGCTCCCATGAATGGAATTGTAGAACGCAAGAACAGAACAATCCAAGAGATGGCGAGGACTATGATGGCCGAATACAGTGTCCCTAAAAGGTGGTGGAATGAAGCAGTCAAAACAGCTTGCTATGTGATTAATCGCGTCTATTTGAGGCCGTGGACCGAGAAAACAGCTTATGAAATATGGAAAGGAAGGAAGCCAAGTGTTGCTCACTTTCATGTATTTGGTGCAGAGTGTTATATTCTCAGAGATAGAGAGAAACTGGGAAAATTTGAATCTAAATCCGACAAGGGGGTGTTCCTTGGGTATGCGATGAACAGTAGAGCGTACAGGGTTTTTAACAGACGTACTGGGACTGTTATGGAATCTATTAATGTGATAATTAAGGATGTGCCAGATAGGGTTCCAGAAGATATTGATGATATGGAGTTGCAGCAGAGACCCTCAACTCAGAATATTGAAGGTCCAAAGAATCTATCTTCTGAACAACCTAGTACCAGTTCTCATGTTGCAACATCACTTCTGACTCCAGGAGATGGTCAAGTTTCTAAACCTACTGAAGTTGAGCATACAAACCCAGAAAATCCCAGTGTAACACCAACACCTCCTTTGGATGAATCAAGTCAACCAAACACTGAAAATAAGTCTGACAATTCAGATGAATCTGATGGAGAAGCAACACGAGCAGACACTAGAATTACTCCACGACAGAAAAATCCCCGAGGGAAGCCCCCTGTGAATTATGCTCAAATGCACCATGGAAGCCGCCATGTTATACAATGTTTTCTGTCTTTGATCGAGCCAAAGAACCATAAGGAAGCCTTACTGGACGAATACTGGATCTCAGCTATGCAGGAAGAACTGAGTCAGTTTGAAAGAAATGATGTATGGGAGTTAGTTGCTCGTCCGCAAGGAATTAATGTCATTGGTACGAAATGGATCTTCAAGAATAAATCCGATGGAGACGGAACAGTAACTAGAAACAAAGCCAGGCTTGTTGCTCAGGGATATACTCAGGTTGAAGGTGTGGATTTCGATGAAACTTTCGCCCCAGTTGCTAGACTTGAATCTGTGCGAATTCTCTTAGCCATGTCATGTGTGTTGAACTTTAAGCTGCACCAGATGGATGTTAAGAGTGCCTTTCTGAATGGCATTGTTAATGAGGAGGTGTATGTTGAACAGCCTAAGGGGTTTGAAGATCCACACTTTCCTAATCATGTGTTCAAGCTCAAAAAGGCATTATATGGTTTAAAACAAGCTCCTCGTGCTTGGTATGACAGGCTCACTCAGTTTTTACTTAACAAAGGCTATATTCGAGGGGGAGTTGATAGAACACTGTTTATGTACTCTCAAGGGACAGATATTCTAATAGCTCAGATTTATGTGGATGATATTGTTTTTGGCTCAACCTCTACAGATCTGGTAAATGAGTTTGTGTCATTGATGACATCTGAGTTTGAGATGAGTATGGTTGGTGAACTATCTTATTTTCTGGGATTACAAGTCAAACAGGGTGATGATGGCCTGTTTATCAACCAAACAAAATATGCCTTGAATCTTGTTAAGAAGTTTGGTCTTGGAGATGCAAAGGCAGTTAGAACTCCAATGTCTACCACTGAGAAGTTAACTAAAGATGAGAAAGGTGTGCCTGTTGATACTAAACTTTATCGAAGCATGATTGGAAGTCTCTTATATCTGACAGCTAGCAGGCCTGATATTTCTCTGAGTGTTGGAATATGTGCTCGGTTTCAAGCTGCACCTAAGGAATCTCATGTATCTGCAGTAAAGAGAATCATTAGATATATTTCTGGCACTGCTAACTATGGTATCTGGTTTTCGAAGGGTGTGGGCTGTCAAGTGTATGGGTATAGTGATTCTGATTGGGCTGGTAATGCAAATGACAGAAAGAGTACCACGGGAGGTTGTTTTTTTATTGGTCAGAATCTTGTGTCTTGGTATAGCAAAAAACAGAACTCAATATCCTTATCTACTGCTGAGGCCGAGTATTTAGCTGCTGGGAGTTGCTGCACTCAACTGATATGGATGAAACAAATGCTCAGAGACTATGGTATTAAACTTGGAAGTCTCACTATTCTGTGTGATAATAAATCAGCAATCGATATCTCCAAAAACCCAGTTCAGCATAACAGAACCAAACACATAGATATCAGACACCACTTTATCAGAGACTTAGTTGAGAGAAAGGAAGTGGAACTCAAACATGTGCCCACTGAGAGCCAATTTGCAGATATCTTCACTAAACCTTTGGATGCCTCAACATTTGAAGCCCTAAGACAGCATCTTGGGGTGTGTACTATCTAAGGTACTGAAGTATACCTGTTTGTATAGTTGCTATTTCAGATTTTGTTTTTCTTTTGGTTAAAGTCAGAAAATACCAAAAATAGAGTGAAGGATGAAGGTTGCATGTCGTGTTGCAACATGAAAGGTTATGGCGCATGAGATAGGCGCATATTCTAGTAGGAGACAGCTGGGGCCCACACAATTTATGTGTTATTTTTCCGTTGGGCCTTCTTAAAAGTTTCGCGTAAAAAGGCGGAAAAACTTGTTTTCCCCTCTTCATTCGCGCCCAGCCAGAAACCCGTCCCCATTCCTATTGCAACACGAAATCTGTGGTCTCTCTCCTCAGGAAATTTCTCCAGTGCTCACCGGACTCGTCTTCGGATTCTTCATTGCAGTCGAAACCCGCGGCTATCTACCTAAGGTACTACCTTGGTCTTCTCGATCTATTGGTTACTTCCGGTGTCTTGAGGCCATTAATAGGGTTTCTGTGAACTCTGTGATCTGTGTTTGGATTAGTCGGTCTAGCATTACTATGTATTTTCGTGAGTGTGATCGATTAAGTTTGGGATTTGTTAGTTCAGATTGGACAGATTTAGGGGGAGTTCTTGATACTCGGTGGGTTCAGGGTTTATGGGATCCCTGTATTGAATTGATTGAGCCTGAGGCTAATCTTGTTGGATTTGTTATACCCCTGCCTGATTCACCCCCATCGCCTGCACTGGATGCGATTCCAGAAAATTTTATCCCTGCCCCAGGTTCTAGAGATGCAGAGCGTTTAAAAAAATATTATAACGATTTGGATGTGTGGGAATATGCTAAAGGGTTAGACGATTATCTGCATAATGCTTTGGGTACCAGGAGCAACCCTGACAGATGCTCTTATAATGGTCAGATGAGACCAAAGCCCCCTAAGACAGATGTGATTATAACCTCTGATCTTTATAAACCCACTTTTGTGAGGCCTCAACCTAAAGTTAACCCTTACATGAGGCCATCTTCCTCTTCCAGGTATTCTACAAGAGGTACATCTATGGCAGGGAGTCAGCACAGGGATGGCAGCTCTGAGCCTCCGAAGAGGACTCCAAACACAAAGATTCCCTGTGTGAGGAGTAGGCCCTATCACACCAGATCAAACACCAAGCTGAGGTCTGTGTTCACCAACACCAGTGATAACCCCATAGTCCTGGATGATTCTGGTTCTCAGAAGGGAGGGCATGAAAGCATTGACTCTATCATCTCCAGGTGTGCTGATTTTGTTGATCCTTTGGATCACGTGATCTTGGGCCAGCGACTCAAGCTCAGGCAACAGGCTCCTGCAACAGCACAGGCACAGTCACAGGAGAATATTACTCCAACCATTCATGACACCATTCATGGTCCAGCTGTTATTCCAACCTCTGCCACCTCTCCTGGAGTCTCCTTTGGTCCTGTTTCTGATGGTTCATCTCCTACAAAAATGGTCTCCAGGAGAACTAAAATGACTGCTGGAAGGATATGGAATGATGGCAGAAGGAGGCAGCGATTCACAAACTTTCCTCAAGCCACACCTCGATGTGAGGATGATCCTTCTCCCCAATTATTAAGAGCCTTCAGACACCCTGCCTCTGCTGATGAACTAGATGGGATTAGAGTCACTGCATCTGGAATTCCTGATGATGTTCCAGGAGATTCTTACTCAGAACCAGCTGCACATACAGATTTTCTAAGGCATGGTGAGACTGGAGCAGTGTTATTTTTGCCAGATGGCCTAACTCTTGAGGATTGCTTTGAGGCTGTAACGGATGATGAGGAGGAAGTAAGTGGTGAGATGCTGGTTGCAGATATTTTGCAAAGTCTGAGGAAACCAGTGGTATCTGCTGCAAAATTACCAAGTGTTCAGCATCCCTCTCATGTTGCAACACCAGATTCCCCCAATCCTTCTCAGAAAACTGAAGTTGTAGAATCTGAGGCCCAAACAAAGACTGCAGTTCTTGAAGATCAGGAGGGTGGACATGATGATGAAGTCCAGGGCCCCTTAAATGTGTCTGCAGAGATGCAAACTGCAGCACCAATTGATGATCTTAATGAGCAGAGTTCTCAATCCCAGGAGGAGGCACAAAGTCCTTCAAGCAAATCTGTGTCACATACAGAGGTTCCTCTTCCTGTTTCAAAACTCAGAAGCTTGAACAAGCTCAAACCAAGGGTGGCCAAGAAGTTTTCCTTAGGGAGCTCTTCAGAGAATGGTGTCTTGCTATCTCTAAAGCAAAGGGTGGCTATCAGATACCACCAGAAGAAGTCTAACACATGGTTAGCTCCTGCTCTGAAGAGGCCTACCAATCTTATCCCTGTACCTGTGCACAAGAGACCTCCTACAATCCAGCACTACTCTAGGAGATCCAGAAGGACAGCTGGGAGGCCTTCTACCACAACTGCCACTGTAATTGGAAGACAGCAGGAGATTTCTAGCTCAGGAAAACCCTCATCTTCAGTACCTTCTAATCCCAGTCCTGTGACTAGGGATGCTAGTCCATCTAGGGCTGCAAATGTGCCTGACCTATCTGAACTCAGCCCAATTAAGCTCACTGTTCCAGACTCTCCAATTCATTTGGATAATATCAATATTGAGCAGGACTTGCTCTCTCCTGCATCTCCTTATGAAGCTCCTAATGCAGAGGATCCAGCTGTTGAGACTAATGCTCCAGATGGGGAGGATTATGCTGATTTGGAGGATCCAGAGGATGACTTAGAGGATAATTTTGGAGATGGGGATACATCTGACTTTGCTGAGATGCTTCGGGCCAAACTGTTGTCTCTGGCACACTCTGAGAAGTTTTACAATGTCACAGCTAGTCTGCACTATGATCTTCTAAGTTCAAGGGGCTTCTTTGTTGAAAAGGTGCTGGATATCAAGAAGTGTGCTGAGAGTGGCTTTGATACTTTCCTAGGACAAATTGGGTATGTTCAAGCAGCCACTGTATTTCAAGGTTATGATCCTGCCATGGTTCTGGAATTCTACAGCAATCTTCAGAGGGGTACACTCATGGTTGGGACTGATTGGTCAGGGAAGGTATATTTCAGGGGGAGAATAGTTGAGCTCACTCCCGAGAAATTAAATTCAGTACTGGGAATTAAGCTCCTTGAAGGCTCGGATATGATTTATCCCAGGGATTACAATGTGGATAATAATGTGCTTGCAAGAGCACTGACCTTTGGGAAATTCAACACTTGGCCGTCTGGTTATGTGCCTACCAGTTCCCTCACTCTCAGATTCTGGTTGCTCTTCAAGGTCCTTATCAACTGTTGGATGCAAACCACCAATACCACCACCTTAACTCCTGATCAGGCAGAGCTTCTCTTTGGTATTGGTTCGGGATGTGAAGTTAATCTGGGAGAGTATATTCTCAGAAGGATTGTTGGAGCTCTTGATGCTTCCAGATGCACTGAGGCATTGCCTCATCCTTGCTTGATTACAGCATTCCTGATGGCTGAGGGCTTTGAGGTTGATGTGGAAAGCTTGATTCCAGCTGGCAAGTTTGGGTTCACTGCTAAATCCTTGGACAGGACTGTGTTGGACTTGCCCTGGGATCAGGAACTTATGTCAGGGGACGTAGTGCTGTCAAGTCAATTTGAGCTGCGAGCTGCTGAGAAACAGATTCAACTGCATATGGATCAAATTGTATTTCACAGTGAGTTATTGAAGAAAGCTCAGGATAATAAGGCTCGGATTTTGGCTGCCATTGCTAAGGAGAATGTGAGGGATGATTCTTCTGTTCCACTGGAGTCAACATCATTTGCTGCTGCTCCCTCCCGTTCTTCAAAGAGAGCTCGCTCTTCAGGTCCTGTGAAGCAGCATCGAGCCAAGAAAGCCAAGATTCCAGTCACTCCTGCCTGGAAAAGAGGCAAAGTTCTTTCTGACTCTGAGGATGATTCTCAGTGATGGTTGTTTTTTTTTCTCTCCCCTTCTCTGCTTTGTTTGTGTACTATGGATGTTTTGATTCGGGCCCTTTGGCATTTTATGGCCCCAGGGGGAGATATTGTGACTGTGAATTTTTGGATGACTGTAGTTTATTGGTGATTCTATCTTTTCTGCCTTGTTTGTTTTTCATAATGGATGCATGAAGTAGAAGCTGTTGTTTTCTCTGGGATTCTGAATTCAGTAAGAGTCTTTGCTGTAGTGGGTCCACAAATTGCCAAAGGGGGAGATTGTAAGTCCAGATTTTGTTGGCTGCTTTGTGGAAGGTCATGTTGCAACATGACTTCAGTTGGCAGAAAAAGATAGAATATTTTCCAGGCTCCAGCGCAGGTTTTGAAGATGGAAGGAAAATATTGTGTGATGGAGTTTATGGAAACTACAGTCCTAATGGGTGTCTACAACGTGATTTGCAGCTGAAGTAGAATGGATATATTCGTGGAGATTGGTTTTCCATTTACAAGACGTTGAGATACACATAAATTCCTTTTCTTCAAGGTTTTAATTTGGAATACAATTCTATTGAAGAAAGGAATCAAGAGCCGTGTGAAAGGAAGTTTTTACATGGCAATGAGCTATAAAAGATGGACATCAGTCGCGTGCAAAAGTAATTCGTTTTACACAGAAATTCTGGAATTCAGGGTTTTTATCTTTTGAGCACAAGGCGACGCAGTCCTGGTTTTTCAACCTTACACAAAACACTTGGGACGTGTGTTGAAGCTCGGGTGGTTTAGAACCTTGCCGCACCTTCGTGGAAAAGAAGGTAATCACTGTAACAGCTATCTATGCTAGAGTAGCCAATTGATAGTGTGATAGGCTTGCTGATATAGCCAGTAGCTTGTAATAGACAGGGAAAACTTTATTACAGCTAGTGAAGGGTTTTACCACGGGCTACGGCCCCCCAGACGTAGGTGCATTGCACTGAACTGGGTGATCATATCGTGTTCATTTTAAATTCCGCACTTTCAGTTTTAATTAGTTGTTTTTAATTAAAACTAGAACACGATAGGAATTAGATCACGTAAGCAGGGAATTACACATACCAATTTTGATTTTTATCATCTTGAATAATTTTAATTATATGGATTAACCCACGTATATATAACAGGTGTTGTTTTGGAAATTCTTGAAAAGCATCCCGGATTAGCTGTCAGTTTCAACAAATATGGAAAGACAATTCTCTATGCCCTTGCATCTAAACATGCACCATTTGCTACTGGAAAGAAATTCTCTGTGTGGAAGAAGACATCTTTTCCATGTTAGCTCTCTGTTTCAATAGTGATATTAATATTTCCCTTTTAAATTCTAACAAGAAATTAAAATGATGGTTACAGGGATCGGCTTTAAATATGAAAAAGAAAATGATGCAACAGAGCTTGTTCACTTTGTGTGCAAGGAGTTGCAGAAGGAAGAAGAAGCATTCGTCTTCAATTATACGTGGGCCGGTAGCTTTTCATTTCCGTCGACCTTGGATTTAGCAACAAACAGTGGAGTGTTCCAACTTGTTGTACTGTTCTTGAAATATTTTCCGAACATGATTTGGTACCCTATGAATGATGATGGGGAGTTCCTGATACATAGTGCGGTTAGGTACCGGCAAGTTGAGTTGTTTAATTACTTGATGAACTTGATTGGCCACAACTTTGGGTTTTATGCCAGAACCAATGAGGTTGTAGCCGGCAGAGGTAATATCCTTCACTTGGCTGCACTTTTGGCTCCTACTTCTCAACTCCATTCCGTTGCTGGTCCTGCTTTTCAGATGCAGCGGGAACTGCAGTGGTTTAAGGTAACAAATGTTGTTCATCTCACTTTCAAACTTGATCTTTTACTTATTCAACATGTGATTATCCAGTGTATTATTGCCGATCTTTTCAATTTCAAGCATGATCGATCTCTTACATATGTAAACATGATTATTCAGTGCATTATTGCTAATATGATCAACTGCCATGTCTGATCTTCTCACTTTCAAAACTGGTCGATCTGTCACCTATTCAGTATGACCAATTGAGAACTTTTTAAACTATTAAACATGAGTTCTCAATTCATATCAAACATGATTATTCAGTGTATTATTGTTGATATTCTTATTGTCATGCATGTCCTGATCTTCTCACTTTCAAGATTGATCGATCTTTTACATATTCAGTATGACCAATTGAGAATTTGTCAAACTATGCTCAAAACAAACTTGATTTACTTCACACTTGTCTTGATATAACAAATACATACAGGCAGTGGAATCACTAGTCTACAATGAGCAAATTGATCAACCAAACTCAAATGGACAAATACCCGTGGATCTTTTCTACGCAGAACACGACAATTTGATCAAAGATGCAAAAGGATGGATAAAGGAAACATCCAACTCGTGCATGGTGGTAGCGGCGCTAGTGGCGACGGTGGCATTCGCCTCCATGATCACTGTGCCGGGCGGAAACGACAGCGGCACAGGAAAGCCAGTCCTTTCCGAAAAACCATTATTCATAGTGTTCTCAGTATCAAATGCACTGTCAATGATTTCCTCAGCCATTGCTATTCTCGTGTTCTTATCCCTTCAAACCTTGCGGTTTACCATGGAAGACTTCCTCGCCACAATCCCCAAGAATCTTCTCAGAGGGCTTCTGTCGCTCTTCTTCGCTGTTGCAACCATGATGATAGCGTTTGGCGCAGCGATTGGAATGACACTCCAAACAAGGTTGAAATGGGCTTACGTACATTCCGATCATCGCCGTTGCTTGTATTCCGACTATTATTTTCATGAGGCTTCAGCTGCCTTTGCTTTACCAAACACTGGGAGTCACATCTGGACCTACTTCCTTTCCAAAACAACGGGATCTCAAAAACTATTCCAAGAGTCTGTAAACTATTTAGTAGGGGTGAGCACGATCACGAGCGTTCGTTTAAAAGATCGAGATCGGATCGGTTAAAGATCGGCTCGAGATTGTTCATTTAATAAATGAGCCGATCATGATCAAAATTTTAAGATCGTTTAATAAATGAACGATCAACGAGCATAGACATTAAAACTCGATCATGATCGCGAACATATTGATAAGGTGATCGATATCGATCGATTATCTCTCGATAAGTATAAGATAATATAATTATATACATCTAAATGAATGTTTTTCTAGTAATTTGTTAGCTTTTGACTTTTTTAAAAAAACTTTTAAACTGTTCATGATCGATCATTGATCATTTGATCGATTATCTAAACGAGTCGATCGCGATCATTATAATTTTTAAACGATCTGATCATGATCATGAATTATTTTGATCGCTTTTATCGCGATCGATCGTGATCACCTCAAAATTTAAACGAGTCGATCATGAAAATAGTGATGATCGTGATCGGATCGACTCGTTATCACCCCTACTATTTAGCCACTAATAGGATTACATGGAGCATTATTGTCATTTAATAGAATTTTGTGGCTACATTTAACAATTCAGTTAAACATCAGACAATAAACTATTTAGCCACTAATATCTCTAAAAATGAACTTTTATACAAGGTCAACATGAACAACTGTAACATCAATTAATAATCATTGAAAGTAAGGTGAAAATCAATAATGAATTATATTTACAGCGATCAAATTGAGTTGAATATCATCAAATTATATTTCATCGAACTGGATTGAATTGAACTAAACTTAAATTGATATGTTTTAATTTCATTTGATATTAACAAATAATCATAAAATGACATTATATTTAGGGGGTTGCTCCATGCAGGTCCATTTTTCTTTTGCAGGTCCGTATTCTTACCATAATACCCCTAATATTGTTAAGCCAAAAAATGGGCTTGAAATCATAGGGTTCCATCAGGGGACATTATGGTAAAAATACAGACCTGCAAGACAAAAATGGACCTGCATGGAGAAATTGCTTAAATTTACATTGGTTGATTTTTAAAAAAAATCACGACATGTTCTCTCACCTTATTTAAGCTTACATAAACTCATCTAAACTAAACTAAAATTGAGCGATTCATGTGTTATTAACAAAGAACGAGTCTCACTTTTTACTTAATCTCATTGTTCTTACAATAAATTATATTGTAATTATCATATCTGAGTTAAATTGAAATGAAGTGAATTGAACTATTTTGATCCAAACTAAACCTGATTTGAATTTAAGTAAACAAAATGTACTGGAAACAAACAAATGACTAAATTGAGTCGAATATCATCTGAGCTGAACTAACCAAACTGGACTATTTCGATTCGAAAAGAATTAATTGGAACTGGCGTAAAAATAATGTTCGTGTTTAGAAATTAAAATAGTACGACTAAATGTAGCCGAATGTAGAAACTTGTATTTCATCTTATCTGGACTGAACATACCCTAATTATAAAGTATATAGAGAATTTTTCAAAAATAATATTCAGGAATATGCTAAACTGAACAGAGATAAATCTAAATATATTTGACTGAATTGGATTAGATTGAACTGAACTATATTTTTTTGGAATATATTTAACTTAAATTAACTGGAGTAAATTGACTCAACAGAAAAGCATATTCTTCTCCACTCCTCACTAAATCTTATCACTGTTGTATATTTTCTTAACGAACATTCATATCAATAATCAATGAAAACCGCTTGAAATGTAATCCCTCTTGTACTTTTTAATTATCAAAAAAAAAAATCAATGAAAAGCTAGTCCTACAACAACGATCACTAACATGCAAAAAGGGGCAAAAAGATGAGAAATTTTTTTGTTTAATACAGGCAGTCGAAGCACTACTCTTCAAGGAGCAGATTGATGAAATAAACAATAATGGACAAAAAGCTAGAGATTTTTTCTATGACAAACACAAGGATTTGATCCAGGATGCAAAGAATTGGATAACAGTTACATCCAACTCTTGTATGGTTGTTGCAGATCTGGTGGCCACGGTGGCATACGCCTCCATGATCACTCTGCCAGGTGGCAACAACAGTGACACAGGAAAGCCAGTCATTTCCAAAAATCTAGTGTTCATAGTCTCTCAGTGTCAAATGCACTTTCAATGATTTCCTCAGCCATTGCTATTCTCATGTTCCTATCCCTTCAAACCTCACGGTTTACCACGGAAGACTTCATCTCCACCATCCCCAAGAATCTTCTCCGGGGGCTTCTCGCGCTCTTCTTCGCTGTGGCAACCATGATGATAGCGTTTGGCGCAGCGATTGGAGTGACACTCCAAACAAGTTTGCATTGGGCATATATTCCGATCATCATCGTTGCCTGTATTCCGACTATTATTTTCACAAAGCATCATCTACCTTTGCTTTACCAAACACTGGGAGACACATCTGGGCCTATTTCATTTCCAAAACAACCGAATCTCTGAAAGTATTCGCTGCTACTCAAAGAGATTTTCTGATTCAGTGTCTGAAGATTGAAGAACTGATGTGTTTTCTTTTCTTTTTTTGATTGTGTTTCTGAAGAACTTCCAGAGTGCAGTTTCAAGTTTTCAACAATCTTAGAATATTGTGTGAGAAGAATATGATTGTATAATAATACCATCAGATTCTGAACAAAAGATTCTGAATGTAGTTTCAAGATAAAGTCATGCATAACAAAAGATTCTTAACTCTATTTGGATCTCTGTTAAGACCAACACTTCAGCTATGTACATCATAATTTTAACAAAAATAAAAGAGGGGGAAAGTAGCTCCCTAATCTCTGACAAACAATGAACCACTAATCATCAGCTTCTTCTGCTTCTGTTGGGTTGCCATCTTTTTGCACAATCTGTAGCATTAGAAATTGCAGTGGTTAAATTTATAGTTTAGAATGGAACCGCAATTTAAATCGGTGAATCAAGATAGATTTGGGATGGGAGGAAAGACGAAATACCCGAGTCACGTAATCCTTAATTTTACGAGCAACTTCTTCATCTTGCGCTCTCTCAGCGAACTCATAGTACAAAGCAGGTTCAGGGCCGTTAACTTTATCTTTCCGTAAGTACCTGAAACAAAAACAGAGACTTGAAAGTTTCAAGTAGAGAAAGGAAACATGCATAGTGCAGCAGCTGCCTGAATTGCAATATAATTAATTTAGAGTGTGGCGAAAAGTTGTCCATATAGCAAGTCTAACCTTTACTGGACTAGATTGTCCAATGCCTGCTTTGTGTTACCAAGAACTGACCTTTCTTCCGTATCAGACAATCTCAGTCGCCTCAAATGATGCCAAAGATTTTCTTTAGGCAAGAAGAAAAAATATCAGGTTCTAAAAAGCAACTTATGCTAAGAGTAAAGGGCTTAAGGAATGCACATAGATACATAATGTTGCTCAGATTTAAAATAACAAAGTAAAGATTTCACAAGAATTCAAGAATAGTCCCATTGTGCTTAAAAAGCTCAACTAGTCAACATAAGCTTACATGTTTAAATATCTATTCTAGTGATTAGTCATTTTCCCTAAATTTCTACCTGCAGTCTGTAAGCTAAACAGATTAATGAAATATTCTTGCACGAAAATAAAAGAATCACATAAAGATGGATTCAGCAATCCACCACAATTCAAAAAAAAAAATGCTATAGGCTCCCTGTTACCTACTTACTTGAGCACAAAGCTTCAAGAAATTAGAAAAACCACTCGTCTAATTTCCACAGTCCCAGTTAGAGCACATACATACCTTCAGTGATCTTTCCCCCAACAAGATGAACAACGCCAAGCACAACAAAAGTAAAACCAGCAAGGTGAGAGGAATCCTGATTCTCCACATACTTCTTATACGCATCAGCAGGTAACTGACTCATGATGACATAAGATTTCGCTTCGGCTGTAAATCACGAAAACCAAAACCAAATCAAATCTACTCTGACAGCAACAAAGATAAGAGCACCATCACAAATTCTGAAATGCAACAAAACCATTTAATTATTTCCCATAGCCTAATTATTAGCAAATTCATTCATCATATTTTCATAAAGACTCCATAAAGCATAGACTTCACAGCAAATACCAAAAATGAAAAAAAACATGTCGGGGGAAGTTGCGCTCACATTGCTGAGTAGAAGTGGTAGTGCTGCTGGGATGGGATCGTTGAAGCACGCGCACATCGTAGCCAAAAATACTGGAGAGCTTCGACTTGGCCTCTTTGATGACGAAATTGGGCAAATTGTACTGCTTGTAACCCTTGTCTGTAATAATCCGGGTCAGCTCCTCCCTCTTTATAGGGCACCCATTGTTCTGCACCGTCTTGAACAGCATGTAGCGGACCAATTGCGCCACCAACGTGTCCTTTTCCTGTACAATCAATTTCAAATTTTGAAGCAAAAATCATTCCCAACAGCAATTGATTCGGAGGAATAAGAGGGGAAAATAGGAGATTGAACTGAGGTTGAACTGAGGAAAGTACCTGGACGGAGATGCCGATGGTGGCGAGTTCATCCACCTGGGAAGACATTGCAGAAGCCCGCTGGATACCCTAGCTGAAGTGGCAAAGCCAGGACAGAATTTTAGGGTAGGCTGAGTAGTACTACGTAGAAATTTAATTTTTTTGGCATTCAACTCGGAAAAAAATTAGCATCAACTTAATATAACTAGGTGGGTGTACCGCACTTTGTGCGGCTTTAGCCCGTCCCAAAGAAGATAATTTTGCTAAAAGAATCAATTACTTCCAGCTTCTAAAAGATTACTCAGTTAAATAAAAATATCCAATGAAGGCTAGAACTGAAGCAATTAGATAATTATGAGGTGCAAACTGTAAAATCTGTCTATCGATAACTTTCCTGGCCTCTAGGCTGTGTAATCTATTTGTGATGGGCTTGGGATCCCTTTAAAAGATTTCCTACCACTTAATGTGGTTTTAATTAAAAAAAAAAATACAAACTGTAAAATCAGTATCATGTCATCTATATCATATATGTTGACTTCTGTTCTATCTTTGCTACTCAGAAAGGTCCATACAAGAAGAATCACATTACTTCTTTTTTTGGAACATAAAACTACATTACTTTGTTTTATCGGTAGTAAACTTTCTTAAAAAAACATGTGTTATTAGTAATGTGTACGTGTTAAACATAACACTCTAAGGAGTATGAAGCTAAAATATCTGTTATGCCTTTTGTAAGTTCCCTACATACTGCCACGATGGCTTCCTGAACATACACTTGTTCAGAGAAGTGTAAGTTGCAGACTTACCAGGACAGTGAAATAGCGGAAGCTCCAATTGATTGTGTAAGACCAGAAACCACGTGCAATTTGTACAGTAGCAGAACCCTAATAAACCTGTGAACAACATTTCAGAGTGTGAAAATTTATTGGAATCTAAAAAAGAAAAAGTGTTAATCAAAATATAAAGATGAGAAGAAACCCCATGAAAAAGCTTGACAAAACGGTATAACGTCTATGGGCAATGTATTATATTTTACGACTGTAAATAATTACCAAATTAGTAGCTGATGAATAAGAAATTAAGGTTACAAATAAGCTGTAACCATGAAGTTGAGAATGGTGGTAGAAGGTTCAAAATTTGTGAATAAATTAATAACATGTAAAGCACACAAAGAAGGCTGCTTCAGTTTAAGGAAGCAGAGATACATAAAATGAACATTAGAAGCACTTCATTTCAATAATAAACATTTGAAAGTCAAACAAGATCAATTCTCCTTTAAAAATAGAAGAAAACTCGAAGTGTAAATCGAACTCCATTTCATGAGAAAAAATAGACTTGCTAGGATTCCCAGAGAAATTTTCCCAAGATTTGAAGCAGTCATGTTATCAAGAGTGGAGGGCCAATCATTTTTTGATACACGGAGCTTCAAATCTTCATGTATATAGATTAAAGTCACCAACTATAAACGAATAAGCAGGTGGAAAATTTTGGTTTTGTATATGGCATGTAAAAGCAGACCAGGTACCCTTTAATGCAGGAAACAAGACAGTAAAGGAACAACAAAGGGAGAGCATGAATTAAAATAGCAGGCTGTTAATTGTTTATTATAAGCTCATAGTTTCTACGTTATGAATCATTTAACTGGATGCGTAGTGTAGTGAATTGGAAAGCTGTGAGAGCAACATAAAAATCAAATAAGTACTCCGCATATAGTCTTTGAAAAAGTTCTAATTCAATAAAGTTCAATCCAGTACCAGAAGCAGAACAATTTGGAGATGAAAAATACCTCACTACTGTTTACAACCTCCACCAACACAATGCTTCTTCTCTCGGGGAATGTATCATACAACCTTGTTCTTTTTGCAAGCCTTGGATTTAGACAGAAATCGAGCAGTTGGACTTCCAAATAAAAAATAAAAACAGATGTAAAGATGAACAGCGTTGACAGAAATAAATTGGAAGAAAGCTGCACCAAAACAGAATTTTAACGTTAGAGAAGGTCCAACAGTGAATACAAAGATTTAAAATAATAGAGCACACTATTGATGGCAAACACTTGCAAAGGAGAAGCTAAATAAAAATACTGACATCATTGAAAAAATATGAAATAATACAAGTGATGCAACAGTTCTTCCTTGAAGAAGTACCAAGCTTTCAGTGCAGGATATTAGAAAGTACAATTAAAATGAGACCTTGTGCAGCATGTGAATGTCCAGTAATTATAATCATATTCTTGTTATGTACTCCAGTAAATATCAGCAAATTAATTATGATGAGATGAAAAGGTGAGGAATACACCCCCACCCCACAATATTGAATTTGTCAAAAGTTTTACAGAATTTCACATCCTACAACAAAATGAATGTTACAGAAAGATTCTGGTGTTCATGCATACAAGAAAAAATCTTTGAACTTTAAAATTCGAAAGCACATAAAAGAAGTCACAAGTAAGAGCTTCAAAAACTATGTAGACATAAATATAGAAATAAAATCCTGAAGAACGTAGGAGTACCATAAACCTAAATCCTGAACAACGTAGGAGTAACATCAAACAAAATTGATGTTGATCTATCCCTCAAAACTCAAAACTCAAAACTTAACATTATACCACTGATGGCCTCAACTATAAAAAAAAATTAAAGCTCTTGAAAATGGACCTCAATCTGTTTGTTAAAACCTTTTGAACATTGGGAAATCAGAATAGACATGCTCTACCAGAGACTGGGGTTATCTTCCTACTCATTGCAGCCTGGATTCTTCAACGAAGAGTTGGCATGCTGAGCCTGTAACTATAACCATAGAACATGCCACAATTATTCAAGTTTACGCTTATAAAAAAGCGCCCTGAACAACTTAGCAATCATTCAACAGATTTTACCTATTCAACAGTCTAGCCCAATTCATAGTCTCAGCAAAACCAGAGAATCAATTTAACACAATTAACCAATGGAAATCCGAAACCTTCAAAATGGACCTCAACCTGTCTGTCGAAACCTTTCAAACAATGGCAATCCGAATCGACATTCTCTTCTAGGGTAATTTTTCCACTCAAAACAGCCGAGATTCTTCAACGAATCGACCATCATAACTTAGCAGATTTGACCCAACAGCCTGACACAACTTAGCATACTGAATAGAACTCCTAATCATCTTTAGCCAATTCATGTCACTATTAACCATTTTCTGCAATCCCCAATCCTCTACTCTTTACACGTACAACCAATCTGATATCCTATCCTATTCCTACCACTACATCAGGCAAGCATTGACACCCCAACTACAGTAATATACAACACAATTAACCAATTAGGCTAGAAAGCAATTAAGCACAATAAAACAGATTAACTTCCGTCCACCATTTTATTAATAAATTAACTAAACATAACCAAACCATATAAATTTAACTAAACTAAAAACCAGTTCAATAAAATCAAATTATTACCAGCTTTGGGAGCAGCGAGTCGGTGACGGTCTGACCTGCGACAGGAAAGATTGGGCGCAACCACGGCGGTGCGACCGGTAAGGCGCGGTGGGCTAGGGATATTTGGGGATTTAGGTTCTGGTCTCGGTCGCCTTTCTGGGATTTACTCGGTGGCTGCGCGCTCGTCGCAGTCGCGAGGAAAGGAAGGTTGTTTGGTATTTCCCGCCGGAAATTTTGAGAATAGAAGAAAGGAAGGTTGTCACAAATGTAAAGGGTAGAAAATACTACATTACTATTCCCTTCAAGTTTTTTTATTTTACTTTTCCAAGTGGGAATAGTCAAATGGCCCATGCTAGCTAATTCACAAATTTCAAATTCTTACGTTATATGTAGTGCTGTCAACCCTGACACGAACACGAGAAACACGACACGACCGACCCAACCCGATCTGACACGTAACCCGATTGTAACCCGAAAATTATTAGGTTTAAACCCGACCCAACCTCAACCCGAATATTAATTTTAACCCGATAAATTTTGACACGAACCCGACCTAACACGAACCCGAAGATGACCCGAACCCGACATAATATGAACCTGAAGATGACCTAAACCTGAAGAACTGAACCAACTTAATCATTCATAAATAGTTAATGTAATTTTAATTTATTTCTAATATAATATTTTTAATTGGTATTAAATCAATATATCTAATTTATTATAATTAATAATGTCGATTTTTTATTTAGTTTAAAATGTTGTATTATTAATATAATCAAAAGTATTTTTTATTTGGAGTTTTTTTATTTAAACTTTTTTTGTATAAGTAGTATCTATTGTGTCATAATAAATAATTTTTCAAACTTTTAAAAAATTTAATCCAAAAATGCTAGTTATTGGAGTTGAATTGTTCCTTTGCCAACTCATGAAATTCCTTAACCAAAAAATGCTAGTTAGGAGATTTGACCTTTAGACCTATGGTTAGGTGATAGATCAAAATACCACTACACCACTTTGCTACTTGTCAACTTAAGGATAAAGAAATAAATATATAGTTTACTATAACACAAAATCTGACTTTTAAAAAGGGCCATAGTAACATAAATGGAACTATCGGGCAACATATCTAAATATTTTTTCTACCTCTTCCGCTGCCTCAAAATATCGTAAAACTATATTTTCACATTTCACATGACTTTAATTTTGTTTTGGGTCACTCAATTTTATAGTTAGACACTTCCCATTTTCTTGGAGGGACCTAGGTGAAAAAAGTAAAATTTTTGTAGAAACGCCAAAATTGAAATCCGTTTGAAGGGATTTATAACCAACATCTTCGCAACCAATATTAAACTTTTAACATCATTAAAATTTTTATCTACATTCTATAAACGAGTTATCAATGCAAACATGATTAACCTATGTAAACTCACTAGTAAAGTCTATCAATTTGTTCTACGTCAACTAGTTCAACAACTTTAAAAAATATGAAAATTTTTATATGTATTTCATATATGATATTAGGAGATAATATTGAGTTATAACACCGTAGACGTCAATTGTGTTGTTAGATTTATTTCCAAAACAAGTAAGATACTTGGAAAATTCGAAGTTACGAGATGTTTGACGTTCAATTCGAGGTGTATATTTATTAAATAAGTTAAATGTGATGTAATGAAACGTGTGAATGTATTCAATTAGAGATTTTTTTGGTTCAATTTGAGTATAAAACGTTTGAAAAATATTTAAATGACCACAATATCATAAAAGTGATGATAACAAAAATTTTAAAAACAGTGTGATTCAAGTATATATAAACAATTTAGTTAAAACTAAAATCATCAATTGTGTTATATACTTGAGTTGAACTCACTTCGATCTCGACTAACCTAGCATCAAAAGTTTGTTTATTCTAATGTGAGTTTTGTGTATTATATTTTTACTTAATTCGACTCAACCTTACAAACGAGTCTAACTCAACCCGATCCGACCTGAGATAATTCATTCTGAACCCGACCCGACCTGACAAACTGGGTTGACACGAATCTAACCCGACACGAACGTGACCCGACACGACACGACCCGACCCGATAAAAAAATTCTGACCCGAAATAATCCGACACGTATCAACCCGAACCTATCTGACACGAACACGAAACCCGACACGTCAACCCGAATTGACACCACTAGTTATATGTAGTGCTATATTTTCATTATCAATGTTTATTGTCACTCCGTCCCAACCATAACTGCACACTTTTTGGTCAATTTTTTCAGAACATGTTTGACCGTGAATAACTTTATTTTATACATTATTATGGTCTAATAATTTTATAGCTAAAAAATAGTGCGCATTGTGAATCTAACCATATCACATATGATACTATTATAGCACATATGTCAATTGCAATTTACGGTCAAACATGTTCGGACAAAGTTAACTAAAAACTGTGCAGTTTCGGTTGGGACGGAGGGAGTATGTCATTATATAGACATTGACATTTTTTATAAGTAAAAGTTTCCTACGAATAAAATCATATATTGAGGTATGATCTTATACAAAATCATTATTATTTATTATAACTATGAGATTAGACAAATTTATATAATTTTTGGAGGTCAATGTGTAAATACTTATATGCTTATTTTTCAAATTCTTCTTGTTTTCTTTCATATTGTTCTCACCTCAGCACCACTACCTTGTTGCCACTTGCCACGCCATCACAATCTAACCGGTAGAGGCACACGTATGCAAGGTGGACGTCTCGTAGGGCTGAAAATGAGGAGATTAAACCGAGAGACTAGTGACAAAGAGATTTGGATCTCACCAAATATAAAATGTATTTTTTTCACCCAAAACGGATAGAAATGATTTGCTAGATCTCTACCTCACTATGTGGTTGACTCGAACAAAACTGTCTTGTAAAAATTAGATGTATTAAAAAGTTACTAATGATGCATTCGTCAATATAAATGATTGATGATGTATTGAACGTATATTTTAAAAATATACCTAAGAAATTTTATAACTGGTTAGCTTTCTTTTTCTAAAATAAAAATTGTTGTGACAAGATGTGAAGACCCAATCATATTTATTTTTTTATAATAGAATGCAAGATACGTATAAAAAAGTAGTATCACATTTCACATTAACCTAAAGGATACCTGAAATGTGAAGTCTACAGTTCAAGGTTGGGTTTTATCCACTCACATATCTAGTATGCACGTATGTCCGAATTTTATTTCATAAAAACAAGTGCATCAGGCATCTAGAATCATACATAATATGCATTCCTCGAAGTGAAGCTTTCACCAACGTTCAATAACACGGTGATGAAGCGATGATTTTTCAATCAAGTTCGGCACTAGTACTAAATAACAATACGAAAAATACTCAATTCTAGCACTAATACTAAATAACAGACTAAAAAAATGGATGCCTGCAACTTTGAATACTCCGTTTCAGAGACATCATTCTTTCCTATAAGACCTTATGCTATAAAAGAATAGCTTTTATGATACAAACCTTTTGGCTGTAGGTGGCAATTACACTGATACAATGGCTATGGACGCAAACCTTAATTCTGTCAGTTTTCTCCAAATTGGATGCTTTCTATAAATATCGAGACCTACATGGATAAGACTTAACAGTCTGATCCTAGTACTACAGAAATGCACCAGCTATGATCCTGCTTTAGTGGCATTGTATGCGTTGACCAACTGTGTTTGAACATCCATAGAAACTGCAGAATGCTCGATGTATTCCATTGTAAATTCTCCTTTACCCTGTAAAAATGAAAGGATAATCGATCAATGTCAGATGGAGATTCATCGAACAGACACAAACTACATCTCATAAGTAGAGATCCAATTCTCACCTGGGTCATTGAGCGAAGAGATGTTGAGTATCCAAACATATTGTTGAGAGGCACCTGAGAAAAAAAAAAATTGAAGATACTCAATGGTCAAGATCTTCTACCAACAAGAATCCAAACTCAGGTTACATGGTGGTGTATGAGATAAAATGAAAAGAGAAGACGAGACCATTAACACTTCCTCCAAGAAAAACGAAACAGAAATCTGAGAAGGATAATACGTACGTGGGCAGTAATAACAGAGTCGTCATTTTCCTGCTCATTTCCAACAATCATTCCCTTCCTCCTGCCAAAACATAAATAGTTACAAGTTAAAAAAGGGGCAGATAATACTGCTACAAATGTTGGCAGCGATGAGTGGTGAAGTAAACATAACATGCTTAAAAATCTAGCTACTAACTTGTTGAGATCGCCAGTGATGGGACCCTGGAATTCTGACGGCGATTTTAGCTCAACAAGCATTATTGGTTCCAATATGACAGGCTTTGCAGTTGTGTAATACTACAAAATGTAGAATGTGAACAAAACTCAAACAATTAAAGATTACAGATTAGAAACAACCACGGCATTAACCATTCATGACACAGATTGACTATAAGTATGATAAAAAATCAGACCCAAACAGGGGAAACAAAAAAAATAAAAATAAAGTAGCAGCATAGGTTCTTATTTAACTCAGCTTAAGTGGATTGCCCTCACTTCACAAAAGATCAAGATAGCACATCAATAATTGAAATAATACCTTTCTAAAAGCATATATGGCAGCCATTTTGAATGCAAGTTCACTTGAATCAACAGCATGGGATGCACCATCCGTCAAAACAATACGAATATTTTCAACAGGGTGACCAATTAGAGAGCCACTGCAGCAGGGTGATCAATATGAAAATGGTTAGCTTGATGGGAAGTAATTGCAAACTAACTACTTTATGAAACTGATAATTCACTTTGTGCAGTCTAAGCTCAAATTTAACATCAATCAAGACCAGAAAAAAAAGTTTTATACAGCGATCTATATGATTTGTGACAAATTCAACTATACTAGAAGCGGAGCAGGGGTTCATGAATGGGATATTGCATTTCAAAACTTCTCATAGAAAATGTTGACAGGACCCACTCACATGAAAGTAGTATAGCATAAAGAAAAACATGGATAACACATCCAATTCGATATGGGGCTATCTAGAGCATTTAGAACTATAAAATATTACTCTATAGGAAATACATGACTTACGAGTTTACAGCTTCTTTAAACCCTTTTTCAATAGCTGGAATGAAGCCTGATGGTATGACTTGACCAACTATCATATTTTCGAACTCAAACTTTGTTGTTGAGCCAGGGGGAAGAGGTTCCATATAACTGCAACATGAAGAAACAAAAATCAAGTGATCCCCCATCATTTTCTACAATGCTCCAAATGATATGAGATTTAAAGCAGCCAAGTCAAACTAATCACAAATTTATAATATTTATTTTGAAAAGGCAATAAGCAAGTTAGAAAGATACATACAACAGTTGAAACTACTTATCACAGAGGGTATGCATCCACATCTTTCATTACTTTTTTTATCCTTTCTAACTGATTTACAGTTGAAGACTGGGAAACAAAATGCACCATGATAATTATTAATCACAAAGTTCAGATTATTTTACAGCTGTAAAATGTATGCAGCTGATAACTCACATAAAAATTGAGTTATCATTAATACAAAAGACCCACATTGATATGTCAATGTGGAACAATAAGTGCCAAATTGTCAATGTTGTGCAACATTCAACAATGGCATCACTTTGATTTAAGTTCTATAGTGACAATATGACATCATCCCACTAAATCAAAAGATGGTGTTTTGGACAAGAATAATATATTTCAAACGTGGCACGGATAAGATGCAGAAAAAAAGGGATTACCTAGTGCCGACTTCAGGCCAAACAGAATAAGTTCAAATAATATCTCCACTCCTTTCATATTTTAATATTGAGCAAACTACAAAAAAGAATGAAACTTTCTTTCTTTGAAAATGAATCAACTTACCCAGTCACCCTTCCGTATTGACCCTGCCCACCACTTTGTTTCTTGTGCAAATAATCAAATTCCGCTTTCTGAGTAATAGTTTCCCGGAAGTTGACACGAGGTTTTCCAACTGTTGCATCAACCTGAAAAATGAGAAGTAGGTATGTGACTAATACACTTATCAGACAAAATGATCTCATGATATTTAACAGATTCCATTTTAGTTGAAACTTAAGCAGAAATATAACCAACGGCATATCACCTTATATTCTCTTCTTATGCGCTCGACATAAATGTCCAGATGCAGTTCTCCCATGCCAGAAATGATAGTCTGATCATAAACCAATAAAAGGACTCAACTCCTCTTGTCCCTTTATTTCAAGTTCAAATCAATGTAACCATAAGAAATACAAAAAGTTGGGGTCCCAAACCTGACTACTTTCAGGATCTAGACTGACACGGAAAGTAGGATCTTCTCTCTGAAACCGATTTAGTGCTTTGGAGAACTGCCCAAAGATCACATATAGCTAAGAACAAAGAAGAGAAAAACAAACCAAAACTCAGACATATACATTTGAGTGCTACATTTCACCTGTGCTCCTGAATCTTTAGAAACAGGCGAAAGAGCCAAAGACATCACTGGTTCAGGGACATTCATGGAAGTCATAGTGTATTTAACAGATCCATCAGTAAATGTGTCTCCTGTTAACACATTAAAGGGAAGCCTTTAGCAAGCAATCAAACACAAAAGTAAAATTAATTGTGTTCTCAAGCAGCATGAATGATTGACCTGTTGCACAATCAATGCCAAAAACAGCAACAATTTGCCCAGCATGAGCTTCATGTATGTCCTGTGGTGAAACCCAAGACAAAACAGCCAATCAAAAAAGGGGAAATAAGGGGTGTGTGTGAAATATAGTTCCAGACGGGCAAATGTATGTTGCTTCCCAGGGTTGCCACTGCATCCCCATATTTATGCACAATTTTGCTTTTAACTTCATTTTTGATACTTCGGCAATCCCATATATGATGATTTTTTTATTCTGAACCCCTACTTTACTATTCCTGGATCCATGACAGTCAGGTTTAAATATTGGATTTACATTATCTGAAAATGACCATACTTTCCTCCCACACACATAAAGGAGAAACACAGTAAAAAGAGTTTGGCAGAAATAGAACTGTGATAAAATCACATTTTTAAAAATACAAGAGAGATCGAACCTCCATTTCATTTGAATGCATCCGTACCAAACGAGGTATCTGCAGCAAAATAAGAGTGAATGTGTCAGTTACTTAAGAAATAAATATAGATTTCAGTCATTTCACCCAAAATGAGATGTATTCCAATAGATAGATCTCGTATCCAGTAACACAGTGCCTACTATCAAGTCAAATGAAGCTACCAATCACACAAGAATGAAGCACATCATCCGCATTTAAAATTAATTAAACAAAGACAGTTTCAAATGGACAAACAAAAACAGATGAAAGTCTTGCATCAGGTTGTTATCTAATTAAAATCTCGGTAAGTGCACCAAGGAATATAACTTAAAAAAAGATGGACTCACCTTAATTCTCTTTCCAGTATTTACGTTGATCATAAAATCTCCCTTCCGAATGACACCCTCATATATCCTAAGCAAATGTAGGTATTAAAACATCCGTCCAGCCAAAAGAATTGTAACATGTGAGCTAGTCAATCAAATAATGTAGCAAAGAAGCCACGCAAATGTAATAATACCTTAAATATGTCAACTGACCAAAACGCCCTTCTTCCAACTTGAAAGCCAATGCAACCAAAGGTCCAGTCGGGTTCCCTGTCAAGGTGACCTGCCATTCATTAAAGTCCAAAGAGCTTCAATCAAACATACAGCCAATGCGCAGAAGTACAGTGAAACATTTGTTTGGTTGCTACCTTCTCCTCATTCTTTGTTTGATCAAGTGCAATGTTAGTAACTTCAGTTGGGCAAGGCAGATAACTAAGAACTCCATCCAGAAGAGGTTGCACTCCCTGGCATGAAGAATGGCATGAACAACAGTCACAAAAGTTCTTGAAAAGCAGATACTTTAACACAAATCATAAAAAACCAAATCCTTCTGAACTTTTGATGATATGTTACAGTCAAAGGTAAGAGGCATCAATAAGATCCCTTTGTTTTCTAAGAGTGCCACACTCTGTCATTTAGTCTGTTTTTTGAAGAGGGCCACATTTTGTAATTTAGTTTGTAATTCATCATCTCCGCTCAATATCCTCCACACACTTCCACTTGCATAAATAATAGGTCCAAATAACAAGGTGTCGCTCTTGAAAAAACACAGAGTAGGAAAAGGTGAGTCATTGATGATGTTTGCATGTGAACTTATCGAGAAGAAGTTGTTGCCACAACTCTGTAAGAGTTAAGGGGAGAAAACAGAAAAATCTACTCAGAGTACTATCTCCAATACAAGATCCAAGTTGGATAGAACTCTGTATTTATGACTTTAAGTTATTTTTTATGTCCTAAACCAACTACATAATCTACATTGACATGCAGAATAGATTTATCTTCATTGGAACCCAAAGGGTCACACAATAGGACTGCCTATCAGATAAATTGCTTATTTAGATCTTCAATACATAAATGAACTGGAGGTTTTAATCTGTTTGTAGGGATCCTGAGGTGGTTCATGTGAATACCTTGGAGGCAGGACACTGACAGCTGCTAGTGATCAAACTGCAATGATGCCTCAAATACCAATGACAGTAAAATCTTATAATTACAACAGAATAAACATAGACTGCAGCAGGTAAAATCAATAAATGACTATTTTATCGAATTTGATTTAATAACAGTAATCATAGAGTAATACATAATAAACAGTTGGATTTCTGCTTCTTGTTGATCACAGTGGCCGCGCAAGTGTCCAGACTCTAGGGTATCTACACAAACCACTCTCAGATTCCCTACAAGGATAGATTGGAACTTGTATTCTATTCTAAGACAACTTCGTTGTCTTTGTATATCCCGTATAAATTCTGAATACATGTATAGGATATGAATAAGCTTCCTTAGCATGGGCTTGGCCCAATAAGGGAAAAACCTTGGTTTTGTAGCTTATTTAATATCAAGTCCTAAAACATAAATTAATCTAATAAACGAAAAAACTGATCCTCCCAATCATCTCTTCTCTTAATCACATAAGCAATCTTATTGGGTGAGTCCTACTACGTTTCTCAACCCAACCTACTAATTTACAGGTTTGGATGATGATACAACATCTTATTATAAACACAAAAGAATAGAGCAAACGGTCGCACAAGATGGAATACGTTTCTTATTGTTAACACATAAGAGGGAAGAATTAGCACAACTTTGTAAATTAATTCAGTTATGTGTTGAGATGTGAAAGGGGGATAATAAGTACTGTGGGCATAAAAAAATTTTGATTAGCCATTTCAGAGGTGCTCTATAACATTAGCATGAACATGTGCATAAGACTCAGAACAACAAAATGATTGAACCAGAAATTCCCAAAAACTGTACCGAGAAAAGATAAGATAAAAATGTTGTAACTAAACAAATCAAATGGCACCTGACCTTGTTCTTAAATGCACTTCCCATGAACACAGGCACAAATGTTCTCGCAATAGTGGCTCTCCGGATTGCTTGCTGTGAGATAGCAAATCAAACATTTTAATAATGATGAAGAACACACACAAAATGCACTAATAGTAATAGCATGATTCATTTGCAAAGATGTACCCAATATATATTCTTTATAAACAACAACAAAGAAATATAGCTAAAAAGCAATAGACTGTGACTTACTTCAAGGCACCTAATTTAAAGTTTAATAATCTTAATAAATTTTAAAAAGGATGTCAATGAATGATTTCATCTACAATAAAAAAAAAGTAGTGCAGGGAGCAGGACAAAGCATATCATGGTATATTAACAAAAGTTGTCAGCTAAGGTTAACACTATAGCCGGCAGCCAAGCACATTTTTCCTAGTATCCTAAAAGAAATTCCAGAAGAGAGTGTGGTTTGATATTTACTATAGAAAGATAGAGGAATAGATTTTTAAGAACCCTTTCTGCAAGCAGAACGGTGTATAGTGAATTTATGAAGTTACAATTAGTTAACAGGGAGATTAAAGAAGTGTCTTATGTTCAATTAAGCTTTGAGAAGTGTGTTGTAACAATATATGATTCTATAATTCTGGCTTCAGCTTTATCCGCTATAGTTTCAATACAATATTATTCCCTGAGTAATGATGTGTGATTTCATGCTAGTTTTATGTTCACAACAAAAAATCACTTATATTCTCTAATGCTTGGACAGCGAAAACCCAAGATTAAGGTAAACCATTTCAATGTCCAGGAGAAATGACACGTATAAGTTTCCCATGTCAAATAAAGTCTCACACGCATATACCTAACCAAATTGTAGACAGATTTTCTATAGTAGAAGGGTTTGAAATTAAACCTCCAAATCAGCGGGTGATATGGGTTCATCATTGAGGAATGCTTCAGCAAGCTGGTCATCAACCTCTGAGACTACCTCAATAAGTTCGTGTCGCTTTTTCATGGCAAGTTCTTTTACATTTTCAGGAATTTCTCCAGTTACCACTTTCTCACTAACAACAACAACAATAACAACAAAATTGTACACAAATAAGCAATAGAAAAGAAAGAAACATAACCACAGTAACAAGCCATCAGAAGAAAACATACCCACTGGATCCCTGGAAGTGGTGTGCCTCTAAATTCACAATGTCAATCAGACCCTGAAATTCTTCTTCCAAACCAATTGGAACCTGCACCGCAGCACTATGGTGTCGAAGCTTGGCTCTGGCCTACCAACCAATCCAAAATAGTCAGCTAGCTTCATACAGCATCTTTAATCCATTTTAATGCATCTAGCTCAAATCTTCAACGTATAATATATATATATATAATATAATATAACAAACCTGATCTAGAACTTTCCAAGGATCCGCTCCCATGCGATCCAGTTTGTTAATAAAAGCAACTCGTGGGACTTCATATCTTCTCATTTGCCTATCAACAGTAATAGACTGACTTTGCACCCCACCAACACTACAAAGCACAAGAATGGCACCATCGAGAACACGCAAGGCCCTTTCCACTTCTATTGTGAAGTCTACGTGTCCAGGTGTATCAATTATATTAACCTACAACAGCAAGAAACACAATAAATTACAGGAGCACTAGAAAAAAAAAGTAGAGACAACTGCAAAAATATAAATGACACTTGTGTAGCTAATTGTTAAGTGGAAAGCAACATGTTTGATGATGCCATCATTTATACATCAAGGATTGGCGGAAAAGCAGCTACCTGATAATCCTTCCACGTACAGTAGGTGGCAGCGGATTGAATTGTGATCCCTTTCTCTCTCTCTAAATCCATAGAATCCATTTTCGCCCCAACTCCATCTTTTCCTCTCACTTCATGAATCTCGTGGATCCGACCGGTGTAGTACAGAATCCTCTCCGTCAACGTGGTCTTGCCCGAGTCAATATGAGCGGATATTCCGATATTTCTCACCTTCCCCAGGGACTCCCTCCACACCGACTCGCTATCGTCCTTCACTCTCGCGGCGGCGCCAGCAGCAGCGAAGCAGCGGACTTGTATGTCTCCGGCCAGCAAGGCTGCGACGGGGGATTTCGGCGTGCATTTTGGAATGAACGGCGTCGTTTTTCTGCCGGAGCAGAGTGTGTAGAGGAGGCGCGTGCCTGATGATCGCGCATTCTGAGCCATCGGCGGAGAGGTTTAGGGTTTATCGGCAAACCCCTGGCGGTGTACTGACTGAAGGGGTTTTGCGGAATGCAAATGAGGCTGGAGCAATTTTTCCCGCAGAAATTAATTTTTTTTATATGGATTATTGATTATATTAATTGATTAAGATAAATTAATTTCACAGTCCTTGTACTACCTAGAAACTATGCTAAGAGCATGCAAAGTTTGGTTTAGTCAAGGAAATAAATTGTTACTCACATCATCCAATTACAAATTAGTGAAGATGTGGTATATTTTGGCCCTGTTTACTAGAGCTTATTTCTTGATGTACTGAACTGAACTGAACTGAACTGAACTGATTTGAACTGAACTGAACTGAACTGAACTGAACTGAACTGAAAATTGATGTATTGAAAAATGGAATCAGCATGACTGAATTAACCTGAATTTCATCAAATTGTATTTTCACTGAACTGAACTGAGCTGAATTGAACTGAATTGAACTGAACTGAACTGAATTGAACTGAATTGAACTGAACTGAACTGAACTGAATTGAACTGAACTGAACTGAACTGATCTACAGATAAGCTCTGGTAAACAGGGCCTTTAACTGAGTATGACGTTTTCCTGGAAAACTGCAAATAAAATAAAATCACAATATAAATTTCATATTCAATTTTTGATCCATTGCAAATATGATAATATTTTGATGGAAATTCCAAAATATGATCGAATGTGTCGACTATGTTAAATGAATATTTTAGTGTTCAAATGGCTTGCATCAGCTTTATGATTTTGGTGAAAGTCAATTATCAAAATTTATTTCTCCATTTGTTTGCCAGAAATTAGTTTTTTTAAAATGCAAATGCCCCATAATGTTTCAAGTATTGGTGCTTTGTAATGAACTTTCATTCATATCATATGCATGCCAAGGAAATTCCATCCAAGAATAGGATAGCATTGAACTACTCAGTGAACAGTAAAATGTGATCAGTAAACAGTGATAACCAAAACACAGTGAATGCATGTTTAACCTTTTGGCAAACATGAGAGAAAGGGTAAAATAACTTATACTGGTACCAACTCTAATTTAGTGTGTCCAATTCTTTCAACTGGTAGAGGTGCAGCTCCCTGATCGTCTTCATTGCTCATTTCCTGAACCGCTGGAGGATCCACAATGGTGGTTTCCATTCGAGAGCTATCGGAAAGATGGCACTTCATTTCCCGGTGTTCTTGACATATTGCACACCAGTGAAAACACAGGTGCACAAGAGAAGGCTCACACGGCGAATCCTGCAGCAAGCGAAAAACAAATGTATACGCGTAAAAGATCGAGTTTTCAGTATCACATTACAGCAACATATAGTGAAATAGTAATATATTATGTATGGTCTGTTGCTTAATGTGGCAAGGCTAGAGGGAAAATGCAAAGAGAACTCTAAAAAAATTGGCCTCAAACTTCAAAATGCTATGCAAAAAGCCTAACATTTAGAGAGAGCTCATGAAAATGATAAAAATGTAGCTATGTACATTCTCTTTTACCTGTAAATGGTACTTTCTCTGCAATGCCTGACGAGCCATGCCGGTGTAGACACCGCAAATCCACCAAGTGCACAGGAGGCCCTCGGCTATGAGGCCGACGGCTTGGGGATCAATGACGCCGTTGAAAGCCGCCATGAGAGCAGCAAGAGTAATGCCTCCCTCAACGCAGAGCACATGGCCAACGCAGGCACAGTTGTAAGAGATCTCCTGATCACTCACTTTCTCCACATTGCGCCCGAACAGCACACAAGGGCAGAACAAACCAGTAAAACCTGTGGATTACAGTACACATTTATACAAACATTATTGACTGATCATGGGATAAACCAAACACACACACACACACACACACACAAGTGGAAAATGAGTGAGAATCAATGATTTGATGCTTACAACTATCGGTATCTTCGGCGCAGCCAAAGATGCCGGTGCTCCAGTCCTCCGTGGCCGGAGGCTGGTAACTTTCAGGCAGAGCTTGGCCACATTGAGGGCATTTGGGCGCTGTTATCTGTCACATAATGCCAGTAAGCAAAACAATACTAAAACATGTATCGAATCCGATCAAACAATTTCTGATTTAGTCTGTTTTATAAATGCGTCACACTTTTACGACGAAAATAGGATCATGATTCTGATCCATTTGTTACCTGAACAACGTCAATAGGTTGATTGAGCTCTCCGGGAGTGATGTTCTGAAGAGGAGCTTGCTCCTTGGTCAGCTGAACGTACGTTCCATCAACCATGATTGATCAATGAATGCAGAAAATGTAAATGATTTAAATCTTCTTCTGAATAAAAACGCTGGAAATGAATTTGGTTATTTTCCAAGATCTTGAAATGTTAAAGAACTCGATCCTTTTCTCTCTCTGCTATCAACTTCTCCATGGACAGATTCTGCCTTAACTCAAGGATCATTGCTTAAAATTAGAAATAATTAATTGGTTCCAGTTAATTAGTTGTTCTTTTTAAGTTCAGGTAAAATAATTAAAGTTAGTTTAACCACTTTGATTAGTTCAATTCAGTTCTTTTTTTTCTTCTTTTTTTTTGAAAAGGAAAATCTTATATCATCTCAAGGTGTTGGAAAACGTCCAACAACGTTTGACAAAAGAAACTCTGGGATAGAGTTCCAGGTTACATCCTCTCGATCACTAGTCCTAGCAAAGCTAGCTACCATATCTGCATTTGTATTATCCGTTCTGGGTATCCAGCAGGGTTTGATCATTCCAATACGCGCAACATCTGATCGAATATCATTGATAATTGCCTCACAACTCAGTGGACTCTCAACATCGCCTTGTACAATCTGAATAAGATTAAGGGCATCTCCAACAATCACCGCGTCTCTCCAGTTAAGTTCTTCAGCTAGCAAAATCGCTTGCTTGATGGCTAGAGCCTCGGCATATATTGGTTCCCGGATTTCAGCTATGCGGTGTGCTCCAGCTTTTACGAAACCTCCTTCCTCGTCTGCTGCGATGATTCCCAGGCCTGCAGTTCCATCTTTAAGGCTTGCATCAAAATAAATCCGGTTACCCGCAGCTGGTGGCTTGAGTATATGGCCGATGTCCAGTGCTTCCGAGGCTCTCTCCGGCCAATTATTCGCCTTTTCGAAACTAGATAGGGAAGTGATTATCGAAGCAGCTAGATTGTCTGCGCTCAAATTTCTGTCCTGAAACAATTTACTGTTCCGTTGAAACCATATACCATCCACTGCCATAGCAATCATCTCTCTCTTGCCATCCACATTGTCTTTTAGCAGCTCCCTGAACCACGTATCCCCTCTGGTTCTTTGGCTTGCTGCGACAATTGCTTCCATCCCTAGCGTGCGCCAAACCCGACGTGCGTATTCACAATCAAAAAACAAGTGCCGAGTTGTCCCATCCTCTATATTGCAGAGTTGGCAATTCAAAGCAACTTGTAACGTCTTGGCCCTTAGATTCTCCGCTGTAGGGAGCGAGTCCATACACAACCTCCATGCACAGTGCTTCGCCCTAGCTGGTATCCTCATCTTCCATAGCACTTTCCATAATTTCTCATCTACATCCGGCATCCCATGGTTCTGGTTATGAAAGAATTTTGATCGGTTGTCTTCTTTCAAACAGTGGTACATCGATTTCACTGTGAAGTTCCCATTCGGCCCGTGGTGCCATCTCCATTCAATTCAGTTCTAGTTAAAAATATTTATATTTTTTCTAGTTTAATTCAGTATATTTAATTTTTTTCAATTCATATAAATATATTTATATTTTTTCAGTACATTATTTTAATATTAAATGTTACTTTTTTTATAGATTATAATAATTATTTCTGTACATTTTTTTTGTACATACTATTTTTTGTATTATAATTAGTTCAGCTAATTCTGTACGTACTATTTTTTTCCTGTTAGAAATGCTAAATTTTTATTGACTTTTTAAATGTATAGATAAACAAAAATGTTATCGTATCTTATATTTTTGAATTCATCATAACATGAATTTTATTAATATCAAATTTTTATATATTCGCTACTATATTTAGAAAAAATATTAGCAGTCAAACACGTGTTAGGAGACCGTGAAAAAGATTTTGTGCAAATATAACTAGTACGGGGGAAGTAATACCCGGGCTAATCAAACTAAGGTCACTTTGCAACACAAAGGGTAAGGAAACCAACCTTGATTTCCTTTGTTGTATTTAGTCGAGTGTTTTTACTTCCCATTCCCCTATTTCCAATATCCCTCGAAACTCATTTTTCTCATTTCCCACAACCCCCTTAAGATTGGATTCCCTCAAATTCTTCTTTAACACAACTACCACCACTCCAACCACCACCATTTTGCCCAATGATCACTTAATATTTTAGGTGCCGCTCGGTTCATCTCAACTACTGCCACGACAAACGGTAACAGTAGTACTCGAGTCGAACAAAAGATCCAGTGGATTTCCCATAAATGTACTGCATACGTTTTTTAGTGGTAGATTGCCCTAGGACGAGATTGGTAATGAATGCGTTTCAACGATCACCACCTTCACCAAGCGGTGCGAAGTTTTCAACCACCACCCCAGTGCCCCTGGCAGCCTTGACCACCTCCCGTTTTGATGCATTGGATGAACCACCTCGATCATAAATCGCGATCTTCCCCTACATAAATGTCATATTCATGGATGATTGTCGTAACTCCGGTGTTTGTGGACGATTGACGTGACCCCCAATTTATCATCACACATATCCAAAATGCTATTGGACAACATAGATCGAACAAATTGGCGGTCAAAGATGTAATGAATAATGACAACATAGTGACTTGGGTAAAAGTTAATTTTTATTATTATTTACCGAACGATCCTTGTGTTTTAATGAATACAATAGTATTACTTTTGTAGGGATGAAAATGAAATACAAGTACTTACTTTTTGACCCAAAAACTTTAAAAGTAGAATTAATTACTCCAATGGTCCCATAAAAAGTCACTTTATTTTCATTTGGTCCCATAAAAATATTTCGTTTCTATTTGGTCCTGCAAAAATGTTATTAATCTCTATTTAATCCTGAACTCAAAATCCGTCAAATAGGAAACATGTACCGTTAAAGATCAGGGGGCAATTTCGACATTTTATCTTAAAGTCAACATTGACTTTGATTAAAAATAGATAAAAAATATGTCCTTATCTAGAGGAGTTTTGGAGAAGTCGATTGGTCAACAAACTTAATTACAAACCGATTGAGAAACAATGAGCCATGGTAAACTAAACTGAAAAACGCCAGCGGCACAATGTCAAAACCCCATATATGTTCAGGAGGTAATTTGGATTGGAAGTTGGTATTTTTAGTTGAACCCGAGTGGAGTCCATACCGTTGAAAATGGCAAATCCTAGGTCCGAAGTGAATTGAGGATTTTGACTATAAGATAAAATGTCGAAATTGCCCCTGATCTTTAAAGTTATTTGTTTCCTGTTTAACAGATTCTGAGTTCAAGACTAAATAGAGACGAAGAACATTTTTGTAGGACCAAATAGAAACGAAATATTTTTATGGGACCAAATGAAAACAAAGTGACTTTTTATGGGACCATTGGGGTAATTAATTCTAAAAAGTAAGAGGTTTGCCATCTCAATCTTTGTCAAAAATTTTAAAAGTTGTTAATCCAATTTTTTTTAAAGTTAAAGCATATGGGAGATAGTTTGTTTACCATGTTAAATATATAAATTCTTTTATAAAATTTCCCCTAATAATTTTGAATAAGTCTTGGAAGTGACGGTCACTATATAGTGATCGAACTCATTTGTAAGCTCTAAAAAGCGGAAGGGCCTGTTTGCAAATATTAAAAGTATCAATATGTCACGCGCTTTAATTAAGTCGCGCGTGACTATAGCGCATTTCATTAGGAACCCCATCTGTCACCTTGCGTTCCTTTCTTGTAAATTAATTGTGCCCATCCGGCCCAGTCCAGATTTTTCCTTTTTTCCTTTAAAACAATGAGTACGTCATATAAATTAATTTTGTTCACATGATTCCATCTTTTCAGGTTTTATTTTAAAATATTCATGTTTTAAGTTATAAACTCAATGTTTTATTTTTTCATATGATTAACTATCTTTCAGGTTTCGCTTTAAAATGCTCATGTTTTAAGTTATAAGCTCCATGTTTTATTTTTTCATATGATTAACCATCTTTTCAGGTTTTATTTTATAATATTCATGTTTTAAGTTATAAGCTCCATGTTTTATTTTTTCATATGATTAACTACCTTTCAGGTTTCGCTTTAAAATATTCATGTTTTAAGTTATAAGCTCCATGTTTTATTTTTTCATATGATTAACTATCTTTCAGGTTTCGCTTTAAAATGCTCATGTTTTAAGTTATAAGCTCCATGTTTTATTTTTTCATATGATTAACCATCTTTTCAGGTTTCGCTTTAAAATGCTCATGTTTTAAGTTATAAGCTCCATGTTTTATTTTTTCATATGATTAACTATATTTCAGGTTTTATTTTAAAATATTCATGTTTTAAGTTATAAGCTCCATGTGTTTATTTTTTCATATGATTAACTATCTTTCAGGTTTTGCTTTAAAATACTCATGTTTTAAGTTATAAGCTCCATGTTAAATTTTTTCATATGATTAACCATCTTTTCATGTTTTATTTTAAAATATTCATGTTTTAAGTTATAAATTCCATGTTTTATTTTTTCATATGATTAACTATATTTCAGGTTTTGTTTTAAGTTATAAGCTCCATGTTTTATTTTTTCATATGATTAACTATCTTTCATGTTTCACTTTAAAATGATCATGTTTTAAGTTATAAGCTCCATGTTTTAGTTTTTCATAAGATTATCTACCTTTCATGTTTTGTTTTTAAAATGCTCATGTATTAAGTTATAAGTTCCATATTTTAAAATGCTTATGTATTAAATTATAAGCAAGTGTTGGTAGCTCCAATGATCTTCATTCCAGTAAGGACAAAATTCTTACCCTCCCAGACCATGGCAACAACAGGTACAGAGATGATATAGTCCACCAATCCAGTGAAGAAGGGCTTGGCAGAAAGGTTAGTATAGTGTTGCTCAACAAAGGCACGGTCAACATTGATAAACATTAAACCTTTCAAAGTGAAGCCTTTCTTCTCAAATCCTGTAATGATCTCACCTGGACACCATCGAGCTTAATCATGATAAATGTCTCCTCAATTGTTGATTGATTTTCTTTGGCCGCAACATCCACGCCCACCCGCCCCCACAGGTTCTCCATCATCGTCACCGACGCCGGAGGCTTCGTCAGCAGATCCTCGGTGCCGGCTTCCTCGCAAGAATATCCGTCCTCGTCACCGGCTCGGCACAAGATCCTCGGCACTGTGTCGCCGGAGATTAAAGAACGTTGATTGATGGAGGTGGCATCTGTCGCCGGCGGTTGTAGAAAGTTCCCGGCGAGGTTCTGAAAATTGGGTCGAAGATAATGGGTTTTCTAAAAGGGGAAGAAAATGGGTTTTATGTATGGCGCGTGTTTCCACGCGCCGGGTCGAAGGCGGGTCGGGCCAACCCGCTAGTTTTGGTTCTATTTTTCCTATTTGCTGTCCAGTCCCTGGTCACTATATAGTGACAGTCACTCCAGTGACGTACTCAATAATTTTATGGGAAAATTCCCAGAAAGGGCGTAATAAGAATTGAAATTCCTTTTAAGGGGGTAAAACTTTCATAATTCCTATTAAGGGTGTGAATTTAATATAATGTTTAAAATTATAACTAAGTTATAGTTCTACCCTTTAAATAAAAAATCACACTTCACTACATGTTCAACTTACTTATTTTATAGTAAAAATACATGTGAAAATAAATTCAGTTTAGTAAATTTAAAAATATTCAGTTCGACAAAAAAAATCAATTTCATTAAAAGATAGGTCAATTTCATGAAGTTAACTTGAATTCGAATGAATTAAGATCAATTTAGTTCAAATAAGTTCTTAAATCAAAATTAATTCGACTATATTTCAATACGTATTTTTGAAGATTTTTTAATTTAAATTTAGTTTAGTTCAGTTAATTTCAGTTCAAATCAGTCCACAACAAAAAAAATTAATTGACTCGTTGAATTTCAGTTCCAGTAAAAAAAAATTGCTTGACTAACTTGAATTGAATTGAACTAAACTAAATTAAAATTTAAATATCGTCAACAAAAATTATTTTAAAACTGAATTAAATTAAAATGAATTTAATAAAAAATAAGATTTTTTATGACAAATTAGTTCCTATTACTAAATTTTTCTAGTACAAGGTAGAATAGTAATTTAATTATAATTATAATTATTAAATTAATTTGACGCCCTAATTAGGAATTATGAAAGTTTTACACCCATTTCAATTCTCATTATGCCTTTTGTAGGAATTTTTCCTTATTTTTTAAAGATATTTGTAAGGCGTGACTTTTCATTCTATACTGCCAAAATAAAATACTATAAATTCATTTTAAAGTCGAACTGACACGACACCGCAAATGTCTCCTCTGCAGTCTGCACCGCTTCCAACAAGAACAAAATTCGACACATAAATTCCGGCCACTATGAACAAAATGCGGCGAACAACTCCGGCGGCGAATTCCAATTTCGCAATGAATTCAACGCAGCAGCTCGTGGACTCTCTCACCGCCCACCTCTCCCTCTACAATTCAACATCCCCGTCCCCAAACCCGAACCCGAGCCCTACCCGGCGATCCGCCATCATCAAATGGTTCTCGTCGCTCCCTCTGCAGCAGCGTCGAGCTCACCTCACCGTCGTCGATTTCAGCTTCGCTCAAATTCTCCTACAAATGCTTCGCGAAGTCCAATCGAGGGGCCCCGGATTCTTCCTCGTCATGCCGGATGTTCCCGGTGATCACCTCAGCTCCGTGCCGAGCTTCTGCTTCAGGAAGGCTCGGGGGCTGCTGGCCCGAGTTGCAGAGTCTAGCGAGTCAGAACGGACTATTCGCGAGTCTGCTCGCCTTTTCAGCTCTAAAGAAGGGGAAAATGCTGGGACGAGGTTGGGTGTGAACGCTTGTTTTGATTCCTTGACCGTGACGGAGGAGCTAGTGGATAATGTAGATAGGTTTGTGGGGATAATGGACGCAGCTTCTGGTGGTGGATTTCTGAAGGGAGAGGAGAGTGTTGAGCTGGCCACGGAGTGGGCGGAGATGGAGTGGTTGAAGGTGAAGGGGTATTATTCAATGGAGGCTTTCGTGGCAAATAGGTTGGAGGTGGCATTGAGGTTGGCGTGGTTGAGTTGTAACAATGGTGGGAAGAAAAGGGGTGTTAAACTGAAGGAGAAGATCAATGCTGCTACCAATTCAGGCAATGTATTTTGGAGAAAGAAAGGATGCATTGATTGGTGGACGAAGTTGGACGAGGCAGTGAAGAAGAAAGTATTCCGATTGGCAGTGGCAAAAGTAGCAAAGTGTCTGGTATGAATTCTATTTCTGCAAGTTCTTTTCTTTATATGAAAACAATGCATTTATGTCATGAAGTTGACACACTAATTAGGGATACAGTAAGAAGAAAATTTCTGCTTAGGGCTCACGGCACATTAACAAGTTTGTTTTTCCAAAATGATTAGTCCATATGGAAAAATTATGGAATCCTACCTTAGTATGTTCAATTGTTTATTGATGTTGAAAAGGTGGAAAGATTGTTGTAATCCTTATGTGTAGTGAAACCTGCTGTATGAAAGAGTAATGGCACTCATAATGATTTATCTGGAGAAAAGGTATAGTTTGTAAAGATTTGATAATATGAGTTGGTGAGAGAATCAACAATAAAATCGGATGGCTTTGTCTCAAAGATTCTTCTTAATCTACTCTGGTCATGTTTGTTGAACCGTGCTGGGCCCTTTCCCTGATTTTTAATTGTTTTAAATGTCAGTGTGCTGAAACTTACAAAGGTAAAAACGTCTTAGCGGTTGACATGTCCTGTAATCGTCTACAAGGTGAACCTGGATTTGGTGGGATGTCTATGGCGGCTGGATATCCTTTTCAGTACAAATGTATGCTCAGTATTTTGATGGTTCTTCAAGATGTTTATTCTATGTTGGCTGCATTTCAACATGGTGGCCATGATGCAGACACAATATTTTTTAGCTCATTTGCTTCTGTAAATACAACTGCTGACTGCATATTACAAAAAATGCGGGAAATACTGATGGTGGTTTCACTTGATTGCACAAAATTTGAGCTACTTGATGAGGGAACTGTGAATTTATCAATGAAGAAACAGAAGGAAAAGCTTGGTGCCAGTAACCATAAGAAAAAGGGGAAGAACCGGGATGCAAAAAAGCCTAATCCTGTGGCTAGATCGTCAGGAAACGACTGCTCACTCGTTATTCCAGCGGAGGTACTACCAAATACCTGCAGACTTATTTTTCATAAGACAGTGAGTCTCATATGTCATTTTGATCATTTTTATCATTTGAATGGTTTAATTGTTTGATTGTCCCCAGGCATGCAGTAGCGGGGATAAGAAAGCAGATCTTCAATGCCCTACTAAGAAGAGGAAGAAAGAGAAAAAAAGGGCAAAAAGTTCCAGTACTCAAAAATCAGTAGAAGTTAAATGTTGTGAAACAAGAGAGAAGGAATCTGCAACTATGTCTGTTCTTCCACAGAGCAAGGATGAAAAGTCTAATTGTGTGACCGAGAATCCAGTTGCTGATTGTAAATCCAATAGCGTAACTCTTACAGATGATAAGCATGGCCTTAATGATTCAAGTATTAATGCGCCTCCAACAACTGTAGTTGGTGGCTATCCTGAAGACAGTAACTTTTCTGGTCCGAAGAAATGTCTGATAGCGGAAATGCCATTACCTAATGGTGTAGTAGTGTCCTGTGTCGAGTCTACAAAAGTTGACGTGGGACTTAAGGATACTGCATGTGTGGCAGGAGTTCATTCAAATGCTGCATCAAATGACGTGGGCATGAACAGTACAAATTGCAAGCCTCAAAATGAAGTTGGCAAAAAGTTCATACCTTCTGGTAAACTCAGTCAAAATTATGGATTCCGAGAGCAAGCAATTCCACTTCGCGTGAAAGGAAGTCCTAGCTTTTGCGACATGGGCATCATAACTTCTTCGACTTATATATCTTATGAATGGCCAAGTTTAGCTCATCCCCAGCTTTCACCTTATAATTCATATCTCCCGGCTGCAACTGATAGGTTGCATCTGGATGCTGGTCATAATTGGCATAATCATTTCCATCAACCATTGGTACCATCAGTACATGGAATGAGAAGTGCTTCAGTTGAAAATGGGTGCGGTGTTGTACCTCAACCTGTGCCAATGAGTTTAGATTGGCCTCCAGTGGTGCGTGGTGTTAACAGACTGGCGCCGCCTATTGCTTGCAACTATGATTCAGGATTCATTTCAAGGCGGCAGAATTCTTTTCAGCAGAGTTTCCCAGCTTCAAGTGCACACTGCAGCATGATGAGCTCTGAGGATGAGAGGCTGTGTTCCGGTGAAGTTATAGATATGTCTGATATTACTAATTCTCTGGAATTGGCTGATGATCTTGAAAATCATTGGATGTCTGAAGATGAATTAGAGCTGCATTCATTGACTGGAATGGATTATAATCAACATTTTGGGGGTGGTGTTATGTACTGGAATCCTTCAGATTTTCCCGGGAGTGGATTTTCGCGGCCTCCTTCTCTTAGTTCAGAAGACAGTTCTTGGGCTTGGCGAGAAGCAGATATCAATCGAGCTGTTGATGACATGGTTGCCTTTTCTTCTTCTTATAGTACAAATGGACTGACGTCTCCTTCTGCTGCTTCATTTTGTTCTCCTTTTGACCCGTTGGGTCCAGGAGGTCAGACTATGGGCTATGTTCTATCTGATAGTGAAATAGCGGGCAAGGTTCTCCACTCATCTCCAGTAGTGGCCGATTTCGTTGGGGATGAGAATGTTTCAGGATCTTTGTCCTCCATGTCTGGTGATGGTGAGGGTAAGGCCGGAGATTCACTCCATTACCCAATTTTGCGACCAATAATCATCCCTAGTATACCAAGAGATTTGCAAAAATTAGACCTAAAACACACTGAGCATAAAAGCCCCCGCATTCCCCCCAATGGTCGGGAACCACATCGGATAAAGAGGCCACCTTCACCTGTAGTCCTTTGTGTTCCTCGTGCTCCACGTCCACCCCCTCCCTCTCCTGTTGGTGATTCAAGACGGCACAGGGGATTTCCTACTGTTCGGTCTGGTAGCTCTAGCCCACGCCATTGGGGTGTAAAGGGCTGGTCACACGATGGAATTAATTTTGAAGAGGCATGCATAAGAATGGATGGTAGTGAAGTGGTTTGGCCTGCTTGGAGGAATAAAAGCCTACAAGCCCGTAAGCTGACACAACCTGTTCCAGGACCGTTATTGCAAGATCGCCTAATTGCAATTTCCCAACTAGCTCGAGATCAGGAACATGTAAGTTTTTGTCAATCTGCTCCTTAATTCTTTATATTTTTCTTTAGCTGACAATTAAGCTACATTATCTCAGCCGGATGTTGCCTTTCCTCTCCAACCAGTTGACTGTTCTACTCCTAAGGCGTCTCTTCCTGTGCTCCATGGATTCCTTCATGACGAAATTGACTCTTTCTGCAAGCTGGTATGCTACTGCATGAATGCTGATCTGTTTTATACTATAACGTTAGTTGCAATATTTATTATACAACTCCTTCCCTTTTTTTTGTATGTTCTAAACATAAATATAATGATCTCTACTATTATATTTTGGAAAGGTTGCATCAGAAAATTTTGGCAGGAAGCCTTCAATAAATTGGGCTGTCAAACGAGTGACACGGTCTCTTCAAGTATTATGGCCTCGATCCAGGACCAACATTTTTGGTTCAAATGCTACTGGGTTGTCTCTTCCCTCTAGTGATGTGGATCTTGTGGTCTGTCTTCCTCCTGTGAGAAACTTGGTGAGAACATCTAGTCAATGAATGTACTTACCTACTTCTTGCCTACTTCAATTTTGCAAGCAAAATGTTGTCTGATTAATATATGTCTTTAGGAGCCTATAAAAGAAGCTGGGATCTTAGAAGGGCGTAATGGTATCAAAGAAACTTGCCTACAGGTAAAAATGTTGTTTTAGTCTTTGTGTAATTTTTATGAAGAGTTAACTGTATGTGTTCTGCTGGTGAGCTATTACTTTCACTCATGATTTGGTCTTTCCTGAGAATGCTGTTGTATCATTTATATATGCATGGACTTTAGTTCTTCGAAGTTTCTTGTTTGACTGGTATTAAGCAGAATTCACCAAGTAATTATCCAATCACTGGGTTCAAAGCTTTCTTGCTTATTATAATTATCTTCTAGCACGTGTTTTGTTGCTAATGGCAATAACTGTCACTCTTTTTAACTATAAGGATGTTTTTTCCTTGCAGCATGCTGCCAGATACCTTGCTAATCAAGAATGGGTTAAAAATGACTCTCTCAAGATTGTTGAAAATACTGCTGTAATGTCTTTTATTTTGATTTATATTCTTGCTATGGTTTTCATTTCCTCCCCTCTAATATTTTTTCCATGGTTTACATTTTTATGATTTTATATGTAGATACCTATCATTATGCTCGTAGTGGAAGTCCCTCAAGACCTTATTGCATCTTCAGCAGCCACTGTGCAAAACACTAGTGAACTGGGTAGCTCTGTTGCTGATCTCACTGGATCAGAATCTAGTGCTTCACTCTCTTGCTCTAAGATGAAGCATAGTCCTGAGAAGGATGTAAAATCAGTTCGTATTGATATTAGTTTTAAGTCCGCATCACACACTGGACTTCAGACTACAGAACTGGTAAATTCTTGGGGACTTTGTTTGTCTCAGATGTTGTCACTAAGCTTAACTATAAAAGTTCCTAGTGTTTTTGAGAGCATATGGAATTTTGATGACCTCAGTTTAAATAAAGATTACTTTGTTTCTTCTAAGTACAAAGGCTGGTTAGGGAAACAGGAGCCAGGCAGAAGAAATGGGGTTGAGTGTTGGGGGTTAGATAATGATTAACTTCATATGGGAAAAATAAGGTGCAGAACAAGAGTCTGTCAACTGAATAATGGCAGTTCTTTCTATCTGGATAATCCTCCCCAATTATATTTTGCAGTCGATTGACTTTTGATGCCTTCATTTAGAAAGACAAGGAAGCATATTCTAATGAACAAAAAGTAGGAAAATGCAGTGTCAGAGATACTTTTGATGACACACTTTTTTTTTTTTTTTTTGCTTTATGCACACCAATACCCCCGGACCTATCATTTCTTGTTGGTATCTATTCTTTACTGATTCATCCAATCTTTAAATCTAGGTCAAAGAGCTTACAGAGCAGTTCCCTGCTGCTAAACCTCTTGCATTGGTGCTGAAGAAGTTCTTGGCAGATCGCAGCTTGGACCAATCATATTCAGGTGGTTTAAGCTCGTACTGTTTGGTGAGTGTCTGGCCTTTGACTTGACGAATTCATCTTAAGAGAAAGTCATCTATACATCAGCAAGTAAATGGGCTTTTACATTCCCTTACAAGTTGAAGAACTGGAATGAAAATGAGATGAAATTGTTACTTGTAGGCTCTGCCCTGCCAAAACCTTTGTTACACAGAAACTTTTGGCTTTGTGAAAGGGTGTTGTTTGTGTTATACAGTACTGCTGTAGGTTTTCTAAATGTATATGTAATGGGCATTCTTAATCTTCTACCTTGTTTTGTATTCTCATGACTCTTATGAATATAGCATTGACTGCTCTTATCCTATCATGCAGCTGTTGCTGATCATACGTTTTTTGCAACATGAGTATCACCTTGGCCGGTCTATAAGCCAGGTATGGGTGTGGATGTGAATTGTAAAGCATGCTTACACTTTTTTGTTTTCCCAGAGCCCATCAACGTTCCATTATTCATGATTTCAGAAATTAACTTGACATTGTTTGCACGTCTGCAATTTTCTACTTACAATTTGTAACTTTGCTTGAGCTTATACCTTGTTGCATTTATAGCAAGATAATCAAGGATCTCCAAAAAATATCATATATGAGTAAAATGCATGTCATAAGCCTGGATAGTGGCATCTGAATCAAAATGTTTCCCCAATATGTAGAGTTGAAACTTAAAAACTAAATATTCATGTATACAAATTCATATAAGTTGGAATAAATGGAAGTTTGCATACCTATGCTCCAGTAATGCTAAATTTCTGTTAAACTAGAAGAGAAATTTATAAAGTAGCTACAAAACATTTTGTGTATTGTACTAAATTATACTCCTGTAATGCTTATGGATTGTACTGAACTATATAATGGGTTGTTGCTTGTGTAACATGCAATCATATTGTGAGACTATTATGTTAATTTTTCTCGCTCTGTTGAATGGACACCTATTCTGAACATTAATGTTTCCCTCCGTAAATTGTGTGCTCCCACATGTAACACAATTAGTAATACTGATTGAGACTTGCATGCTTTTGGATATGTAGAATTATGGGAGTCTCCTTATGGATTTTCTCTACTTCTTTGGGTGAGTCACTCGTTCTTCCCTCTTTTTCCTCTAACTTTGGCACTGAATCTTTTTCAATGTTTAATTTGATTTAGAAAGGTTCCTGTCTGTCAAGTTTTCTTTTTTTTTGCTTTCTAATTATGGAAATGTTACTTAACGGTTTAAGTACTAATCTAAAGCACTCATTTATCTAGGAACGTCTTTGATCCTCGTCAAATGCGCATCTCTGTACAGGGTAGTGGGATGTACATAAATAGGGTTGAAGGGTACAGGTATCTATGGTCTCTTGTTGATTTTTTTCTTTTTCTTTTTCTTTTGAAACTTATATTCTCCAACTGATTTTTGTTGACGATTATTCTAATTTCTTTCTCAGCATCGATCCAATTTACATTGATGACCCTCTTTTCCCCACAAATAATGTTGGGAGAAATTGCTTTCGGATCCATCAGTGCATTAAGGTCTGCTCGTTACTTGGCTTATTCGTTTTAGTCACTTTTCAGCTTTTTTATTATTTTCACAATTTTAAGTCACAATTCAAGTTTTTTTTTTCTTTTTCTTTTTGTCCCGTTATGTATGGCATACCAATTTGTTTGATTTGGTTTCTTTTGCTATCATGGTTAGATTTGCTTGTCTGTGACACCTGTAGTTGAACAGAACTGGCAAATTTGGTCTCTTGGTGACATTTATAGGCTTGGGAAATTGGGGTTGGAGGCTTGGTGCAAATATCTATTTGTAGGAGTTGTGTACTGAAAGTACAACTGTAAACATAATGAGAGGCTGCTTTAAGTCTTAACTTATGCTTTTTCTAGAATGCAAGGCGCAGGAAAACAATCTCGTGCCAGATCAGATCTTTAAAAATATCAATATAGATTGTTTCTCTTGCACATTTTAGTCCTTGTTCATTTGCAAACAGTAATTTTTTTACTGTAACCTAAACTACAAATTGATGAGATCTGAGATGATCGATATCTGAAATATTCACCATCATTTATTGAACTGCTTATTATCTTTTTGTTGTCGATGGAGTTTAATAGTTGTGGATCTTTCTTTTCCTTGGGGACCTTTCTTATCCCTTTTGTTAGTTTAAATTTTTGATCCGTTGATTTTATGTATTTACTGGTGGTAATAAATGATGAAGACCTAATAAAGCTATTACATGGTGCAGGCATTTGCTGATGCTTATTCCACGTTGGAAAATGAGTTAACCGGACTTCCCAGTAATGATGACTTGAATACCCAACCACCCTGTAAACTGCTTCCAAAAATTATTCCAAGTATTGGTCATTCAGTTGGTTCCTAATACTCTGAAGAATGTTCATATTTATTGGGGTATGTTGATTGTTGATCATAATGTATCGGATCTAGGCTTTAAGTCCTTTTCAGTGTGGTGATTTTACTCATTGCTCGTGCTTTCCTGCTTTAGTTACAGGTTGGTCTTTAGTGGGAGTAACATGGTTAGTGGAGTTGAAGTGCTGAACTATAAAGATCCCAACTTGTTATCATCCCGTGCCAGGTCTGGGGGAAGCCTTCGTAATTGAAGTAAAGGATGTCATTGACACTTAAGGTATATATTGGTCTGTCATGTGCATTGGTGCAAGTAGCATATCAAAGATTGTAACAGATGTTAATAATACTGAGATTAGCGATATAAAACATTTTTTGGGTGAAGCTTTCATAAGTAAGGCATTTCATTGACACGTAACATAGGGTATGAATTGGTCTGTCATGTGAATTGGTGCAAGTAGCACATCCAAGAATTTGTGACTGATATTAATAATTATGAGATTAGTGATATAAAAAACATTTGTTGGAATGAATAATGAGCTTGTTCATTAAAACCTAAGTATGAGACTACTTAGGGAGAAACAGATACTAAGATGTCTCTGGTAACATTAGAATAGGTGATGATTTAATATTGTATTTGATGCTTGTGACTTGCTGATATGTAGCTTCAAATTTATACCAGTGCAGACGTGCTTCGATCTTACCCAGTAAAAATAGATGCATTGGAGATGCTTGCTTAAGCAGCCTTGGTCTGACCTGGCCTTTTTTGTTATGGAGGCTTCCACTGCTGAATACCGATGTGGTAATGCTGCACCTCTAAACGTTCATTATTTAAATGGGTATGCTGGTTTTTGGACTTATGTATGTGGGGAAAAGGAAAGCCACTTGTTCACTGCATATGAATGAAAAGAGAGTATATTTAAAAATAGTTGCCAGAGCTTAGTACTTGGGTAGTTATAGACCTAGGATTGTTATCGGATCTTTTTGAAATATTAGTATAAAGGTAGTTCACGAGTTCTATAAAGTATGCAATGAGGCGCGGCAGCAACTCCCTCTGTCTCCCAAAAAGAAATATTCTTTTAGTTACCGTGGAGTTTTAAATTTTATTATAACCTGAAAAATAATCCCACTGACTTCATATTTTTATTACTTTCGCTTCCACTAATTGCATAGTCAATTTTTTATTTTATTTATATCTTGATATTGAATAAGGAATAAAAGTTTATAAAGTGTAGAGTGTAAAAGCGATTTTATGGTATGTTTTAATGGGACAGGGGGAGTATATGATTTTCATTAGGACAAATTGATGAACTAGTTGGATATGACAGGATATCGGCTGGAGTAAAATCTGTTAGTCACAAACCATATTTGCATTGATGAGTTGGTTTTAGTCTTGGTTATCTGTAATTGCATCACATGTTGTACTCCATTTTACAGAGATCTGAAACAGGGCAATACCTATCAAAGTTCAGTGCTAGAGAGTTTGTGCAGGCCTGGCTTTGGTAGTCAAGGTATTATTTTCGACATATTTTTGTGACGTTGTCAAGAAGACCTAGTCGATGTTTGATTTAGACCTCATTGATCTCCTTAGGTTGGCTTACCAGGGCCCAGGACTAAGATCCAGTTCCACCCTCAGTTTTTTGGAATACATATCCAACATGACATCTTGGATCTCTTGATGATATGAAGAACTGGATCAAACTTCTCCTCTGCAATTAAGAATATTGCTGAGAGGTTTTCATCCTCTTCCTTGGCCCAAAGGTGTTCAGATATCATATTTGGATCCAAGAGATGGAAAAAAATAATTATTATGGGTGCATATGTCCAATTGTTGCACCAGATGGCCAAAAAGTGTAATCATGGCAATGCATGCTTTAAGGTTGTATGGTTTGCTTTGATGTTACTCACTAGGTCTATGAAGTGTGATATTGGATTCAATCTTGTCAAGGGATCCCATTATCCAGATAGTTGTTTTGCAAATTCTCTATGGATGATGTTCATTTATACAATTTTATATTTATATGCCAGCAAAAATTTTAGTGGTACATCCACTTTTTTTCTGTAATGAATAGATCACAAATTTAATATACAAGCGCTCTTCTTTTGACACTCCTTTGCCTATTCACTTTCTATCTTTTGTATATTAGAAGAAAAGTCTAATCAAATTTGTTGCATTCCATTTTCTTTTTGAAGTGTACAATCCAATTTTGGCATAACAGAGCTAAAGCTAAAACAAATTTGAAATCCCATCTCATTGAACATCTATTTACCTTGATGAAAGTCACAATAACCTTAAAATAAAGAAGTATACAAGAGTTATAACAATACATGAAACTAAAACTCCCTAGATGAATGCTCACGAAGCTTGTTTTGGAGATCCAGCTGCTTAGGTAAAACAAGTTCAACTCCTTCTCCAACTTGTGAGAAATATCTTTCAAGCAAAATCTACAATTCAAATGAGCACATAATTGAATGTCACATAAAAGTAACAAGTAGATATTCCAGTAAACAAGGGTGAATATAAAATAGAGGCTGCTGAAAGCTCACCACTGCTGCATAGGCATCTGAGCTTCCTTGGCGAGCAGTGTTGCTCAGTCCCCTGAAACAAAGTTTTCGTCATACTGAATGCACATAATAGTGTATTTATGGAGCAACTACAATAGAAAGGGATTTTGTGGTTGGTGTGTCAACTTATAGCTATAAGAAGGAACGACATAATGAACCTACATGTCTATCATCCGATGAAGGCCCTCATAAGATGTCCCGTGCTCATTCTGCAAGTATACTCTCCAGCCTCTGATTTGAAATAAGTGTTAATTATCCAAACAACAGGGTAAACAGTGAAATAAAAGGTTAAATGAGCATGATAAATAACCTGCAAGATAACGTGTAGGCTGTATCATAACACGATAGACACATTAATGACATTGAAATTACGCAGAGAAGTGTAATTAATCTCAAAGCCAATGAAAAATATAACTTGAGGGTGCAACAGGAAGGTGGAGGCCTACGCCCTTCACACTCGCTCACTAACCGTTATTTGTTGAGTTCTCACCTGTTTAACCTTATTCACAGCTATACCACTTTCTATACTTTCATGATATAATGTAAAGCTCGGGAAGTAAACCAATATTAGCTCCACGTAACTAAACCATAGCAAATTCTAGCCAGAAAATCAACAAACCCAAAAACACACTTCTGACCTTCTCTAATTTTGATTCACAAACTTCACACCATCTACCCAACATATCTATAGTTAAACACGCGTGCCCCAGCGTGACATCCCAGACATGGAGAAAAGGATAGGTATCATGTGTTACCTCTCAGCAGCTCGAACTGCAAACCGACCAGCAACACTACGAACTTTATTCGATTGTTCCGTCTCTTTCCCATCAACTGATACAGGAAGTCCTACTATGAACTCATCAACCTCCTACATTTCAAAATCCATAAAAGTTTTATACCCCATAAACCAAAATCAAAATGCAACTCTATCATAGCATACTTACTGAAATGAAACCAACTTTGAAAACCACATAACCAGAAACCATATCAAATGTACTATTTCCACACACAAAAAACACAAAGGGTAATGTAAGAAAATAAAATCAGCAAAAGGGCTGGCTAACCTACTTTGTTTAGAGCAATATCGAGAATGCGGAGCTCCAGCTTCTGGCCCTTCAATTCAAGGACCTAAAGCTCCAATTCATTAGCAAAAAAAAACTCGAAAACATACAAAGGGGCAATTTTGACGAGCACATATACACTTACAGTCAAAGGACGAACAACGAAGCCTTTGCTGATGGCGAGGCCGGTGCGGGAAGAGCCCAGGTCAATTCCCAGGCTGAACCCACCTCTCCACGAGGAATCTTGCTTCCTGCGGCGTGCATTTGGCGGGAATTCATCTTTTAATGCCAAATTTGCAGCTTTGCCGCTGTGCAGAAACGGTAGGGATTGGGCTATGGTGATGGCGCTGGTCATAGGGTGCGTTTGGCTTGGCTTTTTTGCCACTTTGCTTTTAAGGGAAGCCCATTTTGGCGTTTGGTACGGAAAAAAGAAGCAGCTTTTGAAATAAAAAGTGGAAGCTGCTCTGACCAGCTTTTGCTTCTTAAGAAAGCAGGCGCAATCTCTTCCGCCGATGAAGCCGTCGCCGAGTACCTTCCGAGAACGCGCAAACCCCCAAAGTGGGCTCTCGACTCTGTCCCTTATCCCAGAACCAGAACCAGAACCGGTCGTCGGAGCCGTTGATTCTGAGCTCGCTCACTCACTCCAACTAAGGCGCAGTTTGCTGCAAAAAGTTAGCTCAGAGGAAGAAATGTTTTTGAGAAGACTAGCAGCTCAAGCTTCGGCTCATTACCGACGTCGCCGCCTTCTTCCGGCGAGGCCGGAAGTATGGTTCCCCTCTCTTTATAGTTCAGACGGGCAACCTTCACTGAGTCACGTAGATGACTCAGGCGATGCTCCGTCATCCGCCGCCAAAATCTCAATCGATCGATCGTGATTGTGTAACCCATTTGGTAAAAACAAAGTTTGTTTCTTTTCAGAGAAAAGTTTGCATTTTCACTTATCTTGTTAGATTTTAGCTTCATTAAAATCAAATGTGTCAAATGATAGTTTAAGGTTAGCGTTGTTTGCTTTGAAATGTGCAGAGTAGTTGCATAATCTGACTCCGGACTCGGAGCTGGTGAAGCGTTTGGAAGAGATCATCAAGTTCAGAGGCCGTCCGATAACGCTTGCTGAGTACGCGCGTGGAGGATGTTTTCAGAGCTCAGGGTGATTTCGTTACCTCTCCTGAAGTCATCCAGATGTTTGGCGAGGTAGGGCATTGAGTTGGCACGTTATTACATACTGATAACATAGGTTTTTATCACATAATGTTGATCATTGGATGATAGCTTGTTTGTTGTTATAATGTATTATGTGTAGATGATTGGTGTGTGGGTAATATGCACTCGGGAGCAAATGGGATGGCCGAAGGAAGTGAATTTGATTGAGCTTGGACAGGGAAGTATGAGAAGTTGAAGTGCGAAGGTAGTGAGGATAAGCAAAGTGTAAGCACTATGACCGGAAGTCCATGAGTTTTATGATGCACTGCATGTTCATCAGTTTCAGGTCTGTAACCCGTTTATCACTTTCTTTGATCATTTGGGCTATAGAGCCAAGATTTGTTTGCTGTGAATCTCGGCTATAAGTTCCTACTGTCCCTTGTTAATGTAAACCTATTTGGTTGCTTACTTGATTGTACTGAGCTCTTCATAAAATCGTCTCTATGCAAAACTGTGTCAAGAGTTGCTAAATAGCTTTAGGAGCCTACATCCAAGGTTAATTGAGTTGAGCTAAATTCTTGAACCTGGATGATAATAGATGCATGCTCACTTCTGTAATTATTAGGTATTTACTTGAAGCAATAAGGCAACTACTCATGTTGATGATTTTCATGCCTTTTATGCAAATAGATATACGATCAAAGCTCAAGTTTAGTGACGATCCTAACTTGACGCTAATAACCAAAACTTCAACAATGACGATCCAAACGTCAAAGATGGTGACCCAAACGTCAGTACCGACAATCCAAACGTAACGGTGATTCAAAACTCAATATTGATGACCCAATACTCAATATCGTTGACCCAAAACTCAATAATGGTGACCCAAACGTCAATGCCGACACCCAAACATCAACACTAATGATCTAAAGCTCAATTATAGGAAAATTGAGAGAGTACCCATGATGTTTGTTTTCTTACTTACGAAACATATTTTTTTTTTGAAGGATACTAAAATGCATATTGAATACATGTTGACAAATCGATCAAAAATTCTCATAATTCCAAAACAAATATGAAATCAAAAAATGAATATGGAAATTGGTTCCAAAAAGATAATTAAACACCCCATAATCAAGGTTGTAATTGAGCCCCACATGAGAGGATATAAAGAGCATGTTCTAGGACTTTGGGAACCCTTGAGCATGAGATATTCCTTCTTTATGCTTCCTTTGTATAGTAGATTATCATGTGTGTACTGTGTTGGTTTATTTATGGAAAAAGAAAGTGTTTTCCATGCTTTCCTAATCTCAATTTGGAAGATTCTAAGGTAGATTCCCCACTTCCGGCGCACGAATCATCCGTTCCTTACATCCCAGATCCTATTCCGTTTCTAGCATCTCACAACCTGACGGTCAACTTTTAAGAATAGGGATTTTTGGATATGTATACGGTTAAACATTATCCATTTAAAGATATGTTTTTGAGTAAAATTTTGATGTGAGAGTTTTTATGAGTGATTGACCTACTTTACTTGTGTTTGTAGTGTTGCAAATATAGGAAATCCATGATTTACAAGGTGGATTATACTTGGATCTCTAATTCCCAGTTTGTTAGAATTTGTTGAACTGAACTGAATTAAATTGAACTAAAATGAAAATTAACGTATTGAAAAAAGAATAAGCATGATGTACTGAATAAACCTGAATTCATCAAATTACATTTCACTGAGCTGAACTGAACTGAATTGAACTAAAATGAACTAAACTGAATTGATTAAAAAAAAATATGAGTATGGAAGTTATGGTCTAAATCCATAATAGTATGGAAGTTATGAGTTTGATTGACAATGTGATATAGTTATCTTTGTAATAGTCTAGTTTAATCTGATGTTAATTCTAGTGTATCGCTACGGGACAAATCAAGTACCATGAAAATAATGTGAAATTCAACGCAACATCAATTATAATACATTACCAACATCAATAAAATATTAGTGTTGTCAATCCTAACCTGAACCCGACAAACCCGACACGACCGAGCCAACCCGATCTGACACGTGACCCAATTATAACACAAAAATTTTTAGGTTGAACACGACCCGACCTCGACCAGAAAAATAAGTTTGACCCGATAAATTCTGACCCGAACCCGACCTAAACCTGAACCCAGCCTAACCCGAACCCGACCTAACACAAACCCGACTAAGATTTTATGTTTGATTATTAAACCTTAGTTGTTAATTATAGGACGTTAAGTAATTAAACTAGTTAAATTAAGTAATAAAACTATATTTAGTTAGTATTTATAAAAGAGAATGTCTCTTGACAGACTACGACAAATATTGATCTTCTCACTTTCAAACATGATCTTTTACATATTAAGTATGATCATGTGTATTATTGTTGATCTTCTCGCTTTCATATATCAACACTGATCATTTACGTATTAAGCATGACTATTCAGTGAAACCGATTTAGAATTTGTCTTCATAAAAATTTAAGTAAGATTTAATTTTTTATACTTATTTTAGTTAGTATATGTAGAAATCTAAGTTAGTGTCAACTTACCATGTTCAACCCTTAGTTTTTTTGATAAAATTAACTCGTTAATAATTTATTATATATTTTTAACAATAATAGTGATAATGACTGAAATTTTTACCCTAACTAACTAGAACTAAAATTTTGATCAACTCGATCTGAATTAACACGATTAATAATAATGATCCAGCATCAAAAATTTGTTCTTCCCATATGTCAGTCTTGTGGATTATAGTTTTACTTAATCCGACTTAATCTGACAAACAAGTCTAACCCGACCCGACCCAACCTGACAATTAGCGCTGACACGAATTTAACACGACACGACCCGATATTAATGAACATCATGTCACGATCCCGGTGATCGATGACCGGAAAATACAGAAATGCCGCCGGTGCGGTTCCGATTAATCGAGAAATGTAAAAAATGCAGCTAAAGCTAACCGTTTCAATACAATTGTGATCTTATCCAAAGATACCCTACAATCTACATCTTTCCCTCTTTTATACTGATAAATCCCTAACAGAAATGGATAAACTGGTATAACCGTTTTAACGGCTTGAATAGCCGTTGCTGCCACCGTCGACCAGACTTCCTTCATTGATTAATTGCCATCCAGCCCCTTGACTTCGCATAATTGGCCATTGACCCTCTGGGATCCTGACATTCCCTCCTCCTTAACTTCAAGCTTGTCCTCAAGCTTTGATAGCATAAGAAATTTGTAACAGCTCCAAGCAAGTTGAGAATAATAATGCTAACCAGTTGATCACCTTGCAGGCAATATATTGAATTCCTGAAGAAAGTTGCAGCAACCCTTTGTTGACTTCTTGGACATAATGTTTTGTCAACTTCTGGGAGAACTTCGTTGGCATGAATTCTGTAGGAATGAAAACTGGTATTCTGCAAGGTAACATAAAGACCACTCCTCACATGCATTGCAACGTACAGAGCTCGGAGGTATACGACAGCCGCGTATATTGCAGATTTTAATTGAGCTCCAGCTTTGCTAGCTTCCAAATCCACATTCTTCTCTGTACCTCCTCTGAATGTCGTCACATTTATACCCCAAGGCTTCGGAAATGTAGTGAATTGTGTGCCAACGATCTGGTTCAAGCTTAATGATCCCAAGTTATCACCACATAATTCAGATTCCTCATAAGCTCCCAAAGTCTCGAGACTCAATATGCTGCAACACCTTTTCTGCTTTTCCTCCAAGCTTGAGCAATGACGAAACTGATTCTGGGAATTCCTTCGAATGAAATCCTGAAGTAGTAAATTTCTCCATGCAATATGCCATTGCAAAATGATCAGTACACCTTTAATCCTTGCTTCCAGAAACCTCTTAAGAGAAGCTGCTGAAATTTTCTTTGTTACTTGCATAGCACAAAGTGTAGATCTTCTTAGGACTTCAGATGTTTTAGTGCAGCATTGCACTCCCCAGAAACACACAAAATGGAATGGCTCAACATAACCGTCTTGCATGATCAGAATTTCCCTTCTTAAGCAGCTTAACCCCAAGCTACAATATGAAGATATTGAGAGCAAACCAGTTCCAGAATAGTTTGAATCAGAGATAACACCAACCAACTGATTCGTTGTTACAAGATACTTACAGCACACCATCTCATCGACAAGAACTCCAGTTCCACCCTTGAATGTTGTTGTGTACACATCCCATCGAAAAGAACTCCATTTACTCCCAACGGATTTGACAGATTTGACAGTCGAAAGAACCAACACAACTGCATCAATCCCTGCTTTTATCCTTCTCATTTTATAGACCTGATGAACTTGTTCCAGGCTGAGCAATAGCATCAATGGAGTCTCCACTGAATAAGTGGTTGAATAAGTGGCTGCCGCAAGGGTCTGAAGACACTCCTTACCAAAGTTCTGAAGCTGCATCCTCAGCTGAAATGTGAGTACCTTAACTGGCATTGGCATTCCCTCCCTGTTATCTTTGAGCTTGGCCTCAAGCTCATGAAAAACGAAATAGAATACTGAACTTACAAAGCACTCTCGTAGTTTGTTTTCAGAAACTCCGAACATGGTTTTCAGCTGAGCAAGCTTATTTAGAAGTCTGCTGTTCTTTTCCTTGAACTCCACCAGTATGCAATGGAATTCCCTTGAATCTGCAGCTACGGTAATCATTGAAACATACAAACAGGGAAGAATGCAGCAACGTACCCGAACTAACCAAGGTGCAGGTAACATAGCATTGCCGACATTTATGAAAACTGAATTGTTCCATGCAATGAGCCATTGCAAAACACTATGAACACCATGATTCACCATTCCTTTCTGTTGGACTGCATTTTTGCCTTCCTGAATACCTCTCATTCTTGTCAGAGTTCCGTTTCTGCTTTGGACAGCTGCTCCAAATTTCAATGTCTTCATTAGTATTGTAGCTCCATGGTGCAGTAGGAGTTCAAGAAACAATACCATATTCTCCACTATAAGCCAAATAAAAACTTTAAATGGCTCAAATAATTTCATATCACGCTGATCAAGTTCAGACTCAAATTTCAGCTCCAATATAGAATTGATGTTCTGTTCAAATTCATTTGTCATCCACTGGATGATTCTCCACTCACATCCATACCCCAACATATGTAAAACTGATGCAAAACTGATGAGAAACACATATGTTTGTTTATTGATAATCACACTGGGTGGAAATGGTAATAACAAAGTCGCCAACGAGCCTGTGTTCTGTTCCTGAGCTAGCAAAGTCTGAGAATGATCTAAATTCCACTCAGATTCACCATTGTGATGCCTTTCTGTAAGTTTCTGAAACGTGCTCTGCAAGACACGGATGTCCCTCATCCTTATTAATGAGCTTGAACTTCCAAAGTAACTCCTAAAAATGTCCGGATCAAAGTAGTTTGCAGAATCCATAAACAAACTCGAACAATCCTCAAACCATTCTCTCAGAACACGACAACTGAGATCAGACTTTTGTAAAATTAATCTAAGATGCCAGATGTTAATTCTTCCCTTGTAACAGGTTATTAGTTTAACCCATGGCAGAAACATATCTTGACTTCTAACTAAGGAACTTTCAAATACATCTCCATGCTGCTCAAGATTTCCCAGATTCCTGTCCTTATATGAACTCATGTAGAACTCTCCAATACTACCTGAGTCATAGCATCTTACAGATGTACCAAATTCGCTGCTGGCATCATTACTCAGAGGACTTTCTAATACCCCAGATGTTCCAAATACTGGACTCAATTCCACAGATCTTACAGAACTAGATACAACCTCTATAGAATCAGTATAAGTACAATTGTCTTTATCCTCTAGTTCCTCATCAAACACAGTAGATGAACTACTAACAATCTCAGACTCATCATAATTTTCATCCATATTATCACCATCAGTCACTAAAATGCATGAATCACTCGAATTATCCATTTCCTTATCAAATAAAACTGAAACATACTCCAGTATCCCCGGATCATAGCACCTAACAGATTCAGAACCACATTTCACACTCTTAAATTCTGCTACTTCAGAACACTCAAACAATCTAGCACTTTTCAGCACATACTCATCAACATTCTCTAGATAATAAGGGTCAATAACATTCATATCTTCACTTTCACAGCCTATGTTGTCAATATATGTGGAGTCCAAATTCAAGTACTGATCAATCAATGACTTGAAGTGATTTTCCTCATCAACTCCAAATCCAGAATCATTCTTATATCTAATGGAATCAGAATCATCCTTGTCTGACCTAAATTCTACATCATAAACTGGATGTGTAACCTCTTCCATATCATTATCACAACACAAATTCTCACAAAACATCTCACATATTCCAGGGTCAAAACACACAGACTCACAATCATTGCTTTCAACATATATATTCATCTCCCGAGGCAAATAAGCAAGTAGAGCATCACATGATTTAACTACTCCATATTCTAGAGAACTTTTAGTATCCAACTGATATTCATCACATTCAGAAGAAATCTCATTCATGTTACTGCACTCCAAAGAACTACCATAAGAAAAACATCTCAGTTCATCAGACAAACTCAACATTTCACCACTCTCTGAATTTGCTAAATCAGTCCCTTGAATACCAGGATCATAACAAGTATCATGCTCAGAAACTTTTGCAATATCACCCAAAACATTCTGATTATCAAATTCATCAATTACCAAAGCTCTATCCTTCGAGTCATTATCCATAAAATCCAAGAACTCTCCGGACTTTATATCTAATGAACTCACAGACTCAAACATCTCGGAGGAAGTCTCAGATTTACCTCGCGGTTGCAGCGTGTTCTGCTTGCTGGAGCAAACCACGGTGATAACCTCTTCTTCTCGAACCGTCTTTCCTTTGTCCTGCAGCGACTGAAACTTCACCACCAGATTGCGCACATCCTCGCACGCCGCCTTCGACTCCTCTCGAGCGACTCTCAAATCCTCGCGCGAAGACTTGGATTCCTCTCGCACCGCCTGGACTTCGAGGCTGTTGTGGTCAAAGTAGCGATCGAGTTTCTCCCCGAGCTCGACGAAGACTCCGAGCTCCTCTTCCCGTTTCGCATTGAGAACCGTCTCGCTTCCAGTCACCCACTGCGCCTCCCATCCGGCGATTCGCGCATCCATCTTGGCCATGAGATCCTCCCACGTATTCTCCCTTTGTTTCTTATTCCGAGTACCGTCCGCCATGATTCATTCCGAGGAGCGATTGCTCTGATACCACTTTGTCACGATCCCGGTGATCGATGACCGGAAAATACAGAAATGCCGCCGGTGCGGTTCCGATTAATCGAGAAATGTAAAAAATGCAGCTAAATCTAACCGTTTCAATACAATTGTGATCTTATCCAAAGATACCCTACAATCTACATCTTTCCCTCTTTTATACTGATAAATCCCTAACAGAAATGGATAAACTGGTATAACCGTTTTAACGGCTTGAATAGCCGTTGCTGCCACCGTCGACCAGACTTCCTTCATTGATTAATTGCCATCCAGCCCCTTGACTTCGCATAATTGGCCATTGACCCTCTGGGATCCTGACACATCACATGACAAACTTTTAAACGGCCTCACAAGAGCCCTTTCTCTTAGAATATTTTCAACCTAACCAAATCTATTAAAGCCCTGTTTGCCAAAACTTATCTGTATATCAGTTCAGTTCAGTTCAGAGAAAATGCAATTTGATGAAATTCAGGTTAATTCAGTCATGCTCATTCCATTTTTCAATACATCAATTTTCAATTCAGTTCAGTTAAGTAGAGCAAGAAATAAGCTTTAGAAAATAGGGCCTAAATTAGAAATAAATGTTGATCCGACTTAACAATAAATAGAGTTTATAAAGTGGGAAGGTCCAAATAAATAGATTAAATTGTTTTTTATAGCCCCAACTTTACTCATTTGGGCAATTTTTAGCCCCAACAATAAAAGTGTCTAATTCTTAGCCCCAACATTGTAATATTATCTCTTTATAGCCCCTTGTCATAAGGCCGTTAAAGTTTCAATTTTTACTGCAAACCTCCGGGGCATTTTTGTACTTTCCCTCCCATTAACCCAATTAGGCGAAGTCCAAGCACAATACTCCAAGAACTCCACATCGTGCCACCACTGCTCAAGGGTGTTAGAGATTCTAGATCCGTGCTTCACCTCTGCTCGTTGAGCGATTAAACTACTGGGTTTTCGAACCGTGCAATCGAGCTGCCGTCGTCGCCGGACCAAGGTATGAATTGAATTAGAAGTCTCCATATACACATTGAACTGAAATTGACTGATTATTTATTTGAATTATAGCTTATGGATGATACGAATGGGATGAAGATGATGAATTTGGTGGTGCAGAGCACATTCAGGACCACTGTGGTGCAGAGGATCATTATTAGGCCATCTTCTTGTTTTGCAAGTGCAAAATGAAATCTCAAGAAGCAGACCAAATATGACCGATCCACCTCCAATTCCTGCTCATCTGCATCGAGCTCCGCCCGACGACCTGCCCGAGCTCGACCTCGCCGACCGTTTCATCTACATCTTCGAGGGCACTACCTCGACACCGTTTGAAATGTCCCGGTTGAAAATCAGTTGATTTAATTTTTTGACGAGTGGAGATGAAGCGGATCTAATTAAAATCTCTAAAACCTGCAGATCAGAATGTTTACGGAGACGGGTGTCAAATGAAAACTTAACGGAGGGGGGTAAATAAGGTATAGGGAAAAGTACAAAAATGTCCCTGGAATTTGTTGTAAAACATAAACCCTAACGGTGTTATGACGGAAAGTGGCTAGGGGCTATAAATTGATCATACTATTATGTTGGGGCTAGGAATTAGTCACTTTTATAGTTGAGGCTAAAAATTGCCCAAATGAGTAAAGTTGGGGCTATAAAAATCAATTTAATCAAATAAATATAGGCCGGTGAAACACCAAACGTGACATGAAATAAAAAGTCATGCATTTATAAGTTACCGCACCAATGAAGAAACAGAATATGCCCAGAATTATTTTGAATGCTAATAACGACTTCTCCCAATACCCACCTTTTTCCCAACTGCCACTTCATCACGCCAAGCATATGCTCTCCAATTATTCTAATCCCACATTTCCACTAATCCCAAATCCCAAATCTCCCAACATATATATATATAAATAAATCCCCCATAAACACACTCCTACAAAAAAAAACACTCGAAAAATTTGTTCAGCCGCACGGTGGCCGGAGATCGGCGGTGATCGGAAAAGGCACGATGAAGTTCGGGAAGCGGCTGAAGCAGCACATGGAGGAGACGCTGCCGGGGTGGGAGGACAAGTATCTCAACTACAAGGATTTGAAGAGGCTCATCGCCGCCGCTGTGGCGGCGCCAGCGCTGGTGTCGCCGGACCGGGGGTCGTTTGAGTTCGGGAAGGCCGAGGAGGAGTTCGTCGTGCTGTTGAACAACGAGATCGACAAGTTCAATGCCTTCTTCATGGAGCAAGAAGAGGATTTCATCATTCGCCACAAGGTATTATTATTTTTAGTTTCATGTTTTTTCTTACTACATTTCATTTGATTAATGTTTATGAAGTTATCTTTATAATTATGAATACAAAGTTTGATAGTGATTTTTAAGTGGAGATTAAAGATATCATAAATGATTTATGTAGTGACTGATTAAACTATAATTTATCTGCACGTAATATATGTAGTCAACATCATACTTCATTTTTATTTTTCTGCCTTATCATAAGATCTTTTAAAAATGACTTTATATAGTTTAATCATGTGCATGTGTTATCTTGTTTTTATATGTATATTTCAAAAATATGAAATTTTGTATGATACATCTATATAATTATTTTGAATTAGAAGATTTTGAACACACTTACAAATCTTGTTACTAATTTTTCTAATGACCAAATGAAGGTCAATTTTCACTAAAAAGTCTAGTCAAGGGATAAAAGAGTAATATAGTCAATAGACATGTGGGCCCTACGAGCTTTCTTTTGGACCAAGACAAAGTCCACATTGCACTCTTTCTCGTACTTGCGTTGGTAAATTCAACATGGTTTCTTTTAAGGAATATTCATTGGAATAATGCCAATGGCATAGTTTTAGTTCAAGAAATGCATGCAAATGGGAATTGAAAATTGAAATCATCCAAGTCTATTATACAGTACTATAAGAACAACAATCTAAAATTATACTATAAAACCTTTTAATTTTTTTTCAATTTTTTTTAACACAGTTCATTTTCTGGCTCTCATTTTCTAATTGGATACCGTACGTTTTCGTGCAATTTTGGAGAACAGGAATTGCAGCAAAGAATCCAGCGAGTAATAGAGGAATCAAGAACGCCATTAAAGCTGGATCACAACGAGGAAATGAGAGAAATCAGAAGAGACATTGTTGATTTCCACGGTGAAATGGTGCTTCTCATCAACTATAGCAACATTAACTACACTGGTAATATTATTCACGATTTTATTCAGATAAATTTTAATCGTAGTTTAAAATCAGCTATTTATCTAATAAAAACCAACTCATCCATTTATACGGGCCCTTTACCTATATCACTTTTAGTGCATCTGCGAATGTATGATGGTGCAAGGGATAGCAAATTATTAGCATCCTTAAATTTATTTATGCTATTTTATGAGTTAAAATTTTTAAATTTTACCCTACTACTTTATTAAAATTACTTGTAATAAAATTATAATATTATCCCACACCTCTCGTAATCCTGGATCTTGCCTCTGATGTTATAGGGTTGGCTAAGATCTTGAAGAAATACGACAAAAGGACCGGGGGATTTTTACGGTTGCTCTTCATCCAAAAGGTGCTCCAAGAGCCCTTCTTCACGACCGACCTCATCTCGAAGCTCATCAGAGAGTGTGAAACCGCCATAGACTTCCTATTTCCGGCAACGGCGGTGGCAGAGATGGGGAGGAGGGACACTAGCTTGGCCATCGCCGGCAGCGGCGGGATTTTCCGGAACACGGTGGCTGCTCTAATGACCATGCAAGAAATTAGGAGAGAGAGCTCTACTTATGGCCGTTTTTCACTGCCTCCTCTCAACTTGCCGGATTCCGACCATATAAATCAATCTCTCCGGCTTGTTTCACCCATTCCGATCCTCATACCCATTCCTTGATTACTATGTGCTGAATTATTATTATATTAATATTATGTACTTGGAAGTTGGTTAGTTAATTAGAAATTATATATATCTTGCTAGGAACTGATATTGAATATCAATATTTCATTTTGGCTTTAAATTAGCTGTTCGTGGCCATGGTGGGTACGTATTGATCATATACGTGAAATTTATATTTTAAAAAATTAAAATTTTACTTGAACATGTATAATTATAATCCTAAACATTGATTTTATTCACACCTTTTGAATATTTTGCATTACATACACATGCATGCAGGCTGATCACAGCTATAAGAATAAAAAGGCAATCTTATGATATACAATATCATCGTCGAAATATGAAAAACAAATTGGGATATCAATTTTACTGAATTCGCTATTTGCATGTCCGCCTTGCTCTTGCAGGTCTTGAAAATGACTAGTTTACCCTTGATTGTTGGCCGGCCTACTAATGTACCATATTGATTGTTTACTCAAAGAAATTCCAAGTAAAAATTAATACATGATACTCATACATGCACGAGTAATATTGACCTGCAATTAGCCATACTCTTAATTTTAAGAGTAATATCTCAAGTGGAAACTGAAACTAAAAGTTTTGTCAGACAGATTCTTGTCAGCTTCCACCATCTCAAAATCAATCACTCCGCCATGATCCGGCCGGCAACTCCGTGATGCCAGTTTTTCATGCAAGATCCTCGCTAACTCACAGCTCATGAAATCCACCAATCTTATTATCCGAGGCCGGCAAATCAAAAACAAACAATCAAAAATCAAACTTGCACAAGACTCTAGATCTGCAAACCCCACCAAAGAAGAACGCAGTGAAAACTCCTTAATCCTGTGAATCGGCCGGATCACTGAGTCTGCAATAACTCGACGCGCCGCTTTATCAACGTAACCTACTCCACCACTAAACACAACAGAAACTGAAGTTTTAGACTCATTCAATGCAGCCAAGAACTTGTGCAATTCCAGGAACCATGACGCGTCCAGCCTCGTTAATTTCCACTCAGTGAGTTCGATACAAGAACTCCACACGCCCGAGTTGCCTGTGAATGAAAACTTGGGAAAGGCATTGCAACACATCTTATGGCATTTGAAGTAAGCAAGGTTAGGCACGTCAAAACACGCTTCCAACAATGCATCATTAATGACTATCTTCATTTTCTTGACCGACGCGCTTGATAAACTGAATTTTTCCACTCCGGTAATTCTCTTCATTTCGAGGGATAAATTTTCGAGTACCGGAAATTTACTGGCAAAGTTGGTGAAAAGATGTTCATAGACTGCTCCGGATTTCAGCTCTAAACTCTTGAGATTTGGGTATTCTGCATCGCCCAGATCAATGTTGCAGGTTGAAAGACAATATATGGATTCCAAGTTTGGCGTTGTTCTTCCATCCACTTCCAAACGTTGATCCACACATAACATCATGTTCAAATGTTTAAGGTTTCGAAGATTGGCAATCTTTGCGGTAAAAAAACGGGTGAAAAAGTGGGAATGAACCTTGAGGTTTTCGATTGCAGGGCAGCCCATAATCATGTTTTCAAACACTTCTTCTTGTTCAATCACACATTTATCATCAATGCTAAGCCGCTTGAGATTTGGCCAAAAAACTACTCTCTGCGGATTCATTAACCGGCAGTTTGTCAGTTGTAAATCCACCAATGAATCGACTTCGAAAACAGCTTGTGGTAAAACATGATCAGAAGCGCGTTCTTTAAAGCTTATGCGAAGGGTTTTGAGGCCCTTTTTGGCGGCCAGTTCGATGCATTGATGATAAAGCTGATCATGACCATGATCATCATCCTCATTACGTGTTTGGACTTTAAGAATGAAGGTTTCCAATGGAATATTTTCTCTATAGTACCTGCTTAGGGTGGAAACAACGTAATTGAGTTCTTGTCTGTTATAAAGGTAGTGTGAAGATAGATTGAAAATCAGGGTTGGACGATTTTGCAGAATGTTGAAAATTTGCTTTGATGAAAGACTTAATCGAATAGCTTCTTGGTTTGTGATGTTCTTAGAGGCAATCGAAAAGATGTGAAAAACAATATCTTCCGGGAGATATGGTAAAGGATTTGGGTACCTAATCTTCATCGTTGCCATGGACATAATAATTAGCTAGTAATTCTTTTTACATAGCATAAATAGATAGAAGAAGATATATATAAATTATTTGATCCCTCCAATTCCAAGTAGCAAAAGGACGTTCTTCCTGTTTCCATATTTAAAAACGAATTCCACTAGCTTTTTTTCCTGATTACTTTATATATATATATTGAAAGGATACCGGCCTAAATAACATGTTTTATAATTTAATTCCCAATTCAGCATTCTTGACTGCTACCTAAGCATCTTATCTACTATATATAAAAGCGTACAAAAAGTTTACTCCGGCCTATCCGATGCCTGGTACCCGGTCATTCCTTTCGTTATTCTCCTTTAGCGCCGCCTTTTTTCTCCTCCCTGCTCCACCCATGTTTCACCGTTTCTTCCGGTCACCCTTCCCTAAATCAGTGTCTTCTCCAATTTGGCCCTACCTGTTCTGGGCTGCCTTTGACTACCGCTGTGACGCAACTCGCAAGCCGCGAGGTGGCAACTTCTGGAGTGGAACCTGTCTTGTTCTCCTTTGATCTAAAGGTGACTCCCCTTCCATGACCTATATGTATCAATCAATTTACTTCAGTTACATATCTACGCTTCTATTTCAGGTATAATTCCTCAATTTAGTTTCTGCCCACAACGTGCTCGACAAAATTCCTTTATGAACGCTTTTCGTTGTTCAATATTATCAGTTTTTTTTTTCCTTTTCCTGGCTTTTTGATTCTGTATTCATTTTTTTGTTGACTAATTAAGAGGTAAAAGTTGAGATTTGTGTACTGAAGCGCAGAACAAGATGATGGCACAAAAGAGGATCTACATCGCATGTACTATGATGCAGGTTTGCAATTCTCTCATTCTGTTTAATGACATTAAAGAAAACAGTTGATTAATTGACATGGAGGTGAGGAGTTAAGTAAAAATGGGAGGAACTCTTGTGAAATTAAAGAGGTGATGAATTAAGTTTGTGAATTAATGGGATGAGTTAAAAATGAGATGGAGGTGAGGTGGCAGATGAGGTGTCCTGCCACATGTCAACAAGAGAAGTATGTTTTGTTAAAAACTCTTGTCTTCTTATATATATAGTTAGATATATATATATATATATATATATATAAATGTATATAACTAAATTTATATTCCCTTTTGCATTTAATTCTGAAATTAATTAAGGTAATTAAAATCAATTACGTGTTCAAATTCTTGGCAACCGAAAATCTTTGTCCATCCGTCCATTGACACTTCTAATTGGAATCTCATTTATTTCCTATAATAAAATAATGAGAATTTTTTAAAAGTAAATACTCCTTAATTAAAAGTAAATACTCCTTAATTAAATGGAAAAAAAAATTTGAAGGCAAGAAAGCAAATAAAGTGCGGTGATTGGGGAAGTTCAATTTAATTAAACAACTTTCTCATTATATAAGAGGGTCTTACTTGATTTAATCCCTCCTCCATTATTTATATTGACCTTCACTACTAAAAATGAGCGTAGAGAAATTAACGGGCCATTCGTGGAGATGGAGCCGCCGGACCAACGGCCGGTGGAATACTTGCCGGAAGAGATGGTAATGGAGATCCTTAAAAAGGTGCCGGAATCTGCTCTGTTGAGATTTAGCCGCGTCTGTAAAAGTTATGGAGTTATTTGGTTATCAAGATAAAAAATCCTTACTTTGGTGAAAGACATTTGGACAACCTTATCAAATTCTGCAGTGATCATCGTCATCCAACTGTTACGACGTCCGACAGGAAGACTCGATATTGACCAACAAAATGCTGCCTCTTTTGTCCCCTCACACCAATCCACGTCTGGTGGCATGCAATGGAATCATCTGCTTAGCAGATGTTCGTGATCCCAGATATTATCCATCAGCTGAAAATCTATCAGATAAACGTGATGTTCACTTGTATAATCCCATAAGCGGTGAAAATCTAAAACTTCCGTTTCCTTTCAAGTCAACCAACATATTCGGGGTAAAGTTGGGGTTCGGTTTCGATGCGTCTTGTAATGACTACAAGGTCATCATGATCGAGAGAGATGTTCAGATTTTCAGACTCAGCGCGAGAAGTTGGAGTAAACTTGACGTCAAACGAAAAACAACTAGCTGGGCAAGCATGCATCATGGAGGAGTGTTTGTGAACGGCTTCTTACATTGGCCGTTTACTCTGTATGGAGAGCTACCGATGATGGCTACTTTCGACTTGGAAACCGAGACATTTGGGGAGATGCATTATCCGCATCATCATCGCCCGTGCTGGGAGTGTCTGAGCGAGTTGGATGACTCGCTTGTGGTTTGCTCTCGTGCCGGTGCGAAGATTGAAGTGTGGGTGATGAAGGAACATGGCAAGAATGAGTCATGGACAAAGACATTTTCGGTTGATTTTGCTATTCCGTTAACGAGAGTTCTTTCATTTAGGGTTCGAAATAGGAGCCTAGAAGTTCTTGGGGTTTATGAATGTGCGATTTATGAATTCGACAAGCAACATGCGGTAGCTTGGCTCACTGAGGGGGGAGAATGCACAACATTGTTCGGTTTAGGGTTAGGGTTTAGCTGTAGTTATGTCGCTTTCCGACCCAGTCTGGTTTCTCTTTTGCCACAGCCTGCTGGGATTTGAATGCTGATGGGAAAGAGAAGATTATAATATGATTCAAGTTTTCTATGTAAGCTTTAATATATAGACAACTTTGACTGCTAATATCTTTACTTAAGTATGTAAATTATTTTTGAAAAATGCATTATTTTAAAATATATATTATTATGAATCCAACAATATATTACATGATACTAATCTAGCATATAAACTAATAGATATTAATGGTTAAAGTTGTCTCTGTTTGACTTTGGAAAGTCAAACTAAGACACTTTGGCTGGGACGGAGGGAGTATGGCCTAATTTCGACCATTTCTAGCTGGCTACTACCATCGATTCCATGTCTTTTTAACTTCTTCTTTTTTAACGTGTTATCATTTCAACGTCCTGTAAAACGTCTAGAATCGCTTGATACAAGGAACGGGGTGGAGTAGACCACGAATTAAGTAAATTAACACTTGACTTAGCAAAATCAGCTAGTAAGTGAGCCGATGAATTTTCCAAACGTGGCACCCAAAAAGGTGAATCCAGGCCTAACATAAGAATCTGGCTCTTGATTTCATCAACCACGGGAGCAACCTCCAATGTGCATGCAATATCCCCTCGAATTATCTGAACAAGCTGCAAACAGTCACCAACGAGAATGGGAGGAACAGACAACATCCCCGTGAGTTCGCAGGCTTCCCTGGCTGCATAAGCTTCGGCCAACAGGAGTCTCCGACTAGGGGTAGCCGCCTAGCAATAGCTTTGATGAAATGACCGTGAGAATCCGTGGCCAAGACTCCTAGTCCCACAAATCCAGGTCCTATTCCCGCGTCGAAAAAGACCCTTGGCAAGTCCGACGGTGCCCGAAGAAGTGCCGTCTCCACCAAGGTCGATGAAAGGCGCTCAGGCCAGTGGTTGGCTCGATGGAAGCTTGAAAGATTACCAGTGACCATGGGTGGCACAATTGAGCTGTCAAGATGGCCATTCTCAAAGACTTCCCTATTTCGTTGAGACCAGACCGCATCACAAAGCATTAGAAACAACTCCGACTTCTCTGCATCATTATCAAGGACAAACCGGCGAAACCAGAACTCACCTCTGGTTCTTTCCACAGCTAAAACTGCCGGCCATAACCCCGCAGTAGTGTGAACATGTCGTGCATACGGACAAGAGAAGAACAGATGAGCAGAAGATTCATTGTCTGTACCACATAGTCGATAGGTCGGTGAAACCTGGAGGGGTTCTCCTTCGAAGATTCTCAGTAGTAGGCAACGAGTCAGTAGCAAGCCTCCAAGCGAAATGTAGCCCACAATTCGGTACACGGAGGTTCCTAAGCTTTTTCCAGAAGACAGAGTCGGCCTGACTTGCGGCTGGAACATTATTGTGCTGAAGATACTGGGGTTGACTAAATTCAATTCAATTCAATTCAATTTGGTTGACTAAATTCATTTATATCTGGCTAAATTCAATTTAATTAAGCTCCATGATATTTTCAGTTTTTTTAATCAAATTTAGTTCACTTCCTTGGTGTTTAATTCAATTAAGTTTCATCAATATCACATGAATTTGACTCTTTTGACCTTAAATGATTCGATTAGAACTAAATTATATTTAAATTGGAATAAAATAAATAAAACTAAACTGAATTTAACCAATTAAAAAAGAGTATTATTGTCTTTTTTTTGAAAATGTAACATGTATTTCATTTCAAGGTCCCGGAAAACGTCCGGAATCGTTTGACAAAAAATTGGTGGAGATGTCCAGGTTAATGAACCCGAGACACTCGACTTAGCAAATTTAGCAAGGGAATGAGCAACATAATTTTCATCCCTAGGCACCCAGAAAATGCCCGAATACGAAGACTCTGCCAACAAACTTTGAATGCCCTGAATGGTAGCCTGACAATCGAGAATAGGCACCGTTTCACCCCTCACCATGGTCACCACAAGTAACGTGTCACCAGCAAACTCCGCATTTTGAATATCGAGATTCTCCGCCAAATGCACCGCCTCATCCAAAGCCATAGATTCGGCCAAAACAACATCATAAATATGTGGAACCTTTATTATTGTCTTGATATTAATAATCAGAGTAATTAAAATTAAGTTATTTACTCACTGCCTTTTTAAGAAATTATGCAAAACTTACACCCTATTTCCCAAATTACACCCTATTAAGTTAATGTTCCACCACCATTAATCCAAATTTTTCCATTTAAAAAAAATCCATATTAAGAAAGGAAATTTGTTTAAAGTGCGGTGATTGTGGAATTTTACTTTAATTAAACAACTTCCTCATTTAAGGTCTTACTTGAACTAACCCTCCTCCATTATTTATATATATTTAAGTTTAACGTACCAACAACAATTATACGGACCTTCACCGAAAATTACCAACAACATACAATAAACGGGCCATATTTGTGGAGATGGAGCCGCCGGACCAACTGCCGTTGGAATACTTGCCGGAAGAGATGGTAGTGGAGATCTTAAAAAAGCTGCCGGAATCTGCGCTGTGGAGATTTAGCCGCGTCTGTAAGTTATGGAGTCATTTGGTTATCAAGATAATAAACAATCCTTACTTTGGTGAAAGCCATTTGGACAACCTTATTAAATTCTGCAGCGATCATCTTGATCCAACTCTGTTTTTCTTCAAAACTTGTTATAACTATTACCGACAGGAAGACTCAGTATTGACCAACAAAATGCTGCCTCTTTTGCCCCCTCACATGAATCCACGTCTTGTAATAATAGGGGCATGCATTGGAATCATTTGTTTAGCAGATGTACGTGATCCCTGGTTTAGTCTAGCAGATGAAAGTGATGTCCACTTGTATAATCCCATAACCGGTCAAAATCTAAAACTTCCTTCTCCGTTCAGGTCAATGCACATGGGAGGTTTTTACCTGAAGTTGGGGTTCGGTTTCGATGCGTCTTGTAATGACTACAAGGTCATCATGATCGGGAGAGAGATGTTCAGATTTTCAGACTCAGCACGAGATGTTGGAGTAAACTTGACGTCGATCTTCGTTCGAATAGCTGGGAAAAGATGTTTCATGGAGAAGTGTTTGTGAACGGCTTCTTACACTGGCAGTTTACTCTACTTTGCAAGGTACCGATGATTGCCACTTTTGACTTCAAAACCGAGACATTTGGGGAGATGCATTATCCACGTCATCACCGGTGCTGGGAGTTTCTGAGTGTGTTGGATGATTCACTTGCTGTTTGCTCATGTGCCGGGGCAAAGATTGAAGTGTGGGTGATGAAGGAACATGGCAAGAATGAGTCATGGACAAAGACCTTTTCGGTTGATTTTGCTATCCCAATGACGAGACTTCTTTCATTTAGGGTTCGGAATATGAGCCTAGAAGTACTTGGGGTTTATGAATGTGGGCACATTCATAAACCTCATGCGGTAGCTTGGCTCACTGAGGGGGGAGAATGCACAACATTGCTCGGTTTTGGGTTAGGTGGTAGCTGTAGTTGCGTCGCTTTCCGACCTAGTCTGGTTTCTCTTTTGCCATAGCCTGCTGGGGTTTCAATGCTGATCGGAAAGAGAAGATAATATGATTCAAGTTTTCTATGTAAGCTTTAATTCGTGTTACGAGATTTTTATTCAGTACCCTATTAGATTAATAGTTTGACTGTATGTTTCCATTCAATTCAAAGTAGGTTTGATAGAGATTTTATGTAATTCAATTAAGTTTAGTGAAAATGTAATTTGAATAAACTCTAGCAAACCGAGATAAATCTCTAATTATTTGGCTTGCAATAATAATGATTTGTAAAAAATCGGTAGGACTTTTTTTTTTTAAGAAATTCTTTTATGTTAATGGGAAACGCCAGAATCGATTACAATGAGTGCAATCGGTATCCAATTCGACTAGTCTATCACAAGAACAACTAAACTACATGTCAACCATACTTATAATGTTTGTACTATTATGGCTTGAGAGATCCAATATACCGCCCTCGGAGATTTTATCTAGCAACCGCGAAAACTACATTCGCTGGACAAAGAGCAGCATCTCCCGCATCAATCACTTCGCCAATTAGGGATCTGCTACAACCGCAACACCACTTCATCCAAAACATGATATATGTTCTTCAAACGACATACACCTTGAAACCCAGAGATCATGACCGGAAACACGATCTGTAAAATCAGACAGAGATCAATAAACACAAAATACAACCTTTATAATTAGATCGAGCACAAACCATCGACGTGACAACAAAATCATAGATTTAATTGGCCAAATCAAAGAACAATACGAATGGACGAATATATCCACACTTATTCAATGATGTAGAGAATCAATAAATGAAGAACAATATGAATGTGCGAATTGATATAGCCTCGTGAATTTCACCAAAAAAGAATCAGCATGACTGAATTAGCCTAAATTTTTACTAAACTAAATTAAACTGATCTGATCTAAAGAAAAGTTCTTGCAAACCAGCCTTAGTGTTAAATGAAATTAAGTTCGGTACTAAAGCCTTTCTGGTTGTCTTCACATCATAGTTCTATATAAAGATATAGGCCTTGTTTGGCGATCAGCGTTTAGCTGTTAGCTGTTAGCGGATTTTATTAGTTGTTAGCTGTTAGCGGATTGTTTTGACTAGGGTTTGACTAGCGTTTTGTAAACGAGTGTTTGGCAAATAACAATTAGCTGATAACTATTTCAATACGTTAAATGACTGAATTAGACATAGTACAATTTATTATTAATTATTGTTTTAGTGTTTTGCTTGTTTATCGAAAATTACTATCACTTATATATTTATTTATTTATTTTTATAATTTTTAATATTTAAATTATTATTCTTTATTAATATTTAAAGTCTTGGGTGAGACCGTCCTACCATAAGCTTATGGTAGGACGAATGATAGTTCATGTGTTTAATAGATTTGTTCATGTGTTTCACAGTTTTGTTCATGTGTTTCACAATTTTGTTTGTTATAAGTTGGGTTCATGTGTTTGACAGATTTGTTCTTGTGTTTCACAATTTTGTTTGTTATAATCTGTAACAATGTAAATGAATTAACAAAGCTGTGAAACACATGAACAAATCCATTAAACACATGAACTATCATTCGTCCTACCATAAGCTTATGGTAGGACGATCTCACACAAGACCTTCTCTAATATACCTACATTTATTTTAAAAAAATTAGAACTAATTTACTTAAATTTTTTATTTTGATATATTTTTAACATGTGCTTTTAATTTCAATATTTATAATAATTCAAAAATAAATTGAAAATATTGAAAAATATGTACGTACGTACGCACGCAAAAAAATAGGCGGTTGAATTCTATATATATAAATTATTAGTTTTAAGGAAATCTTTTTGAGGATAAGGATATAAAAGATATTTTGTAATATTGTTTTGATTAATTTTTTTTGTAAACGCGAATCTTTCTAGCGTTTCAGAAACGAGAGGTTTAACCAAAACAGCTAATTAGAAAAAGCTTTTCACCAAACACCAAGAAGAGTTGATTGACCAGTCAACTGTCCATATTTATCCCAAAAAGCTAAACGCTTTTCAAAACTCTCGTCACCAAACGGGACCATAGTTCAACAAATAATGGGGATGCAATATCATATCTATTGTTGTATAAATATAAATATAATATATACACTTTATTTAAGGGGTGGTTAACATTTATTACAAATGCATTACAATGGTGCTCCTTACCTAAGCATAATTATTTGCTAAGAAGATCTTTCTCAATTATGAATTTGTCCTGATGACCACTTTCAGGCTTTCACACGTGTTCGGCATGATGGATTCTTGATTGTATTTTGTTCTGGTAAAATGAATAGGATCGAAACTAAAGACCTGTTCATCATGAACCATCATGCCTAAATTTTTCAAAATGATGGTGGTCTAAGTCTAATCCCACCAATATACATAATCTGCACTGCACACATGGACATACCGTGGAATTTTTTATTTTCAATAATCTGATCTTTCAGGATTTTGTTGTACAATATGCTGTTTTAATCCATGTTATGGGGTTCTTAATTAGTCATGTTGTGCATAATCAAGCGGTCCGTAGGGCAGAAACAAATCTGCAAAAACACCCTTCTTCCTGTGTGGATTCAAACCCATATCCTTGCAGAGCAGATCATTGTACCATATGTGCAGCGTGGTTATGCATGATCTTCTGAAGTTTTTTCCAGTGTGTGGCTTCATGAACATGTCCCATTCTGTTACATCTTTCTCCATTTCTCCGATCCCGGGGAGCTTGAAGGTCCCTTGAAGAAGCTCCGACACCCACCGGCTCCTCATTTCCGAGGTGTACAGGTTCCCAAAGCTATCCGAGAACCCTATCACCGCTAGCGATGGGATTCTCGGATGAATGCACTGTCTGCAATAAAAAAAATGAGAAGATCAGATATGAAAGTGAAAAGATGATCAATAATACACTGAATGATCATGTTTAATATGTAAAAGATCGTGCTTTAAAAGTGAGACGATCAACATTTATCTCTAGTATCAATTGAGACTGGTCTCACTGGAGATCCTCTTACTATTATTATTATATTATGTATAAAACATTTAGTGCAGTTTGATCTGGTACGGAGGGAAAAACCTGAGGAAGTATAGCTGGATCCGACCCGGATAGGTAATTCTGGAAGTGGGTTGAAGAAAACATGTGTTTGATGTTGTAAACACCCTTGAACCCTGTGCAAAGTATGACAAGATCTGCCTCCACCACATCACCATCAACCAAAACCCCATTTTTGCAGAAACTGAAGCTCGGCGCGTTCTTGAGCTTGATGATTCCCTTTTCCACCTGGCTGTAAAACCCCTGAGGGACTATGGAGACGAGCCAGGAGCTCAGGTCCTCCACAAAACTGTGGTCAGGGACCATGTCGAATTTCGAAAGCCTCAGCCTCCTTTTGATGTCAGTTTCCACGAATTTGGACACCAGCCATCTCTGCAATCAGGTAAATGAAATGATGATGATGTTCAACACGAATAAAAGTAAACTAAACCAAACCGAATTAAACTGAACTAAACCGGTTTTAACTATACCAGTGGTGAAAGAAAAGTGGCCAGGAGGCTTAACAGAAATCCCTCATTAGGTTTGTGTAGTAAGAGCTCGGAGAAGCGGCTCAGGTATAGAAACGGCAGTGGAAGTCCCCACGGATAGAGATCAGGCAGATTCCAGCGCTTCTTTCTGAACAGTAGTGTACAGGGATGACTGATTCCTGTACAAAAGTTTTGGGAAAACAAGAAAGTGTCACTGTTATTATTACACTTTATATGTCACAAAATATATGTCTTAACAAAATGTGACGTAAATATAGCAACACTTAGCGGCATGCATAAATATTTGTGACACTTTATCATGTGTCAAAAACTAATTGTTACACTTTATATGTCAAAATAACAAAAATATGATGTGAATTTAGCAACACTTAGCGGCAGGCATAAATATTTGTGACACTTTATCATGTGTCAAAAAGCTATTATGTTAAAGTTAAATTCACAGGAAATGTAAATCTCACCGTTAACGGTTGAGCACTGCATTGCAGTATCGAGTGCCGATTTACGGAACCCCACGACGACAACTCGCTTCCCCTTGACCAGATCAACAGCAGAGGAGTGATCCATGCTGTAGTATTCCATGGAGTGGATGACCTTACCATGAAATGCATCAGGACCTTCCTCTAAAGGAAATTTAGGGATGTTAGGCTGGCCACTGAATCTTCCTACACAGATTATCAGGAACGCGAATCGGTGAATCTCAGTCGCCGTCGTCTCAGAGTTCTCAACGGTCACATTCCACGTCCCTCTCGGGCTGAAGGGATCGCCGGAGCCGCCCCACTGTGTCCATGACCGCATCTCTTCCTTTGTTGCTGGCCCTTCGTAGCTCAGGCTCAACACTTTCGTGTTGAGCTTGACGTGACAGGTCAGATCAAAGCGAGCGGCGTAGGACTCGAGATAGTCCATGACCTGGTGCAAATCCGGGTATTCGCCGACGGAATCTGGCCATGGAAAGTCTGAGAACTGGTAGAATGATCTGGGAGATTGAAGCTGTGTGAGCTGCAGAGTTTTGGTCCAAACTCCTCCAATGGAGCTTTGAGACTCGAACACGACGGGAGAGAAGGACTTCGAGAGTGCGTATTTGCAGGCCAGGAGGCCGCTGATCCCAGCTCCTATGATGCAAACACTCTCTTGTTGCAGCATTTTGCAGGGCTGAATTTGTCAATATCGGAAAATGGTGAATTATGTTCTCTATATATCTAATGTTATGGGAATACATTTATTCATAGGTGGTTAACATTTAATACTTCAAATATATATATGTCAACTAAATTTAATAGTTCAAATTTCATGCCACACAGCTCCTGTCTATCTCATCTAAGTGATCAGGGGTGTGGTGTTATTGGCTCCCCAAACCTTAGAATAAAAACTTACCACAATACTTCATCGATGAATGTTCAGTTTCATATGCGTCTAAAAATGCCAATGTTTACATCTTGAGCATCACTGTGTAAACAAAAATATTGCCATGCATTTGTGTCTTCACGCAGCCTATTAACAGTAACACAATAGAGTGGTCCCCTGATTAGTGCCATCACTGAGTTTTGGTATCTTTTATATACTTACCTGAAAAGATAGAAATAGTGAAATATATACGTGTATCAGGAGTTCTTTAATAAATGTTTATATACGCCTGAAAAGCTCTAACCGGCATCAAGAGTATAACACTGATAATGGGCAAAAAAATATTATAACTTTGACACATAATAAAGTGTCATCATTCTACATAACACATTTCCTTACTTTACTAAGTGTTTAACCAATTGACTAATTGTTGATCACAAGGTTTTGTTAATGGGCGAAAAAATCCTCACATTTAGAAGGTAATAACCGCTTGTTAGAATGTCTGTTGAAGAGAGAATTAGCTTGATCTCTGTGAAAGAATGACATGCACAAATTTTGAAAATTAGCTTAACATGTTGAAAATCAAGAAATGGTTCAAAAGTCAAACTAAACAAAAACTTGAGGAGAGCAAGCAATAAATTAAAATTTTGAGTCCTCCTATACAAATAGTACAAGTGCTTGAAGGCGTAATCCACAAGCGCGCTTCTCTATTTGGGGCACAAAAGCCCTAACCACGGATTAGTTTTTGATTCTGGGAAAGAAAATATATCAATTCATCGTTTGAACATTTGGCTGCGTAATTAATCCTCGTACTCCGTGGAAGAAGAAGAACTTGCCAGCAAGCGATCAACGTGTTTATGGTACTCCATTTCTCGCATATTTGAATTCATGTGATTAACGTTTTGCTGCCTATGTTTTACTCTGTGTCTGATGTGCAACTTGATTTATTCAATCGGTTGAGCGTATACATAAGGAAATTCAAGAATTGTTGAGCTAGAGCTTATGTCAGTGAATCATTTGTTTTTGAACTGATTATGTTTTAGCGTTGTCTGGACGCACTTCCTGTCTCCTGATTGAATGATATGATGAATTTTGGTCTTTCCTATTATGAGTGTGCTGTAAATGTTTTTATGCTGTACATTGCTAAGCCTGTAGCATTCCTGTCTTTTCCTTTCCAGTTAATATTCCTTTTCTCCCGCTGATAGTGGGACATCATATTGGTTCTGTTAGGCTAAGGCTCCTCGTGTAGTTGGCTGGCAGTTTAGAGTAGGGTGAAATGCCATGAAAAGGCAGAGGTTTATCTACTTTCAAGTAATTTGATAACTTTCACAATCCTTTTTGCTGAAATTTACATTTTGAATTAATCAAAAACCAGTGGCGTTTTGTTTTAAGTTATCTAATCTCCATTTCCCTTGATTCTTATCGGTTATGTGTTTAGAGCTTGTAGTTCCCTTGATTCTTATCCAGTGGCGTTTTGTTTTAATGATTTTCTTATCGGTTGTAGTTTGGGATTTCAGTTATAGCTAGAGTTTATGTGTAACTATCAGAAAATCATTTGCTTTTGAACTGAGTAAGTTTATAATAGATAGACTGATTTAATGTTGTTTGGCCACACTTCCTTGTTGAATGATCTGTATTTTCAGTAACGTAAAGTTGGATATTTTTCTTACACAAGATATGTCTATGTGGGTTCGTCGATATGATCTGGAAATGGAATAATTCAGTATAGCAGGTTAACTGCTAAGCCTTTTAAAAAGGGAAATAAAAATACATGGCCTGATCTTCATTATAGCTCCATTATCTGCTTGTATTGTGCCATCACTTTGGTTCTGTTAGGCTGGCTCCTCATGTAGTTGGTTGGCAGTTCTCTTATATGTCCTGTGATGTTAACAAATTTGAAGAGTGCATCATTTAATTAATCTGATTTAATCTAGTTGGAAAGTTTCTTGATTTCCATAAAGAGTATAATATGTGGATAATTGGCTTACTCCATGTGATTGGGGTTACAGTTTATCCTTCAGTAATCAGTATGAGCACTGTTATTTTTTCTGGTCAGGTAACTCTTAGTAGTTGTTCGGTCGTATCCGGAGGAATGGCAAGTTTGGTCCATTCAAAGTCTTTCTTATCAGTGGGTGGTCTTCTTCCTGACCGTCATAAAAACTGGAATCCGTGTAAATTCCAAAGGCCACTCTCAAGAAAAAGGATACAGCGACTGGCTATCTGTGCTTCAAATTTGCCACAATGGGAACCTGCACCCGTTACATATGCTCTTACTGGTGACACTGAAGTTGATGGCTTGCAAAAGACAAGCAATTTGTTCGAAACTTTGAATTCAACTAAGGCGGAAGAAGCTACATTAGCCAAATCCAAAGAGGTGCTGGATACAAATCATCAGCCAGTTGTGGTGTTTGACTACCTGAAATGGACCGTGTGGATTCTCGGGCCTGTAATTCTCCTAGTTACTGGCATGGTTCCCACATTGTGGCTGCCAGTTTCATCAGTTTTTCTTGGCCCAAACATCGGCAGCCTTCTCTCATTGACTGGACTCGACTGCATCTTCAACCTCGGTGCATTCCTGTTTCTCCTTCTAGCCGATTCTTGTGCTCGTCCAAGGAACTCGAACAACGGTTTCAGCAGCCAACCTCCATTTAGCTACCAGTTCTGGAACATGGCTGCTAATGCAATAGGCCTCATGATTCCTCTCTTCATGCTGTTTAGCTCAAGAAAGGGTTTGCTTCAGCCATTACTACCTCCTATATCATTTCTAGTCCTCTTAGGTCCCTATCTCCTTCTCCTGTCTATACAGATAATCTCAGAGATGTTGATATGGCACTGGCAGTCACCGGTCTGGCTGGTGACCCCGGTTGTTTATGAATCGTACCGTCTGCTACAGCTGATGAGGGGCCTGAAGCTTGGAGCTGAGCTAACTGCTCCAGCATGGACATTGCACACTATCAGGGGATTGGTTTGTTGGTGGGTGCTTGTTCTTGGCATGCAGCTGATGAGGGTGGCTTGGTACGCTGGCTTGACTGCTCGAGGCACCAAACAAGGCTCACCTGCCACTAATGTTGATAGCTAGTTTGTTCGGTGAAAGCCGTCTTGCTGGATGCACGAAGAAATTGTAAGTACTAGGTTTACCGAAATAGCTTATGCTTGATTCAGAATTTATATGTATAATACAGTAATTGGTAGAAGCAATGATTTAACACCGATGAATGTGTTGACTTTTTATCAGTTTTATGAAATCATTTTCGTTAAATGGAAAACTATGGCTCTGCCTTTGCTTTAGGTTCGACAGAAACAAGGCACGAGAATGTTTGTTGTGATGGACTGGTGAAACTTAAAAATCAGGTAGTGGTAGTAGTCCCTTTTAATGTTGCTTAAAGAAAGAGTGGTTACATGAAAATAGTGGAAATATGGTACTCTACTTTTTTGAAGCATGATTTGGACAAAACTGGCCAAATTATATGTGATTTTTACAATGAGTGGCCATTGTAATGACAGATTACATACCATTTTTTTGGAAAGTTGATGTTAATCTTAATCCCAGACTGTTCTTTATGTGGTGCGGTTTCTTTTTGAATAGAATTAGTGGCCAAAACATGCTGGAAAGGTCAGCATCATCAGCAAAGGTTTGATCCAAAATGACAAAGTTGATGAGATGATTGTTTGCTTTTAAACCTTAAAAGTTGGTATTAACAAGAAATGAAAGGTGCATTTCATACCAAAATTTGCTTGAAATTCTGCCTGGAGCAGCCTTTTTTGAACATTGTTTTAAGCATATGACCTCTAGTCCAAAATAGATTTCCAGATTAACTCAAGACTTGTATTGAAAGTGAAGTCTCCCACTGCTATATAGTGCTGAGCATATGCAGTCTTTTCCTTTGTGGTGAAGCTATGTAAGAGCCTACAATTCTAATCTTTTTTGAAACAATTACTTGTCAATGGATCATATGACCAACCAAATCAACCTGACCCATGATGGTCGGGTTGAATTGGATCAACAAGTTTCGGGTTTCCAATTTGATCCGGCTGTCATGAACGAGTTGACTGATCCCATTTGTGAATCGAAACGTATCACTCCTTAATTGGGGAGAAAATTCGTAATGAAGAATAAAAATCCCACTAAAAAGTTGTTAATATCTGTTATTTATTTTTATACAAAACATGTAATACTTAACATTTATTAAACAAGATTTACAAAATCAACCCACCAATATAATCGGATATCCCAATGTTTTAATCTTGTACAATTAAACATTTGGATTCACTCAATTCGTTGACTTGAGCGTAGTCCAAGTGCATGTAGACATGATACAACATCAAAACAATTTCCAAATTTGACTCTCTCATAATCTGTATACTTCATATGGTATTATTAATGCAACTTTACGAAACGGCAAAAATGTTTACCAAAAAAATAAAACGTTACGAATATGGCAAGCGCTTTTCTTGGTAGCTTTAACTTTCAAACACGCTATCAGCGTGAACGACCACGCTTTCATCCCTAACGCTCCTCACTAAAATCAAAAAGATTTCCAGTAACTCTCCCCTCCCCCGTCTCAGATCGATTTCCCTCACATACCTTCCTCCCCCGCGAAACCGTTATCCGTCGCGGAGCGTCGCCGGGAAACCTCTCCGTCTCCTCCAGGCAGTAGCGTACAATCTTCTCCGGCATCCTTTCGCCGCTTCTATATATAGTTGCGGTGCTAACAAGCAGAGCGATCGCAGTCAAAATGAGTATGGAGGAGTTGCTTCAAATCGAGCCCCTGGAACTTGAATTTGCATGTGAGTTGCTCTTTCTACCGTGTTCCTTCAGCCTTTTTCACTGTCGTTTTGGCTTTCTGTAGTTGTTTTTAGGCTGTGAGTTGGATGTGCCACTCTCTGATTTACAGATCTGCGGCTCTGTTCTTACTTTCGATTTTGTTTTGCTTTTGGAATTTTCCGGTGCGGTTAGTTGAACTCCGGAAGCAGATCTCGTGCTCCATGCAGTTGACGAACAAGCATGATGATTATATTGCTTTCAAGGTAGTTTAATACTGCCCTACTTAAGCTGTACTTGCTTTATTCACTCTCTGTTTCGTGGTTTGATTGGGAATTGTGTTTTGAATAGGTGAAGACTACGAATCCAAAGAAGTACTGTGTGCGGCCAAACACTGGAATTGTGTTGCCTCATTCTAGTTGTGATGTCACAGGTCTCTCTATCTATTCTCTCGCAATGTGTCTGATCTGTGAGCAATTTTTTTAGTGTTCTTAGCAAAATTGGCTGTTTAGAAGATGAATTCTTGCAATTGAGCCATTCTTATGGTTCACAAAGATAGCTCATTGTCTGTAGGAGATAACCTAACTGTGTGTATGTGTACACATAATAGTTTTTTTGGTTTTGTTCAGAATGTGTTTGTTGCTTACTACCAGAATTCATGCTTTTTCTGTACTTTTGAATGTCTCAGTTACAATGCAAGCTCAGAAGGAGGCTCCAACTGAGCTGCAATGCAAGGACAAGTTTCTAGTTCAATGTGTGAAGGTACCACCTGGAACTACTGCTAAGGATATTACGACAAATATGGTAAGAGAAGTGAAAATGTGTCAACTATGGAAGTAGGATGCAAGTAAAGCCCCCTTGATTTATTTAAATTCTGTGTTGTAGTTTAACAAAGAGGAAGGGCATATTGTTGAGGAGAGCAAGTTGAAAGTTACGTATATTCCACCACCACAACCACCATCACCTGTTCATGAGGGATCAGAGGAAGGCTCATCCCCAAGGGCTTCGCTTTCTGATAATGGAACCGTACTTGTACCTGAGTTGAATACCGTGAGTTCTAACATGCACCACTAGCATCTTATATGCTTATCTAGATTGTTTCTAATCTGTACTTGTTACTAATTCTGGAACCATTTCACCGTTCAGCGTACTCCTAGTGTCACTGAAACAGCAGCTCCAAGATCCCGAGTTGACTTACAGGGTGTAAAGTCAACTACTGAGCTTCAAGACTACTCCTCGGAGGTAATCTACTCCTTACTATGACACCATTTATGTTTTATAGTATGCATTTAAATTAAATTTCTATGATCCTATAACATGCATTTTTATTCTTGTGTTTCATAAGTTTTGTCTCTGATTCATGGGTGTATTTTGCATTGCATTTATTCAAAAATTATGATGCGATTCTTTTATTAGATTAATTGCTGACTGTTTCACTTTAGCATTTTGTTCTAGCTTTGATGATAGTGATTTTTCTGCATGCAATGTACTTGAAATCTTGAATATGAACATAGAAATATACACGAAATAGGCCGCACCTTCAATTTAAAGTTAGAGTATATGCATATTACTTGGCATCCAAGCTGTGAAGTTCTAATCCACCCTTCATTTGTTGTTCCCATTTGCCCTCTGATTGTAACTATTTCCAGTTTCAACCTTTCATTCTCCCCATTGAACCCCCCATAATACTAGGTATAAGTTTTGGCTTGGTTGAATAATCTGTTATGTCTTGGCAATGGCACTAGTGGTGATTGATCAAGATGCCAGAGATGATAAGAGAAGCTTTTCATCTGTTTTCTAACATAAATTTATTGCATATGCCACCCTTCGAGGAGAGGTTGAAAGCTAGGACAATGATATCTATAGAAATTCTTTTAATTGCCGTTTGTAATCCTCAAAGAATGTAATAAGTAGGATCTTGTAGGGAGGCATTTTATATTAATTAACAAGTTTATTTTAGACTGGCTCTGTAAAGATACATATTTTATAGCAGTAATGTCATTAAAATTCTAAAGTCTTGGAATTCCTAGTTCATTTTGTGGTCATTGGATGGCAGACCAATAAACCATTATAGCATCAGATGGGTTCAGTAGCCATTATATCACTCACCTGGTTCTTTAGCTTGATAAAAGACTAGAAGATATTAGCTGTGATGGCTGCAGTTTAATACATTAACAAACACTAAGCAGAACATATTGTTGGGCTAATATTATGTTAACTCATCATAACAACTTAGATATATCTTTGGCGATGCCTAAGTTTTAGTTGGGTCTTTTGCTTGTCCTGCTAATTTTATATGTGAAGCTTCATGGTTTAAGTTGCTCACTCTGTCGTGTTTGTGCCTTGTAGAGTTGACAAGGCTGCTTGTTATTGCCTATTGAGTCCCAGGGTCAAGTCATGTTTGTGTTGTATACTTATATTTTGTATGTATTCATACGTGCTGTAGTTGAAACAGAAAATTACTTGTATTACACAATAGCTGGATATGCTTGTCTTGATTAGTATTTTAGCTATGGATGTGTCTTGGCATAAGGATGGTGGTCTTGAGCTTTAGATGTTAACATTGCTTTGTTTTGTTTCAGGCTAAAGCCCTCATTGCTAAGCTAACTGAAGAGAAGAATCTTGCTCTTCAGCAGAAGAACAGACTTCAACAAGAAGTGGTATGGTTTTACTTGAGGAATCTCGTCCAGTTCTTTTGTTGGGAATACTATTTGCTTATGCATGTTTTCTGTGGACATATTTTGATAATGTTATTCATCTTTTTCTTACATAGGAATTGGAGAAACCTAGTAGTACATTAATAAACAGATTAAGATTATTTAGATTTGTTAGAATCGTGTGCTATATGCGTGACAACTAGGCCACCAGTTCAAATGAGTTTTTAGCAATTTAAGCTGGAGCCATTCAAATCACGTTTCTGTACAATCTGATTTCCGCCCTTGCTCATGCACTTGAAGTTGGAAATAGAGGTTCATAGGGTCTCTCAAGCAAAGAATTGGATTTGTTTCTGTAAACAAATCACATATTAATTCATTTTCTCACTCTATATGTGTTATCTGGGTGCAGGATCTCTTGAGACGTGAAAGCAGCAAAAACCAAGCAGGCATCCCCTTTATGTATGTCATTATCGTGGGTCTCATCGGGCTGTTGCTGGGCTATATTTTGAAGAAATGAGGGAGGGAATGGGTTTGCACAAACTGGAACATCGTCGGTTGCTCACTCACGCATTACAAATCAATTTTAGTTGGATCGAGGAAACTACGTAACTGATGGGAAAGAGTTGGAATTGTGTTTAGTTGATACTTTAGAAACATGCTCAAAGTGGCTTTGGTTTATTGAAACTGTTTCGTTTAGCATGGTTGTGACTAATTGTTTTAGCATTGATCGTGTCGGTAACTTAAAAGAGTTGTTAAGATAGCAACATATTCCTATATTACATTTGCTGCTTCTTTAAATCATTTAATCCGATGAAGAGAGGTGACTGCAATTTGTTCTCATTCTTTCTCACAAAGGAAATGTCCATTTATTTTCACGAAACGAAATCAAAGTACATTTTGAAACAGAAACAAAACAATCATACAGAGTCCGAATGAAACGATTTTACTGGACTCCCTCGGGCTTCAAGACGATGAAGCTGATGCACTGCACCTGGCGGGTGTTGTCGAACCCGATGATCCTAGCCCAGCAGTTTGGGTACTCCTTCTTCAACTCCTGGATCTCCTTCAACACCTGGGTTGCATCTGTGCACCCGAACATGGGCAGCTTCCACATTGTCCAGTAGCGTCCATCGTAGTACCCCGGGGAGCTGTTGTACTCACGGTGGACAAATCCTTTCTGCAACACAATCATTTCAAAAAAAAAAACTAGGTCAGTTATCTCGAAAACCTTCATGTTCAAGCAAGATTTAGAAGAAGAAACCGGTAACCTCCAACTCGAACTCAATGCAAGGAATCCATCCGTTGCGGATCAGGTACTCGACTTCCTTGATCAGCTGCTCCTCTGTCAGATCTGGGAGGTAAGACAGGGTCTCGTACTTCTTCATCCCAACTGGAGGCCACACCTAACCGAAAAACCTCCAAGCAAGTTCAGTAACAGTTTTTTCGATATAATGTGGAGTTCGTCGAGATAGTTGAGAATGCATACCTTCATGCAGGAGACTCTGCCACCGTTGGAGGCGAGGGTGGTGATGTCAGCAGACTTCTTGGTGATGGGGAAGGCGGCAGCGGACTTGAGGCCGGTGAAGGGAGCGACCATGCTCGCCTGAGCAGCACCGGCGGCCATGGTGGCGACAGCAGCAGAAGCCATTGAGGAAGCCATTGCTCAACTAGTTGTTCAAGCAAGTGAGTGAATATGGTGCATAACAAGTGAGGTATTTATAGAGGGAGTTGTTGTGTAAGGGACAAAAACCAGACGATGAATGATCTGATCCTTGCGTTTTGTGCACCATTGGATTATGTGGCTCATTATGACCACATGAAAGCAAGGGCGCAAGGCCTTAGCCTTATCAGTACTGTAAGAAGGAATTCATGGCATAGTATAGAGGAGGATTAGCCTCTTCTTCATTACCATTCCATGCAGATAATCCATCCAATGTAGTACCACCAAATTGCCATAAGGTCTCCTAAGGTTGCCTTCAACATGTGGTCATCTTCCTCCACACCCCATTGGTGGAGATTAGTCGTTAAGTCAATTCCACATTCATCAAACGTCGAGGAAAATGGGTGTTCTTGTAATACACTTTATCCAAGATTCAAAGGAATACGCTTCGTTTCACAACTAAAAACAGTGTCGAGATTAGACTAGGGGAAATTCTGTATAACATCAGACAGCGTCTACTAAGTCCATTGGCTAATGAGAATACAGAGAAATGCAGTCACTAACTAAACAGTACTGATCCCTGGATAAATCAACTAACTTCGTATGCTTCTTGGTGCCATTAAGAAACCTCTCCTTTCCACAGCCATGATACAATGAATTCCAGACCATTAACCTGAGCATCTCATGAAGGCCTCAACATGTTGCATCTCGTAGCAATTTTCCGGAAGTCATCAAGGTTTAGCTGCAAAGAAGTCGGTAATCAGGAGATGCAAAGCAAGATAGTTGACTAAACTATGCCAGCTTTAAACATTAATCCACAAAAGTTTATAATGCAAATGCGTTAAGAAATGGCAGTGAAGAAAGGTTCAACTTTTGGTGTCAGCATAAAATGTGGATTTCCTAGGCAGAATGAAAGGATCAGAGTCACTGAAGATGTATCATCTTCAAATCATATAGCAAGGTTCAAATCATATGGCAAAGGAAGCACGAGACTTATGAAGGCAAGTTAAAGATGAAAAGCTCTACCATTCCATCTGCATCAGAATCGAAGAGCTTGACCATGTCCATGATCTCTTTATCAGACCATGTAAAATCATGTGATGCAGCCATTCTCTTCACATCTCTAACTGTAATACCTCCTCTCCCTGCTTCTGCAAGAATAATGATCGAACTCAAAACAATCCAGAGAAGATTAACAAATGAAAGTGCAGAACGTGAAGCCACATAGGATATCTTACAAGATCTTGAAAGTCTGGAGAAGAAGAAAAACTGTTGGAAATAAAATAAGAAGCTAAAAAACATATATCTCAAGCTCAACCTTCAAAGATAAACTCTAACTTAAGAAAAATAACAAAAGGTTACCATCCAACTGGAAAAAATTCAAAATAAAATCATCCTCTGTCATCTGCACCCGACTGTTCATCTGCGAGCCATAATTGGATAAAGTATTAGTAATAGGAAATATTGAACATCAAACTACACAAATGAATCCAAGCCAAGTAGGAAATATTAAACCAACCATTTTCTTCTTCTTTTGTTTTCCAGCATTTTCCTGGTTATGAGGTTTTTCTTTTCTTTCACTGTTCATACTATCCACAGAAAGTTTGTTGGAATCTTCAAGTGAAAGAGCAATAGCCTGAAGAAAATAAATTCAAGTTGAGACTAGAATAAGAATTTCACGCCACATAAACAACTTTATAGTAAATGGAATGGAACAAACTTTCTCATAAGAGATGCTATTCATTATCATCTACAATAAACATACCTGCAATAAAGCGTCATCATCGTCAACAAAGTCGGATTTGTCAAAATGCTTTGCAGAAGAAGCCTTCTTGGGTGTTATATTCTTATTCTTTGTCTAGAACCAGAGATACAAAGGAAAAAAATTGTGAGACCCTGCTGAACATAAACTTCGGGTTTCACAATTTAAAAGAAGTATCCCAATATAACATAAACCGTTAAACGACATCCACAAAAATATGCACATACACGCACACAAAGTACTGAACCTAAGCTCTACTAAGTTTCTAACAATGCTCTACTGATGCACACTCAGCTTATACACATCAAACATCAAATTCAATTTTTCAACCCACTAAAGGACGGATCAAGCATTCTCTAAAGGTCATTATTAAGCATCACTTAAGTCGATGTTATAAACTTGTTAGACCATCCGATAAGCCCTAACTTTTGAAGTTAAGGAGAGCCCATCATTCGACCTATAAACTTCACAACATAGTGATGCCCAAGAAAGAACACTTCTCCAGTTCCCCTTTCTGAAAACTGTATGCCACATCTTTTGTGTAGTTATATTCAAAACAATGTTCCAGGTTAACGTATAAATTATCTTGCAGAATCAAGAACCTTAAGTATCCACTTCCACAATACACCTAACTTATTCCTTAACCACAGCATAGCCTACACACACGGGCAAAAACATTCTATGTTCAAACATCAATGTACTTTCACGGTTTCACCAATGTCAAAAGCCCCTCAGCAAGAACAACACCTATTATTGAATATGTTTGTCCTTTCTCAAAAGTCCCCAAAATCAAACATGTCAAATACTTCCACATGAATATTTGAGTGAAAGTACAACTCTTTCTAAAATAAACCAATAAACTAAAAATCCAATTAAAGAAACATAGAGCATTCATTTGTAAGTATGATCAAATATTCTGTTCCCATTTTCCCTTAAAACAAGACTCTTTAATTGCAAAACAAAATCAAGTTGGGAAACATATTCATCATGTAGCAGTCAAAAATTACTGAAAGCAAAGGAAAAACAATGAAATGTACCTTCTTCTTGGGGCTAGAGCCACCAGAGTACTCTTCCAGATCTTCACCATTCTTTTCATCTTCTTCACCTGACGAAGAGGGCATATAATCCTCATCTTCATCATCCACTTTTCTTTTACCTTTCTTGTCAGCGTTTCTCTTGGGAGGTTTAGGGACAGAATCCTCAAACGATTTTGACATTTTCTTCAACCCCATAGCCTCCATTGTTGCTCTGTTCTCTTCAATCCTCTTCATCCTCTGCCTCTCATATTCGGTTATTTTGTTTGTGCCCATGTTGCTATCTGCTGGGACATCAGCCTCGAATTCCTCAGATTCTGAGCTTGAATTTTTATCGGACTCAGTATCTAAAGACATAGAAGAAGAATCGCCCTTCATTTCCTCGAGATTTCTCCCTCCAAACTAACTAACCGGTGGTTCTTCACTAAAACTCTTTCTGCTGGCGCCGGATTCCCTCGGTTAAGGTTGTGTACTTTGAGCCTAATTGCATTTTTCTCCTCGACATTTTTGACATTTACATGTAACATAGAGTGGTTTTTCCAAGTTATAATACAAACAAAGATGAAAGAATAGATTGAATTTTTAGGACCTTAGTTTCCTAGAAAATATCTTTCTAAAACTTTATAATTTTCATTCAATTTAGGATTCTTGGGGACCCAGAAATTAAAGTCGAGGGGGCCATAATAGAATAAAAATAAATTATAGCATTAAATTTTAAAATATTAAAAATTAAAAGGGTATAAAATGCAATTTTTAATTTTTAGGGGTGATCGGGCCACCTTGGGCCACCCCCATATTCTGCCCCTGATTCCTTACATTTGAAACATGTACTTTACGATTTATGGCATAAAAGTTAAGTCAATTAATAGTAAACGCCACCGTGACATGGAGATTTTTGTGATTTCACATACAGTATTTTAAAAGCCAACCTCAATCGAGCATGACATTTTTGTAGTTTCAAACCCCCATTGAGTTAATCCTCCATAGTGTCGGGAAGTTTGTTGTCGTCAACTGGGGGTTTGAAATGACAAAAATGCATTGCTCCATTTTGGTTGTCTTATGTAAGATGAGAAATGACAAAAATTCTCATGCCACGTGACGTTGGCTGTTAGCTGATTTGAAAAAGTACATTTCAAAAGTAAAACTACTTGAATTGGACAAAAATATGTAAAGTACTAAAAACATGTTTTTTTGGGAAATTAAGGTTCTAAAAATTCAATTTAGTCAAAATGAAAAGAGATAATTGAATATGAATGGTGAACCGTTTTGAGTATTTTTGGTTGATATTCACATACTACATATTGTTTCTGTTAATGTTCGTGCATTTTGCGTTTATACAAAGTTTTGAGCAAGACTGTCCTTTCATTAGTTTATAATATGATGAATGATAGTTCATGTATTTATTTTTTGGTAACATACAAAGCTTTTAATCATTTTAAAAAGCTACTCTACCACTATTGACCACCACCACCACCACCACCACCACCATCACTAGTCTAGCCTCAACCGACCTCCATTTTGACTTCCATCGACCACCACTCTGATCATCATCACTTTGGTTGTCAGCCTGCCACAGACAACCACCATCACTACTAGCCACAAAAAACCATCACCACTAATAGTGCATATATCATTGCCATTGTTCATTTTGAATTGAACCAAACAAGATTAAAGGAAATTTGATCGCATTACAAATGAAAGTGAGAAATTTCCCATCTTTTCCTTTCTAATCTATTTGCGGATTCATTTCCGTTTCCATATATCAACCAAACTTCCCCTAAAATAGCATTGTCCCACATATAGCACATACATATAAAAAATGAGAAAAATGCTCATGTGCCCTGAATTCTAGGTTAAATGCTTATATACCCCTAAACTGGCGTTGATTTTGTAAATCGTATCTTTGAAAATTCTAATCGGCATCCGACCGAATGTTTGTTAAGTCATTTAATAGTCGAAAATACACATGTGATGCCCGGCCAGAGCTTTCAGAGATACGATTTACAAAGTCAACATCAGTCCAAGAGTACTGAAGCACTTTTCAAAAACTCAGAGGTATATTAGCATTTAATCAAAAACTCAAGGGTATATAGACACTTTTCTTTTTAAAAAAAAAACGTTTTATGAAGCGTCCCCACATTCATTAGATACACCGTTGTGATTCCCAAAGCATCTATCCCGAAAAAACATCCTCTGATTCATCTAGCCCCCGCCCACACCGTCGTCCACAACTAATAAGGCTATAGCTAATTCTTCCTTATTTACCGCGACCACAACAATGCACAAACTTCACCAATCTGTTACAGTGAAACCATAGAAGAAGAAAAGCCAAAAGAAATGGCCGCTTCATGTTCCACCCCCTACTCTTCCTACCTGGACACCTTCGATCGCTGCAATCACCGCAAGACTTCCAAATGTTCCTCCTCTGCTGCTTCACTGAGAAGTCTGACGTTGCCCCGACGAGGGACTCAATTTTCAGATTCTAAATTCAGGCTTCTCTGCGACGGCCCCGGAGTCTTTCGACCTGTGTTTGGACGGATTGTTAGAGCTGTTGCACGAACTGGGTCCGAGCCAATCGACGATTTCCGCACCTCCCAATTGGAAGATGTAATGTTTACTTGAACTCACACAAGTTGTCTCTTTTCTTGTGTAGTTTTTATTGGTCTGATATTGATGTTCTTATGGGGATTCTAGGAGTGTTTTGAGCTTTTGAAATGCTTCTCTTAATAGATATATGGTATTATGGTACTGTTTCTTCACTTGAACTGTGCATTTGGGCAAAATTGGCGAACTTTAGCCGCAATTACCTTTCGGTATACAGTGGTAGGTATATACAGTGGCATTGGATATTAATGCGTATGATTCAAGATATCAAATTTATGATTCCTAATTATACACAATCAAATATTGGTAAAAGAAATTTGAGTTTCTGTGCATTGTCAATGTGCTTAACTGAGGGTGTAAATATATTGGATATTGTTAGTAAATTATTGAATCCGGACATGTTTTGTGTAGAAAAGATTCTCTACGAATTGTAATGGATCTTCAGATTATAAAAGGAATCAGTTTGAATGTTGTAGGAAGCTAACAAAAGCAATGATCTGACAGTGAATGGGGATTCACTTGCGGTTCAACAGAGTAAAGCAAGTCAGTTGAAGAAAAGAATTGTTTTTGGACTTGGCATAGGAATTGCTGCTGGAGGTGTTGTGTTGGCTGGAGGTTGGCTGGTCGCTGTGGCTGTTTCTGCTATATCTTTTATCGGTGCCAGGGAGTACTTTGAACTTGTCCGGAGTCAGGGAATTGCTGCTGGCATGACCCCGCCTCCTAGATATGTATCTCGAGTTTGTGCAGTTATTTGCTCGCTTATACCTCTTGTGACTTTGTAAGATTCCTTAACCATACTGACACTAATTGTGAGTGCTGACTTTAAAAACATGCTTGCAATTTGTTCCCTCCTTTATTTTAATTTTTTTACTAGTTAAAAATCTGTTGGTCAGTGTGCTGACTGATAGAGACTAAGTAACATTTGCCTATGCAGGTTGATTGACATAACTACCCGGCTTAATTGTATGCTTCCGACTGTTGTTTTGCACTTTGCAATAAAATTTAAAAAATATTGTAGTATGTTCAAAATACCATTGATGCTCTTGCTTGAAATCGACTAGTTGATTTAATTTCCACTCATAAGTAGATATATAATTTTTCTGGCTTTAATTAGTCACATTTACTAGTATTTGCTTCTTCATTCTGATTAATCACTATTAAATTTATTTTAACTCTGGCTCAAGTTTTTACTCTTTGAAAGATACTGATGACTTGTTGACTTTCTCTCAGATACTATGGCCAAATTGATGTATCTGTGACGTCTGCGGCTTTTGTTCTTGTAAGTGCTCTTCTATTACAGAGGGGAAGCCCACGCTTTGCTCAACTCAGCAGTGCCATGTTTGGATTGTTTTATTGTGGCTATCTTCCTTGTTTCTGGGTAAAGCTGCGGTGTGGCTTAGCTGTCCCCGCCTTGAACACAAGTAAGAACTGATACATTTTATATTCCCATATATAATGCAGGCCCCGATTAACATGAGAGAGAGAGAGAGAGACTGTTTCAGAGTTGATTGTAAAAAAACTGTCCATTATATTATATTAATATATACTAAAACAATATCTTGTTCGATTCACCGTAGTATAAATTTTATATAACAAAGTTTTGTAACTATTAATCATACATGTTTATAAAAATTAGTTATGAAATGTTTGTTTATGAATTTTAAAGGTCAAAGTGGAACCTTAAATAGGGACTTAGTGTGTACAACTTAAGAACAAGTTCGGGCTTTTCCCAAATACATTATTTAGCTTAGGGGCCTATTTCACTGCACCATCTTCAAAATATGAGGTATATTGGATTGTGTGATTTGGCTTTCTAAATCTTTTAACACACATAACAAGTCGTACATAGTTACATTTATGATCAAATGTAGTGCTGAGGATGTTTATATAATATATAGCTATGTAGCACAGAGTAGGATCTTACTTTTAAAAAAATACAATCACAGGCTGCATGATACCATTGGGAGGTTATGAAACAAGTAGCTCCACTTTTCTTCCCATTGTAAAAAAATTCAGCATGCTTGATCTTGAGGTTTTTCTGATAGGCTTTACTTGGATAAATAAGTAACTGGTTTGTTGTTGCAGAGTTTGCAGCTACATGGCCATGGCTGCTTGGTGGCCAAGCACAGTGGACAGTGGGTCTTGTGGCAACCTTGATATCAATTAGTAGTATTATTGCTGCTGACACGTGTGCTTTTGTTGGTGGAAAGGTATTACTTGATATTTGCTAATGCTCTTATGTAGTTTTTGTTTGTTAGATTTTAGTTCTTCCGTCTAAATATTTTGTTCCTAGCATTAGTGTGCACAGGGTTAGGAACAAGATGACTTTGTGACAGAAAAGTGAGGGAGAATATAAAATGAAATTAAGTAAATCTAAAATGAGTGCATGAAAATGAATGTATTCTTTCACAAGTAGGAATAAGGCAAGGTAGGCACTAAATAGTTGGATGGAGAAGTAACATTTATTTGATTGTTCATTGTGCGTGAATTATATTCATTTGACAGTCTTAAGTAACTAGTAAGTATACAGTAGCTGGAAGGCTTGTTCAAAAATTTGAAAAAATGGCTGTTGTTATCTGTGTTAAATGCTATACAATATCTAACTGTACAGTTGAGAACAGAATGACATTTGGCTGTATGGTTATTTCGTTATCCAGTTGGGTTGGGGATTTGCTTGAACTGACAAATTTAGAGGATAAATCTTCCCGAAAGGAAAAATAACGTTGATGCTGTAACGAGATTAAAATCTGAGAAAATGAGGGTAGTTGTAAGTTTCCCACCATTTTTGTCTCTACCTAAATGATATATTTGTAGTGTGCGAAGATGTTTAGTATCATATGGAGAGTACATTACTGTTCTCTACTTAATTGCAGGCCTTTGGGCGGACTCCACTCACGAATATTAGCCCAAAGAAGACGTGGGAGGGAGCTCTGACTGGCTTAGGTGGTTGTGTTGCTACCAGTGTGTTGCTGTCAAAGATATTATCTTGGCCAGGATCCTTACCAAGGTACTGTAAAAGACAATATATTATCTTAACCGCTTAGGTGGTTATATCTGTACATCTCACTGCTGGAGCCTGGAAGACTGAAAGCTTGACTTGTTAATTTTAATTATGATATTTTGCCCTTTTTTTCCTTGTTTTCCTGTGAAGTATTATATTCCCAAGGTGGTAAATCATGATCGTATTGTAAAAGGTGGCTGAGGATAGTAAGAGTTCTTGCCATATTTAATATTTCCATGCTGTAGATTTAATACACCAACTCCCAACAACTTATTTTCTGGGCCCAACCTTGCATGTGCGCAAGAGATTTTTAAATGTTACCATGATGTTTAGAAAATGGATAACCACCCAGACAAATTAGAATGAGGAGAGGTCTAAAAGGACTTGAGAAAAGAAAATCTACAAAGAAAACATTATTTCATATTATGCGATCTAATTATCCCACCCTGCAGTGGGATAAATGCTGTAATGGAAACTAATGGGTTTTATTTCCGTAAGCAGCTGCATTTCTGGTGGATAAGCCACATTTAGGTATATATGAGCAATACCAATACCATTTTTCTGGATTGGCTAGAAACGAGAGAAGGTTGGGTGATATTCAAAAAGTAGTTAGGAGTAGAATAAGCTTTGACTGGAACTGGATATATTATGAACAAATTATAGTTTGCAAGATCAGTTTGATCAGGTTTGATGACAATACTTCTGCCAACAATAGTTACTGGGGCTCAAGATCTCCTATCAGTACTAAGATTTAGCCTAAATACTTTTTAGTTGCATGTATTTTTATGGGAATTTTCCCATATTTGTTTGTTTGTTAAAACAAGAATGGACTATTGTTTTTGGGACAAGGAGATTATTTTTCTACTTGAGAGCTTAACTCTCTAGATAGACTAACATATTTCCTTGTACATTTTCAGTGCTGTAGCATTTGGGTTCCTCAATTTTGTGGGATCTCTTTTTGGCGACCTCATTGAGTCAGTTATCAAGCGTGATGCAGGTGTTAAGGATTCTGGATCACTCATACCTGGTCATGGTAATTCTCTTATAACTTCAATGATGATGGAACTTTTGGTAGATGTAACCTATTTACTGTTTAGTGTGTCCTTTTTGTTTATTAATGTTTGGCTAACTTGTCTGTTTGCTTGACCTTTTTTGAATGAAATAGTAATATGGTACTTTGCATGATAACTAAGCAGAGAAAAGGAGTTGTGTCTTTTCTTTTTCTTAAAGGCAATTCCTTAGCCTTAATAAGGAAAATTTTGCCATATCATAAGTACAGTTTTTATTATGAATTATTAAGGCTAAGAAAAATACATCAACCGTAAGTGCCACTCTTTAGAGGTTACGATCGAATCCATAATACTCTTACACGAACAAAACCAAAAACTGTCATGATTTTCTTGAGCTCATATAAAGGCAATTCCTTAGCCTTAATACATCAACCGCAAGTGCCACTCAGTGCCACTCTTTCTCTTTTTTCTTTTAAATCAAACCACCAATGGTGGGGGAATTTCATTAGGCATCCCAAGTCAAGATGATAAATAGAATTACAGTCATGTCATAAGGCTCAGTTTGATCATTAGCTATGGAAACCAAATAGTTTTTACGAAAAAGGCTTGTTGCCTTGAAGCAAAGATTGCTTTTTAAAATAGGCATTAGCTAGTCAAAGTAGCTATAAGCTATAATAGGGTTAGTATCCTAGATGCCCTGATGTTCTCCGAAGCAGGTCAGTGAATCAATATGTGAACAGGAGTTATGTCAATAAGCTAGGTAGTGTTAACTGTTTTACTAGGGTTCACAGTGTATAGCTATGGCTTCATGGTAAGTAGTACTCTTTTTAGTTAGAAATGGGACTCTACTTTCAAATACATCAAGTACATCTTTGCTTCTAGACTTTATTAACTGAGTGCCACCTGTTTAGTCTCTCTATCCTTAGCCTGTTGGAGGTAAATAATATAGACATGGCTATGGTCTTTATAAATTAGCATTTGGAGAAAAGGCATGGGGAAAGTCTTGGTTTTATCAAAAAATCTTCTTGTTCTGGTGTACCTGATTGAATGAAAGGAGAAGAAAAATGAAGTATTTAGGCTAATAGGATTATACTGGACCTGTTTAATCAACCAACCAAACTGATTCGTAGTGTCAGAATGTTCTTCATTTGATAAGACTACCCCTTGCTATATCTCTGGCTTGGGTTTTTTAAGCTGAATGTTACTGCATTTACTTAGCATGTTCTGGTCTTACTATGATTCCCTTGAGGCTGTTAATCTTGTATTGTGCTCAATGAGTGGCTATGTTTTGTGCAAGAGATTGATTTGTTCCAAAAGACAAATGAGGTTAACTCGATTTCTGATGAGAAAATGTTGTTCCCATTTTGTAGGTGGAATACTAGATAGAGTGGACAGCTATGTATTCACGGGTGCACTGGCATATTCCTTTGTCAAAACATTCCTCCGTCTATATGGTGTTTGATTCAATATCTTGTTCTGTCAATGTAAGCTCGAAGCCTGCAATTAAGTTACGTTACATTTATTTGTGCAATGGGGAAGGACAATTTACATCCACGCTACCGGTAAGAGATGATAGTGTCCAACTGTCCACCTGGACAGGAAGATATGTTGCCCTCTCCAAGTGTAGTTATGGTTGTAAAGTAGCGATTTTGCATGCTAACTAAACCTTCCTGGTGAAGATTTGTTGCCATCTCCAAGTGTAGTTATGGTTGTAAAGCGGCAATTTTGCATGCGATGCCGATGAGTTGTCAATGCCTAATGGCTAATGCCTGTGTATAGATACAAAATGCAATGTTTAGTTCGTTACTGTTTCCTCAAATCTCTTTGATTGAAGGCACTTTTAATTTTCAATTCTTGTAAAATCCAAATTTGCACACTTTGAGATAAAAATAAATAAATTCTGCACTTTTTTTTTGCACACTTTTTTTTTCGCACTTTGAATCAGAGAGTACCTTGCAGTTGTTTTTGTGCAACTGTTACCAATACACAGAATCATTCTGGTCAGTTTATTGCTACCATCCGTCCCAAATTAATCTGCACAAATTAACTTTTTCAGATTGACTAGAAATTATTTTTTGAGCATCAATATCTAATATAAAAATGTTGATTAGGAGGCTAAAGCAAACAAGAAAAAAACAAAGAAAGAGACATGAGGTGGGATTGAGGTTGCTAATTGAGAACGGGGGTTTGGGTTTCACGTGGGATTTGTCTCTTTAAAATGCGTCGGGAAGGTTCTGATGTGACACCCCTTTTATGTGTGGCACGTTTCTTATGTGTGACACGTTTAAACGTGAGAAATTTAATTCAAAACTTGATCATTTTAAAGCAAAACAAAAAATTATATGTAATCTTGAAACATGAGGACATTGACACAAAACATGAACATTAACCTTATGTATGGGCAACGTGTTGACACAGAACATGAACATTAACCTTATGTATGAGCATTGGGCAACATGATCATTTTAAAGCAAAATGTGTAATACAAAAGGTGCATGATATAAACTAAAACATGAGGTATTTGAATTAAAAGATGAGTTGTTAAATCCGTAAAAATGAGTATTTTCACACAAAACATGAACATGTGGAATTTAGAACCTTCTGTAGAACCTGAAGAAGATGAGATTTTGTTTTGCTTTAAAATGATCAAGTTTTGAACTAAATTCCTCATGTTTAAACATGCCACACATAAGAAAAGTGTCGCACATAAGATGAGGTGTCACACCTTATCCTAATTATATATATATATATATATATATATATATGCATCTGTGTGACTGTAATTCTGCCTCTGCTTGCATGACCTCATCTCCATTTGGATCTTTCTTCCTCAACATCATTTTTATTATTATTTTCTTTGACAAATTCTCAATTCACAAAATGATCATGCTCAATAGCGAATATAGAAAAGATTATTTGGGTACCTACAAATGTAAAGATCTACCACACCATGTATATTTGTTAATCTTTATATGTTTACTACTCAAAATATTTGATGGAACCAGAGACCCCTCGCCACTGACCATGTTTAATATTGTAAAAGATTAATCTTGAATGTCAGAAGATCAATAATAATACTGAATGATCATGTTTAATATGTAAAAAATTGGGTTTGAAAGTAAGGAGATCTACACCTGTCTCTCACTCCTTATATATATATATATATATATATATATATATATATATATATATATATATATATATATATATATTATATTTATATATATATATTTATATATATTTGGGCCTAATCACAAGGTGCCCATCATGCGTGCATTTCACGATCTAATTGACGTTCCCTTTTCATCATTAATACACATTTAACCTAGAATAAGTTCAAAAGTATTTTAATATTTTCCTAATTTGTCAAACTTAAGTAATATACTCATAATGCTGAATTATAATTTTCAAAATCCTTTATAGTTGCATTTACTTTAGTGAGGACGAAGCATGATTCTGTTTAAGACAAAAACAAAGTCCAAAGGTAAAAGCAGAAAAATGTTGTCAACGGGACAATTCATCTCAACACAAACTCTTCCGCGTAGTGATGATAAAAAGAAGGAAAAAAGAAGCTAAGAATATGTAGGCACTTGCTTATGATTAAACTCATAATCCTCTCCATGATAGAGACTAGACGAGTGCAGCATGCATGCATGAATCATTGATTGGTTGACATTCCATGTCATCCCATGGATATTTAAGCTATTATTAAGAGATTTAAGCTATCATATGATGAAATCTAATTTAAAGATAATAGATATTTATAATACATGTGGAGAAAACAGACATACATTGAAAATTAATATAAATTAACAAATACATACATTTTGGTATGAGAAATCTCTTAGCTGTACACAACGCTTTAAAAATAAAAATTGAGAGAGTAGCCCATCAATTGAGACATTGGTTAGATTTCTTTTAGTTCCTAGGCTCGAGTCTCGGCAACAACAGTGTGAGAATTTTCTGCGTAGCAAAGTGCCTTATGTACTGTGATTTATCTCTATCAAAGCATGTGATGTCGGGCTGATGCTCCTAGAAATGTGCCTTCTCCTCTTTTTTTAACTAGTGTTCAGTTAGAACATCTCCAATGCAAGCATCAAATAAGTAAACTTCATCAGTCATGTCATTTTAGAGACTCTCAACTTAAAAAACAATCTCTAATGCAACCATTTTTTGAAACCTTTAATCCTATGTGTCAACATTAATTATTGACACTCTCAATTGGACCCTCTCAAAATAGAGGGCATATGAAGGCTTTCAATATGTAATTTACCATATATAGGTCATTTAATGCATTAAAATCAATTCATTTTGTTTAAATATATCATGATGAAGATTGATTCATGATACTTGCATTGGAGAACAAAATTTCATTTTTAATGTTTCTTTATCCATGTCATAGACAAGACCAATAAAAATCTGTCAAATGGCTCCTATAAACATGGATGGGGCTCTTTGCATTGGAGATGCTCCTAGTGTATTGAGATGACTCTGAATATAAATCCTTGTAGTGGGCTCTTGGCCCAAACAACATTTGATCAAATAAAGGCATTCATATTTAGCATAATCTCTATTCGTCAAATTTTATAAATTTATACTGATGTTGTTAGAAGCTATTATTTGATTCTAAATTTTAAAGTAATTATTAATATTAATAAATATTAATTTTCATATTCTATACGGTTAAAATTCTATAAATTAATAATCTCAATAAAATTAATAATTTGTCCGATCCCAACTCGGGATCAATATTAAATCGGACCTCACTCGATTAAATAATAAAATCATAATTTTTTTGAAACCCCAATGTATATATTGGTCCCAACAAAACTATAAATTAATAATTACTACAAATATATTCCATATATACTTCAAAATTTAAGATTGTCTAGTAAAAAATGAATCTATATTAACTTGTTTTTTTTGTTGAACTTCATATCTATGGACAGTCTACATTGATCAATTTCTAACGATGTTTAATGTAGTACGTTTGTACTATGGACTAACTTTTTGGTACCATGAACTAACATTTTTACTTATTCAAAAACAATGAACTTGATAAACTCAATTAATTTGTGTTTGTACATTCATAATGTGATTTTGAACTTGTTTTTTAATTTATTTTTCAATCTCTATTATATTGTAACTAGTTTATTGAACTTAGAAATTTAAAGGTAACTTGTAAACCTCTTTAAATTAATAAATTATTAATTTATTAAAATAATAATATTTCGCTAAATTAATAAAATATCTCGATCCCAACATTATTAATTTAAAGAGGTTTTACTGTGTTTTAAATTGGAGAAGCTGTTGGTGTGTGTGGCTCACATTGACACCCCTTCTCCCATTCCAATGCAACAAATTCAAGAAATAGTTTGCTTCCAATTACATAATAATAATTATTATTTATATAATTTGCATGGAAGAATACAAAATGAAGATTTGGCTCCAAATTACATGCAAAGTGGGAGGGATAGGGCGGGGTCTACTGAAAAAGACTTTAGAGAACATGAGTGCTTACTTTTGGGGTTTGGCATATTAATATTAATATTAATATTACAAGAAAACAAAATTTATGTGGGAGAGAAACATTGCGTTTGTTTAAAGCCGACTAACATGAATTCCATGAAATGGAGGCAATTTAAAATCAGCCCCATAACACCATAATTTGTGATGTTTAATTTAGGGGATGCTATTTCCACAACCCAATATCCTAAATTCATAACTATTTACAGTAAATTTTACTAAAATATCTCTTATTAAAATTTAATTTTAGTTAGCTATTATTATGAAATTTAGTCCTAATCAAACTTTTATTCATGAAATGTACCCCATTCTTTATATATAGTATAAAATATTCTTATCAATTTTCTCTGCAAATTTCACGTAGTTATTCAGATTAATAAGTAAATTCACATCTGTTTGCCAGAGCTTATCTGTAGATCAGTTCAGTTCAATTCAGTTCAGTGAAAGTGTAATTTGATGAATTTTATATTAATTCAGTCATACTGATTCCATTTATCAATGCATTAATTTACAATTCAATTCAGTTCAGTTTAGTCCAATTCAGTTCAATTCAGTTCAGTTCACCAAGAAATAAGTTATAGCAAATAGAGCCTAAATTTGATGGTGTTGAATGAATGTTGAAGGTTTTGAGAATTTCTTGGGCCTATAATTAAATTTAACAAAAACTTGAATCCAAAATTTATTATTCAAAACTTAAGGGATTTAAATGATATAATAAATGTTAATTGAATACTAAATTTAATGAGGGATGATTAAGTAAATTTATCACTAAATGGGTTGTAGATTTAGGATATTGGGTTGTGGAAATAGATTTTGTGTTAATTTAATGGTTTGTATAAAGAATATGAGTGGGGAGAGATAATGGCGGTGGTAAGGCATCTTATAAAAGCTTTGAGATTTTTTACTTTGTTTTTGAAAATATAAAAGCTTTGAGATTGAGAAGCAAAAGTTTTTTCCTTCCTCAATTTAAAATTATATTTAAGTAAAGAAGGAAAAATTAATATTCAGACATATATACTAACAATTATGTTACAAATTAAACTCATTTTCATATTATTATTGTTTAAATTGAATAATAAATCAAATGGTTCTATATATTAAAGCCCTGTTTGCCAGAACTTATATGTAGATCAGTTCAATTTAATTCAGTGAAAATGTAAGTTGATGAAATTCAGATTAATTCAATCATGTTGATTCCATTTTTCAATACATTAATTTTCACTTCAATTCAGTTCAGTACAACAAGAAATAAACTCTAGTAAACATGGTCTTCTCATCTTTTATATATTAAGCATGATCATTCAATGTATATTGTTGATCTTTTCACTTTCATATCTGATCATTATCTTTTTAGTGTTGATATTCTCACATTTAAGGTTGATTTGTTACCTATTAAAATTTTTAGCCCAGATGAGAGAGATTAATTGAGAACTTGTATAAAATATGAGAGTGAGTTTTATTTTATATTTTTCCCCCATTTTCTTCCCAAAATTTGAAATTGCATCCCCACCAAAGCACTCCTACTAATTTACCTCATATGCTTTTTCCTTAGTTTTTGTTACTTTTCTTGGTCGGCCCCATATGCCTTGGATGCCCTAATTTGTGTTTTGGTTTTGGCTTTAGTATTGCCTTTTATGTTTTTGTTTTTCATTTTATTGCACAACCGCCTATTTTAGTAGCAACACCAACACATAACATATTGTACACAAATCACACAAATTCACACTGCCTATTTTAGTGCACTATCTAATTCTAGACATAGCTTGTAAGTTGCGTCAACTTTTGTAAATTTAACACTTGTTCTTTTACTTATTTCTTGTCATTTTTAATGGAAATTGTTGAATGATTGCGTGTCAATTTTTAATCTAAATACAACATGTTTTCGTTTAATCATATTACAAAATAAATACGATTTACTGATTTAGTGTATATAGTCGGGGATTAGAGGTGGGCCGAAGTGTCCCGTGATCGTTATGGTGTATTATGTAGAACAGGTATAATTGATACGAGAAAAGTTGTTATTCTCACTTTCGTGCATAATCATAACATGTTTTGTATAGATCTTTTTACCTTCCTGTTGGATTATTACATGATTTATGTTGATATGCTCACTTTCAAAGTCTGATCTTTTACATATGAACCATGATCATTTAGTGTATTATTGTTGATCTTCTCACTTTTATGCTTGGTCACTATCTGTTCTATTTTGATCTTCTCACGTATTAAATTTTGATACTAATTGATCAGCTTGTAGCAGCTAATCCAACCAGATTGGCTGAAAGTGCGGTTGCTTATGACCATTATCTCTTTCTTTCTTTTTTTCAATTTTCCTATTTGTAAATATGCTGTCATGCCATTTTACTCATCGTTTCAGATAAAATAGAAGAATTAGGTTTGTTAGAACTTAGAAACCTAGCTATACGTAATCTCCCAAATCGCCTTTGTTTGTTGAGTTTATTGTACCTTACTTTTATATTCCTTGTTACTACGAGAGATTTAAAATAATAAAGTATCAGTTTTAGGAAAACGTAAAATGAATAATTGAATGACAAAAAATGATGGGTATTGAGAGGGGGGAGTGACCCCCACTGATGATGAGCAAGATGTAAGGGAAAAGGCTGTCATAATGTTCTCAAATGGCACCCAAATCCCTCACTCCGATGGGGGGCTTCTGCGTGACAAAAGTGGCTTTGATGAAAGGTTGATTATCACTATCGCACTTTCCATGTAAAAAAATCTGTGTTTCTTTTTGTTTATCATGCATGCAATAAAGTTGCTTCCAATCTATCATCCTTTTCCCTCATCAACAAGATGCTTCTCTTCGCATTCTATTCCATGCAGAATCTGCTTTCATTTTCTGAGGTGACTAAAAGATGTCTCAGTATGGTGCCTAGCTGCTGGTCCATTTCCATGATCTTTGTTTTCCCGTTTTTGTTACTATTTCTTTCACTAAATCAATCTCTAGCTATTTTACAGATCGAATATTAGCAAAATAAAGAAAGTTTAAACTCGCAAAAATTACAAGGGGGTGATGGTATTCACAAAGTTACGCGCTAGGGATGGAACCCTACCTAAAATCCAGTAATAATTAAAGAGTAGAATTAACTAAAAGCATCGTGAAATTATAGGGTTTTACTTTTTGGGTAGATGTATTAATCAAATCACGTTAAAAGTGATTTCTGATTCTGTCACTGTATCTAATATTTGAGAGAGTGTCTCTCCTAGTCCTAGGACAGATTCTAATTGAGACAATGCATTTGTTGATGTTCTCAGCTTTCATTCATGATCATTATCTGTTCTGTGTTGATCTTCTCACTTTCAAAATCCGATCTTTTACATATTAATCATGATCATTTGTCGTTTCATTCCTGATCATTACATATTCTATATTGATCTTCTCACTTTCAAGTTTGATCTTTCACATATTCAACTTTTGAGACAATTGTAAATATTTGACTACTTAGAGCAAGTCCAACAGTTTTGCTATAATAGAGATTTTATTCAAATTTGGAGATTTTGACAAATTTTTCACTCCAACAGAATCTCTATATGATTCTCTAAAATAGAAAAATGAGGAGAGAGAAGAAAAAAATCTCTATATATGCAGATTGTAAACAAATTTTTAGAGAACTAATTTTATGGTATGTTTACTAAAAATAGGAATTAAATTACCTTTCTAACTCTCATCAAATTCTCCACCACACAATATGCCAAAAATAGGAGATTAATTCAAAATAATATAGAGATTCTGTTGGAGTTAAGAAAAAATAATATGGAGATTATTGGCTTTCATTTTCTACTTTAGAAAAATTTATAGCAAAACTGTTGGACTTGCTCTTATACACGCATATCTAAATCAAGTAAAAGTGTGGAGATTTTTAATATCTATCTCCTTCAATTTTGAAGAAGGGTGTTGCTTTGGTTACGTACCAATATGGCCATTTCCACGCCCGTGAATATATTCGAAATGAATTTACGATCTCAGTAATAATTACTATGATTCGAAAGAGCAAAGTTTAAATTCTCACTTTTTCACCAAAATGAGACATCGATCAATGCAAAATATGCGTATGTATTGTAGATTCATATGATTCAAACATGTGCAAAGATCTTGATCGTATTCTTGATTCGGTACATATACTTAGTCAGATTGAAAATTTCTTTGAAAAATCAGATCGAGAAAACCGAATTAAAGTGGGGTTAGATATACGAATTAACATATACGTGTGGATATATTTTGCTCATTTCAATAATGTCGTACCAGCTTATTGGTTTCAGACACCATGCATCCTTTAAAGCTTAAAAGACTTGTGGGATATTTTGCTTTTCTTAAAAGAGCTTTTTAGTGCTATAAAAAAGAAATTCCCTTTGTTCCGACTTCCAATAGTATACCATGTTATTTCATGCTTTAATATTATTATTTTAAAGTTCTAAGAGATCTCTAATTTCCTTAAATAAGTGTATTTTATAAATTATATAAAATGAACACAATGATAAACAAGGGGTTGCTATATGCATGTCCTTTTTTTTACCAAAATGCCATTAATATTGTTAAGGCAAAAAAGCACCTCAAAATACAAGGGTACACTTAGAGTATTATGATACATTTCAAACCTACAACAGAAAACTGGTGATCTCTTATGCAATAACCTTATAGTAAAACTGCTTGATGGTGTATGATTTAACGTTGATGTTAAAAGAAATCATCAATACAAAATCAAAGTAATATGAAGCGATTTTAGCATAAGAAGGCCTTATGTCAAACTTTGTGAAAATGAAAAAGTCCCCAAAATTGGAGTGGTGGAGCACCGATGGAGCTACTAGTAGTAAGTCTTATCGGCATGCACGGTGTGGTCTAATGGTCCAAAGGAGAAAGGCGAGAAATGGTAAGGTAAGTACAAAAACAACATCTCCGTCTCACCAAAAGATATGGACTTAGTGGTTTTGACTAAAGTATTTAGTGCCTTGTTTTCATAGTCCATGCCAATTCCCAATTGCATGCATGCATGTGTCTTGCTTGGCGTGCCTAATTCGGACCATCCTCACACACCCTATCATTTCTTTTTTATTTTTTAATACATTCGCTACAACGATCTAATCTGGTATATGGATTATACGACTGTCATAATCTAGTTCTAATTTAACCTAATTTAATCATATCCAGTACATCGAGTGGCCAATGTCCTCATCTTGATGTTTAGAGTAGGGTAAAGATCCATATCTAGGCACCTCCTTGGTAGATGCAGATCCACGTTGCTCACTTTAACACGTCACACGGGGAATGAGACTTGAGACCAACCATGGGATGAAAATAATAAATATTTTCATAAAAACTAACTAGATAAACACGGGAATGCTTACTCACTCTCTAACCCTTATTAATTTCAAAGAAAAATTAGAATTCTCAGTGAAATATTATATATGTAGAGATATAATTTTTGGGTGATGTGAAATTTTGTGATGGTTGCTAGCTTACATGCTTTCAAAAAGGACATGATGCAAGTAGACATGAAAATTCAAAAAGACAAAGATCGCTTGCTTGAGTCATCCATGCGTCATGCATTTTCATGCATATATCTTGGCAAAATCTTCTGGAAATCAAATACGTTCTGAAACGAATTGAGGAAAGTTCCAAAAACAAGATATGTTGCTTGAAAATTGTGTCAAAAAAATCAGGCCGAACTGGAAAATTGGGTAAAGTAAACCTATTTTTTGAGTTTACTTGGGAATTTTCTTCTTGGATTTTTACTCGCAATGGAAAACTAGAATCTCATACGAACGCTGCGTGTCAGAGCTTTATTCGCGATGGATGAGGTTAATTTATTCATTTTACTTCCTTTTATTATTTTTCATTTAAAGAAGATTTTTTTTTCATTTAAAAATGTGTTAAGATAATATTATAGTAAAAATATATAACGGGGAAAAAAACATTTACTCTCAAATTAATTATTAGATCATGCAGAGACGCGGTTGAACTTGACCCCCGTCAGCCGTAGACGGCCGTGGTCCAATAACAGCAAAGTGTGGTGGTAGAGAAAGTGACCAACAAATAAAATAGCTTGCTTTTCAAAATTACCCATTTTCATGAAGAATAATATGGAAGATCATTAAAATAAAAATAATGATTTACTAATATAAAAAACAGAAATTCTCAATTAATTTATTAGTTTTTTGAAACCTACCTAAATAAAAGTCGTGGAAGGTGTTGAAATGTGTTCAAGAATGTTGACATGAAAGGGTGTCGTGACATGTTGATGAGCATTGTATTATGTCGAAATGTGTTGAAAATAAAATTGAACATGATATATTTTATTTTTCTATAGATTTAAACTTCTTTTTTTTTTGCTTAACTGCTGGTTTTTATTTTATTTTCACATCTAGCAGTATATGAAAGCTCTTTTCTGGAATGGGTTAATCGCTAGTAACTTATTTTAGCTACACAGTAAAAACAAGTTCATGGCAAACTTCTCCAAAGACTTCTTCAAACTTGTAGGTTTGTTCGCGGCCGTTTGAATAAGGCTTTCTGACCATCAATTGTGAAAACGAAGTCTTTGCCAAGTGATGCATTAAAACAAAAGGTATTAGTAACCCAATCATTAAACTTAATATCTTGACATTATAATCATGAGCAAGACCACACCATTTGATTAAAATATTCACAACAAAATTAAGATCATTGTCAAATGTCAATGCAAATTAATCTTCATTAATTTATTTACAAATTCCAACATGTCTCTACAGAGACTAAATACTATAAGGCGCCGTTATCGGTTGAAGTTCCGCTGGTGAGTTTCAACCCCGCCGCCGTTGTTAGATTTTAGTTTGTTGGTGTTGCTGGAGTTCAGCCGTCTCACATGGACCGACTCGAGACCGAGTTTCGGTGTGAATTTGTATGAAATAACAGTAATGTTCTAAGGATTAGGAATGATCAAGGAAATTGACTGAAAGATCAAGCAAATTGAATGAAAGATCAAATTAACTGAAAGATCAAGATAAAAAAGGAATGCTCAAGGGAACTGACTGAAAGATCAATCAAACTGACTAAAAGATCAAGCAAAAACAGTATATGATCATTCCCCTGACCCTTGGTCTCTACAAGGACATGTTGCACCCAAAACTCTCTCTCTAATTTATTATATTTGAAAATTTATGTAGCCATTTCTATTTTCTACCGTCTATTCTATAAAAAGTAAACATTTAATAATCAGTTTCAATTGTTCTCATTTAATAATCACACTTAATATGTAAAAGATTAGTCATAAAAGTAAGAAAATCGAGCCGAGATGAACGAGAAGCACAATTCCAAGGAGGAGGCACTCGCTGGCAGGCTGGAAACCTCATTCCCGTGCTTAAATCTCACCGATTCAAGAGAGTTGTATGTGAGGTTTGCGTGAAGAACAATGTCAAATTCCCCTTTTGGTCAACGCGCATACGATGAAATGAAAGTCTATGGCAACATTGACCATCTCTATATCAGACTGGAGAAGGGCTTTATTAAGCCTTGTTCTATGTGTGGTGTGCTATCTCCTACCACTTATGATAGAAATTTGCACCAGAGCAACTGCTTTGGATATGGGATATTTTCCGATGATGAGTATAAGGAATCAGAGGAGGCAAAGGAGGGCGACTCATATTGTTGTCTAATATTTTTTGGATATGGCTTTTGTTTATGGCCGAGCTTTCCTTTGGTGTTTGAATATATGTTAAATTTCATATGCCACATTGATATGGCTTTTGTTTATGGCTGAGCTTTCCTTTGGTGTTTGAGAAGATCAGACATGAAAGTGAGAAGATCATCAATAATACGGTGAATGCTCATATTTAAAAGTGAGAACATCAACATTGATCCCTAGTTACAAATGAAAATGGTAGACCTTCTCGTGATATAAATGTTTGCCTAGATAAATGTTTCACAATTTTATTTGGCAATTGATGGAAAAAATCAAACCATTTGCAAAAAGTCTTCCAACAACAACCTTAGACATAATTAGCTAAGCATAGCTGATTGCATTATAGACTTAACAATTATTGAGGTTTGGGTTGTTTTTTCTTTCTAATCCAGTCACAATAATTGAGCTCTCTCTATTCTAATCAACTTTTTTGACATCATTATGTAGTACTTAGGAAAATCATGATTAATGTATTCTTCAGAATAAATAAAATAAATCATGATTTGTGTTCAAAGTTCAAACTATCTGTTTGAGGCTGACATTTTCTTTGTTTTTTAAAAAAAAATGTGCATAACATTAAATATAGATTTTAGTAACTTGTTAGATAACTTCCTAAATTAATTAACTTGTAGGCCTTAGTTTCTGGCAACAGGCTTTTTTTTTTATGGCTTTTAAAATTACTTATTTTGTATCCTTTCAAGTAGGGATGGCATTGGGCGAACTGGGCGTGGATAGTAGACTATCCATGCCCATCCCCATCTAAAATTTTACTATCCATCCCCGCCCATTTACCCATGACGGGTACAAATTTAATATCCATGCCCATCCAACTGGATATCCATCTCATCTGGGTATCCGTGGATATCCATGCCCATGTTATACCCACATTCCCCATCCGACTTATTAATCCATATTTATAAAAAATTAACCTAAAATCTATTAATTATCATAAAAATTTAAATAAAAGCAATAATAATTCAAATATATTATATTAATAGAACAAAATCATTTATAATATGCTAATCATTAACTTATAAAATTCTTTTATGTTTTAAAATAGACCAAACATGCTTAAAAAATGCTAAAATTATATAATATTATTAATATAAATACAAGTAATACTATTAATATTATATATAACGGATATTATACAAGTATTATACGGGCGGGTATGGGGCGGGTGGGGCGGGCGGGTATGGGGCGGGTATAAAATCAATATCCATACCCACCCATTTACCCATGGCGGGTTTGAATCCAACATCCATACCCATGGCGGGTATAAAAAACTCATATCCATACCCGCCCCGTTGGGCGGTTGGCGGGCGGGTATCCACCAAATACCCGTCGGGTGCCATCCCTACTTTCAAGTATACATTCATTCATTCTGTAAAAGAAAGTGATTCCCCAAATCTTGTTTCGTTCAACTGCTCTTTCATTTCAAATTTACAGAATCAATGTAGATTCTTATATAACTGGTATAAAATTTGTAATCTAATCAGAATACATTTGGTTAATTCATAAATACATTTGGAGTACGTCATTTGGACTTGACTTGTTTTTTTATTCCTTTTAAAATGATTTATGTACTGATTCATGGTAACTTGTAAGATATATACAATATTGTACCACAATGTAAGATAATAATTTAGTTATACAAATTCTCAATTAACACTTGCCTCAATCGGTCTCAAATAAAAAATATAAGACTTGAAAGTGAAAAGATCAAAACAAAACATGTAATGATCAGGGATGAAAGTGATAAGATCAACATTAATATAATGAATGATCATCTTTAATATGTAAAAGATCGGACTTTAAAAGCAAAAAAATTTAATACAGAACATAATGGTCAAATATGTAACTTTATAATTCATATTTGAAAACAAAATAGAAAAAGAAGCCTGTTTTGATTGAGGAATACAGGTAATGTATGTCTTTGGAAATCAAATGCAACAATCATTTGGTTTCTATAGCCAAAACATGGGTTTTCTTTTTCCCTTATTTATTGGGTATTATAATCACATATCTAGTACTAACAAAGTTGACAAATTGCATACAAAATCTTAATAATCACAACCTCTCCATGTGCAAGGAGACATTAATTATGATAATTATCTAATAATTAATTAAAAAACACCGCCTTTTGTATGTTTATGCATGTACTTATAGTGTGTTAGATGGCCTTATATATATAGCAAACAACAATTACAAGCCATTCAATACCAAAAAAGGGAAAAAAAACAAAGGGAAAATTTTAATATTTATTTTTAAATTTGGAAATATTTGTTTAGTTTTTCAAGATAAATTTGAGTGCTTGAAAAAATAGTGCGGAATTTCTGATGGTAGACCCAAATAGAAAATGATTAATTTTACCATTTTATTAGTAATAAAATTAATTAAATCCGATCATAGAGAATGTTGTACGTGAAGATCTGTTCTCTTTTAGTGCAAAGACTATAGGGACACAAACAAGACAAATTATAGACAGGAGACAGAGGATCCACGTTCTTAAATTGCTAAATTCAAGCAAATGCGGTATCACATAAAATTGGATTAGATTATTTTAATTTTTTTTGATCAAAATTAGTTTAAAATATCATTGAATACTTTTATTTATATCGGAGTAGGTTGTCTTTGACAAAAAAGAAAAGAAAAAAAGGTGTTGTTCTAGCAATTTGTACTAGAATTATCTGTTTACATGGTCTATGTACTCTTCCATTTAATTGATTTTTTTAAATAGTTAACTAAATTAACCTGATTTTTATCGATTTATATTTTTTCAAATATGAACACAACTAATTTGAATTGGAGAGAGTTTTATGTGAGACAGTTCTTGTGGAGACCAAGTAACAAGGGATTGAGTATTTACCGTTTTTGCTTGATCTTTTAGTCAGTTTGATTGATCTTTCAGTCTGTTCTCTTGAGCATTCTTGTTTTGCCTTGATCTTTCAGTTCATTTGATATTTTATTCAATTTTCTTGATCTTTCAATAAATTTCTTTGATCATTCCTAATCACGTGTACATTACTGTTATTCCGTATAAATTCATACTGAAGCTCAGTCTCAAGTCAGTTCATGTGAGCCGGTTGAGCTCTACCGACACCAACATTCTAAAATCTAGCAGCGACGGTGGAGTCGAAGTTCCTCAATGACAAATTCAACCGATAACGGTCCCTTATAGTATTTGGTCTCTATAGAGCCTGTCTCAAATGAGAATTCGTAATTGAATTGAGGTGAATTTCAAAAAATTCAAATATAGTAGTGAACAATTTTAAAAAATCAACATGACCATTTTCTTTTTTAACTTAGTGTGTAAAAACTTTTAAAAGCCAGGAAAGGCGCCATTTTTACTACATCTACTAAACAAAAAAAAGATGAACAATAGATTTACCATTGATTGAAAATTTAAACTAAAGGAACATGCCAAAATTTGAATTAGAAACGAAAAAAGAAAAGGTGATAAAGTGAACATGTCAGCCTGTCTCAATCGATTATATGACAAAGTTAAAGATGTAACTATATTGATTAACTATATAATCAACAACCTTATACAACAACAACTATAAACTAATTAGTTATTAATTAATTAAACAAGCCAACTAAGGTGGCTTTGTCATATTTAGGACAACATTTACTAATTAATTGTGCTTAAATTTAACACAATGTCTTAACACCCCGGCTTCTTTGTGTGATTAGGAAAGCAAGTCATTTTCCGTCTCTTGACTTTTAATTTAGAACCTTAAACTTACAAAAAAAAAAAAAAAAACTTTAGGAACCGTATACCATTACATCACTGTGAATTTGAAGACAAATTACACCGGTGATAAGATTCAATATTTTTTCTCTTCCCACAAAACGATGTCGTTTAAATTAATAAAATCACATTAAAAAAAACATTAATCATATACTCCTCCTCCCAGAAAGCTAACGTACGTGCCAACTCACGGTCAGGAACTTCAATCACGTCACAAGTTTTTAGATACTCGGAACTATATCTAGTTATGGGATCCAAAAACATGTAGGTGATTGGGGAGACGAACGAGTCAGGTTCAGATTGCGTGTCTTCACATTTCTATTGTATTTCAAATTTCCTCAATCGATCCTCCTTAGCACCCCTTCAATCCACACCTCTAAAATCTCTACCTCAATTCCATATTCTAATTTATTTCGTTGAATGTTGATTCCACTTTTTTTCGACATTTCTGGCTTAGTCCTTACTTACAATCACATGTGTAATCAACAATTCAAACTTGATTGTCATGATATAGAATCTAAGGCATTGAAACTTAAAATTGAGGGAATGAAATAAATTCATGCTATTATTCTTTCTAATGTGAAATCATGTTGAAACGATTAGTACTTGTCTAATTATGAGAACATATCATTATCCCTATACAGCCGACATATTAGGCTTTTCTTGAAACCAAATTGCACTAAAATACTGATAATTAACTGGTACTTCTCTCTAACACACATGGATTAAACACAATAAACTAAAAAGCTTTGATTAAACTAATCAAACGTAGTAGAGGGGTCCAATAGTACAAGTCCCATGTGATTTGATTAGGGCAAGCAAATATAATAAGGGGCATTGTCCCTAGGATTAACACAAAATTATTTAATTAATTAAGAATTAATTAATTTTTGGGTAGAAATTCAAAGCGTTATTATTAAAATGGTGCAATCCAGGGTGGTAGCATGCACAGTAACGTGAAGGATTATCCTAACCCATAAGCGGTTTGGATTAAACTAATGATGATTGTACAGTGTGCCCACCCAAGATAAGGGCAGCATAGCCCTACGGATGCATGTATTATTACCGGTACAGAGCCAACATCCCCATCTTTGAAAACTACCCCCGAATTCTACGGACACCCCGTCGTACACCAAAAATGACGGTTCCAAACCTTGTAAGGTACACCCCCTTTATTATTCTATAGTTTACTCTATCCGATCAATTTTTCTATGACAAATTTTTGGGTGAGGTTTCTAAGATAAATTCTTGGGTGAGGCTAGGACCAATTAAACATGGTTTTTGGTGAAATTTGATGAATGGACACAAAATATTTGATGAGGTGGCATGTTTGATGAATTGGCACCGATGTTTGATGAGGTGTCGTCGAGATTTGATGAGGTGGTATTGAGTTATGATGAGGTGACAGCAATGCAATTTTTCTTATTTGGTCTTGCCTCATAGGAGAATTACTCTTTTTCTAAAACCGACATCTTATCAAAATACAACATTTATGATAAAAAGGTTGAATAAATAAATTTGGTTTAGAGATTGCTTATGAATCCCTAGTCAAATTCTGACCGGCTATTAAATTGTTTATTTTCAATTTTAAGGTGACTTTAAAATACTTTAAAATATATATATTTAGATGCTGGTAAGAGCATTTAAAGGCACAATTTACATAATCACATCAATTAAGGGTTAGTAAAATATTTTTCAAAAATTCAGAGTTGCAAAACACTTAAAAAGAAATTCAAGGGTACTACAACGATTTTCTCAATGATTTATTGTTGAAAGAAAAATGCGATATAAAAACATACTAAAATAATAAAAAAATGTAAATGTATTTGGTGTTGGAAAATGGAATTTCTTTATTAATCTATGGATGACATCATGTATAGTTTGAGGAACTCGAGTTGATGACCTTGTTGACATTAAACTAAAGGAATCTCGATTTCCCAATGGAAAAATATTGTTCTTAGTAGTGGAGTACTACTACTCCAATGTTCGCACATTAGAAAACACTAGTTTGGGAATGCAACTTTTTGACATTTGAAAGGTTGAAATTGTTGCAATTTAACTATCAATCTATTGCAAAAAATTGTAACAAAATCACAATTATGTAAACATTAAAACGCATAAATACAAGCAATTCATGGTCAAAACAGACAAAAGAAGAATGACATTAATCCAGCAAAGAATCAAACTAAATTTCCTGCCTTGCCAAAGTTGCAGATTTAACAAGTCAAATTAGAAGCATATGATGCATATATGCATTTGCCCAGAAACTGCATTAACAGCACCATAACTTGGATTTGTCATGTCCAGAAAAACACAATGAACCAACATAAAAACTACTACTTATATAATAATTAGAATCACCATCCATCCAATTCTTTCCCTAACTGGAAAATAACCTGCCTAAACCACAGAACAGAACAAGCATGAACATCCAAAATGGTGAAGAAGATCAGAGCACCTTCTTCTTCCTTTCCTTCTCAGCATCTCCAAGCCGAGGCCGATATGAGCTCCTTCCTCTGCCAACATAGAACCAGAGAAGACTGTCGCTTCTCCACGTGGAATCCCCTAACCGGCGTCCTCTTCACCACGCACTCGGCTTGAGATTCTGTGAAATTGCTGAAGGCTATCGGCGAAAATCCTGAAGACAGAAACAAGTTTCTCCAATGAGGGGTCTTTTCTTGAGTCCTATACCGCCCTGATATGATCCTCTCGAGCCCTGGCTGCAACAAAAACCTCTCAATCTTCTGCAACGAATCCAGGTTCAAATTCACAGCATCTAGAGACTCGAGCAAGTTGGAGTAGGACTGGAGAGCATGGATGACATGGTTCGAAAATGGAAGGTCTGTCCTATCACAGCCTCGGTCCACTGAAACAACGATTTTCGGCCCTAATTGCCTCACAAACCTTAGAACAACAGGGAGGGAAAGCTGGCAGTTCGAGAACGAACTCACGGGGAGATTAACCGCCACAGCCTCGTTCTCGGACACCTGAAGAGGGAAACCCCAAGAAGCTGAAGAATTCACAGCCTCAATGCTTAGAATCTCAAACTCGAAAGGCATGCTTATTTCGCTAGCAAAATGCATCAGATTCTCGCGCATTAGCCCCAGCTCGAGCTGATCATGAGTCGATGAAGATGCAAAAGCAGTGATTTTGAGAGATGGAGCACCACCACTCCTCAGGGCAAGCTCTTGCATAAAAGAAGCCCACTGGCCTCCATAACCAATGTCGAAATCAACAATGTGGATATGATCATAGCCATCGAGAACCTCTAGCAAGGCTTGGATACAGGTGAAATTCGCAAACTGGATAATCGGAGAAATCTCAGAGAAGGACTTATAAGCACCAATTTTGAAGACAAGGCTAAAAGGGGATTCATTGTTAGAGGTGTTATTGCTATGAAGCAGCATTTGCAGCGCCTCCTTACAGTAAAAAGCTGCCCTGTAGAAAGGCTTACCGACCGGAGATAGCTGGTGATTGAGCCGCGCCAATATCGATTGCGCGAGTAACGGGTTGCCGGACTGGACCAACTCTGCCGCCTTATACAGCTGGTCGATGATTCCTTGCTGCTGCTGATGGCTGACCCCCATTTCCGGCTGCATATACAGCTGCTGAGGGTGATGGTGGTGGTGGTCGGAAAATTGCAGTTTTGCCATTTCCATCGGCGGCGGCGGCGGCCCAGGGTTGTGCCTCTTCGCCTGAGGCGGAATCACCATGTTTTCTTGCTGGCCATATGCCAATGGCATGAAGAATGAGGGGTTGCTTTGGGGGTGGTTTTGGTGCTGGTTTATCAGCATCTGGGGAGTGAACATGGCGGCTGCTTCGTCTCTCTGCTGCTGCATCAACTGCGGCGGAGCAAAGGCCGCCGCCGTAGCCACCATGGGACCACCACCGCCGCCGCTAAGGTTGCCGGGGAATACAGGAAGGATTGGATTTTGAGCATTGGAGAACTTATTACCACCGCCGTTATTGGGTGGGTAATTGATTCCTTGGTCCGCTCCGCCGAGGCCCTGATCCACAACGCCGAAACCGGTGTTGAACTCGTACTCCGCCGCCGTGGGACCACCGCCGCCGCCGCCAATCTGTAGCACCTTGTTTAAGTTGGCCATGGAGGGGTCGTCCACATCACCCATGATCCACCGCAGGATAGACTGCTCCTGGCTGGGAGACGCCGCGACCGAGTCCGGCATCACGCTCTCCCACTCCTCCACCACCACCGCGCCGCCTCCTCCCACCATCTCAAGAGACGGTGGCACCGGCTGCAGCTCAGATTCAGACCCCACATTCGAGCTGGTGGTAGAAGGGGCCTCCTGGTGCCATTTCACCGCCGAATTCCCCGCGACCGCCGCCACCCCACCACCCCCAACAGCAGCAGCGCCGCCGCAGCCCAGAGACGAAGACAGGGTTGAGGAAGAAGGGCTGTGGCTCCTTATAGTATCCAGGACAGAATTAGGCTCACTATTCTCCGGGCTACAATTCTTCCAAAAACAAGAACCGATACCAAACACCCCCTTCCCCTCAAATTCCGAGGGTAAGGGCATCTCCCTCCAGTTCACAATCTACAAACAAACACCAACCCCAAAAACCAGAAAAATCCAACAATGCAATTCACTCAAAGATTGAGCCTTTCTCAAACCACCCAGAAAAATGCATGAATTTAGCCCCAACCCACCTCGAAAAGCTCAAAAGGGTAGCTAGAAAACTAATCAGAATCACCGAAACACACACAAAACAAAGTCATATGCACATGGCTGATTTATCTGGTTTTTCTGGCCACCGGAGACGGCGGAGGAAATTGGAAGAGATGGAGTTGGAGTGGGATTGTTGTTCAAGGAGTTTGCGGTGCGTCCAAGTAGATGTAGGAGAAGAAGAGTACAGCGGTCTTCCTTGTGTAGTCTGCCATGGATGCGTGCAACATAAAAAAGTAAGTAAAGTGCTCCCTTCATTCATCCATTTACACACACTCTCTCTCACACACAATTTTTATTTTATTTTTATTTTTTGTGATTTTGTTTATGTGATTGTGGGCTGTCTTTTCTTTCTCTCAGGTCGGTAAATTTTTGTGGCCTGTGAATTGTAAGTTTATACTGCAGAGGTAGGGTTTCTACTTTCTAGGCTGTGTCAATGACCCACGCGCATGCTTCGAACGTGGATCACATATGACATGAGTATGACCAAGTTTGGACTTTGGACTAATGACATATTTATGGTCTAGTAATTAGAAATTGTATAAATACTTTTTACATTTTTCCATTAATGCCAAACAAGTTAGTTATTACTTTTTGTATTATTGAATCTTTTTAATAAAATTTTGAAAGAAATTTTTTGATATTTGACTAGTATAATATTTATGTTCGATTGTGAGAATAAGATTTACTATGTTTTAAAATAACTGGTTTAAAAAAGTCAAGCATTTTTCTATGACCAAGAAAGTGGGCACCTTCACCCAAGAGTCAGGACCAAGTAAACCTTATTTTTGGTGAAGTTTGTTGAATTGACATTGAGGTTTTGATGAGATGACATGTTTGATGAACTGACAACGAGGTTTGACGAATTGGCGTCGAGGTTTCGATGAGGTAGAAGTAATGAAATTTCTTTTATTTGCCCTTGGCTCATGGGAGAAATACTCTTTTTCTATAGACTTTACCAATTTAGATTTTTTGATTTTCAAATGGGTTTCCTCAATTTGCAAATAACCCGCTTTCAACAGCGACCGATTTTTTCCTTGGTTTACTTCTTCCTAGCTTTGAATCGTCTATACCATTTATATCTACCATCCTTTTGTACAATTAATCCAATTTTGACACGTTTCTCTTTTAACTTAACTTTTTTTTGAAAGGTTTAACTTAACTCTAATCTAACCCTAATTAGTATTTTGGAATTTGTTAATTAATTAAATTAAAAGGTTTTACCTTTTCACGACAAATTTTTTATCGACCGCAGCTCCCACTGTCACGACCACAAACTCCACCGTCACCACTTATTATTCACTACCACCACTGTACAAGCTACCACTATGAGATTTTTCTCCTGCAAATCAATATATGCTATTCAGAATGATCGACCTCGCCCTGCTCACCACCACTTACAAAGTTCTAAGACCATCTCCAACGCTGCACTATTTTTAGCGTAGCATGTGTGTACTGGCTTAATAATGGTGTGACGCTACTTTTGTGTTCGCTCCAATACAATCGAAGTTGCTCGCCAAATTTGGGGAAATGAATAGGGGAACTCCATATTTGATGTTATACTGTATACAAAACACCAAATTTGGTGTGGATTTTTTATTATTAAATTTGAATATGTTGATTGTGTTTTGGACCTTTTGTTATCTATAATAGTAATTTAATTATTTTGATATCATTTTTGCATTTGTTTGGTGATTGTTAAATAACTATATCAATTTTATAATACTTAAATAATTAAAATTCAATTTGTGTAGTAGTAAATTTTGTTTTTATTTTGAAACATATGCATAAATATTTCCTTACTTGATAATTGTTGGCAAATCCATACCGATATTAATTAATTAACAGATAAAACTCCAAATCTTTAAATTTATAGTTTTCAAATTGAAATGATATTTTTTTAAATACATGATATTTTAAATACAACAAAATATTTTAAATACATGATATTTTTTTGGTACATTTAACTATGTAAATTAATTTTATTAAAATTAGTGCATATCAAAGTAAATGAAAAAAGTAATATAATAAATTAGCATATAATAGAATATTCTTTTTGGTGTAAAATTTAGTGTTATGGGTTGGAGGAGAATGATGTTAAATTACTGTAGCAACACCAAATTTGGAGTAGTGTGACACCAAATTTGGTGTTTTGCCTTGGAGATGCTCTAAGGAAATGCAACATACTTCATGCTTCATTTGTTAAGGAACACCATTAATTTATTAGCAATCTAGTGAAGTTTAATTTAACTTAATTTAGAAATATTAAATGGCTACTAATTCATTGGATTTTTTGTACCACCCCTATCACTTTCCTCTTTTATTTCATTTAATATAACAAATTGGTATATTTTTTGTAAATGTGAACAAAAGAGTTTTAATAAGTGGCTAACAGATATCACTTAGTTTTTTTTTTCCTGTTACAAACAAAGTATTCGTAGTTATTTTACATTACTCCCACTTTCTCTTCTGACCTTTTTATTTTCTTTGAAAACTCATGACATTTAATCTTTATTTAAAAATTAAGTTAGATCAAATGCATGCATGTAAGAAGTCAATGCATAACTATAAAAACCACCGCAACTCCACTTTGACCCTTGGAGAAAAATTAATTGATCGAATGAACTTGCATTTGATGAGAACGTGAATTGCACTAGATTTGTATTCTTAGTTTCAGGCCCAAAATTATTATTTTTATATACTGTAATAACAAATCTAGCCAGCAGCCGTCTCGACTCTCGACCGTTTTTTTTTTTTTTTTATGCCCGAAGGCGAATCTTGAGGATTATTGACGGCTCCTCAACCCAAGCAACATAAAATAAAATACAAAGGTTGCCCGAAGGCGATGTGCCCGAAGGCTAATTCCTAGGCTATCGCCTGGAAGCATGGTGTTTGAAGATAACTGAATGCTGAGAATATCAAAAATAGTATTACTGAACGTAACCGGAGAATTTACTAGAACCTCAAGAATGAAAAGTTGTAATTAAAGATCAAATCCTACTTTTATGTTAATTAAATTATACATATTTAGTTCACTTTTGTTGATGCAAAAATTTATAGGGTCAGGTCTTGAACAGTATTACCGGATTCCAGTGAACCACCCAATCCTTCAAACCTTTTAATTCAGTTCAATTCAGCTTCATTTTAATTCAATTCAATGCGGTTATATTCGCAAGATCGATGATGAAACGTAGCTGTTAAGGGAAGATGAAATGGCAAAATATTAACATATACAAGTTGACTAATAAAACCTAACAGAATGTCTTCTGCCTAAGTTGTAAATATAATGGCCGGTTAATACATGTCTTATCTTCAGCAAAGATGATCATTGGCCGGTTTATATATATGTTGCATTTTTTAAAAACTAAAAGTCTAATAAATGACTTTATTACCACGCATTTAATTTTACATCACAAATCTACCATGCAAAATTGCAAAGAGCACCATCTAAATAGGGTTCAAGTATTCGAATTTAAGTAGATATCTATTAAGATATTACAACCTTGGTTCAGTATTGTTTAAATTAAACATTTCATCATTTTAGATATGCTATTTAGATTATGAAATAGGAATAGAACTAGGCAATGCTAGGTGGTTCCTAAAGGATGTGTGTTCTTATACGTGGATTACCCGACCACAGCAACAATTACTTGTCAATTTAGTCCTCAATTATAATGTCTATAGAAGATGTTTTGTTCGTGCATGACGGTGAATTTTGAATTGAATTATTTATATTTATAGTATTGAGTTTAAGTTTGCCCTTGAATATTTTTGCCACAAAACATAAATAGATTTATATTGTAATATGTCTATGCGAGAGCATTTTCTGTAGGACGGTCTTAATTGAGACGGAAGGGGAAATATTGATTTTCTCACTTTTAACTCCGGGTTTTCACCTATTAAACATGATCATTTAGTGTATTACTTTTGATTTTATCACTTTCATACATGATATTACCTTTATGTGTTGTTCTTTTGTATATTTAGTATGATAATTCGGTGAAACCAAATGAGACCAGTCTCATTTGAAAAATCAGTGAAAAGATGAACGTCTCTATCACATGAGACCTTCTCAACCATGTATACCAACTCATGATCAATTTTGTTACTTAGCCACCCATCCTGCATTCTCTTCCCAACATTTTTCTTGAATAATAATTGTACAAAAATAATTAAATTAAAACCTAGTTAATTTATAGCTTAAAGGTTTTCAAAGATACTAGTTTATTTAGGGTGCATAGACAGGATTGAATAGGAAAGTAGGCTCAATTAAAGAAGCGGGCAAAAGGGGACATTGCTTAATTATGCAATGAATTGTTTAAGCAAAGCCATGATTTAGATTTGTCAGCAATCAAACTTAATTTATCCCCAAACCCATGTGACTCTTTAATTTAAACAACTTCTTCTCTCTTCAATGAAGTGGAAAGTGCTCTCTACATTCTAATTTTTCATCGTTTTATCTCAATAACTATAACGTATTACAAGCAAGGAAATCACGACGCACTTTTAAGGCGTGGCGCTAGTCGACTGCCAGGACGACTAGTTGTTAAGGCACTTACGTTGCGGCGTTCACGGCGTTTTCTTAATATATTAAACTATAGATATATTTAGGATGCATATTTAAAAAATATACTGAAATATTTATCCTAATATTATAATTTAGAAAAAAGTTTAATTTTAAAATAAATGAGAGTAAACTCGTTTCTAACATTGAGATATAAGATAGTAGATCATAACTAATTGATCTTTCTATTTAATAAGGTTTAAGTATGTTTTCAATTCGGTAAAATTTTAACTTTTTTAGTTCAAATATTTTAATTTACTTTGCAAAATTCACCAAAACAATGTCGTTTGAATGTTTTCGTTTAAAAGGCGCCAAAAGTCACGGCGAACAGTTGGCGGCGATGCAAGTTTTCCGCCATAACAACTAGTCGTCCATTTGGCGGGTCTCTTTCTTCATTAATTAGTAATGCACAAAAGTGACATACTTGTAGTACATACATTTTACTTGTAATAGATGTTTTTTTCCAATAGCATGAATTGGGAAAAGAAAAAAAAATACAATCTCTATGACGCGCGATGATTTTCACATAACACTCCAATTTAGGGCTGTAAACGAGTCGAGTCGAGCTCGAGTTCGTATTGCATGTTCGTGATCGAGTTCGAACTCGTACGAGTTGAGATATTAATTTTAGCTCGAGCTCGATTCATCTGAATTTAAGAAAGTTCGAGCTCGATAAAAAAACTCGAGCTAGTTCGAGCATTAATGAATATAATATAATATTTATATAAAAATTATACTCGAGCTGTTCGACGAGCCTATCGAACTAGCTCTTATGAGCATGAGTTCGAGCTCGTTTATAAATGAACGAGTTCGAGTTCGAGTTCGAACTGGTCAAACCGAGTTCGAAAATGAACTTTGACTAAGTTGTTCGCGAGTTGTCCACGAGTTGTCCACGAACGGTTCAGTTCATTTATACCCTACTCCAATTATGTGATTCACCTATCAAGAAGGCAATACGTTATTTTAAAAATAGAGAAAATTAATGATTGTTATTTCTAATGATTTAATCAAATAATATCTACACCAAAAAAAACATAATTAAATGAAAACTCTGAAAATTATAAACGTACTTAGCTCTAATTTTATTTTCCAACCTATTTTCAATTGTCATTTCCCAATATAGACACACACATGGTCTCGCTATATAAAAAATAAATTTATTATTAATTAACACCACAAAAGTGATGACGACATGTTCTTTTCTCTCTTCTCAAGGAACCCTACATCACTATTGATTACTTTTGAAATGAAAAGCTTCAAGCTTTTACATTTTCTTGTCAATGTCTACCTCAAATATATCAAAATGGCAAGTTATATATTGTACTATATCGTTATATTTCAATTAGCTTTAAGGCAGTCCACTTTTAGTTATTTAATTAACGTTGGATACAATATGATTAATTAAACATCGATTGATTAATGAGAAAGTCTTGGTGAGACCTGTGCTTGTGGAGACCAAGAGCAGGGGAATGAGCATTTACTGTTTTTGCTTGATCTTTTAGTCAGTTTGTTTGATCTTTCAATCAATGTCCTTGAGTATTTTTGTTTTGCCTTGATTTTTCAGTTAATTTGATTTTTCGTTCAATTTGCTTGATCTTTCGGTCAATTTTCTTGATCATTTCGTTGGTCAATTTCACCAACGACAAATTCAATCAAGGAAATCGGCGGGTTTAAAGCTCACCAACGATAAATTCAATCAATAGCAGTCTCATATGAGAATTTGCCTTGATTAATACGTAGATGACAGCCGCTCGTAAAGATCACGGGATCTTTCTTGTCTTTGTGTACAAACTCCTACAAAAACCAAGTTTTAAGTTTGCTTAATTGCGAAGAGTTGTTCAAATTTCATTCGATATCTGAATGTTTTATTTATAACCATCGAAATTCCATCGATTTAATAACCGATGAATGCGCATCAGAATGAAATAATTTGATATTAGCGGTGGAGGGAGGGAGACCATAATTTGATATTAGCGGAAACAGATTATGTAAAATGTGTAAATGAACATAATAGTATTTTCATTTTTGAAAATAACCACAATATTCTAATTAGTTTTGTAGAAAATAAACTAATTTCCTCAAGAATTACATGATAAAAACACTGAACTTTCTCTCTTTGAAAGTCAGATTGCTGGAAGGAGATTGTCGCATTTTCGTCGAGCCAAATCTTTTTTACTTTCAAATTGTGAATTAGTTTGTGATAATAAGCAATAAGGGGCCTATATGGTAGTGCGTAAAGGTTTAATTTGCTCAGGTAGTTACTTGTTAAAGCCTATTGATAGAAAAGCAATGGCTAAATATTCAATTTTAAATGGAGGGAGGGAGACAAGCTTAAGCTTTTTGGCAAAAAGGGCTTTCATGGATGTTTTTGCAACCTAAGATTTTGAAGCTTGCCCTTTATCTTATGACAACCCGATTTTGTTGTGTCACCTTTAATTTCCTCCCTCTTATCATCCAATTTTTTCAATGATGCTAATTGCCAAAGTGCTCCATAATCACCTCAACATGGGGCACACACTATACAAGTTTTCCCATTTTTAAAGCATTAAAATGTTACTTGTTTGATTTTCCTTGTTTTTGATAATTTTAATAATTATAATGATCCAGAATCTAAATATGATTGTCACCATTTGATACGAACTTTTGGGTTAGTTGTTGTTGGTGGACGGATGAACTATTAATAACGATCCCTGAAGATTATAGACGGATGAACTATAGTTTCATTGCAAATTGACTTATTGAACATGGCTATACTAGGAATGCTGTTGTAGAAGTACGTTTGACACTTAAAATACTTAAAATATCACAAGCTAAAATGGATGTTTAAATTATTCTCCACTTGCAAAATACTCAAGATATATGAATATTTCACTAGTGGAAAAAAAATTGTAAAAATAGATAGAAAATTAATAATTAAATATTTTGATTCAACTTACAAAAGTAAAAAAGTATAAATAAATCGATATAGAAATGAAAAATTAAAATTTCAAATGAAAGATCAAGCATTGTATCGTTTGGATTCCAAAAAGCCCATTATCAAACAGTTTTGTATCATTTGGTCCTGAAATGCCGTATAGTGTTTGTCAAAACCAGCCCACCACAATCCAAACTATACCTACAGGCTGATCAAATTATTTGAAATATACTTGTTGACCCGATTTCACAACATCGATACCGAAATGGGAAAAACAATTTTTAAAAAAAAAATAATTTACCAAAAGAAATGACCAAAAAGACTCCAACAATCGATTGATGAAAATTATAATTGATGAAAATTATGCATAATTTATTTTAGTGGATAATAATTCAAAAGACTCCAAGCAGGAATTGAACTAAAAACCTAAGCTTAATCGTTGTATACTATAAAGAATTATATAATGATGGTAACCTAATTGTAATAACTCATAAAATTGGTCATGATTAGTTCATGCTAGGAAAGAAATAAGATTACTGTTCCATTAGGAAAAGGGCGAATATAATTAACATAAATGTGAAAAAAGAGACAACGGGATTAAGCCGTTCAAGATGAATGCTCGTCTTTAACAAGACACAGAGATTGTCAACGCCAAAAGAGAGAGTATTCTAAGTTGAATCCCGATGCCTAGCTCCTCGATAACCACCGCTGTCCTTCCCGTCTTTCTTCACCACACCAGTCCACCACCACGGCCACCAGTTCAGAGGCGGAGCTAAATTATCAAAATTGGGATGATCCTTAGTAAAAGAATAAGATTTTACTGATCAAATTGGGATTTTCTTGGGTAAAAATTGGGAACGGTCCTAAATGAGATTGAGATAGAGAACAAATGTACGTACTGATCTTCTTCATGCTTGATTCTTACGTGATATGTGTACTGATTTTTTCATTTTTCAAAATCCGATCTTTTACATGTTAATCAAGATCATTCACTGTATTACTGTTGATCTTCTCACTCTCATGCTTGATCACTACCTGTTTTGTGTTGATTTTCTCACATTCAAACACTGAAAATTTATACTTCCTTTGTACCAGTTATTTCTGCATAGGAGACTTTTTTCAGTCAAAGATGATAAATTTTTACTAAATTTTTGAATGCATAGATGAATAAAAATATAATCGTATCTAGTATTGTTGGAATCGTCGTAACATGTAGTTTATTAATATTAAATTTTTATATCTAGAGAATATACGTAGTTAAAAATATTAAAAGTTAAACACGTGTATTAAAGATCTTGAAAAATCAACTATGAACATGAAGCTGGTACATAGAGAGTACAAATAATGGTGGGAGTGAATATACCCACTCATCTATATATTCATATACCAGGGATGAATCGAATCAAAAACCTCTTAACGATTTTATCATGCATTCCGATCGATGACTTGAACATAGAGATGTTCTTGATGAGTGTGATTGTTAACATGCATGTAGGTGCAATTTGTGTATGAGTCTTGGTGGGCGTTAAGCGTCAAGTTCCATGCAATAGAGAACAAGGGAATAGAAACAAATCAAGGATCCTTGTTTACCCAAAACCATGGATAATTAACAAATCATCCCATGCTTATATTGGTTTCTGTTCTTTAATTTGGCCCTTTCCCCATGCTTATCTTGGGTTTTTATATATTCTCTTTATTTGTATTCCAGTTCATAACTCCCCACTCTCCCCGTCACAGTACCAAAACAAGAGTCAAATGTAGAGGCAGTTCAATGGCAATTAATTCTTGAAGAGACCGACTGATCTGCAGAGAGGTACAAATATGGTGTGTAATGTAATGTAAGAATAAAGAATTTTCGTGGTTCACCGGGGTTAAGGCTACATCCATGGCAGAAGAAGACCGATTTCATTAATAGGGCCAGATAAAGAATCTCTATCGATGATAGCTAGGTTACAAGGAACGACAAAGCCATATATATAATATGCTAAACTCTAACACTAACCCATATGAACTGGGCCAGAAACTAGCTAATGGATCAATAGAAAAGACGAAACAGTAGTTATCCCATACTATCAGGCCGGGGCGAGACCCTGTTTTGGTCATTCGAAACACATAATATATTCAAGGCACAATACCAACACACTCAATGATCATGTTTAATAGGTAAAAGACCAGTTTTGAAAAATGAGAAAATCAGACATAAATGTGAAAAAATCAGCAATAATTGAACAACCATATTTTATTTATAAAAGATCGGATTTAAAAGTGAAAAGATCAATATTTGTCATTAGTCTCACAGTAGACACTCTCTTAACTTTTTTTATCCGAGATAGATTTTAATGATTCTGCTAATCAAAATATGAAAATTTTAATAGTTATCCATCTCTTTTACCCGTTTTACTATACAAATTCTCATTTGAGACCTGTCTCTGTAGAGACCAGGGACAATAGGCTCAGTTTAAAGTGGAAGGAGTTTTTACCAGTATTAGCCAAAAGTTTAGTGATTAGATTCTAAATTTGATATAATTAGGCGTTATTAACCAGAGTGAATTGAAACTGCATCTTCTTCATTCGCCATTTTCCCAAATCAGAACTGCATCGTGTTCATCGACATTCCAGAGATTCGATACGGTTTTCCACCGGCAATATCCATCGTTTCCGGCGCGCGTTAAGTATTCTTCATCTCGTCTTCGTTTTATTTTGATTTTTAATCGTTTTCTGTGGTCCGATCTAGGGTTTTTGCCGGCGATATATTGTTGAGATTTTGGATTTTGAATTCAGGTGCGATTAATGTTGTTTGTGATCGATTTTGTTAGCCTTTAGTGATTTTGATTGCGTTGTTTGCGATTGTGTTCATCGTTATCTCCATAGCTTCGATAAAGTTTTCCTCCGACGATTTCCTCAGTGTTTGACTTATGATCCGAAGAAATATGCAGAGGAGTCTCCCGATGCGAAGAAGAATGAGAAACGACCGACATGTATTTTGCCGTTTTCTTAATTGAACGTGTGTTTGGAGCTTTTTACAAACTTTGTTGATCTTATTTGTATGTTGCTTGATGATTTTGTGGATGTTGAATGCTTTTGGTGCTACTTGATCATTTATGTTGTTTGCGTGATCTTTAATGTTGCCTGACTGATCGTTAATGTTTTATGCATGATCTTTTATGTTCTATGTTGTTTGCCTGGCCTTTTATGTTGCCGACCTTATATGTTTTCTTCCAGACCTTCTTTGTGTTTTACCTGATATTTATGCTACTGACATGCCTGATCTTTTATGTTGCCTGACTGATCTTTTATATTTTTTGTCTGATCTTCTTTATGTTTTGCCTGATATTTTATGTTCTATGTTGTTTGCCAGATTTTTATGTTCCCTGAATGACCTTTTATGTTTTATGTCTGATTTTCTCTGTGTTTTGCCTGATATTTTATTCTCTTTTCCTTTTATTTTATGTTGCCTGCCTGTCTGATCTTTTGTATGGTTGGCCTGATCTTTTACCATTTTGCACTGATCTTTTTATCGTTGTTCTTGATTGTCTCATCTTTTATCTCATGCCTTGGTTTTAACAGTTTCTAATGTTCAATGTTCATATTTTTCTAGAGATCGATGTTGGATGTTTGTGATAGGTGGTGAAGGCAACCCCGTCGGAGCAATTGACATGACCGACGATCGATTTTGTATTAGGAGAGGAATTTCCGTGAAGCTTTGGGCGACTTTCGGTTAATTTCTGTGATTTTGTATAGAGGGTTATAGAAATTGCAGAAAGGTCCATGTATTTTGTCATAATTACCAAATGACAACGAATTTTACAGGTTGACCCCCTTGGTCTCCACAAGGACATGTCTCGTTTTACTATTAAAATCTATTAAACTGTTTTCAAATATACCAAAATAATCACCGGTCACAATGTACTAATTCATTACGAAAGTGTGTGCAAATGTTAAGTTGTGTCCGAAAAGAAGAAGAACAGAAATAACAAAAGGAACAAAAGGGCTATAACTGGAAATAAGAAGAACATAATGAATAGTAATTGACCCTTGGCAAAGACCGACGACCGACCAAGTAGCGCAAATCCATTGAAAACGTTTTGGCGGCTAAGGTGGACCTCTCAACACGTGGCGAGTTTGCTCTGAAGGGTTGTGCCACGTGGACATTATGGCCTCTATCCTGGGGTTATGGCGTTCCACGATGTCCTTAGCAAGGGCAACACCCCAAGTATAAGACATGAACCACTGTCTCCCACCCCGCATTTATGGTTCCATTGTTGTTTACTCTAATTTCTAATTATAGAAACTGAAAAATAAGGCAACAAGTCCACATGAAATGATCAAATGACTATCAACAAGTTCAAAGGGAGAGGTTTATGACAAGTGGATGATCTATAACCGAATTTTCAAGTAGGATTGTGTAAGTGTCTTTTTTTCTGACTACGGAACCCTAGCGATTTGTACGCAGACTATTGTTTATAGGTGTGGTGGTAATAATTTTGTGTTATCTGGAGCCAACCTTGCATATTGGAGCAAGGGAAGATTCTAGCTAGAACCGACTTTTGAAAGTAGGTCGAGTACTACCGTGTAGATGTATTCACGGCAGAACCCAGAATATTGTTTATAGGTTTGGTGGTAATAATTTTGGGTTAGCTGGAGCCAACCTCGCATATTGTGACTTCAGCTCTTTCGATGGTCCAATACGTCATGATCACATGAAAAATGTTAGAGAAAATCGCTCAGTTCTTTGTTAAATGTTTATGTATTCTTAAATTTTTGAAAAGAGCTGAAAAATTTTCATGTTAGGGAACACCTGCATGGAAAGCATACGAGTTTATGAGTTCCAACCACCAAATGAAAGGTTGATATTTTTTAATGTACATTTAAGTTACACAGTTTTTTATATTAATTTCAAATAAAAAAATATGCATATAAGTATATCGTGACATGCATGGAGACAAATACATGATGAAGTTGACTCAATGTTTAAACAGGCTATTAACCTATTGGCTCCTTTGTAGGTCTAGTGTAGTGTGTTAGCAAAGAAGTAATGTCCATTTTATTCATTGCAATCATCCCTATATTTAGTACGTGTTCTTCCAATTAAATACATGATTAATCAAACAAGGTTATGTTTTTTTATCGTGCGCGCAATACATAAATCCAAGAACCAAGATTGCTTTTTCAAATATTAAATTAGATCATTCCCTTAACCGATCGATCAAAGAGCCGATCAACATTTCAATATTATGCGCTAGATCTTTGGTGCATCGTCAACCTAAAAAGGGTTACCACTTTTTTGCTGTTTTGCAATACAAAAACATCGATCTTGCTAGTATTACCAATTAAAAAAGAGAATGTCCCATGTGAGAACAATGTCAATATATAGAGACCAAAAATAAATGTTAATTTTATCATTTTTAGTTTCGACATTTTACATATTAAGCATGATAATGTAATAGTGTTGATTTTCTCATTTTTATGTCAGATATTCTAACTTTACATATTAATTATTATCATTCAGTGAGTACAATTGAGAGAGGTCTGATTTTTAAATAATAATAATAAAAAAGGCATGCAAAAACCCAAACGCCATGAAACGCCTCAAAATTCATACAAGACAAGAATTAGTGTGAGGTTCCTGGTGGAAACAAAAGTTGGACAGGCTCTTGCTTTATGGTTTCTCTTGTTTCTTCAACATTATTTACATATTATGTATTTAATTTTAAAATAAAATAATTAATCACCCTTCTTGATATATAGGTCAACATTTAGACTGGATTTTCCTCTCTTTCTTCTTCCATTTGGTGGGTGGTGTGTTCAATTAATCTGTCTCTCTTTGGTCACATATATCTGAAAGAGAGAGGTCACCCCCATATCTTCATATCCTCTCCCATACATTTTGCATGTTCTTGAAGATGATGATCATCAGCCATTAATATCAATCTGCATTTAATGCTCTTTTTGGTTGGCTTTTCATGATCAGAGCTAGCATTTAATCCATCAGCAATTCTGGCAGAGAAGTGCATAAAATTCCAAAAAGAATTCTTAGGGTTTTGTCTGAGTATCCAATAATGTCAACAAGTAGTACCTTTTCTTCTTCTTTGCTGCATCTAGTGCTTCTGCTGATCCTGTCTCTTGCTGTACTGTGCTCAATATCTGAGGCAAGGCCTGTTGCTGCTGTGCTCGAAAAACCGGCTGCTCCGGCCGGAAAATCGCAAATTTTCAGCAAGGTTAGTCCATGTATTTCTATGAATTGTTAATTTCATGATTTAGTTGAATCTTGTATTAGAATAAGGTCATTACATGAATATTTCAACAGGTTACAAAACCATCATATATATGAGAGATCTATATTTTCTTAACTAAATTGTGTATGACAATTATCTCAAACAAAAATGTTGTACTCATTTGCTACATATATCATGTGAATAATTGTGTCCATAATCCATATACATATGATTTTTTAAATAGATTTGTAGCATTTATGTGGTAAAAAAAGAAGCATTTTGTTTCATTTTGACTTCATAACTGATATCCAACAACTTCTTATGTCCAACAACTGCTTTAAAGTTAGTAGATGGGCAAGAGGATGACAGTACAGACGATATTCTTATCACCACTTTATGATTTTAATGTTTGCTTTTAATAGCTTAAATTTGAAAGGAGACTTCAAGAAATACATTGATTATATATAACATTTCTTCTCTGAATTAATGTCCAGAAGGGTGAAGAAAATCCCAGTGTTCATGCTAGGGTTTCTGCTGCAAAGGCCTCAAATGAAACCGAACCAAAACCGCCAGTCGGAAAAATAATGGAACATGACCTGAAAGTTGACCGGAGAAATCACGGCGCTGACGCCGATGAACGACAGCCTGGCAGCTTCAACCAGCTGGATTATGATCCCCCAAGAACGCATCCTCCAAGTCACAACTGAGCTGACTAATCAGCTGACGAGGATAAATCATGTACGAAATGAGTTGGCATTGATCCTCAGAATCTTATGTATAAGTAAGTGAGAAGCCGTATGATTAATTATATAATCAAAATGTGGATCGATCAATCGTTTGATCTGATCGAATGATGAACTAGGGTTTTGATTTCATGCGTTGAGATATGTATATTACGTTGATTTCTGTTTTGCTAATTATTCTGTTCCCGCTTAACCCGAATCTCATAAGCGCGCAGTTTATAGTATATATAGTAGAGGCTCTGTTTTGCTTTTGATTCAAAATCAAACTGTACAAACTTTGACTAATTATATCTTTATTTAAGTGTAAAATTATGAATCTAACAAAAGTTTTGAATATTAATTAATAAAGTTAATGATAAAAGTTTATATATATATGTTCGATTTTGAAAAGTCACATTGTTGGATATAGTACAGTATTTGTGATTTTATTTTATTTTCTACTCCCGGTTAAAGGAGTCACGTACGTACAAATGATACTCTTAACTTTAATAAAAAATAATTTTAACTCCATCATCAAACCTAATTAACCAACCTAAAATAATCAAGAAAACAACCATGAGTAAACATGTCGCAGCATGGTTAAAACTTCCTTTTGTTTTTCTTTTTTCGTAAGCTACACTTATTATATAAAGTGGTGTTGGCGGCATGCTATACACATTGCATTGGATATGGATTATACATATATAACTATAAATAAATATATATATATAATATAATTTTATTTATTCAAACTCTTGCAACTTCAGAGTACATTATTATGTATTTAGTTTAATTAGCAGCTTAATTCAAAGCTTTGAAGAGATGAGTTCAACTCAATCATGGCCATGGGCGACCCCCATCATTAGCTTTTGGTGCCGGTGGAGCTGGTGGAAGATCCGACCTCTCTATGGTATTCGACGCCGGATACTTCGCCGGAATGTTTGCTGCCTTATCATTCTGGCCGGAAAACACAACAATTTAAATTACGTCAGTTGATGATTAACTAACATAATAATGTTAATGACTCATTAATCATGCTAAACAAAAATAAAAATAAAAATAAATGAACTAATTAATAACCTTGATGGAGAATTGCCCCTGATCAGGAAAGCTTTGAACAGATTTCTTTGCATCGGTCAGCATGACGTCAGGCCTTGCATGGCATGCATGGATAACCAGGCCGGCCAGAAGCACGAGGAGAAGAACCGTAAGAGGTGAACCGGATTTGGTCGACATTGTTGGATTTAGTTATGATCGACTGAATTTAATTTAATTAATGGTGAAGAATATTGAATTTAATTAGGTGGTATTTATAGTGTTAGATTTTGATGGGATCAATAATGTGATCTGAACAAGAAATTTTGTGGGTAAAAATTACTCTTTTTTGTAGTTACAAAAAAATGAGACCCTCCCCAATTTATTTGAAATATAACTACTTTAAATAAAATTTACTCTTTTTGTAGTTACAAAAAATTGGGACTTTCCCCAATTTATTTGAAATATAACCAATTTTTTTTAAAAATCACACTTTTTATTAATAATATTTTCTATGGATTGATTTCGTATTGCAATGCAACATGTCCATATCGGTTAGTAAGATGATAGTTTTGGGATTTTTGTACTTTTTTTGGAAAAGAGAAAATTCAAGAAGTTTACTACCAATTAGGTTGGAGAAGAATTTGTATTTGTTGATATATTGGAATCTACGTAGCTAATTTTCCCAAACGAAATTCACATCTTCACTTGATTGTACGATTCAATTCAATAAAATTTAAAGTATTCAAATTTATTTTTGATTCATTTCAAGTTATTGATTTTCCATTTTTACTATAATTGGTTTCATTTTTTTTATTAATATTAACATATAAACATTTATGTAGTATATACATGATGAGTTCATATCAATGAAATTTGTTTAAATGACTTCCGATTTAACACGGACAAAAAGAACAAGGCTAATTAAACTAAAACACTTCTTAGTTTAATATTTACACTTCGAATTAGGAAATGCAAATAAAAAGACGAACTTAATTAGGTGAAATAGTTACTTATGGAACTTAACAACTCCACTCGCGCGTATCCACCGCACATATTGACTTTGTATGATTGACCAGAAATGTTTTAATCGTGAATATCTTTGTGCATGTTCAATTATGTATGATGAAATTATTAATATGTATATAACAAAATTTTATATGACTATATTTGTTTAAAAATACTTGTTTAATTTAAATATTGAAAATAATCAATTTTAACTAAATGAATAGTAATTTTTGTAGTTTGATTTGCAATAAAGGGAGTAGTTTAATCTGGAACAGAGGGAGGAACTTAGTTTAGCTAGGTTTGTTTTAATGTAGTTTATGGATAAGTTGTTATCGAATTTAAATACAGAAAAGATTTGAAATTGTTAAATTTTTATAAACTCACGAATCGACTCTACTTGTAAAATTATTATACGCTACTTGTTACTATTATAAATGGGTTGAGAAGGTTATTGATTGATTACATATATTATTTATCTTCTTTTCTATTGTATAGTAATTCTCATATTAATAATTAATGATCAGTTGATCTAGTTCTAGTATAAATGTACAAGTATATTTTTAAGTAGAGAAAGTCTTGGGTGAGACATGTCCTTGTGGAGACCAAGAGCAGGGGAATGAGCATTTACTGTTTCTGCTTGATCTTTTAGTCAGTTTGTTTGATCTTTCAATCAATGTCTTTGAGTATTTTTGTTTTGCCTTGATTTTTCAGTTAATTTGATCTTTCGTTCAATTTGCTTGATATTTCGGTCAATTTTCTTGATCATTTCCTTGGTCAATTTCACCAACGACAAATTCAATCAAGGAAATCGGCAGGTTTAAAGCTCACCAACGACAAATTCAATCAATAGCAGTCTCATATAATCTTTAGTCTCATTTGAGACAGGTCTCAAATGTCTCAAATGAGAATTTGACTTTTAGGTAATCAATCATTAACCTTAACATTGGAAATAATGGTTTCTCCCCTACGACTTAATTACTTTCGATCTATGGCAAAACAAATTCTGTGCAAAATTGAACTCTTCTTCATTTGGATGTATATTACTCATAATGAAACATGTATAGGCTTACATTTTATCGTCATATTATTCAATTTCACACTTATCTAATTCATCTACTCATTCCAGATTCCTATAAATACCCTCTTTTAAATCATGTTTTAATCACTAAAATTTAAACAACACAAGTTAAAAAAAAGGTGAAATGTCGACCAAATCGGCCGGTGGTGGTTCGCCTTTTCCGATCCTTCTCCTCGTCGTTCTGGCTGGCCTGGTTATCCATGCATCCCATGCAAGGCCTGACGTCATGATGAGCAATGCAGAAAAATCCTCCATCGTCAAGGTTTTATTCATATTCTTTTTGAAATAAATTTTCTATATATTACTTTATGTTAATGTATAAAACTGACATAATCAAAATTCGGTCATGGTTGCAGACTGATGGAATGGAAGCAGCTCTTATCGGGGCTTCACCGGAGCCGTCGGAATCATCCGAGTCATGGCCAGCTTCTGAGCCGGTTCCACCTTCTGAGCCGGTTCCACCACCGGGAAATTACGAGCTCGATTACGAGCCGCCGCACGTACATCCTCCACGTATCGGTTAACTAGTTACCGTACGTTAAGATATTGTATGAATTAAAATAAATAAAATGATCAAAAGCGTTATTATTATTTATAGAAATTAATCATGTGATGGATGATCATTGATCATCATATCCATTAATTGTTGGAGATGCAGTTGATGTGTGGCCTTTCAGCAAAATAATAAGTTATTTATACTAAAATGCTCTCTATTTCTCTTTCAGCTAAGTTACTTTGATTTAAGATTATTTATCTTAAGTAAATTGTGATGGCCATAGTTTCATTAGGTAATTAACTAAAGTAATCAATTCATTTCATTAGGTAATTCTCACCAAGTTTGTATTTGTATTATATATGTATATGAGTTCGTTTTGATGAAATTTATTTGAATGACTTCCAATTCAACACGGACAAAATAAAACACTTTTTTTTTTTAATCCGAGCTTATATCTTCTTGAACTGAACTGGAAAAATAATAATTAATTAAACTGAATTTTTTAAATATATTTAATTAAACTGAATACATAAAAAATCAGTCAAATACAGAGCCTTAGAATTGTCAGATTTTCAGAAATGTCTGTGTACAGGGCGGACCAGAAATTAAAGTTAAAAGGGACCATAATAAAATATAAGAAAAATTATAGCACCTCAATTTTAATAGCACCTAAAATATTTACAAGGGTATAATTTTCAACTAAGCCTCCCCATGGTTCGCCCCCTGTCTGTGTATAATCTGATAAATCGTCTCGACTTATAGAATTATAGAGTTGTTGTACGCTATTAGTTACTATTATGAATAGTTTGAGAAATCTAATAAATGTCCTCCATTTATGGTGTTTAAATTATTTTTTTTTAAAAACTGTAATTCGGTGAAATACGTCTTAGTTTTTTACACACGGATACTATTCGGACATTGAAGTTTGTGTCCCGAGGTTGAGATTGTGTCGTGGTAGTCTGATGATGGTCTGCCATTGAGATTTGTGTTATTGGGCGGGTTGAATGCTTGAATGAATGCTTGATTAGTAACAATCCGTTCTAAGTGGAAAAAAGAGTAAGACCCCGTTTGCCAGAACTTATCTGTAGATCAGTTCAGTTCAGTGAAAATGTAATTTGATGAAATTCAGGTTAATTCAGGCATGTTGATTCCATTTTTCAATACATTAATTGTTACTTTAGTTCAGTTCAGTACATTAACCTCTAGCAAACAGGGTCTAAGACAACGATCAGAGAAATACATTTCTCTTTTTACAAATACAAACTCTTCTCTTTCACGAGAGATTATAACAAAAATTAATCAAGTAACCTCTAAAATTTAAAAATATTAATTAATAAAACTTGCTATAAGTTCGTCCATGATCATATGCTCTATTTGGTGGAGCTGTACTTATAAGTAAAAAAACTAATTTTTAGCCGTTTAACATTACATAAAAATTACTGTAGTTTGAAGTAAAGTAGGCAAAAAGTTGTGCCAAACTAGGGCTGTAAACGAGTCGAGTCGAGCTCGAACAGACCTGTGTTCGAGTTCGAGTTCGAGTTCGTATTCCATGTTCGTGATCGAGTTCGAACTCGTACGAGTTGAGATATTTTAGTTCGAGTTCGATTCGTCCGACTTTCAGAAAGTTCGAGCTCGATAAAAAATCGAGTTCGAACTCGAACTCGAGCTAGTTCGACCTCGTTAAAGCATTAATAAATAAAACTTAATTAATTTATATAAAAATTCTATATAAAATTCTATTCGAGTTGTTCGACGAGCTTATCGAGCTGGCTCTTATGAGCTCGAGTTCGAGCTCGTATATAAACGAACGAGCTCGAGTTCGAGTTCGAACTGGTCAAACCGAGTTCGAAAACGAACTTTGACCGAGTTGTTCGCGAGTTGTTCACGAACAGTTCAGTTCATTTACACCCCTATGCCAAACATAACTATAACTATAACTCTAAGCACCAGACTTCCTCTGTCCAAAACTATTCTTCTTATTTTGTTACATTTACTTTTAAACATTGAAAAGTAAAAATATTGCTACATGTGATATCATTTTATTCAGTGAAACATAAAATATTTAAATAACAAATTTTTATATGAATCTGCTAAAGATATTAATGATATTAATGGTCAAACTCTTACCTCGACAAAGAAATGTTATACTACTCCGTAGAAGCAAATCTTCCCGCCCAAACTCAATTGAGAAATCGCTCGGAGAAAATGGCCGACACCGGAAAAGCAAAATCGGCGGCAAAGGAATCCGCCGGAACTTCACTGGACTCCCTCATGTCTTCCTTCAATGCTCGAATCTCTGAGCTCCAACAACTCGTCATCGCTCGCAACAGTAAAATTATACCTTCCTCAATTTATTTTCTCTGAATCGAGTTAAAAAATTACAGTGTATCCTGCGACTTCACTGATTTAATTACTTTGCAGTGTATCCTGCGAGTAGCGTCAGCGAATTATCGGCTATTGACGCGGCGCTGCAGGGCATGGAGCTTCAGGTCCAGAATATCAAAACCCGGCTGCGCGAAGAGATTCAAACTATCCCCAAAGCCAAAGTAAGAACTCATCCTTCTCATTTCCCAGAATTTCCTTGATTATATGGTGAATTGAGTGATTTATGGTGTAATTGTTTAATTTGCGTTGTTTAATTTGAGAAGTTTGCACTTAGGGTTTCGAGCTATTCCCCCAAAATTAAATAGGATTATTTGCGTTAAATTGTACTTAATCTACATCTGGAATAGAGGGCTTATTGTTTGGAAATAGTTAAAACAATTGGAGAAGTAGTATGATAATGTCCTCAATTGTTGTTGTGGTTTCAGAAGCTGATTGAGGAGTCCTTGAAGCAACAGAAGAAGCTTAATGACATGTCTGCGTGTGTTCCACAGTCCCTATATGCAAAGGTGACTAGCGGGGATCATAGTTACTCTAAAAGGTTTGACAATAACTTATGAAAGCTTCTGGCATCTCATTTTGTGTGTTATGAATGGCGCCTTCATGGGTTTCCCTTATTCTCCTTTAGGCGTATATGACAGATTTATGTTTGTTTCTTGTTCTTCATAGTGTGCATCTGGAATCGGGTGAAGTCGATCACAATTTCGAGTCACTGAGGATTGAGGAGCCTGCAGTGCCCAAAGTAAAGATACCTTCTTTTCTCTCTCTGTGTGTGTGTGTGTGTGTGTGTGTGTGTGTGTGTGTGTGTGTGTGTGTGTCATTAATAATGTTCTAGTGTATCAGAATCTTAGTAGAAGAGTAATTTCAATGAGAATCTGTCAGATGATCTTGGTTGTATGTTACCACTATTTGAAAATTGAATATCTAATTCATCTTACCATCAGGTCCAGACGAAGAAGACCCGTGCCACTGCACCACTATGGTATATTACTGCAGATGAACTTAGTACCTTGCCACAGTAAGTTGTATCTAGTTTTATAGAATAAGTTGTAGTCAAAATATTTATAGGCACATTACATGTCATGTTGCTTGACTGAGAGTTTAAATAATTAGGTATATGAAAGGAAGACTAACTCTGGACAAGGTTAATGCTGCTATTAACGATATGGCAGCTTATGCTGATGCCAATGCTCAACTCATTGCAGCACCACGAAAGAAGGTACCTAGTCCAAGCTTCTTTTTTTTGTTACTTTTTCACCTTGCGTGTTACAGTGATATTGTATCAAATATCCTGATTCATTCTTCTTCTTTTTGTTCCTGTCCCTGAAGCTGAACGAGACAACAATGGAAAAAGCACTGGTGAGTAAAATATACCTTTAATTGGTTGTTTTCTATCAACCAATTGATACAACTTAATTGGCTTGTATGCAATAACCTGTATTGTAATATTCCTACCAAAGGGCATTTTTTCTGCAGGAGTATAATTTTCTGGAAATAATTATCTGCCCATGACGCACCAGTAAAAGGCGTGTGTGTATGTATATATGTATATTCCTGTATGTGTTTAAGTTGGTGAAGAAATCCTTAAGTTTCGTCCATTTAATTCAAGAATATTCTCTGTTACTTCATACATTCTGCCACCCCTATATCAAATTGCTTACCTCTTGTAGGAGCTGAGAGAGATTGGAATGTCTGAGTCAGTGAAGGGAAAGCACTTTTTTCTGGAAAGTGATATGAAGGGACCAACTCTTAAGTTCGACACTACAGGAAAAGGAATATTAACAGTAAGTCTTGCTTGTTTCACGAGCTGTCTTGTGTAACTGGTAAAAGAGAAAACAAGAAATGATACTTTTTTGAATTTTAACCTTTCTTCGTTAAGTTGTTTAATTGACAATGACATAAAACTCTTAAACTCACTGTAATAAGAAAGTTTAGCTTAATTATGCGAGTGAAGTGAAGGTGGTTGCCGATGACAGAGCTAACTTTGGGCAATATCTTGTAGGTACTTAGACATCTTGGGCGCATCAGTGAGACCCGCATTGGGCATCACCGTGTTATGACCATCCTGAGGCCTCAGTGAGCTGCAAGCAGAACCTGGATTTCTTTGTAAAAAAGGTCTCACTGCATCCTTTATTATGTGTATGAATCTCATACAATTGGTTTGCTGGTTGCTTCATCATTTTGAGTCCAACTGAAGTCTTCCCTGTCAAAATATTTTCTATACTGTGCTACAGTAGTGCTTATTGATATGCTCTTCTTTTTGTTTGAAACTGAGATTAGTTTGTTCAATAACAGTAACTTATTTGTGGTATGTATTTGAGTGCCATTTGGCCAATGTATATATGTATTTTTTACTATCAATTTAATTACACTATATGACTAACCATAGGATGATTCACTATATGAAAATAAAAATTTATACGTTGACCTGTTCAAACCTTATCTCCCCTCATGACTGGTGTTGAGCCAAATATTCCTAAGGTAGTGCAAAACTCAAGCCTCCTAAATGTGCGCAAAATCTATAGGTTTCCCAACTTTCAGCTGATAAAGTCTCAAAAGTCTACCTATAAATGATAGGGGCAATGCCACATCAACAACTCTGAACCAGAGCAAATTTGTATCCTGAATTTATAGGACAGATTTGCTCTGGTTTTCTTCCTATGGGAAAATTATTGCTCGGGCAATAACACCATTATAAAGTCCACCTTCGAAAATGGCTTCCCGAACAAATTCCATGTTCACCTTCCTAATCCTCTTCACTGTCCTATTCCAACTCGTTGTTGGGGCTCCATCCTCATCACCATCATCGGCTCCTGTTCCTACCTCTATTGTTTCTGCTCCGGCATTTGCACCGGGATTGGCTCCAGCTGGGGATCCTGGGTGCAGATGCCCTTTGAAAATTGAAACAACGGTTGCCTGTTCGGTAGCGCTTGTGAGGGAAATATTGGGAAGGCCTGGAAAAGCCCGAAACACTTGCTGTGAGGGGCTAACAGGCCTGAAAGAAGAAGGCGTTTATGAGTGCATGTGCGATATACTCAACAGAAACGTCAGCAGGAAGCCTTTTGCTGTCAAGACCGTCCCTGCAGCAGTGAAAGCTGTTGAGATTATGTGCAAGCTTTGATTCTGTTTAGACCATGCTTGAGAGGTATAGGTTTAGTTTATACACTAGGTGAACGTTTACTCGAGGAAGCTTCGCTGCAACATTGCAAGTTCAGACGAATGTAATTGTCTGATTATTCAAAAGAATTTCGAGGTGTGGAACAATTTTGAGCTTCATCTGATTGAGTTTTATCAGTCCTTTCCATATTATTATTGCTTCAATACATACTATCAAACAATGTTGGAATTAACATTTCACTATTTCGGTTGTGTGCCTTTTAGCAATCAAAATATAAGAAATGCACAATAGTTACACATGATATATATTTCCACAATATACAAACACATTACATGAAATTCACTGAGTAGCAAAATACAAATTTGACATAATCATCAAACAAGAACACCAGTTCTAATCACATTCATGAGAAATTCTTAAGAACATTGGAATCCTTTTGGCACCTTCTTTCCACAAGAATTGATCAACAGAGTAATGGCAATAGGGATCTTGACCTTAACCACCCCCAAAACATTGGCCTTCAGAGCAGTGCACAGACAAACCGCAGCCTCGAGATCAGCCAGGCCCCTAATCAACGTGCAGCATTCCTTGCTAGGCGGTGATCCCAAAACCTCATTCACCAATCCCAGCCAGCTTCCACAAACGCCGAACTTGAGGGTGTCTTTCGGGCATTTGGCCTGAGCCTTCTTCCCCGGAGGAGGAGGGCATGGATTCGCCGAAACAAGAGTGAAAAAGACTGCATTAAGCAGAATGATGATGGCAATGCCTTTTGAGCTAACCATTTTGTAGTTCTTGCTCTGTTGTGCTAATTAAAGTGATTTTTTGACACTGAAACTGGCTTGTGCATGAATGCTACTTATAGAGTTGAAAGTGAGCATTGTAGCCATGATTTTATGAGGAAGCAAGATATTTCTGGAAATTAGTGATGCAGAAGTAAAGTTGCATTCATTCTTCATTGATTAGCCCTTTTGTTCTGTTGTTTTTGGCCATTTCCAATTCACAATCGCTGAGCTGTTTGGGGACCAGTCCTGATAAATTGCCAGATTGTACATGATTGTGTTATCCTTCTCTGCATTTATCAGTGTTGCTGAGTGGATTTATCACTCAGTTTCCAGAACATTTGTTGTCCCAAATTGGTAGTTGCAAATGATAAGGTCATTTTTTCCCACAACATTCTCTTAAAATCAAGATGTGGTCTATTACACAGTTATATATGTTTTGTTTATGTCTCTGCAAGTTCTTAAAAGACCCTTCAATTTGCAGATGCTATTATAAAGTTTTGTGGTTACTACTGTATTCCTTCTATTTCGTTTGATTTTGCAAATGATTCAACGTCGACTGGAAAAGTCTATTACCACTAATAACTATGCTATCATTCGATTGCATCTTTTGCATAGTTGAGTGTATTGGCTTTCAATGTCCAAAACTGTTGTTGATGCATTTTCGACATTTGTAAAGACCCTAAAATGCAACTAAACAAGGTTTCTTAGAAAAGTTATATAATATATAAAATATTTTATATATCAATAAATTTTGAACTAAATTTGACTAAATAAAATTAGGGGTTGTGCTTGATGTAGTAAATCTACAACACAATATAGCAAGTAGTACAATCAGAATTTTATAATGACTTTTTTGTTTTCTTAGTCTGAAAATAACTTTAAAAATATAGAATTATTAAAATTTATCAAACTAAATTAAAATTCAGAATTTTAATGGAGTAACTAAATTCAAAACATTCATTACAACCAGGGTTGACCGTGACCGTATTCATCCTTATGTGGTTGGTGTTCCATTTCAAAAAATCACAAATTCATTTAAAAAAAGAAAAGAAAAGAAAAGTCATGACATACGCTAATTAAAACTCGTAATTTTTGAGTCAAATTTGGCGGCAAGATGATTTTGCACTCAATCTTGCTAATTTATTAAAATTAATTGAAGATGTAGTTGTCTCGAACTACAGTGGTTTATAATAATCGAACGCAACACCAATCGTTTCTGCAACTGTAAACAAAAATGGCGCAGCAGCAGAAAGTGGCGGTCATCGGCGCCGGAGCAGCCGGCCTCGTCACCGCGCGTGAGCTCCAAAGAGAAGGCCACCAGATAACAGTGTTCGAGAAATCGGACCAAATCGGCGGAACATGGGTCTACACTCCCCGGGTCGAGTCGGACCCGCTGGGAATCAACCCGAAACGGGAAATCGTGCACAGCAGCATCTATTCTTCGCTGAGGACCAACCTGCCGCGCCATCTCATGGGGTTTTCCGACTACCCATTTACAGTCACCCTCGACGGCGAGCTCCGGGATTTTCCGGGCCATGGAGAAGTGTTGGAATTTCTGAATAATTTCGCTCGAGACTGTGGTCTGACCGGGTTGATCCGGTTCAATACGGAAGTCATCCGGGTGGAGAAGGTGGATGATTTGTGGGTTGTGGAGTCCAGATTAGGCGGCGGGTCCGGGTCGGGTTCTGAAGAGTTGTTTGATGCTGTTGTTGTTTGTAATGGTCATTACACCAAACCCAGGCTGGCTGATATTCCAGGTATTCATGAATTGACTTCTGATTAATTGCAGTCCTTTTCACAAATTTTTTTTGGTTGAAGTCTTATTTTATGTGGAATTATGCTTTGTTTTCAACTTTTAGTTATTTAAATTTAACTTTTAGTTAAGGTTATGTAATGTGTAAATTTTTTTATCTTGTAGTCAAAATGTAGCATGTCAGTTAATTTACTAGCATGCCTGGAGGAAACTCAGGAAAGAGTGAGCATGATTTAAGCTTTTGTAATCTTAACTGTAAAATAGTGTGTAAGTAGTGTAAGTCTAACACGGTAATAATTTTGATTTTTATGAATCCTGGAAGGAATCAAACTATGGCCTGGGAAACAAGTTCACAGCCACAACTATCGAGTTCCTGATCCATATCATGGCAAGGTAGTTTAGTTTGTGATTCTTTTTCGTGATATTGAGAAGACATATTATTCGGTTTGGTGCAAACTCTGTGACATAATGCATTGCAAAAACGCTAGGTTGTAGTTGTGATTGGTGCTGGCCCTAGTGCCCATGATATCTGCCAGGAAGTAAGCCAAGTTGCTAAAGAAGTTCATATTTCTTCAAGGTCACCGGATATCAAAGTTGCAAAGCTAGACATGTTTACTAATGTGTGGCAACACTCAGGGGTACGTAGTATTTTCCCGTGTGATTTATCCATGATCGTACGATATCCTAACATTTCAATCTTGTGATAGATCGAATGCTGTCATGAAAATGGTGAAGTAGCGTTCCAGGATGGTGCTTCTATTGCTGCAGATATAATTCTTCATTGTACAGGGTAATTTCCAACTCTGCAATCTTAGTATTAATCCCTTGTTCACATTCTACCCTGTTTAATCTCATAATGCTTTGATCGTGTATAGGTACAAGTATGATCTTCCTTTCCTGAAAACAAACGGGATACTAACCATTCATGACAACCGTATTGAACCATTGTACAAGCACGTGTTTCCTCCAGAATATGCTCCTGGGCTCTCTTTTATTGGATTATCTTATCGGGTCAGTTTCCCTCATACATAATCAAGAATAGGAATCCTACTAGGATGATCAGACACCATTTGTGTTGAAAAAAGATGAACAAAACTTGTCATGTCTTGATATGTGTCAATGAGTGAATTTAAAAAGACCAAACTTCATAGTTTTGTCAGTTTCATGGTTCATGGAATCGATGATTTCATATTTGACCTCTTAAAACTCAGGTGGTCGTATTCTTTATGTTGGAAGTACAAGCAAGGTGGGTAGCTTATGTATTATCTGGGAAGGTGGTCTTGCCATCAAAAGAGGAAATGTTGGCTGATGTTCAAGAACATTACCGGAAGATGGAAGAGGAGGGAGTCCCCGAGCATCATACACATAGGCTTCCACTTAATTCGGTAAATTATGCTATTAGTTCTTACATGGTTATTTATAACTCAAAATGCATAAACTTATTCAGTATAATAGAAAGGAAGAGGTTTGATGCTGTTTAGTATGCCTATATATGTTAATCATTTTGAAATGGTTGAATGTTTTCTGCAGTTTGAATACTTGGACCCCATAGCTGCTCAAACAGGATTGCCTTCGGACGAGCAGAGGAAAGTGATCTGTTACAAGCTCTTCAACTCACTGAAAGGCCTGTCCTGGTATGGATCGATAAAGGACGTCGATATGGGGAGTTTGCTGGAGTGAAAACAGTCATGTACAACAGTGTTTACATAGAACGGATGCAGTTATGTATAACAATGAGAAACTGCTTGATCATTTTTTCAGAAGGAATAAGCAAAGTACCGTATCTATAAAATTCACTATAATCATACAAATTGTCTCCTATAAGGTTGGGAGAAGCTTAAAATGTAATTTTTAGTTATTTTCGGTTGGGAGAAGCTATGAATAATACTCTCCATATCTATTTTTCCTAATTCGAATAGGTGTTTGCAACCTGTAAATTGTGTATATATTTTTAATTATCACTCATTTGATACATGCGAATTGCAAATATTAACCCTTGATTTGGGTTTGGCACAGCCTCCAATAACATCCAGATATTAGAGGAAAGAGCTTTGCTAGACTTTCTTCCATTGTTAGCAAAAGGAAAAGAAAATCAACCTCTTTGATCATTGCCTTCAAACATCAAATCCTTTACTCCTGTCTCAACTTTTGGTAGAGGTCAGTAGCTTTTTCGGATACAATTTTCTCTTGAAGATCCACATTTTACTATAATACTCCTCAAATGTAACTTCATAATTTTAGTTGCATTTTTTACTTTAACAATATTAGGGGCATTTTAGTAAAATACGAACTTGCAAGAGAAATTGTTGTATCGAGGTCAATTTGTCTCGTGTAGGGATCAACATGAGATCTATCAAGGTCGAAGAAGATTTCGATTGCGGTGAACTTGTAGCCTGTGCCACGGAAGGATACACCGGAGATGACATCACCAATGTGTGTCGTGACGCGGCTTTCAGTGGCATGCGCCGGATCATGGAAGGGAAGACGGTTGAAGAGATCAAAGAGATGGCCAAGGACCCGGAGATTTTCGACAATCCGGTCACCATGTCGGACTTCTTAGAAGCTAGGTATAAGTAAAGTTAAGTCTAGTGTTGCTTATGATAGCTCAGAACGATTTGAGAAGTGGGCTTATGAATTTGGCTCATCATAGATAGTCTTTTCATCATCTCTTTTATTCACTATTTGCCCAGAGTTTTTCGGTAGATCGCGTCAATTCAATTCAATTCATTTCAATTCACTTCAGTTTAGTGAAAATGTAATTTGGTGAAATTCAGGTTGATTCAGTCATACCGATTCTTTTTTTAAATTCTTATTCATCATAGAGGTAAAATAAATTTCTAACCAATCAAGTTGTAGCGATATTTTTATAAGCGTTTCTTGGTTGACAATCTAGCTAAAACCTTATCAAAACGTTTGTATTTATAGTATGTCAAATATTTTTACAAACGGAATCAAAGCTTGGAAAACAAGTTATTTTTACCATACCTTACATACAAAAGGGTTACACAATAAGGCATCCCAAATTCCTTGTTGTTTTGAGAGGATGGGTAAGTTGACGTTTGTGTTGGGCACAATTCTGGGATTGTACGTTGGCCAAACTTACAGTCTCCCAAACGTCCGGGACACCGTGGAGAACGCCGTCGCCAAGCTTAAGGATATTGAACGCCGCTACCGCAAGCCGCCGAGGTGAACGCGCATCAAGTCATCCTTCTGCGCGCAGTTCTGTTTTTTTTAAAAAAAAAAAAAATCTTTTCATTTTGTTGTATATATATATATATATATATATATATATATATATATATATATATATATTCGTTGTTTGTATTTCTTATTATTACATGTGAATTTTTTGATTTGTCCACTTTTCTGTTCGGCTTTTTAAATTTTTGGGTGTTGTACATTGTTTTTTTCGTTGTGAATTTTTTAACGGTTTATAAACTAAGACACATGTGAGATTTACTATAATACGTTGATTAGATATTGATTGGTAGGGGAAGGGCGGGCTTGGTTGATTGGTTGGATGGTGAGTAATGAGTTTGCTTATAAATTTAGGAGTTTGATATGATCTAAATTTGAAGTAACTGTACAAAACATAATTAAAAAACCGTTTTGTAGTATGTGTTCTATAAACTCTCAATGTTAATGCATCATTAATATATACCTACATAGCTATCTAGTTCGAGTTAAACTAATCCAAAGTGTTTTGGGTATTGACCATTACTTTTATATATACTCCATCTATGTTTTTAAGTTTTTATTGGTCATGGGTTTAGATGGCCACTCTGACTTTATTACTCACATATTCGGGAATATATCTAGAACTTTAAGTAATACGATATATGAAAAGCATTCTAGCAACAATCAGCTACAAAAGCTATTTATTGAATTGAGGGGTGATGAAGTTCGATACCTCAAGAGGATATGACATTTGATTTGTGGTCTGTCAACTTATTGAACCTTTTGATTAGGGATTCACCTACCTTGAAGAAACATCTTCTATTGAAATAATGATTGTATTGAATGAATGATTACATAAAATATGTCATCTTTATATAGACATATATGAGAATAACAATCTAACTAAGAAAAGGAAATAGCTTACATCTATTACTATAATTAACTAGTCTAATTAGAATAGAAAAGGAGTAATAATATAAGTATATATGGAATAGGAATCCCATCATTCCTGCGCCCTTGAAAGAAGGCTTGTCCGCAAGCCTAGAAGTAGTATGAATGCGCCATGCAATAAACCATTCGGGAATTTCGGTAGGGTAACCATCCCATGGAATCAACCATACTCGAAAACAAACATTCGCCTGCAATCCAGTATTCTTAATAAGTGGATATCCAATAAGGGAATGAACAACTTCTTCCATAATGAAAGTGATTAGACACCTCTCAACTCTAACCTGAACTCGAAAACCTGGAGATTGTTGAACTCGTATTTCACGTTGATGAGCAGTAAACCTGTTTGGACTTGCGAAGATTTCCACTACCGGAACTGGTAAATCACATGTACACCCAATAATGGAATGTATAAAGTCATCGAAGGAGTTGGAATCTTGAATGACAGTTTCAGATGCTTGAATTGGAATCATAGTACGTTTTGTTTCTGATCCAGAACCCCTTTAAAGTAGGAAAGGAAGAGTTCTTCTGCTGATCAATGTTGGGAGGACAAGATTCAAGTAAAACTGCTTGTAGAACGGCACAATAATGTCCTAGTTTGTAAACCTCATCACATTGAAAACACGGTCCATGTTCTCGGTGCTTCTCTTGTTCAAACCAAGTAAGACGTTTAAAGCTAGAGAAGTCATCAAAACCCTTAAGCGTATGGTTCACATCCACTTGAAATATGACCACTTTTGAAGCAGGAATAGTTGGAGGAAGAACGTGAACTTCTGTTGGACTAACAACTCTCAATCCCATGTGAGAAGGCTTGTAGTGGTTAGCCATTGAGTACAAATTCTTGCCAGAGCCAAACCTCTTACAAAGGAGTGTGGAAAATTGGCGCCAAGTCAATTCGCCAAGTGAACGAATGTACGATTGATACCAAGGCAGTGCAACACCTTTAAGATGGACGGCTGCCATCGAAACTCGTCGATCATCGGTGATGCAATGCAAAGCAAAATATTGTTCTACGTGAAAAATCTATCGTTCGGGTTCCGTCTCGTCATACTCTGCAAACTCGTGATATGGTCGTGGCTGGGGTGGCGGTTGGACAAAATTAGGGTGATGATTGTGTGTCTGCTCGGAAATAACTCACATATTAGCTTTTATAACTTCAAGCTGAGCGACAAGGTCCCTATTGGAGGATTTGTGTGTAGTAGTATCATGATGTAACTTCGTTAGCAGCATGAGGCGATGTAGGAAAAAAATTATCGAATTTTCAACTTGGCTTTGATACCAAATGATGAGGTTCGATACCTCAAAGGGGATATGACCTTTGATTTGTGGTTTGTCAACCTATTGAACCTTTCGATTAGGGATTCACCTACCTTGAAGAAACATCTTCTATTGAAATAATGATTGTATTGAATGAATGATTACATAGAATATGTCATCTTTATATAGACATATATGAGAATAATAATCTAACTAAGAAAAGGAAATATCTTACAACTATTACTATAACTAGCGTGGTCTCTCCACGCGTTGCGTGGAGGACTTGGCACACATACCTCTAGAATATATCAAAATTGTCATTACATAAACATGATTATCTATTCAGTTTTTCACATCTTTACACAAAGTTGGAAACATTTTTCAAAAGTTGTATAGGTAACTTTGCAGATTTGTGTGCATTTCCAACAACTTTGTATTCACAAACCGATGCAATCAAGGGAGATATAGAAAAAACTGTTTCGGCAGTATGCTGAAACCAAATAATATTCTGAGAAAAGTAGAAGATAAAACCAAAGAAAAGTATAAGCCGAACAAAAGATCATTCAAATTTAATTTTATAATTTTTTAAAAGCTCCTGGAATGCAAAATGCAAATTTGATCAGTGAAGAAATAAGAGCAGCAAACCAAATTCTTCCCCGAACCCCCCTAACATTTTGTATTGATACTTCATCTAAAAATTTCAACATACTCATGTATATGATAATCACTTAGTAAAGGCCAGAGTGGGCATCAACAAACTAAATGATTAACATGTAGGCTAAATCAAGGTAGGAACGGAAAATACTGAGAAGAAAATAGAAGGAAAGTTATACTTTTAGGTAGAGATGATGTTCTAGATGTGTCAATTTATAGATGCATTGTCTAATGATAATCAATGTGTGTTTTGGTTTATGTTACTGAAAAGACACAACTTTACATGTATAAATGATGTGACTTTTCAATAAGCTAAGAATTTCATACCCTATGGGTATGTGCTTATCCTACATTGGCTTATGATAATCGGTGGAAGTGCTTGCAGTCCCCTATTAGTTAATACTTGAGTCCAAACTTTTTGTCACCCATATCAGAATATCTTTTCAGTACTCTAAAATACAAGATTTATTTTTTATTTTTTTTAATAACTACAAGCATTTTTAAAAATTATAATTAAAAGTAAAATAATAAGAGATTAATAAAATAAACTAATCATATAAACATGATATAAAAAACTATTCTACTACGGCCGTATTACCTTACAGGAAAATTTCTTGCCTTTAAAAAGACTATAATAATTCTCTTTATCATGAATAAAATAAATAAAGTATAATACAAATGATCTCCAACAAAAATGGTGAATTATATTAAGATTTGTTAGTTGTAACTTTTTTTTTTATCCTGGTTAGTTGTAGCTGAACATAAATACAATCGCAAAATGTTAGATATTAGGGGCCCAATCGGATATAGCCTAGTGTGAAGAGCATAATCAGAAAATTGACACGTCAGAATGTCCACACAAAATGTTTACTTTTTATATAGCTTCGGTCATCAGCTCGTCAATATAATAATTTAATCATGAGAAACTAATAATTAAGCAATTAAATTGGATGAACCGAGCAGGACGAAGCAACGGACTTACTTTTTAATTTTTTTTTAAAACAACAAATTCTCCTTTCATTAATTTCATGGATTTGAAAAATATCCAGAATTTGAAAAAATATCCAGAATTGTTTGACAAATAATAAGGAAAAATGAAAATAAATTAGAGAGCTATATGACTACATGTAATCAGAAAATTGACCCTCAAAAAATTAAAATTATGACCAAAACCTGCAAGAGTAAGTGGGAATATTGACTTCTGTTTTAGCTAGGTGTACCTTCCAAGTTCCAATTACCTTCCTATAATTAATGAAAAAGGTTGAGTTATCTTGGTTTTGATTTATGAATTGGTATATTTATATGAAGAAGGAAATTTTTTTATTTTTTTTGAAAAGACACATCTTTTTGTTTCTTATATTTATTGAAAAGGTATGGGGTGTAGAATTACCAAATTACCCTTGCTGGAAGATAAGGAGAAACTTTTATCAAAGTATTCTCATTATAGTTTGTTTCATGGATTTGAAAATATCCAGAATTTGAAAAAATATCCAGAATTGTTTGACAAATAATAAGGAAAAATAAAAATAAATTAGAGAGCTATATGACTACATGTCGGCCCTGTTTACCAGAGCTTATCTGTAGATCAGTTCAGTTCAGTTCAGTTTAGTTTAGTTCAATTCAGTTCAGTTCAGTGAAAATGCAATTTGATGAAATTCAGGTTAATTCAGTCATGATGATTCCCATTTTTCAATACATCAATTTTCACTTCATTTCAGTTCAGTTCAGTTCAGTACATCAAGAAATAAGCTCTAGTAAACAGGGCCGTAATCAGAAAATTGACCCTCAAAAAATTAAAATTATGACCAAAACTTGCAAGAGTAAGTGGGAATATTGACTTCTGTTTTAGCTAGGTGTACCTTCCAAGTTCCAATTACCTTCCTGTAATTAATGAAAAAGGTTGAGTTATCTTGGTTTTGATTTATGAATTGGTATATTTATATGAAGAAGGATTTTTTTTTTTTTTTTTGAAAAGACACATCTTTTTGTTTCTTATATTTATTGAAAAGGTATGGGGTGTAGAATTACCAAATTACCCTTGCTGGAAGATAAGGAGAAACTTTTATCAAAGTATTCTCATTATAGTTTTGGTCTAGGATTAACTAGTCTAATTAGAATAGAAAAGGAATAATAATATAAGTAAATATGGAATAGGAATCCCATCAAGGGGCATCAATAATCCTCCCAAATGTATGATGGTTTTTACTTTAAAAAACACAAGTTCTAAATACGTACTATCATGGAATATTTTGTGTATATCTTTTTTCCTTTTAGATTGTATAGATAGAATCCTTTTCTTGGTGAATACTCTTTGTAACTGTATTATACCCCTCGTGGTGAATAACACACGCAATTTACCACAATCTTTTCCGCATTCTTACATGGTATTAGGGCGGGTTCAATTTGGACCTGGGCCATAATGGGTTTACTAGACCGATGTGTGGATCCCCTTTGAGCCGGTGGTATCTTCCTTAATTTAACTGGTGGAGTATTATCCTCCCCTTAAGCCAGTGGAGTGCCCCTTACTTTGGCCTTAATATAACCCAATATGGGTTGTGGGACTATTTCCACGTTTGCACGTGAGGGAGCGTGTTAAGATATCTCACATCGGTAGCGTACAAACCTAATAACTACTATATATAAGGATCAAAGGTAACACCACCTGTTGCCAATTGGTTTTAGGATGAAAGCCTCATTGTACGATTGATTTACCTTACTATTACTCGACCTGATTTGATCTATTCGGTTCATACACTCGCTCAGTTTATGCAGTCGCCATGCCTTCCTCATGGGCAAGCTGTCTTATGTGTGTTGCACTACTTGAAGAGTCATCATGGCCAAGGCTTATTCCTGTCTGCACGCAGTTCCCTTTAGTTGACTGCTTACTGTGACTCGGACTGGGCTACTTGTCTTATTATTTTTCGTTCTCTGACGGGTTACTTCCTCATGCTCGGAAATTCGCCTGTGTCTTGGAAGACGAAGAAGCAAGCTACTGTCTCTCGTTCGTCTGCTGAGGCTGAATACCGTTTTATGGCTTACACTTGCTGTCAACTTTTGTGGGTGAAAGAAAGCTTTTCTTTGCTCTTTGGGGGTTCTTCATACTGCTCATATGCGACTATTTTGTGATAGTCAGGCTGCTCTTCACATCGCGGCCAATCCTGTGTTTCATGAACGAACAAAGCACATTGAGGTAGACTGTCATTTTGTTCGTGATCTTGTTCAGTTTGATACTGTTGTTACTTCTCATGATTCCACTAAAGGCCAACCTGCTGATCTTTTCACTAAAGCCTTTGGTCGTGCTCAGTTTCAAATTTTGCTTGGCAAGTTGGGCATTCGTGATCTTCATGCTCCAACTTGAGGAGGAGTATTAGGGAACATTTTGCGTATATCCTTTTCCCTTTTAGATTGTATAGATAGAATCTTTTTCTTGGTGAATACTGTAACTGTATATATATCATACCACTCGTGGTGAATCACACAAAATTTACCACAATCTTTTCCGCATTCTTACACGTACATATCCAACTGGAAAAAAAAACACACAAGTTCTAAGAATCATTCACTTGTTAACAAAAACACCACCGTTCACCTACTTACAAACCAAACGATTATGCTAGTAATTGAACCACCACTCTTTTGCTAACCCAACATCCATTTGCTTGCTTGCAAAAGTACTAATACCCTCATTCTAGCAACCAAACCACCGTTGTTTTGCAAGGAAATCATCCTTAGAAACTCAAAAACAATTTTCAAATAAAAAACTGTTAGCTTGGTGGTTATGCAACCATTAGATGTAGGATCAGTGGAACAACTTTTCACATGTGTTTCAGGCAGTAGTTTTCATTCGACAGCCCCACAGAAACCCACTAACAAGGCTCACATATATTTAACTTCCTTTTCAATTTATTTTCATCCAGCACATCATATAATCAATAAAACTGCCACATATAATTAATTAAATGTTAAATTACTATAATTTTAGTTATGATTATAATTACCATAATTACTATTTGTGAAAAACAATTATATATGGTAATTACGTTGTATTATGGTGATTGGTCATCCATTTCCCATTTATAAACCCAGCCCCTTCTCTGATCTTCAAAAGTTAAGCATGATTAGCACTTCATTGATTATAGAGGAGTTGCAACACACAAGCCACTCATCACTTGAAAATTTTACTCTACATCATTATGCTAAGGGAAAAGAAAGGGTTTAATTTGTTACCTACAAAATCCATTCCTCAACGAAATGGAAAAGAGGTTGCTAAGTTTGTCATATGCAACATTCAACTAAGTAGTAAGAGCAAGTCCAACAAAATCTCTAAAAGTTTTTCTAAAATAGAGAATGAAAACCTATATTCTCCAAATATTTTTTGCTCAACTCCAACAGCATATCTATTTTAGACATTTTGTTAATTACTCTTTCCTTTTTTGTGTGTGTAGGGATTTTGAGAAAAGAAATTTACCAAAAATAGCTTTTATTTACCAAATTTATTTTTGCCATTCTGCATATATAGCAAAGCAAATCTTCTCTCTCATCAATTTTGCTATAATAGCAAATGGGATAGCAAATCTGTTGGAGTAGAAAATCTCTAAAAAATAAGAAAATTTCTATTATACCAAATCTGTTGGACTTGCTCTAAGGAAAAGAAGTGGTGGAGAAATTAAGAAGCCACACACATGATACTTTGCACTATTTATATGAAAATAATAATCATTATATGAAGATTTTAAAAATGAAAGTCATAAATTCTAACTGAATCATAATCCTACTAAAGAATTATATATACTTCCTTACCTTTCTTCTTAGGCTTGGAGGTCATGTCTTTTACTAACGCTATGCTCTCTTAAGGTTATCATTGAAGTTTAGTTTAATTAAGGTAATAAAGAGTTTTATGAAATTTATATTAATTCATTCATATTGATTCTATTTTTCAATATCGTTCATAGGTTAATTCATTCATATTATGTTTATTTCAGTTTAGTTAAATTTGTTTAATTTATTTCGGTCCAGTTCATATTAAAATAATACTTACTTTGATGTTTTTAATATGTTTCCCATACTATAGTGTATATGGTGAGGCGGTTTGTTTTATTGGAAATTTAGAATTCTATTTAAAGATAATTCTACTTTAAGTAAATTTCTTATTCAACTCTAATGTGAATTCTCACAAATGTGAATTGTTGCTAAAGTTTCCATATACGAAGAAGTTGACTTTCGTAGAGAAGGGGAAACCATGACTTCTTGGACAATAAGAAACCATACGTAAAACAGCCACACTATATAAGCAATCAAATCCCTCTCTGTCAAATTCACCATTAATTTATTAAAATCTTCAAATTTATTAAGAAGAGAAAGACATATGGGATTTTTCGGCTTCCTCGCAACCTTAGCAGCCGGCGGCGCGTGTGGAGTCTACGCCGCCCAGAACTACGATATCCCGAACGTGAAGCAGATGGCGGAGTGCGGAACCACCTTCATCCAGAGGGCTGAGGAGACCTACCGGAAGAAGGCGGCGGAGTTTTCCGACAAGCAGAAGTCCGGCGATGCTCCTGCTGCGACGACGGCGTCGCAGGGCGATTCCCAGAAGCTGAACTGAGATTATTTATACTATTTGTAATCCTGATTTTGCTATCCATGATCTGTCGACAATACGTATTATGTGTCTTGTTAATTAATAGAATCTTCTGGTTTTTCTTATCAATTGTTAATTTTGTTCGTTTGATCGATGAGTTCATATTCTATACGACCTGTCACCTGTTGGATTACGAATTTATTGTTGCACTAATTAAAAATCTACTAGTATGTCACTTTAAAATTAAAATCTAATAAAAAACTTTAATAATGTTGTAAATATCTTTTCTAAAATCTAGTAATTACTACTAGTACTCCATGAACAACACAAGTTGATACAGTTGATGTTTATTTGATTTTATATTGATGTTTCTTAATATTAATCTTGATGTTAATTAGGTAAAGTAATTAATGTTGTCCATTTATTTGTTAAACTTCACCATATTTTCAACCCGTGTTTAAAAGTTCACCATATTTGTGGTTAAATAGTCAAATCTCATTTGGGTTTGTTCCTTATTCACTTACTTTTATTATTTTTCATCACTTTTTTCTCTCCAATTTTAGAGATCAGGTCCGATTAATATCTATTTTTATTTTTGGATCTCAATCAAAAAGTTATTTTCGCATATTAACCCTCGACCAAACTATCAGGAGGGTTAAAACAATGTTGCATTCTTTAGTTAAATTCAGGAGCAGTTTTTTGCTAAAGATCGATAGAAGAGTAATTTTACTAAACCTACAATTACATTTGGATAATGCTAAATTGCTAATCAAGTCTTGGGAAGATAAGAAACAAAACCCAATCCATATCCAACCTGAATTTCTGGCCGTACTGTATTTGTATAACAAATATAACATGTTTCCGCATTGGTTTTAGATTCCACGCACTTATAAATATCAAACAAATTTGATAGAAACTCAACTCCAAATCCTCGATCTCCTTTTTCTTCTCTTCCGATCAGCCACCACCGTATGACGATCTCCACCACCGTCCTTGCTGTTTTCGCGGTGGTTAACGCGTGTGGCTTATTTGGGGCCACCGCCCTGCATTGCAACGGCATAACCAGCTTCGCGCAACTGGCAGAGTGCGGGAACAGCCTCGCCGAGCAGACTGATAAGAGTTACCGCAAGAAGTCCGGCGAGCTTGATAACAAGCAGGTCTATAATACTCATATCAAGAAAGATTAGTTAGGGTTGTTTTGGGATGTTGATTTTGCTCAACAAATTGTGTTTTTGAAAGTTTTTTTCTTCTTTTGTTATTTTGTTTTTGAGCCATGATTTCACAGTAGTAAAACTGGAGAATTGAGGTAGTAATATATTATCTAAAGCCATATAAAGCCAATCCTTCAGAATGTGAAATATACACAATTTCAACAACTTAGCAAAATCTCAACCTGATTTCTAAGGAGTATGATTTCAGAGAAACATCTAGCGACAACGAAAGAATATAAATCATCTTTGTATACTATGTTATGCCACCACCATCGCCAACTTGCAAACACTTCAGTTCATCTTGAGGAAGTACCCAATTAGAACACCGATTAAGCCCATGAGTAAGACCACGAATAAGGAGACACGGCAGGCTCGGCCTTTGTTGACATCTCTTTTCATCTTCTCCTGCCCAAACAGAAAATTCTGTCAGATTATCTAGGAAACCCGTGAATAAGCTATCAATTGAGTCAACTAGTCCGACAAACAGAACAAAATATAAATGTCATCATGCAATCAGCATGAAGAAGACAAATGAAATGCTTGTGAGTTCACAGAAAATAAGAAGTTGTTCAAATACCACTTCGTGATAAAGCTTTTGATTCTGTTCTGTAGCCAAAGTTTTCTCCTCCATCAACTTTGATATCAAGGGCCAATCCTGATGCCAAATATGGGGAACATTAGTAGATTATTAGCTTGTGCATGCAAAAATTCTGGAGATTGAACATGAATACAACACGAAAAGAGATACATTGATGAAACCACATTTTCTATCATACAACAGAGCCAAGCTATAAGAACAGGATCTCTTAATTAAGATCAGCAATTTCACCAAGATCAAACTATACTTTGAAAACGGGAAGAAAATCTAACAGAATTTGAATATGTGATTGATCTCGAGTAGCTATGAAAATTATTTATCTTACAATTGGTCTGATGAGGAGTTCTTAATGAGTGGCATACAAGTATAGCTCCCAGATGTGAATAGCAAATTATTTTAACAAGTTGGAAAAAATGGGTAGCAGGACTAGAGAACAATATTACTCAAAATCAGAGACCACAAAATGCATAGAAAGATAATTTTCCTTTTTTCTCTAAACCAGACTGTAGTTGTGAAGTGCATAACAAAGAACTTTCATGTTTTCTGAATTTATCAAGCTACATAAGGTTCTCAGTATTAAAAACAGGACACATTCCATTCAACAAACCAAATTCAAGTTCAAAAAAATGATGAGCAAAATAATAACAAAAAAGTGAGTATAAAACCAACACTCCTAAAATATTCTTAAACAGATCCCCCTATAAATATAGGCAGCTCAGAGCCATTAGAAAAAAATTTCAGGTACTTGGAGATAAAATCTATATACCATATGCCAAGAAGCATATAGCCTTCCAGATAGCTCTAGCATCTAACACGTTATTTAACCACAGCCAGATGAGATGTTTTCTACATCTGGCATGGATCCTCTCTGCTTCAATGTTACTTTCTAAAGCCTGGGAATTAATAAGGTTCTTATACTCCTAAAAAACAGCACTACATTTGTAACTCACGTGTTTCTTTCAGATACCTATAGGCAAATCCATATAACTATCAATGCGAATATACTGGAGAGGTACTTTTTTGTCTAGCCTTTCTACGAAATAAAAAATTACGGGATCCCAAATTATAAATGCATTAGTGCAACTAGTGCCTATTTACACCTAGTCCATTTTGGTTAAATGGTTGTAAAGATAGTAACACGTGTATATCCATGTTCGCTAGTCGGAAGAAACTAACACTGATTAAAATCCATGCATATCCATATTTACGTAGGTCTACATGACTGTTATAAATTCAAAGTGGCCAATCTGGAAAGATGATGCATAAAACAATTTCCAAACAAGCACAGATTACTTGGAATATTTAAAACAAGATATGCAGACGACACTTCTCACATATAGAAGAAACAAATTTATCCAAATGCATTAAACTAATATAAACTAAAGTTTATTTCCTTTGAAACGCCTGCACATAAAATTTGCTTATCATTTTGAACGTAAAAGAAGCAACATTCGTTACCTCTGGGTGGGCTGATCTGCCTGAAGACTCCGAGAAAGACCTTGCAAACTGAGAATTTCACAAACAGAAATGTCAAATTGAAAGTCCCTATGTGCTGAACATTTAGTCAATGAGGAGGAAAATGTTGCTTAGCATATGGTACTTACAGCTTCAGCAGTATTTTTAACTTCCTCGTTAATCAGAGCAGCTTCAGCAGAATTTTGAACTTCTTCACTAGTCAGATCAGCTTCAGAAGAATTCTTAACTTCCTCACTAATCAAAGTTGAAGATTCTTCTTCAGGTTCTTCAGGCACTGGGGAAGGGGGGTTGGCTGGAATATAAGCAACCCTCAGTTTATACTCCCCCACAATCTTCCCATCCTCTCTGTCAAACTACAGAACAAATCATTCCGGAAAAAATTAAACAAGAACATTTGAAACACATTACTAAACCCTAAAAATATCAAACTGGGTTGCCAAGACCGAAACCAACCGTTTGGGGGGTAATGTCCTTGGTTGTTGCACCAGCACCAATAACCACAGTCTGAATCAAAAACTTATCCTTGCACTGCATATCAGCGGGCATTTCTTTGAGTGCTTGCATATTAACTACAAACAACACAAGCAAATCGCTTAAGAGCTAAAATCCCTAAATTCTAACAACTCAACTACAATAACTGTAAAAAGTAAATTACCAGTGACATTGCTAGAAGTACCAGGAGCAATCACTCCAGAATTCGGACGAACACTGTATTTCCTCGGATTGGTAGTTTTAACCTTTTAAACCCATACATTAAATTAGCAACAAATTACTGAAACTCATAGATAAACAAATAACAAATAAGTCATGGGATTGCAATCAATAGTTACCTTGAATGCAACATGTTCATCAGTCTTACTGGTTAGCTCCAGCGCGCAAGAAGTCTGCTTCCTCAATTCAACTGCTCCAACAAAACAACGAAACCTCAATAAAGACTAACCAAAAGGGACCCTGACGAACAATGAAAAAGTAAGACTTGAAAACAGGAGAATCGTAAATACTTAATACTCACAAGGGAATTTGAGCTCGGTTGGATGAACGCTGAGATAATCGCCGGAGCCGTTGAACCCCATGGCTCTGGATTTCGACGATTACGAATGAAGGGGGATGAAAAAGGGCGGGGGCAAAGATTTCTGGGGTTCGACTCTGCGATTGGAGATTCAAAAGGGCAATTGGAAATTTGGTGAATTGAAGGTACAAATTTGGAACGAAGACCGAATTGTTTTGGTCGCCCAGCTGGCAGTGACAGAGATACTTCTGGTATGAGTATGTTTTATTTTTAGTTTTGAGTCAATGTCCCTCAACCTTATCGAAATTACATTTGAGGCCCTATAGTGTTTAGCAGCCACTTATTTTTCAACATGAAAAAATTGGATTTCATCTTTGTTTTATCAAAAAAATATAACAAGAACGCTTTGGCCGTTCAGGATATTGTTGTTGCGTACCACTCTATTGTGGTGCTTGATGCATCCCTGCAGTGACGGAACTAGACCCAAGCTCTTGGGGGAGCGAGATTGCACTGTATAAGCTTATTTTTCAAAATTTTCGAAGGCTAAACATCTAATTGCTACAGTAATATATCAATTGCTACAGTAATTGCTCCCCCAAGTTCCGTCCCTGCATCCCTGGTCGTCTCCATTGTTGACCAGACACACCATGATTTTATTGCATGTCATGCCTTGTTATTATTGACTCACCCGTCACCTTGTACACCTCCTCTTACACAAGCACTTGGGGCCACAGTTGTTTACCGTGCATTTCTTATGAGTGGCAACACTATCCTTGAGGTTGATAATGTCAATATCTATCATGCAATTATGAATTTATGATTATTTACCAATTCCAATCCCTGTGTTGTTCCTTTAGTTCAGGAAAAGGCTGCGGAGCAGCAAGATATGGAAGAGGAGGTCGAGGAGGATCAAGAGCACGAGCCTTAATTTGTGGATGATAAGTTCCACATTTATAGCAACAACTATTTTTCCCTTGCCTGAACTCAACCTTTTGTTTCTTGCCATAATGGAAACGAGTTTGCTTCATGTGATTCCTCCCAAAGAACCGGGTAGTGCACCCTTCAACCTATCAGCAACGGCGGCGCTGGTGGCACTAGTGTACTTCGCGGCCTCTCGAATATAGTTAACTTTGCGGCCTCTCAAGTCTAGAATACAGTCAACTTCGCCTTCAGATGTCTGCAGTGCTCTAGATCAGGATTTTCGTAGGTTATGTTCTGCAGATACGGATGAGTCAGAGTGACAAAAGTAGGACAGGTTACCGGTATAATCTCATCGGCATCTAATATAAACGGTTTTGTTCCCTCCGAACACACTTTAATAATCCATATGAACAAATCTTACAACCGCTTGTGTATGGCTTATGAATGGTTTGTCCACACCACTTGTTTAATGTGCCAAATCTGGGACAGATAAACCAACATAAATACACAAATATAGAGCAATTCACACACATATATATTTACTATTTGTGAGTAATTCACTCCTCATTAGTACTAATTTTTCACCCACTCTCTTCCAAAAATAATTATGATAAAGTATGATGGACAATACATTATTAATTTAAACAAGTTTACCTCCAATTAAAAGCCATTTATTTTTCCATTCATCAAGTCTTATGTAGAACTTTATTAAAATAAACAATTATCTTCATTCATTTCAAAATTGTGACTCCTCGATACTCAAAAAGCTTAAAATCCTTGCTACATCCTAAAATGTCCATCTTCGATTTTATGGCCCTTTCGGCCTCTCTCCTTTTCTTTGATTTTCTTCTATCTACTGCCCCACGTTTCTTTTCTTTTTTTTTCTTCTTTGGTCTACACTCTCACTTTGTTATTTGTTATTCTTCATTTTCTTTTTTCTGTTGAGATAGAATCAGAAAAACTTAGGGTAGTTGATTTGGTAAAACTTGGTTTAGTGTGGTGGTGGTGGTGAAAATGAAAAAAAAAATGTTTTGTGGCAGTCCGGTGGTAAATCTGGAAAACAACATGGTTTCATAGGTTGAGGTTGGTTGATTTAGAAAAAGGTGGTGGTGTGCTAGTTGAGCTGGTTTAGTTTACGAGGTTTAGTTTTGTGAATTTTGAAATAGATTTTCAAATCAGAACTTAATTCCATTATCTTTAGACGATGGTCTATATAACTCATAAACAGCGAAAGCCATGTTCTCTCACTAGTGTCTTGTTGGATTGAAAAATTCATAAGTCCCCATTAACTACTATTGAGAACCGGGCCTCATTTAGGTTATTCATAATTATTATAACAGATTAATTATGAAAATGTAGTATATTATATTACCAGTTATCACACAACATCACCGCCATATATTATATTATGATAATATATGTTTGCTCATCACCGCCATGCTGTTGGATTGGTTTCAATTCTTAAAAAGAAGAGGTCAAAACTACTCAAGATTATCATGTGGCACCCTGGCTACAAAACAAATGTGGATGCTTCTTTTACAAATGGTAGAAATACTAGTGGAAATGTTCTTTCAATGAAATTTCTTCAATTTCTCCCTTATACTTGCATTAACTTGCAAATGAATTCGATTTTCATACGGAAATGGAGTTGAGTCTCTCATTCATCATAGAAACAACATCATGCTACACAAAATATGAGGAGAAACTTCTAGAACAAATTCAACAATGTTGCTGAACGGAACAATTTTGGGAATAAATCAAGAGTGCTGCTTAAAGTAGACTTTTTCTTCTAGAACAAACATTCAATTGTCTACTGTACCTTATTCGAATGCACAGACCTTTAACTTGTCATCAAGAGCTAAAGATAGGCTCAAGCCTCAAAGACACACCTGACCATTGTGAAACTCTTAGCTTTAAAGTTGTAATTCTCATAATGATGAATTACAGGAAACCTCGTCCTCAAGAACTCAACTAATGTAACTATTACAACAGCCTGCATATATCCTACAACATTTTACACACCAAGTTTGAAGAAAATCAAACAACTAACAATATTAGTTGAGCAATTCCAGTGCCAAAAAGCAGTCTCAAACCAACAACACATGAATATCAGTGTGTGACTGTGTGTTTATGGAACAGGATATGACTTGTTATGGCACATGCATTTATATGCCATGGGACAAGTCTCGGCCTCTTCAAGTGATGCACATACAAAGCTGACCATCACCAGCCGGCATGGATTGCATGATCCACAGGCATGTGAGCAGTCCGGTAAGCTCGACCCCGCGATTTGCAGTGTGTCTGCTCTTTTATGGTGATATAACTGTTCAGGCCTCACCATTTCTCCATCTTTTCTACTCCCCGTTATCGGCGCTGTATGGCGATGGCCATGATCTGCACATAAACATATATATATATCATCATGATGGTGCCCTAACAAACTGATCATCATGAACAAATATATGATTTCTAGTAATCAACTTACGCGAACGCAGTTTTCCGATCCTTCTTGCAGTTAGGGAAGTGGGAAACAGAACTAAAATGAGAAGCATGATGACTGAAGAGCCCTTCATGCTATATAAATTTCTTTCAAAAGAAAAGTATAAGAAGAAAGGTGGTGTACTTATAGCAAGTGACAATGCAAGATGTGTATATATGTAGAGAGATTCAAAACTTGAGATGAAGTGAATGGTGTAAGGGAATTACAAGTATATATATATACATATACACACACATATAAATATATATTATATATGTATAAAGAATATGTTTGAAGCTTGTGAATTGATTTAAGAAGTGCATTTTTCATTTCACATTCTTTGCCAACGGTACTGGAAATAATGAATTTAGGGATTTTACTGATGGAGACTGACACAGGTTTCCCATGTGTTCACTTCCGTGAGAAGTGTTAATGCAGTAAATTTTCACAGCCTAGTTCTTTAAAGTTGCAGAGGCCTAAAGAAATCAAACTGGCCTAGTTATGTGACTGCCATTAATGTGGTAATGCCATTTATCAGTTTCATTTGGTGATTATAATAATAATAATAATATAAAAATGTCTTCCATCAGTTCCATGGCATGTGACAAATTTAATGAAACTTTTACGGACTTCACAATCAATGAAGGCCCCAGTGGAATTTGAAATAGAGATCTTGGCTCTGGCGGTTAAGGTTTCTGGGGTTTTAGGTACTACCGTGGGAGAAGAAAAACTCCGGGCTCCGGCGGAAGAAGCGGCGGCGATTTGAGAACGATGATATTCGGTACGGCATTTGATAATTTGGTGCCAAGTTTGCTGATTTCTATGAATTTGAGTAATCTTTTATGAAATGCATTTGTTTGATTCTGATCATTAATGTAAGATTGTTGCTCAGTTTATGATTGCAGATGGAATGTGTTTCTGTAAAATTCTCCATTTCAAACCCAAAAGGCAGGCCCTTTGCAGATGAGGATGATGCTGTATTGAAGGTTTCGTTGTGACTCATATAAAGCAAGACTCCATTAAACTCATGCCAATGCCAGGTATACATCTTTCTGTTTATAATTGATGACTCAATCTTTTGTTACCAATTTACACTTGCTTGCAGTGGATTTTTTAAGTTGTCATCCACCATTTTCGATGAATTGGTGTATATTAGGTAAATGTTTAGGTACTGAGACAGATATCGTGATTCTTGGAGGTTTTAGGCAAGAATCACTGCTTACATGGATATTTAAATGCTTGTAATGAAAATCTGTGTTACTTTTAAAGGATTTTTGTGGATCATTTGCTGGTGTAGTTGTAGGAGATTTGTTTTGAGTAGTAAAAGGGAGACCTAGGTATCCTTTCTCCTTATGAAACGCCTATGAGTATATCAGTCATATATGAAGATATAGTAATGGGTAGGAAGCTACTTATATAAGTAATATCAAAACAAGATGAAAAATTTTCCATTGCTCTGGAGTGGAGGAACAGAGTAGAAGTAGGATATTTTGAACACAAAATTAGTAAATTTGTTTCCAATGTACTGTTTTTGTTCTAATATTTACAAGCCAACTGAGTATTGATCTTTAAACAAGAGTAGACAATTTGAATGCAAACATAGATTGCCACGATTTTAAAGACTAGATTCATCATATCCACTGATCATCATATAATAATTCTGCTAAAAAGCTAAAATATCTTTCAGATAGGTGCCAATGCAAGTAAGAAATAACACAGACTTAAACCAAACTAATCCATATCTGGAAGCCTAACTGCCAGTCCAATTTGCTCAAAATGATGATAAAAACATAAAACTCTCTGGTCTTCTGCATTAAGAGACTAGGAAATCATCCTGCAATGTTTACTATAAAACAACAAAATGCAACCAGCTCTTTCATTCCATTGACGTAAGTAAGAAATATTTCTCCTCTTTTTGTTGATTTTCAGTACAATCAAAATGAAACATCAGAGTCCACTGTTGTTTTATAGTTTATTAATGGTATGCACACGTGAAATATACATATATATTTACATACATACATACATGTATACACGTGTGTGTGTGGCTATACACAATTTTATAACTTGAGAGTGGCTATTGTGTGCTTAACTGTCAATACAATTTCAGTGGATGAAGATACTCAAGGAGAGCTCTCATTTAAATGAATGGCTAAAGTATTCTTTCTGCTTTTCAATCTGCAGACTTGTAAATTTCTTTTTTTTTGGGGCAACTGCTTGGACTTGGGTACTTCCATATTTGTGGAATGTGAGTTTAATATAAAAATGCAGGTGGTTGCTTATATAGGATTCGAATATTGAGCAGCCTGCTCATTACTCCCACTGTGTGTGTACTCTGTGTTCTTTTGTTTTTAAGTTTATCACCAATCCCTGATACAAAACAAAAAGAAAAAGTAACTACTGTGATTACTACCATTATCGATGGTACATATGGAATCAACTTAGTTATTACTGTGAAAACGAGAAATAACATAGCAGTATCCTTCATTGCTTAGATGTAACCTTTTTATATATTTCTATTTCTAGCTATTGGTTCAACTTAGTTATTGTATCAATGCCCTTTTTAGGATTCGATCATATCTTCCTTTTATCTGTTTATGGTGTTTAAGTGTTGTGTTTCCTGAGCCCAGAACAGAATCTTTTGTACGTAGTTTTATCATTTTTAAGTATGTATATTCTGGATCCGTGCTACTTTCATGGTTATCTTTGAATGTTCATATGCCACAATTTTAAAGACTAGGTTCATCATTTCCACTGATCATCACATAATAATTCTGCTAAAAAGCTAAGATATCTTTCAGATAGGTGCCAATGCAAGTAAGAAATAACACAGACTTAAACCAAACTAAATCATATCTGGAAGCTTAACTGCCAGTCTAATTTGCTCAAAATGATTATAAAACTCTATAATCTTCTGCATTAAGAGACTATGAAATCATCCTGCAATGTTTACAAAACAAACAGCAACAAAACACAACCAGTTCTATTTTTGTTGATTTTCAGTGCAATTAAAATGAAACATCAGAGTCCACTGCTGTTTTATAGTTTATTAATGGTATGTACACGTGAAATATATATACACACACGTGTGTGTGTGTTTCTATTGGCTATACATAATTTTATAACTTGAGACTACCTATTGTGTGCTTAACTATCATTACAATGTCAGTGAATGAAAATACTCGGAGAGGTCTTATTTAAATGAATGGCTCAAGTATTATTTCTGTTTTTCAATTTGCAAACTTTTAAATTTCTTTTTTTGGGTGCAACTGCTTGGAGTTTGGTACTTCCATATTTGTATGACGTGAATTCAATATAAAAAATGCAGGTGGTTGTTTATATAGGATTCGAAAATTGAGCCCTGCTTTCCGTCGATTCTCCTACGTGCGCTCATTACTCCCACTGTGTGTGTTTTTTGTAATTACTGTGATTATCACCATTATCAATGGTTCATATGGAATCAACTTAGTTATTACTGTGAAACGAGAAATAACATAGCAGCATCATCCTTCATTGCTTAGATGGAACCTTTTTTTAGATATTTCTATTTCTAGCTATTGGTTCAACTTAGTTATTGTATCAATGCCATTTTTAGGATTTGATCATATATACTTTTATCTGTTTATGGTGTTTAAATGTTGTGTTTCCTGACCCAAAACAGAATCTTTCTACGTAGCTTTATCATTATTAAGCACATATGTTCTGGATCTGTGCTACTTTCATGATTGTCTTGGAATGTTCATATGCTCAGTTTTTTTTCCTTTTTTCATTGAGTTTTTTTGTTTCATTGCATGAAGTCAGCTTTTAAATTCCACGATGATGTGCATTTGGTAATAGTCACCCTATTTTGCTATGGTGCTCGACTGCTCATGTTTTATACCCCCTGCATTTGATTATGACTCTTATCTCGAGCTAACATGATTGTGGGATGTGATATATGTGCAGGGAAAGGTGGTGATGTAAATGATATGTTTGGAGGAGTCAATAATGCATCTGCTGATGCTGGGATATTTCCTTTAATACTTCTGAATTGGTGAGTTGTGCCTTTTTGTTCTTGATATGAATAGTTCATTTTCGAACGAGGACAAGAAATGAATCATGAATTGCCTATTTGAGTGTTGATTGTCATTTTCTGAATTTTACGTAATGCAGATAGTGTGTACTTAGACAAAAAAGCTATCATAAATGAACTTATGTATTTTGCTGGACACAGCTGTTGTTCACAAGACTAATAGGAATACTGGAGAATCTAAGTATATTCTGATCTATTTTTAAAACATGAATTGCTTGGCTTTGAGTGGCATTGTTCTTTTACGTCATGCCTTGAGGATGGACGGTGTTGATTAGTTTTTTAGTCTCTATAATCTGGACAGAACTATTTTGAGTTTTCTAAACCCTATGCATCTCCGTATTCATTTCATGAATTGCTTGATGCTTTGGTGCTTCTGATAGTATAGGAGAATTTCACTGATGCTTCTGACTCATCCTGATTTGTAACAAATTATCACTGTGCAGGAAACTTTGAGCCAAAATTCGTGGTTTACCGAGGTGTTTCCAATTCAAGATCATTTTATCTTATATATCAGTAGTATATATATATAAAGCCAATTCGCTCCGTTTTTCGTGTGTAAAATGGATAAATTTGTAAATTCGCACTTAATTGTTTGTTGAATACAATTAAATTTTCCAAATAAACACAATACTAATATACTTATAAAAGGGTAGTTTAGAAATTACCAAATATACTTATTTGGTAACGATTATACGATATATTTTATATATAGTAGCAATATAAGTATACAAAATTTTCGACCTTTAATAAATTTATTAGCTAAAAATAACGTTTATAATTTTGGAATCAAAAAGATTTATGCAACATTCACCACATGAGATGAGAAACGGCCATTTCATGTAATATTTATGTACCCAAACAAACAACCAAAATAATAATAATATACCCAAATAAACAATATATTTATGTAATATTTATAAAATTTTACACTCAACTTATTTGGTATAATTATACAAAATAATTTATTTATAGTAAAATATGATTATACAATATATTTCATACTAAACCTAAACAATTTAGAAGAGAAAAATAATTATTAACCAAAATTTTGTTTACATTAAATGGTTCTCTATATATATTTACAATCATGGAGATCCCGAACCCTCATGATAAGAGGGTGTTCGCCATCATCAATCAACTTCTAATCTTCTTCAGCATTAGAAACCTCTAGTAGGTTTAAAATCGGTTACAGTTCTAGGCTTGGGAAAATTTTGCAGGGCTCCTGAATCAGGAAGAGGTTGTTTCCCCGGAAGTTGGAAAAGTGAGATTAGGTTAACGGAAAAACGATTAATCAGGCGGAGAAAAACGGTTTCATTCACAGGCTCAAGGTGCTATCGTCATGATTACAGCGTGTTCTTAATCTTCTATTTATAGCCTACACAAGAGGCTAAGATTTATCCCTCAATCTGTTACAATTACCAAATCTATCTGTAACTAACTAACTCCTACATAAGTAGGAAACTAACTCCTACATAAGTAGGAAATGCAGACTTAGAGCAAGTCCAAGAGAGCCCCTATTATAGGGGTTTTGCTAGTTTTTAGAAGTTTTGGTTGAAAAAAATGCTCCAAGAAATCCCCTAAAAGAAATTTCTAAGTTGTAGAATGTTGTAGAGAGAGAGAGAATTCCTTAAAGTTGTAGAAAGAGAAGGAATATTATAGGGTTGTATTGGATAAAAATATTAATATTTTCTACTCCACTTATCTCTTTCTATCTTCACATCCTCTATTTTTCTCTATTTTTCACTAAACATGATTTCAAAATTTAAATATCTAAAATTATATATAACAAAAAATTATGAAAACTATATAGCACAAAAGTATGCATTACAATGAACGTAACGAGATCACATATGACTATATTTATATATATATATATATATATATATATATACATATTAATATATTAAATAATCATATGCTCCAATATAGGGGAGCTCTTGGAGTTGATAGAATTGAACAAAGTAATTTAGAGGAACTAAAAATGATCCCTAATCTTGTAGCAAATTTTAAGGGAACTCTTGGACTTGCTCTTATCTAAAAAAGAGAAAAGTAGCAAGAAGAATGAAGATGGGTGTATGTTCATTGACTGTGTTGACTTGGCCCAATAACCCGGCTGGCCCAAGAACCCGAGGAGCCCAGAACAACAACCTCAAGTCATCCAGTACACATCTCAATATTTCAACATAGGTGATCATTGATTCATTGTATTCTGTTGGAATTGGACTAATCCAGTTTTGTACTGAATCTATTCCAACCGCCATTGGACATGCCAACAAGCAAGTAAGGGCCATACAGAATTGCGTGAAAAGGTGAATATTCTTTCTATCATAAGAACAATTTTTCAGGATTATCAGAATAATTTGAGGATGATTCGAATTATGCAGAGTGGAGTAAATCAGGAAGAAAGATTGAAATACATAATAGTAAGGGCCATTGGACAATTGTGCTAAATTATGTTAACGGGCCAATACATTGGACAATTGTGATGGTATTCAACGTTATCGTTATCCTTTCTGTACTTGTAGAATAATTTTTGTTTATAAAATAGAACAAAAATAATTGTTTTAAGGCGTATTTATACTATTTTAGGTTGTATTTTTTATTATTTCAGAATGTTTTTAAGTAAAATCGTACAAATTCTCTATTAGAACTTTCCAACAAGGCCTTATGTCGCTATGTTTCCATTGGAGAGCTTCGATAGATGAGAGCAGTGTTAAGACGGAGATGTGATATTGTATATCTGTAAGGATATTTCGAATCAATCGAGTAAAAGATTTGCTATGTATTTTTTGGATTTATGCTTCTTAGATACAATTCACGACTTTTTTTTACATACTTCTTACTCACTTTTTGATCTTTTACATGGTAAATATGACCATTAAGTATATCATTGTTAATCTTCTCGCTTTCATGCATGATCAGTACCTGTTTTGTGTTCTTCACACTTTTAAGGATGTTGTTTTATATATTAAGCATAATCATTCAATTTATTACTTTTGAGACCAGAATTTGTCATTTGTAAATTAATGTGGATGATTTCAATTTTCTTTATCCACACGCACTATATTCACTATAATGTAAAGTTACATGTTAAATATAAATGCAAACCATCATATTTCTAAAGTCTCTCATAATATTATTACACAAGATCTATTTCCACAACCCAATATCCTAAATCCACAACCCATTTAGTGATAAATTTACTTAATCACCCCTCATAAAATTTAGGATTCAATTAACATTTATTATTTCATTTAAATCCCTTAAGTTTTGAATAATAAATTTTGGATTCAAGTTTTTGTTAAATTTAATTGTAGACCCAAGAAATCCTCAAAATCTTCAACATTCATTAGCTCCAGTTTAATTCAACACCTTCAAATTTAGGCCCTGTTTGCTAGAGCTTATTTCTTGGTGAACTGAACTGAACTGAATTGAACTGAACTGAACTGAAATAAGTTTAAATTTATTTATCTGAACTGAAATAAATTTAAATTTACTGAACTGAACTGAACTTAAATAATTTTAAATATATTTAACTGAACTGAAATAATTTTAAATATATTTAACTGAATTGAACTGAACTTAAATAATTTAAATATTTATCATATATCATTGTAATCTTTAGTAAAAATGTAACTTATGATAAAAAATTATTGAACTGAACTGAACTGAAATAAATTGAAGTATATTTATCTGAACTAAAAGATATAATATATTTATCTGAACTAAAATAAATTTAAATATACTGAACTGAACTAAATTTAAATATATTTAACTGAACTGAACTGAATTGAACTGTCCATCATTCATCCTTTTTAATCTGAATAACTACGTGAAATTTGTAGACAAAGTTGATAAGAATATTTTATACAATTTATAAAGAGTTGGGTAGATTTTATGAATAAGAGTTTGATTAGGACTAAGTTTCATAATAATAGCTAACTAAAATTAAAATATAAAAAGGGATATTTTAGTAAAATTTACCATAAATGGGTTGTGGATTTAGGATAGGCCAATTCTTGGATGAGTCAGCCTCACCAAAGAGGTAAGACCAATTAAACCCTTTTTTTGATGAGATTTGATGAAATGACGCAAATGTTTTGATGAGGTGACATGTTTGATGAACTGGCACAGAGATTTGATGAGGTGGTGTCGAGGTTTGATGATGTGGTAGTGAGTTATAATGAGGTGATACTAATGAAATTTTCATTATTTGGCCTTGCCTCATGGGTGAGGCTGCCTCACAGGAGAATTACTCTTTAGGATATTGGGTTGTGGAAATGACATCCCCTATTATTAAAAACATTTTAAAAAGTGTTTAAATATACTGGGGGTAGACTATAGCTAGTTTTCTATAAAACCATTCTTGCTCCTCACAAAACAAATATTTTGTTTCAAAATTCAAAAATTTGTTTCCAATTCCTAGTTTCTAGAGCATTCCTAGTATTTTGTGTAACCTTTATGAATGAGACACTCCTTAGTCCTTATGTTAGATCTGTTCAAACATAGAGAAATTCAAGTCAAATCAACTGCTCTGTTTTCTTGTAAATTTTTTTTTTACTTTTTTTTGTTACAATCTGAAATTTGATTTTGTTGTGAGGTTTAAATGATTTCAGGCCACTTTTACGTTGGATGGGAAAATAAACAGAGCAAAACAGCAATGTAAACTTTCACTAAAATAGGAGTATTATAAATTCACGAGATGCAAAGTCCATGGTTTTGCTAAGAACGGAATCTGGCCATATTGGAAACCCAAATTCAATACGAAATGACCAGAATCTGTACATGCAAAAGTTGCGCTGACAGATTGAAATATTAAATTGTGAAATGCAGAGGCCACCTGAACCAAATGTTTTGTATCCATACCAACCGGATGAAAGAAAACGTCGACCGGAAAATGTGGTCCTCTGTGTTTTTCCATTCTCGTTCATTATTCATTTATTCATTCACTTTTATTTTTATTGACCAAATCTTTTGCAATCGGAGAGAATATGCATGGCAGGGTGAAAGCACAAATGCGTCCAATTTGGTCAAATTATATAATTATTTATGCTACTTTTGGTTTCATTTTTGAAAGAAATAGTTTGATTTTCTAAAAAAAATAAAATTGCATGATTGGAGCGTGAAATTTAAGAGTGACGCTAAATTAATTTTTGTAAATTCAATTCCCTAACATAACTATTATAAAAATAGAAAATGGTGTATATATGTATGCTCTAAACTGAAAATATTAAACTAATATGCATGATTGCACATGAAATAGAGGTACTGGAAGACGACGGTAGTTTCCAACCATAATAATGTATGGAGAACTAGAGAAGGGTCTTGAAGACGAATCTTACGCAAATGTTAACCTTTCTCATTTTTAAATTTTAAATCCGATCTTTTACCTATTAATCATGATTATTGGGTGTAATATTGTTGAGTTTCTCATTTTCATGCGTGGCTTTCTCACTTACAAGACTAATCTTTTACACAATAATCATAGTTATTCAGTATTATTGCCCATTTGTTTGTTATATCTCTCTTAAACTGTCTAAACGTTGAGAGAGTAAACCCCATGGACTTCTGGTCTATCTAGACTAGTAGATTTCGATTAGTTAGCTGTAGAATTCGAGTTAAGGTACTACGTTTGTCTGGTAACTTTAGTACTTTTAGAGTATTAGACTATAGTATTTTATGATGTATCCTCTTTTCTCTTTTTCTTTGAGCTTTTACCATGCGCTTTTGATGTAAGCCATCGGTCAACAGCCTACCGGAAAGATTACAGGTTCGGGGTGTCTAATAAATTCCCCACACATAGTGTGGTTCAAATTAAAAAAAATAAAATAATTATTCAGTATATCTCAATTGAAAATTTGTCTAATATGTAATAAAATATTACTATATGCACAACTATGCTTAAGATTTTTTATTCGGAATTGAAATTTTGCAAGTCTAAATTAAGGAGAATTCCATTCATACGTATAACATTATTAACAAAAAAAGATAAAACTTCATTTGAGAATCATCGTGGATATGTCCAAACTTTTCTTGTAAAATGGTAGTGGGGTGGGGGGTTTATGATCTCGAGAATAATTAATTGTTATAAAGTCTTCAAGACATTGGGAAGGTATAGTTGAATTAGTTTTTTTTTTTGATTGTTATAGTTGAATTAGTTAATTCTAAGGCCATGGTTATTCGTGCTCTTTCTTTAGATCACTTGATTTCACTTCAATACATTTATATGTATTTAATTTAGTATATTAATTTTTTTTTCAGTTTAGATATATATTTATATTTTTTTCAATCTAGTTTAACTCAATAATTTTTTATTTTAAATTACAATGATATGTAATAAATTTTAAATTATTTTAATTCAATTTAATTATTTTTTTTTCCAGTTCAATAAGAAATAAGCATTGACAAACATGGGTTTCGATTTAATACTGCATGGCTGCCTGGTTTTAGGCAAAATTGTGTTCCCAGAATCATGAAATATAATTTCTTTGTTTTAAAAAAATGTTGTTTATATAAGTTTTGACTTTTAAACTTCTAAGAGCAAGACGAACAGTTAAGGTAAAATAGAAAGAATTGCTAAAATATTGCTATTTTGGCCCCTTTTGAGCTTCAACAACTACGGTAAAAGGGCTTTATTTTAGAGGATGGAAGGAGAGAGTAATTGGATAGTTATCTTTGCATGTTGAGATTGATCCTCTACAATTTAATGTTAGGACAATTTCTTAATTAAATTTCCTCTTTTATCTCAAATATTTATTTCTTCTTTCTTCAATATACATAACGTCTACCGGGATGAGCTGCAAGTCGCTTGCTTGCACTGCGACGACGGATTCTGTAGTACCAGTGAAGAAGAAGTGCACCAACATTGTTAGAACACGGCCGACGTTTTGTCCGCGGACATGGAGATCAGGCCGGCGGAAGGGTACCCCTCTCCGGTCACATTTGGTCTAACGGTTCGATTAGTGAAAAGGTCTCATTCCTTCAAAGTTTCCTATTAACTTTTTGTATACATGGAAAGTTATAAAATACAAAGTAAGCATGAAATTTTTACTTGGTTTTTAGGGTTTTATTAAAAATAATTACACATATATATATATGACATATCAATACGAGGGTATCAATAATTTTCAAATCAAGTGTATAAATTAATGAAACTTTTACTTGGTTCTTAGAATTTTATTATAATAATCGCATACATGAACTATCATTCATTTTAAAATACCTGCAGGTAGAGCATGGAAGGAATGAAATCAAGTTTTCAAATTAAATATATAAATTAAATTGAAAGTTTTACTTATTTTTAGGGTTTTATTAAATTTTTTGCACATATGACATATCAATATGGAGGGCATCAATAATTTTCAAATCAAATATATAAACTAATATAAAAATTAAAACAACTCCGACGGAAGGATTGAAAAAACAAATTGAAAACAAGCTATTAACCACCTGAATTTAATATATTAATATTAATCGAATAAGAATAAGTCGTGTTGAGTATATTAAATTTGCAACTTTCATATACCTCGTGTTGGATTTGTGATTTTAATGCATCCGGAACTCGTTTGTCTCGGGATTGTGGCGGAATATCAGTTATTATTGGTTGGGGTTTATCGTATCATGTTGGGAAGATGAACGATCGCATGGCCGTGCTATTTGTCGTTAATCTTAATTACATTGTATTTTGCTTTAGATTACCTGTAATAAATACTAGATTTCACCTTCTAAGTTTTTCGGATATAAATTACTAAATTATTATTTATGCCAAATAGTATTTTATTTATTTAGAAGAGAAAGTTAATGTACATTTTAGTTTTAGAAGAAGGAAATTGATATTATTTAGGCTATTCTTAGGTTGTTTATAACATTTGTGAATTAATATTAATTTAAGTTGAATTCAATTCAATTTTTAGCTAATAAACATCATCTAAATTTCCAACTTAAGTATATGAATGGGTAGAATTTTATGGGGAAGATTCTAAGAGCCCTACTTATACCTTAGATTAGATTCCACTAAATAAGATGTGGTACAACATATATACTCATAGCATTTTAATTTTTTAAGCTGATTATCTATCTATGATTCTATATATATTATCTATCTATATAGCATTGGATATGCTCTAATGCTTTGAACAATGTCACCATTTTTTGAAGGAATGACTTGTAGCTACATACCCTACATTAATCATGTTTGTTTGTCCAATTAAGCTAATATAATAGACAAGAAGACACTTTTCTGATCAAATATAGACAAGAAAAAGTTTTAGAGACCAGTTACAATATTTAGATGCACTTAAACATGGATTACTACTAATAGCTAATACTAATTGCTCTAATTTAGAAATAACCATCTGATAAACATGGGGCACTATTCTACTAATCCCAGATTAGAGAGCCCATCATAAAACAACAAAATTGGGATTGGAGAAGGGTCAGACTTCCGGCCCCATTTCAAGGGAGAGAGATAATACGAAATACCAATTTTACCCCCCAATCCAACTTTTTCACTAATCGAACAGTTAGGACAAAGGTGACCGGTGAGGGGTACCCTTCCGCCGACCCGATCTCATAATCACCGGACGAAATACCGGCCGGGTTCTAACAACGTTGGAGCGCTTCTTCCTCACCGGCGCTACATAATTCGTCGACGCAGTGCAAGCCAGCGACATGCAGCTCATCCCTCCTACGGCGGCGCTGCTAGTCGAACGCGACTCTGTGTTCACCGACCCCATCGGAGTAATAACGGTGCTCGGCGTCTCCGGTGGATGAACTTCTTCACAGTTGTAAACCGATTCCGACAGGTCTTCGCCGGTTTCAATGATATCTTTGATCTGCAACCAATTCAAAAATAACCCATCAGTAAAGGCCTCAAAATTACATGAGAGAAAGATGTCATCTTTTTATGGAAATTAAAGACATCAACTTTTCATATATTCTTCTTCTCATTCACATCTATCAGAAATTTAGAGTTTCAAATTGGCACAATAGTTTATCTGGCGACACTTTAAGTGTGACAACTAACCTTGCAGAAAATAGAACAATGTTCATACTGAATCCACATGCGCCTGATTCTGTTGCATGCACATGCCGGATCGGAAGATCTCTGGCATGAATCATTACTCTGCTTTACAAACACCCGATTTAGATACACCGCTTTTGCACCATTTACAATATACGGCTGAAACAAAACAAAAAACAAACAAGAATCAAAATCTCCAAATGTCAAAATTGAGCTAATTTTAGCCATAAATCTCAACCCAACCCACCTGGATAGTACTGCAATCCATAAACTTCTCCAAATCTTCCACCCTCACCACATCACAGTAAACATGTGTCCGAATCTGGAAAAAAAAAAACCACAAATTCTCAGAGGAAAAGAAAAAACATCTTCTGATTTCAATCCAGAACTGTAGCAACAATAATCACCTGGATGATTTCGTGGGTATTGTGGATGGGCTTGCAGAAATGGCAGATGGATTCGCAGCAGGAGACGCAGAAAAAGTTCTTCTCGTTCCTCTTGAAGTCTTCGTGAACGATGCAGGCGTTGTAGAACTTCTCCGTCAGCAGGCCGGAGAGCCACGGCGGGAGAACTGACAGAAAATTATTTGCCATGTCTGAAGAATTGAGAGGAGAGAGAATAAGGAGGATGGATAGAGAGAATGATTGCAATAGGGGTTTGAGGACGGCGAAGCGAGAGAGAGAGAGAGAGAGTATGCTAGTAACGGGACTGTAGTTACCGATGAGCGAGACAGTGTGTCATGTGTAGTGGGAAAGAGAGAGTGCCCTTCATTTAAAGCCTTTCTGCTGCTGTATACTATTTTATGCCTATTTCTCATTTCAGTCCTCCAAGGCCCTGTTTACTAGAGCTTATTTCTTGATGTACTGAACTGAACTGAACTGAATTAAACTGAACTGAAGTGAAAATTGATGTATTGAAAAATGGAATCAGCATGACTGAATTAACCTGAATTTCATCAAATTGCATTTTCACTGAACTGAACTGAACTGAACTGAACTGAATTGAACTGAACTGAACTGAACTGATCTACAGATAAGCTCTGGTAAACAGGGCCTAACTATGATAAAACCTATATCTAAACCTAAAGTACTCCATCTAGCCTAGATTAATATTATTGTAAGGAATCTTTTCAGATTATCACATATGTATATGTTTTAGTTACGTATATTGATGATATATAAAAATTAATTTACTATTTATTTAAATATTTCATAATAAATTTAGTAATATATATAATGTTGATGCTAATATATCTATTTAAATATATATGGTTAAAGTACGATAATAAATAGTGTTAAATAATAAATTATGTAATTTAGACGAGATTAGAGTATATTGAATAGAAGTATTTTTCTTTTTTCTACTAGTCAACTAGAGTTAATTACTTTTATATTATAGAGATGGTTTATCCCTCACTTTTAACTTTTTTTTATCAAAGGGGATAGTAATTTCAAGTAGAACATATGCTATTTCAAAAAATAAAAAAACCAGTAAATCAAATCAAAACCATGCACAAGATTTAAAGTTTCCTTTCCAAAAATGCAGCAGGTGATGATGTTTCCTTTCCAAAAATAATAATCACACTTACCATTGAACTTCTCAATTCTCTTTTCCCAATAAGTTAATATTTTTTTAAATTTGAAACCACTTCATTGAGGGAAATTTATTAGGCACCTCAAACCTATAATCAAGGCCCGTAGGCTCAAAATGTAGTACAAGAGTCGCCCGAGTGACGTATGTGCCCGAAGGCCATTGTCATTGAGGGAAATTGAACTTCTCAATTCTCTTTTCCCAATAAGTTAATATTTTTTTTAATTTGAAACCACTTCATTGAGGGAAATTTATTAGGCACCTCAAACCTATAATCAAGGCCCGTAGGCTCAAAATGTAGTACAAGAGTCGCCCGAGTGACGTATGTGCCCGAAGGCCATTGTCGCCCTAGTGGCGTATGTGCCCGAAGGCTCTATGTGTGAGTACAGGGAAATTCCAAAAAATTTAGAAATACAAAACTACCATGTCTCATGCCAGTGCGGCATATCTAAGTCATGGACCTAATCTATAAGAAAAAAGTAAAGGGGATACATAGTAATATTGGTCTCAACCGTCCAGAAAGACGATTACCGAACAAAAAACCTTAACCCTGAGCTCCCTTCCAATTCAGTCTCATTTTTATGTATGATCTGCTCGAAATTTTCATCGACGGTCATTAAAGAATTACAATGGCCCCCGTACTAGTACACAATCGGGGTCAGTAGAAACTTACAAATCCCTCAGTATTTTCATCAAGTCGGTCTCTTCGCAAGATTCATTCAATAACTTCTATGGCCCCCCAACTAGCTCACAATTGGGGTCGGTAGAAACTTACAGAGCCCAATAAGAGACCTCACAGTTTGGTTTCACATGATCAATAGGAAAGGCTAGCCTAACTGCCTAAACCAGAATATCTAGTCCATACAAGCTACAACTCTGATTCTAGAGAATATGCCGAAGGTAAAGTAGTAGTACCACCCTGACTCGAATTTCTCCTATCTCGTATGAAACAGGACAGAAGTCAACAAGAGTAGTTCCAAACAAGTCAGAAATACCCCAAATTGACAGGCATTACCTCATCCAGTATCTAAACAAAATAGACCCAAAGTAAAGAACCCCTAAACCCATTTTACAAGCCTAGAAAGAACCGAAAACTAAAAGTAAAGTAGACATAAAAGAGAAAAAGAACTAAACCATCCTTGAATGCGGCAGCGGTGCTTCGACGGATTCCAACGCGGCGGTGCGTGGCCAGCACGCGCGGGCGCGTGACGAGCATGAAAACACGCCAGACAGAGCGCTTAGTCCCAGCGGCGTGTGGTGGAGGCGATCCCTTCCGTCCCGGCGGTTGAGCTGTAGCTGTTCGCTACCCCCTAGCGGTACCGACTTAGTCCTTTGGCTGCAGCGGCAGTTTCTCGGAGCTCCTAATCTGCAAATCTCGTCAGATCTCGGCGGCTTTACATCGTGGTGGCTCTGTGATGCATATCAAGCTCAGGGTCGTCCGATTTGTAGCCCTGATATTAGTTGCCGGTGGATGGCCTCAGATCGGCACCGATCTGGCCACCGCAACCTCGTAGGGCTGAGCTGAGTTGAGCAAGAATGTCGTAAATTTTCGGAGGCAGGGCACATTCCGGTGTGTGGTGAGAAGATGTGTGGTTGGAAGCTATCTAAGGGTTTGAGGGGGAGTTATCCGGACACGCGAGAAGCGCCGGCCGGAGCCTCCCCGTCGAAAATTACAAAGAAATTGGAGGTTTGGGCGAGAGGTTTTTTGGAGAGAGAGAAAGGAGAAACGAGCTATCTCGTAATGAGTAATGACTCCAATCAATTTTGTTCCCAATAAGTTATTGAATGGCCTATTTAAAAATATTTAATCCTCTTTGCTAGAGTTTATTTTTTGCTAAACTGAACTGAATTGGATTGAACTAAAGTGAACTGAAGTAAAAATTAATGCATTGAAAAAAAAATCAGCATGACTAAATTAACCTGAATTTTATCAAATTACATTTCCGTTGAAAGAAACTGAATTGAACTGATCTACAGATAAGGTCTGGCAAACAGGGTTAAATGTTTGTCATTCTTTTGCCGTAAAAAACACAAATGAGGTTGTGATTATCGGCGACGGAGCTGCGACGATGATAACACACATTATGAGGTTTGGTTCCCTAGCGTTTTAGTTTTCGGTTGTGAGTGATGAGATTTTTGTCTCAAGCACTGAGGTTTGTATCATCGGAATTTGAGTCACCGTTGATATGGTTTGGGTTGTCAGAGATGAGGTTGGGGTGATGGTAACGCAACGGGTGATGAGGTGTCAGCATTGTGGATCATAGGAGAATAATTGGAGAAATGAAACCAAAAATATATTATTTACACTTTGACCCCCTAAATTTTATAAGAATACGTTTTGTTTTATAATTATTTTAGTTATGAGGTCATGCTAACTATGTTACTGCATCGTATGAGACTTTCTTATATACTTGTATAAGAACTAAATGAATGCATATAAATTAACAATTACTTTTTAGTAGTAAGTCTACATTATGGAAAATTTAATTGTAACATAACTTGAAAATAAGAATATCATTATAATTGAATCGGTTTTTCTAACGAGTGCCCATGGGCACTCGTTAACAGGATGAGATTCCATAGATAATTGTGTAGTTAATGTTGGTAATTGCAGAATCAATTATTTACGATGATCTCTACATTAATTGGATGGGAATGCATTAATTTTACTTGGTAAATACATTTATTTGTATAGTTACTTTATATTTACCATGTGTTTGGATTCTTTCATGGTAATTATATTAACGATTGATAATTATTCATGGTAATATCTTAAATGGATATTATTCAATTTGAAATCACTGTGTATTTAAATTCAAAATAGATTGTGTTTATTATATTTAAATAATATATCATTCGATAAAATTTCCAAGATAATAATATTTTATATGTTAGAATTTATCATTGTTTAATTAGTGTTTAATATGTTTATTACATGTATTTTATTTCAAAAAAATTCATATACATCATTTACAAAGCTATCCGTATACAAGTAATACAATTTTTTGTTATAGTAATGTTTGGTGGGTTTATAAACGCTAAAATATAACCATTGAATACTGATGTTGTGAAGATAAATAATTATCCATAAAAAATACAAAGAAACGGATTATAAATAGATGTGTTTACCGGTAAAAGAAACAAAGGCAAGTGGTAAATATATAGTACTGGATGTGTTTACCGTTAAAAGAAACAAAGTATGTGGTAAATATAAAGTAATTAAGAACAACATATGAGTTTATCAAGTAAATTTAATGCATTCATACGTAAGTAACGTAGAATTGATCGCAATTAATTACTCCTACAATTACCAACGTTAACTACACACTAATCCATGGAATCTCATCCATGTTAACGAGTGCCCATGGGCACTCGTTAGAAAAACCGTAATTGAATATATATAGAAGTGATAGTTTATTTCATTGTACATTATAAAAAAATTATAAATTCTCATTTGATACCTGTTTCTACAAAGACCAAGTACTATAAGGGACCATTATCGGTTGAAGTTGCCGTCGCCCGTTGGTGAGCTTCAACCCCGTCGCCGTTGTTAGATTTTAGGTTGCTGGTGTCGCTAGAGATCATCCGTCTCACATGTACCGACTCGAGACTGAGCTTCGGTGTTAATTTGTACGAAATAACAGTAATGTACCAAATATTAGGAATGATCAAGGAAATTGACTCAAAGATCAAGCAAAATGAATGAAAGATCAAATTAACTTAAAGATCAAGGTAAAAAATGAATGCTCAAGGGAATTGACTGATCAATCAAACTGACTAAAAGATCGAGCAAAAACAGTAAATAATCATTCCCTTGGCCACTGGTCTCCACAAGGACATGTTTCACCCAAAACTCTCTCAAAAAAAAATGTCTTAAACAATGAGTAAATGAGAGGAAAGAAAAGAGTAATGGTTCTTGTCAAAAAAAAATCACTCTAAGACACAGTTTCTTACAGTTTATTTTTTGTTGGATTGAACTGAATTGAAATGAAAATTAATGCATTGAAAAAAGAATCAGTATGATTGAATTAACCTGAATTTTATAAAATTACATTTTCACTGAACTAGACTGATCTGAACTAATCTACAACTTTGGCAAAATGGTAGAATTCAAAATTACATTAAGGTTTTTCCATGCAACCTCCTTCTGTCTCACATCGATATGTAAATACAAGTTTGGTATTTTAAAGTATATGATATTATCACATGTAATTTTAAATTTATCAAATAAATACTTCAATAATAGAAATATGTAAAATGTGACACAGTAAGTAAGTTATATTTCAAAGTCTACTGAGCAAACCATTAAATAGTGCAATCTGAATCCTACAAAATCAAGGACAGATGTTTCACATTTTCATTCTAATTCACTATGCTTGAGCAGGAATTTGGATTTGTGGACCTCTTACTTTTTTTACCCTGTTTTTGGAAGTGAAAACACCATTAAAAACTCAAAGATCTCATTTCATTCCCCTAAAAGATGATAGGGGTCAATTTTTCTAGGTCTTGTCCCTTTTTATTTACGTTTTTCTGTCACCTTTGTGTTCTTTATAAATTCAGTAATTTTTCAAAAAATTGTTTATGGGATGAGATTAGAAATTTCGAAGAGATCGAGGGAGTGAAAGCAAAATATTCTTGACCTCTTTTGTAAAACGTGTACGGAGCCGATCTCTTTTGGACGGTGGATCCGCATAAGGCTGGGCATTTTTTGATCACATCCTGTCATGGTAGAAACCAAAAAAATAATTTACCGTTTGTTGTAGTAGAAGTTAAACTGTAATTAACTGACCCAAAAGTGAAAAGAGCTTTGTGTAGAACCAAAACAACAAACTTGGTTCTTTTTCTCTCTTTGGGCCTCTTATTCTGAGGCCCTCCTCACCAGCCCTCTTGTGGAACTGCATTCATAGCAGCATCTGGAAACAAAACTCATGCTACAATGATCGGTTGTTGGTTTCCAAGAAGTGACCATATTAACTAAAAAGAATATTATTACTGCTATGATAAAATCTGTTTTCATAAGCCAATCCAAGCAGCTAACTCTTGGGACAAAAAGGCGATAACGCTCACTCGCAGCGCTCCACTCACTCGACACCACAAATTTCAGTGAGGAGATAAATCATGGTAATCTAGCATCAGGAACCATTGGCCGGTCCACTGCTAGGTGATCATAAGAGACCCTTGAAACAAGGAAATTCCCACACTCCCACTACCGAGACTCGAACTTACAACCTCAGGACAATTGAACCAATATCTCAACCACTAGGTTACATACACCCATGGGTGTACAAGCAGCTAACCGTTGGAAATGTACTACTGTTGGTTGTTATATTCATTTTGTATATCACATTAAACAATAAAATGGTTTTTATGGCAATTTGTTGTTTGTAGGCTGGCCCAAAGAGATGGAGACCCATAACATGGAGTATGATCACAAAGGCATTTACCTTATGTGTTTGATCATAAAGTGTATGAGATAAATCAACACACTGAATTATAAGACTATGTACAAGACGTTTTCTCTAGTGTTTACCATTTCACTCTAACTAAAAAATAATACAAAATTTTCAATTGAGATCTATCTCTATGATCAGCCCCCACCAGAAAATACAAATATAGTGTTAAATTTTTAAAAAATTCTAAATTAACCCTAAATTTTTTTTAAAAACACAAATTAGCCCCCACCAAAAATTATGAAATTACAAACATATATATTAGCCCCCACCAAAAAAAAATTTTGGTTCCGCCACTGCACGAGACTCAATAAAAATATTGTCATGGTTACTCAATTTAAATACTTATGGATTACTATCCATTTCTTACGGGTTACACAATTCACGTTAGAAAAAACAGAATTGGAAACATTAAAACATAAAGAGTTTAATTGGAGTAGAGCAAAAGAAAGCATATGATTATTTTAAAGCTTTAGACAAGGCACTGCGCATGCAAACTTGCAGAAGAATCCGTCATCATTAGCTGTAAATCTGCTACAAAGATAACGAATCTCTGTATAATTAAATTTTAACAATATGCTGTGAAACCAAACAAATAAAAACAAGCAATTTAGACTTTCTTAACCAAATTGTCAACTCTATGTTATTGAGAACTTGACCATGGCATGTTAGTACTACTCACTATGAGGTTTTTGTCCATTCCCTATGGATGCATGTACTCGCTTCGTTCCCAAATCTTGTTTTAATATTAAGTTGAACTTTTTTTATTTGATATTTTGATCTTTAATAATTTATAGTATCCAAATAATATATTCTTAATGAAATTTCATTACAATTCTTTTTAAAATTTTTAACTTTTATCCTAATATTAGGTATAATTAAAGTTATTAATGGTAAAAAATAATATAAAACCTGAAAAGTAGGGTAATCATTTGGGAACGGAGGGTACGTATCATTAGAGAAAGAATAAATTTTCAATGCTAAACTATTAAATTTATATAAACTGATTAAGTATGAAGTTAAACCCAAGAAAATAACACCAGCATGAAGTATGAACTCAATGCATAGCAGTAAACTTAAGCAGATAATTCAATTCAATAAAAATATAATTAAAAAGTAACAAAATAATCGGTAGTTACGTGTTTGATTACGTGTTGTGAACATTCCGTTTTCACATTTTAATTGTCCTCCAATCTATAGTTTGAATTCAAGGTTATGAACTTATGACTTACCTAAATGTTCATTTCACAAGCACAGAATGAATTACCCTTTAATTTCTGAGGAACCCAAAACCCCCTGTAACTCTAGAATAACCCTTTTCATTCCTTATTTCCGAAATTCCAACCGTTGGCAATAATACCAATTCTAAAGTAAAATTGCTATAATAGCAAATAGGGTCCACCTATTTATAATGGTGTAAATAGCAAATAGGGTGGTGTATATAGAATCACCCGTCCTAAAAATATGAATCCCAGTCAACCTAATTTCCATTTTTAAATAGTTATTTGGATGATAAAAAACTTCAAAAATATTATTGTACAGTCCCCACTCTCCAGCTTTACTGCCTACTCCTTCCTCTTTGTCTTTTATCTCATTATTTCCATTTCTCGCTCAACTTTCGTTGCACAGAGACAAACGCATACCTTCCTTCAAAGTCATCCAAAGAACCAAAACACACACACACACACACACTCACACAGTATGCCGGGGAAATTATAGCTCTCGAATTGGAAGCTATGGTGGAAATGGAAGGCACATCGAGCATGTTCCAGAAGTTTGCGTTGGCGTTCAAGACGAAGACCATCGAGCTTTTCGCCGAGGAGGAGGACGACGATCTCACCACTTCCGCCGCCGCGGGCGGTGGTGGATACGGAGACGGAGACGTGTTTACTCTGCTCGACTCCGCGGAGGAGTTCATCACCGACCAGAAAGTGGTGGTTCTCAAACCCGACCAGACCCATGTGCCCAAAATCAACCGGGCCGAGTTCATCCAGACCTTAATCGCTTCCATTTTCGCCGCGCTTTCGTCCTTCGAAGCTTCCTACTTGAATTTCCAGACGGCCCACGTGCCTAGGATTGACCAGAGCAGCCTCGAGAGCGCGGACAAGGCGGTTGTTACCGTTCTTCAGAAGCTGACCGAGTTGAAGAACGCTTACAGGGAATTCCGGCGGAACTCCGGTGGGCGGGTTGAGATTCCGGTGGGGTCCTTTTTGGAGTTTCAGGTGCAGGAGAATCAGAGTAAGCTGAGGGCTCTGGAGACTATGGTAAACCAGCTAATCTCTGATATTGAGTTTAAAGATGATAAAGTTATGATGTTGAAGAAGAATTTGGATAAATTAGTTGTATTTAATTCTAGTTTGGAGAAGAAATTAGGGCCCCAGAAGGATATGGGGATGGGGATTTCGTTGACTGTTGGGGTGTATGAGTCTATGTTGAAGGATTGTGTTAGGTCTTTGCATAGTTTCAGTAAGCTGTTGATTGAGCTGATGAGGAAGGCAGGGTGGGATTTAGAAATGGCTGCATTTTCAGTGCACGGTGATGTCGATTATGCAAAGAAAGGGCACTTTAAGTATTCGTTTCTGTCCTATGTTTCCTTGGGAATGTTTAGAGGTTTTGATTTGGATAGTTTCATGTTATGTGAGAGTGACATTGTATGTAATGGCAATGGAAATGCAAAAGCAAATGGTTCAGTTGGTCACAGTGATAGCTTCAAACAGATCGTTCAGCATGTTTCTTGCAATCCCTTGGAGATATTGGGTAAGGATCCAAAGTGTGATTTTGCAAGATTCTGTGAGCAAAAGTATGAGCAATTGATTCATCCAACAATGGAATCTTCCATTTTTAGTAATTTTGATGGGAAAGAAGTGGTGTTGAATTCTTGGAGATCGTTATCTGTCTTCTACGAATCATTTGTGAAGATGGCCAGCTCAATATGGTTGCTACACAAGCTTGCATATGCATTTGACCCGGTTGTGGAAATATTTCAAGTCGAGAGAGGAGTAGACCATTCGATGGTTTACATGGAAGATGTCACTAAGAAGACAAGTTTTTCTGGGAAGATTAGACCTATTGTGGCTTTCACTGTTGTGCCAGGATTCAAAATCGGGAGGACCATCATTCAGTCTCAGGTTTATCTAACTGGGGTGGATTGTACAAAGTAGTTATATGCTGTTTGGGAAAGACAATATAGCGATCCTGCAAACCTAGACTGAGTTCATCCTCTTGAATCCATTCAAGATTTCCAGTTTGGTATGCAGGCGCACTAGCTTCCTTGCAAATATCTAAGGTTGCCTCTGATTAAACAGTGTTTTCTTGTTTACCAGTTTTCTTTTTCTAGTTTAGATGGTCATGTTGAGTTAGTAGGAAAAGGCTGATTGTTTTTTTGCTGTGAGTTGTGTATCTCTTACGTTTGTTTCTTGGCAGGCCAGTAGACATTGACATACAGAATCAATTGTACATACAGTCTCATCTTATGAAATGCGCTGAAAAGTTATTGAAGTTTGTGAATGCCTTTGTTGATTGTGGTATTACTTGAATTGTTATTTTTGTAAAACGAAGTTGGAATGGTAATAAAGAACCAAAATTCAAGGTCACTGGTGGAGTTCTGGAAATACCTGCTATATCAATGCATGTTTTAGATGAGGTTTCTCTTACCTCACATTTGGTCTAATGAAGGTCGAGAAATGTTGTAATATTAGTTCAGGGGTGGTAAAGTTGCATTATTTTCGGGGATTAATTCAGTACACCATGAATCTGTGATGCCTCACTCTTGAGACTTCTGCAATCTTTGATGCCTTTTGCAGTTGTTGGGAAACTGCTGGTGATCTGGTTTCTGAACCTTGGCTGAATCTGTATTATTTGATAGTAGAACATATTTTCCTCATTAGATTTTATTTATGTTATTTTCCACTAGTTTTTTTCGTGCCAAGCAAAGAACGATTGGTCTTGCTTTTCAGTCAGCCAGTCTCTTCATTTTGAAGTTGGATTTGTACTATGTTTTGTTAATGTGTCAAGATGACAAGATTCATAAGTTCGAATTTATTTGATTTAATGAGTTTGATTCTCAAACTTCTGCTCTTAAGGCTGGATAAAGAGAGTTTCTTGAGTATTGGCAATCGTACAAGAAAGGTACCACAAGTACCTCTGCTTGTGTGATCGGACCAGAATCAGAATCGGTTATTGATGTTTTCTCTAAATCTCTCTTGATGTTTTCTTGCAAATCTCTCGTACTTGTGCAACAGAAAAAACTGTGTCATCTCTTCTGACTTATCTACACGTTTACAACATCTACAGAAACTACCACACTCAAGGTTTAAGCACAGAAGCCATGTTCTATGTGCAGACTATGTAGTATATAAACATAGTGCATGCAACATTCTGAACTAAAGTGCATGTCTATTAATTGCTAAACCAAGTTTTAAAATGGCTGATCTGAGCTGCATTTTTGGTGCTTTTGTTTTCAACTCGCTACTTAAAAGTCGAAAGAAAACCGTGAAACATAATGAATGGGAGGCTGGTAACACCCCGGAGGTCATCATTGTTGGTGCTGGAGTTGCTGGTGCAGCTTTGGCTCACACTCTTGCAAAGGTACCTTCCATTTCAGGAAACACCATATTTTGAAAATAAATATTTGTTTCATGAAGTTTTTGTTGATGGATTATAGGACGGACGCAAAGTTCATGTGATCGAACGAGACCTGAGGGAACCAGACAGGATTGTTGGTGAACATTTGCAAGCTGGTGGCTATTTGAAGTTGATCGAGTTGGGTCTCGAAGGTGAGAGCACTGACTAAATCATTCTAACTCATTTTTATGCATGTTCTGATTTCAATTTCTGCAGATTGTTTGAAAGATATCGATGCTCAAGAATCATTTGGATATGCAATTTACAAAGATGGGAAGCAAACTATGCTATCTTATCCCTTGGAGGGATTTGAAGCTGGCATTTCGGGATGGAACTTTCACAATGGCCGTTTCGTTCAGCGAATGAGGCAGAAAGCTGCAAGCCTTCCCAAGTACTTCATATGCTCTCATTCTCTCTGCTCTTCTCTAAACCAAATCAAGTTATTTTACTGATAATCTTATTTCCACGAACAGCGTAAGACTTGAACAGGGAACTGTTACAAGTTTGGTCAAAGAAAATGAAGTTGTCAAAGGTGTGAAATACAAGAACAAAGCTGGTCAAGAATGTGAATCTTATGCTCCCCTCACAATTGTTTGTGATGGATGCTTTTCAAACTTGAGACGCTCTCTGAGTGACCCTAAGGTAAACGCTGCTTGATCTGTCTCAAAGTTAACTTTCTTATTTCTGAGTGAGAGAAATGTGTGACCAAATAGTTTTTGATTAAACTTATGATCTTGAATGGTTCATTTTCCGCGGAATAAGCTCACTAACTCTAATGATATACTTGATGTGATGCAACCATACTTAATGTGTTTTGACCATTGAATAATGTTTCAGATAAATGTGTACTCTTGCTTTGTGGGTTTGATCCTTGAAAATAGCCAACTCCCACATAAGAACTATAGCCATGTTGTTTTGCCAGACCCTTCACCCCTCTTGCTCTATCAAATAAGCAGCACTGAGGTTCGTTGTTTCACCGACATTCCTGGACAGAAGCCGCCTTCCATTTCCAACGGTGAAATGGCAAACTATTTAAAGACTACAGTGGCTCCTCAAGTTCCTCCTGAGCTTCAAGATGCATTTTTTGCAGCAGTAGAGAAAGGAAACATAAGAACAATGCCTAATAGAACCATGCCTGCCAATCCACGCCACACTCCAGGTCAGAACATGTTCAAAACTTTGATGAAAATGTTCAGATTCAGTATTCAATGGAAGTTTTCTGACTATTCAGGTGCCATGTTGCTTGGGGATGCATTGAACATGAGACATCCTTTGAGCGGAGGGGGTATGACAGTTGCCCTTTCTGATGTTGTCCTGCTTCGGAATCTACTCAGACCGTTGCACGAATTCCCAGATCCAAAAGCTCTCTCCAAGTATCTTGAATCATTCCACACGCTTCGCAAGGCAAGTCACATGAACAATTCCATTTCATTAAGAACATCAAACCTTATATTCACATGCTCAAAGTAATTCCATTTCGTTCAGTTAAGTTCAGTTCTTACACTTGCATAAACTCTAGAGGGAGAGAATATAATTTACAATCAAGAATCTTGATTTGCAGCCAATGGCATCAACAATCAACATATTGGCAGATGGAATTTATGGAGTCTTTTCGGGGTCGGCTGGAAGAGAAATGCAGCAAGCATCCTTTGAGTATCTGAGTCTTGGTGGCATTTTCTCAAAGGGACCAATTGCACTGCTTTCTGGCCTGAACCCGAGACCTCTGAGCTTGCTGCTGCATTTTTTTGGATTGGCGGTTTTCGGGTTTGGACGATTATTGCTTCCATTTCCATCACCTCAACGAATATGGCATGTAGCGAAATTGCTTTGGGTAAGCGCACGCCTTTCCATTGATTGAAAATGTCAGAATGTGATGATGAAATGTTACATTATCGTTTGATCACTTGTTCTCAGGCTGCTTCACGAGTCGTGTTGCCGATCATTTGGGCAGAAGGAGTAAGGCAAACGTTTTTTCCTGCTACGGTTCCTGCTTACTACAGAGCACCTTCTCAGCACAGATGATTAGTGTTCCGTCTACTGTATGCGAACGATTGTATGTAGTAGCTATCATATTAGTATTCCGGAAACTTTTTAGCTATAAAATGACACGAGATCATATTAATATCCATCTATGAATATTATCATGTACAATGTATTGCATGGATTGCCCTTTATGAAAATTCAAATTTACGAGGCTCTTTTGCTCGTACATATCAACTTCCAAAACCTATACTCTATCTGACAATGACAATGACATAGACCAAACTACACACACCTCATTTGTATTGATCAATTGTTAACCATGTTTATTGTATGTACCTGGTACCATGAACTAACTTTTCTACTTATTCAAAAACGTCCATTTTGAACACAACAATAAACTTGACAAATTCAAATAATTTGTGAATGTTCAAATTCATTTAATGTTCATTGAACTTGTTTTTGTAATTTATTTTCCATTTCTAACTAATATATATTGTAACTAGTACATTGAACTTGTAACTTTAAAGGTCATTTATAAACCTCTTTAAATTAATAAATTATTACTTTATCGATATAATAATATCTCACTAAACGAAACCAAATCAACGTCTTTAAATTCTTCAGCTCTTGCTCTTTTCCCACTTACTACCATTATCAACGTTCAAAGTCCTCTCTGATTTGGAGAAACCAAACTGATAAAAGGGTATGGAAGGAAAATTTTGGCCAAAGCTAACTAAGACCCCAACTTTTATAACTTTGCGCTAATGGATTAGCGAAACTAACAACAGAAAACTATGATCTAGGCGTCGCATGTAGCCCTAAACGGCTTTGAAAACCCCTTTTTTCGATTAGAGAATTTGGGAAGGAATTAATCTAGACTATACCAATCCAAATCTAAACTATATAACACTACCCTTTTTTATTTTAAAAATCCCAAAATTTACCCAACCCCTAAAATGTTACGAATATTATAGCCTTCAAAAGGCCAAAACCCAATATGTTCAAAAGCCCAATATTATAGCCTTTCAAAAGTCCAAAACCCAATATATTCAAAATCATGGGAGTTTAAACAAAGAATATATCCATGGTTTAAAGGATTTAGATACTATGGCTGATTGATTCAGAAGAGATTTGAAGATTAAATTGAAAGAAATAAGAGATTTTTGGTGGAAGATAAGGTAAAAGACTATTTCTAGAGAAGATAGAGAAAATCGCTCATCTAGTGATAGAAAGTTCCAAGCCTAGGCGACGTTTCGTTTACTTGAATTGAACGTTTAGTTCCAATTCAAAATATGTTAATATCATGTCTCAATTAGTCTCACTAAATAATTATGCTTAATATGTAAAATATCAGTCCTGAAAATAAGAAGATCGGACATAAAAGTGAGAAGATCAACAATAATACACTAAATGATCATGATTAACACGTAAAAAACTGAGTTTGAAAATGAGAAAATCAGCATGGATATTAGAGATAGCTAGTGGGCTATAAGCCCATCTTGTACACCTAGGGTTTAACTAAGGTTACCTAGGGTTTATTTTCATGTATTCTCTATATATTACCTAGTACTATACACACCTCCTCAACGAGGTTTATCTCCTAACATGGTATCAGCCTAAATAATATACGCCGCCAATCTCCTTCACCCTCGACGGCCGCGTCTGTCAACTTCCCCATTTTGGTTCTTGATTCACAGAAATCTTCCTCTCCCCACGTTACTTTCCCCTAAAATCCTTGTTTTCCTTCTCCGATGGCCGACGACAAGCTTTCCTACAGCAATATGATTCATCTCCTTACCGTCAAGCCGGATGCCACGAACTACATGATGTGGCGCAAGCAGGTTCAGCATCTTCTACGATCCCAGAAGCTGTTGGGACACATCGACGGCACTATGCCATGTCCTAGGGTTCCGCCGCCGCCAACCTTTGCCCAAGCCACAAGCGGATCGTCCACTCCCATTGGCACGTCGAAGACGGTCTATGAGGAACGCAAGGCGGCCTTTGATCAGTGGGTCGCCGATGATGAGAAGTTGTGTTGTCTCCTCCTCTCCTCGGTCTCGATCGAGGTAATGTCAGAAATTTCTTCTTGTGATACGGCTGCTCAAATCTGGAATACCCTTACTAGTGTATATCATAATCGTAGTGGGTCGTCGGTATTGAATCTTCATGTGCAAATAATGAACTTGCGTAAGAATGAATCGGTGCATGAGTTACACATTCAATTTAAGGCTTTATTTGATAGACTTGCTGCCATGGACTCTCCTGCTAGCAATGATGATATGGTGCTTTAGTTTTTACATGCTCTTGGTGCTGAGTTTCGTGATTTTAGTGCCCCTTTATTGTCTCGCGATCTGACTCTTGCTTATATTGATGTCGTTGTCGAGGCGGAGAATCAGGAGGCATTTTTGAGGAACTTGCAGGGTTTTGGTGGAGCAGTACCTGCTCCGAGCGCATTCTTAGCAGAACCCATTTAGTGGTGGTGCGTGGGGCCACTCACATGCACGTGGGGGTGGCGCGTGGGGGCTCACGCGCCGGCAGATTTGGCCGCGGGGCGGTCGTGACAGGTCATGTGGCCAGACTGTTGGTTTTGCAGGTCAGGGTGGTGCTGGTCCGTCCAGATCTGCTGTGGAGTGCCGGTTTTGCCTTAAACCCGGTCACACCGCACAAACATGCTTCAAGCTCTTTTCGCCGCGTCGTGGTGATGCCCCTGCTCGTGATGAATCTGCCCTTTTGGCCCAGCAGTTCTAAACTTCACTCAGTATGGAGCCATCTCAGGTTGCATCCGACTGGTATATCGATTCGGGGTCGACCAACCATCTCAGCTCCTCCGCCTCCGCTTTGGAGAGTGTGACTCCATACTCTGGTAAATCCCGAATCTCTATTGGTAATGGTGACTCTATTGGCATTAAATCTATTGGTGATTATCAGATTACACCTTCTTTGAAGCTTTATGATGTGCTTTATGTTCCAGATATTTCTAAAAATCTGTTATTGATAAGTCGTCTTACTAAGGATTTGGATGCTTATGTGATATTTGATGACCGAAACTTTATTATTTAGCACAAAGTCACCAAGGCGATCATGGACAGAGGTCGCAGTGAGCACGGACTCTATGTGCTGGACAAAGGAGAGGCAGCCTTGTTATCTTTTATTTCCCAGAATAAGACTCGAGCATCGTTTGACCAGTGGCATGCTCGTCTTGGCCATGTGGCCCCTAGTATTATTTCCACGTTGATTAAGACTGGTGTTTTGTGTACTTCTTCTTTATTACCTAAGTCGGGTCTGTGTACCCCTGTGTGATGGCTAAAGGTCAAAAACAATCTTTTTCAGTTAACCCTAAACGGGCTTTGAAGGTTTTGGATTTGATACATTGTGACTTATGGGGGCCTTCTCCAGTTTTATCAGTTAATGGGTTTTCATATTATGCTATCTTTATGGACAATTATTCTTGATTTACTTGGCTATATCCGCTTCGTCGAAAGTCGGATTTCGTGGACGTTTACATGCAGTTTGAGGCCCTCGTTCAGAACCAATTCTCTACCACAATCAAAACCTTTCAGAGTGATGGTGGTACAGAATTTCTCAACAATCGTCTGGGATTGTCTATGTTGTTTCACTCCCATTTTCCTCTATCTCACTGGGAAAACGCTTTCGCTACTGCTGTCTACACCATTAATAGGCTTCCTACTCCTGTTTTTGATGGTGCATCTCTATACAGTCTTCTTTTTGGCTGGACTCTAGAGTATTCGAACTTCAGACCATTTGGTTGCCGTGTTTATCCCTTTGTTCGACCTTATGCTGATTATAAACTTTTCCCTCGCAGTATTCTGTGTATCTTCATTGGATACAGCAATCGGTGTAAGGGATTTCGATGCCTAGATGGTGCTACTGGACGCATTTATATCACTCGACATGCTCATTTTGACGAGTCTTGCTTTCTTATGGCAACAGGAAGCACTGAGCAGCCCTTCTCGTCCTTGGATGTTATGACCTTCTTGGATCCTGAGCAGTCCATCCCTCAGGAAAACCCACCACCACCACTAGTGGCTTCCACTGCTCCATGCACTGTTTGTGATGATCCCTCACCACGGGCTCCGGTTTCCCCACCGACCACTCCACCAGTCACTCCGCCAATTACGCCACTATCTTCTCCATTTTCGGCCTCAGTAGTGAACTCACCAGCACCCTCCACATCTGATTCTGATAATTCTGGAGCTACTTCAGGTTCTGACTCTCCTCCACAGAGACTTCACCATATGACGACTCGGAATCAGGATGGTATCCGCTGTCTAGTCTTCAATCCTGATTTTGTTCCGACTGGTCTTCTTGCTGCTGTTTTGGATCACTCTGAGCCTCGTGATTATTGCACTGCCCTTAAGGACCCTAAATGGGTTAGTGCCATGGATGAAGAGATGGATGCACTTCGACAACAGAACACTTGGGACCTGGTTCCTCATCTTTCAGGTGCGAATATTGTTGGTTCGAAATGGGTTTTTCGTCTGAAGTATAAACCAGATGGCACTATTGATCATTACAAAGCTCGCCTGGTTGCTCAGGGTTACTCTCAGATTCCTGGATTTGACTTTGATCATACCTTTAGCCCAGTGGTCAAAGCTGCTACAGTTCGGATTGTTCTTTCTCTTGCTACACTTCGACGATGACCTCTACACCAGCTCGATGTTAAGAAAGTTTTTCTTAATGGCGTTCTTGACTCTCCGGTCTATATGGCACAGCCGGTTGGTTATAAGGATTCAGCCCGTCCTGATTATGTTTGTCATCTCCAGGAGGCTATTTATGGGCTGAAAATAGGCCCCTCGTGCTTGGTTTGACAGAATTTAGCTCCTATGTGAAGCAACTTGGTTTTCGAAACAGCTTCTCGGACACGTCTCTATTTGTTTTCTCTCGAGACACTACGTTGTTGTATCTTCTGGTGTATGTTGATGACATCATCCTTATTGGCAATGATGAGGGTGCAATTCACCAGTTTATCTCTAGGACTGATAAGGAATTCTCAATCAAGGATCTGGGGTCCCTAAACTACTTCCTTGGTCTTGAGGTTTCCTACTCCTTCGGGTTTGTTTCTTGGCCAGGCCAAGTATGCTCAGGACATTCTTGCTCGTGCTGGAATGACAGATACATCACCAGTCACTACTCCGTTTGCTCCACCGTCCACGACAGCTCCAGTGCTCCATTTGGAAATCCGACGCTTTACCGCTCGCTTGTTGGTGCACTTCAGTACCTGACCATCACTCGTCCGGACCTAGCTTTTGCTGTCAACTCTGTCAGTCAGTTCCTTCAGGACCCTCGCGAGGATCACTTTGCAGCTGTCACCAGGATTCTTCGTTATGTTTCTGGCACGCCTCATCTCGGTCTCACTTTTCGCTCGGGTGGATCTTCTGATGTTTGTGCCTATTCGGATGCTGACTGGGCTCGCTGTCTGGAGACTCGTCGTTCGACCTACGACTATGCAGTCTTCTTGGGTGGAAACTTGGTGTCCTGGAGTGCCAAGAAGCAACCTACTGTTTCACGTTCGAGCTCGGAATCCGAATATCGTGCTCTTGCGAATACGACTACTGAAGTTGTTTGGCTTTCGCATCTGCTCAGAGAGTTGCATTTTCCGCTGGATGGATCTCCTCTTTTGCTATGTGACAATAACAGTGCTATTTTCTTAGCTCAGAATCCGGTAGCTCATAAGCGGGCGAAGCATATTGACATTGACTATCATTTTGTTCGAGAGTTAGTGTCTTCAGGCAAACTCCGCGTCAGCCATGTGCCTACTTCCTTCCAGCTTGCCGACATCTTTACAAAGGGTCTTCCGAAGCCGCTGTTTGAGTTTTTCCGTTCCAAACTCTGCGTTTCGGTTAATCCGACGCTTCGTTTGAGGGGTATTACAGATAGCTAGTGGGCTAGAAGCCCATCTTGTACACCTAGGGTTTAACTAAGGTTACCTAGGATTTATTTCCATGCATTCTCTATATATTACCTAATCCTATACACACCTCCTCATCGAGGTTTATCTCCTAACAATGGACTCTGATTTCAAATGATTGCAGTTGTAATAGGCTTTTCCTACACTAGTGATTTATTCCAATATTCTTTAATAAATACTTAAAAATTGGAAGGGAAGACTAACATGTGCATGCATGTTCAGTAATTAGACAATTCATAATCTAGCATATATACATTCGTACATGATTCATCTCTCTCCCAAATTTGACTTTTGTAAATATGTAAACCTAACATTTCATTTCACCCTGAAATTGACAATTCCATCGTATCATATGCCATATTAATCTTTCGCTTTATATGAGTGAATTAGGCCAAACAGTACTATTCCTACCGTATTAATCAACATTGACAGCTCTTAATATTAATGTCGTATCGTATGTACACACCGCAGGCGTACGTGGCACTTAAACATCAATCAGCGCGTGCATCACGTTCTCTCCAGCAACGCATTGTAGTACGTAATTATGTTTTCTTTGATCCATTAGGGTTTCAATTATTTGCTATTATAATTCACCGAAAATTATGATTAAGGCGGTCCAATCTTAAAGCATGATTATGAGACACAGGGATAAAAATATTTTGGACCCTTTTAATTGTTACAATAATAGGTTTAAAGCATGATTGGTTTATATTAAACGCCAATTCACAAATTGTTTTTTGAATTTGAGAATTTAAACAAACTATAAAGGAAATTATACGCCCTACTAGCCAGTGCAAAAAAGATTCTTTTCATTCCTCTCGAGGTCTTCGTGAACAATGCAGGCGTTGTAGAACTTCTCCGTGAGCAAGGCGGAGAGCCACGGCGTGAGAAATGACAGAAAAGTTGCCATGGCTGAATTGAGAGATTGGGATCAAAAGAGGAGTGAGATTTTTTTTATTTTATTCTGGAACTTCATAATTATGATTTTTGGGATTAGGATAATGGCCCTGTTTGGTGATGAGAGTTTTGAAGAGCGTTTAGTTTTTGAGTTAAATATGGATAGTTGACTGGTCAATCAGATCTTCTCAACTTTTTCTAATTAGCTGTTTTGGTGAAACCTCTCGTTTCCAAAATGCTAGAAAGAGCAGCGTTTAATCAATACAATATTATAAAATATATTTTTTTATCCTTATCCTAAAATACTTTTCATGGTAAACTAATTTTCACGGGCAATATATTAATCATGTTTGCTTACTATTCATCGAATCAAATTATGGCGTGCGTTACATATTTGTGGACGTACAATTTATTATTTAGATTATTTTTTAATTTTTATTTGAAGTATTTCATATATTTATATTAAAATACCCGAGCTAAATATATATTACTGTAAAAATTTCAATTATTTTAATTTTAAAAATAAAAATGGGTATATTAATATAGAATAATATTTTAAATAACAAATAGCATAAAAATAAATAAATATACAGGTAATAAAAATAATTTTCGATACTTCAAAACATATAACAAATATTACATCAAAGAAATTATTAATAAATTATACTAATGTGATTTAACGTAGCAAGACAGCTATCAGTTAATTGTGATTTGCCAAACACTCAAATACAAACCGTTAGTCAAACCGCTGGTCAAAACAGCTAATAGAATCTGCTAACAGCTGAACGTGATCTCCAAACGAGTCCAATATAACATTAGCATTTCTTGTTTTTCCAATGGAGAATACAATAACATAGTACTCCCTCCGTCCCCCAAAGGTTGTCCTAGTTGTTCAGTCAAACATTTTTATACTATGTTTGACCATTAATAACTTTCATTATACTTAATATTAGAGTAAATGAATTTGATTTTTTAAAAGTACATCATACGAGGATTCTAACGATATCTCATGTAAAAATATATCATTTATATATTATAAGTTATTAATGGTCAAACATGGTGTGAAAATTTTTTACTATTTCAGTAGGACATTTATAAGGGGACGGAGGGGAACTTCAGTTGAGCACACATTCATGTACAGATTTCATTATTGAAATAGGTTTCTAGATTAATGGAACATCAGAAGGATAATCCTGAGGGAATCCTGAGGATTATCCTTACACATCAGTAAACAAGTGTTCCACTGGTGGTTTCTCTTACACATCAGTAAACAAGTGTTTACTAACTGAATGGCGAATGGCGATTCTCTGAGGGAATCCTCTTACACATCAGTAAACAAGTGTTCCACTGGTGGTTTCTCCGTTTGTTCTGCTAACTGAATGGCCTTCAACATCTGAAGATGAGTGAGATTAAGAAGGCTAGAGAGAACGATTGCAATCGGGGGATTTAATGAAGAAGGAGCCAAAGAGTATGCAATCGGCGGAGCGAGCGTAATTTAAAAAAAATTGCACACAAAATGAACACGTAACTTGGGTAGTATTTCATGGTTTATGTTAAAAGGCCAATTCATAAATTGTTGTTCAAATTTAAAAATAAATTGTAGAAATTATACAAAACACTAATAATTTTTGGGCTCTTTCTATCTTTGTGCCTAATGTGATCGCCCAACTGGCCGGCACTAGGCTCGGGCACGAACGAGCATTGTTAATTAAAGATAAAAAGATGAAAACTAATTTAATTAATAGTATGAAATGATCAAAGTATTTTGGTGTTGGACTTTGGCTTTGAAATTTCGGTGGAGAAGAGTAAACATAAAGGATAAAATGAGGAAGATCATTTTAAAAATAAAAGAGAAAATAAAAAGGGGACAAAACAAAAATAAATTAAAATGAATGATGTAAAATGACCATAATATCCCTAGTGGTTGACTTGACAGAGAGTGGTGGTCAGGTGTAGAGAAAAATACATGATTGATGAAGATAAAGAAGATTATAATGTATTTTCACATTGTTCTCTTCCAAGACCTGCCAAACCGTTAATATAACAAACTTCAAAAGACTGTCTTAAAATATGAAAATATTGAAATTACTATTCATATCTCAAACAGATCAGATGAATTACAATTGGTTTAAGTGTGAAAAATGTTCAACAAACACAAATATATGATGATAAAAATTGAGAAACACGAATTGAAATTGCATTGAATGAAAAGTTATGAACAAGTACAAAGGAAGTTCATATGGATATGGGGCTCTTGGAGAGATACATAGGGCATACAGAATTCAAAATCATCTCTCTTTTCCCTTATACTTCAACGTCCTAATAAGCTACTCATACAACATTAAACCGAGTTCCAACATTAAACTTAGACTGCTAAGCACTTAAATAAAGAACGATGCGATTGCGCGGGCGAGAACACGGCATTAAAACCGAGGTACTAGATGCTTAATAAGGAGAGATTCCAACGTTTGCAGGACCCAGGAAGCCATCTTTCATCAGAACATCTTCACCTTCCTAAAAACACCACAAGAAACAAATAAGAAGGGAATTCTGTCAAAATTATTGAGGAAAAAGCAATTACTGATCAGAGATATTTATAGTGTTCAGCACTGTTCATTTAGCATGCATATAAAGCACTGCAGCAAAAGGAAATTTGTAATGTGAGAAAATTCCAAATTAGGGTTTTCGTTTTGTTGGTCACCTGTTGACACACATTGGATTTCTTCACGGGTTGATCAGGCATCAGTCCGAAGTGAATGTGTGGGAAGTGGGCCCACTGCGTAAGAAAACAAAATCCAACCCACAAATCAAAAAACCACTAAATGTCAATTCAAATTTATAACACAAAAACATTTTCTGAGGAATTAATGTTACAATTCTTTTTTCCTGAGACATTCATATCTTACATTTTTTGCAGCAGCACTGAAGGCCTCCCTGTGGCTTATATCAGGGTTTCCAGCTTTGATACGCTGGATTTCGTCCCTGCGTTTACCCGAATCAACGTTAAAATCGCGTAAATTAAGCAGTAATCAAGTATTAATCAGAAGAAGAAAAAAAAAAAAACACAGTCACACAGTGAATATATATATATGGATGATGGGAAAACACATACTTGATGAACCGGTTGTAGGCAGATGGCACCCTCTGACGCTTCTCCGGGGCTGAGAAAAGGAGACAGAGGCATGAACAAAATTAATGGCAGTGAAAAGAAAAAGTAAAAAAAGAAAAGATGGGGCATTAAAATCACTTCATTGACTTTATTTCTGCGCTTCTGAATGCGCTGCTCCGATTAGGGTCAGGTCAGAAGGGCAATGGGGGCCGTATTCTCTCTCCACTTCATCATCATTATCTAATGATATCTATCTTCCTTGGATTCTACTGTTCCAACATCCTCTTGATTTCCGGGAGACAATTTCCTTTCTTTATTATCAGGACCATTTTCTTCCATTCCTAACCCTAGTTTTCCTACTTTAACACATTCTCCTTAAATTAATCAACAACTTCTAAGCTCTAACAACAACAACTTTATCCGACTATCTGGTTATACGGATCGTGTTTAATTTCCGTCTTTTAAGGATGGCACTTAAAGTTGGGACACAAAGGGGTGATTTTTACTTTGTTTTTGGGGAAAAATATGATGTGAAAGATGAGGTTTTTTAATTTAAAGGTGAGAGGACTATTGATGAACATGGAAGTGAAGTGAGAAAAGAAGTGCAAGTTCAAACTCGGCTTTCGTTTGGGGGTAAAAGTGAGAAAAGGAGATCCTTCCCTCTTAGAGCAGGCCAAAAAGTTTATACGCACTGTTAGAGAGTAAACTTTACCAGAAATCAAGAAAACTAAATAAATATTGGCTCTTTTATCAGCTATGAGGCTACTGTTTCCAGAAAGACCATTGTTTTCAGACAGCTAAATAGATCAAAAGCCAGAATCGAAAAGAAATTAAGAAAACCATGTCTTCTCTCAGATGATTATGAATGGCTCCTTAATTGAAACGAAGAAAAGTTAGAGATCCTTACGTCTGTTAGCAGCAGGAGGTTTGGGAAGCTCATCGACTCCTCGGACCGGCATCATCGACTCGTGGCTCGGAATACCCTGGTTCATCATCATGTTGTTCGGCGTGTTCCTTAGCTCCTCCTTTTAAATATACCAGAAGAGATGAATCAGAAAGAGAAACAAAAACAACTTAACATGTACTTCAGAACAATTCATACATTTGTCCCAAACTAGCTGGAATCATGTTTCTAATGGAACTGATGATGATGAAATGAGACAAACAACATAGGTATTTATAATCAAAACCCTAAATCTGAACATTACATAGTAAATTAAGGAACATTGATTACCAGAAGATTCTGAGGAGAGAAGAATGAATGTCCAAGATGGTGAAGCTGATTTGCAGAAGGGAGGAGGAGGGCCCGCATGTTCACAGAGAGGAGGTTGGTGCAATGCCCGCAGCGGACAGTAACAGTCTTGAACAGGCTCGTGCAAGGAACGCTCACCTTAAATCAACAACAAAAGATTCATCAAAATCCCAGAATCAACCAGCAAAACCATTCAACAATCAAGTGTATGTACCGCGAGGACGGTGTCGCAGAAGTTGCAGTGGACGTAGCAGAGCTGCTCGGAGGGGGCGAGCTGCTGCTGCTGCTGCGGCTGCTGTTGGTGGTGGAGGTGGTGGTCCGGCGGCGGAGCGAAGGAGGCGGATGAAGAAGACATGTTTTCACCTCTTTTGAAAGGATTGGTGGGAAAGAGAGGAGAGAGAGAAATAGAAGGGGATTTGATTTGACTGATTGATGGGATTTGTGACTGATGAAGAAATATGGAGATGGGATTGAATATATAACTAACCGCCTTTGGATCTGATCTGATCTCTTCTCTGTGAATGTTTTGTTTGCTGAGTTATCAGGAAAGAAGCTCTCTGCCTGCCTGTGGAAGAGAAATGAATGGAGGGACCGACTCATTCACCCATTTATTTATATAAACAAAAAAAATAAAACAACCAGCCATCTTCCTTCCCACGCCCTACCCAATTGTTGTGCACCTAATTTATTATTGTCAACCTATTCATGTGCTTGGTTTTTAATTCTTAGAATTTATTAGTAGTTAGTTTTGGGGATTGTTAATTAATTAAAATAGGCCATGAGATGAGTAATTAATTTGTTTTGAGGATTATTAATTAATTATAATAGGCCATGAGATGAGTAATTAATTTAGACTTACTTATTACAACTGTATATTGGGATTTGTGTGTGAGATAGATTTAACCCCACTAGTTATGTACTTGGAATAGGATGTTAGGCATGGGGTAAATTTTGTAGAGAGTAGGTCTTTGAAGGTATAGTGTTTCTTTCTCTGAAAACTTTACTGCATGCGTGATTCCGAAATTAAGACGAATTATTAATTAGTTTACACTCTATTTACACTCATTTGACCAAAAAGTGGTAAATCATGTTAAAACGGTAAATACTACATTGATATTGATAACAATAACCTTGTCAGACCAATTAGGATTCTAACAATCCTAAATGTGGGACACAAATATGAGTGCAAATAGAACCACCCTTACACATTATCTACACCATGCAGGCAGGGCCGATCCTGAGATTTTGGGGGACTCAAGCAAAAATAATTTTATAGCAAAGATATTATGAATTATACTTAAAAATGCCTATAAATAATGTATAAGAGCTCTATTTTGAAAAAATAATATGTTTTATTTATACAAATATATTCAAATTAATAAAAATACTACATATTTTTTTCTAAAAATGGGACCATTTTTTCCAAAAATATTTGGGGTCTGAAGCGGGTGCTTAACCCGCTTCTATGTAGGGCCGGCCCTACATGCAGGCCTTGTCCAGTTGAAATATGCAGTGATTTATTGGTACTGCAATTAGTTTATTTGAGATGCAGTCAACTTATTAGAGCTGCAATTAGCTTATTAGAGTTGCAGTCACCTTGTTAGTGATGCAGTGGTTTATTGGAGATGCGGTGAGTCATTAGAGATGTAGTTAGCTTATTAGCGATGCAATCAGTTTATTGGAGTTGAAATGAAATTAAAATATTTGAATTTTAGCTTAAATAGGTGAAATGATTTGCAACTAGCTAATTAAACTGAATTCAACTAGATCTAATTGAATTGTATTAAAATGAATTAAAATAAACATCTAATGAAATTGAATTGAAACGAGATGGATTGAATGCAGTAAGCTGAAAACAGCTTAATGGAGCTACCATCAGTTTAATTTCTGAAAGATAAGCTGAACTAGATATATAGGGTCTTAGTTTGAACTAAATATCAACATTTTATGTACAATTAATAAAGATTTTAGCCTCATTTGGAGATCAACGGATTCTATAAGTTGTTTTAACTAACAGTTTATAAATTAGTGTTTGGTAAATAATAATTAGTTGGTAAATATTTTATTATGTTAAATGAGACATAAGTACAACATAATTTTTATTGAGTTAGGTTTAATCAATTCTGATTTGATAAATCCAAGCATAACTAGCTCCGTTAAAATTTCGTTTATTTGAGTAACATACATCTTGTAACTAATAAGGAATTCGTATGTATCATGTGTTCCAAGGTGAAACGAGATACACTACTATGCCTTCATGACAAGTTCAATTGATTAATAGGCAAGTACATGGTAGAGCAAAACAGGCTGAGATCGATGAGTGGTATATCTTTAAATCACCAACTTACTTGATATTATTACTACAAATTAGTCTTCTTTTGTTATTTTTTGTCGAACTGAATTAAATTAAACTGGACTGAACTGAAGTGAAAATTTATGTATTGATAAAAAGAATTAGCATAACTGAATTAACCTAAATTTCATGAAATTGTAATTTCACCGAATTGAAATGAACTGATTTACTAAAATGCTCAAATAAACAGGGGTTTAGTGCATTGAAATTAATGTGCTGTACTATATTATCAAATTAGTTTCATAGATTTATTTTTTTAAATCTATGAAAAAAAGTCTCTAGATCTTTTACCAAAAATTTATGATGTATATGTATTTTAGGTTATCAAAACTCCACCATAACAACTAACAAGTGGTAATGTGGTGTTAAATCAGCGTAATATAAGTGGCGCCGTACCCGTTTATGTAAAATAATGTGGAATGTTACCTTCTATATACCGGGTGAAAAATGAAGGGGTCAAACATGAAATCAATTCAACCTTAATTTGTTAGGTTAAATCATAGGTTGAAGGGCCTTTGACTTTTGAGGATCAAGTCAAAATTAGACACTATGTCAGAGTTTTTGCTAAAATTAGTATGTGATAATTTACGCTCTTCAAGAAAATGTATGTGGTATAATTTTACGACTAGATTGTGTATTCAAATATATATATAGCTAGTCCTCAATGGCCTCGTTTGGCTATCAGCGTTTAGCTGTTAGCTGTTAGCGGATTTTATTAGTTGTTAGCTTTTAGCGGATTCTATCAGCTGTTTTAACTAGCGGTTTGACTAGCGGTTTGTATATTAGTATTTGGCAAATAACAATTAGCTGATAGCTGTTTCATTACGTTAAATAACTGAAATAGACATTAGTACAATTTATTATTATTTATTTTTTGTAGTGTGTTACTTGTTTATCGAAAATTGTTATCACTATATGTTCATTTATTTTTATGATGTTTATTATTTGAATTATTATTCTTTATTAATATATTTACATCTATTTTAAAAAACTTTTTTTGAATTAAAATACTTGAAATTTATTTTTTATATATTTAAAATATGTGTAATATACTTCAAAAATAAATTAAAAATAATGTAAAAAACCTTAAAATGTACGTATGCAAATATGATTCGTACCTTAAATTTACTAAAAGGTTATTATTTACCTATATAAAAGGTTTTCTAATTAGTTTTAATGAATTTGAAAAGGAAATTTGTGAGGGATAAGGATATAAAAGATATTTTGTAATATTTCTTTGATTAACTTTTTACAAACGCTGCTCTTTCTAGCGTTTCAGAAATCAGAGGTTTCACCAAAAAAGCTAATTAGAAAACTCTCCTCACCAAACACTAGAAAGAGCTGTTTGACAAGTCAACTATCCATATTTAACCCGAAAAGCTAAAAGCTCTTCAAAACTCTCGTCACCAAACGGGGCCAATATCCAATTCCCTCAAATTAAAGTTCAGGGTTTTCCAGTAAATTTGAGGTTTTAGGGTGTGGTAGAATTCGAACCATAATTAGAATCTGGTTGAGAGCCTATTAATATAATGATTATGATTCCAACGATTGCAACTTTGGAGAAAGAGATTGAAAGCCTTTTTTTGACATATGTATATTTTTCTTAAAAAAATAAAAAAATCATGAATAGATGTCATTTCACTTGGAGGGTTCTCCCGATTCTCTTAAAATCTTTCTACTCAGTCCATAACATTACAAGATACCGACATATATACACAACAAATCCATATAAGTTGTACAAATGAATACATTATGTGTATATACATATGTATATATATATATATACAGTGTATATATATATATATACAAGTTGGTTAGGAAGGAATTGTATGGTTGGCATTCCCGATGGATGGATGGATTTGTGATATGTAATTTGAAGGAAGGAGGGGGGGCAGAGGCGGCAGAGGTGGGGGAAAGGAGTAAGATAGGGACCTTTGCATGGCCTGATTAGCTTTCACTCATTCACCCGTTCTTTTCACACTTAATACCCCCTCTTTTTATTCATTTTCTCCTTTCCCCAACCTTTCTTTCTTAACCCTAGTAGTATCCTCTAACATTTCTGCTCCGGACTAAACTGCATACTTTATGTATAAAAGTGGGTAAGTGGGTAAGTGCTTTATTGTCGACTAAAATCGATTTGAAAATAAATCTAAAATAATTTACTTAATCCAAATTTTTGTAGTAGTCATCAATTTTGTCAAAATTCGGTAAATGAATCGCGTTGCCAAAATTTTGAAATTTTAGGTGTTTTAGTTTAACTTTCTTGTCGCTGCTCTATCGTTGCAGTCTCTTCACAAGTTAACATGTTTGATTGGTAAAAATTCAATCAAAATTATTACAAATCGTGGTATGTCAACACATTTTAAGAACTTGAGGGAATATCAATACATACACATGTGTATTAGGGAACTTTTTTCTTCATATTAATATATAATATCTAAACATCAAATTTTTATATTCACTAATATATTATAATTAAATATATTAATAGTTAAATGTCTGTATTAGCTACTTCATTCCCGTTTCAACGGTTTAGTCAGCTTTTCAAAGTCAAACTAGGCGCAATTTAGGGAGAAGGAGTGGGATCTTGTGTGTGTGTGTGTTTTTTTTTTTTTGATAATGAATGTGTGTTGTTAATAAAGCCTTAAATGGCGGGCACCTATTATTACCCCCGCTTTCTTCCGAACTCGAGCTCCCTTTTCCCTCCTCAATGTACTGTGTACCGCAATCTTTCGATTCATAATGTTTTTCACAAAGGTTAGGTTCCCAAAACCTTAACTACAATTATTACCACTTTGAAGTTTTATTTTGATGAGTTTCACTCTCTATAATGAACTATAAAGTAGGTGTTTTGTTAACCTAATTATACATTAGTATGTATGGATTATTGTGAATAAATAATAATAAAATTTTACATTCTTGAATGTGGTTTGCTGATGGCTACCAGGGTTAGTTTGTAATAATATAAAAATCTAACCAACTGGTAGTAACTAGCGAGCTTTGGCAAGGGTGATTTTTAAATATGACTGTGGAAGAGTGACCGGGGGTAAAAATGGAGATGGGGACAAATTTTATATTCCGTATTAATGCATGAATATGATCAGATGGGTAAACGTACAAAAATTTATTATGTGTTGACAGTGTTGTCATCTTAGCTAGATATACCAGTAACAATATGAACACAATATCCCATGACATGATTTTAAATTTTAATTATTGTGTGATTTCGATTCTTATTACCCATCCAATTACAATTATCTCCATTTTACTTATATTCTATCATACAAGTTTAAGGAACTATAACATAACATTTTTTTCATACGATGCTGAACGTTTTGCAGTAATGTGAAATCTGTGCTGGATATATATATGTATATATATACATTTGAAAATTAAGGACCACTTATAGAGATCTGGATTTAGATGGATCTTGGGCTGGTAACATCTATAATACAGAGTGTAGTATTTAATGGACAGTTATATTTGAAAGTCAAAAAGGCATATTTAAGCTCCATCCTCCTAATGAAGGAACCAAAGCTACCTTATAAAATGGTCCAATATTGCACTTATATCCTGCTCCCTTTCTATCTGCAGGCGACGCAATGAGAGTTAGTATTAATAATGTAAGAACAATTTATAACACCACATATCCATTCTTAATTATATGTTGTTGAGGAAATTTCAAAAACATATGTGAAATGAGGGTTTTTTTTATTGTAAGTAAGGAGCTTAATGGGCCATGCATCAATAATACCCTTCTTAAATATAACCTATTATATTTCAATTTAGTCTTTTTATGTGAATATTTATTCACCGATTGGTTTACCGATTATGTTTTCTTTTCAACCAAGTATAACTTTCATATTTTTAAAGATATTAATAGTTTGAAGAACGTATGGTTGTGGATCAAGTGATATTGTTAAGCAGCAAAGTGGGTTTTATTTTGCGTAGTGATTCATCCATGAGATACTAGTATTTACCAAGCAATGTTTTTTTAGTAGATTTCAGTATGATACGTAAAAGAATGTAAGGTCTAATACTAATTAAAAATTGTCCAACTTAACCAAAAGCTACAAATTCGTTAAAAAACACGAGTTTAAGAATAGAATGCGTATAAGAAACTCATTTCTTTAACAAATTGAGACACTTTTCATATATAAAAACTGAGCTCCAACAAAATGGAGGGAGTGTGACACAAATATGTACTAGCAATTATTCAAAGAAAAATAGGAAATCAATTTGTCAATTTGATTGTGAAGAAATAGCATATAACTACTGTAGTAATGTGGCTAGAGCTTTTCACGACACCAAAGGCATCAACAACCAATTCACAGACTCCATTAAATTCATAAACAAAATAATCCAAAAAAATAAAATTAAAACAAATGTTCAACAGTAGAATGATTTGACCCCTCAAGTCTACTCCTTGCATGTACGTATTCGACAGTAAAAAAGTACAAAAAGCCAAACACTGATCTGCATTTAATAAAAACTCTATAGCAATAAATATTTAATTTAGTGCACATAGGCTGCAGTTAATTTGTCCTGCATTATGCGACCCATAGCACATCCCACCTTGCAGCTATCCAATGCAACATTTCTGCAAACATTTTCATTCTTTTGAGTAAGAAATTCTTGTTACATTAGTAAGTATGATTAATCAATTTTAGTCAATTCTATATTTTAAAGAGTTTTAAACATTTACCTACAAAAGTTTGAGTTTTGGTAAAATCCTGTCAAATTGAGCTGAAAATGTGTTGATTGATGCTCATTGGTGTTGATATATTGTTGATTGTTGATTGAATAAGCTGAACTGGACATGGCCTAATTTGCTTGATTTGATCTCAAACATTTATGTTAACATTAATATCTATTTCAAACTATCAGTATCAGGTGGTTAGTGTATGATACTTATTTTAGAAGTCAATAATATATCAATTTTATTGCAAAAGAAAAGAAAATACAATAACTTCAAGTAGAGGCGATTTGTGAGATTATAGAGAGGTTTATGAAAATCTAACAAGTATAAAAACCTTCTCTGTATCTGAATCTGGTAACAGTTGTATCTAGTGATTACAATAAAGACTGTAACTAAAAAATAATAGATCAAACGGGATAATAACTAATAGTGGTCGCACACCAACAGCATTTTCAACCAATCCAAGTTGAGCTATATGACTGCATATCGGTGGCAGTGTTGGACTAACACCTTGAACCCATGATCCCTTCGCGTTCAGTCACATTTTTTACTTCTATTCGACTTGATCTCTTTTTAAATCTCAGTCAAATGTTGTTCGGAACCCCTCTCAGGACCACCAAGAGACTTACATAACTAATAAACCATGTCACGTTTTAGTTTCACGAGTTAGTTTTACAGATTATTAGAACATATATGTACTAACAATGTAGTAATTATGAATCAACTTTTGAGATAGAAATTTCAAGTTGTCATAAATGTTGCAAGAACTGATAATTAATATAACAACTATGTTATAGCTGGATGTCAAGGTATTACTCTTAGGATACAAGTAGAGACTATTTTGGGTCCTATAATTGATTTTTTTAAACCCTAAAAAAAACCCACAGATTTATATTTGTGCTGAAAAAGATGGCTGTCTTTTCTGCGCTCTAACAAAGATGAAAACTATCACATCTCGATCTGTCTGCGAGTGCGCGCAAAACGGCCGGATATTCCCCGAACCAAAAAATTACCCCAAATGGTTAACTATTCACTGCCTCCGTTCAAGTTCTGGTTCTTTTCAAAAATAAATACTTTCCAATTCTGCTTTTTCTGAGAAAAACAAGAACTAATTAATACTCCAATAGTGACCGGTGAATTTTTGAAAGTGGTCCAAAATTAGGAAATTATTATGTGTATATATACAGTAAAAATGTACCATGTGTATTGCCATATTGCCATGGGGTATGGCAGTCAAAGGTAGGATGTACTATTTTGTCAAATTTAGTATGGATGCCTTTTCTCTTCTTTCAAGATATTTCATAAGTTTGTGTTACAATTTCCATTATTCAAACCACTTCCTCACTTTAAATAGTACTCTGTACTTGTTTTTCTTTTAATAAATTTACCTCTAGTATTTCTTTTATAAAGTGAAATCCATCATACTTTACTTAATTGAATAATAAAATATCCTCTAATGCCAATTATAAACGTGAAGTACTCCCTCTGGTTTCTCTTAATTGGCATCGTACTATTCATCATAAAATTTGTTGCAACTTTGACCATAGGTTTGAAGTAGTGTATGAGTAATAATATTCATGTATGATATAGTTTTGGATTCTCCTCAACACATATTTTCTAAAAATAAAAAATTTATATCTACTTAATGTATGTATATAAAGTTATTAATGGTCAAACTTGCCGTCAAATAGTGTTTTTTGGTCAAGGGGACATTTAAACACAACCAGAGGGAGTATGAAGAATCTTTTAAGTAAAATTCACGTCACTTTAAAATACTTTCACTATCGACTGCCAAGAAAAATGGCGGGGAGTATCTCAAACAATGGTTTCCACCAGGCTCGTTTTCGCACAACTAACTAACGAATGAGCACAAGAATTCCTATATCTAAGTGTCCAGAATGGTCTATCGAAACTGCATTCTGCTAGCTTATCTTGTATACTTAAATTAAACTTGAAACTACAATAGCACCATCAGTTTCTTCTCGAACACCCTTTATGAGTACCCAAACATCTCTAATGACCGGCGGTTCTTCATTTCTAAGTTCCTCCGCCATCAATAGAGACTCGTATAAATTAAGTTGTGTCTTCTAATAAAAGTGTGCCAATGATATCGCTCTTATAAATCTGCCTTCCCCATCCAACAAAATTGTGCCAATGATTGCTGAATCTGAGCTCAATCATACGACGGCCTTAACAGGGAATGGACACGTAGTTCAGCTGACGTTCTCTTTGACCATGTTCGCGCCTTGGAAACTTCTGAGATTTGCAATTGCAGAGTTTGCTAGTACTGTTGAATTATATATGGTCCTTGCCATTTTACAAATCTGGTATGAGATTGTAAATGTTTCATTTTTAATTTGAGAGATTGAGTGAAACCTGTCTTTGTGGAGACCAAGGGCCAGGGAATGATCATTTACTGTTTTTGCTTGATCTTTCAGTCAATTCCCTTGAGTATTCCTTTTCAATCTTGATCTTTCACTTAATTTGATCTTTCATTCATTTTGCTTGATCTTTCAGTCAATTTCCTTGATAATTCCTAATCATTGGTACATTACTGTTATTTCGTACAAATTTACATCGAAGTTCATTCTCTAGTCTGTCCATGTGAGACGGCTGAGCTTCGGCGACACCAGCAACCTAAAATCTAACAACGACGGCGGGATTGAAACTCACCAACGGCAACTTGAACCGATAATGGTCCCTTATAATACTTGGTCTTTGTAGAGACAGGTCTCAAATGAGAATTTGTATTTTAATTGAGTTTAATTTAGTTCAGTCTCATTAAGTTTACTTAATTTTGAATCTGTATTTAGAACTTGTTTTAATAAACTATATATGACCCGTAGAAATATATGTAACGAAAACGATTAAGATCAATAAGCAAAATGATTAAAACCGTGAAGGGTTTACATGTACGTACGCATTATAAACACAAACTCAAATAATGAAAACCTTATGGTTGAGCTGCGATGTTTAATTTAACAAACACCCAATAATCTACAGTCTAGAGATGTACAAGCAAGTACATTTCATTAATTACGTTAATCTCAGCTTTCTTTAATTCTTGTCGCACCAAGTTAGTTGATTGCATGCTAGCTCGGTAGTAAATGTGATTCTGCAATTGTAGCTCGATCTTCTCAGAATATACGGCCATACAATTCACCCAGAAGTAAACTAATTTACTATTCCAATACGCTTTCATTAATTCTGTATCTTAAATAATAGTAACATTGATTGAGTCCGTCTAGAAAATGTGAATACCAAAGAGTTTATAGTTTCAACTAACAAAAATGTGATTCTCATTGAAGGTAGATGAGAAATACATCGGCCTTTCAGTTAAGATAAAATGGTGTTGTACTAATGTGTGTTGTGTTATTTTGTGCTGTGTGAGATGATGAAGAGTGCTGATATATGCTGCAAGCCATGATATTAGTTGAAAAGCTGGATTTCTCCATGCATATTCGATTTTCTTATGCAGATCAACCTTTTTGCCAAAATATCCATAAATGTACCCTGCATTTTGATAAGTATTTTTAGTCTAACTAATATTAAGGGTATTTTTGTAAAAATGTGGACCTGCATAAGAACAATGTACCTGCATGCATGGAACAACCCAGTTGAAAAGTATTCAATTGCGTTGAAAAGTGATCATGAAGTGAGTTGAAATGAATTCAACTACATTTGAGCGCAACTAAACTGAACATAACGAATGGAATTCACTCAATTTAGTATAGAAACATAATTACATTCTCCAATTTATATTCATGATGATGAATTGGTGATAAGCTGTTAAAACAATAAATCCTTCGTTCTTGTATTCTTCTGGGGGAAGAAATTAAAAGGAAGATCATCATGTGGTGTGTGTCCAGAGGAGCTGTGGATGATAAGCAGTATCATAGATGCCTTTTTTCAGTTTTCACTATTTACAGCATGCACCAATTTTTCAACAGTACTCAATAATTCCCATGCCTTTCCATGAAAATGGCAAAAACACGGATAGGGTTCTAAATGTGCTCACCAATTTTTGGTATACTTTTCTTTATCAGTGGTTTGAATTCCTGCTTGTGAATGATGAAATTTTGTCCCTCTTTGGTTGTCTGGAAATTCAATTCGGTAAGGTTCCAATTTTCTTTGTTCCCAGTACAATGGGGAGCTGGATTAATCAATGATAATGATGGCAAATCACCAATTGGGTAATTTGTACCATTTGGAAAATTACTATATATGTTTACTTGAATCATCACATCACTAGTTTTAATCAGCTAACATATCGGTTCACCTAATTGTGGTAGAGACGTAGAGGACGACTTGAAATTACAGCTAAGCAAATACTCCATTTACCTCTATCAGACTTTAAAGGGTTCCGTTAACTTCATATATCATTGTTAATCTCTAGCCGATTACGCAAAACGTAGCGAGTTAGATTTCATCATCTTGATATTCTCACCTAGTTATTAATGGGGAGCGTCTCCTTTAGAATGCACGGTAGTAATTGAGACAGAGAACAAATGTTGATTTTCTCACTTTTATGCTTAATGATTACCCGTTCTGTGTTGATGTTCTCACTTTCAAATCTGATCTCTTACGAATTAAGCATGATCATTAAATGTATTATTTTTTATCTTATTACTTTCATGCTTAATCATTGCTTGTTTTAATTTGTGCTGACCTTCTCACTGTAAGCCTTATTTTTTACATATTAAAATTTTGAAATCAATTAAGACACTTGAAAGAATTTGTATAATAATAACGTGATTTAATCAGATGGATCTAAGAGAAAGTTTTGGGTGAGACATGTCCTTGTGGAGACCAATGGATTGAGCACTTACCGTTTTTGCTTGATCTTTTAGTCATATTGATTGATCTTTCAGTCAGTTCCCTTGATCATTCTTGTTTTGCCTTGATCTTTCAGTTCATTTGATCTTTCATTCAATTTTGTTGATCTTTCAGTCAATTTCCTTGACCAATCCTAATCCTTGGTACATTACTGTTATTCCGTACAAATTCGTACCGAAACTCAATCTCGAGTCAGTCCGTGTGAGCCGGTTGAGCTCTAGTGACACCAACATCCTAAAATCTAACATCGGCAGTGGGGTTGAAATTCGACAATGGCACAATCGATAACGGTCCCTTATAGTATTTGTTCCCTGAAGAGACATGTCAAATGAGAATTTGTATGGATCTAATGATCAGAATCTTGAGTATAAAAGTTGAGCGAAAAGGAAGTTTATGAAACCTTTAACAAAATATCATATTCTTATTGCTTCCCTTCAATCTTTCTTAAGAAAAGGTTACCTTAATGGAGAAGGTCAGATCAAAATTATGAAACATAACTTCAACAACCGTCTCAAAGTTGGCTAGCATGTTGTAAATCTGAAAGTAATAATGGTTGAGTTTTTCTAAAGTGTTGAAACTACTATAAATGTTTTTTTGAAAACAAAACTACTATAGATGTTACTCGAATGATCACATCATGAGTAGTGCCGTACCCCAAACATATTAAACAAGTTCGATTAAGCTAACATATCGGTTCACCTAATTGTGGTAGAAAACGACTTGAAAACGAGCAATCCAAATACTCCATTATAACTTTGTAATTATTAAAAATTAAAAAACGAGCAATGCAAATGCTCCAATATTATAACTTTGTAATTATTAAAAATTAAAAAACGAGCAATGCAAATACTCCATCTTAGCTAGGGATGTAAACGAGTCGAGTCGAACTCGAACAGACCTGTGTTCGAGTTCGTATTGCATGTTCGTGATCGAGTTCGATCTCGTACGAGTTGAGATATTTTAGTTTGAGCTCGATTCATCTGACTTTTAGAAAATTCGAGCTCGACTCGTGAGCTCGATAAAAAATCGAGTTCGAGTTCGAACTCGAGCTAGTTCGAGCTCGTTAAAGCATTAATAAATAAAATTTATTTAATTTATATAAAAATTCTATATAAAAATTCTATTCAAGCTGCTCGACGAGCCTATATATCGAGCTGGCTCTTATGATCTCGAGTTCGAGCTTGTATATAAACGAACGAGCTCGAGTTCGAGTTCGAACTGGTCAAACCGAGTTCGAAAACGAACTTTGACCGAGTTGTTCATGAGTTATTCACGAACGGTTCAGTTCATTTACACCCCTAATCTTAGCACCATAAGGGAATGTCTAATGCGAGGTTTGGAACCTGTGTCATTGGTAGCTGAGACTCTTGCTGAAAAGTAATGATTTGATGCCATTTTTTGTCTCTAAAGACAAGAATTTACTATTTCACTTCCTAGTTAGTTTTGCGAAGTAAAGTGATGCTAAGATGACTTAAAAACATTTCCTAGAATTTTAACAAAATAAAAATTGATAATGACTCAATTGTTAGAAGAATTTGATTCAAACATAATCCGATAGAAACAATATATAATCAAATCTGAATGTACTTGAACAAAAAAAATTTGATCGGACATTAATCCGACTAGTTTGAAAACACCAGACATGAATCCGACTTGACGTAAGCCTTAATATGAAAAAATAGAACTGATCGGACATTAATTCGATATGAACCCAAACCTACCTTTCAACTTGAACTATAAGGTTTATTGGGATGTAGGTAAGGATTGATCATGGTTACAATAATTTCAATTAATTATTTGTTGAATAGTTGAATATACTTTATAATGAAATAGGCAAATTCTCAGGTCTCAAATGAGACCAAAGATTACATGAGACTGTTATTGATTGAATTTATCGTTGGTGAGCTTTAAACCCGCCGATTTCCTTGATTGAATTTGTCGTTGGTGAAATTGACCAAGGAAATGATCAAGAAAATTGACCGAAAGATCAAGCAAAATGAACGAAAGATCAAATTAACTGAAAAATCAAGGCAAAACAAAAATACTCAAGGACATGAACCCGACTTGACGTAATCCTTAATATCAAAGAATAGAACTGATCAGACATTAATTCGATATGAACTCAAACCTACCCGCTTCAACTTGAAGCGACTATAATATGTAATTATAAGTCACAAAGAATTATAATATGTAATTATAAAAAAAATAGTACGTTAAGTTCCTTCAATATATGATGCATCAATTATAAAGGTTAATTATTATCCTCAATAATAAACATTTTGATTTCCTAGACTTCATTATAGTACACGGTTTTAATTTTCTAAAATTTAACCATGCACTCCATTTAAAAAATAGGTCCATGCACGGCATTGGGCCATTGGCTCTCCGGCGTCCGGTCCAACGGAGAAAAAGGCGGACGCGACCAGATTCTTACTATATCTGCAGCCTACGACGGACTGGCGGAGATCGATGGTCTTCCCCGATCTGGGCATCTTTCTCCGACACACACGTACTCACGCACTAGCGGCGGCGCTTGACAGATGTCTCCCAAAAATACACCAACCATTTCCAAACCTGCTCTCGACAGCTCTCTGTACTTGCCGCCATTAATCTAACCATTTATTTTCCAGCTATGGCCTTTCGGTATCTCCCTCTGCCTCCTATGGTTACTACTATCTTTTGAGGTCAAACTTTCAAACAATTTATTTATTTTGAGATAATTGAAATTTTAAATACTCGTATATATCAATCGTATGATGCCTTGATATACAAATGGTTTTACAATGGTAAATCGACAATTAATTATTTTTAAAAATATTCAATTAACTAATATTCATGGAAATGAACAAGAGCACATTTATGGGGTCATGTTGGTCGCCTTGCACTTCAATATTCTTTTTAGCTCATTCTCTAGCGTTACTCAAAAAGTCGAGCATCATGTTAGGAGCTCTTCTTATCCATGTTAAACCGCTGTTTGACGATTTCCAGTAATTCACGAATGAAATAAATATTTTTTTTTAAAAAAAAAAAGGGAAATGAACAAGAGCGATTACAATATATAACCGAAACTATTATCCAATCTTGTAAAAATAATTAAGTTACATGTCAACCAGAATACATGATTGTCTTTAAGGTATTACAAATTTGATACTCCCTCTTACCAGTTATTTCTGGACAGAAGACTTTTTTTTCAGTCAACTATACTAAATTTTGACTGAATTTTTGAATGCATAGATAAATAAAAATACTATCGTATGTAGTATTTTTGGAATCGTCATAACATGTAGTTTATTAATATCAAATTTTTATAAATTAATAATTTACGTAGGTAAAGATATTAACAGTCAAACATGTGTATTGAACAACGTGAAAAGTCAATTGTGCACATCCAGCTGGTACAGAGGGAGTATATATTAGAAGATAAATACTCGATTGGTCTTACTTGTATAATCATAGTTAATAAGTAAAAAATCAGTCTTGAAAGTGAGAAGATCAACAATAACACTGAAGGATCATGTTTAATGTGTAGTGAAAAAACTAACATTCGTCTGTTGTCTCAATTCATACTGGTCTCACAACATACATCTCATATTAGAAATGGTAACATTGCCTTTGGAATAGTATTTTTGATCAGCCAATATATTATATTTATGATGTTATTTGAATGAACTGAGTCTATAGCTGGGATTTTGGGTAGAGAATAGGAATCTGACAATGGTTGAAAAGATGCTGTTTTTGTGTCACTTGTTTTACCCAATGGGTATTAAGGTTCTTCATGAGTCTCCTTTCAGAAAAAAACAACAAAAAAAAGTTGATCATTAGTGAATTATAACCAGTGACTTGTAGAGTTGTAGAGCTAGCTGGGTTAGACTTATTTGGCACTCTGCTGGAAACTGATCAGAATTGAAAACTTTGCAAAAAAATATTGCCAGCGTGTCTTCTGTTTCCAGGCACAAACTGATGGGGATTCGAGTTGAGATTCCCCCTATAAAGTAAAAAAAGTTAATAGCATCCAGGTATCATATAATACTTTTGGTAGTACTACTTGAAACACATTCAAATTACTAATATTTTCTAATTCATCCGATTTCAAGCTTTTTTTTGGTTATATATACACAAAACATTACATGAGCCGTATATGTTATAACATCGATTGAAATAGAAGATCAACTACTATAATAATACTTGTTAATTTAATGAGAAATATATAGAAGATCAACTACTATAATAGTACTTGTTTATTTAATGAGAAATGTCAAAAATCTATGTCCAAATGAAAATCTCAATATTTTGTACTCTGAAAATTTGTCATGGTGTGGTTGGAGGGTTCAAGGTTGGAAGATAGTTATGAATTTGGTGATGAAATGTTTTTGACGGATTTTTGGAACATTTCATCACTCACAAGAAAGGAAATGAGGCGGTGTGGGGGCATTAAAATGACATTTTTACCTTAAAATGGATGCAAATTTTGATTGAACAATCAAATTAACATAGTGAAATATTGATGATTGCTCTAATGATGAAGTGTTAGACTTCCAATAGAATAACCCATAAATCCTGGTTCAATTTCTTGATTGGCAGGCGTGGGTGCTGGTTGGAACATTTTTAGGTGCATTTGAATTATTATCTAATTTTTTAAAATAAGAATGAAAAATTGAAAAATGTATAATAAAAATGATAGTATACACGTTATAATTAGGGATGGCACTGGGGCGGGTTTGGGGCGGGTACTAGCTATCTCATCCCCATCTTCATCTAATATTTTAAAACCCATCTCCGCCCCATGACCCATGATGGGTACAAAATTAAAAACCATCCCCGCCCCATGACCCATGACCCATGACCCATCCCCGCCCCATGACCCATGACCCATCCTCACCCACCTCTTATATCAGTTTAAAATACATTTGTTTATATAACTTTTACTCAAACGCAATAATAATTATATTGAGAAATATAAATCTTTAAAAAGACAAAAATCTCAAACCCAAACAAAAAAATGTAATTGAAATCTCACTCAAATTTGAAGCAAACAAGAAGTTTGTAATTATAAAAACGATTGTCAAAGAATAGTCCAAATACATTATTATTGTTAGTTTTCTTCTCATTTTAACTATTAGGGGTTGATTATTAAATTATAGTAAGAAATTAATTAATATTATTTTTTTATTAATTAATATATATAATAATATTATTAATATAATTATATTGGGGCGGGTCGGGTATGGGGCGGGTATAACGGGGATGGGGCGGGTTGGGGCAGGGATGGGGCGGGTGATGTATAAAATCCATCCCCGCCCCATGACCCATGACGGGTTGTGATTTCATCCTCATCCCCGCCCCATTACCCATCAACTTTTCCCCATCCCCGCCCCAAACCGGTGCAAATGGGGCGGGTCACCACCAAAATCCGCCCCAGTGTCATCCCTAGTTATAATAGAGTGCAAATATGCAATGATGTATGATACAAAAGATCAAGAGCAGTAATTTTATGTACATTTTAAAACCTTAGCCTTGTCCCTTCTTTTTTTTAAACCTTAGCCTTGTCAATGGGCCATGGCCAAACAAGATCATTGGTGGACCCTTAAATCATTCCAAGGCCCAATAAAAGATATAGAGATTCGTATAATATCCAGTAAAGGCCTGTCTGAAAGCCTATAAACGAGAAACCGATGTTCGAACCATTTAAGGTGATTATAAAAAAAAAAACCAACATAATATCCTATTCAATTTGTCTATATAATAATAATAAGAATTGCTTAAATCACTAGTAAATACCAACTCAAACATACAAAAAAGAAGCTTAAAATACAACAATTTATTCGTGAAAATCGATCCAATACTGTTTATAGATAATACATTATGTTCATTGTGACAAAAAAGAAACTAGATCATGGGGAACGTACGACGCCATGGGAAGTCCCTTTTCCGGCAACGGAGTCGGCATCTGAACTTGCCAACAACATTGTACGTAGGGCCTCCTCCAAATGGAACATAGGCATACGGAACACAAGTACACAACCCTTTCCTTGAAATCTCGAACTTCTCTGGATCAGTAAAATACTTTGGATTCATGTGTGTGGTAAGGGGACTCCAATATAACTGCAGAACTCGAAAATGAATGATTGGTACAATTTATTTTAGTAAAACAAAATAAAGGAATCATAGACACATTTTTTGTTGCCTTTTTGTTTTTTTTGGAAAATATTTGGTAAGAATTCAAGTGAGCCCTAAGAAAATATCATAAATTCGATTTCTTATAAACGTACCTTCCATCCTTTAGGGATGAAGAAATCGGAATATGTGAAATCGTGTAAAGCCTCTCGGAAGTTGCCTATGCTCTTTGTTTATCGTGCAATTAAAACAAGAAATTAATTAATAATTATATGCACACGTATATAAAGTTGAGTCGTGTTATTTATTATTTTTCACATATATAATCTTAGATTGATGTATCATAAATAATTAAAAATTATCAGATCGTATTCATTCAGGTCTGATCAATTCATTCAAGAGAGTGGGCGTCTCATGTAGAACGGTTCTATTTGAGACAAGGGTAAATGTTGATTTTCACATTTTCAAACTTGATCTTAATTTACATATTAAGCGTGATAATTTAATGTGTTACTGTTGATCTTTTCACTTTTCATGCATGATTATTACTTATTCTGTATTGATCTTTTACATATTAAGCATGATCATTCAATGAGATGCGTATCGATTGAGAATTTGTCATTATTCAAGGTACTCACTCTATATTGTCACTATGTATGAATGGATATGAAGAGATACAAAGACTAGAGGGTAAAATTATGTTACCTTTGAGGACTTGATCATAGACAAGAGGGTAATCAGCAAGATATTTGATGGTTGAAGTGATTGTTGAAGAAGTCGACTCCCTACCACCAAGAATCGCAGCCAACAAGTGATCAGAAATTTGAAGTTCACTCATCATTTTCCCATTATCATCTCTTGAATTCAGCAAGCTGGACAAATAATCTTCTGATGATGATGCTAGATTTGGAACATTCTTCCTTTGCTTGATGATCCTCAACAATTCCTCTCTAAGCAAATTCGTGGCTCTGATGCCGCGATTCAACGCTGTCCCTGGAAAGTTTACAGGAACAGAAAAGATCGCAGCAACAAGAAGGTCAAATTGTTTAGCAAAATCTTTCATTTTATCGCTGTAATCTAAGCTCAAAAACATCTTGCATGAAACTGTGAAGGAGAAATGTTGCAGCTGTTGAAAAACGCTGAGCCGGCCGTCTTCTCCGACGACGTCCCAGTGATTCTTCAGGTGGTCTTTGGCCATACCATCGAGGATTCCGACGTAGCTTTGCATGGCGTCGGGATTGAAAACCGCGTGCAGGATGCGACGAAACATCGACGTTTCGGTAATCTCTGACGTTGTTTCACCGGAATGTAGGAAGAGCTCCTTGATCCCGCTCGGCCATGAAAGTGCGACGAGGTTGTGCTCGTTGGTGAAGAGAAACTTGTTGCCGGAAGCGCCGCAAAAAACTGCTGTTTTCTGTCCGATCAACGAGGTCTTGAATACTTTGTTCGAATATTTCTTCATTCTAGCCATAAAAAAAATCTCAGGGGTGCCATTTTTACCCATCATGCCGAACTGCAAGATTTCTCCGATGTAGGGCAGTATGTCGGTGTTCCCGGGCGGGGTTTATTGTTGTTGGAGGATTTCCGTGAAGGAAAGATTAGGTTTAGGCAAATGATGAGAAGTAAAAGGTAATTAAAAGAGATATGAGATATCCATGAGTGAAAATAGTTTGAGCTTCTTTGTTTATTTTTATTTTTTCTAGCTTTTGTGGGTATGCTATGTATAAATTCTTGAGGTATATATATATATATATATATATATATATATATATATATATATATGATAATGTATATAGAAGTTCGTGTGGCTTACGCCAACAATTTTTAAAAAAATTATGTTCAGTTCAATTTATTATGATTATCATTATCCTTTTGGAGGGTTTTGTTCATTTCATTATCATTTTTACTCTGTGATACGTAATATTTTGATCATTTAGAGTTTGGAGGGTTTAAGTTATTTTTTTTTTAAGAAATTCTTTCATGGTATTGGGTAACGTCCATAAACGATTACAATGAGTTTAAGTTATTTAGTTTATAGATGAAGTAATTAATGTGATTAGATCAGATGAATCGATTGGTCAAAATCTTATATAAAAGTTTAGCCGACCTGAAAACGACCTTATTGTGGTACAAAACTACCTGAAAACGAGCAATGCAAAACAAATTTCAATTGAAATGGACTTGTTTCAAAAGTTTTATTATATATAAAATATCAGACTTGAAATTGAGAAAAAGCAACACATAACGGAAAATGATCACTGAATGATCATAATTAATATGTAAAATATCAGAATTTGAAAGCGAGAAAATCAGCACTTGTATTTGTATTAGACTAATTGGATTAAGAGAAAGTTTTGGGTGAGACATGTCCTTGTGGAGACCAGGGGCAAAGAACCCATATAGATAACACAAATCAGACTTTAGGGGTCAATTTGGAATTATTTTAAACTCGGCACAATAGTCATATTATGCTAAACATCGGGGACTAAAGTGATATTATTTGAAAAAAAGATTTTGAACTTCCAAATCTGCAAATTTGCGATGGATTTTGCCGGTGATTTTGCGGCGCTCAGAGGCTATGATTCAACGGCAACGGTACTCTGCTTTGATTTGACGGGTGATCTAGCCGGAAACCAGTGTGCTCCGCTTTGATTTGATGGCGGGGCTTCGATTCGACGGCATGCTTCAGTTCAACGCCGCAACGACGACTCCGCTTTGTTATGTTAAAAATGGACGTTTTTGAATAAGTAAAAAAAGTTAGTTCATGTACATACAATAAACATGGTTAAAAAAATATCAATATAAAATAAGTGATTATAGATTCTTTATCTTTACTAGACGATCTTATAATTTTGAAGTGTACTATATGGAATTTCTTAGTAATTATTAATTTATAGTTTCATAGGGACCAATATATATACACTGGGATTTCAAAAAAAAAATTATCTTATTAGTTTATAGATTGAGGTCCAACTTTGTACTGATCCCCTAAACAAATTATTAATGTTATCGAAATTATTAATTTATATGTTTTACTGTATTACTAATCATAGTAATCCCGACGGTGTAGTTGGTACAATTTACTACTTAATATGTAATAAGAACTGATTTGTAAATTTTGATAATTTTTTATGGTAACTGATTTGTAAATTTTGATAATTTTTTATGGTAACTGATTTGAGTTAGATATCATATATGCCGATTTGAATTGGATTGATCTATCATTTCTAATCGGACAATTCTACTCATATGACTTGTTTTATGACTTGTTTTGGGTGGTGTTTTTTTTCCCTAATCAAATTTGGATTAATTTTATATCTAATCTGTTTAGAAATTGAATTATTGTGTTAACCTCAATAAATTTCTAATATTGGGACCGAGATATTTCATTAATTTGGCAAGATACTATATATTACTCCCTCTTTTTCATCCCAATCTGTACATGAACTATTCAAAATAATTATTTATTAGTTTAAAGAAGGTTTACAAATTATCTTTAAATTTAAAAGTTCAATGTACTAGTATCAGTTAGAGATAGAAAAATAAATTACAAAAAATATTTCCAATGCACATTCTATGAATGAACGTTTAGAAATAAAAATAATTCTAAACATAATCATTCTAAACTAAAGGCCTTCTTGCAAGAGCGAGGGCCAAGCCCGCTGCAACAATCCCGGCGATGACAGCTTCTGCAATCAGCCATGATTGATCTTTCGTGGTTGGTTTTGGATCCACGAACAGGGAATAAACTGAAACGAACACAATCAAGAAAACAAAAGCGCCCAGAATGCAGCTCTGCTCATCGCCATTTCTCATTGCAACGCCGTTATTGGTAGCATGGAAAACTAGACCATATAACTTAATTTAACCGCTGTCGATAGAGTACGCATTACGAATTTCGGTAATGTCCATTCACTCATGACTTGGATTCAGCAGCACTCGCATTGTGTATTAAGCAAAAGAAAACGTGCAGGTAACTTTAATTACTGACAAAGTATGGTTAACACCGTCTCATTATAAACTTACAGTGATTTTGGTAGTTCGAACTACGTTAAAACTATGATTTGTACGTCTGTTTTTTTTTTTTTTTTTTTTTTTTATCTTGAAATTGTCATGCTGGATTACTAGTTAACATTGTATGCATGGTTAATTACAATTTACATAGTATTGTAGAGGACTACTGTCTACTGTAATGAAGAGTTTAAACTTCATATTTGGACAATGTGTATTCTATTATACTTATTATTTTAGAATGTATGAGTATTTCTGTTATCCTTCTATTATTTGGAAGAGTTTACACTTGTATTTGGTATACGTCGTGTTCAAAAGAAATAAATGCTTGGAGGAGGAGAAACAATGGGAAGAATGATGAGATGAAATGAAATTATGATATTTATGAATGTAACCTCAATGGAATGGATAAATGAAGGGAATATATTCAAAAGAAGAACAAAGCAAAATGTGAAGAAAAGAAAAGAGCATTGCAAAATTGAACACTAATTTTTGCAGTATATATTAGAAGTACAATCTGGCTAGAGCAGCAGTAGAATTTGCAATTTGATACACCTTGTATGTCATGTTTCCGGCGCTAATACAAACTATCATCTAGTGCATGCAATGCAAGGGCATGAAAAGAAACAAAAACAGCCTTTTTTCAAAAAGAAAATCAGCAAAATTCATTACTAAAAGGTCGTTTTTACTTCGAAAGCCAATAAACGATTAGAAATAGAGTACAAGCTGCAATTACAGCAGCTAGGATGAGAGTGTCTCTTGATTTCTTCCTTCTGATTGAACCTGTTATGATTAGGAAATAGTTCACAAAACAGACTCTTCAAGAAAAAGGGAAGGTAAAAGCATATGAGACAGCTTCCTAACTTTACCTATCAGACCGCGGATGACGGGAAATTTGTCACTAAGTTGCTTTACTTTTCCTCCAACATCACTAAACAAGGTCCTTTGGGAGCTCAATGCAGCTTTAGTTGATTGAGCTTGACTGATGACATCATCAATCTAAATGGAAGCAGCCAGAAACTTAGGACAGGCAATGAGGCATACTGTGATGTCTCGATCTTATCACATTAATAGATGATCATGCATTTCTTGAAAATAGCCACGTGCAACTTTGGTTCACCAAGAGTTCAGTAATAGAGATAACCAAGTACATAAGAGAGGCAAAAACATACTCAGATTCTGCATAAACATAGCATTTCTACGGTTTCACTGCACTTTTTAAATTTTTTAAAAGAAAAACTCAAAACCAACCAAAGAGTGGAGAGAGTTTTATATACTCCCTGGACCAAAAACAAAAGAAAAAATAGATTATAACAGTTTATGCACATTTTGTCTATGATTTGGTTTGACCTGGCTAAAGTGAATCCATTACAGAAACACTACACAAAAGAATTGCTGCAGCTCCAGATAAAGTTATTCTAAGTGCATCTAATAATCCCAGTAACAATATATAAGCAGCGATATGCAATATACAGGGAGCTCCATCAGAAAATGATCAGTTTTATTAATTTCTGTCAGTACTAGAATCGAACATAACAAAATAGCATGTAAACTAATTATTCTAATGATTAGTTGGTAGTGACAGGTTTGTTCAAGAAGCATTGGCAATCATGCACCAAACAGATTCGATCAGACTTACATGGGATATGTTTCCATGAATTGAAGCTCTCTCACGCAATAACTGTAGTCTAGGAGACGTGCTCCCAGATGCCTGAACAAATGTAGATAAACGGTTTAAGATGCTATAGCTAAACACACAGCTAAAAGAAAAAAAGAAAAAAAGAAAAAAAAAACAAAAAGAGAGAGAGAGAGAGAGAGAGAGAGAGAGAGAGAGAGAGCCGCAGATTTACTTTCGCACCTTATACTCACTAATATCATCCCTAACAGAACTAAGAAGCTCTGCATGTTCCCTCATTGAATTTATGTTTCCCTTGATACGTTTGAACTCCTATAGAAAAAAAAAACAGGGTATTAAAACGTAAAACATTGTATAGTAACTACTTCTTCCATCCCACTATTTTTTTCCCATCTTCACTTTGCATGTGGATTAAGGAGAGAATAAGTGTATGGAGGAGAAATAATGAGATGCAATTTCAGAGCCAATAATAACTGGAGATACTATGAAAATAGTCTAGCTGTAAATACATGTATCCCTCATAACAGACAAAGCATTCCAAAGAGAACCAACAAAAAGTTTATGTGAAAACGAAATGGATAAGAGAAAGATCTCCATCATGAAAGTATAAACTGGCCATTGCCATGAAAATATTGAACTCGTAGACAAACCACATAGATTATGGTCTTTCCTTCCTTCCCTTTGCCTACTACTTCCCCAAGTACCACACTGATGTGCCTCAAACAAAAACAACAACAAATCAAAATATAGAGGCAGAAAATGGTTAAGATGGCTTTAAGTCTGCCAGCCACTTCTGAAAGAAATTTTAACGGCCCCCTCAAATATATGTAATTCTAAATAAAACCAGATACTTTGTGACTGATATACATAATCCCTCTATCCATGGCATGTCAACCTGCTGCACCTCCTTCTCTTGGTTAAAAAGGGATTTTTGCTAGACAGTTCAACAATGAGACTTAAATCCTACCAAATATATAATAAGAAAGCTCCCAAAATCTCTCTAGTTCAGTTTAATTGATTCGATTATGTTTACCTTATAATGCTAAGCTACTTTTCTTTTTATTTTCCAAATCTCTGCACTAGTCATATCATATCTACTTAGCAGGATACAAATATAAGCAAGCAATCAAAATAAAGAGTCTACTGTATAACCTGTGTAAATTCATGGAGAATGTCTCTATGCCTGGCCAGCTTCTGAGTAACTGAAGTAGCTGAGGAAGCCGACGCAGCGCATCTGCTCATTGAATCATTCACATCGAGAAGCTTCTCAAGCAAAGACTCAATCTCCATTTCCATCGACTTCCACGACCTCCCCAATGTCGGCGAACCGCCCTCCACATAGCCTGATTCAATCCATCAAACAAAATTGGCATAAACTGGAAGCCTAGGGTTTCAAAATCGCAACGCAGAAAACATGAAATTGAAATGCAGATGAACGCACCCGAGGTTTGGGTGAACCTGGCGCCGAGCTTGGCGTAGGAAGAGAGCTTGACGTCGAGATCGCCTTCGATCTTCCGAGCGTCTTTACGGAGCTCCTCCCAGCCCGATTCCTGCAAAATCTCCATGCTCGGATCACTCGCCATTCATTCAATCCGGATCGATTGGAACCTGTTCGGGTGTGTGAGAATTCTGGTTCAAGTGTTGATGCTAATATTTGTCTCTGAGAAGTTTACTGATCTATGAGGACAGTTAATTCAGTTGACTGAGTAGAGATCAAATGTTCAGATGAATCAATTTGAGGGAATTTTGATTTACAATACTGGAGAAAGGAAGTAAAAGGAATTTGATTCTGGTGTTTTTGCCTTTTTGTTTGGTCCTGTGAAAGAGTGAACTCTTGTTTGATCCTTCCTTCTAGTCTAAAATGTCCATTGGGCCCATTTTTTCTCTGTTGTCGTGGTTTGATGAAAATAAATTTGGACTTTTTCGGGTTGACCTGGTTCACAACTTCCAACGATTATCTAAGGATGTTGTTATTTGTAATCCGGTATTTACTCTTGTAAACCAAAGTATTGGGTGAAATGATAAAATTACCCTCGTTGTTTAGTTTATGGAAAACTACTAGGCTACATACAAAAGCATTAGTGTCATTTCATAGGATTTTATGGGCTACAAGAGCAAAAACTTGGGGTACATTTAGCAATTCAGTTATCTAAATATGACATCCAAAGACTTGATAGCTTTGCAAGGTATTGTGACCAGAGGATCAGTTTCGAGAAGTTTCCAATCTTCTTCTGTCCAAATACTGAGCCAGGATTTAGAAAATGGATGGCAGCATCCCTTAATATACACATGCAAGGACTCCCAAATAAATATCTCAATCTTATGTCGTGGGAGTCAAAAGGAGAACAATTCCCATTTCAATTATCTGATCAGTGTAGTGAAGGGCAAGATTTCCAAATGGAAAAAAGATTCTTTGACTTTTGATGGTAGAATAACCATGGCGAGGTCAGAAGCAGGGACATTATCGACAACGGTCAGGAAGGGGCTAAAAGGAAATGACCCGGTACTGTTCACAGCAGAGTACGAAAGCCTAAGAAAACTCAACAAATTTCTCTCCTCTCCACAACAACGGATGAGCTAATTCTCGTCAGAAAGAATTCTGCAGAAAAAATAGATGATGGAAAAGTTCAGAAAATTCAAGGAATCCTTATCCGAACAGGACCAGCCAGTATCCAACCACCTTTTACTGAATTTTGAGCTCTGCCCTGAGTACATGAATATCTTCCATTATGATGTTGAGTTTGATCGCATCCTCTCTCTAGTGAGAGCCCCTGCCACTAGGTCTAACCGCTTGACCATGATGTATGAGAAGACGAGTATGAGAAGACGAGTATGAGCTCGTTATCCCTTGAGCTGAGAGCCCCTGCCACTAGGTCTAACCGCTTGACCATGATGTATAAGAAGACATCCCTTGAGTTGTTCCCTACAAAGAAGCACCTCCCCCAAACAGATGAAGTGAATAGGGCAATGGTGTACTGCTTAGATGCCTTGAGTGGGACTGGTGGAGATGAGTCAGATGATCTATACCAGATTCTATTGCATAGAGACCTTCTAAGATATTAAGGCCAAAGTAAAGGGTGTACTCCACCAGTTTAAGGGGAGTGAAATACTACAACGGTTAAATTATGGGAGATACCACCGGCCCAAAGGGATCTACACATCGGCCCAATAAAGCCATTAGGGATCAGGTCCAAATTAAACCCCGCTCTGTTACCATATTAGATTATATGGATCGTATGCTGCTTCCAAGTCTAGGTTTGATCTTTATCCCAACTTTGATTCATCAAGTCCAAATAGATCTACAAATCTTTAATTAGTAGTGATAATTGCCAAATAATGCAGGGTCAAAAATGCATCATCAATTTAACAATTTCCAAGTCTAGCTCTGATCTTCATCCCAACTTTGATTCATCGAGTCCAAATAGATCTGTAGCAACTGACAAGAGGCAAATAAGCATTTATTTGTGATACACGCTTCTTTCCTAAACCAACTCTTCGTCACATAATTCACATATTTTGAGGTGAGACTCTCATTTGAAGAATGTATAGCAAAGTGTTCGTCCACATTCAACTTCTTGATTTTTTTCGATGAATGGTTTGACTTTTGTCTCACCGTGATGGGATTCTTTTTCCTCGAACTCATAAGGATAACTACATACTAATCCAGTCAAGTGATATTTCTTTTCCAACTTACTTATGCCATTGACAACCTCATTCATGAAACGTTTCTCGCCCCTTTTGTCCGTATGTATAACCTTTTCAGGCAAGCCAATTTTGTTGCCTAATTCGGAAACTGAAATCCCCAGAGATCAGATGCCTATATCGAGACCAAGCACTCGCTGGCTCGGTCCACCGTTTTTCAGGAGCCCGAACAAAGCAGTTGGGGAGACCAACTTCATCTTGATTATCTCACAACTCCGCTCTCCTGATAATGCATGTTTTTTGCAATTTTTTGAACATCAAATGACTTTCAATATATAGGCTAAGTCTTTGCATTTTTGGTACATATGTACATGTTCTCCTACTGCCCTTCTATATGATCTTAATCCTTTTGACTAAGTTGAGTTTCGTTATGACGATCCCTAACTTGTTCGAAGGACTTAAAATCACTAGCAAATGATCACATAGTTAGGAGTTTTAACCTATTAGTATTCTTTTGGGAGCAATTTCACTTTGTTTCGGGAGCTCTACCTCTTCTATTGTATTACACTTAGGCCTCGTTTTGAGATCAGCTGTTAGCTGTTAGCGAATTCAATTAGCTGTTTTGACTAGCGGTTTGTGTATGAGTGTTTGGTAGATAACAATTAGCTGATAGCTGTTTCATTATGTTAAATGACTGAAATAGATATTACTATAATTTATTATTAATTATTTTTATATAGTGTGCATTATTTGTTTTGAAGTACAGAAAAGTATTTTTATTACTAATATGTTTGTCTATAATATTATTTAAAGCATTGTTTTAAAATTTATTTTTAAATTTAAAATGCTTGAAGATTATTTTTTAGATTAAAAATAAATTAATATACCTATCTTTAACTAAATACGGCATACGCATATAAGAGTTTGATGAATTTATCCAAAAAAAGAGGTTGATGAATTTGATTAAGAAAAAAGAAATTTGTGAGAAATAGGGATAAAAATATATTTTGTAATATTTTACTAATTAATTTTTTTTGTAAATGTTGCTCTTTCTAGCTTTGTAAACAGCTACGTAGAAAACTCTCCTCACGAAACACAATAAAGAGCTGATTGACCAGTCAACTATCCGTATATAGTCAAAAAAGCTAAACGCTCAAAACCTCTCGTCACCAAACGAGGCCTTAGCCTCTAGCTTCTCTTACTAATATGTTGGTTGTTGTTTTTTAGGGGTCGTTTGGTTCATGTGGGAATTAAATTCCCACGGATTTTTTAATTACTCGGAAATAAATTCCTCCATCAAAATACTCAGAATTTGGAAAAACTGTTTGGACAAACCTCCGTATTTTGTAATTCCTAGGATTTTATTTACTACATGTTTGGTTGACTTCTTGATACTTTATTTACTATGTTATTACGGCATGAGGTAGGAAAATTACGTTATGGTTGAGATAAAATGGTAATCTCGTATAAAATTAACGCATATTTCAATTGGACCGAGGTAGAGTTCGGTATCAAATTTCCCACGTTGCGTGGGAAATTGAATTTACGCGGAATCATCATTTCCACCGTTTCTACTATTATACGTCAACCAAACAACCGTACACGAACCAAACGATTCCTTTGGATGGTTTAATTTAATAATAATTGAAAATTAAGCGCTCTTTGTGACCATAATTTCATGATTTTTTTCGCAAGTTGGACATTCTTGACCATTGTGCTCCAACTTGAAGGAATGTGTTGAGGTTAGAGAAGAAATAGAAAATATAGAATATTCTATTATATTTTGTATTGCATTGCATCTATCCCACATCGGAAAATGGGAGGATAGAGGCTCCTATGTATCCAAATATATAGAATAATCATTCTTTTGATGATTGTAAGAAGTGTTCTGTAAATATTATTATCACTTTTTTTTATTGGTCACGTCTTATTTGTTTATGTATACTAGTTCAGTTGTGTAAAATCATGAACAATGCAAACTAGCTCTTTAGTCTATACATACACTAAGGGTCAAAATTGTACATGCTGATATGCATTTAAAGTGTTAGAGATAAGTTTATCAATGTGGATTCGATGCATTTTTTAAGAATAATTGGTGGAGATATGAATCATATGATAAGTTTTTTTTTTTTTTTACAGCTATACATCCTAAAAGAGAAAGCATTATTACTTTTCTTTAATTTTTTTATTCCTTACAAAAAGTAATGACCTGCATAAAAGAAAATGAAAAAGAGTAAGGAATATGACGTGCACTAAAAAATTATATTATTTAATATAAATCTGTGTTATCCTTCTTTTTTATTCATTTTGCCATATATGGTAAAAAAAAATAAAAAAAGGTTTCGGACAATAATATGTATATATAAGCTGACTACACCTCCAATAAGTTGAAAATACCTTCAATAAACTGATTGCATATCTAATAAATTGACTGTAGCACTCAGAGGTGCTCCCTCCGAAATAGTTTGATCTTGCTTGCCCAAACCTGATCTCACTGCCCCAAATCCAATCTCACTTCCAAATAAACTATTGCAGCTCAATGTGAATTAAATACTAGAAGAAGCTAATATTTGTTGAATTGGAATTGATCAGACTAAATCAAAATGAAAAATGATCTGAAAAGTTTTCTTTAAATTATTAATTTACATTTCATTTCCTTGCGTTTCAAGCTCCAATTAATCTCTCTTCTAGTGCTAATTATCATTTATTCAAATTCACTCATCCATGCGCAATTCGTACGTACGGCAAAGTAACAAAGATATTATATTTTATTTAATGTAGGACTCCTCATGGAATATAAATTATTCAAATAAACAAAAGGCTTAAGAAACAATACTTTCCAACCACCATGACGTCGTCATAGCAGAAACTATTAAGATTATTATCATCTAATTTTATACAAATGCATCATCACCAGCACGAAGATTATAATTATTTTTTAATCCAAATTGTGATGATATGATTTCTCATAATTTAGAAAAAACTGAAAAAAAAAACATTTGTCAAATCCTTGAAAAATGTGTTAAGACGATAACATCAAATATCATGGGGAAATTGCGGGCCGACCTGGTCCAAGAACAGTGAAACTGGGCTCCGACCACAAAAATAATGGGCTCGTTGGTAATCTGTCCCTATTAGGCCAAGTTGTCCAATTTGGTCGGGCCCACGATTAGTCTAGAAAATATGAAATGCATGCGTATGTAGGTTCACATTTCAGTCAATGGCTTATCCCTATGAAAGACCGCCGTACGAATCAGTGATCGTAGTGTACGGATAAGGATTCAGGGCGGCAGCGTACTTTATTATTTTTTGTTTTAAAAAAAGTTCTTGGTCTTTTCCTTATTTGAAAAAAGAGAGTACAAAACTATATATCATAAGAATTTTTTTAAAACAAATCATAAGGAAAAGTGTCGAAACAATAAAACAAAATAGCCACATTTATTTTTAATTCATGAAAGATTACTAATAATAATCTACCAATTACATTATAAACATTGTAATCTATAAAATTAAGGTAGGAGCTAGACTCCATCCAACTAAAATATGGGACACCTTCTTGATAAGACTCATATGTGATACTAATGAAACACTCAGTAGCGGAATCAAATTTATTTTAGAGGTAGGGCTAACTATAACACTAACGATGGTGGTGACTACATAACTAGAGAGTGACACGGCGGATTTTTTTCTTTATTATTTGAGAATTTTCGGCTAAAAGTAAAGGATAAACGCACTACTCTCTCAATAATTATTGAGATGGTCTTATATAGAATTTATTATTATTATATACATAAATAATATATGTCTTTCTTATGAGGCAAAAGCATTAATGTGGTGTAGTGGTTATGACGATAATCTACATACTCTTCTACTCTATTTGAGATTTTTCTAATTTTATATAAAAAATTAAAGGCAAAGTCTTGGAAGTGACCGTCTACATATGTAGACCGGGTTAAATTGTAAATAGTCTAATATTTCAAAAACAAGGAGGGACTAATTTGCAATTTTTAAAAATTTAGAAATTCCACGCGCTACAGTAATTTCGCGCGTGAACAGTGAGTGACATGTGAACAGTATGTGAATAGTACTGCTACAGTGCTAATTCTTTTTTTCCTTTTTTTTTTTTTTTTTTTTTTGCAAAAAAAATCAGATTTTGTTTTAAATTGATCATGTTTTATTTTATAAATTACATCTTTTAGGTTTTTAGATGATTGATACTCTACCAATTTTTATATGATTAACTATCTCTCAGGTTTTGCTTTAAACTCCTTATGTTTTAAGTTATAACCTCAATGTTTTAAGTGACACATTTTGATTTAAATTCCACATGTTTTATGTTATAATGATCACCTTTTGGGTAATAATAAAAATCTTCTAGGTTTTGGTTTAAATTCCCCATGTTTTTATGTTATAATGATCATCTTCTAAATTACAAGTTCAAGTTTTAGGTTAAATCCCTCATGTGACTATAATAAACTTGAGGTTTTGGGTTAAATTCCTCATGTTACTGTAGTAAACTTCATCTTTTGGGTTAAATCCCTCATGTAGCAAACTTCAAGTTTTGAGTTAAATCCCTCATGTTACTGTAGCAAACTCCAGGTTTTGAGTTAAACCCCTCATGTAGCAAACTTCAGGTTTTGGATTAAATCCCTCATGTTACTGTAACAACTTCAGGTTTTGGGTTAAATCTATCATGTAGCAAATTTCAGGTTTTGAGTTAAATTTGTCATGTACTGTAGCAAGGTACTGTAGCAAGCACTGTACATGCGCGAAATTACTGTAGCGCGTGATTTTTCTAAATTTTTAAAAATTGCAAATTGGTCCTTCCTTGTTTTTGATATATTACCCTATTTTTAACTTAGTCCTTGGTCTACATATGTAGACGGTCGCTCCAGAGACCACCCCAAAATTAAATACCCAAAAAATTTGAAATTCCAGGAGGGGCCACTAGTGCAGTAATATACTACTCACGGCGGTTTTTTTGACTGTTCACGGCGGTTTTGAACCGCCGTGGGTGGCTGAGCCGTGGTTGGTAAATCGACCAACCACGGCGGTTTTGAACCGCCGTGGCTGGTTTTTTGGTTCCGACGTCGGAACCTCCCTAGACTGTCCTTGCTATGGGGTTTCCGACGTTGGAACCTCCCTAGATTGTCCTTGCTATGGGGTTTCCGACGTCGGAAGATGTCCAGGGAGTAGCAAAAAAAATCGCCGGCCAAAATTGGCCGGCGAAATTATCATATGTGAAATGCTGAAGTGTTCGGAAGCACAAATACAAAACTATAAGTATGTATTTAGAGAGCTAGATGAAACTCATTCTAAATACAACAATCAACCATGAGGTACTAGAAGCTAGATAATGAAAAGCATAAGGTGAAGAAAATATACCAATGAAGTGTTTCGCATCTCGTTTTGAAGACCTGTGAAGTTCATGTGCACGAACACTTAGTTCCTCACTACAGCGCCACATAGAGAGCTGACAATTTTTTTTATTGTGAAATTAACAAACGATCCATAGATCGGACCATCATCAACCTATCAAAATGAAGAATGTACTCAATGCCCTATACGAAAGCATCGCCCTTAAGTTATTTAAGACATCTTGCATCCAACAAGTCATTAACAGACTACATGAACCTTGCACCTGGACAGAGACCATAACATTACTACAAATTTCCTTTACTTCAATACATGGATAACTTATTTTTAGTAGGAAGGAATACTAAAAATAAGCTAAGAATCTGAAGCAAAGTACATGCCTAGAACACAATCTGAAGCAAAAATAAGTGTTAAATGTTGTCTAATAATAAAAGTACCTAAGATGAGATGCATGATGTAGAGCAAAGGTATATTGTCGCCTCATGACCTTGCTCTTTGGCTCTGCTAGATAACAAAGAAAAAAGAGTTGCATTGGAACATAAATCTTTCTAGTGTGTTACCTTTAAAATAGTTCCAATAAGAAGATGCATACTTAGAAGATTTTCAGCAGTAGTCAAAATTACTTGGAAATCAAATGTCTTACACTGCCTAGTATGCATATTTTTTTCTGAATCCATCATAATGTTCATGCACAACATATTTGAGCTTCGAGAAAATAAAAAATAATAGAAAGGTGGACTTAGTGAAATTAGTAGAACTACTATAGTTTATAGCTCTCAAAAACCTGGGGACAAGAACAACCAATTAAAAGTATCTTGGCATTGTTTCTTACCATTTATGTGGCATCCGAAAGCTGTTGCAATGACAGGAATGGTGGTAAACAGTTCAAAGAACGAGGTCCCATGAGCAAAGTCTGGTAGAAGTCTTGTTTTCTGTGTTTTGCCGTCTAACATTGCTCGTATTGCCATCCCAGAGCAGAGCAAAACAAAGAGCACAGCTAATAGAATAGATATCGCTGAAGCATGCCGCAGTGAATCTACAAGAGTAAGCAGCAAACGCAACAGCTTAGTGATTGCTTATCTAAGTTTCTAAACTTTACATAATCTACTTCACAAAATCAGTAATATTACACATACAACAATAGAAACGAGCATACTGATTCATTCATCTTTAGGCTAAATCAGAAACAATGTCAAAAACAAGGTTAAAAATAACCATGTTTCAGCATACCTATTCGTCTTAAGACAAGCAGAGGAAGCATAACAAAGAGCAAAACAAACAGCAGCGCATAAGCTCGAGAATTCCACCAATGTACACCAAACCACTCCTGAAGAACACCCAATTGAACTGATCCATCCGATTCACTTCCTGATAGAACATCTCCTGTAAAAGAAATCATCTTACCATGATTCTAAGCTACACCTAATTCAAGAGATTACTGGTGAAACATGAAACAAACACAGACAACATACCGATTGTTGGCCGCGGAAGTGTAGCCTGCGTGAAGCGGCTGCAGAGAGGGGTAGAATCGGGCGATTGTTGTTGCCGGGGCGGCGGTAGCAGTGAAGGCTAAATTAGATGGTGGATTGGTCGGTGGAATGGTCGGCGGAGTTGCTCGGAAAAGGATGTCGGCGAGGGTTTCAGTCGGCTGAGATGGAGGGATGAAGAAGGAGATTGTGGATGTGTTGGGATGGGTAAAATACAATGATTTTTTTATTTAATATAAATACATTTGGTTGCGGTTCCTGTAGGGATTCCGATATCGTAACCGTATAGTAACCATACATTCGGTTGCGGTTCCGGTTTCGGTTTCAATTTCGGGTTTGGTTTCGATTATGATTACGAAATCGGAAACCATAAATTAGCGGCGGTTTTACAATAACCGCCGTTAATACACATGCAAGCGCCTTCCTATGGACTTTCCGACGTCGGAACCTCCTAGCCTACCCGCTTCCGATATCGTAACCTCCCAGCCACTGCGGTTTTTCAAAACCGCCGTGAAACATAGCCGGGGATGCATTACTTTGCACTAGTGGGCTTTGAGTAATGGGATACATGCAGGGCGAATCTGTCGTGCGACATAGGGTAACCATGGTTACCCCATTATTTTTAAAATGAAAGGGTAATTATAATCTTGGTTACCCCATTACTAATATTTTTACTTTTTATGGAGTAAAGAGGAAAAATTTCATTTACTTTTTCTATTGTAATCGTAAAACCTCCAAATCCCAAATTCTATCGTACTCGTTGTCCTAGTTTCGTTGACTTCCATCCATCAAAACCTCAAAATTCAATTTCACCTTGTTTTAATCTCTGTCAAAATCTCAATATTGATGGATATTCATGTAACCGTCCATCGTTTATGATTTTTACAGAAAGGCCTTTTCTTTGATCGATGATGCTTTGTTTATCATCATCGATCAAAGTAGGCATTTGTAGCCCGATATTTTATTTTTTAGCCCAAAATACCATGTAAAAATATATAAATATCCTTGTTTTAGAGTTGCCGGGCTAGTTACTAGTATACTTATAAGGGTCAATATAATCATTTGTTGAGATTTTCTCAGACTACGTAAGTAAAAAGTTGGGTTATATTTAATAATTCAGTAAATTAAATTTCATTTCGTGTTTGAATTGGAATATAGTATAAGTTTTTTGTTTTTGTGTTGTGTGAGGTGCGATGGCCCGGTGGTAGAATTTAGGTAATGGTTACCCAATTATAAAATTTCTGGATTCGCCTGTGCTTACAAGAGTGAAGGATTGCAAAAAAAAAATTATAGCACACTAACTAAATAATTAAAACTTTAAGAAAATGAATTTTGTTGCCTGAGATTTTTGTATGCATACATCTGTCTTCTTTGTGTGTATATTTGTGGTATGGTCCTGAGTTTTAATGGTGGATGATCAGCCGGCCAAGGTTCGACTCAGTTCGTCGTCGTGGTCCGCGTGGGTACAAAGGTTGCTACGTGTTACAATTTACTTTGTCAATTTACATTTCTTACAAAATAAAAAAAACGTGATCAAAATAATATTCTACAGTAATTGATTTCATCGCAGTTGAATGAGTTTATAACAATCAAACAAATTTTCTCTCAAAATTATGAAGTACTGTGTTTTTAAAAAAAAAAAATTAAATCACCTATGAAACGTGAAGGGATTTTCATTAGTTTCCCCATGCCTATAAATAACCGAAAAATTAAAAGGAGAAAACTCCATGTACTTGTTTTACAAGTTAAGAGATACAAACTAGAAACTAATGAATTGAAAAAGACAAGCTACATGGATGAGTATGGCACTCATAATGCTTTTTTCCAATCTCTAAACATAGAGAAGAGGTGCTGTAATGCTGAGTAACTCATATTTCCATCTCCTGAGACTACAAAGAGACCCCCTGCAACTCTGTGTAAGACGAACCAAATCGACACACAACTTATCTTGGGGTTTTGAATCGTCAGGTTTAGAAATAGAGTTTGAGAGAATTCTGCTTGTTGATCTGATTTGAAAGGGTGGAGGACAGCTACATAGATACTTCTTTGCTGCAGTTCCATAGGCCTTTTGTAGTGTGCTATCCAAAGTTCCTCTGAATAGAGTACCTGCATTTAGATAGAGTGACAATAAGGTCAGTAGCATCCATCCTTCAGATTCTGATTGATGGAATCTGTTCTCTGTCCATCTGCAAATGAGCTCTAATTTCTACAGGAAGATCCACTAAATGAAGTACTGTGTAGTGTGTACCAACAAAAAAATGAAAATTATGAAGTGGGTAAGAAAGTAAATTAGACTCTGTAAAATTCTTGTGAGTGGTTGAAAAGTAAGACTTTAGCTTGTTGTTGAAATTAAATCTTATTCACACAAAATTAATTATGAAAATATACATATTTCTACCAATATACAATACTAGTATTTATTACAAGAGATTATCACATGATGATTTTGTACAGTTTTCGACATCACTTTTCACATTTAAATAATAATAAAATATTTGATTGAAAAAACTAGTTGTTGATTAATGAAAATCAATAATATAATATAAAGTGAGATAATGGTCCAACATATTATCAAGTTTAATTTTTTATAAAAGATGGAAAATTTTGTATTTACAGTATACTTTTGAATATTTTCGTATTAATATTTTTACATTTTTACTTATTTCTACATAATATTAGGTAGTAATGATATATGTCTGAAACTGTTGCCATTGGAAATTGTTCCAACTAGCTGATGGTATGCATAATAGAATTCTTAATTGCTTTTTATCACACATTTATAAAGAAGGCAACCAAGCAGCTGATACATTTGCTAAGTGGATTTTAACTAATAATATGAACATTTCGAATGTTTCTTTTAGTTCAGTGCCTTCTACTATCAAAGGTTTTCATCAGGATGGACCAAATTAATGTCCACTCCAAGTCTTAGAATCTCCAAAGAATAGATAATGCTGAGTGTTTATATTTTTCGCAGACATCTCAAATCACCCATTGCTGGTCCTGGTGTTTTATCCTTCATTCTTGAAGTAGGGTTGGTCATTTTTTTGCATAGATGCTGAGTACAGAGGCTATCTCCACCATTTTCAATCCATCTTGATCTTCACTCTGCACTTGAACATGGCCTCTAACTGACTGAATTTCGATGGTCCTTTTTGGCCTGAAATAGTTCATAATAGAACCTATTTTTTGATGCCATAACTTCTCCCCTTTGACAGCTTTGTTAGTCGCCTGAAAACGACAATCTAATATGTTCGAGGGGTTTGTTTATGGTACTTTAGTTTTTGCCTCTTACATGCCACATCCATTCTTTTGATAGCAAATGTAGCATTTTGCTACAGTAGCTCTTCCTTTTAGAGGTTTTGTTTTGCTCTAATTTGTATACAATCTGAAATTATGCTCGCGAGATTATCATCCTCAATTTTATTTTTATATTGCGTTTGGGGAAACCAAATAAAATGTCCCTCTATGTACAAGATGGTTTAATCTAAAAAAAAAAGATATAGGCCCAAAACTTCAACCAATTTTAAATGATAAGATTGCTATAGACATTCTTTTAAATTTTTTTTATATAGGCATCTTTGGTTACATCTATCTTTTTAACAAGATTTTCCTTGAAAATGATCGCAAAATTTTAAAGATTGATTCCTATATAATTACTTTTATAGCTTTCATCACATTTCTATCTCATTTGTCATTATAGAAACTCTTACATAGATCTGTACTGTACATGATCGTCCATTATCAAGTTGATAGTGAAACAGTATAACCGTGACCAAACATTTCGTTGCTAAATCCAAAAGTAGGATTGCAAATACTCCCTGTTTCTGTTTCATTTCAGTCAACTGTGCTAAGTTTTGACTGAATTTTTGAATGTATTGATAATAAAAATATCATTGTATCTAATATTTTTGGAATCGTCATAACATGTAGTTTATTAATATCAAATTTTTATATCTTGATAATATACGTAGTTAAATATATTAGCAGTCAAACACGTGTATTGAAAACCGTGAAAAGTCACATCCTATATATATGATGACAAATTAATATAAGGAATATTATTTTTTATATTTAATTTAAAGAAACAAGAAATTATTATCTACCACAAAATATAAAGATGAAATGACAACAGATTACACTACAAAGTTGAATAGTAGATGTATGAAATTACGTCGTTCATTATAGTCTTTTTAAGAGCAAGTCCAACAGATTTGCTAAAATAGAGATTTTCTTGTTTTTTAGAGATTTTGTGTAGTTTTCAACTCCAACAGATGTGCTATCACGTTTGCTATTATAGCAAAATTGATGAAAGAGAAGGTTTGCTTTGCTATATTTGCAGAATGGCAAATTTTCGGCAAATCATGCGACTAGGGAAAAAAAAGCTATTTTTGGCAAATTTCTTTTCTTTTCACAAACTCCCTACGCCCTTCAACTCTTCTCCATTCTTTCGGATCTCCCAATCCCAGACGGAAAACAAACCGAAAGGAAATCCTCCCAATCTCCAAGCTTCGTCAATTCTTCTATATATTTTGGTGGGTTTCGTTGTTGAGATTGAATCCTTTAATCATGTGAAATTTGTTTAAGAAATTTTCAACTTGTTGGGCTCAAATTCACGAGATGACGATGACGATGTGGAAGTTGACGATGTGGAAGAGTACAGCGCCACTGAATTTGGAAGATGACGATGTGGAAGTTCAAGAGCTTCAAGCTGTAGAGAGGTCAATGGGAAGAAAAGCTGCAAAGGAAGTGCTAAAGAAAGCCAAAACCAAAGAGCGAAATAGTGGGAATGAGAAAACCTCCAAAAGTCATCAACTGGTGGAAGAGTTTAATGCCAATCGCATGGAAACTCAACATAAAAGAAATGAACAGTTTGAGTTGTTGTTGGCTGCTGAACACAAGCAAATTGATTTGAAAGAAAAAGAACTTGAAATCCATGTTCAAAATAAGGTTGCCAAGACAAGCAAATTGTTTTGAAGGAAAAGGAACTTGAAATCCAAGCTCAAAGTAAGGATGCTCAAGAAAAACAGAACGCTTTGAAAGAAAAAGAACTTGAGATGCAAGCTCGAAGTAAGGATGTTGAAATAATGACTTTGGATACTAGAGCGATGTCTACAGTTCAAGCAGAGTTCGTTGCTAGTCTACAGAGAGAAATTTTGGCTAAAAGAGCTCGTAGTTTCGACCCGTAGTTTGGCATTGTTGATCGAAGCTGGTTGTTATTGTGCAGATTTTCATAAATCTTGCAAGTACTCAGTTGATGACTAGTTTTAAGTTTCATGTTTTGTTTATTTTCCCTGGATTAATTTATACAATTGGTGGTATTTGCTTATGTATTGACTCATTGTCCTGGAAAATAAACATCTTGATTTTGTTTTAGTCATTATAGTCTTATGTTCTATTAGCTGTCTTTAAGATGAGATTATAGCTGAGCTGAAATCTGGAATCAGTAAGACAGAAGCATGGATACAACTCAAAAAACTGGTGCAGGAGTGCAAGAAAGCAGATTCTCAGTTGAGGGTAACTTCAGAACTGGGACCAAATATATCAAAAAGTTCAGGGCCACTCTAATTAACAGCAGCAAAGCTGAGAGTTCTAATGTCTGAATACTGTCTCAGAAAGAAGATTTATGATAAGGTGGATGAATCCTTTAAGGTGGCTCACAAAATGATTATAGTTACATCATGCATGGATGGTCTGAACTGATTCGTGTTTGAATTAATCAGAGAGGCTAGAAAAATTGTCCACTTCCTCTTAATCAGTAGAATTAAACAGACAACAAATAAGTAGATTTTCAAAGAGAGCCCGGAGTAGGTGACTTGTAATCGGAGATGATTTGAGTCGAATTGTTACAGCGATCAGAAAGGATGGATAAGAATTTGGGCCGTCTTTGATTTTCATGAGGGTTTTACGAATGAAAAGAAAAAAAAGGAAAAGTCAACTAACAAAATCTCTAAAATAGAGATGTTGTTGGAGTTGAGGAAAAAATATTTAGAAAATATATGTTTCTAATCTCTATTTTAGAAAAAAATTTGGAGATTCTGTTGGACTTGCTCTAATGCTCTCAAACTATTTGCTTTGAAAAATAAACATTACTAGTACTCTTTAGAGTTTTTCAAAAAAAAAGTACTCTTTAGAGTTGAATTTTGCAATTTTAATAGTCAATTGTTGAATTTAATATTATGCTAATTGCTGTAACGAAATATCGCAGAAATTGAATGGGAATTGACTTTAAGATTTTCAGCACCGACAACGTGAAGAACTGAAAATACGATTTGCAGTCGAAGTTTTAATTTACGTATGATCAATTGATTATGCATTATTAAGAGAAACCGTAAAACACATACTCATTCGTTTCATAATCTCAAAGTTAGTCTCCGATCCAGAAAATAAATGAGCAGATTAAAATTGAAACATCAACAATAAAAATGAGAAGATCGTGATTAAAATGTAAAAGATCAAATTTAAAAGTGAAAAATATAAACATTTATCATCAATTAATAATGGTAACTTCTCTTCGGTTAAATTACGAGTTTGATCATTTTCTAAATTCAATATGTAACGCGAAGCTTCAAAAAAGTAGGTAGTACGTACTATGAAGTACATCAACCAGCTTCTGGGGCAACTTAATTTATCAAAATTGGCTGGATCGATAAACACATAAATTATAATATTATAATTATGATTACTCCATTAATACCAGCTGAGCCGAAGAAAATAACTACGTTTTTTTGCTCGATTTTTTTTAGTCAGTCTCATACATATCTCATTTCCGCTAATAATATCTCAACTTTATTAAGTATCGCTAACTACTACTAATACTTTTAATCTTTTCGGTTGACTATTTGATACCCAATTTTGTTTTTTGCATTAAATAGAACTGTTTTAAAATAGAAGAAGTTTGATGATGATGCAAATAATTTTTTGTTAGTTGAGTCTTTAGAATTTTAATATAAACTGTACTTTCATCATTGGTTTGAAATCCAAGCAAGAAGCTATTATGAACCGATCCAGTTCAACTTATTTAAATCAAGATCGATAACATATAATTTTAACACCAATCATCTACTCACGGCGTAATTTAATATGCGCAAGAATTCCTAGCCAGAGATGTATTTTGAGGTATAATATACGAAGATTAGTAATGGATACACAAATACATAATTCATATGGGTACGAACAAAATAGAGAAATACCAAACTAATAGGAATAGTAGTAGTATATGATTCCGTTAATGAAACGAAAACGAAAAATAAAAAATCAAAGAAGAAGACAATACACTGTATGAATCTGAAAGCAAACGGAGAACCGTTCCTGCCACGGTCCCCTACCTAAGGCCCGCCACACGACTGAGAGACTTGACCCACCTCTCAAAATAAGTAGTACTACATAACGGTAATAATTAATGTTCATTTTTAACAGTAATTACAGATATCGATTCTTACTTTCATGATTTTTAACATGAATCCATGACATGTCTGTCTACCATTACAGAGCTCAGATGCAAAACAATGTACGAATGGTCAATTGAAATTAGCTTTTTTTTGTCTATATTTCTAGCCACCACAATCACGAGAGATCAAAATCTCAACATTGTTGATACAAATTTTAATACTGGTGATCCTAAATTTCAAAATTAACAACCATAATCTCAAACAACGTATAATACCGACGATCTAAATCTTCGAACACCACGGTGCCATGTCCAGCAAAAATCTTATCGTTGCAAACTCTAATTTGACGATAATGGCGAGAAAGATTACAAAATAATTGTGAGATTAATAACATGAGTTTTCCAGAACCCTCCTCAACATATGTCTACCTTAAACAAGGTTTTATCTTATTTAAAAAAAAAAAAGAAAAAGTAATGGCATTTGTGGTTGGGGATTGGGGAAATTAGATGATATGATATGTTAGTCTAGCAATAAATGTCAATGTATTTTACTGATATTACACTATGAAATGTTTATCATATGACCCTAATACTTATAGATAAGAGTATGCCAGATTCCAGTCGCATCTCTAAAACTTAGAAGCTCTTCTTTCCCGTCTTTCCACTTGGGGAGATTCCAGTCGCATCATCTTTAATCATTTTTTATTGATTTGTGTTCTTGAATAAGTGTGAATTCTCAAATAAGTACCTTTAGATTCCACAAGATCTAACGTTTTTTTAATTGAATCATTTTTTTATTTTCTTCCTGAATCGATCATTCTGATCGAAATTCTTACTTTTTTTTTTTTGAAAATAAAATCTTCATTCAATCCACTGGAAATCGTCCAGTATCGTTTGACAAAAGAAAAGTGGGGTGATTTTCCCACGTCATCCTGGCATCTAAAGTTTCCTTCGCATACCTAGCTAGGGAGTGTGCAACTATATCCAGTAAAGCGAGATTTTTATGAATTCGGTTATTTTGCCGGATCAGGATATTTAGATATTTGGTTCCATGAATTTATGGCGTAAGTTTTCAGTGGCGGACCAATAGGGCCTGCCCCACCCAAAATTTTAAAATTACAAAATTTACCCTTAAGTTTTTTATGTATTATTATTTGGTACCTATAATTTTTTATATTCCGTTATGACCCCTCATAATTTTAATTTCTTGGTACGATGCTGGTTCAGATCAAGGTATTTACGTTAGAGCAACACATGTTAATGTGTTCGTAGAGTTAGAGATGTTGCCGATTTTTTATTAACAAGGTGGATTCCGCTTGATGCATATCACTTGTTAAACGATTCAAGAGTTTCACTGATCACTAAATAATATTTTTGAGGGCAAAGTTACAAAGTTTTTTTTTTTTTTGGATCTCTAATTTGTCTACTTTGATTTTCTTTGATATAATACCTAATTTAGATGTTGATTTTACGTATCGTAATCTTTATTGCTCATGCGCGTTTCCAACATTTTAAATATGATTATTTAAAAAAGCATCTAAAAGCATTAATATAATACCTAAAAGCATGACTGAATTACATTAGCCTGAACGGAACTGATATGATCTACAGATAAGATCTGGTAAAACTTTTAACTTTTACTTTTGTTTTTTTATTAATTTTTTTGAGGGTAATAATATTTTATGATTTGGAAAAAAAAACATAACGTAAGCTTAATTATTGAGTATGGAATTAAGTATTCCACATAATCCGTCACTTGACAATCGTAAAGTACCGGGCAAATAGCCAGCCACTAGCTCACTTTGACCCGTACAAATCGCCCTCCATCTTTCCCTCCTATATATATAAATCCCACACTTACTCCTCTTCTATCCCTCTTCCATTTCCCACCTGCAACTCTTGGAAAACCACCACCATAACCTCAGTTTCCCCGTAGCAACTCCAAAGACAACCGCCGCCGCCAATTCGTACGCTATGGTGGTACTCCCCTGTCCGGATGAACTGCCCACCATTTTCGGGTACCCGAACCGCCACGCAGCATGACCGACATACCATCACCATTACCAACCTCGCTTTTTCTCTACCTATGTTCGTCAAGCCTTTCTCATAATAAAATCCAGCCTGCAATTTTCATTTCCCCATTACTTTAGCTCTCTTCTAATTAATTAATCAATGGCTAGAAGCAAGATTTTCCGGGGATTCTCCGTCAAGCACAAAGTCTTCCGTTTCTTCCAGTTCCGGCGCCACCGCTCCGCCACCGGGTACCTCCGCCTTGACTCGGACGCGCGGTGCTGGCGGTCCAAGGCGGCGTCCGGCCTGGTCAAGCTCAGCAGCTTCCTGAAGACGAAAGCGAAGGATATATGCTCGTCGCGGAACCTGGTCTCGGGTCGGGGCTACATGCGAGTCGGACAATCCCCGGATCCGGACCCGTTCGGAGAAAAGCCGGTGCCGAAGGGGAAGATGGCGGTCTACGTCGGACAGAAAGACGGCGGCGATTTCCAGAGGGTTCTGGTGCCGGTGATCTACTGCAACCATCCGCTGTTCGGACAGCTTCTGAGAGAAGCCGAGGATGAATTCGGGTACAATCACCCGGGTGCGATTACCATACCCTGTCGGATCTCGGAGTTTGAGCATGTTCAGACCCGGATCAAGCAGGGCCGCGCCGCGCCGCGCGGGCTGCTGACGTGGAGAAGAAACGACCAGCTTCAAGCTTAAGCTTTTCTTAATAATTGCTCCAGGATGACGTGAGTCGTGACGATGACGATAATTCAGAAATTAGTTTAGAGATAAATTTTTATTTTCTTTTTTGTGGTTTTTTTCCTTTTTGTGTAGATTTTTGAGGTGTACAGTGCCAAATAGAGAAATTCTGAAATTGGAAAATTTTCGATGAGATATATATTTTGGTCCTTTCGTTTATATTCTTCCAATTTTGTCAACATTATTATGTGTTTATCTCATTTTGTCCATATTATTATGTGTTTATCTCAATTTTTGTACTTGTTCTCTTTGGAATGCTTGTACAGTTGTACGGATGTGAATGCAAGAATCTAGGTCCGCAAGAGAATAATTTAAATACCAGTCACGAGAATTTTATTCTACTTTTTGTGTACTAATTTGGAATCTTCTTTTTCTTCATTTTTCTAAGTTTATTTTTTGCAATTACGTGTTCTATTTTGTTTTTTATATTCGTTTTTAAATGCCTGTCAAAAGAAATATTGCTGAGATGACTAGATAGGGTAGTGGATTAACGACGCGGCATTAGAGATTTTCAATATAGTGATCAATATAGTTCGATCACTTTTGAATTTTGTTAATTTATTTTCTTTTTAAAAAGGATTGTTAGGTGATTGATTGTGAGTTGTTTGTGTATCAAATCATTGAAATGGTATATGAGCTACATAACAATGATTTAATTAAATGGTCTACTTGATCACCTGATTGAATTGTTTGGGCAACCTACATTGTTAGTATATGTAGTTAAGTATTTCAATCCTCAAAAATGTTAGTATATATATAGTATATATGTAGTATATGTTAGTATATATATATATATTTTTTATTTTTGAAAAAGTTAGATTGGGGTGAATCGTTATCTATATTATATGTTGTTTTAACTCCTAACCAGACAAATTCTCAATTGAAACTTGTTTTAATTTGAATAATTATGCTTAATACAAAGACCAGGTTTGAAAGTGAGAAGATCAAACATACAAAGTGAGAATATTGACATTAAAACACTAAGGGGGTGCTTGGTTGAGGGGTTTGGAGGTGGGTAATGGGTTTGATTATAGAGTAGGTGTGTTTGGTTGGGTATTATGATTATATGGGGCCCACCTTCATTGCCCAAAACTGGCCAATCACCCAAACCCCCCAAAAATTGACAACTATGAGTTTCATTACCTAGTTGTTTACTATATTTAGCCACTCCGTCATTTTAGTTTACTATTTTTATCCATTCCCTTATGCAAACCAAACAACAATATTATAATCATTACCCCTATAATCAGTATACCCTATTATCATTCCCATTCCCATTCTCATTCCTCTATTTCAACCAAGCACCCCCTAAATAATCATACTAAATACGTAAAATGTCGAGTATGAAAATGAGAAAATAAAAAACAAACTTTTAATTTTGAAAATCTTATTTAATTTTGATGTATACCTAATAAGTACAATTATTACTAGCTAGAGACATATATATATATAAATCAGATGTTAATTAAGTTCATGAACCATGCATGCATTATGTATAGTTTGTATCATCAGCTTTCTGGGTTTGCTATTTGTGATAAGAAACCAATAATTGAGAAACGAATCGTAGATGAATGAACTTGCATATTTGTGACTAGATCGAACCAATAAGAATTTGGGGGAAAATTCAAAAGGTGATCACTAGCTACAATTAATTCCAACACTTTCTTGATTTCGGCTAAGCTATCATAATTTCAGAAAATGACCCAAAACGTGTTCTTCCTTCTTCCTTTCATATACTCCTGTTTATTTTTTCAATAAAAAAAAATCAGGATTATCTCGTAAAATTCCATCGCCACAACCGTCTGCGTCGCGAATTTGGCCAATAATAAGTGGAGAATCAACCTTGATCTTTTAATATCATTAATCCGGCCATGTCTAAGAAAACAATATCTCACGCGTGAAATATTCACCATAAACTATACATGCATCTTTTTTTGATAATATTATTCGAGATATAAATATTTGATTGTAAACTTTAATTAATGTAGCAAACTATAATATGATTATGTGAGATGCTTTTAGATGCACTATGTAGAAGGAGAACGAAGCCTTATTGAGGGAGCTCAAGCGTAAGAATGAGAAAGACTGCTATTTATTTCTTGTGATGCAAAAATATTGCAGGACCGAGAATATATATATGAAGCTGAGTTTGAAGGTTCACTGGATAAGAACATACTCTGAGGCCCTGTATTTTGCAGAAAAACTATGGGTTATTATGGCAGGCTAGGAGAGGACTCCGGCGCAAAATCCTGATCACGGTGGCGGTGGTGAGTAGAAGACAACCGCAACCATATTTTTGGTACCGAGTCTTATCCCCGGACCTTCAAAATTTGTGTTATGGTTGTGGTTAAAACATCTATATATGGTGGTGTTTTGGTTGAGGGTGCTGTTTGAGTGTTTGAGTTGGTGTTTGATTGGAAAATTTCTATGCAAGGGTAATATTGTTTTGATATGGTGTGCGCAATAGAATATGGTTTCAAAGGAGCTGCAAGCTATTTCGGGAAAAGAATATATATGAACCCTGATCGGCTAGTGGTTTTAACACAAGCAATGATAGTTACCTTTTCAAATGTAAACCACTGATCGGAGAAGTTTTTAAAGGCATTGAAGGCAAGGAATGTCCTACGACCACCGGAGCAGGGGAATTAGGTACGGTTTTGATGCGGGTTTGCTGGAATGGGTGTTGTAGTAAACTAGTAATTATGGGCGCAGATGGATCTTTTGTCCGAGAAGTGGCGAGGCGTATTTCGGATTTCCGAGAAATACCTATGCACATGCAATAACACTTCAGGAAGCAATCAGGGTGTCCGAAGAGCTCGAATGGAGAGAAATTGAGATAACTGGAGATGCTCTTACACTTATAAAGATGGTTCATGGAGATGTTGAGAGTCCAGCCTCATGTGTCGGAATAGTAAAGGATTCAAGCAAATATAATTCATACTGGATTTGCATTTCCTAGTTGGATACAAATGAGAAATAATACAGACACACATTTAATCAATAGTTTGGCTAAGAATAGTAATATTCATTATCATGTATTATGAGACGTAATTCATAATTTCATTTTTCTAAATGTAACTGGACGTTTTCCAACATACTGAGATAAATTTTTATTTTTTTTTTAAATTTGATTTTTACAAAAACAGATTCTTCTAAAACCATACATTACCGTAATGAGAATAAGTCAACATAATAATAAAAAATGTATTTGATTGTTTGTTTGTTTTTGTTTTTTTTGCGTTTGAAAGTCGGTATTTAGAAATGGAAGCAAACAATTTGAAATGGGCTAGACGGCTGTTTCAAAAAAAATTCAATTATCTATTGGTCATTTTTGAGTTATTATTAATAATATTATAATATCATACATAATTAAACATCATCTTTTTTATTCTCTCTGTTTCATCAAATGTTTTTTGTCCTTCTCTGCCCGACATGTACGATCATGCATTTGAAACCCAAGGTCGTCACTTGCACTCTACTTAAGAATTCGACATCGAGAAAAAACATTTATACCATCTCATTTTCAACTGTTCATTATCATGCATTAATTTGCCAGTTTTGGGGTCTCTTCTCTGTTTTTATTCATTTTTTGAACCGACCCAAGCTTCTACAGTTATTCGCTCTACCAGTTTTAAGCAGAAAGATCAGAAAGTTCTGTTATTTAGTTCAAATGAAGATGTGGAATAATGTGGTCATTCTATTCCTGGTTTTCAAAGTCGTCGCGGCCGCCGGAATCATACCGGATGTGGTGGTGGCGCTGGACTCATCCGGGCAGTTCAGCAGCATCGGCGAGGCCGTCAATGCTGCTCCGGTTCGCTTCACAGCTCCGTTCACGATATACGTGAAAGCAGGAGTTTACTACGAAAACGTGGAGGTTCCGAAAGACAAATGGAATATAGTGATGATCGGTGATGGCGCCGATGTCACCGTCATCGCAAGCAATCGGAGCAATGCGGATGGCTTCGACACTCTTTCTTCTGCCACATTTAGTAAGTTCCTCCGATTTTGCTTTAAGTAGTGTATTGCGTATTCACCATTTCCTTTTCGGGACAGGTGTGAAGGGTTTCGGGTTCATCGGAAGGGACATCTCTTTTGTGAACACGGCAGGACCGGAGAAGCAGCAAGGGGCGGCGTTCTTTTCCGACGCGGATCAAACCGTCCTGTACAGATGTAGCGTGAGGGGTTATCAAGACACTCTCTATGCCTACTCTGGGCGCCACTTTTACAAGCGGTGTTATATTGAGGGCACGGTAGACTTCATCTTCGGTCGTGCTTCCGCTGTCTTTCAGGATTGTCAGATCGTTGCCAAAATGGGCCTCCCCGGTCAGAAGAACACCATCACCGCCCAAGGCCGTGAAAACAGCACGGAGAATTCAGCATTCAGCCTGCAGTTCTGTGATATCACTGTCACGCAGGATGTACTGGATTCCGGCATGCAGACGTATTTGGGAAGACCATGGAAGCTATATTCTACGGTGGTTGTCATGGAGTCGACCATCAGCGGAGCAATTTCCCCTCAGGGGTGGCTTGAGTGGGATGGGAGCTTTGCTTTGGATACTCTTTACTTTGGAGAGTTCATGAATTCAGGACTCGGATATGATTTGAGTAATAGAGTCGGATGGAGTGGCTATCACATGATAACTGATCCAACGGTGGCTTTCCAGTTCACGGTGTTTAAATTAATCCAGGGAGACACGTGGCTACCCCTCACAGGGATAGAGTATATCTCGGGTCTAGAAAGACCCGAATTCTCAAGTCTAAAAAGTCCAAAATTATCCGGGACTGAGTCACAACATAGTTTTGTTAAGTTTGCTCTTTTGATAGTTGGTTTACTAGTAATTTATATTTTTACATAATTTATTTAGTGTGGTAACTTCACCAATATAAATATAATTATTCTTTTACATAAAGAAGGAGAAGTTAAAAGTGGAGACAGTTTGAAATATTACAGAAAAGTTCTGAAATTTATAACTATAAATTTTTTCTAATGCAAAAATAGTATATATGAAATGAAACCCTAGTTAGAAACATGTAAAATGAATAAAACGTAGTATATGTAAACAACAATACTTTCAACCAGTGGCGGAACCAGGATTCAAATTGAAGTGGGGCACAACGATAATCGACGGTGACTTTTCTGGGTGAGAGGCGGAGAATTTTTTTTGAGCTAAGATACTGTCTATGTCTAAGATAGGGGTCTAAATGAACTGAACCGTTCGTGAACAACTCGCAAACAACTCGGTCAAAGTTCGTTTTTGAACTCGGTTTGTCCAGTTCGAACTCGAACTCGTTCATTTATATACGAGATCGAACTCGGGCTCATAAAAACCAGCTCGATAGGCTTGTCGAGCAGCTCGAATATAATTTTTATATTTAATATTATATAATTAAATTAAATTTTATTCATTAATGATTTAACAAGATCGAACTAGCTCGAATTCGAGTTCGAACTCGATTTTTATCGAGTTCGAACTTTCTAAAAGTCAGACGGATCGAGCTCGAGGTAAAATATCTCAACTCGTACGAGGTCGAACTTGATCACGAACGTGTAATACGAACTCGAACATAGGTCTGTTCGACTCGTTTATAACCTTAGTCTAAAATTTCATTATTATTTTGGGTTTGTTTAAAAAAAAAAAAAAATTTATATAGGGCCTCGGCGTAGTTCCGCCACTGCTTTCAACTGATTCACTATCATATGGTTACAATACTAAACACAGACGGAACACTTGACCGGCAATCATTATTCTTACATCAGCTTTCTGGGTTTGCTATTTATAAGTTTTTATTAAATAAAATATCCAATAATTGGTTTTAATCGTAGTTGGATGGCTTACCACATACTTGTGAGTCGAACCAATTACATTTTGGGACCAAAAAAAAAATGACAGATATTTTCTTGTGAGTCAATTTTTTTTGTTGATGGGGTTTGCTTGTTATATATCACTTTCCCAATTAATTCTGGCTATCATAATTTCAGAAAATGACCCCAAATTTTTTTCCCTTTCATTTATTTATAATTTAATTCATAAGCTGGGTAATTCCTTATGTTTCCATCGCTTCAAGAGTCATGCCTCACGATTCACGAGCCAGAGGAAAATAAACCGCGATATTTAATATCATTAGCCAATAAAAAAAATCTAATTCATAAGTTTTGTTTTTTGTTTTATTTTGATTTGTTAACACAAGTATGAAGTATATATACAGAGTGCATTTCTGGAAAGAAAAACACATAATTAGAGTTGCAAACGAGCTTATATATGAATCAGTGAGAACGACCGACATTGTATAAATGACCCCATTTAGTCTAACTTGATCAACTAAGTTTATGTTTTTGTGGTTTATTTTATTTTTATCTTCCGTTTATTTATGGGTTTTTTTTTGAAATACCCTGCATTATTATTAATGACAAACAGAAATAATACCCTGCATTCTCCAGGAATTTGCAGTATTGTGCTCATGTTAATTATGTTAATCAATGTGATTTTGAAGGTTTTGAGTCTCTTCGTGCCCATATACGCGGAAAGGAAAACCGACGTCAGAATTTATGCATATATGAAAAATTGAAAATTAGTCAATTAAAAATGAGTCACATCCAACCAATACTCTATCCTTCTTTTATTAAATCAGACAAGTGCAAAATATATTTGTAGGGTATTGATATTTCGGGTACCTACACGCCGACCCGATTGCTACAATATACTAATATAGTTGTATGTATTTTATTTCAATAAATCGTCATAATTAACCCACGCATTAAGTTTTTAAAACAAAGAAAACTGGAGAAATTTAATTCAAACAAGAGAAATGAGTGTAAGAAAAAATGTGTAAAAGAATAATACTAAGAGTATAAAGATGTACATAACATTTTCACAAAAATATTTGTACTCAATTCAAGAATTCAATCACAATACTCTATTTGTATGGGAAAATTCACAAAAATTATAATTTTAGTTGAAGGTCTTTTTGAAAAGAGGAAATATTATATATTATATATGAACTAGACTATCTATGGAAAATTAATCGTAAGACATTTAAACTTAATTAATCTCGACATTGCCTACAAATTACGTATAATCTTAACTCTTTATTATAATTGAGAAAATAAACAATACACTTGTATTGAGATGAGAAGTTAAAGAGGGTAAATTCATTTCACATCCCAAAATTACAAGTATAAATGATATTTAATATTAGTATTTAATAAATAAACATGTATAATACCGGATTTTCTGGTACCCGAAGAAAACACTTGTGTGACTCAACCAGCCGGAAAAGTGTATAATACCCGGGCACCCAAAAACATAAAAAAAAACCCAGTTATTTTATCCCGGGTTGACGGGTCAATGGGCCGGATAGTGCGGGTCGAATATTTTTGAACACCCCTAGTCACAACACCCTCAACACGCAGAATTTATCAAAGTTGGAAGGATAGATTGAAACTTGGGTGGAACTGGAGTTGAGAGCTACCCTAAGAAAGTTTTCTCATGAAGATTATTGATCAGAAAATTGACTTTCGTAGATCGGTTCTGGTTAATCCGCGCCATTACAACGAAAGAATTCTGAAAGTACAAGTATTGTACGTAAGGGACCTCGATAAGTAGGGGAGTATATGTAAGGGAGTACCCATAATGCATTGGATATTAACGAGGGAAAAATGAATAGGAAGAGATCGAAGAGATTGGTAAAGTTTATGATGAAGTAGTTAAACTAAGATTGATCTCATACCTGATATAGACAAGATCATGCTGAATAAGCTGAATGGGCAAGAAACTGTACCCTTAAGAAAATGAGAATATATTCACGGGAGTTGGTTAGGTTTGACTCTTGTCCAGTATTTCAGAGCTGTAAAAAATATTCATCAACAGATAAATCTGATAATTCATACTCATATTCAAGGTAATTTTTTAACCTTTTTGTTTTTTAGTAATAGTTGCCTAATGTATAATTACTAATTCTTATGTTTAATTTTTCAGATGTGAGGCCTTACCGTGAAATTTTTTTTTGGTCTTCCCGGTGAGGATACAAGCTCCTACTGTTAAGCAAGGCAACCGAATACTTCGAGGATTAATATTTATCTCACAGGAAACTTTAAGATACTCGATTGTCACCTTCCGGGCATGTTGAGGTGTAATTAAGAAGAATGTACATGTCTCGCCAAGGTGTTGGATGGTGATGTACTGTTAGATGACGACACTAGAATATACCTAGGGTGAAAGCATGTGATGAGTTAGATTGAAAGTTGGGTTATCATGTTTTATGTAATGGACCAAAACTTGGAAGAATGATCAACTAGTCCTAATGTTGGCCTTTTATATTCCCAAGGTCTTATAACGAGTTTATTATATTAATAAGTAGATTATGTTTGAATAATTCTCAACGTACATATTTTCCATTTTGTGCAAGTTTAGAGGTTGAATTTCTAGCCAATACGAATATTCTTGTGCAAAGGTGCATCTTGAACGAAAGGGAAGGAGAAGATGAATGATCTAGAATTTAATAATCTAGGGTGTTTGTATGGATTGCACAAGCTCCTAGCAAGAAACTCAATTTGCTCATCACTCAAAACCTTGGGTCGAGACGAGCATCCACAATGGTGTTCCTTAAGTGCACTTTTCTTAATAAGGAGCACTCCTTATTTTGAAATGACCATTGTAGAGTTTTAAGAACCACTCCTTAATAAAGACTTACTCCTTATTTAGGGAGTGATTGCCTCTCTAGGGAGTGGTTGTCGTGCTTTCTCATTGATTTTATACAAATATATATACAAGAGTATTTAGAACCCTAAGGCTATAAAGGTAATTCATAAATACATGTATACATAATCTAACAGGAATGACTACCATCCCACCAGAGTCATCTATTCCACACCGATATATTCAATAGAGCCTAAGAAATTTTCAAAAAATTACACAATTTCTTGAATCATTCATCTTATTCCAAAATTTCTTAAGGCGTCAAATAACGTCCACAATTAGTGTATTAGTACTCTTATTTGCTCTATTATCTGAATTGCCTTATAAATCTTGGTGTGGAATTCAGCTTGGGAGATCCACACTTATTCTATTATAAAAAATTACACTAATTCCACTAGATCAAAAGTCTTGGTCGCATGCATGTAGTCCACGGTTCATAGTTCGAACGAGTGGAAATTTTTGTTTAAATTTTTTAAAACACGATAGGCACCAAAAGTGTCCTTTATTGAAACGCTCACATTCAAAATTTGTAAAAAGAAAAAAAAAGAATGACAATAGAGAATAACTGAAAGCATCCATAATTGTCACCTTTATCTTACACCAAAACGATGACAAAAAGCATGGATTCGAAATGCATAAGCATAACCAGCGACGCAAAATAGAAAAGCACCACCCAAAAACTAAATAAAATCAAATCCACAATAAAAATGGTCACATTAACAACCCTTAAGATCACCATCTTCATTTCCCTCTGTCTGTCCTCAGCCCTAATTCGCCGTGTCAATCCCGCCACCTTCGTCTACGACGGCTGCTCGCCGGAAAAATACCAGCCCAACTCCGCCTACGAAACCAACCTCCACACGCTCCTCTCCTCCATCGTCAACTCCGCCGCACAAACCCTCTACAACAGCTTCGCCGTCGGAAACGACACCTCAGCCGACAGCGCCACCTACGGCCTATACCAGTGTAGGGGTGACCTAAAGCCGATGGACTGCTCCACGTGCGTCGCGAGCGCGGTGAGCGAGATCAACCTCGTGTGCCCCTACACCTACGGGGCAGCCCTCCAGCTGGAGGGCTGCTCCGTGAGGTTCGAGAACAGCGACTTTCTCGGGAAGCAGGACACGAGGTTGGTGTACCGGAAGTGCAGCAGAGGCGTGAGCAGCGACGCTGAGCTACTGAGGAGGAGGGATAATGTTCTTGCTGATTTGCAGGCGGTGGACCGCGGTTTTCGGGTTAGCAGCTCCGGCACGGTTGAAGGGTATGCTCAGTGTGTGGGGGATTTGAGTGAGGCTGATTGTTCTTCTTGCTTGGGCAGTGCTGTGTCTCAGTTGAAGAGCTTGTGTGGATATTCCGACGCCGGCGAGGTTTTCTTGGCTCAGTGCTATGCTAGATACTGGGCTGCTGGATACTATGAAACTGATTCTTCAGGTCAGATTATTGATCGTGTTCTTGATTTCCGGTCACAGATTATAAGTGCATGTAAATGGGAAGTTCATATTTCATATTGCCTGCTGCATGACATGAATGGTATTATTTTTTTTAATCATTTATTTTTGAAAAAACATGATATGACTCGTAACATTTGAGTGCTCTAGTTTGTTGTTTGACCACTTTTGATCGTGTTGGAATATTTGTTATCGTGGGATCGAATTTCGAAAAGTTAGAATCCACTTTTGCTGTCTTAATAATGGGTTGGGTTGAGTATTTTTGGATATACATGAATTAGCTTCGGGTTAAAGTTACTGATCTTACTGATTAATGGAACTGAAATGGTTTGAATGGAAGTGAAATATATATATATATATATATATATATATATATATCATCTCTTTATCCGTGTCATAATTAGTTAGTTGAGTCTGCAATGTAAATAATTGAATTTATGTGTAGATTCTTCAAAGGAGGATGATGTAGGGAAAACAGTAGCCATAATTGTGGGATCCGTGGCCGGAGCTGCCGTTCTCATCGTCCTTCTCTCCTTCTGTCGACAGGCTTGTGGTAAGTAAATTTACTTATTTAAAAACCTTGCTTAATTATGAAAATTCAAGTACTTATTTTAATTCATGAGCACATTAACATTTCGGTAGTGAAAAGTCATTTATATCGCCAAAGAAAAGAAAATAGCAAAGTAGCTGTATTGACGGGACCGCACAAATAAAATCAATATATGTTCGTTATATCATTATAACACTGTAAAATGTTGATTTGATTTCATATTGATGTGCGATAACACACACAAAAAAACAACATTAAACTGTTTTACTGTAGTTTATGTTTCCCAAGGTTCTAAAACGATATAGTCTCATGTAGATATTGAAAATTTTATACATGTTAATAAACTTTTTTTTAATTTGGTTAAAATAAGAGATGGGAAATTTCATAAAATAAAATGCCTTTTATGAGATATGGGGATCAGAAGCAATCATTATGGCCTTTGATTATGCGGTCGTTTTATAAATACAATATTGTGCAGGATAACAAATTAAATAGAAAAGCAAGTCCTCCACTTCGGATTAAAGAATCGGCTGAAGATCAAAGAGAATAGTATTCTTCTTTCTTGCTAGTTGCTTTACCAGGCCAACTTGTGGTCACTAGGATTTCTGAGAACAACTTTCGTCACTGTTTAGCTTATTTTTATACTTAGAGCTAGCTTAGCCATTCAAACATTTTTTTGTATGACTACCAAACATATTTATTTGGCCCCTCAATTATTAGTCATTTTAAATATTTTTCCTTTTAAAATTGTTTTCAAACCTAATTAATCTCAATATAAACAAACACTTATATGAGGCAGTATCACAAAGAGACGTAACTATCAATGTTTCTGGATAATATGACACAACCTAATCACATTATCAAGTAATATCAATCTGTTTCATCATAAGCATGCTTTACATGAGATTTTCCCTTGAATCTAATGTCACTCTCTCCCTTTTTAGATGGTCTCTTACTTGTAAGACCATACCATCACGAGTTTATAATAGTGATGTTCTTTGCTTTACATTGTTTATATATTTCAAAATTTTAATCAAGTGTTGTAAGCATGTTTACATAGCTAGTTTACTATTTGTCATTAATTTTATTTTTTTATACTTGTATTTCTATGGTTACGGAACTCCATGATTAATAAGAATTATGATAAAGATATATATATATTTTGCTCAACATGTACAGGTAAAAATAAAATAAATTTAAATCTTTGCAAATAATATTGGTTTCATGCAATATTTAACTAGAGATCAGGAGTGAAGGGCACATTAGTGGCAGGCAACCAAGAGCTTCCTCCAATAAATTTCGCCACCGTGAACTGCGATGCCTCTGCCGGACTTGTTATCACCCGGAATCCCTTCCAACCGATCCGTTTAGCCGTCGACGAACCGGCCCCAGTATTAGCATACTCCCCGTAATACAAAGTGTTGAGGGCAAAGTTGCCATTCCACGGGTACCAACCCGCCGGAGAAACCAAACCGTCCAGCACAGTCTTCATGAAAACCGTCCTAGAATACTGTTTCCATGGCCGCCCAAGGTACGTGGCCACCGATCCCGGCAGGCCCGGCGCTGCCATGACCCGGGAATTGATGATGGAAATTCCGGTGTTCTGGTTGGGGTCCATGCGGCCCTGGGCGGTGATGGTGTTGATCTTGTTCGGAGGATTCCGGGCGTAGATGTTGCAGTTTTGGAAAACCGCGGCAGCATTTCCGAAGATGAAATCCACGGTCCCGTAAATGTCACATTCCTTGTAGAATTGTCTGTTGGAGTGGACGTAAAGAGTGTCTTGGTACCCCTCGAAGCTGCATTGGTACATTACCGAGAGGTCGGAGCCGGAGCGGAATGCCACTGCCTGGTGTTTTGCCGGACCGGCTGTGTTTCTGAATGTGATTCCACGGGCTATGAATCCTTCACCAACCGCGGCTGCAAATATTAACAAGACATTAATCATTGTTCTTGTGTATGATTTGCAGTGCCAACAAATTATAATTGAGAATAGAAATGTCAAATAAGAGTTAGTATGCAATAATGCAAATCAATGATATGCAGTTTGAATAATTGAGATGATCATCATATAAACGTTAGAAAGAGATTATTCAATTACATTAATTTGGTAGGATTAATAAAAAAAATTATTTAAAAGTAATTGGCCATGCATGCATCATCCCTTCCTTAACATTTCCAAATGATTGCCATGCAATACCGTTTTTAACATTTGGAAAAAAGAACGTGAAAAATGTATATTGTGGAACGGATCTTTGATTATAAAACCAATAATAATAAAAAATTTGCTCTTTAAACCAAAGTAATATCTGTATTTTAATTTTAGGAAACTTACCAACAGTAGCCGATCTGAAAGTTGTGGTGCCACCGCCGCCAACACTTTTACTTCCGGTGATAACAGTTTTTCCGATTCCATCTCCGACAAACATGACATTCTTCACCTTCTTTCCAACCTCCACATTCTCCGAATACGTCCCCGCCTTGATCTGAATCACTATTCTCCCCTTCCCGGCCAGCTTCGCTGCCGCCGCCACAGCTTCTCCGATGGTCTTATACGTGCCGGAGCCGTCCTGAGCAACCACAATATTCACCGCCGGAGAGGCCGCCTGCAGTAGCTTCCGTTCACCGGAAGTCATCCACCTCGGGAAGCCCTTCTTGTACCGCGGCTCCACACTCAACGGAGCCTTATTCAAAGCCAAAGTGTTGCTAATCAAATTAGCGACACTGTTGTTCATCAACGGCATGATGTTATCTTCAGAGCCGGTCTCCACGAAACCCTGATGACACGTGTCGAAGCTGGTGAGGGCGGCGCTGAGCCACGTCTGCGCGTCGGCGGCGCTGCATTTGGTCTGCGGGTCCACCGTCGCGTTCATCTGCTGGACGGCGGTTGCGTAGAGCTCGAGGCAGTCGCGCCATGCAGCGGCTTCGCGTTCATTTCTGCACTTTGATTTCAGACCGTACGTATGCGCTTCTGCATGCATTGCGCGCTCAAGGGCAATAAGAAGGGACCTTTTCAGGAAATCTGGCTTTCCTTTAATTGGGGAACTGTATTTAGGGTTGTGTGAGAAGAAGTATTCACAGTCTTGAGGGTGTGGAGTTTCTGAGCACCATGCTTTTATGTCGGATTTTGTAGGATTCTGATCTAGATGTTTAGATGATGATGGAGAAACTAGTAGGGAAATGAATGCAAGCATTGCCAAATGAAATAGAGCCATGGATGGAATCGTACTGAATCGAGGTGCAGTTAAACTGAAAAGAACAGGTCGGGTAAAGGTTATAGGGATGAGTGTGATTCATATGAATTTGATAAGCCGGTATTTATAGTGACAATTAGGAGTTGTTAAATGCACCTTCCTCATATCATCCTTGCAATCAAGTCAATGAGTGAATGATTAGTTAGTGATTTCAAAGACATCTTATAATGATTTTTAACTTAGATGCTTAATTAATTAGTTAGGTGGTGGTTTAGATTTCACATCCTACGTAGAAAAATATGTTTCATACGTACGTGTGGACGCCAATTTACGAATAAGTTGAATTGTCGGGGTTCTAAGGTGCATAATTAGACTTTGAGTGGCAAGGTTGTAAGAGAGCATGATGATTGGAGTCCAAAAATCGGTTTGCAAGAAGCCGAGTTTGGTGAGAACAAATGCATAAAAGTAGTTAAATAACGTTGTTTGTTAGAGGCCTATAATGCTACTTGTAGGTGTTGTCCAATTGTTGATGGGCTGTCGAATTTAATTAGTTGGCTCATGACAAGGATATTCTCATACTCTAATTTTATAAACTAATTTTATAGTATATTTATGATTAATTTTTTTTTATAACCCTAATAAATGGTTTGAACACTTTAGAAGCCCAACAAATCATTTTTCGCCACTAAGTTATTTTTGTTAAATTTCAACTTAATATGAGGGTACTTTAGTAATTTTGTCTAATTTATTTTCAGAAAATAAATTATTAAATTTAAAATAATTTTGATCTTTTACATAAATATCTATTAAAATTTCAATTTTTTTTAGTTTATTTATGAATATTTTTCACCAAGACCATGTTCTCTACAACTTATTTACGTACATCATAGTGTTTTATTCCTTTCTTGATATTCTCTTGTAGAAATTACCTAGAACCTGCTCATTGAGATGAGTCATCATTATCATCACAAACCCCCAAGACGGGTTTCATACCTTTGAATAAGATAGGATGTCTGCCTTCTTTGGGTAAGAATTTGATATTGAATGACACATTGATATTTTAAAAATCAATGCTAAATTAAAATTTAATTTAATAAAATTAATTTTGTTATATTTACTTAAGAAGATTTATAAATGGAAGTTTTGGATCTATATATAAGGACATCCTTATTTTATTACTATAATTTAGCATACAAAAGTGACAAAGATTACAACTCTCTTTCAATGTAGTAGTGATATGGCCTATACCTATAATGTATATGCTATGTAGCAACAAATCGTAAGATCAATGGTAGTATATGAACAAATTAAAGAAACCTTATTTGAAGATTGATTCCTCATGTACAAATCAATAAATAGAACTTATAAATATAAGGCTATATGGAATCAGAGTCCAGAAGTGAATGGCACACTCGTCGCGGGTAACCATGAATTTCCGGCAAGGAAACTCCCAACGGTAAATTTAGAAGCCTCGGAAGGATTCGTTATCACTCGGTATCCCTTCCAAGTGACTCTTTTAGCAGTTGATGAACCAGGACCAGTATTGGCATATTCTCCGTAATATAGTGTGTCTAGGGCAAAGTTTCCGCTCCAGGGCATCCAACCGGCCGGAGAGATGAGACCATCTAGATAAGTCTTCATGAAAACCGTCCTTGAATATTGTTGCCACGGTCTTCCCAGGTACGTAGTGACCGAACCCTGAACCGGTTTGAGGTCGGAAGCTGCGGTAACCCTAGAATTGTGGATGGAGATTCCGGTGTTTTGGTTAGCATCAGTTCTTCCCTGGGCGGTGACGGTGTTGGTTTTATTCGGTGGGTTTCTGGCATAAATGTTGCAGTTCTGGAGGACAACGGCAGCGTTTCCGAAGATAAAGTCAACTGTTCCATAAATATCACACTCCCGGTAGAATTGTCTGTTAGAATGGACATAAAGGGTGTCTTGGTAGCCCTCAAAACTGCAGAGATAGAGTACAGAGAGATCTGCGCCTGATCGGAAAGCAACGGCCTGGTGGTTCTGTGCACCGGCAGTGTTTCTGAATGTTATTCCACGTGCCATGAATCCATCGCCAACAACGGCTGCAAAATAGTTTCCTTTAATATACTTGTGATACATATTAACCAACTAGTCGTGTTAAGACATATTTTCAAAAAAAAAACAAAAAAATCTTGTTAAGGCATATATAGACATTTTATCTAGTTAGGGAGTCGTATATATACATATGAAGAATTATGAAATTCACGAAAATGCATGGTACTGTTCCATATTGTTGTTAAGGATATGTGACAATTAATTTGGACCACGTTTACATGCATATGCATATGCTTTCGTTTTTATTATTATTATTTTAAAACCTTATTATTTTCATGAGGACAATTTTAAATAGTTTCAACTTACCAACAGTTGCTGATTTGAATGTGGTGCTTCCGCCGCCAACGCTTCGACTTCCGGTGATAATAGTTTTTCCAATACCATCCCCAAGAAACATTATATTTTTCAGGCTCTTTCCAACCTCAATATTCTCACTGTAAATTCCGGCCTTGATGTAAATGACGAATCTGCCACTGCCAGTTCTCTTCGAAGCTGCCGCCACCGCCTCAGTAATAGTCTTGTAGTTTCCGGAACCATCCTTTGCTACCACAATATTAGCTTTTGGAGCAGTAGTTTGAAGAAGTTTCCGGTCGCCGGAACCAAGCCAAGTCGGGAAACCTGACTTGTAACCTGGCTCGGCATAATCAACCTTGTTTATGGATAACGAGTTACTAATCAAACTAGTAACGTTGTTATTCATCAGGGATAACATATAATCAGCCACACCGAGATCCTTAAACCCTTGTTTGCATGTCTCCAGGTTGGTCATGGCGGTGCTCAGCCACGTTTGGGAGTCGGTGGCGGTGCACTTAACATTGGGATCAGCCGTCTCGTTGATTTTCTGAACCGCAAGGTCGTAAAGCTCAAGGCAATCTTTCCATGCAGCCTCTTCGAGCTTGTTCCGGCACTTCGGTCCGAGGCTATGGGTGTTGGTGCGTGCCTGTTCGGCCCGGCTCAAGGCGAGATTTGTCGATATTTTAAAGAAATCAGTGTTGTCTTTGACGGAATATTGGATGTACTTGGGGTCGGAAGTGAGAAAATATTCGCAAGGTTGAGGGTTTGGAGTTTGTGCACACCATGATTTTATGCTCGAGGGATTGATTTTGTTGAATGATTTTTCAGAAAAGGCTGGAGCAACAAATAGTACTAAAGCAAGGAAAATCATAGCTTGGAGATTTGAGCTAAGAATTGCCATTTTCATGGCAGGCAATTTAAAGTTTTGAATGGCAATAAAAGTAAGAGGAGGCTAAATTGCTTGGTTTGCAAGCTTTGGTGGAATTGATGAAATCATATGGCAACTTTGCAGCCTATTTATAGATATGGATGTCAAAGTTATAAGTTGGTCTAATCATACGACCATTAAACTTCTTTGCATGAAGGCTCGTTAAAGAGATGGTGAAGAATATTATTATTGGTTACTCAACTTGTTAGACAGTTCATTATTGTCTCAAACAATTAATTAGAGAAATTAATTTTAACAACTTCAAGACTTTTCATTGTAAATCTCAATTGGTCGTTTGTTAAGCCAGAAAAAGAATATACACTGCGTGCAATTGTCAAATGACAAGAGAGTCAATTACCTTGTGTCATTTACGTCATTGAAGTCGCGACGTGAGGTATAAAGTCGGGTGGTAAACTGTAATTTAAAATTCAACAAGTCAGCAGAGTAAATCTCAAGTCTCTTTTTTATATGCAAGTTAGTGGAATTATTTATTTATTTATTATTATATATTGTTTGTTTAAGGAATATAACGATAAACTGGTATGCGCTCACCCGAAATGAAAACGACTATCTAAGATTTAATTTGGAAGTTTTTCTAAAGTTGGGTACAACCGAAGACTTAAATGAACTACACGTCTAGAAATTTAGATTAGCCTTAAGACTATGATTTTGAGGTCGAAAATTTGTTCATCCATATGAGTGAGTCGTTGGTTGATCGTCACCTCTCCTTGTGGAGATCAATGGCCAGAAAAATGATCATTTATTGTTTTTCCTTGATCTTTTAGTCAGTTTGATTAATCTTTCGGTCGGTTCTCTTGAGCATTCCTTTTTTACCTTTATATATTAGTTAATTTGATCTTTCATTCACTTTGCTTGATCTTTCAGTCAATTTCCTTGATCATTCTTAATCCTTGATACATTAATGTTATTTTGTACAAATTCACACCGAAGATCAGTCTCGAGTCGGTCCATGTGAGACGGCTCAGCTCCGGCGACACCAGCAATCTTAAAATTTAACGACAGCGGGTTGAAACTCACCAACGACAACTTCTACCGATAACGGTCCCTTATATTAGTTGGTCTCTGTAGAGACATGTGTCAAATGTGAATTTGTACATCCATATTAGTGTTTTTTGTTTGGTACAAATCAAATTTAAAATTATTGATATACCTAAAATTTTTACATAATTAAAATAAATTTCCTTTTATCATGCTCAAAAACCAAAGTTTTTTTGTAAATAATTTTACGAATTCTCAATTGAAACAAGTCTGAATTGGTCTCAAAAAATTTAATACGTAAAAGATTAGACTTGAAAAAGAAAAGATCAACAATAATACATGCACTGAATGATCATGTTTGATATGTAAAATATCAGACTTTGAAAGTGATAAGATAAACATAGAACATATAATGATCATGCATAAAAGTCATGAGAAGATCAACATTTGCATTCTTATCCATTATGATTGTTCTACAAGAGACACTTTGAATAAAAACTTTAGGTGAATTACTTGTAATATATAGAAATTCTTGTCTATATATAAATATAATTCATACTTAGACATCTAACGTATATAGTTTTAATGGAAAACTACAGAAATGAAATACGAGTAGTTCATTTCAAAAAAGCATAAGTTACTTTTAGAGAAAAGAGAAAAGACGTTGGATCTCTTCTTAGTTCTAAAATACAACTACCGTGAAGAATCCGAATTCGAAACTCATTGAATGCATGCTATTCTATTTTGGTTTTGCAATAAGTTGTTAATTATCCCTAATTAAGATGATATTAGAGTCATTTAATTTAATTAAAAAAATTAGGTAAAACAATACCAACCCATGCAATGTGAATATACTACGCTATAAGAGGTTATCAATTTTGTTTACAACACTTAACAGCTCTCAGAAAATAATGTGTAACGCCTGCTGTTTTCCACAACTTATTTGACTATAAATGAGCTGATTTTAGCTGGAATAAAATAATATTAAGTATTGAAAATTATTAATAATAAGATTACTAAACTAAATTAAAATTAAGTCAGCTAATATAAATTAAGTATAAACGGACATATTTACCCTGCAATAATTATGGTGAAATTAATATCCAATTTTATGAAATTTATTATGAGAAAGTCTTGGGAGAGACCTGTCCTTGTGGAGACCAAGAGCAGGGGAATGAGCATTTACTGTTTCTGCTTGATCTTTTAGTCAGCTTGTTTGACCTTTCAATCAATGTCCTTGAGTATTTTTGTTTTGCCTTGATGTTTCAGTTAATTTGATCTTTCGTTCAATTTGCTTGATCTTTCGGTCAATTTTCTTGATCATTGCCTTGGTCAATTTTACCAACGACAAATTCAATCAAGAAAATCAGCGGGTTTAAATCTCACCAACGACAAATTCAACCAATAGCAGTCTCATATGATCTTTGGTCTCATTTGAGATCGGTCTCAAATGAGAATTTGCCATTTATTATAGGTATAACTAAATTATTCGTAACCAAATTAATAACGTCTGTATTATAATTTGAGAGATGAAACAAAATAAAATAAAATTAAATAAACTAAAGTCAAGGACTGCGAAAACGACTACTATTACCTTTCGTAAAGGTCTTCGGTGCGATCAATTTCAATGGATGATGTTCTCGTTATTTTAATATCGATGTTTCAGTCTATTACTGTTGATCTTCTTACTTTCCTGTCTGATCTTTTCTATTTCATTATTGATCTTTTATATATTAAACATGATAATCAATTGAAAATTTTATGTAGAGAAATTGCTATGAAGACTCAAACCTACAAGAACTATAATTTCTTTTAAGTATATTGGAAAATGATAGAACGCTAAGAAAATTTTACCAAATGATGCTTACAAAAAGTCAACAATCAAGCAGATAGGGTTGACTGCCACTGGATCGATGTGTATAAATAAGGGACAAGTAAAATAAAAGCAACCACGCAACGCGTTGTCGTCATTTATTCTCGTACGTAACTTATCCAAATTCAACATTAATTCATTTTACATATGTGCATGCATGGTATCTAGAATTACGACAACGAGTTTTGAAACTGTGCAATTTTTAGATACTATTACGATTAAGAGTTCACACTATAATTTTGCACGATATTATCTCTAAGAGAAATAAATTATTTCCCTTGACGAACAACTTACTTATCAATTCTTATATACTTTATATATCTGGGATATGATAAGAATCAACCCGATAAATGCTTTAAATTAGAGAGCAATGAAAAATAAAAATACACTATCCATTTTTATGAAAATCAACTAATTAATTGTACTACATAAAGATAAAATGTGATAAAATGTTTATTCTTGAGCCCAAAGTTCAAATAATTTGCGCGTTAAAGCTCCATTTACCTGAACTTTTCTATAATACGCTCGATTTATTTTTGTCCGCTCAATTCATTTTAATATATTTTTTTCACTTCAGTATAATTAATTAAATCTAGTTTCGTTCAGTTCAGTCAAAATAGCACAGACCAAAAGACCTAAGTATACAATATATTATGAGTTATGTTTATCCTTGATTTTTATTGTTAAGGATAGAAAGTCCTAAACATGACGTGCGTAAGGTCGTCTCTAATTTCACTCCCCTGGTCCCTAATAATTGAATATTTAGATTATTTTATCAATCTATCATGTTAATATGGAATTGCTCTCCAAATTTACAATAATAAGAATAAATAAAGTCGCGTAGTCTAAAATATACGCGCAATAAAGCATAATCATTCTATAGATTAAAATTACAAATTGAGATCAAAGCCTTGAAGATTGAATAACTCATCATGAACACAAAAACCTTTTTTAAGGGTGATCATGGGCAGAAATTTCAGCGTATTCAATAGAAACATATAGATTGAATAATAATATGATTATATATGATAACAGAATAATATTTGATTGTGTGAAAAAATTATTGATTATTTGATTGACAATTAATTTGATTATTATTTAACAGGTTAATTGGATGGCTACCAGTTACACTATTATTGCTCCCGTTCTACAAATCATACAAGAGTCGAGAAAGTTCCATGTCAGCCAACAGAATGCTGACTAGTAAATATATATCCGAATAAGCTAGCTGTCGCCTATTTAAAATTGGTCAATTTGTCATTTGGTTCACATGTCACCTTTCGAACTAATTTGAATTTGAATATTATATAGCTTTTGACTTGTAGCAGAATCCATGCACACGTATTTGTAAAAGACTTGGTTCAAATGGTCAACTAGCAACCTATCTAGATGGAGAATACAGAACTTACACTATCATTATCATTTTAATTTCTTCAAACTAAGTAGTAGGAGGACTAATTATACTAGAGAAGGTCTTGGGTGAGACCGTCCTACCATAAGCTTATGGTAGGACGAATGATAGTTCATGTGTTTAATGGATTTGTTCATGTGTTTCATAGCTTTGTTAATTCATTTACAAAATTGTGAAACACAAGAACAAATCTGTCAAACACATGAACCCAGCTTATAACAAACAAAACTGTGAAACACATGAACAAAACTGTGAAACACGTGAACAAATCTATTAAACACATGAACTATCATTCGTCCTACCATAAGCTTATGGTAGGACGGTCTCACCCAAGACTTTGTAATTATACTAATCAAAGCAAAGGTAAATATTTATCTTCTCACTTTTAAACTAGATTTTTAACACATTAAGCATGATCAATTAATATTATTACTGATTTTCCCACTAAAATGCATGATTATTACATCTTCAAATCCTATCCTTTTACATGTTAAGCATTATCATTCACTAAAATCATTTGAGAATTTTTCAAAAAATTAATACCTAAAAACTATAAAACTATAAATTAGAATTTTAGAATCTAATACCTAAAAACTATAAAAATTAATATTTTTTGGGTGGCAGTTGCCACCTTTGCCGGTAGCTGCCTCCGCCTCTGACTCCTCTGATCTCTATTAGCAGAGGATGAATCTGCCATACTGCTGCCTTCTTGGCTTGTGAGCAGGTCCTTAAACACCGCACAATCCGTCTGTATCCAGACCACATTAGAATGCTCTCTGGACTAATTGCTAAACCATCAAATGGAAAGTTTTAGAAATTAAGAGTAATGACGTTGATATTACAAATCTTACAAAAAGAAGCGGGAAAGTTCCATGTCAGCCCAACAGAGTGCTGACTAGTAAAAATCCGAATAGCTGTTTGCCTATTTAAAATTGGTCAATTTGGAACTAGTTTGAATTTGAAAATTATGTACTATAGCTTTTGATTTGTTGCACAATCCATGCACACGTGTTTGTAAAAGACGTTGGTTCAAATGATTATCCACCCAACAAGCTAGATGGAGAACATAGTATTTCAATTTCAATTTTCTTTACAATAATATTAATACAAGTAAACAAATGATAATTTTTAATCATATAGAACTACAATAAGAATAATCTCAATTTTTTATTCTCTTTTCTTTCTTCATAGTTTTTGTGTGTATTAAAGCAGCTTAATATTGAGGTTACTTAGATATGAGATAATTTCATATATAGGTGTTTGTGCTCATATAATAAAAGTTTTTATTTTTATTTTCATTTCCATTTTCCTTTTCATTTTTATCCATATTCTCATTTTCATTTAAACAAAATTGTCTTATTTTTAACATAAAAATCGTAGTACAAATTAATTAAACATATGAATTAGACTTATTTTACCATAATATTTCAGAAAAGTGTCACTATTAGGGAAAATTCATTTTCATAGTAGCAAGAACTATTATGGAAAAATCGTCTTGATATTAATATTTCAAATTAATAATCAAATTTGTAACAAAAAGTTATTATGGATAGTAAACTGCCCTAACTACTATAAAATGGAGTGAGGTTACGAATCTATATATGATGGTAAAACAATAAATCACCGAATTCTCCAACCAAAATCACCTTAAAGCATCAAAAAATGTGAAACACAATAAAGTTGCATGATAGTTGATACAAACTTATAGAGTAATAATTAACCTTTTCAAACTTATAATTATCTCTGTATATTTTTCTACAATTCTATAAATTGTGAATTAAACCCTCATTTTATCTCTCCAACAACTCCTAAAAGGGAGATTACATATAAAATATAAATAAATATGGTAGCTATATATGCACTTTTAGACGAGGAACCAATATTGTACTTTTCTGTTAAAGAAACTTCATACCACCATGCCCCCAGTATTAGAATTTGACCCACCTGTTTTTCCACTTCTATAAATACGCAGCAAAATGGCCATTACAAATCATTCCACTCAAGCCTGATCTCCAATTTTTCACATCAATCATCTAATTTCACATTCCATCAATTCATTATTTATTGAATAATGGCATTTCCTAGGTCAAATATCCTAGTACTATTCGTGCTGTTTTTGACTGTAATTTTAGTTACTCCAGTCATTTCTGAAAAATCATACAATACATTCAATTCATCTAGCGTAAAATCATGGTGTGCTCAAACTCCAAACCCTCAACCTTGTGAATATTTTCTCACTTCCAACCCCAAGTACAATCAATATTCCGTCAAAGATAACACCGATTTCTTCCAAATATCGACCAATCTCGCCCTGAGCCGGGCCGAACATGCCCACACAAACACCCTCGGCCTTGGCCCGAAATGCCGAAACAAGCTCGAAGAGGCTGCCTGGAAAGACTGCCTCGAGCTCTACGACCTCGCCGTTCAGAAAATCAACGAGACTGCTGATCCCAACGTCAAGTGCTCCGCCGCCGACTCCCAAACTTGGCTGAGCACCGCCATGACCAACCTGGAAACATGCCGACAAGGGTTTAAGGATCTCGGGGTGGCTGATTACATGTTACCCCTCATGAATAACAATGTTACTAGTTTGATCAGTAACTCGTTAGCCATAAATAAGGTTGGCTATGCTGAGCCGGATTACAAGTCGGGTTTTCCTACTTGGGTTCGGCCCGGTGATCGGAAACTCCTTCAAGCCGCTGCTCCGAGAGCTAATGTTGTTGTGGCGCAAGATGGTTCTGGGAATTATAGAACTATCACCCAAGCTGTTGTGGCCGCTTCGAAGAGAACGGGCAATGGCAGATTCGTAATTCACATCAAGGCTGGAACATACAGGGAGAACATCGAAGTTGGAAAGAGCATGAAGAATATAATGTTTCTTGGAGATGGTATCGGAAAAACCATCATCACCGGAAGCAGAAGCGTTGGCGGCGGAAGTACCACTTTCAGATCAGCCACTGTTGGTACGTTAAATATTCATATATAATCCATGCATTTCATGAATATGATCTCTTATAAGGCTACAATTTATACATTAATTATTGCTCAAAAAAAATGCTCCCTCGTATAGTCGTATTTTGACTAATGTCAAAGTGAAGACGGATGTAAATTTGGTACATATACATACAAGTCATTGGGTTGAGTGGTATGCTCATAAGTCATAACGAAGCAAATCATATTACTATTATTCCTTCAAATTGATATTTAAACCTTATAAAAAATTCATATTTGAATCGGATTTTTACGGAAACTATTTGAACTTGCAGCTGCTGTAGGCGACGGATTCATGGCTCGTGGGATATCATTCAGGAACACCGCCGGCCCACAAAACCACCAAGCTGTAGCATTTCGCTCTGGCGCCGATCTTTCAGTACTCTACCAGTGCAGTTTCGAAGGTTACCAAGACACCCTTTACGTCCATTCCAACAGGCAATTCTACCGGCAATGCAATATCTACGGAACAGTTGATTTTATCTTTGGAAATGCCGCCGCTGTCTTACAAAATTGCAACATTTATGCCAGAAAACCACCAAACAAGGTCAACACGGTCACCGCCCAGGGAAGAACCGATCCCAACCAGAACACAGGAATCTCCATCCATAATTCTAGGATCACGGCGGCTTCCGACCTGAAACCGGTTCTTGGTTCAGTCACAACATACCTAGGAAGACCATGGAAAGAATATTCTAGGACAGTAGTCATGAAAACATATCTGGATAACCTTATTACTCCGGTAGGATGGATGCCCTGGAACGGAAACTTTGCCCTTAATACTTTGTACTACGGCGAATATGCTAACACCGGCCCTGGCTCATCAACCGCCAGACGGGTGAAGTGGAAGGGTTACCGGGTTATCACAAATCCGGCAGAAGCATTGAGGTTCACCGTTGGAAGCTTCATTGCTGGAAATTCGTGGCTGAGAGGTACCGGTGTGCCATTCACTTCCGGGCTCTGAATCGTACCATGGCCATTCATTTATTAATTTATTAATTTATTTTCTTTTGTATATCAAACAAATAACTATGTCTGAATCATTTCATTTTATTCCTAGGGACAAAAGTTCCATGAATGATTACATAATATACATTGCATATTTTTCCATTTCGAATCTCTTATAAATCTAAGTAAATGAAGATATATTATTAGTTTTGTGTAACACTTTCATATTTATAAAGAGACGTTCTGAATAATTTTACATGTGCGATGCAAATACCAAACAAATGAGCGGGATGTCACTGAATCGATAGGTACTTACTGATCATATTTTGTTTTTAAAATAATAAAATTTATGAAGCTCTAGAAACATAAACTGATAATGCATTTCGGCCAGAGCATACTAGAGATATATAAACTCTGAAGAGAAAATTTCAAATAAGAGCACCTTACGGTAAGGGCAAGTTAAAAAGAGATCGATTTCTACAAAATTGATGGTTATTATACAATTATTTTATATATTTGAGTTATTTATGTTTGACCCTGATGTTTTTATACTTGACTTTGATCTTTTATTTCGTTTGATTTTATTTCGTTTGATCTTTTAGGTTTTGGGCATGATGTTTTCATTTGACTTAATATTTTGGGTTTTGGGTAATATTTTTCACTTTATTTACTTGATCTTTTATGTTTTTTTGTCTAAATAATTAAAATAATTGTATAAGAACCCCCAATATGATAGAATATGGTCTCTTTTAACCATGCCCTTACCGTAAGGGACCTTACAATTCAACTTTAAAATACACTTACTGTTTGCTATTTGCTATTCAGAAATGAATAGGCTACTGGATAACAATATATTGCTGCATGTTTTTAGGGAAGTTAATACAGTAGCTGACTTGCTACTTTTTCTCTACAAAACACTATCTCTGGTCCTATCTCAACTATGCCTGATCATGTCAATGCTCTTGTTCAACTAAATTCTATCCCTAGTATAAGAGTTCTGAGCCAATAGTACTGGTACTGCTGAAAGTTTCTCTCATGACAGGTACACAATTGGAGCTCACAATGCAAATGGAGCCACTCTGGAGGCCTACTGAAGTCATCTGTGAAAGCTTTTGAACCCACTGCTATCCCTTTCTGTAAAGTACAGAAGATCACATAAAGCTCACCTCAAACGACAGCATCCCTCTCTGTAAAGCTCAGAGGATCACAATGCAGAAGACTATGCTGGAGATTTTAAGAATATGATAAAAGAAAACCATAGGTTGATCTGTGTTTCTCTGTGGTCTCACTTTGACTCACTAACAAGCAAGTGGTTGCTCTTTATCTTAATCTTAATCTCACTTTTCCTATATAGAATGAGTTTCCTCTGCAAACTCATTCTTTTTTATGGCATTTTTTGGCCTGTGTAGTTACTTTCTACACAAAACAGCTCCTCCTGAGGCTGTTTATTCCTTTCTTTTCATGTCATTCCTTTTTCCTATGCCTCTATGGCTAGGTTTCTTAGGTTTCTTAGATTTTTATTTTTCAATCTACAAATATGTAAATACTATTATATTTCTTTATTTTTCAAGGCTTGGGAAAGCCAATATACACCCCACCTACGGTGGTGGGTTGCTAAAAAAAAACTTTAAAATACACTTCAGAAATAATAAAGGTGAAAAATGTAATTTGATAGTTGTATGTATGATTCTCCAACCGCTCCTCGTTGACTATTTGTGCAAACTTTTTTATAATATTCAAATTCCAAAAGTGACATACGAACCAAACGCCAAATTATTTGACCAATGTTTAAAATGCCAAACTGTTACTCCAATCTACTCCATCCGTCCTCAAATAAATGTCCTACTGAAATTGTTCATTTTTTTCACACCATGTTTGACCATTAATAACTTTAACGGTTTTTCTAACGAGTGCCCCAGGGCACTCGATAACCATGGAATATTTTGTGTGAATCCGTGTATTATATGAGTATTTGTGCATGGTTAATGACTACGACTGCATTGGTAATATAAATTCATCTTTTGATTAATTCTCCCTCGATCATCGAAATGGTTCCATCAATACTCATTTAAATCATTTCCCTCTATTAACATTTTACATTTTACAAATTTCCATCCAAAATTCTAAATACATCACCGACGTACCACTGTATATTCCTGGTTGTATATCATAAACGCTTGTTTTTCCAAATCGCTTTCTTCATACCACTACTTTTGTCATTTCGGATTAAAAATAAAAGGTTAGAATTTAAATGGACATCTTAGGATGTGAAAGAAAGATATCCATGTTTCACATTTATCTGCAACTCCATAATACATATTATTTGTCTCACATTCAATTCTCCCTCCCTCAATAAAAGTATATGTTCCTCATGTTCTTTCGTTCATTGTATGATAAGATGGAAGGAAACGTACCTCCTTGTGAGATAGCAACCCATGATTATAGTCGGCCATGAATTCAGTAAGATGCCATTCTTCAATTATACGTATTATCATATCGTATATATTTGAATTCTAACCTTTTATTTTTAATCCGAAATGACAAAAAATAGTGGTATGAACAGAGCAATTTGGAAAAACAAACGTTTATGATACGTACCAGAATATGCAGTGGTACGTCGGAAATTTGTAAAATGTAAAATGGTAATAGAGGTAAAGGAATTAAATGAGTATTGATGAACCATTTCGATGATCGATGAGAATTAATCGAAAGATGAATTTATACTGGCAATGCAGTCGTAGTCATTAACCATGCACAAATACTTATATAATACACGGATTCACACAAAATATTCCATTGTTATCAAGTGCCCTAGGGCACTCGTTAGAAAAACCGAATTGAAAAAGGTGGTTGGACCATGTAGTGTAAATATGCACGAATAGAATATTAATTGGGGAGAGCCTTATATTTGATTTGATATGCATTAAAGCTGAGAGAATTAAAGTTAGTTTGGTCTGTATCGATCGATACTATAGTTTGATTTTTATTGGGAAGTTTTCCTCTTGGTGCTACTTGTATATACGAATCTATCTGTTTTTTGTCTAAGAACAGCTCCTAAACCGAATTTGGATAAATAAATTTATTTGATTAGTTTAGAGTTATATAAACCATGTTAGATTTAGTTTTCTGTTTACTTCTAAAATGTCTTCTTTTACATATAATTTATGATACAAATACATAAAATGTATGAGCAAAAAATTACTTTATATCAAGTAGCGAACGAAATATATCTTGATTATTATTTTATTTTTGAGTTGGTGGCTTCTGATTAATTAGAGCTCATCACATATATACTTCTTTCTTCTCTTCAACTTGCATAAATCTCGTCATGTATATGTTAATTTTTTTAAAACAAATTCTCAATTGAGGTATGTCTGACCAATGCGCTTAATATGTAAAAAATAGTCTTAAAAGTAAGAAGATTGAACATGAAAGTGAAAATAAAATAAAATTATTCACTGAATAATCATGTTTATTATGTAAAAAGATTGAAAGTAAGATGATAAACATATTTATGTCTGGTCTCAATTGAGACTGATCTCACGCAGTGGCGGAACCAGAAAAAATCTTTGGTGTGGGGCTAATTTATAATTTCCATTGAGGGTTAATTTGTGTTTTTTTTTAAAAATTTAGGTGTTAATTTGATTTTTTTTAATTTACCAATTTTTAATTTTCTGATTTCAGTGGAGACCTTCTAAAAAGTTTTTAGGTGAACCGAACTTTACATTTGGCTGGCCCCGATGCTTATATATAAGTGATTTAGATAAATTAAGTTAAGCTCTCAAATATATTATATTTGAGAGCTTTTTGGAAGGACGTTTAGACATTTAACTGTTACTCCTCCGTCCCACATTAATCTTTATAGAATTATTTTCACCCACGCCAATGCAGATGTTTGACTATAAATATCTTTAGTTATATGTATTGGCATATAAAAAATAAAATATTTAAATAATATATGTTATGATGAATCTAGTGATATCACATATGGTATTAATATTAACATATTTATTCAAATATGTGGTCAAAATTTAAAAGCAAATAGTGTCAAATAGTTAAGTGTGAAGTTTAATACGGGACGGAGGGAGTAGCTGTTAGCAAATTTTATCAGCTGTTAGCGGATTCTATTAGTTGTTTTGACAAGCGGTTTGCCTAGCGTTTTGTATATGAGTGTTTGTCAAATAAATATTAGCTGATAGCTGTTTCATTACGTTAAATGACTGAAGTAGACATTAGTACAATTCATTATTAATTATTTTTTGAAGTGTGTTGCTTGTTTATCGAAAACTATTTTCACTTATATGTTATTTATTTTATGATATTTGTTATTTAATTAATTAATTTTATAATACACCTACATTTATTTAAAAAATTATTTTAGTATTAAAATACTTGAAAGTTTTATATAAGTATATATGGTGTATACTGGACTAAAATACCGTTAGCCCAAACACCATTAATCAAACGGCCCAACAACACAATAGAGGCAAACAAACCGAATGGCCCAAAGAGCAACCATCACACGATCTCAGTAGTGGCGAGAGGGAATCGCGGAGAATGAACATGAACATGAAAGCCACATACGGTTGAGAGGGTGAGGCCCGAAAGAAAGGGAACAGGAGATCTCATGCCTGGGATATAAAAAGGAGATCATAAAGAAGAGAAGGTAAGCATTCTAAACTAAGGTCTTGATATTATCCCCGGAGCCATACTAACTTAGACATCGGAGGTTTAATCCCGAATACATTCCGGGATCTGTTTCAGGGCATCCGGCGACGAGTCCTTCTGGCGATCAAGTTGTAAGCACCGTAGGTGAAGCATGATCATCCACAACATTGGCGCCGTCTGTGGAGATCGAACCCACGACCACAACATTTGTTACACCAATAATAGAGTCTACTTTCTAAGAACATATTATTCAAAATACAAAATACAGATAACATAAAATCTAAAGATTCTATGAAAAACTATTATTATCACGCACATTGAGCAGGGGAGATTCGGTAACTACTGGAACTCGTCCACCAGATGACACATGGGAAGCTCCAAAATTTTCCTGATTAGAAGGCCCTGCCTCAGAATTGTTGACATTCGCCAAAGAGGTGTCCTCATGAGCAGCGGGAGGATCCTTGGAACACCATCGGTGCATGCATCAATATTACAATTGCGAAGCTCTTGAATAGTAAGAGGAGTCTCCATTTGCTTGAATTCCTCACAGAGATCGAATATATACCCATCATCGTGAATCTTGGTATTAAACGATACATTCGCCTTCTCGCTAAAAGCCTCAATCGTCTCATTCAAGCGCTCATCACTCATCCACTGAATTTGGGAAGGATCAGGGAACTGATCCTTTAGAGTACGGTAGCCTACCCATCCGCCCAACTCTTTCCCACAAGCAACCATGGAAGAAAAGAAATCATAAAAGGATTGAGTTTTCACCATATAGTTCATAAATGCTGCTTGATATCCCGAATTCAAAGCGCCATGTAGCTTATGATGATTCAATTCACCTAAAGCCTTATCCCTACTGGCATTTGCATCAGCGATCAACTGATCCTTCTTAGCCATCTCAGCACGAAGGGTGGCAACCTCATTATGGTGAACCCTTTCCCGCTCAGAATAAGTTTTAAAACAGACAAAACCTTGTTGAGAACAAGGTTGGAAACTTCCCGAACCTACAAATAGGAATGAAAAAGCATAAACATACATTGCAATAAGTTAAATCATATTAAAACACATGAAAATATATACTCACAACTATGACCGAATCCTCCAAAGGATATTCATCCAATTCTTCCATAAGAGAGCCAGGGCGAAAAGGACCAGTAATAGGAACTTCTAGTTCAAACTCAGGCTCATACTTGACCTTCTTTCCTCCATCCTCCGAAGAGCTCTCTGACTTTCGCTTAAAATGCTTAACAGATGGTTCACCAGATGGAGAATTCTTCCCAGTCTCATCTGTAACTCCTTTCTTTGGAGTTGCAACATCAACTTTAGGAGAAACAATAGACTCCGAAGGCATTAGAGCCTCATTAGTCTTGAAAGCCACACCAAAATCAAAGGACACGGGAGTTGAAGCAATATTCCTCATATCTGCAAAATAAGCAATTACACAATTACCATCGACACCATCAAACAAAATCCTACTAGTGAGTCAATATATTTACAAATAAACATGTTAAAAAAAACCAAATTTTTTTTTACAAATTACCATCGAACCTCAGACATTTTCTTCTCTGCTGTAAATCTCCTTCGAGACAAGCAACCGGGCGAGACTCCACCTTCTTCTCCGATGCCTTGGAAACGTGGTGAGCTATTGAAGTTGCGAATCGGAAAACCCTGAATGAAATTCAGCATTGTCCTACAATAAGCTTATGGTAGGACGAATGATAGTTAATGTGTAAACTAGATTTGTTTGTGTGGTTCATAGTTTTGTTTATCATAAAATGTGTTCACGTGTAAATGAAATAATAAATTTAGAAAGGTAAACAAAAATATGAAACATACAAACAAATGTAATAAACACATGAACTATCATTTGTCCTAACAAAAGCTTATGGTAGGACGATCTCAACCAAGACATTTTCCATTCAGTGAAAGCTTGAAAATTTGTCAAACAGATTACTTATTTAATCCATATATAGAAGTTGTAACTTGTACTCCTAGCTACATAAGTATTATATATATATATATATATATATATATATATATATATATATAATTATGGATATGAGTCATAAGTCGTCTTTTAAGAGGGGAAAAAAAACAGATAAACAAGGATAAGCTCAGAGTCAACTGAAGACGCAATGATCATGATGAAGCTAGTTTGGCACCTTGGCCAGGCGCCACCCCGCCGAGTTGAAAACTTCTCCAATATGGCTTCTATTAAAATCACAAAATATTCAGAAAAAAACGAAATAAAATATGGTTTTGTTTGCGTTTTATCACAAAATAATGTTACTAGCAAGAATCAAATGACGACAGCAAGAGAGTGACGCGTTGCGTGGTTGCGTTTATTTTTACTGAAATAATTTCCAAATATGATATGTAGTCAACTCTTTATTTCGTTGAATATTACGTTTTGTTTTCAAACCCAAGAAAGCCACCTTTAATTTTAATTTCAGGTTCCTAATATCAGAGGCACAAAATAGATTATTGAATCTTCAACACCTTATATTTCCTCAACTATATATGAACGTACCCAAATGCATCTTTTAATTATACAAAAATATCCACTTACGTACACAAATTGTCATATGAATTCAGATTGGAATTTAGGCAGATTTGATATTTTATAATTTTATACAGATATATTAGAGATTAAATTATACTTTAAAAATATATCATTCGTGTAATTAGATAATTTACTAGAAATTTCTCGTCAATCTGTCTAAACTTTAAGATGAAACACGAGAAACTTTCCCATCCACTTATTCCCTATAAAAAATATATATACTTTCAGTTAAATCATTACTAATCGATACATATAAGCTATTTGAATTGGACAAAGACCGGCCATATTATTGATTCCTTACTTTGATGATAGTTGTATTGCCTAAAATTGTAATCCTCAATATGTCCAGTTATATATATTTGCACACATAGTGTATATGAAACAAAATTATATATAGTTCTACTTAAATATGAAACAAAATTATAGTATCCTTTATTATATATAGTAGTAAAAATAAAGACTGTATTTTATAAAACTTTACGGATATAAATAGAACCTGGTGAAATTGATCAAATTATAATTAGCTGAACAAAAATGAATTGAATTACAGTTAAAGCCTAACTCATATTTGACCATTGATAGACTATTTAAAATCTAGTGGGATATATAAGAGACATAAACATTTAAAAAATATAAAAATAGACTAAAAGGATGTATATGCTATGAACTTAATTGAGGTCAATATTATTCTTCACCCCAAACTTAATTTGTAGCTCTTATAAATAGTCTGCAAACTATGCACACCAAAACATCAATCCACCAAAACCTTGAAAATCAAGCCATTTCATCTTCAGCTCAACAAAATCCACAGAAATGGCATTTCCTAGGTCAAATATCCTAGTACAAGTTTTAGTCCTAGCAATACTATTTGCTGCTACTGCTTTTTCCGCAAACATCAATCCTTCCAGCGTACAATCCTACTGTGATAAAACTCCAAACCCTCAACCGTGCAAATATTTCCTGACCGCCGATCCCAAGTACAGCCAATACTCCGTCAAAGATAGCTCCGATTTCTTCCAAATATCGACCAATCTCGCCCTGACCCGGGCCGAACGTGCCCAAGCGAACACCCTCAACCTCGGCCCGAGATGCCGGAACAAGCTCGAAGAGGCTGCATGGAAAGACTGTGTCAAGCTTTACGACATCGCGATTCAGAATATCAAGGACACCGCCGACCCGAACGTGAAATGCACCGCCGCGGACTCACAAACGTGGCTGAGCGCCGCCATGACGAACATGGAAACGTGCCGGCAAGGGTTTGAGGAGCTTGGTGTGGATAATTTCATGTTGCCTATGATGAATAACAACGTTACTAGCTTGGTTAGTAACTCGTTAGCCATAAATAAGGTTGGCTACACCGAGCCGGACTACAAGTCGGGCTTTCCGGAATGGGTCCATATCCATGACCGGAAACTCCTTCAGGCAGCTGCTCCGCGAGCTAATATTGTGGTGGCACAAGATGGGTCTGGAAACTACCGGACTATTTCTCAAGCTGTTGCCGCCGCTTCGAAGCGAACCGGCACGGGCAGATTCGTCATTTACATCAAGGCCGGAACTTACAGGGAGAACGTCGAAGTTGGAAAAGGACTGAAAAATATAATGTTTCTCGGGGATGGTATCGGAAGAACCATCATCACCGGAAGCAGAAGCGTTGGTGGCGGAAGCACCACTTTCAATTCAGCCACCGTTGGTAAGTCAAAAAACAAAAACCAGAAACAATTTGGTTTATTAATTCGTTTTAATTTGGTTCCTTGAAAAATATGGAAACCGATTCAGTAGGTATATATATGCACACATATATAAAATAAATTCTTGCTCTGAAAATGGAAACGGATATATATAGTTGGTAAATATGAACATATATATGGTCCAACTCCAACAATGCAAAGTGGAAATGTATCTGAATGAATATAATTAAGTGCGTTACACGTACATGTTATACTAAAAACATATTAGGTACAGTACCATACAATTGCGTTTTAAATTATACAACTTCAAAATATAAATTGAATGATTTCACAATCAGTGGTTTTTATATCATATATTAATGTAATATTATGTAAAATATTTGCAGCCGCGGTTGGTACAGGATTCATGGCGCGCGGTATAACATTCAGAAACACCGCGGGCCCACAAAATCATCAAGCAGTTGCATTCCGATCAGGTGCCGATCTCTCGGTACTCTACCTGTGCAGCTTTGAGGGCTACCAAGACACTCTCTACGTCCACTCTAATAGGCAATTCTATCGACAGTGTGATATTTATGGAACCGTCGACTTCATTTTTGGCAACGCGGCCGTCGTGCTACAAAACTGCAACATTTATGCCAGAAAACCACCGAACAGGACAAATACCCTCACTGCTCAGGGAAGAACTGATCCTAACCAGAACACCGGAATCTCCATCCACAATTCCAGGGTTACCGCGGCTTCCGATCTTAGACCAGTTCAGGGTTCGGTCACCACATACCTGGGAAGACCGTGGCAGAAATACTCGAGAACGGTTTTCATGAAGACGTATCTAGATAGCCTGATAACTCCAGCAGGATGGATGCCCTGGAGCGGAAACTTTGCCCTAGATACACTCTACTATGGCGAATACGCCAACACTGGCCCTGGTTCATCAACTGCCAGAAGAGTAAAGTGGAAGGGATACCGGGTGATTACCAACCCGGCTGAGGCGTCAAGGTTTACCGTCGGGAGCTTTCTTGCTGGAAATTCTTGGTTGCCAGCTTCCGGTGTGCCATTTACTTCCGGCCTCTAATTCCAGCATCGTTTGTTCTTTTGTATATGAAGCCATTGTCTTCGAATAATTTCCTCTTGTTTTGGGAAGCAAAAAGTTCCACCGAATACCTCTAAATTAGATCGATATTGTTGATATGTACATTTGTATCATGAAATAAAGTTCAATGTTATTTTTTCCTTCATGCTTTACAAAGTTTTCAATCCATTACATCATGCACGAAGAAAACAAATTTAGTTAACAATTAATAATAAGCTCACTAGAAATAAGTATCAAAGACGGCCGCGACTATGGCTCATTCTTTTAAGCAAATATTGAGATGCATTCCAATTCCATTTCAAGAATATATATATGATATGATATGATATTATATTTTGTAACATGTATTTTTAAATAACAATTTTAATTTAACATAGTAATACGTAATTATAATGTTATTAGTGATTAAACATGAAAATTATGAAATAAATGGTTAATGTATATTGATGAAAAGCATAATTGGTAATTAATGAAAATTATATCATGAAAGTAAGCTGAGGTCGTAAAATATTTTTACATGGAAGACTAAATTGTATCTTGAAATTTTCCACGGTCATGATTCTTTTGTAGAGAAAAAAAAAATGAAAATTGGCTATTTCAATGCCTTTCATAATTACATTTGATTAATGATAAAAGTAATCCAGTTGAACCATTATTGATTTGGATAAAATATATATATATATATATATATATATATATATATATATATATATATGTGCGTCACTTATAAGACATTTGCTGGTATAATTTACGTGTTCGGGAAATAAAAGGTTAGTTAACGTTAATTATTATATAATTAAAGTCATCACACACCAAACTTCATTCCTCACGCACGCCACTAAATTCTATTGAAATTTAACGTGATTCCTTTTAATTCTGTTCTGATCACACATACTCTCTAATATAACAAAAAAAATATTTTCTTAAAAGGTGCTTTCTCTCTAAAATCGCTTTCCCAGGGTTTAGAGCGATTGTAAGGTTTCCTCTCTTTTTCTCCGGCGAAAGCTTGTGCGGCGATCAGAGTGTGTGGTGTAAGGACTGGTACGGCGGCGATCGATCGGATTTGGGCGGCGATCGATCGGATTTGGGCATCGATCGGATTTGGGCGGTGATCGATCGGATTTGGGCGGTGATCGGATTTGGGCGGCGACTGGACTGGTCTGTGCGGCGGCGACTGGTCTGTGCGGCGGTGAAGGATTTGTGCGGCGGTTAAAGTTCTGTGCTTTTTGTTATTTCGTAAAGGATTTGTGTTTTTTCGCTAAAGAGTTGTGCGGCGACTGGTCTGATTCAGCGACTGGTCTGATTCGTTAAGGATTTGTGAACCTAATTTACGGTGTCATCATGAGCAACCTGGAGAAGTTAGAGTTGTAGTACGGGAAGATGAAGTTGACGGCGGCAGAAAGCAAGCCTGTATCGATGGCAGGCTTGCCGGAGGAAGAAGTAGGTCTGGACCGAATTTTGGTGGCGAAGTTGTTTGCGCCTCGGCGCATACCGCATGAAACGATCCAGTCAGTGTTTCAAGGTGTATGGGGTTTGCGTAACTTGTTAAAATGCAGTACACTGCACGACAACGTATATCAGATTGAGTTTCCGGATGCGGCTTCAAAGGCTAGGGTTTACGGCAACCAGCCTTGGCTATTTGATGATTATCTGCTAGCACTGAAAGAACCTTACCCAGGGTTAGTTGGATCGGAAGTGGTATTCAATACTGCTCCATTTTGGATCCATGTCCATAAGGTACCAAGGGATAAGCTTAACTTTCCCGCGGCAGAGAGGATCGGGAACGCGATCGGAGGCTTTCTGGATGTTGAGAAGGACTCCGATGGGCGCCTGATTGGAAAGTACCTTCGTATGAGGTGTGAAATTGACATAACAAAGCCTTTTAAGAGGGCTCAAGCTCTGGATGATGTCCCCTATGAATTACTGCTGCAGTATGAGAAGATGCCGATCCTGTGTGAATTTTGCGGCATACTGGGACACAATAGAAAGGATTGCAATGCTCGGTGGGAAGCTCCGGTGGAAGACAGAGACGAAATTCGTTACCCAGAGGCGATGAAAATGCCACCATATCAATCGCCTTTTACAAAGCCATGGCAGAGGAGGGGATGAGGTCAACGGAATGGGGGAACGAGCAACGCATGGATCCAGGACTACAATGGCCAAGGTAGCGGTTCTCAGCAGCTCCGGAAGGATCCCACGATGATGAGAATAGAAAACAATCCTGGACGTGAGTCGCGGGATGATACGTTAAGAGCACTGGTCAAAAAGGATGGAAAAGAGCTTATCCATCAAGCCCGTCAGCAAGGTCTTCAGTTGACAGAGAGACTCACGTTGGAGGCGTACAGAAGAGCAAGCGAAAGGGGGGATGAGATAATAGAGAATGAACCGTTGGTTGCTGATATTATAGCTAGGCTCAAAAGGGATTTAAACAAGCCTAACAAAGAAATTGTGAATGTGGAGCTAATTCCAAACCCTGACTGGGTCTTCGCTGCTATAGAACAGCAAAAAGGTAGAGACGAGGAACTGGTCCGTTTTCAAGAGGAGGATGGTGATAACATGACGGTCAATACAGAACGAAGTGATGTCAGGCAGAGTGATGAGAATATAGAGAGGCCGATGGTATTCTGTGCGAACGGAAGGGTGGAGCATAATAGTGTGCAACCTATGAACGCCTTAGCTAGAGTGCCACTTAGCCCGATGCTAAATGATGTTGCAGTAGAATTTGATACACCAGCTCGGCTTCATGTCGCTGAAATTGCTAAATCGCGTAGAATGAAAAAGGCTCCAACTGGTAAGCCGAAGGCGAATACGAAGAAGATAATTGAAGCATTAAAGGGGCACAGTGATCTGGCAAGAACGGCAATGGATAAGCTAACACCGAGTGTGGGGATAAGGAAACCGAGAAACCTCAGGTCAGTAAAGCGAAGGGCGAGAGAGAGGCACTCTGCGCCTGTGGATGATGAAGTGAATGTGGTGATCAACGAGGAGGGGTCGGATTCAGTGAAAAGGGGTCCAAAAAGAAAACTGGAGCTGGAATATCCAGACGTGGAGATCATGAAGAAGATGAGGCAGGATGAGGAAAGCACTATTACAGTCTCTACCGTGGCAGGTATTGGCAATGAATAGGCAGTGACTGGCGATGAAGCCTAGTTCTGCCAAGGCCAATAAATATCTTAAGTTGGAACTGCCGAAGGCTTTCAGGCCCGGGTCGGGGAGCTCAGGCAGTTCAGGAGTTGTGTACTATTGTACGCATGAAAAAACCTTTACTTTTATTTTTGTGTGAGACTAAGTGTTCTGGTGTGGAGATTGAGAAAATAAAAAATAAGTTGAATTACTTTGGTGTGTTCGAGGCATCGAGAGGTCAATCTGGTGGCCTTGCGTTTTTATGGCGCAAAGATGTAGTAGTTAATTTGAAGCTCATTTCTTTTCGTTTTATTGATACACATGTTATGATGCTGGATCAAGAGATAAGGGTCACGGGCATTTATGGGGAGCCTAATGTTGCAAAAAGGAGACAATGGTGGGAAACATTCAAGCAACTAGATAGAAACCCCAATATACCATGGCTGTGTTTTGGTGACTTTAATGAGGTACTGGCGCAAGATGAAGCAATAGGCGCCAGACCGAGAGCGGAATGGCAGATAGATGCGTTTAAAGATGCATTGGATCATTGTAGCTTGTTCGACATGGGATACAGTGGACCGACGTTCACCTGGAGCAGGCTTGCTAAGGAGCCAAACACGAAGCGGAGCAGACTAGATAGGGCAACATGTAATCAAGGATTTTATGATCTTTTCCCTTGGTCGTCAGTTATCACGATGGCCATGGTACACTCGGATCACCTGTGCCTGCTTATCCAACTCAGAACGCGAGATAGCAGAGCCAATAGGCAACGAAGGAAAAGAGGATTCCGGTTCGAAGCAAAGTGGATCAAATCTGAAGCGTGCGAAAAGACCGTGGAGGATAACTGGAACCTGAGAGGGGCTGACATAATAAAGAGAATGGAGAACTGTGCGACGGGGTTGAGGCGGTGGAGTAAGGAGGCGTTTCCGATTGTTTCCAAGAGGCTCAAAGAAATCCGAAAATCATTACAGGAGCTAGAAAAGGGAGATATTGATGATGAGGTAATTGAAAGGATCAAGGGGCTGAGGAAGGAGTATGATTTCCTGCAGGATGCTGAATCAGTACAGTGGAAACAGAGAGCTAAGCAGCACTGGCACAAGGAAGGAGACAGAAATACGCAGTTCTTCCATAGATGGGCCACTAAGAGGAGAAGCTCGAATCAGATTATCGGACTCAGGGACACAGACCACGAACTGAAAAAAGATGACATTAGCATGGAAAGAATAGTGTTGGACTATTTTGGAGGGCTATTTTCGACATCAAACCCATCTAAGGAGAATATGGAGCATGTGTTGAGCTGAATGTAGAAAAGGGTAACATCAGAGATGGGAAATTCTCTAATCCGATCATATACTGCGGTGGAGGTAGAGAAAGCAGTCAAACAGATGCATCCATACAAGTCGCCTGGACCTGACGGTATGAGTCCTGTTTTCTTTCAGAAATACTGGCATATAGTGAAAGTTGAGGTTGTTGATTTCGTGTTAAAGTTTCTGAATGAGGGTGTATTCGACCCGAAAGCCAATTTCACCCACATTGTCCTATTACCGAAAGTGGAGAAACCGGAACTGATTACTCAGTTTAGGCCTATCAGCCTCTGCAATGTGGTGTACCGAATAGCATCTAAAGTCGTGGCTAACAGACTTAGACCGATTATCCCTAAAGTTATTTCGGAATCGCAGTCGGCTTTTATACATGGGAGACTTATTACAGATAATGTATTGGTGGCGCATGAATTCCATCACTCGATGAAAGGAAGAACAAAAGGGAAGCTGGGGCATATGAGTGTGAAGTTAGATATGAGCAAAGCCTTTGACAGAATAGAATGGAGCTTCGTCATAGGAGTCTTAAGGAGTATGAGCTTCCCGGAGCCGTTTGTTCAGTTAATCGAGAGATGCTTATCGACAGTGGCATTCTCCTTCATCTTGAATGGAAGCGAGCTGGGGCACTTGCAACCTCAGCGGGGAATACGACAAGGGGATCCGCTTTCACCGTACTTATTTATAATATGTGCGGAGGTTTTTTCGATGATATTGACAGATTTGAGAGCAGTAGGAAGGATCAAGGGGATTGGAGCAACGATGAGGGGCCCGAAGCTAACGCACCTCTTCTTCGCGGATGACACGCTATTATTCGGAGAAGCAACTAAGGATGAAGCTAAATATCTACAATGGGCGATTACAGTATTTGAGGAAGTATCGGGACAGAGAATCAACACAGACAAGTCAGGGGTCTTATTCAGCCCAAACACATCGGCTACAGCCAGGGCGAAGATTTGCGAGACACTGAAGATACCAGAAGTGGAGACGCATGGCAAATACTTAGGGCTACCATCGGATATTGGTCAAAAAAAGAGGCAAATTTTTCAGTATATCAAGGATAAAATACGAGCTAGGCTGGATGGTTGGAGCGAGAGGAACTTATCGAGAGCAGGCAAGGAAATCCTAATCAAGTCGGTACTTCAAGCAATACCGAGCTATGCAATGAGCTGCTTCAAGCTACCAGATACTTTGTTGGAGGAGATACGTATCATTATATGTAAGTTCTTTTGGGGAGGGGAACAAGACTCGAGAGGAAAGATACAATGGGTTACTTGGCCTAAACTCACTCGATCGAAAAGCAAAGGAGGACTGGGATTTAGAGATTTGAAAGCCGCGAATGTAGCACTACTAAGCAAACAGGCGTGGAGGATGCTAACGAATCCGAGCTCGCTAATAGCTCGAGTCTTCAAGGATAAATATTTCTCGAATGGCACAATAATGGAGGCTGCTGAAGGAAGTAAACCATCAAATGCTTGGAGGGGAATTTGTGATGGAATTCGAGCGCTGAAACTAGGATGCCGGAAACACGTGTGCACGGGCGAGACGATAAGTGTAACGCAAGATCCGTGGATACCGACGACCTTGAACTTCAGAATTCGAGATCCGGATACAGTGAGTGGTGACATAAGACTGGTTTCGGACCTAATTGACGCTAATACTGGAAGGTGGGATGTAGAAAAGGTGCATGCAAACTTCAACACAGATGACGCAAGAGACATTCTGGGCATGCAACTTCGAGGACAAATGGGACCTGACAAATGGAGATGGCACCACGGGCCGAATGGGAACTTCACTGTGAAATCAATGTATCACTGTTTGAAGGAAGATAACCGATCAAAATTCTTTCATAACCAAAATTTTGGGATGCTGGATGTAGATGAGAAATTTTGGAAAGTGTTATGGAAGATGAGGATACCAGCTAGGGCAAAGCACTGTGCATGGAGGTTGTGTATGGACTCACTCCCTACAGCGGAGAATCTAAGGGCCAGGACGTTACAAATTGCTTTGAATTGCCAACTCTGCAATATAGAGGATGGGACAACTCGGCACTTGTTTTTCGATTGTGAATACGCACGTCGGGTTTGGCGCACGCTAGGGATGGAAGCAATTGTAGCAGCAAGCCAAAGAACCAGAAGAGATACGTGGTTCAGGAAACTGCTAAAGGATAGCGCGGATGGCACGAGAGAGTTAATAGCAATGGCCGTGGACGGTATATGGTTTCAACGAAATAATAAGTTGTTTCAGGACAGAAACTCGAGCGCAGACCAGCTAGCTGCTTCGATAATCACTGCCCTACATAGCTTTGAAAAGGCGAATAACTGGCCGGAGAGAGCTTCAGAAGCATTAGACATCGGAAACATACTCAAGCCACCAGCTGCGGGTAACCGGATTTATTTTGATGCAGGCCTTAAAGATAGTATCGCAGGTCTAGGAATAGTTGCAGTAGATGGGGGAGGAGGTTTCGTAAGAGCTGTTGCACATCGCAGAGCTGAAATTCGAGAACCGGTGTACGCCGAAGCTCTAGCCTTCAAGCAAGCCATCATGCTAGCTGGAGAACTTCACTGGAAAGACGCAGTGATTGTTGGAGATGCCCTTAATCTTATCCAGATTATACAAGGCGATGTTGTGAGTCCACTGAGTTGTGAGGCAGTAATCGATGATATTAGATCAGATGTCGCGCGTATTGGAATGATCAGGCCTTGCTGGATACCAAGAACAGAGAATACAGATGCATATATGGTAGCTAGATTTGCTAGGACTAGTGATCTAGAGGATGTAACCTGGGACTCTATCCCAGAGTTTCTTTTGTCAAACGTTGTTGGACGTTTTCCAACACCTTGAGATGATATAAGACTTTCCTTTTCAAAAAAAAATATATTTTCTTAGAATTTTTTAAAATTATTATTGGCCAAGTTTCACAAATGTCAATCCATTTATCTTATCCACCCAAGATTTTTGTACTAATTTTTTTCCAAACCTTAATTTTTTATGATTGCTTGAGAATATGTACTAAATAAGATTGATGCGACCGATTCAAAAGCAAGGATTTACAAAGATTTATTAAAGGAATTTGACATTAACCACCAAACTAACTACTTGTTCGTATAATAGAGTTTAATTTGAAGGATCATTAGTCTGAATTGATTACAAGTTTAATTGTGTTGGATGGTAATATAGTTTAGTTGATAGTATAATTTTGTGTTGCTCATGAAAACCAACTATTTTATTTTTGTTGAATTTTCGGATTGGACGATCAAATGTTTCACCAGCTTCATTTGTATTATACAAACTTTAAAATGTTTTAAATAGGTAAAATTAAAACAACCAAGAAAATTTCTTACTAGTCTAGAAAGGGGAATCCGGATAACATTTAATTAGACCGATCGGGAAATAATTGCGATTTTAAGGTGTCAATTTGATACTATAATCAAGTTGTACGTAGTCAACTAATTTAACCCGCATAATTAGTCGGAAGTACGGCTAGTTACTACCACGAATGTTTTTTTTTTTGAAGCAATCAGATGATTCAAACTGTGAAAATCACACAGTAAAATTGGGGCATTTTATTTAATTGTCAAGTATAATTTTGATTTATTTTTAAATATGACCCGAGATTTTATTTAATTCTAAATTTAGAGAAATTTTTATTTACCTAATCAAGATGTACTATTCAAAACTTTGTCCAAATTTTATGTACCTTATAATTACCCTACTCAAATTTTACCTTTGTGCAACCCAAAGAAACTTCCATTAATTATATAGTATTATTTCTTCACGAAAACGATCGGTATGTTATTGTATACGTACGTTTCGTTTTCCAAATTGTTGACAAATGCTCATGTGATTTAGTTAAGTTTCTACTTTCACTCCTTTTCTTTCTTTGACGATGCCATATAGTATGAAAATATTTACGACTAGAAAAAAAATATAGTTCTAGCTTCAAAAAGTCTTTGATCGATGTTGCAATCTCAACAAATATTGCAAATACAATTTTAGTATGATATATAATATGTACTTAAAGTCATGAAATGAATGCCTCATTTACCACGTCAACTCCAGATTTCATACTTCCATTGAATTAGTAAAGCTTAAAATTGACAGTATAAAATAAAATAAACACTATATGTGACCAAAAATACTATTTGATTGCAAGTTTGGCCATCGATAACTTTATATACATTTATTAAGTAGATCTAAATTTAATATTTTTAGAAAATACGTGTTAAGGAGAATCCAAAACTATATCATACAGGAATATTATTACTCATATACTAATTCAAATCTATGGTCAAACTTGCAACATAAACTAGGATGACGTTTAAACAAAATCAGAGGTAGTACAATCAATAATGCAAGGATAAATAGACGGTTAAATTTTATTAAGGATATTAAGGAAGACTAATTGTCAACCAACTACTGAAATATATTGAATTTTATTATATTTCCACGCATGTAAAATCGACAATTCTCTTCCTTTTTATGTAAATACATGCATGATACAAATATGCACTTGTAATTTTACCCTAAAATCATAAGGGAAACAAACCCATTCCAAGTCGATCGAGTCACATCGATCCAATAGCACGAAAGGAAATTATTCGAACATTATACAAAAGAACAAACGATTAATAAATTATAACTTCACTTTGAATCATGTTTAATTAGAGCCCCGCAGTGAATGGTACTCCGGTGGCCGGCAACCAAGAACTTCCGGCAATGAAGGCTCCGGGGGTGAACTTTGCAGCGTCTGCCGGATTAGTTAACACATGATAACCCTTCCAGGTGACTCTTCTCGTCGTCACTGCTCCGGGACCGGTGTTGGCGTATTCTGCATAGTATAGAGTGTCCAGGGCAAAGGTTCCAGCCCACGGCATCCATCCTACCGGAGTGATCAGGTTATCGAGAAACGTCTTCATGTAAATGACCCTGGAATATTGTTTCCATGGCCTGCCTAGGTAAGTGGTGACCGAAGCCTGGACCGGTCTCAGGTCTGACGATGCGGTGACGCGGCAGTTGTGGATGGAGATTCCGGTGGGCATGTTCGGGTCGGTTCTTCCCTGAGCGGTGAGGGTGTTGGTTCTGTTCGGTGCGCTTCTAGGATAGATGTTGCAGTTTTGTAGCACCACGGCGCCGTTTCCAAAGATGAAGTCTACGGTTCCATAGATGTCACACTCACGGTAAAACTGCCTCATGGAGTGCACGTAAAGGGTGTCTTGGTAGCCTTCGAAACTGCACTGGTACATAACTGAGAGATCGGAGTCAGAGCGGAAGGCGACTGCTTGGTGGTTTTGGGGACCAGCGGTGTTTCTGATTGTTATTCCGCGAGCCATGAACCCGGCACCGTTGGCAGCTGCGAATAATTTCAAAAGTTATTAAAAAATGATCATATTTTCGAAAACACTATACATATAAAAATTCATGATAATAGATGTACATAAATTTGCACCAAAGATACAATCAAATATTCATTATTAAATTTATTAAGTCATGCAAAAAATTACATATTGTTAAATAAAAATAAAAAATATTAAATATGATCCAATTTATTTTCATTTCAGCTCAATTTCAAAAGAATTGATATGTTTTATCTAATTTAATCTAATAAATATAGGAAATTAATGACAAAATTGAAGTAGGGTGTAAATTTTGACCACAAATAGATGTTTCAATTTTAAGAGCAAGAAAAATAATATGTTCTGGCCGGTCATTTTGGTTTACCACGTTTAGAAAGCAAGAAACTAATTAAGTTCATGCACGATTCAACTTACCAACAGTGGCTGATTTGAAAGTGGTACTTCCGCCGCCAACGCTTCTACTCCCGGTGATAATGGTTTTCCCGATTCCATCTCCGAGGAACATAATATTCACCAAGCCTTTTCCAAGGTCAATATTCTCCCTGTAAGTTCCGGCTTTAATGTAAATGATGTAACGGCCAGTACCAGTTCGCTTCGCCGCCGCCGCGACAGCTTCCGTGATAGTCTTGAAGTTCCCGGAACCATCCTGCGCCACCACGACATTGGCGGTCGGAGCCGCCGCCTGCAGCAGTTTCCGGTCATTTGGCTTAACCCATTCCGGAAAACCGTTATCGGTCTCCGGCACGGTGAAATCAACCTTGTTGATTGCCAGCGAGTTACTGAGAACCGTGGAAACGTTGTAGTCCATGGTGTTGAACGAGCTGTAGTCAAGACCGAAATCCTCGAACCCTTGCCGGCACGTGTCCTGAAACGTCATGGCGCTGCTGAGCCAGATCTGCGAGTCGGCGGCGGTGAATTTAACGTTGGGATCGGAGGTTAGCTTGATGTTCTGGACCGTGACCTCGGAGAGATCGACGCAGTCCCTCCATGCGGCCTCCTCGTACTTGTCCTTGCACTTTGGTCCGAGGGTTAGCAGGTTTGCGTGGGCCCGCTCGGCCTGGTTCAGGGCGAAAGTGTTGGAGATGGTGAAGAAGTCGTTGCTGTCTTTAACGGTGTACGTTGTCGGACCGGTCGAGAAGGAAGCCTCGCAGGTTTGCGGGTTTGGGGTCGTGGCGCACCATTCTTTTATGCTCGACGGTTTGAGGTCGCTGCAAATGGCTGGGGCTGCAAAAAGTGCCAGGAATATGAGTACTAGGTTGTGTTTTGTCCTGGGAAATGCCATTTTTGATAAAGCCTTGATTGGAACTGAAAAGGCTTGATTTGGAAGGTTTTGGTGGAATGCTTTTTTGGTGCCCGGTTTTGAGTTTATTTATAGAAGCGGGAAAATATGGTCATGAAATATACAAATGTTGGAGGTGACTAGGGATGAAGTTTCTTTTCGGGTTATTTCAAATGACCATTGTCAAAATAACTTTTGACTTCGATTTTTAGTCCTTTTTTATCGAAAAAAATATTATGAATTACAAATTCTCAATTGAAACTTGGTCTCAAAAGTTTAATAGGTAAAACCTCAATCTTGAAAGTGAGAAGATTAACACGGAACAAGTAATGAACAGACATGAAAATGAGAATATCTATAGTATACATTGCATGATCATGCTTAATATGTAAAATATCAGACTTTGAAATTAAGAAGATTAACATGGAACAGGTTATGATGAAACATATATAAAAATGAGAATATCAACACATAATCTGTTGTGATGAAACATATATAAAAGTGAGAAAATCAACATTTGACATCTGTCTCAATTTGAACCGTCATATGGAAGATCTCGCTGGTATATATTAAAATTTTGTTAATCTATTATAAAGTTAGATCACACTTTCGTTTTAATTTTACTTTCTAAATATTACTAGTAATATTTTATTTTTAAAGTACTCAAAATTTAAAACGTACCAGCAATCATACATAACTAGTAACATCAATATATGAACTTATTAAAATAACAAGTTATAATCACTTGATAAACTTCTCATAGAATTAGACTTTCCCTTTTAGTTGATGAAGTGTTTATAGTCAATTTTTATTTCGATTTATCAATTAATTTTAGGTGAAGAAAAACCCAAAGTACAAACAGAAAATTTGTTCAACAAATGCTAAAAACTTATATGTTTCAGTTTGGTTACGGTTGTAATCAAATAATTAAACTATTACTTATCTAATAATTAACATTACATAATTGTTTGATTAATAGAAATTAGCTGAACATAGCCAGATTATATGCAATGGCCTGATATTAGTTGAAGATAGAGTACACGAACAGAAATGTATGATTAATTGAAATGACCGAATAGGATTATGCTGCTAATACCTGAATTGAAAATTCTACCAGTTGGCTCATATATAACTTTTCATTAATTACTTCTGTGATACATTTTCTATAACACTGTTTAAACGGTGGCTAAAATTCTTCGTTAATTAAGAATTAGAACTAAATACTGAATTTACAAAACACAATTGTAACTTTGTATAGGCCAAAATAAGCCATGAATTATGTAGATAAATTTTCATTTGTAAATGTTCATTTACGTCCACAAATTCTTGTATAAGGTAAATTCACAGTCCGCTTGATATTTATATAATTTAATGTTAATATTTAACAGATTATCGACGACATCAATGTAATATCATATGAACTTACTGTAAAATTGCCTTAGAGGCCACCACATTACCGGTCCTTTTAGTTACACTGTTTAATCTGTTACACTGTTAAAAAATTTATTTTTCACCTCATCAAACAAAAAGACTATCTAAAATTAAATCATAAAATGTGGAGTCAAGTTATGAACTCATATAAAAAATTTGGAGCCAAAGAGCTCTAATCATTTGGTCTTTCTTTAATTTATTTGACCGCTCTAGCTACTTGGTATTAAACAAAATAATGCGATAGATAAGTGAGTTGTTAAGGAAATTCAAGGGCTTTCGAAGACTCGATCTTCGCCTTACGGATAGACCATATATATATCTGAGATTTTAGGAAATGAAACTGAGTAGTTAGTTGACCACGACTCGTTGATAATGCTTGGGAATGACCAAACGAGTAAATAAACGCAACCACGCAATGCGTCATTGTCCTTTGCGTCATTTGATTCTTATGATTTTATTTTTTATTTTTTTGTGACTTATTGCAAAAGGAAACCTTCTGTTTCAACATTAATATACATGCTACATGTATTTGAAGGTCTCATGTGGAAGTTTTCAATAGAGTTGATATATCGATCCTGGTAAATCAGGATAATTTTTAGTATCTGATAAATTATCAAAATGTTGCTTATTATGTTTATATTATTTTTAAGCTAACAAAATTGATTTACTAATTCTAGTTGAGAACTCAATATTTTGATATGTAATGCATCATGCTTGAAAGTGATAAAATTAGCACTAATTTGCTCCAGACAAGTACGTTTTTCTCATGCAGGTCCAAATTTTTAAAAGAATGTCCAAATTATAATCAATTTATTTATGATAACGATTTCATCAAACACATAAAATACATGCCAAGTTAAATTTAGGTGATTCAAGTACTATGGTTATAATGTATTATGCTAGTTAAATTAGATGTTAGTTCTACCGTAATTGTTCTTGGACATTTCCTACTATTATAAAAGAATATGTAAAATTAATAATACATCTTCTCCTTAGATTAATACAAACCATTTACACATAATTTTTATTTTTATTTTGAAAAATTCATTCATGTTACTCGAAAACGCCCAATAACGATTACAAGTGTAATCAACATCTAATCAACTATCCTATTACAAAGCTAACTAAATCATATGCTAACCAGACTCATACCGTGTGTACTATTACAAATTGAGAGATTCAATAAAAAGCTGTAATACCGCCCTCAGGGATATAATGTTGCAACCGCGAACACCACAACCGCTTGGCAGAGAGGAGCGTCTCCCGCATCAATCACTGCGCCAATCGGGGATCTGCTACAACTGCAACACCACTAGATCCAAACCACGATCTATGTTATTCAAAGTGTAAACACCTTAAAAATCATAGATCACGAACGGAAACACGATCCACGACCTGTCCAACCAGATCAAGAACTATAAACAAAAAACATAAACCACGAACTGTCCAACCACACCGGGAACAAAAACATCGACGAATAACTAAATCATGGATTCAGCCGATCAAATCGAAAATAATTTCATTGTGTGAATTATACTTATTCAATGTAATAGAGAATTAATAAACGGAAGAGCAATTGTTCCCCATCTAATGAGGAGATGGGGAAAACATTAAAGAAGAACACGGGTTTTTTTTCTTCCGGCCGTAGGGTTTTAGTGTTTCCTCAGTTTTTGGTTCTTCGTATTTACACATAATTAATTAGTACGTACTATTAGGATCTAAAGCCTGTTAGGAAAGCTGATTTACCTAAATTTAGGCTCAAATCAACATCTCCTTCCTTCCACTATTTGATGGTTCAAATTAAATTTCGTTAATTTCCATTGTATCATATATGCTCCCATCTAATTAATAACGTACTTTTCAAGTAATTTATAATGTTCCTAACAGCTTCCTTTTGCTGGATTATTTTAATATTCAGGGCTCAAATTGAGAAGACAAATTCTCAATTAAGATCTGTCCCAATCAATTTTAATGTATAATTATGTTTAATATGTAAAACTCAGCCTGACATGTATAAAAGTGTGGAAATTAGCAACGATGATGATCATGCTCAGAACTTACACTATGGATCGTTTTCGTTTTGAAGAATTCCTCCAGTTTTACTTTAGCTTAGAGCAAGTCCAACAGATTTGATATGATAGAGATTTTGTCAATTTTTAGAGATTTTGTGTATTTTTCCACTCCAACAGATTTGCTATCTCATTTGCTATTACAGCAAAATTGATGAGAGAGAAGATTTGCTTTGCTAAATATGCAGAATGGAAAATAAATTTTGAGGAACGGAATTCATGCGCATTGCAAAAGAAAAAAAAGTTATTTTTGGCAAATTTCTTAATGCAAAAGAAAAAGAAAAAAAGTTATTAATAAAATCTCTAAAGTAGAGATACTGTTGGATTTGAGTAAAAAATATTTGGAGAATATAGGATTTCCATTTCTCTATTTTAGAAAAACTTTTGGAGAATCTGTTGGACTTGCTCTTAATGTGTAATTGTCAAATTTTACTTTTTCCTACCATGCATGTAATGTCACGATAATTAAATTAACGGAGGTTAAACGCGTTTTACAGAATTGACTTTAAAAAATTGCGAGGCATGATTTGAAACGGAAGGATTCTCAAAATTAAACTTTGTTATCATTGTAAGTGACAAAAATATTAATAATTAAAAAAATATTTTAGTTGCATGCATCACTAAAACGCGGTGGCAGACTGGCAGTAGTTAATATATGAATTCGGGAAAGCGTATGACGTAGTTTGATTTGATCAACTGAACGAACAGTTTTGAGACTCAGCTCGTTTAATTAAGAAAATGACTGAATATTTATGTTAACTTATACAAATTCTCTGGAGATCTGATCTCATTAATTAAAGAGAAGGTGTTGGGTGAGACCGTCCTATCATAAATCCAAGACCGTCCTATCATAAGCATATGATAGGACGAATGATAGTTCATGTGTTCAATGGATTTGTTCATGTGTTTTACAGGTTTGTTAGTTTATTTACAAATGAACACAGATTATAACAAACAAAATTGTGAAACACCCGAACAAATCTGTCAAACACATGAACCAGTTTATAGCAAACAAAACTATGAAACACATGAACAAATTTATTAAAGACATGAATTATCATTCTTATGGTAGGACGGTCTCACCCAAGACTTTGTATTAATTAAATATATATGGTTAAAATGTAAAATATTAACATTGAAAGTGAGAATATCAAATGTGAAAGTGAGATATGAATATCAGACGAGTATAACAATATACAAATTCTCATTTGATACATGTCTCGATAGAGCCTAAGTATTATAAGAGACCGTTAATAGTTGAAGTTGTTGTTGATGAGTTTCAACCCCGCTATCTTTGTTAAATTTTAGATTGTTGATGCCGCTAGAGGTCAATCTGCTCAGATTAACCGACTCGACACTGAATTTTGATGTGAATTCGTACGGAACAACAATAATATACCAATGATTATGAATGATCAAGGAAATTGACTGAAAGATCAAGAAAATTGAATAAAATATTAAATTAACTGAAAGATTAAGGCAAAACATGAATGCTCAAAGAAGTTGGCTGAAAAGATCAATGAAACTGACTAAAAGATCAAGCAAAAACAGTAAATGTTCATTCAAGACTCTCTCATAACAATAATACTCTGAATGGTCATGATTAACATGTAAAAGATCAAGATTAAAAGTGAAAAAAATTAACATTTTCCCATTCTATCTAGAAAAGTTCTCATGGGGTGACATTTAATAATTACCGTGGATTATGATTGCGCGTGAAGATAAGTGAACCGTTGACATAAAAATCATCAATTGCAAAGCTACATTAATTCATTCATTTTTTTTTCTTTTCTTTTGTTATACAATTTATTTAACTACTTCCAAGAAATTAACATCATTTTGATTGAAGCCAACAGATTCATCGAAGATCAGAGGTAAGGTAGCATGCCCTTTTCGATGCTATAATATTATAACTCCATCAGTGTGACACGGAATTAATAAATTAAACTAATTTATTTTTTATTTTGTGTGTAATTTTCAGTCAGTTTAACAATCACTTTCATGATTTTATTAATTTCAGTTTCAATTATTACCTAAAAATAAAGTCCTATTATGCTTTACATATTATAATTTCAAATTGTAATTTCCAAGTAAATATATTCGTACGACTTTAAAAGATATCTTGCTAAGATTATATATAATGAATTTGAAGTTGGATATAACACAACTTTTGATCATGAGTTAACATGTAAAGATCAAATAAAAAGAGACTCCTCCATGTGATTTCTGATATATTCTGAAATTCAGTTGATGTCTTTATTTTTACAAAAGACTTTTTACAGTTTCTTTTAATACAACTTTTTTTTTCAGAATAAGAAAAAAAAATGAAAAAACTGAAATCTATCATATATTCACAATCCAGAAGTGAAAGGCACGCCGGTGGAGGGCAACCAAGACCCACCGGAGATTAAACCTCCGACGGTAAACTTCGACGCATCAGCGCCGCTCATCACCGCGTGAACCCCTTTCCACTTCACCCTATTCGCCGTCGACGAACCGGGGCCGGAATTCATATACTCGCCGTAATACAAAGTATCCAACGCAAAATCGCCGGCCCAAGGATACCACCCCGCCGGAGCAATCAAGCTATCAAGAAACGTCTTCATGTATGCCGTCCGCGAGTATTTCTGCCACGGCCGGCCCAGGTACGTCCGCACAGAGCCCTGTACCGGCCTGAGGTCCGGCGCCGCCGTGACGGTGCAGCCATGGATGGATATTCCGGTGTTCTGGTTCGGATCCGTGCGGCCCTGGGCGGTTATGGTGTTGGTGTGGGTGGGCGTGTTGCGCGGGTAGATGTTGCAGCTCTGGATCACCACGGCGGCGTTGCCGAAGATGAAGTCGACCGTGCCGTAGATGTCGCAGTTCTTGTAGAACTGTCGCTGGGAGAGGACGAACAGGGTGTCTTGGTGCCCCTCGAAGCTGCATTGGTAGAACACGGATAAGTCGGAGCCTGATCGGAGCGCCACCGCCTGGTGCTTTGCGGCTCCGGCGGTGTTCCGGAATGTGATTCCTCGAGCTATGAAGCCATCACCGACAACACCTGGAAAATGATGATCGTTCAAATTATTAACTCAATCATGGCTTCGTTCAAATTCTACGATTTTAATTACAACAAAAAAAAGTTATTTTTCAAAAAACAAATTTACGCTAAAAGTTAAAAAATAGTTATATATATATGGTCCAGTTATGTGGTTTTGGTCAAAATTAAATTTTAACCTTAATTAAAAGAATTAAAGTTGTCCTTTCCAAAAAAATAATTAAAGTTATAGATGGTTCAAAAATTCTTTTAATCTCTTCTTTTATACTCCTCTTAATCCACTAACTAAGAAAAAAATTCCTTACCAAACAAATAAAATCAAATCAAATGACATGTATATGAGTAATAACATTAACTACTTTCATATTCTTTATAATATTTATTTTCAAAATATCAAAATTATACCACTAACTAATATAAATGTGCCAAGAAAGGGAAGATTAATTAGTTTTTGAAAATAATTTATGAGCATTTTTTCACTTTTGAGAACATCTTTATCCTAACAAATATAAAGTCTTTTAGCAAAATAAATAAATTTGAAAAAAGTCTTTTGTACAATCCAATTCTGTAAGCATAGTTTGAGAGATGGGACAAATCAATTCCTAGCAACCGACAAAAATGTCAACGATGTGTAACAAACAGTAAAATATCAATTAATAAGAGTTCATGCATGATGCATGCATATGCAATATAATAGTTGCTGCGCTTACCAACTGTAGCTGATCCAAACGTGGTAGATCCGCCGTCAACGCTCTTACTCCCGGTGATTATTGTCCGGCCGATTCCATCTCCGATCAACGTCACAAACTTAGCCTTAATCTCAACGTTCTCCGAGTAAGTCCCCGCCTTCACATAAATAACGTACCTCCCATTTCCCGGCGCCGATGCCACCGCTGCGCCGACGGTCCTATACTTGCCGGAGCCATCCTGCGCCACCACCGCATTGGCCTGAGAAGCGGCGGCGGATGTGCTAGCCTGCAAGAGCTTGCGAGCATTGCGCGAAACCCAGCCCGGATACCCGCCGGAGTAACCCGACCCGTTATAGCTCCCCTTGTTGATCGCAAGGTTGTTGCAGATGAGATTAGCCAGCGCTTCGTCATGAACAAGAGGCGTGATCATTCCTAGGTCATGAAAACCTTGTTTGCAGGTCTCCATGTAGGTTAAGGAAGCGCTTAGCCATGTCTGAACATCTTCAGAAGTGGTTTTGCTGCTAGGGTTTGACGAGTCAACGGTCTTGTTAAGGTTTTTTAAGATTTCGGCGTAGAGCTTGGTGCAGTCGAACCACGCCGCCTTCTCCCTCTCGTTCCGGCACGTCGGGCCGACGGAGTTCGCTCTTTTCCATGATCCGAGGGAATATTCGAGGGTGTGTTTTAAGGAATGTTTAAGGAAGTCGGATTTTGTCTTTATCGGGACGTTGATTTGAGAGACGGTCGACGTGCATTTTTCCGGGAATGGAGTTCCGGCACAGAATGACTTTATCGTGTCGGAATGTAGATTTTGGCCGGAAATGGCCGAAGAAAACAGTGATGTTAATGCTGCTGCTAGAAGAAGTAGTGCTGATATGGGAATTCTCATCATTTAGTTATTGGAATTTGGATAATTCGAGTTTCTTAACGGTTGCACTATATAGGAGGGAATGTATGATTACAATTTTGATCACTATGTTTTGTTAGCTAATGTACAAAATTAATCAATCATTCTACCAACATTTCGATTGGAACGAATTTTTATTTTAGTTTGATAATGGAGCTCCACTTTCTAATGATCAGGATGCATGATTGATGAGAACTAAGTGGCAACTGTTGTTTCAAGAAAAAGTGGCAACTGTTTTTTTCTTTTTTAAAATCCCAGTTGCTTGTGTATTATCTTTGTTTGAACGGTAGACTACGTATGTATTATTTAAAAAATTGCGTAGGATTTTAGTATAAAAAATCTATATCGTCATATTATAAATTTATATTTAATAAGACAGAAAACTATAAAAGATGTGTTCTGTAAATTAGTTTTTGTTTTATAAGAGGTTTACTAGATCAGTACAGTTCAGTTCAGTTCTAGCAAACTATACCTTAGCATAATCATAATCATAATCAAAATTTTGGTTGGCAAAATTTGGAGGGTTTTTGGGTGGACTAAATATGATTAGGTAAACTTTAGTAAAAATCCACTTAAACCATTCACATTTCATACATAAGTAATCATAATATATAACATTTTATGTTCCGTGTTTGCTAGAGATTTTTCGTAGATTAATTTAGTTTAGTTCAGTTCAGTTTGGTTTAGTTTGGTGAAAATATAATTTTGTGAAATTCAGGTTAATTAAGTCACGTTGATTCTTTTTTCCAATACGTACATTAATTTTTACTTTAGTTCAGTTCAGTTCAGTTTAATCTAGTTTAGTTAAGTTAAGTTCAGCAAAAAAATAAACTCTAGTAAACATGAACTTAATTTTGTTTAATCAATTATACTTGTAATCAGATTCACTTATTTTATTAAGATGTAAATAATTTGATTATCAAACACACTTAACGGATTAAACCCTTTTCATTAAGCTCTTATCAAACACATGCATTCAATTAATTAAGTGCTCAATCAACTTATAAGTTTAAGTATTGAATTGATGAGTTATCTAAAATACTCTAAATATCCTAAAGAATGTGCCAAATATTAAGTTGGAGGTAGTGGTGGTATATTTGATTACGATGAGTAAGTTCTACACAAAAAGTTATAGGAGTATATGAGTGTACTAATCCCAAGTAGTTGCGTCCAACATAGCCTTATCAGAAGAAAGAAAGGAAAAATCCTGCATATTTCTTGAATTCTATCCTCTTCTATATATTTCTTGATAAGTTTCACTTTCAAATAAGACAACAAAAATCAAGAAATGGCCACATGATCTCCAAATTCTTGATTCTTCTTCACTGTTGTGTATTCTTATTATAAATTTTGTTTTAAACATTAGTCTCAAAATCCAAATCCCTCCAAATTTTGCCTCCCAAAAATGGCTTCTTGGTGTCTCAATATTGCCCTCCTCTTCTTGGCCTTGTCTGCAAGTGCAGTTTCCGGTACCAACGAGCAAGTTCAGGCGGCCAGAAATGGCGTTTTGGAAGCCATTCATTGGGCTCAGGGCATGGAGAGGAGTTTTCTTGATGACTTCGACGACGATGGTTCAAGTTACAGTAACAATGGCGGCTGTAGTGTCGCCATTGGAGATTGCTTGAAGCTTTATGAAGATACTGAGCCGTTGCTTGCACGTTTAGTCTCCTCCGCCGTCAACTTCAGCCGCGAAGACGCCGTTGCGTGGCTGAGTGCGGCGGTTGCCTCCCACCGGAGCTGCTTGGATGGGCTGGCGGAGAAGGGGGTGCCGGAGGAGGCTCAGCCCGGTGCCCGGAATTTAACTCATCTTCTTAGTGAAGCTTTGAGCTCAGTGAAGCGTCAGGAACATTATGGAACGTCCATAACCTATGGTAAAAGCTTTTTTTGTTTGATTGTTACACCTTCCGTTCAACTATTTTATTATGCGACTTAACTATACATAATAATTGCGTACAAAGTTTTGTTAAATAGTCTAGAATCTGATTTGACGCCTAACATTTAATTTTAAGTTTTTTGGAAATACGAAATTACTTATTTATGGCCGGTTAACAAAAACATTGAGTTTTATGAAATTCAGTTAAGTTTTAGTAGTACTGTTTAATTCTATTTTTCAATTCTGTAAGTAATGTTTTATTTAGTTCAGTTTCGATTAAGTTAATTTCGGTTCAGTAAGAAATAAGTTCAGGAAAATAGGGCATTATGCTTGAAATTCATGGTCAAAGCATATTTTGAAAAAGTTGATTGAAAACTGTGTGACTATACATGAATCGTGATTCTAGTTGTAGTGAAACAATTCTTCTGAACATGTTATGTTTTTTCTAGTAAACCATGTTTTCTAAAAACCCCTCTTTAAATGTAACACAAATATAGAGACATAACATGGAGTTAAAATTTACTCCTCGGTAACCATGGTTTTGTAATAATTTAGGGTCCCCAAGATTCACAGAAGCTGATGAATCGTGGGGGATTTTGGCATCATGGGATCCATCAAAATCCAGGGCCGATGTCGTGGTTGCTCAAGACGGTTCCGGCAACCATCGGAACATAAACGAAGCTGTCGGCGCTCTGGCTAAAGTAGGATATAGTAGCAATAACAGAGGCGGAAGAAGAGCCATAATTCATGTTAAATCAGGAGTATACAATGAGAGAGTGGAAATCGACAGGAATTTGGATAATCTAATGTTTATTGGAGATGGCATTGATAAAACAGTAGTCACAGGTGCCAACAATGTCCGGGATGGCGCCAGCACGATGAGCTCCGCTTCATTTGGTAAGTTTCAGAACTGAAACAATCCCCACGGCATAATTATAACTAAAGAAAAACCGTTTTGGTCATTTCCGGAACTGAAACCTTCATGTATATTCCAGGTGTTTCCGGGAATGGTTTCTGGGCGAGAGACATGACATTCGAGAACACCGCCGGTCCCGGAAAACACCAGGCGGTGGCGCTCCGGGTGGCTTCCGACCTGTCGGTTTTCTACCGGTGCAGCTTCAAGGGATACCAAGATACCCTCCTAGTCCACTCACTCCGGCAATTCTACCGGGACTGCCACATATACGGCACGCAGGACTTCATCTTCGGCGACGCGGCGGCGGTGTTCCAGAACTGCAACATCCTGGTGCGAAAACCGATGGACCACCAGCTCAACCTGATCACCGCCCAGGGAAGGGACAACCCGAAACAGAGCACCGGGATCTCGATACTCAACTCCAGGGTGGCTCCGGCGAGTGATCTGAGCCCGGTTGCCGGAGAGTTCGAGTCTTACCTAGGAAGGCCGTGGAAGCGGTATTCGAGGACGGTGTTCATGAAGACGGATCTCGGCGGGCTGATTCATCCGCGAGGTTGGAGCGAGTGGCGCGGGGATTTTGGCCTGAAAACGCTGTATTATGCAGAGTATATGAACAGAGGACAAGGAGCTTCGACGGAAAACAGGGTGAAATGGCCGGGATTTCATGTGTTGAGGGATTACCGTGAGGCTAGCCAGTTCTCGGTGAGAAATTTTATCCAGGGAGATCACTGGATTCCGGCCACCGGCGTGCCGTACTGGCCTGATATTTGACCAAATTCCACAATAATATTTCCTAGTTCCGTTTCTAGGCCGGCTTTGTGTGTATCATTACCGCTTAGATTTACGATCAAATAAGATGATTACAAACTGCATAGACAGCATATATAGTATTTCTAATATCATTACATGCGAACTCGTCAGTGATTAGGCCGTCGTAAGAATCTAACCATAAAAGCAAAACATCCTTCAGACCCGACCTGACCCTAAAACTTGAATCGAGACCTTTCATTTTACTAATTATCATGTTTATGGATGGTAGAAATATTTTTTTACACATACATCCAAATTCAAAAGCCATATGCAAAATACCTTAAAATATAAATATTATATTAAATATTATAAATATAATTTTATTTGATCAATCTAAGGCCATGTTGTCCAGACCTTATTTCTTTATGTACTGAACTGAATTGAATTGAACTGAACTGAACTGAAGTAAAAATTAATGTATTGAAAAATTGAATCAGCATGCCTGAATTAACCTACTCCCTCCGTCTCACTAAGATTTACCCAATTGCTTTTGGCACGCTTTTTAAGGAAGCTGGTGTGGCGCTGATGTGAGTGGTAGGGTTGGTGAAGTATGTGAGATAAGGTTAATAGTTTATATTATAATTTTTTGCCAAAAATGAAATGGGTAAATCTCTTTGGAACGGACCAAAAAGGAAATTTGATACATCTCTTTGGGACGGAGGGAGTAAATTTCATCAAATTACATTTTCACTGAACTGAACTGATCTACAAATAAGTTCTAGCAAACCTTGCCTACTCCCTATATTATGTTAGCTTTAAATGATGACATAGATAGAAACAAAGATGGGAACTTTGTTGTTCACACTTTGATCATAAAATCTGTTGAACAAAAAAAAAATCATAAAATCTTTAATAAGGAAATCATTGGAAAAAATTATTTTTTATTCACATCTATGTGTTTCAAATTGACAGTTCTATGAATCCTAAACTAGATCATATAGATTAAACTATAAATAGTTGTACTTTTATTGTAACATATTTTCAAGGTTAAGGACCTATCCAAATCATCTTATTCGTGTGAACTTCATTTAAAATATTTAAATCTCCAAGTGCATATAATGAGAATGTCTCCTATAAGATCCCTTAAGGTAAGGGCAAATCACATTCTACAAGATTGAGGTTTAGTATACACAATTATTTTAATTATTTGGGTTATAAAAATAAAAGATCAAAAGAATAAAGTGAAAAGATATAGCCCAATATCCGAAAGATCAAAGCAAATAAAAAATCAAACCAAAAAAAATCAAATTCAAATATAAAAACATGAAGCTCAAACAAAAATAACTCAAATAGTTAAAATAATTGTTTAGTAACTCCAATCTTGTAAAAAAATGGTCTATTTTTGAGTTACGCTTACCGTAAGGTGCTCTTTCTTTGAAACTTTCTCACATATAAATTATCCACAAAATTTTATTATGATTAAAAAGTATCTTTCTTTGCTCATTTTGATTTAATTTTGTTTATTTTTCAATATTCCATTTACGAATTGCTATTCACAATTGGTGTTTTATTGATTGAAGTTCATAGTTCAATAAATACACACCGAGAAAAACAAAAATTGTAGAGGTGGTAACTGGTAAATATGTATGATGATTTTAAAACGCAACCAGGCCAGGTGTATCATGTATGTCATGACTCATGAATCATGATTGGCGACACTTGCGTCCTACTTAATCCAGATTCCAGGGAGTGCGTACCCACTTGAAAGGGGAAAAGATCAGAGCCGGCGTGAATCCGACCGGAAAGATGAAGCTAATTAGCAAAAGAATCTGCTACGGCGAGGTTCTGCCGTTTGCAGTGATGTCACTGCTGCAGTGCGGCCAGGTCGGAATGAACATACTCTTCAAGAAAGCATCCACCCAAGGGATGGACTACATGGTCTACACCTTCTACTCTTACGCTCTCGGCGGCCTCGTCCTCCTCCCATTTTCCTTCCTTTTTGAGAGAAATCATCTTCCCCGCTTCAGCTGGCAGATTGTTGGCAGGCTGATTCTTCTTGGGTTTCTGGGGTAAGGTAATCCCTTTCGAATTCGTGCGAATTTTGTTGTAATTTGGTCGAATTTGGTCTTTGATCAACTGTGTTTTGATGACAGGTATTCGGGTCAGGTGCTCGGGTTTAAGGGGATTGAGTACAGCTCTCCCACTATGGCTTCTGCCATGAGCAACCTCACTCCGGCGTTTACTTTCGCGCTCGCTGTGCTCTTCAGGTACTGTTACTTCAAACTGAACACGCTGACGAGATATGATCGGAACTCTTTATGATTTATTGTTATTTTTGAAGAATTTAATTCTGTAGGATTGATTGCTGCTGTTAGCTAGAGACATGATCATAGTTTGTTATCGTTGTTGAATGTTCGTGTTCATAGTTTTGAATATAGGAAGTGTGAGATTATCAGTTGGATTTAGAAAACAAAGTTTGGCTTCTATGAGAGCCTAATTGTAGGAATAATCACAGTTTTTGTTTAGGTGTGTTGAACTGAAGAAACAGAGAATGCTGCAAAATACCTCTTTGCAGCAAGTAATAAAGGTTTTACTAAAACGTAATATGTGAATTTTTTGGAGAGTGTAGTGTTAATAAAGCCCTGAGAGGACTGTGTGATTTAGTTTGACTGGTCATTTACTATAAAGATGGCCTCGCTGAGTTGTAATAAGCTGAAAGCACTTCTCATTTGTACCAAGAAGTGTGTGTAAGGTTTGGCTTAATCAATCGGCAACATTCTATAAATTATTAACTGAGCAGATGTCATTATGATATTTTCAAAACCATTTTCTGCAAGAAAAACTTAAGCCTGCGAATTAATTTGTTACCTTGCGAACAGTCTGGCCACATTTCTGGATAAAAATCTCTTCTTGGAAAGTGCCATAAACAAAGTTCTGTGTTTTGCAGCTGGTTGATGCATACCGTAATCACAGTGAGCCACTAAAGTTGAACTATGAGCATCCTTTTGATTAATACACCATGAACCTTTAATGATTAGTCTCTATGTTCTTAAGCACCTATTCACATCTGAGTGTTTTAGAAACTCATTACTTAAGGTATTGAGATCTTTAAGTCTGTAAGCTTTATTTATTTAGTTATTCATCACCAACTTTAGGGGAGATTGGACAAACTGACAAATACACTGAAGTCTCATATAGGTTTCAGTATTTCATTTTGATTTTGTTCCATCTCCCAAAATACCGACATAAAACTAGATGATATTGAGAGAGAAAGTGTACTTTGAATCGTACCTAAGTTCATATTGTTGTAACTTTTTGATTTGTGATTCAGTCTTGTCTAATTTTTTTTATCATTTTACTCTATAAGAATGGAGAAGGTGGAGATTAGAAGTTCAAGCAGTTGGGCCAAAGTTCTGGGAACTGTACTTTCAATGGCAGGAGCATTGGTGGTGGTCTTATACGAGGGACCAGTAGTTGTAAAAATTTACAACGGGTCTGTTTTATTAAATCAGCCTCTACATTCTGCACACACTAACTGGGCTGTTGGTGGTCTTCTTCTGATGGGGAACTTCTTCTTTTGCTCCCTTTGGTACATTGTTCAGGCAGGTCTTCTATCAATTTTTGATAACATTTTATGAAGAAGCCAAACTTTTTCCCTCATCACTAGGTTGTTATTTACAGACTCAAGCTGTCCAGACTATTCCAGAGATGATTTTAGTGTCTCTATTCAATATATGTGTGGCTGCCATTGCCGCTCCAGTTACTTTGGTGTCAGAACCGCTTAGTGTGTGGAGACTAAGCTCTGAAATGATGTTGTATGCAATACTTTATACTGTAAGTGCGTGCTTTGACAATTCTTCGATAATTTCTGTCTCCACAATTTCTCAACATTTGCCTTGAATGTTGATAGGGGCTGTTTGGGATCTCATTTGCGACATCCCTTCTGACCTGGGGCCTGCATCTAAAAGGACCGGTGTATGTTGCTTTGTTTACACCGCTGTCTATTGTCATTGCAGCAGTCATGAGTGCCATTTTCCTCGGTGATTCCCTTTATCTTGGAAGGTATGAACTATGAGTTTCTAATTTGCAGAAAGTTTACTCTTGGTTATATATGCTCCTTTTATTACAGTACAAGAATTTAAGCTGTTAAATGGTCAATCTGCAGTGTCATTGGTGCAGTTATAATATCAGTAGGCTTTTACCTTTGCATATGGGGAAAGGCAAAAGAAGAGCTAGTCGACGAAACCCAAAATTTGGAAGCAGCATCCGTGAATACGCCTCTGTTATAGCCTATAGGAATGGACAAGGCAACTCGAAGAAAAAGATCACCATTGTTGTGTGTGTTTCTTGTGTTTATCTAAGAAATGTTGTGCTGATTGATAGATGAAATAACAGCATGGTTAGTTGACAAGAATGATAGTAGGAGAATTTAGAGTAGGAATGTCACTGGGATGATGATGAGTTTGAGTATCATCCTCAAACTGTTATTACTAATTTGTTTGTTTATTAGACCTCAGTATATGATAAGTATGATTTCTTTATAAAGATCACTTTTTACTCTTGTTTTTAATGAAGATGGGTTATACAAATACATCATAAACCAATCAAGTTACAGAAATTAGCATGTTTTTTTTTTATTTAATTCAAACCACCAATGGTGGGGGAATTTTATTAGGCATCCCAGGCCATTATAAGCTCAAAATTTGTGGTGTCCATACAATGAGTTCAAGAAAAACCCTCTCAGTTAGGATGAAAAAACTTGGAATGTCCAAGAAAAACCCTAACTGATTGGATGAAAAAACTTGAAGAGAACAATATATTTTGAGCCTATAATCAATGTTTTCAAATCGGTATCTACTCAACTGATCCAGGTTAGCGCACAGCAAGCATAACACTTGCCAAACACAAGTTTGCATCAGCGAGGATAGCATTACAAGGTGCAGTTCGGTAATCGTCAAGCCGAGCAAGACGAAAAGCCAATTAGCCCCTAGAATGTGATTTGAGAACAATGATTGTACAATTATGACTATAAGTATGAAGCTGAGTTCAAGTGGTGCAGGAATCAGCAAGAGTTGCAATTGAATTCCAAGTGAGGGGTAGTGTGTGTCCAAGAGTTTCTCCTTTGTGTACATGCCTGCTGCAGGGATTCTTGTAAGTGCCTCCTGTTGAATGATCATAAGGGTAGAATGCCTGAGCAGTAGCTTCTTCCCAGCTATAACAATCTGCAACCTACACACAAAAACAAAGTACCAGTAAAAGGCTCTAAGCATTTGTAACTCTTAGATATGGAAACTCTCTGCTATCAAGTCCAACCAGCCCTTTAATTTCCCTAGGGAGATTAAGGTGATCGAATTCCAGATTCAACATTGTAGTACTCGCTAATTTTGCTAGAGAGTCTGCCACAGAGTTAGCTTCTCTATATATATGAGAAAAAGAGATAGAAAACTCACTTTGCAGGTCCCATATAGATCTCATATAATCAATGAGTCTCCATGGGACCCTATATTGCTTTTTGATCATTTGTAGGAGGACTTGTGAGTCTACTTCCACCTCCAGACTGGTAACATCAAGACAATATGCCATTTCAAGACCCTTGATGAGAGCAATAACCTCTGCTTCTAGGCTATCCTTCTGGTAGATGTAGATTGCTCTAGCTCTGATCACTCTTCCTTCCCTATTCCTTAGAACCATCCCAGCACCAGCCTGACGGGAAGCCCCTAGGCTGGAACCATCTGTATTTAGCTTGAAATCAGCCCTAGGGAGCTTCCATTGTACCTGCAGTATGTGTTGAGAGTGTATGAAGCTATTCAAAGGAGCTAAAGATAATGCATCAGTAGACATGATGCTCATATCAGATAAGTTCCATCTCAGATTGTGCACATGGAGAATAGCTTGTAACATATGCATGACTCTTGATCTCATTCTAGCAAAAGTTGGTAGTATTTTATCATAGAGATAAGCATTTCTAGCACACCATACTACCCATACAACAATGACAGGAATCAATCGTGAACAAATCTTTTGCATTTTTGATGGCATAGAGAGGTTCCAGTAGTGAAAGAATCTGTTCCATAAATTATCAAAGTGCTGTGGTGATATATCAAAGCATAGTTCCACACTTATCCATAGATTTTTAACCATGATGCACTCATTGAAAACGTGTTGCAGTTCATCTTCACAATTAAAACAAAAGCAACATCTAGATGCTAACTGAATATGATTTTCTTGTAGAATATCAGACATGGATATTATCCTATTCAGAAGTCTCCAACAGAATACAGATAATTTCCTAGGCACAAATTTTGACCATAAGTGTTGGAAAGAAGTCACCTGGATTCTCTTAGGCCTGACCAGTTCATAAGCAGATGCAGTAGTAAACCTCCCACTGATGTCTGGCTTCCAGATAAGTTTATCCTGATAATTCTCTAACAGAAGTAGATCATTAGAAATGATAGCATGTATATCAGGGGGTAGACCTTCAATCAGAGACTCCTTTAATTGTTCTTGATCATAGAAGAAGTCCTTGACAGTCATGTCAGGGTTAATGATGTCAAGTTCCTCATCCCAAAGATCAATTAAAGGTCCCTTACCTGTCCAATTAGCATGCCAAAAGGATACTTCCCCTTTCCCTATTTTGATCACAGAGTGTTCCATGGCAATTTCATTTGCAATCCTGTATCGTTTCCATGCTTTGGACTTGCGTCTAGTAGCAGGTAAGGACCACATGAAATTTGCCCATAAGCTGTCTCCACTTTGAAGTTTCCACCATATTTTAATGGAAAAACTCAATATGACACTGTGAAGGTTCTTCACAGATAGGCCATTCTCAATGAATGGATATGATATGTTCAACCAGGACTTCCATATCTTATTTTGCCCATATTCTGAGGTACCCCAGAAAAACTTGGCAAAAAGGACATGTAGTCTATCAATGACTCCATCTGTAGGTTGAATAACTGTTAGTATGTGTAGGGGGATAGCACTGAGGACATGCTTTATCAGTACCAACCTGCCAGCTTGATTCAACCATTTGTTTTGCCATAAAATTAGTTTCGAGGCGATTGAATCAAAAATGGATTGGAAGTAGCAGTGTTGGACCCTGCCAGTGAAAATGGGAGAGCCCAGATACTTAAAGGGAAAAGCACCCTGTGACATGGAAGTTATTTGATTAATCATGTTATGATAAGACCGAGGGGCTGAATCAGATAGATAGTATGAAGATTTCTCCAGGTTAATTTTCTGACCCGAAACCGACTCATACTTTGTCAAGAAGGTCATGAAGTTTCTAAGGCTACGATTAGTTGCTTTCATGAAAACAACTGTGTCATCAGCAAACCCTAGATGAGTGATATGTTTAGAACCATGTGGCACTGTGTAGTGCTCTATTCTTGATTGCTCAAATAGATAGCCAAGGTTTTTAGTGAAAACTTCAGTCATCAGAATGAAAAGGTATGGAGACAGGGGGTCTCCTTGTTTCAAACCTCTTGAAGCTTTGAAAAAACCATAAGGTTTTCCATTCACAAGAACAGAGAAACTAGGTGCTTTTATATTGCCCATGATGTTCCTAATTAGACCTAAATAAAACCCCATTTTAATCAATAATTTTTCCAGGAAGTCCCAAGATACTCTATCAAATGCCTTCATCATATCCAGTTTTAAAAAAACATTAAAACCCCCCCTTTTAGTATTTAAGAACTCAGTTAGTTCATGCATGAGTAGGACACTATCTGACATTTCTCTACCTTGAACAAAAGCAGATTGTTCAGGTGATATGAGCAGGGGCATTAGTGGCTTCATCCTATCAGTGAGGATTCGAGAAAAAATTTTGTTTACAAAGTTAGAGAGACTAATAGGTCTATAATCAGAGAATGTAGAATTGACCTGCCTTTTGGGAATGAGAATTATGAATGAAGCCGAAATAGCCCTAGGAATAGGTACCCCTAACATGTACTCATGAACTGCATTCAATAAGTCATTTGCAATTAGATCCCAGCACTGTTTATAGAAAGTACCTGAGAAGCCATCGGGGCCTGGGGCTGATTCAGAATCCATTTGGAAAACTATTTTTTTCAGCTCATCCATTGAAACTATTTTCATCAAATCAAAGTTCATTTGATCAGTCACAAGAGTAGGTATGTTAGAGAGCATTTCTTCCTCAACTAAGTTGTTATTATTATGATTGTGTTCTTGTGTTAAGAGTTGCTGGAAGAAAGTTACTGCCTCATTACCAATACCCTCAGGATTTGTAATCCATTGATCATTTCCATTTTTAACTGACGAAATTGTTTGTCTAGAGTGCTTGGCTTTGACTGATGCATGGAAGAATTTGGTGTTTAGGTCTCCTTCTTTTAGCCATTTAGCTCTAGACTTCTGTTTCCAAAAAATCTCTTCCCTGGCTAAGGCTACAGCTAACTCTGACTGTGCTAGATGCAATGCATTTCTACTGTTATCATTATTTGAAACCTGATGTGCTTGCTCCTTTTCTATGACCTTATCTTCTGCCAATTTTACACTATCATGTAAATTACCAAAAAATCCCTGTTCCAGCTTTTTAAGACCAATTTTAGTCTCCTCAGTTTTAGAGAAAAATTAAGCATACCATATGAGTTTGTGCTTTCTGACCAGCTAGCTCTAACTGTGTGCATAAAGCTAGGATGTGTGGTCCAGCAATTTTGAAATTTGAAAGATTTTGGGCCCTGGTGTGAAGCCTGGTTATCCATTTTAACTAGAAGAGGAGAGTGATCAGAAGGCCATCTAGATTTTGCTCTTATACTCACATTAGGGAATAAGTTTAAAAGCTCAAAACTAGCAAGACCTCTATCCAAACGTTCCCAGACTTGACCCCTACTTCTAACCCCAGTCCATGTGTAATGGACACCCGAAGATGGAATTTCAACTAAAAGATTATCACTTATAAATTCATTGAATTCTAGCATGGAGTCTAGGTCAGGTGCTGACTGACCTAGATATTCTGAAGAATCCCTCATGGCATTGAAATCCCCAATAAGCATTATTGGCAGATTACAATGGTTATGTAGTGTGTTCCATAAGGAAAGCCTAGCCGAGCTTGTATGTCTAGCATATATAAATGCAGCATACCAAGGTTGGTTCATTGAGGAATGCTTGATCTCAGCTAAGATGAATTGATCATGAACTAGTTTGACAGAAACATTAAAATCCCCATTCCATAAAATCCAAATTTTATTTCTTGGTTCAGAAAAATGGTTGCTAAAGCCAAGTTGAAAACTCACAGTAGATATTTGATTGCTTCCTAGAAAGGGTTCAAGCAAGACAAATAAACCTATGTTATGTTTTCTTTTCATGTGTGAAACCCTATTTTGGGCCCTGATATTCCTTATGCCTCTCACATTCCATACACATATATTGTATATCATTTTAATGCATGGTTTTAGATTCATTTTGAGAGGACCTAGTAGCTACAGTTTTAGGAGCCACTAACTTTGTGGAGCTAGTGAAGTCCTTTTTTCTGACTCTAGTAGATTTCCTAGGTTGTGTATGTTGGAGATTATCTAGGAGTTCTGCATCAGTAATCTCCACATTTTTAATAAGCTTGTTGAATTTTTCTTGATCCTTAAGGGCTGGCTCAAGTATAAAATCTCCCCTATGTTCTTTAGATTTTTTTCTATGGACCATTGCAACTTTTCTATCACACCATTATCATCATAAGAAATAGGGATTCGATTCGTACCTGGACTTACCTGCCCCTCCTCGTCTGCCTCAGAGATTGAGAGTAGTTGGTTCTGTTGCTGGATAGCTTGCTGCATGTGTGGATCCTCTGCTACAATGAGTGGTGGTGATTCTTCTTGTACCTGTGAGTCATCTGCATCCACATTCTCAAGCGAAGGATTAGTAATGATTTTACCAGTGGCGAGATCACCCCTGGTTTCAACTAAGACAGTAGAGACAAGAGAATCATGTGGTTGTATTGAAACGTCAATCTCTTCAAAATGTGTTGGACAATGTTTCTCAGCTAGGCTCTCATAAATATCACTTGGTTCAAAAAGGACAGTTTGAGTTGGATTTGAAGAATTTTCTTTATCTTTTGAAAACTCCTGTATTTTTGAAGACTCCTGTATTTTTGAAGACTCTGGTTTTTCAATGATTTCAACAGACAAAGAGGCATTATTATCAGGGACTGGTACATCATCAATAACATTGTGATCATACAATTCAGATTCAGAGGCCAAAGCTGCAAAGGCATTCTTATTAGCATAAATCACCACATTTTGTTCAATAGGTTTAAAGTGAGTTACCTTCTCCTTACCTTTTTGTTGTTGAAAGGGCTGAGACTGAGGTTGTGATTCAGCAGTAGGCTTAGCCTGTGACTTAGCCTGTGGTTTTTCAGGAAGCAATGTTTCTGTGGTTTTAGGGACATAGCTATGGTGTTGGCTTGGCCTCCATGGCTCGAACTGTCTTTGGAAAGCACCAGACTTGCAGATTGAGGCCATATGGCCTAGCTTGGAGCATTTACCACAATAGTCAGGGATATTCTCATATTCAATAGATTGCCAAAAACCAATGCCTCTGTAAACCAGCCACACACGACTAGGTCTAGGTTTGGTGATATCCATCTCAACACAAACCTTACCAACGTGTGGGCGGGTTCGATTCAAAGTGGCCTTGTCGACCTTTATAGGATTACCGATAAGGTTACCAATATTCATCATGGGGCCATGAGCTATAAGCTGATGAGGGATACCATAACAAGCTAACCAAATCGGGACAATAGGGGAATCTGATTCAGGATTGAAAAGAGGAGTCCACTTTGTGATTCTAAGGGAGTACTCACCAAAGTTCCAGACTTTGTGAAGCCAGCAATGAACATAGTCTTCCTGGTTATAAAAAGAGATCAGTACCTGACGCCAATCCAGTAGGTTGATGTCGGCTCCGGCGATGAAGCCGGCAGTTTGGAAATCTCGTCGCAACATGTCCATCGTAGGTCTTCCTCGAGAGAACTTGCCCACGAGTGTAAGTTTGAGTGGTGCTTCGAGTTGCTCACACTCTTCATCAGAGAAGCAGAGACCTGGTTCACCAAGATGTGAGATCTTGGGTTTTGGATTGAAGAGAGGTCTCTCAACTGGAGATTGGGTTTGGGGGTTTTGGGGTTCAGCGATATTGGTAGCAAAAAGTTGTGCGAATGTTTGAGTGTGGGGCGGAGCGGAGTTCTCCGCCATGGGGGCGGCGACCATAGGTCGGAACCCTTGCCGACGGTGAGATCTAGATTCAAAAAGGGGTGGTTTCCGAATCGCACGGAGTACGGAGTGCCTGGTGCTTCACTTTTCTTCAAAAAAACGAAGGATAGAAATTAGCATGTTTAAAGGTGTTTAAAGGCATGTTTAGATTGATATTTTATAAGGGTATTTGGTAATTAATTTTTAACAACTTTTTATGGATCTTCAATTTTGAGATATTCTCTATCAACATCATCATAAGTGAATTTCAATTCTAAATATTATCTTCAATACAAGGTTACCTTGTAACTTCAAACTTGTGCATACATTTATGCGAAATAACATGTTTCATTCCAAATTTACAACTCGTCCAGAAAATACTCCCAACCCTTACTAAAATGTTCTGATTTTGTTCACTTACCTACTATCAACCTACAAATATCATGGTAAATTTTTTAAATATACAGTGTTTATTCTTTTATACTACAATAATTATTTTTTGACGGTAATTCTAGGTCTTTCGTGATAATTGTATGTTTGTTACCAGAAAAATGGTTCAGGTTGGACCATTTTAAAGCCATCGTCGTGAAAACATTGAATTCAGTATATATGAAGGGTTTTTTTTAAAAAAAATTAAAACCACCAGTGGTGGGGGTATTTTATTTGGGTCCCCAAGCTCTTAATAGCTCAAAAGATTGTTCAAAGAGTGTACAATGAGTGGTACAATGAAATTACAATGGGAAAAAACAATGAGTCCAAGAAAAACCTTACCGAAGTAGGATGAAAAAACTTGGGAAGAAAAATGTCTTTTGATTCTATAGTTAGTAAATTCTGATCGATATCTACTCAGCCGATCCAATTTAGTGTTCAAACAGTCTTTCGACAAGTCGCTAACACAGGTTTGTCACAGCGAGGATAACATTACAAGGGGCAGGTTAGTGGTCAGCAAGCCAAGTAAGACGAAACACAAGTTATCCCCTAAATGTGATATGAAGGGTTTATTATCTATAAAATACTCACAAAAGAATATACTCCATCCGTCCCCTTATGAAGCCTCCAAGAAACATGTTGGCGCACTACATAGTCAACGTCCGAGGCTTGAGCATTTTGGGTAAAGAACTAAATGAGGTTGTGTGATTTCATTCATTGTGGATGTGTATGTTGTTGAAAACTATTTTGGTATTTATCTCATTGATGAGATTGAGGTTGATGGGGGTGTTATAGATGCCCTCTAGATGTTACGACAACAATGTACTAGTAGAAAGATTTTAAATCCTGGTTTTAATAAAATTTTAGCTTCAAAACTATATTTCCTAACCAACTCCGACGTTGTAAAGGGCTCGTATACTACTAACTAACCATATTACGCAATCGTACACCACCCCGATGTAAAATACATACGTACGTGCAGGTTCCGGTATCGTATGCCTAATCGGGAACAAGAGATCCTGTCCAGGTTCCGATATCGGACCATATACAGGATATTACTTCATAAGGTTACGATTTCGGAACAGTATAGCACACATGCTCCAGTGGCGGTAACGATTTGATCACCGGTTTCGGAAGCAAAAAACCTACAGTCAGCTACTACTCGTACGATGTCGGAACCGTCATAGGACATACCTTTTTTTTACTTAAACAGGGCACCCACGACATCGTAACGTGTATAGATGACATTTGGTGCTATTTCACTTGCGGTGTCGTAACTTGTATAGTATCGTAGCTTTTAACTGCTGGACTTAAGGTGTTACGGTGACGTAACATAAATTCGAGACACTTGACTCTACGTACTTTACGTCATCGTAACATAAATAGTTCGTTCGTGGTCATGTTGTGTTACGATATCGTGCCATTAATCGCTAATCGTTATTACTACGGCTTTCCAGTGTCGTAAACCCGAAGAATTTGATCTCCGGTCATTTACCGCTTTCCAACGGCGTAAGATCATCGCTCCGTAGAGCTATGCCCTTACGGCATTGTATTGCAATAGAAGGTCATGTTACGTTTAGGTTACGTTATCAGAAACGTTTACGATATCTGAACCCTTGTTTACGGCGGTTTGAACCGCCGTTACTGGTCGATGACCAGCTCCGCCGCAGCCAACAACAGCGGTTAAACCGTAAACGGCCTGTTTCTGCACTAGTGGTCCTTGTATCAAAAGTTTGTGAACAATGTTTGTGCACATATGTTCTTAATAACAAATTTAAAACATATGTGAGCAATTACTTATTGAAATGTGTTATACTTGTTGATAAGCGCGGGAAGATGAGCCTTGCGTGTGAAATTTTCATTTGACGGATTTCAAAAACACTTGTACATATGTAAAATGTTAATTTGGATTAAGGGTACATTGGAGCATTATAAATTGGAAAATGTGGTCAAACTTTTACATAATTTCTGAAAGGGGCAGTGATTAATTAAATGAGAAGGTCTTGGGTGAGACTGTCCTACCATAAGTTCGAATGATAGTTCATGTGTTTAATGGATTTGTTCATGTTTTTCAAAGCTTTGTTAATTCATTTACATATTGTTACAGATTATAACAAACAAAATTGTGAAACACGAGAACAAATCTGTCAAACACATGAACCCAGCTTATAACAAACAAAACTGTGAAACACATGAACAAAACTGTGAAACACATGAACTATCATTCGTCCTACCATAAATTTATGGTAGGACGGTCTCACCCAAGACTTTGTATAATTGAATTTAATTTTAATTACTTTGATTATGGTAATACCCCTATTTCTATTTTTGTTTAGATTACTTCTATTTAGTTAAAATCAATTTAGATGAATTTAACTGATTTGAATAAAAATTAATTATGACAATTAAACCACGCCATAAAAATAAAGTCGGCGTTTTTATTTTTGTATTCAATATATTTTTAACTCTATTTAAATGAAATTCAATTATCAGTTCAATTCAGCTTATAAAAAAAGTTCAAATTTATATGAACTTGATGAAACTTTATTGAATTGAGTACTAAAAAAAGAAAAAAAAGGTTGGATTAAAAATTTAATCTTAAAAATTGAAATTAGCCAAAAGTAAATGAACTTAGCGAACCAAACATAATTGAATTGAACTAAATATAAGTAAATACACAAACTCGTTTTTTTATATCACAATACACAACACTCATGATCTATTAAACAAGTGCAGAACCTCACTACCAGAAAAATAAGCTTTTGCAGCGGTCAATTTGGGGGCGTTTCAGCGGTCCAAAAAACCTCCGGACCGCTGTTGTTGGGGGGGGGGGAGGGGGGGTGGAACGCCAAAAAAATTTGGACCGCTGAAACAACGTCCTGGGCTCCACAAGCACTCTCCCATGCTGACTAGACAGTTGCAAGAGTCTTGCCTAGCTGGAGCTTGGACTTTTTTTGTTTGACTATACGTTTCAGCGCCTCATTGTGTTTCAGCGCCTCATCACAACTGGGAAAAAAAAAACAAAAAACAAATTCTGGGCAGAAAAAATTGGAATTAAAATTAAAATTAAATTGAATTCAAAATTATCAAAATTAAATTGAATTTAAAATTATCAAATACAACTATATGAACTACCTATCTAAATCTTATAAATCTAAATTACACTGTAAACAATACAAATGTTCAAAAATTTGTACATTGAGCTCATTCTTGGCTTTTACCTTGCCACTGCGGATGGTTAAACAAGGGTAAAGCCTAGGAAGTATATGAGGAAGAACAGATATGGTCCAAACACTGCAGAGAAAAACATGTACACAATTATATATCCTGCTCTAGGACCAAAAAGGTAGTAAAAATGACAAGGATCCAAGTAACAGATGAAAAATACCTCAATATTTGTTTTAATCTATGTATCAGCAGTTTCTTTATCTTCTAGAGCATGCAGCAGAGTGGGAACAATTTCATCAATTGCTAGCAATCCAGCACTCTACAGGCAACATGGATAGATGAACTTTGATCTCTATAATTATCATGCTAAGATGCAAAGTGTCCCAATACAGTAAAGTACAAGCACACCTTATAAAGAGTACTAAAAGCCATAAATGAGAACTATACAGTTTCAATAAATAAGAGATACAGTAAAGCACAAGCACACCATAAATGAGACTATATATTGAACATCCATATTTAGGAGTTTGATATAATTAGGCTGAATTTGGAACACACCATTACAGCCTCGGTGGTTGCAATTTAGATGAAATACATCTAACCAGACTTTTAATCAAAATTCAGCTACCCAGCCGCAATGAACCACCAGGCACACAGAATTGATTGCACTTAAAAACACTAAAACTTGGCATAAAGTACTCAGTTTAACACACCAATTCAAAGTCAAAAAACAGCAAACCCAACCATCGGTGCACACATAAAAAAAGAGACCACTACCACCTGGGAAAAAGATAAAAGAGTGTTTACCACCTGGGATCAATCAATCATTCCTCATCTAAAACATATACCAAAAACTCATTTTAATTTTTTATTGTCTGCCAGAGGTTTCAATTTGGAATTTGGAATTTGGAACACACCATTAAGAGTCTGGCTGCAATTTGGAACACACCATTAAAAGTCTGGTTAGATGTATTTCACCATATATTGAACATCCATATTTAGCAGTTTGATATAATTAGTCTGAATTTGGAACACACCATTACAGCCTCAGTGGCTGCAGTATCATCCTCCCTCACTATGCTCACTAAACTACAATGCAATAGAAAGTTAGCATCATGCATACACAGTCAAGTAAGCACATTTGTTGTATGAAGTGCTATAACAAAGAACTACAATATCAATATCTCAACAGAACATTCATAATCAGATAACCAAATAGCAATATCAGCTTTCTTTTAAGAGTATGACTGACCCCTTTCCGATAGAAACAAACTGATCCTTCTTGGCAATCAGCAATCAATATTAAAGTATACAACAACACAGGCATCCAATAGCAAAAGAATGACAATTACAAGAAACTGGTTGAACCACTATGCAATTAATGAAACCTTTGTAAGATTCCAGCCAGAGACCATGGAATACAACTCAACAATCAATATTAGGAGCGAAAAAGTTGAGAAACTCACCATTATTGCAGGCATATACTAAACAATAACGAAAAAGAAGAAGAAGTGAACTCAAATTCAGTCAGAACCTTGCAGATTTATAATAACAAAGCTTTGCTATTGCTCAGAATTCAGTTCTTGCCCCTTTATAAATGAAAATAAATAACAAATAACATCAATGACAGACTGCAAGTATGATAACTAACAAAGTATATCCATTTTATTTCACGCCGACCTGGATCTTCACCTGCAGGGAAGTGAATATCTCGTATATATGATCCTTGAACCCTCTCGACAGCGTCTCATCGGCTTCGTCGAGGACGAACATTCTGAGCCGTAGGGCTTTCCGCGCAGGGCTCAATTCGTCGCCTCCGGTGAGCGATTCGAATCTTAGAGCAATGGGTAATCCGTAATCAGTCGGTGGGAACTCTAGGTTGATCGGCTCCGGAAAAAGTTTTGAAAGAATCCTGCGTTTGGAATTGAAGCGGGGTGGGAACGTAGATCAGAAGAGATGGACGAATTCTGGGTTTGGGGTAAGGATGTAGATGGTTTGTAAGATTAGATTTTAATGGCATAGATGATGAGTTGAGGAAGATATTGACGGTTGAGATCGAATTCAAATAAATACATTATTATTTGATATTTTAAATGAATTTTAGAAAATATTATTCTTTGTTGTTATTAATTTGGATTTGGATTTGGAATCGGATCTTTTTTGTTAATTCCTTAAGTCTATTTGAATTTGAACTTCAATTATAATTATTTTCGTTACACATTTTTATTTTATATTTTGTTTAATTTGATTTATTAGTGGGTTTCTATAATAATTCCACATGCATTATTATCCAATAAGTCCATTTAAATTTGATTGGAATTTGTTAAATTAAAATAATTTTAACATATTTATATCTAAATAAAGTAGAGTAAAACATATGAAAATATATGAATGCTAGTGTGTTTAATTCAATAATTATATTATTAAATCATACTATTGATGATATAAATACTAAATTGACCCGATATATTTTAATTTTTTTTTAAAATTGAGTATATGTAAATATAATAAGTAGGGAACTCGTTATACACATTATATGATTGTAACAAACACTAATAAGTATATATTGCTTTGCAATTAAATATTTTCAATACATTTTGTGATTTTCACTATTATCTATTATTGATGATTTGATCACTAATTATATAATGTTTACATATTTTCAATAGTGTCATAATGTAGAATTTTGTTATATCAAATGAAGTGTATATAAATAAGTCACAATTGAGAAGAAATCATGGCAACATAGTATATATGTTTAAGTAATGAGTTAATGTATAAGTAGTGAATGTTCATTGAAACACCAGCGTTCTTACTATAAGTCTCCTCAAATATGTGTTTTTTGTTATAAAAACTATATGAAAAGTTGCTCATATACAATAAGATGGATATTAAGATCCAAAATTTTAATTTTCTTGCTTAAATAATGAAATTATTGCTAATTTTACTAATTTCATACGTTTCAGCGGTAATGAACAACCGCTGAAACAATTTGACGGCTCACCAATGGGACGATGCCACATCATATTTCAATCATTTGAAGTAACTAGGAAGCTGACACGTGTTAAACATCAAATTCTGTAGAAGCTAAGTATGTTTCAGCACTTAGTTTGAACCGCTGAAACATGCTTAGTAGCAGCTGTATTATGTTGCTACTTAATACATGTTTCAGCGGTTTGAAGGTGACCCGCTGGAATCGTCATTGGGTTTTAATCGGGTTTTGAAAAAGCCCACTCGAATTATTATTTTTATTATAAAAAATTTGGTTTTGGTAGGACCCGTCGAAAAATTCAACGTTTGACTGAACTGAATGATCCAGTCAGCAAAATGTTTCAGCGGTATTTGAAGGAACCGCTGAAATATCGTGGGCCAACACTATTAAAATAATATTTCTCAGTCAAACTTTGAAAATTCCAACTTTGAATTTTCAAGTTGCACCGTGGTCCACATTTTTCAACCGCTGAAACATTGTTTCACCGCGTCAACATTTTTATTGTACACTCTCTATCACCGGTTAACACTAATAACATCTGAAACAGGAACAGTGCGGACCGCTGAAAGACTTTTTTTTTCAGGTAGTGCCTTGATCTATTTAGAGATATTGTTTTTATTTATTTTGGATAATTATTTAGAGATAGTTAGAACACGTACTAGTCATTAGTTGTGGGCGGCGGTTCAGTGTTGCTGATCTAACTATTGGGAATACTACAATTTCGTGGCGGAACGTTTAGGCAAAGAATCCAGAATTGCTAAATTTAATCTAAAGTTAAAAATAAGTTTAAAAATCAAAATAAAAGATAAAATTTAGATTTACTTTTATTAATAATAGATATCATAGTATATTTGAAGTGACTGATATTCGGCCAAAAACTAACAAATTAAACGGTAGAAATTCCTTGACTAGTTAATTAGGTTTATATTCTTTGCGATGTTTGTAAAATAATTATGACAAATTTTCAATTGAGATATGGTGTTATTGAATAATTATGGTTAATATGTAAAAGATCAGTCTTGAAAGTGAGAAGATCAAACATGGAAGTGAGAAGATTAATAATGATACACTGAATGATCATGATTATGTAAAAGGTTTCAGACTTGAAAATGAGAAGATCAATATTTGCACTAGTCTCAATTAAAACTGGTATCACGAAATGCCTTATCTAGATTAGCGGTTATTCGTCTTTTTTATTTGTCAACTATTCCATTGTGTTTATTTTATATATTGTTGGGAATGTATATCATTTGTTTTAATGTAAATCGAATTCATTTTTACAGGTTGTGACTAGCTTTTCAATGCAATTACCTGATTACTTTCCCTGTTTAAAGTGTTCATTTCATTTAGCTAAAATGTTGACTTTTAATTTAACCAAAAAAGGTGATTACCAAATACACATCTCCACTTATTTGTTTGAGCAATACAAGAAAAAATCGAACACAAACCCTGATTAAACTCTTATCATCAAGATCCTCGATACACATGAATCTCCAATAATTAATTAGTTGAATTTAACCACCAAATATTGTGATGGTTCATGACCCATTAAACGAATTTAAGCATGCATCCTTGAAGAATTTAATCACAGTATCTCTCAAGTTCATCACCCATTAACTTGAATCGGTGCGTCATAAAACCAGAAAATTTTCTCATTCTAAATGAACTCCGATTCTCACCGAAAAACATTCATACCATATCAAGCAAGATATCAAATGGTATTATTAACATAGGTGAACTATAACAAACTAGCCACTATATAATGAAATCGCCCTTAACCTTCATGTAACACACAAATAAAATGAAAATCCTTGTTTTAATTGTTTTTGCCTCTTTGATCATCTTCAAAAATGCCGAATCCCAAGACCTGGACGAAATCCAGGCAGCCCTGACGGAAATTTCTGACGCCGTGGAATGGGCCAGGGCACTCAAGAAGGACGTTGAAGGTCATCAGCCGGCCGGCGTCGGTCCGGAACTTGCCGTAGGTGTCTGCGTAGATATCTACGAGGGCTCGGAAGAGAGGCTGCAGCGGCTGGTGGGCCCGGCCGGAAAGAATAACAGCGGCGGCTTCAGCTGGGACGACGCCGTAGCAAGGCTAAGCAGCGCGCTGGCCGGTAACACGGCTTGTTTGGACGGGTTATCGAAGATGGGATTGTCGCCGGATACGAGCCTGGCGCAGAAGCTGAATGATTTGCTGGAAAAAGCACTTGCTGTGGCGGCGGAACACGACGGCGGCGGCGCTGGTAGGGGTAAGCACGTGCTGGGTAATTTATATATATCATATATGATGAGTTTATCAGATATTTGATTTGCAAAAGGAGTCTAATTAACCTATCATTACAGTTATGACCTAATTAATGTTTTTTAAAAATAAAATAATCACCGTCGATTTTTCCTCTTTAAAGGTCTGTTAAATTTTATTTTATTTTTAAATGTCTGTTAAAGTGTACTATTGTGATCACTATATTTCATGAGTAATTTATAAACATTAATTGTACCTAAGAACCAAGTGCCTTAATTTGTGCAAAACTCTTGGCAGCAGTTCCAGCACCACATCAAGACGAAGAAGGAGATAATCTTGCGACATGGACACCGGGAAAATCTAAAGCCGACGTGGTGGTTGCACAAGACGGTTCCGGTCAATACAAGACCATAACCGACGCGGTAGCCGCCGTGGCAAAAATGAGTAGGCCTGGAAGAACTGTAATATATGTCAAATCAGGCACTTACGAAGAGCAGGTTAAGATTGACAACTCTTTGAAATACCTCATGTTCGTCGGCGATGGCATCGGCAAAACAATCATCGCCGGGAGCCGGTGCGCAAGCGACACTGGCGGGAACACCCCGATGACGGCCACATTTTGTAAGCACAATTTAATTAAACAAACATTCTTAACTTATAACTTTTAATATTATTAAAAAGTCTGATAAAATTAATTAACTTTGCAGATGTTTTAGCGGATTACTTTTGGGCAAGAGACATAACGTTCAGGAACACCGCCGGCCCGGCCAAGGGCCAGGCGGTGGCGCTAGCGTTGAACTCCGACGAATCCATCATCTACCGGTGCAGCTTCGAGGGTTACCAAGACACCCTTCTTGCATGGTTCTACAGACAATTCTACCGCGACTGCCAAATCCACGGCACCGCCGACTTCCTCTTCGGCACCGCCGCTGCCGTGTTCCAGAACTGCGACTTCTTCGTCCGGCTGCCGCTTCCCGGAAATTTCAACGTCATCGTCGCACACGGGAGAGACAATGCCCTGGACAAAACCGGGTTCGTTATTATAGGCTCTCGGGTCGTTGCGGATACCGATTTCGCACAACGGAAACAGGACGTCAAGACTTATCTTGGCCGGCCGTGGCAGCGGTGCTCGAGGGTTTTGTTCGCCCGGACGGAAATGGGAGATTTCGTGGATCCGGAAGGATGGACGTATAGTCACTTTAAGCCGGACAATTCTTGTGGGATGTTTTTCGGCGAGTTTAGGGATACGGGAAAAGGAGCCGATACCGATGGAAGGGTGAATTGGCCGGGGATTTATCAGCATGTTAAAACTCGAGCACAGATTGATCAATTTACAATTAGAAATTTCATCCAGGGAACCGATTGGTTGCCGGAGTCAGGAGTGCCATTTTCTGCTGATTCATTTCAGTAGATAATTGGATCAATATTTCACGTGGTGTTTTTTTTTTTTTAGTGAATTTGAAATCTCGTTACTTATCTATTTATTTGTGTATGATATTTCCCGGACAGCTCTTTGAGTGATTAGTTTATTAGAAAAATTTCTGCATTTCACTGATAAATTAATTCCTCTACAATTTAATTATGTATTTACTTTAACATTTAAACTGAATTAATCTATAAATGAGTTAGTTATGGTACATGATTTAACTTTTAATAACTCACAATTAATTATATTAACGATCAATCATTTTAACCCAACTGAGTAGAGTCAAAGTGTGCAGAAATAGCCGGTGCTCAAAACTTATAAAAGTAAAGGAACAAGATTAACTTGTGATAGGAATTGATCATTGCTCTAGTGGTAAGACACTAGTATAGAATTACTCAGAGGAACAAGATTGACTTGTAATTTTAATTAAATCTATATTTGTTGAAATTTATATATATATATATATATATATATGTGTGTGTATGTGTGTTTGTGTGGGTGTGTGTGCCTGGAAATGTTTTTTTTTTTAACAATTGGGTAATAATCCAAATAGACCCCCAATAAGATCCCGCCCTCCCTTTGTCCCGAATCGAAATCAAGGCCTCTGAGTAATTCTACTAGTGTCTTACTATGCATGAAAATGGTCTCTCGCACCAGAAATTCATGATTGCTCTAACGGTGTAAAATGTAAATGTCCAACCCATTCCCTAAAATATTTTTCAGAATGAATGCTACTAATTCAGGTCACAAAGATCTCCTCTCCCAATGGAAATCCCGGATCTACATCATCATCAAAGTGACGCTTGGATTTCAAATTCGATCAATCTGAAACCTTGGTTCTATACTCATCGAATCGTTTCAAGCTTCTACTATGCTACAACGGCATCATGACTCAAGCAATGCTACTCCCTCCGCTATTTTAGCTAGGCTTTTGACTAAGTTGTGTTTTTTCCTTGACGATTCACTAATATGTTCGAAGGCTATAGCTAAAAGTTTTGATATTGTTACACTTGTGTTAGGCATGTGTATATATAATAAACTATTAGAAAAAATGGCTTTTACTTAAACACGAGCTTCCTTTTGTATTTAGACTTATAACATAGATTAGTTCCATTCTTTTGGAAGCAACTATGTTGCCTTTTGTATCCTACATGTACTTGCAAAGGTAATGATGCCTCTACCTGAGAAGTTGAAGATAAGACCTAAGATGGCTAACTAAATTAATCTTCATAGGATATGCACACAAAAGAGAAAATCACACATAAGAGTAAGCCATATTAAAAGTATAATAATTAAAGAACGGGCATACAAAAAATACCTGTAAAGTTGGTCAACGAATCAACAAATCCTTTTTGATAGTTTATTTTATCTGATTTCTTGTTGTTCACATTTGTCTGGAGGATTTGACAGTTAGCTCCAGTAGAAGGACCTCCACCGGTAAAAGAAATGATATGATTGTATTGATAACAACCGGGTCCTTTGCCATTTGTTAATTTAAAACAGCAAATGTTCTCATAACAATCCCGTCTCCATCTACTACCGTCCCGGTTTGACACTAGACGGGCTCTATTCCAAGCTTCCATCATATCATCTAAGGTAAAATTGCGCTTCGTAGAATCTTCATCACTTTCTAATGAGCATGTCGTCATGCATTTGGGGGGAATATTCATAAGAAGTAGAAACAAAATTAACCATTGATAAAATATGAATAAATTAAAATTATATACATATACATATAAATAATTTTTTAAAAAAGTGTGACACTGATTCTAATCAAACAACATTCAAATCAAACAACAACATTCTTGTATCAGGAACCATATGGTCCACCAACTATTGACAATAGAAATTTATGTTGTTCTACAAACAAGATCATGTGGCAAAAATCAATCAATAGATGTCATAGCAAAACAAACAAGCTATTACAAGTTTTGTGTAGCAAATTACAATGTAAAAGCAAAAAATCTATACTTAAGAGCACAATATTGAAAATATATACTACCCAATTTTATCCAAACGGGGTAGTTTCAATTTCAAAGAGGGAATTATGATGGATGGATGCACAATGCAAGAGATTGCAATCCCAAACAGTCACAGAATACTTAAGAGCACAACACAAACATAAAAAATATGCACCAAAAGAAAATAACATATATGATCACACGAACACCATAAGAAACCAATTCTTACAACAACTAAGTTATTAAATAAATAAATATTCTAATTTGATGATTATGGGAAACCCAACTAAGTTCAGCTAGTAAATTTAGTGCAAAACATAACCACGGATAATTTAACCATAGACAATTGTGCCTTGGGTGCCACTACTCGAAGTGAGGGAACACGGAATCTTTCTGTTTGACTTAACAAGGTGCAAAAAAGATCACTTGGAACTATAACCTTCCAGGTTTTTTCGTAAGCACGTAATCGCAAGTTAGGTAATATTAGGATCTTCATAATACAACTCACTGTTTACATAAAATTATAAATTTCATAAAACCAAATAAAATTCCTGAAGAAATCTAAGCGTGGGGGGATTCTTATATTTTATTGAACCACATTGGGGACAAATAAAAACCAAAAACTTAACTTCACCAAACAACTAAACCATGACATAACATTTATATATTATAAATTCACTTAGGACACCATAAAGTCAATTTAGAGCAAGGTCAATACATATTTGAATGAAATGAATGCTGAAAGCAAAAGCAAAAATGACTCAAGGAATCAACAAAATCCAACAACAAAGCTAATACACACTTCAAAAACATGATTAAAAGACAACCCTTTATATGATAAATTATAAACCATAATTCTTGATTTCACATTCTAGAAGGGATTAGGAATCGGGAACTAATCAGGAACGAATATCTGCATCATCGTACACGAGAGAACAATTATTTGATGGACAAGAATAGCCTTCACCAAAACTCAAACATAAATACAACATCTTCTGTTATGAATCTTCAACTATATCTCATTCCCAATCCGGATTCAATCTAAACTTCACAAACCCTTCGTTACCCTCTTGAACCACTCCATCATCACGCTGGCAGCAAGTGAAGCACACTGTATCACCCACAGACATCATTTCGAAGCTATTCCCACAATCTGAGAAATCCCCAAGCATTTTCTCAAGTTTGGGTGGATCGCAATTCAAGTTACACATATAGATCTGGCCGCTGTTGGACACTGTACAATAGTTCCCACTCCCTCGATAGTAAGTTGCACTTCAGATATCCACGCCCAGAACGAGAACCCAATGTTTTTGTCCAAGTTTGTAGCATGCAAGATTTCCAACACCCTGGTAACTATTCATAATCATCACAGCAGAGAAATTAGAGTTACTTATCGAGCAATCGGAGAGAAAGATTTGGGTGATGAATTTCTCCCGAATGAACGAAGAATGCACAACCACCCTATCATTGTCAGTCTCCAGATATTCTGGATTTTCCTCAATACATCTAAGCGGGAAAATTTCTAATTTTGGCAGGAATTAGTATTTATTAGCATTCAAAAACTATTATTTTTCATTTTTAAGAATGATTGGGGTAAAGTTCACAAGAACTTTTACTAACCATTTCTAATAATATTTTGCTAATTTTTCAAAATTGAGAATGATTTTTAAAAGGTAAGACATTTTTTAAAAAAAGATAACCACCGTTGGTGGGGGGAGTTATATTGGCTTCCCCTTGCCTTGTAAATAAATGAAAAGAAAATGGTACAAGAAGCTGCAAACAGGTAAGGTCTAAAGTTCAGTGCAGCAAATTAGAAACATAGAGACCTAAAGCTAGGAACTATGGTGTAGTCATACACTACACAAGGCAACAGAGGTTGCCTTCAAAAAGAATGAGAAGAAAAAAACTTCTCATTCTACATTACAGACAATAAGCTTGAGAAAATAAATAGAGTTGAGAAAACTTTCAACCACTTGCTTGTCAGTAATTTCATGAGCAAAAACAAAATCCCTAGTCAGCCTATGGGTGAAACTTTCCCATATTCTTTCCCAAGAAACCAAAAAGTGGACCACCAGAGTTGAGTTTAGTGCAGCTCAAAGTGATGTGGTCCATTGAGGTGGATTGAATTCATAATGAAGACTGCACAACCATCCTATCATTGTCAGTCTCCAGATAATCTGGATTGAATTCGTACTTGCATGTCTTGCGATAAAAGAGGATTACCGGCGGCAGGGTGTTGAGCGGCAGGAGGGGGCTTAAGTTTTTTTGGGTGAAAGAGTTGAGGAGGATTATATAGGGGGAATCGTCGAGGATGACGAGTCATCCTTGACATACGACAGCAGTTTCAGGGAGTGGTGGTGAAGGGTTCTGAGAGGTCAACCTTCCAGAATTTCTCTTTCTAGAGTTCTTTCTCCTCCTCCTCCCGTTTAGAAAGGTTGACAAATGATAGGGAGTTATTCGAGGAGTCATTGCGCCGCAGCTCTCATATGTCCGGTAGAACGAGCATAGACGGGTCTGGATCCTGGATCGCCGGAGTAGGCGGCCTACGAGACATATCTCAAAGTCCCCGTAGTTTGATGGATTAGAGGCAATGAGCTCTTTCTCTCTCACACACTCACACACACACTCTCTCCTCTGCTCCGTTCCCAAAAATCCCCGAAATTCCATCGAATTGGCTAGGAAAAATGCGATCTTTACGTCTGGATGGAAGCGAGGAGGAGCTATTGGTGCTACCGTAGCACACCAATGTGGTGTTGCCCGGGAACAACCGCACCAAATCCGTGCTCGTTGGCCTGCAGGGCGTGGTGAAGAAGGCGGTCGGGCTTTTTGGGGATTTCGAATTGAGTGATTGAGTTTTGGAGATTGGATTGTGGTGTCGGAGTAGCCAATTTTGGGATGCCAGAAACAAAAAACGCGTCTGGAGAGAGTTTAACTACTCTTAAACCGAGAATACTTGGGATTTGGAAAGGACAAAAAAAGATCAACTGAAAACAAGGCCAGCCCATCTTTTTATTTTTTATTTTTTATTTTGCATCATTTCAAGTTGTGTCATTTTAATTCTAGGACACTCATCCTTATTAATTTTATTTCAGGTCACTAAACTAATAAAAATGGAGTTTTTTTCATCACTCCGTTAAATCCACCGTTAAACAACACATTGCCTACTTTTCTCGAGGGCATTTCAGGTAATTTCATCCCCTCTATTGCCAATGCGACTACGCGGGGTTCTAGTACTTACTTTCAAATTAAACCCATTTGTCTCCCTCTGTTTCTCTAAAAGAAAAAACTTTTTCTAACCACCATCGTTTAATGGACGACTGTGAAGGACCCAGTCTTAGCTGGTGCGGGCGGGGGCGAAATTTCCAGTCGGATGAAAACAATTTCGATCAGCCCTCGAAATACAGTAAGTAAATCCTTTTATTAGTTTAACGGCTAGTTCTACAAAGTGATAGAGAAAACTCCATTTTTATTAGTTTAGTGACCTGAAATAAAATTAATAAAGATAAATGATCTAGAATTAAAATGGCTAAAAGTATAGTGTCCTGAAATAAAAATCACTCTTTTAATTTTGTGTTATATTGTTTTCATATTTATATGGGCAGGAGGAAGTTCGTATGGAAATATCTGGTCTAACAATGCAAAGGATTAATAAACTTGTCGCCTTTTCATCTTTTTCATAGCTTAGTAAAATAATCTTCCATTATAAATTTGTAAGTATGTATGTTCATAGACCCAGAACCAAAAATATATATATATATTGCAAAAAAAATCATTCCGGGCAAAGCATGACCAACCCCGAATTTCCGTTGCAAACTATATTTGGATTGGAGCTTTTTCAACTGTACTCCACAGATTGTCATTAAACCAAAAAAAAAATGCAACCAAATTGTTTTCATGATAAGTAGTAATTCTTTTATAAAATGATACTAATGTGAAAATTACCAATGCTCGATTCCAACCTTTGTCGATCCTTGATGAGTTTCTCCGGGGTTAATAGTTCAAGGTGTGGATTTGTTCTTGCGTTATGGTTTCGTACGGGTTCCGTGTCAACTTATGCAACTTATTCATATCAATTTTCCTCAAAATACCATTGTTATATGTACATTAAACATAAACTATGATAGAGATATTATACAGTGTTAGTACGAAACTTGAGAAACGAATGGCAATATAGTTTTGGCATTTTATGCCGAGAAATGTTGGTGCATATAAATATGAAATACGTGAACCTTAAAAATAAGAAACACCGCTGGCGTTTTTGTTTTTTTGGTTAAACCACCAAAGGTGGAGGGATTTATATTAACTTCTCTATGCCTTTTAAATAACAAGAAGAATAAAGTAATGATACAAAAAACCACTTCTAAAGATCTAGACTATGTAGCAGTTATAGTAGAAAACCTAAAAAGGATTCTACATTAAGCTAAGCATAGCTTCCAAAAATAATGAGTTAGACTAAATATTTACTAACACTAGAGAACTCATTCTATACATCAAAATGTTTCCAGGACAAAGGCTTTGAGAAAAAGGACTAAAATCCACTTGTTTATTAGTGAATCCGAAGCGCAAGGCAATTGAGACACAAGGCAGCCTATGGATCAAGTCCTAATTTCAGCAAAGGCCCTCATCAGTGGTAAGATAGCACCATGGTTTCCTGAAGGTTCCAAAAATTGCATTCAGGTGCAATTCTGAGTTGTATCTGTCCAATTTGAAGTAGAAGTTTGCTTGCTTTGGGAAGCCTCATTGATGATAACATCAATGAGCTTCATTATCTGCAAGGAAAGAAGCATTAGTTACTAGTATCAATTCTGGAATTTTAAGTGAGGGAGTCCCCATTTGGTCTAATCTAAGCATTCCTTGAATAGCATTAGGAAGATAACCAAAGGTAAAGATGGGATCATTTTTAGAGAGCAGACACAATTTGGCCAATGCATCAGCATGCAAATTTGCTTCTCTATGAACATGTTGCAGATTGAATGCAGAGATACACTGATTGACTAGATCAGCAATATGAAAAAGCTTCCAATGAGTAGTAATGAGATTAAGAATAGAAGAAATAGCATTTAGACAGTCAGATTCTATAGTGATGGATTCAGAGAAACCTTCAGTTATAGAAACAACAAATTTAATAGCCTTGATTTAGCTTCAAGAAGAGAGCTAGCATGGGTAAAAGAGGTGTGACCAGATATAAATGCTCCCCTGTTGTCCCTAATAATAGTACTAATGCTAGATTGGAGAGATAAATTACACCAAGCTGCATCAACATTAAATTTGAGTCCAGACAAAGGCTTAGTCCAAGCAATTTTAAAATTTTGGTTTGGGTGGCCTTTTCCCAAGAGGCAGAAAGGTATGGTTTGCAATTGTAGCATCTACTGCATAAGAGATGTAAAATGGTTTTGCACAGAAAATCATAAAAAAATGGTCCTTTATTTGCTTAAGAATATGAATAGAGGAGGGAGGGACATTTTCATATAGCCATTTGTTTCTAGATTTTCAAAAAATCCAACAGGCAATAGATGGAGTGAGTCTAATGATTAAATTATGCGGAGCACTCAATCCATTAAAAGTTAGATAAAATGATAACCTTTCCCAGATGGATGAAAAGTTCCTGTTAGAGATTCCCATAAAAATATGCAAGGTTTTCCAGATGCTTAGAATGAACTCACATGAGTTAAAAAAGTGATCAAGGGAATCCTCATGATTGCATTTAAAACATTTTGATGCCAAACAAATATGCATAAATTTCAATATGTTGTCAAATGGAAGAAAAGAATTGATCAATCTCCACATAAAGACAAATATTTTCCTCTCTAATTTAGGGTTCCACAGATGATGAATGAACAAGATATTACCCCTAGGTTGTCTGAGCTTCTTGTAGGTAGATTGGAAAGTAAAATTGATCTTGTTGTCCAATTTCCAGATCAATTTGTCTTCTCTGTGAACCTGTGATTCCTGTAAAAGAAGAAGTGTATCATGGGGGAGAAAGGGAGATAACTATTGCATGAAATTGGATTTATCATGAATAAAATCAGCAACAGTGCTATCTATAGAGAGGGTAGTAAGAGTAGGGTTCACATTGGTCAATCAATGGTCCAATATCAAGCCAATTTGAAGTCCATAAATTACAATCACCCTTTTCAACAATTACTCTAGAATGTGATTCTGTCCAAGCATTGACTTTACAAATCCTTTTCAAATTGGGTGAAGATTGAGAGGAAGCTGGCGTTTATTTGGCTTTCTGACAACTTGGTCAATTCTGCTCCAGCTTTTCTGACAGCGTGATGAAGCAGGAGAATACCCATAAGTCATCATTAATTAGTATGGATTATTTACACCGAGTGGTTATTATAACAGAAATGACAATATAAATTGTCAAGTTACCATAATTTACTACACATAAATGAAAAAACAAGTTGTCAAGACACCATTTACCACCTCAATGTGCTTAGTAAATAGTAGGTTTCATTATTGGGGTATGTCTACTTCTACTTTTCCCTTGAAAACAGGTTTGATGCGGGAAAATCAGCTCCATTAAATGGTGCATCGGATAGTTGAGGTATCCGAATACTCTGAGATGTGGATAGCTGATGAAGTATGGGGACTGCTCGCCAAGAACGCCTATTTGTCCGAGCACCTAGGCCTTGGAAGAGACTTGCTAAGGACATGTTCGTCCGAAGCCTGCAAAATAATCCCCCAGAGCCACCCGAGGGTAGCAGCTCCGGTGTGATGATGAGATTTCGTGTATTGAAATGAATTAGATAAAACTCTGTATTCAAGAGTTAGAGAACTTACCTGGATTGGATGATTGTGGCCTCTATTTATAAGTGCCTTGGACCTCCTCCTTTTGCCTCATCATCAGTATGCGTCACATTCCCGTACGGGAGGTGCCTCTTAACCACGTGGGTGTACGGACCGATATCTCTTCCACGTGATTCGGAAATTTCCTGGAAAGTCACCTAAATCCGAATCATTGGTATCATCAGAATTGGTACAATGATATTTTATTGATCGTTTACTTATTATAATAATTAATGCCAAAAGAAATTGAAATATTGTGTAAAAAATTGAGATATACATTTTAAACGAGAAGTTGACCATTTATTTAACCAAAAACATTTTTGAACTTTTTTACCAATATGAAAAAGAAATATTTTTATTTTTTTTAAAAAAAAACAACCCTAATTACTGGCGGATTTGGATACACATGCAGCTTTCAATTTCATTTTAATAGCTAAATAATGTGGAGGGACATATTATTGAAAGCATGCATGATGCATCGATCCAGTAAACTGAAGTGATGCATCATATATAGAATCACAAAATCATCTTATTCTAAAAGAATTGCCAAGATTCTTAGCAAAAACACAAGATCAAGTATATATAGATATTTACCGGTCGAATCGAGCAAGATATCAAAATAGGTACTAATAACTTAATTAACTATACAGAGTCAACGGAAACTAGCTACTATATAATAACATCCCCTAGCTTTCATGTAACCCAACACATTATCATTTCAAGCCAAACGAAATGAAAATCCATGTTTTAATCGTTTTTGCTTTTATCATCATCAGCAATGCCAAATCCCAAGACATGGAAGAAATCCAGGCGGCCCTGTCGGGGACTTCCGACGCCGTGAAATGGGCCAAGGCACTGAAGGATGTTAAAGACCGTAATCCGTCCGGCATTGGTCCACAACTTGCCGTAGATGTATGCATAGATATCTACGAGGGCTCGGAAGGGAGACTGCAGCAGCTGGTGATTCCCGGAAAGAACAACAGCAGCTTCAGCTGGGACGACGCCATAGCATGGCTGAGCGGCGCACTGATCGGCAACACGGCTTGTTTGGAGAGCTTGACGGAGACGGGATTGTCGCCGGACACGAGTGTGGCGCAGAAGCTGGGTGATTTGCTGGAAAAAGTACTGGCTAAGGCGGCGGAACACGACGGTGGTGGCGGTGTTAGAGGTAAGCATATGCTGGGCGATTTTTAGATGATAAGTTTGACCATTGTTAATAAATAATATTGAAAGAATTAAGCTAAAACACACAATGACAATTAATTTAAATAAAATAATTGTCCCTAAAAACTGAGATCATTAATTTGTGTGCAGCGGTTCCAGCACCACCAAATCAAGATGAAGGAGATAATCTGGAAACATGGACACCGGGAAAATCTAAAGCCGACGCGGTGGTTGCACAAGACGGTTCCGGCCAATACAAGACCATCACAGAGGCTTTAGCCGCCGAGGCGAATTTGAGTAGGCCTGGAAGAACCGTGATATATGTCAAATCAGGCACTTACGACGAGCAAGTTACGGTTGACAACTCCTTGAAATACCTCATGTTTGTCGGCGACGGCATCAAAAAATACCTCATGTATTCAAAAAATGCTGATTAAGTTAAATTATGATACAGATGTTTCAGCGGATGGCTTCTGGGCAAGAGACATAACATTCAGGAACACCGCCGGTCCGGCGAAGGGCCAAGCGGTGGCGCTAACGCTGAGCTCCGACAAATCCATCATCTACCGGTGCAGTTTTGGGGGCTATCAAGACACCCTTTATGCATGGTATAACAGGCAATTCTACCGCGACTGCCAAATCCACGGCACCATAGATTTCCAGTTCGGCAATGCGGCGGCGACTTCTTTGTTAGGCCGCCGTCATCACCGCGCACGGGAGAGATAAAGCCATATACCAAACTGGGTTCGTTATAATGGGTTCTCGGATCGTCGCGGATACCGATTTATCGCAGGACGTCAAGACCTATCTCGGCCGTCCGTGGGGGCCGTGCGCGAGGGTTTTGTTCGCCCGGACGGAAATGGCTGAGTGGCTACCGGAGTCAGGAGTGCCGTTTTCACCTACATTTCAGGGCTAATATATATAATTCTTTAGAATCGATTTTTTGGACCATTTCAAGGCTCTTTTTCTGTATCCTTTGATTATTAGTTGTTTGGGACTACGGCTACGGGCCCTCTGTTGCCACGAAACACGTTCTCATCTTTCGTTATTCTTACCTACAAACCTTTCTCCAGGTAAATTTTGGAGAGTCTATCTTTTCCTTCTCTGAGTAGGTTATAGTCAACTTATCTTCAATCATCTGTATGAGGCTGTCTCACACAAAATTTGGCAATAGCATATATCTAGAAAATCTAATGTTGATTGGAGCGTGAAACAAGTGCAAAACTTAAGGACCAATATTTAAAATGTTCCGGATTTTCTACACCACTTTTGTACCACTTCCTATTCCACCAACTAAATTGTGACACGTTTCTTATTAACTTAAATCTAATTAAGCTATCTAACACATAGTAATTTTATTTTCATCTACTTTTGACAGTACATTATTTTTCCTCATTTTCTATATTTTAGATTAAATTAAGTTGTTGTATTAATTTTGCTAAGTATATTTTCTAAGAAAAATTAAATAAAGGCTAAAGATACAAAGGTCATATTTGTCAGACTTTATCTGTGGATCAGTTCACTTCATTTCAGTTTAGTTAATTTTTTATAGTTTAGTTCAGTATATTTTAATTTATTTTAGTTCAGTTCTGTTAAATAAATTTAAATTTATTAATTTCAGTTTAGTTCATTGCATTCCTATTTGTTTTTAAAATTTTATGTATACATTTTTTCGATTCATTTTAATTTATTAGGGTATGTTTAGTTCAGTTCAGATCAATTCATTCAGTTCAAATCATATGTCTCTATAAATTTATATTAGTCGTCTAAATTTTTATTTTACAATACATTATTTTTACGTTAGTTCAAATTAATTATGTTCAATCAAAATAGTTCAGTTTGTTTCAGTTCAGTTCAGATAAAATATAAGCTCATGATATTTGGTACAATTTGCAATACATGTATCTTTAGACTTCATTATATTTTTCTTAGCCAATTACTTAGCAAAATTAAGATATCAGCTTAATTTAATTTAACAAAGAGTAAAATGAATATACTATCAAAAATAGATGAAAAAATAATTACTATGAATTAAATTAATAAGGACATATGACACAATTTGGTTGGTGAAAAATGAAATGGTACCAAAAAAAATGGTGTAGAATATTCGGAGTCTTTAGAACCTCGTAATTAGTGGTCGGTAGTTTAATTGAGCAGGTTTGACTAGTTCATTAAATAATTTATATTATGTACTATGTTTGGTAAGTAGCTATGTAAATTTAATTCATAAATAATATCGGTATGTTTCTATTCAAATTAGGGAAAATTTCTATTAACGACGTGTTATAAATGTAAATTATTATAAAGGGTGTGAAATTTGTATATTTGTTATTAATGACGTTATGATATTTCTACTCTTTATTTTATTAAGAAAATTCATTTATAACCCTTTCCTCCATATTAAAAAAATCAGATTTCTAATTAATAAGTTTTGTTCTCTTGGCCTTATTTGTAAATCAGTTCAGTACAATTTAATTCAATTAGTTCAATTCAGTTTAGTAAATTAGTACAAGTTTCACACTCTTTATAATAATTTACATTTATCCCATGTCCTTAATATAAATTTTTCCTTTCAAATTATATAGTTCATTTTGTATTGCTGACAAGTTATGATCTTTTACATAATATATTAATGATTAATATTGCTAAAACGTCAAATATCATATATATTAAAAATTGGCCCTTAATTTTACATTTTAAAAGAAAATTTGACTTCTTTTATTAAAATCAAAAAATCAATCATCAAAAACATATTTCAACTTGTTAATTTGACCAATATATAAAGGGAAAAATAAAAAACAACCTGATGATTACATACCCCCTGGAATGGATACACAATTTTCAGTTAGATCATCACCCATCCTCAGTTGAATTTAATGCTAAATATATAACGCGAAGGTATATTCAAAGCATAACGTGAAGGTATATTCAAAGCAAAAAACTCTCATAGAATCACAAAATCTTCTTATTCTAAAAGAACCCTGCAGATTCTTACCAAGAACACAAGATATCTATAGATATTTACCGGTCGAATCGAGCAAGATATCAAAATAGGTACAGAGTCAACGGAAACAAGCTACTATATAATAACATCCTAGCCATATTCATGTAATTACCCACACACATAATCATTTCAAACCAAACGAAATGAAAATCCATGTTTTAATTGTTTTTGCTTTCCTCATCATCAGCAATGCCAATTCCCAAGACCTGGACGAAATCCAGGCAGCCCTGTCGGGGACTTCCGACGCCATGAACTGGGCCAAGGCATTGCAGGGCATCGAGGACAGCAAGCCATCCGGCGTCGGTCCAAAACTTGCCCTAGGTGTCTGCATAGACATCTACGAGGGCTCGGAAGGGAAACTGCAGCAGCTGGTGGTTTCCAGACAGTATAGCCGTTACAGCTGGGACGACGCCATAGCGTGGCTGAGCAGCGGGCTGGCCGGAAACACAGCTTGTTTAGAGGGATTGACGGAGACGGGAATGTCGACGGACACGAGTGTGGCGCAGAAGCTGAATGATCTGCTGGAAAAAGCTCTGACTAAGGCGGTGCAACACGACGGCAATGGCGGTAGCGGGGGTAAGCATATGCATAAGTAATTTTTGAATAGTTGTATCACCATTTTACCTTAATAATAAGATATATTTCTCTCCCTCTTTTATGATTTTCCCTCTATAAATGGTCGGTCATACAGTATAATTCAATTTCATGAATAATTTAAAACAATTACTTGTACGTACCTAAGAACCAAGTTCATTAATTAATTTGTGTATATAGCGGTTCTAGCACCACCAAATCAAGATGAGGGAGATAATCTGAAAACATGGACACCGGGAAAATCCAAAGCCGAAGATAATCTGAAAACATGGACACCGGGAAAATCCAAAGCCGACGTGGTGGTTGCGCAAGACGGTTCCGGTCAATACAAGACCATAACCGAAGCTTTAACCGCCGTGGCAAACATGAGTAGGCCTGGAAGAACCGTGATATATGTCAAATCAGGCACTTATGACGAGCAAGTTATAGTTGACAACTCCTTGAAATACCTCATGTTTGTCGGTGACGGCATCGGCAAAACAATCATCACCGGGAATAAGTCCCCAGCAGACACCGGCAACGTCACCTGGAAAACAGCCTCATTTTGTAAGCATGCATGCACAATTCAGTTTATAATAACTCATCAATTCAATCTCAACTTATGAATTCTGATATTCAAAACAATTAAATTATAATACAGCTGTTTCATCCGGAGCGGATGGCTTCTGGGCAAAAGACATAACATTCAGGAACACCGCCGGTCCGGCAAAGGGCCAAGCGGTGGCGCTAGGACTGGGCTCCGACAAAGCCATCATTTACCGGTGCAGTTTCGAGGGCTACCAAGACACACTTCTTACATGGCTTAACAGACAATTCTACCGCGACTGCCAAATCTACGGCACCGTGGACTTCGTCTGGGGCAGAGCCGCCGCGGTCTTCCAAAACTGCGACTTCCTCGTCCGGCTGCCGCTTCCGGGCGGTTCCGTCGTTATCACCGCCCACGGGAGAGACGATGCCGAATCAAAGACCGGGTTAGTTATAATGGGCTCTCGGGTCGTTGCGGATACTGATTTCGCACGGAAGAAGCAGGACGTCAAGACCTATCTCGGCCGTCCGTGGAGGCCGTGCGCGAGGGTTTTGTTCGCCAGGACGGAGATTGGTGATTTTGTTGATCCCGAAGGATGGACGTATAGTCATGCTAAGCCGGACAATTCTTGTGGGATGTTTTTCGGCGAGTTTAGGGATACGGGAAAAGGAGCGGAAACCGATGAAAGGGTGAATTGGCCGGGGATTTATCAGCATGTTAAAACTCGAGCACAGATTGATGATTATACGGTTAGCAATTTCATCCAGGGAAATGATTGGCTGCCGGAGTCGGGAGTGCCGTTTTCACCTGATTTCAGTGCTAGTTAATTTACCCCTTTAGAATCAGTTTATTTTTCATCAAGGTTTTATTTTATTTTTATGTCTTTTGAAATTTGTACCTATATTACATCTAATCCAATATATTTACTATTTGATGTATTTCCCGGTCGGCTCTAATATCAAACTTCAGGGGTAGGGGATTTACTCATTTTGATATTTAGAATGCTACACAGTATCGTACTCATTTAATCTAATCCAATTTCCTAATATCAAATTTAGTGATGTCAGTATGCCTAATTGGCAAAAAAAAAAAAAAAAAAGTATAACTAATCAAATCATCAAATCATGTAATTACAAGAGAACAACATTTAGTTTTGAATAAATACTCAGTTAATTTCTAATCCCTAGTTTCAGTCATAAATAAATTAACACCCACAAGTCAAGCAATTATAGGGCAATAAAAATTTGCTAAACCACACCCCCAATCATTTTTACTTTTTCGATAGTCGGCAAGTATTTGCTAAACCAATTATTTCCCTTATCAAAATATTTCCATGAAGTATTAACAAACACGGATACTCCTTCCGATTTTGTTATATTGGCACTGTCAAACACTATATGATAGCAAGTTTGACTATTAATAATTTTAGTTACATATATTAAATAGAGCTCTTAAATATTGATATTTAGAAAATACAATCCAAAAATTGATCATATAAAAATATTATTATTCATGTAGTACTTCAAATTTATAGTCTAACATGCAAAAAAATTATGATGAATAGTAGAGTACCAATAAAACAAAACCAGAGGTAGTACATATTCTAATGGCATTAAACATGTAAAATAATTAAAAGACCTGATTTTTAAAAATAAAATAAGGGTACCAGGACATCTCGGTAATTCAACAAGTGTTTTACTACTTGAACTATTTTCGATTCTTTTTTCTTTAAAATATTGGTCCAGTAGTAGCCCACGAGAGCAAGAGCACGTGATCTCATCACTGCAAAGAGCGGGAATTTATCATTGCTCTGTCTAAAGGCCGAGCAGCCCATGCCTTCGTACAAACCACACGACCCAACTCATCGCTTGGAGCGAGCTGGTCAGAAACAGCACCCGTTGGCCTACCAGACCGACCAAAGCCTTTTCCCAACATCTTAGTGGCCCCACTTGGATCACAAGCCCGCGCAACCGGGCTCGGCATAAAAGACCTGATTTAAAAACAATCACACAAAAGTATGTCAGGATCTGGAGGGCTGGGAGTGTAAATTCAGAAGAATCGAGGGGGCAAGAAGGTAATTTCGGCTAAGGGACTGACTGGTCAATGAGAGCTGCGTTTTATGGCAGTTAGGCCGTTATCTCCACAACTGATTAGCAGATGTGATTCAGTTAGGGAATTCATTGTATAAAAGGGAGGAGATGTAGATTGTGAAGGAGATCTTTGAGAAGATCACAAATTGGTTGTAATGGTTTAGTTGTATCTCGTCTTTTTCATTTTCCGATCAATAGAAACCGCACCGGTGGCATTTTCTGTATTTTCCGGTCGACGATCACCGGATCGTGACAAAGTGGTATCAGAGCTGCGATTCTCCGGCCATGGGGATCGAGTTCGAGTATCTAATAGGTGAGATTCCAACTTGGGATGCTGAGATCGACCGAGTTCCGATCGGTTGGAACTCTGCAATTTCTTGCTTGTACGAAGCTGACCTAGGCGACGCCATTCAATTCGAGCGACGCCCAGTCACCGGAGACGACCGCGGTGGGACTGATATTGACCTCTACCGCGATGGTGGCGAGATCTGTTGGGGAGCCCAAACTGACACCAACTACGGGCGGCGAGTTGACATTTGGGGCTGCGCTGACCACGAAGAGTACGAGGTCTTTCCGGCGACCAGAGGACGGAGTACCGATGCTGTGTTCCAAGGCCGGGAGTGGTTTGACACCAACACTGACCACGACAGTGACCGCGATGATTCTGCTATCCTTTTCGAATGGCAATTTGGCATTGACAACAACCACAGCGTTACGCTTGATTCCGAGCAAATTGAGCTCGATGATAACCACGGCAGTGATGCGATTCAGTTCGGATGGTGGCCTTATACGGGTGGCGACTACTGTGGTGATACGATTCACAGCGGGTGCCGATTCGACATCGATAATAGCACTGGCGGAGTGGCTCGCGAATCCATCACTAGCGATGAGGAATATTCTCGGAGATCATACTTTGAGGATGAAAATCTGGCGGAATACGGATACTGTGTTTTTGGGAATTCTCCTGCGTTGTGGGAGGAGAATGTTGATCACGGGTTCTGTAATTTGGAGCACTATCCGATGAACTTATCGGAAAACATTGGGCAGTCCCCAACGACGTTTAACAACGGGAAATGCAGCAGCACTGCGATAGAATTTGGAAGGCGACTTGAGATCAACGTTAGTCGTGACGGTGACGAGATTCCATTTGACCGACGAGTGTGTACCAGCGGCGACCACGGTGGTGTTGCAGTCGTGAAACTTTGCGACGAGCCAAACACATTTGGCGACTATCAGCGGGGAGGTCATCGTGAAACTTTGGCTGAGTTTGTACCGTCGAGAACTGTTGCAGCTGGCCATGGAGTTACAGGGAAAGATCTCGCACAAGAGTTGGGGAACACCAGATCGATATTCAGCGATTTGTTTGTAGAGCTTCGGGCATAACGAGCTGCAGCTAGGGCAGAGCGATTGAGTGAATAGCGGTGGTTTCAGGAAAACCAGGCAGTTAGTAAGCGGTACTTCCAAGATTGGCTTAAGAAATTCCGAGATAAGATCAATGAAATGGCGGTGTCATTTATGCGAGGGAAAACTCCAGAGTTTGAGAGAGGGGAGTCTGATCAGTTTGAGGCAGAGAGTGAGTTGAGAGGAGAGTCGAGCATCGGCGACAAGGAACAGTTTCAGCCGAAGAAATTATCAAAGGAGGTTAGTTCTAAGATTGGTTCACCGATTTATGCTGAAGATTTTAATGACATATACTCTTGTGTGATTCCTGAGAATCTTAGCAATGGTAGTGAGATTGTGGAATCTGAATGCCCTGAATATTTCGATGAGACAGTAAATGAAGAAAGTCAAAATGTAGCAGTAACTGGTGATGTTGTAGTTATGGAAAGTTCAAAGTTCTCTGATGTTTATATGAATGATAAAGATAATGGAGGTTGTGCAAAACTTTGTTTTGAATCCTTATTTGATAAGCTGGAAGATTATGTGAGTCCTTATTCTGTTCTAAAGTATGAAAATGTCAATGATCGTACTGAAGTTTTAGCTTCTGTAAGTAATAATGCTGGAATTTCTGAGCATGCAGTGTGTTCTGAAACTATGGTTGTGGTGGATAAAGGAGAGGTTCTTAAATGCCCTGTTTATGATGAGTTTGATGGGCAGCTCCATAGGGGCTCAGTTAGAGTAGGGCATTTGGAAGTAGTGAATATTGATTCTAATAGGAATGATGATGAGATTGCGATGAGCTTTAAATCTGGTAGATTTTCTTACTCTAATGAAGGTGCTGATCCTAGGATGTGCTATGATCCTGGGATAATGGTGTGTGTCTCAAGCATCTCTATGATTAGTGATGATACTAGGGTTGGAAAACATGGGGAAAATATGGTTAAATCTGAGCTTGGTAGTGAGCTTTCCTGTGATAATGATTTGGAGTTCATTAACATGAAAGAGACGGAGAAATCAGTATTGGTTATTTGTGTGAGAGGAGAAGAGAGAGCCTTCAAAATGATGATTGATAAATATAAAGGTTGGAAGTGGATAGGAGAGCTATTTGAGTTTTGTTGGACTAAGCGCATTGAAATGATCAGTGATAGTAGGATATTTGTTGAGCATATAATGATCTTTGATCCTGGTATTTTTCTGGGAAATTCCGACAGTAAACTCAGTGTTAAACCGGTGAGTAAGAATAGGAGCTATGGTAGTGTTGATTCCAGAGGAGCCAAAAGGTCTTGTATCCAATTCAGGCTTAAATCGGTTCAGCCTCTGTTGCGGTTGTCTTGTGATCTGGTCTTTTGTGGCTCAATATGTGAGGAGACATTTGTAGTTTATGGCACTCAGGTTGTAACAATTTTAGTGATCACAGAGAGTGCAGCAAACGAATAATTCAGAGTTTCGCATCATATCTTGTTCCTTTCTGGAACTGTTGCAGAGGGCCTTTCATTCTATGTAGTGAAGGTGCATGGCTTGGCTGTCAAACAAAGAAACAAGAAATGGGATTTGTTTCTGTCCATCCAGGTTTTTGTTGGTGGGGGCAGCAAGAATGATAAAAGGATCTTGATTAATATGATTTTGGTGAGTTTGCATGGCATTTATGCGTTCATGCTAGGCAACAACCAATCAAATGGCCATTATTTCATTTTCTTGGTGGAATAGAATACACATGCAAGTGGAGATGCTTGTTTGGAGTTATATGGAATAGAGGCAGAGCTGCAAACCATACCCCAATTCCGTGGAGGAAGCATTTTTACTGAGCTTGATTACTCCAGGAATCTTTCTGCAGAACTGAACCAATTTTGATACCCCAATTTTTTATGATATCAAAGCTTGAGGACAAGCTTGGAGTTAAGGAGGAGGGAATGTCAGGATCTGGAGGGCTGGGAGTGTAAATTCAGAAGAATCGAGTGGGCAAGAAGGTAATTTCGGCTAAGGGACTGACTGGTCAATGAGAGCTGCGTTTTATGGCAGTTAGGCCGTTATCTCCACAACTGATTAGCAGCTGTGATTCAGTTAGGGAATTCATTGTATAAAAGGGGGGGAGATGTAGATTGTGAAGGGGATCTTTGAGAAGATCACAAATTGGTTGTAACGGTTTAGTTGTAGCTCGTCTTTTTCATTTTCCGATCAATAGAAACCGTATCGGCGTCATTTTCTGTATTTTCCGGTCGACGATCACCGGATCGTGACAAAGTAATGATTGTGTACATACTTGCTCCACAGTCCACATCCATATAATTGCAGTCTTTAACAGTTATTTGTTTTCACATGAATTTGTTACTTAATTATTAACCTTAGATCGAATTCTCTCACAACAACCTGGTTACAATACTGCACTAACACTCTAAACCCGTAATTATCTTGCCGGCCAGTCTCATCAAATGTTATTTAGATTCTCCCCTCATAGCCAGTAAAAGACTTTCCAGATTGTTTCCACGGACTTAAAGTCTCTGAATGTTTATCTAACACGAACCAAGAAAGTGAATCAAAGACTCACCAAGCCATACGGTCTACAAATTTGATTATGAACGAATCACCAGAAGTAAGTACTTATACTACTCCGACTTAGATTTCTCCTACCTATCCTATGAAACAGATTATAAGTCTTTTTTTTGGTAGAAACCACCATAGGTGGAGGAATGTATATTGGCTTCCCCATGCCTTTTAAAAATGTAGCAAAATATAAATAATACAAGAACCACATCTAAAGATATCGGTTGAAATAGAAATTCTAAAGGATTCTATTGGTGTAGTAAACTCTACACGAATCTAAGCAAGCTTCCAAAAAGAATGAGCTAGCCTAAATATATACTCATTCTACGCTGCAAGAGCTTAAAAGGTGAGAGGCCTAATGAGAAGAAGTGTTAAAATCCACTTGCTTGTTAGAGAATTTGAAGCGCGAGGCAATTTAGACTCAAGTCAGCCTATGAAAAAAGACTAAATCCCAAAACAGATTATAAGTCTGAAAAAGTGTAACCGAGCAAAAAAAACACTCACCTGAAACAATAGAAATTGGAAGACAAACAAACTCAACTTATATTTTATGAAAAATGATGACCATAACAAGGACATATTCCTACCCCTACTTTTTAAGACCTAAAAATAAAATAAAACAAATGGCTAAAAATGTTTAAATAAAATTAGAAACTAAGAAAAAAGAAAAGGCTTTTACTCAATGCAGAGCCATCTAAAAGTCTAGGTCGAAATTCGACGAAATGCCGCATACATGGTTGCGCGTGGACTGTGCAGGGCGCGTGGCGATGGAGAATGCATAGTCAGCCAGTGGCTATAGCCGACACAAAGGTGGACGGGCGGTGCATGATTGAGAGACATATGCTCGTCCTTCCTTAATTTGTCTGGTAAGATCTCGGTGCTAGTTGGATTGTCTCCTTCTAACTTTTCCCGAAATTTCATATTTGTGAGGCAAGGGCGTCAATCTGTTCCGTCGAGTGGCAGAGTCCGTTTATGCAACATGGGCTCCGATATGGTGTTTCCATGTCCGATTGCGAGGCTGAGTTGGCCGCACTGGTGGAGCAGATGGCATTTCACAGAAGTTTCACAGTGGTTCCGAACCGCGGGCTTGGTCACGCCGCGCTAAGTTACGACATCGCAGCCTGAACCGGTTCTTAAGGTTGCAATATCGCGCGTAACAATCCAGTACATCACCGGTATATTCCAACCGATTTACGAAACCGGATGCCATCCGATTTATATGTTACAATATTGGTTACGGTATCAAAACGAGTGTGACGGTTAGGAACGGATACCGGTTGTGATGTCGCAACCGGCGTAGACTGGCCTGGTTGAACTGCACAGAAGTGGACTGGGGATGCTGTGTTGACTGTAATCGGTCGTCAATTTTCAAATGGAGAAAAAGATCTGGTGGTAGGTGAGCGGTGTGGATTGACTAATTTTGTTTTAAGAAATTATGTGTATATTGACTATTGATTAAAAAATTAAATTAATTCCCCTTTAATTAATTATGCCACAATTACATCTATTATAAAGTTATTAAAGTTCCACTTTGATGCATCGAGAAGATTCGCCAGCATGAATCTGTAAGAAACAATCAATGATTCGCCAGCACGAATCCAAGGGTTAGAGTCAGAAATTCATCTGAAATCTGGAATCCACCAGGAAGAACAGAAAAGTTCTTGAAAATAATCATAATGATTGAATGAATTCGTGGCTGCTACAAAAGGAGTATAAATACTACTCTTAAACCCTACGCTAAAAATTAACTAATTCTAAGATAGAAAATAAATAATAAAATATTAAAACGCCAGTTTAAGGCTCTAAACGAGCTCAAATCTCCTAACCAGCATGGTGATTACTACATAGTAGTGAGTTATGTTTATTGACTCGGTTTCCTTTCCGAAAAGGTATAATATGCAACCTATCAATGTTGAATATCAAATCTGCCCGGAAACTATCCGACTTGTCTGACGATAACTTTTCTTCAATTCTCAGATAAAAAATCTCCCTACTTCACACTTAGTGTTCTTAAAATCCCTTCCTACACTCGATTAATCATTAATCCCTGACTAGGCCTAGGTGTTGGTGCTAGGCATTTTTGGTTTAGGCGTCCGCCTAGAACCACCCAAATCCGCCTAAATCCGACTTGCCTATGCTAAACTAGTGCCGCCTAGACCTGTTTAAACCCGCCAATGTACAAATTGTATTCCATATTTTTTAGTTATTTGTTTCAAATACTTTGTTTTGACCACTTGATAAGTAACAAGTGTGCAAATTTTATTTTGACTCAAATAAGCTGTTTTTCTTGCCAAAAATAATTATTTGTACTGTTATCTCAAAATGTTCATTCTTATTCTTATATGTGAATTGTGACTCAATAGTATGATTTTAAAAAAACTTTAACTACATTGATGTTGTACATATAATAATTAGTGGATGTATGAAAACCTTTATTTTTATATTTTTCATATGTATATACATTATTTTATTATTTTTAAATGTATCCATTGCATTATTATATTATTATATATAGAAATATGTGAACAGTGTAAATTCGCCTATGCCGATTAATCCCTGACTAATTTCCTAGGCGCTAGGCCTCAACAATTCGCCCGACTAGCACCTAGCGATTTTTAGAACACATTGGTTCCAGTACTGCACTTATCACAAAAGAAAAAAAAGAAAAAAACAAAGATCAAGAATAGATGATACCACATTGCGGAAGATATCAAATATGACGTAATTAACTATACAAAGTCAAAGTCACTGCCACATTGTATCTGCAATGCTTTTGACTTTTATAATTTGACTTAAAAAAAGTATATGATCATTAATAATTTTAATTATGTGTAAATAAAAGCTATAAAAAATAGATATATTGAAAATACGGGATATTACAGATCTTTCAAAATTACATATAAATAGTCTAAATTATTTAATTATACAAAACTCAAAGCTATATAATAGTCAAATTACACAAATAATTAAGTTCTACGAGTACATAATATAATCCACTATCCTTCATGTCAAACACACATGTTCATTTCATACCAACGAAATGAAAGTCCTTGTTATAATTGTTTTTGCTTTTATCATCACTAGCAATGCCAAATCCCAAGACTTGGACGAAATCCAGGCAGCCCTATCGGGGATTTCCGACGCCGTGAAATGGGCCAAGGAATTGAAGGATGTTGAAGATCATGTGCCGTCCGGCGTAGGTCCAAAACTTGCCCTTGGGGTCTGCTTAGATATTTACGCGGGCTCGAAAACGAGACTGCGGCGGCTGGTGGTTTCCAGAAAGAATAATAGCAGCTTCAGCCGGGACGACGCCGTAGCTTGGCTGAGCAGCGCGCTGGCCGGAAATAGGGCTTGTTTGGACGGCTTGACGGAGACTGGAATGTCACCGGATACGAGTGTGCCGAAGAAGCTGAATGATATGCTGGGAAAAGCACTTGCTGCGGCGGAGGAACACCACGGCGGTGGCGGTGGTAAGGATACCTTTTTAGATGATAAGTTTTAAAATGTATGATTACAAAAGGAGTTAAGATCTGAGACATAGATGGATTAAATCGGGACCAATTTGCGGTCGAATTCCCTACGATTGCATATGTGATATCAAGTTATCAACCCATATGATTTGAGTTAAAAATAAAAATTGTTTGTGAACTTTCAAAAATAAAATATTTTTTAAAATGGAGAAGATTAATGTACCTAAGAACCAAGTGCTTGTGTGTAAAAAATCTTGGCAGCGGTTCCAGCGCCACCAAATCAAGATGAAGGAGATAATCTGGCAACATGGACACCTGGAAAATCTAAAGCCGACGTGGTGGTTGCGCAAGACGGTTCCGGTCAATACAAGGCCATAACCGAAGCTTTATCCGCTGTGGCAGGTATGAGTAATAGGCCAGCAAGAACCATAATATATGTCAAATCGGGCATTTACGAAGAGCAGGTTAAGATAAATGGCTGCTCCTTTGAAAACCTCATGTTCGTCGGCGATGGCATCGGAAAAACAATTGTCACCGGAAGTCTGTCCTACAGTGAAACCGGTGGGGACACCCCGGCCACCGCCACATTTTGTAAGCATGCACGCACAATTTAACTAACAGTCAATTTCAACTTATAAATCTTGATATTATTAAAAAAAAGTGTTGAATACTTATGCAGATGTTGCAGCGGCCGATGGCTTCTGGGCAAGAGACATAACATTCCGGAACACCGCCGGTCCGGCAAAGGGACAAGCCGTGGCGATGGCGCTGGATTCCGACGAATCCGTCATCTATCGGTGCAGCTTCGAGGGCTACCAAGACACCCTTCTTGCATGGTTCAACAGACAGTTCTTCCGCGACTGTCAAATCCACGGCACCATGGACTTCGTCTTCGGCAACGCCGCCGCGGTCTTCCAAAACTGCGACTTCATCGTCCGGCTGCCGCTTCCCGGCCAGTCCAACATCATCACCGCGCAGGGGAGAGACTGCCAGGACAAGACTGGATTCGTCATAATGGATTCTCGGATCGTCCCGGATGCCGATTTTGCGCCAAAGAAGCAGGACTTCAAGTCCTATCTCGGCCGGCCGTGGCAGCGGTGCTCGAGGGTTTTGTTCGCCCGAACGGAGATGGATGATTTGGTCGACCCCGAAGGATGGACGTATAATTACTTTAAGCCGGATGATTCTTGGAAAATTTTGCTGTTTTAGGGTGAAAACTAGAAATCTTTCTAGTTTTGTGATGGAATTTAGAAACTCTTCCATTTATAGGGTTGTTTTTGATTGAGTTCTAAGAATGTTTTACATTCTAGTCCTTTCTTTTATTTATTTTTCTATTTTTACCCCTATGTTTTAATCAGATAGGTTTGATTCATCTGATTCTGTTTCACTGGAACTAGAATCTATTTCTATGATGTAAACTTTTTCTGTTTCATCATATTTTTCTTCAATGGGTTCATATCCCATTTTACATGCAATTTCTAACAATTTTATTTTGTTATTATCTTGCCTATTAGGACATTCATTAGCGTAATGTCCTTCTATGTTGCAAATCCAACATCTACAATTTTTCTTTCCTTTTGGACAGAATTTTTGTTTTTCTGATCTTGTATCAGACTTTTTCTTAAAGAATTTTCCTGGTCGGAATTTCTTTCTCTTTTTAATAAACCTATATTTAGAAGATTTTTTCTTAGAAAAGAATTTTTTCTTCTTTTTATATTGTGTTTTGCAACCATATTCTACCGGATTTTCTCCTGATATTGCACAACAGTTTTTATTAAATTTTTTAAGTTTTTTCTGAATTCTTATTAGTTCACAAAATTTTGACAGTTCGTCTTTTACTACTCTCATAGCATATCCTAGACTGTAACTAGTAGTTCTACTATTGAAAGTTTCAATTTTAAACCTTTCTAAAGCTTTTTCTCCTACCAAAGGGATTTTTCTTAGATACTGAAGTATCATTTCTGGAAATTCATTTTGTTCTAATTTATAAAGATTTACTTCGTAATCACAATTGAAATCTTCTAATTCACATATATCACAGAGTTGTAGCTCTGTTAGCCGTTTTTTAGCTTTTTCTTGTACTAATTGTTTTTCATGTTCTTTGTCTCCGGAAAAATCAATTCCTAAGAACATGGTATATAATCCATCTAGAACAATATCTAGAATATTATATGGAATGTTGTTGTTAGCATCTGTCCAGATGGTGTTTTTTATAAATTCTTTTGCTATTCCCAGACTCTTATGTTCTATTAATAGCAAAATTGTTCGTGATTCTGTATAGGCATCAGGATTAGTTTGAATTACTAAACTTAATTCTGCTGCCCATTTATCGATGATTTCTTTCCTATTATTTTGACAGTCAATATTTAGGAAATTATCATCTGATCCTTTTGAACTATTAACTTTGGATTTTGCACTTTCTGGAAAATACCATGGTTGATTAGCTCTTCTTCTTTTAGAGCCCATATATGAGCTTTCTCCTTCTTCTCTTTTAACATTTATGTTAAAGTTTTTTGATGTATAATCTGAGTCACTATTTTCCTGTTCACTTATTTCAGGTTCACTAGCTGACTCTTCATTATTTAAGACTTTTAAGTCTTCAATTCCAAACAATTGTTTTAGTTTGGGACTGTTTTCTATTTCTTGGTTTGCTAGTTCATCATTTTCTAATTCTAGCAACCTAAGAGCATGGTCAAGTAAATCAAAGTTTTCTTCGTTTACTTGTAACTCATCACCTTCTAGATGATCCCAAAAGATTTTTTCAATCTTTGGTATATAATTGGTCATATTGGTTGTTTGTCATTTTTACCAAATGGCCAAGTTAATGCTTTAGGATTTCCAGAGGATCCTAGTTCAGCATTTCCTACTCCATAATTGGGGTAAGAATATTTTTCTAAACCTGTAGGTTTAGGTTTTTCTTTGTCGTCAAAAGGAGTTATTTTTAAATCTTTTTGCTCTATAGCTTCTAAGACTTTAAGTTGGTTTTCTTGAATTATTATTTTTAATTCAATAATAATTTTTGCTGCTGCAGCTTCTAACTTATTTTCCTCGTTAGTTAGGATATTTAGAATTTCTTCTAATTTTATTTTTAAAGAGCTTATATCTTCTTGTATTTCTTTAAGACTCATCAAGACATTTGTTCAAGTTGAATTTCCATGTCTTCTATTCTTTTTGAAATTCCTATTAAGAGATCTCTCTTGCTAGGTTCTTTGGAAATACTTTTTCTGGAGGGTTCTCCAATTATAAGCTTATTTCTTTCTACTTTCGATTTATAACGTTCTCCCAGGAGTTTTTTATCTTTAGCTATATCAATAGCCCAAGAATTATCCATAGGAGAGACTTCAGAAAACTGTTTTTCTTGAACAGTTCCTATTTGTGAAAATACATCTTCTAGTTCGATGTATTCTTTCTTTTTATAGTCAATACTGTGATGACTATTGGTTAAAGCATAAGCAACCAGATAGGTTAAGCTAAATACTTTATCTCCTTTATTCATTAAATTTTCTCTTTCAAATTTATGAACGAAAGATAATGTTTTGTCTAAATTTGCTGTATCTATACTAATACCAAATTTAGGATAAACTGTAAACATGAATTTTTGGTAAGCTAAATTTCCTCTAGCTGCACCTAAAATGCAATCTTGTCTATCATTTATTCGGTTATCTATTAAGACCATTTTGACTGGGGAATCTATTCCCTCTTGAAATTCTGATTTCAATAGGATTTTGACGGCACCAAAGTGTACCATTGTGATAGTATCCCTGATTTTACTATCTATTTTATTTAAATTTTCTTTAATTTCTTTTAAAGTAATTAAAGGTAAATATACTTCTCCTGTAGTATCTTTGATATCTACATGCATTTCTTTAGTACCTACAAAATAGTAGATGCTATTTTTCCTTTTTAATCTCTCTAAAAGAGATATATTAAAAATATTTTCTTTTCTTAAATTAAGTCTTGAGGACCTAATTTTTGAAAGTAGTTCTTGTTTTATCAAGAAACTTCCGTTGAATCCTTGATTAGATTCAAAGGTTTGGACATTAGAAACATCTTGATTTTCATCAATTGTTTCTTCTATATCATTTAAATGATTCATTTTAATGTTGAATCTTTTAGATTATTGTTATTTTAAACATGGCTCTGATACCAGGTTTTTGTAGGTGGTGCGGAATTTTTTGGAATTTTTAATTTTCTTTTATACATTTTAAACATCCTTTATAAATGTTCATATAATGCACAAGAGTTTGATGTTTTTCACAAAATCTTGTTCCGAAACTATACCTAGATTGACTATAAGGGCCAACTCTACGGAATTTAGATAATTTCTTATCTTTTTTAGTTATTTCTCTGTCAAGAATTAATTTACAAACGTTTTTATTCATTTGAAATATTTTTAAGAGTTCATTCTTTTTACAGAATCTTGAGATTCTTTTATACATTTTATGCATACTTTAAAGGTATTCATAAATTGTATATAAATTTGGAGTTGATGTTTTTTACAAAACTTAGTTCCAAAACTATATCTGGATTGACTATTATCATTATTCCTACGGAATTCAGATAATTTTTTATCTTCTTTTGTTAGTTCTCTGTCGAGAATAGACTTACAAATGTTTTTGCTCATTCAAGCTTCGATATTTTATTTAATGTAGTTTATGATTTTAATACTTTAGGACCCTAAGTAATTCATGCAAGATCCTTATATCTTCCTTACTATATTATTAAGTGTGTATAGTTATCATGCTATCTGTTTATAACTTAACCAATCCTGCGAATCTTGTTTCCCTAAACGGCCACTTGCCTAAGCGGTACTCCCTATTCTATGGACTCCAGGTTTCATTATAACAGATAAGCATGTATACAACAATCAATAATAAGAAAGAAGATATAAATTATAGAAACTTACATGTAATTACAAGAGGGCCCTAAAGGGCTTTTTATTCACACATAGTAGATCCGAAGATCAGACAGAATCCTGAACGAGGTTCGTCTTCAGGAGATTACAGAGGTTGAATTTAAAAGACAAGGAGGCACAGAAGTGAGGGGCGCTCCCATATTACAAGAAATGAACTCCCTTTTATAGGTAAGGAAGGGTCTGAATTATTAAAGAGGGGTGCGTCATCCCTTACGTACAAACGCACTTACATTATTGCACCTTACTAAAGCAGATGCATTATTAGATCCACCTAAAGTAGATGCATTATTCTCCACTACCTGCTGTCACTTGAAGTGGAGGGGTCCATCGAGCTGTCGGCAGCCTTGTTGGTGGAGAGGTCACTATCTTCTTTAGTGGGTGATCCACTTTCTTCTGGGCATCTACCGCATAGATAATTACTGCGGTAATTCTTCATCCTTTTACAAAGGTCTGGTATGTGATCTCCCAAAATAAATGGATTGACCAAAGTATTTTGGAATTTGACAAATTTGTCTTCATCGGCTTCGCTGATCTTCTTGGGTGACTTGCTGTATATCAAGATGGTGGCATCTTGATAGTTGACAAATAGTCCATCCTCTGAGCTGAAACTAAAAAGTTTTTGAATGAAACCTTCTAGTCTTCTTATTGCCAAGGGTAGCAGATCGCTTGCCTCGAGCTTGCATTCCATGGGCTGAGACGGTAGATAATGATCTCCTTTGCAAATACCAATTTGGATTAAATGCTGAGGATGATATACCAATAACCCTAATTGATTCCAGTATGGACCGGAACTATTAATTTTCAGGAAAATTTCTTGCCCTGGCTTGGTGCATTTTTTCCTGAAAGTCTTAATTGTGTCGATAACAGCCTTAGGGAAATGGCTGATTTCTAACAAATTAGGACTTGGATATATGGTTTTTACCAAACCATATTGGAATGCTTCATAAACCTGTTCAGGATTAGCATTCTTAGCGAAGTTGTAATAACTTAAATTTTTGGAATCTGTGGTGAAGAATTTTTCCTCCAAAAATTTTTCTTCGTTGGCAGATCTTGCATATCGGTAGCAGTATTCAAAACCTGCTTCCGTGATTTCATTAGTGTAATCTATTTTCGTAGATTTTGCCATATCTTCCCTTGGTTTGCTGGGAAGTCTTCCTAGAGAGGTCAATGACTTCTTTTTGGACAACAGAGCTGCACTGAAGGTGTTAGGCTTCATCATCTCGCCATTGGTAATTAGCTCCAGAGGTGCTAATAAAGATGACCCAGTGTATAGGTCTGCTGAAGTTCTTGCTTCTTGGAAAGATTTGAACTTCTTGTGCGCAATGTTGGAGACTCCTTCAGTTGCTTTTTTGGCGAAGCTCCAATCTTCATAGATTCCAGCATTGGGACCATTATAAACAACATAATATGTTTTAGATCTTTTTGGGATTTGAATTCCCTCTTCGGATTTCTCCGATGCTAAAGGCGTAACTTTAGACTGTGGGATTGGAATTCCCTGATTTGGCCTTAAGCAAAATTCTACTGGGCTAACCAGTTTGATGGAAGTTTGTACTTCCTTCTGGATTTTTGGCAAATCCACAGCCTTCAACGGATTTGTTGATTCTTTACCAACTGCCGTTTGCGTTGGAATAGTCTTATCTTTCTCTTTTGAAGGAGAAGGTGATAAGATAACCTTTTTCACTTCATTTTCAGAAGTTTGTTCTTTTTCTTTACCCACTTTAATCAGGTTGAGATACTTGAGCTTGGCTCGAACCAGCTCTAGTTCTTGGACTAAAAGTCCTTCTTGCAGCTTTAGCTGCTCCATTTCATCCATGCTGGATGCTTCACAAAGAAACAAACGTTAGAAACATTTGTATTATTCTTTATAATCTTGCTGAAACTCTCTGGTAAGAAAATCTGCAAAATAATTCTTGGTACCTGCAATATGAATAACATCAAAATCATATCTAGATAACCACATTTGCCATCTAACTAGACGACCTTGCTTTCTATCTCCTTTTAGATTTATTTTTAGAAAATAAGTAAAATTCTTATTATCTGTTCTTACTAAAAACCTACAAGGAGTTAGATAAACAGAGAATTTCTTAATTACTCTAATAACAGAAAGGTATTCTTTCTCGTTACTATGATAATTCTTTTCAGCAGCCTTAAAGCTTCCTGAAGTGTATCGGCAAATGTATTCTTTACCATTATTTTCTGCTTTAAGAATTCCTCCCCAGAATAAATCTGATGCATCAGTCTCTATGACCAGTTTATCCTCAGGTTGTGGGTGATAAAGCTTAGGAAAGTTTTTTAAACTTTTCTTTACTTTTACCATATAGTTGGTATCTGTATCTTTCCATTCCCATGGAACATCTTCTTTAAGTTTTGCTTGTAATGGTGCTCTGACCTGAGCTAGCTTAGGAATATAATCAGAAGCATAGGTGAGAATTCCTAAGAATCTCTGCAACTGTTTTTTGTTTTCAAGGATATCTGGGAATTTTTGAATATGTTCCAAGATATGATCTTGAGGTCGATGAGACCCTTCTTCAATTTCTAGTCCTAGAAAATTGATTTTAGTTTTAAAAAGCTGTGTTTTCTTCTTTGAGAGTATTATTCCCAGAGAAGCACATTTTTTGAGTACTGCCGCTACTTGCCACAGATGTTCTGTTTCATTATTGCTGAAGACTAAAATGTCATCAATATAAACACAACAGAAATTTTCAAAGGTTCTAAATGCATTTTGCATATGTCTTTGAAATATGGCTGGAGCTTGTTTTAACCCAAAGGGTACAACATTCCACTGGTAATGACCTTGTGGACATGTGAAAGCGGTTAATAATTGTGATTCTTCATCTAGCAATACTTGCCAGAATCCCGATTTACAATCAAAACTACTAAATATTTTCTTTCCTCTTATTAGAGTTAATAACTCATCTTTATTAGGGAGGTTATGACTGTCTCCTATTGTAGCTGTGTTTATAGCCTTATAGTTGACTACCATTCTCTTTTTTCCTCTACGTTTCTCAGCTTCATTTTCTACCAAGAAAGCTGGAGACATGTGAGGTGATTTGCTAGGTTTAATTACTTTTAATTCTAGCAATTCCTTAATTTGCTTTCCAAATTCTTCTCTATCCTTAGGACTATATTGCATTGGTTTAACCTTTACAATTGTCTTGGGGTTGATTAATTTTATGGTTGCTGTCATCCAATATTTTGACTTGTTAGGGTCTATTGGATTTTCTGAACACACAGAGTCTAAAAGTGTTTCTATTTTACAAAGTTTTGTATTTTGAAGCACAAAAAGTTGTTGTTCTTTAGTATATATACCCCCCCTCCTTAAAAGAGAAGCAATTTTATTAGGGCTAATATTTAGCGCCTCTGGTTTTGGTAATTTAGACTTCTTTTTCATGTATTCTAAATAACCTGGAACTCCTACTTTAAGAGCTTTTCTTATTTTTCCTATATGTACAGGATTATTGTTTAGAGTGAAAATTATCCTATCTGTGTATTGGACAAATGGATGATACAACAGACAGAAATTATTTCCAATAATAAAATCTATTCCAGATTCTTGTTGATATACAGTTGGAATATGAAATATTTCACCTGCTATCATTATGTTAAGATTTTTACAGACCTTAGAGAGTATAATGTGGGATCCATTTCCAATTTTTACTCTTATTGGTCTTTCTACATTTACCCAGTGTTCCTTGGGTATTACATTTTTGCTAGCAACACACATGCTTGCACCGGTGTCTACATAGCAATGTAACTCAATTTGTTTATATCCAGAAAATTTTAATTTTCCTTTTATATAAATTGAATTAGAGTTGGTAATATTATTCATTACAAAGTTTGTGGGTCAATTTATGATTATCACAAACTTTGAGGTGGAATGAGTAATATTCATAACTCTAGTTTGCATTTGCCAAATGCGAACTACCTAGAATTAGAATTCTTCAAATTTTGAGCATAGTTTTTGAAACTCTTTTCATTTTCACCCCCCTTTGGGAAAGTCCTCATGATTCTTGTGGGATGTTTTTCGGTGAATTTACGGATACCGGGAAAGGTGCTGATACCGGTGGAAGGGTGCATTGGCCGAACATTTATGAACATGTTAAAACTGAAGCAGAGATTGATAATTTCACGGTTAGAAATTTCATCCAGGGAAATAATTGGCTTCCGGCGTCAGGAGTGCCGTTTTCACCTGACGCATTTTAAAGCTATTTAATTCAACTCTTTAGATTATTTCAAGGCTTTTTTCCTGTGTCTTTTAAATTTGAAATTTATGAGAAAGCTTGTATCAATACATCTCCGTGGTTTACAACTGATTCTGCCAATATTCCAGGATTCATTTAGTCAAACTTGTTTAACTATAACCTTAAAATTGAATTAATAAATTTGAATATTATCATGTGTGATTTTGTTAGATTAGTAAGATTGTGTATTTTCAAAATATCCAATTTTTATAACATTAGAGCAAGTCCAACAGCTTCCCTATCAGATTCTCCAATATATAGTACAACATCCTCATATTCCCTATCTTTTTTTGCTTCAACTCCAACAGCTTCCCTAGTGTGGGGATTAGAATTTAATGCATGTGCATTAAATTTCAGTATTTTATCTCTTTATTTCTGTTTTCACTATTTAAATATATTTTGAAATCTTAATATTTTAAATTACGTATAATGAAAAAATGTGAAAACTATATATTATTAAAATACACATTACAACGAACATAACATGATCTCACATGATAATATTCAAATTTATATATGCATGCGAACATAGTCATGTATGATCTTGCTGCGTTCGTTATAATATGAAAATTAAGAATATATTATTTTTATAATTTTTTGTTAAATATAAATAAATATATTTACATTTGAAATGTATATTTAATTTGTAAAAAAATAAAGACAAACACATGAATAGGAAAATAATCAGTCATAAATGCAAAAGCATTAAATTTTGCTTCCCCAAATATTTTTTCTCTCTCTACAGATTTGGGGAAGCAACATGGGTTAGAAATCCCCAAGTTGGAGAATGAGTTGGGGAAGCTGTTGGAGCAAAAAAAAGGCCCATATTCCCCAAATTTAATGAAATCCCCCAAGTTGGGGAAGCTGTTGGACTTGCTCTTATAAGTTTACATATAATTAAATTTGTTCTCCATACTATATATAAAAAGAGCATTTTGTCTCCATACATGTATTATCCTATTTTGTTTGAATTTTTTCAGTTAAATTAGTTCAATCCAACAAGATCTCTATAATAGAGATTTTCTATATATTTAGAGTTTTTTTTGTCTCCAGCAGATTTGATATCTCAATCTCTATTATAGAAAAATGATGAGAGAGAAGATTTCATTCTCTATATAAGCAAAATGAGAGAGTAAATTTGGAGAACGAAATTTATGGGAATGGAATTATAATTCCTAATTTTTGAAACAACATTCCATTTTCTCTCCAAAATCTCTAAAATAGCAAAACTATTGGATTAAAAGGAAAACTTTATAGCAAATATTACTTTTTCTTCTCTATTTTAGAAAAAGATTTAGAAAAGTTGTTGAACTTGCTCTGATGAAGATGATGAAATGTGATTTGATGGGATTAAGTCAAATTTATTTATTTGACACTATTTTTAAATACATTAAATTTTATTTCAATCGAAACGCATACAATATATAATAGAGCTTGGAATAAAATAAAACTTACATTTATATTAGTGAGACATCTCCATATCCACATCTCCAAAAAAAAAAACAAAGAAACGAAGATTTCATTAAAAAAAAAAAAAAACACTAACGAGGGGGAAAAATTGTGATTTTTTTAAAATAAAGGGAAAGAAACATCCTTAATAATTGAGAGAAGAGTCTTATACAGCATCTTTGGTAGAACACATTTTAAAATTCATGATAGAAAAATAATTCACTAGTTTTGTGTGGGCAATTTGAGATGGTTGGGAGTGAAAGTGAAAACTACATTCCAGTAGTGATTATTAGGATTCCGGAGATTAGCTGATCATCGTCTTCTTTCTCATTCTTGGAAACCAAGCAATCGTCATTGGTTTCAAATACATAAATCGCATTGAAGTTGTAGCGAAATAAATTATCCATTTTTGACGTAATGTTATTAACTCATCGTAGATTCTTCCTGTTGAAAATATTTGTCAGTTGCAAGATAAGCTTCGTCTAAGAATCCAGTACACCATATTCCTTCATCATCCATATATCGACATAAATCAGGGTCAATGTTTCCTGAAAAACAAATGAGACACCCATCAACTTCTCTGAAAACGTGCCCATACCAATTTCGCATGTCTCAAAACTTGTAAAAATTTGCTATAGATTCTTATGCAAGCACATGTTAGTGTGCCATGATTGCAAGATCAGAGACAGCGATTGGTGCGGAACTTGCAACGAACGTTACGAACCTATAATGCTACAAGCTTACAACAGATTGAAGATGGTGAAAAAGTTGGTACAAATAATAGATTCAGCAAAGGGGATGGATATGACTTTGATGAGAAGTTCTCTGGTGATGATGAAACATGGACATGTGAATAATGGAAACATGAAGAAATTCCTCTTATGTTAGTGGTTGGCATGCAAGGCGCTCGCATACATCAACCTGCGATAAACTTTCCGATCTTTACAACCCTTTCAACACACATCATTTTCATCATGATTCAGTTTGACGCAAAGTAATACCTCAGTTAGACGAAGCTCGTGATTCATATGACGACTCGTAGAGACCTGGTAAGGCTGTGGACAGATAAGGCAATAACAAAACAAGATGAAAAATTAATAAGCATTTTCTAAAAACCAAAAAACTGCTAGGCATACCAAATTTATTTTCCTTAAGACACTTGCTCAAGTTGGTACGGGTTACTATGACACCTCCGAGGTCGGCTTTTGACAAATCCCTTCTACCTTTTGGCAAATTCCTTGTAGCCATCCCTATGAACCTCAGTAGACTGCAATAATAAATGTTACCCTAGGTTAAACTTCAACATATATCACTCCATTAGAGCACCGAAGTACAAAGGTTGCTGACATAATGGACGATGGACTAAATGTACGGAAATATGCAATCGAAATTATGCAAACAATGTGCAATTTGAGCAGTTTTTGCCACTCGTTGCTTCTGGTATTTTTACATGTGTGCTACCTTTTTGGAAAAGATGCAATACTCTACAGGTTCTTATGCAAGCACAAAACAGTATTGTACCGTGATTTCAAGACCATAGACAGAGATTGGTGCGGAACTTGCAACGAACGTTATGCTACAACAGATTGAAGAAGATGAAGCAGGTAGAACATAATTACAGATGATGGATCCAGCAGGGGGGAGGGATATGTGACTTTGATGAGAAGTTCTTTGATGATGATGAAACATTGACATGTGAAGAATGGAAAATGAAGAATATCCACCCGGAAACAAATATAAAAATTTTCCACCTGAAAGCAGCGGTAAGTTGGCGGATTACCTGAAATTTGGATATCATGAAGAAATTACAAAACAAGTTCAACCCTTGGTTGGGTAAACAATGGCCGCCCCAAGAAGTAGATGAAGACGCTTGAATGAGGGACCTGGAAAAATTTGCTGTCATGATCTTATAAGTGTCCTGGCCCGATTTATATAATTGTTGTCGTGATTTGTTTGATTTTTCGGTAGCAATCTTTTGTCGAATCAAGTGTTATAAATATGCACATGATTAACCAATGTGAGCAATCACTTAGCAATTTATCCTAATTGTTGTGCTTTTTGGGACAAAAAAAATGAAAATTACTGAAATTTTGAGGAGAGAGAGTGTTTGTTTCCCCAAATCTGTAGAAAATTACTGAAATTTAATGTTTTTAAGATATTGAAAATAACCAATAATAATTTTAAGATATTGAAATTTCAAAATCATGTTTAAATAGTGAAAGACTGAAATTTAATGTATATGCATTAAATTACAATTCCTAAGTTAGAGAAGTTGTTGGAGTTGAAGCAAAAAAAGATGGGGAATATAAAAGTTTTCATACTCCATCAGTAGGGATGACATTGGGGCGGGTTTGGGGCGGGTACTAGCTATCCCATCCTCATTCCCATCTAATATTTTAAAACTCATCCCCGCCCCATGACCCATGATGGGTACAAAATTAAAAACCATCCCCGCCCCATCGGGTTTTATTATAAAACCATCCCCGCTCCATGACCCGCCCCACCCCATGCCCCATGACCCATCCCCGCCCCATGACCCATGACCCATCCTCACCCACCTCTTATATCAGTTTAATATACATTTGTTTATATAACTTTTACTCAAACGCAATAATAATTATATTGACAAATATAAAATCTTTAAAAAGAAAAAAATCTCAAACCCAAACAAAAAAATGTAATTGAAATCTCACTCAAATTTGAAGAAAACAAGAAGTTTGTAATTATAAAAACGATTGCCAAAGAATAGTCCAAATACATTATTATTGTTAGTTGTCTTCTCATTTTAACTATTAGGGGTTGATTATTAAATTATAGTAAGAAATTAATTAATAGTATTTTTTATTAATTAATATATATAATAATATTATTAATATGATCATATTGGGGCGGGGCGAGGCGGGTATAACGGGGTTGGGGCGGGGCGGGTATAACGGGGTTGGGGCGGGGATGGGGCGGGTGATGTATAAAATTCATCCCCGCCCCATGACCCATGACGGGTTGTAATTTCATCCCCATCCCCGCCCCATTACCCATCAACTTTTCTCCATCCCCGCCCCAAACCGGTGCAAATGGGGCGGGTCACCACCAAAACCCGCCCCAGTGCCATCCCTATCCATCAGTCCATCTTATAGTAAGTGATAGGGAAGCTGTTGGAGTTCCTCTTTATATCATGTTTAACGATTTAATATATTGGATTACTCTACAAACCGTGTACAAAAATTCCATAAAAGCTCTCATCCCCACCAAAATTTCCAATGATGGAGCTATTAATTAAGGAAAATTAAATATGTATTCTTGTATGTTTATATATGTATATTTATATGTAGTGGGCATTCCTAATATGGATCACGTACTTTCCGAAATTATAATTATCCTAGAAGTGGTATCGAAATCATAAATGTCCTTGTCTCAAGGTACCAAAATCTTAAATGGGTACCATGAGTATTCTCCAAATGCAATTGGAATCACACAATTACGATAGCATATGCAAAAATTATGCTCAAAATTGTGCTAGATTTTGTGATGCTCTATTACTTCTTATGTTGTTGCCATTAGTCTCTTAATTCAATTCAGCTTAGTTTCATAGAAAATAAGATCAACTATTATGAGATATTTTGTGAATATTGTGGACATTGTGTAATATTCTTTCTTGTATAATAACAATTATGAACTAGATTAAGATATATATCCTAGAATATTGTGATTTACTTTTCCTTTGATAGACTTTGTAGTTAGCCTATAAATATTGTAATTTTGGTGAGATACTACAATCAACCTTAAGCATATTCTACATCAAAAGAACATGACCTAAGAATAATAAAATGGGATACAAAATCTTATGTGAGACCAGGGGTGGACCCAGAAATTAAAGTCGAGGGGGGCCATAATAGAATAAAAGTAAAATTATAGCACTAAATTTTAATATATTAAAAATTACAAGGGTATAAAATACAATTTTTATTTTTTAAAAAAAATACAAAGGTATAAAATACAATTTTTAATTTTTCGGGGGTGGCCGGGCCACCCTGGACCACCCCCATCTTCCGCCCCTGTGTGAGACCATCTTACCATAATTAAGCTTGTGGTAGGACAAATGATTAGTCATGTGTTTATTAGGTTTATTTGTGTATTTGTAAACTTTGCTTGTCATTCTAACTCAAATAGTTCATTTATAATATTTACAGAAATGAAATAAATTAGTAATGAAGGGAAATGAAATACAATAGAATTAACGACGCAAACAGTTGAACTAACTATAATTATATTATATAGATTAATATAGCTCAATAAGAGTCTAACAAATAAAATAAAAATATCAACTAAACTCAAAAAAAATTGAACTAAAAAACGGTTCTATATGGTAGTACGGTGTCATAGGAGACGTTAACGTTGATTGGAAAACACCATTCTTAGAGGTTGTGTGGTCGGCAGAATTGCATGCGGTAATTTGAAATTCGGGGATTTTTAATTTGCACTTATTGTTTGGTTGATAGATTTTCAAGGAAACGCATGAATATTAAATTACGCAGAATTGACAATTCCCATAAAACGTAGGAAATAACTCACCTCCCTCCCCCTAGGTAAATTAGAATTCTGCGTTCACATAACTTCTAACGTTGTATTTATCTTTTTTTTAAAGTAATTGTTGTATTTATCCCATATGAATTCCGCGCTGACATAAATCCTCATGTGTAACCAAACGAGTTTTTCAAATTCTGAGGATTCTAGTAAAGAATTAAATTCTGAGTAGTTACAAAATCTGTGGGAATAAAATTCCCACATGAACCAAACAACTCCTTATAAACGGAACCAAATTAACTAATTTGTCACAGTTTAAATTGGAAAATTATATCACACAAATTCACCATCACGTTATCGGTCACGCTGATAGCAAACACTTGCATACGCCACACTTCATCACCACGTTATTCATCCTCTACTGAATAACCGTTTCAGAGATGTATAAAAACCCCAAGTAGTTAACTTCAAGACTCATTAATTACTTATAATTAAATTTAGTCAAGAAATATTCAAACCACTTCCACATTACCAAATCCAGCCAGAGTCGAGAAACCAACTGATGATCACTACTATATAAATCCCTTCCCATCATCAGTTCATCACAAAATAAATATCATCGAAAACAAGATATTATTAATCATGAGAATCCTTCTTCTTATAATCTTGTTTGCCTTGGCCGTCAACAATGGCAACGGCCGGCAAGACTTGCAGGCAATCCAGGCCGCCGTGTCGGGGATTTCGGCCGCCCTGAAATGGGCGAAGGCGTTGCAAGTCGTCGGAAAATTCGTTCCGGCCATTGGACTAGAATCAGTAGATGACTGTGTGAAACTCTACGAGGCGTCAGCAGAGAGGCTGGAGCGATTGGTGCAACCGAATAAGAATGATAGCTTCAGCTCCGGCGACGCCGTAGCGTGGCTGAGCGGAGCGATGGCCGGAAACATGGCCTGTTTGGCTGGGTTAAGGGACACCGGAATGTTGTTGGATACGAGTTTGGCGAAGAACCTCAATTATTTGCTGGAAAATGCACTGGCTTCGCTAGCGGGGCAAACTATTGGTGGTGGCGCGGGTAAGTAATTATTAAGCATATATTGTTAGTGTTTCTGGATTTTTTTTTTTTTTTAAAGTAGCGTGTTTGAATGGTATAATTTGTATTTAAAATATTGTCCAATTTGCTCATAAATGACATGGCTTTCAAATATGTTCCTCACGAGGTATATTTTTCTTTTAAAAACAAAATTTAGTTGGGCGCCCATAATTATTTACTATAATAATTTATAGAGTTGGTATCTTGAGTGGAAGTCACATAATGTGGCATTACTGGCATATAATTTGTTACATTCAATACAATTCCTCCTTAAACCTCCCTAAAAAAATAGAGTACTACTTAAATTTAATGTGTATATGCAAGAATCAATTTCAATACAATATTATCTCTCATTTAACAAATACATCACAATATTATATATAATTTTGAACGCCATTTTAAAGCATTATTCGAAAGAATTTCAACTTTAATAATTTGAGTCAAACTAAATCCAAAAATTTAACCTAAATACTACCATCATGCATCCTTTCGTTAGATTTGATCATGCTTATGTCAGGTTTTCATTGGTAGTTATAATAATATTTCAAAGTTCATGTATTTTGTTAGGGAGTTCAAACCGGCCACCATCTCCGGTAGGAGCTGGTCTTCTGGCATCATGGTCAGCGGAAAGCTCCAACGCCAACGTGGTGGTTGCCAAAGACGGCTCCGGCCATTACGCCACCATCAATGACGCTTTAGCCGCCGTGGCTGCGATGGGTCCGAACAGGCCAGAAAGAACAGTAATTTATGTCAGGTCCGGCACTTACAAAGAGCAAGTTAATATTCACTACACCTTGAAGAACCTCTTTTTCGTCGGCGATGGCATCGGCAGCACAATCGTCACCGGAGATAGGAACAGGCATGATTACCCCAACGCCGCCGCCGGAGCCACTAGGGACTCAGCCACGTTCGGTAAGCATGCATCCAATCACTAGCAAAACTCTCTGTTAAAATAAGTTGATGAATTCATACGCATATATGCAGCTGTAAACGCCGATGGATTTTGGGCAAGAGATATAACATTCCGGAACACCGCCGGTCCGGCAAAGGGCCAAGCGGTGGCGCTTGCGGTGGCTTCCGACCGATCCGTGCTCTACCGGTGCAGCATGGAGGGCTACCAAGACACCCTCCTGGCATGGCAGCTCCGCCAGTTCTACCGCGACTGCCAGATCCACGGCACCGTCGACTACGTGTTCGGCGACGCCGCCGCCGTCTTCCAGAGCTGCGACTTCGTCGTCCGCCTCCCGCTCACCGGCCAGTACAACGCCATCACCGCGCAGGGCCGGGACTCCTCCGACAGCAAGACCGGCTTCGTGATCATGGATTCGCGAGTGGTTCCGAGCCCGGAATTCGCGCCGTATAAGGCCAGCTTCAGAAGCTACCTCGGCCGGCCATGGCAGAACTGCTCGAGGGTTCTGTTCGCGAGGACGGAGATGGATGATCTGGTGGATCCCGAGGGATGGGCGGAGATGAGAGACGATGATCCTAATTGTGGGAGGTTTTTCGGTGAGTATAAGAATACGGGGAGCGGCGCCGATACGAGCCGTCGGGTGAAATCGCCGAGCTTCCATGTCGTGGATGATGCGTCACGGATTGCTGGATATTCGATGAGGTATTTTATACAGGGAGACGTTTGGTTGCCGGCCACCGGAGTGCCGTTTTCTGCCGATGATGAATTCAGTTAAGCTCTCTCCAAATTCAATGGAGTTGAAGCCTTAGATTTATGTTAAATTATGTTCCAGACGTATCAAATTTAAAAGATTTTATGTAAAACATTGTATATGCATGAAAAAAATTCCTCCTGTTCGAAGCCTAAAACTTCATGAATCATGACACATTTACACATTCTCCTCAAAGAATATTGTATCATTTAAGGTGACATTTTCATATATATATATATCACACGAAGTGGTATACGTACGTCCACCACAATTGAGTAAACAAAAAGAAATGGTGTGTCCCCCACAATTGAGCAAACAAAAACAAAAATAAGACTAATGAATATACTTATAGCTATGTAGCTTAGCGGAACCAGAAATTGAAATTAGAGGGGTCAAAATAATATTATAACATGAAAGTATAGGGCCTACAAATCGAACAAAAGCTAAATTAAATAAAGAAATATAAGTTAAAAATATTTTATTGGGATGGTCATGCCCCTAGGTCCGCCAGTAGCTTCTAAATTAGCATAATATTAGCGAATGCCTAGGCATCTTTAGTTTAACATATTTAATATAAAAGGGAAATTTCATATTGAGCTGTGGAGAAGTTACTTATTGAGCTAAGTCATACCAAATAAATATATGTATATAACTGAATTAAATTGACGAATTAACTGAATTAAATTGAAATATATTTGATTGAATTAAACTAAATATATACCGCACCAAAAAAATTACTTAAATTTACTTAACAAAAGTTAATGAATCTAAAAAATTAGGAGAAAGTCTCCTATGAGTCAACAACACATTGAGACAAAGTCAAACTTTAATGTCGGTGCCCCAAATTCTGGCGAGTTCCAAGCTCATCTCTAACAACTCCCAACTTTAATAGAAAACAACCGAATCTCAACGTCGAAGACTCAAACGTCACCACCTACCACTACACCGCGATGATCCCAACCTCAACTTGTAGACCTTAAACTTACAACTCATCACCACTACTCGTCCTCGATGCCCAAACGTCACTATCGCCAACCCTTAACCTCAACAACGGTGACACACAAAGTTTAACTTCGATGACAGCAACCTCACCTTCTTGCATTGCATTTGATCCAAAACTCAATACCAGCAACCCAAAAAAGATATCAACGATCCAAACCTTAACATTGACAACCTAAATCTCAATGAAGATGACCCAAAACTCTAGCAAAATCAAACCTCAACGGTAGTGATCACAACTTCACCGCATATTACCACGTCATCAGCACTAGCAGCCACGCACGTCTACACTGAGGGCAACCTCACTAATGCAACTCCAACGCCATCACTATCCATCCACATCACATAGTGCCACATCATTGCCACAAACTACTACTTCATCATCGCAACACTACCGACGGGACACCACCGGACAACAGTTGTACTTGATCGCTAGAATCATGCCAAAAATTGTGCCAGATCTCTATCAGTTGCAGCAATTGGATCAGATTGTCGAAATCTTGGTGCCGTTGGAATCGTACCAAACCGTGTATATACAAGCGCCAATGCTGGTATTGAAACACCTTTAGCATCAAGAATTTGGATTTGCACAATAAAAATGGCATGTATTACTATAACTAAAGAAGGAAATACTGAGGTCAATTGTCGCTGTCTGCGTAAACTAATTCTCACCTACAAATTTTAGGTAGAACTTACATTAATTTACCCCAAAACTGCATATAACTTACTACTTTTTTACCTTTACATTTATCAAAGAAAAATCTTTATTTATTAAGCCATACTCGTGTATATATATATATATATATATATATATATATATATATATATATATATATATATTAATTTTTACACTTTTACATTTATCAACACAAAGGGAAATGTGTTAGTTATGTGGTAAGATATGTGTTAGTTCCTTTTAATTTGTTTGATCCAGGAATGTGTTCTACCTTATTTCCTATATTCTTATAAACTTCCGTTTTAAGTTTTGTTTTTCTTACTTTTGCAGTTTCATGTAAAGTATTCTCTATATATACATTTAAGTTTATCACTTTAACGTTTGAAAATTAAAATATATAAGTTTAATGTGAATACTTTAAAAATATATAGTTAAAAAAGTGACAATAATTTGATATATTTAAAATGTTAAAATTGATATGATATTATTTTTATTTTATTAAAATTATTGTTAAACTATAAATATAAAATCAAAAGATAAAACTTATAAGAACAAAAAAAAAATATTATATTAATATTTAATATCATATTAAATTATTTTTTTTGAAAAATTCATATCAATTCAGCAATTACAATGAAGCAGATATATTGTCTAGTAATGGACCAAACAATTTTTTTAAAAAAATATTTACATTTTCAATACTCCGAAACTTTGCTGAACAGCCCAGCTCGGTCAGAGATATTGGTCCATTACCATTATTGAATTTAGCAGGGGTTGCTAACTTGCTATAAATCATTGTGTTTCCCAAGACATTATGAAGTACTAACTGAAATCATTGTGTTTCCCAGAGTCAAAAACCCTAGCTCAACCCCTGCTTTCCTGTTTCCGCAAACTTTCCAACTGGACGCGTTTGCAGGTAAGCCTTAATTTCGTGACGCATGATGCTCTGAAAGTTTGATGCTTTTTCGTTTCCAATGAATCCATTGTAAATTTTCATGATTTATTCAGATAGCTGGCTGGCATGGCGGGAGGATCAGATTCTGCTGAAATTCAATCTTTATCCTGTGCGAAGTGTGGCAAAACAGCTCATCTTCAGTAAGTTGTCATTGATTCATATTCATAAAATTAATGTATTCTTGTTCTTACTGTTTGTAGCTTTGTGATGATTCCCATTTAGGTCTATTTAGTTTCCCATTTAGTGATAGAAAGATTTATTCTTGTTATACGTATATGTGTTTCTCTGTTGAAGCCGGTGTGAGATGATTAAAAATAAGAAAAACGGCAGTCATTGTTGTTATATTTTCGTATATTTCTGGGCGGTTTTTATTTCGTATGTGCGTACTTTTTATTGTATTTACGTATCGTTGTGGGCATTATTATTTTGTATGTGTTGATGTTTTACATAATGGATGAAGGCTTAGATAATGCTTTTGGTTTTCTTGAACTCAATTTTTGTTGTTTACAGGTGTCCCAAATGTGTGCAGTTAAAGCTTCCTCGAGAGGGTGCTGCTTTCTGGTCCGTACTTTCTACCTCTACTTTTGACCTTTTTATGTCTCGGTAGCCCCTGCCAGCATATATAATAGAGGGATTAGAGTTTAAGAGGAACATATATAGGAAATGATAGATATAAATTGTTCTAGTACTTCAAGCTTGATTACGTTTCACTTTTAACACAACTGCTGTATCAAAGCAAGCCACTGAGAAACATAGGGGTCATTCAGCTAGTTGGCTGTTCCAGAGGTTGTAGTATTAGTCAAGGGTGTTATTAATGTGATGTTGGATAGTAACTTTATTGGAGAAAGTTGTCCTTTATGTGCTCTATTTGGAAGTTAGATGCACTTCTGAATTTGATAGACATGTGATCTTTCGCTAGAATCCTATTGATACTCTTGTGACCAGCTCGCAGGACTGTTTCAAGGCATCCTGGGGATCTCACAAATCAGTTCACTTGAAGGCCAAACTGTCATCACAAGATAGTGCTGGAGAACAGGATGCTGTATCACCAGCCAATGGCTGGTTGTATTGCTTGAAGAAGGGACAGACTCGGAGCCCAAAAGAACCACACTTCGATTGGACTGGGTATTGATTTTTGGCTTCTAATTTTCTGATTAATTTCCTCCCTTATGCAGAAATCCCATCTTTTCTACACATTTTTTACTTCATCCCTAAATTCTGACAGTAATATAATTTTGGAACTTATTTTATTTATTCATCCACTTTGTTTAACATCTCTGCCTCTTTCTTGGGGTTGAGGTGCTATATCTTTAACATTTTACTAGGAGACATTTATGCTTATCAAAATCTGTTTTTTTTTTCAATCTAAACATATTATTTTCTTGCTTAGGGCTCTAAGGCCGCATCCCATATCAAAAACGCGTGAAGTACCCCCACATGTTGAAAAACCTGATTGGGCAGCTGATGTAAGTATTTTGTCTTTTATTATTCCACTGTAAATGCTATGACCATGTATCTCTTAAAAGCATGTTCTATCTTCTTAAGTAGAGTTTACTTGCAATAATGTGACATATCCTTATTTGTTTTAACATTGCAGGGAATCCCAAAAATTGAACCTAGCAGTGATCTACAACATGTCGTTGAGGTATGTTATGATTTAACAAAATGGTCCCTCATATTTTACACGGGAGTGATATATAACTGAGCTTTCTTCTATGCATGGGCATGTTTTAAAGATCAAGACCCCAGAGCAAATTCAGAGAATGAGAGAAACTTGCCGAGTAAGATTTCTGTTGTGTGTGTGTTTTTCCTGCATATAGTAAAAGAGGTATCCTCTGGTGATGTCCGTTTGTTGTTTTGTAAGTTACAATTGTAGGGCTTGCACCATTCATTGCTTTCTTCAAAAAATTCATTAAGCCATAAAAATTGTAAACTAGAAATGCATTTGATCTTACCTTTCCACTAGTCACCCTGGGAAGAAGTATTAAAAGAAAAAAAAAGTCTAAATGATTAACACCACTCTCCCTACTTTCCTTTCCATTTCGGGTTCAGAAAATTTTGAACTGGGGCCTTCTGAATCTAGTTTCTTAATAATTCTAGTTTCATTCTTGTTGGAAGTATTTATTCTTTTCTGATGTACTTGATGGTCACAATATGAGTCTGATACTTGCACTGATTTTGTGCAATATTGAACTTGTATACAACTATATTTTATGTAAGGAAGTATACTTCCTCTCTCAGAAAAACTCTCACAGTTCAAGGGGCATTGAATCTTTCTTCTCTTACATAATTGTCATTTAAATGTATTTCACTATGTGCTTGTATGCAAAAATGTAGTATCAGTTCTTGAATGGTATCATTTATTTAACCCAGATTGGAAGAGAAGTGCTAGATGCAGCTGCTCGTGCTATTCGACCTGGTGTGACCACTGATGAAATTGACGCTGTAGTTCATGAAGCTACTATTGCTGCAGGTACTTGAAATGACCAGTCCTTTTTTGCTCCTAAATTCATGTGCTCCCACAAATCCCAGTCTTCACCGTGGAACTTCTTTTATACCAGTCTTTTAAGTGCTATATTAAAAGACTTGTAATCTGAAAATTATTTTTAATCAAAATGTTTTGAGAAAGAACAATTTTTGGATGAAGACATTTTATTTGTAAATTCTGAGGGTAATTTAATTAATTTAAATGTGAATTAGAGGCCCTTAAATCTGTTGTTATTTAGAATATTCAATTTCTATTCATGTAAATTTGTGTTTAATACTGAACGTGCTGCAACTACTCTTACCCATTTATAAATCTAATAACAATTTATTTTGTCTTCTCTAGGTGGATATCCATCACCCCTGAACTATCACTTCTTCCCTAAATCTTGCTGCACGTAGGTACTTTCATACTAGTTTTTCTTTGTGTTTTTTTTTTTGAACTAGATTTAGACCACTGTTATGCCTTTTGATAACAGGTCAGTAAATGAAGTAATCTGTCATGGGATTCCGGATGCAAGGTACCTACCTTATTTCCTTTGTTTTTATGCTGTACCAAATGCTCTTATCTGATAAGCACACAAATTAAATATCTGGAACCATTCTCAATTGATTTTACTTAATGAGCTTTTCTTCATGCCTGCATTCCAGAGTTTTAAGATTGTGTTTAAATACAGTCCTTTCATCTCATTTCATGAAGTGATTACTGATTATATTGTGGTGTACTTACAGCCATAGGATATTGTCAGCAAGCAATTATTAAACTCTTATTTGTTATTAGGAGATGAATTACAAAACTCTGCATAAATTTTGGTCAAATTTGGAGCTTATTCTATGTACACTTTTGTTTCAGGAAATTAGAGGATGGCGACATTGTAAATGTAGATGTAACTGTGTGCTATAAAGGGGTCCATGGTGAATACTGAGCACTCTTTCAACACAGCCTTCGCTTTTACTGTAGTTAGGAACTTAACTCGTCAGCTTGTGAGTATGCAGGTGATCTAAATGAAACATTTTTTGTGGGGAATGTTGACGAAGAATCTAAGCGGCTTGTGCAGTGTACTTATGAGTGCCTAGAGAAGGCAATAGCTGCAGGTGAGTTTTAATTTAGTTTATTGTGACATGTAAAGCTGGTGTTTGGTATTAGTTAATAATTTATTTATTTTTAATCAAACCCACCAATTGGTGGAAGGGGTTATATTGGGCTCCCCATAAGTATATAGCTATTGTATTTTTGGGTTCAAATACTTATATGGATCTAATCATCAGTTAAACCTGGGGTACGATATCGTGATATTGGAGACATCATTAGTCGACATGCTTCAGTATCTGGCTTCTCTGTGGTAAGTTTATCTCGTTTAGCATTATATTGGACCCCTGCTTTCTCCTTACAATTTATCTTAACGTAAGGATTGATTACATTTACCTGAATTTCTGAAATTAGGTGAAATCTTATTGCGGCCATGGCATTGGAGAGCTATTCCACTGTGCACCAAATATTCCCCATTATGCTAGTATCCTTGAGAAAATAGTTCTGCCAAGCTGGATTTTATGATCAGCTCGTCTTAATTTCTATACGTTTCTTGAATGAAATGGTCTCTTCAGTGCTTAATCTGCTGATAATTACTATGATATTAAATGTGAATGTGCAGTACAATAAAGTTATCACTGAAACTAAATGTGCTCTTTTTTACTGCTCGTGATTATTGTGCTATCCGTTTACAACCTTAACCAAATCAGGAAATAAAGCAGTTGGTATAATGAAGGCTGGCCAGACCTTTACCATAGAACCAATGATCAATGCAGGTAAATAGATACTATTTCCGTTACTCACTTGAACAAATTGGAATCTAATGGCCTATTAACACCCCATGTGCCCCCTGGATAACAGGTGGTTGGCGTGATCGTACTTGGCCCGATGGGTGGACATCTGTTACTGCAGATGGAAAGCGCAGTGCCCAATTTGAACACACTCTCTTGGTGAGTTTTCTCTTGTGTTACATGGCTTCATCAGGCCACATGCATGCTTTAAATTTTAAGATTGACATTAATGGTCTCCTTAGCATTTACCAATCCAGAACTTAGGACCTAAAATGGCAGTATTTTTATGTTCATTAGAGCAATTTTGAGTCACTGGAGGTGACTTATGAGACGATAAAATGCATTTTGCAGGTGACAGAAACTGGTGTTGAAGTCCTCACGGGACGCTTGCCCTCATCGCCAGATGTGTTCCCATGGATAAAGTCCTAGGATGGTTTCCCATGGATAGTGTTCCTGAAATGCAGCTTTGGAACCAAAATTGAAATGATTTTTGTTTTCTTTCAGAAATGTTTGAGTTTTTTTAGTCCTTTTGATATACTATAGGAATGTTGTGCTATAAACTTCAGAAAATAAACAGGCCTATTGTCATTTACTGGGACAAGATTCCATTGTATTACCAAGGACTACATTCATTTTTAAATAGATTGAATAAACAAATTGTTGGAAATTATATGAACGATACATTCTTACTTACAGTACTTAAACTCTGGGATGAGAAGAATACACTGGAATTATATAGTACATGCTTTACAAATTTGAATAGGAAGTAAAGAATGGATATGAATGGGAGATGCTTTTAAGATCACCTCTCTAACTGTAATTAAGATTCATTCAATTAAACTACAATAAACATTAATATAGTTTATTTTGAAGTAATTTTCACCAATTGGTCTGTTCGTGTATATAAATATTCAATAATACTAGTGTGGTCTCTCCACGCATTGCGTGGAGGACTTGGCACACATACCTTTAGAATATATCAAAAATTGTCATTACATAAATATGATTATTTGTTTAGTTTTTCACATCTTTACACACTCAAAAGTTGGAAACATTTTTCAAAAATTGTATATATAGGTAACTTTTGCAGATCTGTGTGCATTTCCAACATGCTAGTCAGATCATTCAAGCCATTAGGGTTCAATGGTAGTATAATGCCACAACTTTTTACTCACAAACCGACACAATTAAGGGAGAGATAGAAAATGGCGGGGGATTGTTGTATATTTTCTTATTATTGAAACGATACAACTTGATATTATTCAAAGGATATGTATTCATCATACAAGCAATCTCAAGAGATGCAACTCCAAGACACATGACTCTTTGTCTGAAACCAAATAATATTTTGAGAAAAGTAGAAGGTAAAACCAAAGAAAAGTAGAAGCCGAACACAAGATCATTGAAATTCACTTTTATAATTTTTAAAAAGCTCTTGGAATGCAAAATGCAAATTTGATCAATGAAGAAATAAGAGAAGCAAACCAAATTCTTCCCCGAACCCCCGTAACATTTTGTATTGATACTTCATCTAAAAATTTCAACATACTCATGTATATGATAATCACTAAGTAAAGGCCAGAGTGGACATCAACAAACTAAATGATAGCCTAAATCAAGGTAGGAACAGAAAATACTGAAAAGAAAATAGAAGGAAAGTTATACTTTTAGGTAGAGAGGATGTTCTAGATGTGTCGATTTATAGATGTATTGTCTAATAGTAATCAATGTGTGTTTTGGTTTATATTACTGAAAAGACACAACTTTACATGTATAAATGATGTGACTGTTCAATAAACTAAGAATTTCATACCCTATGGGTATGTGCTTATGCTTTATTATTTTTATATTAAGTTTTATTTAACCCACATGGGGTGTAGAGTTACCAAATTACCCTTGCTGGAAGATAAGGAGAAATTAAAACCTACGCATATTTGGCGGCTTATTAAAATATTTGTAAGATTCTGATATCTAGCCAAAAGTGAACCATATTTTCATAAAAATCATGTTTTTTTCTCTCTGGACTATAGTACCTGCATAAGAAAATGGCGTGTTGGCAGATTGTATATACTGAGGATCTCCTGCCAACTTAAGCAGAATCAACTCAATGGCTCGCATCTGTTCGCCTATAGTTCCATTGATGGTCACTAGCCTATTAATGTTGGCTTGAGACTCTTCAAAAATGTATTATAAAGGTACTAAGTTTGAATACAAAGTGAAACATAATGTTGTTAATCCCTCTCATTTGATGTAAATGAACTTGGAAATGTGCTGAAATTTTGAAAAAAAATTTTTTTGTTAAAAAGGCACAAATAGACATAGGTTTTTATTGAAAAGACACAACTTTTTATTTATTATAATTACTGAAAAGGTATGGGGTGTAGAATTACCAAATTACCCTTGCTGGAAGATACCCTTGCTGGAATATAAGGAGAAATTAAAACCAAAGAATTCTCATTATAGTTTTGCTCTAGGATTAGAATCATCATTTTCCATAGAGGAAAGTACTAATTTGTTACATATTGCATCCTCATGATTCTGTTACATTCTTAATATTTTTGCTAAAGTATCAGAATGCATTTTTTGAAAAAGAAGTCTGTAATGCCACGAAAGGCTTAGTACGTACAAAAATGCCAAAACAAAAATGCATCCTAAAACCCAGCTGATTCAACTAATGCTGAGTATGATGCGTTCTCATCCGCTTTCACAGGCCTCTGAGTATTCATCTTCCTACTGTCACTGCTGCCTTTGGTAAGTTGACTCGAATCGAGGTCAGCCATTTCACAGAGTTCTAACCTCTTTCGTTTTGCTTCATCTAAGTCACCTTCCCAGCACGTTTCTGAAACAACTTCAAGTGCTTTCTCCAGTTTTGGCTCCGCCACTAAACTCGCATTTTCAAGAAGTACAAGATACACTTGTTCTGCAGAGGCCTTCCGAATCTGCCAATACAAATTGGTAGCAATACACAGATTGCTCAATCAAATTTTTTTTAAAAAAATCGATCTGGTTGAGAAAAATCAGTTAAGAAGATATTACAAAATGGGGCAATTTTCTGGGTATTTACCTTGGGGTATCTATGGCTGAGGAAAGTCAGGAGATGAGAGAACGCCCTCTTGTTGACAGGATCTAAGAGTGAAGCTATATAACCAAGAATTGCAATTCCAGAATACAACTTGGAGAAATCCTTCGATACTTTCAGCTCAATGGCAAGGGAGTCCAATACACCAGAACAGAAAATTGGAGTATGTACCTGTAAGATATTATTCATAAGGCGTATGGCAGAAGGAAAACTAAACTGAAGTATTCAAACTACAAACCCATCATTTTAAGAAGGATATCAACTAACCTCCATGTTCAGGAATATCTTTTTACTGAAAAGAATCTCAATAGTCTGACAGGAAAGACAAAGGTAAGTCAATGAGATAAAAACAGCTCCATATTCTCTTTAGAACATGACCTTGTAAAGTAAATATAAGTGTATTAAAATGTCCGATGTTACCTTTAATGATGGTGACATTACTCTGTCACATCTTCTATAATTCTCAAGGACCCAAAGGATATCATCAGAGAGACTGATCTCCCTGTCGGCTTCATTCACTTGAAGATACTCCACCAAAGCATTGAGAGATGCCTTTTTCAAAGAATCTTGCAATCCACCAACAGAAATCACCAACCCTGACACTAAAAATTTGCTATAGCAATGAAGTTGGAGTACTTGAACAAACACGGGATACGAGAAAGATGGTTCCTGAAACAAACACAGAATGTCATCATTTAGGGGGAGAACCTCAAATTGAAGAATAAAAAAAAAATCTTATTTTGTCTTACCATCCAATCTAAATCAGCTGCTCGAGGAATTGCATCTTCTAGTCTCTCTCTGAAAGTTATGAACGGTACAAAAATAGTCCTATTATACAAAATTCTTTGAAGGACTTTAGCAGCTATATCTCTTAGCTTATCCATCTTCTCCACTGCTTGTTTCACAAGAGAGCCAACTAAATTTGTTGCAAGACTTGCGTCAAAATAAGGCTGCATATCTTTATTTAAAGAAATATCTTCCTTCTGCGATTCAGAGGTAGATTTATTAGGATACCCAAAGGCATCTGTTCGACAAAGGATATATGTACAATTCTCAAGGCCAATAATGGCAGCCTCACGAACCCAGGAACCCACATCACCCCTTTTGTCAACAGAATAATCATCCAGAGCTCCAAAAAGGCTCTGCATAACTTCATTCTTTATAACTTGAAAAAGCATAACAGTATCTTCAACAGAAAAGAAGTCAGAGTGCTCATTCTCTGCAGTCAAAGTTTGACAAACTGAGATAAGCGATTTGACTGCATTTACTCGTGATTCAGCATCGCGCTCATCAGGATTACTCTGCACAGTGAAAATTATACAGATTTTAGAGCTGAAGTTGGATAGGTTTTTGCAAATTTTCTGCAATTGACAACGGTATAAACTCTACCTCAATCTCACAAGCACTGCAAAGCTTCATTATTACTGTTTTCCAATTATTAGCAAGGAACTCAAATGGCAAAACACCTAGAGCAAGCGCAGAACCTCGTCTTGCAGCAACATTAGCATCACTCAATTGTTCGAGGTACTTCGGCAGAATGTCATAATTCGCTTTATTTTCCACTCCCAAAAGATAAGAATGAACAAAGCACTTCAAAGCTTCAACAGCTGCACACTGTCACCACACAGCAGCCAGAAGTTAAGGGCAGATTAAACTTAATAAAATCACTGCCAGAACATCATATAGTCGCATGACCTGTATATGCGAAGTAGGGTGCTTCAGATTTTCATTGAGGGTATCAAGCAAACTTCGCTTCATCTTTTCTGTTACACTAATTTGCGCCACAGAAATACATTCAATGAAGCGTGAAACTGCAGAACGCATTATTTCCCCACCTTTTCCACGATAAAGTCTAGCCTTTTCGATTGCAGAAACTATACCAGAAACTTGCTTCTGCTTATCTGCACAGTGAAGTTTGAAGGAAAACTCAGCTTAACAGATGTTTCTACTTGTATCACAAGCTAAATACTAAGGGGAAAAAAAGGTCAGACTGTAATCAATTATTTTAATCCTACGGTCTAAAGAACAAAAAACTAAAACACCAGCTAAGCATTACAAATTATATGTTTAGGCATATAAATAACATGCTTTTTTGGTAGTCTCTCTCCTTTTTTAAGACCCTCCCTACAGCAGATAGATAACAAATCACAAATTATTTCACAGCAGAATAAGCTGCCGGTGTTTCAAGTCAAAAACTGACAGATAACAACAAACCTATAGGAAGAATATAGTCACATCCGTGTAAGGCCAGAACAACTTCCCCTACGGCTAATGTTACACCATGACGTGTGCATAAATCAGTTGACAAAGTCTGAGGAATCAATTTCTCCAATATGACATCTGCAAAATATACAGGATTGAACTTTACAAGAGCAGAAAGAGCATTGGTTGCAAGCTCTCTTAAACCTTTATCCTGCATGCATAAGCAATGAAATCAAGGACAAGCAAACATGTGGTCACTCTACATTAAGAAATATAAAACCAGAGATGTTGTCTTTGTGTGAATGGCAGAATCAGTTCATAAATTCGTGTGAACATTTCATTCATACAAGTGAATTATAATATAATACAATCTTACATGCTAAAATGTCCTAACTATACTTTTACAAATTAGCAGGTGTTATTATCCAGAAAATTTTAAAAAAATTAAGAATCAGGCAACTATTATTTATCTTTCCACTTACCTACACTGATACTCTGAGGTGTAAATTCCAGGAAACCAGATTAAAAAAAAAATCAAAGGGGTCAAACCTATAGTAATTGTGCTATCTTTTGTTCCCTAGGGTACTGGAAGCTGGTTAAACTTTGTCAGCATAGACTACATGTGCACTTAAGAGTCAAGATTTCAATTGCAGTATTTTAAAACCACAAAACATTGCCTCCTACAGGATACTCTATCTAATAGTTAATATACAATTTAATTGGTTAGGATTCAATTCTATGGAAGTAAGCGTCTGAAAATTTTCGACAAAGGAAGAAAAATATCCGCTAAAGATAGACAGAATTTAGACGAGCCTAACTTACGTGACATGACTAACTGCAAATCTTCAAGAGGCTTAAAATTGAAATAATTTTCAGATCCGGTCAAACATGGACCAAACGAAAAAATGCAAGGAGTAAAGAGTCAAGTCTGGTATGAAGGAAACATACCCAGTGACAAATCTTGCTCTGCAGCAATTCATCTATAAAAGGGAATAGATAGTTATCATATTGAGCAATACAGACTGCAACATGGAGATACGAGTTTATTCTTGAAGAGAGTGCAAAGTAATCTGCTGTGTTCACAATATCGATGCCATGGGGGAAACTCCCTTGTCTCCCAACATTCTCCTGAAAAGCTGCAGCCGCTGCTCTTCTACAATTTACCTACAATAGGTCCACTCTTTCAATATCTTTTGTAGTATTATAGTGCAAAAAGTCTCATGGAGAGTATCATAAACCAATTTAACAATTGAAGCACCTCACGGTCATAACAAGCAACAGCTAAAAGGTGAGGAGCAAGCTGTTCAAGCACACTTCTCATGTCTGTCTGAGAGTATGCACGGCCAAATGCCCAGCAAACATATGCAGCAGCATCTCGTACATGAGATCCAACACTGTGTGGACCTCTTCGAACATCATAATGTAAGGCCTGTAATAAATTATCAGAATTCTTCATAGTGAAATCATGTAAGTACAACTTTTTCTCCAATTCAACTTATGAAAAATCACCATACCGATAAAGAAAGTGTAATTTTGCAACCTTAACAAGACTGATATCAGGAACTCAGCTTGAAATACAAGGGTTAATTGAGAGCATTCTCAATAAAAACATTGGTAGGGATTAAACAGATTAACCAGAAAACACAGAAGTGCACGTAAGCAAATACCTTGGGACAAAATTTAAACACCAATGAATTAATCAGAAGGAAACACTAAAGCAAAATCAAGGTGAAAAGACTTCTTTCTCCTCAATGCATATGGAGTAACAGCGTACATATATTAAAAGTATGCTGCCAACGACAAATGTAGACTAAAAAGAGTAAATATCAGTCCAACAAGTGTAGAGCAAAGATTCAGTCCAATATGCTTTATAGCATTTCAACCATTTGACGTAGTGTTGATTCCAAAAAATTACACGCACGTGAAGAGCTACACATAATAGTTATATTTTGGAAAAATAAAGAGAAATTATGACCCCAAAAAATGAAATGCGTGGATATGAGTATAAGTGCAAACCTTCACTACTACAGGGACAACTTTAGAGAAGTTGATGGGTAGGAGAAGCCCTCTACGAGCCAATTCAGCCAATGCTAAGCAACCACCGTGCCATGAACCATCTCCCTACAATATGAATACAGTTCATAATAGAATCGATTCAAGATTTTACAGCAAGAGAAACATTTTATTTAGAGTAAAAGCTCATTCAGTCCCTAAATTTGAATGAATAGTTGAGAAAACAACATTTTAGACCATCAGGAAGATCTTTCTTGATTACAGCAGAAGAAAGATGTACTTAAACAAATACTAGTTGCAACATATTTAGTAGAGAGAAGGGAATTCATCCAATATTTTGTGCCTTCAAAAGCTTGTGGTACCGTAAATTAGACGAGCATTGTCTCAGTATCGAAGTAAATTTCATGATCATATTAATTAGCAGATATGACTGGGGAAAACTTCTATTATTATGCCTGTGTTCTTTCACTTTTTCCTGAAAATACTTGCAACATAACACTCAGTTTGGTACCCTTCACCATTATGAAAGAAAATAGTCAGTACTCTACTTGGGCAATTATAAGTGAAACTATTGGTCTATTTCCAAAAGTTGTTATTTCAAAAAGCAATGCTGGTTTCACATGAATAAATAAAGATTGCCTCCTATCGACAATATTTATTTTAATATCGGTCAGAAAATGTATCAACGTACCTCACTGGGTGAGAAGAGCTCCAGCACAGATGCTAGAACTTCATCTGCTAGACCACAAGTTAAATGTGAAGTGATACGACCAATACCTTTTGCAGCAGACCAACGAACAACAGTGTCCTGCATAAAGATATATTTATCATGACAATTGACATTTGGAAAATTCAAGATGGCGTGCATAAAGATATATGTTCTTCACAAAGCAAAACAAGTAAGAGCTGATTCAGCTTAAAAGCTTTAGAAAATTACATTCTCTTGAATAAAGAAAGCCAAAAAATCTGAATTGACTCTCCACCATCTAATGATGCGCTAAAGTTATAACCAGATTGGAATATGACATCAAAACATACCGTATCTCTCAATCCTGAAAGCAGCACTTCAATAATTTCTTCTACTACTTCTGGGACATCCATATCTTCCTCTGGAGGATAGTTTTTATATGGATCAGAGTCCAGACCAGTTTTTGAGGCATCATCACTTTTAGAAGAAACAATGTGCTCTCCAAGGGTGCGGGTTATACCCTATAAATGAATTGCATGCGTTGGAAAATCAAAAGTGATTACACCCATTCGAACAGCCACAAATTCAATCTTCAAGCGATATCTTTACTAAAAAAAATGATGTCACCTACTTGCAATAACCTATAATTAAATGAAGTGTTCTCATACTATCACATGACCCGACATTCACCATATGACATTTTCAGAAGGTTAGTGATATAACATAAATGACATAAAGTAAAATATCAATCCCATCACTGAAACTAGATCATTTGAGATGAAAACAGTAAGAAGTGCAATGCACTATAAAACTAAGAAATTTGGAAAGGAAGTCGGACTTAAGCCTTACTATAAATCAACACATTGTTTATGTATAAACCAAATAATTAGACATAAGAAAGACATGTGATTAAAATTTGTGGATCAATATTTTATGATACAGCAGCACTAATAGTAGAGCAGGGAGAACAACAGTTAAATTCAAGTTCAAAAAAGTTAAAAAGTGACAAACAATACGACTATACAAAATATCAGTAAGGGCATAACTAACCACATAGCGCCATGATGGTGAACGACTAGGAAGACAAGTGAGCGCAATCCGTTGAGAGAGCTTCACCAAATACTTGCGAAGTAAAGGACTACGTGCTGCCATATTGGATTTCATCAATGATGATGTATCATTCCATATAGTGGAAATCACGTCAACTAGTAGACTGGGGCTTCCCGTCTGCGGATCCAAAAGAAAGAGACCATGTAGTGATTTTTATTATTTTGCACAAGACAGTGACTTTATATACGAGGATACTCTTGGACACATTTTTTTAATGAAAACAAATAGACCTAGAAAATCACATTAATCAGTCGAAGAGTTGCAAAGAGAACCCAAAGTAACCTTAAAGGTGGCAGCCAATGCTTCTGCTGCACCGAGTAATCGGAAATGGTCAACAATGTCATTTGTAGTAGAGGATAAAACTTCATGGGTCCAATCAATAAAACTGCAGAAAAATGAATATTGCTTTAAAGAAGAAGGCACTATAAAAAAAAAAAAAAAAAAAAAGAGTCCGGAACAATAATGATAATATATAACAATGTGAAGTAAGTAAAATGACACATCAAAGAGCAGTCCAGGGTGTGATAAGGAGCACACTAATGCAACCATATTTCCAGTCTATCAATGAGAGACTAATAGGTACACTTTTCTCTAACTCTTCAAGTTCCTTAGCCTCACTCAACAAGGAAAACCTTTGTTCGTAATATGCTTCTTTTTTTCCTTTTTGAGAGAGAGAGAGAGAGAGAGAAGAATTCAGCAATAAAAGCGTGTAATATTGATGACTAGACTTCCACAAGTGCCCATACTAAATTATCTTTGATAGTGTTTTGTTTTATTGTTTTTTCCCTTCAACTTTCCTAAATTTCAATGCTACAAGTCATTCAGTACTTTAGCCAAAATAGTCAAAGCGCAATAAGTTAGCTACAAATCACTGCAGTTAGAAGTGTGTATATATGCTAAAACTTATACTAGCAGAAAATCAGAACATAAAGGTGGATAAGAGATATTTTTAAAAGAGTAACCTTGAAAAGGCAATTGACATATCTGGGCGGGTCAAAAGTTTTGAGAGCAACAATCCAGCTATTGTACGCATTGGACCTGAACTGGACAGGTAATCCTTGGAAAAGCCTAAAATCCTTAGCACCAAGGGGGGCAGCTTATCTTTATCGACACAGCTATCATGAGCCATACTAGTATCAACAGAGGACAGATCAAACGGAATCAGCACGAGAATAGAAAGCCACAGTAAAATCACGCATTTTGCCTCCATCTCTCCGGTACTCTCTTCTCTCAAAGATGTACCCGAATCTTTGTCATGGCATTTCTCTAAGAGAGAAACTGCAAGTTCCAAATCTGAAACTTGATGAGGGAAATACTTGATGACAGCCTTGTACCCGCATACAGTAACAACACAATAAATTATGATGCACAAAGGCTTGATCACTTCTAAAATCTGATCAGAAGCCGTGCCAAGCTTGATGGCTTTCGAGCGAATAATGAACATCAATGGTGGAACAATGTGCTCGAGATAAGGCTCTAAAAGTTGACTTTGTTCCTGATACTTGTCCATCTGCAAAAGCATCAACCCCAGAAATGTCAGAAACTAGCTATACCCAAAGGGATATCAATAGGGAATCTGAAACTGACTTTTGTATGTTATTGCTAACAATTTCCTGCCTAATAAAAAAAATTACAACATGTGTTATTCAAAAATAATACCAAATATTAAGCCTTTCTATATTCTCTTTCCGAATATATGTTAGGTTGTTCTCGTCCACTATGAGTAGTGGCCTCCAATGTCTCCTATGTACATGTCCAAACTATATAAAGCGTGTTTCCCTCATTTTCTCATGTACTGGTGCTACTAATAGTTTTTCATTGTCATATTGCATCTAGACTAGTATGTCCACACATTTATGCTACTCTCACCAAACACTACGAACCATATAGCATAGCCAACTAATAGAACCTCTGTATAATTTTCCTTTCGAATAGTGCTGTTCAATTAACAAATTTTAATTTCATAAAGTGCACCCTAGGTCACTCAGTACCAGCAGAAATGCATGATTTTGTCAGTACATTTAGTTACAATAAATTAGCTGGACATTTTTTGTACAGAACACTAAAATAGACGAAAACTGCAGTGAAATGATAAGAGGCGTATAGGGAGGTGGGGAAGAGCATACAATAGAGCGGATCTTGTGGACGGCGGGGAGTGGGGCGGCGCCGCCGGCGGAAACGATGTCGTCGAGGAGGGATTTGAGGACCTTCCATTCCCGGAGGAAGTACCTCTGGAGAACGATGTGGCAGGTGTCCCGCTCGTCGTCTTGTACTCCGTTTCCCACAACATCATCCACCACTTGCATATCACTCGCCATTGTTGGAGTTGATCTGGAAGAATCCGATCAACTTTGATTTGAATTGAATTTATGAAATGGGGTTTCCCGCTAGGCCAGGTGATTTTAGGCCCGGTAAAGACTTCTTTTCGCGATTATGTGTTGATTTTTTTGGCCTGGCCCAACATTCGTTGATTGTAGAGTATAACTTTGACCGTGTATTTGGTTTCGTTTAGTTTAGTTTATTTTAATTCAATTTAATTTAATTAGTATATGAAGACGAGGATATGAAGGTGAAGTCCGAGATTAACTCAATGGAGAAGGAGGGAAACGAGGATATGAAGCTGAAGTCCGAGATTAACTCATATGTCAGAAGTGTGGGTGTTCCGAATCTTAAGGTACTACTTAACCTTGTACGTGGACAGAAATATCTTATGCGTTGGAAGTATCTTGTCCGATGGAAAGGACATCCCCGTGCAAATGGTTCAAGATTTTTAGGGAGAGGTTCTGAATTGATACTCCTAAAGATCTTGATGGTGGAGGGAGAGAACTCGGGACGAGTTCTTTTAAAGTGGAGAAGTCTGATGTAGGACGACTTTACGAATGAAATTGAAAAAGAAAATGAAGGTCGTCAACGTTTACCGTGATGACACGAGATTTCTAATTCCGTTTCAGAAGTGGATCGTCAAACGTTTCTTGTTCCATTTTAGAATAGATGTTTTAATATTTTCCTATTTTGTATTGTTGTTTTCCATTTTAGTTTAGTTTTATTTTAGGATTGCTTTAAGGTTTTGTAATAGTATTTATAGGATCCTTGTATTCATTATTTAACAGCTTTCAGACATTAAACAATTTCAAGAACTACGTTCTTTATTTGGTGGATTCCAATATCCCCGATGGATTCCGGACCCTCATGACAAGGAAGTAGCGTTTGCAATTCCTTACTCTTCAGATTCGTGCTGGCGGATCTTATCGATTTTTCCGACTGCGTCAAGTAAACATTTAATTTGATGAATTTCAGGTTAATTCAGTGATTCTGTTTAGTCCAGTTTAGCAAAAATAAGTTCAAACAAACATAGGCTAAATGTAATGTTGTGAATTCAGTCATGAAATCTGAGTTGTACGTGAATTGGTTCCTCAAATTCGAAACCATCCAAATTTGCGATTCACGCAATGCCTCCCTGGTGAACCAGTTCACAACTCGATTTCTCTGACAAATCAATTTACGTAATGGAGCTCCAAGAACATGTTTCTAGAACCCTAAGATTGTTAGCAATGATGTTGGATCGTTGATGGAAAAGCTTAGTCTATCAGTTATTAATGAGGTTTTAGTTACAAACGATGAGATTTGAGTCATCCCAATGACCGCCCGTAGTGTGTTAAGATTGAAGGATAGATATCAAGATCATTGAAAATCAAAGTCAATTACCACGTTGCTGCATGAACTCAAGTTGACCATATTAATTTGTAATTTGCATGTTCCATCTCATACCTCCAAGGCTCCAACTAATCTTCATGGTTCCACCACTTGCATCATATATATGATCACTTCACTCAATTTTGAACATATATAATCCTTTTAATATATGTTCATACATGAACGCCCCAGCTATATAATTAGGGGTATAAACGTCGATTTTTGGATAAACTATTTGATGATTAATATATGTAACCATGTGAAAATTGAATATTCAAAATAGAGTACATATTTTAGCTAAATTGAAATTAATACGTGAAAAAAAGAAGAAGAAGAAGAAGACCGGCCTAGATCAAGAGATCGAACTTAAATTTCGTATTCATGTGTAGTCTCCATTTATTGTACAAATCAAGGAGATTTCAAAATTTGTATTCACAGAACATTGTTGTAACCTTACACAGCAGTAATCAATACATAATTAACTAGAAAGTATAGATCGAACCATTAAAAATAAGAACAGCTTCATGAACCAAGCTGATCATCGATCATCACGGCTTGGCTCGGCGTTTAGCGACATAGACGTTGAAGAAAGCGAGCGCGTTGCTGGTAACCTCGACCACGTTCTGCACCTTGGCCCTGATCGTCGCCTTCTCGCGGCTCCCCATCGCGTGGCCGGAGATCCCGTCCAGGCAGGTCAGCGCCTCCGTCTGCGCGGCGGTCAACCAGGCGTAGATGTTGCTTTCGTGCCACCCCAGATGGTACGTCTCGGTCTCCAGCGACATCTTCCCCAGCTCGTTCACGGAGTTGGTGATCTGCGCCACGCCCTCGCTGATCTGCCCCAGGCACTCCGAGATGGCTCCGTACTCCCTCCGTTTCATCTGCTTCAGATCTCTGGCCACTCGGCTTATGTACTCGCGCGCGAACCTCGCCCGGACCAGGCTCACCCGGATCGCCACCCGGGCGAGCTGCTCTGGTGTCTGAGTTTCGCTCGCGAAGTTCGTAAGAGAGTGGACGCAGAGATCGCGGTAGCGCGTGGTTTGGCACGCTCTCTCTATGAAAGCCTTTGATTGGGCCTTTTTATCGAGGCGGTGGTTTGCCGCGGCGGTGGCCGTGGAAATGAGGGTGAAAAGGAGGAGGAGGAATGAGAGGTTGAATGATGATTTTTTGGCCATTCTTGTTTGTGTTTTTGAGAGTTTGTTTGATGGATGCACAAAAAATGATTTATATATAGGGAGATGATGAATTTGAAAACCTAGAGTATAATGTCACATGCAGATTGGAAATGGCTTAACGTCTACTTAATTTTCTTTACGTTAATATTAATCTTCTAGGGCACGCACGTGTGATGGAGCTTCCAAGAAGCATGAAGAGAATTGCAGATGGGTAAGAATTGATGGTTCTTTCTGATTATAAATTACAGTGTGTGATGATTCTTTTTTGGCATTTAGTGTAAATCTCAGATCTTTTGTGTTTATGTTATATTATATATGATTATATTTCCATATTATATATGACAGGTTTGGATAATTTCATGCCATTCAAAATTTCAAATCGTATTGTGCCATAAAGGCCAATATATGTTTACAATTTCATCTTTTAAGAAGTTACTTGTATTCATTTTGTAAAATTATCATAAATATATTTGACATATATATGATACCATAAATACAGGACAAATTCTCAATTTGTCTGAAGAATCATGTTTATAATTATATTTAATATGTAACAGATCAGCTTTGAAAGTAAAATCAACAATAATATATTGAATGATCATGATTAATATATAAAAGGTCGAGTTTAAAAATGAAAAGATCAACATTTGTTCCTAGATACTATCTATCTACTATATAGATAGTAGGATGGAAAATTTTATGCGTGACTGAGACCTCTAATTTAAAGAAAATAGAAGTTAATTTAATTCAACATCACAATATATTTGACCAGGCAAGGTGCTGCGACAGCGCCATCGATGCCGGCGGCGTCTTGTCTCAAGGTGTATCTCAGGAAGATCCAGCTTGTATATATCTCTGCAATTAATACATTTTAATTATCATTAATTAAACGTAATGCTGGCTTTGAAGTTATATTCGATCCAAGAATCTTTGAACAGCTTTTCCTGGTACCACCCATATTTGCCTCAAGTTTTACAGCTTTCAGTTTCTCAAGTTTTGTTTAATAATTTGTTTCTTCTGAAAAATACCATTTGAGTCTGCCCACCAATTGTACTCGTACTATATCTAAGCAACTTGAAGAATTCAACGAATCCCACTCTGATGATATCCTTCTCGATCTATCTTGGCTGGCAAGACTTTCCATTGGTAAACATTGGATATCCAAACATTGTAAGCTGTCTGGAAATTTTGTATATCATGTGCCATGGCTGCCACAGCTTGTATTATTTCAATGAAAATGTAATTTGATGAAATTCAGGTTAATTCAGTTATGCTAATTCATTTTTCCATACATTAATTTTTATTTCAATCCATTTCAGTACAATTCATAAAAAATAATACAGGGCCCAAGTGAAGACCTATCTATCCTGAGTTGGCAAACCATATAATGATATTATATATTGTAAATGGAGTGCAGTTTAAACTGGGACGTAATAACATGTTAGAACCTAAAAAGACAAGTTGATGTGATACAGTTGGAAAAAAAATTACGAGTGAAAGATCCAAAAAAAAGTGTCTAATTAATGATTGTAGGATATGGAGCGCAAATTATGATTTCCTTTATTTATAAGTTTAAAAGTTAACCATGGTAAATATTATTAACGCAAAGGGCAAAGGCCCACAAGTTTTCTGTTCTATTACATTTTCCTCGTCACTATTTTTAATTCAAAACTCAAAGAAAAGGAAAATTAACCCAAAACAATTGGGTATTTCACACTATTTTTAGAGAATATACTTCAATATTGAAGGTTGGGCTGAGTCATGAATAATCCTCACTCTAATTTATTTTTTTACATAAAAAAAATCCAGGTTTTAAATTTTAATTACTCGGGACTACTAAAAATCCAGGTTTAAGTGTCAGTTTGGACAACACATTTTTGATCATGTGCTCAAACCCATATATTATGGTCCTTGCAAATCGCATCATGCACCATAGTCAACGGCCGACTATATGAGATTAAAACTACATTTTAAGTACTTTTACACGTGTTAGTTAAACAGCCAAAAATCAGTCCTAATCCGTCTGTATGAACAGACATTACCTTCTTCAAGTAAGAAAAGCACATGCACAGAATGCATTGAAAAAGTTGCTTCTATGTTCAGAAATGAAAGCAAATTCCATTCTTTAACAACAGGTCGGTGCTCAGCGAAACAATAGCAAGACACGGAGAACAATCATATAATTCAGAATACACATCATATACGCTTCAGAAGTTCAGGTACAGGCATTACAAAGTACTCAAAAAAAAACAGCAAAATGATCAAGTGCAGGAAACAAATGAAATACGCGGTTGCCATAATACATATACATCTGGAAAGAGTACTACCTCACAATGGCATGGAGGTTATTCTGCAACTTTTACGCCTGTTAAGTATACTTGGCACTGTATCACACTGCCTCCAATCCAGAATCCAGGCATAACCATCAAACCGACCTTTGGTTTCTCATTGCCTCCTTCGACGATGAAATTTTTGACTACACTGTCCATGTAGACTTCAGAGAACTCAGCTCCCTTCTTGACCTGAAAGACCTTTATTGCAGGATCAAAAGAGTTGGCCAGTCCATGCAAAAGCCAGATGGACTTGGCTAGTTTCAGAAATGCTAGGTAGAAAGGTGTCCTGGGATGACCACCACCCATCACGTAGTTTCGTTGATCCAGATTCCCGAAGAATGATGCCTCCATCTTTGGATGAACAACAACTAGATACTTGCTTCGACAAAATACTCCAAAACTTGAATCTGGACTTTGTCCAACAGAATCTAGTGGATCCATATCCCGTAGGGCAAGATACTGGCGGAGAAAGCTTTCTTTGTCTAAATTTGTACTCTCGTGGTTCAGACCAAAGTTCTCGTCCTGAAACCCACTGAACATGCGTTGGCAAATATGGGCTTCAAATGCGTATTTTTTGTGAGCTCTCTTGCCATAAACAATGTCAGGCTCAATGGAATTTGCTGCAGCATCTAGATCCCAACCAGCGGCTTTCATCATGTTGATCAATGGTTTAGAGAAGTCATGAATGGATCTATATGCAGCTTCCACAGCTGACTTGAAAAGGTCTGGAGTCAAATCCACAGAAAGCATGCCATTTTCTTCACCTGACCCCTCTGATTCCTTGGCAGACAACCCTCTAAGTTTGAGATTCTTTTCCAGTTTGACTCGCTTCTGATTTGCATCTTGGATCATCTGCTGCAACTGGTTAATCTCGGAGTCCTTATTCTGAATTTCGGACTGAAACTTCTTCACCATAACCTCGTAAGTTTTCAGAAGACTCTGCTGTTCTTGTATCTCTGCGGCCAAGCGTGAGTCTTGTGGAGAGGCAGATACAGGTTTTGGATTATGCTCCCGGTAGAAGTGCTTCAGTTCAGATAGATTTTTCAGTTCTGAGATCACCAGTTTATCAGCAGCCTGAATTTTGTCGGGGTCATAGGGGGTATGTGCACTTTGGAGCTGAATGTAGGCAGATTTGAGGGAGGATATGTTTGTGAATATCCTAGAAATCACTGCTTCAATTGCTTCAGGGTTCTGGTTTATTGCCTCTTCCATAGGTTGGGGATGAACCTTCTGGATATTGCTATCACGAAGTTGAGTATCTTTACCACCTTTGGGTTGCATATCTATCTACCTACGATGTGAATGCAATTGACTAAACTTTGGCCTGGGCAAAAGTTGCAGCAGCAAAATCTGCCTGAAATGGGAAAAAAATGTGTTTTAGAAATGCTGAGAGGGGGACAAAAAAGACGTAACAATGTAACTTTAATCAAACAAGTCAAATGGAATATGACAATTAACATTATAAATCTCCTTTCTGCAAATGCTACCCACTTTAAGCTTTTCAATGGAATAAAAAGAAGGAAACGTGCAAGAGGGCTGAAAATCTACAAGGTATGTTGTTTTAAAGGTCTAAATCCACTCTTTATTCACACCAACAACTAAAACACATGTCCAATAATTAAGGACCATAATGAGTACCAAGACTATGCTATAAAGATTTTCAATCTTAAAAACAAGACAATGACGATTTACTACATAAGTGGAATTTTTAGTGAAGGTATGCTCAGAAGAATACCAGTATTGAACACAAACCTGCAGAGGGGTGTCTTTGGAAAGCATAATACACTCCTTGATTTGGATGAAATGGAAATGATACACGAATTCCACCAATTTTTTCAGACTGTGATGCTTCTTCCTTCAACATAAAGAAACCATAGATATAGATCATCAACAAAATTTATAAACAGGGGACCTGACTTGGTCTAAATGCAATGTAATCGTGTTCTCTTAAATATGTTGATTTAAAACATTTGGCCTAGAAATGCCAATTAAACCCTCTGGCTCTGGATGCTTTTGATTAACTCTAGAACGAAATAAGCTCCATAGGGGTGTTTATATTATATGAATGTCCTACTCTATTATGAAAGGGAAGCTTCAATACAAGATTATTACAGATGAAAACTGAACGATCAGGCAAATGGATCGGCACAACACAATTAGACCCCACAGACTTTTCTCAAGGTTTTAAGTCAGCAGTCTTTCACATGATAGTTCTCACAAAACCAGATTCCTTAATTTACACCCCAAATTAGCAACCTCACCATTCCATTGGGGTATATGCATATCTTCAGGAAGAGACTTTATTTTATCAAAAGCTAATGGTTAATTGCGCTGAGCACAGAACTCATGCATCCAATCGAAACACAACAAAGCATCAATACACATGTAAGCTAGGTAAACTACACATAAAGATTGCAGAAGCATTCCTTTCCACATTCTTCATTGCTACAGACACACGAGCTAACAAACAATCCAGAAAACAATTTTAGTGAAATTTCGCACCTATTCTACTGGTGAAAGTACTTCATCTAACTATGAACAATTCGGTTAGATTCCGCCTAAAAGTACAAAACCTTCTCAAATCCCTTCCAGTATGCTAAGCACAACATTCAATTTCGAACTCAGAACTACAAAAACACCATCTCATAAGATCACCCGCAGGACGACGACATCATAGAGTAAAGTAAAATCTTTTACTGTGTGAAAATGGGAGATACTGCAGCGATCATAGGATGAGTAGAGTAGTGTACCTGACTGGAAATGAGGCCGCCGGCGGAGGAGTTGGTAAATCCGGTGGGGGCGAATCGGGAAGTTTTCCGACAAGGAGAACCCTAGAGAGGCAGACAAGACAAGGAGAAGAGTATAAAGTGAGCAAGTGCTACTTTCCCTTTGTTCCCACTCCAGCTATTTTTGCCTTTCTAGAAATACTTTAAATGGAATTATGGAGAAAAATACTCCTAAAGGTTACTAAAATCAGCACTCAATACTGAAAAGAATGATAAAATGCAAAAATAAAATAGTACAATTATTTCTTGGCCCCTAGACACGGCTCGAAATAATAATTTTGAGCCCAAATTTAATTTTTGTTTTTGCCCAAAAATTTGTGTAAAAAGAGATGAAATATTTTATGTGTTAATATAAAGAATTTGTAGTTGGATGTAACTTGTAAGAGCATCCACAATGATAGAAGACTAAAACACTATTTCTTAAGTGTCACATCAAAACTTTTAAGAAATCTATGTAAGAAGTCATGCTCAACAATGGATAGAGAAATAAGAATCACTCATACAAGTGTTAAATAATTAACATTAATATTTTATTAAAATTTAGGAAACAATAAATAATAGGTGGCATATCTTTATTGGTTAAACTAACACAAATAAAGAGGTAATCACTCCCTAATTAGGGAGCAAGTCCTTATTAAGGAGTGGTACTTAAAACTCCACAATGGTCATTTCAAAATAAGGAGTGGTCCTTATTAAGAAAAGTGCACTTAAGAAGCACAATTGTGGATGCTCTAAGACATGTATTCTCTGTCAATTCAATTTAATTCTATTTTTAAGTGAGCAGTTCATGACCAAGTGGAAATCGAACTAATAGTTGTGGATGTACTTTTCTACTAATGGTATTCTTGTAAGGGGCATTGGTAGGCTTCATTCCTACCATCCATGCTACTATTCCTTTATAAAGACTGATCTAACCTCTTTTCACGACTCGGCTGCTATGGAATTCGCTGCTCTTGCCAGTCTTGGTGGTAGTTTTGTAGGGTAGTAGTCAAGGTAGTAGGAAATTATCAGATTGCGCCTCTTTTTTCATTTCTATATATTAATCTTCACTCCGTAATCATAATAAGTAAAAACTCTCATTCCTTCAATATTGTACCCAAATTATTTCTAACCCTTATTTATGACCTAGTTTATGTTAGGCAATAGCTCCAGTAATTCACTTAGTTGAAAAACTCTATATTTCTATCTTAGTTTATTTTTTCGAGCCTCGCTATCTTATACACCCTTCTCATGGGCTATGTACACTTAGTACATTTAACCAATTGATAAGATAAATTAAATAGACCGGATCCAATGATGAAAAATACTAACAGTGCCAAGTCATGGTTTCAGGGAGTGCATGATGAAATTCAACTTTAATTACCCGATTCTACTTTTCTTTATATACATGAATGTTTATTTTAACTCAATTCAGCAATAAATAACCTCATATGAGAACATAATCTAAGTGGTAGATGGTAAACAAGTGGTGGATCAAAAGCAGATGAAGAAACAATTTTATGTTTTAAACATCATAACACCACCCAAGTCCTAGCAATGAGCACCTAAGTCTCAGCTCAAGTTTGGTTCTCACATTGTGGGAACAGACTCACATGCCATGCTTAAACACTTAACAAAATCAAGCATGCAAGGAAGTTATAATGACAAAGCCCGGAGAAAGAAACCAACAGAATGATAATCGGATTTATACTTGTATCTCAATCCTCACTAATCGGATTTGCACAGTATTGTACAGAGCTCCAAACATGAAAGAAGTGATATTCTGAGTTCGAAACCTGCAAGTCTCATAAAAATTTGTATTTTCATTCATATTATAGGCTTGCAATGTAGTAGGATCAATGTAGTTTGCCTATTTGATCATCTCATAAATTTTTATAGCTTGTTTAATCAATGAAACTCTGCTATAAACATTGAAAGCTCCATAATAACATATTCACTAGCCATCTTTCTTTCTACCTTTAGGGTTATCGTAGATTAGGGCAAATTCTGCCATTCTCGGTAAACTTGTACTAGCTACTAAACCTATTTGGTGATTAAGGGAATGCTCTAGCCTCTTTCCTGCATTGTAAGTTTTTCAGCATACAATTAATGAGACCTAGCCTTGCTTTGAACTGTAAATGTGGAGATCTATCTAGCCAGTTGTAGAATAAAATATGTCCAGTTTTGGTGATTCAATGGGAGAACGGCCATGTGTATGGGCGGATCTAGGAGAGTGCGGAGATAGCAGTCGCACTCCTAGAATTTGGTGAACTATAACACTATAACGTCCATGAGGACAGTTCCACGGAGGCACCAACCCCGACAAATGATCAGGAATCTGATGGAGGGAATGGGAAGTGCATATGAGTACAGAAAATAACTAATTCTTCTGTACAAACTTGCATAGTTACTGAGCATGATAACACCATAGCCATAGGCATCAACCATCATTTTGTTTAATGTGTGAAGAGAATTGTTACACTTCTTACCTTCTGTATTTCACTCCTCCCAAGGGGAGATGATCGCGCAACACTAGCATTGCACGAGATCTGGGAGGGCAAACTAGGTCAGAAGCATCTGTCCGGTAACTACCAACAGATGGCTAAAAATGGTCACAGCAACAACAGGTGTACAGAATTATACAAAGTTCTTATCTAATCACCAACTATTTTCTACATGAAAGAGATGTGTTTTAATGCAAGAAAAGAGCACTAATGTAGCTTATTTATTATTACCTTGTAGTTAGATATAGAATTGAGCCATTAGGGTAGAAATATCAAAGTGAGGAATATATATTCAACTGTCCTAATACACAATCCTCACACTCACTATCACTTAGGTAACATTTTTGTCAAAAGTAAAAACTATCAATGGGATGGAGTTCTGCAACTCAGACCAGAGAAGAAATCCATTCATTCGGAAATTAAGGGGAAACTCAATAATATTTTAACATACGTTTATTAAACCATAACATTGTAGCATAAAATGTAAGAACCTGCAATTCCTAGAGAAGAAAAGACTGTTTCAAAATATTTCTAGAAATGCAGGAATCACATGTCAAAGATGGAGCTCAAAGCTTAATACAGAACATAAAAGACTTGAGATTTATCATAAGGTAGGGAGAGCCAGAAAAGCAGAGAATCAAGGCAAGCTCTTTAATTTGCAGGACCAAACTTCTTTCTCCGAAACTTCTCATGCAGGTGCAGCTCCTAATGTTCCAGCTTTTAAAATGATGGAAATATCCACATCGGAGAACATATTGTGCCAAAGGATTCCACATCGAACCTTTCAATGCTCCCATCTTCGAGATTATTGATTCCCATATCCTTGCCCCCGAAATAGGTCCAGCAGTCATCAGTGAAGTAGATGCAATTAGGTTTGACTACACCTGGATAATCAGTAGATGCAAGACAGACCGGCGTATTATCCCCCAAAAAAACAGCATCTTTCCCCATGCCGGTTATTTCTTTCCATTCCATCTTCACAATGTCTGCTTTCATCACTCCAAAATAGCTAGCTAGACTTTCCAAATCAAAAAAATGGAGTTCTTCCCGAACTCTATAGCGCAAAATGAATAGTAACTCACCATCAGATGACTCCACCATATACACCATGTTAGCGAGTAGGGGATTATCCCCTTGCAGCACCAAGTTATCAATGGTAGGATTAGTTCCATGAGGATCCCAAGTCTGGATTTCGCCATTGCAATTAACAGCATACATTTTCTCCTTGTAGGAACATATACAGAAATACGTTTTCTCCCTGTATAACCACGTCCAATTCTTGTCCCCATTTCTCCATAACCCCAACCAACCACCAGCAATTACAAAGACAGTAAAATCAGACGTCAAGGATGGATCAGCTGAGAGCACTCCACGTTGTATAAATTTGAACTCCGGATAAACATTGGATATCTGATTATACTCGGGGAATGTTCGAGTATTTGGAAGTTCAATAATTGCAGCAGAAGAAAAGGGATTGAACAGACTAACCTCACTACCAATGTGCTCCATAAATTCATCTAGTTCCGAATCATCCGACAAGGTGAGAATCCATCCAAAACCAGCAGCTATGCAATTTTTATGCTTCGCCTCAGGAACTGGAATTCTCTGGACAATCTTCTTCTTGTAGAAGCTATAGAATTCGCGTAAGCCGTCGCTGTCATTTTTCTGCTCTGCAAGCATCAGAAGAGGAACCTTGCTTAAACCCTTATAAAGCCTGGATTTATCAGCTCCGGCGGCTCTCCAGTTGGTGCAAACTCCCCGGAACGCCGTGAAATCCTCAAACAGCGGCAGCAGGCAGGCGATCCTTACCAGAAGTTCATGCAGCAGCTCTGACCAGTCCGGCGAGCAATCCATATCTTAAACAACAACAAAAACCGGCCTTGAATTAGGATGAGTCGTGAGTTGCAGAGAGGGCGGCCGCGGGGCAATTTAGCTTCTGCAATTCGGATTTGGAAATGGGGTTTTAGAGGAAATGATAGAGGCTACTCTGGGATTATGAAGTTAGTCTCAACTCTCAAGACTACTACACTATAGTGAGAAAGTATCGTGATAGACCGCCTAACGTTTAGGCGGTTGATGTTTTTTATAAATTATATGTAGCTGTTTAGCTATTTTCTTCCTTCAACAAATCTCTTAGAATCTCATTCTATCAATGAGTCTGTAAAATATTGTTTATATTCGCAAATCTGATTTGGGAATGGAGGGGTTTTAGCTGAAAAGAAGAAGAGAGCCTTTGTGATGATAATGGACTTAATCTCAAGATTATTTGAGAACATTTAGCAATAACTTGAGAACAATGTGCAATACATTTTGTAAACTCATTATATAACTTGAGAACAATGTGTAATACACATTGTAAGGGTGTTGCTATTTGTAACCTAAACTTTTGCTCTTGTAGTCCAAAAATATGGTTACATGACAAAAATGTCTCCAATTTTACTCTATGGAAAACTATTAGCCTATTTATAGGGCGCATTATAGGCTTCATTTAGCAATTCAGACATATAGGGTATAGAGGCTATGCAACTGTGGTACTAGCGAGTTTGCGGGGATAAATGTTCAACCAGACGCATATTGAGTCTTCTTGATGCTACAACTACAAACACTCTTTCACCCACTAGAGTTAGGGCAACGAATGATCTTTGACGTGGATGGGTATCCATGATGGTCCAGCTAACACTATCGTTCCTATCTTTGATAAGTAAACTAATTTTGTCTAAACAATATCACAATGTATTTTGAACGTGCATGACCTTCTTTTGGTTGACGCACTAGCATTAGAGGAAAGCAATCAATATAGCTCAAGACTTCGTCTAGAAGAAGTCTAATTAATGATACACTTTCCGTAACACAAATAGTGAGAGGTGAGGTAGATAGACCGGTTGAACAGAATCGACGATCGCTGGGATCAAATCACAATTAGAGAATAATTTTATTTCATGTCCCTTTCGGTAATTCAAGAACATATTCTAGCACATTCTCGTGATTTAAACGTTGTAACTTATTCTTTAGCACATCATGCAACCCTTCTCCTCCTAGTTACTTATTTTTCATTTTTGGACGTTTTTAACTCATAGATAAAAAAAAGTTTACTTTCAAATTTTTTTTTTAAATTGAGAACATTTTATGATAGAAATATTAGAATAACCATCCATTTTAAAAAATATCACGTGGATCCTTAGGTGCTCTTAGTTTTGGTTATCGCATAATGCACAGTTTTTATATGTTTCGATGCCAATTTTGGGATTTACGATTTTTCAAGTGAGTATTCATTCACATATTTGTATCCATCGATTTCATTCCCAAACTAATTATTTTTGTAAAAGAGAAGATAAAAAGATATAAATAGCGATCTTACAAAGATGCAAGTTATAACCTTACTTTTCCACAACAATCCCTTCAAAACTTCACAAAATCTGGCATGCAAGTTATAATGCATGATGCACCTCTAGTTACACAATTATGAAGCAAGCCGAAGGATGGTGATCAAGGAAGAAGTTCCTCGTTCATTTTTCTATATACAGATGTTAAATCTACTAAGTGCCGCATAGTAGGACGTCCATGAGGACAGTTCCATGGAGACTTCAAGCCCGACAAATGTTCAAGTACCTGAAAGAGCGAGAGCGAAACATATATGAGTTCCAGTAAAGATGTATTTCCGCTATACAAACTTGCTTCTTTACTGAGTACAAAATTAGATGCATGTCACCACATGCATTGACCATAATTTTGTTCAAGGTGTTAAGAGAATTGTCACACTTCTTACCTTCTGCATTTCATTCCTCCCAAGGGAATCCCCAATCATTATGGATGATCTACAGGCACGCGATGCTAGCATTGCACGGACTCTAGGAGGGCAAACCGAGTCAGAAGCATCTGTCCGGTAACTACCAGCTCTTGAGAATTCTCCATGACTATCAGCAAGGATCGACAGAAGTTCCTTGACATCTGTAATGGGGAAAATTTATACTAACTTAAATTAAACAGACAAAATGACAGTAGTACATTTTAGTTTACATTAGTCCTCACTAAATGGCTAATAATGGTCGCAGCAACAACAAATGTGAACAGTATATTGATTTAACCGACACGAATGTTATCAAGAGATATGCTGCAATGTAGCTTTTTTATACTTAATAGTCATGGCAGAGCTTACTTGTAGAACTATCAAAATGATGAAAATATCAAGGAGACAACAAGATTACCGAAGCAGTAACATTGTCCAACATGTGAGTACACAACTATAATTTTGCTTTACCATAACATAGGCAGGTAACTTTTCTAAGTGAAAACGAGGCTCCAGTGCGGAGATCCACGCAGTCCCAAAAGGAATACTTATAAATCAAGGAGGAGATCAATCCTTTCAATGGATAAGCCAGGTAAAACTGAGTAGAAGTTTACATCAGCAGCATCCATTAAGTGTTAAATTAGTGGATACTTGGCAGAATTTCTGTACAACCATTCATTTTGTTTTAATGGAAGAGAACGTAGCATAAAAAGTAAGTACCTGCAATCCCAAAAGTAATGCTTTTACTGAAAGGAACTGCCTTTAGCATAAAACGTTGCCCAGGAGAAGCATGCACATCTTCTTCCAATGAGAACCCATTTTTCCTGCAAGGTCAATCAACAAATAAGACAACATGCTGACTTTGGATCACTGGCAAAATAGGCAACCAGCAGCAAAAATAACAGGTGATGAATACCTGAAAAAAAACATATAGGAAGAGCTGCCGAATTTATATTTAATTAATGTAACATGGTTATTGGCTCAGAGGTTTCCATTTAAAATAATAAATAAATTTGGGGGCGGGTTTGGTTATGTTTCTTTGAAAGGAAGTTCAGGAGACTGCTTAAAATTGTCCTCTTTCCCTAATGGAGCAGGATACTTACAGGAAAGAGTCATTCTTTTCAATTGAACTGAACCTTGTACAACATAATACTAAGAATAGTCCATAAAAGAAATTTTTGAAGAAGTTACCTTATTGTACCCAGATGCATTGAAATGATGACCTCTTCTTCAGGAGAGAGTTCCATTCTCAGTGGCCTACATATTTTTACACATCTTAAATCACGAACCAAAGAGATACTCTACAGCAATTTATCATAAAAAATTAGAAAGAACAGAAAAGTGCACAAAACAGGAAAAGATCTGTTAAACAGTTAGACAATCCAGACTACCCATCCTGAACTTGATGAAAGATAACTCTATGGTGCTCCACTACAGTTAGAACAAAGCCTTTTATGAATGCCAAGTGATTTAATTAGGTTATTCCAAATATTTAAATAAAAAATCTCCTGAAAGTACAGGATCTTTTTAGGGGGTGGTTGATAGCCTCTGGATGTATGTCATGCAAATATAGCTACAAATAAGGCTATCAACTTCAACTGGAAACCAATTAGTTTTAGCAATTCTTTACTACAAGTCTACAACTACGTTACCCAACTCTAACCAAATGTTTGAAGTCAGCTTGCCATCAGCCTGATAATGAGTGCCTTCCTTAGACTAATTATGTACATGTATCATGGAATGTCCTCCCCCACATACCATTCTGAGGGAGTCAGCTAAACAATAATGTGCAAACTACTTACCGAAGCAAAGGTTGCTGGTTCAAAACGGTGATCTGAGATAGCCGCTCATAATTATATTTCTCATCTGCAGCGTGCTGACGCAATGAGAATGATTTTCTAATGAGAATACAAACTAAAATCTTTAAAAGACAGGTAATGCAAGATGCATATGTCAATGGAGATTACTTGGTCTACTATAAAAAGGTCTTGATCTAGCTTCCCAATGATAAACCCAAGATTGAATTGCCCAATAACCTGTGCAGGCACAAATGGAAAACACAATCAGATGTGAGTACCAAACCTTAGAATTCAATTATAAATATAATTCAAGTATGGGAAAAAAATGAGCAATGCGTGATTCTAATGTACATAATCAACATCCAAACTAAACAAATTGACTATAAAGAAGGAATGGCAAAGATGGTGCATTGGAAGAGTTAATGGGAACAGAACCTTCATTCTGCCGAAGTCTTCCTTCTTGAACAACCTTTCCAATTCACTAGTAGCAGCATCTAAAGCTTTTGACTTCGCCTCCTCATTTGCCGATTGTGAGAGCTCTAATGTTGCTGCAGTGTAAGACCTGCAAAGTAATTCTTGTAACTGGCTAAACAGTTAGAATAAATATGTCGAATATTAAAAAAGCAAATCTACAATTAGAGTACCCTCTTATTGTGCTTTTGGTGGATGTAAGATTGCTCTTGTGTAATCTAGATGACATCAGCTGCCTCTTTGTTATCAGCTCACTAAAACTAAATTGCAATGTCGAACCAACTACTCGACCAGAAACTGCAGTACCCAAAGATGGATCTGAGAACTGCGGCCCAATAGTAGCTTCCACCAGGCCTTCAGACATATTAACATCATTGTTGCTAGTTGTAAGAGACATCACCCCACCAACAATTAGCTGAAATTAACATATAAAATCTAAGCATAAGAAAGAAGTTGATATTTTTCAACATATTATAAACTTGGCCCCTGTGTTCCAGAAAGAAATTATAAAATTAGACTTTTTACTAGAAGAGAATAATTACTGTTATGTACCTCTTTTGGCACCCCATTAAGCGTTTCTCCTTCATCAGATACTGTTGCATGATTGTTAACCACCTTATTAGAAATTCTGTCAACTTTGGTGTGTTCAGTATGGTCACTATTATCAACTGCTTCTGAATCATCAAATCTGATAACCTTCAGTGGTGATTTTAAGAGTGTACTTTCCTCATCAAACTTGGTGTCTGTTAAGTGAGAGAGAGAAGTTCTATTTCTGAGGAGAGGAACTTCTGAGATGGGCTTGCTAATTTCATCATGCTTCCTCTTACTTACCATGACAAATTTGTTGAGTGATGACTGGGTAAGTCCTGAACGATTATGTGAACCCATACTGTCGTTACCTAATTTACTTAAAGGACTTGAATCCGGACGCAAAGGATGATTTGATGTAGGACTATCGAGATCCTTAAGCTTCTTGGTAAAGGTGCTAGAGAATATGTCTTCCTTCTTCTTTGAGTGGACTCTTAGAGAGAAGTCTTTCCCTGTTGTGTGAACAAGCTTTCTGTGCATCACAGGTTCAGCAGGACACTCACTGTTGTCCTCTTTCCCTTCTATAATAAAAGTTTTGGTGTTCGAAAATTGTTCTTTAGCAGATGATTCTACCATATCTCTGTCATTCTGGGAAGCCCGCCTTGTAAGTACCCCTGAATTCTCCTCTTGAGTTTGTTTTTGGGAAGGAAGATACTTCTTACCACTGTCCTCCAATTCATGGACTGCATAAGTTGTCTGATCTGGTGAGTAAATCTTTTCCAAAGCACCTCTTAATGCTTGCAAAATAGATACTTCATCGGAGAAAAATATCTTCCTCTTATCAGGAGTGACATTTACATCGCAAGCTCTAGGTGGAAGAGTGAAGTTCATAATTGCAATTGGATACTGCCGGGAGTTTGCACTTCTGTACAGCTCATTGACAAGCTTACTCAGCTTTGGCATATCCACAGGACGGCCATTCACAAAAAAATACTGTCTATCCCCTAAACTGCGGCCACTTCCATGGCCAGGCTTTGAAAGGAATCCATCAACTGTGCAGCCATCCAATATATTCAACTGTAAGGGCTCCAAGCAAGCAAAGGTGCTCGCACCAAACACTGTTATGATATTATCCTTTAGTGATCCACTTCCTTGGGTTTTCAATACCACAGACTTTGCACCCTTTCCTATTGCATTGGAGCACACCAATCTAACTCCCTTAGCAATTAGGGCATAGGCCTAAAAACCATCAAAACAACATCGTAAGAGCCTGTGATGTTCCTTAAAATGTAATATACAACTAGGCTATGCACAAACCATACAAACACAGAGGACCAAAGTTCAAATAAAACTCACATTTGCATTAGAAAGTGCAGAAAATACATTAAATAAATATGTAACATGAAAGTGAAACAAAATTCCATCTGCCCTTTTGATCCCAATTGAAATGATGATGATCACCATTGTTGCCACATTTACAGTAGGTGATCATCTTTCTTAACTAAATCCCTACACACAGTAGCATCTTAGCTAAAAATGGCCACATGTACAGTACATAACTATCTTTCTTAACTAGATCAATACACATGGAAACATATTAACTCAATTAAAATTGACGTGACATGACATAACTTGATGTCTGATAAATCATCGCTACAAATAATTTCACAAAAGTAATACTTGAAACAAAGCAGTAACAAGAAGACCAGTTGGCTCACATTGAGTAAAGTGACAAGCTTTCCATACTCCTTGCGGATATTTCGATGAAATTCTTTGCCCCTCACTGGCAAAGTGGAAAACAGCTTCTTCACAGTGACAGTGGTGCCAATTTGCCGTGCAGTCTTCTTCTCCTCAACAAGCTTCCCCAAATGATCATACGTCAAGTGCGCTGCAACCGCCTCATTCTTCGTCCTCGTCTCCACGGTCACGTCCCCAAGAGCACAGAGTGAGCTCAGAGCTTCACCTCTGAACCCAAAAGTTGTCAGTGACTGAAGATCAGGAAAATCCGATAACTTCGAGGTATGATGCTTCAGAGCAAGAACCTACACAAATGCAATTCCTCACAAATTTATAACAAATAAATGGTTTTTAAATTGAAGAAAGATGTATGAGTGAATTCGGATGACCTTGTAGTTGTTTGGAGAAATGCCGCAGCCGTTGTCGATGACTTGGAAGGAGGCTTCGCCGTAGTCCTTGAGAGAGATTTCGATGCTGGTGGCGCCGGCATCCAGGCTGTTCTCGACGAGCTCCTTCACGGCGGAGGGGAGGTCCAGAATGACTTGGCCGGCGCATATCCGGTGGACTACGCCCTTGTTAATCAGCCGGATTGTGGCCACCGGATGGTTGCCGTCGCCGTCCGACATTGATTGAAACAGTAAACCCTTGCTCTACCCAGATTCCCTCCCAATTTAAGCTAATTTTGCCGCCAAGAATGCTTGAAAATTGATATGCAGGGATTCTAATCCAATTTAGCTATGGCGTTGCTATTTGTATAGGGACTTAGATGTAAGTTTTGAAAACTAGGGAATGCATTGTAAATTCGAATAACATTTGAGGAGGCAAATGTAATTCACAAAAATTCCATATTTTGGCGTTTCCTTTGGTCCTCTTCCAGTCTTCTTGGTGTGATTTTTCCCTCTTTAATATCTTAGGGGTCCTCTTTACACCGCTCTTTTCTGAAAGGAGAAGGAAAAAATCCAAGTGAGTTTTCATTTGATGCTGGTTAATGTTGTATGATTATTAGACTTGGACCCACTTCATGAATTGAGAAATCATTTGTTAAAAATGGATTATGAAACTCATGTTGCAGAACTTTCTTCTGGATTGATTATGGGTTGGTTCTTCTATATGTTGCTTTATCTGTGCTTATTGTAAAGAACGATAGCTCGTTGGGGTACTAGGGATGATAAGTTTTAATAGAAATGCTGGAACAATGCTTGATTCAGATAAGCTCTTGAAATTATATTGGTTGATAATATCTGCTTGAGACCACATTATGTGATTTATCTGGTATTCTGGATGGTCGGAATTTAAAGGAATGGCCAGTTTTAGCTGTGTGGCAGATAGGCGCTGTATATAGGTTAATGCCTCGAGATCGCTATGAAGGTTAATCATCCTGTTTTCGTTAGTGCATAGTATATGCCAAATGATAGAACTCGTCAGTCTCAAATTGATAGTATGTTGAAAGAAGACATTTTTCAAGAGCTATTTTTGTTTTGCTACTAGTTGCCGTTCTTCGTTGTCTCTAGCATCTAACTAGTTTTTGTTTGATATGAAGGTCTCCATGATAGCCATCCGAGTACCATCAACTGGCCATTTGACAATTTGCAAACTTTTCACTCCTGTTGGCCAATATAGATATCCTGCTGTTTACCTGGCTGTTTACTTTCAGAAAACTGCGAGTTCTTTTGGCACACTGCTGTATCACAAGCTTCCTGATTTTTACACGATTCATCCTCCTTTCTACAATGATTTCAAGTAAGTTTGTTACAAGTTCTGAACTTGTTTAAGAATAATTCTTCTCGTGTTATAAATACTCTATTTTTCTTTTGTTTGGTAATGGAGATTGTAAACAGGGCTCAAATCCAATAGTCCCAATTTTGATTATTTGTAGGAGATGTGGTTGGGCAATTAGAAGCGCTGCAGATGGTAGCAGTGTGAATTCTTCTTCTCCTGGTGATGAAAGTAGTAATGGAACTCGACTTATCAGAGCTATTAAAGTCATCCAAGACAAATTGAACTTGAGAATCAAGGATTTCAAGAAGAACTTCGCTGTGAAGTTGCTCTTTTTCTTGGTAGGATTCTATAGTGCAACTGCCTTTGCTACTGTTATTGGGCAGACTGGTGACTGGGATATTCTCTCTGCAGCACTGGCTGTTGCAATAGTGGAGGGAATCGGGGCTCTCATGTATAAATCGTCCCTGCCGTTGTTTGGCCGGTTAAGGAGCTTAATCACTATGTTCAATTATTGGAAAGCCGGGCTCTCCCTTGGTCTTTTTCTCGATTCCTTCAAGTACTAAGTAGAATATATCCATGTTCTCATCACTCTCTGGGAAGCAGGTTCGAGAAAAATATGATTTTTTGACATTAGCTGCTTATCCGGCTGTGCTGAAGCTTTAGTACCAACACTGACAGCTTTCTTGGCTTTTGTGATCATAGTTCTGATTGTGGAACTGCTAATCATATTATCTGAAATGTGCAAGATTGAATATCTATCAAGTTTGGTAATTTGGCAGTCTCATCACTCTCTTGGAAGGATGCCCAAGGTTAACTTGTTGGAGGTAAGGATCTCCTTGACTATATTGAGGCTGTCTAAATATCATCTTGACATTAATACTAGGTATAACTGAGTATGTCTAAATACAAGGTTTTGAGATTCTGGGACGTCAGTGCGAGAATTCATACCGAATGTAGAAATGATTCTAGTCAATACTTCTGTTTAGATGATAGGGTCCTTAGTTATTTAGGGACACTTTAAAACCTGCTGCTGTGATGAAAGGTATACACTTGTATATATAGTGCTTCATGATATACAAACCCAAGAAAGTGGGAAATTTTTCTTATGTTTTACAATCTGGGAAAATCATTACATAATCTCAGAAGAATAACAGTGCTATATGAAATCTACTTTCTGCTTTCATTCAACTGTAGCTCAGGCATCAACACTTGGCCCAGGATACGCAGGCAAGCTCATTATACGCTTGTCGATGACAGGGCCACCCACCGTAAAATGATAGAGGCTTTGAAACTCTGATCCTTTTAACCCAAGAACTTCATGTACTGGCACATAAGAACAACAGTATAAGAATCATAGAAGCGAAGCTGACAATCAAGCAATAATAAGATTAAAAAACTGAAACCTAGAAAGGCATTCATACCAGGGTCATCGAAGAAGCACCCGATCCCAGTAGCCGAAATCCCTACTGCGTGTGCTTCAAGATAAAGAACCTGACCAACAACTCCAGTCTCCCAAAACAACCTAGGATACATCCAAGAACCTTTCTCCCTCAATGTGGGAAGAAAACGAGCCACCATCCCCAAGCTGAAGCAACCATCACCCGCAATATCCTAAGATATGTAACAAAATCAGAACAAAACAAGAAAAAACAATGAAAATATTAATATGATCAAATTAAAACCATAATCACCTGATGGCAAGAAAGCCTTTTAGACAGACCCACTAAATCCTTCTTTGCCAATTCATACAAAGGAAGAGCATCAGGACAGCCATCCGGCTTCACCCACGTAAACTCGGGCCTTGTGGATTTCCTTAACTCCTCCAAATGCTCCTCATTCCTCACTAGAAAGTACAGCCCTTTAGGCAGACCTACAACTCGATGAACAAACAGGACAGCATGCACTTCCGGATCCCATGAAAGTGTCTTAAATGGCAATCCTGTCCTAGAACCCGAAGGAACACAATGCAGCATAATCTGATAGAAAGTCTCTCTATCCATCGTGGTTGAGCCATCCATATCCACTGCACTCCTCCTTTTCCTGACCACATCCCACAAACTAAAACCTTTATAACAATCAACACTGGCAGACTCAAAACCCTGAAATGCATCAGCCATGGGCTCCTTCATCATCTGCAATGGCTTTCTGGCAGCCTCAGCAGCCTTGTAAATGATATCCCAACACACATGCTCTTTGCTAAGCGAATTAGCCTGCCCTATCCAATCCAATTCGGCAAATTTCAATAATGCTGAACTCAGCTCCTTGTAGTCCACTTCAAAACGACTCATTCCACTAGGATAAACAAGAAGCAGACAATCAGGATGCTCAAATTCAATCGCAGGCATTTTCCCCTTGACTGGTCTGGAAGGAATAGGAAACTCCGGAAACATATGAGCACCCAATGCTTTCTGCAACTCAGCATTACCTAGTCCATCCAGAATCCTAACCTCCCACCCCAGCCCAGCAGCAGCCATGGAAACCGCAGCAATGGCGTGCCCCACGTCGTGATTACAGTACCTAAACGCCCTTTCCCCATACTTCCAAGCTTCCCGCCAAAAAATAGATGAGAGCCCAACAAGAAAGGATTTTTCAGGTAGGACTTCCTGGAAAAGCCCATCTGGGATTCGAGCTCTGATTTCCAAACCATGCTCTTTGGGAGCATAATGCGCAACAAATGAATGATCAGCAAGTGAATCGATTTTGGGGGAAATTATGTAAGCTTCTGTAGGGTGGAGATTACCGCTGCTGGGGTTTACCCGGAGCGACCACGTTGAGAAACCGGTTGATTTCCAGGCAGATAAAGCAAGGGAATGGTAGAAAAGCTGAGAAATTGTGGATTTGGAGACTGGCTTTGGAGTTGGTAGGGAATTGAAAAGCTCCTCGTACAGAGGAGGTTCGGGGCTTGAGGGGGTCGGCGGCGGCGCGTGGAGGAGAGGGAGGAGCGGTGCGGCGGTGTAGCGGCGAAAGGGGTTGGGCTGGTTCGCCCAGTCGAGGCCGCGGGGGCCGCGGGCGTAGTTGGTGAAGCCGTGCTTTGTTTGGTTGTGGTACTTCAAAACTTGTGCGACGGAGGATAAATCTTCTTCTTCTTCGCCGGGGTGGTGTGGAGCAGAGGTGGACATGGCGGAAGTAAGAGTTTTTCCGGCGGTGAAATTCGGGTGGTAGTTGAGATGGCGGTGGAGAGTAAAGGGTGGTCGGAGATGCAGCGGGGGCATTTCTCCCGGAAGGCGCCACCGACTTAAAGCGTGGCTAAAAACAAGTGTTTTCTAGAAGTTTACGGAAACAAGTAATTCTAAGGTCCGGGTTCGGGTCCGGGTTCGGGTCCAATGACAAATGGATTCGGATGACAAATGACCTTGGGTCAAAATCACGCATAAATGCCACCTCCGGCAACCACAAGTCTTCAAGTCACCGAGGCAAGAGCATCTGCATCTATCTCCTCCTTCCACTACCTTTCTACTTCATATTTTGTTGCAGGTGGGCAAGAATGGAGCGGGTATGTTTTAACAGATTTTAAGAATATTATAAAAATGCAACTTGTATACGTATCTATTACTTTAGCGAAGACTTTGGGAACATTCATCTGCCATTGTTGAGCAGGTACTGAATCTGCATCTGCCATTCGAGCTCAAGAGCATCTGCATGACTGCATCTATCTCCCCTAATTTCATCATCAGGTATTTCTTCAGTATCAACTTTTCATCTTATTGAATATTGTTGAATGAGGCGATTAGTACTTAGTAGTTGGAATCTTTGTTCTTTGTTCTTACTTTTGTTCATTAATTTGTGCCAATTAGAATCTTCAGAGGATGAAGATGGTCTCCCCCAGGACCGCCACCATCATTGCTTGCATCCCAGCTTTTATCTATCTTACCTTTAAATTTAAGGTATCCTAAGTCCTAACTGCATTTTCATTACTAACTTTTCTGAACTATACATGTTTTCCATCTTGCTGGTCTGCAGTTGACTTGAATATATGTTCTTGGGTTTATTTGTGCTATTCAGAATTATGTGCGGCAGAAGAAGATGTCCTCTACCACCCTTATTGCCTGCATTTCTTCTGCATTACATGATTCGGAGTTGTTGGTTGATTCTCACGACAGGGAGAAATTGATCTCTTTCTTAAGGATTCTCAAAATGTTTGTACTTTGCGGCAACAAGTTCCGCGAAGATCCAAGCTTCAAACATTTCCTGATGCGGATTGAGGAAAACCATCGAGAACATGCAGCAGCGTTTCATGTAGATGAGTACATGGAATTTGCTTGGTCATTGAAGGGGGAAATGGATAAATGGTTTGTCACTGTGGTGAAATGCACTCGCTCACCACATTCAACTACTCTTATGACTAATGAAATCTTGGAAATCATTACATCAGTTTTGGAGATTATAGAAGCCAATAATAAAGTACATTGGTCTGAAGAAATACGTGCCTTGAAAGTACAACTGCGATTCTTGGAGAGTCTCATCCACTTTGTCACCAAGAGGAGTATAGAAGACGGGAAAGGTTTGTTGTCTCACTCTGAAACTACTGTTATCGAAATCGCTCATGTATTCTGCCAGTGGTACTACGGTAATTCCAGTCGAAAAGAAATACTGCTCAGAGTTTCAACAATTGTGCAAAAGATGAAGCCTATTGATCCTCAAGTCTATGATATTTACATTCAATCTCTGAGTGCCTCAAAGTTTTCCAAACAATTGCTTAGTGATGATGCCTCACTCGCAGTCAAGAATTTCCTACATATTATCACATCTACCCTTGCAGAGTTTGTATTGTTAAGCAAGGGCCGTATGCGTTTTCATGCAGAGTTGATTGAGCATTCGCAGAGTTTGATGAAAGATCAACGACAAGAGCTGTATGAAAGACTAAGATCCCTCAGAATCATTGTCAACCAACATATACTAAGCAACTTCGATATGGAAATTCAGAATGAAATTGTTGATGTGGTCACTGATGCTGGTGTCTCGATATGCTCAATTTATCAGCCACAAATGGATGTCAACTTTGGCCTTCAAAATTTGCTGGACAAGTTCAAGATTTCCCTATCAAAAATTTCAGAGACATATCCACATATACTAACATTCAACTCTCCAAGGACCAGTTCTTATGGATTTGTTGATTATATATTGGAAAAACTCAAGGAGCTGACAAGTTCTGAACCCGAGTCTACTTCCAATAGACTTGTTCAAATAATCCAAGTAGAACTTGATTACATCAGATCGCACTTGGGAAAAGTTGTGGAGTTGCGCGATGTACAAGGTGAATTCCAAACTCTTTGGGACCGTCTTTTGGAGGTGGCTTTAAAGGTAGAGAGAGCTATTGACTACCAAGTGATCGATCCTCTTTTAGATCCCTTTTCAGCTTCATTTGGTTCTGTCATACACAACATTGGCAATCTCAAGGTAGATGTGTTGAAATTACAAGTCAAGGAAGAACAACATGGAGCTTACAATCACCTGACATCACAAACAACTCCCTCAACACCAAATCATGAAGTCTTTGGCATCCAAGATGAGGAAATGGAAGTTCTTGATCGGTTGAGGGGAGGATCAGAATATTTGAGGATCGTTGCGATTGTGGGTATGCCAGGTCTAGGTAAGACCACTTTGGCTAATAAAGTTTACGGTCATTCTTTCCTTACACCATTTTTCTGCCAAAGCATGGTGCACTATTTCTCAGGTATTGGACAAAAAGTATGTCTTATCTCACCTATTGAAACAAATCTGTCCTGCCATGTCTTCTGAGACGAGTGAGCATGATTTAGCAGACAAGTTGAGGCGCAACTTAAAAGGTAAGAGATATCTCATCTTTCTAGATGATATCTGGAACAGTGAAGCATGGGAGAGCTTGAAAGGGTCATTCCCTGATGACACTAAGGGAAGTAGGATTATTTTTACGAGTCGTTCTCTTGATGTTGCTCCCAGTGAAATGCTCGACCAAAAACCTCTTATTCTTAGCCCACTCGGTGAAAAGGATAGTTTCAACTTAATGTGCAGTAAGTTGTTTCCTGGCAAAGGAAATTATTTTCCTCCCGCATTACGTGACCTTGGAATGCAAATTGTTGCAAGGTGTGGAGGTTTACCTCTTGCAATCATCAATGTAGCTGGAGTTCTAGCAAATACTGAGGCTAGTGCTTGGGAAGGAATTGTGCGTAGTTTCAGCTTTCTTTCGAGTGAAGGGAATTGTAGGTTCACATGGGAATTCAGTTACATGCATTTACCTGTCCATTTAAGGCCATGCTTTCTTTATTTTGGAATGTTTCCAGAAGATCGAGAGGTTCCAGTGAGGAGGCTTTTACACATGTGGATTGCTGAAGGCTTTGTCCGGAAATCTGAGACAAGAATCCTAGAAGATGTTGCTGAAGATTATTTGAATGCGCTAATTGGTAGAAGCTTAATTATGGCAGCTAAGTGGAGAAGCGACGGTGGAGTCAAAACATGCCGCATTCATGACTTGCTTCGTGATTTTTGCTTAGAGAAGGCCAAGGATGAGCATTTTTCCCATTCTGCAAAAGGGTATGATGAGCTTTATTCATTCAGTGAACCGCACAACCTCAGAAGGCTATATGCTGATTATGAATCATTGAGAGGGTCAAATCTGTATTTCCCTCACACACGTTCTTTACTTTTGAGAAGCTCTCGAGATTTTTATCCAGGTGTGTCACCCATACTTCATTTATTCAAACTACTAAAGGTTTTAGATTTAGAGGAAATTTACATTCGTGATGAATTTCCTAGAGCAATACAACAACTTGTTCTGTTGGCTTTCTTGGCAATAAAGGGAGAGAAGTTTACCATTCCTTCATGGTTACCTGAACTCTCAAATTTGGAAACTCTTATTTTCCAAATCAGCTGGTCTAACTTGGCGCTGCCAGAAAATCTGTGGAAACTGCAGAATTAAAGTATCTCTACATAAAGAGTTTTGAATACCGAGGCGAGGGCGGTGGTGTTTTGCCCATAGTGAATCTTGACAACTCATCTGTTTTGTTTGAGTTGCAAAGGTTCAGAGGTGCAATAATTGATTGGTCCAGCATTGAAAAGCAATTGAGCAGGTTTCCAAATATTCGTAAGTTGAAGTGCTTACTTATGGGAAATGAAATTGAGGGAGAATATGTATTTCCTGAATTTTCCAGTAAACTTGAATCACTTGATATGCATGGTCAATATCCACGTTTCAGAGTTAGATTTGAGTTTGCTGCACTTAAAAATCTGTACACCTTGAAGTTATCTTACCTTTGGCTCTACTGGGAGATTTTTTCAGTTATAGGGACTCAGTTACCTAGTCTTCAAGTTCTCAAATTGAGGAATTTGAAATTTTTAGACGAAGAGGAGTACACATGGGAAATGAAAGAGGGGGAATTCTCAAAACTTAGAATCCCTTACATGAGAAGTTTGCCCCTTCGGAGGTGGATAGCTTGCGATGATCATGAGTTTGAATGTTTTTCAAAAGTTGGTATTACTTGGCTGTAGAGACTTGATTGGGTTGCCTTCTTGTTTAGAGACGATTGAAACACTTGAGGCAATTGAGATCGGTGAATGTTCCCAGGAGACTGAAGATTTGGTTACTGAAATTGAAGTAGCACAAAAGGATTGGGGGAATTCAGGTTTGAAGATCACTCGCAAAGTCCCAATGCGTATTAACTATTAGAATTCTTCATTCCAGTGCTGAATTAACAAAACATTATTGATATCTTCTTTCACTGAGCTGGATCAAAATTGTTATACTTCACGTGAGGATGCAAGTTTAATACTCTGCATGTGATTAAATATGAGCTCCATGTTCATTATTTGTGTCATGTTTTGTTTTGTCCAATAAGAGGTGTTTGCAGGTGCTAGTGTTTATGCATGTGCTACGTTTATGTATGTGTTTAGTTTCAATCACTTTTAAGACATGGTGAGATTGTTCTCAGTCTTCTGACTGTCAAAACTGTCAATTAACATTGGAACGGCGTGTGTGTTGGATTGTTGGTGGAAAAGTAAAGCTACTTAATGACAAATTTCCTGTCATCCGTGGTCTAATAGGTCAAAAATTACGAGGCCGCCTCATTTGCTTGTACATATTCCTTCTTTTGAAGCAACTTCTTAGTGAGTATCTCCTAATTGTCACAGGTTTAATCAGAAAACCGAGAGAGCACTCTCATCCTAGCCACAGTAATTGCAGCTTGTACTCTACTTCTAATAGTTTATTCCTTACTCTTACATATGGTCTTATTGTTTTTGACATTCAATTTGCAATGGTTGGAGATAGATGATATGCAATGTGCATTTATTTTACAGACACTGGATTCAAAATAAGTTTACCACTAAAGTCATAATCAGAGCACCTCATAAAAATTTAATTTTAACACAGCTCTTCAAATAAATTGTGATGTTTATACACGCCAGGAAATACACCGCCAGGAATCTATACAGATATTAATGGAATGTTTGACAAAATACCATACCAATTCCCAGTTTGAAATTGACTTGTTCAAAATATAATAATTTTGACATGTTTCGATCAATCGACGCATATCATTAATACGACGAGTTGAAAATGCATTATGTTTAAAATAATGTCCTGTATTTTTTATTTTTTTTGATCGGGCACACGCCTTTTACAAAGACTGAATCTGATACAAGGATCCTACTCTACAATAATCTAATCTTACTCTAGCCTAGTCTACTGATCTCATATGTCGAGTGGCCTCCGTCCTGACCTTGATTTGAGTGGGGTGAGGAACCCAATTACACCCGCCGATGCACTTCGTACGCAAGTTGATGCAGCTCCCGTCACTCAATTGAGCACGCCTCTTGTAGATAGAGGGAGATGGAGACTTGAGAGACTAGAAGAGAATCTCATCCAGCCAAATTGGGGGAATGGGGGTTTGCACCCTGAACCTCTCCTAGCCAAGGCAAAGTCTTTGGCTACTTGACCTAACCCATGTGGTTAATAATAATGTACTGTATTGAAAACAAGAAGATAAGTGTATCCTTATAAGTAAGATAAATATATTACTATTTGACAAATTCTTAATTGAGACCTGCCTCAATTAATCTCACTGAATAATCATGATTAATATGTAAAATATCAACAATAATACACTAAATGATCATACTTAATATTTAAAAGATCATGGTTGAAAGTGAGAAGATTAACATTTGTGTTTTAGAATACTCTCAAAAGAGACATTTTCTTATTATTTTGATTAAGAATAAGTACATTAAACATAGTAATAATTAAATTTGATTTTTGTTGAACTAATGTCTCCAATGTTTAACATTAGAGTAATGAACTATGAAAAATACTTATACAGTGAAACCTCTATAAATTAAAACTCGATAAATTAATAATTTGTCCGGTCCCAACTTGGGACCAGTACAAAATTGGACCTCAATCGATAAAATAATAAGATAATAACTCTTTTGAAATCCCGGTATATATATATATATATATATTGGTCTCAATGAAATTATAAATTAATAATTACTAAAAGAGTGCACATATACATTTCAAAATTCTAATATTGTCTAGTAAAAAATGAATCTATAATCAGTGACGGACCCAGGAATTAAAGTTAGGAGGGGTAATAATAGAATATACATAATACTAAATTTTAATGTACAAAAAAGTATAAGGGTAAAATTGTAATTTTTCAATATTTAGGGGGTGGTCTGGACCCCATGGGCCACCCCTGGGTCCGCCACTGTCTATAGTTACTTTTTTTTTTGCAATTCAAATATATATTGAATTCATCTTTAAATATTCTCATTGCACTTAAGAGGCATAGTTGATGTGATTTTAAAATTTATCAATAGACATTTTAATATTGATTTGTTTCTAACCACTAAATAATTTGGTACCATAGACCAACGTTTTGGGCACCAAGAACTAACTTTTTACTTAATTAAAATAATAAACTTGACAAAATCAATTAATTTTGGTATCTTGGAACTTGTTTTTGTAATTTATTTTTCATATATCTAACTGATATACATTGTCACTAATGCATTGGACTTGGAAATTTAAAAGTCATACGTTAAACCTCTTTAAATTAATAATTTATTAATTTATCAATATAATAATATCTCGCTATTTTGAGAAAGATTTATAGGCTTATCATTTAATGAATGATTTTGAGCTGGAAAATGTGCACTTGATTAATCATGTTGTCTATTACTCATGGATCAAAAGGAAATGTTTTATATGATCTCTCTACTTGCTTAGCTACATAAGAGTTTAATCATTTCTAGGCTGATAAATGTGTACTTGATCTTGAAATCTCAAAACATATGAGATGAATTTGCTTGTGATTATGTTCTTTCATTTTAATCTGATCTCTCTCCCTGGTTAGCTGCATTTCTGTTAGTTTTTGAGCCATTTTCTATTAGAGTTAGTCATTTCTAGGCCGATAAATGTGCAATTGATCTTGAAGCCTCAGAACATATGAGATAAACTTGCTTGAAATTATGTTCTTTCATCTTAATTAATCTGATTTCTCTGCTTGCTTAGCTGCATTTCTGCCAGTTTCCTGAGCCATTTTCTGTTAGAGTTTAGTCATTTTCAGGTTGATAAATGTGCACATGATCTTGAAGCCTCCAAATATATGAGATAAATTTTCTTGCAATTATGTTGTTTATGGTGTGAAAGATGATGTCTAGAATTTGTGCATTTGATTAATTATGTTGTCTATTACTCACGGATCAAAAGGAAATGTTTCATGTGATTAATCAAATCTTGGATTTCAACACACATTTCAGGTTCCAAATGTAATTGGGACTCTATCTGGATTTTTCCTACTTTTGCAACATGCACGAGAAGTCGATGAACTAGTAGAGGAGAGTCGTGAGGATGAGAAGATGCAAGAGCAATGTTTTGGGTTTTCGCATTGGGGAGTAAAGGGGAAGGATGAGGTACGGGATGTTGATCTTAGATCGATCTACCATAAACTTAGGATGGATCTAGATGTCGATGAACCAAATTTTATGAGATTACTTGATAACTCACTAGTATGTGCGTGGAGGACGGCTACGAAGTGAATACCGATATGTTGGAATCGGAATTTTCGGCACCTTGGTTAGCTGTAGAGATTGAAGATCGTAACATTTTTAGGTTTACTTGTTCAGATAAGGCAAAACCTGGATTTATTATCATTACCCTAAAGGTGACACGTAATGGAAGAAAAGTATCTGTATCCGTGCTTATGGAAAGATGTTCACTTTATATAAAAGCTTTTGCTTTGTTGGATATAACAGAAGGATCAGATGATTATTTAGATCCTATTGTTTGGACAATTCTGCTCAAGAGTAGTATCAGGTTAAAGGGTTCAATGTCACTAGATGAAAAGCAAAAGAAGAAAATGATGTAAGTTTCTTATGGTCATGATGATAGTAGATTTTTTTATACAATTGGTAAATTCTCATTAGCAATAGCTTGTGAGAACGTGTGGGATGAAGACTTAGAGCTTGCAGTTAGGACAATTTGCCTCCACCTTGCGGAAGGGATGAGATTGCGCAAATTGTATGGGTTGATCTTGACTTCTTGTGTAGAAGGAGACAAAACTGTGAAGGCTGAGATAGTGAAAGTCATTCATAAATGGGATCATCATTCTAGGCGAATAGAACAACAATGAGACCCTGACTCCGAGATATAGGTTCAAGATCCAGAATTGAAATCGTCGATTCAATCTTTGGAAAATATTAGAATCGGAAGTAGCCGTTATCCAAGGCACACCCATTCATTTGACAAAAGTCCACTGCCACACTATTCTCGTACATCAACCATTGCTGCCACCACCACCACCACCGCTCAGTCGTTCCAACATTGCTTTAGGAGATCTGTTGGTGGAGATTTGTATGTTGAGGACCTCAAGGTCCAGGAGTTTATGGACCGGGTGGGAAAGCAGTAGTTCTATCTATATAGTAAGCCTCAAATTACACGCAACTTCAAGGCCTACAAAGATGATATGGCACGGGATGAGGAGTTGTTGAGATTAGCACTCATAATGCATACTATCAAGGTTAATAGCAATATTGAGATTTTGAAGCATTTGTGTGGACTTGATTATGGGGCATTTGTAGTTAGCCGACAAGAGCTAAAGTTGGCTCTAGCCACCAGCTTTAATCCGAAAAAAGGTATGCATGTTGTTATTTGTTTAGAATTAGATGCATTAATAATACACTTTTCTACTCTAGTTTATTGTTAATGCTTTTCTCTTATTTGGGAAATGTAGGTGTGTCCTTAAAGGGAATGATAAAGAACTATTACTTGCTGCTCAAAATGAGATGATTATAATTGTCAACATTGAGCGAGATATTACCCCTTTTGTTTGGGCTGCACAAGCTACTCAGAAGAAACTCAAGTTGATTCTACTCATTAGTACTAAAACCTTGGTTAAAGACAATCATGGAAAGCTTCAATTGTTTCTCAATGATATGAAAGCCAACAAAAGGCATTTGCAGCTTATTGGCGTTCAGTGGCATTTTAGTCAGAGTTCCATGGAGGTAAGCAACCATTAGAATGAGAGTAAGTGTAGTGGAGATTTCATGGTGGTTTCTTGATGAAGAAGAAACCACAAAAAGGCTACAATGGTGGTGAGGAGGAGGGGAAAAGTGGTGAGGGGGAGAGAGAAATCGTTGGGTGGTTTCTTTTTGGAGAAACCACAAAAGAGGGAGCAGTTGGGGTCCATGACACTATTCATGGCAAATGGGGGCCACCATAATTCAAGGCTGAATTTTTTTAATAAGTGTTTTTTTATTCAAAGCTGAACTATTTATTAGTTTTTTTATTTATTAGTGTTTTTATATTTTGAATATTAGTGTTTTTATATTTCGATCAAAATGTTATATATTATAATTTTATTTCCTAATATTTTGTGTCATATATTAAATTTAATGAAGGTACGTCTCAAAATATATCAGTGAATAGAATATATATCAATTACATTTATATTAAAACCTAATTAAAAAAATAAAAATGTAATGAGTGTATAATTAAGTAGGGTCTAATGAATAGTGATGAATAGTATTGAATAGTGGAGAAAGTGGTGAGGATGATTGTAGAGAAATTGGAGTGGTGAGTGAGTAGTGGTTATTGATGATGTGGAGTATATATGTTGCCTATTAGTATATATGTTGCCTATTAAAATTTAAAGATATATGTTGCCTATTAAAATTTAAAGATATATGTTGCCTATTAGTAGTGGTTATAGTAGTATATATGTTGCCTATTAAAATTTAAAGATAAAGATTAAGAAATATAACCGTATATATAACACTATTATTACAAAACCAAACACTTCTCATATTTTGAAATAATTTAATGGATGAGTACTATATATGAATTTATTTTAATTTGGGCAACGGTAAAAAAAGTCATTGCATTGTATTGAAAGAATCGGTGCCATCTGATACATGCAGAACTTGATTTGACAACATCAATTCAACAATTCGCGTGAAAGGTGTCCCTAATGAGTGATATATTTGAGGAGTGATATTTGAGAATGGCATTTTTTGCCATTTTGGTACAATTGGATTAAAAAAATGGGCCTTAAAGTTGCTGATGCGCGCCTGTAAAATGCAGGTTCCAGATGGATTGCAATACGTGAGCTCAGAATCAATTTATTATTTTTATGACTCGTGTCAGCAAGGTCATGTCGCTATTTTCCAGGAATTTTGAAAACCAATCAACGAAACAAAGTGTAGCTAGTAACTAGGTTTAATTAGTGAATCTTAGTTAACTAGGTCTTATGACAAAATGGGAATGAATAGTGTGATTTTCCACCAAATTACAAACAAATACGTACGTTCAGATTTTCATCACGCAAAATACGTATTGTTTTTTTTCATCAACTATTGAAAATTAGTGTATTGAAAAGTAAAAAATTAGCATGTGATTGAAATTTTCACTGAATTGAACTGATCTTCCCACAAGAAGCACCATATAGTTGTAACTAATTAAACAAACCTAATAACATAAATTTTAGTCATCATTTATTATCTTACAACAAGATTGCAAAGTTGCTTTTTTTTCCACTCTATGGTCAAATGGAAGTCATCAAGTCAATGTTACTGTTCACTCGTCATCCTTTAGTCCTTACATCTTCACGTGATGGTGCTATATATACGTCGCATCACCACTCTAGCTACTAGAATACTCCATCAATTAATTCCTCACTCAACATATCAACTCCTATACTGGAGATGCACTGATCATCTTATTCTCTCTCACACACTCACACAATGATCTCTGGGATCATGACTTCCCTTTTGCTGCGCATAGTCGCAGCACTCACGGGTTCCTGGACTATGTTGGGGGTATTAGGTCGGTTTTCTATCTTTAATTTGCTGATGATTTCTGGTTTTTCTGTATATTTCTCCATGTATGCTTATGTTCCAGTGATTTGTTGTACATGAATATTGCTCATTGCCTTGGGCCTAGTGAATTTCAGGACAATCTTGATTGTGTTAGGTCGGTTTTCGATCTTTACCGCAATCAAATTGAGTACTACATCAATTAATTCCTCACTCAACATATCAACTCCTATACTGGAGATGCACTGATCATCTTATTCTCTCTCACACACTCACACAATGATCTCTCTCAACAGTAGTCATTCTATCTATATAGTAAGCCTCAAATTACACGCAACTTCGAGGCCTACAAAGATCATATGGCAGGGGATGAGGAGTTGTTGAGATTAGCACTCATAATGCATACTATCAAGGTTAATAGCAATATTGAGATTTTGAAGCATTTGTGTGGACTTGATTGTGGGGCATTCGTAGTTAGCCGACAAGAGCTAAAGTTGGCTCTAGCCACCAGCTTTAATCCGAAAAAAGTTATGCATGTTGTTATTTGTTTAGAATTAGATGGATTAATAATACACTTTTCTACTCTAGTTTATTGTTAATGTTTTTCTCTTATTTGGGAAATGTAGGTGTGTCCTTAAAGGGAATGATAAAGAACTAGGACTTGCTGCTCAAAATGAGATGTTTATAATTGTCAACATTGAGCGAGATATTACCCCTTTTGTTTGGGCTGCACAAGCTACTCAGAAGAAACTCAAGTTGATTCTACTCGTTAGTACTAAAACCTTGGTTAAAGACGATCATGGAAAGTTTCAATTGTTTCTCAATGATATGAAAGCCAACAAAAGGCATTTGCAGCTTATTGGCGTTCAGTGGCATTTTAGTCAGAGTTCCATCGAGGTAAGCAACCATTAGAATGAGAGTAAGTGTAGTGGTGATTTCATGGTGGTTTCTTGGTGAAGGGGAAACCACAAAAGTTTACAATGGTGGTGAGGAGGAGGGAAAAAGTGGTGAGGGGGAGAGAGAAATCGTTGGGTGGTTTCTTTTTGGAGAAACCACAAAAGAGGGGGCAGTTGGGGTCCACGACACTATTCATGGCAAATGGGGGCCACCATAATTCAAGGCTGGATTTTTTTTTTTTGTAAGTGCTTTTTTATTCAAGGCTGAACTATTTATTATTGTTTTTATTTATTAGTGTTTTTATATTTTGAATATTAGTGTTTTTATATTTCGATCAAAATGTTATATATTATAATTTTATTTCCTAATATTTTGTGTCATATATTAAATTTAATGAAGGTACGTCTCAAAATATATCAGTGAATAGAATATATATCAATTACATTTATATTAAAACCTAATTAAAAAAATAAAAATGTAATGAGTGTATAATTAAGTAGGGTCTAATGAATAGTGATGAATAGTATTGAATAGTGGAGAAAGTGGTGAGGATGATTGTAGAGAAATTGGAGTGGTGAGTGAGTAGTGGTTATTGATGATGTGGAGGAGATAGATAAATTAATTTAATTGGGAGAATTAGGGAGAGTGGTGAGGAAGTGAGTTCCCCATTGTCCTTGCTCTGAGGGAGTGGTTTCTCCACTACCCATGCTCTGATGATTCTTGACCCATCAGACTCTATAAAGTACTGTCAAATAGGCAAAAACCTTGAAGTTTTCAGGTCTATATTTTGCCACTTCTTCTACTTGCAAGTCTGCATGAGTTACAAACTTAGTTTAATGTTACTTTAATATAAAAATACCAATGATTGTTTCAAACCTTGCCGAATGTAAAAACGTAGTTGACCGGTGAATATTAATATTAGAAAATTGCACGCACGTGGATTATTATAAGGACATAGCCATCAAGTGAATTATGACTACCATTTATTTTTTTATTTATAATTCGTTTACCTAACAGAGCAGGTTTGTAGTTTGTCGGCATATAGTTATCTGGAATGGGTTATGTTATAATATGATTCGTCACATGCTCAGTAGCCATAGCCGTTTTAAATTAAAATTATTAGGTCTATGTTTTGCCTTTTCCATATCCTCGTTATTCATGATGATTTTTTCCCAAGTAAATTCATCGGTTGCATTAAATGTGTTGTTCTATATAATTCTCATGTTTCCAATGTTCTTTTGAACCTAATATGTGTTTGATTTGCATAATGGAGTACTTGAACGTGATGTACTCATATTGGGGAACTTCATTGACAAGATTCTAGGTCAAGACTTTCCGATTTGCTGCTTAGACATTGTATGTAATTTAGGAATTAACTATCATCACATTGGAGCCGACCTTCCCACCCCGAGTTATTTAATCGATAAAGTAAGACGAGTACTATAAATGATTCAAAATGAAGATGCTTATGATCTTAGTGGTCAGCATAAGTTTTGTGTTTTGTGTTTTGAGTTGGTTGTTTTTTACTTGTACAATTGCCATGGCTGCAGGTTCGTGATTTGGTGTTATCAAGGTGGCTGTTTCTCATCATAGAACCTGCAAAAGGGCTACTAGTTGCAAATACATGTCGTTTGGTAAATCACATCACTCAAGTAAAAATCAATGGGATAAAAAAAACCTTGTGGTTGATGGCAGTTTGGAACAACTTACCGACTCCCATAATCGAGTGAGAATTATATTTCATTCTTACATCTCCAAGATTGTTGAACATCAGAATCAATTCATATTTATTAATGATCATGTTTTTTTGGGTGCAGCACATAGAGCTGCTATCTCCCTCTAGACGTAGAGCTCCGACTTTCACATATGAAATTGTGGGGTCCAACCTCCAGCAGCTCCACATTTCCTCTGAGGAAGATTGAGAGATCACTTCAAAAACCGGATACGATACGTGCTTCCTAATTAGTTTTGGCTTGGTAATTGTGGTTTGTGGTAGGAATTCGTGTTGTTGTTTAAAGGGTGTTGGATTGGTAGTTGTTTTCAGTATCTCTTTTGTTATTTCAGGGTGCTAATTAGTTATGGCTTTGGTAATTGTGTTTTGTGGTAGGAATCTGGGTTGTTGTTTAAGGGGTGTTGGATTGGTAGTTGTTGTCGGTATCTCTTTTGTTGTTTCAGGGTGCTAATTAGTTATGGCTTTGGTAATTGTGGTTTGCGGTGGGAATCTGTCTTTTTGTTTCAGGGTGTTGGATTGGTAATTGTTGTCGGTATCTCTATTGTTGTTTCAGGGTGCTGGGTTGCAGGGGCGGATCCAGTATTATTAGAGCAGTGGGGCAAAATTATGACTGAATTTTTTTGTGTCTTTCAGTTTTAAAAGTGAAAAGATCAACAATAATACACTGAATGATTATGCTTTATATTTAAAAGATCATGATTGAAACTGAGAAGATTAACATTTATGTTTTAGCAATAGCCTCAAAAGAGACGTTCTCTTATTATTTTGATTAAGAATAAGTACATTAAAGATACTAATAATTGAATTTGATTTTTGTCTCCAATGTTTAACATTAGAGTAATGAACTATGAGAATTACTTATCGTGCCTTTCATCACGTAAGAGTAAGAGTTGGACTATTACGCCTTAACACAAGACTACTAGAGTCATGGAAAGTAAAAACTACTATACTTTGAACTTAATCTAAAATAGGAAAATCTACATCTCGATTTTAAACTACTTTATTTTAAATAATATTTTGGCTACGTTTGCTAGAATTTTTATTTAGATCCGTTCATTCATCTCAATTCAATTTAGTAAAAATATAGTTTAGTGAAATTCAGCTTAATTCAGTTGTGTTGATTCAGCTTAATATGCTGATTTTTATTTCAATTCAGTTTGGTTTAACGACAAATTATCCTAAGCTCATGCAAACATGCCTTTGTCATGTTTCCAATAGGAAAATCTTAATGAGGCTATCACGTGACAACGCTACTACTTCCTTTTTCATTCCATTAATCCATAGTAGTATATATGTTGCCTATTAAAATTTAAAGATAAAGATTAAGAAATATAACCGTATATATAACACTATTATTACAAAACCAAACACTTCTCATATTTTGAAATAATTTAATGGATGAGTACTATATATGAATTTATTTTAATTTGGGCAACGGTAAAAAAAGTCATTGCATTGTATTGAAAGAATCGGTGCCATCTGATACATGCAGAACTTGATTTGACAACATCAATTCAACAATTCGCGTGAAAGGTGTCCCTAATGAGTGATATATTTGAGGAGTGATATTTGAGAATGGCATTTTTTGCCATTTTGGTACAATTGGATTAAAAAAATGGGCCTTAAAGTTGCTGATGCGCGCCTGTAAAATGCAGGTTCCAGATGGATTGCAATACGTGAGCTCAGAATCAATTTATTATCTTTATGACTCGTGTCAGCAAGGTCATGTCGCTATTTTCCAGGAATTTTGAAAACCAATCAACGAAACAAAGTGTAGCTAACAGTTACTATAAAATAGTAACTAGGTTTAATTAGTGAATCTTAGTTAACTAGGTCTTATGACAAAATGGGAATGAATAGTGTGATTTTCCACCAAATTACAAACAAATACGTACGTTCAGATTTTCATCACGCAAAATACGTATTGTTTTTTTTCATCAACTATTGAAAATTAGTGTATTGAAAAGTAAAAAATCAGCATGTGATTGAAATTTTCTCTGAATTGAACTGATCTTCCCACAAGAAGCACCATATAGTTGTAACTAATTAAACAAACCTAATAACATAAATTTTAGTCATCATTTATTATCTTACAACAAGATTGCAAAGTTGCTTTTTTTCCACTCTATGGTCAAATGGAAGTCATCAAGTCAATGTTACTGTTCACTCGTCATCCTTTAGTCCTTACATCTTCACGTGATGGTGCTATATATACGTCGCATCACCACTCTAGCTACTAGAATACTCCATCAATTAATTCCTCACTCAACATATCAACTCCTATACTGGAGATGCACTGATCATCTTATTCTCTCTCACACACTCACACAATGATCTCTGGGATCATGACTTCCCTTTTGCTGCGCATAGTCGCAGCACTCACGGGTTCCTGGACTATGTTGGGGGTATTAGGTCGGTTTTCTATCTTTAATTTGCTGATGATTTCTGGTTTTTTCTGTATATTTCTCCATGTATGCTTATGTTCCAGTGATTTGTTGTACAGGAATATTGCTCATTGCCTTGGGCCTAGTGAATTTCAGGACAATCTTGATTGTGTTAGGTCGGTTTTCTTTACCGCAATCAAATTGAGTACTGATTTTTAAAATTTCTGTATTTTTTTTTTATTCATGCTTATGTTCCAGTGATATGTTGAACAGGAGTTATCATTATCATGATGAGGTTCACAGTGGATTCCAGCACCGTCTTCGAAATGTTAGGTCGGGTTTCGATCTTTCCGATGATTGTTACTAGTTTTTTCTGTATATTATTTATAGATTTATGCTTATGTTCCAGTGATTTATTGTACAGGAGATATCATTGCCATGGATTCCAATCATTCCATGACTATCTTGGGAGTGTTAGGTCGGTTTTCTTTGCCTATTACTGTTTTTTTCTGTTTTCAAGAATATCAGTTAAAAAAGGCATTGCATTTGATAAGCTCCTTCAACCTGTGTTAACAACAAAAAGGCATAGATCTCCAGTCTGAGCTCAATGTGCATTTCTTAAAATTATTTTCCAATCTTTTTAAAAAAACATTTATAACATTAAAATTAAAATTAGTTTTTAATTTTCCATTTGAAAAATCCATTCTTTTTAAAATTAAAATTAGTTTTTACTAAGGCTCTGTTTGCTAGAACTTATTTTTTGAGGTACTGAACTGTACTGAACTGAAATAATTTTAAATTTACTGAACTGAAATAATTTTAAATATATTTAACTGAACTGAACTGAACTGAAATAAATATAAATACATTTTTTATATAATCTAAATATAAAAACACGTTGAGTTGATATAATCTGAACTGAATTGAGTTAAATATCATCAAATTATAGTGCAGATAATATGAACTTATCTAAGCTGAACTGAATTGTTCTGAATTTAATTGAACTAATCTGAAATTAACTAAAATAAACTAATCATATAATTAATGAAGACATATTATATTTGGTTGAGTCGATTTAAATGAATCACAATTCAAATAATTATATTTGAGTATAAAATGCTATATTAAAGAGGATATGAGTCATTTAGTTGTATATCATAAAATTATATTTAAGAAGATATGAACTAAACTGAACTGAATTCATATGAATTGAAACGAACTGAACTGAACTAATTTAAAATAGTCATATAATGAAGACATATTATATTTGGTTGAGTCGATTTAAATGAATCATGATTCAAATAATTATATTATATATAAAGTAAAGGTTATGGTATATTAAAGAAATATATTGAGTTGAATATCATAGTCATGTATTTTTCAGTGGATATGAGTCATTGAGTTGTATATCATAATATTATATTAAAGCATATATGATTCATTTAGTTGTATGATGGGATTCCATTCCTTATTTAGTTATATTACTATTCCTTTCTTTATTCTAATTAGGTTATTTGTTATGGTAATTGTTATTAGATATTCCTATTTCCTTTTAGAATGTTATTTCCATAGAGATGCCTATAAAAGCACTGTCCGGCTCCTATGTTTTAATCAATTATCAAATCAATAAACAAATATTCTTGGGTCTTCCGATTCAATTGGTTGTTAGGCTACAAATCAAACAAGCCATATCCCCCTGAGGTATCGAACCTCATCATTTGGTATCACAGCCAGATTGAAAAATTCGATAAATTTTTTTTCTTCTTCTATCGTATCATGTCGCTGACCGAGTTGCCCGAAGATGAAGAACACATGGTTCGTATAGCGGCACATCTCGATCGTACAACTGCCCGTTTGGATGCTCTTGACCAAAAATTCGACAAGTTGATGGCGCTTTTCCAACAACGGTATTCCAATCTAGCAGTTCCGCCACCACAATCATCGGTGTCCCTACAACATCCACCTCTACCACCACAATCATCGCCGGTTTTTGTCCGATTGGATTGTCTTGAGCAAGTTAGACCGCTTTCGCCGGTTCCACCGCCACCACCACAATCATGCATTGAACAGCAAGAGTCATATTTGTCCGATGCAGATGCTGACTTTCAGCAGCGAGAGATTGGATTGTTTGATCAACTCACTGAATCTATTGACCCACCAACACGGGCTCTAGTTTCATGCATTGATGAGCAATCAATTTTATCGGTACCATGTCCTTCAAGAGTTGTTCTCTGTGTGACCAATCTTTCACACACCTTCGCAAGTCTCGTTGGATTTGGCACAATCCGCCATACGACTCCAATTCCAACTACCATCCCAAGAAGTTCGTCGTTTGGATTGCATAAGGATGTTTGCTATCGAGAATGGTTGATTCCATGGGAAATTTACACTACCCAATTTCGTGAATGGTTGATTCCATGGCGCGTTGCGACAATTTTCAGGCTTGAGGACAAGCCTTCTTTCAGGGGCGCGGGAATGATGGAACTCCATTCCTTATTTAGCTATATTATTATTCCTTTTCCTATTCTAATTAAGCTAGTTAATTATAGTAATAGTTGTAAGCTATTTCCTTTTCTTAGTTAGATTGTTATTCTCATATATGTCTATATAAAGAGGACATATTCTATGTAATTCATTATTCAATACAATCATTAATTCAATAGAAGATGTTTCTTCAAAGTAGGTGAATCTCTAATCAAAAGGTTCAATAGGTTGACAGACCACAAATCAAAGGTCATATCCCCTTGAGGTATCGAACCTCATCATTAATGATGGAACTCCATTCCTTATTTAGCTATATTATTATTCCTTTTCCTATTCTAATTAAGCTAGTTAATTATAGTAATAGTTGTAAGCTATTTCCTTTTCTTAGTTAGATTGTTATTCTCATATATGTCTATATAAAGAGGACATATTCTATGTAATTCATTATTCAATACAATCATTAATTCAATAGAAGATGTTTCTTCAAGGTAGGTGAATCCCTAATCAAAAGGTTCAATAGGTTGACAGACCACAAATCAAAGGTCATATCCTCTTGAGGTATCGAACCTCATCATTTGGTATCACAGCCAGATTGAAAAATTCGATTTTTTTTTCTCATTATGACAGTGAAGGAATTGGAAGAGGTCACTACTAGCCACACATCTACCTTCCGAGACCATGCCGCCCGGCTTGACGCACTCCAAAAGACTATGGACGGTGTTACCGAGAACGTGCGCCAACAGATGGAAGCGTTCTCCGCATCGATCCAGACTCAGATCCGGGAAGCTTTCGCCCAATTTCACAATCAGTTTCCGGTTCTGCATAGTCAATCGCAGGTTCTTGCTTGTCCGGATTCCCGTGGTGATGTTCCACAACGACCACATCAACCACTACCCCTATCGATGGTGATCCACCCACTTCAAGAGTCAGATTTGCCACAATTGAAGATTCAGGCAAGCCAGCGACAACATGTGACTGTTTCTTCACGTGCGACAGGAGCTCTGGAAACAACTCAATCTGTTGGTCAGGATTCTAGGTTGTTTCATCAGTTTGTGGATTTTAATATTGCTCGTCAGTGTGGGTTCCCGGTTCGTCATCTTCAAGTCAAGCTTACCGACGATCCCTTTCGAGAATGGTTGATTCCATGGCGCATTGTGACAGTTTTCAGGCTTGAGGACAAGCCTTCTTTCAGGGACGCGGGAATGATGGGATTCCATTCCTTATTTAGTTATATTAGTATTCCTTTCTTTATTCTAATTAGGTTATTTGTTATGGTAATTGTTATTAGATATTCCTATTTCCTTTTAGAATGTTATTTCCATAGAGATGCCTATAAAAGCACTGTCCGGCTCCTATGTTTTAATCAATTATCAAATCAATAAACAAATATTCTTGGGTCTTCCGATTCAATTGGTTGTTAGGCTACAAATCAAACAAGCCATATCCCCCTGAGGTATCGAACCTCATCATTGTATATGATAAAATTATATTTCAGAGGATATGCACTGATCTTAACTGAATTATTCTGACTGAAATGAACTGAAATGAACTAATTAAAAATAGTTATACAGTGAAGATATATAATATTTGGTTGAGTCGATTTAAATGAATCATGATTCAAATAATTATATTATTTATAAAAAGTAAAGGCTATGTTATATTAAAGAAATATATTGAGTTGAATATCATAGCCATGTATTTTTCAGGGGATATGAGTCATTGAGTTGTATATCATAATATTATATTAAAGAGGATATGAGTCATTGAGTTGTATATCATAAAATTATATTTTAGAGGATATGAACTGATCTTAGCTGAATTTACCTGAACTGTACTGAATTAATTAAAAATAATCATTTAATGAAGTATATTATATTTGGTTGAGTCGATTTAAATGAATCACGATTCAAATAATTATATTGGAGTATATAAAGTAAAAGTTATGGTATATTAAAGAAATATATTGAGTTGAATGTCATACCCATGTATTTTTCAGGGGATATGAGTCATTGAATTGTATATAATAATATTATATTAAAGAAGATATGAGTCATTGAGTTGTAAAACTTGGTCGGATTGATCATCGTCACTTGAGCTTCAAGTAGCATTCCGTTCAGAATCAGCGATTTCTCTCGTCGGAAGTATCGTTTGCAGTACCGGGCGCGGCTCCACGCCCGTTTAGTCTTTAGAAATTAGATTGTTACTTTTTTCTCTAATGGAACCCCTATGGAGAGAATAAGTAATTTATTTTGATGCATTTAATGACCGAACTTGTCACATATATGTTTTTTTTTGGATTTGCAAGAGTACAATGATTCTTTTGACATGTTACGGTGCTGATTTTAATTTTTGTGGCACCTATGGAATTTGTTTTCTTGTTTTGAGTGCTATATGGATCCCTCATGTGGGTGTATTGCTTATTTTTATGTAAGAATTGTGTTCAGAAAAACCTTTGCTTGTTATATATGATGCAAACTTTATCTATAGAACATATCAAGTTAGTTTAACACTTCATTTTCTTGAGTACAGATTTCTCTTTGATTTTCAGTAGCTTATCACTCAAAGCATCCATCTTAACTGCCTACAGTAGTTTAAATAAAATATGTTATGAGCTATGCACAAAAATATTAGTGAGGCATACTGCAGGTTACAGTTATCTCTTTAGGCAGAGAAGGATGGTTGGAGCAAGTTTTGACTGAAACAGAGACTCTCCTCTTTACAAGGTATTTTCTTTTAGCCATTTGATTCTCATACTGTAAATTACTGCATTTTGCACTCATGTCTACAGCACAATGTGCATTGCGGTTTTAAAGAAATATATTACACGTGGTAGCAATTGTTGCTAGTTAATGTGGTATATATTCCTTCTTCTTCCATATTGGAACTAAAAGAGATGATTAATATGTATTCTTTTGCTCTGTATTCTATTTCTATGTCTTTAACATTATGAAGATGAAGATGAAGGGTTCCTGATAGCAAATGCACCTAGTATTTCTCTCCTTCAACTTGCTCTGGACAATTCAATCGGTACGTCTGTTCTTACCAGTTTTCATCCTCAATCATGAAGGGCTTTGAAGGTTGCACAGAGTCAAATGAAGAGAAGTTGCAGGATTTTGATTTTTCTAAGCCTTGTTAGTGAGCTAAGTAGAATTTTGTTCCTACTCCTTGTAGCATATAGAATAGAATAGGGATTTAGATACTGAGATTATAGTGAATATTAGAATGTTGAGAATTGGAAATTGATATTTGAGGTATTGTTTTTTAATAATATTTAAAGTCAAATTAGTCAACTTTCAAGTTTGGTAATTTCTTTTGGTCATAAAAGCAGGAACAGATTTTGTGACCATCTTTTGGTCACTAAATGATGGTGCTACACACATGATTTTGTGACCAATTAGTTTGGTCACCAAAGCATGCCATCAAGCTCCCAGTTTCACATAGCTTTAGTGACCAGTTTTCACCCAATTGGTGACGATTTTAGTGACCAAAAAGCTCGTCACTAATTAGTGACCAAATTTAGTGACGAGAATGAAAAATAGCCTTTCGTGACCGACCTGATCACATCACTTTTTTGGTCACTAAAGGTCAAAGTCAAATTTGAATTGTCACTAAAAGGCAAATTTCTTGTAGTACAAAATTTTCACGAATTCGAACTTGAGCACATGTCTGTTCAAACTCGACTCGTTTACACCTCAAGTGTCATTTTTTATACAGTGACACTCTTAAAATAAGGAGATATTATATTATTAGCATCCATATATATAACACCTCTTTGATTCTAGGTGCACGCTTTAACTTTATATAGCTATATGGGAAAAAAAATGTTGGATCACAAATATTTTCATCAGTATATAAAAAATCCCGAATGTTTTCATCACAAATATTTTCACACACAAAGACAGCCATCTAGAGACAAAATCCCGGCAGTGACACTGATTTTATAGTCCGTGCCCGGCACCGAGAGCTCGCTGAACTTTTGAGTGGAGAGACTGTAAGCTAGGATGATGCTGCCCTCGGGACTCCACCAGTGTACACAACCAGTGCCCTCCACAAAAACTGGATCATCAGGACACTGCAACACAGTATTTTCCACAGAATCGTCCATATTTACTTGCATCCAAGAACCCATCTTCGAGCTGAACACCTCGCCGTCGATTCTTACCTGTAATTTCAGTACTTTTAAGTCGTCGGATGCGGCATCGTACCCCAAAAGGAACAACGGCTGTTCCTGTGCAGCTGGTTTCATAGGGACTTCCCGGGAACAACCGGTCAACGGATTCCAAAGAATGAGCAAGGATTCTAGTGCGTAGCAAAGGATTCCCATACAGCTGGTTGTGGGCGCCAACAGTTTTGCTTCATTCTTCATCATAGGAGGGATCAATCTGTGGCCGACAGTGAACTCTGAACCTCTGACATCCAGGCGGCGGTATCCCCTGTAAGGAGCTCGGAATCTGAGACAAGTTTATGAGGATTCCCGGGTACGAGGAAGATTTAAACCCATTCTTCAGCTTTCTCAAGCCTGATCTAGAATCCCAGGTTCCACGTCTTGCTTTTCTGTTCAAGCTTGAGGAGTGTCGGGTTCACGAGGACGAGTCGGAGCTTGAGGAGTGTCGCCCAAACTGTGATTTCATTGCCGGAGCTGGAGCTGAGTTCGGAGGCGGCAACGTTTGTCCTGAACAACATCGACAAAGTCATCCATCACCTTTCTCCAAAGCTGATGAACGGCAACCTTAAATATTACAAGACTGCTTCCAGCGACCCAGATAAGAATGGATCAATTGTGTTTGCGGATTTCTCCGATCCCCAGAAACCAACCTTTACGTACCTCGCTTTTGGAGCCCTGGCTCGTGATTATACCCCTTTTAATCCTGCCACCGGTAAGTACTCTTTTGATGATTTTGACGTTTGTTTTTTGTTCTGTTCTTCGGGGATTTTGACGTTTCTTTTGTTTGTAGGGGAAAAACATAAATCGTTTCCTGTTCCTTGGAAACCACAGGAGGAAAGGACCACGTTGTACTATGAAGATGCTGTGAGCCGTGAAGAAAGCCTTTTCTCTAGCGGGGCGTGGAGCCGCGCCCGGTACTGCAAACGATACTTCCGGCGAGAGAAATCGCTGATTCTGAACGGAATGCTGCTTGAAGCTCAAGTGACGATGATCAATCCGACCAAGTTTTATGATGGAATAGAAGGGAGCGTCGAAGAGGATGAAGACAACGTTGTTCCCGACCTTGCTTTCTTGTTCAAGCTTGAGGAGTGCAGGGTTCATGAGGACGAGTCGGAGCTTAGAGAATACATGCATCGATTCGCCCAAACTGTGATTCCGTTGGTAAAGTTGGATTCGGAGGCGGCAACGTATGTCCTCAACAACATCGAAAGAGTCATCCATTACCTTTCTCCAAAGCTGATGAACGGCAAACTTAAATATTACCAGACTGCTTCCAGCGATCCAGATAAGAGTGGATCAATTGTGTTTGCGGATTTTACCAATCCCCAGAAACCAACCTTTACTTACCTTCTCTTTGGAGCCAGGTCTAGATATTTTACCAAAACAACTCAGTCTTTTTTTGGAGAAAAATATGAAAGAGGTATTATACCTTGGAAACCATGCGAGTATGCACAAGTACAACTGGAACCGGACGAACCTTTTGTTATGATATTGTAATCTTTTATGCTATTCTAGTATTGAAAAGTATATACTTGTATGTTAAGGATTCTCTTGCACGTTGATAACGACGTTATTTGTAATTGGTTCATCATTCTCCATCATCTCCTTTATAGTTTTTTTGAAAAAAATATATACATTTGCTTCTTTATGAATGTTGATTTATTAAACTTGGTTATCTCTCTGTTTCTCCTCTACTTGGTTATCTCTATTCACTGAACTGAACCAAAATTGCATGTGGCTGTTTTCACGAAACGTATAATCATCTATCAATGTGATAAAGATAGAGATATCAATGTGAACTTACAAGCCTTCTTACTAGTTAAGGGGGGGAAAAAATCAATCCAAAATTAAAGATTAACACAGCTTCAGAATCAAAAGCAAAGGCAAGCAATTCAACCTTCCTAACATTCGTTAAAATTTATGTTACATTCACTGGATTCAAAATAAGTTTTACTACTAAAGTCATAATCAGAGCAGCTCAAAGAAGCTTAATTTTAACACAGCTCTTCAAATAGTTTGTTCCTAAGAGCTTCTTCAGATGGTGAGAGAGACTCCTTGCCCAGCAACTTCTCCAAAATCTTGCATTTCCGATCAAGGTCCTTTTGCTGGATCTGATTTGCCTCCTTTTCCCTTTCGAACTCTAACCTCTTTTCCTCAATCTCCTTCTTAGCTTCTATCTCTTGCAACTTAACTTCTTTCAGCTCATCCCCAGACACTTTGACGTTTTCATTGTCTAGCATAAATTGCTCATCAGGAATTCCCTCGCCTAATGGTCTTGCCAAATGTGGAGGAGTAGTATAATTACCAAGTTTGGGTGCGCCCGAATCATTTGAGCCTGAATCGTTATCTTCCTCGTCCAACCTCAGCCTCTTCTTAGAGCTTCCTTCATTACATTGTCCAATCTCAAAAATGCCTTTCCTCCTTTGCCTGGTGCAGTATACTTCTAGAAACCTTGGTGCAGAATGCAGGAGGTCATATGCATGAGCAAAACAGAAATTGATCTTTTTTTCTTCCCAATAGAGCTTGTTTGCCAAATCCCAGATATCTATTTCCGACATACCATCAGTTGCTGTGTTCCGTGCTTCAGTCATTGCACTGATAAACTTGCCAACACAAGAAGATATATACATCCATCTACCCTTACATGAACTCACATTTCTCGAAGAGCTCTGGCTCGGGCTTTTCTCATTCACATTTGCAGCAATCTTCCCCCAATTGGTTCCACCGTCTCTTCTGTCAGCTCTATTCTGTAGCCACCCATTGATAAGATTAGTATCTTCTTCTTTACTCCAACATGTTTTGGTTGACGTTTTATAACTACAACCACCGCTGCCAACCCTCCTCTTGGGCTGCATATCTACTACCTGTGACATGAAGAGAACTAACAGAACTTCAACTTGGGCAAAAGTTGTAGCGGCAAATTTACCAAATATAAAGATTTACATTTGAAGTTGTTTCAGAAATGTCCCGAGAGTGAAAAAGGTACCAATAGGCATAACAATGCAAACATGAATCATGCAGTATGTCATGTGACAATCAACATCATAACTCATATTTCTGTTGTTATCTCATTTGGTTGAAAACCTACTCGCAGAATGTCAGAAAAAGTCCCCACAAATTAGAACTTATTGGATCTTCCACTAAATATGTTTATCCATTTCTGGTCTAGTTTCCAAAAACTCTTAACAAGCACTACAATAATCCCAAGTTATAAACAATTAAATGATTTTGCTAATGCCCAACTCTATGGAACAGTTTACGAATCCAACTCCCATAAATTTCCAACTCTATAAAATGACCCAACAGGACCTTTAAACAACAAAATGCCTTTATAAACGTCCAACTCTTCATAAATGTCCAACAAAATGACTTCAACACAGATTTGTGGTTAGACTCGAAAGAAGCTTGCATAAAACAACCATCATAGAAATCTTCTCAAGGCTCTAACCCACCGATTTTTTCTCCAAAAGAACACTTAAACAACCCGATACTTTACAAAGCCAACACGCCAATCTACCATCACCGGGCTTAAAGAATCATTCAAAAAGAGCTTATATGCAGAGTAACTAAATTAACCACCTCAAGCTTTCCTTAAAAAAGAATCTGTTCATTTATGCTCAGATAATCAAGAATTGAAAGGATCAAAATGAAAACCATCATTATTGAAAAGTATTTCATTTTCGTATATCAAATTCTACCAATTCAGATAAGGAAAATCACATATACAGAGAAACAGTAGATTTCAACTACATCAGAAACATAACATCAATTGAACGACATGAACTCCATCAAATCAACACTTTTCACACAAAAATTTATCCCCATTTCAACGAATTCTATCCAGTCCTTAATCCAAGAGAAAACCTAGTTTCAGAATTTACACAGACAAAACCATAACAGCGTGTGGTAAAGAGATGATTGAGTGAGCGTTCGAAGAAATTACCTGGCGGAAAATGATGGCGAAGATTCCAAAGTACGGAAACCCTAATTTTTCTTATGTCGGAGAATGTTGACTGTAGAAAATGAGAAAGATGCAACTCTTAATTTATATAGATTCCTCTATTTATTATTTTTTCCCGCTTAAATTACACTGCTCTACAGCTGTCACTCACAAAGTCTATGTGCCTTTGACGCTTTGACTCTTGTACTCTCTTCTTTTTTCTGTTTAAAATTAGAAAAAACAAATTAACATTTTCATTTTTGTAGTGTATTTTACGAGTTAAAGGTGCAATGAGAAAGTCTTGGGTGAGACCTGTCCTTGTGGAGACCAAGAGCAGGGGAATGAGCATTTACTGTTTCTGCTTGATCTTTTAGTCAGTTTGTTTGATCTTTCAATCAATGTGCTTGAGTATTTTTGTTTTGCCTTGATTTTTCAGTTAATTTGATCTTTCGTTCAATTTGCTTGATCTTTCGGTCAAATTTCCTTGATCATTTCCTTGGTCAATTTCACCAACGACAAATTCAATCAAGAAAATCGGCGGGTGAGCTTAATTCAATCAATAGCAGTCTTATATAATCTTTGGTCTCAATGGAGACAGGTCTCAATTGAGAATTAGTAAGGTGCAATTGTTGCAAATTTCCATCATAATTATGAACTAAAGTAAATTTGATAATTAAAAGAAAACAATTTTCTATTATCTACGTGTAGTAATGAATGACACTTTCTATTTTGTTATATTTGTTTTATTTTATTTTACAACAACGTTTCTTGACTTTCGTATGCAGATGAGAATTTTGTAGTTGTGGATTCCAAAGTCGTAACGTAACCAGATCAATTACTTTTTTCCCAAAAGGTTTTGCTATTTACATTTCATTTGATCAAAAGTGGAGTGTAAATCACATTGAAAATCTAAAAACTACATTAATAATTAAAAACAACTTTATTTGACTAATTAGAATCTGAGAAATTAAAATCACTAAAATACAAATGGGGTGTACATAGAAAGACAAGATCATAAAATCCCTTGAAAAAACTATTTCTTCATTTTTCTGGGGTAAACATGATCAGAAAGACAAGAAAAAGTGGAGGAAATGGAAGAAACTGTTTCCCTGTGGATGAAAATGGAATAGGGGTTAGAAATATCTCCACCATAGTGAAAACTTTTTCAGTTAAACTGTAGTGGAAATACCAAATTGCACAGGCTCCATGGACACACTTTCTAGCCTCTCTCCCTGCTTCTGCGAAATCATCTCAAACATGGAAAAGAATATGTTCAATAGATGAATTTGCTACTTCTCACATTAGAGTTTTGATTGGAAAAGGAACTTGTGATTTTTGGAATTCAATATGGTCTGGTAACTCACCAATTAGTGATATTATTGATCCATCTCACACAAACATTCCTACATCATGTACTGTAGCTGATTTCATTATTAACAGGGAAGACTACCTTCCATCTATCTCCTCTTTAATCCAAAATCCTGATTTAATCTCTGTTTTGCAGTACACAAAACTCTTCCCACGTCTGGATGATAGAATCATTTGGAAACCAGAGCTTAAAGGTCATTTCACTTTTAAATCAGCCTACCATGAGCTCAGGGACAAAAGGAGTAAAATTCAAGTCATGGGAAAAATATGGTCAGTGAGAACTCCTAAAAAAGTTTCAGTCTTTATGTGGAGACTGTACAATACCATGTTACCTTTTGATGATGTGCTTACATGGTCAGGTTTTCATTTGCCATCCAAATGTCCTTTTTGTGATAACATGGATAGTATAGATCACTTTTTTAATAGTTGTACCATAGCTGCTCAAATTTGAAAAGAAATACATGGTTTTTTATGTATAGGAAACCCAGTTTTCCCTACTTTTTGGTCTAGATTGGCATGCTACTGGTCTTTTAAAGGTCTTACTTCACTTCACACCCAATTAGTAAATTCAGTTCCTTCTCTGGTTTGCTGGTGGTTATGGAAATCCAGAAACAAGAAATTGTTTGAGGAAATTCCTCCATCCCCCCAGTATATCATAAAGGAGGTCAAAGAAATTATTTTCAACTCTTATGTTGTTAAACCTTTCTATTTGTCCAACTCTCATGATATAGACATTGCAAGCTCTAGAGTATTGCCAAAATGGCTCAAACCTCCAAAGCTTAACATAGTCAAAATTCAGTGGGAGAGGCCTTCTAGTGGTGTGAAAGTAAATACTGATGCTGCCTGGGACGCTCTTTCAAAAAATGCAGGCATTGGTATTATTTTTAGAAATAGTAGGGGGATCTTTTGCATGCTAGATGTTTTCATATTCAGGCACTATCTCCTTTAGATGCTGAACTTCATGCTATCAAACTTGCCCCTACTGTGCACATTCTCTCAATTTGTATACTTTTTGGTTAGAGTCTGACTGTTTAAATGCTGTAAATATGATTTCAGACCCTTCAAAATCCCACTGGAAAGTATATCACCTAGCACACCACATTCATTGTAATCTTTTCCCTACTAGACTTAGTCATACTCTTAGACAAGGTAACATAGCTGCTGATATCCTGGCTAAGCATGCACTGATTAACCAGCTTAACAGTGTTATGGATATGACTAACATGCCATAAAAAGTTGTAGGCGCTATCTGTCTAGATAAACACAGCCTCCCCTCCCTTAGAATTAGACACAGATGCTACTGCCAATTATTTCACTTTGCAGGTACTACAAGGAGAATAAGACTCCCCCCCCCCCCCAAGGAAGGAAACACACAACCACAACTTCTTGAACAACACCAAATTTTGATCAACCAGGATGTTTCAACTCTTTCTGGCCACTCCAGAGATTTGCTTTTTGTAAACTAGATTTGCTCCATTGGCTGATTTGTGTCTCAGTTGCCTTGCGCTCCTGATTCGCTAACAAGCAAGTGGAATCCAAATCTTTTTTCCCCAAAGCATCTCAACTCTTTGTGGTTTTTGCAATCTAGAATGAGTATATATTTAGGCTAACTCATTCTTTTTGGAAGTTATGCTTAGCTTCAAGTAGTGTTTCTCTTATAAACACTACTCAAATAGAAACCTTATTTTAGGAATTCTATTACAACCGCTAGAAAGTTTTTTAGATCCTTAGAAGCGGTTTCTTGTAACATTTTTCTCTTTTGTTATTTAAAAGGCATGGGAAAGTCAATATAAATCCCTCCACCTATGGTGGTTTACCTTAAAAAAAAAAAAAAGGGTGTATATAGAAAAGTAGGGTGTCAATAGAATCATCACTTACAAAAAGTGCCCATAATTCTCCTGATTCATCAACAACAAAAACTTCATCTTCGCCTGATTCTGATGTTGGTTCATATGCATGATATTGCTTCAAATTTACAGGTTCATATTCAGGTTTGATTTAAAAAATAAAAATAAAAACTTTTTAAGTAAACAAAACTCTGCTTCAATCCAAAAACACAATGTTGGCCCTTCAAACGATTAAAGGTAAACAAAAGCAGTTTCAGAGACATCCAAGACAAGCCAATTATTCAACCTTCCAGAAAGTACTAATAGTATGAAAAAGCATAAAACTTATTCTAACACAGCTGTTCTAATAATTTGTTCTTAATAAGTTCTTCAGCTGGTGAGAGAGACTCCTTGCTCAGCAGTTTTTCCAGAATCATACATTTGCGATCAAGATCCTTTTGCTGCATCTGACTTGCCTCCTTTTCTCTTTCGAACTCCAATCTCCTCTCCTCAGCCTCCTTTGTAGCTTGTATCTCCTGCAGTTTGACGTGTTTCCAATCGTCCCCAGACACTTGTGAATTGCTCCACAATGGATCTTTCAGGATATCGATGTCTTGCATATACTGCTCATCTCCGATACCTTGCTGTTGCTGTTGCTGTTGCTGTTGTTGAATTCCAAGAGTTACAGGTCTGGCAGAATATAGAGGGGTGGAAAAATCACCGGCTTTTGGTGCGCCTGAGTTAGTTGAGGCGGAATGTTCACCTCCATCGTTCAACCTCAACCTCTTAGAGCTTCCTTCACTACTTTGTCTAATCAAATTTAGCTGAGAAGTTCCCATCATCTTTTGCTTGGTGCAGTATGCTTCTAGAAATCTAGGAGCAGCATGCAAGAGGTTGTATGCATGAGCCAAAGTAAAACTGACCTTTGTGTCATCCCAATATAGTTTGTTTGCCAAGTCCCAGATATCTGTTTCAGACATTCCATCGGTTGCTATTTTCCGAGCTTCAGTCATCGCGCCAATAAACTTGCCAACGCTCGAGGAAATACCCGACCACCTATTCTTGCACGACTTGAGGTTTCTCAGACAGTTCTGATCAGGCTCTTTCTCATTCACACATAGAGTAATGTTCACCCAGTTGGTTCCACCAGCTTTTAAATCAGCACTATTTTGTAGCCACCCATTGATTAGGCTAATGTCTTCGTCAATACTCCAATATGGTTTGGACCGCTTTTGATACTTACCACGGGTGCCACTCCCCCTCTCTGCAGCTGCATCTTCCCTCTGTTGAAGCGCTTCTTGAATCATTGCCTGGTTTTGGTTCATCTCGGTGTCCATGAGAGTTTAAGACCTTCTTGAAATTCCTCGAATTCACCCCCTTCAACGACTTCGAGATGCTGGTTTAATTGCTAATCCTTAGGTTGGGGATGTACATCTGCAAATTGCTATCACAAAGTTCAGTATGAACCCCTGACATAAAAGAAACTAACTGAACTTCAGCTTGGGCAAAATTGACATATAGATGTAATGTGGTAAAAGTTATTTCAGGAATGACACAAGTGTGGAAAAGACACAACATAAATAACATAACAATGCATACATGAACAAAACAATCCAGTGGCACATGACAATCGACATCATCAACACTCATATCTCATCTGTTATCTGTTATCTTCTCTGAATTCAATAGAGTTACCAGAGGGTTAAAAACCTACTTGCAGAATGTCAGACAAGGTCCTGATCAACATATAAACTATTCAACAAAAACAGTACTAGAATAATCCCAACAAGAATCTTTAAACAACTAATAACTATATAAAAGTCCATCTCTATTAAACGAAAAGCTTCAAGACAAATCTGTGGCTTGCACATTTAATAATCCTAAACTTCTCAAGACTCTAAAGCACCAATCTTTCTCAAGAAAAACTACTCTCACAACACCAGATTCTTTGTGGAGCCAACATACCCAGTACTCACACCAAGATCATCTACATCAGGAGTCAATCAGAAAGAAATCCTATCAGATTGCAGAATACAAAAGCAACCATCTCAATCACCCAAAAACATATGTTCAATTACGTTAAGAAACCAAAGATTGTCCTAGAAAAACAAATCACACCAAGCCAAAAACAACAAGCCCTCATAATCGAATTGCATGTTTGATTTCCCTATCTCAAATTCCACCACTTTCACCAATGCAGATAGCAAAACAACAAATGCAGAGAAGCTACAGATTCTTAACCCTACCAGAATTATCAATTCTTACACAATTGTACGTGTTAAACTTCATCAAATCACCAATTTTCACACTCAAATTTCTTTCCCATTCTAGGATTCTTCAGTCCCCAATTCAGAAGTATCAGAAATTATGCAAACAACACCATAACTGAGTTGCAAAAGAGGGATAACTGAGTGAGCAATCGATGAAATTACCTCGAGTATATCACCGGCGAAGCGAATCCTGTTTTCCTGTGTAAGAGCTTTCCAATAGTTTTTACCCACTTTGTATTTACTTCAATGGTTTATCCTTCCTTAAATATTACCTCTCTTTTATAGACTAAATCTTTTTTAGGCCTAAATTTGGAAGAGTACTATATTTGGACTTGAATTTTTAGGCCTAAACTAATTTTTCTTTTGACCCAAAATCTATTCTATTAAAATTTCTTGACTACTAAATATATGATAGGAATGAAAAAATGTTTATAGAGCTAATAATAATTAGTAGAGATTAAAGCATGAATTTTAAAAAAAAAAGAAAAAAAAAGAGAGAGATTAAAGCATGAATAACCGTATATAGTACAAGTAGTGAATGATTATAGAATATTTTTATAATTATTTAATATCTAGAATCAGGCTTGTGGTTTTCTATCATGTAAATACTTAAATTCTTCCTTTTATTAATTTATAAAAGGTTAAATATGTCTAGGATACAAAATCAACTCTAATTATGTAATTTTTATATTTCCTTTATTAGAGGCAATTTGATCGCATCGGATCATGCCTTTTTCATTTATACTTTTGACCATGGCAATTCATGTTTTAATACATAGATATAATTGGAAATAGTTGGGCTATTTTTGTTAACTAGTATCTTTTGCATTTAATTTTGCATTTAACTATACGGGCAAAGGATAAGTGTAGCTCTTAATGTACCGATGTCACATTTAAATTGATTCAAATAAAGAAAAAAAAACGAGTAAATGCGTAAATATAAGAGATAATATGGATAGTTGACTGCTAATAACTGATAAGAGTGTTTATTTTATTTTATTTTAGATATAGATAGTTGACAAATCAAACAAATTTATTGTATTTGGTGAAGAGTTTTTTCAAATTAACCATTTTGGTGAAACTTTGAAAGTTGGAAAGAGCGTGTTTAACAAAAATCAATCAAAGGAACATTACAAAATATCATTTTTATCTTTATCCTTAACAAATTTCTTTTTTTAATTAATCAAATTCCTTACAACTAATCCTTATGTAATTACAATTAATATGTATATGTACAAATTCGATTGCATATTTCGTACGTATTTCAACCTTTACAATATTTTCAATTTATTTTTGAAATGTTATTATACATATTATAAAATTTTCAAGCATTTTTAATTTAAGAATAAATTTTTAAATAAATGTCGGTATATTTGTAATGAATAACATTTCAAATAAAAAATAAATAAATATATAAGTGATAAAACTATTTTCGATATTTCAAAATAAGTAATACACAATACAAAAATAATAAGAGTAATTTCCCTATGAGGCACCCTCACCCATGAGTCAAGGCCAAATAAGAAAAATTCAATTACTACCACCTTATCATAACTCACTACCACCTCATCAAATCTCGACGTCACCTAATCAAACTTTGGTGTCAGTTCATCAAACATGTCACCTCATCAAATCTCACCAAAAAAATTGGGTGAGACTGCATCACCCAAGAATTGGTCAAATAATAATAACAAATTGTACCAAAGTCTATATTCGGCCATTTAACAAAATGAAATAGCTATCAACTAATAATTATATGTCAAACACTCATGTAAAATGTGCTAGTCAAACCACTAATCAAAACAGTAAATATAATCTGTTAACTACTAACAACTAATGGAACCCTCTAACGAATTACTACTAAACGCTGGTTGTAAAACGAGGTCAATCTCTTGTAGCAGCCTTACTATGCGACAGACTCGTATTATGTATCACTCTGTCTCAGGTTAACCTGCACATTTTTTTTAAATTTTTTCAGAGCATGTTCGACCGTTAATAACTTTATTTTTAAGCATTATTATGGTCAAAACATTTTACAATTCAAAAATATAGCGCATTGTAAATCTAACCATATATCGCATGATACTATTATAACACATATACCAATTGCAATAAACTATCAAACATGTTCTGGTAAAGTTGACTAAAAAGTGTGTGTTTTAATTTGGGACAGAGAGTATAGTATACAAAGTCATGGGTGAGACCGTCTTACCATAAAAGGGGCTTGCTACATGCAGGACCATTTTTCTCATGCAGGACCGGTTTTTTACCAAAATGTCCATTTTATTGTGAAGGCAAAAAAAGCTACTCAAATGCAAGGGTACACTTGGGGGTGTTATGGTAAAAATCGGTCCTGCATTAGAAAATCGGTCCTGCATATAGCAATTGGGTAAGGTTATGGTAGGGAAGAATGATAGTTCATGTGTTTATTATATTTGTTTATGTGTATCTAAGTTTTGTTTACCATAGTATGTTGTGTTCATGTGTAAATAAACTAGTTAAGTTAGAAAAGGAAAACAAAGCTTAGAAATACAAAGACAGGTCTAATAAACACATGAACTATCATTCGTCCTAATAGCACAGTCTCACCCAAGACCTTCTCGTAATAATAATAGGTCCAATACAATATATTAAATATGAATCTTTTATTAATACTAAATAATGTGGGCATGTCTCGTGGTGAGTATGCCTCATACAAGTGTTTGGTATGAAGTTGGTTATTGGTAATGCTCTTCAAGCGATATATGTATTAGAGATTTACTTGAGCCATGCTCGTTCTAGAGAATATATTGAGTAGTAGAGACGACAATCACGTAGCTCATACTCTAAAACTTATAGTTATGGGGTCATATGAGGTCCGACTCACTATGTTGCTATAAAAATTTCTCCCATCTACTTTTACTTTATTGACAACTTACACTACCAAGATGTCACTGAACTCAAATCTCATCTTGAGTCATGCTCGTTCTCGAGAATATATTGAGTAGTAGGGACGATAATCACGTAGCTCATACTCTAAAACTTATAGTTATGGGGTCATATGAGATCCGACTCACTATGTTGCTATAAAAAATTTCTCCCATCTACTTTTACTTTACTGACAACTTACACTACCAAGATGTCATCGAACTCAAATCTCATCGCTACTTAACCAAATCTTAATATTGACTACTCAAACTTTAACATCAGCGACCCAACCCTCAAATTTCCAAAACAACAAAACGAAAGCAATATGGTAAAATTAATCACAATTAAGACATACTTTAACTTTGTAGGTGACGCCCAGTTCATCTCAATTGCTAGCACGCGAAAAGTGGTTGGAGCACTAGTTGATATAGTCCCGGTCACTTGTGTCGAACAAAAGATATGGTGGATTTCCCAAGCTGGAATGAGATGAGTGTCGATAATCATCCATTTGTCAAGTGGTGCCACGTTTCCGACCATTACCACTATTCCCCCAATAGTTTTGACCACCGCCACTTTCGAAGATGTTCCCCCGATTGAAGATGCCGTGTTCGTGGATGTTCCCCCAATCGAAGATGCCGTGTTCGTGGATGATTGTCGCAACTCCAATTAATCATCACACAAATTCAGTCATCGGTGGACGACACAGAACCACAAATCATATGTTCCCCCGATCGAAGATGCCGTGCTCGTGGATGATTGTCGCAACTCCAATTAATCGTCACACAAATCTAGTCGTTGATGGACGACACAGAACCACAAATCAGATGTTCCCCCGATCGAAGATGCCATGTTCGTGGATGATTGTCGCAACTCCAAATAATCATCACACAAATCCAGTCGTCGATGGACGACACAAAACCACAAATCATATGTTCCCCCGATCGAAGATGTTGTGTTCTTGGATGATTGTCGCAACTCCAATTAATCATCACACAAATTCGTTCGTCGATGGACGACACAGACCACAAATCAAATGTTCCCGGGATCGAAGATGTCGTGTTCGTGGATGATTGTCGCAACTCCAATTAATCATCACACAAATCCAGTTGTCGATGGACAACACAAAACCATAAATCAGATGTTCCCCCGATCGAAGATGCCGTGTTCGTGGATAATTGTCGCAACTCCAATTAATCATCACACAAATCCAGTGGAGGACATAGATCACAAATTAGATGTTCCCCGATCGAAGAAGCCATGTTCGTGAATGATTGTCGCAACTCCAATTAATCATCACACAAATCCAGTCGCCGGTGGACAACACAGATTAAGCAGATCGACGGGAAATTGCGACTGAGATCTGGGCGAATTGTGATTTGGAAAAAGCTATTAGATTTTTCTTTATATGTGGAAGATTCATGTATCTTAGCAGATATTACAATAAAATGCCAAAAAGCAAAATTACCTTTTTACCCCCAAAACTTGTAAAAATAGGAATAACCATACTCATGAGTCATGACTATCAATTATCAAACAAGTACGAATTATATTATTTTAGGTGATGGTGTGGAGATCATTTTGTTTGGCTTAAGCTCTACAAGTTCCGAACTCTGAAGGCTAGCTAAAAATTACATCACCAGGCGTTTATGAAGAACAATCGCCAAGATCGCCACTTGCATCGTTGTAGCTGCCCAAGCCAGAGCCGTAGATTTCTTTAAGTTTCGGATCACTCAACTGCAAAATTCTCCATCAATCATCTAAAATTCCTTCTCATCCACGCGGCAGCATTGATATTGTTCAAATATTCAAGAAACTGCAGCAAAACATACATGTTAGCGGAACAAATAAATCAGTAGCAGCAGAAAGTAAACGTACGTGGGAACAAGTGTACCTTGTCTGTTAAAGCTTCACATAGACGTTGTTTATTTCTATATTTATACTATCTGCCTGATAAATGCAGAAGAAGACTCAAAACAAGTACCACCATTTCCATTTAGACAAGAAGCATAAGCAAGCATAACCAACCTGCTTTTGTCTTGCTTTGAATTTCTCAATAATGTTCAGGGGTCAAATTAAGCAAATGAAACTATCCCCTCCTCATTTCATGCAAAAGGGATGGTCATTTGGTCACTCACAAATTACATTCCATAGAAGTGGTAATTACTCTAACATAATCATATTCTTCAGTAAGAAAACCAGGCATAAGGAGTCATTTCAAAAAGAAAACACATGCATGCTAATCTAACTCACAAAAACTAGCTATCTCAACACTCCCAAAATTGTGATTTTTATTGCCTATTGCACTGGAAAAAAGAACACAGCAGGCCGGCCTAGTTATGTTTATTATTAAAAAAATTATAAAATAATATAGCAGTTTGCAGAGTATTTAACAAAATAGGGTAAGAATATAATTTTATCAAGATGCACTTGTGTTTTGAAAGATTTGTATTATTTAAATTTTCAAATTTAGTCTCATAATTAAAGTATTAGACTTATTGAATTTTTCTTTTTAAAGTATCGGTAGTGGACCCAGTGGTGATAAAAAAAAAATCAAAACAATAAATCCACAGTTACAGACGCTGAGACGCATATATTCTCACGCAGTCGGGTGGACGCTCCACCACCAACACAACATCTCCCGCCCAAACCCTATTCAAATTAGGACCCTTTCCGTTCAAATCATCCACCCGCAAACAGGCCGGAGCACACAGTCGATTGGTTGCTAAACCCGTCGCCGGAGCTCGATTCCAATGGCTGAGGAGGCTCGGGTAAATCTTTTTCCCCAATTATTTTGCTCAATTTTTCGAGTTTTAATTGCTAAACCTGCTCCACCGTTTCCCATTTCAGTTGCAGAAGCTTTACACGAAGCTCTACGAGAAGTACAAGGCGATGAAGGTACCTTTTATTTTCTCATTTCGAGTGACCTTTTGTCGATTTTTTTTTAAAAAAATTTAGCGACAGTTATATTTTTTTCCTTTGCGTTGGGGATATTATAGGAGAAAAAAGACTTGGTGATGGAGGAGTTGAACCAGGCTCAGGAAGCAAAGTTTAGGAGCTTTGTAGAAGGTAATAGAGTTTTTCAAATACAGTTTTGTCCTTTATAATTCGAGAACTTGTAAGTTCAGTCGAAGATATCACTAGCTATATGTTTGTACTTGGTATGTTACTTGATCTGGATAGAATGTGTGTGTGCGCGTATACACGGGCTATGTGTGTCTTGTGTATACTTTTAAATTTGGGATTTGCACGAATGTGAAACAAAGTAAAAATTAAAGCTTGAGGCTACTGGCAGATATGTTTTCCAACCAACATCAGTGTCACCATTTTTCCTATTTGATGTGTATAATGTAAGGATGTCTGATCGTCTTCTATGCAATTTTTGCTTTCATAAACAGAGTAAATCTTGGTTGACAACTTCAAGTGCATGAATTGATTTGTTAGTGTTTTGTAGATATTATAATTTGTAACTTCGCAGACATGTTTCTTAGGTTATAATAGTTGTGGTAAGAATAAGGGTTGACAGCTAAATAGTTCACCGTCGGTGTTACACAATTGTAAAAAAATGAGAAACACAACTTCATTTATGGCCTAATACTGATCTACTACTGCTCTTGTGCCTGTAGAATATAGGGATTGTGAACAAATGTCTGGATCTTTGTATATTTGTATTCCAGTTCAAAAGAAATCAGTTTTTTGTATTTAGATCTGTTTGTTTAATGTAGCAAATCCTGTCTTTAGATTAAGATGAGAAACACAACTTCATTTATGGCCTAATACTGATCTACTACTGCTCTTGTGCCTGTAGAATATAGGGATTGTGAACAAATGTCTGGATCTTTGTATATGTGTATTCCAGTTCATAAGAAATCAGTTTTTTGTATTTAGATCTGTTTGTTTACAGTAGCAAATCCTGTCTTTAGATTAAGATAATTGGGTTAAACCTTGAATTGGTATAGCTAGTCTGATGAAGTTCTATGATGTTTCATTTATAACACCAGTATCGATTTGATACGATTTATAAAATTTTAAAAAAAAAAAAAAACAATTTGAGAAACCCTCGAATTGTATTGCTTAATTCCTTCCCTTAGCTGTATTCTTCCAAATATGCATCTGCTAACTCATGATGGAATTATTTGACTTCCACGGCTTATATTATGTGATGCAGCTTCTGATGAAACGATAGAGCTCTTAAAGAATGAAAATGATAGACTAAGCAAACGAGTCAGTGAGTTAAGAAGAGATTTGTCAACAGTCAGGTATGTAAAACTATTGGCTTTATTATCCCTATATGGCATCGATGCATTGTCCTCTTTCATGAAGCTGACTGGTTCTTTGGTTCCAGATCTACAAGAGATGACGAATGTATCCAATATCAGTCACTTCTGATGGAAGAAAATAAAAAGAGTAAGTATTTAGTTGATATATAAGTCCTCTTAAGGTTTTTATTAAGAGTTATTCTGACTGAATTTTTTAGTGTTGCCCCAATGAGTGCATTTCATGTCAGAATATAAGTATTTTAGTCTGAAAATTGGGAGTTACAACCTCAAAAGTATGACGTAATAAATGACTTATTGATGCATACTTGCTCCTAGATGTGATTATTGCATAATATTCAGTAGATCCTCAGAGGCCTGATTATATTTATTTTTCCAGAGGCTTGAAAGGCAACACCAACCTGTTGATGTATACTGTTGGAATGATCTTATCTATCTCTTTGTTTTTATATACTACTCGGTTCTCTTTTGTTTATGCTCAGTACCTGTAATATTTGCAGATAAAGAACTTATGGAAGAAATTGAGAGACTAAACAATCTTCAACGAGAGGGACTTTGTTGTCAAGCTAAAACTAACATTGCTAATGATGGATTTGTTGGCGCTCCTGAAAATTCTCAAGATAAGTCCGTTTCATTAGAAATGTTGACATACAAAAGGAAACGCAGTATACAATCTGTAAGTGGAGAAGAAAATACAGTCATGCTGTCTGACACTGAAGAAATTGAGCATGCTGTCTCGGCAAAGAGACCTTACAAACATACAACATCTGTTTCGGACAATATTATCGTAAGTTATCATGAAAAATATGAATCCAAACCATCTTTACTCTACTGCCATATGGTTCATGGAACTGAAATTTAGTGCTTACTTTGCAGCCAGCATGCTGTAAAAGAGTGAAAGTTAATTCAGGTACTTGATAGTTTCTAGTTTCCTCCTTGTGTCTGATACATAGGCCATAACGGTTTATAACTGATCTTTCAGGCAGTGCTATGACTGATGATGGTCCTGCCAGCTGCTTCTTTCAAGATCTTGTAGAATGTATTGTTGGGTTGAAATTGTCCTGTATTGCTCAAAATGAAAATATTGGGATTTCGGCTTTGCATCCATCAAGTGGTAAACTTTATTCCAATCTTTTTGTACTTGAGATTTCATTGATGAACATGTTCTTTTTTTACCATGTTTACTTTTTTTTATCAACTCATTTACTGAACTGGAATTTGCTTAAAGTTTTTGTTGGGACTTCTTCTTTTGTTTTTGGATTTTATATTTAATGTTTTAAATGGATGTCTTAGTAGTCTTCAACGTGTTTGGAGACTTCATCACGGAAAAATGAGCAACACCAGTTCCTGATGGCCATGTTGTCAATATTGTCTTGTTTCTTGAATAAGGAGTCTTATCGTAGAGTTAATTGAAATGCTTCAAATTGTTGGTGAAATGCTTCATTTCAGAAGACTACTTGATTATGCAAATTGTGAATCCACAGACGATTTAAAACTATTGGGTAATAAGATGTTCAGATCTAAGAAATCGAATTTACATTCTCTGCTCAAATGAAGAAACTTGTGTGTTGATATTACTCTGTGATTGAAAATTTTGTGATATTACTGTTCTACGTAAGCTCAGTGATGAATCAGATTTTGATGCCACATTCCTCCTTACTTCCGTGTTTAGGTTACTCTTTCAGTCTGACATGGGTGGATAACTCAGACGGCGAACCAGAGTTACTGTATCGCGTTTTGTCCCTTGGAACGTTTGAGAGAGTGGCTCCTGAGTGGACAAGGGATGTCCTTAAGTTTGGCACAAGTATGTGCCCTATCTTCTTTCAGAGGGTGTCCCGCGTCATCAAACTCAACCACTGATGACATGTATTCTAAGCCATCTTTGTTTATCACTCTTGTTGTAATCACCAGCTTACTCTATAGCTCTTCAGTGTACATCCTACTGAGTGCAGCTTTGTGGTTTTAATTTTCCATTTTCTTTTAATGTAATTTTCCATTGTGAAATGTACAAGATTTTAAAGTTTTGCATCTCCTATGTGTGAAATGACATTTGTGACTAAAGTTTGATTCTTTTGCAAAAATTATCATCACTATGCAGTTCATATAAGAATCAGATTTATATCTATTGTGCCAGCCAGCAGTAGCTCAAGACAAGATTGTGTAATTTTGCAGCAAAAGTATCTCTCATAAAAAGAGTAATAAAACATCTACAAAATTATCCAAAGCCCCAAGGCAAGAAAATGAATTCAGAATTTTCAACAAAACTACTTCAACTTAGTTTAATTCAGCAACATCCAATAGCTTCATTACATAAAAAGAAAGGGATTTCTAAGCAGTAACAGCAGACTGAGCTGCCAACCTCTTCTTCTGCTCCTCAATAACAGACAGCTTAATACCCTTGCCCTTTGGAAGAGAAACCCATGGTTTTGTACCTTTGCCAATGGTAAACACATTGGCCAGGCGAGTGGCGAACTCGTGACCAGTGGCATCCTGGACATGGATGGTCTCAAAGCTGCCCTTATGCTTCTCCCTGTTCTTGATAACTCCAACTCGGCCTCTGTTTCTTCCACCGGTAACCATCACAACGTTGCCAACATCAAACTTGATGAAATCGACAATCTTGCTGCTCTCTAGATCAAGCTTGATGGTGTCATTGGCCTTGATGAGGGGGTCTGGGTAGCGAATGGTACGCCCATCATAGGTGTTGATGTATGGAATACCCTTCTGTCCAAACTGGACTGATCGAACCTTGCACAGCTTAAACTGCAAACAGAAGATGTACACAAATTAGTCTTACCTTAGCAATTCTAAATTATCATCAATGCATAGATAGTCTACTACATAAGCTATGTAGTAGAAAGCAAAAGTTGCACATTAGAAGCCGTAAGTGGTTGAGTTAACAGACATTAATGCTAAGAAAAGTATGCAATCAGATATGCTAGGCAGCCAATAAGATAGTCTCGAAGAACAGAATATAACTGATCGTGACACATCCAAAACCATCAAGTGGAGACCATGGAAGAAACTACATGGTATGAGGGAACCCACAAGCATTAAATTGCACAGAAATTAGTGCCAGAGCATGTAATATGATAAGAGGTATCCATAATAAAAGACAATCTCATCATATGGGCAGCAAAATGCTGACTCGGAATAAAATGTAACAACATGGTACAGACCTTTGATTCCTCATCCCTGACTGAGTGAAGCCTGAAGCGTCCCTTGGTGTCATACAGCAGGCGGAAACTCTCATTGGTCTTTGGGATGGAGACAACATCTAGCCAACAAAGAGATTATCAGTAATCATTAAGACCACATCATTGTGTATCACAGAAAGCAGAACAGACAAATAAATTATGTGTTACAAACAGATTCTCACCCATGAAACCAGCAGGGTAGGTCTTATCAGTCCTGACTTTCCCATCAACCATTATATGGCGCTGCATCAAGATGGCTTGAACTTCACGATAAGTGAGAGCATATTTCAGCCTGTTACGGAGGATAAGAATCAGGGGCAAGCACTCCCTAGACTTGTGAGGCCCTGATGATGGCTTGGGAGCCTGAATGCAGAACATGGAGAGAATTAAAACTCACCACACAGCAAGATACAAAATGATGATAAACAGAGAAACAATTTTTCTAAAGGAAACTTACGAATGCACCGCCAAGTTTGTCCAACATCCAATGCTTCGGGGCATTGAGCCTCTTCAGATGCTTCTTCAAACCACGAGCCTGCAATCCAACAGTCACGATTACACAGTTGCACAACAGTTACATTTCTAAACAAGATAATCGCAGTATGATTCGTTCAGATACATATAAAGAACAAACACAACCACCACTCCAACTAGACTCTTAAAAACAAAAGCATGGCAACACATCTTATAACCTATACACCCGCAAATTAAATTACACATTGAAAAACATCGACTTTAAATCCCCACCTCCCCACCTCAAAAGCATCAACAAAATCCCATCTTTAGAACAAGAATCAGATCGTAGCTACAACCAAAATAAACGAAAACCTAAAAGTATTGATTCAGTTTATACAGCACCATACAGCATCTCTTTCCCTAAAACAAAAACCAAAGTCAAAAGAACATTCTTTTTGTACGGGAAGATCAGAAAATCCATATGCGAAAGTTAAAAATGCAGCCAAATCTACGAATCACAGTAAATCCGACACAAACAATCATAGGTGGAATAGAAATAGGGTTACCATGATTTAAGATCTGGGTTGAAGACGGCCTCGGCAGAGGCAGGAGCGCTAGTAGGGTTCTTGCTGGGGTTTAAGCTGCGGTAGGTCTAATGGAGATAGCCGCGGCGTCTTTATAAGGTCATGGTTGTGAATTGCGGGACAAAAATACCACCCCCTCGACTTTTTGCGTCTGACCTAATTTGCCCTTCAACTTTTCTAATATTTCACTAGGCCCCTCAAAGTTCTGATATTCTTTTATAAAGGCAAGGCAATTTTTCCATGCAGTTCTATTTTTCTCTTGCAGGTCCACATTTTACCATTATGCCCCCTGATGGAACCCTATGATTTTAATCTCATTTTTTGTAAAAATATAGATCTGCAAGAGAAACTTATAGCATTCTTGTCATTTTATTTTAAGAAACTTGTGTATTCAAGGTTATTTGCCACCTTGAGTTCTAACTTCTAAGAAAAGGTGTAATGGTAACCATGTATTATTTTTCGATGGTGTTCTGGTCGGTGAACTCCAAAAAATGAAAAACAAGTCTTGTATTGAAATCAAACAAAAATTTATGTAATCCTGATTATGCATCAATTTTACAACCATTAGTTCTTTAAAAAAAATGCTTATATAACCCTATTGTATATTTGACGGTCAATCTCCCTAAATTGTACTCCCTCCGTTCCCAATTAAATGTCTCACTGAAATAGTCAATTTTTTTCACACCATATTTGACCATTAATAACTTATAATATATAAATAATATATTTTGACATAAGATATCGTTGGAATTCTCGTATGATGTACTTTTTAAAAATCAAAATTATTTACTCTAATATTAAGTATAATTAGAAATTAGAGTTATTAATGGTCAAATATGGTGTGAAAAAAATTGACTATTTCAGTGAGACATTTAATTGGCGACGGAGGGAGTATGTACTCATCCATGGTCCCAAAAATTTTATTTGGGATTCGGATGGATGATTAATATTTGGTCATCTTAAAAAAATATTGAGATAATTCTTTCAAATTTTATAATTAGAGCCTAATCGATCACTTTCAAACTACAATTTCCTCCTTAAAATTAGTTCTTTAACCATTCGATTCTCCACATTTTTAAAAATTATTTGTACATGCAAACAAAAATTTTAATATAAATTATTTATACATGCACCAAAAAAAATTATTAAAAAAAAGGTTTGATGATCTTTTTCTTTCCTTAAACCACTTAGAGATACCACATTGTTAATTTGCCACCATTTTCAAAATTTTACGATATCATTTATCTTTTAAATTATTATTGAAACCAATAATAGTGGAGCGATTTTATAGGACACCCTAAACCCTAAAAAGTCACCATTTTTGTTTGATTCGTACAAGAAAAAAAAAATCCACGATAGTTTCTAGATTAAAAAACTTGCTCTATTACAAAGATAGTGATGTAAAATTAACAAAATACAGTTGATATTAACTTCCTGGTATGTTGGCGAATCGACAAGTCGAAACTCAAATTTTCCCTGGAAAAATAATATTTAATTCATGTAGCCACATGAAAGGACTGCATTTGCCATTCGGTTCCAATTTTAAACTTTTTGGTTTTGTCTTCCAACACTTTTAGAAACTCTATATCTTCAATTGTCTTCTAGATTTTGTTGTTGATGCAAAATACTAATTTGTCCCTTGCCCGGACCACCACATGGACATAGCCCTAAGATCATGTGAGAAATAACAAACGAATGTAATACCAATATGTTGAGATATATAAGAATGAGAGGAAAATGATAGCTATAAGCCTAAAACACACATGTTTAAGCTCATAATCTCGCTTTTGAGTCTTTCGATACTTATTGCTAAACCTTTTGTTGTCACTACCATTGAATCCCTACTTGTTGTCTTGTGTTTTATACCAACGGATCAAGAGACCTTGTGGTGTCGAACTTTGAAAACATCATCTTTCCTTTGTCCCATTTTGATGCTAATACATTCTCCTTCAATCCCTGCAAAATCCAAAAAATAGTAGTACCTCGTTCTACAAAACTTATAGTACTCTAACATAAGGAAATTCAATGTCCTCAAATTGAACTAATCCTTTGATGTTATGAGGGAGATTTTCATGTTGAATTCATAAGAAAGCTTAGTTGAACTTGCAAGTGTTGCAAGAGCATCAACAACTGCATTGGTTTCTGTATGTCCGTGTTGTAAAGAAACATCAATCCATCTAAAATACTCCATATATAATGGGGGTTGCTCCATGCAGGTCTATTTTTCTCTTGCAGGTCCGTATTTTTACCATAATACCCCTAATATTGTTAAGACAAAAATGGGCTTGAAATCATCGGGTTCCATCAGGGGCATTATGGTAAAAATATGGACCTGCAAAAGAAAAATGGACCTGCATGGAGAAATTGCTTATATAAGGGGAATTGACTCACTCAGAGAACCGCGCTAATTCACTATTCCTGAGACACTATTCTCAACCAATTGTTCCTTTGTTAACTTTCGTCATCCACTTCACTAATCTATACATCCCTTCTATGCTACATTTCACAATATCTTTTACAGTTCATTATTGTAATATTTCGTTATCGTCCATGTTGAAAGTGGAAAATAAAGATGTTAACACTATTACTTAGTTTTAGGATGAAACTTTGTTACACTTGTTAGCACTACCAATCTACCATGATTATGTCAATTTAAAATAAATGCAAATGAGATATTTTTAAATTATTTTTTCATTGTAAAAAAAAAAATAGATCGCATGTTCTCCCAACTGATGAGAATGATTTTACGTTTCAAATAAGGAAGGAACAATCATTGTAAAGGATCAGCAGTTTTGAGGGAAATTCAGTACTTAACATATGATTGATATCGGATATCGTATCATGTCTTTTTGGAAAGGAAATTATGTCAATAAATATGATTCATTATAAAGTGAGCACTATTATGTCTCACCCATCGAGAATGTGTCTGGATCACCTGTACCAAGCCTGTAGCTGCCCTAAAACGCAGCCGTTTGGCTACCTTATCCCCTCATTTGAACCTTCTTCTCTGCCCATCGTCCCACACTAAAAAAATCACACACGCACACCATTAGAACCATAAACATATATCATAAGTTTTTATTTCCCTCCAAATCCAAAAGTGACCCATCAAAAGGATATGCTTAATGATTTCATAAGGACAACTCCCATATATGTTCTGTGTGCTCATGACATGACACGATATATTGATACCATAAAGAAAATTGGTACAAATTCCAAACCTTCTGCAATAGTCATTCCCCATGGGTGCAGTTCCGCCGAGGGTTTGGAAGAAAGTGAAGTCTCGGTTGGCAGGTGTAGATCCAACATGAGTCGTGGGACTTTACCGTCTCCGGGGCAAAGCAATTCGCCAAGGCGAAATCCTCCACGTTCCTTAATGCTTCAAACTTCCTCGATTTCACGATTCTTGTCGCGTTGACTACGGCGTGGTGCTCTTCCTCGTCGGAGGAACTGGCGATATCATCTTCCTCCAATTCTCACTTGATTTTAGTCATCATCTTAATTCTTGAATGTACTTTGAATTTTTGAAGTTCAATAGTGTGAAATTAATTTTTTTATCCTGTGTGTGCGCTTGCACGTGATTTTTTTTGGTGTGGAGGGATGGTCAGAGAAGAAGGTCCAAAGGAGGGGAGAAGATAGCCAAACGACAATGTTTAGGGTCGGTGCAGGTTGAGGCGGTGCATGTGATCCGGAATGTTGAGAATGTTTAAAGGTTCAAAATTGAATTATATATTTATTTCCATTTTAAAATAGGTTTATGTTTAACTTAGAGTTTAAGAATAATATTTAAACACCTTTTGTATTTAGTCACGAAATAATTTTATCAGTTATATTATTAAATTTTGCCTCTTTCTTTTTGGTGGATTCCAGATTTCAAATTATTTCAGAGGTTAAATCTCGAATTTGCGCTTGCACCCTTAAATGTTTTGGGCATGTGAATCTTTATGATTTCTGAGTTCCGGCTACGATACCAACTTATTCAAATATATATGAAAGATCTAAACTATATTAATTTGAACTATAGTTTCTTAAACCCTACCGCCCTCAAGGAAAAAAAACCCCTCTTCTTCTTCAATCTTTTCCCCATCTCTCCATAATGGGGAGAAGGGGAACAATTGCTTTTCCGTTTATTGATTCTTTATTACATTGAATAAGTGTGATTCACACAATGAATTTGTTCTCGATTTGATCGGTTGAAACCATGATTTAGTTGTTCGTCGGTGTTTTTGTTCCCGATCTGGTTGGACAGGTCGTGGTTTAGGTATTTTGTTTATAGTTCTTGATCTGGTTGGACAGGTCGTGGATCGTGTTCCCGTTCGTGATTTATGATTTCCAAAGTGTTTACAGTTTGAAGAACATAGATCGTGGGGATCTAGTGGTGTTGCAATTGTAGCAGATCCCCGATTGTCGCAGTGATTGATGTTGGAGACGCTCTCTGCCAAGCGGTTGTGGTGTTTGCGGTTGCAAAATAATATCCCCGATGGCGGTATTACAACTTTTTTATTGGATCTCTCAATTTGTTATAGTACAGATGAGTCTGGTTAGCACATGATTTATTAGCCTTGTAATAGGTAGTTGAGTCTGGTTAGCACATGATTTAGTTAGCCTTGTAATAGAGTAGTTGATTAGATGTTGATTCCACTTATAAAAATTAATATACTACAAACAGTAATAACATAATTAAATTAATATTATCCAATTATATTTTATCAACCGTCTAAACTAATAACACAATTGAATTAATATTATCCAATTATATTTGATATGGTAATCTTTGATTTGCGGACTTTATTATCAATCTGATTCTGTTTAAAAAGAACTAATCCTACCTGACACGAATATTCATGGTTTTAACTCCATTTGCAAAGAGCGCTCCAAGAAACAGAACAAAATCCTGCACTTTTGGCTAATTCCCATCATCATCTACTCCCTCTAATATAAATATAATAGCACCCTCTGTTCTAGTATCTCCAATCTCCAAGTGCCACTCTAAGGTAATTCCCGCTCTTTATCTCGATCTAATATTTGTAGGGATTTTGCAACTTGTGTGCTGTTGAACCTGCTGCTTGATGACGGTATCCTAAAGTTGGCGTCTTTTTGGTTTTTGTTTTTGTGTATGTTTGTGATTGTTTCTTTGCAAGCTTCGATTGATCAAGGCGAGCTTGATAAAAGATGTGTAGGTAGGCAGAAAGTTGGCGTCTTTTTTGTTTTTGATTGTTTCTTTGCAAGCTTTGATTGATTGAGGCTGTGGAAAGAAAGCTTTTGTCAGAAAGTAGAGCATACCAGATGAATCTTTTGTGCCAATAGGAGCAAAGTTGTATCCTTGGGGTCTTTTCATATGCAAGTAATTTACTATTCTTGGTTTGGCTGGATTAGTTTAATTTTGTTCCCCAAGCCAGGTTAGATAGGATGGCTGCTCTTTTTAAGCTGAATAAAGTACTACTATGATGAAAAGTATCGAGTTTGTGAGCCTAGTTGTTATTACTCATCTTGGCCTGATCAAGTACTGAGAAGCACATTTGGGCTGGCAGCTTTGAATTATGTTGTGTGTGTGTGTGTGCCCGTGCGTGTGCGTGTGTGTTAACGCGGGAGGTCTTCTGATCCCTTATGATGGAGGGGGTCAGCTTATTTTGACCTCCTAAATTACCTTACAGTATGTGACAATTAGGTTACCTTTTTTCATCAGGAATAGAAATTTAGGAAATGTTTTATCTGCAAATTGCTTGACACAAATAGATGGCAAATGAGTAGACTTTACAGGGTGTAAATGGATTTTCATTGTTGTATTAGTGCATAATCTTTCACTTGAGTATAAAAAGTTAAAAGAACTATAGAAAACCCGTGGAAGTTACTGACATTCATAGATGCTTGTCTGCACAGTTTTGTGGTATAATTCCAACTAAATGAATGTTTTTTCCTTTGCCCAGGTAGCACTGTGATTGCCATTTGTGAACATTCTTCTTCCAAAAATGAATAACGCTGGGAGGAAGGGAATCCATTATTTGCATAAACTAAATGCTGCAAATGTACCAAAGGACTTGATAGAGAAGGGCCAAAATCGTGTTATAGAGGCATCTCTGACCCTTATTCGGGAGAGAGCCAAGCTCAAGGTACCCTATGATTTCGATTAAGCGTTTCAGTTATCGAGAATTATGCGCATGTTTTTTCAGTTTTGAGATACTTTCATATGGACTTTATTTTGTCAGTTTGGCTTAGCGAACTGAAATTGCACAACAGAATGTGGAAACAGCATACCTAAGTTTAATGACCAGGCGCTTCTCTTGAAGCTTCAACAAATCGTAGTGCTATTTTTATCCTAAATTATCTATATTTTTAGATACAACTTATTTTCTGCAGTATTATTTTGTCTTATGGACAGTATGTATATCATTTCTAAGCACCTTCACTAAAAGCATATCTGTTATTCTTAAATAATTTCCTATGAAAGGTGGACTTTTAATTGACAAACCTCTATGTCGGCTGTTCCTCCAGCCACAATATAGCCTTTCCCCCCTTTGTTTTAATTTTTATGCATTCTTGAACCTTCCGGTCGAAAGAAGTAAAGACGTGTCCTTTTCTCTATCATAAACCTTTTAGAACTAATGCAGGGAGAACTTGTGAGAGCTCTGGGAGGTGCTGTAGCGTCAACATCTCTTCTTGGAGTTCCTCTAGGTCATAACTCTTCATTTCTTCAAGGTCCAGCATTTGCTCCCCCTCGTATAAGAGAGGCTATGTGGTGCGGGAGCACGAACTCCACAACTGAAGAAGGTGAGCAAGCTCTACAGTTTCAGCTGAAGTAGGTTATATGTTGTTACAGACGTGTTTAATCATGAAACCCCAATACACTTTTCTTTTATTCCTACCGACATCTTAGGATGATAGTTTAAGAACATTATGTTTTGTACTTTCCATAAGCATTTAGCTCTCTTGGAAACTTGAACCGAAATCTAGATTTAGTTCTGATTGGATGATGCTTTGTTGTGGTAGCTAGATTTATGGAACATTTAGTTTACTGCTGTAGTGGCTCATTGTTCCCCAGATGATGTATTGTTTCCTATGTTCACATGATTTTGATCATTTCTGTTTTCGAATCTCTGTTATTCCCAAAAAATTGCTGGGACTGCTTACATTTTAATATAATTTGAAACTTAAATATACAAGGACACGTTGTCTTGTTTTAATACAGGGAAAGAACTGAATGATCCACGGGTCTTGACCGATGTTGGTGATGTGCCAGTTCAAGAAATCCGGGATTGTGGTGTTGATGATGATAGATTGATGAATACTATTAGTGAATCTGTCAAGCTAGTCATGGAACAAGTAATCATTCTTTGACCAATTCTCTGATTCTCCAATTAATTATCATTCATTTCATTTTAAACAAAATTAACCAAGGAGCTCTTGACATCATTCATTTATCATTTCATGTTGTCATTCATTTCATTAGTTATCCTTCTATTTTCTGCTGGAAATGAAGTTTTTTTTTTGAATCTCTTGACATGTAGCTTATCAATCTGTTAAGTAAGCTCAATTTCCACAATTTGCATCTGTTTGATCTTGTATAAATCCTCTAAGGTGATTATAACAAGGAGATGCTTAAATGTGTACTTTTGAAGATTGTGTTCATTCATTCATTATGGAACTCTGATTTGATGAACTAGTTTTTTCATGGTCTCCCGCTGGTGGAATACCTGATTTTTACATCGTCTTAACAGGACCCACTGCGTCCTTTGGTGTTAGGTGGGGATCATTCTATATCATATCCAGTTGTAAGAGCTGTTTCCGAGAAGCTTGGAGGTCCAGTCGATATTCTTCACCTCGATGCCCATCCTGATATCTATCATTCCTTTGAAGGAAACAAATACTCTCATGCATCATCATTTGCTCGTATCATGGAGGGTGGCTATGCTCGACGCCTGTTGCAAGTAATCATGCTATTTAAACTCTGATACGAAATTTAAGCTGTGTCTGATTTTATTCTGCATATTAAACCCCTTGTATATGGTTCATTGAGGTCCATTTAACCAAGACAAGTAATATTTTGAGTGGCATAAGGAAAATGAAACAAAATTTCTTCCACTGATATTTGTTCTAAGTAGTTTTCCTCTTTCTGCAGGTTGGTATCAGATCAATCAACATAGAAGGAAGAGAACAAGGGAAAAGGTTTGGTGTGGAGCAGTATGAGATGCGCACGTTTTCCAGGGATCGAGAAATGTTGGAGAAACTGGTACCTCCTCATCATACTATTTGTTTATCTTCATAAAATGTCACTGGAGATGTGAAAGTTTGATGATCTTTTTCAACTTTTCTATGGTGTCTGCAGAAACTTGGGGAAGGTGTAAAGGGTGTCTACATTTCGGTAGATGTGGATTGTCTCGATCCAGCATTTGCTCCCGGGGTTTCTCACATAGAGCCCGGAGGCCTCTCTTTCAGAGATGTGCTCAACATAATTCACAACCTGCAGGGTGATGTTGTCGGTGCAGATGTGGTCGAATTCAATCCTCAGCGTGATACAGTCGATGGAATGACTGCAATGGTTGCCGCTAAACTCGTCAGGGAATTGACTGCAAAGATATCAAAGTGACTGCAAAGACATCTGAAAGCATTTCTGAGGAAATCAACCTGTTAACTCGACTATTGTGATGAAGCTTAGGGAAGAAGAATAAAGTTATTCGGCTTGAAGTTCATTTGGCAGCCATTCTTCTTGATATAAAATTTTGTCTATTTAGGCTGTTTAATTGGGCACTAACTGGATTTATATTATTTGGTATAAAAAGAGGTTGAAAACATTACTCCAATATTGCAATGTACCACTTCTAAATAAAAGTATTCCCCTGGGTTTTGTTTAATTGCCACGATAAACTATCAACTTACTCAAATCATATTTGACTTTAAGTTACACATAATACTAACATATTGATTTTACTATCTCAAAACTACACAATATATTTCTGCATGATTATTAATACTAGATACACAGAACACTCAATGAAGGAATTGCTTGTAAATGGAGGAAAAATTGCCTAACATGCAAGCAAGAATATATATAACTGAAATTTCAAGAAAAGAATGAATTCATTCTTTTGGCAATATAGTAAAGTAAAGTATTGCCATGACTTCTATTTATAAATATAGAGGGTAATCAAATTAATTAACCTAATCAATCTATACAACAACTCCCAATTCTTTTTTCATTATTTTCCAAACACTTTTGTGCATCATTAGTCAAAAATGGCAGATCAAGTCTCTACTGTTGTGGGAGTTTTGTTGAATACCCTCTCCACCCTTTTGATTGAAGAGGGAAAACTGTTGAGTGAATTGGAGCAAGACTTGTCACTGATCAAATATGAGTTTTATCACATGAAAGCTTTCTTGGAGTCTGTGGATATTAGCCAATGTGATGATCCTCAGATAAAAGTGTGGATCAAGCAAGTGAGGGAGGTTTGTTATGAAATTGAAGACGTCGTTGATGAATATACATTTATCTACTCCAGACGTCGTCAAGGTACGTGCTCTAAATTATGATTTGAAGATTTAAAACTTGTTAAATAGTCTTTGTATGAATAAAAATCTAGCTTTAAATCTTTAATGTGCTTTCATTTGTACTCACGGGAGTTTTGTTGTACCAACCTATATGTTGTATTTTCTATTAATAATTTAGCTATAAATATTAATTAATACTTTAGCTAATATTAGTATTTTAATTTAAACATTGTACATTCTATACAAATTAAGTGTTTAAATGTGTTAATCATACCTTGTATTTGGTATGTATGATCTTTAAAATACTCCATAAACTAGGTTAACCAATTGTAACTTTACCTAGTGTACCCAACATCATAGTAGACCATGCAAAACTCATGTTCACTCCTCCACTTCAATGAGTTGCTTAAATATTCTTATAAACTACCTAGGTAATCTTGCACTTCGCGCCACATTAGATTATATTTCAATAGGTTATTATTAATTATATATACGCTTAATTCTTATATTGACTTTTTAAATATACAATTTGGAGTGAATAACTATTATGTTTACAAATGAATACCAAAATTTCTTCGACAACACATTACTATGATACTCGCATAATTTTAAAAGCATATAGGCAAAACATTGTCATTTTGGTCTAACAGCTAGTTTAAAATATTACATGCCTTAAATATGTTAATAATAGAGAAGAAAATAGTCTGAATAACTACCAAAATGAATAACCCGAACTAAAATAAACTAAATAACTACCTAAATATATACAATAAATGGAAAAATACAGAAATTAAGCTAAAATATTTGTAATAGGTATACAATAAATTGTATGCAAAGAAAGCTAAACTAACTACCTAAATTGATAACCCAATCTATTGCAAATTGTATACAAGCTAAAATAACTAGAACATCCAACCGCACAAGGCCTAAGATAAGTAAAAGTTTATTGCGCTTTTGAAAATTTTAGGATGAATACATGATTCTATTTCCTTGCTTAATCACACAGGTGGATTTTCGGCATACATGCTTTCAAATTTGAACTCCATCAGTCATTGTTCAGCTCGTCGTCGCCTTGCCATGGAATTAAGGAATATCAAAACTAAACTCAAAACTATTTCTGAAGCTCGTATTAGCTATGAGTCAAAATCCCCTACTAAGATGATCCTAACACAACCTCCCACAAAAGATTCTTGGAGATCCTATAAAGATGATGAAGCACTTTATGAAAAAGAATCTCAATTGGTGGGCATTGAAAGACCAAAGAAGGATCTCATTTGTCTTCTTATTCGAGATGACTCTCACCTCCAAGTAATTACCATTTTTGGTATGGGAGGATTAGGGAAAACCACTTTAGCAAAAAGAGTTTACGATGATGTTCTTGTCAAAAGTCGCTTCCAAATGCGTGCTTGGATTGCTGTCTCTCAAACCTATGACATGGAGAAAGTCCTTAAAAGCATAATCACAGATTTGTGTGATAGTTCTAACACACCATATCCATCGGGGTTGGAGTCGATGGATACTAATAGATTGAAACAACGTGTTCAAAACATCCTCGAACAGGGGAGGTATTTGATTGTGTTAGATGATGTTTGGGATGAGAGTTTTTGGGATGCATTAAAGTTTGCACTCCCTGAAAATAGCTATGGGGGTAATCATGTCATGCTGACAACCAGAAATTTTCAAGTGGCTTCTACCTCACGTAGTGCCTTTAATGGCTACATTTACAGAATGAAACCACTAGGTTTTGAAGAGTCATGGAATCTAATTTGCCTCAAAGCCTTCAAAGATAACTCATGTCCTGATCACCTGAAGAAAGTTGTAGAGGGTATAATGGTTAAGTGTGGAGGCTTACCTTTGGCGATCGTGGCCATTGGTGGGGTATTGGCATCCAAGGACATACGAAGATTAGATCTATGGGAACTAACTCTAAGTAGGCTTGGGAATGAATCTGAGGGCACTGGAAAGCTGGAAATGGCTAAGAGAATATTGCGCTTAAGTTATGAGGATTTACCTTCTTATTTGAAGTCTTGTTTCTTATACATGGCTATTTGTCGTGAAGATGAATCCATAGCCAGCGCATATATAATTGAAAAATGGATGGCTGAGAAGTTTGTGGAACAAATAGCAGGGTTGGATACTGAGCAAGTTGCACAAACTTATCTCAATGAACTTTCTAACAGGAGCTTGATTATTGTAAATGATTTTGATTCAGAAGGATCACCTCTATTTTTCCAAATACATGATCTTGTGAGAGAACTTATCATATACGAAGCAAGGGAAATAAACCTAATAACCGTAGTTGATAACTCACAACATATAGGAATAATGTGGCCTCATGAGAAAGTGGTACGACGGTTGTGTTTGCGTGGGGCCAATGTCCTACGGGAATGTGTCAACCAAGAAAGCTATCACCATTTTAGAAAATTGAGGTCCATTATAATAAGAGGTAGCCTGGAACCACTTACAAGGGCCTTGTTTGCTCAAGTTCTATCGAGCAAGTTCTTAAAAGTGTTGCTTATGGATGGTGTGCTTTTAAATAAGATTCCAAAAGAGGTTTTCAAATTGTTTCACCTTACACATTTGATTATACGCTCTTCAAATGTAAAAAAGGTTCCAAAATCCATCAAAAGGCTTCAAAATCTAGAGACATTAGATCTAACTTGCACAAATGTGAGAAAATTACCTAAACAAATCCAAAACCTGCATAAACTTGAGGTAATTTCTGTATCTCACAGACGAGTTAAAACTATAGTAGAAATTAGAAATAGATCCAAAGCTCCAGACAACCTGGGAAAGTTATCCACTACAATGCCAACAAGAAATGGGTTCAAAGCTCCATGCAACCTGGGAAAGCTGTCCAAGTTACGTGTGTTGAGAGACATAGATGTTACAGACACTGCAAAGACCAAAATTGTCAATGATATAGGAAAGCTAAGCCAACTGAAGAATTTAGGCGTCACAAATCTGAGAAGAGAAGATGGAATAGATCTTTGCTCAATGCTTGAAAGGCTTCCAAAGCTACGAATCCTTTATATTTGTTCATTTTTGGATCATCATTGTGCCGACAAGGTAACCTTATTGGATTTGAACCATCCTATTTCTGCTGAATCTCTTCAACATCTTTACAATCTATCTTTATTTGGCCGCTTGGAAAAGGTGCCATCTTGGGTTCTAAATCTTACCAATTTGATTGAATTACAATTGTCGTTCAGTTCATTAAGTGATGATCCACTTGAGACAATCCAACTTCTGCCTAACTTGATGTATTTATTCATGCTCAAAACCTATCAAGGAGAAAGTTTATGTTTCAGAGCTGGTTTTTTTCTAAAACTCAAAAGTCTAATAATATATAATATGGAAGGATTGAGATGGGTGAGAGTTGAAGAAGGTGCAATGCCTCGTATCCGTAAACTGACCCTTGACCAACTTCCATTGCTTGAAGAGGTACCTTTGGGAGTCGAACACTTAAGGCAACTTCAATACTTGGGAATTTTAAATCTCGGCGATAAACTGAAAATCAAATTAGTTGAGGAAGACTTCATAGGAAGTCAAGAGTATGTCCGAGTTGCTCACATACCTCAACTCGAAATTTCGTACCGCAAGGACGATGGTGAGTTTGTCAGGCCGCACCCTATCACCACATTCAAAAGGCCTTAGTTCAGACGCCAAAGGTTGCTACTGGTATGATAAGTATTTTCCATCTTTCTTTATTTTTGCTTGGATTATGTTTCTTGGTTTCATAATTTTTGCTTCCCTTTCATAACAACGTCATATTTTGAAACCTGAAAATGGATGCCACTTGTTAAAATATCAGAACTTGAAAAAGTTGAGACTTTTGGAGAAATTTAGTGTTAAGAAACTTTGATTTTACTGCGGCAATGGCTCATTGTTTCCTAAACTATGCAATGCATTGCTTATATTGATTTTTCACCAGCCCTAGCTTGCATTTTGATATTATTTGAGAAAACACACAGAGAACTGGATGATCCACACATAAAGTTTCGATTTCAGAACTCATGCCTAGCAAAAAAAAAAAAAAAACTTTCGCAGCACATTATGTGGTACTGGAGCATAGGTGTACATGAACAATTAACAAAAAGATTAAGGGTACAGTAACACTTTTCACTTTTCTTATTTTACTATTTTTCATTCTCGATTGTAACCGACACTATAGTGTCATTGTTACCATTACTGAAGGTTTGATGTTTATATTTTAAATGACAAAATATTGGAAAATACCATTATTTCAAGACTTGTGAAAAGTGTTCATAATATAATTTTGATTAAATGTTGTATTTTTCAATTAAAACATAATGTACGTAATATATGAAATCGTCTAACCATAAGTTTATAGTAGAACTTATTTCTCACCTGTTTATTATTATAGTTTGTTTGTTTGTAATTGTTTTCTAACTCAATTAATTCATTTACAATATTTAAATAAAATAATAAAATTAGTAAACGAATAAAACTAAAATAAAATAGAACTAATCACACAAAAAGTTATGCTAACTATAAACAATTATTATACAATTATTTACAGTACCCCCATGCTTGTTTTTGTAAATATGAGAAAAGTTCAAATCTCCTATAATTACCACCCATTATCCCACGTTTATGGTTCAATTCCATTAATTTTGCATCCATTCTCCGCATATAAATACCCAGTTTATCTGATTTTAACCTTATTTTTTTTAACTGGAGGGGAATGGCAAAAGCTGGATCATCCTTTTGTTAGATGGACACGCAGGAACAATTTGATTGTAACTTGATGATCATCAGTACGTTACAACTCCTTTTAATTTTTAGAAACAATTTTATTTTTACATTTTGTACGTAAATGTGCAACTAATGATTTCTATGTTCATGATTATTGCAGGCATGTTCAGAGACATTTGTTGGTCCATGAAATCACTAAAATTTGATACAATTTATAGTTTACTTTGAAATCAAAGTATATGTTTTTTTTTTTTGGAAGGACTAGTTGCATAAAGTAGTTTAGATAAAATTTGTGTTTATATTCGAAAAGGAATAAATGTACATTTTAGAAGCAATGGTTGTGCATTTTAACATTAATATATGTGCATTTTCAACATTGTTATTTATTTATCTACTAGTATTAAATGTTTGAATTAATTATGGTCCCATAAAAGTTCAGATCATTTTCTTTTAGTCCCACAAAAACATTTCGTTTCTATTTGGTCCCATAAAAGTTATTATTGGTTCTATTTGGTCCTTTTGTTAGTCACCTAACGGAATTTCTTAAATAAATTACACAAATACCCTCTATTTCTATTAAAATATCAAGTTAGCAATGTAGTTTTTGAAACATTTAAATAAGTAATTGGTCTAACAACCTTTATTTTTATTTTCATACACACAAGTCCTAATTTATTTTAAATATAATTGATTTAATTTCAACATCAATCACATTCATATTTTTTTTGTCCCTCACTATATCCACTCATGTACAATCACACGTAATTTGAATAATTTTAGGTGCTCTCTATGAGATTGAATGTGACATATGAGAATATAAAGAGATTCTTTATAAAAATTAAATTTAATATATATTTTGTTCTTATTTATCGTTTCTATTAGCATTTTTATTAGGGCTATTAGAGTAGTCTCTTGTTTTAACCATAAATTTTAGTTTTGTTCTTATTTGAGGTATACTTTTATTAATTAATTCGCTAGATTAATTTTAATAAAATTTAATTTTGCTAAATAAAAAATAAATTAATTATCCTAATTAAAAAACATTTTATGTTGTTAGTTAACTTATGTGTTTCAAAAATTACAAGATGAATTTGATATTTTAATAGAAACAGAGAGTATTTGTGCAATTTATTTAAAACATTCCGTTAGTCAACACTACTATTTCTTAGTTGACTAACCAAAGGTCCAAATAGAACAAATAATAACTTTTATGAGACCAAATAGAAACGAAAAATTTTAATGGGACTAAAAGAAAACGCTTTGAACTTTTATGGGACCATTAGGGTAAATAATTCTAATGTTTTAGGATGGTGGCCAATTTAACATACGAGAATGTATATTTAGATGGGTGCATGAATATTACTTAGAGTATAATAGTTCATTCAGCAAAAGTAAACTTATTTTCAATATTACCTTTTTAATGCACTTTTAATATTAACTGATTGCACAATATTCAGAACTACAATGCACATTTTATACGAGAATAGTCACGTTAATTAGAGCGAACACAACAACTTATTTTCAAAATGTATTTCTAACATAAATAGAGTGCACAAATTGATGATTTGACTTGCATTTGAATGAAAGAAATAAAAGAATTATATTTCAAATGCACTTGTAGCATCAAACATAAATATTTCGAATGCACAATGCATAAAAAATAACAGTAATCAACACAATGGGAATAGCCATTATAATGCACTTTTAGTATCAGTAGAATGCACAATTCACAAAGTGAATATGCACAATCTTAAACTTAAGTCTGCAATTTAAAGAGTGAAAATATATTTTAAAAAATTACAAAATAGACAAAGAGCCATTTATCACTTTTATTCAATGCACTTTTAGCATTAATATGTTGCACAATCATATGTAGTTAATATACACGATCATTTTTTTAAAAAAATAAAGTATTAAAAGAATCATTTACTACTTTGGTGCAATGCACCTTTAAATTAATAGATTGCACAATTTTAAGAGTTAAAATGCACAATACATAGAGAAAATTAACAAAGTAGAAAAAAGATTGTTTTGCACTTTAATACAATGCACATCTAATTTTAGTAGATTGCACAATTTAAAAGATGAATATGCACATTAAACATACAATAAATCCATAATCATTAGAGGGAATTTTTTATAATAAAAGTTTAAAAAGAATTTTAGAATAATGATAATATGGTATAATTAATAAATTTTTATCTTTATTTTTTAATTATTGAAATATTATAATAGATAAACTTTTACTCGTTTCATTCGAATTTATCTATTACGACGAAACAGAAAAAAGAGCACTATGATTTGAATTTTAAAAAAATAATACTTATCGTGTGCCGAGATTTTAGTAAAAAAGAAAACGTGTGCACATTAACACTAGATTTAATGGATTTAGCTTGTGTAGCAGTAATTTTATTTTGCAGAAAAACCTATTGGGTACGTATCCCCGGGATAGCATATAAATTGCCACTATCAATATATGATTAATGAAGTTTATATTAATTCATTTCATTAGTTGTCATTTTATTTTCTGCTGGAAATGAAGTTTTTTTTTTTGAATCTCTTGACATGTAGCTTATCATGAATCTGTTAAGTAAACTCAATTTCCAACAAGTTGCATCTGTTTGATCTTGTATAACTCCTCTAAGGAGTTATAACAAGGAGATACTTAGTCATTTCATGGTCTCCCGTTGGTGGAATATCTGATTTTTACATCGTCTTAACTGGACCCACTACGTCCTTTGGTGTTAGGTGGGGGTCATTCTATATCATATCCAGTTGTAAGAGCTGTTTCCGAGAAGCTTGGAGGCCCAGTCGATATTCTTCACCTCGATGCCCATCCTGATATATATATCATTCCTTTGAAGGAAACAAATACTCTCATGCATCATCATTTGCTCGTATCATGGAGGGTGGCTATGCTCGACGCCTGTTGCAAGTAATCATGCTATTTAAACTCTGATACGAAATTTAAGCTGTGTCTTATTTAATTCTGCATATTAAACCCCTTGTATATGGTTCATTGAGGTCCATTTAACCAAGACAAGTAATATTTTGAGTGGCATAAGGAAAATGAAACAAAATTTCTTCCACTGATATTTGTTCTAAGTAGTTTTCCTCTTTCTGCAGGTTGGTATCAGATCAATCAACATAGAAGGAAGAGAACAAGGGAAAAGGTTTGGTGTGGAGCAGTATGAGATGCGCACGTTTTCCAGGGATCGAGAAATGTTGGAGAAACTGGTACCTCCTCATCATACTATTTGTTTATCTTCATAAAATGTCACTGGAGATGTGAAAGTTTGATGATCTTTTTCAACTTTTCTATGGTGTCTGCAGAAACTTGGGGAAGGTGTAAAGGGTGTCTACATTTCGGTAGATGTGGATTGTCTCGATCCAGCATTTGCTCCCGGGGTTTCTCACATAGAGCCAGGAGGCCTCTCTTTCAGTAGATGTGCTCAACATACTTCACAACCTGCAGGGTGATGTTGTCGGTGCAGATGTGGTCGAATTCAATCCTCAGCGTGATACAGCTCCGAAGCATGGAAACGTGCCTAAGGTCACGTTCCCCGTTTCGTACCCGTACCGGAAACGGAAACGGGGGGAAACGCCTGGGAAACGCCAAAAACTCGTTTCCGAAACGTTTCGCAAAAGCGAAACGTAGTCAACAAAAGGAGAAACGGGGTCAACGTTGGGGAAACGGGTTACGGGTTGGATTTAATGTTTAAAAGAGAAAACAAAGTCCCAAAAATCCCAAAAATCAGACCAACCTTTCTCTTTGGTAGCCGAAAATCATCAGTCGCCGATCTCCCGCTCGCCGTTGCCGATCTCCCCGCCCGGCAGTAATCTTTCACCTTTTTTCTTTGTCGCAGTCGCAGTCGCCCGGCGGCTTCTGTTTTTTTGGATTTTTTTTGGATTTTTTTGGTTCTTGTATTTATTGATTTATTGAGTAATATTTATGGGTTAATTAGTCTAATTATGTATATATAGTATCATTATACTATATGTACTCTAATTGTTTTCTTCATGTGTTTTATGCCTATTTGGCTATTTCTTTGGTTTTTGTTTGAGACGTTGAACTATTTCTTTGTATTGTTTTTGAAAACATTGAATTATCTTCTACTTATGTTGATTTATAAATAGTTTGAACTTATGATATTGAAGTTTGAATTATGCTCTTATGTATTTTATATTTACTAGTTTTTCATGATTGTCTTTTTAATTGATTAATTATTAATTTATTATATATAATTTTAATTTTAATATATTTTATTGACGTTTCCCCGCCGTACCCGTATCTTTGAAATTTTAGATTTGACGTTTCCCGTACCCGTACCCGTACCCGGATACGTTGCGGTGCTACTTAGTGATACAGTCGATGGAATGACTGCAATGGTTGCCCCTAAACTCGTCAGGGAACTGACTGCAAAGATATCAAAGTGACTGCAAAGGCATCTGAAAGCTTTTCTCAGGAAATCACCCTGTTAAACTCGACTATTGTGATGAAGCTTAGGGAAGAAGAATAAAGTTATTCGGCTTGAAGTTCATTTGGCAGCCATTCTTCTTGATATAAAATTTTGTCTATTTAGGCTGTTTAATTGGGCACTAACTGGATTTATATTATTTGGTATAAAAAGAGGTTGAAAACATTACTCCAATATTGCAATGTACCACTTCTAAATAAAAGTATTCCCCTGGGTTTTGTTTAATTGCCACGATAAACTATCAACTTACTCAAATCATATTTGACTTTAAGTTACACATAATACTAACATATTGATTTTAATATCTCAAAACTACACAATATATTTCTGTATGATTATTAATACTAGATACACAGAACACTCAATGAAGGAATTGCTTGTAAATGGAGGCAAAATTGCCTAACATACAAGCAAGATTAATATGTATATCTAACTGAAATTTCAAGAAAAGAATGAATTCATTCTTTTGGCAATATAGTAAAGTAAAGTATTGCCATGACTTCTATTTATAAATATAGAGGGTAATCAAATTAAATAACCTAATCAATCTATACAACAACTCCCAATTCTTTTTCATTATTTTCCAAACATTTTTGTGCATCATTAGTCAAAAATGGCAGATCAAGTCTCTACTGTTGTGGGAGTTTTGTTGAATACCCTCTCCACCCTTTTGATTGAAGAGGGAAAACTGTTGAGTGAATTGGAGCAAGACTTGTCACTGATCAAATATGAGTTTTCTCACATGAAAGCTTTCTTAGAGTCTGTGGATCTTAGCCAATGTGATGATCCTCAGATAAAAGTGTGGATCAAGCAAGTGAGGGAGGTTTGTTATGAAATTGAAGATGCCGTTGATGAATATACATTTATCTACTCCAGAAGTCGTCAAGGTACGCGTTCTAAATTATGATTTGAAGATTTAAAACTTGTTAAATAGACTTTGTAAGAATAAAAATCTAGCTTTAAATATTTAATGTGCTTTCATTTGTACTCATGGGAGTTTTGTTGTAAGTACCAACCTATATGTTGTATTTTCTATTAATAATTTAGCTGTAAATATTAATTAGTATTTTAATTTAAACATTGTAGATTCTGTACAAATTAAGTGTTTAAATGTGTTAATCATACCTTGTATTTGGTATGTATGATCTTTAAAATACTCCATAAACTAGGTTAACCAATTGTAACTTTACCTAGTGGACCCAACATCATAGTAGACCATGCAAAACTCATGTTCACTCCTCCACTTTAATGAGTTGCTTAAATATTTTTATAAACTACCTAGGTAATCTTGCACTTCGCGCCACATTATATTATATTTCAATAGATTGTTATTAATTATATATACGCTTAATTCTTATATTGACTTTTAAAATATACAATTTGGAGTGAATAACTATTATGGTTACAAATGAATACCAAAATTTCTTCGACAACACATTACTATGATACTCGCATAATTTTAAAAGCATATAGGCAAAACATTGTCATTTTGGTTTGGCAGCTAGTTTAAAATATTACATGCCTTAAATATGTTAATAATAGAGAAGAAAATAGTCTAGATAACTACCAAAATGAATAACCCGAACTAAAACAAACTAAATAACTACCTAAATATACACAATAAATGGAAAAATACAAAAACTAAGCTAAAATATATGTAATAGGTAAACAATAAATTGTATGCAAAGAAAGCTAAACTAACTAGTACCTAAATTGATAACCTAATCTATTGCAAATTGTATACAAGCTAAAATAACTAGAATATCCAACCGCACAAGGCCTAAGATAAGTAAAATTTTATTGCGCTTTTGAAAATTTTAGGATGAATACATGATTCTATTTCCTTGCTTAATCACACAGGTGGATTTTCGGCATACATTCTTTCAAATTTGAACTCCATCAGTCATTGTTCATCTCGTCGTCGCCTTGCCATAGAATTAAGGAATATTAAAACCAAACTCAAAACTATTTCTGAAGCTCGTATCAGCTATGAGTCAAAATCCCCTACTAAGATGATCCTAACACAACCTCTCACAAAAGATTCTTGGAAATCCTATAAAGATGATGAAGCACTTTATGAAAAAGAATCTCAATTGGTGGGCATTGAAAGACCAAAGAAGGATCTCATTTGTCTTCTTATTCGAGATGACTCTCACCTCCAAGTAATTGCCATTTTTGGTATGGGAGGATTAGGGAAAACCACTTTAGCAAAAAGAGTTTACGATGATGTTCTTGTCAAAAGTCGCTTCCAAATGCGTGCTTGGATTGCTGTCTCTCAAACCTATGACATGGAGAAAGTCCTTAAAAGCATAATCACAGAATTGTGTGATAATTCTAACACACCATATCCATCGGGGTTGGAGTCGATGGATACTAATAGATTGAAACTATGTGTTCAAAACATCCTCGAACATGGGAGGTATTTGATAGTGTTAGATGATGTTTGGGATGAGAGTTTTTGGGATGCATTAAAGTTTGCACTCCCTGAAAATAGCTATGGGGGTAATCATGTCATGCTGACAACAAGAAATTTTCAAGTGGCTTCTACCTCACGTAGTGCCTTTAATGGCTACATTTACAGAATGAAACCACTAGGTTTTGAAGAGTCATGGAATCTAATTTGCCTCAAAGCCTTCAAAGATAAATCATGTCCTGATCACCTGAAGAAAGTTGTAGAGGGTATAATGGTTAAGTGTGGAGGCTTACCTTTGGCGATTGTGGCCATTGGTGGGGTATTGGCATCCAAGGACATACGAAGATTAGATCTATGGGAACTAACTCTAAGTCGGCTTGGGAATGAATCTGAGGGCACTGGAAAGCTGGAAATGGCTATGAGAATATTGCGCTTAAGTTATGAGGATTTACCTTCTTATTTGAAGTCTTGTTTCTTATACATGGTTATTTGTCGTGAAGATGAATCCATAGGCCGCGCATATCTAATTGAAAAATGGATGGCTGAGAAGTTTGTGGAACAAATAGCAGGGTTGGATACTGAAGAAGTTGCACAAACTTATCTCAATGAACTTTCTAACAGGAGCTTGATTATTGTAAATGATTTTGATTCAGAAGGATCACCTCTATTTTTCCAAATACATGATCTTGTGAGAGAACTTATCATATACGAAGCAAGGGAAATAAACCTAATAACCGTAGTTGATAACTCACAACATATAGGAATAATGTGGCCTCATGAGAAAGTGGTACGACGGTTGTATTTGCGTGGGGAAAATGTCCTACGGGAATGTGTCAACCAAAAAAGTTATCACCATTTTAGTAAAATGAGGTCCATTATGATAAGTGGTAGCCAGGAACCACTTACAAGGGCCTTGTTTGCTCAAGTTCTATCGAGCAAGTTCTTAAGAGTGTTACTTATGGATGGTGTGCTTTTAGATAAGATTCCAAAAGAGGTTTTCAAATTGTTTCACCTTACACATTTGATTCTACGCTATTCAAATGTAAAAAAGGTTCCAAAATCCATCAAAAGGCTTCAAAATCTAGAGACATTAGATCTAACTCACACAAAAGTGAGAAAATTACCTAAACAAATCCAAAACCTGCAGAAACTTGAGGTAATTTCTGTATGTCAAAGACGAGTTAAAACTATAGTAGAAGTTAGGATTGGATCCAAAGCTCCAGACAACCTGGGAAAGGTATTTACTACAATGCCAACAAGTAATGGGTTCAAAGCTCCATGCAACCTAGGAAAGCTATCCAAGTTACGTGTGTTGAAAGACATTGATGTTACAGACACTGCAAAGACCAAAATTATCAGTGATATAGGAAAGCTAAGCCAACTGAAGGATTTAGGCGTCACAAATCTGAGAAGAGAAGATGGAAAAGATTTTTGCTCAATGCTTGAAATGCTTCCAAAGCTACGATACCTTTATATTTGTTCATTTTTGGATCATCATTGTGCCGACAAGCTAACCTTATTGGATTTGAATCATCCTATTTCTGCTGAATCTCTTCAACATCTTTACGGTCTAACTTTATTTGGCCGCTTGGAAAAGGTGCCATCTTGGGTTCTAAATCTTACCAATTTGATTGAATTACATTTGTGGTTGAGTTCATTAAGTGATGATCCACTTGAGACAATCCAGCTGCTGCCTAACTTATTGTATTTATTCATGCTCAAAGCCTATCAAGGAGAAAGTTTATGTTTCAGAGCTGGTTGTTTTCTAAAACTCAAAAGTCTAATAATACAGAATATGGAAGGATTGAGATGGGTGAGAGTTGAAGAAGGTGCAATGCCTCGTATCCGTGAAATGACCCTTGACAAAATTCCATTGCTTGAAGAGGTTCCTTTGGGAGTCGAACACTTAAGGCAACTTCAATACTTGAGAATTTTAAATCTTAGCGATAAACTGAAAATCAAATTAGTTGAGGAAGACTTTAGAGGAAATCAAGAGTATGTCCGAGTTGCTCACATACCTCAACTCGAAATTTCGTACCACAAGGACGATGGTGAATTTGTCAGGCCGCACCCTATCCCCACATTCAAAAGGCCTTAGTTCAGACGTCAGAGGTTGCTACTGGTATGATAAGTATTTTCCATCTTTCGTTATTTTTTCTTGGATTATGTTTCTTGGTTTCATAATTTTTGCTACCCTTTCTTAACAACGTCATATTTTGTAACCTGAAAATGGATGCCACTTGTTAAAATATCAGAACTTGAAAAAGTTGAGACTTTTGGAGAAATTTAGTGTTAAGAAACTTTGATTTTACTGCGGCAATGGCTCATTGTTTCCTAAACTATGCAATGCATTGCTTATATTGATTTTTCACCAGCCCTAGCTTGCATTTTGATATTATTTGAGAAAACACACAGAGAACTGGATGATCCACACATAAAGTTTCGATTTCAGAACTCATGCCTAGCAAAAAAAAAAAAAAAAACTTTCGCAGCACATTATGTGGTACTGGAGCATAGGTGTACATGAACAATTAACAAAAAGATTAAGGGTACAGTAACACTTTTCACTTTTCTTATTTTACTATTTTTCATTCTCGATTGTAACCGACACTATAGTGTCATTGTTACCATTACTGAAGGTTTGATGTTTATATTTTAAATGACAAAATATTGGAAAATACCATTATTTCAAGACTTGTGAAAAGTGTTCATAATATAATTTTGATTAAATGTTGTATTTTTCAATTAAAACATAATGTACGTAATATATGAAATCGTCTAACCATAAGTTTATAGTAGAACTTATTTCTCACCTGTTTATTATTATAGTTTGTTTGTTTGTAATTGTTTTCTAACTCAATTAATTCATTTACAATATTTAAATAAAATAATAAAATTAGTAAACGAATAAAACTAAAATAAAATAGAACTAATCACACAAAAAGTTATGCTAACTATAAACAATTATTATACAATTATTTACAGTACCCCCATGCTTGTTTTTGTAAATATGAGAAAAGTTCAAATCTCCTATAATTACCACCCATTATCCCACGTTTATGGTTCAATTCCATTAATTTTGCATCCATTCTCCGCATATAAATACCCAGTTTATCTGATTTTAACCTTATTTTTTTTAACTGGAGGGGAATGGCAAAAGCTGGATCATCCTTTTGTTAGATGGACACGCAGGAACAATTTGATTGTAACTTGATGATCATCAGTACGTTACAACTCCTTTTAATTTTTAGAAACAATTTTATTTTTACATTTTGTACGTAAATGTGCAACTAATGATTTCTATGTTCATGATTATTGCAGGCATGTTCAGAGACATTTGTTGGTCCATGAAATCACTAAAATTTGATACAATTTATAGTTTACTTTGAAATCAAAGTATATGTTTTTTTTTTTGGAAGGACTAGTTGCATAAAGTAGTTTAGATAAAATTTGTGTTTATATTCGAAAAGGAATAAATGTACATTTTAGAAGCAATGGTTGTGCATTTTAACATTAATATATGTGCATTTTCAACATTGTTATTTATTTATCTACTAGTATTAAATGTTTGAATTAATTATGGTCCCATAAAAGTTCAGATCATTTTCTTTTAGTTCCACAAAAACATTTCGTTTCTATTTGGTCCCATAAAAGTTATTATTGGTTCTATTTGGTCCTTTTGTTAGTCACCTAACGGAATTTCTTAAATAAATTACACAAATACCCTCTATTTCTATTAAAATATCAAGTTAGCAATGTAGTTTTTGAAACATTTAAATAAGTAATTGGTCTAACAACCTTTATTTTTATTTTCATACACACAAGTCCTAATTTATTTTAAATATAATTGATTTAATTTCAACATCAATCACATTCATTTTTTTTTGTCCCTCACTATATCCACTCATGTACAATCACACGTAATTTGAATAATTTTAGGTGCTCTCTATGAGATTGAATGTGACATATGAGAATATAAAGAGATTCTTTATAAAAATTAAATTTAATATATATTTTGTTCTTATTTATCGTTTCTATTAGCATTTTTATTAGGGTTATTAGAGTAGTCTCTTGTTTTAACCATAAATTTTAGTTTTGTTCTTATTTGAGGTATACTTTTATTAATTAATTCGCTAGATTAATTTTAATAAAATTTAATTTTGCTAAATAAAAAATAAATTAATTATCCTAATTAAAAATCATTTTTTGTTGTTAGTTAACTTATGTGTTTCAAAAATTACAAGATGAATTTGATATTTTAATAGAAACAGAGAGTATTTGTGCAATTTATTTAAAAAATTCCGTTAGTCAACACTACTATTTCTTAGTTGACTAACCAAAGGTCCAAATAGAACAAATAATAACTTTTATGAGACCAAATAGAAACGAAAAATTTTAATGGGACTAAAAGAAAACGCTTTGAACTTTTATGGGACCATTAGGGTAAATAATTCTAATGTTTTAGGATGGTGGCCAATTTAACATACGAGAATGTATATTTAGATGGGTGCATGAATATTACTTAGAGTATAATAGTTCATTCAGTAAAAGTAAACTTATTTTCAATATTACCTTTTTAATGCACTTTTAATATTAACTGATTGCACAATATTCAGAACTACAATGCACATTTTATAAGAGAATAGTCACGTCAATTAGAGCGAACACAACAACTTATTTTCAAAATGTACTTCTAACATAAATAGAGTGCACAAATTGATGATTTGACTTGCATTTGAATGAAAGAAATAAAAGAATTATATTTCAAATGCACTTGTAGCATCAAACATAAATATTTCGAATGCACAATGCATAAAAAAATAACAGTAATCAACACAATGGGAATATTTATGAATGAATGAACTTTTACTCATCAAACATCAATAAGATTTGAGTAAGTTGATAGTTTATCGTGGCAATTAAACAAAACCCAGGGGAATACTTTTATTTAGAAGTGGTACATTGCAATATTGGAGTAATGTTTTCAACCTCTTTTTATACCAAATAATATAAATCCAGTTAGTGCCCAATTAAACAGCCTAAATAGACAAAATTTTATATCAAGAAGAATGGCTGCCAAATGAACTTCAAGCCGAATAACTTTACGTTAGTAAATAGAATATTTACTGAATATTAGTTAGCATATTTAGAATATATTCTTTCTGTATTCATTCATATAAATAGAGGTCTGTACATATTGATGTTTGATGAGTAAAAGTTTATTGCGCTTTTGAAAATTTTAGGATGAATACATGATTCTATTTCCTTGCTTAATCACACAGGTGGATTTTCGGCATACATGCTTTCAAAATTGAACTCCATCAGACATTGTTCAGCTCGGTCGCGTTGCCATAAAATTAAGGAATATCAAAACCAAACTCAAAACTATTTCTGAAGCTCGTATTAGCTATGAGTCAAAATCCCCTACTAAGATGATCCTAACACAACCTCCCACAAAATATTCTTGGAGATCCTATAAAGATGATGAAGCACTTTATGAAAAAGAATCTCAATTGGTGGGCATTGAAAGACCAAAGAAGGATCTCATTTGTCTTCTTATTCGAGATGACTCTCACTTCCATGTAATTGCCATTTTTGGTATGGGAGGATTAGGGAAAACCACTTTAGCAAAAAGAATTTACGATGATGTTCTTGTCAAAAGTCGCTTCCAAATGCGTGCTTGGATTGCTGTCTCTCAAACCTATGACATGGAGAAAGTCCTTAAAAGCATAATCACAGAATTGTGTGATAGTTCTAACACACCATATCCATCGGGGTTGGAGTCGATGGATACTAATAGATTGAAACAACGTGTGCAAAACATCCTCGAACAGGGGAGGTATTTGATTGTGTTAGATGATGTTTGGGATGAGAGTTTTTGGGATGCATTAAAGTTTGCACTCCCTGAAAATAGCTACAGGGGTAATCATGTCTTGCTGACAACCAGAAATTTTCAAGTGGCTTCTACCTCATGTAGTGCCTTTAACGGCTACATTTACAGAATGAAACCACTAGGTTTTGAAGAGTCATGGAATCTAATTTGCCACAAAGCTTTCAAAGATAAATCATGTCCTGCCCACCTGAAGAAAGTTGTAGAGGGTATAATGGTTAAGTGTGGAGGCTTACCTTTGGCGATTGTGGCCATTGGTGGGGTATTGGCATCCAAGGACATACGAAGATTAGATCTATGGGAACTAACTCTAAGTCGACTTGGGAATGAATCTGAGGGCACTGGAAAACTGGAAATGGCTAAGAGAATATTGCGCTTAAGTTATGAGGATTTACCTCCTTATTTGAAGTCTTGTTTCTTATACATGGTTATTTATCGTGAAGATGAATCCATAGGCTGCACTTATCTAATTGAAAAATGGATGGCTGAGAAGTTTGTGGAACAAATAGCAGGGTTGGATAACGAGGAAGTTGCACAAGCCTATCTCATTGAACTTTCTAACAGGAGCTTGATTAATGTAACTGATTTTGATTCAAAAGGATCACCTCTATTTTTCCAAATACATGATCTTGTGAGAGAACTTATCATATACGAAACAAGGGAAATAAACTTGATAACCGTAGTTGATAACTCACAACATATAGGATTAATGTGGCCTCATGAGAAAGTGGTACGACGGTTGTGTTTGCGTGGGGACAATGTCCTACGGGAATGTGTCAACCAAGAAAGCTATCACCATTTTAGAAAATTGAGGTCCATTATGATAAGAGATAGCCATGAACCGCTTACAAGGGCCATGTCTGCTCAAGTTCTTTCAAGCAAGTTCTTAAGAGTGTTTCTTATGGATGGCGTGCTTTTAGATAAAATTCCAAAAGAGGTTTTCAAATTGTTTCACCTTACACATTTGATTCTACGCCATTCAAATGTAAAAAAGGTTCCAAAATCCATCAAACGGCTTCCAAATCTAGAGACATTAGATCTAACTTACACAAAAGTGAGGAAATTACCTAAACAAGTCCAAAACCTGCGGAAACTTGAGGTAATTTCTGTAAGTAATAGACAATTTAGAACTGTATTAGCAATTCGGAATGGATCCAAAGCTCCAGGCAACCTGGGAAAGCTATCCACTATAATGCCAAATGGATTCAAAGCTCCATGCAACCTTGGAAAGCTATCAAAGTTACGTGTGTTGCAAGACATAGATGTTTCAGACACTGCAAAGACTAAAATTGTCATTGATATAGGAAAGTTAAGCCATCTAAAAGCGTTAGGCGTTACAAATTTGAGAAGAGAAGATGGAAAAGATCTTTGCTCAACGCTTGAAATGCTTCCAAAGCTACGACACCTTCATATTTGTTCATTTTTGGATCATCATTGTGCCGACAATGTAACCTTATTGGATTTGAATCATCCTATTGATGTTGAATCTCTTCAACATCTTTACAATCTAAATTTATTGGGCCGCTTGGAAAAAGTGCCATCTTGGGTTCTAAATCTTCCCAATTTGATTGAATTACATTTGTGGTTGAGTTCATTAAATGATGATCCACTTGAGACAATCCAGCTTCTGCCTAATTTGATGTATTTATTCATGCTCAAAGCCTATCAAGGAGAAATTTTATGTTTCAAAGCTGGTTGTTTTCTAAAACTCAAAAGTTTAATAATACAAAATATGGAAGGATTGAGATGGGTGAGAGTTGAAGAAGGTGCAATGCCTCGTATCCGTAAAAGGAAGGATTGAGATGGGTGAGAGTTGAAGAAGGTGCAATGCCTCGTATCCGTAAAATGACCCTTGACCAACTTCCATTGCTTGAAGAGGTACCTTTGGGAGTCGAACACTTAAGGCAACTTCAATACTTGGGAATTTTAAATCTTGGCGATAAACTGAGAATCAAATTAGTTGAGGAAGACTTTAGAGGAAGTCAAGAGTATGTCCGAGTTGCTCACATACCTCAACTCGCAATTTCGTACCACAAGGACGATGGTGAGTTTGTCAGGCAGCACCCTATCCCCACATTCAAAAGGCCTTAGTTCAGACTTCAGAGGTTGCTACTGGTATGATAAGTATTTTCCATCTTTCGTTATTTTTGCTTGGATTATGTTTCTTGGTTTCACTATTTTTGCTTCCCTTTGATAACGCTTGTTAAAATGGATGCCACTTGTTAAAATATCAGAACTTGAAAAGTTTGAGACTTTTGGAAAATCTAGTGTTAAGAAACTCTGATTTTACTGCAACAATGGCTAATTGTTTCCTAAATGATGTAATGTATTGTTTATATTGATTTTTCACCAGCCTTGTTTGCATTTTGATATTATTTGAGAAAACATACATTATCTTGTGTTAATACAGAAAGAACTTGATGATCCACATGCATTGATACATAAAGATATCAAAGTGACTGCAAATCAACGATATTTGAAAGATTTTTCTAAGCATTGTGAGAGCAATGAAGCTTAGGAAGAAGAAGCTTGGAGTTCAGTTGGCAGCCATCTCCTTGACATTAAATTTTGTCTAGTAAGGCTGCTTTAATGGAATGATCACTCAATTTATTTATTGGTATGAGGAAAATTGTTGAAAATGTCAACGATAAAGTTAAATAGCCCTTGTTATGACATCAAAAAAATCTTTGGAACTTTTGTGGTCACAATGGCCTTCCTATAGAACATGTAAAGGGGGAAATGCTCTTGGAATATTACAAAATATAAATATAGTGAAATATGGAAGAGTTTCAAAATTGAAAATTTTGTAGGATTGGTAATTTTTTTTAATTAATTACCAAAAGCTACGAATTCGAAGCATATGGAGCCCGTATAAAGTTTTGATTTCAGAACTTATGCCTGACAAAAAAAAAAACCTTTCGCAACACATTTCAAATTCAGGTGTACATGAATAATTAAGGAAAAATATCCATGAAAGGCGTTTTAAGAAGATAAATTCTTACTTAGCGTGTAAAAGTTTCATAAATCTTATTAAGGGCCCCTATTAGGAATTTAACTTCTTAACAAATAATTCAAGAGTACAGTAACAATTTTCACCTTTCTAATTTTATTATTTTTCATTCTCGATGGTAGCCGACACTAGTATGTCATTTTTACCGTTAGTGAAAATTTGATGTTTATATTTTAAATGACAAAATCTTGGAAAAATAAAATTATTTAAAGAATGGTGAAATAGGTTCATAATACAATTTTGATTCAAATTTTTATTTTTCAATTCAAACATTGAACATATTAGTATGTGAAACCGTCAAACCATAAACTTATAGTAGAACTGATTTCTCACGTGTTTTGGTATAAAATATTTTGTACGATGACATTGCTACTATAAATAAATTGTTTTGTATAATCATACCAAATTGGTTGGGGTGAAATTTCTAAAATAACCTTCTATAAGCATATTTGTATTCTATTTATTTGGAAAATTTAATTGTATACAACAAACAACTAAGCGTAAATTTACAATTCTGCCCATTTTACACACGAAAACTGAAGTGAATTGGCTTTATACATGTACTATTAATATGGTAATAAACTATGGCAATCATTAAGCTTTACAAATTTAGAGATTAATCAAATCAACTTACATAGCCATTCTATACACCATACAAATTCACATGTTTCTCTTCATCTAATTTTCCAGGTTTCTCTTCATCTCATTGTTGTTTTGTAAGGTTTACTTCAATTTTCATTCCTCGTTTTCATGATGTTGGAACATCGACTTCCACAAATTAGCCAATCAAAACGCGGACCTTTCAGCACCGAGTGCGAGGGTTTCTTCCAGAAGACGACAGTAGTCGTCGGCGTGTTCCTGCTTGTGGTTTCACTCGCCGGCGTGATCGGCGAGTGCTGTGGTGTCCGGTGGTTGTACCTGGTGGTCGGCGTCTCGTGGTTGTACCTGGTGGTCATGTTCCTGCTGATCATCCTGCTCATATGCTTCGGGAGCTTCGGCTTCGTTGTGACGAATAAAGGCGCAGACGAAGCTTTGTCCGGGAAAGGGTATAAGGAGTATAGGCTTGGGGATTACCCCAATTGGTTACAGAAGAGGGTCAATGAAAGCAAGAACTGGGCTAAGATTCAGAGTTGCCTTCAGGATGCTAAGATTTTCCAGACTCTCGTTGAGGCCAATTCTGCTGATTAGGCTGGTAATTTGGAGGCAAAGAAGGACGTGGAAGGGCGTGGAAGGGCCATACACTTTGTCCCATCATGGAGTGGTGGAGATATCGATCATGGTGACGAGAGTGCTGAAACTCAGGTGGAGACTGGCAATGAAGCCCAATCCCGCCATGATCTATGAGTCGATGCAGCTGGAACCATTTGGAAGGCCTAATTCCATGGAAAGATGCCCAGATGGTTCAGAATAGGCACACTAATATGTTCCTTAGTTTGTTATTTTGTTTTGGTGTTGGACTTTTGTTTCAGTTTTTTATTTTATTGCAAATAACCGGCGAAGATCTACAGCTCGCTGAGGTAGGAACTGATGCCCGAGGACCTCCCGAAGGCATCTCATGGGAGCAAGAAGATGAGGAACCCCACTGGAAGCCTTTCGCTGTAAGGAAAGTTTGTCCAAACGAGACAATGTCTACTGTGACATCATCGGAGTTAGGGATTAGTACTTTTACGGGACCATGTTAGTCACCTTGGACTTCATTATGTTATTTAACTCAATCTCTAGTGTCGCTCACGGAGTCTAACCTCCTACTAGAGGGAGTTTTACCTACCCATGTTCAATCGCAACTGGACGATTTTCAGTAAATTCTGAAAGCAATAAATATTTACCTTCAAAAAGAATAAATTAAAATGGATGATTTAGTCAAATTTGAAACTTGAGGATAACAAAACGTGATACGAGTATTATGACGCAGTTGGCCTGAAAACTGCCTTATCCCGCCGTTTAATGGCGTCAATACTACCCGCCGTTTCTTCAAGAATTTGGCGCCTAAATCTTGCTCACAAGCCCTTCCTGTTCTCGCAACTTAAAGCATCCAGACCAAGAATGAATCCTATGTTCTCTTCCTCACTCAATTACAGTGGACCCCTTTTGTGTTCATCCAATTCCAGCCCCACAACAATTCAAAATGATGATATACTCATGTTGGGCATTGAAACCAGCTGTGACGATACCGCTGCTGCTGTTGTAAGTCATCAAGATTTCTTTTTTTGATTCAAAGTTGCATTCTTGCTGATTTTCGGTATTGATTGTGTTTAGGTCATTTGTTGTTTGGGATATTTTTAGGTCAGAGGAAACGGTGAAATTTTGAGCCAAGTCGTGTCATCGCAGGTACCGCTTTATGAAATGCAATGTAGAACTAGAATCAATGTTTTCTTAAGTTGACATTGCATTCTGTTGTTTGTTTTGGTTTAACTGTACAAAGGCCGATTTGCTTGCTCTTTATGGAGGAGTTGCTCCTAAAATGGCTCAAGAAGCACATTCACGCGTTATTGATCAGGTATACAAACTGGACTGATTTTGCTTTGTATAATTGCGATGCCTCCCTAATTCGCACACCTGTCCATTGTTTTGTCATTCGCTTTCTGTGGGATGGTGTTCACTTAAAATGGATTTCCTTGTGAACTACTGTATAGAATCTGTGCGCTAGCATCCGCTTTCTTGTTTAATTGAATGTTTCATTTTGGGTAGACAACTTTCTGTGAACTAGATAGAAGTAGTGACTAGATAGGGTTTAGGTTTGTTTCTCATGTTATACAGGTTAAAATTAAGATTGGTAATTTGGTCTATTCATGTGCTACAACTTCTTACTCCTCCATGCTCCTGCTTCGCAAGGTTATGTTTACAAGTTACCGTGAAACTCTGGTCGATGTCGGCCAATGCTGAAATAATTTAGGCTTTAATATATGTGCTTGATCTATACGGCATTCTAAGAAGATAAACTAATGACCAAATTATCCAATTACCTGTAACTTCATGCGAATAATTTTACCTTTTAGCCTTTTGAAATCATTAGGATGTAGTTGATGTTGGAGCGTAGAACTATCATATTTGGATAGAAAGTTAATATGTCTTGTCGCAGGTGGTACAAGAAGCCTTAGATAAAGCTAAAGTAACGGGGAGAGATCTTTCTGCAGTTGCAGTCACTATTGGTCCTGGTTTAAGCCTTTGTCTTCATGGTAACTAATTTTGCAGCCTTTATTTGCTCTTATTCATTATGAAACATCTCAATTTATGGATGATGCTGGGATGATGTAATGCTTTTAGTTTTTTTTTTGGCTGCTTCAAAAAGTGTGTTGCAATGAACCTAAGGCTTTTGTTGGCAAAATAATATCAAAATGTGAAATTATCAAACTCTCATTCTTCAGTTTACATGTAGTTGGTGTACAAAAGGCTCGTAAAATTGCAGGCAGCTATAATCTACCCATGGTGGGTGTGCACCACATGGAGGCTCACGCATTAGTAGCCAGGTAATACACTTGTTAAATCTTTCCACGGTCAATTTCTAATGTTTTTCATTTGACCACGAAAACTTCCGACCACAGTAATTTTTTATGTTTTGGATTTGCGCAATAATGTCATGATTAGCCTTCATATATTAGAAAATATCTATCTTCTACTTGTAGAATTTATATGACCGCGAGCACTAGAAACAAAGCCAGTAGCATATTATCAACATATAGCCACTGCAACGTAGATTATGTTGACAATCTTCTGTTGATTATCTAAATAATTAGAGTGGAATATGTGTATCTCTTTTTCTTGTATTAATATATGCTAAATTGTTAAGTTCGTGGAAAGTTCGTGGAATTGAGTATTGTTTGTGCTAATATTTTTTTTTACATTTATTTTCTACTTACTAGGTTAGCAGAAAAGCAGTTGCAATTCCCATTTATGGCCCTGCTTATCTCAGGTATGAGAAAACATACATACATGTTATAACTTGCCTATTTTGCTCTTTCAAAAGAAACACAGTCCTTGATACTTGATTTAAATACTTCAATTGATGTTTGTTCATTTCTTAGTTTAGTTCAGAGAGATACCAATAATTGACTGTGCTCACACCTGAAGTGTAAAACTTTTTGGCTTAATGTGTTTACTGAATTTAAACACACTCATGGGGGGGTGAACATTAACTTTTCTTGTCATCAGGGGGACACAATCTTGTAGTTCTTGCCCGTGATCTTGGCTACTATGTACAACTGGGAACCACAGTTGATGATGCGATTGGTGAAGCATATGACAAAACGGCCAAATGGCTTGGGCTTGATTTGAGGAGGAGTGGGGGCCCTGCCATTGAGGAGTTAGCTCTGGAAGGAGATGCAAACGCCATCAAATTCACTGTATGTTTGGTAAACTTTACAATAAGTGTCTTCTGCACTGTCTAGATTATATTGACTGTCTGTCTGATTCCATTGGGTATAAGTCTGAAAGGAGCTGTTTTTCTAGGTCCCAATGAAACAGCACAAAGACTGCAACTTTTCATTTGCAGGGCTTAAAAATCAAGTGAGACTGGCAATTGAAGCTCAGAATGTGTAGGTGCTTTTAACAGTAATGCTTTAAAGTCGTTACCTATTTATGCAACTTCTAGACTCTGGACCAATACCTTTTTTTCCGTAAGCAGTTAGGCTGATCCATGGATTGCACATCTGCTTTCATTTTCTTCAGTTTATCTGACCATGGTTTATTTTCTACTGTGCAGTACTCCTGAAATCCCACTCTCTTTAGCTAGCAGTGAAGAGAGAAGTGCACGGGCAAATATTGCTGCCTCCTTTCAGGTGATACGTGCTGTCTGTTTGTTAGGTTTCCTTTTCCAGCTTTTCCTTTTTACTAAAACTTTTCAGCAAAAATTGAAATGATTAAATATTGCACATTCACCATAACCCAATTGTATATATCTAATCTCAAAGATGAATCCTCTTTAGTTACCATTGGCTGAATTTTCCTTAAATTTAAGACTTTGGTCCGTGCAGCGAGTTGCAGTCTTGCATTTAGAGGAGAAATGCCAGCGAGCAATTGAATGGGCATTCAGGATTGAGCCTTCTGTAAAATATATGGTTTGTCACTGTTTTGGTTGCCATTAGGACATATTATCTTGGTCTGTTATTTAGTCAGTTTGTTTCTATCTTTCCCTAGTGTAGGTAGCCTCAGGAGGTGTTGCTTCAAACAAGTACGTGAGGTCCCGCCTTAAGGAGATGGTAGAAAAGAATGGCCTGCAACTCGTATGCCCTCCTCCAAGCCTCTGCACTGATAATGGTATAGCATCTTTTTCTCACACCATTTAACCTTTACGTGATGTTGGTATTTAACATGAACTTAAAACGACTCACAATTCTGAGCTCAAAACCACTTCCTTGTTGCTTAAAAGGTGTAATGATTGCATGGACTGGGATTGAGCATTTCCGGGTTGGAAGATTTGATCCTCCTCCTCCTGCCAATGAACCTGAGGATGTCGTGGTTTGTCTTTTTAGCATATTGATCCATCTTTTTCAATTCTCTTGTTTATGATGACATCTATCTCATGTAAGCTATGCATGCTTCTTCCAGGTTGATCTGAGACCAAGGTGGCCTTTAGGCGAGGAATACGCAGAAGGTAGAAGTGTAGCCCGGTCGATAAAAAGAGCTCGGGTTCATCCATCGCTAACTTCCATCATTCAAGAATCTCTGCAACAGCCAAAACACGTGATTTAAAGGCGTTGTTCACTTTCTTGATCTGCATAGTGGTGTATATATGAGGGAACCTTTTCTCTGGATGGATAGCTTCTTGAGTTCATGTTCTGATACTGAATTCGGTCCTTGAGAAATGCTGCCTATTGTGCTTGATTAAGCTGTTCACTCCTTTTGAGAGTTAGAATGCAATATTCCTTGTTCTAGTTAAAGTTGTTGATATGAAAAATATAAGTTATTTATTTATATGATTAAAAATAATCAAAAGCTGATACTTCCTCTGTTTTATTTAATATTTAGGACACACTTGCTTTCATCACAAGAATTAATGAAATTGAAAATGAGTGAAGGTAATAGAGAATGGAAAATTGTCCAAAAAAAGCAGATAATTGATTTGAGATAAAAGAAAACTAATTAGTTTTAAGCTTTTAAATAGGTCTAGTGTTATAATTTGGGCTGCACTCTCAGAAAAAGCGCCAAAAATCCCAAACGAAATACAGAAGACGCGCGCAGAGCTTGGGATCGGAGGCCGGAGGAGCAATGGAGGTAGCAAGTCTGCCAATATCAGCTTCCCAGAGAGCCAAATTGATATCCGCCGGTTATACCTCCATCTCCTCTTTATCCTCCGTCACGCCGTCCCAACTCGCCGGAGGTAATTTTTCCGGATTCATAACGTGGTTGTGTTTTCGAATTATTGAAATGGGTTTTTGAAAAAGTTCAATTCTTTGCTTAGATTTGGGAGTTTCTGAGAACGAGGCAATTGGGATTCTGAAAGTTGTGTCACAAAGGGGCGGAGTGGAGAGATTTCGCGATACTCATCATGCTATTGTCAATGGTAATTGTGTGTGTGTGAATTGTTGTTTTTTGCTAATATTATATTTTGCAGGACTAGCATTTCATCCTTTGTAGTTGCAATCATGTTTTCATAGTGCAATATATATGCAGTAGTAAATAGCTTTTTAGGTCTTGCACCAGCAATGCTTACAAAGGAGTGGTTCTTAACTAGCTCCTTTTTCTTAATCGTTTTTTTGGCTTTTGGCTTCTAATTCTTTCAAACGAACAAAAAATTGCGTCGCTGTTGGCTTTTTGAATGGCTGAGAAACCATCTTTTTTCGTCCAACTACATTAATATCAAGTTTTTTGGTTGGTTTTTGGCTTTTCAGTTCCAAATTTCTACTAAACCGCCTACATACCAAGCAAGTTTTAAATATTCCGTACATTAGCTAGTCAAATAATTCAAATGAAATTACCACCAAGTAACATGCCCAAAGTTTCTGTAGAAACCATTTTAGGAGATGTTGTGTAAGCTTTTCTTCCTGTTATTTATGCATTTTGACTCTACTGAATGTCGGAATTTTGTTTTGCTTGATAGGAGCACAAACTGCGTGGGATATGTTGCATGAGGAGGAAGCATGTAGGCGTATTACCACCTCCTGTTCTGATTTGGATGACATCCTTGGTGGAGGAATATGTTGCAAAGAAGTCACTGAAATCGGTCAGTGTTCTGTATTGTCATTTGTCAGTTAGTTTCAAGCATCAATTCAACATGACATAAGTATTGTAACTTGAGTGTCTAGTCAATTTGATTTAGTTAGTATAAGAAGTGCTCATGGCCTCAAAATTATACCAGGTGGAGTACCAGGAATTGGTAAAACACAACTCGGGTAACAATTTCTACTCTAGCTTACTGATGTTTCATCAATGCCTTCTGTTTATTTTTCGTTGTGTTTCATCAATGCTCTGCCTGCAGAATTCAGCTTGCCATCAACGTCCAAATTCCAGGTGGTTATGGTGGTCTTGAAGGGAAAGCCATCTATATAGGTAACTCTTGAGGCATAATAGTATAATGCTTCATGATGTTTGATTTTTATTTTATTATCTCCAATTTACGAATTTGATATATCGTGATTATCAGACACGGAAGGAAGCTTCATGGTGGAACGTGTTTCACAAATTGCTGAAGCATGCATCAAGGACATGCAAGAATATGATAACTTTCTCCGGAAGGATTTGCCACCCCGTGAAGTTAAATTCAAGCCAAGTGATTTCCTCGCCAACATATACTACTTCCGCGTTTGTAGTTACACTGAACAAATTGCAGTGACAAACTACCTGGAGAAGTTCATCTCAGAGCATAATGATGTAAATGCAGCATTTCATTTTGCTCCCTAATTACACTGGGGTGATGATGATGATGGTGGTGGTAATAATCTGAACTTCTCTGTTGTCATAGGTAAAGGTTGTTATTGTTGACAGCATAACCTTCCACTTCCGTCAAGATTTTGATGACATGGCTCTCAGAACTCGACTCCTTGGTGGATTGGCCTTGAAGTTGATGAAACTTGCAAAGAAGTTTAGTTTGGCAGTAAGCTTTTGTCTTTTAATGTTTTTGGTTTTCCTGTTTCAAACCTCGCAATCTAAGAGCTTGCGAACATGTTTTGCAGGTTGTTTTATTGAATCAAGTTACCACAAAGTATATAGGTGGTTCATTTCAGTTAACTCTTGCCCTAGGTAAGATCACCTTATCATCTGTCTTTCTGAAAAACTATTTTCCCTTCTTATGTGTCCATTTCCAACTCCTGATCATCTTCATTTACAGGCGATAGTTGGTCGCACAATTGCACTAACCGAATCATCCTGTACTGGAATGGCAACGAACGTTGTGCACGTATCGATAAGTCGCCCTCTCTCCCAGAAGCATCCACGCCGTATTCCGTAACAGGAGAAGGGATCCGAAATTCAGCTTCAAGTTTTAAACGCGCCAGAACGGTGTAAAAACCTAGGACTGGACTGTGGAGTGCTTTTTTCTGCTTGGAGCATCGTCATTGCAGGAAGCTTATAGGCTGTCAGAAGTTTTGAGTGCATTTTCATTGTATCAGCTCAAACATTGAGCTTTTATTTTGTTTTGTTGATACTCAACAATCAACATATATCTCAGCTACTAAAAAAAGGAAAAGGAGCATATATATATACACACATAAGTTTCTATCTAGACTTTTAGCTATTTTGTTTTCCTCCTCGTTCAAGATGGAATGAGATACCTTTAATACACTATACTCTTAGTTTAGTTGAATTTAATGCCCTTTTTATAATATGGCCTTTGCATAACTAAATATTTTTACATAATAATCTTCTTCAAAAAAAAAATTACATAATCAATTATTGAGAAATTGTCCTATAAATAGGAAGACAAGGAGTCTTATAAACCTATAACTAGTACAATGCAAATAAGATCAAAATTAAAATACTAGTTTTTATGTGCTCAATTCTTCTCATTTCTTTTTCCATTTTGCCGCCATGAATGATGTTGTACGATTGATGACCTAAACTTCACTTCGGTGACTCAAACATCTGGTACTCGATGAAACATCTCGAAGATTATATACAAATTATACTACAAACCATGCAAATAATATGACCCAAACTAATATAATGGAATAAACTGAAGTAAATATAAATATATTTAACTGAATTGAACTAGATCATTTTAAAATTTACTATAATGTATCATTGTCATGATGTCATCTATTGTAAAAAGGTAAAATTTAATTTTAAAAATTATTTAATTGAACTGAACTGAAAAAAAGCATAAATATATTCAACTGAACTAAACTATATCTACGGGCTAAGTTTTTTTTTTTTTTGTAAAACTATAATCAAAGTTTTAAAAAAAAACAATCAAAGTTGATTTCAGTTCTATTCAATCTTTACCGTTCATTACTTTGCGGGGCCCCTACTATATAAACTTCTAGTCATCGGACCATGGCCGAGCAGCGCCAGTCTGTTCCACCGGCGGAGCGATTTCAGTAAAGCCTTGTTCGGATTCTTATTCGGTTGCGGTGGCCTCGGTTCAGGTGCGGTATTCATCTAATTTCTTTTCGATTGGGCTATGGATTGATTGTGTTCTACGACTCTCCGTTTTAGTATTAGCGGATTAAGCTTGTTGTAGCTGCTAAAGAACCCAAGCAGAAAGGATTGAATTACGAGGTTTTCAGCATGGATTCTTCGGTTCTTTTAGTTTTACCTTTATTGTTTTCCAGTTTATCATGGAATGTTAACATAAGCAAAATTTTGGATAGAAATTTATTAGGTCATATATGATTTATAAATCTTGAAACTTGTAATTGCAATGCTTGATCAAGATATTTTTTAACTGTCATATATCAAAGGATTGCAATGCTTGTTTTCCAGTTTATCATGGATTCTTTGTGAAGATACGCTGCTTTGATATGTTAAAAACAGGAAGTACTTTGTGATCTAATGCATTTGATAGTTGATGATTAGAAACAAAAACAATGATAGCTAAGGTTTCTCTGACGGTAATTGATGTTTAGTGCTTTGATCTCCAGTCAAATCTTCCCGGTAATGGCACTGTTCCTGGACCATCATTTTTTCTCTGGATGAATTGTCATCCATTGTAGATTTAATTGTTCTTTTATTTCACTTATCTAGACTGATGATGATATGTTTTGCCCAGTTTTAACTAGTTGTGGCTAATGTTTAGTTACAGTAGGATATTATTTAAGCTTTTTTATAAATATTTGTAGTCATGTAGTGTAGAATTTCCAGTTTATGTGCTGAATTTAAAACATTGAGGTGATGCTAGTGAGCTTACATTTCGTATAGCTGCTGGCACCAAGTTATGAATCTGGTTTTATCTGTTGCATCCCGATGATAAGGTGTGAAGTTTAAATAATTCCCTTATAGATAATATTCTACAGGAAGGTCTACTTTCTGCAAAAGAAGTTTTTCTTTTTAGTGTAGAATAGTTGTATTTTGACCGACGGAGATGACAAATGAGGTTTAGGTCACTGTAATCTATGCAGAATGTTTCTCCAGAATGGACTATAATCTATGCATTCTCTATAATTAAATGCAGATTTTAAGTTGAATATCATCATAATTTCTTGAATGAGTTGTTAAAGAATGTGGAATTGTAAATTTTTGCAATGGTTATGAATTTGTAATTCAGGTAGTTCTGAGCGTTATAGTGTCGGGTTTCAACTCATAGATTCCTTATTTCAGCTGGTTCATACTCCAAACCCAGTTTGAGGAAGTTCAGAGGAGAAAGAGAAATAATGCAGAAATTGGGTGAATTCAAGCTGCCTCATTTCTTTAACTACCCTCCTTATTTTACGTAATTACTTGACTCCCTCTCATGTATTCATTTATGGCTCTTTTCTTTGTGCATGCAATGTATCTCTTCTCTTGTTCCTTTTTATCTCTTGGAAAAGATTTTGATTTTTGTTGAGTTTCCATAACCGATCAGGCTGTTCTTGAATCCAACTTAGCAGCTCCCCTAGTGTATAACTCTGTAAACAGACCTATTATGCGAAGATTTAAATAAATATCTTATAAAGTGTTTTAAGGAAATGCTGCATGTAACATTTGCTTCGATTCTGCTTCTTTCCTTTATAATGTCCATGTTTCATGTAGTAGTAATTTTATGAATACACGATCATTATATATAGTTGACTATTGTGGGAAATGGAGGATTCCTTTATCACTTGATTGTTGTAATGTTTTGGTTTTGAAATTTTTTTGTTCGTTTTCAATATCTTTCAGCTTACAGCCAGTAAGGGAGAGTAGAGAGAAACAGGTACTACTATGGAAAAAGTTGATTGTCGAGTATTGTAAAGCTCAGAGGATTTTTTATGTTGGACTAGAGGAAGATTTCCCGCTATTCAGTAATCCTGTAATTGAGAGTATGTTGTTGCTCCCTTCTCATGCATTGTGGGACATTTATGTTTCCTAAATACCCACTAATTTTTTAAAATGTTCGCAAACATTAGAATATTATTACTTCAATGTCTACCTCGTTTGAGTCTCAGCTATTGAGTTAGAAGTGCTGTATAGGGTTTTATAATTCAAGGTTTGAGTTAAGATGCAGTCTTCAATGCCATTTATTTGTCTGAGTTTTTATGGTGCAGGATCTCTTAATCACGAAGCAAGAGTGGCTTTTCTCTCAGCCCTTGTATCAGATGGTCTGTTTACTGTGAAACTTTTCTGATTCCTGATTTTCTTGAAATCTTTATTTGTCGAAGCTTAAGCATTCATGCCCTTCTAATACTCACATAACAGGGCGTGCAGAATGGACTGACAAAGGCCACAAGAAGTGCCTGATCCTTTGGCATCAGATTCGGGAATGGGCTGATTTGATTGTGGAATATGTGAGTTCCAAGTTCTATCTAAATAAAATGCACATCTTTTATATGAATAGTATATGACGCTTCTTTTCCATGCATGTTATCAGGTAACGGAGAACGGCCTGGGAGACAATATCATGACCCTTGAAGAAATACGAACTGGGGTGGAATCCAGAGGTACTGGTGAGTAAATTTCCGGAAACAAATACTGTAATATATGTTCAATCTTCATTAGATTGGGATCAGCATTTTTCGTTTCTCTTTTGTGTACTGCAGAACTCCATGGAATCGATAGAACTGTTCTGATGCGCGCTTTGAAATCACTAGAACAAAAGGGGAAGCTGGCAATCTTCAAAGGAAGCTCCACCGATGATGAAGGCATCAAATTTTCGCTTTAGTATCATCTCTTTTCTGTACTTCTGCTGTTGAAGTTTTATTTAACTTTGTCATCAACCAAAAATCATTGAACAAGTGTCCTTTTTTGGATTGACTAGTGCATCTTAATTGGTGTCTTCTTTTATTTTACATTCTTGCATTTTTAATCTTTGTTGTTGGTGGCTGCAGCTTGCTGTGACCAGTATATTATTAATTTTATATTAGCTATTATATTAAGCATATTATAATGTTTGATTCTGAGGGAATAAATTGTTATGTAATCCTCGATCAGGCCGACGTTTTCACCACATTGTTACAACTTGTTGAAAGCTAGTTGGATTTGTGAGGATACTAAAATCATACGCAAATTCTTTTTTTTTTTACCAAACTTTGATAATTACATCATACCTTTTACTATTTGGTATTTTTAAATACTTCATTTGAATTGACGTTGTATACGAAGACTAATACAGCCACCTTTGCAAGCTCTAGTGGTAATGTCATCATGGACGTTTACAAACCTTTGACAAAAACAAGGTATTTGTGAAGTTAAATTTGTCAAAAACACACCAATTCATCATCTTGATCTTCTAGATTTTGATCTATTTTTAGACTGTAATTGTTGGAGCAGTATTTATAAGAGTAACTAAATTCTTATGACTACATTTTGATGATGGATACAAGCTTTCTACTTTCCCTTACTTTTTTTTACGTTCTAATAATTTATAAGTTTATATTCATATTTCCAAACCTGCACAAAACACATTTTTATAACCATGATGAATCTAAAAGGTGCGGGAACTACAGTCGCACTCCCTAAAATTTGGCAAACAACCTATAATATTGTTCCATTCAGGTGGTGACTTTCATCTCGCAACCTTAATTTCCTCAGAATCTGGTGAACTATCTATAATACCATAGCATTCACGTCGTAATTCACATTCCAGCAAATCCAATCTGTGATAAATTTCATCTTGTACTTCTACATATTTGTTATGGTCCGCATCTACTTGCTAAAGTGGAAATGTGCCATTTCCTCTCTTGTAGTTCAGTTATATTGAAGGAAGATTGCTCAAAAAAAAGTCAAGTTTCTTGCTTCTTCATTAGGTAATTTGGATGTTTGCTTTGCTTGTAGTTGTATGAGGATATCCTGCATGCTCCACGCTCAACCTTAAACAAACTAATAACATTCATTTCCTACCCTCATTCAACGGCCCCGATCCATCCCTCCTTCTCATCCAACGGTCTCTGATCCTCTTTCACACACCACATGCTGTTTCTCATCCTATCCTCGAGCAAAATTTCAATATCTCTTTATCTGCATTTCACACAGAGTGAAAATCACGACAAACTTCAATAAATTAATATTATTTATGATATAAAGCCATATCAATATAAAATGATACCGAGATTATTCCGTTGTCTTTGAATCATGAATTAAATATTCAGAATTTGAGATCAATAAGCTTTTGAATTTTGACTCTCTAGAAAAACCAAGGGACCAACAAAAGGATTAGTAGTTGTTTAAAGGGGTCAAAAAAGAGGACACGACACAACTAATGCAACCTTTGCAGATTCTGCTTAAGAGGATTACTATATTATAAGAGCAATTTAGTCTGACCTCTCTGCCCAAACATGGGATGACCTGTATTTGCAGGGTGAGCAACCGTAATGTTTGACAATACATGGGTACATATAAAAGTTCTTTTTTTCTCAAAAAGTTTAATAGGTAAATGATCGGGTTTGAAAGTGAGAAAATCAAAACATAATATGTAACAATCATACGTATTATGAAAGTCAAAAAATCTACTATAATAATACATTAAATGACCGTGCTTAATATGTAAAATGAATTATGATAATAACCCAATTTTATAAAACGTGATATTTTGTTACCATTACTTTTTCATATACTACTGTGAAAGTTAGCCAGCCTTGAAAATACTAAAATTATAAAAGTAACTTTTGAAGGAAAAATTAATTTATTTTAAAAATAGAAAACCCAAAAACCACAAGTCCAACAACTCTCCACTTCTTCTTCTTCACAGCTTCGTAATCATCACAAGTAATATATCATCATATCACAGTTCTCTATCCAACCAACCACACACACACACAGTGAGAGCAGCCATGGCTTCCACCTCTTCTCTCACCCTCTCCCAAGTCGTCCTCTCCCGCTCCGTCCCCCGCCATGGCTCCTCCACTCCCCACCTCCCCTCCGTCACCATTCCCGCTTTCTCCGGCCTCAAATCTACCCCCTCCGTCACCGCCACCGCCACCCCCGCCACATCCCGCCGATCCTCCACCCGCCGCCACTCCCAAATCCTCGCCTCCGCCGCCGTCGAGACTCTCGAGAAGACCGACACATCCCTCGTCGATTTGTCCGTCAACACGATCCGCTTCCTCGCCATTGACGCTGTCGAGAAGGCCAACTCCGGTCACCCCGGTCTGCCTATGGGATGCGCTCCCATGGCCCATATTATCTACGACGAAATCATGAAGTACAACCCCAAGAACCCCTACTGGTTCAACCGCGATCGCTTCGTACTCTCCGCCGGCCACGGATGCATGCTCCAGTACGCTCTGCTTCACCTTGCTGGATACGATGCCGTCAAGGTTCGAACTCTATTTGCTTTTCAATCCTCTCCGTTGAGCTAGCCCAAATGACCTTTTTTATGTAAAGAACGAATTTTTATACTGTTTGAAGAATTGGGATTCTGGTGTAGTTTGTATGATCTTTTCATTGTCCATAGTTAGTTAGTGAGTTATAACTTTGTGGAAGTAGGAAATTGGATTTTTTTTTTTTCGTCTGTGAAGTGTGAAGTAAGGTTATGTATGTTTTCGATGATCAGGAAGAAGATTTGAAGCAGTTCCGTCAATGGGGAAGCAAGACCCCAGGACATCCCGAGAACTTTGAGACTCCCGGTGTTGAAGTCACTACTGGTAAATTCTTTGATGTATTAGTAATTTTATTTTCACTTGATGAATTTGTAGTTGAGCTGCTGAACTGATCTTGGTTGTCATTTGTTGTTTTTAAGGTCCTCTTGGCCAGGGTATTGCCAATGCTGTCGGGTTGGCACTTGCTGAGGCACACTTGGCGGCTAGGTACAACAAGCCAGATGCTGAGATAGTGGACCACTACACGTAAGATGACTTGTGGATTCTCTTGCAATGCCAATGTGGTTGTTTTTATGCTTTCTTAATGGTTTGAGTTGTGTGTTTTATGAAGGTATTGTATCGTCGGTGATGGATGTAATATGGAGGGTATTTCTAACGAAGCTGCCTCCCTTGCTGGCCATTGGGGTCTTGGAAAGCTTATTGCTTTCTACGATGACAACCATATCTCTATTGATGGTGACACCGAGATTGCCTTCACTGAGAATGTTGAGGCCCGTTTTGAGGCTCTTGGGTGGCACATTATCTGGGTGAAGAATGGAAACACGGGTTATGATGAAATCCGGGCTGCGATCAAGGAAGCAAAATCTGTTACGGACAAGCCTACCCTGATTAAGGTTTGATTCTAATTCTTCTATCAAGAGTGATCTTATGTAGCGCGTTGAACTTCTAGTGGAGCCTTCTTGTAGCTCTTGTTTGCATATGTCACTGAAAATTGCTTGAACAAAATTTGGTCTCTGCTAAATCTTCATTCCCAAACAGGTCACCACAACTATTGGATACGGTTCCCCTAACAAGGCAAACTCATACAGTGTTCATGGAGCTGCATTAGGCGCAAAGGAGGTTGACGCCACTAGGGCTAACCTTGGATGGCCTTATGAGCCTTTCCAGGTACCCGAGGAAGTAAAGAAGTAAGGATGCTTTTTCTTATAGCTACTGAATTGGGTGAAATGTGTTGACTTTTTCATGAAGAGTTCTGATAGAGAATCTTATCTTCTCCAGGCACTGGAGTCGTCACATTCCCGAGGGTGCTGCCCTAGAAGCTGAATGGAATGCCAAATTTGCCGAATATGAAAAGAAGTACCCCGAAGAAGCTGCAGAGTTCAAGGGCCTCATTACTGGTGAACTACCAGCTGGTTGGGAGAAGGCTCTTCCTGTAAGTAGCTCACTTAGTTAAGAGGGTACTGGTGTTTCTTCATACATTTATGTGTCTGGGATTTTCTTAAGAGATTTGAAAGATTTGATTTTAATTTTGCTATTATCTATTATATTCACTGATTTAACATAATATTTTGTTTTTGCAGACATACACTCCGGAGACTCCTGCTGATGCTACCAGGAACCTCTCCCAAACAAACCTTAACGCCCTTGCAAAGGTTCTTCCTGGTCTGATTGGAGGTAGTGCTGACCTTGCCTCCTCCAACATGACCCTCCTTAAGATGTTTGGAGATTTCCAGAAGAGCTCACCCGAAGAGCGTAACATCAGGTTTGGTGTTCGTGAACACGGAATGGGAGCCATCTGTAATGGAATCGCACTCCACAGCCCCGGTTTGATCCCATACTGTGCAACTTTCTTTGTCTTCACTGACTACATGAGAGCCGCCATTAGGATCTCTGCACTGTCTGAAGCTAGAGTTATCTATGTAATGACCCACGATTCAATTGGGTTGGGAGAAGATGGGCCCACTCATCAGCCAATTGAGCACTTGGCGAGCTTCAGGGCGATGCCTAACGTTCTAATGTTGCGCCCTGCTGATGGAAACGAGACTGCTGGTTCATACAGGGTGGCTGTGCTCAACAAGAAGAGGCCATCAATCCTTGCCCTTTCAAGACAAAAGCTGCCAAACCTTCCTGGAACTTCCATTGAAGGAGTTGAGAAGGGAGGCTACACTATATCAGACAACTCTTCTGGAAACAAGCCTGATGTTATCCTGACTTCAACCGGTTCAGAATTGGAAATTGCAGCCAAGGCTGCCGATGAGCTCAGAAAGGAAGGTAAAACTGTGAGAGTTGTGTCCCTTGTCAGCTGGGAGCTTTTTGCCGATCAATCGGCTGAGTACAAGGAAAGTGTTTTCCCAGAATCTGTAACTGCTAGGGTCAGCATTGAAGCCGGCTCTACATTCGGTTGGGAGAAGTTTGTTGGCTCCAAGGGCAAGGCTATTGGAATTGACCACTTTGGAGCAAGTGCTCCTGCTGGAAAGATCTACAAGGAGTTTGGCCTTACAGTAGAGGCCGTTGTAGCTGCAGCCAAGAGCGTTTCCTAGGCGTTTGGTAGTTTTTACCGAAATTGTTTTAAATTCTATATCAAGTGAAAAGACCTTGGTAAGGGACTTGGCTCAGTTCTTGGCTGCGAGTTGAGATTCATAATAAGAGATAAGCCATCTTGCTTTAACCATCTTCACCGGTGGCAGTTTAGGCTGTGCTTTTGAGACTGTATACTTGAAACTTGGCTTTTGTAATTTGATGTTGGTTCATCTACCCAAGGTTTATTCTTTTCTATTACATTACATGCATTTAGCAGTGAGCAATATATGTGAGATTCTCCCTTCAACAATCTATTTTGGGACTCAGTTGAATATGTTTTCACTTTCAGAGTTTTGGACAAGAAATATGATATACTGCATGGTTCTTGAGGACTTTCATGTGCTAAACAACCTTCAGAACAACTTTTTTCAAAATTATTTTCATTGATAAGCTCTCAGCTACATCAGATGTGTGTGGAGTTTCAAACCTTACAATATAAGTAGGGCAATCTATCTATATATCCAGAAGATGGTGTGTTTGATCCATTTGGATAACCCTGTGGTTGTAGCAAAGTAGGGGTTTATATGTGGTGTTTGAATTTGTAGCTCTCAACATCATTCCCATCCTGGCTATCCACATTTCTTCTGTCTGGCCATTTTAGCTGAAAAGATTTTCTTGAAAATTTATTAGTTTGGGTCCCCCTTTTCCCAGAATAATGCCATCTTCATTCCAAGCATATTCTGAACCAACTTCAAGCAATCAAAGGATATTTCCAAATAGTTACTTTTGTCTCCATTCTTGATCGAACACACGAATGCTAGGATTTAGTCCATATAACCAAAATGGAAAATCACATCATTATGTAGCAACAAAACTTACAGCCAATTCACACACAAAAAGCCCGAAAGACCTTACTCACATTTGGCTCATGAACTGATATTTTCAGAAAAAAACTCAAGAAAATGAACCATGTATATAGAAGAAAAGCTGACTCATTGATGAACAATCAATACAAAAATCCTATACTTGAACCTCAGCAATGTGTTTCTTGATTTATTCCAGCCAGTAACTCAAGTATTAATCAGCAGAAACTGCTAAACATTCTCTAAATTCATACAGGAAAAAAGAAACTCTCCAGAAACCTGGTTTAAAGAAAATCTAAATTCAAAAAGAGGAAATTTTTGGTTGCTTCCAGCAAATCCTGCAGTTATCATCATTGCATTCGCTAATACTAACCCTGAATTACAATGAACAGTCATAGAAAGGCTGGTTAAGCTAGAGAGGCAGATTTCTTGCCTTTAGCCTTACCTCCTTTCCCCTTGATCAATCTTGAAAGGGTATCTGCTTGCTTCGTGTTTCCTTCTGCGTGGAGGGTCTTGATCAAGTCTGCATAGCTACGTTTGTCTGAAATCCCGCCTTTCTCTGTTATCTTACACAAAACGGAATATGCATTGAGAGTTTTCCCGGCCGACAGAAGAGCATCCAAAACCTTGTCGTAGGAGGAGAAGTCTATCTCATAATCTCTCTGTAACCCGAAATCCAAGAGCTTCAAAGCAGCAATTGTCTTTCCTTTTTCACAAAGGACAGACAAAAGATCATCAAAATTAGGTGAAAGTCCGCTATTTATCAGCAGTTCAATCCTCCCAATAGCTTCCTCAACATGACCTCTCAATAGCAGAGCTTCAAGGATCTTAGACATCAAATCCATGTGGTCTGTCACTCCCTTCCCCAACATTGTCATCATCACCCTGCTCGCTGTCTGAACCCTTCCATCTGCAAACAAGCTCTCCATCACTGACCTATATAGCGAAGAGTCTGGTGCATGCCCATTCTCAATCATGATATCCAAAGCTACTTTAGCATCTGCAGGCTCATTCTTGCTCAAGTAGCTCTCAACAAGTGATTTGTGTGAGCTTTCCGATGTAGAAACGTTCCTCCTAACCATGATCTTCAACAGTTCAGAAGCAGCTTCAGAATTCCCTTCTTTTGCATGACCCTGGATCAGACTATTGAAAGCAGCCTCATCTTGGACTCCCATCTTCATCAGCTGCCGATAAAAGGTCTCAGCTTTTCCTGTCTGACCATTGTTACACAGATGCTCAATAATCAGCTTGTACGAACTAGGCTCCATCTTCAAAGTACTCTCAGTTCTCAAGACAATCTCCTTCTCCATAAGCTTATCCAGCAAACTAACAGCTCGGTCATAAATACCAGCTTTGCAGTAATTCTCAATCAGAATCCCATAATGCCCTGGCTCAGTTGGGATACTCAACCTAATCATAGCTTTAAGAACACTGGAGGCTGCACCCAACTCACCAGCTTGGCACTGTCCAGTCATTAGCTTGAGAAAAATCGAGTTATCCTTTGGAGCAATATGCCTTTCCACCATCTCACCCAGCACACTCTTAGCTTCAGACATCTTCTCAGCTTCACACAACCCAGGCAACAGAGTAGAATAGGTAGTAGCATTTGGCTGAATCCCATATTTCTTCATCTCCTCAAACAATCTCAACGCATCATCAACTCCACCAACAGAAACATAGCCTTTAATCAAGGTAGTGTAGCTAATCACGGAAGGCGCCAAGTTCCTCCCCTTCATCTCCAAAAAATACTTCTCTGCCTCCTCCATCTTCCCCCCACGACAACAGCCATTAATCATGGTATTATAAGTTGCAGCATCAGGGGAAATCTCCCTAGTTTTCATTTCTTCAAAAAACCTCAAGGCAGTCTCCACTTTCTCCGAAAGAAAGAACCCCCAAATCATAAGATTATAAGTATGAACAGTGGGCTCTATACCCTCATTCAACATCTTATTGAAATACCTCTTCGACATTGCGAACCTTCCTTTACGCATCATAACCTTAAACAAAGCATCGTACGATCTAACCGACCTTTTAACACCCAACTCCTCCATTTTCTGAAACATCTTCACACTCTCCTGAACAATGCCAGCATTACCATAACTCTCAATCATCATAGCCCACATATTCTCATCCCATTCTACCTCCTTTTTCGGCATATCTAAAAGAATACACCTAGCATGATTCAACTTAGAAGCATGCCCTAAAATCTCAATCATTTTCATATGGGTTTCTTTATCATGCTTAAAAAGGCCGGATCTTTCCACCCACCGGAAAAACTGGAGAGCGTGGTCGGAGTTCTTGGCGGCGTGCAGCACGTTATAAACAAGTTCGTGATCAAAACGAGGTACTAAATTACGAATTGAATTCTGTAAGCGCGTAGTCCAAGCGCGACTAGCCATCATTCTACAGATTAAATCCTCTATTTTTTCTGGGGTTCGATGATTACCTCTCAAACTCCGAGATACCTCCGGGACCGTGTTTTCCGGAGGGGTTGGAGAAACCGACGAGGAGCAGAAGAAAAGGAGGGACTTCACGGAATGTGGGGTGCCGGAGATCTTGGAGAAAGTAGGGTGCAAATGATGCGATCGTGATGCTGCAAGGTGCGCCATTTTCATTGATCTCAATGGAGCTTTCGTGCCGTATTCCTGAAATGGCAAGAGAAGAGTAAATCCGGTGAGAACGAATTGGGCACCCTCTCTGTAGCTGCGGGTTTACTGTGTTTTAGGGTTTAAGGAAGAGTGGATTTGTATGTTTTCTGTTTTTTTCTAATGTCAAACCCTGAATTTACTTCTTTTTTTTACTGAAGATTTTAGCTTTGTAATCCCAAAAAATATATTTTTTATTATTATTTAAAATCACCAATGGTGGGAGGTATATATTAGGCTCCTCAAACCTTTCTTAAAAAGAAATACATATGAGTATTGTCATATTACAAAGTAAACAGCAGAGTTGTAGAAGTAAGTGACAGAAAAAGTAGAGCATTAGAAAAAAGATTAAAGCCTAAAGACTTCCTTATAATCCTTGAAGGTGATGGGATGAGAGGTTCCCATGAATGATCCATTCCCATGATACACTTACCCCCGGTGTATCTACAACCCTGAATGAACCACTCGCATGCCAGTTCTCATCACACATCAACTGAGAGGATTTAAAGGAAATGCTTTCTAATTGACAGCAAAAGGACATTTTATGACAGTCTAATGTAGAGAGCACCATGGAAGTGGAGTGATTTCTCCATGGGAGCTTGGGTGCAATTCATCAGTGGTGAAAACAAAAATCTTCTATAATGAGTAGTGCAGAAGATACACAATATCTGCTCAGCTCTGTGGTGCAGTTGCCAGTGTCCTCCACCTTTGGAAATATATCTCCAAAGGGTCTTCCCCAATATGCAAATATAGGGAGCAGTATCAAGAAGTTATATAGATGTAAACAGATCAATGCAAAAATAAGATAAGAGGGGCTTAATTATTTGAAGAAAATCTTATATAAGGGATACCATCCTTATCTAAAGAAATTAAGCCTCTAAGTTTTGGGGGACATCTGAAATTGATAAGGTACCAGTAGTGGAAGATTTTGTGCTTAGTTTAGAGAGAAAGTCAGCTACAGAGTTGCATTCTCTAAAAACATGACTAATCTTATATTTGAAAAGATTAAGTTCATGGCATAGACTCATAACAGACCAGTTGGCATTCAAAGGGTCTTTAATTTCTTTGACAGCCATGAGACAATCAGTTTCAAGAACAAAATCTACTCTAGATGCAATTCCTAGTTGTAGACCATACTAAATGCCCAGTAGCTCTGCATGCAAAGGAGATTAAGCATATGCGAGCTTCATATGCATTGAGACTACATTCCCCTCTGAGTCCTATTGATAATCCCAAGCCCTGCTTTATCACATGAAATTAAGGACTCATCCACATTTATTTTAAAGCCATAGTTTGGGGGGTCATTTAGCTATTTTAATTGGTTTAGACCTTTTTCTTCTTGAGAAAAGGAACTAAACCAATCATAGTAATCCCAAAAAATCTTTTTAAATGATAAAAATAAGTGATTATTTTTAATAACTCGATATTACCTTTTAAGTCCAAGACAGTATAAATATACAAAATAATTATATGTAATAGTGTTCTGAATTTTCATGATATAAACTGGAAATTGAGGAAGGGGTTCAATTTAGTTCAGTTAAATTCGGTTAAGTTTAGTTTAACAAAAAATATATTTAATGAAAATTAGGTTGATTTTGTCATGCTAGTTATATTTTCTAATACATTAATACAAATTATTTTCTAATACATTAGTTTAATATTGATTTAATTTGAACTTAAATAACAGCAACTGAAACCTTATTGTGGTGACCAAACATCACTGCTATTGTGACTCAAACCTCATCGGCGAAGACCAAAACCTCATTTTCAACAACACAAAGCTCAACACTGATGACCAAAATCTTAATTCTAGCGACTACAACCACCATTAACTCAAATCTCGCAGACAAATTAAACCTCACCATTCTCACCATTGACTTCTGAAAAATGGCCAGAAATATGAATTTCCAACCCGACAATAAAATTAAAGAATCAATTCACTTATACTCAAAAAATGGTGTTCCTAGGATGAGGGAGAGTGGTGATTTGGTGTTCAAAACTTTTCTCCTTAATTATTTTTTAAAAGACTTTTAAAAAAGCAAAATGTAGCTAAGGGTGTCAGGGACTCAGGGTGTTTTACAATAGACTTCAGTGCGATTGTTAGCAAAATCAAAAGTTGAGGGAGGTATGTGCAAATGTACACTTCTATTTTCAAAGAGGGTTGGTGGAAGAAAATGGCTGCTGGTTGTTGTACTTGAAGGCTGCTAATGACACATTGACACCGTTATAATACTGCAATCAACAGACTTTCTTCTCTTCATCCTCAATATTGGCAACTTTCGTTTCACCTACGTCACCAATCCCTAACATTTTTACTGTTTTTCACTCACAGTGGTAGGTGGGGAAGGTGAATCACTGTCAAATTCCTAACTGGGACCGAAGCCAAACTCCATTGTTGGTCTCACCTACCCTCCCACCGAATTGGTTGCTGCATAGATAGCATAGCCACTGAACAGAAAGATTAGCAGCAAGAAAATGGCGCAAGCGTTTCAAGCCCTTCAGTTTACAGCTCCTAGCCTCTCAAAACCGAAATTGGCATCGAGCTCTCTCGTATCTGGGACGAGGGTCTTGAAAAGTTCGCCAAAATATTGCTGGGTTCTGAATAAAGATTTGAACTTGGCCTCAGGGAGACATGGTTTCAAGGTCGTGGCCTCAGTCGCTGCAACCGCCGGGAAGCCGTCTACTTTGCCGGAGATTGTGCTGCAGCCGATTGAGGAGATTTCCGGGACTGTCAAATTGCCAGGCTCCAAGTCTCTGTCCAATCGCATTCTCCTCCTGGCTGCTCTTTCGGAGGTGAAGATAAAATATATGTGCTTTGTTATGATGCAGCAAATGATCACTATTTTACTTTAGTATGATCTGGTATTATGTATTCATATATGGTGTTAGTTGTTCCATTAGAGGCATCCGTAAGAAATTTACAACTGAGAGGACCACTAAAACAAGCGGGAAAGAAGATGACTTGGAAATTAATGTCTGCAATGGAAGATTTGTTATATTCAAATATAAATGAATCTATTTGTCTTGATCTAACATAATGGAATAATCTAATTCATGTAACAAACCCAATACAGTGGAATAAGGGCTTAATTGCTGCTGTGTTATATATGCTGTTAGTTGTTCATCACTTGGATTAGGGTCTGTATTTTGTTGGTGCTTACATTGGGATCGTGCTCTATGAGAAGTACTGGGTGGGAACTGGAACTGGAACTGGAAATGAAATTGATGATGGTTGATTTTATGTCTTAGATGGTTTTGTTGGCTGATTGTAGAAGGTGTGGTAAGTTTCATTCCAAAAAAATTCCTGCCTAAAGATAAGGTGTAATAGGCTAGGCTTTTAAGCTTCTGGTTAGCTATGGTAAAGAAGTGGATTTAGAATTTCTAAATTGAGATCTTGTTCTGAAAGAGCTGGGAGGGCCTTTATACATGCTTGTGTGATTGCTAATAAGTGACTAATAACAAGTAACAGCTGAAACCTAGCTTCAACCAGTAATAGTTCTGCTTTAATCATCACTCTTGTGCTTCAACCGATGCTGACATGGCACATAGAATTTGAAGCAGAACACTGGTTAAATCTTTGTGCACGAACTGATCCTGTAGATGATTTACCATTCATATTTTTGTATCTCTCTGCACAAATTGTTGTATGTCCAACTAAATGGCACACGTAATAATTATCCGCTAATTTGTGTGATTTTTTTTTAACAAGGGATTAGTAGTTTTGATCATCATTTAAATGATTTGAATTAAACTATGATTCTCTTTTTAGGGAACGACTGTTGTTGAAAACTTGTTAGCTAGTGAGGATATCCATTACATGCTTGGTGCCCTAAGAACCCTTGGATTGAATGTTGAAGAAAATCCAGCAATACAGCAAGCCATTGTGGAGGGTTCTGGTGGTCTGTTTCCTGTTGCTAAAGAATCTAAAGGAGAAATACAGCTATTCCTTGGAAATGCAGGAACTGCTATGCGGCCATTGACTGCTGCAGTTGTTGCTGCCGGTGGACATGCAAGGTTCATTTTATTGTGCTCATTCTTCATGTCATTTTAGTTAGATCCTACCATAGCAATTTGAAGGTTTTCTACTTATATAGTTATATGCATTCTGCAATTATAGACCCTCTGAAAATACGTTTTATTCTTGTAAGCCATGACAACATCTTTTCTCGTTATACTCTGTCAATCTTAAAGTAGTGCTTGTTCTGTATACCTTTCAGCTATGTCCTCGATGGTGTTCCTAGGATGAGGGAGAGACCTATTGGTGATTTGGTCGCTGGTCTTAAGCAGCTTGGATCTGATGTTGATTGCTTTCTAGGGACAAAGTGTCCGCCAGTTCGTGTTGTTGGAAAGGGAGGCCTTCCTGGTGGAAAGGTGAGCCGATATCATCTTGGTATGCTTGTCGCCCGTCTTGATCCTGATCAATAAACATTCATTAACAAAAGTTACTCCAATCACTATTGGCAGGTTAAGCTCTCTGGATCAATTAGTAGTCAATATCTGACGGCTCTACTCATGGCAGCTCCACTCGCTCTGGGAGATGTTGAGATTGAAATTATTGATAAACTGATTTCTGTCCCTTATGTTGAGATGACTCTGAAATTGATGGAACGCTTTGGGGTTTCTGTAGAACACAGTGGTAGCTGGGACAGATTTGTGATTAAAGGAGGTCAGAAATACAAGTGAGTGCAATTTTCATTGTTAATGAATGGATCCTTATTATTTGTCCAGCATCTGTAGAAATAACAATACTCTTGTCAGATCTCCTGGAAAAGCTTATGTTGAAGGTGACGCGTCTAGTGCTAGTTACTTCTTGGCTGGTGCAGCTGTCACTGGTGGCACTGTCACCGTTGAAGGTTGTGGAACAAGTAGTCTGCAGGTATGCATTATATGATATTTATGAGTTATGCTACCTGCCTATACTACGTCCAGCGTAGACCTATATCCTTGTGTGAATCAGTGTTTGTTATTTAATAATGAGAAATGCTTATTAAGTTTTTTTTCCCTTTTTTTTACCCCTTCTGTTAATTGAAAAAAAGTTACAGCTTATAGCCATGATTCTACTTATTATCATAGTTGTGGATATTGTCCCTGACAACTATCTTGAAGGTTTCTAATCTCATCTCTTTTGTGTCGTGTTTCTATTTCAAGGGAGATGTTAATTTTGCTGAGGTTCTTGAGAAAATGGGTGCAAAAGTTTCCTGGACAGAAACCAGTGTAACTGTCACAGGACCAAAGCGGGAATCTTTTGCGAAGAAACACCTACGTGCCGTTGATGTAAACATGAACAAAATGCCAGATGTTGCCATGACTCTTGCTGTGGTTGCCCTCTTTGCTGATGGTCCAACTGCCATTAGAGATGGTATGTATATTCTTTGCAAGTAGAGTAGTTCTATTTTACACTAGCTTAAAATAAGAAGTAGAAATTTCTAGGAAGACAATATCATTATTACAACTACTAAGCATATTCTTTTGTTAAAAGTGGAGCTTAGTTTTTGTTCAGCACATTTATTTCATGCACAATAAACTTAACATGACATGTGAAGGTATTCAAATTTGCTATGCTTTGAATGGTCAGCTCTGCTAGTCTGGATTGCTGAGATTTAGAAGGTTGATATAATTTTGAAGCAAGGGTCCATAAACATTGTAGTTAAGAATTTTGGCATGAATTTACTATAGCATATTAAGACTGTATAACTAGTCGGGGGTGTTTCTATGAAGATATAATTATAAATTTGTATGGCTCCATGTACCTGCTTCCAATATTTTACAGGAACTAAAGTTTGAACCCCAGTGCCTTAAATTTCTTAGTATGTCTGAACCACATACCCAAAATTAAATATATTCTATATACCTCGTCGTGATAGGTTCTTTGGAGAAGTTCTTAAAAGTAACCAAATTAGAGGAGAGCAGATATCGTGTATGAGTTTAAAATTCTAATTCAAACATGGTTGTATTAGAAAATGCTATTGTCCAAACCTTAGTGTTGCATTTGCATTATCCAGTTACCTGATCTCGGTTGCCCTTTTTTTTTTTAAACGATGTTTACCGTCTTTTTTCATATCCTCAGTGGCAAGCTGGAGAGTCAAGGAAACTGAGCGGATGATCGCTATATGCACAGAACTCAGAAAGGTCAAACATTTGATGCATTTTACCTCACTATCTTTCCACGTTTCTCCTTACTAAAACTCTTCATTTACTTCAACTTCAGTTAGGTGCAACGGTTGAAGAAGGGCCAGATTACTGCATAATCACCCCACCCGAGAAACTAAACATCACATCCATCGATACATACGATGACCACAGAATGGCCATGGCCTTCTCACTCGCAGCATGTGCAGATGTGCCGGTAACGATCAAGGATCCGAGCTGCACACGGAAAACCTTCCCGGACTACTTTGATGTCCTCAAAAGGGTATCAAAACATTGATAAAATTTCCCGAAAAATTTCGAAGAGGCTGCTACAAGAATTACAGTTCTTATCCTTGATCTTTTTTCCGAATAGGCTTTGTTTGTTTGTTGAATAGAGGATTTAGGATTTTCATTACCTTTTTTTTGTAAAATGAGTACTGTTAAGTCTGTGATGGTTCATTACCTCACCAGGCTCCTTTTGTGTCTTCTTCTATTTTTGGGACCCTGCTTATAGCATTGTGTATCTTTAAAAATGGGAATAAATTGTCACGTGATTATTTCATTTGGAAGTGTTATCATTTTTATATTCTTTTTTATCAGGGAGACAAAAATATATTGTGATCGATCGGGGTAAAAAGAAAGCATGAAATTGGTAATAATCCTGCAATAGACTGGGACCAAAACTGAGCCTTTTGCAGCTGCCAACCTGGTCCAATTTTCAAGCCATGAAAGTGATTGTTTTCACTTTTCACTGCATTTAAAAAATAATTGTTCATAGTTTTTTTTATTTAAATTTTTTGGTTGTACAAACTGAAGTGTAAGGTACTAAAAAAGATTATATCTCTTGTCCGCATTTGAAAAATAGAATAACTTGTAACATAAGAAAGGTAGGCTTACATTAGACTCCATGTTCATACTCATTTAAACTCTTTTAAAAACTAATAAAAATTACATGAGAGGAATTGAGATAATATATGTAATGCGGAAAAGAAAGCTTGATGTATAATATATGGATAGATAGCCTTATAAATTAAGGGTCGGTTCCTAATAAATTGCATGCTTTTACATTATAGAGTTAGATTTCCATGATGTAAGCAGTTGTGGTGGTGTGCTCGTTAAGACATTAAGTAGAAAGCATGGTTCACAACATGAATCACGACGCCTATATTAATGTAGCAACTAGCAACATAGTACATTTTATTCGGAGGTATGATATCGATTGAGTGAGAGGGCGGTAAACGAGTCGAGTCGAGCTCGAACAGACCTGTGTTCGAGTTCGAGTTCGTATTATATGTTCGTGATCGAGTTTAAGCTCGTACGAGTTGAGATATTTTAGCTCGAGCTCGATAAAAAATCGAGTTCGAACTCGAACTCGAGCTTGTTAAACCATTAATGAATAAAATTTAATTTATTTATATTAAAATTCTATATAAAATTATATTCGAGCTGTTCGACGAGGCTATCGAACTGGCTCTTATGAGCTCGAGTTCGAGCTCGTATATAAACAAACGAGTTCGGAGTTTGAGTTCGAACTGGTCAAACCGAGTTCGAAAACGAACTTTGACCGAGTTGTTCACGAACGGCAGTTCATTTACAATTTTACACCCATAAGTGAGACTCAATTGATTTGAGTTTTATTCGGGTATCTGATCTTTAGGTATTAGGTGTTCGGGATCACATTAGAATTGTTTTAAAAAATCAAATCGGGTCAATTTGGTCCGGGTTATTCTGGATTCGATGCATTGTGTACAAAAGTTTGGGATCGGGTTAAATTTGAATTAATTTGATTTAGCTAGGTATACTTAAAAGTACAATCTCTTAGGTATCAAGTTTGATTGGATAGTAAATATAATTCGGGTTTCGTTCATAAATATCGTTTTTAGTAATTTTAAACTTAGTTATTCATTTTTTTGAATAACTTAGATATTTAAAACGACTTGTTCTTGTTTGTTTATATTTTCAATCATAACTCTAAGTCAAAATTATAAAGTCCATATATACACAATTCAAGATCTCGAATAATGTGGGTCAAATTATTTTGCATCACTTTCAATTAAGGTACATAATAATTTAGCTCTGTTGGGGTTTCAAGTATAAGACCTATCTAATTTGACAATGTCATTTCGAGTTCGGTTCAAATTAGATGATTTCATTAACATGTAGTACTATTGGGACTCGGCCTAGGTTTCATTCATGAGTCGTAATATATCTCGTACACAACTATTACAAGTTATAACACTTTGCGAGCTTTAATAGTACTCCTCCTTCTCTCACATTCAATTAGTCAACCACGTAATAAGACGGATCCTGAAAAAACACATTTCTATAAGTTTTACGGTGTGAAAATATTAATATTTCATTTTCAAATATGCATTTATTACTTCGTAATTTACCCAAATTTCCCATTTTTCCATGATTGTAAGATCTCAAACAGCGTTATAGTGTGCATGTATCCCTCTACATCAACATGATTTTCATTTCAGAGTCGTCTGAAATTTTCAACAACCCATCGAACATCCGACGACAATTAGTATGTGCATGCGTCTCCACTTATTCAGAAATCATCTCCAAGAATTAGTACTCCGTATGCACATCCGAATAAACAACATCTTCATGTCGGAGTTGCCTACAACCCTTTTACCAACGACATCATCACGATTTGGTATATGCACATGCTTCTCTACCGATTTAGAAATTGTCATCAGAAACTAGTATGCACATCTGGAGAATTCTTTGTTATTTTGATATTTGTTGTCGTAAAAAAAGTGTTTTTATGACAGTTTCTAGAAAATTTCTTGGTGTTTTGGTCATTTCCGATGGTAGTCCAGTGATGGTTCGACGATGAGTTTATGAGCGCCATCAATGAAGTTGTGATTGACAATGTTTAAGTTTTGGATCATCAACATTGGAGTGTGATTTTCGACGTTGAGATTTAGGTCAAATTTATTATGATGTTGAAGCAACGGTAAGGTTGTGATTGTCATCATTGAGATTTAGATCTTTGTATATTTAATTTATAAGGCATGTGAGACGTTGAGATTTAGGTCAAGGTTATTATAAGGCATGTGAGACTTTGCCTTGTTACGTGCTTGTATGAGATTTTCTCATATGTTTTCTATATTTTTGAATAACATTTTCAATTGTTAATATAATTTACATGCATTATATATGTGTGTAAGGCCCTGTTTGCAAGAAAACTATGTAGATCAGTTCAGTTCAGTTCAGTTCAATTCAATATATTTAAATTATTCCAGTTTAGATTAATATATGTATATTTTTACACTTCAGTTCAATAATTTTTTAATTAAAAATTACTTTTTTACTATAGATTACAATGATAAATGATAAATTTAAAAATTATTTCAACTTAGTTCAGTTCCAATTAAATATATTTAAATTTATTTCAGTTCCGTTAAATATTATAAATTTATTCAATTCAATTTAATTCAATTCAGCAAAAAATAAGTTCTATCAAACAATGCATAGATGTTAATATAAGAGTATCTCCAATAGTGAGAGGGTCAAAAGAAAAAATAGGTGCCAAATGTTTAAATTTTATTGGGTGTCAATATGATGTAGGATTGAAGGTTTTCATTTCAAAGTTTGGTTCTCCAATGCAACCATCAAATTTTCACAAAATATCATTAAATTAAATATTGCATTTATGTTTCAAATTTAAAAATGGAATGATGTAATGATTAAAACTCTATATTTGTTAAGTTGGCAACTTGAAGGCTTCAAAGTGAGCATCAATATATAGATGGTGTAATTGACACTTTCAATCCACATCATATGACACCTATGATTGACCCCTACATTGATGTCTGACTTGGAGATGATTTTTGCAATTTCTAACTCTCAATCCTACATGTCAATTGATATTTTTGAAAGTGAATGTAGCATTAGAGATGCTCTAAAACAACATATTTTGACAAATCTAATAATATTATAAATTTATTATTTTAATAAATGTAAATTGCGTTGATACGAAAAATATAATATTCATTAAGACAATATGTAACTTGCAATTAAAGAATTAAAGAAACAAAATGCGTATCATTTTAGTTGGGTTTGGATGAAGCATTTCCATCAGGCATGGTTCCTCCTCACCTTCCGCATCAGAATTTCACATGACCCCCACACCTTCATTCTTTATTCTGGATATTTTTTTATTATTTAGTATGATTTGTTTACAAAATTAGTCAATAATATGATATGTAGCAACAATATTATTTTTATAAGTAGAATATACTTTTATTTTATCCTTTCAAACGCTATCTTTCTAAGTTTGATACATTTCAGATTAAGAGGACATTATATTCATAACTCCTATAACTTTTCGACAGTATAACGTAAACCTTCATGCAAAATTTGACATGATATATACTTATAGATATTTTAGCGCTTTATGTAACTCTTTTCGTAACAACGTGGATAAGTTTCTAGGCAAAACTTAATATTGATCATTTCCAGCAAACTTGGTATCGTTAAAAAAAGGGAATGACAGCCTCCGAACTTATTTATGACGGTTTTGATAAAAAAAATATAAATTTAACTATGAAATTTTGATTGAAAAACAATATAACCTAGCTAGATAGGTTGGTTGTAGTGTAGAGACTCACATGATGTTAGAGAGAGTGCAATTAATTAAAATTGGAGCACAAGATAATGAAGATAAGTATATAGGAAGAAAAAAGGGTGTTAGAAAGGTACTTTTGCCTTCCTTTCAAGGATGTATTACCACACACACTAAATGTGACAATGCATATCTCACATGACTTTGTCTCCTTTGCCATTAATTCCACTCTCAAATCTCACCCACTTCACCTCATCAATTTGATTAGTTCTAGTACAAAATTACAAGAAAAAGAAACTCACATAATTCCTACTTAATCCACATGCATTTGGTAGAGTATATGGAAACAAAAGAGATGGAATAAAAACAAAGAATATTTAATGTTAGAGGGGCAAGTTATAGTGGACTTGGGCATGGGATAATTCGGTGGAAAAGAAGAAAAGTATTGCTTCTATGGCATCGTGCCTAAAGGTTCTAGCAAAGATAGGAAGGTTAAGGAATGATCATGTGGATGTTTATTGGTTCTAATTTTGCCTCTCAAAGCTTTTTGCTAAACATTTGATTGATGATATTATAGTAAATAAGAATATTATATACTTTCATGATAAATGTTTTTTTACAATTAAAACTGTCGAAGGTTTTTGGGAACTCAACCCTTATACTCCTTATCTAGTAGACGGAAATTTATTGGCAGTCGAAATCCGAACATATCTATAACCTAACATAATCGCAGACTTCTATTTTGTGGAGGGTATAAATTTATTTCATGATATATATAAAAACAAAGGATAACTAACCATATATAAATTTATTTTGGGATGGTTTTATACAAGATTTAGTGATAGTATAACTTTGTCAGTAAAGCTATCATGCTGATGACATGTTTTTTTTATTGTAACTTATCTTACATAATAATATTATTAAAAATATATTTACTAATAGGAAATACACGAAAATGTGGATAAAAATGCTTAGATGTAATGAAAATCTTTGAAGGAATTTTTCTTATTAAAATGAGTTTTTTACATTAATGTAAGTAAAACATATTTCTTGTGAGAAAGTCACGCATAAGGGCATTTTAGGTAAGAATATCGTAAAAGGAGACCGTCTTCTATAATAAGATTGGATTTACTATACAATTATTTTAATTATCTGTGACTCTCTCTTTTGTTTGGGCCTGATATTTTTATTTAGATTGATCTTTTATGTTTTATGAGTCAAACATTTAAAATAGTTGTATAGTATCCCAATTTTATACTAATATGATCTATTTTTAATTTGTTTTACCGTAAGGGACCTTATCGGAGAGGCGCTATCATTTATTTTATTTTTATTTTTTTAAAAAAAATTGTATTAGAAACATTAAGCGAGTCGGCACTAATTTTAGTCCTAGTTTTAGGTTGGTTGGGCATTGTCGTTTTAGGAATAAAAACAAGGGCCGACAATTCGTAAATAGCCGTCAAAGATTAATACGTGTATGCTTTTATTTATATCTCCCTAACCACGAGAGATTAGCATATTGCAGGCCTAGGGTTAGGGTTAATTAATCAGGTAGGGTCAACGCAACGTTCATTATTATTTATCACGTCATTTGTACTAATCTCTTGTTCATGTTTTATTCTCAAAATATAAAATTCTTTTACAATTACATCTTGCCCACTTTGTATTTATTTTTTGTGAACAGAACCACAATTAATTTAGTAAGCTCATTTCTCAAGAACTTATTAGTATATCAAGTTAGTTTAATTTGCTATAAATATAATCGGATGAAAATTATATTTATTTAGCTATATTGGATTTTTTTAGTAATACGCCTCTATTTATTTTAGTTTAGTTTAATTCAGTTCATACAAAATTCATTTGAGTAAAAGATAGAGAAAACATAACCATATCAAATTAACAAAGAGCGTCTCCTTTAGAACGGCTCTAATTGATTCAGATGCAAATATTAATTTTCTCACTCTCATGCATGATCATTACTTGTTCTGTGTTGATGTTCTCATATTCAAAGTCTGATCATTTACGTAATGTATAAACATGATCATCCAGTGTATCACGGTTGATCTTCTCACTTTTATGTCTGATCATTATGTGTTTTGTATTGATATTCTCACTTTTGAACCAACGAGATCAATTGAGACAATTCTCAATTGAAAATTTGCATCAAAGAAAAATTAAGTGAATTGAATCAAAATTAAATTTTATTAATCGTATTAAATTGCAATAAGCATGACCTGATTCGGTATGCTAGAATTTGAAATAGAGCGAGTCCAGATCGTATCAGTTAGAATATTGCTCTTTTTCTGAGTAATCAGTAAGAATATTGCTTGACTAATAATAATACATGTATGAAAATACATGGAAGAAAACATGCATCCTGATTTGCTGACTTTCTATGTTTAAGTTATTTTCCAGAAATGATCGAACACTTCACCTATAATATGGATTTGTTTTGACAAATCATATATTTCAATAATGGCATTGGAATTATAAGGTAGAAGTTTCAAGAGCATTGAACAAATTATTTATTTCTTTCTTTATTTTCTATAATTCAATGTTTTGTTGCCGTTACACTACTTATAATAACTACAATTCTTATAAAAATAAATGATGTTATTGTAGTCAAAGACTCGAACATAAATTCTACTAATACTCCAAAGTCAACTAATCTAAATGAATGCAAAATTCAATGGATTTATATTATAGGGAGCGAAAAAAGGGAATATCACACTAATATCAATGGATTTACACAGTCTTTGAATTTTTAAATATTAGATGATAAAAAATTATCATAATACTATTGAAATCGTTATAACAAATAGTTTATTAATATCGAATTTTATTATATTGATAATATATGCAATTAAAAATATTAGTAGTCAAACATGCATCAAGGTAATTGTGAAAAAAATCCATACAAATACAGCTGGTAAGGCGAGAGTCGTATTATTTATTTATTTTATTTTTGAAGATGGCGAGAGTCATATTAGTAGTAAGTACTAATAAATTAAAGGAGTTTAATGTTTGAAATCCCCCTAAAATCTCACAACCATAGCTCAAAATATACATGGAGTATTAAAATTAGTGATTCTTGCTCAAAATGTATCTTTATAGAAAAATATTCCAAATATCAACATTAAACAAAATCCTTGTTGGGTTTGATTTGAATTGAATAAATGAATATCAAACATATCTAATATTTAAAAATAAATATCGAAAATGAGTCATATTCAACTGAACTATGTTATTGAAATTGAATCCTATTGATATGAAGGTTTAAGTTTAACCTCAAAACAATGTTATAATCTAGTCTAGTCTTCTAGTAGTGATTGACTTTCCATCTATATCAATAACATGCTAGCATTTTACTCAAAAAGGTAATTGCTAAATTTGGAGCATGCATAATCTTCTATAGGAAAAAGAGCACAAAATATATAGCTTTCTCATTTGCAATAAAATCAAAATATTACACATTTTATTTTATTTAAAAAAAAAACAAAATAGAAAATCTTCAAACCTTATTCTCCCCTCCTTCCTTTCCCCCACCACCACCACCATTAGAGAGTCCTCCTCCTCCTCCTCAAATCTCTCTCATCCTTTCTCTCTCACACACTCACACACACTTCCTCTTCCCTCTCTCTCCAATCATCCTTTCCTTAATCAATCATCAATATCCCAAAGCTCCTCCTTTTTTTCTCCTCTGCTGTGGAACAAAAGCAAGGCACCATCGCCACCGCCACCAACAACCACCGCCACCGCCACCATTCCCATTACAGCTTATTGTCGCGCCGCCGCCGGCATTCATCGAGCAGAGCGGGAAATAGCACCAGGAAGAAGAAGAGGAGGAGAAAAAAAGATCCATTTTTTTCTTGACAGCCCTATTTGTGAGGGAATGCGCAGATGAAGCACATTGACAGCATCCCGTCGACGCCCGGAAAGTTCAAGATGGAGAAATCGCCGTACCCGTACGGCAGCAACAGATGGAGGCTCCATTTTTCCCTCCCCAAGCTCACCTTCTGGTGCCTCGTCTTCCTCTTCTTGATCTTCATCTTGTTCTTCAGATCACCGGCTTCCGTTTCCTCCCACGCTTCAGATCTCTCCCGCCGCTCCCTCCGCACCGCCTCCTACGACGACCCCGCCTGGGCAAAGAAGATCAAGTCCTCAGCCAAAATCCGCTCCCGGAACGGCTTCTCCGTCCTCGTCACCGGCGCCGGCGGCTTCGTCGGCACCCACGTATCCTCCGCCCTCAAGCGCCGCGGCGACGGCGTGGTTGGCCTTGACAATTTCAACGACTACTACGATCAGTCCCTCAAGCGGGCGAGGCAGGCCCTGCTGGAGCGCGCAGGAGTTTTCGTCGTGGAGGGCGATATAAACGATGCCGCCTTGCTCAGGAAGCTCTTCGAGGTCGTGCAGTTTACCCACGTGATGCATTTGGCCGCGCAGGCTGGTGTTCGTTATGCCATGGAGAATCCCAGCTCGTATGTGCATTCGAACATTGCTGGATTAGTGAACTTGTTAGAGGTCTGTAAAAATGCAAATCCGCAGCCTGCGATTGTCTGGGCGTCTTCTAGCTCTGTGTATGGATTGAATTCGAAGGTTCCCTTTTCGGAAAAAGACCGAACTGATCAACCTGCGAGCTTGTATGCAGCTACCAAGAAAGCTGGTGAGGAGATTGCACACACATATAACCATATTTACGGCCTTTCACTAACTGGCTTGAGGTTCTTCACCGTTTATGGTCCTTGGGGGAGGCCAGATATGGCGTATTTCTTCTTCACGAGAGACATTTTGAAAGGGAAGTCGATACAGATTTTCGAGGGAGCCAACCATGGAACTGTTGCCAGAGATTTCACCTACATTGATGACATTGTGAAGGGCTGTTTGGGCGCTTTGGATACCGCGGAGAAGAGCACGGGAAGCGGTGGGAAGAAGAAGGGGCCAGCTCAGCTGAGGGTGTTTAATTTGGGGAATACTTCGCCTGTACCGGTTACTGAGCTTGTGAACATTCTTGAGAGGCTGCTGAAGGTGAAGGCCAAAAAGAGTATTGTGAAGCTTCCTAGAAATGGAGATGTGCCTTATACCCATGCGAATATCAGCTTCGCCCAGAGGGAGCTCGGGTACAAGCCTACCACGGATCTTCAAGCAGGGTTGAAGAAGTTTGTCAGATGGTACCTCAGTTACTATGGTGATGCTAAAAAGAGTTCCCAGTGATGAGGAGGATGATGATACATTCTTTCATTTGTGTGGTAGGATCATATCATATTCATCTCCATTTCGCCATTCTTGTTCATTTTGATATTATTCTTACAATTGTTTTAACATTACCCTACCTTACCCCCATTCCCATTATGTTGTTCACATATATATAGATATCTTGTCATATCATGTGAGGTGATAAATGATAGTGTTCCGAATTCCAATCCCACGGTTGAGAGGGTGTGTTTGTGTTGGTGGTGGATGATGGTGATGATGGACAAATTGTTTGCCGAGGCGTATAGTGATTTTATTTTTGTATCCAAAGAGACCTATGGATTCTGATACCACTACCTTTTTTGTTTCTCATTCCCGGGGTTGTAATTGTTATAGTTTCAACACTGTAGAATGGAGTTGTGACTATAGAACAATTTGCTGATGAGTGGTGGACTTGTATCAATTTATGTGACTTAAATAATATAGACACGATACTTCGGCTATCTATCTTTTTTAAGACTCATTTTCATGCATTGAAGCTCTTGTCATTCATCAATCTATGCATGGAGAATGTCTGTTTTAGATGTATTTATATAAACTCATTCTGATGCTCCCAATTTGGTAGGCTAATTAGTGAACCTTGTTGCTTGAATTGACTCTTAGGTCACAAGAATTAGTTGATGTTATGAATATATATAGTTTTAGCTAGCATAGAAGGAAATAGTAGAAGTTAGGATGATGGCTTTCGTTTAATGAATCATGTTAGGGCATAATAAATGCTTTAGTTAGGTTATTGATGATATACATTTTTAAGTACGAAATCCATGCTGTTCTAAGGTCAGAGGATTACTTGTATCTGCACTTAACTTTTTTCCTACCTGCCCTAGTTGGAGTTGCTGAAAAGGAAGAACGTAAAATTCTTACCTTAGTGGGAAGATCGTAAGTTCTTACATTACTGGTCAACATTTTACCGTTTAGCAGTGACATGTATTCTTGTCTTCTTCTATCTTGTTTAGGAAGTTGATTTACTGTGGATTAGGGTTCAGGTTGTATCCCTTCCGTTTTAGCAAAAGATGCAAGATCCTTAAAAGATCTGTTTAACACAGCTGATGTTCTTGTTTTCATAGTACGGATATGTGGTTTTTTTATATATCCAAATCATTCTACGTGAAAATCCCTTTTAGGATTTCTGCTTTGAGTTGAATAGAGATTTACTTGCATGAAATAGAGGTTACTCTGGGGAGAACTGTGATCATTTTCTGTTGAAATTTCTTGGTCAGATTGAAGCGTTGGTCTGTTTAGTCAATGATGATTGCTGCATTGAATCGGCTGGTTTATTTGAAGCTTGTTCTATGAATCTGTGTTCTTTATATGCTCTGCGATTTGGTGTAGGCTATGCTATTATATATGAATTTGTAGCTAGATTGCTCGATTGTAATCGTGGTTGTTTCAGTTACCGTCATTTCGGTTGGAAGCTGTAGTCTCACCTTATTGTTGCAACAAACAAGCATGTGTTTTTTCATAGAATCAGCTAGTCTTGTTTGTTTGTAGATTTTGAGGTAAATCTGGTACTTGGTATCTGGAGATTCCTAACGCCATAACCTGAAATTGAGGTAGATCCACATGATAGCTGATCTCATCCAGCACACTCTCCAAACATTTCATCATGCTCTCACATGTTCTAGTTATTTGTTTGTTGGACTATTTTGACCTCATTTTTTACATCACGAATCTTGGAAAAACAAAAATAATCCTCCACTTTTAAGAGTGAATTCTAAATAAAAAAATTGATTAAAATTGTGATAAATTTAAAATAATAATAAAATTATGGCTAATTCAATTTCTTGTATCATCATGTATACTGGATAGGTTCTAACAAAGTAGAATAGATGACGATAGAGATAAGCTTAATTTGGCTCAAAAGAAGCAAATTTGAAACCATCATGATGTTTATCTTTAGATTCTAACATTTTATATAAGCAGAAACAATTCAAAGATCTGATCCTATCTTGATTCAAAAAAATATTTTTTAATAAATGGACTTGGGAAAATTCAATTTATCTCGATAATCCAAAAAATTTGTCAGAAAGATAAAGATTATGATTATGCCTGAAAATTTTCAAATTTCCCATGTTTTTCCTACTGATTAACATAACTTTTCCCCTGCTTTTCCTACTGATTATGCCTGAAAGATGAGGAAGATTGCAAATGCAGAGGCAAAAACCTGGAAAACTAATTGCATAAATATTGAAGGTACTTAAAAAGTTTTTAGTAACCATGAAGCAAGTAGAACAATCATATTCATATAGCTATAATCTGTCTAGCTGGCCATGATTCAACTTTCAGAAAATACTTTCTAGGCACGACGCCGTTGAAACCCTCGGTCAAGATCACTTTATTGTCTGAGATGTACAATTTCATTCCATCTGAAACACATCATCAAACTCATCAGAAACAAGATGTACCATGTAAATATAACATGATATATTCTTTCAGAAATTAAGCACACTGACCTTCCAAAGCCTTTTCAACGTCTAGATAGATCAGCACATTAACATCGCGTCGCATGCCTGGATAATAAGAGATCCTCAAATCAATCTTCTATAAACATCACCAAGTCATACATTAAAATGTGAAACATGATGTGTAATGCTTTCATTACTGACTCACCACTTATAACTCCACCATCTGTTGGCAAACCACATGAGAAGTGGATGTGCAACCTTGTCATGCGTTTCAGCCCTTCCTCGGAAATTAATTTGAGATTTTTCTTGTATGTTCCATGTACACAAACTACACAAAAAGCATAACCAGTCCTGTTATGAAACAATATGAAAGCCTATCTGCCAATATAATAAATACTACTACGAGCTACACAAATATCTTACAATTTAGGCATGTAAAAGAACCTTTACCTGGAAATTCGTCAGCGAATATAATAGGCTTCAATAAGCTTTCTGTTTGAACTACCTGTAAAGTATAAATTGCAATTCGGTATCAAATGGATTTAACAAAAGAAGAGCATGTGATAAAGGAGGAATATTATTGCTTTCTCTGCAGTTAATCTTCACTTCATAAACAATAATAAACAGAAAAGCATTACTTTCTTATAGATCAGCCAATGGAAACAGAGTGTAAATAACAACACTGACCAAAAAATATATTTGAGGACTGAAATATAATTCCCTGATTTTAAACTCTGGATACTGTGAATGAAGATTAAATTCTTCAAAGTAAATTTAATCTTTTCAAGCACAAATTTTTTTTAATCAACTTCACTATATTAACAACTAAAAAGGCTGCATCCACACGAACTATTTTTAGTATTACAAGTCACAGCTCTAGATAAAGGAGGTTGGATGTTCCAACAGGACACGACCAGCCTTATATTTGTTTATTTTCACATCTCAACAAAAGAGTCACACAAAAAGGCCATATAATGATAAAACGTGGTGAGGGATTTGATCCACGTGGTTAATCCCATATAATGCCAAAAAGATTGGGGACAATGGAAACAGACAAGATATCTTAGAAGTTCATTAAAACACATATAAGTGATGGAATCATAAAATCAATTAGCTGAGGCCACTTGAAATGTAAAAGGTAGAAATCGAATTAACACAGGTTCAACTCCTCAGACATAAAACAGAAACTAAGTCAAATAAGACTAACACAGAAAGAAATCATTGTTTCTGCACTCACTTTATATATGAAATCTTTCTCAGAGAAAGTACCAGGAAACCAGAAATCGCAAAAATAATTGGAAATATTACCTTCACTGAGTGACCTTGGTTTGCCCGAATCCAAATCACTCCTCCTTCTTCCAGCAAGCTAAACCTTTGCTTGTTGTCATTCCTTACTGCCTAAACAGTGACACATGATCACAAGTATGCAAACGTACGGTGATTACTTAAACAACATTCACAAAAACGTATTCAGGAGCATGCAAACATACAGGAAGCCTTGAATCCTAACATAACGTATACTAAATATCCCCGTTATCATCTTCATCTTGACAATAGTAAACTTTAAGACCAAGCTTAAATATACCTCTTTAACATCAACAACTGTATGTGATGATATAGGAACATTGGCAAATGTCGTTAATTTAAGCTTCAACAAGTCCCCAACCTTCACGAATCCATCTGGCCTCATATCCAATCTCAACTGCGAAGCCATATGCCGCAGAATACGCGTCCTGAAAAGAAAATTATAGCTCACGTCCCAAACTTTTAATATCAGAGTGCCTATGCCATAAAAACTACCATTCGTAATAATCAGAAACTAAGAACAGATGTATCACAGAATCCAAAATATAAAGCCTCAAAACATACAATAATAGCAAGAACTAAGTGAAAATATCAATACTTTCAATGGCTACCCACTAATCTTAAGGGCTCATACTTACAATAGTCTGCCAAGTGCATCAATCTCATTGCCAGCTCGGCCACTGCCACTTTCACTGCCACCACCACGGTGCCCTCTACCTCCCCTGCCTCCGTACCTCTCTCTGCTGGTGTTTTCATCTATCGTACATTGCGCTCTTCTAAATTAATATACAAAAAAATCATCATAATCAGAAGCTAAGAAACGTAACCAAAAGATAGAGCTACAAAACAATAACAGCAATCACATTAATTGAAAAGGATCATACTTACATTACTCTACCAAGTTCACCAGCTTTATCACTGCCACCGCCGCCACCACCACCACCGCTGCGCCCCCAGCCTCCACCTCTGGCGTTTTCTTTCGTCTCTATATCTCTTCCTCTGCCTCCTCCACTGCACAGAAGATCCGATTAATCAAGCAAAAATCAAAACTGCAGAAAAGTAATGAATTTGTGATTAGGGAAGGGCGCGATACTAACCCGCGAGAGGCGTAAGAAATAGTGGAGGATGAAGAAGAGGGTTTATTATTGGGATCCATGAAACTGAGGGAAAACCCAGAAAATACACAGGCTGCTGGGGCTGCAACAGGGAGAAGGCGGTGAAAGAGAAGGAGTATCTTACTGCTCTGTAGAGTAGTGCCCTGCATTTGATTTTGAGAGAATTTTATGGGACACCATTACTGTTTTGAAAAGTGTCAAAAAACACCACCAGTCTTTAAGAACCTCAAAAAAAACCACTATACTTTCAATATTAGTGCTAACTTGCCGTCACTTTTAAATTCCGTTATGTTTCATAGGGGTAGAAGAGTATTTTCATAACTATTTACTTAATTTCACTATTTTGCTTCTCTTCCCACACCTCGCCACTGCCCCCAAACACAGCCACCACCCTGCAACCGCCTCTAACCCCAGCTCGCCACCAACCTCAAAAACCCATCACTCTAATTCCCCACCACCACCGCACTGTGGTTCCGCCACCACCACCCACCCTAGAGTTTTCCCACATCCCATTTCTATAACACTCCCCAAAACCATCGCCTGCAAGTCTGCAAGACTGCAACAACAACCTTCAAACACTGTTCGCGACCACAACCACATCCTGCAATCACCACCCGCAGCCACAGAATCCGCAAAACCCTGTTTTCCTAACCCATCAGCCTCAGAAACGTTTCCGCCATCTACGGCGGCGGCGGCGTCGGTGATCTAGCCGGCGGGAACTTCCAGGTCGATCCCGCCCACCCACCGCCATCGATTCCCCACCAACCCCCGGCAAAAACCTGCAAAACACGCCCCCAACAACCTGCAAAACCCGGCCGACGCTATTCCACCACCTCCACCCCATCGATTCAGTTTAAATCCTACAAATTAAAAGCAAATTTGCAACAAAATCCACAACTTACCACGCCGGTCTAAAACATTAATCTCCGTCGTGTTCAATGAGCTCGCGATTTGTTGTAATTATCGGTCAGATGAAATCTGGGGAAGTCATTGGGATTTTGTTAAAATTAGATTTAGGAAATTTGGGGAATCGATAGGGATAATGATTAGGATTAGATTTGGAAAATTTTGGAGAATTTCGGTCAGATTGGATTTGATTAAGATAAGATTAGGAGATTTTATTTTTGTTTCCAAACATTTTCCAATTTGCTGAATAGTACCAATTTTACTATGGTGTTAATTTGGTCAACTTATATAAAAAATAATTGATCAAATACTGTTGGAGTGTTGGCATCTGATTTGGCGAGGAAAATGAATATTGTGATACTTTATTTTGATTATTTGGAGTTTATTTAAAAATACCTGTTTTGATTATTTTCGTTAATAATGGAGAATGAAAGATCAATAAACCAAAATGGAGAGGAGAATTAAGGTAGTGAAGGACTATTTTACCCTCTTTAAAACTAACAGAATTGAAAGGCTAACTGTTCCAATAGTGCAAGTGGTATGTTTTAGAACTAAAATGAAAGTATAGTGATGTGTTTTGAAGTTTTTAAAGATTGATGATGTATTTTGACACTTTTCAAAACAGTGATGGTGTCCCATAAAATTCTCTCTTTGATATTTTAAGTCGGCGGGTTTTAAGGTATATTCTTTTTCCCTTCCCTTAATAATATGTTTTATCTTATTTTATTTTTTTAGAAAGAAAATAGATATATTATAAAATCTCACATGATGATAATTTACTTATGAAGGTGGATGATTATATAATTGTTGAAAAACGGACAAGAACAATAGAATTTCAATATCAAAGTCGAAATAAATTTTAGAAGTACTCCGTAGTTCCCATAAAATTGTCATTTTTGACAAGAAAAAAGAAGCTTTTCACCAATTCCGCATTCCATGGATAAAAGCAATATGGTCATTCATCAATGGTACTTTTAGCTAGAGCTGAGCAGAACTAACCGGATAATCGAAACCGACTGGTTAACCGACCGGAATCGTACAAATTTTAAGATTAATCGAACCGTAGAATTAGGTTAAGGATATCACTTTTTGACTAACTGATTTTTCGGTTAAGATTAAGGTTTTTAATATTCAACACGAATAGTCAACCATTAAATTATACCGAAATGAAAAGGACAATATATAAGCCAACAAAAATAGTACAAAACATCTTCAAATTACTAGTTGTGACTGTTCTTTCTCAAAAAAAATGTATCAAGGTAATTTCACATCAGTTCAATGAATTTTCCATTCAGAATTACTAGTTATCAAATACTAATGGATATCAGGAGAGGAAATTAATAGAAAAACTAGAAAATAGGCACTTTAGGTGCATAAATTTTAGGCACTGAAATATAAGACAATGATAATGCAACCATTAGATTGTCGAGACATAATTATAACAAAATAAATCCCTCCTTAAGTCATTCTCCAAAAACAACATTCATAAACGATAAAAGCAACTGAGTCTACAAGCAGAAACGACAGGTTCACATTATAAGAAAGAGGTCCAAATGCGAATACTGAAGCTTTAATCAACTTGAAATCTCTCTAAGCCACAAGAGTGCTGGCGGTGGTAGACTCACTGCAAGGGAAATCAAAAGAGGAAATTGATCAGAAATCGGCACATTCAAGCCAGCTAGACTGGGAATCTCACACAAATAACAAAAATTTAGAAGTCAAAATGATGACTTACTACTTCCAGACTGGGGGGAGCTTCTTGGTCTTCTTGTAGTAGCGAGCAAGCCTGTGAATCCTGCTTTCGACAAGAATCAGTCTGAACTTAGAATCCTTGTCTTTTCTGTTCCTCTCAAGATGCTTCCTGATAGCAACAGCCTTCTTGATAAGATGGTACAGATCTTCTGGGATCTCAGTAGAAAGTCCTAAACCATGTATAATTTGTTAGCAAAAGATGTTTACTTGAACTAAAAAGTACAGAAAGAGAAACAAATATCACAAGAACACTCACCATGTGCCTTCAGAATCCTCAGAATCTTGCTTCCAGTCACGCTCTTCACCTGAGCAATACCATGAGAATCACGGAGAATAACACCAATTTGAGATGGAGTGTAACCCTTCTTGGCAAACTTGCAGATGCTATCCACAACCTGGAGTTAACAGTTGGATTGTGTTAGGAGAAGAACACACAGAGGTTTACACACTAAAGCCCTATATATTCATTGCAGACAAAGCTCTCTGACTGCTACTGCAAGTTCAGATAATCATAATTAATTGGCAACAGAAAGCCTGTAAAACCATACGGGATGCAACATTCAATTAAGAGAACAGCACATTTGTAATCCTTACATGACACACTATGAAAGTCACAGAAAAAGGGTCCATACATATTCCATGTCAAATAAACCAAAGGTTGTAGTAAATGTTGTAAATTCAAGTATAGATTTACAGCCATTTGATCATAAAGACTTTAAAACCTTAAGTTCACAGAGATACTTACAACCTATAGTTCATAGGTTACAGCCATCTTCTTTACAGAAGAGGTGTAAACATAAATGAAACATAACAGAGAGGCCGCATACAAAATGACTATGTTATCATCGAGCATATAGCGAACAAGCATGTAATTAACTTAACATCAATCAAGACTAAGACTACTGAATCAAAGGCCAACTCCACAACCAAATCACAAAACAACATAGCAAAATATATTTTTTTAGGACAAGAGCTATCTTAAGAACCTTGTTTGCAGTCTTCAACCAAGTACATTCGCCTAGAAACTCATAAAAAACTGGAAAAGAAACCCATTTTCTCAAATAAAAGGATACTAGTTATCAATCACAACGAATTCACGGAACATTAACCAATAAATCACAATACTCATACTTAATCCGATCAACTAACAGATGAAGATAGGTTAATCATGCGCACATAAGCAAAATCAAAAACTGTAAATCGTGTATACGTACATCCTGAGCAGAGGTCTTGAGCCAGCTCGGTGGGGTACGCTTGTAGGGCAGCGCTGAGCTCGAGATACCCTTTCTGCAAAACCCAAATCAACCACGAATTAGACTCAGATTCATTCGAATAGACACACACAAACACACAATAGAGGGTGCGGCTGATTACCCACGACTGTGCATCCGACCCATGATTGCGTTTGTGGGGCTCTTACGACGGCGGCGGCGCTCCTGCTACTGGCGTTGGAAACCCTAGAGTGTTCTTCTTGATGGGAAGGGTTTTGTGGGAGGCTTGGGATGATTTATATACGAATAGGAAATATAAATTACAGTCTTAGTCCAATATGTTTGGCTAATGCCAAGTTTAGTCCTCTGAGATTTTCTTTTTTAAGGTAAATCTCACAACTGTTTCAAACTTAGTAATGTAGTCCAATTTTATGAAATACTCCTAATACTTTTAAAATTTCTTAATTGGAATATTTTATTTCTTTCCAATTTTCGACACATAACCATTCCAAATATGAAATATGAAATATGTTTCAAGACACTCCTTTCCCTGGTCGGGTGTAAATTAAGGGGATTAGTTGTGGCTTTCTAACCAAAAATAATAAAATATATATTTTCATGATATTATTATTATTAATAAGTTTCTATTGTAAATTAATACAATCAAAAGCTTAGTCTAATTTAACGGCTTCCGGTTTTTGGTTGCCGAATTGAAGCTATATATGACAAATACTATATATATAAGGTTCTGTTTTAAAAATATAAATATAATGGAGTACAAACCACACTACTTTGCATGGGAGGAAGTTAGGAAAGAGGTCGGTTTGACGCTATTTAAACGCTGACGAACTCTCCTCCTTAATAGTTCCTCCTTAATAGTTCCTCTAATTTACATGAGAGGGGAGATGACATGGGTTGAAATGGGCATGTATGGTAGTCCTTCCATGTTCATGCTCATGTTAAAATTTCATGTCCATCCTCGCTCAATTATCCATGATGGATACAAGTTTTATATCCATATCCGTTCAATTCAAATTGTCATCTTTATCTAATATCTAGATATTCATGTCCATCTTAGACTCACTTACCCATCCGACTCATATATCAATAACTTTCTAATATTATCACATAGATTTTTTTTTTTTTGCTTTGCTAAAACAAAATTCATTTCGTTATCATGAAAAATTATTTAAATAAAGTACTATATGATCAAAAGCATAAATATGTATGATTACAAATATAATGTGTATATAATAGCATAAAATCTGATGAGGAGGCTTTCAAGAGATTATCTGAATTTCAGGATTTCATGAATTAAGGTAACTGGTGTATGATGTATAAATTAGCACATACAGAGGTTATATATATTACTGTTCAATTAATTTTGTTCTTACAACTCATTGAAGAATTTCATCGAACACGTCAAGTATCAATTTCACCCAGAGCAATTCCTCTATCACTTTTAACATATAGTGGGATAATTTTGTTCTTACATCCTTTTTTATGTTAGTCTTCGGGCATCACAGCCTTCGGGCACCACAGCCTTCGGGCTACACATTGCTTCCGGCGAAAGCCTAAGAAATATCGCCTTCGGGTATCTGTATTTTATTTCAGTTTTTGTTATTTACGGCATGGGGAAACCAATATAATCCCTCCACCAATGGTGGTTTCAATTAAAAAAATAAATAAATAAAAACATAGTGGGATATAATTGTCCATTCAATATTTTGAAAACATTACTAATCTTTAATTAAATAACCAATACCTTTTAAAAATTATTGAAAACTTACACCCTACTTAACAATTGTAGTGTTCTTTTAAAAAAATAATTTAAGTGTTGCATTGCCCTTAATACCAATTTTCCATTAATAATAAGAAAAAATTGGTCAATACTTACTAAATTATTACAGAGAAAAGTGCTCATGTACCCCCCTAGATTTACGCTGATTTGGTAAAATTTACCTCTAAAATCTCTAATCGGCAACTGGATGTTTATTTTCAAATTACCTAATAGTCGGAATATACATTTGGATGATCGACCATATTTTTTAAAAGGTAAAATTTACAAAGTGAACATGAGTCTATGGGTACCGGAGCACTTTTCAAGAACTCAATGGTACATGATCACTTTTATAATTATTATTATAAAATAATATGTTTATTAAAGGTTAAAAACTATAAAAAAAAACACAAAAATAATACTTAGGTGTTTGCCAAAGCTTTTATGTAGATCAATCCATTTCAGTTCAGTTTAATTCAATTAAACAAGAAATAATTTCTAACAAATACTAGTTGGGCTCACCCGCACGTTGTGCGGTATATTTTAAATTCTAAATATTTTAATTTATATAATAAATTTAATGATTGTAGTATTTGTACTAACATAGTAATATGAAATATTAGGTGAAATCAAACCAAATATTGAAAATATGATAATATATGTATTTGTTTTATATAATTGAAGAAACGAAATTTAAAAAATTAATTAAAAACTCTTTTAAATGTAATAATGAACCATTCCTCCCAAGCCAAATAGACAAAATATTCATATTCAAAAGAACTGAACCAACAAAATTGAATAAAAAATAAATCCCAACACAAAGTCTCAAATAAGGTTAGCTTATTTGAGAGGTTTAGGTATTTTTCAAAATTATATATTTTAACAATCAGTAGAATTTTATATTAACAAAAACATATATGTACAAATTTACTAATATAACATACTAACAACGTCTAACTATACAATATAATCAGCACATGCCTAATTTAAAATAATATTTGATATATTTTTATCAAAAATATTGTGAATTCTATATATATTAGCTAGCGGGTAAAAGATAAAAGATGTGAAGATAATGATATGACGTAGGTTAAATAGAGTTTAAAAAGGCATATTATTATAGTATGAAGTATTTTAATAGGTTAAATACAGTTTAATGAAGTATTTAATAAAAGATTGAGGGAAAATTGGGATTAAGGGTAGTGGAATTAGAAATTGGAAAGTGGGGTGTAAGATACACATAATCTTTAAAGAATAAGTCTTGGAATAGACGGTCTATATTCTACCAGAATATAGACAGGATTCAAAAATAAACTTGCAAAAAGCGGAGGTACTTGATTGCAATTTTAAAACTTTCCTAATTATCACGCGCCCCGCATGTCAGTTACATCATGATGACTGATTTTCTTTTCTGCACGCACCCAAATGATTTTTTTGCTACTCCACGCATCGTGCACTATTCAGGATGAATTGATTGTATTAAATGATATTTAATTAGGTATTTACTGCTGGCCCCACGTGATATTCTCTTCCCAATATTTTATTCTCATGTTTTAACTTATAACATTTATATTCATATTTTAATTTATAATTTTTTCTGTTAATGTTTTAACTTATATCCTTTATGTTTAAGTTTAAAATGTTAATGTTTTAATCTATAACCTTTATGTTCATGTTTTAACTTAAAACCTTTATGTTTAAGTTTAAAATGTTAATGTTTTAATCTATAACCTAAAACCTTTATGTTTAAGTTTAAAATGTTAATGTTTTAATTTATAACCTTTATGTTCATGTTTTAACTTAAAACCTTTATGTTTAAGTTTAAAACATTAATGTTTTAATCTATAACCTTTATGTTCATGTTTTAACTTAAAATCTTTATGTTTAACTTTAAAATGTTAATATTTTAATCTACAAACTAAAACCTTTATTTTAAGTTTAAAATGTTAATGTTTTAATCTATAACCTTTATGTTCATGTTTTAACTTAAAACCTTTATGTTTAAGTTTAAAATGTTAATGTTTTAATCTATAACCTAAAACCTTTATGTTTAAGTTTAAAATGTTAATGTTTTAATCTATAACCTAAAACCTTTATGTTTAAGTTTAAAATGCTAATGTTTTAATATATAACCTTTATGTTCATGTTTTAACTTAAAACCTTTATGTTTAAGTTTAAAATGTTAACTCTTCAAAAAAAAAAGTTTAAAATGTTAATGTTTTAATCTATAACCTAAAACCTTTATGTTTAAGTTTAAAAGGTTAATGTTTTAATCTATAACTTTATTTACCATTTAATAACATTTAATATTTACCATAAATATCATATATTTTACCTTATAATATTAACTTTTTATTATAATAATTTAACAACTTATACTTTCCAAATAAAAATGAAATTGAAATGGGAAAATAAAAATGGAAATAGTGATGAGCACAAGGAAATTCCTTCTCACGCATTTGAAAAGAAATAAATGTTAATTAGAAAGTCCCATGAAAAGAATAAACCCATACAGTGTAGGTCCCAACCAAATGCCTCAGGCATTTCGCCAAGAGAAACAAAAACGCGCGTGCAACGCGTGATTATTTTAAAGTTTTTAAATTTGCAAAATGGCCCCTCCGTATTTTTAAATTCATTCCCTATTTCCAATTTAATCATGGTCTATATTCTGATAGAATATAGACGGTCTACTCAGAGACCGACTCATTTTTAAAAAGGACAGTGAATAATTAACTTAATTTTAATTGATATGATTATTAATATAAAGACACTAATACCCCTATTTATATTATTTTTATTTAGATCTTTGTGCTTAGTTAAATTAAGTTTAGTTCAATAAGTTCACTCTAAGTAAATGTATTTATAATAAAATTAGTTCAAGTTAGCCCTATGTCATTTTACGTAGTTTTGGTTCAGTTCAGTTCATTTTAGTTCATTTTAGTAGTATGCAATTCAGTTTATTTTCATCAAATTTTTTGATTCATTCAAATTTAGTTGAATTCAAACCAATTCCTTTGGTTCAATTTAATATAAATTTATTCAGATCATTCAAAATTGGACGCATTCAATTCGATTCAAGTTCACCTTTTTGTTAGTTTAATCAAAATTTTGGCAAAAATTCAATACAGGTCAGTTCATATCCAACTAAAAAATTACATTTACTTTTTTTTAGGTCAATTCAATTCAATTTGGTTGACTAAGTTCATTTATATTTTCCTAAATTTAATTTAATTTAGCTCCATCATTTTTCCAAATTTTGAAATCCAATTTAGTTCACTTCCTTGGTATTTAATTGAATAAAATTTCATCAAGTTCATATGAATTTGACTTTTTTGAACTGAATTGAAATGATTTGATCATAAATAAATTTTATTTAAATTGGAGCTAAATAAATAAAGCTAAACTGAATGTAACTAAATTTAAGGAATTTAAAAATAAAAATAAAAATAAGGGTTTTGTTATCTTTTTGTATTAATAATCATATTGATTAAAAATAAGTTAATATTCACTTCCTTTTTCAGAAATTATGTAAAACATACACCCTAATTACTAATTTCTAATGTTCCACGGCCCTTATTCCCAATTTTCCCGATGATTTAAACAATATTATTATAGTGTCTATCAATTATGTTATATGTGCCAAAAATTTAATAAAAGATACAAAATAAATTATATTGTAAAAGGTAAGGTAAGGAAATACTTGATTTCATCTATCTAAAAATATATAAATCCCTTTGTTTTTTTTTTCTGAGATATGTAATATTCTCTTTGTTCTAAAATATAGTAAGGAATCAACTAAATCACCTAAATTGAGTATAATGTTTAGTATTTTAAGAATCATGAGTGTATCAAGTAATCGATTATAATGATCATTATCGTGGGTAAAGAGACACAAATATAACAAATTGGATAAATTCACCCGTCCAATCAAATAAAAATGTACTAAAATAGGATGTTTAAAAATACTACATGTACTCATAGCGGTGATTGAAAATTGATCACATGCTTTACATTCAAGAAAAACAAAACACAAAATTGCACAAAACGATAAGAATAAAATAAATATATCAACTAATGAATATTGAATGCCGATCAATCTATAACGAAATCAAAACTAACTAATTCTCTGACCTCAAGAAACAATAAAAATGAAAAGAAATAATCTCATTATAAATAAATATAAACGCATAAGAATTGGAGTTTGCAGTTTCTAATCTTTGTTTATTCATGTATACAAAGGTACACATTAAGCAAAATGACTTAAAATAAAATAATATTATAATCTTAACAAAAACCAGGGATATGTTGCATTCTAATCATTAAAGGATAGCACAAAAATCATCAAAATAATAATCAAAAACTTTGATACACTATTATCAAAATTTAATATATAGGCATAATTGAGAAAAAAACTCTACCTACGGATTTTGAAAGATGATGTTTAAACTCATTTTTGTGAGTTTATAGTCGTCTCCACATGAAATCAAGCAACGGACAATCACCAAATACACAATATTAGAAATAAAATAAAATAAAACAATATAAATCTTCAGACATACCTCAAACTTCCACAGATTTTCGGCATGATAGAAGAAAAAAATTGTGATTGAAGAGTATTAGAGATCAAATACATATATATAAAGTTGCAAAATATAAATATGGAAAATATATATTATGAATACATCAAAAAGGATTACGTTGACATGTAAAAGGAAAAAAGAGGAGCTCCTCAAAAAACTAATCACGCAAGATCTCAGAAGAGAATATTGAATTGAGGGTTAATTAAAAAAGTGCAATATTTAATACCATAATTTCATAAGAAAATACATAAATGTTTTATACCATAATTTAACAAAATACCTAAAATAAATATATTGAATCAAATACGACGTCGTTTATTCCACACACATTTTGAAGCGAATAACTATTCTAGTTCCCTAAAATGTACTAAAACAGGATGTTTAAAAATACTACATGTACTCATAGCGGTGATTGAAAATTGATCACATGCTTTACATTCAAGAAAAACAAAACACAAAATTGCACAAAACGATAAGAATAAAATAAATATATCAACTAATGAATATTGAATGCCGATCAATCTATAACGAAATCAAAACTAACTAATTCTCTGACCTCAAGAAACAATAAAAATGAAAAGAAATAATCTCATTATAAATAAATATAAACGCATAAGAATTGGAGTTTGCAGTTTCTAATCTTTGTTTATTCATGTATACAAAGGTACACATTAAGCAAAATGACTTAAAATAAAATAATATTATAATCTTAACAAAAACCAGGGATATGTTGCATTCTAATCATTAAAGGATAGCACAAAAATCATCAAAATAATAATCAAAAAATTTGATACACTATTATCAAAATTTAATATATAGGCATAATTGAGAAAAAAACTCTACCTACGGATTTTGAAAGATGATGTTTAAACTCATTTTTGTGAGTTTATAGTCGTCTCCACATGAAATCAAGCAACGGACAATCACCAAATACACAATATTAGAAATAAAATAAAATAAAACAATATAAATCTTCAGACATACCTCAAACTTCCACAGATTTTCGGCATGATAGAAGAAAAAAATTGTGATTGAAGAGTATTAGAGATCAAATACATATATATAAAGTTGCAAAATATAAATATGGAAAATATATATTATGAATACATCAAAAAGGATTACGTTGACATGTAAAAGGAAAAAAGAGGAGCTCCTCAAAAAACTAATCACGCAAGATCTCAGAAGAGAATATTGAATTGAGGGTTAATTAAAAAAGTGCAATATTTAATACCATAATTTCATAAGAAAATACATAAATGTTTTATACCATAATTTAACAAAATACCTAAAATAAATATATTGAATCAAATACGACGTCGTTTATTCCACACACATTTTGAAGCGAATAACTATTCTAGTTCCCTTTAGGGATAATATTAATCTAGTATTCCTTACATGAAGATGAAGATGGGTCGAGATTCATCATAGAAAAAATAATAATATATGCCTAGAAATATTTTCGGCCCTTCCTGAGTTTGGGCCATGTGTAATTGCACAGATGACATTAGCCAGGGCCTAGCCTGTTTGAAGTATTGAAGCACGTAAAATTAAAGAAAGAGTCTTGGTGACATGTATTTGTGGAGATCAAGGATAAGGAGATTGAACATTTACCGTTTTTGCTAGATATTTTAGTCAGTTTGATTGATTTTTTTCCTTGATCTTTCAGTTCATTTAATCTTTCATTCAATTTTTTTGATCTTTCGGTCAATTTCCATGATCATTCTTAATCCTTGGTACATTACTGTTATTACGTACAAATTCACAACTAAACTCAGTCTCGAGTCAGTCTATGTGAACCGGTTGAGCTATAGCGAACCAACATCTCAAAATCTAACAACGGCGGCATGGTTGAAGTTTGCCAATGACATTTTCAACCGATAACGGTACCTTATAGTACTTGGTCTCTGTAGAGACAGGTTTCAAATTAGAATTTGTAAAAATTAAATCATTGGAAACTACATCTCGATGCTAATCATGCTAATCATATGGTTCAGAAAGTGGGGATCGATTTCACCAGAAAATGCATGCAGCAGTGGAAGGCAAAATAGGATGAGTGAGTGCTCAAACTACAGGTGGTGCATCTCCCCTGAAAAGATGCGACAGCAAATAATGCAGCAGGATTTTTTCAATTATGAACTTGGTATATATATAGTAATCCTTAACAGGTGCATGAAAAGTGACACTCATATTATTGCTCACTGTTCACAAGCTCCAGAAATGGATTCCAGACTTACACTGTGTGAGGTTGGAAATATTTCAAAATAAATTCAATGTTCCCAACTAAAACTTCTTACTTTTCTTACTTTACTTTTTGGTCCGTTCCGACCAAAACTTCTTACTTTCATTCTTTCCTCTTTTGGTAAAAAACATAACTACAAAATGACAAATATACCCTTAATGAATTCTTCCAAACAACCATAACAATAAGTAATATTCCATTTATACCCCTTAAAACTCTACTTATATGATAAACAATACACTTTTCTTAAAATCCGAGGCGAAGTCAACTAAGAAGTTTTGGTTGGGACGGAGGGAGTATTATATAACTATTGTATGTATAATGGCTTGTCAACGGGTTAGATATATTGGAAAAATAATTTGTATATGTAGTCGATATTTTACTACATACACACCTAGTACAACACAAATCATCTACTGAAGTAAATATGGATGACTACTCAAAACTGTCATTGATCCGACCAAATAAGCATCGCCAATATGTCAATATGCTGCTCTTGTACGGATGTACAGAAGATGGACATAAGCGAAATCCTAGAGTGAAATGTAAAATTTATACTTTTCACAATAGAATTATTTTTGTTCATAATAAATACATTTGAATTCACTAGTGAATATATATAACCTCTTACAATAGGCATGCATAATCTTTTAATGCATTGCATCATCCAATTGTGCATTGCACAATCTCATCATGCATTGAACCATAACTCAAGTGTTACTATAAAAGGCCAATCATTTCCACTGCACTCCACCCATCCTTTGCCATATTTGAAAATGGAAAAAAGACACCCATGGGTGTAGCCTAGTGGTTGGAACATTGGTTCAATTGTCCTGAGGTTGTGAGTTCGAGCCTCGGCAGCGGCAGTGTGGGGACTTCCTTGTTTCAAGGGTCCCTTTTGCGCACCGAGCAGTGGACCGGCCAATGCTTCATGGCGCTAGGTTACCATGATTTATCTCCTCACCGAGACCTGTGGTGTCGGATGGGTGGGGCGATACGGGCGAGCGTTATCACCTTTTGTCCTGAAAATGGAAAAAAAAAGGAGTAAATTTCTTGATAATGAGCTCTGGGGAATGGGGCATATAATCATGGAACGTTTTAAAACAATGTAAAATTAGGCAAGGCTTTTTGGCTTGAAGATGTAACATTCCTTCACATGATTTTGTATTTAATGCTGTGATCAGGCTCACAACAAACAAAACAAACGAGTATGGCTGGAGCCTGGACATGGACATGAAGGCCCTATTCAACATTTGTCATTCATCCAAGTTTTTAAAAAAGTTATGCAAAACTTTACTTTTACCTCACAAAATGCACAAGAAACAATCAACTGTTTATAAACCTTGTCTAGGTATCATATACAAGGAATAATCAAACTAAATGCTAATCGGATGAATGGTTCTGTTATAAAGAAGAGATCTAATAAAAATAATATCCCCTCATGAGTATACTAGCACCAACAAAGCCGTACCAGTGAATCAACAAAAAAAAAGGTGATTCGCTTTTAAGTTTGATTAAAGTCATGTAAAAGAATCAAATTCTCATTCATTCTCTTTGTTATTGCAATAGTTTAATTTATAGGAATGACAATGATAGTTGGAGTGGGTGACAAAAGTGGTACATGGCGGCGATGGTTAGTGGCATTCAGAGTGGTGACGATCATTTTCGGTCGGTGTTGGCGATGGTCGGTGGTGGCATGAGTGTCGATGGTCAAGTGTATGTGATTTCACATTGTGTGTTGATTTAATGCTTAAAACTGTGACCAATCACTCTTTCAAATTGATGTTTTCATAGGGTCGGGTTAATTTTGCAGAATGACGCCACAAAAGAAGATCAATGTTTCTTTTAGCCACAAATGCCCATGTTCAGTTGAGCTGAAAACGTGCCGAAAATGTGTTGATTGGTGCTGAAGGGTACTGATTGATTCTAAGTGCTGATTGGTTAAATAAGCTGAACTGGATATGACTAATGTATATTAATCCATGATACAACTATACTAAATTATCGAAGTAAGGAGATCGACCATAACATTTTTCCCTTTTTTAATTGGTTTAAAAAACCATGAGTTCCTTCTATGTAGATGGCAAAGAGTACTCCAAAACCATAAAAATTTACACTTGTGAGTTATGTCCCATTGTGTTCTTAAGAGCTAAACCCTAGAGAGAACATGGATGGAGACACTTGTGAATAAAAACTCCATCATTATCACCGTTCTTGCTAGCATCCATGATCACGGTGGGGGACGCTTCGCTTGCATGGAAGAACAAACAAAAACATGGTCCTTTCTCTCACATTCTTGTGAATCAAAACAAACTCAGATTTTATTTTCCAAGTACAAATTAGGCTATTACTAGAGTTTTCTTGATTTTTCGACCTTGAAATGAACGGTAACAACAAGAACATGATCTGTGGCTATATTTTGAAAAGGACCAAACTGGGATTTTTGATTTTTCTCTTGAATTTTTTGAATTCGAAACAATAATGGCAAAAATGTACTGCATGCTCTTCTGCGTGAATCAGCCTGCATTTACGGAGGCCGGCGTTTGGAGTTTGAACAGGCAATTTATTCAAACTTTGATGCAAACTTATTACATCACCCATTTATTCGTTTGCATTTATTGTCCTACAATTCAAAATTTGGACCATTTCCTTTTATTACAGACACTGCCATAATTTGTTTCCGTTTCTTAGTTTGAAAATGACCATTTGGATATAAAACTAGCAAAATTGTTTTTGAAAAAAAGCAAAATAAAATAAAATCAAACCTCACTCTGCTTTTTACACATGAGAGATATTACTGGTTACCGGCTCTCCCGGTTGCTCAGATTCGAATTTCTGCTCTGTTCCCCCTCGGGACTCTCCCCCATTTCTGCAGCCACACACTACTGACCAGTAGCATTCAAAACCCTCCTTCTTCATCATTTTGAACCCCAAAAAGATCCCAACTTTTCATATCCAAGCCTTCAAGCTCAAAAGAGAAATTGGACCATTTTCTCTCCCAACCCCAAAAAATGCATCTTTCTCCCATCTTCTTCATCTTTCTAGCCATGGCAGCCATCTTGGAGGTCAAAGCTTCTGCATCTATGGATTCAACCCTCTCTGTTCTCTTGACCATCAAAGCCTCCATGGACCCACAAAACCGCATTCTGAGTTCCTGGTCTTCCAATGCCGCTGACCCCTGCAACGGCTCATTTGAAGGCATTGCCTGTGATAAGCTTGGTCAGGTGGTCAACATGACCCTCCAGGGAAAAGGGCTTGATGGAATAATCCCTCCTGAGATTGGCTTGCTCAAGAGCTTATCTGGCCTGTATCTGCATTTTAATAAACTCCATGGGAGTGTGCCTAGGGAGCTTGCTAACTTGACTGCACTCTCTGATTTGTACCTCAATGTCAATAAGCTTTCTGGTGAAATCCCTTCTGAGCTGGGAAGCTTGCCAAATCTGCAAGGTTAGTGAATTTTTTTACCCAATGGGTTTCTGTTTCTGATGTAAAAAATCAATCTTGGTTAAAGTTTTTTGAGTTTCTGTTCAAGAAAGTGACAGTCTTGGTTGGTAGATCTTTCTTAATGATACCTTTTTCTTGCAGTTTTACAGCTCTGTAATAATAACTTGTCTGGGAGCATACCTACTCAGCTGGGAGGCTTGAAGAAGCTCAGTGTGGTTGCCTTGCAGTATAATCAGTTGAGTGGAGCAATTCCAGCAAGTCTTGGGGAGTTGGTGAGTTTGAATAGGATGGATTTGAGCTTCAACAGGCTTTTTGGTTCAATCCCAGAAAAACTGGCTGATTCTCCAGGGTTGAGTTTTCTTGATATCAGAAACAACACCCTATCAGGAAATGTACCATTAGGTAATGGACTTTTATCTTCTGAACTCTTCAGTTTTCATTCTTATTAGTAATGTATTCTTACATGCTGGATGTTTGTCTGACTTTTGAGAAACCTTTTTGCTCTTGTTGAAGCCTTCAAGAGACTGAATGAAGGGTTTCAGTATGCAAATAATCCAGGCTTATGTGGGTTTGGCTTTCCTACCTTGAGTGTCTGCACTGATTCTAGCATAAACTCTGATAAACCAGAGCCACTCGGGTCTAAGCGTCTTCCTAATAAATCGATCCCTGAGTCGGCTGATGTACAAGAAAACAGCTCGAATAAGTCCAGAAAATCACAGACTTCCATCGTGATTGGAGTCATTGGACTGTTTGTGATTTTGTCTGTGTTTGGAGCTTTCACCTTTACATGGTACCGGCGCCATAAGCAGAAGATTGGGAGTGCTTATGATGTATCCGATTGCCGGATCAGCACTGATCAGGTCAAGGAAGTATGCAGAAAGAGTGCATCTCCCTTGATCAGTTGCGAGTATGGCCATGGCTGGGATCCCTTGGCTAGAGGCCATCTCTCAAATGGTTTCTCACAGGAAGTCTTTGAAAGCTTCATGTTCAATCTGGACGAAGTGGAGTCTGCCACTCAGTATTTCTCTGAGATGAATCTGTTGGGAAAGAGTAGCTTCTCAGCCATATATCGTGGGATATTGAGGGACGGGTCTGTAGTTGCGATCAAGTGCATTTCCAAGACTAGCTGTAAATCTGATGAAGCTGAATTCCTGAAAGGATTGAAGCTATTGACCTCGTTGAAACACGAAAATGTTCTGAGGTTAAGAGGCTTCTGCTGTTCAAAAGGAAGAGGGGAGTGCTTTCTCTTATACGACTTTGTCCCCAATGGCAACTTGTTGCAGTATCTTGACTCAAAACATGGGAAAGGAAAGGTTCTTGAATGGGATGCTAGAGCTTCGATCATCAAAGGCATAGCCAAAGGTCAGTGAAGCCTACTTTATTTTTATACTTAACAAATGTTACTGAAGAATAATCTATGATGAAAATGTGACTCTAGTCACTAGTGTTTCCTGCAGATTCATACCATTTGGTGTATTTAGTTCATCAGTTGTCTAGCTAAAATAAGTCTGTACTTTTAACCTCCAGGTATTGAGTATCTGCATGGAGACCAGGGAAAGAAACGGAGCATGGTCCACAGAAATATATCAGCCGAGAAGGTGCTCATCGACCAACATTACAATCCAATGCTCTCGGATTGTGGACTGCACAAACTATTAGCAGATGATATCATCTACTCCACCTTGAAGGGCAGTGCTGCCATGGGATACTTGGCTCCTGAGTACACGACCACAGGCCGTTGCACTGAGAAGAGCGACATCTATGCTTTTGGGATGATCATATTCCAGATACTTGCTGGAAAGTGTAAGATTTCTCAGGTGAATCGTCAGGGGGCTGAGCTGGGCAGGTGTGAAGATTTTGTGGATTCAAATCTTCAGGGCGATTTCAAGGAATCAGAGGCTGCTAAACTTGGAAAAATTGCCTCGCTCTGCACCCACGAAGTTCCTAACCTCAGGCCTACCATCGACATAGTTATGCTACAACTGAGTGACGTTTAGATGCAGTTCTTGATGGGGTTTTGAAGAATGGAATCTAGTAACTGTTTATTCATGTATCAAGAACAGTTTTTGCAGGTGCTAACTGCGTATTTAATAATAGTTTGCAGGATCCAGGAATTAAGTACTAGCATGTTTAGGATATCCGTAGTATCAGATTAGTGAGCCTCTCCACTCACCAGACCCATTACAACTATGTAATCTGTATTATCCTTCTTCTTGGCATTTTCAATTTTCTACTACGTAGCTTAATTGAAGAACTCTTTGGTGTTTATTTATAGTCATTTTAGTTTTATACATGAAAGATGTCTATCTACAATATTAAGCACAATGCAGAACACTTCACTCTAACCTTCAATTCCTCCCTTTCAGTAATGTGCATAGTACAATGAAGAAATCTTCCTCTAAGGAACGTTTTCGGATTTAAATCTATGAACTATTGAACTTACTATGAATATACAAGTTTCTAAGTAAATCTACACACATTATGAATTTACACAGAGGGATTGAAAAAATTACCTCCAATTTACCCAACCAAGCTTGTTCTGCATGGTTCCCTTCAGCACAATGTCTTGTAAATCTCTTCAACTTGAAGATGTGATGTATCTCCAACATAGAACTCATGAATCAATCCCTCAAGTTCAATTGAACTGCAACCCGGAAATTTCTTCAAATCCTTTTCTTTCATCGTACTCCTGACACTCCTGACATTGTCCCAGAAACCATGTTGAGCATACATGTTTGACAAAAGAACATAGGAGCTTGAGTCATTACATGAATCCGAACTTATCAGATGCTGAGCAACCGGCTCTCCAATGCTCAAATTCTTGTGATGGCTACATGCTCCCAACAAAGTGCGCAAGATGACAGAATTCGGCTCAACAGGCATTTCCTCCACAAATTGCCTGGCTTCCTCGATATGCCCTGCTCGACTAAGAATGTCTATGATGCAGCCATAGTGTTGCATTTTGGGACTCATCTTGTGAACTCTTCTCATAATCTCGAAACAGATCATGCCTTCCTTGACCAATCCAGCATGGCCACAGGCATTCAGCACAGCAATGAATGTGATATCATCGGGTTCTAAAGGGAGCTTCTCCATCTCTAAAAACAAACCAAAAGCCAATTCCCCCAAGCCATGGATAGCCAATCCTCCAATCATGGAATTCCAGTGATCAATGCTTTTAACGTTAATATCATCAAAAACCTTCATGGCACGCTCTATGTTCCCACATTTCGCATACATGTCTATCAAGGCAACCCCAAGCTTCCCAGCCACAACAAATCCATTATCCTTGATATATTTATGCAAATCTAATCCCTCCTCAAGGGTACCTAATAGGGCGATAGCTGAAAGAGTAATCAACAAAGTAGCATCATCAGGAGGTAAATTACCTGTCATATCATGGTATATTTTCAGTGCTTCTGAAGGAGCCTTGTTCCTCACATACCCTGCCATCATTGAATTGCAAGAAATCACATCCCTATGAGGCATTTTATCGAAGAAACCTCTTGCAACATCCACATTTCTCATCCTAGTATACCCATCAATCATGATAGCCCAACTAGCAACATCTCTTTTCGGCATGCCATCAAACAAAACCTGAGCCATCTCCATCTTCCCTCTTTTCGCACAACAATCAATCATCATATTCCACGAAACCACATCCCTTTCGGGCATCTTCTCAAATACATCCCACGCTAACTTCAAACCGCCCTCCACCTTCACATACCCTCCAAGCATAGTGTTCCAAGTGATCAAGTTCCTCAGCTTTACCGGCAAAACCTCAAACATCTGCCTTGCAACATCCACCATACCACATTTCATATACCCATCAATCATCGAGTTATACGATACTGAGTCTCTTTCAGACATTCTATCAAACATTTTCCTACCACAATCAAGCCGGCCACATTTCAAATACATTGCAACTAAACAATTCTCCAGAAACAAATCACACCCAAACTCTAGTTTCTTCAGCATACCGTGAAGCTGCATTCCGGTACCCAAAACCCCCGCTTTCGAACACGCTTTCAGCGCCAGGGAAAACGAGTACTTATCCGCTAGCACCCCGTTCTCAAGCATTAACACAAACACTTGGAGAGCTCTCTCCGGGTCCCTTTTCCGGTGTGAAAAGGACTTGATCACAGAGTTCCAAATCAACGGGTCTGTATTCTTGAAGGTGTGATGCGAGAAGAAGAGATAGTTAGCGAATTCGGAAACCGGCCGGTGCGGGGAATTCAAGAATCTGAGGATTAGTTTTCTGGTGAAGTGGAGATTCTTAGTGAGGCCGGTGGTTAGTAATTTTGCGTGAAACTGATCGATATCCTTCTGGGTTTTGCATTGGTGTGAAAGCTCAAGCACCGGAATCCATGGCGGCGGCGCGTGAAAATTCGCGCAAACTGTCATGAGATTCTGGTTTATGAAGCTTGTAATCTGGAAGTCTGCTGGAACTGGTATGTTTTACGTTTTGAAACGATAACGAATTAACGGTCTTATTTCTCCTTAAGAAGATATTTTCTTCTTCTTTCCAACATTCTCCCGCGTTTTGACAAAACTCGTACAGTCGTCGTGCCATATATACGAAAGCGCATTGAAATATCTTAGTCATGCGAAGCGCTTTTGTCCTAGAATTTTATTGTACCCTTTCTGGTCTGCATTTTTTTTAACAAACATTGATGGAGGGAAGCCATGCTTAAAAGTTTGATCGTTTATTACGAGAAAAATTCTACTCCTTCCGTACCAGCAGGAAAATTCTATGTTACGATAATTCCAACAATATTAAATACGATAATAATTTTAATGATATATACATTTAAAAATTCAGTCAAAATTTAGCATCTTTGACTGAAAAAAAGATTTTATGCAGAAACAACTGGTACAGATGAAGTAGTTAATCTGGGATAAAAAAACTTTGAGAGATACAAATACTTTTGAGACTCTAAAAATGTTTGTCAAACTCACCAATTAATGACCATATGGATCTGAGTAAAGGGATGAGGTTCTAATGCAAGCTATTATTTGTTGTAGCCATTGGCGGAACTACGCCCAGGCCTCCTAGGGCCTGGGCCCTATATAATTTTTTTTTGTTTGTTTGTTTGTGTGTAAACAAATCCAAAATAATAAGAAAATTTTAGACTAAGGTTATAAACAAGTCGAGTCGAACTCGAACATACCTGTGTTCGAATTCGAGTTCGTATTACACGTTCGTGATCGAGTTCAACCTCGTACGAATTAAGATATTTTAGCTCGATCCGTCTGACTTTTAGAAAGTTCGAACTCGACTCGTGAACTCGATAAAAAATCGAGTTCGAACTCGATAAAAAATCGAGTTCGAACTCGATTTCGAGCTAGTTCGAGCTTGTTAAATCATTAATGAATAAAATTTAATTTATTTATATAATATTAAATATAAAAATTATATTCGAGCTGCTCGACAAGCCTATCAAGCTGGTTTTTATGAGCTCGATTTCGAGCTCGTATATAAATGAACGAGTTCGAGTTCGAAAACGAACTTTGACCGAGTTGTTTGCGAGTTGTTCACGAACGGTTCAGTTCATTTAGACCCCTATCTTAGACATAGACAGTATCTTAGCTCAAAAAAGTTCTCAGCCTCTCACCCAGAAAGTTCACCGTCGATTACCGTTGTGCCCCACTTCAATTTGAATCCTGGTTCCGCCACTGGTTGTAGCTTACTATTGTAGTTACATGTAGCTTAACAATGAGTCAAGCTACATGATGTTGTAGCTTACAATTGTGGATGATCTAAAGTACATGCCACATATTTTGCAAAATTTGTCAAGCAACTTCAAAAGGTAATCATTGTGGATGCTCCAAAAGATAACTTTGAACATCCACAATGGTTACCTTTTGTAGTGTTTCTCGGTAATTATTGTAAAATATGTGACATGTAACTTACCATTGTTGCATGCCACATAATTAGCTTTCTAAAGTTATGTAGCTCCACAAAACTACTAGCTTGAATTACTTTGGTGGATTCCAATATATTTTAGTAAGGTTTAGAGTTATATATTACTATTTCTATCTCATACCATTATATATAGTTGCATTTGTTTGCCAATTCATTAGATTGAAAATGAGTCAAGCTACACAATGATATAGCTTGCCATTGTGGATGCTCTAACGACGTGCAATTATTTTAATAAGAATTTTTTTAACTGAAGTAGAACTTAATGTAAGAGTTGAGAAGAATATGTTGGTAAATGTTTTGTTTCGTATAAAATGAATGTTAGAAGAAAAAAATTTCACCACTAAGTACAAACTTCCGCTAAATAGTAAATAAAGGAAATACTAAGTATATAGCTGGCAATTTTTATACAGTATTGTTGGAATGAGTTATGAAAGATGAGCATTGTTGTATTCTTGTCATGAAAATCAAAAGTAGAAGAGTGAGGAGTACAAATTAGTAATAAAAGGTTGATACCATTTTCTGAATATTCATAGTATTATACTGTAGGTACTACTAGAGTGCTTTGCACGGAGGAGGACAATTTATATAATTTAAATTTCTAAAATGGATTTATTGTATTACTAATCATCATTGTTTGATTAATATCATTTTTTTAATTCAAAACCATCTTAGAAAGATGGTAGAGGTTTGTATTGTCCCCTCTTAGACTTGCCCTTGTAGTTCAGTTGAATCATGCTGCCAAAAAAAGCTTATAAAGGCATGTTCAGTTACAGAAATTGCACCTAATAAATAACAGTTAAGTGCATACATCTTAAAGTGTCTACTCCGCTGAATTGAAAACCAAAAGAAAAACTTATAAACCAATGTCTTATAAAGTGTCATATATTTGCAATTCAATGGGCTTGCAAGATATGATCTGGTTTTGTCTGAGTTCTGAAATAGGGTAGCAACAATTGGTCATTTCACCATAGTACTGTGGAAGTTTCATGTTGATCATTTTATTTTTGTTCTCATTAAGTACTATGTTTTTTTTTTCATTGCATCAAAGATAATACTCGGACAGAGATCAATTTTATATGATCAATTAGCAAAATAAATAATTACTTCAATTGATCATTATAAAAATAAATATAAAATTTACAAAAGCTCTCTGAAAATGTTTACAAGAGTTAACTATCTGACTATTGCTAGTACGGAAATGATAGCCGTATATACTGTGCTCCTGAAGTATCTCACCTCATGTGCATCCTCACTGGCCCTGAATCTAATTGAAAAGAAAACCTGAATCACAAGGGTAAATGGTCAGAAAATATACTAGGATAATGACTGGGAGTATAAATTTGTTGGAGAATGACATATTAGGGGAAAATTCATAGAAGGGCGTAACAAAAGTTAAAATTAATTTCAATCTATAGCGTGCAATTACTTTAATATTTTTACTGAAGTAAAACTTAATTTATTGAAAAAAAGAATGAGTATGAGTGAATTAACTAAATTGAATTGATAAGTCCAACGTTCGAAACACAAATTATATTCTTATGTGTTGAAGTAGCAAATAAGTGGTTGCACAAATTGTGCGGTGGCCTGATTCAGTGGTAAATTCACCCTCTCTGTAACTGATAAGTCCAGCGTTCGAAACATATCCCTAACAATAATTTTGAATATTTGAGCAATTTATTGCCAGCACAATTTATGTTCTGGTGTTGTGACCAGTCGCTTGTTGGTGCAAACATGTGGGTCAATGAGAATGACAGAGTTATATGTGAATTAGAGCATGTATTTGTAATAGGTAGATTGTACGTAATATTTCTTGAATTTTTTAAAAAAATGCTGCACTAGTTCATTTTGGGGGTTGCTCCATGCAGGTCCATTTTTCTCTTGCAGGTCCGTATTTTTACCATAATACCCCTAATATTGTTAAGGCAAAAATGGGCTTGAAATCATAGGATTCCATCAGGGGCATTATGGTAAAAATACGGACCTGCAAGAGAAAAATGGACCTGGAGAAATTGCTTTCATTTTCTATTGTTAATCCTACAAGTAACTAAACTCCTTCTCCTGTAAATAGGATCAAAGAGTCCATAACCTGTAAATATTCAATTTCATTACAGTAGGCAGATTCCAAACCCATAGCCAAAGCTATGGGTTCAGCTTATAAACTGTCATTTGCTTTAATGGAGATCAATTTTGCTGCCTTAACCCTTCCATAATGATCTCTTATCACAAAGCCAACTCCTACTTTCCCACTTATCAGATAAGATTGGCCTGAATTCAATTTCATGAAGTTCCACATTGACAAGTTCCAGAAGACTATCTTTTCAGATCTTTGCCTCCTCATATCATTAGTAAAACAAATGTATCTCAAATGATCATGCAATAGGTTAACCATAAATACTTTGAGAGAATCATTTACTTGAATGATACTCTGAATCATGCTCAAAACATTTTTCTTTATGATCTTGCACTTAGGTTTTTGGTTCTCATACAAATAAGACATTCTGAATTCTTTTAGGGAGGGAGAAGGTAATAAATGACTTTTCTCAATAAAATAAAATAAAGAGTAGAAATATTATAATGCCCTTAACAATAAATATACAATTTGCAATGATGATTAAATTATAAAAAGTAGCATTGTTTTAGCTATATTAGCATTGCTAGCCCACTTAACTTAATCAAAATTAGTATATCCTCAGTCATTCATTTAATCAAAATAGTACTCACCATTATAAATGCTCTAATAACATAAAAATTTGACACCCATAAAATAAAATAGTTAGTTGATAATGAAACTTAAAAATATTTGTAAAATACAATTACTCTTTGTGTTGTTTTTTCATATTATAATTTTTAATAGGCTTGTAAAATATATTTTTGAATATCAATTATTTGTTAATACATACATAACTAATAGTACAAGTCATTGATGGTTAGTACTGTTTATGCAGGGCTGGCCTTGATGCCGGGCCGTATGTACAGGGCCTCGCATCCCTCAGGGCCCCAAAATATTTAAAACATTTGAGTAATAATTATGCTATGTTTACCATGAAACTGAATAGTAAAAACTTGTTAGATAAAAGGAATGATACAATACTTATCCGATAAAAGGAAGGATTAGGGAGATAAAAAGAAAGGAAAATAATTTACTAAATTTAGGAGAGTAATTTAGTGTAGATTAAATGTTTTCACAATTTTATACGTAAGGATTAGGGAGAGATAAAGGGAAAGAGAAATCATTTAGGAGAAGAATTAGGGGATGTTTGGTTCAAACATGGAAAGGGAATAGAATAAGGAAAGAGAAAGGAAATGAATAATCCCAATTTTTAAAATCTGTTTGGTTCAGTTATGGAAAGATAATCAAATTCTCCCTCATTCCCTTTGTTATTGTTTGGTTCACATCTTGGAAACAAATATTAATTTTTCATATTAAATATGAAATTAAAATAATCTTTCACTTCCCATGATCACCATTGTTAGAAAGATAAATCACTACATCATATTAATTTATTTATATTTTATATGTCATTACAAAAGTAATTTTCTAATTATAATTTTTTGTATATATATTTTTATATATTGTCATCTTTACATATTTTCACCTCATATACTGTTTAAAATATATGTAACCACATAAATAAAATAACTTGAAATTTTATAGTTCACCTTATATTAAAGTACATTATGTTAATGATGATAAAAAACACTCATAAACCATATCAAATCCAATATTTTTTCAAAACATAAAGTCGATGTAAATTCAAAATATTTCATAATGTATATCCACGAACACTTGGATATTATTTTAATGAAAAATCAAACATTGACTATTCAATATCAAGTATATCAAACCTAAATATCACCACCACCATCAGAAGCATTAGACCAAATAAGGACTTCACGTATTGCTTTTTCAGCTGAGTAGGACAATTGAAAAAGATATTCAATTTGTTTGGCTGAGCTGTAAGAATGTCTGCTACTTTCATCGCCTCACTTGGTGATAAGCCATCTAGTTCAAGTAGCTCGCCCAACACTTTGTTACACTTATCAGTTGTGTCTTGCTCACGATTGTCGGCACGAACCCAAACATTAGCCATTGTCGACAGATGACCATTCATATCTTTCATAAAATGTTGTAAGCTTGCCAGTTCTGAGCTACTAGAACTCTCAGCAATCTTTGCACTTTTCCTCTTCTTAGAAGTCTTCTATATCTTAACTTTCTTCAATGGAGGTGTGAGTTCTACATTCCGAGTCTCAGCATCATCATCATTCAAATCAATGTCAACTTGCACACTTTTCTCCTTTTCCATGTTCCTCACAGCATCTTCAAATCCCTGAGCAGGTTTTCCACTTGCATAGTCTTTACCATAAATTTCAGCTAAGGCATGGAAGTGAGGAAAGAGTTTTTCATCCAAATTCTTGCATGCAGGATGAGTCTGAAAAATGTTAAAAGGTATAATCGTAAAAATATACAATGAAAACAATTTTAAATAAAAAAAGCTAATATAAAATTATTTTTTACCTTGCAATATTCGTCATACACTGATCTTTCCACACTTACTATATGTCTCTCATCATCCCAGTTGAAACCACTTGTTCCCAACAATTGAAGAATGACTCTGAATTTGCCAACTAGAGTTTTCAGTCGAGAATCAATGTGAGGCGAGGCTTTCAAATCGGTATTTGGTATTGATTTTCCTATTAATTCCTCCAAACGAATCATATAGCCATTTCGAAACCCATTCTCACATTTCCAATGAGGATCGGTGGCTAACTCTTGCAATGCTCCTATGAGTACATTATCTTCTTTAGTAGTCCAAAATCGCTTGTTTCTACCTCTTCCAGTGGTGGCACTTGACACAGTTTCAGTTTCACTCATCCTGTTTTCAAAAGTATGCAATTATCAATATATATTAGGAAACGGAGATGAATGAAACTTAAATTCATTAACTTATAACAAGTTAGAAATGTAACATAAAAAGTTTAAATAAAAACAAGAACACTATACACACAACAACATATTCTCAATAGTTTAGTCATATCATAAACGAAAGATAAAAATAGCAAAAAGATAATTCACCAATTAAATATTGGTTTGTTACATAGGTATTGTCTTAGTAATCCTAAATCTGAAGAAAATCACACAATAAAGATAAAATAGTGTATCAATGCAAGATTTCAAAATCAATCTCATCGACCTCTAGCTCGCTAGTTGTTAAACATCGCTTGAGACATTGTATTTCTAAAATTAGTCCAAGGATCAGTTGTCGCAATAGACGTTATATACTCAACTTCACCGTCATCCCATCATGACCTCCATCATCATCCTCATCCTTATCCTCATCCTCGGATAAATCCTCAAAAATAGATCCGGGAGGCATGTACTTCTTTACCAAGTTATGCAATAAACAACATGCCATAACAATACGACCGTGTGTTCTTAAACTAAACCAAGATGGGCTTCTAAAAATTCCCCATCTTCCCTTGAGTACTCCAAAACATCGTTCTATGACGTTTCTAGCTAGCCATTGCATGACTTAGGTTGAAATACTCTTCCGCACTTTGTGGTTGACGAGGACCATTATTCCACTCTTTAAGGTGATAGAGATGACCTCTATATGGAGAAAGAAATCCTTCTCCATTGGTATATCCAGCATCACAAAGATAATATGAACTTTTACACATTAAAAAATAATCTTATAAGTTATTTTAATTTTTTTAAAGTAAGATACTAATGAATTTAAATTATCTTTAGGAATTTTCAAACCGTTAGGCTTGGAAATAGCATCACGTAGAATTCTAACATCATGTGCCGACCACCCCAACCAGGTAAAACGTAAATGAATTCCATATCCGGTGAGCAAACTCCTAAAACATTCATTGCAATTGTACCTTTTCTTGTCCGATATTTAGAGCGATTCTCTGACGGTACAGTGACATTAATCATTGTACCATCAAGTGCACCTAAACAATTCTAGAAAATATACACTGTTTTAGATGCTTTATTAGTGTGACAATTATTTTAAAGAAATGCAATAATTATTATAGTACCTTAAAATACTTCCACCTATCATCATCACAATCTTCTGTTATAGGCGATGGCTTCTTAAGCAATACAACGTGCAACTTTAAAATTGCCTCCAAACACAAATGAAACTGCCTACTGACTGTCTCACCGCTTCTATAAAAATAAGTCCTAATGCATCTATTATTTTGGTGGTGTGCTATAGTGTACAAGAAAATTGCAACAATTTCCTCTATGGTCATATGCCTAGTACCCCTCAAGCCACCAATGTCTCTAACCATCTCACATAGCTTGTTAAAAGTACTCCGATTCGTACGAAGATGACTCCTACACAACACATCACTATCTCTTACTAATCTATTCAGGTTTCTCGTTCTATTCCTTCTTCTTTTACTTCTCATATCTTCAGACAATAGTTTGGGACTATGCAATGTTTTACTCATCGAGTATGATATCAAATAAACCAAAATCACGACATTAATCATGAGAACTACAAATTCAAGGAACTCCAATTCTCTCCTTCTCCTCAATGAAAGACCAAGACGAGCCATTGCTGTGCATAATTTTTCAGAATATAAGTCTACAAAAACTTTATCTATAGCAATTAGCCGTATATACACAAAAATACTATTTCAACCTAAACTACAACAATGATAAAATTAGGATAATTTAGGAGAGTAATTAATTGGGATATTAAAGTGAATAATATTGGAAAAGATTAATTTGCTCCAAAAGAGAACAATTGGCTATATAATATTTCAACAAAATTTCTAATAAAAGAAAATTTTATGTTTGATTATCTTACTTTAAATAGAGTAGTTTGTACGATACTAATAATAAAATAAAACTAAGGATTTAGGCCCTGTTTACCAGAGCTTATCTGTCGATCAGTTCAGTTCAATTCAGTTCAGTTTAGTTCAGTTCAGTGAAAATGTAATTTGATGAAATTCAGGTTAATTCAGTCATGCCGATTCCATTTTTCAATACATCATTTTTACTTCAGTTCAATTCAGTTTAATTCAATTCAGTTCAGTTCAGTACATCAAGAAATAAACTCTAGTAAACAGGGCCTTATAGTTATAACTTATAACCATCTATTTGGATCTATAATTATTAATAAAATATATAAATGTCAGTCACTCTTTTTTTAATAAAAATAGTAACTTTATAAAAAATATATTCTCTACAGAATAGTAGTAAATAATTTTTAAATATGTTAGTTGTCATCATGTAAGTTTATATTAAATTGAATGGATAAAAATAATTTTAAGGGTCATAATTTTATTTTTTGCACGGGCCTCCGAAATCTCAGGACCCTGTGTTTATGGTCAAATATTAAAACATTAAAAAAAACCAGAGGGTATGAAAATTGATGAGCAAGTGGTAGTTTTATTAATTATTTGTTGGTTTTATTTGATAAGATAAGACGAACATCTTATAACATTATTAAGACTGCATACCTACCGATCAACCTCTGCCAATAAGACTTTTGATTGTTTAATAGTATCGATCCCTTCTTTGTTGTTCCATACTTTCACCAAATAAATAAGTAAATCTGCTATTATAAATTCTTAATTGATATTTATGTTAATTGTTTTTAAAAGTTTAATATGTACAAGATCAATCAATTGTAACTTTTACAAACTTACATAGCAAAGAAAAAAAAAAAATCTAAAAAGCGAAATAGATCAAGTACAAGAACGTACATTCAGTGGTTGGTTTGTCTCAATCGTATGCGAATCTAGTGACTGTTTATTTGGTTTGATTAAGAACAGATTTAATTGATTTTGTACTTTTTGGACTTCCAATCAAGTCATCAGCGAGGGCACGCAAGTAAATCATCACTCATCAGGTAATATATTTAATTCAAGAAAACATCACCAATCCAAAAATATAAATTAAAATTTAACAAATATATGCTACTTCAACAGTTCTAGACCAATAGCATATTATTTTTGTCAAAATATATTCTTGACAACTAATAACTCTATTTATGTATATTAATCATCGACATTGATATTTAGAGTCGTTACTCATTAGAATTTGGGTTGTTGGAAGTGGAGGTTAATCTTACGAGTTTTGAGTTTGGGGGTTGTCGGAGCTTGAATCGTTAGAGGTTCAAGTCTTCGAGAGTTGATATTGGGGTATTTTGACATTGAGCTTAGGGTTCTTGGTATTGAGGTCAGGGATCTTCAAGATGTGATGTTGAATCTTCGGCGTTGATAGTTAAAATGAACTTGAGTTTGCTGGCATTGAGGTTCGAAGTGGTTGGAGTTTGGAACACCAAAGGTGCAGTTTCCGGCGCTGATGTTGGGCTTGCCTAGTGGAAAGTTTTATAATTTTAACTTCAACAAATTATAGTTAGCTATCATGATTAATGGTAAGACTAACACCCACTTTTGAAAACCATAAGACCCTATTTGCCAGAGTATTTTTGTAGATCAGTTTAGTTGATTTAAGTTCAATTTACCTCAGTGAAAATATAATTCAGTGAAATTCAGACTAATTCAGTAATGCTATTTTTTTTCAATACATTAATTTTTTTAATTTAGTTCAATTCAGTTTATTACTCAGCCATGCCCTAATTTTTTAAACAAAAACAAAATTCTTTGAAATCCATAGTCCGCCCATTGTATTCCTTATCCTACCAAAACGAAGAAAATTTAGAGAATGTTGACACTTTAGCTCATGTCATATTGAAAATGTTAATTTGGAGATGTGTGCAATAGTCAACGTCGGCTATGTCAACGTATATTTGGATATTAGTGTACGGCCTTATGGCATATAATATTTTCCCCAAATAAAAATTGTATGACAGGGAAGTAAATCAAAAAGTAATCTATAAAGATCAATTTTCTGAAATATGATACTGTATATTGCACTTCAAATTGGGCAACTTGTAATTTATTTTGTTGATGTTAGGTTTGATAAGAACGACATCTTATACACGTATCAATGCATGCTCTACCCAATCAGTTACCTCACTTTTTATTTACTACTTCATTTCTAATTTTTATCTCATTTTCGCAATTGGACGTGACTTAAAATTCCTTTCAGTATGAGATTCTAGCTATTAACGAAGAGGGTAACTTTTTTGTTAAGAAAATACAAATTCTTAATTGGTCTCACTTACTGATTATGCTTAATATGTGAATGATCAAATTTTAAAAGGTAATGATCAAGCATAAACACAACAAGATCCACAATAATATATTGAATGATTATGTTTAGTATGTAAGAGATCAGAATTAAGAAAGTGAAAAATTAACATTTGACTCTCTAGTATCAATTAGAACCATGTCATACTAACGACGCTCTCGAAAAGACAAATTGAAACATAAAAGTATGATTTTGTACGATAAGTAGTGAGTAATTTAACAAAACGATTCCAATACACTTGAGACATGTCTTTATAGAAACTAAGAACTATAAAGGATATGAATGCTCAAGCAAAACATGAATGCTCAAGCAAATTGATTGAAAGATTAAGAAAACAGTAAATGCTCAAGCACAATGATTGAAAGATCAAGACAACACAATAAATGCTCAAGCACATTAAGTAAAAAGATCAAGACATAACAAAGAATTCTCAAGAAAATTGAAATGTCAAGACAAAACAAGGATGCTCAAGCAAATTTATTTAAAGCTCAAAAGTCAAAACAACAAATACTCAAGCAAATTGATTGAAAGATCAAGACAAAAAAATAAATACTCAAGTACCGTGATTAAAAGATCAAAACCTGCTTGATGTTTTCGGCTCGAGTGATAATTGTTAGCTCAGCACCAACGAGGATGCAGATTCCAGCACCTTCCGGGAACATCACACCATCCGGGTTATAGGCTACATGCATATGATGAACTATGATGAACTGAGCAAACCAACATTCCAGCACCACACATCAGAACCCAATTTGATCCTTGTTACCCTTCAAAACCTGTTGGCTTATACTTCAAAATACTTCTGCAAAATCTCAGTCTTTCAACGTGGCGGATCATTGGGCGGAGATGAGGCAACCCGAGTTCGAGGAATTGCAGATCGTCGACGGCATGAGAGGGTCGAAAATAAAGTTATTATAGAATGACCCCAAAACTTTAAAAGCTCCATATATACGGACTCCTCTTGCCCATGGTCTCCATAAGGATAAGTCTCACCCAGAACTTTCTAAAAAATAAAATAAAGGTGTCTATTTTTTAACATTCCGCCGCCACTCCATCAATTTTGAGGTATTTAATGTCGACACAACTAGATGGTGATAAAATTGTTGCAACTTGATGAAAAATATTAGAGTCAATCAAATTAATTAATGTACCTATCAACATAAATCTTTGCTAGCCGAGTTTATTAAAAAATGACTCAAATATTCAAACTCTAGCGTAGTGTACGTACGTACAGCTCGACGTTTTGACATGTACTACTCTCTTGAGATTTACATCACAATTCATGAGTCAATTGATCTCATGCAAGTTGTATAATTGCTGGAAAAAAAGACAAAAAAAAAGTGGCCTGATTTTTGTTTGTGTTACCTTGCAAAGATTTAAAAATTGTCGAAATAAATAAAATTGTTCATAATTCTATGAGAAGGTCTCATGTGAGAGGTAAGAATATATATATTCTCACTTTCAAACATGATTTTTTACATATATATATATACTAAGTATGGATTGGGACATTGAGAATTTGTATAACTTTATTGACAATTAATTTATTTGACCTAATAAACAATTTTTTTTTTTAAAGTTGATTTTTTTTAATTGTTGAAAAACATCTCATATTATTATACATTTTTATATTAAAACATGAAGACAAAAAAGCAATGTATCTCTGAAACATTCAAAGGGTTGGTTTGTCTTTATAAGTAACAACTGATATTTGTTTTTTTTAAAGCACCCAAAGTTTTGTACTAGATTGAATATATATATATTTTCTTTATCAAAAAATTATAATAGCTAGCGTACGTGATCATCAAGTACGATGGTAATAATTAGAAATTATTGCCCATTTTTCAACGCTCTCGGCCCTTTATATAACAGCAGTTCTCTCTCCAAGAAGGAACTGTAAACTGCTAATAAGTACGGAGAATATATATCCAAAAGCCAGAAGAAGATGAAGAAGATTTGGTGTCCTGAAACTGCAACAAAAGCTTATCTTGATACTCTCAAATCTGTAAGCATATGTACTTCATTTTATATCTTGAGATTAATTTAGCTTTGTTTTGATTATATATACTTATGAGTTTTGCTGTAATATGGACAGATGAAGTATGCTGAGGATTATTCCGGTGCACCGGAGTTCATATCCGCGACGGCCGGAGGTTGGAAAGCCAGGTTCATCGTGGAGGTTTGGTCCACCATTCCCGGCGCCGTCGCAAAGAGCATAGCCCTGGCAATGGCGGCGCGTCACTCCGGTGGAAGACACATGTGCATAGTAGCCAACGAAAAGGCACGTGCGGAATATATTTCCGCCATGCAGAGTAAAGGCGGTCCTGATGTGGCCGAACTGCTGCCGGAGTTGGTGGTGGGCAGGGCGGCGGAGGTGGTGGAGAGGCTGAGCGGCGTTGACTTTCTGGTTTTTGACGGCGGCGGCGAGGAGTTCTCCTCCGGCAGGAATATCGTAACGCGCCGGTCGATTTTCGGGCTTCTCGGTGCAGTGGTGGTTATTGTAGGAAGTAACAAGAAAAGGGTATCTAGGGATTTTCACAGTGAGGAAATAAATGTGGTGAAATCTAGGTTTCTTCCGATCGGGAGTGGCCTTGAGGTTTTGTGTATTGGTGCTGAGAAATCTACGAAGACTAAACCTAGATCTTGGTTTAGGCACGTCGATGAGGACTCCGGAGAAGAACATATATTCCGGCGATGAATATAATATATCACGGCTAGTTATTAGCTTTAGTGCAAGTTGAGACTAGAGAGACTGTAAATTAATGAGTATGATATTATCTGTATATTATCTAGAGTGGTGTCGGGATGACTAGTCTTGTGTACGAGTGATATCATCTTTTAATAATAAGATATTTAGATATGTATAGTTCGAACCAGTGGGTAACGACCTTTTGATTCCGAGAATTCAATAACATACATCATCACTCTAGCTACTAACAACTAATGCATATTTTTTCCTTTCATTTTTTCATTAGTAGCACAAATTCAAGAATTTGTAATTTAGCTTTTGAATGGAATTAAATTACATAGTTTCTCAGTAATCATCTCTTCGCTGAATGCGGTTGACGCTGACTTTTGGCCAAAAATTGGGAGGCAAAACAAGTTCAAGTTGAAGTGTGGTACCAGTAAATGGAATGCGCATGTGTTTTAATAGGTACTCCCTCCGTCCCCCAAAGATTGTCCTAGTTGTTCAGTCAAACATTTTTATACCATGTTTGATCATTAATAACTTTCATTATACTTAATATTAGAGTAAATAATTTTGATTTTTAAAAAGTACATCATACGAGGATTCTAACGATATCTCATGTGAAAATATATCATTTATATATTATAAGTTATTAATGGTCAAATATGGTGTGAAAAAAATTTACTATTTCAGTAGGACATTTATAAGGGGACGGAGGGAGTATACTCCAAGTGGTATAATTAGCTTCTCATTTGACTTTGATTTCATCTTGATCCGCCAAATTTATGGCACCTCAAGTAGAAAAGAAAAAGAAGCTAATTTAAGTATGAGAAAATGGCCTTGGAAATTTTGAGTTTTTATTTTTATTTTTTAAAGGGCTAATTTATCATGTATTGAACTTTTGAAAAGTGTTTGTTATTTATGTATCAGTATTAACTTTGTAATTGAATATTTGGAAGTTCTTGACCATTGTCGAGTTTATTTATGATTTTAGTTGACTTAAAAAAAATAAAAAACAATCATGAATTATAACATTAACGTAGGGATAAAAAGTCCATGCCTTGAATATCCGTGCCCACACATTGTTCATTGCTTAGTTTATGGTGTCCTTTCGGGCCTTTTTAGCTGACATTTCCAAATTACATATGTTTATATAAGTGACGGGGATCCACATGTTACAGGAAATTTTTGTCTCATGTATCAAGCTCATGGTTCACAAGAAAGAAAATAACAAACTTATCCTTCTTTAATATGTATTGAACCTCTTTATTATAGAGACCAAATTAACAATAAATCGAGTCAGGTTCACTTAATATTATTGGTTGAAGAGAAATAATATAATAAGTAGTAACATCAAATCTAATGTAGTGTAACATCAAATATAATGTGGTGTAACATCAAATATGGTATTGGAAATGTTCATTCACTTCATTGTGTATATGGGTTAAAACTCAAAAGCCACCATACTCTTAATTGTTCGGGCACTATAGGGATGTTAAAACATAGACCTTGTTTCAACTTTCAAGCAATACAAAAGGTCTCTTGGAGGTAAGTGATAACAACCGACTTAAAAATGGCCAGTATCTGTTCTATTTATACTATTTACCTAAACTTGCCACTGTCAGCAGTGATCTAGTGCTCAGTCCTGAAGTGTTCACTGTTTCATGTTTATTCGGTAAATGTGTTCCTCCCCGCTGAATCGATCAACTCTCGCAACCCAACTGCTCTGTTTTCCCCTGCCAGCCCCACGAGCACCACATGATGGCGACGGTGAAGCGCCAGTCACCATCAACAAGCCTTCTCCAATGGGCAGAAACTGAGCTCTGAGGCCATCAACCCCAGGAAAAGCACAGTGGAGGGCATTGTACCCTACCACACACGCGTTTTTCCGCTGTCCTGCTTCCATGATCACGCTGCACTCGTCCATTCTGCAATCAACGAGCACGAAATCTGCATCTCTAAACTCTTCTAGCAGTAAAGACCGCGCATCTCCTACAACGAACTCAACCAAATCGGCATTCATGTTAGCACTACTTGCAAACTTCATGGATGCTTCTAACTCTCGTGTTCCTAGTAAAATGCACACTACATGTCCACCGGTTTCTCTTGCTGCAGCTCCTAAAGCTAGAACTGTCGACTCAGCACAGCCCGAGGAAGCAACAACAATGAGCTGTGCATTGTTTCCTGCTGCAAGGGCTGCAATGAATTCAGCAGCTCCAGGTTCCTTCCCCCTTCTTCCCTGAAATACAGAAGCACAAATAGCGTATATATCATTTCACTATCTCTATCATTACCTATAAATACAGATGATTATGAAATAACCAAACACACATTTTTTTAACCTTAAGAGTTTGGATGTAAGCGTTAGTGGCGTTTTCAGCAGACCAAGAAGCCATTTATGTCTTTCTTTATGGCAATGTTGTTTGATCAAAATCCAGGTGCTCATGAAACTAAATATGTATTGGAGAAGCAGGAAAAGGACCTTTTGAAACAAGATTTGTATAATGGTATATATGGAACGAAACATGGAAAACATCCGAGGGAGGTTGTACTTAGGGAAAGGTTCTGTATTGATAGGAAAGGTTTGATTGGGATTTTCCAAAATATTGATGCCATTGTTATATTGCTTTCGGCTGAATTGTTTTATTTGTTTGTGCTTTTCATAAACAATATTCCTATAAAATACTTTGTTGTAGATGAAGTCATTTCATTCCACAACAATAATCACTCCTACTACATACCAAAGCATTAAGAGCAGAGGCAAACTGAACTGAGCTGAGCTGAGCTAACTAATAGATAAAAAACAAAAGTGACAAACTTGTAAATAAGCACAGCACAATTAGGAACTTTCGGCAGTGTTTAGCTGGACATGTTTTGTAATGTCCATGTTCATCTGGGCAGAAGCCAACATAGTTGGATCTTGTAATCAGATTATTAAGTCCAGATCAAATGTTTGGACGGTTTAAAATTCAAAGCATCTTTGACATTTTTGCACTACCAATGTTTTAAAATTACAGAACGTACAGTACTACTGATCTCTCCTCACCGTAGCAGGTTTTTACTCTACAAAGCCATAAGAATTTTTTTCAAATTCTATACTTTCAAATTCTAAATTCTATAAAAATCTTCACCTGAAAGAGTTTCAATCGCGAAATGGCTTCTAGTACTTTCACGAGAAGTGGAAAGATGACTTGAATCACAAAAAACAGAGTTACAATTGAACTGTTTTAAGACTGTTTTCAGAAAATGAGAATATTTTAAGTCCCAATTTCAAAACTCATCAAGCTAAAGAATAATATTTCAACATCTGGTACAGCTCTTCTAACCGACCAACCACCTTAAATCAATATTTTGGTTTTGTTAGCTGATTACATTTATAAAATATGATGATATTCAAAATGTTCATGTACATTATGCATAGGCCAAAAAAATAAAATCTTACCATGTTATCAGTGATGATCCTATTTGCTAAACTCCATTTCATCTCTTAACAGGCAGTGGCTCCAGTCTAACCTGAACCACAAACCACAAACATCGCATAAACCATAACCGTTTTAGCAGAAAAACGGTACTAATTAGCAGAAAACTTTGCTCAGTAGTTAAAGCTTCAATGATGCAGATTGATTAACAGAAAGAGTAGCTCTGCAGTTAGAGATACCCTGATAAGATCACCAAATAAACTACATGTGATTTCATGGATTCTTCTTACCAAACAGGCTACCAAATGCATGCAACCAATTTTTGTTAAAAACAACCTTTTCATTATGAAGGAACCTAATCTCATTCAGAAAATTGCAACAGAAATTAAGGATTACTCTTTCATTTCACAGTCAAACATGGCAAACATTTTGATATCTAAAGTGCACAAACCACCAACTTGCCAGCTGAATGAAAGGGATAAACCAAACAACTGGAGGTTCATAAACCGAATGATGTAATCTAGGGCACAGAAATACTGAATGCATTCTAAGAATATAGATACTAAACAAACAAACAAATAAGCAATCAACCTTTTAATAAATGGTAGAAAGCTCAAAGGCATTTCAAAAATAACCAGCAGCCACAGGTTTTTCAGCTATCTAAACTTCAGCATTTCTTACGAAGTTCTGGTTTAGGCCCCATATAATTCCATTTTACTTCTACACCTGATTTGACTGCCTTTGAGGCAAATTACAGCAGAGTCCATGTTTTGCTGTTTTCATTCAAAACTATTAAGGTCAGCGTCCATTTCCGACTGTCTAGCAATTCCTTCCAAAACAGCGTAAGCATCAGTATACACTGTATGTGATGGAGTCTCAGCAAGAAATTCACGAACAACCCCATTCACTTCAACCCAGCTGCAACCAGGTTTTTTCTTTATTCTTTGATCTCTCATCATCTTCCCTATTCTAGCAGCTTCCTTCAACATCTTCTTTCCACGGTACAAATTCCAGAGGAGAACACACACACCATCATCCTCAGGTTCTAGTTCAAGTACCTTTTCCCCAGCCATTTCAGCTAGGTCCAAATTATTATGTCCCAGGCAAGCACTCAGAAGTGATCTCCACATGACAGCATCAGGTCTGAAAGGCATTTCCTCAATCAACCGAGCAGCTTCTTCCAAAAAACCCGCTCTACCAAGAAGATCCACCATGCAGCCATAATGTGCTATTGTCGGCTCAAACCTAGGAGAGCTCCTTAATTTCATGAAAAAGCTCTGCCCTTCATTAACCAATCCCCCATGGCTACAAGCTGAAAGTACAGACAAAAATGTAATGTCATTGGGAGTCATCCCAGATGCAATCATTGTATCGAAATGCTCGAGAGCATCCTTTCCTCTACCATGAAATGCCAGCCCAGAAATAATACTCGTCCATGAAAACAAATCCTTGCTCACCATCTGATGGAAAACATCTTCTGCAGATCCAAGAGCTCCACTTTTTGCATACATATCAATCAAGCCATTATTCACAGCAACATCCATAACCAAACCATTTATTTTGTTCACAAAACCATGAATACCTCTCCCAAAATCAAGAGCTCCAATATCTGCAGCGCCAGAGAGCACAGCAACAATAGTGATCGAAGTAGGACTATCTCGACCCTCACCTCTCATCACCCCAAACAGCTCCAAAGCCTCAACAGGATTCTTCGCACGAATATATCCAACGATCATGGCAGTCCAAGTAACCACATTCTTCTGAGGCATGTCATCAAAAACCCGACGAGCTGCAGAAATGTCACTGCAGACTACGAAACCGTTCAGCAAACTAGTCCAGGTAGAAACATCCCGGTATCTCATACCATCGAAAACACGCTTACCCAAGTCTGTTCTTCCTGATCTACAGTACAAATCAATCAATCCATTGTCCACTAATGTCTCAGGTTCAGACAAAAACCTATACACCATTGCATGCACTGCTCTACCAGTGCCAAGATTCTTCAACCTGGAGCAAGCAGAGAGCGCAGCCAGGACGCAATGCGCGTCCGGTTTGACAGAACTAGTGTTCATAAACTGGTAAAATAAAGACAAGGCTTTTGTTGGGTGCTGAGTTTTCAGGTAGAGGTTGAACACAGAAGTCCAGGACACAATATCTGGTTCAGGAATTTCATCGAACACCTTGCGAGCGATGGCCGGTTTGTTGAGTTTAACGTAGATGTTGAGTAATTTACAGGCGAAAAACTGGTGGTTTGGAATCTGAGTAAAGGCGCCAAGGATGATTGCGTGGGCATGGATTTGTTTGATTGGATTTTCGTGGAGCTGCCATTTTCCCAGCAGATTTGTGAGGCTTGTGAGAACATGTCGGTGGTTGTGGTTTTGGATCATTTATACTTCAAGGTTCTACACTTGTTCTGTTTGTTCATATGTATGTTTTTGCGACAGGCAAGAATGAATGTACAGTTCAAAATCAAGCTGATTATAAGTACAGCTCGCAAAACACGCCCTAAAATGGTTAATAAACAAAAGAAAATACCTCATATCCCGATTACTTATCAAGAGGCACGCTCGTTAGGTTGAATATATGCTTTGCACCTAATCAATTCAGCAAGTCAGTAGTTGTTAGCACTTTCGAGAAGTCGAGGAGGCCTAAAAGAAACTCATTGATATACAAAGACAAAGGTTTCATACAAGTTAAGGACAATGGCACATCAGCAAACCCGAAGAGACGAGTTTTCTTACAAACCGTACACAATACATACTAGTAGGCATTAGCATTTAGATAATTAGGTGTCTAAAACACTTGATACTTGATATAGTATAAGTTCTTATCAGAGGGCTGACTGGCTCTGGAGCTAACATTACTTGTTAATCTATGTTCACTCGAACAGTGTTCTTGCCTTCCAGCTCCTTGCCAGTTCCTCCTGCACTGGTTTCACCATAGTTTTCCGGGGGAGGAAGAGCGTAATCAAACCAGTTATTCCATGATGGGAATCCGTTGTCCCATCCAATCCAATTAGCACCTTAATAATGTCAGACGAGAAACCATTACTCAACGTTATGCGGAAAAATGAAGAACATGCAATTAGGCATTCACTTTTTTAGTGTTGTTCCAAAGACGAGCAAATTCTTTAACGATCAGCAAACCCTACACGTCTGAATGCATCTAATATTCATTCATTGAGACTGACAAGACACACAGATAACAAATCGCACACAGTTGAAAAGACAAGTGATTTACCTCCATTCTCAAAGGAATTGTTGCTGGTGTTCCAGTTGGGTAAATACTTAGCTGCAGAAGTGTTCCAGTTTTCTTCAAAGCCAGTGAGTTCATCTACAAAGTCAAACCGATATCAACACACGCGTTTGAATTCAATGAAAATGTTAAAACTTTAGGTCCCCAGTAGCAAAACTAACCTTCATTCAGATTGTGTAAAGTCTGCATCGAATCCACCTTACCATCCGACTTCTTCTTTTTCGTCACAGAATGACCCTACACAACCACAGCTCATCAAAAGCTAACACAATAAGTTACATTCTCACTATGCTAATCAAAAGATTGCTCTTTTTCAAATACTTGTATAAATACACAGCTAAAACACCAAGAACATTGTAAAACACCACAGCTCATCAACAGCTAACACAATAAATTACATTCTCCCTATATCTACCTAATACTTGTACAAGCACACAACTAAGACACCAAGAACATTGTAGAATTACCTTATCACGAATTCCCTTGGAAACTGTATGCATCGATTCACCAACCTTCCTATCATCTTCCTTCATTTCTGCAAGAAATACCTAAACCACAATACCAGAAACATGACATATTATCAATGAGCACCAACACAAACATGAATGGTATAAACAATCTCACAGCAAAGTATTACAATACACATTACATACCCCATCAGCACCAGCCATCCTGCTTTCAGAGCAAGTGTAATCCCATCCCTGCGGCCCGCCATAAGCGAAACCCTGAAAAGCATAGAAGCTCCCACCGCCAACTGCAAACCAACTAACCAAATGTTAGAAAGCAGATAACCAACTGATTCAGTAAGAACAAAAGGTGGCTCATTTAACAGTATTACAGTACCAGTGGCCTTTTTCTTTGGCTTCTTTTCGGCAACTTCTCTGGTAGAATTCGAGCCTTGGACGTCGCCGGTAACAGGGTCTAGTTCCTCAATTGTGATCGCCTTTTCTGAACCAGTCTGATCACCAAAAGGGCTGGCGAAAAACGGATCATCGAAGAAAGTTTTCAATGGCTGAGTGAAAAAGGGGTGATCGAACGGATCTTTCCCGCCAAAAAAGCTCGACATTTCGGCACAGAAATCTGACACAAAATACAAAATCAGAAGGGGAATTAAATCAAATTTCCATTTCCATTTGTTCATGCAGAACCCACAATTTAATTTCAAGAAACAAAAGCCATGAATGGACAATCAGATTGGACTAGAGAAGAGCTTTACCTGAGATGGAGTGAGGAATCAGAGCGAATGCAATGTAACTGGAGAGTGGGAGCAGAATATCTAGTAATTGTAGGCTTGTAGCTTGTGTGGTAAAGATAATCCAAACTGAAGCTTCCAGAAAGTGGCAGAATGTCCATTTTCGAATTCTATTTTTTGAGGCCTATCTTGCTCCAATAACTTTTTATTTCTTGTTATTAATTTTTTTTTTTTAATTTCTGTTTTCATTCCCCCCAAATGATGACCACCCCAGCGAAAAACTGCTAGTTTTAATTCCAGGTATTGTTCTTCACTTCACACCAGAAGAATCTGACCAAGTTTTACAAGTGAACAAAAACTTGTCTGTGATTTCTTTTTTCCCAATTACCTTTAGGAGTGGATGGTGAAATGTAAAGAATGGTGCTATTCTAACATAAGTCTAGGTTACCGACAATCACTCTCACACATCTTCGACTTATTAATCATGTCGGAGATAAGTAGGAGATGTGAGAGAGAATGATATAGAGCAAGTCCGTCTAATATTAACCTTCCCTCTCATATAAATTCAGACCATCAACGTTAACGTGAATGTGAGTTGTGCACATGAGTTTTACAATGGCTATCAAGTTACAAAATCTGCCTTAATGGCATTTGCACACAACTATTACTACCAAACGACAAGTTTCCGCCATCCAACTATGATATTCTTGCAGGTTTGCAGCCTAAAAATGGTTAGCACAACTATTTCTTACGTTGTACTACGCATAGCACAACTATTTCTTACCTATCAAATTTACTCTAAGAGACTTTTTAGCCCTTCCTCCTTCCTGAACCTCGCCCGACCTGAACCAATCTTCCGCGTTCCTGAAAGGTTCCAGCTAGCCACTCCTGCTACCACCGACAACTGCACTCATTTGTATATACAGATGCAATATCATAAGTTCTTTGTAAATTAGCGCGAAAATGACCTAATTCGAATGCATTGCTCACATGAAGATGGGGGAGAATCGGAATCAAACATGTCCCATACAGAGATGTGAGTGTCGGCGTTCCCTTCTCAGCTCTGTTTGAAACCAGGTGGCTCATCTGTGGAACATTGCAAGACTCAGTACCTGTGCCAATAACATGACAAGGAATATGCAACTGACCTTCTTGGAGGCTTTGTAAAGTCTGTATGGTGTCCACCATGCCATCATAATTAAGTTTCTGCAACATACAACGATTTCAGAAAGGAAACATTAAAAAAATTCACAACTTGAATGAGAAATCAAAATAATCTCATATATAACATTCTAGGTTAACAAAACAGGCACAAGTTACCTTATTGTGTGTCCCTTTAGTACTACAATAGGCTGCTTGACCAGTTGTCCTATCGGCTTCATTGGTCTGTCACAAACTAACCTATAAGTCCTATAGCTTACACTCTCACTCAACACAATCTAAGAAACAGTAGCAGATCAAAAGACAAATGTTAAAGCAAAGTGACTTACTCCATCCTTTCCAGTGAATTAATCAAACGATATTCTGCACTGGTGTCACCATAGGGTTCTGTGGGTACAAGAGCACATTCGAACCAGATATCCCAAGAACCATCCAATCCAATCCAATTACCGCCTAAACACGCGAAAAAAGAAGACATTAGTCAGTGTTCGTGCAATAAATTTGAAGAGCATAGATCCTCATTTAATTGAGCGTTCATTTTATCACAGTTGTCACAAAGACTAGCAAATTCTTAATTCATTTATATAGGCTGACAAAAAACCAACAGAACAAATCCTACGTGCTTGAATAGACACGAACTACCTCCATTCTCAAAGGGGTTGAAGCTGATGTTCCAGTTGGGTAAATACTTTGCAGCAGAAGCATTCCAATTTTCTTCAAAGCCAGTGAGTTCATCTACCAAATCAAACCAGTATCAACACAAGTGTTTGATTTGAACGAAGATTACAAAATTTTAGGCCCACAGAACAAAGCTAACCTTCATTGAGATTGTGTAAAGTCAGCATTGAGTCCACATTACCATCTGGCTTCTTCTTTTTCATGAAACTTTGACCCTACACATCCACAATTCATCAATATCTAAAGCAATAAATTACTTTCTTCCTTATGGCTACCAAAATATTACCGTATAACCAGTTAAACACAGCTAAAACTCCAGCAACACGGTGGAATTACCTTGCCACGAATTCCCTTGGAAATTGTGTGCAATGATTCATCAGTTTTTATATCATCTTCTTTCATTTCTGCAAAAAATACCTAAACCACAATACCAGAAAACACTGAGCAAGATGACATAGATAATTCACAGCTAAGAATAGCATTTACACACCCCATCAGCACCAGCCATCCAGCTTTCGGAGTAAGTGTGATCCCATCCCCGGGGCCCGCCATACGCGAAACCACAAGAAGCATGGAAGCTCCCACCTGTAAATCAACTCCCTAAAATGTTAGAAACCAACTGATTCGGTAAAAACAAAATTAAGTGACTCATTTATCAGTACCAGTGGCTTTTTTCTTGAGCAAATTTCCGGCTACTTCTCTTTTAGGATTCACCATTATGACATCTCTAATAACGTGGTCTATTTCCTCAATCGTACGCGAACCAGGTTGATATCCAAAAGGGAATAGTTGATCAAACGGATCTTTCCCGCCAAAAGAACTCGACATCTTGGCACAGAAATGCGTCCGGACTATTGGAATACAAAAATGAGGCATCATTCATCTATACAACTATTATTATTATTCCATTCATATTCAACTTTTCTCACTGTTGTCTATAACTCGAGTACATTAGGGCAGATGATTAAAACAGATATTTTTTAAAACTTAAACCAAAACAATTTTTCAATTCAATTTTCATCTGTACTACATTGTTCATGCGAAACCCAGAATTGAATTTCAAGAAACAAAAGCTATGAACAAGCAGATCGTACAGGTACTATAGAGAAAAACTGAGCAGCAATTGGCATTTGCAGAAGAAGGTTTACCTGAGATGGGGAGTGGAGGAACTAGGGCTTCCGCAACGGAACTGAAGACTTGAAGAGTAAGAAGCACAGTGTTTGTGTGTGGTAAAGATAATGAATAAGGAATGTTCTAGAACGTGGTTAAATAAGTAAGCTTTCCATTTTCGATTTTTATTTTCTGGGGTCATCAATAAAATGCTTCGCTCCGACGAATTTCTGTTATATATATACTAGTTGTGCTCCACCGCGCAACGCGCGGTGTGCTTGAACAATATTGTTTTGGTAAATAAATGTAAAAGTTCCATAATATATTGTGATAAGATATCAAATTTAATAGAAGTAAAGTAATATAATACAAATATAATTAAGTATAGAGTTGGTCTCTTGGGTGACCGTCACTATAAAGTGACCAGATTAAATTCCAAATAGGATATAAGTTAAAAAAACACGGAGGGACCAATTTGCAATTTCAGAAAATTTTAAAAAATCACGCGCTACAGTATCAAGCCACGCGCTACAGTGCCGATTTGCTACAGTGCCGATTTGCTACAGTAACATGAACACTTTAACTTAAAACATGGACATTTTAACTTAAAACATGGACACTTTAACTTAAAACATGGACACTTTAAATTAAAACATGAACACTTTAACTTAAAACATGGACACTTTAACTTAAAACATGAACACTTTAACTTATAACATGTTCATATTTATGTTTTATATTTCAAGTTAAAATGTTCATGTTTTATGTTTCAAGTTAAAGTGTACATGTTTCACGTTAAAACATAAATATTTTAAGTTAAAACATAAATATTTTAAGTTAAAACATAAAACATAGACGTTTTAACGACACTTTAACTTGAAATATAAAACATGAATATTTTAAATTAAAACATAAACATTTTAACTTAAAACATAAAACATGGACGTTAAAACATAAAACATGGACGTTTTAACGTGAAACATAAACACTTTAACTTAAAACATAAAACATGGACATTTTAACTTGAAACATTGAAGTACACTGTAGCAAACACTGTAGCGCACAGTAGAAAAACACTGTACACGCGCGGAAACACTGTAGCGCGTGATTTTTAAAAATTGCAAATTGGTCCCTCCTTGATTTTCTTTATTGCACTATTTATAATTTAGTTCGGTCACTATATAGTGACGGTCACTCCCAAGACTTTTCCTTAAGTATATTGCTCTTAATTATTGAATTAAAAAAATCCTAAATGTAAAATTTAAACAATTACAAATGAAATAATAAAGTATTCCACCCAAATGAAACAAACAAAATAATCCAAATTTATTATAAATGAAATGACCACCGAAATAAAAACAAAATCCTCAAATTTATTGTACTATAATAAAAGTATGAAAGTGCTAATAATTGTTGACCACCAAGACTTCATCCTAATTTGAGCTTTTTGTTGGGATTGTTGTGTTTTCCTTGAATTCCTGATAATAAATCCAAATGTTAGTAATGAATAATGTGATTGATAAAAATTTAAAGAAATTAGGTTTATAACTTACCATCAGATTCATCATCTTTGCTCATGAGTTGATTGATTGGAATGTCATCACAGAATCTGATTCAATGTCTTCCACATCCTTGGTGTTTGATGGGCTTGCTTCATCGGCATTTGATTTGGTATTCCATATTTGGTTGACTGGAATATCGTCTTCACAATCTTCTTCCAAAGACATGACTGCATATTTCTGCTGGTTTTGTTCGTCCTTTAGCTTTGTGGCTCTTAGTTGAACAACGTAAGTTGCAGTTTCAACTGCGGTACTGCGGTCCATGATATATTCCTGAAAATTTTGTAATTGTTAGAATGATATGAATTGTAAAATTATAAGAATGCGTAAGAATAGATTTGAAAACGATGTACCTGAGTAAATCCATCCATTGCCTCTTCAGCCGTGAGACCTAGTATTTTTTCGGCATTTCCCCCAAAAAAGGAAGCAGTTATCATTCCGCTTTCGTCCTTCAAAGTTGCTTCAAAACGACACCTTGGTGTTGCAGATTGTTTCTCATTGCATACATTGCAGGTGAACTCGTAACCGTATGGTGCAGTTGTTGCGTAGAAACACTTTGTACATGCCATGTAATGATATTTTAAAAATTAATTGATTATATGTAATTAAAATGCTTATTCCAAAATTTTGTAGGTGATTGTTCGGATACAGAAGGAAGTTCGGATGATGACGTGTTACTAATTCATGGATGAGAGAAAGAGACCTGTGGAGATATGAAGTGATTTTCTTGTTGAAGATATTGATTTTAGTTTTTCATTTTTTGGATTTTTCTTTTTCTTTTTTGGAAACACTTTATGATTAATTTATGGTATTGAGGAGATACGAAGTGATTGATTTTCTTGTTGAAAATATTGATTTTACTTTTTACTTTTTACTTTTTCATTTTTTGGATTTTATTTTTTTGGAAACACTTTATGATTAATTTATGGTATTGAAATATTTGTATCCTTTTGGCAATGATAAATATTTAATTATTTTTTTCAGTTCATTAAATTTAAATTTATTTTAGTTTAGATAAATATATTTAAAATTATTTCAGTTCAAATAAATATATTAAAGGTTATTTTAGTTCAGAAAGCAAAAAGATCTTGCAACATGACCTAACTAATATTTATACTCAACATGACATAGTTGAATAATTAATGAAACGAACCTCAAAAGCAAATGGAATAATAATCTATAAACTACAATTAACCACCATTACAAAATGAGGAGAAACCAAAATAATCCAAATCCATATCAATTGCTTTGAAATAATTTACCATAAGTCCCATTCTTTGACTATTATATCGTATATGTTGCACAAATTATGAGGTTTAATTGTAGGATCATCCGAGGTGGACTAAAATGGGATGATTAACAAAATGGAGGGTGCATTCACAATTTATCCAAATAGTGGATCTAAGAATGCAATTATCCATAATTCTAGTGCCCATAAGTATACAGACTTTTTGAAATTGAGTCAAGAAACTTCTACAACAATTTTTCCCCTCTTTATCGATACTTCCAGCTCAATCCCAATTTCCCAAGGCGGAGCTGCATCATCCCATTGAATATAGTAAGGATTTGAGCTAAAAATCCTTCTGTCCACCCCCCAATCTGGGAATTCTCCAGCCTCAGGCAGGTCAGCCTCAGGCAGTTTCGTGTATATATAGAAATCAGAGAGCATTTCCTAGATTAATTGGGTTTGTCTTAACAGGATTTCGTAGATCGTTTGGGGGATATCTTAACATGTGTATGTGTGTCTTCTGGACATGATTCCTACTTCCTAGATTGTTAAGGCTGATTTCCAAATTTGCATGTGTGTGAATCTGTTCTTATCTCGCCTAATGGTTAGTAATGGGGAAGCTTCTTAGGCATAATGGTTGATTCCTTAGAGATTGATTGCCAGTGGATTTTAGATTGATTGTTATTATCTCGATTTGAGATTGATTTTTCCTCACTTTGCTAAAACCTTGTTCTTTTGGACTTAACTTTAGTTATGATCTGTTTTATTCATTTAAGCTGCTATTAGTAATAAATGGTACTGAGTTGAGGAACATTCCAATTCATGTGAAAAGAACATGGCCTATGTTCCAGTCATAATTATACTGGCCTTAAAATTTAACTGAAATATGGATTAGACTATAATCACATGAGATATTTTTAGTTTGATTGTGTATTTTTAAGTTTAAACTTTTCATAAGTATTAATTATCTGTAGGGGTAAGTTGTTAATAATTATACATTTTTTGATTCAAATTGTGAAACTTAGAGAGTACTATAATCTAAGATATCCAGCTTTATTTTGTATGTGATTTAAGTGATGTTGTTTACAGCCCATTGTTATTGTGTTTTGAAGATTTGACTTGGATTTTTATTTCCTTTTCTACTCTCTTTTTGTGTGTGCAGGGTACTGCTTTACAAGCCAATAATTTTAGGTATAACACTCTTTTTTTTCTCTTTTTAAAAAAAAAATAAAAGTAGGTATAACACTCTTTGATTGCCTAAGAGGCCTTTTTAGGTATAACTTTATTTTTGGGGGGAACCATCTCAAAATTTAATCTACAAAATGCAGATGCAGCTTATCTATCGTCCCGTTGCTCTCAATTGTGGACATGGTATGGATCGCAACTTTCCTAATCTTTTTTTATTGGTGATTATTAAGTTACAAAAGTTTTCCAGTTGATACACACCAATCCTTGATTTCATCTGTTGACCCAACTAAACTCATTATGCCTGGTTTAACAGTGTATTGTCAAAGTTGTGCTATCCAAACAACAACCTGGTTCCATGCTCTAGTGTGGAGTCATTTTTGCTTTCTGTATGCCGACTTCTCAAAGGTCATATGATATTTCGAAATTAAACAGGGGTTCTGAATCTTCTGATTGTCCCAAAATAAAGTACGCGTACCTTTTTCTGCAGTGGCAGTATTAATACTGTCATTTTTTTTAATGATATAATTTGTAGAGATTGTGTATTGTTGTCATTTTTTTACTGTCATTTGTAGGCTTGAGTAGAGATTGTGTTATTATGTCATTTTTTTTAATGATATAATTTGTAGATAGACGGTTTGGTATTTTATGGTCTTTGTAAATCGCGTTGTTGTGTTAGTCAGTTTATGTGAAGCTGATTTTTGGAATATTATTTGCAGGCAAACTATACAAAGTAATAAAATTCTGCTGTGATGATGAAGAAATGGATGTGGATCTGTTTTGGTTTGCAGAAAACCCACCGGATTACCGGATTACGACATCAAATAAATGAGGGTTTTCATCCGGATCTGGTAGTTCAGCGCAAACAATTCGATCATATCCTTCTGGCCCCAGTGGTTTGCTCCCAGGTTTGAAAATAATCAGCATATGACAATGAGGTAAACCTCTTTTTTGATATTCTATTGCATAGATCAAAGACTGAACTGAACCTAAAACTTCTTTCTTGACCAAGTCGTCCTTCAGCTGTTCAAGTTTACCTTTAAAAACTCTAGTTACCAGATCAGGTCTGTCATTCGTTGCCTCACCATTTTGTAAGTTATCTTGGATTTCTGACCAGTATGGGTTGCAGGTCATTGTTAAGAATACGTCGGGTTTACCATACTTTTGCACTATAGCCATAGCATCAAGGTATCTCTTTCGCATATCTCTAGGGCCTCCAGTAAAAGAAGAAGGAAGAATGTAACGCTGGCCTATATCTTTAGCACTAACCAGCCCTGCATCAATACCATCAGTAATTCCTTGAGCAACCTCAGTTCGAAATTCACCTTGATTGGATCTGTAGAATTCCAATCTACTCGACTCAATTTTGATATATGCATCACATACAAATTGTTGAAATAGTCGCCCAACATGTAAAAAATTAGATTTATAATCATCTCTCATTTGCATCTTATAGCAATAAAATTCTCGGCAAGTGACTGCTTCTTTATTTCTTACACCATTTCTTACAACTGTTTCAATTAGACAATAAAAGTCAATGTTTGAATTGATTATACTAACAAAAATAAGTAATTTAAATTACATATTTCAAAAAGTACCCTGTAAAAAAAACTGAATATGGTAATAATTTTAAAACTCAATATATATTTCAATAAATAATTAACTAAGTATAATTGTCCTATGACAAATTAAAGTAATAATATAGTTATTTGATTATTTATACATGACCGTATAAATAGTATATTGTCTAAATCCTAAGATAGAATGCATTGGTATATATTGTCTAAATTCTAAGATTGATTTCTATAGATCATGTAATATTACAGAATATTCACTTAGCCGTGTACAAAAATAAATATTACAGAATAGTGGAAAGAATACATTTAAATTACATATTATAAAATATTGATTATGTATGTACCTTGACTTTCAGCATCAATGAGTGATTCTGGACGGTCAAAATGCATGATTGATGTCCCATCCTCGTTTCGTTGTAGCCGCCTCTTTTGCTTTCTCTTAACATTTAAATTCCAACCAGGATGTCCACCGGGAAACATCAATGGATATTGCAAAGGATCATAACAACCAAAAAGATGGTTAATGTTATGTCCTTTATCATCCTTAGCACCATACACCTTTATTGGTACAGTATGTTGTTCGTCAAAATTTTCACCTTGAACATATATGCATGCAACTTGAGAACTTGTTGGGAGATTGTACGTTCTTTGATCGACCTTTGGATCTCCATTGAGAACTATTTGTTTTGTTTCAAGGTCCCCAAGACTTTTGAGATGTTTAAAAAACTTAGCATATGGATTGTCTCTAAGCACCTCTATTAACAATTTCATAGTATCCTCTTCAATCCAATCTCCAGTCCATTCCATCCTCTTTTCAAACTGTTGATAGTCTGTGTCAAAGAAATACAACTGAACCCCTGATGACTTCCTATCTTCGTCCGGATTATTTAAGGGATTCAACCAATGGTAGACTTTTCCTTGTATTTTGAATGTATAAATACCATTCGTACATTTGGTGAGTTCTTTATCATAATCTGATTTAAAAGTTGTGAAGGCAAAGTGGTTGTTGTAAGTTCTAATATTTCTCCTAAACTGCTCACTTTGAGGGGTAGTTCCAACCAATAACGAATGTAACTTTTCAGGCATAGGAATTGATTCAATGTAAATCTCACCTCCGCCACAGCAAAAAGTATTTGTTTCCCTTTTAAATCGTTTGGCTTTGGAATGCTTACAGTCGGCAGTTCTAGGTAGAGATGAACTGGATGTTGGAACATTTTCCAATAATCCAATAGGTATCTTCTTTTTACTCCTTACTTCACCTGCAACAATCATAATTGTTAAATACACTTTGATGAGAAATTTAAAAAATGTATTTTTGTATTATAATAATGATTACCTTGATTAGCCTTATTCAACCGTCGTTTTTCAGCTATGTTCTGTTTATTCTGGTCTTGATACTTTTGCCTTTTTTCTAAATCTAATTTTCCATACCATGCTCTTTTTTTGGAGCTCTTATCCAATTGATCCTTAAGTTCCATGTCAATATCACAATCTGCACAAACATTCATGATTACAATCAACAAAATACACTATATGATATATATAGATGAACAGACAATACCTGAAGATGATTCTTATTGACAGATAGATGCAATAGTAACACATATGCCTGAAACATATAGGTAAGTAGTTAGTATCATAAAGTATTAATAATAAATTATTGAATATTAAATGGATGATCATACATTACCTGAGTATGAGGGATTTAGAAGGTAAACTTTTGTAAAATGTCAATGGTTTTTATGTATGATCTGATGATTCCTAATCATCGTCTATTTTTGTGGTCTTTATAACTATTACATGAGAGATTGAGAGTTTGAAGATGCAAGTGACATACCAGGATGAAAAATGATTAAATTATGCAAGTGACATCCGTCATTGCATAAAATTGGAATTTAACAGATATTGTAATAATTAAATTATGGAATTAACCAAGAATTTAATTTTATATTTACTATATTTAAAATATTGACAGGAATTAAAATACCTATTGATGGTTGTATTTTTTCCTTTTAGTAAATTTAAAATATTTTTCTTGGATTACTTAAGGAATTCAAATACTGTTGGAAATATCACTTTCTAAACGACAATATTTACTGGAATAAACTCATCATAATTTACTATATTTATAAAATGACGGATGGTAATCTAATATATTATGGTGGCTATTATAATATATCAAAGTTAAATTTACTATATTTAAAAAGTTTACGGCAAACATGGTTACGAAACGACGTAGTTTATTCCACACACTTTTTCAAGCGAATAGCTTTTCAAGTTCCCTTTAGGGATATATATATATTTTTTTCCAGAAAAGAGAAAGTGTTGGCTATGGCCTATGTTCTCTTAATCTCGTCAATATATCAGTTCAGCAAAGATAGTTACATAAAATTCATGATAATTAAGTCTTACTGATTTCTATTTTGCAATACAATAATTTTCATTTCAAGGGACTAACACAAATGAACATAACATAGTATATTAGTATGCCATACTAACACCCAGATATGCTATCCTTGGAGGTTTGCAGCCTCAAAATTGTTGGCACAACAACAAACTGATACATTATTGTACTAGATAACATTCTAGCATCTTTCAAATTTAATCTATGGGAATCCTCACAACTTTTTTACCCCTTCCTCCTTCGTTAGATTGTGCCTGGAACTCTCCCGGCCAGGAACCAGGTCCCCTATCAATTCGGTTCCTGAATGGTTCCTCCCAGCCACTCCTGCTGCCACCGACACCTGCACTCATTCGTTATATACAGAAACGATATTGTAAGCTTTTGAAAAAAATGACCTAAACTATGGCAAAATGGAACAGAAATATCCCAACTCACTTGTTGATGGAGGAAAAGTGGAACCGAAACTGTCCCATCCAGGGATGTGAGTGTCGGCATTTCCTTTCCAGTTTTGTTCAAAACCAGGCAGCTCATCTGTGGAACACTGCAACACTCAGTGCCTGTGCATATAACCATGGCAATGAAGAAAGAATCAGCAAATTAATTTACCTTCTTCTAGGTTGTGCAAAGTTTGCACAGTGTCCACCTTGCCCTCGGAGTTAAGCTTCCGTACAAGTGAATGGCCCTAAAGTGTGTTCATCACATAAGTTCCTCGATCTTCCATTGTATAGATTGCAAAAGAAAGAAAGGGAGGAAAGAAGAACAAAGCAAAGGAATTCATGAGAATATATATTATGCTACCTTGGCACTTGAGATATAAGGTTTCAAGTTCATTTTTTACTGAGTCGCGTCATATAATTTAGCATGCATCTATTATTTCTTGAGCTTCAGGAGCCTAATGGATTCATCTACTATAAGTTCTCTAAATCCCTCATAAACCATATTGGCTGCTAAAAGTAAAAGCCCTAATTCTTACAGCGTCCTTCGATTTGAGAAAGGGAAATAACAGGAAACATAAAAATTCACAGCTTGATAAGAGAGCAAAATAAGCTCATGAACAACATAGTCATATTCTAGGCTAACAAAGTTACCTTATCATGTATCCCCTTAGAAATGCGATGTGTTGCTTGACCAGTTGTCGTATCGGCTTCCCTACTCTCCTCCAAGCTGACCTATAAGTCCCAAAGCCTTTGCTCTCAACACTAACTTAGAAACAGCAGCAGATCAAAGAGGACAAAAGTTAAAAAAACAAAGTAACTTACTCCATCCTTTCCCGACTTTCGGGTTGTTGAAGCAGTGTAATAAGTTCCACTTATGCCTCCATAACTGACTCTCTGAAAACTCACACCCTCTTTTCGAGTCACTTGTCCAGAGTTGGATGGATTCATCAGCTCTTTGTTTGTGCTTTTACTTTGATTGTTGTCCTTATCTGCCAAGGATCATAAAGTTCATCAAAACTCAAAAAACATAACAAAACAAACAAATAATCCTGTTGCAACATATCTATTTCTTTTACCATTTACTCGATCATCATCATCGGGGTGCTCAACTACCGGATTTCTATCCCCATCTCCACCTTTGTCATCCCCTTCATACATGAATTCATCATCATCACTGCCTACCTCCTCTATGACTGGCCTCTTCAGCTTATCAATGTGGGTCCCAAACAAGCTCCCCATCGGCCGAGTGAAGAACGGATCATCAAATGGATCCTTACCACCACCAAATGCACGCGACATTGTTTGTTATAATCCTGCAAATATACAACCGAGATTCCCAAATCCTCAGTACTATATATCTATCTACTATACTTAAACCAAATCCAATAGAATTCGATCATAGAATATTAACAAACATAATGCCTTGAAATGAAGGGAAAAAAAAACTGCACACAGAAATACAGGCTGCAATTCATTTGATCTTTTACATCAGGCAAACTTTATGAACAATCAATTAATCAAAGCATACATTCACAAATAACGTTACGTTTAACTTTCAATAGATTCCAGGGTTCTGATGAGAATACAAACTTGTTCAAGGAATCAAAAATCAGTTTGCACAGAGGGGGTTTTTCTCATGTGAATTCAAAACGTTAAATTCAACAAATTAATATGATTGAATAACAATAATTTTTGGGTGAAATGTGCAAGAACATCTAATTACCTTCCACAGAACAGAAGCTCGACGATTTGCAACGGAGAAGATGGAGTTCGTGTGAATTTGAAATTTTGAAGATGGAGTTTATAGGTTTGCTAATGGCGTGGATGGCACGGAGGGTGACACGTGTAAAAATCGAGAGAACTCGCTTTGACTAATTGGTTTGGTGAAGCTAGAAACTTCTCCAGGTTTCTTGTTAGAAGATTATTTGGACTAAAATCTACAATTTATTGGGTTAAAAATTTAAAATCGTCTCCATCCATGCAAATATTTCAGAATTTTTATTGAATTTTTTAAAAAATTACTCTCCTCTTGATTTAGAACAATAGCTCACTTGCTAATTTAAAATCATTTTTAGAGTGTGTCTCTAATACAGTACTATGAAAGAAATGGAAGACTGTTAAAAAAAACTACCTAAAAAACTAATACACACCCTTCAAAAAACTATCTAAGAGTTGGTTTTATTTGTAAATTTGATCATAAATGAAAGTGTTGGGAAACCTAATACACCCCCTTCAAGTTTTAAAAAACTTCATTTCTCTTCACAATTTAGCTTCTTAATTTACAAATGTTTGAATGATAATAATAAATAATACATATATACTTACTATGTCCCAACTTAAGTGGTAGAGAAAGAAACTGAAAGTTTTTTTTGTTGGATATGTAAATTTACTATTTTACCATCCTAAACTTTTTTAAACTATCGTTTTCACACTAGTTCAAACAATACCCATCACTGTTCTACAACCAACTAATGCAGATTCACAATCAAACATATATAGTTCTTATCGAACCGTAACCCACTTGAACTTCTTCAGATGCTTTGATGCCATAACTCCGTTTAATAGAGACGTGTATAAGGAGTATGGGATCTTGAAATCAAAATTAGAGATTATTCACTCAATAAAGGCAGTTAACGAAGTTGAATAATAGTTATAGCATAAAAGTGTTAAAACAATCACATATTATCATTAGACACTAACAATTTTGATGGAAAAAGGGGAATGAGAAAAAGGAAAAGATCAAAGTTATAAAAAATGGTTTAGGGTCAAAGGAGAATAGACTTGGTGGTGAGAAAAGGGAAATGCACTCATGCTCCTATCCTACTCCCTTGATGAGGCCATGACCATGATAGGAATCCCTTGATGCCCTCCACGGTTGCTCAAAAATAGTAACATCTAGGATCTATATTCTCTTGAAATTAATGATGTATCAGTTCAACTAATTTAGCAAAATGTTAATTTTATGAAAATTAAGTTAATTACTAGTTCTATAGTTTAATGCATAATAAATCACTTCAGCAAAAAAAAAAATCATAAAAAGTGGCCTAGTTATATATAGATTTTATTTGTTTTGTATGCAAGAGATTAACCCAATTAGAAAAATGTGTTTATAATGATGGCTTTATTTAAATCAGTATAATATTCTCCATCTAATTATACTTAGGGCGGAACTAGGCGCGGGATCGCAATGCACCCAGAATCCAGCTAGAAACCGGAAGTTAAGGATTCAAAAAATATCCTTATGCAGTTTGATCTCTTCCCATAGTATTAATCTCTGGTTCCGCCACTAGTTATACTATTCATGCTAATATCTAGTTTGGTTACTAAATTATATGCATGAGCTTAGTATCTAGTTTGATTATAGACCTTACTTTTCAAAATAAAAGTGTTTAGAGATAAAACGATTCATACAATTCATGTAATAATCAGTAGGTTTTGATGCATATCATTAGTAATTAGTTATGAGATTGGGGTACCCCAAAATGATGAAATTATAGGACGTCCGCCCCACCCACTCCGACCATTTTCAGGCTGATCCGTGACGGTGACCACTAGCATCGGTGGATGTCACGGGTGGCTTCATATCAACGCTAACAGCCAAAATGCTCGCAACACCACAAACCTAGAAAAGCTAAACCAAAGAAGGAGCACAAAACCGACGACACTTACCAAATATTTTTAAAAGGAGACCAATAAAGTTGTGCACAAAAGTTTTGATCACTATCATTAGTTCGTTTGAAAAAATAAAAAAGCATTTTAAAGCATTCTTGGATTAGCCACTATGCGTACTGTTTCCCCTTTTACCCATCTTGATTCCCTACCACCATCCCAAAATAGTAATCTCGAACGTATTGAAATGCATGACAAGTTATTTACATTATTTTATAAATTATACTAATGAGTGTTCCAATTAATCCTTAATTGAATGGTGATATTGATGACGAGCTCAATCAACATCTCGAGTGTATCTTCGAAATTCATAGGAGTATGGCCATGTTTCCTAGAACTTATTTATTGTTGTATTGAACTGGACTAAACTGAATTGAACTGAGTTGAACTGAAGTGAAAATTAATGTATTGAAAAATGGAATCACCATGACTGAATTAACCTGAATATCATCAAATTGCATTTTCATTGAACTGAATTGAACTGAACTGATCTACAGATAAACTCGGACAAACATGGCCTATGTATCCTAGATATGTTCCTACAAGGAAACTAATAAATGACCAAATATATTTGAAGATGGGTTAAAAATATGAGTATCAGATAATTCTAACATGAGTATCAGATAATTCATTTATTTATTCAATACACAATACTTCCACAAGTTTATTCTAACATGAGTATCAGATAATTTATCCCATCCAACCATGATTTGTCTTGCACGGGAAAATAAACAAGGCATTATACGTGTACCAGATACATATTCTCTTATGTAACTGTGATTATAGTCACTGATGCATAATTTATCATTGTGTTTAATTTTTATTTTTCCTATAGTGTAAAATTGACTTGACATCTTTTGAATCCCAATCCAAGAAAAAAAGTATTCTTGTATAATCTTAAACATTAAAGGACCAAATGTGCAATAAGATGAGGGAATATAACCTAAAAAAACTTAATAAATCTTAGTGCTCCTTTCACCCACTCTAAACATAAAATGCTAGTGGCTTCTCCCTCTCATTATTGACCCTCCAATTTCACCTCTTGAAAGACATGCCACTTTACCACCAAACCTAAGCCATGAGGGGGAGAAGGGATGATGGATCATCAAGAAAACCACAGCTCTCCTAGAAAACCGGCGGCCGGTGGCGGCAGCAGCGGCGGTGGTGGTGGTGGCAATAGCGATAGACTGAAAAGAGATGAGTGGAGTGAAGGAGCGGTTTCAAGCCTTCTCGAAGCATACGAAGAGAAATGGATTCTGAGAAACCGGGCAAAGCTCAAAGGGCAGGATTGGGAGGACGTGGCCAAGCATGTGTCGGCGCGTGGGAGCTCGACCAAGTCACCGAAGACTCAGACGCAGTGCAAGAACAAGATCGAGTCCATGAAGAAGAGGTACCGGTCGGAATCCGCCGCTGCTGCGGCGGAGGCGTCCAGCTCCTGGCCGCTTTACACCAGACTCGATCTCTTGCTACGTGGGAATTCTCACCCTCCTCCTCCGCCACCGCTACCGCCGCCGCTTCCGCCGCCGCTTCCGCCGCCTCAGCTTGCTCCCTGCCCACCGTTAGTGCTCCTCCATGAACCGCCCCGGCCGCCGGTGCATCATCCTCCGGCAGCTCCTCCGGCTCAGGGAGCCGTTGCAGAACAAAATTCCCATGATTCCAATGGCTTTGATCGAGTTCCCAAGGTTAGTTAAAATACACGACTTTTTCATGGCATCATTATATATACTTGACTTGCATTCCAAGATTTAGGTCACTCTATATCTCTAAACTGATTAAATGGCCGATCATGAAATTCAATATTTTAAATTTTGCTACTAGATTATTTGTAAAATAGTATGATTTTTAATTTGTGTATTTAAAAATATTGATGATATATTCTCAACTTAAACGTCAACCTGTATAGTGAAGCGGGGTATAGTGGAATATCATTCCATAAAAATTCTTATAAAAAATTCCCTCTTTATCATAAGTGATTTTCTTTGTTTTACAACGTTTGTTATTCTTATTCTTATATTCTTTGTTCAACTATTTTTGAGCTTTTCTACAATTTTTTCGACCTTGTCTTGCAAATTTCACTACAGTTAGACAACAATTCTTGATATTTTTGAAAATACAGGAAGATGGTGGCCGTTGTCCAAATTTTTCCAACAATCAAGAATATGGGAAAGATGTCGTTGAGACCGACGACAGCAGCACCCCGGCAATATACAGTGACAAGGAGAAGCTGAGGTCCAAAAACATGAAGATGAGAATAGAGAAGAAGAAGCACAGAAGGGACACTTGCGCCATTGCAGAGAGCATTAGGCTGTTAGCGGAAGTCGTGGTGAGATCGGAGCAAGCAAGAATGGACACCATGAGGGATTTGGAGAAGATGAGGGCAGAAACAGAGGCCAAAAGAGGAGAAATGGACCTCAAGAGAACTGAGATCATAGCCAACACACAGCTCGAAATCGCGAAGATTTTTGCTGGGATTCATAATAACAATACCAATGCCAGCACCAAAGGAGGGGCTGATCCTTCTTTGAGAATTGGAAGGAGTTGAGGCCTTTTTTTGTTGCCTCAGAATGGAAGAACATTTTTAAGTGCAAAATAATATTGTAACATTTCTTCTCCTTCAAAGGGGGGGATTTCAGCTTATGATTGTATCAGATTCACAACATTGGTACAAATCTTGGAATCCATTTCAGCTCGATATCTTACAAACTAATCACAGAGAGATGCTGGTGTCGTGTGAGCTAGGAAAGACCGACTGATTCACTGACTATCTACATTTGAACTATAAATAGATTACAATAACATATCCATGCCTAAGTTTTACACAACCAGAGTTCTCAAATTGATGACATCAAAGGTTAGGAATCAGCTTGCCTTTCTGTGCTCCATCGGCTTTCAGCCTCAGAGACATTTTGCCTTTCTGTGCTCTGTAGGCACCAGTTTCGCTTCTTCCCCTGACCCTACATGATTCGAGTTAAGAAAATGTTAACTAGAACAAACTATTCATTGTGCCAGCAACCGTTTGAAAAGTCGAAATGATCATCCCTGGCGCTCCAAAGAAGATGTGACAAGAGACCTTGTTTGAACAAAAACATTAGACGGTCCTCTAGAACTCTTGATCATCAAACTCGGGTTTTGAAGGATATTCAATACCCTGAAGGGCAGGCATCCTTCGTAAATCATCGTCTGAATATTTAGGGACAAACCAATATCGTTTATCCTGCCCAAAAACCTGCAGAATCGAAAGAACAAATAACTTTAAAATGCAAGGCCCACACCTAAAATTGTAACTATCCAACCATGTACACAATTTTACATCCCCTGCTGAGAAATTATTGGTAGCTTAAGGATGGTAAGATAGTATCATCTCAAAAAGGTACATTTTCAAGCACAATCGATTCACAATAATAGGTACTGAAGGAGAATATGGAAGATGATAATGTTTCCAAGCACATGAAAAGAACATAAAGCTTGTAGCTTTTCATAGAGATAGGATAAGATTCATATTTCAGACTAAGGATATATCAGCCTTCTATAAACATCTAGATCAAAAGATTTTAAACTGACATCACACACAAAACTATCTTTTGTTAAAACAACGCAAGAAAGAAAGTACTGACATAATCTTGCACCTCTAAAGTGCATGTCAATTAATGCATTAGGAGAAGTAATATTTGAGAATTGAGATGAACATGAACTAATATAAGAAACAAACCTGTTCAAAGTTCCTCTTACGGCCCAGATCATAGCGCCATTTGGGAGTAGTCTTCTTTTCATATGCCTATAATTAATATTTGACAGTTAACTACAACCCCTGGCATAAAGCTATTTAAAGACATAAGCATATAAATAAAGATGCGTTTGGTCTAAAAAGTGTTCATTTAACCCCTTTGCTAAGGTAAAAAATCAGAAAACAAAAACAAGTCCAGAAAAGCATGATAAAAATACAATCTTTAACAGCAGATTTGTAAAGAAAATGTAAGAGTAATATAATGGTCTGAAGTTATACAATTAAAACCCACAACAGGGATAGTAAATGACCTCAATTGTTGTTGTGTTCCCAGCAACCAACGATATGTGCATGATCATAAATCCTAATACGCTCAAAGCAAAGGCCAGGTTCAATACTGAAACAGATAGAATGAGCATAATCAGAAAGAAGCAGATGAAAGACAAGGTAGTACATTTAAAAGCAAGACTCTTGAACTTACCAAAAGCAAGAAAGGTTGTAGCAAGAGTGCTTGGAGTACCAGGTATCTCCCCGTCACTAAAGAAAGCAATAAAATGAGGTAACAGTGATAGTGTTGCAAGACTTGTCTCCATGAATGTGTAGAGCTGCAAAAAGAGCAGGACTTCCGATATAAAAATAGCTTACTATGGTGAAGCCAAATCCCAAATTTAAATACCAACATAAATATTAGACAGTAGACTCAAGGAGATAAGATCATAGACATCAATGACAGCCTATCACAAATAATCAAATCTTGACTGAACTCAATATCCGCGTTTATCATATCACATAATCATAAACTAGGGCTGTGAAATCTAACACAAGACTTACCAGGAAAAGAAGGAAGTACTTGTAATTCAAAGCGCCAACGCAATTCACAACCCATACACAATGATGGTCCATTTTCAGCACACACCTCCCACCTATCAAAAACACGGCTCAGTTTCTCTACATCAACAAACAAACCTAGTAATTCGAAAAGAATGACACACACACAAAGCACAGAGAGAGATAGAAAGCACTCACAAACAGAACAGTGGTGGCACCTCGGCGGCTTAAACTGATTGCACTTCCGACAGTACCGCGCTCTTGGATTTGCAGAGTCCACAGGCGCATTTCCAAACTCCGTGGCTGTCAATGGATCAGTGTCCCCACTCTCTTCATCCACTTCCGGCCTCCAGTTAGGAGGCACTATACCCGGATCCGTAAAAACGACTGCGAAATAGCTCCACAGCAACATCACCAGCTGCTCGAAAACAAAAGAACAACATATGAGCTAAATTTCCAAAGTCAACATTACACCCCTAATAAGCTCAACCATCATCCATCAACCATTATTTCCGGTTTCCAGCTGAACCAGACGATGATCCCAATGCAAATCCAAAAGGGAAAAACATAAATGAATGAATCAATTAGTTACCAGTGAATGGAAGAGGATGAGGACGAGCAGCGCGATGAGGGAGTCGAGGCCGCCGTCGACGAGTGCGGGGCCGTAATTGCAGAGAACGACGGCGTAATAGGTGACGCCGACGACTCCGAGCACCACCAAGATCATGATCGAGCCCAGACCACGCAACGCAGCACAGAATTTGAACACATTCCACGCCATCACCGCTCCAGATCTATACATAATCTGAATCCAATCGCCCAGCAGAGATAAAGCCTCACAGAACCATGAAAACCGTGCAGATTGTGTGGATTGTTCAGGGTTTATGGTGGGAGCAAGCTTGAATCGAAAGAAAGCAGTGAATTTTGGGTGGAAAGTGGGGATTCTTGGATTTGTTGAACTAAAACTATTGTTGTTTTGTAAGAAGACACAAATCTAATTATTAATTTTTTGGTTTTTTTAATTATGTCGTAAGTTATGGAGTCACAAAGTTTGAATTTTTCATCTCTTTGTTTGGGATTATGAATTTTAGTTAATTTGAACAGTGTTTCCGATGAGTCAAAGGGGAAATTATATTCAATTATGGAAATTAAGCTTGTTTTGACGCGTTTGGACCTGGCAAAATTGGTTGAAAGGTCAATTAAGGTTGTTATTTTAGTTTGACAGTCAAGTTTTTGTATTTTTGTTTAGAATTGGAATATTATGGAAAGCTTTGTTGTGGATATATGCATTTTTTTAAGGGCATTGGGGCTTTCTTGTTATGAAACTTTTGTTCTTGGATTGAGTTTTTTAGCATGTTCGAATGATTGGATTTTATAGTAATATATGTTGGGAGGTTTTATTTCCTGAGTTCATCATATCCATTACAAGACTTAAAACATGAGTAATTTATGTTGTTTATTAGTTGGTTTGAATAGTTGACTTCTACCGTCTTATGAATGTATGAAGTTAATAGTATTACCGATTATATGTGTTTGCGTTTGTAAGAAACATTTTTTTAAAACTAATCGTCACGCCAAAATTAGTTGGTCGATAATTTACTATAACCTCTCCAACCGGAGCAACTTTTAACCTCATAAGCTTGCAATTCTTTGTGAAAAAGTAACATGTACAAATTACGTGCGTAATGTAGTACTTCCACAAAAATTGCCAGAACTGTCGTGACGTATTCAAGTGTTTTGCGCCAATAACCATACATTATCTAATTTTTAGATAATATGTATTATCGTATTGTAACTTATCATCTAATCTTTAGATTGTCATGAACTCCACAAGTACAAAATCTTATTTTAGTCACCTAATTGGTTAATTGTTGACTATCTTTTTTTCCCCCTTATACTTGACTAATATTTATAAATTTTTCATAGTGAAAGTGAAAGTGTCTTTTGCAATAGTAACACATTATTAAATAACATCAATATAAAATAAAATAACATCAATCAGAACACGGCAAAAGAGACATTCTGGAGCCCAAACGAAATGCATGATTGTGTCTTTTTCCGACGCTCACTATTTTTAGGTGGGAAATGAAATCTTATCAAGATATCGATGCATTTTCTTTAAAGTATGTCTCATATAATCAATTAAGTTTATATGATATTCATTTCACCTTCAATAATAGTTATGGTTGATGAGAGTACTTGAGTAGTAAAGATGGAAAAGGGAAGAGTGTGTGTAACAGGCGGAACTGGATTTCTGGGATCATATCTCATCAAAACACTGCTTCAACATGGCTACTCTGTCAACGCCACCGTCAGGTCTTCTTCAAATCTAGGTAAAGCTTCTGCAATCTTGTTAGTATGTTGTTTCAAATATAGGCCCTGTTTTTCCGAGCTTTTCTGAGTTTGTTGCATGTTTTCCCGAATTGATTTAAACTGTACTCATATGAGGTTAAGTAAAATTGAATATATTAAAAACAGTATTAGTAGCACTAAATTAAGCTAAATTTCATCAAATCATGCTTCATCAAAACTGAACTAAACCGATTTAAATTAAAATATTCAAATAAACTGCCCTTCCTAAACTAAAGTGAATGGAAAAAATTAATGTATTGAAAACATAATTAAATTAAATTTTATCATATTATATCTTGCTGAATTGAAGCTAAACTAATTTTGTTGTAATGAAATTTAGATTAATTTAGTCTATTATTACCTTATTTAATATTAGCCAAAAATAACAGGGCTAAGGGTGTGTTTTTAGGCGGATTCAGTAATTTGAATGTTCTTTCATCTTTGGATTTTGTACACTTTTTATTAGGGTAAAAATGATATTGGATTTTGTACTCTTTTTATTAGGGTAAAAATGATATTGGTGATAATACCGGCCCAGAGCCCTGCTGGGCCAAGAAAAGGGCCCGTGGCCCAAAACCAACCGAGAGGAACCTTTCCCGGTCAGAGACATGTCCGGACAAGAAAGAGGACAAGAGAGGACTGATGATGACAAGGGAGGTGGTCCTGCAGCTTATCGTCAAGGGAGGCAAAGCTCAACTATAAATACTAGCCTCCTACAGTGAACAAGGTATGTGACTGATATCTCTCTACTCTATATTGAGAGCACCTTCCGTACGTTTTCCTTCTCCGCTATCCCCATCTCATCATCACGACGCCGGAGCTTCTTCCCCGGGACGCCTCCCGGGGATTGTTTTGCAGGACTGAAGTAGGCCGATCAAGGAGGAGACCCGGATAGCATATAATCCCGGGAGACGGACGGAAATTGGTAGCATCAATTGGTAGGTACTATTAACTGATTGAAAGTCATTTCCAGAGAGGAAGAACATTAGCTACCTGACTGATCTACCAGGAGCATCAGAAAGGCTTCAGATATTCAATGCTGATCTCGAAAAACCCGAAACTTTTGCTCCTGCAATCCAGGAATGCATGGTGTCTTCCATGTAGCCCATCCCATGGATTATGAGGCCAAGGAAACCGAGGAAGCCAGGACCAGAAGATCAGTCCATGGAACCCTAGGGATCTTACAGGCATGCCTGGATTCGAAGACGGTGAAGCGAGTTGTCTACACTTCAAGTGCATCCACTGTTGTTTTCAGGGAAATGTCCCTGTATCCCATGGATGAGACCATATGGAGTGATGTCGATTATATACGCAGAGATTTGTCACGCCACTGGTTCGCTTCCTATGCAATCACTAAGATTTTTGCAGAGAAAGCTGCCCTGGAATTTGCTGAAAAGAATGGCCTTGATCTTGTCAGCATTATCCCTACCTGGATACATGGACCCTTCATCTCTCCTTCTCTGCCTGGCTCAGTCAGGTCATCCATGGCCTTGATCTTTGGTAATGACCCTAATTTGATCGATGAAATTTGCATGTTTAGGCCATGTTTTTTCAACTTATCTTCAATCCAGTTCAGCTCAGCTCAGATAATTTTGATTTGATGATTTAAGACATGTCAAATGAAACATCTTGTACTTTCACCATTTAAGATTCTTTGATTGGGACGGAAGAAGTAAAAACCTTTCGAGTTTTGCAGGCCATGAAGAGGGTTATAGTTATCTTGCAAGAACCTCGTTTGTGCACACTGAAGATGTTGCAAGGGCACATATATTTCTGTTTGAGAATCCTAATACCAAAGGAAGGTACATTTGTTCTGCATTTGACTTGACTATTGAAGAGCTGTCTGAATGTTTGTCTGCTAAATACTCCAATCAGTACCCTATACCTAGTGCAGAGTAAGTTACCTTAATTTCCTCAGAACTTCATCATTTTGTGTTTTTGAACATTTTCATGGTCCATTAACAGTATTCTGAATTCTCCTTTGTTCAGTTCCTTGAAGGGAATCAAGGGGCTCATGAATGTTGGCGTTTCATCGAAGAAACTCTTGGATTTGGGATTCAAGTTCAGTTATGGCATTGAAGAAATGTTTGATGATGCAATTGAATGCTGCAAACAGAAGGGTTTTCTATGATTCATTCTGCACTTGGATGATCATAGTAGTATATGAATAATATATATGTTAGGCCATGTTCTTATGTGACTCTCTCAAGATGCGTCTTGTTCAAGATTTTGTGGACAGGATTAGAAAGACATGTCACTGTAAAGCTCATGTTTTAAAATATATTTCTTAAATTAGCATTATATACTATTTCTTATATATCAGTATGAGCCAAGTATTTTAGCTGATGAAAAATTCTTGAATGCATGATTCTTAGATGGAAAAGAGATCTTATCAAGATCACTGAGCATTTTTTGTCCATTGAATTACACTAGCACTTTATACCACACATTTTAAGAGATTAGTATTCTGGTTATCATCTGAGTTTATTACATTCATTTCATCTTCAATATCAGTAATGCTAGGTAGTGTGAAAAAAGACAGCAAGATGGAGAAGGGAAGAGTGTGTGTAACTGGTGGAACTGGATTTTTGGGATCAATCTCATCAAAGTGCTCCTTGAAGATGGCTACTCTGTCAACACCACCGTTAGGCCTTCGACAAGTTCAGGTAAAGTAAAAATCCTACAGTCTTGTTTAAAATGACCAGGATGAAATCCATAGATGTTGGTATTAAGACATGCTCTTACAAAATAACTGTAGTTCAATTCAGTTAGGTTAACTTTGTTTTGAGGAAATTTGGCTTAATTTAGGTCTATTATAATTTTTAACATTCTTCAAGTTTAGACAGGTCCAACAGTGTGTGTTTTTGTAGTTGAATGTTAGTCTTAGGATTCAGTAATATAAATGTTATTTGGATTTTGTACAGTTTTAAATTTTTATGAAGGTAAGATTCTTTTTTGGCACATGCACTTGAACTTATTGAAAGTGAGTTCCAGAGAGGAAGAATGTTAGCTACCTGACAGATCTACCAGGAGCTTCAGAAAGGCTTCAAATATTCAATGCTGATCTCGAAAAACCCGAAACTTTTGCTCCTGCAATCCAAGGATGCATTGGTGTCTTCCATGTAGCCCATCCCGTTGATTACGAGGCCAAGGAATCCGAGGAAGCCAAGACCAGAAGATCAGTCAATGGAACCATAGGGATCTTACAGGCATGCCTGGATTCAAAGACGGTGAAGCGAGTTGTCTACACTTCAAGTGCATCCACTGTTATTTTCAATGAAATGGGCCTGGATCCCATGGATGAGACCATATGGAGTGATGTCGATTATATACGCAGAGAGTTCTCTGGTCACTGGTTTTCTTCCTATGCAATCACCAAGGTTTTGGCAGAAAAGGCTGCCCTAGAATTTTCTGAGAAGAATGGCCTTGATCTTGTCAGTGTTCTCCCTACTTGGATACATGGACCCTTCATATCACCTGTTTTGCCTGGTTCAGTTAGGTTTTCGATGGCCATGATCTTTGGTAATGACTCTGATTTGCAACTGTTGGCCATGTTTTTCAACTTATCTGCAATTCAGTTTAGCACACTGTTCAAGGAAGTCGTAAAATATTTTCGGGTTTTGCAGGCCATGAAGAGAGCTATGCTTCTCTTGTAAACTCCTGGTTTGTGCACACTGAAGATACAGCTAGGGCACATATATTTCTGTTTGAGAATCCTAATGCCAAAGGGAGGTACATTTGTTCTGCAGTTGACTTGACTATTCAAGAACTGTCTGAATGTCTGTCTGCTAAATATCCCAATCAGTATCCTATACCTAGTCCAGAGTAAGTTACCTTAATATCCTCAGCACTTCATCATTTTGTGTTTTTGAACTATTTCATGGTCCAACAACAGAACTCTCTTTTCAGTTCCTTGAAGGACATTGGGGGGTCCGCGAGTGCTAGCGTTTCATCGAAGAAGCTCTTGGATTTGGGATTCAAGTTCAGTTTCGGCATTGAAGAAATGTTTGATGATGCAATTGAGTGCTGCAAGCAGAATGGTTTTCTATGATTCAATCTCCATTTGGATGATCATTGATGTAGTGTATGAATATACATGTAACATGTTAGGCCATGTTCTTTCCGACTGAATTGAATTGAGCTAAACTACATTTAAGTTGAAAAGAATAAGGCCTTGAGCTTGCCATTAAATAAATTACTTCCATACAGAATGGCAAGCTACAGAATCTTTCATCCATGTGGGTTTATCTATTTTGTTAAAATCCAGTTGTTGTACCTGCCATTATAAATTATTGGGGGGAAAAAGCATGGTCCATTATTGTAATCCCTCAATATATAATATAATATATATAATTTAAATGGCTGCATTAGTATTATTTCAGTAGAATCTGAAGAAATCATCAAGAAACTGTAAACCAGATGGAGGAGAAAGGAAGAATTTGTGTCACAGGAGGAACTGGCTTTTTGGCATCATGGCTAATCAAAAGCCTCCTTCAAGATGGCTATTCTGTCAATACTACCATTAGACCCTCTTCAAGAAAAGGTACTCCCTTCGTCCCAGATCATACTGCACTCTTACTTTTTCCGATTTTTTCGTAGTAAACTTTGACCATAAACATGTATAGTTATTATAAAGCAACTGTGCAGTTTGATCTTTCAATTTAATATATTTCACGATAAATATAGATCACCCTTTTAGTATATGATGAAATGCCTGACTGGGAAATTTGATGTTTTCATATTTTTGATTGAGGTAATCCAATTTGGATATGATATACTCGAAAGTTTCTGCCAGGAAGCAACAATGACTACCTCAGAAATCTACCAGGAGCATCAGAAAGGCTGCAAATTTTCAATGCAGATCTTGCTGAACCCGAAAGCTTTGCCCCTGCAATCCAGGGATGCATCGGCGTGTTCCACCTCGCTCATCCAGTTGATTTCGAGGGAAAAGAAGCCGAGGATGTTAGGATAAAAAGGTCAGTCAATGGAATCATAGGGATCCTTCAGGTTTGCCTGAACTCGAAGACAGTGAAGCGAGTCGTGTATACCTCAAGCTCGTCGACTGTGCTGTTCACTGATAAGGATCAAGTCGACGAAACAACGTGGAGCGATGTTGATGTTATGAGGAAAAAGCTCAGTAATCAGCTGCTTGCTAGCTATGCATTGACCAAGATGCTAGCTGAACAGGCTGCCATGGAATTTGCTGAGAAAAATGGCCTTGATCTTGTCACCATTGTTCCTACCTGGATTCATGGTCCCTTTATCTGTCCCTTTTTGCCTGATTCAGTGCAGAAAGTGATGTGCCTCATCTTCGGTAAATCTTTCATTTTTTTAACAAAACAGTGAAGACTGAAGACTGAACTGAATTGAACGGAACTGATTGTGCAGGGAATAAAGAGGACCATGGCAAATTTCTGAGAGGGCGGTTCGTGCACACGGATGATGTAGCTAGGGCTCACATTTTTCTGTTTGAGTGCCTTGATGCGAAAGGAAGGTACATTTGCTGTGGTGCTGAGTTGACACTGGAAAAACTGGCCGAGTTTCTGTCAGCAAGGTATCCCGAGTACCGAATACCGGATGCAGAGTGAGTTGGCTCAGTGATCTCTTCATCGTTTGTGAATCATGGATTTGCATTGAATGTGTGATTGATTGATCTTATCTTTGGTTTCAGATCGTTGAAGGATGTGACGGGATTCGAATACCCCACCAATATGTCAACGAAGAAACTGCTGGATGCTGGGTTCAAGTACAAGTATGGCGTTGGAGAGATGTTTGATGATGCAATTGAATGTTGCAAACACAATGGTTTTCTTTGATTTTCGGTTTTTAAATCTTTCTTTCCCATCTCTCTGATGCGACTCGAATTCACGTCATTATATAAACTATAGCGGTATATAAATTATAACAATGTTTTTAATCGCTAGATAACATTCGAGCTTTACATCTTTCATATTTTATATTTTTCCATTTGAGGTTTTTGCTAAGCAAACTGCATTTCGTTTTAGTTAATGACAAATTCTCAATTGAGACTTGTATCAGTTGATTATCATGTTTGTAAGTGAACCATCAGTCTTGAAAGTAAGAAAATCAGATATAAAAGTGAGAAGATCAACAGTAATACACTTTAAAAAAAAACAACGATACACTGAATACACATGATATGTAAAAAGTTGGACTTTTAAAAGAGAAAAGATCAAGATTTGTCATGCTCTCTCCGTTCGCCTAATATTGACTCACTTACCATTTTGGTTGTTCATTTTAGGTTGGCAATTTCTATAAATGACAAGGTTTTAGATTATTTTCCACCACACAATCCACTTTTTCTCCTTTTTTTTTTTTAATTTCAACCATTCAAAAAGCATCTTCTTAATCTTAGTGTCAAAAGTGTGAATGCCAACATAAAATGAACGGAGGAAGTCCCAGTGTTTCGGGACTATGGCCCTGTTTACTAGAGTTTATTTCTTGATGTACTGAACTGAACTGAAATGAATTGAACTGAACTGAAGTAAAAATTGATGTATTGAAAAATGGAATCAGAATGACTGAATTAGCCTGAATTTCAACAAATTACATTTTCACTGAACTGAACTGAACTGAACTGAACTGAATTGAATTGAATTGAACTGAATTGAATTGAACTGAACTGAACTGAATTGAACTGATCTACAGATAAGCTTTGGTAAACAGGGCATATATGGAGGCAAGTGAGCCTGTTTATTTAACGTTAAAAAAGAATTTGAAAACCTAATTGTTAACTTTAGGAATACAATTTAACATTGGACAAGATAGTTAACTTTGGCTAGATCCCTGTTGTTGACTATCAAAAAAAAGCAACAAACTGAAAATGTTTGTTGTTTTGGCCCGTGATTATGGTTAAGTATCTTGGTATCAACGATTGTTTCTAGATGGAATCCCAATAATGCAGCATCCTGCATCCAAGGCAAAGTAGCAACATTGGTTTTTTTTCCTTTTTTTTCTTTTTTTTGTCATCTGATCAAGAATTCAAGATCACGTTTAGGGTATATATAATTTACCTTGTTTCTTACGTATAAGAAATATTATAGATATGAAAATGAAATGTACTAATTTCTATTTCCAATTGACTAGTATTAACTAATTTTAATTCTGTTTTGAAACATATTATTATCTGTACATTTCAAATTTTATTCTGATAAAATGACATTATCAAGCCCACCTTCCATGAAAACTAGATTACTCAAATTAGTCTAAAGTCGATTTCAAAGGGTAAGAAATTATGTAAAACCTTAGCGCGAGAGGAGTAGATTATCAGTTACTCAAATTCTCTTCTAGAAAGGCTCTTCAAGGGTAACAAATTATGTAAAAACTAAACACGAGTGAAGAAAGTTATGGCAGTAGATTATTAGTTATTGAAGTCCTAGAAGTATAAACTTGGCACGAGAGGAGAAAGATATGGCAGTATATATACTCAAGCATCTCCAACCCTAACGTCATTTGTGAAAATCACTTCCTATATAAATAATTGTTATCTCGCTTAAGACCTCTAAAATTGTAGGATCAGCAGTTCGACACTGTTCCTACATATATCATGTTTTAATTAAGATTTTAATATGATGTAAACAAGTTGTAAATTTACGTGTTTGTAAGTTTATTTGACTTCTCGTGTGTTTATAATTAATGATAACTAACTATTTAAACATATGAACAACGGTAATCTGACGCTTCCAGGGTAGGAGAAAGTTTGACAGTCAGATATGTCGATGAAGAAAGTTTGACAGTCGTGTAGTAAGAGAGTTTGGAGGATTGATCGTTGGTCATGATGAACAAGAGGAGTGATGATTGAAGGATTAGGGATTTAAAAAAAATTCGAAGAACCCTAGAAGCAGAAGGGGGCGGCGGAAATTTTTGATGAGAGGGAGACGAAGGGTTTAGAAAATTTAGAGAGAGAGGATCAGTTGGCTTTGATACCATGTAAGATGTAAAATCTGCTATTCTGTATATATAAACATGATCAGTTAGAGAGAGACTTGGCACACATACCTCTAGAATATATGAAATTGTCATTATATAAACATGATTATCTATTCAGTTTTTCACATCTTTACACAAAGTTGGAAACATTTTTCAAAAGTTGATAGGTAACTTTTGCAGATTTGTGTGCATTTTCAACAACTTTGTACTCACAAACCGACGCAATCAAGGGAGATACACAAAAAACTGTTTCGGCAGTATGCTGAAACCAAATAATATTTTGAGAAAAGTAGAAGCTAAAACCAAAGAAAAGTAGAAGCCGAACAAAAGATCATTGAAATTCACTTTTATAATTTTTTAAAAGCTCCTGGAATGCAAAATGCAAATTTGATCACTGGAGAAATCCGAACCCCCCTAACATTTTGTATTGATACTTCATCTAAAAATTTCAACATACTCATATATATGATAATCACTAAGTAAAGGCCAGAGTGGGCATAAACAAACTAAATGATTAACATGTAGTCTAAATCAAGGTAGGAACAGAAAATACTGAGAAGAAAATAGAAGGAAAGTTATACTTTTAGGTAGAGAGGATGTTCTAGATGTGTCAATTTATAGATGCATTGTCTAATGGTAATCAATGTGTGTTTTGGTTTACGTTACTGAAAAGACACAACTTTACATGTATAAATGATGTGACTTTTCAATAAGCTAAGAATTTCATACCCTATGGGTATGTGCTTATCCTACATTGGCTTATCGGTGGAAGTGCTTGCAGTCCCCTATTAGATAATACTTGAGTCCAAACTTTTTGTCATCCATACCAGAATATCTTTTCAGTACTCTAAAATACAAGATTTATTTTTTATTTTTTTAATAACTACAAGCATTTTTTAAAATTATAATTAAAAGTAAAATAATAAGAGATTAATAAAATAAACTAATCATATAAACATGATATAAAAAACTATTCTACTACGGCCGTATTACCTTACAGGAAAATTTCTCACCTTTAAAAAGACTATAATAATTCTCTTTATCATGATTAAAATAAATAAAGTATAATACAAATGATCTCCAACAAAAATGGTGAATTATATTAAGGTTTGTTAGTTCTAGCTGATTTATTTTTTATATAGATTCGGTCATTAACTCGTCCATATAATAATTTAATCATGAGAAACTAATAATTAAGCGATTAAATTGGATGAACCGAGCTGGACGAAGCAACAGACTTACTTTTTAATTTTTTTTAAAACAACAAATTCTCCTTTCATTCATTTCATGGATTTTAAAATTATCCAGAATATGAAAAAATATCCAGAATTGTTTGACAAATAATAAGGGGAAAAAAATATAAATTAGAGAGCTATATGACTACATGTAATCAGAAAATTGACCCTCAAAAATTAAAATTATGACCAAAACCTGCAAGAGTAAGTGGGAATATTGACTTCTGTTTTATCTAGGAGTACCTTCCAAGTTCCAATTACCTTCCTATAATTAATGAAAAAGGTTGAGTTATCTTGGTTTTGATTTATGAATTGGTATATTTATATGCAGAAGAATTTTTTTATTTTTTTTTGAAAAGACACATCTTTTTGTTTCTTATATTTATTGAAAAGGTATGTGGTGTAGAATTACCAAATTACCTTTGCTGGAAGATAAGGAAAAACGTTTATCAAATTATTCTCATTATAGTTTTGGTCTAGGAAAAATATCCAGAATATGAAAAAATATCCAGAATTGTTTGACAAATAATAAGGAAAAATAAATAAATTAGAGAGCTATATGACTACATGTAATCAGAAAATTGACCCTCAAAAAATTAAAATTATGACCAAAACCTGCAAGAGTAAGTGGGAATATTGACTTCTGTTTTATCTAGGTGTACCTTCCAAGTTCCAATTACCTTCCTATAATTAATGAAAAAGGTTGAGTTATATTGGTTTTGATTTATGAATTGGTATATTTATATGCAGAAGGATTTTTTTTTTTTGAAAAGACACATCTTTTTGTTTCTTATATTTATTGAAAAGGTATGTGGTGTAGAATTACCAAATTACCCTTGCTGGAAGATAAGGAGAAACTTTTATCAAAGTATTCTCATTATAGTTTTGGTCTAGGATTAAGGCAAACCATCAATGATGGGGGAATTCAATTAGGCCTCCCCAAGCCAACAAACAGAAATTAAAGAGATTACAGTAGCAAGTGATTGATTACAGAGAAGTGTCTAACATCAAATCTTCTTTGTATCTTAGGCTAGAGTAGCCTATCAAAAATACTAAAAAACTACTAGCAAACTTAAGAAAAATATGGAAGGGAAGAAAAAAGATAGTGGTCATATCCAATCGTACATCTGACTAATCCAGGACTAACTAGCAGACTAAAACTGGCTATGACATCGGATGATGACCCTGAAACTCTGCAATCACTTCCCAGTTATTCTCATTAAGTTAAGATCCCCAACTAAGGTAAGAGACTTTACAGGTTGTTAGTACAGAGACAAGGCATCAGTGGGCTGTCTAACACGAACTAAGCTGATAAATCAAAGGATTTCCAACCCATCCGGTCTACAAATCTGAATCTGACAGAAGCGCCGAAAGGTAAGTTCATACTACCCCGACTTGGATTTCTCCTTACTGCGATGTAAGACAGATCGAAAGCCAACAAAGTTTATCCAAACAAACAGGTCCCGTCGGAAAAACAAGGAATTGGCAGACAAACCCCCCTGACCAATATGTGAGCAAAAACTGACCCCGGTAAGCACAAGTCTATTCTGTATTATAAAATGCACTTATAGTACAAGCATGTACACAGGGTTACAAGTGTAAATATATAATAATAGCTAAAACCTAACTTAAACAATAAGAAAAGTTATATTTCTTCTATTCTAACAATAACTTTCAAATTTTTTTTATATAAATAAATAATTAAACATAAAATAGCTCTGATAACTAATAATTGCTCTAACGCAAAATTCTACTACCAAACAAAGAAAGATGAATCAAGAATGCTGTAACAATTTCCAGCCGGCAAAAATGGAAGCCAAAATGAAAATGGCTTTTGAGTGACGCAGACCATGATTCCTACCCCCATAATTCCTACCCCCATTATTATGCCTATTTTAAAAAATAATCGTGCGAGTATAACTTTATAAAGAGAGCGATATTATAAATAGTAATATATGTATAAATATGAGTAATCATCAAATGGTATAAAAAGTTACTAAAATATCTTTAAATTTTTAAATATTTTTACGAAAAATCCAAAATGTGTTAAATTATGATTATTATTTTAAATTCAATTTTTTTTATTAAAATAAATTATTATCTAAATATAAATTTGGATGAGAACTAGCGAAATGATAAACTCTACATTAAAATTAAGGGATCAACATTTATTTTAAATTTTACATATTATAATAAATCTAACGATGTTATAACATATGATCAACAATCATTTTCTTATTGAATTATGTAATCACAAATTCTTAAAAGAAAGTTGATTGAAAATTGTACCGCTGAAACATATAGAGCAATATAGTCTACACAAAATCTTATATAACGTAAGTTCATTGGATATTGCTTGATTTCATGTTTAATGTTTACCAGCTAATTTAATAAATTGAGTAACATAACTAACGTCAACAAATTATCAATTTATAACATCAAGCTTCCAATATGTAAGGTCGACTTATAAGAGACCTGAATTATTGAGAATTTTTTTTTTGAAAATGACTAATACACTCTTTTAACTTTAAAATACAAAAATTAAATACTGTTTCATGCTCAATCACTATTTTAATTAATTTTTAAAATTAGATAAAGTAAAAAATTCAATTAATATAAGAAGAGGTTTGTTCATTTTTTCCTCGCGTCTTTTTCACCATTTTAATGATTTCTAATTTCAAACGTGATGGGCAATAATAGTTATGCAAAAAATCAACTGTAATAAAATGCTATGGCCTGAATAAAATCCCAATTTGCACCGTTACAAGAAATTCAAATGCATTATGTCCTTAGACTAGCTTCTTCTGGAGAAAACTATTTCAACAAAAAAAAGCTTCTGGAAAAAGAAAAAAACTGCCACGTTACCTTCTTAAACTTCCTTTATAAAGGTGCCAGTATATGTAATGAAATAACATTAGAGAAAATCAACAATCAAAATATGGAGAAGGGAAGAGTTTGCGTAACAGGAGGAACTGGATATTTGGGATCATGGTTGATCCAAATGCTCCTTCAGCAAGGCTACTCTGTCAACACTACCATTAGATCCCCTTCGAATCCAGGTAAACGTTTGGTGGACCACGTTATATCTGTATTTTATCCCGTGTTTTTTAATGGAGCAAAAAGCGATATTGTTCGCCCACAGTACCCTTTAATCCTGCACCACGGGATGATGAAAAGTTTAATTACGCTGTCAAGGGTGTCGGTTACTTCCAATCCCGTGTTTTTTTAATTGTTATTTTGAGCTGTGAAACTGTGCCTGTGGGAGAAAGTCTCATGTGAGGCAGCTTGACGTTGCTTCATATTATAATAAGGTTGCCTCGACTATAAAATAAATCTCATCATATTATCAAGTAATATCAAAGATCTTACATGATAAGATTGCCTCATTTGGTGAACCACGTTATATTCGTGTTTTGTTCTGTATTCTTCATAGTTATTTCTTAACACTGATTATGCTACCACTGATTATCAGACAAGAAGAAGAACATCAGCTACCTGAAAGATCTACCAGGGGCATCAGAAAGGCTCAAAATATTCAATGCTGATTTTGAAAGACCAGAAAGCTATGCCCCTGCAATCCAAGGATGCACTGGTGTCTTTCACTTAGCTCATCCCATTGATCATGAATCCAAAGAAACTGTGGAATCCATGGTCAAAATATCAGTCAATGGAACCCTAGGAGTCTTACAGGCCTGCCTGGATTCGAAGACGGTGAAGCGAGTTGTTTACACTTCCAGTGCATCCACAGTTTTCTGCAATGACACAGGCCTGGATTCCACGGATGAAACTGCGTGGAGCGATGTCGATTATGTCAGGAAAGAAATGGCTGATCAGAAGTTCTCTTCTTATTTCATCACCAAGATCTTTGCAGAAAAGGCTGCCCTCGAATTTGCTGAAAAGAATGGCCTTGATCTTGTAAGCATAATCCCCTCTTGGATCCATGGACCCTTCAACTGCCCTTTCCTGCCAAACTCAGTCTGGATATGCATGGCCATGATCTTTGGTAACAAAACTTGAATTTTTAATTCCCTTTTTGTAATCTCATCCACAAGAACTTGTGCAGAGAAGTATGATTCTTCGGGTTTTCGCAGGCCAAGAAGAGTACTACAGCTGTCTTCTGAAAGCCAGTTATGTGCACACTGATGATGTAGCAAGGGCACATATCTTTCTGTTTGAGAATCCTGATGCCAAAGGGAGGTACATTTGCTCTGCAGCTGATTTGACCATTGAAGAACTCTCTGAAATCTTGTCTGCTAAATACCACAACCAGTATCCTATACCTAGTGCAGAGTAAGCCTGATTTTCATCATTTTGCTGTTTTTTGACCATTTTTTCACTGTCCATGTAATAAAAAAAACACCACTTTTCCTCTGATCAGTTCCTTGAAGGACATTGGGGGATTCGCGGCTGCTGCCATTCCATCGAAGAAGCTCTTGGATTTGGGATTCAAGTTCAGCTATGGCATTGAAGAAATGTTTGATGATGCAATTGAGTGCTGCAAACAGAAGGGGTTTCTATAAATATGTGAGATGATATAATATGATGAAGCTGTCTTGTTACTTGTATACATAAATAAGGCTTTTGTGATGCCACTGAATAAATGATATATACATAGATTTGCAAGATCTTATATCTAATGCCTTTGAATGATTTTTTTTTTAGGAAAGTAAAAAAAAAAAAAAAGTCTTGGTATGAATAAAATCGATTTCTCATAAACAGACATTTTTTTAAATATTTTTTTTTGAATTTTATTCGAAGGTAAATGTTTTATTCAAATCCTTTTATTAAAAGTATTAGGATAAAAAAATAATGAGTAATAGAATTATATTGGATAATTTTATTAAAACTTTTCCCAATTAACGGCAGGAATTGGAAATCTTAACCTTTTCAGCCAAGGATTTTACCGCCATCCTATCCCTATATATATCAATCTTAAACCAAATTACGAACAAACGTTTTCTTTACACAGTCACGCAATGGTGTTCGTTAAGACTCCCGATTTCAAAACCATAGCCTTAAATCTGAATCCCAGCGCCACCACTCTCCGATCATTATCCACCCAAATCGAATCCCTCGTCGGCCTTCCGGCCACCCTCCACCGCATCTACCTCTCCCCGCGTCTGATTTCCACGCCGGAGAACGACGGTGTCCTGCTCTCCGCCCTCGGGATTTCCCCCAATTCGACCCTGACCCTTCACGTCCCCCTCCTCGGCGGCAGGCAGCCCGCGCCAGAAACGAAGGCTCGCCTCGATTTCCTCAACTCGAAGCCTCCGGCGAATTACGTCGCCGGATTGGGCCGTGGCGCGACCGGGTTCACGACCCGATCCGATATCGGCCCGGCCAGAGCTGCACCGGACCTCCCTGCCCTTGCCATAGGCGCTCCCGGTGGCGCACCGGCCACGGACTTCGGCCGCGGGAGGGAAAATGGCGGAGAGGATGAGGAGGAGGTGGAGAAGGGATATGACGAGCATCAGAAATTCGACGATTTCGAAGGGAATGACACGGGGCTTTTGGCTCCCACGGCAGCTGAGTACGATGAGGAGGAACGGAGAGCGGATGAAATCTACAAAAATGTTGATAATATAATGGATCAACGGAGGAAGGGCAAGAGGGAAGCTAAGTTGAAGGAAGATATCGAGATGAACAGAGCTTCCAATCCGAAGATCACTGAGCAGTTTGCTGATTTGAAGAGGAAGTTAGCCGAGGTGACTGCTGAAGAGTGGGAGAATTTACCAGAAACCGGAGATTACACGCTGAGGAACAAGAAGAAGAGGTTCGAGAGCTTCGTTCCTGTTCCTGATACGCTCTTGGAGAAGGCGAGGCGGGAGAAGGAGCATGTCAGCGCTTTGGACCCCAGGAGCAGGGCTGTTGGTGGGACTGAGACGCCGTGGTCGCAAACCCCTGTTTCCGATCTCACTGCTGTAGGTGAAGGAAGAGGTACTGTTCTTTCTTTGAAACTGGACAGGTTGTCAGATTCCGTTACTGGGCAAACTGTTGTTGATCCCAAGGGATATTTGACTGATTTGCAGAGCATGAAGATTAGTAGTGATGCTGACATTGCTGATATTAAGAATGTTAGGTTGTTGCTGAGTTCTGTAACAAATGCAGACCCAAAGCGTGCCAGTGGTTGGATTGGGGCAGCTAGGTTAGAGGAGGTGGCTGGGAAGATATCTGCAGCTAGACAGATTGTGATGAAGGGGTGTGATGAATGCCCCAGGAATGAAGATATATGGCTTGAAGCTGTCAGACTTTCTCCTCCTACTCGGGCTAAGGCTGTGATAGCAAGGGGAGTGAAATCGAATCCGAGCTCGGTTAAGCTATGGATGGAGGCTGCAAGATTGGAGCATGATAATGACAGAAAGAGTCAAGTGCTGAGGAAGGGTCTTGACCGAATCCCCGACTCCGTGAGGCTCTGGAACGCTGTTGTGGAGCTTGCTGCTGATGAAGATGATGCCAGGATTTTGCTTCAGCGTGCAGTGGAATGTTGTCCCTTGAAAGTGGAATTTTGGCTAGCTCTTGCTAGGCTTGAGAATTATGAGAATGCCAAGAAGGTTCTTAATGCCGCGAGGAAGAAGCTGCCCAAGGAGCCCTTGATTTGGATTACCGCAGCCAAGCTGGAGGAATTCAAAGGTAATCATGGCAATACCCTTATAGAGAAGGGTATCAGGGCCTTACAGAAAGAGGGGCTGGAGATTGACAGGGAAATGTGGATGAGGGAAGCCGAGGTTGCAGAACGTGCTGGTTCAGTTAAGACATGTAAGGACATCGTAAAGAATACCATTGGGATTGGAGTGGAGGAAGAAGATAGAAAGAGAACTTGGGTTGCAGATGCTGAAGAGTGCAAGAAGAGAGGCTCAGTCGAGACTGCCAGGGCCATTTACGAGCACGCAACTTCCCACTTCAATACGAAGAAGAGCGTGTGGCTAAAAGCAGCACAGCTCGAGAAAAGCCATGGAACCAGGGAGAATCTCGATGAACTATTGCGCAAGGCTGTCAAGTACGTACCAACAGCCGAGGTTCTCTGGTTAATGGGTGCAAAAGAGAAGTGGCTCGCCGGGGATGTGCAAGCTGCTCGGGATATTCTACAGCAGGCATATGCTGCTATACCCTTGTCTGAGGAGATATGGCTTGCTGCTTTCAAAATAGAGTTTGAGAACAAAGAGCCTGAGAGAGCAAGGCTACTTCTTGCCAAGGCAAGGGAAAAGGGTGGCGCTGAAAGGGTGTGGATGAAGTCGGCGATTGTTGAAAGGGAGTTGGGTAACACTGACAAGGAGAGGGAGCTACTCGAAGCCGGGCTTAAGCTTTACCCATCCTTCTTCAAGCTTTGGCTGATGCTTGGTCAGCTCGAACAACGGCTTGGCAGGCACGCGAAAGCGAGGAGAGCCTACGAATCTGGTGTGCAGCATTGCCCTACTAGTATTCCTCTATGGCTTTCGTTCGCCAAACTAGAAGAAGAGAACCAAAGCAAAGCTAGAGCGATTCTCGAGAGTGCTAGGAAGAAGAATCCTCAGAATCCCGAAGCCTGGCTTGCTGCAATCCGGTTTGAATCCCGCCATGGCCACAAGAAGGTAGCTGACAGTTTACTGGCCAGGGCACTGCAAGTGTGTCCAACAAGTGGTGTACTTAGGGCTACTGAAATTGAGATGGCTCCTCGAGCTGAACGGAAGAAAAGATGCGCTGATGCAAGGATGAAATGTGAGCATGAGCAGGATCGATGCTATGTCTCGTTAGCTGTTGCCAAGCTCTTCTTGCAGGACAGGAAGGTTGAAAAGGCGCGACAGTATCTCAACGAGGCAGTAATTTTAGCTCCAGACAATGGGGATTTCTGGGCTTTCATGTATAAGTTTGAGCTTCAGAATGGAACCGAAGAGACTCAAAAGGATGTGGTTAGGAGGTGTGTTGCAGTGGAACCCAAACATGGTGAGATATGGCAGGCTACATCCAAGGCTCTGGAGAACTCTCACCAGCCAACTGAAGCTATACTCAAGAAGGTGGTGGTGGCACTAGGAAAGCATGATAATCAATATTAGGATTTCTTGATTGATTCTACGATCAAGATACTTAGACTAGATTTATTTAGCTTATAATACTGTACTCTATTTATTTGCGAATACGACAAACACGCACATTGTGTGATTATCACTTTATCATGGTATCAGTCAGGTAATAAAATGTTTATATTTTGATGTCAAGACTTGTTTATTTTTTATTTACTTTTCTTCCTCGGCATTGTTAAGTTTAATAAAAAACTATGATCATTGTTTTAAAATCATTTCTAATATAGAACTAAGGAAAGAAGGTTTGTGTGGATCTACAATGATTTGAAAAAAATGGTCAACGACTCAATACAGTACAGTACATATAGTTTCTGCAAAAGTGGAGAAATGATCAAGAACAGAGGAATACCAAAACCCAAATGGAGGAGAAAGGAAGAGTATGCGTGACAGGTGGAACTGGTTTCTTGGCTTCATGGCTAATCCAAAACCTCCTTCAAAACGGCTATTCTGTCAACACCACCATTAGACCATCTTCAACAAAAGGTTTGTTTACATCATGTGCTTGATGAATACTATGAAGTATGAACTGAATTTGGACAATAATTACGTGAAAATTTCTTCCAGGAAGAAACTGCAACTACCTCAGAAATCTACCAGGAGCATCATCAGGAAGGCTGCAGATTTTCAACGCAGATCTCGTCAATCCAGAAAGCTTCGGTCCTGCAATCGAGGGCTGCATCGGAGTCTTCCACCTGGCTCATCCCATCGACTTTTCCGGCGAGGAAACCGAAGAGCTCAGGATCGAGAGATCAGTCACCGGAGTCATCGGGATCCTCCGAGCATGCCTGGACTCGAAGACAGTGAAGCGCGTGGTGTACACTTCGAGCGCGTCCACGGTACAGATCAGTGATGAAAACCAGGTGGACGAGACAACATGGAGTGATGTTAATGTCATGAGGGAAAAATTCGGTTATCCTTTGGTTGCAAGCTATGCACTCACCAAGATGGTTGCAGAAAAGGCTGCGCTCGAATTCGCTGAGAAAAACGGCCTTGATCTTGTCACCATTGTTCCTCCATGGATTCATGGTCCCTTTATCTGTCCCTTTCTGCCTGATTCGGTGCAGAAAGTGATGTGCCTCATCTTCGGTATAACTGTGCAGGCTATACAATATACAGTACTATGTTATGTGTATATATATATGCATTGTTTTGATTGTGAACCGTTGCAGGAGATGAGAAGAGTTATGGTCGGTTTCTGCGCGGGCGATTTGTGCACACGGATGATGTAGCCAGGGCACAGATGTTTCTGTTCGAGTGCCCTGGTGCGAAAGGAAGGTACATTTGCTCTGCTGCTGAGTTGACATTGGAAGGAATGTCGGAATTTCTGTCAGCTAGGTATCCCGAGTACTTGATACCAGATGCAGAGTAAGATTTAAGTCTGTGTTCATTCAATCAAGTGAAGTCAAGAAGAACTCAATGACTGAATTCGCGGAAAATTGATCCTGTTTTGGTTTCAGATTGCTGAAGGATGTGACGGGATTCGATTATCCCGTCGGTTTTTCGTCGAAGAAATTGCTGGATGCTGGATTCGAGTACAGATATGGGATTGAAGAAATGTTTGATAATGCAATTGAGAGCTGCAAACAAAACGGTTTTCTTTGATCCTTCTTGTCAGATCATGAATTATATCACAAGTACTTGAATCAAAATGTCTTCCTTGAATCATAAAAAAATTATGTAATACAAAATCACTGTCACAAGTTCACATTATTGCTAGGGAAATATGAAATGGTAATGTGATTAACTAGTGAGATGGTAAGGGCTGTGCGAGACTCCGTTTATAACTTGGTACTTCGTGGCCAACTCCTCTTATGTTACAATTTACAAATGTCAGGTTAATTTTAGGAGGCATTATAGTAAAAATATGGACTTGCAAGAAAAAAATGGACCTGCATGAAAAAATTGCTTAATTTTATATGATTGTACATATCCTCACACCTAATTCATAAGCGAAACATAAATAAAAGATGAAAGAAGCCAAGAAATTCAAATACTAAGAGACAAAAGAACTCAGGAAAATAAATTTTAGTCACTAGTTCTATAGTACAGTCTTATCTGAAATTTTGTAATTTTTTTTTAAAAAAGTGCTCACCTCTCCATTGATATACCAAGCACTCCAATGAGTTTGAACGGGAACTTTCATTGCTTCTATCGAGTATAGGGTGTGTATTTGTACATAAGAGCAATAAGGTAGAAATGATCAAGGATATTGACCGTAAGATCAAGACAAAACAGTAAATACTCAAGCAAATTAACTGATTGAACAATGCAAAACAGGTATGCTCAGGAAAACTGACTGAAAGATTAAGCAAATTGACTAAGATATATGAAAAAAAAAATAGTAAATGTTCATTCCCTTTGCCCTTGGTCTCCAATCTCCATAGAGACTGGTATCACAGGAGATGAACTCTTAAAAGAAAGATCATTAACTTGACCAAATCTAATTAAAATAAAAGGATTTAGTGTGAAAAAAAATACACTTACAATTCTTGAATCAAAAGTGAATTCAATAATTAAACACCCCGAATACAAAATATCTTGATTGTTCGTTGCTATAAATTATTTCTGGAGTTGAAATTGTACTATTGTAAATATAGGATGCTCGTGACCGGAACTACTGCGTCAACATCACCACTGCATTCATGGAAATAACAATTAAAAGTTAGGTGTTTTTTTATCTCGCACTAAATTGAACTGGAATAAAATTATATAAATTAAATTAATCTAAATTAACTATGCATTTAAGTTAGAAAAAATAAATGTTACATCTAGAAGATTAGGTAAATATGAACGTGGAAAATGTGTGACGGATCGATTCACCCTAATATTTTTGTGAAGAATTTTACCTGAATAGCCATACTCGAATCCCTTTTTTCATTAATTCCTTAAGATTGGGAAGTAATGTTGATGCTCTGTCTGTCCATTTTTCAAAAAGAGTACTGCACAAACAAATTAACCAGTTAACCATAAATATATAAAGATAATTAGGAAGAAACGGTAAATTTAATTATCGATGGATCAGTTCAATAAAATTATATTTAATAAGAAAAATGAAATTGACCTGCAAGGTGTCCAATCAAATTTCAGTTTAGTGACATTTGCGTGCAATGCTTCCTGAACTTCTGGCTGGTTTAAGTATGCTTGCACATAATAGTCGCTACAAGGTTCGATGTTCATTATCTGATAAATGAAAGATTAATATTATAATCTCATAGATTAGTATAAGATTAAAAAAAATATATATCAATCAACATTCCTATTATACAAACATGTACTCCCTCCGTCCCCTTATAAATGTCCTACTGAAATAGTCAATTTGTTTCACACCATATTTGACTATTAATAACTTATAATATGTAAAATAATATATTTTCACATGAGATATCGTTAGAATCCTCGTATGATGTACTTTTTAAAATTCAAAATTATTTACTCTAATATTAAGTATAATGAAAGTTATCAATGGTCAAACATGGTGTAAAAAAATTGACTATTTCAGTAGGACATTTATTTGGAGACGGAGGGAGTAGATAAAAAAAAAACCAAGGCTCTGAGTTTATGTTTTGTTGAATCACATTGAATTGTAAAAAAAAACTGAATTAATATGATTTCATCAAATTATAATTTTACTAGACTGAATCGAACTGGGCTGAATTGATCAACTGCAATAGAGAAGTGAATGTACCGAATGAGGCTTGGGGGTGACGGTGAGGACGACATGAACGTCATCATCATGATAGGGGCATGTAGGATAGTAGATATTATACATGTCGATATCACCGACCATCTTCAAAGTTTTGCGTGCGTTGGCTATACATTTTTCAGTGAACTTGGCATGACCAGGGGCGAATCTGTCGTGCGCCATGGTTACCCAATAATTTTTAAAATGAAAGAGTAATTATAATTTTGGTTACCCCATTATTAATATTTTTACTATTTATGGAGTAAAAAGGAAAAAATTCATTTACTTTGGATCAGTGCATTCCAAAAATAATGCAAGACTCAAAAGATCAGTGCATTCCAAAATAATGCAACACTCAAAGGATCAGTGCTTCCATCTTCAACTAACGGGTGCGGCTTTCTTCGTTTGTTTCTTGACTTTCATTTTTGCCAACTCTTTCTCAATCAAATTTTGGCGTGCATCTTCCCACCATTCTTCACAAACATCTTAACAAACTTTTAAACCAATTGGATAATCGGCTTCGGTTATGTAGGACACTTTCACCATCCCAAAACCTCCAACGCCCCATTCTTCACCCCATAAGTTGAGAAATATGTAATAGGCATTCTTTCCACTACCGCCGTATCCCACAAGAAGAACGGAATGCCCTAATGCCGCCCAATCATTTTCACTCATCTTCCTCAACAATTCATCATTTATGCCTTCCTCGAGCATTACACGTTGTTCTTCGGTCTCGGTATACACACCAACGCTCTTTGGATCCTAAGAATAAAAAGACTTGTCTAAAACTTGAATGTTTGCACCCACGGGCCTTTTCCTTATCCAAGATCTTAGTTTTGTAAAAAATTGACGATCATTGTTGCCTTCGGGCTCTATCCATTCATAGTCGTCAATGAAGATCTTAACTTTCTGCACATCAAGCATTATAATTAGAAGACAACTAAGCAACACAAGACCAACAAATCCATGGATTCACTGTAAGTTATCTATTGTTATTCTATATGGATTACATGTGTAAGAAGCATATTGGATGAGCATGGATTATAACTCTGTAAGCTTCATGTAGGAACATGGATTACATGCATAAGAAACATTGGTTCTAAAGTTCCACTAGGTTTGTTTCAAAAGAAAAGTCAACAACTATATCATAGCTATCATCAGTGCATTATTTGATCAAGAAGAGAGGAACAGTAACAACATAAAGAAAGTAAAATGGGATACATGCAGGGGCGAATCTGTCGTGCGCCATGGGGTAACCATGGTTACCCCATTATTTTTAAAATGAAAGGGTAATTATTATTTTGGTTAACCCATTATTAATATTTTTACTATTTATGGATTAAAAAGGAAAATTTTCATTTACTTTTCCTATTGTAATCGTAAAACTTCCGTATCCCAAATCCCAAATTATATCGTACTCATTGTCCTAGTTTCGTTGATTTCCATCCATCAAAACCTCAAAATTCAATTTCACCTTGTTTTAATATGTCAAAATCTCAATATTGATGGATATTCATGTAGCCGTCCATCGTTTATAATTTTTACAGAAAGGCCTTTGCTTTGATCAATGATGATAAACAAAGCATCATCGATCAAAGTAGGCATTTGTAGCCCGATATTTTATTTTTTAGCCCAAAATACCATGTAAAAATATATGAATATCCTTGTTTTTTAGTTGCTGGAAAACTAGTTACTAGTATACTTATAAGGGTCAATATAGTCATTTGTTGAGATTTTCTTAGACTATGTAAGAAAAAAGTTGGGTTATAGTATAAGTTTTTTGTTTTTGTGCTGTGTGAGGTGCGATGGCCCAGTGGTAGAATTTCGGTAATGGTTACCCCATTATAAAATTTCCGGATTCGCCTCTTGACCTCTGAATATGGAGTTCAGTGACAAAATGTTAGGCTCTTTTGTATTGTGTTTTTTCTGCTCTTTTGTTCTTGTTTTGTATCTCTTCTGTATGCATGGTTCAACCTTTCGTAACCTTAACGCCCATCTTTAAGTGTAGTTTATTAATCGACCGGCTTTTTTTCCTGCCACCCCCTCTCAAGCCAAGAAAAAAAAACTGAGAGAAGACGACTTGCAGGTAGGAAAGATGAACACGATTTGTGATGGATTGAGGAATGGAGACAGTGAAGTTGGTTGTGGTTTAACTTCCAATTATTCTGCAATTTGTGATGGATTGTGGAACTGTTTTGTGTAAAAGGAGAGTGTAAACTTAAATATCTGACTGATATCCTTTGAACTACAAATGTTTAGTCCACACTTATTTATCTATTGGTTTTGGTTAACGTTTTAGAATACAAGAATGACAAAATATTGCAAGACTCAAAAGATCACTGCATTCCAAAATAATGCAACACTTAAAGGATCAGTGCATTCCATCTTCAACTAACGGGTGCAATTTTCTTCGTTTGTTTCTTGACTTTCATTTTTGCCAACTCTTTCTCAATCAAATTTTGGCGTGCATCTTCCCACCATTCATCACTAACATCTTCACAAACTTTTAAACCAATTGGATAACCGGCTTCGGTTATGTAGGACACTTTCACCATTCCAAAACCTCCAACGCCCCATTCTTCACCCCACGAGTTGAGAAATATGTAATAGGCATTCTTTCCACTACCGCCGTATCCCACAAGAAGAACGGAATGCCCTAATGCCGCCCAATCATTTTCACTCATCTTCCTCAACAATTCATCATTTATGCCTTCCTCGAGCATTGCACGTTGTTCTTCGGTCTCGGTATACACACCATCGCTCTTTGGATCCTAAGAATAAAAAGGCTTGTCTAAAACTTGAATGCTTGCACCCACAGGCCTTTTCCTTATCCAAGATCTTAGTTTTGTATGAAATTGACGATCATTGTTGCCTTCAGGCTCTATCCATTCATAGTCATCAACGAAGATCTTAACTTTTTGCACATCAAGCATTATAATTAGAAGACAACTAAGCAACACAAGCAGGAAACCAACAAATCCATGCATTCACTGTAAGTTATCTATTGTTATTCGATATGCATTACATGTGTAAGAAGCATATTGGAGGAACATGGATTACAACCCTGTAAGCTTCATGAAGGAACATGGATTACATGCATAAGAAACATTGGTTCTAAAGTGCCACTAGATTTGTTTCAGAAGAAAAGTCAACGACTATATCATAGCTATCATCAGTGCATTATTTGATCAAGAAGAGAGGAACAGTAACCAGAAGGGAGGTACATTTGTTTTGCTGCTGAGTTGACATTGGAAGGAATGTCGGAATTTCTGTCAGCTAGGTATCCCGAGTACTTGATACCAGATGCAGAGTAAGATGTAAGTATTCGTGTTCATTCAATCAAGTGAAGTCAAGCAGAACTCAGTGACCGAATTCGCGGAAAATTGATCCTGTTTTGGTTTCAGATGGCTGAATGATGTGATATGATTCGATTATTCCGTCGGTTTTTCGTCGACGAAATTGCTGGATGCTGGATTCGAGTACAGATATGGGATTGAAGAAATGTTTGATAATGCAATTGAGAGCTGCAAACAAAACGGTTTTCTTTGATCCTTCTTGTCAGATCATGAATTATATCACAAGTACTTGAATCAAAATGTCTTCCATGAATCATAAGAAAATTATGTAATACAAAATCACTGTCACAAGTTCACATTATTGCTAGGGAAATTTGAAATGGTAATGTGATTAACTAGTGAGATGGTAAGGGTTGTGCGAGACTCCGTTTATAACTTGGTACTTCGTGGCCAGCTCCTCTTATGCTACAATTTACAAATGTCAGGTTAGTTTTATAGGATTGTACATATCCTCACACCTAATTCATAAGCGAAACATAAATTAAAGATGAAAGAAGCCAAGAAATTCAAATACTAAGAGACAAAAGAACTCAGGAAAATAAATTTTAGTCACTAGTTCTATAGTACAGTCTTATCTGAAATTTTGTATTTTTTTTATTAAAAAAGTGCTCACCTCTCCATTGAGATACCAAGCACTCCAATGAGTTTGAATGGGAACTTTCATTGCTTCTATCGAGTATAGGGTGTGTATTTGTACATCAGAGCAATAAGGTAGAAATGATCAAGGATATTGACCGTAAGATCAAGACAAAACAGTAAATACTCAATCAAATTAACTCATTGAACAAGGCAAAACATGAATGCTCAGGAAAACTGACTGAAACATTAAACAAATTGACTAAAAGAATAAAAAAACAATAAATGCTCATTCTCTTTACTCTTGGTCTCCAATCTCCATAGAGACTGGTAGCACAGGAGATGAACTCTTAAAAGAAAGATCATTAACTTGACCAAATATGATTAAAATAAAAGGATTTTGTGGACAAAAAAAACACTTACAATTCTTGATTCAAAAGTTAACTAAACACCCCGAATACAAAATATCTTGATCGATCATTGCTTTAAATTATTTCTTGAGTTGAAATTGTACTATTGTAAACTAGTGAAATGGTAGAGGCTTCATGGTAAGGAAGTGAGAAACAAGTGCAAGAGCCCTATCAGGTCTAAAACTTGGCACTGCGTGGCCAGCTCCTCTAACTGTTGCAAATGTCAGGTTCATTTCGTAGGATTGTACATATCCTCCCACCTGATTTTATAAACATAAGACGAAAATAAAATATTAAAAAATTGTTCAAAAAATTGACAATATTGTAATAGTTAACACGATATTGTCAGAATTAGGATTTTGGACAAAAATTAACATTAATTAATAAATGTGGTCACCTCTCCACTAAGATACCAGGCATTCCAAGGGGTTTGAATTGGAACGTTCATTGCTTCTATGGAATATAGGGTGCTCGTGACCGGAACTACTGCATCAACATCTCCACTGCATTCATGGAAAGAACACTTAAAAGTTAGGTGTTTTTTATCTCGCAGTAAATTGAACTGGAATAAAATTATATAAATTAAATTAATCTAAATTAACTATGCATTTAAGTTAGAAAAAATAAATGTTACATCTAGAAGATTAGGTAAATATGAACGTGGAAAATGTGTGACGGATCGATTCACCCTGATATTTTTGTGAAGAATTTTACCTGAATAGCCATACTCGAATCCCTTTTTTCATTAATTTCTTAAGATTGGGAAGCAATGTTGATGCTCTGTCTGTCCATTTTTCAAGAACGGAACTGCACAAACAAATTAACCAGTTAACCATAAATACATAAAGATAATTAGGAAAAACGATAAATTTAATTATCGATGGATCAATTCAGTAAACTTATATTTAATAAGAAAAATGAATTTAACCTGCAAGGTGTCCAATCATATTTCAGTTTAGTGACATTGGCGTGCAATGCTTCCTGAACTTCTGGTTGGTTTAAGTATGCTTGCACATAATAGTCACTACAAGGGTCGATGTTCATTATCTGAGAATTGAAAAATCAATATTATAATCTCATACATTAATTGATTAAAAAAGGAAAAAAATCATTGAGTTTTTCCACTTTTGTATTATACAAACATGTAGATAAAAGAAGATCTATGCCCCGAGTTTATGGTTTGAATTGATATGAGTTCCTTCAAATTATCATGTTACTGAACTAAAATGAATGGAACTAGATTGGAATTCGAAAATTAATGTACCGAATGAGGCTTGGGGGTGGCGGTGAGGACGGCATGAACGTCGTCGTCTTGGTAGGGGCACGAAGGATAGTAGATATTATACATGTCGATATTACCGACCATCTTCGAAGCTTTGCGTGCGTTGGCTATGCATTTTTCAGTGAACTTGGCATGACCACTAGAGAAATCGCAGTTTTCTTGTATTCCCTTCATAACTTCAGGAGAGATGATCGCATGAGTTCCCCAGTAATCAAACCGCCCTCGGATAAATGTCTCATCATCAATCACCCCATTTCCAACCTGTCAAAAAAATACATATAACTCTGATATATCACAGAAAGTCTCGTGACATATAGACTAGAGAGTCTGGATTCAACACATGCATATAATGTGTATAATAGGCCCAAACCGGTCCACCAAACACGTCCAGTAAGTTTCAATCATAAAACCAATTCGCTACTATGAGAAAAATGAGCTAATATAGTGTTAATCTATTGTTTTTTGATAAGAGATTATTATCCAACATTCTGAAATATATAAATAAAAGTTGAAATGATGAAAATGCGTACCAGGATTCCCTTTAGGTTGATGTTGGGGTTGTTGTGATGGACAATAAGATGTGCTAGTTGCGGTACATAATGACCGGCATAACTCTCACCGGAAATGTAAAATTCTCTGCCTTTATATTCGGGAAACCTTTCAAGCCAATTCAATATGAATATGTAGCTGTCCGCAGCCGTTTTCTTGTCTCCGCTAATTTTAGAATCCGACGATGTATTGGAGTACGAAAATCCAACTCCGGCCGGCGACTCCAAGAATATAACATTCGCAGCTATATATACATGCATGCAAGGGATTAAATTATATTCTTATTTTCATTAATTAATATATTTTTTGACATCAATAATTAAAATAACATGAGTTAATTACAAACCATAATTCCAGGCGAATTTATTCTTGAACAGAGTTTTTCCATCACTTCCAACTCGGAATGGTCCCATTTCTTCCATCGCTCCATAGGCAAGAGATGAACAACCAGGACCTGTTGTTCAAAAAGTTGTCAACCTTTACAAAATTAAAGATTTATGTCATGCTTGGAGTTCACTCTTAGTGCAAGTGTTTCCTAGTTATCATTTTTACAAATGCTCAATAATTGATCTCACTGAATGATCATGCTTCATATATGTAAAGATCAATCTTGAAAGTGAAAATATCAGACATAAAGGTGAGAAGATCAACAATAATACACATGATCATGGTTAATAGGTAAGAGATCGGATTTGAAGTGAAAGGATCAACTTTTGCTCTAGTCTCAATTGAGATATTTGAAATCGTGGAATTAATGTAATTATAGAAAATGTATTCTTAGATTCGAGAGTTTGACAAACATAGTGCATTAGGCATGGAAATTAAAAATGTAGAATTAATTACCTCCATTTAGCCAAAGGAGAAGAGGCAAATGTTGGGTTTCTTGAGGATTTTGTGCTTCGGTGAAGTAATAATACAAAGCACGGCCAGCTGTAGCATCAACGGTGATGTATCCGCCGTACTGCTGGAACTTCACCGGCGGCTGTCCCGGCAACTTATAGATCCTATCGTCCTCCTTCGTCCGACGAGCTTCGTGGTGATCGGAGCTAACATCAAACGCCGTAAACGGGGTTTTATCGACGTCGGAATCATCTCCGTTCAACTCAGCCCTCAAAAACTGATCAATGCCTGATTTTCTGTGCGTTTTTCCCAAGCTCTGATCAATCAAACACGATGAAAGCAAGAGAGCCAAGAAAAGGACATTGCCTATCTTCTTCTCCATTATTGCTTGATGCTTAATTTTTTAAGCTTTCTGGTTTTAGGCATGCATATTTATACGTCTGGAATATTGGAATTCATATGGATTATTTTATTAAATTAATACTTCTGCAGAATCGGTCAGATGACCGGCAGTCATGTCTGCATATGATATTCTGATGAGGATTCTGCCGAATTCTGATTAGTTAATTTGTACTTATGTCCTAAACATGTTTATTTAGTAATTAATTATTTGTTCAATTTAGCTGGCTAGGCAGCGAGCCGTTCCAAACCAAAACAAATCTGGGTTTTCTGTATGATTTACGCTCCATATGGCCCCGACATTATTTATTTTTTACAAAGTTTTGGGTGAGACCGTCCTACCATAAGTTTATGGTAGGACGAATGATAGTTCATGTGTTTAATAGATTTGTTCATGTGTTTCACAGTTTTGTTTGTTATAACCTGGGTTCATGTGTTTGACAGATTTGTTCTTGTGTTTCACAATTTTGTTTGTTATAATCTGTAACAATATGTAAATGAATTAACAAAGCAGTGAAACACATGAACAAATCCATTAAACACATGAACTATCATTCGTCCTACCATAAGCTTATGGTAGGACGGTCTCACCCAAGACTTTTTTTTTTTTTTTACTTTTAAGATGTTACTAAAATAGTTCATTTTTATAACTTAAAAAAAATAAAGTTCATTTTTATTATAGTAGCTTCCATAATACATAAATAAATAAAATCACCGCCCTTATTCAAATGGTTTACATTTGAGTGATCTTTGTCATCGGCATTCTTTTTCTGATCGACTGGAAGTAGGAAGGGATTGGATCATATAGTTAGTATCATATAATTTATTTTGTAAAATATTAAATTTGCACAGATATCTTATGAGCGATTTGTATATCAAATTCCTGATTTAACCAACAGTCAATTACATCTTTCAATAATGATTTAAACCCAAAAATACATCAATTTATTTAACAATGAAGAAGGACAGAATTGGCCATTGCAAATTTGAAAAATATTGTATATATTTCAAATTTGGTGGTGAAGACCAAGTGTGAGGAGCCAGAGGAGGGATATGGTGGGGATGATCGGTTAGAGAAGAAGGGCTTACATTTTAAAGTTAATTAATTTCTAAAAACATTAATGAAGTGAAACTGAAGTTTTCGAAATCAAATACTACAAAGAAAATTGAAAATGGTAACGTAAATGGCCATAAGATTCCATCAAAAATAAATTTGTGCGTGCTATAAATGTACGCTTTTTATTGATGCAAAGTAAATTATATTAGAAAATGACGAGACTACAATTGTTTTTAGCATTCACCTAGTATATTTATAAATAAAAAATACATCAATGAATCCTATAGAAAATAATTATAATGGGAATGACCTAAATTTCATAAAACATCATTAAGAACAAGTTTGTGCAATAAATGTACGCTTTTTTTAAAGTATATTTACCTAATATAAGTATAAATAAAAATACATCAATTAATTTTATAAAAAATAACTATAACAGAAAGACCTAAATTCCATTAAACATCATTAAGAACAAGTTTGTGCAACAAACGTACACTTCTTTAAATGACCCACCATGGCCAGTTGATTACATGAGGCCATCAAAGAATCTGAAAGGTAAACATATCGTTCTGAGTCATTGCAGTACTAGTGTGTTAAGGTGATGATTCTAGGGTTGATATGAGCTTAGCGCTTAGTGTGTGAAGGTGAAGATTGAGGCGGTCAAGATAAATTTGAGAATGGTGTTGGGAGAGTGTTGGCTGCGGCGCTCTTTACAGACCGGACTTTCCCGTGCTTCTTCGATGAGAAGTCACATAAGGAGGGACGATGATGAAATGAGCTTTGGGAAGAGCGCAACACTGTTTACAGCACCATCTGGGTCGTATTTCCTCAGCCTGCCTCTCTTTTTTCTTCCCGTGACGGTCACCAACGCTTCACCTGCCGCAAACAACAAAGGAGAAACACCCAACCGTAGTGAAGGAGCATGTGTTGATCCAGTGAGAACATGCATTTTTTTAATTAATATCAAACACTTCTCTCTAAAGTATGCCGAAGCCATAAAATGACTTTAATTTCATTTAATACAGATATAAACCAAAATATACATAAAAAATTCAATTTAAAAGAAAATAAATTACAACAAATATGACCCAAATACCATAAAATGTACAAAAGTAAGTTTGTGCAAGAAATGTACATACTTGCAAAGAAAAAAATGTACTTGCAAATTTCATATAAATGCATCAGCTAGCAAACATATATGTTACATTATTTTAATGTACATGAAAAATACAAGGAATGGTAATAATTGGTGGTTAATGTTGAGAATCTAGATGGATTACCAGAACAAAATAATGTTATAATATTTCATTTCTTTTTGCATCCACACCCTAGTGTTAACAAAAGAAATAGCCAAATTTTCTCATGTGAAGCCTAACTTCGTGTGGGCTCAATCAAAGAAAGATCATTAACTTGTTACTTGACCAAACATAACTATAATAAAAGGATAGTGTGACAAAAAAAAAATACAATTACAATTCTTGAATCAAAAGTAAATTCAATAATTAAACACCGCAAATACAAAATAATATCTCGATCAATCGTGACTTTAAATGATTTCTTGAGTAAAATGGGTACTATTGTAAACTAGTGAAGTGGTAGAGGATTCATGGTGAGGAAGTGAGAAACAAGTGCAAGAGCCCTATCAGGTCTATAACTTGGTATTTCGTGGCCAGCTCCTCTAACCGTTGCAAATGTCAGGTTCATTTCGTAGGATTGTACGTATCCTCCCACCTAATTTTATAAACACACGACGAAAATAAAAGACAGAAATAATTGATCAAGAAATTAATAAATATAATATTTTGGATCGAAACTAAATATAATATGGTAAGAATTATAGCAATAATCAATAAATAAATGTGGTTACCTCTCCATTCAGATACCAGGCACTCCAGGGAGTTTGAATTTGAACGTTCATTGCTTCTATCGAATATAGGGTGCTTGTGACCGGAACTACTGCATCTACATCACCACTGCATTCATGGAAAAAAACACTAAAAAGTTATTTTGTGAAGAATAAAATTATATAAAATAAATTAACCTATGCATTTAAATTATTATTTTGTGAAGAATTTTACCTGAATAGCCATACTCGAATCCCTTTTTTCATTAATTCTTTATGATTGGGAATCACTGTCGATGCACTGTCTGTCCATTTTTTAAGAACGGAACTGCACAAACCAGTTAACCACGAATTAGTAATTAAAGATAGTTCAGTAAACTTATATTTTATAAGAAAAATGAAATTTAACCTGCAAGCTGTATAATCATATTTCAGTTTAGTGACATTGGCGTGCAATGCTTCCTGAACTTCTGGCTGGTTTAAGTATGCATGCACATAATAGTCACTACAAGGGTCGATATTCATTATCTGAGAAATGAAAAATGAAAAATGAAAAATTAATATTATAATCCCATAGATTAATAGATTAAAAAAAAGGATGTCAGTGAGTTTTTCAGCATTTGTGATAAAAAACACTAAGGCTATGTTGTCAGAACTTTTCTCTAAATCAGTCCAGTTCAGTTCAGTTCGGTGAAAATGTAATTTCAGGTTAATTCAGTTATGCTGATTCCTTTTTTCAATTGATTAATTTTTACTTCAATTCATTTCAGTTCAATCCAGTACAGTTCATTTCAGTTCAGCAAGAAATAAGATCTACCAAACATGGCTTAAGACGACCCCGAGTTTATGTCTTGCTGAATCAGACTGAACTAAATTGAAGTGAAAATTAATATTTTGAAAAAAATAAAATCAGCATTACTGAATTAACAAGAGTTTCATCAAATTATAATTTTACTGGGCTAAATTGAACTGGACTAAAACGAAATGGAAAAACGAATGTACCGAATGAGGCTTGGGGGTGGCGGTGAGGACGGCATGAACATCGTCATCATTATAGGGGCACGTAGGATAGTAGATATTATACATGTCAATATCACCAATCATATTCGAAGCTTTGCCTGCGTTGGATAAACATTCTTTACTGAGCTTTGGCGCATCACTTGAGAAATTGCAGTTTTCATGGATTCCCTTCATAACTTCAGGAGAGATGAGCGCATGAGTTCCCCAGTAATCAAACCGCCCCCACGTATCCGTCTCATGATTGATCACCCCATTTCCAACCTGTCAAAATTAACTCCATATCAAAACTATATTCTTATATACATGATAAAGTATGTTGTTTGGTACAACTTTTTAGCAATTTATGCATAACAATATTTTGAGTTTGGTAAACTGCTAAAAAACGGGTTTTTCGAAAATATAAACTATTTTTTGGGCCAAAAGGAGAAGTTGAGATTACAACAATTTACAAAATTAGCAATTTTAGCTCAATTTTAGCTCAATTGTACTTATAAGCGTTTAAGCACATATCCACCAAACAGAAATAAAAAGGTTGAAAAAATACATATAACTCTGATATATCAGAGAGAAAGTCTCGTGACATATAGACTAGAGAGTCTGGATTCAACACATGCATATAATGTGTATAATAGGCCCAAACCGGTCCACCAAACACGTCCAGTAAGTTTCAATCATAAAACCAATTCGCTACTATGAGAAAAATAAGCTAATATAGTGTTAATCTATTGTTTTTTGATAAGAGATTACTATCCAACATTCTGAGATATATAAATAAAAGTTGATATGATGAAACTGCGTACCAGGATTCCCTTTAAGTTGATGTTGGGGTTGTTGTGATGGACAATAAGATGGGCTAGTTGAGGTATGTAATGACCAGCATAACTCTCACCGGAAATGTAAAATTCTCTGCCTTTGTATTCGGGAAACCTTTCAAGCCAATTCAATATGAATATATAGCTGTCCGCAGCCGTTTTCTTGTCTCCGCTAATTTTAGAATCCGACGTTGTATTGGAGTACGAAAATCCAACTCCGGCCGGCGACTCCAAAAATATAACATTCGCAGCTATATATATACATGCATGCAAGGGATTAAATTATATTCTTATTTTCATTAACTAATACTCACTTCGTCCCCATTTAAATGTCTCACTGAAATAGTCAAATTTTTTCACATCATATTTTACCATTAATAACTTTAATTATACTTAATATTAAAGTAAATAATTTTGATTTTTAAAAAGTACATCATACGAGGATTCTAACGATATTTTATGTGAAAATATATTATTTATATATATTATAAGTTATTAATGGTCAAACATGGTGTGAAAAAAATTGACTATTCCAGTGAGACATTTAAATGGAACGGAGGGAGTATATTTTTTGACATCAATAGTTAAAATAACATGAGTTAATAATTTCAAACCATAATTCCAGGCGAATTTATTCTTGAACAGAGTTTTGCCATCACTTCCAACTCGAAATGGTCCCAATTCTTCCATTGCTCCATATGCAAGAGATGAACAACCGGGACCTGTTGCTCAAAAAGTAAGAACATTATCAACTTGATAACAAAATTATTATGCCATGTTTGGAGATCAGTCTTAATCCAAATGTTTCCAAGTAAACAATATATACAAATTTTCGGCCCGGCCCTGAAAATGTGGCCTTTTTAGACGTTAATTTCAAAAATATTTATAAATTTTCCATCATGTATGTAATTAATTTAGTATGAAATAGCATAAAATAAGAGTTTTATATTTATTTCTAAAAGATCGATTATAAAATAAAATTTCAAAAACTAAATAAAAACTGTCTTATCGAATATTTTGGGCAAAATAAACAATGGAAGAAAATGGCTAATTTATTGTTACGTGGGAACAAAAGTGGACTCATAGAGAATGAAATTTAAAATAGCATAAATATCAAAAGAAGAAGGTACGGAAGAGTTTTTGGGAAGGGAAAGGAGTGTTTATGAAAAAATTAACATTTCCCTAATAGACGGTTCTAACACAAGATCTTCTCAAATATTTAAAAAATGTAGAATTAATTACCTCCATTTAGCCAAAGGAGAAGAGGCAAACGTTGGGTTTCCTGAGGATTTTGTGCTTCGGTGAAGTAATAATACAAAGCACGGCCAGCTGTAGCATCAACGGTGATGTATCCGCCGTACTGTTGGAACTTCACCGGCGGCTGTCCCGGCAACTTATAAATCCTGTCGTCTTCCTTCGTCCGAGCTTCGTGGTGATCGGAGCTAACACTAAACGGCGTAAACGGGGATTTATCGACGTCGGAATCATCTCCGTTCAGCCTAGCCTTCAGAAACTGAAGGTTTACTTCTCTCTGCGTTTTTCCCAGGCTCTCATCAATCAAACACGATGAAAGCAAGAGAGCAAAGAAAAGGACATTGCCTATTTTCTTCTTCTCCATTATTGGTTTTATTAAATGTTGTTTAATATAAATGCATATTTATACGGCTGGATATTGGAATTCATATGGATTAATCATTTATTAATATTTAATACTTCCGTAGGATCGGTCAGATGACCGGCAATGTTTATTTGGCTACAATAATTAATTATTTGTTCCATTTAGCTGTGGCTAGGCAGCGAGCCGTGCCAAACCAAAACATATGGGTTTTGTGAATGGTTTACGTCCACGCGCGGACTCTTCCCATATATATGGCCCAGACATTACTTGTTTTTTAATTTTAAAAATTATACTTTTTATTATTGTAGGTTCCATGATTATCGATCCATCGATCCCAATCTCACAAAACAAAATGAAAGTGTAGTTATTAAAAAAGCACTCATGAGGGATCAAAAAGCTATTCTTATTACTTTTGTATTTGCCTTAGAGAAACATTTGCATGATGAATAAAATTAATTACTCAATTTATGACAAGCAAACTAGATAGCCAAGTTTTTGTTGGGATTTTTGGCGATCGCAGCGGAAACGGAAACAACACAAGAACACTAATATAACGTGGTTCGACCGAATTCGGTCTACGTCCACCAGAGAATCCACTAGTATAATGAGAATTACAGAGTAAACCCAATACCCACCATCCGTCTATACTAATTTTTCTCTCCCAAGAAACTCACCAGAAAACACAAAGTTCTGTATCTCGTTTCTTGTTCTATTGCAAATAAATTAACCCTGACTATTTATAACCAAACAGAATATATTCTATTCTAAATAGACAATATTGGGCTACCAAGTTTATTTAGTTTCCAACTCGGAGAAGATATATCATTTCCGAATTCAGCATTGATTGAAATTTGAGACAATGTTCAACAGTTTTGTGGACATTCATCAAAGTGATGGTTCATAGAATCAGAATTATTACAAAAAGGGCATTTTGATGGCAAATTAAAGCCAAACCTAGCAAAGATATCATATATTTCATTTCTTAACCACCTCTGTGATGGGCTAAATATTGCCAACTAGGACATGAATTTCTGGTATAAATATTTAGAGCAATTCTCCTACGAGGCAACCTCACCCATGAGTCAAGACCAAATAAGGAAAATTCAATTGCTGTTACCTCATCATAACTTATTACCACCTCATCAAATCACGACGCTACATCATCAAATCTCGGTGCCAATTCATCAAACATGTCACCTCATCAAAACTTTTGTGTCAGTTCATCAAACATAGTCAAAAAAAGTGTTTAGTTGGTCCTGCCTCATGGGTGAGGCTGTCTCACCCAAGAATTGTTCAAATATTTATGATTCAACATTCAAGACATATATGACATGTATGTCTCGAATGTTGAATTGTGGTTGAATTGTTGCAAGAGAGATGAAGGATAGAAAACTTCATCCTAAATTAGTCATCAAGACAACATGACTTGATTCAAGGCTATATTGGCACTTTTGGAATCAATTCATGGTTCTATTGAAATTTTTGAATAATACCAAGGCTCATAATGACACCGTTTTATATTAGCTCTTTCAAAAAAACTTAGGATTATATTGATACTTTAAAAAAATCTAACTACAAATTAGTATATTCAGATAATTAGATAATTATTCTACCCATTTAAGTATATTTATACTATGTAAATATAGTTTGATGTCATTGTAAAACATAAAATTTGCAAAAATATCTTACGATTTGTATATTAAATTCCCGATCTAAATCAATGGTCAATTAATTTCATGTTTCAGCAATGGATGCATGTATGAGGAGGGATATGGTGGGGATGATGGATGGAGAAGAAGGGCTTAAATTTTAACATTAATTTCTAAAAATATTAATAAAGTGAAATTTTTTCGAAATCAAATACTACAAAGAAAAATGAAAATTATAACGGAAATGACCATAATGCCATAAGATTTCATCAAAAATAAGTTCGTGCTATAAGTGTACACATTTTGTGGATGCAAGGCACTTATATTAGAAACATGATGGGACTATAGCTTTTTTTAAGTAGTATTTACCTAATAATTATAACGGAAATGACCCAATTTTATAAAACATTATTAAGAACAAGTTTGTGCGGCAAACGTACGCTTCTTTCAATGTTCCATCGGTTGATTACATGAGGCCATTAATTGAAGAGTACATGAAAGGTAAACATATCGTTCTGAGTCATTGTAGAAGTGGGTTAAGGTGAGCATATGAGCTTAGCGCTTAGAGATGGTCGCGATACTTGAAGGTGAAGATTGAGACGGTCAACATAGATTTGAGAATGGTGTCGGGAGAGTGTTGACATCGGCGCTCTCTATAGACCGAACTTCCATGCGCTTTTCTAATGAGAAGTCAATCACAGAAGAAATGAAATTGTAGTTGGGAAGAGCGCAACACTGTTTACAACACCATCTGGGTTGTACTTCTTCAACCTGCCTCTCTTTTTCTTCCCGGTGACGGCAATCAACGCTCTGGCAGTCACAAACGGTGGAGGAGAAACACCCAATTGTGGTGGTAGTGGTGTTGATCTAATGAGAGCATACACTTTTCTTATTAATATCAAAGACTTCTTTTTGAATCATGCCGAGCCATAAAATGAATTTAATTTTCATATATTTCAAGTATATAAACAAAAAATTATGCATCAAGAAATCAATTTACATAAAAAATGAATTAAACGTATGTAACTCACTACTTTAAAATGTCATAAAAGTAAGTTTGTGAAAAAATCGTACGTACATACTTTTATTAATGTACAATAACTTCATGTTCGTGCAAACTTTCATGACAATTACAAATCGTGCAAACTTGATGACAATCATATCCATCGATTTGGTATTCATTCGATCAAACTTGTACAAAGCTATCTCTCTGGATCTTTTCCGCCTTCTAACTTTCTTGTTCGGTTTCTTCATGACAATGCATTGCCACTTGGAATGATTTCATGCAAACCCCTTTCGTTATCAAAGTGTTCCTAATCAATTTATTTATTAATAAAGAAAACGAACAGAAGAAAGTATCATTGACCACTGAACAGGATCAATGTGGTTTTAGTTTTTTAATAATAAAACCTAAAATTTTATGCTGGGCCGATTCTTGTGTTTTTCCCTTATCAGAAAATATATTATTCTCATTTGATTGAATCATTTTGGATTAGTATGGTGATTTGTGAATCACATTCTTTCTATAAGTTAAAAAATATTAGAAATTTGATCTAATTAGTTTTCTGAAAATATATATTAATCAAGATTCCATATCTATTTTCTACGTGTTACATTTTACCACTTCTTATCGTCAAAAATCTTCCATTATTCAGCAATAATTTGGAAATAGGATCCAAGTTTCGTATTTATCTTCTTAAAAATATCTTACATTAATATTTACTAACTTTATTTAAACAAATTTTTAAGATAATTTATATCATTCCATTTTAATTTTCTCAAGGAGGTAATTATTATATTTAAAAAAAAAAAAAAAAGGTAATTATTGAGGAATAAGTAGGGAACATGAGCGAAAATAAGATAAAATAGAGGGGCGTGAAATGTAAAATGGGTAGGTACAAAAGGCACCGTTGGAGGGAGTGTTTTATGCTTCCCCACTAACGTACCACAACTTCAAAACTCTCTCAAAATAACAAACTATCTTTCCATATTCCTAATTTTCACATCTTTCCTTTCCATTTGGCGCTGTTATTCTTCAACCTCTCTCGCCTTCAAACCCGCCAAATCAATCACCATCCATTTCTCCCCCTCCGATCCCGTCACGGTGCAGATTGAAGCTTCGATTCGCACGCCAACAAACTGTTCGCGGAAAGGTTTGATCGGTAACCGCTGAATTTCGCCGGCCGAGATGTCGTTCTCCGACTCCGAAGTGCCGCAGGGCGGAGAATACAAGACGTTTCGTCAAGTCAGCCGCGATCGTAATACCTTCTCTCTCACGCACAAACACACACACAATTGCTTAATGCTTTATTCTTTGTTTTTCTTTCGGTTTGCAATTTCATGATTAGCTTTCTTCTCGACGTGAGGGAATTTTGATTGATGTTTTGTGATTTGGATAGGTTTTTTGATGATTGTATATAATCAAATCGCTCAACGTCATGGATCTAGCCTCTAGGTGTGATTTGCTCATAAAAATGTAGTACTAGCATATTAGGAAATTAGGTGAGCTGATTATGACTATCATGAGGCATGATTGAGTTTTATCTCCATTGCTGATAACTTTGTTTCGATGATGGTGATGAGGTTGATGATGTTAACTATTTTGATCTAATTTGCTAGTAAAACTTCATCTCTCTGAGTATATTATATGGATGTTTCTTTGAAATTGGAATGCCTGCTTATTTTTAAACTGTTTACTGCTTGTATAGGGCTATTGCATGAGATGCTTGGGGCATCCAAATCAGATAAAGCAAGATCATCTTGGAAGGTAGGCTATCTTCAAGCTGACTATCTTCTGGCTGGACTTTGAGTTCGATTATAAAGGATGTCTTCTGCAGGTCCTTATCATGGATAAAGTTACTGTCAAAGTCATGTCTTCTACGTGCAAAATGGCAGATATCACTGATCAAGGAGTTTCATGTAAGGAATTTAGAAGTTCTGGCTAATTGTAGCAATACTAATTTTGTTGATGCGTGGAATTCGGCTGACGTCTTGCATGTCTCTTACTCTTAACTGTCTGAGAAGTATATGCTCTTGTTTCTCTTACTGGCAGTGGTGGAAGACATTTTCAGAAGACGGGAACCTCTCCCATCTTTGGATGCCGTGTACTTTATTCAGCCTTTAAAAGAGAAGTATAATATCTTTTTCTATATATATGTAGATCCTCCATCATAATTTGAGTTCTGTTTCACTGTAATTAAGTGAACTAACCATCTATATTTTCATTCGTTTTGCAGTATTGTCTTGCTCTTATCAGACATGTCAGGAAGAGAACCTTTATATAAAAAGTATGCTAAGAACAAGTCTCTTAGAAACTGAATTTTTAATCATTTTGGAATCTTAAATTTTGTGCTGGTTGTCTCAATCTTCCTACTTTATGTTCTTCTTTGTTTGCAGAGCATATGTATACTTTAGCTCACCAGTACCAAAGGATTTGGTTGCCCGTATTAAGAATGATGTTACTGTGGTACCACGTATTGGTGCACTGCGTGAGGTTTTTCCTTAAGCTTCAAAGGAAATTTTCAAATAGGATAGGAATTTGCCCCTTTTATGTCTTCAAAGACTCATTATCTGTTTTTTCTATGTTGTAGATGAACTTGGAGTACTTCCCTATGGACAATCAGGTAATTTAATAATAAATGTAGTTAATAAGGCTTTGAGGAGTGATAAAGAATGTGTTATATACAGAAGGATACAACGATTAGTGAGATCCGCTTTGTGTTACAGCTATAGTTGGATAATAATTTTAATTAATTTGAGTTGCATTTTTATATAGCTCTAGTTTCCATGTGATTTAATTCTAGATGATTTTTTTCAAATAATGTCAATCATTTGGCACTAGCCCCCTATTAATGTTCTAGCCATAAATCCTACATAATTTCATAAATTTGGAATTTTTCATTGTAGGCATTCGTCACTGATCATGAAAGAGCGCTAGAAGATCTATTTGGTGAGGGTGCTGAAAATTCTCGCAAATTTGATGCCAGTTTAAATGAAATGGCTAAACGAATTGCCACTGTCTTTGCTTCACTGAAGGTATTATGATGTGTCAATCTTCTATCTTATACATCCATTCCTGTTTGTAATTGTAACATTGAAGCGAATTTCTTAAGAGAAGATGTTGATGATGGTGATGATCATTGAACAGTTTCAGCTAATTGGCTATTATTAAATTAGATGTTGTAGATGTGATGAATTCTGTTAATATGGATTTTCAGGAATTTCCAGTTGTGCGATATCAAGCTCCAAAAGGGCAAGATTCATCATCTGTTGTATCACCACGTCACTTACTTCCTACAAAGCTTGCTTCAGCAATTTGGAATGTAATAACGACATATAAAGATTCTATTCCTAACTTCCCCAAAACAGAAACATGTGAATTCCTGATTCTGGATAGATCTGTTGACATGGTATTTATTTTTTTTCACCAACCAAGCAAGTTGAGTTCTCTTCTATTTTCTTTTTTATATGAAGACTAGGTTTCCCCATGCAGATTGCTCCTGTCATACATGAGTGGACCTATGATTGTATGTGCCATGACCTACTGGACATGGATGGAAATAAATATGTAAATGAGGTAATACATTGCTGATTCTAGTATTCAATTGCATCCTATACATTTTCTATGTGGATTGATTTGTTTTTTAGGTTTCAAGTGACTCCGGTGGACCGCCTACAAGGAAAGAAGCCCTTTTGGAGGACCAAGATCCTGTATGGGTTGAGATACGCCATTCCCACATAGCAGATGTATGTATCAGCTTGTATTTTCACTTTTGTTTGTGCCTATGCCATGTGTATAAGTAAAATTTTACACTGAGTGTATCAGGCAAGTATAAAGTTGTCCGACAAGATGGATAATTTTCTTTCAAAGAATAAAGCAGCACAAATGCATCAAAGGTTAGCGACAATTATTCCCATTTATGTGACTTTTCTCCTATTTAGCTCATTGTTATAATATTTCCATCAGTCTCTCGAAGATCCATTTTTGTTTGAATGCTGCGAAATATCCAAGCATTGCATGTTACTCCTCGTTTCAGTATTCTTATATTTTTATGCTGTTTTTTATCCTAAGTTAGAATTCAAATTATAGTTGTAGGCTTTTTGAGGCGGCAAAGTATATAATTCTGTTACTTTTACTTCTGCTGCAGAGATGGAGAGGATATATCTGCTAGAGAGATGCAGAGAGTGGTTCAATCTTTATCTCAATACAATGAGCAAAAGGATAGACTCAGCCTCCACACTGAGGTTTGATTTGCTTATGTTTTTTACTATTCTGTCTACATTTTAAACAGTTTCCTATCTAATGTACTACCAAGCTATTTCTTGCATAAGGAATGTTCAACAAGGATGATCATTAAATATGAAACTTAAACTCTACTATGTACTAAAAGGGTCACTTTGTACATATTGGATTTCTCAATCAGATTGCTGGGAAACTTAACCAACTGATAAGAGATTTAAACCTTCGGGACCTCGGACAACTTGAACAAGACTTAGTTTTTGGAGATGCTGGAACAAAGGAAGTCATCAATTACTTTCGGACAAACCAGGTTAGAAATCTCATGTGCTTTTATATGCTTCTTAATTCAAGCTGTTTATTAGGATTTTACGAATTTGATTCTTTATCCAGGACGCTTCTGATGAAAATAAGCTACGACTGATGATTATATATGCCTGCGTTTCCCCGGAAAAGTTTGAGGGCGATAAGGCTGCCAAACTTATGCAGGTGGCTGCTCCTTCTTAAGGTTTATCTGATGACTACATTTCTTCTGTATATCATCAGTTTATTACACTTCTACTTTTCCACCAGATTCAACATCGTACTTATAAGCTGGTTTGATATCCAGTACAATGATTAAAAAGATAGGCATGCTAGTAAAATTTAGAGTTTTAGATATTTTATCTGGAACCCTCTCTAGGGGTTTTATTGTCAGTTAATTGTGGTTCTTCCGGAGTGCTTATATGTGCTACAGTGAACAGGTGTTGACTGTTTATCAACGCAGTCTGCTCATAACTTCCTAATAGCTTGCTTAGTTTTTTATATGATTCGTGAATTTTTAAGTTTGAATTTACATGGTCTTTCGTCAGCTGGCAAAGCTATCATCGGTGGATATGAAAGCTGTTAAAAACATGAAATTGATTGAAGGAGGATCAGATAATAATAGCAGAAAGTCATCTGGTTTCTCCCTGAAATTCGATACAAAGGTATGACTAGTTAAATCAGAGAATGGATACATTAAACCACATAATACTGAACACCTGGAGTTGCTAAACTCAATTGATTTTAAAACAGAAAAAAAATGCAGCAGCAAGAAAGGATCGAACTGGAGAGGAAGAGCAGTGGGCCCTCTTTCGGTTTTTTCCTGTGATAGAGGTTTGTGCAAGAAACTTAGTTACTTTCATTACTGAAAACTTAGTTACTTTCTAATGCAGCAACATTAGAAAGTGTCTTTGGGTGTATTATATTTCCTGTTTTGTTTGTTTTAGGAGTTAGTTGAAAATCTGAGCAAAGGACAATTGTCAAAGGATGAATATAAATCCGTGAACCAAGTGAATTCAGCTGTAAGTGATGCAAATGGATCTTCTCATGGTGGATCATCTAAGGGTACTCAACCTAATCCACATTCAATGAGATCAAGACGCACTGCAACCTGGGCAAAACCTCGTATGTCTGACGATGGAAATGCAAGGTAAACTTTAATTTATCATGTACAATGTTATATTTTCATGGCTGATCATATAGCTGATTCTGCAAAGTGTGATAACTGGTACTTAGTTGCTAGCCTACCATTCTCAGTTTTTCTCATGTCTGCTCTATTTTGTTTGCAGTGATTCGGTTTTGAAAAACTTCGACGCAAAGAAAATGGGGCAAAGGATATTTGTGTTCATCATTGGTGGAGCAACACGATCCGAGGTAATTCTCCATTATATTACTTGCCAAAAAAGTTGAACAAATGGCAATCTATACTCAATGCTGCTTTCTTCCTTTTCTTGTGTTCAGCTTAGGGTTTGCCACAAACTTACAACAAAACTGAGGAGAGAAGTCATCCTTGGCTCAACAAGTATGGATGATCCGCCTGTATATATTACGGTAAAGGCTGTTTTCTCTAACTGTCTACAATCTACATATAGGATTGCTCATTCAAAACCTTGCATGAAAGACATTCACTCGAAATCAGGCATAGGAAGCAACTTATTTAGGAACTAGCTTTAGAAAATGTTGATAAAATACATTGCATGGGTGATTATTAACTTTCTTCATTTCTCATTTTCTTCTTCAGAAGCTTAAGATGCTATCGGAAAAGGAGCTTTCGGTTGCTGACATTAGAATCTAGATTACACTCAAAGCTGTTATTATCAGAGGGTTTCTGAATTCCAAAAGGTTTTGCGAATTCTCAGCATTTGAAATCAGACTCTTAATAGTCAGAGGAAAATATCCTACTCAGACTCTTAATAGTCACTTGGAGCATGGCCTTCCTGCTCAACATAGCATACGTAGAGTTTTTTTTTAGATTATTATTGTGCATTTGTGATGTCAAATGTGGCAAATTTCAGAAGAGAAGTTTGCTCAATCAATTTAGTTGCCCAATCAGTTTAGTATAGTTTGTATGAAGCAAACTTTATGCTCTGAATCTCTAGTTTACCAGACAACATATATTGTGAAAGTTAATATTTTTGAAAGAGCTGATGACAATCAGGGCCGGTCCTGGGATTTTGGGGGCCTCAAGCGAAAATAATAATTTTTTAGTGTTCAAAACTGAAAAATTAAAAAAATAGGTTTATATAAAAATATTTTATTAATTATACATTAAAAATCACTATAAATATTGAATTTCTTATTTATAGTTAATTTCATACGATATCTAAGGGACTAATTATAGAAAATGATACAATTTCTTTATTTAATTGAGTTTTAATTAATAAAAATACTATATATTTTTTCTAAAAATGGGGCCCTCTTTTCCAAAATTATTTGGGGGCCTCAAGCAATTGCGTAAGTTACGTACAAGGAGGGCCGGCCCTGATGACAATATGCTGTGCCTTACAAATTAATGAAATGGATGAACCATAATTGGTATTCAAAAAAAAAAAAAAAAACATGTAAGACGGACAACATACTAGTAAATCTAGCTTTGCTTATTTATTTTATTAGTACTATTTTAGCTTAATTTAATTTGGATATATTATATATAGAACAAAGACTTTTGCTACCAAGAATATTTCAGACAGAGGATTAACTCAGAAAGTTTTTATAACGTAAATTAAAATAATATTTTTTAAGTCATTTAGAACAAATTTTTGCTGAAATGGGAAAAGTTATTATAAGAAAAATATCATGTGATATCATTTAGATTCTTTAATAACGTAAAACTTGTAATATTTTTTATTCGACATAATCAAAGATATTAATTATTGAAATACTTTTTCAATATCAAAAATCAAAACTGTGGTGGTTAAACTTTGACCGCGGGAGTAATAATCCGTATCACTTACCAAGTTTAAGTTACCATCATCGTTCAGAGTGCCGAGACAGAAAGAGGTTTATGTAAAATCTCGTTTCATTCGAAACAAAATTGAGAAAAATGGATTCGGTTCTTCTAGTTACATTGGCTGCATCGCTGATCGCCGGAGCTGTAATCGCAATTCTAATCTTCGGCAGCTATTTCCGCCAACGGAAACTCGAGGTCGAAGCGATCGCCAAGCCGGAGAAACTCGAACCCAACCCCAGCCAGAAGCAGCCGCCGGCGAAGAACACCAAAAAATTTCCGGCCAGGCCTCACGCCGTCGATAAGGTACGGTTCCCGCACATCTTCTCTTTATTCCAGAAATTCTCGATTCTTCTTCTGATGATCGATTTGAAATGTAAATGATCAATGAATTTGTGTATGTGCTTGTAATTGCATTGTTTACGAGCTTGATTGGTAGATTGATTGTATTTTTTAGGATGCGAACAAGCGGCATCATCCGCTGGATTTGAATACGCTCAAAGGCCACGGCGATGTGGTTACCAGCTTGTGTTTTTCAGCTGACGCAAGTACTCTTGCGACTGGTAATCTTAGCGCCCCGTTTTGAATATTTTCATGTGCTGTTGCTCTCTATGACTCTAAGGTTACTGGTTATTATTTTCCGTTCAGCTTGCGGGGATGGGATTCTCAGGGTGTTTAAGCTGGATGATGCTGCCAATAAAAGCTTCAAGTAAGAGTCTTTTTAGACGTTCATTGCTTTTCATTGCTTTTGTTGGCTCAGTTTTAACTCGTGTGGTGCTGTTTAGGTTTTTTAGAATTAACTTACAGCCTGGTGGTCATCCAACTGCCCTTGCCTTTGGTGATGACCCTACATCCATAATAGTCACGACTCACACTATGTCAGGCTCATCTCTTCTCATGTATGGAGAAGAGAAACCTAAGGAGGGATCTAAGCCTCAGAATAGGCCTCCTCCTGAAATCAAGTGGGAGCACAAGCAAGTTCATGATAAGAGAGCCATTCTGACGCTATTTGGGACCAAGGCTACTTATGGAAGTGCTGACGGCAGCTCTGTATTAGTTTCATGTTCTGAAGGTAGCAGTTTTTTCTTCCTTTTGGTCCATTTTCAGTCAGTAGATTTTTCTGTTCTATTTCATGAGCATCTTTGCTACCGTCACATCAATTTTGCATAGGTCTGACTTTTAGAGAATCTTTAAGGTTACCATAAATTACTAAATAATGGCCATGCTTCTTTAAGGTATTACACATTGTGTTTATGTATTTGTGTACCACTTGTCTGTGGACGTGCTTGTTTTAATACCTGGACTATGCATGCTAGAACCACACTCATTACATTACATGTTATGAATTTTTTTCTCAAGAAAACACAACTTCTTCCCGTTGCAGGCACTGATATTGCTCTTTGGCATGGAAAAACTGGAAAGAACTTGGGCCATGTCGATACAAGTCAGCTAAAGAATACCATGGCTACTATATCACCCAATGGACGATTTATAGCTGCTGCAGCTTTTACTGCCGATGTAAAGGTAAATTTCCTTAGTACTCTCACTCTAAGTTTTGTTAATGCTGAGTTTTGAGAAACCATCAAGATGTTTTGTTGATACCGATTATTCGGTTGCTGCACCTTTTGTTGTATGATGGGCCTTTATTGGAAATGTATCTTAATCTTTCTATTATAGAAGGGTAAAATCATGTATGTGTGAAGTGTGGAAATTGGCTTCATTTTGTATGTGGTGTTTTATGACTCAATTTTATTGGGCCTGGGAGTCGGTGAATGATCATGATTGTCGTAATTCTGCTTAGCGTCTTCGATTTCACCTGGACTACGTTTTATCTGCAGGTTTGGGAGGTTGTTTACTCCAAAGATGGATCAGTCAAGGAGGTCTCAAGAGTTATGCAGCTGAAGGGGCATAAGGTATTTTATTTATTTATATACTTCTTAAGGCAATACTCAAAGCTGGTTTCTTTCTTTTCTTACTCCCACATGGCCTGTTGGGAGTTTTCTTTTTCTGATGAACTGGCTTAGTAAAAATCGTGTTTAGGTATCTTCTGTGTTTTTGGGGTAGGGGTGATCATATTTTGATTTTCTTTAGCTAGGCTTAAGCTGAAAGGTCCATCTTTTCTATGGTCACGCGCAAGAACAATTTATGGGGAATGAATGAGAAGATCAAAATGTTCGGAGAAGAAAGAATTTTAGGCTGGTGTAAGAAACTGATTTAGCATGACTTTCTAAAATAATATAGAATAAGAATAGATGGTTATGTGTCTATTATGAGTTTTTTTTTTCTCTTTTCGAGTTAAATTTATCGTGAAGTTATTTATTTGTTATGGCATGATTGGAACTTGCCAACTATATAGTTGATACAAACTCTTGTAACATACCAAATGCCATATTAAAAACTTTAAAGGAGTACCTTGTCATTTGTGTACTGTGTTTTCTTTTGTCAGCAATTTAGGATATTTACTCCCAGGTTTACAGCGGCATGGTATTCTCTTCTCTGTGCTTAACTTTCCATGTTTTTTGTATACAGAGTGCAGTGACTTGGCTGTGCTTTGCTCCCAATTCAGAACAAATTATTACAGCATCTAAAGACGGTTCAATTAGAGTCTGGAACATCAATGGTAAGCTAATCTAGCAAACTTTGGCATTTTACTGTGAGAAGAGTTTGTTCAAGTAATTATTCATAAGAAGTTGGATAAAGCATTATTTTGGTAAATTATCTAAGTACTAGATACTAGCTATCCACTTTAGAGTACTTGTCTTTGATGTCTGTTCAGTGCAATAAATAGTGCTTCTTGACACTCCATTTTCCTTTTGAAGTTCGCTATCATATGGATGAGGACCCAAAAACTTTAAAGGTGTTTCCTATTCCTCTTCATGATGCAAATGGCACAACATTGCACTATGACCGTCTGTCTGTTTCTCCTGATGCAAAGGTGCTGGCAGCTGCTCATGGTTCAACATTGCAATGGTTATCTACTGAGTCTGGGGAAGTTCTGGACACGGCTGAGAAAGCCCATGACGGTATTAATCACTGCCACAATAAATACATTTAAAGTGTTACTTGTCAATGATGTTCCCCCTCCAACTTTGTTTTCCCCATGCCACCAACTACCACATATTTGCAACCTAAAAACTAAAGCTTATGCTTACCCTCTTGTTATGCCAAAAAAGGTTTTTTTATGCCTTGTCTATCAACTAATTCAACTTAATGCTGTGGCATTGTCTAGTAAACCTGCACCTTTATGGCTTTCTTTCTTATAGTTTGAGACATGTATTTGGCCATGAGAGTATATTTTGCATGTTCGGATAGTATCCGTGTTTAATATTCATAGTGCTGCAAAAACATTAAATGAGTTTTTCTCTTGCTATCATGTAGGTGATATTACAGACATGGCATGGTCACCTACCCCAGTCCTAGTGGGTAAGTTTCTATTTTGAAAAATCTTGGGTCTCATCTTCTTTAATTTCCCATAACATGTTGCTGGAATGTTGTACCTTACAATTCCTCGTGTCCGTTTTGTAACAGGAGATAAGAAAGTGTCTCTTTTAGCCACTGCCAGCACCGATAAAAAGGTGAAGTTGTGGGTTGCTCCACCTCTTTCATCATGAGAGTGAGTTGATGGAGAAATGATGGAGCGCAGAAGGGTTCTCTCCTGGACACAGGCACTTCTTCCGACAGCGATTTGCAACATGTTGTGTTGTCTCGCATTGTTACAGATCAAGTAGGGCTTACGAGTTCGACCTTTGACTTTAAAGCAGTTCCCAGCCAAAAGGGAATGAGGAAGAATGGTGTTATATCGGAGAGCATGAGTTCTGTTATAAAGAGTACTAGTTCTTTTAAGTTATGCAACAGTTTTTGATATTTTCATAGCTTTTGAGTTTGAGCTCGAATGCTGAATTTTGTCAGGGGGTACTTTGTTGGCTTTATATGTGCTCCATGGTTTATATATGCTCTCTTCAGACAGTTTTGTTCTGTGCCCATTATGCATTATCAATTAGTCAAAATGAAAAGAGATGAAGTATTCTCAATCCTTGATCCGAGATGAGTTTGATGTGTTTTATAAACATGAAGGAAAGAATCATAATCTACAGATAAGATTTGCAGAGTAATAATACAATCACAGAGAGAGCGAGTTAGAACTGGTTTTGCCAGTAGTAACCTGCCTTCCCATAAAGTACTCGATTCACAAGTTAGTGTTGCGAAATATTAAGGAGGTAAATAAAGAAGTAAAATGCTTGCAAAGTACTAATTAAGGCCCTGTTTGCCATAGCTTATCAGTAGATCAATTCAGTAAAAATGTAATTTTATGAAATTTAGGTTCATTTAGTTATGTTGAAATTTAGGTTCATTTAGGTTCAATCCAATTCAGTTTAGTGCAGCAAGAAATAAGGTTTGGCAAACATAGTCTAACAAGTTAAAAAGAGATTTCAAAATGTTAAAAAACAAAGGCAAGAGTGTTAGTAAAGGAATTTCAAAAAATAGATCGCCCACCGAGGGGCTCGAACCCTCGACCACAAGGTTAAGAGCCTTGCGCTCTACCAACTGAGCTAGACGGGCATCTGTTAAGAAATGAACAATTTACATATTAATTCTAATTTTTCATCTCCAATCACTTGACTCATTATTTCTTATAGAACACAGGTACATAAAAAAGACCAAATGAACTTGCATAAAATGGTCATTTCCCTCTTGAAGCTCTAGTAGGGTTTCATTAAAAGAATGAAGTTTTCAAATAAGGATTGTATCTATTGTAAAAATAAGTTGATGAGAGTAGTTTAAGAATGAGGTAAGAGAAAATAACGTAAATGAGTAGAGAAGAATGAATGTGAACATAATTCATGTTTCAAAATGAAATTATGCACCTTGAATTGAGACCAATCAATGAAAATGTATGCATAGATGAAAGAATATGAAACGAAATTTGGTTAAAATCGCCAATGGTGTAGGAATTTTATAAGGCATCCCATCAATCCATTTTAAGAAACTGGAATAAAAATACAACATGTCTCCAAAGAAGTCAAAATGTGAGATTACACGTGTTCCTAAAGTTATTATAACATGAGTCAATCTATGTATCGATCTGAAGTGATATACTCAATATTAGTAAAGTAGTAACATCTCAATTCTCAATTGTATAAATACTAGTAATGTTAATTGCATAATTTAGAAAACCAAAATGACATACTAACATCACTAATTATTTCATAGAGATATTACTCATCCAAAATTACATTATTGAGCTTCACTATGCCGATTCCAACCAATTAGGCGATTCTACCCTTCAAATTCTGCGGTTTGCTGCTGTGTTGAAACTCCAGTACATGTTCTTGACGGCTTTCAAGACTACCAAATTCACCAAGACCGAGTAAATAATATATATTGGATATTCAATTAATTTATTTTATGGTTTCAAATACTTTTGACCCATTTAACCTTGAATCCACTCAATGTTCAAGGTGTAATTAGCAGCTGTCTAATCATACTTGATCTCATTTTGGCCCTTCACCTGATCAATTTCAACAACAAAAGTTAAAAATAATATTAGAGAAGTGACAAAATTTTAATAACGATACAATAACTCAAAATATATATCATACGAGTAATATTTACCTTTTCTCATTACATCCATGTGGTATCTATACCCCTGAAAAGAAATGATATATACATTAACATTAGTATATGGTTAAAACTAATTTTTACAAACAGTAAAAAAATTTGCAAAACCAGAGAATTATTTGACCTTATTTGTCCCATAGATGTAATCACAGTAAGTGAAAACTGATCCAAAATTACTCTGGCTTTTCGCCCCAACATAGTGATGATAATCATGGTGCACTGCCCCTCCATAAAATGGAATAAACTTCGATGGGCTCCAAGGAAATTCATACCTGCACACATATCACAAATCAAAACCATAATATATATTGAAAGGGACCAAAGGGTCCAAAATGAATTTAGAGGAGGACTTTTGTGAGACCATTCTCCATTGTGATTATAGACAAATCTAGATTTTTAAATCCGACCTTTTACATATTAAGCATGATCATTTTGTATATTAATATCTAATCTTCTCACTTTCCAGACAAATCTTTTCCATATTAAACATGATCATTCAGTAAGACCGATGTTATATTATGAAAAGGTCCAATGACACTGCTTACCCAGAGTGAGTTTCAATGGCTTCAAGTTGCCTGATGATGAACCAGAGCCAGAAGGTGAGCATGTGGCATGGAACCATGAGGGGGCCAAGAAAAGAGGCAAATCCCAGAATGATGATCTCTGCGCAGTGTGCATACGGCGCTGCAAAACCGATGGGAGCAGTGTATTCATGGTGGACTCTGTGAATATTCTCGTAGCCCCATTTGGTATGCAGCATCCTGTGAAGCCAGTAGCCTGAAAAGTCTTCTACCACAAAATACACCATTATTTGGATCCCCATTTCTGCTCCGGTTGGCAGCGGCAAGCTCGTTCTGATCCCGACCCACTGCATATATATATATATAAACTTATAATTACACTCAAAATTTTCTATGTGAATAGTAACTGTGCAGTTTGATATGAGACAGTTTGACATATCAGTTTTACTATATATGTAGATGTGAAATTTCTTCTAACTGACATTATAAAGTTAATAATGACATTATAAAGCTTTAATATATTTAATTAATATTAGTTCAACCAATTAAACTGAATTCATTGAAAAATAAAGTATGATAGGTTAATGAAACAGAAACACGTACATCATTGATTTTGGCTGTTGTATTGTGCATTATTTATAGCTTTTGTATGGATGAAACTCTCGTAGGTGTCCAAACATGATATTTTATAAAGATTTCCTGACATTTTCTAGGTTGATATTTCAGGTCTTCCCTGACAAATAATCAATACCATAATTTATACAGGATCTGTCGTCCAGATCAAAAGAAAGAAAAAAAAAATCAGAACCTCTGTTCAGATTGGACACTTGTGGTGGGAACTTCGAACAATTATGAAAATTTTAAATTAAGCTGTATGGTGAACAAGAAATGGATTTTTTTTCTTTCAAAAAATTTAATAGAATTATAAGAGTTAGTAACATATCATGTATTTAGTAGACATAATTTACTCTAAAACATAACACTTTCACTCAATCGAGTAATTACTACATATACTCTATCAGTGTAATTAACTCCATATTCATGTGAAAACCAGATTTTCAATATTCTACTATCCCATAAAAATCACTCTGTATTTATATTTTTTGTATGAATTTTTTGATTTACTTGCATTTTATCATCATATCTTCTTCCAATGTGGATAGATATGTCATTTTCACTTGTAATATCCATGTGGGAAAATGAACAAATTATAATTTTGAAAATATATATCAACTCACATGTAACCCCTAAATTATTTTACATCTTTGAAAATTTTAGATTAGCTCGAGATATTATACATGCATATAAACGTGTGTGAATTATCACTTGTTGGGCTTGACCTTGTGTACAACTCCCTAATTTAGTGTCACTCATAGTTCAAGCCCAGCAAGTAATAATTCACTTGAACTGTTAAGAAACGTTGGCGCTTGTAAAGTCAATAATTCCTCTATAATTTTCAATGTGGGATTCCTCCAATTTTTCCATATTCTCATGATTATATGTTTGAACATTCATAACTCGATCATCGATTATCCTATTTGAGTGTTCAAATAGATGATTTGGTAGTGTTCGCGTAGGAGAATCCAAAGGTAACAAAATCTCGAGTTAATTCAATTTATAACAAACTCAAAATCAAGCCCAGTGTTTTGGGAAATTACACAAAATATGTAATGCTTCCTAACAATAATTTCTCTTAAAATAATCTTTTACTTTTAAAATAGATTGCTTGCAACTAGTTTATCGAATTAAAATGTGTTAGTTTATAGATAAAACAATATAATTATAAGGTCTGGCAAACACGATCTTCATACGTTGACGAAGCAATACATACCTGTATGATAGGGTAGGAAAGGATTTGCAGAGGGGCAACAGCTAAAACCAGAGTAAGCGTGACCTTTTTGTAGCATTTCATCATATCAGAAAATGAGGTTTTGAACTTTGGCTGAAGCTTGAATTTCTCAATCTCAGGGGACCTCAAAAGCTCAATGATCACAAAGGGTATGGGGAAAATGGTGTAAAAGATGAGCAAGAACATTGTGTTGTGACAATACAGCATGTAATCTGATTTCTGGGCTGTGTATTTGAACCATAATGCCTCTGCAAATGTTAGATCCCTCCCAAGAGAAATCTTTGCTTCTTCAAGGCTATGGTATGGCAACATTTTCGTTTCCGCTATCGACGTGAATTCTGTGTTTGATTGTGTTCCTATGATTGTGTCTCTATAGGAATGAATCCATGCACAGGATTCACGTATTGATGGAAGGATTGGAAGAATGAAGAAATGAAATGCAAGTCAAATTTGAAGAGATAAACTAGGAGGTTCAGAAAAATGGGCAGAGGATATAGGGTGATATATATTGGGAAGAAAGGTAGACATCATTATTAATTTACAAAAAAAATATTTAAATAATAATAATAATAATAATCTTCTCTGTTTTTGAAGTAAGTACCTTTTCAAGTAAGTACCAATTTTTGAAAAAATTACCTTTTCTGTTCCATAGATGTAGGCCCTGTTTACCAGAGCTTATCTGTAGATCAGTTCAATTCAGTTCAGTTCAATTCAGTTCAATGAAAATGCAATTTGATGAAATTCAGGTTAATACAGTCATGCTGATTCCATTTTTCAATACATCAATTTTCACTTCAATTCAGTTCATCAAGAAATAAGCTCTAGTATACAGGGCCGTAGTCACAATGAGTAAAAACTGATGCAAAATTACTCTGGCTCCATAAAGTAGTTCAATTTCATCAAAATGATATTCCGAGTTCTATACATGGGTTCACAAAATAACACTTCATGAAACAGAAAATTCAGAACACTATTCCACGTTTTTACATGAAGCAGAAATCTGAAGGACTCCACTTTCACAGCCATGAGTTAAAACAACGGCTCGGGCTTTGGCTCTGGCTTAAGCATGAACGATTTTGCTTCCTCATCTGTAACATCACTGCAATGGCATGCATGCTAGCGTTCAGTTTGGTCGACTATGCTAAACATATGAAATGGTAGCAAAATAAGCATAAAAATTACCTGTCTGGGGCTTCCGCCTTGCTGATAAGCATAACCCCACGGGTGGAGAGATAATCACAGAAGCTCTTCAGGTCTTTTTCCTGGCAAAACTTGCAGAGATGCAGTAGGAATTCATTGAACTGTTTTGGCTCCTGTTTAAAGAAACATTAGTGCACTGATCAGTTACCTTAATGCTTTTAAACTACACAGAAAACCAATCAAAAAAAGTCTTGAGGAAAGCAGGATTTGGAGAAACAGGTTGACTTATATAGTTAACTGTTAAATGAAGCAAACAGTAATCCAAAGTTTTACCTGTTCAACAATGCAGCCTTTTCGCAAAGCCATTAAACATTCTGCTGCTTTCTGATATACATCACCCTCACAGGAGTTCTCCACCATTTCGAAAATTTTGTCCTTCATATTCTTTATTGCTTTGTTAACCCAGTCTGGACTGTCTCTTCGAGAAACCATTGATTCGAAGTCTTGAACAGGATTCAAGTCCCCAATTTTCTCAGTTTTGACTTCAGATGTGTACTCTATAGCCTCCATTGGTTGAGCTTGAGGACCAGTAATAAGATCATGCCCTTCTTCATCAGATCCAGATGGTTTTTCTTTCAACCACCTTCTAGATGATTTCTTGAGCTGCAATATCTGAGATCAATATGCAAAGCCAAACAAGTAAACTAAGACATCTAAATGTGCAAGGACGGATTACTGACCCTTGGGTTTTCTTTGACTTCAAAACACTTGCGGAAGTCATCAATGATCAACTTGTTTTGAGAAATAATATCACGATCAGGCTCGATTATTTTTCTAAGAGTCTCGTCAAGTGGGGGAACGCATGCATCTGGGTCCTTTGATTTCAATTCCAGAAATCTATAAAAGCGCTGCAAATCAAGGGAAAGTCTGGATATCAGCAGAAACAGAAGAAAATTCCAAAGTAGGAACAGCTTAAATTAATAAAGATAAAGCATGTGATACACAAAATTAGCACGATACACTATGATTTTACCAACAGAAAATAAAGATGGTAATACTGTAATCTCATTTGAAGGAACCAAACTCCAGCACAGTAGAATTTAGAACTGGGAATTCAGTCAGGCAGAAGGACTAGGGTTACCTCACGACAAATATTGGCAGAATTAAAAAGTTATAGTAACCCTACTCCAGCACAGTAGATGGCATTCCTAAATATAAATCATGCATATATGCTGCTTTCACATTAACCGCAAAATTCCTGAATTTGTTTTCCTATTTTATTTAGGTGAAGACATGCATCATAATAACCAAGCAATTCCATTGTCTCAGAAACAAGTCAAGGCATGTATAGAGGCAGTAGTATATTATCACAAGTATCACAAAGAAAGCTAAGATGAACGGCTTTTGAAAACTACAAAATGTCTTCCAGTAAATGACACAAACGTCAATCTAATAAGTTCACCATGCGTTACCTCCAGGATAGGATTTGGTGTGAAGTCAGGCTGCAAAATTTCCTCTTTTCCAGTGGGAGCAAGATCAAGCATTTTAACAAAATTATCTGCTGCTTCTTGCTGTTGTTTGTTTGGCTGCACTGATGGAGGTAAACTGCTGAAAGATGGAAATTGAAACTCTCTAACATCTTCAGCAAAAGGAAGAATGTTGAAGTAGAATGAATCAGGCTGAAACGAACAACGAATCTTTGATGAATAGGAGGGATATTTGGATTCATGAAACCAAAGAAAACAGCATAAAGATAAAGGACTAACCCATCACAATGACTTACAATTTTCTCATTGTCAGACAGGTTAGGAGTTAGGACCCCCACAACTACATTAGCCTGTCCCTGCCTCCACACACAGCGGACAATTGCTAGTTTGTTCATCTCCTTCATAGCCCTTGCTAGAGAAGAAACAGCAAGGATGGCTTTTGTGTTCCCTGGTTCAGCAATGAAGATGTTGGCATCCTTCATATAGTAGTGCCTTCAGCACAATCAATTAGAAAATCATTACAATTCAATCCGTACCAACACAAATTAGCAACAATGTTTGTATAAGTATAAGAGCCAAGAGATTCTGTACCTCATTATGTTTGAAGCATTCGTAAAGCCAAGAAGCTTCACACCCTTTTCTGGCTTAAACTTTACTGCCTCTAACTCTGCTGCAGATATAGGAACCACTTGAGGTCCATATCGAAAACCCTTAATCCTCTGTTCTGGTGGTACAACTCTACTTGGATCTTGAGTACTTTTGTATTCATAGTCAACCTTGACTTCATGAGTGGCAAATTTGTCAGTTGGAGGTGCTTTATCAGAATATCTTTTCAAAGTCGGAAACTTTTCCTCAGATGTCTTTTTATAGACCCAAACCTGCATGCAAGCCTTAGGCAATTAGAATATATTGCTAGCAGGTAAATGAAATGCGGTTTAGTACCACAGTGATGCTCTTAGATCGTAAGAGATAAACCAAGACTACAAAAAAACACCATAATGAGGGTCACACTATGTTATGTACACATATGCCCACAAAAGCTCCAACAGGTTTCAATATTACCAACACATTGTCTTCCACAATTACAGTGCAACTTAGTAGCATCTTTTCCCAAATGAGAAGAAAAACAAATACTTTGTATAGATACATAACTATATCTATGTCTTCTTTAGTCACTCAAACTACATTCAAAAGAGAGATTTTTGTATTAACGGGACATTAAAAAAAAGGATGAATTAAGAGAAATGATTAAACAAGAGTTTCTTGGCAAGAACATTCTGAATTCATGTCAAAAGTGAGCTATCTCAGATCATGCTCCTAAATCAAAATAAACAGCTTTCAATTGTTCGAGTCTAACAATTGTTTTTGTTTATGTCCAGATATATCAAAAAACCATATAGAAGTAAAGGGTAAGTTCATTCCCACCTTGATCTTAACAGAAGAACTCAGCTCCAAGTCACCTCTGTAGATAGTAACTGGTATTAAGTTGCGAGTTCTTAAAGCCCCCAGCAACTTAGTCGGGCTTTCCACATACACCACCTTCGACAAAGATTTGTCTGAAAAAACTCTCAGAAGAAAATCATTCTCTTCTATAACCCTTCTATCAGCCTCGAGATTAGGATTTTGTCTAATAACTACACAATCCATTTTCATTCCCTGAGCAGCCATTTGTGAAGCAATGGTGCTCACTTGAGCTTCTTTTGATCCTTCGTAAGGATCTTTAATTGGATACATTGCATTTGTGATAAGACAGATGCGTTTTTTTCCCTTGATAGTGGAACCAAACTTCTTAATCATCATATCCATAGCAACAACAATAGCATCAAGAACTATAAATACAGTCAAGGCAGCATGAGCTTAAGACAGTATATGAGACTTCGAGCACAAGAATCTTTATTGTAATATGCCAAAAAAAAAAAAAAGTTTAAATAAATAGGGTTGCTATGCATAAAAAAAACTAGCTAAACTTTAGTTTCTGAGGGTGCTCTTTAGATTCATATACTCATTTTAGATCTACATACAGCATCACCAAGTTCAACAATCAATCTTATAATTCCTAAGAGCCAGAATACAAGTTTCACAAAATCAAATTAGAGGTAAAGAGATGAAAGGATACAATCACCAGGAACACTTCCTCGAGGAAGGTTTTGCACAGCTTCAAGTAGATCTCCATCCACAACTTTTATCGGCCGCAAAGCCGTCACATGCTCATATCCTCCAACTTCCTTCGTCAACTCATTTGCAGTAGCTGAAGCAGTTTAAAGATTAACCAAGATGCCACTTGAGATTAATAAGATAGTAGGGATACAAACAGATAAAATTCCAAACCCTTTCACTCCAAAGACAAGTTAAAGTTCCCATTTGTAAGCAATTTCAAAACTAAATCCACGAAAATGAGACAAGTTAAATATGCTGAGCTTTTGAAATAGCCACGAACCGTAACTTTTTATATTTAGAAAAAGCCGGGAACACGAGAGCAGGCATTACCTTCAGTCCCAAATAGAATAACTCCTACTTCATCATATTTTCCGTAAATCAGCTGCAAAGATACATCAATATCACTACAAAGAGATTTCATACATCTCACATTCAACTTCTCAAGGGGAAAAAAGTCGCAAAACATACCTTCTTCTCAATGAGCATAGAACAGATAGTTTCAACCTGTGGAAGAATCGTATGCATTGCTGGACCAACATCCAGAAGCAGGATTAAAGCTTCCTGTTAAAGGTACAAACAAAACCCTAAAATAAGTGTTACTGTCCCATAGGCATATAGGAATCTCCGACTGAAGATTCATAAAAACAAACAGGAGGGGAAAAATCAGCTTCTTACAATGTACACTAACATTAAATTTCACATGCACAAACAATATAAAAAATTACTCTTGCGAATTGCAATCCCTGGCTAAAATTTAAAAAAAACAGTTAAAATTCAAAATCATAGGCAAACAAACTATATTGAAGACTACATAGAACATTCCAGCACAAAGGGATTAAAGGACGCTTCGAAGCTTCACTTTTATACCATCAAATGGGAAGAAATTTTCAAAAATTGTTACCTTATTCCGAGCCATTTCAGGGAGTTTCTGGGGGAAATGGTTGGTGTAGAGGTCTGGCGTTCACAAATTTTCAGAGGAAACGGAAAGGAATTGGCTGAAGCTTTAATCTTCAGGTTCCACCATTGATGAGCACGGCGCAGTGGTGTCTAAATACAGCGGTATATTTATTCCCGCCGAGTCAAGCTTCAGTACTCCGTAGTCCGTATCAGTGGTGGTTCGACCTGGCCAGATTACCATCCTGCCCTCCTTCTTTTGCAAAGCTTGCTTTGGAATCCATTCAAATTTCAACTCAATTAAAAAAAAAAATCAAATACTCTATTTGAATTAAATGCTATAGTGATATATTCCTCTATTATTTATGACAAATTATGAGTATCAATTGGTTTCACTGAATAAACCATGTTAATGTATAAAAGATAGTGAGAAAATCATACATGATAATAAGAAGGTCAACAATTTTACACTGAATGATCATGTTTAATATACATATAAGATATCATTTTTAAAAGTGATAAAATCAACATTTATCTTCTCTTTTTTCTTTTCAAAAATTGTATTGACAAATAAATAGTTGGCGGTTATTAATCTTCAACATTTCATTTGTAAGTTGTATTTGATAATAGGGATAATATTGCTAATTAGGCGTGCTTGGTTAGAGGCGGTGACAACAGTAATATATAGTTATATTATGATGAGAAAGTAATATATAGTTAACGAGAAGGTCTTGGCTGAGACCGTCCTACCATAAGCTTATGATAGGACGAATGATAGTTTCATGTGTTTAACGGATTTGTTCATGTGTTTCACAAGTTTGTTAGTTTATTTACAAATGAACACAGATTATAACAAACAAAATTGTGAAACACACGAACAAATCTGTCAAACACATGAACCAGCTTATAGCAAACAAAACTATGAAACACATGAACAAATTTATTAAACACATGAACTATCATTCGTCCTACCATAAGCTTATGGTAGGACGGTCTCACCCAAGACTTTGTTATGTACAAAGTAATATATAGTTATATTATGATGAGAAAGTTTCAAAAAGGGCACCTTACGGTAAGGGCATGCCAAGAAGAGATACTCCCTCCGTCCCACATTATTCTTCACAGAATCTTTTTCACACATGCCGATGTAGATGTTTGACCGTAAATATCTTTAGTTACATGTATTATCGGCACATAAAAATTTGATATTTGAATACTACATGTTACGATGAATCTAGTGATTTCACATATGATGATACTAATATTAATATATCTATTCAAATATATGGTCAAAGTTTAAAAGCAAATAGTGTCAAATAGTGAAGTGTGAAGTTTAATACGGGACGGAGGGAGTAATCTTCTACAAGATTAGGGGTTACTTTTGCTTGGGCCTAATGTTTTTATACTTGAATTTGATCCTTTTTTTGGTTTGATCTTTCAAGTTTTGGGACAAATGTTGATCTTCTCACTTTCAAGCATGATTAGGGGTGTGCATGAACCGGTCCGGACCGGAAAAATGGACCGGACCGGACCGGAAAGTAATGGACCGGAACTGGATATATGAGATTCCGGTCCGGTCTCCGGTCCAAGTTTTTTAGGGATTCCGGGTCCGGTCCGGTCCGGTCCAAAACCGGGTATTTTCCGGTCCGGACCGGATGGACCGGTATTTAATATAATTTATGTTTTTAAATATTTAATATTTAATTTATGTGTAATTTTATTTTTGGCCATTAATATTAGTATTATTCTATCTCTTCAAATTATATTTTTTGAAATTTATAGATTTATAAAGGTGTTTTTTAGTTGTTATAAAAAAATTTCTCTCATTTTTTTGAACAATTTTAATCTTTTGTGAGACCATTGCATCTTCTTTTGATATTTAAAAATCATGCAATCATGTTTCACACACTCTATTTTAATATAACTTATTTTTAATATAATTTTCATTTTACTAAAAAAATTTTGTAGTAAAAAAGTTTAATTTTTAACATAAAAATAAAGTTTAAAAAATAAAATATTAAAATTCCGGTCTAACCGGTCCGGTCCGGTCCAAACCCGGAATTATTCCGGACCGGTCCTGGTCCAGAATATCATTTTTCCGGTCCGGTCTTCGGTCCAAGAATTGTGGACATTCCGGTCCCGGTCCAAACCGGTTCCGGTCCGGTCCGGGTCGGACCGGTTGCACAGCCCTAAGCATGATCTTTTACCTATTAAACATGATTTTTCAGTGAGACCACTCAATTGAGAAGGGTTCCCATTGAGAATTTGTCTTCTATATATGATCGACAATAAGAAATCCAAACCAAAGTAGTAACAATACAAATATATACTAGACTTGTAGATATTGGAATTTGGCCCTGTTTACCAGAGCTTATCTGTAGATCAGTTCAGTTCAGTTCAGTTCAATTCAATTCAGTTCAGTTCAGTTCAATTCAGTTCAGTTCAATTCAGTTCAATTCAGTTCAGTTCAGTGAAAATGCAATTTGATGAAATTCAGGTTAATTCAGTCATGCTGATTCCATTTTTCAATACATCAATTTTCACTTCAGTTCAGTTCAATTCAGTTCAGTTCAGTTCAATTCAGTTCAGTTCAGTACATCAAGAAATAAGCTCTAGTAAACAGGGCCTTTAACCTTTGCAGCTTCTCTCGTGTCAGATAATAATTTTTTTGTCCAATTTAAATACTATTTGGTATTTGCTAGCTAGTTAAACCTGAATTGGTTGAATTTAGTCAATAGTGTTGACCTTATTTTAGGGGGTAGGATTTGGAACTAATCTTTTTGCAATTCACTTGTTTGTTATATTACACTTAAATCGTCTAGTTGGCGAGATGGAAAACTCATGAACTTCTGGACTAGGTAATCGATTGTGTGCCTATACTTGTAGATTTCGATTAACTAGTTAAAAATGCGAGTTAAGGTATCATGTTTCGATAGTGAGTATTAGATATTAAAATTTTACGATATATATTTATTTTTTTGCATTTTTTATTATGCGCCTTGATGTAAGTCCTTAGGCAATTATTTGCTTACGAGGTAAGTCGAAAAGTCGTCGGACAACGCATCATTCGGACATCAATAATCATCCAAATTATTTTTTTTAAAAAACTTAACAATCTAATGAGTATCCCTACCCATATGTGGTTTAAGTAAAAAAAAAAAAAAAAAAAGTAAAGGCTAGTCACTCGTGAAATTAAAACGTGGTTAAATTCATTAGAGAGCACAAACAATTGATTAACAACTTTGGGCAGCACACCGCTGACCTTGGACGGTGATGATTATGGTGAATGGTGATCTAGACTCTAGTAGTACAACATCCATTTCATATTTATTTTCTTTAAAATTTATACTCCATTTTCCTTCTTAACTTTGAAAAACATAGTACATCATATTAGAATCTTGTTTGAATTGTAAAATGTATCTTTAAAATATTATCTGCTTTAAAAATCGAAAAAATAGTGAAAAAGAAGGCAGGTGATAGGTCACATTATTAATGTTATTCTTATTATCTTCTTGAAAAATCCTACCATGATTAACCATAAAATCACATTTAATATAGGGTATAAATGAACTAAACCGTTCGCGGACAACTCGGTCAAAGTCTAGGGTATAAATGAACTGTACCGTTCGTGAACAACTCGTTCAAAGTTTAACCAGTTCGAATTCGAGTTCATAAGAGCAGCTCATTAATGCTCGTCGATAGGCTCATTATTAATGTCATTAATGTTTGGAACTGGAACTCGTGATCGATAGGATCCTCGAGCAGTTCGAATATAATTTTAATTAGAATTTTTATATAAATAAATTTTATTTATTAATGCTTTATGTTCTAGTTAACAAGCTCGAACTAGCTCGTGTTTGAATTCGATCACGAACATGCAAAACGAACTCGTTTACCGCCCTAGTTTAATACAGTGGTACAATTTTAAGATTTTGAATCATTGACTGTACTCTGTACCTAATACAACAGTCAAACATGTTTTTGAAAATTGTATTTAAAAACATTGGACTGTGCACCCACCCATTAACACAATTTACTAAACTGATAAAACACAGAATCCTCTCAGCCTCCAGCCACCACCAATGGCGACTTCCACGAGGATTCATGGCTTCCCCGCCTACACCCTCCACCGCCGGCGAAACTTTCCGGCTTCCTTCTCTCCCTCCACTGTCTCCGCCACTGCGCAGCCGTCCCAACCGCCGGAGCAGCACAAGCAATCGACTGAGCCCGTCACCCGCAGGTACATAATTTTGTTTCATTGATCGTATTCGTGCACATTCATACATTCACGAGATTAACCAAAACATCGAAACTATTTTGCAGGGAAATGGTGCTCAGAAGCAGCGAATTAGCGGTACTAGGAGCCATGTTCAATTTCGGGTCCGTTTCATCATTCTTTTCTTTGAATTTTGTTCGTTTTCTGTTTGCATGTATATATAAAAGAGTGAAGATCAACTGTTTAAGTTAGTGTTATCAATTGTGTCAACCATGTAGTTTAATTGATGCTAAAATAGTAAAATTGCTTTATAATTTGGACGAGATTGGACATGTTAACTTGTATAGGTGGTCTTAAAGTGATTAGGATTTAGGAACATGGTTCTGAATTCAGTTTCTGTTGTTTGATGCAGAGGAAAGAAGCCGAGTTACTTGGGGGTACAGAAGAGCCCTCCGGGGCTCGCACTCTGCCCAGCCACCAGCAACTGTGTGTCCACCTCTGAAAACACCAGTGATCTCAACCATTATGCGCCGCCTTGGTATGTTTTGCTCCTTTCATTTCTCCATCTTCGATTTTTTCTTTGTTCTGTAACATTCTTGAGAATTAGACTTGGTGTTTTTACTGGATGTTCTGTAGTGTAACATGGTGTGTGTTTATAGCAAGTGCTACACTTGAACAAATGGTTTTCGATGGTGTGAAAGGTAGTTTATTGACTGTGATTGTTTTGGTTACATTTCTGTTCACAGGAATTACAATCCAGAAGGAGGCCGAGGTAGTAAGAAGCCTGTGACTCGGGACGTGGCTATGCTAGAGCTTATTGAAGCAGTAAGGAACATAAGAAGTGAATCATAAGTTGAGTACATTGTTTGACAAATTGCTCATCTTTCAAATTATTTTTATTTTGCAGATTGAATCAACAAAACCAGATAACTTTACCCCGAAAATAGTGGAAGAAAGGGATGATTATTTGCGTGTTGAATATTCGAGTCCTTTACTGGGGGTATGCCAACTTAACCATTTACAAGCTTCTCTCATTCTAGGGCTTCCCTTGATTAAAAAGCTAACTATGCTTGTTTGCCTTGTGTATATCTTTCTATAGCTGGTAGATGACGTTGAGTTCTGGTTCCCGCCTGGCAAGAAACCTATCGTGCAGTACCGGTCTGCTTCTCGTTTTGGGAATTTTGACTTTGATATCAATAGGAAAAGAATCAAGGTCTTCACCATTCCATCTAATACATTTTTACTACTAGTCTTTGTTTTGTCCTCTTATAGGTTCAAACATGTCTTGTTTATGTCAAATTAACAGGCTTTGAGGTTGAAATTGGAGCAAAAAGGATGGGCATCAGAGGACTATGCATGAGGAAATAAAACAGATGGTGGATGTAGTAACACCATTTTTCAGATAGCATGTATTCTACATTTTCTCATGATGTGATAAAACTAGGGTATGGTGTAATTGGCCGTATTTTATTTTGAAATTTTACAACTTGTTTGTACATACTTCCTGCTCCTTACTACTAGTATCTGTCTCGTTACACAATACTAAGACCAAAAACAAAAAGGTTCTATTTGTTTAATCATATAGTCAGACTAATGGACTTGGCAGAATTGAAGAGACATTATTCGAAAAATGCTTTTGACATCAAAGGGTACAACAGCAAACGGTAAAGAAAGAGTTACATAGCAATGTTTTCTTCATAAGCTGAAGCTACCAAATTGCATTAATTTAAAAGTCAATATGTGATTACAAGCAAATGCAAACACAAGCACTTCCAAAGAACCACCATCTTAACTTAGTCCAGCAGTATCCAAGATCCCAAGTAAGATCGACAGAAATCAATCTTTCCTAAGTTCCATGTACTCCCGGCGAACACCATTGGCATTTAATACGAGGATCTCCAGCTTGTCACCCTGTAAACATCGATGAAGATTCAAGTGAGATAATGCTTTATATCCTAAATATTGATCAACTTGTGTAATCAGCACTTTACAACAGTATTTTAACATCATGAAACAGGTGAAAACAAGACAGAGACACTAAAATAGAGGTGGACTTCCTAACATCTCTTTTTCACATCATCCTACACTACTTCATATTACAGAAGACTCCTAAAACATTGTATTTTGTAGAGTAATTGTCAATACAAAAACCAGAATCAAAACTTACAGTGTAGATGTCTCTTTCTGTTGCTGAAGCAAAACAGGTTTTCACGAGATCAATAGCTTCTGCTTCTGCGAGTGGTGTAACAGCATCCTGAATAAATTGATGAATAATATTAGTAAGGGAAAATTTTATAATGACCTGAAATATTTTCTTATACAAAATTAGTTTATGTTATGAACCTGGGATGGCAACAAAAGAGGACTTGGAGACTTTAGTTGGTTATCCAAGAACGGCATGATGAGTGTTGAGCCAGACCCCTGGGCGCTGTATCCAGTCCTTTCATAAGATCCAACTGCATCGTATGTAAAGACACAGCCCTTGCCTAGAGAATTTGAGAAGACAAGAAACATGGTAAGCACAAAGAAACTCTCTCGGATTCAGATTCCACAGATAATGATACAAAACATCATACCTTCACTGTCGAGACCACCCAGAACATTGAAAGCATAGTATGGGAAGAACCGTTTGTAGTACAGAGTGTTTGAGAGTAGTTGGGCCATAGCAGGACAGCTCATCTGTTTGTTGTGTTGATGCTGATATGTCTACAAAACAGTTTTATCAATTAGCACAGCACTTCACTACTTGCACATAAAAACAGTCATGGAATAATATAATCATTTCATGAAATAGCATATCCACACTACTTGAATATTTCACTACTAGCACACGAAAACAGAGCCACGCCACTGAAACATGCCTATTCCGTACCAAACCAGTGAATCAGTGATTCTAAACCCCGAGTAAACCGTAGGTAATCAAATGATAATTCCAATATCTTAAAAGTTTTGATTCTTTTTCTATTTTGTTATATGTAATATACTTCCCTAAGGACCCTATGAATACCATTCTTTCTACGGGGAAAATAGAGCAGACCCTAATCCTTTAAAAAAGATATATTTGAAAAGGCATAACTTACCAAGTGCCTAGCAGACAAGACCTTCTGCAAAGCCCTTACATCAGCCTGAAATCCAGAAGAAGCCAATACAGTTTTGTCCGCCCTAAAAGGCCAGTAAACAAGAATACAAGTTAGTATTTATCAATAAACAGAAAGTTATTGAGCCCCGACAAATGAGTTTCATTCACAAATAGCATGTCATCTAAGACATCTAAGACTAGGTGAACAATATAACTCCTCGTCAATTATCCTACTTTCTTTTCAGGAATTTCACCCACTAACAGTCTTCCATCCCATGTCAATCATCCTAGTTTCTTTTCAGTTTTCACCCACCTCTGCCACCTGCTTGTTCTATGTGGTATCTAAGTATCTAACTAAAATAGACGATGATTCAGTACAAAAAAACAGGTCACAGCAATCCCAACTCTCATACAACAAACACAGCCATTCTCAAGTAAACACAAAACCTAATACAACCAGCACCACAACTATCAAACAACCAAAACAAATCAAAAACTGCACAAAAGAAGCAAACCCTTACAATTGATTGATTTTTGAGTAGTCACGGGTGAGAACATTGTAGCCGGTGGACATCCGGGTGTCTGCAGCAATCACGCAGTAATCAGACCCTGCAACCGCGACACAAGTCCTGCAAATCAACAATTAAATTAGCCCTAGCTTTCAGAAGGAAATTTGGGGCAAAAAGGGAATCGAAGAATTAGTACCCTCCATTGTTGTCGTAGGGAGACCAATTTGCTTGCTGAATCGGCATCGTGTAAGAGTGGAGAAGCTCTGATGAAACTCAGTGATCGATTAGGTGGAGAGAAAAAGTAATTTGCTAATTTTGACCTTTTAAGGTTTTTGTATTTTTATTTTTATTTTGAAACAATGCTGAACCCGGAAAACCAATCTCTGTTTGTATTTGGCTTCCCCTTTCTTTTCCTTCAAGACTCTACTTGGATTTGGAGTGTTTTGCAATGACTTTTCTATCAATCCAATATTACCCTCAAGGCCTCAACCAATGCAAACACATTTTCTATAGATTAGTTCAGTTCAATTCAGTTACATATTTATATATTCTTTTAATTCAATTCAGTATATTTAAGTTTTTCTCAGTTTTTATTTTTTGAAAAGAAAGATTTATATTATCTCAAAGTGCTGGAAAACGTCCAACAACGTTTGACGTTGTTCTGTCTCGATATCCAAGTAGGCCATGCTATTTTAGAACGAATGATATTTGATCGAACCTCTTCTACTATATTAGCAAATGAAACCGGGCTTTCAACGCCACCATGCACCATCTTTATAAGTGTAAGTGCATCATCCGTAATCCCAACATCTCTCCATCCTAGTTCTTCTGACAATTTAATTGCTTCTTGAAGTGACAGTGCCTCCGCAAATGGTACCTCTCTAACGTCTAGAAAGCGCCACGCTATTCCTCGAACGAAAGCTCAATCTGCATCCATTGCGACAACACCAATTCCAACGCGCATAGCCATCTTTCAGTCCCGCGTCAAACCATATCCTATTCCCTTGCTCCAGATGTCTCACTATGTTTCCCACTTCCAGTGATTCTGAAACCCTCTCAAGCCAGTGGTTCCGGCGCATTAGTGTGTCGGGCACTCTATCTGGATTCCTGAGCTTAAAATTCGACATTCTGGGCAGCCACAAGTCCTTGGCTATACTAATTGAGTTCCCCGAGCACACATGCTTCCGGCTACAGATAATTACTGCCTCCATAATATTAATACCTCTCCAAGATGCTGACGGTCTGCTTCCATGATGGTCGAGTATTTTTTTCTTTCCCTCAAGTCCATGAAACTGAACCCTCCCTTACTCTTTGCCCTAGTAATTTTTGACCATATGACACCCATTGTATCTTTCCTCTCGAGCCTCCCCACCAAAACTTGCATATCATAATACGAATCTCCTCAAACAACGTACAGCTCATAGCATAGCTTGCAAAATTGATTTTATCAGAATCGAGTGGTTCTTCTCACTCCATGATTAAGCAACTGACGAGGGCGTCCATTATCGTCAACAACCAATTGAAACGGGACCAATATGGAAGTGAAATGAAGCTCGTCCCTAGAATCGATATAACGAATAGAAAAGACACGGTCCCACGATTCCTCAACTCCTTATTCCTTCATCATCCAAACATCGAAGCAGGAATCGACAGTAGACGACTTGATGTACAGATAGAGACAGCCATTTAAGTTCGACAGCGCTGATATCTTGTCGCAGTTTGTTGGCGGTAGAGGGACAAGGCTAAACTTTTCCGTTGCAAAATCAAAAGCCACAAGTACTGCATCCGATCCCCACCACACGAGATCTTGATATCTCTTGCAATCACGTGCATGCAACTGCTGCCCTCTACGAAAACCTCCAGGCCCCAATAGTTACACGTGAAGAAGAGGTTTCCGCTGATGAATCCATCAATCCTTCTCCACAAATCCGTCTTTGAGCTATAGATGTGACAAATAGAGTCTTGGCCAAAGGATCTCAGGATTTTGAGTAGCTTCAAATCCTCAGTTGTAGCATCATATATATATATATATATATATATATATCCCAAAATGTGACTGATCCCAAAACTCAATTAATAAGATATTTTATTAATTTAGCGAAATATTATTATATCGATAAATTAATAATTAATTAATTTAAAGAGGTTTTACAAGTGATCTTTAAATTTTCAAGTCCAATATACTAGTTACAATGTAATAGAGATGAAAAATAAATTTAAAAACAAGTTTAAAGGCACATTATCAATGTACAATCACAAATTAATTGAGTTTATCAAGTTCAATATTGTTTTGTAATAACTAAAAATGTTAGTTTATGGTACCAAAATTAAAGTTGGTTCATGGTACATACTGACTGCATTAAACATAGTTAGAAATTAATCAATGTAGAATGTACATAGATTTGAAGTTCAACAAAAAAGAAGTTAATATAGATTCCTTTTTTACTAGACAATTTTAGAATTTTGAAGTATATATATATATATATATATATATATATGAAATTTATTTGTAGTAATTATTAATTTATAGTTTCGTTGGGACCAATATATATACACTGGGGTTTTAAAAAATTATTATCTTATTATTTAATCGAGTGAGGTCCGATTTAATACTGGTCCCGAGTTGGGACCGGACAAATTATTAATTTTATCGAGGTTATTAATTTATCGAGTATTAATTTATAAAGGGTTTATGTTTAGGACAAGAATGTTATGTTGATCCGTTTCTATCTGGGATTATATTCTCCCCTTTACTGCAAGATTTGGATTTAACTACACAAATTTAATCCCCAATCCCCAATACTACTAGTTAGGGCTGATCACGGTATGGTTAACCTTCCCGTTTCTAGAAAATATACTAACCTCTCAACTATTCAACGGTTCGGTTAACCTTTAAAATTGACAATAAAAATCTGATAACCTTTGTCTCGGTTAATTAGAAATTCGGTTAGGTTAACCAATAATTTTGATATTTCATTAATTATAAAATATTTTGAGACACGGTTTAGCATACTACAAGAGTTATACAAAAGCTACCTCCAAGAGGAATACAAAAGCTAGCTATATATACATATTTCCTCATACACAAAGAGGCAAGAGGAATACAAAAGCTAGCTACCTAGAGTAAAATGTGGGAGGATTAAGTTTTGGTAACGGTTCGGTGCTATTTATATAAGGTTAATAATAATAATAATAATAATAATATAAATAAATAATTGCAAAATAATCTCCGGTTAGTCGGTTAACTATTCGTGTTGAATATCGAAAACCTTAACCTTAACCGAAAGACCGGTTAGTCAAAAAGTGATAACCTTAACCTAACCTTACGGTTCGGTTAACCTTAAAATCGATACGGTTCTGGTCGGTTAACCAGTCGATTTCGGTTATCCGATTAGTTTTGCTCAGCCCTACTACTAGTAGTCTGTTTATAAGTTAAATTTTCATTTTAGTCCTCAATAGTTTTCAAAGTTTCTATATTATCTAGTACATATACTTTGACCCTGTTCTCGTGAGCTTATTTAGAATCAGTATTGACTAGGGTAGGATTTTCATAATTCCGGTGGATTTGGTGGGCACCAGCTTTTTGGTTTGGAGCTCGGCGACACGTTGAATTTTCAAGTTTTGCAGTAGTTTTATCAGCCGATGGGACATGGAGGCGGCGGCTGTGGAGATGAGTCCCAAGAATCAAGACAACAACTGGGTTTAAGAGAAAAAGTGCTATTCTGGATTGTGTCTGATTTGGGTGGTGACCTGATTTGGTCGTTGGAACTCCGACGATGATAATACTTAAAGACGCAGGGGTGAGGAAGATGATAACGTCATAATGACGTTACATTTTGAAGATTTAATGTTTAAAAATCAAAAGTTCCAAAATTACTAAAATACCCCTTGAGGATAAAAGAATTTTCTTTTTGCCACAAAAACTCCTAAAATGAGTTTACAAAAACTCCCAGGAAAGAAATCTAAAAGCCACACAGAGAGAGAGAGCAGTTCACACAAGGGAGGACAGCTTCAACATCACACAATACACAATACAAGACAACAAACTATGTACCACGTTTATCCCTCTGAAACAATAAAAGGCATATTGCATTACATCTAATCCAGGAAAGAAATCTTAAAGCCACAGAGAGAGAGAGAGAGCAGTTCACACAAGGCATGACAACTTCAACATCACACAATACACAGTATATACAAGGCAGCTAACTCTGTACCACGTTTATCCCTATGAAACAATAAAAGGCATATTGCATTACATCTAAATTATATACCATATATTTTCCTTGTTGAATTCGTTTCTAGACATTATATAGACTAGATTAATTGTGTTCTGAATAATTTGCAATGAAGAATTTCTAGCTATTAAGGTTAGGTACTGCAGACGGTTTGAAACTTAATTATTTTGAAACTTTTTTGTTTTTTTTTAATTTCCGGATCGGGCCGGGTCAAACCTAGAATAATTTCGGACCGGACCCGGATACCAATTTAACTAACCGGGCCGGGTCCCGGGTCATGATAATTTGACATTCCGGGTCCGGGTCAACCCGGGTCGACTCGGTTGAACAACCTTAGCGACATGATCACTCTTTAGCTTCTCGATTATTACCATTACAACATGGCATTGATTGGCATGTTGTTCATTGTCCACTGACGGAGTTAGTTCTTTCAGGAACTGCTTGAGAAGTTCTTTTTGTGCCAAGTTGCAAAATCAAGGTCAGCACACTTGACAAGCTCATTCATTGTTGTATAAGCACAAACCCTCAATCATGGATCACTACCACACTTCTTCAGAAACTCAAGAAACTGGGTTAAACGGATAGCTATGGCTGACGAGGGTCGCCCTTCATAGTGCTGGGCCAAAAGAAGGAGCGCCTCACATAAAAATGAAGCAAGATGTGCAATCTTACCTTCTTCTACACATTCCCACAGAAACTTGCTTTATTTTTTCATACTACTGAGATGAAAAGATACTGCTGGGCAAAGTTAGATTGTGTATAGAGTCTCGCCAAGTGATCACAAACCTCCTTCGCGATCTCATACTTAGCTAATTGAGCACCTATGGAATGACCAACTGAATTGTTGATCCAAGTGATAATCTTAGCATTCTCAGTTTCCCACTTATCCAACACATGTTAATAATCTGTTACCCCAATCATGGGATTTATACGAACATCAATAACATAACTTCACAAAGATTTGCCACGCAAAATTCTCATCCAATTGAACACTAGTGGACGGAAGGGAATCATCCTTACCACCCACTATGACTACAAAGCAAGCAATCCAAACGCACAAGAGCACACACCAATATTCGGAAGCACCAATTTGAAAAAATCACAACAATGGTCGAAACACACCAACGAAGCCGAAAAGACACAAACACCAATTCAACAATCCACAAATACCAACTCACAAGCCCAACAAGTCACAATTACACATATCCGAAGGCAAGAGAGAAAATAAGGCAAATATTAAAATTTAGGTAAAAAGGCTCAGGTCGAGCATATTTGGCCCGATAACTGAGCACCTATGGAATGACCAACCGAATTGTTGAACTAATGATTTGGATATTAGAATTATCAATTCATAATTTGGTTGTTGCACTTATTTAGATCATCGTCAAAAGATCATCTTGACCCATCAAAAATATCAACCGGTCAACTCATGGTCTCCTCCATAATAAATAGGGTATATACACCTTGTGGATGATGAGTACCGTGTTTTAGTGATGAAGAATTTTGACTTTTCTTTAGATGATTCTCAAAGGCCTCTAGGTCCTATATAGTTGGAGAAAGATTGGGTTTCTAATTAGTTCAATGTAGAAGACACCTGCCATGGGATTTCTAAGTTCAACCGCGCCATGCCTTTAAAAAAATCATGTCATCAACTTGCAGGCTCAATCTGTTGCTTTCAAAGGGAAACAGATGCGAGAATTGCAATTGAATCTCAATTCTTCAATTTATTTGCTGAATTTAGGGAGTTGTAATATTAGAAATTGAAGAAAAGATATATCAATGGAAATAGGAAAGGAAAGAAAACAAGAGAAAATACATAAGAAAAGGAAAAGACAAGAATGAATGGACCGTTGGATTTAATGTATTTCAATGGTCTAGATTGAGTAAAAACTTGAATTAAATTAAGTGAGTGTATTGAACCCTCCCAATATATAATAATTTGGATTTGGATTTGACCAAATAAAAAACATATTTTTGAGTTAACCTGGACATGCAATTATAAATAACGTCATCTTTCAAGCAAAAGAGTCACCTACCCTCACATGTATAACATGGTTAATGATCAAACACTGCTATTGCTTAGATAACACGGACGTCGATCCCAACAATCCGAACTGGAAACCGTTCATCAAAATGGAACTTCAAATTAGAAGAAAGATTCCTATCAATTTCCCCATCCCTGAAAATGCCCCTCCTCAGCAATGAACAAGCTCACAAACTCTCTTGCTACCACGTAGATTTTCGAGTATTTTGGCTTTCCAGAAGAATCTAAAGAAGTAGAGGTGATTAAAAAACAATGGTTCTCCTTGAATCCACATGGCACGTGTCGATTTCACAATAATTCACGTCAACTTTTTTTTTTAAAAAACTAGAGATGGTTATTAAATTAACCTTATTTAATTAGTCTTCTAACTTCATTACTCTAGATTATTATTCTTCTTTTTTTCATCTCATATACTCTTCTTCTTACTTTATCTTCTTTTTTCTAAAATCTTTTACCATTTTAATATATTTTATAAAAAAATATTTCATAATTAATATATACTATTGACCAAGATTTAACATTATTTTTTATTTTATTTATTTTCTTACATATATTATTTCCGCAATTCAACATGTTGCCTACTATTTTAAAATTGAATAAAAATTTGGGCATCGCCCGGAATGTTTTCTAGTTGTCATTAATTAGAAAAGGAAAGTACACATTTTTAATGAATAGTTTTATCTTCAATAACCACACAAAGGATAAAGTGTATACTTCCCTAAAAAGGAACCCGAGGAAATATTTTTTTCCAACCTTTTATTCTGAAGACAGCTTCGGTTAGACTCAAGACAGAAGCAGTCGAGATTTAGATTATACAACTGTGTTCGTTTGTACACAACAATTGTACTCCCTTGTTCATCTCAATCCCCAGGCCCCGACAAACTCCCCACTAGAATAAACTTGTCCTAAATTCGATTGTAAGAGAATAAACAGCACCAGATAAGGAGGAGTTCGTGAAGAAATGGGGGATATAATTGCTTGGTTACTATCCTTTTTCATGATCATAGCTGTTCTTGCCCTCGTTCTTTTTCAGGTGACTTATGAAATCGTTTTTGTCATTTGATTCTACGCTATTACGTTGGTCATTCAATTGGGTTGCTGAATTACTGTACTTTATGGTGTATTTGTTCATTTTAGGTGAGCCCAGAAAATTATTTCATTGATTGCTGTAGTTTGATTAGGGAGGTTGATAAACTACCCCGTTTTTTATTTGTTAATGGCCCTTCTTGAATAATTGTTTGGCGTTTCTGCAAGAATTATGATGATAGAGTTTAGAAAACATGGATTGGATATTTAATGGGGAAAATATCTGCCTGGTTGGAATGAGACCATAATCTTCAGCTGTAGTATTGAATTTCACTTTCCGTAAACACGGATTTTTAGTCCTAAAAATTGTTAAATACATGATTATATGTGCATGAGTTGTTGTGGTATTTGCTTGGTAGTCTTTTTTCATGGGGATGTTGTAAATTTCCTTTTTTCTTCTTATGTTTTCTTGATTTATATTGATATGTTTGGTTGTTTCTAAAAAATCTCTCTGTTTTTAATGTTGCAGCTAATGTGCTTAGCGGACCTTGAGTTTGATTACATAAATCCATTTGATTCTGCATCCAGAATAAACAGAATAGTTCTGCCAGAGTTTATAACCCAAGGAGTTCTGTGTCTTCTCCATCTCTTGACAGGACATTGGATTATGTTTATACTCTGCCTCCCGTACTTGTACTATGATGTCAAATTGTAAGTTTTCACATCCAGAGCTAGAGGGACGTTAATATCAAGCTGTAAAATGTAATTGTATCAAGCTGTTTGATGGTAAAATCTATTTTCGTATGCCATATTGTGCCAAATATATTGATAGCTTGAGATGTGGTGAAAGTTCTTTCATATCCATTTTCTACTTCGTAAAGGAAATCTTTTTATCTCAACAAATGGCGTCAGTTTATGATTTTACATTAACAAGAAATTTATCCATCAAGTGAAATGTTGCTTCTACTGTTTTTTGAAGACACCGGCTTTCCTATGTGATTGTTTGAATATCTTTAAAATTGTTGGCACTCAGAATATTTCAGTTATACCTTGCTATTCTTTCTACTTCTTTTCTCATTATAATTTAAAACTTGATAGTTTCTGTAGATAACTGATGTTAATGCATAACAGATATAATTCCCGCCGGCATTTAATGGATGTAACTGAGATTTTCAATCAGCTACCATGGGAGAAGAAGATACGCCTTTATAAGCTTGGATATCTTATTGTGCTTATGGCCTTCTCTATATTTTGGTATGGCCATGCTAACTGAGTTGATTCTGTCTGAAGCTTTTGCTAAGTTAATTTTACAATTTCAATTCCCATTGTTGTTTCCTTTTTAGGATGATTTGGACCATTGTTGAGGACGACGAATGAACAACAGGGAGGTAGCAATAGCATGACCTCCAAGTACGTTTCTATCCCTCATATTAACTTTGATTTCTTTCGAGTGTGTGTTCTGCACAATATTCTTGCCATTTCATATTTGAAACTTGAAAGACAAATTTTCAATCCATGCATCTCCTGGACACTTGTATTTGTCTTATGACATTTTAGATGGGTATGGTTGACTCATGGAAGATCAAAAGGTTTAGGCTGTACTAAAGCTTAAAGAATCTAGGTTCATATTTGTTTTGTGGTTCCCTTGTTAACACTCATCAGACCAAGACTTTGTTTCTTGAACTACTCTTTTTATGCTATCGGCAGTCATTGACATCTAGGCCTATGTGAATAGTGGATTTATCATTTTCGGTTGTGCTTAGCCAAAACATCTAGGAATGTTTGAATATTAGATTGTCAGCTTGTCAAAATGATAGCAAAAGAGGCACAATGTAGTAATATCTAAGGTTAGGGTCCCAAGAGAGTTTAGATATGCAGAAAGTAGTCAAGTATAACTTGACTTGGAGCTTTGTAAGCAGCTCTTGATAATAGGCTCGATCTAAACTATCAAATCACCATTCACCGGTCAGGAGAAATATTGTATTAAATTGAAATCTTTATACATGCTTTTATTTGATTGAGATTGAGATCCTTGAACAGAATTTATCAGTTCTGACTCTGTAAGTACTTTTATTTATTTATTTTATGATCTAGTTGTGCAAATGTTGTTCCTACTTCCTACATTCAGTCCATTTTCTCAATTTCGCAGGCTAGTGCTGGTTGAAGCCCGAGAAAATCTGTTGTAGCTCTATGCAGGATCTAATCTGCTAAGATTTAGGTAGAGTTTGTTGTATTTCAAGGATAAAGAACTTTTTCTTCTTCACAAGTTAGATCCTGCTACTGAACAGGTGACTTGTTTATTAGAGGGAAATTCTTGTGCTGATTGTAGAGCAATTTGCCATTTTCTCCAAGATCCTTTTGGTTTTGTCTGGTGATAATATTGAGTCAACTGAAGAAATCAGTTACAAAAACTGATGCAATTTTTTTTTGTATTTTATATCAAAATTGTAAATGAAGTATTTTATAAACAGATAGTTTTGCAGTGATCAACAAGAATTCTATAATGCTATAGTTTGTGCCCTCCAGTCTACCTCACCATTTCTCGGCTTTAACTGATGCCTTTGATTAGCACAGAAATGCATTTCAGTTGGAGCATTGGTTATTACAGAAAATGAAACTACTGTTAAGATTAACTCTTGTGCTGTGACTCTGGCAACCTTCGTCGCAATCTTGAATTGCCTCGAGAATTTGTTCAACTTATGAGCTAATCATGCTTGTTTCGAAACAGATTCATATGCAGATCCCGATGTGTTGCATCTAATGTCGAAATTTTGTTCAGTAGTTTACAAAAACACATCTGAGATAAAACATAAAATATCTGTATACATGTTATCTATATGATTTTTCATACAATCATTATTACAAAGCTGGTTCATATATCTAATGACAGTGTCACATATGTGTCTTCAAATTAGAGCATCCGAGCTCGACAACATGAGTGAGTCATCAGCAACTCAGCGAGTCATTGTGCGAGTCCTCCCTCCATTTCTTGTTGTTGACACCAATAAACTCTTCAATTCTCATGTACAAATCTATACCATCTAATCCACTATAACCATCATCATCTTCATCTTCATCTTCAACCTCAACCTCATGATCATTCATCACAACATCTTTTTCCTCATGTTCCCTTTCCATTTCTTCCTCCTGGTCAAGATACTCAACATGAGCTGATCCAGGAACAGAATCAACCATCCTCTCTTCTTCATCGATGATTTCATCGCTCTTGAAGTACAAATCAGAGCCATTTTCATAGTCAACATAAAACATGTCAGGGATAGTAGTATCATGGCCTCTGTTTAGGCCATATGAATCAGTAGATGGTGATGGTGACGACGATGGAGAAGCTAATTTAGAGAGATGTGCATAGAATCCTATCAGGACAACGACGAGAAGAGCGTTGAAAGTGAAGAATATGAGCAAAAAGCTAGGCTTTGCAGAGATGAAATTCTGGTACAAAACACTAAAAGTACTGTTACTGCTACTAGAGCTTAGCTGGTCAGGATTAATGGTGATTTTGGCTGTTTTGGAGATGGAGAAGAAGAAATCTCTTACTGGGAGATACATGATCAGAACTATTGGTGCAAACCTTCTTATTACAGTGCTGTTCTTGATCATCTCCATTGATTTCTTGATGAAAAATGTTTATTAAAAGTTGAAATCTGAGTCAAGTCAATAAATTTTATGAAGAGTGAGTTTGAAATATATAGGCTTCATCAAGATCAGATCAGAGTCAGGAGTGTGGAATTTGTTGTTAAAAATATATATATTTTTTGTCAAGATTTGTAATTGATGTGCAATATATGCTAAAATTGTTATTTTTTAATTGTAAGAGTTGGATGCTTACGTTGTACCTATGATGCAAGATGTCGTATTTCTTGCCTTCTTGGTATTTTTTTACAGTAAAAAATCTGGTAGCACTCTTGCATTTTTTTTATTTCCTTAGGCTACAAGAGTCTAAAATAATTTTCATCATTTATGAAAGAAACAAAATAATAAGAACAAACTTTTTTTTTTCCAGAAGAAACTAATATTATTTGACCACCAACGAGAAGTGAAATTGTTAGAGTAAATTCGAATTTTATATATACACTTTTATAAAAGATTTAAAATCCATCGATGAAAGTTTAAGACTCTTGTATGATAAAAAAAAGGACAAATTCTCCATCGAAATCTATCTCAATTGGTCTCACTGAATAATCATGCTTAATATTTAAAAAATCAATATTGAAAGTAAGAAGATCAGACATGAAAGTAAGAAGATCAGCAATAACACGTTGAATGATCATACTTAATATGTGAAAAGTCGGGTTTGAAAATGAGAATATCAAACCCTTGTTGAGAAGATCAACACATTTGCTTCTCAAAAATAATTGAACCTTTTAAAATAAAAAAGAATGTATATAAACTAATGATGCAACAAAATAATATGTACACCTTCAAAAATATTGGAACTTAATAATTTAGAGTTGTCCAATTCCCTGTCAAGTATACACGATAAGTTCTTGAAACATCAGAATTGTTTTATTAAAATAAAATGAACCTAACAATATTTTGAAACTAAAAACAACAATATTGTGAAATGCTATTTAAAAATGGTCGACAATAAGAATGACGTTCGCGTCTTTTGACTCAATAACAAATTAAGTTTAGTTAGTCTTTCTTTATTTGAAACAAGTTTAGTTAGTCAGATACTACAAATCTTGCACCTATTAATTAAGGTTATTTTGATTTCACATTAGGTCATCCAAATGGCAAATAATACTACGCCCTCCATAATTAACTACCGTCCAATTAACCTGACTAATTATAATAGTGTGTATGTTAGACCAAGAGAAAGATATAACATTGGATTTATTAGACTAATTAGAGTTATACGTCTTGGATTTATTCTTGTGAACTTAATTGTATTCGTCTCAGATTTCTTGACAATTAAGCTTTAAAGATCACACACTAGGCTAAATGTAGAGCCGTAGGTCTTGGATTTATTATTGTGAACTTTATTGCATTCGTCTCATATTATTGACAATTAAGTTTTAAAGACATCATTTTAGGCTAAATATAGAGTTGTAAGTCTTGGATTTATTATTGTGAACTTTATTGTATTCGTCTCATATTTCTGACAATTAAGTTTTAAAGATCATCATTTTAGGCTAAATATAGAGTTGTATGTCTTGGATTTATTCTTGTGAACTTTATTGTGTTCGTCTCAAATTATTAACAATTAAGTTTTAAATATCGTATTAGGTCATGTTTGCTTGAGTAGATTAGCTCAGTTCCGTTCAATTCAGTGAAAATATAATTTGTGGAATAACGGTCATACTAATTTTTTTTATATACATTAATTTTTACTTCGCGTCAGTTCAGCAAATAGGACGTGGCTGGTTTAAATGTCCCTACAGAATACTATGGTCAAGCCACCTTCGGATTAAATGAATGCCGCTACTGATTCTTCAGTTCTCTTCACAAATGGGAAATTTTCTGATAACTACCATAGAAAAACAATTCCAACTTGGTTGAGTAAACAGTTAAATAAAGCATTTGAATGTTAGATAAAACTCTTATCAAATGGCTAAATAAGGCACATCAGTAGAGAGTATCTGATAAGTAGCAGTACTAGAGCTAATGCTCCTAAAAAAACTAAAGCCAAATACTCCTACATACTTAAGTCATCATTAACCACCTCAACCTACATTAAAATGACCAGAAGTTCTGTCAAGGCTAAGGAGGCTCTACTGCCCCTGCAAGGGGACGTTGATGTCGGTATGCATATGCCTCGATTCCTCCACAGAAGCCATCCCGGTCCAATTACTCGTGGGCACAGGTGAGGAATGCATCATGCTGGGACTGGGATTACCTCCATTCATTCCATGAACATTGTTATTGTTCATGTGCTCAACGCCATTACCGGAATGGTGATGAGGTTGAGGCTGAGGAGGAGGAGCAGCAGTAGTAGCAGGAGCGGGAGCAGTTCCCGAAGCAGCTTTCTGTTCATACTTGTGCTTCTTCGGCTTCAGCTCATTGTAGTTGCTGGGAAGAAAGCTTCCCACAACAACCTGATGTAATGTGTTAAAAAGGAATCACTAGTTTGTGATGAAGTACAGAAATGCAAATGCCATGATGGAACATTAAATGTCCAATGCAACACAGTAAGTATTAAAGAGGAATCACTAGTAAGTGATGAAGTAAATTGGCATGATGCAACATTGAATGTTCTAAGCAACACAGTAAGTATTAAAATATGTAGGCACCTGAACAGGGCTGGCAGCTGTCAGTAGTCCAGCAAGTGTGCCGCCGAACACTCGTCGATCGGCACTGGCAAGAGAAATGCTCATGCCACCGCATCTTCCGGCTCGTGATCCTCCTATGTCCATAGGAGTGAAGGATCCAGATAGAGAGAGGATATCGAATCTCCCCTGTAACAAAATAAGACAAAGTAGAAATGAGCTTTCCAAACAGCCACAGTAAGCATATGTGACTTATGAAGGACAGAAGACGCTGAATCAACTGAACGAGTGAAGTTTAAAAAAATAAAAACATGATCAGAAAACCAGTCAGAAATTCATTTAACATATGGGAACGAGCATCGACGCAGAAGAAGACATTTTCCATCTAGAGAAAGGCCACACAGAAGGGAGGTTGTTTTTATTCCACTCTATCCTCACACGCCAAAAGGTCCAAACCCCCTATAATAAATTTCCGAGCAGATTGCATAGGATTAAAATTATGATATGAGTATTTAAAAGGTTCAGTACATTGTCCTGGATCAGCCACTACCAGTCTATTACCACATCAAAAGAATGGAAATGCAACTCCAGATAACTAACTTTTCATATTTCAGGAATGTTCAATATACATCAAATTTAGAAGGACTTCTAAAAACTATAATTTATATCCCCAATACATCATTATAAAAACATTTCTACAAGAAAAGGAGGAGGTTAACCTGATATGTCATTGTACCCCCCGACGAGTTTGGCTCCCGGAGAGTGACATTTGAGACCATGCCTGTAGCTGAGATAATACATATGGCACGAGGCCCTTGCTGACAGAATGAAATTATCTTCATTGAGACATCCTGAGCAGGAATGACAAAAGACATGGTTAAATCATTTTCAACATAATATATTCCTACAAGCTACAGATGACTCGAATAACCAAAGTTGTCAAACAAAGCAAGATCACTATTCAATTTTGTTCCCGACATATAAACTTATACTTACATTTTGCTACAAAACCATGATAAGAACCTACAGAACAGTTCATATGAGAAGAGCATTAGATTCATCAATAAACAGCCTTTTCACAGTCTAGAGATGGAACCAAGAGCTCTTGACTAATGAATATATTATTAATTATGGGGTAGGTCTACAATATAGATCAGCTAGGTCCCCTTATATGATTCATATCAATTAAACAATTGCCTAATATCATTCTTTCAAGAAATACCTCAAATTTCAAAAGGGGTCAGCTGGTATCGCCTGCCCTTATATAAAAGAAATTAATAAACCATAGATTTAGTGTCCAATTTAAGGATTCAGTCTTCTTTTTTACCAACATACCTCATCCGCATTGACGGTAATGATGTGGGGCAAGAAACCTCCACCTGTCATACTCGGTATAATATCACCTACAAGGAAAACAGCAATTACAAAATTAAGTACTGAAATTATATAAAGCAAAAAAGTTTGAAACTTCATTTGTTAAGGTTTTACAAGCAAACAAAAGATCTAAAATTTTGAACTCTCGAATCAGTCAGCATTCGTGAGAAAGAAACATTACCAATCAGACTGCACAAAAGCAGCTCAAAACACTAACTTTAAAACCCAAAAGGAAATGAAGTAATTCATTAAGAGTTAAGTTTGCCATGACTTCTAGGTAGAATCCAATAATAAAAGGTATTCATTAATATCTAATGCAACAGATATCAAACCATATAAACGTTAAAACATCGGTCCTTAACACTTAAGATTGTACAAGTAAACAAAAGACGCACTTAGGTTGCCATGAAACTTTGGTTGTACAAAAAGCACTCACTATAAAAGGCCTGGAAATAAAGTTCTAAACTTCATGAAAGAATCCAAACATGAAAGGCATCCATCAATATCTAATGCACCAGTCTCTCTAATACAGAGCTTGATTAAGGCATAGTCTTGCATTTTTCAAGAGTCAAATCACATTGTCCTTCTTGTATGCCTTAGGTTCAATAGTTTGAAGCCTGTCCAAGGAAACTTTATCGACACGAGGTGGAGGTGATTTTACTAGGAGCGTTTCTATGCTATTTCAATTTTTTAGGCTCCTTTTGTTTGGTAGGTACATAATTATAGAATAGCAATCCAAGACTAAATTTGGTCCTTTTATACAGTACTGCTATTGTTTGCTTACATTGTGTCTTTAAATAAAAACCTAATGCAAAATAAAGTTCTTCAAACATATCCAAGGAAAACCAACAAAAAATAACCACCAACATTTGGACATCTAGATCAAGTTTGCAACATGCAAACTATCAAACAACCAAACAAAAACCAACCATGATAATACCTGAGTCAGTGTTGTCAACCATTTTTGGTTTATGCTTCTTCTCTGTACTGAATGGCCTCCCACCACCACCACTCGAGGGATTCTCAGCCAGGTACCCAGTCATAGGACTAGCCGCAGATATTGGCATTGGAGAAAGGGGCCTTGGGCCCCCACTAGCCACATCAGCACCGTACTTCCTGGGTCTCCCTCTCTTCTTTTTCTCAGAAGAAGTGCTCAGTCCCTGATGAGGTTGAGGTACTGGAAGAGGCTCAGAGGAGTGACTCTCATTTCTGGGAGCCACCATATAGTTCGATGGGGCCTCAGATGAAATGATGACTCCTGTTCCTTCGCGAGAATCCATTTCTCCGTGGAATCTACAAAATCAGATAACCAAAATCTCTAACAAGAATCATAAGCAGGACAAATCTAAACAGGATCTAGAAATAGGGACAAACAGTTCTTTTCATCCACCTTACATGCACCAAAAGATTCCGAAAACAGGACTACTGGTTAAAATTAATGGGTAAAGACACAAGGCATTCAAAAAGCAGCATGAAAACAAACATTTCAAAGCATCAAATCACTAAAAGTATCATCAACCTTACATGCACCTGAAGGATTACAAAATTAGGACACTTCAAACAAATTAAGGACTAAAGCGAATCCAAAAATCATTAAAAATAGCCAGTTCAAATAGATCAAAGTAACATACTTCTACTCTCGTTGTCAGAAATCAAACTCTGGCACTGGAAGTAATCATTCCACACAAATAGCTTCTCCATCACAGAAAAATGACAAAATCTCACATAAAGCATAACTTTCCATAAATAGACAAACGAGTCATTTCATTTCAACATTAGGCAGCTTTTGCATCTTGCACAATCTAAAATCATATGAACAAACAAACAAGTAAAGAAACAAACAAGCAAAATTCAGAAGAAAACAAATCAACACACTTACACTTCCTAGGAACCTTCTTGCAACTGCTCCCCTCAGAAAATGGCAAGAACAGGAAAAATCCAAAGTGTCCCAATTTCCAAGTGAGTGAGAAAGAGGACTGAACTAAGCCCGAAACTGGTTTTCAGACCAATAAATAGCAGTATTCCGGCTGAAAACCACTTTGAGGGGGTTTTTTAAAAGTGGTTTTTGGACTGGTGGAAATGAAGAAAACAAGACGGTAAATTTATGCTGTGGGGAAAGAGAGAAAAAGTAGCCTTGGTATATTTAAAGAATTCAAGGGATTATTTAAAAGGAAAAAGAAATCTTTTACAATAAATTAATAATCAATGTTTGAGATTTATTGGTAACCCCAAGAAATTGAACTTTGATTAAGGAAAAAAGTTGAAATCCGGTTAGGAGGGAATTGGGATTGAAAATTTAAAATTTTGAAAATATTTGCAAAATGGTGGAGAAGGGGTAAAATTGGTACTCCCGGTTCATATTTAAATTGTACAAAAATCTTTATATCACTCATTTATTCACAATGAATCTATTGTGATCATATATAATAATATTTATATATAGTATAGTTATGTTATTTTTTTATGAATTGAACTTAAGTAATGTAAAATGTATCAGAAACAAATTAATGTGTCAAATATTTGGTATTGAACTAAATTGAGTTGAACTTAAACAAATTAATTGAATTGATAATAGATATATTGTAAAATTTTGATATCAAATAGTGTTGAGATAGGTAATATAGTCGGGGAACTGAACTGAATTGTCAAATCTTATTTCTTGTTAAATTAAACTGAATTAAAGTGAAATTCATGTATTGAAAAAAAGAATCAGTGAAATTCATGTATTAAAAAAAGAATCAGTATAACCTGAATTTCATCAAATTTCATTTTCATTTTTACTGAACTGAACCGAATTAAACTGAAATGAAATGAATGGTATGGTAGTAAATAATTATAATTAATGTAATTTGTGAGAGAAAAAGGAGTGGCATCTTTTTGGAGAGCGAAATAAATGATTTACTATTTGCGGGAAAAATGTTTTGAAAATTGGGTTTTTGGTAACTGTGGTGGGGACCAGCTGTAGGGTTGGAATGGTCAACATCGGTTTTTTCTCACGGCTGACCTGCTATTGTCCTTTTCGCTTCGCATCTGGTAATCTACTAATCTTCATATGTCATGTCACTACGTCTAATTTTAAAATTATTAAATCTAATACACCATTATTGTTGCATATTTTCACCATTCCATGATCAAAATAAAAGATCAATTATGGAATGGATTTTGAAGTTTACTACTTCGGAAATGTAATCAATTTATTTATTCAGAGGGCGTAGGTTTTTAGTGTTTGACATCAGTGTCATCAAGTACCGAAAAAATATTTTTGGTGTTTCACATGCATTCAAAACTACACTGAAATCAATTAATTTAAAAGTAAAGAATTTTTAGTCCCTCAACTATTTTCTTTTAATCACCGAAACTTCTTATATTGATCCAAAAATTGAGTAAAAAGTAGTGAAGTACAGATGGTGAGAGAGCCAGAGAAACGATAGCAACAATAAGTCATATTGGAGAAAATGATCGATCTTTTATCTCAAGCATAAGAGCAACTCCTAAAGGCTTGCTAAAGTTTTTTACAAAATAGAGAATTAAACCAAAAAAAGTTCTATGATATTTTCCCTCAACTCCAACAGATTTTCTATTTTAGAGATTTCCAAAATCTAATTTCTCTTTCTCTAAAAGCTATTAAAATCTTTACTATACAAATGTTGTTGGACTTGATCTAATTTATTCACATTTTTTATCATTTTGAAACTACTTTTTCGTGTCTCTAAGAAAACTCCTACGATGAAATACAACTATCATCCAGTTAAATTCTTTTTTATATTCTAAATATGTTGTAAAATAGCAAATAAGTATATTTGACACATTAGGCACAAGTACAGAAAACAAAATCCATTTTTTCCGTGAACAACAAAATCCATACTACTCTTGTTGAAAGCCATATCACCCACGTGGACGCATGCAAAGTAAGGCCAAGACCCGTGCTGATAGAATGGGAAATCTGCTTTTCTCCACCGAAACAAATAATACTAATGTTCTTAGCAAATTATGTCCATATCAATAAACGATGCAATGAACATGCTGATGCATAAAGGGGCAATGTTTTATTAACATGACAAATATGAGGTGCTCTTTGCAATTCATTCACTCTTCCTAAAAACATCTTCAGAATTGCAGACTCAAGAAAGTGTCAAGGAGCCTATGTCCATTGTGCTGTTAAAGTGATCCCAAGAAGGGAACAAATCAGAGAACATACCAAGGTTATAGGCTATACAAGTGGTTCAACTTCAATCCAAGCAAAACGACACGCTAAATCTCTACTTCAAACCTCTCTGCCAGTGAGCCTACATGAAACTCAGAAAGCTTGAAAACCAGCTCTCCTCTCTTCAAAGGAGCACTCCAGCTGCCCCGGAGGAGAAATGTAGTATGATGTAGCAGGAGTTATAGCAACATTCATGGCGGCAGAGACCGTCGGAGGAGTGGTAGGCATTGGAATTGGCAGCTTCTTTGGGGTTTCATTCTCATCCCAGCCGAGAACTCTCTTCGTTGGAGTTGACACTTGAGTAGCTTTGTTGATGGAATATCTATCCGTTGATTCAGGATGAGCATTAGCAGAGTTGACAGTGCATGAGAAAGAAGATAGAGGGGAAAGGGGCTTCCTTGTCGGCTTGGATTCCGATGCCTTGCAGGAAGGCTTCTTTGGTTTGATCCCCTCTCTCTTTCCTAGTGGATTTCACAGAAAGTCAATTTACAATGTCAGTATAAACTGAGGAAAAACAATCCAAACACAAATATTTTAACATTTTAAAACTTCTCTAAAGAAGTGGAAATTTGTTCTTGCAAGGTTATATAGTGCTTGTGAAAACAGTAGAGTTGATGGCAAGGATTTCGATGTAAAAGTCGTGTTGGAGCATGAAACCAGACTAATTCTACATTTCAAAATAGGACACGTAATCAAGGTCAGAGGGATACTTTGTCTACTGGATTGAAAGTACCTGAGGATAAAGTTGCACTTTTGTTTTGAGGAATGTTTCTCAAGTTCTGCTGCTTCAAGTAGCTGGCACCCCTATTGTGACTGTGAGAAGAGAGGGTAGATACATCTGGGAGGGAATTCTGAAGCATCATTCCTCCAATTGAATACCTCTTGCTATTTGCACCACCAGGACAGATAGAGTTCTTCCTTGCACTATTTGCAGGGCTAGGTTTCGATCCGAAGCGTGCTTCTTGCTCAACCATCATCTGCCCTTGAAGCCTTTTCTGGTCCTATACAGATAATTACAATGCATGGTCGGTCATTAACAGATAAACAGATCAAAACTAATGGCATGTTTGCCAAGAAAATGGCATACCCTTTCCCTTTGTCGTTCTTGCTCCTTCTCCTGCTGTAAGATGCGATACTGATCAAGCATGCCAAGAAGGCGAACCTGACCAAAGAAAACAAGCACAAGCTAATCATAAATAACTAGGATACACAGGAATGACTTGTAAATTTGTCATAGTGCTGGTGTTTTACCCCATCATACAGAAACTCAGTTCCTCTTTGTTTTTCCCAAGCTTTGGTTTTTGAAGTCAACACTTCTACCATTGCTGCACAAAGATCAAAAACTTTATAATAAAAATTCTTTTAACAAAACATCACAAGAAAATTGCAGTAGTCATATTATCGAGGACTTGTAGAAGATGAGTGCAAAAGTGAGTGAGGTGATCTCAATTAGGAGCTACTGAGGATTTTTAGATTACTTACGTGGAATTTTATTAACGAGAGCTCGAGCTTTCTCAGCCCGCTTCAACAACATATGTGTACCCCTCTTAGCATTATAGCGATTATCATCCTGCAAACAGCTCTTTTAGCATAGCAACAGAAAGAATAAGAGAAATTGATGCAGATAAGCTTAAGGACCAACCCTGCTGTACTCTTCTAGCCAGGACTCTTCTTCACATGCCGTTAGCCACTTCTCAATCTTTTCAAGGATTTCTTTCCGGCTAAAAGCTTCCTCTTTCACCTGAGAAATCTGAAGCTCAATTTGTTCCAGCAGATAACAAGGATCAACAGCTCCTGAAAAAGGAGGATATTATTACAGAACTGGCTACAAGTTCTAGAAAACATTGATGAGATAAACCAGTAATGCAGGAAATAAATTATAGAAAAGCTCCATTCTAAGAAGTAATACAATTCATTTTGGTTGTAGAAAGTATGACACAAACTCTACATAACAACTACCTTACCGGATTCAATTTTTTCCACAGAAAAATCTATGGGGCTATGGGCATCAACTACCATGTGAGCTTCCTTGCACAATTTCTCTAGTTGCAATTTCTTCTTCAGGAGAACATCCTTAATTTTGCTTGATTTCATATCCTGCAGCCTTGACACTTCATCTTCAGCCTAGAACAAAAAAATCAAATATCATATTTTCAATTTATCATCGGACAATCATTTTTAGATTAAATGATCTACCAGCATAAACCTCCCAAAAACCTTTGTTATTAAGTAAAAGCAGAAAACATACATATTGAATGAAATCCAAGGAGAGAGTGTTAGGCTCTGTTAATTCATCCTCAGAAGCTGCAATATTTCGAGTAACATTCTGGAACCTTCGTTGCTCCTCAGCCGGTGTATCCATTAAACACCAAAGCTCTAACATGGTAGCAGCAAGATCTTGAAGCTGAAAAAACAGGATCTCTCAGCAGGAGAAATAGAAAAGATACAATACTAAACATGGGTTCATATATGAAGTAAAAGGGGCAGACCTTTTGCATCCTTTGTGTCTTGAGATCTTTAAGTCCGCGAATAGTGATGGACAATTTCTCAATTGTGTCAAGGCTGATACTTCTAGAGCCAGAAGAATCACCAAGTGCGGTGTGAATATCAGTAACTGTGAGTTTAAAGTCCAAACCAAGAGCCAGGCACAGTGAATCAAGTGTGTTCAAATGATTCACCACTTGCTTCAGACGTTTGCTCTGCACAACATTTTAGCACATACATTAGTAAAGGACAAGGTTCGAATGAAATGCAAGGATGCCAGGATGTATGCATTATGTGTCCATTTTATTAACATTTGCTCATCGCTCAAAGGATATTTTACAATTCACTCAGTTAAAACACCCAAAAGTTGATAGCCGTGTAAAGAGATATCAAAGAGGAGCATGTAAACTGCAGAAAACAAATAACAAGACAAGAAATGGCAAATGATGAAACCTTCTCCACTTCTAAATCATGCAACTGAATCTTTAAATCTTCTAGCTTTTTGAATGACAAATCACTTTCATCAATGAGTGCCACGGACTGTTTTTCTGGATAAAGCTCCTTTAAGATACAATTGATCTGCTCGAGAACATCAACAAAAAGATTCATTCTGTCCTTTTTCTTCTTTCGCATCTCTTCCAGCTGAGATCTAACCGTCTGAAGTTCCAGTTTCAGACTACCAGAGTTCTGCATGAAATTGACATAAATGCACATTACAGATGATAACGCCATTATAATGCTATACAAAGAAATTCTGGGGTAATAGTTCGTTCCAGCAACCAACCTGTCGAATAGGCACTGGCCGTTCTCCTAACGCTGCACATGTAAATGCAAGTTCTGATTCAGAATCAGCAACCGCTTGACGCATTTGAGCCCGGCACTGACTTGCTTGGTCAACCTTTTTCCTGTACAGCTGCATGCATTCCTGCTCTAGCTCAAAAATCATTCTGTCCCTCTCAGTCTCAGGCTCTCCAATTTCATCCCATATTTTCTGAATTCCCGGATTCATAACAAAGAATAGAAGGTCAAGAAAAACCAAACACATAAACCAAACTATGCATTAAGAGACATCATAACCAAGAAGTAGTTTAAACTCAAACCTTTAACTCGGACAAGAGGATTCCACAAGTTGTCTCCATCTGCAAATATTAGGCAAACTAGTAACTAAATAAACACAGTAGATTCTCCATGAAAAGCTAAAACTGAAATTGTAACCTGAATCATATCTCAATGAGATTGCTGAGGAAACACTTGTTTTATAAATTCAACACCGAAAGTACAAGAAATTTAAAGTAAAAAAAAGGAAAATTCTACAAGCACACACAAAAGTTTACTAAAGCCTTGTCTTCCTTTTCTACATATAAAAACCTCCTAAAAAATCAAAGGAAAACTGTAAATCAAGGTAAAATCGATGCACTTCAATTCAAGCGAATTCAAGTCAAAATCCGTACAGAAAACGAACAAATGAACCACTAGAGTTCAAAAAAAGGGGAGAATTTTCTTACAAATCAAACGCGAAAAGAAAACTGTAAATCAAGTGATAACAGTTAAATTCAATCCTTGAACAGAAAACGAGCAAATGAACCGGAGAGTTTAAACAAAAAGGAAGAAAAACAACTAACCGGCGGAAGCTGATCGATCGCCGGGCGGCGGCGGTATCTCCGGCGAGGGTATGGATTTTCTTCGCGCAGCGAGAGCAATTAATCGGATGGATGATAAATCCCGTGCGGAATCGGTTGCCGGGGAGTTATATAGAGAAGGAGCATTAAAGGAAGGAGCAAAAAGAAGGGCATGCGTTACGTTCTGTACGAATTTTGAAATGCGAAATTTAAAGTCGATTACTAATAATTAGCGTGGATCTTTTCTGTAGAGCGTCGTTCGGTTTTAATGATGAATGGGCGGGACGAGTGGGTTTTTTTTCAAAAAGCGGAGGCGCTGCCACAAAAAGGGAAAGGAAAGCGTGGTGGATAAGGTAGCGATTTCTTCTATTTTTGGTGGTTGCTGGTTTCGAATTGTGATGATGATTTTGTTCCATAAAACGTGGATTCTTTCATCTTTAAGTGCCTCATGTAATTCTTTCTTTTTATCAGTAAATTTTTAGAATCATTTTGTTGAGGTGGATATCGTCCATCAATACTACAATTTGATACGTTCTAAAATTTGAGAAGAAAATTCTGCCAGAGACAAATATAATTGCCAGGGAACACAAATGATGAAATGATTGAGATCATTAGCTTATCCGAAACTCGTTAAGATACAAACAACACCTGATCTTATTGCACAGATATCTACCAAGTAACCAGACTGAAAGAATGATAATTCACCATACTGGTGTCTGGCGACCTTGATGGCCGAAAACATTAAAGACCGTTGTATAGGTTGTAAACCTTCACTTTAAAGGAGCTGCAACCAGAGCAACGACCATTGAAACACACCATATCAACAGGATATACTCATTTCAACATAATCTTATCAACCTCAAATCCGGAATTTTACAAGTATATGCACTACCTTACATTGCAATGAGAACAAAAATTTATCAATGCACCGACCAACAGTGCAATAGCCTTTTGAGCTAAGCAAAAACAGTATTTGGCCGAAGAAGATCACCAGTTACAACTGAAGCTGCAGACATTAGGTACTCATCAGAAATAACATGTGGAGTTGCCAGTAGAGAAATTGACACCTATAGACCAAAAGATCATAAAATCAAGACAAACGTACCCTAAGTCCCTGACCTAACATCATTCACCCAAAAATAAGGAGGGAAGGTTAAAGAAGAAGACACACCTTTCTTGATGAATGCTCACAAAACTAAATGAACTGGATCTAATTACTGAGATTTAAACTCAACGTTCATTAAACAACAAACTTGAGTAAGAACCCCACACGCATCAAACAACAAACTTGAGTAAGAATCTCACAGACATCAAACAAATTTCACCCCTTTGTATACATAGTTCAAATAGCAACATAATGGCATAGCAAATGAAACCTTTATTCAGAGGAAGATCTATTGATCAGTGAAGTTATATAATAATAACAGAAAGATACCCACCTGAGTTACAGGTTTCACCGAGAACAATACATCAACTCTGATGCATAATGACAGTAAATAAGCGTGAGAGCTAGAATATGCTCGTACTCCAGTAGCCAGTAGGTGTGGATATCAAGACAATTCTAAAATTATCTCCAAGCACAAAACTCATAGTCTCACGACAAATAGTAGCATGGAAATCAGAACCGAATTACTAACTCATGACTTGCTTCTAGAACAGTCTTACATCAAGGAGCATGCCAAAACAAAATCTATCAAGTAAGTGTAGATAAGGAAAGAACAAATATATTTGACCAGGTTTGGACACACATTTTATCCCAGCTCATTTTACACATTCTCTTCCCTTCGCGTTTACAATAGAACTCCAAATAATCTTTTTCATATAATCAATTCATATTTTTAAGACTAATCCAAAACATAATATGAAGCCACACTTGGTTAGCAACTTACCGTACCTTAATACTCCTTAGTTTTGTTTTAACTTCTATATTTTCTAGATGCGACAGCCTAAATTAATCAAAGGCAGGCAAAAAGAAAGGAAGAAAAAAAAACGTGAACAAAAGCATTCAGCATAAACAGTGTAAATCTCTAGTCTTATAATCCAGATTTATAAGAAATGAACCTAAAAATTAATCCATTGACAGCCTTAGAAGCTAGAAACATAGCCAACATCCAATAGGATAATCTAGTTTTCTGGTTCTGAAAGAGCATAAAGGGTGATTGGTGCCAATAAGAGCTTCAGTTTTCTGCATTCAGACTTCATAAATGAAAAATGGTATTTAACTTATCCCACAGATATCTCATAGTCTCAATCTTCGTCAAAGTTTACAATGAGTTTCATGGTGCTGACACTAGAAAAAGTAAAAGGCTCAAGAGGGAAAAGAATAGCTGGAATATTTGTCAACACTACTCCATCAATGATTCTTCAGCTGGCACCATACCAAGGTAGCATTTCTATTGAGGTGCCATAGAAAAATATGTAAAACACATACACAACAATTAACTCCGCAAGCACCCAAATTGCTAACTATCTAAGTGATAACACTATGTAACCACACAATGGAGCATCTAAATACAACATGAATAAAATATACTGTACAAATACTAAATAGCCTTGATAGCTAGTTTCAAGTCTGACTTGATTCCACAACTATTAATAACAGGAAGTATAAAATCTCTCAGGGGAACGGCAATAAATGATTAGATGCCTAAATTACATTAGTTACAAGAGAACCAAATTCTAAATTGAACAACAATATTTGTTAAAAGAGGGGATACAATGCACCAAAAACACTTCGGCAACACATGTTGTATCTAAGATACCAAGGAGTATTAATCAAGCTATAAAAAAGATAGATCCAACACAGCCACCAACAATATGTCCAGTGAAAGCACAGGCCAAATTAAATGATGACATAGTAAGTAATAAGTTCAAGTGAAGCTAAGTTCATATTTAAGGCCCAAGTCTAAAAAAAACTTGAGGCCAAGTTAAGACAGTCATGAAGGTATGTGCAAAGAAGCCTAATGGCTATACTTTACAGAATTACACAAAGCACAGACCTAGAAAGCTGCGGGAGGGCTTCAATCTGCTGTCTACACAACTGTACAACCCACTTCCAATGTTGAGATGGATGAATGTCACCCAACAGCTCAGAATCAATTTGGAGTGAGTTTCACCAGCTGAATGAATTATTATTCTACACAATACCCCCATGCCTGAATTCACCATCGCCACAATCTGCACTGGAGTCTAAGCCACAAGGAGAATCGAACCATTTCGGATTTTCAGGAAATATGTTGTCCATCGGAAGACCAGCAAGACTTTCAGGATCTATATTAAATGTCTCATCATGCCTTAGGCGCTTAGTCATTTTGGAATCGCCACAGTCCAGTATACTCTTCTCATCAAATTCGCCTGGGTTTAACCACTTTTCTGCTTTACAGGAATCACTGAGTAGATCCTTCTCGACTCGAGAAGCAGTCCTCATCCCTTCCCAAGTAACAACTCGAGGAGCAGTCCTCATCTGATCCCAAGTAACAACATCACCAAGTGTTCTCCCAAAACTGTCACCATCATCATCAAGCAGATCAACATCTTTCCCATCCCCATAAAGCCTTTGGTGATGATGATCAGGCCACCCCACCAGATCATTCTCACCCACCAGCAAATCATCAGAATCCTGCTTCTCCTGGAGTAAGTCCATTGTCTTTGGGCCATATTCTCCAATATTTTTCAACTTATGCACCATCTCATACAAATCACGCGAAACAGATGATAACAACTCGGATGGAATTTTCACAATTTTTCCCTCGAGCAAAGCAGCCTCATTCCTCAATTCTTGAACTTGCTGTAAAACTGAGTGTTGCAGATCATGATTGTGCTTGCGCAAGAACCCAAAAGTCTCATTCTCTGCTTCTTCATTCATCTCATTGACCACATCTTGCTCCATCATAACTCCTCCTTTGTGCCCAACAACCCGGTGCATTATCCTTGCATTCCCATCAAGTGGTCCTGGCTCATGTCCTGAATGCTTAGCATACAACTTAAACACAGCCGTTCCCTCCTCCTCATAGACAAATGTCTTATCCTTCTCGTTATAATTAGAAATCGGCACAATAGCCCTTATGCGAAACCCACATCCACACCTCTTAGAGGCATAAGGCTCACGCTTCAATATCCTAGATTTCTTTGAGGATGCCGGCTCACCCGCCCTGTGACACGCATAATCCTTCACTTCTGCCATAAATGGTTTATACCTAATATACTTCTGTCTTATACACAACACAACTTTATGTTTTGCGGCTAGCTGTTGCAGCTTGGTCGGGACTTCCTTAGCCGACACCTCAAACGACTCTGTGTACTCAAACCTACGCCTCTTGGTACGCGGTGCGCACCCTGATGACTCATCGGAGCAAATGGGGCAATCAGACACGCAACTTCTAATAAAACTTTCAGGAATTCCATAAAACTTAGCACCTACAGTCCACATTTGCTTTATTCTCTCGACAGTTTCTTTCACTCCTAGGTGTCTATAAATATCTTCACCATGAAAGCTCATAACTATATCCTGCCACTGGTCAACATACGGAACGAACTGATTGCAATTATTCTTGAAGCACAGAAACTCATTACCGTCTACACTGTTGACATGGATGCTGAGCTTGTCCTGGATGCGCTTCCAGGCAGTGAGGTAAGCCGTATCCTCGTTCCGGTCCTTCCAGACGGCGCGCCAGCTGGTGAGCACGGCTTCGGGAGTGGCTGCCCGGATCTCCTCCGGCGTGGCGGGGCGGCCCTCGCGGAGGCACTGCAGCATCAGAAAATGGGACTCTTTATTGAAAGTGTAGAATTGGGAAGACATGTGCGCCTCTGGGCTAATGTACATCTCGGGGATGCGCCTCGCCTTGCTGCTGCTAGGGGCGTTAGGGTTAGGGTTTTGAGTGAACACCATTTCCGGCGGAGGCGCCTGCGGGAGTAGGGTTTGCTGATTTGGGGGAAGCTCAGCGTCGGATGAGGTGTGGCTGACGTCATCCTCGTCGTCGTCGCGGAAGATTGAAAGGTCGGTGAAGAAGCGGTCGTCGTCGGCGCCGTCGAATACCAGGTGGTGCTCCCGGGAGTCGCCGCCGTGGTGGATGACCATGTGCGGTGGGGCCAGGAGGGAGCCTCCGCCGCCGATATGGAACAGTTCGCCGCCTTCTAATTTCCCCGGATTCATATCCCAGGCAACGGCGGCGGCGGTGTTTGGAGCAGAGCAGAGCACTCAGTGCGTGACTGTGTGTGAGAGAGAAGTCAATTGAATTCAAATCAAGTCCATGTGGGGGAAATCCGTGGGGCAGAAGGTGAAAGCTTTCGATTTGGGAAATAAATTCAAAATGAAGTTTCAAATCGGAACAAAAATGGGAGATGTTTTGGGGATTATATTAATGGCGGATGTTGAGTCTCTGTCGGAAAGTGATGATGGTGCGTGAAAGCTCTACAGTGTTCAGTGTGTGTCTGTGTGAAAGAGAGAGAGAGAGAAGAGGAAGAAGGAGAGTTTTCTTTTCTTTTTCTTTCTTCTTCTTCGGCTTAAAAAATAAAAATAAAAATAAAATTAAACGTTTATTCTTTTCGGAAACTGACTGACCGAAAAGAGCGCAGGAGTTGTACATAGTGTTTGACTCAGGTCCCTACCTCAAAAACTGTCTGCATTTTCCTGGCTGACTTGTGTAGCCTGGTGGATAATTATCTAACTTTGAATGTGCTTATAGTTTGGACTTTCGGTTTTAAGGACTTATGAGGAGTTAGGTGCTAACTACCATCTATTTTTGAATTTTTTTTCCATAGATTTTAGACCATATATAAATAATCTATCATCTTAATCTAATTTCCAAATAGCAATATGTTGTGTGTTTTTGTGGGTGATGGATGTGGTTTTAATGTTGGATGGTGCTCATTTGAGATACATCGTTATGGTACTTGGAAGAAAGATTGGTTTTTAGACTCCTTTTCATAGGTTTGTACTGCACACTAATAGTGGTTTTCCCTAAATTACGCGACTTGTTTATATGAGTACAATTTTTCATCGTATGTTGTTTTATTCGAGGGGGTTCAGTTTCAGTGCATGTCAGTGGGCTAAGTTGGACCTGGCAACGTGTCGAATTTGCTACATGGATTTAAAGTGTTTGTGTAACTCTTGTTGGCATACAGTTCAGTTGAGCTTAATAGGTGAACTATTTTGTATTGATCAGTGTTTGCGTAGTGTTGATGAGTGTTGTGATGTGTTAAAGGCAGAAATTGTTAGTATGTTGTTGAAAATGATGGCACGTGCATAGGGTTTGTAGATTTTTGAAAGTGGGCATATGCCCTTACACAACGACCGAATCTAATACAGGATCCTATATACTTTATATTAATCTAATCCTCCTCTAGCCTACTATATTGATCCAGTATGTCGAGTAGCCCCCGTCCTTACCTTAATTTAAGTGGGGCAAGGATCTCACTTACACCCACTGATGCACCGATGCACTTCGTACACCAGTTGATGCAGATCCAGTGACTCACTTGAGTACGCCTCTTGCAAATGGAGGGGATAGAGACTTACTTGTAAGATGCGCTTAGTGTTTGTAGATAGATTGCACACCTTAATTGTTAGATGTTTTGATTTCGATCTGAATGTACACATGGTAGTTTTACTCTGTATATATATTTGTATGGATCATGATTTTATTTTTCAAGATGTTTCCCATTTGGAGAACAAAAATTGTGCTCTAGCTAGATTGATTGGTGTTGCAGTTTTAATAGATCAATGTCCGATATAGAAATTTGATGCAAGACGCGCTTCTCACAACCAGACTATTAGTATATGACTGCGAGTTAATATCTTATAATTACCTTTTTTATGACCCTTGAAATCTACAATTATACAAACTCCATCAGCTTATAGGACATGTAATTTAGTTGGATCAAATATGAATTCCACTCAGCCTTTATTTGAAATAATCTATCTATAATCTATCTAATCATTAAAGTTATAAGATATTGAATTCCTTAAAAACCCTGTCACATAGACGGTTTGATTTCATACAAAAAGCATATCTAGAATTCATGCATATATAGGATCAATCCAACACCTTTCACAATGGCGGTTGTTGTTCTTTCCTCCATTGACATTGATCACATTATATATACCTCAGGAAGAACAAGAAGAAGAGAAAGCACCATTATCTTTTTTTTACGACGGAACAGGCCACGTCCGGCAAACCGGACAACTGGGCGTCTTCCGCAGCCACAGATCGATGCAGGCGGCGTGGAAGCTGTGGTTGCAGATCGGCAGCAGCCTGCACTCTTCTCGCTCCTTGAAATTCTCCAAGCACACCGCGCAATCGGTGTTCGCCGACCCTTTTCCCGTCCCATCCTTGCTGTACCGGAACAGGGGAAGTTTCTGGAAGTCGCTGCTGCGCAGAGCTCCGCCGCCGCTTTCATCCGCCAGCTGGGGCTCGCCGGCCGCCTGATTGGCGGCGGAGTTCTGGCGGGAGTATCTGTAGAGAACGATGACGTGAACGGCGATGAGCAAGACGCCGATCAAGCACAAGATGCCGGAGGTTACTAGCTGCATGATCACCACCATTTCTGTAAACGCTTCAAACAAATGCAAGATGGAAAACTGAACATTATATCACGTATAAGTTTTGGTTAATTAATTTGGGGCTGTTTTGTTTTGTTCTGGCAAGTGGCAAGCTATATCATGAATACCAACGGGAAAATCTTGTTGCATTGTTCTAAGTTGTAACGAAGGAGAAAGCAACTTTTACCAAAGGCCAAAGCTTGACAATTGGTTTCGATGGATTTGTTAGTTGGCATGTTCACATTTTTCGGATTTGTGGGTTGGAGGAGTTGGACCAAAATATTATGAGAAATCTATTCATGGGAAAGTTACGTGTAAATACCCCATTTTTCTAACTTATGATTTTTTTAAAAACTGAATTGAAATGAACTAAAAATTAATTTTTTAAATATGAATTAATTAATTTGATTTTATCAAATTATTGTACTAAATTAAATTGAACTGAATTAATTTACAGATAAATTTAAGTATGCAGGCCTTATAATTGGTTAGGAGATTAAACTATGAATGTGTAACAATAATCTGAAGGAGCCAGGGGCACAACAGTCTTTTCCCTGAGTCAATGAGCTAAGATGCTCTGCTTGACTTTCTGTTAGAGCTAGCACGTGATCAGCCAGCTAAGAGATAGAGGATGAGGATATATACAGGCAAAGGGCGTGTGGACAAGGCATGAATGAAATCAGAATTGTCTTGTAGTCATTTCCATAGCTATATTCTCTCTCCTGTTCATCTTTTCCCTTTAGCTTTTCTTCTGTAATTTCCTCAGCTTTTTAGCTACAATTACTAAATAGTATTAGCATTTTACTGTACTTGTTACAAGTGGTATCAGAGCTCATCTATCCTCGGATCAGATGGCAGAAACTCGAATGAAATCCCTGGAGAACATCGTGAAGGATATGGAAGGGAAGGTCGGAGACCTGACGGCTAAGTTTGACGGCGTCTCCTTGGATCTGAAGAACTTCACAACAGAGATGCGATTAGGCTCCACGGAGATGAAGAATCACGCTGCTGAGCAGCGAGAGCAGATGGATCTCGTGGTGAGGGAGATGCAACGGCAACTTCATCAACAGCAATTGGAAGCAGCTAAGAGCACGAGCGAAACGAATCGTATGTTCCAACTGCTGATGCAGAGATCTCCGATTTTCACCGGCGAACGCGCGGAGAGCTCCACCGCCGGAGCTGCAGCTGGTCTCGGATTCAACCCCGCGGCACAGAAAACTAATCTCCAGTCAGTAGGCTCCGACGAAGATTCACCTGTCGAATCGGAGAGCACGGATTGGAGGCCGAGCTACGGTGTTTTCACGAAGGATGATTGGCGAGCTGGTCTAGAGCGATGCTCAATAGATGAGCAGAAGATCACTTCCGCTGGTGTCAGTGGCGACACGTACCACTTCGCGCCACCGACGCAGCAATTTCAATTCATGCCGGAAGTTACTGGAGGTTTCAATAATCGTTTCGGTGAAGAGGCGAGTCCGTTCTATAAGTTGTCGAGAGATAACCGCCACGGCGAGTCATGGTTTCAACACCACCGTCACGGAGAAGCGGGACTTCTGCACAGTGACTCACCAAGGCAGCCACCGCAATTCACGCCGGAGCTCCTTGGTCATTTCGGCAATCGCGGAGAATTCGATTTCACGAACCGACCGGAGTGGAGGCAATACTATAACTGTGGTGATCCTGGAGTATTGATTCGAGGAATACCGGAGCATCACCAGAGAGAAAATGAGCACCCGGTGATGGAGCGAGAACGCGGAACGCGACCTATGACGATGCAACATTCGAACTGGCAGAGCTACGAGACTTCGGTGGAGGAGTCGACGAGTGCATTTACCTCCGGCCAGCGACACCGTTTCACAACGGAAGTCGTCCCAAAGCTTCAAGAATGGTGTGAAGTTGCCTCAGAGTGCCATCAAACAAAGGAGCACCCAAGTAGCTCTTCACCTGTTATAAGTTCAAATGCATCGAAAATGTCAGAGAGCAATACATATGTTTGGGATGAGGAAAAGTTCAAGGCCGATCGGGATCAGATTCTTCAGGAGTTTGGAGAGGAGATTAGAGAGAGCAACAGTAAATTTCAAGCATCCATTAAGAACGTAATTAAAGCATCACAGAAGATAGTGAACTCTCCAATTTTGAGGACTCCTAATGAGGTATCATCTGAAACATTTCCTGAAATTAGGAATAGGATTTTTGTTAGTCCTTTGATGAATGTAGATTCAGAAATGGTTATTCCTTGTGTTGATGATTTAGAGCTCCTTGATAAAAAGGCCATTCTGAAATTACAAGATGATGAACCTGTTAGTTGGAATGCTTTAGTTTCTGGTGGTGATAGTGTGGAAAATTTTGAGTCTCTTATGTGTTTTGATCCTGGAATCATTGGGGATGATCAGGATGTTATAGTTTTAAGTGATGAGCCTGTGAAATGCTCAGGACAGTTACGTGGTTTGATAAATGCTAAGGATGTCCTAACTGAAATCATGAATTCCAGCATTCACTGTCCAGTCCCGAAAGGTGAAAGCATCTTAAATGAATTCATGGATGGAAATTTAGAGAGCAGTGATGAAGGTTTGAGGTCAGTGAAGGGTCTATATAAAGTAGAGAAGGTGAAGAACAATGTTGATAGTATCGAGCATATTTACAAGAGCTTTGACCCCGGAATTTCTGACAGTGTTTTTGGAAGTTTAGAGAGTGATGTTTTGAAGCAGTCTAAGGATGATAAGGAACTGGGAGCTAATGAGGAATGGATTGAATCTATCCAATGCTATGATCCTGGTATTTTTGAAAACTTTCTTGAATATTTTGAGGGGGTTTTCAGTGTTGAAATGGCTGCAACTAGGGAGTACAGTGACATGGAAGTGAATTCTGGTAATAAGATTGAGTTAGCACTGTTTTTGGATGAGGGTCATAGACAACAGAAGGGATATGTAAATTCTGAGCAGTGTGGGAAGCTGATTATTAGAAGGTGTTTAGCTGATGCTATTTGGTGCTTTGATCCTGGAATTTTCGCGATTGGTCTTCACGGTTTTAACAGTGATTTCAGTGAACAAACAACTGCCACTAGTGCTCACTATGGCAATCTTTGCAAGGAATTTCAGTTAAAAGCTGCAGTTCAGAGCTCGCATTTGGCACTTGAAGCAGTCTCTTCCATTTTGATTTCCAGCTTGAGGTCAAGCTTAAAATTAAGAGAAGGGGAATGTCTGGAGTATGAATTTACTGCTGGGTTGTATGAGTTTACTGCTGGTTTCACGAGGAATGGAATATATGCCAAGGAACCGGCATTTAAGAAACAACAGAGTTATTCTCGCTATCAGCAGAAAACCGGTCTTTTAGCTGAAATGTATATTTTGAAAACTGAAATGGCAGGAATGGAAGGAACTGATCTAGACCTAGTGCAGAATTTCAAGGTGGGAACTTCTCACAACATAGTGCTGGTTTATGATTTTAAATTGGTTGAATATCTGGTGCGGAAGAATGAGTTTGTAACTGGTGAAGTTGGTAATTTTATGAACTCTTATTCTGGGAACAAGATTACTGGTGCCTGGAGATCAAATGGAGAAAATTGTTCTTGCTGAAGGAGTGGATTTTCAAAGGTGGTACTGTCATGTTAAAGGCTGAAGCTGGTGTGAGGGAAGATTCCCATGGAGAATCAGTCTCTGTTGCTGGGCGCCAACTTTTCATGCTTTTCCATGAAGAATTAGTTGTTGACTTTGTTCATGGCTCGTTATCATGCAAAAAAGGAAATGCTGAGGCATAATTTTGTGGCACTTATAATGTCATTATTCTTGACATTTAAAGCCTTTGTCTGCCATGTTGGTGTGATGAGTACTGGAAATTTATACAAATGGCTCAGAGATGATCATTCTCAAGCTTGAGGACGAACTGGCTACTATATTCAAAGGAGGTACAAACTGGAAACAAGAAGAATTATTCCAGTTTGAGTTCTTGGCACCACACATTGCAGCTCAAGTGGAAGAAGCAACACACAGTGAGTCAGCTTCTGTCAAGCAGCGATTTCTGCAGTTTTATTCCCATTTTCCGTGCTTGAGGTCAAGCACAATTTCAGCAGGAGGGATTGTAACAATAATCTGAAGGAGCCAGGGGCACATCAGTCTTTTCCCTGAGTCAATGAGCTAAGATGCTCTGCTTGACTTTCTGTTAGAGCTAGCACGTGATCAGCCAGCTAAGAGATAGAGGATGAGGATATATACAGGCAAAGGGCGTGTGGACAAGGCATGAATGAAATCAGAATTGTCTTGTAGTCATTTCCATAGCTATATTCTCTCTCCTGTTCATCTTTTCCCTTTAGCTTTTCTTCTGTAATTTCCTCAGCTTTTTAGCTACAATTACTAAATAGTATTAGCATTTTACTGTACTTGTTACAGAATGGTGAAGAGATATGGACCGGATGATAATAGTGAAAAATTTTATTTTTGATATACCTTCAAGTCTGTTTCAATATTTATTATTGAATTGATATTTTGAAAATTGATTTTTATTTAATTAGAATACGGTCATAGTCTTAAATGTTGAGAAATTAATCCATTCGCACAGCTCAAATTAATAATAAAGAAATGCATTAACGTAATTTAATGGAACAAATTTATCCGCCTCAAATATGTATTGAATTTTTCAGACTAAATGATCATCTCATAATCACACCAATTGCCGACAACATTGAATTTGCTCTCAACTGCATTTATCCACTTTATAAATCCAATTAATTAGAATGGAATATCAAACCGTACAAGTCGGATTAGTGATGCTGATCTACTTCCTGGTGCTGATCAACACCAGTAACAAATCAAACCGGTTTGCAGGAACCGGGTCAGACTAGCCACAAACCGGTTTTGCACAATTTTCAGCTACATCGATCATACAATTATCATGGATTTATTTAATAATTATTATAGTTATACTAACATTTACAAATGTAAAGTGCGTTGAAAACTCCGCACTTGGATTAATGTTTCTGTTCTCTTACTCAGATTGTACAAATTAACAAGGTCAAAAAAAATTACTACCTTATTCTACCACATGTCATATATAAATTGTTGGTATCACCGGAAAATGTTGGTATCTCAGATGCTCATTTTAACTTGGAAACGTTGTCATATGGCCAACAAACAATCACAAAATGTTCAAATACTATAATTAAACCACAAAATAAAGTCACTAGCTAAGTGCAAAAGCCACTCCTATATATCTCCGGCAGCACATTAACAACCATGGATTTGTTCCGAAACAAAGCTAGCTTAACGGGGACTGCCGGAGGAATGTTAACGTGGACGGACATCCATAGGAGAGAAGTCGGTGGTGGAGTAGGAGGCGACGACAATATAATTTTCAAGGGTGAATTTGGAAAAGGACCGATTCCATGGGGACGTCGTCGTGATGAATTTCTTGGTGGTTTCCGACCACTCTCTTCATTAGAAAGGTCCTTATTTCCAGATCTCAGGTACGTAATACATAACAAGGTTAATATAAAATTATTAATATTAGTTATTTTATGAATTCAGGAGGATATTATAATTTTCATGTGTAGGAATCATGTAAGTTCTCCATCATCGGCAACCAGTGGCGAAGAGCAGACTAGTAAAGCAGCTCAAATGACAATATTTTATGGTGGAAATGTCAATGTGTACAATAATATATCCAATGATAAGGTATTTTACTGCTTGATGTCCACTTTTTTTTTAAACACAATATGTTTAAAAAAATCTACACTAATTCTTACATACTTAATCAAGTAAATTCTTTAGATCAAATGTCAATATATTTATAAATTTAAGGAGAGCATACAATAAAATAACAACTGCAAATAAATTTACATAAATACTATTTGAAGGTCCACATTGCTCATGCAGGTTCATATTTTACTTGTGAATGACTGGTGTACCTTTAAATGATGAAATACTGTATCATTTTCCTCTAAGGGTATATAAAGTAAAATACATATATGCATAAGTAATATGGATTTGCACACAGTAATCCACTAAATTTATTAGTGTAATTATTATTATATCATTTTTTTCATCTCAACAAAAAAAAAATTGGCTGAATAATAATAATCCATTTTTTTCATCTCAATATAATAATCCATTGTTTATGATAAATTGGTAATGTTATAAGTCTTGTCTTATTAGAGGTCCTAAGTTCGATTCTTGCTGGAGACAAGTGGAGGGGTGAAATTTTATTGGGGTACATTTGGATTATTACCTAATTTTTTTAAAACTATAAATCTTGTCTTAGTTGTTAAATTTAAATTTTATATCTGAATTATGCTCATGCTTTGAATAAACTGCACAATTAGTACACATTGAGTCCCTTTTCTTTTCTTTTTTGGATTTTCATGAACCATGCATTACACAACAAGTGCACATTCTTATATAGTTGTTACAATTTTGGGCATAATAGGCTCATGCAATTATGGTGTTAGCCAGCCAACATTCATCTCCTTCAAGTGAACCTTCTTCTGTACAATATCATGAGCCAAGAAAACTAGATTTCTCAGTGGTAGTACGAAGAAGAGAATTAAACTTCACACCCAAAACTTCGATTCCGATGTCATTACTTGAAGAAGACAGTATCACAAAAGGTAATTTTCACTACTTTTTGTATTTGCAAACATGTTTTTAACCTTACAGTACAGATGTACTCATATACTATCCTAAACTTTTTAGATGTATCAATTCCGATGGCGAGACAACAGTCTATAAAACGTTTCTTGGAAAAACGTCGTGACAGGTTCATTACTTTTTACTTGCTAATAAATTACTTATCATAAATGTATGAACTATAATTCTTAATGCTTAATGAGATCTTTAAATATTTGTGCAGGGTGTCAAAACAATTTCCTTATGGTAAGAGTTGATGGAGACGCAAGGCGTATGTTCTAATATCATCATTTCATGCTCCAATTTTTATATGTAGCTGGAGATAGCTCTGGGAGATGGTAAAATTCCATAAAAGAAATGGAGAATGTAGATTATTAATATAATTATATAAAATTAAATATTGTTAATCGAACTGTACATTTTAATAGAATATTCAATTATTACTCGCTCACGCAGAAAATACAGGGTATTAAATGTCGTTTGAGTCGACAAGATACACAGAACACGACGCCTGACATGCCTAGTAAAGGAAATGAGGGTATCGTATGTTAAGTCGACGTGACATGCGATGTAAAGTGTGATATGCCTGAAAAAAGACAAACTAGAATATCATATGTATAGTTAGTATGATATACAATGCAACACATGACACCTAAAAACAGTGAGAGACACAGGATAATAATTCATGTCACAAACGTTTTTCAATAAAAGGGAGTGACTATAAACGACATTATTTTAGAATTGAACTTGTTACTATAAAGAAGAAAAATATAAAACTAGATAAAGATATAAATATCATGAGAATTGTATGAAAATTCATGCTTTTGTTGTGCAAAGTCACACGAATAATAACTCAAATACTGCTACTACTTTGCAACCAAAATCTCATTAATGGCAAGTTAAAGCTCAACGCCAGAATAACAATTAACAAGGTCAACACCGACCATTCAATCTCACAACCGACAATCTAAAGTTACTGACGACTAGTTGTTCCACCAGATATCTAGATTATTTTTTATTTTTGAATTAGGAAGTTCAATTGTTGAATCTGGAAATCCAGATTCTTAAAACCACAACAAATTATAAAAAGTAACCAACGCAATAGCAGTAACACTCTAAATTAATATTTTTTATATGCCCTCCTTATTTTTATAAATGTATTAATATTTTAAGTTACTTGATAAAGTATCTAAGAATTAGACTACATTAAGTATTTAAGAATTTAAAGACATAAATATAAATTAAGATACAAACGGACTGCTTCAAACATTTTCTAAAAAGATAATTGAACTACTTTAGTGATATTTTATTACATCAATTTTGTCCTAACCTACTTCAAAAGAGAATCTTAATTTGTTCCTTTTTCCCGGTAAAAAGAAAATGAAAAGTGAATAAAGGTAATCACCTATCCGGATCTCAAAACGATTTCCCATAATCGTCACTTACGAGATTCAATGTTTTGCCCAAAAGCGCGACACAGGATCACGACTCCACCTAGTTTCAAAATTTCAACCATCTCCAATAAAAACACCAAGACTCAAGTCAACCAACATTTCCAGTGAGCTTCAAACTCCCCGGCGCCACCGCCTCCACCACCACACAAACCACACACTTTTCCCTCCACTGCTCACCGCAGTACTCTCCAATGGCGTACATGCAAACGAGCCGTGCAGATTCAGACTCAAATATCAAGATACCGGAGAGGCCACCTGTACTCAAGAGATCAAAGACTATAACCGACGAAGCTGCCGCGACGGCGCACTTTCCCGGTCCTCTCTTCCCCGCCGTCCGCCGTGTGGCTAGTTCACCTTCACAATTCGACCGCCTCTCGGAATCTTCGACCTCCACCTCCACCTCCTCTTCCACCGGCGGAGGCTCGAGCTTCTCCGATCACACCTTCAACTTAGCGGATCGCGACTACGTTTACCCGTCCTTCCTAGGCCCTTACGCCACTCGGAGTAGAGCTACTGTGAAGTCTCCGTCTAGGTCTCCGGTGAATGAGCCCACTCTGAGTCGAAATGCTTCACTGCCTTCTAACTTAACTGTGGATGTTAGCCGTCCGAAGCTGGAATCAGTCCGGAAGATCGGCGCCGCTATTCCACCTCGGCCGGGGAAGCTCAAGCAGGATGTCAGGCCAAAAATGGCGAAGCTAAAAGGCGAGATGGAATTGAATTCTCTGTCACTTCAAGTCCAGGCTAATTCGTCATTGTCCGGTGTGTCAAATTCTTCATCGAATTCGTTCTCTGCTCGAAATCCTCATGGACTTGGAAGTTCTTGGATTGTTAACTTGGTTAGTATTCAGAGTTTTTTTAATTTATTTGTCAGGATCATCGTTTAACAGACTCCAATTACATTGTGCCATGTTATCTGTTACCTATTCATAAGATCAAATATTTCATGAATTGATACAATTAATTAATAACCTAGCAGCATTTTAATGGTGGAGGATCATTTCATTTATCTTTTGATAATTGATGAAAATAGTGAAATGATAGCCATTTTGTGAAGTACTGATGTGGCATAAATGCAAAGACAAATGTATCTATTCTGCACTTCGTAGGAGGGTGTGTTTATGATAGGCATATTTTTTCTAGTTTTATATGTATCTGGGTTTAGCCAGTGTTGATGTTTACTACTGCTATATTTCTGAAAGATTCTTTAATATTGTTGATGCAGCTTACATTTATTTGTACATTGTCCACATGCTGTGCGATTTACTTGCAACATAAAGTAGGGAAGCTTCAGGTTCGTGTCCATCTTCAGTTAATACTTAAAAATTATCCTTTTTTTAGGTTTTGATGAGAGGGAGACATTTTCTTGCAGGAAGACAATGATAAACTTCGTAGAATTTGTAACCCTTATGGTGGCGAAAACTTCGACCTATTGGAACTGGGAAATGGGATTTCGTATTCTTTTTTCGGTAGTACAGACAGTAGAAAGATAGCCCTTTATACTGTTGTGTGTACTCTGGTCACACCGTTCGCCATTTACAGATGTCTTGATTATGCTCCGCAAATCAAGAACCTATCCAATAGGACGAAAGATAACAAGGAAGGGGTCCCAATGAAGAAAAGAATTGCTTATTCAGTAGACGTTTGCTTTTCTGTTTATCCTTATGCAAAGCTACTCGCCCTTCTCTTTGCCACTCTTTTTCTCATTGGATTTGGGGGCTTGGCATTGTATGCTGTTAGTGATGGCAGCTTTAGTGAAGCTCTTTGGCTCTCTTGGAGTTTTGTGGCGGACTCTGGAAATCATGCTGAAACTGTTGGGACTGGGCCAAGGATAGTTTCAGTTTCTATAAGTTCTGGAGGCATGCTTATATTTGCCATGATGCTAGGGCTTGTTTCAGATGCTATCTCAGAAAAGGTAGATTCGTTGCGGAAAGGGAAGAGCGAGGTCATCGAAAACAATCACATACTTATTCTTGGATGGAGTGATAAATTGGTAATTCAGCATTTAACTATCCACTAGAGATTGTCATTGTCTATACATTATTGTGTCCAGGTTTTCTCTCAGATAATTTATTGTTCTGTTCTATTTTGTTAGAGGTAGTATTTGCTATGTTTGTGTGTAAGTATTGAAATTTCTAGAATTAGGTTTATGATGGTCCATTACCCTTCCCATTTTTACATTGGCCTGAACTTAGAATTACACTTTTATGTAAAACTTGAGCTATTGGTAGTCCTATCAAGTCACTTGCTAATAACTTCATGTTCTGTCATTAACTTCTGGTTGAAGAGCTATTTAAAGCTTATTCATAATCGATAGCGGCTACATACATTTTCTTTCTCCTGAATTGTAATAAGATATGTATGATATTTGAAATACCTATAGGTGATTGATAAATTCTGATATGCTTTGTGTTTTTCCTTCTCTTTTCAAGTTAGTTGTAAAAGAGTTTAGTGATGTTCTGCTTAGTTAAATTGTACCTTGGCAGGCATCATTGCTCTTGTATTGTAATTTGGCAAATTAGTCCACATTGTAGCCAATCTAAAACATATAACGTTGAGAATTGGTTATCATTCACAGGGTTCTCTTCTGAAGCAACTAGCAATTGCTAATAAGAGCATTGGTGGAGGTGTTGTTGTTGTTCTTGCCGAAAGAGACAAGGAGGAAATGGAGATGGAAATAGCTAAGCTTGAGTTTGATTTCATGGGTACGTCAGTTATTTGCAGAAGTGGCAGCCCTCTTATACTTGCTGATTTGAAAAAGGTAAATTTTTTGTCATTTATGCACTAAGAAAGTCCACTCACCATTTAAATCAACTGTTCCACGGAGCTGGTCCATGAGAAAGTATTTATTTTCTTGTGTTTGCAGGTTTCGGTCTCAAAGGCTCGTGCGATTATTGTCTTGGCAACTGATGAGAATGCTGATCAGGTTCTTTGATTTGTTGAATTAACAAAAACTTATTTTTCTACCCTCTAGATGTCTCATATGTTGCTTTTGTGTCTGCATTTCTTATCAGAGTGATGCCCGGGCCTTGAGGGTTGTGCTTAGCCTTGCAGGAGTAAGAGAGGGATTGAAGGGTCATGTTGTCGTCGAAATGAGTGATCTTGACAATGAACCTTTAGTAAAACTGGTTGGGGGAGAATTGATTGAAACAGTTGTTGCACATGATGTTATTGGAAGGTTGATGATACAGTGTGCTCTACAGCCTGGCCTTGCACAGGTGAGTTGGGGCATTTGTATTATTGAATGTCATGGAAGCATAACAATCTAGAGATACCTTGGTGTATGATTCAAGTCTCCTTGTCGGCTTGTTGCCTCATTTTCTCGGAGTAAATTATCGTACTTAAGCTTGTGTTTGTTAGCTTAATGTGTTTAAGGTTACTTTGATGTGTCAAGCACTTCAGTTCAGTGAGCCTCATTGCATACTAAATCATTATAAGCTTAAAATCTGAAACTAAACCTGCTGTTGAGTGTGATGAAAAAATTCATTGCCTTATATGTGATCTCATCATTTTAGAGAGAATCATACACTTTTTTTCAATAGTCTTCTCTAAGTTTTAGGCATGTATTCTGGTTCTGATGGCTGTTGCCATCATCTTAGAGTATACAGGCGCGGATCATTTTTGCATTCTCATTATTCTTTTTCATTGAATTTTGGCAGATATGGGAAGACATTCTAGGGTTCGAAAATGCAGAGTTTTATATTAAACGGTGGCCACAACTTGATGGTCTGCAATTTCATGATGTACTAATATCATTTCCTGATGCAATTCCTTGTGGAGTCAAGGTTGCTGCAGAGGGGGGTAGGATAATCATGAATCCAGATAATAAATATTTATTAAAAGAAGGTGATGAGATTCTTGTCATAGCTGAAGATGATGACACATACGCCCCTGGATCTTTACCAGAGGTTCTATTTCTGCTCTGCTCAATGTCAACTGAAGCTACTGTTTCAATTTTATATCCTTTTATTTTGTTTTCAAAACGCCTTTTTCTTTTCCTCTTTGCGTACCTGAATAATTGTCAGCAACATTTCTTGTCTAAGACTTTCTTTAGTAGAAACTTTGTATGTAAAAAAAAAAATCTTTCTTATTCTTGATTCTTCAATGTACAATGGTTTGGCTGATGTGATGATAGATAGAATAGAATCTGAAAGTTGTAGATATATGGTGATAGCGGCAAAGGGTTATGATGTGAAACATATATGAGTTAGTACTTTTGTTGAATGCTTGATGAGACATTCATTCCATAATGTTGTAAAATCATGTATCAATTCTGGTTCCATATATTTGAACTCCCCATTCCATGCATGAACAATAACAGCCAAAAAGAAAACGCAACAATCTTTTGGTAGTACATATGTTTGAGCACAAGTGGATGACTTCACTGCCCTCTTTGTTCTTACTCTCAGCAGCTCTTATCTCTTTGTATATTTCCTATAGGTACGCGAGGGTCGCTGTCCAAGAATAATTGATCCTCCAAAATATCCAGAAAAAATACTTTTTTGTGGCTGGCGGCGTGACATAGATGATATGATTATGGTAAATGATACACATATGAATGTTTTCTGTCTTTGTTTTTGGATTTTGGGGCCTTTCTCTTTACTACTTTACATGTATTTTGACTTTCTGGTTTTCTGAAGACCATGAGAGTCGAATAAGTTTGGTCATTGTTTGCCCTTTGCTATATGTAGGTATTGGAGGCATTCCTTGCTCCAGGATCAGAATTGTGGATGTTTAATGAGGTTGCTGAGAAAGATAGAGAAAAGAAGTTAACAGATGGTGGTCTTGATATTTTAGGGTTGGAGAACATCAAACTTGTCCACCGTGAAGGAAACGCTGTCATCAGACGTCATCTGGAAAGTCTTCCTCTGGAGACATTTGATTCTGTGAGCTCTAGTCTTCTGACATCTTGTTCTTTGATTGAAATTCCTCTTCAATATGTTTTTCCCAAAGAAAATTACAGTATAAGTTATGCCCATAAATGTTATGCAAGATTTTTTGTTTGGCAAAAAAGAGAGTTGATGTTTCATCTTCAGCATTATGTAGTTCACTAACTCTGTGGCTACAGATATTGATTCTTGCAGATGAATCTGTGGAAGATTCTATTGTCACCTCAGATTCTCGATCTCTTGCTACCCTTCTCCTTATCCGAGACATTCAGGTCATTGCTACCACCTTGTTTGTATAGTGTCAATTTCATGTATGAGAGATGTTACTTTTGTTCATTGCTATGTGGTTCATGAGGTAAAATGATATTGGTCCACATATATCGTCCTCAAACATGTTGAGAACGGTTTTTACCAGTTCAGTTTATAAGCATGTAGCTGTTACACTGTGAATGATTTCAAATATTCTTGTGATGGCCATATGTGCAAATGTCTTGAATGTCTTTCTTAGTAGGTGTATGGTTTGAATTCATAAATGGATCATGATGACTGAAAGAACCACTTCTTATGCTACTTTTGCAGTCAAAGCGTCTTCCATATAAAGATGCAAAATCCCTACCCTTAAGGACTTCTGGATTCTCTCAGAGCTCATGGATTCGTGAAATGCAGCAAGCATCAGACAAATCAATAATCATCAGTGAGATATTGGATTCTAGGACTAGGAACCTTGTCTCAGTTTCCAGAATAAGTGATTATGTGCTATCAAATGAGCTGGTAAGTATGGCTCTGGCCATGGTAGCTGAAGATAAACAAATCAACCGTGTACTGGAAGAGCTCTTTGCTGAAGAGGTATGGTTCATGATTTCCGTAGTTACTACAAAGTGATTGACAATTTCTTTCGTATGCTATTAAGTTATTTGTTCTTTTGCTTATAACTATACATAAAAGTTATGAAATCTTATTCACCACATGAACACACAGGGAAATGAACTGTGCATCAAGCCAGCGGAATCCTATCTTTATGATCAGGAAGAACTCTGCTTTTACGATATAATGAGGCGGGGGCGTCAAAGGCAGGAAATCGTGATCGGTTATCGCCTAGCAACAGTGGAATGTGCTGTTATGAACCCAGCAGACAAGTCAAAACCACAAAAATGGTCCCTTGATGATGTTTTCATTGTTATTTCTTCAGGTGATTAACAACCCTTTGCCATCTGCACAAGTAATATCATCAGTCAGATAGTGACTGAAGGCTGAAGGTGAGATAGGCACTTAGTTTATCAGATTCAAGCTATTCTTCTGGTCATGCTATCAAGGCATTAGATGAGTACAGAATACTGATCCTTATAGTTTGTCTATATGATTGCACTGACTTTACTCTATCAAGAAAGGTGCCAGACCAGTCGATTTTCGGTGTTCTCTTGAGCTGTTTTTTTATTGCTCAGTTGAGAACTATAGTTCTAACATGAGGAGTAGGAAGAAATTAAGAATCCAAGCCGAGCCGAGCAAGACTTGGGACACTGATTCTTCTCTTCGATCGGAAATTGCGATTCCTCGGAGCATTCTTGGCTGTTAATCCTGTTGTGTCTGGTGGTTTTAGATGCAATGTTGCTGTGTAATCTGTTTTGATAAGCTATCAATGGTTGTTGGTTAGAAAATGTTAGCTAGCTGGCCTTTTTTTAATGTACTCAACTAGAATACCTTTACATATATTAAATTATTTTTTATGAAATTAAAGTAAGCCATCTTATTCACACCTGATCAAGAAATTAAGACGCAATAATATGATAAGCTATTTTACGTGTACCATTTTTTAATCTCTAGAAGTGTCCAAGGAAGTATGGACAGATATTAGTTACGTACTTATAAGAACTAAGGTGGCTGGTGGTTTTTAGTAAACCAAATGGACCGAAATGATGATCACCATTAATTAATCAAAATTCATGATTTGACAGTGATATGGTAGATTACTAAGATTAGTAGGATTGATTAGGTACAATGCAAAGTACTAACCACTAATTTGTCCATTGATACTCACTAGTCACTGCACTGAGTTGGTCCAACTTAATAAAAGTGATTATGGAGTATGAAATGATTACGGTACAATGTTCATCAGCAATATTAATGAGATCATTGAGACGTGAGTAACATTATATGTTTACTTGGTTGGTTTATGTATTTTTATTATTTGCTAGTACTTTTGTTTGTTGGAAAAAATAATAATTATATACTCGTAAGTCATCACTTAAAAGCGTGAAAGATAATTTTTCAATTAAGACTTGGTATATGTGAATGATCATGCTTAATTAATATGTAAAAGATCAATATATACAGACATGAAAGTAATAGATCAATAGTAACATACAGAATAATCATGTTTAATGAGTAAAAAATCAGATTTAAAAGTGAGAGGATCAACATTTACCCATGTCTCAATTATGACCTTAAACAAATAATTGCTACATAAGACGTTCTGTTGTGCATAGCTCGCTAACAAACAATGAAAGTTGATATAAATGATTTTAGGTCAATAGAAAGTTAAAAAGAATACTTTCTAATTCACTTGTTTTATCGTAGGTTGGAGCCACAAATTTTCACTGTCACGTCAATTAATTTTCACCGCATCTTGCGTTCCCGTGTTTATAAGCAGTTCTGCGTATCACTTGTGTATGGAAAGTGACGGACCATTTGGCATTTTTGGGATATGTAGGAAAATATAAACTCTGTTTCATAAATTAAGAAGAAAAACACACCATTACAAAATAGAACAGCGTTCACACATGCAATCATGCATGCACAACTTTCATACTCCCTCCGTCCCAACCAAAACTTCTTACTTTCCTTTTTGGTCCGTCCCAACCAAAACTTCTTACTTTCATTTTTTCCTTTTTTGGCAAAAAAATAACTACAAAAAGACAAACATACCCTTAATGAATTCTTACAAACAACCATAAACATAAGTGATATTCCATTTATACCCCTTCAAACTCCACTTATAAGATATAAAATGCATTTTTCTTAAAATCCGAGCCAAAGTCAACTAAGAAGTTTTGGTTGGGACGGAGGGAGTACAATTTAATCTTACAAAATAAATAATCCAATTTGAAGTTCCTCATCCAAATATATATTTTCTGAATATTATCATCATCAGAAGATCAAAACGAGATGTTTATCATATCCAATGCTAAATTCTCCATCATTATTGCCTCAACTTCTCCACTGCAGTAAGGCACACTATTGTATCCTGCATCACCAATAACTTGCATTAGTCACTAATCAAACAGCTACTCAAAACACACGTTCTAAAAATAAAAACATCTTGTTTTACAATCATTTTGTTCTCATCATTACATAATATGATTATCAAGTTATATATAGGTAAAAAATAAGGTGTTTATTTCATACATGACCAATATTTGACCATATGAGGACACTATAATCAATTCAAATCTAATTTGGTCCTGCAAAGTGTATGCATGCTGGTCTTGCATGGAGCAACACCCTAAAATAATTGTTATCATCGAATCAGACATATCAGATTGTCTCAGTAAAACTGGTAAAGCTTACCAAAGAGGGATGACTTGGAGGAGGCAGAGGTGGATCTTGGGAGCTTCTTGATAGGGCAGGAAGAGATGGGAAGAACAGGGAGATTTTGGCAGTTGCAGATTTCAATCATGTAGCCATCAGGATCATGGAAGAACATTTGGTCAACTGTGATTCCTCCCTCCTTGACCAATGCTGTCACATACTCCATCTTCATATCCTCCAATTTCTGGATCACCACTTCCATGTTTGTGCATTGGAATGATATGTGGTTGTCCTTTGGGTTAATTACCTTTTTGCCCTTTGAGTTTGGTAAATCTTCAACCTCAAGCAAGTGGATACCCACTCCATGATTGAACAACCTGCACAACAGTAAGATTAATTGGTTCATCACTTCACTCATCTACTTGAAACATAGGATAGAAATCATATAAATAGGAGGAAAAGTCAAGAACTACCCTTTTTATAGCCCTACTTGAAACCATACCTAAATTTTATGTTTTTGAAGATATAATTGATTAATCCCAATTGACACTTAAATATTTGTGTTTGAGAAGATTTTTCTTTTTGGGTGTGAATTTATTCCTCATTTATTTAGGCTGGTGAATGTGGATCCCACATCATTTCTACTGCTGTCTACTTAGTTCCATAGGATATATATATGGACAAACAAAAGAACATAAACTTAAATTTTCTTGAATGAAAGTTAGGTGAAAGGTGTGCATGTATTAACATGAAAAACATGATGCTAAACTGCTGATTGTACAATCTTTATGGTAAAACCGGTTCAAAACAACAGTTTAATTACTTTTATTTGAGTTTTCAGAAGTTCAAAAACATAAACCAAATGATAAGTCTTTTGTGAAACAGTTTTACGATGAGGTAGATTGATATATGTTGATGATACGGCGATGTTCACATAAAAAATGAGACAACCTCATCATATTATCTAGCAACATCAAGCTGCCTTAACGCGACATCATACAAGTGTTTGTGAACAAACATATCCAAAGTGTGAAACTGTATGATCAATCTCCTCCAAAAACTCAAGAAAATATAAACATTCAAGAAATAACTCAAAGTTCTGGTGCATTATATTAAAGTTAAACGTGATTTCAAAACAACTTATATCACAAGTGAAGGATTTCTTATGAAAGTGGAAGGGAAAAACACGCAGAAAACGTACGTACCAAGCTCCTTCGAAGTCGAAAGAAGATGGCCTTTTGATGAGCACAAAGCCAAGAACATCTTCATAAAACCTCACAGATCTCTGCACAGATTTCACCACAAAAGAAACATGGTTCAGTGCCAGCAATGGGAGCTGGCCGTGGTCTGCTATGGAAGACGACGACGAAGATGACCCAAAAGATGACAGAGATGATGATGATAACGAGCGCCCCTCCATCACAACAAACTTCGTACTGAATCGAGGAATATATAAATGGCGATTTCTTTTCTAGATAAATAAATTCAAGAAATGATTTGTTTTTTCATGCAAAATTTAGATGGCTTTCTGTTGAGAATAAGGGCACCTATTTATAAAGGTAATGGCGTAAACGAGGAAGAGATAGAGGCAAGTGAGGTGGGGGCCGAATTCCATCTCAGTCCTACGTGTGAATTGTGATACACATATACTGATATACGTGATTCATGTAGTATACGTGTAAATCAATTTTAATTGAGGGAATTCTAATACTTAGCAAAACAAGTTAATCTAAACGTTGAATATTAGCTACCTTGGATAGATGGTGGTCACTTCACTAATTCAATTCATTGGTTGGTTAGTGTGCACGCATACACTTTTTGTTTGATCAAGTCGAATTTATAATTTTATGAAAACATTCTTAGTTTTCATCTATTTTATGAAATTTAACATTTGATCTGACCATTTACCTGTTAAACAAATTAAATAGAGAAAGTTTTGGGTGAGACCTGTCCTTGTGGAGACCAAGAGCAGGGGAATGAGCATTTACTGTTTCTGTTTGATCTTTTAGTCAGTTTGTTTGATTTTTCAATCAATGTCCTTGAGTATCTTTGTTTTGCCTTGATTTTTCAGTTAATTTGATCTTTCGTTCAATTTGTTGATCTTTCGGTCAATTTTCTTGATCATTTCCTTGGTCAATTTCACCAACGACAAATTCAATCAAGAAAATCGGCGGGTTTAAAGCTCACCAACGACAAATTCAATTAATAGCAATCTCATATAATCTTTGGTCTCATTTGAGACAGGTGTCAAATGAGAATTTGTAAATTAAATAATAGCTAGCTAGCACACGGGTCTAATTGTTGGTAAAAAAATGGGGAATGACAAAAGGGTGAATAGTATAAATTTTCAATTGAGACTTATCTCGATCAATTGGTTTCAAAAAGTTTAATGTGTAAGATTTCAGACATGAAAGTGCGAAAATCAACAGAGAATAAATTATGACCGGATATGAAAGTGATCAGGATCAATACATAACAGGTAAAGATTAGGCATAAAGTGAAGATCAATATTTGCCCATTTGTCTCAATTAGGACCGTACTACGTACAAGAGAGCACTCCTGTGAAAATTCCTAGATACACTTTCCTTAAAAGAGTAATTTGACCCCTATTAAAATCTTAGCTAACACAAATTCCCATTAGGGATAAAACATTCTTAGTTCTAGGCTGTAAGCAAGAACATTCTCACTTTCAAACATGATCTTTTACATACTATAATCATGATCATTAAAAGTATTCTATTTGATCTTCTATACATGTATGATATTCTCACTTTGAACATTAATCTTTTACATATTAAGTATAATTATTAAAATGCAACCAATTGAGACTGAGAATTTGTCTAACTTGAATCCAATTAAACCTAAATAACAACCGCACTAATTAAATTAACATTTTACAAAGGGGAGATTAGAATGACTTCTACAGCGCCATATGGTCTAGCACGCGGTTCAGAGAGAGAAATACATCAACGATAATGATGGAATCGAGTAAGAGAAAATTTCAAAAGTCTTATTATAAATTTTATGATGATAGAAATTTAAAAATCAACTAAAGTGTTTTAATGCTTGTAATGTTATGGGAAAAGATCGGCAGGTTAAACTCTTAGGAGTTGTTTGGTATGAGTAGATTACGTGGTAATTATATAATATGCAGATTTTTGAATGTATGTGGTTGTTTGGTTGACGGATAGAACGTAAAACGTAGAAATTTACAATCACGCAGAAATTAATTTTCCCACCAAACGCAGGAATTATCTTACCGAGATTCCCCTAGGTAGTTCACAAATTCTCGATACTTAACCATATTTTTACATTTATTACTCTTCATAAATTATCGGTTCAAAGAATTACAAACTCCGTATATATGCAACTAAACAATTTTACCAGATTCTGAGTATTTTGACAGAAATTAAAAACCGAGTAGTTACAAATTCCGTGGGAACTTAATTCCTACGTGAACCAAACGACCTCTTAGATGAGTTTTATTTCGAATGACTCAAGACCAATTCTCGGTCATCTCACTAAATAATCATGTTAATTTAATACGTAAAAAAAAGTTCTTTAAAGTAAAAGATCAGACATAAAAGTGAAAATATATATTAATAATAATATATTAAATAATTATATTTAATACATAAAAGTTTATATTTAAAAGTGGAAAAATCAAGACGTATCCCTAATATAATCACCTGAGAATGCCACTAATAGCATATGAGAACTTCTCATGATTCAAAAATGGTCAAATCATTAGTTTAATTAAAAGGGTTAACAAAGGACTTTGTAAGTCTTTTGGACTTTTACAAGTCTTTTGGATAAAATGGTTAAGATTGTGATAAAAAGTTAACTTGTTATTCACTCCACCAATCCATGTAAAAAGGATTTCTCTTGCAGGATGAGTGATCAAAACGATAATATACTTATGATGTTTTTCTTCATAGATTTGTTTGTGTATTTCCAAGCTTTATTTGCTATAAGCAATATTTATATGTAAATAAACAAACAAAACTTGGAAAACACGAACAAATCTATTAAACACATCATTCGCCCTTCTGGTATCACGGTCTCACCCAAAACTTTCGTTGGCATATTGAGACGTAATTTGAAAGGAGCAGTAAGTTATTATTTACTAATTGTTCACATGAATTAATTAGTATTGTTATTAGCATATGAGAACTTCTCATGATTCAAAAATGGTCAAATCATTAGTTTAATTAAAAGGGTTAACGAAGGACTTTGTAAGTCTTTTGGACTTTTATAAGTCTTTTGGACTTTTATAAGTCTTTTGGACAAAATGGTTAAGATTGTGATAAAAAGTTAACTTGTTATTCACTCCACCAATCCATGTAAAAAGGATTTCTCTTGCTGGATGAGTGTCAAAATTTGTTTGCTATAAACAATACGTAAATAAACAAACAAAACTTGGAAAACACGAACAAATCTATTAAACACATCATTCGTCCTATTAATAGGACAGTCTCATCCAAAACTTTCGCTGGTATATTGAGATGTAATTTGAAAGAGCAGTAAATTATTATTTACTAATAATTGTTCACATGCATTAATTAGTATTGTTATTAGCATGGCATGCATATTTCGCGGCCTACGTATGCATGCTTTTTTAAAATTGAGTAAATTAGTATATTACTTATCAAAATAATTGATTGGAATAAGCTTTGGTTAAAGTTGGCCGCTAGTAGTGAATCACAAACTGGATCTTGTGTGTAGAATCCACAGATACACAACAACATGATCAATATATATTCATACATTATATAAATATATAAATAAATGACTTTATAATAAAATAATTATCCTCATGAAATCTCAGTTTTTTTGTACAATATGGACGACGACTTTCTAGAATGCGAGGACATATTCCAACTCAGCTAATCATTTTCTGAGTTGTCATGGTGACCCAATAAAAGCAGCAATACTCATACTCCAGCTGGCTGGAGACTCAAAAAACACACATGTACTTCGTGCTACAAAGAAATCATTTAAAAAATAATTGATGGCATGTTTTGATTTAATTTGACATTAAAATTATAATATCTTTAAACTAATTTTTCCTACAATTGCTATAAATTTGTCATTTTTGTTTTTCTATCAACCATTGCAAATATATAATATATGCCAAAACGAAATTGTCCAATGAATTTTAAACCTACTCCTCCACTATAAATTAATAGAAATTGATTATATAAACATTCCACCGCCGTCACGTCATCACTATGATTAGATTCAATTTCTTTTATTTTGGATTTTGGAAAAATAATTATGGTGTTTTTAGGATTTATTTGTGAGCATGACTATGGGATAATTGGTTGCATAATAGTAGTTGGAGAAATGGATATGTACTCCTTTCTCATCATCATCATTATCCATAATCATAATCATAATCATTACACGTGATATAGATATATGTAAATACGAGAAATTATCTTCACATGTGGAGTGAAAGTGTTAAATAGACTTTCAATATATTGACACTCATGTTGAAGGCGTCAATTACTTTGTTTACCAAATTTGTGTTATTTTCCTTTTTACATATAATATTGCAATTAATTTATTTATCAAATTTATATTTATTTTCATTTTCACATTAATATTTGTACATTGGAGAGCAAAATTTTAAAAATATATCTTTCAAATCTACATCATTTGACGCTCAATCAAAAGTTGACAGATGAAAACAGATTTTACTAATGAACTTTTTAGCATTGAGATGCTTTTATTAGAAAAAAAGATGGCGTAGCATTTAAGAAGTGGTTGTTTCCTCCAATGGTGGATGCTCTAATTGATTGACAACGCTTATCTGCCATGTGGAAACATGTCACCACTACTCAAATGCAAATTATACTATCCATAGGAAATACGTATTTCTAGAATCTTTTGAATTATGTGAACGTGTGTTTGAAGTGTTAGAATTGTACTTACGTTTTATTTTATTTTTTTGGTGTATTTATAAATCGAGTTTGAACCTTTTTTGCATGAGTTTTTCCATAAATCACCTCAGTTCAATTTAAAAAGGTAATTTGACGAAATTAAAGTTAATTCAATCATATCAATTTTTTTTTCAATTCAATTTAATTTAGTTTAGCAAAAATAAGCTTAGACAACCAAATCATTTATCAGCATAATAAACACCCACATTATATAAAATGCATATTAAGATGTATAAATTTGAAATATAACAATTGCACATCCTCCAAATTAAAAACACAATTTTCAACATTTGTTAATCTTCAATCGACCACGAGATGCACAAATCACAAGTTATGAATCTTTAAATAAAAGGTGAAGTAAAATTTTCGCAAGTTAGATTGAAGCTTGAAGGAAATGGCGGTTCTGATGCATGAAAGGTTAAGGCACCACCAATGATCACAAAATTCCGACAGCTTGAGTACAATCAGTCCACTAAATTATTTTGAAATACTATTCTTGACACAGGTCACAATTCAGTCTTCAGGAGTAGCTCTTATCCAAATTTAATATTGCTGTTCAAACAAAATCTAGATCACACGACACCTACGTACACACATACTTCACGTTTTCTTTCAAGTTCAAATAGTTTACACACAAGGCCACAACAAGGGGTCACTTTACTTTGTGGTTACCAGCTTAATATGTAAAAGATCAGGCTTAAAAAAGGTAACGATCAGGCATGAAATTGAAAAGATCAACAGTAATCGACTGAATGATCATGTTTAATAGGTAAGAGATCAAACTTGAAAGTGAGAAGATCAATATTTGTCCTCTGTTCTTTAACTGCTAAGCCTTTGAAGTGTTTGCTCTATGGGCAGCTGCACTTTCGGCTCCCACCCCAGCAACTCTTTCGCCTTTAAGATGCCGGGGTGCGTTCTCAGCCTTCATTCGGAATAATAAGCTGTAACTAAACTCTAATGAAGTTCTCAAGCATATAAAACCACAAAGAAAGGTAAGAAACTTGAACAAAATTGTGATTCAGAAAACCCATTCGGAAAGCTCACCAGCAGAAAACACATTTCCAGGACTTTGAACTTTTTTAATTTGAGTTGACATCACGAGAAGATGCAAACACATAACATATAATTACGAGAACATCATCCAAACGAAACCTAGCCAAAAACAAACTCCAACAACATCTGGGGTCACCCATGGTATTGGTAGGTACAACCACAGAATTACTTAAGACACTTGGGGGGGCCTTTTGATGAAACACGCCATGTGCAATAAATCTAATGCATTATATCAATACATAAATTCCATAATAGGCACATTTAGAACATTATATTTCAGTAGAAAATACGCAGAACATTAAATCACAGGAAACAGAATTGCTGAATGAGAAGGGGATAGAAGAACAAATTAACATTGAAAAACACAGACAAAAGGTGATTGAAATTTCTATAAATGCCTCAAATAATACCTGAGATTTCGATTGCATTACCTGTTTCTTCAGTAGCAGAAGAGGATATTGGTCAAGGTGAAATTTGTAAGGCAGTTTCCAGGAAATCATGTTCAAGTGCAGCAACTGTTACAAAACTCACCCCAAAACTAATCTTTCTTCCCATGGACAAAAAGCCAATTCACAATTCCGCTGGAAAATTCCAGTAAAGAAAGAAGAACCCTGCAGCCTGTTGAGCATACAATGGAATGTTCTAACTGAAAGCAAGTTCTTTCTATTTTAAATACCTGGTCACAATATGAAACTGTCACATACAGATTATTCGAGCAACTCTTATTGCATATGATCAATGCTCTGAATTTAGTCCATGTAAAAGTAAAGAGAATGCTGCAACTACAATTACAGGACAAAATACAACAAATACACAGTTGCCTAAATTCCACTGATAAACCAATGCTTACACTGAACCTAGTTCATGTTCTATCCAGCCTTCTCTAATGTCTCGTGAAAATTCCCCTCAGCGAAATTTCCAATCACATAACAAATGTCAGCTGGCTTCTAATAATCCAACACGTGATCCAGACTTATCCATTTCTTTTCTTCTGCTCAGCCTAGCAGCAGCCGACGATGTCTTACGCTTTGGTATCCTAGATAACATAGGCCTACCCCTTCTCAGGACAGTGTTCATAAGTCTGATATACTTGTACCTCATTTTCATCAAAGGATGCTTTTCAATCAAATAACTCTTGCTGTATCCCTCTCTGAGTACCACCGTCTGTGTGCTAATCTTGTTGGACACATAAAAAATCCCAGGATGATGCTTCAGAGCCTTCTCAAACCTCTTCCCAAAACCCAAATAATCCCCCAAGCAATACAAACTCTCCTTCTCCGTCTTCTTAGCCAGCATTAAACAAAGTAACTCATGAATCACTCCAACAGCATATTTCTCTGCCTGATCACTATTCGGAGCCAAATGGAAGGCATCCTCGTAGGGAGAAATGTAAGGCAAACTCTGCCATTCCTCAACCCAATCAAGAATCTTTTTCCTCAAATCAAAACCTCTAGGAAAACTAACAGAAAACCTTATTCTACTCACCATTCTACCCTCATTCTTCGCTGTCTTTGCTAACGATGACACGGCCAAATCCTCCCTCCATCTCACCAGTTCCAATCCAAACACATCCTCCCCATTACAGTCCTTAAAACCCATCTCACAAATACTAAAATAATCAATAAAATCAGGCAAGATACTCAGCATATAATCATGTGGCAATCCCATATCATACTGAAACTTCTCAATCACATAAAAAGGCAGTCTTTGAGCTTTACAAAGCATTAAAACCCTAGCTAGCCTATCAGCAACATCTTGCTTATAATACAATAGGTTAAAAGCCAAAGTCTCTTCATTGTGAAGAGCTAGGGCTCTCTCAGTGAGCTTAACATGAGGGTGGGAAAAGTGCATTTTCTTCCTAATTGGGGGACGTAATATCCTGAAAATCAAGGGGTAATTTTGGAAGAATCTTGTGGCCACGGTGGGGAGTTTGAGCTTGGATTTCTGAAGAGAAATGTAAGAGAGGAGTAGGGATTTGGAGGGCTGAGAAACTATGAGATTCTTCACGGCGAGCAAAGGTTTAAGGTTTTTCTCGTTTTTCACGGCCTTGTCGAGAAAATGGTCGTTGACCCATTTGATTCTGGCGTCTATGAATGTGCGGACTTGGTGGCCGCAGTGATGGTGGTGGTCCGGCCTGGCGGCACGGAGGAGCGCCGCCGCCATGGTTTCAGTTTGGGGGATTCGCTAAACCCTAGGTATTTTTACAGGAAAATGAATGGAGAAGATACGATTAAAGTCTTGCCTGTATACTGCAGTTATCAGGAATCATCTTCTTGGAATTTATGTCGTAGAAACTTGGATGATTGATGGGGAAGAAAGGCGCCAATAAATTTGTGAATTTGAAATAGAAAGGTTTGTAAGTTGAATGAACGCAATTAAGCGATAAATTGACCAAATACAGAATGTTAAGAATCTGAAGCTCGTTTGACCAAATTAAGCGGTGTAGGTTTTTGATGAGGTGGTCGTTGAAGCGGTGGAATTTGTTGTTAAGGCAATTTGGAATTCTAACTTGGTGTTGATGTTTGGTCGTTAATGTTGAGATTTGAGAGCCGATGTTGGGTTAGCCGGTCATTGAACTTAGAGTTGACCAATCTAAGTAACTACAGGGCAATCCAGAATTGGAGGGAGAAATCGTTGAATGCATTGCTGCCGCAGACGCTGCTGAGACCGCCAGACCCTAGTATCCAGATTAATTTTGATGTTGGCATACTGAATGGGGATGCGGGTGTTGGTGTGGTGGCTTTGGACCGGCCAGTTTCTGAGAGCGGCGGCTAGGAGGTTTCAGCACGTCAGGGATCCGGCTTTGGCTGAGTGCTTAGCTTTGGAGGAGGTGCTCATGTTGGCCAGAGATTTGAACCAGCCGGGAATGAAGTTGGTGGGAGATGCACTCCAAGTTGTTCAGATGTTGAATCAGGAGATAGATTGCTCGGACAACTGTAGGGAGACGGTTTTGAGGATACCGAGTTTGTTGTAAAATAGTACTTGGTTAGGGCCCTTTTGGGTTCCACGTAGTCATAATTTTATAGCTCATTCTCTAGCTAACTATGCTAAGTCGAACCCCCTGATGTATGATACTTGGGATTCCCGAGTTTCCTGTCATTCGTTTCTGGACGATTTCCAGAACCGTGAAGTTGAATGGAATTATTACATTTTTCAAAAAGAACTTAGAGTTGACCTTGTTGATGTTTGGATTTGCCAAAAGCATTGGTAGTGTCCGATAATGTAGCAACAAGGTGTGGAAGATATCACAAGAATTTTGAAAATGAGTACCTAAAGTAGAATATATTTTGACTTAGAATTTTTAAGAACATGTTTCACCTCACGCTTATACATTTATAGTTATGACTACCAGGCCTACGAAGTTATGAATTCTTACATTACTATGTGAACGGTATTATAGGAAACTTTCACAATTTAATTATATTGATTCAATATACTATGTATACTAATGTATTTATTTTCATTTTTTATTTCTTTTTAAATCGGTAACGAGTAAGTTTAGGAAAGAAGTAATAAGGCCTTAGAGCAAGACTTCCCTAAGATTTTTCTAGTGTAATAGGGATTCAAAAATCATTTCAACTCTTTTGGTCGTGTCAAATTTGGTGGAAATTTGTTACATTCATGTTGAGTTGTTGAATACCCAAACTAAGTCAGACTTTACAAAACTCCACTTCTCTAATTTGACGGGAAGTAGACCTACACTTTCCCAAGAATAATTCTTACAGGTGATTCGTAATCGGCTACAAGTATTTGATCGATGTCTAATGCAACTTGCGAAATCTTAGGACGAAAATTTATGGGTCATATTAATTTAGTTGAGGTCTCTAATGGGTCATATACTCATTGGACAAAATTCAATTGAATTTACAAACAAAAACATATGAACTTTCTAAAAATTTAAGGACACTCAATATATACACAAGAATTCGGTAAAAGACGAGGAAACACAAATTCAGAGCCATCACCAAGGGGCCAGGACATACAAAACAAGCAAAAATAATTGATAGGAAATGCATGTGGACACATTATTTTTTGCCTAATTTTGCCTCCACCTGATAAGGGTTTTTGCCTAATTTTGCCACCACCTGATAAAGGGTTTTTGCCTAAGAATCTGACAAATCCTTACGTAGAGACCAAATTTTCGGGAATGCAAACGTCTAATACGATGTAAAATAAAATAATCTTTCAATTTTTAATTATGAGGAAACTAGATTTACAAGAACATTACTGCGATTTGATAAAAATTTTGGACTATAAAAGTAATATCTTGGATTATACTATTACTTAGAAAAGTCAAGAACTTAAATCTATAGAGAATGTTCTGCTTGTACCATTTCCAAGAATCCAGATATTCAACGTGTTGACCTTGTTCCATTGTGTTTAGTTGCGTTTTTCTTTGAACAATTCAAGTCATGCATTGAGCCATCTTCAATGGATTTTAATCGAGACACATTAAAAAAAAAAAACTATTTCTCTATAGATCCATTTTTTTCTTGCAGGTCCACATTTTATCATAATGCCCCTGATGGAACCCTATGATTTCAAGCTATTTTTTGCCTTAACAATATTAGTGGTATTATGGTAAAAATACGGACCTGCATGGACCAACCCAAAAACAATTGTTCCATAGTAGTATATTTTGTTGTATACGGTAACTTTTGTGAAATGACACTGATTGAAGAAGATCCAAGCAAATTAGAACAATATAGAAAAATTTGACTGAAAAATGTAGTAAAGCCTTGTTTGGCGAAGTTTATCAGTAGATTAGTTCAGTTCAATTCATTTCAATGAAAATGCAATTTGTTGAAATTCAGGTTAACTTAGTTATGCTGATTCTTTTTATCAATACATTAATTTTCACTTGAATTCAGTTCAGTTTAGTTTATCAAAAAAATGGCAAATTCTCATTTGAGACAGGTCTCAAATGAGACCAAAGATTATATGAGACTGCTATTGATTGAATTTATCTTTGGTGAGCTTTAAACCCGCCAATTTCCTTGATTGAATTTGTCTTTGGTGAGCTTTAAATCCGCCAATTTCCTTGATTGAATTTGTCGTTGGTGAAATTGACCAAGGAAATGATCAAGAAAATTGACCGAAAGATCAAGCAAATTGAACGAAAGATCAAATTAACTGAAAAATCAAGGCAAAACAAAAATACTCAAGGACATTGATTGAAAGATCAAACAAAATGACTAAAAGATCAAGCAGAAACAGTAAATGCTCATTCCCCTGCTCTTGGTCTCCACAAGGACATGTCTCACTCAAGACTTAAAAAAATATACTCTAGCAAAAAGTATGAATATTTTTTATTTTCTTTTACTTGGAAAAAAAAAGTTGAATTACAATAAATTTCACTTTCGTATGGGGAATGAAAACGTTCGCCAACATCCACAATTTGCCGTCCTATTCCTATATACGTACTCGGTAGTCGGTACTACCATATCCGAATTAATTTGATTCTTTGCTTCTAACGTTAATCTTTGGCATGATCAAACCATCGATTATGGACTCGATGGCAACGTCGGACTCTCCGTACCATCTCCTTCTTCAAGCCGTTCTGCTCATACCAGTCTCCCACTATTTGCTGGGAGCCTCAATTCTCGCTCTTGTATATGTCTACAATTTTCTTGAAATTCACGTCCTTTCTGATTTGTTCACTGGATTCAGAGGCCAGCCAGTTTCTTTAGCTTTCAATCCCTCCTCCCATGTTTACCAGCATGTTGCCACCAAGTGTCAAATTCTCCATTCCAGGTAGTGTGAAGATTGAAAGATTGAATTTTGGTGCAAATATTGTCTTTTCAAGGGAAAATTTGGATGAGAAATTGAACTTCTTTGTGGGTTTTTTTTTGCAGGTTTTCATCGACGCCATGGCTATGCAGTCCGCACTTGCAGACTGCGTTCTTGTCGTTCTTTGGAAGGTCCCCTGTGACTAAGTATAGAAGGTGATGTTTATTCTCTGTTTGATCATCTTCTTCTTTTAAGTAAGTATGGAGTACGAGGATCATGTATAAGGCTTGATGTTTTAAATGTGTTACTTCATGCAGAGAGCTGTTGAAGCTAGCCGATGGTGGCACTTTAGCTTTGGATTGGCTCATTCTTAATGATGGTAACTTAACTAGTGTAGTTATGTTGGGAGTTTGTTTTTAGCTGGTTCTTGTTGGTATAGTTTTGGTTCAGGAAAAAATTTGCCTCTTTTTCTTCTATAAGTAATTTTAGTTATGGTAGATACACAAAGAGTTCCTCACATATGTATTTCTTGGATGGCATATGGATCAGATGCTCGGGTGAAGGATGCAATTCTCGGTGATATCCATAATCCTATCGTTATAATTATCCCTGGCTTGACTAGTGATTCTGATTCTTCTGTAAGCTGCATTATTTTTCACCTCCTTAAAAGTTCGGCCTTCTTCTCCTTGTGCTGTTTAAATTGAGATTGTTCGAATTGACTACAGTATGTGAGGCATTTAGCTTTCAAGTTGGGAGACCGTGGATGGAATGTTGTTGTGGGAAATCATCGTGGATTAGGGGGAATTCCAATCACTGTGAGTGTTTAGTGATTGTATAATGCATTTGATTTATTATTGATAGCTTAGCTTCTTCACTCGTGATTCTATCATGCTATTCTTGTTAAGATAGATGAAAGGTATGACACTCAAAGTACTAATTGAGTTTCATATTCCAAATGTCTGAGTTGAGAAACTGGTTTTCATATTCATTATGTCCCTGTTAATTTGTTGCAACAGTCTGATTGTTTCTACAATGCTGGATGGACAAATGATATTCGAAAAGTTGTTGACCACATTCATCACCAGCACCCTAAAGCTCCTCTTTATACTGTCGGAACTAGCATTGGTGCTAACATGCTGGTAGGCCTTCCTTTGATGTCTCATTTCTTGTGAGGAACTTAGCACCAATTATCAAAGACATGTTTAAGTGTTTTCAGTATATCATGCCCTCCTTAGAATTTTTATTGAGTTAAGACATTTTTCTAGGTGAAGTATCTTGGTGAAGAAGGGATTAATGCTCCAATCGCTGGCTCTGCAGCTATCTGTTGTCCCTGGGATCCATTGGTTAGTAACGGATGGATATAGTTTCAAATAAATTACCATCTTGAACACAATGTCTCTTAGAAGAAGAGAGTTACCACTTTTTTTTCAGCTATGTGACAGGTTCATAAGCCGCAAGCTAGTTCAGAAGTTGTACAGCAAAGTCCTAGCACTCGGCTTGAAAGGCTATGCCAACCTGTAAGTCTCATAAACCTCCTAGTCATGGCCTTTTTCTGTTGTAGATGGTATGAACCGTTAATTGATTCTGCAAGATATGAGGTATACATATGATACAGTATCTATTTGCATTTCAGACATCAGACAGTTCTGACTCGGATTGCAGATTGGGAAGGCATTACGAAGGTTAGCTGACCTATTAACCTTTTGGCTACTGCTTTGTCAATACATTTTTTTCTTAAATCTAACATCAGGCTCATGCTCTTGTAGTCACGTACACTTCGTGATTTCGACACTTCTGCTACTCGTATTGTTGCAAAGTGTGAGGTAAGAACTTATTGCTTGTTTTGCTGAGTGTTTAGTGATGTTTGTTTTGCTCACTTGTTCTTTCGTTTTTCCAGACTGTTGATACATACTACAGGCGGTGCTGTAGTGCTCTCTATGTTGGGAATGTTATGGTCCCTCTTTTATGCATTAGTGCTTTAGATGATCCAATCTGTACTAAGGAAGCAATCCCATGGGATGAATGCCGGTTTGCATCCATAACTTCTGCATTCTACTATATACCATCTCCCTTATCTTCTTTCTGCCAATTTGAATTACTATGTTCTTTTCCATGTAGTGGAAATAAGAATGTTGTTTTGGCGGTTACTCAGCATGGAGGACACTTGGCCTATTTTGAAGGGATGTCAGCAAAGAGTCTCTGGTATGTTTTGTTCGAGTTTATGATCCGCGATTTTGAATGCTAGAACACTATACGAGGTTTAAGCCGATGTTGTTTTGCAGGTGGGTGAGGGCTGTCGATGAGTTCTTGTCTGTCCTGCATTCAAGTCCATTGAGTCGGATGAAAAAAGAGGTTATCTCACTTCTTACATGCTTCCCAGTTTTATCTCCTTTTTCTTTCTTAAGTGCACTTCTGTTTTCCAGCTTTTCTGTACTTCAGTTCACTTAGATTTGGTGAAAGTTAGCTTAATCTAGTCATATTTTCAATACACTTTCCTAGTTCAGTTAATTTTCAGTTAAGCGGAAAAAGAAAAGCTTGAAAGAACATGACCTAACTCTTATCTTTGTTTAACTGATGCAAATGGCAGAACCAAATGCAAGTTCCATGCAGCATAGGTCTTGAAGAATCTTTAAGAATCGACACTGCACCATACGTAAATGTTGCAAAAGACGGGACAGTGGCTGGTATAGGAAATGTTCCTTTGACTAATGGCAAGTTTGAGGATAAAGTTTGTGTTACAGAAGATAACTGCAAAGATGGTAATGACATTGGAATGGTTCCAGTGAGGAGGAGGACTAGTTCAAATTCCACTTCAGGAAACACTGGTGGGCAAAAGTAATTTGCTAGCAAGATATTGTATATTCTTCAAATCCAAGATAGATTTATTTTGGATTTGTTGACTAAAAGTGCAAGTGCATATTAAGAAAGACAACTTATGAAACTTGCATTGTTCTATGGAGCAATCAGTTGCCTGCAAACTAAGGGATACAACAGCTATCATGTAACTATAACTAAAATGTAGGCCAAAAAAGATGTGGTACTTTCGAACACTGAACTAAAAAAAATACTTGAGTTCCTTTCTTTGAGAGAACTAAGTTAACAATGCAACTCAGATTACCAAACAAGAAAGATGGGAATAGAGAGCATATAGAAGGTTCAGAGACTTCCAATTCCAATTCACTGCTTTTCTAATGAGCTCTTGTCATCTTCATCTTTGGCATGGCCTTCTTCATCTGGCGGGATCGGTCTTTGGCCTCTTTCCTGCGGAGAGCCTCTGCACTGAGCTTTGCTTCAGCCTCCTCCTGCTTCTTTCTCTGATCAGCTTTCTTCTTCTGCAATGCTTCCTGCCTGGCATTCTGAAGCTCTTTGTACATCTCCTGAGCAATCTTCACTCGTGCTGCTTCAGTTTTTGAGCGAGCCTAAAGTGCACAAGTCACAGTATATCAAAAGAACAGTTCTATTATTGTACTACAACATGCACTGGATGTGATGGTAAGGGCAAACTTACATGTGAGCTCAGTTTGTAGCGGCCAATTAAATCAATGTAGTAAGGGACAAGGGCCACTAATCGAGACATTTCGGCCATATTTTTGGCATCGGGAAGAGAAAACTTAAACACCAGCATCTTCTTGTGTGAACCCAAGTATTGATCAGAGAAATGTAGTGAGATGAAACCCTTTCCAAACTTCTCAAAGGCTTTGTCACCAAATACCTGTTAGAAGTAGAAGAATACATTTTTTAGACGAAGTAGAACAAACTGTTGTCACCAAATGCCAGTCAGTGTTATCAGATAGCTACTAAATACTAAACTTTTAAAATGAAGAACCGATCAATTTGAGGAAAATATCAGGTCATTAAATAGCAGCATCAGTAGAGCCTTGCTAAATATCTTAAAAATTTATCATGGGAAACAGTAACACTTTTTGATCCCGTAAGTTCCTCAGCTGACTTATTTCTAATAAACTACAAGCATGGATAATCATGCTACTACATCATTCCTATTCCACTTTGGTGTAAACTATTGTGCATCCCTATACAGCAATAGAGTGATACTAAAGCTGCCTGTCAACAATTAGAAGTTAGAACTGATCCAGTCAAAAACTCATAAAGCACCCTCTCTCTTCATTGCTCGTGGATAGAAAAAAGAGTAAGTAACATTAAGTAAAGCAAATCATCACAAATTTGACCAGGCAGTTTATCCAACTAATTTCAAATATCAAGCCAGGTAAAACATATTGATCATTATTAGCCACTACAACAGTGATTTTTTAAAAAAGGCTCTACAACAGTGGAAAAAACCTTGTCTAGGACATCATTAGTGATAAACAGCATTGCCACAAGAGCAGATTCAAATGAGGATGACTGTCAAATTGCAATTCACATAATAATGCAGAATCCTTGTGCATACCAAAAACCACCAGAAAAAAACCAGCCACATCCAATGTTCTAAGAAATGAAAGCAAACAATAATATTACCTGATCAAGTGTAACCTCCGTGATCAAATCAGCTGCAACCTCCTTAGATTCTGACAGCACAGCCAGGTCCTCAGCCAGGCCTTTCTTAGGAGCAGTCAAAGATGAGAATCTCTGCAAATCTCTAACTTCCTTATGCATGGATTTCGCAAGCTTCTTCCTTGCCAATGCGAACACCACCTGATCCATTGCATCGTCATTCATGTAGACCTCGAAAGTCATCTCATCCTTGCAAGGCACCACCATATTGTAGAGTCTGGAGATCAAATCATGCCTGCTCTTGAGCTCCATGGTGGCCAGCATACCCTGACAGAATCTCCTCCCACTGGCATAGAATTTGAATGTGTTCTGTCCTTCTTTGAGCAGGAGCGGCGAGTCATCAGTCTCCCCAACGCCCAACAGGCTGAAGTTCTTGTCGAAGATTGAATCCTTGCAGGCAAATTTCATCACCCAGGCTAACGCTATGTTCTCATTCTCCTTCTTCCCAGTGAAATAGTTGATAATGAACACGATCAAAAACGAGCCGCAAACAATCTCAACAGCGAATGACTTGATCGTTCTCGGGGGAGGGGGAGATTCCGGTTCGGACTCGGGTACGGGCTCGGATTCCAGATCGGATGCTGCTGCGGGAGAGGGTACAGATTCGGCAGTTTCGGTGACGGGGAAGCCCTCGAACTCGTCCTCGTCCCAGTACTCGATTGAGCTGGACGGCTTCTTCTCATCGTCGGCGGGAGGCGGAACGGCGTCGGATTGGGGAGGACCGTGGTGGGACTCGGTGGGGTCGGTGAGGGTGATGGGAGGCGGGGAGCGGAAGGGGAGATCGGCGGCGAGAGGGATGGATTCTTCCTCCTCGGCATCGTCCTCGGCGTCAAAGCCTTCGAAGTGGGGCTGGGCGGCGGCGGCGGAGGCGGAGAGGTGGTGGAGGAGGAGGGAGAGGACGGAGAGGATGGCGATGAGGTAGAGGCGGGAGTCGCCGCCTCTGGGGAGGAGGACGGACATGAGGAGGGAGCTGCTGCTGCCGGACTTCGCCATTGACAGAGCTTTAAGGACTGATTGAGTTTACTGCAAACTCACTTCCGATTATGGCTGAGATTGCGATCCAGTTGACGGAGGAAGAGGAAAACAGCACAAATACGGACTTCCCGATTGGGACGGTCACTGGGAGAATCTGGTTTTTTCTACTGTCTGCTCTAATTTTTTTTTTTGAAGTAGTCTGCTCTATAACTAGCTGGAGCTGAATTTTTTTTTAATTTGTTTTTTCGAAAAAAGAGGTACAGTTATCTCAAAAAAAAAGATAAAAATTTGAGAAAATTACTATGCTACCAATTTGAGAAAATTACTATGCAAAAACAAATCTGGCAGCCAATCGATTTTAAATTTCAACATTGGATGATGGTTTGATCCTAAATAACTGGAAATCATTTTCATTATAATTCTCATGATTTTATACTCCCTCCGCCCGAACTCAATCTGCACAAAATCTTTTTTCCAATCAATCTGCACAGATTTTTTTTCCAATCAATCTGCACACAAAAATTTTCCAGCCAAAAATATTATCGTATCCAATATTGTTAATAACTATTGGTTAGAGACAGTAGCTAGTTTAAAACTTTTGCTTCATATTTTAACAATTAAAACATTTGCCAAACATTTATCACTGATGTTGTAGCCTTGTTGTAGGTCTTTTTAGGTTGGAGTTGTGTTGGTCTGAATATTAAAGCTAAACCTCAAGAGTTGAATAAATGAATGGGCATGAATAAAAATCAACACCAGGTGTCTTCATTATTACCCTTCAGTCCAGTCACAGTAGGTAGTTCTTACAAAATAGGGTAGGTTTCTAATTAGTACAATTTAAAATGGATTCAAACACCCAGCATGGCTTCTAAATTTGAAGCATCATCAGTGTTTCAGTGTCTAATAACCAAGGTCAATGTCATCCGCACATAACGTATCTGTCGAGGAGCCTTCCTCATTTGATCAAGTGAAACAAAATTGGATTTGGTAAGGAGAGAACCAGAATTTCACCATCATCTCGGCAGGAGATGTTAGATGCTCAACATCAAGAAAGCTTTTCTGCCCGTAGACTCAACTAAGACTAAACAATTCACTTCACTCCGTTCCCTTTGTCTTCTTCCAGAAGCAGATGGACTATAGAATTGAGGACTTCATTGCTAGTAACAGACACTGCCTGAAAATCCCCAAGCTTTTCATATTAAAATCAAGAAAACATGTATAATAACAAGAAAACACATCAAAAGTCAAAATAAATGTGCGTGGCGTATACACGCACGAGATAACACTAGATGGTAACGCAGAAAATATGCCCTGAATGCCCGAGAAAATAAAAGTTAAAGGAGGAAAAGAAGCTACATCTCACAACCACGTCAAATTCCAACTTTCTCCGTCGTAACTCACTACCATTCAGGAAAAAAATCCTGGTACCTTAGATCCAACAATCCTGCTGGCTAATCAAATCCCCTACAGCAGATGTAAAGCGTACCTTCTCTATGACATTTTTTAAATCAAACAAATTCTTTTCTCAATCATTCAATCATTGATAATTTCAAAAAGTTCATCATGTGGGGGGAAATCACAGCATATTTCTAGTCTATAGCATTAGCTAAGGTATTGCAGTTTCTAAAGACATGGACTAACTTTCTTTAGGGTATCAAATACAGACATAAAACATAAGAATGCATCATTAATGTGACACCTTCTCATTTCACACCAAAGGATGATGCATATCCTGCACAAGAACTGTTGTTTGAAACTGAATTGACTTTATTCTACATAGTAAGCATATTCATGCTTATCTGTTGTAAACATTGGTCATTCAAGAGATGCGATGGAAGAAATAAGAATGAGGTATAATGTACCTGAGGCTTGCTTATAAGCTCCCTTAGGATAGAATCCAAAGTTAAACGTAGTTTCTTGAACAGGACAGCAGTTTGTGCTGGTGCAGCCATTTTTAACCAGTCATCAATGCTAACTAATCCAGTCTGCAGGCAAAACACCAACAAGTTAGTTTGTTCTGCTTAGCTAACAGGTTACAATGTGGAAGCAGCTTGAAGTGAAACTTACAGCATACTTGAACACTTAATTTTATCATACTTGAACACTTATTTATTCTTTTACAGCATAACTCCTAAATCCTAATGATTTTTGGACTTATAAAGACTTGACAACAAATAAAGGCTCTTTTTGGTATTGAAGAAAAAAACATATTCGTGTTCACTGAAGGTACCTGATGATGCACATTTATCAAGCCACCAAACAACAAAATCGAATAGGGAGAGACGACGGTGGTGTCCCGCACATATACCTTATTTGTTTCAACCTGAATGCAAAACACATGAGAATAAATCAAATCATATTGGCAAATAATCTAATAAATTGATTTTACCAATTCTGTTTAGGTACACTAGTTTCTACTACACCATCCCGTGATAGACTAGGACTATCCAAGTCGAGAAGATAAAATTGAAATTCCGAAATTCGGATAAAGTGTTAACTTAGAGCTAGAACTGGGGATGAACCTTTTCAAGAAAGACAAGAAGTGGATACTGAATGATCTTCAAACTGTGATTGATGGAAGAAGGGTGTATGAACACTCTTCTTCTGCCATCATACCACACGGGATAGCCTTCAGCATTAAAACCGTCAATGCTAAGAGCTGATCGAACAACACTCCCCTCGCATGTAGCAACATTAGGGTGCAGACCAGCACACAATATTGCCTGCATCCAAAAAGATTAATTTTAAGGAACTAGAGTGAGCATAAGCTAGCTGAATAATTGCTAAATGTTATACAAACTTTTCAAATATTTTTCCAAATTTTACACCTTTTTAGCTGATAAAAGGAATTTGCAAAATTCATATTTTTATGCCATTGGGAAAATTGAAGGATTTCGAAGATTAATGAGTATACCTTAATTAAGGATTCAAGGAAAATATAAAAAACACATTCATTAATTTGTACATGTTATTTTGGGACATCATAAATGTTAATACCTCCCTCCCCAGAAGAGTCATGTTTCTTATTAATGCAATATGTAGAGTACATTTATCATCCCAGATTCTAATTACAAGTTAAACAAGCACTAAATGCTTCACTTGTTATTCTAGGTTCAAAAGTTCACGAGGTCAAGTACTCCTACACAAAGCAGCAGACGGAGTACGTCCAGCTGAATTTATATTTTTTACAAAAAAGTACACAATTTACAGAAAGCAGTACTCTTTTTTATTTTTTGAAAATCCAGAGGGAAGGTAAGCATGTCAAATACTCATGATACATAAAGTTACAATAAGTTACCTCTCTATGGTATCCAACTAAAACCTGAACAAGTGTTTGGACCTTTTGGGGTCATTACCTTCACTACTGAAGAGCTGTTGGAGTACACATTAAAAACCCGTGATGCATCTGAAAGCCAATGATCAAACCTTTCCTGCTTTTTCCTTTCAATCTAATTTGAAGTCAAATATAGTTGTCAGCTATTGAACTTTCCAAAGAATAAACAAAACTGAAAAATAAATGTTAAAAACACACTAGCAAATGCAGGGTTGATACCCAGAAAACGAGACTAACAAATAAAAGTGAGCAATGAGACAAATCCCATGAGCATAAGCAGTAAGTTAATCTAATACAAGTCTTGTTATAAGAATGGAAACACAGTTCTAATTTGATTGGGCTGAAAAAGAAACTGCAAACTTAATGCAATGATTACATCCTCAAAAAGAATCGGAGATGACCTGGTGTTGCTTTGGAAGATCAATTAGTCCAACATCTGCTAGTAGTGTTGCAAATTGAACTCTCATGTCTCTGCCAGATAGTAAAACAAGGTGAGATATACATTAAGGTGCAGAATTTAATTTAATGATGTTTCTATAATTGAAAAAGAAAAATGCATTGAATTTCCTAGCACCAATGTTCTTTGCTTAGAACAGTCAGAAGCAACATATTTATAGACACCAATCACACATGATGATGTCACTAGAACTGCTTAAGAAGAAAATATTCAGCATTGTAATGGAGAATATGTGACATACAATAACCGTTATTAATCATAAGAAAGAGTGACCTTATCATGAACATTACAGAACTGCTCAAATAATGGGTGCTACAAAACTGTTGTGCAGCTCTGACTCCACTCTGCAAGAAATATTTGTGCTTTATTAGTCAAGTCAGAAAACTAACACAAAGTGACATGCCTCTCCCAATTAAATTAATTATCAACATGTGTGAATCAGATTTTGCCACTGTGCACGATAAAAATAAAGGGTTCAAAGAAAGAAAGAAAAAAGATATAATCAGCAGCAAAGTACTGTACAAGTTATTAAACCTCCAATACATCAAGGTAGATTAAGAAGACTGTATATACAAGAGGATAATCCACAAGAGGGACCAAGTTCAAAACTATTCAAATGACCAACTAAAAAATGTGTATACATCAGTCAAGTGACATATGGTCTTAATTGCAAAGTCCACACACTACAAAGAAGAAAGTAAACTCAGGCTTTCAAAGGGACCTAATTATCCCTCCTGCCATTCTATATTTGGTTGTCCACAAATTTCCTAAATTTAAGTTTTTATTCCAGTGACAAATAAACTGCTAAACAAAGATGCTATATATCCTGTTAGTGTCAAAACAAAGATGCTACATGTCAGCACAAAGAGAGCCCCACTAACCAACCTTGTGTAGAATCTTCTCCCATTTTCTATAAGCAACCATCATCAACAGATGATCAGATTGCCCATTTTCATCACTAGAAGCATTTTCCCCACCAATCTTATCATTTAGCAATGCCAATTTTGCTCTGTCCACATTTTGCCTCTACAAAAAGTAGAACAATTGGTAATAGATCTTTTTGTTTTTGTTTTTAAGGAATTAGTAAATATTCCTTGTAGATAATAAATGCACAATAACACAGAAAAATTAGAGAACCTCATCTTTTGGATATACAAACGGCGATTTATAGCTCAAAAATGCCGAAATGGAGAGAATTGGTGACAAACATCCAAATATCCCACCATATATTAGCATCTGCAGTTTTAACATTGCATGGTTTAGTATGCACACATTTTCAGTAGCAGAAGTCCAAGTGCTACAATCACTGAGACATAAAAAAAATCATGATTTAAGCATAAATGCGGAGGTGGAATAGCACAAGACTGGACATTTACTGGTATGAAGTTTCCAGCCCGTCCTAATTTACCAAGTTAAAATACATCTGGCTCAATATGTTAATTTCAACATCAACTAGCATGCAAATTAAAGCTACACCATCACTATTTCATAGGTTTTCCTGAACAGAACTTCTGATAATCTACGAGGCAGGTAAGTGGATTAAGGCAGGTAAGTGGATTAAGGCAGGTAAGTTAGCCTTTAATGTGCCGGACTCAAGCTAAAAATAATTTCCATTTCTAGCATTGACAAAAAACAAAAAACAAAAAACAAAAAACAAAAAACAAAAAATATATACATGCTTTTAAGAGCCTATTTAGTGATCTACTCGATGAGAAAATTTACTTTCAAGGACAACTTTAAATGAAAAGTTGACTACTTGAAATTTCGGCAAGGCAGTGACAAGTGTTTAATGCATACCTTTCCAATCAAAACATCCACAGGGAGTTTGGCCAAATGATATCCAAGAGGTGTTAATTCTTCTTCACCTTGAATTGCACCAACCTATATGATATGGACCAAAATTAAATTCTGATATCTGAAGCCTACGTTTAACAAGACATTAGGAATGCTTGTAGGCATTAACAAGACCCAGATACTACAGATTACTCGAAGAAACCTCAAACTGCCCAAACTAATTTAGCTCAACAATAAATAATCATAGGGTTAAGATTAAAAAAAATCAAGTACCTTATACAACAGAGAAATTGCAGACAAAATAGCCTCTTCCCTTGGAGGCTCCAGAGCCTAAAAGAACATTTGGGAAGGAAAATGAAGCCAGATCAAAGACAAAAAAAGATATAAACGCAAATAGTACGTTGAACTGATAATTAAGATTTAATAATAATTGACAAACAACCTGAAGCAGAAATGGCTTAATGCTACCAAGAGATAGCAACTTAATTTGCAGGCATAATTCAACTAATGGCATCCGCAGCATCTCTGGTAGCTGAAATTTGGAAGATATAAAGTCATGAGAGGCTCTGTACTCACTCATCCATTAATCAAATGCTCACATCTAGACCCCAGAATGCAACCGAACTGTACATCAGTACCTGAAATGGACGCATGAGTTTTTCATATCTGTTCCTTGTATACAAAGAGAAGCAGATCCCTGGCTTCACACGACCAGCTCTTCCTCGACGCTGTCTTGCATTTGCTTGGGACACCCAATCTTCAACCATGCTCGACAATTTCTAGTCATCATGTAAAAACACGTGCAACAAAGGAATCAGATTAAAGAATGTGACTGCTAGTGAACAAAAACATTATCACTAGCTACTGGGCTGTATCTCTTTGAGCCTCAAATGTCAATAACAGCCCACATAACCCATCAAAGCCCTGATTCATCAAAACAATTGCTTTCTGCAGACACCTAGTCATGTACAAGCCTAAGATTTCAAGTAGAAACAGAAACCCTGGGTTTTCGGGAAGAAATAAGAAAGCTAGATTATTATTTCCCATGATATAAAAGTTCATATCAGCATTAAATCATCAAAAATAAAATAGAAACACCAAAATTCTTTTCATTTTAATTTCTCACAGTCAGAGATGTTATGATACTAAAAAATGGTGCTGCAATGGAACTAAAGTTCAAAGTAAGTTCATTACACCTTTTTTGGATCAAAACGGTTTTCCTTGTGCTTTCCAGATTCCACCACATATACAACATCATCAATTGTTATGCTAGTCTCTGCAATATTTGTAGCAATGATGACCTGAAAATTGCAAAAATTGCACTAGTTATATCACTTGACAGATTCAAATTTGTTCATGAGCATATCCATGTAAGATTATTGTAAATAATGCCTATCCATCTCACTTCAATGATTGCTAAACTAAACGAGGAGTTCCAGAAGGTAAATGGCAAGGTTGCCTACTATTTGCCGCCAAAGTTAAATTTCATTTCCAACTATCTTATTCTTGTGAGTACTTATTTGTAATTAGCAAAATGAACGGGTACAACAGTTGAACAAAGTATCACCAAGAAGTAATTTTCCCAGCATCATTTATGTAATCAACGAAAAATAGACTGGCTTTACCTTACGGATGTTTTCAGGAGGACGCGAGAATACTTTCTTTTGATCCTCAGATGCTATTGATGAATGTAAAGGAAGAAGCCACTCAGATGCGAGTCCACTAAAACGGTGATTAGCAGATAGCTTGTCAAGCAACATCTGAATTTCACCAACTCCCTGATATAGATATCATTACAGAGGTTAATGTAACGATTTCAGTAAGTAATTACATTCCAAAGTCCAATTCAGATACTCTTCTTGATTATTAGCTTGATCATAGGGTTTCCAAAGACTTTCGAACAGTAAAACCAACAATATAAGCACCCATGACTATCCTATTAAACTGAAGGAGAATAAAAATATATTTTACTTTCATGGTATCTGAACTTTAACAGCCTCATGCTTCTATAAAACAGCTTGTGGTCTCCCTTGTTGTATCTTATCTTTCCTAGGCCATAGCTTATTTCACAATTTATGATGAGTGTGCATAAGTGCCTCAACAACTCTCAGTTGGAGCATCCTAATTTATATATCTGAAAGAGTTGTCTAATACTTCAATATTTTCTTCATTTAACATAGGAGCCATGCAAGTCTGTCATATTTCACTTGGGATCTCATTTACTTGGGTTCAATATCAAGAGGCCACATATCACTATGCTACATACTGAGATAAATCTCAACTAAATGTGGACTTGGTATATTAACAGTAAGTATAACGATAAGTCAATAACAAAGAAAATGAGAAAAAAAAAAACCCAACTTCATATCACAGGTTAGAGTTAGATAACTAGAATCTAGGATCATATTATAGACTGATTTAAGGATGTAGCTTATGTCTTATCCACCGCCTCACTGTGCTTCCAAAATAAGCAAACTGACAAATAAATTTTATTCTTCACGTCAAGTCGTCAACAATGAAAGTTCGCAAAGTAATAGTAGGATAGATTGTACTGTACTGTAAAATAGTATCCTTGTTTAAAATATAATATATTTTCAACTCTTATCCCCATTAACATAGCTGCACAAGGAAACAAGTACTTTGAGACATGTAAACATCTTTCCAGATAAGACATTGAGCTTGAGGAAAGGTTAGTACCGGTAAAAAGATCAGTACAGCACCCTCTGGAAAAGTTTCATCAATGTAACACACCAGGTCCTCTAAGAGCTCGTAGTCTATTATCTCTTCATTCAATTTTCTCTGAGAGCAGATGTCAATTTTTGAGAAGTCATACTTAAAACTATTACAGTCAACACTAAGAAAAATACTGAATACGAACCAGGTTTCGTCTAGTTTGCTCGCTGTATGATGTATATATGCTTGAATCATATTCTGAATTAATTAAGTCTTCAGACAGCAAGGATTCATCACCCCATCCAGATAAAACAAGATGTTGCTTGCCTCTATGATTGCCAACAGCTCGCTGAAAAAATGAATGACAAGTTCCAATACCAACTGTAAGACTATTATTTAAATCCCAGGAATAGTGTGCACTGTGCAGATATACCAGCCAAAATGAAGGGGTTGCATTTTCAGTATCATGGGAGCAACTAAAGTTTCTATGAAGTTATCAGCATTACATTACTACTGTACCTTATCTTTTGAAGTTGTGCCATTGTCTAAGTATGCAGGAGAATCTGAAGCAAGGCGATAATCCATGATATCATAAATATCCTCAAGAAAATAAGTAGAGACAGGATGTGTCCGGCCTTCTGCAGTAATTACTGGGCATGAACCAAAGTATTGTGAAAAGAGATGTGAATCAACTGTTGCAGACCTGACAGGAGAAAATCAATTAAGCACTATTTCATCAGTGCAGCATTAATAACCAAAAAAAAAAAAAGTGCAGCCATACATAAGAATAACTTTCAATTTTGATGTGCCCTGATCAGATTGCCTCTCAATCAAATTCTTCAGAACAATGAGAAGGAAATCACCCTGATAACCAAAAGCAACTAGTCAAAATCCATAGAGTACATTCCAGTAGATCATCTACAAGGAACTTCGTAGAAATATTGATGCACAAGATTTTATAGGATGGTTGGAGAGGATGAAGTGAAAACTAATCTTAATATAACAAACAGAGGTTCTGTGAAATGTATAAATTCGCCTTCAATGAATGGGTAAAGTTTTGAGCAATCTAATGGCTAATTATTATTTTAGATACCAATATTTCATATTTTATTCATTTATTTCTGAGAGTATGTTGCAAAAAGTTTGACATAATCCTGACAAGCCTACAATGGAAACCCAATTTAACAGTAACCTGTAACAACAAAAGAGAGCAGTGACCAATATCTTGAAACAAATGAGTGTAATATACAATTTTTTGTGTTGCTGAATTAGTATGTATTGCCATGAAGAAAGACATTAGTCATGGTTTGCATAACTAAGGTTTTAAGACTAGCATTGACTGAAATATCTACTTGTAGAGAATAGCTAAATGAGATTCTCTGTGCCTGAGTAACACCCATGACATACCAAACAATAGATTACTTATTTCAAAAGTAAAGTAAAACAATTTCAACATCCATCAAACAAACTTTAACAGGAAGCAAAAATCGAAGGCTTTGTGAAACAAATAGAAGAAAGTACCTGACCAGAAAACAATTAAGTGCACAATAAAATTCATAAATAAAGCCTGCAAACTAACCAAAAGAGATCTTTCATGCACTTCATCAACTATCACGTGACTAATGCCAGCAAAATCTTTGTTACCCTGTAATAGAGTAACAGGAGTTTATCTCATGTGTGGAAGAAAGGTTTTTCCTTCAGATATGCACACTTATAGAAATAACAGGGATATTGCGGCAATTTTTCAGAAGAAAAACCTACCAACACCATCCTCAAGAGAATCCCAGTTGTACAAAATAAAAGCTTGGTCCTCTCATTCCTACAACAGCGATAACCAATATAGATATCAGAACTCAGCAGTATGAAGTGTAATTTGGGAATAAGACCAACGAAAGATGAATGTGATCACCTTGCACTATCAAGGCGAACTTGATAACCGACCACAGAATCACTGGAGCCAGGAGAAGATTCGCAACGCTCATCTGCAACTCTTTCAGCAACAGAAACAGCCTGCATAAGAGAACAGTTATGTGACCAACCTTTTTTCCCAAGGACAAATTTTAAATGTATCTTTGCATCGACGTAGGATACAGAACCAAATAGTTGACACCATTAGTGTGGGATAAAGACTTAGTTGCTGTTCCCCACAAAATTATAAAGATCTGAAATTCTTGCACAATTTTTTTAGTCCTTTTTTTCTTCTGGAATACACAAGCAACATTTTCCCAAAAACTCCCGTTCAGAAAATAACGCAGCCATTTATCATCCTAAAGTTTAGTCATATTTGTTAGTTCTGCCTTTTTCCACTCACTCTAGCATCATATCAAATAAAAGTAAAAACATGTACTTCCTCCATCCTGTAAAATTAAGAAGCCATTTTTTAATTGATTTGGATAGGAGTGATGTCATACCAAGGGGCTAGAAAAGTAAAATTAGTAAAGTCTAATAAGATGCTGAAAATTCCTAGAGTCCCAGTTCACTCCATTATTTTCACCAACCAACAATTCAAAATTGGAGGGAATTTTCAAGTATAACAAATTTCAAACAACCCACATTTGAAAGCCCTCATTAAAGCAGGGCAAGGCTGTATACTGAAGATGTGAACACATATGCTCTTCCTGCCGCAAATTACATCATCTACGAATAAATTGCAGCCCAAAATTCAAATGAAAGGCACATATTACACAATATGGAACACCCATTTCAAAAGGATATCTTCCATGAGCATACACACATTGATTTTATAATTACAAAATTTGAACAGTAAAACTCATGTACTAACCGCAATCCTCCTCGGCTGTGTGCATATAATGTTGCATTCCCCTCCTTGTCCAGCTTCGATCATGTTGTCCAGTATAAACTGTGGGACCTGCACACCCAAGTAGATTAGCCTCACAATGAAAGCAAGATAAGGGGGTGCTTGGTTGGGGGTATTAGAACTAGGTGATGGGTTTGATTATATACTATCTTGTTTGGTTGAGTATAATCATTTAAGATTTACCTGAGTTGTTTTCCCGGAACCTGTTTCGCCACAAACAACCAACACATTATTTGCTTCCAGCAATTGTAAGATATCACCTTTTAATTTTGCGATAGGAAGAGCGGCTCTGGATTCCGACATTTCCTGGACGAGAAAACAACTAGTCAATTAAGGAATAACATACGCCTAAACTTCTTTTAAGATTTTAAATTTCCACAATCTATATGAAGATGAAACCAAGGATTGAAAAAGTTAGAGCAGAAAGAATTATGGAACAAGGTTACTGTCAAAGACCATCATTATTCCTATTACGTGGTTACTCCTCAATTCTTATTTTTTAATTTTTAAATCACAGCACAAGATCCATCCAGTCAGAAAAATAAAATAAAGATCCAGATCAAAGTAAAGATCACCTACGTAAATTATGTGGTGGGAGAACAGAAAAGAGTAATAATGCAACAGCAATTGCTGTTATCTTGTGAATATAACTCAAAGTAAAACCAAAAATAGGTCTAAATACTGAGTATCCACATTCAACTGGATTACTAACACAAGAATAAGATTATAAACAAGGATTACCATGAATAAACTCAACTCAACTGGAATCCTACTAACACATACTTCCCAAACAAAATAGCCTCAACAAAGTAGCAATGCATCTGACCAGGATTACTGATTTACCTCCTCCTCACACATATAGCAAAGAACAACAAAATCAACTTGTCCCACTTTGAAAGATTTATGTTCAAATGCTTCCACATGCCTTTTAAAATAATCAAGTAGGCCATTTGATCCAACTATTCTTAAACAAGTAGCCCAAACTATCTTTTTCATATCAGCTATAAAATTCTTTAATGCTAGTACAAATTCATGTAATTGTTTAGGATCTAGAAAATATAAAAACCTTCACCAACAAGGTTATGAAAAGCTCAAGGGTTTAATATTAGCGGAAGTTCACCACAGTTGGGCTATTACCAAGTAATATCTTACTTTTTACACTAATTTAGGAGAAAACGACAACCTGGTATTTTCTCATTCTCTTCTTATTTTCTAGATCCTTCTTCAGGAAAGAGCTCTCTGCTGCTTTCTTTTGAAGAATCAACCCTGAGAGACAAAAGGAAAAACTGTCTAAGTAATAACAAAGCAGATAATACATACGCATTTCTACTTAGTATCTAGTCAAGTCAATCAAGGAAAAAACCTTGTCATTCCTTTTCATGCAGGATAGAAATGGTTCAGCAAAACTGTATACCAAAATAATAATCATAAGATAGCTCAAAAATGCATGCAAGGAATTTCATGACTTACTCTGGCCTTTTGCATTGATACGGGGACCTGTCCTCTCTTTCAGATCAGGCATTTGAAACTCTTTATGAACAGATGCAACAACAACCTTTTCTGTGTCATTCTTTTCAGGTCCAGGAGCATTCAATAAAGAATCTATAAATCCCACTCTTCGATCTTCAATAGAGGCTTCTAGGTTTTCTGAAAGCTGACCTATGAGATATCATCAAAGTAAATTCCTAAACACAACCATCTTATTCTTAAGAAAAGATGAAAGCATCAAATGACAAACTATCCCATGTTTATGGATAACAAACAGAGCATGTGAAAACTTAAACCCTGGATGGATTAAACTTTGGAGCTTGATGCCAGGAGAATATATTTACCTTCCTTCCATAGCAGGATACTTGAAGCATATGGCTCTACAATTGGCAGGTGAACGGGAAGGTCTGGAAAAAGAACATATAACGCATGCGCTGCAACTCGGTTCTGAGCGTCCTGTGCATAAAAAAGTGTCATGAATTGTTTCAGATGATTAAAATTCACCTACCAAAAATAAATATACACTTAAATTTTTCACCAAGACTGGTGAAGATTAAGGAGATTTTGTTTATACAGTGGAAATAATCAAACTTCGATTACAGAAAAATGCAAATAGCACATATCAGCGATGTCACAACTTATAATTACTTCAGAGGGTAAAATCATGCCAAGAAAATCATATATGGAGTTAACGCAGACTATGTATACAATTAGACTCTTGATTCAGCTTGAAATTTACATTGGACTTTTGAAGCTTTTAAGAGCACAATATTCATTGCACCAATGTATAAAAAAAATCATACATAGATTTTAAAGAAAAGAAAAAATGGATCCATATTAATAGCAAATTTTCTGCGGAACTGAGAATTTTCGACAAATAAACATAAAAAAAAAGAGTCTGCATTACAAACAAACTAAAAGCAAAATCACAGTGAAGCTCAATATATATACCTCAGGATCACTAGGTAGCTCCTCTTGTGAAGGAAGCTGGATAGAAATTAGTCCTCCAGCTTTCCTGCTCTTACCCCAACCACTAGATTTACGCATTATACTCACACTGTAAATGGGACAATTTCTCGTCTCAAGCACTTTACTGTATTTTGGTGCATCCCATCCTTCTCTCTGACAAAGTTGGTGAAGAAAAGCCTTAGGAATCTTTTTCGGATCCCCCTGCAGTTGTAAATTGCATCAATAATGTAGACCACTATTCTATGAGAAAAACTATGAATATATGAAATAAAAGGTTAACAAGCAGTGTGAAATGTAAATACCTTCTTCCAAATGCCTTCTAATTTTGCATAATTCTTTTCACTGTTCAATTCCTTCAATCTTTCTTTCTTTTGCAGATCCAGAATATCAGGCAGCGGAGCATCGGACAGTGAGGCATCTTCCATGAAGAAGTTACCAAGCTCTACCTCTTCTGAATCCTCTTTAGAAGCATCTTTTTCCGCTTCAGCAGTACTTGAAAGAGTTGCAACATCTTTGATATCAAGTAAGCTCTTCCTGGTGGAATTGTCTTGTTCAGCCTCAGGTCCTTCCTGAAAAAAATTTATACTAAATTCTTCAACAGGCGGAGTGACATCTTCCTCATCAATGTCCTTGATCATAGAATCAGGAGATGTATCCTTTGAGACAGGGCTGGGACAAGAGCTAAAACTAGAAGCCAGGATATCAGCAGGCAGTCCTGAACAAAAAATTGCATCAACAAGTGCAATAACGGTAATCAGGGGAACAGAACAATAATAACTTTTTAACTTTCAGTCACCTATTGCTGATGCTTCTTGCATAAGTCTGCGAATAACAACCCCAGCTGCTTTCTGGGCTTCCTTGTCCTTTCTCTCTTTGGCACTAATGGCATCCAACCTTGCAATTTGATAATCTTTCATAATAGCACCCACATCATTCCTTGGTTTCAATACCTATTAAAGGAATTAACACAAACATAATATAAAATGACAATGGAAAAAAATGGACAAAATCATAAGAATGGGAAAACCCGTTATCTGGTCCAGTGGAATGCATTTCCATATATAAAGGCTGTAATGTAGAAAAGCACCAGGAAGAAACCTGGGTATCCCAATTATTCTAATGTTACATTGCAGGGAAATGTAACACATCTAGAGCAGCCAGGCCCAGTTTACAAATACCACAACTAAATTAAGAAACTCATCAGGTGACAATCACATATCCTGACTCTTCTATCATCCACTTAACCACACAGAAAGACTACACATAGCAAAGTCTCATAAAAGGTAATGATAACTATCATGATTCAGTCAATTCAAAGGGTGCAGTTAACAAAGTTTTCCACCCCCAACATTGATAACTGAATGAGTTTTCTTCACTTAAAACATGCTACCAGTTCAAACACGGTAGAAATAAAGAGTAACATGCATCACTGGCTGTTAAAAAACACTAAATACAAAAGCATAAACAGGATAATAACCTTGAGAAATCATATGAATACCTTATCTTGAAAATTGTCATCAAGGAGATTGGATTCCCAGGTTTCAGACTCGTCCTACACAAAAAGAGAAGAAAAGCAACTTAACCATAAGGAAAGATGTGATTTAGAGCATCTGCACCGCAATCCTTCTACAAAAGGCAATGCTGATATATATATATATATATATATATATATATATATATATATATATATACATATACACATATATATATATATACAAGCTTACTAACAATATTGGATATAAAAGCACGCAGTTTGGGGTCGACCAAATTCAAAACAGTGCACATGGTTAACGAAAACATGCAAAACACCAGAAGAATGATAACAGAACATTTGGAAGTTGTAACGCTCACAAGAACAATTAGAAATACTTAATTCAAGTATATTTCTTATTTAAAATCCTTCTCTTGCTCAACTTGTATAATTGGATCAACTAAACTAAAGGGGTGGAAAATCAGGTTGGAATTTTTTATTTTTTTTAAGGTGATTCACCATTGATACAGCATCCCTACGCGGGGAGAGCTTTTAATGAAGACATATAATCACTTCACTGAACTCCTGATGAGCTAATATCAGGTTGGTATATTAAGAGGCAGCTGTTTAACAGAGCACCAACCAAAGATATTTACAAAGATAAAATGTCACTATAATTCTCAACGTTAGAGATTCGGTAAGTCTAACAGAATACTTGTAGTATCCACACTAGGAACCAGCAATGATAATAATAAAAAAATCATCCCCAAAAGCAACTAAACTTAGAGAAAACAAAAGAGTAACATCCCAACCAACCAATAAAATTAAAATATTTTACTGGTTCATATATAATAATGAGCTAACTCTAACAAACCATTTCCCTGATTAGTTATCCATTTCTAACAAAAAAATATACAGATTTCTTTCAGCAAAAACCACTTACCTTTAGATAAAAGGATGCAAAGTTTAAATTTAAATCCATCACTGCAAATGACTGAAGGATTTTGTAGTCCACAGCCATCAGTCTTACATTTCATTCACAAATTCAGTTATGCAGATTGGACTACAACTTTATGAGTATTCCAGGACCAATAAAAGTTATGATATCTATATCATTATTATACTAGGTTAACAAACTTGTACAGTCTCATGATTACCTAAGCATTGCACGAGGATTATCCAACTAACAGTCTAACGTAACTTCTGAATTAGGTTCTTGACAAACCTCTTCCTGTTGTTCCATGTATTGCCGTATCCAGTCCGCTTGAGATGATTTTAAAGGATCTAAAGTTTCTTCATCCCTCTGCCCCTTAACTTTGACAGAGAAATTTTGGATTTCTTCTTTGCTTTCAGCTGGAGATGAATCTCCTGCAGGTGCCCAATCTTCTCGAGCAGTTAACACAACACCAACAGAGCCTGCAGAACATTGTACTTCAGTAAGTAGAGTAAGCAGTTCATATAACTCAACACCAAAAAATATGTATGTACAATCCAAGGCACAAACTTATAAAATACATGAATATTGCTACTGTACCTTCATCTGCATGTGAAGAAACACCACTAGAAAACTTCAACGGGAGCTCATTGCCAGGTAAGTTCAAGCATAGCCAATCCAAAGCACTCTCAAATGTAGCATTGTCCTTCCATCCAAAAGAAAGCACACATCACATAAGCACTAAAATCCATAACCAAGGCAAATATAAAGCTAAATGATGTCTGCAGAGTGTTCCAAAGAGCAGGTAGCAATATTTACCATTTCCTCTTAACTGTTAATTACTGTATTAAGTAAATGAGCACACCAAACCGCAAATTGTACTTCCTATCTATTTCTTTTCTTCGGTCTTTCATAAACGAATCAAATTGCATTGATATTTCTCTTCAAAATGCTCATATACATAGTGCATATTCAATAATCAGACACACTGATCCTAACAATTTGCACTCATTTCCACAATTGAATTCAAATTACTAGGTTATGCAAGTATTCATCTCCCAACCTTCAGAGCAGTGAGAGCGCGTTCAATTTGAACATCAGTGAAACCCTCGCAGGAGAGGTTCTCGTAAACAGCACGCAGCTTCTTCATTTTCTTCGGCTTGGAGAGAGAACTGTCCGCCTCGTCAGGGGCCGGGGACGTCGGCTGGTCGGAGTTGAGCAGGAGCCTCCGGAGCCGGTTCTCATTATGCGCTGATATTTGAAGTTTCGAAACCGGTAACGGAGCAGGCTTGCCTTTCGACTTGGACGACGTCGAGGCAGCCTTCTGGTTTTGCTGTTTCTTCTTCGGAGCCATAGCTACAGTACGCCGGCGGTGGATTATCGGCGTGCATAAGTAGGTATGATCGGGACGGGGGAATGAGAGAAGATAGTTTGTGACTGTGTGAGAGAGAAAGGTGGCCGGAGGAGTTTTAGGCGGGGATTGATCAGTGGCGATTCTTGTACTCTTTGCTCCGAATTCTCACTACTGGGAAGGCGGGTTGACCCAAATAAAATTCTGAGGCCGATTCCAACGGGTCGAATTTGGAGCCCAATAATCCCAAATTCCCAATATCATTACCCGTGGAAATCACTTTTTGTGGTCGTTTATTTTGAATCAATGCCAAAAATAATCACAACTTGTTTTAGTGTTGAGTCACATTCATACAAGATTTTTTATACAAATGATTAATTTTAAACTGATAAACATCAATCATGAATCAATCTTCATCGGATCCCCCAAAACCCTAGCCGCCCCTCTATCAAAATCCTTCCCAAACTCCCTCTTTTCTTCTTCAATTTTCTTCCTCGTCTCCCCATAATGGGGAGACGGGGAAGCAATCGTTCTTCTGTTTATTGTTTTTAATACCGTTGAATAAGTGTGTTTCAATCCACATAATAAGTTCTTCGACTAGATCTTGATTTATGTTGAAGTTTTGTTCTCGATCCAATTATAAGGATCGTGTGTTTTATGATTTGTGTCTATTGTTCTGATCTGATTATACAGATCGTGTTTCCGGTCATGATTTCTGGGTTTCAAGGTGCTTGCAGTTTGAAGAACATTGATCATGTTTTGGATCAAGTGGTGTTGCGGTTGTAGTAGATCCCTGATTGGCGAAGTGATTGATGCAGGAGACGCTCCTCTATGTCAAGCAGATGTGGTTTAAACAGTTATTAGATAATATCATGAGGTCGGTATTACACTTTTTATTGGATCTCTCAAACTGTAATAGTACAGACTTGTTACTATAAGTCTGGTTGACATTTTGTTCGGATGTTCTTGTAATATACTAGTCGAATTGGATGCCAATTCCGCTCATTGTAATCGTTTCTGGGCGTTTCCCAGTACCATGAAAGAATTTCTTCAAAAAAAAACTGATAAACATCAAATTACTCGTGCAATTCGAATCATTCTACGGTTAAAGAAAAAACTTAAAATTAATTAGGTTACAAAATTGAACTCAAAAATAAAAGACAAAAAACAAAAATTTAAAAACAACTAAAATGGTCGTCTCAATCTGACTATGCCTGATTCTTGCACAGATCCGATCCATAAAGATCCAGAGTTTTCAACAACATGGCTTGCATATCTCCAAACTGCTCCATTCCGGTCTTGAATGACTTCTAAAACCCTGCCATTTTGATCTAGTCTTGCCGCCATACCCAAACTTCGGTATGGTCCTCTTGCGTTCATAGCAACCCAAAATTCACCATTCGAATTTATCCTTATGTTATCTGGATTGCCCGGAAGAACGGCAAAAACTTCACTCCTCCCCGAAGAAAGCCAATATCTCATAACTCTACCGTTTGTTGTTTCTGTCACGAGAAGAAAGTCGCCATTCTTGCTCAACGCCACCCCGTTCGGAAACATCAATCCACCAAGGAGAACGGTTACGCTATGAGTTCTTGGGTCATACCTCATTAGCCTTCCACTGTTATCACCACTCGACATTGCAATTTGGTAATCTCTCCTTTGATATCTCATGCTGGTGTCGGTGAAATATACAACACCGGTGGATGGATGGACCACTACATCATTGGTGAATCGAAAAGGAATACCTCGAGCTTGGGTAGCAACAGGTGTGGCAACCCCTCCGTTTGGACCAACTACAAGGAGGCCCTTGTAAGCGTCGGCAATATAGAGTTGCCCAGTCCTCTGATTGAAACTTAAACCGAGAGGTCTTCCACATCTTGCCTCTGTCTGGACATGATTGTGTGGACCTTCACAACCAGCTCTATTTGGAGTTGTTACCGCAAAATTAACCCAACGATTTCGAACCGCATCCCACCTGATGATCCGACCGTCAGAAACTCCAGTATATGGACCACCACCAAATCTATCAAAGGCTAAACATTCAGGTCCAGTGGCTCCGGGAATCTGAAGACGTTGTAACAAGGTCGGGACTCGTTGAGAGGTGGCCACAGATACCAACGTCAAGATGAGCACTATAATCAGAAACTTTCCCATCGCCGTGCAACCTAAATTTCTCATAGTTGATCGAGGTACAACTTTAGGCTAAGTAAGTATGAAAAAAATAGAAGCTTGTTTGTTTGCATGATTAAGTCATACGATCATGAGGTATATATACGAGGACTTGTGATAAAATTGCAATTGGATTCGGAACGGTTCTTGATTCCAATAAAATTAGAATTTGGATCAATACTACGTAAATCACACTGGGAATTGAACCAAGTTTTAAAATTTGGCAGAATTGTGATTTGTGTGTACATCAGTTTCCAAATCTCACTGGGATTCAATGCATCATACGTCACGTACATCAAATTCCAAATCTAACCGGGTATGTAAAATTAGAATGCGCATGGGCCAAAATTTAATTTCCAAATAAATTCATCGATTTTCATTCTATAGCCCTCCTAGAGTCCTAGTTGGTCAAGCCTTATAAAAAAATAATAATGTATAAACTCAAAAGGAATTCAACAAATACTATAGAGTAAAATTTACTTTAATGTTCAAACATTCTACTCTAGATCATTTACAACTACCCATGCATGAACTTCATTAATTTACTCAATGCCAAAAAACAAACTTTAAGAATTGAATCCACTGGTTTTGCAAAGCTAAGTACATATATATATAGTGAAGAAGTAGTTGAGTAGTCTCCCTCCATCTCCAACCTCAAAATATATCATGTGCCTTAACCTTCAAAATCACAGCATCTCTTTCTGCAATACATCCATCTATTGAAGTGAAAGCCAAGGCAAATCTTCAACCGAACCAAACCAAACGCCATCATCAAAATCCCTTTACATACGCTTAATCCTCACCTCTCATTTTGACCGGCAACAAAAGATATGGACGATATTCCGACCACGAGTCTTGAAAATGAGATGATCGTGAATGTGTACCGCTCCAACGTCGACACGACCAGGCCTTTCCGGTCGGTGAAAGAGGCGGTGGAGATATTCGGGGAGCGGTTCCTCGCCGGAGAAATATACGCGCCGAAGGCGTTCTCATTCCCCCAGCCGGAGACTCCGGTGTGCTTCTACACACCGTCGCCGAGCCCGCAGAAGTCTCAGGACTTCACGTCCTCGTCGCGCTCCATGGACAGTGTTGCTAGCAGTGCGGCTGATCGTGATCAGAACTCTGGTTTTGCAGAAGCGCTGAAGAAGCTCGAGGCGGAGCTGGAGGAGACGAAGGCGGAGCTGAGGAGGCTGAAGGAGAGGGAGTCGGAGACGGAGGTGGCGGTGGCGTCCCTCAACGCGGAGCTGCACAAGAACATGTCGAAGATGGCTGCGGCGGAGGCGACAGCGGCGGCGGAAGAGGGTCGCCGGAAGAAAGGGAGTTCGCCGTCGCTGGGGCAGATGCTGGGTGGACCGGCGGCGGCGGCGGAAGGGTGGTACGAGGCGAGCTTCAAGAAGGAGATCAAGAAGGAGAAGAAGGTGAAGAAGAAGCCCATTGTTCCGATGGTCGGAGATTTGTTGTTCTGGAAAAAGGGATCGTCGTCTCCTTCTTCTACTTCTGTTCTGAATCCTCTGTTTGCTTCACCTCATCGCCGGAATTGAACCGGAACTTGTTTCTGTTTTCTGCAAATTAATTCACTCCCGGAAACTTTTAAAAAGAAAAAAAAATTGTGTGGACGGCAAACTATTTGGTGGTGGTTGCAAATTTGAAATTTCTCTCCCTGTATTTTCTCTATTTTATAAAATGTCTAAAGATTTCACTTGGTAAATGTGTGTGTTTATATTAATCATCAGAAATTTAAATATATTTATACCTTTTTTGATGTTTGTGATTTAATGTTGATGTTTTTGATATTTCTGATTGTATGTTGATGTTCGTTAATAATTCGCTAATAAATTGATTTGTGGTTAAAAAAAAAATCATTTTCACCCGAAACATAAATAAATGGTCTTTTCCATCTCATGCCTCACAATGAAAGACTTTCTCTATAATTTTATAGTTTCGTGGAGAAAACATATAAATTCCGAGTAACAATTTAGGACCTGTTTGCCAGAGCTTATGTGTAGATCAGTTCACTTCAGTTCAATTCAATTCAATTTAGTTCAGTTCAGTTCAGTTCAGTGAAATGTAATTTGATGAAATTCAGGTTAATTCAGTCATGCTAATTCCATTTTTCAATACATCAATTTTACTTCACTTCACTTCAGTTCAGTTCAGCTCAGTTCAGTACTATCAAGAAATAATCTCTAGTAAACAGGGCCTTATTTATTTTATAATTTTAGTTCTCCGCAAATCAAGAGGTCAATTACAAATTATTAATTCATGAAAGAAAAAAGTGACCATACCCTGAGTTTCTTATTAAGTGCTCATGTACCCTTGAATTTTAGAAAAGTGCGATGATACCTTTGGACTAACGTTGATTTTGTAAATTTTACCTCTAAACGCTCTACTCCGCACCGGTATATTTATTTTCAAATTACCTCATGATCCAATATACACATTTAGATGGTCGAGTAGAGCTTTTAGATGCCTATTTATAGATGTTGGTTTTGTTCACAATGACCTTGGATAAATGTTTAATTTTAATTATATTTGTGGGTAAATAGTCTATTGCATAATCATTAATTAAGTTGCCTTATACGAGTGTAATTTTTATCCATACATATGGCTTGGGAATAAATGAATTTTAATAAATTTATCATATGGATTTGTAAACTTATATAAGATAGTGTGTTGCTACTTGTAGTCCAGTATTTTGCTCTTATAACCCAAAATACAGGGGAAAAGACAACAAGACTCTCAGTTTTTTTGTTTATGGAACCCAAGTTCTAAATCCACATCCCAATATCCTAAGTACGCGTCCCGTTTAGTGCTAAATTTACTAAATCATTCCTCATTAAATTTTGGGTTCAATCAACATTTATTATTTCATAAGAATCCCTAAAGTTTGAATAATATATTTCGGGTTCAAAATTTTGTTATATATGATTATCGGCCCAAGATATCTTCTCTTAATTAAGACCATGTTTGCATGGGCTTATTTTACACTGAACTGAACTAAAATAAATTTAAATATGTTTAACTGAACTGAAATAAATTAAAAACATATTTAACTGAATGAAATAAATTTAAATATTTGACTGAAATGAATAATTTTGAAAGATATCAGTGTAATCTAAAGTAAAAATGAACTGAACTGAAAGAAAATATAAATCTATTTAATTGAACTGAGCTAAACTAAACTGAAGTGAACTGAACTAAGAGAATACGGGCTTGTAAACATGATTGATAATATTATTTTATACTATTTATAAAGAGGGGTGCATTTTATGAATTAGAGTTTGATTAGAACTAAAATTTAATAAGGGATATTTTAATAAAATTTACCATAAATGAGACGTGTATTTTGGATATTGAGGTGTGGATATAGAATCCCCTATTTTAATTCTTCTACCATATTTCCAAATCTATTTTGGAGTTGCTAAATAAAAAATTTCATTATATAATAATATATATGGACACAGCCCAATACGGACACACTAATTTCTCTCCCTAACATCAATCTAAACATCGAGATGGCCAACCGCGACAAAATGGCAGAGATCTTCCGGTGGATCCAGAGGCCACAGAGAATAGAGTTGGAGAAAGAACTCAGGGCCATTTACAGGGCCCTGCGAGATCTGCAGGCCGCTGAAAACGACGCTCGGTGCATATTCGTCAGCAACGTCCACGGCGCGCCGGAGGAAGTGCGGCGGCATTTCGAGTCGTGCGGAACGGTCAGCGACGTGAACGAGGCGGACGGTTTGGGGCTGGTGCCGAAAGGCTGTGCGGCTGTCGAATTTCTTGAGGTTGGGGCGGTTGAAAAGGCTCTCTTGCTTGATGAATCTCAACTCAATGGACGTCAAATTAGGGTTGTGCCTAAAAGGACCCGGAAGGTCAAACCGGAATTCCAGAGGCCGCCGGAAAAAAGTCAAACCGAACTCCGGCAGCATCCTTAAAGTGATAATTGGATTAATTCCATCGAAAGTTTTGATATCGCCAACAAAATCAACTTATTTCTTAACTGTATATATATATATATATGATGTTAATTAATAATTAGCATAATTTCTGGTAATTGTGTAGAATGCTTTCTTGATGATTTGGCTCTTATATATGTATGTAGTACTGATTTTATTGATCCTATAGTTATAGAGATATTTGTATCATCAATTTTAGTTACCTTTTTGCCCATATACACACACTCTCTAAGTTTTAGATTTGGCATCCGGCCGCAAGAATGAATGAATAGCATAGCCATTTAAGTAATATAAATATAAATTTGTCACTTAAGCTTTTACTTCCCTTAATTTGATGGGATTTTATGATTTTTTGGTTGTGAAATTTCTATCTTTATGCTTGGTAATTTTAAGAGATAACATCCACGTCAATTTCTTACAAAATTAATAACTAATATATAAGGTAAAAGGTTAACTATTCATATTACAAATTGGTTTCTGGTAGAAGTAAAATAAAATGAATGAAATTTTGTGAATTTATTCCTTCTAGAATGTTGGAACCCATAATGAAAAGAACAAATTGGTTTCTGGGTGGAAGTAAAATAAAATGTATGAAAAGAATTTTGGTATTGAAGAGGTTGCAATTTTTTATGGATCAGTTTACTTTGGGTAAATATTTTGTACAAAAAATATAACGTCTAACTTATTGCTAATCAATGAAACTAATTTCGTAACTTCTATAACTCCCGTAATTAACCGCCTAACCTCTTAACTACTAGTAATAACACAATTAACTACACCAATAAGGCAATCATCAATGGTTATTCAACATATAATATACAAACCATCTCTTCTTCCAACCAAGTACAACAAAAATTTCCGTGTTTTGATGTGTCAAAAATATATATGAATATTTTCACTTCTCCATGTACAATTTCCTGCTAATTTCCAAGTCCAATTCGGAATCGAAATGTGATTTTCCACCTTCCGAATCCATTTAGGAATTTGGTTAACACCAATCCTTTCTTCCATTATATATACACCTAAGGTACTCATCATCAAACACAGTTTCTGTCCTCTGTATCAAAATGCAATCAGCTGCAGAAGATCGTGAAGAAGGGGAGATGGACGAGCAGCAGCAAACGACGACGTTCACGGATTACTACTGGAACGAAGACCGCCCATTCCTGAAGGATCTGCGAACCGCAGAGAAAAAGCTACAGGCCATATTCAAGGTCCTGCGAACGCAGCAGACCGCCGAGAGCGACGCGCGGTCGGTGTTCGTCCAGAACGTACCTTACTGGTGCACGGAGGCGGATCTGCAGCGGCACTTCGAGTCGTGCGGCACCGTGTGCGAGGTGACCGTGATGAAGGACGAGCACGGGATGTCGAAAGGCTGCGCGCTCGTGGAGTTTATCGAGCTCGAGGCTGTGAAAAAGGCTCTCTTGCTCAACGAGGCGCTGCTCTGTGGGCGCCAGCTTAGGATTAAGCGTCAGTCTCGCCATGCTGCGAGAGGCGGCGTAAAGAAGGGGAAACCGAATAATTCCCAGAAGCCGCCGGCACCAAAATGGGATCCTTTCCTAGTCGATTATATATATCAATAATTAATATATGAAAATTTGTAAATGTAATTATGGGGATCATGACCATATATATTAGCCTTATATATATATATATATGTGTGTGTATTTTTTTAAATACTTGTGTATATTCTCCCCAATTTAGCTGAACCGATGTAAACTGAACTAAACTATCAGATATGATTTGAACTAAGTTTGAAGTAAATAAAAGGAAATAACGGACTTCATTTGTATAATTTAAAGCTAATTAAGGCACGCTCCATACCAATAGCAACGTCCAAGAATTAAAAATAAAATTGATGAACTCTTAAAATGCTAGTAATTTGGTTATACTAGTCCCGGTGATAAAAGTTTTGAAGAGCGTTTAACTTTTTTGACTAAATATGGATAGTTGACTGGTCAATCAACTATTTTTAGTGTTTGGTGATGAGAGTATTCCAATTAGATTATTTTGGTGAAACCTCTGATTTCTGAAACGCTAGAAATAGCAGCGTTTGAAAAAAGTTAATCAAAGAAATATTACAAAATATCTTTTTTATCCTTATCCCTCACAAACTAATAATTTATTAGTACACAGAAATAAATTATAGGACCCTTCTGCCCTTCTGCCGCCGACCAAAAAAAACCCTTTTCTTCAATCTTTCCTCATCTTCCCATCATGGGGAGATGGGGAAACCGTAGTTTTTCAGTTTATTGATTCTTTACTACATTGAATAAGTGTGATTCACACATTAAAATTGTTCTCGATTTGATCGGGTGAATCCATGATTTAGTTGTTCTTCGGTGTTTTGTTCCCGATCTGATTGCATAGGTTGTTTATAGTTCTTGATCTGGTTGGACAGGTCGTGGATCGTGTTTTCGTTCGTGATCTATGATTTTCAAGGTGTTTACCATTTGAAGAACATAGATCGTGGTTTGGATCTAGTGGTATTGCGGTTGTAGCAGATCCTTGAGGATCAACCCGAACCGAAAAACGGGCCAGATTCTGAAAACTAGGCCAACCCGAACTTGAATTCGGGTTCAAGTTAAACGGGCCAGATTCGTTTTATCCAATTAATCATGTGTGAGATGATTCGGATTTGATGGGTTGAATTGGGTCGGATCAAATTGTTTTGAATATGCACATTTGAATTGTTTAGATTTCAAATAAATTGTGAGTTGTTAGAATTTACACAAAATCTTATATGAGGTCGATTAAAAGTTAGACAATTTATTATTTAACCACAAATATCATTAAAAAAATGAACTTTTACACAAGATCAATATGAACAAAGAATATATCAATTGATAGCCATTGACAATAAAGTGATTATTAAAGATCATCAACATAAAATCAAATGAACATCAATTGCCCAACATTTAGGCGGCATTGCAGAAGACATTCTCTAGAATTTAATATTAATTACTTTGTGGTTAAAATAAATAATTTAGTTTGAGTTATATTTGAGTTTTGGCCAGATAAGATTCAGATCGATTTGATCGTATTCGGGTAAAGATGATCAAGTTAATTAGATTCAGTTCTCAGTTGATTTTGGCTTTGATCGGATCAAGTCCAATCTATTATTTCTCTAATTATAACCATGTCGGATTTTTCGGGGTTGGCTCGAAAACTGAGAGCTCTATTACCAATGAATAATTTATTTCCGCCATTCCATGACCCCTTGTTAGTCGTACCTAGTCATCTTTTATTTCCGTCATAGCCATAATTTATTTCCGCGTTGACCATACCTGATACCACCACCACCACTCAACCATCACCAATCGTCACTATCACTACTCTGCCACTATCGATTACCACTTTGATCACCACTCAGCTCGACAATTATGCGTCTATGACCACCACTACCATTGATCACCACGACACCACTCCACCCATGCTTATCAATACCACTCGGGGCCGTTTGGTTGTGGTGTTCAGGAAAGGGAAATGGAATAAATTCCAGTGATTCTCTTTGTTGTTGTTTGGTTGCATATTTTTTCATTCCCTTTACCCATTTTACATGCTTCGTTTCCCCCAAATCCTTAATTCTCATTCCCTATTTCCCTTGAGACTGGAATTTCCCCATTTTCCTCTTAGCCAATATCAACTATCACCACCCACTACACCATAACTGCTGCCACCACCACCACCATCACCACCACCACCACTCCAATCACCGCCCTCGCCACCACTCCAATCACTGTCACCGCCATCGGCACTCCGGTGACCGCCACCACCACCGACACTCAGGTGACCACCACCACTACACCGATAACCGCCATCGCCACCGAAACTACGGTGTCACCGCCATTGGCACTCCGGTGACCGTCAGCACTCCGATCACTATCACCGCCACCAGCACTATGTGACCGCTACCACTCCGATGACCATCACAACAACCAGTATTCCGATCACTGTCACCACTACTGGCGCTCTGTGATTGCCACCACTTCGACACCGGCACTCCAATGATCGACACCACTCCGATCACCGTCACCGCCAATGGCACTCTAGTGACTATCACCACTCCGATCACGCCACCACCTCGGTCACCGTCGCCACCACTAAAGCTCCTCCCTACCACCACCATCAGTCTAGTCACCGCTGCCATCATTCATTCCCTGAATTTTGAACCAAACAAGAAGAAAGAGAATGAAGAGTAACTTGATTCCATTACATGACTTGAACCAAACAAAATGGAGAATCACCCACTTTTCCTTTTCCATTCATTTCCATTCTCTTTGTTGATTGTTTTCCTTTTCCCGTGTGAACCAAAAGACCCTATTAGTGTTGATTGAACCAAACAAAAACAAAGAGTATGTTTTTTTTAATTCCATTATCTAACTAAACCAAAAGGGGAATCATCCTCCGTTCTAACTTATTCACTTTGTATTGAAACCTTTCTCTTCTGGTTTGAACCAAATGACCCTTTTATTTTATTTAAGACTTTGGTTTTTATGTTAATTTATTTACCTAAACAAATCTGATCCACAGAAAAACTCTAGCAAATATGGCCTAACTGTCTTAGAGCTAACACATAAGTTATAATTTATTTGAACTCAAATCAGATGAAAGCCAGACACAAAATAACCTAATCCTAATTAGAAAATGATGATAATGAGCAATGTATATTCTGATATTTTGAGATCGTTTAATTTTCTGTGAAGATCTCATCAAATTGATCTTCCTATTCCAAGTGGGGTTCAGATTTTCAAAATTGATTATTTATTATTTATTATTAATATTAACTTCAAATTGATCATCCTATTCCAAGTTGGATTCAGATTTTCAAAATTTCCAAGTCTCATTCGGATTTTATCATGGCCAAATCCTCCATATATATACCAAGGGCTATCGTAGGCAAAAGAAACACAACACAATACCATTCAATCAATTTAATCAATGGAAGGAGAGAATCTTAACACCGACGCCGAGATGGCTTATTACTCCGATGAGGAGGAGGAGATTGCGGCGATGCAAAAACGATTACAGGAGCAAGAGGCAGAAATAGCAGCTCTCCGCCAAGCCACGAAACCGCTGGTAAATCGAAGCACCGTCAGCGACCAGGATCAGGCCGCGATGGCCTCCGAGAGTGATGCGCGGTCGATATTTGTCGGGAACGTAGACTACGGCTGCACGCCGGAGGAAGTGCAGCAGCATTTTGAGTCGTGCGGCGAAGTGAACCGCGTGACGATCCGGACCGACAGATTGGGGCAGCCCATGGGTTTTGCGTTCGTGGAATTCGTCGAGCAGGGAGCTGCCGAGAAGGCGCTAGCAGAGTTTGATGAGTCGGAGCTCCATGGGCGTCAGATTAAGGTGGTGGCGAAAAGGACTAATGTTCCCGGGATGAAGCAATTCCGGGGAAGGCGGTTCAGCCGTGGGAGAGGCGGTGGGAGAGGCTACTCCCCCTATCGCGGGTACGGCAAGGTGGTGGCGCAGAGATTTAAGAGGTCGGCACCACGTTATACACCTTATTTCTGAGTGGGAAAGGATGGATTAAGTATGGATATGCTTTGATTGATTAGACCGATCAGGATTCAATTTAATCCCTGATTATTATCTAACATCATCTTCTCACCCAAATTTAAATACTTCATCAAATGTTAGCGTTTGTGCTATTGTACTTCATGTATTTGTATCACATTAATTCTTTCTAGCTTTACTGCTACTATGAGAGGAGAATTATATAAACTATGTGAATACGTGCATTCAATAAAATATGTTCAGTATAATGTGTTTAGCACCAAATAATATAATTTTTTTAAAAAAATTCATTCATAATGTTGGGAAACACCCAACCGCTTACAATAAGTGGAATCAAACATCTAGTCTAGGTATATCCTATCAAGGATAATCAAACTAAATGCTACTAATTGTTATATTACAAAGATGAGATCCAATAAAAGAGTAATATCCCCCAGGAATATACTGCCACCACCAAAACCGTATCAGTAAAAGCCATAACAAAGGATTTGCATCCACAAGCATCCAAGCATAATCAACCATGTTAATCAGGGATCTTCAACATCTGCAACACCACGAACACGTTGACCTGTGTAGTTCAAGCGTAATTGATTCAAACTGTAAACACATTGATCCAAACTATAGACACATTGAAATAGTATAATATAATTATCAATGCATTAAATATTAAATAGTATATAAAATTATACTAAATAATCTATTTTTACAAACATTCCGCTCTCTTTTCAAACAAAACCCGAGGGATTTCGGTTACAGTACACCCTCCCACACCTAATCTTTGCTACTAGTAATGGAGAAATTCTTTTTCATCACCACTCCTCTAGTCATTACGCACGCAGTGGTTCCATAACCATCACACTCTCTCTCACACAGTCACACATCTCCCCGTAAACCCTCGGCCGCCATGGACAATATCACTGACGACCTTCCCCAGCTGCTAGCCAAGACTTCGGTCCCGTCGGATCCCGTTCCGGCCGATCCCGCCGGAAAAGTCAAGGAGATTGCACCGGAGAAGAACCAGAAGCACGTCAAGCTTGCATCCGACTTTTCTGGTAATTAATATATATACTAATCAGCTGTATTGCGCTTCCTGCGTTTTTGGTAGTAGAAACTAGTATTTTTTCTTCATTCGCCGCTCACACAGTCACACACTATCTCTCTGCAGGCATGGACGTCCCTGACGGCGACGATGATGCTCTCCACCAGCTGAAGGATCCTATTCCGGCGGACAAGGCTCAGCCGAAGGTCAAGCTCCCTTCAGGCATAGACGTCGACCTTGACGGTGATGGTCTCCGCCGCCAGCCGAAGGATCCTATTCCGGAAAATCTTGCCGATAAGGCTCATCCGGAGGTCAAGCTCCCCTCCAGATCCAATAATATTCCGGCTAAGACTGGTAATAAATAGTTTGTACTGCCGTTGATGCTATTTCTGTGCTTTAATATTTCATTTGGTTTTTCCTTCTTTCATTGTTAGAGTTCTTGTGTAGAACAGATTTTCTGGAAATAGTGTTAATTAGCTCTCTTGATGTGTCATGAATTTTCTTCAGGCGGCATGGAGGACCTTGACACCATCGAGGAATGATGAAGGACCTTATCGTTTTGAACCTCTTTCTGATGTCATTGAAACACCTGCTCTCCCTGGCTCCCACTATGATACCATTAGATTTGAAGGTCCTGCTTCAAATGGTCAATACATCATCAGTTGTTTCCACGGCAACCGTCCCCCAGTCCCTGATCAAAAGGGGTAATTAGCCCTTATTCTCCATTGTTTGATTCTCTAATTTACACACTTGTGTGAATAGTATAGAGTTGCTTAATATGGAATGGTTGCATTTTTCCTTCATTTTGCCTAGCTACTGGATATAATTAATGATGTGTTGTAGGTAGATTGTTTTGTTGCATGATTAATCATGTATATAGTTCATATGTCAATTACCAGAGATATAAATTAATGGTGATTTGAGAATTGAGACTCTTTGGTTTAGACAATTCATGAAAATGCATGGCCAGCTAATTTTCCTTTAGATCTAAAGCTGCATTTGTCTTATCTTCAAAAAAGATCCATTTGTCTTTGTGCCTGATTTTTCCCCTTTGTTAGGTTTGTTATGATATTGATGATCATGAATTGTTTCTATCATTGCAGTAGAGTGTGTTTAAAAGTGCCATCAATTGTTATGGGGATTTATTTTTCTTTATATATTCTTGGGTTTATAAATTATTTATTTTTATTCATGCTTCTTTTTTGTTGCCTTTCAAGGAATGGCTTCGGAAGAGAAGACTCTGGAGAGAAAAAGACGGAGTAGTCCGACTCGTCTGATCTTGATAAATCATCTTGTCAATTTTGCGTACTAAAAGCAGTTTTTACTGTTGGGATTAATCTTGTCAATTTTACTGTTGGGTTTAATAAATCTGTCCGTCATTTCTATTTTTGTTGATGCAACAATTATAAAATTACTCTCCTGTGAGTTAATTACTTGATTTTTGGGTCCATTCAAAATGCCGGTCCATTTAGCAATCTGGTCCATTCATAACCTGTTTCACCATTTGGATGATAGTAGTGGTAATGCACAATATATAAAAGATAGGACAGCAAATAAAATTGATGGCAAATTTTCCGTATTGATGGGACGTCGTACGAGAGCACCACTGATTACTGATTAGTGAACATCATCATGTGAATTGGTGATGCATTTGAGGAACATTTCAAGATATGACTCCATGACATACCATGACCTCAATACGATTTGTTTGAAATCTCAATTATTTTCATTCCTAATTGTACAATACCCCCAATAATGCTATAATTTCGAGGGAAAAGTAGTTTCATGATGCTATTTTATATATGATTTTGAAAATTATATATGAAAACGATTGACAAAAACAAGACTCTTGATGAGTTAAAGAACTTGTTCAAACATGGAGAGGAAGTTTTTACTTCATTTTTTTTTTCAAAATAAAAAACCAAACAATATTTAACCAATATTTATCGTAATGGAGAAGTGTTTGGCTTAAATTTATAAAAAAAAAAAATCAATATTTATTGTTAAGAACTTAAGATGCATAACGAAAAGAAAACCTATAACAACATCACAAACAAAATTGCATTAGTTTTAAAAACGTCAATTCTAGATTTTAACATTTCTAAATTCTATAAAGTAAATGGCCATGTTCACCCCAGCTGTACAGCCTTACGGTACACCCTCCCACACCGAAACCCTTCCACTAGGACTGGACTAGTATAAAATTCATTTTCAGTCATTCCGCACACTACTCACTAGGGTTTTGAAAACGCACCCCATCATACACTCTCTCTCTGTCTCTCACACAGTCACACACTAGCCTTATCTGCTGAGCTCTCAGCCGCCATGGACAACATCACTGACCTCCCCCATCTGCTCGCCAAGGCCTCAGTCACTGTCCCGGCTGATACCGTTCCGGCAGATCCCACCGGAAAAGGCAAGCAGGTTGTACCGGAGAAGATCCAGCCGCGCGTCAAGCTCTCCTCCGACTCGAAAAGTTCTTTTGGTAGTTATCAAATCTCCATAACTTTTCCTGCGTTTTCAGTAGTAGAAAACAGCCTTCATCACACACTTCCTTTCAGGAATGGAAGACATCGACATCGACGAGGATGATGATGGACTCATCCCTACTCCGGCGAAACTCACCGGAAAATCTGACCCCTCCAGCTCGAAACCTCCGACCTGGACTGGTAGTCATCTTTTCACCGTGTTTTAATTATTTTGGAATTTGGTATTTTCTGTCGTTTCGTGGAGAACAAATTTACTTGGAAAACTGTTAATTAGCTGGCTCGATCTGTGATTTTCCCCTCTCAGACGACATCTACAGCAGCAGCGAGGATGATGATGAGCTGGGTGAAGTCTATCGTAGTTTCCGTTTTGATCGACGTCTTCCACGCTCCATGACTGATAGCGCTTTACTAGAAGAATCTTTGTTCTTCCACCCCAGGTTTCCAATTCCAAGGGGTAACGCTTTCTTTGATGAAGATGATCAAGAGTACTAGTGGTAATTAACTAATCCCTATTTTGTTTACTCTACCTAATTTGTGTGATTGAATATGAAGGACATGTATTGCACAATATTTCTTGAATTAATGATGTGTGTAGATTATTTTGTTGCATCAATTATCTATATAATGATTTGTTGTAGTTATAGTAGTTGGTGTAGGAAACTCATTGGATCCGGATCTATATATAAGATGCATTAATTTGTGGTTTTGAAATGATTTTCCCTTTCTAGTATTGCATAATGTGTTAGCTGCAATGATTAATTATCACTATCTTGGTTTAGAAAATAAATTTATTAACTCTTGTTTCATATTTTGCCTTTTAAGGTTGCTTCCTAGCTAGCTAAGAGTATGAGACAAGACTTGGAAGAGAAAAAGACGGAGGAGTAGTCTGATCAATCATCATGATCTTGAAAAATTACCTTTGTCATATTTTGCGTTTCAAACATTTTAATATTATAGTAGTAATAATATTGTAGTATTTATGAACTCTAATGTTGCACTGTTGCCGTAGCTATGGTTTGTTGGGATTAATTAATTAACTGCGGCTTAAATTCGAGATTCATCTTCTATGTTTGAATATCTATATTTCATAACGTACGGTAGATTTATAATTTTTTTTCCAAACAAGTTTTTAGAATGGAGTCTAAATTTACACTGAATTGATCAAAGTATAAATGTATCTATTTTAAAATTTAGTTCTGTGAGTTTTGAATTTGATTTTCGGGTCCATCCATAATGCCGGTTTGAATTTGATCTCCGTTAAGCAGCAATTTTGGCAATCTGGTTTCTGCCAGAAAAAAGAGGAGACTTGTTTTTTTACCATTTGGATGATACATAGTAAGATACAATGGACACATGACAGCTGACAAAGTAAATATATGCATGTAATTATTTTCCTGGAAAATGCCAGTTTGAACGAGAGGTAGTAATTAATCTTACCATTATTCAGTCAAAGCAAAAGATATTTAACGGCAAGCCAAAGCTTTTTGGCAAAAGGACAAAACATGGAGAAAATTACCTAATAAGAGAGGGGCAGCATTTCCCTTTTTTCTAAAGAAAAAAAAAATCGAGCAATTAACTTCAATTGTGATGGTGATGAAAAGTAGTACTTTTAAAAATTTTAATTTTAATTTTGAAAATTCAATTTTTAATATACATTAGTTAATCCTAACAAATCTCATAGTAGCATGAAATTCATTGCTTTATTTTATTTAAAAAATGTTGACAATTATTTTTTTTAATCAAAGAAAGAGAGACAAAGTCTAGCTAACAAACACTTACGGTATACCCTCCCGCACACAATCTTTTTCCACTAGGAGTGGGAGTACTATAAAATTCGTTTTCGTCACCACTCCTCTAGTCATTTCGCACGCAGTCACACATTAGCTAGGGTTCCATTTCCATCATACTCTCTCTCACACACAGTCACACACTAGCCTTATCTCACCGATCCTCAGCCGCCATGGACAACAGCAGTGACCTCCCACGAGCTGCTCACCAAGTCACGGCGGATCCCGTTCCGGCAGATCACGCCGGAGAAGGCAAGGAGATCTCACCGGAGAAGAACCAGCTGCCTCAAGTCAAGCTGCCTTCAGACTCGAAACGTCCTTCTGGTATCATCGATCTAATCTCTATTCCGTTTCTCCTGCGTTTTTAGTTGTAGAGACTAGTCTGTGTTGTGCTTTCTTTATCCGCCGCTCACACAGTCACACACTACCCTGCAGGCATGGGTGACCTTGACGGCGACGATGATGCTCTCAGCCAGCTGAAGGATCCTACTCCGGCGGATGTCGCAGACAAAACTCAGCCGAAGGTCAAGCTCTCTGCAGGCATGGACGACCTTGACGGTGACGATGATGCTCTCCGCCAGCTGAAGGATCCTATTCCGGCGGATCACGCCGGCAAGTCTCAGCCGGAGGTCAAGCTCCCCTCCAGCTCCAGTGATCCGATCAAGTCTGGTAATAATTAGTTTTTTTGCTGCCTTTAATGCTTTTACTGTGTTTAATTAGAGCTTTGATTTGGTTTTATTTGAGATATATATGTTTAAAGTCGATCACACATCTTTCTTCAGGAATGGACGACATCGATATGCACACCGACGACAAGGACGATGAACTCCCCCAGGAGGGAGATCCAGCGTCTCTCCCCAGATCCAACCGACGTCGTCCGATCAGGACTGGTAATCATTTGTTTCTTTTACCTGTTTTCTTTTACAAAATTGTGATGTGGTTTTTGTGTAGAACAATTTTACTTTTGGTGTAGTTACTGTTAATAATTAGCTCGCTTGCTGTGGTTTTTGCGTGCTCTCAGGCGGCATGGAGGACATGATACGTGAAGGCTTTCACGGCTTTCGGTTTGAGATTCTTCCTGGCGGCTGCTTCCGCGCTGAAATGCAGACTCCTCCCGGCTCCATGTTTGGTGCCATGTCACTCACAGGGCCTTTATTCGGCCCCGATTTCCCTGGCTTCCCTGGTGAAGACGATGATGATGAAGAGTAATGGTGGTAATTAATTAACCCCTCTTTTTTTCCAATTAATTATGTGTGGATCAAGAATATGGAGTAGCTTATTTGACTGGAGTAGTGCACATATTTCTTGAATTTATATGGTGTATAGATTGTTTTGTTTGCATCAACTGTTTAGTTCATGAATCCGTGATATGTTGATTCACAGTTCTTGTTTTTGAAAATTCATTGTCTTTATACATGTGCATGCCTATAGATCTAAAGATGCATTTGTCTTTGTGAAGATGATTTTTTCCCTTTTTTTTGTATTGTATGATTAAGATGATGAACTTTCAAGGATTGCATGTAGCTAGCTAGAGTAGTGTGTTTTATCACCTTGAAATATAAATGATCTATAGACTTATAATGATATTTTAATAATTCTGGTTTCATTTTTTTGCCTTTTATAGGAATGGGTTCGGATGCATGAGACAAGACTTTGGAGAGAGAAAGATGGAGGACTAGTCTGATCTTGAAGAATCATCTTGTCAAATTCGCGTTTTAATATATATTTGATTGCTATTGTTGTGGTATGAACTTCTAATGTTTTGTAGTACGTAGCTGGGATGTAATCCGAATTAAAAGTATTGCTGGTTTTGTTGGGGATTAATTAACTTGATCGATTATGTGAGTTTTGAACTTGATTTTTGTTTCCTTTTCAAAATGCCGGTTTGACTAAACAAAACCTGCCAGTTTTTTATCCTCTCCCGGCCCCGCAGCAATTTTAGCAATCTGGTTTGTGCCAGAAAAAAGAGGGGACCTGTTTTTTAACCTTTTGGATGATTCATAGTAAGACAATAAACCAGGGTTAAATGATAAAAGTGACCATTCATCCAAAGAACTAAAAGATATTTAACGTCAAGCCAAAACTTTTGGCAAAGGATAGTACTAACTACTCAACAATTTTTTTGGCAGTACCAGTACGTACAAGAGTCAAATTATGATTTACCATAGTGACAATAATTACATGACGAATCTAATCTTTTGTTGACGAAAATCGGGACCTTAAAAGGGATAAACATGGAAAAAATGGATAAACATGGATATAGCATCCTTGTATAACTAAGTGGTTGTTTGGTTTGCGTATTATAAGAAAAATGGAGTAATTTAAAATTACGCGGATGTTACAATTTTGCAAAACGTGGAAAAATTCGTACTTTGCTCCACCTAGGTAATTTACAATTCCGCGTTTACTATACTAAACCCTAAATCCGAGTAATTATAAATTCTGTGGGAACTTAATTCCCACATGAACCAAACGAGCCCTAAACTTTTTTCCTTTTTTTTATTAATAAACTCAAAATTGTATTAAGATTAATACAAATGGGGTCATAGCTCAAAGGTACGAGGATCGATACCAAGTGACTCCTTTTTATTTATCCTAGACCAAAACTATAATGAGAATACTTTGATAAAAGTTTCTCCTTATCTTCCAGAAGGGTAATTTGGTAATTCTACACCCCATACCTTTTCAATAAATATAAGAAACAAAAAGATGTGTCTTTTCCAAAAAAAAAAAAAAAATCCTTCTTCATATAAATATACCAATTCATAAATCAAAACCAAAATAACTCAACCTTTTTCATTAATTATAGGAAGGTAATTGGAACTTGGAAGATACACCTAGCTAAAACAGAAGTCAATATTCCCACTTACTCTTGCAGATTTTGGTCATAATTTTAATTTTCTGATTACTTGTAGTCAGTCATATAGCTCTCTAATTTATTTTTATTTTTCCTTATTATTCCTAGACCAAAACTATAATGAGAATACTTTGATAAAAGTTTCTCCTTATCTTCCAGCAAGGGTAATTTGGTAATTCTACACTCCATACCTTTTCAATAAATATAAGAAACAAAAAGATGTGTCTTTTCAAAAAAAAAAAAAAATATATATATATATATATATATATATATATATATCCTTCTTCATATAAATATACCAATTCATAAATCAAAACCAAGATAACTCAACATTTTTCATTAATTATAGGAAGGTAATTGGAACTTGGAAGGTACACCTAGATAAAACAGAAGTCAATATTCCCACTTACTCTTGCAGGTTTTGGTCATAATTTTAATTTTTTGAGGGTCAATGTTCTGATTACATGTAGTCAGTCATATAGCTCTCTAATTTATTTTTCTTTTTCCTTATTATTTGTCAAACAATTCTGGATATTTTTTCAAATTCTGGATATTTTTCAAATCCATGAAATTAATGAAAGGAGATTTTGTTGTTTTAAAAAAAATTAAAAGTAAGTCCGTTGCTTCGTCCACCTCGATTCATCCAATTTAATCGCTTAATTATTAGTTTCTCATGATTAAATTATTATATGGACGAGCTAATGACCGAATCTATATAAAAAATAAACATTTTGTGTGGACGTTCTGACATGTCAATTTTCTGATTATGCTCTTCACACTATGCTATATCCGATTGGGCCCCCTATATCTGACATTTTGCGATTGTATTTATGTTCAGCTACAACTAACAAACTTAATATAATTCACCATTTTTGTTGGAGATCATTTGTATTATACTTTATTTATTTTAATCATGATAAAGAGAATTATTATAGTCTTTTTAAAGGTGAGAAATTTTCCTGTAAGGTAATACGGCCGTAGTAGAATAGTTTTTTATATCATGTTTATATGATTAGTTTATTTTATTAATCTCTTATTATTTTACTTTTAATTATAATTTTAAAAAATGCTTGTAGTTATTAAAAAAATAAAAATAAATCTTGTATTTTAGAGTTCTGATATGGGTGACAAAAAGTTTGTACTCAAGTATTAACTAATAGAGGACTGAAAGCACTTCCACCGATTATCATAGGCCAATGTAGGATAACCACATACCCATAGGGTATGAAATTCTTAGCTTATTGAAAAGTCACATCATTTATACATGTAAAGTTGTGTCTTTTCAGTAACGTAAACCAAAACACACATTGATTACCATTAGAAAATGCATCTATAAATTGACACATCTAGAACATTTTCTCTACCTAAAAGTATAACTTTCCTTCTATTTTCTTCTCAGCATTTTCTGTAACTACCTAGATTTAGCCTACATGTTAATCATTTAGTTTGTTGATGCCCACTATGGCCTTTACTTAGTGATTATCATATACATGCGTATGTTGAAATTTTCAGATGAAGTATCAATACAAAATGTTAGGGGGGTTCGGGGAAGAATTTGGTTTGCTGCTCTTATTTCTTCACTGATCAAATTTGCATTCCAGGAGCTTTTAAAAAATTATAAAAGTGAATTTCAATGATCTTTTGTTCGGCTTATACTTTTCTTTGGCTTTATCTTCTACTTTTCTCAAAATATTATTTGGTTTCAGCATACTGCCGAAACAGTTTTTTCTATATCTCCCTTGATTGCGTCGGTTTGTGAATACAAAGTTGTTGGAAATGCACACAAATCTACAAAGTTACCTATACAACTTTTGAAAAATGTTTCCAACTTTGTGTAAAGATGTGAAAAACTGAATAGATAATCATGTTTATGTAGTGACAATTTTGATATATTCTAGAGGTATGTGTGTCAAGTCCTCCACGCGTTGCGTGGAGAGACCACACTAGTTTAATAAATTAGCGTATTTTTATTTTCAAAAATTTCCATCGGACATGGTCATGTCACATGTGTTTTTAATCATCACTCCAATAAATTAAATGGAACTGAAAAACTTTGTCTTCCAAAAAAAAATTACACAATAATTTAATTAAATATTATCATTAATTTAATATGATAAATTTTTGAGGTTTTAAACTAAAGTTATAAAATGAGACATTTTAAGTATAATGTTTGGTGGTTTTAAATCAAAAGTGAAAGGTTATTAGCTAGGTTATATGACAAAGTTTGGAGATTTTAAATTAAAAGGTATGGTGTTTATAGTATAAGGTTAATGACAAAGTTTGGAGCTTCAAGTTAAAAGTGAGAGGTTTTAAATCAAAAGCTAAGGTTATAAGATGAATTTTTGAGGTTTTATGTTAAAAGTTAGAGGTTTTAAATAAAAAAAAATAGAGATTATAGGTTGTATGAAAATTTGAAGGTTTTAAGTTAAATGTAATAGCAACTGTAGCTAGCGGCATTGTAGTGTTACTGCATACACACTATAAACGCGCCGGTACTGTAGCATTATTGTAGCACTGAGCTTTTAATTTTTTTAAAAAATTACAACTTAAGAACCTCTTTGTTTCATGTTTATGTAATAATAATAAGGATGGAGTGATCGATGATTTAATAGTGGTACTAGAAGAGGATTGTAGTTTCACCATAATGTATGGAGAAGGATCTCTTGTGTCTCAAACTGATATGGAGAAGGATCGTTGATTTTGTCTCTTTTAAATTCGACTTTTTATATATTAAATATGATTATTCAATGTGTCATTGTTGATCTTCTCACTTTCATTTTTGGTCCTCTCAGTTTCAGGACTAATGTTTTGCACAATAATCATAATTATTCAGTGAGACCTATTGAGATATGTCTCAACTGAAAATTTGTCTAACATATAATATTACTATATGTATAACTATGCTTAATATTTTTTATTCGGAATTGAAATTTTGCAAGTCTACATTAGGGAGAATTCCATTCATATGTATTACATTATTAACATTCATTCATATGTCCAAGCTTTTCTTTAAAATGGTAGTGGGGTGGGGGATTTATGATCTCAACAAAATTAAATTGTGATAAAGTCTACAAGATGTTGGGAAGTAGTTTAGATTATCTGTGCATCCTTTTATCTTGTTAAGAAAATAAAAACATTATGCACAGTGCGTACTAGAGATTCAGAGTACAAAATAACATCATTTTCTCACTTAATCATACTCAATCTCTCAACTTCTCGTCTACAATGTTTGTTTTTCCCCATCCGAGGTGAAGGCTTCACCGCCGGAAGTGGAGGTGGAGGTGACGCCTATGGAAGAGGTGGAGTCTTCTACGCCGACGGAGATGAAGACTTTCTTGTCGTCGGAAGTGGAGCTGATGGTGAAGATTTCGACGACATCAGATCTGGAGGTTTCAACTTCAACAATTTGGAGTTGTTGCAAAAAATCAAGGTAAATCCACTTTCTATATCACCCAAAAATCAAGTTTGTTGCCCGAACATAGCATACGCCGTTGATCTGTGTCACACAGACACAACCACAGGTGGAGTGCTGAAAATGCAATAGATCAATTTTCCCTATGGGGATTTTATACGAGAAACATTTTTTAAAACGAGTTTTCCTAGAATCTTCAACCTCATTGAATATATATATATATATCTACAACTAGCTAGAAAGGGCTAAAAACCAGGAAAAGGGACTAATAATGTTTATGTTTAAATGGTTGTTAGATGTATTCATAAATAACTCTATTGTTTATTTTAGATCATAACCAATTGAATATTTTAGGTTTTAGATGTATTTCGTAGAACCATAAAAATTTGTGATGCAAATGTATAAGATTTTATAATAGTTTGAATATGTTGCTTGGAGATTCTTGGGATAGTTTTTAATTGGGAAAAGCTCAAAAGAGGTTTCTAGTTCTACCACTAAGTAATGTTGGATAGTATTTAAGTAATATGTTGATGCATATTCTAGTGTTGTGTAGTGATAAATTTAAGTTGAAGTTAACATAGCATATACAATTTTATACCATGAAAGTTACATCGTTAGTGAACTTTGATCTTATACCATATGAATATATTCTTAATTATGATCTTCAACAAATTAAACTTTGATTCATAAAATTAGTTTTAACATTATTTTCTAAATCGAATAATTAAACATTTCGTTCCCATTTTGCAGTGAGCAGTCATTTTCGTTCTGAAAATGAAGTTGAAGAAATGGGATCGGCCAACACGGAATAAAAATAACTTATGTTTATATGCATCAAATGCCACGAAACCTAGAGTTGGCTTCCGAATATGCTTTCAATGAATGATCCAAAATAGTGCCGGTTATATTTGTTAAGGTAAAGCCACATTCCAAACCCTATCTTAAAATTGGGTGGTATGATAATCAAACATGCGAGGAATCTACTAATAGGTTACAATGGGCTCATGCACATTATTGGATGCGAAAGAAAAAAAATCTGTATAAATGCAAATGTTTTGAAAGAATTGCAAATGTTCTCCCATCTAGAGTCTTTAGAGGTGATGATGACACATGAGGTTGGACATATATTAGGCTTGGAGCACTCAGAAGATGAGAAATCGATCATGCACGGAGAACCGCCAATAATTGGGTATAAAAGAAATTCTAGAATTATAACCATAGACGATGTGACACGAATTTAAAAGTTGTACATACGATTGTTTAGATTTTTTAATTCATGCCTCAACTTTTGCACTTCTACATGGTCGATCAAAAAAGTTTATTGTTTTGAACTTTTTAATACTGCAAATTGCTTACAGATTAGTTTGAATATATCTACCAAATTACCTACCTAATAAGTTTACAAAAAAGGAATTGAATTTAAAAAGAAAAAGAATAAGTCTTGGAATAGACGGTCTATATTCGATCAGAATATAGACCAAGGTTGTAACAAACCATACCACTTTGTCCCCCCGTCTCCTAAACCCTACCGCCCCCAAGCAAAAAAACCCTTCTTCTTCAATCTTTTCCCCATCTACCCAGGGAACGTTTGCTTTTCCGTTTTGTTGATTCTTTTTTACAATGAATAAGTGTTACATCTTTTTTTATTGGATCGCGGTTGTGGTGTTCGCGGTTGCAAAATAATATCCCCGAGCGCAGTATTACATCTTTTTTTATTGGATCTCTCAATTTGTAATATTACAGACGGTATGAGTCTTGTTAGCATATGATTTAGTTAGCCTTGTAATAGGCTAGTTGATTAGATGTTGATTCCACTTGTAATCGTTACTGGGCGTTTTCCCAGTACCATGAATGGATTTTTCAAAAAAGAATATAGACCAAGGTTTACTTCATAAACATGGAAACAAAGAAGGTTCTCAATATGCAATTTCTAAAACTTTTAGGCCCTGCGTGTTTCGCTTGGTTTTGAGTTTTGGTTTTGGTTTTTGAGTTTTGAGTTTTGAGCAAAACCTGGTTTTAGAATTGGTTTTGATCAAAATCAGTTTTGGGTAAAAGGTTGTGTGGTTGGAAGTTTTGGGTTTTGGGTTTTGATTTAACTATTATTATTTTATTTTATTTAGTTTTAGATTGAAAATTTGACATGTCATTTAATTTTACTTAGTCACAATATTTTATTAAATAAAAATTTTGGTATATAGACCGGGCCATATAATATTTTATATAGCATTTTATATCTGCAGGTTGGGTTATGAATATATGATCAATTAAAATCAAGTGTGTGGTTACAAAAGTATTTGTAATGTTCTTTTAAATGGTCAATTTTGGGCCAAAACACGATTTTTACAAATTTACGTTTTCATGTTTAAAGAGGTAAATTTAATTATAAAATATTTAATTTTAACGGATTTATAATGTTCATAATATTTTTAGAATAAAATAATCAACTATCAATCATATGTTTCTACCTATGTAATATAATAATTTATATAAAAAAATTATTAATAAAAAATTACCATATCTTAAATAAATTTATTTTATTTTATAAAATAAATTTAGTTTATTGTACATTTGTCTTAATTTTGTACAAAATATGAAAAAATAATTTTAAATGAAAAGTCAAAACCTTCCAAACTTGTGCGAAACAAACAATGTTTTGGGTTTTGGGCAAAACCAAAACCAAAACCCAAGCCAAAAATTACCCCACATGTCACATTCATTGTGTGCAATAATTTCTTAGCTTCATGTCCTGCACGACACTCCTTTCCTTTTATTTCCTTTTAATTTTAATTTTAATTTCAATATTAAAACATTTTATCTAAAATGCTCAAGTTTTAATTTATAAGTTGCATATTTTAAATTACATATATGTTTTTAGATAACTAATAGTCCTCAATTTCTTACACGATTAACTATATTTTAGCTTTTGTTTTGAAATACTCATGTTTTAAATTAAAATATCTATGTTTTAACTTAAACATTTATACTTAAGTGTAAAATGTTAATGTTTTAACTTATAACATATATGTTCATGTTATAACTTATAACCTTTATGTTTAAATTTAAAATGTTTATGTTTTAAATTAAATAGTTTTGGTGGGGCTGACTCTATTTTTTAGTTAAGTTAGAGAAGACATTTAATCTCAACCATTTATTGAAAATTCAATGGTCTAGATTAAGAGTTCTCACCATAAGGTGGGTTCATATCCTAAAATGTTAAGTTTAAATGTTTACCAGAGCTTATCTGTAGATCAGTTCAGTTCAGCTCAATTCAGTTCAGTGAAAATGTAATTTGATGAAATTCAGGTTAATTCAGTCATGCTGATTCCATTTTTCAATACATCATTTTTTACTTCAGTTCAGTTCAATTCAGTTCAGTTCAATTCAATTCAGTTCAGTACATCAAGAAATAAGCTCTAGTAAACAGGGCCTAGGGGTTCTCACTTAAACCCTCCCCTATGTTTAAGTTTAAAATGTTAATGTTTTAACTTATAACATTTATGTTCATGTCGTAATTTATAACCTTTATGTTTGAATTTAAAATATTCATGTTTTTTACTGATAACTTTTATGTTCATATTTTAACTTATAACATTTATGTTTGAGTTTAAAATGTTTATGTTTAAACTTATAACCTTGTTTAAGTTTAAAATGTTCATATTTTAACTTATAACATTTATGTTCAATGAAATTCAACGGCAACACAAACTCGTGACTTGAATGAATATGTGAATGTGATAATTCAGAATAATTATTATTGCTGAAGTATTTACAATATATAGAGTACAAGAAAGCTATACATTCAATGTATCTAGTCTACTCTAAATATAGATAAAAATATAACTAAATATATACAAATATATCTTGACAATAATCAAGATATTCTATCACCCCCCTCAAGCGAAGCATAGGATTGTAGGAGACGCAAAGCTTGGAACGAAACAATTCAAAGAGAGGGCATGACAGACCCTTAGTAAAGACATCAGCAACCTGAAGAGAAGATGGAACATGACTAACACGGAGCTTTCCAGACGTAACCAGCCCATGAACGAAATGATAGTCAATGTCGATATGCTTAGCCCTCTTATGAGCAACAGGATTTTGAGCCAAAAAGATCGCATTATTGTTATCACAAAGCAGCAGTGGAGAAGAAGACCCTGGGACCCGAAGTTCACGAAGAAGTTGACACAACCAAGCTAGCTCAGCCGCGGTGTTGGCCATAGCACGGTACTCGGACTCACAACTAGATCTAGACACGGTAGGTTGCTTCTTAGCGCTCCAGGAAACAAGATTACCACCAAGAAAAATTGCATATCCATAGGTAGAGCGACGGGCCTCAAGGCACCGAGCCCAATCAGCATCAGAGTAGCCAAGAATAGGAAGACCAGCAGGCGAAGGATGAAACGAAAGACCAAAGTGAAGTGTCCCACGAACATCCTTAGGGGTCTGGAGAAACTGGCTGACAAAATTAACAGCATAGGACAAGTCGGGCCGAGTGATCGTCAAGTACTGCAATGCACAAACAAGCGAACGATACAGCTTGGGATTGGAAAAATCAGAGCCGGAAGAGCTGAGAAGCTGCGAACCAGGTACAAAAGGTGTAGAGACGGGTGCAGCATCCGTCATACCAGCACGTTGCAGAATCTCCATAGCATACTTTGCTTGCCCTAAGAACAGCCCAGAAGCAGATCGAACAACCTCAATCCCCAAAAAATAGTGAAGGGAACCAAGATCCTTGATAGAAAACTCACGATCTGCACGAGCTATGAACCGCTGAATAAGATCAGAGTTATTTCCAGTGAGGATAATGTCATCAACATACACCAGTAAGTATAAAATAGTCGATCCTCGAGTAAAAACAAACAGCGAAGTGTCGGTTAAGCAACACTTGAACCCCAAACGCAGAAGAAATGAGCTAAAACGCTGAAACCAAGCTCGAGGTGCCTGCTTGAGCCCGTAGATAGACTTCCGACGGCGACAAACAAACTTTGGATGAATAGGATCAGTAAAACCAGCTGGTTGTTTCATGTAGACCGGAGCATCAAGAACACCATTAAGAAAAGCATTCTTGACATCGAGCTGATGAAGAGGCCAAGAAAAGGTTGTCGCAAGAGCAAGAACGATCCGGACAGTGGAGGCTTTAACGACAGGGCTAAAGGTATGAGTAAAGTCAAACCCATGTAGCTGGGAAAAGTCTTGAGCAACCAAGCGAGCCTTATAGCGATCAATAGAACCATCCAGTCGATGTTTGATACGATAAACCCACTTCGAGCCAACAACGTTCACATCAGAAGGGCGCAGAACAAGATCCCAAGTGTGTTGCTGGTGAAGGGCACGCATTTCCTCATTCATGGCAAAAGACCAACGAGGATCCTTAATCGCAGAACGAAAACCTCGTGGTTCAGTCTCAGCAAGCAATACAGTAAGATGACTTGATAACACATAATCATCAAACTGGCGATTAGCAGTAATGCTACCTGTTCTAGACCGAGTAGTCATATGGTGAATTGGTTGCGGTGGTGAAGGTGCCAATGAGGGAGCTGGAGATTGAACAGGAGATCGGGGTGGTGAAACAATAGTCGGAGACTGTGCAGGAGTCGGAGATGGTGTCACTAGTCGAACTGGAGCTGGTTGAGGCCGAGCAGAGTCATGATCAAAGAACACAGAAACATCCAATGATTCTGGAACATCAGATTCCGAGTCACTCGCAAATGGAAAAGAGGTCTCATCAAATCTAGCATGCCGAGTGAGATAGGCCTTCTTGGATGTGGGATGAAGACATCGAAAACCCTTATATTGAGGACTATAGCCAATGAAGATGCATGGAGAACTGCGAGGTGCAAAAGGTCGTATGTAAGGATACACCCTACACCCAAAAGGATGAAAATTAGAATAATCAGGATGACGACCATATACCAGAAAGTATGGAGACACATAATGGAGGACGGGTGTAGGAAGGCGATTGATAGTGTAAGTGGCAGTGGAAAAAGCAACATCCCAATAAGATGGCAACAACTGAGAGTGCATCAACATAGACAGCCCCATTTCTGTAATATGCCTATGCTTGCGTTCGGCTCTACCGTTCTGCTCGGGTGTGGCTAGACGAGAAATCTGATGAAAAATACCCTTAGCCGAGAAGTGAGATCGTAAACGTGTATTGGTGAACTCAGTGCCTCCATCACTTTGAAACACTTTGATCGTGCAGGAAAACTGATTTTCAACTAGATTCTGAAACTGTAGAAATGTCTCAAAGAAATCGGATTTCCTCTTTAATGGATAGAACCAGGTAAACCGCGAAAAATCATCGATAAAGATCACAGTGAATCAAAGCAAGTAAAGAATCAGCCCGTCTCGAATTATCCATAAATGAATGACTTTTTCCCTTAGCTCGTTCACACGAAGAACATAAAGAGGGTTTAGGCGTAAAAGAGGTGACCTTAACAAGGTTCAACTTATTCAACAAAGAAATAACTGAAATAGAAGTATGGCCTAATCTAGCATGCCATATATCAAGAGATGCCCTATTCTTATTGTCTTGAACATAGGCAGCAAGAGCAGCACCACCCTGTGTCAGCACATAAAGTCCTTGCTCACATCGTCCTCGACCCACAACTGCCTTTGGGGACTGTGTCTGAATAATGAACGAGTTTGCATCAAAGGAAATCACAACATTTAAGTCCCTTGTCAGTTTATTAATAGAAAGCAGGTTTTTCGTAATATCAGGAACCACCAATACATCAGATAAGGATAAACCACGAGTAAACTGACGCTGACCAATATGAGTCATTTTAACAGGTTTACCATTAGCAAGAGCAACAGAACGGTTACCGTGATAGGATGTGATGTTGTCAAGACTAGAAGATGTGGAGGCCATGTGATTGGTTGCACCAGAGTCTAGATACCAGTCTGAAGCATTGTCAAGAGAGACGGAGGACTGAAATGCATCAGCAAGTTTAGCAGACTCCGGATTTGGATTGGTGCATGCACGAGCAGTGTGACCGAACTCCAGACACAGCTGACATTTAGGATTCCACTTCCTTCGGCGTCGAGAGCCGCCACCAGAGGAACCACCACCACCAGATTGACGGCCAGAACCACCACCGCGTCCAGAACCGCCGCCAGATCGGCCGTGCGTGGTGGTCCACGCGCCAGAGGGCGGCGCGTGTGACTCACGCGCCTGAGCTAAATGGCTAGAGTACTGGGGCACGTGCTGGTCACGCGCCTGGACAAAATAACCTGCATAATGGGGCGAGTGATTCTCACGCGCCTGGACAAAATTTCCACCATATGAGGGCACGTGTTGCACACGCGCCTGGGCAAAATTATTTGCCGTTGTAGCAAACGCCACCGGAGCGGAATCGGAGCCCATACCTGCATCAGAACCACTGGAAATTTGAAAGATTTCATGGCTACGTGCACGGGAGACGACTTCGGCGTAGGACGACAGCGGAGAGTGAGAGAGTTGCACCGATGTGAAGTTGGAGAACGCTGAACCGAGACCACGAAGGAAGATCATGACGCGATCTTTGTTACCATTAGGTGAACCGACAGAGGCTAGACCATCGAGGATAAGCTTGAACCGGCGGTGAAAAACCATCACAGTGAAGGAGCCACGGCGTATTGTGTGCAACTCGTCACGAAGTTGCAGTTCGAGGGCTTCGGAGGCGTTGTCGAAAGCAGCCGCGAGGGCCGTCCACATCGCCTGAACCGTGTCGCAGCCGATCGTCTTCTTCATGGACTCTTCAGTGAGAGAGGATCGGAGTAGAGCTTGGAGGAGCTTATCCTGTGCCGTCCAAGATTCCGGCGTGAGAGCATCAGTGCTCGTCGAAGCAGCAGAAGCTTTGGGCATGGGTAAAGAGCCGTCGAGATACCCGAAGAAACCCACAGACTCGAACAACACCCGCACCTGGGATTGCCATGCTATGAAGTTTCCGGCGTTGAGCTTGATCGGAAGCATGTGGATCATGGTGGCATAGGTTAGTGATTTCCCAGAATCCATTGAAAAACGGTCGACGGCGGCGGGGTTTAATTAATTTTGTTGGATTGTAAAAGAAACAAAACTGCGTGCACCTAGTTATGGGCGGCTAGGGTTTGTAGTTTGTAGTGGTTAGGGTTTGTAATTTTTGCACCTAACGTAAGGGAGAGCAGCTTTGATTTTCGGGAACCAAAACTGATACCATGTGAATGTGATAATTCAGAATAATTATTATTGCTGAAGTATTTACAATATATAGAGTACAAGAAACCTATACATTCAATGTATCTAGTCTACTCTAAATATAGATAAAAATATAACTAAATATATACAAATATATCTTGACAATAATCAAGATATTCTATCAGAATACTTCAATAGCAATCGTCAGCCAGTCCGAGCTGAAAGTCCCTGCTTACGTGATCTAACTTCTACCGTGTTCAAGTTTTAACTAAACAATCAACTAATTAAAACTGTAAGTGCGGAATAAAAGAGAACACGATATGATCACCCAGTTCAGTGCAATGCACCTACGTCTGGGGGGCCGTAGCCCGTGGTAAAGATCCTTCACTAGTTGCAATAAATATGTCCGGTCTATTACAAACTAATGGCTACTCTAGCAAGCCTATCACACTACCAATTGGCTACTCTAGCTTTGATAGTTGCTTCTATGATTACCTTCTTTTCCACGAAGGTGCGGCAAGATCTTGTACCACCCGAGCTTTAACACACGTCCCTAGTGTTTGTGTAGTGGTTGAAAACCGTGGACCGCGTTGCCTTCTTGCTCAAAAGATAAAAACCCTGAATTACAGAATTTTGCTATTAAAATCGGCTCTTGAGCACGCAACTGATGTCCTCCTTTTATAGCACATTGCCGTGTGAATTAAGTCATCTCCACAGCTGTAGAATTCCATTCCAATTAAACCATGTTTAAAACAGAAACTCTTTGGATTAAGGAATTCAGAAAATCTCCAATTCCTAAAATAATGCAGAAAATCCTTTTCCAATTAAATCTCTGCAATATCCCATGAATAAATCTGAATTGGAGATGGATTTGGACTGTAATATTTCGAAACAAATATATCCATTCCATATTAACCTCGCACTATATTCTCTTTCCTCGTTAAAAACATGTGCTGAGATTCTGGAATTTTTCTATCTTTTTCTGCCAAAAACAGTCATGTTGCAACATGACCTTCCACAAAGCAGCCAACAAAATCTGGACTTTACACGAGCTAGCCTTCATTATCTGCGCCGGAGAAGGCAAAATCAAACTTTCTGGTCATGTTTGGATACAAAATTAATCCCCCAACTTTCGCTGCTACTAGTGTTCAAGGAACAATAAGATAAGATGAAGCAACTTTATATTCAAGCCCCTTTGACGGCGTTTTCTCATCTCACTCTGGAGCTGTACCGCCGTCAGTAAAAATACTACATCAAACGTTAATTTTTTAGGAATTGTTTTCTGACCTAATCGACTGCTGACGCTGGCGGTGGAGGTCCCTCCTTCGGTTCAAAAAAGCCCAGCCACACTGAAGCTCCCCGTCTATATTTACTACCACGTCGGCGGCTTCTTCGTTGGCTCCACTTCCTGCAACAGCTACCACCCACATGTCAACACGCGCGGTGGCAGCGGAAGCTAACGTGGTTGTCGTCCGTCTCCGTCGAATTATTTTTGGCAGTATAGTACCAGTACGAGAGTTAAAAACTTAAATTATGATTTACCACGGTGATACAATAATTACATAACGAATCTAATCTTCCGTTGACGGAAACCGGGACCTTAAAAGGGATAAACATGGAAAAAATAGATAAACATGGATAACTAAGTTATATATATATATATATATATATACTCGCTTGATTTTGCTTAAACCTTTTTCCTTTCTTTTTATTAAATTCAAAATTGTATTAGGATTAATACAAATGGGGTTATAGCTCAAATGGTAGAGCATGGTTGTGCTAATTTTATTTATTTTTAATTTCAAAAATTAATATGATAAAGTTTAATATATATAAGACGGTTATAAAATTTTGAGGTTTAATATGAGCATGGGTTTAATATGATAAAGTTTTGAGGTTTTCAATTAAAGTTATAAAATGAGACGGTTTAAGTATAACGTTTGGAGGTTTTAAATCAAAAGTGAAAGGTTATATGACAAAGTTTGGAGATTTTAAACTAAGGTTATAATGAAAAAGTTTGGAGGTTTTAAGTTTTAAGTTATAAGCTCTAAGTTCGGGGGGTGGGGGTAATTGTAGTGTTACTGCAGACACATTATACACGTGCCGGTACTGTAGCGTTATTGTAGCACGTGAGTTTTAAATTTTTTAGAAATTACAACTTAATGACCTCTTTGTTTTTATGTTTATGTAATAAGCCCTGGTCCGTCTATTCCAAGACTTAGGCCCTATTTGCTAGAGCTTTTCTTTAGTTCAGTTCAGTTCAGTTACATGCATTTATTTATTTCAAGTCAGTTTAGTTTAATAATTTTTAAATTATAAGTTACATTTTTACTATAGACTACATTATTACAATGATAAAAAAAGGAAAAAATGATAAATTTCAAAATTATTTCAGTTCAGTTAAATATATTTAAATTTATTTCAGTTCAGTTCAATAAATTTTAATTTATTTCAGTTGATATAAATATATTTAAACTCATTTCAGTTCAATTTAGTTCAGTTTAGTTCAACAAGAAATAAGGTCTAACAAACAGGGCATCAATCATATACAAATTGCTTAATGAAAATACTCCCTAAATAAGAATTTTCCATATTTAAATCCTAAAATAGGAATTCCATATTCCAAAAGTTATTATGAATTTTCCTTTACCCAATTCTAAACTAAAATTGGGTTCCAATTACAATTTCTTATGGTATATATGGCGACGGTCATCAGGTTTTCAGGTGAATTTAATCGGCAAGGGCTTTCCATAAACTTTTCAATGGCGGAACCGAAAACCAAGTATGATCGTCAGCTAAGGATTTGGGGCAATCAAGGACAGGCCGCTCTTGAAAACTCAAGCATCTGTCTGTTGAATTGTGGCCCGACCGGTTCCGAAACCTTGAAAAACCTCGTTCTCGGCGGGATCGGAAGCATCACCGTCGTCGATGGCGCCAACGTTGAAGAGAGCGATCTGGGCAACAATTTCTTCGTCGATGAATCCTGTCTGGGACAATCGAAGGCCAAAAGCGTCTGCAATTTTCTACAAGAATTGAACGATGCTGTCGAAACCAAGTACATCAAGGAGTATCCCGAGGTTTTGATCGAAACCAATCCTTCGTTTTTCGCGCAGTTCACTTTGGTTGTGGCCACACAGCTGAAGGAAGATTCCATGGTGAAATTGGACGGAATCTGTCGGGAAGCAGATACTATGTTGTTGTTTGCAAGATCCTATGGCTTGACTGGTCTTGTCCGAATCAGCGTGAAGGAGCACACAGTGGTTGAATCAAAGCCTGATCACTTTTTGGATGATCTTAGGTTAAACAATCCATGGCCTCAGCTCAAGAGTTTCGCCGAAACTATTGACCTCAACACAGCTGATGCAGTCCTACATAAGCACACTCCATATGTTATCATCCTCGTTAAGGTTGCAGAGGAATGGACTAACAGCCATGGCGGAAACCTCCCATCGAACAGGGACGAGAAGAAGCAGTTCAAGGACATGATTAAAGCCAAGATGACCTCCCTGGACGAGGACAACTACAAAGAGGCAATCGAAGCTTCGTTCAAAGTGTTTGGTCCGAAGGGAATCAGCTCCGAGGTGCAGAACATCGTCAACGACGCCAGCTCCGAGGTTGACTCATCCTCATCGGACTTCTGGGTGCTGGTAGCTGCATTAAAGGAGTTCATCGCCGATGAAGGCGACGGCGAGGCGCCACTCGAGGGATCCATCCCTGACATGACCTCATCAACCGAGCTTTACGTAAATCTGCAGAAGATTTACCAAGCAAAGGCTGAGGCAGATGTTCTAGTCATGGAGGAAAGAGTGAGGAGCATACTGAAGAGAATTGGCAGGGATCCATGCAGCATCTCGAAGGCAGACATCAAAACCTTCTGTAAGAATGCGAGGAAGCTAAGAATCTGCAGGTTTCGATCGATCTCTGATGAGTTCAGCTCAGCAGCAGAGTTGCAGAAGTGTCTAGCTGATGAGGAGAGCGGTTACGCAGCAGGTTTTTATGTCCTGCTTCGCGCGGTTGATCGTTTTGCTGCGAGCTACGGTAGGTTTCCTGGGGAGTTTGATGGTGATGATATGGATGAGGATGTTTCGAAGCTCAAGAGCATGGTTGGTGATTCGGGCTCAGCCGTGACGGACGATCTGATAACGGAGATGTGCCGATATGGAGCTGGAGAGCTTCATGCGGTTGGGGCTATTGTTGGGGGAATTGCAGCGCAGGAAGTGATCAAGCTGATTACAAGGCAGTTTGTTCCCATGGCTGGCACTTTCATCTTCAATGGAATTGATCACAAGTCTAAATTGCTATTTGCTTAGTTAGATTGAGATTATAGATTCACTGATTCAGTTATGTTTTTTGCTTTATTTTACTTTCTGATGTTGCCAACCTTTTGATGACTCCAACACAATCTTAATTCTCAAAATATTTCCCGTCTAAATCCAACGCGCAAGCGTGTTTTGAAAATGGAAAATTCTCATTTGAGACCTGTCTCAAATGAGACCAAAGATTATATGATACTGCTATTGATTGAATTTGTCGTTAGTGAGCTTTAAACCCGCCGATTTTCTTGATTGAATTTATCGTTGGTGAAATTGACCAAGGAAATGATCAAGAAAATTGACCGAAAGATCAAATTAATTGAAAAACCAAGGCAAAACAAAAATACTCAAGGACATTGATTGAAAGATCAAACAAACTGACTAAAAGATCAAGCAGAAACAGTAAATGTTCATTCTCCTGCTCTTGGTCTCCACAAGGACAGGTCTCACCCAAGACTTTCTCTTTGAAAATATGTCAATGTGAGCTTAATTAGTAAACAGTTGACAATGTTGTGAAGTAGATGGTTGTTTAGTGGAAGTGGAATTTCTATGAACTCAAGTGGCTTGTTGTGTGGCCGATATTGGGTTGCAAATATTAAAGTAGAATTTGTAGTTGATTGGTACGTGCCGACATATGCAATCTTCTTATCTTCATCTTTAGTAAAAGTTTTTTCAGTTTTCACAGCCAGCCATTCCTTCTCCTGCGATTCTGCGTTCCAATTCCAATTCCCCATGGCGACGCTGTCCATCCTTATTTCTAAAATTCACTCGCTCTTGCACTGTATAAACTCCTCCTCCTCCGGGCACTCGTTTTACCTTGTAGTTGCCGTTAGTATGAGGCTAAGGAATCTAAACGTGCAGCTTGTTTTTTAAAGAAATCTGGGCGGTGATGATATGCATGCGATGCCGTCTCTTTTTACGAGGATTGAAAATGCCATTGGGAGAGCTTCAATTGCCGACCTTAGCGATACCCTTGAAATCCTTGACAATGCTCGTGCCTTCGACTGTTTAGCTCAAGAAGTGAATGATGAATGTGAACGGAAAATCAATACCATCTCGAATCACCTTACATTGGATGATGCGGTTGAGGTTGCTGATTCACTTATAGCCAGTATAGCTGATTTTTGGGAAGCGGCAGAGTTTTGTTGGGACGAGGTCCCGAGTGCAGAGACTCTAATAGATGCAATGGATGAATTTGAAGTGCAGACAAGATTCTTGAGAGATTTCCTACTATTTCTCAAGCGGATTGCTGCTGAAACGTCCCAGCAATTGCAGGGTTTGCTGATTCATATTCGTCGTTTTGTCCGAGATGCAGCTAGCATGTTTATGGGGGGTGAAGCTTCCTTTATTGGTAGTACATGTTGGGTTGAAGCAATTGGATCAAGGTGTGCTCGGTTGAACCCCCAAGTCTTTCAGGCTTACACTCAAATCTTACTCAGTATCTCAACGTTGGATCAAACACATGATGTTGTGGTGAAAGATTTCCTCAGCTCTCTCATATCACTTCTTTGGCATAACCTGCGATGTCATCCAGATTCCCTCAAAAAAGCCTTGTACGAATGCCTAAGAATCGCCAGGTTCAATTTGAAGCAGGGGCGGCAAAGCAACAACAACGACTTTGGAGATCATATTGGAGTCCTGATATGTGATGCAGGAGTTGTGATCTGCTCATTTTACCATACACGTGTCGATCCATTAATAAGTCTATCAGATCTCGTACAAAGATTTTATGCAGTTCAAACACAAAGGCTTCCCGAATCCATTTCTTTAAGAGAAAGTGTTCTACATACAGGTGACTCCAGAACTGTGGAAGATGGCAAAGTACAGATCGACGCTGCCATGGAAAGTACTCAAGGCAGTAGCACTCTTCAAGCTGTTGGTTTCCAAGATGAGGCAAAATCAGTCTTGGATCGGATAGTCAGAGGACCACATCAATTGCGTATAGTTCCAATATCTGGAATGGCTGGTTTAGGTAAAACTACTTTTGCTTTAGAGATGTACAAACTTCGTAGTGTCATGTACCATTTTCAGGCTCGCGCTTGGTGTACCATCTCTCAAGTATTCAACAAAAAGAAAGTGATACTTCACCTCTTAAATCAAATTCAACCCAGAGATTACTCAGGTATGACTGAGGATGATTTGGCAAACAAACTTCGTCAGAGTTTGAAAGGAAAGAGGTATTTGATCCTGCTTGATGATGTCTGGAGCCCTCAAGTATGGGAGAGTTTAGGACCATCATTCCCAGATGATGCAACCCAAAGCAGAATCCTTCTGACCAGTCGACTTCATGCCATTGTTCCTCATGCTTTGCCTGATGAGCGACCTCATTTTCTACGTCTGCGAACAGAAGCTGAGTGTTTGAAAATATTGGAGAAGAAATTATTGCACAAATCGGTAGGCTTGAGTATGGACCTTGGGAAATTTGCAAAACTATGCAAGGGACTACCTCTTACAACTGTCATTATAGCGGGACTTCTTGCAACTACAAAGCAACAAGGCTGGGAGGGAGTTTTAGATCATTTGAGTTCTGGTGGAATATCTCGTAAGGAACAATGCAGTGTTGCCTTAGAGTTGAGTTACAGACAATTACCAGATTATTTAAAGTTTTGCTTCGTATATTTTGGTGTTTTTCCAGAAGATGAAGTGATTTATGCTAAGAAGTTGATTCGATTATGGATGGCTGAGGCATTTGTTGCCAAAAGAAATGATTTGAGGATCGAAGATGTTGCTCAAGAGCATTTGGACGACTTGATTCAAAGAAATTTAGTAATGGTTGTCAAAAGAAATTGCATTGGAGGCGTCAAAACTTGCAGAATTCATGACCTATTGCACGATTTCTGTTTGATAAAAGCAAAGCAAAAAAGCCTCTTCTGCCGCCTTGTACAAAAGGATGATGGGCTTTCGGATTTTAATGAACCATGCAACTTGGTGAGGTTGTCCATCCACTCTGATGCGCGTCATTTTAAGGAGGCGGGGCTATTCTGTCCTCTTGCACGTTCCATGTTGCACTTCAACCCAAAGGGGGATGACATAAAGCCTAGCTTGAGTGATATGTTATTCATCATTCAGATTTACAAGCATCTTAGAGTGTTGTATATGGATTTTATTTGGTTTTATGCTGCAGTTCCAAGTGAAATTGCACTCCTCACTCGGCTGACATACTTATCCATCAGTAGCCAGGTGCCTGTCATTCCATCATCCATCAGTAACCTATCAACCTTGGAAACTTTAATTGTAAGAGTTTGGGCGCGGGAAACAGTACTTCCACTGCCGCATACAATTTGGGACCTTCAAAATCTGAAATGCATTTACATTACCACAGTTGATTCGATTAACTATACTAGTTTTAGTTTCCCCGTTCACAATCTCGAAAACTCCCCTAATTTGTTGGAGTTGGAATCTGTTTGTGGTGTTCTATTTTATTCTGATGGACTCATGGAAGCACTAACAAGGAAATTCTCAAACATCCGTAAGCTGAAATGTCATGTCCTGCCTGGTGGGGAAAGTTCAGAAAAGGTGAATAAGATTGTTGTGGTTCCCGAATTCCTTAGTCAGCTACAATCGCTTGCCTTTTCTACAGAAAGAGGATTTCAGTATCAATTTGATTTTGGTTCAACTGCTGCAAGTCTTAGGAAAGTGACATTGAAGTGGTTTGCATTGTCAAGGGAAGAGATTGCAGTAATGGGGAAATTGCCTAAACTTGAGGCTCTCAAGTTAGAGGACATAGTCTTTGTAGAGGGTAATGTGGAGATTGTAGAAGGGGAATTCTTAAAGCTGAGAGTCTTGAAATTGGTTGGTGACAATGGAAACTGTAATTTAGAGACGTGGACAGCTACTGGGGATGATATACTACCATGCTTGGAGAAGCTGGTGTTCCGGGGATGTTCAAAATTGAAAGAGATTCCTTGTTCTTGTTTAGAAAATAGTTCTACACTTGAAGAGATTACGGTATCTTGTTGTTCTTCCGCTCTGGAAAGCTTAGTCAGAAACATCGAGGAAGTACAAAAGGATTTTGGGAATTTTATCCGGGTAGAAATATGAAAAGGAGGAAGAGTGATTTCAACAGAATGAACTTGGATGGGTTAGCTTCTACTTTCTTTGTTTTTCATTATTTGGCATGGGATTTTGTTTTGGACATTTTTTATGTTTGCAACTTTTCAAATTGATCAAACCATCTTTTTGCCATAAAATGGAAAATATCTGTGCTTAGGAGACTGAGACTAGAGGCATGTTATGTGGTGTTATATGATTTCTGGTGTTATATGTATTTATACCACTGAATGTAAATTTATGACTGCTCCCTCTCTGTCTCTCTTATTTGTGGACATATAAATTGTTTGTAGCTTGGTCGAGTTTTTTCAAATTTTGAGATTCGTTTTTTGATATTTCTCAAACTTGCATCTGACATCAAGATTGACACATTTCATTCAAGTAATTGTGAAAATCTTAAAATCACAATTTTCATGTAGCTGATCGATTCTTTTTGCTGCAAATTACAATAGGTTTCCCTTCCCGGACAACTTGATGGTAATAGTATGGATGAGGACATTTTGTGATTTAACAGTTTGGTAGTCAGCTTGCTCAGTGCATTAGGCTGCACCGGTTCACCATTGACAGAGGATCTGATAACCGAAATGAAGCCTGATAGACGATCTCAAGAATCTCGATCTGAGTACAAGGTACTTGAGCTTTATCCATAAGTTTGTCTCTTTCAGACATCATGAAGCATTGTTTTGTTCTTGAGGAGCTCTGGGTGCTTCTGTTTCTGGCTTTCAAGATTTTGACAGTTGAACTGAAGCATGTTTTGGTTAGAAGAGTATCTGTCATGTGATATTAACATTTTTGCAATTTGACCTTTTGGCAGGATGAGTAATGTGATGTGGTTCTTGGAAAGGATCGAGGTTGAACATCCATGCCTGAGTCCCGACTCCCGAGTATGAGAATCTGAAACGCTATATCTTTAACTGAAGATCAAAAACGTCCATATCGTCTTGTAAAAAGACATAGAGGTAAGAGACTGTTTTCGTTGGATTTGACTAAATTAACTGTGTTGGCTGTAGATCAACTTATGCAAAATATGACTTTATATTTCTTAACAAATTGGGCTTAGATAAATTGTATTGTGGCTAAATACATCATGCATCAAATTTAATTGAACTCTACATATTAAGTTTCTTGATGTATTACCTCAGAGACAGGACAATCTCTTTCGAACTTTGGGGCAGCCAAGATGCTCAATGCTTGTGAAGATAATGCTCTTGGAACTGCATTTTCTGAGCTGGGGGCCAAGTCAGAGGTTAAACTGCAGAAAAAGGTGTGTTTAAAAATATAAGGATGTGAATATTATATAGTATTCGTCTGCATTCAGGCTCATCAGCTGTTGTTGATTTTTGGGGGAGAAAGATGTATGAAATCAAATAAGTTATCATAGATGATAAAAATGAAGATGCAATGAACTAATACAACGATAAGTTGTTGTTGCTGCAACTTTTTACTTTGTAATGACTCTTAATATCTTTATTTGAAACAAATGACGCTAGCTGAAATAGAAAATGATCATTTCAAGCCGAGACATTTAAGTAGTTGTTTGTAGTTGTTTTCACATGTTAAGTGCAGATAATGACACTGAAAAATAAAAGTTTGTGGCGTTTGGATATTAAACTTTCACGGATAGGATGATGATTTTGAGGTTGCCTGAGCAGAACATGAAAAATGTTTAGGAAATCTATGATTGTTGTAGTACTGAAATTATAAAGTCCAAGAGATACTACATATAAATAAATGGTTTTCATATAAATAAATTGAAAAAAGTTCCCTCGTACCCCTGAGTTCTTGGGTTATGTATTATTATGCCCCTCAGTTTTTTAAAAGTGCTGATATGCCCTTACTAGGTAGCTCCGGTTGAATTTTCGCCGGTCAAATACGTTGACCATTATAAAATGACCAATAAGACCTTATCCCAATTTAATTAAAAATTCAGAAAAAAAAGACAATCGTAGCTCTCTGTGTCTTTTCCTTTCCTCCTCGAGGGTTTTCTTTCCCGCTCTTACACCTTTGTTCTTGTTCGGCGCCTCAAACCTTTGGCGAAATTCAATCAAAATAAACGCATCTTTTTCATCGATATAACAGGTTTGGTTGAAGGTACGGCGCGGCTTGACATTATTATTGGGTCGGTGCCGTTTAATCGTACAGGGGTTATTTAAACAGAGCATGAAAACTTGAGAAATCGGATAAATGGTAATTTCTTACCGGCATCAAGAATCTTGTGTTTGATGTTTTATTTATTCGTTTTTGGCGCATATGGCCCTGTCCAATAGGGTGCTGGTACAGGTTGCTGGTGCTGGTAGGTGCTGGTAGGTGCTGGTAGATGCTGGTAGGTGCTGGTAGGTGCTGGTTTGTGCTGGAAGGTGCTGGTAGGTGCTGGTAGGTGCTGGTAGGTGCTGGAAGGTGCTGGTAGGTGCTGGTAGGTGCTGGTAGGTGCTGGTAAGTGCTGGTAGGGTATTTAAATTAAATTAAAATTGTATAATTATGATGTACATAATTATGTACTGTGATTAATAAAATAATGTCAATGTTATATGTTGAAATACATTTACTATTTTTTGATAAGTTAAACATAAGTTTAATTAATCATTAGTGTATCATAAAATAATATCCAATACAATAACTGTAACCAAAAATAAATAAATTATATGTATATTCATGTACATATTATTAATATAAATTTTATAAATTTAAAAAATTTATATTAATAATATGATTTTACTTTGGAGACATGTAATTTTGTATCCCAATTGTATAATTTGTGTACATCAACTTACCTAACAATTTTTGTAGGAAAATATTATTTGGTAGATTCAGGATATCCAAACACCCTTGGATACTTGGCTCCATATAGTGATGGAGTAAGTCGAAGGCATCTACCGCAATTTAGAAACACACCACCTCAAGGTATGAAGGAACATTTTAACAAACGACATTCTTCTTTAAGAATGAAAGTAGAAGGAGCTTTCGGTCAGTTGAAGAGTTCTTGGAAAATGTTAAAAAGAATGCCCCAAACTGACATTGATTCCCAAAAAGCAATAATTGTTGCATGTTTCACACTTCATAACTTCATTCGAATGCAACAACTAGACATTCCCGTGTTAGATCATCCTGAGGGTGTAGGAAGTAGTGATTCAGGTTTGTACGATGATGATCGAAAAACTGCTATGAACGAAGTGCGTGAGAGTATTGCCTTACAAATTTGGCATTTAGGAGATGTTGATTTAGAAGGTAGTGATGTTGGCGAAGATGAATCATTAGATGATAGCGATTAGTAGTATATGTTATTTGTAATATTATTGGAAGTACGAATATGTTTGTAACAGTTGTAAAATAGTTATTTATAATATTGATTTACTAGTACGAAATTGTTATTTAAATAGATTTGAAAAATGATTAATAATTATGAAACTATATATTTGAAGAATGATAATTCATACAAAACATTGTGAAACTAATTTTAAAGAGAAATCATCCTTTTGTTGTAAAAAAAAAAATTTAAACAATTCATGTTTGTGAATAGTGACAAGTGCTGGTGGGTGCTGATAGGTGCTGGTGGGTGCTGATAGGTGCTGGTGGGTGCTGATAGGTGCTGGTGGGTGCTGATAGGTGCTGGTAGGTGCTGGTGGTGCTGGTTTTGTGCGCTATTGGACAGGGCCTATGTGTTGTGATTAATTTATTTCCGTCAAGAAATTCATGGTGAATTGCTTCGAAAGTAGGGTTTTTAGACAAACTGTGCATTCTGAAAAAAATGGTGCCTTTTTGGATAATCATGTTGATAATTATGTCCCGTGAAAGTATTTGGTGGATTGGTGGAACCAATTTTAGATATTGAGTGGTTTTGCTTCAGTAAAGGTGTTGTAATAATGTTTGGTTAAAATTTTAAATTTATTAAAATGGACTGATCTTTTGGTTGATTAGAATACATATATGGATGATAAATGCATATACTGCTGGTAATACATTTTCTTGCTGATAATTCTTGATTCATCTTTTCCACCATTCATATAATACTTGCTTATTTGTTGATTGTTGTGTATGACAGGGTGATTTTACTGAAGCTTATAGTCTGAAATTCGTGTATGACGATCTCTGGAAGGTGGTGGAAGGTGTAGACCCAGAGAGGTACTCTTTGGTAGTACTGAAATCTGATTTTACAGAGGTTTTCATGGGTGATGCGGAAGCGTGGAAAAGGTATGAAATAACGTTGAGTTATGTACCTCAAGGTAAGGTTAGGGTGAACGTTGTGTTGGGTTCAGATGATGATCTTATGAGGATGTTCAGTTTGCACAAAGGGCAACCAATTGTAGTTGTGCATTGTGAAGTTAAGGAAAATGGTATTGCCATTACTCCCGGGCAGCACGCGGCTGTATTAAATGCAGCTGTGAATTCAGCAAAGAAAAAGAGGGTGAGAAGGAAAAAAGTTGATACAGAAGCCAGTATTAATGGGAGGACAAGAAACAAGGATATACGCTTTTCTGAACTTGTAGATATAGAGCTTGATGATGTAGACAGTTCAGACGAATCCTACAAGGAGTACAGTGATGACTATGAGGATGAAGAAGAGGAAAATACAACACCGGATGTGTTAGAGAATTGGATGAATTTTTATGATGAAAATGGAATTGAAATACAGGTTGATGATGAGGAAGAGTTGGATTTGGATTCTGATACTGACCGTGATTTCGAGAATGAATCTGACAACGAAATGTATCAAAATCCTCTCAAGATGTATCTCAGCCGAGAGCAAATCCAGGTAAGGGAGGGAGAAAAAATCAGCTTGAAAAAAGGCGCACTTTTTCCTACACAAGAAGATGTGAAAGAGGCCTTGATAGGGTACTCAATCCAAGAGGGATTTCAGATTGAATATATTAAGAGTGACAGGTCAAGAGTGACTGTGAACTGCAAGGCTGAGAATTGCACATGGAGGGTTCATTGTTCCAAGTTAGCCGATGGCAATTCATTCTCCATCAAGACAATAACAGATGAGCATACATGCAGATTGGACCAGCGTATTGTCGCACCTTTGGGTTGGATTACGAAACGAATTATTTCAACGGTTAAGGCCGACAGGAAAGTATCAATGAAAGTGTTGTTGGATGTTCTTCTTAAGTATGGTGTACAACCTGGTAGAAATCAGATGATGAGGGCACGAGACAAAGCATTGGAAATGATTGATGGTAATCATAGTGAAGCCTTTAAGTTAATGCCGCAGTATTGCATGGAGTTAATGAAAAGCAACCCTGGGAGCTTGGCTAAAATTGAGTATTGTACCACAGACGGGGAATCAATTCCATGGGTGAAAAGGGTGTTCATCGGGTTCGATGCTGCCAAGAAAGGGTTTTTAGATGGATGCAGACCCTATCTAGGATTTGATGGATGCCATCTAAAGGGAAGATATGGTGGTGTATTATTGAGTGCAGTTGGGAATGATCCCGATGTTGGATTTTTTCCATTGGCAGTAGGTTATGTTGAAGGGGAGTCTAAGGAAAGCTGGTCATTTTTCTTCAACTTGCTGAAAGAGTTTCTAGGTGGTTTCCCTGAGAATAAACACTGGACGTTCATGACTAACAGACAAAAGGTCAGAACTTAAATACTCCAATCATCATTGATTAATAACTTTTAAAATTCCCATAATTTTCTTTTGGAAGTTCTAATACTTATCTGATTTGAACATGAGTAATTATCTTTTAAAAGTGCATGTAAATCCGGTTCATGATTAGTTGAGTTCAAAAAGTTGTCAGATTAATTATCTAGGCCACACTTGCAAAAATAATGCACATATGGATCTTTAGTCTAAACAAAGATATTTTTAACTAGTTAAGTGAATCTTATATGCTTATAAATAAATGCATGCGTTCACAGGGATTAAAAGAGGCAATTGATGAAATCATGCCTAATGCAAACCAGAGACGATGCAGCAGGCATATATATGCAAATTTTAGGAAAAGCCACCCTGCCATAGTCTTGAAAAAACTATTTTGGAATGCTTCCATGGCGTACAATGAGAAGGACTTTAATGAGGCCATGGAAAGCATAAAAAAGCTATCGATTGAGGCATACAATTATCTTGCAAACCTTGAGAAACCTTTATGGGCCAGACATTCATTCTCTACCTCCTTGAAGTGTGCAAATGTTACCAATAATCCCTCAGAGTCGTTCAACAACTGGTTAGGTCATATTAGAAACCTCCCTGTAAATTCTATGTTTGAGGCACTACGCTGCAAGGTCATGTGCAGGTTAAACACAAGATATGCAAACTCAGTTGGGTGGAAGACAAAAGTTTGCCCAAGGACCGCTGAAGTTCTTCGAATTGTAACCAAGCAAGGTAGGAGGTTACAGGTTTTTCAAAGTTCTGCAACAACGTTTGAAGTTATGGAGATGAATGATATGCGCTACACACTTTGGTTGGACACAAGGGCTTGTGAGTGTAGGGTGTGGGATCACACTGGCATTCCATGTAAACATGCTGCAGCTGTTCTACTTTATAAGAATTTGCCATTGGAGGAATACTGTGATCCGATGCTAACTAAGGAACGGTTCCAAAAGGCCTACTCACACATGATAGCTCCTATTCCTCATAAGTCTTTCTGGCTTCGCAGTAACCTTCCCCCATGCAACCCACCAAAACTAAAAAGAAGAATTGGCAGACCCAAAACCAGTCGAGCTAAAGAGGATTGGGAGGATCTTACCATCAAGTGTTCAAACACTCACAAATGCACCAGGTGTGGGGAATTTGGCCATAACAGATTGACATGTGCAGGTGGGTTGACAGCCCAAGAAAAGAAATCTCGAAAAAGAAAAGCTGATGCTGCCCTTGCTCAGGTAAATGTTAACTTCTCATATTTGTTCTCTGTAAACATGCAATGGTAATGTTCTTATAAGTTAGTTATGTAATTTTTTAAATTGCTTGGACACATTTTCAGCAAAATCAGGGTGTACAAGTTGATGGTGGGAATGGAGGTCAGCAAACTAAAAGAAAACGTGGCAGGCCAGCAAAGGTATTTGATTAATGTTAGAGTCATGTATTTTTCATTTACAAGTGGATAATGTGTTTTATCATTTGGAATTGATTTTTTTATTGGATTTTATAGGTCAGAGAAGTACAACAGTCCAACAATGATGGAGAAGATCATGTTAATATCAACATCGATGAGGTTTGTCAATATTCATGTTGTTATATCAGAGCTTTACCATTGTTTATAGAGTCATGATAGAACTTATTAATAATTATGAAGGATCTGAGATATGATATAAAGTGCCTATATCTCTAAATTTTGAAACAGGCGCAAGCTTACCAAGAGGTTCCCATCACTGTGGGTGTGCCAATGACAGTACAAGAGCATGTTGTACCTCTACCTTCCGAGGTCCTAGTTGAAATCTCTGAATCAAGAAGTGGAAAAAACCAAGGAGGGACAAGAAGAAAGAAACTGCTTACGAAGAGATATCCTCAAAAACTAGGACCCCTGGTCGACTTAACTATACAGCAGGTACTTCATTTCTGTTTCAGTATTTACTATAAGCTTAGTTCTATTAATGCAACTTAAATAACCATTATAGTTGTGATCTGTCATATAAATAGGACACAACAATTGTATCAAAAGACACACCACTTACAAAAATTGGTGAAAAATCTAATACCAAGCATGCTGCAATGACAACTGCTGATAAGGTATATCAATATTTGTTGTAATCATCCATATTTTTTTAAAGCATTTAACAGTTTCAAATTTGGTCTCGCTATATTCTCTGGTCCATGTTATGTAGGAGAGAGAGATTTTGGAGGAAAACTATGAGTCTACTATAGAATACCTATCCTCTAAGGAGGTTACCTCCCAAGAGTATGAATCACAACTTCTAACATGGGAAAACAACCAGTTTGCTTGTCCTGAAGATATTGGGCTGGAATTCGCGAGCCTCATGGTCGATGATCTTAACACTTTTGAGGACATGAATGTTGATACAATCCCACGTTCTTAACTCATTTTATCTTTTGCTATTAGTTTCAATCAAAAACTATTGTTTAACTACTATTTGGGGTTTGGTATTAAAACCTTTAGCCTTTTGGTAATGCGTCGATGATCGAGTCATTCATGTTTGTAGCCTAAAACTGATACAACATTCAGAATTTTATGTTGTTGGATGATATATGATCATTGATTAAGATTCGTATTACAAAATGTTCACAATTGGCTAGCTTTATATTTTGCATTCTTCTTTTGAACAAGGGCAAAAATGTTATCAAATTTGGCTCAGGGGATAATTTGGTCTTTTTAAATGTCACCAAATTTGGCCCAGGGGGTAATTTGGTCTTTTAAATGTCACCAAATTTGGCCCAGGGGTAATTTGGTCTTTTTAAAACTATTTTGGCCGGAAATCAGCATTGGTGTTACTTTTTAAAAAGTCTTCATTGGTCCAAGGGCATATCAGCACTTTTAAAGAACTGAGGGGTATATTAATACATACCTAAGAACTCAGGGGTACATGGGGGTTTTGCTCAAATAAATTCATTTTAGCTGGACTTTGAAAATCTATGGAAAAATCTCCTATGGAGTACAAAGTGGTTTTCATGTAAATAAATTTACTTCATTTCAATTCAGTTCAGTTCAGTTCAATCAAATTTAATTTGCAAGAAATAAGCAATGATAAACGTAATCTTAAACTCAATGCATCTCCCAAACTGTATGACACCTTAATGCCCGCCCGATTAATACGGCCAAATCTATTGGCATCGTTTCATCGTTTTATATGAAAAGATTCGGTCAAATGTAGCAAGGACGGCGGCTCTCCCCTCTTACCCACCCCTGTCCCCCTTCACAAACCATACTCTACAGGCTGTACTGGGTCCCGCCTTTGTGTCCTCCCCGTAGATTGATAAACGTGGGAGGGGCCCGATAGGGACATGCTGACATACTGTATGTGATTTTCTTATCTTTACTAAAACTTTCATCAGCAGGAGGCCATTTCATTCCCATTCCCATTCCCATTCATCCCCATCCCCATTTTCCATTTCATCAGCAGCAGTTAGCTTCCCCTTCTTGTTATTCCGAGCCCATGGCGTCGCCGTCCATCCTTATTTCTAGAATTAATTTGCTCTTGCACTCTAAGCTCTCCTCCTCCCGTAGTTACAGGGATTCCTCGGTGGTTGAAATGAGTATGGGGCTAAGGAATCTAAAGGTGCATCTTGTCTGCTTAAGAAATCTGGGTAATGATGATATGTATGCGATGCGATCTCTTTTTTCAAGGATTGAAGATGCCATTGAGACAGCTTCAACTGTCGACGGCACCGGTAGCCTTGCAATGATGGATAATGCTCGTGCCTTCGGCTGGTTAGCTGAAGAAGTGCATGATGAATGTGAGCAGCACACCAAAACTATCTCGGATCATCTTACTCTGGATGATGTCGTTGAGGTTGCTGACTCCCTTCTAGACAGTGCATCTGATTTTTGGGATGTGATCGAGCTTCGTAGCATTAAGATTCCGAATCTAGAGGTAATGGGTGAATTTGAAGTGCATACAAGCTTCTTGAGAGATTTTCTACTCTTTGTCAAGCGGATTGCTGTTGAAAACCAGCAACTGCTGAGTTTGTTGTTTCACATTAGTCCTTTTATTCTAGATGCAGCTAGTATGTTTATGATGGATGCAACTTCTCCCATAGTTGATGCAAATTGGGTTAAACAAGTAGAATCAAAGTGTCCTAGAGTAGATCCCCAAGTCTTCCAGTCTTACACTCAAATCCTACTCAGTATCTCAGCGTTGGATCAAACAGATGATGGTGTGTTGAAGGATTTCCTCGGCTCTCTCATATCACTTCTTTGGCATCTCCTGCGATGTCATTCAGACTCCCTCAAAAAATCCTTGTACGAGTGCCTAAGACTCTCCAGGTTCAATTGGAAGCAGGGGCAAAACAACAACAACGACCCTGGAGATCATATTGGAGTCCTCATACGTGATGCTGGAGTTGTGATCTGCTCATTTTACAATATAGATGTTGATCCATTGATAAGTCTATCAGATCTCGTGCAAAGATTTGATGTTTTTCAATCACAAGTGCTTCCACAAACCAACTCAAGCACTCAAAGTGGTACTCCTCAAGTCGTTGATTTTCAAGATGGGGTGGAATCAATTTTGGATCGGGTAGTTAGAGGATCACAGCAATTGTGTTCGGTACTCAATTATGGAAGATGCTTTTCAAGATGCTTTTCAACTATGGAAGATCGCGAAGTGCAGGTCGACACTACCATGACAAGTACTCAAAACACTAGAACCCCGCCTCAAGTCGTCGGTTTTCAAGATGATGAGGTAGATTTGGTTTTGGATCGGATAACGCGGGGATCAAAGCACTTACGTTTGGTTCCAATATCTGGAATGCCTGGTCTAGGTAAAACTACTTTTGCCTTAAAGATGTACAATCATCGTTCTGTCATGTACCATTTTCAGGCTCGCGCTTGGTGTACCATCTCTCAAGTATTTGAGAAGAAGAAAGTGCTGCTTCAGCTCTTATATCAAGTTCAACCCGGAGATTATTCTGAAATGACGGAGGATGATTTGGCAAACAAACTTCGGCAGAGTTTGAAAGGAAAGCGGTATCTAATCTTGCTCGATGATGTCTGGAGCCCTCATGTGTCGGAGAGTTTAAGACCATCGTTCCCAGATGATGCAACCCAAAGCAGAATCCTTCTGACCAGTCGACTTCATGCCATTGTTCCTCATGCTTGGCCTGATGAGCGACCTCATTTTCTGCGTCTGCGAACAAAGAGTGAGTGTTTGGAAATAATTGAGATGAAATTATTGCACAAATCAGTTGGCTTGAGTATGGAACTCGAGATTTTTGCAGAACTGTGTAAGGGATTACCTCTTACAGCTGTCATTATAGCTGGACTTCTTGCAACTACAGAGCAACAAGGTTGGGAGGGCATTCTAGATCGTTTGAGTTCTGGAGGTATATCTCGTATGGATCAATGCAATGTTGCCTTGGAGTTGAGTTACAAACAATTACCAGATTATTTAAAACTCTGTTTCATATATTTTGGAGTTTTTCCAGAAGACGAAGAGATTTATGCTAAAAAGTTGGTTCGATTATGGATGGCTGAGTCATTTGTGGCTAGAAGAAATGATTTGAGGATCGAAGATGTTGCTCAAGAGCATTTGGAGGGCTTGATTCAAAGAAATTTAGTAATAGTTGCCAGAAAAAATTGCATGGGAGGCATCAAAACTTGCAAGATTCATGACCTACTGCACGATTTTTGTTTGATGAAAGCAAAGCAACATAACATCTTCCATCGCCTTCTACAAAAGGATGACGGGCTTTCGGGTTTTAATGAACCATGCAACCTGGTGAGGTTGTCCATCCACTCTGATCCACTTCATTTTATGGAGGCAAGGTTATTTTGTCCACGGGCACATTCCATATTGCATTTCACCCCAACGCGGGAGAATAAAAAGTCTGGCTTGTTTGATATGTTATTCATCTTCCAGATTTACAGGCATCTTGGAGTATTGGATATGGATTTTATAAGGTTTAGAGCTGCAGTTCCTAGTGAAATTGGACTCCTTACCCGGCTGACATACTTATCCATCTCCATTGGGGTGCCTATCATTCCATCATCCATTGGTAACCTATCAAACTTAGAAACTTTAATTGTAAGAGTCTGGGCACAGGAAAGCGTTCCACTGCCGCACACAATCTGGAACCTTCAAAATCTGAAATGTATTTACATCACCTCGGGCAGTTCGATTAAGTATGCTGGTTTTAGTTTCCCCATTCGGAATCTCGAAAACACCCCTAATTTGTTGGAGTTGGGATCTGTTTGTGGTGTTCTACTCTACTCTGACAGACTCATGGAAAAACTAACGAGGAAGTTCCCAAACATCCGTAAGCTGAAATGTCATGTCCTACCTGGTGGGAAAAGTTCAGAAGAGGTGAATAAGATTGTTGTGGTTCCCGAGTTCCTTAGTCAGCTAGAATCACTAGCCTTTTCTACGGAAAGAAAATTTCAATATCAATTTGATTTTGGCTCAACTGCTGCGAATCTTAGGAAAGTGACATTGAAGGGGTTTGTGTTGTCAAGAGAAGAGATTGCAGTAATGGGAAAATTGCCTAACCTTGAGGCTCTGAAGTTAGAGGACATAGTCTATTTAGAGGGTAATATGGAGATGGGAGAAAGGGAATTCTTAAAGCTTAGAGTCTTGAAATTGGTTAGGTTTAGTTACCACAGTAATTTAGAGACGTGGACAGCTATTGGGGATGATGCACTACCATGTTTGGAGAAGTTAGTATTCCGTGGATGTTCAAAATTGAAAGTGATTCCTTCTTGTTTAGAGGTTAGTTGCACACTTCAGGAGATTATGGTATCTTCTTCTTCGTCCACTCTGAAAAGTTTAGTCAGATACATCGAGAATGTACAAAAGGATTATGGGAATTTCATCCGGGTAGAAATATGAAGAGGAGGAAGAGTGATTTCAACAGAATGAGCTTGGGTGGGTTAGCTTCTACTTTCTTTGTTTTTCATTATTTGGCATGGGATTTTGTTTTGGACATTTTTTATGTTTGCAACTTTTCTAATTCATCAAACCATCGTTTTGCCACAAAATGGAAAGTGTGTGTGCTTAGGACTGAGACTAGATGCATGTTATGTCCAGTTAGATGATTTCTGGTGTGATATGTAGTAATACCACTGAATGTAAATTTATGAGTGCTCCCTCTCTGTCTCTCTTTTTTTGAACAATATAAATTGTTTGTAGCTTGGTCGAGTTTTTTCAAATTTTGAGATTCGTTTTTGATACCTATCAAACTTGCATCTGAAATCAATGTTGAGATTGACACATTTCATTAAAGTAATTGGGAAATTTTAAGAATTACCATCTTTCATGTAGCTGATCGTTCTGCTGCAAATTACAATAGGTTTCCCAGCCAACTTGATGGTGATAATATGGATGAAGACATTTTGAGATTGAAACAGTGTAGTTGTCAGCCTGCTCGGTGAATTAGGCTGCAGTGGTCCAGCCTTGACAGAGGATCTGATAACCGAACAATGAAGCCTGATAGACAATCTCAAGAAACTCGATGACAGTTCAAGGTACTTGAGTAAGCTGAAATTTTAGTTAGACAAACGAACTTATTACTGGTTCTCTTCTGTAAAGCTCTGATATGTCTATTAAGATATCCACCTTCACAAAATATATAGTTGGAGATTTTGTGAACAAAATAAAAGTTCTCCACAACATGCTTATGAAAGAGAACAAGTTTTTGGTCCTTCATCAATAAGTTTGTCTCTTTCAGACATCATGAAGCATTGTTTCGTTCTTGAGGACCTCTTTGTGCTTCTGTCAGACCAAAGCATGTCAGACCGAGCTTCTGTCATATGATATTAACATTTTTGCAGTTTGACCTTTTGGCAGGATATACAATCTAAGGTTAGTGATGTGGTGCATGGAAAGGATCGAGAAGCAGAAACGCTATATCTTTTAGCTGAAGATCACAAGCATTCATATCGTCTTGTAAAAAGACATAGAGGTAAGAGACTGTTTTCCTTGGATTTGAATAAAGTAATTGGGTTTGGCTGTAGAGAAACTTATGCACAATATGATTTAGTACTTCTTAACAAATTGGGCTTACACAAAACTGTATTGTGGTTAAGTACTTCAGATCAGAATCAGAATATCAGGAGGAGGAGTGATTTCAATATAATGAACTTGGATAGGTTAGCTTCCTGTTACGTTGTTTGTTTTTATTAGGAGGAATTTTGTTTTGCAAGGGAACACATTTTTTATGACCAAACCATCTTTCTGCCATAAAATGGAAAGTGTGTTTTGGTTAGGAGACTTAGACTAGAGGTATCTTATATATGGTGTATTAAACTATTAATACCACTGAATGCAGACTTATGAATGTTCCTTCTCTGTCTCAGTTTTTTGGCATATAATTTGTTTCTAGTGAGATACAGTTTAGTTGAGTTTTTATTTTTATTTTCAAATTGTGCGAATTCGTTTATGATATTTGTCAAACTTGTATCTCAAGTTAATGTTGAGATTGACATATTTCATTCAAGTAAACGTGTTCCACTTATCTGATTTATCTGGTGCAATTTGTATTAATACCAGTAAGATCAGATTCTTACACCACTTCATGCGAACTTATCAATCTTTTTCCCCTCTGTCTTAACTTAGTTGAGATTTTTTTCAATTTTTGGGAACATCTTTGATATGTCAAATTTGCTTCTGCGATCCATACTGTTGAGATTGACATATTTCATCCAAGTAACTTCAAAATCTAAATATTTGCATTTTTCGCACAGCGAATGGATTCACTGCAAATTATTATAGGTTTTAATGCACGAGATGTGCTGGTTTGGAGCTGCAGAACTGCACTCTGATGGTGGTTTATCAGAGGAATTGCAGCACAAGAAGTATCAAGCTCATCACAAAACGCTTTGTTTCCATGTCGTCTGGCTTCAGCTTGTCAATTGGTTAGTGCCTCCTCAATTATGTCACTAAATGGCATGTTTTTGCTTGTTATGTGCCTCGTATTGTTACTTTAACTTGCCTAGTGAATCTTATGTCGAATGTATGTCCTTATTTCCTTAAAGGATCATTTTCACTTTTTAAATATTTTTGATGATCTTTTCTTAAAATAGTGATGTTTGGTTACAAGATTTGTTATCATGTATCAGTTTCATGTCCTTTAAATTGAATAGAGTGCTATAAACCCTCTTTCTCTCATGAGTTGCTTCTCCATTCTCCAAGCTGTTAGACATTTTATGGCTGGTATTTTTTAAGCCTTGTTTATACAAGGTCCAGTGTCAGTTATTTGTTTCTTAAGAAAAAAATAGTGAACTTGATTCTGTAGAATGAAGATTTAAGGAGCTAGCCTTGATCAAAAGTTTGCGTTGATGTATTCAGATCAGTTTTCTGGTATTTATTCTGTTGTCGTTACAACTTAAATGAGAATGTTTGTGTGGTTTTTCTCTGTGAATAGCAAATGGAGCAATTTAACTCACTTTACCTTGATTTTACACCGTAAAGGTATTGAAAAGATTGCATGGGATGCTACAGAATTGGCCTTTTCATTGTCGTACAGAGATGAGGGTGATCAGTAAAGAAGTCTTGCAGCACTATACGCTGTTAGAAGTAGTCCTTGATTTCAGCATCTTTCATGTAAGTTTCACAGTTGTGTTCTGTGTTTTGATTTTTCTCCGTACTAGGTCGTAATAATCCTTCTGGTTTCTCATTCATCTTGCCGCATGATGAGTGGAAATTTGAGTTAGACGAGAACTTATTGCTGGTATCTTCTGGAAAGCTCTTGATTTGTCAATTAAGATCCAGATTCTCAAAATGTATAGTTGGAATGTGTTGTGAACAAAATAAAAGCTCTCCAAAGCACTAGGAAATGCTTATGATAGAAAATGTATTTTTGATCCTTCATCAATAAATTGGTCTCTTTCAGACATGTTTTGTTCTTCAGGACTTCTGTTACTGGATTTCAAGCTTTTGACACTCAGCCTGAAGCATGTTGAAGTTAGAAGAGTATTTGTCAAATGATATTATTAACTTCTTTTTTCGCAATTTGACCTTTTAGCAGGATGTACAATCTAAGGTGAGTGATGTGGTTCTTGGAAAGGAGAAGCCTGTTGAAGAATCCACTCCCAAGTCCAGAGAATAAGAAACTGAAATGCTACTATATCTTTCAGCTGAAGCTCAAAAGCGTTTGTACCATCTTGTAGAAAGACATAAAGGTAAGAGACTGTTTACCTTGGATTTGAATAAATTAGTTGTTTGGCTGTAGAGCAACTTATGCAGAATATGATTTAGTATTTCTTAACAAATTTGGCTTAGATAAATTTTATTGCGGTAAGTACATCAAGCATCAAACTTATTGAATTATCATATTCAGTTTCTGATGGGACAATCTCTTTCAGACCTTGGCAGCCAGGATGTACAGTACTTGTGAAGACAATGCTGTTGGAAATGCATTTTCTGAGCTGTGAAGATAATCTAAGTTGATCTGTGAGTTTAAGTTTATTTGTACCAGACATTTTAAGTTCAATGAAATTTATCTGTTAGTTTTTGTCTGTAATTTCTTTCAACGTGTTAACTGCAGATAATGATACTTTCCGAAAAATAAAAGGTTGGGGCCTTTGGAGACTTCAGAACAGAAAATGAAATGTGCATTTGTGGCCCCAGCTAGGATTTCCTTTAAAAAAATTTGGTTGATCTGGTGCAGCTCAAGGCTGAAGGGGAGGAAGGCCTACCGAAGATTTGAACCAGTTATTCGGTTAATGAACAGGAAAATTGTTTGATTTCAAAAACAGATGTTAGAAACGAGTTGAATTATAGCTTGTTTCTTTTTTTCAGTTCGTATCTATACATGATGGCATAAGGCTGCCAGGCTGAGAGTGCATATTATGGTTCAAAAGTTGCAGCCACAATGTCACTTGATTTCCTGAAATATTCTCTGCATCAGCCAAGGTTTGGATTTGTACATTAAGGCTAAAATACATGTGATACCGTATCAATTTGGCTTTTGACCGATATAATTCCATCATATGAAAATTGTGTGGCATGTACAATAAGCATATGTGCATTGAGAGTTTGTTCTCTGCTACTTATTTGGGATGTAAAAATGTATTTGTCTTCAAAAGATAATAAATTAAGGAGTTGGTCTCTTGGGTGACCGTCACTATATAGTGACCAGATTAAATTGCAAATAGGATATAAGTTAAAAAAACACTGAGGGACCAATTTGCAATTTAAGAAATTTTTTAAAAATCACGCGCTACAGTGTCAAGCCACGCGCTACAGTTCCGATTGCTACAGTGTCGAGTTGCTACAGTACAACATAAAACATGAATACTTTAACTTAACACATGAACATTTTAACTTGAAACATAAAACATAAAACATGAACATTTTAACGTGAAACATGAACATTTCTTGAAACATAAAACATGAACAGTTTAACTTAAAACATGAATATTTTTTGAAACATGAACATTTTGATTTAAAACATGAACATGAACATTTTAACTTGAAACATAAAACATAAATATTTTAACTTAAAACATAAAACATGGACGTTTTAACATGAAACATGAACACTTTAACTTGAAACATGAACATTTTAACTTGAAACATAAAACATGAACATTTCTTGAAACATAAAACATGAACAGTTTAACTTAAAACATGAATATTTTTTGTAACATGAACATTTTGACTTAAAACATGAACATGAACATGAACATTTTAACTTGAAAATATAAAACATAAATATTTTAACTTAAAACATAAAACATGGACGTTTTAACGTGAAACATGAACATTTTAACTTGAAACATGAACATTTTAACTTGAAAAATAAAACATAAACATTTTAACTTAAAACATAAAACATGGACGTTTTAACGTGAAAGATGAACATTTTAACTTGAAACATAAAACATGAACATTTTAACTTGAAACATTGAATTACGCTGTAGCAACACTGTAGCAAACACTGTAGCAAAAACAATGTGCACGCGCGGAAACACTGTAGCGCGTGATTTTTTTAAATTTTTAAAAATTGCAAATTGGTCCCTCCTTGATTTTCTTTATTGCACTATTTATAATTTACTTCTATATTTGCAGTAAAGACCCTGGTCACTATATAGTGACGGTCACTCCCAAGACTTTTCCTAAATTAAGGGGGTTGCTCCCCATTTTTCTCTTGCAGATTCGTATTTTTACCATAATATCACTGATATTGTTAAGACAAAAAATAGGCTTGAAATCATAGAGTTCCATCAGGGGCATTATGGTAAAATACGGACATGCATGAGAAAAATGGACATGCATGGAGAAATTGGAGATGAGTCTGCTGATTGGAACTTATCGGAAACCGGTGTTGACTTCGTCGATGTACGAACATTGGGTTAAGATGAATTCCACGCTGATTGGGTGGATTCAGAACGCTATAAGTGATGATTTGCTGCAGGGTTTTGCATTTGCCAAGGATGCTAAAGCACCGTGGGATGAAATTGAAGAGAGATTTGGTGAGAATCAAGGTCCACTGTTCTACCAGCTGATGGGGAAGCTAGGTGACCTCAGATAAGGAAACCCTAAACCAGTACTACTCTGAAATGAAGCATATGTGGGATGAGTTAGATATAATCAAACTTGATATGCTATGTAAGAGTTTTGATTGTGAATGCCTTTGTGGATTTAAAGAATTGCATGCTAAGAGGAGAAATGAAGATAAGATAGAGCAGTTTTTGAAAGGTTTGAATGATGAATTTGATGTTTTAAGAAACCAAGTGATGATAAAGGACCCCTTGCCTACTGTGGTCAAGGCATACACCTTATTTCATAAACATGAACAGCATAGGGAAGCACAAAATGATGTTATGTTGTCTGGGGATAACACTGCATTTATGGCTAGGCAGAACCCTACCTATGGACAGTCCTCACCCTATGGACAATCCTCTGGAGCTAAGACACCGGCTCAGAAACTGAAAGAAATGGAGGAGAAGAAGCTGCTGAAATGCATTTACTGTAACAAGATAGGTCACCTTAAAGAGACATGCTACAGAATCTATGGGTATCCTGACTGGTGGCCAGATGCCTCAAAGCTGAAGGCTAACAACTTTGCTAATGCTGCCAACCAAGGGTACTCAACAGAAGAAGAAGATCATGCCAGTCAGACTACACCACTTGAGCTTGAAGATACAAAGGGAATGATGAATATTCAGTCATTAATCCAGAATCTAATTCAGCAGGAGCTTGGAATGATGATTAAGGGAAAAGGGAAGGAACCTGGAGGAGCAGTAGAGCATCTCAACTTTGCACACTTTGGTGACTTCTCATGTAGCTTAATTTCTCATCCTGTCAATACTGCAACTATTTTTAAAAGTAATGAATGGATTCTAGATAGTGGAGCACCATCTCACATGTGTAGTGATGTTCAAGCCTTTGATTCTTTGAACTCTGTCACAGAAAGAACCCCTATATTCCTTCCAGATAAATCAACAGTGTTTGTAGATGTCATAGGATTAGTCAAGATCAGTGATAAAACCAGCCTTTCTGAATGCTTGCTTGTTAAATGTTTCAAGTTCAATTTGCTATATGTCAACAAGTTATCCAAGCAATCTCAATTGCATTTTGACTTACATCCCGCAATCTGTCTCATACAGGACCTCAAGACTGATAGAATGTTAGGAGTGGCCCCTGAAATGAATGGTTTATACATCCTAAGTGAGAAGTCTATCAAGCCAGAAGAAATGAAGTCCTACCTTTCTGATTCAAGTCTAAGAAATTTGTCATCCAAGTCTCTTTCATATTCAGTAAATAATGTAATAGATACAAACAGTCAGTTGTTACACAACAAGCTAGGCCATCCTTCAAATGTTGTGATGAAACACATAAATATGCCTGTTATGAATTCTATTTGCACTATTTGTCCATTGGCAAAACAATGTAAGCCATCTTTTCCAGTTTCTACTATGCATACTTCTGTTGCCTTTGAATTGATTCATTTAGATGTGTGAGGTCCCTTTAAAACTAAAACCACTGATGGATGTCAATATTTCCTAACAGTGGTTGATGATTTTACTAGAACAACCTGGACCTATTTACTAAACAGCAAAGCCAAAGTGCTACACCTTATTGAAACCTTCATAGCCATGGTTAAAAACCAATTTCATACCAACATCAAAACCATTAGGTCTGACAATGTCACTGAATTTGTCAATAATACATGTCATAAATTATTTTCCACCATTGGTATTTTACACCAGAAAAGCTGCCCATATACCTCACAACAGAATGGGATAGCTGAAAGAAATCACATACACCTTCTTCAAGTGGCTAGATCCCTCATGTTTCAATCCCATTTGCCTACACATTTTTGGGGGGAAGCCATCCTTACAGCCACTTACATCATCAATACATTACCCTCACCTGTTATACAATGGAAATCACCATATGAGATGCTGTTTTCCAAGGCACCAGATCTAACCTACATGAGAGTATTTGGTTGCCTTTGTTATACCCCCAACTTTAGCCCTGATAAACACAAGTTCAGTCCAAGATCCAATCCTTGTGTGTTTTTAGGCTATTCCATACACCATAAGGGCTATAAAATCTTTGATCTACTCAACAAGAGAACCACAGTTTCTAGAGATATTGTGTTTCATGAAGCTGTATTTCCTTACATCAAATCTGATCCTCACATCCCAATTCCCTCTTCTCCTGTTCATGTTGGCTCTGATCCTTTGCCCTGTGTCCCAATGAGTCAACAAGACACACCCATCCACCCTACATCTTCAAACTCTCCACTGCCTGAAACCTCTACACAGTCATCAATCCTTCATGAGGTTTCTTCACCACCACATACCTCTATCATACATCATTCTTCATCACTGTCCCCCTCACCTTCCTCACTAATCACTCACACTCCATTGCCATTTCCTCCTTTATCACACTCTTTTTCTCCTGTGTCAGCTTCACCACAATGCATGCAGTCCTCTTCTGAACCAGTGTCTCCACTTCCTCCTAGGAGAAGTCAAAGAATACCAATAAAACCTAATTGGATGCATGATTTTGTGATCAATTCAGTCATTGATAATGATGTTTCTATTCCCACCTTCTCTGAGTCACACGCTGCTTTTGTTGCTCTCCTCTCTAGGATCACTGAACCTTACTCTTATAAGCAAGCTTGTGGAATTGCAAAGTGGGAAAAGGCTATGGCCACTGAGCTAGAAGCTCTTGAAACTAATCACACCTGGGATTTAGTTTCTTTGCCTGCAGGAAAAGGGGCTATTGGCTGTAACAAGATAGGTCACCTTAAAGAGACATGCTACAGAATCTATGCAGATGGCTCTGTAGAGAGGTATAAAGCTAGGCTTGTGGCAAAAGGTTTTTCACAGATTGAAGGAGGTGATTACTTTGACTCATTTTCTCCAGTTGCCAAACAAGTCACTGTCAGACTATTTCTGGCTTTAGCAGCTGCTCAATCTTGGAATTTACATCAAATTTATGTAAATAATGCCTTTTTACATGGATATATAACTGAAGAGCTGTATATGCTACCACCTCAAGGGTACACCAAGGCACTTCCAGGTTAAGTCTGCAAGCTGAGAAAGTCTTTATATGGATTAAAGCAGGCATCCAGGGAATAGAATGCAGAATTCACTAGGCATCTTATCTCATTTGGTTTTTCACAATCCAAAAGTGATCAATGTATGTTCTTGCAGCACAGTCCTAGAGGTTGTCTTGCCTTATTGATCTATGTTGATGATGATCTGATTGTTGGAGATTCAGAGGCTGACATTGCCACGCTCAAGGCCTACTTACACTCTCTATTCACAATCAATGACCTAGGATGTGCTAAGTACTTTCTTGGGATTGAAATTGCTAGATCAGATGCAGGTTTGTTCCTCAGTCAAACTAAATATATCAATGATATTATTTTGGATCTTCACATGGCTGAGTGCAGAAGTGTTTCTAGTCCACTACCAGTTTCATGGTAGCAATGGGATAAGACTTTACCCATTATTCCAGATGATGAACCCTTTAGAAGGCTCATTGGGAGATTACTTTATCTCTCCTTCACCAGACCAGATATTACATTTGTTGTACATCAGCTCTCACAGTTTGTTCAGACCCCAACTGTTCATCATTGGACCTCAGCTCTTCATATTGTCAAGTATCTGACAGATTGTCCTACTTATGGTCTTTTCTTCTCTGCCTCAAGCTCACTCACCCTATCAGCCTTTTGTGATGCTGACTGGAATACATGTAAGGTTTCTAGGAGGTCCACAACCGGTTACTGTGTGTTTCTTGGTAGTTCTTTGATCTCTTGGAAGTCCAAGAAATAACACACTGTCTCAAAGTCTTCTGCTGAGTCAGAATATAGGGCCTTATCCATGACCACATCTGAACTTAAATGGATTTCCTATCTATTGACTGATTTCTCCATTCCTCTGTCTCTCCCTATTCCACTGAAGGGTGACAACATTGCTGCCCTACACCTCACACAAAACCCCAGATTTCACGAGTGGACCAAGCACATCGAGATTGATTACCATTATGTCTGAGATGCTTTCCTTGAAGGGTTCATTGATCCGTTGCATGCCTACTCTTCCTGCAATCTGGCTGATGGCTTCACTAAGTTGCTCACACCTGCTGTGTTTCATGCTCTTCTGGTCAAGATGGATTTTTGTTTCTCACAACGCTTCCATCTTGAGAGGGGCGTGTAGAAATTATAGAAGACAAGTTGTTGCAGGTGTGATGCAGATGTCTTTGGTGTGTTGCAGGCGCCAAGAAGCAAACGGCGTCGTTCGTTATTTCCATTTTATTTATGCTTTATTTTAGTCTTAACGTGTGTGAGCTTATACTCGTGTGAGTAGGGCTGGCAATCGGGTCGGGTTCTCGGGTTCACGGGTTCGGGTTCGTGGGTTGACGGGTTTGAAAGCATAAACCCAACCCAATAATATTTTGGGTCATTTTTTCTTAACCCAAACCCAACCTATTACAAATTCGGGTTACCCAAACCCAACCCGATAAACCCATTAATCATAGGGGGAATTTAAACTTTTAAAAAAATTAAATGCGTAATAAATTAAAATATGACACAAAAATAATATCCAATTTTTTCTTCATTAAATCACTCACAATTTCAAAATTTATACATAAATCACTCTCTCAATCACTTAATCACCTCACTTCATTTATTATTTTGATTTTATCTTATACATAAGAGTAAGGCCCTGTTTACTAGAGCTTATTTCTTGATGTACTGAACTGAACTGAATTGAATTGAACTGAACTGAACTGAATTGAACTGAAGTGAAAATTGATGTATTGAAAAATGGAATCAGCATGACTGAATTAACCTGTATTTCATCAAATTGCATTTTCACTGAACTGAATTGAACTGAATTGAACTGAACTGAATTGAACTGAACTGAACTGAAATGAACTGATCTACAGATAAGCTTTGGTAAACAGGGCCTAACTCTAATTCGATTAAATCCAAATTCTTTCCATAATAAAACTTTCCATTTACAAATTAGTCCTCAAATTTAATAATATTTTACAATAGTAATTTTAAATGGGTCAAACGGGTCAACCCGCCAACCCACGGGTTTGACTCAAACTCAACCCAATTTTTTATCGTGTCATTCGTGTCTGACCCAATAGTGACACAAGCCGTGTTTCGTGTTGACCAAAACCCATCAAAATCATGTTCGGTTTGGGTCGAGTTTCCATGCATGTCAGTCAGCCCTAGTCATGCCTCGGATTTCATTACGTGTCACATTTGCTGTGGTCACAAGCCTTGTATATATACTCATCAGATTTGACAATTTTACTCCGCGAAAGTTAATCGAATTGTTAGCTTTTCCCCATTTTTTGATTGAATCTGAAAACACCAACCCCTCTCAATCTGAGGGGTTGTTAGATCTGATCGGTTTCTTCATATATATAACTTGTTTCTAGCACCAGTGAGATACAGCTTAGTTGAGTTCTTTTCAAATTGTGTGAATTCGTTTGTGATATTTGCCAAACTTGTATCTCAAATTAACGTTGAGATTGACATATTTCATTCCAGTCACTGTAAAATCTAAATATGTGCATTTTTTGTGCAGCGAATGGATTCACTGCAAATTATTATCGGTTTAATGCACAAGATGTGGCGGTTTGGAGCTGCAGAACTGCACTCAGATGGCGATTTACCGGAGGAATCTTCTCAGTAGACGCTTTGTTTCCATGTCGTCTGGTTTTAGCTTGTTGATTGGTTAGTGCCTTCTTAGTTATGTCACTAAAGGAGCATGTTTTTGCTTGTTAATTATGTGCCCCTTATACTACATGGATGATGTTTTCCAGAGCCGGTGTTATTTATTTGTTTCTCAAGAAACAATAGTGAACTTGATTCTGTTGGATGTAGATTTAAGGAGCTAGCCTTGATCAAAAGTTTGTGTTGCTGTATTCAGATAAATTTTCTATTTGTTTCATTTTAGAAGAGTTTCATTTTAGTCGATGTTATTCATTTTTCATCTAAGGTGAGTGATGTGGTTCAAAGAATTAGAAGCCTGTTGCAGAGTCCCGAGTATATAGCGTTTCAGTTTTCCATACGACGGCAGCCAAAGCATCGGAAATCCGCGGCGGAGGACGACCGGAGAATGTCGGAGGTATGTGATTTTGTGATGTGTTTTGTGTTTGAGAGAAGATAAGATCCCCAATTTCAACCCCCAAACCCGACCCATCACCCTCGATTCGCACCGGATCGTAGACCCGTTTTCCCCACCCGGCGATTCCCCGACGTGAAATTCAGACCGTTCGATGACGGAACTTTTGGCAGGGATTCCCGACCAAGTAGTCACAACCGAAATCCTAGCCAAAAAAGTGGACCTGCAAACTCTACGCGCATGCGCCTGCGTATCCAAGTGGTGGAACAAAACCCTGCACAGCCAGGAATTCATCGACACGCGCCGCCATCATTGTCACTCCACGCAGGTCCTCTTCGCCGAACAATATCTGCCGCCGGACCAACCAATATCTGCCGCCGGAATATAAAAAGTATCCTCAACCGGTACCTCTTGAGTTCCTGAAATTCTCGACGGCTACTGATACTTTGATCGAATTAATTCACGTAGGTGACCTCGTATGTAACGTGAGCGTGTCGCAGGTTTGCCACGATTTGGTGTGCATCGTTAACTCTCATTCAATTCGTGTCTGCAATCCTTGGACCGGCCAACTTTTTAGGCTGCCGGATTCTGACCGTTTGTGTGAGGGGTATTACATCAATAACGTTGTATTCGGGTACCTCGCTTCCTTGAGTAAGTATATCGTGGTTGATGTATCAAAGGCGGTGGTGAAAAAGCTCTGCTTCAATCCTGCAAACAGCTCTTCATCGGAATGGAAGTGGGAGACTTTTAAGGATGCTTGTCCTCGTATGCCCGTAGGATCAGGAGTTTTTGTTGATAATTTAGTCTACTGGCTTATTGATAGAGATGGTGTAAGAAATGATGAACTGATAGTATCATTGGACGTCGAGAAGGAAGAATTTGGGATCGTAAAACGTCCACATCAATGGGAATTTGATAGACGATATGTCACTTTGATAGATATCAACGGAACCCTCTACCTGACAGACATGTGGACTATGTGCCAAGAAACCATGGACGAATCTGAATCTCGGTGTATGGAGCTTTGGGCTCTGAAACGTGAATTAGGGCAATGGGAGATGATGTACAAGGTTGAACTAGACAACATTGGACTTTCACTGTTTCCTAGTTCTTACAAATCATCCATGGAAGGAGAACTGATGTTGGAATCGCCGATAAATGGGACCTTGTATATCTGCAACCCTAGCACCAAAGAAGTCAGAGCCATAAGCGGTCCTCCTAGCCCTAGTTGCGATTACATCTGTCACCCATCTGCTTCATTTTATGTTGAAACTTGGCCACCAACTAAGTTACATTAGCTAGCGTTATTTTACTGTATTTGATGAATTTAAGAATGTAATCGAACTCGTTGCTCTTTCTGCAATTTTAATATCAGATGTTATTTATGTCAAAAAAAAAAAAAAAAAAAAAGATGTTCGGTACTTGTGAAGACATACAACTGTTGAAAAGGCATTTTCTGAGCTGGGGGCCAAATCAGAATAAACTAAGTTGATCTGTGTGTTTAAGTTACTGTACTGGACATTCAAGTTCTAGGAAATTTATCTGTGAGTTTTTGTTTGATGTGTGTATGAAAAAAAAATCACAAGATAACTGTAGATAATGATGCTGCATGATGAGTTGTATTTATACATATATATTATGTGATTTTATATTATTATTTCCCACTTGATGTGCACGTTTAGGTGTGTTTTGTGCAGATATTCATCGGATTACGAATGAAGGAGATCGAGAGATGATTTGCTGGATTTTGGAGCAAATGAAGCATAAATGGAGGATTTCGAGCTCATGGAGAGGAGTTAGACACTATACTCTTTTTTCCTACGGGTTTTTAATGAGGTAGTGTGCTCCAACGGAGATAATAGACCATCATTCTATTATTCCGGCATTGAAGAGGCAAATGAGCAAGAAGGAAGAAATTGAAGGACCAAAGAATAATAAGAGTTTTTAATGCTATTGGGCTGTAATTTATTTCAGCCCAGAAAAGTTCAATTCTTTGGTTTATTTTGAAGACTCCAGAAAGAGACTGATTCGCAGAATGCAATTCCATGCGTGTGTGATATTTTATACGCATGAGAAAGATATTTATTTTCCATGTATTTATTTATTTAGGCAGAAAACAATACCTATTAGGATTCTGTTATTTTGGGAAATTGGGGACAAAGGATAAATATGGACGCAGGGGGCGGACTTATTTAGTTTTTGTCAGTTTTATTTTTTGGAGACATTCATAGATTTCAGACGCACGCATAGGACGCAGAAAGAGACAAAGTTTTATTCAAGATTTCGGGTTTAATCTTTTCATCTTTATTCTGTTTATCTATAATGTTTTCTTTTAATTGTTTTGATTGTTTTTATCGTATTATGAGTAGCTAAGTATTTAATCTGGCTAGAATGATGAAACCCTAGTCGTAAGAATGCTGTGAGATCTAATTGTGCTTAAATTGATTGCTCTGGATTTTAGTTTATTCTCTGTGCCTGTTGTGATATCTGATTAATTTGAGTCTGATCAGCTTAGATGAAATTAGGTTAAAGCCAATTAGTACCACCAATCCGTAATTGTTGGAAAGGGCTAATTAGTGGTAAAGCTATCGCTTAGATAGTGAGAATAAATTGGTAGACAGGTTATTACTTGCGTTCTTGGGTAATTTGTCTAAACTGGGTTCCTTCAATTCTTAATGCTGTTAAAACATTAAACTTAGAACTGGCGTTACCAACTAGGTTGTGTTTTGATTAGGGAAATAGTTAGTTTAAGCGTCTCTTGCTAGCTATCGATAAAGTAAGTAGGAACTGGGGTATGTCCGATGCATTCACGGTACCCTATAACTGGTTGGTTCATGGTGGTTAATTAAATCTTTGCATCAAGGATCAGTAATTGACTAGGGTGAATTCATTCAAAGCCGGATTTCTTTATTATCTGATATCTATTTGTCTATTTAGTTTTTCTGTTTTATTTTCGTAGTTGATAAAAACTCATTCTCAAGTTAAAAGTGTGGTGACTACACCAAAAATTGGTCATAAGAAAATTTAATTTGATTAATTTGTTCTCTGTGGGTTCGACCCTACTTGCTGTTATATTCTAAATATTCTTAGCAATCGTAGGAATATTTTGGTGGTAAACGACGCCCACCAAATTGGCGCCGCTGCCGGGGAGCAGTTTTAATTAATTTATTTTCTTTTTCCTATTGATCTCGGTTACGTTTTTGTGTTGTGTATGACCAGGTCCTCTTGTACTGCCATCGTTCCCTACGATTCTGAACCGGAGCGAACATTTAGGCGGTTATTAAAGTTGGCCAAACAAACACAAGTTGAAGAAGGTTCGAGCTCTTTCTCACAATCAGCTACAAAACAAGTGAAGGAAGAGCCGTCTGAAATGGCGGCAATTGGAGACTTATATGACTATGATGATAGTGATCCCCCTTCTCCGATTGTGGTGCCTGAGGGAGGAAGCAACCTTGAAATCAAGCTTAGCCTGTTGAATGTCTTACCTAAATTCTATGGGAAGGCACGGGAAGACCCAAACAATTTTCTCCATGAGTTTATACAGATATGTAGGGTGCAGAAGCGTCCTACAACCATTACGGAGGAGAATTTCAGGCTAGTTGTATTCCCTTTTGCTTTATCTGATGCAGCCAATATATGGTTCCGAACTTTAGAGCCAAATTCCATTGGCACTTGGGCTGCTTTGAGGAAGGAGTTTCTCCAGCAATTTTTCTCAGACGCAAGGACAGATACTATCCGGACTCAAATCAGGTCTATTTTCCAGGAGTGTGATGAGACCATAAACGAGTACCATGCCAGGTTTAGAAAGTTAGTGGATAGTTGTCCTAACCATAAGATACCAGATGGAGAGTTGCTGAAGTGTTTTTATAATGGGTTAACTCCAGAAGATAAGAAATTGTTTGATTCTCCTGACACTCCATTTTTGAGGCGTACAGCTACTCAAGGTAAACAGCTATTGAAGAATGTTCTCGAGACTGGTAAAGGCTATGTTGATCCACCATCACGTTCAGAGAAGAGAGTTGCTGGAGCAAAGAGTATAGACTGGGAGGACAGGTTCGATGAAAAGATGGATAAGATGATGCAGAAAGTGATGTCTGTAGTAGGAGAAAAGGGTGCTAATAGTAAGACACCTTGTGGGATATGCGGCAATACAGGGCATCTAACACATGCATGCGCTTTGGCCCCTGAAGATCCTATAGCTCAAGCACACGTGGCTGGGAATTTTCAAGGAAATCAGCGCGGGAACGATCCGTATTCAAATACTTATAATCCTGGATGGAGGAATCATCCTAATTTAAGTTGGGGTGGCCATGGAAACCAAGTACAGCAGCAACCGAACCATCCAGGGCAGCCGATGAACAATAATTACAGACCTCAACAGCAAAGAGGGTATTATCAGGCTGCACCACCACCTCAGCAAGGAACACAAGGTAAATCGCTGGAAGATATGATGGGAGAGATGATGGGTACAATGAAGAACTTTACACAGGAAACTAAGGTGCAATTGGACCTGCACTCACATCAAATTTCCCAGTTGGCAAATACTGTAAACGAGCTCAAGGGTAACCAAGGGAAGCTGCCGTCTCAGGTTCAGCTAAATCCACGAGAAAATGTGAGCACTATCTCCGATTGGCGGCGATCAAATCCACCAGCCGCGGGCTTGGATCGACCGGAATCGAATCAGTTCGTTAAAGCCCCAATTCAGTTTCCGGGTTCCGCCGTATAACACCGCCGGAAATTAACATCATCACCACCGGAGTATCACAAGCCCAATAATGGTGTCAATTTACGGCGAGGTAACACAGCTCTGGTCGCCGGAGTATTTTTCTGCAGCAGGATTCCAGCCACTTTGCTTTTTACGGAACGAGCTAAGTACATTTCTACTGTTTTTGACTACTGTATTCTAATTGTTTCGTTGGACTTAAGTGCTTTATGCAAGTGGTTTGGTTGATTATTTTATATGTTAAGTGTGGTTTTTTGTTTCATTTTGGGTGGTCTGTAGATTTATATTAATTTAATTATTTGCTTGAGGACCAGCAAAATGTTAAGTGTGGGGAGGATTATTGTGGTTGTTTATTGTGATCTTTTCTCTGATGTTTTGAATGCTGAAATTTTTGAAATTTATTTTAAAATATTATTAAAGGGGAAAACACAATTTTGATATGTTTTGGTGGATATAAAGCATTTATCTATGAACTGTACTGAGCTGATTTTGCTATGGAACATGGTCTGTGGTAAGATGGATGTTATTCCCCTTTGTGAAAGAAGTCATGTAGTTCTTGTATATATCCTGGGATGACGAACGTGCATTAAATCAATTGTTCTTAAACCTAGTAAATGTGAGGATTTGAGCCTTAAAGAGCAATAAAAAAAGGCATGAAAAAAATATAGCCACCGAAAAAAAAAATGATATAAAGCTCTTTGTTTTTTCTGAGTGATCACTCGTTGGTATTCTTTCTTGGGCTGTTTGTCATGATTCGAGGCTGCTAAATGATACTTGAGTATGAAAATGATTTTAGGCACTAGGATTTCGCCACACAGCTTCTACATATTTTTCCTACCTTACATTGATCCCCTAGTGAGCCCCGCTGAAGCCAGAAGACTCTTTTTCTTTGTGATTTAACCTGATATATAAAAGGTCAGAGCCTTTGGCCTTTCTTACCCATCCAGAATGTGCAAGTTGTTTATTTCATGATATGTGCTGAGTATGAAAGTATGGGATGGTTTGTTGTTATCATTTGTAATTGTTGATCCCATTGTTAGTTGATTGTGGAAAAAAGGAAAAAATGCTGCTGTCCAGAAGAAAAAAAAATGTTCTGAAAGAAAAATGAAAAGAAAAAAATCTGGCAGTTTGCAGAAAATCATTGGAAAGTTAGGAAAAAATTATTTGGTGCAATGTTAGTTCATTGAATGTTTTAGTGCACCACTATTTTTGGTTGATGATATGATGCTTTGTATTGTTGCATCTATGAGATATTGGAGTATGATGATCATGGAATTGAACTGCTTGCATATTCTGGATTTTAGCCGCGTATTCCTTTTATCCTACCCTTTTACCCCCTAGCCCCGTTACAACCCTGTAAAGACCTATTTGATTTGTGCTCAAGTGTTCATTTTTAATGTGGTGGAGATAGTGACATGCAGCCTTGTTGTAAAGATACTGACTGTGATATGAGTGACTGTCCTTTATATTTTTGAGTGACATTGAGTGATCCTGGTGAGGCTGGATTTTATTGAACATTTTTGACCAGGATATAAGGACGAAGTGGTTTTATAAGCAAATGGGGATGGTTTGTGGTAAGACGGTTGGTTCCATAGTGGATGTTGCTTGGTTTGGTTTTGTGATGATGTTTTGTTTTGCCCATGGTTTTGGGATATATATGGTTACATGCTTGAGGGCAATCATGGTCTAAGTGTGGGGATATTTGATGAGTTGTATTTATACATATATATTATGTGATTTTATATTATTATTTCCCACTTGATGTGCACGTTTAGGTGTGTTTTGTGCAGATATTCATCGGATTACGAATGAAGGAGATCGAGAGATGATTTGCTGGATTTTGGAGCAAATGAAGCATAAATGGAGGATTTCGAGCTCATGGAGAGGAGCTAGACACTATACTCTTTTTTCCTACGGGTTTTTAATGAGGTAGTGTGCTCCAACGGAGATAATAGACCATCATTCTATTATTCCGGCATTGAAGAGGCAAATGAGCAAGAAGGAAGAAATTGAAGGACCAAAGAATAATAAGAGTTTTTAATGCTATTGGGCTGTAATTTATTTCAGCCCAGAAAAGTTCAATTCTTTGGTTTATTTTGAAGACTCCAGAAAGAGACTGATTCGCAGAATGCAATTCCATGCGTGTGTGATATTTTATACGCATGAGAAAGATATTTATTTTCCATGTATTTATTTATTTAGGCAGAAAACAATACCTATTAGGATTCTGTTATTTTGGGAAATTGGGGACAAAGGATAAATATGGATGCATGGGGCGGACTTATTTAGTTTTTGTCAGTTTTATTTTTTGGAGACATTCATAGATTTCAGACGCACGCATAGGACGCAGAAAGAGACAAAGTTTTATTCAAGATTTCGGGTTTAATCTTTTCATCTTTATTCTGTTTATCTATAATGTTTTCTTTTAATTGTTTTGATTGTTTTTATCGTATTATGAGTAGCTAAGTATTTAATCTGGCTAGAATGATGAAACCCTAGTCGTAAGAATGCTGTGAGATCTAATTGTGCTTAAATTGATTGCTCTGGATTTTAGTTTATTCTCTGTGCCTGTTGTGATATCTGATTAATTTGAGTCTGATCAGCTTAGATGAAATTAGGTTAAAGCCAATTAGTACCACCAATCCGTAATTGTTGGAAAGGGCTAATTAGTGGTAAAGCTATCGCTTAGATAGTGAGAATAAATTGGTAGACAGGTTATTACTTGCGTTCTTGGGTAATTTGTCTAAACTGGGTTCCTTCAATTCTTAATGCTGTTAAAACATTAAACTTAGAACTGGCGTTACCAACTAGGTTGTGTTTTGATTAGGGAAATAGTTAGTTTAAGCGTCTCTTGCTAGCTATCGATAAAGTAAGTAGGAACTGGGGTATGTCCGATGCATTCACGGTACCCTATAACTGGTTGGTTCATGGTGGTTAATTAAATCTTTGCATCAAGGATCAGTAATTGACTAGGGTGAATTCATTCAAAGCCGGATTTCTTTATTATCTGATATCTATTTGTCTATTTAGTTTTTCTGTTTTATTTTCGTAGTTGATAAAAACTCATTCTCAAGTTAAAACTGTGGTGACTACACCAAAAATTGGTCATAAGAAAATTTAATTTGATTAATCTGTTCTCTGTGGGTTCGACCCTACTTGCTGTTATATTCTAAATATTCTTAGCAATCGTAGGAATATTTTGGTGGTAAACGACGCCCACCACTGCAAAATAAAAGCTTGTGGCCTTTGGAGATGATTTCTGGGGTTGCCTATGTGTTCTGATTTCTGAACAGAAATTGAAATGTGCATTTGTGGTCATGGAGTTGTTGATAGTTGTTACAACCCCAGTTCAGGAAGTACGGGAGCAAGCCTTCTTGTTGCACTGAAATCATGCTCGTGGAATATCCATTCTAAGTGGTACTACTAAAGTTTTTCAAAATCTTCATTACAAAATTTGTAGCAGCTAATTCTACTTCAATGTTGATGTTAAAAGAGTACACTCTCACTTGTAGGTAAAAGATGAAGCTAACACGTTCGGGGAAATTGGCTCAAGGCCTGTCGGAGATACAAACCAATTGTCCAGTTAATGAACAAGGAAATGGTTTAGATTTCCAATACAGAAGAGTGCAAACTCCAAAGCACGGACCAAGTTAAGAGTGCATATTATGCTTCAAAAGTTGCAGCCACAAATGTCACTTGATTTCCTATATTCTCTGCATCAGCCACTTGATTTTCTTAAAACACTGGTTTTCTTTACCCAGGTTGCTCTTCAGTACAATTGTTATAACTGAAACAATATGACGCAGACTGTGATTGCTTGCTCCAATGGGTTTGGGTCCTTTAAACTGAGTGTTTGAAAGATACAAATGATCTTGTATATCCTTCTAAACTACTAGTTCCTTAGTTAGATTGAGAGTATAGATTTTGTTATGCTTTAAGATGTTTAATTAATTCATTTTCTGATATTGTTACTGTTATCAGATGAGATACTTGGGTTGTGTTAACTTTAATTATTTGGTTTGCATGTCTGGCTCCTTTCAACACTTTAACGAAAATGGTGTTTAAGGTATTGTCATGTAGAGAATTGATTTTCTAAGCTAGATTGGATACAATGAAGGCTTTTCGTTAGGGGCGTCTGTACAAATTTGATCGTTTACGGCATATATAAATTTGGTTTGCAAATTTCTTGTGTCTCTAACAAGCTCTTTCAAGTCGGTTCTATACATGTAGACTAAGTCCTGTTTTTCAAAATTAATATATTCAAAAGAAAATTTCAGCAAGTTATATTTTATCGAACTGAAATCTAGATAGCTTAAGGAGGACAATGCCTAAAAGTTTGTTTAATAGCGCTTATTTAAGCAGATTGAATTTGGAAAAGTTAATGTGTTGATGGAATAATAGTTGAATTATGTTGAATTTTATCAAAGTATATAGGCCCTGTTTACCAGAGCTTATCTGTAGATCAGTTCAGTTCAGTTCAGTTCAGTTCAATTCAGTTCAGTTCAGTTCAGTTCAGTTCAGTTCAGTTCAGTTCAGTTCAGTGAAAATACAATTTGATGAAATTCAGGTTAATTCAGTCATGCTGATTCCATTTTTCAATACATCAATTTTCACTTCAGTTCAGTTCAGTTCAATTCAATTCAGTTCAGTTCAGTTCAGTAGGTCAAGAAATAAGTTCTAGTAAACAGGGCCATACTCCTCTGTCCTTGCACATTTTAAAGTCAATTTTGTCAGAGTATGTTTGACCGTAAATTACAATCGGTATATGTGTTATAATATTATCAATTTAGATTCACAATGCGTTCTATATTTTTGAACTATAATTTTTTGGATCATAATAATATTACATATAAAAATAAAGTTATTAACAGTCGACCATGCTCAAAAAAAGTTGACAAAAAAATAGACTAAAAGATTTTTTATGACCCCTAAAATCTCTAATAAGTAGTTTCTTGGCCCCTAAAAAAATTGCAGGGTTTATGGCCTCCGTAATAATAAAATGAGTTTTCATGGCCCCAAATAATTAAGATTGAGTTTTCATGGCCTTTAGCTAAGTTCCGTTATAAGTTATAACCGATATTTTCTGTCATGGCCATTTTAGTCATTTTTTCTAATTTTCTAATTTAATTAATAAAAATGGTAAAAACTCGGTGATGAAGTCATGTGACATTATGTCACCGATCAAGCTGCTCGGCCGGTCGAATTCCCTGCAGTTCGTCATCCAGTTCACCATCATGTGATCAAATTTCCGATCAAAGCACATGTTTAATATCTTATCTTTAATCATTATTGCTGAGCATGGAAGCCGATTCTTTCCGGTAAGCAAGTCCGGGAGTTCGCGCCGGAACAGGCGGCGTCCCAATCCAAATCAAAATCGCATTCATCAAAATCCATATCCACGCCAAATCGCATTCTCAATCCAGTGCACTTTTCAATCGAAAACCCAATTGATCTGGTCGGAGTTCTTAGTTGTTTTCACAATCTTGGGTTGCAAAACAAAAATCCAAATCGCAATTCACATCCCGTCCATTTTGGCGTCATCGTCTTGATCCAGTTCCCTTAGCGGATTAGCTGTCGAACGAGGATTCGGATTATCGCCCCCGATCACCTTCTCTGATCATAGTCGGCGTCGGAAACCACTCTAGCCACCTGCCCAACTCCAGACAAATCCTCCCGATCAAATCGAAAGGGTGATCGGCTTGAGCTTCCGCGTTAAGGGCGAGGCGTCGAATCCATTTCCGACCTGCGAGGCGTCGACGCCGATAAAAGTAGTTGTTGACCGGTGTGGGTGCGCCGCCGTCGATTTGGATTTGGATTTGGCTTGGATTTTGGTTTGGGCATGATTTGGAGTGACAGTGGAGGATGACGATGATTTGGGCGAAATTGGAGACATCTGGGCATAATGAATGGCTTGAATTTAGATTTGGGTGAGTTTGGGCATAATGTCTGGACTCTGGCCAAAATTAGAGACGGGGATGAACACGTTTTGGCCCTTTTGGGATTGGCTTGAATTTAGGTTTTTTTTTTTTGGTTTTTAAATTGATAAAAATTACTAAATTACCCCTACAATTTAACAGAAGTTATAACAGAATGATTTCAGGCCATAAAAACTCATTTTGATATTATGGGAGCCATAAACCCTGCAATTTTTTTAGGGGCCAAGAAACTACTTTTTAGGATCTTAGGTGTCATAAAAAATCTTTTAGTCAAAAACATATGTAGTTTAAGGTGGGAATGAGTAATATTTCAAGAAAACTAAAGTGGACTAACTTAAACAGCCAATAAACTAATTACAAATCATGCAATATCCAACACGCGAAGCGTGTTTGGGTAACAAAATTTTGTCAATGTGAACTGAATGAGTAAATAGTCGACAATGTTATGGAGTAAAAGGTGGCTCCTTGGAAGTAGAAGAGCATCTTAAAGGATTATGGCATAATAAGAAAACACCAGCATTAGACTCCTTCCAGACATCCTTTATCCAATCCACAAATCTAGATCTTGTTGAAGGCCACAATGTCACAGCTTTGGACATACTCGTTGATTGGTTCAACAGTTAAGACACTCTCGATGAGATCATCCACAGACACTAGGTCATCAACGATGGTAAGCATAACCTGCAGTTTCTTGATACCATATCCAACAGGAACCAATTTGGATGCACCCCAAAACAAGCCTTCCATCTCAACACTGCGTACAGCTTCTTCAAGCTTTTTCATGTCAGTCTCATCATCCCATGGCTTGACATCCATCAGAACAGAGGACTTCCCAGATTCCTTCTTCTTGCCAGAGGTCTTCACAGCTGCAACACGTTCTTCAGCAGCCTTCTTTTCCTCTTCAGTTTCCTCACCAAAGAGATCCACAGCATCATCATCATCATCTTCTTCAGCAGAAGCAGGAAGGGTAGCAATGGCTTCCTCCGGGGCAAAACCTTCAACAATGACACCAGATCCTTCCCCAGACACACCAGAAATCCTCAAAAGAGCAGTAATATGATTGAACCAACGAGCCACACTCACGTGATCCGAGGAAAGGGGGCTTACAATAGCAGCATAAACTGTAAGGTCATCATTAGAGGCCTGGTACCCTGTAATGTAACTACGACTAAGAAGGTACTCGTCAAGCTTCTTGAGGCCTGAAGCTAAATTGAGGTTGCTAAATGCCACAGCCATCGATGAGTCAAAGTAAAAGGCTGAGGATTGGTCGAGATGTGGAGAAGGGCTGATGTGCTAAACTGAGAGGATTGGTCAAAGTAAAAGGATGATGTGCTAAACTGATAGGATGCGTACAATATTTATAGGGATAAATAGGAGTCTTTATCCTTCCATCTTCCGATGTGGGATAGATGCAATATAATACAAAGTATAATAGGAAAAGGTATATATTATATATTCTACAAACCTAATAACTAATATATAAGGATTAAAGGTAACACCACCTATTGTCAATTGGTTTTAGGATGGAAGCCTGAGATCCATATAATTTAATATAGTATCAGTGCGGGTTCAATTTGGACCTGGGCCCTAATGGGTTTACTTGGGCGTTGTGTGGATCCCTTTTGGGCCGGTGGTATCTCCCTTAATTTAAACGGTGGAGTATTATCCTCCTATTAAGCCCCATTAATGTTGGGTTGAAGAGGCATGTTAAGATATCTCACATCGGTAGCGTACAAACCTAATAACTAATATATAATGATCAAAGGTAACACCACCTATTGCCGGAAGCCTGAGATCCATATAATTTAATAGCATCCAGAATGGTGCTCCTGACCTTAAGTGCACTTTTCTTATTTAATAGTCCTTATTAAGGAGCGGTTGCCTCTTTATTTGTGTTATACTAACCAATAAAGAAAAGACATCTCATACTTGTATTTTTTTAAATTCAAATAAGAAGTGCTTCTTAACTTTTCTTCCATTGTTAGTTGTTAGTTTTTATCAAAATGATGACATGGTACTCAAGAAGTGCTCCTTAACCACAAAACCATTGTGGATGCTCTAAGTGATCTTCTTATCTTACTAAAACTTTACACTTCTTATCTTCATTCTGCAAAGCTTCCCCTTGTTGTTTTTCCAGTCCCATGGCGACGCTAGCCTCCCTTATTTCTAAAATCCATTCGCTCTTGCACTATACACACTCCTCCCTTGGGGACAAGCCTTACTCGGTAGATACAATGAGTATGGGGCTAAGGAATCTAAATGTGCATCTTGTTTTTCTAAGAAATCTGGGCGGTGATGATATACAGTCTCTTTTTTCGAGGATTGAAGATGCCATTGGGAGAGCTTCAATTGCCGACCTCGACGACACCTCTGCAGTGTTTGATATTGCTCGTGCCCTCAACTGCTTAGCTCAAGAATGTGAACAGTACATGATCAATACTATCTCCAATCGACTTACATTGGATGATGTGGTTGAGGTTGTTGATTTCCTTATAGACATAGCTGAATTTCGGGATGTGTTAGAGCGTTGTTGGTTTGAGATTCCGAATCTAGATACTCTAACAGAGTTAATGGATGAATTCGAAGTGCACACAAAGTTCTTGAGAGATTTCCTACTCTTTGCTAAGCGGATTGTTGTTGATACGTCTCAGCAATTGCAGAATTTACTGATTCACGTTAGTCCTTTTGTCCAAGCTGCAGCTAGCATGTTCATGGAGGGTGGAACTTCCTTTATGGGAAGGGCGGATTGGATTAAACAAGTAGGATCAAAATATCCTTGGATGGATCCCCAAGTCTTTCAGTCTTACTCTAAAACCCTACTCAGTATCTCAACGTTAGATCAAAAAATGATGGTGTGTTGCAGGATTTCCTCGGCTCTCATTTCACTTCTTTGGCATCACCTGCGATATCATTTAGATTCCCTCAAAAAAACCTTGTATGAATGCCTCAGACTCTCCAGATTCAATTTGAAGCAGGGGCGCCAATGCAACAACGACAACTTTGGTGATCAGATTGGAGTCCTTATACGTGATGCTGGAGTTGTGATCTGCTCATTTTACCATACATATGTCATCAATCAAATAAGTGTATCAAATCTCATACAAAGATTTGATGTTGTTCAACCACAATTGCTTCCAGAATCCAACTCTTTAAGAGAAAGTGTTCCGGATTTTGGTGACTCCACAACTATGTAATATTTCAAAGTACAAATCAACACCGCCATGGAAAATACTCAAAATGGTAGAACTCATCCAGCCGTTGATTTTCAAGATGAAGTGGAACTGATCTTGGATTGGATAGTCAGAGTATCAAAGCAATTGCGTTTAGTTCCAATATCTGAAATGGCTGGTATAGGTAAAACTATTTGCTTTAGAGATATACCATCATCGTTCTGTCATGTACCATCATCGTTCTGGAATGGCTGTTAGAATTCTCAATGCAAACTTATGAATGCTCCCTCTTTTGGATGTATCATTTTTTACTCACACTTCAATATGGCTTTGCTGAGTTTATAAATTTTTTGATACTAATTCATCTCTGAAAATTTGTCAAACTACGATAGCTAGGTTACCCGTGCAACTTGATGGTGATAATATATATGGATGAGGATATTTTTAAGATTTGAGAGTTTAGTTGTCACCCTGCTTGGTGATTTGGGCTGCAACGATTCAGCTTTGGCAGTCGATCTGATAACCGAGAATGTGTTGACATGGAGCTGCATGCAGAGCTTCAAGCGGTTGGACTTGGTGCAAATTTATGAATTCTGAACTTGCAGCTTTGCAGGCTCTGCAATTTCTTCATCTCTCCATCATGAAGATGTGGTCATGAGTTTGGCTAGAAAGAACCAGTTTTAAATCAAAATTTCTCCATTTCCACTACCAAATGGTCCAAATCCGATTAACCTGCATACATCAATAAGAGTGTTCCCCCAACCTCATTTTAATGAACTGAAATGAAATAAATTCAACCGAATTAAAATGTCTACTATTTAAGTTGAAAAACACAACATTTTGTTTATTTATAATGTGCTATGACCTTATGATATTTCATGATTAGATAGAATGTTGAAACTTCTCAAAACTTTGCCTTTATTTAAACACCTCTTAGCTATGACTATGAGTTATAACATAATTTTTGCCCATTTTAACTTTCATCCAAGTTAAAATATAATATTTAGCCCTGTTTACTAGAGCTTATTTTTTGCTATACTGAACTGAACTGAAATAAATTTAAATTTACTGAACTGAACTGAAATAAATTTAAATTTACTGAACTGAACTGAAATAAATTTAAATTTACTGAACTGAACTGAACTGAAATAAATTTAAATTTAAATTTACTGAACTGAACTGAACTGAACTGAAATAATTTTAAATTTACTGAACTGAACTGAACTGAATTGAAATAATTTTAAATTTATTGAACTGAACTGAACTGAAATAATTTTAAATATATTGAACTGAACTGAAATAAATATAAATATAAATTTATATTATTTAAATATAAAAACACGTTGAGGTGATATAATTTGAACTGAATTGAGTTACATCATCAAATTATAATGCAGATGATATGAACTTATCTAAACTGAACTGAATTAAACTAATCTAAACTGAACTAATTCCAAATTGTCATGTAATGAAGACATATTACATTTGGTTGAATCGATTTAAATGAATCACGATTCAAATAATTATATTGGATGTATAAAAAGTAAAGGTTATGGCATATTAAATAAATATATTGAGTTGTATATCATAGCCATGTATTTTTCAGGGCATATGAGTCATTGAGTTGTATATCATAATATTATTATATTAATATTTGGTTGAGTCGATTTAAATGAATCACGATTCAAATAATTATATTGGATGTATAAAAGGTAAAGGTTATGGTATATTAAAGAAATATATTAAGTTGAATATCACAGCCATGTATTTTTCAGGGGATCTGAACTAAATTGGACTGAACTGATATGAATTGAACTAAAATAAAAATAATATATTTTCATTTGTTATTAATGAATGCTCATCATATAAAAGGAAATTTGATGAACTGAACTGAAATAAATTTAAATTTACTGAACTGAAATAAATTTAAATTTACTGAACTGAACTGAACTAAAATAAATTTAAATTTATAGAACTGAACTGAACTGAACTGAACTGATTTACAGATAAGCTCCGGTAAACAGGGCCTTAATCTAAAATAAATAATGACAATTTTATACACAAGTACCTTGTTTTGGCCTAAAGGAATTGGCATAATCTAAAAAGCTAAAACCCATAAGGCCATTCCCCTATTTTCCTAAACCCTATTGGTCAGTGCGACAAGGAAAATACAGTGTTGCTGAGTTGTTTTGAGTTCCGCCGAAGCTCCGATCAAGGGAGGAGGGGCGGCGCGTGGCTTTTATAAATCTCACATGGCCTAGCGCGTGTACGAAGGAAAGCATGTCATGTAAGCTCGCTCCCCTTTGATTTTATAAATTAGCTTTACGCCTTTTGATGATGCTGGGCTCGTTTGAATTTTGGCTGGTTTTGAGCTAATTTATGTTAACAAAGTCAGTAGTTTTATTTTTTACATTTGTTTTTAAATTGTTCTTTTTCTCTTCAATCACAGAGTAAGAACTGTCTTTTGTTTTAGCTGAAGTTTGAATTTGGATGATTGCATATTAATTGAGCTTGTAGTCATTAGCATCACTAGAAGAATACAGGAAAATTGTTTACAATGCTGAACTCTTGCTATGGTTGTAATTGAACTATTGATAAAATGGTTGGAATTTCTGTTTTCTAACTGCAAACTGTTTGTAGCATTAGAAATTGAGCTAATTGTAGGACGGCTGTTGACTTTTTTTGTCTTGCTTATGTATCAAGCAGCAACCTTTTATGTATCTTAGATTAAGAATTTATTGTTCTCGGATGTGTGAAAAAGAGACTGTATAGGATAAACAAATGCTGGTCATTGCCCAATCTTGTATCTGTTTTGATTTGTGATATAAGCTGGAATTAGATCAAGAATGCAACTTTGGGATATCATAAGCTGTTGGTTTATGTGTGTAATTATTGTTTGATGAAAATGTCTATTAGTCTGGCTGTGACTGTGAGGCGAACATGGGCATTAACTCTATGTTTGAATTTATAAAACATAAGGCACCGTCAGTTACCCATGTTAATGCTATAAAACTTGGATAATAACTCAATGCTTAGAATTTTTGCAGAATTGTTTGTGAGTGGGGGACTCTGGCTAGAATGAGGAAAATCATTCCTTGGATTTGCAGTGCAATAAGCAAAAGCTCCTAACTTTCCTCATATGAACCTGATCAGTTTGAAGCGGATACATGCACATGCTCTCCGAAATGGCACCAGCTTTACCAGTTTTTTGATAACCGATTTGTTGGAGTCTCTAAACCTTGACTATGCACATAAAGTACTTCACTATGCACCTGACCCGAATGTTTTCCTGTACAACAAGCTCATTCAAGCCTATTCTTCTCATGGCTCCCCTCTACAATCCTTGTCTCTCTATGTCCAAATGTTACTCACAGGCATCTCACCCAATGCACACTCCTTCAACTTCCTCTTTAGTGCTTGTACCAGCCTTCGTAATCCCATTTGGGCGCAGGCTACTCATGCTCATTTTGTGAAACTCGGTTATGAAATTGACAAGTATGCCTCCACTGCATTGATTGACATGTATGCTAAGATGGGCTTGTTGCATCTTGCAAGAAAACAATTTGATGGAATGGGAAGGAAAGACTTGCCTACTTGGAATGCACTGATTGCAGGGTATGCTAAGAGTGGAGATATGAAAGCAGCTTTGTCCTTGTTCTCGGAGATGCCTTCAAGAAATGTTATCTCCTGGACTGCAATTATTTCAGGATACTCACAAAACGGAAAGTATGGAGAGGCATTGGCTATGTACCTAGAAATGGAGAAAGATCAAGAGGTGAAACCTAATGCAGTCACAGTAGCTAGTGTTCTTCCAGCTTGTGCCAATCTTGGAGCACTAGAAGTCGGGCAGAGGATCGAAGGTTACGCAAAAGTCAGTGGATTTCTGAAAAACATCTTTGTTTGGAACGCCCTTTTAGAAATGTACGCAAGGTGTGGTAGAATAGATGTAGCAACTCGCATTTTTTATGAGATTGGCAACAAGAGAAATTTATGCTCTTGGAATACCATGATAATGGGAATGGCTGTTCATGGTAAATCCAAAGAGGCTTTGAATCTTTTCGACCAAATGCTGCAAGAAGGAATCAAACCTGATGATGTGACATTTGTCGGGTCAATCTTAGCTTGCACACATGCTGGCCTGGTTAACCGTGGTCGAGAGATCTTCAACTCAATGGAGAATAGGTTTTCCATAACTCCAAAGCTCGAGCACTATGGATGTATGGTTGACCTCTTAGGTCGTGCTGGAAGACTTCAAGAAGCTTATGGTCTCATCATGAAGATGCCAATGAGACCCGATTCTGTTGTTTGGGGGACGATGTTGGGGGCGTGCAGCTTCCATGGCAACGTAAACCTGGCTGAGAAGGCTGGAGAGGCACTGTTTGAGCTGGAACCATTGAATCCAGGAAACTATGTGATTCTTTCCAACATTTATGCATCAGCTGGGAGATGGGATGGAGTAGCTAAGATGAGGAAGCGAATGAAAGGGTCCAGGATAATGAAGGCTGCTGGGAATAGCTTCTTGGAGGAAGGGGGCCAGATACATAAGTTCATTGTTGGGGATAAGTCTCACCCGAAATCTGATCAGATTTACGCGCTGTTGGACGATGTTCATCTGGAAATCGAACTGTATACAACTGATGGTGAGTCTGTCACTGATGATGATCCATGCATGTTTGATACAAATTAGATGAGTATTTTTTATACTTTGGTGGCCAAGTTCATCATTTTCAAACAGTTTCATTCCGAAAGTAATTGTTCTGGTTGAAGTTTGAGCTTCGTGCTACATATTTATCGAGCATTGGTTGTAGCATTTAAGCATTATTTAATCGTATGAGAAATTGAGAACATAGAACATCTTGTTTTGCACTTTGTACGAATGAATTGCATGAGACAAATCTTATTCAGCTTTATAGTAGTATACCGTATACGCCATATGCAGCTGATTCAGTATTCTGGTGAAATTCCGAGTGGCTTAAACCACTTGTTTTATCTCAAATATCTGAATCTATCTTACAATGACCTTGAAGGTGAGGTGCCAACTGATGGAGTTTTCTCAAATAAAAGCCAGATAATGTTGCATGGGAACAGTAAACTTTGTGGAGGCATTTTTTAACTAGGATTACCAGCTTGTCATGTAGTTCACCAAAAGACAAGAGGGAAAAAACATCTAAAAACCATACTCATTTCCCTCCTTTTTACACTGGTAATTTCCCTCACATTGTTCCTATGTTTTCTCCGCAAAAAGAATGATAGAGTGAGAATAAGAATGCCTCCATTCCCAAGCATTCAAAATGTGTTAAGAGTTTCCTTTGATGACCTATATCGCGCAACTTCTGAATTTTCTCCAGACAATTTAATTGGATCGAGAAGCTTTGGATTTGTGTATAAAGGCAGCTTACCTCTTGAGAATGGAGTGATTAAACTTGTAGCAGTGAAAGTTCTTGACCTTCGAAAGGTAGGGGCTTCCCGGAGCTTCAAGGCAGAGTGCAAGGCTTTGTCAAGCCTTCGCCACAGAAATCTTGTCCCTCTCATAACTTACTGCTCCAGCATTGATTGTAAAGGCAATGAATTCAAGGCTCTGGTCTACAAATACATGGAGAATGGAAGCCTCAATACGTGGTTGCATCCTGATCCGGCACTTGAGCCAACAAAAGGCCTGAATCTTCTCCAAAGGCTAAATGTTGCTATAGATGTGGCCTCGGCATTGGATCATTTGCATAATCACTCACACATAACAGTTGCACATTGTGATCGAAAACCAAGCAACATTCTTCTTGACAATGAGTTTTCTGCATACATTGGTGATTTTGGTCTAGCCAGGCTTCTTCCTCAACTTAAACAAGGACCTTCGAGCAGCACTGTTGCAATTAAAGGATCAATTGGATACGCAGCTCCAGGTAAACAAATTATGAACTAATACAAATTAAATGAAAAATATAGACTTATATGCATTAACTTTGGTCATATATTCTTGTTCAGAATATGCAATGGGGATGGAGGTTTCAACTCAGGGTGATGTGTACAGCTATGGGATTCTATTACTAGAGATGTTCACAGGAAAGAGACCGACAAATGATGCATTCACCGAGGGTTTGAATTTGCATAACTATGTCAAGATGGGAATTTGCGATCAAATTTGGGAGATTGTAGACCCTTTGTTACTTAGAGGTGAAATGCAGCAGCATCCCGAAGCACAAGAATGTATCATCTCCACTCTCAAGCTCGGTCTTGGATGCTCTTAAGAATCAGCCAAAGATCGGATGACCATGAAAGAAGTGATAAGAGAATTGCATTTCATTAGAGATGCACTTTGTGTTGCTTGATTTACAGACAGATTGAAGACCAACCAATCCCTATTCTGTGTTATCCAAATATGTGCTTAATCCTTGCTCTATTACTCCATTGCTTATGTAAAATAAGACAGCAATACTCTATGTACGGTTGTAAATTAAAATTTTACTGTTCTTGAATGCAGCAGTTAGTAAATGTCTGTAATTGTTGTGTGATGAAAATGTCTGGTGATTATGGCAGTGTTCTAGTAAAAGCAATCTTCTGTCTGAAATCTGGGCTTTGTGCAACAGCCTTCAAAGTAGTTAAATCAGTCTCTTAGTAGTAGTATCAGTAATATCAAAACTCTTGCAAATTGATCGAATATATAATCAAACTCTTGCAATTCTTTAACCGTACATATACATAGAACATCATGTTTTGCATTTTACAGGATTGAATTACATGAGACAAATCTAACTAGAAGAAAGTTTGAATCCACCGGCCTAATGAGTTATCCCTCTTACACCTTAACCATCACAGAAATGGCCAAGTAAAACTTTCTACATACCCAAGTAATGGCTGGAACGGATCAAAATCATCACAAAACTGTCGAGGATTGATAAAAGAGTATTCGTCAAGCTTGGCGCCGTAGAACAAAAATGCCCTGATGGCATTGTCCGTCATGTGACCTGGAAAAGGTATAGGCCGCCACTTTGGTTCAGAGGTAGTAACATACACATTATACTGCATAAGAATGTAAACATTTGTAGAAACAAAACAACTTAGATGCCGAGGGTGTGTTGCACAATCAAACGGATACTTTTGACTAACTCTGGTCCAACCCTCCTCCACACTAGACTGATCCAGTATCACAAATCGGCATGACGTTCTTGTCTGGTATGATCTTGATTGAATCCGGCAGCGTAGAAACAAAACACAGCTAGAAAATCCCCAAAAGCATGAATGCTCCATTCAGGACGCTTCATCCTACGCACAAAATCCGGGGGTTCCATGGAACCAAAACGCTCACTCGACAAATCTACAGTAAATATGCCCTTGTTTGTGGCCAAAAGAAGCTTCCCATTGAGATGACAGCCATGACTATCCACCCAACCCACCTCAAAATCACCATCTTGCAATACCTTCCAAGAATTGCTTCTAGCACTGTATACCTTAACCAATGTCCTGGGCCTGTTTTGAATTCCAACAACCTTGAAGTCATCACTAGATTCATCGTATCCAAAGCCATAAAACACGGGAGATCCACGACCAAAATAGGGCAATAGTTTACATGGCTTCCTCATCCCAGAACTCTATAGGATGAGATAAACTGGTATGAAGTCTATACTTATGTGTAGGATCATATAACATAGGGTGAAGAGGTACATGTCGTAAATCAACCCTGCGAATCTTCCAACCAACGTAAAGGAGTTTATGATGGCTGTAGTTAGGATCCTCGCGAGCGGTTTTCTCGCGGAATTTGATGAACTCTGGGCTACTGATCAATCCAAACCAATACTTTGAAACAATTTTGAACCTAAGCAGGCTTTCAATTGGAAGTCTAGCTAATATTTCAAAGATGACATCTTTATCAATATCTGATATTTGGCATATTCCTTCTCCAAGCCTCTTGGATTTTGTAGCCTGATTCCGCATAACAATAGGTATAATGAATGAGCACATTGCAGATTAGTGAATTTGGGGGTTTAGGGTTCTAACAATCTAGGGCAAAATAGACTTGTAACGACAAATAAACAGATGATTAAAGCGGAGTTAAATACTGACCATTGCGCCGTGTGACGCCTTCTGTTTGCCGCCGTTCGATGCCTCCTGTTTGCTGTTTGCTGCTGTTAGACGGTTTCCATTTCCCTTCGATCTAAGGTCATATCTGAAGATACTAGTACTATTGGTTAAGGAGTGTCCAAACAGCGTCGTAGATTGAAGAATTCTTTTTTCCCGGTAGATTTCTTTAGTCATTCTGAGGTAAACTTCGATGCGCGTGGCTCTCGTGGGTGTCTATGTTTGTTGGTTTATTTAATGTTTATTGGGTAAATTAGGCCCTGTTTACCAGAGCTTATCTGTAGATCAGTTCAGTTCAGTTCAGTTCAGTGAAAATGCAATTTGATGAAATTCAGGTTAATTCAGTCATGCTGATTACATTTTTCAATACATCAATTTTCACTTCAGTTCAGTTCAATTCAGTTCAGTTCAGTTCAGTTCAGTTCAGTACATTAAGAAATAAGCTCTAGTCAACAGGACCTTAAAATGCATCAAAAAACATTTAATTTTTCACTTAGCAATATAATTTCGATTTTAATAATTTTTTAACTTATAAATATAAGTAATAAGTAATAACCATTATTTCAAAAAAAATTAAAATATTAAAAGTAATAACCATCATGCATCTCCCTTAGTCGAAATTAAAAACATTTTATTGATGAAATAATATTATTTAACAAAATATTATTTTTATGTTTAAAATATAATTTCTGTTACAATAAAGTGTTTCTTTATTCCAGATTTTTTAAAATAATTTTAACATCATTTAGCTAAAATTTACCATATTTTAAAATTGAATTGAATAAGGTATAATGGCCATGTTTACCAGATCTTATCTGTAGATCAGTTCAGTTCAGTTCAATTCAGTTCAGTTCAGTGAAAATGCAATTTGATGAAATTCAGGTTAATTCAGTCATGCTGATTCCATTTTTCAATACATCAATTTTCACTTCAGTTCAGTTCAGTTCAATTCAGTTCAGTTCAGTTCAGTTCAGTTCAATTCAATTCAGTTCAGTTCAGTTCAGTTCAGTTCAGTACATCAAGAAATAAGCTCTAGTAAATAGGGCCAATATTCTGTGTACTTTTATTAGATTTATAATTATTATTTTTAACTATAAATAAAGGCAAATACTTTTTGGCAAACTTCTTTAAATCACCACTCCTTGAAATCGAAGGTAAGAAAACAAAAACAAACACAGCCTGAATATTTTCCACAAACAGCAGCCATCGTCCCCGACTCCCCCCGTCAACAAAATCTAGCTCTCTGTATCAAAGTATTGATTTTTTCTCGATTATCTTTTCTGGGTTTTGCTCTGTTTATACTTTGGTAATCTCGAAGAAGAGAAAAGATGCAAGCCGCAGCAAGTGCAGCGGTGTTGAATTCAGGGGCGTACACATATACATATAACCGCCGCCACAGGGCCCTTGACTTATCTCCGTGCTCCTCCTCCTCTACTCTCAAGGTATTTTTTTTCCCTGATTCAATGCTGTTTTCTTTTCTTTTATGGTCTCTTTGGGCGTGTTTTTTATATTGGGTGGATTGATTTGCAGACTTCAAATTTCTTGGGAAATAAGGCTCGTTCATTAGCTCGTTCCGTGCGGATTGACTTGCCAAAACCTTCGAGGAAGCAGGGTGAGTTTTGTAAGTTTTGTTTGTGTTGTATACTGGCAGCTAAAGTGTGATGCTTTTTCATTATGTGGATGGGTGAAATTGCTTTTACTTGAGCTGTTATTTATTGCTGTTGGTTCAAAGAATTTATATTTTGTTTCTTTTATGCTTATATATAGTGTTTTTAAATCAGTGGTTTAGATGAGATCGAAATTCGAATGTTGTTGAAATTTGATGACAATACTATGATATTGTGGTTCAGTTTAATACATGTAGCTTATCAAACTAGAATCAGTGCTTTAAATGTCGAGTCGTCAATATCAGGTTGTAGGAAATTATGTAGCCTCAATCCACTAGGAAATAGAGTTTAAGTAGAGTGGTTTTCTTGTAGGTTGGGGCAAGCAGTCATAGAAATTGATTCTTGTAGTGCTCTGATAGTTTTTATGTTTTCTATTGTTGATTGATTCTTATAATTTAACAGGTGTAAGAGCGGTTGCTACTCCAGAATCAGCTGTAGAACTGCCCCTCACTGCAGAGAATGTTGAGAGTGTGCTAGATGAAATTAGACCGTATTTGATTGCAGATGGAGGTAATGTGGCGTTGCATGAAATCGATGGCAATGTTGTAAAGCTGAAGCTGCAGGGAGCGTGTGGTTCCTGTCCGAGCTCTACGGTGACCATGAAAATGGGCATTGAGCGGCGCCTCATGGAAAAGATCCCTGAGGTGGTTGCTGTTGAAGCAATACCAGACGAGGAAACAGGTCTTGAATTGAATGAAGAAAACATTGAACAGGTACATGCTCTATCAATTTTATTGCATTGGATAGTTGTCTCATCTTATTTTTTTAGTGTTATCATTTAACAACCTTTTTCGAAATACTCTTGAAGAATTCCAGGATTGTCATAAAAGGTTCAAGATTAAGATGATGTGAGTGTGAGAATTGGGCAAACCACTGAAATAAGTAGTTAGACTTCTCTAATAAGTTAAATCACCTAGAGTTGAATTACACTGTGACTTGAATTTGTAGACAACCACATGTCTGTTCCTGAAAACCTGGGCTCTTAGAAATTTCATGCTAGTGTTGATCTAGTATTATTTTATTTTTCCAAACTCTGGTTGTATTTGGTCTCTAGTACATAGTATTATGTTGAGTCTGAAGAATGTCAAAAGACTGCTTTTGTTTATTACAGCTCTGTGTAATATGCTCAGAAGTCATAACTACGTGTGTGCTTCTTTTTCAATTAGAATTTTTGACTCACAAGCACAAAAAGCTTTACGTTAGCCTTAGCCCTCAATGCACGAATCATATTACTTGCATTCTTCAGGTGCTTCAAGAAATAAGACCCTATCTTGTTGGTGCTGCTGGAGGAAGTTTGGAACTAGTTGCCATAGAGGAGCCAATAGTGAAGGTCAGGATAACAGGCCCTGCTGCAAGTGTGATGACTGTTCGGGTTGCAGTAACTCAAAAGCTACGGGAGAAAATCCCTTCCATTGCAGCAGTGCAGCTCATGCAGTAAAACCGCGTCAACCTGTAATCATCATGATGTGGTGTTCATCTTGGAACAATTCACTGCCAGTTTATGACAACACTAGTTCATGTTCTATAGCCAGGCGTGGACTTTTTTCCTCTGTTGTATAGTCCTGTGATAAATACTACATACCATGTAGTTTGATTTAATGATTTATATAGAAATTATTTTGCTTGACATATATATACACAGATGTGAAAAATGAGACAATTATCTATTGTATTCTGCTCTTGGCAGTTGCTTCTTCCTGCTTCATGGCAAATTTTGTACCTTTTGGGTTTTTTAATATTACAGTTGAGGTTACACTCTGGGCCTAAAACTAACAGCATCCTTTCATTATTTAAATTGTTAAACTCTTAAATTTAATTGAAACTCTGTAACAATGCTAGTAATTAAATTGTCTCAGCTCAAAACATTCCATGTTAAAATGGTTGAACAATGTAAATGCGTAGAGAATCAGGTTGACAATTTCAAACACCTGCAGCACCTGCAGCTCTGTTGCTTTTCACTCAAATAGCAAGGGCAACATGTTTCATACATTGGCTTTCCAGAGCATTTTATCTTTCCAGCATACACAAACAACATCAGATCATAATATTAGACTTGCGATTTGAGTGATATGTTAATAAATCATATAAATAAGAAACCGTGTACTGTATTACATTTGATCTTAGCCAAAAGACCCAAAAATATATAGTGCGGCTCAATTTAAAGAAACAAATAGAGCCTGATCTGGCTGCCTTCCTCACAAAATGAAAGCCCTTAATCATGTTTTGAAAATCATGGACCTGGGCAGTACAGCCTGATCACAGCATCATCGCCTGAGGTAAACAAATGTGGTTCCCTAGGATGGAATTTGCAGTCCAAAACTCCTGCATATCAAGCAGATTTCAGACAAGATTATACGGAATGAAACTTGACCATGCTTGTGGAGTATATTTTAATCATAAAAGGTATAACAAAAGTTCAACCCCACAGTTATACAGACATATTTCAAACTCGGTTCAATCTTATGACACATTGAGCATACATATATGATATATCTGTGTATGTTCAAATACATCATCATCTTAAGATCTTCTCCTAACCCTTCCATACTGAGATAATGATTCTCTATTTCCTACAAGCATATTCAGTATAAACAGTGTAGACTCAGACTGTAGCCTGTAGGCATAAATCAGATACCAAAAACGTAAAATATCCCTTCTCCATTACAACATTACAAGAGTTCAAGATGTCACACCAACACCATTCACTAAAAACGAAGTCGCCAGAAGACTTCAGGGGTAATAAAGGCGGCCAAAACAATTCAACTGTGGATAACAATTGTCAAGCCACAACAACAACTACTATCACTAGTTGCTTATATTGACAGGCAAAACAATATAAAACTACAATTATTATATTCAAAAGGCAGTCTCCAAATTAATTCAGTGTAGCTAGGTTAGTGAATTGGTAATACAGAGCACACCCCCCCCCCCCCCCCCCCCACACACACACACCAAGCAATAATACATTAAAGATAGAAAAAGTAAAAAACAAATTACCTCCTTTGCCATGCCCACGAAGAATCTCCAACGGTACAATTAATGGGTTTTCATTCAAATCAGAATATACCATGCCATGGAAGACGTAGGCTGTGCCATCATTGGAACATGTAGCAAATAGAGGGTAAGAGCGGTGGAATGCAACATTGTTGATGTCCTTCTTATGACAACTGATGATTCAAAAAACCAAAACCCGTTAAGCAGTACGAATTTAAACGAGATATAACAAAAGTTGTTCGCTAATAATGAATTTTATAACACAAACGAAAATAATAATAAAATGCATACCCGAGCGATTTATAAGGTCGAGATGAAAGGTCCATGTCAAACCAACATAATTTTCCATCTTTGCTACCTACAATGACATTGTCACCTGCAACAGAAGAGTATTAGTATCATCAAACACCGGAAAAGTTTATATTGAGAGAGAGATATTGTTAGGGACAATTATCATACCACCAGGATGAATGGCAATCGAGGAGACTTCACGCACTCCCGTTTCTAGTTTCTTAACAGACTTTTGCTTTAATAGATCATACACACGGACATTTTTCTTTGTTGATATAAAGAAAATTGAACGGGTTGGATGGAAAGCTGTTGAAACTGGCAGTCCATGCAACTTAAAAGGCATCCTTTGTGTTAGACCTTTGGACAACTGATGAACCGATATCGCTCTTGATTCACGTATAAAGAAGTCAAGGAGATCCATTTTGTGTTATATAATCCACTCATTTCTCCGAATAAACTTTAAGACAAAGGGTTCATTCAGATTTCAGACTTTAAAAAACATAAAAACTCAAAGGAAAAAATAATGGCGGAATTATGAAGATAGCCTAGAACATATCCCGGACAAGGGGAAAAAAACACAAAATGACTAACTAGTGCTAATTTATTTTTTGAAACTTCAGTTCTTAAATCCAGGAGAACTTGGCGCAATTTACAGATTGAGAATGAAAAAAAAGGAAATCACAAGACAGTCAGGCTATGTATCTTCCTATTACCCGCGTAATTCAATAAAATAACAAGGAAAAGGAACTAGCATCTAACTACACAGAACTCATCCAGAGCATCTTCCCTAGAAACAAACACAAGGCGGATTTAAAGCTATTGAAAATAACAACCAAAACGATCAGAATAGAATAGACAAAAAGGATATCATGTGGCATAAGGGTGGAAAAATAGTCTCCTTTCCGGTGCCACTCAACAGAAGACACAGTCTGCACAAATTACAACTATGTTAGACTAGCAAAAGAGGATCTCAAACAAGTATAAACAGGTTGGCATACTTTAATAACTTTTAGCCACGAAGGAAAGAAAAGCAGATCAGGCTGAAAGTACCTTAAAGTGGTGCAATCTAATTCCGCCATGTTCATCATCCCAAGACCATTTCACTATGGTCTCACTGTCACCTGAGAAATGAATTTAGCAAAAAAGCTAATTAGTCTGCCATCTACAAGTATTTAGAGGGGGGGTAGGGGTGATTAGACTAACCTGAAGCATCTGATGATGTTTGTGGTTCAACATGCAGAAGGTCGTCAACTCTTTTCTGTTCTTCTTCAGTCCCTGATCTTCTAGTTTTTAAGACAAATACATCTGCCCCCCTGAGAAGATGTAAGGTTGTCAAGATGAAAGCTCACGAGGGAAATATATTAATATATTAGATATCAAACTTACACTGAGACGGCCAAAACAGGAATTTCAGATGAAGGATTCCATGCAACATTCTGCACACCTTCCTCAAATTCCCATATACGAGTGCACCTTCCACTTGCAACCTCCCAAATTCGAGCTGTTTTATCCTTAGAACCTTTAGAGTACAAAAAGATCTCAAATATCAGTTTAAATTAATGTGTGTGTGTGTGAGAGGGAGAGAGAGAGATATTCATTTAAGATGAGGTATTCAAACCTGAAGCAATATATTTGCCAGTTGGATCAATCGATATTGAAACCACTGGGCCCTTATGACCTTTATACTCAAGGTAACATTTCTCGGGGTAGGGTTTAAGATCTTTACGGCTTGGCATCTTGGGTTTCAAGGTCTCAGGATCGATGTTAATCTACATCAAGAAATAGAAGATAGATGTTAGCCCTTATAAATTCCATATGCGACGGAAGAATACTACCTAATCCCTCTGTTTGCCTAACATTGGCAATTCAATTTCACATCTCTTCTAAATCCAAGCACCAAAGTAAGTATGTCATTGTTAGGCAAACAGAGGGGGCATGTAAAGTTTATACTCGTCCAGCAAAATGTGTATTACATTAGTTTTTCCACACTTACCCGTTTCTTATGAGCTCTTGGGCACAGGTAAAGATCCAAACACCGATCAAATGATTCTCTCACAGCTTTCTCATATGCAGGAACACTTCTCAATGATGTGAATCTAAAGAAGATAAGCAGGAACACTTCATGGTCAGCTTCAAAACAGTATATTTGAGTAATAATTTAAAAGTTTTTGGCACTGGTAGCTAACCGTTTAGGAATATATTTGGGCCGGTCTTCCTCATACATGAGCTCATAAGCTTTAATCTCATCTTCAGTTGGGATATACTCCAAAGATGGATTGTAAGACTCGTCATGACCTACAATTAAATTGGGGTTAGGGACATAAATTCTTGGGATAGTAATCTAATGCATATGAGTACGCAACAGAAATTCCAGAACAAATTTGCCTCAGGAGCACCTACCAGGTAACTTGGGTTTTGGTGCCGGAATATGGTGCCTTTCTGTTGAGTTAGGATCATCATTCCATAAGTTATATACTTTGTCATCCTCTTTGGGCTTCTCGTCAACTTTTATCCAACCTTTTCGAATTGCACGTACCAACCGGACCACCTATAATTTTAAACTAGGAAATCACTAGATGTAAAAAACAAAAAACTGGCAGCTAAGTTATTCTTGCACACACCCGATCCATTAATCAAACTCCAATACCTAATCATTCAGATATAACACATTACACAATTACGGATTGTTACTGTGTTCACTCAATACACAGAATAAATTCAGCAACATGATGACTATCCAACAACAGCATTCACGCTGCCTATATTTCACTACGATTGAAAAATGAGTAGCATTCATAAGACATTTAGAATAGAAAATAAGCTAGATTAGAGTTATCTATATTTTGATAACACATTCCATATTCCAACATCAGTTAACTCTGTAACGAATAATTCCTTGGATCTCTTAGTTGCTAGTATTGTCAACTAGTGAAAAATCAAAAACACTTGCGAGGATATGAGAACGCCGTTAAAGTAATAGAGGATGATCTGTAGTCAGACACTCAGTCTACTTAGTTTCAAATCAAGAAAAAATATAATACAGTTAGCTCCTGAATGTCCTCATATGCAGGAAATTTGGATTCAATGACTACATTTTGGTAGTGAATACCCAAATGATATAAGATCCATATTGTCATAGATAAAAGAGATATTTGAGGTTATTTGAACTCTAAATTACCACAAACTAATGATACAAATTCCATTATCACAAAATGGTTTCACCAAGGCTTAATTTTATATGCTACCATATTAATTATACCTAGGGTGGCTTCATACAGAAAAATAGCCCTATTTTTAAACACAACCTATGTCCAGGTAGTTTACCAAACTCTCTTTTTTGTTCCATATATTGGAGAAAATGAAGACTTAAAAATACATAGCCACTCACCGCTTTACTCTCCCATTTTGAAGGAACAAAACGTCTCTTTGGTTCTGGTGCATCTGGGAATGGGTGGTCGGTCTTGTCTACAGTAACCCAATCAACAGCAGCCTGTGCAGTTAAAACGATACATAAGGCTCTTTACAATGCTTACAAAAATAAAATAAGACTGTAACAGACAAAAACAGAGTAGAGAAAGCAAACTATTAAGGTACGTACTGGATAAGGATCAAAATCTAGATGTGGTGCCTTTCCTTTCAGCATCCTTCGGACTATCTTAATCTCTTGTTTTGTTAGCTCCACCATTTCATCATTATATTCGTCGTAAATCTGACGCCTGAAAAGACAGAAATGAGACAATCAGTAAGTCAGAATAAGACAATAATTGCCCTCCAAATGTACACGCTGAGAATGAAATACAACTAAACTTGCCAGTCCCACTTGTAACAAACATGTACATGTAACATCTTAAATTATACTTTGGCCTATTGGATATGTACAAGATGCATGTCAACTCCCTTCATCCCTTATAGTGTATCCAAAATGGTGTCCCCAAACTTATGTCCTACTTCCCTTTATTTCAATTTTTGGCAAGAAACCCACCTCCCAGTTCTCACTTGTTGTCCCTTTCATTTTCCAATTATCCTTTACACACTTGTCATTTCCAACTCACTCCCTCTTTCACAAACTAAGTCACTTTTTTGTCGGAGTTTGACATTTAATAAGGGACTCAGTGAGTACTTCATTTGAGTTCTTCAAAATATTTACATCACTAAACAATGAATGTTAGGAAACAAAATGAAAAGTGTAGCAGTAGTACTCACCAATTGTCGGCATTATCCGCGCTAGCAAGAAACTTATCAAGTTTACTCTCCCTCTCCTTCCTCTTTATCTTCTTCCCAGCTATATTGTATCCAATATGCTCCTCATCTTTATACCATACCAGGGGAACATCTCCAACAGTATTTCGGGGAGCCACCTTTATCCACAAAAATTACAATAAGCACATATATAGCAAGGTAAAAAATTGGGCAGATTGTAAGAACTGTACAACTCACCTCATCATCAGATGAATCACTCTCCTCCACACCGTCATCATCAGAGGCATCCTGCAATAATTTCAAATAAAGCTTCCATTCTCAGGCATACACAAAAAATAAGGCTACAGCTACATGATTGACATTATTGTTTCATTTGAGTTAGCATGTTACCTCATTCTCAGAAGCATCATGTACCTCGTCCTCAGCATTACCATGTACCTCGTCCTCAGCATTACCATGTGACTCGTCCTCAGCTACCTCATCCTCAGCAGATTCAGACCCCGAATCAGTCAGCAAGTCCGAATCGAAAATAGAATCTGAACCCTGAATACACCCAACAAATTCACATTTTCAGTAAATAATCAAAAACACACCCATCAAAAATCACATTTTTAGAGCTAAAACAAATCAATAAATAACTAGCTTAGTTGAATTTTAAATTAGAGCTGAATTTAAACAGAGGCAATTATACCTCCGCGTCGGAGCCGGAATAGCTGGAATCGGAGCTCTCGCTGCCGGCTGAAACCTCTTCTTCGGCTATGTTTTTGGATTGCGGTTGTTCTTCCGCCTCCACAGCCTTATCTTTCCCGTTAAGTTTCACGGGAGTGTTTTTCTGCTTCATTCTGTTCGTGATTGGTGGCCGACGTTATTTTTCTGGCGGGATGAAGAAAGGGAGAATGAAGGCTGTCTGTAGGGTTTCTCTGGGGTTTAACTACGGTGACACTTATTGCAGCCCCAATTATTAATGAAATAATATTTACATAAAGCCCCAAATAATTGTACAAATTAACGATCACCCCCTCCACAAATTAAAACCCCAGACGGCTAATATCCAAAACCCAGACGGCTAATATCCAAAACCCAGACGGCATCAGAAACCATTCTTCTTCTCCAGCACAGATTCGCCGAAACTGTGATCCCATTGCCGGAGCTGGAGCTGAATTCGGAGGCGGCAACGTTTGTCCAGAACAACATCGAAAGAGTCATCCGTTACCTTTCTCCAAAGCTGATGAACGGCAAACTTAAATATTACAAGACTGCTCGCAGCGAACCAGATAAGAATGGATCAACTGTGTTTGTGGATTTCTCCGATCCCCGGAAACCAATCCTTACTTACCTCGTGTTTGGAGCCCTGGCTCGTAATTACACCCCTTTTAATCCTCTCACTAAGAAAAAGGAAAAATCATTTGCTGTTCCTTGGAAACCACAGCTGCAGGAAAGGTCCACTACCACGCCCTGAATCTATTTTTGTTTTTCATAAAGGAAGCAAAGAAAGGTTATAAACTCGAGTGCTTATTTTTGTATTTTTGTATTTTTAAACTAGTGCTCGATCTCAACTCTTTATATACACGAGCGAGTTTGATCTGGAGTTCAAGGTTGGTTAATCCGAATTCAAACTCAAGTTTTGACCGAGTTGCTCGAGTGTTTTTTCACGAACGTACGATTCTGTTCATTTACACCACAAAAAATCCTAAACATGGAGGAAAATAAAGTATATTCTTGATCTAGCTTCCAACTATAGATTGGTTATAAATTTATTATTCGTCCTATTAAAAATATATGGTATGACGATATCACCCAAAACATTCTATATGATAAGATGGATACAAAATGTTTGATCTAATATGTCAATTTAATTGTGTTTGACATAATGTTATATTTATAATATGTCATCTACTACATATTTTTATTGTTGATTAGATAAGTTGGCTTACTTTTTAAAAATAGTAAGCGCAAAAATAGATATCAACTTCTCATTTTCCCTCCAAAAATCCATCCATAATTCCATATACTCCCTCTGTCTCACCTCAAGTTGTACAGTTGACTTTTCAGAGTCAAACTTAGGAAACTTTGACTGTAATTATATGTCAATATATAAATGATAAAACTATTATATGAGATATCAATAGATTCATTATAACATCTATTTTTTTAAAAGTAAATTTTTATATATTGTTTCTATATGTATTTAAAGATATTAATGGTCAAACACGATCATTGAAGACCGTGAAAAGTCAACTGTGCAGCTTTGGGTGAGACGGAGGGAGTATACAAAACCACAAATCCTATAGGCAAATCTCACTTAGCAAAGATTACTAAATTACCCTTATCAAAATTTTGTTTATGATATTGTATTAGATTTTAGTCTCTCAAATTTAAATAAACTTTCTCCAAAATCATTTATTGAACCCCATTCAGTATGATCATTCAAAACTGCCACGCTCGTTGTTGCCTCACAATGTAGCCAGGGCATGGAGGCAATGCCCATTGGTCAGACTCTAAAAAAACGAATAAGGTGGTTTTTACTTTCGGGCTTTGATGGATGGACGGAGGCCACATCTGGAAGACTCCGGTTGGAAGTGGAAGTGCTTTTTAAAAATTTTGAAATTAAAATTTACTTAAAGTTATTTTTGTAATTTTACACCAAATGAGATATGCAAACAGGGTACGTGGTTTTGCATTTATGCCCACCCATGTTAAAATAAATAATTTTATTACAATTTAAGAAACACAAAAAACATTGTCAAAAAAAAGAAACACAAAAAACATTGTCAAAAAAAAGAAACACATAAAGCTGTTTAACATTTCATGAAAATGATTTTTTTTTCAAAACAAGAAAATGACTATGAATTCCCGGCGTAATTGCGTTAAAATAATATTAGGATGCTAACAAGAAGTATAGAGATGAAGTAAGATTAAAACTACCAATCTCCGTCTTCTTCTTTATTGAAAGGAGCCGAATAGCCTATAAATGACAATATTTGTGTTTTCTGATTGAATGCCAGCTTAAAGCATACAATAATAGGGTTTCTAAAGCACGAACAACAGATTTTGTTTACACATCAAGATACAAATGGTAAAAAATCTTACAAAAGAGGACTTGAAACTGACAATTCTCTAACATTTGGTGAAACCATAAGACTGGAGTTCACATTCCAAGTTTTGAGAGAAGCTGGCGCCATCTTGGCGTTTCCTCATCAAAGATGTAGGTCAACGGAGAAATCAGAACACCACTACCACCAATCTGCAAGAGAACCAGAAATAATAAACTCAATATGGCCACATTAAATTATCACCACCCCAAGTAAGAATATTTAAAGTGCCATGCAGGTGGTTAAACAAGCAAGAAGTTATCAACGTGTCTCACCGCCCTCAGCTGTTGAACGGATTTGTATAGTTCTTTCTTTGGGACACATATAACCACAGCATAAAAATCAGCCTTTACAGTTCCATCACGACTGGAGAAGACTGGACTCACTGTGGGTCCCTGCAAGGTAGATGCATGAGTTAAAACTAAATCTTCCAGAGAGGGAGAGGACCATAGAGTTAAACTAGTACTAAGAAGGTGTTTTCCCTTTTCTTGTAATGGGTATAGGCTTTAGTTCTACCTGCAGGCCTGCTAATGATGGTTGGCTTAAAACTCGCTTTGCTACTTCCTCGGCACTGCTCCCCCTCATATTGGCAGTTACCTACACACATTACAAGATAAATATAGGAATGGAGAATACAGTGATAAAATTATTAAAAATAAATAATGCAGACCGTGAATTGACCCATGGCCATCAGATGTGCCTCCAATCTTTCGAGAATTTCATGAGTTATGTCAAGGACGCCTTTTCTCTGAACCAGTGACTTTCTACTAGCAACAAGGATAGCCTGAAGAAGAGGATCACTGAAGTTAGGACTACTAAGAATGCATGTACAATAGGAAGTGGTAAATGGTAAATATTTATAGCCTAGAACAGAGTGATCACCTGACTTTCCAAAATTATTCCTCCTTCAATTTCCTTCAGGTTATTTTCTTTCAGGGTAGTTCCACTACTAACAAGATCTACAATAGCATCAGCTATCCCCATCTGATTTATACAGAAAACTAAAAGTCAAGAGCAAGAGCATGAATAAAAAATGTAGGTACTCGTACCTCTCATAATGTCTTATTTTTAAAAAGAAAAAAATGTCAAAGCAAAGCTGAATACATGGCATTTGGATTTTATATATTAATGCATCAAATTAAAAAAGAGGGGGGTTATGACATGGCAAATGATCTTCCTGATGTAATTAGAGATGCGAGGGCTAGTTAGCAATACATGACTGGACCAAAGACGTTAGACTAGATGCACCTGTAGCTGTCTTACCAATAGCAGCTACATGCATTAACTGTCTCTAACACTACTGTTGTAGCACAAACTAATTACAAGCAACATATTCCGAGGACAAGGGTGGTCAACAGTTGTAGGAGCACCTTTAAAGCACATTGCTGTAAATACAAACTGTGACTTTCTTGAATCCTCTAGGTAAACATTTCCAATGATAAATGATTGAAATTTGAATAAAATATCTTAGGACAAATGAGTGAAATTTGACCTCAAAATTAGCATTCAAAAGCACATACTTTCCATAAGATATGGCAAAGTAAACATAGTTTATACTTTTGGAACAATAAAAATGGCTCTAACCTGGAAAAGATAATTTAGACTAGCATCTACATTTTTAGCATACATGAGCAAGAGCACAAATTATGAGTTAAGTATATTAAAAATATCAAACAAAGCTGCTGCCTCAAATGATGCCCATGGGACAAATGATGGGGCAGCAACGCATTCCTCAATGATGCGGCAGTGCATTAAACTAGGACAAATGCACCACAAGATGAACTGGTCCAATAATGGTTTGAAAAAAGAGTGAAAAATTATACTTACCGCAGGGGCTGCTTCCAGTGCTCCATCAGCTGTTGAAAAAGTTACATGCTTCAATCCTTTTTCTTTCATAAATTTAGGGCCCGTCTGAATAAGTAACCGAGTAGAGTGAAGTTAAAAGGGTTAAACACAAGAGCTGACCTAAATCTCCCTATCACTTACATAGGTGAAGCCAGTAGCAACTCTCAAAGGTCTCTCCGGTGTCCATTGTGGCATTTCTGCAAGTTCTTTAATCGAGTTCACATTCTCAAAAATTCCATACTTGGGTATCTGACAACCATGAGATTGTTAGATGTTTTCATTGCAGTTTAAAACAGCATATGTGTGTTTCTAAATCATATCCAAATGGTAGCGATGACATACAGCAAGGGACAAACGACAGTCTCCATAATCCAAAGCATCGTGAACAATAATGAGATCTTCATTCCCCTGAGGTTATATTAAAAAAAAAAAAGCATTAGCAACTGATGGTCAAAACAGTCCCCCAAGTGATCCAGACAAAATGAAGAGACATTCAATTGATACATACAGAAGACAGAAGTCCAAGTACATAGTTGGAGCACAAAAAACCTAGCATCATGGTACTATGAACACAGTGCCTTATATACCCAAAAAGAGCCACTTTTTTTTTGTTAACAAAAAAATGAAGATCAGAAAAGACAAAATCTGTTATGTCACACATTTTTGTTTAGCAGTCACCTGACACACAATACACTACTAATACAAATCTCACCTGGCCATGCTCATAAACTGTGTCGAGACCAACAATGCCAAGGTCTAAATCTCCCGACACCAGTTTCCGCACTACATCTTTCGGTCTTTGATACCAAACTTCTAGATTAGGGAGCTGCCAAATAGACAGCAAATCAACATTTAACACTACTATTACAGAAATGCCCAGCTGTTAGTAGTCGAAAATGCAAAAACTCCACATACCTGAGGAATTTGTGCAACATATTGTCTAGGATTCAGCTGCTTCACAGACAATTGGCAATCCTACAACATGTAAAACAATCCGCATAATTAATTTACAAATAAGATACAAAACTGAAACGATATTGCTCAACAAAACATAGCAGCTAATACCTTGAGAAGATCAAGCGTATCGGCAGCCATTCTCCCTTTACTCGGCAGCCCCATCCGAATCTCATTCCTTTCCGGAAGACTCCTATCCACATTTCCGTTCACCACAGTAAACGTGGACTGCTCCACGGAACAACATGAAACGGAAAACCTAACGGAAACAGCTTTTCCGGTGAGTGGAGACGGGAACGGCATTGAAGCTGGCGAGTAAAAGCACTGCGCAGATAACAATTGGACCGCCGACATGATTGCAGAACGGAAACAAAATGCGCCGCCGGAGATTCGAAAATGTTACGAAACGGAGGCGGCCGCCGTTCTGGTAGCGACGAGATGAATCGCCGCGGCGGATATGATAAGTCTGTCTGACTGGGTAGATTCGGAATATGCTGCGCGGACTTTTGGAGTTTGCCGGAGGCGTGGTTCGATATGAGAAGCGTGTTCTGCGCCTACAAACATATATCTCGGTCTGGATTTTACTCACCTCTTTGTAATAAGACTTTGATAATTTAGGTCTTTGTTTGCATGATTTTTTTTATATAAATGAGCTAAGTTAAAATAAATTTTTAAATATTATTTTTAAATTTATCATATATCAATATAATCTATCTTAAAAAAAGTAACATTTAATAAATAAATTATTGAAATAAATTGAAAGTTTTTAAATATACTGAACTAAAATTTTCTTCATTAAAGTTCAAGCAAACATGACCTTACTACTTTTATTGATAATAATAATAAGTAAAATTTAGAATCGGTAATCACACATTCTTAAATCTTCACTTCTTAAGAGAACGTTTTCTTTAAAATCCACTTACGGTGAGAGCAATGTGTAAGGAGACAAATTTCTACAACATTAGAGGTTAGAGCAAGTCCAACAAATACTTAGAGGTCGTTTGGTTCGCGTACAAAACACTGTAATTATCAATTCTGATCATTTAAATAAAATCCTAGGAATTAATACGAATTTGCAACCAAACATTTTTGCCAAATTATGAGTATTTTTATGGAGAAATTAATTTCCGAGTAATTACAAAATCTGTGGGAACTTTATTCCCACATGAACCAAACGACCTCTTACATAATAATCTCCAAAATGTAGTATAAAATGCTAAAATCTCCATAAAATTCTTGGCCATCTCCAAGAGCTACTACATTTTGTATCTCTTGCATTGATTGTCATTAATATTAGTAATATTTTAAATTTTATTTTCAACCTTTTTGTCTTAAACAATACATTATTTTGTGACTTTTGATGTTTTGCATCGAAAATTAGAGGAGAGAGAGTGGAGTTTGAGTTTAAAAAATGAAATAATGTCATAATAAATGTGATTAGCATTAAATTTCAATCTCTACAAATTTTATTACTACCTCAATTCTACATTTTGTAGTACCATTTGTAGTATCTCTTGGAGCTAAAAAATTGGATAAAATCTCCAATTTCCTCCAAAAACTACAAAATATCTCTTGGACTTGCTCTTACTATATACAATTATTTTAATTATTTGACTCGTAAAATATAAAAGATTAAGGAAATAAAGTGAAAAGATATTGTCCAAAATCTAAAAGATCAAATCAAATAAAAACATCAGACCTAAAACCTAGAAGATCAAAACAAATAATAGATCAACCCAAAAAAATCAAAATCAAGTATAAAAACATCAGGCGCAAAATAAAAATAACTCAAATAATTAAAATAATTGTGTAGAGATCCAAATCTTGTAGAAAGTGGTCTCCTTTTGGGTCGGTCTTACGTGTCATTAGTTGAGACTTTCTCTTTTTTAATCACTCACCTTTCTTTATCCAAATGATTAATCGTGACTTTCTTTTAAAATTATGGGTTGATTCGAATATTTATCTTTTTTAATCACTCACCTTTCTCACAAACAACCATAACAATAAGTGATATTCCAATTATACCCTTCAAACTTCACTTATAAGATATAAAATACACTTTTATTAAAATTCGAATCAAATTCAACTAAGAAATTTTTGTAGGGAGTATTTCTTAACATTGACTCACTTGATTATTTGAGATGGTTTTTAATTTTGTCATTTTCTCTATTTTTAATAGCATTTCACCTACACATATCTTACTTTCAAGATTCTTAGTACAATTTCAACCACTCATTCAACTCTTCTCAATTCTAGTGTCAAACTGAAGAAAGTCATATTAATCAAAATTTTAAAAGTAATTTTAATCAATCAAGTATTAATACTCAATAAAAACAAATAGTTTCAAACCAAACCATCAAACTTGAACCAAGTTAATGACATGACGGGACTAAAAGCAAAATTTGGTACTAACTCAAACTAATCTTCTCATAATAAACGATAACCATCAACAATATAAAAATGGTCTACTCTAGTCTCTACATCACCAAAGTTGTTGTCTTTTGTCACCAATCACCACAAAAAAAGTGAGAGGCACCAATAAAGACTAACATTAATAACACTAACGAAAATATTAATATGTTCGAATCTCATACTATACATACACCAATAAATTGAACTATCAAAATTCTTAAAACAGAGAATTGTTGATAATGAAATATCAACAACGAATAAAATAACAAAATAGGAGAAAAACCAAATTAAGCAAAAGAAATGCCAAATATCAGTATATCACCCAAGCGGCGGAAAATGTCGTTTACACATAAATTTACCAAATCCAGGAGCGGGGCCCAGCGCCGTCGGAAACAAGTCGTAATTATTCTCTCACTCAGCCGGTAAAACTCCAATTTTTCACTGACCCACCCGTCCATTCGCACGCTGACGTCACTCATTCTTTCTCCGATCTGATGACCGAAACCCCACCAAGAAAATCAGATAATATTTCTACTTCTACTTCCTTCTGACGATTAGCTCTACGCTTTCCCCACCATTTAAACCCAGATCTTCAAGAATTCAATCAAACTTTGTCTTTTACCATCTGGGTCGGAGTTCATCTCACTTGCTACTCCGTATTTGGACAAGATCCAGGTCGAATATTGGGTCCCGGAGAAGGGAAATTCGCGTTTGCCGATTTGGGGTCTTCGCAATTTGCGAGAGATGACGAGATTGTGAAGAAAGCCAGGTTCTTTTTGAGTTTTTATTTTGATGGTATGGCGGCAGAAGGGGTTTCTACTGCTGCTGCCGCAGTTGCCGTGGCCTCGCACAGCTGGAGGGACTCCTACAGGGGGATGTCCTCCGACAATATCAAGGGATTGGTGCTCGCATTGTCGTCCAGTATCTTTATTGGAGCTAGCTTCATTGTTAAGAAAAAGGGTTTAAAGAAAGCCGGTGCTTCCGGTGTTCGGGCTGGTGAATATGATTTTTGTTTTTGTTAGTTTTTTGGCTAAATTGTAATACAAGCATTGGAAACGTGTGTTTACTGCATTTGATAGCTGAGAGTTGGGATCTTGCATTTGTTGTTGCCTTTTTGCTTTTGCTTCGAGGGAGTCATTGTGTTAAGCGTGATTTTCCATATACTTTTTTGCTTGGATAGAATCCATTTAGCTGCTGAGAGAAATGGATAGAATTTTGTGGATAGTTTGATAGTTGCCGTAGCCAGGTTTGTGCTGCTGAAGTGCATCTAGGCATTCCGCGTATGGATTTTTACTTTATGAGATAGCCCTTGGGAGAATGCAGGACCATTTTAAGACTATGCTTAGTTTGTCTGTTTGAGTAGATGTGTGACAATTTAGCTTGTGTTGGAGATGTAACTTTGAGGTGTGACCATAGCATTGGGCAAGATAGCAGTTTCTCACCACCCCCCCATAGAAAATACCGTGCTTAGTTTGTCTTATGAGGTGTAATGTAAAAGTTAAAGTACTAGATGATTCGTGCAAAACCGATTGAACAGCTCATTAGATTCCTGTTTGTGTAAAATGCATGTATTTCTCTGCTCCAATTTTGGATAATGAGTTATTTTCACATTTGTTGCAGGAAGTGGTGGATACTCATACTTGTACGAGCCACTTTGGTGGGTGGGCATGATAACAAGTGAGTTGTATGATTTTTTGTTTCTATGTGATTATAACTCAGTTTGTCTTTTATTGATCTTAAAATGGGTACTACCTTAAGCGTGAATAGTTCTCTATGCAACTGACTCCCCCCAGTGCTACTCTTCATCAGAATTCACAGATGTATAGTTAATTTCGTAGCTGTTTTAGAAATGATATGTTGTTGCATGTCTGGGATGTATCATGATGTTGTTATGTTTTTTTACTAAATAAACATGTGGCTAGTTTGCAGGGGAATGTTTTCTTATACAGTATTTTAAACCAATGATGGTTTTATGTTATCATTTTATGTACTGTTCTCACTGTACTTATGAGCTTAATTTCTCCATTACTGAACTATTTATTGCTGAAAATTTGTATTTAAAGCTCCATTTGTCACTGTTCACTTGTTAGTTGTCCGTGAACTTTGCGTCATTATTTTCCTCAAACTTGGGTGAGAAGTGAAAGCAAATAAGAGTAACTAATGTTTCACACCAGCCTATGTGAAAGCATGGAGTCGTCTTCTGCTTTCTAATTTATTTCCAGCTACATGCAGTTTCTTTTGCTTTTCTATGGTATCCCAACCATGTTTGCAAGTGATAGCAGTCTTATGGGCACTGTCCACTTCCCCAGTAATTTTCTGCTTACATTTCTAGTGCATGATACTGCAAATGTGTATATTATTGTCTTATGACTTCCCTCTACTGCAACAGTGATCGTTGGAGAGATTGCAAATTTTGCTGCTTATGCATTTGCGCCCGCTATCTTAGTCACTCCCCTTGGTGCTCTCAGCATCATTATCAGGCATGTTTAGCTAAACTTACTTGTTAGAACATTGTTCATGGTTTGCCTATTAACTGAGGAGTTGTATGCAGTGCTGTTCTTGCTCACATAATTTTACGGGAAAGACTGCATATTTTTGGAATTCTTGGCTGTGCGTTATGCGTTGTTGGTTCTACAACAATCGTTCTGCATGCTCCCCAAGAACGTGCAATTGAATCTGTTAAAGAAGTTTGGGATCTTGGTACTGAACCAGGTATAATTTTCATCAGCAGCACTGAAATATGGTCTGGTTTTTAGCTTATGCATCTTCCATGTCTTCCTCAACTGAATGGCTTCAATGTTTTCTTGCAGCATTTCTCTTGTATGCTGTTGTTGTGATAGTAACGGTGTTGGTCCTTATATTTCATTATATCCCACAATACGGCCAAACTCACATTCTATTCTATATTGGAGTTTGCTCTCTCGTGGGATCTTTATCAGTAAGGAATACTTTTATATCCTTTCCTAAAAAGAATGCTCTCATAATGTTGTTTCTCGCAAATCCATTGCTTATATGAATTTACATGTCAGGTCATGAGTGTCAAAGCACTTGGGATTGCTTTGAAGCTGACATTATCCGGAATGAACCAACTTGTATATCCTCAGACTTGGTTTTTTACTTTGGTGGTGGTTGTATGCATACTAACCCAAATGAACTATTTAAACAAGGTATCTTTCCTGCTAATGCTTACGGGAAAAAAATATCGATTTGGTCAAATCCAATCCTTTCCATGCCTTGCGTCTTACCATTTCTTACATGCTGTCTGTTGAATGCAGGCGCTTGACACTTTCAATACTGCTGTTGTTTCACCAATATATTATGTCATGTTTACATCCTTTACCATATTGGCTAGTGTGATCATGTTCAAGGTAAGGCTTACTTCCTTTCTCTTGTATGCAAAGTAGAGCTCTGAATGACTTTAGCCAAAAGCAGAGGATTGATTCACAGTTGTGGTTATTGGATTATTAATTGTTACTTCTGAGCTGAGTTGTTTGTGTTGATGACAGGACTGGGATAGGCAGAATGCAACCCAAATAGTGACAGAAATGTGTGGATTTGTGACTATCCTCTCGGGAACATTTCTTCTGCACAGAACGAAAGACATGGTAGAAGGTATGTTTATGATCAATGTTTAGTAGTATTCTGTTAGAAAGATCCAGTTTGATATCTTTGAGACTGAATTCTCTCTTTCTAATTGTTGCTTTAGGATCAACATCTGCATCCTTACGACTTTCCAAACACACAGACGAGGAAGATGGTTTTGGTGAAGGCATACCTCTCAGGCGGCAGGATTCGACGAGATCATAGTCTTATTTGGGATATCCTTTTGATTTTTGGGTTTCCGTCGTCATCCTTAGAAACAGGGAAGAGACCACAGAAATCTGTAATTGTATTTTATCTAGCTCTGGACATGTCCTTTGCATACAATGAAAAGAAATGAAGCGATTTTGTCACCATCTGTGCACTCTACCAAATTTTCTTTTTCCGCAAGAATGAAAAAGCAAGTTTCAAGGGAAAAAAAAACAAGTTTCCACTTTTCTTGATTATAATGGTGAAATCAAGAATCATACAGGAATCAGTAATTTGCCCTACATAGGCTTAACCTAGTAGTAAAAATCCACAGCAGGCAGAATTGTGAATTTAAGAATCAGATCAGAATTACAGAATGGATAATTTCCGTGAATCATCAAGGCAAACATAAGATGAAATGGTTGCGAATAACAAGTGATCATCTGTTCAAGACTTCATGTAAGAAAGAGAACAAAATTAACATCTGAGACAACAAGATCGGGCTAACTAGAAAATCTAACGTTCATTCTAATGCTCAAACGATGTCTTAGCATTTCTTTGGCAGGCCGAACCAAGTGCAATATTCAATCTAATTTGAACTATGTAACTAGTTTTTCACTTTGACAAGCCTCGAGTTGAACCATGGCACAAATTTGCGCAGACAATGATCTTCCTCACAAAGTGCTCGTGAGATATTATCATATTCTCCTCTTTATTTTCGAAAATTTAGAAGCAAGATCTTGCAAGGTAGACTGTGCATCCCAAAGGCCTACTTCTTATTAATCTGCTTTAGAAGGCCAGATACAGATGCACAATGTGTTGACTCGTAGTTGCATTGTTCACAACACGACTGCAGCAACTCGATCACTCTCTGGCATCTGCAAAACCAATGCAAGGAATCAAACAAATCGATTAGAAATCTCAGATAAGCTCAGATAAGCTCAGATAAATCGAGTACTAATAACTAAAAACCAACTGAAACATTACGGAATCTACAGATAAACCTTCTCTATCCATCAAACACTGCAATCAGTACAGCAGGAAACTCAGACCTTTGTTCCCTAATTCTAAACAAATATAGATCAAATTCTAAACAAATTACTAATAGCATTTAATTCAACATCTAAGAACTTGGTAATCCTTTCCATAGCTCCAAATGATTAGCTAGCACTAAATCAACAATTAGCAACTCAATGCAAGTATCATCATTTTATTTTTAATCTTGAAAACAATCAACCTATCAACATTCCAATTTCAAATCACTTTCTAACCCAATGTTAGCAGATTGATGATTCATGATTGATGAAAAACCTTTTCAAATAGTTTGACTACTAGGTTAAATTACATTTCTTCATTGGAAACCCCACCGAAACAGTTACGTATAAGCACAGATATGAATCAGCTCAGCTAAGATACAGTAATAGATTCGAGCAGGACGATGATCCGTGACAGAATGGATGAAAATCAAAATGCCCCAAAACAAGGAAGGAAGAAATCGACCTGTGTGAGTTGAAATTGTTCTTGGAGAGGCAAGCTTGGATGTCACAGGCCTGCTTCTTACATGGCTCTTTGCTCGGCTGCGCCATTTCTTCTGATTATATCGAATTCCTGCAATTGTTCTTCAAAGTGAATGCGAGCTTGCGATTTCTATGAAGAAGCTAATTCGAGATTCTTCTTTGAATTGAATGGCTTACCGTCTGACTTTATATAGTTTGGTTTGGGGCCTATCCATTTCATTAATAAATTAAGCTTATAATTTTGGTTTGAGTTTGGTTGACGTAAGTAATTATTTGATTTAATATTTTTACAGAGTTGTGAACTGTCTAAATATATTTATAATAGAGCAAAATGCTTAGATAACCCTGAGTTTTAGATTAAGTGTGATTATAACCCCAAGTTTTAGAAAAGTGCAATTATAACCCTTAATTGAGCATATTTTATATTGAGATAACCATGCCCCTTTTGACCATCTTTGACCAGCCCATTTCCGGCACAATCATGTGTCAAATGACACAAATAACCCTGCAGCTTAATAGAACCTCCAGATTTCGTGTGATCCATTAATTCGCCGGCGGCGCACCAGGAAGACAGTCGTTTCTTTGCTATCATCTCTTCTCCGCGCCCCACTGCCACGATCTCTCTCTGGTGTGTAAGGCGTAGTCTCAGAGCACTCTGGTGGTGAATTATGCTCTTTGATTCTGTGGCGGGCATTTAATTTGGAACCGCAGCAGGAGCCGTGTTCCTGGAGATACTACTGCTCAGACGCTGCATCGACCTCAAACCCGGAGTATCGGCGGCGGAGTGACGGCGGGCCGGCGGCATAGATACGCTGTTGACTGTTGTACTGTCTATTACTCTCTGTAATAGACACCGGCGGGAATGAAAGCTCAGGTTTAAACAACATCCCAATGGGCCACCGGCGCCGCCGTCAAAAACCAATCTTTCTTACCGCCGCCGCATCGTGCTTGTTCTTCCTCTTTGCTGGGCTTTGTTTGGCCGAAGAAAATGCCATAGACCAGCAGCAGTCTTCTTCTACCACACCAGGTGATTATAGAGTGTTTATGGTTTATTATAGATCCGTTTGTTGTTGATTTAACGTCAAAGTTTAAGTTTTTTCCTTCTCTGTTTTTTTGATTTGTGTATGTTTTGAAATTTGAAGTGATCATGGCTGATTTCAGTTGGAATGTACTATTTTGCAAGTCAAAAGGCTGGAACTTTACTTTTACTTATCTGAGATAACATTTTGATTTTGTTGGCTAATTTTGTTTGTTCTGGTTGATGAACAAAATAATGCAGTGGGGCTTTGCTGGAAGAAAGTGATCTGTGAAGTAGCTGAGCTTGACTACTTTCTATCGCAGAGTTCTTGGTCGTTGTGTTCTTTGGTTTTCCCGGCGGCGGTCCTTTTCTGGGCATCTATTCCTTCTCAGAGATCGGAAAGCGCGTTTAACGGTGCACGGTGGTAAGCCATTACGACAGCCGGCGACAAATGGTTTTTTAATTTATTTTAAATTGAGGTTATTTTAGTCTTTTCAGAGCCATTGATAGGAAACTCATCAGAAATTAATTCTAAGGTTATAATCGCACTTTTTAAAAACTGAGGGTTATAATTACATTATAACTAAAACTGAGGGTTATAATAGCACTTTTTTCTTTATAATATTTAAGAAAAGTTCCAAGAAATGGTAAATATGTTATCCAACTATGTTTATTTTTTATTTTTTATTTTGAAATAATCAAATTAAGTTTACTTGTACCAGGAATCTAGTAGTTGTTCTCGTTTCTTTCTCTCAAAGAAAAAATTGGTTTAAACGAATAAATTGGACGAGTAAATAGTATCCTTCTTGGACAAGGACGCCACGTCATAACCCGTCGTCTATCTTTCCCAATGGAACAGCTCCGGCCATTAACGGCGACGGTTCGCGCCAAATCGAAGCAGGCTTCGTTGCTATGGCTGGATGGCCTCCGGGAAGCTTGCTGCCTCCATCGTGTTGCAATATACTGTCACCGGTCAAGGGACCTCGCGATCCGCACCGGCCAGTGCTTTGTATTGAACGGCTTCCTCTTTTTGGGAAGGTAACATTTTCGAACCCCATATCAACTGTCATTAGATTATACTAGGTGAAATCCAAGTACTATAATAGGGCCTCGTTAAAGTTTGATATTGAGTAGTACTAGGTTTTCAGGTTCCTGCTGGCTTTTGTGGAGGTTGATTTTAAGTAGATAAAAAGGCTCTATGTTGTGTTGGAATTTCATTTGTGTTGTGCAATTTTTGTTGGTTTGCAGCATATTTATCTTAAGAGCCGTGATCACTCCAATGCTGCTGTGGATACTACCTGAACGATGCCCAAGTGATCAGTTTCGAGAAGGATGCCATTTTGAGCTTGCATTTGGCTTCTATTCATTCTTACGAGCTGCGCTTGTGCAACTCTTCTATGTAGGTGATCGTTCACTCCGTGTGATATTCTCATTGAGTATTGGTTATGCTATTTTAGTGATTTTGGATTAATTTGTTATGATTTGATGAGCGTTCCTTATGTTTTGAATGATGTTATTGACTTTATGATGATAACGCTTGCAGGTTTTCTGGTTCTACCCGATGTACATATTTAGCTTTATTCTCAGCACTTTATGGTATGATCTCCTCCTGAGATTGGAAGTTTTTTCCTCCGTTCTTAGGTCTTTAATGCTGAATATGAAGATTTCGCTGAATATGCAATGTATAATATCTTGTTTATAGCAAGTCGGCTAGATGCCTTCTGCTATAAGTGATCATTTCAATTATGGATAGTGTGTACCTAGTTTAATTCTTCTAAGAGGATATTAAGCACCCAGCCATTATACAATTTGCATCATTTAATCAAAGAGGTTAAATACTGTTGCCAATTGAGCTTTCAAATGTCTTGTGCGTTATGCAATGTCAAATTTCCATTTTATAGTCACATTTGTTGCAGCTGTCACGGGGATAATATTGCTTTCTTTATACTATCCATCAGAGGTTAAGTGCCTGCTAGTGTACAGTGCAATCTTTTTGACCACTTTGACATCATATACATGAAAACATGTTAATGTTGTCTAAAAAACATTATTTTGTGCGAATAGTATACAGAATTCACTGTTTCCAGTGGAGGTGAAATTAATGGCTAGGCTGAACATTGGGGCAATAAAGTGTTGATTTTTGTACTTCGCACATAATTTTTGCGTATCTCATCTGTTTCACCTGCATATCATCCAGGTATAACGACATAGCAAAACTTGGTTTTTTTGCCATCACAAAAGATGCAGATACTGGAGAAGAAAAGAGCAGTTCTAGTGACAAGCCTAATGATCTCGAGGGGTAGGATTTTTATGTCTGTTGCCTGTTGGTATTAGTGACTTTTATTAAAGGAATTCTTATCTCTTAGTCAGGGCAGTAGCTTTTCATGAAAGTTGGAGAGCTGATCTGTCGTAATGTTTTCCCATTCTAGGATAATGATAGGAATAGCAGAACAATTCTACTCAGTCCTCCTATTGAGTTTCTTCTTCTTGCAGGTGAATCAAATGTACTTTTGTTTTTACCAGCGTCCAGTGCTTATGATTCTAATACAAATGTAGCTATTTTTCTGTATGAATTGCAGGCTAATGTAACTGGACTTATCCCTTACATTGGAAAGCCAATCAGTTTTTTGCTACTTTCGTGGGTGTATGCATACTATTGTTTTGAGTACGTAAACATTTTATCGGCTACAAGTTTCTCATATAGAATCTACTTACTTCTCTTTTAGTGCATGCTCATTTCAATTTTTTTCGTTCCCTCCTAGATATAAATGGAATCTCTCTGGACTAAGCTTGGACAAGAGACTGGACTTCTTTGAATCCAACTGGGCTTTCTTTGCTGGTTTTGGTAACTAATCATTATCTACTCTCACTACATTGGGTACAGAAATCATTCTTTTGCCAGCTGAAATAAATGATATAATAGGTTAATTCTGCGATTTTAAAATTTTCAGGATGCCCGTGTATTCTAGCATTATACTTATTCTCTCCTCTGGTTAGCTATGGAGTTATGGCAATCCTCTATCCATTGGTACACATCTATATTGTTTATATTTAATATATTTATCTTTCCGACTAACAAATATGTTGGATGATCCCTCCCTTCCTCCCACTCATAAATATAAATTTTTGGTGTCAATACCTGTTTTTTAAGTTCTGAATTGCCCTTTCTTTGTGAAGAGGGGGTTTGAGAAGATAATTTAAAACTACTTATCAGTTTATGGTTTGGCTGTCTATAATTATCATGAAAGACTGTCACCTTGAATGTAATCCTCGCCAGTGTAATATAGAACTCGTAGAATGCTTTTTTTTTCTTACCATTAGGTAGAGAAAAGCAAGGTTATAGAATGTTAAGTAGTTATTCTTTTCAAGGGCTCTGGTCATAACTCATAAGTCTCATTAACTGAACCATTTGAATAAATCAATGTGTTTCCAAGCTCTGACATTGCTAATGAGTATTGATTATTCTGGATGTTTTCATCCTCTAATGTGATGATAACTTGTTTGTTTCAGTTTGTACTTACTGCCACAGGCTCCGAAGCTGACAAAATAATAGCTCTCCCGAGAAGAAAGTGGAAAGGCTTTGGATTGGGGAGGCTTCCCATCTTTGTCGTTGCTGATTATTTATCGTAAGCAGTTTATCTTCGCATTTTCATTTTAACTTCCATGCTTTTGGTTTGTGTGTTACTATATACTATACACTTCTTATTTTTAGACACTTCTACATTCTTATGGTAGTCACACCTCTTTATATGTAGATTGCGAGTCTTGTCTCTCTTCCCCACAAAGTCCCGTCCGAAGTCAAAAGAATAGGGACACTACAACGACCGTCAACCTAACATTTTCCTTTCCTGGTACATCTCCAGCTATCCTTTAAAATCAAAATTTCTCTTGTTTGTAATGAGTCCTATTACAAACTACAGTTTCTGCTTCCAGTTGTAAGATATACTTAGATGAAGTGATCCTGTCAAAAACGTGGAGCTTTCTCAAGTTCTAAAAGTCCAGGAACGGCCTGAAAGAGAGAACGAAGCTTCAGAACTCCGTCATGGTTAGTGGATTCAGAAACGAGCAGACAGAAGGATTTCGTAAATTCTCTTCAGCTGATGTACATAAACTAACTTCCGAAAACAAGAATGATAATGCTACTAATCTTTCCCAAATATGCATTTCTTCCACTTGTATTGGATTTGAAGTGGCAAACTTTATGCCTTTTTCTTGTGGTTATATGATTCTCTGCAGATTATGCTGTGTTTTCCACTTGGCTCCAAAGATTCTGGATGTGTTGTGGAAAGTGCACATTTGAACTGTGCATGTTTGATAATGGAAGATGGGCATTGCTTTTGCTTGGTGTTTTTTTGCTAAAGAAAGTAGGTGGGAAGTTGCTTTTGTTATCCCACGCGGTTTCTCTTCTTTTTGGTCATTTTTTGTCACTTGGGATGCCACCTAAATTGTACTCTTTGTCTATTTAGACAAAAAGATAAGCTGATCTTCTCCATGCTAATTGCTACTAATTGCATGTTTTGTCTAAGTCTTAAGACAGATTTTGCTCCGTAATATCTGAATGAGTGATTTTGATTTTTCATCACCATTCTTTTGTGTTTTAATAGTTTTGGTCACTAATCTTTCAATCCTTTATTTTTAGTCACCATTCTATCAAAATCTTTTATTTTTAGTCACTTTTATACGGTTCAATCGTTAAGTCTTAAACCATGCATCGTTAGTTGCCTTTTGGAAGGGTAAAATAGTAATTTGTGATTCTATTTTAGTTTTATTTATTTTTTAGATTTAATTCCTCATCCACCTTTAATCACTCACCCCCTTTTACCTCTGATCAGCTTCACCTCCGATCTCCATATCTCTCCCCTTTTCTTTTCCACCATCTCTCTACTATCACGATTGAGCTCAGAAATCAACTATCGATCAAATTCAGGATCTCTTCTACCGCCGGAGTGACGAAGACTAGGGCTGACGGGGATGATATTCCTTCCCCGATCTATACATCTCCGATTATAAGCTTCATGGTATCACCTTCACTGAAGTGCGCGATGTTGTTGCTTTGCTCGGACTCGAACTGCGTTCCCGCTTCGACCTGGACTTTAATGGTGGTGGTTTCTGAATTCTGACTTCTAGTTTGTTTGTTTTTTGTTATGGTCATGTTCTTGTGACTTGTATGATCTCGATTAAATCACAAAGATCTCTTTTTTGTTATCATTATTAAGTTATGCATAGGAAAGAATGGGGATTCACTTTGAAGATGAGTTGGTAAAGGTCAAGTTCTTAAATCTGGGGCTGCAATGTGAACATGATTTCTCTTTTACGTTATGAAATTGATGGGTTGAATTAGAAAATCTTGATATAAGAATTTTCTTGAATTTAATATGCACACAATCTTGTCCATATTGTTGTGATCATAATATACTGGGTTTGTGCGGCAGAGGAGAGATGGCGCACATATGATGGGTAGTGGGAGGATGATGTGTAATACCCATTTTGCCCTTCAGGAAAAGCAGCAAATTGGATAGAATTTACACTAAACGATAAATAGTACAAAAGTGACTAAAAATAAAAAGATTTTGAGAGAATGGTGACTAAAAATAAAAGATTGAAAGAATGGTGACCAAAACTATTAAAACACAAAAGAATGGTGATGAAAAATTAAAATCACTCTATCTGAATTAGTAAAAGTATTGGGGACCTATAATGTCTTGGCTAACACAATTTGTCAACCAACGTAATAGTATAATTAATATTATTTTCATCATATAAAAGTATTGGGGACCTATAATGTCTTGGCTAACACAATTTGTCAACCAACGTAATAGTATAATTAATATTATTTTCATCATATAATATGTATGTTGTTGTAACATAACATTTGAATGGAAGGGTGAAGTTATTTACAGTCTTAAAGGTTAATGTATATTCTATGTTTCATTTTAAATTGTTTAGAGTAAGCTTAGACCCGTTCTCTTGAGTTGATCTTCTGAATTCGAAGAAATTTAGGGTATGTTAGTCATTCTGGGGTTATTTTTTTCTTCAATACATTAAAAGAGCGTCTCATGGATGATCTTCTCGTTTTCATGGTTGATCTATTGATCTTTTCGCTTTTAAAGTCTAATCTTTTACATATTAAACATGATTATTCGGTGTATTGCTATTGAACTTCTCATTTTCATGCTTGCTCAACATCTGTTCTTCTCACTTTTAAGCCTCATCTTTTTACATATTAACCTTTTGAGACCAAGTTTCAATTAAAAATTTGTATTACACTAATTTTCACTTCCGTTTAAGTTCAGGAAGGAGAACATGGCATTATTATGTTATATTTTAATGTTCGTATATGCGATAATTGTAAGAGGAATATCTATATAATTTCATTGGAGGAGTTCAAATAACAAGGAAACTTATTAGAGAATGTTTTGGGTGAAACCGTACTACCATAAGCTTATGATAGGACGAATGATAGTTCATGTGTTTAATAGATTTGTTCATGTGTTTCACAGGTTTGTTAGTTTATTTACAAATGAACACAGATTATAACAAACAAAATTGTGAAACACCCGAACAAATCTGTCAAATACATGAACCACCTTATAGCAAACAAAACTATAAAACACATAAACAAATTTATTAAACATATAAACTATCATTCGTCCTGCCCTAAAAGCAGAGCATATTTGTTTTGGATGAGAATAAGAAATAGTATGGATGCACAGCGAATACAGAACACGTACACAAAAAATATGACAGTATGACATGAATGTGGAAGAATCTAGGCCGTCCATCCAGTTGTGATGATGAATTAGTGTCCTTTCCTAAACAGTCAAGCACACATTTCTTTAACCAGTTGTCTTCTTCTGTCTAAAAATGTCTTTTTATATCAGAATAAATTTTCTTAAACACACTCAAATCATAACTTATCTATTTGTCTATTTTGGGATTGGAGATGGTCTAAATTTGATGACTTCATCCATTTCTATTTCTTTATGGGAAAGAACAATCTCGTTTATTTATCTGGTTAATTTGTGTTTGTAAAAGGTTTATTAGTTTCCTTTGTAGGAACTAGTTCATTTCCTGATGGAGTAAAGAAATAAAAGTTGTATACTACCTCTGATTTTATTTTTTATCGTTTAACTATTTATTATAATTTTTGTTGTGCTATATAAATAATAATATTGGTATATAATATCATTATTTCAGATACAGTTAATATATGTAACTAAATCTATATTAATTTTTGTTTTAAGAGTTTATATTCTTTCGACTTTTTTTGGTGTTAATTTTTTTGGATTTTAAGATTCAGACCTTATTTACTAAAACTTATTTTTGAACTGAACTGAATTGAATTTATAGAGATAAGGTTATGCATACATGAATTTAATTTCTTCAACTTTTATAAAGAGGCGTTTACTAAAGGAAAAGTAAAGGTTGTAGAATATTTGACTTGGAGGGCTACAGAGAATACAATACGTCAACATCATGGATTACGTGTCAGCGTCGTAGGGAAGGGCCGACTACTCCCCCATCAACCCATCACCATTACCATAAATCACTTCTTCATTATTTGCGAAAATCACGGATTCACTCGACCCTTCTCCACTCTACGCCCACGCACTCACCTCCCAATGCGTGTTTTTCATTTTCTCCCCCAAATTTCACACAACATAGGGAGACCAAATAATATTAATCTCAAATTAAGCCAACTTATTAAAAATGAATTATCTTAAATGAAATTTTTAAGGAATTTTGTTTTAAATTCAAGTCACTAGAAAAAGTTCAGATACCTATGTATCTAATGAAAAGCAGGATACTGATTTGTCTATAAGAGCTTCAATTGAAAGAATTTTAGCTTTTGCTCCAAAATTAGCAAAAGTTAACATTGGATTCTTTAGGGCACAAAGTTTGCTTGATTGCTTGAAAGTAGAAGAAGATAGAAAAAGGAATCTCCAATAAGCCAAAAGGAAGGAGGCAACATGATTGAACTACGTGGGAATAGAACTCTAATTTACTCATTTGGTAGAAGAATCTACATAAGTACTTCAAATTAGGTATATACACATTCAAGAAAATGCCATTCATAAAGTTGTCCTCATCACCAACCTTTTTATAACAATGGAAATGCTTTCTCACTATTTTTTTTTCAACTACAATTATAATTTCACTCAATTGAGCCTAATTCATTGAACAGAGAACAAGCATAAACCTTGAAAGCATTAAGAATAAGTGTGTACTTAAAAGGTTGAAAAGAGAGAAGCTTCAAATTATAATTTGAAACTAAAGTTTCCTCTCAAATTGGGCAATGAATAGAGGATTCAAACTAATGACTTATAATTTGAAACTAAAGTTTCCTCTCAAATTGGGCAATGAATAGAGGATTCAAACTAATGACTTTTGTGAATGTCATTTGCCATTATGATGATGAGAAATGTTGAAGGAAAATGTATGAAGGCAAAGAAAAGCACTTTATTTTTCCTCACATTCTGTTCACATCACAAAGGCAAGAAAAAAGGGAATGGAATAACCAGAAAATAGTGTTACAGTATATAAAAAACAAAGCACCCGTGGTCTGCATTTCTGATTTTGCTTTCTTTAACCAATCTCCTCTCCCAATAAATGACAAACTCAGAGATTAATTTTCTAACGTACCTTTCTAAGTCTGACAATTTTACTCACCAAAAGATATTTAAAAACAACAAATTTGTATGCAATTGATGAAGATAATGCAAATCACATCATTTCTTCAAAGCTAAAAACCGAAATAAAATAGAATAAAGCATGACATAATTATCAATAATTCTACCAAATCCTTCTATACAATCTCTCATCAAATCCTAACTCTAGTGTCCATAGGGACCAAACAAACAAATTTACAGTGCCAAATCCTCACAAACAACATTTCAATTCCCAAAAAGAAGCCCCAAAAACTTAATCAAAGGAAAACCTAGAGAGAGCTAGAATTGAGAAGAGCATGATACCTAATCTCATCCCCTCTTATGAATAATCATCATCATCTGCACAATAACAAGATATGAAAATGCAATTAATTAACACTTCACTTGAGGTTACAGAATCGGAATACAAATCAAAACCAGCTAGATGATTCTTACTTACCATGAAGACGAAAATGCATCCGATTATTGCGAATTATTGGTGCCGTCCTCGCCGCTGTCGGTGGTTTGAGGATGGCTATGGTGCTGTTGCTGCTGCTGCTGCTGGTGCTGATGATGCTGATCCATGGGATGATTGCTGTGGTGGTGGTGGTTGCCCTGATCGGAGTTCATGTTCAAGCCGCCTCTGGAGTAGGCTGAAGTTAGCGCCGCCATCATTCCCAAATTGGGCTCCGTCCCCAGCCCTAAGTTATGCGGTGATGGTTGGATCATTGACCCGAGTTGCAGAGGGCTTCCCCGGCCGCCTTGGAAATCCATGTTTCCCTGGAAATTTAACCTCGACATAAACTGAAGCGGAGCTTGGATGCTGTTTGCGGTGGCGGCCGGGAAAGGCCATACCTGCTGCTGCTGTTGCTGGTCGGAGGGGACTGCTCCGGTGGTTCCCGAGGCGGGGGCAGCTAGGGTTTGGCTGCTTCCGCCGCCGGTGGTGACTGGAAGCATCCAGAACGTGTTGCCGGTGGTGCCGGTTGCTGCTGCGGGGGCGACGGCCCACATGGCGGTGTTTGGGAGCATACCGGGGTGACGGAGGAGCATCCCGGAGGATGGACCTGGTGCGGCGTTATCGTTTTCGCCGCCGCCGCCGCCATCACTGCCTTTGAAGTGTTTGTTCGGTGGCGAATTTGACTCAGCTCCATCTCCACCGCCGCCACCTCCTCCACTGGAACCTTCGTCCTTGAATAAATCTTCTCTGTATCTCTTCCGGAAATTGCCGGTGGCGTCCTGCCCGCCGCCGTTGTCACCACCGCCGCTTCCGGGGATTTGTTCGCCCATTTGATTGGCGGCTAGCAAATGCTGGTGGTGCTGCGGGTGATACCCCAGTATGTGAGAGTATTCCTCGTACGGGTGCCGCGCTAGCGCCAGCGCGCTGTGGAAAGAGTGAGGAGCCGATTTCGACGGCGTGCCCCCGAACGATGAGCTGCTGCTGCGGATGGAGATGTTCAAAGTGGAGTAGTTCGCCGGAATTGTACCAGTTCCGGTAGCAGCTATAATTGCCGGCTCAGCCTGCTGTAAAAGCCACTCGATTGTTTCGCCATCGGACTTGTGGCCAAGCTCCCTAGTCAGCTGAAAAACCCTCGCGGCGCAAGCCGCCGGCATTCGAATACGCCGCCCTCTGCCGTCGACTTTGGTGTGACGGTCTTTAGTCGATCTTTTGGCCGGCGCCGGAGCCGCGGGTGTCTGAGGCTGGATTTTCTTTCCCGTGTCAGTCAGGGCTTCGGATCTGGTGGCTATAGCAAGGGAGGCGTCCACCATATGCGGCGGCTTCTGGGCGGCGGCGGCGGACGACGAAGAAGCGGCGGTGGATGAGTTAACTGTAACAGAAGTACTAGTTGTGAGCCCAGCTGGGATAGAGACGGAGCTGATACTGAAAGGCCCATGCTGCTGCGGCTGCTGGAGGTGGTGGTGCTGCTGCAGCGACGGCGGCTGCTGGTGTTGGAGGTGGTGGAGCTGGAAGGGGGAGAAGTAAGGCTGGACAGAAGGCGCCGCCGCGCCGGTGGTGGCGGAGGAGGTGTTATTAGCTTTGGTGGTGGTGCTGGCCTTGGTGCTATTGAGGTTGGTTTGTTTATTGTTTTGTAGATCAGTGAGCTCCATGGTGGTGGTTTTTGTGTATGTGTAATCGTTGGGGGGGGGTGGTGTGGGGCTAATGGTCTTTCTCAAATAATAAGAAATCTTTGTGAGATTTGTGGTGGGTTCATAGGTGATGATGTTTCTTTGTTTCTTTTTCCTTTTTCTTGATCACCATAAACCCCATTTCCAGCTCCACCCCTGCCCTTTCTTCTTCTCTTCTTCTTCAAGTGTTGGCTCTGTTTCTTGTAGAGAGAGTGGGGAAAGAAGGAAAAATATGGATGAGAGAGAAAGTGGAGGAGAGGGACAGAGGAAGAAGAGGAGATTGGGGTCTAGCAATTGCAAGAATGGACCAAACTGGCTTATGACACAAGATTAAACAACTTGTTCTTGTGGGGTTGTCTGTTTCTTGGCTTTGGGCCTCTCTCTTTGACTCTTGTCTTCTTCCCCCCAATATATCTACCCACAACCAATTTTCCCATCCCACACTAAACCCTACTCATTTTAAATATATATATATATATATATATATATATATATATATATTTTTGGATATTGCTATATGTAAATTGTTATTTTGCTCTTTTATTCCAAAACACGTTAATACCCTTCAAATTGCGGTATAAATTGGGACAATATTAGGCTATTTGTAGGGTATTATTGTTATTTAATACTCCCTCCGTCCCCAATTAAATGTCTCAATGAAATAGTCTATTTTTTCACATCATGTTTGACCATTAATAACTCTAATTATACTTAATATTAGAGTAAATAATTTTGATTTTTAAAAAGTACACCACACGAGGATTCCAACGATATCTTATGTCAAAATATATTATTTATATATTTTAAGTTATTAATGGTCAAATATGGTGTGAAAAAAATTGACTATTTCAATGAGACATTTAATTGGGGACGGAGGAAGTAGAAGTTTAGAACTAAATTTAGCACTTCAATTTTTTTTGAATAACTAAGGCCCTGTTTACCAGAGCTTATCTGTAGATCAGTTCAGTTCAGTTCAGTTCAGTTCAATTCAGTTCAGTTCAGTTCAGTTCAGTGAAAATGCAATTTGATGAAATTCAGGTTAATTCAGTCATGCTGATTCCATTTTTCAATACATCAATTTTCACTTCAGTTCAGTTCAATTCAGTTCAGTTCAGTTCAGTTCAATTCAGTTCAGTTCAGTACATCAAGAAATAAGCTCTAGTAAACAGGGCCTAATTCTAAATTTCAATCGTTTGAATATTGACTTGAAGTTCAATATCGGGTTCGATACTCATTTATTGTTTAAGTATTTGCACATGTCCAGTAGGTGAAACTAAGGTAATTAGAGTTGATTGGTGCTGATTGATACTGAAAATGCGAAAACAAAATATTTAAAATTTAAATATATCATTAAATTTTGGTGAATTGTAGATATTATTAGGGCTGGCAAAATGTAGCGAAATATCGTACCAACCAATATACCAACCAATACCATACCAAAAATACCGTACCAATTATATACCGACTTTAGTGATATGGTATTGGTATTGAATTTTCAATACCATGGTATTACCGTACCATACCGAAATAATAATATAAATTAAAAAATAAATAATAATGACAAGACTTAAATATTTTTTGCCTTAAATAATTTTCAAGCGAGTGTTTTTTTTATTCTTTTTATTTTTTTTGACAAGGCTTAGGTTATTTTTGGACAAATTTAACTTGTAAACATCATTTACCTCACAACAATCTGTCATAATTGCTGTAAAAATAGATGGGATCCTAAAATAGATGCACGTATTTTACCACTTCATTATCTAGGCTCCAAGTTATTTCCATTTCATATTTTTTATGTTAAACTCTTAAGATTAAATTTAAATTTTGAATAATGCCATAATTTTCTTGATGTAATACCATGAGTAAGAAAATTAGTAGTTGTTTTGAATATGTCACATTGATTAATTCATTTATTATTTTTAGACGAATTTCATATTTTACATGTATTGTACAATTATTTTAGACGAATTTTTATTTTTCAAATCATTTTTTGTTGGTACAATTACGGTATATACCGAATACCAACCGAACTTTTTGGTTGGTATTGGTATTTAAAATATGTGTACCGAAATATTTGGTATGGTACATGGTATTGAGAAAAAATATGGTATTGTACCGATTCCACCCCTAGATATTATCGTTTCTTATTTTGCAAAATTCATATTTTTATAATGTATTGATTATTATTTGAAGGTACTGATTGGTAATGAAAAGTGCTAATTGGTGCTGAAATGTGGTATTAATTAGTGTTGAATCAATTCAACTAGACATGGCCTTTGATTCAACTCTCTAAAAGTTGTATAGTATTTTTGAACCTTGTACTGAATTAAAAAAAATGATTTAAATAGTCACAATTTTTTATTCATTTGAACATTGACTAGATTATAAGATCAGTGAAATTAATTAAATTTTTCAATAACGTGAAATTAATTAATCTTTTTGATAACGTCAAATGAATTACTCAAAGTTATATTAAAGTAGTACTATATTGAAATTTGCTGAGTTGTATGAGATTGAGATTGAAGAAGAAAGGTCAAGGCTCAACTACCACCAAAGGTTGATGATGAATCCAAAAATCTCATCAATTCCAGTAACGTACAGGTAATTTAATATTATTATTTTATCATGAATTTTGCATTTCCCATAACCAATTAACCATCGTACAAGAGCATTTCAAATTCAATATATGCGGGAGCCAAGAAATGTATATACGGTAAAGTTCACGTTTTTACTGTTGGTTTGCACAGCAAATAATCTGAAAATGGCAACACTTTTCTCCTCCTGTCTCCATAGTGCAGATTAAAGCAACAAAAACAGTCACCCAAGATAAAATTACTGCTATCTGCACAAACAGTACTCTCACTTTTCCCCTCAGGAATCACGTGTAATTGCACGCAGCCCAGCTCAAACACACACACTGACTCACTCAAGAACACTCACACGCATGAAAGGTGAAATTGTGCGTGTGTGTCCTTTCATCCTTTGGGATTGTCAAATTACTTTTATGTTTGGTTTTTTGTACACTAATGATGATTAGTATGTGCCTTAACATTGATTAGGAATTCAATATTACACTAATGATTATTATAGAGCGCAAACGATTTAAACCTATTGAACGTATGTTCGTTACCAACCATATTTGTACTAGTAATGTTTTTTATACTGAAAATAGGAGAAAGGACTCCTCAATATAGGCTGAATACATTTTGAATTTTGAAATACTTTTTTTTAATCACTTACAGTGCAAAAAAAAAAAAAAAAAAAAACAGAATATATCTTAACTAAGAACAAATGTTGATATTCTCACTTTCACTTTCAAGATCAATCTTTTACATATTAAGCATAATCATTCAGGCATGTTCAGTTGAGTTGAAAATGAGTTGATTGGAGCTTATTGGAGTTGATTGGAGCTTATTGAAGTTGAAAAGTGCCTGAAAATGAGTTAATTGGAGCTGAAAGCTGATTGGAAGCTGATTTGGACAAGGTCTAAGTGTATTATTACTGATCTTATCACTTACATATCTAATTTTATCACTTTTAAGATTGGTATTTAAAATATTAAATATGATAATTCAATTATCGTCTTGGTAGAGAATTTGTCAAAATTTATATTTAACAGGGTAAGTGTGTAGGTTGGGGAATGAGTACATTTGTACAAAGGAGTATCGGTTTTTCTAACGAGTGCCCATGGGCACTCGTTAACATGGATGAGATTCCATGGATTATTGTGCAGTTAATCTTGATAAGTGCAGAATTAATTATTACGAAACATCTATACATTAATTGGGTGTGAATGCATTGAATTTACGTGGTAAATACATCTGTTTGTCTTAATTACGTGGTAAATATCTATCTTTCTCAATTACTGTATACTTACCATTGGATTTTATTTACGGATAATTATATCAACGATAATGATTATTTATCGTACACATATTTAAAATTTACAGTGTCAGGTAATAAATATATTCATACAATTTAGTGTTTATATTTTAGTTTTTATAAACCCACCAACTATTACTATAACAAAGTTGTATTTAGATAGCTTTATAAATTTTATAAATAATGTATATGAATTTTTTTTTGAAATAATACATGTAATAAACATATTAAATATTAATTAAACAATAATGAATTCAAACATTTAAAATATTGTTATTTTGGAAATTTTATCGAATGATATATTATTTTAATACCATAAACAAAATTTATTTTTTGAATTCAAATATATTGTGATTTCAAATGGAATAATATCAAGTAAAGATAATTAATATGTTTACTAGACGGATTTTTTTTCCAGATATATGTGTACCATGAATAATCATCGTCAGAAGAAACCAAGTAGATGGTAAATATAAAGTAATTAAGACAAACAGATGTATTTACCACGTAAATTTAATGTAATCACACTCAATTAATGTATAGATGTTCATAATAATTAATTCTGCACTTATCAAGATTAACTACACAATAATCCATGAAATCTCATCCATGTTAACGAGTGCTCATGGGCACTCGTTAGAAAAACCGAAGGAGTATAAGAACAGGGTGGAGCTTTCAGACAGCGCAATCAGATGAGATAAGAGGCGCATCTAATGCCCTTTACTATTAGGACAGCTCATTTTGGATCCGCAGGTTCAACAATGGTGTCAATTTTTTATATAGCATCGTATTTGCCTATTTGGGTCTCCATTATTTAAATAATAATAAAAGAAATAAGTGTGTGACAACTTTATCCCTCTTTTCTGTGTGCTAAATTATTATTTTTTCCAGAATGATGGTCATGATAAAACATCAAAATAAAAATTGGATAAAGGAGTGGGCCTAAGTTGATTACTGATTAACTATTTTTTCATATGACATCACTGCTATTTAAATTTTACTAATAATGCAGTAGTTATGCTAATTTTTGTATGATTGGGAGATGAATTATCCATCTATGTATATTCGCCTTCGGACTTTGATTCGGACTTTCTTTCTCAAACATACTAAAGTCAAGTATTTAGTAGGCATTGAGTAAAAAAATTAAATTGGAATTAAATTCTCTTTAGATCTCTTTGTATTTTTTGGTTTAATTTTAATGAAAATGAGAGGAAGAGTGGTAATAGTGGTCGTTGGTGATGTTGCTAATAGATGGCGGAAGGAATGGTGGTGATTTGTGGGGGTCATGGCCGATGTTCGATACCAAATATAGTGGTGCTAGTTGTGGTATCAGTGGCCGGTAACGCCGAGAGTGGTGGATTTGTTGCAGTCGAGGTGTTGTCATATTGATGGAGGCAGTGAGGCCGACTAGAGTGGTGGGCGATGTTGGTTGGTGGGGTAAAGTGGAGATAGTTGTGATTGGTAGCGGTCAGGTGGTAGTCGGTGGCGGATTTAGTGATATTCGGTGATGGCTTGTGACAAATAATGGTGAAATCTCAATACAAGTGACGTGAGAATAGAATAGGGACTAGAGGTCTTGGCGAGATCGAAAATGTTAAAAGGAACCAACTGGGCTAGCTCAGTTGGCCAGGGGCATTGCCCCGCCTAGAGGAGGTCAGTGGTTAAAATCTCTCAGGTGCATAATTTAAAGCATTTCTCTCTGATTCCCTGGATTAAGTCTCCAGTGCACTCGCTCAAGAGTCGGAGCTGCATCGATGGTGTCAGGGGAGTATCAACGTTGTATCATAGTGGGATCTTCGCCCCACTCTAAGTACGATGAGGACATTGGCCGTTCGACGTACTGGATCAATAGGAGTAGGCTAGAGTAGGATTGTACTAGACTAGGCGTATAAGTGATTGTATCAAAAAATGGTAAAAGGATTTCAAACATTAATCACTAACAAGGGCAATCAAACTAACAATTCAAATGGACTTTCAACAAAATTTCACTTCCCCACCCCTTACGCCCTTACCTAAGCGAGAATCGAACTTAGGACCTCTAACTAACAGTTAACCACTGGAGAAATCATAAATTTCCTATCTTCTACTTTCATGAAACCCTAACCAAACATCTACTTAGTCTTGTAGTACACATACATTACAATCTCGTACTCTTACCTTAGAATTTATCACAAAATATGGAAGTATGGATAGGGTTAATTCAAAAATTAATATTTAATTGAGAGTAATTCTCATGTGAGGCAGCCTCACCCATGAGGCAAAGTCAAATAAGGAAAATTTCATTGTTGTCACCTCATCATAACTCACTACCACCTCATCAAACATCGGTGTCACTTCATCAAACATGTCACCTCATCAAAACTTTTGTGTTCGTTCATCAAAAACAGTGTTTAATTGGTCATGCCTCTTGGGTGAAGCTGCCTCACCCAAGAATTTGTCTTTAATTAATTAATATACAACATTAAATAAATTTAATTGTAATGACGCACTCTAAAATTAAGGACAATGTTATAAATATTGAAATTCATAATTAAATGAAATCCAAAATTTTATCCCCAACTCTAAATTGTTTGATATCTCTCATCTTTAATATTTTAATTTTCCAAACTCAAAATTCGCACAAAGTAAAATTCAATAATGTAAATTTAATTATTGTCGCATATTTTGATTTTCTTACTTTTCTAATCGCAAATTTAAGTTCCTTCGACAAAATGACATTTTCTCACTCAATAAAAATTAATTGTGTACTCCCTACGTCCCAGCCAAAGTGTCTTAGTTTGACTTTTCAAAGTCAAACAGAGACAACTTTGACCATTAATATCTATTAGTTTATATACTAGATTAGTATCATGTAATATATTGTTGGATTCATAATAACATATATTTTAAAATAATGCATTTTTCAAAAATAATTTACATACTTAAGTAAAGATATTAGCAGTCAAAGTTGTCTCTGTTTGACTTTGAAAAGTCAAACTAAGACGCTTTGGCTGGGACGGAGGGAGTATACGTTTTCCAAAACCCTAAAATATAAGTTATTTTTACTTAAAAATCATAAGATAATACCTTAATTGTGTCACTGCCGTAAAATTCTGCCTTAAACCTCACCAAAGAATGAAGGACAAAATTGACAAGTCATGCAAAATGGAATTTCTATTATTTTCAAATAAAATAAAATACTAATCTGAAAAGCATGTACGTATATCGGTGAGTGGCTGTGATCATATCACATTATCACATTGATTATTAAATTCTCGCAACCAATGTGTTTACTGAAGCCATTAGCATTAATTAATTAACAGTATTAATTAATCTGCCAGGTACGCAGTTCCACTTGGCCCCACTTGTCTACACGAATTATTGAAATTTATAATTGAAATAATTAAAAATTGAAAAAGTTAAAGAAAGAGATAACCATCACTCTACGATGAATATAAAATCACCACATATTCCAACCCAGATCATCATATCCTTATTTTATTCTATGTTTTGGATTTGGAGCATCTTCTATTCTTTATTAATATATTGATCACTACTCTTTGAAAAAAAATTTTAAGTCAAACCCACTCCTTAAAGCAAGCATTCTTTGAAGGAAAATTTTACTATTTAATAATATAATTTATTCATTAAAACTTATTTATTTTTGAAAATTTTAAATTTGAATTAGAATTTATTTCAAAGAATCTTTGAGTTTAATATGTACTACTTGACTCAAGATAGCTGAAGTTTTTAAGTAAACCATTATTGTATTTTTAAATTGAGGGTTTTGAAGCCTGACTTTTGAATTTATGATCAATTTGACAAACACTAAACATTTCTTTGGTTTAAAAATTGAGGGTTTGAAGTATTGGACAATTTAGAGATCCATAACCATAACTATTCCTATGCATTATAAAGTCATTAACTTTTTTTAAAAAACTAAATATTATGGTATTAAGCTAATTGTTTCACCAACAAGATTGGAAATGTTCTACAAACTTATAACAGATGGACTTTTCATGATTTTTAATACATATGTTTAAGTGCTAAGTTTTTCAAACTAAATATGTTATCAATATATAGGATTTTAATATTAATAAATTTAATATTATAACGATTCCAACAATATAAGATATAATAATATTTTTAATTATTTATACCTTTAAAAATTTAGTCAAAATTTAGAATTTTAGAAACAAAAAAAAAAGTATGGGTAGAAATAGTTGCACCGAATCAATTGCGGTAAGATGAAATTGCCTCCGGGCCCCGGCAAATTAAGGTTGGTTTGAGAAGCGGGAAACAATGAAGGCCTTATTAAGACAATTCCAAATTAGTGGGAGCTGCCTAATTAAGAATTTAAGACAATTTCAATTTGCCGCAAATGCAAGAGAGAATTAATAATATAATTGATAATACTCATAATTATCATAAAAAATAGTACTCATAAGTCATATTACAATTGTCAATTGTATTTCATTTTATCATCAAACCAAGCGATATATTTCACCTGGAGGTAAAATAAGGGAAGCATAAAATATATACAATTATCATCGTGTGTAATTAAACATGTGCAGGAATTATATGGTTGTTTTTTTGCATTGATTGTCGTACAATGGGTCCATGACCTACGGGTCAGACCAAAAAGCCTCTCCGTCATTATCTTAAGGAAAATATTACGGGCCTACACCAAAACGAGGCCCGGGCATTGCACTGAAGGAATGAGGTAAAACAAAAGAGGAGTTTATTAAAATTTATCTATTTCATGCTTTGTTTTTCTGTAAAAAACTTCTTTTTTTGGATAGATGTATAAAATTAAGCCCCCAGAAAAATGTTGCTGCAGTGAAACAAATTGAATTTAAGAAATTAATAGTGATACCGAATTTTAAAAATTAATATATTCACAAATAAAAAATTAGCTTAAGTTTTATTAAACTATCTTTTGCTGAGCTAAATGAAATCATCTCAAAAGATAACATGTTCTAAAAATTGCCATGAAAACTAATTAACTAGAAATATAATTTTCTTAGTGAAATACTACTCCAATATGGTCCAAAAATGTGAACGGCTATAATATTTCTGAAGTATGGGCTGATAATCTTTCTATTAGCATCAATTCAGGCTTTTTGGCCCGAAGGCTAGGATCAAGCAATCTGATTTTATGCTGATTACAAATACTTCCATTCGTGACACCTCACTTGTTTTTTTCCAACGATCGTGTGCTTGGTTCTCGAATATACATTTCCCAACGGTGAAATGATTGTCGGCAATAGTGTTTCGACCTAGCTGGTGGTGTATTTGAGTGTGTGATATTAAGATTTTTCCACTTTGCATAACTCTTTGTGCGCCTTTCTGCTTTCTCATAGGACAATATGCTGATGCTGATGAACAATTACCTCCCAATATGTAGAGACCAAACATAACTTCTATCGTGTGACGATTATGTAATCGTCATTCCATTTTGGCCAAATAAACAGCACTAGAACACAAATTGCACCAAGATAATTAGTCATTCATAAGTTGTACATAATAATTTCACAATACCACAATAGTTGTTTTCATACTTTGCTATGTTAATGTATCAAAACTAAAAAAAATCTATGATTATTTATAGAATGTTTTATCATGCATCAGTTGTAAATATTATACATCACACTTAAAAGTATGTCATACACGAGTATTGATTGAGATTCCTTGAAAACACAACATCAAATTGTCGTAGGAATATTAAGATTGATTGGTTTGGGACTTTGGGTTGCTTGTATATTGCTCCAATGGAGATACAAATAGAAATGGTTTTAGTTGCTTAGGTTGCCTTTGGAGTGAAGACATGCAAATTGCTACTCACCAAGTTGATGAAGCCTTAGCCATCATATTTTTTTTTTATTTTGCTAGGTAGATGAGAGAATGCATAGACATTCAATGGCTAAAGCTCTACTATACCAAATCCATTCAACAATTTTTTTATATATAAAAAACACAAGACATTGTAAGGGTATGTTTGTGTGAGCTTAATTTTTGGTAAACTAAACTGAATTAAAATAATTTTGAAATTCAGTGATAGAAAGTAAAATTTAATATAAAAAATACAAAGTCTTGGGTGAGACCGTCCTACCATAAGCTTATGGTAGGACGAATGATAGTTCATGTGTTTAATAGATTTGTTCATGTGTTTCACAGTTTTGTTTGTTATAAGCTGGGTTCATGTGTTTCACAATTTTGTTTGTTATAATCTGTAACAATATGTAAATGAATTAACAAAGCTGTGAAACACATGAACAAATCCATTAAACACATGAACTATCATTCGTCCTACCATAAGTTTATGGTAGGACGGTCTCACCCAAGACCTTCTCTATAAAAAAATATTGTTGGAACATGAAAATATAAATACATTGAATTAAAATGGATTGAATTGAATCGAACGGAAACAACACAGTCACGAGAGATTATAATTTTTGCCTCATTATAATTTTTTTCAAATTAAATTAAATTATCAGAAATTATGTTTCTTCCTTAATCTCAAGTCCACGCCTAATCCATTCGCCCTCTTGATTATCCATAATCCATTGACCACTTGCTAATCCGCACATAAGTAAATGCTTTTGACTTTGCTCCACATTAGTAAATTAATATATTAACAAACTCCATTGACTGTTTAATGCAATATCTACAATATTTGACTTGTTACTACAACGAAAATATTCAAACTTAATTCAAATTAGTTCGTTTTACTCAACTTCAATATAAATAAGTTTGATTTGATTAAATTCAACCAGTTTTGGATCATGCCAAAATAACAAGGACGAAGGATGCGTATTGCGTGTAATCTTTGCCCTTTATTGCAAAATTATTGGTGAGTCTCTGATTTGTCAATTTTGGCATAGATGATAGATGTTCTTTGTTCCTGCATTTATCAAAACTTTTATCATAGATTCATAATGATCATAGGATCTCAACGTACGAGCCACATGCAGATAGATGCTTACTCGGCATCCACTCCACAAACAGACATTAGATCATGAGAGAATCTTAAAAAGATAGAATCGATTGTCTTCAAAAATATCAAAATGCTTTCAAAGTGTAAAATGATCTTTTTTTTTTTTTTTTTTTCTGAAGTAAAGTGTAAAAGGATCTTTAGTTTAGTTCAGTTCCTCCCATAACTTTGATTAAACACACTTTACTTGAAAAGTGCTTTGATGCTGACAATTTTTGAGAAACTCAAATTAATAAATTTCATTGACCGATATTTGAACATGGGTGTTCAACCTTCCAATCTTATCTTTCATACCGTTATTAAATACTTTTTTGAAAATAGTGAAATTAATTGTCATTTCAACTATATTTACGATAAGTCAAATAGTATGGATCTAATTATCTTACGTGCTAATATATATTCGACCCATCTTATCACCTTGATATAAAGATAGTAATTTTGGAAATCTTAAGGAGGTTCTTCTGAGCTTATTTTTCTATTATATAAATTGGAAAAAAAGAGAAGATATTTATATAAACTGAACTGAATTGGAATATTTTTGAAATGTGTTATATCAACAATAATTAAATAAATGTTAGTAATTATTAAACTAAACTTAAATAAAATAAATTGAGATATATTTATTAGAACTGAACTAGAAGTTAATAAAGTTGCACATTAGTATTTAATTAATCACAAAATGTTTGAGAATCCCAAAAGCTGTTGCATCCTCCCGCCAGTTTGGCCAACAAAAAGGCAGAAGTACTTGGCACAAAAAAAGCCAACAATTCCCAGCTCACAATTCCATCCCCTTTTTTGGAGAATTTGATTCTCTAATCTTCTCCTTTTACCCCTTTTTCTTTTCATTCCCATTTCTTTTTAATTTTGTATTCCCATCTTTGATCAATTCTCGTGCTTACAATTCCTACAAAAACAACACTATTCCAATCCCATACGCGTTAATTCCATTCAACCAATGTCTACAGAGCCCAGAAAATACTGTGTATAAGGATTGGTATGAATTGGTACTAACATCAGAAACCAAAATGCATGAATTTGATTACGCGAACCTGGAGAAAGCCACCGGCCATTTCTCGCCGTCCAGGTTGATCGGCAAGGGGAGCCACGGCTATGTCTACCGCGGAAACGCTGTGGACGGCGGCGGTGACCGGAGAATCGTGGTGGCGGTGAAGAAGCAGTCGTTAGCGCTTCAGAAGCTGGGGGATGATTCCAAATTGGAGAACGAAGCCGGCGTTTTATCGTCCTTGCCGGAGAGAAATCCTCACCTGGTGAATCTCCTCGGAACCAGCCGTGATCCTGCCGGGAATAGGGTGCTGGTCATGGAGCATATGCCAAACGGCACGCTTCACGATCTCCTGCACGGCGGCGCAGCACCGCCGTCGTGGCCGAAACGCGCGCAGGTTGCGCTCCAGGTGTCGAAATCCGTCCGGTTTCTCCACGAATCATTCCCTCCGGTTATTCACAGGGACATCAAATCGGCTAACGTCCTGTTCGACGGCGGCCGGAACGCGAGGCTCGGCGACTTAGGGCTCGCGATACGGATGAGCTACAGCTCGCTAACCCGACGAACCGACTCGTTGAACCGGCCGGCGGGGACGATCGGCTACCTCGACCCCAGCTACACAGTGCCGAGCCAATTGAGCACGAAAATCGACGTGTTCAGCTTCGGAGTACTGCTATTAGAAATCATTTCCGGCGAAAAAGTCATCGACGTCTCGAGATCTCCGTCGTCAATCGTGGATTGGGCGGTTCCGCTCATCCAGGCGGACAGAGCAATCGAAATATGCGATCGCCGGGTTCCGATTCCGCGGCTGTTGGAAGGAATGGTGCAGAGCATGGTTTGCGTTGCGAAACGGTGTGTTGATGACGAAGAATTTGACCGGCCGTCGATAGCGGAAGTGGTGGCGGAGCTGGAGAAGTGCGCCGTGGAATCGCCGTTGAGATATAGGCCGCCATGGCTGAAGTATTTGAAGGGTTTAATTCACGGGAAGAAGAAGGCGGCGAATAACAAGAGTATGGCTAAGGCGGCTAACAGTAAAATTGTTTGCGCAGCGCGTGATGATCGAGGAACTGTTTCGAGAGGGAAATTGTTGGTTAGGGAAATTTTGGCTGACATTTCGTGAACAAATAACTCCTGTAAATTGATTTAATTTTGTATTTTTGGCTCCATGAGCCTGTGAGAGTAAAGTAAATTAGTAATATATACAATTGCCTCATTAGAGTTATTTATGCAATTAATCAAAAATGATTTATGATTGAAATTAAACAATAAGCTGGTAGAAAAGAACACAAAATGCAAGAGTAAAAAAAGGGAACTTCTATTTGCAGGACCAAATTACTACTGCAGGACCATATTTCACTTGATCAGAAGCATTTTCCCCCAATTAGTTTTGCCCGATTCAAATGTACATTTGACGCATTTTGAATTGGGCAAAACCAATTGGGAAAAAATACGCCTGATCAAGTTTCATATGGTCCTGCAGTAGTAATTTGGTCCTGCAAATAGTAACCCCAAAAAAAACTCCAAAATCCAAACACAAACTCTAACATTAGGTAGCTTTGTAACTGGTGAATTTCTTTGGGCAAGATATTTATTTCTTGTCATTTTTCGTTTGAATGACAGGAGGAATAAAACAAATTTGATTTGGTGGGAAAAACAAGAAAAAACAAATAAACCAAATAATATATAGTCCATATAATGTGACCTGTTAATAGTTGAACAAAAAAAGGTTGAACAACTCTAAGGTGTGATTTTTTTTTTTTTTAATCAATAAGGTGTGATTCATGTTCCACAATATTTTAAAAAAGGTAAAACTATAACTACTCCAACATATCTAAAGGTAATAATTCCAAAGCATAATTGGAATGGTAAAATAAATAAAGAAAATATGGAAATTATAAACCAAACTCAAACCCCAAATCAATTAGATTTTGTCTAAGTGTTCATTCTTGGAATATTCCATAGCATGCAAGAATACAATGCATCTCCTGTTTTCTTATTTACCATTTTACCTTTTTAAAAATTATATGTATAATCAGTATATTTGGACCTTGTTTGCTAGATTTTATTTTTGCTGAACTGAATTGAATTAAACTGGATTGAATTGAATTGAACTGAAAATTAATGCAAGTGTAAATAAAACTTTGAAATTTTGTTGCATGGATTTTTCAAACAAAAAATACAGGCATTATAACTCCGGTAAATAAAAGTAGTAATTTAATTGGCCGGTTCTCTCTTGATCCGATCAACCGGGTTCGGGTATGTTAATCATCAATGGCAGCTCCAAAACTCCATTAATCAACCCTCGAACCTCTTCCACACCCCAACTTCCTCTAGGGTTCCGGACCTTCCAATCCCACCTCGCAACTTCAATCTAATCTCTCGAAAACTCGGTTCGTAACCGCGCAATTTGATTGAAACTGAGTTTGAATGTGTTCTGTTGTTTAATTGAGCGGAGATGGATTCATACTCGCACCACCACCACCACCACCATATGTTCGAGCGGCGCGCCATTCCCAAGTCCAGAGCTCCTCCTGTTAAATGGGTCAAGGAGTGGTATGAATCCCCCCCTGAGTTTGTGTTCTAATTTGTATACGTGCGTTTAATCTCGCTGTGTGAAACTGTGCCCGAATCAAGAACATGTATTGATGTCGAAGCAGCTGTAGTCTGTTTACTGTTTAACTGTCAGTGAGTTCCATTGTCGCAAGAGTTTTTTTTTTAAAAAAATTTGCTAACATTAAGATTTTGGAAAAATTCTACCTGAGAATGTAGATATTGGCATATTGCCATGTTGCTAAAGTTATAGTTCTTTGTAGAGACAAATTTTTATGATTGAATAGTATAATAAGCTTAACTTTTTGTATTGCTATAGGGTGCCACAAGATCTTGTAACCAATGGTGGGAAGTGCATGGTTCTAAAATGGGTAAACGGTAGGTGCTGTTTATATATTTCATGGCTTCCTGGAATAAATTTAATGTGGCAGGTCTGTTATGAAGATCGAATTTTAAAATTACACCCTGTTTGAGTTGCATCTGGTGTGTTTGTTTAGGCTGGCAGTTGAATCCAGTAGTTACACTATTAATTCTGGAAACTGTTTGTTTGCTGTTCTTTATCATACGTTGTTTTGTTATTTCAGAGTTAATTCATTCAACTTTCTTCCTCATCTTTTAGAAGCCACATTTAGGGCTATGAAGGAGAAGAAAGATCCTGATGCATCAGAGACAGAACCTGAGCAGACATCCGAAGTTCTGTTTCTTTGTAATTATGAAGGGTGTGGGAAGACTTTCATTGATGCCACGTTACTTAAGAAGCATTCACACATACATGGAGAGCGACAGTATATTTGCCACTATGAAAACTGTGGGAAGGTATGGGCTACGTATGAAAACATATTGTACAGTTTTTTCGTATCTGAAGTCTTGATTAGGAATAAGCTTGTTGAAACCATGGATCATCTTTCATTAATATAGCTGCAAGCTTTTGTTTTGTGTTTTCTGATCAGCCCTCTTCGGCTTTGTACTATATGAGCAAAGTTGATCTACTATCTTTTGCTGGGACGGGGTGCTGTGGGAAATTGACTCTTAAATCTTTGAATAATTATGAAGAATATGTTTTACTTGCTCAATTCTTATTGTGCATGGCAGATAGATTGTATGTGCATTTTAATACTATAGGTTGTGCGTTTCAATATTTATATGAAAATTATAATCAAACGCACAATTCTACATTCGAAAATACACATTATTATGATTTGAAATGTACAAATTGACTCTGGGGATACCATATAATTTGCCTTGCTATTTTTCATGTTTGGTTCATGCTAGTTATGGATGTTTTTAGTCTGGGTTTTTTTTGTACTATGCAAAAAAATAAATTGGAAATAGATAATAGAGAAGGAGGTCCTGTAATAAATATTGATGTGGTTCTGTGTTGTAATCGGATGTCTTAATTGAACATGATGGTGACATATGACCCATATAGTAGATTCCACTCAGTGGGATTAAGCTTCAGTCTTTGGGTTATGTGATAGTAAGAATTATAATGGTGTGAATCGTTTGCAGAAATTTTTGGATAGTTCCAAACTGAAGAGACACTTCCTTATTCATACTGGGGAGAGAGATTTTGTCTGCCCACAACCAGGCTGTGGAAAGGTAATGTCTCTTTATCTTAGAAATATGGCTATTTCTAGTACATGGTTCTTCTCTCGATGTTTCTTAAATTTTGGAATTTTTTAGTGTTCTATAGCTGTTTATGAGGTTTGTTTATTGCTTTGTTAGTATTGTCATCATCTGCAATTACAAAGTTATATTCTTACCAGCGATGGTTTTGTGAAAATTTGTGGACATGTGAAGCCTTTATTATTTTTTCTGGCTGGATATGTGAAGTGAGGCTATATTTCTTGCTGGATACGTGCTTGGATATTAAGTTTTGAGCAAGAATGCTCGGCAAGACAAGCTTAATATCACGCTTCATACTAATTCCTCAGTTTTTCCCCTTCCCTCCGCGTTACAGGCATTTTCACTTGATTTCAACCTTAGATCACATATGAAAACACACTCACAGGAGAACTATCATATCTGCCCATATCCAGAATGTGGAAAGCGATATGCTCATGAATACAAGCTTAGAAATCATGTTTTGTCTCAACACGAGAAGGTCCGATTCCTCTTTACGTTTCTTTTCCATTTTCTTTGGTATCGCCACTTTCATCACGAATCAGGCTTCACTTATGCTAAAAAACCATCTTATGCAGCATCTCAGTATTCTCTGTTAAGAACTGAATTTTTGTGTGGTTTGTTTTGTTCTGGGTGTGGTCTTTATATCGCTCACATTCTTCAATTCTACAGAATCTGTCGGATCTTCCCAAGTATACCATACCCATGCTTGAGCCGAAGCAAGTGAAAACTCCAAAAGCTTCTGCAGTAACTTACAACTCTCGATCCCCAGACCGTCCTTATGTTTGTCCATATGATGGCTGTGAGAAGGCTTACATCCACGAGTACAAACTAAACCTTCATCTAAGAAGAGAGCACCCTGCCCATTTTAAGGACGATACTCCCAAAGCCGGCCAATCAACAGCAGCCATTGGTGCAGAAGAAGCCAGCGATCAAGAGGTATATCTTTCAAAACGGGTGAAGAGTGAGAAGACAAAGAAACAGAGCAGTAGGTCAAAGCCGAGCCAGAACTTGCCTCCAGCAAAAATTGCTCGCAAGGGCTCCAACTCCACCCCTTCTCCGGCCAGCACTAAAATGAGCAAGAAAGCATGGCTAAGGAAAGAAGTGTATGGAGACAACGACGATAGTGAAGAAACTGAGGAGGAGGAGGAGCGTGAGGAGACTTGGAGGTATCGGCCAACTGAAGAAGATGATGAAGAGACTGAGTATGAGGATTAGAGTAGTCACTGTAGTATGTAGTGCTTGTTTCTTCAATAATATGCATGGAAATGCTTAGAAGTCCCAACTTTTATTTAGGTGGACTGCATATTTTCTGTTTTCTTTCTTTCTTTTATAATACGAATGTTTTTTTTCTCCTTTTTTCCCACTTTTAGATCAACATAGATAGTGATCTAATTTCATTTTGAGGCAATTTCTGCAATTTTGATGGAATTTCTCACATTGTACACATAGAAATGCATACCATGCTTAAAGAAAGGAACAAAAAATATACCAACGCCTAATCTACATTTTTTCAGAGACCACATCGTAAGTTAATAAACCGTTATCAACAACAAAGGGTGTTGCAACCAACTGGCCTTGTCCCGCCCAAGGGAGGTCTGGAGTTCGAAACTCCCCAGAGGCAACATTTCACGCAATTCTCCCAGATCCCATGTGTCAAGCCTCCAGTCGTAATCAACTCAAGAGTAGGAGCTGCATCAATGGTGTCAAGAGTAAGGGAGCATTGACGGTGTAGGTTAGTGTAAGATTAAATTAGAATAGAGTCGATCGTTGTAGTGTTCTTTCAAAAAAACAAAAAAACAAAAAAACAAAGGGTGTTGCAATGTTGCTAAATGACATGTAAACCATTATTTTACTCATGTTAGTCATGTATTCCAAAATATTGTTGAATATACTAAAATACCCCTCTATTTTAGTTATGAACAATATAGTCATTTTTGGGTTAAAAAAGTAAAATTAAGAAAACCCAAACCCCGTCAAGTTCCCCCAACTTAAAAAACCGATTTCCTCTTCACCAAAAAGTGCGGGCTTTCAATTAACCGGTCAACCGTTACTCCGTAAGTCTCCTTCTGCTATGTTTCCCCCGTGATTTATCGTCTCCGGCAATTTTAGGGTTTGCTTTATGCGAATTGGGCGTAGTGATTCAATTTATGCGAATGTTGATAATTTGCTAAGTTATTGTTATGAAATCGCTGCTGAGATTTCTGTAAATCAGTTAGAGTTTCCTATAATTGAATCGTGTGATTCCGTTTTCTGAATGTTGATGGATTGATTCTAGGGTTTATCTGGAATTTGCATTGAGCTTATTAGAGTTGACATAATTGAGGTTGAGTGCTGCTGATAGCTCAGTTGAAAAACAGTCGAAGAGCAGTTGCGATGAATAAAGGAGGCGCCGGAAGTGGACCAACTGCGTCGGCGGCAGCTGCAGCTGCTCAGAAGCAGAAGACTCTGCTGCAGCGAGTTGATGCCGACATTGGAAACATCGTGGACAATTTCAGTTATATGGTTCATGTCGCCCGGGTATGCTTTTACCCCCTTTTGATTCATTCCTGTTTGGTTCATATTATAAACTAGACCCCGACTAAGTGCACCATGAATTTAGAGATTGTGAGATGTAGTTTTTTGTACTTGTTGGCATATTAGCTAGCTGTGTAGAGTGCTTGAATCGAGGATATACGATGGAAGCAATTTTTATTCTTTTGTTTTGGCAGTTGAATCACTTTACAAACTCCATCCATTTCAGGTCAATGAGCCACCTATTAGAAACTCACAAGAAGGTTTCATGATGGAAATGCGCGCTGCTAGAATGGTACATCCATTTTCTTTTACATTACTACACTTAGCCACTGGATATCATGCTAGAGTATACGATATGTTTGAGGTACATGGCTGGTTAGAGAATGACAATAATACTAACTTATTGTTCATATGAGGCTTTAAGTGAAGATTTGTGTTTCTTTCTGATTGCAATAAGTCAGTTAATTTGTGTGATGCAATTCTGTTTTGAGGATGTATTTTATGTAACAAGCAGCTACCTTGTTTTGCAACTTAAAGTGCATTGCACTTGTTGGAATTTATTATGGTTTACTGAGAACTGTAGTCTATGAACTGCATAAACAGGTAAATGCTGCAGACTCGCTGCTGAAGTTGGTGTCAGAATTGAAGCAGACGGCAATGTTTTCAGGATTTGCTTCCCTGACTGACCATGTGGAGCAGAGAACACAGGAATTCACTGAACTGGCTGAAAAGACGGAGAATTCGTTGGCAAGGATTGGAGAGGATGCAGCTGCTAGTCTAAAAGAACTCGAGGCACATTATTACTCTTCTGCTCAGAGATCAAATTTGTCCCTCCCAGACAACAATTGAGTGTAGAGGCTGTAACTTCACATCTGATTATCATATATTTGGCATAATCCTGCAATTCTTGCTTCATGTTTTATTTCCTAGCATTGAATTCTAAATTTCTTAAGTCAAGGTAGTCTGTAAAATTGATAGTTTTGAACTATCCAGAATGAATGCAAAAGAAATTATGCTTCCCAGATTTTCATCATTCTTTAACAAATCATAATATAAATAAGGTATATTCTCTACTCTATAGGTGACTATGATAGTTTCTATAATAATTTAATAACCATGATATTTTTTTTAATTGGTGTTTGGTTCATCCATTCAAACTTGTCAACATAATATTTAGTAACTGAAATTTTGATTACCTGGAAAGCCAATTTTTCATGTAGGCACAGTAAGAATGTGGCAAGAATAAAGACATGGTAAATTGATATTCTGCACAGACTGCACAGTAAGACAGAGAATCATTTCTTTGTTTTGCATTTGATAACAAATAAAATAGAACAGTTCCCTTAAAAAAAATAAAAAGTTAAATAAAACACGTTTAAGAACTGATTAAACTCTTTAAATAATTAATTAATGAAACAGATTCGGGTAACCTCGAAACTCGATTTATGATTATTTTATCTAAAAAATTTAAATGATGTTAAGGCAATAAATGTAAAAAATTACAAGGTTCAAGGCAAAAACAAAAACGTAGGAGGTAAACGCGCAACATTCCCTAAATAACGCAGCCTTCAATTACTACCATATTAATATTTTTCCTCTTCCCTAAATAACGCAGCTTGCACTAATCTCAATCTTTCTTCCATTTCCATTTTTACCATGATTTTCTTCAATCTTAAACTCCGCTAGAATTCATGCGCGCTCTATTCTTGGTAATCGGAATCAATCAACACGATACATTCGATGCTACCATTAAAACAAAATCAAGAACCGTGTTTTAATTTCCTTTGCTTTCTTTTTCACTCCACACGGGTAAAACTCACGGGTAAAACCAGTACCAAGTACTGATTTATCAGTGTGAGTCGCGCCCAAATCTGTCGGAAAAGACGATGAATCCGAGGAAAAGTTTGTGTTTTGACACGAGATTGTTAATGGGGTTTGTCCCGATTTTGATGTTATGGATTCTGTGTTTTGCTTCACCAGCTTGTGAGTTACATTTGATTTTCTTACAGTTTATGTCGGATAAAGATTGAGCTCTGTTTTTGTTTGTGAATTCGGCTGTCGGAATCTGTTAATGTTAAAACAATCAGTTAATTTGCAGATGGATTTGATTCTCTTGATCCCAATGGGAATATAACCATCAAATGGGATCTCATGAAGGATAGCGGTGATACTCAGAATGTATGTTTTCTCAGCAATTTTTGTTTTTTCAGTTTTAAAAACGTACGATTGAGTTTCCACGTTTTCAAAACACATGATTATTCTCAGAAAGTGAAAAAAAAATTAACATGTGAGTTTTGAATTCCATGGTACAGTGCATGTTTGCATGGAAGCATACAATTCTTTGTGAACTGGGATTAGGATTTGTTCTTGAATTGTGAAAGCTCTGTTGATTTCTTTCATTTATAAAAAGCTGATTATTTTCGAGTGAGTTACAATTGATAGGGCTTTGTTTTGGTTATTCTGATGAAACTTTTTGTTTGTACCAGATTAAAGTGGCAATTTACAATTACCAGCTGTTCAGACATGTGGATCTTCCAGGGTGGAAACTAAGCTGGACATGGCCGGGGAATGAGGTAATCTGGTCCATTGCCGGAGCCGAAGCTTCTGAGCAAGGAAACTGCTCTGCATTCAAAGGGGGTGATCTGCCCCACTGCTGTGAAAAGGAGCCTGTAATTCTTGATCTTCTTCCCGGGGCCGATTATAATAAGCAAGTTCAAAACTGTTGTAGAGGAGGTGTTCTTTCATCCATTACACAAGATCCTGCAAATTACCTATCTGCTTTCCAGATGACCATCGGAAAAGGCGGAACTGGTGATGATGATGGTAAGGATAAGTTTATGGCGAAATTCCCCGGAAACTTTAGCCTTGGAGTTCCTGGCTATACTTGCGGGGATGCTCGCGTGGTGCCCCCTACCAAGTTCACTGAGGATGGCGGGCGAAGATGGAGTCAAGTTCTAGGTAACTATCTACACTTGTCTTAGTTCTTCATTTAGTCCTATTGTTAATATTTTTCTCTACATTTAGTTTTCACTTTAGTTTGGTGGTAGGGTTTTAGGCATCTGTAGTTCTGAGTTTGAGAAATTGGTTGGAAATGTGGATGTTTTGCAGGTACTTGGAACATTACTTGTTCATACTCGCAGTTTAAGGCAGCACCTTCACCGTCGTGCTGTGTGTCCTTATCGACTTTCTACAATGACACCATCATTCCATGCCCTAAATGCAGTTGTGCTTGTCAAGGACAGATGGGATCAAAATGTTTGAAGTGAGTTGTGACACTTTTGATATGTATATAGTATAGATATTTGATGTTGTATGAGTGTTATGATTGATCTGTTGTCAACTTTTATCTTTGTAGCGACGGAGATCTACCTCCTGTTTTGCAGCTAGCGCCACACGAAGAAATAAAGCCTGTGGTCCATTGTTCTCACCATATGTGCCCCGTAAAGATACACTGGCATGTGAAGTTAAACTACCGGGAGTACTGGAGGGTGAAGGTCACGATTACAAACCTTAACTATGTTAAGAACTACAGCGATTGGAACTTGGTGGTTATGCATCCCAACTTGAGTAACCTTACTCAGGTTTTCAGCTTCAACTACCAACCACTTCATCCATATGGAAATATCAGTAAGTTTGTTTCATCGAACTCCTCCTTTTGAGCTAGTGATGATTTATGAAGTGGGAATTTTAACATGTAAGCTCTGATTATCAGATGACACTGGACTTTTCTACGGGCTTCCGTTCTACAACGAGATGCTCCTCCAATATGGGAAGACTGGAAATGTTCAATCTGAGCTCTTACTTAAGAAAAGTCCCGGGGAGTTCACATTTAACGACGGATGGGCTTTTCCTAGAAGAATTTCATTCAATGGAGAAGAGTGTGTGATGCCTCCGCCTGATGATTACCCCAGCATTCCCAAAAGGCATCTTAGCAGCGCATCAACAGCTTTACCAATCTCCCTAGCTGTTATGTTGCCATTCATTGTACTTTTATTGGCTTTATGAGAGGTTTGTGAAGCATATGGGGATTAAATTGGAAGAAATCGGGCTTCTTCTTCAGGTTTGGTTCAGGTTAGGTTCTTTAGGCCAATGATTCATTCATGTAAAGACGCGACTTGTAGAGAAATGGTGTTGTGGATTATGAATTTTGTAATGCACTAGCATGTTGAAGAGGCTAAAAGATGTGCCATCAAATATATGTATCTATGTTTCTTGCATTGAAGAACAATTCAGAACCAAATTCTTGCACAAATTGGCAGTCCAGACGTTATTACCAGAAAACTAAACTTTAGATTCCCAAGTTCTTAAACTACAACTCTCTAACTAGACTTTAGATTCCCAGTTCTTAAACTACAACTCTCATTCCTTCCGGCCACATAGAAAGCAAGGCTACAAGGATTTGGTATTTGAAACAAAGTTCAATACCGTTTTTTTTAAACAATTCAATACTGTTCTTGAATTCAACTTTCATATTGATGTTCTTGAACAAATTTCTTGTGAGTGAATCATAGGGCCCTTAGGGACTACCATTTTTCATACAGTTCAGTAGATGACTTTTGATAGTAATTACGTATAACATATTTTGAAAAACAATGATGGGAACATAGCAATGAAACATGCCTGCTGCCAGCCAAAATAATTGGTATTCTCACCATCAAGTCAATAACTTAAATGTCAAAACGCTAAAGATAATCCATGAAAACAAAACATTCGATACTGAAATCCATTACAAAATAAACTAAGGTTTTGCAACTACATGCAACCACTACATACTGATATAATGAAAGATGAAGAACGCAGCATGATGTGTTTAGTGAGACTTCACGTACTCCTGAACAATGTTGAGGCCTTCAGACTCTTCTCCATAGTCCTGCAAAATAATCATCAACAATTTGTTATGTTTTTTCCCTTGCACAAAATTCAAATGAATAATACATTGAACCAGATCCAAAGAAAGGTGCAAGAAAGAAAAATTGACAATGACTGCTCAGATATTTACCTTCACAACAACACAGCTGCATCCAACCACCTTCCTAGCAGTACCATCCTCATCAAACTTGCAGAGCTAAGAAATCAACCAAGGAGAAACAATTCATTAATGTGACTAACTATAGACATGCTATTGAAACTTAACAACATAAGGGACAATACTTACTCCAGCCCATTCGCCAAGAGTCTTGCCGCTAGGAACTGTGATCAAACTGACATTGTGATCAGCACAGAGAGCCTTCACAAGCTTGACATAGTCTGGCTGGTCGCAGTCCTCTGCCAAGACACAGAGCTGGGCAGCATGCTTCTCAATGACCTTAGCAGCTTCATGGAGTCCACGAGAAAGTCCTCCATGAGCCTTGGATTTCTTCAAAACCAACTGCAGAGCAGACATGATGTCCATGGGTTCTCCAAGAGCTGGAGCTGCGACAGCAGCAGCAGCAGCGGGAACAGCAGCAACTTCTTCTCTGTTGCAACAAATGACAAGTATCACTCAGTAAACCAACTTCCATTCAAATCATCACATGAGGATGTAACATATGAATGCAAAATTATCTGAATGACAGTAACAGGTTATGAAGCAACTGTCATGTAACCAAGATGATGCAGGAGAAAACTAAATAAGCCCTATCATACATTAAGTCAGGTCTAGCAATAAGCACCCTCTATATCAATCAATAGACATCAACTATAGCTGCAAACTATCATCCATATATGTGTAATAAATCAAGTTTCTGACGGCTCATCATTACATAGAACAAACACAACAGATGACAAACGCATGCTTGACAAAAAGGCTAATCATACTAATAACCAAATCAGCTCAAAATCCAGAACAACAGAGAAACAAACAGATCCAAAAGCAAGATCAGAAAATCTAAACAACGATAGCATAACGGATGAGAAACGTACCCTGACATTGTCGCTTAACCGATTGCAAACTGAAAGTCCTCTTGTCCTGTGAAAAGAATTCGAGCAAGAACGAATTAAGAGGCTTCAACAAAGATCGCAACACGAAAGAAACCCTATGGTATGATGGAGTAGAAGTAATGAATACCTTAGATTTCAGAGAGCGGCGGCTGCGAATGACTTGTTGTGTATGTAGGGTTCTGAGGGAGGGTTTAGTGCTTTATATATATAGGTCGAAGCAATTTAATTTTGGTATTTGTGCCCAAGCCCTCGATTTTAGCTGGTTTTATAAATAGTCACTCAATTTATTCAAAGTGCCTTACACCAAAAGAAAACATCATACAGTATTTTGGTCATACAGTATATGGAATATGATGCAAATGACATCGTGAATGAATCCCATTCTTTATAATTGATTCTTGTTAGGCCCTGTTTGTTAGATCTTATTTCTTGATGGTACTGAATTGAACTGAACTGAAGTAAAATTGATGTACTGTATTGAAAAATGGAATCAGCATGACTGAATTAACCCGAATTTCATCAAATTACATTGAACTGAATTGAACTGAACTGAACTGATCTACAGATAAGATCTAGCAAACAGGGCCTTAATCTAAATTACCTTTCTTTATTTATTTTTTGACAATAAAATTACCATTCTTAAATATAATTGCTGAATACACTTATCAATTTTAAATTTTGTCTAATATTCATAAAAATACTACACCAATGTTCATTAAAAAAATCTAAAAATTGTACACTTTGCATAACAGTTTTTTAGTAACAAAAGTCTACATATAATAGAAACAAAAACTACTATTACCTATTCTTAATGGATTAATGTGTATAAAAAACACAACATCAATCTAAACTAGGTTGATTATATGTTAAGTTTTCAATCTAAACGATGAAATTTTTTTATCAAAACGATGAAGTGTATATGTATATGAGTTGTGATATAATTAGTTTATCTATATTACAATGTTTTGTATTGAGATTTGAGTCTAGAATCATGTGATTCAAACGTGGTTATTTACATTGTCATTTTGCCAAACACTCAATCCAAAACTATATAACATTTGAAAGAGTGAATGATATGCCACATCTGAACGTCAAATATTCAAATTATTATAATAGATTACTTTGTATACTTATACAAATATTGTAAGTATAATTGAAAAAATTACTAAAATAGAGTATTTTATGTGGAACATGTGAATTAACATAAAATTTAGATAGTATTATAAATTTATAATCATTTATTCATATTAGGATTGTCTAATGATGCAATCTAATAATTCTCGATAACTAAAACAACTTGTAAGGCACAAATTTATTCTGAGAGTGATGACATTTCATGGTCAGAAAATAATTGGGGGATAAAGCAATCGAAGTGAGTAAAAAATAAAGAATAAAAGGACAATTTAAAAGTCTCCATTCGGATGTAATTATAGAAACATTCAAGGACGACATACTGTAAATACCAAAAGGAATGTGGATCAATACGCAATAGCGTTTTTTCCCCCTACCCACCATAGGTCCATAACCAAAACCAAAGCCCAAGAAACTAACAGTACGCTGCGTTTCATTTCAATGGCCGGTGAATCATCATCGTCGGCGGCGGCGACGGCGATGTCGACGTTGACGGAGGAGGAGATAACTTTGACGGTGAAGTGGAGCGGCAAGGAGTACACTGTGAGAGTTTGCGGAGACGATTCGGTTGCAGAGCTGAAGAGGCGCATATGCGAAGTTACGAGCGTGCTCCCCAAGCGCCAAAAGCTTCTCTACCCAAAGGTGGGGCCTAAGCTCGCCGATGACTCCACTCTCCTCTCGCAGCTCCCCCTCAAATCCTCTCTCAAAATGACCATGATCGGGTTTGCACTTAAAAAACTTTTAGGTTTTTGAAGTTCGTAGTTATTTCTCTGAATTCAAGGTTTCATTTGATGCCCTAGAATGTCTAGATTTTTTTGTTTTGTTTTGTTCAAGCATATTTTCAGCAGGACTAAAAATTTATGAAAAGTTAATATGTATACATAGATCCCTAGATGATAGTACTACTGTCTATCTTTCCATCAATGATAATATATGATGTAAGTTTGTAAATTGTATGTATATTTGCTTTTTAAGTTTGGGGTTTTCACTAAGTTTGGGATGCGGAAAAAGTACAGTTAGCAATGATGTGATTATATGTCATTGACCTAACTGAATGCAAGAGTTATAATGCATATGCCACCTCTGGGATCAATTTGGTTCTACTTGTACATTGAATGCATATGCTTGTTGTCTATGTAAAATCTAATGTGTTTGCTGTTGACCAAGTCACGTACCTAAACTCTGGTCAATTTGTTGTGACTCGCAGTTCTTTAGAATTGAAATTTAGTGGACAGGGAAAATGTTAATGTGAATGATGTGTGTAATTGCTTGTTTCAATTCTGCTTGGTTTGCAGAACCGTGGAAACTGACCTAGTTTTGGATCAAGTGGATGCCCCGGAGATCATGGATGATTTTGATTTTGAGAACAAAGAATTCGTGGATATCCCTTATAAAGAAGCCAATAAGCAGAAACTTAGACGCCGCCTTGAGTACTACAAGGTATCTTGCTTCTTTCTTAGTGTCTAAGTGCTTTTTTCTAAAATACAAGGTTAGAAATCCTGTTTGTGTACGTGCATTCTTACTCTTATGAATTGCCATGTTAGTTCTCTTGTACCTTTTCTCCATTATTTATGCAGAGTTCTCCTCAAATTTTATGAGCTTGCTGAGCTATTCATTTGTCTAGGGTCGATTTTCTCTGTTGTGCAAGTTATAATTAATTTGGAGGGAAAATTTCTCTCTTTTCCTTTTACCGGAAAATTATCACTCATACTTAATACCCTATATTTTCCTTACAGAAAGATCCTTTTTCCATACATCTATTTTCTATATTATTAACTGATTTATTAATTAGATTGTTTTTGCATTTGTTGACTTTGACTACTAATTTCTGGAGTCACATGTCTTGTTTCTTAATTTCGACTAGTGTCTAATATCCATTATAGCATTCTTGCTTTCTTAGTATGTGACTTTTGATAGAACTGTTACTGAATTCAGATTGAGCTTCGTAACCCATGCCGAAAAGGCAAAAAACTGCTTGTTCTGGATATTGACTACACCCTGTTTGATCACCGGTCAGCAGCTGAGAACCCTTCGGAGCTGATGAGACCTTGTAAGTGATTTGTTATTCCATGTTTCCCTCTTCACCTATGATTTGCATATAGTAGTTCTTCATTACTCACTCGATATTGTGTTTTGCAGATCTTCATGAATTTCTGTCTGCTGTCTATTCAGAGTATGATATCATCATATGGTCTGCAACCAAGTAAGTTTCTATATAGTCTTCTCTTATACTAGTCTACAACCAAGCTCCAAAAGTTTAAATTAATGTTACTGTATACTAAATGTTCTAAGGCACAATAGTGGTGTCTTTTCTAGAGAACCAGTATCTTTTGTATTTGAGGGTTGTTTGTGTGTATGCTGATCACCTAATGTTATCGACACCACTTTTTTGGTTATGACTAGAATTTACATTAGCCTATACCCTTACGTGCAGCATGAAATGGATTGAATTGAAGATGGGGCAGCTAGGTGTACTCAACCATCCAAACTACAAAATTACCGCAATGATGGATCATTCAGCAATGATTTCAGTTCTATCAGATGTGCGTGGAGTTTTTGACTGCAAACCACTTGGCTTGATCTGGGGGCTGTTTCCTGAGGTTTGCATACCTTCTTTTCTGCCCTGCTTTATCTATCTATGCCTATATGCATGATTGCTGACACTTTGACACCTTTCTTCACAGTTCTACAATTCGAAAAACACCATCATGTTTGATGACCTGAGACGAAACTTTGCAATGAACCCTCAAAATGGCCTGCCCATAAAGCCGTTCAAAAATGCTCACTCTAGCCGTGACAGTGACCGGGAGCTCTTGAAGCTCACTCAGTACTTGCTTGATATAGCAGAACTCGAGGACCTTAGCAGCCTCAATCATAGCAAGTGGGAGTCGTTTCATGTGGAGAGCGTCAAGAGAAGACGACATGAGTGATAGTTTAGTGGTTGTGTGATTGCATTCATTGCTTCCATTCTCTGAAGATTGGAGCTCTCATTTTGTTCATGAATGCAATAGACATAAATAGTGGTCTGGTTTCTTTCATTTCTGGACAACCTTTTATAACACTTTTAAAGGTAAGTGCATCTAGGCCTATTGGAGAAGATGCTGTAACCATATGAAGATCCTCAAGAAACCTTAGATAAAAATATAAGCCTTTTGCTCTGATGTATTTTGTAACTAGTGTTTCACGAAAAAAAATGAAGCAATTTTGAGGTTCAAAAATGTTTACACATTGATTAAAGATATTATAGACCAAAATGGCATATCACACCTTACAAAATCAACATAAAATTAAAGGAACAACACAATTGTATAAGTAATCAAAAAATGATAATAAAACACAACCGTCAACGGAGGTGCTAATCCAAGCAATGGAACATACAATAGTTTGTCTAAAATTAAAAATAATAATTCTGAAACTGTTACAATATAAATGATCAAATTCTTCAGAAAACCACCTCAGGTAAGTCAATGGCCAAATCGTTAATTTTGTGGCACAGACAACCAGGTGCACTAGAGGACTACAAGATTTAATGAACTTTCGAAAAAGCAAAAATAAACTAAGTTAAACAGCAGGATTATTACCGGATTATTCAATATTCCTGATGATACAAGGCGATGGCCTAAACCGTAAAAGCTGGAACATCATAATTAAGGGCGCTCCACTCGATTCTTCACCAAGGAGACTGCAATAAACACGCCACTGCCTGGGAAAAATTAGTTGACAACTGTCCACAGGCAATGCAGCAAAGGTCCTAACTAATGTACAGTCAAATGTTAACTTGGCGAGGAACATGATCACGAGCAGAACCAGTATTATCCTTCTGCTGTTTCAGAGAAAGGTTTGCGAGCTGTAAATCAAGATCCCTACTGCTTTGACGCTGAAGGCCAGCTACCTGATGCTGTGAATCAAAATCTTTACTGCCTCTGCGCTGATGACCAGAAGTTTGGTGTTTTTGAGCTTGTAATGACAGTGGCTGTGGCTGCTGCTGCTGCTGCTGGTATAAGGCTCGAAGTCTTCCTAGTTCTCTCTCCAGTACATCGTGTTCAACTACACAAGGCATTGACGATTGACAGCTTTAGTTACAGGAAATAAAAAACATGACTTCCTTTAGCCATCACAAAAATAGACTCACCATATTTGATAAGTTGCTCCTGAGCTAAACTTTCCAGTCGTTGTTTTAAAGCCTTATTCTCCATGCTCAGAATAATATGTTGCTGGTTGAGAAACTCGAGCTCAGCAGAAACCTCTACACCTTCTACCTGTAGTCAATGTAGTCAGACAGAAGACATGTTAACAACTTGTAGTGTTGTACTATTTCTTTCACATGTCTATTATACAAATAGCATATACTGATAGACATGCCTGTAGAGCTTGTACATTCCTTTCCAGCTCAGCTATGTACTGTAGCTTCCTAACCCGTGAACGCTGAGCAAACTGCCTGCAATTTTCATCATTACAAATCATAATAGTTAACAAGCTGTATAAAATTCAGACCACAAAGCAAGTTTTGAATCTTAAGTAAAGTTTCCCAGGTATTAGCACTACACGTTTATCTCAGATAACAAACAAAAAGTGTTGAGCATAGTTTAATACTTGGATGTTGAGCATAGCTCCAAGCCATTCCTTGATAATTACAAAATGGAGCAGAACATGGTGCGTATGCACAATAGTTGGAAACATCAAACCAAATGCAACTTTTATGCATCTTACTTGCAGGCATAACGAAAGGTGAACAAATCTAGTCACCATTTTAAATCCACCAACAAAAGCATGACCAACATACACTTTCATAGGCAAAACCAAATTCAAGTACTTGGATAAGTAAACTTACTGCTTTGCACGCTTGGTGTCCGTTTCACATGCAGAAGGCTTTCCATTAGAAGAGTCCTTTTTCTCAAAAGATCCTTTCGTATCCTGATGGCTGGAGTCACTGTCCTGCTTCTCGGAAGCAGTGGCAGGAAAAACATCAGATTCTTGCTGAGGACGATATGTTCCTGGGCCTTGAAGATTGTTTCCATGTGGGGGAATGCCACGGAGATGATGCATAGAGTTTGAAGATGCATCCCATGTCCGATTTCTATGTTTTGTGAAAGTATTGATCTCTGGTACAAAAGGACGCTGAGCATCTCTGAAATGGTCAAAGTCTTGAGGTCCCCAAGAGGATGCAGGCATCAGATGGTTGAACCTTATGTCATCTTGAGTCATAAAATCAAAGCTGGCAGCATTAGCTGCTTCAAGGTATGCAAAAGAGTCACTTGACGATCGCCTATGACCACCTCTACGTACTGGGGTTTCAGGCTCATTGAGGAGTTCATCCAACCAAGAAGGCTGTTCGTCTATCAGTAAGCTTTCAGAAGAAGTTCGTTGATGGTTTGGGTTCCCTTCCCAGGCTTTTGGCACACCTTTTTGTCCAATAACTGCACTTGGAACATAATCACCATATCCCGGGGCTGGGTTTGGAAATGGACTTTTGGGAGGCAAAAGAGAGTTCCTACCACCATACATCATGTTTCTCATGGCAGAAGTGCCCTTAGAACTAGACATAGACCAGCCACTACCAGCCCCTGCAAAGATATGATTTAAGGAAAATAAAATAAGGTAATACTAAGGCAATGACTGTAATTGAAGCAAAACCAATGAACACATAATACGCAAATTAAACACACATACACTTGCTATGCATACAAATTACTAGAAACTAAGAGGTAAACAGCAGCCACTAAACAAAAGAATCTACATTCATCTAAAATTGCATTCATTACAAGTGCCATCATAATTGCCATTTTAAGAAGAAAATCTACAGTATTTTTTAGAGATTATGAACAAATGAAACATACCAATCACAAAGGAAAAAATCCGGAAAAGTCAATCTGCATAATCATGGATTAAATTCTCATATCTCAAGCTAGAAAGGGAACGGCGAATCCGATTCAAGAGATCAAGTAGAAGTATTGACAAGTTCTTAGCCATATTCTAGATTTAGAACTGCATTATTGAACAGCTGCATGCTATTTCAAAACAGAAAAAACACCTTCAGGTTCTACTTTTTGTTGTAACATCCAACAATCAGCCATTTCCCTATTGGATTAACACAAGAAAACCCACAAAAGAGGCTCATCCAATGTTCTTGACCCCCTCTACTCAATCGTAACTCCCAACACTAAGCTGGAAAGATTCAAGCGTAGAAGGAGATTCAACAAAAATCCCATCTCAATAAAAATTGATTTCTTCAGAAACAAAAAGCTACAAACACAACGGCATTCTTATTTCTACCCTCTTTTCACCCATCTCCCAATCCAAGATCAACAAATAGAAATCACAACTATTTCTCCACACTTCCCCCATAACAATAGTTTTCCATAAGCACCAGATAATCAAATCAAACACCCAAATCAGAAAATAAAAACTACATCACATGCATTGGTGCGGAAGCAAAGGATTGGAGATAAAAGGGTACCTCAAATGCTGAGCTTATCTTCGTCCTCCGCAAAAAGAAGATCTTACGATCCGGAGATTGTCGGTGATTGTGTGTATAGGTGTTAGGGTTTGGTGTGTTGTGTTGTGTGAGGAAGCTCCACCGCGGGCGGTGTGTGTGTCAAATAGAGTTTGTCGTTGTTGGCGGACTGCGTTTGGTTGTGGGGAAAGGGAAGGCAACAGCAAAAGATTGAATATTGTTTGACAGCCTATTCTGACTTGTCTTTTTCCTAATTTTTTCCATCTTTTCTCGAGCTATTTACAATTTTACATCTCTCATCCCCTAATTTTTCATACTTTCTTCTTCTACTACTTCTTTAAGATCACAAACAAAACATTTATTTCTAGTATATTTCTCTTAAGTTTTTCCATAGATTGGTTAGTTCAATTCAGTTAAACTAAATATACTTAAATTTAATAGTACAATATATTTTAAAAAATTTAAGTTAAGTTCAGTTTAGATGGACTTATTTAGATTTCTTTGAATTCAACTAGTAGTGTATTTTTTTTTATAGAAAAATTCTATATAATTATTTGATTATTCATTTCTCTTATACAAGAAAGTTTCCTGTGAGATTGATCTCAATTAATATCAATGATAAATGTTGATATTCTCACTTTCAAACCTGACATTTTACATATTAAGCATGATCATTCAGTGTGTAATAGCTATTATTTTTATTTTCAGGTCTGATCTTCTCACTTTTAATAACGATCATTTACATAGTAAGCATGATCATTCAGTGAGATTAATCAAACCGAACTTAACTATAAAATTTTCTTCCGGAGAGCTTGCTCTTTCAAACTTATAAGTTTTTTTTTCTCTTTTCAACTATGTCTATTTCTTTTTGCGCTGAAATATGATTGATCGAATTTGTTTTGATATAAATAGGTTGTTGCTATATTATGATTGCTATTTCACATAACTATACGAGTCAATCTTTGATATTCAGTTACTATACTAATGCCTTGTTCTCGTAAGTTTATTGTTTTATAAACTCAAATGAACTGAACCGAATCTAATATGCGGCTAAACTCAAGAGGATATGGCACTTCGTTCCACCGAACTCATTTCTTCTGACTGAAATATGTTTAAATACACTAAAATTAAAATAAATTTAACTGAATACTTGAACAAAAGTATCGGAGTAATATTATATTAACATTAATTATTTAAAAAATCAGGTCGCATTCTATTAAATTTATTAAAACTAATCCAAACTTAAATGAATATTCCAAAAGATCCAATTTATGTATATATTCAAATACAATCTTATTTTTTCAGCAATACCAAACGTTACAACTACTAAGATTCAATTTATAAGTCCGAAGGAAAACTCAGGAGAAAACATCAATTTAATTTTGGTAATCTCCGTTTTTTTTTATCGGTGTAATCTCCATTTGACTTTTGCATAGATTCACAAAATATGTGAATTGTGGGGGTCTTCAAAACTTTTTTTGTCTAGTGGTTTTAGAGAGATTTTTTAAAAGAAATTGTGGCAAAATATAATTTAATTTTACAGTGTCAGAAAAGAATCACGTTTCCAAAAGTTGGGTTGGCAGGTCCAAAATCCAACTGGTCTCACTGTTCGTGTGCTAGTTTGCCAGAATTTTTACAGCTAATACCTCACAATTATATGATTATCAACTAATTATTCCTAATTAATCTTATTGGTGCCAATCTGTCTTCCAGATGATAACTTGGATATGGATGGAAAATTGATGCAAAAATGACATCTTACCATTTTTAAGCTAATTTTATCCCATCTAGGTACGTACTCGATTTGTTTTAACCATTCATCGTATTTATGGTAATTTCTGTAAATAGTAATTATTGTAAATGTGATACTATTTTAAGGAAAAAAAATGGTGATTTACGTAATGGAACAGCCATTAATATTTAATAAACATGGTATCACATATTGAAAAGGAAAGAAAATGTGCAGGCAGGCTGTCAAATGTTGATAGTAATTCGACTGGACCACGAACAAGTTGTTGAATTTTGAGTTGGATACCATATACTTCCAAAACACTGCTTTCGGTGCTATTCTAATTATATGGTCATTTTGGGTATATGACAACTTTAAAAAATCCAGTATATGATAACCTGGATATCAAATAAGGTTTTCAAATCTGGCCTCTGGGGAAGGGTAGATAGAGGCAAGTGGGATTCATTGTTTTTAATTTCAACAACAAATCCTCTTCCATAAAAGAAAAAAAATTCCTCTCATTTTTCGTCAAAGTTGACTTAACTACTGCAATAACCACATTTTGGATGGAATATTAGTTTATAAACTTGACAAAAACAATAAAACCTAAAGGAAAGTGTATTACAATGATAAAGAAAGGAAGTAAATACCCTCAAACAAACAATGAAAACAAACTGATGGTAACTTGATATTTGATAATACTAATCTTGGCAAAATGTAGTGTAAAAATGCAAACAAAAAGAGAGCAGAAGAGCAATATGAGATAATGCGTCGATAAATATCAAGTTTTTCACATTTTTGAGTACTGATCATCATGAACAATTTACTCATACTAAGAGAGTCTTGGTCACTAATAATGAAGAAATCTAGGATCCAAGCAGCTTCTTGTATCTTGCATATCCTAGAATCACAAAGAATACAATTATACAAAAAGCTGTCATACCAGCAACAATCGGCCAGAAGATCCCATCTATATCATAGAGGGTACAGGGGATGTTCATTCCAAATATACCAGCCAGTACCGTTTCTACAGAAACTGCAAATGAAGCAATGGTCAATGTCAACTGGAGCTGAATCAGCTCATTTCGCTGATTGTCAAGTTGGATGTTCACATAGTCCTCTGTGTCGTCTATGTACTCCCGAACCTGCCATTTCCAACATGTTCAAAAAGCTACATCGAAAATTTTTGTGACAAAATGCTTAACCATACCAAGAATCAATTGTACCATCAAATAACAGCAATTGTAAACCTATCATATTCACAGCCAACGAGTCAGACAGAAGTAGATACAACATTACAACTCAATTCAGAAGAGAGTGCCCGACAATTTAGAATGCACTGTTTCACATATCAAACCAAGAAACTTAGTTCGATTTAATTCAAGCAGAAGAAGTACCATGGCAACACAGAGAATAAATGTGCAAACATAAAGATCTAGTAAAATCCTCATTTTCAATGTGCCTAAATTGCAATGCTTATCAATGTGCTAACAACAAAGAATTTCATAGAGTACAGCAACATTACTAGGAAATTAAGAGCTTTAGGAAACATCTCCAGATAATTCGAACTCCCAAAAGGAAAATGAATGCACATTCAAGATAAATTACTCACAGAAAGAATTTTGTTGCGAGTGCCATCCAACTGCATGAAGTAAGCTTCAAGCAACATTTCCAAATCCTCTACATCGTGATCATTAGAATGGTGGATAGTAGTCAAACTTCCACTTGTTGCAGAATTAAGCCGTTGAAGATGAGGGACAATGCTATTTGATGCCATTGGTCCAAACAGTGCATCAGACTGCTGGTTCTGGATCCACTTCCTGGTTAAGTACAACTGAGCCATGTCTTCGTTGTCATCCAAAAGGTGCTCGATTTCATCTCGAACCTACAACCAAGGAATATTTAACCCTTCATGAATGCACACAAAGGAAAGAGTAGATAACTACTAGTATACTAGAAAAGAAGTCAACTAAGTGACACAAATAGGATTAGAACTCAATACCATGTCAAATAGTCAAATAATGTGCTTAAAATGCCACCTAGTCAATGCATCTAAAGTGATATAACAAGGGATCAAAAAAAAAAGTCTAAAATTAATCTAGAGTTCAGCAAGATACAGTAAAAATTAGTTAATGGATAACAGGGAAGCCTTAACAATCACCATAACAGCTGAAGTCAGATACAGAGCACTGAGAATTGAGATGACACAAGAAGTAAAGAATGAGAATAGACAAGACCGCCATCACAAGCTGTTTCATGTGGCCGTGGCATGAAAGAAAAGAAAATGACATTCTAATTAAGTAGTACATATTGTAGGTACCAATGTGAGATATTAGAAAACCATATCAGAAGGGAAAATAGCAGATTGCAGTCCATAATAAAGCATGGAACAACAAGATTTATCAACTACCCTTAGATGTGTAAAGGTAAGAGGATACAAATAGACAGACAGCATCTTATCTCAGACAATAACGTTCATGCTATGGCTGCCTTTTAAAGACAAAATAGAATAAATTCTATTTACTATCCACAACTGAAAATTGGAATGAATAAATATAGAGGTGGAGGTAGAAGATTTACAGGAAAAATTACTCTCATTTCTCAACATAAACATCATTCAAAGAATTACAACAACGAAATTGCAGGATTACAGAGAAAAACGATATACCTTTTGGACACGTGCAAGCAGTCGGGTAAGATTGCTTTTCAGACTTCGCACATGCTCAAGGTTCTTGGTGCTAACATTCACGGCTAGTTCATCGAGAATAGGATAGGCATCTCTTTCTAGTTCCAAAGCACCAGCATCCAGAAACGTACATACCACTTGCAAAGCTATCTCCAGAACCTGGAACTCAAATGGAAGCTCTGCACGCACACCTTCAACAGATTCAGGGACAGGCAACCAGTGGTGGGACATTGGAGACTGCATCTCCTCGTCTTGCTGAACAGCTGGACTAGTTCCATTATTCAAGGCGTGTATATAAGGAAGCTGTCGCCTGAGCTGATCCACAAACGGAAGAACCTCTTTCCGCAGAGGATCAAGCAACAGCACCTCCTCGGCCGTAACTATAGCCCTGATATACTCCAGATTGACTACCATGGCCTTATCCCTAGCTGCAGCATATACATACAAAAAACCTTAATAATGTCAAATTACAAACTGCATCATTCTTCTGTTTCATCATATAGCAAACAAAACACAAGTGAATCATTTTTCTATTCCACTATATATAGTTACACAAAATACAACTCAAACATTTTTCTATTTCATCATACACATAACTTGACAGTTGACATGCACACGTAGCACTAGCATAACAACAAAATGAATCATTACCGAGGATGCTGGAGGAATGGGAGAAGATAGGGCCGAGAATCCTCAGATCACGAGCAGGAATGGAAGCGCGCTTGATAATCACGCTCTTATCGCACTCGATGAGCTCCGACTGCCCCGTTCGGTCGAACCTCATCCAGAGCCTGGAGGCCCCGCCCGCCTTCTTCTTCCCAACCAGAGCCTTCCCACCAGTAGCAGTATTACTAGTACCGCCCCCGGCAATCCCCGCCGCCGCCGCCGTGGCCATGGCGAGAGCGCTGGTGGTGGCTTCGGCGGCGTCCGCAGGGCGGGGGAGTTGCGCCGCCGCAGCATTCTTCCTCCGCCGGAAGATCGATTCCCCTTTCTTCCCCATGGGGATATTCCCGGCGAGGATAGTGATTGTAAATGTAGAAATTAGGGTTGGAAGGGGGCTTCTACTGGTTCTGAAGCCTCGTTGTCGCCGGCGTCGGCGTCTTCCATAAAGTAGAAGAATAGAACAGAAGAATCTTCCCGACTCCGACACCGGGAGAGGCACAGCAATTTGATGCTTCCTTATTTATTGGCGTCCACTATTATTTCTGTTTTTTTTTTCCATTTAAATTTTTTACAGTTGCGTTGCGCGTTACGTATTATATGACACTACAGAAAAACCTTCCTGAGGTTAGTAGCATTATTGACTCACTCACACGGGAGTTGTTTATCTACATTTGTAATTTTTTCTTTTCATTTACCTTTTTGGACTCTTTTTTTTTTGGCACGTACTTGATTGAAATAATAATTATTTTTTGAAATTTTGATTAATCCACTCGTAATACTTTTTCAAAATTCTAGTAGCTAATTAGTATATACATTTATTTTACTCAATGATAAATTATGTGATAATTATTTGTGGAATTACGTCTGAACGCAAATAAAAATTACATATAATTATGAATTAGTATGAATTAATTGACTTAAGGAATATGATCACTTTTTTTATTGACTTTTGACTTTATATTTTGTCAAACAAGTTAATAAATGTATTTGATGATATGATTTGGTGAAACCAATTTTACCACCAAAATGGAAGTCACTAATAAAAGCTTTTGATTGTAGACAATTTTTTCCCCATATACTTTGTATAAAATATGTGACAACTATCCACACAACGAAATTTACAAAATCAAATCACATATTACTTACTTTCTCCGTCTCAGCCAAAACTACTTAGTTTGCTTTTCAAAGTCAAATTGAGGCGACTTTGACCATTAATTTCTATTAACATAGTATTTAAAGTTGATATAGTATATACATTTTTAGATTCATCATATCAATTTTCCAGAAAAATTTAAAACATAAAATTTAAGATATTCATGGTCAAAATCGACTCAGTTTGATTTTGAAAAATCAACTAAGACAAAGGAGTATATCAGAATCGGATCATAATTTCATCATTTTCATTATTACTGATATTTTGACTTAAAAAGGATTACTCCCTTTTAATATTTATATGTTTTTTTAACTGATAATTGAACCGGATTTGTTTCGATTCTGATAATTAATGGTGACTTAATTAGCCGAGACTCAGAAGAAGCAATATGTAGTTCAACTTGGAGCAGAAAGAAGAAGAAGAAAAAACTCCAAATTCTCAGAACCTATCATATGTTCACCAAAACGGCGAAACAGCATCCGTAATATCCTTTCATCTAGGAAGCCAATAATAGAAAAATGAGAACCCTAAGCCAATAATAAACACACACACACACACACACACACACACTAAAGCATGTAAGATGCTCTCAAGTGAAAGTGACTCATTTGCAATTGGACAAATCAATGATAACAACACCATGACATGTATGAGAGTCCTCTATGTAGAATTTAGATCAGTCAAGAACATTAAACAAGAAGCCAATTCAACTTCTTTACCATTTGCTATTTTCTGCATAGTTACGCCTCTAGGGCATCATCAATCAGCAGTCTCCTACAATCTACTGCACACTATATTATCCTAAGTATCTCATCACATTTACGATTTTTAAAGTGACTAGGCAAACATTCAACCTGCAGCTTTACACATCAAGAGGCAGCTTCATCCAACTTAAAGACACCAACTACCTTTACCGGAAAACGTTACCTGAAATTCCATTTCCCAGAGCCTCTAATTGAACCACTCACAGAGCAAGCAACAAAACTGCTCAATTAAGCTAAACCTTTTAGAATGAATCAGGAAGGCCAAGATTTCCCACATTTCATCACCATCAAAAGAATTGGGTATGAAACTGCCAGGCCAATTTACAACGACAATTTCTTCACTTTTCTTCAATAGAACCAATCAAGACCTCAGAACTAAACCTAATAAATTAGTAACTACAAATGCCTTTCATTAACAGCTCAGCCAAATGGGCACAGTGAGATTCACTCAAGGCTTCAGAAGAACTCTCTTGACAGCAGCAAACGATGAGTAGTGAAGCCTCATATGCAAATCCGGTGGGGTGTTACTAATGCCGATGATTAGTGTTTATAAGTGATGGATATATAACAAGACATGTTATATAGTGAAGGCAAAGGCACTTGGAAGCAGTTTCATATGTACAAACTGGTGACCTCCAAGGCAACAAGCAGATTTTCTTCTTGATCCTTCTAAGAAAGTATCTTGGGGATTGGGGTACTTGGTTAAGCCATTGTCAAAAGTCCACAGATCCACCATAGGTCACAAACCACTTTGGGAAAAACTCACGTCTGCATGTAGGACAGGAAAACACCTACATCAAAGAAATGACGATTTTATCAAATAGCTAGCATATATTTCAAGTCCTCAAAGAACACAACGTAAATGAGTAGAAGAAATTAGCAGGTAGTACAACAAGATAGAAATTATACACGAAAATATACGAAGCACAAAGCGCATTACTAGATAGACCTTCAGTCCTTGCAAAATATAAGAGCTATAGTAACACATAAGGATGATGAAGAGCATAGTAAATAAAATAGAACAGGATAGCACAGTTACCAATTCCAGGTAAAAAATTCACCACCACCATTTCTCTCTCTAACACAAAGTTCGAATCCACAACTTTTCCTATTATTACATTGCCAGGTATAAATTTCCTCAAGAAGACCATGACAAACAAATGTCAAGGTTTAAATTGATATATTTTTATTCAGCTGAACAATTTAGGATAGGCAGTGGTTGTTGAACAACTTTATACAAAGAGCTGCATCATTTTTCTCAATTTTTTTAACCATCCAACATGTGTTATACATCTAGATTGCAGAGAATTTGCAATTAAAGAGGACAGTAAAGTCATACAACAAACTCCTGCAATTAATGATGTTTACTTGATATCCATCTAGCTTCAAAACCTCGTAGTACTAAATATAATGTGTAGATTATTCAACTAACACCAAAGGAGTGGAAACATGTCATGGTACAACCACATCTGCAAGTAGCTATTACGGTTTGATTACATGCCTTGAAGTAAGAGGTCATCTATGGTGATTCTTTCTAATACCAGCACAAACTGCAAAACCTCAAGTAACTAAGACAAAGTATCAACAAAAACACATTTATTACTACCCAATAGACGAACATAAAATACATTTGAGTTGGAAAAGTGGTCAGGTAGTAGCAACTCTCAGTCATTATAACAATAAAGAAAAGAATAAATTAAAATAGAACGCAAGAAAAAACAAAATCGTAATTTCTATCCTGTAAAAGTGTCATAGAAGCTTTAATTCAGAATGCTCCACACAATTGAAAATACTTAAAGAAGGGTGGAAAGGATGTCATCTTCTTTAACATGGTAAACATGCATAACCACATAGACTATAAAGACAGTTCATTTCGGCCTTTCAAAGACATCAGCTATACTTTATTATGTAAACTTTTTTTTTTTTTTTGCAGTAGTGGAAAGTTCAAGACCGAAGCTGAATGCTGAAGTGGTTCTAGAAGCATCAAATATCAGTAAATAATGGGGCTAGTTACCAACCTGCTAGGCCTCAATAGATATTCTGTTATTTGTTTACATCAATCCTCAACAGTCTGAATGGATCTAGCTTCTTTTTGAAAAACTAAGGGATTCTATTACGCTCTTTAACATAACATCCAATTGACTCCTTTTGCCCATGTTTATTCCAAGGAGATCACCCTCAGGTTAAGAGCATCACATAAATGACTATAAAAAACTATATTATTTGCTCTAGAATGAAATATTAATGTGATACGATTATACTAAAAGTTGCACTTATAGCTTTACCTTGACAAATATTAGTCTCAACTCAAACCCAAAGACCAAGCCAAAGCAGGATTAAAAATACAAGCCCCTATCAGGGTGAAAATAAAATGGAAAATACAAATGGAAGGGCAAAACTAGTTTTTAAAGTAGAGCTTCAGTAATTGACCCATATCAATTTGACCCAAATAGGATTTAATGAACAAGACTAGAAACTAAAGATATATAGGACAGCAGAGCCAGAAAACTTCAACAGAATATTACCTTAAACACAGCCACAACTGACTATCCTCAAGTCAAAGGAAATTTAATGCGAGCTAAAGGAGAAATAAAATAAATTTAAACAATCACTTACCATTGGAGCAATATTACACCATTAGAATTTTAATAACTTTATGTTATTCAACCTGGTGTTTTATTTTATTCTGTTTTAAGACTTATTTCCTTCCGTGGCAGAAATCTTTACTATCAACAACGTTCCATTTTACACTTACAAACTACCATGTACACAACTACACTCTTGTAATGTACAGCTAAGATGTTGACTAGCATGTTGATAGCTCCTTGTTCGTTTGTGACTGGCTACCCACAATGTGCCAGAGGCCGAGAAGGACAGGCTTACCTAGCATGATTAAGAAAGACATCTCTAATTTGAACTAGATAAATATACACATAAGCATACAAGAACTCTTTACATAAGTAAATATGCCTTTATGATTAATATCTGAGTGGATCACTGATTGATTTGAGATTAAGGTGAATAACATATCTTTCTATTATTCTGTTTCAACAAATTACTCTAGCGTTAATATCACCCAATCATGTTGTATAGACAATGCAACTACATTAGGAAAGATATATTGGCTATCACTAATGAAATTAACACAATGGAAAGGTAAGATAGGAAGAAATGTGAGCAGACTACAAAAAGTTGTTCCACGCAATATTTAAAACAGATCCTTAATATACGAATGAGGAATTGTGACTTGTAAATTCTAAAGATTGCAACCTAATAGAAAATTTTGTATGTGTCAGTACTTATGAGTTATGACTCTATGAAAAGGTCATTATTTTATTTCTTATCATCTTCCTGTTGTTGTTATTGTGGATAAAAGCATTCAACCAGACAAACATGGATAAACAATAACTATCTTACAGGTTTTTACACTAGGAGAATGTGAAGTGGCTTTCTTCAATCCGCTTCTAGAATGGGGCATAATAGTAACATTATGATTGTGATATATTTTCTTTCCTATGCCTCTTTTTGATTTGAATCAGATGCGCAATTATTTTGTTGCAGTATCAGAAACATGTCAAATAAAGTAACAAAAGAAATATTCCAAATGCATTCATCACCTCAAAGTGAATATCCATGGGCTAAAAGGACTCCTGTGGCTTCCAACGCAAATTACTTCAAAGATACCCCCACTCCCACCCCCAGTAAGTAAGGAGTAATAAAAATAAACCGGCAAATAAATTAAGGGTTAAAGAGAGGGCACTCTAATTTTTGTTCATTTCACAAAGATTCAAAGTTTTGACACTGATAACAGTTGCTGAAAGAGTGAAAATAACTCCACCCTCACAGAAATAACCTAGTTGGGTGTCTAATGTACCACCTATTATTTAACTAATAGTTTCATTACCAACATTAAGTAAACATCCAAGCTCATGTTTTGAACATTAATACATTACACCAAAGTTCAAACTACCACGGAAAAGCATAAGGACCAAAGAGTCTCATTATATTTAGCTTAATGGTAAACTATCTCCATGCCCAATCACCTTGGAGAATTGCAGCTTCCAGAATCTTTCCTTCTTATCAAACAGAAGTTTAGACAGATATACTTAGCTTCATCAAGCCAGCAAGGTGGATTAAAGCCTACAGAAAAGCCAGAAAGAAGCAAAAATGAACAGCCATATCTTATAGGAAAACAAATAGGATCGTCCATATAACCGATTAGTAAATATCACAACTGTACTTAATGACTGAAAAAAAGATAAAAAAGATATCTAACCATTGAGCAGCATCATTAAGGAACTGAGAAAAGCAAGCAACCATTCTCCCAACGAAGTCTGATTTCCCTTCCAACATGTAGTCTCTTCCCTCTAACAATTTTCCCCCATTTTCCAATAAGATTGTAATAACTACCCCTCCATTTCAGTTTCATCAAATATAGATCACCAGTGTCTTCATCCCGAGCATTAACATTTATCTGATGCTCATTCCTTATCTGCTCACGAGCCTGATTTGTCCAGTAAAAAAGAATATTATCCTCAACAGCTTTTCCAGGTAAAGTGAGGAATGGGTGATTAGTATCCACATCAGACGACGTGAGTGCTTTCTTAATTGGCCAAGCATCTAGTCCAGAGGCTGAAGCAACATAACGCTCCTGAGGAACAGAGAAGTAGAGGCATTCATTCATCCAGCGCAAATTTATCTCTTTTCCAACACCCAGTCCTTTCTGCCGAATAATCGTTCCCCACTTTCCAATCAAGTTATAATAGTTACCCCTCCACTTTAATTTCATCAGGTAAATCTCACCAGTATCATAATCTCGAGCATTGACATTTACCTGCTCTTCCCTTCTCAGCAGTTCTCGTTGTTCCTGAGTCCAGTTAAGCAGAATATGGTCTTCAACCAATCGGCGGGGCAATGGAAGAAACGGATGATTGGTGTCTACATCAGACAACGTTAGGACCTTCTTAATAGGCCATTGATCATGTACTGGAGCAGCTACTAGTGCTAGTGATGGTGTTGCAATCGTCCGAGTGGGGTTAATTGTAACAACCTGCTGTTGAGGAACTGAAAAGTGCAAACACCCATTATACCAGCGAATATAAATGTCTTGACCGACATCTAGTCCCTTCCCGCGAATGACTTTTCCCCATTTGCCAATCAGATTATAGTAACTCCCACGCCACTTCAACTTCATCAGGTACATTTCCCCAGTGTCATCATCCCGTGCATTGAAATCAACTTGGCCTACTGCCCTCAGTTGATCCTGTTGCGGCTGTGCCATGTACACTACAATATGATTATCAACTTGCTGCCTGGACAATGTGAGAAATGGATGAGTGATATCAACATCTGACAATGTAAGAGCTTTTCTGATAGGCCATTGTGGCTCTTGCACTGGTGGGGGAACAGCAAGTGTGTTATAGTACGATGACCGCTTCATGGTGAACAACCTATACATAGAAAAATAGCAAAATGAATGAAAGAGACTTACATGCAGAGAAAATGACCAAAGCCTTTTAGGCCAATATACTAGAACTAAAGTATTTCATTTAAATGCTAATGAGCGCATCACCTTCACCAAAAATGCAAATAAACGTGCTCGAAAACAACTATGAGATACAAATTAACGCGCATCAGGCCTTAAAACAGAAATAAATCCCCAAAAACAAATCGCATTCAAATAATTGTTGTAGCTCAAACTCAACTTATCCCAGGACGGAAAGATCATAATTAAAATCACAACACAAACAACATTCTTCAAACCCCTAACCTAATTTAGTTCCACAAACAACATTAGCATTAGTTCCATAAACAACATTTATGAATCCAAAAAATAAAATAATAACCACTAGCCACCAATTTTTGGACTTCACACCCCAGACACTGGTTCAACAACTAAAACCCTAACCCAATAAGCTGACATCTAAGTTTACGCATCCAATCAAACAACATCAGAGTAACATCCAGACTCCAGAATTCACATTCAATAAGTTAACATCTATTTTCAGAATTCACAATCTGACTCCGGTTTAGCAAGCAAAACCCTAACCTAATAGGCTGACATCTAATAAAAAACAAAAGAGTAAAATCACATGAACAGTACAACTCAACAGAACAGTAAGGTCAGAGTACACAAATAGCAAATTCCTCAAAGCCACTAGCCTAACAAGCATTAATTCCTTAATCAACAACATTCTATCCAAGCTTATGCATCCAAAAAAAGAAGAAGCAAACAACACCAGCCTACCGTTTTCAGAATTCACATCCAGATTACAATTCAGCTAGCAAAGCCCTAACCCAATCAGTTCCCTATTAAGCATACACGCCCAACCAAACAACAAAACAGTAAAAAATCACACGAACGGCAAAGCTCAGCAAAACAACAAGGCTCAAAAAACACACTCACCAGAGAGGGATAGAGAGAGAAACCCCTACAAACACCAAATCCTCCAAAAGAGCCTGCAAAAAAGGAAATGATAAGAAAAATCAGTCGCTTAAACACCTCAAACCCACAGCCACACACCAAAAAAAAGGTGAATCGAGCTCACCCTTGACTTCGATCAAGGCAGGCAACCGATCGCGAGTTATACAACAACAGAGGACGCAGAGCAAAGCCCTAGATTAGATCCTACGGCGAGAGAGTACAGAAGCAGGGGAATTGAAGGGGGGTATAAATGATATATATCTATATCTATATATAGGACTTGAGAAGTTAGGTGAAGAAGAAAAGGGGCGGAGGAGAGCGGCGGCGAAGGTGTGGGCGGTTATGGAATCAGGGAAGATGAGCAACACATTTTCTGAGGGAGGACAACGTACATGTGATGTGGTGGAGGAGAGGAAGAAGACGATATAAAACGAGGAGGAGGAAGAGTCTTCTCATGTTTTTGGGCGCATTTCAACAACACGTATTTGGTATGTTTTCTCCCCACCTTCTTTCCTTTTACTACTTAACCAAGTAAGGGGTGGTGTGGTGGTGGGGAAGATAGGGGTTGTTGGGGTTGGGGTTGGGGTTGGGCTGCTCATTTAATTAATCCGTTAGATTACTAGCATCATATTTACTTCTGGTTCTACTATTTTCTATTACAGTTAAGGTCTCTGACGTTTATGCCCCTCGCTTTGAACAAATATGTCACGTTAAATTTCCGTATTTAGAAATTGTAGAATGATCTCTCATTATCTTGATGATGTTTGCATCAATTCGAAATGGTAGAATGGTCTTTGGCCGGTTTTGAAAAGTTGGTTGGTCGTGTATATGTATTTAAAACTTATAACTGATGGATGGATATTTTTTCTATTTTCTTCTAACCTGAATATCGAATGTAATGGAAATCTCATTGCGTCAATTTAATGCCATTCTTTGTAATTCTTAGTGGAGGTAAACCAAATTTATTAAGTGTAATATCAATGGAGAAAATGAAATTAGTGAAATCTGCTAAAAATTTAAGTTTGTTTTGCAAACAATTGCATGATTATGATAATCGTTTTGAGTTGACCAAACTTAAAAGATATACTTGCTAGGAATGGAAAGCTATTGTGATTACTAATGAGTCATTCAGTGTTCTAATTTTATTAAGGATTTATGTTTTTTTTTATTAAAAAATTGCTTGAAAGTTCTCCATTTTACAAATATCTTCTAGCAAACTCATAAGTATATATGTGCTTGTGAGTGTTTAAAAATTTCAAACTAATGTATCGAGTAAAATGTGGGAGTTCAATATGGTGTAAGTATTATTCGACACATTCAAATTATTATGTTGTGGATACCTAATAACAAGAACATAAGTGCTTTTCTTAAACACAAACTTATGTATAACCATTACGTACTTTCAAACTAATTAATTACTAGTTTGGTTAATGATATTGAAATTAGTGTTTCAAACATTCCCTTGAAATTATATTTCAAAATGAGAGCTTATTCTAATATGAGGAATCATTTACGACAACTGATACTGTCGATACTATTTGAGAAACCTAGTAATTATATATTGAGAGAATTTTATAAAGGCTCATAACGTTTTTCAAAGTACCATTTTGGTCCCTTATCGAATTTTAATGTCAAAATGGCCAACTAACCTTCAGTTTTTACTTCATTGAGGCCCCCTTAATTGTCGATATCATTTGATCAACCTAGTAATTATTTTAACACAATATCGACAATTTTAATGTTTTATTTAGAAAGATAGTTTATCCGCTTAGAGAAACCATTATAACAATCAATATATGACTAAGTCATGTGGATCTTACACCATATAAACTTACCTTAACCATCTTAAACCTCTCTACTTAGGGTTTGCATATCCTCTCAATCCAATGTATTATATTTTGAACAAAGTATAAAACTCTTGTTAATTTACAATGAAAGTTAATATCTTTGTTGCAATACTATATTTTATATATAAAAAAAGAATTTGTAATATTACATTTGAACATGTTATTCTTACGTTAGAATACGTGTAAGTTATATGTCAAAATTTTAAAATTTGTAACCATAGATAGATGTTATCCCAATAGTTTTATTAATATTTGATATCATTAAAGTATTAAATATAAATTAATTTTAGTTATAGGTTAGGGTTGGCCGTTCTTATGATTGTATGAAATATTACTAACTAGATGCACACAGCATGTTCCGCGATCAGTTATTTACATTTTTGATGCATTATTGTCGACATCTCTTTAATGCGTATTATAACTCTTTAATGTGTTATTGCACATCTTATCTATGGTAGCTATGCAAAATATTGCTCTAACATTGTCATTTGTCTTAGTGATGATTGTAGTATATTTTGAACATATGTATATATTTACTTATATGGGTGTAAAATACATTTGAAAATGTTTTGAAAATGTTTTGGACAAAAATCTCTTTCACAGTTCAGTATTTCAATCTTTGAAATAGTTAATAAGGGGTAAATGTGCGAGTTTGCCCTTATATTTTTCCTCTAAGGTGCAACCCAAACCTTCAAATTTTACAACCTCAATATTACCCTTTAATTTTTTTTATATAGTTTCAAGTTTGCCATGATTTTCCAAAGGCACAATTGTGCCCTTCAATTATTTATGAGCACAAAATTACCCCTTTGTTATAGGTTCAATTTCGCCCTTAAAAAACTTAACCTTTGTTCTCAAGAGCTTAATTTTCAAGAAAATTCAGTTTTATCTTATATTATTTAATTTAACTCAGCAATACAAATTTTATTTTTTCAATGCATTAATTTTCAACTTTATTAAGTTCACTTAATTCAATATAAAAAATTCAGAGTGTAAAAACTAAAACTACTCCTATAAGAATATATTGGTTGAACTAAAAAGTAATGTATTTAAAAAAAGAATTTTTATTTTAATCAAATCAGATTTTTGATGAATCAAAATTGAATTGATATGCAAATAAGTTCTAAAGTATAAGCCTAAGTTTTTTAGGACAAAATGCACCTATAACAAACATAAAAGGAAATGGTAATTTTCAAAAGGTAAAATTTTGAAATATAAAAAGTGGAAGAGTAAAATTAATCCTTACAGAAAAATTTATGATAAACTTGTACTAATAAATAGGGGTGTTCAAAAATACCCGACCCGCACTACCCGACCCGATACCCGAGAAACCCGAACGTTAATATCCGGGTATTTAGCAATAAATTCGGGTCGGGAACCCGACCCGATAATTATGCATTCAACAGGGTACGGGTACGGGTCTCAAAAATAGGTTTTTCCGGGTACCCGATAAAATATTATTTATTTTTAATAAATTAATAAAATTATTAAAATATAAAATAATATTTTCCTAAAATATTCCTAAAAAGTCTACAAATTTAAGGCGGATATGGTTTGACTGTGATTTTAGTTTGTAACTTTTATATTTTTTGGGTTTTATGCACTTTATGACAACAATTTGGTTTTTAAATTGGTTAAAAATATCAATATTTTTTGTGTAAAATTTACATAAACATGTATAAGGGTATCCGGTACCCGACCCGAACTATTCGGGTACCCGATAGTGCGGATAGTGCGGGTACCCGCACTTCCGGGTCGTACTCCGGGTTGCATTTTCAAATACCCGAAGATGCGGGTACCCGGTAGTGCGGGTACCCGAAAGTGCGGGTACCCGGTTATGAACACCCCTACTAATAAAAGAGTAAAATGGTAAGTTTAAGTTTTTATTTTTTTATTAATATTTTCTCTTGTAAATAGTTGTTAAATATTTGAAGGATAAAGTTGCATTCTTCAGAATAGTTTAAGGCTCTGCTTGTTAAACCTTATTTCTTGTTGAAATGAAATGAAAATTAATGTATTGAAAAAATAATTAGCAATGATTGAATTAACCCAATTTTTATTTAATTTCATTACTGATCTACGGCAGGAACTTACACTAGTTAAATATTGTAAGAATATCCTCGGAAGATTCATTTTTCCAAATCCTTAATGGCTCTTTCATTTTTTTATTCCCTCAAAAACAATTTTTTCTATCTAATTTTCTTATTCTCTCTGAACTCAATAAATATTTCCAGAAACCAATTCATTAAATTTATTTATATATTTTAAATCTTACAAGAATGGCTGAATGAATGTAGTATACCTCTCTATCTTTTTATCATATTTAATATGTAAAGATCAATCTTAAAAGTGAGAAGATCAGACATGAAAGTGAGAAGATCAACAATAATACACCTAATGATCATGCTTAATACTCCGTAGATTAAAAGTCAGGTTTAAATGTAAGAAGATCAACAGCTATCCCTAGTCTCAATTCTCTTTCGGAAAAAAAATCTTTCTTTTTAATGAATTTCACAAGGCATGCAATAAAAATAAATCATGTCTCCTTGTATTACAGTCGAGATGATGGCAAGCAGAAACAAGATTTAGCAGACAGTAATGTTATCATTCATCAAGCTACAACATGAAGAATTACTCTGCCCAACAAATGGACAACACCACTAGTAGTATGAAACACTGTACAAAAGCTTCCGGCGATGATGCCTCTCGAAGTTCGTGATAATGTCATCAACGGAGTCTTCCCAGGATTCAGCAGAGTCAAGCTGTAGACATATTAGTGCACATCAGAGCCATTTCCAAACAGCAAACACAACCAACATGGAACTGATGTAGCTCTAGCCAAGCAAATCCTAAGGTTCGGCAGTGTTGCCTTTTCAGAGAGAGAGAGACATGTAGGACTGTGTTACCAAATACTAGCACCAATCCTTGACGCTTAGACAAGGGTATGAGTATGACACCTGGACACTTTATTTTAGAGTCTCAATACAGTAAATTATTTATTATTTTGTAATAGGTGAGTGTCTGACACTTGAACATGTATCCTTGCTGAACATAAAACCCAGGTTACATAATGTAGGATTTATTATTACAAAGTTCCACCAAGAAAGAAACCTCAGATTCAAGCAAAAAGAATATAAACTAAGAGATTGCAAACTTCACAAGTCTCCACAACTAAAACAGCACCAAAAGGGGAATTCCTCGAACTGTAGTTAAATTTCTGTGCATTCTAAAATTATATTTCGGCAAGACATGAAACCAAGTAAGCTAATCAAACAAATTAGGCAGAACTGATGCTAATCAATAACAAGGAAAATATTTTGGTACCTATTTTCTCAACAATAAAAATCCTAAGAACCACACACATAAACTGTGAATCAAACAAAATAAGCAGAACAGATGCTAATCAATAACAAGGAAAATATTCTAACAACCACACATATGAATCAGCTGTTGCTACGAGAACTACAAAACCAGTGGAAGATGAAGTCACTTACTTCCTGGCACAAAAGCAGGGCAAGCTTGGCTCCAACAGCTGCTTCCTCATGATTATCCTTTACTTCCAGATTGATAACCAGAACAGGCTTCATATAAACATGACTTCTATTATGGAGATCTGACAACATAAAGAAATTAGAAAAATGTCAAACAGACTCCCAAATATAACATATAAAATCATCAAGTGAAAAAGGAAGCAAGAGTTCTAGTACACCAGATTCCAATGAAGTTCATGGAACTCACATTCTAAATCTTTATGAACCATCCTTCCTAGGATCTAATGCAGAAAATAAATGAAAGAATGATGCATAGGCATTGCACAAAAACTCACAATTGAAACAGGATACCAAAATGTGCAGCTGGAAACAACCAACCTTCAATAACCATGTCGAAAACTTTTTCTTCAAAAGAAACCACAATGTCGAAAGCACCATCAACAGCATTGTCCTGCCACCGCTGTGGCGCAGATTTAACAGCCAGATTCCTCTTCAGCATAGGCAATATCCCATTCCTCTTATACCTACACGAACCAATAGATACAGTGAAAAACTAAACCCTAATATCTGCCAAAGAAGTGAAAGAACAACAATTTTCAGCAATGACTGTAAACAAAATTTGGGTAAAAATGCAAATACGCACAACTCGGGGTCCTTGCGGCGGAGTTCGTCGAACATGAGCTTGTAAGGGGTGCCGAAGTCGTAGACGTTGGGTTCCCGGAGGGAAGGACCGGGGAGTTTGACGTGCTGACCAGTGCCGTAGGAGGAGACGTCGAAACCCTCCCTCTTGAGGAGCGCGTGGGATTCCATGCTCCGGTTCTGGTTCGACGAGCACACCATCGCGTACCGGTATTTCATCGCGCTTCCGATCTCCGGTGATGACCCAGGGGTTTTGGGGGTTTATCAATTATCAGTGCTTCCTCTGATTTGAATTTGCGATTTCAAAACTCAGTAGTATTTAAAATGGGAAATTAGTGATTTTAATCTCACTATTTCTGATTTAAATTAGTTTTGACAAACTCTTGGAAAAGTCCACACTTTTCCTAAGCTATCATGATATATTTATAACTTAATTTATATTATATTTCAAACTAAACATAATAATGAAACAAACATGCATGAATCAGAAATCTAATATTTTTCATAAAATTATATATTATTAGTAGTTTGAAAATATAATGCTCCAATTTAAATGTCTAATGTTTGACTTTTATTTTTTTTAAAGATTTTTATAGTAAAAAAAGGGTTATCTAGTTTAAGATTTGAATTGTCGGGTTTGAAATTTAATTGATGATTATTTGGTTATATTGGGAAAAAAAATATTCGAGAAGAATTAGAGAATAAAAGATATTATAAGTATTTTTGAAATAATGTGTTTCCCATTTAAATTTATTATATTATCATGTTGTTTACTACTTAAATTTATGAGTTTCTGATTCACTTGGGTAAAACATACCCAATTTTTTAGCTAAAACATACCCCATTTTTTAGGTAAAACATATACTTGTAGTTCCATAAATTTAGAAATAACAAGAGAACTTTAAGAAGCAGGAAAGTGAGAGCAGAAGGAAATAAATTAATCGGTCCAGCATTTTTTGGTAAAGGCATGAACACAAGGCTAAATTGCAGTTTGGTTCAGAATCTCTTTTGGTAAAGGATTTCACCCGACCCTGCCTATATAATGAGTAATGACCAAAATAATCAGAACCAGAGTGAGTTTAGCGAAGCAAGAAGTGATGTTCACATTCAAGAACAATCACCAGCCACTGGTGGATCGGAAGAACTTTCTGAAAGCCGCAATCGGTCACCGCTACGCTCTCGCCGCCGCACACCGCCACTATATGGCCGGCTTGTCCGATATCGGAGAATCCCTGAGTATATTCACCCATCACGCCGGTGAATTCACTGTGACATCTCCCTGTGCGTCGGACGTCGCGGCCTTGCTCGAGGTTCACAAGCCCTATCAGAAAAGCTCATTCTCAAAAACGCTGTCGAGGATAATGCTCCCGAGATCATCCACATTGGCGAGTTCAGTTGTCGGAGAAGGCCTGTCATCCACACTGGACCGGCTCTGTGTGTGGGAGAAGAACCTGTACGAGAATGTCAAGGCCGAGGAGAAGCTTAGGCTGGCATACAAACAAGAGCTTCAACTTTGCGAGCAAAATGATGATCATCTCAGTACACCACAGGCAAGTGCAGAGCTAAAACATTGCGCGAATCGAACCGATTTTGTCTCAACCTACATACATGAGCTGAGGGATGGGGTGCTGCAGGCAGAGCTGGAGGAGCTGAATCATGGAATGATTTCCATGTGGAAGTCCATGGTGTGCATTCACCAAAAGCAGTTGTTAGCTATCATGCCAATCATGGGAGAAATGGAAGCACTAGCTCGATCCTCGAGGCATGCTCGCGAACTTGAGATGAAGCTGAGGGCATGGCCTTCGAGGCTGAATGATTGGATTCGTGCGCAGAGATGCTTTGTTCAGTCATTGATCGGATGGCTCGTGCATTGCTTTGACTTTGAGCATCCACAGCCGCTTGGCGCTCCCCCGATATTTTCCATGTGCAATGGTTGGTTACAAGCCATTGATCATGTTTCGGATGGTGCTAGGCCATTGGCTGATGCAATGCGTGCTTTTGCGTCGAGCTTGCACGAGCTTTCGAAGAAGCAGGACGAGGAGCAGCGTCATAGAGTGACAGCTGGGGAGACGTGGAACCGGCTAAGAAGACTAGAATCGAAGAATGCTGGATTGAAGAATGGTGGCCTGAGGGGGGACTTGGTTGAGTTGTGGGAGAGATCAGCGGAGGAGAAGGCTAAGCACATGGATGCTGTTCAAATGTTGCAGAATGCAGCTTCAGCTAGTGTACGAGAAGGTTTGGTCCCAATTCTCAGGGCTTTAGAGTGTTTCTCTTTGGGAGCCTTGATGGTGCATGAGCAGATCAGTCGACGAAACCACTCTTGAGCATTCAGAGTTTGTCAAGAAATTGTGTAATATGATTCGATTTAGACTTGGATTGTAGTTGGTTTTGATACATTACGTTGCATATTTAGACTGTTTCCATGATTCCAATTTTACTTACACTGTTACACACGAGAGGATGAAATCTTAGAAGTTGAACAAACAGAAACTGGTTTGACAAAAAAAGTAGTAGTAAAAGAACATACAAAACAGACCAATAATCGTAAATAACACAGTTCAAAATCTGAAAATCTGAACTATCAGACAAACAAAAGGCTGAAGAAATGAAGTACATTTTGACTTTGAGAAGTCGAAAGCTGAAAAAAATAGTCACAAAAGTGAAAGCTGCATATCAATGAAGGCACAAATTTGTGTTTTCTGAAGCAATGTAGCACACCATACAAAAGGCTTTCACAAAAAGGCAACCACTAAATATGCAGAACTGAAAGACCGAACACAGTTTGTTTTTTTTTTTAAATCTACACAGCATAATGCAATCTGCAGCAGCAGCAGTTTAAGCAGAAGAAAGGGGGATCGGCTTCACAGCTCTTTGTATTCTCTGAAATGCAGTCCTCACACGCTCCTTGAGGCTCTCATTCTTACTTTCAACATCTCCACTCTGTTTATCAAGAACCGCCACATCGTCATCAACAGTTATCACGAGCTTCCCCTTCTCCCCCATTTTCACATCTCCAAACAGAGAGACAAGAAGTGAGTGCACGATCTTTTCAGCCTTCCCAGCATCTTCTTCTCCCTCTTCTTTTGTCACCAGGGGTTCAGATGAGTCCAGCACCACCTTGGATATCTCCCTGTTGGCATTCAGAACAAGAGCCACAACTGAGTCAGAAACCATGTCACTCACAGGATCTGCAAGCCACTGGAGTGAGATATGGTTTTCAGACTCCCGCTTTATAGTCACCCGATCATGGACTCTCAGAGTTGGAACTCCTGATTCTTCATCTGTTGAGGACTCCACACTCTCGTAAATCTGCTTCAGTCTGTGTTTGATCACAGCAAAGGCTCCTGAGTAGGGCACGGTGATTCTCTGTGTCACTTTAGCAGTGGATAGCTGGGTAAACACATGCAGATCCTCCGGTGCCATGACCTGGTACGAGAAGCCTTTCTTCACGAGTAAGCCACTAACAGTATCACCGACTTCAGGGATCTTTTCAGCCAGCTTCCCAATGGTTTTTGCCATTTTCTCGGAAGTGAAGTGCATTTCGACATTCTGGCAGTTCTTAGGGGTTAGGATTTTGGTATGTCCATCACTAAATTTAGTGACCAGCTTCTCCTTAAGCCTCCCCATCTCAGTAGCTTCACCATGAACAAGGATTATGTTAGGAGGCTTAAGCTGCGTCAAAAAATCACATGTCTGCTCAGAATCTGCATGAGCTGAGAATGAAATATACTCAACTTGCATGCGCAGAGGAGCTATCATCCCGCTCAGAAGTGTAACTTCCTTGGGTGAATTAATAATGGTCTTCGCCATAGACCCTTCCACTACATAACCTGGAATTACACACGCATTTTTCCCATCACTGCACCATTTCTCAAACAGCTGCCTTGAAAGACCGCTCTGAAGGCCACCAGGACTTGCCATCACAACACATGGTCCCACATCGTCGAAATTCTCAAGGCTTTTCAGAAAAGAGATGTGCCTGAAGTCAAAGGGCTCTGAAATGCTGGCCTGATTCCTGATCCGATCATTCATAGAATTCAGATAAGTCTGGTACACTTTCAGACACCTCTGGGCAAGAGGAGAAGCATAGTATATTTTGACATGGTGAAGCTCAGGATGGTTTGACCAATATTCCTCCAGTATCAAGAGCAGTTCTTGAGCTCGACCTAGAGCAAATGCAGGGATCAGGACTCGGCCACCTTGAGAAACAGTTTTGTTGATAACCTCAGTGAAGCGGCTCTCGCGCTTCTCCCGAGACTGATGAGTTTGGACTCCATATGTTGACTCAATTATGCACACATCTGGAGAGATATCTGGAGTTTCAGCAGCTCGCAGATGTCTATCCTCCTCCCTTGAGTAATCGCCTGTGTATAGGACTCGAATCCCAGCAATATCCACCATAAACATAGCAGCGCCAAGGACATGCCCTGCAGTATAGCACCAGAAGCGAATACCATTGACTTCCATAGTCTGATGGAAGTCAATAACCTAAAAAATAAAAAAGGTAAAACAGATCAGAGTCTTGACATAGTTATAAAATTCGGTAAGCTGTGAACTAAAATTGCAGGGAAAAAGAACAATCAAAAGCACAGTGGGAACAAGATATAACATCAGTAGTTTTCCTCCATTACAGAGATAAAAGGCCAAGGGGAGCTCTTTCCCTTTCATCAAATCTTAAATGCAAAAAAGAAGGATTGAGAGATGCAGCATTTATGATAAAAGTCACTTCATTCTGAGGTAGAGTTATACTAAAATAATACTACAATGTAATATGCTAAATTCTTCCTGTTCTAGAGACAGATGAGAAAACTATAAAACATCAGTAGTTCTTCTCCATTGCAGAGATAAAGGCCAAGGGAGCTATTTCCCTTTCATCAAATCTTAAAAGCAAAAAAGAAGGATTGAGAGAAGCAGCATTTATAATACAAGTCACTTCATTGAGGGAGAGTTATACTATAATAATACTACAGCGTAATATGCTAAATTCTTCCTGTCCTAGAGACAGATGAGAAGACAATAATGTACTCCAAAATATCTTTAAACAAAGACAACCAAACCATACATTTAAAAGACACCAACAACGACCTTTGAATCATTTATAGTTATTAATCAATCCAACCAGAACCCAGGGGAAAACAACAAGATCCAAAATCGATCCTCATCAATACATGATGCTTTCAAGAATATAGTCAATCCTATCAATCACTTTTGTACCCCAGACAAAGCACTTATGTTTTCAACAATCACGCGCTTTTACACCTCTATGTGTGACTGAAATATGTAGCAGAACATTTGCCACTTAATTCCAATTTACTAGATCGAAATGGTACAAATGAAGTTGAAGATTAGAAGAATATTGCCTCAACAGCCAACATAACAAAAAATACAAAACTTAATATGAAAATCAAACAGCTATAATGCCATTCATATGTGCGCCCGTGTATTTAGATAGGCAAATCGTCAGCCGTTGAACTAGTATCACTAAGAGCCACGAAACTAACCTCAATCTTCTTCATTGAGTTTTCTATATCCTTCTCAGAGTAAAGCATATCTTCCACCGAGACCTTGCTGACTTTGATATAGTCAGTCAAAAGTAACCTATAAATTGCTTTTGTTGCATGAGTCATGAACACTCGCCCTTTAAATGTCGTCTGAAAAATAAAGTAGCAGTAAAATCAGCTCAATGTTAAGACTCCACCTCTCACAACTCACAAGTGACAAAAGAAAAGCTCATTTAGCAAAATTGAACCTACCTTCTCGAAAAAGTAGGGCAGTGAAGCAGCATGATCCAAATGAAAGCTGTAAACAAAGACAACATTCCAGACAAAAGAATAAGCACTCATTCAGCTACAATTACATTCGAGCTCAAACTAAAAATTAAACATCTAAAAATCCTTACTGAGTAACTAGGACAACGTCAATCTTGGAAGGATCAATCTCGTCGAAGAAAGGCAGCGCCGCCATCCCGGTGTAGCCCGGGTGGATTCCACAATCAAACTGCCATAAAAAATCGGTAAGAAAGAAGACAACAAAACAAATGTAGCATCCAAAGGAAGGATATCATACCAGAACGGTTTTGCCCTTGTAAGTCATGTGAACGCAGGAGCGGCCGACTTCACTGCCGCCGCCGAGCGGGGTGACAATCATCCTGTCGTCATCCTTGTTGACGGAGGCGCTACCTTCGCGCTTCCTGGAGGACTGCGCGGAAGCCATTCTCTCCGTCGGAAGAGAAAGGAAAAAAAAAACAGTTCGTCGGAAGAAGAAAGATTGAGCGGGGATTTGCAGCTAAAGCCCTAACTGTTGGTGTTTTTGCCTCCACTGGACTAGGAATTGTGGAGTAGAAAAAAATAATCGACCACAGTGGGAGTCGAACCCACGACCTTCTGATCCGAAGTCAGACGCGCTAATCCACTGCGCTATGCGGTCAAGTTGTGCTAACGTTGTGCTGACATTTTATACAAACACATATTATATTAATTCATTTGTCAACTAAAAAAAATGGTTTAACTCCCTGTAAATAATTATTGTTTCTCTTCTTCTGTTGCATAAAGACTAAAGAGTCAGCTCTATAATGAGGCAATGCCCTGGCCCTGATCAACCCTTTCATGAGTTTTGAGTTAAAAATTAAATATTATATTTTCCGGGCTATAGTATAACATCATGTGTTCTTGCAAAATCAAACTGAAAATTCATTTTTTTCGAAGAATTTTTCAATCCCTAACTATGTCGGAGCATCTATAGTTTGGTCATAGTTAAGATAGTTCGGAGCATCTACATCAATTGTTTGGTTTCGGTCAGAAATGGGATAGTGGGCTTGAAGAACAATTTTGAGGTTGGCCATAAATTGGGCTTCTATATAGGCACATCAATATTTGGAACTCTGTGATTCGTGTTGACCCAAATTGTTTCAAGCCCCCAACAACAGTTCCCTTACCTCTGGATTGGGTGATCTCACATCGTGTTCGAGGATTTGGTTCGCTTAGTTGTGAGCTAAATTAAAAGTGATCGAATATGAATGAATGTGATCGATTTTGAGCGGAGGTGATCGATCCAAGCAAAGCTAAGCGGTTGATCATATCCGCCTTTCCTCAATCGAAGCGGAGTCGATTAACAGTGTCTCTTGCCGGCCTTTGTCGATGGACTTAATTAGAGCTTTTCACAAGGAAATATTCTACCAATTAGAAATTTTTTTTTTTGGAATCTCGAATTTCAATGGTTAGACCGAAGGTTTGGGCGGGCGGAGGTGAGGGATGATTTTCGATTTTCCGACGGTAAGGTTGCGGTCATAGGCGGATGTGAGATTTAGGTCACCGTTGGTAATGAATTTTGAGGTGATAAGGTGTGGGCCGACGTTGAAGGGGATCATTGGCAAGGTTGTGAATGCATGATAGCAAGGTGGTGGTGATATGGCAAGAAGGTGTTAGAAAATAAAAGATTAATATGGTGAATGTGTAGAGCATTTATATTATAACACCAAAATTTAATACTATAAATGTATTTACCCTATCTATGCTATATATAAAAGGGGAAACATGTCAAATTTATTGTGAAAGCGTCATGTGACCATTTCACAAAAATTCATATCTTTTATAGAAAAAATAAAAAAATAAATAAGGAATAATAAGTAAACTTATTTATGCACATTCTATATACATTTTATCTTCTTTTTAACTCTTCTTCTTTTAAATTTTTTTCTTTTTTTTTCCACTAGTCTTCACCTCTAATGCTCTATTATTGAGAAAAACAATCACAAAAAAAAAAAAAAAACAAACAATTAATGTTGAAAATGTATAAATACTATCAATTTAAATTAATACTAATATATTTTATTTACCACTAAAATTATTCCACGTCTGAAAATATTTATACAACATATAAATGAATGAAAGGTTTTGCTAGTATACAATCCAACCTATGGCCTGATGATCGGTACCTTGCATCAGTCTTACTCTTAGTCTTAGGTGTCGGCATCGGAAATTTTCCTAGTCATCAAACCATTTGTCACTTCTCCTTTTGTATTTGAGTTTGAGCTGTATAGTTGCTTTTTGTATTGCTACATGACATTCTTTTGGAAGCAGTTTTTTTATATTTTATTTTGATAACAAGCTTTATAAGTTATTTTCTTTCTCATTAACAACCACAATAAAGAAAGAGAAGGGGGAATAATCAGATAAGCATTACAACTTGAAAATGCCTAAGAAAAGAAACCAGAACAATGAAGATATGTTCATATACACAAGATTCCTCATTGAAAATTGAATTGAAGTTCAAGTCACAAGTTAAAACACATAACTCCTATTTCGACAAAGAAAGTAGAACACAGAATCGGCAAACTTTCTAAGGGCACACCATCCAAATTCTGGACCGCAACTTGTATATCTCAGCGAGAACTACTGCAAGATGACACTGTGCAAGTCGGATCTTCCCTGCAACAAATTGCATACGAAAATCAATACCATGAATTGAAACGTATGGAAGAAACATAGCCCCAATACAAACATAAAATATCAGGTATATAACTAACTTTAACAGCCAAGCTCTATAAGAATGTTCAGGATATACGTATCAAATGAATTGGAGCTCTATCCAAATAATGTAATGTTAAAAAGATATAAAGTGTGCCTTCACATATGGTCAACATTTGGAATTTCACAGAGAGAACAAGTAAAAGATGACACAGAAAGTTCACAGGAGAAAACATGCATCATAACCATCCTCATTACAAAATTCTAAAAGTTATGCACTTGTAATCGTCAACAAGAACAAAATGTTCACCTGGTCAAACTCTGCTCTACCCAAGTCTTGAGAACTTCTGATCTTCTGCAGGGTAAGTCTGCTGAGGTGGTGCATTCTGAGGGAAGTCATAGCTCTGCTGAGGGGCTGCCGCCCCCCTATGTGGGCCAGAGTACTGCTGAAATGAAGGACTCTTTGGTGTGTCAATATGATGCTCTGGTGGAGGATTTGGCGGATAGTTCTGCTGATTCGGCTGAGGTGGAAAATTTTGTGGATGGCCAAAGTTTTGCTGGTGAGGTGGAGAATGTTGGGGAGGGACTAAGTTTTGCTGGTGAGGTGACAAAGGTGGTGGAGGGCCAAAATGCTGATCCTGCTGCTGATGTGCCATATTTGGAGGAACAAAGTTTTGCTGCTGAGGAGGCACATTTTGTTGTCGAAAGTTCTGCTGCTGCTGATGCGGTATATTATGGGGAGGACCAAAGTTTTGCTGCTGAGGAGGCACATTTTGTTGTTGAAAGTTCTGCTGCTGCTGATGTGGTATATTATGGGGAGGACCAAAGTTCTGCTGCTGAGGAGGCACATTTGGTTGTCGAAAGTTCTGCTGCTGCTGATGTGGTAAATTATGGGGAGGACCAAAGTTCTGCTGCTGTTGATGTGGTATATTCTGGGGAGGACCAAAGTTCTGATGTGGTGGTGGGCCAAAATCCCTTCGTCCACGGTTATCATATCCCCCACGGTTATCATATCCCCGGTTGTTGTCGCGCCGGTTGTTATCGCGCCTCATATAATTTATTGGAGGTGGCATATGAATGATTTCTCCATTAATATACTTGTCCCCTGTAATAAAGTTTTTCCAATTACTCAACAAAGAAAAAAAGTTTAATATGTTAACAGTCATAACAGGAAGCTTAAACCATACCTCCATACTGTTTATTAACCGGATCTATATAGGAATCTGGAAGCACAAACACAACTCCAGGAATGTCTGTCCGTAAAAAACTTGAATCAGAATCACATTCAAATTCAACCATAAGCTTAAGCGTGATAATAGAAAACTACCTTCAAACTTATGAGAAAAATCCTCAGAGCAAAGCACCTGAAATCCATCATAAACAGTTGTACTACATGCATAAATATTTTTCTTTGCCTCTTCTATGCTGCAAAAATAACAATGAACACCATAATCAGCCTCACACTATACACCAAGGTATTCCAACACACAATAGCAACACATGTCACACTGAATCCATTCTCATCAAGTTATCTACAAGTATTAACTCAGAATATACAAATGCTGGTATCAGTACTAGCATGAGTTTTTCATTATTCAGGTAATGATAAAAATTAATTAAAACATTGAAAAAATCACTGACCTTCCGAAGGCTTCAGCAGCTATACGCTCATAAGTGGCAATTTTCTCCTCCGCCGGAGTTTCTTTGTCCTTGGGAAAATCGACGGTGATGAGCCAGTGGTTGTAGTCGCAGCCCTCGAACAGAATAGTGTCCTCCGTGATTTCATTCTCGTTGTCGAAACGCTGTCTCCGCGACGACAGAGATACCGGAGACGATCGGAACATCCTACAGGATTGCAGTCCGGAAAGGGGAGAAGTTCCGGCGGTGTTAGGGATTGGTCCGGTGAAGATGATGGAACCGATCGAGTTAATTGGGGAAATTGACTTGGGAGTGTGGAGATTGCTGTGGATGAGGGAGGAGCATAGAGGCAGAGCTCGGCGGAGGCGCGCGGCGGGGAACCCCATCTCCGGTGGTCGGTGAAGTAGACAGTACCGACGACTGTGTGTTTGGGAATTAGTAGTGTGTGAGACGAGGGTTTATTGTCGTTTAGGGTTTTAGTTTTGGCTCAAATGTTCAGCTTTCTCTACTCCGCAACGAAGTGAACAATTTTGCAATGTTGGTCCTTCAATTGTTCTCAGTTCTCACATTTCAATTATAAAATATAAAAATTAATATTCATCTTGATTACCATTGACCGATGTAATTACGGCAATTGATTTTGCATCTATACTATACTATAAGAGCGAGTTCTATGTTTTGGTGCCTGTTTAGGTACGGTTACCGGTGACTGTGCCTACATTAATTCCTTCTCCCTGCTTTCGTCCAAAACAATTACCCATCCAATTTTCCAACCCCTTAGAGCAAGTCCAAGAGATACTACATTTTGTAGATTTTGGAGGAAGTATGGAGATTTTATCCCATTATTGAGCTCTAAGAGATACTACATGTGCTACTACAAGATGTAGATTTGGTGTAGTAAGAGAAACGCATCCTCTATATGTGTAGAAAGAGAAAATCAATTTGTAGTATGAAAAATTAAATGCCTACACATTGATCAATACATTCTTTCATTTTTTAAACCCAAATTCCACTCTCTCTCCACTCATCTTCAATGCAAAACATAAAAAGTCCCAAAACAATGTATTGTTTAAAAGAAAAAAGGTAGAAAATAAAATTAAAAATGTTGCAAATATTAATGATAATCAATGCAAGAGCTACAAAATGTAGTAACTCTTGGAGATGACCAAAAATTTCATACTACATTTTAGCATTTCATACTACATCTTGGAGATTTATATGTAGTATCTGTTGGACTTGCTCTTACACCTCCTAAGCCGGTTGGCAAAAAAAAGTGGACCATCGCCGCCGACTTAGCCAAAATTCAGAGATTTCGGCGCCCGTTAACCATGATGTGTTGGATATTAGAAGGTTCAGGTATGTCATGTAGTATTCGGCATTCTTATCTTTTCACGACTTCCCTCTGTCACAATGTTTTTGCCCAAATCTGTTCCGGTATTCTTATCCTTCTGTTCATGTCGTAAGTTTTTTTCGTTTCTTTGGTGTGGAGTTCTGAGTACACAACTTCGATTCCTGTTGATTTCGTTTTCTTTTCTTCTCCTGAATTTGGTGGAATTATACTGTTTGACTTTATGCATCCTTCTGTTCATGCTCGTAAGTTTTTTTTTCGTTTCTTTGGTGTGGAGTTCTGAGTACACAATTTCGATTCCTGTTGATTTCGTTTTCTTTTCTTTTCTTTGGTGGAATTATACAGTTCGACTTTATGCATATTAGGTGTTTGATAAAATTCCCAAACCAAAGCTAACTTGGTTTCATCTCCGTTTTTTCCTTTTTTCCAATTATTTCTCTGCAAAATTCGTTTATTTGATATTCTTTTCATAAATTGATTTGATACATTCTATGTTTATTTACTGGCTGTAAATTCGTCCTGTTTAATGGGGATTGCGAAACTACCTGGAAGCCTTTGTTTTATTATGTTTTAAAATATGTTCTTCATTAGGCAAAATCCATTTTTTACCGTGCAAAGCTGTTTTGGAGTAGTATTCTACTCTTTGAATTCAGTATTTAAGCCAAGTCATATTCGTAGTCCAGTATGAATGAGTACAGGCAACAGTGCATTCCACATGACAATTTTACATAGCTCTAGGATATACTTTGTTAGGATTGTATGCCAAACTGTTCATTACAGAATATATACCGCTTTTCTGTTCAAACATTAGTATGTATGAAAGTTTGAACTGTTGAAACTATTTCTTCTGCTATTTTTTTGTTGAAACCATTAGTATATACCATGGTCTTATAATTTGGTCTAATAACGTGATTCTGGCCTCAAGTGATGATCGCTCTCTCACATTTTTCCATGCATTTGAATCCTGTTTTTTTTTGTGATGAAAGAATAGCAAATTAGCAATCCAGTTGTTGCTTTAATTTTGTCAAAATATATTTTGATTAGGTGAAAATGATTTTTTTCCTTTGGTTGCATAATTTGATGGTTGTGAATGTTTTCCACAGGCTCTGGAGGATACTCGTATTTGCTCGAGCCGTTGTGGTGGATAGGGATGCTTACAAGTAAGATTTTACAGTGTTTCAATTTTTTTATTATTCAGCTTAATAAATTTAACACACTTGCTGAATCAAACTACCTCGTCCTCTCAGGACAACAAAGTTTTTAGCTAGGGCATATTCACTGTGGTTATAATTAATAACCTCAGATAGCTAGATTGAATCTTCAATTAGTAGCTTTTTGGCAGTACTTACTAATGAAAGGGACATCTAGACTATTTGGTTTTTGTTTTCAGTTTTATAAGAAGGTATATACTTAAAAATAAAGTTTGACCATATGAGTTTCAACTCATTGCCAAACTAAAGCACCGCGTTTAAAGCCCTCACAAAAACACAACTTCAAATGCATGTTCCTAATGGTTCACCCTTTTTCAATTGCTATTATTATTTTACAAACCAAGTGACTTACTTTTAAGAGTACCGTGTTAATAGTTAACTAACAAGTTAATCAGACCAATAAATAGTTCCACTAAATAGTTTGGTTCTTTTTGCTGAATAAATAGTTTCTTTATTCAATAAAATGAACCACTATATATTCAGTAGCAAGACTACAGGTCGCAAGAGTACCATGCATTTTAAACTATTTATTGGAACTTTAGCAAGTAGTTCCACAATGAGAAATGACTACAGGTCATATTTATTTTTTCTGCAACCGACTTTTCATCTGTGCTAACCGTTCATTACAGAATATATACTGCCTTTCTGTTCAAACATTAGTATGTATGAAACTTTGAACTGTCGAAACTATTTCTTCTGCTATTTTTTGTTGATGTTGTTGTTGTCTTGCTCCCCCTCACCCCAAATTACTACCATTATTGTTATATATGTTAGGACTTGAGACACTTAAGTTTGTTCTTGACTTTAGATGTCCACTGCTAAAATGCTAGCCTCTTTTACCTTACTATGAATCTTCTGTATTATTTCCATCTTATAAATGTGGTTATGACCTAAGTTATTTGGACAACAATAGAATAATGTTCTTCCTCAAAATTGAAACTGAGTAATCCCTGAAAATATTGTATTGTATTCAAATATTAACATTTTTGTAGCTGAAACAGGTTCATATATGTGATGCAACATTGACGGACTGATTAATTGAGTTTGACAACACCTTCTCTGGAAGTTTAACAGTAAGTTCCCCAAAACTGTTGAAATTGGCCTCCAAAAGTTTAGTCTTCATGAAATGGGAACTATTGTACTTGTTCTTGGGTAAAAAACAAAACAGTAAATATGTGCTTATGTCTTTGTTTTTTTATTATCATAAAATGCAATTTGTCTGCTTCGGACAAATTGGTGTGTGCCCCCTTTTTCAAAACTTAATAAGTTTTTGCATTAACTATGGTTTGATTTAACTGGAAAATATAAATTATGTAAATTTGAAATACTAATAAAAAATAAACGGTTAAAGTTGATTTTTTTTTTTTTTTTACTTACAGAAGAAATTATGATGGAGTATTATCATTATCTTGTCTTTTTTGTTGTTGGATCAATTCATAAGATTAGAAAACTTACAAGATGCATGTGTTATTTTATTTTTACCCAATAAAGCCCAGTCTTGATATTTTAAAGCTGAAACCCCTTTTAAATTAGGACTTGGAATGCCCAGTAGGTAATCTAGAAACAATGGTCTATCAATCAAGTATTCAAACAAGGTAATCTAGAAACAAGCAACTTTTATTACATGAGCTGAGTTATAGCGAAAAGAAATTACTGTCAGAAAATTGCTAAAAAGCAAGTACATCATTTAGGGAGCTGTTAGTGACAACTGATCATTTTTAATACATCAAATAAAGAATCCATGATAACTTCCACTTCCTGATAGCACGGAGTATATGATTTCAGCTGGACATTTATCACAAGAAGTGAGAGCTGATGTTAGAAGAGATAAAAAGCCTAAAAGATCAAATGACCACCAAAAATTGTGCAACGTCCCTGAGGTGACCATGTTTTCAGCATTGGGACATCAGACTGGCTCGTAAAGGCCTAAGTAGTGTCCATCTAAACACTTTAAGGCAGCAACCTGCCACATAATTCGACGGATTTGAGTTATTTTATCAGCAACAATACACATGTTCATCAAGAGTAGTACCAGCAAAAACACACACGTTCATCAAGAGCAGAGCACGAACATATTGCTTCAAATGAGATAACCAGAGAACCACAAGGTTCATGGTTTTTTTCTTTTCATACAAAGAACACAGTCAAGAACCTCAACGAAGATAAACGAGAAAATATTTACCTTTCCATGAATCTCATGCTTGATCGGACCATCCAACTCAGCGCCCATAGCCAGCAGTTTCGAGACTGTAGTATTAATGTCGGTGACACTGAATGATAAAAGCGATGAGTATCCCTTGTTCGCCCCATTCTCACTGCCAAATACAGCCAGCAGAAACAAAATACTCATAAAAACGTAGCACATCTGATTTCAATACCATACTATAAAGTTGAAACCAATTGTTTTTCACTCAACTTATTGATTTAAAAGTCAAAGCTAAAACATACAGTCTGCATTTTAAAAACAGACTGTATATAATCAGTTGATCTCAAGAACATCAGTTGCTGTCGGTAACACCTATGACAGTTTCATCTATAGCACTTTACTTAAGCATAGTAGCATCAACAATCCAATCGTCAGTACAAAATCAAGAAGTAACGGAAACAAAATCCTTAACAACAAACTAAATGAAACATATATCCATCCGATTTTAAGACAATAATTATAATTAGAAAATCAACGTAATCTGCCAAATCAAAATCAACAGATGCAGAAGCAAATCATGAAGCTGGGAAGAAAAAAAATACCCGGAGAGTGTGGGGGAATGCAAAAGCGCGAGCTTGAGCGGGCCGGGCTCGATTTCGAGCTCAGCCCATCGGAGAGAGCAGACATTAACCTTGAAGCCTAGTGCTTTCGAGTAGAATTTCGCCGCCTTTGGGACATCTCTGTGCAACTGGAGCACCCATCTCAACGAAACTGCTGCTGCTGCCGCCATTAAAATCTCCTCCTGTAAAAATTGAAGATTCTGTTTTAAACAGAACAAACCCGAACCCTTCGCAGGCCCGACTCGATATCCGACCCGAATACGCTACAAGGGAAAATATCAGTCCATCTTTTAGTGATTTTACATGTTTAATTCTATTGTTTAAAATGTTCCCCAATTGTTTCAACTTATTATATCACTAGTGGTGGTGGTTGCACTTTGTGCAACTTTAACCCGGACTTGGGTTTATACATATGTGATAGAATTCCAAAAAAGAGGTCTACCTCATGCACATTTCTTGCTCATTTTAGACTCATCGTCAAAAATGTTTACCTCTGAAGCATTTGATAGAGTTGTGTGTGCAGAATTGCCTAATCCAAACACCAATCCATATTTATTTTCATTAGTTACTAAACATATGATGCATGGACCTTGCGGTGTTTTAAATCCAGATTGCTCTTGCATGAAAGATGGTTTAACATGTAAATCTAATTATCCTAAAGAATTTTCTGAAAATACTACACAAGGAAGTAACTCATATCCTATTTATCGACGTAGAAATAATGGCCTTGTCGTTAGGATCCGGGGTTCACCACTCGATGATCGATGGGCTGTTCCATATAATCCCTATCTTCTTGCTAAATTTAACTGTCATTTGAATGTTGAAATATGTTCAACTATTCAGGCTGTCAAATACATTTACAAATATATTTATAAAGGCCATGATAAAATTTTATACTCATTAGTTTCACAAGATGACAACCCTACACTTAATGAAATCACAAACTTTCAATCTGCAAGATGGGTTTCTCCCCCTGAAGCAGTTTGGCGTATTTTTGGATTCGACTTAAATCAAACATATCCCTCAGTTATGTCATTACCTGTACATTTAGAAGATTGTCAACCAATAACCTTCCCAGCTAATCAATCACTGCATAGTATTGTTGGCAATCCCATGCATAAAAAGACTATGTTAACACAATTTTTTTTCATGAATAAATACGATGAATTTGCTAAAAAGGCCAACTGTTTGTATGCTGAGTTTCCAGAATACTTTACATGGCATACAGATTCCAAAGATTGGGCACCACGTAAACAAAGACAAGTACTTGGCCGTGTTTTAAATTGTCATCCATCCGAAGGTGAACGATTTTACCTAAGGTTATTATTAATGCATATTAGAAAACCGACTTGTTTCAAAGACCTAAAAACAATAAATGGTCAAACTTTTAGTACTTACAGAGAAACTGCACAAATGTTAGGATTACTGAAACAAGATGATACTAGCGAAATGTGCCTTCGAGAGGCTGTGACTTACTTAATGCCTTGTGCTTTACGACAACTATTTGCTACTATTCTTGTCTTCTGTGAACCTCAAAATCCTAAAGACCTTTGGTTAAAATTCAAAAATTTTCTTTCTGAAGATTTCAGACAAAACAAACATCTTAGTTCCACTGCAATTAAGATCAAAGTTTTAGATGCACTTTCATACTATTTATACTCCATGGGGAAAAAACTTGAGGATTATTTTTCCATTGATGATGATTTAAAAATGACTTCTCATAACTGTTTAATGAGAGAATTGGAAATTGAAAAGAACATAGTTACACCTAAAGAGGATTTATTATCCATTGATCAATTAAATGTTGCTCAAAAAACTGCATATAACCAAATTTTACACCATATCAATCATAACATACCGAAAGTATTTTTCTTAGATGGTCCTGGAGGTACAGGAAAGACATTTTTATATAAAGCACTTCTTGCTACTATAAGGTCCACTGGTGATATTGCACTTGCTACAGCTACTTCTGGTGTAGCAGCATCTTTACTTCCAGGAGGACGAACTTCACACTCAAGATTTAAAATTCCTGTAGATGAAAATGATTCTAAACCTTGTAGTATTAGCAAGCAAAGCACATTAGCATACCTGTTAAAGATAACAAAATTAATTATTTGGGATGAAGCTACAATGGCAAAACGTAGTATCATTGAAAAATTTGATCAAATGTTAAGAGACATAATGAGTTCCAATATAATTTTTGGTGGTAAAATTGTCGTGTTTGGTGGTGATTTTCGGCAAACATTACCAATTATTCCGAAAGGTACAAGGAGGGATATTGTAGATGCCTCTATTGTTATGTCACCTTTATGGAGTCAATTTGAAAAGCTAACCCTTACACAGAATATGAGAGCCTTGCTTGATCCAACATTTTCTTCTTTTTTACTTAAAGTGGGAGATGGAATTCAAGATACTAATAATAATGGAGAAATCGAAATACCATTAAAAGCCAATATAGATTATGTAAATGATGATACCTCACTAAATACTTTGATAGATATGGTATTTCCGAATTTAACTGACCACAATTTTGATATTTCTTTATTTGTAAGACGAGCTATACTTACAACACGAAACGAATTTGTTCATGAGATAAATGATATTCTTATTGCTAGATTTCCAGGTGACGAAACTACATATTATAGTTGTGATGAGGTCACAAATAATTGTGTTTTACCAAATCAGGATGATTTACTCCACTCTTTAACTCCTCAAGGTCTTCCTCCACACAAGCTAATACTAAAAAAAAATGCTCCAATTATATTGCTTAGAAATATAAATCCAACAGAAGGACTTTGTAATGGTACACGTCTTATATGCTTAGGTTTTACCAAAAATGTCATTCTTGCTCAAATATCTACTGGTTCTTGTGTAGGAAATTTTGTATTTATACCTCGTATTATATTAGAGGCTCCACATGACTTCTCATTTATTCCATTTAAAAGAAAACAATTCCCAATTCGCTTATGTTTTGCAATGACAATCAATAAGGCACAAGGACAAACTTTAGATTTTGTTGGTGTATATTTGAAAGAACCAGTATTTTCACATGGCCAACTTTATGTTGCATTATCAAGAGCAAAAACAATAGACCAATTAAAAGTTCTTATAAGACCACCAACAACATTAACACTAAACTCTAATCTGACAAAAAATGTTGTATATGATGAGGTTCTTATAGCTGCTAGAAACAAATAATACAACTGATCGTTTGAACATACGGACAATTGTCCACAAAAATTGTTTGATTACAAAGTTGTACAAACAAAGTTCATTGGAGACCAAAATACTCGGTACAGAAAATGAGTGAAACAAAGTTCATTGGAATACACCAGACAATGATAAAAAGTTTCTGAGGTTGATGTCAAGGTAAACTTCAACGTGCCCCTTCTCCACATATCAGGCAAGTTCATGGATTCACCCTCTGCTTATATTTTCATGATATCATTTCTTACATTTTCATTGATTCCATAGGAAATCATGCTCCTTCACTCATAGGCCAAGGTTACATCACTTTAGTTAAGGGGCTGGAAACATATACTACCATTTTCTTAACATACAGGTACGCCTTGAGTTTCTACTGTGTCTAGCTTCACGACGAATGACAAAATTTGAGAAACTAAGACATAACTTTAATTTTGTACAACAGACAATTTATAAACATATGCATTTCAGTATTGTTGGGGACATATTGTACTGAACAGAGGGGCCTCTGGTATTACTTAGACAACATTTTCTTTGTTCGAGAACTGAAAGATGGACCTCAAGGCCTCAATTCTCAGCTACAAGAGGTGAAATGCAGATACTTGATCAACTGGTGAGTAGACTTGCTTCTCTGCAAAATTCAACTTTCATTAGCCTACAAACACTCAGTTCTACTTTTAACATTTTTTTGCCAGCGGTTTCAGTTGATGCTAATATTATTGCTCTGAAGAACTGATGACTTTTCAAATTTCTGAACTTCTACGCCAATTCACAACTACCAAAGAGGCTGATTTTGGGTGTCATCATAGCCAGGCAATTCAATATATTGTCATTGCTCTGGAAGTCCTTAAGTTTTCATTCTCATACCCAGGTACTTTAAGTCTTCAGAACTTCCTCCTCCCTTCAACGCAGCATTTTCTATCCACTCATCAATTGTTATCTACCGCATTTTTATAACTATGTTCTGTCTCAGGTTAGTTTCATGTCAGTGGATTAAGATTAGGCACACTGGAAATCATTTAAAGAGTTTTCTGCTCCTTATTTGTGCCAGAAGATTCAGGCTCACGAGGGATCAATCTGAACCATTAAATTCAACATTCCTGAGCAACCTCGCTGGTGAAAATGGGATTATACACTGGTGGGAAGTCCAACAAAGTGTTCTTCATAGACTGGATCATGATATGTCATGGATTTTATTCAGGTCAAGGATATGGTTACATCTGCTTCCTTCACTCCTGAAGGCCAGGTAAATATATAACCAAAATCCATGATCTTTCTTTCTGTACAAATGGTTTCAATAATTTACCTGACAAAGCTTTATTATTTACTTGCAAATGGGTATGATACTTGCCTCTCACAAAGGGAATTGCAGATCATATACTATTCATCCTCAAGGTATAATCATTAATTATGTTTCTGTAATCAGGCTATTTCAAATCATGTATTTGGTGTCAATTTTTATTACAGCATACCACTGGAGCAAAGGAATGTCATTCAGTTCCAGAACAAGAAACAACTCCTTATCACTTCTGCGCATTATCGGGTTCAAATATCGGATGGTATAGAAGTCACTCATACATTTACAGGTACTATATTTTCCCCTCCTTGCTAGGGGTTTTTTTCATCTGGACTGAAAAAATCATTCACAACAACAATGGTTATTTCAATTTCAATGATGGAACAGTTCTTGATGATGCAGAATTGTGATTATTAGTTTATTACACATGACAAAATCCAGTTAGCTTCGAAATCACATTGAGCAAATGATGCCGGCGCTTCAGCAACTTCACTCGGGAATCGCTATAGACTCATCATCTGACGACCTCAAAAACTAAAGAAATGTGTTTAATCACTTGTTTATAAGGTATCACAATGTTAATCAAAATGCAAAGCTTTGACAATAACAATTGTATTAACAATGGTCCTTCACGGACATATTTTGGTTCAAATTGGTATTGTCAGAAATTTAGTTTCTCAAATTGTCCAAGAACTCATTTTTACAACCCAAGTCCGGGTTAAAGTTGCACAAAGTGCAACCACCACCACTAGTATTATTCAATTTGCCAACTATTTTACACCTTTGAGAACGTTGACAAAAACATGTTAGAACCAAAAAAAAACGTTGAAGATTGGACCGCAGAAGAACATTAAATAACAATTACAGTATTTCACTCACATTTTTATTTTCCCTCTCCACTTTTATTTAAGTATTCTAAACTAAGAAATCATACGGAGTACCGGAATTGATATATACTATTCAAGTAGACTATTACAAGGTTATTGCATGTCAATCATATTGGAAACTGGAGTATACTCTTACTATTATGAGATATAATAAATATTTTAATATGAGCATTAAGAATATAAATTGTGGTAGTGAAAACAAATTTATTTGCAAACATAAACATCTCATTCATCAATTACTACAACAAAGCAAGATTATGTTCTCTAAAACGATATTACTCGCAACGCAAATATGATATATAACACTAGATCGAAAATCATAAATAAAATTCATAAAATATGAAATCTAAATTGAGAAAAAACACAACACGTGCAAGAAAAACATATTTATAAAAATAGATTAATTATTGGTATCATCATAAACCTAATCGACTCTTGCGAAACATGCCATCACAAACTATTGCCTAAATCATGTGATCGGCATCCTCTAATTATTAGAGTTTGCTAACGTATGGGTTTACATTCATGATACATAGATTAAAATTTAAACATTGCAATGATTTGTCAACCATGTAATACAAATATTATTACGTTTGGAGTACACATTTTATACTCCTCTGTCCAAAGACTCCAAACTTTTCTTTGCAGTTTGTTAGTCAAGAACTCAAGATTGATTAATTTTGACATTAAACTGGAATAAATAAAATAAATTTTATCGCATGTAATTATTTTGGATTCGTAATATCATAAAAGTGTGCAAATCAGCAAATGTATATGGTACGTGTCAAAATCCAAGAAAAGTAGTATACAGTAATTGGCGCCTGAAAGAATCTATGTATTCGATTTATGAAATGCAAGAAAAATAAAAAGAAAAGTCCGAAATAGTAATGCATCTAGGAATCTCCATGGATTCCTTTACACACAGTCACACAGTGGAGCGTGGACTGGAGAGAGGGACTGGGCGCCATTGCCAACCAGGGTAGCATTCACGTGCGGAGGTCGGTTTTTAGGGAAACATTTGAATACTAATTACGTTTTCTCATCAATGATTTGTTCCTCCTATATTTTAATCACAGGACTCGATTCTGACACCAAATGCTATACTTTGATACATGCACATGTTGACATGTTGGATGAGAAAAGGAAAGGAAGCTCAATAAACCAGATTATATTAAATGGATCCCTGCTTTCTAGATTGTCAAGAAAGCATAAAGATCGCACCTTTTTGGACTATTTGGTGAGAAATTTTGGGGATTTTTGGAAAGGGGTGGAATTCATCACCTGAAAAATGGAGGAGTTGACAAGGGAAGGGAGATCTCTGGAGGTTACTCCAACATGGTCAGTGGCTTGTGTGACTACTGTCATGGTGTTTGTTTGCTTGTTCTTGGAGAGGTCCATTTACAGGTTTGGAAAGGTTAGAACTGTTTTTTCCTTTTCTTGATGAGATGTTATACATTTTTTATCATGATGGCGAGATATGATTCACATAGCTATGTGAGCCCACATAGTGTTATAAAAAGATAGTGATGTAGTAGTTGTTGTGGATACTGTTCTGTATTGGCTTGGTTTTGTAGATACTGTTTTGTTATTTGAAGCCTGAGAAATGTGATTTTGTTGTCTTTGTAATTTTTGGATTTTTTTGTCTGTTGTAAATAGTGGTTGAAGATGACAAGAAGGAAAGCTTTGTATGCTTCTCTGGAGAAGATTAAAGAAGGTTAGCCTTTTTCTTAAGAGTCTTGTTTTATGTGTCTATGGATGTATAATAATTATTTGTGGTGTTATTACGGAGGCAGACTTGATGCTTCTTGGGATCATTTCTTTGCTGCTGGGGCAATGGGCGAGCTCAATATCTCAAATTTGTGTGGATTCCTCCATACTCAGCCATAAATTTTATATCTGTTCTGAAGAGGATTACGAGGGTGTAAAGAGGGTTCTGTTCTCAGAACCAGATACTTTTAAGAATGAAACTGAACATATTCCAAAGGGACTGATTCATTCACATTCATCGCATCAATGTGGGGAGGTAAAGAGAGTATACCTTCAAATTGATTGTTATGCATTATCAGGTTCGAGTAATGGCTAATAACCGAGTTTAAATTTTAGGGTCGCGAGCCTTTTGTTTCATATGAAGGGCTCGAACAGCTCAACCGCTTCCTGTTTGTTCTTGGGATCACTCATATTCTTTACAGCTGCATCACTGTTGGCTTGGCTATGCATAAGGTGAACTCAGTGTTTCTGTAATCTTGAAGTAGTTTGATGTATACATTCTCTTGTGGTTTACTTTTGTTTGGGAGATAATGTAGATATATAGCTGGAGAAAATGGGAAAGCCAAGTAACTTCGACAACTGCTGTAAATCTTCTAAGTATGCTTCTTCTCATTCGAATTATTTTTAAGGTAACACACTGGGAAGTTTCAGTGCTAATGCAACTTTTTTTTTTATTTGTTATCGGCAGACCCAAAGAACAAGGTCATGAGGCGACAATCTACCTTTGCTCTACATCATGCATCTCATCCTTGGAGTAGAAACCGAGTTTTGATCTGGATGGTAATAGCCCCTTTGTTCTGTATCTCATAAGTTTTTTGTGCTTTACTAACCTATGAAAACTTATTTTCCTTGTGCTTTTATTTCTAGATAGCTTATCCATTTTTGTGAGAGAACATGGATTTATGCTTCAGATTATGTTCTAGGCAGTTTTGCTTGCTGAGATTGACCTTTTGTGCTTCATTTGCAGCTTTGCTTTCTAAAGCAGTTCAGAGATGCAATCAGAAAGTCTGACTACTTGGCTTTGCGATTGGGTTTCATCACTGTGGGTATTTACTAAAATGCTACATTGTGCATGCATACTCAAGTTTCCCTACTAGCATAAAACAGTGTTACAATGCGATTTGACACTCGTTGACAATGTTTTCAGACCCACAGCTTGCCACAATCATACAACTTCCACAAGTACATGGTTCGTAGCATGGAGGATGAATTCTCAGGAGTAGTAGGGATCAGGTATATAGTATAAAAAATCGATGCATTATCTCAAGCCTTCAGAAATACAAACAAATGACCATTGTGAATTAAAGTGTTATCAATCCATTTGCAGCTGGCCGCTCTGGGGATATGCAATAGTCTGCATCTTTGTAAACATTCATGGTAATCAGTTTATTTCTTTCCAGTTCCACTAATAAAATCAAGAAGGCTTTTGGAGCCTTACCGTGTTTTAAATTTTTGTGACACAGGTCTTGACCTTTACTTTTGGCTTTCATTTATACCTGCAATTGTGAGTCTCCTCCTCGTTATCCTCATTCCAATGTATGACATCCTAATGCTTGGATTCCTAACTTCTGATGATTGTTTCTGTTTAAGCTTGTTATGTTGGTTGGAACAAAACTCCAGCATGTTGTCTCCTCATTAGCTCTTGAAATCGCCGAGCCAAAAGGTCCAGCAATCGCAACCGAGGTGAAGCCTCGGGATGAGTTGTTTTGGTTTGGGAAACCAGAAATACTGTTGCGCTTGATACAGTTCATATCCTTTCAGGTGACCACATTTTACATTTTCCCCTTATATATACATGTAACCTAATTTCTTGCCCTGATTATCCTTTTGGATCGTGCAGAATGCTTTTGAGATGGCAACCTTCATATGGTCCTTGGTAAGGACATGTTTCCATCTTTTAACTCTTTCTCCCTGTGAATTACAATTTTGAGAGTGATACTTGCTAATATATGTTTAAAGTACTACACTTTAATAGTTTTGCTTGATACAGAAAAATGGTTGGTATGGTTTTAATATTTGTAGCATTACCTACTCCAAAGCTCTTGCTAGTAGCCATTTTCTGCTAGTTTTTCTGTCGAAAAAAATTCTCCAAATGATGAATCTTTATATTGTTGTTTAGTGGGAACTTGAGGAAAGATGTTTTATGAAGAACCACGCCAAAATTTCCATTCGGCTGATTGCTGGGTACGTTTTTCTTGCTCGATGACTTTCAAACTTATGCTAAACATCATTACTTTCATATTGAACTTTGGTGTCGAAGAAAACAAAAGCAAAAGGTGATTTGCATACCTAAATTCAAGTCAATGTGCAAAGGTTACCTTTCACGAGTAATTTTAGCAAATGTAGAGTATGAGACTTGACTTGTATAATACAATACCACATGCAGGATTTTAGTCCAATTTTGGTGCAGCTATAGCACTGTACCATTGAATGTAATCATCACACAGGTATGCCACAGATCAGACTCAAATCCTACTTCTGCCTGAGTTTTCTTTATCAACACCATGAAAATGTTTCTTTTGTGTGTGTGTGTGTGTGTGTTCAGATGGGATCTCGACACAAGAAGGCTCTGATAGCAGAAAGTGTGCGTGATTCGCTGCATAGCTGGTGCAAGAGGGTTAAAGCAAGGACATCTAAACGCAACTCATTGCTCTCTGCAACAAGATCCGTATGCTCCCTTGATGAGGCAGACGAAGTGGTTACCGTTGCTTCTGGCACGCTCTCTCATTGCTCCTCATCGAGCTCACTGAACCATCTAGCTGCAAATGAGGGCTCACCCACTAGGCCACATTCTGATCCCGAGGACTCGAGTAGGAGGGATTATGATATCTCGAATCGCATTTCTGAGTACTTGTCCCAGACTATAGCTTCTGGTGCTGCTCCCGAAGAGATTGAACTTGACTTGGAGGGTCAGGAACATCATGATCATGAACCTAAAACACTTTCTGATCTTTTTGAGAAGACTGATGGTTTTTGAAGAGGTTTTAGGCTGGGATACTAATTAACTTACCTCAGTAACATTGAGTATAATGTTTAGTGTAATTCTTGAAAAATATTTTACTAATGAGCCATAGCTTGAGCATGTGAATACAAAGAAAGGGTCTTAGTATAATTTGTAGAGCTTTTTACCACTTGTCCGTTAAGAATATTGAGAATAGTGTGCATAATAATCAATATTGTGAATGATGTTGAAGATATGCTCAATATTGTGAAGAATATTGGGGGAAAATAAGTCTAGGGGAAAAAAAAGTTTATAATATTCGCATATCATCCATCATATTATAACTTCAGAATCTGAGATAGCCAGAAAGTATATTAAAATGATTATTATTATTTGAAATATAAAGATTCGTTAAATTATAATATGATATAATCAGTATGCCTATTCAATTTTCAATTTAATTCAGCATGAAATATGTCAAGATAATAGGGCCTATTAGTCTACTTACACTGTATTTGTATTATGAAACATCTATAATACGATTAACTACATTATTTCAAAATAGAAATACTTCAAATATAATTTTTTAGCAACTTTTAAAGAAAGTCGTATAAAAAAACTTGACATCCAATTCCTATGTTACACGAGTTGCACCGCTCCCGCCATGGCGCCATCCCTCTATCCTTCTATCCTCATTTGCGCCATTCTGTCCTCACATTTACAGATTCCAATCTCCTGGGAATCCATTGATTCTATCGTTGTTTATGCTTTTCCATTCGGTATCCTTCTATCTTCTTCTTAACTAATCTTGATCCTAAACATTAATCTCATCGATAAGTCTAATCGAACAATAAAAATGTACAGAGATCGCGGATGAGAAAAGAACTTGGAATTATTATATGGAATTCAAGAGAAATTATGAATACGAAACAAGAGTATTAGCAAATAATAAGGTGCTCATCAATATGATTCAAAAGTACATGGCCACTTCAATGGACAAGAGATTAAATTTAGAGACAGAGATAGAGATCGATCAAGCGGTGAGCTCTTCCTCCTTGTGGGTCTCGATGACGACGTCGGACAAGGGATACGCAACGCAGGTGAGGACCCATCCCTGCTCAATTTGCTCGTCGTCGAGGAAGCTCTGGTCGGACTGGTCGACGGTGCCGGAGACAACCTTTCCGGCGCACGACGAGCAGGATCCGGCGCGGCACGAGTAGGGAAGGTCGTGGCCTTCCTCCTCGGCGTGGTCCAGGATGTACACGTCGGTTGGGCACTCGTACTCGATCGGTCCGTCCGGCGTGACCAGCTTCACCTTGTAGCAGCTTATCCTCCCGCCGCCGCTCTTGAGGCCGAAGAGGGCCTGGCTCATGCTCGGGAGCGCGCGCAGGCTGGCGATGGGCTTCTTGGGGAGGAAGGAGGTGCTGATCATGGTGTTGGAGAGGCTCGCCATTGCTGCTTGCTGCTTGATGCTGTGGTGTTTTTGGGCGTGTTGGTGTTTGTGTGAGGGGATGTAAAAATGAGGTGAGGAGGGAGGGCTTGTGGAAATAGTGTGCCAGTGGGGAGTCTATCCTCCACGTGGCGTGATATTGTGGATCGTTTTATCATCATGCGAATGGTGTGGCACGAGCTGGTTTCATCATTTCTGGCCTAGAGATAACTGATAAGTGGTTGTTTGGTTCACAATGCGTGAGTCCATTTCCAACCACAGTTATATGGTGATGGCCAAGGCCAAGTAATGTCTGCGCAACCTTGTGAATAAGTATGGTTCGTTTTAAAAAAAAACAATATATATTACGTGTGTTTGGCACCAGTGACATAAGTCATACCCATAATAAAATACATGGAAGTGAGATAGTATAAAACTAAAGCAATGTATATTAATTTCGACACCGAAAAATTATAAATTCTAAATAAGCACAAAGTTGTAGTGTTTGACAAACTGTCCAAAAACAGAACTTAAAGTAGATGATCTTAGGCCCTGTTTTCTAGAACTTATTTCTTGATGGTATTGAACTAAACTGAACTGAACTGAACTGAATTGAACTGAATTGAACTGAACTGAACTGAAGTAAAATTGATGTATTGAAAAATGAAATCAGCATGACTGAATTAACCTGAATTTCATCAAATTACATTTCACTGAACTGAACTGAACTGAATTGAACTGATCTGATCTACAGATAAGCTCTGGTAAACAGGGCCTTACTAGCTTTTAAAAATCAACTTTACTTGTAAACACAACTCCCCCAACATATAGTTTTGCAATAGAATAATAGTAGGCATATTTTGGCCTTTAATCTCATCCAACATTCTCCTTTTCATTCAATGCCACACGATTCAGAACAGAAAGTACCATTTCGTAATCCTTGACAAGATGAAAACTTTATAAGCCTATGATGCTTTTATCATTACCATCCATTCATTACCATGTTTGTGCAGACAAAAGAATGGATAACGGAAAAGGCCAACCACGTTATTCGTTTGTCCACACTCCAGAACCGACTTCATACAGTTGCAGCTTGCTAGGTAGCTAAAATCATTCTGGAGTATCTAAATTTGTGTAAAGCACTTGACATATCCCAACAGTATCTAAATTTGGTAGATTCCACAATTGTTAGATATGTCTGGAGTATCATAAACAGCAGAAGCTCTTTGAGCATGACAATATACTGATATAGCTACGGAAAATATGTAAGGCAGGCTTAGCACACATCATTCTAAAGATAATGTTCTGTATACATAACATAAGCCGTTTAGACAATCGCAAAACAAAACTCATTTACCAATTTCTCTCCTCTCAGTCTCTTACTCAGAAGGCATGTATCTAGAACAAAATTAAATAAGAAAGAAGAAAAGGAGGAAGAAGAAAGAAGAAAGAGGAGGGCATCTACTTTATGAAGGGGGTGAGGGGAGAGAGACATACTACATATTTTGAGGTAAACATGCCAAATTTTTTTCCAAATTATAAAAGCAATTGTCTTCCTAGTTACAGCCTTGGGGAACCAAGAAAAACAATCAAAGCTTTCCCCCCATAATGACCTACAAACCGTCCTCAAAACCCTTGATTTCCTTTGGTCAAAGGCTACACCATCAAAGACCAAAAATCCGTTCCTGCTTCTTTGTTTTCTTTTGAGTGGTGAGCCGAAATCAGTCCACTGTCCTCTACTAAACTAATCGCATTTGATGTTTCTGTAGATCCTTCTGACAAACAGATTTGAGCCGAGGTAACCAATTGCCCCTGAAAATTAGGTCAAGGAATGTCAGTTAAAAGTGTAACATGTCAGTCGCTTCATCCAAGCTTTATAAACAGATCTGTAATTGGGAAGGGTCTTGCCTCACTCACAAAATAAGTCTAGTGCATCAAGAAGCTAACTTCAAAATCATTCCCCTATGTCAACCATCTATATTTTTAAATTTTATTTTCATCTATTTTAACGGCAGTAGCATTAATCTCTAACCAACGGTAGCAGCATTCCAAAAAAGCTATAATCATCTGATTTTGTCAAACATGAGAAACTCAAATAGCCTTCAAGTACTTGACAACTGTAAGCATTGAATTAGAAAAACCACATATGGGCAAAGCATGTTTAAGTGGCAGGGCATTTTTACAGATAAGTACATGCAGAGATGGGAAAAGAAGGGTTTTCAAAATAGAATTTGAGACGAGTTAGTTTACTATTTTGAAGAAACCTCAACATAGGTTATAAAATTTATATCATAAGCACGAATGGAAATATTTCAGATGATCAAAGACACAAGGGTGGGAGTTTTATTTTAAGAAGACAATTTAATAAGAAAGGATGTACTCACCGCAAAGTATTCCTAAGCCAAGGCAAAACATCAGAGTGTAACCAAAATAGAAACTGGTTTGGAAGAAACCAGACATCTTAGTCTTCACGTAATAATAATAGATCGAATACAGGTACACATATACAGCAGTGGAGAAAGCGGAGAAGAATGATGTCCATTGCCAGTGATAATTTTCAGCATTAAGCAGGAAATATGTTCCAACAATTGTAACACACACTGTGACAATCATGAGGATCAGGAAAACCAGCAGCATAAATCCATAAACGTAGTAAACCTGTCAAATATCAATGGTGTAAAGATTAGAGGCAACATAAGATTTAAAAAGCTATAAACACAGCACAGGATATGATAAACAACTTCCAATTACAATGCAAGCATTTGCAGCAGAGATAATTCACAACAAAAATTCCCTATGTACAGCATATTTAAGAACATACATAATTTTCCTAGTACAGATGGCATCATCAAAGAGCATATAAATATTTATCTTATATCCAGTATCTACAACAGCCAGACCTCTAGCCTTATTAATGCTGATTAAAATATGATTTACAACATATCCCACCAACAGAGTGATAAACTAGTAAATGAGCAACATGAAAACATACACAACAATAATAGGAAGAAAAAGAAAGCCAAATTATTGAGGATATCAGGTTGCAAAAAAATGTTGAAGATCATTCCCCAAACCCAAAATAAAAAAAATTTTAATTATTTGTCAGGTCATAATAGTTAAATCTAAGAACAAACTAATCAGTCTGCATCGATTGCATATATGTGCAATTATAGCAAAAGAGTAAGATCTAGACACCATATGTTTAGTCATATTTTCATGTTGAGTCTAAATGACAACCTTTTAATCATCCCCAACTTCAAGGTAAAAGGCTTCAAAGAACCACTACAAGCACCAGCAAGTACAGTGCATTCTAGTCATGTAAAACTGTTACATATTTACCTTGTAGTTCCAGAAGGAGGTGAAAACAAAATACATCTCAATGAATATGCTGCCGAATGGTAACAATCCTCCCATGAGAGAAACTACAGATGGAGTCAAATACCACTTCTTCTCAGGAATTGGTCGAGGAATGGTCTTCACACGACAAGGATTGTTGGGAGCACCGCTCCAGTTCCTACCAACAACTGTTCCCAGAAGTGCTAGAGGAAAGGAGATGAAAGCCCAAATAATAAGAACCACTACCATGGTCCCAAAGGGGATGGCTGCAAGTGACCCGTAGAATATTGCAATTGTATTCAAAACGAAGCCAATGCCAAAGCACAAGAAGGGGAAAAGTGATGCTGTGAGGATCATCGACTTGATCCAGTTTTTACCTGAGTAAAGGTCAAAATTATTCATCCCGTGAAAGAAGAAATAAAAAAGATAAAGAAAAAAATCGTAACTAGGTCACCAATTGCAGGGAACAACACATACCCCCATTACGTGAGTACATTCCACCACTGACATAACCTGATATTATTGATGTGAAAGCATAGCACACAATGAAAGTAGTTACGATTGCTCCCCTCCTGAGTATTATGCAAAAACCAAATTAGAAAGAGGTCTACACAGGAATCTATTTTACTTATAATCATGAAAATAAAATTAAAGAGGCCAAAGACTCTCTAAGGGCAGTCAAATTAAATGATCAAAAACTCTTTGAGAGTATAACTATAACTTACCCAACATACAGCATCCCCACAATAGCAAACAGGATGACAAGGAGAACCAGTAGTGCCAATTGTGCACCGGTACCAACAAGAGCAGAAAGCAACACTAGGGTGCGAGGAGACCGGAATACATCTCCATGAACAAGTTTCCAACCTGACTCTTCGCTGACATCTCTTTCCTGAAGGAATGAAAAGTAGAAAACCATCTTAAAATACAACACACAATTGTTACATGCATAACCAAATTGTTCTGAGTTATATACCAGGGTTTCAAGGTCATCATCTTCCCGAGCATATTTTGCATAATCATTTCTCAGAGTCCTCATAAGTATCATTGACACCAATCCAGTAAGAAAGATAACCATCATGAAAGAATTGAAGATGGAGAACCAATGAATCTGCAACGTAGGAAGAAAATTAGCAAATTGTTTAATGAAACTTGTTAAATGTTAAACATCTATTTAGGTTGGAATGATAGAATCAGAAAAAGACAGATAAGAAATCATTTAATGAAGCCCCTTGAACGAGATCTAGAGTGTGTAGAAGATCATAACAAAGATAGACAATCTTTGTGAAAATGATGTAAGAGAGAAAATTAGTGTTGAAATCAAAACATTCACCTGATGCTCAAAAAATGGGTAGTCCAAGTAAACATCAAATCGATGCGCAAAAGTGACATTGGTTGGTGTCCACTTCACAGAATAAGTCAAGTCCAAGGATCTACCAACTTCCAATGGCTTTGGATTCTCTTGAGAAAGATTAACATGGATGATCTGAAACATTATACCCAAGGAATATATAAGATACCAGGAAATATAAAAATGCTATAAGTCCAAACGTTACAGATGTAAAAGTTACCTGATCTTTATTGAATTGGACATTGATGCTCTTGTGCGTGTAAAGCACATGCTTATTGTCACTGTTTCTGTCAGGGTGCAGCTCACCAACAAAGCCTACAAGATTAACAACCTTAAACCAAAATCTAGCAAGTAAAACAGTTTAATCAAACAGGAGAAAAGCTGGATAGTACTTACCCCACAGTGGCAGATCATCTGATCATTCATACAGCAACCGAAGTCCAGAAGGAGAAAAAACGACATCAGAAACACAGCAAAATTCTATAAAGCTAAAGAGATTGATGTAGACTTGATGAGCCAATAAACTAACGAGAAAATTACTGATTTTTTTAGTAACTGATCTATGCGTAAGATTATAACATGCAGCTGTACATGTAAATGACACCAGTTGACATACCAAAAACAAATTCTTTAATTTAGTCTACTAGCCATGTTTAAAGAAAATACTACTACTAGTATAACTTTGAACAAGTAGAGGAAATTATGAGTTGGAGCAAGTAAAGACTGCAATTGCACTGATAAATTCTAGTTTGTAATGATATATATACCAAAGGGAATTAAGCTGCATACCCATGAAAAACTCAAACCAGTAACTGTTTTCTATTGCATCCTTGAACTGTTTAACTTTTGCTTCATCAAGTTCGAGCTCGCAAATAGTTGACTTTTCCACATTTCCTGTCAACATATGACATTCAGCAGAACATCGAAATGACAAAATTTGCCTTAATTCACATAGTTGGGATATTTGTAACATACTCTTGAACTTGACACTAATCAGACTGTCAATAAGCTCATTTCCACCCAAGACTTCACCAAGACCACCCCATTTGTGACCAGCATTTCCTTCTGGACGACAGAATGGAAGGCTGTAGTAGTTGTATGTTTCCTGCGGATTGTTATACGGCCCTACTTTGTTGACCCATAGAGTAACTTTGTCATCATCTGAATACTGAAAGAGAAGCAGAAATCTGTCAGGAAAAATATGGAACCAACAAGAATGAGGCACAGCTAAGCGGATTGGTATTAGGATACAACCTACAGCAAGAATACAAAGCCTATCACACATCACTTAATATCAATTTACAATTAAATAATGATCTGCATACAATTTCACTATCATAGAGTCATGCACAAGCAGGACAAGATCACCATGAGAATAGGCCTTTAAACTACAGTCATTATTAAGAGATCAGCAATTACACGTGATATGCTATAAGTCTGCACCAGTTCACTGGGACTGTGATCCACTGGTCAAACTGTCTAGCCGCAAACTCAGCACGTAAATGCATTCGCATCACATTATCCAACAATTATCCTGCCTAGAGTAAGAAACGCGCAGAATACCACAGCAAAAACACAAAATCGAACTCATATATACGAATTCTCAATCAGCTCGCGTCAGACTGTAGATCTGACCAGAAACAAACACGAAAGCAGATCCGCACAACTCAAACAACAAAACCGAAGAAAAATCCAGCTTAATTTAGGGTTTATCCAAGTAATGCAGTGAGATCGAGTGCAGAGGGGAAATCGATTGTATTACCCTGTGATCATACTCGGAAGCTCGCACCGGCGAGGCGATGAAGGCGAGCAAGACGACGGCAAGGAGCGAGAGAACGGCGGGGGATCGGACGGGGAGCCGCATGACGGAGAAGATGAACGCCAGCGACTTGTTTGGATCTTACGGTGTTAAAGAAAGTGTGTGAAACGGAAATCTAAAATAGATGAAGGTTTAGTGCGCGACGACGAAATCACCGTATATATTGAATTGACATTGAGGGCTTGTAGTTTTTATTTATTCGGGATTTGTTTAATAAGTTCATACGGATGTACGCTAAGGTCCATGCCCTTTTTCTCTTACAGATCGGTGGAGAAAAGTCAAATTGTGCGAAGAATTTGATACAGTACGTTATTTGTTTTGAACTTGTCTTTTACTGTTCTTTTGGTTACGGGCCTATTTTAACCTTTTCATGAACACTTCATTTTCATACAGTTAATATATTGAAATTACCTGATGTGTTATTGGGTTAATGAATTTGGCGGAGTTAAACTAAATTAAATTATAATATATTTAAAATATAATTATTATGATTAAATTAACTGAATTTACATTTTTACTAAACTATATCAATGAAAATGAGCTTTGTCACGGTAAAAAGTCAAACTTGTAGTTAATGACATTTATTCATTAGGCCCATATTCAAAGTACCTGATAGGCCAAAAAATCAAAGCCCAATTTTGATCAACGTGCACGCATGGGCTCATCAATGTCCCAAATTATTGTGTTATCGGGTAAATTTGGGCAAAAACACCGATTTAGTGACCTCTTACTTGGAGTTTTGGAAAGTTTAGACTGGCCTCAACTTTTAAAACTTCAATTAAGAGATTGGAGTTTGATGTAGAAATTTTTTATTTTTTTTTCAAAACTCTGAATGGAAATAATATAAATATATCTTTTTACAATTTTAGGTGAATATTGTCGCTCATTTCTCATCATGTCAATCAAATATCAATCACCAAATGATTATACACAAACATTTTAAGAGTTTACATAAACTCAAGTCACGCACTAAAAATTGAGCAGTCGTTGATAATTATATTAGTAATAATATGAGACATTTCGTAAAATTGTGCAGGTTTTAAACTTATTAAAATATAGAGTTATTTTAAAATATTTCTCAATTTAGAAATTTGAATGGAAACCTTCTACACTTAGGTGTCGTTTGGTTGAGGGGTTACAAGAAAAGGAAAGGGAATCGCCCTCGATTCCCTTTGCTGCTGTTTGGTTGTAAATTCTTTCATTCCCTTTCCCCGTTTTTCATGTTTTGTTTCACACAAATCCTTAATTCTCATTCCTCACCCCTGGGCCCCTTAGGTTTGGGATTGCTCAATATTCCTTTTAGCCAAAATCAACTATCACACCCACTACCACTAACATAACCGCCACCACCACCACCACTCCGGTTACCACTGCCACCACAACACCGCCACTACTCCGATCACCATCACCGCATTCCGGTGAGGCGATGACCGCTGCCACCACAACGCCGCCGCCACTCCGGTGAATACAACCACCACCACTCCGGTGATTGCATTACCACTTCGGTGACATCTACCACTACTCTGACGACCCACCACCACTCCGGTCACCGTCACCGCACTCTAGTGAGGCGGTGACCGCTATCACCACAACACAGCCGCCACTTTGATCACCGGCACAGGCACTCCGGTGATCGCACATACCACTTCGGTGACAGCTACCACTACTCTGATGACCCACCACTACTCTGGTCGCCGCCGCCACTCCGATCACCGTGACAGCCACCACTCCGGTCACCGCTACAATCATCCATTCTCTGAATTTTGAACCAAACAAGAAAACAGAGAATGAAAGGGAACTTGATTTCGTTACATGGAATCACTCATTATTCCTTTCGTTTCGTTTCCATTTTCTTTGTTGATTTCTTTCCGTTTCCCTACGTGAACCAAACGGTCCCTTAAATCATTACAATTCACAACCCACATGTGTGGTTGTTATAAATGGGTGCATCATAATAAAAATAACACACTTATTGAGACTTTCATTTTGTATGCAATAAGGGTTAAGTAGTACCTATTAATATCACATCATTATTTTTCAAAAACCAAATTTTAACAACACTCTTTCTTTATTGAAAATCAATCAACAATGAGTGGTATTTAAGTAAGAAAAATCTTTGGGTAAAATCTATTTTTGACCAAAAATGGTTTAAGTTTCATATTTTAAAAGTTATGTTTTTTTCTTGAAAGGTAATTTAACCATACAATTTATTTGTTTAAAATATGCGAGTAATTTTTATCACACTTTCATTTTCAATTTGACGGGTCTATGTTTATTATAAAAAATATGAGTTTATTAACATTTTAGTCATGAAATGTGAGACCAACTAAATGTTACTTATACGTTGATGTTGATTACGTCCTGTAATTGATGTAGTATACTTATTTGTTGAATTTCATTTTAATTAAATGGTCATTAATTGATTTTACCTTTGTTTGTATTGATCTTGTGTACACATGTGAAAGGTAATTTTTGATGACATTTGTGATTCAATAGTTTATTGTGTAACTTGTAAGCTGTCTCAAAAGAGAGTGTGCGTTTGATCGAGGGATTTCTCAATCTTTAATTGTTGATGTTTATGTATTTTATCATGTTCACTTGATTGAATCAAAATAACTACATAAAAAAGGTGAAAATAGTACTAATAACCACCTAATCATAAATAAATTCCATTAAGCTAAGATTTATAAAAAGAACTAAATGAAATAAAAACAACAAAATCCAACACCAAAATATGTAGAGAGGTTGTTGGAAAAAAGAGAGAAAGGAAAGGCTCCTCATTTGTCTCCTTCCCCATATTTCCACTTCCACAACCAGTAATTAATGGAGATTACCTTAACAAAGCATCCATGGGACAAATTGTAAAAGCGAAGAGAGGTATCAATATCAATAACATAGTATTTGCCCCTCTTTGGTCACCCTCTCAAGTACTGTATCATCCATTTTTTGGCCCCATCCTACCACCACCATCCCCCACGCACATGCTTAAGCACTGTTAAATTACTTCTGCTAAACAGGATAATACTCCCTCATTCTCCCACCCACCTTTACATCTCATGCACAGACAGATTCACAGGTGCTCAACCTTAATATTCCTTCCTTTTCAATCCCTTCAATTCAGAATCATCCTTTTGGTTTTCCCCAATCCCGCATAACCGACATCGCTCTTTCCCTAAACCCCGGTTTCTGAAATCAGCTGATTGGACCCCACCTGCGGAATCGGGTTAAAAACCCACTGGGTCGCTAAAGAATCATCTTTTCCCCAAGCTGACATCTGGGGTTTCCTTTGTTTTGTAGAAAAGTTGGATCTTTGGGGGTTTTTGAGCCGAGCCCAGTTCTCAATTTTGCTGATTTTGATCGATTCTGAAGGTTTTTCTGGTTTTTAGTTGGTACCGCAATGGAGAAGTATGAGCTTGTTAAGGATATAGGGTCTGGTAATTTTGGTGTGGCCAGGCTGATGAGGAACAAGGAGACTAAGGAGCTGGTTGCCATGAAGTATATAGAGAGAGGACACAAGGTTGTTTTCTAAAACTCTGATTGTTATGTTCCGTTTGATTACATCTCATGTTGTTTTGAAGCATCAAAATTTGCTAAGCCGTTTGATCTGTCTTTATGATTAATTTGATTTTGTCATGTGTGGTTTTGATCTGTCTATGCAGACTGTGAAGGCTTTAGACTATCAGAAATTGATGACATGATGTTTGATAAGTTTTTGTATTTTGTTTTCGTGCTGGCTGTGTAGATTGATGAGAATGTTGCGCGAGAGATTATAAACCACCAGTCCCTGAGGCATCCGAATATCATTAGGTTCAAGGAGGTGTGCATTTCTGTTGGTTTTTGAATATATAGTCTGCAGAATTGTGATTCTCTGTGAATGAGGTCATTGATCAGAAGCTCGTGTATATGTGCATTTATAGGTGGTATTGACTCCAACCCATCTCGCGATAGTAATGGAGTATGCTGCTGGTGGCGAGCTCTTTGAAAGAATCTGCAATGCTGGGCGGTTTAGTGAAGATGAGGTATATAGTAACTTTGATGGAACCCCAGTTTTGAAGTGATCTGATACCAAAATGCAGAACTTCTGTTAGTCTGTAGTATTACGTTAAGAGGTTTGATTGATGTTTTGTTTTATTGTCCAGGCCCGGTATTTCTTTCAGCAGCTCATCTCAGGAGTCAATTACTGTCACTTCATGGTAAAGTAGTACACTAGCACCATGTTTCTTTCTTGATCTAAGAAACCTTATTGTGAAAGGACCTTTTTTATATACATCCAATAATTCCAGTTTAGGTTCTCTCTTTTTACTTAATTTTGCACGTGAGTATCCGAGAAGGTACCTTTCTGAATTTTCTAATGCTTTGCAGCAAATATGCCACCGAGATTTGAAGCTTGAGAACACACTTTTGGATGGAAGTCCTGCTCCGCGTCTGAAAATTTGTGATTTTGGTTACTCCAAGGTATATACTTTTCGGTGTTGTACATCTGTGCAATGTAGAAACTCTTGTTCTTACCATGATGATTTGTGATCCTGCCTATAGTCATCTCTTCTGCACTCAAGGCCCAAATCAACTGTTGGAACTCCAGCTTATATTGCTCCTGAAGTACTATCTAGGAGAGAATATGATGGCAAGGTAGTTTAGTGTTCTCTATCAATTTTCACCTCCTAGTTGAGATGTGCTTACTATTGATTTATATATTGAGTTAAAATTTGGTTTGCCATTTTCAGTTGGCTGATGTATGGTCATGTGGGGTGACACTTTATGTGATGCTTGTTGGAGCTTACCCCTTTGAGGACCAGGAAGATCCAAAAAATTTCAGGAAGACCATTCAAGTAAGAGTTTTTTCCCTGTTCGTGCAAATGTATTAGTATTACAGTTAATGAGCTTAACAAACTTTGTGTGAAAGATTCATATGGTTTCTTTTCCTTGCAGCGAATCATGGCAGTGCAGTACAAGATACCTGATTATGTTCATATATCTCAAGACTGTAAACACCTTCTATCTCGCATATTTGTTGCCAATCCAGCAAGGGTATGTATTACAACTCACAGAATACCAATATTTGTTCACTATCTGCATTTAATCTTTTGAAGACAGGATGTCAAATCAGTCATTTTGTGTGCCTAAATTTGCTTAGCAAATCACTCTACTGAATTTGTGTATAAAAACCAGCCATGTTCTCTCTGAATTTCAGCAGCAGTAGGAATTGTTTGTTTTTGCTTTGTACGCTAGAGAAAATAGATCTTCTGATCAGTTCAGTAGTTTTGAACTCTTCATGTATAATAGTCGTATAATGGAAGGCCAAAGTTAAAAACTGGAACAGTAAGATCTCAATTTTTGGTTTTATGCAGAGGGTTACAATCAAAGACATCAAAACCCATCCTTGGTTCTTGAAGAACCTGCCTAGGGAACTAACAGATGCAGCTCAAGTTGCCTATTATAGAAAAGAGAATCCAACATTTTCCCTTCAAAGTGCAGAGGAGATTACTAGGATAGTCAGTGAAGCCAAGACTCCTCCTCCTGTTGCAAGATCACTTGGAGGTTATGGTTGGGGAATTGATGAAGATGATAAAGAGGATGACGTGGAAGATGAAGTTGAGGAGGATGACGATGAAGATGAAGATGAAGATGAATTTGGCTCAGAAGATGAATATGATAAGCAAGTGAAAGAAGCTCAAGCAAGCGGAGAAATCCCTCCTCTGAGCTGAGGGCTGTTGCTCCATTTGTGTTTATTTAATAATACAAAATCTTAGTTTGAGTCATAAGCTTTGGGTTGCTTTTTTGTTGGTTGTGTAAAGATATGTTTCAACTTTGTAGATTATGGCCAAGGTAAGATGAAACTGGTTTGTGAATTACTCTTTAGATACTTAGTTGAGTGGATTGCATATCTGCATTGTTGCAGTTGAACGTACTCAGAGTCGATTTGATTTTGTATGTGTGCTTGACAGTGCAAAAACTTTGCCATTTGCTATCTCGGTGTCTGTAACATTTCCCCTTTTGGAATATTTCTGTTAATGCAATGTCTTATACAAGGATTGATTTTAGCAGTTTCTTCTTTGCCCTTTCCTTTACCAGTTGCTGTCTGAGATTCAAGATGGCCGTACTCAAGTGAAACTGACATTTTGGCCTCAATGTTAAAATTAGTTTTTCGACTGTTCTTTATGGCTCAATGTTAAAATTTCTGACATTGAGATGGGAGTAGATTTTCACAAGCTCTCAGTAATGTAAAAAGGTTTTGTTTCAAACTAAGAACCTTCGTGATCGAAATTCACGGTGTGCAGAGCAAACCCTTTCTAGCTTAATCTTAAGCCTGAAGTCAGTTTAATCTAGCACATACTACTCAATATCATTCAAAGCTTCAATCCAGGAAAAAACAAAAGGAGGAAAAAAGAGTACATGGCAGCCGCTTTCAGACTCATAATCGATTGGATCGGGATGGTCATCACGCACATCAGTTAGCAGCCGCAGGGGCGTGCATCTGAATCCAGGAAAAGAAGGATATGGACAATCCAACTGGGGTCAATTCAGCTGAAGCTGCAATCATACAAAAAGATAACGTTGAAAATTACAATTGGGAAACCAGAATCAATTATTCCACAAGTAGGTCCAACTATAATAGCATCAACGAATAATGTGTACTCTATGTTCTAACCTCTAGGTATCCCCCAAGAAATAAGTACATGGGGGGTAAATAAAACTCTCTGAATTTCTTACTGCTGGTAAGAACTAAGGATTTCGAAATAGCATATGCTCAATCTATTCCCACAAGGGAACAACTAGGGCTAATCAACCATCCATAAAGAATTTCTACTTAGATTCCGAATTTACTTTGGTAGTTGACTCCAGAAGCACACTATGCAGCTTCTGTGTCTCCATCACAACTGATTCCCTGTCAAACAGGGCAGACACAACTGCAACACCTTTCAGAGTAGGAACCTGTAATTCCATTACGGAACGGGCATTTGAAATTCCAATGCCACCTATTGCAACCACTGGCAACTTGGAAGCTAGGCAAACAGTTTTCAGCCCGTCTAAGCCAACGGTTAGGTTGTTCTCTTTAGTGTTTGTTGGGTATACGCCACCGCACCCGATGTAATCAGCACCGTCGATCCATGCTTGGTAAGCTTGCTCTGGTGTTTTGCACGAGACACCAATGATTTTGTCAGGCCCGAGAAGCTCGCGGACTGCACGAGTTGGCATGTCGGATTGGCCCACATGCACACCATCAGCATTACTGGCAAGGGCAACATCTACTCTGTCATTTATCAGCAATGGCACACCATGCTGGTGGCAAATTTTCAAGCATGCTTTGGCTGATTCAAGAAAGTCTCCAGTGTCTGCTTCCTTTTCCCTTCAGCCAGAATAATTAGTGTAGGCTTAGACACACAAAATGAAGAGCACAGAACATAACAGCAGTTGGTGATAAATAGTTGTGCATAAATCACTAGGTAAATCAGTTATCCTAGCCTACCAAAAAGCAGCTGAAAGTAAAGAAAAAGTGAAATGGCCAACCTCAGCTGGATTATGGTGGCACCACCCTCAATAGCAGCTTTTACAGCAACTGTGATTGGACGGCCCCACTTGTGGTTCATTCTCCAATCTGTAACAGCATATAAAAAGAGCTTACTTGGATCAAATGGGCGTGGCACGCACAAACCATGGACGTTGTCTTTCAGCTTCAAGAGGTGGTCAAGTGGACCTTGACGTCCATTTCCAATAGAAATACCCTTACTGTACACCAAGGCCGATTCAATATATCGTTTGGCAACCTGGATAAAGGAAAAACATCAAGCAATTGGAGGGAGGGCATGATGCAAAAAGATTAAATGGGTTCAGAATGGTAAATAGCAGTAGCACAGATAAAATTATGAAATAGAGTAGTGTTCAGCAGATTGCCTACACCCACAGAGTTGTTAGAAAAATCTACAATGTCAAAACAGTAGTATGCACACACCAGAAAATTCAAAGTGTTATGTCCTTCAATCAATAAACTCTTCTTCTCCACCCAGTTGTACATCAATCAATGAACCAGAGAAATCAAAACGAGACCTTATCACAAATTATTAATGAGAAGTGTTCAGTAAGTACCTTCACAGCTGAAATTACTGAAGAGCCTTTTGCTAGCTCAGCTGCAATAGTCGAAGCCAAACTGCAACCAGTTCCATGAGTATTTGAAGTTCTAACACGAGAAGATCGAAATTCAAAAAATTCCTTGCCTGTAGAATTAAATCAGATGACTAAATTACTTTGGCATGACATGAAATAATGAAATTGACTTGGGAAAACACCATTGATGGTGCTTGAGAAATCCAACCAAACTTGTTAGACATACCATCATACAAAACATCAACAGCATCCAATGATGGGGGAAGATCACCTCCTTTTACAAGCACATATCTACAATAAATAACCCAATTAATATATGCACACTTAATCCAAACAAAAGAGATAAGAATGCATGGAAAGCCATTACAGATAATAGAGAGAGACCAATACTGAAATTTCCAAATCCATTGAACTGACAAAAAACAGTCACTATTTACCAACAAAGGGTTCAAGCTAGAGAACGATGTTTTTGAATACCATAGGTTTAAAAAGGGTCAAAATCCTTGTCAGAATTGTCAGACACCACCTACCAACTAGTACAAGTTTTCCAGAAATTCTTGCAAATCTTATTTATAGGTTTACTGATTGCCCAAGTTGCTCCAATTATTTCAAAACATTCAAAGGCTCAAAGTTGATCTATTTCTTTCGTAAAGACCTCACCTTGGACCAAAATCGTATATAGATTTTGCAGCAATGCGCATGTCTGTGACCGATTCCAATAACATACCACCCAGCAAAGTAGACGCTTCTTTTAGATTTGGTGTTACAATATCAGCCATGGGAAGTAGCTTATCCCTACAATTGGCAGGCAGAAGGCTATCAGTATTTAGATTAGTGAACAGAAGTGCAGTCTAAAAGCAACACATACACTGATGATAAATACAATGAAAATTATTGATGAATGTAGCAATACAAAGATATTCGGAGGGGAATTATATGTCTCAGCCTATGGCCCTATAGAAATCTAATTGGCTAAACATTTCAGACAGTAACAGACGTAACTTTTTCAGGGTGAAGTAGAGAAGTAGAAAGAGCGACTTCATATTCTACTAACAAGTTGGACAAAAGAGCAACTGCATGAACCAAATCATGACTCTATCCAAACTATTGATTTGCCTGGAATACAGTAGTAGCATATAATAAACTAGACCATAGATCTTAATTGCCAGCAACCAGACATATGGTTCAGAATATGGATGGATAAATCATGCTCAACATACCGAAGGCTAGCAAGAACAGAGGAGCCAGCCAGAACGTCTCCGCTTGTAGATACCATAACAGGATCAACAACCAGGGCTGTCTCGAAATTAAGACTAAACAAAGTTAGTCACATTCCATCTGCGTGAAACTTTAATTCAAGAAAACGAAAACATCATGTACTAGTTATCCTGAATTACCTTGTACCGGAAACTCACGAAGACTCTGACAAAGAACTGAGACTATGCCAGCTGAAGGTAGCATTCCTGTTTTCACCTAGAATCATATCAGTATTGCCTCCATCACACATCAGTAATATACAATCGAATAGACCAGAAATAAGATTCAAACTCCAGACAGGTACTTACAACATCAGGATGCATATCCGAAAGCACAGACCTCAACTGCTCTGCCACAAATTCCTCAGGCACAACACTCACACCCTATCGCAATCAATACAAAACTACAAACAATCAAACACCGAAACCGAACTAATCTGCACTGGCAATTCTAATAGAAGTGACTAAAATCAATTTACAAATAACCCTTACGTAAAATGCATGGGGAATAAGATAAGTACCTGTACTCCAACGGTATTCTGAGCAGTGACAGCAGTGATAACGGTGGAGCAGTAAACTCCTCTCGCAGCGCAGGATTTAAGGTCTGCCTGAATTCCGGCGCCGGCACCGGAGTCGGAACCAGCAACGGTGAGAACGTGCGGAACTCTGACGTTATCTTGCATTGCCGCCTTGACTCTGGATAACTGATTCGTCGGAATTGACCCTGATTTTGGCGCGCAGATCATCTGAAAATTAAGCTGAAATTAGTATCAAAATTATAAATATATTTTCGGAAGGAACATGAAAAACGAAACATTGCTTGGCAACCTTTGGAGCGGAGAATACGAGAGACTGGAAGCCCATGCGATCGAGCTGACGAGTAAAGCTTTGATGGAGGTCGGAGGACCGGATAGAATGCTTATCAGTAGCATTGACTATTGAGTATTGAGGGACTAATTTGTAAAATTTGTCATTAGGTCCAGACTAGTGTAAAGGAGGACCTACATTTTCCAATAAATAAATGTATGACCCTAAGGTTTCGGGAAATTCCTCTTCGTTAGAAATTTGTTTTCCGCAATTAGAGTAATTATCAAGAGTTTGAAAAGGTTATTCAACTCTTTCCATATCTAATTGTTTGACTTTCACATAAATAAATAAAGTATGATAATATTATAGATGGTCGTGAATAATTTTAGTTTTGAAGTTGGATATTATGTATCTTTTTCCAAAAATAAATTACAAACACTAAATGTGAATGATCATAATCATTGTTAAATGTCTCTATAGTATGTATAGTCACACAAATTATTTTGAGAAAGGTTCACATATAAGGTTTTATAATCCACTAATAAAATTAGTAACATATCATAATGAATATGAATATTTCGTAACTAAACTAATGACATAATCAAAAGCATTTATTTTTCAAAATAAACAATTTTCTAAAAAAATCATAAATTTTCAACCTTATGTTACAAATCAGGAAATCCAACAAGGGCATTATGATATTTTCATAGAGCTAGTTAAGCTAGAATTATGTTAGTGGAAAAAGGGAGAAAGAGTGACGTGATTGACAGCTAGAGAAAAATATAAGAAGACAAATGTTGTTAGGATAAATTATGAAATATTTGATTTGTGAATCTAATTTGTTAAATTAGAAGTGACTTATTCTCTATCCTCTTTAAACATTTCTTTTCTTCCCCATCTCATTCTATAATCTCAGCAATTTTGCTGCAATATTACTAAATAATACATTCATATTTCCGAATCTGTTACGCGTTAATGGAGTTTAAAAACGAGGGCCCTAGTACTACAATAGGAAAATGAGGGCCCTTAAATGTTCCACTCAAAAAGACATGGGCCAGTTTGCAAATTAAACAAATATGGCAGTGGCGGATTGGCGGCCCTAAAATTGCCTCGAAAATATCCCGCCAAACAATTTGAAACGTTTTCTAATTTCCCACAGTGTCACAAGTAGCGTTCGTAACACACTTATCCACCAGTCCACCGCATATAAGCAATCCGGCAGATTCTTCTCCAACAAGCTTTGGGTTTTCAACCGGAAGCATTTCCCGGCGATAGACTGGTAAGCCCATTTCAAATGCTACGAGCTGACGCCTCCAATTTCTGTTTTGAAAAACCCTAAAATTAATGCTGGGCAGCAAAATGATGATTCACAAACCCGTTGTTATGCTTTCAATTTCGTATTTGCTTCTCTTAGGGTTACTGGCTGCATTAGGAGAACCAAAATTCTTAGCTTGAAATTGGGTCAATTGTTGTTGTGGTTGGATTTCTAGGGTTTTGTGTGGGGAATGCTGAGAAAAATTGTGAAGATTTCGTTTAGTTTATGGTAGCTAAATCTTCGGAAATTTTAAATTTAGTGGTTAGTTGAGTTGATCGAATGCTCAGAAATGCTGAAGAAATGACGAGATTAGACAGGCCCTTGTGGACACGCTTTAATCACTATTCCTGTTTCAGACATGATGAATGCTATTGATGAATTGCCTGCTTTTCATACATTATCTTTGCGTTAGATACAGCGAGCCTCTTCTAATATATAGTTCACTAGCAGAACTACATGATGGCTTTCTCACGCAGTTAGTAGTATGTTTAATGACAGTAGAGCTTGTGAGTCTTATCTGTGTTACGAGTACATCCAATTTAACAGCCCAGCTTCCTCTGCTAAAGTGCAGGATCAGGTTCAACTCAGAGGATTGCCCTTTGTAGTGGCATCAAGCTGGAATATACATGTACATCTAGGCGAATATGTTAACTAATGGAAAAGAACAAGACCATGAGGCAAGAGCAGCACTGAGTTAATTATTTCCGTTAGCTATTAAAAGTACATTCATCTCATTTTTCTTTCCTTGTTCTGGGTGATCTATAGTGGACACTATCCTGCTGAAGACTCCAATACTGCAAAGAGATTACCTGCAAATAATTGGGTTCAACATGCAAAAGCGCATAATAATTTTACTTGTCAGGGAAAAGCATTGAACACAAATTTCCTCTTCTCATTGTCAACACAGAAGCCTCAGGCTGACAAAACAATGAATGCCAGGTATCTTGTCATTGAAATAATGGCTACTAAATTTAGATGTTCCATTCACTATTATTGGCTCTCTTCATTCTTCACTAAACCACTTGTCTTTTATTTCCCATATAGTATTAATGAGGTCTAATGCATTGAAGTTGGAACTTAGGGTTAGACTCCAGCAATCATTTTACCCTATCTGAGCACTTTTATTTCTGCATATTCTTATTGGATTCTAGAATAACAACAGCGATTGACACTGTTAAATGTTCTTTATTCGATCCGGGCACTATTTTGTTTATCTACTCATTTTGTAGATTACTCTTGTTTATCTGGTATGCTCAATATACTCTTGATTTTGTGCACATACTATAACCTTCAGGCTCACTTTACTTTTCCTTGATTTATAGGTCAATGGGATTCGAGGTTCATAATCAAAGGATTCCAACTCAAGAACTAGAACGGGTTAGTGGATCTTGCTTTTTTAGCACATTAGTTGTTTAGCATATCCATGCTATCTTTGTTGACTGGATCAGAAATCTACCTGCTTAATGCAGTTTTTCTTTTCTTTTCTGCCTGCAATTCATTTGTTCTTTACTTAATGTTTCTGCACATTTAGAGAAATATGACAGTTGTCCTCATCATCTAAGTTGATGAAAATACTAGTATATTTTTGCAATATTTCTAGCCTTCATTATACGGAGTATGTCTCAATTTATTAAAAATAGTAGCTTTAGTTAACAAAACATTGCCGGTTCAGCGTCACTTTTATGTAAGTTCACCACAGAGCAGAACTAATGTATTTTATTTGGATCTAACCCTTCGGCAGGTTTGGAAAGTTTTGTCCAAGTTTGAAATTTCTTCGAAGAACTATTTGAAGCCTGGGAAAAGTCAACCGTTAGATAAACAAGTCAATGTTTCTGCCCCTTGTGTTGCTAGACAAAATACTATGCAGTCAACATCTGTCACCAGAAGCACATTCCAAGCTGTAGAAAAACAACAAATTTTCAATGATAACTCCAGAAGCTATATGCAGAGTTCTTTTACTTCATCTGCAAATGGTGTAGCTGGAGCCAATAACAGGCATGATGCCACCATATACACATCAGTCAGTAGTAGCTCTAACCCACAGGGTGTTGGAGAAACTAGCAATCATCCAGCAGGGATCAATGCAATGGATGCCACTTATGGCATTGATGACGATGACATATTAGAGGTATTCATGGATGATGAACAAGTACATCATGTTCCTACGGTTTTTAAAATTCGTTCCAGGTCATACAGTTAATTTCTTTTCATAATTAATGCATTTTTAATCACTCAAGGCCTTCCCAAAATTTCAATGCATGTTTAGAGTATTGATGTCGATCAGATAGTCATGGAACATTACCAGTCAAGTTGTACACCTCAACCATCAGTTTCAAGATTTCACCCAGTCACATCAGCCACGGATAAGGCAAATTATGTAGTGCCTGAGAAGGCGTGTCTGCCGCCGGAGTTGGTTGTGAACTGCAGTCACGGGTTTCAGGTATAAATACTTGGAATACTTTATAACTTGTTTTGCTTCATTAATTCTAATATATGTAGTCACTGAAAAGTACATGTGAATGAATGTATTGTTAAAACAGCTAGGACTTTGTCCAGAAGCTTCAGTTCATTTACAAGAGCTGAAAGATAAGCTGATTGGAATATCTAATGACCTACTTGACAATATTGGCAACTTGAACTCGAATCAAATATCGAAGCTTCATCAAGACAGGTTTGATCTTATCCTTTATTAGATTTCTACTGAATTTGGATGCAAGAATTTAAAGACCAAGATGCATGGATGATTTTTATTTTATTTTAAAAGTGACTGTTGTTGCTAATTTTCATGAACGTAAAGTTGACAATTATTTTCCATGATGTATAATAAAGTCTGTTGTCTGTCTAATGCCAGGACACAGCTGAACACGCAAATCCAACAACTAGAAAAACATCTACGTTACATATCAGAAAACGATGAAAGGAGAACATCACATTTTAATACATCCACAGCAAGTCCTGCCACTTTTCAGTATGCAACCCCTCCAGCAAACACATTCAGCATTGCCCCAACAAGGCTTGAGAGTCAATTTTACGGGGACAATGAGCAGAATCGATATGATGCCTGGGATTCATCATCAGTGACATCATCTTCCTTCGGTAGCATGTATGGAGGTTCAGCAGCTCCCGTGGAACGGGATTACACGCCTAAGTATGTTGATGTCACTTATTCTGAAGGTTCAGCTGATAAAAAATGGAGTTGCTATGATTTTCCTTGGACAAAGAAGTTATCGGTATGATGCAGTTATACTTTTTTGTTTGAAATTTGAGGTATGCCATTAGTGAATCTCATGTGCCTACATGGTCTCTATCAGGAAAATAACAAAAGGGTATTCGGCAACCATTCTTTTCGTCCCAACCAAAGGGAGGTTATAAATGCCACCATGAGTGGGCATGATACTTTTGTGTTGATGCCGACTGGAGGAGGAAAAAGTCTTACATATCAGGTGTAGTATTTTTTTTTTTTTAATTTGCCCTGAGCTTCTAACAAACTCTTAAAGTGATTTTCATTTTGATACTGTATCGAATTTTGAGTAATAAATCCACCATGGACTTCTGGTTTTTCTTAGTCTCACATTTTTATTCTAATTCTTTACAGCTCCCTGCTCTTATATGCCCTGGGATAACGCTGGTTATTTCCCCTCTTGTTTCACTCATTCAAGATCAAATAATGCATCTACTTCAAGTATGTTTACTAAGTCCTTACCTTACTTTGCTTTTGCTAATATCATATGCAGCCATCTTGATTAATGTCTTAAACATTACTGTTACCCACAGGCAAACATACCAGCTGCTTATTTAAGTGCCAGCATGGAGTGGTCTGAGCAACAAGATATACTGAGAGAACTTAATGCAGATTATTGTCAATACAAGCTGCTGTATGTCACACCTGAAAAAGTTGCAAAGTATGTTTTGTATCTCTAACTCATCTAATGCACTTATAATTATATGCACCTCTTATAAATTTAAATGTAGCAGTTAAAAAATTATTTCTCCAATAGACTGAGCGTAATGTATCTGTACAAGCTAAAGTATGGATAGACCTGAATGTTGCTCTATTAATGATTTCAATTATAGTTGAAGTATGAGAATCACTGTACCAGCATGCTCAATTGCAGTATGGCCCTATCTTTGTTTTTGTAATTTATTCATGGAAATTGCTATTGCAATCATAATGATATAAATGCTCCTTAAGGTCTCAGTTTTTTATTGATTATACTTTACAGAAGCCAAACATTGGGTCATCTATTCCTTTCCTTTCTTGACATATATTTTTTGTTTGCTACTGCTTTGACATTTCTGCGTATTTCGTCTTCTTTAAGGTAGAGACTGTAAAATGGTGCTTTTAGATAAAGTTGCTTGCCCAATTATACCGATCTTCATATTTAACTTTGTTGTATTTATAAGCAACAATGTTAGCCTGTCCTGTTCTGGATTACAACTGTTTTGCCGCTATTGGTTTGGCCTGCTGGACTGTGCTCTCACACAAGGAGCTTAATGTCCTCATGCAATTGTTATCAATTTGCAGAAGTGATATGCTTCTCAGAAACCTGGATAATCTGCATTCTCGTGGAATGCTAGCTAGGTTCGTTATTGATGAGGCTCATTGTGTAAGCCAATGGGGACACGACTTCAGGCCTGATTACCAGGTTGGAGTCTATGGGGCTTTTAAAACCATCACATTATTCTAATTTATATTATTTAATTCCTGACTATTGGGTGCTCTATCCATTCAGAGTCTGGGTATCTTGAAACAGAAGTTTCCTAGTGTTCCTGTTCTGGCTCTGACTGCTACTGCTACAATTAGTGTCAAAGAAGATGTTGTCCAGGCTCTGGGTCTTGTTAATTGCATTGTTTTTAAGCAAAGTTTCAACCGCCCAAATTTACGGTGAGTTGGATAAAAGTATTCTTCCCTTCCACATGAAGAGTCGTGTTTCCTAACTTAAATGAGCATAGAAACATCGTGTGGAACAGGGGTAATATTTGGTGTTGCATTTCCTTGAGTCTTAGTTTTCCTCTATTGCAGATACTCTGTTATACCCAAGACAAAGAAGTGTGTAGATGATATCGACAAGTTCATTAAAGAAAATCATTTCGATGAATGTGGAATTATTTACTGTCTTTCAAGGATGGACTGTGAAAAGGTTGCTGAGAAGTTACAGGTGCTCTCTTTTTCTACTTAATATATTTAATTGCTTTTTCATCAGATTCTTTTTCCAATTTCAGTGTATGCTTTCATTGATACAAAGCCTACCATCTCTATCACCACTGGTTCAGCATTTTCGTACATTAACCACATTCTCAGGCTTATTTCATGGCTATCTATGAAACCCAATTGAAAACATATATGGCTGTAAAGATTGTTTTGGTAGTCAATGAGCAAATATGGTGTAATAAGTAGCTATTCTTCTAATCCTATCTGAATAATCCCAGATAATTCCTCTCCCTTGGACTGTTAATTTCTGACTTGAATTTGGCCAATGTGTTGTTAGGAGTGTGGGCACAAAGCAGCTTTCTACCACGGTAACATGGAACCAACGCAGCGTGCATATGTACAGAGACAATGGAGCAAAGATGACATTAACATAATTTGTGCAACTGTTGCTTTTGGGATGGGTATGAATAGTTACTTCTCTACTTCCTTTGTCTTTGATGATGAATGATCTAACAAGAGATGTTGCAGGAATTAACAAGCCGGATGTTCGATTTGTTATTCATCACTCGCTTCCAAAGTCTATTGAAGGTTACCACCAGGTTCGATGGAAGCTCTATCTTTTATTGGACTGCTCTTGACAAAATTAACTGATAACTTCAATATTAAAAGCATTCAAAACATCTATTTAATTGGACTTCAACTGTTTTCATGTTTTAGGAGTGTGGTCGTGCTGGTAGAGATGGGCAACCTTCATCTTGCGTCTTGTACTACAGTTACAGCGACTACGTGAGATTTAATTTAATTTGATCTGTAAAATGTGTTTACATTCTTGGTTTTGTAGTATGACTATAATTCTGCTCCAGGTCTTACTGCCATTATGTGATGTCCTCTATATTTGGTCCATGCTCATCCTCGCGACTCTTCTTTATCTCTGTAGATTCGAGTGAAGCATATGATTAGTCAAGGACCTACAGAGCAGAATTCCTGGGTGCCAGGGAACAATCGTTCAACTACGAAACATACAGGAAGAATACTGGAAACAAATACTGAAAATCTTCTTAGAATGGTACTCAGTTTTATTTGTTTTGTATTCTTACCAGTATGATATTCAATTATTCATAACTTAGTTGTGAATGGTGTTGTCTTGCAGGTCTCTTACTGTGAAAATGATGTGGATTGTCGGCGTTTTTTACAGCTTGTCCATTTTGGAGAGAAATTCGATTCTGTCAACTGCAAAAAAACTTGTGACAACTGTACCAAGACTCAGAACTGTGCTGAGAAAGATGTCACCAACACAGCAAAGCAATTGGTTAGAAGTTGTCGTTTGTGTTCTACATAACAATGTTAATAGCTATTTGCCCTTAGTAGCATGTTTTATTGGGTCTGACAAAAAATGTTATTAACTGTCAATGACAGGTGGAATTGGTGAAGATGACCGGGCAGCTGTTTGCATCAGCCCATATTTTGGAAGTTTTCAGGGGTTCCCTAAACCAATTTGTAAGTGAAAGGAGTAATGTGCTACAAGTATTTTTCTTCTCTTTGGCTCTTTTTTAAATGACACTTCTATGCAAAAAATATAGGTGAAGAAACATAGACATGAAAATCTGAGCCTACATGGTGCTGGAAAGCAACTCCCAAAGGGCGAAGCTTCCCGTGTGATTCGCTATCTGGTGACTGAAGACATCCTGACCGAGGACATAAAGAAAAGTGATACTTATGGCTCTGTATCATCGGTTTTGAAGGTAAGTTTAATAAGTGCCAAATTTTTATCTCCTTCAGTTCTTATATATCTTTATAGCCTTAACACATGAGAATTGAGGTCGGTTTATATCCTCCAGGTAAATCAGTCCAAGGCATACAATCTTTTGCGTGGAGCTCAGATAGTCAAATTAAGGTTTGGCTGCTTCTCCAACTTGTTGACATTTTAGTCTTTGCACATGAAATATATTATTTCAAAGGTATCATAGGCTAAAGTTGTAAAAAAAAGCCAAAAGGGGAATTTGATCAACAGTGGAATTGTATGGATATGCTATGTTGGTGTCATAAATTAAATGTTCATTGTATATAAATCATGATGATCCTGTACTTCTCATGGAGTTCTTGGTGTTCATCTGGTAAATTATCTTGCTTGAAAGGAAACAGCTTGAAAGAGAAGAAAGAACAGGATTATTCCTCCAACTATTATCAATCACCTGTTGTTATCTTATCCTTTTAGGAATGACATATGACTTGAATATATGTATGGAGTGTCTCAATCACCACTCTCAGTGGGTGTGCTTTGCCTTGCCAGCTATTTGCCCTTAGTAGCATATTTGTGCTTATGTATTTGAGATCAAGTTGTTCCGGGGCTTCTGTAGTAATTGTTGTCATAAGAGCCAGTCTTAAATGTAAGATTCGCATGATAGTGTGTTTTGGCTACTAGTCCTACTCTGATGTACTTGATTTAATGTCAGTGAATTGTTAGTCAGGAGGGTTCACTCTTTGAATTTGTCCCAAAGATTTAAGGCATATTTAAATGGGTTCAAACTATTATAAATGGACTTGGTACTGCTGGATTGCTTACAGATGATAAAATTTCGGTTGCAGGTTTCCCTCCACTAAACCACCTAAAGTTGGTAGACCTGAAGCAACACCAGCAAAAGGCTCGTTGACATCAGGAAAAGAAAATTCCCCAGAAGGGGCCTCCCAAAGCAAACAAAAGGAAAATGCTGAATTGGTTTGTTATCATGCAACCCTAGTTTTTATTTCTTTTAAATACTGAACTAACAATATATAACATTTTAATAATACTTTGTTGGGTGCCTACTGCCTACGCAGACCATCTCAGCTACGCTGTATTCTGCATTGAGATTGCTTCGAACTCTCCTGGTTAAGGAAGCCGGAGAGGGTGTCATGGCCTATCATATATTTGGGTACGCTCCCTAAGTCTCTTTTAATCAAAAGAACTTACAATATCTTGATTTTTGACCATGTATGTATCTCTATTGTCAGAAATGCAACATTACAGCAGATCAGCAAGAAAATTCCTAGATCAAAGGATGAACTTCTGGAGATAAATGGAATCGGCAAGTAAGTTTCACACTATTGATTCATGCACACAGCCTTAGTTATCTTTCAAGACACTTTTCTCACTGACATTTCGGCTTAATAAAGGGCAAAAGTAAGCAAGTATGGAGATAGGGTATTGGAGACAATAGAGGCTACCATCAGAGAATTCTACAAGCTAGATAAAACCAGTAACAGCAGCAGCAATGACAGCAGTGATTCAATGAAAAGGCGAAGAGAGGCCATCAATGGACCAAATGGAAGTTCTAAAGACGAAGACTTGATCAACAGCACTGGTCGTTCTAAGAAACGGGTCCTGAAAAAGAAGGAAGTGAACGTTGAAGCCACGAACTATGAAGATCCAGCAGCTTACAATGACATTATATTCGACGATGACCTGGATTTTGATGGCTCCAGTTATAATGGCACCCCAGCTAATGGCACTAATGGTGGAAGGGTGCTGCCTTCATGGTCCACACCAGGAACCAATGTTTATACGTAGGTTCGTGTACTTCTTTAACTTAATCAAGTTTATGGCCTCACCAATAGACATTTACGTTATGATCAGAAGTTTCTGAATGTGTTTTATTTACACTGCATAGCTTTCTTTTGTGTGCATCAAATGCTTGATGCTTCCTTAATGCGCCTTCTGTTGATGTAAAAGTACATTGAATTTTGACGATACTGTGTGATATAATCATAGATCCTAGATCCTAATTTCTCATCATGTGTGAAGATAATATTCAATTAGAACCATGCTTTCATTATTCTTTGGTTTTTTTTGAACATAAAAATATTGGATTATCCAAATGCAATCCAATATAACAATCTCAATCTACAATTGTAGAGATCAACTTCATTTTGCATCTAATTGTAAATTACCCTAAAAAAAGGAATAACCAATTCAAATATGATAAATATGAACACTTGTTATATTATTGTCTTGAATCGTGATCATTCAAATATTAAATATTTAAATTCTCACAAAAAAGAAAGCTAAAAACGAAAGATAATTAACGACATCTTAGCTGAGCTCCGTCCATTTGCCATTTGTATTTTCTTGCAATCTCCACAAAACTTCAAAATTTTCAACCAGAGAAGAAAAAACACCCAGAAATTGCAGGAAACCGGCGATGAAGTTCTCCCTGTCTAAATTGCGTTTCCGGAAACGTATCTCCACCGGCGTCCTCCAGAACGACATTCCCGACGGAGTTGTCCACGGCGGCGGGGATAATTTCATGACGACGGAGACTTCAAGCGAATGCAACGTCCGCGGTGGCGATGATGACAATGAGAATTCTAGTTCCGGAGGGAGCTATCCTGACGCGGGGGCAAGAGCAGATGTGAGTGATGCGCAGCCGGCTTCTAGCTCTCCGGCGGTGGCGACGGTTGGGATGAGGAACCCAGTCACTCCTCCGGTGGATGACTGCTGTCCTATTTGCTTCAGTGCGTTTGCCGTTCCGTGCAGAGCTCCCTGCGGCCACTGGTATTGCGGTAAGAATTTCTTGCGTCGTGAGCCTGTAAATCCCTAGCCGTTACCCGAATCAATATACTGTAAAATTGTTTCTCGTGTTCTTTGTTTTGAAGGGGGTTGTATATTGAAATACTGGAACTACAGCAACGCACTTCAGGCTCAGCCTTGCAGTTGCCCCATGTGTTTGCTCAAGATCACTAGGTTGACACCTGAAGCGCCGTTGCTCCAGCAGCAGCAGCAAGAGGATGATGTTACCATAGTCTTGGAACAAGTCCAGGATTATAACCGCCTTTTTGTTGGAGGAATCTATGGTTTCTTTGGGGTTAGTGTGTGCACATTGCCCTGTCCTATGAACTCACTGATTATTTGTAACGTCAATACTCTATTCATGTAGTTGCTTTTCTTGGAGTACTAGTATGATATAATTAAAACAATACCTTTTCATATCTCATAGCTATTGATTAGAAATGTTGTTTGTTGATGCATATCTCATACTGACTATTTTTGTTATTTCTTTGGTGTATTTCATTTCATCTTGTGGCTGTGTATTTTTTATGCATTTTTCTTTTGAATGGATTCTCTTTTTCTTTTTTTGGCAGAGGGTGGCCGAGTCATCCCTCTACCTTCAGAGCGTTCACATCTACATGATTCGGATGATTGCAGTTAAGTTTATCAGGACTTTTTCAAGTAGTTCAATGTAGAGACTATTATTGATTGATGCTATTATGATTGTTGAATGCTGGTTGCAAAGTTTATTTAATTACACCTTTGTGGATTCATGGGAATAATAACTAACTTTATAGAATTATACTTGAGAGCATTTTGGATCTGAGCTGGTGGTTATGAAAATCAAGTGAACTCGTTCGTACATTGTGTGTTTATATTCCTTGGTGTCCTAATTTCTAACCAGTAAAACTCGCATTTAGCTTTACTTTTTTCCTTGGCAGGTGGTTATTGCTGTGCTATACTCAATCAGCCCATTTGATTTCCTTCATGTAAGTAAGAAAAGGCAGTGGTACTCCAAATCGACAGTAAATACAGTGATGTAAATACTGCAATGGATTAATGAAAATTTTGAGTCTTACTGGAGTTGAATTGTTAAGTGTAGCACACATAAGGTAGCAAGTCATGATGTGACTGGTATATGTTGCATGCTGATGTGAGCATACTAGTTTTTATTTTTCTTTGAGTTTCTGCAGATCGAGAATATGCTGTTCCTGTCTTTGAAGGCTGTGCTTCAGCATTCGTTGTGATCTTAAATTTGGTTGGGTATTACCTCTGGCGTAGACGCTTCCAATGTGTTAGAGAGATGGTTGACATCCAGCTCTGAGATGATTATGGCTGTGCAGCTATTGCTATTGCATGAAGATATATGTGAGTATTTCTAATGGATTAGGTGCTTAAGTTAGTTAGATATTCTGCATGGGGGCTATATGATGAACATGTTCTAAGGTCTGTCTTTCTGATTGCAGATATGTTCTATTTCTTCTGATGACGATGGAGATCTTCATTTTCACCTCCATGTTGTATTCTGCAGGTTTTATGAATGTTTATATTGGGAACTAACTTTACAATAATACTTAGGCACGATGAGTCGAAATCAAGTACTATGCTGCTGCTGGATATTGCCAGTTATTCAGGTTGAGCATACCTAGTTTTCTCGGCAAACATGTTATGAATGTACTTTAGACCTCTCCTCATAGAAGCTTCAGTATTACTATATCAATAAAAGTTTTTTTTTTTAGATTATCAATAAAAGCTTTATTGTTACATACATTATTCATTTTAATGTATACAAATTATTTTCTTAGGCCAGACCAAACAAAGCGATCAAAATAATTTATTTCAAAACAAAATGGAGTGAAGAATATCATGAAAAAACAGCAGCAAGAACAATGAACAAATATCGACACTAAATTCCAATAACTTGTCTTTTATTTAGATAACAATTCTTGGCAAACATGTATATCTACACTTTGATCCACCAATGCATGGTTGAATGTCAAGAACAGACACTTGCACCAATCTCCTAGTGTGCCTAGAATATGAGACTAAGGTTACAATCATTACAAACCTTACAATCAAACACCTCTCCTACAGGAAAACCGGTGCTCTATCTACACCTTCCGAGCACGTTCCGGAATCCCACATAAAGCCCCTTTATTACTACTAGCCAAGTCAGATTAAATTATCATACAGGAAACTTGATCCCCACTATATATGTACAACAAAGCTAATGTTACCAATTCACATGTTATCGGCCAAACCAGCGTACCATGGTCCATGGACATCAGCCGAGATGGTAGCCACCATCCCCAGTACAGATGCAGCACTCACCAACTCACCGGTCAGACTGGCTGCCCCAACCTGCCGCAATGCAGTCTCAGCAAACTCCCTTCCCCGGGTGGACCCACCAAGGACAGCTCCTCTAGCAGCTAAGTAGATTGCGCGGGAAATACGGCTAAAAATGGTATCCCTGGCTTGCAGGCTTTTGGTTAACATCCGGGCCATGATTTCCTTGAGAGATTTATACTTTGACTCATCAATGGAATTATTGACATTATTCACAGCTTGGCTCAGTAGCTCAGTAATATTTGAGATACCAGCATCTTCAACCGTATCGAGAAGATCAGAAAGTTGCTTCACACAATTTGCGACTATCTTCTCCATATCTACATGGTTTATTACGATCCTCTCACTCAGAAGGGCCTGTCTGAAGACCAGGACACTGCAATTTTAACAAAAAATTATCAGCTTTCTGAGTCGCAGATAATAATAAAAGTGAAGAAAGAAATGAAAAGAAGCACAGTGGAGTCTCATACCTTGTGGCAATCACAGTAATCTTCTGAATGCATGCCTGTACAGTCCTCAACCGAAGGAAGTTGAGCTTCATGGTTTCTGGTAAGCTCTCTCTGGTGACACCAGAAATTTCACTCACCAACTTCAGCAACCCAAGCCTCACCATCAAATCCACGCCATCTCCTTTGCATTCTGGATATTGGAAATCTGGAGAAAACAGATACGAAAAAACAAAATAAGGATCACAATTGCAAATTACAAATTCAAAGCAGATAGACAAGATATACCAACCTGCAGAACTTGGGGTGTTGGAGGAGGCTGAAGATTCTGGATTTCTGCTCTGATTGACAGAAAAGTGTCCTCCAGTTTTAAGTGCAGCCGGAGCTAGTGGCCTTTCAGATGTGGTTCCAAAACTTCTAGTCAACGTGGACAAAGTATTATTGTGGTCTGCCCACTCTTGATCCATGCAGGCTTTTGTGTGCAAAAGCCACTGCCTAGTCAAGGGTAAGGAAGTCAGGGAATCATCAGGAGCCCCATAATGCTTGGTGAAGGATTTCCTAAGAAAAGCCAAGCCGCCAGCACCCTTGAGTAGTGGTTGAAGAAGCCGTATGCGTGCTCGGCTGACCTCCTGCTTGAGTGTCTGCAAGAATTTGGCAGTTCATAAATGAGACATTGTACTATAAAAACTTTAATGATCTGCTAAAATTGCAATAGTTGATCAAAGGGATACTAACCTGTATCTCTTCCAAGACAAAGCGCAAACCCTTGACTAAAGCAACTGTATGTGACCGAGAAGGTAAGTCATTTTTGCAGCACATATCAGCCAGCTCTTCCAAAAATTTCTGATGAGTTGCCTTCAAGTTATCAGTGCTAGCTGGAGCAGACAGCTGCTGCACTTTTTCAAGTGCAAAGCCGAGAATCCTCCCAAGATAGTTCATGTCCACATTACCCGAACTCAGTACCTTTAAGTCAAATAGAAAATATTAAACAAAAATAATGAGGATGAAAAGGGAGAGGGAGAGGGAGGAAAACGTGAACAAAGAATAGAGTTGAAATAGACCCTTACCTGAGAAATAATGTCAATGTCAATGGCTTCAAAGATCTCTTGTTTCCAGCTCCCAGGGGACATTCCAGCAATTTCATCTCTAACTTCCCTCATCAGCTCAAGGATACGACCAAAATTTGGTTCATTCTGTTCAACTGATTCAATTATTCCATCCCAGAAAGCTTTCCTCATCGTCTCTTTTACTTTTTCCTGAAAAGATAGTATTCAGTCAAAATCGGTACATGTTGACACCCAACTCAATGGGAACAACGTAAAATTCAAAGAAGTAACAAAATATGTATGAAACTGTATTGATGAAATTCTATGAAAGAAGTAATTCTAACCTCTGCACTGCTCTGGACTTGCTTTTCATCAGGCACAAGTTGCTCTCCGTGGAGACTTTCATTAACAATCAGCTCATTTTCAAAGTCCTTCAATAGTCCAGTAGAGTTAGAATCAGGTCCAGCACCATTGATATTATCTTCATCTCTAAATAATCTTCTCACATGATTTGTTTGCTGGGCATTCTCATTCAAGCCATTGCTTTTTGGAGAGGAATCTAGACTAGATTGGGCAGTAGGGATACTGGCAGAGATAGGAGAAGTAATCTGTGCAATTGGTGAGCCCACTGGACTCCCATTCTCCAGTGCCTGGAAATACTTTGTTCTTGTATCAGAGAGAGCAGCATCCATACGAGAAATACCAGCATCCCCACCCAGATGATGAACCTTCTCCCTCAAAAGCTTCTGGTCTACAGTGACCTGTCTCTGAATAGCCTTCATGTCATGGGTAAGAGACCCACTTTCACCTTCACGAGTCATCTTGCACTTCTGAATCATAGAAAGTTCAAGATGACAAGCAGCTCTCACCAAATCCCCCTCTAGAGACTGGGCATCTTTAGCCTTCCACAGAACAAAGTTATTCAAGTACGAACACCATGCTGAATCAAATACTGCAAGTTGGGATCTAAACTTTGCTAAGACAGGACCAGATTCAGTGTTGGAAGCCTGAATAGGTCCCTCTAACACAGTCCTTATTAACAACTCAAATTCCCGCACAAATATCTCTGCAGATTGCGCCAGAGAAGTCTCACGCTCTCCCCGATCACTGAAAACTGAAGTTGGATGCTCAAGTATCATATAGGCACAGAGCACAACCCTGACTTGATATCTAGATAATTTGACCGGAGCTTTAATGGAAGGTTTTGTGGAGCCAGCTTTCCTTGCCTCTCGGTTACCTGGAGATCTCCTAGGGGTGGCTCTCTTTCTGGGGGATACTACTCGCTTAAGAAGATGATCAATGTCATCCCAACTGGAAGAGTTGGGAGTACATCCAGAAGCCTTTGCTAATACATACCGAAACTCGAGGCGGTCAAGCAATGCTTTAGTTGCCTGAAGAGTAGAGTTCGATTCGATCATCAGGGCAAGCTGCTCAAAGGGCTTTGAAGTTGCAGAATTCTGATTTATATTTAGAGCATGGTACGATTTCGTAAGCTCTAGGGTTGTTTTCTTCAACTGACGGAACTGCCTCCAGCACCTTCACAAAGCAACTCTCATTCAGTATCATATAACATGTCTGATAACACATTTATAAGCATGAACCTTACAGGTACATCTTTTCAAATATAACAAAAACTGAGAACATATTAGAGCAAGTGAATACCTTGTCAATTTAGTAGCAAGTGCATCTGCCTCATCTTGGAATTTGATCCAATTACCACCAACAGAACTCTGACCCCTTCCTCTCTGCATCAAGTATTCAGCTCTCTGTCTCTTAGCCTGTAATCAAAAACATATTGGCAAAAATTAAAACTGATTATATGGACGTTTGTCTTAATTTTAAAGTTCATTAGCACAAGATCAAGCAAATACCCTCTGGAGCCGATCTTCCAGCTTGTTTTGCCTGTCTTGCCTTTCAATCTCACGCTGGTGAGAAATGTGTTTGGCCACCTTTCGTGCTTGGAGCACTATTGCACGTGCTCTTTTTTTCTCTGCTTCAAGCAAACCTAGTCGTTTCTTCTCAGCAGCGGCCCGTTTTTGATGGATAGCAGCACGTACTCGCTCCTTATACTTGCTATCACGAGCACTCCTTCGTAGTAAAGATTGAGATGTCCTCTCCTTCATTGAAGCCCTCCTCTGTTTGTTTGCCTTCAGAATGAGCAATCTGTTAGCCTCTGCCTTTTGAACCCGCGATTCAACCTTGGTGCTCAACTCAGCCCTTTCTCTCCAATACCGCATTTCGGCACCAGTTTTAGCTGCTTGCCGCAGCTCATCCAACTTAGCAAGACGCGTCTGAGCTTTGGCTAAAATGGCCAACCTATGAGACCAAACCATATAATTGATCAGTATAACACAACTCATTGATTGAAACCAAAATTTTAAACATGCTTATGACATTAATATTAACACATAATAGTAACTTATTTTATGATAATCATACTGTGTTTCTGATGGAGAAACATGAACACACTACAGTGTTTGACAGATGTTTCTTGGCATGGACGAATGAAAACAGAAAACTGCAAAGCATTGGACAGCTTTTCGATGATAACAAATTGGATAAAGACAAGGCAGGAAAGACAGGGAGAGAAGACAGTATGAGTTGATAGCAAGAAACAACATAGGTGGGGAAAACAAGTTTAAATTCACCACAACAGACATAGCAAAACACTAAAAGGTTTAAAAGATAAAAATCCACTTTAAACAGTATCATAGCACCCCATTGATAAAGTATGGCCTCAAAGATAACCCCCTCATATCAGTGGCGCAGTATCCTCTCAAAGGGTTCAAGACAACAATAATGACTTCACATGGCTAATTGCTAAGTGCTAACCTTCAATTTTCAAAGACCGAAAAAAACCACCTCACTTAACAAACCGAAAAAAACATAAGATAGAGACGTGCATGCAACATAGGATTCCACTAAAACCAGTAAAGTCAAAGCAAGGAGAACAGACAAAAAACCAACCTCTTTTCCTCAGCAGCTTGAAGCTTAGCCTCAAGGCGCTGTCCCCTGTCCTCCTCGCTCGAAGATGACCGTGAGGGGCTTCTGGGCTTCGGCCTAGCCTTGCTTGATAAGTGCTCATAAAACTTCTGCAAGTTCAAATTTAAAAATAAAATTAAAAATCAGAACCTCTATATGATAAAACCAAACATCAAGTTTCCATCTTTACACCAAGAGAGCATAAGGAAAGTCTATCCATAAAGCCAAATCATCCAAAACATGAATTTTTAGAGAAGAGAAAGTGAAACAGTAAAAAATAATCCATTCTAATTACGGTTATTATACCATAAGAACAAAAAACCAAGAAAGTCACCAATACCAACTTCCTACCTAACTCAAAATTTACCTCTTTTCCTTCAACACAAAGTCATGGAAATTCAAAAAAACCAGGCCAGTCAACAAAATTAAATGTCACCGATTAATTAATTCAGTTATTAATAAATTCACACAACAGGCTCTGAAAGTGATCGGAATTACCTGTCGACGAATATGAGCGTGTTGAAGCTTCGCTTCAATCTCCTCCATAGTCGCCGGTGACGACGACTTCGGCTCCGACAAGCGGCGGAGCAGCCTCTGCGGCGGCGAACAGGACATCGCCGCGGCTCCATCACTGACCGGAATCTCCAGCGCTATTCCCGGAGGACTTCCTCTCTCCGGCGGCACATCCATCATAACTCGATCACACATAAAAACACGCAGTATGCGAAAAGAATCACGGGAAGATTGTAGGAAGAAAAGAGAATTTTGTAGAAGAAAGGTTGCGGCGATTGAAGAAAGAGTAATAAGATGAGTGAAAAAATGGTGATGAAAAATTATATGTTTGATTTGGGGTGCGGGGTTGCGCTTTTATACGTATTAACTAATTTGCTTATCCAAAAAGGTTTCTGCCACGTCATCCAATTCGCACTCGTATTTGGTATCCGTCTTTGTATTGTACCCAACGGTACTCTACTATTCTCTACCCTTCCTAGTTGTATTTGGTTCTTCTATGCCGTTTGTTTTCTATGATTAATAATAATAATAATAATTAAAGAAAAAAAGTAGTAATACTAAAGTCATCTCAAATTAAAAAATATTTTACTCTTGAGATATCTAAACAATAATTGATTTGCAATAAAATTCACATAAATAAGTATAAAAATTTTCTTACAACTATTAATAAAGTCTTCTAAAATATATTAGACATTGTCTTTGTTATTCGCCTGTAACTATATGCGGTATCCACGTGATTGATCCATATATATTTGGTTCATATTATTTTTATCGATTAAGTTTAAAATGTAGATTTTAGAATATACTGAAATATTAATGTTAATATTTCATCTTCAATTTAATAAATATTTGAAATACTTTTTATAATTATTATGTTTAAAGAAATGATTTATTCCATATAAAACATTCCACGTAAAATGAATTTAGTCAATTTTTTAACTATGATACACTTTTCCTTTAACTATTAAATAAGTGACCTAAAATAAGAAATTTTATGCCGTTCAACATAATATATTAATAATTTAAACAATTGATATGAATTAAGAAAGGTTCATGTTCAGGATGAATCAAAATAACAGTAGTACGAGAAAATAAAGGCAAATTATAAGCCATGTGATACTACCCAAATTTAGACCAGCATGACATACAAAGAAAATACTAATCAATTTTTTAATTTTAAATAATTAATACGTAGAGCAGCTCCCAAATTACACGTCATACTTCCGGAACCAGCATGAATCATTCTTCAGCGAAGGGAATCGTCGAGAACTACGTGGATCCTGATGTTTAGCAACTAATGCAGAATTATATTTATTTTTTCTGTTGAATGGAAAATTAAACGAGCGTAGATTCTTCTAAACAAGTTTTAAAAATAAATATTTATAATTTGTTGCAGAATCATTATTGTCAACTTTATAACTACGTCAGCTACAACAAATTATTGTACATTGTAAAAAGAGACACGTCATTAGACATGTGTCCTGATCCAACTAGAAAGGTTAAGAAGGAATAATTTCTTTAAAATTAACAAATAGGCTTTAGAAAAAGGAAGTGGAATTTCAGCCATTAATAATGGAGTTGGTCTTAGAATGAATAATCATGGACCCACGTTTGGCTAACAAAGCCAAACGCAATTTGGAGTATGAATATGAAAGCGGTAAAGCATGAGTATTTACTGCTCCCTCCGTCCCAACCAAAACTTCTTACTTTCCTTTTTGGTCCGTCCCAACCAAAACTTCTTACTTTCATTCTTTCCTCTTATAGCAAAAAAAATGACTGCAAAAAGACAATTATACCCTTAATGAAATCTTACAAACAACCATAACAATAAGTGATATTCCATTTATACCCCTTAAAACTTCACTTATAAGATATAAAATCCGAGACGAAGTCAACTAAGAAGTTTTGGTTGGGACGGAGGGAGTACTTTATAAGTGTACATTCCCGTATATGCGTGTCTTGTTCATTCCTACGTGCATGTATATCATGAAATTTTGTTATACTATTGAATTGTATTGACTGATTTATTGTTGTATAAATGAGTAGTTAATGATTGATGATTTTGAATTGAAGAGTGTTGAGATGCAATCTTTTTTACGATGAGCTTGAATTGAAGTGTGTTGTTGAGAAGAAAGATATGCATTCTTTTGAATGATTTCAGAGTGTTGAATTGCATATTTTTAAAGTAAAATTGTTTGTTTTATATGTTTTTCACTAAGCGTAAAGTGGTGATAAAAAAGTGATTTGTGATTAAGAAAATTGATAATAATAGTTAGGATAAAAGATATCGAGTTGTACATTAATTTTGTTTCAGCAAAATCACTTAATCTGCAATATATCAAAGAGAAAAGTGCCATATACTCTTGAGTTTTTTTTTTGTTAATTGCTCGTATTTCCTCTGAGTTTTTGAAATGTGCTATGGTACACTTGGATTGACGTTGACTACGTAAATTGTATATATAAAAGATCTAGCAGGGCATCGAAATGTGTATTTCCGACTATTAGCTTACTTAGAATTAAACATTCAGATGTCGATTAAAGCTTTTGAATGTCTGGTTTACAAAATCAACTTCTGTCCAGGAACCATAGCATTTTTTAAAAACTCAATAGTAAATAAGCATTTAACAACGAACTCATGGTACTCTCTTTGTTCACCTAATTGTGGCACAATTACCATTTTCGTTTGTTCATTTTATTTTGGCTTTTCTACTTTCTATTCAATTAGGCATTCATTTAATATATTTGTGCGTTAATATATAAAAAAAAACTCATAAGTACCTGGCACTTAAGATATTTTTGTATTTTTTAGGTATTAAATTTTAAAATTCACTATTTTGCTCCATCACTTTTGTGAAAATACATATAATTATTGTGTTATTTTAAATACTTCAAGGGTATTTAATTGAATTGAATTACATTTTCTTTAAGATACATCTTTTTATTTGATGATTTCGTATTTAAATTGTTGCATTTTAAGTTATTTTTTATGCATTTTTGAAGTGAAAAAAAATTTAGGAGTAAAATGCCCCACTACTCTTGAAATTCTGGATCCGCCTCTGCACTGAAGGTTCAACATTGAAAAAGATTATGTGAGATGTTTGAGTGGAAGTAGCACACAGAGATTTTAAAAATGTTTTTGTGGAAAGAGTTTGATAATAGGAGATGCTGTTAGTGAGGTTAATACTTAATAGTTAATACCAGCCAATACCACATTAACAAAATAAAAAGATACATATAAATACATTACATCTACACCCATAAAAAAAATTATACACTATTTTCGTGAGTCACTTTCCCACATCCGCAATGTTTTAATTTCATATGGTCCATCTGTTTTAGATGGTCCTATTTTGTTTTGTTTTCTTTAAGGCCGAATTTGTGATGACTGGACATACCAGAAGTCCAGAAGGAATATTTCATAGTATTTGAGAAGTTAAGTTCATGGTTCACATTTTGAACAGTAGCACAACTAATTATGGGGCTCGTGTTTTCTTCAATATTGATGTTTTGAAATATACTCAATAAAGTGTAAGAACCTGTTTGCTAGAACTTATTTATTCTCGTACTTAAATGAACTGAACTGAATTGAACTGAAATGAAAATTTATGTATTGAAAAATGGAATCAACATGACTGAATTAACCTGAATTTCATCAAATTACATTTTCACTGAACTGAACCGAACCGATCTACAGATAAAGCTGTGGCAAACAGGGCTTAAGGTGTTCAAATTATGTGCTGAACCGATTTATATTGAATTAAATCGATTTGATAATTAACTTATTAAGAAACAGTAATTGATTAATAAAATATCCAATTAAGTCAAATATCATTAAATTATATGTATTAAATTTTATTTAAATTAAAATAAATTAATTTGAACTAAATTGAAACTGAAAAAATTAAGATAAGTCGAAGATAACCATATGATTTAAGTAATAGTAATTGTTAATTGCTAGTTCATTTTAAAGAAAAATCATATAGTCATGTAATTAGTATTAAGATATTAAAAGTCAATTGAAAAATATGTTCTGAATTGTTACTACTTATCTTTATATTTTCCGACAGATACAACATTTGGTTGCCAAATTTTTAGGAGAAAATGAGCAGATAGATAATGAAATATATAAGCGGTGAGAGATCTAAGAAATAATCAAATGATAAAATATGTGATTAAATTATTTATGCGACAGTGATGGTATGGAACGCGTGAAGCTGAGCTTGGTTAGGATCATTTCATATATATATATATATATATTTTTTTTTTTTTTGAAAAAGGATCATTTCATATATAGCCGCCAAGATAATCACGTTTTGTGAGTTTTAATTATTATTATAAAGTGCACGATACAAAATTTTGTACCAACTCAAAGAAAATAGATTATATTTATTATGGTACTATTAACTAATATAATCATCGAGCATATCACCTACTAAGATATTATGTAACTTTTGATATTGTTGGCAATATCTTATCATTATATCAGTTCAGTTTAGTACATTTTAATTCAATTCTGTTCAATTAAGTTCAGTTCAGTTCAGTCCAAAAAAAATATACTCTAGCAAACAGGGCCTATGACTGATGAGTTAATTTCTAAGTATTGCTAAAAAGTTGGTAGCTAGCTAGTTCATGGTTAAGCTAGTTTTTAAAAAAAGTTCATAATCATACTCATCAATCATCACATTGTGAATCGTTATACATATTAAGTATGTACATATTCTCAGTTGATATTGGTATTAAAATTTTAATATGTAAAAAACTAGGCTAAAAAGTGAGAAAATTAATACAAAACATGTAATGATCATACATAAAAGTGAGAAAATCAACAATAATATACCGAATGATCATACTTAATATGTAAAATATTAGGTAAACCACCTTAAATAAAATAGGGTGTTGCTATAGTATGCCATGTATTTTACTAAAATACATAAATAATATAGTGCAAATATGTAAATTTCAGGCTGTATTCTAAATGTATTTGTACTATTTACATTATTTTATGCATGTTTAAATAAATTAAAGGGTGATTTAGCAATTCTGATAAAATACTCATGGTATAGCTATTGCTTGTGCATTTCATCTCATGGTTCATTCCCATAGGCCCAAACCCACTTGAAACAGTTCATTCCTCTACGGCTACGCAAAGGATCGTATGGAGTGGGAATAAACTATAAAGTAAATGTTTCAAAGAAAGAGATTCTATTTCCTCCTCATTTGAAAGAAAGAGATTCTATTTCCTCCTCATTTGAATATTAAAATCCTGATTAATTAGATGAAAGTGCTTTTAAAAAATATAATTTATATCTTGGTTTACGCCTTATTTTTGGTCAAATGTGGGTGTAAATAGTAACACCCTTCAGAAAAAAAAAAAAAAAAAAGAAGTCACACCGTCCAATTTTAATGTGCACATTTTTAAAAAAAATTTAGAGCTTAATTGGGCAAAGCATTATTATGGTCCAAACAATTTATACTTAAAAAATAAAGCCGTGTAACACACATTAGGTATACCAATTACAATTTTTGGTCAAACATGATCTGATAAATTTAACTAAAAAAATGTGCCGATTAAGACCCTGTTTACTAGAGCTTATTTCTTGATGTACCGAACTAAATTGAATTAAATTGAACTAAACTGAACTAAACTACAGATAAACTCTGGTAAACAGGGCCTAAGTTAGTAGGCTTTTAATGATGTCCACCCTGTTAAATATGGAAAAAATTGATTTAGTTCCAAAGGACGTAAACCAGGCCCGACAAACGGGTAGTTCGGCCCAACTCACAGGTTGGTGCACCAAACAAGTGAAGAAGCCGCACACACTAGATTCCCTCCAAGTCTTGGGTCGTTCAATTCCACGCTGCGATAAACAACCTCGTAATCAAAAAATCGTCCAGGTTCATTTCATCCAAAGTATCTAACCCCCATCTTCGTCTTCTCCACGCAATTTTTTCATCATCTTCGTATTCCAAGTTTAATTTATATATTTTACCTCCCTCTGCATCAATTGCCTTCTAGGGTTTCTTTTCCCGGGAATCTGTTCATGGCAGCACCGCCTTCGTCGTCGTCGTCATCAATATTCCGATCCTGCTCCTGCCGTCTCCGGTGTTGCGCTTGCCGTTGTCTCTGTTGTTGCTGCAGGTCTTAAGAAAAGTCCGATTTAATTTGCTATCGTTGTTTAATTTTACTGAGTTGAATTATGCGTTTATCCGATTCGGATTCGAGCTGGATTGGATTACTCACCAAGCCCACGCCGCCGTCCAGTAGCAACCGCCGCGTGATGCTAAGTGTTAGCGAATCGCCCTCTGCAGCACCTGTCTCCAGCAGCAACCGTTCGGCTTCGCCGGCTGCTGCAGGGAGTGTTGGTAGTAACCGTCGCGCACAAATCGTTGACGATTCTATTTCGTTCCAGATCGATTCGAACTTCCGCGACCCGGCACATCCTGTGCCGGCGATGCCTCTCCAGCTGATGGAGCAGCAGTCGGAGAACAACGGGGAGGAGGAGAGCGTGGGTGTGGGGAAAGAGAGCGAGGATGAGGAGAGAGTGGAGGAGTTTCGGATTCTAGGACACTCTATGTGTTTTAAGCGGAAGCGCGACTGTGATTCAGTCTCATCATCTCCCAATGTTAGGGTTCCAAAGGATCTTGAGTCTCGTCGGAATGCCGTGAGGTCGTGGGGGAACCAGTCGTTAAGAGCAGCCGACCCTGATGTTTTCCAGATTATGGAGAAGGAGAAGCACAGACAGTTTAAGGGGATTGAGCTGATTGCTTCGGAGAATTTCGTGTGCAAAGCTGTGATGGAAGCTTTGGGGAGTCATTTGACAAACAAGTACTCTGAGGGTATGCCTGGGGCAAGGTACTACGGTGGTAATGAGTATATTGACGAGATTGAAACTCTTTGCTGTGATCGAGCCTTATCTGCATTTGGGCTTGATCCGGAAAACTGGGGTGTTAATGTGCAGCCTTATTCGTGCACTTCTGCAAACTTTGCTGTTTACACAGGTTTGTTGTTGCCTGGTGATAGGATCATGGGGTTGGATACACCGTCTGGTGGGAATACTAGCCATGGGTCTTACTTGCCTAATGGGAGAAAGGTTTCAGGGGCTTCCATATTTTTTGAGACTTTGGCTTACAAAGTGAATCCTCAAACTGGCTTGATTGATTTTGAGAAGCTTGAAGAGAGGGCGATTGACTTTCGTCCCAAGATACTCATTTGTGGTGGCAGCTCTTACCCTAGGGAGTGGGATTATGCAAGGTTTCGACACATTGCAGATAGATGTGGAGCTTTCCTGATGTGTGATATGGCTCAGATTAGTGGTCTTGTTGCTGCCAAGGTAAGCTTTAATTCATTTTTCACTCCCAATATTATATGTTTTATGTTGCAGTTCTTAACTGTAATTCTCTTTATTATCTAATAATGTGGTGTATAGTCCGTTTGCATGTTCGTATGTATTAGTTAAAATGTGTCACGTGTGTAAATATGCTTCCCATGGTTTAAATTTTAGTCATTTTTGAAAGTAGTACTTCTATACATGTAAATATGCTTTCCATGGTTTATATTTTAGTCATTTTTGAAAGTAGTACTTCTATACATTTAATTCAATTTCAGGGTAATCATCTACTGCCATTCTGAGTTTAAAAGGGCCGCGACTTGTTATTCACATTATTTATATTTCAATGGGGAGGTTTAAACTAGTCAATTGGATTATATTTCTTAGGTCCATTACCACCGCTTCTTAAACAACTTATGTTAGTGGCTTGTGTAGAAGAAAGTATGCTATTGAGTCAAGTACTTCTCTATTATAAAGGATATATATGTATGTATGTATATTTTGCAATATTTAATTGATTAAATAATTTTTTAAAGAGTTGATTAACTCAGTAGTACTGTAGTACTATTTGGCTGCAGGATTATTGCCTTATGTTTTCTCTCTCTCCAGATATTTGTGGTTAAAATTTTGTTTTTCACAGGAATGTCTAAGCCCCTTTGATTATTGCGATATTGTCACATCAACGACACATAAAAGTCTTAGGGGCCCTAGAGGAGGCATCATATTTTATAGAAAAGGTTCAAAACCAGTGAAAAGAGGCATGCTTTTCAATCAGGGCAATGAAAGTGACAGATTTGATTTTGAAGGGAGAATAAGTTCTGCTGTATTCCCCGCATTGCAAGGTGGACCGCACAACAACCACATTGCTGCCCTTGCCATAGCATTGAAGCAAGTGGCAACTCCAGAGTACAAGGCATATATGCAACAGGTGAAGAAAAATGCTAAGGCTCTTGCAAATGCTCTGATGGAGAAAAAATGTAGACTGGTGACAGGAGGTACTGACAACCATTGTTTACTCTGGGATTTAAGGCCTCTTGGATTGACAGGTAAAGGAATTTTGATGGAAAATTGACCAAATATTATTTATTAGTTCTATTAGTACAATAGAGTTTAACAGGTCTAGCTATACATTATTTGGTGTTTGTATTTGGTATGTCCGTGCTTGTAAAAAGTTCAACCTTAGTGCATCTAGATTCTAGATATATGATTTCAGATGACCTGGCTCCTAATGAGTTATGTATGTAATGATATGATATGGTGCAAGTACACTATGTTGCAATTGTGCTATTTTTATGGGTTGTTATTGTTTTGAAGTGTGGTGTTAGTTTTCACACTAAAGCACATTAGTCTTCTCTACTTAGGGGTTACCACTTCTTTTCTAGAATCCTGTAGTACATAGCATGTTATATCAGAAACCTGTCTTGTATTCCTTGCATTTCTTCATAGAGTTTAGAAACTAATTTTTTTTGGCATTTCAATGTTGCTGGCTATTTTTGAAATCTTCTCATAAATGTAAAAGCTAATTGTTGAAATTAAGGCAGAAGAACAATTATGTTTATGAAATGTCTTTGCTGTTTGCTTCCTCAGTAAGGATGCTATGTTTTCAAGAGTACTATTAATATGATATCCGTTTTCTCTTGTTCCTCTTGTAGGTAAGTTGTTTGAGAAGGTCTGTGAAATTTGCCACATGACTTTGAACAAAATATTGATATGCGATGATAACGGACATGTCACACCTGGAGGTGTAAGGATCGGTAAGTAAAAAAGAATTAAGTTGAGTACCTTAGAAGATGGTTTTTGCATATGAAATTTGGCTAGTGAACCTGAATGTACCACCCTTGATTGTCTAAAATGTAGGTACCCCTGCTATGACCTCAAGAGGCTGCATGGAGGCTGATTTTGAGACGATTGCCGAGTTCCTTATGAAAGCTGCACACATCACTATTTCTGTTGTACAGCGAGAACATGCAAAGCCGGGTTGTGAAAACAACAAAGATCTCCTTGATCTCCGAACTCGTGTGGAGAATGGTTTGGAAAACAACAAGGATCTTATTGAGCTCCGATCCCGGGTTGAAAACTTTGCTTCAATGTTTGCAATGCCAGGCTCTGAGATTTGATTTGACCTTCAGATCTCTGTGTATACTTAATATCTCCCATTCCAGTTCATTTTTGGAAAATTTGTTAGTCCCTCTGTTACATAATCATCATATTCTTTCCTTACTTCAATAGGGTGAAGTGTATCTAGAATGTGCAGAGCAGAACGCAGCTAGTATTGGTGGAAATTGTAGAGTTCTATGATTTTAAGTAGGAATGTGGTTTTGGTTTATGGAACTTTGATGAATATCCAGCGAAGTTATAATACTACAAACAGACAAATTCAAAATCTTAAATTATAATGCTTCATTGAAGTTATTGATGTTAATTTTATGCACTGTAATTATTAATGAAACTCTTTGGCATATCTTTGCATGGGAGAGCTGGAAAAGCAATTTTATGCCCAGCGGGATTTTTTCTCTTTTTTTTTCCCGCAACATTATGGCCCTGTTTACCAGAGATTATTTCTTGATGAACTGAAGTGAAAATTGATGTATTGAAAAATGGAATCAGCATGACTGGATTGAACTGAACTAATATACAGATAAGCTCCGGTAAACAGGACCTATCTCATGCCTTTTAATACAGTCCATTTTTTAACTGGCTTGCTATTTACGGTCGATATTTTGCATCATATAGACCAAAGGTGGCAATTAGGTCAAAGAAGAATACAGGAAAAATTGAGAGAATATGTACCATAAATAGAGTATTTACAGTTCGATCTATTAATTTTATAAAAATATGGCTTTCTTTGTATTTATGGTTCGGCATCATGATAAGAGTATGACCCTGTTTACTAGAGCTTATTTCTTGATGTACTGAACTGAACTGAATTGAACTGAACTGAACTGAACTGAACTGAACTGAACTGAAGTGAAAATTGATGTATTGAAAAATGGAATCAGCATGACTGAATTAACTTGAATTTCATCAAATTACATTTTCACTGAACTGAACTGAACTGAATTGAACTGAACTGAACTGATCTACAGATAAGCTCTGGTAAACAGGGCCTATACGACTACAACAAAAGAGACACTCTCGATATTATTGATGAAACCATAACTCTTACCTGGGGCAGTTTAAAGAATAAGAGAACTTTTGGTTTCAGTCCATCATCGTTTTAACAAAAGATGTTATTTATTTATTTGAGTAGTGAAAGAGCGTTCCTTTTCACTGTAAAAATGAGAGAATAAATAAGAGTTCAATCTTCTAGAACTCTTGAAGACACTCTTGAAGTTTATGTTTGTACAGTACAATTTTCTAGAACTAGATACGAAAGAAAAACAATTTTAACTGCTCAACTCTTAGCAAAAATAAAAATCGTTATCCTCAAAAATAATAAAAAAATCGTTGGAAATAATTACATACTGTAAAAAGTAAAATTATTTACATAACCTTTGGTACTCCTTTACAGACTTTGAAAAGTCAGACCAACAATTTCGTGGTACTACTTTAATAATTTTAAGACAAGACAAATAAAAGAGAAGGAAGTCGGTAAAATATGAACGGCAATCTTTTATTTTGTTAACCGAAAGGTAAAAAAGAATCACGTGAAAATGGTCTTGTATCCTTTTCAAAGGACAGCAAAACACAAATTAACCTAAATCAACCATCCTTTATATTATCACTGTCAATTATTTTGTAACTCTGTTCCTTCAGCTGAAATAAGACCTGATTGCATGGGGGTATTATTGCTTCATTGACGAAAAAGTATTAGTTGAACAACTAACCACAAGAATATTTTGGGGCCTAAAGTAAAAAATGAAAAATTAAAGCTGTGAACTTGAAATTTATATAATTTTTACCTTTTTCAAATTGTACCATGTTAAAAACAATAATCAAATTACACCAATATTTATTTATATACTATGCATTTTCAATGTAAGCAGTTTATTTTCAATGCTTCACTCGGTCTTGCTCACTAGCAATTTTTTAGTGGAATCATTTTATTTAGTTTCTGAAGAGAAATTTTGAATACAACTATAAAAACACGGAAGATATCCATGAAAGGACTTGTTGCATTTGCCAGAGAAGTTGTATAACAATGGATTGCCTGAAAAATAATTAGTCGCAAGGATTCAAATTGACTAGATCAACAAGTCATTCATCGGAAAACTAGACTGATAGTGTTTTAATTAAATCTCTCTTTTTGATGCAAGGTTTGTTATACTATACACAATTTTGATGCAAGGTTTACTGTGAGACATTCTCTAGTGAGACTAATGACAAATGTTGATCTTCTCACTATTAAACCCGACCTTTTACATATTGACCATTCATTGTATCATTGCCGATCTGCTCACTTTCAACACTGATCTTGTACATATTAAACCCATGTTTACCAGATCAGTTCAGTTCAGTTCAATTCAGTGAAAATGTAATTTGATGAAATTCATGTTAATTCAGTCATGCTAATTCCATTTTTCAATACATTAATTTTAACTTCAGTTCAGTTCAATTCAATTCAGTTCAGTTCAGTACAGTAAGAAATAAGCTCTAGCAAACAGGGGCTAAGTATGACTATTCAGCTAGACATGTCTACACTATAAAATACTCATACTTAATTGATGATGATCATGATTAATAGAAAAAGGGAGGTGGCTAGATTTAGAAGAGAAGTGTGCGTAGCGTAGGGTACAACAATGCTGGCTGGAAGAAGCCGAAACGCAATCGAGTAAAAATGATTAGCCCCAAAACCGAATCATATTTGCACACAGTTGAAAGCAACACGTCGTGGTGTTGGTGTTGGTGTTGGTGTTGCACTGCATGCCATTTTCTCCCTCTGTTTTCCGGTAACCAACAAAATGAAAAGAATCGCATCATGGCTTTCTCACAGCTAACATAGATGCATGCAGTTTCTTTCTAGACATTTTCATTTCCTTCTTGTACGTTTACCTATACTATAACCTTTTTTTTTTTTTTTTTTTCATAGACGACTTTTTTCGCAAGCTTTTTCATCATCACCACCACCACCAGCATTATTTCCCCTTGGTTTTGAATCCATCAAACCATTTCTGGTTTTGTCCTTCCTAATATAGGGGTGAGAAATGACCCTTCAATATTCAAATTTTGACCTTAAATAAGAACCATTCAAAGAAACTTGAATATCCCACATTGAAAGTGAAGGACTAATTATGTTTTGGCGGAGCTATGATTATAATAAGCACTTATTTTTGAAATATGATGAGACCAATTTTTGTATTCGGGCCAAAATATAACTTCTGCTTCTATAAAATGATCAGTTTACGAAACACTAACAACAACTTATAAGCTATGTCAAACACACCCTTAAGGTGCTTAATATATAACTCTTATAACATTAGGTCTAAGAGTTTGTTGGGCTAAACTGAACTAATTTTAACACTAAATGAAAATGAAAATAAAAAATGAAAAATTAAAGTAACCAAACTAAGTTAAATTTCTCGAGTCATATTTTATGGGGTGTGGTAGATGCTGGTACATTTTTCTCTTGCATGTCCGCATTTTTACTAAAACGCCCCTAATACTGTTAAGGCAAAATATGCAACTCAAATTGCAATGGTGCACTTGGAGGTATTATGGTACATTTAAGACTTGCAAGAGAAAACTACAACGGAAGTGAACTGAAAAAACATCTAGTGAATTGTCCAAAGGAGCTTAGGATGTCCTCATTTACAACTTACAAGATGAAAATAGTAGTAGTAACTTTGGTCATACAGGGGTTGAAAATGAATGATGAGGAGAAAGATGAAAAACTTTGATTGCATTTGAACATGTTGTGAATGGAAGGAATCTCATAATCCCTCTTTACAAAAACGTATCGTCCTTAGACCACTTTTTCCATTATTGTTTCCCAAGTGGAATGATTAGTCATTTACTATCGCAATCAAGAGAATCTCCCGAAGAACCAACCTCTTTCTTTTCTTAATTTTCAGACCAAGAAATGATAGCAATACTCGATTGAGGTTCCAACAAAATCACTTAATGCCCTTTTCTTTTCAAAGCTTTAGCCTGCGAGAAATTCATTTCACGGCGTACTTCCAACTTCAAATTAAAGTCTTTCTTAATTCGTAATAATTATAATATATATATTCCTACTAAGCCTTTGCCCTACCTATGTTTCATTTATGACCTAAATCCCTCATCACCGCCACCGCAGCAACGCCATCAATATATACTCCTATCCTATTCCTATGTTTAGGGGGGGCTGGTCCTTATATCTGCGTCCTAGTACTTTATGCCGACCTGTTTAGCCTGCTGAATTCGTTTAATACCGATTCTCAAAAAGTTTAATAAGTAAGATATCAAGTTTGAAAGTGTGAAGATCAACCCACATCAGATAATTAATAATCAGGCAAGTGAAGATCAAGAGTAATACACTGAATGATCATGCTTAAAATCTAAAAGATCAGACTTTGAAAGTGTGAATATCAACACATACCAAGTAATGATCAAGCATGAAAGTAATATTTTTTTTAATATTTACCATCTATCTTAATTCGAACTGTCGTACTGGACACACTCCCAAAATTGTAAGATGTCAAACTAGATGGCTTGGTGGATTGGCGATTTGATTTATCGGTTTTATGAAATTCAATAAAGATTCGAGTTAACAATGACTTAGGTTCTGTTCTCGTGAGTTTATTTTCTCACGGAACGGAATATGTGTAAGAATAAATGAATTGAATATTAGCAACATTACAACTACTCATCCGTTTCTCTTATTTCGTCACGGTTGACCAAAACATTATTTTGATGGCAAGTTTGACCATTAATAACTTTATTTATATAGGAGTATATTAATTCATTCTAAAATTTTGATATATAAAAAGTACAAGTTAAAAAGAATCCTAAAATATATACAATCATATTACTACTCATATAGTACTTCAAATTGATGGTCAAACTTGCAACAAAAAATATGATGAATAGTTGAGTGACAATATAAGAGAAACGAAGTAAATTAACTCAAATTTAATTTGATCAATTTTTTTTTTTGAAAAGAATCAAATTATTTTTTAAATGAACTGTAAATCAGCTCGAGAATGAAATTTTATAAATATTTTTATACACGCTATTAATACATATTTATCTATGTTAAAATACAACTTTACAAAGTTGTACAAAGTTTGTATCAGGCAGGATTAATGAGAAATTGACAGCACTAATCTTAAAGCAACAGTTTGACCTGTCAAATCCAGAAACTTTAACCTGTTTAATTTTCACTAATTAAGATGGTCAACTAGGGTAGGGTTTAAAGTGGGAGGAATGAAACAGTGTAGATTGTGGGCGTGGCCGGCTCTAATAAATCTGGTGGGCTGTAAATGTTAGTAATCAAGTGGCTGCAAGAGCCAGACAGTTAATTAAGTTCATCATTCTTTTATTTCCTTTCCTTTCATTTTAAATCAGTTCTTGCTTTGCTGCTAAATTAGCTCACATTTTTTTTCCTGCTGCTTTTTATTTTAAATCAGTTCTTGCTTTGCTGCTAAATTAGCTCACATTTTTTTTTCCTGCTGCTTTTTATTTTAAATCAGTTCTTGCTTTGCTGCTAAATTAGCTCAACAGTTTTTTTTTCTGCTGCTTTTCTGCAGCAGGCATTACTATTCAATAGCCCACAATCATCTTTTTGTTGACACCTAACTAATTGTTGATTTGAGCTGCTGCACATGCTTCCTGGTTTATAATTTCTTTTGCTTTTTTTTTTTTTTTTTTCTGAATCCCCATTTTCTTTTCCTGCTTTAATCAAAGGAGGAGGAATAATTTCTTGGCTTTTGGTGTTTTTTGAGCTGATAATCTGCTTGCTAGCTCAAAAGTTTGGTGTGAATTAGACAACTTACTGTGTTTGTTTTGAGGGGGAAAGAAAAGGACTTGGAAAAAATTGTACCATAAAGATTAATCAGATCAGGTCAGGGGATCCCTTTTTTGGCCTATGAATTCAAAATCACACCTTTGTTGTGTTTTTCACTTTAAAATTTGAATGAATAATAGTCTAAATGGTTTTCAATAAAATTTGAGGGATCACTTATTTTGTAGCATCGCCAGATTTCAATCGATAGATAAAGAGTTAAATTGTAATGACTCTTTTGCACCGTCAATAAAAATGTACAGAGCGTGTTATACTGAACTGTACACTTTTTGGTGGTAAAATTATCATTTTTATTGGAAATTTGCATAGAATGAAGCAGAAAGGCATTAAGTGAAAAATGGAAGAATAAAGTTCACAACTTTGAGGTTGATTCTTCACACATTCTAACCTATCCACCCCAAATTGTTTATTTTATTCCCCTCTTGACTTTGGGTAAAGATAATTTTCTTAAAACAAACACACACACAAAACATTTTTTATGTGCTCGAAGAATCTGTCCTTTCTCAGACAAACAAGAACCTCATTCTCCTCCCTGGGATTTTGCTAAAACCACACCCCACATTATTCAACTCCATCTTTTTACCACTATTTTTTTTTACCACTCGTGCGAGATAATAATAAATGCATATATTAAAATAAACATTAATTTAATTTAAATACAAAATTCGAAAGGAGGACCCTATTTTCCTTAGCCCCTAATTTGTTTTTTTTCCCTTCTAAAATAAAATAAAATTAAAAATTAAAAAAAAAATCTACCTATGAGTGCACATATCGGAAACCTTCTTCCTACCTTCAACAATCTCGTCAAAGAAGTCGTCAATCTGCGCAATCAGCCCCTCGGCCCCTGTTTTCAGCACCTCGAAGCAGTTCTTGACGTTGTCGACCTCGTCCTGGACATCGACCTCGGACTGATCGAACTTGACCTTCTCCATCCCCTGTTTCAGCTCTTCCATGGCCGCCCTCGCCCGCTGGAACTCGCACAGAAGGATCCTCGGCCGCCCCTCCAGGTGGCTCATCTCCGCCGCCACCCTGCGGTGGAGCCTCGCCGTGGAAACCATGAAGTTCGACCCGAACACCGTGTTCCCCTCGTAGTCGTCGCTCTGCTGCCACTGGCTGGTTTCCGGGAAGTAGAAGACCAGGCCGCTGAACAGAATCAGGAGCAGCAGCGACGAGACGTTCCTCATCGCGTACAGAACTCCCCGGAATCCGGTGAACCCGTTGAACTTGGATTCGATCAGCACGTTCTCGTTGAACCGGAGAGACAGCCTCTGCGTTCTCGTCTCCATCAGGCTCCGGTTTTCCTCCTCCAGGGCGACTATCTCCCGCTGGCAGCCGGTGATCGCCCGGAAAACCTGTTTCATTTCGCCGGAAAAACATAAACGCCGGCGCATATTATCATTTTTCAGCGACTGAAAAGATATGACTGTACGTTAAGATACCTGGCGGGAAAACTGGGCGTTCAAAATGGGGCGATCGCGGAGAGAATTGGCGATGTTGGCGCCATTGGAGTAGTAGTTTTCCATGTTGCAGACGCCGGATTTGAGGATGTGGCAGGCTTCCCAGAGGCGGGAGCTCTCGTCCATGTACTCATCGAGCCATTTCTCACCCACCGGAAGGTGAAGCTTCTGAATCAGGAAAGTGAGCTGGGAGTGGAAAGACTGCAGCAGAGAGAGGCTGTGCTGCAGGAACTGGACCGACATGAAGCTGCTGCTGTCCTGGGAGAGGAAGAAGTGGTCCAGGTTGTCCAGGCCTCTGGTGAGGAAGCTGTAGAAGCCATTGACAGAGTTTGAGGGGGAGGAGTGACTCATCATGGGATTCTGGTGGTGTGGGAGAACTATTTTAGTGTGTGTGTGTGGTGTGTGGGAAAAGTTGATAGAGATTGACAGGTATTTATATTTGTGGGAAGAAGAAGAAGAAGTGGAGAAGAAGGAGAAGGAAAAAGGGATTGTGTTTGTAGGGAGTTTAGAGCTCAGATTTCCATATGGTGAAAAGGATTTGGTATTGGGAGCAATGATGTTGGTTTCCTTCAGAGTGGAGGAGATGATTGAGAATCTGCCAATGTACCATTATTTAATGGCACCAAACTTCTATTGCAAAAAGTAATACTCTACTACTTTTTTTTCTTTTTTTTTTTAAATTTTATAATGAAATTTTCGGTTGAAATTGTATTGCGAGTTGAAAATGATGGAATCTTGACAAAAATGGAAAGTATGGCAAAGTAAAAAACCCATCTCAAATAGAAAAGTGAGATATTATTAAAAAAACAGAGGGAATATATCCTAAATCAAATAACCTAATTTTTATTTTACGGTTCTAACCGTCATACTTTACTCCTAATATCTTTAATTAGGGAAAGTTTCTTATGAGAAAGATTAAAATTTGGGCGAATTGATATTTCGTGATTTCATTAGATGTTGGTTGATGATATGTTGAAGTTTATTGTAGAGTATTACTTATTATAGAGTGACATCAACATTAAATCATGAAAAACTTCAATGTGCCTCATGGGAAAGTTTGTGAAGTGTTTAATATTTTTAAAATACATAATAAGAAATTCCATAATATATAATGTTATCATTTATCTACTAATTGAAATTCATTATCATGATTAGTTAAATCCGACTTGAATCCAAAAATTGCAGTTTGATTTGGCACGAAAGAAATACAAAACAAAACAAAACAAAAAAAGAAAAAGAGTTTTTGCAAGAATGCAGTTGCTAGCTAAATATCAACTTTTAAGTTGAAATTTTCCTTTTTTCTTCAAGAAATGGTGCATGGGATTGGCTTGTATAAACAAGAATCATTTTCTTTTCTGGCAATGTAGCAATATTTAGTGGCAGGAAAGAGATATATGGCAAAAGTGACAAAAAAAGGGTCAAGCAAGAATGCAATCTCAACATGAACTTTTAGGTAAGAAATTTCTTTTTCTTCAAGAAAAAGGCAAAATGAGCTTGATTTTAATCCCATTTGTGGACAAATGAAAAAACAGGATCATTCTTTTTTTCTGCCAATGTTTCAACATTTAGTGGCAGAAAAGCCACATTACAAAGCATCACAAAACAAGGTTAATTTGCAAGGATGCAAGCTCAAAACATGCTTTTAAGCAATTTGTCTTCTTTTTTCTTGAAGAGGTTTAATGGGCTTTTCTCTTTTCCTCTTTTAAATCCAATTTCTAGACAAAATGAAACAAGAATCATCCAACATAGCAAGCACAATATCAAATTTTAGGTAATTTTTTTTCTTGAAGAATGGCTACATGGGCTTAAATTTAATTTGAATACAATCTCATTTCAAGACAAAAGAACAAGAATCATTCATGTGCACTTGGGCTTGGTGTATTGTGGTACTCATCATCATAATTCTCTAAATGGGGGCTCCTATTTGCATAGGAAAATGAAAATTAGGGGTTAAGAACTAGAAAATCTTGCATCTTTTGGAGCTCTATATTCAATGAAACCATAGATTTTGTTGTTTCTTGGGCTGTAAAAGTTTGACTACTTTGACCACTTCTCATCCTTCAATTTTGATTTGGTCATGTCCTTTAGGATTGAGTGCTCCTTCTTCTTGTTGCCCTTATTTTATTGAGAACTTTTGTGGGAAAATTACTTGTTTTTGCTTACTTAATTAAGGGGAAAAAAAGATGATGATGCGGTTCCATGAATACAGTTTGTGTAATGCAGCAAATGCTTCCCTTTTCTGTGTCCCCAGCATTCCATTTCAGGCACTTATATCAACTCTTTTTGTGTTTTTCATGGAAACGAATATATTTTGGTTCTTCACAAACTTGCCCCCCTCTTCTTTTCATTTAGGGTCCCCCCTCCCTTCAAGCTTCTAAATGAGGTTAGCATGGAAGCATCAAAATTTTAGGGAAAAAGTATGCAAAGCCTTATTTACACATAAACACAGTTCAATTCAGATATACTTTTGATGAAAATCAGACTAAGACACTGTTTGCTAGAGCTAATTTCGTGATGAACTGAACTGAATTCAAGTAAAAATTACTGTATTGAAAAAGAATCAGTATAACTGAATTAACCCGAAGTTCATCAAATTACATTTTCACTAAACTGAACTAATCTGCAAAAAAATCTGGCAAGCATGGCTTAATTCAGTAATACTTTTCATTACATTCATTTTCACTTTAATTCAACTCAATTTAGTACATGAGTAAAAAGTTAGTTTCGGAGTAGTGTAGTACTCCCTCCGTCCCAACCAAAACTTCTTAGTTGACTTCGGCTCGGATTTTAAGAAAAATGCATTTTATATCTTATAAGTAGAGTTTTAAGGGGTATAAATGGAATATCATTTATGGTTATGGTTGTTTGTAAGAATTCATTAAGGGTATATTTGTCTTTTTGCAGTTAGTTTTTTTACTAAAAGAGGAAAGAATGAAGGTAAGAAGTTTTGGTTGGAACAGACCAAAAAGGAAAGTAAGAAGTTTTGGTTAGGACGGATGGAGTAGTGTTTTAAAGAAAATTATGTAAAAATAAAGGAAATATGAAGTTGGAATATTTCTAGTGAATTTCTCATACAAGCCTTCAAGAAATTAATACTTGTGATAGATTTAGTATAGGGTTTCTTTCTTTGTATGTAGACCCAATTCTTTGTTCTCTTTTGAGGTATCAAATGGAGCATAATTTGAGGCGACAGCGTTATCCATCATGAGTGTTATAATTGAATTGGTGCTAGTATTTTTTAGTGCCTTAGGAAGAATAAATAAAGCATGGTGAAAAGAACCATTTTTTGATATATGTTTAAGCACTGAAAATTAGTGATATTTTTTGAGTAGAATATGCACATAATTCTTGAGATTCTTTTATGTCTTTTGTGATCTTGCCAACCCTTTTCTTTTTACCAGCACTTCTTCCTGTCCATCCATCAATGATGTGCAATGAGAGCAAACTTAGGGACTTTTCTTCCAAATTGTAATGGAAAAAATGACATTTATAAGTGGGATTTAAACTTTAGTGATGGGGGCAGCCAATTAATCCACACTTGTGTTTTGATGGTAGTTTTGTTGGTACAAACCTTTTATTTATTTTTGGAAATACCTCTCTATACTAGCTATTTTCCATGACAATTTATAAACTTATTAAATTATTTCATAGATTCATAACACATTCACTATGGCCATCTTTCATCCAATATGAAAACTAGTTTTTGTAATGCAATTTATTTTGCTCCTCAAATGAATACAATAAGTATAATAAAACATAGACAAATTCTCATTTAAGCTGTCTCAATTGGTTTCACTGAATAATCATGTTTAATATGTAAAAGTCCAGTCTTGAAAGTGAGAAAAATTATAAATGAAAGTGAGAAAAATTATAAATGAAAGTGAGAAAATCAGCAATAATAAATTGAATGATCATGCTTATTATGTAAGAGATCATGTTTGAAAGTGAGAAGATCAACATGTGTCCATAGTCTCAATTGAGACTTGTCTCACTCGATACCTTCTTTAAAACATATTAATGAGAAGGTCTCATATGAGACCAATCTCAGTTGAGACTAGAGACCAATGTTGATCTTCTTACATTTAAGCCCGATCTTTTACATATTTAACATGATCTTTAGTTTCATGTTTGGTCTTCTCACTTTCACTTTAATGTCTGATTGATGACATAGGATGTGACAACATTAATTTGAGAGCTTAGTGATGGAGGAATTGTTGTCAATCAAAATCAAATCCCAGGCAAGAGGATTTTGCACGGGAAGAAGAAAGAGGCAATTAAGATTTGCCAGTCAATGTGGTTATTTTGATAGGCATTACATGCAATACACAGCATGCAAGAAGCACTACTCTCCTTCATTCTTTTACGATTGATTGGATTTTTGATTTTTCACGCAAATTGAAATGTATGGAGAAAAATGAGTGGAGATTGGAAAGTGAAAAGTTTAATGGATGAGTGAATGTTTTTTTTTGCCATCAGTCTATTGGAAAAATGTAATTTATATTCCTGAAATACAGACTAAAATGAAAAATGTGTCAGTTTTATCGAGAGGGAATACGATTGGTTGCATGAAATGAAATGTGCATGATTCTCATATCAAAAGAATGACACCACTATGGTCCAAATTTGGTTAATTTGATGATTCACAATGGACTTGAGTCAACTTCATTTTTTGGCCAGAAAAACATGTCTCAATATCACATCATGCTGCTGTGGTACCAAAGCAAGAGGATTCTTAGGTTTGATTTGCATCAAAAAGTTTTTTAAAAGAAAGTGGTTTAGCCATTTTCTTGTGAGGTATATTGCTTTTTTGCAATTGTGATCAAGAATTGTGTACATTTTTTTTGTTCTAGTTTTATTAGGAGTCACATGGTACATATGCTACATCATCAAATAGGCATCTTCTGTTATGAAGATCTTGTCATTGTCTCTTATCACTTCAATGCAGTCAATTTCAGATCCTTCTTCATTTACCAGCAATGCATTTGTTGCATCAAATCCAAACTTTTCACCTTCAAGAAAATCAAGATTCAAGAACATGTTAAAACTGAACTCCTTACCAACAATGCTTCACAAAAAAGTTGATGATCAAGATTCATTACCTGCAATGTTCTTGAGCTCTGTTAGACTGTTTGGAAGCCTGATTAACCTCCCTGGCTCGCTACACCGCGAATCCCGCCTAATCTGAGGATGGCCCCGATAAATACTCGCGCGCACTCTTGAAGAACACAACCCTTCAAAACCTCTTCTCTTGTCATACTCTTGCTTCTCTTCATTCCATACATTACCTTGTTCATGGTCAAGTAGAGTATCAGGAACGGTTATTCGATGCCCTAACTCCCTCTTCTCAAGAAGCTGTATTAAGTTAGCATTAGCTAGAGAGCATTTGGTTGCATCATCTATATAAGCCCCATTCATCAGCAGAAGTTTGATTATGTCCACTTGGTTCTCTGCCATGGCAGTTTGAATTGCAGTCATCCCATGTCGATCTTTTGAGTCCACATGCAGTCCATGCTTCAGAAGCTCCTTCATGATTCCATCGTCGCCTTTTCTTGCTGCATTGCATAATAGGTCACCAGCAACATAGGGATCAGATATGGATGCCCAATGGTAGAGAATCCTGAAAATGGACTGGTGCTTTGCTGCTATAGCCTCCCAAATTGCACTGTTTCCATCCATATCTGAAAATTTTGAAATGAATATGAAGTAGACAAAAACTTGCTAGGCAGTTTGTCAATGTCAAGCGATTTATATTTATATTTTCTTCAGACAGTGTTACATGGAGTGTTACAAAAATGATCTGATATGAAATGTTTTGTCCAGAAATTGCGAAGCGCAAGTACCTTGCAGGTAGATATTACAAGCATGCTTGAGGAGCACCATTACACACTCCTCATGCCCTCTTGTTGCTGCTATGTGCTGTAAAAAAATCACATTTACTAAGATTAGTCTCTCTAAATTAACAAGTGATTAGAATGATTCAGTTTTTGCTAGAAAAAGAGACAAAAAATAGTAATTTTCAAAAGAAAAAAAGCTAGAAAGGCATATACCAATGGTGTTCTGCCTTTTGCATCCCCAACATCAGGATCCAGGCCTGCTTTCAGAAGCTCATCAAGAAAAGCAGCATTTCCTGTACTGGCAACTGTCAACAGATTGATGGACAGATTCGAATCGCCATCTAATTCTTCCGCGCCTTCGAGAAACAAATCTCCAAGGTGCAAGTCTTTCTTGTCCTTGTGATGCTGCAAAAAACAACACAAAAAACCCATTTTTAGGTACTGATCAAACTTGATAAGTGGTCATCATACATTACACATACCCTCAGAAAGTTCTTGATCATTGAGACATTATCCTTCCTTTCAGTCTTCATAGCTTGAATCAGGGCACTGGTCTTCACCCTCAGCAACTGCGAAAGCATCTTGGTTCGATACGTGTAGGTTTGAGGCCTGCAGCAAAATGCGCCAACTTCGCCAAACATGTCCCCCGATTTCAGGCTCCAAATGACTCTCTCCCTTTCCATCTCACATGTGATGATCTCCACTTCTCCTGATACAATGATGTAAACATCTTCAGGAGCTTCATTGTGCAATATGACATCTTCTCTAGGCGGGAAATACTCGGCCTTCATATCCGCCACCTGATCAAACACAAGTACAGAACAAATGCTTAATCCACTGCTTCACTTGGCTTAAGATATGCGTGATTCATTCATTGAAACTTATTTACCAGTAGCAAGAGAGCTTCCCTGGAAACATCATTGAACAGATAAACTTTCTCAACTGTTGGCAAAAACAAATGCTGCCTAATGCTCTTGCAGATGCTTCTGGGAAGCTGTTCAATGAGTTCTTGCTGGTTTAATGACTCAGCTTTGAACCTTAAGCACATGTAAGCCAGAATCTGCTCCTTCAACCTCGGAGGCAGGCGGTTTCTGTTCACAAAATCCGATGCAGCCTCGATGCTATTCCTCTGTAGAACACGAGAAAGCGCGACATATCAGCTGAGCCATACACGTTAATAAAAAAACACACAAGAAGGCGGCTCTGGATCCTCTGTATATACCACTGCACAGGATCTTGACACGTGTACACAGTTGTGGTACAGAGGATCCAGAGCCGAAACAGGGGAGGAATGGAACTACATACAAATTCCATGGTGCGACGAGTGCCCTCGACCACGAGGTTAGTCATGTTTCCGATGATGTAAGCAGTGAGGCCGAGGTTGAAGAGCATGAAGACGATGATGAACAGCATCTCGACCGCGTTAACTGCGTGCATATCGCCGTATCCCACCGTGCTCATGGTGGTGAGCGACCAGTAAATGGCGGTTATGTACCGGAACCACATGCTTGTTTCCCGGAAATTGGGGATGGCGGCGGCGATCCAGGTCTTGCCTTGGTGAGGGTAGAGATCAGCCAGCAGGTAAGATAGGCATCCAGCACAGTGCACTGTAAATAATGTCACCTGAAAAACACACAAGAACACGTTCAACAGTTAGAAGAAATGCCGATTGATTACTTAACAAGTTAACATTTTTTATTTTGTGTGTAAATAAAATCATCACTTATTAGCAATGACAAATTGGACTTAACTGATAACAGCCAAGCACATCTGACCCAAAAATAGCTGAATCTTATGTCCTTTTCTAGCCTGCAATACACAACTAGAATTCCATCATATTTCCTTTCCATCTGAATCGCATGTTCTGTTACACTTAATGAAACGCATAAATTAAAAAGTGACATGCATACTATAGATAAATGTATAGTTTCGTAGTGAGTAAACCTTAAAGAGAAGTGAAATTTGAAATTGTTTCAAATTATTCAGAATGTTACACAAAAGTACCGCAGAAAATTCGATGATATTATAAAATGAAACGCATAAATTAAAAAGTGACATGCATACTATAAATAAATATATAGTTTCGTAGTGAGTAAACCTCAAAGAGAAGTGAAATTTGAAATTGTTTCAAATTATTCAGAATGTTACACAAAAATACTGCAGAAAATTCGATGATATTATAAAAAAGTGGGATGAAAATGAACCTTTTGAAGAAGTGCTTGACGCGCCTCATTCGCCACAACCTCAGCATTCCTAAAACGGAGTAAGTGACGCCGCCATGGTTTTTTCCGGTGAACAAGAATCCGAGTGTCTCGAATGGGATTGTAGATGCCACATCCATTAAGAACCATGTTGAAAGATATCTGCATTTCCCCCATTTTATGCAAGGCTTAATTTCCTTTTTATCAACATACTAGAATACATTTAATCCATTCATAACTATGTAATCTGAATTAACATTTAACACCAATATTTACCATTGTGTACATTTTAACCTACAATTAGAAAATCAATTAATACGCTTCACTAACCAATTTTATGAGAAAGTCTTGGGTGAGACCTGTCCTTGTGGAGACCAAGAACAGGGGAATGAGCATTTACTGTTTCTGCTTGATCTTTTAGTCAATTTGTTTGATCTTTCAATCAATGTCCTTGAGTATTTTTGTTTTGCCTTGATTTTTCAGTTAATTTGATCTTTCGTTCAATTTGCCGATCAATTTTCTTGATCATTTCCTTGGTCAATTTCACCAACGACAAATTCAATCAAGGAAATCGGCGGGTTTAAAGCTCACCAACAACAAATTCAATCAATACCAGTCTCATATAATCTTTGGTCTCATTTGAGACAGGTCTCATTTGAGAATTTGCCCAATTGTATATTATAAATATTGAATCTGACTAGATCGACATGACGTTGTTTAACTTGACCCAATCCAGTATAAAATTATACATAACTAGAACAATAAATAGGCTAAACTCAAAACAAGAATTTTAGTGATCATTTCAGTCTGATCCAACCCAACCTGGAACGAATAAGGAACTCCTAGTAATAAGTGCCCCAAGATTTTATATCTCTGAAAAATACAATACTTGAAACAATGCCAAAACACAAGTCACAAACCATAGCATAGAATATTAAACAGAATTTGCAGTGATATTTTTGGCAAAGTAGTGAATATATATTTATGCGCGCAATTAAGGGAATAATTTGAATAGAATGAATGGCCTGAAATATTTGGCGGGTTTGCGTCATGCCAAAAACGTGTACTCGGGCAAGTTGCTCTACATGTACGATTACGAAAGTTCCATCTCAAATAGTTTAGACCGACGTAACGATTTCCCTACGTTTCAGGTAATAGTAAGCCGGAGACCCGACCAAACTCTGCCCGCTTCTACCCGTTAATCTTCGTTGCAACTGATCCGTGATCAACTCGACAATCTTCGTTAATCTTCGATTCTTCGTTGATAGTCTTAAATTTCACTTTTCCGAACTTTTTCTGATAACGTAAAATATATTAAAATGTAAAAAAAACTTTAAATAGTAGTATGTTGTATCTGTACCGATTATGAGTTTGCTTTATCAGTTTTGTGGAAGAAATGTTGTTTTTTATTAGAATTCTCTTGTGATGTTAACAAGGGAAGTTGTTGGACTTGACAAGTATGTAAAATCAAAATTGAGTTAGGGTGTGTTTGAATCGAAGTTTGTGGTTATAAATTTGAGAAAAGGACGTTGATGCAATTTTGGATGCAGGGGAGATGTGGAGTTTGATGACCTTTCCAAACATGGATTGCCATAAATGCATGTATCTCAACTGAATTGGGGTCGATTTGATTTAGAATTTAATTTTGAGGGATCCACATCAAAATTAATCTAATTACGTACAAACAAGTGCATGCACGCGATCATTACGCGGATTTCTATTTGTTCTTAATTATTCCTTTTCGTTGATTAAATTTTTTATTTAAAGAAATTCATTCAATCTACTTGGAAACGCCTTGAATCGATTTTTTTATTTAATTGCAATTTCACTATGATTATCAAACTATAATTTTAATTCCTGTTATACTTATCAATTCTTCCAAAGAACCCTATTTTTATCAGATATAACGTTGTAATCTTGGTTATACACCTCTTTAAGAATTTTAATATTTTTGGTGGACAAAAAATGACTAAAAATAAGGATAAATTCTCAGTTGATGTCACTGAATGATCACTTTTAATATTTAAATGATCAGTTTTAAAAGTAAGAAGAATAGACACGGAAGTAAGAAATCAGTATTAATACACCAATGATAAAAAAAAGGTAGAGTTTGAAAGTAAAAAAATTAACATTTATCACTATATTCGGACCTTCTAAAAAAAATAAGATGGTGTAATTTAACAATTACTTAAGCATAGGGCCTAAACAAAGAAATATGTTGCGATTAGTTTATATAATTATCTGGATGTTTTATGCCTAATTAATTTCTTGCACCAACTCTGGAAACAGTTACATATGATTGTCGTTGATAATTTTGGTTACAGGTACACAACGAGACCTTCCTGTCTAAAGTAGTCCACCATTTATTGACCTATATCTAAGCAAATCAAATAATATGTCCTTTTCACAATTAAATAAACAACAATAAACTTCCAACATTTTCTTCTTCTTCAATAATCGGACAAAAGTATTTTCCATTATGCTTTTATTCAATCCCTTTTGTTAGGCTCACCATTTTTCTTACACGTACTACTTCGAATTTTTTATTACAAAAATCTAATATACTTTTCTCCCAAATGTGGAGGAACCAATATTATATAAAAATAAAAATATAGAAACGATTTTTTTTATGGTAACCATAAAGTGATTTGACTTCTTGGTGCGATCATACAAATAGTTTAGTGCTTTTTTGTTAATTAATACAAAATTATTAAGAATACGTCGTGCACGTATAAATTCGTATAAATTATTAAACTTTTGATTTAAATTTACTTTCTAGCTATAGAAAAAAAGAAGCTAAACATATATACGTTGTAGACCATTCAAAGCAAGCATTCACTTTCAAAACAATTGCGAAATTCAAATATTCACCTCAACTTATAAAAAAATTCAAAATTTACACGAAAAGAAATTATTCTTCATTCTATTTTAGGAGTAGAAACGTGACTCTGATTATGGGAGCTAAGAAGAAAGAATTGTTGACTGACCTTTTACCAATTTTGCCCTTGTCAAGAACAAGAAGCTGAGTAACGGGATCAATGTAGGCAACGAAAAACGTCAAAACAATATCAGCTGCGAAGAACAAATCGACAATGTTGTCCGCAATGTTGAGCCGTTTCTCCGGATGGAAATTCAAGAACGCGATCTCGAACGGGCACGCCCATGCCGAGTATCCCACCAAAAACACCATCAACGTCTCCCAACACCTGCAAAAAATGGTTACGTCTGTTGGTTTTACGATGGAAAGCCCGCGGGCTGAGCCCGTGGCTCGGATAATTAACGACCATGAACGAACCTGTATCGCGAGTCCATCGGGCAAATGATCCTCCCTTTGAGCTGGGTGGTGTGGGCCTGGGTGTTGGATGATGAAGAGCCCAATGGAGGGAGTATGATCTTGGACAGGTTCCTCAGGTTGAGATCCTCCGAGGATCTCGGAGTTCCGGTTTCTTCGATGAAGGAGGCTTTCCCGGAGCTGGAGAGGTTTTGTTGGGGCTTCTTGGTGCTGCTAAACCCAGAACATGACTTCATTATCTCCATGTCCAGAAAGGTACAAAGTTTGGAGTGGCTTTAAGGATAGAGAGGAAAATGTTGTGGTGTGTGAATTGTTTCAAGAGTTTATTGATCGAGATTTTTGGAGGGGTGTGTGAATTATGTGGTGTTTTGGAGCCATTGTGTGATTTGGAAGTGTGATTTGAGATGAGGAAATGAATGCTGGCGGGGCCTCTATATATATGTATATATATGTGTTGGTTTAATTACCTTAATATGTTGATATATGATTGCACATGCGTGTTTTGAATGCTAGGTTTGTGAATATATACTCGTCTACCACTGACATCTTATTACTCTATATGGACCAATTCTATTTATGCGGAATTTTTCTTACACTATACATATTTAACTATTAATATCTTTAACTGCCTATATTAACTATAGGGATTTACTATATGCATAACCATTTTTCTCATGCATGACCTTATTTTTACTAAAATGACCATGTTATTGTAAAGGCAAAAAAAGCTACTCAAAATGCAAGGGTACACTTGAGGTATTATGGTAAAATACCGGTCATGCATGAGAAAAATGGTTCAGCATATAGCAATTGGGTAACTGGATATAACAAATTCAATAATATTAGATATGATAATAATTTTTTCATATAATTTCAAAAAATTCAGTATTTTTCACCGAAAGAATATCTAGTGCAAATATAATTGGTCAAGAGAGTAGTTAAAATAATATTTTTTTATACAAGTTGAGGGAAAGAAAAGGTAAAGATTAATTTATGAACAAAACTAATTATTATTTTCCACAATATAGGAGTATGTATGAATTTTAAAAATTAGATTAAAAAAAATGAGGTTTATGAGAAATGGTGATGCAACTCTAGTGGGGGCATACAATGCCAATTTTGCAAATCAAGCTGGTAGATGATGTTCATTTAGTGGCTGCATGGACCCTGTATTTGTACCTGGAGAGATCCTATAGTGGTAGTTGTAGATATGCACATATGCTTGCTATAAGCCTTTTCCAAAGGGGCACTTCAAATTTGGACCATTTGCTATATTGTTGTGACTCTTGACTTTTAGAATAGCCTAAGTGCAATATATTGTGGCTTCAATTACAACAACCTTATTTTAAGGAATGAAAATGGTATAATTTTAAACATAAAATATGACAACAAATGCTACTTTTTTTTCTAAAATTAATAAGCAAGTCTAGCACTCTTTGATAACCTACACATTTCTTTCTTCAAATGATCTATAGATTTCGGAGAAAATTATTGAGCTAACTTATGTCTAGAATGCTACACCGGGGCGATGTTTACACTCGGACGATGAGAAAATATTGATTTAAAATTTTTTATTTGCCATTCAAGCTTAGTTATTGTAGTTTCAGATACAGAAAAAGTTTAATATTGTTATATTGTTTTTTTTTTTTGCGATTCCACATATCGCCTCTTGTTTGTGGAGTATAATATTTTACTTTCTGTCTTTTATGGTTTTGGGATGATTAATGTTGGTGGTTTTCATTATTTTTTGTAAAGTTGAGGTAGCTTATGTACTTCAAATATTTAGAAAGCGTGTTAGTATTTATGTAGTGATATTGCCTATGTAAATCGTAGTTTAAGAAAATTTGGCCGGGATTGAACTGTTTACTTATTATTTTTTGGTGTTTTGAAAAGATGAAAAATAAAACGTGAAGATGAAATTCTCCATGCATATATAGTAGATCCCGTCATTTAATTGGCTTACATTTAAATTAAGAAAATTAAAACGAATTAATCATATTATCTAACCTTTCTGCCAATCGCAATGCATCTCAAACCAATTTAGCGCAATTCATTTCATACCATTCAATTAAAAAACAAGCTAAACAGTTACAGCCTTAATATACAAATATCGAATAAACGAATTGAACGGTGCTTAAAATTAATCGAGTAACATAAACATGGCATGCAAATTAGAAAAGATTTATAATCAAGCAGCCACAGAACAAAGGTTTCACACCCTCCCTAGGTTCCATATTCCAAATTAAACCAAGGCTATGAATCTTTTGAAAAGTAGAGGCCATCGGTGAATGGAATAATAATTAACTTGGTTATTTAATTTTAACGCGCCATAACAATATTTTTCAGAACGTGAACAATGTGCATTTCATATAATAGTAGTTGATTAGTTTACCCTTCAAAAAGAAAAAAAGTTGATTAGTTTACACTTTTGTCTTTCCAAAATGACCTGCTTCAATTTTATTATTCTTGTGTGTTAATCATGTTTAACACCGTTAATATGAAATAGCAGTTCATTTGTATTTGTGTATAGATTCAAGCAAAAGGGGTAACTATAAAGTACGACTTGGAAATAGAACCATTGAATGATTTTTTTCACAACTCATATATATGAGAAGGTCTTGGGTGAGACCGTCCTATCATAAGCTTATGGTAGGACGAATGATAGTTCATGTGTTTAATGGATTTGTTCATGTGTTTCACAGATTTGTTAATTTATTTACATATTGTTACAGATTATAACAAACAAAATTGTGAAACACAAGAACAAATCTGTCAAACACATAAACCCATCTTATAACAAACAAAAATGTGAAACACATGAACAAAACTGTGAAACACATGAACAAATCTATTAAACACATGAACTATCATTCGTCCTACCATAAGCTTATGGTAGGACGGTCTCACCCAAGCTTATGGTAGGACGGTCTCACCCAAGACTTTGTATATATAAAAATATATAATTCTTTAAATGCAGATTCCATGCAGTAAAAATTTATAAAACTATCCCTTATAAAAATAGAGAATCATGGTAAACGTCTGTTATAAAAAAATTAGTACATTTTACTTAATGTGATCTGTATTTAGGGAATCATGGTTTTGTATATATGGGGACTCATATGAAAGTTTATAAAAATATATTCACTCAAATATCTTAGAGGTCAGTATCTTAAATATTTTTATAATTAAAGTAGTCAACAGATGGAAATAATTTTTTTAATATAACAATATGATATTTTACACGTGCGTTAATATTTTGTAATTTCATAATTTAGTTTCAATAAACTATCAGGCAACATCAATATAAAATTATATTTGACAATGAAAATAAAACCAATGACACAAATTTCCGCCTTTCGAAACTTTCATATACAAGTGACCAAACTTAAAACATAGAGATCAAAGTGGTCAATTTTAGAGATTAAAAGACTACGAGTATTGCCTTCACACTATAAAAAAAAAGTTGCTCCATGCAGGTCAATTTTTCTCTTGCAGGTCCATATTTTTACCATAATACCCCTAATATTTGTTAAGACAAAAAATGGGCTTGAAATCATAGGGTTCTATCAGAGGGCATTATAGTAAAAATACGGAACTGCAAGAGAAAAATGGACCTGCATGAAGAAATTGCTTAAAAAAGGATGAAAATAACTGGACTACATGAGAATAAACCGACAAAATTTCACTTGAAGAACATTTCAAACAACATCAATGGACAAAAGATTTGTGATCATTTTCACCACTTCAAACGGAATCCTTGGGTGCTCCTCTTTCATCCATCATCATCAGTACTGCTGCATTTGTGGCATCAAGTCCAAACTTTTCACCAAATATCAAAACATGTTCATCTATCTCTATAGATAAAAAGATTCACATCTATGCTTTTCTTTTCCATTCTTCCTGAAGCAATTTTAGCCACATCACACACACACACACACACACACTGTACCTTTGTATGTGATGATTCCACAGAGGGAATTTATATGCTGTACATATCCTCAATGAACAACAACAAGAAGAAAGTTTTTTGGCAGTCTACAACATCAATTAATTCATTCTCAATGTCATTCATGCTGAGCTAATTAACCTATAAATGATTTCCTTCTTATATATACAGAAGCTGCAGAAAAAAAATTTCATTGGAAGGCCAATATTGTGTAGTTATAAAAATAATCTTCCTTGCTTGTTGTTCCAATTCACTGTATTGTATTCTGCCAATTGGCTACTCTTTGATTTTTTAACAATATAGCTTGAAGTTTGGTTAGTTTTAGAATATGATCCTTCAAATTGGTCACTGTTGATTTGTGATCATCTCTATCACTTCAATGGAATCAATTTTTGCTCCTACTTCATCCACCACCTCTGCATCTGTGCCATCTATTCCAAACTTTTCACCTGTCACAAAATTGGCAAAAAATAAGGATGGTTAACTCCAAATATCTCTCAGAAAAAAGGAGAAAAACAAAGTTTGCCAAAAGATCTTCGGTATCACTTTGGATGTAACACTTTGTGTACCACCAATAAAAGAGCAACGCGTGTGTAAATGCCGAGGATGCGTTAGATGGATGGTGTTTTACCTTCTTTGGCTTCACTGCCTGCTTTATGCTGCTGATACATCTGGAAATGAAAACCCAATAGCAGCACATTTTCAGAAAAGATGGAACCAATTTTTTCAAGCTGTATATATAATTCCAGGCCATGTGTATCTTACCGATGGCGTTTTTCCTCTGCTATCAGGCTCTAGCCCTGCCTTGAGAAGCTCATTCAGAAGAGCTGCATCTTGGCTGCTGGCAACCTTCAGCAAGTTGATCGTGGCGTTTACATCTACGTCACCATTTTCTTTCACAACCTCCACACATATATCCCCGGAGAGCCAATCTTTGAGATTCTCTTGATGCTGAAACCATTATAGCATCATTTCAATCATTCATATGTTCAAATCATTATAGCATCAATTCAATCTTTACCTGTATGAAATTATCTACGAATGCAGTATTATCCTCTCTGTTGGTCTTCATTGCTTCAAGAAGAACGGTCGTTTTAAGCTTCAGAAGTTGTGAAAGAGTCTTGGTTCTATAAGTGAAGCACTGAGTCCACTCACAGAAAACAGCTCCCTCACCAAAAATATCCCCTGGTTTCAGAATCCCTACAGATTGTTCTCTTCCCATCTTACTGTTGATAATCTCGACTTCTCCAAACACGATGATGTAGACGCTATTCGGTACTTCATTCTGCATTATGACGTCTTCTCTCGGGGGACAGTATACGGCCTTCATGTTCGCAGCCTGTTCGATAGGATTCAATCAGACAGGGTTCTATATAATGTTACACCGTAAATCCTAAATATCTGAATTCACTGATTGAACTTACCAAGTGCAGAAGAGTTTTCTCTGTCACACCTTTGAAAAGGTATACTTGCTCAGTCACTGGAAGAAACAAGTGCTGGCTGATATTCGTACAGATACTTTTCGGTAGCTGTTCAAGTAGTTCTTCTTGGTTCAACTTCTCAGCCTTAAACTTTAAACATATGTAGGCCAGTATCTGTTCACTTAACCTGGGGTCCAAGTGATTTCGCCTAGCGAAATTTGAAGCAGCTTCAATGCTATTTCTCTGAAAAATTAGTCAGAAAACAACAAACTTAATCTCACAAAGAATGAATAACAAGCTATAGCCTATAAGACTTTGGGAAAGAGGTGAAAAGGCATACAAAATCCATAGTCCGGCGGCCCCCTTCTGCAACTAAATTTGTCATGTTGCCAACAATGTAAGCCAGCAAGCCTATATTGAAAAGCATATATAGAGCCGTGAAGATCATCTCTTCCGTGTTCACTGCATGCAGATCACCATAACCCACAGTGCTCAAGGTGGTCATGGACCAATACATGGAAGCAAAATATCTGAACCAAAGACTTCTTTCCCTGAAATAGGGATGCTGAACTTCAATCCAATTTATCCCTTTGTTCGGATGGAGATCTGCTAGCATGTAAAAGAAGCATCCAGCACAGTGTGCAACAAACACCGTCACCTAAAATCAGCAGAAAATTGCACTAATAATTTGCAAGGAAACTAGGTAACTTCCTCTTCTATGACAACAAAATTTTAGAGGCTTACTGATAAGAGCCAAACACATCTGACCCACAAGTAGCTGAACCTAATGTCCTTTTCAAGCCTGCAGTACAAGAAAGGACAGAAATTCTTAATTTGTTCCATACAAATGCGTTAAGTACCAAGACAAACTTCCCATAGGGTAAAATGAGGTCGAATGTGTAAACTTTTGCATGAAATTCCTCAAAGCCCAAAACAAGAGTTTGGAGAGCAGAAATTTTTCTAAGAGTTGCTTTCGTTTCATAATTTAAGAGGACTAGAATATAACTATATTTCTAACAGTGGTTGTGTAATGAGTATTATATACCTGGTAAAGAATTGCTTGAATCGTCTTGTACGCCAGAGTCTGAGCAACCCCAAAACTGAAAATGTGGCACGAGCGGGATGTGTGGTCCTGAAAGACAAGCCAAGGGTTTCAAATGGAATCGTTGAAGCCACATCCATTAGAAACCATGTGGAGATATACCTGCACACATCCTCAATAGTTTAATCAAACACAAAAACTATGTGATACATATATTACTAAGTAGACTAAATGTAAGCATATTCAACCTTTTAGCAATCTTGGACTTGTCAAGAACCAGTCGTTGAGTTATGGGATCAACATAAGCGACGAAGAACGTCAGGACAATATCCACGGTGAAGAAGATATCAACAACGTTATCTGCAATGTCCAAGAACTTATATGGACGAGAGATGAGGAATGCAATTTCAAAGGGGCATATCCATGCAGAGTATGCCACCAAGATCATCATAAGTGTTTCCCACCACCTGCAATATTTATTAAGTCGTGTATCAGTAATCTTCATTTGAAATTAGACTCTGATCTTAGTTTTAAGTACTTTTTAGTTGCACTTTAACTTGAATATGCATGGTAGCTATTGCATGCAAACTGTAGAGATAGCGATAACCTGTATCTTGAATCCATGGGAGAGATGATCCTATTTTTCCCATTTAACTGATCAGTCGGGCCCTGGTGATTGTAACTCGAAGCACCTAAAGGTGGAAGAACAAGATAGGATGCATTCCAATCTTTAAAAGACGCATTTCTGCCCCGTGCTCTCTCTTCTTTCCCCTTCTCAGGAAATTCATGGACATTCCCATCCATATTCATTCCCAAGCGTGAATAATGAAGTACAAGATGACACTTCTTCTCTTGTACAAATGCAACTTTCCCTGCATGTAAGACAAAGAAAGAAAAGACCTTGGTTAGCTCACCATATATTTGTTTCCACAAGTTATAATACAGTTGTAGCAATATATAACCTTACCAGAAAGACTTGCCATTGCATGCTGCCAATCCACGTGGCAGAGTTTCTTATTGTTGGATGGATGTGAAATCTTCCTTTCCTCCTAACTGGTGCTGTCTTTTTCTTTTTCCTCTTTTCCTTGCATACAAGATTCTTTTGGATCTAGCCCGTCGAATTCAATGTACCTATCATACATTCTAAGGCTTAGATTGTGTCCTAACCTCTTTTTAATTAATAAGAAGGTAAAATATTCTTACTCTTTCTAGCAGTAAGCAGATACCAATGACTCTTTGTCCTGTCAGTGTCATCGGCTTAAAGCCAGTTTGGCAGGAGGTTTATATTTCGAACTTCCTGTAAGAAGCAAGATACAAGTAATGGCAATCTATGGAATCTCACTAACATAGGGTTAGAGCAGATATCATTCCTTATATTATCATTTTCAGGGATATAGAGATGAAGAAATGAGCCAATAATTTCTTTCTTTATTGATAGTTTCCAGCTACTTTAAAGAAAAATAACCAGGGCCAAAATTTTATAGTTATACAAAATCAACGTCATTACAAGTTGTTCCAAACTGTAGTATGATGCTTCTCTGACTACAATATATCAAGAGCTAGATGGTACTACTTCCTAAGCTCGAGTACATTACAACAAAGACCAAGTTCAAGTGCTTCCCTGAAAACGGGAGTCACTGGAGTAGAGTATAGTGGCCGTGCCTACTGTTAATCCCATGCAACACTAGATTTTCTGGTTGCTTTGCCGCTCTTCAAAACATTAAATGGCGTGCAATCTACATTGGTTCATAATTCTGATTTTGATTCCCAGTCTTCCGAATCGATGGGTGAACTTTTTGGTTCAGGTGGTGGTGCAGCTTGTTCTTGCGGACTGAGTGGTTCACCTAAAATTTTTGCAGTGTATTGTCTTGCTTCCAAATCAAGATCTGGCCACTCGGAAACTATTCTTTTTGCACCCTATATTGCACGAGAGCCAAACCAGATGAAATGTTCAGAGAAGGAAAACAACATAGCATATGATGAAGAGGAGAAGAATAAACTGTAAGACTAATATTCACCTGAAGCTTTGGTTCTTTGGTCTGTGGATTGTTGCACAGATCTATCGTTTTTGCCTTTGCCTTAGTGGCATTACCACACCACGACTCGCACCAAAGCCATTCTTGTGGCAGTGAAAAGATGGGCACCGAATGTTGGGCATAGTTTGGAAGGTCCTGAGGGATAATGGGAACATTGTTAGGTTATGCAACACAGACAAGGCTGATTGCCAATATCTATACTTGCCTGATCAAGGTTGGATAGACTGTTTGGATCTTTGCTAAGAGTTTCATAGATCACTCTTAACTGATCTCCTGCGGCAGTTTCCCGGAACTTTGCAAGATCAACAACATAGAGAGCACTACAAGAGGAACAATCGTGTTAATTGCAGCACTATTTAAAAGATATCTTACATCTATATAATGAAATGGATGTACCATAATTACCTAATATGATACGGTCTACCTCGCAAATGTTCTTTCCAGAAACCCTGTTACAGTTTTTAGAAATCAGTTAACAGAAAAAAGATCTCATCAGGATTGGACATCAGCATTGAAGAAACTGAAGCATGTAAGAAAGTAATGCCCAAGGATCAGAGAGATTAACATTAGAAAAGTATTCACCCACCTGTTTCCAGAAACGGAAGCCATCCATATCTTTGTTGTTATCACAAAATGGCGTGTAAGCAAGTGGTCGTCCTTTCAAGTTCATGTCATAGAGCTCTCCCATGTCAGTCCTGATAATCTGGTCTGCATCCACAAATATAACCTGGGGGTGGAATATGACCAGAGTTGTGACTTGTGAGCCATTAGAGAATGAAGATACTAAAATGTAAAAGAAGCAGAAGACTGGCTTGATCATCAAGCATCACATTTTAATTATGTGTCACAAGTAATAACTCACCTTTTCCAGAGCAAGAGGGAAAATGACATCAAGAAACAGGATCTTGTAAGCCCAAATGATTCTCTGCTTCTCTTTCTGTTTGTGTAACCATGTAGGCCATTTGTAGGTAATTAGTTCATACTCAAAATCATAATCTCGTGCCATGTGTGGGATTACATCCTGCAAATTAAGGCAAAAGGAACAGCATAAATAACAAATCGAATAATCAAATTAACTTATGAAGGGATGCTCAAAGGGAGGGAGGAAGAAAATGGACCTTAAATTGAGGAGAAAGGTAGTTCTTTATAAACCAGAACTTAACAGGTCTGTTAGTATTCTTCAAGACACTGAGTATCATGATTTTTAGAAAGCGTTCATATCTGTAAAAGCCAAATTAAAGGGATTAATGAGCAAGGACATCCACCCAACCAGCATGCATGGATCTAATTGATACACAAAAAGAGAGTATGTAGAACAACATTTCAGGAGGCATAAATTACTACATCCACGGCCAGTTTGAGGTACTTTCAGAAAACAAGAGTATAATTTTAAGAACGAAGAACACTCAAGAAATTGTTCATATAAAATTTATCTATACACTGAGAGTCTGAAACAGGTTCCGGAAAGAAGAAGTGAAAAGCTGCAGCAGATGGAACTTACAAGTGTCCTGATGCAACAGAAAATATGTTAATGGTTTTCCCATGGCGACGAGTGTTCACAACATCCTGAAGAAAGACATAAAAAGCTTATCAATTACTCCTATGCAAGCAAAATAAAGAGTAGACACATACTAAAAGGAAAAAAAAAAGTACATATAAACACATTGTCCCAGCACCAATTTCCCAATCGGTATGTGCAATAATATTGGTCGCCAGATAAATAAAAATATGCATACCCCTGAAGTGTGATCAGTCTTCTTCGAACGTTCACCACCAGATATCAATCCAGAAGCCCATTTGAGTATATTTGAGTTCCAGCTTTTTTTATCTTCCTGCAACATTAAGAAATGGAAATAATCTTAGAGACAATTCCAGGCAGTCTAAATACTTGTTTGCTACCAATGAAAACTGAGACAAGCAATTGCAGAATAAGCTCCCCACCTTTTCTTTCTGTGTCAAGTGGCTGCCATCTTCAGAAGAAAGTAAGAGCTTCTCATTTTCCTTGCCTTTTTTCTTAACCACTTCCAGGTAAACTGGTTTACCACGCAAATCATTTATCATGATCCTCCTTGATAAAGATCCACTTCCATCGCTATCTTCTTTTATGTTATAGAGCTCCGAGCTTCTACCTGGAGCAAGTTGCAGGTACCAGACTCCAGGAGAGACTTTCATTTGCCAGTATCCAAGATTGGCCATGACCAGTGTATCAACCAAGTGAGGAGAACTTTTTGTCCCAAGAATTAGTTGAAGACCTCGTGGAGGTTCATGATCTTTCTCTGAGCAATGACCTGGATACAAAAATATTAAACATGGCATTAGGGTCTATTTAACAAAAGAGTTTCTACACAATAATTTCTGATAGGAATGTATTTCACCTGTAAGAATGAGAGCCTCAAGTTCAAACACAGCTTGCAGCGTTCTTTCATCACCTAGCTTCTCAAGAAGTATATTGTCCAGGTCATGGCTAAAAAGTTCACAAATACAATCATTACTATACACTGCATGAGCACTAATGTTCATATCGGTATTGTACAACAACTGCAATGAGCATTCAGTAATCTGATGAATATTGTATCATAAAACAAGGGAATGAGACATACATAGCAATCACAGGTTCAACAAGCCATCGCTCCGGAACATCAAGATTCATTGTAAGTGTTTTAGACAGGGGCATATTTGCAAAAAAGGCTTTGGGGCCATATACTGTATCATCTGTGTTGCTAAAGTCATCCTGCGAAACCATTAAACAAAAGATATCATTGTAAAGATGTCTTTGAGAGTATTTTTTTCCAAACAAAATAGAGTAAAATTGCTAAAGGTTACCAGTGTTGGCATGACATATCTGTAGTAATTCTTCAATGGAAGATCAACAAGTGAGCTCTACAATGTAAACATCACAATGTTAATAACATCTCATCTCAAGCCTGTTCACCACTAAATTTTACTTTTACACATGTCAGCAAAGGCCTTTCCTTAACAAAATATATACGTGAAAATGACAAGTGGGAAGGAAGTGCAGAACTAAACTCACTGAAGCAAGAAAAAGTGCTTCCAAGAGAAAACTACATTAAGTTTCACCCCCTCAATTAAGGGGAATTATTGTCAAAATTAAATATTTCTGATACCATATAACTTCATTTCTCAGAACAAAAAGTTTTCAGAAGAGAAAAAAAAACCCCTTGAATTTGAAATAGGTTCAAGCAGAAAGGATTTGACTTATCAAAGGGTGAGGGAGTGGGAAAAATATCCATAGGTATAGTAATGTTGGACAACTGCAGTAGTGAGGAGACTAAAATCTAACAGTTCATCCAAAAAGAAGAAGGCCGTAAATTCTCTGTTGATAACTTTACAGAATCACTTTTACAGGCTATGGTTAGGGGAAATTATTATTAAATAAACTCAGTACCTTTAGTACTATTTTGAAATCATTTTGTTGCTATTAATCAAAGAAGCCCTAACTCAGTCATCACAATTATCACCAAGTACACTCTTACATCAAATTTTTATTCGGACTTTGGTAAGATAAAGCAAAACGTAAGTTGATCTTTTACACATAATTTCACTCTTTTAAGTTTCTTCATAAATAATGAACCCTCTTAACTTCAGTATCTGGAGTAACTACAGAGCAGTAACTTTGCAGTACATTATTTAATATTACACCAATAAACAATCAAACCCCACACATATCGCATCATTCTTCACCTTTTATAATTATAACAGAAAGTTCTGCTTCTTTTTCCGCTCAGAAATATTTTATTAATGAGACTCATTCTCTCTCACAATTCTAACTGCTATTGAGAATGTCAAAGTTACATCCACACTGAAAAGTAACATACCATTGGATTAAGGACCAGTCTCATGCTTGGCTGAATGTATTTGGACAAAAAGCGAAGAAGAGATGACAGCTTTTGGCCAGAAGAACTCAAAGGATCAATAATGGCATCAATGTGAATACTTGAGTTTTCATTATCCAGAATCACAGCACTGTGGATGACCAAAAGAAAATAAATTTAAAACTAAGTATTTCCTTAATGAAAACTTGTTCCACAGAAAGTGAAACTACAGTGATTGACAAATAAATGAAACTATTCGTAACAATAAAATAACTGAAACTATTGAAACCATCTTAAAAGAAAATTTAGTTCGTAAAAATAATAGAAACGTGGCCAGTATGTTCCAGGTTTTCCAAAGTAAAAATCTCAGCTAAATTAGCCCCACTTTCCACAAGAAGAGTCTTAAAGATATGCCTATTTTTTAAGTAATAAAGTAAAAAATTTCTAAAAACTTCCTTTCAGACATACTAGTTTTATCTATGGATTTTGAGATTTAGGTAATCTGGTACAAAATTATACAAAGCCACTCAAAGAAATAAGTACATGGGGAGTCAGTGAATAAACATGCAAAAAATAAGAATAGTGGGAACCTGTATGTTGAGCTTAAAACTTCAAAGCGAGCTGTTTCAGAATTTCTCTCCCTCACGGCTATTGAAGATGAAATGGATAAGATGACGTCACTGATAAATTTGCTACAAGTAAAAAACCATCATAGAAACAATTAAAGTATAATTTTGAAAAAAAATAAATAAAAAAAATAGTGAATGATATCAGGTGTAGCACAATATCTGATTTCATTATATACTTGAAGCCAAAAAAGAGCAAAACCTCAAACCTTGTCAACAAATCAGGATCTATGTCTTCCCACTTTACTCCTTCAATAATTTCAAAAATTTCCTTTATACGCTGCTTAAACTCCAAAGATTCTAGAAGAAGAAAATCATGGCTAACAAAAACATCACTGCCTCTAACTGGGACAACCTACAGGACAGATAAGGTAAAGTAAATTAAGCAGAAACAACATATGCAAATGCACAAATCTTGATCAGTACAGAATAGTAAGCCTCAGTTATTGTAAATTTGTAAGCGAAATTAAGTTGCAGAAAAGTTAGTAAGAAGCATACGAATAGAAGTGAAATTTTAAATTTTGATTAACATGTGAAGGTGCTTTGAAATCTTTATCTGAGTTTACGTATTGACAAGTTTTCAGTTTAAGACTGCTGAATATCATTCTTCAATCCAAATCAATCAATTTAACACAAACATCATATAAAACAAGAAAGCTCAAACCAAACTCACCCTCCCATTTGTAATGACCGCATTGACACCATCTTCAAGCCCAAGTTGCCTGAACAGAAACTGTGTTACCTGTACCAAGAGGAAGACATAATTCATGGCCAGACATGATTACAAAGAAATCTATACTGAAGGAGTATCCAAATGTTAGCAAGAAAATTGATAGGAAATTTTTTGGATTTTATAATTGCAAAGGACATCTGACTAACATAATTACCACCACAAAAACCTAATAAACTGTCAGTGGTTCAACATATGCATTCTATCAAGCAACTGTGTGAAAAAGATGCATTTTTAGACATGAATTTCTTGCATAATAAACCAGCTGAAGCTTTCACATGGCACAAAGATAAGATTTTGACCAGACATTGTAAATCAAATCTACAGCAAAACTTTACCTCAATCTACAGCTACAGATGGGAAATAACAATGACATGTGCTTATCTTGTAAGCAATTTCAAAAGGTTGATAATTAATCATAGGATACCTCCTCATTAATTATTATCTTAAAATGCAAAATGTTTGAGCATTTAATAGCAAAAAAATGATTCAAAATCAAAATATTAACACAGACCTTTTTTAAGTGGATTTTCAAATTCTCAGCAGATGAGCCAGAGAGTGCTGTTTCGTATTTGTTGGATGGCAAATGATTGGCAGCAGCCAACTGAACAACCTTGTTAATAAATACTTGATTGCTTTCATTATCCAGGGACGATGACCCTATGTACTCCTTTTCATACAATGAGCACACTTGATCTAAAAAACTTAGGACACCTCCCTTATAACTGCACGGCAGTAAGACATATTATTGTAGGTAAAAATTTTAAGCTAACATAAACAATGGAGTGTTTAGTCAGTTACGCAAATATAAACAAATGTTCAGTCTGAACGCGAAGTAGTAGATATTTTTTCCATCAGTTGGAAAATTCGTAAATGAAATATACCTATGAGTAGATGTAGCTATCTCAAAAACCTTCACGAAGATATAACTTGGTAATTGAACATCCTTATAAGAACTAAATGCCACACCCAATCGAGCAATTTTTGACCCTTCCATCTACAACAAAATACGAAAGCTTGATTTTAGAAATGGATGAAAAGACCATATTCACTAAGAGCTAAAATTTACAGGTACATTACCAGATAATGGAGTCCCTCGCGGAGCAACTTAACACCTTTCTTTGATGTAACATCAATGACTAAGAGTTGAGTCACAGGCTTAATATCATCCACACCTAGAAGACAGAATTATTATAAGGAATGGAAAGAAATGTAGAACTGAACTAGTAAATCCCTTTCGCACTTTTATCAGAGGAGCTTTGACAATTTAAAAATAACCTTGAACTTACTATCAGAAGAATGCAGATAGCTGATCTCATTCAACCAAGATCCCTTTTCAAGTATTAATGCGGACAGAGAAACAAATTTTGGTTTGACCTTTCCGCTAGTGATAATCTGCAGTACAAAATTAGTAAGTGAAGCTAATTTGTAGAAGTTCATCTATTACACTTGCACCGCAAAGCTGATTAACATTTAGTACCTGTGGATTATAGCGACTAATACCATTCTCCAATAACAATTTATCCAAAATATCTGTATGAGAATCTATGAGGCCATAATAAACTTGTTCCTGTATCCTTGGAAGCTCATCGTTCATAGAATTGGTAAGAGCCTCCTGCAGATGATTGATAAATAGATTTTTTAAATAATATTTTTTTTCAATTCCATAAGCTGTGGAGGATGGAACGGAAAGAGTGGTAAAAAGAGAGTATTACAGTTAATATTCTTCAGAGAGAGAAAAAAAAAATGCAGAGGCAAAACTCTACCTCACTGGCCTCATGGACAAGCCCATTCATTAAGAGGCAACATTGTAACTTTGCCAACCCCAGCTCTGAAACAAACATGGAACTTTTATGAGAGAGTTCCTCAAAAGCTTTCTCTGTCTGCAGTTTTAGTAGAGTATTTTGTGGTGGAACTTTTGCTGAAGGTCTGCAGAGAGTAAATTTTTACGGAGTGTAAAGCAATTGGTTGTAAAGTGACCCAAAACAATAGAGATTCTTCACAACTTACAGTAGTGTTTCCACGAAAGCTCCTTCAACATGATGCATTTCAGGAGTTTCTTCACCATCAGACTCTAGGCGGAGTTTGTTTATCTGCAAGTTCCATGTAATTCACAAGAATTACATTTCTTAACGAATTAGTCACTGCTGATCACGATATGAACATAGCTTGAGGTTAATTAAACCTGTGCACTTGCTAACTATTCTCAATAAAAAAAAGAAGACCAAAAATATCCAAACAGTCAAAATATACTTCCTGAAAGTAAGACATTTTACAGCAATGAATAGAACTGTAATAAAACAGGCTTTTATATAATGATCCAGGTTAAATATGCATGTTTAACAAAAGCCGAAAGTTGAAGAGTTGATTTATAACTTAGGATAGTCTGGAATAAGCCAACGCTTTGCAATTGCACAAAAAGCTCCACAAAGCACTAGTATAATTTCACCACACAAAGCTAAACACATGGGCACAACACAAGTACTCAGCAGTCAAGACAATACTAAATTAATTTGGACCAAACACACAAATGATTGAAAAATCGATCACTAATTAGTGAATGAGAAAATGCAATCAGGAACACACACAATACCACATTTATTTTGATTTAGAATAAAACATATTTCCTGAGAAAATTTCCATTCCGATAGAGCAAAGGACAGCTTGGAAAACTACTGTAGAGAATAAGATCATCGTACATTGCTCAAAAACTGAAAAGCCAACAGATCCCCATGATTCTCCTTCATGTAGAGGAAAAGGCGAATGACCTGCAAAACATCAACGGATTCCTTTGTGTTATAGAGCATTTGATCGAAAAAGTGGGGAAATTCTCACTGAGGAAATGTTACGGATAAAAACTCATGTGACAAGTCATGAACCTTTATTTGGTCCACTTAAAAATATACAAATCACTTTATAAAGACCGCCCTATGCATGTATCTTAGCAAAGAGGAGTTTGGCAGGAAACTCTCCCAGGATCCCACTGACTTTTTCAATTATGCTTACAAATAGACCCTAACAACCATCATTAAGATAATAGAGAACATGATAAAATTGTGAAACTGAAATTGTTGACTAAAATTCTTGGGCTTCTTACTTTTCATCTGATATGCATGGGGAATTATATCATCAATCAACTTAATCAGCCCCAACAAGAAACTTGCAAGATAATCTTAATTTTCAAATGTTTCCCAAGTGAACAGAATCCAAATGCTTCATTATCCAGGTAATTATCAATAAGTGCACTTTTGCATAATCCAGAAAGAACTTGAAATTTGTTCTTCTACCTTTAATGATAGATTAATGAATATCAGAGCATGGACAGTAAGGTGTTGTTGAGCCAGCCATAATGCAGTACTAGCTGTAGAACAGTTTAAAATTTATTGAACCAATTTGTTCACCAGTTATCATCATGGATCACCATTTTAATGTTAGTTTTGGTTCTTTTTCTCTACATGTAGAAGCCTAAGTTGTTCAAGATCTGCCAATCAAGTTTGCTTAAGATTATTAAGAAAAATTTCTAGATACACATTGATGATGAATCTGTGTATAGTTTAAGCCATTACCAAACTGGAAATATCTTCAGTTTCCAGATGACCATGTTGCCAGTCATCACCATAAGCTTCAATCCTCTGGATCAAGCTTGTGGAATACAACAAGACACCAAACCTCATAGGCAGTTTATTCTCAAATAATGAGATAACCATGTCAATAGTCTGCATCAAAAGGACTAAATGAGCAACGAAGCAGCAATTTTGAACCACAAGAGATAAAGTGACTTGCCTTAAGCCCACAGATGGAAGCAGGATCCAAAACATATACAGCATGGTATATGTTTTTGCGAATGTACCGCATTTGTCCGGGATAAGCTGGCATCAGAATCTACCAGAAAAAAGCCCTTCTCAGAAAAAGCTCCACTACTCATTTAACAAAGCCATTTAAAAACTAAGAAGATAGGCCAGATAGACAAGTAATTTGTTAACCTCGTGTAAATTGTTTCTCCACCTCTTATACATGGCATCAACCTCCAAATTGTTGATATAATGAACATGTTCGGAACGAAAATCTATACGTATCATGTTGGATTCAGAGGGTGGTAGAATTGATAGAAATCTCCTCACAGTAGTTGAAGGAACCTGAGTAAATAAACATGCTGTTAGCATGGTATTTGAAAGAAGAAAAGGCACAAACACTACGTGTACAGCAAGGGAAGTAAGAAGTTAATGAATAATACTTAAGGGGCTCCTTTGGTAACACCACTTAATAGTAAATTTCGATTAAACCGGTCTGATTACAATTAAAAGCCTTTGAACACGGGAAAGATTCGGGCAATACTTGTTACATACGAAATTACTATGATAAAATGACCACTTAAGATGGCAAGGTACTCTAGATTTTAAAACAATTGGTGCTTAGTACAAGTTTTTTAACTAACGGAACCACCCTTGTACTTTGCACTTATTTAAATGCAAGGCAATGTAATAAATCATAATATGATTATGATACATAGCAAATTCAACTTTGTGCATTGGAATAAAAAAAACTATCAAAGAAGAGAGAATAGTTGAGAAAACATCGACTCCACTTCTGAAACAACCAATTACTAAGCTTGAGAAAGATTTACCTTCAACTGTAAATATTGATCAGCCAGTAACAACTCCTGATGGACCATGTCAATCAACCTAAATATAAGTAATATCAGTAATAAAAAATTAAATTACTGAGAAGTGAAGCCTAAAGTAGACGTCTACATTTTACATATGCAAAAATAATAGAGAGTGCTAGACACTAATCCTGATGTATAACCAGAGCCAGGAGTTTGCTTAATTCATTAGTTATATTGACCTCAACTGCCCTTCCGAAATGGGTTTTCCTTATTGAAGGAATAAAATAGTAAACCTAACAGAACAGCTGTCATCCTGATTTTATGATGATAAACCTGAGCTTAATTATTGCCATAATTAACACATTTTTCTAACCTTAACATCCTAAGCACTCACCAACAAAGATTGTCAGTTTCTTGAAGATATGTATTAAGAGAAAATCAAGATTTGTGCCAAAGAAGAAAAAAGCAAAACAGTGCAAAAACAACTAATTCAGAAAAAGGCATTACATATGGAGATCAATATCTTCAATATTGAGTAAGGCACCATTGAGAGCCAATAAAGACTTGCCAGGAGGGATCATTCTTTGATTTGAAAGAATTTCATCTTTAATGGAATCATTGAGCTGCAAATCATTAAAGCACACATAGACTAATTAGTTTCGCACACAGCCTATACAAATGGGGTAGGATTTATATTTCATGTATCTCTCCTGAATCAGACAAGTATTTCATTTGACACCCACCTTCATGCGTGACAAAGAAGAAACAACACTGGGGAAGTTTTGGTTGATTTCTTGCATCGACTGCAAAGGATCGGAGGCATGAACTATCCTCTGTGCAGTTTGATGGCCTAAGTCTGAATGAGGATGAAAAAATTAATACATAGTTCAGCAACCTCGTGGCTCATGCTTCAAATGTAAATAAATGAGTACCTTTTAACTCCCAAACATCTAGAGTATCAGATACCGTTGATGACAAGAGAGAATCTCTGAAAGCCATGATTTCAGATGTTAATTCCGGCTTCCGTTCCTACACCAGGATAGACATAAATAAACAAGTATTAGACTATCAGAAGGATATCCAATATTCCAGAACAGTTCCATTAACAAACAACGTGATATCGACAACAATGCCTGCGGGAGAGAAGTAACTAAAGCTACATAGAAGTTCTCTGGGACATTCACATGACTATAATTCACAAGCACAGCCTAATAACAGGTTGATTCCTCAACCTCATTTACATCATTAGGAATAGCATCATCTTCCATGTGAGTCCTCATCTTCCATGAGAGTCCTCACCTTCCATCCTTAGATTAATTCTACCCCGCAGAATAGCAAGAACGAAGAGTACAAAATTTGACTAAATTATGAGGCTTTTTGTTATTAACTACAGGTTTTCTCAATTTATAACTTATAATAGTAACACTCGTTCATTGGTGTCAAAATACTCTAATCTGCAAATGAAATTGCTAGGGCCTCAGAAAGGAAAGAAACATCCTACCATAAGAGCAAAATCTAAATTTCACATGGATCGTGAGGTTCTGAAAAACTGAACCTTATGAAAAGGGTTACCCTAGACATGAGTATAGACAGTTACCATTTAACTCATAAGTAAGCCGTAGATCATTTCAAATAATCACCCATACATTTTCTTGTAACAGTTGCAGGTTATATATGTATGAGTCCACAACTCCACATCGTAACAACAAAATAAAATAAAAAAGGAATGTTTAGTCTAAGGTTCAAATTGCCAAAAAAAGAGGTTGCAAGATACAACACAATACACCCAAAGATGATTTTATAAGCTATCCATTATAAAGCTTATTCATTTAGTCCTTGAGACATTTTCGTGTTTTAAACTTATCTCACTATTCAGGAAGATATATGGCAAAAAAAAACAGCTACTGCTAGAAATTATGAGAACTGGCAATAGATCAAAATGAATTATGGGATTAAGGACAACTAACCAAAATCCTGGAGAAGATGAATCCTCTAACATCTTGGCTGAGATCTTCAGTGTGAGGATCCTCAAGAGTAACACCTACGGAGATAAATACAATGTCTTAAGTGATCACTCACATTCGGCATGAGAACAATTATATTTTGCATAATCGAGAAGACACTTAAACAAAAACTATGGCATATATAATGAGTACAAAGGTTAAGGTTAAATTAATTTAGCAAGGCAGAAATCCATCATGGGCCCTTGAGGGGCAGTAAAATGCAATGTGGCACTAAAACGCATTACAAGAGAGAGAGAGAGAGAGAGAGAGAGAGAGAGAGAGGGCTTCCCCTTTTACAAGTAAATAATAATATTAAGTCCCTAAGCAAATACAAGAGAACCATCTTCTTTTTTTATCAAAAGAAAAATTATGGCAGACTTTTCATCAGTTAATGAAAGAGCCCAATGCAAAAAAGAAAAAAAGGCACGTTGGGTCTTTAAAACAGTTTAGATCATTTTGATAATAAAAAGTTTGAGCTGTTTTACCAAGAAGTATGCTACAATTACTAATTTGATAGAATGGAAAATAAAAATGATTACTGCAAATTCAACATTAGAATATTAATTTGGGGACACGAGCAGGAATATCATGGAGAGGAAATATGTGAAATTTAACTTATACATAGATATGTGAAATTAAACTCATACTAATATACTAACCTTTTCGTACTACACTGTCATCCATAGCTTTGTACTCCATATTTTTCAGTGCAAGTTCTACACCATAACCACCCAAGTTCAAAGGATCTCTTGTCCCAATGGCTCCACAGCGTCCAACTTTTGATTCACAGCCCGGAAGTAATAAAGGTCTTGCAACATAAGTGACTTTACCCTGAACCAATAATGAGTCATGATAAACAATTAAAACAGTGAAAAAGGGTGCAATGAACTGCATATGTTTCGCATGCACGGCTGGCATATTGTTTACATATATCAACCAGTAAATTTACAAGGCCTCTCCATCTCTATAGTTTTAACACTCATATTCTATCTGAGAATCTATCACTGTTGACTTCAAAAAAACACAATTACATCACAAATTATTTCATGGTAGAAGGTATGACTGTGTATCCCTTAAAGTTTTGATGTAAATGAACAAAAAAACAATAAAAAGGGAAGTGGGGAAGAAGACCAGAATAAGATATCAGAAGAACAAACCTGTCTGGCTGAATCTACTAAGATATTGTGCAATTCCCTAAAGCATCCCATTCCAGGAGCTCCGTACAAAATCGCAGCAGGGCTTCCGATGCTTGAATCAGGATGAACGTGATCAAATTCAAAGAGCTCAGGTTGCTGAAATTTGTCATTGCCTCTGCAGAGAGAGAGAGAGAGAGAGAGAGAGAGATGTTACACTTATTTGTATTAACCGTCTTAAGCATAAATATGTAAGGTACCAGTATCTAAGCTATAACATCTCCAACTGGATAATGTGAGTTATTTAGAAAGACGCACACTTTGTTAGGGCTTTCCAACCACTGTTTTAACTCATTTGCATCCAGATACAGTGCTGCCCCAGTATCAACCCAACAACATTTCCCGTTAGGAAGCTGGGAATTTGCTTTTTGGCGTTTTTCATGATCATTTTGCTCAAATTCACTCTCATTGGCTAAGCTTGGGCTGTACTCATCCCCCAATGGAAAAGAGGAAAGAGAGTCCTCTGCCAACTGTTGATAAAGCACCAACCTTGGTGATGCGGATCGAAGAGTAAGAGAAAATTCAAAGACTGATGCCAAAGGTTCAGTTAACAATGATTTCCCACAATTTACGATTGTCTTCAGGCATTCTTTTGCCGTCTGAGAACCAGATTCTTCACTTGCTCTTAGAAACCAAAGTTCAGTAAACTCCCAATACAGGTCTTTCCACTGATTAGATAGTAATTCCCTGTAAAACACAATCACAGTCAGTACCACCCACTGAGAATTGAAGTTACTAAATTAGATGGATCAATCAAATAAATTCAACTAGAGCTATTCAATGGTTGAAATTGTGAACTCACAAAGACGTATCAAAACATAGATAAAATGATAAATAAGAGACCGATATAAACTTCCTTTAAAGAATGTATGCGCTCCGTGAAGCAAAATTTCAAATAAGACCGCATATGAAGTTGCAAGAAAATCTTCCTAGTCGTCATCATTTATACGGAGTAACTGCCACAGTTGAGCAAACTGAAACAGCCACCAAATTTATTTCACCGTGGGTTTGCTAATCCACTCATAGTAATGGATCATTATTCGTCATCGTGTTCAACAGAGACACGATTTCATCTAACTGGGGCATAGGGTGTAATGAAGGTCACCCTTGTACGTGTCCAGGACATATTAGGCCTCTCTATCTCATATATTTATCTAAGGGAGCTACTTTCACTCGTTTCTAATATTTTCAATACATATAAATTCAACAAAAAAAGAAAACAAAAATGATGAAAGTGATCACTCCAGCTACTTAGTAATCTGCTAATCAAGACTTCAAATGATCAAATTTTATGATCAGTTTCTTTAATATTCCTCCAAATCAAAATACTAACAATTTAGCTCCCAACCACAAATGCCTCTTGTACACTTGATTCTAATAAAAATGAAAATATCAATAATATATCACTTGATTCCAGAAATTCAAGAATCATACCCTGCTTCTAGAAGTAGTGAAGTGCCAGGCCACTTAGCCCTAAGCGCTACTTGAACATTCTTCCCGCGGGTTTGTGCATAGCTCGAACTCACAAAAAGACCAATCAGCAGAACAGCGAAGATTGATAAGCAAAACCCAGATCTAATATGGCGCCCCATTCGCGCACTGTTGGGTAAAAAAAAATCGCCTTTGATATCCAGATAGTCAGATTACCGCCATAGGAAAAACTGAGAGAAAACCAATCAGATGTAAATCTTATGGGAAATATTCTATCTTTTCTTTCTAAAAGGGTCCTTTGATCAGTTTGATGGATTGAAAGTTGAATTCGCAGTCAGAGAATTTCGGGGGCGGGATTTCAAAGTCTACGTCTTTGGGTCTTGCACCTTCACTCGGAGTAGTGCTGCGTTTCCATGTTTGACACTGTCGCATGAAATCGGAGTTTGTCCGTGGGCAGCTACAGCCAATGAAGACCTGACGCGTGTAACCAGAGTTTCCTACTGAGTCACTCGTCCAAGTCATGTTGCAACTATCAGATTAAATTAAATTCAGTTCAATTTGGTAGCAAACTGAAAGAAGGTCAAGTCAATAACACGAAAGCGGGTCGAATATTGGTTGGAGCGGTTTATGGAATCGGTTCGGTTGTACGGCCTTCAGAACACTCTGTGACTCTGCCTGTGATCATTCAAATAATCCGCTGCCGCCACCGCCAAGAATAAAGACTCGCCGCCGTCTGAAACCTATCCGTTGAGCTAAAACATGTCCGCCGCCAATGACAGCAGCATGAGTACTGAGGTTGCGGCGGCGGCGGAGCAATGTAAAATCGTATACATTCCGGACAAGCCGCCGGTTGATCCCCACCTTCAACCCACTGGTGAGTGCGACTATAAAGTTGAATACTTTGTTTTATAGGTTCCTGCTGCTGTGCTTTTGTGTTTGATTCTGACCGATTTGAAATTACAGTAAACGTTCTTGCTGCTGTAATTGAAGCCCAGCATGCCCATACCCTCATTAGGTTTGTTCTCTGCACCTTAATAACTGTTATATTTTCAGGGTTTTACTTAATAATTACTTTTTATATATTTTGTGGTGATAGGAAGCTAGCACCCTTGGAAAATCTTCGACACGTTAAGCGTATACGCAAAAGATGTTGTGATGGAGGTGTGGAAATTTTGTTAATTTTAGTACATTAGCTCAATTACGAGGGTTTTAGGTGTTCTTACATACATTATTTGCCTATTTGTGCATTTGAAGCCGATCAACATGGTTTTTGTTGTTGTCTTACAATTTTTAGAAAGGAGACGATTTTTGTCAATTATAAGCTAAGCTATACACATTGTGGGAAAAGAGGATCAATCATGGTTGAATTTTATTTTGGGGTCGCATGTTGGTGATGCTTGTTGTGCTTCTGATAGTTGGTTCCGTTGGACAGGTAAATATGAGTTATCCGTGATCTTATGTTTGGCTCTTCAAGATGAGAGTCAATCAGATAGAATCCCAAAAGAGGTGCTCAAGATTATTGAGCAATACCAGTTGAGTACTTTTGTAGCCAAAGTGGGTTCTCCCTTTACCTTTTGAATATTTCTTGTCTTACAAAAAATTTATAGCTTCGCAAACCAGTAAGAAATCTAGCAGAATTAGAACTGTTTCTGCAACTGAATGAACTGTATTTGTGATGTTGTTAGCTTTCTTCTAAATAGGCTCTAGAAATCCTTTTTCATTGTGTTTTCAGAGCAAAGAAATATCCAATTCTAGCACAGTGGCTTTACAACACTGTTTTATTTCCATAAATCTGCTGTAGCTTTACAAGGCAATGTTATCTTTCCATAAATCTGATATATGTGACGGACCCTACTCATTGCAGGTCTGTAAAAATGCTGCCTCAACAAAAGAAGAGTGGGATGAGCAGTGCAAGTTCTGGCCGACCTCTTATCACCCTCCAACATAGTGAGTTATTTTTGGATGTGGCTCAGGTTTTCGATTATATCCGTGTATCTAAAATTTTCTTTTTACGTCTTTCAGTAGTATTGCTGGCATAACTGGGTTCAATGAGGAGGAAACGAGGACTATTTTGGGCTTTATGAAATGTGCAGTTGATATGGCAAGATTAACAAATAACCTGGTAAATGCTTTTAGCATGTTTTCCTCATGCATTTTATCCAAGCATTCTAAATATTAGATATCGCTTCCTAAAAAATATATTTATAAATATAAGCTCCCAAATTGTGCAACTATGATGATTTCATAATGTTTAAATTTGCCTCTCCCGTCCATGTAGGTAGTCAATGCCACTGTCATTGTTGATCCCTCTACCAACCAAGTCATTTCAAGTGCACGTGACCACGACCTTTCTGGGAATACTGTTGATAGTAACACTAACAAGGAACACAAATGTTCAAAGTATGTCAATATTCCCCCAAATTATCTGGAATTTTCCATTCAATCATCCACCTCCTCTTATTCTAAATTATATTGTAGTTCTGTATCTTGTTTACATCCATGGGGGTGGGCTGAGCAAGAACTATTCATGAGATCTGAGTCTTGGCATCCTTTGAGGCATGCTGCTATGGTGGCTATTGAGCATTCTGCTTCCCGGGATAGACTTCTTTTTCCTAATAATGGGCTCACTGGAGCTGAGATTTCTATGGAGGAATGTATGATTTTTGCATCCACAGAATCGGCATCCAAACGACAGAAGACCAATTTTGCTAATGTAATCTGCCTCACTCACACTCTTGGTTCTTGAATTGCATTATGCTGATAATTTGCAAATTATTGCTGAAATAGAGTGTATTGCTCTTATGTAATGGTGTATACAGCCATTTTTTGCAATTTCGAGTGAGGTTTTCATGTTCTCAGTAGTCTGTTAGGGCAGAAGAATTCCTGTCAATAATGCTACTTCTTTGCCATCAAATCTTTCATGCGAAAGTGATGGACAATGAGTAGTATCTGTTGGAATTGAATTGCATTGCCATAACACTTACGATCTTCTTTTTCCAGGCAGAGGAGGCTGAGAAGTTTCAGTTGAGCACTAGCAGGTCTGGTTCAGGGACACCTTATTTATGTACTGGCTATGACATCTACCTGGTTTGGGAGCCATGTATTATGTACGTTTGGCCACCTTACTATCCTTGTCTACCTAGGTGTTCAAAATTTTTTTTACCCTGCTTATATGATCTTTGTTGGCTGTCGTTAGTTTCATAGTTATTCTCATGTTTTTCTTTGATGGCTTTATTGGTATGTTGCATTTAGATAGTTGTTTCTCTCCTTGACTTGTTCCTTGTGATTATACCTACAACTGGGGATAATTTACTGAGAAAGATGAAGTAGGAAATTAACATTGTGTAGTCAATGATTTTTTTTTGTGTTCTCAACATTTTGAACTTAGCTTTAGAATGACAATACCTATGTTTGGAAGTAATTTATTTTGTTATTTGACCTTAATCTTTTTAGGTTTGTATTTGTACTTTCAATTCAGGTGCGCAATGGCACTCGTGCATCAGAGATTTAGGCGCATTTTTTTTGCTCTTCCCAATAGAAATGCTGGTGCACTGGGAAGTGTCCACAAACTGCAAGGGGAGAAGAGCTTGAATCACCATTATGCTGTTTTCAGGGTTTTGTTACCCGAAGAGCTACTCACTTACCATACTAAGATAACCGGTACTTCTAACTTATGAGGATCATCAGAAATATTTTTTGGTGCGTCATCCTATTACCAATTTTAGCTTGTAATGCTCAAAATCTTTATACTGTACTCAGGAAGATGCCGGTGTCATTGGCATATTTTTGCTGATTCCAACACTGTAAAACATTTCTGAATGTTGTAACCAATTGTAACTTTCACATAATAATTTATTGAAAATCATGCACTTTCATAGAGCTATTTTTACTCTTTATTTTAAATCGGCGTCTGTTATTATACTAGTTTGATAGCTTTAAGCAAACAAATAGCCACACAAGTTTATAATTCTTTTATGATACGCTCAACTGTACATGGATTCAAAGGTATTGCGTCCAAGTCTCATGTAAATTTTGAGTTTGACCTATATAGCTGTCCCAGTACATAAACTACAAAGTTAACAACCTAGCCAAAGCTCCAAAAATATAGTTATTTTCAGGAACAATTACACCTAGTATCTACAAAGTGGAATTGTTTTCTTCATCTAAGCATATCCCCCGAATTTAACCTGAGAGCACTTAGCGTAGGGGATATGCTAAAACCGTTACCATTACCATTGCCTCCTTGAAAAGAAGGGTGAAGAAGAGGTGCAGGTCTATCTGGGATTTCCGGGACCTCGATATCTCCTTCAAGCATCTTCATGGCATCCAAAATAGTAGGCCTCAGAGCCACCATCACATGAGCACATAGAATCCCAACTTTAACAAACCTCTCCATGATTCCCTTTGGATTTGTGTTTTCTGAATCCTCATTCTTGAGCAATGCAGGATCAAGAATCTCTTCCACCTTCCCAGATTTCATTGTCGACCAAGCCCAATCAGTGATGAGAAAATCCCTCGGTGAATAGCCTGAAGCCAGATCAAGGGCTTTTCTCCCACACATTATCTCCAAAACCACCACACCGAAGCTGTAGACATCGCTCTTCTCAGTCAGCTGGCCATAAAGGGCATATTCTGGTGCCAAGTATCCATGTGTCCCGGCCACTCGTGTCGTGAGATGAGACTGCCCTTCCCTGCTCTGCTTAGCCAACCCGAAATCAGCAACTCTAGCCCTCATATCAACATCCAACAATATGTTTGTTGCTTTAATGTCTCTATGATAGATTGCTGGCCTTACTCCATAGTGCAGATAAGAAAGACCCTTTGCAACATCCAGGATTATGTTCTTTCTTTGAGGCCATGTCAATGAATGCTTCCTGCTACTACTACTATTGCTTCCCTCACCATTTGGAAACAAATGTTGTTCAAGATTTCCGTTAGGCATATAGTCATAAACAAGGTACCTATGGCTCTCTTCCTGCCCACCACCATTTCCGTTTTCATCTGTCACACAACAGCCTCTAAGCGGAACAAGATTCCTATGCTTCAGGTTGCTGATGATCTCAACCTCATTGCAGAATTCGTCCTTCTCTTCAAAATCAGACTCAATCACCCTCTTGACAGCTACAACGGTTCCATCCGCGAGAGTCCCTTTGTAGACAATCCCAAATCCACCCCTACCGATGAAGTTCTTGGAAGAAAAGCCATTTGTAGCCTTCTCAAGCTCATGGATCTTGAACCAGATAGACACAGTAGTAGGCCTCATTCTCGGCCTAGACTCCATCTCTCCTCCACCCCAAGCAAATTCCTCACACCTCCTCCTCTTCTGATCCCTCCAAAAGTACAAAACTAATAACACAATCAAAACCACAAACAAAACAGCAGAAAACCCTCCAACCAACCCGAATATAAGAGTCGAATTACGACCCTTTTTGGACCTCACTTGAAGGTTAAAGATGCAAGAAATGGCAGAACTGCCCTGAGGGCCAAACTCATTGATAACACCAGCAGCATAAAGAATGGGGAAATAAAAACATGCCACAGAGTGACTCTGATTACCATCAATTCCCACCAATTTTGACTGCATCAGCAATCCAGCATTCAGGCAGGCATCACAAGCAGTGAGATCAGTCAGGTCAGCCTTGCAGGCAGAGTCCAGCACAGTGTTGGGGCCCACCGCCTTCACCCAATCCTGAGTTGTCTGAATCGACGCGCAAATATTCGACGAGATGACAAACTGAAGAGGGTCAAAACACAGTGAAGTGAGTCTGGGAGAAAGTGATAAAGTTTCGAGCTTGGACTGAAAATCATCCAGGCAAGCCACAGAGGTCTCCAAATCCGGCAGCTGGAAGAAATTGGTGGACTTCAGCCGCTCTGCGAACCCGATCCCGTAAAGGGAGATCAAGGTTTGGCAACATTTACTCGGAGAAGCCATTGAACTGGCGTTTGAATAGTTGTTGCAGTTATCAGGTGACCATGGGATTCTCAGAACATAGTTAAGATCCATGGGACATGTTAAGGAATGAACTTGGGTTACACAGAGAAGTAAGAACAGAATCAAAACCCCAGAATTCATGGTGATTTCTTGGTGAGCTGCTCTATGAGGAAGCTCAGGAAAGATTAGAGCAGAGGGTCAAGAAAAGACAATAGTTGTGTACCATTTGTAACCTTGTACGAACAGTATCATGCAACAGTGATCGTGAATGGCGGCTGTTCACTGTGAAATATAAAAATGGCCGGCCACATGATATTTGCGTGGGGATAATTGGATTTGGGCACAGAAGGAAGTTTCGTGGATTTGCGGTTGAGGTTTTGTTTGACTTTGGAGCTGGAGAATGTTGCAGATAACAATTGTTTGAATGATGAAGACATTGCGTCCAAAATTCTCCAGATGGTTGCAAAATTTCCAAAAAATACTGTTATTTTGTGTCCAATTTCTTTTGTTTGATGGGTGTTCTAGCCGACTACGATGATTAACAAGTTTTTTTTTTTTTTTTAAATATCATTTATAATGACTAGCGTGGTCTCAATGCGTGGAAGGCTTGTCACACATACCTCTAGAATATATCAAAAATTGTCATCACATAAACATGATTATTTATTCAGTTTTTCACATCTTTGCACACACTCAAAAGTTGAAAACATTTTTCAAAAGTTGTATAGGTAACTTTTGCAGATCTGTGTGCATTTCCAACATGCTAGTCAGATCATTCAAGCCATTAGGGTTCAATGGTAGTATAATGCCGCAACTTTGTACTCACAAACCGATGCAATCAAGGGAGATATAGAAAAAATTGTTTCGGCAGTATGCTGAAACCAAATAATATTTTGAGAAAAGTAGAAGCTAAAACCAAAGAAAAGTAGAAACCGAACACAAGATCATTGAAATTCACTTTTATAATTTTTTTTAAAGCTCCTAGAATGCAAAATGCAAAATTGATCAGTTAAGAAATAAGAACAGCAAACCAAATTATTCCTCGAACCCCCTAACATTTTGTATTGATACTTCATCTAAAAATTTCAACATACTAATGTATATGATAATCACTAAGTAAAAGCCAGAGTGGGCATTAACAAACTAAATGATTAACATGTAGACTAAATCAAGGTAGGAACAGAAAATACTAAAAAGAAAATAGAAGGAAAGTTATACTTCTAGGTAGAGAGGATGTTCTAGATGTGTCAATTTATAGATGTATTGTCTAATGGTAATCAATGTGTGTTTTGATTTATGTTACTGAAAAAACACAACTTTACATGTATAAATGATGTGATTGTTCAATAAGCTAAGAATTTCATACCATATGGGTATGTGCTTATGCTTTATTATTTTATATTAAGTTTCATTTAACCCACATGAGGTATAGATCTACCAAATTACCCTTGGTGGAAGATAAGGAGAAATTAAAACCAAAGAATTCTCATTATAGTTTTGCTCTATGATAATTTAGAGGTTGATTCTATCAAAAATAAATTAAATTAATGTTGCTGGGAAATAGGAATATGCACATATTTTTATGATTGTTGATTGTGGTGTTGAGTTTGTTCATTTATTGGATTACAAAATTTAAAATTGTGATGAACAATTATATGTAATGGACTCTTATGTTGTTGCCTTAACTGCTTTGTTGAATTTGATAAATTTTAATCAGCTTTTTGTGATATACTTGACTTCGTCATGTATCTCGGGTTGTTTTTTTCTTTAAACTAAACTGAATTTTGTTGTTGTTGAGAGAATCTAAAACATGTTGCAGGAGCTTGATTGGATTCAATGTTGGTTTGTGGGATAATTAACTCTAATTTAGTTTGCACAAGTTTTCATTTCCCAAATAGTTTATCACTATTGTGGGTGAATGTATTTATTTAAAAGATATAACAAGGTAATTTTCCAGCATTAAAATAATATATTTAATCTTTAACGTCACATGTGATATCATGGATTTGTCATGCTGTCGAGCAAGATTGCGAAATCATACGTGTATGATCGGGTGAAAGCACCATTCTGCTTTAAAAATTCTGCTCACCTATGTGATTTAAGGAAGAAGTAAAAAAGATAAACTTTCTGAAACATGATTGACAGCGAGCCGATAATGATTGCCAAAAAAACAAATGTTGGTGAAGTCTTGAAGAACAGTGTAATAACACTAACTAAACAAAAGAAGTCCGAATATTTATTCGTCCACACTTCACACTCATTCTCGTCCACACTTCACACTCATTCCGATCCTTCCTCTTCATTTCTAATGCTTTTTTCTTGATGCTTGATATGATCATTTCCCATATTACTATCACCTTTCTGGTGGTAATTGTGGACCGGTAATTGTGGGGCTCAGATTGTATGGATCCAAATTACCTCAAGAAAAAGATGAGAAGATGTTTCCAACTGCCAAAAAAATCTTCAGGATGATTACTACAAATGAAAGGACTGCCCTTTTTCAAATGGAAGCAACATTTTTCTTCATCTGTTGCACGGAAAGCAGCCATTCTGGGAAAATCAAAAATCCAGTTTGTTAGGTAAGCATGATGAAAGGAATTGCTGTGAATGTGATCATACTTACAGTTTCATTTCTTGTTGATTTGGCTAATTTGGGGGCATCTTCACCATGTCCCATGAAATTTGATTATGTTCTGAGCTTGCCTTGGGATTCTTCTGCCTGTCAAGTGATCGACAAAAGTCTTGAACCAAATAGCCTCTGCTGCCACACACTCACCAGTCTCATTGGCATTGCCCTTGCTCAAAACCTCAAGCAAACCGGCCAATTCAGACTTCCAAACCTTAACTCTTCGGTTTCTTGCCTGAATGATTTCCAAGCAAAGCTCGATTCCCTGTCCCTGCCTTTCCATGTCACAGCCAGTTGTTTCAAGCCTCAACGCTTCGTCCAGGGAGCCAATGTGTGTGCCAATATCCAAACAAAGCAGGACTGGTTTGACTTAATCGGTCCACAAAGCGCTCTCGATTCTGCCTGTTTTCAAGACCTGACTGATCTCACTTCTTGTGATCTCTGTGTGCAAGCTGGATTCAAGGTTCATTCCAAGCTGCTGACCATAGATACTGATATTTCACACGCTCGAGGGTGCTTCTACTACACTGTGTTGTATGCCGCTGGACTTGTGAATGAATTAGGCCCTTATAGCATGGGATCAATCTCCTGTATCTTCAACCTTCCAGTTTCAATGGATACCAAATCAGAGAATATAGCCAAGCTTGCTTTAATAACAGGGAGTGCTGGAGCAGGTTCTGCTATACTTCTTGCTTGTATTTTAACCGTTGTGTACCTAGGATTCAGGAGGTTGAGGAAGAGGAAGAAAATGTTACACGATCATGAAATCCCTCTGGACACTGAAATGGATGATCAGAGTCAAATATCACGGCAGAATTGGCGTCCCAATCGCGATTTTTTATGGTTCAGGATGAAGGATCTTGAGGAAGCAACTGATTATTTCTCTCCTACAAACTTCATAGGGAGAGGCCAGTCTGGGATTGTGTATAAGGGGACACTGAAGGATGGAACTGAAGTAGCCATCAAGAAAATCATCGAGTCTGATCTTCAAGGAGATGCAGAGTTTCTGAATGAGGTTGAAATCATCGGAAACCTAAAGCACAGAAACCTTGTCCCCTTAAGAGGATGCTGTGTGTCAAGAAGAAATCAGAATTACTTTTATGAGACTCAGAGGTACCTAGTTTATGATTACATGCCAAATGGAAACCTTAATGAGCACTTGTTTTCTAGAAAACCACTAGCTTGGCATCAAAGAAGGAACATAATCTTGGATGTTGCTAAAGCCCTAGCTTACCTTCACTATGGGGTAAAGCCAGCCATATATCACAGGGACATCAAGACCACAAACATACTCCTAGACATGGAAATGAGGGCACGAGTAGCCGATTTTGGGCTAGCAAGACAAAGCAGAGAAGCTGGTTCTGGTTCTGGTTCTGATTCTCATTCTCACATCACAACAACAAGAGTTGCGGGCACTCATGGATACCTAGCTCCTGAATACGCACTTTATGGACAGCTGACAGAAAAGAGCGATGTCTACAGCTTCGGGGTGGTGGTTTTGGAGATACTGACAGCAAGAAAAGCTCTTGAACTGCCATCTTCATCGGGGCCAGTGGTTTTAGTGACAGATTGGGTTTGGTCACTAGTGAAGGAAGGGAGGATAGAGGAATGCTTTGATCCTAGGCTGCTTAGAGAGGCAGAGTTTGGAGGTAGGGTTTTGAAAGGGATAATGGAGAGGTATTTGATGGTGGGAGTTTTGTGTGCTCATTTGATGGTGGCCTTGAGGCCTAACATCTTGGAGGCCATTAAAATGCTTGAAGGTGACACCGAGGTTCCTTCCATGTTGGATAGGCCAATTTATGCTAATCAAAGCCGTACACTATATTCTTTGTATAGATCTAGCTCACATCAACAAGAACTAGGCTCATCTATTTCATAGCTCGAGATTATTCACCAATTCAAGAATGTATATATATTACAAGCAGTTATTGCATTTTACCATGTTTTTGGTCAACTTTACATTTTAATGCATCAAGCCCCCCATTTCCCTGGCATTACAAGATGATAAGGAAAAAATCATGGTGGGAAAAGAATTTAGAGGGGCTTTCAATACACCCATTTCTTTCTTCTGGAGGGTGTTTACTCATCTTCCATTATTAGTCATTTGATAGCAACACCACTGGCACTGACCATATTTTCCACAAAATTGATTTTACTTTTCTACATGCACGGAAGATGCACAAAAGATCAACTACCCTAAAGAGAGAGCATGAAAGAAAAAACATGAGAAAGCTCTTAAAAGTACCAAAGAAAAATCATGACAAAAGTCAACAAGACTCTTTTTGGTATTCATATAAAAAAAAGGATCAAACAGGAGTCCCAAGAAAATTGGAAATCAAAAATCATCAATTGATTCAATAAAGTTAGGTGGGGTACCAAGTATCATGAAGCAATACTGTGTTGCATCTGGTATACAACCTCTCTTTTCTCTCTTGTCTCACTTTTCTCTCGTCTCTACCCGATTCACCAAGTTACCAACCATGTCTGGCACATCCGGACCAAACTTTTGCTTACGAGAACTGGCCATAAGTTCCTTAAGATCAGCACTTTCAGATTTCGCCCAGCTCTTGATACATCGACCGATCAACCAGCTCTAAGTTTGATACTGCTGCACATGTCGAATGGACTTCAAGTCGATGCATCACTTTTCTTCACTTCCCATTTCAATTAAGCCCCCTTATGATTGGCCAAAAAAATCCCGGATGCACCACTGACCTTTCTAACTTCCGCACTCCAGCCAAATCCTGCTTCAAACAAAATTATTTAAGAAGAGTTGTTTAAGTAGAATGACTCAGTACTCACATTAGTTGGAAATGTGAAGAAAATCCTAACAATGCACAGAACTTTATCACCATTTCTTTGATTATCTTATCCCTACCAATTTCAAAAACATACACCACCAAATAAAATGCAACTATTAACTCCCTACTGTGGAAACAATGAAACGGAAAGGATCAACATTTTCTCCCCAACATTCTGCAACTTGTTAAACACACACACGCACACCACACCAAACACACATGAACTATGAGCAGAGAACAGACAAACTTCAAGCATCAACAGTAAACTCAGAAGATTCCACAAGAACCAAACAACAAATTCGATTCTGTACTCAAACCAATATGCAAAATATAATTTCACACCAAAAATTCAATAGAACTAATCAGTCAATTCCTTTCACCATCTTTTTGGTTAAGCGGAAATAAACATACCCAATTTCCGGCTGAACCTTAGAATATGCTTATGCAAAATAGTATAGTGATGCCAAGCATATGAGTATGTCTGACAGAATCAGACCCACTGCATCAAAAACAAATTTGGGAGCGAATAGGCCCCAGACCATTAAATGCCGTCTTTGTATGGCAACACACAATACTGTGAATGTCACGGGTATAGCAGTAACCAGTCCATACAATAAGTAGACTTGGCACAACTGTATGTAAAACAAATTCACTCTTTGGTTGGATTGTTCCTTTGGACTTAAAAGTGAAACCAGCAAAGGAAGCCCGAGTATTGGTAAAATGTGAGAAAAGCCAAAAGTATCGAGGGTAAGGAGGAAAGCTTGGCGGATGAGGTTGAATTCATCAAACCCTATGAATGCAGCAGCGTATCGTAGGCCATCAAAGGCACACCAGTGTCCAGTGCAGAAAAATAGACATGTAGCAACCAGGCTCCACTGAGCAATGGGGAAAGCATAAAATGAGGAAGTCTCAATGTGGCTATCAGAATTCTGTCTGGATCTCATAGACTGAATGATGCACCAGCCAGCAATGATGAAAAATAAAGCAACCAATGGACCTTGTCTTCCAGAGAGAAGAATAATAGTTGAACTACAAGCGCACAACATGGATAAGGCTGCAATCGTTGTACTTTCTTCATGGCGCACAGTCATCATTCTTGTATAAGGTTGTCTAATGGCCAAGAATACAATCTGCAACACACTAATAGCAAATACAATTCGAGGAATCAGATTTCCTTCAATAGCCTCAAGAATCCGAGGAAGTCGCACAAGGGTAGAATCCGAAGCCCAGAGTAGGCCTATGAGAGCATAGTTGAATATAGTACCAGCAACAACATACTTCGAGATCCCCTTAAAAGCAATGCACCGGGTGCACCAATACAACATACAAGCCAGAAGCATGATACCTAGTAGTGGTACAATATCAACCATGTCCATCAGGATCTGGGAGTCTGCAGAGATTCTGGTCATCCAGGAAGATTGAAACTTGAGAAACATTGAATTCACAGCCTGTTTTGCTTGCCCAAGTTCAATGCCCACTTTAAGTAAAGGAACCATAAAAATAAATGTGAGCCCCTCCAATACCATCTTCTTTTTAGCCACAGCATACCGCAGTTGAAGCATTCCAGTTGTGGCTAAAAGAAATGTAGCAACTTTGCCTTCTTCTAATATGAAACTGTTTGAAAGGAAACTAGATGCTCGTACTAGCACTGTAGCACACGCAAAAAGAGAAGCTAAAGAAATCCAAGATTTACCAGAGAAAGGAGATTGCTTGTCCAACCTCATAATGATGTAAACATGTATTAACAGAGAAACAACCATCAGGCAGAAACCAACACTCATCATCCTCAAGTTAAATTCAGTCCATTTAGACCGTGCTAACCCTGCAACAGTCTCCAGGAAACTGGAATATGCATCAATTTGCATCTTGAGTGCAGATGAAGAGGACGAGCAACTCTTGGTTTTACATGACAGATTTTTCACATTTTCTGACCAACTACCCTGGGCCTGAGCATAGAGATCTGAAATATGCAGTAAATCTTTCCCAGAAAACCCAATTGCCGATGAAGCTGAATAGGCATCAATGTATCGTTTTACTTGCCAGGCATTGATGCATAGAACATTGGCATAATCCACCATCCATTTATCAGACTCCTCATTCACATCCATGGTTCTTGGTTCCCTTGTACCAGCAGCTAATCGATATAGCTCTGGATCAACCCGTCCAATGCTTCCAAAAGGAAATGGAAGACCAAGCAAGGCAGACACTGTAGCCACAAAGTCAAGCTGATACATGAAGCCAGTGGAAATCTCCTTAGCTTCCATCTTTAACTGGCGAGAAGATGAGGAATTCTTGAAGTTCATGGCAAACATTCCGACCTCAACCTCTTCAGGAGTTCCTCCACCATGGTCCCCATTGAGTGTTTGCCCATGGTCACCCATAACAAGAAGCAAAGTGTTTTCATGTATGCCTCCTGGTGTGCTTAGGCTGTCCAGAACTTCCACAACTTTCTCTAACATCCCATTGTACTGCTCCAGTTTTTCCATCATAGGGGGGGAATCAACACCAAGTATATGCCCAGCATGATCCACACCAAGAAAATGTGCAATAAGCACATCCCAATCTCCTTTGTACAATGACGGAAACAAGTTTTCGATACACCCATCGTCCACAGTATGTAAGTCTTTAACATTGAAGGAGGGAAAGGGATATGATACATTAAAATGGCCAGGAAATAACTGCTCCCACGTGTCATCACCCATCATCACCACCCGTTTTCCATTTCGAGCCAACTGATGGATTAAGTTATCTTCAACTATTGCTGGTGCACCGAAGCTATTTCCCACATCAATAAAAGTTGGGAGTCCACCAGTAGTCAAACCCTTGAGACGCTGCACACTAGTAGTAGGTGGATCAGCTATTGCTTTGAAAATTTTAGCAGACATACCACGAGCACTAGCCAATTTCTGCAGAACTAGTAATTTGTCCATCCATGGTTTTTTCTCTTGAAATGAAAAGGAAACAAACTTCAATACAATTTACAAATAGAAATATAAAAAATTTACATCCAACAAGATCCCACAATTTGACATTTGCACTTAAATATGGATAAATAATGAATGTGACAATATAACTAGGATGGCAAGGAGGATGTGATCCAAAGGATAAAAACCTATCAGTATTGCTGACGACATAGTTTTGCTTTTATATCGAGTTAATATGAGATTGCTCAACTTATGTTTTTTAACTAAGTCTGATCTTGAGTGGATCACGAGCTGAGCAGCTCAATAAACATAACAATCATGGCAATGACTACAGTTACAAATTCAATACGAACCAACACACGCATACCTTCAAAAAGTGAACTGGGAGCAACGAAATCAAACCTATTCAAGAAAGAATCCCATCATTAATTTAAACAGAAAGAGCAGTCTAACATAGCTGGGAACAGAGGCATCAAAATCAAAGTACCTGAGAGCGTCGAGAATGATGATGACGATGCGATCAACCGCCGGCTCAGTCCAGCATCCCTGTGGCTGCAAGCATGGAGATTGGGCAACATCTGAGCATTGGCTGTAGAAAGAGAGTTCCGTGCGAGTCAGGAGAAAGCCTCGGGTGAACACAGCAATGGCGACAACGTGAAGCAGCATTATTCCTAAGAATACTGCGAAACCCCATCGGCGCCAACTCCATTTCTCGCCCATTGACGTGCTGTATGTCTCTTCAGTTTGATTTGCCGGCAGCCGGAAGAAAATATAGATTTGAATCGCGGGAGCTAATTAAGGAATATATATATATTTTGGGAAAATTGCATTTATGTCCCCTAAGTTCATGGATTTGTGCAAATATAACCCCCAGCTCTGAAAGTACGATCATAATCCTTAATTGGGTAAAATTATTTTTAAAAAAACTTAGGCCCTGTTTACCAGAGTTTATCTGTAGATCAGTTCAGTTCAATTCAGTTCAGTTTAGTTCAGTGAAAATGTAATTTGATGAAATTCAGGTCAATTCAGTCATGTTAATTTCATTTGTCAATACATTATTTTTACTTCAGTTCAGTTCAGTTCAATTCAAATCAGTTCAGTTCAGTTCAGTACAGTGAAAACGTAATTTGATGAAATTCAGGTCAATTCAATCATGTTAATTTCATTTGTCAATACATTATTTTTACTTCAGTTCAGTTCAGTTCAATTCAAATCAGTTCAGTTCAGTTCAATACATCAATAAATAAGCTCTAGTAAACAGGGCTTAATGTATGCATAGTTTGACTGTTCTATGGTCTAAGACGTATTTTTTGGGTATTTTTAGAGTGTGAATTAAAGGGGTATAGAAATATCTTGGAGGTTTGGCGACAAACAATTAATACGATTATTTAATTTTTTTTATCAACCCAAATATAATAGTTTACATAATTCTAGTTTACATATGATTTTACATATGATTTTTCATGTTTTTTATATCTAATTAAAGGTTACAATTTCAGAACTCAGAAATTACATGTGCACGTCAAAAAAAATTAGGGTTACAATATATATGCGCATTATTTTTTCCTTCGTTTGAGTCTCATTGAGCTAATATTTGTATGACTGTATCGGATAAAATTTAACTTATTTTAATCATATTATTTTGAATACTTTTATATCCACCTCAGTTTAATCAAATTTAATTCAGACTTAGGATACAATTAAGTTTCATTTTATTTTAGATGAAATATAGCTTAACTTAAATAACATAGTCAATCCCAAAATTTTATTTTTAAATGCATAGATGAAGACCCTGTTTGTCAGGGCTTATCTGTAGATCAGTTCAGTTCAGTGCAAATGCAATTTGATGAAATTTAGGTTAATTAAGTCATAATGATTCCATTTTTCAATACATCAATTTAATTTTCACTTTAGTTCAGTTCAGCTCAACAAGAAATAAGCTCTAGCAAACAGGGCCGAAATGAAAAGAAGAATGCTAGTAAATTCCTAAATTGGGCGCGTACAATTTACAGCAGGTAATGATACGCGTATTACAAGTTTACAACCAATCTAAATCAATTATCAACAACATTATGAAATATTGACTTTATAATTATGTTCGACAACCTTCCTTGTCTGACCACTTTGTTTTACTATAAAGATTTTTTTTTTCTAAAATGAGATTATGCATGAAACTTGAGCAGTAATTGAGAATGTGAAACTAAATTAAATGAATTTTAAATTTCCTATTTTTTTTTAATCAAGATTTATGAACCATAATAGCTTAATTTTTCTATGTTACAAACTCTGGTGATGAGACTCGGTCACCGCAGCATAAATTATGTTCATCGTTCACACACTTGACTTCTTTTGCAAGCCAAAACAATTGCCTTCACATTTTCATTACCAAATCAAATCCTTCCTTTTTTGTACGTGTTATCCAAAAACATAAACAAAAGGCCTAAAAATGGAAAACTCAAACAAATGGTAACCACTACTCATCATCATCAAAGAAAAATGCATGACTAATTATGTCAGTTTTGGGTTCTCGTAGATCACAAACATCTGTCCTAAACGCATAACTTTCTCTTTCATTTTCATTTTTCCTCTTTCAGCTCCACAGAGATATTTCCCTACCTTATTTTTCTCCTTCCTCTGTTTCTTCTTCTCCGAATCTCCGTACCGTCGCGCAACGTCCTTCTGCGTCTTATTTTCCCCTCCCGTCTGAGAAAAATCCGAACGTCCGATCTGTCGGCGATGGCAGATCCTGCGGCGAAGACGCAGCACCCCAACTCCAACTTCTACGGCATTCTCGGCATCCACAAATCGGCGTCGCTCGGAGACATTGCCAAGGCTTACAGAAATCTGGTGTATAAATGGAACCCCGACAGGAATCCCAATAAAGCAGAAGCTGAACACAGAATCGCCAGCATTAACGAAGCCTACAGGGTACGTACGTTCTAAATTTCAAACCTGCTATTTTTTTTATGTGTTGTAATTTGCAAACTACATTTTCCAGAATAAATGTTTCTGAAAATTAGAGTTGGGATCATAGTGAACCAGAAACAGATTCAAAACTGTTAGTTTAGGAGAAGGGAACTTTTTCTCAACTGCTAAAAAAACCAAAGTGCATGAACATGATGTTTCTCATGAATATATTGATGTGGAGCACTTTTTTCACGAAATAGGGGCATATCATTTGATTTCTTGATCTTATATGAATTTATTGTGTAGTTTAGATTAAGTGTAAGACTAGAAGTTAGTTTTTAGGTGGAAGAGTCCATGCAACACTTTGGTTAAATAATTTTGTTTGTTTTATGAAACAACTCATTAGGTTCTGAGTGCAAGGAAGAGAGAGGAAGCAGATGCATCAAAGCGTGATGATACCAAATCACCTGAAAATTCAAATCATTACCGGGTTGGAGACTCCGACAGTGGTGAGCTTGTGATTTCCAGCCCCACGCTCCTCTCTACCACAAGCAACCGCATCACGCCCAACGGGACCCCCAGGACGTTTGGAGATGGTTCAGGTCACAGGAGAACTGCCAGTACGTCGTCGCCTAGAGAATTTCATGGCAGAAGCTCAAGTGGGGCGGAGGCTCCCACAACTCCCACCTCTGCAGATGAGGCAACTTTGTCAAAACTGATGAGCAGAAGAGCACCTATTATCTATTCACATACTACAGCACGGAAGAAAGGCAATCCTGATGTAAAGAAGCTGGAATGCACCCTTGAAGAGCTGTGCCGAGGTGCTGGTAAAAAAGTCAACATTACAAGAGACGTCATCTCAGACGGAGGGTATGTCAACCACCCCCTATTCTTTTCCCTCAAATCATAGGGACAGATGGCCATTCTAGTCCTCATAGCCTGTTATAAGCCGTCTTAACGAGTAAATGCAGTCAAAAACGACCTATTAGACTGTTGAATAGCATATCAGACTCCCCATTGCTAGATGAAAGGACATGCTAGAATGCTTTATAACTGATCAGAATGACCTACTTTGCTAACTGAGTTTATAAGAAACCGAACATAATGTTTGTTATGTTTGATAGTTGAGTCTTGTTGTTAGACCATTTATTTCCTACCCAGCAGTTTCCTTTTCCCATTTCTTTTTCCCTTTCTATGTCCTTCTCACATAATCTCTGATCATGGTGATTTATTGTTGACAATATAGGCTGATATATCAAGAAGATGATGTACTGAAGATCAAAATAAAGCCAGGATGGAAAAAAGGGACAAAGATCACATTTGAAGGGAAGGGAGACCAGAAACCTGGGCTTCTTCCAGCAGATTTAATTTTCATCATCGATGAAAAAAGGCATCCTATATATAAGAGAGAAGGTGATGATTTGGAGCTTGGGGTAGAGATTCCTCTCGTACAAGCTCTCACAGGGTGTAACATTTCTGTTCCCTTATTAGGAGGGGACAAAATGGACATATCAGTTGATGACATTATCTCCCCGGGATACGAAAAACGCATTCCTGGGCAAGGCATGCCAATATCAAAAGAAGATGGTAAGAGAGGGGACCTTGTGCTCAAATTTCTTGTTGAATTCCCAACAGATCTAAGCCAAGAGCAGCGCTCAATGCTTGCTAATGTTCTAGAAGAATGTTTTTGACATCATCAGAATTCCTGGTTCTGGTCTTTAGTTAAGTAAGTGGAGTTAGTCATTAGGCAGGATGCATGTGCATGCAATGGTTTCTAAAACATGCTTCCCAGCACCTATAAAAATATATGAAATTGTTTGACCCCTGCTGGAGATGAACATCAGACAGAAGGTGTACCAATAATGCAATCGTGGATTTTTTGTGTTTTGCCTTCCATATTTTTGCTATAAATAAACAGCAGATATACACATCGTTTCAGTAAAAATGGTTAAAGTAAGATATGGATGTACCTTATGGGGGGGAAAAGGCCGAAACCAAAATTTGCTCTATTATCTTTAAAAAATGTAGGTCAGCTTGCTCTCTGCTTATGGTAATTGATCTCCAGAGGATGATTTATAAAATTTAAATAGAGTTCCAGCAATGACACTTGTTATCCAACACAGCTGCATAAACAGGAATCAAGATGTTGGATTCTTTGATAGGGGACGCTGTCGAGCAAGAAAAGGAGTTTCCGCCAGGGTCCCCACAACACTCCCACCGACAAGAACATTGTCTCCTGCTGATGCCCCTTTCCTTTTGATATACCCTAAACCAAAAGGCTCAGAACCTCCTTTACCAGCTGTGACACTCGTTAGTTTGCCCACCTGCATCATTATTATAAATAGTCCTTTAATTCTCAAGAAAAACTGAAACAAATTAGTAACTCGGTGCTGGAAGAATTTGACACTACAAACTTGTTTTTATTCGAACCATCAACTTCAAACACACCCACACACATTGTATGATATTTGCCAGAAACAAAATGCTGATAGTACTACACCTTTTTCCCATCAAATGTAATGACACTGCCTCCCTCCACAAGTGACGATAGGCGAATACCCCATAATTTCTGCTTGATGCCATCATATGTTACAAGTCTAGCAATGGTTTCTTGTCCCTTGTAGCACCCTGCAAGTAGGGACACATGAGTAATTCACAAAAAAAAAGTTCTCATAATTTACAATAACAATCTAGATGGTATAGAACCTTTGCTTAGAGAAACTGCATTCCATAGGCCAGCCTCAAGAACATTAAATTCATCAGTAAGTTCTTTATCAGGAGCTGGTCTTCCTGCTCAGAATGATCAAGTTGAAACTCCAATCACACACAGGAAACACAAAATTTGACAATCATGATATTTCAAGAATTCATTCCGGATTGACAAATTGATGAAATTATCACAACCTTGAAGAATCCTTAAGGTTTCCCAAGCAGTTGGGCTCATGGCAACAGCACCCTGGGCTGTAAGAGCTTTCCATACGGTTCCAGCAGCATTTAGTGACATCAACAATGAAAAACCATCCTCAGAAACTACACTTCCGACAGATACAGTTATAGGCATTCCATTTACCTGCACAGGAACAACGAACTCGTCTTACATTGGAGAGAACAAATCTAAGCTTTACAGCCACCTGACATTTACATGAAAAAAAAATTACAGGAGCAACAAAACTAAGGAGCCAACAGTCAGGCTCTAATAGACCATCCCAATCAAAGATTAACCGACTACTCCAGTTATAAAGGACACTAAAGCCCTGTTATCTTGAGCTTAAGTTCAGTTCAGTGAAGCAAAAATACAGTTCTACCAAATTCAGGTTAAGTTAGCCATACTGATTCTATAGTCCAATACATTTATTTTCATTTCAGTTCAGTTCAATTCAGCTCAGTTCAGTTCAGCAAGTAAGCTCAGAAGCATGTGCCTATTTCCTTCCAAAACCAAGGAATCCAAAAACTATATTGACACAAGACAGACAGACAGACACAAATACACATACACAGAATTTAATTAGCACCAAATTCATGAAGGTATATCATAGTACTCGTTGAGGAACAAATTCATCTTCTAATAGGCAGCCCATAGACAAGATGTAACTATAACACAAAGATGTGATTGAAAATACATAAATTTGTTAAATTGAGTTACACTGTAGTGCTTATGTGAGCCATAAGGTTGTCCAATGAGATCAGCTAGGTTCAATTTCTCCAATATCTGTACATTAAAGCAATTGAAATAAAACACAATTGATATAATTTATATTAAGTTATTATTTAACTTGAACTTAAACTTAATGCTGCATACTTGATTGCTTGCAGGTCCAACCAAAGCAAACATGGATGTTTGGGCTGTAAGGTCTGTAATTTCCACTTTGTCAGACATAAATATGTACCTGCAGTTCAAACCCAAGATAAATAGTAAATACCCCGGGGAAAATTATTGAACGTGGAACCAGCATAAACAAGCAGAAAACAATATTAAGGCCAAATCTTCTTGCTACATTCGACAGAAATTTTCTCAACCGCATCTAGAGTAATTGTCTCAAAAAATGACATTCCATTCTATGTAGACACACACATCATATCATATAACATTCAAGCAATAACACAGGAATGCACCCCCACCCCCTTTCTAACAAAGAAAATACTTTTCTCAGCCTTTGTCAATGATATCTTTTGGTGATCAGATTTCATATCAGACTGGAAAAATTGTACTAATATACAATCCAGAAAATACGAGAAGAAGTTAAAATTATAGACTTGTACAAAGAACAAAGCAAAATTGCCTAACAGAATCAACATACTTCTCAAGCATTTTGGATATTCTTTCACAGGTCACAGGTGAAACCACCAGTGTAATTGCATTTTTCTGCAAAATATATTGATCAATGCAAAGTAAAAACAGCGACTTGCATCAGAAATGCATTAGCTAATAAGTCCCCAAGCCAATTGAGAGAATACCATGACCCACGCATGGGCAATATCGATTGTCCGAGCTGTTGGTGTTACAAAGACAGTGTCGCATCCCTGACATTTCAATTGTATTGAACCATGTAAGAATATTTAAAGCATACCAGATTCTCTAAGAAGTATTACTCGCATTGCCATACTAATGGAACGTACCTGGCCTTCAGCTAGGCACTCAAAATCTGCAGTACTTTGGTTATGCAAAAATTGAACTCGATCCTCTCCACTAACTAACTTGAAGTAAACCAAGGAATCAGTAAATTTCATGTTTCAGGTTATCCATCAAGGAAGAAGGAAGAGTATTACCTCTTATACGGCCATAATGAGATAGATCAACAACCTAAAACACGTAGTTGAATAAACTAGCTCAATATCCTGTTAGAAAGTTATACACATGCCTAATCACTCAAAAAGACGGAAAACAATGAGTGTATTGAAATCACTCACAGCAGCTCCATTTTCAGCAGCAACGAGAGAAATGTCATCATCTTCAAAATCTCCCACAGTTCCGTCCTCCGCGGCAGCTATCGTTTCCTGCTCGAAGTTTCATACCACAAGGAGAACACGCACCACACAGTTAATTCAAATTACTTGCAGCTGAAAGTAGAAGATATTGATTAATAAAATCAATCAGAACTAGACAATAATACCGCTCACTTACTGCATAATCGTGATCGATAGGAGGCGGGGAAATGTCGAACGGCAAAGCGTGGCATGTGGAGCGTCTGTTCGTCTCGCTGCTCTTGTTCAGCTTGTAGGAGGTGGAGGGGGACGACGAAGCTCTCAACATAAATTTCTCTCGGAGCGTGGGCTGCGACAGTTGCCGGCGCCGAAGAAGTGTCTCCGGGAAAGAAGCTGACGAGGGCGAAAGTGGAGAAGGAAAGGAGCCGATTACAATAGAAGCTGAAGCGGAGGAGGCGGGGGTTGGGGCGGCAATCGGTGACATTTGCGGATACTGGATTACAATTTACAAATGCCTTGGATTTCAGAAGTAAAATCAGTTGGATTTCTTTTCGGTAACAGAATTGTAATTACAGTTTGCAGATTCTGTTTCAGTATATCTTTGCTTTTGGAGTCTTACGGCTCTGTACCATTTCCGGCGGAGATTGCTTTTCTCAAGCACTGGGAAAAATTTGGGCACAGCCAGCAAACAACGGTATATGTACTCGAGCTATTGGGTAGGTATATGATAATTTGTATTAATGTCCCTCAATTATTGAAGATTGTTGATAATGCATGTATTTTTTTAAAATAATAATAATAATAATAATAACATGTAAATAATGAACACCAACAATTGAAAATAACATGTTAAAATTATCCCTTCTTGATTGGGATAGAGGAAATTTTTAACTTAGGGGTCGTTTGGTTCATGTGGGAATTAAGTTCCCACAGAATTTGTATTTACTCGGAAATTAATTCCTCCATAAAAATACTCAGAATTTGTCTAAACTGTTTGGTTGCAAATACGTATTTTATAATTCTTAGGATTTTATTTACCACACATTGTTTGGTTGACCTCTCGTATTTATTTTGGAATCTAAAAATTGACGCTACAGACAAAACGGGAGGGAAATAAAACGCGTGAATTGGGGAGAAAATGGTAATATCCTATTATGATCGATGCGTATTTCATTTCGACCTAGGTAGAGCTCGGTAACAAATTTCCCACATTGTGTGGGAAATAGAATTTCCGCGTAAATGGTAATTCCAGCGTTTTTATCATTATACGTCAACCAAACAACAATTCAAAATGTTAAATACTCAGAATTGGTAATTACAACGTTTTGTACGCGAACCAAACGACCTCTTAGTGAACTTTGTTCACTACTCCTTATTATCACTTCTCTATTTTGGTGGGCATCACGAACACTTTTCTGAGAATAATGTTTATGGATAGTTGACGGGAATGAACTTAAGCGGAATTTGCAACCAAGTAAATTCAAGCACAAAAAGTCATAACTATGGTGGGTGATTGGGGTACAATTGTTATTTTTTTGTTTTAAAATATTTTGATTTAATTTACATTATAAAAGGGAAGGTGCGGAAGGAAGCGGTGAATCCGCTTTTTAGTAATTTCTTAGTTATTACTGTTGTAAACAAAATGCACATCAAGCCAATTAGTATACAACTATATTCAGCCACAAACTAAATGATAAAACATCTATGATGAAGCATATACAAAACACTTGTGACAAGACTTGACAATGCTAACACAACTTACAATTTTCTAACTTCCTGTACAAGTCCAATCATCGATCAAACTACCATAGCCATAGTCATACCCATAAGAAGAAGGGAAGGTGCCCTCACGGGGCGGCGGGATAAAGCCAGAACCAAAAGTAAAGAGTTCGATGGTAAGAGGGTGATCTAGGCCGCAACAAACTACTACTTTCAGCTTCTACTCTCTAAGTTGGAGGTGTTGGCCTAGCACCAGATTCGCTACAGAAGCTTGACCGAATATCGAGATCATGGATTCAACGCTAGTGCTACTTTCTTCGTCATTATCATCATCTTCTTCAACAACGCCAATTGTGACGAGGTAGGTGTAATTGATCCCGGCTTTTTTTACTAGGCGCTCAACTCCGAGGGACTGTAATCTTTCCTAGTCTTCTCTTCATCTCTACCAATAAAGCCTCGCCAATCACCATGTCCACATGTTTCTGCTTAGTAGGATCCTCAACACGGCCTCCAAGGACAGGGAAGTAGAGAAACTTACCCATGTTACGAAGAAAGCAAAGAGGACGATGAAGGGTTATTATGTAGCCCTTGGTTTCAACTATCTGCCAGGTAGGGCTTGGCATCACCGGGAATGGGATTCGGAGAAGCCAGAATTCTCAGACAGTCCCCGCATAATTCCCTCTCAAGGGGGTGAACATAGACCTATTATCCGCGCATGACCGGAATTACTTCATTTTGCATATCTTGCATTTATTATTACTAATATTTACCAATATTTTTAAATTTATTTTCTACCTTTTCGTTTCAAATAATTTTTTTGTGACATTTGATTTTCTTACATTGAAGATGAGAAAAGAAAATGAGAGGGGGAGTTTGAGTTTAAAAAAGGAAGAGCAAAATTCTCGTGTACCCCTTAGTTCTTGGGGTATGTATTAATATGCTTATGAGTTCTTGTGAAATGCTGATATGCCTCTGGACTGACGAAGATTTTTTTGCTGTAATTTTAGAGTGTTTTCTTGCCGGCCAAAATCGATTTGAAAAGAGAAAATCACCCAATGACGAAGTTGTAGTCATTTTTTGTCTCAATTGACTCGTATCGCGTGTGTTAACTATGATTTAAATTTCAAAATTTTGAGTATTTCATTTTCAATTCTCTTGTCGCCGCTCCAATGTTGCAGTTGTAAACTTTCCTCTTTACAAATCAACATGTTAGATAGACAAAATTCAATCAAAATTACAAACAAGGTACATCAACAGTTTCCAAGAATGGAAGACCAAATACATAAGAACTCAATAAAAAATTTCAAAAATAATAAAAATTAAATATTTAAATCCTCCAAAAAAATTTCTTTCTAAGCCGCCGAAATAATTCGTCCTTCACTATTCAGCGGGGATAAAACTGCTCCCTCTTCGGTATCCTTGGCGTTGCCACGGCGGTCTTCTCCTGTAATCTCCCGTGAACCCTAGCCCTAGTTTTTTATGTGTTATTCTTCTGTTGTTTGATTTGTGTTTTTTTGTTTGTGGGGAATCTAGGTATCGGAGCTGCGTACAGGACCGCGAAGAGTGGTGTTGGAGCTGCCTCCATGGGAGGGATGCGGCCGGAGCTGGTGATGAAATCGATTGTACCGGTTGTTGTGGGAGCTACTTACGGTTTGATCACTACCTTTATCATATCTACTGGAATTAACTACTTTTTCAATGGATACGCGCATCTTTCTTCTGGTTTGGCTCTGGTCGGACTGTCTGCCATGGTCATTGGCATGGTTGGTTATGCTGGTTTCAGGTAGCTTCCTAATTTGTTTTACTGTTAAGTTTTGTGTGATTTCTGATGCCTGGTCTTTGTGTTTGTTTTACTTTTTAATTTATCTGTGAGTTTTAGGATAGTAAAGTGAGTATAACTGCTTACAACAAAGTATGCTAACTGACTTGGTAGATACTATTATCAAATTGGTAAAGAAAACTTTATGGGTTGAGATTGCTGATAGAGTAGATTGGGGACTGGGAGCTGTCAATTGTTGATAGCAAATGGAGATTGTGATTTATTGTTCGGCTAACAGGACTATTGTTTGTTATTAAGCAATGACTCCACCTGTGATCTTTTGTTTGAATACTGTAAGAATCTGACAAATTCAAACCAATAGTATTCATTGAGCCTGGCAAATTTTGTTTCCTTTCTTTGAAGCCCTGTAAATGTAAAGAGTGAGATACCATACTATTACTTTCCCAGTCTCCTGTAATAGTAATCTCAATACACAGAGACCTTTCTATGTTAGTTACATTTCGATTTAACACATATTTCCATGATTCAATTCTTCATATAAGCTTTTTTTAAGGTGGTTATAATATTGCCATTTTCACTTTTGTAAATAGACACACCCATTAAAAGTCACTATGTGCCGACTCCTTACTACAACAATGGAGGGTACTATATTCTTCAAAATCTAGGGCTAACTATGGATTTGCAGGACTTGTGTGGCGATTGAAGGTGCCCATTACTGGGATATTGCTGCAGTTATCCGGATGTCCACCGTCTACTATGTTACCTCAAAAATCAAACAATTGTAAGAGTTTGTTTTGCGCCTATTAGGGTTTTGGATCCCAGTTGATTTGTTTTAAGTGTCCGAAAGTCTTAATTTTGGTGTGATCGAATTAGGGTTGTTGATAGTCTTAATTTTGGTGTGATCAGAGTAGGGTTCCAGGTGCTGTGATTCCAAATAGTTTCGACGTGTGATATGATTGATGGTTTTGTTTTACTTGTGAATTTGGGAAGAAAATGGCAATGTTTTGGGTACTAGTACTACTACCATGCACTTACAAAGTGGCGTGGGTGGTATTTGAATATTTGTGTTGATTGTTTTGTTTACTGGCATAGAAAAGGTGTTGATTGTTTGATTAAAATGTGCATTATACACGTGTGTGTTTTGTTATTTATGGATGCAGTTTGATACATTTCATTGTTGAATACTCACTTATATTCTTGTGCCTCACAGATTGGGATTTCAGTCTGCAACAACACAGACAGCTGAGGATGCGTTGATAGGCGCGGATGATAGGTCTGTGTTCACCCTCCTTGAGAAGGAGTTATGCGGGGACTGTCTGAGCATCCTGGCTTCACCAGATCCCATCCCCGATGATGCCAAGCCCTACCTGGATCAGGTAGTCGAGACCAAGGGCTACGGAGTCACCCTCCATTGTCCTCCTTGCCTTCGTTGTAAAGTGGGTCAGTTTGTCAACGCCGCTATCCTCAGAGGTCGTGCAGAATACCCTACAACACAGAAATACGTGGACAGGGTGATTGGCGAGGTTTTGTTGATTGAGATGAAGAAGAAGACAGGGAAAAATTACAGATCCCTGGGGGTTGAGCGCCTGGTGAGGAAAACCGGGTTCAATTACACCTTCCTTGTCACAATTGGCGTTGTTGAAGAAGAAAATGATGATGATGAAGATGGAAGCAGCACTAGCGTTGAGTTCATCATCTCGACATCCGGTCAAGGTTCTCTGGAGAACCCGGTGCTAGGCCAACACTTCCAACTCAGAGAATGGAAGCTGAAACGCGGTTCAATGGTAATTTGTTGCGGCCTAGATTACCCTCTTACCATCGTACTCTATACTATTGGTTCTGGTTTTATGGGGCAGCCCTGTGAGGATGCCTTAAAAATTCCTGGCTTCACTTCACTTCTTCTAAATTAATGTTGATAGATGATGACTTGTACTACAGAAATTTAACAAAAAAGTTGTGCTCTTAGATGTATAGGTCTTGTCACCCTTGTTTTGTATATATATGCTACATCACAGATGTTTTCTGTATCATTTAGTTTGTGGCTGAATAGAGATGAAGAATGTTGTTGCATTTTGTTAACTTAGTTGCTTGGTGTGCATTTTGTTTACAACAGTCACTGACTCACTGCTATCGAGATTATTACGGCAATGTACACTCTCATGAGTCCTTTTCTTTTTAAGGAAAACCCGCTTCATGTATATTAAACACAAACTAAATTCTTCCATTTCTAAGAATTGTTGTTGTACTCCTGCCTTGGAACTTTAAAACAGTTAAAATACGATAACTGATTATCTTGGAACTTCTATGTCGTGTAAGATTTAATCTATCTCACGTGACCTTGTGAAGTCTTTATTCATAAGTTGCGGTTGCAAACTCTAGAAATTAAACAGTTCTAACAACCTCTCAGATGAGAAGGTTGGGGTTCGTAAGATTTAACTTGATTTGGGGAAAAACTTAACTGAATTTCTCAAGTGATAATGTTCAGGACAGCAAGCTTAAATACAGAAGAGCGTGACCATTTAACATATGGCACGTGTCAGCAGAATGATAAAATAAAGGAAAAACAGAAACTTAGCAGCTAAGGTTCAAACTGATCAAAACGGCAGAGCTTCTGCCACAAAACGACACCAGCAGAAATGGTGCCAAAAGTCACCACCTTAGCTTCAGTACCAGCACATCTATAATTTCTACACGCCCCCCTCAAGATGGGAGTGTTGTGAAAAGCAAAATCCCATCTTGACCAGAAGAGATGGAAAACAGCAGCAGGAAGGAGTTTAGTGAATCCATCATCTAGATTGGAAGATGAGTAGACATGGAGAGGATCAATAAATCCATCATTGAATGCATCTCTTACATAGTGACAATCAATTTCTATGTGTTTGGTGCGCTCATGAAATCTTGGATTCTGAGTAATATGAAGAGCAGCAGTGTTGTCACAGTTCAGGGAATAGGCAGGGACAATGGAACCTTGAAATCTGTGAGCAAGTAAGATATCCATTTGAGCTCAGAGGTTGTCATGGACATGGCTCTGTACTCAGATTCAGCAGAGGATTTAGACACTGTGTGTTGTTTCTTGGATTTCCAGGAAATCAGAGAAGGACCAACAAACACACAGTATCCAGTGGTAGACCTTCTGGAGACCTTACATGTATTCCAATCAGCATCACAGAATGCAGAAACATCTAGGGAGTTGGAAGCTGAAAAGAATATTCCATGGGTGACACAGCCTGTAAGGTATTTCACAATATGCAAAGCTGAGTTCCAGTGATGAAGTGTGGGAGATTGAACAAACTGAGACAGTTGATGGACAACAAAGGTAATGTCAGGTCTAGTGAAAGCCAAATATAACAATCTCCCAATGAGCCTTCTGAAAGGACCTGCATCTGACAAAATTGGGGAAGTGTCATCTTCTTGTTGCCATGAGACAGGAAGAGGACTAGCAGCTGCATTGCAATTAGTGAGATGCACATCAGAGATAATATCCTTGATATACTTGGACTGGCTGAGGAATAAACCAGCATCTGATCTGGCAATTTCAATACCAAGAAAATATTTTGCACATCCCAAGTCTTTAATGGTGAACAAGCTGTGGAGATAGGTCTTTAGATGAGAAATGTCAAGTTCTGAATCTCCTGCTATGAGGACATCATCAACATATATAAGGATAGCAAGGCAGCCTGTGTGAGTGTGTTTCAGAAACAAGCAATGGTCATTTTTGGATTGGGAAAAACCATAAGATATAAGGTGTCTTGTGAATTCTGCATTCCATTCTCTTGAGGCCTGTTTTAAACCATACAGGGATTTTCTGAGCTTACATACCTGGCCTGGAAGAGCTTTTGTATAGCCCTGTGGAGGTGTCATATACAGTTCTTCAGTGATATAACCATGCAGAAAAGCATTATTGACATCAATCTGATGCAGATTCCAGTGTTTAGCTGCTGCAATGGCTAGAAACAATCTTACAGTGACTTGTTTGGCTACAGGAGAGAAAGAATCAAAGTAGTCAATACCCTCAACTTGGCAGAAGCCTTTAGCCACTAATATGGCTTTGTATCTTTCCACAGATCCATCAGCATGACATTTCACTTTATATAACCATTTGCAACCTATGGCTTTCTTTCCTGCAGGTAAGGAAACTAAATCCCATGTGTGATTAGTTTCAAGAGCCTCAAGCTCACTGGCCATAGCAAGTTCCCATTCTGTAATGCCACATGCCTGTTTATAAGAGTGAGGTTCTGGTATTTTTGATAGTTGTGCTACAAAAGCAATGTGTGATGCAAAAAAGATGGGAAAATGAGTAAGAGATTCAGTGGCACTATTGACAATGAAGTCATTCATCCAGTTAGGCTGAGTTCTGGTTCTCTGACTTTTCCTAGATGGAGGAGGATGATCAGGTGATAATGATGGGAATGGAATGTGTGGATGATTTGAGTGAGATGGGGAAACAGATTCATGATGTTGTGAGGGAGAACAGGATGGACGGTGTTCAGACTGAGGTGTAAGGGAGTGAGGTGGAGAAGGAACATCATGACTTGGAGAGGAAATGGGTGAAGGATGGTGATGTGACTGAGGTGGTATGGATTCAGTTACATTATTGTGTGTGGGGTTGAGAGGGATGGGTGTGTTATCCTGATAGTTAGATATGCATGGTAAGGGATCAGTTTCATTATACTCAGGAGTGACATTGACAGGGATATATGGATCAGTTTTGACATAAGGGAAAACATTTTCATGGAATATGACATCTCTTGAGATTGTAACCCTTTTTGCACTTAAATCATATATTTTATATCCCTTGTGATGTGTGGAATATCTCAAGAACACAGAAGGATTGGCCCTTGGGCTGAACTTGTGTTTGTCTGGACTGAGGTTTGAAGCATAACACAGGCAGCCAAAAACTTTCATGAATGAGAGGTCAGGTGACTTGGAAAAAATGATCTCATAAGGAGATTTCCATTTTAAAATGGGAGAAGGTAATCTATTGATAGTGTAAGTAGCTGTGAGTATGGCTTCCCCCCAAAAGTGCAAAGGCATGTGAGATTGAAACATTAAAGATCTAGCCATTTGCAGAAGATGCCTGTGTTTCCTTTCCACTACCCCATTCTGTTGAGGTGTGTAAGGACAGGTTTTCTGATGTAATATGCCATGTTTGGAAAACAATTGCTTGCAAGTGCTATTTACAAACTTAGTCCCATTATCAGTTCTGACAGTTTTTACAGATGTTTCAAACTGAGTTTTGACCATGGACAAAAATGATTCAATGAGATCATGAACTCTAGTTTTAGAGCTTAAAAGAAAGGTCCATGTGGTTCTGGAAAAATCATCTACCACTGTTAAGAAGTACTGACAACCACCAGTGGTTTTGATTCTGAATGGCCCCCAAAGATCTAAGTGAATAAGCTCAAAATAGCAGTAGTATTTATAACAGAGTTAGGAAAAGAAGGTCTACATTCTTTAGCCAAAGGACATACAGTGCAAATGGAATTCAAAAGTGGCATGTTCATGTGCCTTAATACAACATTAGATGGATGGCCAAACTTGTTGTGACATATTTGGCTATCTATTTCTGGTGCTCTTGCACTGTTTGCTGAAATCAAAAGGGGGCTGACTGACATATGTCCTAGACTGGAATTACATAGATATTTCTTCACTTCTTCAGGTAGAAATGACTTGGTTGTGATGACATAAAGACCATTGACCTCAGGTGCCACTCCCATGACTTTACTAGTCTTGAGGTCCTGTATAATACATAGGTTAGGATGAAAATCAAAGTGACATTGAGACTGTTTTGAAAATTTACTGACTGAGAGTAGGTTGAATCTGAAACAGTCCACATACAGACATTCTGGAAGGTTCATGCTATCACTTAACTTGACTGAACCTACAACATTGACAAGAACTGTGGATTTATCTGGTAGATATATAGGAGTCCTATGTTTGACAGAGTTCAGTTTATCAAAGGCTTGAAGCTCACTACACATATGTGATGTTGCACCACTATCAAGAATCCAGTCACTACTATTAAAAACAGTTATGGAATTAGCAAGATGAGAAATCAAGCTACCTGAGAAGTCCCCAAAGTGTGCAAAGTTGAGGTACTCAGCAGCTTCTCCTCCTGCTTCCTTCCCCTTTCCTTTGATCATCTTTCCCAGCTCCTGCTGGATCAGAGCCTGGATCATGGATTGCATATTTCCCATTCCCTTGGGATCTTCAAGTTCAAGTGGTGTACCCTGACTCATGTGATCCTCCTTTTCAGTTGAGTAACTTTGGTTGGCAGCATGAGCAAAGTTACTTGGTTTTGTTCTATCTGGCCACCAGTCAGGATACCCATAGATTTTGTAACATGTTTCTTTGAGATGTCCCGTTTTGTTGCAATATGTACACTTCTGCAACTTCTTCTCGTCCATTTCCTTCTGCTTTTATGCCATAGTTTTGGCACCATAAGACTTCTTGCCCATCGGATTAGCTAGCAGAGCTGTATCATCTCCTGAGTACATTGCATCATTTTGCGCCTCTCTATGCTGCTCCTGCTTATGAAACAAAGTGTATGCCTTGGCCACAGAAGGTAAAGGATCCATAATTAGCACATGGTCTCTCAATGCATCAAACTCATCATTTAATCCCTTTAAAAACTGTTGCATCCTATCCTCATTACGTCTTTTAGCAGCCAGGTCCTTAAATCCACATATACAATCACAATCACAACACTTACATTGCATCTCAGGTCTGATAATCTCTAGTTCATCCCACATATGTTTCATTTCAGAGTAGTATTGGTTTAGAGTTTTAGTACCTTGCTTTAGATCTCCCAGATTTCCCATTAGCTGGTAAAACAAAGGCCCTTGACTCTCACCAAACCTCTCTTCAATCTCATCCCATAAAGCCTTAGCATCCTTTGCGAAAGCAAAGCCTTGCAGCAAGTCCTCGCTGATCGCGTTTTGGATCCATCCTATCAAGGTAGAGTTGACCTTCAACCACTGTTCATACACTGGTGAAGTCAACGTCGGTCGTTTGTAAGCTCCAGTTAGGAAGCTCATCTTTCCCCTGGATTGAAGCGCATTGACCATCGCCTCCCTCTAGTGGTGTCGATTCGGGTAAATAGGTCGGTTTCGATCTTCCAAAAATGGGTTCGGTTTAAAACGGTTTCGGTTTGAATCGATCATTTTTTCCTATTCGGTCAATATCGGTCAGGTCGGGTTGATGTCGGGTCGGGTTTATTCGGTTATTTTTTCTTTTCCGGTTCATTTCGGGTTTAAATAAATATTAATCGGGTCGGTTCGGTTTGGATACTGATGTCAATACGGGTCATTCGGTCGGGTTGAAACGATTTTGGGTCAAAATATGTTTGGTTTTATAAAGTTCATTTACATTTTTTTGTTCTTGCGCCGAATTTGATTTTTCATATATATATATATATATATATTTATATATATATTTATATATATATTTGATTCATTTAAATCGATATCTTTTCTCGATCTCCATAGTAGATTGAGTACTTTTGATTCTTTTATAGATTAATGTAATTACTAGTTCTTGTTTGATTCATATGATACTTTTGTTTTTGATCTATAATAGATAATGATTTTGTTACTACTTCTTGTTATTTAAATGTTTAATTTTGTGATTCCAATGTGTTTATAGTTTGATACAAAATCTTTATAATTTTGACCACAATCATCTTGTTTGTGGTATTACAAATGTTGTGTGAACCCTGATTAAAAATGTAGATTGTACTTAAGGTGGAGATCCATGTCAAGCGATTAATTCCCTGATTAACAATTTAGATTACTTTTAATTATTTTCCTCTCTATATGAATTAGTAGTAAAATTGCAAATATTTAACACAAAAGTCGAATTTGTTAACGTGTACATTTATTTTGTTAATGCATTCATTGATGCAAGTGAATGTTTAGGTACCTTGGCAGCCAATGGAGAGATATGGGTTGCCCTCATAACCATCCATGCATTTGCAGCGATAACCTTCGGCCCCAACCTCAACATAGCACACGCTGTTTTGGCCGCAAGCATAGGGGCTAAAATTTGAAGGCCTGTGAGCTTCTGAGCAATTTTTAACTGAAACCACCCAGTCTACGAGAACAGGAAGTTTTCCAACACCTTTTAAATTTGTAAGATTGGCTGCATAAAACTGGAAAGCATTTGTTTCCACCAAGAAGCCAAAACTGCAAGGATTGAAGCTCGCCACATCACTGTGGTTGTTGTAGCTTTCCACTGTAACATTGATCATCAAAGCTCTAGTTGGTATCGATGTCTGGCAGCAGCCGATGCCGCTACACGAACCATCCACTACTTCTTCCTCTTCATAACACGTTGTTATGCATCCAGCAGAGTACGTAGGTGTTAGTCCATTCCGTAAATCAGTCCTCTGCCCTTGGATTGAAACCAACACATAATGTACAGGTACTAATTAGTTTCTCTTTTCCCATGAGTAAAAGAATTAATGTATTATTGTAAAATATCATTCGAAGATATAAATCGACAATTAGAGATAGAGTAGGTGCCATACCGGTAATAAACGAAGACGTGTCACAGCCGACAACGGTAAATTTATTGGCAGTGGTGTTGAAAGAGTAGGGATACGGTAATTCTAGCACAGGGTTTAAAGAACCAGAGCTTACATTCTTGTCATAGCAATGATATCCGACAAACTGCAAAAGGCGCAGCTGTCCTTCCGGCAGAATATGAATAACCTCCAAATGATCATCCCCTAGAAAAGGCCGGGGAGGGTCGAAAGTAGCACCGTCGAGAGTGGCAAGGCAGGAGATGAAGAATTCGTTGTTAAAGTAGCAGCCCTTTTCGGTGCCAAATGGAAAGGGAATGCTTACATTACCACAGTGATCAGCACAGCCAGGCTTTGAGATGGGAAATAATGTTGCCTCGGAACTGGAGCTGATCAAGATCGCCAGAATAGCCACTACAAAGATCAGAGGTGACATCTAATTTTGAGGCATGATTCTTTCTTGTGATGATTGGTTGAGTGATGTTTTATAATCTTCAAAGAATTTTCTTGTGATCCCACAGAGATGTTTAGAATCAATTTCCTCCTCACAAGTCACATTTGAACTAAATATCCACTTGTCTAGTTGACTCGGGATAGTAATAGCAGTGTACTAGTGTAAACTCTTTCTGACATTTCATTTTCAAAACTCCCTCTAGCTAGGGGTGTTTAATCGAGGTTTGATTATTACTCATTTATTAAAATTGAAATAAAACCGTTTGATCGATTAATTCTGTTACACGGTTTTGCTGGTTATAGCAAATCTGTTGTTATTATAGATTTTGAGTGGTGGACCGGTTAACCATTAACCATATATGACAAATTAAACATGTAAGCTTGTATAATAAGCTCAAATTTTGTATGATATGATTTTCTTTTGGCTTGCGCTTACGTAAGGTGCTCTTATTTGAAACTTTTTTAATTTTAAAATTGAAAAGTATAATATTTTAATTTAAGGTATAATATTCTAATATATGCATTTAGCAACAAGTATTTACTTTTAGAGTATAGCAAATTAGCAATCCCTTTAAACATGGCAGAAGAATAGTCAACCCGATTTTGGGCGGGAAAATCCACTCGTCGTCTTCATCAGTCCTCTAGTGTCCTGGTTATCGTGTGTAGCAGAGCGCCAATGTCAAGGTACGAATTCCCAATACTCTCGCTGGCCGACATCGTCAGCTCTTGCGCCGAGTTGGAAATATGCAACATCTCTCAGTCCCACCTTCTCCGCCCCAACTACGACGTCGTTTCCAACCTCTACACCGCTCTCCTCCTCAGCGTCGACCCTCTCCAGTAACTACCTCTTCATTTCCCCTCTTTTTTCTGTCAATTGAAACCCTAGCCCTGGTTCGAGTTTAATCGCGAGCTAATTTTGCAGGGAGGACAATGACCAGATGGATTTTGAGGCCCTGGACCGGCTCGAGAACCCGGATCACCATGTGAATTCGGTTCGGGTCCTCAACTTGCTCGATAAGGTCCGCGAGCTCCTGGGTGTTCTGGGATGCCCCTCGGAGCTCACTCTGAAGGACCTGATTGCGCCTGATCCCGAACGCACTCAGATGTTTCTCAGCGTTCTGCTCAATTTTTGCATCTACAGGTACCTATGCTTAGATTTATACATCATTTAGAATGAAATGAATTAGTTTTTGAAATGCCTGCTGCTTTGATGTTAGTTACTTGCTTATGTATCACTGTTTTTACCGAGATTAATTATTTTGTAGACAGTCTAAGATAGACCTTTTGCAACCGCATGTGGATGAGTTGAGCTTCCTTGAGGATCAGAGGATAAACATGGAGGATAAGTTGACTGAAGTATGTATCTTGAGTGCTACTGTTTGATATACTGTGTGCAGAACTACTGTAATTGGAATTGTGTGACAATCTATTGTTTTTATCTTTTTTATTTTATTTTGCAGTTAACTGAAGAGATCTCAAAGTATAAGGAATTGAGGGAAAGTGAGATGCCGCAAGTTCAAGAGCTCGAGGCTAAACTTAAAGAACTGAAGCAAACCATTCACGGTCTTAATAGTCATCAGATGTCGTTGGCGAGTAATTTGAAAACGATAAAGAAGAAGGTTAAAGAGATGGATGAGAAGGTCTGTGTCTAAATCACCTACCACTTACTAGTAGTACTCGTTTGGGTTTATAGTAGAAATTACTTTTGAAAGCTGAAATCTAGATCAAATGTGAACTTTTTCTTTATGATGCATGAAAGACATTTTCACTTCAATGTTTATTCTTAGATGACACCCTATACAATCATAGTTGGTTTTCTTTTTGGTAGACTTTATATACTTAGTGGCTAGATGTGCATTTTGTTCAGACAAATATTTCTACCCAGAAGTACAAAAGAAAGTGATGACTGTTTCTGGGTTATTATTGTGCATACATACTATGGTCATTCAGATTTACTTTCGTTGAATATGTCTATAGTGATACTTTGGTTGAATCAATTACTCCTTTTCCTTCTTCTTCTCTTACAGATTCAAAATGCTGAGTTTTCCCTCATAACAAGTGTCCAAGAGAATGGTAGTTTACGGTCCAAAATTGTCCAGTCTCCAGACAAGCTTCAGGTATCATCTTTAGAATATATATTTACACGTATGGGTCCTATGTTTGGAGTACGTAACTAAGTTGTTTCACCTCAAAATGATGCTTTGAATTACATCGTAATTACTACCTGTTTGGAAGTAATTAATGCTTTCAATCATCAATGATTGGTGTAGCTTTGCGTCATCTGATATCTTGTTTTTTCTGGAATTATTTCAACTTTTGGCTGAATGGGAAAAGGATAAGTAATCAATTTTCAATTGTATTTGTCTCTATACATTAGCAGGGTTAAATAACCACATTGTTATAGGCCTGGTTTACCTAGGAAAGATTACTTTAGTTTCAGTTTCAGGTATTAATAATAATTCTTATCTAGAATATTTTATTTAAAACTCCCTCTAATGGATGGAACTTTCATGAAGGAATTATAACCTGAAGAAATATATTCAGATTGTCAGATTTTAATCAGATGCTTATGTTGTAACCTTTCTTCTTTTAGCTTCTTGTTGTTGCTTTATATCTTACTGCATTTTTACTTGTGGATATTACAGAGTGCACTTGATGAGAAAAAATCACTCAAAGCTGAAGCCAAGAATGCTGAAAATGTGGCAATGCAATCTTTTCATGATAAAACTGCGGTTCTTGAGATTTATACAAAGGTAGAGTGAGATGCTGTCAACTCACAATTATTCTTCTACTGTCCTTGTCGTGTCATGTGTCCAACAAAAGAATATATGGTTCTTCTATTACGTGGCCTAGTCAACACGAATAGCAGTTCATTCTGATATTTTTTAAATTAAGTAATTCACTTTTACGATTTCCAGTTTAATTCCTATTTTTCTGCTACCATTGTTAACGTATCCATCTGTATGCCTCTCTGGGATACTTAAGATGGTTGGGTAAAAATAGATGAAAAAGGGTTTTCATACACAAACTGTCCAACAGTACTTACTGTGGTGGATTGAAAACATTGAAATGATTAAACAGCAGTTTCAATCACTACACTTGGAAATCTCTTCAGTTCCTTTAGCAGCATGCTTGTGGCTTCATTTCACAGAGAATACATTTATTGCACTAAATCTTATAATGTCTATATTGTTTCTTGTCCCCAGGCCTCAACAAAGCTGTCCAAACAACTGGCTCTGATGAAGGCTACACAAGATCAGGTTTTTTATTTCTAATGGCTTCACTTTGTTTCCATTGTTATGCTGCTGTTTTTGTCAGACACCTTCAGATATGGATTTATAATTTGGAAATGTAGTCTCTATTATGTTTTGCATAATGCTGTTATCTTTTGTAGTGCCTTGAAATCGGTATGTTATTTGTGTAAAGCATAGTTTATGATAACTTAGAGCATCCACAATGGTGCTCTTTAAACTCACTTTTCTTATTAAGGAACACTTCTTAAAAGATAATGTCCATTGTGGAGATTTAAGAACCACTCCTTAATAAGGAGTTGCTCCTTATTTAGGGAGTGGTTGCCTCTTTTTACGTAATTGACCATCCAATAGAATCAATCCATTTGACATTTATTATTTTTTTAATTTTAAATTAAATATTTGTTGAGGATAAGAAATGCTCCTTTAAAAGTCATTCCATTGTTAGTAATTGCTTCTTACTTAGGTTTTATCAATATTGGTTATGTGGCACTTAAGGAGTGCTCCTAATTGTTAAGCCATTGTGGATGCTCTTAGGATTGGTGTTTTAATATTGATCTGCCTTCTATCTGCACTATTCCCCATGAAGATGTTGTGCCTGTTATGCATAATATCTCCCTGTTTTTATCAAGCTGCTTCAACTTTGTCTAACAATAGTCTCCTTGATTTTTAATTTTTTTTTTATTCTCAATTTGTCGACAGGTAAACTCAGCTAAAACAATTGAAAAGGATCTCAAGGTTCTCAAATCCAAGATGGGGGATCAAGACTTGTTAAACAAATCACTTGAGGCAAAATTGGTCGAACTGCACACTAAAGGTTACAGTAGCTACTTGCTTACGTTACTTCTTGTAGTAGTAAATAAATGCAACTAACATAAGGAGTGTCTTGCTTAGCTGACCAATTGGATGAATTAAAGAAGCAGCTGGAGAATGAAACTGTTCAGCAGCGTGAGCAGGTTAAGAAGGAACTAAACAAAGTCAGGTCGGAAGTGGAAGCAAAGAGAAGAGATCTCGAAGCAAGACAAAAGCAGGTGGAAGCTGTGGTCACTGAGGTACAAGTTATGCTTATGCTTGTGTTAATGGTACTTGTGCAATTGTTGGGTACTGGTTTTAAGCCTTCTTCTGCATTACCAGGCAGATAATATAAATACAGAAATAAACAAAGTGAAGGAGTCAGGAGCAGCTAAGGTACATGAATTAGGCCGTCTATGTGAAGCTTTAACAGAGAAGGTACACTTGTTCCCACCTCCATTTACATTCTATCTGCTAAAGGTTGGCCACGTTAAGTGGCATACCAGCTCACTTTTATAGGTTGTATGTTTTCCAACTATGCTAGTATCTCATTATATGACTGCCAGTAAATTTTATTTATTCGTTCTGCTAATATATACTGGCAATTGGTTTTGCTGCAGTTTCTTGAATACTCAAACAATATCAATGCCACCGGGGATCAAATTAGCCATGGAAGGAGTTCTAGGTGAAAGATGCATAATTTTGGAGTTGATTATGTTTGCTAAGTCATTCCATGGGGATTTTTGGCTCTACTGATGCGGGGAGGCAGCTCTCTTGGGACGGATTTGAGTCGCGGACATGTATAAGGAAGGTTGTGTGTGAAACAATTATGTAGTGGTATTACTGGTTTGCTATGTCAATTTCCAGATATTCCCTAAAATTTTACACACTTTTCAAGTCTTGAAATGTCCCATTTAGATTCTGGGATTCCTTTTATTATCTTTCATATATATATATATAGTAGAGGGTCTTTTGCAGGGGTGTATATTGTTAACTCTCCAATTTAATTATCCAGCTAATATTTATGTGTGTGTTTTTTCTTCTTGAATGTGTGTTTACTCCTTTTGGTGCTCATGTCCATAAAAACCAAAATATAATGTCAAATGGTCAATTCAGTAATATCTGTTCATTATGTTGCTACAATGCATTCAGATTGAGTTTACAATACAAAATGCACTAATTTTTCAAGAGAATTGAGATGGATTTGTCTGATTTCATTGAAAAACTGGTCTAATTTGTAAATTATCTGAAAAGCTAGACTAGCTTTGTATCTGAAAGTAGTGTATCAAAATCCATCAACCATTAAGATATAAATGAATTGCCTTGTTTGTAATTTACTGATAAAATAATAGAGAACCAACAAGAAATAAGAGGAATCGTCTATTTATTAACAACAAATGTTTTTACAAAAGATCCAATTAAGTGGATCAATTTTAACAATATTCAACTTCAATGCCTTGAAATAAATCATCCATATCGAGGCCGAGATCTTCAGAATCTGGCACTTCCCCGTAATAGACCTGATCGGCCACCGGCTCCGAGCTCACAGATTCAACAGCCACAACCGGCTCCGACCTCACAGATTCCACAACCAATTTCTCCTCACTGGAGCCAGTTTGCCGTCTTTTGTTGGGAATCGGCGCCGACTTGGATGATGATGGCGATTTCCTTTTGGTGACCTTCCCGCCGATGTTGGATTTGGTATCGTCCCTCTTTATCCGACAAACCACCTGATTCTCCCAACCCCGCACATTTCGGATCTCCGGGAAGGCCTCCGGGTTGATACCGTATTCATACATATTCCACTGCCCTTTAGTTTCTTCTCCGTTCAGAGACCGGAATGACAGAATCTTGTACGGACCCACGACGGTTTTATCATCGGCGGAGGAGGTGACTTTCAAATTCGAACTGGTCCCGTGCCAGGTCCCGTTTCCGGCGCGGCGGTGCTTCTGAATTTTGCTCGATTTGCTGGTGTTTCCGACATTGGAGTTCCGGGTGAAGAGGAACAGGGACGGAGTGGAGGTGGGATCGACGGCGTCGTGCCATGGATACGGCTCGCGAGGGTTGCAGAATTTATTCCACGGATCAATGTCCTCGCCGAACACCGTGTCCTCCTGGATGGTGCCGGATTCGAGATACGGTCGCCGAAGGATATGGTTTTTCAAGTAATGGGCGATCAACTCCTCGCCGGTGGGATCGAAAACCCTGGACTGATATGGGAGCTTTGGGATTCCCGAACCCATCTGGGGAAAATGCGTATGATCAATGCTACCAATTTTTGGGAAGAATTTGGGAAGTTTAGGAGTGAGGAGAAAAAAAGGGGTATTTAGTGAAATCAGTGAAAATGGGGACTGAATTACTAATGAGGAATGGACCGAATGGTGTTGGGTATATATATATAGTGCCAGCTGGTTGTCTTTTTTTTGAAAATAGTGCCAGCTGGTTGTCTTATCCTGTTGGAGGTGGGAATGCCCACAAAATCCCGGTGGAGCTTGGTTTAGCTTCCGCTCTATTAATTTATATTATATTATATTGGCTTAACGGTCGCATTGACTCATTCTCCTAATCATTTTATTTTATATATATCCCTTTAAAATCATTATTTGAGTTTTTTGCAAAAACTTTTATCAATCATTTTAATTTGATACATTTCTTACAATTTTTATTTTTACTTTTGTATACTTCCCTTTAAAAATACAACTTATATTGGTTTTATGTCATCATTGTCCATTTAGTTATTTTATTTGTCCTTTCATTAATTCATTTCATTTTTATTTTTATTTAATTTGAGAGGTTCAGTTTTTTTTTGATATATTTAATTATTAATCTTTAAAATTTTTTATTTAAGATTTGTTAGAACGGTTCGAGATGAAAATTATGTTATTAAAATTTAAATATTAGATAAAAGTACAAAATTACATGAATTTTTAATATTAGACTATTGAAATTAAACTAATGAAAACTTGACTAGTGCCTTATGTATCACAGTTTGCATATTTTATTATTTGACACTATTTATTTTTAAACTTTAATCATATATGTAAAATATAAGTATTACATATAATATATCGAGCTTCTGTATATATAATGAGCAAATTCTCAATTAAGATATGGCCTCAATGAATAATCATATTTAATATGTAAAAGATCAATTTTAAAAGTGAGAAGATCATACATAAAAGTGAGAAGATCAACAATCATATATACATGAATAATAATGGTCAATATGTAAAAAATTAGGTTGAAAGTGAAAAATCAACATTTATCTTTGGTTTCAATTGATAATAGTCTCACATTAGACTATATATTGTGTGTTTTTACTTGATGAATGTGTGTATTTTCGTTGCCATGAAAACATGAATATAATGTCAAACGGGACACAAATCAAGTTAATAAGTGATATATGTTCATTACCACTAGTCAAACCAGGGCATGATTTAGCAACCAATAAACTTAAACGGACGTTGTTTGATTAATAACAACATCACACAACTTGAAAGTTACTAAAAGCCAATCCTTATGGAAATGTTGTCAGAACAAATACTATATATACCTCGGTCTTTTGCCCAAATCTACCGACGCATACCGCGTCAATAAACCCACATTAGCTTTGATTAATGCTTTTGATCTTCGAATCTTCTTGCTTAATTTTATTATAATGATCTTGATTAGTGCCGTCAATGCTGATCCGAACCCGACAAACCCGACACGATCGATCCAACCCGATCTGACACGTGACTCTATTGTAACCCGAAATTTTTTAGATTGAACTCGACCCGACACGACCCGATCTCAACCCGAAAAAATAATTTTGACACGATAAATTTTGAACCGAACCCGACTTAAACCCGAACTCGAAGATGACCCGAACCCGAACCCAACTAAGATTTTATGTTTGATTATTAAAGTTTAGTCGTTAATTATAGGAAGTTAAGTGATTAAACTATATTTAGTTGTTTTTTTAAAGACTCGTCTCATTTGAGACTAGGACAAATATTGATCTTCTCACTTTCAAACATGATCTTTTACCAGTGTGGTCATTTAGTGTATTATTGCTAATCTTCTTGCTTTCATATATCAACACTGATCTTTTACATATTAAGCATTACTATTCTTTTGAGACTAGGACAAATGTTGATTTTCTCACTTTCAAACATGATCTTTTACATATTAAGTGTGATCATTTAGTGTATTATTGTTCATATTCTCGCTTTCATATATCAACACTGAACTTTTACGAATTAAGCATGACTACTCAGTGAGACCGATTGAGAATTTGTCTTCATAAAAATTTAAGTAAGAATTAATTTTTATACTTATTTCAGTTAGTATATGTAAAAATCTGAGTTAGTGTCAACTTAGCAGGTCCAATCCTTAGCTTTCTCATGAAATTAACTGGTTAATAATTTATTATATATTTTAACAATAAGATAATAGTGATAATGACTGAAATGTTTACCCGGACTAAAATTTTGAAATCAACTCGATCTAAATTAACACGGCTAATAATAAGGATCCAACATCAAAATTTTGTTCTTCCCATGTCAGTTTTATGGATCATACATAGTTTTACTTAATTCGACTCAACTTGACAAATGAGTCTAACCCGACCCGACCCAACCCGACCCGACCTGACGATCAGTGCTGACACGAATTTGTCCCGACACGGACGCGATCTGACATGAACCGATAAAAAAGTTCTGACCTGAAGAAACCGACCCGTATCAACCCGAATCTATCTGACCCGAGCACGTAACTCGACACGCCAACCCGAATTAATATTGCTAGTTCACGTGGGTACTTTCTTGTACAATGAAAACATGATAATTATAATTATTGATAACGTAAAATAATTGTACATGAATTAAGTTTCAAACACACATGATTAAAAAATGTACATAATTAAATAATTAATAAATGAGCTGTTCGATATTGAGTGTGTCAACAAAGGTACATGGAATTGGTCATTGAACAAGTCTCGGTGCTTGATTAATCTAAGACGCGAGGTTGACTCAAATTAAAACTTACCCTCCATATACATCTACAAAAGGCATCAAAATGCGACCAAAGCAAATCCCAAACCTGAAAATGGAATGTTTCCGATTTCAAACTTTCCTATTTGTGTCGGTCTTCATTATACTGATCCAGATCCGGATATGCTCTTCAGCATTTCCGGTAGCAAAATCCGGCTGCCCGGACCGCTGCGGTAACGTGAGCATCCCATATCCGTGGGGCATCGGCAGCAAATGCTCCATGGACGGACAGTTCTACCTCGACTGCGACAATGCGACGAACATACTGTCGTACGACTACACCGAAATTACAAGTATATCCCTGGAAGGTCAGCTGCGGATCGCGTACACGGTTTCTTACGACTGCTACGATCCAGCAACCAATAACAGCAGGTCAGATTACCTAGCTCCAAAACTGGTGTATTCCAACGTCATGTCAATAAATCGAACCGTGAATAAGTTCACGGCGATTGGCTGCGACACAACCGCCCAGTTTGACGGCTCCGATCGCGGCGACGTGAACCGCAGAGTATACACCACTGGATGCATGTCCACGTGTGACCGGAAAGAAGACGTCGTGACTTTCGGCGGCGGCGCTTGCTCCGGCATCGGCTGTTGCCAGACATCCATTTCCGGCATACCTATAAAAACGACTTTGGGAAGCTTCAACAATCACAGCGAGGTCTCCCACTTCAATCCCTGCAGCTACGCTTTCGTGGTGGAAGAAGCGGCGTTTCGGTTCTCCATAGATCATTTCCACAGCATTCACAAGAAGTCGAAATTCCCGGTGGTGGTGGATTGGGTGGCGGGATTCAACGTCAGTTGTCAAGAGGCGAAGCATGAGAATAAAACCTACTCAGGCTATGCTTGTGAAAATGTGCCAAACAGTGAGTGTTATGATCCGGCTGGGGCTCGTGGTTACCGGTGCCGGTGCAAGGATGGCTTTGAAGGAAACCCTTACCTCCAAGAACACGGCTGCCAAGGTAGCGAAACCGTGGTTATATTAGCAAAACCGCGGTTATAAGCAAAAACTAGACAAAACCGCGGTTTTGATCAAGCCAAAGCTGTGGCTAACTTACTTGTGCATGATACGTGTTTTGCAGATATTAACGAGTGTGCAGATCCGTCGACTCACTATTGTGGAAGCAACAGCGTGTGTGTGAATACCTGGGGAAGTTATAGATGCACTTGCAAACAAGGTTACCGCTCCAACACAGTATCAATAAATGGTACCACGAAAATAGTCTGCCAATCAAATAATGTGGCCATTGTCGCAGGTTAGTCTTCTCATTTGTGTTTTAAACTATCTCCTTATTAAATTCCATAAGGTTTACATTACTGCTAGCCTTAGTCCTGCGAAAATATTTCCATAAACTTTGAAATAACTATATATATATATATATATATATATATATATATATACTAGGTTTTTTTTTTTTTGAAAGCATATATATATACTAGGTTTTGATATGTTATGTATATTGTATATTTTGTATTTTGTATGTTAAACACATGGTACTTTCAAATTTGTAATCTTCTTATATATAATTATATAATCATGCCTAGAAATTTAATTAATAGTTATATCGGTTTGCACAGGTGTAAGCTCTGTGGGTGGCATGTTTCTTGTTCTAGCTGCTCTATTCACATATTTTAGAGTGATAAAGAAATGGCAAAAGAAAAGGCAGAGAGAGAAGTTCTTCAAGCGAAATGGTGGTCTTTTACTCCAAGGACAATTATCAAGCAATGAGAAACTTGTTCACAAAACTAAACTTTTCAGTGCTAAGGAGTTGAGCCAAGCCAGTGATGGGTTCGATTCCAACAGAATTCTTGGTGAGGGAGGGCAGGGGACAGTGTACAAAGGAATGCTAACTGATGGAACCATTATAGCTATCAAGAAATCGAAGAGCGTCGATGAAGATCAGCTGCAACAGTTCATAAACGAGGTGATTATCCTCTCACAAGTCATACATAAGAATGTGGTAAAGTTATTGGGATGTTGTCTAGAGACAGAAGTTCCACTTCTAGTTTACGAATTCGTACCGAATGGAACTCTTTATAGCCTCATTCACCACAATGATGATGATGTTGTGCCTCTAACATGGAGCACTAGATTGAGAATTGCTCGAGAGGTGGCAAGTGCTCTTGCATATCTCCACTCATCCATTGCAACTCCCATCTTTCACAAAGACATCAAGTCTCTAAATATCCTTATGGACGAGAAATTTAGAGCTAAAGTTTCAGATTTCGGCACTTCAAGATCAGTTGAACTCGACAAGACTCACTTGACTACACGCGTACAAGGGACATTCGGCTACATTGATCCTGAATTCTTCCAGTCCAACCAGTTCACTGATAAAAGCGATGTCTACAGCTTCGGGGTTGTTCTAATGGAGCTCTTGACTAGGCGGAAGCCGATTTCAGCAAGAAAATGGGAGAATGATACTGATCACTTGAGTCTAGTAAGAAGGTTCTTGGAATGCATGGAGAATGATTGTCTTAAAAGGGTTCTTGATCCTGAAATCGTCGAGGAGAAGACAGAAGAAGAGGTGGTTATCGTTGCAAGACTAGCAGGGAGATGTGTTGACCTGAACGGAAGAAAGCGGCCTAGCATGAAAGATGTAGCCATGGAGTTGGAAAACGTCAAGAAATCAAAGATGGATCATCCAGTACTTCAACCGCAACATTCTCCAAGTTTGAGCTATGTCGAGGAAGATTATTATGGCGATATGTCCACTTTTACCCAATTTGAATCACACGCCTTACCCTTATTGTATGATATTGTGTGATAAAACTCATTCCTATTTTATTAGATGAAACTCATTCCTATTAGAAATGATATAGAATTGAAATTATATTACGTACTACTTAGAACTGAACTGAGTACTTAATGTCTTTGGCCAAAACATGGGCTTGATTTACAACCTGTTTAGACTTTTTTTTTACACAAACATAAGTATCAAAACCATCCATCAACAATGGTAAAAAAAATAAGAGCACTTCTTAAGTGCTACCTCATTAATATTAATTATTTAATTTAAATTTATAAAATAGGGTGGATTTTGTTTATTGGCTGGCCAAACACTCTAAATAAGGAGTGAGATAAAAAAGTCTACAATGGTTGTTTTTTACCCTTGTGGATGCTCCTTACCTTTCTGAATTTCTGAACTTTTAATTAATTAATATGGCCCCCGGCTAGTTGCTCTATATTTCATTCTGAATTTCTTCATTGCAACAATTTTCAACTACAAACCATAAATACCATCAAGTGATAGATACTGATGAACCTCTCTTTGTAATAGCAACATGCAACTACTTATTAGTTAATGCATGAGATGAATTAGTTAGAAGCCATTTAAAAAACAAATTTTAAGAATTGTTTGTATCAACTGGCTGGATATTTTTCTCTTCTTTTAGTAAGAACAACAAAAAAAATTGAAAATAGAACAACATTTGTTTCTTTGTTATACGAGTATTTTTTTTCAACTATTTCTTATATTTTTCATAATTAATAACTATTTTAAAAGGAAAATAGCTTAATGTCTAGCTCTAGGGTGGAAATGAGCTAATTAATCGTAATTATCAAATTTACATTTTTCCTAATAGATATTGATCGAAAATTGATTTCATGCAACCGCTACATCACACCTTTTACTTGCAGCAAACCAATAAAAAAATTTGAATCATAATTTTTCTACAAAAAGATTATGTTTATGAAAAATTGTGGACAAAATTTATATTAAAATTTAGAAGTAAAAGTAGGATGGTGTCACGGTACCACAATAATTTCTCCCATTGATCAGTGTGTCGGCGGTGAGCGAAATGAACACGGCTCAAATGATCGGTCCAACATATCAACTAGCTAGTTGCATGATTAATACTTGAGGTTAACTCGAGTCAACTTAATCATCTCACACAAAAACTTGATGAATCCTACAAATCCTACACATACATATGGATTTCCGAATTCCAACGTTTTTCGTGTTAGTCTTCATCGTGATCAAATGTTCTTCAGCCTTCCCCATAGCAAAGCCCGGTTGCCCGGACCGCTGCGGCAACGTAAGCATCCCATATCCGTTCGGCATGAGCGGCGGCTGCTTCATGAACGAGAATTTCTTCATCGAATGCGACAGCGTCACAAACAAACCATCGATTCCCGACACTGAAATCAGAAGCATATCCATCGACGGCCAGCTGCGGTTTTCATTCTCGGTCGCCTACGACTGCTACGATCCGACAACCAACGTCCGATCCGATTACCTCAGTCCGGTAACTCACTTATCTCCGACCATGACCTTAAACAGCACCGCCAACAAGTTCACGGCGATCGGCTGCGACACGTACGCTTTGATCAGAAGCGACGGGCAATACCGAGGATACACAACCGGATGCATGGCTACGTGTGACTTTAAGGAAGATGTCGCGGTTCTCGGGAACGGGTCTTGTTCCGGTTTCGGTTGTTGTCAGACATCGATTGCCGGCGGGACTTGGATGATGAATACAACGTTGAACAGCTTCAACAATCACAGCCTTGTCTCGGCTTTCAATCCTTGCAGCTACGCGTTTGTGGTCGAGGAATCGGCTTTTCGGTTCTCTGTGGATATTCTTAGCAGCGTAAACAAGAATTCGAGTTTTCCGGCGGTGGCGGATTGGGTGGCGGAATTTAACGTCACGTGTCGAGATGCGCAAAAGGCCAATGGAACTTACGCTTGCAAAACAGTGAACAGTGAGTGTTATGACCAAGTCGGGGCTAGTGGTTATCGGTGTAAATGCAAGGATGGCTTTGAAGGGAACCCTTACCTACCGGTTAGAGGTTGCCATGGTACGTATTCACACTTTTCGTTTAATTGTCTCTCTTTCTGTATTTAGGATCACAAAATTTCATAAGACCGTTTTTATAGTAAATTCACTTGATGTTGTCCGATAATTTGAGTAACATCAACCATTTATTAAACAACATCAAGTGGTTTTACAAGTATCTATTTAGTAAAATTATATACATTGATGTAACATCAACTCATCATATTTTACCCAATTGTTTTTTTGTTTTGGCCAGAGAATTTTTCAAGAGTTACATTTTATATATTTCAGACGTTGCTTTGCAGATATAGACGAGTGTGCAAGCTCAACTCACAATTGTGGAAGCAACGCCATCTGTGTTAATACCATCGGAAGTTATAGATGCATATGTAATCCTGGCCACCGCTTGCAAACAATAACTGGCAGAAACGGCACAGATACGTTTTGTGAGCCACCAAGTAAGAAAAACTACTGGCCTATTGTTGCAGTTGTAGGCTCAGTGATTGGGGTGTTAGTTTTAGCAGCTGCAATTTTCACCTACATCAAAGTGATCAAAAAGTGGCAGAAGAAAAAGCGGAAAGAGAAGTTCTTCAAGCGAAATGGCGGTCTTTTACTGCAGGGACAGCTATCAAGCAACGAGAAACTCGTTCACAAAACCAAGATTTTCAGTGCTAAGGAGCTGAGCAAGGCAAGTGATGGATTCAATCCCAACAGAGTTCTCGGCGAAGGAGGGCAGGGGACGGTGTACAAAGGAATGCTGACTGATGGAACCATTGTAGCCATCAAGAAATCGAAGAGCGTCGACGAAGATCAACTGCAGCAGTTCATAAATGAGGTAATCATTCTCTCACAAGTCATACACAAGAATGTGGTAAAACTCTTGGGATGCTGCCTGGAAACTGAAGTGCCACTTCTTGTTTACGAGTTCGTCTCGAATGGAACACTTTACAGCCTCATCCACAATGTTGCTGTTGATGATGGAGCTCATGAGCCCCTAACATGGAGTACTAGGTTGAGGATTGCAAGAGAGGTAGCAAGCGCTTTGGCATACCTACACTCATCCATCTCGACTCCCATCTTTCACAAGGACATCAAGTCTATGAATATCCTCATGGACGAGAAATTCACAGCTAAAATTGCAGATTTCGGGACTTCGAGATCAGTTGAAATCGACAAGACTCACTTGACTACCCGTGTACAGGGCACCTTCGGCTACATTGATCCTGAATTCTTCCAGTCCAACCAGTTCACTGATAAAAGCGATGTCTACAGCTTTGGGGTTGTTCTCATAGAGCTCTTGACAAGAAAGAAGTTAAAAGGAGAGAATGACAGTGAATTAGGCCTAGTGGGAAAGTTCTTGAAATGCATGGAGCAGGGTTGTCTTATATATGTTCTTGATCATGAGATCATTGATGAGGGGACTCAAGATGATGTATTTGCTGTCGCCGGCCTCGCAGCGCGATGCGTACATTTCAACGGAAGAAGGCGGCCGAGCATGAAGGAGCTAGCCATGGAGTTGGAGAACATCAAGAAATCCAAGTCGGTGGAGTCAGAAGAAGATGTGCAGCCACATTTCTCTCCAGGTTTCAGTTATGTTGAGCATGACTATGGTGACATGTCCACCTTCACGAGTGAGAGTACTCAATCTAACACATTTCCCTTATTGCATGATACAGTCTAATCATATATAGATGTTGAGTTATGTAAGTTACACACGTTGAATAAATAAGGCACTAGCTAGTCAACTTTTCATTATTTTATTTAGTATTAAATTTCTTGTAATTTTTGTACTACATCTAATATTTGAGGTATATACTTTTTTATCTTCAAAATTTTCTGTCATTTGAGTTTTAAAGTCAACTATGTAACCCTAAAATCAGGTCTGTAGGAGCTTTTATATATATTATCACTCCGTCCCAGCCATAACTGCACACTTTTTGATCAATTTTTTCAGAGCATGTTTGACCGTGAATAACTTTATTTTTATACATTATTATGGTCTAAAAATTTTATAGCTAAAAAATAGAGCGCATTGTGAATCTAACCATATCCCATATGATACTATTATAGCACATATGCCAATTGCAATTTACGGTCAAACATGCTCAGACAAATTTGACTAAAAAGTGTGCAGTTTCGGCTGGAACGGAGGGAGTAGTTTAGTTCAGTTCAGTTAAATATATTTAAATATATTTTAGTTTAAATATATTTATTGACGCATAGTATTTTTCTGACAACATTTCCATAATGATTGGCTTTTAGTAACTTTCAAGTTGTGTGATGTTGTTATTAATCAAACAACGCTTGTTTAAGTCTACTGGTTGCTAAATCATGCCCTGGTTTGACTAGTGGTAATGAACATACATCACTTATTAACTTGATTTGAGTCCCGTTTGACATTATATTCATGTTTTCATGTCAACGAAAATACACACATTCATCAAGTAAAAACACACAATATATAGTCTAATGTGAGACTATTATCAATGGAAACCAAATATAAATGTTGATTTTTTCACTTTCAACCTAATTTTTTAAATATTGACCATTATTATTCATGTATATTTGATTGTTGATCTTCTCACTTTTATGCATGATTTTCTCACTTTTAAAATTGATCTTTTACATATTAAACATGATTATTCATTGAGACCATGACCCTGTTTACTAGAGTTTATTTCTTGATGGTACTGAACTGAACTGAACTGAACTGAATTGAACTGAACTGAAGTAAAATTGATGTATTGAAAAATGGAATCAGCATGACTGAATTAACCTAAATTTCATCAAATTACATTTCATTGAACTGAACTGAACTGAATTGAATTGAACTGAACTGAACTGAACTGAACTAAACTGATCTACAGATAAGCTCTGGTAAACAGGGCCCATATCTTAATTGAGAATTTGCTCATATGTATACAGAGGCTCGATATATTATATGTAATACTTATATTTTACATATATGATTAAAGTTTAAAAATAAATAGTGTCAAATAATAAAATATGCAGACTGTAATACATAAGGCACTAGTCAAGTTTTCATTAGTTTAATTTCAATAGTCTAATATTAAAAATTCATGTAATTTTGTACTTTTATCTGATATTTAAAATTTAATAACATAATTTTCATCTGGAACCGTTCTAACAAATCTTAAATAAAATTTTTTAAAGATTAATAATTAAATATATCAAAAAAAAGAAAACTGAACCTCTCAAATTAAATAAAAATAAAAATGAAATGAATTAATGAAAGGACAAATAAAATAACTAAATGGACAATGATGACATAAAACCAATATAAGTTGTATTTTTAAAGGGAAGTATATAAAAGTAAAAATAAAAATTGTAAGAAATGTATCAAATTAAAATGATTGATAAAAGTTTTTGCAAAAAACTCAAATAATGATTTTAAAGGGAAATATATAAAATAAAATGATTAGGAGAATGAGTCAATGCGACCGTTAAGCCAATATAATATAAATTAATAGAGCGGAAGCTAAACCAAGCTCCACGGGGATTTTGTGGGCATTCCCACCTCCAACAGGAAAAGACAACCAGCTGGCACTATATATATATATACCCAACACCACTAGTCATTCATTCCCCATTTTCACTGATTTCACTAAATACCCCTTTTTTTCTCCTCACTCCTAAACTTCCCAAGTTCTTCCCAAAAATTAGTAGCATTGTTCATACGCATTTTCCCCAGATGGGTTCGGGAATCCCAAAGCTCCCATATCAGTCCAGGGTTTTCGATCCCACCGGCGAGGAGTTGATCGCCCATTACCTGAAAAACCATATCCTCCGGCGACCGTATCTCGAATCCGGCACCATCCAGGAGGACACGGTGTTCGGCGAGGACATTGATCCGTGGGATAAATTCTGCAACCCTCGCGAGCCGTATCCATGGCACGACGCCGTCGATCCCACCTCCACTCCGTCCCTGTTCCTCTTCACCCGGAACTCCAATGTCGGAAACACCAGCAAATCGAGCAAAATTCAGAAGCACCGCCGCGCCGGAAACGGGACCTGGCACGGGACCAGTTCGAATTTGAAAGTCACCTCCTCCGCCGATGATAAAACCGTCGTGGGTCCGTACAAGATTCTGTCATTCCGGTCTCTGAACGGAGAAGAAACCAAAGGGCAGTGGAATATGTATGAATACGGTATCAACCCGGAGGCCTTCCCGGAGATCCGAAATGTGCGGGGTTGGGAGAATCAGGTGGTTTGTCGGATAAAGAGGGACGATACCAAATCCAACATCGGCGGGAAGGTCACCAAAAGGAAATCGCCATCATCATCCAAGCCGGCACCGATTCCCAACAAAAGACGGCGAACTGGCTCCATTGAGGAGAAATTGGTTGTGGAATCTGTGAGGTCGGAGCCGGTTGTGGCTGTTGAATCTGTTAGCTCAGAGCCGGCGGCCGATCAGGTCTATTACGGGGAAGTGCCAGATTCTGAAGATCTCGGCCTCGATATGGATGATTTATTTCAAGGCATTGAAGTTGCATATTGTTAAAATTGATCCACTTATTTGGATCTTTTGTAAAAACATTTGTTGTTAATAAATAGATGATTCCTCTTATTTCTTGTTGGTTCTCTATTATTTTATCAGTAAATTACAGCAAGGCAATTCATTTATATCTTAATGGTTGATGGATTTTGATACACTACTTTCAGATACAAAGCTAGTCTAGCTTTTCAGATAATTTACAAATTAGACCAGTTTTTCAATGAAATCAGACAAATCCATCTCAATTCTCTTGAAAAATTAGTGCATTTTGTATTGTAAACTCAATCTGAATGCATTGTAGCAACATAATGAACAGATATTACTGAATTGACCATTTGACATTATATTTTGGTTTTTATGGACATGAGCACCAAAAGGAGTAAACACATATTCAAGAAGAAAAAACACACACATAAATATTAGCTGGATAATTAAATTGGAGAGTTAACAATATACACCCCTGCAAAAGACCCTCTACTATATATATATATGAAAGATAATAAAAGGAATCCCAGAATCTAAATGGGACATTTCAAGACTTGAAAAGTGTGTAAAATTTTAGGGAATATATGGAAATTGACATAGCAAACCAGTAATACCACTACATAATTGTTTCACACGCAACCTTCCTTATACATGTCCGCGACTCAAATCCGTCCCAAGAGAGCTGCCTCCCCGCATCAGTAGAGCCAAAAATCCCCATGGAATGACTTAGCAAACATAATCAACTCCAAAATTATGCATCTTTCACCTAGAACTCCTTCCATGGCTAATTTGATCCCCGGTGGCATTGATATTGTTTGAGTATTCAAGAAACTGCAGCAAAACCAATTGCCAGTATATATTAGCAGAACGAATAAATAAAATTTACTGGCAGTCATATAATGAGATACTAGCATAGTTGGAAAACATACAACCTATAAAAGTGAGCTGGTATGCCACTTAACGTGGCCAACCTTTAGTAGATAGAATGTAAATGGAGGTGGGAACAAGTGTACCTTCTCTGTTAAAGCTTCACATAGACGGCCTAATTCATGTATCTTAGCTGCTCCTGACTCCTTCACTTTGTTTATTTCTGTATTTATACTATCTGCCTGGTAATGCAGAAGAAGGCTTAAAACCAGTACCAACAATTGCACAAGTACCATCAACACAAGCATAAGCATAACTTGTACCTCAGAGACCACAGCTTCAACCTGCTTTTGTCTTGCTTCGAGGTCCCTTCTCTTTGCTTCCACTTCCGACCTGACATTGTTAAGTTCCTTGTTAACCTGCTCACGCTGCTGAACAGTTTCATTCTCCAGCTGCTTCTTTAATTCATCCAATTGGTCAGCTAAGCAAGACATTCCTTATGTTAGTTGCATTTATTACCTACTACAAGAAGTAACGTAAGCAAGTAGCTACTGTGACCTTTTGTTTGCAGTTCGACCAATTTTGCATCAAGTGATTTGTTTAACAAGTCTTGATCCCCCATCTTGGATTTGACAACCTTGAGATCCTTTTCAATTGTTTTAGCTGAGTTTACCTGTCGACAAATTGAGGATCAAAAATAAATTAAAAATCAAGGAGACTATTGTTAGACAAAGTTGAAGCAACCTGATAAAAACAGGGAGAGATTATGCTTAGCAGGCACAAAATCTTCATGGGGAATAGTGCAGATATAAGGCAGACTAACATTGAAATACCATTCCTGAGTAATAAATCTAAAATATGCTTTACACAAATAACATACTGATTTCAAGGCACGACAAAAGATAACAGCATCATGCAAAAAGACTATTACACTACAATTCCAAATTATAAACCCAGATCTGAAGGTGCCTGACAAAAACAAGCAGCATAACAATGGAAACAAAGTGAAGCCATTATAAATAAAAAACCTGATCTTGTGTAGCCTTCATCAGAGCCAGTTGTTTGGACAGCTTTGTTGAGGCCTGAGGACAGGAAAACAATATAGACATTTTAAGATTTAGTGCAATCAACGTATTCTCTGTGAAATGAAGCCACAAGCATGCTACAAAAGGAACTGAAGAGATTTCCAAGTGTTGTGATTGAAACTGCTGTTTAATAATTTCAATGTTTTCAATCTACCCCAGTAAGTACTGTTGGACAGTTGTGTGTATAAATCCTTTTTCGTTTATTTTTACCCAGCCACCTTAAATAGTCCAGAGAAGCATACAGATAGATACGTTAACAATGGTAGCAGAAAAATTCTCGCTCAAACTGCAATTCAGAAGGCATAAAATTGGAAATCATAAAAGTGAATTACTTAATTTTTAAATATCAGAATGAACTGCTATTCGTGTTGACTAGGCCATGTGGTAGAAGAGCCATATATTCTTTTGTTGGACACATGACATGACAAGGACAGTAGAAGAATAAAAGTGAGTCAGCATCTCACTCTACCTTTGTATAAATCTCAAGAACCGCAGTTTTATCGTGAAAAGATTGCATTGCCACATTTTCAGCATTCTTGGCTTCAGCTTTGAGTGATTTTTTCTCATCAAGTGCACTCTGTAATATCCACAAGTAAAAATACAGTAAAATCTAAAGCAACAACAAGAAGCCTCAGCTGAAAGTTGAAATAATTCCAGAAAAAACAAGATATCAGATGACGCAAAGCTACACCAATCATTGATGATTGAAAGCATTAATTACTTCCAAACAGGTAGTAATTATGATGTAATTCAAAGCATCATTTTGAGGTGAAACAACTTAGTTACGTACTCCGAACATAGGACCCATACGTGTAAATATATATTCTAAAGACGATACCTGAAGCTTGTCTGGAGACTGGACAATTTTGGACTGTAAACTACCATTCTCTTGGACACTTGTAATGAGGGCAAACTCAGCATTTTGAATCTGTAAGAGAAGAAGATAGAAAAAGAGTAATTGATTCAACCAAAGTATCACTATAGACATATTCAAGAAAAGTAAATCTGAATGACCATAGTATGTATGCACAATAATAACCCAGAACAGTCATCACTCTCTTTTGTACTTCTGGGAAGAAATATTTGTCTGAACAAAATGCACATCTAGCCACTAAGTATATAAAGTCTACCAAAAAGAAAACCAACTATGATTGTATAGGGTGTCATCTAAGAATAAACATTGAAGTGAAAATGTCTTTCATGCATCATAAAGAAAAAATTCACATTTGATCTAGATTTCAGCTTTCAAAGGTAATTTCTACTATAAACCCAAACGAGTACTAGTAGTAAGTGGTAGGTGATTTAGACACAGACCTTCTCATCCATCTCTTTAACCTTCTTCTTTATCGTTTTCAAATTACTCGCCAACGACATCTGATGACTATTAAGACCGTGAATGGTTTGCTTTAGTTCTTTAAGTTTAGCCTCGAGCTCTTGAACTTGCGGCATCTCACTTTCCCTCAATTCCTTATACTTTGAGATCTCTTCAGTTAACTGCAAAATAAAATAAAAAGATGAAAATCATAGATTGTCACACAATTCCAATTACAGTAGTTATGCACACAGTACATCAAACAGTAGCACTCAAGATACATACTTCAGTCAACTTATCCTCCATGTTTATCCTCTGATCCTCAAGGAAGCTCAACTCATCCACGTGTGGTTGCAAAAGGTCTATCTTAGACTGTCTACAAAATAATTAATCTCGGTAAAAACAGTGATACATAAGCAACTAACTAACATCAAAGCAGCAAGCATTTCAAAAACTAATTCATTTCATTCTAAAGGATGTATAAATCTAAGCATAGGTACCTGTAGATGCAAAAATTGAGCAGAACGCTGAGAAACATCTGAGTGCGTTCGGGATCAGGCGCAATCAGGTCCTTCAGAGTGAGCTCCGAGGGGCATCCCAGAACACCCAGGAGCTCGCGGACCTTATCGAGCAAGTTGAGGACCCGAACCGAATTCACATGGTGATCCGGGTTCTCGAGCCGGTCCAGGGCCTCAAAATCCATCTGGTCATTGTCCTCCCTGCAAAATTAGCTCGGGATTAAACTCGAACCAGGGCTAGGGTTTCAATTGACAGAAAAAAGAGGGGAAATGAAGAGGTAGTTACTGGAGAGGGTCGACGCTGAGGAGGAGAGCGGTGTAGAGATTGGAAACGACGTCGTAGTTGGGGCGGAGAAGGTGGGACTGAGAGATGTTGCATATTTCCAACTCGGCGCAAGAACTGACGATGTCGGCCAGCGAGAGTATTGGGAATTCGTACCTTGACATTGGCGCTCTGCTACACACGATAACCAGGACACTAGAGGAACTGATGAAGACGACGAGTGGATTTTCCCGCCCAAACTCGGGTTGACAATTCTTCTGCCATGTTTAAAGGGATTACTATACTCTCTCTTTTTTTTCTTTTTCTTTTTTGAAAAATATTGCTATACTCTAAATAGTAAATACTCGTTAGTTGTGAATATTTTGAATTTGTAAAATATAATATTATAAATTTCATCATGAACAATTATAACAAATCTTATGAAATAAATTATTAATATTACTAATTAAATATATCAACTTAAGTAAGACTAACCACTTCATGTAATCTATGATTACATGATCGTATTCAAAAGTTAGAATAAGTTCTAATTCAAAATTTAAATTTTTTAAGAATAGATAAATTTACTAGGTAAAGTATATTATTGTTTGGTTGAAAACGGAAAACTAAACCTCTCAAATTAAAATTGAAATAAATGAATTAATAAAAGGACAATGATGACATAAGACCAATATAACTAATTTGTAGTAATGAAATCAGACAAATCCAGTGGCGGAACCAACAATTGTAATTAGGAGGGGCTATAATTGGATATAAAAGAAGTTATATGTACCAAATGTAAATATATAATCTATACTAGTTTAGGGTTAAACATTAATTATAATATTTATTGTTTAGTTAATATAAAATTAAAGAAAAATGTAATTTTTAATGAAAATGGTAAAACTTTTTGGAAAAGAATCTACTTCCTTAAGGAAACGATAAATTAGTTATGATTGTGATTCTAAGATACAATCTAACGTGGATGCAAAATGGTTTTCCACCGTAATCTTACTAATTTGCACCGTAATCTTACTAATTTACACCTATTATTCATTAGAAGAAAACAAATCACCTTCAAAAGTGCCTACAAAATAGCAAAAATATTCCAAAATTACTGATTCATGGTAAATTCTTGGGATGGGTCAGACACCCCTGGGCCCCTCCCTAGTTCCGCCACTGGACAAATCCATCTCAATTCTCTTGAACCTGGCTAATTAATGCCGTGTTCATCTGACCAGCTTAGTTTTTTCTTGAACTAAATTAAACTGAAATAAAAATTAACGTATTAAATAAAGAGTCAAATTAACTTGAATTAGAATAAACTAAATTGGATTAAACTTAAATAAACTGAACTGATCTACAGATAACCTAAATATAACCGAGCTTCAGTGTAGTAATGAAAGGATACATTATACATGCTGATATCAGCATATACATACACAGTGTATATAGGCTCTGTTTGGCACTATTCTTTATCTAAATTAAAGTAGTTTTTCATTTTTTGTGTTTGGTAAGTTGTTGAAACTCATCTTTTTGTGAAAGTATAAGTTATTTTTAGTATTAAAAGTAGAAGTTGGTCACAACAACATTAAAAAAATTACTTTTCACCCCTATTTTACTTATAAGCACACGTCCACCAAAGCCATAATATGTCAGAGTAATTAGATACTCCAATGACTTGTATAAACATGCATGATACATTTTTTTTAAAAAAAAGCACATGCATGATACGGCATATAAAGTTTGTTGTAAACCTGATGTGTGAAGTTAATTTTGTCAATAGCTCGTTATTTGACTTGGTCAGCCTACGATGCTCCTCAATAATGTTTTTAATTAGTAAAATTAATAGAAAAAATTGAAACAGTTTTACATCTGGTTAGAAAAAGACCACATTCAATTATAAAAAAATTGTTTAAATTTTTATTTTTTTTATAAAAGTTATACATCTTATCAACCAACTATCTAGTAAATGACTTTATTCATCAAGAACGGCTGATGCATATCAACTAAACGAACAAGTCTCTGTTACGTCAACTTCATCGTCTACAAAACATACATGTCTACACTCTGCAGTCCCAGTTTTAATTTACTCACAGTAAAACATGGATGTTTTTCGTCGAGTTCCAACTAATTTCCTCGTACTTCTCCTGTTCTTCATCCTGGTTCAGACATGTACATCCTTTCCCATCGCAAAACCAGGTTGCCCGGACCACTGCGGAAACGTGAGCATCCCATATCCATGGGGCATGACCGAGGAATGCATGAGAGACGCACAGTTCTGGATCGACTGCGACAACGTCACGAAGATACCAACGTACGACGAAACCGAGATCAGAAGCATATCCCTCGATGGGCAGCTCCGCATCTCGTACCTGGTCGCCTACGACTGCTACGATCCGGTGACCCATAAGCCCGCCGGTTCCCTCAACCGGAAAAACGTTCTTTCCAGCACGATGAAGCTGAACCGGACGGCGAATAAGTTCACGGCGATCGGCTGCGACACGTACGTGGTGATCCAAGGCGCCGGTCCTGTAGAGCGCGGGTACACTACCGGATGCATGTCGTTGTGCAATCTGAAGGAGGATGTTGTCAACGGTTCTTGCTCCGGCATCGGGTGCTGCCAGACGCCGATACCCGGCGGCGGACCTTGGACACTCAGCACCACTTTGAAGAGCTTCAAAAATCACAAGGGTATGATAGCATCATATAGTTATATCTGTCTATCACCTTCAAAATCTTAGGATTGATTTCTGTCTAATACCCATGCATGAAACAATCATACATAGAATGTAAAACTTAGAAACATTATTCTTAGGAGCCTGAATTTATCCGAACTGAACTTAACTGTTGATTCATTTTAACTGATTTAAATTGAAGTTAAAATTAAGCCCGGTTTGCCAGAACTTTTCTTGAGATCAGTTCAGTAAAAATGTAATTTGATGGAATTCAGGTTAATTAATTCAGCCATGATTCTTTTTTTCAATAATTAATTTTCACTCAAGTTTAGTTCAATTCAATCTAGTTCAGTTCAACAAGAAATAAGATATAGCAAACAAGGCCTTAATTAAGTATTGAGACTCTCTTAAGAGCAAGTCCAACAGGTTTTCTAAATCTTTTTCTAAAGTAGAGAAAAAAAAAGTGATATTTGCTATAAATGTTTCCTTCCAATCCAACAGTTTTGCTATTTTAGAGATTTTAGAGAGAAAATGGAATGTTTTTTCAAAAATTTACTAAAAATAGGAATTCTAATTGAATTCCCATAAATTTCGTTCTCCAAATTTACTCTCTCATTATGCATATATAGAGAATCAAATCTTCTCTCTCATCATTTTTCTATAATAGAGATTGAGATAGCAAATCTGTTGGAGACAAAAAACTCTAAAAATATAGAAAATCTCTATTATAGAGATCCTGTTGGACTTGCTCTAAGCATATTAATTTGTAGATTAGTTCAATTCAATTTAATTTTATTCAGTTCGATTGAATGATAATTTGATGAAAGTCAAGAATAAATTTAGGAGATTAGAGCCTGAGAAATATGAATGGAATCATTACATTATATTTCATTTGAAGTGAACTAAACTGAACTGATTTGATCTGAAATGAAAAAAACCAAGGAGAACGTGTGTGTATATATATATATATATATATATATATGCTCTAACTATTCATATCTACTCTATTAGGCGTCTCGGGGTTCAATCCATGCAGCTATGCATTTGTGGTGGAAGAAGCGGCTTTTCGGTTCACGTCGGATCTTCTTACGGCCGGTATGGACAAGGAATCGAGTGTTCCGGCGGTGGTGGATTGGGTGGTGAATGCTAACGTCACATGCCGACAGGCGCGGAAGGCGAATTATACAGGTCTCGGAAGCTACGCATGCACAACAGAGAACAGTGAGTGTTATGATCCGGTTGGGGCTAATGGATACCGGTGTCGATGCAATGATGGGTTTGAAGGAAACCCGTACCTCCCGGTGGACGGTTGCCAAGGTCCGTGATTCTTCCATTTGTTTAGTCTTTAGTCGGTGCACGATTCGATGATGATGTGTTTGTCGCTTTTTGTCGAAATTTTACCTATTATCTAGTAACTCCGAACGGCCTATTATCTATAGTACTAATTAAGTTATGATTTTTTAAAAGTGTGACTCGCAGAAAATGACTTTAATCAACTCTATATGATGCTCAATTTTTTGTCCTGTTAGCTTGTTCATATAACTCCGCTCAATTGAACTAACCACTCTCAATGGATCTCATTATTGTATAATCATGATTAATATATAAAAGATTAGTCTTAAAAATACATTGAATGATCATGATTAATATGTAAAATGTTTGGATTAATAGTGAGAAGATCAACATTAATTTGTCTCGAGTTTCAATTGAGTCTGGTCTTAGTGGGAGAGCTTTTCATAATTGAAATTTTATATATAATTAAATATTAAACTGCAAACTAATAAGATATAAATGATATATATATATATATATATATATATATATATATCAGCACACTTGCTTGATCCCGATATATTGATAATGTACTATTATTAAATTGTTTGCAGGAGTCGGCAGTGTTTTATTTTTAACTTTTTTGTTGGCCGGCCAAATTAAAACGACATGAATACCAAACAAGGAAGTGTTTTTAGCTTCTAACGTTTGAGTTATATATAGTAAATTAATTAGTTTATGATATGTTGCAGATATTGATGAGTGTGAAACTTCGACTCACAATTGTCCAATGAACAGCATATGTTCGAATACCTTTGGAAGTTACGAATGTAATTGCAAACAAGGTTACCACTTGAAGACAATAAATACCGGTAGAAATGGTACTGAATCTACAGATACATTTTGCCAACTATTGGTCCCAAATAAGAAAAATTATTGGCCCGCTACTGCAGGTTAGCATATCGAGCTGGTCATTAAATTTAACTTTTTATTTGAGTATATATAACTTATTTTAAAAAATTTTAACACAAAATTAGTTTTTTATTCAAATTAATTTATAATTTGCGCAGCTGTAAGTTCTGTGGCTGGCATTTTACTTCTCATGTCTGCCATTTTCACCTCCTGCAAAGTGATAAAGAAGTGGCAAAAGAAAAAGCGGAAAGAGAAGTTCTTCAAGCGAAACGGTGGTCTTTTACTCCAAGGAGAGTTATCCAGCAACGATAAACTTGTCCATAAAATCAAAATATTCAGTGCCAAGGAGTTGAGCAAAGCCAGTGACGGATTCAATCCAAACAGAATTCTCGGCGAAGGAGGGCAGGGGACTGTGTACAAAGGAATGATAACTGATGGAACCATCATAGCTATCAAGAAATCAAAGAGCGTCGATGAAGATCAACTGCAACAGTTCATAAATGAGGTAATCATTCTCTCACAGGTCATACACAAGAATGTGGTAAAACTGTTGGGATGTTGTTTGGAGACTGAAGTACCACTTCTGGTTTACGAGTTTGTACCAAATGGAACTCTTTATAACCTCATTCACCATGGTGATGATGAAGTTGAGCCCCTGACTTGGAACACTAGGCTAAGAATCGCTCGAGAGGTGGCAAGTGCTCTGGCATATCTACACTCGTCTATTTCGACTCCCGTCTTTCACAAAGACATAAAGACTCTAAACATCCTTATGGATGAGAAATTTAGGGCTAAGGTTTCGGATTTTGGAACTTCAAGATCTGTTGAAATCGACAAGACACACTTGACTACCCGTGTACAAGGCACTTTCGGCTACATTGATCCTGAATTCTTCCAGTCCAACCAGTTTACTGATAAAAGCGATGTTTACAGTTTTGGAGTTGTTCTTATAGAGCTATTGACAAGACAGAAGCCAATTTTGGCTAGAAAGGGAGAGAATGATAGTAATATTAGTCTAGTAATAAGGTTCTTGGAATGCATGGAGAATGATTGTCTTAAAATGGTTCTTGATCCTGAAATCACCGAGGGCGTCGAAGAAGAGGTTGTTGTTGTTGCCGGCCTTGCGGCGCGATGTATCCACTTGAACGGAAAAATGCGACCGAGCATGAAGGAATTAGTCATGGAGTTGGAGAATATCAAGAAATCAAAGTTGGATTTCGTACTTCAACAAAAGTATCCCTCAAGTGTAAGCTATTTTGATGAAGATTATGGTGACATGTCCACATTTACGAGTAGGAGCACTCGATCCAAATCACACACCTTCCCTTTATTGTTTGATAGAGTATGATAAAATTTAATCTTAATAAATTTCCCCAACATCAATCAATGTGTATTAGAAAGCGAAAATCACCTACTCAAGGTAGATAGATCTTTTCAGAAGAAATGTAGATTTATGAACTGGATTGGAGAATCTCGGATGGTCAAGTTAAAAACTCTGATGTCTTTGTCTATGCTTCCCCCACGACAAGCAGAAGCGGAGGCACGTTGGAGGGTGATCAAAGCAGTTACAAGAGTAACACCCATGTATGTGTTTCCTTACAGATTTGTTGGACCAGTGGCAGCACTCGATGATGTGGAGTCATCGCTCTAGGAGGTTAAGAGCACGGAAGAAAGCATTGTCACATTGCTAGAGAACTCTCTCCTTTTTTTAGTATTAATAAATTAATAATGTAAGTAGAACAATGTTAGGAAATAAACATGATATGGTCATTGATCTATCACACACTCTTAATTTGTACTCATTTTAGCTCCTAATTGATTTATCAAAACTTGATAATAATAATAATAATAATATGAATAAAATTCAGATCATGAAATAAATCCATTATTTCCTTTAAAAAATTGGTTATTCGACCCTCCTACTCCAACCAATGTTTTTTTTAAAAATCAAAACCAGTGTTATCAGATTTCACATGAACTACACAGTCGTGAAAATGTTTGGCCAAAATTAGGGGTGGCAATAAGCGCATAGGGCTTTTACCTACCCAAACCTACAGGGTTATTACCCTAATATACCCGCCCATTAACTAAATTGGTCATGGGAGGGTTTGGGCTAATTTAGATTTATAGGGCTTAAGGTACCCACAGGGTACCCATTAGCCCTGATAATGGTTACCCACAAAATACTCAAACTGTAGTATTGTAGAATTTTGTCTGTCAAATTTTTTAATTTTTTTTTTGTAATGTAGATTTTATCTGACATTAATAATTGATCAGTTTGATTGGTACTATATGTTAGTTTGAATGGTACTAGGTTGTTTGTTAGGTAACATTTTACGTCAAAAATGAAAATAAAACTTAACAAAATTCAGAAAATGTTACTATTAATGTCATTGTTATGGAGTATAAAATATTTTTAATTGGTACTAGATTTATTTGTTTGATACTAGGTTGTTTGTTTGGTACCATGTTATGTCGAAAATGAAAATAATATTCATCACCCTATTAATAATTGTACCAGTATGGCATATGAAGCATATGTATGATATTCGATTAATACTAGGTTGTTTGATTGGTATTAGGTTGGAGAACATGACCTTAATATTTTAGTTGTATTCATAAATAGTATTAGAATTTTATATATGTGCTATGAAAACAAGAAAAATAACATACTCCCTCCGTCCCAAAGAGATGTATCAAATTTCCCTTTTGGTCCATCCCAAAGAGATTTACACATTTCCCTTTTTGGCAACAAATTATAATATAAATTATTAACTCTCTCACATACTTCACCTACCCTACCATCAACGTCACTGCCACATTAGATTTCCTAAAGATTGTGCCAAAAACAATTGGACACAACAATTTGGGACGGAGGGAGTATTTAAAATTACACATGGGTACCCCATTTAAATCATACTCATTTAGGCTTATTAAGCACATGGGTTAATGCTCGTTTAACCCCTACTCACTCAAGCCCTACCCAAACCCGCCCAAACCCTCCCATTTGAAACCCCTAGTCAAAATTAACATTTTCTCAAACGTAACTATAAACGCATGCACGACGGAAACAAGTAAACTCGATGATGATCATCACTTTTAACTTTTGTAAAACGGGAGAAGAGATAGAAGAACGTCTATTCTATGCATGATGCTAACATATAAAAATTCCCCGCGAAAGATTTTTTATTCTTCGAGTTTGACGTTTTGGTTTGACTAATAGTTTATCCGGGACGGCAAATTCAAAATCGACTAGGTCAAATCCAATAGTCAGTATACCTAATTGATCGACCTGCTAGAAGCTCAATAATTTGTTTTATACTTCCACCAATCCGCATCATTATATGGCTCTGTTTACCAGAGCTTATCTGTAGATCAGTTCAGTTCAGTTCAGTTCAGTTCAGTCCAGTTCAGTTCAGTTCAGTGAAAATGCAATTTGATGAAATTCAGGTTAATTCAGTCATGCTGATTCCATTTTTCAATACATCAATTTTCACTTCAGTTCAGTTCAATTCAGTTCAGTTCAGTTCAATTCAGTTCAGTTCAGTACATCAAGAAATAAGCTCTAGTAAACAGGGCCTATATCATGTTTATGGAAAAATAATATGTCTAATATATAAAGAAACAGATCAAAATAAAATGAAAACCAAGTGGTGCGTATTATTCAGTCTAATCTATGTTTTGTTTGATAATTAAGTTAGTTTTAATATTTAGAAAACATCATGTGGGAAACAAAAGAGTAAAAATATATTATATATCGTTCAAATTATTTTATAAATTACTTTTAATTCATTTTTTATTATTATTAAATTATGAGTTGGTCTCTTGGATGACCGTCACTATATAGTGACCAGATTAAATTGCAAATAGGATATAAGTTAAAAAAAACACGGAGGGACCAATTTGCAATTTCAGAATTTTTTAAAAAATCACGCGCTACAGTGTCAAGCCAGGCGCTACAGTACCGAGCCGCTACAGTGCCGAGTTGCTACAGTACAACATAAAACATGAACACTTTAACTTGAAACATAAACATTTTAACTTGAAACATAAAATATGAACATTTCTTGAAACATAAAACATGAACAGTTTAACTTAAAACATGAATATTTTTTTAAATATGAACATTTTGACTTAAAACATGAACATGAACATTTTAACTTGAAATATAAAACATAAATATTTTAACTTAAAACATAAAACATGGACGTTTTAACGTGAAACATGAACATTTTAACTTGAAAAAAAAAACATAAACATTTTAACTTAAAACATAAAACATGGATATTTTAACGTGAAAAATGAACATAAAAGTACACTGTAGCGAAACACCGTAGCGCGTGATTTTTTTTTTAATTTTTAAAAATTGTAAATTGGTCCCTCCTTGATTTTCTTTATTGCACTATTTATAATTTACTTCTATATTTGCAGTAAAGACCCTGGTCACTATATAGTATAGTGATTAGTGACGGTCACTTCCAAGACTTTTTCTTAAATTATGGTGAGTTTGAACAAGTCTCCGCGCGATAACTTTCTTCTGGTGACGTTGACTATTCCTCAACTTCATCATCTCGTACAAAAAATAAAGAGAGAGGGCATCAAACTTTGCCACAACAATTCCACACCTGAAATCAAACTCATCCATCTATGAATTTTCAAATTCCATCTTTCATCTTCATCCTGATCACACATATATTATGTTCTTCATCTTCATCAGCCAGCTTCCCTATAGCAAAGCCTGGTTGCCAGGACCACTGCGGCAACGTCAGCATCCCATATCCATTCGGAATTCTTAGCGGAGATTGCTTCATGGACGAAGGTTTCTACCTCGAATGTGACAACGTCACGAAGAAACCTTCGATCGGAGCTACAGAAATTGAAAGCATATCATTAATGGACGGTCAGATGCGCATATCGTACGTTATCACTCACGACTGCTACAATCCGGTGACCGGTAACCGCTCCGACAGCTTCAGCCCACAGAACTATCTGTCCATGGTTATGGCCTTAAACCGTACGGCGAATAAGTTCATGGCGATCGGCTGCGACACGTACGCTATGATCAACGGTCTCGGTCTGAACCGAGGTTACACCACAGGATGCATGTCTACGTGTGACTTGAAAGAAGATGTTGTGGACGGTTCTTGCTCCGGCATCGGTTGTTGCAAGACGCCGATAGCCGGCGGGTCCTGGACGCTGTATACAACGTTGAACAGCTTCAAAAACCACAGCCGTGTCTCGGACTTCAATCCTTGTAGCTATGCGTTTGTGGTGGAGGAATCGGCTTTTCGGTTTTCTGCGAATCTTCTTGGCGGGATGGATAAGAATTCGAGTGTCCCTGCTGTGGTGGATTGGGTTGCGGCGTTTAATGTTACGTGTCAACAGGCGCAGCAAAACCAGACGACTTATGCTTGTAAATCGCAGTACAGTGAATGTTATGACCAAGCTGGGGCCGCTGGTTACCGGTGTCGATGCAAGGATGGTTTTGAAGGAAATCCTTTTCTCCCGCTTGATGGCTGCCGAGGTACGTAAAACTATTAATATATCAGGAAAATGTTTTTGAATTGTACAGTAACTTTTTCTTACTCTGCTGCAGATATTGATGAATGTGTAAGTTCGACTCACAATTGTGGGAGCAACAGCGTTTGTGTTAATACCTGGGGAAGTTATAGATGCACTTGCAAACAAGGTTACCACTTGAGAACAATAAATGGTAGAAATGGTACTGATACAGTTTGTCAACCACCGAAAAAGAAAACTTACTGGCCTATTGTTGCAGGTACAGAATTTCTCATTCATTTCCAGAATCCACTTTTTAGTCCTTTTTTCACACTGAAAGTTCTATAACAATTTGACACATTATTGGTTTTGTGCAGCTGTTAGCTCAGTAGCTGGATTTTTACTTCTTCTGGCTGCTATTTTCACCTCATGCATTGTGATGAAGAAGTGGCAAAAGAAAAGGCAGAGAGAGTTCTTCTTCAAGCGAAATGGTGGTCTTTTACTTCAAGGCCAGTTATCAAGCAACGAGAAACTTGTTCACAAAACCAAAATATTCAGTGCTGATGAGTTGAACAAAGCCAGTGATTGGTTCAATCCCAACAGAGTTCTCGGCGAAGGAGGGCAAGGGACGGTGTACAAAGGAATGCTGACCGATGGAACCATTGTAGCCATCAAGAAATCGAAGAGCGTCGATGAAGATCAACTGCAACAGTTTATAAATGAGGTCATCATTCTCTCACAGGTCATACACAAGAATGTGGTAAAACTGTTGGGATGTTGTTTGGAGACACAAGTTCCACTTCTGGTTTATGAGTTCGTACCGAATGGAACTCTTTATAGCCTCATTCACCATGGTGATGATGAAGTTGAGCCCCTAACATGGAGTACTAGGCTAAGAATCGCTCAAGAGGTGGCAAGCGCTCTAGCATATCTCCACTCATCCATCTCGACTCCCATCTTCCACAAGGACATCAAGTCTTTAAATATCCTTATGGACGAGAAATTTAGGGCTAAAGTTTCAGATTTTGGGACTTCGAGGTCTGTTGAAGTCGACAAGACTCACCTGACCACCCGTGTACAAGGGACTTTCGGCTACATTGATCCTGAGTTCTTCCAGACCAACCAGTTCACTGATAAAAGCGATGTTTACAGCTTCGGAGTTGTTCTTATTGAGCTTTTGACAAGACGAAGACCGATTTCATCAAAGAAGGGAGAGATTGATAGTGATTTGGGTTTAGTAGGAAGGTTCTTGGAATGCATGGAGAATGGTTGTCTTAAAAAGGTTATTGACCCTGAAATCATCAATGAGACAACTGGAGAAGAGATCTTTATTGTTGCCAGACTTGCAGGCCGATGTGTCCACTTGAACGGAAGAATGCGGCCTTGTATGAAAGAGTTAGCCACAGAGTTGGAGAACATCAAGAAATCCAAGATGGATACGGTGCTTCAGCAACAGTATTCCCCAAATTTAAGCTTTTATTATGAAGATTTTGGCAACATGTCCACGTTTACTAGTGAGAGCACTCAATCTGAAGCATACACCGCTCCCTTATTGTATGATATAGCCTAACAAAGCTCAATATGAATGCACCATGAACCGGAAACAGTTGTTTCCTGTTTCAGGAAATGTTAATACCGACTCTTCAAGAATGTAAAAAAACACGAAACATTCATAACACTTCTGATAATCAACAAACTAAAGCCAGAGAGTTGCAATATGCATCTCTCAAAACAGCAATCAATATATAGTGAAAAGAAGGGCTTATATTCCATACACAAAATTTTGCCAATTCTCACTCAAGTGACCTAACTACAGTATATTGGTTGATCTAAAGCTGATTTAATATTTTCTTTTTAAATAGCACACAAAGCAAAACATATTTATAAGCACAGTCACACACACATAAAAAGTCCAACGGCTTCCTTCAGTGTCAGCTCCTTGGGGCAATTGCTGCCAATGCATTAGCATGTGCGGGTGAAAGGTTTGACAACAGAGGTTGCATTTGCTGTCCATACAAGGAAATCAAGTGAGAAAAGGCTATCCCTACTGGAGCCTTTGCTTCTGGACTTTCAAGTGGTGATATAGCAACTTGGGAAAAAAGGTTAACCAAATCCGGAACCAAAGATAGTATCTGTAGAGTGGCAAATGACATAATACAGTCAGAGGCGGAAAGCAGTATATTTGATTAGGAAGGGAACAACAGATAATACAGTTTCCATACCTGGGAATTGGATGATAAAACAAGATTGCAAATGCAGCTATATACAGTAAGGGATTCTTCACGATCTTCTTTCAAGGGAAGAGCTTTCAAGAACACAGGTAGAACCTAAGCCCCAAAAAAATCTATGTAAGTACAAACTACCCGGGAGACAAATGACAACCTCCAGAGCGGAAAAGGACACAGATTTTGGAAGTTTACCTGGTTGAGGGGGATAGATTCTGGATGAACCATTATCATCCTAGCCACTGCACCCGCAGCATTATCTCTTACTGCAGCATCTGGCTCTTCATCCCTAAATAATGGATAAAGGCCACGCAAAACATCTCCATAGTATCTAAGGGAAAATGTTAGGGAAAATGAACAGCATGACAACTCTGCATGGCAGTTTATCAAAGGTAAGCAAAGATTATTCAGAACAGGAACTAATTGAAATTCACAAGGATACTTCAAAGCATTCTCTCCCCCATTTTTACACAACTCTCCAGCACAAAATGCAGCATTTCTTCGATTGGTAGCCTCTGATGATGGCAGTTCCTTGAGCACTAAAGGCATCACAACCTGAAATATGTTGCAAATTTAAGTAATTAACACCACATTGGAGAAATCTTGGGCTGGAAAAATAACATGTTTAAAATGTCATAATTACATCAACGTAAGCAGCAATAGGAGCACCGATATCCATTGCAACTTCTGCAAGGCAGGCGACAACCATGGTTCGGTCCGAAGGAGAACGTGTAGCTTTCTACAATGACATCAATTCAAAGGGTTATCAATTTATTATATTTATTAAAAACACACAAATTAGGAAATGCCATACTTAAGACTTACAGCAAATCTCATCAAAGGTTGAAACATCTGAGAAAATATCGGAGCAAAATTAGCACCCATGGCCTTTGCAAATGCCGGAAGGAGATCAGAAACAGCATCCATCAGCACTTCATCGTGTTCAACATCATCAGGCTCATCAACGTCGCTATCAGATTCCAAAAGCTGACATGCAGCCTTTTCTTGGAGTAGAATCACAGTCAGTTCTACAAGCTTAGCCAGATAAGGCTCTACAGCTAAGTAACCAAAGTCTTTGATAATGTCAGCAACACTCGTACATGCTTGAGCAACAACTTCCTTGTCATCATCTTCGGCCATTGTTTTCATGTAAATGTTCATTATAGTGTCAAAGACTTCTTTAATTTTGGCTATCCCTTCATTATGACCTTGGTAGACCAATTGTGTAGCAATCAAAATATATTTTAGGCCAGTGATAGCTTGGAGCCGGACATCTTCATGAAAATAGCTTGAATGTCTTATCATGATCTTGAGTGACTCTTCCAAGTACGGTGCAAAAGCGCCCTTTGAATGTAATGAAAATAACCCAAGAGCTTGAGTTGCTGCTGCCTTTTCATCCAATACGCCAGTTCTTACACTGATGTTACGAACTCTTGGTTCATCATGTGCTTCATCGTCAGATGACACACCTCCAAAACTATTTAAATTATCATCTTCATCAGACTCATCAATATCAACAGCAGATCCATCATCAAGGTTACAGGATGAAATTGCAAGAGGAACAACATGTGGAAGATACTTAGTAAAACCGTCTTCCAAAATTTCAGCAACGTTGCTAAAAAAACCATGAGTGTACTCCCTAAGCTCACTGAAGTCCAACCCAAAACCAGATATTGCTGCTTCAATGAAGGGCGGTAATATTGGTTCCATCCTACTTCGCCCAACAGACATAGCAACAATTCCAACCAACTCAGTAGCCCTTGCTCGTGCTTGGAGATCCTCATCATTTGTAAGCACCATGAAGACTTTCATCATTTCCAGAACCCTTTCAGCAAAAGGAACAAAAGATTCCTCCGCAGCTGCTGCAACTGAACCAATTGCAGACATGCATGTTTCCTGCAGATTCTGTGGACTACTTTGAAGGGCACCAAGTAATTTTCCCATCAAAGGTTCCAAAAAAGGAAGAATTGCATCCCCCATGTTTTCACAGAATGCAGCCAAAGCATAGTAAGATTTTTCCTGCTCGGCAGTAGTAAAAACCATCAGAACACACAAATAAAAGCATAAGAGTTCATTTGATATTGACAAGTAAATACCTTTACTTCATCTGACGTGTCCTCCAGGGCATTCAATATGCAAGGCAAAACCATTTCATAGTGAGATATTATGTCAGGCTGTAAGTGCTCAGCAAATTGACCCAATGCAAACGATGCAGCACCCCTAACCATCTGCTCAGGATCTCTTAGTGCACCCAATACTATGTGAAGAATAGGCTCAAGCTTCTGTTTCATCCACTCCAAACAACCCTCAGAAATGATACCCAATGCTGTAACAGAAGCTTCTCGAAACTTGGGATTGGCATTTTGACAGCTGATGGAAGCAAACTCAAAAACAGGTGGGAAAACAAGCTTGGACAAGCTCAAGGCCATTGTGTCAATAACTTCAGCAGCAGCGCGATCTGGAGCAAGATCATCATCCTCATCTCTGTCAGTTGACTCCGCAAGCAGGGGACACATAATTTGCAGAATTGGTACAACTAGTTTGTACTTTTTCAATGAATTGGGTTTATATTTGGAAAGCCATGATATAATTTGTATTGCCTGAACAAAAAATCACAAATTCTTAGACAGAAAACAAAAGACACACAGAGCACCATGAAAAAAAATACTTTTGTTGCAGCTTACTTTAAATGAGCTAAAAAATTTGTAGTAAAGAGCACAAAAATATAAGAAAAGAAAAGGTATTCCAGCATAATAATGTAGCAAAAAGTAAATTTAAGAATAAATCCAAAATTTAAACCTCCCACACTCGATGGAACTAACCTGATGGCGTGTACTAGGTTCCAAATTTAAACTTGAGCAGACCTCGAGTGAAAATTGTACAATGGATTTCACTGACTCCCCAAGCAATGGCGCTGGAGATTCTATCAGCTCATCAAATATTTCGAAAGCAATTATCGCTGTATCTTCTTCACCTGCTGCAAGGCAATGTCTGGCCACATTTAGAATGCTTGGTATGAAATCTCGGAACTTGACCTAAAATGGGAAAAGTCAAGCAGCACCAGGTTACTATAATGGACAATATACACAATTCTAGATTCTAATCAAGAATGTGAGATTTCTTAGATAGGATTTGATAAGGGCAATGAAATTCATAAAACATAGCCACTTAAACTCACCACATCTGCCTGATCAAATGTGAACTCTAAAAATGAGCCAACGGCCCTGTGAATAAGGTACAATCATCATTTGGTAAGATATCACAAATTATTACCACGGAAAATATCCGAAAATAAATGTACATCAAACATTACTTGAGGGCAGCAACTCGAACTCGGCTACTGGTTTCATCCTGAAGACACTTGAGTAACAGTGTCTGTAGGTCTGAAAAATATGGCTGAAATGAGTTCCCAATCGTCTCTGTCAAGGAGCTAAATAGTATCAAGGCAACCTAGCAACATCAAAAAAAAAATGCAACCAGCCATTAGTCATATGACCAAGATTGATAATATAGAATCTGATCCACCTACAAATATTTCTAAACAGTTTTCCTACAATCCAAGCAATTTAACAGCCATGAATTAGATCGGAAATATGACAGAATGTAGTCAAATTACTTAATGCACTTCTTTTAAGTATAACAGAATATTACATACTTCTCTGTGGTCTTCTTGATTACTCTGGCTCCACTGGAACAGAAAAGGCAACAAGTCAGGCCATTCACCTGACGGCACCGCATACTTTGCAACTATACTCACCACATTTGCACTCGCTTTCCTCACCGGAGGACTGCCAAAACAAGTAACAAATAAAGTTCCAAACTTTGCTAATTGCATACTCTAATTGCACTAGTATAACAAAAGAATTAAACAGGGCAAAACTGAGAGAAAACGGAAAGATTACCTGTGTTCCACCGTGATGCTCTCGATCAAAGACTGCTTCACGAGCTGACGAGTTTGCTGGGGAAGCTTCGCCCAGTGGCCAGTGATCTTCTTGCGGAGCAGCACAGCAGCCAGTTGCCGCACATTTGGAGTCTTGGCAGTGCGGAGATGGTGGACGAGTGCTGGAACAACCTGAGGGTCCTTCGCCAGACGCTTGATTTGGTCCTCCGCTTGCCGCCGGGCATCATTGTCCGGCATCAGGAACTGAATAAGCAGCAGTTCCAGAGACTGCGACATCGCGTAGTGCGTGACTGTGTGAGAAGTTGCGGCGGGGAAAGAGAAACCCTAAAAGGAGGGGTTTTAGGATTTTAAAGGCGCCGCAGCGGCGGAGGGTGGTAAGTAAATTAGTGTGACTGTGGGAACGGCGTAATTTTTGGCAGTTAACAGAATTAACACTTAACAGTAACAGAACTGGGAAAGATTTAAGGCACACATAGGGGGTGTTTGGTGAAGAGCTTTTTGAGGCAAAATTAGCTGTTTGACCAACTCAAAAAGCTAATAAAAGTGTTTGGTGAAGAGATGTTTGGATTAGCTGTTTGGGCCAAAAAGCTAATTTTCAAAACGCTAAAAAAACGAGCGCTTTCAAAAGAGCTGATTGTATTTCTTACCTAAAATGACACTTCTATCCATATTTTACCACATAATTAATGTACTTATTTTATTTTTTTCCATTTCTAAGGCCCTGTTTACTAGAGCTTATTTCTTGATGTACTGAACTGAACTGAATTGAATTGAACTGAACTGAACTGAATTGAACTGAATTGAACTGAACTGAACTGAAGTGAAAATTGATGTATTGAAAAATGGAATCAGCATGACTGAATTAACCTGAATTTCATCAAATTACATTTTCACTGAACTGAACTGAACTGAACTGAATTGAACTGAACTGAACTGATCTACAGATAAGCTCTGGTAAACAGGGCCTAAGTCGATCAGACCTTTTAATTTAACTTCATCGTTGATTTCTTCTACTTTAGAAATCATTTTATACGTGTATCAAATATTTTGATAATCAATTAGTTAGATATTTTATACGTGTATCAAATATTTTGATAATTAATTAGTCAGATATTTTATACGTACGTTAGTATAACATATATTTATTATTGATTATTATTTAATATAATTTTAATTCAAAATGTTGGTTGTATGTTAATTAATAATTTAAAATTAATGTTAAATACTAATTTTTTTAAAAAAATGGAAAAAAATAACTTAACTTATAGCATGACATTTAACAATTGTTTACTTATTTGAATATTTCAAATTGTCATAAATGATGTTAATATTTGACCTATAATTATAATTTTTTATAATATAAAATAGTCATAACTAATTTTTTTATAGTTGATAAAATTTTTATAAATCAATATTACATATAAGTGATCAAGCAAAATGTGTTATGTCCTTTAATGTCATTTTACTTGGTTGATTAAAAAAACCACTATCATCTATCAGCTAATTCTACCAAACACTTTAATGCAATCAGCTAATGCAATCAGCTAGTCAAAACAGCTAATACAATCAGTTAGTCAAATCAGCTGATGCAATCAGCTAACAGCTATCAGCTAATCACCAAACACCCCCATAGTGTGCCACGGTGTTTTAGATGGAATTTTCAATTTATTTATTTCAATCTAATTTAATTCAGGCTAATTTAGTATCCATAATAAGAAGTTAAACTAAAGTGCGAAGGCGGATGCGGTAACACTAGGCCCTATTGTGTTCCAAAAAAAAACATTAGGCCCTATTTGACACAACTTTTGTGCATGTCAGTTCCTTTCCGTGAAAATGTAATTTGATAAAATTCAGGTTAATTTAGTCATAATGATTCTTTTTTTAATACTTTAATTTTCACTTCAGTTTAGTTCAATTCAGTTTAATTTAGCAACAAATAAGCTCTAGCAAATATGGGCGTATAAATAAGTATAAGGTAATATGGATTAAATGTAAGTACATTATTCTAGATGTAAGACTTTGTTTGCTAGAGCTTATTTCTTGCTAAACTGAACTGAACTGAAAAAAAAATTAATATATTTAAATGAACTAAACTAAACTAAACTGAAAAAATATAAATACATTTATCTAAACTGAAAAATTAAATATACTGAACTAAATTGAACTAAAAAAATAATATAAATATATTTAACTAAACGAAACTGATCTACAGCAAAACTCTAGTAAACAGGGTCTAAATAAAATATTTTTGGGATTAAAAGTTAAGCTAAATCTATTTCCCTAATTGTTCTTCAATCTTGTTTCACCTTATAGTAAAGGCACATGCCACAAGCACGTCGTTGTCGAAACCAAAGCTCTAAACTTCACTAGGTCAACATCCAAACATGAATACTGAAAATCACATCTTAATCGCCGTTGTACCATGTCATCACGACATCGATTCAAACCTCAATGTCGGCAGTCACAACCTCAATGCTGGTGACCCGGCCCTAACCTTACCATCGGCGACATCATTATTGCAACTTCATCACCAACGACAAAAACTTCATTGTCAGTAGTCTTGCTCATTGGTGGCCCTTATCGTGTTCGTGTACAAAGCGAGAACTAGCGCAATCCACTTAGCGACAACGATATTAAAGAGCAAGAATGAAGTGATCTACTCATCATCGACGATCAACAAAGACGATATGTGCAACATTGGTTGTCACAACCGGAGAAAAAGGAATAGTGACCAAATCATCGGAGAAGACAAAAAATGAAGGGCTTTAGATTTCTGGTTGTTAATGTAATGTCAAGAATTATAATTTTTAAACTCAAAACTTATATAAATGAGGTTTGTCAAATCCCTACATTACCTTGTGTCTGACTCAAACGAAATTTTATCGATTCAGTTTTTATATGTTTGATAAAATCAATATAACGTATGACTGAATGCTAAAGTCGATTTTTGATTAACTGTTTGAAAATATCAATTAAGATACAAGATTCATTTCTTGACCCCAACATATGCTGAAACGTATAGATTTGGTCTCAACAAATATTAATTCAACATTCTAGCCTCACTACTTTAAAAGTGATAATTTTTGGCCGTTTAACTAACACAGTGTAGGTTTTGGATTCATTTGAATAATATTCACTATTTATTATGGATAAAATAGTAAATTCAAAATTTTGGAAACTCTGCTAGAATTATTTCAAAATTTGAAACTCTGAAAATTATATCAACTCTGCCAGAATTTGGAGGTGTCAAAATAAATAATAAAAAGTTTTAAAATAATAAAACGTTTTTTATGGCCTATAATATATCCAAAATGAGAGTTTTGGTCCTCAAATAAAAAGTATAGCGTATTTGGACCCCGTAATTTTAAAATAAGTGTTTTGTGGTCCGGTGCTATTCCGTTATGATCTCCGTAATCTATCATGGGCATTCTAGTAGTTTCAATATTTTATAATTATAAACATTAAAAAAATTAAATTAAAACTACATCTCCAAAATAGAAAGCGTGGTAAATAGAAAGGGGAGTACCTATAAGTCGCATTGCAGTTAGGATCCAAATTTCAACGACTTGCAGTGACGTGAGGGAAGAAGAAACAGCATAGGAAGAAGCAAAGAAATTAAACAATCCTCGATCGAACCAGACACAAACACACTCAATAGCATCCGAGGAAATTTCCCCTTCAATTGCCCCAGGACGATTCTGAATAGCGCCCTTGTCCTACTCGGAGTACAAGTATTTTTTTGGCTTTTGTATTCCCACTACAGTTAAAGAGAGCTCGAGAAACCACTAACTGGTGGTCACTTGCAGCACTCGACTGTGAAGTTGAAGAGGGAGGGAAGGAAAAGCCATGGAGGACAAACGGACGGCGTTGATATGGGTAGTAGCTACCCTGTCTTTCATCGTTCTAATGGTTGTTACTCCCAAAATTCCTCAGTCCGAAGACTATCATAATTTTGCTGATCAGCGTGTTTACTTCGGTAATTTTGATCTTGTTCCTTTTCTATAGTGATTAGCTTTTCTGGGTTTTTGATCAATTTTGTTGTGGTAGGATTTTCTAGGGTCCTGGTGTTTATATGAATTTTTCCCTTTTGTTGTTTATGCTAATCCTGCGGAAAGAATGCTCTTTTCTTGATCGTTTCCATATAAATTGTGGCTTTGCTGATTTGTGGTTGACTTTAAGGTTTATGGTTGCATATAGAGCATCACAAAGCATTAATTGAAAGAAGAAGAGTCTTTCTTTCTTAGGTTATTTATGAAATGACTCAGTGATACATGATCCATACAGTAGTTGACATTAGATTCTGAAAGATTGTTTTATGGAGAATCAGAGATTGGTTTGCTTCTGATGATTAACTTCATTACTTCATTTATCCTGTATTGCTGTGTGGTTGATGGATCATGGATGTTCTGGCAGGTATACCGAACACACTCAATGTGGTATCGAATTTCCCTTTTCTGATTGTTGGAATAGTCGGGCTTGTGATGTGCTATTACCAGAATAATTTCAGGCTGAGGTATAAAATGCTTGTACTTGGGTTTTAACTGTCGCAAGGTTCTTTCCATTTTGTTCTCTTGACTGAATGTGTGATGCTCTTGACATGGTTTGCCAAAAGCACCCAGGGAGAAAAATTGGGCTGGACATGCTTCTTCGTTGGTGTTGCAGCTGTTGCTTTTGGGTCAACTTACTACCATCTCCAACCGAATGATGCTACCCTTGTGTGGGACCGTTTGCCTGTGAGTTAGCTTCATTTTATCTTCCCTATCGGCTATCATGTGGAGGAATGATTTTTTTTCATGTATAGCTAAAACTGTGGTTTTGACTTGGTCTATGTAATGGGCTCAGATGACCATCGCATTCACGTCAATTGTTGCCATCTTCATCATTGAGCGAGTGGATGAGAGAACCGGAACACTAGCCATGTTTCCCCTTCTTGCAACTGGCGTCATAAGCATTTTCTATTGGGAGTAAGCAGCCTCTTCTTGTTGTTATGTTAAAACTTACTACTACCTTGAAATAAGAACCTTTTGCTGGGGAGACCAAATATTGTTTGACTTTATAAGCATTTCTGGTCCAAGTTGTAATGTTGCTGAACTGAATTCTTCTGCAGGCATTTCAATGATCTCCGACCCTATGCGTTGGTTCAGTTTGTTCCTTGCATAGCCATCCCTCTAATGACTATCCTGTTGCCTGCGATGTATACCCATTCCATGTATTGGTTATGGGCTGCAGGTTGGGCATAATTCCTTTCAAGTTGAATGTTTCACAGATTTCTGAATTATAACTAAGGTATTTGTTATATCCTGCTTAATTTTTTACTGCACAATCCTACAGGATTTTACCTTTTAGCTAAGGTTGCAGAAGCAGCCGATGAACCGATATATAACTTGACTCAGCAAACTGTTAGCGGACACACTGTTAAGCATCTACTCGCAGCAATGGTCCCTGTCTTCTTGACACTAATGCTCATGAAAAGGGTTATTGAAGTTGAGAGGTAAAGTCGAATTTTCTACCTTAAACAAACATCATTTTGTCATTTATCCTTTTATGGTATTACTGCATTTACTAACCTTAGTAACTATTCACATATTCCCTTTTTATTATCCTTGAACTTCTTCCATGTAATTTCCATGCAGACGCAGCATGTTTCAGGTGTGGCGGATCACCTGGAGTAGTACTAGGGTCAAAGGAAACGGTCCTGAACTGGAAAATCGCTCGTATACCTATACTTGTGTTGAAAATGACGGTTAGATGTTTCTGATGGTCTGTCTCTGATTTCTGGGAAAAGGACTCTGCTCTCATAATCTAACGTAAAAGGAGAAGTTCGTGTTTGTGCACACAGAAGCTTGCAATAGCTTAGAAAATGTAGTTTAGAATTCCCTTCATCTGTTTATAAACTATACTCGCAGTTGGTGTTGCAATGTGTATGTTCAACTGTGGATATGAATCAGCCCTGTATCAGTTTGTTATATCTGATCACATTAGCTACGTAAGGAAAAGGATCTATGAATTAATTACACCAGAAAGACCAACTTCTTTGATTACAAAACAATGTTATTTACAAAGCCTATGAAATGTAAGGATGCATCATTCGGTTCAAATATATGGACAGAAAGTGAAGATTCTTTCCGATCACATTTGGCTATTGAACTATCAAATGATGAGGGTATTGTTAAACACCGCACTGTATTTTACTGAAATACTCCCTGTATTTTAAGTATTATTTAATTATATCTAAAAATAACATGATGTTGAAAAATCAAGAAATATATTTATATCGTGTTTAATTTTGTGCAACTATAGAATAATTTTGGTTAAAAAAATAGAACAAAAATAATCATTTTAGAGTGTATTTACAGTATTTCAGGGCGTGGTATAGCAATTCAGGATGATAATGGTAAGTTGAAGCAACTCATCTGGATTTCAGTCTTTTTCTTCGTTTGCCGCACAAAACCGTCAAGTTCACGTTGGAACTAAGAATTATCTGTATTTGTTAAATAATCTTCGACTGAATGAACAAATGGGGTGGTGGCGCAGTTGGCTAGCGCGTAGGTCTCATAGCTTCTGAGTAATCCTGAGGTCGAGAGTTCGAGCCTCTCTCACCCCATTTCCCTTTTTCGTTTTTGATGCGACCCATTTCCCTTTTTCGTTTTTGATGCGACCCATTTCCCTTTCGAAAGCAGTGCATTTTCACTCTTTTTGTACACTAGCCAATTTCTCTATTTTTCTTTTTTTACTCACCAAAGAATCAACTAGAAATGTAAAAACGTTAGATGTGCAGATTGACTTGCATTTTGCCGTCGTCAATGTTTGATATGCCAGTGTAAACTGGCGCAAACAGTAAGTGATAATCCGCTCGAGACCTTCCTGATATATTGCCATGGCTGATTCCGCTCGAGACCTTCCTCTAGATCTCATCGAAGAAGTGTTAATCCGTCTTCCGGCCGAATCAATTGGCCGATCCAGATGTGTTTCAAAGCCATGGCGTTCTCTTCTATCAAGCCCTAAATTTATCAAATCCCACTTCAACCTCCACATCCATGGCGGCGGTGCTACAAACATCCTCGTCGGAGTTAACTCCGAACACCACCGGCATTTCTTCACCTTCACTACCGACGGCGGCGATGCAAGAGCGGTAACTTCTCCTCTGTTAAATGTACCCAATTGGTTCATCCTAAATGTGTGCCATGGTTTTGCTCTCCTTGCGCTTGAAAGTAGAAACAGAATGCTTGTGATCAATCCCCTTACTTTAGAGGGTCTGGAAGTAGTGGATTCCACACCCCATTCAGACTCTATGGTATACCATTACCGTCTGGGCTATGATAGTTTGGGTGATGATTTTAAAATAGTCAGACTTTCGTATTCCTCTGCCTGCATTAAGGAATCAGCTGTCACATTTGTAGATGTATATAGCTTGAAAATGAAATCTTGGATGAGACTCAATTCTCTGTATGGTCATGTTTTCCTCTATTTTTCTTCGGGAGCATTCGTTAATGGCTGCTTCCATTGGGTGGCTTTTGATGTAAAAGAAGGCTCTTATGTTATAATTGCTTTCGATTTGGCGCGAGAGGAATTCCATGAAGTCCCATCCTTTAAAAATTTGAATTGCCTCTGTGAGGCTGTTGTTTTGGGAGGATGCCTTGCCGTAATAATTAATATGCAGGATCAGTTGCTTTTTTGAAGTTTGGGTGATGGAAGAATATGGTGTTCAAAATTCTTGGAGAAGAGTCACGGCAAATCCTGGTCAGATTCGTGAAGTTGTTTGCCTTTCAAGGGAGGGTGAGATTGTTTTTGCTAATATGAGCAAGCAATTGGTTACCTATAATCCGGCAACAAGCATCTGGAGGATTATCAATGTTAATGGCATTCCAGAGTACCTTCTAGCGGATGCACTAGCGTGGACCTTTACGAAGTGTCTTCTGTCACCGAATCACATATCCGACTGAAGAATGGATTCTCAGGTATTGATTGTGTAGGCAATGTATTATTGAAATTTCGATGATTTCTCTCCTCTTCCATCCTTGAAATTTATTTAGTTATCCTCGATTTTTTTTGCCTATGAAAAGGAATTTCATTGCTAGTGATTGTATGGAAAATATGAGCATGGAGAAGAGGTAAAGAAAGAAGAAGCAAGTAGAATTACCATATCCAACCCATTGTTATGCATAATCTTATACAGAAAGGCAAGAAAAGATAAAGCCTAAAGAAATCAAAATGGCGAATTTCACCTTCTCAATCTAAAAAATCTGTCAGATTTTGCTTTAACTGAGGCTCAGCCTACCAGTAATCGCCGCAAGAACAGGCTCCATTTCTAAAATGATGAAACCTGTTCACATCCCTCACCACGATTTCCCGCCTATAAATCTCAGAAATGAACTTCATAGCCGTGTGACAGTCTCCGCAGATCCTCAGATTCTTCGTGACACGAAGAACCGTATCCGGGCTTGTATTCAGCAGACCAAACGCCACAGCCAGCTTCTCACTGTGTGTATTCAGGCTCTGCTCCTTCTCTTCCTGACAAACATCATGCAAGGCAAAACTAGTGTCTGGGATATAACCAGCTGCCTTGATTCTCTCGGGCAATTCTTCCAAAAGAGCGTAAATTTCCTTCATCTGTGGATGAGATGAATCGCCGCCAACAAACATATGTGACTTTCCGTTCACTTCCGTCCAACTGCAACCGGGAGTCTTCTTCACGCCACCGGTTTTCAGCTGAGCTCTCAAATCCCTCACTTGGTCCCACATCCCGGCTTCTGCGTACATATTTGATAGCATCACATAATTTCCAGCATTCAAAGGCTCCAGGATAAACAGCTTCCTAGCTGCTAATTCTGCAATCTCAAGGTTTCTGTGTTTTCGGCTAGCAGCTAGCAAGGATCCCCAGACACTCGGTCCAGCCAACATCGGCATCTGAGTAACGAGACTATACGCGTCCATTAATCGGCCAGCACGTCCCAGAAGGTCCACCACACAAGCGTAATTATCATGAGTTGGTTCGACACAAAACCTTGTTCTCATACTGTAGAAGTAGTCCAAACCAGCGTCCACAAAGCCAGAATGGCTGCAAACTGATAACAGTCCTGTGAATGTGATAGCATCAGGCCGAATCCCAGCCTGAATCATTGACTCAAAGGAGGAAATGGCTTCATTAACGCATCCGTGAGATGCATAGCCGGTGATCATAGCGTTCCATGCCACTAAACCACGGTCACTCGGCCTCATTCCATCGAAACAGACACGAGCCTCAGCCAAGCTGCCGCATTTAGAATACATGGTGATAAGAGTATTCTGCACAGAGCCATCTACATCCAAACCCTTCTCCTGAGCATATCTATGGATCCATCTTCCTCGCTCTAACGCAGCAGAATGCGCACAAGCAGGCAAAACGCTCATAATGGTTACCCAATTGGGCTTCACCTCAGCATCCTTAACCAACATTTCATCAAACAAGCTTAGTGCTTTATCAGCGAAGCCATTCTGTGTGTAACCCGAGATCATGGAAGTCCAGGACACAATACTCCGATCGTCCATCTTTCTGAAAAGCTCTTCTGCATGTTCCACCAGACCTTCTTTCATATACCCAGCGATCAGAGCATTCCAAGAACTTACGTGCATTTCTGCATTTCACCACATTTCACATACATATCGATCAGGGACGTCCCGACATAGATATCCATGTCCAAACCGCTCCTCAAGCTTATCCCGTGGACGGAATTTCCCAAATCCTTGCATGATAATTCCGAGCAGGCCTTCAACACGAACGGGAAGGTAAAGTAATCGCCGGAGACGCTGAGAGAATGCATCCGGCGATATATTCCGATGCTATTGAAGTACTCCCTGTTTACGGTGAACGCACGGATCATTGCGTTAAACAGGAGTTTCGAAGGGAGGGCGACGGCGTTGAAGACGCGGTAGGCGGAGACTACGTCACCGGAGCTGCCATACATTGCGACCATTTTAGCGGCGATGAACGAAATGGGCTCCCTCCCCCGGAGGACCATGTGGGCGTGTAGTTGCTGGCCTAACTTGTGGTGGTTTTGGCCGGTGAGGGATTCGAAAATGGAGGCGTACACCTCCGGCAGAGACGGCGGCGGAGGTTGACGGATGAGCTGTTGCAAGAGGTCGTTCAGCACCGCTCGTTGCGGAGGGGAAGGCGACGGTATTAATTTCATGGTCTCTGTTGTTCAGAGTCTTCTTGAACTGAAAATATTATTCCGGCCGGAAGCGTAGCGGCGTAAGGGGTTTTAGGCCGGGGAATTTTTCCCAGTTTCACTTGGCGTTTAGCCGGTTATTAAAAATCAAGGGTCTCATCTGAGTTTTAGTAAAATCACGAATTATCTTTCAGTTTTGGGAGAATCACATATTGATCCCATAAGTCTATAACCTTATACATTAATCCTATTCTTCTAATTTACACTTAATTATTTCAAATTTTCGGCATGATTGTAATGTTTTTTTTGAAGCGTAAAATTCATTCATTTCAAGGTCCCGGATAACGTCCGGAATCGTTTGACATAAAAGACGGTGGGGAGTACCACACGTAAGAATCAGAATCACCCGACTTAGCAAAAGCCGCCAAGGAGTGAGCAACATAATTTTCATCTCTAACCACCCAGAAGATCCTGGAGAAAGAGGAAGATGCAACCAAACTTCTTATGTTATCAATCGTGGAACGACACTGTAGAAGTGGTGGTACCTCACTCTTCACCATATCTATCACATTAAGTGCATCTCCAATAACCGCAGCACCACGAAGATTCAAGTCATTAGCCAACTTCACTGCTTCTTCCAACGCCAAAGCCTTAGCCAGTGATGGGTCGAGAACATTAGAAATCTTCTTTGCCATAGCCCGGACAAAGGTTCCCCTACAGTCATAAACAACAATTCCCAGGCTTGCATGTCCCGGTGCTAAACCCGCATCAAAGTAAACTCGTGGGACACCCTCCGGCGGCTTGAGTAAATATCGTGGCAGCAGTGCAGATGAGAGAGAATGAAGTGCACTGTTTGAAGATTTAAAAGAGTCCAGAGAGTGAATCACCGAAGCCGCCAAATCCCTTGCATTCCTTCTTTCTCCCTGGAATATGATTCGGTTTCGTTGTGCCCAAATTGCATCGCACAACATAGAAACCAACTCACAGACATCAGCCTCATTCCCTTTAATCAACGAGCGAAACCACACATCACCACGGACGTTCTGATGCTGAATTACGGACTGCCATAACCCTGCAAACTGCCAAACCTCTCGAGCAAACGAACAGTGAAAAAACAAATGGCTGGAGGAATCATTTGCCTCCGGACAGAATGGGCATGAAGGAGAGACCGCCATCGTTCTGTATCTCAAATTTGCACCAGTAGCTAAAGTATCCGTAGACATCCTCCAAGCAAAATGTAAGACACGGCTTGGCACCCGGATCGACCACAGCCTTTTCCAATAAATCTGATTTTCATGAATCCTCCCCGCGACAACATTATGGTGATGTCCTGTATTAGGGGATTCGACGGCAAAATGATAAGCCGATTTTACAGAGAACACTCCAGAGCCGTTTGCATGCCACGCCCACCTATCAGCTCCACCCAAACCACGCAATGGAATCTTCCTGATTGCCTCAACATCCGCCGGCGTAAAAAACTCCTCCAAAAGCGCCAAATTCCACCAGGAAGTATGGTGATCAATTAACTGTGAAACCTTAGATAAATGGGGAGGAATAGTGCTTTCCTGTTGAATGTAAAAATCTCCAGCTCTGGGCAGCCAAGGATCGTGACATATACTCGTATTTTCTCCAGAACTGATCGATTTCCTGCAGCCAAGCCGTAACAACTCAACCCCCTCCTGAATGCTCCTCCATGCATGAGAATAACCTGAACCAGAAATGGTGCTAAATAAATCCGAATTCGGGAAGTATTTATTCTTATAAACTCGAGCAAGAAGCGAATGCGGCTGAGTTAGCATTCTCCACGCCTGCTTAGCCAACAGAGCCACATTGAAAGCATCCAAATCTCGAAACCCGATACCGCCATTAGCCTTTGACCTAGCTATCTTCGGCCAAGAAGCCCAATGAATCTTCCTCTCCGTCTCACAACTACCCCACCAGAAATTTGTAATCAAGCTCTTGATTTCTGTTATTAGAGTGTCCGGAAGTCTGAAACAACTCATAGCATAACTTGGAATAGCCTGCAATACCGATTTAATTAATATCTCTTTCCCAGCTTTAGAAATGTACCTCTCTGTCCAGCCATCAATCCTGCTTCTGATTTGGTCCTTCAGGATCTGAAACATCTCACATTTTCTCCTGCCAATAACTGACGGAAGGCCAAGGTACTTCCCATGTGAAGGTACTTCTGGAATCCTCATAACTGCACAAATTTGTGATCTCAACAACAAAGGCGTATTCCGGCATGATTGTAATGTAACTGGTAACAAATAGTAAATTCTTGGTGGTTAGATCAAATTCTCTTGAACTTATTTGTAAATTAGTTCTTTTAAATATTTTGTAAATAAGTTCAATTTAATTTATGTTAATAAAATTATAATTTGATGCAATTTATGTTTATTCACACACCTCTTTTTTTCAATACTTAAATTTCACTTTAATTTTAGTTCAATACATTTATTCAATTCAACTATTTAGATAACATGATTTGTGAATCTATTTAGGGGATTAAGGAATTTGGAAAGGAACCAATTCTTGAGTAAAAAATGAACAATTGCTTACAAGATGATTTCTTGACTCTTAAGAAACATAAAATGAAACAACAATATTACCATAGTATCTTCTAATCTAATCTAATCTAATCTAATCTAATATCTAAAATCTATCGTCAAAACAAAAATTCTAAAATCTAATATAATGTTACTAATACGGTATGAAGAATATCTTTACTGAATTGAAATTTCAACAAAAGCATCCACAACAAAACATAGAATGCTGGGCTCTACTCCATCTGAAGATGTGGAGACTCCATTTTACCGACTTGAAACTGATAATGAAACTGATCGGGAACCGAAGATTCCACCCACTGCTGTTCTGCTTGTGGCGCCATTGCCGGATAACTGAAGCCCCACGCGCCGGCACCACCATCAACGCCGCCGCCGTACAGCGACTGCAGCACATACTGAGGCTGAAAAACCGTGGAAGTGGTGGTAGCGTACGTCACCGACTGAGGAAACTGCTCGGATATGGCACCATTATCATAATACATCGTATTCTGATACGCCTGAGGTAATTGATTCTGCATGGCATGATTATCATTCATCAAAGGTAGCAAATCCATCGAGTTGTTAGCAAAATTGGTCGCTGATGAAGCCTGGATGTCATACATCCTCTGCCTCAACGCTTGGATTTTGGCGTCGAGAAGTCCGGCGAGCTCTCTCCTGCTTTCCTCCGGCAGATTCTGATAAATTTCGCCGGAAGTTGGGTACCTCACTTTCCGGACCCTAGCGATTTCCTCCTTCTTCGTCTTAATCCATTGCTGAATGCAGTCGGAAACAGTGGTGCTTTTGCATCTCTTCTGATCGTTACTGTCTCTCGCCGCCCTGTAGGACTCGATCACGGCGCGCGTCTTTGCGGTGTCGTCTTCCGGCGGCCAGGTTTCGGTGGCGCCGCTGTCACCTTCCGCCGGTACCATGATCATGCACAGATCAACGTTGCAGAGGATGGCTAATTCCATGGCCTTCTTCTTCAAACTTGCGCCTCTTTTCCTGTACATGTTTTCCCTGGCTCTCTTGCTTTCTATCAGCTTCATTGATGCTACTGCGCGACCCATCTGTGCAAGAACATGGCAGAAAAGTACTCATTATAAGTGTGGCCATTATCTGCACTTCAGTTCAGCGGTATTTAAATTTGACTCAAAAACGAAACAATCCCATTATAATCAGAAACAGTTTATATATAGATCAGAAGCTACCATTATAGTTAAACAAGTACATGCAGCTTCCAAAACAAACCGAAACCATAATTAGATAAACAGAAGAGACAAAAGAGGAAGAAATTCAGCTAACCTTTGTTTGCTCAAGTTTTTTTCCAAAGTGGTGATTAATGAATGAATGCGAGTATGGTTTTGTGTGAACGATGAATGAACAAGAATATGGTAAATTTATGGGTTTGTCTGAATGAATTTCTATATTTATAGAGTTGAGGAAGGGAATATACAATTATGGAAACGAAATCTGCAAATTAGAGTGGAATAGGAAATTTGGCAATCAGCATTTAATGCAGCAGATTATTTATATTCTCAGTCCTTGTAATTTTAGGAATTTCATAAGAAACTTTGATTAGTGTTTGTACATTCTCTTTGGTGTACGGAAGAAATTAAGAGAGCAGATTTGTTTATGAGACAATCAGATGAATTAAAAAACCATTGATAAAAGTTGATAGCCCATAAATTTTGCCTTTTATAACCCATTGATTAACCCTTATCAACACTTTTCAAGAAAAAAAAAATACTCTTCTCAACTAAGACCTGTTTGCTAGAGTTTAATTCTTGCTGAACCAATCTTATTTGAATTGAACTTAATTATATTAAACTAGAATAATTTTGAAATTTATCATATATCATTGTAATCTTTAGTAAAAAAAGTAACTTTTAGTAATAAATTATTAAACTGAACTGAAAATTATAAATATATTTATTTGAAACGGAAAAATATATATTTAAATATATTTAACTAAGATAAATTGAAATAAATCTTTAAACTATATGGGTATGGGACATGGATGCATGAGTTAAAAAAAACAGGGTAATTAAGCTTCAAAATTCTAATCCTAAATTAAATAGGTTAAGTCCCAAACACACTATTTTATATAATAAACTATAGCGAAGACCCCTAACCTCAAAAACACATTACAAAAAAACAAGTGGTAAAAAATGGAACTTCATGAATGTTTTGAGTCTTTTGACATATTCATTAGTAATTACTATTCCCAGCCGAATATGAAGCAGCAACGTACAAAAGAAAACACAAGAATTTATATAGAAGATACGATGCCCATTGAAATCACGGAGAACATTCTGAGTAGGCTTCCGGCAAGAAAGGTCGGGGAATTTTGAACAGTGTGCAAAGGTTGGAAGGAGTTAACCTCAACGAAACACTTTACAGACATGCACATTAAGCATTGGTACAATCATGAGTATCCCTATCAAGTACTTAATTACCTCGTCAACGACTTCATTCAACCTGGTTAATTCTTCGGCAAGTGCATCAAAATCGTATTCGCTAACCGATGCGAGAATTCTGAGAGGCTGCAATGCTCAAGATAAACTTTCATTCTCGGCGCTTGGATTTCTCGTGTTCAACACATCAATTCTGAACCCTGTTACTCGTCAGAAAGTTAAATCTATTCCCATATAAAGATGATGCTAGACTGGATTTGGACGGCCAAGTTTAAGCGATTTTCTTTCATCCAAAAAAGATCCAAGGAATATGTCTTCTCTGGGGTCAGAAACATCGTTGCTGCCCGAAAACCACTGAGTTTCAGCCGCTGAATCTAAAATCCACCGTGAAATCAGCTGAGAATTCTCGGTGGAGAAGTATCATTCCCAGGCTGCACAGATACACCCCAAGGCGGCGCCAGGGTAGTGGAAAAGTTTTTCCACCTGTGATCCACAACAATGTTCTTTACTGGATGATCGATTTATGAAAAGTCGAGAGTGTTTACTATAACAACAATGCTCCAGGTGATTTTTGTTGTGAAGAGGCCATGCATATTGGCGTTTGATGTGCAGAGGAGTTTCAGAAGCTTCCTCATCCGGGCCACAGAAAAACATGGAAGGATGCATTTGCTGAGTACAAAAGGAAGGATGCATTTGCTGAGTACAAAAGGTGAGAATATTTCAGTGATTGAGTTTTGCAAGACAACCTCGCACGTCAATATATGGGAATCAGTAAAGTGGATCATGAAGCACAGAATTAGGGCATTTTTTGGAGTCTTTGATGAATATACAGTCTTTGGAATGATGGATGAAGAAAGGGTGTTACTACAAGGATGTAATCCTGGAAGAGTGTCAAGATTATACCTTCTGAACCTGAAAACGGCTACTGTGGAAGCCTTGGAAGGTAATAATAATGATTTTGTGTGTGCTCATGTGCCTACCTTTACCACCATGAATAGCAATGGAGGAGAAGTGGAGGTGAGGGTTCCTAGCGACATTCAAGATTTGTATACCTTTGACAATGTTATGTATTGATCAAACCATAGTACATTTCTATAGACTATCTAGTATTATGTTTGGAGATCATCATTTTTCTGTTAGCTGTTAGTTAGCAGATTTTTATATGTTACTTATATGTTATTATTTGTAGGATATTTGTTATTTGAGATTGCTCATTATTAATATATATAAATTTTTTTTTTTTTTAAAAGTAAAATATCCACATTAAGGGTGTGTAAATTAACTGGATTTCTCATTGCAGGTACGTTTTTCTTATGCATGTTCACATTTTGACTAAAATACCCTTAAATGCACTCTTGCATTTTTGTTAGCATTTTTAGTCTTAAAAATATTAAGGATATTCTTGTAAAAATTTGGACCTGCATAAAAAAAACGTACATGCATATGGAGCAACCCCTAAATTAATGTTGCCGCTAATATATGCCGTTAATAATGACGCCGTTAATACTATACAAATATACATGATCTAGAGAGATATCACCCAAATTGACATTATGTTCGAGGCATTCAACTCCAGACCAATCCACACAGTCGACCAAGTCATCTAGAATCTAGATGATAATAAAAACCCACGAAATAATCCCATTTACCAGTATAAACTAAAAAAAATCTTAATTATATTTCCACTTTAAGATATGTTTGACAGAATGTACTGAGTTTAGACTAAAAGGTAATTATGAATATACTGATGGAATCAATTAGAAAATTCAAAACAAGTGTCAATTAATTCCTAATCCAAGATCAAACAGTACGAGTTTCCAATTCTAATCCTAAATCAAACAGCACATAAGTTTCAAATTCTAATTCCTAAAGCAAACACAACAAGTCCCAAGCACTCTATATGATGTACTCTAACACGATGACCCTGACCTTCAAAAATCAAAACACATAACAAGAAATAAATTCTCACGATATGGGTCCGTCATCAAGAGAACTGCATGAAAGTACGGATTCACCCCCACCGGAAAACACGACAATTTATATAGATATGGTGCCTAGCGATGCCCTTTTGAACATTCTAAGCAGGCTTCCGGCAAGGAAGGTCGGGAAATTCCGAACTGTGTGCAAAGATTGGAAGGAGTTAACCTCAACGAAACACTTTCTTGACATGCACACGAAGCATTGGTACAATAATGAGTATCCCTGTGAAGTACTTACCTCGTCCCTACATTCATTTGAGGTAAAAAATTCGCCAAGAGCACCAAGATCATATTCTCTAACGGATAAGAGAATTTTGAGAGGCTATGATGCTCAAGATAAACTTTCATTCTCCACACTCAGATTTCTTGTGTTTAACGGAGATCAGAATTGCGCATCAATTCTGAACCCCGTTACTCGTGAGAAAATCAAGCTGGTTTCATACAAAGATGATGCTAGACTGGATTTGGACGGCCAAGTTTACGCGATTTTCGCGCAACCAGGGATCCAAGAAATATGCCTTCTCTGGGGACAGAAACATCGCTCCTCCCCAAAAACCACCGAGTTTCAGCTGCTGGATTTGAAATCCACCATGAAAACAGGGAACTCTCGGTGGAGAAGTATAGTTCCCAGGCTGCACAAGTACACCCCTAGGCGCCAGCAGGCTAAAGGAAAAGTTTTCCCACCTGTGATCCACAACAATGTTCTTTATTGGATGATTGAATGCGATAAAGATTTTTGTTGTGAAGAGGCCATTTTGGGGCTCGATGTGGAAATCGAGGAATTTCAGAAGCTATGTCACCCGGGCCAGCATTGCGCAGATATCCATGAAGCTACAGAAAAACACAGAAGGATGCATTTGATGAGTACAGAGAGTAAGAATATATCAGTGGTTGAATTTTGCAGTAAAGCCATGTACATCAATGTATGGGAATGGGAGGGATGTTCAGTGAAGTGGGTCATGAAGCACAGAATTAGGGCATTTGAAGCCTTCAATAACTACAGAGTCTTTGGAATGGTGGATGAAGAAAGTGTGTTACTACAAGGAAGAATCAGTGCGTCTGGTTTCTATGTTCTGAACCTGAAAAAAGCTACTATGGAAGCCGTGGAAGGTGAGGATGGGGAATATCGTAGGCACGATTTTGTGTGTGCTCATGCACCGACCTTCGCCACCATGACTAACGGTGGAGGAGAAGTGGTGGTGAGGATCGATCCCGACCGACGCTCAAGATAATATCAACCGCTGTAAAAATGTTATCTATTGAACAAATATATATATGATTGTCAAATATCATAATTCTATGATATTAACTACCATACATATTATCTACGTTCAAAGTAAGTAAAATCTGAAAGAATAGCATTTAGGGAAAATTCCCACTAAGGGCGTAATGAGAGTTTAAATTCCTACTAAGGGCGTGATTTATGTTTTTAGTTTTAAAAAATAGTTAAATGACTATTTTAACCTTTAAATATTTTTTTCTACCATTATTTAGTTAGTTCTACGATATTTAATTCTATGACTTCATTCACCAAGACCATTTCAGTTGAACAAAACTAAACAAAACTTAATTAATGGTTGATTTATTTGAACTAAATTGAAATGAACTAACTAAATTGAACTGAACAAATTTATAAAAAAAAGACGTAGAAATATATAGTTTAGTTAAATTAATTAAAAAATTATTGACTCAAATTTGGATAAACTGAACTGAACTAAAATCAACTAAACTGAATTAAACAAAATTACAAAAACATATAGAGAAATAAAATTAGATAGTTAAAATTTCATTGACTAAAATTTGGACGAACTGAATTAATTGAATTCAAGTGAACTTAATGATACAGTGATATTTTAAAAATAAATTTGGATTGGAGCTGAACTGAACTGAATTTATTTCAAATAAACTGAATTTATTTTTCATATCTATTTTTTCTACAAAATAAGTTCAATTATTATAATTTGATTTTCTATTAAAGGGTAAATTAGTCATTTAAGTATTATTTTAATCATAAAATTTATTTTACGCCCTTAGTAGGAATATTGAAAGTTTTACGCCCTAAATAGGAATTTAAAGTCTTATTACGCCCTTAATAGGAATTTTCCCTAGCATTTACATGATGATGACTCCAATCCAATTTTTTTTTTTAATTGAAAGCACCATTGGTGGGAGGATTATATTGGCTTCCCCATGCAGTAAATAACAAAACAGAAATAAAATACAGATGCCCGAAGGCGATATTTCCTAGGCTTTCGCCCGGAAACAGGGTGTAGCCCGGAGGGCTGTAACTTCACATGTAGAGGCGGTGAGTAGGACTCCAGAGAAGTTTTCTAACAATATAGCAATTCTAGTACTTCTCTGTGTCTAATGCCTATAATAGCATATCTAAAACTACGACTAGAAACTAAGAAACAGGGATACAAAGAATCAATACTACCAACAATCCGACAAGTGCTGGTCTCACCTGTTGAATGTCCATGTAGTATTCAGAAAATCAGACTACGCAAAGATATTATCGCCACCTTCCGGTGAGTCTCACGGTAAAAGAAACCCCGGTCAGTTCAGACTCTATCAGCTCAAAACTCTCACTCTCCGGTCATCTCACGGTAAAAGAGAATTTTCGAAAAGCTATATGACAGTATTAAGCACGCATGAATGCTATCTAACACGCAATAGGCAGACAAGTCAGCCCACACGGTCTACTAATCTAGTGAAAACGGAGTCGCCAACAAGTGAGTAAAGACTACTTTTGACTCGGATTTCTCCTCCCGTTAAATATCTAGATTAGAAGCCATAATAAAGTTTACCGAACTAAAAAGGACCCGTCGGAAACTCAATTTGACAGATAGCATTCGTCTAATTATCTAGCAAAAACACAACAATAAAGCATTTATCCCCGTTGAAAATAAAAAAGCCTAAATCTTAAAAATAAATTGAAAAAATCACTTCCCTCCTAGGCCCTGTTTACCAGAGCTTATCTGTAGATCAGTTCAGTTCAGTTCAATTCAGTTCAGTTCAATTCAGTTCAATTCAGTTCAGTTCAGTTCAGTTCAGTTCAGTGAAAATACAATTTGATGAAATTCAGGTTAATTCAGTCATGCTGATTCCATTTTTCAATACATCAATTTTCACTTCAGTTCAGTTCAGTTCAGTTCAATACAGTTCAGTTCAATACAGTTCAGTTCAGTTCAGTCCAGTTCAGTTCAGTTCAGTACATCAAGAAATAAGCTCTAGTAAACAGAGCCCTAGTGTGTCCAGAGCAGAGATTGTGGTGAGCAGAACCGGGCGAACCGGCTGACAGAACCGGAACCGGACCGGACCGGTCAAGGACCGGTAAAAAACAGATCCGGCGTCTGTTGGTCCGGTGAGTCCCGTTCCCGGCGATGTAGCTTCCGATCTGCGATGGCGGCTTCCGATCTGCGATTCAGATCTGAGATGGCGGCCGATTGTGGGGCTCCCGTGGTCGGCTTTCCGTTCCGATCTGCGTTCAGATCTTCGATGGCACTGGTTCTGATGCGGTGGGGCTCCCGTGGTCGGCTTTCTTCCGATCTGCGGTGATGCTCGGGCGGCTTGGGCGTCGGCTCGAGCTCGACGCCTCAACAGTGAAGCCGCCGGAAACCTCCCTGAATCTGTAAAATGGCGGAGAGAATGTGATTGACAAATAAACTAACTAAGTTACACTAGGGGGTGGGCGGGGGTGACCGGCGCGGCGGAGGACGCCGCGGCCACCCCGCCCGATGGGGATTGGGGGCTCTGTTTTTTCTGGAGAAAATGGGCTCCTGAGCTAGAATGAATCTGAGAAAATGGGCTCCTAAGCTAAATGGAGAAAATGGGCTGACCGATGACTCCAATCCAAGGTTTACAATAAGGGAAAATTCCCACTAAGAGCGTAATGAGAGTTTAAAATCCTACTAACGGCGTAAAACTTTCAATATTTCTGGTAAGGGCGTGATTTATGTTTTTAGTTTTAAAAAAATAGTTAGATGACTATTTTAAACTTTAAATGTTTTTTTCTACCATTATTTAGTTAGTTCTACGATACTTAATTCTATGACTTCATTCACCAAGACCATTTTAGTTGAACAAAACAAAACAAAACTTAATTAATGGTTGGATTTATTTAAACTGAATTGAAATGAACTAACTAAATTGAACTTAACAAATTTATAAAAAAGAAGTAGAAATATATAGTTTAGTTAAATTAATTAACAAATTATCGACTCAAATTTGGATGAACTTAATTGAACTAAAATCAACTAAACTGAATTAAACAAAATTACAAAAAGACAGAGAAATAAAATTAGAAAATTAAAACTCCATTCACTAAAATTTGGACGAACTGAATTAATTAAATTCAAGTGAACTTAATGATACTGTGATATTTTAATAAATTTGGATTGGAGCTGAACTGAACTGAATTTATTTCAACTAAACTGAATTTATTTTTCACATCTATTTTTTTCTACAAAACAAGTCCAATTATTGTAGTTTGATTTTCTATTAAAGGGTAAATTAGTCATTTAAGTATAATCATACAATTTATTTTACGCCCTTAGTAGGAATATTGAAAGTTTTACGTCCTAAATAGGAATTTAAAGTCTTATTACGCCCTTAATGAGAATTTTCCCTACAATAAAAGAATTCAATTGCCACATCAATCAAAGATTTATAATATTAAAAATTTAATTTCTTACCACGTAAATATAAAATATTATATACTCAATTTAAATAAAAAATTTTTAATCTTCAGTTCAATTCAGTTGAGCTTAATACAATTTAGTTGAGTTCAGTTTATTTTAATTTATCTCCTCCGTCTCTCCTAGGGCTGTAAACGAGTCGAGTCGAGCTCGAACAGACCTGTGTTCGAGTTCGAGTTCGAGTTCGTATTGCATGTTCGTGATCGAGTTCGAGCTCGTACGAGTTGAGATATTTTAGTTCGAGCTCGATTCGTGTGAGTTTTAGAAAGTTCGAGCTCGACTCGTGAGCTCGATAAAAAATCGAGTTCGAACTCGAACTCGAGCTAGTTCGAGCTCATTAAAGAATTAATGAATAAAATTTAATTAATTTATATAAAAATTCTATATAAAAATTCTATTCGAGCTGCTCGACGAGCCTATCGAGCTGGCTCTTATGAGCTCGAGTTCGAGCTCGTATATAAACGAACGAGCTCGAGTTCGAGTTCGAACTGGTCAAACCGAGTTCGAAAACGAACTTTGACCGAGTTGTTCGCGAGTTGTTCACGAACGGTTCAGTTCATTTACACCCCTAGTCTCTCCTCTCCTACACGCGTATGCAAGTTCCACTCCCCCTCATTCCCTCCCTTTTTGAATGGGTAATAATCCAAGTATATCCCCAATAAAATATCCCACCCACCCTAGCCCCCAGAATGAATCGAATCCACTCCCCCACTCTCCATTAATACAACTTGTCTATTTTTTCTGGCACTAAATTTAATTTATGGACGTTTATAATTATGGACCTCTAATATTAAAATTACAACTCCATTGATTCAAGCATATTTGGAGGCTTGATTGATCTCCATTGATTTGGAGGTGAAGTAGATCCTGCCCTAGTGTGATTTAGAGCAAGTCCAACAGGTTCCCCAACTTGGGGATTTTTATGAGATATAGGAAATTTGGATGTTTTTTTTGCTCCAAGAGATTCCCTATCGCAATCCCCACAATGAGGATTTCGATGAGAGAGAAGATCTCATTCCCTACATTTGTAGTGAGAGAAACCAAAAAAAAAACAGATTTCAAAAAAAAAAAGTAATAAATGCCACATTCTCTAGCATGGATAAGCTGTTGGAGTTAATGGGGAAAAAATAGAGAATATGATAATGTAGTACTATATCTTGAAAAATCTTGTAGAGAAACTGTTGTACTTGCTCTTATATGACTAAGAGCTTCAAACTCTCAAAATATCATGTTTTAAAGGGCCTCATTTTGGGCTAGTAATACATGTAGTATAAAAAAATAAATAAGAATTTGAACCAATTAAAACAAATTAAGGTCCTTTTGTGAAGTCTACAGCCCAAACTAAGGCCCTCTACTATATGAAAGTGAAAATTATAATTCTAACCCATTTTAACAATAAAAAGGTAAATTACTCTAATATTTAAGGGCTTTTTTTCAAAATTTGCATCAGGTCTCTAAAACCTTAGGGCCGCCTCTAAGGTGAAGGGGATTAAAGTCTGAATCAACTCCCACGAATTCCCAAACATCTTAACCCGCCACCTAGTCTAGGCAAGAGGGCTACCAGTTGTGGGAGAATTTGTGGTGTTTCGAGGTCCGCTGGTGGTTACTGGTGGATCAAGCGCGCTCAACATGGAATTCGGCTAATTTCAGAGTACCGTCGAGAGTGTGGATTCGCAACAATTTTGGGTGTTTCGAGGTCCGCTGGTGGTTACTGGTGGATCAAGCGCGCTCAACATGGAATTCGGCTAATTTCAGAGTACCGTCGAGAGTGTGGATTCGCAACAATTTTGACAACTTCTAGCACGATTTCTATTTGAATTGCAGAAACTCTGATAAAGAATGAAAATGTTGAAAAAACAGTGGTCTGAGTTAATTTGATTTGGTGAGATTCGATATTCCATAAAATTTTCCCCTCTTTTCTACAAATATAGGGATTGTGAACTTCTCTCAACAAATTCCCTACCATTAAAATTGAGTAGGACATCCATTGATATGGGGGAAAACTCAAAATCCCCAAAATTACTATGAATCCCTATTATTAGCACTAGAATGCTCTTGGACGCTCTTGCTAGAAATGAAGGTGTCTCACCATGAAAAAATACTTATAAAAGAAGAAGAAGACTTCTACTTAAAGAAAAGCATCAAAGTCATTGCAATCTCCTCCAGACCACCGTGTGTAGGAAGACCCTTTACTCGTTATTCCTCTTTGTTTGTGTTGCTACTGTAAATTTCTCCACATCTTCCAGAAATTCTCCCTATTTACATGTATTCACACCGATCCAGGATCGCACACAATTACTCGCGACATGGAAATTGGTGATCCAGTCGAACAATCCGAGCCGGAGCTCAATCGCCATTCGTCGCCGACGCCGATCATGATTCTCGGGCCAACTCCAGCGCGCACAGAGAAGGATTCGATTCCAGAGGAAATCCTCGAGGAGATTCTGTGCAGGACTCCGGCGCGGAAAGTGTGCCAGTTTCGCGCTGTCTGCAAACACTGGAAAGCGTTAACCTCAACGCCGGAGATTTTGCGGATGCATTTGAAGTATTGGTATAACAACTATCTCTCTGAATTACTGATAGAGATAAAATCCCGCCGCGGCTCTGATCCGGAGAAATCGATACGGTTGAAGATATCGCCGGCGGTTTCCAACCCGAGGTACTATGGATCGTCCTCTTATTCATCGCTGTACGCTTGTCCTCTGGAGAGTGCTTCTTCGTCTACCCTAACCGCGGGGATGATTCGAAACTGCTGCAGTCGGAAAACAGTGTCGTTTTCGGCGCTTGGATTTGTTGTGCTGCGGGTTATGAAGCTGTCAGCATCCCGCTGCGTGATTCTGAACCCGCTCACTCGGGAGAAGGTGAAGCTGATGATTGCCTATGAGGATGCCAGATTGGATGGTCGAGTTTACGCGATTTACCTGCATCCGAAGCTTCAAGAAGTGTGTGTTCTATGGGGCCAGAGAGAGCGTTACAGCTCTGTCACCACTGAGTTCAAGCTGCTGAATCTGAAATCAGCGTTTGAAACGGGAAATTCTTGCTGGAGAAGCATCGTCCCCAGGCTGCACAGGTACAGCCCCAGGCGTTATTCGGATCATGTTGTTCCGCCTGTGATTCTTAACAATGTTCTTTACTGGATGATTGATTGCCTGGATGCGGAGATTTCTTGTGAAGATACCATACTGGCATTTGATGTGCAGGCTGAAGAGTTCAAGATGCTGCCTCATCCAGGCACACATTGTGGAGAATTCGATGATGTTAGGAGGAACCACAAAAGGATGCACTTGCTGCAGACAAGGAGTGAGCATTTATCTCTGTGCGCATTTTCTCCCAAGCTTGAGTTCATCACTGTGTGGGAGAGGGAGCATTCTGGGAACTGGATCGTGAAGAACAGTGTTCAGGTTTCTGACCTTCTTCACTCCTCGAGGATGTATGATGATTGCTGCAGAGTTTTTGGAATGATGGATGAAGATTTTATGTTGCTCAAGAAAGGGGAGTTTGGAGCGCTCTATGTTCTTAATCTGAAGCAGGGTTCTGTGGAGGTTTTAGAGGCTGAAGGTGTTGAAAATCGCCTCTCGTTTGTGTGCACTCATACACCGAGCTTTGCTTCCCTGACGAGCAGCAGCCTTGGAGGAGAAGCTCGAGTGCAGGTCCCCACAGGCGTTCGCGCAATCAAGCACCTTAAACATGTTGTCTATTAACCATGTCTCATTTCTCTTGTGTACAAGATCAAACATATTTTCACTTAGTAGGGGGGAACTAAAGCTCTTGTGAACATAGTATACAAACTGATGAAGGCATTGGAACAATTGTTGATTTGAAACCATTTTATTACTTCCAAACTGCAGATGATTGAGCAGATATGAGACCTGACTAACAGCGCATAACAAATTAACCATACAATTTGACCGAGTGCATTCTGAGGGCAATGTGTAACAAATGTTATCACGTAAAAAACACAGTCGATACTCACAACACATACGATATAATTTGAAAGATCACAAAGCTCGATATCAGCAGGAATAGGGTTCATCTTAGCAGATACCAGCAGAAAAGCAATTTGTCCTCTTTTGCTTTTAACAAGCACAAATTTGGCACCACATCATGCATCATCAAGCATGTTTCACCTGTTCTTTTCACGACTATCACAAGGCTTCTAACAATCCTCAGCAACATCTTCTACGCTTTTAGACTCGAGCTTATGAACAAAGCCTTCAGCAATCCATAACCACTGTAATTTCTCAACTAGAGCATTTCTACAGAACAAATATAAACCACTCTAATTAGCCCTGTGGACGAAAACCCCATCAACTTAGTTGTGTGCAACTGCAGTATATTATGTGTAGTCCTATCACAGAAATGGTTATAAATAATTCTCATTCATAACGAATGTAAAGAAAGTTTACCATGGTGCACTTCAGTGGCTAGGTTTGCAAGGTTCAAGCAGTGGATCAAAGTAGTCGTCATGGGACTGTCAAACCTAGGATCTTAGCCGACACCTTGTTCCAAGGGTTGTGGGTGGTTGTCACCATCTTGTTGTCTGACCAGAAGCGCATAAAACAAAAGCCCAACACAAACTCCAACATCTTGAATGAAGACAGTGAAAACTATAGCAACCATGATAGCAATAAACCAACTTAACCATAGTAAAGACATGAGGAAAAGGTAACAAGGGAAAGATTCAACGTTGTGATAACCTAAGGCTTCCTATTCATCAAAAGTTCCCTTGAGTTCTCAAATAAACCACCTTTGACATAGACTATGAGCAAAGTTGTACATGTATAAGCTATATACTCCAAACGTGGGAAAGGCAAAAAAGACTAGATGTGTAAGAGTTTAAAGATAATACCTGAAGGTTTAATGTAAGTTGTTGATAACAATCTTCAGCCCCTCGATTCCTTCCTCTTCGATTCTACGTACAGACTCTTCAGCAGAGATTCCACACTGTTGAACTTCGATGGACTGCAACGTCGAGATACACGTGAAGTCAAAAGGGATCTCCTCGAGTTGATTACAATTTCGCACAACAAGCTGCTGAAGTAGTGGCAGGTGATCACTAGAGGCATTCCAGTCCACGATGTTTAGCGAGTCTAACCTCAAGTACTTCAGGTTAACAAACTCATTTTCTGCCATGTTCCAACTTGACCCTTCGAATGCATTAGAAATCAATTTGAGAACTTCCAAACTATGCAATCTCCCAATTGCTGAGATACGTGTCCAGGGAAGGCGAAAGTTTGATAGAGTCAACTTCTTTAAGCTGGAGGGGAAGATGAGTTCAGTAGTGTTTAGAACTTTGCCATAGTAAGACATCTTAAGTGATTCCAACTTGCTAAGTAATCCCAGAGCAGGAAACTGACACAAATTTGAAGGCGAGTCTCGTGGCTCAAAAGCAATGCATTTCAACTTTCGGAGGTTGGGAAACCTCGTTATTACATCATAAGTCGACTCCACACATGTCAGACACGCAAACGAAAGTGAAACAAGGTTTGATAACTGACAGGAACGTCCATATCCTGTGAACTGTAAAGTAAAGAGGACACACCTCGTTATATGAACATTCCTAAGCTTTTTCATCGTCCATATGGTATCTGGCAGCATGACCTTCTTCTTCAAACTCTTCACAACCAAGGTTTCCAGATTTTGTAAGTTTGCCATGGATTCTGGGAAAGACTCCATATCACCACAAACGGCTAAGAACCTCAAATCAAGCAACAATTCTATTTCATTTGCCAGGGAATAGCCCATATTGATGAATTCCAGATCCAGCACCCTGAGACGTCGAAAGCCTTCAGAAATGAAGGAAAGATCATAGGGGCATCTTGGGTACATATCTGTGGTAGCAATGTGTAACAGAGATCGAACAAATGGACCAGAAGGCTCCGATGCAACAAACTGTTCTCGATTCACACAAAAGCACAGCCGATACTCCTGATATACAATGTAATCTGAAGGATCACAAAGCTCCAGATAAGCATCATCATCCAAGCCATCAAAAGAAGAATAGGGTTCATCTTTAGCAGATATCAGAAGAAGAAAATTGTCCTCTATCGCTTTCAACAAGCATAAATCCCGCACTACATCATGCATTCGGCATGTTTTCACTTTACCATTTGATCTTCTCTTGGCAACTATTACAAGACTTCGAGCTATGAGATCCATTAGGTAATCCTCAGTGACATCTTCTCTTATTCTTTTCGACTCAAAATTTTGAACAAAGCCTTCAGCGATCCATAACCACTGTAATTTCTCAACTGCAATGTCATTATCTTCTGGATACACAGCAAGATAAAGGAAGCAAGCTTTGAGATGATCAGGTAAATGCTTGTAGCTCAGCTCCAATATTTCCTTGCACTGCATTTCTGGATCGTTAACAATACGCGAGGTTACGCTTTCAGCAATCTGTCCCCACGCAGCTTGATTCTTAGATGTCCTATAAAGAAGACCAGCAATCGCACCAATGGCGAGAGGTAATCCTTTACAGCTGTTGGCGATTTTCCGTCCAACTTCAAACAGTTCTTCAGGACACTCTTCTTTCTTAAATATCTTCAGCTTTAGCAACTGCCAACTTTCCTCCTCAGACAGCGGGCGAAGAGGATGAGGTTCACTTATCTTCGCAACCACATCCACAAGACGACTGGTCAGGAGAACTCTACTACCATTTGAGTCATCTGGAAAACAAAACTGCAGCTCATCCCATGCTGTACAACTCCATATATCATCAATAATGATGAGGTACCTTTTCCCCTTAAGTCGTTTGTACAGCAGCTCTTCTAAATCTGCATCACTCATGGCATGCGTATTATCCATAACAGTGATCATGTAGCTCAGTATATGAAGCAGCAAATCCCGCTTTCTATGATTTTGAGAAACATGGCACCATGCTCTAACATGGAAGTGAAACAAAACACTAGGACTGCAAAAAACATTATTAGCCAAAGTTGTCTTACCGATTCCTGGCATTCCAACGAGGGAGACAACATCTCGATGTGCTGTACCTCTAGTAAGCCGTTCAATAATCCCTTGTTTATGATCATCGAGACCAACCATAACATCCTCAATTGTTCCATTACCAGCCTGTGAAATCATAGGTATCTCACTGTCAACTCCATTAGCACACTTCTTCTTCCCATCAAAATCAATGAGCTGTTTTTTTATCTGTCTCATCTCTCCCGACAAATAATAAAACCATAGCAACATAGTGCCGGTGACCATCTCACTCGATATCAAGTCGATCACATGTTCCGCTTGATATGCAACCTCAGCAAGCCTTTTAAGGAGGTCTTTGCATTCCTGCTTCTCAAAACCATCCTGAAATTTAGATACTATGAACACTAAATCTCTATAAATAAGCTGAGTTGTGTATCCTGTTGAGCCACGCTTACAGTTTAGCAGATCCTTCAGTTTTTGCAAGAGGAGTTTAGTAAAGCACAAACTAGGAATCTTTGGGTGATCAAACCTAGGAACTTGGAAATAAAGCCGTTTGAGCTCCATTTTGAGGTGCTCAACCCTTCTCCACAACCCGTAAAGTGACAAATCCATATTCTTGACTTGTCCTTTAATAATGTTATTACTCAGTAATGAGCTGCAGTAAGATAAAACTTCATCAGCCATCAGTTCAGTATCTATGAAGATGAGCTCCACACGCTCCTCCATCTTATCTATCATTGTATTAACAACGAGAAAGAGTCCCTCAACAATAGCAATAACAAGGGGGTGCTCCACGGCACAAATCAGACTTGCATGTTTATTCAATAACTCTGATAAATGTAATTCTGCTTTTTGTACCTTGTTAAGTACTTGAAACTTGAACAGCAAATTCTTAACCTTCCCATGCAGCAAGTAGTCCACCTTATCCAGCTCAGCAAAAGACAAGTCGCAAAAAGATTGCACCTTACTCTCGACAGCTTTCATGAATACAAAGATCTCATCGGTAGAACAAAACCGATGCAGAAACGCAGCCCCTTCACGTAGGGCTTCAATATGGTCAGCCACACAAAGCTTAATGAGGGTGCAACCACTTCTGACAAAAATATCGATTTTAAGACACCAGATCGTTGCAAGCAAGATTGCATAGTCAAAACAGTTGCCTATCCTAGAACTGTTCTCCAAAACTCTGGCCTCCATAAGTATATCTTTAATAGAAATATGAACATCCTCCATATTGTGCATTTCAGAAAAATTATGCAGACAGGAAAGCAGAAAAGCTAGCTCTTTTCTTAGAAATTGATTCCTTTCTCCTAAACCAACAACATAGCAAAGAAAGGAGGTGATTGATCCCTCTGAGTCTCTTGCCTCTCTCCCTTCGAGAAACCTCAGACTGATTTCCAGGAACTCAGGAGCATCCGGATCCATTTCCCGGCAGAGAACTGATAAACTATCCTCCATTTCTTGAAATTCTGGGGTCGAATGTGCAGTATAACCATAACAATACCAGAACCAGCAACTGATATGAGCAGCCTTGATAACCTTTCCACCAAAATGATCCATCATTTTCTCCTTCCAAAACGACCATTTCGCAACGCCACTCAAGAGCAGCCAATACAGCGCATTCAGACTCCTCTCCAAACCCTTCATCTGCATCCTCAGAGAACCATCCATTCCCACCTCCTGTGATAAACTTCTCAGGATCAAGCTAAGATGAGAACAAAAACAAGACCAATCATGGGCTCCAGTTGCTGCTGCTGCTGTAGGTGGACAGGGAAGAAAATGATTGGGCAGAGAACAGAAGAGCACACTGCTGATAAGCCTCCCTAATCAGGGTCTTCAGAGATACTGCTCTTTCATCCAGAGAGCTGAGAACCAGAGCTACTTCAGAAGGCTTCCCAAATGAGACTGTGGCATGAGCAAGCTGAAGACGCTCCTTGAACTCTTCTACAGCAGCTCGAACTTTAATCAACAAAGGATCCATATCAGAAGATGCATCACTCCACCTATGCGTATACTCAACAAAAGTGTACGCAAATTTCTGCTCTAGTGTTGCAGCTTCCACAATCTTAGAATCGTTTGCTTTCTTGTTCTTGGCATCCATACTAGCTAGCGAGAAATCAACTCGATTTACAGACATATCATCCACCAAAATTTGGCTATCAGAAAGGTACTCTGAGTGGAGGAGAGTAAAGCTGGATTTTTGACATAAGGCATAATACAACTTTTCACACTGACTTTTACAAGAGCAAAAACTTGGGCTACATTTAGCAACACCCTTAATAATGAACACCATCTTTAATTGCGTATAGCGATAGATTAGTATATATCAAACACAGTAATTCAGAGTAAATTTCTTGATTACAGTATGCATCTGATTTATTACTGCAAATTGTTCCTCTCAATTGCCATTGATCTTGTCAATGACTGATATCAGCCCCTGAGTGCCAAATTTCCCGCCACCATTAGCCACCATGGCGGCAAACAGCTGCTTGCACAGCGCAGCACCAGGCAGCACCACCACATCACCGCCTTCCTCCTCCCCACAATCCACCCCCATTCCCAAGTCCTTCACCATGTACTCCGCAAATCCACCTGGCCGGAAGTCACCCTTAATCATCCTCTCCCCAAACAGCTCCATCACCATTGATCCAGCGGCACCGCCCTTCACCGCCTCCACAAACCTTGACCTATCCAGCCCTGCCTTTTCTGCAAACACCAGACCTTCACTCAGCCCCAGCAAGTTCGCTCCCACGGTTATCTGATTCGCGATTTTACAATGCTGCCCCTTTCCAGGGCCTCCAACATACGTCACTCTCCCCATTTCGTCGAACAGCGGCTTCAACCACTTGATAACTTCCGCATCTCCGCCGGCCAGAATCGCCAGCTTGCCGTCTCGAGCTCCGATGTCTCCGCCTGAGACCGGCGCGTCGACAGAGTGGCAGCGCCGTTCGACTGCGGAATCGTATATCTGCTTGGCGAGAGCAGGGTGGCTGCTGGTGTGGTCGACGACGGCGGTGTTGGGGTTGAGATGGGGGAGGAGGCTCTCTAAGACAATTTGTCGAACATCTGACGGGTGTCCCAGCATGGTGAAGATGACGTCGTTGTTCTGCGCAAGGTTGGTGAGTGTGGGAGCTATGTGGGCCCCTTTGGACTGGAGGTCGGCGGCCTTGGAAGGCGTCCGAGCATAGACGGTGACGGCGTAGCCGGCGGCGAGGAGGCGGGAGGCCATGGCGGACCCCATCACGCCTATTCCTACGAAGCCGATTCTGGTGTGTGCCGGAGCTATGGGGACGGGATAGGGAGTAGGAGAACTCATATCTGCCGGCGGGAAGAAGGAAGATGAACGGAGATCAGTGAGGAAGATTTGTTATGGTTGCACGAAATGGTGCTGCAGAGCTGCTACAACATGTTGAAGTTCATTACTGCATCTTTGATCTCTATTTTTATATCTGTAACTAAAAGTCTAATAGGTGTCACTGTTGACATTCCAATGATTGATGGGTGCTATGACACTAAGCAGAATAATGCAACTGTGTATAACTCCTCTCTTCATGGATAAAGGTTAATGGAGGATGGATGAATTGCGAGTCTCGTATTCGTATAAGACGTGATTATGGCGATTCAACATTGTGATTTGTGAATGCCCCATGACCCTAGACCAGTGGAAAGAGCTTATGAAAGGAACACGATACCCTTGTGATACAATACATAAGCCAAACATAATGTAGCAGGAAAATTTTATAATTTTTTTCATTCGATATCAAAAGATTAGGTTCTTCTGGCCAGTCTTTGAACATGATACAGAACAAACAGAAACCATTCTACTCTACACAAAATTTGCGCTCTACACATTCTATCACAGCAATGATTTTATAAAAAATCGAGTTCAGAACAAATGTAAAGAATGTTTACCATCTGGATGCAGTGCACTGGACAGTGAGCTGAGCCAAAGGCTTCCTCAAAATTCACGGTACTTCATTGTATAGGCTCCTAAGGTTATCATGCCAATCCAGGATCTTTGCCGACACCGTTCCAGGTGGGGGTGATGTCATCTTGTTGTCCGACCAGAAGTGCATCAAGCTGAGAGCTCAATATGAATTCCAGCATCTTGAATCAGATGATCAATTGTATAGGTCTTTCCAGCAGAATTGGGGTTTTGCATTTTGGCTCCACGCGTTCAAGCCTGCTTCTACATTTGGGACCAAATACAGCAAATTTGTTTCAGCTGTGGCTTTAATCCAGTCTAGAGATGCATCTCGTACATGAACCCAAAACAGAAGATGGAGACCGTCAGATAGGCTTCATTTGTATTCTGAATGAATCCCCAACATTGCTGACACAGCTACATTTTCACCTGCATGAATTAAGGTAGTGTATTTTATCCTGATCATCCACCAAATGAACCTCTAGTAAACCTAACTAATTTCAATGGATCTTGATGAGCTTATAGCCCCAAAATTTGAAAGAACCAAAACATAACTGTAACATTTATCATTTACCTAATTTCTCATCGGGTACTTGTCTCTTGTGCATTCATGGCTTTTAACACCAAATGATGCTTTGATAAAATTTCGGCAATGACTTGACGCCCATATAAGTGAGAATTCTTGAGAACCAAATTTCTGGTATCAGCATCCACAAAATAGCCTTGACCTGGCATCCACCGTAACAACTGAAGGAGCAAGTCTTTCTTTTCAGTATTCTCGAGATATCGCAATATAGCCTTATGAAATAGACCCTGCTAATGATTGCCGTTACATTTCATACTTTCCCAACACTGATGATCTAGTAAACAGCTAGATGCAACACAAAATCACAGAAAATATCAAGGGGCTCAAATTATTCTAGGGACATAAAATATCTAGCGGTCTTATTACCTGACCGATCTTGAAACCGGAACTGTGGATGGCCTTCATAACATCATTTATCAAGTTTACGTTGCCTGATTTCATAAAGGATATCGCAAACTTCTTTATAGCAGGCTTAGAAATTAACTCAGCCTTGTCCTGCACATTTTAGAGCATATATAAAATTATACACTAGTGATATGTAGAAAGGAAGCACCTCAAGAGTTTACTATGAAATAGTATTTACCTTGATTAATACATATGCATCTTTCAGTAGTTGCCCTTGAATTAATATGTGCAAAACTTTTTCATGAAGAGCTTTGCACATGGTTCTTTTGCTGTATCTAAGCATATTATAGACAGAGAACGCTTCCGCATGAGCACCAGTTTTACCAAGATGGTAAATTACATAAGAACACAACTCCTGGGAGGAAAACAAGCAAGCAGGTGAAAACAAAATTCAGGTAACAATACCACTTCTTCGCATTCAAAGATGTAAGATGACCTAAAATGCTATCTTAATAATGCAAGAAATTTCACTATGCAGTTAGTATGTGAAAAGATATCTAAGCAGTTATCAAGCTTCAATTTCTGAAAAACATACAGTGAAACACATCTTTTGACTGCAACAAGTGAAATATTGCTCATCGGTTTGACTGGAAACACAATGCTTCAAAAGACAGGCTAACTCGTGCCATGAATAGAAACAGTGAACAGAAGCTAAATTTATCATAGCTCAACAATTCATACAAGGAAAAAATAGAAGATCATAATGACACTCTGTAAATCACATTACTTCTAACTAATGTAAGAATTTTGTCTTACCATCATAAGAATTATAAGATGCAAAAAAGTTAGTACAAGAATTATAAGAATTATAAGAATTTTGTCTTAACTAATGAAGAATTATAAGATGCAGAAAAGTTAGTACAATTTTGCCACCATCACTAAAGCAATGGTGAGTTCTATAGCTACATTTTGTCTTACCTCCTCTGGCTGATGGCCCTTCTTGTGCATGTCCTCCAATGTACGATAAGCAAGAATATACATCTTCTCTTTGCAAAAGTACTTGATCAAAATACGGAAAGTATTCCAATCAGGATTAATTGCTAATTCATCCATTTTCTTCATCATTTTCATGACATTTTCCATATCTCCGGCTCGACAGTAAGCACAGAGCATTGTATTCAAAACAACTACATCGTATTTTTCATGTTCAGCTTCAAATGTAGAAGCCAGTTGCATTGCATCCTGGAGTTGTCCAACACGACAGAATGCCGAAATCATAATACTGTAGCAATATCCATCTGCAGACATTTCCAACAAATGTAACTAATATCATATTGAAGAAGAAGCATGCAAAAACTAGGTAATATCATAGATATTGCCAATAGGCAATAATGTCTGACAGGGAAGACGGCAGGCAACTTGAAATGTAAAGAAAACATACTTGTTTTGACTTTTTTAGTCTTCATCTCATCAAATACTGATTTTGCTTCAGGAATTTGTCCAGACTTTACCAGACCATCCATAAGTATGCAGTATGGCATCTGCGTACAAATAAAAAGCTCTCAAAACTGAGCAGCCGTGATAGGCAGTACACCAACTTAACCATTTGGAAAAGACATTGAGAAAAAGTAACAGAGGAAAGTTACAAATTATTATCAGGAAAACTAAATATTACTGTAGGCTAAGAATACGGGAGTTCAGTAGCTTTAGATGATCGTCTTGATATGATCACTTTTAAAGTGTACATTTAAAATGATATAAAATAAACTTTAAGGCTCTGAAGAGCACATTGTTGTTCACTAACTGTAACACCTGGGGTATTTAAGCAAAAAATTTACTCTCATCAGATGCCTGACTGATGGACTAATCAGCATTCTTTTTCTTTTTTACTCTCTTTTCTTTTCAATTCTTTTCCAACACCAGAAACTAAGCCTTTATCACTAAAACAAAGAATCGAAATTCTGATAATTCTTTGAATGTGCATCAAACAAATTCTGTACCTCATTTTGTGCATAACCTAAGGCTTCCAATTCATTCAAAAGTTCCCTGGACTTCTCAAATAAACCACCTCTGACATAGACTTTGAGCAAAGTTGTTAGAATAACCTGCAGTGAAAGAAAGCGTTTAAAAATATGCGAAGTATAGTTTTGCTAACTGCTAACATGAAATACCTTCAGTAGCTAAATTACTCGTAAAAGATAACAAACCTTATTCAAATTTAATCCTGTGGATTTCATCTCTTGAATTAAAATATCTGCCTTCTCAAAGTCACCCTCAGATGAATAGGCATTCAGCAAGGAACTATAATGGATGACATTAGGAGAATGACCCTCACTCTTCATTTCTTCAAAATACTGCTCGGCTTCTTTGCATTTTTTATTAGAAGCACAAACAGACAAAATTGAGCCATAAATTACACTGTCCATGTGTAGCCCATTAAACTTCAGCTCCTGAACCAGTTCTAATGCCCGGGAATAGCCACCTTTTACTTTTGCACAGCCTATAAGTAGCTGAAGATAAAAAAAACAAAAAATCATTAGTTAAAACAAAGGGTCTGACCATATATAAGAAACTTGTACAAGATCATTATAGTTCAAGGTTCTGACCATGAGAAAATACCAACACTATCAATTTGAATCCTACAACCGTAACTTCCACATCATGTTTAAATTTATTTAGCTGCAATCACTCTAGCATATAAAACATCACGCAAAAAGTGGCCTACCGTGGAATATGTGACAATATCTGGTTTAAGGCCCTCTCTCTTCATCTGACTAAACGTGTTGAAGCAACTCTCAAGCGTCCCATTTTTAACAAGACAGCTAAGAACAGAATTACAGACAGAAACATGGATCCTAGTAGAATCATCTTTGATGCTATTGTATATATCCAGTGCCTTGGTAGGATTAAGACTCTTCCCCATGAACTTTATGTAACTGCTGTAAGATGCAACATTAATCTTGTCATGCTGCTTCATCCAGTCAAAGAGCTGCAAGAAATGACCCTCAAATATCATGATAACTTCCAAGCAAGTAATCATAACACAGTCAGAAACACTAGTGATCAGACCAAGCAAACTCGGAATATGCTTAATACAGAAAAGGCAACAACATGGTAACCCTTAAGGAAAATCAAACCCAACCTATTAATAACGACTGCTGAAATTCATACAGTTCATTAGCAATAACAGTTGAACTGAACTTAATTAGCGTTAAGTCTAAACAAGCATGGCCTAGGTATACAAACCTCGGAAAGCTCCTTTAATCTGTTTAATTTTCCAAAATGGCGCAAAATGACATTCAAGTCAGGAGCCTTCAATTGTTCCCCATACCTGTACAACAGATGACTACAGCTTAAATCGAAATATCTCCAAACCAAAATTATCTACATTTTGCCGGTCCGATCAACAAATATCATCACATGAACTCAGAATCAAATGAAAAATAATTCAATCAACCAATTCACTGTAAAATCACACAAATTATCGCACGTGGAGATCAAATGTAACCTCGAGAGTGCGGAGACCAGGTCAGAGGATTCCCGGATATCAACAATTGCAGATTGTCTGCTTTTGCGGGAAGCCCCCGCGTGCTTCTCTAGTCCAGTATGAACACTCCTACGCCATATGCGAGGCTCGCTGAGCTTGACTGGAGCAGTAGTCGCTGTGTCATTGGTTGTAATTTTGGAGTTCCTGGCGGGTTTGATTTTGGCGGGAAGCACATGAATTGGTTGAGTTGGAAGACAGGAGCATGATAATGTTGATGGATTCGTGAGAACGAGATTAAACCCGTTTCCGAACACCAGTGACACCTCCATGAAGGCTCTGGTTCTAATTTGTAATTAGGAAGAAATGAACGTTATCTCATCGTGTTTACTGCTACAAAATGCCAAAAAAAAAAAAACTTTATGGGCTGAGTGGTCCAGTGATGGGCTAATTATCCCAAAAAAACGCCCAAATTCATGTACACATCGATCCAACAAAAAACGTAACTTGCCCTATTTATTTAGTTAATTTTGCTTAATTTTGACTTTAAAATTAAATTACTAAATGAATTTCAATATTACCATATATGATTTTGTTGAATTCATAGTATAACATTTTGTCAAAATATTTAATTTTTATAACTTATTTGCACATACTAAAAGTTATTGCTAGTGTCGAACTTTGGCTCACTAGTATTGAATTTTTGGTCACCCATTGAGGTATTGGTCACAAGTAATGAGGTTTTGGTTGCCAACATTCAGCCTTGGATCGTTGGATTTGGGTCACAAACATTGAGATTCAAATTTCCATAGGTTAGGTTTAGGATGTTGGGCATGAGCTTTGGATCACAAGTGTTGAGGTTTTGGTCATCGTCGATGAGGTTTGGGTCGTCGGGTTGGAATTTAAGTCTCGTGGTGGTGTAGGTGAGAGTAAAGTGGAAGAAGATAGAAGAAGAATATGGTAAAAATTGGCACCAAAAAAAAATATTTATATTTTAAACTCAAAATTTTATAGAATTGTGTTTCGCATTATTGTTACTTATAGTTTTGGAATTCAGGATTCCGACAAGAGCTGTCGAGAATAATAAATTTGTCGATGGCACATTTGTCTCTAGTTGCAAATATGTGGTGGTGAACAGAGAGGCGTCTGAATTGAAAATGATAGTACTATAAATGTTTATTGAACTTTTAAAATGTAATGATATGTAACCTATGTTTGATATTTTAACCAAGTATGATTCCATAAAAAAAACTAAGTGTGACTCTTCTATATTAAAATAATATATACTACATATACAAAACTTTATGTTTCCATTTTTGGTTTTCACCACCTACATTTAAAAAATAAAATAATAATTCAAATGAATTTTTCAATAAAGTTTCACTATATTGCTCCAACAAAATTCGAACTCATAACCTCTTGGTAATTCAACTAGTATATCGTATTTCGTATCGTATAATGATTAGTCTATCATATATTCAGATACTTATAACTCTGTTCTCCGAGATTATTTCAAAAAAATTTACGATCCCTTCTTTGAATTCCAAATTTTAGTGATTAACAAAGCATCTCTTCTTCAATGAATAATCCTAAGTCCGCCACCATGCATTACTTTCAAGCATTAGGTAGTCTTAGGTGACTTTTCCGTTGGAACGAGATCTCGAATAAAACACTTTACAATTTCCTGCAATTATAAATAAATGATTAAAAAGTAATTCCAACTTACGAAAGCATCTTTGAAAGCCCCACTTCTGTAGGATAATTAAGATATTATTTCATAAGGATGGGATTTTTTGTTGTATTTAAATTTGAGAATAAAAGATGGAAAAGAATCAGCACAAAAGAGATATTGGCCCGAAAACGTGTGCCAATGGAAAATAAAAAAAACACAAAAAACGACAAAATATAAGCGAGCTTGTCTTTGAATATTTTTTTTGTTCAATTAGTGCTCTCTTTGTATATAATATTGCCTCCATATTATAATTAAGGAGCTTTTGACTTGAAAGTTACAATCTGGTCTAGAAGTCGAACATCTATTTCTATGGGGTGGCAAATTATGCAGCAACAATTTACATGTTGGGATTTCTTTTTAATTTTTCGAAAGTTCTGAATAAAAAAAATACAGAATAAGATGCTTTTATATCTTTAATAATTACTCTAATCACGTTACAAAAGGCATCGAATGCTAGCTGAAGTGCGGTGTTTAGATTTTAATATCAATACTGATAATAATTTCGGTGAAATTATTTTTTGTATACTGAACATATTTTTTTTGTATATATAATTAGAAGCGAATCGTGTAATTTAAAAATGGTCAAAATATTAGGTATTGTGACAGAGGGGCTGCGCTGTAATCTCAGACTAATTAGTTGGGTTCTTTTTATCGATTAATAATGCTGTAGTTATCAAGTTTGGCTACGATAAGATCATTCAAGATGCATGCAAACGTCATTTTTTTCCTGAAATTAAAGTTGATGTATCTCAACGCATGCATTTAATAATTTTAAATATATTGATGGCACTGTACAATCTCCATCTCACTGTTACGTTTTTGGCAATTAGGGAAATTAATTAAAGAAGTGTACAATTTTGCAATAGAGTTGATTTCCTAATATAGTATCAGGGTTTGATAGATCTTTCAAGGGCATACGTTTTACTATAATGATCAACCACAAATTTAATGTAATTGCATCAGCACTTGAAGCGTCGACAATATTATTGATTCTTAGTATTTTAATAATTTTCATTTAACAAAAAATCATTCAATATTACACAATACCAAAAACCTAGTCCATAATATCATATACAAGTATGTTATACTATTTATGGTTATGTCTGAAATCCAAATAATGAAAGAATATTATTGAAACTTCAGAAATGCAATTCAGAAATGGATGAACATGATTTCAAGACTTAACGCTAAAACGACTAGTTATAATGCGCTCGCCCTTGTGGCATTCCTGACGTTTTGTATTTTAATATTAGAGTTCTACTTATATTTCTTCCAAATCTTACCACTGTCACCATTGGATTATCATCAAAATCATTTTGTCCACCGTCAACCATTAATCCATCGGTCACTTATCACACCATGGCCACCTTTACTCCGCTCGACATCGATCTCATCACCACCATTCTGTTCCGTACCAACAATCACTCTAACCGCCACCGATCTTCATCAACGCCACTACAATTTTTGGCCTCCACCAACTGTCATTGTTATTTCCTCTTTAATTGAACCAAATAAGAACAAAGAAAACAAAAGTGAACTTTACATGACTTGAACAAAAAATAAAAGGGAATTGCTCCAGTTTTATTTCATGTGTATTCCATTATATTTGCTGATTGATTTTCGTTTCCCTAGTGTAAACAAACGATTATTTAGGGGTTGTCTATAGTAGGAAATTATATTAGGTCCCGAGTGATCAAAAGTGTTTAGTAGGCAACCAGATCAGACACTCTTGCTAGTTCCGCCGAAATGACCTAGATCAACTTGTTTTGTTTGGGGCTCATTACGAGCTTTCATGAAATAATATATTTATTTATAAAATATTATGATAATTATAATTATAATATGAATTTAAGTAATGAGGAAAGTTTTAAAAAAAATTAAACACCATGCAAGTGTAGGACAAATGTGTGATCACAATTCACAATTATTATTATTTTCTTTGTTAATTATGTAAATTGACCACTTCAAGTTTCTCGAGGAAGTTAAAAAATATCGCATTCGTATGTCAACCTATTTCGAGTTGAGTGGACTACAAAGGATTATAGTACAATGTACACATGTGTCATGTTATAAATTCAATAGTTCAATACACGTAGTATATTTATTTCTTATATATTCTCGTAATTTCTTTTATTTATCCTCACATTTTTTTATCTGAAATATATAAATAAGTGATGGCCACAGAAGAATCTTTATCGTCGATTAGCTTTTGTAGTTTATAGGTCAACTAGAATCCGCCTCCGTTTAGGTCACCATCCTTGAACGTATTTTTTATTTTTTTTCTCATAAACGGATGACTAGTTCTTTTAATTTATTTTACAATTTTATTCCTTCGTTCCAAGTAGGGGTGATAACGAGTCGATCCGATCACGATCATCACTATGTTCATGATCGACTCGTTTAAATTTTGAGGTGATCACGATCCGATCGCGATCAAAGCGATCAAAATAATTCATTATCATGATCGGATCGTTTAAAAATTATAATGATCGCGATCTGATCGCGATCGACTCGTTTAGATAATCAATCAGATGATCAATGATCAATAACGATCGGCTCGATCAAATGATCAATGATCAATCATGATCAGTTTAAAAGTTTTTTAAAAAAGTTAAAAATTAACAAATTACTAGAAAATAATTCATTTAGATGTATATATTTATATTATATTAATCGATTATCTTATCGATCGATATCGATCACCTTATCGATCTGTTCGCGATCATGATCGAGTTTTAATATCTATGATCGTTGATCGTTCATTTATTAAACGATCAAAAAATTTTGATCATGATCGGCTCATTTATTAAATGAACGATCTCGATCCGATTTTTAACCGATCCGATCGCGATCCGATTAACGAACGCTCGTGATCGTGCTCACCCCTAGTTCCAAGGGAAATAAAAGTTATGCTCAAATGTAAAGTTGTGTAATTCCAAAAACTCATACTAGTATAGATTATAAAAAATAAAAAATAAAAAAAACTCAAATATGATGGCTGGGTGATTTTGCCCTCGCCCACATGTAACGTCGCACGTGGTTTCGTGACTGTCGTCAGTCGGAGCCAAGCAACACCACTCCACGTTATTACTCCTAGTTTTTATTTTATTTTTATGATTAATATTTTTATTTACGGAATTTAACGTTTATGCAAAATTGATAGGTTACAACTGATAGTTTTTATTTTTTTGTAAATTTTTGGACACTCTAATCTCTTCAATGTAACAATGCGCTTAAAAATGATTCAACGAAATAAAACTAAGAACGCATCTTCATCGATAGGGACATTCAAATAACGCACACTAAAATGTAGACCAACCGATCTATCCTAAAGTTCAAGGTTTTTAACTATAACAACTTAAACACATTCTATTAAAGTTGAAATTGCCGCTATTACCGACAACAAGATTATCATCCAATTATTCTTGTTCGACATGACAGTGAAAAAATATCAAATATCACAGTGAAAAAATCAGGTTTGAAAGTGAGAAAATCAACATTTGTCCCCGATCTCATATGCATGTGGTCTCATAGAAGACCTTGTCCTTTTATTCATACTTTTGTTAGATTACTTGATTTAATCCTTGGCACAAAATGACTAACATATGTACTAACTAATATATAAATTGTATCTTACTTTATTATAAGTTTATACAAAAACTAATGATTGAGTTTCTTTTCTTTCTGAAAAGTACTAATGATTGGGTTTTGCTTCAACTTCGGCCCTGTTTACCAGAACTTATCTATAAATCAGTTCAGTTCAGTTCAATTCAATTCAGTTCAGTTCAGTTCAGTTCAATTCAGTTCAGTTCAGTTTAGTGAAAATGCAATTTGATGAAATTCAGGTTAATTCAGTCATGCTGATTCCATTTTTCAATACATCAATTTTCACTTCAGTTCAGTTCAATTCAGTTCAGTTCAATTAAGTTCAATTCAGTTCAGTGCATCAAGAAATAAGCTCTAGTAAACAGGGCCTTCAACTTCAACTTAAATAAAAATAAGTTCAAGTTCAATTATATTTTTCAAAATTGTTTTGTCAAATGATTGTGTCATTTACCTCCCTATAACATGTTCCTATAGTCGCTTTTTACTCACAAGACGACGATTCAAAAGATTTGGGAATCTAGAAGAAATTACGGCTGTTTCAAAATAAAAAATAAAAAATTACGGCACTGCTCATGAAATATGATGTTTCAGTTGACATTTTCTTCAATTAACAATGGGAAAATTAAAATAAATGGTGCTACGTGATTTGTGGGAAATTGATGCCCTCCATGGCATGCAAGGTATTTTGAATAAGTAATGCCGATCACGCAGCTGCGTTGATGTGGTTTTTTAATAAGTATATTCAATGCATATTAAATTGGACGAGGAGTGATCAAAGCTTTCACGAAATATAGTTGATTGAAGCATTTATTCGTTAAAGTGCTGCAGAATTACTTGAAATTTGTAGTAGTAGTAGTACTAGATTTCAAAATAAAAGTCACTTTATTTTTAACTTTATAAGTGCACGTCGAGTCGTTAGTTTAGTTTGTTTCTTTTTTGAATGTGGTGGGTTCCATAATTATTACTCAAATTACATTAATTACTTGATATTCTTTTTAAGTTTTTTTATGTAATTTGATAAAATTCGAGTACTTAATTTAGTTATATTATCCTTTTATTTTTCTTTCAGTTCAGTTTAATTATTTTAATTTTGTAAAATTGAGTTTATGAGACGGATTCTTACATGAAAATCAATCATATTAGCACCTTTATCTTCTCCGGCCCCAGATTAGTTACTCTCTTTAATCCACATTTTTTACACTTTTCTTTCTTGAATATACCAACGTAGTAGTTCATTCTCAATATAAACATTTGCTCAAACACATAGTCAGATACTAATCAAAGGCTTTTATGATACGATAAATCTAAATTATAGTTATAATTAATAGAGCACTAACAAAATTTTCACATTTCCATCCACAAACAACTCTACATTCGAAAGCGGTCACAATTAACATAAATCATAGCACTAACAAAAATTCTACCTTTCATCCATAAACAACATTACATTTAAAAGCAGTTGCCGGGCTTAGTTGCGTAAGCCTGTGATCCAGGTGGGGGCATTAAAGTGGTAGAACATGTTGGGCTTGAGGTGTGGTCTGGGCCTCGCCCTACAATGGGTCGAGAAGCAATACTACTCGAATTAATCGAAAAAAAAAAGCAGTTGCAACTTGCAATTAACATAAACTATACAACGAGAAAGAATACGAAATAAGCGGAAAAAATAGAAAAACAACAGAGATGATCAGAAAAAGGAGTGGAATAGAAACCTGAAAGAGTAAATGTAACCTATGTGAAACGAAAATTATTTTGTTATGAACAATACTTTACGTGAAAAATAATTAATTTAGTGTCAAAAAAGTTTACCAATTCCAATTAACACTCAAGTCTGCCCCCACTTGTTAAATCAGCAGGGCCATGCCAAAAGTCCTGGGCCCAAAATTAATCACAAACATTTAAAAAATTACGCGGGACCCGCAGGCTGCATGAATGCCACGTGTCACAGCTCAATCTGCTCGGTATAAGAATAAGAGGCCATTTTCCTCTGCCCTGCTGTCCGAACCTGAAAGCTCTACCCAAACGTCTCCCCATTGGTCGGCAAACATTGTTTTAGGGTTCTTATTTTAATTTTTCCTTTTGAATGTGAAAAGATCACTGGGAGGGGCAATTTACAGTAATTTCTCGATAATTTTGAGGATTTCCTGTGGAAATTGATCAGAAACTGCCCCCTGGGAACTGGAGGTGAGCTCATGTTACTGTGTGTGTGCGTGTTTTTGCTGTTTTTTTGGGATGGAGTAAAATTTACACTGGATCATGAACATATGTGGAATTTGTATTGAGGATTTTTGATGTTTGGCCTGTGGGTGAAATGGGTTCTTAAAAATTGATTCTTTGGGGCTTGTCTGTATGCTACTGGGGCTGTGTAATTGTTCTTATTTTTGTTTTGTTTGCTTGCTCCTTCATAAATTTTGATCTTATGTAAGTAGAATATGTAGAACACTGTATAGATTCATTCTGGCCCTAAATCTTAGGTTTTATCAACTCTTGATCTTCTCTTTTGAGGGGGAAATGATCAGGTTAGTCAGAGCATGTTGTAAGTTCCTTCCAATGAACTAGCTGTGTGTGGAAAGTCCTGTTGGTGCTGGCTATGCAGGGTTTGGTCTCATGCAACTCTCTTTTTAAAAATCATTTCAAAAGCACATTATCATCTAAGAGTAAATTTTGCTGAGTTTAGACTTCATTTTGCTAGAATTTGAAAAATAAATAAATCCAGAACAAGACTTTTCAGACAGGGTCCGGGGTCCCTAGTTAACACAAAACAAGAAAATGGGCATTTCATAAGGTAGTGGATATATACAACCTTAGCAAACATACCCTGAAAGTTTCGCAATGTTATCTTATAAGGGTGACATATTCCCTCTATTCATATCTTATATGCCTGTTTTGTAGCTGAAAGAATAAGGTGTTCCCCTTAATTTATATGCTGAAGCCAGTTAAGTATTGCTTCATTATATCAAGTATTATTGCCCTGAAAAATCAGTGAAAGAGAGATATTGTTTATGTAGCTTATGCCTGGTTAGTTCAGAGTATTATAGAATATTTTTTTGTTCTCAGTCATCGGCTGCTTTGTATCGCAGTTGTAAACTGGAGGTCTTTTCACGGGCAGCTACAGGGTTGATTGGATGAACTGTTGCTGAAAAGGAAGATGCACACATCATGGAATTCTTAGTCTCCTTCTGGACATTTGGATTTTAATCATCAGCATATATGGAATCTAGTGAAAGGTATAAACATACTAATTCGCTCTTTGAGTATTACCCTGCAATAAACGTTAAGAATATGCATGTCCTCAAACTAATTTAAACTTGTATCTCTAGGGCTCTCGATAAAGTATTTCCAAATGGTGATGTGTATGTGGGCGGTTTTAAAGGACTGTTCCCTGATGGAAAAGGATTATATACTTGGTCTGATGGGACAGTTTATGATGGTCACTGGGAAGAAGGGAAAATGACTGGGAAAGGCCGGATCACCTGGCCATCAGGAAATGAATACGAGGGTGATTTTTCTGGAAACTACCTCCATGGTTTTGGAACATTTACAGGTTCCGATGGGTCTACCTACAGGGGAAACTGGAGCATGAACTCACATCATGGTATTGGACGCAAGAAGTATCATAATGCTGATGTCTACGATGGCAGTTGGAAAGAAGGCATAAGAGAAGGCAGTGGAAGGTATGTGTGGAGTAATGGGAACATGTATATTGGAAGTTGGAAAAATGGGAAAATGAGTGGTAGAGGAATTATGAAATGGACATGTGGAGATCTTTTTGATGGCCGATGGTTAAATGGATCGAGACATGGTACAGGATGCTATCAGTTTCTTGATGGAAGTTACTACTTTGGGATATGGACCAAAGGTTTAAAGGATGGGCTTGGAACATTTTATCCTGCTAAAAACAAGAACATATCTGCAAAGGGATCTGCTTCTGAGAGAAAATCTGATAAAAAGAAAAAACAGTTGCTTCATAGCTCTGAAAATCCTGAGAAACCTGGTGTCAGCCGTAGTTTTTCTGAGAAGTTATCAAGAAATTCAAGTCAAAGATCACGCAGGACTGCGTCACTTGGTGGAGATTATGTTCTTGATGATATCAGTGCAGATGTGACATCACATGACCCTTCATCAACGTCTTTTCGTTCTGATGATGATCTATCTGAGTTGTCAAGCAATGGAACCATCGCTTGTGAAAGAGAATACATGCAGGGAGTCTTAATCAAGGAAAGGATTAGAAGTGTTCGTGGGAGATCTTTAAAACTGAAAAAGAAGTGTAAACTTCATGCAGAAGAAGTAAAAATGAATTCTTGTGTCAATGTTTTCGAGCGCCACAAAAGCTACTATTTAATGCTCAACTTGCAACTTGGCATCAGGTAAATATTTTCAATGAATTTTTTTGAGTGATCGCTTTGGATATGTGATCATTCTCCTGATTAAACCTGGTTTAGTAGTTTTGGAGCATTTTATGACTCTGGCTTTTGGAAGTTTGCAGGTATACGGTTGGTAAGATCACTCCGGTTCCTGCTCGTGAAGTGAGATCATCTGACTTTGGAGAACGAGCAAGAATAAGAATGTACTTCCCTAGGAAAGGCTCACAATTCACCCCTCCACATCATTCTGTTGACTTCTACTGGAAGGATTACTGTCCTATGGTGTTCAGGTACCAGCATATTTTTAAAGTCTATAATGTGGTCTGAGATTAGTTACAACAATACTCATACTTCAAAATATGTGTAGCTCAATAGTACTGTTTATTTAATGTCAAGTCTGATCTTCCATCAGATTTTGTCTGTGCAATATGTTTATTGCTGAGGAATCACTTGTTTTTTATGTGGATCTTGCTTTCAGAAATTTGAGAGAGATGTTCAAGTTAAACGCTGCAGACTATATGATGTCCATATGTGGAGATGATGGTCTCAGAGAGATTTCCTCTCCAGGAAAAAGTGGCAGTATTTTCTACACCTCAGGCGACGATAGATTTGTAATCAAGACTCTGACGATATCAGAGCTGAAGGTGTGTGCAATGCCTATTGTTTATATTCATTCCACTCCTAAATAATTTTTCTCATTTCAAGATTTTCATCATACATAAAGCTGGTAATTGTTCTTTAATTGACTGTTGATGACATTTTGCTCACTTTAAACACCGTTTAAGATGCCCCCATCTTTGAGTTTATTTCATAAACTGCTTCCACTTTATGTTGAAAAAAAAAGGTTTGTTTGGGATTTTCTTTTAGTTTTGTTCCTCAACCATTATATTCGTATTTGGTTCTACTGTTCTACTGTATCTACAGTATAGTCTTATTACAAGCTTCTTATTGTAAATTGTCATCGTCAACCCATAAAATTTTATTATCTGAATATTTCTTTCTCACTCTAGTGTTCAATTTTTTTCTGCTTAAAAAGGTGATTTGCTCCTGATGACCACGGTGTTTTGCAGGCTTTTCTGAGGATGTTGCCTCGCTATTACCATCATGTAAAGGAGCATGAAAACACACTCGTAACAAAATTCTTTGGTTTGCACAGAATAGTATTGAGACATGGGAAAAAGGTATGTGGACAACTGCCTTATCACCTGTGTCTAGGATGCTTTCTTGTCTCTAGCCATTTGTGACAAATCTTCCTCCAGGTACGATTTGTGGTTATGGGGAATATGTTCTGCACGGAGTTGCATATTCATCGTCGCTATGATTTAAAAGGTTCCACTCACGGGAGAATCACAAGGAAAGACAAAGTTGATGAGGGCACTACCTTAAAAGATCTGGATTTGAAATATGAGTTTCATATGGACAAGTTGTTACGTGAAGCACTGTTCACGTTAGTTTTGTTCCCCTCTCTTTATCTTTTATTTTACTCTCTTTGCTTATTCTTGCCTCAACTGAGTATAAATTTCCCTTCTTTATTTTGATTACATAAATTGAAAATCTCTGTCTTACACCGCAAATTCTTTTTTTTTGCATTTATTTTTCTTTGCTTCTTGAATGGCATTATTGCTTCCTTTTTGTTTCCGAATTTAAGTGAAAAGTTGTTTTATCTGACTGTAGGCAAATAAATCTGGACTGTGCGTTCTTAGAATCTCAGCAGATAATTGATTATAGCCTTCTGCTGGGACTGCATTTTAGAGCTCCTGAGCATCTTACGCCACTGTTGGAGGCTCCCTACTCAGTCCGTACACCTGATAGAGCACAAACAGCACTTGATGGTATGATTCTCTTCTATCAAAGAAACTCTCCTCATCTATTACACAGTTCATTCCAATATGCTTCTTCTCATCTCTAATTTAGGTTTTATCTTTGTAAGTAACGTAAGAGGTGACAATCCATGTTGATATGAGCTGTGTATGTTAGCACATGACCAGTTATGCGAGTAATCTTTGATTCTGTAGGTTTCTTTATGAGTTGATGCGCATCTTTTTTTTCAGCAGCTGACCCTTCCTTTTATTCTTCTCGAATGTATTATTAATCTGGGTCAATTTTTGGTTGGTGAAGGGGCAAGCCTTATGGGAGAACTCGCAATTCCACCAAGTGGTTTGCTTCTGGTGACTCATGAACCGAGTTTCGTCAGTACAGAACCAGGTCCTCACATACGAGGTAGTACTCTGAGAGCAATGTCGGTTGGGGACAAAGAAGTCGATCTTCTTCTTCCCGGCACTGCAAGGTACTTTCCATTTCAGTCTCGAACTTTCAAGATTCAATACATAATCTGTTCCTCGTTCTATTTAGTTATCCAAAAGGCTCTTTTCAAGAATGTTCAATCTTTCTTTACATAATCCTTTGATGCTTGAGTGATTAGTTTTTTCAACTTGTTTTGGCTGTTTAGGTTGAGGGTGCAGCTCGGGGTAAATATGCCAGCTCAGGCTCGTCGCAGGCTCAAGCAAAACGAGTCTGACCCAGCAGAAGTAGAACTATTTGAGGTTTACGATGTTGTCCTCTACATGGGAATCATCGACATTTTGCAGGAGTACAACCTGAGGAAGAAATTGGAGCACACTTATAAAGCAATGCAGTTTGATCCGATGACTGTTTCTGTGATTGAACCGAAAGTGTATGCAAAACGCTTTGTCGACTTCCTGGAGAAAGTTTTCCCAGCGGCGCAGTGAGTTTCAGGCAGCAATGTCCTCTTGTAATATGTGTATGGTCACACGAACAAACCTTTTTGTTTCTCTACCAAAGAAGATTTAAGGATTCTATTACTTGTACACTATTTGTGGTAAAGGCTATTTGTTCAAAATTGTTGAGTTTTCATCCTACTACTTGTATATACAGTCATGTTTATATACTAGATTATTATACAGTCTCATGGCTCCTTCTTCTTTACCCAATTTTCTTGGCCCTGGGTCATAGATGATGTTGCAACATTTGGCTTTGATTAAAATGCTAGGATAAGTTTTCATAAAAAATAAAAAAATGCTAGGATAATATTTCAAAAATAAAAAATAAAAATAAAAATAAAATTGCTAGGATAAACAACCTAGCTAGAAGCATTTGTGAAGTTTTTACATAATCATGGATGACTGATGATAATACATTGAATATGTATTTCAATTATACCAACTGTTATGCAGTTAATGCCTTACCTTGCCAAATTCAAAATGTTATGAAAACCAGTCAATTATTCTGAAATATTTTGTCAAGGAACTTATGATGAATGTATGAATTTGATTCAAATGTTGTGCAGGCTGAGTACAAGATTACACCTTGAAAACTGAAATCTGTGTGGAACAGAATTCAACACTGCATTTCTACTATACGTTACATATTGACCGATATGTCAACCCAACCATCCACAACAATATTAATGCATCAGTAATAAATGTAAAAGATTCCCAATCTCATTCATTGCTCACTCTCTTCATCTGTGCTCTGCAAGTCTGCACTTGTACTGCACAACTGTTTAACTTAGAAAAGCTTGCACATGATTTTCAAATCAATTATCAACAATGGTTTAATCATAAATAAAATACAGAATAAAAGTAATTAAATATGCGCACAAATGAAGAACATACATAGGAATGTCGTTGAATAATGGCTAGGTGAAATCTACCAGTACTCATAGTATTAATTTAATAGCAGCACTGAATTTCAAGGCTAATTAATTAATTGGTCTAGCAGCATTGTTTTCTCCACACCATTAACTCCACTTGAGATTACAAGGAGTCAACTCGTGCTAATTACGCACGCACGCACAGAAGAAACAAAAACTCAGAAATGTTAATTAGTTTTATACAACACGTATATATATATATATATATATATATATATATATATATATATATATATTCTTAATAAAGCTCTCCAGCATCCTGTAAATTTTTAGCAAATCCTTATTTTGTGATCAGCGCGCCAGTGAGAGCTGAATTTGGTTTGTTATCTTCTTCACGCAATAAACAATATATGGATTGGGCGGAACTGAAACGAGCTCCTCGATATCGTCGCTATCGATCCCGGCAAGCTTCTTGGAGAGAGACAATTCTGCTGATTCTCCAACAGATGTTCTACTACAATCGGCACCGTGCTACCAATTCGCTCCAGCAAATCCAGAACTGAGCAAGAAATCATAAATGAAAATTTAGCATCTGTCAGTTTTCAGGAAAAATAATCTTAAATCTCATGGATTGGTATTTTTTGTCTATTGGCAAGACAAGAAATACCACAATTGAACCAACCAAAATATAGCAACTTTGGAATGGAATCACAGATTTACGTGCAGTAAACTTGCACTGAAACAATTAATTAATGGGGTTTGGACGTGCGAACAAGATGCGTGCGTGTGCGCAGAAGGTTTGAGGGGAATGAAGCCTGGTCCGAGGCATCCAAATATACGTGCTCTGCTCATGTTTGCAATTCTAGTGTGTGACTGTGTGTTTTTTCAACAGAAGACACAGAAACTAGAAAAGCAGAGGCACGAGAAATTGGCGATTAATGCATCGGACCAGCCAACAATCCTCTCAAAAACTTGTTGCTAATTTATCGACATCGATCTATGGCCTCGGATCTGGGGCTTCTACTGCAAATATATAGAGATATATAATGTGTATGTATATATGGAGGCTGATAAAAGAGGTAGAGATTGGTAGGGTATATATAGAGGGAGGAAGGGTAAAACCCTAGTTTAGGTTGGTGATACGCTCATTATGCCGCCGACCCCACTTCACCCATATTTCGGAACGTACATGTATACGCGCATTTTTTATTTTTATTTGGTTATTTCATCCATTTTTTTTGTTAGTTATTTCTTCCATTTTTTTGGTTGGTTTTGGTCAATGCTTCCTAGTTAAATTACTTCGATTCACTATCCGTTTAAAAAAGAATGATGATGTTGCAATCCTTAGTAATTAGTATATTTGATGGTGATATTTGACTAAAATATACTCACACTTAGGCCCTGTTTGCTAGAGAACTGAACTGAAAAGTATTGAATTGAAAAAAAGAATCAATATGACTGAAGTAACCTGAATTTCAACAAATTGCATTTTCACTGAACTGAATTAAACTAAACTAAATTGAACTTGACTGAATTAAACTGAACTAAACTAAACTGAACTTGACTGAACTAAACTGAACTGATCTACTGATAAGATCGGGCAAATAGGGCCTTAATTATGCAATTCTTAATTATATGGAATATGGTAGAATTGGGTTGGTAAAAATGTATGAAATGTAATGTTTTAGGATGTGCACTTTATTATGTAAGATTGTGTCTCACTGATCAAATAATCAGTAATTCACAAATTATGTTTATACAATGCACATTCACATTCACATAATGCACAAACAATAACACTTAAGTGCAATCAAAAGTGTAGTTTCTACAGTGACCAGACTGTCACTGCCTCTCCATCCTCACATACTCACACAATTAAAGGATCTCTATAGTAGCCTTATTGCACAAATATTTCATGCTTAACTGGGGATTTGACCGATATCATATGAGTATTTGAATGCCAGATTCAAAAGATGCAACAACTAAAAACTTATATTCAGATATTCTTATTATATATATCTGGAAAAATGAAAACTGGAGATGATGCCTGAGATGAGACAAGCATAGTGGTATTGAAGAAATTAGTTGAAAGGTTGTCAGCGTAAATGAAGGGTCAGCCAGCCAGGTATGCAAGATGCCCCGGGAAATAAGCCCAGTTTCTACAGTCTCACTCTTCTCTCTTCTCCTGCACCATCTTCACTATTTTCTCTTACTCTACAGTGCCACTGATTTAGTTTTATTTCTATGTCATTTCAATAATTCTAATTCACAATGAAAAGAACATATATACGTAATGAATTAAAATTTTAGTTTAATTCTATACTTCCATGTATATTATGCAAATTTTTAGCAGAAATGCATGTTTTGACCAGAAATGTCATCAATATGGATGGTCAAAGTTAAATTAGGCAGGGAGCCAGGGATGATTGAATGTAGCTGTGACTGATCGGTTGTTATAAGTCACAGAGGGGCTGTGAGCTGTGAGCCTGTGACTGATTTGCTATTTACGGCAGTGGCGATCGATAACGCCGATTAGCCGGGGGCTACGCTAGCTTTGACCAGCTGTAGAACGTTGACTCTGAATGACCTCATCTGCACATTTCCCAGGCTTCGCTGTGGGCCGGGGCCCGCCTCTTGTAGTAGAAGAAGCAATGATGTCTTAATGATAAGGCAGCAACAGCAGTTTACTCAAACTTAATGATAAATTACATTTATCTTCCTTGTAATTCAGTAAAATTATGTCTACACTCCAACTCAATCGTATTCGTATACGGAGGGAGTATTTTTCGTTTCTGAGATTCTTTCTTATTAATTTCAATCACGTGATTCGTACGTATCCTATGTCTAGTGCATATAAATTTTGTATGACTTTGATGCGTTTTGATCCCCTTTAAGAACGTTTTACTATGAATGTCATGTACATGACTAGCAAGGGCTGGATGTAGAAATGAATGCCATGTACGCTAGTAGACTTTGTAATCATAATGTTGGTTGATTACAATATTTATCATTTACTACAAATCTTGTTGAGTGTTTGACTGCTGCTAGCAATCCTCTTGTTACTATTAAGTTGATTCAGTCACCAATTTGTCGATTGACTTACTGATATATTGTTTTGGTCAATTTGTCAATTTGTACTTCCTAATTACAATTTGACCGATTACTTGATACCTTAATATGTACAAGTGTATCGTACATTGTATTTGTGGGGGCATGTTGGTCGGTAAAATATTCTCTTGTACACACGCAACACCGATTATTTAAAAATATTTCTTCGTTCACGCAACTCTAAATTAAAGTCACCAGAGTGAGAGGGGTATGTATTGGTTCCTAAAACCATGAAAATATGAGTATAGTACATTGAGATCTCAAATTTTATTGTACAATTAGAACTTTGAAAACCAACTACGTGTATGCTAAAAGCGGGATACGACTAGAAAACTTTGCTAAAATATGTGATATTTTTTCTCTCTGAACCTCTTGCTAGGACGGATTAGTATGGTATTAAAATCTCTCTACCTCCACAACTTGATTTAACAATTAACACAAAGAAAAATGACCTTTTATACCACCTCCTCGCAGATTAATTCCCCAAAAACAATCCACTAGAAAGCGCAGAATGCCCAGTGTCCAGCTAAACACCATCGATGACAAAATTTTCAAAACCACCTTATAAAGTAGTTGTATATGAAATTTGTTACTAATTATCGATCAGTCAACCACAATTAATACACTTATTAGCTAAAAAATAACAATCAAATATTGTACCAAGCATAACAAAATTATAACAAGAAGTTTTTTTATCACTTAAAAAAGAATCTTATGTAGTAATTGACGTAGTCCACTCTTGTCATTTGTATTTTGTAAGGGTAGAATCAACTTAGGTGTGCAACGACGTCGTTTGCATCGGGATTACCCTCACGCTCTTAATCAGCTCTTCCATCTTGACTGAAACATCGAAAGCTCGATTCATCACTCCGATTCAGAGATGGCGTACGAACTCAGCGAGGAGAAGAAGGTTGGATTGGGGCTGATCGGGTTCGGCTTCTTCTTCACGTTTCTGGGCATGATTCTGTTCTTCGATCGGGGTTTACTCGCTCTCGGCAACTTATTCTGGCTCACCGGAGTAGGGATTCTGCTCGGCTGGCGATCCACGCTGCAGGTGTTCACGAGCAGGATGCACATCAAGGGCTCCGTCTCGTTTTTCGTCGGGATTTTCCTCATACTCGTGCGCTGGCCGATTTTTGGCATGGTTTTCGAGCTCTACGGCTGCGTGATTCTGTTCGGCGGATTCTGGCCGTCGGTGAAGGGGTTTCTCTACCAGATTCCGGTGGTGGGGTGGCTTTTCCGGTACCCTGCAGTGCTTCTTGCTCGTTTTCGAAGAGCTTGATTTAGCTTATACTCATCTTCTTTTGACAGTCGTGTAATAGTTTGATCCTATGCAGTATGTTTTTTGTTTAGATCATTTGAAATGGGTGGTTTGATCCCAAAATCATCAATGTCAATTTCATAAAAACAAATTTCTCAGACAGGAAAGCAAGTTTGAATCTCTTTGCAAATTTATATCATGAACACACTACAAAAAAAATACATTAACATATGAATACATCTCCAGGATTCTGGAAGAAGACAGGTGGGCCTCAATTTTTTAGGAGGAGATGAAACCTTCAACATATTACACTCCTCTCATAGTGTAGCTATCCCATGAGTTTAAAATTCTAAAAAGAAAAGAAAAAAAAGGACAAAAAATACAAGACAATAACAGCTCTGGTGATGAGGCTGAGATTGCGCTATGACACAAGTCACACAACAGATCCAAACAATGAATGAGAGCAGGCTGAGATTGCCGCTCTATGGACCCAAATCATTTCATTCGAAAGGCAAACGAGAGCTTAGGTCTGGACTTATTCTTGCCCAGCAATGTCATTTGTTTTGATCGTTCTTCCTCCTCTTGCTGCTTTTTACGACGCAGAGCCTCTTCTTTTTGTCGCTGAAGCTCTTCGAGTTCACGATACCGTGCCTCCTCTCTCTGCTGCTGCTCCAAGGCCTCCCTCCTCTGAGCTTCTTCCAGCTGTCTCTTGTTCTCTTCAACTATCCTTTCCAGCTCTTCTTTCTCTTTTTGAGCCTGTTCCTGAACACACACACATAAATGAGACCACAGAAATCTATCATCACATTGACAGGCAGTAACGATATGATTCAGTAAAAAAAACACATCCAACTTATTTGAACATGCACTTCCATAACCATCTTTTATCTCATCAGGCTACAACTAATTACATGCTTTATAAGGGGAAACTACAGCATCAGTTAACAAGGAATCCAACAATGCAATTACCTCTCTTTCCTTAGCTGCAATTACAGCTAATTCCTTCTCTTTCTTGAGTTGAATTGCTACTTCATCAACAAGTTTCTTTCGCCCTTCTTCCAACCGCCTCTGAATTTCAAGCCTGATTTCCTCAGCCTCCAAGCTTTCTCTAACTTTATTTTGAATGGCTTCTTCTACTCTATTGGTAGTTTCTTCTTCTACCAGTTTCTGTTCTGCCTCTTGTTGGAACCTGAGAATGAATGTGTATAATTAGGCGGGAGAGTGGTTCTTTGTGTAGAAAATAATACATTTTCCATGGCCAACTAATCTGAATAGATAAAGCTTTATCACCCAATGAATTAATATATTTTTGGGTCCAGTACAAGAGTAAAAACAATCAGGAGAATCACCGGGTTTTGTTTCTTGTTAATCAGTAGCTAAAACAAATGACAAACTAACCTCCTTGTCGATAAAGGCAATAAATATACATGCTTATGCTTTAAAGGCATAGCTCTAACTGATTCCTGGTCCAAACAAATGAGTTTCAAAGTTGGTGAACAGAATAAAAACAGCCAATTTGCACAGAATCAAGAAAAACAATTTAACAGAATCTGAAGTTCAGATTACCATGTGAGAAGAAAAAATAAAGCAACCTGTCACAACTCACAGGTAATAGAGCTAAGAATCTAGTCAAACCTCAACCCTAACATTAGATGGACATTAAATATGTAACGCTAGAAGGTACTTCTGCCCTAACATCAAACAGATACCAGAGAAGCAAGGCCAAATTGCTAGCAACAAAAACTTCTTTCAAGAAAATAAAGGTAAACTGGTAAAGACAAGCCCGACTGGTACATGGAAAAGGACAATTCTTTCTGAAAAATAAAGTATTCCACAACATCATCCCCTGTGTTCTGGAACTGGCTGGTTGGGTCCAGAGTACGACCTTCAAGGGCCATGTACAAAGTTTTAAGAGATAACAACTTTTAAACCTAGGCAATATGCACATACATCAAACATTCATATCAATCATTACATCAATGAAATTTCTGCAGTAAGTCATGTTCTTCCAAATAGTCACACAAACACTATAGTACCTGTTTTCAATCACAACAAGGAAGGTAAAAATAGCTTACTAAACACACAAAATTAAGATGGATAAAACTTTGAGCATTATGTCCTGTGAGGAAACAAAAGTATTTCTATTAAGCTAGCAATACTTATTCTTTTTCGGCACAGGTGATTTCAATCTTAACAGGTGAAGAATATCAAGTGAAGATGCACGTAATTCTTGTTCCAGTTAATCTTCAGGAAAATTTGAGCAAATTCGATCCAACTCAAGGGGAGGCAGTAGTTCCAGTACCAGCATTATTAAGTCATGAACGGAGATTAAAAAAAATTCAAATCAAGGGTGAGTCTGGGTGAGAACTGATATCTAGTGAGCATTAAATAACATAGAAGTTGAGAATTGCAGGATGCCCCCAAAGAAGTACAAAAAGTAAAGCCTCACTATAACCATGTTAAAGCCAATAATTCAAAAGTTGAAATACTAGCAATAATAAGAACATACTTACTAGCAATCATAATAAGAATTTAGTGAGCATGCATCCACAGAGAGATATCGACAGCAATTGACCATCCCAAAAAAGAATGATTAAATATTTCGAGAAGAAAACATTGATTACATTAAAAAACACAATTCAGGAGACAAAAATAAAATTTCACAGATTGACCCAAAAATATTAAAGAACAAAAAACTAAGAGAAGAGAGGTTGTGGTGCACAAATTTTACCTTTTCCTTTGTTCTTCATCTTTCTTTATTTTGTCACTCATGTCTTTCTGCTCCATTAATGCCACACTTGGACTTGGAGAGGGATCATGTGAGGTACTTTTAAAATTTTGTCTCTTCTGCCGTCTAGGTGTCGGAGAGCGACTTTTATGTCGTCTAGGTGTCGGAGAACGACTTTTACGTCGGCTAGGTGTTGGAGAGCGACTTTTACGTCGCCTAGAGGATGGGGATCGACTCCTTCTGTGTCGAGAAGAAAGTGAAGGACTTCGTTTTCTGTATAACAAAATAAACGACTTGAACATCAAAATAAAACAGCAAGCACATTACACAATAACCTTGTCAAACAAACTCACTGTTGAACTGAATAAATATATAAACTTATACAATTTACCTCAATAAATGATAGAGAATTAAACTGTGTGCTCCATCTTTTACCATAAGAAACTGGTAATATCATAAAGATGCAAGGGGAGAACACCCATCATGTCACGGGTCATCTTTATGACTAAGGATAACCGTGACCATATATACAAGTACCCACCGTTACAAAACATCACATATCAGGAGGCGGTGGAATGCTATTTAAAACTTTCAGACTAAAAACTAAAGGCCTTTTTGTAACTCGGGATTTATACTCACTTTTACTATTTTACCCTAAGTTGTACCCTCAAAACTATTCCACAACACAGACACAAAGCCTACAAAATTGATCCTTCACATAATAAAAGCTTCCAAGGCAAAGGGTTTACAAAACACAAAACTAGTAAAGCATCTTGGCGCTCGGGGAGACGCAGTAAAAAAAAAGTTCAGAGCTTTCCCCCATCAACAAACATCCGTTCAGTTTACAGCAACAGCACATAATTTATCACCACATACTTCAATTCAATTGATCAGCAATGGAAGCACATAGGTGCTTCCAAGATTACAAAGACAAAAAAAGCAGCTCATCAAAAACTTGTAGTTTCTAAAACCGAAATCTTCCCATGTAGCATAACTGCATAATGACAAGAAAATCAATCCATTCCTGCAACATCCGACTAAATATAATATCACAGCACCCAGAATAGCAGTCAATACACTGTGGTTGAGATTCAACAAAGAGATAAAATGGGTGAGTCTTAGGTATAAGCCTTTTTTTTTTCACACGCACACACACACTGCGAGCAATCGGGTATCACCTGCTGCTGTAGGAATAAGGTGATCGGCTCCTATCTCTCCGGCTCCTGCGGCTGTGCCTATGCCGCCCTACCGGAGACGGCGACCGCGAATACCGCCGCCGATGTGACGGTGACCGAGATAAACCCCTATCTCTATCTCTTTCTCTTCCCATCTTCAATCAATCAATTGGCTAATTAACATCAACAAACATATAATCCTCCTGCAAATTCACAAAGAATTCCGTAAGTATTCAAATTAATCCCTGGACAACCGAACAAATCGCAAAAATTAACCTGCGAATTTGAGGAACTAGTGCTGGTACAAATTACTGCTGGATGTTGAGGAAAGATATTATTCAGGCGTAACTGATGATGAGATTGAAGAATGCAGAGGCTTGTGAACAAGAGTCGACTTTTCGTATTGGATGATAATTTCAGAATTTTGGGGAATTTGCAGAAATAAGGTGTAAAAGGAGGGGAAGAAGTGATAACTATTTTATAGGGGGTTTTGAACTTGATGGGAGGTCAAAGTCATGTCACCCAATTTTATTGCCCAAATTGGTCTTAAACTTAGAAAAGTTTTGACAATTATAACAAAACTATCATATACTATCATATCTTAGAAAAGTATGTTAGATTAATTGTAACATGGTAATTTTGTATATGTTATGGTAAGATATAGTTAAAAATACTAATAGTTAAACATGATCAAAAGACAATTAAAAGTCAACCTAGTTTGAGAGAGTAGTGACATTGTTATATTAACATTTCATACGTCGATATTTTTAAAAAAATTTAGAAATTTTAGATCATGTTTATCTATTCATATTTGAATTCCAAAGGTGTAACTCATGGAAGAAAAAAAGTCTTTAATTCGCTTGCCATACACAATCGTTATTTTGCTATATAATATTGATTTTTTTCTGACGTACGATTTGTTTTTTGAAATATATTACAAAGATTATTAATGATACATTTGATAAATTTATATAAATACATGGAATAAATTAAAATGCAATAGACGCTCTGAAAATTGGCTGGAGATGAAGAGAATTGGTTGGCCTCTTCTTTTTTTCACATGATTCTGCTGGCATGCAAAAATAACTGAATGGCGTAAAGAGTGCTAAAATTATATTTAGCCCAGGTAACTGCAAATTCACTCAAGCATCAAGAAAACATAATAGATTTGCCAAATACCAGAACACAATACCATTGAATGGGGATACAAAAGCGGAAACTCTATCGAGTTCATGCACCAGCAAACCCAGAAATTACATAAAGTTGGAAATAAATCAAACCAACATCATTTTCTCTGTCAAATATTATGTAGGGGCTTAAACAATCACAATCACACTCTGGAGAGCTGAAAAATTGCAATCTCGAGCACCCTTGACCCGCCTTTGGAGTGTTCATAGAAAAGCATCCTTCTCGAGCAGCTTAAGCACCTCGTGCTGGTTGTTAAGTTTGGCAACATCCAATGGTGTCTTTCCATCCATGTTCTGAAGGGTGCTGTTGGGAGAAGGGGCAAAATTATGAACTAACTGAATGCAAATGGAACCTCTGGACAAGGCAATAAAAGAGGCAAACTTACACAGCAGCTCCGTTGTCGAGAAGAAGCTGTACACACTCCTTCCTCCCATAACCGGCAGCGTAATGAAGAGCAGTGTTCTTGTTCTTGTCCAAAGAATCTACCTTTGCCCCAGCTTCAATGAGAACCTGGGCACACTTCAACTGCAAGGTTCCAATGGATTACATATTAGTATCTCACAGTAGATTTGCATCAATGTCTTTCTGTTAACCAGGTAACACTAACAGTAAAAGAAAGATAAAACCATTGAACATGGATAGCGGGAATTATATAGAGCTTAAAACAAGAAAAACCACTGTGATATGGAACATAGACAAATGACCATATAATGTATGTCCTCCAGAAAACTGTTCAATGTTTTTTCATCACACTTACCTTTTGCTTCCACATTGCACAACGTACACCAGGTAAAAGAACCTTTTCCTATGGAGTACTATCATAAAACTCTCAAGAAATTAAATTTCACTCTTTCTTAGTATCATGTAACCCCATCCACATATATTGCTCTTAAATCACTTCATCCTTGCCATAAGTTGAGGATATTCTAACAAGGGAATAAAACAAAGGGATGGAACAGTACAAAAAAAATTTCATTTTTACAATAAATTAACATCCAAGAATACAATAAGCACAATGCACCTCCCAATGAAAAAGTAATTTTCAAATGAAAGGACTGACTGATACCTCCCCATAACCACAGGCAAAATGAAGTGCTGTTCTTCCTTCTGAATCTTCTTCGTCTTTATCAGCACCAGCAGCTAATGCACTCTTCAAACCCTAGTAATTTATCACAAGATAGATTTGTACCGTTACAGATAAATACTGTATATTGACAAATTAGATCCGTAAACAGACAAATCCTTCACCCAGTTACAGGGATCATAAAGACATTACTTCAATTTTCGGTACACAAATTTGCACAGGAAAGTGCAAAGTACAACTTCCATTTATGCCAATTGTTTAACTAAGTAACAAACATAAAAATTTACTTAAAAGAGCGTACCTCATCATCACCACAACTAGCAGTATTATGAACAATAGACTCATCTTCATTTCCTTCTTCTGGTTCATCCTGTTCAGCATTGTCAGCAGATGAGGCTGTTTCTCCTCCAGTAGGGAAACCCATAGCTTCACCCAACTTTGATAGAACTTCTTTGTCATTCCAGTATCTGTACATGAGAAATGAATTAAGAGATTTTTCTATGATAATTGCATTATGAAGAACTCAGCAAACTGATTGACCGTAACCATAAGTAGTTTAACACATTAGGTGACACAACATAGCTTTAAGTAGTTAGCTCATAATGCATCATTGCATCTAATCTCTTCTGTCCTTGGAACAAATTCCCAAAGAGAGCCAACCATAACTTGAAACACTCTTAGTATTAGAATTAGAGTTTGGATCACTATAACTTCGTTGGTGCAATATTAATGCATAACCATCACATATATTATAGAGTATAAAAAAGTAAAAAATGATGGTAACAGAATATATTGTAGAACCTCATCATCGCAGCTGGGCCGCCTGTCTCTATCTCTTCCAATATATGCTTCAAGGAAGGATCCTCTTTAATCTTTGACATTCTTTCTTCAAGCTGGTCTTTATTGCCTGGGTTTGTCAGACCTTCAAGCATGGTGGACATAGAAGGATCCTGAAAACATATTTTTAAGCATAAAAGTGATATGAGCACATGGAAATAATATGGTCTCTACTCTCTAGAAAAACATTCCACACATCCATAAAAATATCAAATGAAAATTGAAAATTACCTGCATCAGAGCACTGCCAAGACGCTCAGCCATGGTCATAAACTGAGGATTATGCATGACCTGTTGCATTGTACTGTAGTATGTCTGCGTGTCGAATTGAGGGATTCCCTCATCCACTGGAGCGCCTTGAAAAGTCTGCTGCAGCTGCTCTGCCATTTTGTTGAATGCCGGGTCCTTTGCAATCTGTTCTGCTAACTCCTTAATGCTTGGGTCCTACACATTTTCAGGTACATAGTGTTAGCATAATAAATCCAATCTCGGTGGCAGCTTTGCCACTCAATATTCAGAAGACCTGAAGAAGTGCACCACAATAAAAACAACTTTAAACAAACAGAGAAAGTTTATCTCGAGGGTACAAACACTCTACTAGCATAGCACTCTAGCATAACTTCATGAAAAATTGCTGAAATTCCAAAATAGCTATCATCATTTCTAATGGTCTCCCCAAGAACAAGATATACAACAAAAATAAATGGCCTAGACATGCATTTTAACAATCCTTAGGTATGGCAAATGATAAGAGGTCTCTAAGAACAGGAAAGGCAACAAAGGAATGCCTAGAATGAATTTTAACAATCTTATGCAAATCAGATAGACAAAGTAAAAGATTACATTTAACAGGCCAGTCATGGCAGAGAAATCAAAGGGATTCACAGCAGGCCCAGTTCCAGCTGGGGATGTTGCAGTTGCAGTGGGAACTGACGGTGTCTCCACAACAGGACTTCCAGTACTGCCATTTTCCACTGCTGCGGGCTTTTCTTCTGCATAAATCGGTAGCAAAGAGAACTCTTAGATGAATAGCTGATCACAGCAAAAATGCAAACTGAAGAATTTGATTACACCATCTCAGTAAAAAATAATTGAAGCACAACTAACAGGAATGCAGATGAAAGGAAGAAAGGAATTCATTCATAAGACACAAGATTACACTAAAACTGCATACAATTTCTAATAAACTAAATATTAGAACTAAAAAAATTGTGAAGCATTTACACATTCAATTTTTCCAAATAATATTGACAAAATAGGATTCAGAAGTTAATACAGAATATAATGGAAGATTTACCCTTAGTGGCCACGGGAGCATCTTTAACCTCCTGAAATTGCAACCAGGGCGAAAAATGAGAATTACATCCAAATGACAACATGTAGTCACGTACAATATAAGGAAAATGAAATTCAAAATTTGAACGAATTGAATCACTTGCTGAGCTCAAATCCCAAAGCGAAAAACGTAAACGAACTATCAACGGGTAGAAAACGGTATCGAATTCATACAATTCCGAATTCAGTAAAACCAGTATGAATTATCAGAAAACAAATTGGAAAAGAAATCGCAGATACTTCAAACAAAGCTCAAATCCCTCCCCTGATAAAATTCAAAGCACAAACGAACTCTCAACGAATTGACCACAGAATCGAAATCGTCAAAATCTGATTTCAGCTATACCGGCGTGAATTTCTAAAAACTGATCAGGAAAATCGTGAAGAGGAAGAAGACGGTGTACCTGAGACATGGCTGGGGATTTTTGATAAGGAGGAGATGTGCCTTGCTTGCCTTGCTGTCGATGATCACGCACAGAGGGTGGTCACTGTGAGAGAGAAGATTTGGGAGCACACGAAAGGTAGAAAAGAAAAGGGTTTTGGTGTGTGACTGTGTGAAAGAGAAAAGAAAAGATAAATCGGGAAGGGGACAGGGTGTTGAATGAAAACAATGCGTGTTAGTGGGCCATCTCAATCCCGATAAAATGAATGGCCTGGATATCATTTTCTTATCAACTTTCTGATCTCCTCTTCTTTGGGCTTTCTCGGGCTTCATCTAGTATTAGTCTTGGGCCGTCTGCGTACTATTTCGGGGAGGGTGAAAATGACTCGCACAGATATATTTTAAATTTAACTGTGAGTTAACTGTAAGTGTGTATTTATTTTATTCCTTTAAAATTATATCAAAATATTTTGTATAATAGTAGCTCAAAATATTGTTGAATTATTGGAGCATTCTTTTCTGCTTTTGATTGATACTTTTGTAATAGAGAAGGTCTTGGGTGAGACCGTCTTACCATAAGCTTATGGTAGGACGAATGATAGTTCATGTGTTTAATGGATTTGTTCATGTGTTTCATAGCTTTGTTAATTCATTTACATATTGTTACAGATTATAAACAAACAAAATTGTGAAACACAAGAACAAATCTGTCAAACACATGAACCCAGCTTATAACAAACAAAACTGTGAAATACATGAACAAAACTGTGAAACACATGAACAAATCTATTAAACACATGAACTATCATTCGTCCTACCATAAGCTTATGGTAGGACGGTCTCACCCAAGACTTTGTATTTGTAATATATATCAATTCGTACTCATTAAAGGGTAAAAATTTAAATAAGAACCGTTTCTTGTTTCGTCCGACTTACGAAAGTTGGAAATTGCATTCGTTTTCGTTATGTGGAGGTGGACCTTATTGGTGGTCATGCGTGCGTGAGCGTGACTCATGTGAAGCGCTTGACTAAATTGGTAATTGGAAATTCTCCATTTTTTGAACGGGGGATATCCAACGGAAGCACAACTCACAATTAATTGCACCGTTGATCAAAAAGATTACAGCGTTACCGACCTTGGCAAAGGACAATACAAAAGTATGGCTGGACTTTCACCATCCAGGGGCCTATGGGTTATGGTGACCCCGGTTCATTTGGCATATGAGACTCGAAAGCATTCATCTTTATTCTTTTGTGATTTTATGTGAGTTGAGAAGTAATTTAGGTGGCGTTTGTACATTTTTTTTTTTAGTTTGAAAGTTATATAGTGAAATGGTAGATAAATAAGACTATCATAATGTTTGTACACCGTTCGTTTTCTCTATTTGTCTCTCATCTTTTGACTCTTCAATTAAGAAGATGCTAAATTGAGAGCTGAGATCAACTTGCATCTTTATGGAAGGTATAGATTGACTAAAATTTGGTCACTTGTGGCCAAAAAAATCTCATTAGACAAGTGTGTCACAATTAAGAAAACAGAATAAGTACGTTACACCGTTTATCTTTAACACCACATACTCCACCCCACCCCACCTCCACTACGACAATGCAAGATCCAAACACCATTAGCAACCAAACATCACATCTGACAACACAAATCTTAACCTATCCCACGACACCGCAAACCCAAACCTCATTACCGACGACTTAAACCTCTTTGCTAGCTACCCAAATTTAACCGCCAATGATGTGACTGTCTCAATCTTGTCATCGGCAAATCACAACCTCGTTGCCAGCACCAACAACCCCAAAACTCAATATTGGTGCCCGTAACTTCACTGCCGGCAACCGCAACCACAACCTCACTGCACCGAAACTCACCATTATCGACCCAAATATCATCGTCGGTAACCCAACCTCATCGTTGTTGACTCTAAACTCGACACTGACAACCGCAACCACAACCTCACTGCACCGAAACTCACCATTATCGACCCAAATATCATCGTCGGTAACCCAACCTCAGCGTTTGTTGACTCTAAACTCGACACCGACAACCGCAACCACAACCTCACCGCACTGAAACTCGCCATTATCGACCCAAATATCATCGTCGGTAACCCAACCTCAGTGTTGTTGACTCTAAACTCGACATCGACAACCGCAACCTCATCACCGAAGTAAAATTGAACTTGACAACGTATAAATGAATCTAAACTAAAATAAGATATTTATTACCTTCTTTAATTCAACGGTTATACAAAACAAATGACCTGGTAGCATTAGGACTCGGGAATTTTATTAACGCTATTTCATATTAATTTTTTTTCATTTAATATGAAATCTTCATAGTGAAAATATGATCAAAATTCGGCAATCATTTCATTTCATCCTGGTAGAATGTAAAATCCACACCAAAGGTGATCGCCCACAAAAAGCCATGATAATTGTTGTAGGGTGTTGCTAAATGTAACTCATTTTTTTACTCACATAGCCCAAAATTTGGTTTAATATACCAAAATGTTCCTCTTTTTTAGTTATGGAAAATCTAGGCTACTTCATGCAGGGGCCAATATAGTCATTTTTTGGGATACATGAGCAAAATCTTGGGCTAACATTTAGCAATTCAGTTGTTGTACTGTTATAATTAATCTTATCAACTCATCATGAAATGTGACCAATCATTTAAACATTGTTTTCCAATTCACCAAACCTAGACACAGATCAAACAAGCAAATAAGAAAAGAATTCATCAGCTTAATTGATCAAGAAACCATTTCACAAAGGTTAATCCCAACAACAACATTATTAGTAACACAATTTCCGACTATCCATACATCCATACAACCTACGAGGGATGAACCTTCTTGCTCTTATTCGCAATGGCCCTGACGGCCGACCTCATGGAAGCAGCAGCAGAGCTCATCGCCGACTCGATATACCTCTTTGACGCCGCCGCCGCCGCCTTCTCCATCCCGTTCCCCATCCGCCGCGCCGCCTCCGCCAGGTTGACCAGGCCGTCGTACTCCGCCTGCGCCGCCCGGTTCATCTCCTCCTCGAACCGCCGGAACTCCTCCATGGCGCTGTCCATGGCGGATTCCAGGTAGATCTCGGCCTCCTCGAGCGAGTCCTCCGATTCCTGGACCTCGTTCTCGAGCTCGAGCTCCATGGCCGCCCAGGCCTTGTAGGACTCGAGCTCGAAGAGGCGCATGAGGTCTTCGATGGTGGCCGGGTCGAAGTTCTTGTCCCGGAGAGCCTCGTCGGAGTGGAAGCTGAACTGGTACATCAGAGCCTCCATCGATCCTGCTGTGTGCGTGTGTGTGTGTGTGTGTGTGTGTGTGTGTGGAGAGAGAAGGGGAGTGATGGAGTTCACATGAGTTTGTCGTTTATAAAGATGGGGAAGAACAGTGGATGTAGAATGATTGAATGATGAATGTAGTCTGTAAAGTTGTGTGGAAAATTTTGGCTAAACGGGTTACTTTGCAACGGTAGGCTAACTGGCTAACCACTTGGAAATTATTTTCACCTTCTTTTGGGTTAACACTTTTTTAGTCAATGAAAAATTCATAATGGTAGCAATAACATTTTAGTAACCTATAAAAATAATAAAAACTCAAATAGTGAATAAATATATTTATTGTGGAACTAGGAGAAACAATACTAGTTATGAATGATTGGGGATGGAGGATGTTGTTCATTTTAAAAGTGAAAATTTAATTATATCCCTTAGTTTTATTTCATCTCATTTATAATATTTTTTCTCCGTGCTATGCTACGTACATTGAATCTAGTTTAAGTTGGTACTAAGAATATTTTGAAACAAAGAATAGTAATAATTGATGATTGCTTTATTGGTAAAATACTGTTTGAATTATCTAGAAATCTTGTGATTAATTTCTAACTCGAATAGGGAGAGAATGTTATTTTATTAAAGTACATTTGAATTATTATCCAATTTTAAAAAAATTCTAATGCATGTTTGAGTGTAAATATTAACTTACTTAATTTTCACCGTGTGTCATAATGTTATTTTTAATGGATTAGAATATTTGTAATACGCTCATAGTGGGATTTAATTTGTAGGGCTACATTAGATATTACACGAAATGGTAATATTCTTGTTCTTTTTTGGACATGTTGCGATTTTTTTTTCTTTCGATTTCGCCATTTCTTTATATGAAAATGAAATAGATAGGGCTAAGATAATCACTTCCATCGTAGGGAATCTAGATGGGTGGGTGGTGATGGAGTAGGCCAATATGGTGCCAATTTGTCAAAGCATCAACATGACCCTAGGGATGGCACGACCGGTATTTGGTGGATACCCGGCAATCGCCCAACGGGTGGGCATGAATATGAGTTTTTTATACCCGTTATGGGTATGGATGTTAGATTCAAACCCGCCATGGGTAAATGGGTGGGTATGGATATTGATTTTATACCCGTCTCATACCCGCCCGCCTCACCCGCCCGTATAATACTTGTATAATGTCTGTTATATATAATATTAATAGTATTACTTGTATTTATATTAATAATATTATTAATTTTAGCATTTTTTAAGCATGTTTGGTCTATTTTGAAGCATAAAAGAATTTTATAAGTTAATGATTAGCATATTATAAATTATTTTGTTCTATTAATATAATATATTTAAATTATTAGTGCTTTTATTTAAATTTTTATGATAATTAATAGATTTTAGGTTAATTTTTTATAAATATGGATTAATAAGTCGGATGGGGAATGTGGGTATAACATGGACATGGATATCCACGGATACCCAGATGAGATGGATATCCAGCTGGATGAGCATGTATATTAAATTTGTACCCGTCATGAATAAATGGACGGGGATGGATAGTAAAGTTTTAGATGGAGATGGGCATGGATAGTCTACTATCCACGCCCAATGCCATCCCTAATGACAACATTCATCTTGGATTTCTTTGTAATGCTGAACCATAACCTAATAAAAGTCATTAGACTCGATCATACAAAAAAATCATTAGACCTGATGTATTTAATTAAATTGAAGGATAATAAGTAAAATTAAATGAATTTAACGTAATATAACTAAATTAATTATATGAGCAGAGTTACTAGAGTGTAGGAATGACATCCACTCTCCTTAGAATTCGACAAATAATCTGTAATATTATATTAATAAAATTAATAATTTCTATTATCATAATTCAATGTGGCAAATAAAGCATGCGTTAGTTGTTGGTTTATGAATAATTACGAATAGTCTAAATTTTGCCAGAAATGAAAAATGTCAAATTAAATTAAACAAACTAAAAAAATACCACTTATTTTTTTAAAGGTATACAACGATCGAAATCTAATACAAAGTTCTATTTTTTTTTAAAAACCATCAATGCTGGAGGATTTATATTAGACTCCCTGAACCATAAAAACTTCAAAGATCTTACATTTTGTTCAAGAAAAACCCCAACACAAAACAATGTGGGATGAAAAAACTTGAGGTTCAAGAAAAACCCCACTAGTTGGGATGAAAAAACTTGGGAAAGATCCTGCATCTATAAGTAAGCAGATTCTATAGCTATCAACTCTAACCCATCCAAGTTAGTAGTTCAGAGCCCCCAAGGTTGAACCAAAAGTTTGCCAAGGTGAGGATATTCATTCAAGTTACAAGCTAGTGAATGAGAAACACTGTTTAGTAACTTGAATGCTACAAAATCTTGCCCACTTTCAAACAGAAAAATTTCCTTCTGTAGTGATGCTTTGAGTGAAGGTTGACTAATGTGTTGTTTCTCTTCAGTGCTAACCCATGTCTGAGCTCCATCTGAAGGTCTGAGTTCTTCTGATTGGATAGTGCAGCAGTGTAAACTCCTTCTCAGCTTCTGTCTAGTTTGAACTACTCGTGGAAGAGAAATAATGCCTTCTTTGATGATTTGTCCTACCACAAGGCCATTGTGGTATTCCTGAAAAGATATGAGAGTAAGGTAGTGAAATGTTCTAGGTGTGAAGTTAAAAGAATATATAGAAAATTGAAAAGTTTACACCTGATCATTCCGGAGCTTCATTTTAGACTGAGCTAGATTTGTTTTCTCCATTTCTTTGTTTCCTGTCAATATCAAAACAAAACAGCAGCAGTATCCTCGTTCTCTAGGGTAAAGTTTAAACCATTCTAACATAAGGAAATTCTTGGCTATCTAAAATAACTAGGCCCCTTATGTTGACTGGGAGATTTTGGTGATTGAAAACTCTGGTTACTTTATTTTCACTAGCCATCCTAGCAAGAGAGTCAGCCATAGAGTTTGCTTCTCTATAAGTATGTGAAAAAGTAACCGAAAGCTCACCTGCTAACATCCAGTTATTCCTCATCAGATTGGTGTACTTCTAAGGGATTTTGAATTCCTTTCTCACCATCTTTAGCAGAATCATAGAGTCAACCTCACATTCTAAGTCATCCACTTCCGATGTGTATGCTGTCTCCAGTCCTATAGATAGAGCTGTGATCTCGGCCTCCAGGCAGTCCATATGCCCTAGAAATTTTGACCTTGCTACTAGAACCCTCCCTTCCTGATTCCTTAACACAATCCCTGCACTAGCTGGTATTCCTTAATACAAAGTTCTATTCTATTATATTCTAATCTAATTTTACTCTAACATATTCTACTCTATTGATCTCATATGGGCTCCGGATCATGTACAACACTTTGGTGTACCACTCTCTATTCCACCAACCAAATTGTGCCACATGTTCTAACAACTTAACTCTAGTTAACCTATCTAACTCATCGTAATTAATATTTCATCTATTTTTTTACAGTACGTTCTTTTCCTATTTTTTCTATCTTTCAAATTAAATTAAGGCCATGTTTACCAGAGTTTATCTGTAGATCAGTTCAGTTCAATTCAGTTCAGTGAAAATGCAATTTGATGAAATTCAGGTTAATTCAGTCATGCTGATTCCATTTTTCAATTCATCAATTTTCACTTCAGTTCAGTTCAGTTCAGTTCAGTTCAGTTCAATTCAATTCAGTTTAGTACATCAAGAAATAAGCTCTAGTAAAGAGGGCCTAAGTTGATGTCTTAATTTTGCTAAGTAAATTGTTAAAGAAAAATAAAATAAAGTCTAAAGATACAAAGGCCCTGCTTGCAAGAGTTTATCTGTAGATTAATTCAGTTCGGTTCAGTTTAGTTTACTTTAATATATTTTAAATTTTCAGTTCAGATAAATAAATTTAAATTTATTTAAGTTCAATTCAGTTCAGTTCATCATAAAAATAATTTTTGTTAAATAAACTTTCTCTATACAACTTCTTGATTCATTTTATTTTATTAGGGTATGTTTAATTCAGTTCAAATCATATGTCTGTATAAGCTTATATTATTCATCTCAATTTTTAATTTGTAATTTTTACGTTAGTTCAAATTAATTATTTCAATCAAAATAGTTCAGTTTTGGTTAAGTTCATCAGATGAAGGTCCTGTTCTCTAGAAATTATTTGAATATTTTTTAGTTCAGATAAAGTTTTTTTAGTTCAGATAAACTTTTTTTAGTTCAGATAAATGTATTTTAGTTCAGATGAGTTCAAATATTCTTTTTTCAGTTCAGATGAGTTCAGATAATCTTTTTTCAGTTCAGGTGAGTTCAGTTCAGTAGACCTTTTTAGTTTTCAGATAAGTTAAGTTCAGTAAACTTATTTGTAATTTCGTTCAGTTCAGTTTAAATCAGTTCAATCTTTTGAGCTTAATTGTTCATATCAGTTCAGTTCAATTCCATTTAGTTTAGTTCAGTTTCAATATGATTTGATGAAATTTAGATTAATTTAGTCATACCGATTTTTTTTTTCAATACATTAATTTTACTCCAGTTCAGTTCAGTTTAGCTCAACAACAATATAATTTGGTGCAATTAATTAAGGTTAATTTATTTATACCGTTTATTTTCATCACACTTATCAATTTTCAATTATGTTCAGTTATCTATATGCTTCAGCTCAACTCAAATCAATATGTTTAGCTAGCAAACACGATCATATTTTTTAACATTAAGGCTCTGTGTGCCAGAACTTTTATATATCAATTCAGTTCAATTCAATTCAGTTCAGTTCAGTAAATTGAAGTGAAATGTAATTTGATGAAATTTAGGTTAATTCAGTCATGTTGATTCTTTTTTTCGGTACATTAATTTTCACTTCAGTTCAATTCAATCTAGTTCAGTTCAGTTGAACAAGAAATAAACTCAATCAAACTCTAAGTTATACTCAAATTATTAAATTTCAAATGTTTTGAAAATATCATATTTATTTCATTTCAGTTCAGTTCAGTTGATCTATATATTCCAGTTCAACTTTGTTCTACATATTTTCATATTAAGATTAATAAATTTCAAATATATTAAAATTGATCATATTTGTTAATTCAATTCAGTTCAGTTTATCTACATCAGTGCAACTCAGTTCAGTATATTTTAATATTAAATGTATTATATTATATTTAGATTAATGAATTTCAAATATATTGGAAATAATCATATACTTTTTAGTTAGTTTCAATTTAGTGCAATTCAATTTATCTATATATTTCAATTCAGCTCAGTTTTTAAGTTCAAATAAGTTCAATTAAATTTTTAAGTACAAATGATTTCAGTTCAGACGAGTTCAGATAAAGTTTTTTAAGTTCAGATGAGTTCAGATAAAGTTTTTGAAGTTCAGATAAACTTTTTTAAGTTCAGATGAGTTCAGATAAAGTTTTTAAAGTTCAGATAAACTTTTTTTAGTTCAAATAAAGTTTTTTAAGTTCAGACGAGTTCAAATACCGTGAAGAGAACATGACCGAAATATAAGTTCATGATATTCGACACAATTTGCAATACATGTATTTTAGACTTTATTTTATTTTTCTTAGAAAGTTTACTTAGCCAAATTAAGACATCAACTTAATTTAATTTAAAAGATAGAAAAAGAGGAAAAAAAATGTACTGTCAAAAATAGATGAAAAAGTAATTACTATTATGAGTTAGATAGGTTAAATAGAGTTAAGTTAATAAAGACACATGTGGTGGAACAGAGAGTAGTATATCAAAGTGGTATAAAGGGTCGAGTGTTCGAGTGAAAAGGTAGGGAGTGTGTTAAACTTTGATTCAACCTTATGCTGACCAATTCAATGACCGTTGGAAAATTGTAAAAGAAAAATATTGATATTAGAAAAATATTGATATAAACGGGCTTCGCATAGATGAAGTTCTATGTTGAAAAGTCCACAAAAAGCAATGAAAATTTGCTTAATTTGGGCCAAAAAACCAAACAGAAAATATTCTGTGAAGTAACTTTCCCGTGACGAGTAAAATAAACTCAAAATAACAATAATAATCCCCAGAGTTCGTCTAAAAAACAGGCGACAAGATTCATCTATACTGAAGATCGCAATTCCGAGAACAAGATTAACAGTTCTCTAATTCACAGCTCGTGAATTCCTGTAATATTAGCTGGATAGATACACGGATTGGAGGTGTAATAATGGGGCGCCGCGGATTATTGGTCCTCCTGTCACTGTTTATGGTGCTTGGATTGTCGGAGAAGGCCGGAGCCGTGTGGCTGAATTTACCGGCTTCTGGGACCAAGTGTGTCTCGGAGGAAATCCACAACAACGTTGTCGTCGTTGGCGATTATGTCGTAATATCGGAGGATCATAACTCGCCCACCCCACCTATTTCCTCAAAGGTGCGTTTTGTTTGTTTGTCCATGTTTGGATGATTTCGTGTTCTTATTACTGAATTTGAATTAATAAGATTTGTCAGATTTGGTTTTTCCTGGAAAGTTTTGATTATGATAGTAGCTGTAATTCAATCAAGACTGTATCTTCAGACATGTTTGTTAGACTTTGTATTAAATTGTTAATAAACTTAGCAATTTAACGTATGTTGATGTCTAGTACTGATACTTGGGTTAGGAAAAAGTAGAGATATTGATTGATTCAGTAGAAAAGGTTGAATTTCGAGTAAATGTGCATTTGCTGTTGGCTTAAGCTATTCAAGCATTGAAGGGAGTCCTTCAATTAATTAGGATTGAGCGAAGTAATTTTTCTTGATGATATAATGTGTGATTTACTGGATGAAGTGATATCAGATGTTATGATTCTCGTGTCTGAGATTGCTAGCTTTAAAGCTTGAGTCCTTATTCTAGGAAGTGTAGCACAGCAGTTTTAATTCATTTAGAACATCATTTATGATGTTATAAGTGGAAACTTATTCTTAAACTTATGACGGTGCTCAATGGACATGCTACAGTTAGCTGTCTACTTATTTATTGCTGAAAACTGTGGTAAACGCTAAGCATGCTATCGATATTACTTCTTGCACAACATTATGAAGGTTCTTAAGGTCTTGGCATTTTTAATCAATGATTACGCAGACTAAAATAAAGTGAAAACAAATTTTGAAAAACTTCTTCTTGCTTTGGCTAAGATGTCACTGGTAAGGGTTAGGGGAAAAATGTAATGAATGGAAAGTCTAAAGTTAATCCATTTGTTTTACCTTAAAGCTCACACTTCCCCTGAGATAATGAAGAGTGCTTTCCGTGCATATTTTGCTGTGTTAATGAAAATTTATTACCTCTAAAGATAGTCAATTAGATGTAGTGTATACATATTAGAGTATAAAGTTCCTTATCCATGTTGAGTTTAATAAGTTGAAAGACAGAGACAACCCAGGTTTAGTGTGTTCTGATTTCTCTCCTGGTTTTGCTTGTAAGTGTTTGTTCGTAGGATCAGCTGTAAGATGATGTCAATGATAATTGGATCATAAGTCCTCATACAATTGTTACATTGTATACCTGCTGCTTACAGATATTTACCCCGATTGTTGCAGGTCACATCACCATATGGAAACACTCTTCATCACTCAGAAAATGTCACACATGGTCAGTTTGCATTTACAACTGTTGAGGCAGGCAACTATTTAGCTTGTTTTTGGCTCGACTCCAACACTGCTGGTTCTAAACATGGAGATGTGAGTATCAACATTGATTGGAAGACTGGAATTGCAGCAAAGGATTGGGACTCAGTTGCCAGGAAGGAAAAAATTGAGGTGAGTTGTAATGATTGGTCAATCTTTGCTTGATCAACCATATCTTGTGTATTCCTGCATTCTGTTTAGTAAAATATTACGTGAATTAGAAATTTTAGAATTCTGTTATCATCGTCCATTTTAGTCTTTAGCTAAAGAGGATTGTAGATGATTATCAATCGATAATAATTGTATCCCCAATGCCGTTTTTAAGTAAATATTCAATATCCCATCTAGGTTCTAGAGGATCTGATAGTTGTTACTTTAAGGATAATGTATTAGTGTGCCTAGCTAGAATCCTTTTCATGTTTGTTTTTGACTCAGGGTGTCGAGCTTGAACTAAGAAAGCTTGAAGGAGCAGTTGAAGCCATCCATGAAAACTTGCTATATCTCAAGAGCAGGTGAGATAAGTTGTAAATGAACTATTCTCTTAACCGTGTTTTCAATTCTCATTGGCTACTGATTGTTTCTCCAGAGAAAGTGAGATGCGAACAGTGAGTGAAACAACAAATTCGAGAGTGGCATGGTACAGTGTCATGTCCTTAGGTGTCTGCATTGCCGTGTCTGTAGCGCAGATATTCTACTTGAAGCAATTTTTCCAGAAGAAGAAGCTGATTTAGGCTTAGTTGAATCATAGTTTTCTCTATTAACCTTTCTTTTTGTTTTTTTTACTGTTTCTTACTTCATCCTAGTCTTTAGTAGGATGCATGCATCATAGATCTTCCCTCTGTTGCTGTTAGAGATTATATACAATTGTTAAAATACTAATATATAAGATTACTGTTGTTCTTCACTCAACTCCCTCTTAGGATGTTTCCCTCATAGTGTTCTCTGTCACGAAAAATCATCCGACCCTAGAACGAGTTGTATGAATTATGATGAAACGCTGTCCATGTGAACTCAAGTAGTTTTCAGTTGACAACATGAACCAAATTAAAGGCTTGTTGATTTTCTGTGTGGCTACTAATGATTTTGGGAAAGTGTTTTGGTTGCAATTTGCAAAAAGTAGAATCTAGATTTGATTGGGACGCGTGCATTAGCGTTAGCCTTGCTCTCTTCTTATCTGATTTTGAGCTCATTGCCCAGCCATTCCCATTTCTTCATGACCAGCTTTCCCGTTTTAGCATTCCATGGCCATGGCGACGCCGTCGTCTCTTACCTCCCAAATTCATTCCTTCTTGCTCTCTCTGGACGGGAATTACTTCTTCGTGAGAGTTGGGCTCAGGAATCTGATGGCGATTCTTGTTTGTTTAAGAAATTTGGGCGATGATGAAATCTCCCTTGTGATGCATTCTCTCATTCCAAGGATTCAAGCTGCAATTGAGAGAGCTTCTAATATCACCCCTCCAAAATATTCATACCTTAAAGTTTCAGAAAGTGTAAGTGAGGTCAACTGATTAGCCAAGGAAGTGAATGAAGAATGGTACAGTACTAATAATGCTATGCCAAATCGTCTAACGTTGGATGATGTGGTCGAGGTTGCTGATTCCGTTCTACACAACACAGCTGATGTTTTGGCCATGCCCGAGCTGGATTGGAATGAGGTTCCAGCGACTCTAAGAGATGAAATGGATGATTTTCAAGTGCAGATGAGATTTTTGAGAGATTTTCTACTCTTTGCCAAGCGGGCTGATGTTGAAAACCAGCAAATCCAAAAGTTGTTGATTCACATTGCTCCTTCTGTACTTGATGCAGCGTTCTCTTTTTCTTATTTTCACTTGTAACCTTTGTTTTGTAAAGGAATAGAGAACTGCTATATTCCAATTGTTCTGATTGATCAAGCCACAGTGACAGGTATATTTATGTCCATTGGTTTTTGTTTTCTGCACTTGTAACTCAACTTGTATGATTTCTGCTGCAATATTGAATTATTACCATTGAGATCAAATCATAAAACCTGTGTATACTAACTGGTTTCCTTAATTATCTTGGCTCATATGGTTCATATTCATACACTCATATGATATGAGTAGGGGAACAAACTGCACAAGAACCAACGTGGTTTATTGTGCTTGCATTTTTACCTTGATCAATTTTTTTTACAAGAACCAGTGTTAACCTTTTCTTTTAAGTGTTTACTGTCTCTTACTTCATTCCGTCTTAGTAGAGCACAAAGTTTGGGTGCATCCTAGATCTTTCCTCTGGTAACTTTAGAGATGACATAAAACTGTATGAATAAATTTGAATGTATATACTTTTTTAGGTTAAAATCAGAAGATGATGATGATGATGAAACAAAGTGTATTTTTTTCCCAGGAGACTGAGAGGCATGTTGATTTCTGGTGCAATTCGTATTATTTTCATCACTGATACCAAATTCAAAAGCCACTGAATGCAAACTTATTTTGTGCAAAAAATTACATGTTCAGCCAACTATATGAAACTCATCGTATAATAGTTTGATCCCATTCCTAATCAAGAGAAATAATTTCTTCAGTAACATTGATCAGCTCCTCGACTTGGACCTCTTTGGCCTCAAATTCTTCTTCATCATCACTTGCTTCCCCGTCCCTGAGCTGCTGCCTTACAGCTTTCTCCTCTTTCTGCAATTGCTTCCACTCGCTGACCCAACGGTCCCATTCTTCCCTCGTTATCTTTCGCTTCTCTCTTTCCTGCTCACTCAATTGCAGGGAGATATCCTGATCCTCAGCTTCATACTTCTTGCTGTATTTCTTCAGGCTCTTAGAAATCTCCTCTTCCTTGTCGGGGCTCAATAGGGTTGGGGGTCTTGGCCGCCACCCAAACTACACAAAAGCATAGTCAGTTGTGAGTTTAAGTAGTATAAGTGGTTAGAAGAAAATTTGAATACAAAAGCAGATGGTAGAAAATTACTTGAAAGAAGTGATCCTTCCGGATCTGATACAGCAATTTGCCACAAAATGACCAAATGTTGAAACCATTTTCCATATCATGATGAAGTGAAGTACTTGCTGTTGCAACATACCTGGGCACAATTTTTTAACCATTATGAGAAGAGAAGAGTTCAATAATATGGCTGGTACTCCTAGCATACCTTAATCCTGCTATAACAAAAATCATGAAAGCTTCAATGCTATGGTAACAAATCTAAAATTACCTTCCAGTAGGATCCCATTCAACGTCAGTAGCCATGAAATGCTCGGCGGTTGCCATGGTTTCAAGCTCATCGACATTGAAGAACTCTAGCTGCCCATTCATCCCTTTCAGCCCAGCCAATACAATAAAACGACCAGTTGGTGACCAAAATAGAGAGTTTGCCTGCTTGCTCTTGACAGTTGCAAGCTTAGAGACCCGACTAGTGTGTTTAGCCGTTCGCATCGTATAGAAGCTAACATCAGGCCTGGGGTTATCACCATGAATAACAGCAAATCGGTGACCCTTTGGCTCCCATGCAAATGCAATTATCTTGTCATTTCTATTGTCCAACTCCAAAACTTCAATTGGAATATCGCGCTCTCTGATTCGAAACAGTTCAAGCCCAGTATAAGTACTTTTCTTGGTTTTCGTGTACCGTTCAACCTTCACAGCTAAATAGTCTCCACTGCTTTGCCAATACATTTTACAGTCACTAACACAGAACAGATTCTTCTGCCTCAATTCCTCTTTGCCTGGGATTTGCACAAGACTTACCTACAAATAAATGAACAAATATTAAACCATCAGAACAGCAAATGTCATTATAAATTAATCAAAATTAACACCAGACTCACCCTAGCAGGCTGATTTCCACTGCCAAGTTCTGGAACAAAGAGTGAAAGCATAGGATCCGTTGGTGACCAACTGAAGTCCACCACATTTTCAACCTTAATGGATTTCTTATCAATTAGAGAAAATGTCTCAGTTTCATAAACAGAGATTACATTCTTCCCTAATCTGGCAAAGTACTTGTCACTGCTCCACCTGAAAGATGGCCATATTCACATTCCAAGTAAATAAAATGAAGTGACAGTGGGATCAAAGCCATGGAGTAAAAGACTATATATAAGGATATGATTACACAAAACTCAAATTCACCTGAATACAGGCCAGGGTACACTAGCAGCACTCCCAATTCCTCCAAATTCATCGACGCTTCCTCTAAAATCTCTCATGAGTTTCCCAGTTCTGACATCAAATATGTTGAGCAGAACCCTCTGCCAAAAGCACAGCCACAAAGATTGGTTATCAAGCTCTTGAAACACACATGCTATTTTAAAAATAGAATACCTTATTCTCTAATCCAACATAAAATGGAATGGTTTAAAATGTAGCTAGAGCGAACATAATTTAATCTAAAAGATAAGGATAAGAAATTACATCAGATTCGCGAGGATTGCCAGACACTTGCCGGCTGAATGTTACCAAAAACTTTTCACCAGGTGAAAAGTCAATCAATTGAACCTGCAATTGACAGCCATGCATCAGATATAGAACTAGAGCAATTATGAGTAAATTAACTGTCTATTGTTAAAACCTACATTTGGGTGAGCATAGCGCATCAAGAGATTGAAAGTGGTGGCACCACCCCAAACAATAGTACCCTGCCTGTGCAGTGTGGCCAAATAGGTCCCAAGAGGTGACCAATGCACAAAACTCTCCGTCCAGAACTGACAGAACAAAACACCACCATAAACCATGAGAAAAGAACTGTTTATTGTAGAGAATGAAAGCCATGGAATACTTTCACAAGAGTCAAAAGATTAGTGACCAAGCAGATGTAACTCACCGATTTCTTGTAGACTGGATCGGGCTTCAGCTGCTGAACATCGTTCCACAGAACCTCAGTTTCAGAGCCAGCACGAATCACAAACTGATCCCTGGCTTTGTAATCAGTAAGCCAGTGCTGCAGGTTCTCCTGCGTAGAATGTCCCCAGCCATTCAATAAAACAGGTAAAAAACATAAATATCTCAGAAGAGGACTAAAAATTGGCAAAAGGAACCAACCCCAGGGGTGTAAAGTTTAGTCTCTGGAGGAACCCATTCACTTGGGACTTTCAAGAACTTTTCAATCTCATCAAACATGTTGACAGCAAGTACATGAGATGATCTACCTAGCCTGTGCCCATGAGTACTCTTCTTTGCAAGTTCAGCATTCTACAATGACACAAGGAGCTAAGTTCATTAAACGAAATTATGGACTAAGCTATATTATCCACAATAGTAGAGCAAATTCAACATTCTCATACAACAACACATCAACAGAAGCTAAATTTTGGAAAGCAGGAGCAGCAGTGATTCACCTGAGGAGTATTGAACTCGATAAAGCAGTATCCCAAAGTCTTGCCTTGAGCATCAACAGGCATATACAAACCATCTTCTACAATCTCGCCAGCCTGACTGTAGATTTTCCTTACTTGACCTTCCAATCTCTCGAATTTCTCCCTAGTAACCTTGGGCAGATTGTCTACCACTACGATGCTACCGAATCCTCCCTCAAATTCCAACTCCCCTTCATCCATCAAATCTTCTTCATCATCACTACAACACAATACAACCCAACCCAACACAACACAACACATCACAAAACAAAATAATAATATCATCATCATCTCATCAGAAAACTCTGAAATGAATAACGAACCTTTCGATACCGAAGTCTTGCCCCGTAGGTAGATGGATGGAGTCAAGATCAACTGCAAAGAAGTCTATGCCGAGGCTTTCAGCTTGGCCCCGTATTGCCTCCATTGAAATAGCTGTAGGAAGGTGGTGGATTTTGGCCGCCGGGGAAGATGGAGGCGGGAAGGGCTAGGGTTTTGTGTTCTCAACAGAATCCGAGTATAGTACGGGTTGACTTTGTTTGCAATTTTATTGGTTTCAAGTTTCAACGATTTTTTTGGGTCCAATTCTCTAAGGGTGTTGCTAAATGTATCCCATCTTTTTACTCATGTAGCCCAAAATTTGGTTGAATATACCAAAATATTCCTCTTTTTTAATTATGAAAAATCTAGGCTACTTCATGCAGAGGGCAATATAGTCATTTTTTGGACTACATGAGCAAAATCTTGGGCTACATTTAGCAATTCAGTTCTCTAAATATCCGAGTAATTGCTTTCTCTAAATACACTGGCTCTGAGCTAGACCAAGAAACGGCTGACTGATCAACGAGTTAAAATCAGTTATCGTAAAGGAAAATACTTTTGAATGTATATATTTTTTTAAGGTTAAAATCAGATGATGAAACAAAGTGTATTTTTTTCCCAGGAGACTGAGAGGCATGTTGATTTCTGGTGCAATTCGTATTATTATCATCACGGATGCCAAATTCAAAAGCCACTGAATTCAAACTTATTATTTTGTGCAAGAAAATGACATTTTCAGCCAACTATGAAATAGTGTGATCTCATTCCTAATCAGTAATCAAGACTCAAGAGAAATAAACCCCTAAATTTATTTTTAGTTTAATCAACCAGCATAACATAGATTCCAACAAACTGTACTAAGTAATAAGTTGCCTTTGCTAGTAGGATCATAATGATAAAGTTACACACCAACTGATGGAATGATTCATCAGGCATGTCTAGACCTCCTTACGTTCAAGATCGACTTCCAGCTCACTGTCGCTGTCCTCCTCCCTGATTCTCCTATTCCTCCTGCTCTCGTCATGGAACTCGAGTGACTTATACCTCTTAGCACACAGGAGATAGACGATGAAATTGAGAGCTGTTAGCGCAGCGAGAAGGAAGTAGAACCTGTCCACGTGGCCTGAATTCAGGTCTCTCGGTATCCACCCCGGCCTGTCACCCTTTGTGGTGATCTGCATTACCATGCTTACCAGCAGGCTGCTCGCGAAATTTCCCAAGGCAATCGAAGCCATGCATAGGGAGCTTGCGAAACTCTTGATCCCATCGGGAGCTTGGCTGCTGAAGAACTCCAGCTGGCCAACATACATGTAAACCTCAGAAACACCAACCAGAACATACTGAGGAATCTGCCAGAAAATGCTCAAAGAGCTGTGGGATTCGCCGGGCTCGACTCTTCTGAGCCTCTCGATCTCTGTCACCCCAGCTGCAACCATGGATAGCAATCCTATGACTATGCCTGTCCCCATCATTTGAAGCTCGGTAAGACCTGTCAAGACGGTATTCTCATGAGCATATGTTAAATCAATCAGACAATTAGAAAATAAGCCCCTACACAATGTACCTTTGGGGTTGCCACTCAGCTTCACGGCCAATGGGACTAACATCTGGCTGTAAACTCCGGTGCAGATGAGGACAGTGAAGATATTGAAAGCAGACATGCTGGCAGGAGGGAGGTGGAATTTGCCTATTCTTGAGTACATAATCGCGCCTTGCTCGACAAACAGGGAAGCCATTTGAGTGAAAACAATCGAGTATACGATGGTGCACAGCCACACTGGTAATATTCTTATCACACATTTGGCTTCTTCAATCTGTGTCACAGTGCATAATCTCCAGGGATTTGGCGGTCCAACTCTGTCTTCCTCGGTAACGATTGCTGCCTTGTCCAGACACCTACACATCAATGACAATGACAAAGTGGATATATTGATCAAATGAATCCCACCAATATACAACTTTGGTCATTACATTACCTGATGTGAAAAATTGAAAAGATACAAAATCAAATGTGTCAAACAACTGATCAAGTCACTTTTGCAACATACATTATACATACACCTGAAAATACTTACTGAAATTCTTGTGTGTGAAGAATCTTCTTACTTCCCCCAATCACAGATTCCAATCCTTCAACCTCATACAAAGAACCAGTACTCACAGGGCTCAAGTGGAATTTCCTAGCTGCTGCGACGAAAACCTGAGCCACGCGAGGCAAGGGATTCCCAAATGCCTTCACGCACCTGTATCGAGGTGATCCTAGCAAGAACGAGAACAGCGCGATGGCAGCAGCAACAACCGAGCTCACAAATCCTGCTGTCCACTGCCCCTTGTCCTCATAGTACACCAAAATGGTGTTTGAGAAGAGACAGCCACAGTTGAGTGCAAAGTAGAAATTACGAAAAAATGCGGCTTTGGAAGTGTGCTCCTTAGGGTTCAACTCATCGAACTGATCAGAGCCAAAGGTTGCCAAAGTCGGCTGGTGGCCGCCATATCCTAACGCAACCATGTATATTGAAATGTTAAAGAGGATGACTCCAGCAGGGGATTTCGGTGGATCGCAGCTTTTTTCACCATCACCACATCCACCAGGCTTAATCAGGAATAGCCAGGATGACAATGACAGAATCCCCAGTGCCTAAGGTGCAAGATTTCAGTCACAAAATGCCAAATCACTAAATTGAAACTCATAATTCTAGTTCATCACAGGATATATAAACCAGAAATCATTATTCATAAGTCTTCAATTTGCGTGCAATTTTTTTAATTAGGTTATAAGTGTATATAATTTGTTTGTAATCATTTTTGCATATTAGTATATTAAACATGATTGCAATTTCTTTTACATAATTTGACTTACCAGAAGAAGAATGAGTTGAAAGATTGCACAGGTCAGATATCGTCCCCAGTAAGAATCGCTTAGAAACGCTCCTAGCAAAGAGCACATGTAAACCGTGCCGGTCCAGTTACTGACGCTGTTAGCCGCTGAAGCATTGTCTTGGCCGAGAACTCTGGTTAAGAAAAGAACCAGGTTCTTACTCACACCGAAGAAAGCAAATGTGGCCAAACCTTGATTCACTACACAGCCACAGTGATAAAACAAAAATTTAGTGAATCATATAAACAGGGTAAAATATTTGCTGTGAATATTACAAAATTACCGAGCAAGAGAAATGCTGAAAACCAGCCGCCTGTGGGATTCTTTCTAGAAGATAAAAGTGATTCCCCATTCGTGCTGCTTCCATCTCCCTGAGAATCAAGAACAAAATATTTTGTTTGATCTTTTATATGTAATTCATAACAAAATTAACATTAATGTAAAAAAAAAAAAAAAAAAAAACATAGAAACCCACCATGATAACGTCGAGGGATCCCGGCGCAGCCATAATACTGTAAAATCTCTGTGTGCATCAATAGCAACTTAGCAAGTCCCCCATAAATTTATTCATAGAATCGGCTTTATAGTGGTAGCAAATGTATATTTATAGAAATTTATAAATGAAAAATCATTTACTTTCATGATTTGTAGCAAAACTGTGAGGATAATATATAGTAAGAAAATCATTTATGGAAACGATAGATGATGGAATGCTGACAAAGCATTCTGAAGATTGTTGTCAGCATGTTGAAATATATGAGTGTGTATGATTTATTTACGTTAATTCCACCTGCTAAACCGATTTGTGAGCTGTAAATTAATGAATTAACTTCAAATGAATGAAATAAGGACCAAGTCAAGTCAAACACTCAAACCTCTCACTAAAATGAAGGAAATTTGTTCTGTGTTTATTTGAAAACGAAATAACGTGTACCATTTTGGGAGAATATTATCGAATCACAAAATTAATGTGAATCATCATCAACAAAACAACAGATAGGAGGCTAATTTGTTGGGTTTTGCATATTAACAGCATTACTTTTAAACGTTAAAACTATTTATTTATCCCTAAAGGGAACTAGAATAGTTATTCGTTTCAAAAAGTGTGTGGAATAAACGACGTAGTTTTGTATTGTGTATTGAATTAGCCGCCATTTTAAATATAGTATTAATGTACTATTTCTGATTGCATATTTAATTATGTAATATTTTATATATTATTTACTTAAATAGGTACAAATATGATACGAGATTTTAGTATTTGATCTCTGTAAAAACATGCATCAAATAAGAATTTGTAATATAGGAGTATATGTAATTCAGTTGACGGTCAGGCTCATGGATTGGAGCTAGGGGTGTGCATGAACCGGTCCGGACCGGAAAAATGGACCGGACCGGACCGGAAAGTAACGGACCGGAACCGGATATAAGGGATTCCGGTCCGGTCTCCGGTCCAAGTTTTTTAGGGATTCCGGGTCCGGTCCGGTCCGGTCCAAAACCGGGTATTTTCCGGTCCGGACCGGATGGACCGGTATTTAATATACTTTATATTTTTAAATATTTATTAATTAATTTATGTGTTATTTTTATTTTTGGTCATTAATATTAGTATTATTCCATCACTTCAAATTATATTTTTTGAAATTCATAGATTTATAAAGGTGGTTTTTAGTTGTTACAAATTTTTTACTCTCATTTTTTTGAACAATTTTAATCGTTTGTGAGATCATTGCATCTTCTTTTGTTATATAAAAATCATGCAATCATGTTTCACAAACTCTATTTTAATATAACTTATTTTTATTCTAATTTTCATATTACTAAATTTTTTTTGTTAAAAAAGTTTTATTTTTAACATAAAAATAAAGTTTAAAAAATAAAATATTAAAATTCCGGTCTAACCGGTCCGGTCCGGTCCAAACCCGGAATAATTCCGGACCGGTCCCGGTCCAGAATATCCCCTTTCCGGTCCGGTCTTCGGTCCAACAATTATGGACATTCCGGTCCCGGTCCAAACCGGTTCCGGTCCGGTCCGGTCCGGGTCGGACCGGTTGCACAGCCCTAATTGGAGCGAGTGCCCCGAACTCGGGGCGATCGGGTTTTAGAGATGACGGGAGCCAGAAGGGAGCTTTCTTTGTATTTGTAAGTTTTAATAGGTAATTTCAAGAAGGGATTGTATTTGTAAGTTTAAATAGGTAATTTCAAAAATTTCTACTTTCTTTTGCTCTTTTGTAAAATTTTGGATGGTTTCCGTGTTATTTAGTTTTACGATATATTAATTTCTTCGCTATTATAATTAACCATATATATCATTTGCAAGGTTCAACGTGTTTAAATGTTGGTGGTTTGGTTTTGACAGGGTACTGATGATCGAGTTGAATTTGATGATATTTCTGCTGCGGAACCTTGCAATTTGATGTGTTTAGTGATAAATTTTTTGCCTTCTGTTCAAGACCAATTGTTAGTTTCTGGTGAGCTCTGTTTGATAATTTTTTTCCCTTTCCGTATTGTTTATCAAACACTAATTATCCCTTGTTCTACATAGGGGAAATGATTATTGATCTCTCCAATATTACATATGGGTACTACAAAGGAATGTTCGTAGTTGTATAGCCCGCTCCGGTGTGTGCTAAAATCTTCATAAATATTCTAGAGAGCTTGAAGTCATATGTATACATTTGAGGGTATTTTGATAAAAATGTACATGGAGCAACCCTATCTTTATCTTTATGAAGGGAAAATGTAAATTTTATTTCATTTATTGTAAATTTTGTTTGAATAAGAGAGAGTCTTGTGTGAGGCAGCCCGACCGACTGTTAGACAGTTGATATTATTTAATTTTATATAATGATCCCACACAATCTCTTGATGTTGATTATCGACTCTAATTGAAATTTTGCATTTATTTGTAGAATTTTACCTCATTTTCGATGGTTATCAATTAGTGTTGTCTTTGTTTTTTTTTTTTTGAAATCAAATATCATTCATATGTTGCTGGGAAACGTCCAACATCAATTTACAGTGGAATTGACATACAATCAAATCAACCTATGAAAAGGGTAACCAAACTACATGTCAACCAGACTATCTGTCTGTACTATTACATTAAAGAGATCCAATAAAATTGTAATATCGCCCTCGGGGAAATTAACTTGCTGCCGCGAAAACTATATCTGGTTGGCAGAGAGGAGCATCACACATCAACCACAAAGCCAATCAGGGATCTGCTATAACTGCAACACCACCTGATAAAAAACATGATTTATATTCTCCAAGCTTTCAGCCCTTGAAAGACACAAATCACGAACGGAAACACGATCCGCAACAGCAGATCAAGAACAAGAAACAAAAAAACAAGAAACACAATCTGTAAACTAGACCGCGAACAAAACTTCAACATGAACAACCAGACCGAGCATCATAAACACAAGATCTAATTGATCATATCGAAGAACACTATTAATGTGTGAATTCACACTTATTTAAAGCAAAAAACAAATCAAAAAAAAATAAACGATTGTTTTCCAAAAAATGGGAAAATCGCCAAAAATTAAGGTTTCTTTTTTGCCGACGGCTAGGGTTTAGAGAGGGGAAGAAGAAGAGAGAGAAAGAAGGAGAGGGCTTTTAATTAGTGTTGTCTTTGTTCATATTGACCTTGTGTACAAATTCATATTTGATGATAATTACAGTTAAATAATTAATATATAGACAGACTCATATGAAAGTTTGGCCATGTTTGCCAGAGGTTATCTATAATTCAGTTAAGTTAAGTTCAATTCAGTTCAGTTCAGCTCAGTGACATAGTAATTTAATGAAATTCAGTCATGCTGATTCCAAGTCTAATTTCAATACATTAATTTTGACTTTAGTTCAGTTTAATTCAATTCAGTTCAGTGCAGTAAGAAATAAGCTCTAGGAAACAGGGACTTTGGGTTTGAAATAAAATGGAGAACAATATTATCGTTTGGGATTCCTTTACATATGATCATGATTTGATGAGATAATTTTTAATCCTGATTTATGATGAAAGGTACAAAGATTGAGATATTACAAAGAATTCAATGACGGTCCAGAGGTACATGAGCACTTAACAAAGAATCTAGGGGTACTAATGCAATTTTCTCTTTAAATAAAATTTGATTAATTTTCAATTCAAAATAAATAAATTATTGAGAGAATTTTATACAGACCCCCCAACAATTTCCAAAATATCAGTTTGGCCCCCTATCAAATTTTGGTGTCAAAACGGCCTCCTAACCTTATGTTTTTTTCTCATTTTGACCCCCTAACCCTAACATTGCCGTTAAATCATTTTTCCATCCATTCTTGGAAGGGTATGGCTGTCTTTTTGGCTCCCTAAATTTTTGAAAAATATAAGTTTAACAACGATTGAATTTTGTTTTGATTAGGGTAATTAATTGATATATTATTTAGCAAAATTAAATTCCATAACACTAAAATTAATCTAGAGAGTTAATTTATTCTACCTCAAATAATAATAAAATAATTATGATTAATTAATGGTTCAAATAATTGTATAATAACACATAATATCGTAAAAATTGGTCTCCTTTTAATCTGCTCTTACCGTAAGGTGCCCTTATTTGAGACTTTCTCATGTTATCAAATAAGAAACTAGCCTAATCACCCTAATCAGAACAAATTAATAGTTCGCGGAAGAACAAATTAAAATTAATTACTCTTATTAAAACAAAATTCTACCCGTTTGTTAATTTTGTAAAGGATCCCTTCATATTTACATATATCACCTCCAATTTCATAGAGATTAACCAATATCGTTCAAACTCCGTGTGATTGTACATGAGCATGTGCAGTGAGAAAAATCTAAAAATGTGATCATGATTGATGTTGAAATTAAAGATATTAGAGTTCAAAAAATAAATAAATAAACCGGGCTAGTGTATATTATAATAAAATAAAGCTTGTTAGAGAAATTGATTATTTAAATATTTCAAAATATACAGTGGTAGAAAATGCATTTTTCAAATATTTCATTAGGGTAATTATTTCTGTTGACATTTCACAATTATTCTTGGATAATGCATCATGAAACACAACTATTAGGGGGTCAAAAATTTAAGGGGCCAAAAAAATTTAGGGGGCCAAATACATCATGAATCAACCAAAGTTAGGGGGCCAAAAAGACATTCTTACCTTCCAAGAATTGATGGAAAAATGATTTAACGGCAAGGTTGGGGCTAGGGGCTCAAAAATGAAGCAAAAACGTAAGGTTGGGGAGCCATTTTGGCACTTAAATTCGATGGGGGCCAAACTGGTATTTTGGGAAACTTTTTTTTTTTTTTTTCATAAACCACCAAAGGTGGAGGGGTGTATATTGGCTTCCTCATACCATGTAAAAGACAATAACATAATACAAAAGAATAAAAAAAAAACCGCATCTAAAGAGTAGCGGTTATAACAGAGATCCAAAAGTATTCTATTAGGTGTAGAGTTTATGAAAAAACTCTACACGAAACTAAGTAAGTTTCGAAAAAGAATGAGTTAGTGTTAGAGGGGAAACCTCAATGATGAGGTATAATCGTATTACTGAATATATACACAGTACATGGGTAAACCCTAGATAAACCCTAACTAATACAGTGTGGGCTCAAGGCCCAATATTACTCTCTAACACCCCCCCTCAAGCTAAGCGTCGGGTTACCTAAGACGCAAAGCTTGGATCTAAAGAACTCAAACAATGGCTTCGGAAGACCTTTGGTGAAGATGTCCGCCAGCTGCAATGAAGTAGGAACATGACTAACACGGAGTTTAGCTGAAGCAACCAACTCCCGAACAAAGTGATAGTCAATGTCAATGTGCTTGGCCCGCTTATGAGCCACTGGGTTCTCAGCCAAGAAAATAGCACTATTGTTGTCACATAACAACAATGGCGAGCCATCTAGAGGAAATTGCAACTCCCGAAGAAGATGAGAGAGCCATACAACCTCTGCAGCTGTGTTGGCAAGAGCACGATACTCAGATTCCGAACTCGAGCGAGACACTGTAGGCTGTTTCTTGGCACTCCATGACACCAAGTTACCGCCTAAAAACACTGCATAGCCATAAGTCGATCGTCGAGTCTCTAAACAACGAGCCCAATCCGCATCAGAGTAAGCACAAACATCAGAAGAACCTCCAGAGCGAAATGTGAGACCGTGATGAGGGGTGCCAGCCACATAGCGAAGAATCCTGGTGACCGCGGCAAAGTGATCCTCGCGAGGGTCCTGAAGATATTGACTAACTGAATTCACTGCAAATGCTAAATCAGGGCGAGTGACAGTTAAGTACTGAAGTGCACCAACCAAAGATCGATAGAGAGTCGGATTACTGAATGGTTCACTAGTGCTGCTGTGAAGCTGTGACAGTGGAACAAACGGAGTGGTCACCGGAGAAGCATCAGTCATACCAGCCCGACTAAGTATATCCCTTGCATACTTAGCATGTCCAAGAAAGAGACCAAATGGAGTGGTGGAGACCTCAAGACCAAGAAAGTAGTTCACGAAACCCAAGTCCTTAATCGAAAACTCCTTATCAGTCCTAGTGATGAACTGGCGAATTGCACCCGGATCATTGCCTGTCAGAATCATGTCATCCACGTAGACAAGCAAGTACAATAAGATGGATCCCCGAGAGAAGACAAACAAAGATGGGTCAGAAGAGCTGCACCGAAAACCAAGTTGTCGGACATATGAACTAAATCGATCAAACCAAGCCCGAGGAGCCTGTTTGAGTCCATAAATGGCCTTCTGAAGACGACAAACATAATCAGGCCGAGTAGGGTCCTTGTAACCAACAGGTTGTGCCATATATACCGGAGTATCAAGAACACCATTGAGGAAGGCATTCTTGACATCAAGCTGATGAAGAGGCCATTTTCTCAAAGTGGCAATGGCAAGGACCGTGCGAACAGTAGCCGCCTTGATCACTGGACTAAAGGTGTGATCAAAGTCAAAACCGGGAATCTGAGAATACCCTAAATATATACTCATTCTAATCTACAAGAGCCTGAAAGGTGAGAGGCCAAATGAGAAGAAGTCTTAATATACACTTGCTTATTAGAGAATTCGAAGCGTAAGACAACTTAGATTCAAGTCAACCCTGGATTCCCAGAAGGCAGTCTCAGTTTTGTAAGTAGAAAAAAGGAGCACCCTGGATTGTCTTGTTGGTGCAGCTCAGAAGGACCACTGTGGAATGAGTGGTGATTCATGGCAGATCAAACAACTACTGCTACCATGGAAAACGTTGGGGTATCTGTATAAAATTCTCTCTTAATTATTTTACCACCCTTAAAAATTTATATGGTTAAACTTAAGTACACCAGACTAACACCACGCGTTGCGTGGTGGAGTCATACTAGTTTTGTTAATAAATAATAATATTGGAAAATGCCGAATTTTATTGACCGAAGACTTCAATTTGAAGCCTGCAATCTGAATTATTAAGTTAAGCTTGTTTAATAAAAATCAATTTAAAGTCTGGAAATTATGTGAAATCTGAAATCTGAAATCTCAATTTTGAATTCTGAAATCTGAATTATAATCTGTTGTTACCCCTATACCAGCAGGAACTCAACTATATATCAGTGGACTAATTACCCAAGCTTTCTGGTCCTAGCCAACTAAACAGAAGACTAGTGAGCAAGCTTCTGTATCTCATGAACTTCACTGGGACATCTTAGCCAGTTTGCACAAATCCCCACTGAAGCTCAATTTAAAGCAGCTCTCCATGTTCTTAAATACCTCTCTGGCTGCTCCACTCTTGGATTGATTTACTCCTTTAATTCTGATTCCAAACTGTTAACTTACTCATATGCTGCATCTTTCATGGAAGATTTCTTATTTCCTGGAAAAGTAAAAAAACAACTACTGTGAAATGAACTCCAATGGCTCCATGAGCTTGATTTCCATATTCCTTTGAAATGTGACAACAAGGCTGCACTTCACATAACATCCAATCTTGTTTTCCGTGAGAGAACAAAACATATAGAGTTGTATTTGAAGAGTTTTCTTGATCCATATAGTTCCTGTCACTAAGCTCCAAGTGGCTGATTTCTTGTAGAGTAGTTGTTCACTTGTTCATTTTTTTACTGTGATGGAATGAAGGGAAAGAAAACATGAAATGGTCACACTACTTTCCAGCACTCATATAATGTCAGTTTGCATTTACAACCGCTTAGGCTGGGAGAAACTTAGCGTTATCAGTTCCCAATTACTCAGACTGCTGGCTAAAAACATACTAGAAATGCAGGTAGCAACATTTGGTTAGAAAATATTCGAGGAAAATTAAATGAAGCCTTGATTAGTTGTTACTTGGTCAGCCTCAGGCCTCAGCTGCCTGTTGAGCTCTGCGAGTAAAATATTACGTACTATAGGAGTATGGTCTTGTTTGCTAGAACTTATTTTGTACTGAATTGAATTGAACTGAACTGAAGTTAAGTGAAAATTGATGTATTGAAAAATGGAATCGGCATGACTGAATTAACATGAATTTCATCAAATTGCATTTTCACTGAACTGAACTGAAGTTAAGTGAAAATTGATGTATTGAAAAATGGAATCGGCATGACTGAATTAAACTGAACTAAATTGTAAATTGATGTATTGAAAAATGGAATCAGCATGACTGAATTAACCTAAACTTCATCAAATTGCATTTTCACTGAACTGAATTAAATTGAACTGAACTGAACGGGTCTACAGATAAGCTCTGGCAAACCGGGCTTATATGACACGATAATCTGTTTGTTTGTATTATATCAGGTTGAACTTTTACACGTTACAAGAGACAAAATTAAGATGAATAAGTTATTACTTATTAGTGTGAGTTGCATAGGCCCTGTTTGCCAGATCTTATCTGTAGAGTGTAGACCCGTTCAGTTCAGTTCAATTCAATTCAATTCAGTTCAGTTCAGCGAAAATACAATTTGATGAAATTCAGGTTAATTCAGTCATGCAGATTCCATTTTTCAATACATCAATTTTCACTTCAATTCCGTTCAGTTCAATTCCTATATAATATACATTAAAAAAATCTGAATGTACTTATCATGGCCAGCTTTGATTATGATTTTTAGAGTTTTGCAGTATTATATTGAAAAGATTCCGTCAAAGCCAGGGGCAACTTGAAATTTGGAAGGACTCCAATTTAGTAACAATTAATTATTTGCATTCATAAAACTAAATTTGAGATCTACAGGCAGGCAGCCATTTCCATTTCCCTTTCTTCATTACCAGCTTTCCCTTTTGCCATTTTCATGTCAATGGCGACGGCGTCTTCCCTTGTTTCCCAAATTCATTCTGTCCTGCAGAATCCCGATTTTACGTATTTCTCGGCCATTAATCTGAGGATAGGGCTAAGGAATCTAAAGGTGCTTATTGCTTGCTTAAGAAATCTGGGCAATGATGATACCCATACGATGCAATCTTTCTTTTCGAGGATTGAAGGTGCGATTGGGAGATTTCCAAGTCCCGATCCATCTCGACGTGGCTTAGACAAAAGTCAACTGAATTGCAGTGTGAGTGAGGTCAACTGCTTAGCCAAGGAAGGGAGTGATGAATGGAACGCCAATACCATGCCAAATCGTCTTTCTTTGGATGATGTGGCTGAGATTGCTGATTCCATTCTACACAATATAGCTGATTTTTACAATGTGTGCGGGAATAATCCAGTGACTCAACGAGGTGTGATGGATGAATTTGAAGTCCAAACAAGATTCTTGAGAGATTTCCTGCTCTTCCTCAAGCGGAGCGGTGTTGAAAACCACCAAGTCCAGAATTTGCTGATTCAGGTTCGTCCTTTTGCCTTGGATGCGGCACGCGTGTTTCGGATCGATGGACTTTTTAGTGCTGCTGATGCAAATTGGGTTGAACAAGTAAAAACCATGTCTCCTAGGGTGGATCTCCAAGTCTTTCAGTGCTACACTCAAGCCTTACAAAGTATGTCAACGCTGGATCAAACAGATGATGATGTGTTGAAGGATTTCCTGGGCTCTTTCATTTCACTTCTTTGGCATCTCCTGCGATATCAACGCCACCCTCGTCATTCGGATTCACTCAAAGCCTTGTATGAAGGCCTAAGACTCTCCAGGTTCATTTTGAAGCAGCAGATGCGAAGCAACCTCGGCAGCTTTGAAGATCATATTGGAGTTCTGATACGTGATGCCGGGATTGTGATTTGCTCACTTTACTTTACAGATGCTGATTCACTATGTCTCTCAGATCTGTTACAAAGGTTTGATGTTCTTCAGGCAAAAGTGTCTTCAGAATGCAACTCCTTGAAGCCAAACACTTTGGATTTTGGTGACTCTTGTGAGTCCACTGCTATGGAGTCGATTTCTGATGTCAAAGTACAGATTGACACTGTCGTGGAAAGTCACCAAAGTAGTAGCACTCCTCAAGTCATTGGTTTTCAAAAAGACGAGGTGACTTCGATTTTGGATCGGGTAACCAGAGGATCAAAGCAATTGCGACTAATTCCGATATCTGGAATGGCTGGTCTAGGTAAGACTACTTTTGCTTTGGAGATATACAATAATCCTTCTGTCACATACGGTTTTCAGGCACGTGCTTGGTGTTCCATCTCTCAAGTGTTTGACAAGAACAAAGTGTTGATTCAGCTCTTAAATCAAATTCAACCCAGAGATTATTCGAGCATGTCTGAACACGATTTAGCAAACAAACTTCGTCAGAGTTTAAAAGGAAAGAGGTATCTAATCTTGCTTGATGATGTATGGACCCCTCAAGTGTGGGAGAGCTTAAGACCATCATTCCCTGATGATTCAACTCAAAGCAGAATTGTTTTGACTACTCGACTTCATGCCATTGTTCCTGATGAGCAACCTCATTTTCTTCGTCTGCGAAAAGAGAATGAGTGTTTGGAAATTATAGAAATGCAATTATTGCACAAAGTAGGGTGGAGTACAGAACTTGGGAAATTTGCAAAATTGTGCAAGGGACTACCTCTTACAGCTGTACTTGTAGCTGGACTTCTGTCAACTACGATGCATGAAAGTTGGGAGGGTATTCTTGATCAGTTGAGTTCGGGTGGCATATCACGTATGGAAAAGTGCAAGATTGCATTGGAGTTAAGTTACAAACATCTGCCAGGTGATTTAAGACTTTGTTTCATGTATTTTGGAGCTTTTCCAGAAGATGAAGAGATTTATGCTAAGAAGTTGGTTCGATTATGGGTGGCAGAGGGATTGGTGGCCAAAAATAATGACTTGTTGAAGAATAGGGTGGAAGATGTTGCTCAAGAGTACTTGGACAACCTGATTCAAAGAAATTTAGTTATGGTTGCTAAAAAAAGATCCATGGGAGGTGTCAAAACTTGCAGAATTCACGATTTACTGCACGATTTCTGTTTGATGAAAGGGAAGAAAGAAAACCTCTTCCATCGCCTTCTACAAAGTCATGATGAGCTATCAGATTTTAATGAGACATGCAGCCTAGAGAGGTTGTCCATCCACTCTACAGCACTTCATTTTAAGGAGTCAAGGCTATTCTGTCCTCGAGCACATTCCATGTTGTTCTTTGACACTAGTAGAAGTCCCGATGTTCGACGCTTGTCTGATTTGTTGTTCATCATTCAAATCTATAAGCTTCTTAAAGTGTTGGATATGGATCTTATAAGGCTGAGAGCTGAGATTCCAAGTGAAATTGCAATGCTTACTCGACTGACTTACTTATCCGTCCGTAGTCTCGAGCCTTTCATTCCATCGTCCATAGGTAATCTATCAAACTTGGAAACTTTGATTATAAATATCTTTTCATTTAAACCAGTTTCTTTGCCCCACACTATCTGGGATCTTCATAAACTGAAATATCTTCATATTACCATAAATTATTCTGGTTTTAGTTTGCCCATTGAAAATTCTGAAAGCTCCCCTGGGTTGTTAGAGTTAGAAGCCATTTGTGGTGTTTCTTTATACTCTGACGGAAGCATGGAAAAACAAATGAGGAAGTTCCCAAACATTCGTAGGCTTAAATGTAATATCCAATGTGATGGGGAAAGTTCGGGAGAGTTGAATAATACTATTGTAGTTCCTGAATATCTTAGCAAACTAGAATTGCTTAGTCTTCGTTCGAAAAGACTAAGACATGGTCTTTATTTCGGTTGTGCTGAAAGTCTTAGAAAAGTGAAATTTGAGGACTTTGTGTTTTCAAGGGAGGAGATTGCAGTAATAGGGAAATTGCCTAACCTTGAGGTTCTTAAGTTGTCTGGCATAGTCTTCTTAGGGGGTACAATGGAGATTGAAGAAGGGGAATTCTCAAAGCTTAGAATCTTGATACTGCATGAAACATATGATCACGGAAATTTAGAGACGTGGACAGTTGATGGGGATGAGCAACTACCATGTTTGGAGAAGCTGGTATTTCATAAATATAAAAAGTTGAAAGATATCCCTTACTGTTTAGAGGCTAGTTTGACACTTGAGGAGATTGTGGTTTCTTCTTGTTCTCCAGCATTGGAAACTTTAGTCAGGCACGTCGAGGAAGTCCAAAAGGATTTTGGAAATTTGATCAAGGTACAATATTCATTCCAGCCCTGAATCAGAAGAAAATAAAGTGAGATGTGTTATTTCAGTAGAATAAACTTGGATGGTTTGACTTGTTGCTTTGTTGTTTTTATTTTTCTGAATTTGGAACGAAATTTTGTTCTGTAAGGGAAAGCATCTTTTATCATTACAACTGTCCTGAATTCTGATGGACCAAATCCATCCTTTTGCATTAAAATGGAATATTGTCAGGAAACTGAGCATAAAAATTCCTCTAGTGTCTGATTTCTGGTGTACTCTGTATCATAGCTATTGAATGTAGTATTGTGAATATCTGAGTCATGGCTGATCTGAATACTGATGACACATTATGAAACTAATACAGTATTCAAAAATAAATGTACTCCAATGAAGATATCTTTTTCATAACCAAATTTGAATTACAAAAAAGTACAATCCCTGATAAGTGATAATGAATGACAATTTGTGCTATAGTTAAGCAAGTGTCTATTGAACTTGGAGCCAAACTAGCAAATGAAGAAAGGTGAAAAGAGTTCCCAAATATCGTTTTGGAGCTGCTTAAACAATCAAGTGCTACAGCAAATGGAAGAGGAGAAATAAATTATTAAAGTTCTGTTACGCTGAAAAATTACTCAATGGAAACAATCTTCTTGTTCATGTATCTCAATCTGCAGACCTCCTCAAAGAACTCATCTGTGCTGCTATGGCTGCTCTTCATTTGAAGAATCTTTATTGTCATCTTCTTCAGGTTCCTTGCATACCTCAACAAGGACTCCAGAGTGTTCATCTTCTGTTCCGCGTTCAAAGGAGACCTTATTGTGATCACAATCTTATCCAAACATGGAATGCTGAAGTTGTCATCAATCTGTGAATGCAGATAAAAATATCTCATCAAATACTGCAAATGGGGTTCAATTTCAATCAAGTCAAAGAGAGAGAAAGAAGCAAGCTTTAAGATTAGTGCTAACATTTTTCAGGCTGTTCTTCTGAGCAAGAGCAGCAAACATGGCTCCATGAATGTCAAATGTCTGCAGCTTTGGGTGGTTATTGAAGAATTCAACCATATCAACTTCTGGAAATGGCAACAGCGAATCAAAATCGCCTGTGAACTCCACCTTCATGAACAGATGTTTCACCTCAGTTGCCTGGTACAATAGTGTGGTCACAGCTTGCCAGCACCATTGAACTCCCCTCATAGATAGGGATTCAAGAGCTCCCAGCTTTCCAAAGTCCACAACGTACACTCGGCCTGTAAGATGAAATAGGGAAATTTGTCAACAAAATGAAACTCTAAAAAATGCAAAATGAAACTCTAAAAAACTCTACTTGATGCAAAATGAAACAGTGATATTACCTAGATTATTTGCAATGGTTAGTACCCTTAAGTATTGGGTTTCTCTGACTTTGATCCAGCTGCAACCCTGCACTTCAAGTAGCTCAAGCCGAGGAGCAGTGAGTGAAAGTGAACAATTACCCTGACCATAGAAGTCAAGCTTGCATTGTTGAAGAAAGGGCATTTCAATTACTATGGATCCCAATCCCTCACAGCCAAGCAGAGCAAGATTGGTCAAATTAGGGCAGGCCCTCAGAGCAAAACAGAGCGCTTCATCATCCATTCTAGCTCCAACAATTTCCAGATTCTTGAGCCTAGGGAAAGAATCCCAATTTGGGGATTTAGACATCAACACTCCCCAAAGCTTCAAGGACTCCAAATTCCCTGCAGCCCTAATGCAGTCCAGTTTAGAAGGGAACTCATCTTGGCAAGCCTGATGATTGGCAATGTTGTCCATTCTCAGTTCAAGATTCTTCAGAAATGGCCCTTGCTTATTCAGCCAAGAACAAAGGCCAAAGTTGGTGAAGGGGCAGTAAACAACCAGCTCTTCCAATTTCTCAATAGTGGACACCATCCTGTAGATAATTTCATCCGGGGTCTCACTCCCTTTGAGGCCATCAAAAATGTTCCTAGGAAAGAACAACCTCTGGAAATAGGGTAGTGATTCCTGCCACCTCTTGGAAACGTAAGAGCAACATGCCACATCCTTGGCATTATTGATGTGTGATAGGATGAATTGAAGGATTGCCTCGGGTACCTCTTCCATTTCTCTGGGGATAACAAACAAACAGTTGATCAATATGCATTCAATCAATAAAAAGCATTAAATCTATAAGCTTAAACACAGCCCATTTCAAAGATCAGCCAGCTGATAAATAAGCAAATCCTAAACCCTAATTCTTAGCTACCTTCTATTGCCTGGTGATTAATCAGCCTTGCTTCAATATATCAAACTAGGTTTCAATACACGTTCAATCTATTAATTCAAGCAAAGCTGATGAATTAAAAGGAACAACTTTTCTAAACTAACTCCAACATCAACAAAACACATAAATCTACAATCCCTACAGTCATTTGGATGAATGCAGTTTAGATACACGAATCATCCAAAGCTCAATCAAAACCCACAACCATTTTCGGATAAAACCAAAACCCACATCAAAAAATCCGATTTTACAAGCTGGGATGCCTCTTAAAACCAAATCCGAGCTCAATAATCAAAATTTTCTTTCTATGAATTTGAATATAATAATAATTAAAAAATGGTATCAAGCAAGACGGGGAGAAATGAACTTACATTCGTAATCCGGATTAAGATTTGAATGAATGTAATAGATGGGTAGACTGCAAGCGCGGCTGCAGAGATTCAATCTTCGAATCTGAGTTGGCTATGGCGGATTCTAGAGAGAGGAAGAATAAGAAGGGAGGAAAAATATGGGGAATGGGCGCGGGGTTAAAAAGGAACGGTGGGCTCTCAGTTTCAAAATTTCAATTTTCAAAATGAAAGGAGCGAGGTTTTGGTGGTTTTTGGTTTGAGAGGGATTTCGTGAAATGTTTTCGTTTTGGGTAAATATTTTAATGTAAAATATCCTCAAATCTCAATTTTCAAACCGCGGCTTGTGCGTGTAGAGATCTTTTCAGATCCCGCCTACTTTTTCAACTTATTTTTAAAGTTTCGGACCGTTTTTGTACTGCTGTGCTGTTCCCAGCGGGCCGCTTACTCTGGATCTCCACACTCACCGGGCTCCATCACTATTACATGGGGTTAAACCTTCCGATTTGGGAACTCATTAGTCAACGCTATAACTTATTTCAAATTTTCTATCATAATTTTTTTTATCACCTATCATGAATATTAAAAGTAAAAGATATCAATCACGTCCAATAATAAGTGGAATTGAAATACAACCTACGATGATTAATTTATGTGGCTTCATTTGATATGTTTTGCTCCATTTCAAAAAAACTTCAACTTGTAGCTTTTTTTAATTCTTCAGATACTTTAATATGTTGTCGCTCTACACAATTCATAGCACTCTTCTGAATTCCAATTGCCTATGATATCTTCTTCGACCTCGAGTAGTAGTTGGGCAAATCCTCATTCCACCACTACTAAGTATCGATTTTTGTTAAGAAATGAGATAAAAAATGGAATGAACTCGTTATCCAACGAACTAGGCAACATTATTCTCCACGATTTTATAGGTCTATTTCATGAAAGTCTTGTAATAAAATGGTAATAAAACGACTATATAAACTAACATCATAAAAATATGAAGTAAATAACGGTTATCTCTCAACCGTTTATTGAGTAGGGGATCCACAATTAAGCATATTTCACATCATAAGAAATTAAAAATAATTGTAATAAATGATCTAAATCTATTTACAGATTGAGTAACAGTTTCGAGTAAAAGGATCGTCAAAAAAGAAAATACAAATTCTCAATTGTGTGGTCTCAACAGTTTTTTTTTAATATGTAAAAGATAATGCTTGTAAGTAAGAAGATCAACACGGAACAATTAATGATCATACATGAAAGTGAGAAGATCAACACTGAACGGGTAATAATCATGCTTGAAAGTGAGAAAATCAACATTTACCTTATATCTCAATTAGGAATGTTAGACGCTCTCAAAAGAAAGGGAAACGGATTACTTGTGAAAAGAATTAAATTAAAAGGAGTTATGTTTGGGAATTCACACGTATTGACACAACCAAAATATCGTAAGATTTGCCAGTACAAATCAAGGATTCGTTAGCACGAATCTAATGGTTAGATTTTGAAATTCACCAGAAATCAATCCACCGGGATGAAGAGAAAATATTTTTGAAAAATAAAATAATTGATTGAATAATCTCGTGGCTGCTACAAGAGGTGTTTAAATACTAATCTTAAACCCTAAAATAAAAATAAACCAATTCTAAAAAAGAAAATAAATATCCAAAAATAATAAAACTCAAATTTAATCCCCTTTAACGATTTCAGATGGCTTAGAAAGCATGGAACTAGATGGTTAAGAGGTGTTTACCGACATGATTTCATTTTCGAAAAGGTATAATATTTAACCTTTAAACGTTGAATATCAAATTTGCTTTAAAACTGTTAAACTCGTCGACGATAATTTTTCTTTAATTCTTGGATAAAACCCTACATCACTTATTCAATAACATAAATTATTAAATATAATGAAACGTTATTTCCCCATTTCTTAGAGGCGGAAATGGGAAAAAAATATGGAGCCGGTAAATATTTTTAGGATAAGTGGCGAAAAATATCTAAATTTATACACTTCTTTCCTAGAAGGGTTTTATTCTTTCATAATGCTGTTACTAGTAATTTTTTTTTTTTAAAACAACCTTGCATTATATTAACAACAGTGCTAGTGCTTACTGCTTAGTAGTAACATTCTTATTTCCCATACGCTTCCTCCTATTCTTCATGTAGCAACCTTTCCTTTTCACCTTTGCTTTCCCTCAACGTTCGGTAGCCAAATTATCAATTTTTAATTGGACTGTCCATCAACCTCAACCATAAAAACCTTCCATTCATACTTTACTATGTCATGAACCCTTTAATTAGTGTTTATATTATTCTTCCAATGTTTTGTGGAGTTCACTATACTTGACTAAAATTGTTTTTTAGCCCTAACATTCGTTAAAAAAAGTAATTTTATGCCCCAACATTCAAATCATCTGAATATTTGCCCAAACTTTCAAAAATGTTCTTTTAATCCCTAACATTTACAAAAAAAAAAAAAACATTCCGTTACGTTTGACCATTAAAAGTGAGCAATCTTATTATTTTAGGGGTATTTTAGTTATTTCTACATAAAAGTTTTAGTTTTTATTCAAAGGATCTTCATCACTTCCTCCATCGTGTATTCTCCTCCGCGCATACACCACTCAACTTCATGTTCGCCAACATTTTTATGTTTCATTTCCTCTTTATTTATTTTTTATATGACACTTTCTCCTTCCCCTTCATGTTTACTCCTCCGATTCGCACCGAACTAGGGATATTTTAGTCATTTAAAATAATGAAAAAGTTCCAATTTTTATCTTTATTTGTGTTATTTTTATTTTTTTAATACGACCTTTTTCACTTTCAGCATTCATGCCTCATTCTCCCGACCGATTCGTATCACATTTGATGGAGAGTGATGTCGGTGCGAATAAGTTGGCATGAAAGAATATGTAATGAAAATCGTATTAAAAATCAAAGGAAAAAATAAATAGGAAAAAGAGGTGTTAAAAAAGAAAAAGAAAAGGTTTCATAATGAGAAATGACCAAAATACCCCTAAAATATGATTTACGGAAGTCAACTCACTTTTAACGGCCAAATTTAGCGAACTGCTTAAAAAACATTTTGTAAATGTTAGGCCTTAAAAAGAACATTTTTAGAAAGTTAGGGGAAAATTTTAGAATTGAATGTTGAGGCCTAAAATTACTTTTATTGACGAATGTGGTTCAAAAAATGAATTTACTCACTCTACTTGTTCCTTTTGAGAAGTTGAATTATGTGTCAACTAAGTGAAAATTTAAAATTCAAATCACATTCTAGGAATGATGTAAAAGAATAAACGCGAACTTGCTATATTTTTACGACTATTAATAGACAATGACGTATATAAATAAATGTCTGACGTATGTCTTAAAATAAATGTCTGACGTCCGACGTCTATCTTTATTGCATTTACTTAAACATTTAACCAAGTTTAAATAAAAATTGATTGATGTACATAGAATAATGAGCAAAACTCTCATATACCCACGAGTTATTGAGGTATGTATTAATGTGCTCTTGAATTATTCTCAAGTGCTAATATGCCCCTGGATCGCCGAAGACCTTTTTTGTTGTAATTATAAAATGTTTTCTTGTTGGACAAAATCGATTTGAAAAGATAAAATCATCCAATGACGAATTTGGTGGTCATTTTTGTCCCAATTGACTCATACGCGTATGTTAACCGTGGCTTAAATGTTGGGTATTCCATTTTCAATTTTCTTGCCGCAGATCCAATGCTGCATTTGTAAACTTTTCTCTTTACAAATTAACATGTTTGATCGACCAAAATTCAGTTAAAATTACAAACCAACAGTACATTAATACTTTCTAAGAACTGAGAGACATATTAATACATATACAAGAATTTAGGGATACAAGAGAAAGTTTTTCTAGAATAATTAACGAAATTAGATGGGGAGTCAATCAACCGATTTTTGGTGCAGTTTATACATAACATCACTATCATTTAAATCTACAAACAATAAATATATAGGGGTGGTTTGGTTCGCGTACTAAACGTAGTAAATATAGAATCCGCGTATTTAAGATTTTGGATTGTTGTTTGGTTAGCGTATAATGGTTAAAACGCTGGAAATGACGATTCCGCGGAAATTCAATTTCCCACACAACGTGGGAAATTTCTTACCGAGTATTACCTAGGTCGAAATGAAATACGCGTAATTTTTATACGAAATTATCATTTTCTCCCCACCATTACGTAATTTTCTACGATCATGCATATATATATATATATATTTTTTTTTATTTCCTCCAGTTTTATTTTGCTGCAATTTCTGTTTTAATATTCTTATAACGTTTTTTGTTTATTTAACTGTACGTATTCATATTATTAACATGGGATTTAGAATGGAATATTTTATTGTTATCAAATTTTCTTATTTTGTGATTTTATTTTTGAAGTATAACTATTTTTTATTTTTTTTAGAGAACAATAAATTGTTTTTTATAAATTCAAGTGAGTTTTTTTGATTATTTGGAAAATTACAATAAGTTGAATATTTTATTCGATTGAGTTCATTTGAATGTTTTTGGGATATATAGTTGAAAAACTGTTAGATTCGAGTGAGCTCATTTGAATATTTTTTGATATATAGTTGCAAAATTGTTAGATTCGAAAGAAATACGTAAGTCAACCAAACAACATGTAGTAAATAAAATCCTAAGAATTATAAAATACGAAGATGCAACCAAACAGTTTTTCCAAATTCTGAGTATTTTGATGGAGGAATTTATTTCCGAGTAATTACCAAATCTGTGGGAATTTAATTCTCATATGAACCAAACGACCTCATAGGTGGTTCTTAAACATAACAGATGGATTTATTTGCAGTCCTAGGATATTTAAATGTTTGTCTAAAATTATCAAATAGCCCCCTAAGCTACCGAATATTTCCAAAACGAGACGTCTAACAGAAGGGAACTTTGGAAAAGAATATTGGAATAAAATTCGGCAAAGCATATTTTTTAACTGTATTCATCACCTCCATATCGCTGGACACATGTTCGTGACCCGACCCGAATCGACTACACAGTCCACCCAAGAGAGAAATCTCGATCTTTGGTTTTACTTTTTGTGAGCGGTGGAGTAAAGTACTGTCACTGTGTGAGTGTGTGTAGAAAGAGAGAGCGTGTGAGCGGCGATCACCGATCAGATGCTTTGCGGATGGGGAAGGCCTCAGAGCAACGACTGCCAGTGGTGCGGCAGCAGCAGGGAGCGGCGGACGGCGGCGGATGGTTTTGCTGTAACAGGTGTTCATCGGCAATTGCTCGGGAGCTCAGCTTCAAATGCGTTTTCTTCTTGATCCTTACCGTAGTGGTGTTTTTGTTTACCTTGTCCTCCGTCGTGCACATCCGGTCGAGGAATATTTCCTACGACGCTAAAGATTCCGTCAAAACTAGCGGTAAAGCTCTATCGACTTAGAGGTTCTGTGCCGGTTGTTTTAATTAGGGTATTGAATTGCCTGCGGTGTTTTATTTTGCTGCAATTATGACTTTGAGATTGGGATGTGTGTAGTTATTGCATGATTAGCTGTGTATTTTGGAAATTCAATTAGATGCTATCTATTGCCTGCGATCTTACAAAATATCGTGAGATGGTTTTTGTCATGTGTTCTTTCCTCTCCTGCTTAGACTTTTAGTGTTATGTGTGGATGCATTAATTTTTTGAACTGGTCAGGTGTTTAAATCGTGGCGGATTTTAAGAATCCTCTGATGGAAAGTGAATGTGCGTGTGCTTTCTAGGTGCTGTATTTTTACATCAATTTGCCAGTGCTAAGATAATGGGTGTGAGCTTTGGTTTGGGTGGGATGGTGGGGGATATGAGTTTTCTGGGGTGATGACTAGTGGTGTTTTAATTGTGATTGATTTGAGAATCTGATGGAAAGTGAATGTGTGTGGTTTTGTTGCTGTATTTTACATTGATTTGCCTGTGATAAGAGTAAGATACTGGGTTTTGGTTAGGGTGGGGAACTGGGGATCACAGATAAACCAGTATATTAAGACAGAAGACGAGAGGATTTTTACAGCTAGATTATTTGTTCATTCTCATCATGTACGCAAATATTTTGTTGTTGGTAGGCTCATTTGTTGTCTCATATTTGAAATTATCTGGACCATTAACTGCAAATGATGGTTATACCCCTGGCCGGAGGAGTGATTTTCTGGACATGATTGTTAGAACTTATAAGTTTTTTTTCATGTTGTCTGTTTTCTGAGTTTCACTTTCTTATTTTCAGCTACTATCCAAGCCCACTTTGTTCTGCTAAAGTCAGTTTCACAGCTTGTTCATCACATTAGTGAGCTGGAATATGATATATCCGGGGAAATTGGTGTTCCATCTACCAAGGTTTGGATGAAGTGATTGATTATTGTTATGCTATATGTGTTTTTTGCTGGTACACTCTTTTAAGCATATTTTTTCTTGTGAATAGGTGGTAATTCTGTCCCTGCACCCTGCAAATGTAACTAACATTACAAATGTGGTGTTTGGGGTTCTTTCCGACCTGCCCAATAAACCCATTGATCCAGCATACTCTAGTTTGCTCAAGTCAACATGTATCGAGCTTTTTCTTCGACAAGCCAATCTGACATTGACTAATAGAACTTTTGGGCATCCTTCATCGTTTGAGATCCTGAAGTTTCCTGGGGGAATCACTTTAATACCGGATCAATCATCTTCTGTTAGCTATATCCCTGAAATTCTTTTTAACTTTTCACTCGATAATTCTGCTCAAGAAATTAGAGATAACTTTGATGAGCTAAAGAGACAACTGCGATCAGGATTGGATCTGAGGTCAAATGAGGTAAAGTTGATCCTTGTATCACATGAATTGATTATATCTTTACAATATCCTTAATTAGTACTATTTGGGAGCAATGTTAATTGTTGTCTTATATAATTCTAGTTCTTTGTAAACACGTACAACATCTCTCTAAAAGCACTTATTGTTAAAAACTGATCTTCACAATCTCAACAGAAGTGAAACTAAGTTTTGCCTGTCATATGTGAGAAAATCATTTAATTAAGTTTCTACATTCGTGAGATGAAATCAACTGGCGAGTCTGGACTGCCTCAAATTATTACTGTCATTGTGATATCTGCTCTAAACTCAAGTATCAAGTATCAATTGTTCTTTGTTCTAATCTTTTTGTTTCCCGTTGAATCAATTCTGTATTTTTTGTGTGCAGAACATTTATATACAGGTAAGAAATGATAAGGGATCTACCATAGATCCTCCAATCCTAGTTGAAGCTTCAGTCACTACAGACTATGCTAGTCTGTCGCCTCAGAGACAGAGAGAGTTGGCAGCCGTGATTTTAGCTTCTCATGGGAAGAATCTTGGCCTTAACAAGTTGCAATTTGGTAAAGTTAATGAAGTTCAACTTTCATCGCACAGTTGGGATTTGTCACCTTCTCTGTCACCATCACCATCACCGTCACCATCTCCATCTCCATCTCCATTTCCATCTCCATCATCATCCCCGTCCTCACTACCATGTCCATCATCATTCCCGTCACCACTACCATCTCCATCACTATCCCCATCAGCTCTACCATCTCCATCACCACCACCACCACCACCATCACCATCATTGTCACCAGCTCCCGCACCTTGCTTTGATTGTGAGATATCCGCCCCTTCTGATCCCTGTAAAGCTTATCCCCCAGCATATCAGGATCATGGCTGTTTACCTCTCGTTCCTAGTCCTCCACCTGATTTTGTTTCAGATCCACCTTCAAGTGCCCCTCGCCTCTCTCCTATACCTGTAGTTTCTTATGGCTGTAATGATGGCTGTGGTAAATTAACTAACAAGATTGTAAAGTCTCCATCACATGCCTTGCCCTTGAGCTCGTCATCCTCTTCATGTAAGTTGCTCAATGTTATGTGTTGATTTTTATGCAACTGTCTTAGTAACTTATTATGAGGTGTATCTTCATTGTGCCTGATTGTCATATAAGCTGAGTTTGCATCTTGTATTCTTCCATCTAAAGTGAATACTAGAATAAGTGATCTTGTTAGATTTGATAGGTTGCGGAATCACGTGATTAATTGTTTGATAATATGAAGCCTCCTCATATTGTCATTTGGCCGGGAACTTGACTAACCCCTTTCACCCCCTAATTTTTCCGTTCAGGTTTTGCAGTTGGCAAGATATGGTGGCTTTCCTTGGTTGGTCTCTTTGCGACCCATCTTTTGCGTGACATCTTTTAACTGATAGTTGGACTGTAGGTAACTAAGCCTGTGGATATGGCTGGTTTAGTTGTTAGGACAACATATAAAAAAAACCAGGAAAAAAAACAGTTTCAGCAGGTCAAAGCCAAAAACGGTGGCGGGCCACTCAACAACAGTGCTGGAGAGCGAGGTGGTGGTTCCCGAAGGGAATAACTCCCATGTCAGTCACTTACTGATGAATGGTTATGAGGAAAGAAGTGTTATAGAATGAGCGCTGCTCTGCATTCTTTCAAGGAGAGAGCCCAATTGTAAAACTATGCGTGTAGGCTCTACCTTGAACGTTTGCGGCGGTGATGTTCATAGGAGTATACTGTTAGAAGAAAGAGTAACTCTTACCATATTATACATGATTTCATAAAAAAAAGAAAAGAAAAAATGACCATCATTGGCATCTTCAGGAGTCCATTTTATTATTTTGAGCACAAGTCGAATCACCAAGATTAGATTGTGTTATCATAGTGTTACAAACATATTGCAATTTGCAAGTACCATTCTTTAATGGGTACACTATCCCTAAATCCTCGCTCAAGGTTCACAACTTTTCCGATCATCATCGAAAGGCATATTTGCTTATTTTTATCATAACTAAATTAAAGACAATTAGGATTGTTTTTGCTTTGAAATGGAAAAAAAGAAGAAATTAACCACAATAAACATCTGTCTTTCTTCGTGTCTAATTGACTAGTTCTACAAGTATGAGGCAGTGCAAGAATCATTTTCTTTTTCCAGTATAATTCTCTCTGCTGGTACTAAATTTGAGAACCTTCTGGCTATAAATGCAGTTTCAAAGATTTGGTACCTTTTTAGTCACCAAAACCTTATTCAGGATCCACCAGCTCAGATAATTCAAACATGTAAAACAACATAGAAGATTGAATAGAGACTGCAGCAATTGAGGAACCTCAAGAAAATGCAAAAGACTAGATGCTAAACATGAGACAAAAAGGCATCAGATTGCAGTCTTGCTAAGCACTATAAATAGGGATCACTTCAAATTACAATCATCATCAAAACAACACTACTACATTTATTTCGACCGTTATCATCACAATGAACCATACATTGCTCAGTTTTTCAGTACTCTTTTTGGTGGTGGCATCTCACCAGAGTTATGCATCACCAGAAGGGCTAAAGGAGAATGACAAGATAGATAGATTGCCCGGACAACCTGAGGGAGTAGGCTTCAACCAGTATTCCGGTTATATCAAGGTTGATCCCGAATCAGGCAAATCATTCTTTTATTACTTTGTGGAGTCCTACAACTATGCATCCTCAAAGCCCCTAGTTTTGTGGTTCAGTGGAGGTAATATACTATTGTTCCACTTGAAAAGTCGTGTTTGTAATACTAAAAGCAGTATTGCAAACATGAATCTTCAAGTGGGACATTCCCTCTTCTTTCTACACATTTTCTTATGAATCTTGGCTTTATTTTGCTGTATTTTATGTAGGAATTGCCTGCTCTTCAATTGGGGTTGGAGCATTCACTGAAGTAGGGCCATTCAGAGTGAACCAAGATAGTAAAACTCTTCATCTCAACCAACATGCATGGACTAGAGGCATGTATCACACATCTTAACATGTATGATTATGTTATATAACGAAAACAGGTCCATGAGTTTATACCTATTGTTTTCTTGCAGAGGCCAACATTCTGTTTGTGGAAACGGCAGTGGGAATAGGATTTTCTTACTCGAACAGAAGCTCGGATTACAAACGTTATGGAGACACCATTGCAGCGCATGATACATACGCCTTCTTGATCAACTGGCTCCAAAGGTTTCCCGAATACAAACAATCTGATGTTTTTCTAGCAGGAGAAGGCTATGCAGGCCACAGTGCGATCCATCTTGGCCAGTTGATCCTGAAGAAATCCAAGCACAGTTATCACCAGCACAAAATTAATCTCAAAGGGATTGCAGTAAGTAGTAGTACTTTCAAACTTATTCAAGGACCAATGAGTCTAACCTGATAATGATCTTGCTGGTCTGATTTCAGCTGGGAAATGCATTCATCGATAGACAATCAAGCTTCTTTGGATCAATTGAGTACGCTTGGTCGCATGCCCTGATCTCAGAAGAACTTTATTCGGACCTCATTTCCAGCTGTGATAGGTCATCTTCTCCACCATACTCTAAAAAATGCTATGAAAACTATGATAAAATGTACAATCTCACCACGGATATCAATCCTTACGACATCCACTCCCCCTTGTGCAATTCCACGCCTGGATCAAATCCTGTAAGTTACCCTTCTTTGACCTGGAAATGCCAATCTAGCTATTTGAGCTTCCAAGTGATCTTGCTGACTCCCCAATGATGACAAACAGTATGAATATCAAGGGCCTTGCTCCATGGATTATGTATCGGACTACTTTAACAATCCTGCTGTCCAGACTGCTCTTCATGCATATGCACCTCATCCGTGGAAGCTTTGCAAGTACAACTTCACTAACCTGTACTAATGATAAATTTGTGTGCATGATGAATGCATCTTTTTCTTCCTCATTAAACATGGCTATGTTTGTTGGCTGTGAAAACAGCATTTCAAGTTGGACAGATTACCCGGACAGCGTTTTGCCAAACATCGCTCAACTAATGAAAGAAGGAATTCAAGTTTTCATTTACAGGTAAGGTCCTATGACAGAAGAATCCAGATGGATAGTGTAGATGAAAGCATAACATATCACCATGCACACAAACTTCAGTAACTTCTACTAATTACTACTTACTGGATTTCAGTGGTGATGATGATCTCTATACTTCAGTACCAGCTGCTAGAAATGCCATTCACAAGTTAGCATTATCTGTGGTCACTCCATGGTACCCGTGGTACTCTCAGAACCAGGTAATCTATAAACTCATTAAGTGGCAACTCCTGTCATGTTGCTCAAATGTTTTCACTTGTTTTGACAATTGTGTTATTTGCAGGTGGGTGGATATGCAGTGGAGTATAACAAGAACCTGGTATTCGCAACAGTGAGAGGAGGTGGCCATTTTGTTCCTGCTTCTCAACCAGCTAGGGCTCTTGCACTCTTCACTTCATTTGTCAATGGAAGCTTACCACCCTCCAAATAGATCAAGACTCTGAAGTCTAGAAATACAATAACATGAAATTAAGTGTGTGACTTTTATACCTTTTCATTATGTTTTTCCCTGAACAAGTCTTTTTTATGTAAGTTAAGAGAAGATTAATGTTTCCTTCCATATTCCATATATATTTCAAGTTGACTGCAATTGTCTTGCACTGAAAATGTTATTATACATGAAGTACCCGCGTTTCATCCTACTATATAGTTAAAGAACCCAACCTAGAATGCTATATCAGCTAAAGATTAAGTGGGAGGGTTATGTTGGTTTTGAATGGTTCAACACGGCTGAAATCGGGGGCTTATCAATGTAGTATTTTCTCCCTTCTGGAGAAATGTACTGAAGCTTGATATAAGGACCAAGAAGCCATGAACTTGCAAATCCTCCAAGGAAGCCTCCAACCTGAGATTAGGGTAATCTTATCACTTCAAAACATACACAAATCATAATTTTAAATTAATGATGCAATTATCAAGTTATGGCTGCGTACAATAGTTCTACTGTTATAATATAGTTGGTCAAACTAATTCCTTATTCCTGAAATTGCACACACTAAAAGATGTTTGTGAGAGAGATTTGTAAAAAAGATTCATTTCAAGTTTTCAACTCAAATGATCATATAATTGCTCTGGAATCGACTGGTGCATTGTAATGGAGCTCTATTATACTTACATGACCCCAGTGATCTAGTCTTTTCACAAAAAATCCGAGCGCCTGCATGCGAAACACAAAAACTAGTTGGACACAGTATAAAAACTAAAAAAGAGTCAAAACACTCAATGCTGAGCAGATAAAAAGTTACTCCACTAGAAGTTATACAACAAAGAAAAAGTAATACTTTTGCACAAGGAGAGCATTCAAAGGACTCAAAACTAAGGGAAGTTATCATAACTCTCTGCAGAATTACAAAACTCTAGACAAAGAGTTCCGAGAGTAAAAATATGATATAGCCGACTTCAGCAGAATAATCCCGCTTCTCAAATGCAAGGTGTGCAAGGACTGATTGAAAGGATGAAGTTAAATACATACCACGTTAATAGCAAGTACAGTCAATAAATGCTGTAGGTGTTGGTCATAATCAACAATCAAATCCTTGTGCCTTAAGATAAAAACAGCTTCTGCTCCAATCTGATCATGGGATCCAAACATAAATTGTAAGCTAAATATTTTTCAACCAAAGTTCCCGAACTTATGACATACAGCGTTAATAGAGCTATGCATTAATTTCGACTCAATGCTTCCATAAATATGATAAACAGTTGTAGATAAGAACTTACTAATCCAAATATTGCCCCAGATGCACCAACAGAAGTACTCTTATTTAGCCAATAGCTCATTGCAGAACCTGGTAAAAGAAAAATTGTACGTAATTAACATCTTTTTCTTGGAGATAATATGCGACTTGGTTATTTTGATGGTATATGAGTAGTTACTTGTGATAGCTGAGGTAAAGTAAACAGAGAGAAATCTCTGTGGACCACTATAACCCTCAACAGCATGACCAACATTCCTCAGAGCCAAACAATTAAACTGAAAATGGAAAAATGAATGCTTTAGAAACCAGCAAATGAAAGAAAAAGGTGTACTATAGTTGTGAAATTCAAGCAGACCATGAGATGCACAAGATTTGCATGCAGAAAGGCAGACGTGACTAGCCTCCAAACTTGTCCTTGGTTAATTTTGCTATTTATCTGCATTTAGATAAATAAAAGGTTGTTCAGAGGTCAGACTATCAGATATATCTCCATTTAAAAAAAATAAAATTCTAAGCTACCTTGGCACCCCAAGATAATACCCTTCCCCGAGATGCAATTTGTGCTATAAAGACCCTGCAATGTAAAACCAGAGAGAAAAGGCTTCATTTATTTTGAACAGGAATTTATAGCTTACGAGTTACGACAGCTGTTTCAATTTTTTTTCTTCCAACTTTCATTTCATTGCGCCCTCTAGGAAATGGAAGAAGCCCAAGCCCCAAAACAGAATAATAAGTGGGGGAAAATAAAGACTTACGCAACATTAACACCAAGCAAGATGTCAGTCCATCTGCTTTTTCCGCGGAAGAGTTGTGAGAGAGACTTCCCAGTCTCACCATTACTTGAAGTATTTTCATTTCCTTCTCCTCTAGAGAAGTTAAAAGCCAAAAAAGTCCCACAAGTAGCGTTATCAGAACGCTGAACCACACCCAAATGCGTAATTGCCCTCTCAAGCCACGCATCCCTCAACTGACCGAGGTAAGAGATCTGCTGTTCACACTGCACAACAACAAAATCGAGTTCATAACATAGCACCATGAACCTCGGAAGTGGCATAAAAACAACAGCATCAGAAACATGTCCGGTATCGTTTACACATTACAGTACAGCCCCTATTTAGGCCAGGCTATTATAACAGTTTCATTACATAATGTCTCTAATCAAGTACGCATACACATCTATATGGTCCTGCAACTCGACATTTTCAGTGAGCAAGCACGCAACGCAATTACAATCAATGCAGCAGTAACGGTAAAAAGCTACGAACTTTAAAAAGGGAAGAATAATGTGAGCTTGAAAATGGTACCTTGGTGTGGAAATGAGAGGAGGGGAGGATGAACCCTCGGTGGATGCAGCGGCGGAGAGAGTTGTCAAGGTGGAGAGTGGCGGCAGCGGCGATGATACGAAGGGACGAGGGGCCGACGTGGAAGCTGAAATGGGAGCCGGAAAACGGGAAATGCGCAGCCGAAGAAGAAGAAGAAGAAGCCGCCATTGATGACGGCTCCGGGAAGAAATTTACACACACTACACCTACTCAGCACAGCTGCTCTACTCATCAACTACTCATGATTCCACCGAACCAGATCAATGGGATTTCAAATTATGAGCAACAATTTCATGTCTCACCAGTCACCACACGAGTGGCGGAATGAGTACCATTGGTAAGGGGCCCACGTTTCATTTTTCTTCTCATCCAGTCCATCTCCTTTTCTTTTGAAGAAAGAAAGTTTGATGTTTGCCAAATTCATCGTGTGACAATTAGTCAATGTTAATTTACTTATTTACAAAGTTTTAGATTTTATCCAAATTTAATCCTTCAATTCTAAAAATTGAGTTCTCTCAAAAATGTCATCACCCTTGTAAATAAAATCAATTTTTAGAGCTCGAATTGAACTACATTGAAATAACTTGAAACAAATTAAAACAAGTTGCATAAGGACAACCAGTGATTTTTAATGTGGAAATGAGTTTAATATGTACAGCATCCATTTTACCATTTATGTCAACTAGTGTGTTTCTTATGAAAAGTCAAATACATTACACATAGCACTAAAAACATCTTTACACCATTTGTGACGGAACAGGGCAAATTTTTAATTGTTGTAATATGTTGCATAAAATTCGATGCTCTTTGTTTCCTCCTTTGAACCTGATTAAAACAATCTGGTAAGATCAATGAAAACATTATCACAATAACAACGGGTCAGAAAACTTATGATTAAGATCAATCAGCTCCAGATAATTAAATGTTCATATGTCATACCTGATCACAACAAGTGTTTATCTTGAATCAGAGCTTTTACTTAATTACCTGTCCAGTTTTCTGAGCATCAAACTACCTAAAGCACGAAATCAAAACCTGTATACTGTGCCAGATTAGCCAGCAGATCATCATGCCTGCATTGCATGGAAAAATCATCTTGGTGCAAGTTCATCAATATTATATTTGGATGCAATAATTAAATTTTCACAGATTTTATAAGTTATATATGCATATAATTTATCGTAACCTGGAATAAGAAGATGTAGTAGTAGTTCTGTTTCCAAACAAATTTGACAAAATGCTAAAAGGCCACCAAGAAAGCAGCTCCAATATCCAACTTCGCCGCCGGTGAAAGCTTCCGATCACCTCTTCTTCTTCCTCGTAAAAGTTATCGCCCTGGCCTTCCCGGAGATCGTGGTTGTCGCAGAATCCGGTGATCTCGTATCGGCAGACCGGGCAGGTATTGTTGATGCTAAGCCAAGGAAGAATGCAATCAGAATGGTAGAAATGCTTGCATGGAAGCTCCCTCGCTTCTCCCCCAACCTCGAAATCCTCCTTACAGACGGGGCAGCACGAATCGCCGCCGCGGAGGTGGGCTCCGGTGAGGATGATCACGGGGAGGGCTTCCACGGCGGAGTCCGGCGCCGGAGGAGGCCCTGGACGATCATCGATAACCGCATCCGCCGTGTTCCACGAATTAGCGCCGTAGTCAAATTCCGGGCCGATAAACTGGACCAGCACGCGGGCTCGGTGGCGCCGCCGCTGCAGGTCGTACTCGTCGTAACCGAACGTGGGGTCGAGGACGGCGGTAAGCGAATCGAGCAGCCGCGAAGCTGGGGTTTGGTCGGGGTCTGATATTATCCGGGGGCTGGAAATGTCGAGCTCGTGGCGGAGCTCGCAGAGGCAGCGGGGGCAGACTATCTCGGAAGGGTTGGTGGTGGTGGTTCTGATTGATCTCCGGCAGTGGCGGCACCAGTAGTAGTGGTATGTCCGCAGTCTCTGCACCCCGTTGACGATCGCTCTGGGGCGGTGTTGCGGCGGCGGTGGCGGCCATGAAATTGACATGCTGATGATCTTGTTAAATTTCTTGAGATTTTAAGTTTCAGACTTGAAGAGAGGGGATTAGAGTTCTATTTCTTCTAATACGTTGGAGATATATATACGGGGATAGAGAAAGGTTTGAAAAATGGAGAAAGAATTGCTTGGTGGTGGGATTGTTGAAGATGAAGATTCTCTCTGGTTTCTGGATTTGCGCCTCTCTAATCAGCTTTCTTGGCTTTTGAGTTCATCTATCTCCTGGAACTGAAGGAAAGGATATGTGAGAAACGTTATAAACTTAGCTGTTTGCTGCGAATTCATTTTGGTGAATTAATTAACGGATAATTTGCATTTCCTCACACTCTAATTAAATCAAGAGAGAATTTTATAGAGACTTCCTCACCTTCAGTTTTTACTTCATTTCGGCCCGGTTAACTTACTTTTAAAAACCGTTAAATATTAGGGGTGTATTAGTAATTTTAGATTCATTTAAGTTGGAAAAAATGCTTGTGGCTGGATTCGAACTTGGTCTCCCAAAATAATAAACAAAGCTACTACCCCTATGCCACAAGTCATTCATGTTTAATTTTCTAACTAAATATATTTTAAATATAGGCTGCGGCTCCATCTTCCCACCATCTTCTCCATTTTCAGTTGGTCTGGAAATTTAACTCCATGAAAACTTGCGTCTGACTGTCCTCCGTCTTCATCTCAACTGAAAATCGTCACTCTGTTGCCGGAATCTTCGAATATTCTGCCGCCGGGATCTGCAGAGAAGGAGAGTGGTTCAAATTGGTCCAAGAACGCTTTCAATCCGCCGGAAAGATTAGGGCTGTGGCTTGTATTTTAAATCATGGTAACCGACACTAGTGCAAAATGCTGCATTTACGGCGCCTCATTAACGGCGGTTTTTCAAAACCGCCGTGGTTGGGAGGTTCCGACATCGGAAGCATGTAGGTTGGGAGGTTACGATGTCGTAAAGGGTATAGGAAAGCGATATTATGAGTATTAACGGCGGTTATTGTAAAACCGCCGTAAATATATTGTTTCCGATTTCGTAACTGTAACCGTAACCGCAAGTGAAATCGTATCCGACACCGGTTACGATATCGGAAGCTAATCGGTTGCGCTCACAGTACAATTACGATGTCTTAACCGATACCGAAATTGTAAACAAATATATTTATAATAAATAAAAAATCATGTTTATTAACCCCACTCCAACACATCCACAAACTCCTTCGTCATCTCTCCATCTTCTCCGACCAAAACCCTCACCGAAACCCCTCGCCGACATTTGTTTCTATCAACTCCACCGACCATTCTGCCATCTAGAACCTCCAACAACATGTCTTCTTCCTCTCTCCGCAAGAAATCCGACATAGCCGCACCAATCTCTCTGTTCATCGTCATCCCGTTCACCATTTTCGCCAAGTACTGCAACTTCAGATGCGTAAGCCGCCTTCTTTTTAGCCATGGGTTTTTTCTGTTTGAATTTGCTAGGCTTAACTCCGTTATGGAGCGTCTGAGCTTTTTGACCGAGTAAGATTTGATTCAGTTTTGATGTGTTTTCAATTAATTTTTTAGGGTTTGGACAATTGGACTAATTAATCGTGTTTATGCAGGCAAATTGCTTTGTACACTAGACCAACAAGTGACCAGTTTAAAATTATAGTAAATTCGACAGGGTAAGAATAAAGAATAAAAGAATTGTTGGTAGTTTTTTAAGGAAATTTTGAGGATGTTATTTACTAATTTGATTATGTGAAGAAACAAGCTAATGTGAACTGTCTGCTTTTGTTGTTAGGATTTATGTGCCATCTTCTTCCTCTTATGTTGCGAATTGGCGGCGCCGAGGCAGAAACAGTGACTACTTTACAGGCGCCATCGCTCTATTTTTCAAGAGTTAGCTGCATTTTCATGCTCATCGCATATGTAGCTTATCTTGTTTTCCAGATGTGGACTCACCACGAGTTCTTCCAGGCACAAGAGGTAATTGTTTTTACTTGAATTTGAGAATTGTTTTGATTGGTTTTAATAAATGATGATTCTTTTGAGGAATAATAGTTGGTAGAGATTATAAGTTTAGAGATGATGCGTATTTGAGTCCTCCGTTTTGTGGTGTTCTTTTGGTAGTATTGAATGGTGTTTCCTTTTATGTTGAGATACTATGTGTTGCTTGTTGATTTAGGAGAGATTTTGTATCAACTTGTGAATTAGGAGAGATTTTGGTAAATTTTGACTAATCGAATTGATGTTTTATGTTTGCAGTCTTCAATGTTGCTGTCCAAGATGGTAACAAGATATCTGATGAAGGAGTTCTTGATTACATTCAGAAGATGAGTAGTATTATGAATTCAATGATAACTTTTTCATTTTTTTTGTACATTTTCGGCCAAAGCTCATGTTTGATGCTATCTGCACTTTGACTTATATGCAGTGTGTTGTTTATCATGGACATGTTGATGCAGAAGGGCATGAAGCTTATCAGGTAAATTACATTCTATATCAAATGTTATTATTATTACTGCCATCAAATTACTCATGGAATTGGTCTAAGAGTTTGTCATGTTTCAAGTTGCAGTCCTTCTTCAATATCAAATTACCTGGTACTCATTTGATCCCTCCAAGTTCTTGCATCTTAGTATTGACTAAATTTTGCAGGCACTTAGTCGCACCTTGCGGGTTTCCAAGAAAGAATGTGCAACTGAAGTTATTAGTCCACCAAAGGTACTTATGTCTTTCTTGTGCAGTGAAGATTTTATATGCCTTACGTACCTTAATGGCTTAAAATAGCAGCATTTTTCAGAAGCCTAAATAGCTTTCTCTGTTTGTAGGTTGTTAACCATATCCCTAGTTCAAAGCCAGTGCATTCTTTGACGACATTTCTGTGGATTTCTTTAGCAAGTTGAGAACTTAGAAATCTTTCTCAGTCCCCATCAATGCAGCGCCTGAAGAGATTACATAGGGAGATCATCATGGAGAAACAGAATGACGGTTCAGATGGTTTCTAGTGATGTGAGGAGTTGCACAGGCCAAAAGAAGGAAGGTTCCGATGATCCAGCTGAAGTAATTAAAGATGAGGTGTCTAGCAATGAAGGGAAGGGCTCAAAAGAGCAGATAGAAACTGCTTGTGTTCCCTCTCATAATTTTGCTTTTACTACTCCCTGGGGAGTTTCCGACGTCGTAACCCCCTAGTCTGGACACTTTCCGATATCGGAACCAAAAATCAACCACGGCGGTTTTTAACCGCCACGACGCAGCCAACCACGGCGGTTAAAAACCGCCGTTAAACGCCAAAAAAACCGCCTTTAAATGGCAGTTCCTGCACTAGTGCGAGCATGATGGAGAACTGAGAAGATGGTGGAAAGATGGGGGCGGCGGCTTATATTATAAATATATTTAGTTAGGTAACAAAAAATGAATGACGTGTGGCATAGTGGTAGGAGTTTTGTCTATTGTTTTGGAAGACCCAAGTTCGAATCCAGTCACAAGCATTTTTTTCAAGTTAAATGAACCTAAAATTACTAATATACCCCTAATATTTAACGATTTTTAAAAGTTAACGGCCAAGTTAGCCATAAGGGGCCGAATGAAACAAAAATTGATGGTTATGAGGCCATTTTGACACTAAAATTCAATAGGGGCCAAACCGATACTTTGAAAAACGTTAGGGGCCTTCTATAAAATTCTCTCTTAAATCAAACGTATTTTTCAAAAAATAAAATAAAGTAAATTCAAACGTAACTATATGCCTTTTATACAAAGACTGTATATTTGAAATAAGATGCATTTGGCTTAATGCTTGGCCCTAGAGGAAGCACTTGGCTAGTGCCTAGTGGGGGATGCTCTTAATGTTGCCCAGATGGTGCAACAAGAGGTGGAATGCTCGTTGCATTGCCTGAAAACAGTTCAGAGAATTCGAAGTCTGCTGGAGGATGGGACCTTTCTGGGTTCCCCGTAGTCAGAATTTTATAGCTCACTCTCTAGCAAACTATGCTAAGTCGAACCCCCTTCTGTATGATTCTTGGGTCTTACCCCCCGAGTTTCTTATCATTCGTTTCTGGACGATTTCAAAACCTTGAAGTTGAATGGAAGTATTACAATTTTTCAAAAAAAAAAACATTTGAGCTACCAATTATGGATTAAATAAAGAAAGACTACGGTTCGGTTTTTTTTTTTTTTTTTTTGACTAAAAGTTAAGTCACCTAATAATATTACACCACAAGAGAGCCATTAAACATATTTCAATACTTTGTGTCAAACATAGTTTTTGTCATTATTGTTTTTCCAAATCTAAACCTTCTCCGTATTTAAAGCGTGGTGTGATTCCAGAGAGGTTTTTAAAGATATTACTAGTCTAAAACTTCTCTGCATAAAGCTAGTAGTGAGAATATAGGGAAATGTTTGAATATCTAGTAATAAAAGTTACTTTATCTCATACTAGTGCGGCATATCTGAATCTAATCTGGTGGTTGGGTTCACACAAGGAAACAGAAAGGAATCAAACAGAGAATGGAAAGGAAAAGAGGGTGATTCCCCATTTTGTTTGGTTCAAGTCATGTAACGGAATCAAGTTCCTTTTCATAGTCTTACTTCTTGTTTGGTTCAAAATTCAGGGAATGAATGATGGCGGTGGTGAATGGACTAATACTGGTGGTAGGGAGTGGCGGTGGTGGCGGTAGCGGTAACTTAAGTGGTGGTGTGGAGACGGTGACTGGCCGGGTGGTGGTGGTGATCGGGATGGTGATGGTTATCGGAGTGGAGGTAACTCGAGTGGTGGTGAACGGAGTGCCGGTGGCGGTGATGGTGATCTGAGTGGTGGCATGTCGGTGATGGTGATCAGCGTGGTGCAACGGTGATCGGAGTGGCAGCGATGGCAGTGACGGTGATCAGAGTGGTGACAGGTGGCGGTGACGGTGATCAGAGTGGTGGCGGTGGGGTGGCAGTGACGGTGATCGGAGTGGTGGCGGTGGCGTGGCTGTGACGGTGATCGGAGTGGTGACAACGATGGAAGCGGTGACGGGAGTGGTGGTGGTGATAATTGATTTTGGTTAAGAGGGAAATGGGGGAATCCCAAACCCAATGGGGGAGTGGAGAATGAGGATTAAGGATTTGGGGGAAACAAAACATGGAAAATGGGGAAAGGGAAAGCAAAATAATTGCAACCAAACATCAACAAAGGGAATCAACACCATTGATTCCCTTTCCTGAAACCCCTCAACCAAACGGCAAAATAAAGAAAAGGGAATGATAAAAGCATTATGTATTGTAGCTATAGCCTGGGAGCTTTCTCTTCACACCATGATAAGCGTTTTCTTACTCATATCATATGACCGAAAAATGAAGATAATGAAACAATCATAATAATTTTGCACTCAGCGGTGGTATAAACACAAATTGTATTACCTACCAGAATATCAAAAAAAAAAACGCGGCTTGATCAATCAGAAGAGTTGCAAGGATAAAAATTGTGTTCACTACTTACAAGAGAAAATTCCAATCCACACAAAAATTATACAAACAAAGAAAACACAACAGATAGTGGTTGTCAACTCAACAAGTTCATTCATTCTTATAGCCACTCATCTTCTTCCTCCTCTTCGTCCTCCTCCCATTGTTGTTCTTCCTCTTGTTCATCTTCCTCATCTGCTTCCTCTTCATCATCATCATCTTCTTCCTCCTACTCCCCCTCTTCTTCTTCTTCGTCTTTCTCTTCCTCCTCCCATTGTTCTTCTTCTTCTTCATCCTCATCCTCTTCTTCTGGTTCCTCACCCCTCTTCTTCCTCTCCGTCTTCCTCCCGTTCCTCTTCTTCTTTTTCTACCTTTTCCTCCACCCATTGTTGTTCTTCTTCTTCATCCTCTTCCTCTGGTTTCTCATCCCCTTCTTCTTCTTCTTCTTCTTCTTCCTCTTCCTCCTCCCATTGTTGTTCTTCTTCTTCATCCTCTTCCTCTTCTTCTGGTTCCTCACCCTCCACTTCTTCCTTCCTTTCCTCTTCTTCTTCTTCTTCTTCTTCTTCTTCTACCTTTTCCTCCACCCATTGTTCTTCTTCTTCATCATCCTCTGGTTTCTCACCCCCTCTTCCTCCCATTCCTATTCTTCTTCTTCGTCTTCCTCCTGTTCTTCTTCGTCTTCTTGTTGTTCCTTCTCTTCTTCTTCTTCTTCTTCTTCTTCTTCTTCTTCTTCTTCTTCTTCTTCTTCATCCTCATCCTCTTCATCTTTCTCATGTTCCTCATCCCCCACTTTTTCCTCTTCTTCTTCCTCTTCCTCATGTTCCTCATCCCATCATCTTCTTCTTCTCCTTTAAAACCACTATTACTGCTTCGATGACTTGCTCCAACAGTCATAATTTGTACTTTGGCGCCAATAATCTCCTTCATACTTGTAGAATCACCCAAATCCAAAGCATTTTCCTTAGAAGAGTTGCATTCTGCCACAGGCATTTGTGCCTGAACAACATTAAATCTTTGTAGCAGATAAGAAAGACTTTGTGAATTAACCTTTTGAAGGAAAAGTGAGCAAACCAGCATCACATATTAGACTCTAGTTTGACCTTCAAAGTCGCCATTGTTGTTCCATGGTTGTTGCATCATATTGTACCTCGAAAGTCTTAGGCCTTTGTACAAGGCTTTAAGGGCATCTGAATGAGTGGTGGTCATGTTTTGGTGACATCGAAGAAGCGAAATGAGAGAGCTGAGGAAATCCTTCAACACGCCATCATCTGTTTGATCCAACGTTGACATACTCCCTAGGGCTTGAGTGTATGCCTGAAAGACTTTGGGATCCACCTTAGTAGACCTAGATTGTATTTCCTCAGCCCAAAGTGTGCCATTAGTAATAGAGTCACATTCATCCGTCTGAAATCTGCATGCTGCATCCATTGCAAAAGGGCCAATGTGAATAAGCACATTTTGCAATTGTTGGTATTCAATGCCAGTCCGCTTGATGAAGAATAGAAAATCTCTCAAGAATCTGGTTTGCTCTTCAAATTCATCCATTACACCCGGTGGAATCGCTAGACCTCGAATATGATTCCGCTACAAGTACCGGAAATCAGCTGTGTTGGATAGAACGCTCACAGCCATGTCAAGCGCATCATCCAGCGTGAGAAGATACGGCAGAGCATTGGTACTGTACCATTCATCATTCACTTCCTTGGCTAAACAGTTGACCTGCCTCACTCTTTCACCCAATTTTCCCCATTTGTTCAGTACTCCATTCGCTGAAATTTTCCCAATCGTAATTTCAATCCTCGAAAGAAGAGAATGCGTCACCGGCGTACTAACACCGCCGCCGGTGTTTTTCCTATTTTTTTTTCCTGAAAACAACACCGGCAATATTTTTTAAACGAACAAGAAGCACCTTCAGATTCCGAAGCCCGGCCCTATGCTCAGTTTCTGCAACTCGCCATTGAAATGGGGATAGACGCTGGAGCTAGGAATTGTGTGCAAGAGAGAATTAATTTGGAAAATAAGGGAGGCCGGTGTCGGCGTCGCCATGGCCGGGAAAAGCTGGTGATGAAGAAATGGGAAAATAGGCGCAGATCAGATGTCAAACAATACCATCACAAGGCTCCTATATATACAAATTTGAGAGATGCACTGCAACTTCTGACCGAATCTTTCATATGATCAATACTCAAAGTCTACTGTGTAGGCCAATAATATTGTTCGACGACCCTCATCGTTTTTTTAAAAGACATTGACGATAAATAGGTGTAATATCTTAATAGTAGGTCAACAGGCCAACAAGGCATCTCATGTTGTCATTCTATTTCTGATCGAGATTTTTGCAATTTAGTTTTTTTTTTTTTTGAAGAAATTCTTTCATGAGACTGGGAAACGCCCAGAAACGATTACAATGAGTGGAATTGTCATCCAATTTGACTAGTATATTACAAGAACAACTGAACAAAATGTCAACCAAACTTATAGTAACAAGTCTGTACTATTACAGTTTGAGAGATCTAATAAAAAGTGTAATATCGCCCTCAGGGATATTATCTAATAACTGCTGAAACCACATCTGCTTGGCATAGAGGAGCGTCTCCCGCATCAATCACTTCGCCAATCAGGGATCTACTACAACCGCAACACCACTTGATCCAAAACATGATCAATGTTCTTCAAACTGCAAGCACCTTGAAACTCAGAAATCATGACCGCAAACACGATCTGTATAATCATATCAGAGCAATAGACACAAATCATAAAACATGATCCTTATAATTGGATCGAGAACAAAACTTCGACATAAATCAAGATCTAGTTAAAAAACTTATTATGTGGATTGAAACACACTTATTCAACGGTATTAAAAACAATAAACAGAAGAACGATTGCTTCCCCGTCTCCCCATTATGGGAAGCGGGGAAGAAAATTGAAGAAGAAAAGAGGGAGTTTGGGGAGGATTTTGGGAGAGGGGCAGCTAGGGTTTTGGGAGTTGCTATTTAACTATTTAAGCTTTGACCTAAATTAAATTGATAAATAATTTTGAAAATTATCATCACTAATTTTGCTAGATTGGTAATATCACATATTTTTAAAACATTTAATTTTTATAATTTATATTTGCATATCTATTCAGTTGATCAGTTCAATTCAGTGAAAATGTAATTTGATGAAATTCATGTTAATTCAGTCATGCTGATTCTTTTTTCCAGTACATTTATTTTTGTTTTAATTCAATTCAATTTAATTCAGCATAAATAAGCTCTAGCAAACAGCACTAAAAGTTATTAATAATTAATTATACTTTAAGTCAATTGAACAAATTCTTTTGTGCTAGTAACTAGGACATGAGAGTATGTCAAATTGTGTGTTTTTTTTTTTTTTTTTTTTTAAGATAAGCCACCATTGGTGGAGGATTATATAGGCTTCCCCTAACCATATAAAAGACTGAAAAAAGAAAATTACAGAAAAACTGCAAACATAAGTCGTAGGCTTAGTGCAGTCAAGACGTAGAAACCTAAAAGTTAGGAAACTATGGTGTAGTCATACACTACACAAGACACCAGAGGATGCCTTCAAAAAGAATGATAAGAACTAGGCTAATCATTCTAGATAGGAAAAACAGAACAAACTGAAAAAAGGAAAGAAAAAAGGAAAGATAACACATCAGAGAAATAAAAAACACTCCACTTGCTTGTTAGTGGTTTCATGAGCAAACACAAAACCCCCAGTCAGCCTATGGAGTTAGATTAAAACTCATGTTCTCTTCATTAGACAAAGTGTATATCCTTTTCAGCACCATATTGAAGAAAGCTGCAAGCAGTCCTTATGTCATTTGGGTGCAGCTCAGAGAGTAGGCATCAGTGAAAATACCAGTTGCTGTGATTTGGAAACCAAGGCAGGTCTGTATTACGATGAAGATTCCAGCTGGACTCGGGCCAACTGGCAAAAAATTGAGAAGTAATCAGTAGCATCTATTCAAAAATTCTCAAGGAAGGCAACCCTTGTCTATCAAGCAAAAGGGCACCTCTAGCAGCGTGAGGCATTGAGTTCCAACTTAGTTCACATGAGATGTGTTTACTAAGAGTATGCTTTGCAATACAACCAGGTATGTCAAATTGTGCAAATTGTACTATGTCACGGTCCAACATTTAATTAATTAAATCTAACATAATATCTCATCAAACTTACGCGTTTGTCCACTATTTCAAATTGTTAATAATATTCCGAAGAATTTTATTAAGAGTTAGTCTCTGAGTAGACCGTCTATATTCTGACAGAATATAGACCAAGACCTTATTCATAAACATTAAAACAAGAAGGTCCTTAGTTTGCAATTTCTAAAAATTACATAATTCATGTGCGCATGCAAAACCTGAAGCGCCTTTTAAATAGGGTGGGCCCGCCCATATTCTTGTCTCCTGCATTTGAAAGGCAGTCCTGGCAAACAAAATACGTATGATTATGTAAATAAAACATGCGTGATTTATCATAGAACATGCAGACTTTAACATATAACAAGAAGGGAGATAAAACATGTATGTTTTAAGATATAACATGAAGGGAGATAGAACATGTATATTTTATCATAAAAGTTGCAAGATTTATGATAGAAGATGTATGTTTTATGATAGAAATGACTGTTTTAAGATATAATATGCAAGGAGATAGAACATGTAGGTTTTATGATAGAACATGCAAACTTTAACATATAACATGTAGGGAGATAGAACATGCATGCTTTAAGATATAACATGAATAGAGATAGAACATGTATGTTTTATCATAAAAGCTGCAGGATTTATGATACAATGTGTAGGTTTTATGATAAAATATGCATGTTTTATGATACAAACGGCAACTTAAAGATATAATATGCAAGGAGATAGAACGTGCATATTTTATGATGAAACCTGCATGCTTTAAGCTATAACGTGAAGGAGATAGAACATACAGATTTTATCATACAACCTGTAGAGAGATAGAACTTGCATGTTTTATGGTAGAGCCTGCAGACTTTAAGATATAACATGAAATGAGATAGAACATGCATGTTTTATGATACAAACGACAACTTAAAGATATAATATGCAAGGAGATAGAACGTGCATGTTTTATGATAGAACCTGCATGCTTTAAGCTATAACATGAAGGGAGATAGAACATACATGTTTTATCATACAACCTGTAGAGAGATAGAACATGCAAGTTTTATGGTAGAGCCTGCAAACTTTAAGATATAACATGAAATGAGATAGAACATACATGTTTTATCATAAAACCTGTAGATGACGGATCCAGTCCACCACCGCGACTCAACAACGACTTCCAAACGACGGATCGAAACGATATGACCGAAGACGATCAATCGACCACCGCGCAGTTACCGTCATTGTGCGGAATCAATCCGGCGCCGTCGAAGAGACCTCCGCGCAATCGCCGCCGATTAGAAGATGCAGAGCCGATCGCCGTACAACTGCAACCGCCAGAAACAGATTAATTACTATGTCGGGATGAACACTGAAAACCGACGAACTCGTTGGGATGAAGAAGCATACCACATCACCGGTTGATGTCTCTGAATCGCGGGATCGAAAACGGAGCAAAGAAAATCGAAGATTTGAAAAATTGGGTTTGCAGAAACGAGAGAAGAAGAAATTTGGGAAAGAGCTCGATAAACTAAAAAGAGGAAAAAATCATTGATTTTATACCCCAATCAAATGCGACGCGCGTGTGGGAATGAATTGTTTGATATTGCAAAATAACCCCGCGCCTGGATCTTATTATAGTTTAAACCTCGGACTATATTCTACAGAATATAGACCGTCTATTTCAAGACTTATTCTTTTATTAAAGGCATGTCATGGTATAAATCCCAACGTATTATTAAAATATTATTTATTAAGTTTTTATTTAAAATATAAAAATGACTAATGATAGAGGAATTTTATTGGAATTTTCTTTAAATCACCGTCTTCTAGGAGGTCTTAGAGCATCTCCAATGGTTGTGTTTTGGAGTTGCTTGCAAATATTCCAAACATCAAGCAGTACTGCTACACCGTTGTTTTTTGCCATGTCAGCAGCTGCAGTAAAGCAGTACTGCTCTACCAAGCAACACTGTTGCATTTAATATTTTTATTTTATCGATACGGCATATATTCAAAAATGTTACAAATTGTTTCAATATTAAATGCAGCAGTGTTGACTGATTTGAATATCTACAAAAATGTTCAACCACAAACTGTTTCAAGATTTTTTTCTGAAAACGGGTAACGATTTCCCCTCTTTTCTTTCTCAAGTTTGCCAACCAATAGTCGCTTTCACTTAACTGTACTACAAATTTACAACAAATCTATCGCAGATATCGAAGAGACGTATTAATTACCAGCTGCTGGCACCCTGCAAAAGGTCAGGGGCAGGGCATGCATCTAGCCGTTTCTTCAACCCTACATTTATTGACATAATTAAAATTTTCATTTAATCCAACATCTTGATATCGGCTATATAAACCTCTTTTCCAATCAAATTAAGCACATTAGTTTGAAACCTTATTCAGAATGAAGTCGAATCCTAAAAAACCTAGTAAAGTTCGCAAAACCATTGCTGTACATGAGGATGATAGGCTCAGTAGTTTTCCAGAGTCCATCCTTTGCCATATTCTCTCCTTCGTACCCACAAAGTGTGCAGCAAGAACATCCATTCTGTCCAAACAGTGGAAATACCTTTTTCTTGATGTTCCAAAACTCGTCTTCCACGAGGAGAAGCTCTCCAAACATGGCACTTTCATAGATTTCGTTCATAGGAGGCTTCTGTTATGCAAGACTCGTACTTCCATTGATGAGTTTCGACTCGTGCTTCCCAAGTTGCCTGAGCTCTCCGTCATCAATCTGTGGATCATCTCTCTCCTCTTTCATAACCTCAAAGTTCTCGAAATCGAAGAATCGGGAGAATCTGACACTACTGCTACTCCTCAATGTCCTCCAAGTGAAGTATTTGGCTGGGAAACTCTGGTGGTGTTGAAACTACGTGGGCACAAAATGGTTCTTAAGTATCCCAAGTCTGTAATTTTCCCTAATCTCAAAGTTCTCGACCTCAATGATCTAGAAATACAATCTGAATCTGAATACATGAGGTTTGATCACGAAGGGTTTCCTTTACTCGAGGTTTTCAGGCTTGATGGTGTTGTGTTCGATTGTAGAAAGGATAATAAAGCTTTTTTAGGGCTTGAGATATTCTTGTGCGCGCTGAAAATCTTTGAAATTTTAGTTGACCAGTCCGGTTTGGCCGTAAGGATTGTTATTGACACTCCTCGACTTGAAAAACTCATATACAACATTTGGGAAGGTGATGATGATGATGTCAGCCCAGTGCAGTTAAGGTTTTGCAAGAGTGAGTATTTGATATCTGCAGATTTATATTCTCAGTTCAACCCAAGCAACTTGCATATTGAACTTTGTGACAAGATAAACGGTGTCAAGGATCTTAGTTTATCACAGTTCAATGCACAGGTATGTATTAAATATATATATTGAGCACCTTATTTTATTTTTTCATTGCTCTTCAGTTTCATTTCAATTTCACCCATCCATTTTACAGGAACTTACTTATTCCTTGCCGCATTTTGAGCATCTGAAGCATTTGACATTGATACAAACTCCGGTGGAATCAATGTTGAGTATACTTCAAAATGCGCCAATGTTGGAGGTTCTTGCTCACGAAATGGTATGTTGTCGATCAATTTGAAACTTGTGAAATAACATATGCTGATGAATTGCTTAACTTTATAATTGCATGAATTTTGATTTTTTTTTTTTTTTGTTAATGGTGTAGATGGCTTTTGATGATTACTTTGTTTCCCCGACTGATGTGCCGCTATGCTTGGCTCAAACACTCAAACAAGTCAGAATAAGAGATTTCACATCACATGGATCAGATGTTGACATGGTGAGATATTTTCTACAGCATGGAGCAGTGTTGGAGAGGGTAACTCTGCAGAAATCAGAATGGAGGCTGTCAACTTTGGAGAAGTTACTAAAGGTACCAAGATGCTCGCCAAAATGTGAGATTGAACTTCAAAAAGAAGATGGAAACTGAAACTGAGCCTGCTTTGTTGAATGTTGTTAGTTTTGAAGCCTTTTGTTCCTAGAGGGACCTTTGAATTGATCTGTTTTTGAACTTTTCGTCTTCCTGCTTGTTGTGCCTCTGGTGCAAATCCTTTTAAGAAATCAAGATTCAAGAAGTCTGCGATTTCCCTTATTCTTTTTATTTTCAAGGGTAATTATCATGTGTTCCTACATACATAAGTAAAATTTTGTCCTTGTTTTGGTTTTTCCCGTGAAGTTAATTATTTTTGGTGATTTTGATTGATGGGAAGGTATAGTAGTATTTAAAACTATATAGCTCTATGCATCTACAGAAATCAGATATGTTAACTTATAACATGTGAAATTAAAAAATAAAAATCATGAATTGTCAAACAGTTAAATCAAATTGGGGGTGAAGTCTCCACTCTCCATTATGTAGGAGTTCTACCTAACATGGTTAAAACCTCTAAAACCCAACATCTTGAAAATTGCCTGGGCTAAACCAAAATAAATGTTGATGCAGTTTGGGACCAAGCTACAAAAAGAGCAGGAATTGGAAAGTTTTTAGAAATCAATGCGGTGATATGATATATATGCTAGATGTTTCTTTGAAACTGCCTTTTCCCTTTTAGAAGCAGAGCTGCTTGGACCAATGGATATCAAGAAGTGTACATTACATCAGTCTCTCACTCAAAGCCTCTACAACACTAAGCTGCACCAAACCATGTAACATATAGATTTCTCACACTCAAAAGTCAAAAGAACAAAAAAATTGGTCACAAGTCCTTTGACTCGATTTGCTCACGGTGATTAGTTACTATACTTGTTTAGTGTTTACCCACACGTTACTACTCCCTCCATCCCAGTATCTTGTATCTAATTTCTTTTGGCACGGATTTTAAGAAATCTGATGTGGTGCTGATGTGGGTGGTAGTGTTGGTGAGAGAAGGTAAATAGTTTATATTATAATTTTTTGCCAAAATAGAAAATGGGTAAATCTCTTTGAGACGGACGAAAAGGGAGATTGGATAAATTTCTTTGGGACGGAGGGAGTACTAAATGACTGTGACTAAAATGAAAGTTTTATAAATTGAAATTTCAGTCCTAGAAATTTCAATGCATTAATTTTCAGTTCATTTCAGTTCAGTGAATCAAGAAATAAGCTCTAGCTTGGAAACCTTTTGGTGGTGTTGCATCTTGGTTCAGTAATTAAACCAAGCATATATTTATATTTTTTCAACCAAGCACTTTGCCAGAACTGGATTTTTTCAGCGCCGGGAGAGATCTAATAGCAGTGCCCCTTGGAGGAGACCGCCTGGGTCGCCCCAGCACCAACGTGAAGGGAAAGCGCATCAGGCAGAAGGGGCTGGACGGGGTGATGCAGCTCCAAGAGTCGGGAAATCTGGGATATTGGCGCCGGATGAAGTACAAAATGTCCCGGTTCGTACTATGGGCTCTGTTTCTCATCCGGTGATTATTGTTGAAGGGAATAATACTCAACAGCAGCTCCCTACCCCCTCCACGGAGCAGCTGATTCCCGTGCCTAGGATTTTTTCAACACTTAATGCAGATTTGGGTGTTACCTCTGTCAAGGAGGGCTCGGCGGCACCGTTACTTGTTCATGAACTGGATTTTTCACCCCCTTTGTAAGCAATGATCTGGATGTTATGGAGCAGGTTGTGGAGGATGTCCCAACTCTTCATGCTACTCCTGCTGAGCAAGTAGCAGTGCATGGGAATGCTTCAGGTTCTACGTTGATTGCATCCGATGTTGAGCAGGTTACTGATGAGACTCTTGATCCCTTTCTGGTTGCTGTTCCAGTTGTTTTCAAGGCTCAGTGGAGCGAGGGCGAGAATAGAAAGAGAGGCCGGGGGCGAGGGGCTCGTGGCAGACATGCAGGCCTAGGACGTGGAGCTGGTGGATCTTCTGGTGCTGTTTCTTCAAGTGCAGTCTCGGGGAAACGGAAACACCTTCATGATGAAGTTCCCATGCTGTTGAATGAGGATTTCTCTCTTATTAGCTACAAGAAGACAAAGACAGGAGGTGAGGCTACTTCTGATGGCCTTGGTTCGGGTACCACTTCAGCAACTTTGGCGGCGACTGGCGATGATGTCCAGTCCTGCCACAATCTATGAGTCTTTTAAGTTGGAACTGTCGCGGGCTGGGTCGTGCCCGGGCAGTTCAGGAGCTGCGCACCTTGGTGTGCATGAAGTCACCGTCTATTATTTTTTTGTGTGAAACAAAGTCTTCTACTTCTTTTATTGACAATTTAAAGTCACAGTTGAATTATTTTGGAGTTTCAGTAGCTTCTCAGGGTCAGTCTGGTGGCCTTGCTTTGTTATGGAAAAAACAGGTTTATGTTGAATTGAAATCTTTTTCTTCTCGCTATATTGATGTTCATGCTACTCTATTTGGTAATACTATCCGGGTTACTGGAGTTTATGGGCAGCCTAATGTCTCCCTACGCCGTCGTGCTTGGGAGTCTTTTAAGTTGTTGGCTCTGGATGCTCGGAGCCTAGATATCCCTTGGATTTGTTTGGGTGACTTCAATGAGGTTCTTTCGCAGAATGAGTTTCAAGGTGCTCTCCCTAGGGCAGAGTGGCAGATCACAGCATTCAGGGATGCCCTTGATCATTGTGGTCTTTTTGATATGGGTTGTTCGGGACCGCAGTTTACTTGGCATCGTCTCATCCGAGACCCGAATACGCAGCGTGGGCGTCTGGATCGGGTTGTTTGTAATCAGCAGTTGCTTGACCTTCTACCATGGTCAACAGTGTCTTCTATTCCTATGGTATTTTCGGATCACATGCTTATCCACCTTACCTTACGGAAACGGGATCCTACTGCTCATCGTCGGAAAAAGAAAAGAGGCTTTCGATTTGAGGCTCATTGGATCAAGTCCTCGGATTGTGAGTGAATGATTGAGTAGTGTTGGGATGGCCCTGAGTCCTCTTTTCTTGAAAAGCTGCACAGCTGCAGAGTCGGGCTCTTGAATTGGAGCAAGACTACTTTTCCACTTATCCCGAAAAGGCTAGAGGAGCTGAAAAAAGAGTTGCAAAACTTACAGGCAGGGGTAATCACAGCCTCGGCTCAGGAGAGGATCCTTCAACTCAGGTCCGAATATGAGCTTTTGCAAGAAGCGGACAACATTCGATGGAAACAACGTGCTAAACAGCATTGGTACAAGGAGGGGGATCGGAACACGAGTTTCTTTCATCGCTATGCTACTCGGCGAAGGAATACCAATTTCATTGCTGGATTGATGGATGACCAGCAGATTCTCCGTACTGAGGAGAGTGAGATCCAGGGCATCATCTTGGATTACTTTGGGGGCTTATTCTCCTCTTCCGATCCGCCGGATGATCTCATGGAGCGAGTCCTTCAGAGAGTGCACTGTAAAATCCTTCCTGAACAGGCAGCAAATTTGGTTCGGCCTTATGGGGAGATGGAGGTCACGCGAGCGGTCAAACAGATGCACCCTTTCAAATCGCCAGGCCCTGATGGAATGAGTCCAGTTTTCTATCAGAAGTTCTGGAGGATCGTTGGTCCGGAAGTCACCACTTTTGTCTTGAATCTGCTGAATCGCGGTATCCTGGAACCTTGCACAAATTATACTCATATTGTCCTCATTCCAAAGGTTGATCAGCCAGACCGTATCACACAGTTCCGTCCCATTAGTCTGTGCAATGTCGTCTACAGGCTAGCTTCAAAGGTGGTTGCGAATCGCCTTAAGACTGTTATTCCAGGTATTATCTCAGAATCTCAATCTGCTTTTGTTCAGGGCCGACTGATTACATATAATATACTGGTTGCTCACTAGTTCCATCACACTATGAAGAGGAGAGTCTCTCAGAAAGTGGGCCATATGAGCATCAAGCTCGACATGAGTAAAGCTTTTGACCAGGTTGAATGGAAGTTCGTTACTAAGACCCTTACTCATATGGGGTTCCCTATTGGTTTTGTGAAGCTTATAGAACAGTGTTTGTCTACTGTGGCATTCTCTTTTATCTTCAATGGGGGTGAACTGGGGAATCTCACACCTATGATAGGCTTGCGGCAAGGGGACCCTTTATCGCCTTATCTCTTCATAATTTGCTCGGAGATCTTTTCACTATTGCTAACGGATTTGGAACGAGCTGGGAAAATTCGAGGTATTGGTGCTTCGAGGCATGGTCCAAAGCTAACACATCTGTTTTTTGCTGATGATACTTTATTATTCGGGGAAGCTAATGCAGACCAGACGACCCATTTCAAATGGGCGATTACCCTTTTTGAGAACATTTCAGGCCAGAGGATTAATTATGACAAGCCGGGTGTCCTTTTTAGCCCGAATACCTCTCCCATGGAAAGAAGAACTGTTTGTGATATTCTTAAAATACCTGAAGTGGATTCCCACGGGAAATACCTTGGCCTACCATCGGAGATTGGTCGGAGCAAGGTGGAGATCTTTCAAAACATAAAGGATTGCATCCGGAAACGTATTGATGGCTGGAGTGAGAGGAACTTATCCAAAGCAGGGAAAGATGTCTTGATAAAATCAGTGCTTCAAGCTATACCAGCCTATTCCATGAGTTGTTTCCTACTCCCTGGTTTTATTATTGATGATATCAAGTCCATGATTGGCACTTTTTGGTGGGGTGGTAGTGAAGATAAGCGTAAAATACACTGGTCTTCATGGTACCGGATGACGCGAGCAAAAGAAAATGGAGGTCTGGGCTTTCGGGATTTGGAAGCACAGAATTTGGCCTTACTTGGTTTGCAAGCTTGGAGGATGCTTACTAATCCCTCTGCCCTCTTATCTAGAGTGTATAAGGATAAATATTTCTCTACATCGTCGATCTTCAATGCTTCTTTGGGATCGAGGCCTTCCTGGGCGTGGAGGAGCATCCACAGGGGTCTCCATGCTCTCACAGTAGGCTGTCGGAAGCATGTCGGTTCGGGTCGTACTATCAGGATCTGTCATGATCCATGGCTGCCTAGAGACGGCTCCTTTTTTGTTGTTAATCCAGATCGTATTCCAGGGCATCTGCGCTTTGTTAGTGACTTGATCGAGCCAACGACTGGAAGGTGGAACTTGGATCTTCTCAGTTCTTATTTCGAGCAGGGGGATATCTTGGAAATACAGAAAATCCCATTGACTGGCACTGGTACATGGGATTTTTGGAGATGGCATTATACAAGCTCGGGGAAATTCACGGTGAAGTCTCTATACCATGTTTTGGTTGAACATCCATAGAACCTACTTCGCCGTAATGTACCCGCTGATCCTGGGAGCATAGTTTTCTGGAAGATCCTCTGGAAGCTCAAAGTTCCAGCGCGGGTTCAACATTTCGCCTGGAGGTTCGCCACCAACACCCTTCCAACGACGGAAAATCTACGACGGCGGACGATTCAGGTTGCTACGGTGTGTCCCTTTTGCGGCGACGAGAACGAACTCACTTCCCACTTGTTTTTCCAGTGCTCCTATTCACAGCAGGTCTTCTCAAGGGCTGGACTTCTGAGCCAAGTTATACTGTCGCGCCGAAATAGGGGTGAATTATGGTTCAAGCAGATTCTGTTGGATAACGAGGTTGAAACGGCGGAGCTGATTTTAATGTATTGTGACGCGATTTGGAGCCAGCGCAACTCGAAAATCTTTGAAGACAAGCTTCTTGATGTTGGTGTCCTTGCGGGAATGGTTCAGAACACGTTACAAAGTTTCCGAAGAGCCAACTGCAGGCCGGAAAGATCCTCGGCCTCACTTGATCCTACATACTTACTACGCCCACCGGAAGGGGTGTCACGGGTAAGCTTCGACGCTGGTTTACGGGGTGGTGCTGCAGGCCTGGGGGTGGCGATCTCCGACGGGCTGGGAAGATTTGTCAGAGGTGCGGCGAGGAAGGTTAATAATGTTGAGCACCCCCTTCTGGCAGAGGCTTTGGCGGCATATGAAGCAGTACTTGCTGCCAGTGCACTGCCCTATCCTTCAGTTATTGTCGGAGACTGTTTGAGCGTAATTCAGATGATTCGCGGAGAGGTTGATCCTCATGTCTTGGTGACACAAGTGGTGAAAGAGATTCAGAGCTCACTACTCTTGAACAATTTATCCCCTCCTTATTGGATTCCACGTTTCGGAAATTCCTCGGCCCATCTGTTAGCGCTTTATGCTAAGTCGAGTGACATTACTTTTGTGTCGTGGGATATACCACCACCTTTCATTGTATCAAACGATTCTGGACGATTTCCAGGACCTTGAAATGATAACACGTTCTTACCTCAAAAAAAAAGAAAAAACTGGAGTTATTCAAGCACTTTGCCATCTTGATCAAACAAAAATCTATTTTTTTAATAGCTTTTCTACACAAGATCTATTTCCACAACCCAATCTCCTAAATCCACAACCCATTTAATGATAAATTTACTTAATCACCCCTCATTAAATTTAGGATTCAATTAATATTTATTATATCATTTAAATCCCTTAAGTTTTTAATAATAAATTTTGGATTCAAGTTTTTGTTAAATTTAATTGAAGGCCCAAGAAATCCTCAAAACCTTCAACATTCATTCAACACTTTCAAATTTATGCCCTATTTGCTATAACTTATTTCTTGGTGTACTGAACTGAACTGAACTGAATTGAACTGAACTGAAGTGTAAATTAATGTAATGAAAAATGGAATCAGCATGACTGAATTAATATGAATTTCATCAAATTACACTTTCACTGAACTGAACTGAATTGAACTGAACTAATCTATAGATAAGCTCTAGCAAACATGATGTGAATTTACTCATTAATCTGAATAGGTACGTGAAAGAGAAAGTTGATAAGAATATTTTATACTATATATAAAGAGTGGGGCACATTTCATGAATTAGAGTTTGATTAGGACTAAATTTCGTAATAATAGCTAACTAAAATTAAATTTTAATAAGGGATATTTTAGTAAAATTTACCCTAAATGGGTTGTGGATTTAGGATATTGGGTTGTGGAAATAGCATCCCCCTTTTCTAATGCAATGTATGCCCTGTTTGTAGCTGTTACATATTTTTTTTTTCAGCGGCAGCATTAAACCCCCAAATTGACACCACTTATGCAAGTCACCGTTTAATCTTCTCCCGTCAGACTTCCACTCGACACCACTTCCGGCGCCCATCTGGTCTTCCCCGGCGTCTTATCCACCAGCCCCACCACTTGCCCGACCAGCAATTTGGAAAAAATCAGTTTCCCTCCGGCTACCGTTTCCCGGCTCTGCATGGTGGTCCTGCCCATTCAGTTCTCCTGCTATATATCTTGCTCAATTGGACACGGATTTCCAGCTACATTTTGGGCTTTCAACTTATCAGGTTGGTGGATGATCATGCTTAGTTTTAAACCCTATTTAAAATGAATTCATATCCTGAAAATCCCAGTAAAGTTGTTAGATTTAGTGCAGCAGTAGCACAGGATGGGGATAGGCTCAGTAGCTTTCCTGAGTCTATCATCTGCCACATTCTCTCATTTATGCCCACAAAGTATGCAGCCAGGACATGTATTCTGTCCAAACGATGGAAGTACGTACCTTTTTCTCGATGTTCCGAAAATCTCCTTCTCCGAGGAGGATGTTATGAAGCATGAGCCTTTTGTAGAGTTTGTGAACCGGAGGCTTATGCTGTCCAAAGGACATAGCTGAGTTCCATAGCTGAGTTCCGACTTATACTTCCCAAGTTACCTAAACATTCTGTCATCAATCTGTGGATCATCACTCTTCTCTTTCGTAACCTCAAAGTTCTTGAAATTCATTGCCTCATTTTGTTAATCTTACGAATTTGGAATTGATAAACACTGGAGTGGAATCAATGTTGAGTGTACTTCAAAGTGCGCCGAGGCTGGTGTTTTTTTTGTATGAAATGGTATGTTTCCTTTAAAATTATACACTTGCTTGTTTGTCAGTGTGATGCAACTTCTGTTAATGTACAGTTTATAAGAAAAGTTTATCCCAAGTTCTTGTGTTGATTTGAAAGTTATGAATGTGGAGGTTTTGTTTTTCACTTCATGCTCTTCTGATTTGCTACTTATACACAAAATGTAGAACACACATGATGACAATTTCTGCATTCTTAGTAACTAATTGCAGAACTAAATATAATACTCGTTTTGCAGTTCGATGAGGATCTAAACTTTGTTCCCCCCAACTGATGCGCCACTGTGTTTGGCTGAAACACTTACAGAGATAACACTGAGCAACTTTGTACGAGGAGCGATTTGTACTGAAACAGATGTTCATGGATTGGTGAGATATTTTCTGCAGCATGGAGCAGTGTTGGAGTTGGTGTTTCTCCAGCATCCAACCCCGGTCACTCCAGAATGGCGCATATCAACTTTGGAGCGGTTGCTAAATATACCACGATGCTCGCTGAAATGTGAGATTGAACTTCTAAAATAATCAGAACGGTAGTGTTTTGATCATGTTTGTAGACAGGGCATACATTTCGTTCTTGCATTTCTCTGACTTTGCAAACTGTTTTTAGAAAGGCAGAAATTTTTTGTTCAGGCTCATGGCAGAGGATTCGAATTCAACATGTTCTATGATTGAAGTGTTGGAACATCAGAAATAAAAATGAATAGTAACGTTAGTAAATTTTGAGGGGCTAATTTTAAATTTATTATTAATTAAATTATATATGAGTTAGTCTCTGAGGAGACGGTAGAGACCGGACTAAATTATAAATAGTGCAATAAAGAAAATCAAAGAGGGACCAATTTGCAAATTTTAAAAATTTTAAAAAATCACGTGCTACAGTGTTTCCGCGAGTGTACAGTGTTTTGCTACAGTGCGCTACAGTGTACTTCAATGTTTCAAGTTAAAATGTTCATGTTTTATGTTTCAAGTTAAAGTGTTCATATTTCACGTTAAAACGTCCATGTTTTATGTTTTAAGTTAAAATGTTTATGTTTTATATTTCAAGTTAAAATGTTCATGTTTTATGTTTCAAGTTAAAATATTTATGTTTTATGTTTCAAGTTAAAATGTTCATGTTCATGTTTTAAATTAAAATGTTCATGTTTCAAAAAATATTCATGTTTTTAGTTAAAATATTCATGTTTTAAGTTAAAATGTTCATGTTTTATGTTTCAAGAAATGTTCATGTTTCACGTTAAAATGTTCATGTAGCAAATTGGTACTGTAGCGACTCGGTACTTTAGCACGTGGTTTGACACTGTAGCGCGTGATTGTGAGCTAGCGTGTTTTGACTGTGTGATGTATGCATGCTTTGAAGATGCGTTTTTGAATGGAAATATGAATCTGTGAGAATCATGTAATCCTGCCTCTCTCCTCTAAGGTAGCTAAATCCTTAGAGCTACCTTAACATGATTCTTGCAATTGGGGATATAACAGGTCCTCTTGTTCTGGCATATTATTGTGACAAATATTTCAGCATTAAAGTATGAGATTCTTTTCCGTCTGATCGTGGGGATACTCGTATTATCAGAGGATTGGATGAAATCACTATATCACTGCTCATGAGTCTGATTCATGTATCGAGTCGGAGATGACCCAAGGCAAATTTATGGACGAACACAGCAACACAGAAATCGATACCGATAAGAGATGTACGACATTAATTTACGGCATCGAGCCTTTATATTTAATTGAGGATGATGTTAACTAATTGAGTGAATTTAGCAGGTTCAGGTGAATGTTCTGCCGGTTCAGCTGACGGATGAGTGTGCAGGGGCGCCGGAGCCGCGGCGTCTGGGGCTGGATTTTCTTTGCTGTGTCAGTCAGAGCTTCGGATCTGGTGGCTATAGCAACGGAGGCGTCCACCATGTGCGGCGGCTTCTGAGAAACTATTGACGGAAAAAGATGAGACTACCCCTAGAGAAATTGACAGAAAATTGATTTGACGCCAACGTTAGGGCTAGGGGGCCAAATTGATGGAAAATCGTATGGTTGGGGGGCCAAACTAAGAGCAAAAATCGATAAGGGGCCAAAGTGAAAGTTCAACAAACGTTGGGGGGTCTATGAAAAATTCTCTCAAATTATATTTAAGTAAATTTATTTAGTGGATTTGTATTTAAAAACCATTTCCTTTGGAATGTCCTTTCATTTTAAAATATTGTCTTGTTCCACTTAACTTTCACATATATCTTCACAAATATCGAAGAGACTAAATCACTACAGTATTTCTCCAAACGCGAACATATAACATTTAGAGAATTTTATAGGACATCAATTCATTATTCTTTAATCTCTTACCGTTTAAAAAAATGTCAGAGTATACCACCATTCTCTTAAAACCTCAAAATACACCAACAAAAGTACCACTGGATGTTTGTTTGATTTTCCATCTATTTTACAAGGGCGTTTTAGTCAATTTCTTGATAACTCAACTGTTTTTACAAAAAAAGAAATAGTTTTGGGGCAAATGTGAAAAAGGAATAAACTGAACTAACTGCTCCATTAGTCTTTGGAGCGAAATCAATAATTTAGTGGTGTATTTTGAGATTTTCAAAGTTTAGTTGATGTATTTTGATACTTTCTTAAACATTGGCAATGTTGTATAAAATTCTCAAACATTAAAGCATGCAATTACTTGATTTATAAACTCATGGTTCATAACTTTAGTTAGTGAACTCATAGTGATATTAATGCTTGTTCTTGATTCAGTGAACTCGTGGTTAAATTTATTGGTTCAATCTGCCCTAGTTTATGCATTTTTCGAGAATGATTGAGCATGATTTTAATGTTACCTGTGCTATATATATATATATATATATATATATATAATTATTATTATGGAATATAATCGTTGCACTTGCATTCACTTTTTAGCACGATATGTGACTTTTCATTTCATCATGCTTCATGATAAATATTATATGACTTTCTAAATGATATATTTTTACCCCATTTTTTTTATATAATTCTTCCCATTTAATTATTATTATAAAAATTAAAATTTGTATCCTTGCTTGAACGAAACCGTCACAAAGGGAATGGGGACCGGAGAATCCGATTTTCTTTCTATAACCGAATCAAACAGATTGGAAAATTTTGGTAAATCCTTTCCTTTCCTTGGCAGAACCAAACACCCTAATTAACTCCTGAAAGGATTCAATGACTCAATTCCAAGTTTCCAACAACGCATGATCCATCGACTGTATATAAACAGAGCAATGTCCTAGGTTTTTGATCAAAATGGATCTAAATGATGATCCTGTGGATAGACTCTCTGATCTTCCTAAGTCCATCATCTGCCATATTCTGTCGTTATTTCCCACAAAATATGCAGCAAGAACATCCATTCTGTCCAAACGGTGGAAGGACCTCTTTCTTGACGTTCCAAACCTCGTTTTCGACGAGGACTTGCCTTCCAACCACGATGCTTTCATAGATTTTGTGCATCGCAGGCTTCTGCTATGCAAAACTCCCAATTCCATCACTGAGTTTCGACTCAGACTTTCAAAGTTGCCCCGATCTTCTGTCGTTAATTTGTGGGTTGTCTCTCTTGTCTTTCGTAGCCTCAATGTCAAAATTCTTGAAATCACAGAGTCCTCAGGAGCTACTCCTCAATGCCCTCCAAGTGAAATTTTCGGATGGAAAACTTTGGCGGTCTTAAAACTATGTGGGCAAAAAATGGTCCTTAAATTCCCCAATTTTGTTACTTTCCCAAATCTGAAGGTGCTTGACCTCACATTCCTAGAAATGCAATCTGAATCTGAATTCTTCAGGTTTGATCACGAAGGATATCCTCTACTCGAGGTTTTGAGGTTTTTTTATGTTAAGTTTAAATGTAGCAAGGTTAGTAATGATTTTCTAGGACTTGAGATATTCTTGTGCACTGTTGAAACCTTAGAGCTTGAGATTTCTAGGCAAAAACTGGTAAGGATTGATATTGATACTCCTAGCCTCCGTCAACTTAAGTACAACATTTGGGAAGTTGATCACGTTGATAAACCAGTTCATTTAGGTTTTGGTAAGTGTGGATATTTGGTACGTGCAGATCTATATTCTCGGTTCAATCAAGGTGACTTGCATATTGAAATTTTGGACAAGATTAGCGTTGTGAAAGATCTTAGTTTATGTATGTTTGATGCAAAGGTAATTATTTACACTTCAGAAAAAAATACACTCAATACACTCTTTTTATATTTGCTCTCTGAAATTTGATCGTTTCTCCCATCCATTTTACAGGACCTTACATATTCCTTGCCACATTTTGTTAATCTTACGCAATTGGAATTGTTAAGCACTGGAGTGGAATCAATGTTGAGTCTACTTCAAAGTGCGCCGAGGCTGGACGTTCTTCATTACGAAATGGTATGTCTTCTTTAAGAATGTGTGTGTGTGTGTGTGATTATTGTGTTAAATTTATGTGCTACATATATATTCACAGTACTTAAGGTGAATCTTGACTGATTGCCTCTCTTTTCTGCAGTTAAATGGAGATCTAAGTTACTTTGTTCCCCCGACTAATGTGCCTCTATATATGTTTGGCTCAAAATCTTGCGAAAATCACAGTGATAGGCTTTGCAGGAGGAGATATTTGTACTGAAACAGATGTTAAGTTGGTGAGATTTTTTCTACAGCATGGAGCAGTGCTGGAGAGGGTGATTCTCGTGCGTCATGGCACCATCACACCAGAATGGCGTATATCAACTTTTGAGCAGTTGTTTAATCTACCACGGCGCTCGATTAAATGTGAGATTCAACTTCCAAAATAATCAGGCTGTTGTTACTTGACTCTCTCTAGAGGGCCTTTTGTTCCAGGAGACCTTTCTGTGTTTCATGTTTGATGACAGATAATTTGATCATGAGGACGTAGTTGGATTTGATCTCTTTACAATTCTGTCTTTTAGTTTTCTTGTGTTATAAACTGAAACAGTAAAACCTAGGGCATGATTTGATCATATACTTAGTAAATAGGTATTTCATGTTTAATTTGAAACGTTTAGTTCTTGCTAAATGTTTTGAAAAAGGAGCTTCTTTAAATTGCAAGTTTGCAACAACTGTCCAATGTAGTAAACCTTTCAATTGGGATTTTTTAAACCTATTTGCACAAAAAGATCCAGCTTTTTAGAAAGTTGAAACATATTTATGCCATGACTTACCGTAATGGTTTTAAACGAGACTTTAACTTGATAATATGCACACCTATATATAAAGTCTCTATATTTGTCCGGTTAAGAAATTGTTTAATCATATATCTGAAAACAAACACTTGCAATGAGTTGAGTCTTGTTTAAAAGAAAATGGAAGAGCAGAGGACGTGACTGAGATCATGGTGTTGTAGGAAACCTTGCTGAAAGAGTGTTTGTTGGCCATGATGAACAAAGAAGGGACGTAACTAAAGGGAAACTAACGGGGATGGAGGAAAAATGGAATCGGAGAATGAGAGGATCAATTATGCATCATAGTACACGGGGTATCATCATTGTGCAATGCAGATATATTATATGTGTATTTAAATACTACATGTTGTTCATTTCAATATTTATATGCAAATTACAACTAAATTAGACATTGTTATAATTTGAAATGCATAAATTGACTCTGAGCTCATGGTACCCCAGGTGTACCATATAATTTGCCATAACCGGGATATAAAAGTAAATATATCAATCTTAGATTAAATTACAAGATACTCAGTACACTATACAACTTCTTTTTATCTTAACAAGAAGCGTAAAAAAAACACAACAAAAGGCTAACACATCCAAAGTTGATTTTATGGAAATTAACTCTACTTTTCCTCCTCTTCATCATCACTATCATTACATTTTCTTTCATATTTTGTGTCTGTGGTGGAATAAATTTGTACCTTGATCGAATTCTCAAACTCATCTTGTACTTTTTTGATGTGCCTGACTAAACTTTCCAGAGCCGAAGAGCAATGATATACTTCAATCTCTTCAAGTGTCAAACTAGTCTCTAAATAAGAATTAGGAATTTCTTTTAATTTTGCACAAGAACGGAATACCAGCTTCTCCAAACATGAAAGTTGATCATCCCCAATAGCTGTCCACGTCTCTAAATTGCTACACTCATAAGAACCACGCAATACCAAAATTCTAAGTTTTGAGAACTCTCCATCTTCCATCTCCATTATGCCCTCTAGGAAGTGTATGCCCACTAACTTGAGAACCTCTAGGTTAGGCAATTTACCAATCACTGCAATCTCTTCCCTTGACAGCACAAATTTTTGTAATGTAAGTTTTCTAAGATTTTTAGCAGTTGGACCAAAATCAAGTTTGTATTGAAGTTTGCTTTCCATACATATGTTAAGAAATTCAAGTTTACTAAGGTTTTCCGGAACCATGACAATCTTATTGAACTCCTCTGAACTCTCATCACCACATAGGACATGGCATTTGAGCTTACGGATATTTGGACATTTCTTCATTTGATTCTTCATGCTACTAATAGAATAGAATATAATACCACAAATGGCTTCCAACTTTAACAACTTCAGACTGTATTTGAGATTTTCAACGGGCAAACTAAAACCCGGAAAATTATAATGCCCGGTAATATGAATATATTTTAGTTTCTGAAGATCCCATATAGAATTTGGCAATGAAACTGCTCTACATGCCAGAAATCTTACAATTAAAGTTTCTAAGTTTAAAAGGTTACCTATGGATGATGGAATGAAGGGCACACGACTACCGATTGATAAGTATGTCAGCCTAGTAAGGAATGCAATTTCACTTGGAATCTCAGTAATCAACCAAATCCAATCCATATCCAACACTTTGAGAAGTTTAAATGTCTGAATGATGAATGACATATCAGTTAAGCGCGATCCCTCAACATTCTTCATATTGTCGAAGAACAACATTGAATGTGCAAGAGGACAAAACAACCTTGACTCCTTAAAATGAAGTGCGTCAGAGTGAATGGACAACCTCGCCATGTTGCATGGTTCATTAAAATCTGAAAGCCCATCATGTCTTTGTTTAAGGAGATGGAAAAGATTTTCTTGTTTTCCTTTTATCAAACAAAAATCATGTAGTAAATCATGAATCCGACAAGTTTTGAATCCTCCCGTGGATTTCATTTTGGAAGCCATGACCAAATTTCTTTGAATCAAGATGTCCAAGTACTCATGAGCAACATCTTCGATCCTCTTTAACAAGAAGTCATCGTGTAAGGCCACAAATCCCTCTGCCATCCATAACTGAATCAACTTTTGAGCATAAATCTCTATGTCTTCTGGAAAAACTCCAAAATATATAAAACAAAGCTTTAAGTCATCAGATAGATGTTCGTAACTGAGATCCAATGCAATCTTGCATTGTTCCGTACGAGACATGCCACCCAAACTCAAATGATCATGAATGCCCTTCCAATCTTCTTGCGCCGTTGTTGATAGAAGTCCAGCAACAAGGACAACTGTAAGTGGTAGTCCCTTGCACAGTTTTGCAAATTTCCCGAGTTCGATTCTCTGGGTTACTTTGTGCATTAATTTCATCTCTATTATTTCCAAACACTCGCTCTCTTTTCTCAGACGAAGAAAATGAGGTTGCTCATCGGGAAGTGCACCGGGAACAATGTTGTGAAGTCGACTGGTCAAAACAATCCTGCTTTGAGTTGTATCATTTGGAAATGATGACCTTAAGTTTTCCCACACTTGAGGGGTCCATACATCATCAAGCAAGATTAGATACCTTTTTCCTTTCAAACTCTGACGAAGTTTGTTTGCTAAATCCTCCTCAGTCATCTCCGAACAATCTATTGGGTGAATTTGATTTAAGAGTTGAAGCAACACTCTCTTCCTGTCGAGCACATGAGATATGGTACACCAAGCGCGAGTATGAAAGTGGTATATGACAGAGCGGTGATTGTACACCTTTAAAGCCAAAGTCGTCTTACCAAGACCAGCCATTCCAGATATTGGAAGTAAACGCAATTGTTTTGATCCTCTGGTTAGCCGATCCAAAATTGAAGTTATCTCATCTTCATGAAAACCAACTTCTATAGAATCACTAATGCTTTGGTTACACGCCATCAAAGTGTCAGTCTGCGCTTTGCCATCGGAAATCTCCTCCACGGTTGTTGGGTGACCAAAATCCAATGCATTTGTATTTTGGGAGTTCAATTCGGAACGCACTTGTGCTTCAAAAACATCAAATCTTCGTAGCAGATCTAACAAAGATGGAGAATCAACATTGGTATGGTAAATTGAGCAAATTACGATTCCAGCATCTCGTATTAGAGCCCCGATTGGATCTCTCAAATCGGCGTTGTTGCCACGCTGCCGATGCTTCAAAATGAACCTGGAAAATCTCAGGGCTTCGTACAAGGCTTTGAGGGAATTCGCGTGACGAGGGTTGCGGTGATGTCGAAGGAGATGCCAAAGAAGTGATATGAGAGAGCCCAGAAAATCCTTCAAGATAGAATCATTCGTTTGATCCAACGTTGAGATACTAAGAAGGGTTTGAGTGTAAGCCTGAAAAACTTGGGGATCTAACCTAGGACACTTAGATTCTACATCTTTAATCCAATCTTCATCAGCAACAAGGACAGCTCCATTAATCATAAACCTGCTTGCTGCATCAACGACAAAAGGTCGAACATGAATCAGCAAAGATTGCAACTGCTGGTCTTCAACACCACTCCGCTTGGCGAAGAGCAGGAAATCTCTCAAGAATCTTGACTGCACTTCAAATTCATCCATCAAACCTCGTAAGCTCGATGTATCCGGTTGCATATTCCAACACACGACCCAGAAATCATCTATGTTGTGTAGAACAGAATCAGCAATCTGGACCACATCATCCAATGTAAGACGATTTGACAGAGCATCGGTGTACCACTCATCGTTCACTAACTTAGTTAAGCGATTGAGCTCGGTCACAGTTTCATACAGCGCAAGGGAAAATACGTTGTCGGTAGGAATCCTGACAACTGCAACCTCGATCCTCGAAAGGAGAGATTGGATATCGTCGTTTTCCAAAAACGTTAAACAAACAAGAAGCACATTCAGATTCCTTAGCCCTATAACCAGACTGAGTGCTATGGAATACCTGTAAAGGGGGTTGGATACCAGAGAGTGCAAGACAGAATGAATTCTTTCGATAAGGGAGGACGCCGTCGCCATGGAAGCCTGGAATCAATTCGGATTCCTGCTGCTATTATTCCAACCAAAAAAATCAACTCCAAAATAGTAATTGGAGGCCACACGTGACAGGAAAACAAAACATATACGCGTTGAATATGTTAATTAAGACTCAGGAGATGATGGTAGAGTGTGAGACAAAGTCGTAGCATTCAATTTTATTTATTTTTTGATGTATAAAAACCATTAAATTAATTAAAATGAACTGTCAGAGCCCGTAGTCCTGTTATGTTCGTTACAAACCCCAGACCTATCTACTTTCTGAACAAAATATAAATGAAACGTTTCTAGTACTCTTCTGATCTCCATTAGCAGAGGATGAATCTGCCATGGTGCTTTGGTTTCTTGGCTTGTGAGCAGGTCCTTAAGTACCGCACAGTCGTCTGTATCCACATCACATTAGACTGTTTTTTGGGCAACTGCTCCAGTGCCTTCCAGCACGCCATCATTTCTGCGTGAAAATTTGAATATGCTTGAAATTTTTCTTCTCCAAGCTTCAGCCAGTTCCGAGTGCTAAGGATATTGTCCATGCTCCCGTTGTGTGCCGGGACTGATGCTTGAAAGATCCATCCAATTTGATGATCGATGTGGTTCTTTAAACCAAGTAAAATATTAGACATCTCCACATAATTTGATGAAATTCAGATTAATTCAGTCATGTTATAATTGTTTGTCTTGATATATTAATTGTTTCGAAATTAAAAGAGTTACTTATACCATGGAGTAAGTTACCTCTGATTTGGTGAATACCATTGATTAATGCTATGTATATGTCAAGGTCAATTTTACTTTTGTTCTATGCATGTGTATATAGAATTGGGCAACTCAAACAGATAATTTGTTCAAACTTTCTCATTCATGAATGACCTTAATATATTATATTATATACATGATGCAATAATTGATAAAAGATATTTACAGAGAAGAAGTAGACAGCCTAACAAATTAATTCTTCATTGGGAATTTTTTCTTCATGAACACACTTGGGTAGCTAGTTTGGCATTGAGAAAATGCAACCACTGACCGCCGTTGATTTGGGGTCTGCTAATAATGGAGGTATTAATTGAAAATTTGAAACTACTAATTTCAATTAAGTTGGTAAGACTCAAACGAAAGAAGACTGAACTGATATCAGATAATATTATTATATATGTTAAATGAAGATTGAACTTATTATATTATTAGGGATAAAATAATCAAGTTTTAATTTTCTATGATTTAAACTACTGAAATGACCCCATTATATATAGTTTAAAAAGGTCTATATTATGAGCCGGTCTAAAATTTAGTCAAGTTGATTTTATGTAATTTCATATTAATATTTGTTGAGATTTATATTAGAATATAATTTAAGGGTGTTATTTAATCTCAACAAATTACCAAGTTTTGGGTCACACAATTCTATAGTAAATGACATCAAATAAAAAGACACAGGCTCCGTTTGGTGACGAGAGTTTTGAAGAGCGTAAATATGGATAGTTGACTGGTCAAACAGCTCTCTCTAGTGTTTGGTGAGGAGAGTTTTATAATTAGTTTTTTTGGTGAAACCTCTGATTTCTGAAACGCTAGAAAGAGCAGCGTTTGTAAAAAGTTACTCAAAGAAATATTACAAAATATCTTTTATATCCTTATCCTCACAAATTTCCTTTTCAAATTCATTAAATCTAATTAGAAAACCTTTTATATACGTAAATAATAACCTTTTAGTAAACTTAAAAAATAAATAACCTTTTATGTACGCATCATATTTGCGTACGTACATTTAAGGTTTTTTACATTATTTTCATTATTTTTGAAGTATATTACACATATTTTAAATATATGAAAAATTAAAATTTCAAGTATTTTAATTCAAAAAAGTTTTTTTTAAATAGATGTAGATATATTAATAAAGAATAATAATTCAAATAATAAACATCATATAGTCATAACAATTTTCGATAAACAACTAACACACTACAAAAAATAAATAATAATAAATTGTACTAGTGTCTATTTCAGTCATTTAACGTAATGAAACAGCTATCAGCTAATTATTATTTGCCAAACACTCATATACAAACCGCTAGTCAAAACAGCTAATAGAATCCGCTAACAGCTAATAAAATCAGCTAACAGCTAACAGCTAAACGCTGATAGCCAAACGAGACCACAGAATTTTACATGCATTACAAATCATAACTTATGATAGAACTAGTGACTGAAATCAAATGAAAAAATATAAACCTTTTCTTTCCTTACTAATTTGAGATATCAACCGACTCTTCGGTTAACCTTCGTTTCCATCTCGTCCTTCTCCATCGCCGGCCCACTGGCCACAACTCCTTATCCGCCGCCTAGCCCACCGCCCACGCCACCTTGACACCTCCTACCTCGTTGTTCGTCCCACCGTCGGAAACCACCGATTTTCTTACCATTTCTCTTCAAAAAATTGACCCGAGCAACTAATTTTACTCCATTTTCTTGCTTCAATTATTGATTTTTTGACGAATCACTGCTCGATCTGCGTTTATTTGTTGCATTCGATTGATAATTTTTCGCTTTTACGTAGTATTCTGCTAGGATAATTTTTTTAGCCGTGATTTTTCAATGTCTCTGGCCTCGCGGTTATTCTATCTTGTTTTTCCGGTGGCGCAAGGTACAAGAGAAGTACAAGAGGACTTTTCGAATTTGATCAAGGTTCAAATTTATTCCACACAGAAACAAAAATTAGAAGAATTTGATGATGACTGTGTTGTTTCTAATCAAATTAGCAAAGTCAGAGAAATTGAAGAAACAGATCAAATTGAAGAACATCAGCCTACAAACATGAAACACAGAAAGGTCTCCTGGAACAAAAGGCCCTCTAGAGAGAGTCAAGCAACAACAGCCTGATTATTTTGGAAGTTGAATCTCACATTTAATCGAGCGCCGTGGTAGATTAAGCAACTGCTCAAAAGTTGATATACGCCATTCTGGTGTGATTCTGGTGACATAACGCTCGAGAATCACCCTCTCCAACACTGCTCCATGCTGTAGAAAATATCTCACCAACCCAACATCTGTTTCAGTACAAATATCTCCTTTTGCAAAACCTCCCACTGTTATTCTCGCAAGATTTTGAGCCAAACATAGAGGGACATTAGTCGGGGGAACAAAGTAACTTAGATCCCCTTTTAACTGCAGAAAAGAGAGGCAATCAGTCAAGATTCACCTAAGTACTGTGAATATATATGTAGCACATAAATTTAACACAATAATCACACACACACACTCTTAAAGAAGACATACCATTTCGTAATAAAGAACTTCCAGCCTCGGCGCATTTTGAAGTAGACTCAACATTGATTCCAATCCAGTGCTAAACAATTCCAAATGCGTAAGATTAACAAAATGTGGCAAGGAATATGTAAGGTCCTGTAAAATGGATGGGAGAAACGATCAAACCGGAGAGCAATTGAAAATTTGTATATTATTCAATACTCATATAAATAATATAAATTACCTCTGCTTCAAAATTATATAAAGTAAGATCCTTCACAGTGCTAGTGATCTTGCTCAAAAGTTCAATATGCAAGTCACGTCGATACAACTCAGAATATATATATGCAGATATCAAACATTCACTTTTGGCAAAACTAAACTGTACTGGGCTAACATTGTCAGGTTCCCAGTTCATGTACTTGAGTTGTCGGAGGCTAGGGGTATCAATATCAATCCTTACCAGTTTTTGCCTAAAAGTGTCAAGCTTTAAGGTTTCCAGAGTGCACAAGAATATCTCAAGTCCTAGAAAATCATTATTATCCTTGCTACATTCAAACTTAACATCAACAAACCTCAAAACCTCGAGTAGAGGATATCCTTCGTGATCAAACCTGAAGGTTTTAGATTCAGATTGCATTTCTAGGAGTGTGAGGTCAAGCACCTTCAGATTTGGGAAAGTAACAAAATTGGGGAATTGAAGGACCATTTTTCTCCCTCCTAGTTTTAAGACCGCCAAAGTTTTCCATCCGAAAATTTCACTTGGAGGGCATTGAGGAGTAGCAGTGCCATAACCTCCTGAGTACTCTGTGATTTCAAGAACTTTGACATTGAGGCTACGAAAGACAAGAGAGACAACCCACAAATTAATGAGAGAAAATCGAGGCAACTTTGGAAGTATGAATCGAAACTCAGTGATGGAATTAGGCGTTTTGCATAGTAGAAGCCTGCGATGCACAAAATCTATGAAAGCATCATGGTTGGAAGGCAACTCCTCGTCGAAAACGAGGTTTGGAACGTCAAGAAAGAGGTCCTTCCACCGTTTGGACAGAATTGATGTTCTGGCTGCATACTTTGTGGGAAATAACGACAGAATATGGCAGATGATGGACTCAGGAAGATCAGAGAGTCTATCCACAGGATCATCATTTAGATCCATTTCGATCAAAAACCTAGGACGTCATTGCTCTGTTTATATACAGTACGATGGATCATGCGTCGTTGGAACTGAGTAATTGAATCCTTTGAGGAGTTAATTATGGGGCTGTTTGGTTCTGCCAAGGAAATTAAAGGGAAAAGGAATTGGAAAAGGTTAGGAATTTACCAAAATTTTCAGCACACCTTTAGATTCCTTAGCTCGCTCATCAGCTCACGTGCATAGTAATTCCCATCCACAGAGTGCAAGATGGAATCAATTTGGGAAATAAGGGACGACGGCGGAGTCGCCATGGGATACCAATTAAGGTGTGATGATGAAGAAATGCCTGCTCAAATTTCTAGTTTTCTTTTTTAATTGCAACCCAACAAAACCAGCTCCGAATATACAAATTGGATGCCACACAACAAAACATAAACTTCCAAATTCCCAATTGCAGAGAGCTGTGCGCTTCGTTTGACCGAATCTTTCATTATAATACTGTAAAACCGCGCTAGTGGAATATTAATTATAGCCAATAATGAGATACTAATGTTTTTTTAAAAATGTTAGGTATAAGTCACGGTCTCGCTGACTCACGATAGCTAGAGTTGAGATATAAAATAAAATTGATTGCGGTGAGATGCAATTCAGATAGACATCTAGTAGTTGAAATTCTATCTAATTAAAATAAACAATTGATTATTACTAGATTCTGTCTATCATGATGTTCCAACATGAATGAAGTAAAGTGCAGAAAAGTAAATGACACAAGCAATTGGTTACGCAGTTCGATGCAACGCATCTACGTCTGCGGGGCCTTGCCCAGTGTAGTAACCATCCACTAGTAAGTCAAAGATACAGATTACAGAATACTTATCTTTACTACTCTATGTGTGGATTTGCAACTCCCTTGCTGCCAATTGGCCTGACTAGCTATACTATCAGTTGAATGCTCAATCACCTCTCCCGAGGTTTTATGACTGGGTTACTACACTAAACATCATGTCCCAGTGTAGGTATCATGAAGTTCTATGGACCTTGCTGCCTATCGCTGCTCTATACAATCCTGGATGCAGAATTGTTCTTCAATAAAATCGGTGAGCTTTGCGTTGCAGCTGCTGTCCCATTTATAGCTCAGTGTCGTGTCCTTCATCAGTTTGCATGGCTGAAGAATTCTTCTTCCACAATAACTCTCATTCAGTTCGTTAACAGCCTAGAAGAAAGAATCCTGAATACTTCTGTCTGGCTTCTTCAGAGTAGAACTTCTCAGAGATGGCATGTCCCAACATTACCTCCTTAGAGAACTCATCAGCTAGCTGCTCCACAGAATCTCCAGTTGTCTCAGTTGTCTTCTTAGCATTTCTGGAAGGTTGAGTCCTCTTGGTGGTCACAGTTTTCTTTCTTTTCTTGCGCTGGGGCTGAGGTTCAGGCTCACTGTCCTTAGTTTCATCAACAATAACCTCCATCGGTCTTTTCTTTGCAGGCTCCCCCTTAGATCCTGATTTGCTCAGCTTCTGATTCTTTAAAGCTACTCTTATATTGAACAACATGGCTAATGGGTTGTCATCATCAGCATCATTCTCAGCATCATCCCTGGAGGGTGAACCTGTAGAGTCTTGCTGTGGAGGAGCTTGATGCAGAAAAGGATTAAACTTACCACCCAATCTTGTATTCTCAGTCTCCTGAGGATTAGAGGTCTCAATTACTGGCTTTACATTCTTCAAGATAGAGGCTTGTGAAGACTCAGTTGGTGGATTTTGAACATCAGAGCTGGGCTCAACAATATTCTCAGGAGGAACCCCAGATTCAGTAGGAGGTAGACTAGACTTCTCTGATGTTGGAACACAAACATTGAACTTGCCCTTGCCTTTCCTTCTTCCTTTTCCCAAGGATTTGTAAACTTTAAGGCCATCCTCAACCTTCTTGATGTTTGCCTGCAATTCCTTCCTAGCTTGCTTCTCATGCTCCTCTTGAGTCATGCATCCAGAAGTCTCAAGCCCAGTAGACCCAGCTTTATCCTGACCCGATTCAACAAGAACCATGGGTTTCTCACCATTTTCCAAGTTTTTAGAGTTAGAAGGAATTGGGGTTTTTGAAAGAACATGGTTTTCAGTCTGGGAAACGTCACCACCATGTTTCGGGGGGGATAGGTTTGCCGAACTTTGACTGGAACTAGGGTTTGCCGGGGTTTGAATCATACCCTCAATTGCAGTGGTTTTACCTGGAGTATTCTTAGCACTAGCTTTAGCAGATCCACCCTTGTTTCCCTTAACCTTTCTACCCATACTCTCAGCAGTTTCAACACTCAAACAATAACAACAAACTACAACACAATCTCCCAATAGCAGATAGAACCCACAGAACCAAGAATCAAGAACAAACTTTTTGAAAAATCTGGTGGGTTAATCGGTATACCTGAGATTCAGTGATCGGGAAGCACAACGGACATGCAGCCTTCCAAAAGATTCAATCTTTCTCTCCTTTGGCAGCGGAAGAGTTTTCTGTCTCTGATTTCGGAGAAGAATGAAGAGAGAGAGAGAAGGAAGGTGACTGGAAGAGTTTTAGTCGTTGTGGTGTTGGAATGTGGAAGGATTCCTCACGCGCGAATAGGGCAGAGCAATACGGTGCATTTCCTTTTTCCCAAAAATTCAAAAATATGCCATTTTCAGCCCAACGGAAATTCCACACATATATCCAGCTGGACCCCACATAATCGAGAATTTAATAGTCATCCCCATGTTGGAACATCGGTCCTCCTTAGCCAGACAGTCAATCTCTCACAATGTGCTCCAGATTGGAACATCACAAAGCTAACTAGCTACTACATCTGATTTTTTTGTGTTTTTCATAGAGAGAAACAAAACAAACAACTAAACTGTAAACAAATAGCAACTATACAATATGAGCAAGGTTTTTACGGATTACCTTATACTCGACACACACCTAGGTGTTGTCTCAGATACTCGAAAGTCAGAGCATCAAGAGGTTTGGTGAATATATCTGCCTACTGCTCTTCAGTGGGGACATGTTCCAGAACCACTTCCTTCTTTTCAACAAGGTCCCTTATAAAGTGATGTCGTATATCGATGTGCTTAGTCCTGTTGTGTTGGACATGATTTTTCGAGATATCGATTGCGCTCTTGTTATCGCACAACACTTTCAGAGTCTCACCTTCAATGCCATAATCCTTCAACATTTGTTTCATCCATAACAGTTGAGCACAGCAGCTTTCAACCGCAAGATATTATGCCTCAGCACTAGACAATGAAATCGAGTTCTGCTTCTTACTATACCATGAAACCAGATTCTGACCTATGTAAAAGCATCCATTAGTTGTGATCTTTCGATCATCTGCGTTCCCAGCCCAATCTGAATCACTGAATCCAAGAATAGTAGAATCTGAGCCTTTTGAATACCATACACCAAAGTCAGCAGTACCCTGTATATATCTTATAATCCTTTTTACAGCAATAAGATGAGATTCTTTCAAATCAGCCTGAAATCGAGCACAAAGACTAACACTTACACATATGTCTGGTCTACTGGTAGTTAAGTACAGAAGGCTTCCTATTATACTCCGGTATAGTTTTATATCTACAGATTTTCCCTTCTCATCTCTGGTCAGCTTTTCTGTGGTTGACATAGGAGTACGGATAGGCTTTGCATCAGACATTCCAAATCTCTTGATCAGGTTAAGTGCATACTTTGTCTGGTTTATGAACAGTCCATCTTTCATCTGCTTAACTTGTAATCCCAAGAAATACGACAATTTCCCAACCATACTCATTTCAAACTCTGCAGTCATAATCTTAACGAACTCATCAACCAAAGCTTTGGAAGTAGCCCCAAAAAGCCAGCAGAATGTCCTTTCCATGTTGGAACATGAACAGAGTCCAATCTACTCCCCCTCAACGAAAACCCTTCTTAATTAAGAACTGTGTGAGTCGTTCATACCATGCTCTCAGTGCTTGTTTCAACCCATAGAGCGCCTTTTTGAGTTTGAAAACATGATTAGGCAGATAAGGATCCTCGAAACCCTTTGGTTGTTTGACATACACCTCCTCGTTTACCACTCCGTTCAGAAATGCGCTTTTGACATCCATTTGATGCAAGGTGAAATGTAGAGCACATGACATAGCTAACAGAATACGAACTGATTCCAGCTGAGCAACATGAGCAAAGGTCTCATCAAAGTCAATCCCTTCTACCTGGGTATAGCCTTGAGCAACCAGTCTGGCCTTATTCCGTGTGACATTGCCTTCAGCATCCAATTTATTCTTGAAAATCCACTTAGTCCCGATTACATTTATTCCTGGAGGTCGAGGAACAAGAGTCCATACATCATTTCGTTCAAACTGTGCCAATTCTTCCTGCATAGCAGCAATCCAATACTCATCCAGAACAGCCTCCTTGTGATTCTACCAGCGAGATAAAACATTGAGCCATATGTGAGCAAGCAACATGTATTCCTTTGTTCAGTTGAGCATAGTCCAACTGTGCTTGATTCCTGGTATTGTGAATCTTTCCAACTGGGGTAGCAGGAGTGGATGATGTTGGAACATCAGATATCGGATTAGGAACTGTATCTTGAGGTTGAGGCTGAGGCTGAGCAGATGATACGTTAGTGTCTGAAACAGTGGTATCAATTACCGGAGAGGTTCCAAAGGAAGAGGTTCCAGAGGGAGTCTTATCTCGAAGTCCAACTTCTTCTGAATCAGTGATGGGTGAGGTATCCTTAACCACTACATTAATTGATTCCATAACTACTCATGTACGCTTGTTAAATACGCGGTACGCACGACTGTTCAACGAATATCCCAGAAATACACCTACATCAGCTCGTTTGTCAAACTTTCCCAACAATTCCCTATATCGAAGTATGTAACACTCAGCTCCAAACACATGAAAGTAAGAAACATTCGGCTTTCTGCCATTCCAAATTTCATACGCTGTTTTGTTAAAGAATGGTCTCAGATATACCCGAATGATGGTGTAGCAAGCAGTATTGACAGCCTCTAGCCACCAACGTTTAGGAGTGTCATATTCACATAGCATTGCCCGAGCCATATTCTGGAGAGTACGGTTCTTCCTTTCTACTATACCGTTATGCTGAGGTGTAATTGGTGAAGACAATTCATGCTTGATCCCAACTGCATCACAGTAGTGTTGGATCTTAGAGTTCTCAAATTCCTCTCCATGGTCACTTCGGACTCGAACGGCCTTCTGATGAACACTGAACTTCTCTGTGTTAAGTCTGGTGACCAATGTGGAAAATACACCAACCGCTTCTGTCTTGTCTGATAGAAACTCCACCCACATGAATTTAGAGAAATCATCCACTAAGACAAAGATATATTTCTTCCCTGTAGGATTATAGTCGGTCACTGGACCCATTAAGTCAATATGAAGCAGTTCAAGATTCTGTGATGTTGTAACATCAAGTATGGCTGAATGTGACTTTCGAATCTGTTTCCCTTCCTGACAGGGTGCACATGTAATCTCCTTTTGATAAGAGACTTCTGGCATGCCTCGTACAACTTGACTTCTAGAGACTTTTGACAGGGTTTTAAGGTTTGCATGACCAAGCCGTCTGTGCCATAAATCAGACTGATCAGTTTTGGACATAAGGCACGTGATATCTTGATCAAGAACATAGCAGTTATCTGATGATCTCTCTCCAGTAAATACTTCTTCAGATCCATTTCGAACAGTACACTTCATATCATCAAAATGCACGGTTAACTTGCTATCACATAAATGACTGATGCTGATCAGATTGGCAGTCAAATCCTCCACAAGTAGAACATTGTGGAAAGTGGGTAGATCCGTAACTCACATTTGCCAATCACTTTACTGACTTTCCCATCACCAAACTTGATCATCCCATGAAACGGACTCACGTTTGACAGAAACTTGCGAGACCCAGTCATGTGTCTTGAGCATCCACAGTCAAAGTACCAAGTGAAATTTCTGCATTTTTCGCTCTTGTTGACATATCCGACCACTTCCGCTTCAGTGTCTCATTCATAGTTTCAGCATCCGCGGCTTTCTTGGTCATAGCTTTCAACTGTAAGTCCAGATCCTCAATAGTTTCCTCATCCATCATAGCACCACTGATTAAGTCCTCAACCCTGTTCCTGATAAGCCTCACATCAGATGGAACCGGACTATTGACTGTCACATCTTTACTCATATCTTTCATAATCATGATGTCGGAACATGAAACAAGGTCTTCTTCGAGCACAGGTGTTTCCTCAATCTCCTTAATTCTTGTACCAAACGAGACAAATTGATTCTCACCTTTCTGGGCTTCTTCTTCTTCATCACTACACGTGGCATTGTAAGCTTTCGCCAGCGTAGTTTTCAGATTTACACAGTTTGCCCTTATGTACCCGTATCCATCGCATTCGCTACATTGAAGTTTTCCAGCATGCTTTGATCCTTCAGGTGCTCGTGTAGACTCCTCTTTCACCTTTGCTTGATAAGGTTTGTTGTAAAAGCCTCTCTTCTCATTACTCCGTTTCAGAAGTTTTTCAAAGTTTCTTGACATCAGCGCCACATGTTGTTGATCCATTCCTTCTAGTTCCAGATCATCAATCTCACTAAAATTTTCAACTGATGTTCCTACATGATTCGGTTTTTGAGCATTCATAACCGAATTTTTAAAAGCCAAGTTCTTTCTGGGAAGTTCAACTCCATCATTCAGATGCATTTCAGCAGCTCTGAGTTCTCCCACAATTTCGTCAAACGTGACTGTCGCCCAGTTAATATTAGGACGCATGGCAAAGATTTTGCTGTCAAACTTGTGAGAAAGTGACCTTAGCATTTTATCAACCAGTTTCTTATCACTAAACTTTTTCCCAAACTGGAATGCTTTGTGCGTGAGCTCTCTTATTCTTACACTGATATCATTCACAGATTCGTCTTCACCCATCCTCAGATTCTCGAATTCAGTTTTGATCATGCCCAACCTTCTCATACGGATTGGATTGTTTCCTTCATGATGTGCTTCCAAAGCATCCCAAGCTGCCTTAGCAGTAGTACACCCATGAATGATCCTAAACTGCTCATCATCGACCCCAGTAAACAAAGCATTCAGTACTCTATTATTCAACTTCTTCGAAAGTTTCTCTGCATCAGTCCAGGGCTGAAGTTTCGGTACAGTAGCTCCATCAACCACTGTGGTGGGGGTAGACCAGGCTTTCTCAATCGAGCTCCATGCTTCATCATCCAGTTGAGATATGAAGATCATCATCTTGGTCTTCCATAGATTGTAGTTGTCAGCATGTAACAAGGGAGGTTTTGTCACAGATCCGCCTTCACTTCCTGACATCGTAGATAGATCTGATCTCACCAACCTTGCAAGAGGATATTAAAAAAAAAGGTGACTCAGCTCAGATACCAATTGAAATTCTATCTACTTAAAATAAACAATTGCTTATTATTAGATTCTGCCTATCATGATGTTCCAACATGAAATGAAGTAAAGTGCAGAAAAGTAAGTGACACAAGCAATTGGTTACGCAATTCGATGCAACGCATCTACGTCTGCGGGGCCTTGCCCAGTGTAGTAATCATCCACTAGTAAGTCAAAGATACAGATTACAAAATACTTATCTTTACTACTCTATGTGTGGATTTGCAACTCCCTCGCTGCCAATTGGCCTGACTAGCTATACTATCAGTTGAATACTCAATCACCTCTCCCGAGGTTTTAAAGCTGGGTTACTACACTAAACATCATGTCCCAGAGTAGGTATCATGAAGTTCTATGGACCTTGCTGCCTATCGCTGCTCTATACAATCCTAGATGCAGAATTGTTCTTCAATAAAATCGGTGAGCTTTGTGTTGCAGCTGCTGTCCCATTTATAGCTCAGTGTCGTGTCCTTCATCAGTTTGCACGGCTGAAGAATTCTTCTTCCACAATAACTCTCATTCAGTTCGTTAACAGCCTAGAAGAAAGAATCCTGAATATCTCCAACTCCTTGATTATATATCGCCAAGCAATGCTTATCTCTTCAAATCAAACCCTTTGCGATATTATCAGAAATTCTGAGCTGAGAATATTCCATCGACTGTATTCATACAACAAATACGACACACAACAATATTCCATAACAGGAAGTTACCATAAATGAGCCTTGCGCATTCCGCATTCTAAACCCTGCTGGTATCTGTGTGCATGATGTTGGAACATCGATTTCCACAAATTAGCCAATCAAACGCGGACCTTTCAGTAGTAACATTTTCTTAAGACAAAGTCTTCCGTCCTATAAATTTTTTTTTTCAATAATATAAGCAGCAGCAAGGCCAATAAAGCTCTTCAGGGATTGGGAATATACTTGCCCGCTTTGGAAAGCTTGGAAATTGTAGTTACTCTTATATGTGATCTTATTTTGTTCTTCCCATTAAATTCTGCAGAACCTTAACTGTTCGTTGTCGCATTTTGCTAATCTGTCGCATTTGGAGTTGAAACAAACTGGAGTGAAATCAATGTTGTTTTTACCTCAGAGTACGCATAATCTGGAGGTTCTTGTTCACAAAATGGTATGTTTGAACTTTGAATGAATATCAGAGAAGTTTAGTGCCCGTTTCGTTTTGGTTTATCCATTTTGATGCAATATATAAAGTTTAGGTGGGTTGATGTTCCATGATTTCGTGTTGATATTACCAGATAATTTGTTGAGTCTAGAAAAACTCAAAACTAATTTCAACATGAAAAAACATCAATCTGCCTAAACATTAGAAGGATTTTTTTAGCTGCTGCTCTGCAATAGAAAGGATTTTTTTTAATTTTTTTTTATACATTTGTAATATGTGATTGAGACATTGATTCACATCTTTGTGCAGCAAATCAAATGATGATGTACATTTTGTTCCTCCGGCTGACGTGCTCCTTTGTTTGGCTCTAAAGCTTAAAGAAATTAAATTAAGCAACTTCGAATCAGAAGAAAAATCAGACTCTGATACTGAATCAGATGTCAAATTGGTGAGATTCTTTCTTAGAAGCTGACTCTCGAGCATCCATACTACGTCTCTAAACGCTGCATTGCGTCAACTTTGAAGATTCCACACTGCTCGCCAAAATGTGAGATCGAATATGTGAAAGAAAAAGTGAACTGGTGGAATTGAGCTAGTTTGTTGAATGTTGATGGTACTCAGGCTAGCTGCTCCAACTTAGTTTAGTCATAATATTACAAATAATATTCAAATTGTATTAATTTTCAATTCTATTCAATTTAAAATAATGATCTAGAACGCACTCTTACTAGCTAGCTACCATCTCAATATGTTGCCAAGAAACACTGTTTCCATTTTTTATTCCTAATTATTATATTGAGGAAATAGGAATTATACAAAGGTATTTTTCAGAATTGTATTTGGGTTGGGGCTTTTCTAAACTTTTTTAGATTTAACCTTTTTCCTATTTTATTTGTAGGTTTCGGTGATCTACTATGATAAGGGAGCTGTGGGGGTTTAATTAGGTTTCGCGTGTTAATCAGTTCTGTGAAGATGAAAGTTTGTTAACGGTACATAACAAACGTCAACAAATTATCATCAAACATCAACTCTAACCCATTCTCGATATCAAAAACCTTGATAATTAAGAATGGAACTTGATGATCTCCCCGACTCCATCATCTGCCACATCCTCTCATTTATGCCCACAAAATATGCAGCCAGGACATGTATTCTGTCCAAAAAATGGAAGCACCTTTTTCTCGATGTTCCGAAAATCGCCTTCTCCGAAGAGGACGTTATCAAGCTTGAGCCTTTTATAGAGTTTGTGAACAGGAGGCTTAGGTTGTGCAAGACACATACTTCCGAGTTTCGTCTCGTACTCCCAAAGTTGCCTAAACAATCTATCATCAATATGTGGATAACCACTCTTCTGTCCCGCAACGTCAAAGTTCTTGCAATCGAAGAATCCGACTTCAAAAGTAGGAGTACTCCTCAATGCCCTCCAAGTGAAATATTTGGATGGAAAACTTTGGTTGTTTTGAAACTACGTGGGGACAAAATGGTCCTTAACTTCCCCGAGCCTGTTACTTTTCCCAATCTGAAGGTGCTCAAACTCGAAGCTGTGCATATACAATTTGAATCTGAATCCCTGAGGTTTGATCACCAAGGTTATCCTCTGCTCGAGGTTTTGAGCTTTGAACGTGTTTATTTTAAACGTAGCAAGGATGAAAAAGCTTTATTAGGGCTTGAGATATATTTGTCAACTCTAGAAACCTTGGATATTGCACTCAGAAAGCCTAAATTGGCAAGGATTGACATTGATGCTCCCAGCCTTCGAGAACTCTGCTACGCCATTGATGTCAAAGTGCAGTTAAGTTTTTGCAGGAGTGAATGTTTGATATCTGCAGATTTATTTTCTGAATTCAATCCACGTGGCTTGTACAATGAACTTTTGTGCAAGACTAACGGTGTCAAGCATCTTGTGCTAAAGGATTTCAAGGCAAAGGTAATTATTAAACATTAGTATAAATACATTAGGAGAAGGCCAGCTGATGTTGATTGATGTTATAATGATGTTGCCCCACCTCTAATACGAACATCATGATATTATCAAGCAACATCAAATCTGCCTTATATAAGTGCTTGTGATAGGTTAATTGCTCGTCGGTTTAATTAATTGTTCTTCCATATTATTTATACAGGACCTTAATGATCCCTTGCCTCATTTTGCTAATTTGACGTCTTTGGAGCTGTGGGGAGCTGAAATAGAATCAATGTTGAGTTTGCTTCAAAATGCACCCAGTCTGGAGGTGCTTTATTTCAAGATGGTATGTGTGAGAATTCCACTCAAGTTAATTAGCTTTGTTTTGGGTATTGCTAATGCAATCGATTCATGACATTTTTGTGCAGAAAGAAGATGTTAATCAAAGCTTCGTTCCCCCGACTGATGCTCATAGTCTTAAAGAAATCAGATTAAGCGTGCTTGTTTTAGAAGAATCAAATGTTATGTTGGTGAGATATTTTGTGCAGCATGGAGCAATGTTGGAGAAGCTGACTGTCGAGTACCCGTCCTCAACTTGGAAGGATTGCTTAGCTGAAAAATGCATACCCTCAACTTTGCAGCAGTACTTACCTCGAAAACACCTAGCCTCAACTCTGAGGGAGCTAGCGCGCTGCTCGCCTAAATGTCAGATCGAACTCATAGAAATACAAGAAGAAGAAGAAGAAGAGAACTCATATACAGAAAAACTTCGTAGCACTTGCCTTTCTGTTTTCTGTTTTCTTTTTTTCTTTTCTTCTTCTTTTTCCTTTTTTTGTTTTTTTTGTTTTTTTGTTTTTTTTTCTTTTCTCTTTTTTTTTTTTGATTTTTTTCGTATAGCACTTGCCCGAATTCTCTGACTTTGGAAATTGTTTTGCATCTTATACTTATTGCATCAAGAATGTATATAGTTAAGACGTTTGGTTTGAGAAGGAAAATGGTTGACATCATAGGTATTCAGATTCCAGAACATCTATTATGTACTTTGAGAGACGGCTGAGATGACCCAACTTGCTAAGATAAAGTTTTCTTAGAATCTTAAATTCAGTTTTGTGCAAATTCCAATTAGCCATCCATGTTTTTAACTTGCCATTTCAGCTTGGCAGCAAGAATTTATTCTCTAATTTTGTTCTTGTTTTTGTTTTAGCCAAGTCTTGCAAAGGTGCATGTGACCTCTTGCTTAATTTGTTACACAAAGCTGAGTCCCTCTATCTATCCAATTCCTCCACATATATGCTTTCAAATAACACATTTTCTAGCTACTAGGATACACGCCTACTGGTCACCCACATTTCTTTCCCCAAAACTTGATCGAATTTGTTATTTTTCTCCCGTCAGACTTCCATTCCACACCACTTCATTACCCGGCCCGCCCGCCGCCAGCGCCGCCACTTTCCCCGACCAGCAAATCGGAAAAACTCCGGCTACCGTTTCCCGGCTCTGCACGGCGGTCCTTCCCGCTCAGTTCTCCTGCTATATATCAGGTTGGTGGATCGATCGATCATTGCTTAGTTTTAAACCTTAATCGGTCTGCAGCATGAATTCATATCCTGAAAATCCCAGTAAAGTTGGTAGATTTAGTGTAGCAGTGGCACAGGATGGGGATAGGATCAGTAGGTTTCCTAACGATATCCTCTGCCACATCCTGTCGTTGATGCCAACGAAATACGCAGCGAGAACATCGGTTCTATCAAAGCGATGGAAATTCTTGTTCCTAGACGTTCAGAAAATGGTCTTCAACCACAAGAAGCTGTCCAACCAGGCCACGTTCATCAATTTTGTTAACAGGAGGCTCATGATGTGCAAGACACACACCATAACCGAGTTTCGAATCGTGCTCCCCAAGCTGCCTGAGCATTCTGTCATCAACTTATGGATCACCTCTCTTCTCTTCCGTGACCTTGAAGTCCTCGAAATCAAGAAAACTAATCGCTGCAGAGGTCCTCAATGCCCTCCGAGTGAGATTTTCGAGTGGGAGCTGGTTAGATCTCGGGTAGTTCTATATGCAGTAGCAAGTTCGGTTTTCTTTTGCAGGTTCAAAATGTACTAGAATACTTTAAGTATTCCTTTGTATTTTGAGTTTTTTTTTGCCTTAACAATAGTTGAAGCGTTCTGGTAAAAATCCGAAACTGCAAAAGAAAAGTGGATTTGCATCTAGCAACCTCATAATCTTTTGATAGATTTTTTAACTACTTTGAAGTAAATTAGTGTCACTCTCTATATCATTATGGATGAGAGATGGGAAGAATACTGTATTCTCAACTTCAAATATATGTACAAAGAGGTTTATATTCAAACTAAAAAATAAAGGTTAACGGTTTGTGTATGTCCTATTGCTCTAGATTTGAACTTAGCTTAGATAAAGGTTAATTAAATTGAACTAAACTAATTTACATATATAAGCTGATGCCATTTTGATCTATTCTAAGAGTAAGAAGAAAAATTGAGTAGGCTGGTCAAACCAACTAATGAGTTTTTCAGCCCAATAGTTGGGGCCGATTCAGACTAGAAAAGTAAAACAGTAAAACCAAAGCAGCTGTGGATTGGGTTAGTTTTTTGTCACGTAGCACCGTGATCCTTCCGTCCCGTCTTCCTCAAAACCCCAACCTCTCCTCTGCGCCAATTTCCTCTTTCTCTTTTTCAACTCGCAGAACCAGAGCCACCATATCCATCCCCATGAAAAAACCTCCTCTGAATTAATTACTAGTTCAACAAAAGCACGCACACACGCACCGACCGGGATTCTGGAAAGATATGTCTCACACAATCTTCCAGACCACCGTTCCTTGCGCCAGGCCAGCGACTGCAACCCTATCGTCCAAGGTCACGCTTCTTCCGCCCTCCACTTTCCCGCTCTACCCGCTGCCGCCGCCGGCAAAGCTCTGCTGCAGGCCGCTCACCGTCAGAGCCTCGTGTTCACCGTCGCCGGTGCCAGATGCTCTCAGCAACAGCGACGCCGTCTCGCAGCTGGAGAGGTGTTTCCAGACCTCGCCGGCAGGGGATGCGGCGGCTTCGTCTTCCACCGTTATGTACGCCCCGGTTATGAAGAAGGAATTCGGAGCCTTCGGTGCTGCTACTCTAGAGAAATCCAAGCTTGACATGTCGCAGAAGCAGACTAAGTCTAGCCCCGAGGTTGGTTTCGTCAACCACGCCTTTAATTTCTGGATAGTTTTCTTCATATCCTAAGTTATCTTCTTCGTTACAAGTTAATTGTGGATGATCAGGCTTTTCTCTTTTAAAGTTTGTTCCCAATGAATAGCTGACAGGATTTAACTGCTAAATTAGTTGTTATTTTCAGAAGAGATAATGTAGTTAGGATATTTCATGGGAGTGCATAGTGATATTTTAATTTAACTGAGTAAGATGTTTGAAATTTGGCTTTGTGGCAGTTGGCAACTGGTGGAGGTGGTGGTAATATGGGAAAGAATATTAGTAACGGAGGTGGTGATGGAGGCGACGATGATGGGGATGATGATTCGTACTTTGACGACTTTGAGGATGGTGATGAGGGGGACGAAGGTGGACTCTTTAGAAGACGAATAATCTTTAAGGAGGTAAGGCTGTTGTAAACAACTACAGTGAACTGGTGTTGGTTCTTTCCACTAACTAAGCATTCTGATGAAAGTGCTTTTTCTTTATTTTGCAGCTATTTGATCGTAAGTTTGTTGATGCGATACTGAACGAGTGGCAGAAGACAATGATGGATTTGCCTGCTGGGTTTCGGCAAGCTTATGAAATGGTAATTTCTGGTCTGTATATGAACAACTCTGGCAGTTTGGGGTTAGTTACTGACTTTTTGGTGACATTTAGGGTCTGGTGAGCTCTGCTCAGATGGTGAGATATTTGGCAATGAATGCCAGGCCTACTACATCAAGGGTCATATCCCGGATGCTTCCTCAAGGATTATCCAGGGCATTTGTTGGCAGGTAATTTTGTAAGAACCTTAGTTGGATAATCGTTTGACGCACTATCAGTCTTCAATCTAGATTTCATGAATAATTCTCTTGTTCTATCTGATGGTAATACCCATTTTTTAAGTGGTCTGAATTGCTTGGCTTAGATTAGTTGCAAAATAGTGGAAAAGCTTTTCTTCTTCCTACAGTCATCTGTGGTTGTCTCACTCCCTTGTCTGGAAAATGAGAAATTCAGTAAGGTAGACCTGATGTGATTTTGACTTGTTGACTAGTGTTATCATTCACCGTCAAAGAGCTTATGGGTTACGTTGTTGATAATTGTTTTTATTTCGTTTTAACTTGTTGATATTTGTGATCTAATGGTGAAACCGAAGATCCCCCTTACATGTCTGATGTCGTGAAAGCCCTGTTAATCCTTAATGTTGGTGGTCTAGATTTGTAAGTTTGTGTTTATTGGTCTCTGATTGATTAGTAAGCACAACCTGTGTAATCCTATTTAACTCAGACTTTAGTCTATTAAATCATGGCAGATGTTGGATCTTGAAGCGTACAGATGTTTGATGTTTGATTTTGGATATTTTATTTAGATTGTCTGACAAGCTAAGTGATTGTAATGGAAGTTATAACAGTCTTATTGGAAAGCCTGCAACTGTCTAGGTTACTTTTGGAGAGTAACTAAAAATATGGGATGTGCTTCTTGAGGACTCTAGATCAAAGTTTTAAAGGAGGGCTAAACTGTGAGACAAATCTGACTGGGTTGGCTGAAGTTTTGGCATTCTTATGAAACTGACTTTTTTGCTTTCATGTTATTTGTTTCAATTTGTAAGAATTGTTAGGCTTGGATGTATCTGTATTGGACAGGATTGAAAAGGGATTCTGAATTGAAATGACTTAGATCTTCCATTATAGGCACTTTGGTAGTACTTATGCTGTAAAAGCTTAGCTCTATAAGTTTCTAATTTTGGGCCAAAATAAATTAATTTGCACTAATTACCTGACTTGTTGTATCTTTTCCCCTTCCATTGTTAATCCCGGCTTTTTTTCATGTTTCTCTTATTTACTCTCTGAAGTAGCATTTATTTTTGAAGCAGCATTTATTTTTGAATTTTTTGGGATAGAAGTCAATACACCCTTAGTTATGGTAGAAGATTCCATTGTTTTCTTATATATCATGCATCATGTGAGTTGATCTTGTAGCACCAGGTTGCCTATATTTTATTTTTAAAGACATATCAATACCTTAGTTACATAACCGAATGCTGTATGTGTTGATGAATTATGCTTTACCCACAAGTATATCTCTTTATCATTCTTTTTCTCTTCCTCTTGAGTTTAGTATGGATTCTCCTGCTGTACCTGTAAATGCAATTTGACAATACCTATTCATTTGTGCAGGATGATTGCAGACCCAGCTTTTCTTTACAAGCTACTTCTGGAGCAAGCAGCAACAATTGGTTGCTCTGTTTGGTGGGAAGTGACAAATCGCAAGGAAAGGTAGACTTTTACATTTGCCATGACATTATCTTATGATTTTTTGGATGCCTATTTTATTAATGAATACTCTGTGATGATTCTAGGATAAAGCAAGAATGGGACCTTGCTCTCATCAATGTTTTGACAGTAACAACTTGCAATGCTATAGCTGTCTGGTCGCTTGCTCCTTGCCGGTCTTATGGAAACACATTTCAGTTTGATTTACAAAATACATTGCAAAAGCTTCCAAACAATGTATTTGAAAAGAGCTATCCTCTTAGAGAATTTGACTTACAGAAGAGGTTCCAGTCCTTCTTCTACAAGGCTGCAGAGTTGTGCATGGTTGGACTGACTGCTGGAGCTGTACAAGGATCGGTCTCAAACTTCACTGCTAGTAAAAAGGAGGGAAGGTATTCAAATATACAAGTTATACCATTCCGTGTCTTCTATCTGTGTTTCATATCATATTCCCTATGTTGGCTCTGACATTTTTGCATTTATGTTGTTCTGATAGGCTCTCTGTTACTAATCCCTCTGTAAGCACTAATGCCCTTGGCTATGGAGCTTTCCTGGGTCTATATGCAAACTTGCGGTACCAGCTACTATTTGGCCTTGATAGAGCAGCTATGAGTTATTTTGACGTCATTGGAGTGCCTCTAGTTCTTGGCTCAGCCTTAAGGTATTTACTCCTCAGTGGCTTTCAGTTTAATAGCATGTGGCGTTGAAAACATTTTATCATGCATTCCATCAACACAAAAAGGCACATGCTTGTTGCCAAGATCCAGTTTCCTTTTTGTCTTTTCTTTTTCCCCTGATGTTTCTTAAATATTTAGCTTGTCCCAATAGTAAAATTAAAGCCTGAACTGATTCATTGAACTTGCATACCTGTTCATCTTTGTTTATGTTATTGGTGAATGGTAGTTAAAGTTAGACAAGCAGGCATAATACACGGTCTTCCTTAACCAATGTACCCAAATGGTTGCAGGGTGTTGAATGTTCAGTTAGGAGAGACATCAAGGCGAGCATGGCTGGGTGTTGAGGTAGATCCACTGGCCCAGTCAGAAGATCTTCTGAAGAAGGTGTACAATAGACCTGCAGAAACTTCAACTGACCCATCCTCTTCCAAGTGGTTCATCGGCAAAAATGCCATTGTGTCTGGCCTTGGTCTTCTTGGCATTCAAAAGGAGCAAACCGAATCTTCAGCCGAAGGTGAAACAGCAGCACCTACTCCCAAAGCTCGCAGGAAAAGAGTAGTTCGAAAGAAAGTGGCAAGTACTTGAGTGTAGATGAGGTTGATGCACAATCAGTTCATTTTTGCAGCGTGTTATCCTAAAGCTGAAACGTTTGTTGGGATAGCTAGCTTGAGAGGGTTCTGTATGATTTCAAGGATTTTATGGCACAGCCGAATCAGAAGTCAGCGGATGCACCATGGAACGAGAGATGAATGTTAGTTAAATTCTTTGCTAATTGTTGGTCTCCTGACCATTTCAACTACTATCAAATTGATAGAATTCATTTCCAATGTTGATTTGGTGTATGTAAGGTGTTAACATATCACGATAATGAAATTTTTGTTTCCTACGATGTATTCAGTGGACTGAATAGAATAAAGTTCAGATATACTTGATTGTTCTTGCTTGTTTTCTTCTCTTCATCGGAAGCATTTACCGCATCTATCCTGTACTTGATGTAGATATATCCATGTAAAATCAATTATGGCAGTATATTTATTTTTTTCCCCCTCCCCTTTTTTTTGTGTTTTTGTGAACATGTTTTGATGCTACTTTGTTTGAAAAAGCTGGTCCAAATTGGTGTACTAGTAGCCTTTCAAATAACCTCCAACCAATTATAATCCTAGCTTGATATAGACTGATAATTACAGGAGTGAAACTATTTCAAACATTCTATGTAATAAACTGAATGTATTTGGCAGTACAATTAGCACGAAAAGGGATTTTTTAAAACAATAGTACAGCTTAATTAGTACAATTGTACTTTTACAAAAGTGAAACTAAACTTAAATTACAAGTTGTATTTTGTGAATTTGATTACATTTGTACTTTGTCATCCAATCTTAATTTCACTTTTATAAAAGTACAATGGTACTAAACTTTACCTTCAAATCATAATCCTAGTATTGTAATAATCTGATAATTACATCCCGTGATAGCACAACATTACAAATGACTATTGCAGGCGGCTTATATATTGCTAAGATGTTTTATTTATCCAAAAATAAAAGTTTTCTGTTAATTACTATAGACTGAAATTATTTAATAAAAAACATATCAATTTAATTTAATTTCTTTAAATTTGACTAAATCCAAGTACACTTAGCTTAAACTTCAATTTTTTATAAAAAACCAGCTAAATTTGAAATAACATATACCTAAGATTTATTACAACTGCACATGAGGTCTATTTATAAACTTTGGGTTCCAAAAAAAAACATAAAAAGTAGAATGGTTCTTCCACAACACACGCACATCTTCATCTTCATCTTCCATCTCATAACACTCCCCAAACTCCAATCTTGAGTCTTGAGTCCGCGGATCCACCGTCCCACCACCGTCATCACGGCGGCGCATGCCACGCCAGGAAATGGCCGGCCTCTACTCATCCATTCATTACTGGCTGGTCGACAACCCAATTGTGAGCCAATTTGAATGGAAGCAGGGAACAACTTTTGGCTCCACCAAACCCTTCCTCGCTCTCACTGTGCTCACTTATCTCACTCTCACATTCTCTCTCCACCGCTTCTCCCTCCTACCCTCCCTCCGCCCCGCCGTGCTCCGCCGCATCACCGCCGCGCACAACCTCGTCCTCTGCCTCCTCTCCCTCGCCATGGCCGTGGGATGCACGCTCTCCACCCTCCACCAGATGCCCCGCAATGACTGGACATGGGCCGTATGCTTCCCGGCCCATAAAACCCCGCCGCGCGGCCCAACCTTCTTCTGGGCCCAGGTCTTCTACCTCTCCAAGATCCTCGAGTTCATCGACACGATCCTGATCATCCTCAGCGGGTCCCGCTCCCGGCGGCTGTCGTTCCTCCACGTGTACCACCACGCGGTGGTGGTGGTGATGTGCTACCTCTGGCTCGCCACCGCGCAGACGCTGTTCCCGGTGGCGCTCGTGACCAACGCCTCCGTGCACGTGATCATGTACGCCTACTACCTGCTCAGCGCTCTCGGCCACCGGCCGCCGTGGAAGAGGGCGGTGACGGACTGCCAGATTGTGCAGTTCGTGTTCAGCTTTGGAATTTCCGGGGTGATGCTGTACTACCATTTTGCCGGCGAGGGGTGCTCCGGCATGCTGGGGTGGTGCTTCAACGCCGTTTTCAATGCGTCGCTTTTAGCCCTTTTTGTTGATTTCCATTCCAAGAATTATGCTAGTAAGAAAAGTAGTGAGAAGAAAAGCTCTTGATCATATTCGGGTTTTTGTATACCAATGGCAATGGATACTGAAATTTTGAAATCTAATCAATAATGTACTCCCTTTTCTATCATTCCTTAAGAATACTGTTTACTTTTTTAACTAAAACTGTATTAATATACTTCTACTATTTTATTTTATTTTTATTAATATACTTATTAAGATGAGCAATATTGTGCAATTTAAACTGAAATATAATATCTTAATTTATTCACTATTTAGGTATGTTTAGAAATTTGAATAGATTAGTTTATATTGGATTAAACTGAAATAAATTTATATACATTTAAATGAACTGAAATAATTTTGAAATTCTATCATATATCATATACAAAATAAATTTTGGTAGAAAAATAATTGTTGAACTGAAACAAATTTAAATATATTTACCTAAACTGAACAAATTTGAATAATTATGTCACGTTTGTCTGAGCTTATTTGTTGTTGAACTGAAATAAATTTAAATATATTTAATGAAATTGATACATTGAATTCTATTTTTTGATATAAAATATATAATAAAACTCTAATGAATTAGTATTATTCTTCAAATTAAATTATTTAAACATGTCAACTTCCTATTTCCAAGATTAATCACCACCCATTATTCTTCTTCTTTAAACTACTAATTAGTTTCTAGAGATTCATTGTCAAAATCAAAAACTCATTTTATACCACTCGCATAAAGCCAATTTTGATTTTCATTATGAACTGCATATTTAAGAATGAACTAGTTGGAATCAACTAAATTGCATATTTAAGCCTGAAATTGTAATACTTAAGCAACAAAATTTCACCTTGAATCACCACTATATGATTTAAACAATCAAATTTTTGAGTTCGAAATTTTTTCCACAAAATTAAAGATTTCTTACCATTTTTATAATTTTGGTACGGTAACGGTATATACCGAATACCAACCGAACTTGTTGGTTACCAACATATTGGTATACCGACATATTTGGTTGGTATTGATTTTTAAAATACGTGTACCAACATACTTGATACGGTACATGGTATTGAGAAAAAATATGGTATCCGTACCGTTTCCGGCCCTAATAAATTCTCTTTAAAATAATTTTATGTTTAGACTTAAACCCGAGATATTGGAATCACTTTTGGGATATATGTTTTCATTGGTGGAATATAGATACTAAAGCTGGTCTTGTGAAACACTGCATAGAATGTTACCATGTATGTTGAATTGGGTAATTTGGTGTTCAAGAAATCCATCTCTATGATAATAAGAAAACTAAATTTAGAATTAAAAAGAAGAACATTAAATGGTATTTGATGGCCCCTAAAAATATGAAAAGGAATATTTATGTCCCATAAAATAAAAGGTGCAACAGAATTATAGAATTATAAAATAATCTAATGATCCATATATTTCGTCACTAAATTGGCTTTAGTGATTATAGAATGGTTTCCAGCTTCACGCTAGCATTTTCAAGGTAGTGCCCAAGAACCTACATAATAAAAAGAAAAATAGAATTTTAAACTACCATAAACACTATAACCCTTCACCAAAACCGAAAATCCCAATTTCATGACCTTAGTCATACGTCTTCTTTTAGAAAATTGCCTTGAATCGAAAAGAAGAAAACCAATGATATGATTAGGCCGTGGCCTGCAGCTGTGGTTTCCAAGGAACAACAAATGATTTTGCCTTTTCCTTAGTGAGAGGATTAAAAGGTGTGTAATTACGAGCCAGGGCTCCAAACACGAGGTAAGTAAGGATTGGTTTCCGGGGATCGGAGAAATCCACAAACACAATTGATCCATTCTTATCTGGTTCGCTGCGAGCAGTCTTGTAATACTTAAGTTTGCCGTTCATCAGCTTTGGAGAAAGGTAACGGATGACTCTTTCGATGTTGTTCTGGACAAACGTTGCTGCCTCCGAACTCAGCTCCAGCTCCGGCAATGGGATCACAGTTTCGGCGAATCTGTGCATGTATTGTCTAAGCTCCGACTCGTCCTCATGAATCCGGCACTCCTTAAGCCCAAACAGATAAACAAAACGTGGAACCTCGGATTCTAGATCAGGCTTGATGAAGCAGAAGTATGGGTTTAATTCTTCATCGTCGTTCCCTCCACATAAGAACTTGTGCGGATTAATCATCCTGTCATAAACTTGGAGCAACATTCCGTTCAGAATCAGCGAGTACTCTTCTTCGCCGATGCCGCTCAATCTCCGGCCGATAGACACAATCTCTTCACCAGAAACTGCATCATAGAACACGTTCGCCGCCATTAAATTAATGTTTTTGTTTGTTATGTTTGTGTTCCCCACCTTCTTTTATCGTGTATGTATTAATATATATATATATACACACAAACTCAAACCCTAGCCCGATTCTCCTCTTTTCCTTTTCCCAACAAGAATGGGAGAATATCACTATTCCCTTCCCAAATTGGAAAATAATACCGTACGTGGCTCATTAACCCAAGTAAAGAACAAAACTACAAGGTTACCGGAAGGCTTTCTAAGCACGGAGGCTGATGAGTCCGAAGGCAGGTGACCCGAAAGCTTTTGTGAGCTACATGGAAATGTCTAGGACTTTAGCAATAGGAACTACCTCTTCTATTGCTAGCAAGGTATATCTAAACTAGTCTAAAATAGAGAAAATGAGGTATACAAGTGGTCGCGACATGCCGCACTTCCATCCAGTCCGAGTCGAACTAGCTGAATGCAAACCGGTCGCAATACTGAATAAATGCCTAAAAACCTGTGATCCCTTCCCGATCATTCTCATTCGTATCTCTGCTCCATTCCTAGTTTCGAATGATCTTTCGGAGAAAGTTTACTTAAATTTGAGAGACTAAAATCTAATACAGTATCATAAACAAAATTTGATAACGGTAATTTAGTAATTTTTTGCTTAGTGAGATTTGCCCAAAGGATTTGTGGTTTTGTATATATGGATAGATTTTTGGAGGGAAAATGAGAAGTTGATATCTATTTTTGCGCTTATTTTTTTAATTAAAAAAGTAAGCCAACTTATCTAATCAGCAATAAAAATATGTAGTAGATGACATATTATAAATATAACAATTATGTCAAACACAATTAAATTGACATATTAGATCAAACATTTTGTATCTTAACATGTACTGTAGAATGTTTTGGGTGAGATCGTCGTACCATATGCGACGAAATAGTTTATGTGTTTATTAGATTTATTTACATATTATATATGAGTAAGTTAATATAAGGTCATTCCATTTTTATCCATGACGAAGTTTTGACGTTATTCTGATCAAAATCGCTCAATTACTTCGCGAATCTCACCACCAACCTTTCAATACACCTAAATAAATTTTACCCGATGGTTATGCAACTACTTCGTAATTTACACATTATTGATATGTGTGAATAAGTTTTTGCATGCGCCCAATATCTTTGTTTTTAATCTCATGAAAATCTATTCCAAATATATCTTCCTAATATGTGTGGTGGAAGAGACAGAGGGGGTAAAGCCTATGGACTAGGTTTATGTGGTCTCTACCAGAACCAGACCACCGCAAAAAATCCAAACACATGAAGGAGAATAAAGTATATCCATGATCTAGCTTCCAACAAAAGTATGGTTATATTAGATGAAGGAGATGTATCTGACATTCAAACTAGTTGGGCATTGGAACTCTAGCTGAACACTGGAACATTGATGATATCCCTGATTCTGATTTAACAATCAAGGATTTCTTTTATAATGAAGAACACAATGTTATCTAATGAGTTCAGTGTAGGTTCCTCAAATGACTCTTTGCTCATAAACTAAGAAATATTCCCCTCTTTATGAAGCATTTAAAGACCATATTATATGGAAACCTGAACTCACTATGAGTTGTTGAGACCAAAGAAGTTTCTGGTAAATTCTTTTCAATTTATTTTGTTAAAATATATGCCAAAAAAAGTGTCTACTTTTAAGTTGATTAATAAGCTCGTACCTTCGACAAAGGTCTTAGTAGGACAAAAATTGCATCTACCTTCAATCTAGTATTGTTTTGTTTATCACATTCTATAGAGTTGCATCATTCATACCGTAATTTTCCATTGATAAATTCTAGGGCTGAAATTTTGTACCAATATACCGTACCAACCGACTTCCCAACCGTACCATTACCAAACAATACCAATTAAATTGGTTATCGACATTGTTGGTACGGTATTACTGTACCATGATTTAATGTTGGGATGGTATTGGTATTAAATTTTAAATACCACGGTATTACTGTACCGTACCAACATATGTAATTAAATTATTTAATTACACTATAATTTTAATTATCATTCATTTCTTTCCACTTTCAAGTCTCCTAGTATTATTCTTCAAATTAAATTATTTAAACATGTCAACTTCCTATTTCCAAGATTAATCACCACCCATTATTCTTCTTCTTTAAACTACTAATTAGTTTCTAGAGATTCATTGTCAAAATCAAAAACTCATTTTATACCACTCGCATAAAGCCAATTTTGATTTTCATTATGAACTGCATATCTAAGAATGAACTAGTTGGAATCAACTAAATTGCATATTTAAGCCTGAAATTGTAATACTTAAGCAACAAAATTTCACCTTGAATCACCACTATATGATTTAAACAATCAAATTTTTGAGTTCGAAATTTTTTCCACAAAATTAAAGATTTCTTACCATTTTTATAATTTTGGTACGGTAACGGTATATACCGAATACCAACCGAACTTGTTGGTTACCAACATATTGGTATACCGACATATTTGGTTGGTATTGATTTTTAAAATACGTGTACCAACATACTTGATACGGTACATGGTATTGAGAAAAAATATGGTATCCGTACCGTTTCCGGCCCTAATAAATTCTCTTTAAAATAATTTTATGTTTAGACTTAAACCCGGGATATTGGAATCACTTTTGGGATATATGTTTTCATTGGTGGAATATAGATACTAAAGCTGGTCTTGTGAAACACTGCATAGAATGTTACCATGTATGTTGAATTGGGTAATTTGGTGTTCAAGAAATCCATCTCTATGATAATAAGAAAACTAAATTTAGAATTAAAAAGAAGAACATTAAATGGTATTTGATGGCCCCTAAAAATATGAAAAGGAATATTTATGTCCCATAAAATAAAAGGTGCAACAGAATTATAGAATTATAAAATAATCTAATGATCCATATATTTCGTCACTAAATTGGCTTTAGTGATTATAGAATGGTTTCCAGCTTCACGCTAGCATTTTCAAGGTAGTGCCCAAGAACCTACATAATAAAAAGAAAAACAGAATTTTAAACTACCATAAACACTATAACCCTTCACCAAAACCGAAAAGATGGACAACTCTTCGATTCAAATGTCTCACCCAATACTTTCTATTTATATATTCATGGATTAGGGAAATTTATTTTATTTTTAATTCTTTTCCAAATTTACTGAATGGGTAGCATACTGGTGGGCGAGGCCCAAAAAGTGGGAGGGGTATTCTAGGTAATATGATGCCCTAATTTCTCTCTTTTGAAGTGAAATTGTACTTACTAAGCGCAAAAATGTTTTCAAAATCTCTCCTTTTGAAGAAAAAAAAAGGGTGAAAAGAATCGAATCAAATTCGTAGAAGAAAAAGTATAACGAGCTAACAACAATCATTCAATTTTAGCAGTTTTTAAAATCACATTGTGGTTGGTAGTATTATACTGTATTGGATGGCCTTTGTTTTGGTTGGTAGTATTATACCAATTCAAGCCACTTTATATTGGATGTTACAATTTTTGCAGCTATATATATACTACAGTACAGATAAACTGAATTTGATGAAATTCATATTCAAAGTCATCTAATGTGTCAAATGGCAGGGGCAAGCAGCCCATGCACCAGGACTAATATGGAATAAAAGTAGGCCAAAAAGTACTGCCAACTTGTCTCCATCGCGTGCATTCTTGGCTTGTACGTTGACTGTATTCTGCAGTGTTATTTTACAAGGAATGGGAGAGGAATTCACGTACTAATAAAGAATTAGCTAAACAACAGGACTAAAAAAGAGCCAAGAGCGGCACTAATACGATGAATTCAGCGACGCAAAAATAAAAACCTTATCTTTACTTGCCGAGTGGGCACGTGAGATGCACGAGCAAGTCACAACACTGCCAGGTGAGCTCTGTGCCTCAAGAAATGAATTGGATCATAGAATTTAAATAAATCAATGGAGGAGAATGTCCAAGAAATGAATTAAAGATGTGTACAAAAGGAGCAGATAGAGGTTGTGAGTTGTGACATGTGAATTTATTAGTACGTGAATTCCTTACTAATTCAGTAGTAACGGGTTCACTAATTCAGTAAAATATATGAGATTTTTCAAATTTGAATAGAACAACGTCTCATAAGATTCGTTGAATCTATAAAAAATACTCCGGTTAATTTGAGAACCCTAAACCCTAAACCCTAAATAAAAGTGAGATATTATTCTAAAAAAAATAAAGATAAGATCATATAAATGCATAGGATTCGTTGTGGCAATAACTTCTAAGAGGGCAGAGCATGTAGTGTTAGACGTTGTAAATGAACTACGTTGCATGCAGCTGATTGTGCCCGGCGCTCCAGCAACTGTTCTAGAAGAGCCCGACCATGATAATTGTCAACTTTCAAAAGGCTTTCGAAAAACCCTCATTGGTGGCACCAACTTTGCAGACAAACAAATTAAATTTCTCTTTTTCAGGCATAAATTAGATTCATTGTTTTCAGGTGCCTTTGATTGTTAAAAGGTTTGGAAGAAGCTGTAGCTTCAAGAAAGAGGAACACAGTCCCTTGTAAGCATGGCACCATTTTCGTACTAGCTTTTTCTAGCATGTCTCTACAATTCATGGATGTTTTTGTACCCGATTGAAAGATCCAATAAAAATTGTTATATATGAGTCAAACATGAGAAAAAAGACTTCTTTCCATATTGGTTTTCAAATAACTTCTTTTCTTTGCAACAACCAAAAATTATTTCATGTCATCAACCTAGTATTTGAATTTGTTTGGTTTAGTGTTTGAAGTTATCTTCTTTGCGAGATAAACAGATAAACAAATACCAAACAGATAAACAAAACGTATGTGGCACTCCTTAAGCCCAAACAGATAAACAAAACGTGGAACCTTGGATTCTAGATCAGGCTTGATGAAGCAGAAGTATGGGTTTAATTCTTCATCGCCATTAAATTAATGTTTGTGTTTGTTATGTTTGTGTTCCCCACCTTCTTTTATCGTGTATGTATTAATATATATATATACACACAACCTCAAACCCTAGCCCGATTCTCCTCTTTTCCTTTTCCCAACAAGAATGAGAGATTATCACTATTCCCTTCCCAAATTGGAAAAAAATACCGTATGTGGCTCATTAACCCAAGTAAAGAACAAAACTACAAGGTTACCGGAAGGCTTTCTAAGCACGGAGGCTGATGAGTCCGAAGGCGGGTGACCCGAAAGCTTTTGTGAGCTACATGGAAATGTCTAGGACTTTAGCAATAGGAACTACCTCTTCTCTTGCTAGCAAGGTATATCTAAACTAGTCTAAAATAGAGAAAATGAGGTATACAAGTGGTCGCGACATGCCGCACTTCCAGCCAGTCCGAGTCGAACTAGCTGAATGCAAACCGGTCGCAATACTGAATAAACGCCTAAAAACCTGTGATCCCTTCCCGATCATTCTCATTCGTATCTCTGCTCCATTCCTAGTTTCGAATGATCTTTCGGAGAAAGTTTACTTAAATTTGAGAGACTAAAATCTAATACAGTATCATAAACAAAATTTGATAACGGTAATTTAGTAATTTTTTGCTTAGTGAGATTTGCCCAAAGGATTTGTGGTTTTGTATATATGGATAGATTTTTGGAGGGAAAATGAGAAGTTGATATCTATTTTTGCGCTTATTTTTTTAATTAAAAAAGTAAGCCAACTTATCTAATCAGCAATAAAAATATGTAGTAGATGACATATTATAAATATAACAATTATGTCAAACACAATTAAATTGACATATTAGATCAAACATTTTGTATCTTAACATATACTGTAGAATGTTTTGGGTGAGATCGTCGTACCATATGCGACGAAATAGTTTATGTGTTTATTAGATTTATTTACATATTATATATGAGTAAGTTAATATAAGGTCATTCCATTTTTATCCATGACGAAGTTTTGACATTATTCTGAAAATCGCTCAATTACTTCGCGAATCTCACCACCAACCTTTCAATACACCTAAATAAATTTTACCCGATGGTTATGCAACTACTTCGTAATTTACACATTATTGATATGTGTGAATAAGTTTTTGCATGCGCCCAATATCTTTGTTTTTAATCTCATGAAAATCTATTCCAAATATATCTTCCTAATATGTGTGGTGGAAGAGACAGAGGGGGTAAAGCCTATGGACTAGGTTTATGTGGTCTCTACCAGAACCAGACCACCACAAAAAATCCAAACAAATGAAGGAGAATAAAGTATATCCATGATCTAGCTTCCAACAAAAGTATGGTTATATTAGATGAAGGAGATGTATCTGACATTCAAACTAGTTGGGCATTGGAACTCTAGCTGAACACTGGAACATTGATGATATCCCTGATTCTGATTTAACAATCAAGGATTTCTTTTATAATGAAGAACACAATGTTATCTAATGAGTTCAGTGTAGCTTTCTCAAATGACTCTTTGCTCATAAACTAAGAAATATTCCCCTCTTTATGAAGCATTTAAAGACCATATTATATGGAAACCTGAACTCACTATGAGTTGTTGAGACCAAAGAAGTTTCTGGTAAATTCTTTTCAATTTATTTTGTTAAAATATATGCCAAAAAAAGTGTCTACTTTTAAGTTGATGAATAAGCTCGTACCCTCGACAAAGGTCTTAGTAGGACAAAAATTGCATCTACCTTCAATCTAGTATTGTTTTGTTTATCACATTCTATAGAGTTGCATCATTCATACCGTAATTTTCCATTGATAAATTCTAGGGCTGAAATTTTGTACCAATATACCGTACCAACCGACTTCCCAACCGTACCATTACCAAACAATACCAATTAAATTGGTTATCGACATTGTTGGTACGGTATTACTGTACCATGATTTAATGTTGGGATGGTATTGGTATTAAATTTTAAATACCACGGTATTACTGTACCGTACCAACATATGTAATTAAATTATTTAATTACACTATAATTTTAATTATCATTCATTTCTTTCCACTTTCAAGTCTCCTAGTATTATTCTTCAAATTAAATTATTTAAACATGTCAACTTCCTATTTCCAAGATTAATCACCACCCATTATTCTTCTTCTTTAAACTACTAATTAGTTTCTAGAGATTCATTGTCAAAATCAAAAACTCATTTTATACCACTCGCATAAAGCCAATTTTGATTTTCATTATGAACTGCATATTTAAGAATGAACTAGTTGGAATCAACTAAATTACATATTTAAGCCTGAAATTGTAATACTTAAGCAACAAAATTTCATCTTGAATCACCACTATATGATTTAAACAATCAAATTTTTGAGTTCGAAATTTTTTCCACAAAATTAAAGATTTCTTACCATTTTTATAATTTTGGTACGGTAACGGTATATACCGAATACCAACCGAACTTGTTGGTTACCAACATATTGGTATACCGACATATTTGGTTGGTATTGATTTTTAAAATACGTGTACCAACATACTTGATACGGTACATGGTATTGAGAAAAAATATGGTATCCGTACCGTTTCCGGCCCTAATAAATTCTCTTTAAAATAATTTTATGTTTAGACTTAAACCCGGGATATTGGAATCACTTTTGGGATATATGTTTTCATTGGTGGAATATAGATACTAAAGCTGGTCTTGTGAAACACTGCATAGAATGTTACCATGTATGTTGAATTGGGTAATTTGGTGTTCAAGAAATCCATCTCTATGATAATAAGAAAACTAAATTTAGAATTAAAAAGAAGAACATTAAATGGTATTTATGCCGCACCTTTCTACACATATGCTCGGGATCCCATCGAGTTGCGTCTTCCTCAGCAACACCAACAAGCTGAAGCCCCCCCACCAGTTGACCATGTTCAGGTTGACATACAACCCAGGGTTAGAGTACGACGCCAAGGTGGCAGACGCACTCGAGATCAGCTTATTCCACAATTTAGTGATGCAACTTCGAACCAAGGTGGTTCTTCACAGTCAGGTCCCTCACATCAGTCATTGGGATTTGCAGCATTCAGTAATTTGCAGCAGCATTCATTGGGATTCCACACTCCATTTGTTAGCCAGAGTTTTGCATCCTCTAGCATTCCACCGAACCATCTAGACATTAACTAAAATTGCCAGGATACCCTAAATCTAACTAAAAACTAAACAAAGAGAAGTATAAAAATATGGTCAATACCCACAACATTTTCAACTAATTTGTCTCGAACAGACCGACTATAGCTATATAATAGCTGGACTAAAGGCAACAATCCATCCCTCATCAAATGTTATTTGATAATGTGCAAAACAATTCAACAAACAAAAATAATAATTTACCTACATAACCATTTTTTAAAATGTGCTTCATCACCATTTTTTATATAAACATCTCATCACACAAAATATGGAAAATCATTTCTTATGATAATATATACTAAATATGTCATTAAACAAAAATGAAAAATAAAAAATATACCGTGATTACATAATGATGTGGACCTATACATCTAAGAGCACAACTTTTTTGTTAAATTTCTGTAGTACAAGTCATCATCTATCAACATTAATTTAGAAGAAGTGAAGTGAAGCCAGGAATTTTTAAGGCATCCTCACAGGGCTGCCCCATAAAACCAGAACCAATAGTATAGAGTACGATGGTAAGAGGGTAATCTAGGCCGCAACAAATTACCATTGAACCGCGTTTCAGCTTCCATTCTCTGAGTTGGAAGTGTTGGCCTAGCACCGGGTTCTCCAGAGAACCTTGACCGGATGTCGAGATGATGAACTCAACGCTAGTGCTGCTTCCATCTTCATCATCATCATTTTCTTCTTCAACAACGCCAATTGTGACAAGGAAGGTGTAATTGAACCCGGTTTTCCTCACCAGGCGCTCAACCCCCAGGGATCTGTAATTTTTCCCTGTCTTCTTCTTCATCTCAATCAACAAAACCTCGCCAATCACCCTGTCCACGTATTTCTGTGTTGTAGGGTATTCTGCACGACCTCTGAGGATAGCGACGTTGACAAACTGACCCACTTTACAACGAAGGCAAGGAGGACAATGGAGGGTGACTCCGTAGCCCTTGGTCTCGACTACCTGATCCAGGTAGGGCTTGGCATCATCGGGGATGGGATCTGGTGAAGCCAGGATGCTCAGACAGTCCCCGCATAACTCCTTCTCAAGGAGGGTGAACACAGACCTATCATCCGCGCCTATCAACGCATCCTCAGCTGTCTGTGTTGTTGCAGACTGAAATTGAGATTTCACCGCTCTGGTGGCCATCCGGACGGCTGCAGTAATCGCCCAATAAGGAGACCAGCTCGGCATTGTGTACGACATCGATTGCTCCATCCTGATCAGCTGTCAAAGGATTGGGATTCGGTAACGGTGTGTGATAAAATTTCGCAAATGCATCTGCTGTATATATGTACGTTGATGTATGGCGGCCCTATCTCTTTATATATACTGTATGTGGGATAGGTATCGGCTGGAAAACCTTTTCCTTTTTGTATTAGGATTTCTCTCATTTCAAGACACTTTTCAAAACCTTTTCCTTTTTGTATTAGGAGTATTAGAGCAACTCCAAGGGAAAACACCAAATTTGGTGTTACACTACTCCAAATTTGTTGTTACACTAATTTAACACTATTTTTCTCTAACCCATAACACCAAATTTTACACTAAAAAGAATATTCCATTATATGCTAATTTAATGATATTATTTTATTACTTTATTCAATTTAAATTTTATGCATTAATGTAAATAAAATAAAATTACATAATTAAAATTTACCATAATGTTTTACATATTTATTTTTCTCCTATTATTTTTATGTATTTATAATATTTAATTGCATTCATCTCTAAGTTTGCAGTTTCAATTTGAAAACTATAACTTCAACGGTTTGAAATTTCCTCTTTTTTTTATTAGTATAATCGATATGGATTTGTCAACAATTATCAAGTAAGGAATATAGTTTAAAATACAATTTTTTTACTACACAAGTCTAATTTTAATTAATTAAAGTATTATAAAATTGATATAAAACATAAGCATTACAGAGCATTGGAATCTCAACAAGTTAGGAGATCATCAAAGGAAATGTCCACATGCAGGATTGAAACCAATAAAGATAACTCAAAATACAAACAAAATATTCAAATTCAATAATAAAATAATCTACGCCATATTTGGTGTGTCCAACAGTAAAACACTAAATTTGTTGATCTCCTATATATTCATTTCAGCAAATATGGTGCTCAATTTCCGTTGCATTGGAGTTGCCACATAAAATAGCGTTGCGCTATATAATAGCCAGTACACACATGATTTCTATATTTGGTGTTGGGTTGGAGATGCTCTTAGGGATATGGGTTGTTGATTTTAAATTCGATCCAAATTTATGGATCGAAATTCCAGTTTTACTACATTTATGGTCCCGTTTGGTTACGAGAATTTTGAGGAGCGTTTAACTTTTTTGGTTAAAGATGAGTAGTTGACTGGTCAATCAGCTCTTTCTAGTGTTTAGTGAGGAGTTTTCTAATTAGTTTTTTTGGTGAAACCTCTCGTTCCTGAAACGCTTGAAAGAGCAGCGTTTGTAAAAATTTAATCAAAAAATAATACAAAATAATTTTTTATCCTTATTCCTCACAAATATCTTTTTCTTAATTAATCAAATTCCTTTAAATTAATAATTGTGTATGTGCAATTCAAACGACAAAATTCAACACACATGTTTACATATTTGTGTCCGTACATTTTATAAGGTCTTTTACGATACTATTTTATTTTTGAAATATTAAAAATATTGGAATTAAAATGGTACACCGTAATATATACCGATATAAAAATTTGTAGTATTTAAATTCTAATTATAAATTTTAAATAAATGTAGTTACACTAATAAAGTAATACTAATTCAAATAACAAATATCATGAAAATAAATAAACATATAAGTGATAATAATTTTCGATAAACAAGTAACACACTACAAAAAATAATTAGTAATACGTTGTACTAATGTCTATTTCAGTCTTTTAACGTAATTAAACAGCTATCAGTTAATTGTGATTTGTCAAACACTCATATACAAAACGATAGTCAAACCGCTAGTCAAAACAGTTAATAGAATCTGCTAACCGCTAACAGCTAATAAAATCCGCTAATAGCTAACAGCTAAACGCTGATAGCCAAACGAGGCCTATATCTAACAATAATAATATTACATGCTCCCAGCAAAAGCTGCACAACTCACTATCGATTAATTTTAACATTCAAATTGAACTTAGTATTAGGCCCTGTTTGCTAGAGTTTATTTCTTACTGTTATGAACTGAACTAAAATAAGTTTAAATATATTTATCTGAACTGAAATAAATTTAAATTCATTGAACTGTAATAATTTTAAATATATTTAACTGAACTGAAATAATTTAAATATTTATCATATATCATTGTAATCTATAGTAAAAATGTAACTAATAATAAAAAAATTATTGAACTGAACTGAAATAAAGTTAAATATATTTATCTGAACTGAAAAAAATATAAATATATTTATCTGAACTGAAAAAAATTTAAATATACTGAATTGAACTGAAATAAAGTTAAATATATTTAATCGAACTGAACTAACTGAATTGAACTGATCTACAGAAAAGGTCTAGAAAACAAGGGCTTAGTAGTTAAATATTATCATATCTGATTTTATTGGATTCATTAAAACATTTATTTTCATAATATTAAAATTTCAACATTTATAATTACACATACATAATTATATTGATAGAAAATTGTTTGGTCAATCAAAATTTTTTTACTGGGACAAAGGAAGTAGTGAGAGCAAGTCCAACAGATACTACATAAGAGCATCTCTAATGCTACCCTCAATGTCAAAAAAATCAATTGTCATGTAAGATTGATGGTGAAAAAATGTAAAATTAATCTTCAATGCAAGCATCAATGTGAGGGTCAATCTTAAGTTTGACCATAAAAAACTCTCTCCCTTTTTCTCTTAAACCCTCTCAGCCGCCGCCGCTGTTCTTCCTCTTTTCCCTTTGATTTTCTTCCCCATCTTCCCATCATGGGAAGATGGAGAAGCAATGATTCTTCTTTTTATTGATCTACGGTGAAATAAGTGTGACTAATCCACAAAATAAGAGTTTCTTCGATTAAATCTTGATTTATATCGAAGTTTTTTTTCCGATCTGGTTATAAAGATCGTGTTTTTTTATTTGTTTTATTGTTCCCGATCCGATTGTACGGGTCGTGTTTCCGTTTCGTGATTTGGGGGTTTCAAGGTGCTTGCAGTTTGAAAAACCTAGATCGTGTTTTGGATCAAGTGGTGTTGCGGTTGTAGCAGATCCCTGATTGGCGCAGTAATTGATGCGGTAGTCGCTCTTCTCTGCCAAGCGGATGTGATTTTCACAGTTTCAAGATAATATCCCTGAGGGCGGTATTACATTTTTTATTGGATCTTTTAAGCTGTAATAGCAGACATAATTAGTCTGGTTGCCATGTAGTTCAGTTATTCTGTAATAGACTAGTTGAATTGGATGTCAATTCCACTCATTGTAATCGCTTCTGGGCGTTTCCCAGGACCTTGAATGAATTTTCTTCAAAAAAAAGAAATGTGAGGGTCAATCTTATGTGGAATATGAGGTGGATTGAAAACCTCAATTATACCCTCTATATATTGATGGTCACATTGAAGCCTTCGATTTGATTACTTTGCATATTTAGAACTATTTTCCTTTTTTCTCCAATTCCTAGTTGAATTTAAAACACTAATTTTGGTAGGAAAAATTTTACATGGTAATTGACACTCTTGCATTGGAGCACACAATTTTAGAGCATCTCCAATGCTACCTTCACTTTCAAAAATATCAATTGACATGTAGGATTGAGAGTGAGAAATTGCAAAAATCATCTCCAACCCAGACATCAATGTAGGGGTCAATCATAGGTGTCATATGATATGGATTGAAAGTGTCAATTACACCCTCAATATATTGATGCTCACTTTGAAGCCTTCAATATGACAATTTAACAAATATAGAGTTTTAATCATTACATCCTTCCATTTTTAAATTTGAAACATAAATGCAATATTTAATTTAATGATATTTTGTGACAATTTGATGGTTGCATTGGAGAACCAAACTCTAAAATGAAAACTTTCAATCCTACATTATATTGACACCCAATAAAATTTAAACATTTGACACCTATTTTTACTCTTGACCCTCTCACCATTGGAGATGCTCTTAAATTGGACATCAACCAAAATTTCAATGTCTATGTCACAGTGATGCCCAATTAAAACTTGATTGCTCTTGACACCCATAGCATTGGAGATGCTCTAAAAATCTCTATTTTGGAGATTTTTTTTTGATACTTTCTCCATAATTTTTTGACCATCTCCAACACCTACTATAATTTGGAGATCTTGCATTTGTTAACCCTTAACAATTCCTATACTATACACTGGGGGGTACATAGCGCATCGTACCCCAGACCCTAATTAATTATATTAATTACCTTTTATGTAGGAAGTAAATTATTTTCACAAATTTTACTATTTTTAACCATTAATAAAAAAACTGTCCCGAAACCGTCAACAAAATTTCAAATTATATATTTAATTCTGACATATTACACATATATCTATGCCAAATAGATTGTACATTTATAGATGTCAAATTACACATTTGACTATGTCAAATTGCACAATACATTTCAACAACATCTGTACTAAATGCACCAAATTCACTTATACCAAATTGCACATATAGTTATACAAGTTGCACATTTAACTATGCCAAATTGCACATTTACATGTGAAATTGCACAATTTTACTATACCAAATGTACATTATGGTCATCCAAATTGCACATATATCTATATCAAATTGCAGATTTAGTTATATCAAATTGCACAATACATGTCAAGCGGGAAATTAACCAATACCAAATTGTACATCAATACCAAAGTGTACATTTACCTAGGTAAAATTTCACAATACATTTTAACCAGTAAATTAACGTACATCAAAGTGTACATTTACATAAGTAAAACTACATCAAAGCGAATTAACGTACCCATAGTTATACCATTTTAACTCCCCAATAATAAAACTGCAACTACCCACGTGTATTTTGTTATTGATTTAGCCGTATCTGAAAAATGTGTCATTTAGTATATATTGATGTGCATTCTGAATGTATATATTGTGCAGTTTGATATAAGTGAGTGTGCATTTCAGTATATATGATGTTAGTGTGTTTATAAAAGTGGTTTGGGTGGATTTGGTAGGTGAATGTGCAATTGGTGCAATCTAGTATACAAAAATGTGCAGTTTAATATCGATATGTATGTAGACTGAATGTATGTATTGTGCAGTTTGAAATAAGTAATTGTGCAATTCAGAATGTGATTTTTGGTGGGATTGATTAGTGGATATGCAGTTGGGGCAATTTGGTATTATAAAATGTGTCGTTTTAAAAATGTGCAGTTTAATATAAATCGATGTGCATATGTAAACTGAATGTATATGTTGTTCACGGGAAAATAGAAAAACGTCATGTTTTGCGTGGTTTTAGGAGATAAAAATAGATTTACCTAAAAACTTAAAATAGATTTTGCAAGAAAGGGTCTGGGGTACGGTGCTCTACCTACCCCAGTGTACAGAATAAATTGCGAACCCTTAATAATAATAATATATTTTTTATTTTCTATATTTTTTTGTCCCGCAGAATACAACCGACGCCGCTTTTCCAACTTCATCAAATCTCCAAATCGCCAACTTCATTCGGATTCCCTTCCAAATTTCGCTGCTTTATCAAATCTCCAAATTCTTGTTACTAGGTGTTTTTTTTTTTACTTTCTGGAACTTCAGTTCCCGTTTCCTTGAATTCGGTCTGTAGCCCGTAGATCTCTCATGCCCAGTTGGATGTTGGTACTGATTGTTGGGATTTTTGGGCTGTTGGTTTTTTAAATTTTTTGCAGAGAAAGAATTTGGTACTGATGATTGGATCATGAATTATTTTTGTCCAGAATTAGTACTAGATAGTTTAAGATTGATCTGGCGTCACCAGCTCCGGGAAGGATCGTGGATCGAGGGGCCGGACAAAATCAATTAACGTCACCGATCCCGCCGTCATCTGGGTGGCGTCGGAAGGGGGCATCGGCAAATTCCGGTGACCAGGTGACTTTACTGAGGGAATTCGATGTGTAAGTAACAGAAATGTATAAAAGCTTCAATGAAAACACATTAATGGCGGAAGAAGTTTTCATTGAAGAAAATCCTCTAACTGCAAAATGTAGCAGTGAGTTCTTAAACCGATCTGTACAAGTTTGCATGTATTTATCATGCTCAGCCTAGATCAGTTAGAAAACGGTTACAAAAACTTATCTACTCAACTGAATCCACTTGGATCAGCTCTAAACCGTCTAACTGAATTTGGCGCCAAAAAACCGTTGGCTGCTGTCACCTTTGACTTCATAGTTGACCTTCCCAGCTGTGTTGTGACACCAGCTTCTGATTCATTCAGTTATTCATCACCCTCTTCTCAAGTTGGAAATAGGCAGAGTTAGCATTCCCAACTTGCTTAGGAAGAACTGAAACAGTGGTGGAGCCAAAGTCTTTGTGAAGAAATCTGCTACTTGTAGCTTGGTTGACACAAACTGGGGATTCAAGAAGCCAAGTAGATATTGGTTTCTGAAAACAGTCCAGCTCTATATGTTTTGTGCGTTCATGAAACACAGGGTTGGAAGTAATATATAAAGCTGCTTGATTGTCACACCATAAAGGGATAGGCTTAGGTACTGCAACCTTGAAATCAGTTAGAAGAAAAGCTAGCCATTGCAACTCTCTAGTGACTGCTGCCATAGCCCTGTACTCAGCCTCAGCTGAGCTACATGAAACTGTAGGTTGCTTCTTAGTCTTCCAAGAAACCAAGGAATTTCCAAGAAATACATAATAGTCTGTGAGTAACCTTCTTGTTTTGCATGTTGCCCAATCTGCATCTACAAAGCTTCTAATTCCAACTCCAGTATGAGAGGGATAGAATAAACCTCTGGTAGGACAGCCAGACAAATATATCAGTACATGAATGGCTGCCTTGAATTGAGCCTCTGTAGGAGCCTGAACAAACTGACTTAGATGTTGAACAGCATGACTTATGTCAGGTCTTGTAAAATTTAGATACAAGAGCTTCCCAATCAACCTTCTGTATGAGCTAGGATCAACCAAAAGTGTTGTTGTGTCTTCAGTGAACTGAGTTCCAGGAGGCAAAGGTGTTGAGACTTGCTTTGCATTCTGAATCCCAGCCTGTTGAAGTAGATCAACAATATACTTGTGTTGATGAAGGATAATCCCTGATTCATCCCTAGCTATTTCCAAACCAAGGAAGAATTTAGCATTTCCTAAATCCTTGATGGAAAACTCAGTGTGCAGATATTGTTTTACAGCTGAAATGTCTGCTTCAGAGCTTCCAGCAAGTAAAACATCATCCACATAAACCAACAAGGCCAGGAACTTGTTTGAATCATGAAGAGTGAACAAACATGGATCATATGGTGATTGACTGAAACCATACTTACAGAGAGCCTTTGAGAAAGTCTGATTCCATTGTCTGCTGGCCTGTTTCAAACCATATAAGGACCTTCTCAGCAAGCATTTATGCTGAGGTGAAGGCACTTTATAGCCTGGAGGTGGATGCATGTACACCACTTCTTCCAGTTTTCCATGCAAGAAGGCATTATTAACATCCAGCTGATGAAGGGATAGACCTCTAGAAGCAGCAACATCAAAGAAAACTCTCACAGTAACAGACTTTGCCACAGGAGAAAAAACCTCATTATAGTCCTCCCCTTGCTTTTGAGTGTATCCCTTAGCCACCAACCTGGCCTTATGTCTTTCAACTGAGCCATCATAGTTAAATTTCACCTTAAGAACCCATCTGCAGCCCACCGCTTTTTTATTCTTTGGAGGAACCACCAAATCCCAAGTGTGATTTGCTTCAAGAGCTCCCAACTCCTTCTGCATAGCAAGTATCCATTCTGCTTTGGTGCATGCTTGACTATAGGACTGAGGTTCTTGAGTGTCCAGAACATTTCCAAGGAACTGATCAGGAAAATTACTGAAGACTTGATGAGAGACAAAATCTTGAAGCCATGCTGGTTTTTGTCTAATCCTGAGAGGAAGTGGATGAGAAATATCCTCATGAACAGACTCAACAGGATGGAAAGAAGCTTGATCACTGGAAGAAACCATGTCACCATGATCTGAAACAGAAGGGATTGAGACTTCTGGTATAATCACCTCCTCATCCACAAGAGGAGAAGACTGGACTGATGTATCCAGCTGAGTTGACTGAGATGTTCCAAAAGGAAAACTTGATTCATAGAAAACAACATCCCTGGAACTGAAAATTTTATGTTCAGAGAGATCATAGAGTCTATAAGCCTTTTGACCATAAGCATATCCAACCATGATACATTTCTTAGCTCTAGGATCAAATTTTGATTTTCCTGGAGTAAGATTTGCAGCAAACACCAGGCATCCAAACACTCTTAAGTGTTGAAGGTCAAGAGGCCTTTGAAATAAAATTTCAAAAGGTGTTTTCCAAGAAATGACAGAAGAAGGTAACCTGTTCAGCAAATAAGTTGCTGTAAGAACAGCTTCACCCCAAAATTTTGTAGGCATATGACTCTGAAACAGCAAAGCTCTTGCAAGCTGAAGAATATGTTGATGCTTTCTTTCCACTATTCCATTTTGTTGAGGAGTATATGCACAACTGGTCTGATGGAGAATTCCTGATTCAGAGAGAAAAACCTGGAAATTAGAGTTCTTGAACTCAGTTCCATTATCTGACCTAACTGTTTTAATGGAGGCTCCAAAATGGTTGTGTATCATCTTGGCAAAATCCTTGAAAATAGAGAAAACTTCAGTCTTAGAGGCCATAAGATAAGTCCATGTGCATCTGGAATGATCATCTTATTCACAAACAGAAGATTAAACTGAAATCCAGGAACATGCAGACAGTCAGACAAGTGTATCTCAGAAGCAAGTTCAGCTGTGCCTATATTTTTAACACATTTGATTGAACCATCTGGAAGATAAACTGGTATATAATCTCTTTGTTCCTTATAGCAAGTCAAACTGCTTTCATGTGCACACATATGAACAGAAGCACCAGAGTCTATAATCCAAGCATTTGCAAAACTAGAATCAAGAGAACTGAGAGCATGACAGACAGTTGTACCTGAGAAATCATCCAGGTGAGCAAAATTGATCATTGCTCCATCCTCATCAGCTTTTCCTTTCCTTTTGATCATTCTTGCAATCTCCTGCTGGACCAGAGCTCTTATGTCTAGCCCTTCCAACACAGACTGTGAGGAGGAAGTGTTTCCATCAGTAGAAACTTCAGCCTGATGAGCAAAATTCCTCTGATTAGGCATCTTCCTTGATCTTTTCCACCAATCTGGAAATCCATAGATGTGATAACATGTGTCCTTGCTGTGTCCTTCACCTCCACAGTGATCACATTACAAGTCCTTCTTGCTTCCAGTCACAGGCACTTTCTTCTTAGTAGCAGACTTGTTTGCTCCAGCAATCACAGGTTGACTCAGGAAGGCTGTTTGGTTAACAGGCTCCACAGATTGAGCATGGTTATTTTTCTTCCTCTCTATTTGCATCATCATAGAGAAAACCTTATCAACATGTGGAAAAGGATCCATGACAAGAACCTGATCCTTCATAGCTTCAAAACGATCATTCAGTCCCATCATGAACTGTAATACTCTTGTTCTATTTTCTCTATCTGAACTTTTCTTCACAGAACCACAAGTACAACCACACACACATGAAGACACATGAGATATACTTGCATACTCATCCCAAAGCTTTGTCACGTTTGTGTAATACATTGGAAGAGATGTATTACCTTGCTTCATGTTGACTATATCTGTGAGCAATTCTCCAAAGTTCCACTGGCATCACCAAAACGTTCATGAATCTGCTTCCAGATCTCTGCAGCACTTCCAGAATACATGAATCCATCAGCAAGCTCCTTCGAGATCGAATTCAAAATCCAGGAAGTCACCATCATGTCTACATCTGTCCACTGCTCAAAATCTTCTGCATCCTCTTCAGGTTTGGGATAAAAACCTGCAACGAACTTGTACTTCTTCTTCGCACCGAGAGCAAATCGCATCGCGCGGCTCCAGTTGTGGAAAGTATGCTCGGTCAGCTTGTCTGACACTAGTTGCAGACCCGACGAATCATTCGGATGAAGATACAACATCTTCTGCTTTTCCGATGCAGTCCCTCGCTTCGCTCCATTCGCGCCTCCTCTGAAATTGTCACCACCGTGCACGGAGTTCTCCTCATTATCGCTGTGACCTTCTGCCATTGCGAGGAGGCTTCAAAAGTGACGAAGATGATGATCAGATGGAACCGCGAGGACGAGGAACGTATAGAGAGTGGAACCGATCAAAAACAGGTCGGGAAAGAGACATGCTCTGATACCATAACAGAAATGTATAAAAGCTTCAATGAAAACACATTAATGGCGGAAGAAGTTTTCATTGAAGAAAATCCTCTAACTGCAAAATGTAGCAGTGAGTTCTTAAACCGATCTGTACAAGCTTGCATGTATTTATCATGCTCAACCTAGATCAGTTAGAAAACGGTTACAAAAACTTATCTACTCAACTGAATCCACTTGGATCAGCTCTAAACCGTCTAACTGAATTTGGCGCCAAAAAACCGTTGGCTGCTGTCACCTTTGACTTCAGAGTTGACCTTCCCAGCTGTGTTGTGACACCAGCTTCTGATTCATTCAGTTATTCATCAGTAAGTCTTCTACATAAACTCCCTCTTCTATCTCAATCTTCCCGGTTCCCTGCTTTTCCCCTGCCGTGGTTCGATTTCCGTTCATTCATTTTGTTTCCTGTAATCCGTTGTTCATTCCGTTATTTCTGTCTACTTGATTGCTCCGTATTCTTTGCCATACCAAGCTTATTTTACAGCGCCCACCAACTCTTAAGACTTTTAATGCTAATTTCTTGCTAGACTTGCTTTATTCATCACTTCATTCTGTATAAATAACCGTGTGAGTATTCATAGAGTCAATCATCATCATCAATACCCGCGGGCCAGGACGGGTCAGCTATTTTTGGCCCAAATTGGCCCGAATTTTCGGGTCTAGCGGGACGGGTCAGGACGGGGCGGGTCTTCCAAGTTTCGGGCCGGGACGAGTCGGGACACGGGTCGAGATAGTTAATACCCATTTTGGCCCGAAAAACCTTAATTCTCCCACTCGTTCAAGATTTCATCAGTCCGATGTTAGTTTTCCAAATCCTTTCCGGCAATTAGAGGGCTTCGCTGATCTCGTTTAACCTCGTTCAACCTTGAAACCCTCTGGGCTTCACCGATTTTTCCGATTTCGTTCAACCTCGTTCAATCCTCTGGGCTTCGCCGATTTCTCCGATTTCGTTCAACCCTCTGGGCTTCGCCGATTTCGTTGATCATCTGGGTCTAGGTTTGTTCGATGATTTCTGAAATCCAGGTCACTGATTGTTCTTCCTTCCATATTCTTCATATTTCGTTTGAGACTCTTTATATTCTGTATTTTGTAATGATTTATTAAGCAGATAAAGCTTTCTGTTGATGTCCAGACCACAATCTGTGTCTTAATCCCACACACACATCGTGTGCAGTGAGCACTATATTGAACTGGCCCTTGTAGAGATGTTGCACTATATTTTGTAGTGATTGTAAGAGTTGGGATTTTTTTTGGTTTTGAAGACCTAGGTAGCACCGAAACGTATCCGGGTACGGGTACGGGTACGGGTACGGGAAACGTCAAATCTAAAATTTCAGGATACGGGTACGTCGGGGAAACGTCAATAAAATATATTAAAATTAAAATTATATATAACAAATTAATAATTAACTACACTAATATATTAAAAAGACAATCATGAAAAACTAGTAAATATAAAATACATAAGAGCATAATTCAAACTTCAATATATTAGACTAATTATTAATTAACCCATAAATATTCCCCCAATAAATTAATAAATACAACAACCAAAATATCCAAATCTATATATAGCTAAATTCATAATCATGTGCTCATCTAAAAGAATATGACATAAAAAATATATACCCATACCATATATACATAATTAGACTAATTAACCCATAAGTATTCCTCAATAAATCAATAAATACAAGAACAAAAAAATCCAAAACAAAAATAAAAAGAAAAGGCGAACTGGCGAACTGGCGAAGCCCGGTTCTGGACTGCGGCGAGTGCGACAAAGAGTCAAAGACAAAAACTTACCTGAAAGATTACCGATCCGCCGGGCGGGGAGATCGGTTGTCGGCGGCGGAGATCGGCGAGCGGAAGAGAGGACTGATATTTTCGGCTATCAGGTTGGTCTGCTTTTGCCTTTTGGGGTTAATCTGATTTTGGGGGAATTTGTTTTCTGTTTTAAATATGAAATCCGACCCGTACCCCGTTTCCCCATTCGTTAGCGAAACGTTTCGGAAACGGATTTTAGGCGTTTCCCCGGCGTTTCCCCCCGTTTCCGTTTCCGGTACGGGTACGAAACGGGGTACGTGACCTTAGGCACGTTTCCATGCTTCGGAGTTGAATGGGACCTTAGTTTGGATTAGGTGATAAAATAAGAATGAATCTAAATTGATCTATGTAACTGGTTGTATAGAATGGTAATAAGAAGACTGTTTCAGTAAATTAGTGTGGAAATTGCAAATGACAAATATTCCGTAGTTCCTAAATGTTCAAAGAAATTAGTGATATAGCTGCAGTGATCTTCTTTGTGTAGAACTGTGTTCCTGGCCTTGTTGCTGTTGGATCAGCAAATGAATGAAAAGTGTGAATTCGTTTGATTGAATTGTACTTGATGTATCCTTGAAGTTTTGTTTGTTAAATAGTTGTCATGATCATGAATCCTTTGTTCGATTTGGGAGAATGTTTGGAATGTGAACTTGAATGCGAACTTGAACTTGAATGTTTGGAATAATCCTGGTTATTTATGCATTAGATATATATGTGCTAACAGTGGCTCCTCATTCTTTTTAATATATAATTGGCTTGATCAGATGGATGATTCTGCTTTTTAATCTAATTTATGAAGAATATTTGCACTAGTTTAGATAAAATGCAATATCGTAATCATTGTATGTTTAAAATCATGATATTATATTGATGTGGTGGTTAGCAGCTTTGGTATGTCCAAATGCACAGCCCTAATCATCATGCTATTGGTGATCAAGGTTCAATGTTTACTATGTCCAACATTTTACATGTCTGATAGCAGTGTTGCACAGTTGGCTCGCATTGTGGTGAGAAAGAACACACTTCCTGATATATAGTAGGTAAAATTCTGTTGCATTCTATGTGATGGTGGTAGATTAGTATTTTGATAACTGCACCATAGACGTTGACACTTTTGGGATGTTTTTGTTTGTTCGTGAGCTGTAACCATGGATTCGAGAAGTAAGAATTTTCTATTTCATGTGTGAAATTCAGTGTGTCATTTATGTGTTTCTGATGTCAGGTTTAAATAATGGTGAAAGTATGTGTGCTTTTTTAGTACTGAACTTCTCTTTTCCTTTTGATATATTTTTGCGAATAGATGGAACTTGGAAGGAGGACTTTTGTAGAGCTCAGATTTATTCAATATCCAGATTTTATGTATTTGTTAGTTAATTTCCACTCCGAGTCCAAGTACTTTAGGGACTTAATATACAGAAACTATAGTGTCATTCGATTTCAAAATGTTGTATATGCATCTCCAGTGTAGTTCATTTCTTGAAATGCATTACGTCTGCCAAATATATACTCATGGTTATTATACGAATCTGGACTGACATACAGATTAATATATTTGGCTACATTTCACTTTTTGTTTGGGAATTGCTGAATCTCAGAAGTTCTTCAAGATTCTACTTTGAATTTTATGTGTATTTTTGAAGGATAAAAAAATGGCAACATTTTCAGAAAGTTGCTACAAATAGTTGTATGATACTAGCATGCAAAAGACATGAATGAAGATTTGTATATTTTATTCTCTAAATAGTTTATTTCAAGGCATGATATTTTGATATCCTTTCTGGTTGTTGGTGACATTATATTTTGAAGTGCATATACATGTTTCACTTTTCTTTCTTTTTTTTGAACAAAAAGTTACAATATTCATTTCTTAAATTCAGGGATTTAACATCTAAATAAACCTGCCACAGCACTAGGTTCTACCTAATTAATATGCCTCCTGAAGCAAACATTAATCAACCAAGAACTCCTGATCATCAATGACCTGACTTTGAATAGTCCACAATATATGTAATTTTAGTTGCTTTTCTTTTCTTTTCTTTATGAATATATAACTTTGTGCAGTGAGCTAAAACATGAGAACAGCTTCTTCTAATTTAATCGAAAAAGAAATCTTTATGGTCTAAAAGTTTGGACGAGCCTAGATGGTACTGAAATATCTGCTTCATAATATTTGCCTAATGTTGTTTCACATTTTTTTTGTCTCAGTCATCGTGATACGGAATTTTAGCTTCTGCTACAAGCTGGAATGAGTAAATTATTTATTTATATTTTACATTACATAGAAAATGAGTGTGAATACCCTTTCAATTTCCTCTCTTATGACTGTGTTATTGTGCATGTAGGCGCATATATTTTTCCTAGAGAACAAGCACTGTGGTGAGGACTGAAAGAAGAGTGAGCAGGTGTGTTCTGCTACTAGTACAAGCTTTTCTTTATACTAGAAACTGCTTACAGTGAGTAAATTATTGTATATATTTTGCATCACATAGAAAATGGGTGTGAATGCCCTTTCAAATTTCTCTCTTATTGTGTATCTAGGCACATATATTTTTCCTACAAAACCAACATTATGTTGGTGAAAGATTGAAAGAACAGTGAGAAGTTGTGTTCTACTACTGAATTGAGCTTATTGAATGCAGAATTTTCTTTAAGACCCTAACTCATAAGTCTCCTATACATGCCTCAGCTACTGTAACTGTCACCTTGCAAAAAGATTGAACATTTGCATAATCACAAACAACCAATAAAATAGAGAGTAAAAGACGAATTTTAATAATTTCCAACATACCATCTGGTGAATCCATATGTATCCATCAGATTTTGTGAGTTCATACTTATTTGATGGATGAAGAAGAACATAACAGAAAGATTTCGAAAATAGATAGCTAAATTTACTACCTCCGTAGGCTTTCAGTTGCAGAATTAGGCTCAGAACCAATTGGTTGTGTTATGTTTTACTTCAGATTTGAAGCACAGAAAAGAAATGTCCCAATTTGTTTAGGGGGTTACTATTTGTAGGACCAAATTACTACTGCAGGACCATATTTCACTTGATCAGACGTATTTTTTCCCAATTCAAAATACAATATCTGTTATCTTAGTGCGTCAAATGTACATTTGAATTGGGCAAAACTAATTGGGGGAAAATGCGTCTGATCAAGTGAAATATGGTCTTGCAGTAGTAATTTGGTCCTGCAAATAGAAGTTCCCTTTGTTTACTGCAGGATGTGGAACGAGAATAACTTGGTGTATGACAGAGATTACGTTACATTAGAAAGAAGATGAAATTCCAGTTAGGAGAAGAAATTTCGTCACTATTATAGTAGTATAAGAATGGTTTCATGATTACTTATATTAGTTAGTTACACGAGCATGTATTAACCTCGGAATTATTTAACTTTTTCAGTTCCGGCCTCCTTTGTGTATTATTGTTCGTATAAATATTTCTAACGGAATAATCTTTTAGAGACGGTAAGTAATATTTTTATTTAGCAAATTTTTTATTGGATACGGGCTAAATTCGTGCGGTGCACCTACATAGTAATATATAAAGGCTATAGCTGAAACTTGAATGTGAATGGGTAATAGTTTCTGGGATGTGTTCGTTGATTTTGTCAGGATCTCAATTAATCCTTGTAACTGTAGCTGATCATGACAGATTTGAGATCCCGTTTTTCCGCGAAGCCCATTGGGCGGAAAACGTAATCCGTTAGATCTGTTAATTGTGCGTCCATTTCTGGCTGTTACTTGACTTGTCTTTTATTCCCTTGGTTAAAATTGATTACACAAGGTTTAAAAATTGCTACTTATATTCTTTAACATAATAAAAAAAACAACGGATTGTAACTTTGTAAGGATGCCTTTCTGTTAATTGTGATCGACTATGAATTGAAAAAACTAACCCGAAAACCCAAAAAAAAAAAAAACAATTAATCAGAATTCACTCAAAAAACCAATTCAATTGCTCGATTTCATATTTTACCCGAAAGGGTTTGAAAATGAGTACCACGGGCTGGCTGTTGGGTTAGGAAAAGGAAAAACTGTTTGGACTTGCACTTTAAGGAAGTTAAAATTACAAAAATACCCATACAACTCTTGTTATAGATTAGAGAATCATTAATATAGTATTGGTCTAGGAGATAATATGAATTTTGGAAAAGGTACTTGTGCTATGTTAATAAGAACAATGTTTAGAAGTCTTCATAGAAGTTACCAATTATCCTTTTGTTATACTTTATCAACCACTTTTCAATCTTTTGATATGTTTTTGGATTTTATTGTAGTGGTTTACGAGATTTTGACGATACTCAATTACAGTTACTGTGAGATCTTGATACTCAGGTGTGTTTTGTGATTGTTTCTTATATTATTGTTCTCTAAGCCACTACATAGAAGTTACCAATTATCCTTTTGTCTGGTTATACTTTATCCGCCATTTTTCAATCTTTTGATATGTTTTTGGATTTTATTACAGTGGTTTAGGAGATTTTGACGATACTCAGTTACAGTTACTGTGAAATCTTGATACTCAGGTGTGTTTTGCGATTGTTTCTTATATTATTATTCTCTAAGCCTGGTCTCAATGTCAATGCCAATGTCAATGTTGAAAAACTGTTGGTGGTTGCTATAATGGCTAAATCTACCACATCAGTCCACCCAAAGGTCTTTACAACAATGGAAAGAATGAGTGGATGTTGGGCGGGCCTGATGCCCTGACCACTAGTGATTGATGTTTAGAATTTGCTGTTTTAGGGTAGATTTTCTTTTGTTACATGATACATTGTAAATTAATAGATTTTGTAGGGTAGCTTGTAAATAAGGATTATTATGGACTGAATTGCAATATAATCATGGTAGTTAAAGCATATGTCGTGGCGGTGATGCACCAGGTCAATATTTTAAATTTGCACCAAAAAGGTACCCAATTTTTCATTATTGGTCCAAAATGATACACGCGACCTGCAATAGCAGGTTTTAAATAAGTCAACACATAATCAAAGATTAATGGATCAATTCTTATAATATTAAATTCCAAAGTAAACTTAGGCCCTGTTTACCAGAGTTTATCTGTAGATCAATTCAGTTCAGTTCAATTCAGTCCAGTTCAGTGAAAATACAATTTGATGAAATTCAGGTTGATTCAGTCATACTGATTCCATTTTTCAATACATCAATTTTCACTTCAGTTCAATTCAGTACAACAAAAAATAAGCTCTAGTAAACATGACCTTACTAGACTAAATTTTTTTGTAGTACTATAAAATATCTTGAAAAATTAATTTTTACATTTAAGAAAAAGAAAACATCTAACTCTTTACCCTTATATTTTGTGAACGTTTTTTTTCCAGACTATAATATGTCGGGTTTTGCGTTATTTGGTTGCATGTTTAACACTTGCCAAATGTTTACTAGCTCAAGGGATATTAAAAATCTAAATTATTTTATCGGACACCTACTTTTATTCCAAATCATGTGAATTCAAATATCTAAAATTGTTAAAATGACCAAAATACCGTTAAAAGGGAAGTAAATATTGTCATGTGTGAATCACATGTCAAAATATTACGTGAAAACTAATAACATTTGAATTGTGGTTTAAAATAGTACTTACAAAGTATTATGATAATTATTGTAAGGTGTAAATAATAATTTTGAAAAATATATTATATTACGAAAAAGAAATTAGTTGCATGAACTCTTTGGTGCAAATTTTTTAAAAAAGTATAAAAGTGTGAATTTTAAGTAAAACTGGGTACCATTTTGGGCATTTTCTCTTTTTTTATGGATTTGAGTTTTACATTGTAGTTTATGATTTTTATATTTATTTTGATGCCCTTGCTACAATTTATATGCATTGAAAACATAATTTTTAAATACATATAAAAAAGAGTAATTCTCCTGTGCGGCAAGTCAAAATAAGGAAAATTTCATTGATGTCACCTCATCATAACTCACTACCACCTCATCAAATCTCGACGCCACATCATCAAACATCGGTGCCAGTTCATCAAACATGTCACCTCATCAAAATCTTTGTGTCCGTTCATCAAAACCTCACCAAAACAGTGTTGAATTGGTCATGCCTCTTGGGTGAGACAACCTCACCCAAGAATTTGTCTATAAAAAATATAAATACATAACCCACTTATAATCAAATTTATCATAATATCTTCTTTTCGTCTTCTAACATTTCATCAACTTATGACTTATATTAATTTTGGTGCTGGATTTAACTCAACTAAATGAGCTTGACTGATGTGAGCTGAACTAAAATAAGTGCAATAAAATTAATTAAAATTCTATCGTATAAATATTAATTGCATTAAATGGATACAAATTGAATAATTAGTGATATTGAACCAAATGAAACTCAACTAATATTAAAAATGAGATAAAATTGAAAGAAATGAATTTACTTGAAATGTAATGAGTTGAAATTGAAAGAGATGAATTTACTTGAAATGGAATGAGTTGAAATTGAAAGGGACGAGGATAATATCATCTCTTTTTCTCTCCGTGTAGTGTGTGCGATTATCACACATTAGTGGTGCGATTTGTCCACTATTCATTTTTCAGTTACTCTTACTCCACGCGCTACGCTTTTTCCCCCAAATTAGACCGTTCTTCCCTATAACGGTCTGATAACGGTTACAATTCAGCCGCGCCATGGCGGCTCCTCCGCTCCAACGCGGAGGATATGGTCCTAACAGAACCTTTGCACAAGTTTTAGACAACCGACCACCACCACTGCAATCTGCTCTCCCGTCAAACCCGGAAATCACTCCAAAAACGCTCTACAAGGGAGAAATAGCCTGTCTTGTCAATCGGAAGGATGCAGAAAAACTTGCCTCTCACTATCAAAACGCTCTGGTGGGTAAGTTTGTCAGAGGTAAACCACCTATGGAAGTCTTGCAGGGGGCTTTCAAATCTGTGGATTTCAAGGGGAAGTACCAAATAGGATCAATCGATTTCAGGCATGTGCTAATCAGATTCGAACTGAAAGAGGATTATCAGCGCTTCTGGCTTAAAGGGAACTGGATCTTCAGTGGAGTTCCCATGAAGGTTCTGAAGTGGACCATTGACTTCTCACCGGAGGCAGAATCCTCGATTGTACCGGTGTGGGTGAGTATTCCTAAAGTTCCAGTGTTTTTTTATAACATACCTATGATAGAATCCATGGGCAACCAGATTGGCAAGTTCATTAAAATGGATCTAGCTACCTCCACTCTGTCTAGGCCTTCTATTATTAAGTTTTGTGTAGAAGTGGACATTAGGCAGAAACTACCCTCATATATCAGGGTTGGCATTGAAGAAGATGGTATTGAATATGGGGTAGTCAAATTGCCTATAGAATTTGAGAACTTACCATACTACTGCTCACACTGTAAATGTACTGGTCATATGGAGGATAGTTGCATTTATCTGCATCCTGAGCTCAAAAAGCCTAAATATCGTCCAGCTGAGGTAGTTAATGATGGAGGGTATAAAAATGACCAGAACCTTGGTGGAGAGGAGCAGGTAATTATCCAGGATGATGCTGGTCCCTCTGGTGTTAAAACTCAGGTTCTTCAAGGTCAAGAAAAGCAAATGAATACTCAGGGCCAAAGGTATAGGAAGAATCATAAAGTTCAGAAGGTGTATGTTCCAAAGACAATCCAGCCTGTCATATCTCAACCTCTCCTGTCTACTATGCTTCCATTTCTCTTCAATAAGGCCTCTGGAAGTGAGGAAAACCCGGAATGTCCACAAAATCCTCTTGCTCAAAATACAGTGAGTCATGCTAAAGAGCCCTTAACTGCCTCAGTTGTAGAACCTTTGACTGTGAATTCATCACCAGAGGTCTCTATATATGGTTCACCACAGCACTTACCACAGTCTATGTCCTCTTCTCCTGAGATCACTCCAGCGCCCCAGAAGGTTCCTGGAAAAATTCCTTCTTATTCTGATCCAAACAGAAAAGGGAAGGCTAAAGCTAAAGATGATCAATTTTCTGAACCTAAGCAGAGTAAGCATTTCTCTCCTTTCAATACTCTTTCTGCTGCTAAAAAATTCTTTCTATCTCAGCAGAAAAGATATCAAAATAGGTTTCATGTGTTGGCCATAGAAGGAAATGATACTGAGGAAAATGTTGAGGATTCTTCTAAGGATTTTCAGTTGCAAATTGATGAGGTAAGTACTCAGGTAAGCTCTTCCCAAATGAGTACTGATAATTCTCTAGGCACTGGTCATAAACAAACTAAGTCTAGGAAAAATCAAAAAGTTTCTAAATCTAAAAATGATTCTTATGTAACTCAGTTAAATAAGATCATGACTAGATCAAAAAGCTCAAATGAAGTTTCCTTATGAATCACACCAATAAATTTTTGGTTTGGAACATTAGGTGTATGGAAACTTCACTAGATAGATTATCCAATCTTATAAATAGACACAATCTTGATCTTATCTGCATCATTGAACCCATGCATGACAATTCTAAGTGTGATTATTATAGATTACTTTTCCACTTTGATAATTGCATGTATGGCTGTTCAGGTCAAATCTGGTTGTTTTGGTCCTCTAATTTAACTGTTTCACTGGTTCAGGATCACATGCAATTCCTTCATGTTAATATTAACTGTTTGTCTCTTAATAATGACATGGATGCTTTTTTTGTATATGGGCTTAGAACTAGAGCTGGTAGGAAAAACTTGTGGTCCTCTCTGCTTTCTTTTAACCACAATGCCTCACTTTTGATTGGTGATTTTAATGCCACAAAATCAGTATCTGAGTATAAAGGTCCCTCTACCCCCAAATTGGGCAGTATTGCTGACTTTAATGACTTTATTAATGCTGTGGCTTTAGAGGAGATTAATACTGTGGGAAACCTGTTTACCTGGAGTAATAATAGACTCAGAAATCCCACTAGACAGAGATTGGATAGGGGACTTTGTACTTCACTGTGGAGTTCAAAGTTTCCTTTCTCCTCCATTCAAAATATGAACAGAGCTACTTCTGATCATAGTCCACTCCTGCTTAATATAGGTAGTCTTGTTTCTTCTGCACCTAGACCTTTTAGGTTTTTAAACACATGGTACAAAAGGCCTGAATTCCATTCTGTCATTGATAACAACTGGAATATGCCACTCCATGAATCAGGTATGCTTGGTTTCTACCTTAAATTAATAAGGTTGAAAAAAGAGCTAAAAACCTGGAACAGAGAACAATTTGGCAATATTCATGCTAATGTTGAGAAGGCTGAAAAAGAGCTTGAGGTTCAGGAAATTTCCTATGATCTTAATAACTCTTCTGAAGAACTTCTTAAACTAAAACATGCTAAAGCCAAACTCACTAGAGCTGTTTATGAGCAAAAACATTTTTGGAAACAAAAATCTAGAATAAAATGGCTTAAAGAAGGTGACAATAATACAAAATTTTTCCATAATTCTGTTAAGGAAAGGAGAAATAAGCTCAACATCACTAAGGTTAAAAGTGTTGATGGTCAATGGCTAGAAGATATTGATGAAATTGAGAATGAAGCCATTCAATACTATCAAACACTCCTCACTGATGACAGTGATCAGGACAGTGACTACTTTCAGTCTCACTTCCTTAGTAAAATTCCAAAGCTCATCTCAAGTGAGGACAATTTGACCCTTTTGAACCCAGTCACTCTTCCTGAACTAAAGGATATTGTTTTTTCTTTAAATAAAAACAGTAGCCCTGGTCCAGATGGCTTCACAGCAAAAATTTTCATTAAATCATGGGAAACTATTTCTTCTGATTTACTCTCAGCAGTGTTAGATTTCCAAGCAGGGAAAGTAATTCCAAGAGGCATTGCTAGCACTTGGATTACTGTGATTCCCAAAAAAGAGACTCCAATCTCTTTTGATGACTTTAGGCCAATTAGTCTCTCAAATGTGCTAAATAAAATCTGTTCTAAACTATTAATGGAGAGATTAAAGCCTCTTATGTCTAAAATTATCTCTCCTCACCAATCTGCATTCATGAAAGATAGAGACATTTCAGATAATGTCATCTATCTTCAAGAAATGGTTAGATTCTTAGATAGGAAAAGCAGAGAGCCAAATTGTATTATTAAACTGGATTTAACTAAAGCATTTGATAGGGTTAAGTGGAGATTTTTGCAGGCTGTTCTTCAAAAATTTGGATTTCATTCCCCTTTCTCCTTTCCTCTTTAACATTTTCTCTGAAGCTTTCACTAGAAGCTTAATATTTGCTTTTGAAACTGGAAAAATGCAATATTTTGACCTTCCAGTTAATGCTCTGAAAGTCTCACATTTAAGTTATGCTGATGATACAGTTGTTTTCCTCAATGCTAGTAAACTAACTTTGTTGAGATTTAAGGCCTTTTTGGTTAAATTTGAGGAAGTCACTGGTCAAAAGATTAACTACAATAAAAGTGATATTTTCATGAGTAAGCATGCCTCTTCTACATCTGTATGTTGTATTAAGAGAAGTTTAGAAATGAAAATTGGTAGTTTTCCCTTTAAATATCTTGGGGTTCCTATCTTCAAAGGGAAAGCTCTTAATGCACACTTTATGCCCCTTCTTGAGTCTATTGATCATAAACTTAAGAACTGGAAAAATATTTGGCTTTCAACTGGGGGGAAAATTATTTTGATTAACTCATGCATCTATGCTTTGCCACAACATATATGGTCTGTGTGTGTACCACCTAAACAGATTATTAAGAAAATAGAAAGAAAGCTGAGCATTTTCTTTTGGGGTGAAACTGACCCCAAACCAAAGAAATCATGGAAGAAATGGGATGAGTTTCCCTACTTCCCAAAATGGTTTAGGTTTTAGATCAATTCATACCATTATAGAAACATGCTCTTCTAAACTCTGGTGGAAATATCAACAGGCTGAGGCTATGTGGACTCATTTTATGGCCTCTCTTCCTAAATCTTACCAATCCTCTCCAAATTGGAAAAGGATATGTAAGATTAGTGCTTGGGCTGAATCAAATTGTAGGGTAATAACTGGAAAGGGAGATTGTAATTTCTGGTTATCCAATTGGTTAGATACTGGTCCACTGATAGACCAATGTGATGCATCTCACACTAATATTCCTTTGGATATCACTGTTGCATCATTTATAACTGATAAGAATCTATATATGCAACAGTTATCCTCTCTTCTCCCATCTAATACTCTTTCTCTTTTGCAGGAAGCTCAACTATATTCTCACAGAGATGATCTACTGATCTGGAAGCCTAACATTACAGGAAATTTCACCTTCAAATCTTCCTATCTAAGGCTAAGGGAATTAAGGGGTAATATCTCTTCCATTCATCACTTATGGAATCCTAGACTGCAAAAGAAAATCTCTGTTTTTATGTGGAAAATGATAAACTCCTTCCTACCTTTTGATAATATTCTCAAAAAACTGCATTTCCATATGCCATCTAAATGTTTTCTTTGTTGTAATGAAGATTCACTTGACCATTATTTTAATTCATGTGAGTTTTCACTACAAATCTGGAAAATTATACATGCATTCATGGGTATATCTGACAGGAATTTTCCATCTATATGGGAAAGGCTTTCTTTTTATCTTACATACAATGGTTTGAGTGCATTGCATAATATGATTATCAGACTGTCTCCTTCTGTTACTTGTTGGATCTTGTGGAAAACTAGAAACAGGTGGCTTTTTGAAAATATCCCTGCCAATTCATCCTATGTTTTAAATCAGATCAGGGACCTAATTTTTCATAGTTTCTCCACAAAACCATACTATATTTTCTCTGGTATTGACTCAGAAATTGCTAAACATAGCTTTCTACCTCTTAGTAAAAGACCACCAAAGCCAAAAATATTCAAAATTGCATGGGTTAAGCCTATTTCTGGTCTGAAACTGAATGTTGATGCTTCCTGGTCTTCCTCTACTTTAACTGCTGGTATATGTTTTCTCATTAGAGACAGTAGAGGTGGCTTTGTTTCTGCCATTGGTAGATACATCTCGGCTGATTCACCAATAGAGGCAGAAATGAAGGCTATACAACTTGCAGTTAATTATGCTATTGGTAGTTCTGAGTCAATAATCATAGAGTCTGATTGTTTAAATGCCATTACATCCATTCTTAGTCCTGCCACTGCCCAATGGAAGTTGTTCCAGTTAGCAGATACAATTCACCAATTATCTTCTCACTTTACATTGGTCCATATTCTTAGAGAAGGAAATGTGTCTGCTGATGCAATTGCCAAACTGTGTTTTCAAAAAAAGCAGGATATGTCTTTTACACTAAGATCTTTACCTGATAGGATCCAAGGATTAATTAGACTTGATCAAATGGCTACACCTTCCCTGAGAATATCCAGATTGGATGCTACTAATGTCTGATTTTGTTTCAGGTAGAAATTGGAGGTGTTTAATCACCTCCTACACTGCACCATCACAGTTTTCACTCTCTGGTCCTTCTTGGAGTAAGGAGAAATCCATCACTGAACAGCACTTTAATTCTGGTGCCTTCTTCTAGACTCAGCTTTCTGTGGTAATTTGGAATTGATCCATAGGCTGCCTTGTGTCTGAGTTGCCTTGTGCTTCTGATTCACTAATAAGCAAGTGGATTTTACCCCTAATTTCCCAGAGACCTGAACTTTTTGATGAGTCCTGGTGACTTCTTCATGTATAGAATGAGTTGAATTAGTGTTAATAGTTAGTCTAACTCATTCTTTTTGGAAGCTAAGCTTAGCTTCTTGTAGAATCTCTTTGGAATTCTACTATAACCACTTCATAGTTTAGTTTATTAGGAAGTGGTTCGTTGTATCTTACTTTATCTGTCTTGTTATTTAAAAGGCATGGGGAACCTAATATAAATCCCTCCACCATTGGTGGTTTTAACTAAAAAAAAAAAAAAAAAGAAAGAGACGAGGATAGACTAAATCGAATAAAATAGAGATGTAAATATGAATATACGTAAAGAATATTTTAGTAAATTTAATTTTTAAAAAGTGGAATATTTACTTAGAATTGTTGGATTTGCACATAGAATCTCCCAAATATTAGATTAAATATATGTTATTATATTTATTTTAAATTTTTAAATTTTACTATCTTTACAATCGTCGGCAAAACTCTGTACCAATACATAATTTTCTATTTACATATCTCATGTAGTAAAATTTACCAAAAATAACCTTTTTATATGTGCATGAGATATATATTTAGGGAATATCGATATGTATACATGTCTTGTGATTGAATATTGCAAGTTACACTTGTAAGTGTCAATACTCAAAAGGTGTTAATCCATTTAATGGATCTTTCTGTTACACCATAGCACTTCCGCAAAATGTAAAGAAATTTTTTATTTACACTTGTGTGTCAATATTCAAAAGGTGTGACCTTATTTGCTGTTGTGAATTGATTACACACTCAAATTAATATCAAAAGAGTGATTTTTATTTGACACCATTAAAATTTAAGAATTTTTGTATTGGGTCACTTATCATTGAAATATTTTCTAAAGTCACTATACTATCAAAAACGATTTTTTCTGCAGTGAGGCATTGTCTTCCCAAGCATATCTTTTGGTGAAATAAATTGAATTGGAGTGAAAAATTAATGTATTGAAAAGTAATTAAAATGACTAAAATAACCTAAATTTCATCAAATTGAATTGAACTGATCTATGGATAAGTTCAGAGAACGAGGCCTAAGTCAACAAATGGTCAAGACTAATTTGGGAAAATGGCATTTTTGTCTTTTTTGCTCTTATATAGAGAAAAAAAAAATCATAAAACTTCAAGAACTCTTTAATCTTTTCACTAAAAACAAACTTGACTTAAATCCCACATATTTTAAATTGTCTAGGTTGAGAACCAATATTCTTAAATTTTTTGGGATTTTTTTCAAGTCAAATTTTTTATTGAAAAGAACAACGAGTTGATTTTTTTTTTTTGGCCCTATATAAGAGCAAAATAACAAAAATAACCTTTTCCAATTGGTTCCATGTTTGCCCAAAGTGACCCAAAAAAAGTTAATTTTTAAATAATATTATGGTTTAGAATTAAAAGTTTATTAATGTCAAATAAAAACTACCGTATCAAAATGCTACAATTATTATAACTTATCATTTATGATGAAACAGGTACCAAATGGAAGATCCTTCCCCACGGACAGCCGCAACGCCATCTGATGAAGACATTTTAGACCACTACAAAGAAGTACTGCATTCTCTTCATCCCGCATTTTAAAATTATTTATGTTATAGTTTTTAACCCCACTTTTTTGACATTTTTTATTTAAATATTTTGTCAGGCAACTGTCTTTCTGTTTAGGGATTACCCTGAAATTCTTAGGGAGCCTGGGAACCAGCATGATACAGGTAATTGGAATTATTTTACAAACTCATGTACTTTTAAATTCTCTTACTAGTATTTCCTAACTTAAAAAAAATAAAAAAATCCAATCTCAATGTGCTATTTAGTTCTCCCTAGTATTTTTATGTACCCATCTCCAGAAGTAATATGTTGATAATTATACACAATAAGAGTTTAGGTCCATTTGTAAAATTAAGAAAACCATAAATTTGATAACTTGGAGACCATTGCTTCTCTTTCTATATAATAAACAATTCAATGAATCCTTCCAGTAGGTTAACATAATTACACTATATAGTCATCCAGTAGTATAATGCATTAGTATAATGCGTTAGCAATACATATAATCAGTGAGAATGTATAATCAGTGCATTGAGGTTTAAGAACTCAATTCAAGGTAGTTTGTTGCTTGTAGTTAAAGCAGGACCTGATTTGAAAATTATTTGGTTTGATAATTGATGTGCTATCGGATAATTAATCTTTGATGTCATTTACAATATACAGACATATGTTGGGCCTACACAACCAAAAAGGCAGTCAACTTCGACATAATTAGGGAAGAAGGTGAAGGCAGCGAAAATGTTGTATGTGCGCATGAGATAGCCGAAAGAGCACCTATTATGTATCCCGTATCTGAATTCAAAATCGACGGCGATCCAATGAAGGGAGTCCCCAATCGTGTTGACAATGCTTTCTTATTTAGTGAAAAGCAGGGACTTCATAGGAAGAAGGACTATGACACTAGTCAGCACTTGAGGCCATTGTCGGAGCTCCCAGTCATGAATTCCCCGTAAGTACTTAATTGAATTTTATTTTTTAAGTTTCGGACAACGTTTTTGCATTTATCTTTCTCTAAGGCTATGTGCTTTTATGTACAGAAAACTAAAGTTTTCATCAATAATAAATGGGAAAGTGCTAAAAGATACCCACAATTTCATCATGCTATCATGGAGTTGTTGAGGAAGAAGAATCCAAAGCCAATGGCCGCGCATTTGAGTTGTTTGAAGAATCCATTTGGTGCATGGGCTCTACAAAGTCGTGATAAATATGATCAATCTACCTATTGTGAAACCGAAGAAGAGAGAAAATTGGTTGAAGAATTTGTGTTGAATACATGGACTGCAGAGACACGTAACAAATATGGAGGACTCTATAACCATGCCGTTCTTATTGTTGGTTACGGTTACGATGGAAAAAATTGGTACTACATTATACAAAGTACTTATGGTAAGCATTGGGGTTTTGGTGGTTTTGCCCAAGTCAAGATGGACTGTATTATAGAAGCTGGTTTTCCAGAGGAGTTTTGGTTAGAAAATTATTGCAGTGACGATTGGTGGGCAAAAAAAGTTGTTGAAGAGAAAGAAAGAAGAAAGATTGTTGAGGAGAAAGAAAAGAAAAGAGTAGGACAACTAAGGTTGATGGATGGAATCTTGAGTAGATTTACATGGTGGTTAGCAATCTGGATGGTTGTTGTTTCGGCACTGTTCTACCATTTGTTCTTCTAGACTTCTAGTATGTTTCATATTTGTCCCACTTAGTCTTGACCCTTGAGTCTGTTTTTCGAAAAGGGAACTAACAAATACTGTTATATTATGGATTATGTTAGACTAAATCTGTTGAATTCCTTAACAATCGAAAATACTCTGCTTTTATTGGGGTTTCTATGGTAGCAATTGACATTATTTGATATTTTCATTTGTTACTACCTTGCATAGCAAAGTCGTAAAAGGACAAAAATAATACAATATATCTTAACAAATGAAGTCAATTTGCGAAAACTTTTTATGCCTATTAAAATATAATTTTTTTCTATATATAGGAAACTGCGTGTGTTAAAAGTCTGATCGAACCATCTAGACATTAACTAAAATTGCCAGGATACCCTAAATCTAACTAAAAACTAAACAAAGAGAAGTATAAAAATATGGTCAATACCCACAACATTTTCAACTAATTTGTCTCGAACAGACCGACTATAGCTATATAATAGCTGGACTAAAGGCAACAATCCATCCCTCATCAAATGTTATTTGATAAAGTGCAAAACAATTCAACAAACAAAAATAATAATTTACCTACATAACCATTTTTTTTAAAATGTGCTTCATCACCATTTTTTATATAAACATCTCATCACACAAAATATGGAAAATCATTTCTTATGATAATATATACTAAATATGTCATTAAACAAAAATGAAAAATAAAAAATATACCGTGATTACATAATGATGTGGACCTATACATCTAAGAGCACAACTTTTTTGTTAAATATCTGTAGTACAAGTCATCATCGATCAACATTAATTTAGAAGAAGTGAAGCCAGGAAGTTTTAAGGCATCCTCACAGGGCGGCCCCATAAAACCAGAACCAATAGTATAGAGTACGATGGTAAGAGGGTAATCTAGGCCGCAACAAATTACCATTGAACCGCGTTTCAGCTTCCATTCTCTGAGTTGGAAGTGTTGGCCTAGCACTGGGTTCTCCAGATGTAATTGAACCCGGAAGGTGTAATTGAACCCGGAAGGTGTAATCATCATTTTCTTCTTCAACAACGCCAATTGTGACAAGGAAGGTGTAATTGAACCCGGTTTTCCTCACGAGGCGCTCAACCCCCAGGGATCTGTAATTTTTCCCTGTCTTCTTCTTCATCTCAATCAACAAAACCTCGCCAATCACCCTGTCCACGTATTTCTGTGTTGTAGGGTCCTCTGCACGACCTCTGAGGATAGGGGCGTTGACAAACTGACCCACTTTACAACGAAGGCAAGGAGGACAATGGAGGGTGGCTCCGTAGCCCTTGGTCTCGACTACCTGATCCAGGTAGGGCTTGGCATCATCGGGGATGGGATCTGGTGAAGCCAGGATGCTCAAACAGTCCCCGCATAACTCCTTCTCAAGGAGGGTGAACACAGACCTATCATCCGTGCCTATCAACGCATCCTCAGCTGTCTGTGTTGTTGCAGACTGAAATCCAAATCTATGAGGCACAAGAATATCAGTAAGTATTCAACAATGAAATGTATCAAACAGCATCCATAAATAACAAATACACACACGTGTGTAATGCACATTTTAACCAAACAATCAACACGATAAACAAAACAACCAACACAAATATTTAAAATGACCACCCACACCCCTTTGTAAGTGCATTGTAGTACCCATAACATTGCCTTTTTCTTCCCAAATTCACTAGTAAAAACAAAACCAACAATCACAAAACACGTCGAATCTATTTTGAATCACAGCACTGGGAACCCTACTCTGATCATACCAAAATTAAGACTTTCAAACACCCAAAACAAATCAACTGGGATCCAAAACCCTAATAGGCGCAAAACAAACTCTTACAATTGATTGATCTTTGGAGTAACATTGTAGACGGTGGACATCCGGATACCTGCAGCAATCACCCAGCACTAGTGCAAATCAGGGGATTTAAGGCACTTTTTTAAGGCGGTTCCGTAGTGCACCTTGGAACCGCCGTGAATGGACATGTCTTTCGAACTCGAAAGACCATTTCGGATGGTATAGGGCCGCTGTTGGCCTGGGAAAATATATTACGGCGGTTAACAATCTATTAACGGCGGTTTCTAAAGAACCGCCGTAAATTAAATGTCGTTACGATAGCGAAGCCAACATACACCCATATGTCGATATCGAAGAAATGTAAATCATTATTGCGATATCGCTATAAATATTAGGGTTTAAAAGCATCCAGTTTATTTCTAACTATGTCGAATTCGAACTGTATAGGTTTATTAATTGCGGTATCGAACATATGTAACGAACTCTAAGTTCGATACCGTAATAGGTAAAGATATATAGCGATACCGTACTTACATTTCGTTGATTAGTTCGATATCGAAAGATCAATCGTCTAGATCTCTGTAACTCCTGCCGAGAATAAGTGAGATATCGAAAGTTTGGTTATTTGTGCATTCGAGTTCGAACTTGAAGAATAATGATGATAAATTGTAAATTCTTAAAAGTTACAAAAGATAATAAAAGGGAAATGTTTTTCCTTTAAAATTAAAAGATACAAAACAGGTTTATCAAATAATTGTTTTCTACACTTAAAAGATTCAAAACAAAGTCCTAAGTACTTCAAACATTATCAAATGAAATGTGACGTAAATGATCAAAAGCATTGTCATCATTTGCTCCATCTTTAGCAGTTTCTTCATTTCTCTCTTCCTCGACGGTGGTGTGAATGGACCGCGGCTCTCCATTTCCCATTCCCTCGGCATTTGGAGTTGCATTTGAAGTTGGATTTGGAGTTGCATTTGAAGTGGAAGGATCACCCAACTTTGCTTGCTCATGGGCTCTCATAAAACCACGCAACACATTCATTTTGCGCCATATCATCTGACAATCAAGCCTCACAGCTTTTCTCATCCTTATCAAACCATCAAATTGGCTCTTGAAAAAGCTTTCTCCACCTTCTGCTATGAAAAAACACATTTCATACAATTCATTAACATAAATGCCAACAGAAAATAAATACAATAACATCCAATAAGATATTAAACTCAATAAATACCTTCTTCCCCTTCGGTGTCATTTGATGAGATTGTTTTCTTCCACTTCCCATCAACAAGAACCCACTTCTTCTTGGTGAAGTAACTCTCATCATAGAATTTACAAGGAGTAGGGGTACTCCTTGTTGTAAACTCAAATCCTTCCTTCGACTTCAAGAATCGAGCAATGAGATTACCATAAGGCAAAGATGTAACTGTTCGCTTGCTTTTTGCCACCGCCTCCATGTGACTCATGATTGTATATCCAACATTAAATGCACGCTTCTCCCGGATGTAAAAATACATCAACAAACTGCTATAAGTGGCTTCCGAGTCCCTTCCCCCCTTTGGCACTAAGTTTCTAGCAACCATGTCAAAAATAATCCGTGAGGTAGGTTCAAGGTCGGCTATCTTATAGTCTTTAGCCTTCTTGGGGTTGTTAGGGGGCATACCAAAGTACTTATGACCCATTTCCTTAGGGTTGAGCCTAGGCGGAGTAACATCTTTAGGCCAACAACCATTGGTATAAACCCTAGGAGGTCTATCACTGTCATACCTAATACCCAACAATCTATTTATCTTACCCGTGCTAATCTCATAGTCAATGCCATTAACTTTTGTAGTAAAGCCACTATCCTCATCCTCACATAGATTAGCATAAAATTGTTTGGTTTCATCCAAATACGAATCATGATTCAAAGCAAACAATTCATTCATGCCTTGATGATCGAACAAACTCATTATATCAGTCAATCCCAACATTTGCATTTGATTAAAATCTAGCACATAGCAACTCATCAATGAAGAATTCTTGGTGTAGGATTTATACGTAGAGAAAGCTTCTTGACTTACAAACCTTCTCGCATCAAACCGTTGGTAGGCAGCCTTGGTTGCAACGAACTTCCTCTTCATTCCGGCGCCGGACATCCTTCTTCGACGGGGGTGGGATTTCCGGTGAGATTTGGGGGTGGAGATTCGATTAGGGATAGATCAAAAGGAAATTTTGGGGATTTTTAAGTTCTCTGTCGCGTAATTCTTTTTATATACCTGGACGGCTTTCGATATCGCAAAGAGACCTTAATGGACCGAATTACCTTTCGATATCGCCAACTAAGACAAAACGACGGCGTTCGATGCAACCGAATATAAGTGCGGTATCGAAAGAACACTTAACGTTTTTTAATTTTCATACATAATTGATGTGGCTCGATTACATTCGAGCTCGAAACGAAAGAATCCAACTTCGTCGATATCGCAACAAATGAATACATATGGTGCGATACCTCTTCTCTGGATATATATATCTGCGATATCGAAGGATATATCTGTTGGGTCCCTGTGTCCCCAAGCGAAGCCAGTAGCGATATCGAACATGTGCATTGAATGGCGATTCGATAGCGAAAATGTGGTAGTTCACTGGTTGCGATATCGAAAGTCATTTCTTCTGTTGCTGTAGTTACCTAAATTCCTAATGTTTTTTTGGACTACATTTATAATCTTGTAACATCCAACTTATTTTAATAAAGAAAAACAAACATGATCAATCAAGAGTGGACTTCAAACATTATTCAAATTAAATATAAACTACAAAGTATTATGTTATAGGGAAAAAAACAACCATAAGCAAATAGTTCACTTGCGATGCACTATTTCATATTGTTCTTTGGGGTTGACATTTCCTCTCGCTCCACCAACATCATAATCATCATCAGGACCGGAATCTGTGGACTCTTCATCATCGACATCATCATTTGTGCGATGACGTTTTCGCTGATTAAGGGGTACCTCTTCGTCCTCACCGGAATCCTCTTCAGAGTCCTGTCCATCTTCTTCATCCTCATCCTCTTCCTCATCAGCTTCCTCTTGTGACTCATCATCTGCATCGCCCTCAAAGGTCTGACCTTCGGACTCATCAGATTCAGTGTCAGATTGCACAACGGCATTCACATCAAAGGATTCATCAATGTGGTACGATGGCTCTCCTTCTCCTTCGAGTCCAGTTATGTCCACTGGAAACCCTAACATCTCTCCCATCCTATGCAATTCCATCTCGAAGTTAGCTGCTGCCTTATCCCTTTTCTCAGTCTCCGATTGAAGCAGTCGCAGCTGTAGGTCTAATTGAGTTTCCCACCTTCGAGTTTGGCCTATACAATGTCATAAAAATATAGTGAGCAACCAAAAGTACTAGAATCTAAACAGAATGAAAAAAAAAGACCAATAATAACATAAATTCTTACCAGGAGTTAACCTCTTCTTCTTCTGGTCCTTAGGGCCATATTTACCATCATCCTTGAGTTCAAGGCCCTTCTTAATCAGCCAACCATGATCATAGAACTCAGATGGTAAAGGAAAACCTTCCGGTTCAACCCCTTGTTTGCGGATCAATGCCGTTATCAATCGACCATAAGGATAGGCCGACTTCTTACCTTTGGCAGCCTTGATCATGTAATGAAGGATGGCATATCCGGGGTTTATCTTGTGCTCCTCCATGATGAAGTAAAAGAGCATGATATTGTGGACTGTTGCTTCACAAGGATGACCTCCAGAGGGAAATACATTCATAGCTATAAACTCGTAGACAAGCCTTTGCTCACTCGTTAGGTCATAAATCTTATAGTCCGGTTTCGGTCTTCCTAACCCGTTCAATTTATCGCACCTAACGTGAAAATACTTTTTTGCCATCTTTTTCAACACAAAAGGGAGCTTAATATCTATCTTCTTGAGAAAGCTTTGTTGTATAAACATGTCATATGGTCCATTAGGATCCGTACCCCTCAAAAAGCTAGAATCCAAGTAAGGACAACCTATAGCCTCGTTGATAGTATACATACTAACCGGAATGTCTATTCCCATAACCCTTGTCAAATACATGTCATCCTTTACATGTCTAAAATTAGCATAAAACTGAAGAATTTCTTCATGATAGCCATCAGCTTCCAATGTCAACAAACCATCCAAATGATGGGATCTAAACCATTTCAAAATGTAATCAAACTTCAAATCATCATCTAATTAGGTTTTTTTGAATACCTTTGAGATGATAACCTTCCTATGTAGTCGCTTTTGGTAGAGCGTAGCCGCAGCCTGGTCGATGAAGGTTTCCTTCACCACTAGAGTGTTGGAACCCTCCCCTCCCTGCATCCTTCCATCTCCTTGGCCGCGGCCTCTACCGGTGGCACCACCACGAGGTGGAATCGACCCACCCTCATTCCCGCGGCCTCTACCCGTATCAGCACGAGTCGGAGTCGACCCACTCTCATTCCCCCGGCCTCTGGCGGTGGCACCACCGCGGTTTTGACTCGACCCCGCGATATCATTGCCGCGACTTCTAGCAGGGGCTTGCCTATTTCGTGCGGTTCGGGGTGGAACTTCCTGGCCTGCTACTTGTCGAACCATTATTACAGAGATTAGGGATTTGAAACCGATTTGAAATTGGAGATTTGAAACCGATTAGGTTTTGAAGAAAATTGGGGATTTTTTTAGAATGTCTGAAGCCGCGTTTTTTTTATATAGTGTCAAGACTTTCGAGTTCGAAACTATTTTCGCCAAATGGCACGAGTTCGAAACTTAATACGCCCCGGGTCACAGGGCCAAAGACGAAGTTACGTTCGATATCGAAACCTATTATCATGGCTAGTACGATATCGAAACAAATATCTTTTACTATAATTTACCTTTCGATATCGCCAATCCTAAATAATATATTTTTCTACTTATTAAAAATTTAAATATCCATCTGTTTAATTTAATATTTTTAAAACTTTTATAATACTAAAAATATCCATATTTTTAGTATTAAACAATATGAAGTTTAAATATCCATATATAATAACACATTGATCTACTTAGTATTCAATTAATATTTGTATCTAAAAGAGTGGATGATTTTACAAATACTACGTGTTGATACTTATTATTATACATGAACTAGTATTATCAGTGAATGTAATTTAATATGGGTCTAGTATAGATGCTTATTGAACAATTGACATATGTATACAACAACTGGCCATACACTTACACACAGTATAGTACAACCCTATGTGTACTTCAATCGAACCATGACATAGATTACATAATACTATATTTTTACCAATAAAGTTCTTGAATTATGGAATAATATGACATATAATACTACAATTCAATCATATCGGTGTCGATTACTTAATCACTCGTATTACATCTCCCATTATTTAATTCATGAAGCATTTCTCACATATTTATCATACCAATAGATGAATCATTTAACAAAAAGTTATTGGTCAACAAATAGTATTCTCATATAAATACACATAAATGCAAGACTTACTTTTTTTCTAATTAATTTAATTTTTTTATTAAATATTAAATACGTACTTTCGATATCGAAAGTATATTATAGATAACTGAGATATCGAACCATTAGGTACACCGTGTTGCGATATCGCAACTACATTTACATTTCAATATTATTTAATCCTCAAGCGGGTATTACCCGCTGGATACCCACGGTGACCCGCGTTGACCCTAAACCCTAAACCCTTAGAATGTAAACTTTCGATATCGTTACACGTAATATAGGACCCGAAATAAACTTTCGATATCGCAACGTACATCGGACGTACGGGAAATATAAGAGTCAGCTGCGTTTTGTGCGGGTCAAACTCACCCAAAACACAACCAAACTCCACAAACTTCAATTTCTGCGCACTTCAAGGGTTTCAAAACCTCTACCCCCCCATTTTCCCTCCAATTTCCTTCACTATTGTATCTCTATCAATCAACCCATCATATGTGTGTTATTGCTTTGGTTTTGCAACTATCTCAAATCCGAAATTGAACTTTTGTTGATAATACTCATAATACTCTTATTAGGGTTCTTCACACCTAAAGGGATGTGTTAATTGCATGGGCTTTCATTCAAAAGGATTGGTGGTACACTTCAAACATCAATTTGCTACTAAGGGTTAGTTATTCATTAATTATGTTTGCTATCCTAGGGTTTGAGTTTTTTCCACCAACTAAGGTTTATCTTTAATAACATGTGTAGTGCTATCATGTTATCTTTAGTGAGTGTTTTGCATTATAAATATCCATAAGTTTACTAATATGTTGTTGCATGAGTAATTCTTTGCATGTGTCCATAAACCTAGGTATTTTACTATCATTTGTGCGAGTGTTTGTAGGTATTTTACTATGGGTAACAATAAACGTAGAAAGGATGGTAACGATGACAAACCAAAGAAGAAGTCTAAACACACTAACAAAAATACAAAGAGTGTAGCAAAGGAACTTAGTAGTCGCAAACTTGCCGATGAGCATTGTCGGATTGTTCAAAGGCGTTGGGATAACCATAATAAGACACCAATGACTTTTGATCGTCATGGTGTAGCTATATCGCATGAGAGGGCGTTGTGGTCAAGTTGGTGTGGTTGCAAAGGTAGACTAAGAGTGGACATAAAACATATTTCATGGAAGAAAGTCGAGCCAAAACAAAGGGACGACTTATATGATGAGTGTAAGGTACATCTTTACCATCACCTTTAGTTCATTATCAATTTGTATAAAGTCTTTTTCTTGCACCATTTTTAAAGTTTTTCAATGTTATTCATACAAGGAACCCTTTGAGATTGATGCACCGGATGAGGAAGCCGTAAAAAAAATAGCATTGAACATAGTGTCAAAGGCTAGCCGAGACTTCAAGTATAGATTGGCTAAGGACTACATATTCGAGGGAGGGAAAAGAGTTGGTCAAGATCCTCGAGTTAAATACAATTGTATTCTCGAATCGAGTTGGGAAATTTTCAAGCAAAGGACTCTCGATCATGAAGCGGATGTTAGTACATAACTTTTGTTATGTGTGCCTTCATTTGCATTTTTAACTTATACTAACACCATCATCTTAATTGTAGGGAACCCGAGATGTGAAAATCAAAAGTGCAAAGGAAAATAAACTATATCATACTATGAGTAGGGCGGGGTATGTGGGGATGGGGATGAAGATATCATCCGAGAAACGCGAAGTGGACACAACAAAATTGGTTGAGGGGGGGATGACCCGCGAAGAGGCCCTCGAGAAGGTGATACCGTTGAAACTTGATGACATTCCACGGCATGAAATGTTTGTTAGATGAAGGATGAAGGGAGATGGAAAATACTCAACAATCGAAGTTGAACAAGTGGCTAAAAAAGTGGTAAAAGGATTTATTATGTTTGTTTTATTAAAATTTCATACAATGGTTCTCAATATATACTCCAAATAATGAATCTTTTGTTTGTAGGAAGAAGTTGTTGTTCAAGAAAAGGAGGGCTTATTTACACCCGTAGGTAAGTGTGATATATTGGCTAAAGCCATTGGTAAGGATCATCCCGGGAGGGCAAGGGGTGTAGGTCGCTACTTGAATCAAAGAGACGCTTTTCACATTAAGCGAAGTAATGGAAATTCCAAGCCTTCGGAACTCTACGTTGCCAAGAGGACACTCAAATTGCAAAATGAGACGATAGAGAGGATAAATGTAGATGTTGAGGACTTGCGATACCAAGTACAAGCAATGGCGCAACAAATGGGTTTTGTTCATACCCCCAAAGAGAATCTAGTCGTTGGGGAGCGACGTCCATCGTCAAGGGGATCACATCATTCTCCCATTAATGAAGAACATGATGTTATCAATGGAAACGTGGACATTGAGCCAAAGCGACCGTACGTGGAAAAAGCAAAAGAAATCACTTCCAAACCAACACCCATTAAGGTAATTCATACACTCACAATGTCTATTTATTTTTAATTAATTTAGTATTGACTTCGAAATTTGAATGTGATTAGATTTTGACCTTCAAGCTATTCATTGATGTTGGTCATAACGAACGCCCAAAACATGTTGCTAATGGAACTTTTGATGAGGGAATGCGCACACAACATTTACAACCCATTCCCGTAGGATTTGGAAAAGTTGGGATAGGTAGGGCGATAGACGAAATGACACTTTTACCAATGCCCGAAGGGGACATCGTTAGGGTAGGGCAAGCGGTGAGACGATTTGTTATTTGGCCCCGTTGGTTAATAGTTGATGGAAATTGTAATGACATACCCGTTAGGAAAATACCTTCCGAGTTGGAGAAACCAACGGTAGCCAAAAAAAAACCAACCTCTTTTGACCCAAACCACACACTTGAATTGTTGAGGTCACTCCCTATGTTCGTTAGAACATTACATGAATACTTAGATCACAAAGACCAAAATATGATATGTCAATTTTCGGGTAACGAGCAAGTGTTCGGAGTGAGGAGGGACTTGAAGGTTCCTTTGCAAGATTTCAAAGATTTTTGGCATATGTTGGATTTGGACTCCACTATACTATCACTACATCAAACGTAAGTTTCCTCATATTGATTTTGTATGATATTATTTTAACATTTAAATCCCGTACTAATTGTTTACAATTACACTATTAGCTATATGCATCACAAGTCTTTGCAAAAGAAAAAAGTTTGGATAGGTTTCCTTTGTCCCCAATCTATGACTATATTTCAAGGCAAGGCACCAACAAGCCAACGTGCTTATCTTACCAATTTACTTCGTATAAAAAACAAGAAGATATTCATAGGCCCCTACCTAGAAGGGTAATCATCTTGAACCTATACTTCCGGTTGATAAATTATGTTATTGTCTTATTTACAAGCTAATAATGTTGTCAATTTTGTACTAGTGGCCATTGGCGTTTTGTTGCTATGGTGCCCGAGCTAAAGCGAGTTTATTGGATTGATTCTCTAAACTTTCCACCAACCAAAGACTTCGCCGATCTTGTCGAGGTGGTTATGCATGAAGTTAATGATAATACTCTTCAATCTTTTGAACTCATACAAATAACGGTAAGCACTTTCATTATGATTGCTTTTAATGTTTTATAAATACTTTCATTATCTAACTACCGTTCTTGGATTTTCCACACAACAAAGTACAGGAGACAACAATCTAATTGGGAATGCGGCTACTACACATTCATATTTGCCGACAAGTGTGTTGAATCTCTAACGTTGGACAATCTTGATCTTCGTCAAGTAGGATCATTTTCTTAATCTCCATGAATTTTCATTACTCATAACATTTTGGAATATAAGTTGACATTGATTTTTCCCTTTTCTTGTTAAATAACGAAAATTTGCAGATTTTTGAGGATGACCAAACTCCATACACCCTTGCCGAATTAAATGATGCGAGAAATAAGTTTGCACGCCACCTTGTTTTGGTTCGTGGCCGAGTAATATCAAGCCCATTTTTTCTCACATAGATATAGGGTAAACATTAGTTTAGTTGCGTTGTTCTCATCATAGATGGGAAGTTGGATGTTAGCTATACAAAGGTTGAAATTTTAGCTATTGTAGTGTCTTTTGGTATGGACAGATGTTTAGTTCGATATCGCGGATGTAAATTTAGTTGTATTCGATATCGCATATATTAAATTTCCTGTTTCGAGTTCGTATATGTTCTCGGGTCTTCTAGCAGGGCCTAAGACGATTATTCTGGCGATATCGACCAAAGCATCGTTAACAATTTTGTCCTTTTGATATCGCTTGTTTTTATCAACGATCCAGGTTGCGGTATCGACGTATATTGCAAAACCAGAGGAAGTGTATCGGCCTATTTTGGCTGCGATACCGCTCATTAATCTTTCAGTAACCCAGTCCTTTCGAAATCGTTGGGAATATGATTGCCTTTCGATATCGAACGCGGTTGTTGGAGGAACTCAATATTTAAACGACGTAACGATATCGAAAGCATTATTATGTCCTATCGATAGCGAAAGGTCCAGTAGTTAAATTTCGAAATTCATTTTATGTGCGATATCGAAAGACTGTATTTCCTATAAACGATATCGCGGATGTTGCTAGGGTACATGTGTCTTCGATATCGACAATATCTAAAAATAGGTCCGGAAAACCACGATCTCGCAAAGATATGGGTTAATACCGGATGTCTTTAATACTTTCGAGTTCGAAACAATGGTGACCGAAGGCGTGTTTCGATATCGAAAGACTATGAAAAGCACGGCGGTTCCAGGAACCGCCGTAAATGTTATTCCCATTTACGGCACAGCCAGAGAAGGCGGTTCCAATGTGCCTTCTCTGGTACGTTGGAACCGCCTTAAAACCTTGCTCCCTCCACTAGTGCAGTAATGGTCACCTGCAATCGCCACACAAGTCCTGCAAATCCGTAGAATAATTACTCCTAAATTTTGAAGAATGCAGTAAGGGCACACAGTGCCTTTTATTTGATTATTTATTTTAATGGATGTCTATTCACAAAAGTGAAAATGGCAAGTTTATAACTACTTTAATAAAATTAATAAAATATGTGAAGAATTGAATTATGGAAACATATGGTAAATCAAATTAACATAGGAAGGTATCTGTGTATTGAGATTACTACCACAGGAAACAAGAAAATAATAGTACTCAATTCCTGCAAATCCATAGAATACTTAGCCCTATATTTTGAAGAATGCTGATGAGCCCTATTTATACCCTACTTTTAGCACATTTTAAGACTTCTTTTTGAGAACTTTTTTGTATTAAATAACTCATTGTACATTAGATTCGTAATTGCAAGATTCTATGATAATGTACATGTTTTGGAGTATTTGTATTGATATTCTTGAAGACCTTCTATGACTATGATATAGAGTTGATGATTTGATGCTCGGAACTTGAAGAATTTGTCATAGAAGTGGCGAGAAGACAACCTTGTTGAAGGTGATAGAAGCTGCCCAGAGAAAGTGTCGCTGCTGCCCAGAAGCGTCACTAGCTGCCCAGAAGTGTCGCTGTGATTAACAACGACCAAATAAAGCGTCGCTAAAGCTTCGGCCTACTTGCACTCTTGAGCTGAATTTTGAGGCTATAAATACCCCCTTATCTCTCCCTTTTTAGACGAGTTCCCTCACAACCCAAACCCAATTTCCCTAGTTTTTCTTCATTTTCTTCTCTTTTCTTCCATGTGATTTGATGTACATGTATTGATATATTAGGATGATTGTATTAGCTTAATCTTCCTTGGGAGCAATTGATTAAACTTCTATTCTTGAGATTTTCATGAACTTTCATATGATTCTATTTATGGGTAGATTATCATTTGATGAACTTGAGTTCTTATGCATGAATGTTGTTCAATCTTGCTTAATTTGTTATGGGCTTTATGTTTTATATCAATTGCATTCCTCATATTCACTAATTAGAGTAGATTAGTTCTTAGTGTTAAAGTAATATAGTTTTAGAGTAATTCTAGGTGATGGATTGTAATGTAGTGTAATATCTAGTAGTTTAGTGACTATGGAAAGGGGTTGAGTGATGACAAACTCTCCCCTTGGTTATGTGATTGTAGCTGAGATTTGCCATGATGAATATAAGTTGTTAGAATTGGAAATCTTATGAACTTGCATGATTAATCAATTGTGTGTTTAGGTAATGATCTAATGTTATCATCGATCCCCTAATATGTGATTGTATATTTTAGTTAAAGATTCCTTTTTGACATATGATTGTTAGCAACAAATAGGCTAGAGTCGTGGGTAGAACGTGATTGTTTACCCCAATATCATAAAGTATGAATTGAGATTTGTATGTTATCATCGTCTTAGTTCTTTATAGTTTTCAAATGTCTTGTCCAATGCTCACGTTAACGGCGAGTATGGGTGAGTTTGTCGATTCTCCATTTTTAATTCCATTGTCGATGTATCTAGATGTTATCATCTAGGTGGATTGATAATGAGGGCTCTTGAGTGATGTGTTCATGCTCACTAGTTATTATCGAGAGAATAGGATGTTTTTCATCCACGACTTATGATCGTAAACCCTATATATGAAGCGTTCACTCAATGATTAATCGATAGTTGAAGTTGAAGTCAATTGCCTCCCAAGGCATTGTATTTGCATTGTAGTGTAGTTTATCTTAGTTGCTTTCTTTCGTAGTGTAACAAAACCAACTCAAAAAAACCCCCTTGTTTACCTTGCTTTCTATATAATATATATGTGTGTGTTAATAATCTTCGCTAAAACACTAAACAAAACTCCTTCTCCTTGTGGTTCGATCCCTACTTCCCACTATCTACTCTATAGTAGTTAGAAGTCGTAGGTGAAATATAAATGTGTTTTGATTGAGTGGGATTCCCATTTACGACGTGTGGAAATCGCTTGTCAAATGCAGTACCCTCCATTGTAGTGGTAAGGAGTCAGCAGATAGTGGCTTTTAATCAAAATAGGAAGGTCTCCCGTCTGTGTATTGAGAGACAGTAAAATAATAGTATGGTATCTCACTCTTTACATTTAAAGGGCTTCATAGAAAGGAAACAAAAGTGGCCAGGCTCAATGAATACTATTTCTTTGAATTTGTCAGATTCTTACAGTAACAGATCACATGAGGAGTCATTGCTTAATAACAAACAATAGTCTTGTTGCTAAGCAATGGAGCAACAACGTAAGCGCTTAGATGTGATTAATAAGGAATTCATATTGCACGAACACTTGATATGTTGATGTAAAAGCTAATAAATCACAATCTCCATTTACCATCAACAGTTGACAGCTCCCAGTCCCCAATCTACTCTATCAGTAATCTAAACCCATACAGATTTCTTTACCAATTTGATAATAGTATCTACCAAGTCAGTTAGCATGCTTTGTTTACAGTTCTACTCAATTTACTATCCTAAAACTCGTGGTCAATAAATTAAAAAGTGAAACAAACACACAAACCAGGCATCAGAAATCACACAAAACTTAACAGTAAAACAAATTAGGAAGCTACCTGACACCAGTATTACCAAGCATGCCAATGACCATGGCAGAGAGTCCGGCCAGAGCCAGACCAGAAGAAAGATTCGCGTATCCGTCGAAAAAGCAGTTAGTTCCAGTAGATATGATATAGGCATTGATCAAACCGTAAATAGCTCCCGCCATAACAACCGGTACAATCGATTTCATCACCTGCTCCGCCAGCATCACTCCCATGGATCCGACACCACTCTTCGCGGTCATGAACGCAGTTCCGATACCTAGATTCCACACAAATCAAAAAACATAAATCAAACAACAGAAGAATAACACATAAAAAGCTAGGGCTAGGGTTCACGGGAAATTACAGGAGAAGACTGCCGTGGCAGCGCCGAGGATACCGAAGAGGGGAGCAGTTTTATCGCCGCTGAAGACTGACGACATTATCCGGCGGTCAGATCGGAATCAATCAACTGATCAGAGATCGGTATTCAGTGCTATCATATCGGAGCCTGGCCATTTTTGTTCCATTCTTTGAAGCCCTGTAAATGTAAAGAGTGAGATTCCATACTACTATTTTCCGTCTCCTGTGATAGTAATCTCAATAAACAGAGTCCTTCCTATGTTAATTGCACATATTTCCATGATTCAGTTTTCACATATTTTAATACATTTAATTTTAATTTTATTAAGCTTTTTATTAAGGTGGTTATAAGTTATAACATTGCCATTTTCACTTTTGTAAATAGACACACCCATTAAAATGAATAAATAAAAGGCACTATGTGCTGACTCCTTACTTCAACAATGGAGGGTACTGTATTCTTCGAAATTTAGGGATAACTACAGATTTGTAGGACTCATTGTTGATTTGTATAGCTACATCACACATGTTTTATATATCATTTAGTATGTCTTTGAATAAAGATGAAAGATGCCCATTTTTTGTTGCATTTTGTTTACTTAATTAGTTGCTTGGTGTGCATTTTGTTTAAACAGTACCCAGAAGTTTTATGGTGACTCACAGGGTATCATACAATAAGGGGGAACTGTGTGATTCAGATTGCATGTTCCCACTTGTAAATGTGGAAATGCCGCTACAATCTTCCTCATAACAGCTTAAACTTGGACTAGATCGTGGCTGGAGTTCTGAATCCAACTTCGGTTTCTTGATGTTTTCCAACTCTGTGACTAGTTCTTTCATGCTCGGCCGCCTTCTTCCGTTCAGGTGGACACATCGTGCTGCCAGGCCGGCTACTGTCACCACCTCTTCTTCTGTCCTCTCCTCAATGATTTCTGGATCAAGAACCATTTTAAGACGATCTTTCTCCATGTATTCCAAGAACCTTCTAACTAGACTCACGTCATTATCACCCTCTCCCCTTCTCACTGAAATCGGTTTTTGTCTTGTCAAGAGTTCAATAAGAACAACCCCGAAGCTGAAAACATCGCTTTTATCTGTGAACTGATTGGACTGGAAGAATTCAGGATCAATGTAGCCGAAAGTCCCTTGTACACGGGTGGTTAAGTGAGTCTTGTCGAGTTCAACAGATCTCGAAGTTCCAAAATCTGAAATTTTAGCTCTAAATTTCTCGTCCATAAGGATATTTAGGGACTTGATGTCCTTGTGAAAAATGGGAGTCGAGATGGATGAGTGGAGATATGCTAGAGCACCTGCTACCTCTCGAGCAATCCTCAATCTAATGCTCCATGTGAGAGGTACAACATCATCGTCATATTGTGAATGAGGCTATAAAGGGTTCCATTCGGGACGAACTCATAAACTAAAAGTGGCACTTCCGTCTCCAAACAACATCCCAACAGTTTTACCACATTCTTATGTATGACTTGTGAGAGAATGATCACCTCATTTATGAACTGTTGCAGTTGATCTTCATCGACGCTCTTCGATTTCTTGATGGCTATAATGGTTCCATCAGTTAGCATCAAGGTTGTCACAGCGCCTCGGCGAGTCACGGCGCTTCTGGACCGCCGTGACGCCTGGACGGCATGGCGCTCGTCGCGGCGGTAATTTGGCGAGCACGGCAAACGTATATTATACGTTAATATATACGTATAATGTGTAAAAGTAGAAATCGAGAAACAGTATTTCCAGAGAATTCTTCGATTTGGCGCTTTTCAGTCGCACTCAACGATGTTTCACTTCTTCAGAGCTTTATCCGCCGGAGATCTACTTCTTACAAACTCAAAAATTACAATAATTTGTCGCCGAACCGCCGCCTGGACGCCTAAGCTCGCGGGATTACAACTTGGCGCTAAGACGCCTAATAGGCGCCTAGGCGTCGCTTTGGCGACGCCATAACAACTTTGGTTAGCATTCCTTTTTACACTGTCCCCTGCCCTCCTTCACCAAGAAAAGGCCACTGTAACATTGATCATCAAAGCTCTAGTTGGTATCGATGTCTGGCAGCAGCCGATGCCACTACACGAACCATCCTCTTCATAACACGTTGCTATGCATCCAGCAGAGTACGTAGGTGTTAGTCCATTCCGTAAATCAATCCTCTGGCCTTGGATTGAAACCAACACATAATGTACTAATTAGTTTCTCTTTTCCCATAAGTAAAATAATTAATGTATTATTGTAAAATATCATTCGAAGATATAAATCGACAATTAGAAATAGAGTAGGTGCCATACCGGTAATAAACGAAGACGTGACATATAATTTTGAGGCATGATTCTTGTGATGATTGGTTGAGTGATGTTTTATAATCTTCAAAGAATTTTCTTGTGATCCCACAGAGATGTTTAGAATCAATTTCCTCCCACAAGTCACTATTGAACTAAAATATCCACTTGTCTAGTTGACTCGGGATAGTTTTAGCAGTGTAAACTCTTTCTGACATTTCATTTTCAAAACTCCCTCTAGCTAGGGTTGTTTAATCGAGCTTTGGTTATTACTCAATTATTAAAATTGAAATAAAACCATTTGATCGATTAATTCTGTTACACGGTTTTGCTGGTTATAGCAAATCTGTTGTTAGCATAGATTTTGAGTGGTGGACCAGTTAACCATTAACCATATATGACCAATTAAACATGTAACCTTGTATAATAACCTCAAATCTTGTAGGATGTGATCTCCTTTTGGCTTGCGCTTATTGTAAAGTGCTCTTATTTGAAACTTTTTTTTTCTGAAAAATTGAAAAGTATAATATTTTAATTTAAGGTATAATATTCTAAGAGCATGCACAATGGGGATGAAAAAATGTATGAAATGGGGGTATGAAAATGGGAAAGGTTCACTATGGGGATGAAATGAGTATGAAAGGGGTATGAAATTTTGAGACGCATCAGAGACGGATGGAAACTTTGATACCATTTTGTGGTCCCCACGGGGACCACATGTCTTTTTTTTCTTTTTTTTTAAAAATAAAATAATTTCATACAGATTTTTTTTTAAAAAAATAATGTTACCAATATTTCTAATATTTTTTCTCTATAAATAGAGCTCAAATTTGCATATGTTCTCACACTTCAAATTTCATATTTTTTCACACATTCAAAATCCGAGAATTCATAGTTTTCTTCTCTTTTATCCAATTTCTTGAAAATGTTTCCTTATATTCTAATTCCAATTCCTTATATTTCATAGCAATTGTTTATTTTTATGTTTATTTAATAAATAAATATGAAAATAATATTTTAATAAAGTGGGGACCCCATTAATGGAGGATAATGTAGGGTAGTGGTATGAAGTTGATTATATGATAGTAGAGTATAAAATTGTTGATAGTATGAAGTTGAAGTGGGGTATGAATATATTAATTAAAAATTAAAAAGGGGTATGAAATGAGTATTATGATAGTGGATGCTCTAATATATGCATTTAGCAACAAGTATTTACTTTTAGAGTATAGCAAATTAGCAATCCCTTTAAACATGTCAGAAGAATAGTCAACCCAATTTTGGGCGGGAAAATCCACTCGTCGTGTAGCAGAGCGCCATGTTTAAAGGGATTGCTAATTTGCTATACTCTAAAAGTAAATACTTGTTGCTAAATGCATATATTAGAATATTATACCTTAAATTAAAATATTATACTTTTCAATTTCAAGAATTTTACTATAGACTATAGACTCGACAAACTTTATTCATTTCAAGAATTTTCATCCTACCAGTTAGAATTTTTCTTGGTCATTCCAAGTTTTTTCATCCCAATTCTTAGGATTTTTCTTGAACTCATTGTAATTACAAGTCGTATTTTCGAGATTATTATGGCCGGGGAGCCTAATAAAACACCCCACCTTGGTGGTTTAATTTTATTTTTTTAAAAAAAAAGAAAAAAAAAAAGCAACGAGTATTTACTTTTAGAGTAGCAAATTAGCAATCCCTTTAAACATGGCAGAAGAATAGTCAACCCGAGTTTGGGCGGGAAAATCCACTCGTCGTCTTCATCAGTTCCTCTAGTGTCCTGGCTATCGTGTGTAGCAGAGCGACAATGTCAAGGTACGAATTCCCAATACTCTCGCTGGCCGACATCGTCAGCTCTTGCGCCGAGTTGGAAATATGCAACATCTCTCAGTCCCATCTTCTCCGCCCCAACTACGACGTCGTTTCCAACCTCTACACCGCTCTCCTCCTCAGCGTCGACCCTCTCCAGTAACTACCTCTTCATTTCCCCTCTTTTTTCTGTCAATTGAAACCCTAGCCCTGGTTCGAGTTTAATCGCGAGCTAATTTTGCAGGGAGGACAATGACCAGATGGATTTTGAGGCCCTGGACCGGCTCGAGAACCCGGATCACCATGTGAATTCGGTTCGGGTCCTCAACTTGCTCGATAAGGTCCGCGGGTGTTCTGGGATGCCCCTCGGAGCTCACTCTGAAGGACCTGATTGCGCCCGATCCCGAACGCACTCAGATGTTTCTCAGCGTTCTGCTCAATTTTTGCATCTACAGGTACCTATGCTTAGATTTATACATCATATAGAATGAAATGAATTAGTTTTTGAAATGCCTGCTGCTTTGATGTTAGTTACTTGCTTATGTATCACTGTTTTTACCGAGATTAATTATTTTGTAGACAGTCTAAGATAGACCTTTTGCAACCGCATGTGGATGAGTTGAGCTTCCTTGAGGATCAGAGGATAAACATGGAGGATAAGTATGTATCTTGAGTGCTACTGTTTGATGTACTGTGTGCAGAACTACTGTAATTGGAATTGTGTGACAATCTATTGTTTTTATCTTTTTTATTTTATTTTGCAGTTAACTGAAGAGATCTCAAAGTATAAGGAATTGAGGGAAAGTGAGATGCCGCAAGTTCAAGAGCTCGAGGGTAAACTTAAAGAACTGAAGCAAACCATTCACGGTCTTAATAGTCATCAGATGTCGTTGGCGAGTAATTTGAAAACGATAAAGAAGAAGGTTAAAGAGATGGATGAGAAGGTCTGTGTCTAAATCACCTACCACTTACTAGTAGTACTCGTTTGGGTTTATAGTAGAAATTACTTTTGAAAGCTGAAATCTAGATCAAATGTGAACTTTTTCTTTATGATGCATGAAAGACATTTTCACTTCAATGTTTATTCTTAGATGACACCCTATACAATCATAGTTGGTTTTCTTTTTGGTAGACTTTATATACTTAGTGGCTAGATGTGCATTTTGTTCAGACAAATATTTCTACCCAGAAGTACAAAAGAGAGTGATGACTGTTTCTGGGTTATTATTGTGCATACATTCTATGGTCATTCAGATTTACTTTCGTTGAATATGTCTATAGTGATACTTTGGTTGAATCAATTACTCCTTTTCCTTCTTCTTCTCTTACAGATTCAAAATGCTGAGTTTTCCTTCATAACAAGTGTCCAAGAGAATGGTAGTTTACGGTCAAAAATTGTCCAGTCTCCAGACAAGTTTCAGGTATCATCTTTAGAATATATATTTACACGTATGGGTCCTATGTTTGGAGTGCGTAACTAAGTTGTTTCACCTCAAAATGATGCTTTGAATTACATCGTAATTACTACCTGTTTGGAAGTAATTAATGCTTTCAATCATCAATGATTGGTGTAGCTTTGCGTCATCTGATATCTTGTTTTTTCTGGAATTATTTCAACTTTTGGCTGAATGGGAAAAGGTTAAGTAATCAATTTTCAATTGTATTCGTCTCTATACATTAGCAGGGTTAAATAACCACATTGTTATAGGCCTGGTTTACCTAGGAAAGATTACTTTAGTTTCAGTTTCAGGTATTAATAATAATTCTTATCTAGAATATTTTATTTAAAACTCCCTCTAATGGATGGAACTTTCATGAAGGAATTATAACCTGAAGAAATATATTGAGATTGTCAGATTTTAATCAGATGCTTATGTTGTAACCTTTCTTCTTTTAGCTTCTTGTTGTTGCTTCATAACTGCATTTTTACTTGTGGATATTACAGAGTGCACTTGATGAGAAAAAATCACTCAAAGCTGAAGCCAAGAATGCTGAAAATGTGGCAATGCAATCTTTTCACGATAAAATTGCGGTTCTTGAGATTTATACAAAGGTAGAGTGAGATGCTGTCAACCCACAATTATTCTTCTACTGTCCTTGTCGTGTCACGTGTCCAACAAAAGAATATATGGTTCTTCTATTACGTGGCCTAGTCAACACGAATAGCAGTTCATTCTGATATTTTTTAAATTAAGTAATTTACTTTTATGATTTCCAATTTTATTCCTATTTTTCTGCTACCATTGTTAACGTATCCATCTGTATGCCTCTCTGGGATACTTAAGATGGTTGGGTAAAAATAGATGAAAAGGGATTTTCACACACAAACTGTCCAACAGTACTTACTGTGGTGGATTGAAAACATTGAAATGATTAAACAGCAGTTTCAATCACTACACTTGGAAATCTCTTCAGTTCCTTTAGCAGCATGCTTGTGGCTTCATTTCACAGAGAATACATTTATTGCACTAAATCTTATAATTTCTATATTGTTTCTTGTCCCCAGGCCTCAACAAAGCTGTCCAAACAACTGGCTCTGATGAAGGCTACACAAGATCAGGTTTTTTTATTTCTAATGGCTTCACTTTGTTTCCATTGTTATGCTGCTGTTTATGTCAGACACCTTCAGATATGGATTTATAATTTGGAAATGTAGTCTCTATTATATTTTGCATGATGCTGTTATCTTTTGTAGTGCCTTTAAATCGGTATGTTATTTGTGTAAAGCATAGTTTATGATAACTTAGAGCATCCACAATGGTGCTCTTTAAACTCACTTTTCTTATTAAGGAGCACTTCTTAAAAGATAATGTCCATTGTGGAGATTTAAGAACCACTCCTTAATAGGGAGTGGTTGCCTCTTTTTACGTAATTGACCATCCAATCCATTTGACATTTATTTATTTATTTTAATTTTAAATTAAATATTTGTTGAGGATAAGACATGCTCCTATAAAAGTCATTCCATTGTTAGTAATTGCTTCTTACTTAGGTTTTATCAATATTGGTTATGTGGCACTTAAGGAGTGCTCCTAATTGTCAAACCATTGTGGATGCTCTTAGGAATGGTGTTTTAATATTGATCTGCCTTCTATCTGCACTATTCCCCATGAAGATGTTGTGCCTGTTATGCATAATCTCTCCCTGTTTTTATCAAGCTGCTTCAACTTTGTCTAACAATAGTCTCCTTGATTTTTAATTTATTTTTGATTCTCAATTTGTCGACAGGTAAACTCAGCTAAAACAATTGAAAAGGATCTCAAGGTTCTCAAATCCAAGATGGGGGATCAAGACTTGTTAAACAAATCACTTGAGGCAAAATTGGTCGAACTGCAAACTAAAGGTTACAGTAGCTACTTGCTTACGTTACTTCTTGTAGTAGTAAATAAATGCAACTAACATAAGGAGTGTCTTGCTTAGCTGACCAATTGGATGAATTAAAGAAGCAGCTGGAGAATGAAACTGTTCAGCAGCGCGAACAGGTTAATAAGGAACTAAACAATGTCAGGTCGGAAGTGGAAGCAAAGAGAAGAGGTCTCGAAGCAAGACAAAAGCAGGTGGAAGCTGTGGTCACTGAGGTACAAGTTATGCTGATGCTTGTGTTGATGGTACTTGTGCAATTGTTGGGTACTGGTTTTAAGCCTTCTTCTGCATTACCAGGCAGATAATATAAATACAGAAATAAACAAAGTGAAGGAGTCAGGAGCAGCTAAGGTACATGAATTAGGCCGTCTATGTGAAGCTTTAACAGAGAAGGTACACTTGTTCCCACCTCCATTTACATTCTATCCTTACATAACTGCCGGTAAATTTTATTTATTCGTTCTGCTAATATATGCTGGCAATTGGTTATGCTGCAGTTTCTTGAATACTCAAACGATATCAATGCCACCGGGGATCAAATTAGCCATGGAAGGAGTTCTAGATGAAGGATGCATAATTTTGGAGTTGATTATGTCTGCTAAGTCATTCCATGGGGATTTTTGGCTCTAATGATGCGGGGAGGCAGCTCTCTTGGGACGGATTTGAGTCGCGGACATGTATAAGGAAGGTTGTGTGTGAAACAATTATGTAGTGGTATTACTGGTTTGCTATGTCAATTTCCAGATATTCCCTAAAATTCTACACACTTTTCTCATCTTGAAATGTCCCATTTAGATTCTGGGATTCCTTTTATTATCTTTCATATATATATATATATATAGTAGAGGGTCTTTTGCAGGGGTGTATATTGTTAACTCTCCAATTTAATTATCCAGCTAATATTTATGTGTGTGTTTTTTCTTCTTGAATGTGTGTTTACTCCTTTTGGTGCTCATGTCCATAAAAACCAAAATATAATGTCAAATGGTCAATTCAGTAATATCTGTTCATTATGTTGCTACAATGCATTCAGATTGAGTTTACAATACAAAATGCACTAATTTTTCAAGAGAATTGAGATGGATTTGTCTGATTTCATTGAAAAACTGTAATCTACTTGGTAAATTATCTGAAGTTAGACTAGGTTTGTATCTGAAAGTAGTGTATCAATATCCATCAACCATTAACACATAAATGAATTGCCTTGTTGTAATTTTCTGAAAAAATAATAGAGAACCAACAAGAAATAAGAGGAATCGTCTATTTATTAACAACAAATGTTTTTACAGTACACATACAAAAGATCCAAATAAGTGGATCAATTTAAACAATATTCAACTTCAACGCCTTGAAATAAATCATACATATCGAGGCCGAGATCTTCAGAATCTGGCACTTCCCCGTAATAGACCTGATCGGCCACCGGCTCCGAGCTCACAGATTCCACAGCCACAACCGGCTCCGACCTCACAGATTGCACAACCAATTTCTCCTCACTGGAGCCAGTTCGCCGTCTTTTGTTGGGAATCGGCGCCGGCTTGGATGATGATGGCGATTTCCTTTTGGTGACCTTCCCGCCGATGTTGGATTTGGTATCGTCCCTCTTTATCCGACAAACCACCTGATTCTACCAACCCCGCACATTTCGGATCTCCGGGAAGGCCTCCGGGTTGATACCGTATTCATACATATTCCACTGCCCTTTGGTTTCTTCTCCGTTCAGAGACCGGAATGACAGAATCTTGTACGGACCCACGACGGTTTTATCATCGGCGGAGGAGGTGACTTTCAAATTCGAACTGGTCCCGTGCCAGGTCCCGTTTCCGGCGCGGCGGTGCTTCTGAATTTTGCTCGATTTGCTGGTGTTTCCGACATTGGAGTTCCGGGTGAAGAGGAACATGGACGGAGTGGAGGTGGGATCGACGGCGTCGTGCCATGGATACGGCTCGCGAGGGTTGCAGAATTTATCCCACGGATCAATGTCCTCGCCGAACACCGTGTCCTCCTGGATGGTGCCGGATTCGAGATACGGTCGCGGGAGGATATGGTTTTTCAGGTAATGGGCGATCAACTCCTCGCCGGTTGGATCGAAAACCCTGGACTGATATGGGAGCTTTGGTATTCCCGAACCCATCTGGGGAAAATGCGTATGATCAATGCTACTAATTTTTGGGAAGAACTTGGGAAGTTTAGAAGTGAGGAGAAAATGGGGAATGAATGACTAATGAGGAATGCCAGCTGTTGTCTTTTCCTGTTGGAGGTGGGAATGCCCACAAAATCCCGGTGGAGCTGGGATTAGCTTCCGCTCTTTTAATTTATATTATATTATATTGGCTTAACGGTCGCATTGACTCATTCTCCTAATCATTTTATTTTATATATTTCCCTTTAAAATCATTATTTGAGTTTTTTTGCAAAAACTTTTATCAATCATTTTAATTTGATACATTTCTTACAATTTTTATTTTTACTTTCATATACTTCCCTTTAAAAATACAACTTATATTGGTTTTATGTCATCATTGTCCATTTAGTTATTTTATTTGTCCTTTCATTAATTCATTTCATTTTTATTTTTATTTAATTTGAGAGGTTCAGTTTTCTTTTTTTGATATATTTAATTATTAATCTTAAATATATTTTTTAAAGATTTGTTAGAACGGTTCCAGATGAAAATTATGTTATTAAATTTTAAATATTAGATAAAAGTACAAAATTACATGAATTTTTAATATTAGACTATTGAAATTAAACTAATGGATGCTACTAACTGATTACTCTTCCTTGCAGATATTGAAGCTCATTGATGCTTGCATCAGTGAGGCTTCCCACTGCTGTCAAAAATGAACCTGGTTACACAGATCTTTTTCAGATAGAAGGATGCTCTCCAAGTCACTGATAGAGGCTTTGTTTGGAATTATGGACAGCTCCATAGGCTGCCTTGTGTCTAAGTTGCCTTGCGCTTCGGATTCACTAACAAGCAAGTGGAGTACTGCCCTTAGTTCAAAAGCCTCTGTCTAGAATCATTTTGATGTAAATTTAGCTGTATAGAATGAGTTTATTAGCTGTAGAAATTTAGGCTAGCTCATTCTTTTTGGAAGCTTCTCTTTAGCTTCATGTAGAAATGCCTTGGCATTCTACTATAACCGCTATTTAGAAGCGGTTATTTTGTATTATTACTTTTCTATTGTTTATTTAAAAGGCAAAGGGAAGCCAATATAAATCCCTCCACCATTGGTGGTTTTAACCAAAAAAATAAAAATAAACTAATGAAAACTTGACTAGTGTCTTATGTATCACAGTCTGTATATTTTATTATTTGAAACTATTTATTTTTAAACTTTAATCATATGTAAAATATAAATATTACATATAATATATCGAGCCTCTGTATACATATATGAGCAAATTCTCAATTAAGATATGGTCTCAATGAATAATCATGTTTAATATGTAAAAGATCAATTTTAAAAGTGAGAAAATCATACATAAAAGTGAGAAGATCAACAATCATATATACATGAATAATAATGGTCAATATGTAAAAATTAGGTTGAAAGTGAAAAAATCAACATTTATCTTTGGTTTCAATTGATAATAGTCTCACATTAGACTATAAATTGTGTGTTTTTACTTGATGAATGTGTGCATTTTCGTTGCCATGAAAACATGAATATAATGTCAAACGGGACTCAAATCAAGTTAATAAGTGATATATGTTCATTACCACTAGTCAAACCAGGGCATGATTTAGCAACCAGTAGACTTAAACGGGCGTTGTTTGATTAATAACAACATCACACAACTTGAAAGTTACTAAAAGCCAATCCTTATGGAAATGTTGTCAGAACAAATACTATATATATCTCGGTCTTTTGCCCAAATCTACCGATGCATACCGCGTCAATAAACCCACATTAGCTTTAATTAATGCATTTGACCTTTGAATCTTCTTGCTTAATTTTATTATAATGATCTTGATTAGTGCTGTCAATCCTGACCTGAACCTAACAAACCCGACATGATCAATTCAAGCCGATCTGACACGTGACTCGATTGTAACTCGAAATTTTTTAGGTTGAACTCGACCCGACACGACCCGATCTCAACCCGAAAAATAATTTTGAACCGAACCGAACCTAAACCCGAACCCGAAGATGACCCCAACCCAAACCTAACTAAGATTTTATGTTTGATTATTAAAGCTTAGTTGTTAATTATAGGAAGTTAAGTAATTAAACTATATTTAGTTTTTTTTTAAGACTCGTCTCATTTGAGACTAGGACAAATATTGATCTCATTTTCAAACATGATCTTTTACGTATTCAGTGTGGTCATTTAGTGTATTATTGCTGATCTTCTTGCTTTCATATATCAACACTGATCTTTTACATATTAAGTGTGATCATTTAGTGTATTATTGTTCATCTTATCGCTTTCTTATATCAACACTGAACTTTTACGCATTAAACATGGCTACTCAGTGAGACCGATTGAGAATTTGTCTTCATAAAAATTAAAGTAAGATTTAATTTTTATACTTATTTTAGTTAGTATATGTAAAAATATGAGTTAGTGTCAAATTAGCAGGTCCAATCCTTAGTTTTTTCATGAAGTTAACTCGTTAATAATTTATTATATATTTTAACAATAAGATAATAGTGATAATGACTGAAATATTTACCCGAACTATAATTTTGAAATCAACTCGATCTAAATTAACACGGCTAATAATAATGATCCAACATCAAAATTTTGTTCTTCCCATGTCAGTTTTATGGATTATATATAGTTTTACTTAATCCGACTCAACTTGACAAACGAGTCTAACCCGACCCGACCTGACAATCAGTGCTGACACGAATTTGACCCGACCCGACCCGATAAAAAAATGCTGACATGTATCAACCCAACCTATCTAACCCGAACACGTAACTCGACACGCCAACCCGAATTGACACCACTAATCTTGATGCTTGACGTTAATATTGCTAGTTCACGTGGGTACTTTCTTGTACAATGAAAACTAGGGGTGTAAATGAACTGAACCGTTCGTGAGCAACTCGCGAACAACTCGGTCAAAGTTCGTTTTCGAACTCGGTTTGACCAGTTCGAACTCGAACTCGTTCTTTTATATACGAGTTCGAACTCGAGCTCTTAAGAGCCAGCTCGATAGGCTCGTCGAGAAGCTCGAATAGAATTTTATAAGTTAATTAAGTTTTATTCATTAATGCTTTAACGAGGTCGAACTAGCTCGAGTTCGAGTTCGAACTCGATTTTTTATCGAGCTCAAACTTTCTAAAAGTCAGACGAATCGAACTCGAACTAAAATATCTCAACTCGTACGAGCTCGAACTCGATCACGAACATGCAATACAAACTCAAACACATGTCTGTTCGAAATCGACTCGACTCGTTTACATCCCTAATGAAAACATGATAATTATAATTATTGATAACATAAAATAATCATGCATAAATTAAGTTTCAAACACACATGATTAAAAAATGTACATAATTAAATAATTAATAACTGAGCTGTTCGATATTGCGTGTGTCAACAAAGGTCCATGGAATTGGCAAAAACTAGCTAGTTTAATTAAAGTGTGAACTGAATTTACACAACTAAATCTCCCAAATAAAATCAAGGGTCTGGTTGCCTTGGATAGTAGAGAGTTTCCCTATATTAGAATTAAATGATTAGGGAAGGATTTATCTACTAGTGCTCTTTTACTGGGGTTTCCTTTTATCTACAGGATGGAAGCTACAAGCTGTTGTTCTACTTCTACAAAATGGAGCTCATGGTGATGTAAAAGTTCTTGAGCCAGGTCATACAGATAAGATTCAACAATTGGTTCTAGATATCAAGATGATTTCTAGTCGAAGATGTATTATAGGTGCTATCTCTACTTTCTATCCTATCAGATTCTCATCCAACAACCCTCATACTATGACATTTCATTTTGAACAGATTACAGCCTTGTGTTTTACAAGCATGTCTACCAAAAATACAACATGAGGATGGTTGGCAGTGAAGCATCCAGTTCAAAGGAGAACTCACTTCCATGTTCAGCCCCTGGATATTGCATTATATACTATTGGTCATTAGTGTACAGTCTATGATTCCCAATCACATTCAGGGGATACGTGGATTTTCGTCTTACTTGGTTTAGCGATTACCGAACTACCCCCTGCAATGTTATCCTCGCTGAGGCAAACTTGTGTTCGGCAAGTGTTATGCTTGTCGAGCGCTAACATGGATCAGCAGAGTAGATATCGATTAGGAATTTTAGACTATAGACTCGACAAACTTTATTCATTTCCAATTAAATCTCTGCAATATCCCATGAATAAATCTGAATTGGAGATGGATTTGGACTGTATTATCTCGAAACAAATATATCCATTCCATATTAAACGCGCACAATATTCTCTTTCCTCTTTAAAAACCTGCGCTGAACTTCTGGAATTTTTCTTTTTCTGCCCAAAACAGTCATGTTGCAACATGACCTTCCACAAAGCAGCCAACAAAATCTGGACTTAATAGTTACTTGTAAAACCACTTGATGTTGTTTAATAATTTGTTGATATTGTCTGATAATTAATGTGTTACTATCAAGTGAATTTATGATAAAACTGTCAAATTTTGTGTTACTAGATACAGAAAGAGACAATTAAACGATAAGTGTGAATACGTACCATGGCAACCTCTAACCGGTAGGTAAGGGTTCCCTTCATACCCATCCTTGCATTTACACCGATAACCACTAGCCCCGACTTGGTCATAACACTCACTGTTCACTGTTTTGCAAGCATAAGTTTCTTTGGCCTTTTGCGCATCTCGGCACGTGACGTTAAATTCCGCCACCCAATCCGCCACCGCCGGAAAACTCGAATTCTTGCTTACGCTGCTAAGAATATCCACAGAGAACCGAAAAGCCGATTCCTCGACCACAAAAGTGTAGCTGCAAGGATTGAAAGCCGAGCAAGGCTGTGATTGTTGAAGCTGTTCAACGTTGTATTCATCATCCAAGTCCCGCCTGCAATCGATGTCTGGCAACAACCGAAACCGGAACAAGACCCGTTCCCGAGAACCGCGACATCTTCCTTAAAGTCACACGTAGCCATGCATCCGGCTGTGCATCCTCGGTATTGCCCGTCGCTTCTGATCAAGGCGTACGTGTCGCAACCGATCGCCGAGAACTTGTTGGCGGTGCTGTTTAAGGTCATGGTCGGAGATAAGTGAGTTACCGGTGTTGAAGTATAAGCATGATGCTTGATGAAATATACTGTTGGGTGTTTTTGCTGTCTTGAATCAGTGTTGATGGAATAAATAAGTATGCTTTGGGTCAGTGGCTTGGTTCAACCAAATGGAAGCAGGTGAACCGGTCAAGAACCGTTTTGTCTGCTGTTATGAAAGTCAAACGACCCGGCTCTTCTTCTTCCAGTTTTCTTCAGTTTGGTTAGTTCAAATCTTGGCCAGATTCTGTTTTCTAGTTGTAATTGTTAGTTGCGAATCTGTTAGACTAGCAATTAGTTTGATTGGCATGCTATATAAAGCAGCCTTGCATTGTACAGAAGAAGGTTAACGAATTGTATATACTGAATCAGATTTGGCTCCTTTTGGGTTTGGTTTTCCGGTCACCGTCTCCGGTCGATCTCGCCGGAGACGGTAGACATAGATCGTTTTTCAGCTAATTCTTCATGGTATCAGAGCGTCGAGGTCGATCGATCCGCTTCCAGTCAAAAACCCCTGGCGATTCATGGTGACGGAGTGCAATCCTACCACTACAAATCTTCGCGATTTCTTCTCGAATCTCGATATATTCTTCTGATTGCGCAAAGCTACTGCGGTGATCTGATTGCTCGATCTGGTATTTCTCATAAATCCCTAGCGATTCCGATTAACGAATTTTGTGTTCTACCGCTACAAGTTTTCGCAAATTCTACTCAAATTCCGCGAGGTTCTTCTGATTGTGTGAAGCTGCAATGGTGATTTTCGAGACTGGAGAAAATTCAGATGATCAGAATAACAAAGCCGTATCGTGATGAAGACAACTATTTCTAATCGATTCACACAGAAGACTCATTGTACCTGCATAACGATTGCTGCTCATGTCAGGTACTGATGATCGAGCTTCTAGATAAGGTACACACGGTTTTATCTGAAAGTATTGATGAATATTGTGGATGTTGGATACTGAATAAGCTGGATGAGTATATGTTGATGAAGCTATGAATATTGTTGATGCCTATTTTGGTGATGAAAGTTCTGGTTATTTGCTTGAAAGTTTGGATGAAAGTGATATATGTTTGAATGGGGTTTTGGCTTGGGAATGTACCTGTGAGTGTGCATGTGAAGGCTAATCTGTATGGATATACTGTAAATGTTAATATGCAAGGTAATATAGAATCTGGAAGAATTATGATGATTAATGGTAAAAGTTCTACGGAGTTAGTTCTTAAGAAATCTTTTGTGTATGCTACTGGTGAGTATGATGTGGATATTTTGAGTAGCCAAGAAGAACAAGGTGAACTGTATAATGAATTTGTGATTGTAGCTGATAGATATAAGGAGTTTGAATTCCCTGAATATTGATATGAGTCCGTAGATGAAGAAAGTAGTAATACGGTTGTAACTGGAAATGATGTAGTTATGGGTGTTCAAAGTTAATAGATGCTTTTATGAATGCTAAAGAGACTGGAGGTTATGTAACTCATTATCCTGAATCTGGTCTGAAGTATGATGATGATAAACTCTTAGTTGATAAGCTAGAAGATTACCTGAGTCCTTATTCTGTTCTGAAGTACGGAAATGTCAAGGATAGCATTGAAGTTTTCAGACTGGTGATAATGTTGGGAATTCTGAGCTTAGAGATGGTGGCAGACTGGCAGTGGCTTCTGTTAAGCAGTAGATAAATCTAATGGTGTTGTGAGATCTAGGAAAGCAGTTTGATAGATAATTGTGTTTGGGGTTTAAAGATGTGATGACTGTGTATATATGTTGATGAATGATGGATGAAACACGATGAAGGTTAAAGTAGATGAAAGGATGAAAGAGGACAGATGACAGCTGATGAAATAAGAAAGATGACAGATGAATGAAAGATGAAAGAGGCAGCTTTGCCATTGATGATGAAAGAAGAATGACAGATGATGAAAGAAGAAAGATGACAGGTGAAAAAAATGAATGAAAGATGAAAGGGGAAGCTTTGCCATTGATGATGAAAGAAGAAAGAAGAATGACAGATGATGAAAGAAACAAGAAGATGAAAGGTGAAAAATAATGATGATGATGAATGGAAGGAGGAAAGAAAGATGATGACAGCATGGTGATAATGCTGAATGGAAGGAGGAAAGAAAGATGAGGATAGAATGATGATGATGAAGGATGGAAGGAGGACAGAAAGTTGATGATGATGATCAATAGAAGATGAAAGAGGAAAGATGGAAGATGGCAGAAGACAGAAAGATGATGACAGAAAGAATGGTACTTTTCTACTATTGGTTCGATGTTCTATGTTACACAGTTTGACTATGGTTCTGGTTGGTTTTGCTGGTTCTGGAATGATCAACATGATCAAATTTCTGGAATGATCAACATGATCAAATTTCTGGAATGATCAAATTTAGTTTAGGCTCTTCTGCTTCAACATCTGCAAATCTTGCTAGTGCCACTTCTGAGAAATAGCCAGCTAGTCCTTTTGGCCAGCAGCATCATGCAAAATGCTATTCAAAATCCATTGTGTGTGTGTGCTCCACAATCAAGCGTGAACCAGTCACCGATCCCGATGTTCAGATCCGTGCACTAGAGCTATATACTTGATTTGGTCAGTGAATTGACCTCGGATGTTGCATGTCGTCTATAAAGCTGAAGAACGTCTAAAGGCGATGGAAGCTTACTGAATGAATGATCATGTTGTAGTTGCAATCTGCTGCTACAACATCAGCATCAGTTCATTTCCCATTCAAGTTCTTCTGCTGCAGGCTTGGAGCAAAACGATAAGATGGTGAAGTCGTTTTGGTTCAAATGCAACGTTTACTTGGAGATAACGTTCAATGCTAGCCACTGCTCAAAAGTGGTTTCGTCGTTCTAGGCTGACTCAGGTTTTAGCCTGACCCGCTCATGCACCATCAAGTCTTCTCTTACACTATCTGAAGCTGCATTCTGCAACATTTGAACATCATCCATGTGCTTTGAACATTTGAAAATTTTGTACACTTGGTGTTCTGTTGCTTCTGCTTTCCCACTGCTGGCTAGGATGGGCTTCTGTGCTTCATAAAGTTTGCAAGATGTTCCATCTTGAAGGGGGGGTGTTGAAGTATAAGCATGATGCTTGATGAAATATACTGTTGGGTGTTTTTGCTGTCTTGAATCAGTGTTGATGAAATAAATAAGTATGCTTTGGGTCAGTGGCTTGGTTCAACCAAATGTAAGCAGGTGAACCGGTCAAGAACCGTTTTGTCTGCTGTTATGAAAGTCAAACGACCCGGCTCTTCTTCTTCCAGTTTTCTTCAGTTTGGTTAGTTCAAATCTTGGCCAGATTCTGTTTTCTAGTTGTAATTGTTAGTTGCGAATCTGTTAGACTAGCAATTAGTTTGATTGGCATGCTATATAAAGCAGCCTTGCATTGTACAGAAGAAGGTTAACGAATTGTATATACTGAATCAGATTTGGCTCCTTTTGGGTTTGGTTTTCCGGTCACCGTCTCCGGTCGATCTCGCCGGAGACGGTAGACATAGATCGTTTTTCAGCTAATTCTTCAACCGGACTGAGGTAATCGGACCGGACGTTGGTTGTCGGAGCGTAGCAGTCGTAGGCGACCGAGAATGAAAACCGCAGCTGGCCCTCGATGGATATGCTTCTGATTTCCGTGTTGGGAATCGAGGGTTTGTTTGTGACGCTGTCGCATTCGATGAAGAAATCCTCGTTCATGAAGCAGCCGCCGCTCATGCCGAACGGATATGGGATGCTTACGTTGCCGCAGCGGTCCGGGCAACCGGGCTTTGCTATGGGGAAGGCTGAAGAACATTTGATCACGATGAAGACTAACACGAGAAACGTTGGAATTCGGAAATCCATATGTATGTGTAGGATTTGTGTTTTTTGTAGGATTCATCAATTTTTTGTGTGAGATGATTAAGTTGACTCGAGTTAACCTCAAGTATTAATCATGCAAGCTAGCTAGTTGATATGTTGGACCAGTGCCGGTTCTGACTATTGTGAGGCCTGAGGTGAACCATGAAAATAAGGCCCCATATATACTTAAAACATAGATAATTTTTACGACTTTAACAAAACTGAAAAACCATGCACTCGACTTCACCATTGATTTAACTCTTACATGGAATATTTAAAATTAAAAAATACTTTATCCCAGTTGTATTTAAAATAATTAAAATGTTTGATAATTATGTGCAAATATATACCGTTAAAATTTGATATTTTGAAAATACATGACGTTATAAATCTAACAAGATCAAATATGATAATTTTTTAGTTTAATTATCAATTCAATTTTTAGATCAAAGTTAAGAAATTTAACTTTATGAATAGTTATTTTGCATGAAAGGGGTAGATGGAGTTTAAAAAATAGTTATATTTCTAATATATTATTCTTATACACGGTAATCTTAGGATGTATTTTTTTATAAAAAAATACAAAACCTAATATGCATTTATTAGGATGTATTAATCCATAATTAAAACAGAATATGAATGAGAAATAATTACATAATATTATGTTAAAATTAATTACAGTTTACATATTGGGGACTCTTTTTTCAGATCCCCTCGATTTTTTAATGTTGGGAATTTTCAATGTTGGGGCCCTCTTTTTTAAAAAAGAAAAAAAGAAAACACACTTACATAGAAAGACAAAAGGAGGGTCTCATTCACGAAAAATAAAAAGGAAAATGCAAAGAGGCCTAATAACTGAACATGAGCATTTTAATTTTACACATACACAGTAACAAATTATACAAAAATGGGGCCCTTTTAACCCCCAAAATTTGGGGGTCCTAAGGCAAGCACCCTCAAGTAAGGGTTGGGCCTGTGTTGGACCGATCATTTGAGCCGTGTTCATTTCGCTCACCGCCGACACACTGATCAATGGGAGAAATTATTACTTCACAAAATTTTAATATAAGTTTTGTCCACAATTTTTCATAAACATAGGCCCTGTTTACTAGAGCTTATTTTTTGCTGAACTGAACTGAACTGAACTGAAATAATTTTATATATATTGAACTGAATTGAAATAAATATAAATACAATTTTGTATTATTTAAATATAAAAACACGTTGAGGTGATATAATCTGAACTGAATTGAGTTAAATATCATCAAATTATAGTGCAGATGATATGAACTTATCTGAACTGAACTGAATTAAACTAATCTAAACTGAACTAATTCTAAATTGTCATGTAATGAAGACATATTACATTTGGTTGAGTCGATTTAAATGAATCACGATTCAAATAATTATATTGGATGTATAAAAAGTAAATGTTATGATATATTAAAGAAATATATTGAGTTGAATATCATAATCATGCATTTTTCAGGGAATATGAGTCATTGAGTTGCATTCTATGTGATGGTGGTAGATTAGTATTTTGATAACTGCACCATAGACGTTGACACTTTTGGGATGTTTTTGTTTGTTCGTGAGCTGTAACCATGGATTCAAGAAGTAAGAATTTTCTATTTCATGTGTGAAATTCAGTGTGTCATTTATGTGTTTCTGATGTCGGTTTTAAATAATGGTGAAAGTATGTGTGCTTTTTTAGTACTGAACTTCTCTTTTCCTTTTGATATATTTTTGCGAATAGATGGAAGGAGGACTTTTGTAGAGCTCGGATTTATTCAATATTCAGATTTTATGTATTTGTTAGTTAATTTCCACTCCGAGTCCAAGTACTTTAGGGACTTAGTATACAGAAACTATAGTGGCAACATTTTCAGAAAGTTGCTACAAATAGTTATATGATACTAGCATGCAAAAGACATGAATGAAGATTTGTATATTTTATTCTCTAAATAGTTTATTTCAAGGCATGATATTTTGATATCCTTTCTGGTTGTTGGTGACATTATATTTTGAAGTGCATATACATGTTTCACTTTTCTTTCTTTTTTTTTAACAAAAAGTTACAATATTCATTTCTTAAATTCAGGGATTTAACATCTAAATAAACCTGCCACAGCACTAGGTTATACCTAATTAATATGCCTCTTCAAGCAATTGTAATGTCCAGTTTTTGTTGGCTGCTTTGTGGAATGTCATGTTGCAACATGACTTTGGTTGGCAGAAAAAGATAGAATATTTTCTGAGTTCCAGCGCAGGTTTTGAAAGAAGGAAGGAAATATTGCGTGGATCTTTTATGGAAACTACAGTCCTAATTGATGTCTAAAACGTGTTTTACAGATGATATCAGAATGGAATATTCGTGCAGTTGGGTTTTCCATTTATTAAAGATTTAGACATTCAAGGATTCCTTTTCTTCAATGTTTTAGATATGGAATAGAAGTCTATTGAAGGAAGGATTCAAGAGCCGTGCAAAAGGAAGGTTTTTCACGGCGATGAGCTATAAAAGAAGGACGACAGTTGCGTGCTCTGTTTGTCGCTTTACACCGCAAAACTTCTGTAAATCAGGGTTTAATCTTTTGAGCGCAAAGGCAACGCAGTCCTCGGTTTTACAACCATAACCAAAACACTAGGGACGTGTGTTAAGCTCAGGTGGTTCAAGACCTTGCCGCACCTTCGTGGAAAAGAAGGTAATCACTGTAACAGCTATCAGAAAGAATTGGTAGTGTGATAGGCTTGCTAGAGTAGCCATTAGATTGTAATAGATTAGGAAACATTTATTACAACTAGTGAAGGGTTCTTACCACGGGCTACGGCCCCCAGACGTAGGTGCGATGCACTGAACTGGGTGATCATATCGTGTCTCATTTAAATTCCGCACTTAGTTTTATTTTGCTATTTTTGCATTAAAACTTGACACGATAGAATAGATCGTAGTAAGCAAGGGCTTTCAATTGGTATCAGAGCTTAATCACTATTTTAATCCTCTTGCGAGGTGAGTGAGCGATCTGCTTACTATGGCCAAAGAAGGAGGATCCATCACACGAGCTCCTCTACTGGTTGATGGAGGCTACCCGGACGACTGGAAGACGCGCATGCGTATATTTATTGACCAACTTGATGATGATGCATGGAACATGATTGAAGTTGGATACAACCCACCTACCACAACAAATCCTGCTGCTGAAACTATCCCTAAACCTGCTCCCTGGACTGATGCAGAAAAGGCACTGAAGAGGCTGAACAACAAAGTTTTGAGTGCTCTGTATAATGGTGTTAAGGATGATCAATTCAGAATAATCTCAGGATGTACCACTGCCAAAGAAGCCTGGGAAGCACTTGAAAAGGAGCATGAAGGTTCAAGACCAGTTAGGAAGATCAAACTTGGCATGATCAAGTCTGAGTTTGAAAGATTGGAAATGATGGAGCACGAAACGGTGGATGAATTTAGTACCAGACTGAAGGACCTAATCCACAGAGCGCATCAATTTAGTGAAAGATACACAGAGGATCAAGTCCTTGATAAAGTGAAGAGATCTCTACCAGAAAGATTCTCAGGGATAGTGATGAATCCGGAAATTAGTTCCCAACTTGATGGAGTAACTCTAGATGAGTTAATGGGATTTATGAAAACCTCTGAGATGCAAAGTGACAGAAATAAGGACAAAAAGGCACTGTCCTTTCATGTTGCAACATCAAAAGGCAAAGGAAAACTGGAGGAAGAAAATCTTGGCTCGGATGAAATAGCTTTGCTGGCTAGAAATTTTGGAAGATTCATGAGAGGAAATCAAGGCAGAGGCTTCTCTGGAAATCAAGGAAGAGGTAATCAAGCTGCTCAGGGTCAGGAAAATCAAGGTCAAGCCAGAGGGTTTCCAGGATCACAAGGTGGACAAGGTCAAGTGAATCAAGGACAGGGAAATCAAGTTTTCCAAAATCAAGGAACTCAGTCTTTTCAGAACCAGGGTAATCAGTCCCTTCAGAATCATGGAGTTCAATCCTATCAGAATCAGGGAGTTCAGCCTTATCAAGGTCAAGGACCTCAACCTATAAATTCACAGAATTTGGTTAAAAATGTACAAGGAGGGGTTTCCACTCAGAACAGACTCATAACTGTTGATGACCTACCTAGAGGTCCTGAAGGTACAAAGCATGCTGGAAAACCACAATGCAAGGAATGCAGTGGTTATGGACATCTTGCCTATCAGTGTGGAAATTTTCTAAATCAACTTAAGGCATTTGTAGCTACTGGTGAAACCTTGAGTGATGATGAAGATGAGATTCAGACAGAAAAGCATGTGTCTTTTGGAGTTAGAGTTATGGATTCAGGACCAGCTACAGAAGAGGTAGAAGGAGACACTGATATCCAGAATGCATATGATAATCTGTATAAGGAATGGGAGAAATCAGTGGAAATCATTAAAAGTCTAAAAAATGGAGATACCGAAGCTCTAAAACTTGCTGAAAAAGTGGAGTCTCTGAAAGTAGAGGTCAACACCTTAGTGAATGATTCACTGGTTGAGCAGCAGGAAGTTGAAGAGCTGACTTAAGTCTTAAATCCATGGCTAAAAGAGTTGAGAAAGCTGAAGGATTGCTTGCTGATCTGTTGAAGAAAAATGAGATGTCAGAAGGAAAGAAACCCATGGATGATGTGGAGAAATCCAGAAAGCTTGAGGTAATGACCAAGAGAGCTAAGGATGCTGAAGTAGCCTCTGAAATTCTAGTCAAGAAGGTGGAAATTATGACTTCTAGAGCAGTGAGTGTTGAAGAAAAGGCTAAGGCCAGAACCATTGACTGTGACAATCTAGGAAAGAAGTTGAGATTTGTAATTGCTAGGGCTGAGGAAGCTGAAGCAACCATTCAGAAACTAAACAAAGGAACTGCCAAATTAAATGATCTTCTGGTAATGGGAAAGACTGATGGTAATAAGCATGGTCTGGGATTCAACAACAAGGTGTCAAACTCTCAGATGAAGAAGACAGTATTTGTTTCTGCTGGAAATCAAGCATCTACTGGCCAGAGAAAATTCAGAATTAATCAGTTCAACCATGCACCTGGCTCAGAAAAGATAGGATCTCAGGAAGTTTTAGAAAGAAAAACTCCTCCTAGATGTTGTGATTATTGTATGATGCAGGGCCATGATAAATCTCGATGCATGAAATTACTTAGAGATATCATGAGAGGCAAGCAATTTGTTTCATGTTGCAACATGGAGCCTGAACTGCAGAAGAAATTGACCAAGAAGGTATGGGTTCCTAAAACTTCTCTTAACTGTTATGTAGTTCATACCTGCTATAGTGTGTATGCCAGGGACATGTGGTATTTTGATAGTGGATGTTCCAGACACATGACTGGTTCACCTGAACTGCTCAAAAATTTGCTGCCATGGATTGACACTGTTCAATTTGGAGATGGAAAAATCAGCAAGGTTATTGGTAAAGGAGAGCTACATATCCAGGACTGTCCTATATTCTATGATGTATTGCTAGTGGAGGACCTCAAGGCAAATCTTATAAGCATCAGCCATCTCTGTGATAGTTATATGACAGTCCACTTCAATGAATCTTCCTGTATTGTCAAGCAAGGTGGAGTGCTCACAGGGAGAAGATCATCTGAAAACTGCTATATTCTGGAGCCATCAACTATCTGCTTGAGTACTAAGGAACCAAGTCCTAGGTCTCATGGTGTAACTTCATCTCCATTTGCAGGAAATAGTGAAATTTCTTGTCCAGGAGTTAAGACTGACAGTCTAACTACTTCAATCTTCTTACAGAGTAATGATGAAACTCCCTCAGATGATATGTATAATCCAACTGGTAATGAGTCAGATACTCCTACTAAATCTAATGAGGAAAGTACAGAGGGAACTACTGTGATTTCTCTGAAATCAAAGAATCTACTAGGAGTACCACGGATGACCATTGCTCAGATGCAACTGGCAAGCCATCACATGTTGCAATATCGTCTGCCAGAGAACTATAAGGAAGTCGTTATGGTTGTGTACTGGATCTCAGCCATTCAGAAGAATCTTGTTCAGTTAAATCACTATGATCAATCTAAAGGACTTGAGGATCTACATCAGAAAGATTATGTTCAAGACTTCTTAGTGGACAAGTTGATTGCTCTAAAGATACCTGAATTTGGGATAAGCTTGATTTGTGAATTCTTTTATAAGCTAGAGCTACAAGTGAAGCTGGGTATGCTTGCTGGTTTATGTGAGAATCAGTCTATATTTGATACCCCAAGACGGCATCTTGGGGAATGCAATCTCTGAGGAACTGAAATCTACCTATTTGAATAGTTGTTATTTCCAATTATGTATTTACGTTTGATAAAAATCAGAAAATACAAAAATATGGTGTAAGTTGCATGTCGTGTTGCAACATGAAGATATAAGGTGTGAGTGAAGTATGGCGCGTGTATTAGTAGGGAACAGCTGGGGCCCACAAGATTTATGTGTTATTTTTCCGTTGGGCCATCTTAAATGTTTCGCGTAAAAAAAGCGGAAAAATTGTTTTGCTCCTCTTCATTCGCGCCCAGCAGAAACCCTTCCCCAATCCTATTGCAACACGAAATCTCTGCTCTATTTCTCCGTGGAATCTCTCCATTGCTCACCGGTTTCGTCATTGGATTTCTGCAGAAGCCAAAACCCGCAGCTTTCTTCTTAAGGTACCGTCTTGGTTCTCCTGAATTGTTGGTTTCTTCCGGCTTCTTAAGTTCTTTAATAGGGTTTCTGTGAGCTCTGTGATTCGTATTTGAATTGTTCGATCTAGCATTACTATGTATTTTCCGTGATTGTGACCGATTCAGTTTGGGGTTCAGTAGTCAAGATTGGACGGATTTAGGGGAGTTTTTGACACTCGCTGGGCTAAGGGTTTATGGGATCCCGGTATTGAATTGATTGAGCCCGATGCTAATCTTGTTGGATTTGTGAAACCCTTGCCTGATTCACCCCCATCCCCTGCACTGGATGTGATTCCAGAAAATTTTATCCCTGCCCCAGGATCTAGAGATGCAGTGCGCTTAAAGAAGTATTATGACAAGTTAGAAGTATAGGAATATGCTAAGGGGTTAGATAACTATCTGCATGGTGCTTTGGGGACTAGGAGTAACCCTGACAGATGTTCTTATAATGGCAAGATGAGGCCAAAACCACCTAAGACTAATGTGATTATAACCTCTGATTTTATAAACCAACTTTTGTGAGGCCTGAACCTAAAACAAATCCTTACCTGAGGCCATCTCCTTCTAATGACAGGTACTCTACAAGAGGAAATTCTATGGCTGGTGAACAAAATAGAGGTGGAAACTCTGAGCCTCCCAGGAGAACTCCAAACACAAAGGTTCCCTGTGTGAGGAAAATGCCTTATCACACCAGATCCAACACTAAGTTGAAGTCAGTGTTCACCAACACCAGCAATGATCCTATTGTGTTGGATGATTCAGTTACACAGGAGGGCAAGCATGGCAGCTTCAGGTCTATAAGCTCCAGAGTTGCAGACTTTGTTGATCCCATGGATCACTTAACATTGGGTCAGCGGCTCAAGCTCAGAAGACAGGCCCCTATAACTTCATCATCACAGGTTCCAGATCAGCAAGTTCCAACTGTTCATGACACAATCTATGGACCTGGGGTTCTTCCCTCTGCTACTCTAAATACAGGAGTTCCTTGTGTTACTCCCCCTGCTGCTGCACCTCCTACAAAAGTTTTCTCCAGAAGAATCAAGCAGACTGTTGGAAGGATTTGGCATGATGGGAGAATAACTCAGCGGTTTACCAATGTTCCACAAGCTATCTCTCATGATGGGGATACCTCCTCTTTCCAATGGTTGAAGAAATTTAGAGGTCCTATTGCTGCTGGTGAGGATGAAGGTATTAGAGTGACTGTCACTGGGAAATTGGATGAAGTTCCAGGAGGTTTTTATCCAGGTCCAGTTGCTTCTTCAGATTTCCTTAGATTTAATGGTACTGGGGCAGTGTTAAGTCTACCTGATGAACTATCAATCGAGGACTGTTTTGAACCTTTATCATATGATGAAGAGGTCCAGGAGGATGAGCTCTTCATTGCTGATATTCTGAAGAGTTTGAGGAAACCAGTGATACTTGAAACATTTCCTGCTGATACTCCTATGACTGAAGATACTCATGTTGCAACACCAGATTCTCCCAGTCCTTCACAGAAAGCAGAGATTGTAGAATCTGAGGACCAAACCAAGACTGCCATTCTTGAAGACCAGGAAACTGGTAATGATGATGAGGTCCAGGGTCCCTCTTCTATACCTGCAGAGATGCCAACTGCAGCAGCTATTAATGCTCATGAGGAGCATGATTCTCAGTCTAAGATGGATGCACATAGTCCCTCCAGCCAATCTGTGTCTCGTACAGAGGTTTCTCTCCCCATATCCAAGCTTAGAAGTTTGAATAAGCTTAAACCTAGGACAGCTAAAAGGTTTTCCTTGAGTGGTTCATCAGTTAATGCCAAATTGATGTCTTTAAAGCAAAGAGTGGATATTAGATACCATCAAAAGAAGTTCGACAAATGGTCAGCTCCTGCTATGGACTCAAAGACTGCTATGGACTCAAAGAATGCTCCTGTAACCCTACACTACTCTAGGAGATCAAGGAGGATAGCTGGGATGAATTCTGCCAGATCTATCCCTGTCACTGGGAGAAAGCAGCAGAGCCCTACTTCAGGAAAACTCCAATCACCAGTCCTTCCAGTTCCTGATGACAAGCCTCTGCTTGAGGATGAAGTTAGTCCATCTAAGGTTTCCACTGATCCTGCTCTCACAAGACTCAGTCCAATCAAACTTACTGTGGAAGATTCTCCTATTCACTTAGATGATGCACATGACATACCTTCACCTACTCCACCCTATCAGGCTCCAGATGAGGAAGACTATGCCAATCTGGAGGATCCGGATGTTGATATTAAAGCTCCAGCTATGGAGAATTATGCTGATTTGGAGGATCCAGAGGTTGAGCTAGAGCACGTGGTTGGAGAAGTGGATGCTCCTGAAGATGGTGAGATGATCAATGCTAAGCTGTTATCCCTAGCTCACTCTGAGAAGTTCTATTCTGTAACAGCTAGCTTGCACTATGATCTCTTGAGCTCAAGAGGATTTTTTGTAGAAAAAGTGCTGGATATCAAGAAGTGTGCTGAGAGTGGATTTGACACATTTCTAGGGCAAATTGGCTATGTTCAAGCAGCCACTGTATTCAAGGGGTATGACCCAGAAATGGTGCTGGAATTTTATAGCAATCTTCAAAGGAGCACTCTCATAGCTGGGACTGATTGGGCAGGCAAGCTATATTTCAGGGGGAGAATTGTAGATCTCACTCCAGAAAAGCTGAACTCTGTATTGGGTATCCAGCTAATAGAGGGCTCTGATATGCTCTATCCAAGGGATTACAAGATAGACAATAATGTGCTGGCCAGAGCTTTAACTTTTGGCAAACTTAGTTCCTGGCCCTCTGGTTATGTACCTACTAGCACTCTCACACTGAGGTTTTGGTTGCTCTTCAAAGTACTGATTAATTGCTGGATGCAAACAACCAACACTACCACTTTGACCCAGGATCAAGCAGAACTGTTATTTGGTATTGGCTCAGGGTGTGATGTTGATCTTGGAGCCTATATCTTGAGGAGGATTGTTGGAGCTCTTGATTCTTCCAGATGCACTGAAACTCTACCGCATCCTTGTCTGATTACTGCATTTTTACCTGCTGAAGGATTTGAGGCTGATCTGGATAGTATGATACCAGCTGGCAAATTTGGATTCACTGCTAAATCCTTGGACAGAACTGTGTTGGACTTGCCCTGGGATCAGAAGATTATGTCTGGAGATGTAGTTATGTCTAACCAGTTTGAGTTGAGGGCTGCTGAGAAGGAGATCCAGTTGCACATGGATCAAATATTGCTTCACAGTGAGCTGTTGTAGAAAGCTCAGGATACTAAGGCTAGGATTTTGGCTACTATTGCCAAGGAGAACGAGAGGGTTAAATCATCTGTTCCGCTTGTTTCTGAACCGTCTGTTGCTGCTCCCTCCAGTTCTTCCAAGAGAGCTCGTTCTTCTGGCTCTGTGAAACTGCCCCGTGCCAAGAAATTCAGAATTCCAGTTACTCCTGCATGGAAACGAGGCAAAATCTTATCTGATTCTGAGGAAGACTCTCAGTGATTTTTGTTGTTGTTGTTGTTGTTGTTGTTGTTATCTCTCCCCTTCTCGTTCTTGTTTGAATATTTTTGGATGTTTTTGTTGGTTCCTTTGGCATTTTATGGCCCCAGGGGGAGATATTGTTGGATTTTGGATGACTGTAGTTTATTGGTGATTCTATTTTTTCTGCCATGTTTTTCTTTATAATGGATGCATGAAGTAGAAGCTTTTGGTTTTCTGGGATTCTGAGTTCAGTAGAAGCTTTTGCAGTAGTGGGTCCACAAATTGCCAAAGGGGGAGATTGTAAGGTCCAGTTTTTGTTGGCTGCTTTGTGGAATGTCATGTTGCAACATGACTTTGGTTGGCAGAAAAAGATAGAATATTTTCTGAGTTCCAGCGCAGGTTTTGAAAGAAGGAAGGAAATATTGCGTGGATCTTTTATGGAAACTACAGTCCTAATTGATGTCTAAAACGTGTTTTACAGATGATATCAGAATGGAATATTCGTGCAGTTGGGATTTCCATTTATTAAAGATTTAGACATTCAAGGATTCCTTTTCTTCAATGTTTTAGATATGGAATAGAAGTCTATTGAAGGAAGGATTCAAGAGTTGTGCAAAAGGAAGGCTTTTCACGGCGATGAGCTATAAAAGAAGGACGACAGTTGCGTGCTCAGTTTGTCGCTTTACACCGCAAAACTTCTGTAAATCAGGGTTTAATCTTTTGAGCGCAAAGGCAACGCAGTCCTCGGTTTTACAACCATAACCAAAGCACTAGGGACGTGTGTTAAGCTCGGGTGGTTCAAGACCTTGCCGCACCTTCGTGGAAAAGAAGGTAATCACTGTAACAGCTATCATAAAGAATTGGTAGTGTGATAGGCTTGCTAGAGTAGCCATTAGATTGTAATAGATTAGGAAACGTTTATTACAACTAGTGAAGGGTTCTTACCACGGGCTACGGCCTTCCAGACGTAGGTGCGATGCACTGAACTGGGTGATCATATCGTGTCTCATTTAAATTCCGCACTTAGTTTTATTTTGCTATTTTTGCATTAAAACTTGACACGATAGAATAGATCGTAGTAAGCAAGGGCTTTCAGCAAACATTAATCAACCTCATCAAGAACTCCTGATCATCAATGACCTGACTTTGAATAGTCCACAATATATGTAATTTTAGTTGCTTTTCTTTTCTTTTCTTTATGAATCTATAACTTTGTGCAGTGAGCTAAAACATGAGAACAACTTCTTCTAATTTAATCGAAAAAGAAATCTTTGTGGTCTAAAAGTTTGGACGAGCCTAGATGGTACAAGCTGGAATGAGTAAATTATTTATTTATATTTTACATTACATAGAAAATGAGTGTGAATACCCTTTGAATTTCCTCTCTTATGACTGTGTTATTGTGCATGTAGGCGCATATATTTTTCCTAGAGAACAAGCATTGTGGTGAGGACTGAAAGAAGAGTGAGCAGGTGTGTTCTGCTACTGGCACAAGCTTTTCTTTATTCTAGAAACTGCTGACAGTGAGTAAATTATTGTATATATTTTGCATCACATAGAAAATGGGTGTGAATGGCCTTTCAAATTTCTCTTATTGTGTATCTAGGCGCATATATTTTTCCTACAAAACCAACATTATGTTGGTGAAAGATTGAAAGAACAGTGAGAAGTTGTGTTCTACTACTGAATTGAGTTTATTGAATGCAAAATTTTCTTTAAGACCCTAACTCATAAGTCTCCTATACATGCCTCAGCTACTATAATTGTCACCTTGTAAAAAGATTGAACATTTGCATAATCACAAACAACCAATAAAATAGAGAGTAAAAGACGAATTTTAATAATTTCCAACATACCATCTGGTGAATCCATATGTATCCATCAGATTTTGTGAGTTCATACTTATTTGATGGATGAAGAAGAACATAACAGAAAGATTTCAAAAATAGATAGCTAAATTTACTACCTCCGTAGGCTTTCAGTTGCAGAATTAGGCTCAGAACCAATTGGTTGTGTTATGTTTTACTTCAGATTTGAAGCACAAAAAAGAAATGTCCCAATTTGTTTACTGCAGGATGTGGAACGAGAATAACATGGTGTATGACAGAGATTACGTTACATTAGAAAAAAGATGAAATTCCAGTTAGCAGAAGAAATTTCGTCACTATTATAGTAGTATAAGAATGGTTTCATGATTACTTATATTAGTTAGTTACACGAGCATGTATTAACCTCAGAATTATTTAACCTTTTCAGTTCCGGCCTCCTTTGTGTATTATTGTTCGTATAAATATTTTTAACGGAATAATCTTTTAGAGACTGTAAGTAATATTTTTATTTAGCAAATTTTTTATTGGATACGGGCTAAATTCGTGCGGTGCACCTACCTAGTAATATATAAAGGCTATAGCTGAAACTTGAATGTGAATGGGTAATAGTTTCTAGGATGTGTTCGTTGATTTTGTCAGGATCTCAATTAATCCTTGTAACTGTAGCTGATCATGACATATTTGAGATCCCGTTTTTCCGCGAAGCCCATTGGGCGGAAAACGTAATCCGTTAGATCTGTTAATTGTGCGTCCATTTCTGGCTGTTACTTTACTTCTCTTTTATTCCCTTGGAAAAATTGATTACACAAGGTTTAAAAATTGCTACTTATATTCTTTAACATAATAAAAAAAACAACGGATTGTAACTTTGTAAGGATGCCTTTCTGTCAATCGTGATCGACTATGAATTGAAAAAACTAACCCGAAAACCCAAAAAAAAAACAATTAATCAGAATTCACTCAAAAAACCAATTCAATTGCTCGATTTCATATTTTACCCGAAAGGGTTTGAAATCGAGTACCACGGCTGGCTGTTGGGTTAGGAAAAGGAAAAACTGTTTGGACTTGCACTTTAAGGAAATTAAAATTACAAAAATACCCATACAACTCTTGTTATAGATTAGAGAATCATTGATATAGTATATGTCTAGGAGATAATATGAATTTTGGAAAAGGTACTTGTGCTATGTTAATAAGAACAATGTTTAGAAGTCTTCATAGAAGTTACCAATTATCCTTTTGTTATACTTTATCAACCACTTTTCAATCTTTGATATGTTTTTGGATTTTATTGTAGTGGTTTACGAGATTTTGACGGTGATGTGGTTTATCCTTTCAAGAGTTATGATTCAGATACTCATGAGTCGAAATTCCTCACTCCACAATCTTCATATCATTGATCTACCTGCAAGAAAGAACCCGGGGCGGACCCCGGGGAGAAACTCCGATGCTTAACTTAGCATTGTCTTTTATCAGTGTAGAGAATCTGCCTTAATTGAAAGCCTTACCTTTGTATTTATAGAATTCTCTTGGAATCATAAGCACCCACTCAGTTAGTGGTTCCACATTTTTCTCATTTGATCAGGTAGTGGGTGTGACATTGATATCATAGATTTAGTGGATCAAGTAGTAGATGACTGGTCTTTGGGCCATCTTTATTTGGGCCGGTATACACCATAAGCCCCCCAAGTCTACTAGTTTTTTAGTGAAGCGGGGAGCTAGTAGGCTGATTATTTTGTTCTTATTATTATTATATTATTTTTAAAACTAAAGAATTGTGTTTGAATGTGATCACAAGGTAAAATATTTTAATGAAAACAAATCAAATAGAATTAATCGAAATTTGATTGGTTACCTTGATAGTTGCTGAGCAAACCTGATTTGTAGCGTCCTTGTTAGGAAACCTGTTGCTTGCCATAATCGTGTTGCTGCATCCGGGGTTGAACCTTCGTGTTTACCATTATGGTGCTCGTATTGACGGGTCTTTATTGTTCGCCAGTCATTGATGACTTTAGTAGGCGTTGATTATAGGGATATCAGTTATGTATGGCGTTCACCGTATAACTTTTGATATCGCCCATTATGGTGCCCGTATTGACGGGTCTTTATTGTTCGCCAGTCATTGATGACTTTAGTAGGCGTTGATTATAGGGATATATCAGTTATGTATGGCGTTCGCCGTATAACATTTGATATCGCCCATTATGGTGCCCGTATTGACGGGTCTTTATTGTTCGCCAGTCATTGATGACTTTAGTAGGCGTTGATTATAGGGATATCAGTTATGTATGGCGTTCGCCGTATAACATTTGATATCGCCCATTATGGTGCCCATATTGACGGGTCTTTGTTGTTCGCCAGTCATTGATGACTTTAGTCGGCGTTGATTATAGGGATATCAGTTATGTATGGCGGTCGCCGTATAACTTTTGATATCGCCCATTATGGTGCCCGTATTGACGGGTCTTTATTGTTCGCCAGTCATTGATGACTTTAGTAGGCGTTTGCTGACTATGGATATAAAATCCTTGTGCGTCAGTCTTGAAATTTTGGCGTTCAGCCTTTGTTGACTATGGATATAAAATCCTTGTGCGTCAGTCTTGATATTTTGGCGTTCAGCCTTTGCTGACTATGGATATAAAATCCTTGTGCGTCAGTCTTAAATTTTGGCGTTCAGCCTTTGCTGACTATGGATATAAAATCCTTGTGCGTCAGTCTTGATATTTTGGCGTTCAGCCTTTGCTGACTATGGATATAAAATCCTTGTGCGTCAGTCTTAAATTTTGGCGTTCAGCCTTTGTCGACGTGTTGTCGTTGTACCATAAATATGGTTCCCACTAAGAGTGGTTTTTTTTTTTTGTCTGTGTGGAAATGAGGAGTTATCCCGCAACTTCCGGTATGTTGTAGTCGTATAGACTGCTTGTGACCGATGGTCTGTGTGGAAGCAAGGAGTTATCCCGCAACTTCCGATATGTTATAGTCGTATAGACGATTGTTGACCTATGGTCTGTGTGGAAGTGAGGACTTATCCCGGTGCTTCCGAATGTTGTAGTCGTATAGACCTTGTTGAGCACATGCTCGCTTCAATTTTGTACACTTCGTAATGCCATATTTCTGTTGCTTCAAGATTCTTTGTTAGTAATACAGGCTTCGTTTTTAACAGCCATTCATATTGGTTTAATTCATAACGCTTGATGTCTTTGTTTTCCTTTGGTGCGTTCGCCGTCCAAATTTTTTGTTCGCCTAGTTTGTGTTCGCCGAAATATGAGACAATAGCTTTGGTCTTATTTCCTTGAACAAACACACTACCGAAATATGGGACGAAATATGAAGCCATGATCGCCATGTTGAAGTTTCAAGCAGTAACTGGGCGTTTGCAGTTTGTTGTATCTTGAAGGCGGTCATCCAGGGGCGTTTGATTATGTTCGCCCATATAGGTTGTGCAGAATCCCGTGGCAAGGTTGTTGGATTCTGCGAACCTTGTAGTCAAGGATGCAAATGACGCTGATCCCGAAAGCTTTGTTTGGCAGAGTTTCGATTATCCGACTGACACGTTTCTTCCAGGTATGAGGATTGGTCGGTATTTCATGACTGGCTATGAAGTTTTCACCTCGTCATGGAAGAGTTTCGAGGATCCAGCTCTCGGTGACTCATATTCTACAGTGTTGCCACTGGATATCAGCAAAATTTCATAAAATCGGGTACAGTGGTGTTGTATCGAATTGGACCGTGGAATGGCCATAGATTTAGCGGCGTCCCAGTTTTGACAGCAAATCCTATATTCTCCGTTGAGGTTGTTAAAACAGTGGGGAGGTTTTCTGGTTTCGCCTTTTCTAAAGCACCTTTATTACCTTAAATGGTTGGCATGATGGACACGTGGATTCAACTCTTGATCTTTTTCCAGCTGCCTTTTGCTTAAAATCAGCTTAATGCAGATGAGATGATTTGCAAAAATCAAGTATCTTGCTCATGATTAATGTTTGACAGATGCATGGTAGGATTATCGATCCGGCTGAAAGTTGCCCTTTTAACTGGTGTCGATGCAACGAGGCTTGAACTCGAATTCGAACCGAAGAACAAATGAACAGGTCATCGGATTCGGACTGAAACCTTTACTGCTATTGTTTTGATGATGACCTGATCCCTAAAACAATGTGCTAAGAAAGATCTTCACGTTGGTCGTCATGAACTTGATAATCGATCCTAGAAACTTGAAAGATGATGGCTGCTGCTAATTATGTCACCTAATTAATTTGGACGTGAAAGAACTCGAGAATACTGGTCTTGATATCTGCATTTGATGATGATCAAAGCTGTTAACTTTGATCTCGACATCATTTAGTGGTCAGTTGGAGGTCAACTAATTATCTTGATTCAGAATATAATCATCATATTCAATCCTTGCGAGATTCCCGAAATGAATTCGACAGTTGCGAGATACCGAAATGGCTATAATTAATCAGCCAGTTTCTTCAGTTTGTCTTCTGTTCTGGGAGCATGGGGTGTTTCGGTGATACATTCACGATTGTGCAATCGCCTTGACGTGAGGTATTAAGACATGAAGAAACGCCCACTCCCAGTAAAATATTGATGATGGGCCACTATCATTTTGTTAACTACCAATATAGGGTAAACGCCCACTCCCACACGAGTTTTGTCATAGACGGTTGGAACTTGGAAGTCTGTGAGGAAACGCGCCCATAGCTTTGATCTACCTTTGTCCCTTTGTATTTATTTATTTAATTTTTTTTTTTCCAGACTCATGATGCCAGACAAAACTTGACGGGATATCAGCAAAATGCAGATAATCTTTCATAAATCTTGTTTGTACTTCAAGTGCATCTACCACCTGATTAATGCAAGGCATATCGAAAGGGTGTTGTGATTGTGGAGTAATCATGGTTGCATGCATTTACCATTGGTGGTTAATAACATTTACTATTGAGGTTTATACATAGGGAGTTACTAGTGTTTAAGACTAGTTAGTGAGTTAGAAGTTTTGTAGGTTACAAGCTTTGCATAAGGCATTTGTCTTGCCTTCATTAGTTAGCAATAAGTTTAGATGTTGTTATTTACTTTCAATTGTTCTCTATAAATAGGAGCAATATAAATCAGAAAAGCTGAACCTTTCAGCACCAAAAGTTGTCTCTTGTTTTCTTTGATCTTTCTTTCATATTCTAGCCATTTACGATCTCGTGTTCCAACAAGTGGTATCAAGAGCCACGGTTCTAAATGGCTAGTGATAGATCAAAGTCACCGGAGAAACCAGAAGGTTCACGCGCGGGCCAACTGAGAGGGCGTAGTTCGAAAAGAGGTTCGAAAGCCCGAGAGATGGTGGTGCAGACGGTGTTGAGAGAGAGTTCCATGGTGTACCCTATCCTAACTCGCACAAACTATGCAGATTGGGCCCTAGTCATGAGGGTGAATTTGCAAGCACAAGGTTTGTGGGATGCTGTCGAGGAGGGGGACGTTGAGTATCGCGTGGACAGGCAGGCCCTGGCCGCGATCCTGCGTGCTGTGCCACCTGAGATGCTAGCCACGCTAGCGGTCAAGGACACGGCCAAGGAGGCTTGGGACACGATAAAGATGCAACGCATGGGCGTCGAATGTGTTCGGGAAGCCAACGCGCAGAAGTTGCGCACAGAGTTCGAAACCATCACTTTCAAAGATGGTGAGAACGTGGATGATTTTTCCATGAGGATCACGAGTTTGGTCAATAACCTCCGCAAGCTCGGCGACACGGTGGAGGATGCAACGGTCGTGAAGAAGTTTCTCCGCGTCGTGCCAATAAGGTACTCGCAAGTGGCAATAGCAATTGAGACGTTGCTTGACCTAAGCACGTTGTCGATTGATGAACTGACCGGTCGATTACGGTCGGTGGAGGACCGTTTTGAATCTGCGGATCAAAGTGACATGGGTGGTGCCAAGTTGCTTCTCACGGAGGAGGAATGGCGCTCACGCCAAGGCAACATGGAGAAGGGTGACACTTCCAAGACTGGTGGACGAGGCCAGGTCTGCGACACGGCAAAGGGCCAAGTCAGCGGAGACTCACAGGACCAGGACGAAGTCATCAAGGAGACTCGGGAAAGAGGTCGAAGGAATGGCAAATGTCATAATTGTGGCATCTATGGTCATTTTGCATTTGAGTGCCGCAAGGCAAAACAATGGAAGCGGGACGAGGCACACTTGACCATGCTCGAGGATGACCAACCGGCGTTGTTGATGGGATCCGTGGTTGAGGTGCTCCAATGTGGGAGTCCCCAAGATATCAGTTTACAAGCGCCAGGAAGCCAACGTGACGAGGTGCTCCATTGTGGGAGTCCGCCGATGTGGTCGATGACACAGTCGAATCTGGGGAGTGTTTATCCTGATGGAGGTGCGCTCAGTCTAGGAGGCGCAAGTGGTCCGGTCCGAGGTCTTGTCCAGAAGCCAGTCTGGGGACCTGTCGGCTGCGAACCTGTCCATGGTCTCTTCGAGGAGGCACTCTATGTTGGAGGTGCCAAGCCACACCTGCGGGGTGGCAGACCTGTTGCAGATCCGCTCCATATTGGGGGCGCGACGCCAATCCTGCGGGGTGGCATGTCTGTTGCAAGGGCACTCCATGTTGGGGGTGCACGATCGGCCCATGTTGGGGGTGGCGGTCATGTTGCTGAAACACTCCATGTTGGGGGTGCACAACCGACCCATGTTGGGGGTGGCGGTCTTGTTGTTCAGGCGCTCCATGTTCGGGGTGCAAGATCGACCCATGTTCGGGGTGGCGGTCATGTTGGTGAGGAACTCAATGTTCGGGGTGAAAAATCGACCCATGTTGGGGGTGACGGTGAAGTTGTTGAGGCAATCCATGTTGGGGTTGCTAGACCGACCTTGCGGGGTGGTGGTTATGTTTGTGGTCCTATTGGTGGACGTGTTAGCGGTTCTGTTGGTGGACGTGTTCAGGGTCCTGTCAATGATCCTGGTAGTGGTTCTGTCGGAGTGGCACTTAGTGTTAAAAGTGATCCGATAGGAAAAGGTGATGTTCATGTTGGTTCGAGTGACCAGGTGACTGATATGTTGACCAAGCAGATCGGGCGAGTCAAGCTCGGCTCGGGATAATCGAGGTGGTTCCATGCAACATGGTTAAGGGGGTGAATTGTGGAGTAATCATGGTTGCATGCATTTACCATTGGTGGTTAATAACATTTACTATTGAGGTTTATGCATAGGGAGTTACTAGTGTTTAAGACTAGTTAGTGAGTTAGAAGTTTTGTAGGTTACAAGCTTTGCATAAGGCATTTGTCTTGCCTTCATTAGTTAGCAATAAGTTTAGATGTTGTTATTTACTTTCAATTGTTCTCTATAAATAGGAGCAATATAAATCAGAAAAGCTGAACCTTTCAGCACCAAAAGTTGTCTCTTGTTTTCTTTGATCTTTCTTTCATATTCTAGCCATTTACGATCTCGTGTTCCAACAGTGATTGCAATAGAAGAGCATGGATGACTTATATCTCTATTTTCTTCATCCAAATGCTCTCTTCGTAACCATATTCAAGGAGGTTATAATTATTGTGATTTCGAGATTATTCAGTACTAAGCGCCGAGGCTTCAAGAGATGACTGGGGCGCAGAAGAAGATGGGATATTGTTTCCGTTGAGCGCTACTGGAATGTCGAAATGCCGCCTTGACGGTCTTGTTGTCATCATAGGGCGAATGGTTGGTCAAAGTAGATACATGGCGTTTCCAGCATTACAAGCTCTCTGTATATTGATCTTCCAAACGGTGGGGCAGCATTATGCGGTGGTCGAATACGTTAAAGCATTGATTTGTTGAACGGACATTCCGAAGAGCATCTCGCCAGCTTCGTCGAGGACGAACATTATGATGGCGTCGGCACTTGGAAGATCCTTACGCGTTTCATATGTGTGGCGCCTTCGCATTCAAGGAAAATGTTTTTCTTCCAAAATGACTGGTTTTGTGGTAATCACTTTCGGGTCAAGTGACCGCAGTGATTATGTTATAGTCGTAAAGACTATTTTTGTGGTAATCACGTTCGGGCCAAGTGACCGCAGTGATTATGTTGTAGTCGTAGAGACTTCTTATGTGGTAATCACATTCGGGCCAAGTGAGCGCCGTGATTATGTTGTAGTCGTAGAGACTACTTATTTTTTTCGAATAGCTTTTGTGCATAATAGATGCTTATAGAGTAGGCATCTCTGTTATTTTCCATGGTATGCTTCAGTGTTCGCCTCATTGCTTTGAGGCTCTTGTATTCGCGATACAATGTTGTATTCGCCTCATTGTTGTCTTTGTTTTCCTTCGGCGAACGCACCGAGCAAAATTTGTGTTCGCCGAAATGTGAGACGATAGCTTTGGTTTTTTCTCCTTGGACAAACACACCACCGAAATATGAGACAAAATATGAAGTCATTCGCCATGTTGCAGTTTCAAGCGGTAATTCATGTGCGTTTGCCTTTTGCAGTAGCTTGAAGGCGTTCATCCATTGGTGTTTGATTCTGTCCACCGAAATATGAAGGCGAATTTGCAGATTAAAGTTCACTAGTATTCGATCACTCCGCAAATGGAATCGTCTGAATGAGCTGAATAGAATCTTCTGCGTCAGTTAGTTAGATCAAGAAAATATCAGCGATTTTCTTGGTAATGGGTGTTCGCATTTATTTTGTATCGTAATAAAGGTAGAGGCAACTCTGAAAAAGTAATCCATTGATGTTGACAACTACTATCGTGCTAGGAAGCAACCGGGTGTCCGCTTAAGACGATATTCAAGTGTTTTCTTTCTTTGAATTCAAGTGCATTCAATGAGCTGTATGGTGGCCTCGAGACTTTGTTGTTGTGATCGCCAACTAGGCTGTATAACCTTTTATAGCCTATTTATAGCCTCCGGAGATCGCATTGTTCATCGATTTCAGCCGCCCATTTTGTGGTCCTTGAGTTTTCCTTCGTTCATCTATTATATGGGCGTTAGCTTTCCTTTGATGCGTTCGCCTATTATATGGCCGTTAGGTATACGTTTTTCCTTTTCATCCGTATTGGTAAAGGGCGTTAGCTTTCCTTTGCCTCATTCGCCTATTATCTACTCTCCTGAGATCGTCTTTTTCTTTGATTTTGGCCATCCGTTTTTGTGGGTCGGCGCTTGCTTCCGCTTTCTGTCATTCGCCTATCTTTATAAATTACAATTATCCAATACTCGCATTTAGGTGCTTTCAAAATTAGCTGATAGCTTTGGTTGTTTTTCTTTCCAGCTTCCTTTTCATGCTTCTTGTTTATCATCATTGTCGTGATCCTGCTATCGTGTGAAGATTAATCCACAGTTAACTTCACTACTCTGTCGTGTTCGCATATTCTTGGCTTCACTGATTCGGTAATGATTGGCTGCAAATAATCTTTGGTTTTTGTTTTGTGGAGGACATGCTTACGATAAGTTGGCCGTCATTTGCAGTCGGTCGGTATGCTAGCTTTATGCTCTAGTGTGCATGCATCCGCCCATGATGAGTATATTTTCATAGGCGAACATCGAGTGCTAGATACATAGCTTTATTACACTAGGAATGTTCTCGAGTGTATGTTTATGCGTTCGCCCATTTTGACTGTATTGTCAGAGACGAACGTCAAGTGTTCGCTTCAGTAGCATTCGTATGATTAGCAATCAGTTTTCGTCCTTCTACCCAGGGCCGGCCTTGAGCTTTCTGAGGCCCTATAACATTAAGTGTTGTCTGATTTTTGGCTTTGTGAGAGGTGGAGCAATCTGTTCTTTCACAGGAAATTCGATTGCCGTTTTGAGCGATCGTCCTCTTCAATGGTCGTCTTTTATTCTAGTGCTCATGATGACTTTATGGCAAAAGTTGAACATAGAACTCTAGTTGGAACAAAGTGTTCGTCCAATCGTACATTCTATGTCAGCCAGTCTACAAAATAACCGCGCTGGGCCATACACTAGTGGAAAACAGGGAATTTAAGGCGGTTCCAACGTACCAGAGAAGGCACAAAGGAACCGCCTTCTCTGGCTGTGCCGTAAAATTTCCGATTTTTTAAGGCGGTTCCCCCAACCGCAGTAAAATTTTGACATCTTTCGAATTCGAAAGTTTCACATTTCATGTTACGAATTCGAAAGTGTCATCTACATAACCATAGTAAATGTAAAAAACCTTGCGAATTCGTAAAACTTTGGTAACCCAGCAGAAAGGTCTTTCTCATTCGAAAGACCTTACCGTAGGTCTTTCTCATTCGCAAGATCTTGTAACTTAGGAGAAAGGTCTTTCTCATTCGAAAGAGGTTACGGATCCCCCAAAAAAATAACCCACTCGCCATAGTGCTTACGAGTTCGTAGGCACTATCGCGAGTGGGTGAAAAAATGAGATCTGAATGAATTAAAACCCATCACATTAGCTTTATACATTATGATTGTATCGTACTAAAATAAAATTATATATTAAAAACAAAGAATCTGCACTCAGTACTCTTGGGTTACTCTATGCTCTCTTCTTGTACCTTCTCCTCATCAATATCAAGGGTTTCTTTGATGGCATCAACTTTAGCGGCAAGCCGCAACAATGTCCTTCAACAACAATACACTCTCAACTTCTTTTTCATAGTCTTGATCCATGTTAAGTCAATTCTGTATTTTCTTCACATTTCGTGAGCTTCCAGATTCATCAACCTGCAGGTTTACATGCATTATCTTGTTAAAAAAAGTAAGTTGCTAATAAGATAACATCTTGTTCCCTCAACTCCTTCCTGCAGCACAATTTATTAAAATTAAAAAGGAAACACAGTGTTCTTACAACCCGTGTTCTATAAAACAATGTGTTGAACACATTAAATTTGTGATACTTACCAAGGAGGCTAGATACGGATTACATTCACAACTTCAAGATCAACATCACCACAAAATCTTGAACCGAATAAGATAGTTAAGTTTCTTTCTCCGCACTGCCTTGTGATATTTGATTCAGTCACCAACTGGAAGCTCTAGCAAAGAAAAACAAATCAGCTTATTATTTCTAAAGCACCTCATGACGGTGACTGTGAATTTCCCATTAAGAAGCTAGAAAGGATAAAAAAATTGAATTATACAGAGGTGCACAATAATTATATTTTCATAGTGATATGGCGAACTTCCCTTTTGTTTATAAGAACCGCATCATGTTGCAAAGCCAAGGGACAACAGTCGTGGTAAAGAATACAAAAATAATGGTTAGAAAGTAAGCTTATAAAATTTTCAGCATAACTAGTTAATTAGTTTAAACATTACAAGACAGGTGATACTTCAAGTCCAGCAACAATAATAACAACAACATAAAATCATGACTACTTTTTTAGGAACAAGTAAAATACTCATGAATTCCAAGAAAATAAAAATGAATTGAATATTTTCAGCAATTATAACAACATAACTCCATAGGCACTACTGCACCCTTTACCATATCACAAAGTAATATGCTGATCAGCTGCAGGCTTGTAGCCACATCATGTGGAACTAAAGTATAAGCAAACACAGTAGCAGTGGCATCCTGCTGAACTAAAGTCATCACAATCCTAGGACTAAAGTAATCATGTTGAAACTAATTAGCTGAATAAATTGTGAATAATTAAATAAGACATCACACATGGACCTCAATCTCACACGTGGGATCCTGTTGAACTAAGCCACCATAATCCCAGGAGGGGGATTATTCACAATTTATTCACTAATTTGAACCCACTACTAACTATTTCAAACTAACATAAGTGAATCAATTAGTTCAATCACATATGTGAGTTCAATCACATACAGTTTGGAATAGAAGTCAAGAACGAAATAGACACAAAACGAAACAAAATACCCTACACAAAACAAAACGAAACAAAATCCCATATACAATATGACAAAATCCCATATACAAGATGGCAGTAAGGTTCACCTGTTGGTAACTCGTTGGTAAGGCCTTCGACGAGCTTAACTCTGTGCAAGAAATTTCTTCCACCCACCCGACCAAAACCTCTCCACCATCTAGAACACCAACCACCCCACGAGAAAGAGACGGCGTTGATTGGCGGTGGTTGGGATTCAAAGTCAGATTCTCAACTGATGGAATTCCCTCGGGTCGATTAGGGGATAGTCTCCGCCGGAATAAAATCCATGTGAGGCAGAGCCATCGGAGCCTCCGACAGTGATGGGTTTAGCGGCGCTCCGAATGCTGAGAGCTTGCGGTGTCGGATTTGTATTTGAGCAGCGGCGAGGATATGAATGTAGATGGATGAAAAAGATGATGAATAAGATGCGAAGAGATGGATGAATGCAGATGGATAAAAGAGTGACGGTTGAGATGTAATTGACAAATGAATTCAACGATTCAGATCTAATCATATTTTAAAAAATTATTTTTTATAAATTCTTCTTTCTCATTCGAATGACAGCAAAACCATCTTTCTCATTCGAAAGACCAAATAAAGCAGCAGAACTACTCTTTCTCATTCGAAAAAATAAATAAAGCAGCAGAACTACTCTTTCGAATTCGAAAGACAATGAGTTTTACGGCACTTTTTTTATAACCGCCGTAAAAATACCACGAACCGCCTTCTCTGGTCACCCGTCATCTCATACCTTACGAATTGGTCTTTCGAATTCGAAAGACATGACCATTTACGGCAGTTCCAAGGTGGTCTACGGAACCGCCTTAAAAAAGTGCCTTAAATCCCCTGATTTGCACTAGTGATAATAGGAGATTCTTGAAAGTGGAATAATCTTGTAGCTACGCACTGAAACATGCTTTCGAGGTGGTTAAAACTTGAGAGTAAGTGTGAGTAGCCATTTTATTCACAGTAGGACACTTGGATGTTATTTTTGTGCACCGATCATCATCCCCATCCTCGATAAAGATGCGAGATACTTGGATGGCAATATGTTAAATGGGAAGTAACCAGTTTTGCAGTTCAACTCCAGCGAACACAACGAAATGCAGATAATCTTTCAAAAATACTGTTTGTATTCAAGTTCATCTATCACCGGATTAATGCAAGGCTTATCGAAAAGGTGTTGTAATTCGATGTCGATCCTTGCAGAAAATCCGTGAAGCAGGTGTAAGAAGGCTGATGATCATGATATATCATCAGACTAGTAACACCACTTGCTATGAATGGAAATGTATTGTTGTTCCCTTCATTAATATTTCCAATGTAATCATGGTAGAAGGAACCATTAGGAATATTGCTCTGATCGATGTATATCATAGTAAAAGGAATCATAAGCAATAGCAGATCATGGATGATCAGACATTGATGACTTATATCACTGATTTCTTCATCCAAATGCTCACTTTGTAACAAGGTTCAAGGAGCTTACCAGACTCGGGATTTGAAGATTATTCATCAGTACTAAGCGTCGGGGCTTTAAATGATGAATGGAGCACAGAAGAGAATGGGATGGTTTCCGTTGAGCTACTGGAATGCCGCCTTGCTATCGTCCATCAGGTTGGCGAATCGGCGACCACCTTCGTTGTGCCTCTCACTTAAAGTACAACAAATAATTCTCGTTTGGCAGGGAAGTGTGTTTACCCGGCTATGGAAGCCGAGTATTTCTTTATGGTAGGAAAGTAGCTATCGCCTTTTGAGGTTTTGATGGTAGGAAAGTAGCTATCGCCTTTTGAGGTAGGAAAGGTCACGATTTAAATCGTGCTGAATATTGTGCTTGAGTGCTTTCTATCGCCTTGCTGTTCACTACAACCGCCGTGATTGCATTCGGCCTTGCTATTGAGTGTTTGCCTCGCTAGCTGTTTACTGCAACCGCTGTGATTGCATTCGCTATTGAGAATATCCGATCCTCTGAAGACTTGGCTTGGAAAGCTACATGCAGCGAACACTTTTTTCCTTTATCTTTCTTTGGTGCGTTCGCTGTCCGGAGTTTGCGTTTTAGGGTTCGCCCAAAGTTGGGCTTTTCCAAATGGTCACTTTTCGCTCCCTCTTTATGTCCAACGAAAGCTTTGCCTTCCATATTTTCTATAATGCATCTCATGTATACCGTCTCCAACAAATTGGTTAAGTCATGTATTCATTGTACAAAACGATGGTATCGTTCATCTCTTTTCCTTTGCAATCTTGCCTTTGTAAATTTATCAGTGATCTGCTGCAATTCAGAGATTTGATTTTGTCTAAAGTCAGATCACATCTTGAATATATTTGTGCTTGGCGGACTAAAATAGTTGATCTGATTGTCCGCTTCCATCTTGGCATTCGCCTTATTGTTTCATCCAGTGTTCTCTTTTTGGTGTGTTCCGCAATTGACTTGACACAGCTTTGTATGTGGCGATGAAAACCAGGACCTCCACCACCAGCAACGTGCTGCGCGTTTTGGCTGAAAGGCTGTCTAATGATTTCCTTTCACGATTTCTGATTAACTGTGCTTCTTTGTAAACCAAACCTTCAGACAACCAAGGTTGTCACGGTGTCACGGCGCCCCGGCGAGTCACGGCGCTTCTGGACCGCCAGGACGCCTGGACGACACGGCGAGCGCCGCGGCGGTAATTCCGCGAGCGCGGCGAGCATATAGTATATAATAAATATATACATTAGTATATGATTGTATACATAAAAACAATACAATTTTAAATATTTGAGTATTTCAATCAATATACTAAATCAAGTCCATAAACTATGTGAGTCATGGGTAAAATTTAAAACACTTTTATCATTATAATTATTAATGGTAATATCATAAAAAAACGCGTATTAATTAATTCAATTATTATAAAACACAAAACAAGGAAAGAAGTTCCTGCGGCTTCTTCTTCCTTCTTTTCTCTGCAACAGAGTTTATCCGGCGAGATCTACATCTTACAAACCTTCAAAAGTCAAAATTTTCTCTCAAAATTTGAGCTATTCATCGCCGAATCATCGCCTAGGCGTGAATGGCGACGCCGAGACGCCGAATGGACGCCAAATTGACGCCAAATGGACGCCAAAGCTCGCCAGATGAAAACTCGGCGAGCCGCTAGCTTACGGCGGTCGGTAACCGCCGGGACGCCAAATCCCCGCCTAGGCGTCGTCTAGGCGACGCCGTAACAACCATGCAGACAACTTCCGAATTTTCTTTTGCTCCAGCTGAACGTAAGATGTTTACGATGTCATATATAGCAAGGTTGCCGTTAAATCCGTACGATTCTTCGTGTTCATTTACACAAGTTGGACCAGCAGCCTCACAACCTCAAGATTATCTGTGTTTGTTGCAACAGCAACATGCAATGCAGTATCGCCCTTTTCATCTTCCGAATCCAAAACATGCAAGTTGCCGGTTTGCTGAAGCCATCCCAGGTAGCCACATTTCGGCTTCAGAGCAACATGAACATTGATGCATTAATTCAGGATATCTTAACAGAAACAGATCGCCGTCATGACTATCAACTTCCGCCACGTACGTTGTCGTGAAAAGGGGTGGCGGCATACTTCATGTTCTGTTCCAGCCTCCATGTATAATGTACCTTCACTGCAAATTAAACTAATCCAGTGGTCTAATCTTATCATCTTTCACAAGCAAGAATTTCTCAATGCAGCTTGCTGCATAGGAGTGAACAACATTTGACGTCGAGTCAAGGAATCGCACTGGGAGTGGAAGCAAAGCAAACGCGGTATACAATTCCTCATCTTCATCTCTTAACATTGTGGAGTAATCATGGTTGCATGCATTTACCATTGGTGGTTAATAACATTTATTATTGAGGTTTATGCATAGGGAGTTACTAGTGTTTAAGACTAGTTAGTGAGTTAGAAGTTTTGTAGGTTACAAGCTTTGCATAAGGCATTTGTCTTGCATTCATTAGTTAGCAATAAGTTTAGATGTTGTTATTTCCTTTCAATTGTTCTCTATAAATAGGAGCAATATAAATCAGAAAAGCTGAACCTTTCAGCACCAAAAAGTTGTCTCTTGTTTTCTTTGATCTTTCTTTCATATTCTAGCCATTTACGATCTCGTGTTCCAACAAGTGGTATCAAGAGCCACGGTTCTAAATGGCTAGTGATAGATCAAAGTCACCGGAGAAACCAGAAGGTTCACGCGCGGGCCAACGGAGAGGGCGTAGTTCGACAAGAGGTTCGAAAGCCCGAGAGGTGGTGGTGCAGACGGTGTTGAGAGAGAGTTCCATGGTGTACCCTATCCTAACTCGCACAAACTATGCAGATTGGGCCCTAGTCATGAGGGTGAATTTGCAAGCACAAGGTTTGTGGGATGCTGTCGAGGAGGGGGACGTTGAGTATCGCGTGGACAGGCAGGCCCTGGCCGCGATCCTGCGTGCTGTGCCACCTGAGATGCTAGCCACGCTAGCGGTCAAGGACACAGCCAAGGAGGCTTGGGACACGATAAAGATGCAACGCATGGGCGTCGAACGTGTTCGGGAAGCCAACGCGCAGAAGTTGCGCACGGAGTTCGAAACCATCTTTTTCAAAGATGGTGAGAACGTGGATGATTTTTCCATGAGGATCACGAGTCTGGTCAATAACCTCCGCACGCTCGGCGACACGGTGGAGGAGGCGACGGTCGTGAAGAAGTTTCTCCGCGTTGTACCAATAAGGTACTCGCAAGTGGCAATAGCAATTGAGACGTTGCTTGACCTAAGCACGTTGTCGATTGATGAACTGACCGGTCGATTACGGTCGGTGGAGGACCGTTTTGAATCTGCGGATCAAAGTGACATGGGTGGTGCCAAGTTGCTTCTCACGGAGGAGGAATGGCGCTCACGCCAAGGCTACAAGGAGAAGGGTGACACTTCCAAGACTGATGGACGAGGCCAGGCCTGCGACACGGCAAAGGGCCAAGTCAGCGGAGACTCACAGGACCAGGACGAAGTCATCAAGGAGACTCGGGAAAGAGGTCGAAGGAATGGCAAATGTCATAATTGTGGCATCTATGGTCATTTTGCATTTGAGTGCCGCATGGCAAAACAATGGAAGCGGGACGAGGCACACTTGACCATGCTCGAGGATGACCAACCGGCGTTGTTGATGGGATCCGTGGTTGAGGTGCTCCAATGTGGGAGTCCCCAAGATATCACTTTACAAGCGCCAGGAAGCCAACGTGACGAGGTGCTCCATTGTGGGAGTCCGCCGACGTGGTCGACGACACAGTCGAATCTGGGGAGTGTTTATCCTGATGGAGGTGCGCTCAGTGTAGGAGGCGCAAGTGGTCCGGTCCGAGGTCTTGTCCAGAAGCCAGTCTGGGGACCTGTCGGCTGCGAACCAGTCCATGGTCTCTTCGAGGAGGCGCTCCATGTTGGAGGTGCCAAGCCACACCTGCGGGGTGGCAGACCTGTTGCAGATCCGCTCCATGTTGGGGGCGCGACGCCAACCCTGCGGGGTGGCATGTCTATTGCAAGGGCACTCCATGTTGGGGATGCACGATCGACCCATGTTGGGGGTGGCGGTCATGTTGCTGAAACACTCCATGTTGGGGGTGCACAACCGACCCATGTTGGGGGTGACGGTGAAGTTGTTGAGGCAATCCATGTTGGGGTTGCTAGACCGACCTTGCGGGGTGGTGGTCATGTTTGTGGTCCTATTGGTGGACGTGTTCGTGGTTCTGTTGGTGGACGTGTTCAGGGTCCTGTCAATGATCCTGGTAGTGGTTGTCGGAGTGGCACTTAGTGTTAAAAGTGATCCGATAGGAAAAGGTGATGTTCATGTTGGTTCGAGTGACCAGGTGACTGATATGTTGACCAAGCAGATCGGGCGAGTCAAGCTCGGCTCGGGATAATCGAGGTGGTTCCATACAACATGGTTAAGGGGGTGAATTGTGGAGTAATCATGGTTGCATGCATTTACCATTGGTGGTTAATAACATTTATTATTGAGGTTTATGCATAGGGAGTTACTAGTGTTTAAGACTAGTTAGTGAGTTAGAAGTTTTGTAGGTTACAAGCTTTGCATAAGGCATTTGTCTTGCATTCATTAGTTAGCAATAAGTTTAGATGTTGTTATTTCCTTTCAATTGTTCTCTATAAATAGGAGCAATATAAATCAGAAAAGCTGAACCTTTCAGCACCAAAAAGTTGTCTCTTGTTTTCTTTGATCTTTCTTTCATATTCTAACCATTTACGATCTCGTGTTCCAACAAACATCACATTGGGAATGACTATATTCTGACAAATCTGCTGCAAAACATTGTCAGATGCGGAGAGAGAATAGTGCACACCTTTACTGATAGTGGTAAGAAACTTAATGGCGGTCACTGTCAACTTCTCCTTACTCGAACAAGCAGATGTAGAAACAAGAAGGTTCCAAACTGCATCCATAAATCCACCCAAGACGCGATAGTAGCATTGCAAATACACTTTCAAGTATTCAAGACGCGATCGTATTATCATACAGGATAAGTACAATTAATGCACGAGCTTGACAAAACTTTTCCGGAGTTGTGAGCATGAAGACCAGTTAATCTTAATTTCAGGAATGGTTACTTGGTTGTGTACTAATGCCAATTATGGCAAAGCATCCTGCAGACTTAAGCTTCTGGTTGCTTTTTCACTCCCTTCATAAAATGAACACTTCAGTGTCTCCAGTTCAGGCAAAAGGACTGAAGATTTTGAAAGCATAAATGATTCTTGAGTCTCGTAATCTTCTCTTGTTTCATGCAGCCCAAGTTTCCTACGTTTTTTCTAGGAATGCATATAATCGACTTTTAGCTTCAAAGTCTCAAGTTTGGTTAATGAAGCAAGAAGCTTCAATCTATCCCAGGACAAACAACTTGCGCATAAAGTCAACTTTATCAGGTTAAGTGGCAAAAGCTCCAGGAATGATTTTCTTACAGGCATCATAGAGTCATGACTATTTCATTCCTCAACCAACGCATCTTTCAACAATCCAAGAACAACATAGCACATATCCAGATTCTGCAGGCATCATAGAGTCATGACTATTTCATTCATCAACCAACACATCTTCCAACAATCCAAGAACAATACAGGCACATATCCAGATTCTGCATTTATGCTGGGTATCCAAGGACCATAGACATCTAAAGTTTTAAGTTTCTGAAACTTAGATGTGCCAGTTAGAGGAAATCTCTCAATCTTGGTAAAATACCAAAATTCCAGAAGTTGCGGGGTGCATACTTTTATTTATTTATCATTTATTTATTTTTATTTTTAAAGAAAGAAATCATGTTTTGAAGAAGTCCCTCCACGTACGTATGTCCAGCGCAAGTAAACGAACAGAACCATGGAGAATCAACTTTTCGCGTGACATCGTGGTCATCTGCAAACATTAAGGAGAAAGCAATAATCAAGGTTGAAAATTATATACGCGGCGGTTTCTGAGTCGTTCTGCTAATTATTTTGCACGTTATTGACATGAGACTGAAATAAACCAAGTGGCCTGAACTAATTAAACCAAGTAGACTGAAATGATCCGGTAGGCACGGCGAATGTACTTGTGCCTATTTTTTCCTGGTCACAATTTAAACCGTGCCGAAAATTCATTTTGCAGAGAAGTTTTTGATAAAATAATCTCCTCTCGTACGTCGCCTAATTTTCTATGATGTATTCCGGAGTTAATGTGGACTCTTCCTGATAAAAATCATGGAATCCTTATCTAACTTCTAATCTATCTTTAATTTTCAAAATGATTAAAACATGTTTGCTCTATGTTAGGGAAAGACAAGGAGGATCATGAAAAGGTTGTATACACGGTGAATATTCAAGATGAATTTGCCAAAATTTGTGTAGATTCTTGAAACAAGTACTAAACTAATTTTAGCCTGACTTTGTTTCATCTTTTTTATTTTTTCTTTTTAAGATGGCCAGATTAAAAACAAATATTCCCAAGTTCAACATAGAGTTAAGGAGAGATACCGTAGCTTATTGTTTTGATGTTCTTCGGGTTTGATCCAGTTATGTGTGAAACTCCATTCGTTCTTCGTAACAATCATAACAATTGAAATGAAAGATCCCCACAGACGGCGCCAATGATGTGGTTTATCCTTTCAAGAGTTATGATTCAGCTACTCATGAGTCGAACTTCGTCACTCCACAATCTTCATATCATTGATCTACCTGCAAGAAAGAACCCGGGGCGGACCCCGGGGAGAAACTCCGATGCTTAAGTTACCATTGTCTTTTATCAGTGTAGAGAGTCTGCCTTAATTAAAAGCCTTACCTTTGTATTTATAGAATTCTCTTGGAATCATAAGCACCCACTCAGTTAGTGGTTCCAAATTTTTCTCATTTGATCAGGTAGTGGGTGTGACATTGATATCATAGATTTAGTGGATCAAGTAGTAGAGGACTGGTCTTTGGACCATCTTTATTTGGGCCGGTATACACCAGACGGTACTCAATTACAGTTACTGTGAGATCTTGATACTCAGGTGTGTTTTGTGATTGTTTCTTATATTATTGTTCTCTAAGCCACTACATAGAAGTTACCAATTATCCTTTTGTCTGGTTATACTTTATCCGCCATTTTTCAATCTTTTGATATGTTTTTGGATTTTATTACAGTGGTTTAGGAGATTTTGACGATACTCAGTTACAGTTACTGTGAGATCTTGATACTCATGTGTGTTTTGCGATTGTTTCTTATATTATTATTCTCTAAGCCTGGTCTCAATGTCAATGCCAATGTCAATGTTGAAAAACTGGTGGTGGTTGCTATAATGGCTAAATCTACCACATCAGTCCACCCAAAGGTCTTTACAACAATGGAAAGAATGAGTGGATGCTGGGCGGGCCTGATGCCCTGACCACTAGTGATTGATGTTTAGAATCTGCTGTTTTAGGGTAGCTTTTCTTTTGTAACATGATACATTGTAAATTAATAGATTTTGTAGGGTAGCTTGTAAATAAGTATTATTATGGACTGAATTGCAATATAATCATGGAAGTTAAAGCATATGTCGTGGCGGTGATGCACCAGCTCAATATTTTAAATTTGCACCAAAAAGATACCCATTTTTCATTATTGGTCCAAAATGATACACGCGACCTACAATAGCAGGTTTTAAATAAGTCAACACATAATCAAAGATTAATGGATCAATTCTTATAATATTAAATTCCAAAGTAAACTTAGGCCCTGTTTATCAGAGTTTATCTGTAGATCAATTCAGCTCAGTTCAACTCAGTTCAATTCAGTTCAGTTCAGTGAAAATACAATTTGATGAAATTCAGGTTGGTTCAGTCATACTGATTCCATTTTTCAATACATCAATTTTCACTTCAGTTCAATTCAGTTCAATTTAGTACAACAAAAAATAAGCTCTAGTAAACAGGGCCTTACTAGACAAAATTCTTTTGTAGTACTATAAAATATCTTGAAAAATTAATTTTTACACTTAAGAAAAAGAAAACATCTAACTCTTTACCCTTATATTTTGTGAACGTTTTTTTTCCAGACTATAATATATCTGTTATGTCGGGTTTTGCGTTATTTGGTTGCATGTTTAACACTTGCCAAATGTTTACTGGCTCAAGGGATATTAAAAATCTAAATTATTTTACCGCACACCTACTTTTATTCCAAATCATGTGAATTCAAATATCTAAAATTGTTAAATGACCAAAATACCGTTAAAAGGGAAGTAAATATTGTCATGTGTGAATCACATGCCAAAATGTTACGTGAAAACTAATAACATTTGAATTGTGGTTTAAAATAGTACTTACAAAGTATTATGATAATTATTGTAAGGTGTAAATAATAATTTTGAAAAATATATTATATTACGAAAAAGAAATTAGTTGCATGAACTCTTTGGTGCAAATTTTTTTTAAAAAAAGTATAAAAGTGTGAATTTTAAGTAAAATTGGGTACCATTTTGGGCATTTTCTCTTTTTTTATGGATTTGAGTTTTACATTGTAGTTTATGATTTTTATATTTTATTTTGATGCCCTTGCTACAATTTATATGCATTGAATAACATAATTTTTAAATACATATAAAAAAGAGTAATTCTCCTGTGAGGCAAGGCAAAATAAGGAAAATTTCATTGTTGCCACCTCATCATAACTCACTACCACCTCATCAAATCTCGACGCCACATCATCAAACATCGGTGTCAGTTCATCAAATATGTCACCTCATCAAAATCTTTGTGTCCGTTCATCAAAACCTCACCAAAAACAGTGTTTAATTGGTCATGCCTCTTGGGTGAGACAGCCTCACCCAAGATTTTGTCTATAAAAAATATAAATACATAACCCACTTATAATCAAATTTATCATAATATCTTTCTTTTTGTCTTCTAACATTTCATCAACTTATGACTTATATTAATTTTGGTGCTGGATTTAACTCAACTAAATGAGCTTGACTGATGTGAACTGAACTAAAATAAGTGCAATAAAATTAATTAAAATTCTATCGTATAAATATTAATTGAATTAAATGGATACAAATTGAATAATTAGTGATATTGAACCAAATGAAACTCAACTAATATTAAAAATGAGATCAAATTGAAAGAAATGAATTTACTTGAAATGTAATGAGTTGAAATTGAAAGAGATGAATTTACTTGAAATGGAATGAGTTGAAATTGAAAGAGATGAGGATAGACTAAATCGAATAAAATAGAGATGTAAATATGAATATACGTAAAGAATATTTTAGTAAATTTAATTTTTAAAAAGTGGAATATTTACTTAGAATTGTTGGATTTGCACATAGGATCTCCCAAATATTAGATTAAATAAATGTTATTATATGGCCCTGTTTACTAGAGATTATTTCTTGATGTACTGTACTGAACTGAACTGAACTGAACTGAATTGAATTGAATTGAATTGAACTGAACTGAACTGAACTGAACTGAACTGAAGTAAAAAATGATGTATTGAAAAATGGAATCAGCATGACTGAATTAACCTAAATTTCATCAAATTACATTTTCACTGAACTGAACTGAACTGAACTGAATTGAACTGAACTGAACTGAATTGAACTGAACTGAACTGATCTACAGATAAGCTCTGGTAAACAGGGCCTAAATATTTTAAATTTTTAAATTTTACTATCTTTACAATCGTCGGCAAAACTCTGTACCAATACATAATTTACATATCATGTAGTAAATTTACCAAAAATAACCTTTTTATATGTGCATGAGATATATATTTAGGGAATATAGATATGTATACATGTCTTGTGATTGAATATTGCAAGTTACACTTGTAAGTGTCAATACTCAAAGGGTCGGTCTCTGAGTAGACCGAAAGAATATAGACCAATGTCTACTTCATAAATATTGAAACAAGGAGGTCCTTAATTTGCAATTTTTGAAATTTATAAAATTTGCGCGTACACCATGGGAAGTTATGATGCGCTTTTTTTAATAGGGTGGGCCCACCAATATTGTCGTCGGCTGCATTTGAAAGACAGTTCATAGATAGAACATGCAGGTTTTATGATAGAACTTGAAGGGTTTACAATATAACGTGCATGGAGATGAAACGTGGATGTTTTAGGCTTAAAATATAACATGCATATTTTTTGATAAAACCTGCAGGTTTTAAGATATAACATGAAGGGAGATAGACATGCATGTTTTATCATAAAACCTGCATGATTTATGATTGAAATTGCCGTTGCAAGTAGATATCCATGTTTTATGATAGAACTTGCAGGATTTAAGATAAAACATGCAGGTTGATAGAACATGCATGTTTTATGATATAACCTGCAAGCTTTAAGATATAACATGCAAGGAGATAAAACATTCAGATTTTATGATAGAACTTGCATGCTTTAAGATATGACATGCATGGAAATAGAACATGCAAGTTTTATCATACAACCTGCTGGGAGATAGAACATGCATGTTTTATGATAAAACCTGACTAATTTAAGATATAACATAAAGGTAAATAGAACATGCATGTTTTATCATAAAACCAGTAGGATTTAAGATAAAACATGCAAGGAGATAGAACAAACCGCTTTTAAGATAAAACCTTCAACTTTTAACTTAAAACCTTCAATCTTTTCTTCAAGCAATTGTAACAAAATCACCCTAGCAACATACACTAATCATGCTTCAAACTATAATTCTCACCGCACCATTAGCCTACAATTGTCAACTTAAATTAATTTTCTAGCAGAGCAAAACTTAAGGATTACCTGCTCAACTAAAGAGTTTCGATGTTGGAAAAGCCTCGACGCTGAAACTCAAAGTGTCGCCACCGGAAATCGCCTCCGCAATCTCCCCAGAGTTCACCATTCTTCTCTCCAATCCGATTCCGCCACCAATTATCACAGCCGAGAAGAGATTTTGAGCTCGTCGTCGAGAAATTTGAGGTCAACGACGATAAGCACGAGCACATCATCATCGCCGTTTTTCTCGCCATTGAAACCTGGTGGCGCGCTGCCTTGAAATCGCCGGAGAGAAAGTATCAGACCCGCGGGCAACTGAAGGTGAACGACAGGGCAACAGACGGTGATTGGCGGAGTGGAACGGCAACCGGCAATCGGAGGAGAAAACGAGGCACGCCTGAATTGGAGATTGGTTTGGGAACGGAAGTCCATTTTGGGGATTTATTGAAACTTTAATTAATCATCAAACTTTTAAAAATTGCATTATAAGGACCTCCGTGTTTCATAGTTGATAAATAAGTCCCGTCTATATTTTGATCAGAATATAGACGATGTATTCCAAGACTTATTGATACTCAAAAGGTGTTAATTCATTTAATGGATCTTTCTGTTACACCATAGCACTTCCGCAAAATGTAAAAAAAAAATTATTTACACTTGTGTGTCAATATTCAAAAGGTGTGACCTTATTTGCTGTTGTGAATTGATTACACATTCAAATTAATATAAAAAAAGTGATTTTTATTTGACACCATTAAAATTTAAGAATTTTTGTAATGGGTCACTTATCATTCAAATATTTTCTGAAGTCACTATACTATCAAAAACGATTTTTTCTGCAGTTAGGCATTGTCTTCCCAAGCATATCTTTTGGTGAAATAAATTGAATTGGAGTGAAAAATTAATGTATTGAAAAGTAATTAAAATGACTAAAATAACCTAAATTTCATCAAATTGAATTGAAATGATCTATGGATAAGTTCAGAGAACGAGGCCTAAGTCAACAAATAGTCAAGACTAATTTGGGAAAATGGCATTTTTGTCTTTTTTGCTCTTATATAGAGAAAAAAAAATCATAAAACTTCAAGAACTATTTAATCTTTTCACTAAAAACAAACTTGACTTAAATCCTACAAATTTTAAATTGTCTAGGTTGAGAACCAATATTCTTAAATTTTTTTCAAGTCAAATTTTTTATTGAAAAGAACAACGAGTTGAATTTTTTTTTTTGGCCCTATATAAGAGCAAAATAACAAAAAATAACCTTTTCCAAATGGTTTCATGTTTGCCCAAAGTGACCCAAAAAAAGTTAATTTTTAAATAATATTATGGTTTAGAAATATTAAAGATAAGTGATTTAGATAAATCATTAAAAGTTTATTAATGTCAAATAAAAACTACCGTATCAAAATGCTACAATTATTATAACTTATCATTTATGATGAAACAGGTACCAAATGGAAGATCCTTCCCCACGGACAGCTGCAACGCCATCTGATGAAGACATTTTAGACCACTACAAAGAAGTACTGCATTCTCTTCATCCCGCATTTTAAAATTATTTATGTTATAGTTTTTAACCCCACTTTTTTGACATTTTTTATTTAAATATTTTGTCAGGCAACTGTCTTTCTGTTTAGGGATTACCCTGAAATTCTTATTGAGCCTGGGAACCAGCATGATACAGGTAATTGGAATTATTTTACAAACTCATGTACTTTTAAATTCTCTTACGGAGTACTAGTATTTCCTAACTTCAAAAAAAAATAAAAAAAATCCAATCTCAATGTGCTATTTAGTTCTCCCTAGTATTTTTATGTACCCATCTCCAGAAATAATATGTTGATAATTATACACAATAAGAGTTTAGGTCCATTTGTAAAATTAAGAAAACCATAAATTTGATAACTTGGAGACCATTGCTTCTCTTTCTATATAATAAACAATTCAATGAATCCTTCCAGTAGGTTAACATAATTACACTATATAGTCATCCAGTAGTATAATGTATTAGTATAATGCGTTAGCAATACATATAATCAGTGAGCATGTATAATCAGTGCATTAAGGTTTAAGAACTCAATTCAAGGTAGTTTGTTGCTTGTAGTTAAAGCAGGACCTGATTTGAAAATTATTTGGTTTGATAATTGATGTGCTATCGGATAATTAATCTTTGATGTCATTTACAATATACAGACATATGTTGGGCCTACACAACCAAAAAAGGCAGTCAACTTCGACATAATTAGGGAAGAAGGTGAAGGCAGCGAAAATGTTGTATGTGGGCAGGAGATAGCCGAAAGAGCACCTATTATGTATCCCGTATCTGAATTCAAAATCGAAGGCGATCCAATTAAGGGAGTCCCCAATCGTGTTGACAATGCTTTCTTATTTAGTGAAAAGCAGGGATTTCATAGGAAGAAGGACTATGACACTAGTCAGCACTTGAGGCCATTGTCGGAGCTCCCAGTCATGAATTCCCCCGTAAGTACTTAATTGAATTTTATTTTTTAAGTTTCAGACAACGTTTTTGCATTTATCTTTCTCTAAGGCTATGTGCTTTTATGTACAGAAAACTAAAGTTTTCATCAATAGTAAATGGGAAAGTGCTAAAAGATACCCACAATTTCATCATGCTATCATAGAGTTGTTGAGGAAGAAGAATCCAAAGCCAATGGCCGCGCATTTGAGTTGTTTGAAGAATCCATTTGGTGCATGGGCTCGACGAACTCGTGATAAATATGATCAATCTACCTATTGTGAAACCGAAGAAGAGAGAAAATTGGTTGAAGAATTTGTGTTGAATACATGGACTGCAGAGACACGTAACAAATATGGAGGACTCTATAACCATGCCGTTCTTATTGTTGGTTACGGTTACGATGGAAAAAATTGGTACTACATTATACAAAGTACTTATGGTAAGCATTGGGGTTTTGGTGGTTTTGCCCAAGTCAAGATGGACTGTATTATAGAAGCTGGTTTTCCAGAGGAGTTTAGGTTAGAAAATTATTACAGTGACGATTGGTGGGCAAAAAAAGTTGTTGAAGAGAAAGAAAGAAGAAAGATTATTGAGGAGAAAGAAAAGAAAAGAGTAGGACAGCTAAGGTTGATGGATGGAATCTTGAGTAGATTTACATGGTGGTTAGCAATCTGGATGGTTGTTGTTTCGGCACTGTTCTACCATTTGTTCTTCTAGACTTCTAGTATGTTTCATATTTGTCCCACATAGTCTTGACCCTTGAGTCTGTTTTTCGAAAAGGGAACTAACAAATATTGTTATATTATGGATTATGCTAGACTAAATCTGTTGAATTCCTTAACAATCGAAAATACTCTGCTTTTATTGGGGTTTCTATGGTAGCAATTGACATTATTTGATATTTTCATTTGTTACTACCTTGCATAACAAAGTCGTAAAAGGACAAAAATAATACAAAATATCTTAACAAATGAAGTCAATTTGCGAAAACTTTCTATGCCTATTATAATATAATTTTTTTCTATATATAGGAAACTGTGTGTATTAAAAGTCTGATCGAACCATCTAGACATTAACTAAAATTGCCAGGATACCCTAAATCTAACTAAAAACTAAACAAAGAGAAGTATAAAAATATGGTCAATACCCACAACATTTTCAACTAATTTGTCTCGAACAGACCGACTATAGCTATTACTATAGCTATATAATAGCTGGACTAAAGGCAACAATCCATCCCTCATCAAATGTTATTTGATAATGTGCAAAACAATTCAACAAACAAAAATAATAATTTACCTCCATAACCATTTTTTAAAATGTGCTTCAACACCATTTTTTATATAAACATCTCATCACACAAAATATGGAAAATCATTTCTTATGATAATATATACTAAATATGTCATTAAACAAAAATGAAAAATAAAAAATATACCGTGATTACATAATGATGTGGACCTATACATCTAAGAGCACAAGTCATCATCTATCAACATTAATTTAGAAGAAGTGAAGTGAAGCCAGGAATTTTTAAGGCATCCTCACAGGGCTGCCCCATAAAACCAGAACCAATAGTATAGAGTACGACGGTAAGAGGGTAATCTAGGCCGCAACAAATTACCATTGAACCGCGTTTCAGCTTCCATTCTCTGAGTTGGAAGTGTTGGCCTAGCACCGGGTTCTCCAGAGAACCTTGACCGGATGTCGAGATGATGAACTCAACGCTAGTGCTGCTTCCATCTTCATCATCATCATTTTCTTCTTCAACAACGCCAATTGTGACAAGGAAGGTGTAATTGAACCCGGTTTTCCTCACCAGGCGCTCAACCCCCAGGGATCTGTAATTTTTCCCTGTCTTCTTCTTCATCTCAATCAACAAAACCTCGCCAATCACCCTGTCCACGTATTTCAGTGTTGTAGGGTATTCTGCACGACCTCTGAGGATAGAGGCGTTGACAAACTGACCCACTTTACAACGAAGGCAAGGAGGACAATGGAGGGTGACTCCGTAGCCCTTGGTCTCGACTACCTGATCCAGGTAGGGCTTGGCATCATCGGGGATGGGATCTGGTGAAGCCAAGATGCTCAGACAGTCCCCGCATAACTCCTTCTCAAGGAGGGTGAACACAGACCTATCATCCTTGCCTATCAACGCATCCTCAGCTGTCTGTGTTGTTGCAGACTGAAATCCAAATCTATGAGGCACAAGAATATCAGTAAGTATTCAACAATGAAATGTATCAAACAGCATCCATAAATAACAAATACACACACGTGTGTAATGCACATTTTAACCAAACAATCAACACGATAAACAAAACAACCAACACAAATATTTAAAATGACCACCCACACCCCTTTGTAAGTGCATTGTAGTACCCATAACATTGCCTTTTTCTTCCCAAATTCACTAGTAAAAACAAAACCAACAATCACAAAACACGTCGAATCTATTTTGAATCACAGCACTGGGAACCCTACTCTGATCATACCAAAATTAAGACTTTCAAACACCCAAAACAAATCAACTGGGATCCAAAACCCTAATAGGCGCAAAACAAACTCTTACAATTGATTGATCTTTGGAATAACATTGTAGACGGTGGACATCCGGATACCTGCAGCAATCACCCAGTAATGGTCACCTGCAATCGCCACACAAGTCCTGCAAATCCGTAGAATAATTACTCCTAAATTTTGAAGAATGCAGTAAGGGCACACAGTGCCTTTTATTTGATTATTTATTTTAATGGATGTCTATTCACAAAAGTGAAAATGGCAAGTTTATAACTACTTTAATAAAATTAATAAAATATGTGAAGAATTGAATTATGGAAACATATGGTAAATCAAATTAACATAGGAAGGTATCTGTGTATTGAGATTACTACCACAGGAAACAAGAAAATAATAGTACTCAATTCCTGCAAATCCATAGAATACTTAGCCCTATATTTTGAAGAATGCAGTACCCTCCATTGTAGTGGTAAGGAGTCAACAGATAGTGGCTTTTAATCAAAATAGGAAGGTCTCCCATCTGTGTATTGAGAGCCAGTAAAATAATAGTATGGTATCTCACTCTTTACATTTAAGGGCTTCATAGAAAGGAAACAAAAGTGGCCAGGCTCAATGAATACTATTTCTTTGAATTTGTCAGATTCTTACAGTAACAGATCACAGGAGGAGTCATTGCTTAATAACAAACAATAGTCCTGTTGCTAAGCAATGGAGCAACAACGTAAGCGCTTAGATGTGATTAATAAGGAATTCATATTGCACGAACACTTGATATGTTGCTGTAAAAGCTAATAAATCACAATCTCCATTTACCATCAACAGTTGACAGCTCCCAGTCCCCAATCTACTCTATCAGTAATCTAAACCCACAGATTTCTTTACCAATTTGATAATAGTATCTACCAAGTCAGTTAGCATGCTTTGTTTACAGTTCTACTCAATTTACTATCCTAAAACTCGTGGTCAATAAATTAAAAAGTGAAACAAACACACAAACCAGGCATCAGAAATCACACAAAACTTAACAGTAAAACAAATTAGGAAGCTACCTGACACCAGTATTACCAACCATGCCAATGACAATGGCAGAGAGTCCGGCCAGAGCCAAACCAGAAGAAAGATTCGCGTATCCGTCGAAAAAGCAGTTAGTTCCAGTAGATATGATATAGGCATTGATCAAACCGTAAATAGCTCCCGCCATAACAACCGGTACAATCGATTTCATCACCTGCTCCGGCAGCATCACTCCCATGGATCCGACACCACTCTTCGCGGTCCTGAACGCATTTCCGATACCTAGATTCCACACAAATCAAAAAACATAAATCAAACAACAGAAGAATAACACATAAAAAGCTAGGGCTAGGGTTCACGGGAAATTACAGGAGAAGACCGCCGTGGCAGCGCCGAGGATACCGATGAGGGGAGCAGTTTTATCGCCGCTGAAGACTGACGACATTATCCGGCGGTAAGATCGGAATCAATCAACTGATCAGAGATCGGTATTCAGTGCAATCAGATCGGAGATCGATTGGTGGCTTCGGTATAATGGACCACAAGGCACTAACTCCTCTCCGTCTTAATATTGCCTTAACCAAATTTCCGCAAAACTGACGCGGCCTTTGGTTATGTACATTTATACTTTTTCTGTTTTGTTGACTTTTTCAACGTTTTGTTTTAAAAAAAATTAAGCCCGTAATAGAAGGCTCACAAATTTTTTTAAAACACTCTTCCATGAGTCGAGTTCGAGCCGGCCAAGTTTTTATTGAGCCGATTCTAATCTTGATTCGATTTCGAGCCGAGCCGAGCTCGATCATGGAAAATATTACTCGATCGCTCGATCTCACCCCTACACCGAAGCCACCAATCGATCTCCGATCCGATTGCACAGAATACTGATCTCTAATCAGTTTCTTGACTTCGATCTAACTGCATGAATAGTGTCGTCAGTCTTCGGCGGAGATATAACTGCTCCCCTCTTCGGTATCCTCGGCGCTGCCACGACGGTCTTCTCCTTTAATTTCCCGTAAACCCTAGCCCGAGTTTTTTATGTGTTTGCAGTTATTGGGCATGTTGTTGTTTATTCCATGGGAGTGATGGCCGGAGCTGGTGATGAAATCGATTGTACTGGTTGTTATGGTGGGAGCTATTTACGGTTTGATCACTGCCTTTATCATATCTACTGGAATAAACTACCTTTTCAATGGATATACGCACCTTGCTTCTGGTTTGGCTCTGGTCGGACTCTCTGCCATGGTCATTGGCATAGTTGGTAATGCGGGTGTCAGGTAGCTTCCTAATTTGTTTTACTGTTAAGTTTTGTTCTGATGGTTTATGTGTTTGTTTCACCTTTTAATTTATTGACTGTTAGTTTTAGGATAGTAAAGTGAGTATAACTGTTTACAAAGTATGCTAACTGACTTGGTAGATACTATTATCAAATTGGTATTATCAAATTGGTAAAGAAAGCTGTAAGATACGCCAATGTGTTGAGATTTATTAGCTTTTAGTGTTCGTGCAATTTGGATTCCTTATTAATTACATCTAAGCGTTTAAGTTGTTGTTGCATTGCTTAGTAACAAGACTATTGTTTGTTATTAAGCAATGGTTCCACCTGTGATCTGTTGTTTGAATACTGTAAGAATCTGACAAATTCAAACTAGTAGTGTAGTATTCATTGAGCCTGGCCATTTTTGTTCCATTCTTTAAAGCCCTGTAAATGTAAAGAGTGAGATTCCATACTACTATTTTCCGTCTCCTGTGATAGTAATCTCAATAAACAGAGTCCTTCCTATGTTAATTGCACATATTTCCATGATTCAGTTTTCACATATTTTAATACATTTAATTTTAATTTTATTAAGCTTTTTATTAAGGTGGTTATAAGTTATAACATTGCCATTTTCACTTTTGTAAATAGACACACCCATTAAAATGAATAAATAAAAGGCACTATGTGCCGACTCCTTACTTCAACAATGGAGGGTACTGTATTATTCGAAATTTAGGGCTAACTACGGATTTGTAGGACTCATTGTTGATTTGTATAGCTACATCACAGATGTTTTATATATCATTTAGTATGTCTTTGAATAAAGATGAAAGATGCCCATTTTTTGTTGCATTTTGTTTACTTAATTAGTTGCTTGGTGTGCATTTTGTTTAAACAGTACCCAGAAGTTTTATGGTGACTCACACAGTATCATACAATAAGGGGGAACTGTGTGATTCAGATTGCATGTTCCCACTTGTAAATGTGGAAATGCCGCTACAATCTTCCTCATAACAGCTTAAACTTGGACTAGATCGTGGCTGGAGTTCTGAATCCAGCTTCGGTTTCTTGATGTTTTCCAACTCTGTGACTAGTTCTTTCATGCTCGGCCGCTTTCTTCCGTTCAGGTGGACACATCGTGCTGCCAGGCCGGCTACTGTCACCACCTCTTCTTCTGTCCTCTCCTAAATGATTTCTGGATCAAGAACCATTTTAAGACGATCTTTCTCCATGTATTCCAAGAACCTTCTAACTAGACTCACGTCATTATCACCCTCTCCCCTTCTCACTGAAATCGGTTTTTGTCTTGTCAAGAGTTCAATAAGAACAACCCCGAAGTTGTAAACATCGCTTTTATCTGTGAACGGATTGGACTGGAAGAATTCAGGATCAATGTAGCCGAAAGTCCCTTGTACACGGGTGGTTAAGTGAGTCTTGTCGAGTTCAACAGATCTCGAAGTTCCAAAATCTGAAATTTTAGCTCTAAATTTCTCGTCCATAAGGATATTTAGGGACTTGATGTCCTTGTGAAAAATGGGAGTCGAGATGGATGAGTGGAGATATGCTAGAGCACCTCCTACCTCTCGAGCAATCCTCAATCTAATGCTCCATGTGAGAGGTACAACATCATCGTCATTATTGTGAATGAGGCTATAAAGGGTTCCATTCGGGACTAACTCATAAACTAAAAGTGGCATTTCCGTCTCCAAGCAACATCCCAACAGTTTTACCACATTCTTATGTATGACTTGTGAGAGAATGATCACCTCATTTATGAACTGTTGCAGTTGATCTTCATCGACGCTCTTCAATTTCTTGATGGCTATAATGGTTCCATCAGTTAGCATCAAGGTTGTCACAGCGCCTTGGCGAGTCACGGCGCTTCTAGAATGCCGTGACGCCTGGACGGCATGGCGCTTACCGCGGCGGTAATTCGGCGAGCACGGCAAACGTATATTATACGTTAATATATACGTATAATATGTAAAAGTCAAAGTCAAAAAACAGTATTTCCAGAGAATTCTTCGATTTGGCGTTTTTCAGACGCACTCAACGACGTTTCACTTCTTCAGAGCTTTATCCGCCGGAGATCTACTTCTTACAAACTCAAAAATTACAATAATTTGTCGTCGAACCGCCGCCTAGGCATGAATGGAGATGCCGGGACGCCGAATTGACGCCAAATGGACGCCTAAGCTCGCCGGATTACAACTTGGCGAGACGCTAACTTGCGGCGGTCGGTAAAGACCGCCGGGACGCCTAATAGGCGCCTTTGTACACTGTCCCCTGCCCTCCTTCACCAAGAAAAGGCCACTGTAACATTGATCATCAAAGCTCTAGTTGGTATCGATGTCTGGCAGCAGCCGATGCCACTACACGAACCATCCTCTTCATAACACGTTGCTATGCATCCAGCAGAGTACGTAGGTGTTAGTCCATTCCGTAAATCAATCCTCTGGCCTTGGATTGAAACCAACACATAATGTACTAATTAGTTTCTCTTTTCCCATAAGTAAAAGAATTAATGTAGACAATTTCCCAGTGCAGGTCCCCAAATCTCTTGCAGGTCCAATATTTTGTTGACTGGACAAAACTGCCCTTTTAAGTTTTTGATGTGTGTTTGGTGCAGGTCTTGCAATTGTGCCCTCCAAGATTCCTTTAATTATGGAACAATTCTCAAATCCACTTCTTTCAAATAAATTGGACTTTGTTCATCTGAGTTTTGCAAGTTCGATGAAGTAGATCTGATATTTTGGCGTGTTGAAATTGTATCGGGCGTGTTGTAGATCTGTTGATGTTGAAGATTCAATAGAATGGCGATTGGTATTTTCCAGTGATGGGCTGGCACTTTTCCCGCGAAGATGGGGACCGTTTGGAAGGTGAAGTTAACCTGGTTCTGAAAATTGGAGAAGACGACCTGCGGGCTGCGGCTGGCTTAAAATATCGTTTGGAGGTATATATATTAATTTATAGTTCAGTTAATAAAACTTAACTTCTTTGGAGCAAGTTGGTCTTTGGAGTATTTCTTTGTGCTAGTGGACGGTTGTGATTCCATAAAGTTCCAGGGGCATTTCGGTAATTACAGCACAAGTCAAGGCGTTGGTTGACCGGGCGGTTGAACCGGGCTGAGCTGAGTTTCCTATATAGGGTTGTAATCTCATTTCTGTTAGATTAATCTGAAAATTGTAAAACCAAATTGTTACGTTTTTATCGATTAACTGCTCCGGCGGTATGTTTTCCGGTTACCCGGAAGTTGTGAACACCGGGATCACAACAAATGGTATCAGAGCGGGCAATCCTCAGCTCTCGGATGGCACGATAGGGACGCGGCGGCACTCGGACAACGCGGTGGCGGTGATGGACAGTCGAACGGATTTCGGCGTTTGGATTGCTGAGCTTCGGGCAGAAAGAGCAGCAGAGCGAGCGGCTACAGAGGGGTGGTTTCCGGAGGATCAATTGGCAGCGATTAGGGCGAAGCGGTTGGCTGCAGAACAACGGTTTCAGGAGAATCGATTGGCGGAGATTAGGGCGGAGCGATTGGCCGCAGAACGGCGATTTCAGGAGGGTTTATTGGAGGTGGAGCGGCGTCTCCTGTTTAATCAGGCAATTAACGATCGTAGCCACGGTGAGCTCGAACATATGAGGGCGTACTTGATGTGGAGAAGAGAGACTCTGGTGGAGAATCTGCGACAATGGACAGAGGAAGGTAGGAAGCACATTGGAGAGATCGAGGAGCGAGTCAAAGAGATCGAGGAGCTCTTATTGCAAGCTCCGAAAATTGAAACAGCTTCGTCGACTGAGAATTCCATGAGTAATTTCCTCAACTATAGCTATTGTATTGAACCTGGAAATGCTTTAGCTAGTGATAATGAGTTCCTGCCAAGTTTTGATGTCGATTTATCTGTGAATATTGCTGGTGTGTCTGCCAATGGGTCAAAGGACTCTATTGATTTTTGGAATGCTAGGGAGAAATTGCTTTCTGTTGATTCTGTTAGGAATGATGATGAGTTTGATGAGGAATTTAGGCCAGACCCCGGTATACTTGAGATTTTATATAATAAATCAGGAACTAGTGTTGTCAATGAGGAGAGTGCTAATACAGTTGTAACTGAGAATGCTGTAGTTATGGGGTGTTCAAAGTTATCTGATGCATTTGTGAATATCAAAGAGACCGGTGGTTATGTAGCTCCTTATTCTGGATCTGATTTGAAGTGTGATGATGATGAATCATTATTTGATAGGCTGGAAGGTTATGTGAGTCTTTATTCTGTTCTGAAGTATGAAAATGTTATTGCTAGTACTGAAGTTTCATTTTCTGAAAGGGATAATGTTGAAATCTTTGAGCCTCTTCTGTGTTTTGATCCTGGAATTTTAAAAAGGGAGAAGTTATTAGTTGTAACTCCTAATTATGAATCTGATCTGAAGTATGCTGATAATGAATTTGTGATTATAGCTGATAGATATAAGGAGTGTTTGGATGATGGTTCTGAGTCTGTGATGGCACTTTCTTCAAAATATAATTCTCACGGGGACGGGGGTGTTGATTCTGTTATGTGCTATGACCCGGGAGTATTAGAGTATCTTCCGGTTTTATTTGATGAGAAAGTGAACTGCTCATTGGTTGATGATGATGCTATAGATGACAATTTTTCTAAGCTTCAGATTGAAATTGAGTCTAGTGTGGGATTTTCTTGTGTAGAGAACCATATCTTTATTGATTCTGTGACAGCTGATGGTTGTGTTAAAATCTTGGTACTGGATATCATTACATCAGACATGGTGAGATCGGATTATAAAGTAGTGAGTTACAGTGGTGAGATGGAAAACCTGAATAGGAATATTGGGGAAATTGATTAGTCTATTTGGTGTTATGATCCCGGTATCCTTGTGAATTTTCTGGTGCATTATGGAGGTCTTGAAACGGTGGGGTTCAGTGAGAGTTTTGCTACAAAGTTCAGCTCAACTTTGGAATTTATTAGCCTCAGTTTATTCATCTCATTTTGGAGTGTTTAAGGAACTGTTCCTGTAACAAGGAAGCAAGTGGCTCGAATTTCGGGTCTGTTTTCATACTGGACAATCAGAACGTTTGTTGGGCATTTGAGAATGAAGAGATTAGCTTTTCTGAGCTTAAGAACAAGCTCATTCTCAGAAGAAGGATTTTTCTTGTTCCATGGGATAAAGTGGTGACTTCGTTTGAAGGTGGAAGTTGTTTTAGGATTTTTGAGGCCTTGGCTGGGGAGCAAATTCATATGCTCAGTTCTTCGCATATTGTTATAACCTTGAGGACAAGGGTAATATCAAGGAGGAAGTATTGGGCATATGTTCATGTCTACTTAGATGGAATATTCTACCTATGGTTTAATGGGTGGGAGAAGACCATATTGCAGGTTGTGTGGTACAAGGGGAAGGAAATCAGTGATGGCTTTTGCAGAAAATTTCAAGCCAAGATTTCTGATTGGGAAAATTTCAAAATCATTGACTTGAAGGATGTAGTGGACAATATTGCTAGCTTGAAGGAAAAAATAGAAGTTGCATATTAAGGTGGTGGATACACTGTTCTTCAAAACCATAGTTTTCAGCTCTTAACACTTGAGGTCAAGCTCGTTCTGAGAAGAAGGGGTCAAATTGATGGTATTCTGAGTTCAGGCAAGTATATTCAGGTCAGTGTATTCAAGCAACAAGTGCAACCATTACTCAAGAACAATGGTAGCAATGCTTGGAGTACTTCTACGGTTTCATATTCTATTTCGAGTGCTACTACAACTTCACTATCTGCTGCTCAACTTGTTTTGGTGGCAAGATTGCCTAATTTAGCTCAATTTCTAGGCAACAACTCCTCTCTTAAAGGTGATATTGCATGCATGTTGGAATTTAGAAGCAAGCCGATGGTGAGCACATGCACGAGATCGAAGAATTCGTTTTCCAGAGCTTCTCCAGGAGTACAGACACGGAAGCTCTACATCTGGGAGTTTCTTATTTTGTATGCTTTTGGAAATTATTGTCGGGAAGACAGAGAGAAGTGTGATGCTGCTTCAGACAAAGCTGATGGTGTGGATGAGCATGCAAGAGGCGTAAAAGGACGGATTGGTGCTTACCTTGAGGCAATATTTCGACATTTTGAAATGTTTTTCTGCTAATGAGTGCTGGAGTTTCTTCACTTCTGGAACGCCTCAATTTCTGCCAGGATTTTTACTATATCGTGTTGGAGAATCATTGGAGATAAGTGCAGAATCTATTCACAATTCAATTCAGATTGAGTTGATAGGGATAGCACTGAATAGAATGGGAGCAAGGATGAGTAAAAGCTGCATTTCCCATATTGATAAATGCTTGTGTGCTGCTACACTAGCTGATACATATGTTCTGAGTTGGCCAGCCTTGAGATGTTTTGCCAAACAAAATTGTCAGACAAAGACATGGTTAATAGCTTGGAAATGCGCACAAGATGACAAGAATTATAGGTGCTTGGTTCTGGGAAAGAAATGCTTACAAGATGACAAGAATTCTAGGTGCTTGGCTCTGGGAAAGAAAAATGCACTGGAAAAATGCAGACTGCTGCATCATGCAAACCAAAAGGTATTCAAAGTCAAATCTAGGACCAATGCTCATGCGTGGAAGATTTATTCATCATGCATCAGTTCCCTTAATTTAATGCTTGAGGACAAGCATTATTTCAGCAGGAGGGAATGTTGTGATTCCATAAAGTTCCAGGGGCATTTCGGTAATTACAGCACAAGTCAAGGCATTGGTTGACCGGGCGGTTGAACCGGACTGAGGTGAGTTTCCTATATAGGGTTGTAATCTCATTTCTGTTAGATTAATCTGAAAATTGTAAAACCAAATTGTTACGTTTTTATCGATTAACTGCTCCGGCTAGTGCTGTCAGTTCAGACCCGAACCCGAAAAACCGACCGAAACCGAATAATACCGATCCAATAATAACCCGAGAGATATAGGTCACCGAACCGAACCGACTCGAACCGAACTCAACCTGAAAACCGAACTGACCTGAGAATTTAGACCCGAAGCCAACCGATATCCGAATTTGCACAGTACCAAACCGAACCGAACCGAAATCAACCCGACTTGTAACCAACCTAAACCGATTCAAACCAATAAATAACCATCATAAATCAATCGATTCAATCAACCAAAGAAAATGGAAAATTCCTATAAAAGTAATTAAAGTTTGTATTACTACTAAGCAAATAAAACTTTCAAACTTTCTAGTTCCTACCAATTAATTTAAACTAAAATTTTGATAGTAAACACCTAAAATATAAAATATACATATTCTATATACAATTCTACTCAATTTTAACAAAATAAATGTACACATTAACACATTCGACTTTTGTGTTAAATATTTGCAATTTTATTACTAATTCATATAGAGAGGAAAATAGTTAAAAGTAATCAAAATTGTTAATCAGGGAATTAATCGCTTGACATTGATCTCCACCTTAAGTACAATCTAAATTTTTAATCAGGGTTCACAGAACATCTGTAATACCATAAACAAGATGATTGTGGTAAAAATTATAAAGATTTTGTATCAAACTATAAACACGTTGGAATCGCAAATTTAAACATTTAAATAGCAAGAAATAGTAACAAAAATCATGATCTATTATAGATCAAAAACAAAAGTATCAGATGAATCAAATAATAACTAGCAATTACATTAATCTATAAAAGAATCAAAAGTACTCAATCTGCTATGGAGATCGAGAAAATAAACACACACACATATATATATATATGAAAAATCAAATTCGGCGACAAGAACAAAAAAAAATTTAAATGAACTTTATAAAACCAAACATATTTTGACCCAAAACCATTTCAACCCGACCGAATGACCTGTATTGACATTAGTATCCAAACCGAACCGACCCGATTAATATTTATTTAAACCCGAAATGAACCGGAAAAGAAAAAATAACCGAATAAATCCGACCCGACATCAACCCGACCTGACCGATATTAACCGAATAGGAAAAAATGACCGATTTAAACCGAAACCGTTTTTAACCGAACCCGTTTTTGAAAGATCGAAACCGACCTATTTACCCGAATCGACACCACTAGCTCCGGCAGTATGTTTTCCGGTTACCCGGAAGTTGTGAACACCGGGATCACAACATGGACCTGCAGGTCGCAGGTTCGATCCCCAGATTCTATCCCTCCCTTCCCTCGTCTTTTTCGTGTGCTTTTCACAAAAACAAAACCAAATTATGGGTTTTGGTCAGCCCAGGCCGGGTCCTTTCCGGTTTATAACTTATATATATTTATGAGTTGGCCCTCTATGTTATATATAACTAATTATTGACCCATATTTTACCATTGCTGCATATAATGATCCCAAACTTGTGGCGGGAGTTATCATTTTCATTTAAGCGGGATTTTTTTGTTTTGGCTTATTTTCAACACAATTAAATTATATTCTGCCATTTTTGTTTTTGTTTTCTAGTTATTAGATTTCCTAGTGTAGAACACTTTTTAACTTTCAACGTATTTCTTTCAATAACTTTTATATTATTAGTATTGTAGAATTTTAAAAAATAGTATTGGAGGATAAGTATGTATCTTGAGTGCTACTGTTTGATGTACTGTGTGCAGAACTACTGTAATTGGAATTGTGTGAAAATCTATTGTTTTTATCTTTTTTATTATATTTTGCGGTTAACTGAAGAGATCTCAAAGTATAAGGAATTGAGGGAAAGTGAGATGCCGCAAGTTCAAGAGCTCGAGGCTAAACTTAAAGAACTAAAGCAAACCATTCACGGTCTTAATAGTCATCAGATGTCGTTGGCGAGTAATTTGAAAACGATAAAGAAGAAGGTTAAAGAGATGGATGAGAAGGTCTGTGTCTAAATCACCTACCACTTACTAGTAGTACTCGTTTGGGTTTATAGTAGAAATTACTTTTGAAAGCTGAAATCTAGATCAAATGTGAACTTTTTCTTTATGATGCATGAAAGACATTTTCACTTCAATGTTTATTCTTAGATGACACCCTATACAATCATAGTTGGTTTTCTTTTTGGTAGACTTTATATACTTAGTGGCTAGATGTGCATTTTGTTCAGACAAATATTTCTACCCAGAAGTACAAAAGAGAGTGATGACTGTTTCTGGGTTATTATTGTGCATACATTCTATGGTCATTCAGATTTACTTTCGTTGAATATGTCTATAGTGATACTTTGGTTGAATCAATTACTCCTTTTCCTTCTTCTTCTCTTACAGATTCAAAATGCTGAGTTTTCCTTCATAACAAGTGTCCAAGAGAATGGTAGTTTACGGTCAAAAATTGTCCAGTCTCCAGACAAGTTTCAGGTATCATCTTTAGAATATATATTTACACGTATGGGTCCTATGTTTGGAGTGCGTAACTAAGTTGTTTCACCTCAAAATGATGCTTTGAATTACATCGTAATTACTACCTGTTTGGAAGTAATTAATGCTTTCAATCATCAATGATTGGTGTAGCTTTGCGTCATCTGATATCTTGTTTTTTCTGGAATTATTTCAACTTTTGGCTGAATGGGAAAAGGTTAAGTAATCAATTTTCAATTGTATTCGTCTCTATACATTAGCAGGGTTAAATAACCACATTGTTATAGGCCTGGTTTACCTAGGAAAGATTACTTTAGTTTCAGTTTCAGGTATTAATAATAGAAAAAAGTTCCCTTGTACCCCTGAGTTCTTGCGTATGTATTAATATGCCCCTGAGTTCTTGAAAAGTGTTGATATACCCCTGGTTTGCAAATTTGACTGAATTTTGGTCGATCAAACATATTGATTTGAAAAGAGAAAAATTTACAATGCAGCATTGGAGCGGTGACAAGAGAATTGAAAACGAAATACCCAAAATTTTGAAATTTAAAGCACATTTAACACACGTGATACACGTCAATTGGGACAAAAATGACCATAAAAATTCGCCATTTGGTGATTTTGTGTGTTCAAATCGATTTTGGCCGGCAAGAAAATACTCTAGAATTACAGCAAAAAAAGTCTTCGTCGGTCCAGGGGTATATCAGCACTTTACAAGAACTCAGGGGCATATTAATACATACCCCAAGAACTCAGGGGTACATGAGGGTTTTGCTCTTAATAATAATTCTTATCTAGAATATTTTATTTAAAACTCCCTCTAATGGATGGAACTTTCATGAAGGAATTATAACCTGAAGAAATATATTGAGATTGTCAGATTTTAATCAGATGCTTATGTTGTAACCTTTCTTCTTTTAGCTTCTTGTTGTTGCTTTATAACTGCATTTTTACTTGTGGATATTACAGAGTGCACTTGATGAGAAAAAATCACTCAAAGCTGAAGCCAAGAATGCTGAAAATGTGGCAATGCAATCTTTTCACGATAAAACTGCGGTTCTTGAGATTTATACAAAGGTAGAGTGAGATGCTGTCAACTCACAATTATTCTTCTACTGTCCTTGTCGTGTCACGTGTCCAACAAAAGAATACTATATGGTTCTTCTATTACGTGGCCTAGTCAACACGAATAGCAGTTCATTCTGATATTTTTTAAATTAAGTAATTCACTTTTATGATTTCCAATTTTATTCCTATTTTTCTGCTACCATTGTTAACGTATCCATCTGTATGCCTCTCTGGGATACTTAAGATGGTTGGGTAAAAATAGATGAAAAGGGATTTTCACACACAAACTGTCCAACAGTACTTACTGTGGTGGATTGAAAACATTGAAATGATTAAACAGCAGTTTCAATCACTACACTTGGAAATCTCTTCAGTTCCTTTAGCAGCATGCTTGTGGCTTCATTTCACAGAGAATACATTTATTGCACTAAATCTTATAATTTCTATATTGTTTCTTGTCCCCAGGCCTCAACAAAGCTGTCCAAACAACTGGCTCTGATGAAGGCTACACAAGATCAGGTTTTTTTATTTCTAATGGCTTCACTTTGTTTCCATTGTTATGTTGCTGTTTTTGTCAGACACCTTCAGATATGGATTAATAATTTGGAAATGTAGTCTCTATTATATTTTGCATGATGCTGTTATCTTTTGTAGTGCCTTTAAATCGGTATGTTATATGTGTAAAGCATAGTTTATGATAACTTATAGCATCCACAATGGTGCTCTTTAAACTCACTTTTCTTATTAAGAAGCACTTCTTAAAAGATAATGTCCATTGTGGAGATTTAAGAACCACTCCTTAATAAGGAGTTGCTCCTTATTTAGGGAGCGGTTGCCTCTTTTTACGTAATTGACCATCCAATAGAATCAATCCATTTGACATTTATTATTTTTTTAATTTTAAATTAAATATTTGTTGAGGAAGTGGAAGCAAAGAGAAGAGGTCTCGAAGCAAGACAAAAGCAGGTGGAAGCTGTGGTCACTGAGGTACAAGTTATGCTGATGCTTGTGTTGATGGTACTTGTGCAATTGTTGGGTACTGGTTTTAAGCCTTCTTCTGCATTACCAGGCAGATAATATAAATACAGAAATAAACAAAGTGAAGGAGTCAGGAGCAGCTAAGGTACATGAATTAGGCGGTCTATGTGAAGCTTTAACAGAGAAGGTACACTTGTTCCCACCTCCATTTACATTCTATCCTTACATAACTGCCGGTAAATTTTATTTATTCGTTCTGCTAATATATGCTGGCAATTGGTTATGCTGCAGTTTCTTGAATACTCAAACGATATCAATGCCACCGGGGATCAAATTAGCCATGGAAGGAGTTCTAGATGAAGGATGCATAATTTTGGAGTTGATTATGCCTGCTAAGTCATTCCATGGGGATTTTTGGCTCTAATGATGCGGGGAGGCAGCTCTCTTGGGACGGATTTGAGTCGCGGACATGTATAAGGAAGTTTGTGTGTGAAACAATTATGTAGTGGTATTACTGGTTTGCTATGTCAATTTCCAGATATTCCCTAAAATTCTACACACTTTTCTCATCTTGAAATGTCCCATTTAGATTCTGAGATTCCTTTTATTATCTTTCATATATATATATATATAGTAGAGGGTCTTTTGCAGGGGTGTATATTGTTAACTCTCCAATTTAATTATCCAGCTAATATTTATGTGTGTGTTTTTTCTTCTTGAATGTGTGTTTACTCCTTTTGGTGCTCATGTCCATAAAAACCAAAATATAATGTCAAATGGTCAATTCAGTAATATCTGTTCATTATGTTGCTACAATGCATTCAGATTGAGTTTACAATACAAAATGCACTAATTTTTCAAGAGAATTGAGATGGATTTGTCTGATTTCATTGAAAAACTGTAATCTACTTGGTAAATTATCTGAAGTTAGACTAGGTTTGTATCTGAAAGTAGTGTATCAATATCCATCAACCATTAACACATAAATGAATTGCCTTGTTGTAATTTTCTGAAAAAATAATAGAGAACCAACAAGAAATAAGAGGAATCGTCTATTTATTAACAACAAATGTTTTTACAGTACACATACAAAAGATCCAAATAAGTGGATCAATTTAAACAATATTCAACTTCAACGCCTTGAAATAAATCATACATATCGAGGCCGAGATCTTCAGAATCTGGCACTTCCCCGTAATAGACCTGATCGGCCACCGGCTCCGAGCTCACAGATTCCACAGCCACAACCGGCTCCGACCTCACAGATTGCACAACCAATTTCTCCTCACTGGAGCCAGTTCGCCGTCTTTTGTTGGGAATCGGCGCCGGCTTGGATGATGATGGCGATTTCCTTTTGGTGACCTTCCCGCCGATGTTGGATTTGGTATCGTCCCTCTTTATCCGACAAACCACCTGATTCTACCAACCCCGCACATTTCGGATCTCCGGGAAGGCCTCCGGGTTGATACCGTATTCATACATATTCCACTGCCCTTTGGTTTCTTCTCCGTTCAGAGACCAGAATGACAGAATCTTGTACGGACCCACGACGGTTTTATCATCGGCGGAGGAGGTGACTTTCAAATTCGAACTGGTCCCGTGCCAGGTCCCGTTTCCGGCGCGGCGGTGCTTCTGAATTTTGCTCGATTTGCTGGTGTTTCCGACATTGGAGTTCCGGGTGAAGAGGAACATGGACGGAGTGGAGGTGGGATCGACGGCGTCGTGCCATGGATACGGCTCGCGAGGGTTGCAGAATTTATCCCACGGATCAATGTCCTCGCCGAACACCGTGTCCTCCTGGATGGTGCCGGATTCGAGATACGGTCGCGGGAGGATATGGTTTTTCAGGTAATGGGCGATCAACTCCTCGCCGGTTGGATCGAAAACCCTGGACTGATATGGGAGCTTTGGTATTCCCGAACCCATCTGGGGAAAATGCGTATGATCAATGCTACTAATTTTTGGGAAGAACTTGGGAAGTTTAGAAGTGAGGAGAAAATGGGGAATGAATGACTAATGACTAATGAGGAATGCCAGCTGTTGTCTTTTCCTGTTGGAGGTGGGAATGCCCACAAAATCCCGGTGGAGCTGGGATTAGCTTCCGCTCTTTTAATTTATATTATATTATATTGGCTTAACGGTCGCATTGACTCATTCTCCTAATCATTTTATTTTATATATTTCCCTTTAAAATCATTATTTGAGTTTTTTTGCAAAAACTTTTATCAATCATTTTAATTTGATACATTTCTTACAATTTTTATTTTTACTTTCATATACTTCCCTTTAAAAATACAACTTATATTGGTTTTATGTCATCATTGTCCATTTAGTTATTTTATTTGTCCTTTCATTAATTCATTTCATTTTTATTTTTATTTAATTTGAGAGGTTCAGTTTTCTTTTTTTGATATATTTAATTATTAATCTTAAATATATTTTTTTAAAGATTTGTTAGAACGGTTCCAGATGAAAATTATGTTATTAAATTTTAAATATTAGATAAAAGTACAAAATTACATGAATTTTTAATATCAGACTATTGAAATTAAACTAATGAAAACTTGACTAGTGCCTTATGTATCACAGTCTGTATATTTTATTATTTGACACTATTTATTTTTAAACTTTAATCATATATGTAAAATATAAATATTACATATAATATATCGAGCCTCTGTATACATATATGAGCAAATTCTCAATTAAGATATGGTCTCAATGAATAATCATGTTTAATATGTAAAAGATCAATTTTAAAAGTGAGAAGATCATATATAAAAGTGAGAAGATCAACAATCATATATACATGAATAATAATGGTCAATATGTAAAAATTAGGTTGAAAGTGAAAAAATCAACATTTATCTTTGGTTTCAATTGATAATAGTCTCACATTAGACTATAAATTGTGTGTTTTTACTTGATGAATGTGTGCATTTTCGTTGCCATGAAAACATGAATATAATGTCAAACGGGACTCAAATCAAGTTAATAAGTGATATATGTTCATTACCACTAGTCAAACCAGGCATGATTTAGCAACCAGTAGACTTAAACGGGCGTTGTTTGATTAATAACAACATCACACAACTTGAAAGTTACTAAAAGCCAATCCTTATGGAAATGTTGTCAGAACAAATACTATATATATCTCGGTCTTTTGCCCAAATCTACCGATGCATACCGCGTCAATAAACCCACATTAGCTTTAATTAATGCATTTGACCTTTGAATCTTCCTGCTTAATTTTATTATAATGATCTTGATTAGTGCTGTCAATCCTGACCTGAACCTAACAAACCCGACACGATCAATTCAACCTGATCTGACACGTGACTCGATTGTAACCCGAAATTTTTTAGGTTGAACTCGACCCGACACGACCCGATCTCAACCCGAAAAATAATTTTGAACCGAACCGAACCGAACCGAACCGAACCTAAACCCGAACCCGAAGATGACCCGAACCCAAACCCAACTAACATTTTATGTTTGATTATTAAAGCTTAGTTGTTAATTATAGGAAGTTAAGTAATTAAACTATATTTAGTTTTTTTTTTAAGACTCGTCTCATTTGAGACTAGGACAAATATTGATCTTCTCATTTTCAAACATGATCTTTTACGTATTCAGTGTGGTCATTTAGTGTATTATTGCTGATCTTCTTGCTTTCATATATCAACACTGATCTTTTACATATTAAGTGTGATCATTTAGTGTATTATTGTTCATCTTATCGCTTTCTTATATCAACATTGAACTTTTACGCATTAAACATGACTACTCAGTGAGACCGATTGAGAATTTGTCTTCATAAAAATTTAAGTAAGATTTAATTTTTATGCTTATTTTAGTTAGTATATGTAAAAATATGAGTTAGTGTCAAATTAGCAGGTCCAATCCTTAGTTTTTTCATGAAGTTAACTCGTTAATAATTTATTATATATTTTAACAATAAGATAATAGTGATAATGACTGAAATATTTACCCGAACTAAAATTTTGAAATCAACTCGATCTAAATTAACACGGCTAATAATAATGATCCAACATCAAAATTTTGTTCTTCCCATGTCAGTTTTATGGATTATATATAGTTTTACTTAATCCGACTCAACTTGACAAACGAGTCTAGCCCGACCCGACCTGACAATCAGTGCTGACACGAATTTGACCCGACCCGACCCGATAAAAAAATTCTGACACGTATCAACCCAATCTATCTAACCCGAACACGTAACTCGACACGCCAACCCGAATTGACACCACTAATCTTGATGCTTGACGTTAATATTGCTAGTTCACGTGGGTACTTTCTTGTACAATGAAAACTAGGGGTGTAAATGAACTGAACCGTTCGTGAGCAACTCGCGAACAACTCGGTCAAAGTTCGTTTTCGAACTCGGTTTGACCAGTTCGAACTCGAACTCGAACTCGTTCTTTTATATACGAGTTCGAACTCGAGCTCATAAGAGCCAGCTCGATAGGCTCGTCGAGAAGCTCGAATATAATTTTATATAGAATTTTTATATAAGTTAATTAAGTTTTATTCATTAATACTTTAACGAGCTCGAACTAGCTCGAGTTCGAGTTCGAACTTGATTTTTTATCGAGCTCAAACTTTCTAAAAGTCAGACGAATCGAACTCGAACTAAAATATCTCAACTCGTACGAGCTCGAACTCGATCACGAACATGCAATACAAACTCAAACACAGGTCTGTTCGAGATCGACTCGACTCGTTTACAGCCCTAATGAAAACATGATAATTATAATTATTGATAACGTAAAATAATCATGCATAAATTAAGTTTCAAACACACATGATTAAAAAATGTACATAATTAAATAATTAATAACTGAGCTGTTCGATATTGCGTGTGTCAACAAAGGTACATGTTTTTGGCAAAAACTAGCTAGTTTAATTAAAGTGTGAACTGAATTTACACAACTAAATCTCCCAAATAAAATCAAGGGTCTGGTTGCCTTGGATAGTAGAGAGTTTCCCTATATTAGAATTAAATGATTAGGGAAGGATTTATCTACTAGTGCTCTTTTACTGGGGCTTCCTTTTATCTACAGGATGGAAGCTACAAGCTGTTGTTCTACTTCTACAAAATGGAGCTCATGGTGATGTAAAAGTTCTTAAGCCAGGTCATACAGATAAGATTCAACAATTGGTTCTAGATATCAAGATGATTTCTAGTCGAAGATGTATTATAGGTGCTATGTCTACTTTCTATCCTATCAGATTCTCATCCAACAACCCCCATACTATGACATTTCATTTTGAACAGATTACAGCCTTGTGTTTTACAAGCATGTCTACCAAAAATACAACATGAGGATGGTTGGCAGTGAAGCATCCAGTTCAAAGGAGAACTCACTTCCATGTTCAGCCCCTGGATATTGCATTATACTATTGGTCATTAGTGTATAGTCTATGATTCCCAATCACATTCAGGGGATAAGTGGATTTTCGTCTTACTTGGTTTAGCGATTATCGAACTACCCCCCGCAATGTTATCCTCGCTGAGGCAAACTTGTGTTCGGCAAGTGTTATGCTTGTCGAGCGCTAACATGGATCAGCATAGTAGATATCGATTAGGAATTTTAGACAATAGACTCGACAAACTTTATTCATTTCAAGAATTTTCATCCTACCAGTTAGGATTTTTCTTGGTCATTCCAAGTTTTTTCATCCTAATTGTTAAGATTTTTCTTAAACTCATTGTAATTACAAGTCGTATTTTCGAGCTTATTATGCCGGGAGCCTAATAAAACACCCCACCTTGGTGGTTTAATTTTATTTAAAAAAAAAGAAAAAAAAAGCAACGAGTATTTACTTTTAGAGTATACTAGCAAATTAGCAACCCCTTTAAACATGGCAGAAGAATAGTCAACCCGAGTTTGGGCGGGAAAATCCACTCGTCGTCTTCATCAGTTCCTCTAGTGTCCTGGCTATCGTGTGTAGCAGAGCGACAATGTCAAGGTACGAATTCCCAATACTCTCGTTGGCCGACATCGTCAGCTCTTGCGCCGAGTTGGAAATATGCAACATCTCTCAGTCCCACCTTCTCCGCCCCAACTACGACGTCGTTTCCAACCTCTACACCGCTCTCCTCCTCAGCGTCGACCCTCTCCAGTAACTACCTCTTCATTTCCCCTCTTTTTTCTGTCAATTGAAACCCTAGCCCTGGTTCGAGTTTAATCGCAAGCTAATTTTGCAGGGAGGACAATGACCAGATGGATTTTGAGGCCCTGGACCGGCTCGAGAACCCGGATCACCATGTGAATTCGGTTCGGGTCCTCAACTTGCTCGATAAGGTCCGCGGGTGTTCTGGGATGCCCCTCGGAGCTCACTCTGAAGGACCTGATTGCGCCCGATCCCGAACGCACTCAGATGTTTCTCAGCGTTCTGCTCAATTTGTGCATCTACAGGTACCTATGCTTAGAATTATACATCATATAGAATGAAATGAATTAGTTTTTGAAATGCATGCTGCTTTGATGTTAGTTACTACTTGCTTATGTATCACTGTTTTTACCGAGATTAATTATTTTGTAGACAGTCTAAGATAGACCTTTTGCAACCGCATGTGGATGAGTTGAGCTTCCTTGAGGATCAGAGGATAAACATGGAGGATAAGTATGTATCTTGAGTGCTACTGTTTGATGTACTGTGTGCAGAACTACTGTAATTGGAATTGTGTGACAATCTATTGTTTTTATCTTTTTTATTTTATTTTGCAGTTAACTGAAGAGATCTCAAAGTATAAGGAATTGAGGGAAAGTGAGATGCCGCAAGTTCAAGAGCTCGAGGGTAAACTTAAAGAACTGAAGCAAACCATTCACGGTCTTAATAGTCATCAGATGTCGTTGGCGAGTAATTTGAAAACGATAAAGAAGAAGGTTAAAGAGATGGATGAGAAGGTCTGTGTCTAAATCACCTACCACTTACTAGTAGTACTCGTTTGGGTTTATAGTAGAAATTACTTTTGAAAGCTGAAATCTAGATCAAATGTGAACTTTTTCTTTATGATGCATGAAAGACATTTTCACTTCAATGTTTATTCTTAGATGACACCCTATACAATCATAGTTGGTTTTCTTTTTGGTAGACTTTATATACTTAGTGGCTAGATGTGCATTTTGTTCAGACAAATATTTCTACCCAGAAGTACAAAAGAGAGTGATGACTGTTTCTGGGTTATTATTGTGCATACATTCTATGGTCATTCAGATTTACTTTCGTTGAATATGTCTATAGTGATACTTTGGTTGAATCAATTACTCCTTTTCCTTCTTCTTCTCTTACAGATTCAAAATGCTGAGTTTTCCCTCATAACAAGTGTCCAAGAGAATGGTAGTTTACGGTCAAAAATTGTCCAGTCTCCAGACAAGCTTCAGGTATTGTGGATGAGGCTATAAAGGTCTCATTTTTCTTAGTATTTTCATGACTTAGGATTGCATTTACATTTGAATATTCCGACTTTTAGATCGCAAAATGAGATATCGACGATGTTACCGACTATAGACTATAGTAATATAAATATTACTTATTTATATATATATATATATATATATATTGATATTTATAATTCTAATAAATACGTCATATTATTCTTTGAAATGGTAACTATTGTAAAAATTACAACAATTTGGCAAAAAAGAGCGATTCACCCTAACAAATATTTATATTCATACTTGTTAAAAAAAAATTCATATTTGTTGGTAATTAAACCAAAGTTAATTAGGATTTTAGATCCTCCTTTAAGGATTAGGAAGTTGATAGAATTACAGTTTCATGAATGGTTTAGGAGTTTATGTAATCTATATAAAGACGCACAGGGCATTGATGGTAAGCAAGAGATATTAATTAGCAAGGATTGAGATAGAAGATTCAAGGCAGAGAGGACACTTTCAACCATGGCGAGAAATTTTGAGAAAGGTCAGTCCAGGCTCAACAGGTTCATTACCATGAAGAAGGAGGAGCAAAAAAAACCGAAAGAGCGGCGACCGTTTTTGGCGTCGGAATGCCGGGATTTAGCTGACGCGGCGTCAGGAAATCATGCGTGAAATCGGGCGCAAAGTCGGCGAGATTCAAAACGATGGGCTTGGTGAGCACCGGATTAGGGATGTTAACGATGAAATCAATAAGCTGATTAGAGAAAAGGGGCATTGGGAGAGGAGGATCTATATTTCATTTCATATAGAATGAAATGAATTAGTTTTTGAAATGCCTGCTGCTTTGATGTTAGTTACTTGCTTATGTATCACTGTTTTTACCGAGATTAATTATTTTGTAGACAGTCTAAGATAGACCTTTTGCAACCGCATGTGGATGAGTTGAGCTTCCTTGAGGATCAGAGGATAAACATGGAGGATAAGTATGTATCTTGAGTGCTACTGTTTGATGTACTGTGTGCAGAACTACTGTAATTGGAATTGTGTGACAATCTATTGTTTTTATCTTTTTTATTTTATTTTGCAGTTAACTGAAGAGATCTCAAAGTATAAGGAATTGAGGGAAAGTGAGATGCCGCAAGTTCAAGAGCTCGAGGGTAAACTTAAAGAACTGAAGCAAACCATTCACGGTCTTAATAGTCATCAGATGTCGTTGGCGAGTAATTTGAAAACGATAAAGAAGAAGGTTAAAGAGATGGATGAGAAGGTCTGTGTCTAAATCACCTACCACTTACTAGTAGTACTCGTTTGGGTTTATAGTAGAAATTACTTTTGAAAGCTGAAATCTAGATCAAATGTGAACTTTTTCTTTATGATGCATGAAAGACATTTTCACTTCAATGTTTATTCTTAGATGACACCCTATACAATCATAGTTGGTTTTCTTTTTGGTAGACTTTATATACTTAGTGGCTAGATGTGCATTTTGTTCAGACAAATATTTCTACCCAGAAGTACAAAAGAGAGTGATGACTGTTTCTGGGTTATTATTGTGCATACATTCTATGGTCATTCAGATTTACTTTCGTTGAATATGTCTATAGTGATACTTTGGTTGAATCAATTACTCCTTTTCCTTCTTCTTCTCTTACAGATTCAAAATGCTGAGTTTTCCCTCATAACAAGTGTCCAAGAGAATGGTAGTTTACGGTCAAAAATTGTCCAGTCTCCAGACAAGCTTCAGGTATTGTGGATGAGGCTATAAAGTGTTCCATTCGAGACGAACTTGTATTTTCACTTTGGTTTCCTGAAAACATCCCAAAAGCTTTACCACATTCTTGTGTATGACCTGTGAGAGAATGATTACCTCATTTATGAACTGCTGCAGCTGATCTTCGTCGTCGCTCTTCGATTTCTTGATGGCTACAATGGTTCCATCAGTCAGCATTCCTTTGTACACAGTCCCCTGCCCCCCTTCGCCGAGAACTCTGTTGGGATTGAATCCATCACTTGCCTTGCTCAGCTCCTTAGCACTGAAAATCTTGGTTTTGTGAACGAGTTTCTCGTTGCTTGATAGCTGTCCTTGCAGTAAAAGACCGCCATTTCGCTTGAAGAACTTCTCTTTCCGCTATTTCTTCTGCCACTTTTTGATCACTTTGATGTAGGTGAAAATTGCAGCTGCTAAAACTAACACCCCAATCACTGAGCCTACAACTGCAACAATAGGCCAGTAGTTTTTCTTGCTTGGTGGCTCACAAAACGTATCTGTGCCGTTTCTGCCAGTTATTGTTTGCAAACGGTGGCCAGGATTACATATGCATCTACAACTTCCGATGGTATTAACACAGAAGCTGTCACTAGTGCACGGAACTACCATTTAAGGCGGTTCCCCGTGCATATTTAAGGCAGTTATGAACCACCTTAAATGGGTGTGCCGTAAATGGCAAAACCATTTAAGGCGGTTTAAAGACCGCCGTAAATTATACATGACTTACGACGTCGTGGGAAGTTTAAGCCAGTAACGATGTCGCATACATGATTTGAACATATAGGTATTGATTGCTCGTTCCGACGTCGTGAGACCGTATGACGGCTTTCGATATCGTGTACAAAACGGTTTCCGGAGGTGGAAACGATATCGAACAACTTTATCACAAAGCTACGATACCGTGTTAAGTATGTGTTCGTTCCCATATTTAGTTCTACAAACGATGTCATATTCAGAAAACAGATGTTCCGACATCGTGGTCTTGACCTCAAGTCGGACAGAGAAGCGACGTCGAAGGTAAATTTCCAACACATTACGATATCTGGGTAAGTTTGTGTTGGTATTAATATTGAGTTCTACATACGATATCGCAGATGTTGTACATATCGTATGTAGACAGAATTACATATGCATCTATCGCAGATGTTGTGCATACGATATCGCAGATGTGTCCAGGATTACATATGCATCTATAACTTCCGATGGTATTAACACAGAAGCTGTTGCTTCCACAATTGTGAGTCAAGCTTGCACACTCGTCTATATCTGCAAAGCGACGTCTGAAATATATCAAATGTAACCTTGCAAAATTCTCGGCCAAAACAACAAACAAAGTGGGTAAAATATGATGGGTCGATGTTACATCAATGTGTATAAAATTTACTAATAGTTACTTGTAAAACCATTTGATGTTGTTTAATAATTTGTTGATATTGTCTGATAATTAATGTGTTACTATCAAGTGAATTTATGATAAAACTGTCAAATTTTGTGTTACTAGATACAGAAAGAGACAATTAAACGATAAGTGTGAATACGTACCATGGCAACCTCTAATTGGTAGGTAAGGGTTCCCTTCAAACCCATCCTTGCATTTACACCGATAACCACTAGCCCCGACTTGGTCATAACACTCACTGTTCACTGTTTTGCAAGCATAAGTTTCTTTGGCCTTTTGCGCATCTCGGCACGTGACGTTAAATTCCGCCACCCAATCCGCCACCGCCGGAAAACTCGAATTCTTGCTTACGCTGCTAAGAATATCCACAGAGAACCGAAAAGCCGATTCCTCGACCACAAAAGCGTAGCTGCAAGGATTGAAAGCCGAGCAAGGCTGTGATTGTTGAAGCTGTTCAACGTTGTATTCATCATCCAAGTCCCGCCTGCAATCGATGTCTGGCAACAACCGAAACCGGAACAAGACCCGTTCCCGAGAACCGCGACATCTTCCTTAAAGTCACACGTAGCCATGCATCCGGCTGTGCATCCTCGGTATTGCCCGTCGCTTCTGATCAAGGCGTACGTGTCGCAACCGATCGCCGAGAACTTGTTGGCGGTGCTGTTTAAGGTCATGGTCGGAGATAAGTGAGTTACCGGACTGAGGTAATCGGACCGGACGTTGGTTGTCGGAGCGTAGCAGTCGTAGGCGACCGAGAATGAAAACCGCAGCTGGCCCTCGATGGATATGCTTCTGATTTCCGTGTTGGGAATCGAGGGTTTGTTTGTGACGCTGTCGCATTCGATGAAGAAATCCTCGTTCATGAAGCAGCCGCCGCTCATGCCGAACGGATATGGGATGCTTACGTTGCCGCAGCGGTCCGGGCAACCGGGCTTTGCTATGGGGAAGGCTGAAGAACATTTGATCACGATGAAGACTAACACGAGAAACGTTGGAATTCGGAAATCCATATGTATGTGTAGGATTTGTGTTTTTTGTAGGATTCATCAATTTTTTGTGTGAGATGATTAAGTTGACTCGAGTTAACCTCAAGTATTAATCATGCAAGCTAGCTAGTTGATATGTTGGACCAGTGCCGGTTCTGACTATTGTGAGGCCTGAGGTGAACCAGGAAAATAAGGCCCCATATATACTTAAAACATAGATAATTTTTACGACTTTAACAAAACTGAAAAACCATGCACTCGACTTCACCATTGATTTAACTCTTACATGGAATATTTAAAATTAAAAAATACTTTATCCCAGTTGTATTTAAAATAATTAAAATGTTTGATAATTATGTGCAAATATATACCGTTAAAATTTGATATTTTGAAAATACATGACGTTATAAATCTAACAAGATCAAATATGATAATTTTTTAGTTTAATTATCAATTCAATTTTTAGATCAAAGTTAAGAAATTTAACTTTATGAATAGTTATTTTGCATGAAAGGGGTAGATGGAGTTTAACAAATAGTTATATTTCTAATATATTATTCTTATACACGGTAATCTTAGGATGTATTTTTTATAAAAAAAATACAAAACCTAATATGCATTTATTAGGATGTATTAATCCATAATTAAAACAAAATATGAATGAGAAATAATTACATAATATTATGTTAAAATTAATTATATAAATTCGATCGAAAAATGTAAACAGTTTACATATTGGGGACCCTTTTTTCAGATCCCCTCGATTTTTAATGTTGGGAATTTTCAATGTTGGGGCCCTCTTTTTTTTTTAAAAAAATAAAACATTACACTTACATAGAAAGACAAAAGGAGGGTCGCATTCACGAAAAATAAAAAGGAAAATGCAAAGAGACCTATAAACTGAACATGAGCATTTTAATTTTACACATACACAGTAACAAAATATACAAAAATGGGGCCCTTTTAAACCCCAAAATTTGGGGGTCCTGAGGGAAGCACCTCACCTGCCTCAAGTAAGGGTCGGGCCTGTGTTGGACCGATCATTTGAGCCGTGTTCATTTCGCTCACCGACGACACACTGATCAATGAGAGAAATTATTACTTCAAAATTTTAATATAAATTTTGTCCACCATTTTTCATAAACATAGGCCATGTTTACTAGAGCTTATTTTTTGCTGTACTGAACTGAACTGAAATAAATTTAAATTTACTGAACTGAACTAAAATAAAATAAAATTTTAAATTTACTGAACAGAACTGAACTGAACTGAATTGAAATAATTTTAAATTTATTGAACTGAACTGAAATAATTTTAAATATATTTGGTACATACTGGGCCATACAGGCCCATACCAGTCTATACACTCATATTTAAGGAACCAGCAGATAATAAAGTCTTGGCCCAATATAAGGAGGATAACCGAATTAGTCAAGGCAATCGCACGATCTCTAAGAAAGAGATAAGAAAGGGATCACGATTACAACATGGTAACGTGAACCAAGAAAATAGGAGCCAAAAGACTCTCTATAAATATGTCCAGAGTAAGAAGAAAGAGGTACGCACTTTTTAAGATTGAATTATTGTCTGATAATCAGAAGGAAACTAACTTAGGCATCGGAGAGTCTTCCCGGAAATCCTTCCGGGAATTTGCAGGATTTGTGGCAGCGGTCATCGACAAGGATCTTCGGCAGACTGAAGGTGGCTATCATCGGGATTACGGGTTGATAGACCCTAGATATACTCTTATTTTGTAGCATTTGAGAGCTGTTTTAGATAGTATTTTGTATATTTATATTAGACTTTTAGACCGAATCATTCATAGTGGTTTGAAATTGAAGACGTGCATTTCGATCTTGAATTGCACTTGCGATGGATTTGAATGATTTGAAGACCTTCTATGACCGTCCTGACCGCGATTGATACATTGAAGAACCGGTCGTAGAAGTGGCGTGAAGGCACACTCTCGCGGGCCGCGAACCCTAGGTCGCGAACCGCGAGGGTGTGTGTTGCTGTTTTGAACCATGCCGAGTTTCGCGCGGTCCGCGAAACTCCAGTCGCGAGCCGCGAGGACCAACCAGCACGAGGACCGCCAAGGCACGGACGCGCGGGGCGCGAAACTTCGGCCGCGACTCGCGAGGACCAGGGCGCGCGGAGCGCGATTTCTCGGTCGCGCACTACGCCGAGACCACGGGCGCGCGGGGCGCGAATCCTCGGCCGCGAACCGCGAGAACCAGGCTCGCGGTCCGCGAAGGATTTCGCGCGACCCGCGAAGCTGCAACTTGCATTTTGTTTAGATTTAATTTTAATTGTTTTGGACTATAAATTGAACTTATCCTCATTGTTTGAGGGATCGGTTTTTTACAGAGCTTAGGAGTGTTTTCTTCAATTTTCTCTTCACTTGGATCTTGGATTTAACTATGGTTTGTTGTATTGATTTTGTTTGTGATTATATAACTATGGTAGTAGGCTAAAACCCTTCTTGGATATATGTGATTGGACTTCTTGTTATGGATTGAGAACATGATTCATGAAGCTTAGGAATGGTGATTTGCTATTGAATGATCACAATCTATATGTGTATGTGATGCTTGAAATGATTAGGAATGATTTCCTAGTGATAGATATGTGTTGGATATGTGTTAGATATTGCTTTTCCATGGTTAGAATGTTATCATTCTTTCTATGTAGGAGTGGTAAATTAGGAATTGAATGCATGTTGTTATCAATTGTATTTGTTCTTAAGATCATTCATTAGCATTGTACCTATGTCAAGTTTGTTATCAAATTGCATGGGTAGGGTTGAGAAATATCTAATTTGAAGTAATATTGATTCAATTGAACTAGTTGTTATCATCTAGTAAAGTTGTCAATTGAAGTTGTGATGATGCTTTCATTTTCATAGCTTTGGTTAAAGATAGTTCTCACTAATGTTCACCATTCTCAAGGCATCATGATAAAGTTTGAGGAAAATATTATAATAAGAAGTCACCAATCTCATATGTCCAAGTTTCTCATTCTCTTAGTTAAATCTCTAGTTAGAGTAATCTTATGGTAAAGTAGTTGTAATCCTAAAGTTCTAGTAGTTTTATTTAGTAGTGTCTTAAACAAAAACTCAACTCAAACACCCCCCCCCTTTGTTTACATTACTTTTATATATGTATATGTATATATATTCTACAAGATATATATAGAAATAACCTTCTCCCTGTGGAACGAACCTTACTTGCCATTGTACACTTAATAGTGTGGAAAGGTAGTAAGCGATCTATAAATTGTATATTTGAGAGGTACGGCGACGACCTCCCAAATTTTGGCGCCGCTGCCGGGGACAAGGCGTATTTTTATGTGTGTATTGTAGTTTATTTCTAATCTATCTTTCTTTTTAGGTTCTATTTTGGTTTGGAACCCTATTGCTCTAACTCTTGGTGCATGGTTCTTACAAGATCCTCGAACCAAGACCCTTTGCAATACGATTCCGAGCTAGTAAGAAATCTCCGCCAACTTAGGAAGCAAGTGCAAGAGGCACTAGCATCTAATACTTCCTCCCTTGAAAGTGAATCATTACCTTTCAACATGGCGGACGAAGAAGAGGACACCGGCCAAAACCCTCCCCGAAACCAATACTACAACCCTTTCCAAAACCCTAACACTTCTCCTACCAACATTTCTATGAGAGAGTACATGTCCCCCAACTATGAGCAACAACAATCGAGCATTGTTTACCCAAACTCTCAATATGAAATCAAGACGGGAGTGATAAATTTGCTTCCGACTTTCCATGGTAGAGAAGTGGATGATCCTAATGACTTCCTTGAAGCTTTTCATAGGATTTGTAGTAGTTTGAAACCTTCCGAGATGAGTGTGGATGAGTTTAAGTTGAAAACCTTCACCTTCACCTTGAAGGACAAGGCCGCTAAATGGTTAAGCCGTTTACCTTCATCATCAATCACTACATGGCCGCAATTGAAGAAAAAGTTCTTAGACAAGTACTTTCCTCCCTCAAAGTCCTCGGTTTTGATACAAGCCATTAGCAACATCACTCAAGACGATGATGAGACATTGTATGAGTATTGGGAAAGGTTCCAAACTCTTCTCTCGAGTTGCCCGTACCATAGCTTCATCGAACCCCAATTGGTGTGCTTCTATTACAATGGCTTGAATGATAGGGAAACCGAGTCGATAAATAGGTCTTGTTATGGCTCCATTGCTAACCTTGGCTCCTCCGATGCCATGATGCTATTTGAGCAATTAGCCGAGGGATGCAAACCCAAGAGGGACCGGAGACTACGAGTGGGTAACTCCGGTGGGAACAATGATGGATCTCGTCAAGACATCAAGGAGCTTACGGCATTGATGAGGGGTTTCATGATGGGAAATAGCTCCGGAGGGAACACGGGGAACCAACCACGGCAACAAGTGATGACGTGTGGGATTTGTGCTTCGAACCATCTCACCGAATCTTGTCCTCAAGCAAACGAGGATTATAACGAAGAAGTCAATGCCATGGGGGTTTATGGTGGAAACCAAGGTTTTAGAGGTGGCCAAGGTTTTCAAGGAGGCCGAGGCTACCAAGGTGGTAGGGGTTTTCAAGGTGGACAAGGCCAAGGTGGCGATAGAGGTAACCAAAGGAAATATGATCCTTATGCCCAACACTACAACCCCGGGACTACAACCAACGGGGCAACAAGACCAACAAGGTGGCTACCAAGGTCAAAGTGGTCAATCTTTTGATAGATCGAGGGGGCAAAATGACCAAGGCTACCAAGGGGGTTACCAAGGTCAAGGTGGTCAATATTTTGATAGAACGAGAGGGCAAAATGACCAAGGCTACCAAGGAGACCAAAGCCATCAAAATCAAGGGTACCAAGGTTACCAAACCAAGGGTATCAAGATTTTGGCTACCAAGGGTACCAAGATCATCAAAACCCTCAATATCACCCTCAACCACAACAATACCAAAGGAACCAAGGTCAAGGCCATTTCAATAACCGTGCCCCTCAAAATGCTCACCCGAGGTTGGAAAATAAATCTCATGATCAAGGTGAAGGCTCGGGCCAATTACCACAAGATGCTCGCCTCAAAAGCATTAAGGTACAAATGAGTCAAATGGCCACGGTTTTAGGGAAGTTGGAAGCACAAAACTCCGGGAAACTTCCCGCACAAACGGAGTTAAATCCAAGGCCTCATGCGAGTGCCATGACCTTGAGGAGTGGTAAACAAGCTATTGAACCCGAAGTGGTTGTGAAAAAGGCTCCCAAGAGAGGCCTTGTGAAGAAGAGCTTAGCCAATGATGAGGTTGAGGTGACCTTGGCCGATGAGGAGGTGATTCTTGAGGAGCTAGCCAAAGAAAAAGATGAGGCCGAGGTTGAGAATGAGAAAGAACCTTTTGATGAGGAACATGTAGACACAACCTCTCATGTTGAACCAATGTCACCTCCATTCTCACCTCTTCACAAGAAAACTAGGGTAGACACTACCTTTGATGTGGAAGCACCCTTTCCCGAGGCTTTGAAGAATGCTCGCAAGAAGGAGATGGACAAAGGAGCTTTCGAGGTCCTTCGAAGGTGTGAGGTAAACATTCCTTTACTCGATGCTATTGATCAAGTTCCTAGATATTCTAAGTTCTTGAAGGAATTATGTGTGAACCATCGTCAACAAAGGTCTAAGCATGTTAAAAATGAAAGAATCAATGAACATGTGTCGGCCTTGTTTCAAGATAAAATGCCTACCAAATGTGGTGATCCGGGCATGTTTACAATTCCTTGCATCTTAGGGAACACTTACTTTCCTAGAGCTATGCTAGATCTAGGGGCATCCATAAATGTCATTCCATATGCATTGTATGAATCGTTGAATCTTGGCACTTTGCATAAAACCGGTGTGGTGATCCAACTTGCCGACCGATCTAATGCATACCCGAAGGGTATTGTTGAAGATGTCTTAGTGAAAGTCGACAAGTTGGTGTTCCCAGCCGATTTTTACGTTCTTGACATGGAACATGATAAGTTTGCTACCCCTGTCTTGTTAGGGCGTCCATTTTTGAAAACGTCAAGAACTATAATAGATGTGCATAGTGGTAGGCTTACCATGGAGTTTGACGGTGATAAAATAGAGTTCAACATTTATGGTGCCATGAAATACGATGATGATGAAACTTCTTGCAATGCCATTGATGTAATTGAACTTTTTGTGCAAAAAGTTTATGAAAATGATGTTGATAATCCTTTGTTAAATGCTTTAGCTAATAGTTTACACACAAGTAATGTTCATACATATGCTTTGAGTGCTAACTTGAAGGAAAGCATTTTTGAGCTAGATACCTTTGAGGAACTTTCTCCTGATGCACCAATTTTAGACCTCGAGGTATTGAAGGGCTCGGGCAACCGACCATCTTTCAATAAACCTCCGGTGGTGGAGTTGAAACCACTACCCGAGAATCTAAAATATGCATTCCTTGGTGGTGGTGAGAAATTACCGGTGATCATCTCCAACAAGCTCACCAAGGAACAAGAGGAAAGGTTGATGAAAGTGCTCCAGGATCATAAGGAAGCCATAGGATGGACTATTGCCGACATCAAAGGTATGAGTCCAAGTACTTGCATGCACCGTATACTATTGGAGGATGATGCTAAACCCATCCGACAACCTCAAAGGCGGTTGAACCCTCCTATGATGGAGGTAGTAAAAGCCGAGGTTCTTAAATTGTTGGATGCGGGAATGATCTATCCAATCTCCGATAGTAAATGGGTAAGCCCAACGCAAGTAGTGCCAAAGAAAACCGGAGTGACCGTAGTGGAGAATAGCCATGGCGAATTGATTCCCACTCGTGTCCAAAATGGAAGGCGTGTTTGCATTGATTACCGAAGGTTAAATGCGGTAACAAGGAAAGACCATTTCCCTTTACCATTTATTGATCAAATGCTTAACCGGCTTGCAGGCCACTCTTTCTATTGTTTTCTTGATGGCTATTCAGGGTACTTTCAGGTTGCCATTGCACCAGAGGATCAAGAAAAGACAACCTTCACATGTCCCTTTGGCACCTTTGCATATCGACGCATGCCTTTTGGCCTTTGCAACGCGCCGGCCACATTCCAAAGGTGTATGGTTAGCATTTTTTCAGAATATCTTGAGAAGTTTGTAGAGGTTTTCATGGATGACTTTACTGTTCATGGAAACTCTTTTGACAATTGCTTGATCCATTTGTCATTAGTCCTAAAAACTTGCATTGATAAAAATCTTGTGCTAAATTCTGAAAAATGCCATTTTATGGTTGAAAAGGGCATTGTGTTAGGTCATGAAGTGTCATCTAAGGGTATTGAAGTAGACAAAGCAAAAATTGATATCATCCAATCTCTTCCTTACCCTACTTGTGTGCGTGATGTGAGATCCTTTCTTGGCCACGCGAGTTTCTACCGCCGTTTCATAAAAGACTTTTCAAAAATTTCTTCCCCTTTGTGTAGATTGTTGCAAAAGGATGTGGAATTTGTGGTAGATGAAGGTTGTAAAAGGGCATTTGATTGTTTAAAGTCCATGCTAGTGTCGGCCCCTATTATACAACCTCCAAATTGGTCCCTTCCATTTGAGATCATGTGTGATGCAAGTGACTACGCCGTTGGTGCGGTGCTAGGTCAAAGGGTGGGGAAAATTCCCCATGCCATCTATTATGCATCCATGACTCTCAATGATGCTCAAAGGAACTATACCACTACTGAAAAGGAATTGCTAGCGGTAGTCTTTTCTTTAGAAAAGTTTAGACCATATTTGCTTGGTACGAAGATCATTGTTTTCACTGACCATGCAGCTCTTCGTTACTTGATGACGAAGAAAGAAGCAAAGCCTAGGTTACTCCGATGGATCTTACTCTTGAGCGAGTTCGACTTGGAGGTCAAGGACAAGAAAGGAGCTGAAAATCTAGTGGCCGACCATTTGAGCCGATTGGTGCCCAATGAGGAGTTTGGGACCAAAGCATTGAAGGAGCATCTTCACGAAGAGTTCCCCGACGAGCAATTGTTTGCTCTTGGTATTTCTCTTCCATGGTATGCCAACCTTGTGAATTTCCTTGTCACAAGTAAGTGCCCTTCTCACTTCACAAAAGCACAAAAGGATAAGCTAAAGCATGATGCTAGGTTTTATGTGTGGGATGATCCCTATGTATGGAAACATTGTGCCGACCAAGTGATTAGGAGATGCATTCCTAATAATGAAACAAATTCAATCCTTGCTTTTTGCCATTCATATGCATGTGGTGGTCATTTTGGTGCTAGGCGAACCGCTAGGAAAGTGCTAGATTGTGGTTTCTATTGGCCTAGCTTGAATAAAGATGCATACACATTTTGCAAATCTTGTGATAAATGCCAAAGAGTAGGAAACATCTCTTCTAGGAATGAAATGCCCCAACATTGCCCTCTATATTGTGAACTTTTTGATGTTTGGGGAATTGACTTTATGGGACCTTTCCCTACTTCCTTTGGTTTTAAATATATCTTGCTTGCGGTTGATTATGTTTCTAAGTGGGTTGAAGCAATCCCCACTCGTACTGATGATTCTAAAGTGGTTGCAGAGTTCATCAAATCTCACATCTTCTCTAGGTTCGGGGTACCCCGAGCTATGATCAGTGATCGAGGCACTCACTTTTGTAATAGAACCATTGCCGCATTGTTGAAGAAATATGGGGTAAATCACAAAACTTCCACCGCCTATCACCCACAAACAAATGGACAAGCCAAAGTTTCCAATAGGGAAATCAAGTCCATCCTTGAGAAAACGGTTAGGCCGACTCGCAAGGATTGGAGTACTCGGTTGGATGATGGATTGTGGGCATATAGGACGGCTTATAAGACTCCAATTGGTATGTCTCCATACCGATTAGTCTTTGGAAAGCCGTGTCATTTACCGGTGGAGTTAGCACACAAAGCCTATTGGGCAATCACAAGGTTCAACTTGAACTTGGACGAGGCCGGGAATGAAAGGAAGCTTCAATTGCAAGAGCTTGAGGAAATCCGGAATGAGTCATATGAGAACGCGGCCATTTACAAAGAGAAGACGAAGGCATGGCATGACAAGATGATAATTAGGAAAACTTTTGAGGTAGGTCAAAAAGTTCTTCTATTTTAATCACGTCTTCGTTTGTTTCCAGGTAAACTGCGTTCTCGGTGGACTGGACCATTTGTAGTTGTGAAGGTTTTCCCTCATGGAGCAGTGGAGATCCAAAGCGACAAGGATGCCAAGATCATCAAGGTCAACGGCCAAAGGTTGAAACCGTATTACGAGGGTTTCAAATCGGAGATCCTAGAGGACATGTCTCTAGGCAACCCGGCCTACGAGTGATCTTTACCATGGAGGTACATCGTGCCGACGATGTTAAATAAACGAGTTTTGAACTTTAAAAGCATTTCGTCAAACAATTTCAACATTTGGAACATTACTTTCTTTATATTTATTTGCTATGTACATTTCATTAAGCTTGTAATTCGAACATTACGCTAGTTTTTATGTTGTTTTTGTAGAAATAGGTTTGAAGTGGTGCAAAACAACAAACACCAAGGAACCATTCCTCGCGGTCCGCGAATCCATCGCGCGGACCGCGACCGAGTTCTCGCGACCCGCGAGCAAAGCTGGATTTCCTGGAAATCCCTGCCACAAAAACGTCGGTTTTCGCGGTCCGCGGCTTGATCGCGCGGACCGCGCCACTGTGCACGCGGATCGCGGTTTCATTGCGCGATCCGCGAAGTTTTGTCGAGCGCGGCACGCGATTTCATCGCGCGCGCGGTTCGCGAAGGTTTGGCGCGCGGTTCGCGAAGGACAACCCGCGAAAAAACAGGGGATTCTAGGAAATCCCTGGAACGAAAATGCCCATTTTCGCGGTCCGCGACTTGATCGCGTGGACCGCGAAACTAGTCTCGCGGTCCGTGGTTTCATCGCGCGGACCGCGAAGGTTTGCCGAGGTTTTGCGCGCGGGCGATCCGCGACAGGGATTTGCGCGCGCCGAGACGAGGTTCTGCGCGCGCCTCAACGCGCGCGCCGAGGTTTTCCGCGCGAGACCGACGTTTTGCGCGCGAGACCGAGGTTTCACCGCGCCGAGTTTTTGCGCGCGCGCCGAGATTTTGCGCGCGCACGGCCGAGAATTTTTTCGCGGCCCGCGACGGAGGGCGCGCGACCCGCGAACCATGCCGAGTTTTCTCGGAAATCCCTGGAACAAATTGGGCCTTTTTCGCGGCCCGCGAAGATGGCGCGCGGCCCGCGACGGAGGTTCGCGGCCCGCCAAGAATAGCTCGCGACCCGCGAGAAAACACGGCCACTACTTCATCTTTTCTCCTTCTTTCTTTTTCTTCTTCTTCTTCTCCAATTCCACCCGACCCAATAGTGTTTTTTTCCGGCCACCTACTCAATCCTCCATTCCGGCGAGTTTTGAACCGATTTCTTCCACCCAAATCAATCCCCCAAGCTTTCCCAACAAAACCCACCCAAAATCCCAATCCAAAACACCATCTTTTACCCACATTGCCGAATTTCCACCGGAAAGTTTTCATTCCGATTCGCCGGCCTCCGGCGACTTTTGTTCCAAACCAACTACACAAAAACCTTCCCTCCACCAACCTTAACCTTTTCCCAATAACAAATTCCAAATTCCAACTCCCAATCAAATACCCCCAAATCTTATGAACCCTAATTTTTGGATTCTTTGATTTGGTGGTGTTTTGATCAAATTGGTGATCTCCTCAAGCTACATTGCTTCCTAAGGCTTCAATTGACGGTACCCTACTGAATTTATTTCAATTTTGGGTGATTTAGGGCTTGCCGCCAATAGGTTTCATTGAAATTTAAAAGGCTTGCCGCCTTTAGTTATATACTGAGCTCTTTAAGTAGGGGCTTGCCGCCTTGTAGCTAGTTTAGTTGTGCTGGACTGTTGTTGAGTAGAATTTGATAATGGCACCGAGAAAAAGGTCTCGCCGAGGGGAAGCCTCTAGTTCCCATGAACCTGTGATCCCCGAATCACCCCCTCGCCAACCTAGCCCTCCCCCTGCAGAAAACCTGCCTCCTATTGACCTTATGGGACTGCAAGGTTTGGATGAAGATGCCCAACAACGGTGGAGGAAGTTGATTGGGAATGGGAAGCGAACAATCATGGAGACGAAGTTCCTCTCCTCTGAGCTACTTCAGGAGCTGGGTTTGCAGCAGCCAGTGCTATTTTTGTTGGATCGCGTTGGCATGAGAGGATTCATTGATCGGTCGGCACCGACCTACATACGCTATACATTTGAGTTCCTATCCACTCTAGCCAAGCACTATGACGAGGAGCATGACATGCAGTACATCACTTTCAGGTTGAATGATGTGGATCGCCGGATGACCTATCATGAGATCCAAGATGCTTTTGGGTTCGAATATGCAGAGGGATACAAGAATCCAAAAGAGACTAACCCGGACGGATTTGATCTAGCTTTCTTTTGGAATTGCTTGTCTGGATTTCCCAACATCACAGGCACTACGAAGAATAACCACATCATTCATCCAGCTGTTCGTATGGTGCACAAGCTCCTAGTGATGACGATCTTTTGCCAAGGAGAATTGACGCACATCACTAGGGAGCAGGTCCAATGCCTTTGGACCATGTGCTGGGGGCCAGAACACCCTTGTTGGGTAGACCTTTTTGTGCAGAAATGTTTGGAGACTTCCGAGAAGAGCAAAGGAAAGATACCGCAGGGGGGTATGATTTCGCTTCTGGCAGCTTACCTGAACATCCACCTACCTCCAGACATTCAGGAAATAGGCAAGACAGCCGAGAGAGCTCACCAGTTCTACTCCATTGCTTCTTTGGAGTTCACCAATGTCTTGGCCATGCACAAATATCCTCCCCCTAGATTCATTTGGCTAGTAGCCAAGAATCAGCACATGTACCTGCAGAATCCAGAGGCTGTACAGTTGACTGGGCGCACCCGCATGGAGGATCTTACCTTGCCCACTCAGATCACAGTTCCTGCACCTACCATTGCCCTTGCCAGGCTAGAGGCACCTCCGGAGCATGGAGAGCAGTATGCTCCTCCACATCATGAGCCTCAGTATGTCACTCAGCAGCAGTTTCAGACATTTACTGAGAGGTATGAGGATGATATGGCAGTGATGTTCGCCATGATGGCATCCATGCACCCACATGGACCAGGGGCTTTTGACTATGAGCAGGGGCGGATTTACTTTGGAGCCTGGGGGTACCCAGGGACCCCCATGGTAAAAAAAATTTAACTAGTATATATATTTAGGAACCCCCAGTAAATACTTTTGTGTAGTATTATTATTAAATATTTGTTAAAATGCAATATTATTTTATATTTATAAATTAGAGGTTCCTCCATGAATTATTTTCTGTATTCGCCTCTGACTATGAGGGCCATCGCAGATCGCGAGCTCAGCGCCGTCGCGACGGCTCCGGCCCCTCGCAGTGAGTATATCCTACACTCTTTCTTACACTATGATTTTAATTGATATATTTAAACATTGAGGGCAATGTTTAGACTAAGTGTGGGGGAGAGGTGTAGGACTTTTGTTGCTGCTTTTGTTGCTGCTTTTGTTGCTGTTTTGTTGCTATTTACTACTGTATTTCTTTAAAAAAAAAAAAAAAAAAAACAGCCCGGATGGTCCCAAAAATACTAGAGGATCAGGTAAAAATGAGAGGCATGCCCGGATGGTTCCAAAAATATGAGAGAATCAGGCAAAAATGAGAGGCAATAAAAAAAAAACATTTTCTTTTCTCTTGTTTAAATATGTAAAGCTCTCAAATGTTATGTGCTTAAATATTTAAAGTATACACTTGGATCTTAATCGTCCTTTCTCGAGGACGAGAAATGTTCAAGTGTGGGGGATTTTGATAGACAATAGATATACTCTTATTTTGTAGCATTTGAGAGCTGTTTTAGATAGTATTTTGTATATTTATATTAGACTTTTAGACCGAATCATTCATAGTGGTTTGAAATTGAAGACGTGCATTTCGATCTTGAATTGCACTTGCGATGGATTTGAATGATTTGAAGACCTTCTATGACCGTCCTGACCGCGATTGATACATTGAAGAACCGGTCGTAGAAGTGGCGTGAAGGCACACTCTCGCGGGCCGCGAACCCTAGGTCGCGAACCGCGAGGGCGTGTGTTGCTGTTTTGAACCATGCCGAGTTTCGCGCGGTCCGCGAAACTCCAGTCGCGAGCCGCGAGGACCAACCAGCACGAGGACCGCCAAGGCACGGACGCGCGGGGCGCGAAACTTCGGCCGCGACTCGCGAGGACCAGGGCGCGCGGAGCGCGATTTCTCGGTCGCGCACTACGCCGAGACAACGGGCGCGCGGGGCGCGAATCCTCGGCCGCGAACCGCGAGAACCAGGCTCGCGGTCCGCGAAGGATTTCGCGCGACCCGCGAAGCTGCCTGTAACTTGCATTTTGTTTAGCTTTAATTTTAATTGTTTTGGACTATAAATTGAACTTATCCTCATTGTTTGAGGGATCGGTTTTTTACAGAGCTTAGGAGTGTTTTCTTCAATTTTCTCTTCACTTGGATCTTGGATTTAACTATGGTTTGTTGTATTGATTTTGTTTGTGATTATATAACTATGGTAGTAGGCTAAAACCCTTCTTGGATATATGTGATTGGACTTCTTGTTATGGATTGAGAACATGATTCATGAAGCTTAGGAATGGTGATTTGCTATTGAATGATCACAATCTATATGTGTATGTGATGCTTGAAATGATTAGGAATGATTTCCTAGTGATAGATATGTGTTGGATATGTGTTAGATATTGCTTTTCCATGGTTAGAATGTTATCATTCTTTCTATGTAGGAGTGGTAAATTAGGAATTGAATGCATGTTGTTATCAATTGTATTTGTTCTTAAGATCATTCATTAGCATTGTACCTATGTCAAGTTTGTTATCAAATTGCATGGGTAGGGTTGAGAATATCTAATTTGAAGTAATATTGATTCAATTGAACTAGTTGTTATCATCTAGTAAAGTTGTCAATTGAAGTTGTGATGATGCTTTCATTTTCATAGCTTTGGTTAAAGATAGTTCTCACTAATGTTCACCATTCTCAAGGCATCATGATAAAGTTTGAGGAAAATCTTATAATAAGAAGTCACCAATCTCATATGTCCAAGTTTCTCATTCTCTTAGTTAAATCTCTAGTTAGAGTAATCTTATGGTAAAGTAGTTGTAATCCTAAAGTTCTAGTAGTTTTATTTAGTAGTGTCTTAAACAAAAACTCAACTCAAACCCCCCCCCCCTTTGTTTACATTGCTTTTATATATGTATATGTATATATATTCTACAAGATATACATAGAAATAACCTTCTCCCTGTGGAACGAACCTTACTTGCCATTGTACACTTAATAGTGTGGAAAGGTAGTAAGCGATCTATAAATTGTATATTTGAGAGGTACGGCGACGACCTCCCACGGGTGGTCAAACCATAACATTGGCGCCGTCTGTGGGGACTATCCTGTGTAACCCCCATGGTAACCACTAGAAGAAACCGGAGGGAAGATCCTCAAAGCAGCAATTCCGCTTCTAGGACTGTGACCGACAGAAGGGAAAGCGATCACGAAGAAGATGATCAATACGAGGAAGAAGAATACCGGTCACAAGGAGGCGAACGTCCAGAGGATAACACAGAATCCTCGGATCACGCCCATCTAAAGGAAAATGAAGCTTTCGAAGCCTTTCTGGACACACATAAAGAAAACCTGTTCTTCCAATTCAAAAGAGCCAGGAGGACCCAGGACGATTCCAGGGCAAACACTGATCATAGGGGCGACAGGTCAATACCCATTGATCGCCCAGAACACTTCCAAGGAAGTCGATGGGTAAACGTGGAGAGAAGGGAGGAGCGCTTTGTGTTAATCGGGCAAGGAGAAAGGAAGGAAGAGAGGTCCATCTTAGTTGGACATAGAGACACTTTAATCTATGGCAAAGAATTGCAATCAATCATCGCGGAAGATGAAAGTGACTATTCTCTCTTCACTAAAGATATACAGGATTACCCGATGAGCGACAATTTCAAGCTACCCCTTCACGTAAAGATATATGATGGAACGTCGGACCCAAAGGATTTCCTACACTCGTACAGGAACAGCATGAGGTTCCAGAATTCCCCATTGCCGGTTGTGTGCAAGGCGTTCCCGATATTCCTAACAGGACCGGCGATTACCTGGTACGAAAATCTCCCGCGACAGAGTATTAGGTCATGGGCCCAATTATCTGACATGTTCCTAGGAAGATTTTATAGGAACCAGAAGTTCGAACGAACAATTGCCGATCTAGTTAATATAAAGCAGAATAATGATACTATTGGGGAGTATCATGCAAAAATGGTAATGGAGAGCCTCCAAGTTAAAGATCTCTCTTACCAAATGTTTTTAGGGGCGTTCATGAGTGGACTCAGGTCAGGCGATTTCTATAAAAAAATAAGAGAAGAAATGCCCAGTAACGAACGAGACCTACAAAAATTGGTTAAGTGATACGTTCGTACGGAAGAGGCGAACGACGGGAAAATAGAAAATGAAAGAGGCGTAAAAAAGCCACTGGAAAATGAGTCAAAACAGCAGGGTAAGAAGGACAAACTGCCACAATCATCCAGGACAAAGGATGGTTTTGGAGCGAAAACCTTCGAAGAAACTCCGCTAACGAAATCCAGGAAAGAAGTTTGGCAAAACAACAAGGATCTCTTTAGGGATCCTAAACCAATACAGGCGCCTCCGGATAAACGCCCAAAAGAACTTTATTGCTCTTTCCATCGGGACCATGGACACGATACCGAGGATTGCACAGCCCTCAAGAGACAAATTGAGGATAACATAAAGCAAGGGAATCTCCTCCAATACAAGAAGAACACCGGTTATGGAAATAGGGCGACTACCCAAACAGGAGGAGAGATGAAAGCTCAAGGAAAAATAACTGCAGCTGTAATCCAAGCGGAACAATCCTACCAAACGATAGAGCGAATCATATTATCCATTCACGGTACTACAGAACATATCTCAAACAACGCCTGGAAACAGATAGCAAGATATGTACCGCCACAAGAGCCAATGGATAAAAGGTTTAAGATGAGTGAGGTGATTACATTTGACGAAAGCGATACTGTACCAACCGCCTCCCCCCACAACGACCCACTGGTAATAGTGGCGAAGATCGGGAAATCGGGAATTCAACTGTTCATAGGGTCTTTGTGGATGACGGTAGCGCTGTGGACATCTTGTTCGCCGAATGCTTTGACAAGCTAGGACTAAAAAGGGAAGACCTGAAAAAACCTACCTCAGCATTAGTAGGATTTACTGGAAGTCTACTTAGGAGAGGATACAGAGGATTTCCAAATGGACGAGAATGATCCTTTGTCAACAATCAAGATAGGTTCTACAGAGTTTAGGCATCAAAAGCGAAAACATAAGCCTTTTCCCAAACGCCCTAGAGGAAACTTTCAAAACTCTACAGAGTTTAGGCATGAAATTAAACCCAAAGAAGTGCACTATAGGGGTGGGAGAAGGGCGATTCCTGGGATATCAAGTCTCGTCCAAAGGACTTGGCCCAAATCCGGAAAAGATAGAAAATATCATGAAGCTGCCAACGCCAAAATCTATAAAGGACATACAAATCCTGACAGGATCACTAGCCGCTCTTAATAGGTTCATGGAAAAGACGGCTGACAAGCATATGCCATTCTTTGATATCCTAAAGAAATCAAAGAAGTTTAAATGGGACGAACAATGCGACACTGCTTACGCATAACTTAAATCAGAGATTGCGTCACTACCATCATTATCAATACCCGTGAGAGGCGAACCACTATTTGTATATTTAGCAGCCTCAAACATGGCGGTTAGTTCGGTATTGATCAAAGTAGATAACGAGGTACAAAAACCGGTTTACTACGCCAGTAGGAGTTTGCAACCAGCAGAGGAAAACTACTCCCCATTGGAAAAGCTCATACTCGCATTAGTTCACGCAACAAGGCGATTGAGAACTTACTTCCACGGCCATCATATCACTGTGCTCACAGATCAACCAATCAAGCAAATCCTTACACAACCAGACCTATCAGGGAGGATGACGAAGTGGGCGATTGAACTGAGTGAACATGACATCAGTTTTAACCCAAGAAAGGCGATCAAGGGGCAAATACTGGCTGACTTCCTGGCAGAGATGTCATCAATCGATCATAATCCGACATCAGGAGCCTCATTAACAAACAACAAGGATGATAAAGGGAAATCAAAACTAGAAGAGATAGCATGGCATTTATACGTAGATGGATCATCGAATAAGGATGGCTGCGGAGCAGGGCTATAACTTATTAGCCCAGAAGGATATGAACATAAGCATGCTATAAAATTCGATTTTCATCTATCAAATAATGCGGCCGAGTATGAAGCGCTGATAGGCGGACTTGAAACCGCCAACAGGATGAATATAAGAAGCATAAAGGTATTCAGTGACTCACAAATTGTGGTAGGACAAGTATTGACTTTGAGGTCCGAGAGGCACACTTAATAAAGTATCTCGTCAAAGTCAGGAATCTCCTGACCAAATTCGAGTACATACACGTCAAAAAAATACCAAGAAACCTCAATCAAAGGGTGGATGCGCTGAGCAGATTGGCAAATGCAAGCTATTCAGAGTTGAGCAACCATAAGGATGTTACAATTGAAGTAGTAGCCTTGAAGGACAACAACGCGGTAATAGTAGCCACCACCATAGAGGAGTCAAAATCGTGGATGACACCAATCGTTGCCTACCTACGCGACAAAACGCTGCCAGATGATACAAAGATGGCGAAAGCAATTGAGTGAAGAAGCTACTCTTTCACACTGGTGGACGATGTCTTGTACAAGAAGGGGTATCTTATGCCTTGGCTAAAATGCATAGGACCAGGAAAAACGGCAGCAATAATAGCTGAAATCCACGAGGGAGAATGCGGGTCCAATCAAGGTGCGCGAACACTAGCAAGGAAGATATTGCGCGCTGGGTATTATTGGCCAACGATATTCAATGACACATATAATTATGTCCAAAAGTGTCGATCATGCCAGATAAACTCAAATTCGACAAGCATACCGAAATCCCAATTAATAGGAATTCAGGGCGCATGGCCATTTGAAAAATGGGGAGTAGACTTCGTTGGGCCGTTCCCGCGGGGAACGGGAAACACAAGATTCCTCATTGTCATGATAGATTACTTCACGAAGTGGGTAGAGGCGAAAGCCATCCCCAAGATGATGCCCGAAGCCACAGTGGCGTTTGTATGGAAAAACATAGTATGCCGTTTTGGAGTACCCAACACTATAGTGTCGGATAACGGTACACAATTTACGAGCGCAATATTTTCAGAGTGGTGTGCAAAATGGAAAATAACACAAAAATTTACCTCGGTGTCTCACCCTCAGGCAAACGGTCAAGTAGAGGTCACAAACCGAACTATCCTGCAAGGCATACAGAAACGCCTGGAAGGTAAACGCTCGGGTTGGGTAGAACAGCTACCAGAAGTGTTATGGGCTTATAGGACAACGCCACGAACGTCAACAGGCGAAACACCCTATAGCCAAACCTATGGACACGAGGCGATGATTCCTGTTGAATTAACCGCATCATCGCCTGGAGTAATCTCGTTCGATGAATCCCAAAACGGCGAAGCAATGAGACTTGACTTGGATTTGTTGGAGGAAAAGCGAGAACGGGCGAACATAAAAAATGCAAGCTACAAGGAAAAAATCGCTAAGGCATACAACCTCCGCAGCAGAGAAGTAAGATTTAAGGTGGATGACTTGGTTCTTCGAAAAAATGAAGCAAGTCTAGCAGAAAAAACAGGAAAGCTATGCCCGAAGTGGGAAGGACCATACAAGGTCGTCGAAGCCAGACAGTCTAACTCGTACAAGCTAGCCAGATTGGACGGTAGTGAAATACCTAATTCCTAGCATGCGATGAACCTTAGAAGATACTACGCCTGAACGAGGAGAAGAACATCACAATACATGTTTAGGAACCATGATATAATCATTGGTGGCTTACTTTAAAATCTTATGTAAATTCCAAAGATGATATAATCATCATTTGTATATATAAATGCAAAAAACGCCATTATTTTGGCACAACCAAAGACTATAAACACACTTAACGTTATGAAAGCCTATAAGAATGCCCAGGTGGCAACACAGTCGTTAAAGGCATGTAAAAATAATAATAATAATAACAAAGAGGCTAAATGCCACGATTACGAATTCTGACGAAAAAAATCATGTATCGGAAGTCAGTAAACGCCTATCAAAGTCAGCAATGGCTGGCGATTTTAAAGACCCGTCAATACGGGCAACATAATGGGTGATATCAAAAGTTATACGGCGAACGCCATACATAACCGATATCCTTATAATAAACGCCTACTAAAGTCATCACAGACTGGCGAGCAATACAAGACCCGTCAATACGGGCACCATAATGGGCGATATCAAAGTTATACAGCGAACGCCATACATAACTGACATCCCTATAATCAACGCCTACTAAAGTCATCAATGACTGGTGAACAATACAGACCCGTCAACACATGCACCATAATGGGCGATACCAAAAGTTATGCGGCGAACACCATATAATGACAATATAAAAATATAGATAAATAGAATAAGAATAATAATAATAATAATGATATATATATCTTATATATATTATATATAATAATAACGGAAAATAAGATAATTATTTCACTCCAAAAGAGGGTACATATGATATTATGAACCTAGGATGAACCCCTAACTCTACCAGTTCTACCGCGACCTGATCTCCCACCGGAAGAACTACCTCGAGAGGATTCGCCCCGGACGAAATTTCTACGAGGCGATGCGTTCCGAGGAAGCCTCTGGGATTCACTAGGACTAGGAAGTCTAGCATCCCGATGACGCCGCAGTCAGGATATCTCTGGATCATCATTCTCCCTGATTATGATATCATTCAGCTGAGCGCGCGTATATGAATAGGTAGGACCTCTTTTATCCTCGCCATTGGCGTCCATCTTAGCCAATTCCTCTTCATAGTAAGTCCTGAAATTCCGAATGTGACCGAAAACATCTCGCCCAAGCTGCAGACCCATCACATAGCAAGTGTCGTGATACCTTGTAATCTCTATGCCTTGCTTGTCAATCGTTCTTCGCAGCTTCTCGATGTACTCGTTCGTGACATCATCTGCAGACCAAGAGGAATCGCCATGTGTCAATATATGTTGCATTCGCCTAACTCTACCAGTACCTTCTCAGTATAACTCACATTTTAAATCGGTATTCTCTTGCTGCACGACGGTGAGACTGGTCTCAGTGGCTTGTAGCTGGGATTCCATCTCCTTCAGTAACTCCACAACTTCATTGTACTTGTTCTCCTGGTCGTTATACTTCGCCGATAAGTCAATGTTGATGGCATACTGCTCATCATATTTATTCCTCCAGCTTTCGCCCTCGAGGTGATAATACTCGCATTGCTGGGTGCGAGTGCCTATCTTATCAACCAAAATCTTCTCGTTATGGGCAGCTTTTCCAAGATTCTCTTGAAGATATTGACACTCCTTGCGAACACGCTCATAGCGCCCCTTCAACTCCCTAGTTTGATGGACAAAAGTCTTAATATGACTACGATGGGTATCAATGAGATCATTATGCTGGGCACATAAGTCATACCATTCGCCTCTCAAGACCTCAATCTCCTTGGTCACATTATTCCAAGATCCCTCTCGCTTACGGCAGGCTAACAGAACGGCACGAAGCCTACGGCCCATATCAATTATCCACTGCAAAGGCCCAGGCGGTAGACACAAGGTGGATACATGAAGGGCGACTGCATCCACATCTGATAAACACTTAGTGATGAAGCCCTGAAATCCATACCCTGTCTCATCTTCACCTAGTTTGAAAGGTGGGGCCTGACCGAATGACGACGAGGCATCTTGGGGAGATTCCCCTATAGACTCTTTCACCTGGGGTGCAGAGGAAGAATTGGAAGCCCCACCCAGCATAGAAGGAGTAACATCATCAACTTCTTGAAACATCATCTCGATGCGATCCTTCTTAATCCCAATGGGAGACGATTGAACTAAAGCATTCGGATCCAAACTCCAAGTAATCATTGCTAGATCAACAGAGCGGGAAGCTAAATCCTTAATAAATTGCGCCTACAGAAATTAAAACAATAATTATAATTATAATAAATCCTTACATTACCATAAAATCCAAATGGTATTAACATTCATAAACAAACAATGACAAGTTTAAAATTCTACTTAAGAGAAGCACTAACATCGCGGTTGGCGTTTGCATCTTCACGCATTGAAACGCCCACTGGAGTCCCAATGGAGGACACTGGGGTGGCATTGACCTGTTGAGAATTCGCCCTTTCAGCATCAACAGGAGTAGCATTCGTCACCACATCAGCCACTGGGGTAGCATTCACCTCCTGACCGGTTACCGGACCAGCATTCGCCGCAGCTTCAGTGCTCTCCTGACTCACCTCAATGACAACAGGATAGACGATTGTCTCCCGGGAGTTTACTGCACCAGAAGTATCACCAACAGAAAAGTTGGTCGCATCATCCCCCAATGGGTTAGGCTCCTCTTCGGTGTAGGCGATCAACTCCTGGATGATCATTGGCTGATCGCGATTCTTCATATGCTCGATCAAGCCATAGGTATGCCCCCTCATCCTGGGTCCTGGATTCAAATAGTTAATTAGCGCTGGCCCTGGCAGCTTCCACCTTTTCCTGAATTCGCTCATCGCTAAGCCACTCATTCGCTCGTAGCACTCAATAGCACCAATTTCCTTTCCAGCTGCCGGAATATCGGTAAACAGATCAAAGAAAGACTGCGTTTTGGCTAGCCTATCGATGAACACTTGCAGGTACTGTGAATTCAGAGGACCATCAGCTTTGAGCTTATCCAGATGCCTCCGCAGCCGGTCCCTGCGATCATTCGCCTCTAACAGAAGCTTATCCCTCTTTTGGAGCTCAGATACCTTCTCTTTATGCTTCGCCTCAGCAGTGGCGAGGGAGGTAGCTAGGCTGACGACCCTCCCACCAACCTTGTGAAAGCCATCTTCTATCTGAAAACACAAAAATTATAGCTTTACCTATCATATATATATATATATATATATATATATATATAATATTACTGATAATAAAAAAGAAGGAAATATATGCATATAAATATTACCTCCTGCATCGCCTCTTCAATGGGCAGTTTATTCAGTTGCTCAGCAAATGACCCCGCTGAAGCAGGATCACCAAGGGAAAACCCAGATGAAGTTTTCGCCTTCTTAGTTTGCTTGGCAAGAACATCTGCACCATCCTTACGCTTCTCACGATCATGATGTTTAGAAGGAGGAGGCGATGGGGCTAAAACTCCAGACGCGCCAGGCTTCAGAGGTCTTGGAGGCTTAGAACCACCAGCAGAGGACGTCCCAAACTTGTAAGTTGTGCCCCTAGCATTGGCAATATTCCTCATGTCTGTCAAAACACAAAATTAAATCATGAAATCACCAATGTACTATATCAGTACTAACAACATACTAACACACAGTAATCATAACATGCTATTTCATAAGATAAACAGACATATGGTCAAACAACCTTTAAGAGAAGAACCCTTCGCCTTAGTGGCAACTCTCTTTTTAGTGTGATAAGGAACTTTCACCTTCGGTACAGGGGGATCCTCCTTGTTAGTCTTGACAGAGAGGTTAAGTAACTTAGCATACACTTCATCACTCAATTTCACTCGCCTACCAGAAGCCTCATAATTCTTCCTATCCCCTATCGCCCTATTCCAAGAGGGCAACTCCATTTCATTACTCTCATACTTAATAAAGTAAAAACCAGCCTGCCAGGTCTTAAAGTTGTTGGGGAATTCCTTAACAAACGCCAAATCAGAATAATACCCAAAAAAGGTATACCTCTGTTGACCAAGCCTAGTGACCTTCAAATAATACAAGGACTTTACCAGTTCAAAACTAAATTTCACCCCAGCCTGTTCACACACAAAATGAAGAGCATACAGAATCATTACACTCTTCGGAGCTAATTGGGCTAAGGCTATGTTGTACTCTCTAATAATTTCTATTAACCAAGATGGAAAGGGAGGATATATATCATACTTAAAGCACTCCCTAAACATAGAAAAGTACCCATCAGGGGGATTATCTACAGTCTCACGAGTCTGGGGAATCACAAGTTCGCGACTTCCTAGACTAGGAACCTTGCTTACATCTATCTTATACATGCGCTCTGTTATAACGCTCTTGATGGGAATCAGAGGAACCTCAACACCCCCCCCTCGTCCTCTTCCTCACCACTCACATCTGGGGAACTGGTTGGGATACTAATCTCACCTTCCTCCCCGACACCATAAGAGGAATCTACAGGAGAAAAATCCATGGGAGGGGATCGATAACCAAAGCCATCAAAATCATTCATATCAATTGAAGGATTGGAGGTATCGCTAACACTATCATTACGATCCATCTAAAACCCTCACCAATCTTAACACAATAACCACAAAGAATCTACGAAAGCAAGTGAATAGCCCAAAATATTAAAAAAATAAAACAAGAACAGTAAGATCAGAGTTTTACTTGGATTGATAAGGCTCTGGAACTATTTTTTGCGAGGAAGACGAGAGAACTGGATAAACAAAGAAAGTAGAGGTAAAAATTAGATCCAAATTACCTTTAATATTGATGGCTAAATTCAATGAGGAAATGGGTAATCCAACCCAGCCGCCAGTATTAGTTGTAATAATGACAAAAAGCAATGATGAGTGAAAAATACGAGGTCACCTTTATAGGGGAAGTAAAACTAATCAATGAGATAAAAAAGGAATAAAACCCGGAACGGTACTATTTTAAAGCAATAAAATAGCACGATCAGTTTGTCAGGATAAAAAGTTTTGAATTTCAAAGTATCTTGAAACCACACCAGGACATACTTTCAGTCATTATGCCAAAATAACATGACGAACTAATCGACCATTATAGAGTTCGCCCATAAATATCAATCGCATAGTCATTCACAAGCGATCTCAACCCAATCTCTAGCTCGACATATATACCACCATAACGACTGGGAGGGTTTATGGTACATACTGGGCCATACAGGCCCATACCAGTCTATACACTCCTATTTAAGGAACCAGCAGATAATAAAGTCTTGGCCCAATATAAGGAGGATAACCGAATTAGTCAAGGCAAACGCACGATCTCTGAGAAAGAGATAAGAAATGGATCACGATTACAACATGGTAACGTGAACCAAGAAAATAGGAGACAGAAGACTCTCTATATATGTCCAGAGTAAGAAGAAAGAGGTACGCACTTTTTAAGATTGAATTATTGTCTGATAATCAGAAGGAAACTAACTTAGGCATCGGAGAGTCTTCCCGGAAATCTTTCCGGGAATTTGCAGGATTTGTGGCAGCGGTCATCGACAAGGATCTTCGGCAGACTGACGGTGGCTATCATCGGGATTACGGGTGGTCAAACCATAACAATATTGAACTGAACTGAAATAAATATAAATACATTTTTATATTATTTAAATATAAAAACACGTTGAGGTGATATAATCTGAACTAAATTGAGTTAAATATCATCAAATTATAGTGCAGATGATATGAACTTATCTGAACTGAACTGATTTGTTCTGAACTGAATTAAACTAATCTAAACTGAACTAATTCTAAATTGTCATGTAATGAAGACATATTACATTTGGTTGAGTCATTTAAATGAATCACGATTCAAATAATTATATTGGATGTATAAAAAGTAAAGGTTATGGTATATTAAAGAAATATATTGATTGATTCTTTGTATCCCTGTTTTTAGTTTCTAGTTGTAGTCTAGTGTAGTTCTAGATATGCTGTTACATGCATTCGACACAGAGAAGTATTAGAATTGATATATTGTTAAAAACTTCTCTGGAGTCCTACTCATCGCCTCCACATGTGGAGTCACATAGCCTTCGGGCTACACCTTGCTTCCGGGCGAAAGCCTAGGAAATATCGCCTTCGGGCATTTGTATTTTATTTCAGTTTTTGTTATTTACGGCATGGGGAAGCCAATATAATCCCTCCACCCATGGTGGTTTCAATTAAAAAAAAATAAAAATATATTGAGTTGAATATCATAATCATGTATTTTTCAGGGAATATGAGTCATTGAGTTGCATTCTATTTCTATGTGATGGTGGTAGATTAGTATTTTGATAACTGCACCATAGACGTTGACACTTTTGGGATGTTTTTGTTTGTTCGTGAGCTGTAACCATGGATTCAAGAAGTAAGAATTTTCTATTTCATGTGTGAAATTCAGTGTGTCATTTATGTGTTTCTGATGTCAGGTTTAAATAATGGTGAAAGTATGTGTGCTTTTTTAGTACTGAACTTCTCTTTTCCTTTTGATATATTTTTGCGAATAGATGGAAGGAGGACTTTTGTAGAGCTCGGATTTATTCAATATCCAGATTTTATGTATTTGTTAGTTAATTTCCACTCCGAGTCCAAGTACTTTAGGGACTTAGTATACAGAAACTATAGTGTCATTCGATTTCAAAATGTTGTATATGCATCTCCAGTGTAGTTCATTTCTTGAAGTGCATTACGTCTGCCAAATATATGCTCGCTGAACTTATCAATATATTCATGGTTATTATACGAATCTGGACTGACATACAGATTAATATATTTGGCTACATTTCACTTTTTGTTTGGGAATTGCTGAATCTCAAAAGTTCTTCAAGATTCTACTTTGAATTTTATGTGTATTTTTTAAGGATAAAATAATGGCAACATTTTCAGAAAGTTGCTACAAATAGTTGTATGATACTAGCATGCAAAAGACATGAATGAAGATTTGTATATTTTATTCTCTAAATAGTTTATTCAAGGCATGATATTTTGATATCCTTTCTGGTTGTTGGTGACATTATATTTTGAAGTGCATATACATGTTTCACTTTTCTTTCTTTTTTTTGAACAAAAAGTTACAATATTCATTTCTTAAATTCAGGGATTTAACATCTAAATAAACCTGCCACAGCACTAGGTTCTACCTAATTAATATGCCTCCTGAAGCAAACATTAATCAACCTCATCAAGAACTCCTGATCATCAATGACCTGACTTTGAATAGTCCACAATATATGTAATTTTAGTTGCTTTTCTTTTCTTTTCTTTATGAATCTATAACTTTGTGCAGTGAGCTAAAACATGAGAACAACTTCTTCTAATTTAATCGAAAAAGAAATCTTTATGGTCTAAAAGTTTGGACGAGCCTAGATGGTACTGAAATATCTGCTTCATAATATTTGCCTAATGTTGTTTCACATTTTTTTTGTCTCAGTCATTGTGATACGGAATTTTAGCTTCTGCTACAAGCTGGAATGAGTAAATTATTTATTTATATTTTACATTACATAGAAAATGAGTGTGAATACCCTTTGAATTTCCTCTCTTATGGCTGTGTTATTGTGCATGTAGGCGCATATATTTTTCCTAGAGAACAAGCATTGTGGTGAGGACTGAAAGAAGAGTGAGCAGGTGTGTTCTGCTACTGGTACAAGCTTTTCTTTATACTAGAAACTGCTTACAGTGAGTAAATTATTGTATATATTTTGCATCACATAGAAAATGGGTGTGAATGGCCTTTCAAATTTCTCTTATTGTGTATCTAGGCGCATATATTTTTCCTACAAAACCAACATTATGTTGGTGAAAGATTGAAAGAACAGTGAGAAGTTGTGTTCTACTACTGAATTGAGTTTATTGAATGCAAAATTTTCTTTAAGGCCCTAACTCATAAGTCTCCTATACATGCCTCAGCTACTGTAACTGTCACCTTGTAAAAAGATTGAACATTTGCATAATCACAAACAACCAATAAAATAGAGAGTAAAAGACGAATTTTAATAATTTTCAACATACCATCTGGTGAATCCATATGTATCCATTAGATTTTGTGAGTTCATACTTATTTGATGGATGAAGAAGAACATAACAGAAAGATTTCGAAAATAGATAGCTAAATTTACTACCTCCGTAGGCTTTCAGTTGCAGAATTAGGCTCAGAACCAATTGGTTGTGTTATGTTTTACTTCAGATTTGAAGCACAAAAAAGAAATGTCCCAATTTGTTTAATGCAGGATTTGGAACGAGAATAACTTGGTGCATGACAGAGATTACGTTACATTAGAAAGAAGATGAAATTCCAGTTAGCAGAAGAAATTTCGTCACTATTATAGTAGTATAAGAATGGTTTCATGATTACTTATATTAGTTAGTTACACGAGCATGTATTAACCTCAGAATTATTTAACCTTTTCAGTTCCGGCCTCCTTTGTGTATTATTGTTCGAATAATATTTTTAACGGAATAATCTTTTAGAGACTGTAAGTAATATTTTTATTTAGCAAATTTTTTATTGGATACGGGCTAAATTCGTGCGGTGCACCTATAAAGGCTATAGCTGAAACTTGAATGTGAATGGGTAATAGTTTCTGGGATGTGTTCGTTGATTTTGTCAGGATCTCAATTAATCCTTGTAACTGTAGCTGATCATGACAGATTTGAGATCCCGTTTTTCCGCGAAGCCCATTGGGCGGAAAACGTAATCCGTTAGATCTGTTAATTGTGCGTCCATTTTTGGCTGTTACTTTACTTGTCTTTTATTCCCTTGGAAAAATTGATTACACAAGGTTTAAAAATTGCTACTTATATTCTTTAACATAATAAAAAAACAATTAATCAGAATTCACTCAAAAAACCAATTCAATTGCTCGATTTCATATTTTACCCGAAAGGGTTAGGGTTTGAAAACGAGTACCACGACTGGGTGTTGGGTTAGGAAAAGGAAAAACTGTTTGGACTTGCTCTTTAAGGTTTAAAAATTGCTACTTATATTCTTTAACATAATAAAAAAAAACAACGGAATGTAACTTTGTAAGGATGCCTTTCTGTCAATCGTGATCGACTATGAATTGAAAAAACTAACTCGAAAACCCAAAAAAAAAATTAATCAGAATTCACTCAAAAAACCAATTCAATTGCTCGATTTCATATTTTACCCGAAAGGGTTTGAAAACGAGTACCACGACTGGCTGTTGGGTTAGGAAAAGGAAAAACTGTTTGGACTTGCACTTTAAGGAAGTTAAAATTACAAAAATACCCATACAACTCTTGTTATAGATTAGAGAATCATTGATATAGTATTGGTCTAGGAGATAATATGAATTTTGGAAAAGGTACTTGTGCTATGTTAATAAGAACAATGTTTAGAAGTCTTCATAGAAGTTACCAATTATCCTTTTGTTATACTTTATCAACCACTTTTCAATCTTTGATATGTTTTTGGATTTTATTGTAGTGGTTTACGAGATTTTGACGATACTCAATTACAGTTACTGTGAGATCTTGATACTCAGGTGTGTTTTGTGATTGTTTCTTATATTATTGTTCTCTAAGCCACTACATAGAAGTTACCAATTATCCTTTTGCCTGGTTATACTTTATCCGCCATTTTTCAATCTTTTGATATGTTTTTGGATTTTATTACAGTGGTTTAGGAGATTTTGACGATACTCAGTTACAGTTACTGTGAGATCTTGATACTCAGGTGTGTTTTGCGACTGTTTCTTATATTATTATTCTCTAAGCCTGGTCTCAATGTCAATGTCAATGTCAATGTTGAAAAACTGGTGGTGGTTGCTATAATGGCTAAATCTACCACATCAGTCCACCCAAAGGTCTTTACAACTATGGAAAGAATGAGTGGATGTTGGGCGGGCCTGATGCCCTGACCACTAGTGATTGATGTTTAGAATCTGCTGTTTTAGGGTAGCTTCTCTTTTGTTATATGATACATTGTAAATTAATAGATTTTGTAGGGTAGCTTGTAAATAAGGATTATTATGGACTGAATTGCAATATAACCATGGTAGTTAAATCATATGTCGTGGCGGTGATGCACCAGCTCAATATTTTAAATTTGCACCAAAAAGTTACCCAGTTTTTCATTATTGGTCCAAAATGATGCACGCGACCTGCAATAGCAGGTTTTAAATAAGTCAACACATAATCAAAGATTAATGGATCAATTCTTATAATATTAAATTCCAAAGTAAACTTAGGCCCTGTTTACCAGAGTTTATCTGTAGATCAATTCAGTTCAGTTCAATTCAGTTCAATTCAGTCCAGTTCAGTGAAAATACAATTTGATGAAATTCAGGTTGATTCAGTCATACTGATTCCATTTTTCAATACATCAATTTTCACTTCAGTTCAATTTAGTACAGAAAAAAATAAGCTCTAGTAAACAAGGCCTTACTAGACTAAATTCTTTTGTAGTACTATAAAATATCTTGAAAAATTAATTTTTACACTTAAGAAAAAGAAAACATCTAACTCTTTATCCTTATATTTTGTGAACGTTTTTTTTTTCCAGACTATATTATGTCTGTTATGTCGGGTTTTGCATTATTTGGTTGCATGTTTAACACTTGCCAAATGTTTACTGACTCAAGGGATATTAAAAATCTAAATTATTTTACCGCACACCTACTTTTATTCCAAATCATGTGAATTCAAATATCTAAAATTGTTAAAATGACCAAAATACCGTTAAAAGGGAAGTAAATATTGTCATGTCTGAATCACATGTCAAAATATTACGTGAAAACTAATAACATTTGAATTGTGGTTTAAAATAGTACTTACAAAGTATTATGATAATTATTGTAAGGTGTAAATAATAATTTTGAAAAATATATTATATTACGAAAAAGAAATTAGTTGCATGAACTCTTTAGTGCAAATTTTTAAAAAAATATAAAACTTTGAAAGAACTTCAAGAACTCTTTAATCTTTTCACTAAAAACAAACTTGACTTAAATCCTACAAATTTTAAATTGTCTAGGTTGAGAACCAATATTCTTAAATTTTTTGGGATTTTTTTCAAGTCAATTTTTTTATTGAAAAGAACAACGAGTTGAATTTTTTTTTTTTGCCCTATATAAGAGCAAAATAACAAAAATAACCTTTTCCAAATGGTTCCATGTTTGCCCAAAGTGACCCAAAAAAAGTTAATTTTTAAATAATATTATGGTTTAGAATTATTAAAGATAAGTGATCTAGAACATAAATCATTAAAAGTTGATTAATGTCAAATAAAGACTACCATATCAAAATGCTACAATTATTATAACTTATCATTTATGTTGAAACAGGTACCACATGGAAGATCCTTCCCCACGGACAGTTGCAACGCCATCTGATGAAGACATTTTAGACCACTACAAAGAAGTACTATTACATTCTCTTCATCCCGCATTTTAAAATTATTTATGTTATAGTTTTTAACCCCACTTTTTTGACATTTTTTATTTAAATATTTTGTCAGGCAACTGTCTTTCTGTTTAGGGATTACCCTGAAATTCTTAGGGAGCCTGGGAACCAGCATGATACAGGTAATTGGAATTATTTTACAAACTCATGTACTTTTAAATTCTCTTACTAGTATTTCCTAACTTAAAAAAATATAAAAAAATCCAATCTCAATGTGCTATTTAGTTCTCCCTAGTATTTTTATGTACCCATCTCCAGAAGTAATATGTTGATAATTATACACAATAAGAGTTTAGGTCCATTTGTAAAATTAAGAAAACCATAAATTTGATAACTTGGAGAACATTGCTTCTCTTTCTATATAATAAACAATTCAATGAATCCTTCCAGTAGGTTAACATAATTACACTATATAGTCATCCAGTAGTATAATGCATTAGTATAATGCGTTAGCAATACATATAATCAGTGAGCATGTATAATCAGTGCATTGAGGTTTAAGAACTCAATTCAAGGTAGTTTGTTGCTTGTAGTTAAAGCAGGACCTGATTTGAAAATTATTTGGTTTGATAATTGATGTGCTATCGGATAATTAATCTTTGATGTCATTTACAATATACATACATATGTTGGGCCTACACAACCAGAAAGGCAGTCAACTTCGACATAATTAGGGAAGAAGGTGAAGGCAGCGAAAATGTTGTATGTGCGCAGGAGATAGCCAAAAGAGCACCTATTATGTATCCCGTATCTGAATTCAAAATCGACGTCGATCCAATGAAGGGAGTTCCCAATCGTGTTGACAATGCTTTCTTATTTAGTGAAAAGCGGGGACTTCATAGGAAGAAGGACTATGACACTAGTCAGCACTTGAGGCCATTGTCGGAGCTCCCAGTCAAGAATTCCCCCGTAAGTACTTAATTGAATTTTATTTTTTAAGTTTCAGACAACGTTTTTGCATTTATCTTTCTCTAAGGCTATGTGCTTTTATGTACAGAAAACTAAAGTTTTCATCAATAGTAAATGGGAAAGTGCTAAAAGATACCCACAATTTCATCATGCTATCATAGAGTTGTTGAGGAAGAAGAATCCAAAGCCAATGGCCGCGCATTTGAGTTTTTTGAAGAATCCATTTGGTGCATGGGCTCTACGAAGTCATGATAAATATGATCAATCTACCTATTGTGAAACCGAAGAAGAGAGAAAATTGGTTGAAGAATTTGTGTTGAATACATGGACTGCAGAGACACGTAACAAATATGGAGGACTCTATAACCATGCCGTTCTTATTGTTGGTTACGGTTATGATGGAAAAAATTGGTACTACATTATACAAAGTACTTATGGTAAGCATTGGGGTTTTGGTGGTTTTGCCCAAGTCAAGATGGACTGTATTATAGAAGCTGGTTTTCCAGAGGAGTTTAGGTTAGAAAATTATTGCAGTGACGATTGGTGGGCAAAAAAAGTTGTTGAAGAGAAAGAAAGAAGAAAGATTGTTGAGGAGAAAGAAAAGAAAAGAGTAGGACAACTAAGGTTGATGGATGGAATCTTGAGTAGATTTACATGGTGGTTAGCAATCTGGATGGTTGTTGTTTCGGCACTGTTCTACCATTTGTTCTTCTAGACTTCTAGTATGTTTCATTTTTGTCCCACTTAGTCTTGACCCTTGAGTCTGTTTTTGGAAAAGGGAACTAACAAATACTGTTATATTATGGATTATGTTAGACTAAATCTGCTGAATTCCTTAACAATCGAAAATACTCTGCTTTTATTGGGGTTTCTATGGTAGCAATTAATATTATTTGATATTTTCATTTGCTACTACCTTGCATAGCAAAGTCGTAAAAGGACAAAAATAATACAAAATATCTTAACAAATGAAGTCAATTTGCGAAAACTTTCTATGCCTATTATAATATAATTTTTTTCTATATATAGGAAACTGTGTGTATTAAAAGTCTGATCGAACCATCTAGACATTAACTAAAATTGCCAGGATACCCTAAATCCAACTAAAAGCTAAACAAAGAGAAGTATAAAAATATGGTCAATACCCACAACATTTTCAACTAATTTGTCTCGAACAGACCGACTATAGCTATATAATAGCTGGACTAAAGGCAACAATCCATCCCTCGTCAAATGTTATTTGATAATGTGCAAAACAATTCAACAAACAAAAATAATAATTTACCTACATAACCATTTTTTAAAATGTGCTTCATCACCATTTTTTATATAAACATCTCATCACACAAAATATGGAAAATCATTTCTTATGATAATATATACTAAATATGTCATTAAACAAAAATGAAAAATAAAAAATATACCGTGATTACATAATGATGTGGACCTATACATCTAAGAGCACAACTTTTTTGTTAAATTTCTGTAGTACAAGTCATCATCTATCAACATTAATTTAGAAGAAGTGAAGTGAAGCCAGGAATTTTTAAGGCATCCTCACAGGGCTGCCCCATAAAACCAGAACCAATAGTATAGAGTACGATGGTAAGAGGGTAATCTAGGCCGCAACAAATTACCATTGAACCGCGTTTCAGCTTCCATTCTCTGAGTTGGAAGTGTTGGCCTAGCACCGGGTTCTCCAGAGAACCTTGACCGGATGTCGAGATGATGAACTCAACGCTAGTGCTGCTTCCATCTTCATCATCATCATTTTCTTCTTCAACAACGCCAATTGTGACAAGGAAGGTGTAATTGAACCCGGTTTTCCTCACCAGGCGCTCAACCCCCAGGGATCTGTAATTTTTCCCTGTCTTCTTCTTCATCTCAATCAACAAAACCTCGCCAATCACCCTGTCCACGTATTTCAGTGTTGTAGGGTATTCTGCACGACCTCTGAGGATAGCGGCGTTGACAAACTGACCCACTTTACAACGAAGGCAAGGAGGACAATGGAGGGTGACTCCGTAGCCCTTGGTCTCGACTACCTGATCCAGGTAGGGCTTGGCATCATCGGGGATGGGATCTGGTGAAGCCAAGATGCTCAGACAGTCCCCGCATAACTCCTTCTCAAGGAGGGTGAACACAGACCTATCATCCGCGCCTATCAACGCATCCTCAACTGTCTGTGTTGTTGCAGACTGAAATTGAGATTTCACCGCTCTGGTGGCCATCCGGACGGCTGCAGTAATCGCCCAATAAGGAGACCAGCTCGGCATTGTGTACGACATCGATTGCTCCATCCTGATCAGCTGTCAAAGGATTGGGATTCGGTAACGGTGTGTGATAAAATTTCGCAAATGCATCTGCTGTATGTATGTACGTTGATGTATGGCGGCCCTATCTCTTTATATATACTGTATGTGGGATAGGTATCGGCTGGAAAACCTTTTCCTTTTTGTATTAGGATTTCTCTCATTTCAAGACACTTTTCAAAACCTTTTCCTTTTTGTATTAGGAGTATTAGAGCAACTCCAAGGGAAAACACCAAATTTGGTGTTACACTACTCCAAATTTGGTGTTGTTACAGTAATTTAACACTATTTTTCTCTAACCCATAACACCAAATTTTACACTAAAAAGAATATTCCATTATATGCTAATTTAATGATATTATTTTATTACTTTATTCAATTTAAATTTTATGCATTAATGTAAATAAAATTACATAATTAAAATTTACCATAATGTTTTACATATTTATTTTTCTCCTATTATTTTTATGTATTTATAATATTTAATTGCATTCATCTCTAAATTTGCAGTTTCAATTTGAAAACTATAACTTCAACGGTTTGAAATTTCATCTTTTTTTATTAGTATAATCGATATGGATTTGTCAACAATTATCAAGTAAGGAATATATTTTAGAATACAATTTTTTTACTACACAAGTCTAATTTTAATTAATTAAAGTATTATAAAATTGATATAAAACATAAGCATTACAGAGCATTGGAATCTTAACAAGTTAGGAGATCATCAAAGGAAATGTCCACATGCAGGATTGAAACCAATAAAGATAACTCAAAATACAAACAAAATATTCAAATTCAATAATAAAATAATCTACGCCATATTTGGTGTGTCCAACAGTAAAACACTAAATTTGTTGATCTCCTATATATTCATTTCAGCAAATATGGTGCTCAATTTCCGTTGCATTGGAGTTGCCACATAAAATAGCGTTGCGCTATATAATAGCCAGTACACACATGATACTCTATATTTGGTGTTGGGTTGGAGATGCTCTTAGGGATATGGGTTGTTGATTTTAAATTCGATCCAAATTTATGGATCGAAATTCCAGTTTTACTACATTTATGGTCCCGTTTGGTTACGAGAATTTTGAGGAGCGTTTAACTTTTTTGGTTAAAGATGAGTAGTTGACTGGTCAATCAGCTCTTTCTAGTGTTTAGTGAGGAGAGTTTTCTAATTAGTTTTTTTGGTGAAACCTCTCGTTCCTGAAACGCTTGAAAGAGCAGCGTTTGTAAAAATTTAATCAAAAAATAATACAAAATAATTTTTTTATTCTTATTCCTCACAAATATCTTTTTCTTAATTAATCAAATTCCTTTAAATTAATAATTGTGTATGTGCAATTCAAACGACAAAATACAACACACATGTTTACATATTTGTGTCCGTACATTTTATAAGGTCTTTTACGATACTATTTTATTTTTGAAATATTAAAAATATTGGAATTAAAATGGTACACCGTAATATATACCGATATAAAAATTTGTAGTATTTAAATTCTAATTATAAATTTTAAATAAATGTAGTTACACTAATAAAGTAATACTAATTCAAATAACAAATATCATGAAAATAAATAAACATATAAGTGATAATAATTTTTGATAAACAAGTAACACACTACAAAAAATAATTAGTAATACGTTGTACTAATGTCTATTTCAGTCTTTTAACGTAATTAAACAGCTATCAGTTAATTGTGATTTGTCAAACACTCATATACAAAACGATAGTCAAACCGCTAGTCAAAACAGTTAATAGAATCTGCTAACCGCTAACAACTAATAAAATCCGCTAATAGCTAACAGCTAAACGCTGATAGCCAAACGAGGCCTATATCTAACAATAATAATATTACATGCTCCCAGCAAAAGCTGCACAACTCACTATCGATTAATTTTAACATTCAAATTGAACTTAGTATTAGGCCCTGTTTGCTAGAGTTTATTTCTTACTGTTATGAACTGAACTAAAATAAGTTTAAATATATTTATCTGAACTGAAATAAATTTAAATTCATTGAACTGTAATAATTTTAAATATATTTAACTGAACTGAAATAATTTAAATATTTATCATATATCATTGTAATCTATAGTAAAAATGTAACTAATAATAAAAAAATTATTGAACTGAACTGAAATAAAGTTAAATATATTTATCTGAACTGAAAAAAATATAAATATATTTATCTGAACTGAAATAAATTTAAATATACTGAATTGAACTGAAATAAAGTTAAATATATTTAATCGAACTGAACTAACTGAATTGAACTGATCTACAGAAAAGGTCTGGAAAACAAGGGCTTAGTAGTTAAATATTATCATATCTGATTTTATTGGATTCATTAAAACATTTATTTTCATAATATTAAAATTTCAACATTTATAATTACACATACATAATTATATTGATAGAAAATTGTTTGGTCAATCAAATTTTTTTTACTGGGACAAAGGAAGTAGTGAGAGCAAGTCCAACAGATACTACATAAGAGCATCTCCAATGCTACCCTCAATGTCAAAAAAATCAATTGTCATGTAAGATTGATGGTGAAAAAATGTAAAATTAATTTTCAATGCAAGCATCAATGTGAGGGTCAATCTTATGTGGAATATGAGGTGGATTGAAAACCTCAATTATACCCTCTATATATTGATGGTCACATTGAAGCCTTCGATTTGATTACTTTGCATATTTAGAACTATTTTCCTTTTTTCTCCAATTCCTAGTTGAATTTAAAACACTAATTTTGGTAGGAAAAATTTTACATGGTAATTGACACTCTTGCATTGGAGCACACAATTTTAAATTGGACATCAACCAAAATTTCAATGTCTATGTCACAGTGATGCCCAATTAAAACTTGATTGCTCTTGACACCCATAGCATTGGAGATGCTCTAAAAATCTCTATTTTGGAGATTTTTTTTTGATACTTTCTCCATAATTTTTTGACCATCTCCAACACCTACTATAATTTGGAGATCTTGCATTTGTTAACCCTTAACAATTCCTATACTATACACTGGGGGTACATAGCGCATCGTACCCCAGACCCTAATTAATTATATTAATTACCTTTTATGTAGGAAGTAAATTATTTTCACAAATTTTACTAATTTTAACCATTAATAAAAAAACTGTCCCGAAACCGTCAACAAAATTTCAAATTATATATTTAATTCTGACATATTACACATATATCTATGCCAAATAGATTGTACATTTATAGATGTCAAATTACACATTTGACTATGTCAAATTGCACAATACATTTCAACAACATCTGTACTAAATGCACCAAATTCACTTATACCAAATTGCACATATAGTTATACAAGTTGCACATTTAACTATGCCAAATTGCACATTTACATGTGAAATTGCACAATTTTACTATACCAAATGTACATTATGGTCATCCAAATTGCACATATATCTATATCAAATTGCAGATTTAGTTATATCAAATTGCACAATACATGTCAAGCGGGAAATTAACCAATACCAAATTGTACATCAATACCAAAGTGTACATTTACCTAGGTAAAATTGCACAATACATTTTAACCAGTAAATTAACGTACATCAAAGTGTACATTTACATAAGTAAAACTACATCAAAGCGAATTAACGTACCCATAGTTATACCATTTTAACTCCCCAATAATAAAACTGCAACTACCCACGTGTATTTTGTTATTGATTTAGCCGTATCTGAAAAATGTGTCATTGGTATATATTGATGTGCATTCTGAATGTATATATTGTGCAGTTTGATATAAGTGAGTGTGCATTTCAGTATATATGATGTTAGTGTGTTTATAAAAGTGGTTTGGGTGGATTTGGTAGGTGAATGTGCAATTGGTGCAATCTAGTATACAAAAATGTGCAGTTTAATATCGATATGTATGTAGACTGAATGTATGTATTGTGCAGTTTGAAATAAGTAATTGTGCAATTCAGAATGTGATTTTTGGTGGGATTGATTAGTGGATATGCAGTTGGGGCAATTTGGTATTATAAAATGTGTCGTTTTAAAAATGTGCAGTTTAATATAAATCGATGTGCATATGTAAACTGAATGTATATGTTGTTCACGGGAAAATAGAAAAAACGTCATGTTTTGCGTGGTTTTAGGAGATAAAAATAGATTTACCTAAAAACTTAAAATAGATTTTGCAAGAAAGGGTCTGGGGGTACGGTGCTCTACCTACCCCAGTGTACAGAATAAATTGCGAACCCTTAATAATAATAATATATTTTTTATTTTCTATATTTTTTTATCCCGCAGAATACAACCGCCGCCGCTTTTCCAACTTCATCAAATCTCCAAATCGCCAACTTCATTCCGATTCCCTTCCAAATTTCGCTGCTTTATCAAATCTCCAAATTCTTGTTACTGGGTGTGTTTTTTTTTTTACTTTTTGGAACTTCAGTTTCCGTTTCCTTGAATTCGGTCTGTAGCCCGTAGATCTCTCATGCCCAGTTGGATGTTGGTACTGATTGTTGGGATTTTTGGGCTGTTGGTTTTTTAAATTTTTTGCAGAGAAAGAATTTGGTACTGATGGTTGGATCATGAATTATTTTTGTCCAAAATTAGTACTAGATAGTTTAAGATTGATCTGGCGTCACCAGCTCCGGGAAGGATCGTGGATCGAGGGGCCGGACGAAATCAATTAACGTCACCGATCCCGCCGTCATCTGGGTGGCGTCGGAAGGGGGCATCGGCAAATTCCGGTGACTGCTCCAGGTGACTTTACTGAGGGAATTCGATGTGTAAGTAACAGAAATGTATAAAAGATTCAATGAAAACACATTAATGGCGGAAGAAGTTTTCATTGAAGAAAATCCTCTAACTGCAAAATGTAGCAGTGAGTTCTTAAACCGATCTGTACAAGCTTGCATGTATTTATCATGCTCAGCCTAGATCAGTTAGAAAACGGTTACAAAAACTTATCTACTCAACTGAATCCACTTGGATCAGCTCTAAACCGTCTAACTGAATTTGGCGCCAAAAAACCGTTTAGTTACACCAGCTTCTGATTCATTTAGTTATTCATCACCCTCTTCTCAAGTTGGAAATAGGCAGAGTTAGCATTCCCAACTTGCTTAGGAAGAACTGAAACAGTGGTGGAGCCAAAGCCTTTGTGAAGAAATATGCTACTTGTAGCTTGGTTGACACAAACTGGGGATTCAAGAAGCCAAGTAGATATTGGTTTCTGACTACATGACAGTCCAACTCTATATGTTTTGTGCGTTCATGAAACACAGGGTTGGAAGTAATATATAAAGCTGCTTGATTGTCACACCATAAAGGGATAGGCTTAGGTACTGCAACCTTGAAATCAGTTAGAAGAAAAGCTAGCCACTGCAACTCTCTAGTGACTGCTATTATGGCCCAGCGCGGTTATTTTGTAGACTGGCTGACATAGAATGTACGATTGGACGAACACTTTGTTCCAACTAGAGTTCTATGTTCAACTTTTGCCATAAAGTCATCATGAGCACTAGAATAAAAGACGACCATTGAAGAGGACGATCGCTCAAAACGGCAATCGAATTTCCTGTGAAAGAACAGATTGCTCCACTTCTCACAAAGCCAAAAATCAGACAACACTTAATGTTATAGGGCCTCGAAAAGCTCAAGGCCGGCCCTGGGTAGAAGGACGAAAATTGATTGCTAATCATACGAATGCTACCGAAGCGAACACTTGACGTTCGTCTCTGACAATACAGTCAAAATGGGCGAACGCATAAACATACACTCGAGAACATTCCTAGTGTAATAAAGCTATGTATCTAGCACTCGACGTTCGCCTATGAAAATATACTCATCATGGGCGGATGCATGCACACTAGAGCATAAAGCTAGCATACCGACCGACTGCAAAGGACGGCCAACTTATCGTAAGCATGTCCTCCACAAAACAAAAACCAAAGATTATTTGCAGCCAATCATTACCGAATCAGTGAAGCCAAGAATATGCGAACACGACAGAGTAGTGAAGTTAACTGTGGATTAATCTTCACACGATAGCAGGATCACGACAATGATGATAAACAAGAAGCATGAAAAGGAAGCTGGAAAGAAAAATAACCAAAGCTATCAGCTAATTTTGAAAGCACCTAAATGCGAGTATTGGATAATTGTAATTTATAAACATAGGCGAATGACAGAAAGCGGAAGCAAGCGCCGACCCACAAAAACGGATGGCCAAAATCAAAGAAAAAGACGATCTCAGGAGAGTAGATAATAGGCGAATGAGGCAAAGGAAAGCTAACGCCCTTTACCAATACGGATGAAAAGGAAAAACGTATACCTAACGGCCATATAATAGGCGAACGCATCAAAGGAAAGCTAACGCCCATATAATAGACGAACGAAGGTGTGAGTGTGTGGCTTTATATGAAGTTCAACCCGGGAGGCTCGGCTCGAGCGAATGAGGCTGAACTTGGAAGAATGAAGGGAAAATACACGTTCCGGACTTTCAGCCTAGGATGCTCGGCTAGAGCATTTTGAGCTGAAAATTTGGGTTGACTAAGTCAAGACTTTTCTAGTATAAATAGAGGGGGAGGGACTTAGGAAATATGGGGAGCAAAAATGTAAGAAACGGATAAGGCTCCTGAGCCTTGGGGGGATACCAACAAGAGCTAGAACAAACATGAGAAAGGTGAGATCTTGAGAGAGAGTTGTAAACCTTGTAATCTTGTTTGTGATTCTAGTGAAACCATTCTTGCAGGACGTAGGTGGAAACACCGAACCTGGGTAAATCTCGTGTTCTTGAATCTTCTTTGAATTTCCTTTGAATCTTGTCAATTACTAGTTAGATCCATCGTGTTTATGCGTTCCGCTGCGCGTGTATTCGTTGCTTATCCGCAACAAATTGGTATCAGAGCATTGTTTGTGGAAGATTTGTGTTGTCTAGTTTGTGCCCACAAGGTGTTTGATAAATTGTCTCTTGTAAGTCTGTGCTTGTTTTGTGATTGCGGAGACTTGTAAAGTCGATATTGAGAAGTTTGATAGGTCGGATGACTATGGGTTCATGAAGGGTGAAGATGCTAGCACTTCTAGGCGGTATGGGGCTTGTCAATGCTCTTTCGGGAGCGGAGAAACTCTCTCTACACGGGATGAGGCGAAGAGGGAAAATGTGTTGTAACACATTGGCTCTTAGCTTTGTGGAAAGTGTTGAGTAGGGTGGTACATTGCAAGTCGGGTTTGGAGGTGTGGTTATAGCTAGGGTCCCTTTGCATGACGAAGACATTGTCACGATGGTTATTTCTCAAGGCGCGGTTTTTCACATTCAAGGTGGCGAAAGGGCAAGGATTGGAGCACATGGTTGACATCCTACAACATGGGAGGGAAGATATCACCCTTGATGGTGTTGTAGGAGCCTTAAAGTATAAGGAGCACAAGAGGACGGATGGAGATGGGGTCTACTAGTGGGGACGACTTGGTGGTGCACCAAGGGAGGTCGGACAAGGGATATTTCAAAGGTAAGAAGATGTCGAAGTAGGAATCTTGGAACTCGGGGAATCGAGGAGATGTAACTACTAAGAGAAACGAGGATAAAGATGGTCAAGTATCGGTAGCTCAAGGCTCGGACCAAGGATATGAGGACTTCAAGGTCCTTGTAGTGTTGATCTCTTGCTCGGATGAAAGTTGGATCATGGACTCCGTTTGCTCATCCACATAACACCGAATGAAGGTTGGTTGAAAGTTACGAAAGCACTTTTTGGGTGGAGTAGTGCTTGGGAACAACAAGTCATGGAAGGTGGTGGGAATTGGTTTAGTGAGAATCAAGACCCGTGATGGGATGGAGTGGATTTTGATGGAGGTGAGTCTCGGGATTACGTAGAAACTTAATTTCACTTGGTTCCAAAAGAGCATTTGTTGGAAAGGTGGAAAGAAGGTGAAGATAGTCACCAAGGCTGAACTTGTGGGTTTTCACGAGAGCAGGGTGGTAGGTGATCTAGCGACTACTGTGGAGGTAGGAAAGACTTCTTTGGTAAGCCTTTGGTACAAATGAATTGGTCATGGAAGTGAAAGAGGGTTGAAGGAGTTGAATAAGCAAGGGTTGTTGGGGGTGACAAGCTTGGCAACATAGAGTTTTGCGGGAGTTATAGTTATGGCAAAGACACAAGGGTAAAGTTTGCATACTCCGTCGAGGTGACTCGGAATGCGTTGAGTTAGGTGCAATCGGCTTTGTGGGAGCCGTCAAGGTCGCAAACTCTAGGTGGAGGTAGGTATTTCATCACGTTCTCGTAAATTTTGGGTGAACATCTTGAAATCTAATGACGGGGCCTTTTGGCAAGTTCATGGGTTGGAAGAAGATAGTGGAGGTCCAAACGGGGAGAATGATCAAGAAGCTTCGGACGGATAATGGTTCGAAGTTCTTGGGAGATGAGTTTACCGGTATGCTAAGGAAATGAGATAGTTTGGTGTAAGACTGATCATGGAACCCCATAACAAGATGGCCTTGTGGAGTGGATGAACCAGAACTCTTCTTGGGAGGGTGAGATGCATGTTATTCGAAGCCGGTTTCCTGAAGGTGGTTTTCTTTGGTGGCTTTGGAGTGTAAGACACTTGAAGAAGTGTGGAGTGGTTTACATCCTATACTCGACAAGTTACGTGTGTTTGGTTGTGTAGGTTCTATACACCAAGTAGAGACAAGTATGATCCCAGAGCGAGGAGATGTATGTTTCTTGGATACTGAGTAGGTGTGAAGGGTCGAAAAATATGGAACAGTGAAGGTAGAGATTCATTGGGTATCAATAGTTGGGATATCATTTTCAGAGGATCCAAATACTACTAGACCATAGCGACTCAAAGGGGGCCAAGTATAGCAAGGAGCTTGCTAGTGAAAGGGTCAAGATCGAGGTGAAGCTATTGGGGAATGGTAGTGAAGTTTGGGAGGGTGAAGACGAAGACATTGATAACAAAGATGTCATCTTTAGAAGGTCTGGATACTACGCGGCCGTAGCAACTCAAGGAACCAAGGATAGCAAGGGTGTTGCTAGAGAAAGGGTTGAAATTGAGGTGGAGCTACTGGGGAAGTGTGGTGAAGATCGAGAAGGTAAATATGATGGCATTGATAGCTAGGATGTCGATTTTTAGAGAGTCCGAATACTACATGGCCGTAGCGAGTCAACGAACCAAGGATAGCAAGGATGTTGCTAGAGAAAGGGTTGAAATTGAGGTGGAGCTATTGGGGAAATGTAGTGTACTACATGGCCGTAGCAACTCAAGTAACCAAGGATAGCAATGATGTTGCTAGATAAAGGGTTGAAGTTGAGGTGGAGCTATTGGGGAAATGTAGTGAATATTGGAAGGTTAAAAATGATGGCATTGATGATAGGGAGCCTGGTGTTGATGATCAAGGTGGAAGGGATCATGACGTGATCAAGGACTTGGATCATACAACTTGATAAGGGATCGACCTATGAATGAGAGACCCAGACACCGAAGAGGTATGGTAATGCTTATGCAGTGGATTTTGCTTTGGTTCCGCCGAGGAGTTGGATAACTCGGAACCTAGATTTTATCTAGAGGCGATGAGAAGCAAAGAGCACGAGTCTTGGAAGTGTGCAATGGAGAATGAGATGGCATCACTTGAGGAGAAACACGGGAACTAGTGGACATACCTAGAAACTAACGGGTGGTTGGTTGTAAATGGGTGATCAAATGGAGAAAAGGCATTATGGGGTTTGAAAAGCCTAGGTGTAAAACGAGGTTGGTGACTAAGGGCTTCACGGAAAAGGAAAGGGGTAGACTATGATGAAAAATACTCCCCCGTGGTGAAGCACACGTCGAGGTTTTGCTCGCGATGGTAAATCAGGTATGATTTAGAGTTTGAGCAAATGGATGTGAACAGTGAAGGTATCGAAAAATATGGAACAGTGAAGGTAGAGATTCATTGGGTATCAATAGTTGGGATATCATTTTCAGAGGATCCAAATACTACTAGACCATAGCGACTCAAAGGGGGCCAAGTATAGCAAGGAGCTTGCTAGTGAAAGGGTCAAGATCGAGGTGAAGCTATTGGGGAATGGTAGTGAAGTTTGGGAGGGTGAAGACGAAGACATTGATAACAAAGATGTCATCTTTAGAAGGTCTGGATACTACGCGGCCGTAGCAACTCAAGGAACCAAGGATAGCAAGGGTGTTGCTAGAGAAAGGGTTGAAATTGAGGTGGAGCTACTGGGGAAGTGTGGTGAAGATCGAGAAGGTAAATATGATGGCATTGATAGCTAGGATGTCGATTTTTAGAGAGTCCGAATACTACATGGCCGTAGCGAGTCAACGAACCAAGGATAGCAAGGATGTTGCTAGAGAAAGGGTTGAAATTGAGGTGGAGCTATTGGGGAAATGTAGTGTACTACATGGCCGTAGCAACTCAAGTAACCAAGGATAGCAATGATGTTGCTAGATAAAGGGTTGAAGTTGAGGTGGAGCTATTGGGGAAATGTAGTGAATATTGGAAGGTTAAAAATGATGGCATTGATGATAGGGAGCCTGGTGTTGATGATCAAGGTGGAAGGGATCATGACGTGATCAAGGACTTGGATCATACAACTTGATAAGGGATCGACCTATGAATGAGAGACCCAGACACCGAAGAGGTATGGTAATGCTTATGCAGTGGATTTTGCTTTGGTTCCGCCGAGGAGTTGGATAACTCGGAACCTAGATTTTATCTAGAGGCGATGAGAAGCAAAGAGCACGAGTCTTGGAAGTGTGCAATGGAGAATGAGATGGCATCACTTGAGGAGAAACACGGGAACTAGTGGACATACCTAGAAACTAACGGGTGGTTGGTTGTAAATGGGTGATCAAATGGAGAAAAGGCATTATGGGGTTTGAAAAGCCTAGGTGTAAAACGAGGTTGGTGACTAAGGGCTTCACGGAAAAGGAAAGGGGTAGACTATGATGAAAAATACTCCCCCGTGGTGAAGCACACGTCGAGGTTTTGCTCGCGATGGTAAATCAGGTATGATTTAGAGTTTGAGCAAATGGATGTGAAGACGATTTTACTTCATGGAACTCTTGAGGAGCGGAAACATTGCTTAACCGAAAGGTTTAATCAAGGTTGGATGTGAAGGAAAATGTATGTCTCCTTAGGAAATCTCTTTGTGGCTTTGAGATAATCCCTGGACAGTGGTATCTTAGATTTGATGAGTTCATAGTTGTGTTTATATCAAGTGGGGTGAAAAGCTTTGGAGAATTCTTGTTGCTATGGATGACATGTAGCGGTGAAATACAAGAATGAAATTCATAGCTGGAAAATGTATGGAGTAGTGAGTTGGAAATGATGGGAATGACCGAGAAGTCTTCCAGGATGGAAATCATGCGGGATAAGAGGCGCGGTGGATTTGTGTCTCAGTGTGATTATCTCTGGAAGGTGGTGGGTCAGTTCGAGGTGTTGAAGGCAAAGGTGGTTAAAAAAAAAACCTTTGGAAACTCATTGTAAACTCTCCGCGGAGATGTCGTGGAAGACCGAAGAGGGTCGAACGAGCATGGAGCGGACTCTTTATGCAAGTGTCGTTTGGAAGTCTCATGTATTCCATGGAGTGCACATGATTGGACTTAGCACGTGCGAGAAACCTTGTAAGCCGGTTTATAGACAAACCCAAGTAGTGAACATTGGGAGGCAACGAAGTGGGTTCTTCGGTTTGTGGAAACTTCTTGTGTTGGTTTTAACTACGGAAAGGGTGAATGAAGGTGAGGATAAATGGCTACACTTCATTCGAGATGTCTTCGTCGAGGAGTTCATTGTAGAGAAAATACACATGGGCGATAATCCGGCGGATATGGCTACAAAGGTGGAATTGGAGATCAAGGTGAGGCATGTCGCGACTTGATCAAATGTCATAGTGTTCAGCATCCAGGAGTGGGTGTGGAGAAAAGAGATCCTTGATGATTGTTGGTTGTTTGGTGTCCATAAAGCCAAGGTGGAGATTTGTGAGTGTGTGGCTTTATATGAAGTTCAACCCGGGAGGCTCGGCTCGAGCGAATGAGGCTGAACTTGGAAGAATGAAGGGAAAATACACGTTCCGGACTTTCAGCCTAGGATGCTCGGCTAGAGCATTTTGAGCTGAAAATTTGGGTTGACTAAGTCAAGACTTTTCTAGTATAAATAGAGGGGGAGGGACTTAGGAAATATGGGGAGCAAAAATGTAAGAAACGGATAAGGCTCCTGAGCCTTGGGGGGATACCAACAAGAGCTAGAACAAACATGAGAAAGGTGAGATCTTGAGAGAGAGTTGTAAACCTTGTAATCTTGTTTGTGATTCTAGTGAAACCATTCTTGCAGGACGTAGGTGGAAACACCGAACCTGGGTAAATCTCGTGTTCTTGAATCTTCTTTGAATTTCCTTTGAATCTTGTCAATTACTAGTTAGATCCATCGTGTTTATGCGTTCCGCTGCGCGTGTATTCGTTGCTTATCCGCAACATATAATAGGCGAACGCATCAAAGGAAAGCTAACGCCCATATAATAGGCGAACGCATCAAAGGAAAGCTAACGCCCATATAATAGACGAACGAAGGAAAACTCAAGGGCCACAAAATGGGCGGCTGAAATCGATGAACAATGCGATCTCCGGAGGCTATAAATAGGCTATAAAAGGTTATACAGCCTAGTTGGCGATCACAACAACAAAGTCTCGAGGCCACCATACAGCTCATTGAATGCACTTGAATTCAAAGAAAGAAAACACTTGAATATCGTCTTAAGCGGACACTCGGTTGCTTCCTAGCACGATAGTAGTTGTCAACATCAATGGATTACTTTTTCAGAGTTGCCTCTACCTTTATTACGATACAAAATAAATGCGAACACCCATTACCAAGAAAATCGCTGATATTTTCTTGATCTAACTAACTGACGCAGAAGATTCTATTCAGCTCATTCAGACGATTCCATTTGCGGAGTGATCGAATACTAGTGAACTTTAATCTGCAAATTCGCCTTCATATTTCGGTGGACAGAATCAAACACCAATGGATGAACGCCTTCAAGATACTGCAAAAGGCAAACACACAATTACCGCTTAAAACTGCAACATGGCGAATGACTTCATATTTTGTCTCATATTTCGGTGGTGTGTTTGTCCAAGGAGAAAAAACCAAAGCTATCGTCTCACATTTCGGCGAACACAAATTTTGCTTGGTGCGTTCGCCGAAGGAAAACAAAGACAACAATGAGGCGAATACAACATTGTATCGCGAATACAAGAGCCTCAAAGCAATGAGGCGAACACTGAAGCATACCATGGAAAATAACAGAGATGCCTACTCTATAAGCATCTATTATGCACAAAAGCTATTCGAAAAAAATAAGTAGTCTCTACGACTACAACATAATCACGGCGCTCACTTGGCCCAAATGTGATTACCACATAAGAAGTCTCTACGACTACAACATAATCACTGCGGTCACTTGGCCCGAACGTGATTACCACAAAAATAGTCTTTACGACTATAACATAATCACTGCGGTCACTTGACCCGAAAGTGATTACCACAAAACCAGTCATTTTGGAAGAAAAACATTTTCCTTGAATGCGAAGGCGCCACACATATGAAACGCCTGTAAGGATCTTCCAAGTGCCGACGCCATCATAATGTTCGTCCTCGACGAAGCTGGCGAGATGCTCTTCGGAATGTCCGTTCAACAAATCAATGCTTTAACGTATTCGACCACCGCATAATGCTGCCCCACCGTTTGGAAGATCAATATACCTCTTGTAATGCTGGAAACGCCATGTATCTACTTTGACCAACCATTCGCCCTATGATGACAACAAGGCCGTCAAGGCGGCATTTCGACATTCCAGTAGCGCTCAACGGAAACAATATCCCATCTTCTTCTGCGCCCCAGTCATCTCTTGAAGCCTCGGCGCTTAGTACTGAATAATCTCGAAATCACAATAATTATAACCTCCTTGAATATGGTTACGAAGAGAGCATTTGGATGAAGAAAATAGAGATATAAGTCATCCATGCTCTTCTATTGCAATCACAACACCCTTTCGATATGCCTTGCATTAATCAGGTGGTAGATGCACTTGAAGTACAAACAAGATTTATGAAAGATTATCTGCATTTTGCTGATATCCCGTCAAGTTTTGTCTGGCATCATGAGTCTGAAAAATAAAATAAAAAATAAATACAAAGGGACAAAGGTAGATCAAAGCTATGGGCGCGTTTCCTCACAGACTTCCAAGTTCCAACCGTCTATGACAAAACTCGTGTGGGAGTGGGCGTTTACCCTATATTGGTAGTTAACAAAATGATAGTGGCCCATCATCAATATTTTGCTGGGAGTGGGCGTTTCTTCATGTCTTAATACCTCACGTCAAGGCGATTGCACAATCATGAATGTATCACCGAAACACCCCATGCTCCCAGAACAGAAGACAAACTGAAGAAACTGGCTGATTAATTATAGCCATTTCGGTATCTCGCAACTGTCGAATTCATTTCGGGAATCTCGCAAGGATTGAATATGATGATTATATTCTGAATCAAGATAATTAGTTGACCTCCAACTGACCACTAAATGATGTCGAGATCAAAGTTAACAGCTTTGATCATCATCAAATGCAGATATCAAGACCAGTATTCTCGAGTTCTTTCACGTCCAAATTAATTAGGTGACATAATTAGCAGCAGCCATCATCTTTCAAGTTTCTAGGATCGATTATCAAGTTCATGACGACCAACGTGAAGATCTTTCTTAGCACATTGTTTTCGGGATCAGGTCATCATCAAAACAATAGCAGTAAAGGTTTCAGTCCGAATTCGATGACCTGTTCATTTGTTCTTAGGTTCGAGTTCAAGCCTCGTTGCATCGACACCAGTTAAAAGGGCAACTTTCAGCCGGATCGATAATCCTACCATGCATCTGTCAAACATTAATCATGAGCAAGATACTTGATTTTTGCAAATCATCTCATCTGCATATTAAGCTGATTTTAAGCAAAAGGCAGCTGGAAAAGATCAAGAGTTGAATCCTCTTGTCCATCATGCCAACCATTTAAGGTAATAAAGGTGCTTTAGAAAAGGCGAAACCAGAAAACCTCCCCACTGTTTTAACAACCTCAACGGAGAATATAGGATTTGCTGTCAAAACTGGGACGCCACTAAATCCATGGCCATTCCACGGTCCAATTCGATACAAACCACTGTACCCGATTTTATGAAATTTTGCTGATATCCAGTAGCAACACTGTAGAATATGTAGTCACCGAGAGCTGGATCCTCGAAACTCTTCCATGACGAGGTGAAACTTCATAGCCAGTCATGAAATACCGACCAATCCTCATACCTGGAAGAAACGTGTCAGTCGGATAATCGAAACTCTGCCAAACAAAGCTTTCGGGATCAGCGTCATTTGCATCCTTGACTACAAGGTTCGCAGAATCCAACAACCTTGCCACGGGATTCTGCACAGCCTATATGGGCGAACATAATCAAACGCCCCTGGATGACCGCCTTCAAGATACAGCAAACTGCAAACGCCCAGTTACTGCTTGAAACTTCAACATGGCGATCATGGCTTCATATTTCGTCCCATATTTAGGTAGTGTGTTTGTTCAAGGAAATAAGACCAAAGCTATTGTCTCATATTTCGGCGAACACAAACTAGGCGAACAAAAAATTTGGACGGCGAACGCACCAAAGGAAAACAAAGACATCAAGCATTATGAATTAAACCAATATGAATGCCTGTTAAAAACGAAGCCTGTATTACTAACAAAGAATCTTGAAGCAACAGAAATATGGCATTACGAAGTGTACAAAATTGAAGCGAGCATGTGCTCAACAAGGTCTATACGACTACAACATTCGGAAGCACCGGGATAAGTCCTCACTTCCACACAGACCATAGGTCAACAATAGTCTATACGACTATAACATATCGGAAGTTGCGGGATAACTCCTTGCTTCCACACAGACCATCGGTCACAAGCAGTCTATACGACTACAACATGCCGGAAGTTGCGGGATAACTCCTCGCTTCCACACAGACCATCGGTCAAAAGCAGTCTATACGACTACAACATATCGGAAATTGCGGGATAACTCCTCATTTCCACACAGACAAAAAAAAAAAAAACCACTCTTAGTGGGAACCATAATTATGGTACAACGACAACACGTCGACAAAGGCTGAACGCCAAAATTTAAGACTGACGCACAAGGATTTTATATCCATAGTCAGCAATGGCTGAACGCCAAAATATCAAGACTGACGCACAAGGATTTTATATCCATAGTCAGCAAAGGCTGAACGCCAAAATTTAAGACTGACGCACAAGGATTTTATATCCATAGTCAGCAAAGGCTGAACGCCAAAATATCAAGACTGACGTACAAGAATTTTATATCCATAGTCAACAAAGGCTGAACGCCAAAATTTCAAGACTGACGCACAAGGATTTTATATCCATAGTCAGCAAACGCCTACTAAAGTCATCAATGACTGGCGAACAATAAAGACCCGTCAATACGGGCACCATAATGGGCGATATCAAAAGTTATACGGCGACCGCCATACATAACTGATATCCCTATAATCAACGCCGACTAAAGTCATCAATGACTGGCGAACAACAAAGACCCGTCAATATGGGCACCATAATGGGCGATATCAAATGTTATACGGCGAACGCCATACATAACTGATATCCCTATAATCAACGCCTACTAAAGTCATCAATGACTGGCGAACAATAAAGACCCGTCAATACGGGCACCATAATGGGCGATATCAAATGTTATACGGCGAACGCCATACATAACTGATATCCCTATAATCAACGCCTACTAAAGTCATCAATGACTGGCGAACAATAAAGACCCGTCAATACGGGCACCATAATGGGCGATATCAAAAGTTATACGGTGAACGCCATACATAACTGATATCCCTATAATCAACGCCTACTAAAGTCATCAATGACTGGCGAACAATAAAGACCCGTCAATACGAGCACCATAATGGTAAACACGAAGGTTCAACCCCGGATGCAGCAACACGATTATGGCAAGCAACAGGTTTCCTAACAAGGACGCTACAAATCAGGTTTGCTCAGCAACTATCAAGGTAACCAATCAAATTTCGATTAATTCTATTTGATTTGTTTTCATTAAAATATTTTACCTTGTGATCACATTCAAACACAATTCTTTAGTTTTAAAAATAATATAATAATAATAAGAACAAAATAATCAGCCTACTAGCTCCCCGCTTCACTAAAAAACTAGTAGACTTGGGGGGCTTATGGTGTATACCGGCCCAAATAAAGATGGCCCAAAGACCAGTCATCTACTACTTGATCCACTAAATCTATGATATCAATGTCACACCCACTACCTGATCAAATGAGAAAAATGTGGAACCACTAACTGAGTGGGTGCTTATGATTCCAAGAGAATTCTATAAATACAAAGGTAAGACTTTCAATTAAGGCAGATTCTCTACACTGATAAAAGACAATGCTAAGTTAAGCATCGGAGTTTCTCCCCGGGTTCTTTCTTGCAGGTAGATCAATGATATGAAGATTGTGGAGTGACGAAGTTCGACTCATGAGCATCTGAATCATAACTCTTGAAAGGATAAACCACATCACCGTCAAAATCACGTAAACCACTACAATAAAATCCAAAAACATATCAAAGATTGAAAAGTGGTTGATAAAGTATAACAAAAGGATAATTGGTAACTTCTATGAAGACTTCTAAACATTGTTCTTATTAACATAGCACAAGTACCTTTTCCAAAATTCATATTATCTCCTAGACCAATACTATATCAATGATTCTCTAATCTATAACAAGAGTTGTATGGGTATTTTTGTAATTTTAATTTCCTTAAAGTGCAAGTCCAAACAGTTTTTCCTTTTCCTAACCCAACAGCCAGCCGTGGTACTCGATTTCAAACCCTTTCGGGTAAAATATGAAATCGAGCAATTGAATTGGTTTTTTGAGTGAATTCTGATTAATTGTTTTTTTTTTTGGGTTTTCGGGTTAGTTTTTTCAATTCATAGTCGATCACAATTAACAGAAAGGCATCCTTACAAAGTTACAATCCGTTGTTTTTTTTATTATGTTAAAGAATATAAGTAGCAATTTTTAAACCTTGTGTAATCAATTTTAACCAAGGGAATAAAAGACAAGTCAAGTAACAGCCAGAAATGGACGCACAATTAACAGATCTAACGGATTACGTTTTCCGCCCAATGGGCTTAGCGGAAAAACGGGATCTCAAATCTGTCATGATCAGCTACAGTTACAAGGATTAATTGAGATCCTGACAAAATCAACGAACACATCCCAGAAACTATTACCCATTCACATTCAAGTTTCAGCTATAGCCCTTTATATATTACTAGGTAGGTGCACCGCACGAATTTAGCCCGTATCCAATAAAAAATTTGCTAAAATAAAAATATTACTTTTAGTCACTAAAAGATTATTCCGTTAAAAATATTTATACGAAAAATAATACACAAAGGAGGCCGGAACTGAAAAGGTTAAATAATTTTGAGGTTAATACATGCTCGTGTAACTAACTAATATAAGTAATCATGAAACCATTCTTATACTACTATAATAGTGACGAAATTTCTTCTGCTAACTGGAATTTCATCTTCTTTCTAATGTAACGTAATCTCTGTCATACACCATGTTATTCTGCTCATCATATGTTGTAAAAATGCTTTCTCTCTCCTATTAGTTGCTCTGCCTTCTCTCTAACCGTTCTCTCTCACGCGCCCCACGCTCCACTACAAATAGTGAAATAACGGTCACATCCTACTGATAACGTCTCAATTGCCACCCCTTTCCCTGTTGACCGCCACCGTCCATGGCGGTTTTACCGCCTCCTGGAGGCGGAAACCCCAGAAACGCACCGCCTGCTTCACCGCTAAGCACCCAATTTCAAACCCCATCCTTCGCTGATGCTATTATCCGACCTCACAAGCAATCACCCAAATCTCGAAACCTTATTCTGAACCCTATAACCGAATTCAAAGGGGAGATTGCTGTCCTACTCGATGACACAGACATCGATATCATGTCAGAACAGTTCAACAGACACTTGGTCGGCAAATTTCAAGGAGGCCGGCCTGCGCTCTCTTTTATCCGCCATCAATTCAAGAAGATCGGGTTCCTGGGAGATGCTACAATCACGGCTCTGGATAATAACAATATCTTCATCAAGTTTGACCATGATGAAGATATCCAGAGATGCTGGATAAAGAGGAACTGGAACATAGGAGGCAAGATCATGAAGGTGCTCAAATGGACCAGGTATTTTGATGTTAATGAAGAGCCCCCTCTTGTTCCTATTTGGTTATCTGTTCATTCTCCTCCAGCATTTGCTCTTGACTATGATTACATACCTCTAATAGCAAGCAGATTAGGCACTTTGATATTTGCTGATCCACCCTCAGAATTTAACTAGAACATCTGCTGTTAGAATATGTGTTGAAATGGATCTCACTGGTCAGTTCCCTGATAGAGTAAGACTAGGCTCCAAAACAGTTCATAAATGGTATAATATCTCCTATGAAGAGTATCCATCCTACTGTACTAAATGTTCTAGAATTGGACATAAAATGGGAGAATGCTCACCACTGGAGAATGACAAGCAGGTCAACCCAGCAACTCATCAGAAACCAAACCCAAGCTTAACCACCCTGACACACAAGCCAGCTGCTCCAAACAACAAGCCTGCTAAACAACCTCCAGCTATCAAACCAAAGAAAGCTCTAAATCCCACTCCCAAACCAGTGGAACAACCACCTCAAAAACTGACTCAGAAGCAAAAGGGTAAACTCCCTATGATCATAGAAGAGGAGGAACAAGAGTTTCAGGATGCACCTGAATCACTCAATAGCAAGGATGAATTAAGTGATGCAGAGTTTGAGATGATGCTGCTGAAACAGATGGAATGGGTACCTGCTGGTTGTCTTCCCCCCTCAGTCAAGTGGATTGAAGTGAGGAACAAAGCAACCAAGAGTAGTAAGACTACAGATGATTTATACCAGCAGAATGCCGAAAACAACACACTTAAACCCACTGTAACCAACAGAGATATGCTTACAAAGGAGTTCAAGGATTTCCATCTCACTCTTTCCTCAAAGTTTGCTGTCCTGCAAGATGAGGCATCTGAAAATACTGATGAACCTCAGGAACCTTATCTGGTAACAAATGACCCTCTACAAATTGTACAGATCAACAACTCTACCATTGAGGAATCAACATCACAACAATCCATGGACTCACCCCCGGAAGCACATCCTGTGGAGAGCTCTGTGGTAACTCATCAAGTATCAGATCAGGGAAACAAATCTCCAGGTCCTCCTCATTCCAACCAAGTCCATAATCTTACCATGGAGGATCAATCTGACAAAGAGGAGATCAACAAGGATCCTTCAGAGCTAGAGCAGCCCAAAAGCATGCCAGTTAAAAAAACCACTATCCTAACAGGTAAGAAGAAGCAAACTGTGGCTCTAGCTCAACTGGAAGATTCAGGTACTCCTCATCCCAATCAAGAGGTTAGGAATTTTTTCAAAACTCCTAATGTTACTACTCGTGCTAAATCTAAATCCACAGTTGTCAATGAATGTTAAACTGCTTACATGGAATGCTAGAGGTATTAGTAATTCTTTGATGAGACTGCAAAACACTGTAAAAAGCCTTCAACTCTCTATCTTAGTAATTAATGAAACTAAGCAGAAAATTGGCAAACTGGATTTTTTCAAAAGTAAACTTGATTTTCAATCAGCTTTCTCTTCGCTGGACTCAAGGACATGGATATTTTTTAGACATGATTTTATAGGCTCCTTGATTTTCCAACATGAACAATTCACTCATATGCATGTAACTCATCTATCCAATGATTTAGCATTTGATATTTTTGCAGTTTATGGTTATCATGATAAATCTGAGAGGAAAAAAATGTTTGATATTATTGCTGCAACAATTTCAATCTCTGCTTATCCATGCTTAGTGACTGGAGATTTTAATGTTATAAGATCACTCACTGAATACAAAGGAACCTCATCCCCTGAAATTAATGGAATAATTGAGTTTGATCAATTTATAAACTCCAATAATTTGCTAGAGATAAACACAGTAGGAAACCCCTTCACTTGGACAAATGGTAGGACTTTAACACAAAAAGTAGCCAAGAGGTTAGATAGAACTCTAGCAAACCCACTATGGTCCCAGAAATATCCTCTGTCAACCATCCAGGTCCTGGGAAGACCACCTTCAGATCATAATCCACTTTTTCTAGATACTCAAATTAGTGTAAAATCATATCCTAAAGCTTTCAGATTTCAAAATATGTGGATTGAGAATCAATCCTTTTTAACAGAGGTCTCAGCAAACTGGGCAATTCTTTTAGAAGAGCAAGGAATGCTGAGATTCTCCCTCAAGTTAAAAAGGCTTAAAACTCATCTCATTTCTTGGAATAAAGAAATCTTTGGCAATATCTTTGATAAGATTAAAACCATTGAATCACAGATTATTTCAGTGGAAGCTAAATATGACTTATCCTCTGATCCCACTGATTTATCAGAATTAACTGCCTTACACTCTGAACACACAGCCCTGTTACATCAAGAAATGATCTTCTGGCAGCAAAAATCCAGATATCACTGGTTCAAGAATGGTGATCACAACACCAAATTTTTTCATCAGAGTGTTAAGGATAAACAAGCCAGATTAGGTATTAATAAAATTAATTTTGGGGACAATCATTGGATCAGTGATCAGGAACAAATAGGAGAAGCAGCAGCTGCTTTTTATAAGCAATTACTCACAGATGAAAACACTGATCCAACAGGACAAGACCTCACACATTTTTTAGGCTATATCCCTAGTACCATAACTGATGAAGACAACTCTGCTCTACTCAGAACAGTTGAAATGGATGAATTAAAGCAAGTTGTTTTCATTTTAGGTGAGTACAGCGCATCTGGTCCAGATGGATTCAATGGAAAGTTTTACAGGGTCACATGGGACATCATCAAGGATGATCTGCTCACGGCAGTCAGAGAGTTCTTGTGTGGAGTCCCAATGCCCAAAGCTTTTTCAAGTACTCTAATCACACTCATCCCAAAAGTACAAACACCAACTTGCTTTACAGAATACAGGCCAATCAGTCTATCCAACTTCACTAACAAAATCTGCTCCAAAATCATCTCTGATAGACTGAAACCTGTAATTAGTAAGTGTATTTCAGAGGAACAATCAGCCTTCATTGAAGGAAGAGAAATCTCTGACAACATACTTATCATGCAAGAGTTGGTCAGATTGTTAGACAAGCCTGGACAAAGCTTAAACACGATTTTAAAATTAGATATGTCCAAAGCTTTCGATAGAGTATCATGGCCAATGTTGAACTCTCTACTCCTTAAATATGGTTTTCATGGTCATCTTGTTTCTGTCATCTTAAGGAATATTAGTTCAGCATGGTTCTCTATCCTGATAAATGGTTCACCTTATGGCTTTTTTAGACCTTCTAGAGGGCTTAAGCAGGGTGATCCTCTTTCCCCAATTCTGTTTAATTTCATTACTGAGCTGCTAAATAGAGGACTCAAACATATGTTTCAATTAGGTTGGATTGATAGATTTAAATTGCCCCTGGGAACCATAAATGTTACTCATCTTTCATATGCTGATGACACTGTCATCTTCATACAGGCAACAAAAAAATCATTATCCAACTTAGTTACTTTTCTTGAGCATTATCAAACTGCTTCGGGTCAGCTAGTAAATTTTAACAAAAGTGCATTTTATGTGGGGAAAAAGACTAGCTCTCTGAGAATAGCAATGATCAAGAACATTACCTCCATGTCTCAGGGTGTTTTTCCTTTCCAATATCTTGGAGTTCCAATTTTTAAAGGCAAAAAACTGAACATTTACTTTCAGCCTTTAATTGAGAAATTAAATGCAAAAATTTTTAAATGGAACAACAAGTGGTTAAATATGGCAGGTAGAATCATTTTAATTAGGCATGTTCTTTCATCTATACCCCAACATGTTTGGTGTGTTATGGCCCCAACTAAGCACATTATAGAAATCATGGAATCCATCTGTGCAAATTTCTTATGGGGATTAAATGACCAAAATGTGCCAAAAAGACACTGGAGAACATGGTCTTCATTATGTTATCCAGTCAATCAAAATGGACTGGGCTTTAGAGACTTTCACACTATCATTGATAGCTTCTCTATAAAACTATATTGGAAGCTTCAGATAGGAGAAACTCTATGGGCAAAATTCATCTGGTCACTCCCTTTTTCCTACAGATCCTCTGATCCCTGGTACAGGGTAAAAGGAATTACTCAGGAAGCTGAGAGTAATACTCGAATCATGGTGGGAAATGGGCAGTCAAATTTCTGGAATTCAAACTGGTTAGGTCTAGGATTTCTATCTGATAAATGGCAAAAACATGACATTTTCCTTCCATCCCTCACCATTGCACAGTTTCAACATGATAAATCGGCTTTACTTGCACAAATGAATGATGGTTTCTCAACTGGTATATTAGTTCAGCTGCACACAAACTGTCTGCTCTTTGACAGGAATGATAAGCTAGTTTGGAAGCCAACAATCACAGGTAAGTTCTCAGTATCTTCTGCATATTCAACTTTGGCTAGAACTAAGGAAGTTTGTCATTCTTTGACCAAGGTATGGAATCCACTACTCCCTCCTAAAATTTCTGTATTTCTATGGAAAATGGTGAACAATTTTGTTCCTACAGATGAAATTCTCAAAAGGATGGGTTTCAACATTGTTTCTAAATGTCATTTCTGTGATAATGAATTATCTTTAACTCACTGTTTTCATGCATGTTCTATAGCCTTGCCATTATGGAAAGAAATGTTTGATATATTAGAACTACCATTTATAGCATTTCCCCATCTATTTGATGCAATTTCCTGGTGCTGGTCTGTTTCCATGTTCTCAAAAGCAAAAAATAATCTATTTCATGTTATCCCCAGTGTGATTATATGGATAGTTTGGATAACTAGAAATAAATTTATTCATGAAGGAACTAGACCATCCATCATAGGCATGAAAAAGCAACTTCATTTTTTCATCACAGCAATCTTTACAATCCACCCCCAAATAATTAAGCCAGACTGTACCAGTGTTGCTGATAGAGGTTTATTTCCCATCAGGAAAGTACCAAAAATAAAAACGATTAGATGCTATAAATGGGAACCCCCTGATGTTGGTTTTAAACTCAACACTGATGCATCTTGCCCACCGCTTAACTATGCATCTGCTGGTTATGTGGTCAGAGATACCGCTGGACAAGTAAAACACCTAGGATCATCAGTTCTCTCAATAACTGGAGATCCCTTGTTTGCTGAGTTACATGCAGTTCTCTGTGGTTTAATCTGGTGTGTGGAAAGATTTGTATTCCCACTAATTGTTGAGTCTGATTCTTTGCAGGTTATCAAAATGATCAAAAAGGAGATGTCTCCTCCATGGAGAATGGAAAGAGAACTCTGGCAGATTCAACAATTGTCAACACACCTACCCATTTCATTCCGACATATTTTCAGAGAGCAAAACACTACAGCGCATGAAATAGCTCAGATCTCTAACACAGTCCTTCTGCACCATCCTCTCCCAAGTTCAATAAGGAAAGCTCTCAGGGGAGATGTCATGCAGCTGCCCAATATCAGAATCCAAAGATCATCTGGAACTATTTAAGTCAAATGGATACACTGATATTTACTCTCATGGATACACATCAATATTACACTCAGATGCCTATAATCATTTTGTATAGGCATTTTTGCTAGATATTAGTAGTCACACTTCTCGCTTCTGTATTGGGAATACTGGCTTGGAATCTGAATACCACAGGGTTGCAGGACACCAAGGGGTAGGTGCTCCAGGGGTGGTATTTCTGGATCACAAGAGGTTTTTCCGATAATCACGAATTGAGAAGTGTACTAGTCTAAACTCTCATTATGCCATTATTGTAACAACTATCTATTTATTTTAATAAAGCTTGGGAAAGCTATAAAAATCCCCCACCTTGGTGGTTTCAGATTAAAAAAAAAAAAAAAATACACCATGTTATTCTCGTTCCACATCCTGCAGTAAACAAATTGGGACATTTCTTTTTTGTGCTTCAAATCTGAAGTAAAACATAACACAACCAATTGGTTTTGAGCCTAATTCTGCAACTGAAAGCCTACGGAGGTAGTAAATTTAGCTATCTATTTTTGAAATCTTTCTGTTATGTTCTTCTTCATCCATCAAATAAGTATGAACTCACAAAATCTGATGGATACATATGGATTCACCAGATGGTATGTTGGAAATTATTAAAATTCGTCTTTTACTCTCTATTTTATTGGTTGTTTGTGATTATGCAAATGTTCAATCTTTTTACAAGGTGACAGTTATAGTAGCTAAGGCATGTATAGGAGACTTATGAGTTAGGGTCTTAAAGAAAATTTTGCATTCAATAAACTCAATTCAGTAGTAGAACACAACTTCTCACTGTTCTTTCAATCTTTCACCAACATAATGTTGGTTTTGTAGGAAAAATATATGCGCCTAGATACACAATAAGAGAAATTTGAAAGGCCATTCACACCCATTTTCTATGTGATGCAAAATATATACAATAATTTACTCACTGTCAGCAGTTTCTAGTATAAAGAAAAGCTTGTACCAGTAGCAGAACACACCTGCTCACTCTTCTTTCAGTCCTCACCACAATGCTTGTTCTCTAGGAAAAATATATGCGCCTACATGCACAATAACACAGTCATAAGAGAGGAAATTCAAAGGGTATTCACACTCATTTTCTATGTAATGTAAAATATAAATAAATAATTTACTCATTCCAGCTTGTACCATCTAGGCTCGTCCAAACTTTTAGACCACAAAGATTTCTTTTTCGATTAAATTAGAAGAAGTTGTTCTCATGTTTTAGCTCACTGCACAAAGTTATAGATTCATAAAGAAAAGAAAAGAAAAGCAACTAAAATTACATATATTGTGGACTATTCAAAGTCAGGTCATTGATGATCAGGAGTTCTTGATGAGGTTGATTAATGTTTGCTGAAAGCCCTTGCTTACTACGATCTATTCTATCGTGTCAAGTTTTAATGCAAAAATAGCAAAATAAAACTAAGTGCGGAATTTTAAATGAGACACGATATGATCACCCAGTTCAGTGCATCGCACCTACGTCTGGAGGGCCGTAGCCCGTGGTAAGAACCCTTCACTAGTTGTAATAAATGTTTCCTAATCTATTACAATCTAATGGCTACTCTAGCAAGCCTATCACACTACCAATTCTTTATGATAGCTGTTACAGTGATTACCTTCTTTTCCACGAAGGTGCGGCAAGGTCTTGAACCACCCGAGCTTAACACACGTCCCTAGTGTTTTGGTTATGGTTGTAAAACCGAGGACTGCGTTGCCTTTGCGCTCAAAAGATTAAACCCTGATTTACAGAAGTTTTGCGGTGTAAAGCGACAAACTGATCACGCAACTGTCGTCCTTCTTTTATAGCTCATCGCCGTGAAAAACCTTCCTTTTGCACGGCTCTTGAATCCTTCCTTCAATAGACTTCTATTCCACATCTAAAACATTGAAGAAAAGGAATCCTTGAATGTCTAAATCTTTAATAAATGGAAATCCCAACTGCACGAATATTCCATTCTGATATCATCTGTAAAACACGTTTTAGACATCAATTAGGACTGTAGTTTCCATAAAAGATCCACGCAATATTTCCTTCCTTCTTTCAAAACCTGCGCTGGAACTCAGAAAATATTCTATCTTTTTCTGCCAACCAAAGTCATGTTGCAACATGACATTCCACAAAGCAGCCAACAAAAACTGGACCTTACAATCTCCCCCTTTGGCAATTTGTGGACCCACTACTGCAAAAGCTTCTACTGAACTCAGAATCCCAGAAAACCAAAAGCTTCTACTTCATGCATCCATTATAAAGAAAAACATGGCAGAAAAAATAGAATCACCAATAAACTACAGTCATCCAAAATCCAACAATATCTCCCCCTGGGGCCATAAAATGCCAAAGGACCCAACAAAAACATCCAAAAATATTCAAACAAGAACGAGAAGGGGAGAGATAACAACAACAACAACAACAACAACAACAAAAATCACTGAGAGTCTTCCTCAGAATCAGATAAGATTTTGCCTCGTTTCCATGCAGGAGTAACTGGAATTCTGAATTTCTTGGCACGGGGCAGTTTCACAAAGCCAGAAGAACGAGCTCTCTTGGAAGAACTGGAGGGAGCAGCAACAGACGGTTCAGAAACAAGCGGAACAGATGATTTAACCCTCTCATTCTCCTTGGCAATAGTAGCCAAAATCCTATCCTTAGTATCCTGAGCTTTCTTCAACAGCTCACTGTGAAGCAATATTTGATCCATGTGCAACTGGATCTCCTTCTCAGCAGCCCTCAACTCAAACTGGTTAGACATAACTACATCTCCAGACATAATCTTCTGATCCCAGGGCAAGTCCAACACAGTTCTGTCCAAGGATTTAGCAGTGAATCCAAATTTGCCAGCTGGTATCATACTATCCAGATCAGCCTCAAATCCTTCAGCAGGTAAAAATGCAGTAATCAGACAAGGATGCAGTAGAGTTTCAGTGCATCTGGAAGAATCAAGAGCTCCAACAATCCTCCTCAAGATATAGGCTCCAAGATCAACATCACACCCTGAGCCAATACCAAATAACAGTTCTGCTTGATCCTGGGTCAAAGTGGTAGTGTTGGTTGTTTGCATCCAGCAATTAATCAGTACTTTGAAGAGCAACCAAAACCTCAGTGTGAGAGTGCTAGTAGGTACATAACCAGAGGGCCAGGAACTAAGTTTGCCAAAAGTTAAAGCTCTGGCCAGCACATTATTGTCTATCTTGTAATCCCTTGGATAGAGCATATCAGAGCCCTCTATTAGCTGGATACCCAATACAGAGTTCAACTTCTCTGGAGTGAGATCTACAATTCTCCCCCTGAAATATAGCTTGCCTGCCCAATCAGTCCCAGCTATCAGAGTGCTCCTTTGAAGATTGCTATAAAATTCCAGCACCATTTCTGGGTCATACCCCTTGAATACAGTGGCTGCTTGAACATAGCCAATTTGCCCTAGAAATGTGTCAAATCCACTCTCAGCACACTTCTTGATATCCAGCACTTTTTCTACAAAAAATCCTCTTGAGCTCAAGAGATCATAGTGCAAGCTAGCTGTTACAGAATAGAACTTCTCAGAGTGAGCTAGGGATAGCAGCTTAGCATTGATCATCTCACCATCTTCAGGAGCATCCACTTCTCCAACCACGTGCTCTAGCTCAACCTCTGGATCCTCCAAATCAACATAATTCTCCATAGCTGGAGCTTTAATATCAACATCTGGATCCTCCAGATTGGCATAGTCTTCCTCATCTGGAGCCTGATAGGGTGGAGTACGTGAAGGTATGTCATGTGCATCATCTAAGTGAATAGGAGAATCTTCCACAGTAAGTTTGATTGGACTGAGTCTTGTGAGAGCAGGATCAGTGGAAACCTTAGATGGACTAACTTCATCCTCAAGCAGAGGCTTGTCATCAGGAACTGGAAGGACTGGTGATTGGAGTTTTCCTGCAGTAGGGCTCTGCTGCTTTCTCCCAGTGACAGGGATAGATGTGGAAGAATTCATCCCAGCTATCCTCCTTGATCTCCTAGAGTAGTGTAGGGTTACAGGAGCATTCTTTGAGTCCATAGCAGTCTTTGAGTCCATAGCAGGAGCTGACCATTTGTCGAACTTCTTTTGATGGTATCTAATATCCACTCTTTGCTTTAAAGACATCAACTTGGCATTAACTAATGAACCACTCAAGGAAAACCTTTTAGCTGTCCTAGGTTTAAGCTTATTCAAACTTCTAAGCTTGGATATGGGGAGAGAAACCTCTGTACGAGACACAGATTGGCTGGAGGGACTATGTGCATCCATCTCAGACTGAGAATCATGCTCCTCATGAGCATTAATAGCTGCTGCAGTTGGCATCTCTGCAGGAATAGAAGAGGGACCCTGGACCTCATCATCATTACCAGTTTCCTGGTCTTCAAGAATGGCAGTCTTGGTTTGGTCCTCAGATTCTACAATCTCTGCTTTCTGTGAAGGACTGGGCAAATCTGGTGTTGCAACATGAGTATCTTCAGTCATAGGAGTATCAGCAGGAAATGTTTTAGGTATCACTGGTTTCCTCAAACTCTTCAGAATATCAGCAATGAAGAGCTCATCCTCCTGGACCTCTTCATCATATGATAAAGGTTCAAAACAGTCCTCGATTGATAGTCCATCAGGTAGACTTAACACTGCCCCAGTACCATTAAATCTAAGGAAATCTGAAGAAGCAACTTGACCTGGATAAAAACCTCCTGGAACTTCATCCAATTTCCCAGTGGCAGTCACTCTAATACCTTCATCCTCACCAGCAGCAATAGGACCTCTAAATTTCTTCAACCATTGGAAAGAGGAGGTATCCCCATCATGAGAGATAGCTTGTGGAACATTGGTAAACCGCTGAGTTATTCTCCCATCATGCCAAATCCTTCCAACAGTCTGCTTGATTCTTCTGGAGAAAACTTTTGTAGGAGGTGCATCAGCAGGGGGAGTAACACAAGGAACTCCTGTATTTAGAGTAGCAGAGGGAAGAACCCCAGGTCCATAGATTGTGTCATGAACAGTTGGAACTTGCTGATCTGGAACCTGTGATGATGAAGTTATAGGGGCCTGTCTTCTGAGCTTGAGTCGCTGACCCAATGTTAAGTGATCCATGGGATCAACAAAGTCTGCAACTCTGGAGCTTATAGACCTGAAGCTGCCATGCTTGCCCTCCTGTGTAACTGAATCATCCAACACAATAGGATCATTGCTGGTGTTGGTGAACACTGACTTCAACTTAGTGTTGGATCTGGTGTGATAAGGCATTTTCCTCACACAGGGAACCTTTGTGTTTGGAGTTCTCCTGGGAGGCTCAGAGTTTCCACCTCTATTTTGTTCACCAGCCATAGAATTTCCTCTTGTAGAGTACCTGTCATTAGAAGAAGATGGCCTCAGGTATGGATTTGTTTTAGGTTCAGGCCTCACAAAAGTTGGTTTATAAAGATCAGAGGTTATAATCACATTAGTCTTAGGTGGTTTTGGCCTCATCTTGCCATTATAAGAACATTTGTCAGGGTTACTCCTAGTCCCCAAAGCACCATGCAGATAGTTATCTAACCCCTTAGCATATTCCCATACTTCTAACTTGTCATAATACTTCTTTAAGCGCACTGCATCTCTAGATCCTGGGGCAGGGATAAAATTTTCTGGAATCACATCCAGTGCAGGGGATGGGGGTGAATCAGGCAAGGGTTTCACAAATCCAACAAGATTAGCCTCGGGCTCAATCAATTCAATACAGGGATCCCATAAACCCTTAGCCCAGCGAGTGTCAAAAACTCCCCCTAAATCCGTCCAATCTTGACTACTGAACCCCAAACTGAATCGGTCACAATCACGGAAATACATAGTAATGCTAGATCGAATAATTCAAATACGAATCACAGAGCTCACAGAAACCCTATTAAAGAACTTAAGAAGCCGGAAGAAACCAACAATTCAGGAGAACCAAGACGGTACCTTAAGAAGAAAGCTGCGGGTTTTGGCTTTTGCAGAAATCCAATGACGAAACCGGTGAGCAATGGAGAGATTCCACGGAGAAATAGAGCAGAGATTTCATGTTGCAATAGGAATGGGGAAGGGTTTCTGCTGGGCGCGAATGAAGAGGAGCAAAACAATTTTTCCGCCTTTTTTACGTGAAACATTTAAGATGGCCCAACAGAAAAATAACACATAAATCTTGTGGGCCCCAGCTGTTCCCTACTAATACACGCGCCATACTTCACTCACACCTTATATCTTCATGTTGCAACACGACATGCAACTTACACCATATTTTTGTATTTTCTGATTTTTATCAAACGTAAATACAGAATTGGAAATAACAACTATTCAAATAGGTAGATTTCAGTTCCTCAGAGATTGCATTCCCCAAGATGCCGTCTTGGGGTATCAAATATAGACTGATTCTCACATAAACCAGCAAGCATACCCAGCTTCACTTGTAGCTCTAGCACATAAAAGAATTCACAAATCAAGCTTATCCCAAATTCAGGTATCTTTAGAGCAATCAACTTGTCCACTAAGAAGTCTTGAACATAATCTTTCTGATGTAGATCCTCAAGTCCTTTAGATTGATCATAGTGATTTAACTGAACAAGATTCTTCTGAATGGCTGAGATCCAGTACACAGCCATAACGGCTTCCTTATAGTTCTTTGGCAGACGATATTGCAGCATGTGATGGCTTGCCAGTTGCATCTGAGCAATGGTCATCCGTGGTACTCCTAGTAGATTCTTTGATTTCAGAGAAATCGCAGTAGTTCCCTCTGTACTTTCCTCATTAGATTTAGTAGGAGTATCTGACTCATTACCAGTTGGATTATACATATCATCTGAGGGATTTTCATCATTACTCTGTAAGAAGATTGAAGTAGTTAGACTGTCAGTCTTAACTCCTGGACAAGAAATTTCACTCTTTCCTGCAAATGGAGATGAAGTTACACCATGAGACCTAGGACTTGGTTCCTTAGTACTCAAGCAGATAGTTGATGGCTCCAGAATATAGCAGTTTTCAGATGATCTTCTCCCTGTGAGCACTCCACCTTGCTTGACAATACAGGAAGATTCATTGAAGTGGACTGTCATATAACTATCACAGAGATGGCTGATGCTTATAAGATTTGCCTTGAGGTCCTCCACTAGCAATACATCATAGAATATAGGACAGTCCTGGATATGTAGCTCTCATTTACCAATAACCTTGCTGATTTTTCCATCTCCAAATTGAACAGTGTCAATCCATGGCAGCAAATTTTTGAGCAGTTCAGGTGAACCAGTCATGTGTCTGGAACATCCACTATCAAAATACCACATGTCCCTGGCATACACACTATAGCAGGTATGAACTACATAACAGTTAAGAGAAGTTTTAGGAACCCATACCTTCTTGGTCAATTTCTTCTGCAGTTCAGGCTCCATGTTGCAACATGAGACAAATTGCTTGCCTCTCATGATATCTCTAAGTAATTTCATGCATCGAGATTCATCATGGCCCTGCATCATACAATAATCACAACATCTAGGAGGAGTTTTTCTTTCTAAAACTTCCTGAGATCCTGTCTTTTCTGAGCCAGGTGCATGGTTGAACTGATTAATTCTGAATTTTCTCTGGCCAGTAGATGCTTGATTTCCAGCAGAAACAAATACTGTCTTCTTCATCTGAGAGTTTGACACCTTGCTGTTGAATCCCAGACCATGCTTATTACCATCAGTCTTTCCCATTACCAGAAGATCATTTAATTTGGCAGTTCCCTTGTTTAGTTTCTGAATGGTTGCTTCAGCTTCCTCAGCCCTAGCAATTACAAATCTCAACTTCTTTCCTAGATTGTCACAGTCAATGGTTCTGGCCTTAGCCTTTTCTTCAACACTCACTGCTCTAGAAGTCATAATTTCCAGCTTCTTGACTAGAATTTCAGAGGCTACTTCAGCATCCTTAGCTCTCTTGGTCATTACCTCAAGCTTTCTGGATTTCTCCACATCATCCATGGGTTTCTTTCCTTCTGACATCTCATTTTTCTTCAACAGATCAGCAAGCAATCCTTCAGCTTTCTCAACTCTTTTAGCCATGGATTTAAGACTTAAGTCAGCTCTTCAACTTCCTGCTGCTCAACTAGTGAATCATTCACTAAGGTGTTGACCTTTACTTTCAGAGACTCCACTTCTTCAGCAAGTTTTAGAGCTTCAGTATCTCCATTTTTTAGACTTTTAATGATTTCCACTGATTTCTCCCATTCCTTATACAGATTATCATATGCATTCTGGATATCAGTGTCTCCTTCTACCTCTTCTGTAGCTGGTCCTGAATCCATAACTCTAACTCCAAAAGACACATGCTTTTCTGGCTGAATCTCATCTTCATCATCACTCAAGGTTTCACCAGTAGTTACAAATGCCTTAGGTTGATTTAGAAAATTTCCACACTGATAGGCAAGATGTCCATAACCACTGCATTCCTTGCATTGTGGTTTTCCAGCATGCTTTGTACCTTCAGGACCTCTAGGTAGGTCATCAACAGTTATGAGTCTGTTCTGAGTGGAATCCCCTCCTTGTACATTTTTAACCAAATTCTGTGAATCTATAGGTTGAGGTCCTTGACCTTGATAAGGCTGAACTCCCTGATTCTGATAGGATTGAACTCCCTGATTCTGAAGGGACTGATTACTCTGGTTCTGAAAAGACTGAGTTCCTTGATTTTGGAAAACTTGATTTCCCTGTCCTTGATTCACTTGACCTTGTCCACCTTGTGATCCTGGAAACCCTCTGGCTTGACCTTGATTTTCCTGACCCTGAGCAGCTTGATTACCTCTTCCTTGATTTCCAGAGAAGCCTCTGCCTTGATCTCCTCTCATGAATCTTCCAAAATTTCTAGCCAGCAAAGCTATTTCATCCGAGCCAAGATTTTCTTCCTCCAGTTTTCCTTTGCCTTTTGATGTTGCAACATGAAAGGACAGTGCCTTTTTGTCCTTATTTCTGTCACTTTGCATCTCAGAGGTTTTCATAAATCCCATTAACTCACCTAGAGTTACTCCATCAAGTTGGGAACTAATTTCCGGATTCATCACTATCCCTGAGAATCTTTCTGGTAGAGATCTCTTCACTTTATCAAGGACTTGATCCTCTGTGTATCTTTCACTAAACTGATGCGCTCTGTGGATTAGGTCCTTCAGTCTGGTACTAAATTCATCCACTGTTTCGTGCTCCATCATTTCCAATCTTTCAAACTCAGACTTGATCATGCCAAGTTTGATCTTCCTAACTGGTCTTGAACCTTCATGCTCCTTTTCAAGTGCTTCCCAGGCTTCTTTGGCAGTGGTACATCCTGAGATTATTCTGAATTGATCATCCTTAACACCATTATACAGAGCACTCAAAACTTTGCTGTTCAGCCTCTTCAGTGCCTTTTCTGCATCAGTCCAGGGAGCAGGTTTAGGGATAGTTCACAAGCAGGATTTGTTGTGGTAGGTGGGTTGTATCCAACTTCAATCATGTTCCATGCATCATCATCAAGTTGGTCAATAAATATACGCATTCGCGTCTTCCAGTCCGGGTAGCCTCCATCAACCAGTAGAGGAGCTCGTGTGATGGATCCTCCTTCTTTGGCCATAGTAAGCAGATCGCTCACTCACCTCGCAAGAGGATTAAAATAGTGATTAAGCTCTGATACCAATTGAAAGCCCTTGCTTACTACGATCTATTCTATCGTGTCAAGTTTTAATGCAAAAATAGCAAAATAAAACTAAGTGCGGAATTTAAATGAGACACGATATGATCACCCAGTTCAGTGCATCGCACCTACGTCTGGGGGGCCGTAGCCCGTGGTAAGAACCCTTCACTAGTTGTAATAAATGTTTCCTAATCTATTACAATCTAATGGCTACTCTAGCAAGCCTATCACACTACCAATTCGTTCTGATAGCTGTTACAGTGATTACCTTATTTTCCACGAAGGTCCGGCAAGGTCTTGAACCACCCGAGCTTAACACACGTCCCTAGTGTTTTGGTTATGGTTGTAAAACCGAGGACTGCGTTGCCTTTGCGCTCAAAAGATTAAACCCTGATTTACAGAAGTTTTGCGGTGTAAAGCGACAAACTGAGCACGCAACTGTCGTCCTTCTTTTATAGCTTATCACCGTGAAAAACCTTCCTTTTGCACGGCTCTTGAATCCTTCCTTCAAAAGACTTCTATTCCATATCTAAAACATTGAAGAAAAGGAATCCTTGAATGTCTAAATCTTTAATAAATGGAAAACCCAACTGCACAAATATTCCATTCTGATATCATCTGTAAAACACGTTTTAGACATCAATTAGGACTGTAGTTTCCATAAAAGATCCACGCAATATTTCCTTCCTTCTTTCAAAACCTGCGCTGGAACTCAGAAAATATTCTATCTTTTTCTGCCAACCAAAGTCATGTTGCAACATGACATTCCACAAAGCAGTCAACAAAAACTGGACCTTACAATTGCTTGAAGAGGCATATTAATTAGGTATAACCTAGTGCTGTGGCAGGTTTATTTAGATGTTAAATCCCTGAATTTAAGAAATGAATAGTGTAACTTTTTGTTCAAAAAAAAGAAAGAAAAGTGAAACATGTATATGCACTTCAAAATATAATGTCACCAACAACCAGAAAGGATAACAAAATATCTTGCCTTGAAATAAACTATTTAGAGAATAAAATATACAAATCTTCATTCATGTCTTTTGCATGCTAGTATCATATAACTATTTGTAGCAACTTTCTAAAAATGTTGCCACTATAGTTTCTGTATACTAAGTCCCTAAAGTACTTGGACTCGGAGTGGAAATTAACTAACAAATACATAAAATCTGGATATTGAATAAATCCGAGCTCTACAAAAGTCCTCCTTCCATCTATTCGCAAAAATATATCAAAAGGAAAAGAGAAGTTCAGTACTAAAAAAGCACACATACTTTCACCATTATTTAAACCCGACATCAGAAACACATAAATGACACACTGAATTTCACACATGAAATAGAAAATTCTTACTTCTTGAATCCATGGTTACAGCTCACGAACAAACAAAAACATCCCAAAAGTGTCAACGTCTATGGTGCAGTTATCAAAATACTAATCTACCACCATCACATAGAATGCAACTCAATGACTCATATTCCCTGAAAAATGCATGATTATGATATTCAACTCAATATATTTCTTTAATATATCATAACATTTACTTTTTATACATCCAATATAATTATTTGAATCGTGATTCATTTAAATCGACTCAACCAAATGTAATATGTCTTCATTACATGACAATTTAGAATTAGTTCAGTTTAGATTAGTTTAATTCAGTTCAGTTCAGATAAGTTCATATCATCTGCACTATAATTTGATGGTATTTAACTCAATTCAGTTCAGATTATATCACCTCAGCGTGTTTTTATATTTAAATAATACAAAAATGTATTTATATTTATTTCAATTCAGTTCAATATATATATAATTATTTCAGTTCAGTTATGTTCAGTTCAGTACAGCAAAAAATAAGCTCTAGTAAACAGGGCCTATGTTTATGAAAAATTGTGGACAAAACTTATATTAAAATTTTGAAGTAATAATTTCTCCCATTGATCAGTGTGTCGGCGGTGAGCGAAATGAACACGGCTCAAATGATCGGTCCAACACAGGCCCAACCCTTACTTGAGGTAGGTGAGGTACTTGCCTTAGGACCCCCAAATTTTGGGGGTTAAAAGGGCCCCATTTTTGTATAATTTGTTACTGTGTATGTGTAAAATTAAAATGTTCATGTTCAGTTATTAGGCCTCTTTGCATTTTCCTTTTTATTTTTCGTGAATGAGACCCTCCTTTTGTCTTTCTATGTAAGTGTGTTTTCTTTTTTTCTTTTTTAAAAAAGAGGGCCCCAACATTGAAAATTCCCAACATTAAAAAATCGAGGGGATCTGAAAAAAGGGTCCCCAATATGTAAATTGTTTACATTTTTCGATCAAATTTATATAATTAATTTTAACATAATATTATGTATTATTTCTCATTCATATTCTGTTTTAATTATGGATTAATACATCCTAATAAATGCATATTAGGTTTTGTATTTTTTTTATAAAAAAATACATCCTAAGATTACCGTGTATAAGAATAATATATTAGAAATATAACTATTTTTTAAACTCCATCTACCCCTTTCATGCAAAATAACTATTCATAAAGTTAAATTTCTTAACTTTGATCTAAAAATTGAATTGATAATTAAACTAAAAAATTATCATATTTGATCTTGTTAGATTTATAACGTCATGTATTTTCAAAATATCAAATTTTAACGGTATATATTTGCACATAATTATCAAACATTTTAATTATTTTAAATACAACTGGGATAAAGTATTTTTTAATTTTAAATATTCCATGTAAGAGTTAAATCAATGGTGAAGTCGAGTGCATGGTTTTTCATTTTTGTTAAAGTCGTAAAAATTATCTATGTTTTAAGTATATATGGGGCCTTATTTTCCTGGTTCACCTCAGGCCTCACAATAGTCAGGACCGGCACTGGTCCAACATATCAACTAGCTAGCTTGCATGATTAATACTTGAGGTTAACTCGAGTCAACTTAATCATCTCACACAAAAAATTGATGAATCCTACATAAATCACAAATCCTACACATACATATGGATTTCCGAATTCCAACGTTTCTCGTGTTAGTCTTCATCGTGATCAAATGTTCTTCAGCCTTCCCCATAGCAAAGCCCGGTTGCCCGGACCGCTGCGGCAACGTAAGCATCCCATATCCGTTCGGCATGAGCGGCGGCTGCTTCATGAACGAGGATTTCTTCATCGAATGCGACAGCGTCACAAACAAACCCTCGATTCCCAACACGGAAATCAGAAGCATATCCATCGAGGGCCAGCTGCGGTTTTCATTCTCGGTCGCCTACGACTGCTACGCTCCGACAACCAACGTCCGGTCCGATTACCTCAGTCCGGTAACTCACTTATCTCCGACCATGACCTTAAACAGCACCGCCAACAAGTTCTCGGCGATCGGTTGCGACACGTACGCCTTGATCAGAAGCGACGGGCAATACCGAGGATGCACAGCCGGATGCATGGCTACGTGTGACTTTAAGGAAGATGTCGCGGTTCTCGGGAACGGGTCTTGTTCCGGTTTCGGTTGTTGCCAGACATCGATTGCAGGCGGGACTTGGATGATGAATACAACGTTGAACAGCTTCAACAATCACAGCCTTGCTCGGCTTTCAATCCTTGCAGCTACGCTTTTGTGGTCGAGGAATCGGCTTTTCGGTTCTCTGTGGATATTCTTAGCAGCGTAAGCAAGAATTCGAGTTTTCCGGCGGTGGCGGATTGGGTGGCGGAATTTAACGTCACGTGCCGAGATGCGCAAAAGGCCAAAGAAACTTATGCTTGCAAAACAGTGAACAGTGAGTGTTATGACCAAGTCGGGGCTAGTGGTTATCGGTGTAAATGCAAGGATGGGTTTGAAGGGAACCCTTACCTACCAATTAGAGGTTGCCATGGTACGTATTCACACTTATCGTTTAATTGTCTCTTTCTGTATCTAGTAACACAAAATTTGACAGTTTTATCATAAATTCACTTGATAGTAACACATTAATTATCAGACAATATCAACAAATTATTAAACAACATCAAATGGTTTTACAAGTAACTATTAGTAAATTTTATACACATTGATGTAACATCGACCCATCATATTTTACCCACTTTGTTTGTTGTTTTGGCCGAGAATTTTGCAAGGTTACATTTGATATATTTCAGACGTCGCTTTGCAGATATAGACGAGTGTGCAAGCTTGACTCACAATTGTGGAAGCAACAGCTTCTGTGTTAATACCATCGGAAGTTATAGATGCATATGTAATCCTGGACACATCTGCGATATCGTATGCACAACATCTGCGATAGATGCATATGTAATTCTGTCTACATACGATATGTACAACATCTGCGATATCGTATGTAGAACTCAATATTAATACCAACACAAACTTACCCAGATATCGTAATGTGTTGGAAATTTACCTTCGACGTCGCTTCTCTGTCCGACTTGAGGTCAAGACCACGATGTCGGAACATCTGTTTTCTGAATATGACATCGTTTGTAGAACTAAATATGGGAACGAACACATACTTAACACGGTATCGTAGCTTTGTGATAAAGTTGTTCGATATCGTTTCCACCTCCGGAAACCGTTTTGTACACGATATCGAAAGCCGTCATACGGTCTCACGACGTCGGAACGAGCAATCAATACCTATATGTTCAAATCATGTATGCGACATCGTTACTGGCTTAAACTTCCCACGACGTCGTAAGTCATGTATAATTTACGGCGGTCTTTAAACCGCCTTAAATGGTTTTGCCATTTACGGCACACCCATTTAAGGTGGTTCATAACTGCCTTAAATATGCACGGGGAACCGCCTTAAATGGTAGTTCCGTGCACTAGTGACAGCTTCTGTGTTAATACCATCGGAAGTTGTAGATGCATATGTAATCCTGGCCACCGTTTGCAAACAATAACTGGCAGAAACGGCACAGATACGTTTTGTGAGCCACCAAGCAAGAAAAACTACTGGCCTATTGTTGCAGTTGTAGGCTCAGTGATTGGGGTGTTAGTTTTAGCAGCTGCAATTTTCACCTACATCAAAGTGATCAAAAAGTGGCAGAAGAAATAGCGGAAAGAGAAGTTCTTCAAGCGAAATGGCGGTCTTTTACTGCAAGGACAGCTATCAAGCAACGAGAAACTCGTTCACAAAACCAAGATTTTCAGTGCTAAGGAGCTGAGCAAGGCAAGTGATGGATTCAATCCCAACAGAGTTCTCGGCGAAGGGGGGCAGGGGACTGTGTACAAAGGAATGCTGACTGATGGAACCATTGTAGCCATCAAGAAATCGAAGAGCGACGACGAAGATCAGCTGCAGCAGTTCATAAATGAGGTAATCATTCTCTCACAGGTCATACACAAGAATGTGGTAAAGCTTTTGGGATGTTTTCAGGAAACCAAAGTGAAAATACAAGTTCGTCTCGAATGGAACACTTTATAGCCTCATCCACAATACCTGAAGCTTGTCTGGAGACTGGACAATTTTTGACCGTAAACTACCATTCTCTTGGACACTTGTTATGAGGGAAAACTCAGCATTTTGAATCTGTAAGAGAAGAAGAAGGAAAAGGAGTAATTGATTCAACCAAAGTATCACTATAGACATATTCAACGAAAGTAAATCTGAATGACCATAGAATGTATGCACAATAATAACCCAGAAACAGTCATCACTCTCTTTTGTACTTCTGGGTAGAAATATTTGTCTGAACAAAATGCACATCTAGCCACTAAGTATATAAAGTCTACCAAAAAGAAAACCAACTATGATTGTATAGGGTGTCATCTAAGAATAAACATTGAAGTGAAAATGTCTTTCATGCATCATAAAGAAAAAGTTCACATTTGATCTAGATTTCAGCTTTCAAAAGTAATTTCTACTATAAACCCAAACGAGTACTACTAGTAAGTGGTAGGTGATTTAGACACAGACCTTCTCATCCATCTCTTTAACCTTCTTCTTTATCGTTTTCAAATTACTCGCCAACGACATCTGATGACTATTAAGACCGTGAATGGTTTGCTTCAGTTCTTTAAGTTTACCCTCGAGCTCTTGAACTTGCGGCATCTCACTTTCCCTCAATTCCTTATACTTTGAGATCTCTTCAGTTAACTGCAAAATAAAATAAAAAAGATAAAAACAATAGATTGTCACACAATTCCAATTACAGTAGTTCTGCACACAGTACATCAAACAGTAGCACTCAAGATACATACTTATCCTCCATGTTTATCCTCTGATCCTCAAGGAAGCTCAACTCATCCACATGCGGTTGCAAAAGGTCTATCTTAGACTGTCTACAAAATAATTAATCTCGGTAAAAACAGTGATACATAAGCAAGTAACTAACATCAAAGCAGCAGGCATTTCAAAAACTAATTCATTTCATTCTATATGAAATGAAATATAGATCCTCCTCTCCCAATGCCCCTTTTCTCTAATCAGCTTATTGATTTCATCGTTAACATCCCTAATCCGGTGCTCACCAAGCCCATCGTTTTGAATCTCGCCGACTTTGCGCCCGATTTCACGCATGATTTCCTGACGCCGCGTCAGCTAAATCCCGGCATTCCGACGCCAAAAACGGTCGCCGCTCTTTCGGTTTTTTTTGCTCCTCCTTCTTCATGGTAATGAACCTGTTGAGCCTGGACTGACCTTTCTCAAAATTTCTCGCCATGGTTGAAAGTGTCCTCTCTGCCTTGAATCTTCTATCTCAATCCTTGCTAATTAATATCTCTTGCTTACCATCAATGCCCTGTGCGTCTTTATATAGATTACATAAACTCCTAAACCATTCATGAAACTGTAATTCTATCAACTTCCTAATCCTTAAAGGAGGATCTAAAATCCTAATTAACTTTGGTTTAATTACCAACAAATATGAATTTTTTTTTAACAAGTATGAATATAAATATTTGTTAGGGTGAATCGCTCTTTTTTGCCAAATTGTTGTAATTTTTACAATAGTTACCATTTCAAAGAATAATATGACGTATTTATTAGAATTATAAATATCAATATATATATATATATATATATATAAATAAGTAATATTTATATTACTATAGTCTATAGTCGGTAACATCGTCGATATCTCATTTTGCGATCTAAAAGTCGGAATATTCAAATGTAAATGCAATCCTAAGTCATGAAAATACTAAGAAAAATGAGACCTTTATAGCCTCATCCACAATACCTGAAGCTTGTCTGGAGACTGGACAATTTTTGACCGTAAACTACCATTCTCTTGGACACTTGTTATGAGGGAAAACTCAGCATTTTGAATCTGTAAGAGAAGAAGAAGGAAAAGGAGTAATTGATTCAACCAAAGTATCACTATAGACATATTCAACGAAAGTAAATCTGAATGACCATAGAATGTATGCACAATAATAACCCAGAAACAGTCATCACTCTCTTTTGTACTTCTGGGTAGAAATATTTGTCTGAACAAAATGCACATCTAGCCACTAAGTATATAAAGTCTACCAAAAAGAAAACCAACTATGATTGTATAGGGTGTCATCTAAGAATAAACATTGAAGTGAAAATGTCTTTCATGCATCATAAAGAAAAAGTTCACATTTGATCTAGATTTCAGCTTTCAAAAGTAATTTCTACTATAAACCCAAACGAGTACTACTAGTAAGTGGTAGGTGATTTAGACACAGACCTTCTCATCCATCTCTTTAACCTTCTTCTTTATCGTTTTCAAATTACTCGCCAACGACATCTGATGACTATTAAGACCGTGAATGGTTTGCTTCAGTTCTTTAAGTTTACCCTCGAGCTCTTGAACTTGCGGCATCTCACTTTCCCTCAATTCCTTATACTTTGAGATCTCTTCAGTTAACTGCAAAATAAAATAAAAAAGATAAAAACAATAGATTGTCACACAATTCCAATTACAGTAGTTCTGCACACAGTACATCAAACAGTAGCACTCAAGATACATACTTATCCTCCATGTTTATCCTCTGATCCTCAAGGAAGCTCAACTCATCCACATGCGGTTGCAAAAGGTCTATCTTAGACTGTCTACAAAATAATTAATCTCGGTAAAAACAGTGATACATAAGCAAGTAGTAACTAACATCAAAGCAGCATGCATTTCAAAAACTAATTCATTTCATTCTATATGATGTATAATTCTAAGCATAGGTACCTGTAGATGCACAAATTGAGCAGAACGCTGAGAAACATCTGAGTGCGTTCGGGATCGGGCGCAATCAGGTCCTTCAGAGTGAGCTCCGAGGGGCATCCCAGAACACCCGCGGACCTTATCGAGCAAGTTGAGGACCCGAACCGAATTCACATGGTGATCCGGGTTCTCGAGCCGGTCCAGGGCCTCAAAATCCATCTGGTCATTGTCCTCCCTGCAAAATTAGCTTGCGATTAAACTCGAACCAGGGCTAGGGTTTCAATTGACAGAAAAAAGAGGGGAAATGAAGAGGTAGTTACTGGAGAGGGTCGACGCTGAGGAGGAGAGCGGTGTAGAGGTTGGAAACGACGTCGTAGTTGGGGCGGAGAAGGTGGGACTGAGAGATGTTGCATATTTCCAACTCGGCGCAAGAGCTGACGATGTCGGCCAACGAGAGTATTGGGAATTCGTACCTTGACATTGTCGCTCTGCTACACACGATAGCCAGGACACTAGAGGAACTGATGAAGACGACGAGTGGATTTTCCCGCCCAAACTCGGGTTGACTATTCTTCTGCCATGTTTAAAGGGATTGCTAATTTGCTAGTATACTCTAAAAGTAAATACTCGTTGCTTTTTTTTTCTTTTTTTTTAAATAAAATTAAACCACCAAGGTGGGGTGTTTTATTAGGCTCCCGGCATAATAAGCTCGAAAATACGACTTGTAATTACAATGAGTTTAAGAAAAATCTTAACAATTAGGATGAAAAAACTTGGAATGACCAAGAAAAATCCTAACTGGTAGGATGAAAATTCTTGAAATGAATAAAGTTTGTCGAGTCTATTGTCTAAAATTCCTAATCGATATCTACTATGCTGATCCATGTTAGCGCAAAAGGCCAAAGAAACTTATGCTTGCAAAACAGTGAACAGTGAGTGTTATGACCAAGTCGGGGCTAGTGGTTATCGGTGTAAATGCAAGGATGGGTTTGAAGGGAACCCTTACCTACCGGTTAGAGGTTGCCATGGTGTTACGGGGTGGACCTTTCAACCACGGTTAACCGCGGCTCTATCTACGGTTAACCGGCTGCAACACCGTAACTCAACGGGCCCGGTGCCCGAGTCCCGCGTCCGTTGCCCCTCCTGACCGGTCTTCGGTCACCTTTTGTCCGATCGGCGTCCCTAGCCCCGCGCTCGTGCCCAGCAGGGACGCCAAGTCGCGTGCCAGCAGCACGTCCGGCGCCCGTGTCCCGTGCGTGTTGTTCCGGTCGCTCGTGTCCAGCGCCCGTGCCTATCGTGTCCGGCGCCCGTGCCCCGTGTGCGTGTCAGACGCCCGTGTCTCAAGCCCCAGTCGGCCGTGTCCCAGACACCAGACGTCCGTGTCCCAGACACCAGTCGTCCGTGTCTCAGACACCAGTCGGCCGAGTCCCAGACACGTGTCCTGTCGGCCGTGTCCCAGACACCAGGACCGTGTCCCAGACACCAGTCGGTCGTGTCCGGATTTTTGTGCTCCGTGTCTTTTCGTTATAGGAAGACATTTTCTCGAGCTATCTTTTGTGTAATAGCTAGGATTTACTTGTACTTCGATAATATGTATTTATCCCGGGTCTTGACGGTGGTGTTGAGTGTTTTGCAAAATACCTCCCGCACCTGTCACATGGGATTTTTCCTGCACAACATATATAGGGAGAAGTGACTGGAACACCTTCCTACCCGTTTTTCGCACTGTAATTGAAAACGAACTTTGTTCGCCAAGCGTTGTGTTGCCTTTCTTGGCCTTTACTTTGCATACTCGAGAGTGTCCATATTCCAGGGAAAACCTCTACGTTGTGTCTAAGGTCCGGGTGATTCCGGCCGAGTGCGACGGACGTAGTGAGTTAGATGGTAGTTGTGGCCTGTCGGCACAACTGAGTGCTCGGGGCAACCGATCAATTAGGTGCCCCGTGACAGTTGGTAACCAGAGCTATAAGAAATCGGGATCGAAGTTTACGGCATGGCTGGTATGGGACGGCCTAGTCGGACGAGATCCAATCAAGAACGGTTGGAGTCTCTTGAGAGAAGGGACGGAGTGGACGTGCTTGTTGAGAAGGCTCAAGCACGATCCGGACGTGAAGCGCTGCGGCGTGAGTTGGACGACCTGAAGCTCCATGTGTGGGCATTTCAGAGATCGTTGGTGAGTTCGCCGTACGACGGCTCTCAAACCGTGGGCTTTAGACCCAGTTTGGAGCCTATGGATCGGGAACCACGGGCGGAACCAAGGAGGAACCGCTGGGCGAAGGGGGAGAACCCGCGCCAAAGGCGACCGTTCGCCAGTACACCGAGTGGGGGAGTCCCCGGCGGTCAGACTGGGTCGGAAGCTGGCCCGAAAATGGGTGACGGAGAGGCGAGGAGCCAATCCAACGAGTGGGACGACCTGATGCTCCATGTGCGGGCACTTCAGAGATCGTTTGTGGGTTTTCCGTACGACGGCTTGCAAACCGTGGGCTTTAGACCCAGTTTGAAGCCTATGGGTCGGGAACCAAGGGTGGAACCGAGGAGGGACCACTGGGCAAAGGGGGACCGCTCCATGTGTGGGTGGAACCCGTGCCAAAGGTGACCGTTCGCCAGAATACCGAGTGGGGGAGTCCCCATTTGTCGGACTGGGTCGGAAGCTGGCCCTAGAATGGGTGATAGAGCGGCGAGGAGCCAATCCAATGGAGGAAGAAGACAAGCGTTCGTGGCCGATTTGTGGGCAGTAGGAATGGGGAACCGATGTCCCAAAGAAGACCAAACGGACGAGTGGGGGACCCGTGCGACGGGAGAACCTGGGCGACCGATAGCCAGGACATCGAGTGGGGGAGTCCCCATCGGTCAGAATGGGTCGGGAGCTGGACTGGACGCCAGAATACCGAGTGGGGGAGTCCTCATTGGTCGGACTGGGTCCGAAGTCGGCCCAAGAGTGGGTGATGGAGCGGCGAGGAGCCAATCCAATGCTGAGAAGAAAATGGTGTTCGTGAGGGGGAACCGTCGTGAGACGGAAGAACCTGGAATGAGGGGGAACCGTCGTGAGACGGAAGAACCTGGAAAAAGGGGGAACCGTCGCGAGACGGAAGAACCTGGAGTGATAGGGGCCAAGGTCCCCGACTGCATCGTCCAGGCGGGCGCGCAGGGTGGAACTACCCTTTCGCTCAATGCTGTACAAAAGGAAAACATCCCGGCCAGACAGGGTCGAACAGGTGACAATGGAGTGCTAATCTCACCAGATGGGGATTCGACTCCACCAAGGAACTTGGTGATTGTGGGCGACACCAAGCGAAGCTGGATGCAAGACATCGAGCCCAATTTCAGGAATCCTACGGCGCCGAGGACGGCGCCAAATCAAGTGGGGGAGTATGTTACGGGGTGGACCTTTCAACCACGGTTAACCGCGGCTCTATCTACGGTTAACCGGCTGCAACACCGTAACTCAACGGGCCCGGTGCCCGAGTCCCGCGTCCGTTGCCCCTCCTGACCGGTCTTCGGTCACCTTTTGTCCGATCGGCGTCCCTAGCCCCGCGCTCGTGCCCAGCAGGGACGCCAAGTCGCGTGCCAGCAGCACGTCCGGCGCCCGTGTCCCGTGCGTGTTGTTCCGGTCGCTCGTGTCCAGCGCCCGTGCCTATCGTGTCCGGCGCCCGTGCCCCGTGTGCGTGTCAGACGCCCGTGTCTCAAGCCCCAGTCGGCCGTGTCCCAGACACCAGACGTCCGTGTCCCAGACACCAGTCGTCCGTGTCTCAGACACCAGTCGGCCGAGTCCCAGACACGTGTCCTGTCGGCCGTGTCCCAGACACCAGGACCGTGTCCCAGACACCAGTCGGTCGTGTCCGGCTTTTTGTGCTCCGTGTCTTTTCGTTATAGGAAGACATTTTCTCGAGTTATCTTTTGTGTAATAGCTAGGATTTACTTGTACTTCGATAATATGTATTTATCCCGGGTCTTGACGGTGGTGTTGAGTGTTTTGCAAAATACCTCCCGCACCTGTCACATGGGATTTTTCCTGCACAACATATATAGGGAGAAGTGACTGGAACACATTCCTACCCGTTTTTCGCACTGTAATTGAAAACGAACTTTGTTCGCCAAGCGTTGTGTTGCCTTTCTTGGCCTTTACTTTGCATACTCGAGAGTGTCCATGTTCCAGGGAAAACCTCTACGTTGCGTCTAAGGTCCGGGTGATTCCGGCCGAGTGCGACGGACGTAGTGAGTTAGATGGTAGTTGTGGCCTGTCGGCACAACTGAGTGCTCGGGGCAACCGATCAATTAGGTGCCCCGTGACACATGGTACGTATTCACACTTATCGTTTAATTGTCTCTTTCTGTATCTAGTAACACAAAATTTGACTGTTTTATCATAAATTCACTTGATAGTAACACATTAATTATCAGACAATATCAACAAATTATTAAACAACATCAAGTGGTTTTACAAGTAACTATTAAGTCCAGATTTTGTTGGCTGCTTTGTGGAAGGTCATGTTGCAACATGACTGTTTTGGGCAGAAAAAGAAAAATTCCAGAAGTTCAGCGCAGGTTTTTAAAGAGGAAAGAGAATATTGTGCGCGTTTAATATGGAATGGATATATTTGTTTCGAGATAATACAGTCCAAATCCATCTCCAATTCAGATTTATTCATGGGATATTGCAGAGATTTAATTGGAAATGAATAAACTTTGTCGAGTCTATAGTCTAAAATTCCTAATCGATATCTACTCTGCTGATCCATGTTAGCGCTCGACAAGCATAACACTTGCCGAACACAAGTTTGCCTCAGCGAGGATAACATTGCAGGGGGTAGTTCGGTAATCGCTAAACCAAGTAAGACGAAAATCCACGTATCCCCTGAATGTGATTGGGAATCATAGACTGTACACTAATGACCAATAGTATAATGCAATATCCAGGGGCTGAACATGGAAGTGAGTTCTCTTTTGAACTGGATGCTTCACTGCCAACCATCCTCATGTTGTATTTTTGGTAGACATGCTTGTAAAACACAAGGCTGTAATCTGTTCAAAATGAAATGTCATAGTATGGGGGTTGTTGGATGAGAATCTGATAGGATAGAAAGTAGAGATAGCACCTATAATACATCTTCGACTAGAAATCATCTTGATATCTAGAACCAATTGTTGAATCTTATCTGTATGACCTGGCTCAAGAACTTTTACATCACCATGAGCTCCATTTTGTAGAAGTAGAACAACAGCTTGTAGCTTCCATCCTGTAGATAAAAGGAAACCCCAGTAAAAGAGCACTAGTAGATAAATCCTTCCCTAATCATTTAATTCTAATATAGGGAAACTCTCTACTATCCAAGGCAACCAGACCCTTGATTTTATTTGGGAGATTTAGTTGTGTAAATTCAGTTCACACTTTAATTAAACTAGCTAGTTTTTGCCAAAAACATGTACCTTTGTTGACACACGCAATATCGAACAGCTCAGTTATTAATTATTTAATTATGTACATTTTTTAATCATGTGTGTTTGAAACTTAATTTATGCATGATTATTTTACGTTATCAATAATTATAATTATCATGTTTTCATTAGGGCTGTAAACGAGTCGAGTCGATCTCGAACAGACCTGTGTTTGAGTTTGTATTGCATGTTCGTGATCGAGTTCGAGCTCGTACGAGTTGAGATATTTTAGTTCGAGTTCGATTCGTCTGACTTTTAGAAAGTTTGAGCTCGATAAAAAATCGAGTTCGAACTCGAACTCGAGCTAGTTCGAGCTCGTTAAAGTATTAATGAATAAAACTTAATTAACTTATATAAAAATTCTATATAAAATTCTATTCGAGCTTCTCGACGAGCCTATCGAGCTGGCTCTTATGAGCTCGAGTTCGAACTCGTATATAAAAGAACGAGTTCGAGTTCGAACTGGTCAAACCGAGTTCGAAAACGAACTTTGACCGAGTTGTTCGCGAGTTGCTCACCAACGGTTCAGTTCATTTACACCCCTAGTTTTCATTGTAAAAGAAAGTACCCACGTGAACTAGCAATATTAACGTCAAGCATCAAGATTAGTGGTGTCAATTCGGGTTGGCGTGTCGAGTTACGTGTTCGGGTTAGATAGATTGGGTTGATACGTGTCAGAATTTTTTTATCGGGTCGGGTCGGGTCAAATTCGTGTCAGCACTGATTGTCAGGTCGGGTCGGGTTAGACTCGTTTGTCAAGTTGAGTCGGATTAAGTAAAACTATATATGGCAAGCGATTTCCCCACGTCGTAAATGGGAATCCCACTCAATCAAAACACATTTATATTCACCTACGACTTCTAACTACTATAGAGTAGATAGTGGGAAGTAGGGATCGAACCACAAGGAGAAGGATCTTGTTTAGTGTTTTAGCAAAGATTGTTAACACACACATATATATTATATAGAAAGCAAGGTAAACAAGGGGGGGTTTTGATGTTGGTTTTGTTACACTACGAAGCAAAACAAATGAAAATCTAAATTATCATGCAATTATCTAACTAAAGATTAACTATCTAAAATGCAAGTCTTGGGTGCATGTGATTTCAACTTTCTACCATGAGTTCTTCCTCAAACTATGACATGTTGCTTTGAGAATGATGATTGTTTATCATGAGAAACTATCTATAATCATAGCTATGAAAGATGAAAGCATCCTCACAACTTTCATTGACAACTTTACTAGATGATAACAACTAGTTCAATTCATCAATATCATTTCAAATTAGATGTTTCTCAAACCTACCCATGCAATTTGATAACAAACTTGACATAGATACAATGCTAATGAATGATCTCAAGAACAAATATAATTGATAACAACATATATTTGATTCCTAATTCACTACCTTTACATAGAAGAAATGGTAGCATTTCAACCATGGAAAAGCAATGTCTAACACATATCCAACACATATCTATAACTAGGAAATCATTCCTAACCATTTCAAGCATCAAATACACATACAAATTATGATCATTCAATAGCAAATCACACATTCATAAGCTACACAAACAAGTTCTCAACCCATAATAGAAGTTTAATCACATGCCCCCAAGATGGGTTTTTAGCCTACTACAATAATCCTAATTAATACAAACATGTTTGTTCATCAAATCAAAGGGAAGGAAAGAGAGAAATTGGATGTTTTTGGATTGGGAGCTCTGTAAAAACCGACCTCTAAACATTGAGGATAAGTTCTATTTATAGTCCAAAATAATTAAAATTAAAGCTAAACAAAATGCAAGTTGCAGGCAGCTTCGCGGGTCGCGCGGGATCCTTCGCGGACCGCGAGCCTGGTTCTCGCGGTTCGCGGCCGAGGATTCGCGCCCCGCGCGCCCGTGTCTCGGCGTAGTCCGCGCCCGTGTCTCGGCGTAGTCCGCGACCGTGTCTCGGCGTGGTCCGCGCCCGTGTCTCGGCGTGGTCCGCGCCCGTGTCTCGGCGTGGTCCGCGCCCGTGTCTCGGCGTGGTCCGCGCCCGTGTCTCGGCGTGGTCCGCGCCCGTGTCTCGGCGTGGTCCGCGCCCGTGTCTCGGCGTGGTCCGCGCGCCTCGGTCTCGGCATGGTCCGCGCGCCTCGGTCTCGGCATGGTCCGCGCGCCTCGGTCTCGGCATGGTCCGCGCGCCTCGGTCTCGGCATGGTCCGCGCGCCTCGGTCTTCGCGGCTCGCGACCGGAGTTTCGCGGCCCGCGCGAAACTTGGCATGGTCAAAACAGCAACACACACCCTCGCGGTTCGCGACCTAGGGTTCGCGGCCCGCGAGAGTGTGCCTTCACGCCACTTCTACGACCGGTTCTTCAATGTATCAAACGCGGTCAGGACGGTCATAGAAGGTCTTCAAATCATTCAAATCCATCGCAAGTGCAATTCAAGATCGAAATGCACGTCTTCAATTTCAAACCACTATGAATGATTCGGTCCAAAAGTCTAATATAATTACACAAAATACTATATAAAACAACTCTCAAATGCTACAAAATAAGAGTATATCTAGGGGCTATCAAAATCCCCCACACTTGAACCTTTCTCGTCCTCGAGAAAGAACGATTAAGATCCAAGTGTATATTCTAAATAATTAAGCACATAACATTTGAGAGCTTACATATTTAAACAAGATAAAAGAAAATGTTTTTTTTTTTTTTTTTTTTTTTTTTTTGCCTCTCATTTTTGCCTGATTCTCTCGTATTTTTGGAACCATCCGGGCATGCCTCTCATTTTTACCTGATCCACTAGTATTTTTGGGACCATCCGGGCTGTTTTTTTTTTTTTTTTTTTTTTTTTTTTTTTTTAAAGAATACAGTAATAAAACTAGCAACAAAATCAGCAACAAAAGTCCTACACCTCTCCCCCACACTTAGTCTAAACATTGCCCTCAATGTTTAAATATATCAATGAAAATCATAGTGTAAGAAAGGGTGTAGCTATATTAGCTTAATCTATGCAATAACCGTCCAGCACAACTAAAGTAGCTATATGGCGGCAAGCCCTATTCAAAAAGTTCAGTATGTAACTAAAGGCGGCAAGCCCTTCAAAATGTACTTAATTCTATTGGCGGCAAGCCTTAAAACACCCAAAAAAATTTGAACAAATTGAGTAGGGTACCGTCAATTGAAGCCTTTGGGAGCTTGAGGGAATAGGGAAGAAGGAAGAGAAAAAAGATAGAAGAAGAAAAGGTGAAGAAATAGTCCCCGTGACCTCGCGAGTCGCGAGCGTCCATTGGCGGGCCGCGAGACTCCGTCGCGGGTCGCGAGCAACCGTCGCGGGCCGCGAACATGGCCCATTTTGTGGCAGGGAATTCCGAGAAAACTCGGCATGGTTCGCGGGTCGCGCGTCCCCCGTCGCGGGCCGCGAGCAAATTCTCGGTCGTGCGCGCGCAAAACCTCGGCATGGTGAAAACTCGGCGCGGTGAAACCTCGGTCTCGCGCGCAAAACGTCGGTCTCGCGCGGAAGACCTCGGCAACCTTCGCGCGGCGCGCGCGATGAAATCGCGCACCGCGCGCAAATCCTCGGCAAACCTCGGCGCGGTCCGCGCGATGAAACCGCGGACCGCGAGCATAATTTCGCGGTCCGCGCGATGAAACCGCGGGCCGCGAAAATGGGCATTTTTGTTCCAGGGATTTTCGAGAAATCCCGGCCTTCCTCGCGGGTCGCGAGACTTCATGCGCGGACCGCGAGACATAGGCGCGATCCGCGAGCTCCCTTTCGCGGCTCGCGAAAATCTTCGGTCGCGGTCCGCGCGATCAATTCGCGGACCGCGAGGAATGGCTTCTTCAGCTTTTCCATTTTTGCTCCATTGCACACCTTATTCTACACAATGAAATATACAAAGAAATATACAAAGAAACTATATAATTTAAAAAATTTTTTTTTTTTTTTTTTACTTTATATAAACACAATAAAAGCTAAATAAAAATAAAACAAGAATCGTTTAGTGGAAATGTTATTTCCAAACGATCAAAATCGATTTATTTAACGTCGTCGACACGACCCAAATGTTATTCATAGAACAAAAGTTTGAAATCCTTCACCTTTAAGAAAAAAGTGAAGGGGGGTTGAGAAAGCATAGGTAGAGGAGTGTAAGGTGAGGTTCTTAAAGGAGTATGGATGGTTGGAAGCATGAATGAGTAAGTTGGCTTCCTACTTGGCTCCTCTAAGATTTCCGAAGTTGGTGATTTTGGTTGAATAGGTGGAGGTAGGGGTGGCAATGGTGATGGTAAGTTCTCAAGTTCGATCACCTCCCTCTCTTCTTCTTTTTGTTCAACAACCAACTCCTCATCCCTTTCAAATTCTTCTTCGTGCAAAGCACTCGGAATAGGTTCTACTTGGGATGGTTCTCCTTCGGAATATTGAGCTTCTAATCTCCTCACCGCTTCCCACATTAAATTCAATTGCCTCTCAAGATTTTCTAAGCGTAAATCATCTTCATAATTCATCGCATCTTGTTCTTGAGGCAATTCAAAAGGTGGGTGAGGTAGATTTTGTTGCTCATAGGGTTGGTTTTCCGGTGGGTATCCAAACCTCGAATTCGAATGACCACTCCATTGCGGCTCATAAGAATCGTAGTAAGGATCATAAACTTGTTGATATTGGAATCCAACTCCCTCCTCATTATAGCACTCATCATGGTACCCTTGGTATGAGGAACCAACGGGCATTTCATGTTGAAAGTGCTCATTTCTCAAATCAAAATTGCAAGACTCGGAAAAATTAGTAAAATTGTATGCATCACGCGAGTTTGCAAAATTATCATCATCCCTTGAATAGTTATAAGGGAGGTTATCCATATGTAAATTAAAATTAAAACTACAAACAAAGATATTGAAATTGTAGTGCAAGGGTTCTAGGGTAATACACACTACAAGGTGTCGTTTACTCCAAGAAACCAAGCAATACACACTTCAAAGAAAACAAAGTAAAGAAAGGATTGAAATTATAGTGCAAGGATTCTAAGGCAATACACACTACAAGGTGTCGTTTACGCAAAGAACTCGAGCAATACACTTTCAAAGAAAAGAAAGAAAACAAAGGAGGTAAACAATAAAATCTAAGATAAAACACAAAACAAGAAATGCCTTCTCCCCGGCAGCGGCGCCATTTTTGGCAAGCGATTTCCCCACGTCGTAAATGGGAATCCCACTCAATCAAAACACATTTATATTCACCTACGACTTCTAACTACTATAGAGTAGATAGTGGGAAGTAGGGATCGAACCACAAGGATAAGGATCTTGTTTAGTGTTTTAGCAAAGATTGTTAACACACACATATATATTATATAGAAAGCAAGGTAAACAAGGGGGGGTTTTGATGTTGGTTTTGTTACACTACGAAGCAAAACAAATGAAAATCTAAATTATCATGCAATTATCTAACTAAAGATTAACTATCTAAAATGCAAGTCTTGGGTGCATGTGATTTCAACTTTCTACCATGAGTTCTTCCTCAAACTATGACATGTTGCTTTGAGAATGATGATTGTTTATCATGAGAAACTATCTATAATCATAGCTATGAAAGATGAAAGCATCCTCACAACTTTCATTGACAACTTTACTAGATGATAACAACTAGTTCAATTCATCAATATCATTTCAAATTAGATGTTTCTCAAACCTACCCATGCAATTTGATAACAAACTTGACATAGATACAATGCTAATGAATGATCTCAAGAACAAATATAATTGATAACAACATATATTTGATTCCTAATTCACTACCTTTACATAGAAGAAATGGTAGCATTTCAACCATGGAAAAGCAATGTCTAACACATATCCAACACATATCTATAACTAGGAAATCATTCCTAACCATTTCAAGCATCAAATACACATACAAATTATGATCATTCAATAGCAAATCACACATTCATAAGCTACACAAACAAGTTCTCAACCCATAATAGAAGTTTAATCACATGCCCCCAAGATGGGTTTTTAGCCTACTACAATAATCCTAATTAATACAAACATGTTTGTTCATCAAATCAAAGGGAAGGAAAGAGAGAAATTGGATGTTTTTGGATTGGGAGCTCTGTAAAAACCGACCTCTAAACATTGAGGATAAGTTCTATTTATAGTCCAAAATAATTAAAATTAAAGCTAAACAAAATGCAAGTTGCAGGCAGCTTCGCGGGTCGCGCGGGATCCTTCGCGGACCGCGAGCCTGGTTCTCGCGGTTCGCGGCCGAGGATTCGCGCCCCGCGCGCCCGTGTCTCGGCGTAGTCCGCGACCGGAGTCTCGCGCCCGCGCGCCCGTGTCTCGGCGTAGTCCGCGACCGTGTCTCGGCGTGGTCCGCGCCCGTGTCTCGGCGTGGTCCGCGCCCGTGTCTCGGCGTGGTCCGCGCCCGTGTCTCGGCGTGGTCCGCGCCCGTGTCTCGGCGTGGTCCGCGCCCGTGTCTCGGCGTGGTCCGCGCCCGTGTCTCGGCGTGGTCCGCGCGCCTCGGTCTCGGCATGGTCCGCGCGCCTCGGTCTTCGCGGCTCGCGACCGGAGTTTCGCGGCCCGCGCGAAACTTGGCATGGTCAAAACAGCAACACACACCCTCGCGGTTCGCGACCTAGGGTTCGCGGCCCGCGAGAGTGTGCCTTCACGCCACTTCTACGACCGGTTCTTCAATGTATCAAACGCGGTCAGGACGGTCATAGAAGGTCTTCAAATCATTCAAATCCATCGCAAGTGCAATTCAAGATCGAAATGCACGTCTTCAATTTCAAACCACTATGAATGATTCGGTCCAAAAGTCTAATATAATTACACAAAATACTATATAAAACAACTCTCAAATGCTACAAAATAAGAGTATATCTAGGGGCTATCAATATATAATCCATAAAACTGACATGGGAAGAACAAAATTTTGATGTTGGATCATTATTATTAGCCGTGTTAATTTAGATCGAGTTGATTTCAAAATTTTAGTTCGGGTAAATATTTCAGTCATTATCACTATTATCTTATTGTTAAAATATATAATAAATTATTAACGAGTTAACTTCATGAAAAAACTAAGGATTGGACCTGCTAATTTGACACTAACTCATATTTTTACATATACTAACTAAAATAAGCATAAAAATTAAATCTTACTTAAATTTTTATGAAGACAAATTCTCAATCGGTCTCACTGAGTAGTCATGTTTAATGCGTAAAAGTTCAATGTTGATATAAGAAATCGATAAGATGAACAATAATACACTAAATGATCACACTTAATATGTAAAAGATCAGTGTTGATATATGAAAGCAAGAAGATCAGCAATAATACACTAAATGACCACACTGAATACGTAAAAGATCATGTTTGAAAATGAGAAGATCAATATTTGTCCTAGTCTCAAATGAGACGAGTCTTAAAAAAAAAACTAAATATAGTTTAATTACTTAACTTCCTATAATTAACAACTAAGCTTCAATAATCAAACATAAAATGTTAGTTGGGTTTGGGTTCGGGTCATCTTCGGGTTCGGGTTTAGGTTCGGTTCGGTTCAAAATTATTTTTCGGGTTGAGATCGGGTCGTGTCGGGTCGAGTTCAACCTAAAAAATTTCGGGTTACAATCGAGTCACGTGTCAGATCAGGTTGAATTGATCGTGTCGGGTTTGTTAGGTTCAGGTCAGAATTGACAGCACTAATCAAGATCATTATAATAAAATTAAGCAGGAAGATTCAAAGGTCAAATGCATTAATTAAAGCTAATGTGGGTTTATTGACGCGGTATGCATCGGTAGATTTGGGCAAAAGACCGAGATATATATAGTATTTGTTCTGACAACATTTCCATAAGGATTGGCTTTTAGTAACTTTCAAGTTGTGTGATGTTGTTATTAATCAAACAACGCCCGTTTAAGTCTACTGGTTGCTAAATCATGCCTGGTTTGACTAGTGGTAATGAACATATATCACTTATTAACTTGATTTGAGTCCCGTTTGACATTATATTCATGTTTTCATGGCAACGAAAATGCACACATTCATCAAGTAAAAACACACAATTTATAGTCTAATGTGAGACTATAATCAATTGAAACCAAAGATAAATGTTGATTTTTTCACTTTCAACCTAATTTTTACATATTGACCATTATTATTCATGTATATATGATTGTTGATCTTCTCACTTTTATATATGATCTTCTCACTTTTAAAATTGATCTTTTACATATTAAACATGATTATTCATTGAGACCATATCTTAATTGAGAATTTGCTCATATATGTATACAGAGGCTCGATATATTATATGTAATATTTATATTTTACATATATGATTAAAGTTTAAAAATAAATAGTGTCAAATAATAAAATATACAGACTGTGATACATAAGGCACTAGTCAAGTTTTCATTAGTTTAATTTCAATAGTCTGATATTAAAAATTCATGTAATTTTGTACTTTTATCTAATATTTAAAATTTAATAACATAATTTTCATCTATGCATGAGCGGAAGCTAATCCCAGCTCCACCGGGATTTTGTGGGCATTCCCACCTCCAACAGGAAGACAACAGCTGGCATTCCTCATTAGTCATTCATTCCCCCATTTTCTCCTCACTTCTAAACTTCCCAAGTTCTTCCCAAAAATTAGTAGCATTGATCATACGCATTTTCCCCAGATGGGTTCGGGAATACCAAAGCTCCCATATCAGTCCAGGGTTTTCGATCCAACCGGCGAGGAGTTGATCGCTCATTACCTGAAAAACCATATCCTCCCGCGACCGTATCTCGAATCCGGCACCATCCAGGAGGAGGACACGGTGTTCGGCGAGGACACATTGATCCGTGGGATAAATTCTGCAACCCTCGCGAGCCGTATCCATGGCACGACGCCGTCGATCCCACCTCCACTCCGTCCATGTTCCTCTTCACCCGGAACTCCAATGTCGGAAACACCAGCAAATCGAGCAAAATTCAGAAGCACCGCCGCGCCGGAAACGGAACCTGGCGCGGGACCAGTTCGAATTTGAAAGTCACCTCCTCCGCCGATGATAAAACCGTCGTGGGTCCGTACAAGATTCTGTCATTCTGGTCTCTGAACGGAGAAGAAACCAAAGGGCAGTGGAATATGTATGAATACGGTATCAACCCGGAGGCCTTCCCGGAGATCCGAAATGTGCGGGGTTGGTAGAATCAGGTGGTTTGTCGGATAAAGAGGGACGATACCAAATCCAACATCGGCGGGAAGGTCACCAAAAGGAAATCGCCATCATCATCCAAGCCGGTGCCGATTCCCAACAAAAGACGGCGAACTGGCTCCAGTGAGGAGAAATTGGTTGTGCAATCTGTGAGGTCGGAGCCGGTTGTGGCTGTGGAATCTGTGAGCTCGGAGCCGGTGGCCGATCAGGTCTATTACGGGGAAGTGCCAGATTCTGAAGATCTCGGCCTCGATATGTATGATTTATTTCAAGGCGTTGAAGTTGAATATTGTTTAAATTGATCCACTTATTTGGATCTTTTGTATGTGTACTGTAAAAACATTTGTTGTTAATAAATAGACGATTCCTCTTATTTCTTGTTGGTTCTCTATTATTTTTTCAGAAAATTACAACAAGGCAATTCATTTATGTGTTAATGGTTGATGGATATTGATACACTACTTTCAGATACAAACCTAGTCTAACTTCAGATAATTTACCAAGTAGATTACAGTTTTTCAATGAAATCAGACAAATCCATCTCAATTCTCTTGAAAAATTAGTGCATTTTGTATTGTAAACTCAATCTGAATGCATTGTAGCAACATAATGAACAGATATTACTGAATTGACCATTTGACATTATATTTTGGTTTTTATGGACATGAGCACCAAAAGGAGTAAACACACATTCAAGAAGAAAAAACACACACATAAATATTAGCTGGATAATTAAATTGGAGAGTTAACAATATACATCCCTGCAAAAGACCCTCTACTATATATATATATATATATGAAAGATAATAAAAGGAATCTCAGAATCTAAATGGGACATTTCAAGATGAGAAAAGTGTGTAGAATTTTAGGGAATATCTGGAAATTGACATAGCAAACCAGTAATACCACTACATAATTGTTTCACACACAAACTTCCTTATACATGTCCGCGACTCAAATCCGTCCCAAGAGAGCTGCCTCCCCGCATCATTAGAGCCAAAAATCCCCATGGAATGACTTAGCAGGCATAATCAACTCCAAAATTATGCATCCTTCATCTAGAACTCCTTCCATGGCTAATTTGATCCCCGGTGGCATTGATATCGTTTGAGTATTCAAGAAACTGCAGCATAACCAATTGCCAGCATATATTAGCAGAACGAATAAATAAAATTTACCGGCAGTTATGTAAGGATAGAATGTAAATGGAGGTGGGAACAAGTGTACCTTCTCTGTTAAAGCTTCACATAGACGGCCTAATTCATGTACCTTAGCTGCTCCTGACTCCTTCACTTTGTTTATTTCTGTATTTATATTATCTGCCTGGTAATGCAGAAGAAGGCTTAAAACCAGTACCCAACAATTGCACAAGTACCATCAACACAAGCATCAGCATAACTTGTACCTCAGTGACCACAGCTTCCACCTGCTTTTGTCTTGCTTCGAGACCTCTTCTCTTTGCTTCCACTTCCTCAACAAATATTTATTTTAAAATTAAAAAAATAATAAATGTCAAATGGATTGATTCTATTGGATGGTCAATTACGTAAAAAGAGGCAACCGCTCCCTAAATAAGGAGCAACTCCTTATTAAGGAGTGGTTCTTAAATCTCCACAATGGACATTATCTTTTAAGAAGTGCTTCTTAATAAGAAAAGTGAGTTTAAAGAGCACCATTGTGGATGCTATAAGTTATCATAAACTATGCTTTACACATATAACATACCGATTTAAAGGCACTACAAAAGATAACAGCATCATGCAAAATATAATAGAGACTACATTTCCAAATTATTAATCCATATCTGAAGGTGTCTGACAAAAACAGCAACATAACAATGGAAACAAAGTGAAGCCATTAGAAATAAAAAACCTGATCTTGTGTAGCCTTCATCAGAGCCAGTTGTTTGGACAGCTTTGTTGAGGCCTGGGGACAAGAAACAATATAGAAATTATAAGATTTAGTGCAATAAATGTATTCTCTGTGAAATGAAGCCACAAGCATGCTGCTAAAGGAACTGAAGAGATTTCCAAGTGTAGTGATTGAAACTGCTGTTTAATCATTTCAATGTTTTCAATCCACCACAGTAAGTACTGTTGGACAGTTTGTGTGTGAAAATCCTTTTTCATCCACCACAGTAAGTACTGTTGGACAGTTTGTGTGTGAAAATCCTTTTTCAATCCACCACAGTAAGTACTTTTGGGATGTTTTCAGGAAACCAAAGTGAAAATACAAGTTCGTCTCGAATGGAACACTTTATAGCCTCATCCACAATACCTGAAGCTTGTCTGGAGACTGGACAATTTTTGACCGTAAACTACCATTCTCTTGGACACTTGTTATGAGGGAAAACTCAGCATTTTGAATCTGTAAGAGAAGAAGAAGGAAAAGGAGTAATTGATTCAACCAAAGTATCACTATAGACATATTCAACGAAAGTAAATCTGAATGACCATAGAATGTATGCACAATAATAACCCAGAAACAGTCATCACTCTCTTTTGTACTTCTGGGTAGAAATATTTGTCTGAACAAAATGCACATCTAGCCACTAAGTATATAAAGTCTACCAAAAAGAAAACCAACTATGATTGTATAGGGTGTCATCTAAGAATAAACATTGAAGTGAAAATGTCTTTCATGCATCATAAAGAAAAAGTTCACATTTGATCTAGATTTCAGCTTTCAAAAGTAATTTCTACTATAAACCCAAACGAGTACTACTAGTAAGTGGTAGGTGATTTAGACACAGACCTTCTCATCCATCTCTTTAACCTTCTTCTTTATCGTTTTCAAATTACTCGCCAACGACATCTGATGACTATTAAGACCGTGAATGGTTTGCTTCAGTTCTTTAAGTTTACCCTCGAGCTCTTGAACTTGCGGCATCTCACTTTCCCTCAATTCCTTATACTTTGAGATCTCTTCAGTTAACTGCAAAATAAAATAAAAAAGATAAAAACAATAGATTGTCACACAATTCCAATTACAGTAGTTCTGCACACAGTACATCAAACAGTAGCACTCAAGATACATACTTATCCTCCATGTTTATCCTCTGATCCTCAAGGAAGCTCAACTCATCCACATGCGGTTGCAAAAGGTCTATCTTAGACTGTCTACAAAATAATTAATCTCGGTAAAAACAGTGATACATAAGCAAGTAACTAACATCAAAGCAGCAGGCATTTCAAAAACTAATTCATTTCATTCTATATGATGTATAAATCTAAGCATAGGTACCTGTAGATGCAAAAATTGAGCAGAACGCTGAGAAACATCTGAGTGCGTTCGGGATCGGGCGCAATCAGGTCCTTCAGAGTGAGCTCCGAGGGGCATCCCAGAACACCCGCGGACCTTATCGAGCAAGTTGAGGACCCGAACCGAATTCACATGGTGATCCGGGTTCTCGAGCCGGTCCAGGGCCTCAAAATCCATCTGGTCATTGTCCTCCCTGCAAAATTAGCTCGCGATTAAACTCGAACCAGGGCTAGGGTTTCAATTGACAGAAAAAAGAGGGGAAATGAAGAGGTAGTTACTGGAGAGGGTCGACGCTGAGGAGGAGAGCGGTGTAGAGGTTGGAAACGACGTCGTAGTTGGGGCGGAGAAGATGGGACTGAGAGATGTTGCATATTTCCAACTCGGCGCAAGAGCTGACGATGTCGGCCAGCGAGAGTATTGGGAATTCGTACCTTGACATTGTCGCTCTGCTACACACGATAGCCAGGACACTAGAGGAACTGATGAAGACGACGAGTGGATTTTCCCGCCCAAACTCGGGTTGACTATTCTTCTGCCATGTTTAAAGGGATTGCTAATTTGCTAGTATACTCTAAAAGTAAATACTCGTTGCTTTTTTTTTCTTTTTTTTTAAATAAAATTAAACCACCAAGGTGGGGTGTTTTATTAGGCTCCCGGCATAATAAGCTCGAAAATACGACTTGTAATTACAATGAGTTCAAGAAAAATCCTAACAATTAGGATGAAAAAACTTGGAATAACCAAGAAAAATCCTAACTGGTAGGATGAAAATTCTTGAAATGAATAAAGTTTGTCGAGTCTATTGTCTAAAGTTCCTAATCGATATCTACTATGCTGATCCATGTTAGCGCTCGACAAGCATAACACTTGCCGAACACAAGTTTGCCTCAGTGAGGATAACATTGCAGGGGGTAGTTCGATAATCGCTAAACCAAGTAAGACGAAAATTCACTTATCCCCTGAATGTGATTGGGAATCTTAGACTATACACTAATGACCAATAGTATAATGCAATATCCATGGGCTGAACATGGAAGTGAGTTCTCCTTGAACTGGATGCTTCACTGCCAACCATCCTCATGTTGTATTTTTGGTAGACATGCTTGTAAAACACAAGGCTGTAATCTGTTCAAAATGAAATGTCATAGTATGGGGGTTGTTGGATGAGAATCTGATAGGATAGAAAGTAGAGATAGCACCTATAATACATCTTCGACTAGTAGATAAATCCTTCCCTAATCATCTAATTCTAATATAGGGAAACTCTCTACTATCCAAGGCAACCAGACCCTTTATTTTATTTGGGAGATTTAGTTGTGTAAATTCAGTTCACACTTTAATTAAACTAGCTAGTTTTTGCCAATTCCATGTACCTTTGTTGACACACGCAATATCGAACAGCTCAGTTATTAATTATTTAATTATGTACATTTTTTAATCATGTGTGTTTGAAACTTAATTTATGCATGATTATTTTATGTTATCAATAATTATAATTATCATGTTTTCATTAGGGCTGTAAACGAGTCGAGTCGATCTCGAACAGACCTGTGTTTGAGTTTGTATTGCATGTTCGTGATCGAGTTCGAGCTCGTACGAGTTGAGATATTTTAGTTCGAGTTCGATTCGTCTAACTTTTAGAAAGTTTGAGCTCGATAAAAAATCGAGTTCGAACTCGAACTCGAGCTAGTTCGAGCTCGTTAAAGCATTAATGAATAAAACTTAATTAACTTATATAAAAATTCTATATAAAATTCTATTCGAGTTTCTCGACGAGCCTATTGAGCTGGCTCTTATGAGCTCGAGTTCGAACTCGTATATAAAAGAACGAGTTCGAGTTCGAGTTCGAACTGGTCAAACCGAGTTCGAAAACAAACTTTGACCAAGTTGTTCGCGAGTTGCTCACGAACGGTTCAGTTCATTTACACCCCTAGTTTTCATTGTACAAGAAAGTACCCACGTGAACTAGCAATATTAACGTCAAGCATCAAGATTAGTGGTGTCAATTCGGGTTGGCGTGTCGAGTTACGTGTTTGGGTTAGATAGATTGGGTTGATACGTGTCCGCATTTTTTTATCGGGTCGGGTCGGGTCAAATTCGTGTCAGCATTGATTGTCAGGTCGGGTCGGGTTAGACTCGTTTGTCAAGTTGAGTCGGATTAAGTAAAACTATATATAATCCATAAAACTGACATGGGAAGAACAAAATTTTGATGTTGGATCATTATTATTAGCCGTGTTAATTTAGATCGAGTTGATTTCAAGATTTTAGTTCGGGTAAATATTTCAGTCATTATCACTATTATCTTATTGTTAAAATATATAATAAATTATTAACGAGTTAACTTCATGAAAAAACTAAGGATTGGACCTGCTAATTTGACACTAACTCATATTTTTACATATACTAACTAAAATAAGTATAAAAATTAAATCTTACTTAAATTTTTATGAAGACAAATTCTCAATCGGTCTCACTGAGTAGCCATGTTTAATGCGTAAAAGTTCAGTGTTGATATAAGAAAGCGATAAGATGAACAATAATATACTAAATGATCACACTTAATATGTAAAAGATCAGTGCTGATATATGAAAGCAAGAAGATCAGCAATAGTACACTAAATGACCACACTGAATACGTAAAAGATCATGTTTGAAAATGATATCAATATTTGTCCTAGTCTCAAATGAGACGAGTCTTAAAAAAAAAACTAAATATAGTTTAATTACTTAACTTCCTATAATTAACAACTAATCTTTAATAATCAAACATAAAATCTTAGTTGGGTTTAGGTTGGGGTCATCTTCGGGTTCGGGTTTAGGTTCGGTTCGGTTCGGTTCGGTTCAAAATTATTTTTCGGGTTGAGATCGGGTCGTGTCGGGTCGAGTTCAACCTAAAAAATTTCGAGTTACAATCGAGCACGTGTCAGATCGGGTTGAATTGATCGTGTCGGGTTTGTTAGGTTCAGGTCAGGATTGACAGCACTAATCAAGATCATTATAATTAAATTAAGCAAGAAGATTCAAAGGTCAAATGCATTAATTAAAGCTAATGTGGGTTTATTGACGCGGTATGCATCGGTAGATTTGGGCAAAAGACCGAGCTATATATAGTATTTGTTCTGACAACATTTCCATAAGGATTGGCTTTTAGTAACTTTCAAGTTGTGTGATGTTGTTGTTATTAATCAAACAACGCCCGTTTAAGTCTACTGGTTGCTAAATCATGCCTGGTTTGACTAGTGGTAATGAACATATATCACTTATTAACTTGATTTGAGTCCCGTTTGACATTATATTCATGTTTTCATGGCAACGAAAATGCACACATTCATCAAGTAAAAACACACAATTTATAGTCTAATGTGAGACTATTATCAATTGAAACCAAAGATAAATGTTGATTTTTTCACTTTCAACCTAATTTTTACATATTGACCATTATTATTCATGTATATATGATTGTTGATCTTCTCACTTTTATGTATGATTTTCTCACTTTTAAAATTGATCTTTTACATATTAAACATGATTATTCATTGAGACCATATCTTAATTGAGAATTTGCTCATATATGTATACAGAGGCTCGATATATTATATGTAATATTTATATTTTACATATATGATTAAAGTTTAAAAATAAATAGTTTCAAATAATAAAATATACAGACTGTGATACATAAGACACTAGTCAAGTTTTCATTAGTTTAATTTCAATAGTCTAATATTAAAAATTCATGTAATTTTGTACTTTTATCTAATATTTAAAATTTAATAACATAATTTTCATCTGGAACCGTTCTAACAAATCTTTAAAAAAATATATTTAAGATTAATAATTAAATATATCAAAAAAAGAAAACTGAACCTCTCAAATTAAATAAAAATAAAAATAAAATGAATTAATGAAAGGACAAATAAAATAACTAAATGGACAATGATGACATAAAACCAATATAAGTTGTATTTTTAAAGGGAAGTATATGAAAGTAAAAATAAAAATTGTTAAGAAATGTATCAAATTAAAATGATTGATAAAAGTTTTTGCAAAAAACTCAAATAATGATTTTAAAGGGAAATATATAAAATAAAATGATTAGGAGAATGAGTCAATGCGACCGTTAAGCCAATATAATCCTAGAGTAATATGTAATAGTTATTGGGTTGTTTCTTAGTTTCTCCCCTCTGATTTCCTTTTTTAAAAAATCCAACGTGTCAAAAACGACGTCGGTTTAGATGTTTGTAATTGCTCGTTCTATTTTGTCCGATCTTCTCCTGTTCTTGCTCCTCTCAACTCTGACAATCTCCTCTTCTTCTCTTGTTTTTCGAATTGCAATCCTAATCCCCAATCCTTCATTGATTTTCAATTGGATTTCAATTGCTTGGCCAAATCAATGAAGCAATTGTATTCGAATTGAAAAACAAAAGGAAGGCTGGTAGTATGAGGATTCAGCTCTATATAATTCAGTTCTATATAATTCAGGTTTCCGGTCCGGCGAGGTTTTGTGAGCATCTGGCCTATAGCGTGACTTTGAGGCATCGCGGCATCAACTTTGAGGCACCAGCGGAGCGGCTGATTAAGGTATGTTCAGGTTGCGTTGAATTCCGTCCACGGCGGTCAGGGTCGTTATTTCGGTGGCACCTTCTGCATATAATGTTGTACTTGAACGCTCGAGTTTCATCTGATTCTTTTAAATGCGCGTGTTATCTTTGAGATGAATACTCCCTCAATGGTATCTTTCGAATCTCCGTAGGTTTCGGTTGTCTTTTGATCGGTGACGTGTTGTTTTGTAAAATGTCGTATGCTTGCAGCTGAATCAGTTTCAATTTGTGTTCCCTATCATTTATTCCCTATGGATTAATAGCTTGATCGTTTATACATAATATTCTTCTGTATATGGATTAATTGTTATTTTACTTGTAAATCTTTCAAGCCTCACTGGATATTTATTATAAAAAGTTAGGATCATTGCATTGGTTTCCACTTATTGCTCGTGAACATTCAACTTCCACTTGAGCCTAATGTGGTTATAGTCCTAGAAGAGATGATGGTTAGTTTCATGCTTTCTATTTTCAATTCAGGAATTTTCTTTGGGAGCCAAGTAGAAGTTTAAGTATGCCTTCTATTCAAAGAGCTTTGCCTCCTGAGCTTGCTGAAAATACCATCCGAGTTAGTACAATTTGTCTCTCTTCTTAATTTTGTTCAATTAAGTAGCCGTATTCATTGGTTTGTCGGTTCAACTTTAGCTGATTCAACATTATTAATAACTGAATCTCTTGTTCTATTTGACTGATGCGGCTGTTTCGAGAATGCTTGCGAAGAGCTAAATACATTGGCCACAAGGTTTGGTCTTTGTTCTACTTTTTCTATTCTATGTATACTTAAACATGGTTCTGCTTTTCTGAAACCCTGCACGTGTAGCTTCATTCCTTAGAACAAGAAAAGAAAATTTATTAACTTGTTGTCATTTGTAGCGTCATTGATGAGGAAATACATTTTTACATTAGTATGTTCGAAAAGTGTATCAGAAACATAAGTGTCTTTTAAAAAAGGAAAATTATTGTAAAGTTGTCATTCTTTCTTGAAAGGTCTCAGGTGTCCTGGCTATAGGCATCATAAGTGGCTGTTTATGAATCATTGCACATCAACTTTCCTTTTTTGTCATCCTAAACGTTCATGGGTCTTGTACCTGAAATACTTCCATTGTTGCTATTGAGTCGGTAGTTTTGTGTAAAACTGTGACTCTGTCTTGCCTAAAGTAGATATACCATGCTGTACTCATTGAGATTAAGCTTCCATTAATGGTTCTGATAATGGTATTGTGTGTTGCACTCGTTGAATTTCGTCACTTCAAGAAGCTGTGATGGAGCAGAGTGCAATGATTGATGGGGTAAGGCCAAATTACTTGATGTTTCTCAGCATCTTTCGCTGACGCAGAGCTTGAATCACATTAGCTTAGAACATTTATTAATAAAAAAATGATTCTTTTTTCCTAGAATTTCGTAACATTTTACTGAATTTTCTTACATGTACCCATAACAATTGATATTTGCACTAAAATGTGTTCCGGTTGATGAAGGAAAATATGATTCTTAAAGGCCAGTTGAGGTCCGCTGGTAATAGCTGCAACTTTGACATCGGATCCCACCAGAGGTGCAGTTTTTTCAGTAGCATTCTGCACATTATGCTTTCCAAGTACTGGTTTCCTTGGCTTCTCCAGGTGACAAGATAATCATGCACAAGATGAACATGGAACTGAAGTTGTTATTTTCTAGGAGGGAACAGGAATTGGGCTGCTACTATATAAGAATTAGCCAGAGAGGTCCATGCTGCACCTGGTGAATTTGAGGATGTGGTTTTGGAAATATTGGAAGTACAGGATCAGCCTTGTAGGGAGAGAACGACCTTGTAAGTTATATTTTTGACACTGCAATAAGATGCATTGATTCATAATTGTCTGTATGTTCATGAGAAATTTATTCACATGATAACATATGTTCTAATTGCTGATTGCACAATTAATATTTTTGGGTCCTCTTCACTGAAAGAAACTTTGTAGTTTTGTTGACTGTAAAGGTTTCATTGTTTAATGTGTCCGGGCCTTTGGTAACTGCATTAGGGGGAGTCACGCAGTCTTAGGATGACACCTCTTTATGCATTCTTGATTTTTCTGTATTTATTTGTACTCTTCAGATATGTGTAGTAGATGAATATCTATTGTTTATTCTGAAATCACTTCAAGGATGCTCATTTATCATACTATAGTACTTCAAAGCTCTTTTGCATAGAACTGGATTTCCATCAATGAAAGGAATGCATTTGTACATTTAAATGCAGCCAATTTTACCCTATACCATATGCAGTCTATTATCAATGGAAAACTTACAATTGATCACTGTCTAGGTTCCTTTACCTGAAAAGCCATATGATAATGCTGAAGATCTAAAAAGATGGAATGGAAGCTCAGAAAAGGAAAGAAAATCAACCTAGAGATTCATTCCCTACGATGTGACACAGAGCTGAACTTTTCTATAAGATCTGATTTTCATATGTTTAATGTTTCTGACAGGGAAATCAATGATTCTTGCTATCACTTAACCAAAACTACATAATTTTGTGTAATGTTTGTTGGACTATTAAAAGGGATAATCATGATAAATAACAGAGCATGTAAGCAGGGAGTAAGTGTCAGTTCTATAGTTGGCTGTAAAGTTTAATTATTATTTATGTTCTGATTTGTCCAGTTTAAGTACTATGAAATCAATTAAGCTCTAATGTTTGTCGTGGACTTCTTGAGTTTGCTGAAGGACGGCCACTGGGGAAGTCTGGCCTGTATTGGCTGAAGATACATTTGAAAATCTGTATGGAGGCAGTGTCAAAAAGTTTTCTCATGATCAACGCCAGGCTTTTGTGGAAGATCACCTCAATGGAGTGTTGGACTCAGTAGATAATCTTCTCAATGGAAATCAGTGGTGGTTGAAAGCTTAAGATCCTTTTCAGTGTTTAGCAGCATGCATTAGGATTATCTGCTGAAGAGCTCATCACCATATACCGTTACTCCCACTTGCCGATCCACAAGGCTTTGGTATTGTAGCCTCTAATTGTGTCCCAAGTTTATCTTTGAAATTGATATGCCGATCCACAAGGCTTTGGTATTGTAGCCTCTACGTGTGTTGTTTCCTCATTTTTTTCTCTTTGAATATATGACTTGATTATTTTGCAGAAACTATTGGAAGCTGATGAGTTCTACCGGATCAGAATAACGACCAATGTATTGACCCACAGTCTTTTGCCCCTGCCCTCTGACAGGTAATACAAACACTATACATTTGTTCTTTAATTCTTTAATTGCCTAATTAACATCTTGGAAATCGCCAGATATCGACGTGGCAAAGCAGAGGAGGCCTTCCGACAGTAATTTAAGTGACTGCTTCCATCATTGGAGTTCAGCAGAAAGGTCCATTTTTTGGGTGATTATTCTATTAAAACTGCAATCTTAAAGTAATTATGTTATTCATCCTTTTGTGATTTTATTTTTTGCTTATTGTTACTGTAGAAATGACTTAGTTAGAGGAGCTGTAGACTCCGAGGACACTCTTGCAGATATATTTTGCATTCCAGAATTGTGACATTTTGCAATTGTAGGCTTGTAAAAGGCTGTCATCCTCGTCTTTGGGTTGATATTCTTGGATGGCCTTTGTTTTAGCGGCAGACCTTGTATGTTAGTGCATATATGTATGTTTGAGCTTATAAAAGTCAGCTAATATTGCTTCAATGTTACTCGTCTCCAGTGATTTTTTTAAGGGAAAACAAATGAAAACATTCCCCACTACCTGAACATGAACATGCATGTTTACTTCATTGGAATGGGTTTTTTATTATTAAAATTGATATTTTCAGGAATTGTAATCACAGACTTTGCTTTCTTGTAGAATGATCTCATCGTGGTCTCCCTTCTCTCCACTTCGTCCGCCTTGCCTCTGTAAAGGTATATTTCACTATCTTTTCACTTCTATCATTCTAAATATTTTTAATAATTGATTCTTTTTCATCCTACTAAGAAAATTAGAAAATTTTGTCAGCAAATACCGTCTTGTTGGCTTCATGAAAAAATCAAGATTGGTTTTGTATTTATCTTGTTTGCCGGTATCAATGGCGATTCAAAATCTAAATTATCAAACTTGCAACTGAGTCAAACACAAGAGAATGCATAGGCCAAACCACCAAAATGTGAACTCCTCAAACATAGTGACCAAACCATGGATAATTACTTTGTTCTGATTATGATTCCATCCTCAGTCGGTTTTACTGTGCTGTTGTGTTCTTGCCTTTGATTGATATATCTTGGCAAATGAGAAAAGGTTCACTTCCTTGTAAATGTGTTTTACAAGCGATAGGCAGTACCGGTTAGATTGGAGTCAATGAAGAATGGTTTTAGTATATTGAACAAGTGGATTTAGATATAATGGTGGTATTGCAGTGAGTACTTTGAAGCCAAAGTTCAAGACTTTTACTACTACCAAAATTGGTGATGCAAGAATTTGAGCTTTCATTGTTTGTGTTTTGATCTGAACTTGTTTTCTGTATGTATACAAACGTATATGGATATTGATAATTCTTGTCTAGATTTTCCGTGGTGCTACTCATGCCCTGTGAAAAATCCACAATTTTGGTGCTGTTTGATGTTCATGTTCCTTACTATTGTCTTAGAAGTTATAGTTAACGGCTATTGAAAGACTAAACATTCCTCCTAAACAACAAGAGATAGAAACTTTACCGAAATAAAAAGTTTATTCAAGACAACATCATCCCTTATTAAAATTAATAAAACATCAATGTATCGCTATATGATGAGTGCAATACTTTGTTCTACTGTACAATCACATATTGAGTACTTCATATATGAATACACCTATTGTACAAATATACCGCGCATCGCGCGGTGAGTGCCCGCTAGTATAATATAAATTAAATGAGCGGAAGCTAATCCCAGCTCCACCGGGATTTTGTGGGCATTCCCACCTCCAACAGGAAAAGACAACAGCTGGCATTCCTCATTAGTCATTCATTCCCCATTTTCTCCTCACTTCTAAACTTCCCAAGTTCTTCCCAAAAATTAGTAGCATTGATCATACGCATTTTCCCCAGATGGGTTCGGGAATACCAAAGCTCCCATATCAGTCCAGGGTTTTCGATCCAACCGGCGAGGAGTTGATCGCCCATTACCTGAAAAACCATATCCTCCCGCGACCGTATCTCGAATCCGGCACCATCCAGGAGGAGGACACGGTGTTCGGCGAGGACATTGATCCGTGGGATAAATTCTGCAACCCTCGCGAGCCGTATCCATGGCACGACGCCGTCGATCCCACCTCCACTCCGTCCATGTTCCTCTTCACCCGGAACTCCAATGTCGGAAACACCAGCAAATCGAGCAAAATTCAAAAGCACCGCCGCGCCGGAAACGGGACCTGGCACGGGACCAGTTCGAATTTGAAAGTCACCTCCTCCGCCGATGATAAAACCGTCGTGGGTCCGTACAAGATTCTGTCATTCTGGTCTCTGAACGGAGAAGAAACCAAAGGGCAGTGGAATATGTATGAATACGGTATCAACCCGGAGGCCTTCCCGGAGATCCGAAATGTGCGGGGTTGGTAGAATCAGGTGGTTTGTCGGATAAAGAGGGACGATACCAAATCCAACATCGGCGGGAAGGTCACCAAAAGGAAATCGCCATCATCATCCAAGCCGGCGCCGATTCCCAACAAAAGACGGCGAACTGGCTCCAGTGAGGAGAAATTGGTTGTGCAATCTGTGAGGTCGGAGCCGGTTGTGGCTGTGGAATCTGTGAGCTCGGAGCCGGTGGCCGATCAGGTCTATTACGGGGAAGTGCCAGATTCTGAAGATCTCGGCCTCGATATGTATGATTTATTTCAAGGCGTTGAAGTTGAATATTGTTTAAATTGATCCACTTATTTGGATCTTTTGTATGTGTACTGTAAAAACATTTGTTGTTAATAAATAGACGATTCCTCTTATTTCTTGTTGGTTCTCTATTATTTTTTCAGAAAATTACAACAAGGCAATTCATTTATGTGTTAATGGTTGATGGATATTGATACACTACTTTCAGATACAAACCTAGTCTAACTTCAGATAATTTACCAAGTAGATTACAGTTTTTCAATGAAATCAGACAAATCCATCTCAATTCTCTTGAAAAATTAGTGCATTTTGTATTGTAAACTCAATCTGAATGCATTGTAGCAACATAATGAACAGATATTACTGAATTGACCATTTGACATTATATTTTGGTTTTTATGGACATGAGCACCAAAAGGAGTAAACACACATTCAAGAAGAAAAAACACACACATAAATATTAGCTGGATAATTAAATTGGAGAGTTAACAATATACACCCCTGCAAAAGACCCTCTACTATATATATATATATATGAAAGATAATAAAAGGAATCCCAGAATCTAAATGGGACATTTCAAGATGAGAAAAGTGTGTAGAATTTTAGGGAATATCTGGAAATTGACATAGCAAACCAGTAATACCACTACATAATTGTTTCACACACAAACTTCCTTATACATGTCCGCGACTCAAATCCGTCCCAAGAGAGCTGCCTCCCCGCATCATTAGAGCCAAAAATCCCCATGGAATGACTTAGCAGGCATAATCAACTCCAAAATTATGCATCCTTCATCTAGAACTCTTTCCATGGCTAATTTGATCCCCGGTGGCATTGATATCGTTTGAGTATTCAAGAAACTGCAACATAACCAATTGCCAGCATATATTAGCAGAACGAATAAATAAAATTTACCGGCAGTTATGTAAGGATAGAATGTAAATGGAGGTGGGAACAAGTGTACCTTCTCTGTTAAAGCTTCACATAGACGGCCTAATTCATGTACCTTAGCTGCTCCTGACTCCTTCACTTTGTTTATTTCTGTATTTATATTATCTGCCTGGTAATGCAGAAGAAGGCTTAAAACCAGTACCCAACAATTGCACAAGTACCATCAACACAAGCATCAGCATAACTTGTACCTCAGTGACCACAGCTTCCACCTGCTTTTGTCTTGCTTCGAGACCTCTTCTCTTTGCTTCCACTTCCGACCTGACATTGTTTAGTTCCTTCTTAACCTGTTCGCGCTGCTGAACAGTTTCATTCTCCAGCTGTTTCTTTAATTCATTCAATTGGTCAGCTAAGCAAGACACTCCTTATGTTAGTTGCATTTATTTACTACTACAAGAAGTAACGTAAGCAAGTAGCTACTGTAACCTTTAGTTTGCAGTTCGACCAATTTTGCCTCAAGTGATTTGTTTAACAAGTCTTGATCCCCCATCTTGGATTTGAGAACCTTGAGATCCTTTTCAATTGTTTTAGCTGAGTTTACCTGTCGACAAATTGAGAATCAAAAATAAATTAAAAATCAAGGAGACTATTGTTAGACAAAGTTGAAGCAGCTTGATAAAAACAGGGAGAGATTATGCATAACAGGCACAACATCTTCATGGGGAATAGTGCAGATAGAAGGCAGATCAATATTAAAACACCATTCCTAAGAGCATCCACAATGGTTTGACAATTAGGAGCACTCCTTAAGTGCCACATAACCAATATTGATAAAACCTAAGTAAGAAGCAATTACTAACAATGGAATGACTTTTATAGGAGCATGTCTTATCCTCAACAAATATTTAATTTAAAATTAAAATAAATAAATAAATGTCAAATGGATTGGATGGTCAATTACGTAAAAAGAGGCAACCACTCCCTATTAAGGAGTGGTTCTTAAATCTCCACAATGGACATTATCTTTTAAGAAGTGCTCCTTAATAAGAAAAGTGAGTTTAAAGAGCACCATTGTGGATGCTCTAAGTTATCATAAACTATGCTTTACACAAATAACATACCGATTTAAAGGCACTACAAAAGATAACAGCATCATGCAAAATATAATAGAGACTACATTTCCAAATTATAAATCCATATCTGAAGGTGTCTGACATAAACAGCAGCATAACAATGGAAACAAAGTGAAGCCATTAGAAATAAAAAAACCTGATCTTGTGTAGCCTTCATCAGAGCCAGTTGTTTGGACAGCTTTGTTGAGGCCTGGGGACAAGAAACAATATAGAAATTATAAGATTTAGTGCAATAAATGTATTCTCTGTGAAATGAAGCCACAAGCATGCTGCTAAAGGAACTGAAGAGATTTCCAAGTGTAGTGATTGAAACTGCTGTTTAATCATTTCAATGTTTTCAATCCACCACAGTAAGTACTGTTGGACAGTTTGTGTGTGAAAATCCCTTTTCATCTATTTTTACCCAACCATCTTAAGTATCCCAGAGAGGCATACAGATGGATACGTTAACAATGGTAGCAGAAAAATAGGAATAAAATTGGAAATCATAAAAGTAAATTACTTAATTTAAAAAATATCAGAATGAACTGCTATTCGTGTTGACTAGGCCACGTAATAGAAGAACCATATATTCTTTTGTTGGACACGTGACACGACAAGGACAGTAGAAGAATAATTGTGGGTTGACAGCATCTCACTCTACCTTTGTATAAATCTCAAGAACCGCAGTTTTATCGTGAAAAGATTGCATTGCCACATTTTCAGCATTCTTGGCTTCAGCTTTGAGTGATTTTTTCTCATCAAGTGCACTCTGTAATATCCACAAGTAAAAATGCAGTTATAAAGCAACAACAAGAAGCTAAAAGAAGAGGTTACAACATAAGCATCTGATTAAAATCTGACAATCTCAATATATTTCTTCAGGTTATAATTCCTTCATGAAAGTTCCATCCATTAGAGGGAGTTTTAAATAAAATATTCTAGATAAGAATTATTATTAATACCTGAAACTGAAACTAAAGTAATCTTTCCTAGGTAAACCAGGCCTATAACAATGTGGTTATTTAACCCTGCTAATGTATAGAGACGAATACAATTGAAAATTGATTACTTAACCTTTTCCCATTCAGCCAAAAGTTGAAATAATTCCAGAAAAAACAAGATATCAGATGACGCAAAGCTACACCAATCATTGATGATTGAAAGCATTAATTACTTCCAAACAGGTAGTAATTACGATGTAATTCAAAGCATCATTTTGAGGTGAAACAACTTAGTTACGCACTCCAAACATAGGACCCATACGTGTAAATATATATTCTAAAGATGATACCTGAAACTTGTCTGGAGACTGGACAATTTTTGACCGTAAACTACCATTCTCTTGGACACTTGTTATGAGGGAAAACTCAGCATTTTGAATCTGTAAGAGAAGAAGAAGGAAAAGGAGTAATTGATTCAACCAAAGTATCACTATAGACATATTCAACGAAAGTAAATCTGAATGACCATAGAATGTATGCACAATAATAACCCAGAAACAGTCATCACTCTCTTTTGTACTTCTGGGTAGAAATATTTGTCTGAACAAAATGCACATCTAGCCACTAAGTATATAAAGTCTACCAAAAAGAAAACCAACTATGATTGTATAGGGTGTCATCTAAGAATAAACATTGAAGTGAAAATGTCTTTCATGCATCATAAAGAAAAAGTTCACATTTGATCTAGATTTCAGCTTTCAAAAGTAATTTCTACTATAAACCCAAACGAGTACTACTAGTAAGTGGTAGGTGATTTAGACACAGACCTTCTCATCCATCTCTTTAACCTTCTTCTTTATCGTTTTCAAATTACTCGCCAACGACATCTGATGACTATTAAGACCGTGAATGGTTTGCTTCAGTTCTTTAAGTTTAGCCTCGAGCTCTTGAACTTGCGGCATCTCACTTTCCCTCAATTCCTTATACTTTGAGATCTCTTCAGTTAACTGCAAAATAAAATAAAAAAGATAAAAACAATAGATTGTCACACAATTCCAATTACAGTAGTTCTGCACACAGTACATCAAACAGTATCACTCAAGATACATACTTATCCTCCATGTTTATCCCCTGATCCTCAAGGAAGCTCAACTCATCCACATGCGGTTGCAAAAGGTCTATCTTAGACTGTCTACAAAATAATTAATCTCGGTAAAAACAGTGATACATAAGCAACTAACTAACATCAAAGCAGCAGGCATTTCAAAAACTAATTCATTTCATTCTATATGATGTATAAATCTAAGCATAGGTACCTGTAGATGCAAAATTTGAGCAGAACGCTGAGAAACATCTGAGTGCGTTCGGGATCGGGCGCAATCAGGTCCTTCAGAGTGAGCTCCGAGGGGCATCCCAGAACACCCGCGGACCTTATCGAGCAAGTTGAGGACCCGAACCGAATTCACATGGTGATCCGGGTTCTCGAGCCGGTCCAGGGCCTCAAAATCCATCTGGTCATTGTCCTCCCTGCAAAATTAGCTCGCGATTAAACTCGAACCAGGGCTAGGGTTTCAATTGACAGAAAAAAGAGGGGAAATGAAGAGGTAGTTACTGGAGAGGGTCGACGCTGAGGAGGAGAGCGGTGTAGAGGTTGGAAACGACGTCGTAGTTGGGGCGGAGAAGGTGGGACTGAGAGATGTTGCATATTTCCAACTCGGCGCAAGAGCTGACGATGTCGGCCAGCGAGAGTATTGGGAATTCGTACCTTGACATTGTCGCTCTGCTACACACGATAGCCAGGACACTAGAGGAACTGATGAAGACGACGAGTGGATTTTCCCGCCCAAACTCGGGTTGACTATTCTTCTGCCATGTTTAAAGGGATTGCTAATTTGCTACTCTAAAAATAAATACTCGTTGCTTTTTTTTTTTCTTTTTTTTTTTAAAAATAAAATTAAACCACCAAGGTGGGGTGTTTTATTAGGCTCCCCGGCCATAATAATCTCGAAAATACGACTTGTAATTACAATGAGTTCAAGAAAAATCCTAAGAATTGGGATGAAAAAACTTGGAATGACCAAGAAAAATTCTAACTGGTAGGATGAAAATTCTTGAAATGAATAAAGTTTGTCGAGTCTATAGTCTATAGTAAAATTCTTGAAATTGAAAAGTATAATATTTTAATTTAAGGTATAATATTCTAATATATGCATTTAGCAACAAGTATTTACTTTTAGAGTATAGCAAATTAGCAATCCCTTTAAACATGGCGCTCTGCTACACGACGAGTGGATTTTCCCGCCCAAAATTGGGTTGACTATTCTTCTGCCATGTTTAAAGGGATTGCTAATTTGCTATACTCTAAAAGTAAATACTTGTTGCTAAATGCATATATTAGAGCATCCACTATCATAATACTCATTTCATACCCCTTTTTAATTTTTAATTAATATATTCATACCCCACTTCAACTTCATACTATCAACAATTTTATACTCTACTATCATATAATCAACTTCATACCACTACCCTACATTATCCTCCATTAATGTGGTCCCCACTTTATTAAAATATTATTTTCATATTTATTTATTAAATAAACATAAAAATAAACAATTGCTATGAAATATAAGGAATTGGAATTAGAATATAAGGAAACATTTTCAAGAAATTGGATAAAAGAGAAGAAAACTATGAATTCTCGGATTTTGAATGTGTGAAAAAATATGAAATTTGAAGTGTGAGAACATATGCAAATTTGAGCTCTATTTATAGAGAAAAAATATTAGAAATATTGGTAACATTATTTTTTTTAAAAAAAAAATCTGTATGAAATTATTTTGTTTTTAAAAAAAAAAAAGAAAAAAAAGACATGTGGTCCCCGTGGGGACCACAAAATGGTATCAAATGAGTCTCAAAGTTTCCATCAGTCTCTGATGCGTCTCAAAATTTCATACCCCTTTCATACTCATTTCATCCCCATAGTGAACCTTTCCCATTTTCATACCCCCATTTCATATATTTTTTCATCCCCATTGTGCATGCTCTTAGAATATTATACCTTAAATTAAAATATTATACTTTTCAATTTTTCAGAAAAAAAAAGTTTCAAATAAGAGCACTTTATAATAAGCGCAAGCCAAAAGGAGATCATATCCTACAAGATTTGAGGTTATTATACAAGGTTACATGTTTAATTGGTCATATATGGTTAATGGTTAACCGGTCCACCACTCAAAATCTATACTAACAACAGATTTGCTATAACCAGCAAAACCGTGTAACAGAATTAATCGATCAAATGGTTTTATTTCAATTTTAATAATTGAGTAATAACCAAAGCTCGATTAAACAACCCTAGCTAGAGGGAGTTTTGAAAATGAAATGTCAGAAAGAGTTTACACTGCTATTACTATCCCGAGTCAACTAGACAAGTGGATATTTTAGTTCAATAGTGACTTGTGGGAGGAAATTGATTCTAAACATCTCTGTGGGATCACAAGAAAATTCTTTGAAGATTATAAAACATCACTCAACCAATCATCACAAGAATCATGCCTCAAAATTATATGTCACGTCTTCGTTTATTACCGGTATGGCACCTACTCTATTTCTAATTGTCGATTTATATCTTCGAATGATATTTTACAATAATACATTAATTATTTTACTTATGGGAAAAGAGAAACTAATTAGTACATTATGTGTTGGTTTCAATCCAAGGCCAGAGGATTGATTTACGGAATGGACTAACACCTACGTACTCTGCTGGATGCATAGCAACGTGTTATGAAGAGGATGGTTCGTGTAGTGGCATCGGCTGCTGCCAGACATCGATACCAACTAGAGCTTTGATGATCAATGTTACAGTGGCCTTTTCTTGGTGAAGGAGGGCAGGGGACAGTGTAAAAAGGAATGCTAACCAAAGTTGTTATGGCGTCGCCAAAGCGACGCCTAGGCGCCTATTAGGCGTCTTAGCGCCAAGTTGTAATCCCGCGAGCTTAGGCGTCCAGGCGGCGGTTCGGCGACAAATTATTGTAATTTTTGAGTTTGTAAGAAGTAGATCTCCGGCGGATAAAGCTCTGAAGAAGTGAAACATCGTTGAGTGCGACTGAAAAGCGCCAAATCGAAGAATTCTCTGGAAATACTGTTTCTCGATTTCGACTTTTACACATTATACGTATATATTAACGTATAATATACGTTCGCCGTGCTCGCCAAATTACCGCCGCGACGAGCGCCATGCCGTCCAGGCGTCACGGCGGTCCAGAAGCGCCGTGACTCGCCGAGGCGCTGTGACAACCTTGATGCTAACTGATGGAACCATTATAGCCATCAAGAAATCGAAGAGCGTCGATGAAGATCAACTGCAACAGTTCATAAATGAGGTGATCATTCTCTCACAAGTCATACATAAGAATGTGGTAAAACTGTTGGGATGTTGTTTGGAGACGGAAGTGCCACTTTTAGTTTATGAGTTCGTCCCGAATGGAACCCTTTATAGCCTCATTCACAATATGACGATGATGTTGTACCTCTCACATGGAGCATTAGATTGAGGATTGCTCGAGAGGTAGCAGGTGCTCTAGCATATCTCCACTCATCCATCTCGACTCCCATTTTTCACAAGGACATCAAGTCCCTAAATATCCTTATGGACGAGAAATTTAGAGCTAAAATTTCAGATTTTGGAACTTCGAGATCTGTTGAACTCGACAAGACTCACTTAACCACCCGTGTACAAGGGACTTTCGGCTACATTGATCCTGAATTCTTCCAGTCCAATCAGTTCACAGATAAAAGCGATGTTTTCAGCTTCGGGGTTGTTCTTATTGAACTCTTGACAAGACAAAAACCGATTTCAGTGAGAAGGGGAGAGGGTGATAATGACGTGAGTCTAGTTAGAAGGTTCTTGGAATACATGGAGAAAGATCGTCTTAAAATGGTTCTTGATCCAGAAATCATTGAGGAGAGGACAGAAGAAGAGGTGGTGACAGTAGCCGGCCTGGCAACACGATGTGTCCACCTGAACGGAAGAAGGCGGCCGAGCATGAAAGAACTAGTCACAGAGTTGGAAAACATCAAGAAACCGAAGTTGGATTCAGAACTCCAGCCACGATCTAGTCCAAGTTTAAGCTGTTATAAGGAAGATTGTAGCGGCATTTCCACATTTACAAGTGGGAACATGCAATCTGAATCACACAGTTCCCCCTTATTGTATGATATTGTGTGAGTCACCATAAAACTTCTGGGTACTGTTTAAACAAAATGCACACCAAGCAACTAATTAAGTAAACAAAATGCAACAAAAAATGGGCATCTTTCATCTTTATTCAAAGACATACTAAATGATATATAAAACATCTGTGATGTAGCTATACAAATCAACAATGAGTCCTACAAATCCGTAGTTAGCCCTAAATTTCGAATAATACAGTACCCTCCATTGTTGAAGTAAGGAGTCGGCACATAGTGCCTTTTATTTATTCATTTTAATGGGTGTGTCTATTTACAAAAGTGAAAATGGCAATGTTATAACTTATAACCACCTTAATAAAAAGCTTAATAAAATTAAAATTAAATGTATTAAAATATGTGAAAACTGAATCATGGAAATATGTGCAATTAACATAGGAAGGACTCTGTTTATTGAGATTACTATCACAGGAGACGGGAAATAGTAGTATGGAATCTCACTCTTTACATTTACAGGGCTTCAAAGAATGGAACAAAAATGGCCAGGCTCCGATATGATAGCACTGAATACCGATCTCTGATCAGTTGATTGATTCCGATCTGACCGCCGGATAATGTCGTCAGTCTTCAGCGGCGATAAAACTGCTCCCCTCATCGGTATCCTCGGCGCTGCCACGGCAGTCTTCTCCTGTAATTTCCCGTGAACCCTAGCCCTAGCTTTTTATGTGTTATTCTTCTGTTGTTTGATTTATGTTTTTTGATTTGTGTGGAATCTAGGTATCGGAACTGCGTTCAGGACCGCGAAGAGTGGTGTCGGATCCATGGGAGTGATGCTGCCGGAGCAGGTGATGAAATCGATTGTACCGGTTGTTATGGCGGGAGCTATTTACGGTTTGATCAATGCCTATATCATATCTACTGGAACTAACTGCTTTTTCGACGGATACGCGAATCTTTCTTCTGGTCTGGCTCTGGCCGGACTCTCTGCCATGGTCATTGGCATGGTTGGTAATACTGGTGTCAGGTAGCTTCCTAATTTGTTTTACTGTTAAGTTTTGTGTGATTTCTGATGCCTGGTTTGTGTGTTTGTTTCACTTTTTAATTTATTGACCACGAGTTTTAGGATAGTAAATTGAGTAGAACTGTAAACAAAGCATGCTAACTGACTTGGTAGATACTATTATCAAATTGGTAAAGAAATCTGTATGGGTTTAGATTACTGATAGAGTAGATTGGGGACTGGGAGCTGTCAACTGTTGATGGTAAATGGAGATTGTGATTTATTAGCTTTTACATCAACATATCAAGTGTTCGTGCAATATGAATTCCTTATTAATCACATCTAAGCGCTTACGTTGTTGCTCCATTGCTTAGCAACAGGACTATTGTTTGTTATTAAGCAATGACTCCTCATGTGATCTGTTACTGTAAGAATCTGACAAATTCAAAGAAATAGTATTCATTGAGCCTGGCCACTTTTGTTTCCTTTCTATGAAGCCCTTTAAATGTAAAGAGTGAGATACCATACTATTATTTTACTGTCTCTCAATACACAGACGGGAGACCTTCCTATTTTGATTAAAAGCCACTATCTGCTGACTCCTTACCACTACAATGGAGGGTACTAATACTAGTATATTTTTAAACTTGACCTTTATATAATATTTTTATATTAGGGGGAGTAATTCTCAATATGTAGTATACAATAAAATTTATCGGCCTGTCTTTGGAAAATCAAGCACTGCATTTTCCTAACATGTCATTCATACGTCATAGGGAATCCACCTAAATTTTGATGCCAAACCTAGCATGAAAGTTAGGTGGTAGAACAGTAGAAATCAACATGGGACAAAACAAAAATCTGAGACAGAAAGTACATTTAAAAGCTTTGAAATAATTGTAGTTCTAGGTACCAGAATTAATTATAAAAGCTTTTTGAAATAATATATCATCCCTTCATCAATCTGAACAGAAAACGAATTGATGAGTAACAAAAAGGAATGTAACTGGAGAATGGCAGAATTAGAGGCAAGGAATGATTCATTTGATTACAGAAGAAGCAAAGAAGCCAGTCCACAGTTTCTAAGTACCAGAATAATGTCCATAACACTCCTCAACACGTATTCTTGCCAGTTGCCACTACTCTTTTATAACCAACACTCTGCACTATCATCTAACCCCCATAGAAAAGCTTCCTAGTGACTCGGTTAACTGGATTCATGGCAGCCCGACTTTCACCGGCATGGTTTGCCTTCCTAGTAATAGCTGCAGGTATGGTAACCAAATCTCAATTCGAAATGCAAAATGTGTTTTTACTCACAGCTTTTAAAAATGAGCAGGAGTAACTCTGGTGGAGTCGACAAATTTAACCATCGTAAACAACTGCAGAGAAACCATCTGGCCGGGTATAGCGACCAATGACAACTCAGCATCTGGCAGTAATTTCACAGGCGGTGGCTTTGCACTGAAGTCCGGCCAGTCTGCTGTCTTTTCCGTTCCACCTGGGTGGAATGGCAGAGTGTGGGGGAGAACCGGCTGTAACTTTGACAAAGATGGCAGTGGAAAATGTGAGACCGGGGACTGTGGAAGCACGATCAAATGCAGAGGTCCAGGGAAACCACCTGCCTCCATAGCACAGTTTGCCTTTGGCAATCTCGATTACTATGACGTCAGCCTTGTTGACGGCTTCAACCTGCCAATCGTCATCAAACCGATATTGGGTAAAGGAAACTGCAGTGCAGCAGGTTGTGACAGTGACTTGAAGACCGATTGTCCGGCAGAACTGACTGTCCATTCTACTGGGAAAACCATTGCCTGTAACAGTGCTTGCAATGTGTTTGACAGAGATGAGTACTGTTGCAGAGGAGAATTCTCTACTCCTGCCACGTGTATGCCCTCCAATTATTCTAGGGCTTTCAAGACTGCATGCCCTGCAGCTTACAGCTATGCCTACGATGACCCCTCCAGTATTCTAACCTGCTCTTCCACAGATTATACCATCACATTCTGCTCATCAAGGTATGTAGTTGATTCACCCTTCAAAATAAAAAAGGCATTAATCATTAATTGTAAATAAAATTATATATATGTGTACCAGTCATTATATATACTCACTGACTCTTTTCTTTTGTTACTCAAGGAATCAAACACAGTGCACATTTCATGACAGGGCACTTTCGTGTAGTGGATCGAAGGGGTTACACTCACTTTCTCCACTGTGGAAAATCTTGCTGCTAGTTCTACCAGCAGTAATAATCTTACCAGCAACTTTCTCTTAGTAGAGTTCATAGTGTAGGACGTTTTTAAGAGAGCTAAATCTTGATCTCTATTCCCTCCCATTTTTCCCAGTGGTATTTTAAATATTTTATATTATTATGAAGCATACACTAGTATTTTGTTTCTAGAGAAGTTTAGAGAGTATAAACCATCAACCAACAAGACTCCTGCCTACATGAGGGCAACATTTAACCTTTTTGTAATTACCAGGTTATATTAGCATCCATCTACTATAGAACTCTAAACCTTTAATGTAACTCATTAACTCAGCTATATTCACAAAACAATTGGGTAACAATATCAGTACTGTTTATGTTGCATAGCTCAAAAATACAAAACGATATTTCTGTACCTTCATCCATTAGTTGATCATTCTTCATGATTAAAAGTACGCAGGGTAGAGCTTGAAAAGTTACACCTTCCACAGTTTGCCTTGGCTTTTGAACTCGGACAGCAGTAGCCAAGAGACACATCGTATCTTAAAACTATCACTAAAACACACAAACTTTGTGCATCTTAACCCTAGAAATAGGAAAGTCATTCTTTTGCTTCCTAATAAAGCAGAATAAGGTTCATCTAATTCCCCAGAAGAGACCCATCATATCTTAAAACTATCACCAGTTGACCAATTCTCCAATTTAGTATTAGAATGGGTTTCAGTCCATTACCAAAATATCACTATACGTACTCGGGTTAAAACTTATCTCAACTGTTCACATCCTTGAGGGCTTTTTGATTTTGCAAACTTTTATCCTTATTTGACGCATCAGGCTCATCAACCTCACAAGGTAACACAACAACAGGAGCTGCAGGGATAGAGCTCCAACGCTCTTTCAAAAGTTGCCTGAATTTCAGGACCATGTCCTGACGGAATGATAGTTCCCGTGTAAAAAAATCGATGATAAGAAAAGACAAGATGTATTTAAATGGAACAACCAGGAGAACCGCAGCACTTAGTAGCAGCACCAGAGCAACCTCTGTTGTTATCTGTCAAGCAGGTGGAAACAATAACAATTATTAGAGACAACGAAGATAAGTAAGTAATACATGATAGCAATCACTTCTTTAGTGACATCCTAATACACATAATCAGAATCGAAAAAAACCTAGTTTCCAGGCCACAAAAATTAAAAATCACGTCAAATTGTTTTCACGTGCCAAAGTACCTGAGGCTGGCCAGCAAGTATAATTGATCGAAATTTGAGAAGAGAAATGTTCAGCTCCTGGAGATACTTCTCAACTTCACGCATGGCCTGTTTAAGAGCCATAATCTTTTGAATTGTATTTGATTGTGGCTGATCCCTTATCGTAACTTTCCCAAAATATCTTCCAAGGCGGCCTTGTTCCTTGAGCCCCTTCAATAATAGCATGCCAGCACCCAGCATCATCAAAATCATCGGGAACAGATACGAGAGCATGTTTCTGGCCAAAACAGGTAACAGAGTGTTTAGAGTCAATAATTGTTTTAAATCATACAATGGTATAAATTGTTTGATATCACTTTTCAGTAACAAAGCTCTCTTCTTTTCTTCAGTTACCACCACATGAAATTCTTGTACAAATTCTTATGCTTTAGATTTTCATTTCTAATGGTTCTTACTGAATATTTAATATATGTGATTCAACCAATCAAATAACTTCTAAATTGTTTGGAGGAAATTTTGGTAGCTTAACAAACAGCCATATGTACCTGAATATCATGGTATACAGCACAACAAGAAAGGATGCGGTCACAAAGGGTTCTTCCCAGCGTCTAAGCCATTGAACACTTTCGGCAACAAAAGTTAGTGGAAGTATGAGTTCCTGACAGGAACCAAAAGTAGCAATTAAAATATATATATATATATATATATATATATATATATATATATATATATATATATATACTAACAGATGGATGTAATTCAATATGCACATGGATGTAATTACAGAGGCTGACTTATTATAATTATTGAATCTGTAATAAAGAGGATGTCTATAAAGGGTAAGTAAACAATAGAAATACATCTATAACACTGCATTGAGCATAAGTACAGTAGGCTAACACCCAAATTTTAAATAGAGTTGTAAGGACAGAAGGTCAAACATAGCATGTTTTTATCAGTAAGTATACAAAAATAAAGTACAAACAAATTCATCTTAAGGCTATCGTTCTCTAGAATAACACACCGTTAGAAGAAGGAATATGTTTAGTTACCCGTTCATGCATGTTTAGATCATGTCCAGCAAAATTAACAGAATCACTACAAAAAGGTTATGTTTTTGAAAAACAGAGCCCATTTTTACACCTTACTTTGGCAACCAGCAAGGTAAATGAAGGAAGTGCCACATAAGCAAAGTAAAATTGTAGCACAGCTTAAAGACCTGTGCAGATAACATTTCAATATGCTCTGACTAGTATCACTGAAGGGTGCAAGATGAAAGTGTCAAACTATACACATACATCCAAATCCAAAATTTTGTTGCAGTAAACTTGATGGATTCAACAATCCAAAACTCACTAAATTCCTCTAGCAAAGATTAGGAGAAAAATACGAAGGCATGCAAGGATGTGGAATTCCAACCTTAAAAAGATCAATGTTACTGGGTATCCCCTCAATCATTGCCGCAGTAATGGTTGCTTGTGTTTTCTCGGCCACTTTGTGTTTCTCTCTACATGCCATCGCAGCTTTTTCAACCAAACTCGTCCCAGCAACAATAAGATTTTTACTTAGCACTACTACACCACTTCTTGATGGCAAGTTCTTCCAGAAAGAAACCGAAGCACTAGAAGCCCATGATCGAGATCTCATCCACTTCTGCAAGTACACACTCCCATCTATGTCAAAGAGATGATTACTACTTTCATAGACATTAACTGGAGTCATATGTCGGCTGGGTACATCCTTCTTCGAATTTGCGATCAACGGCCCAGCCCAAAAGTTTACAGCAAGAGTTTGACAAACCACATCACCATGAGGTACACTTCTCAAATAAGAAAATGGAACTAATTTAGTGGGTTCATCCAAGAGCCTCCGCATATGTTGAAGAGCCTGAAGTCTAGCAATAGCACCAATGGAAAAGGAAATTGCTTTTGTTTTTCCCTTCTGAGAACCATGCACATAGAACAGTGATTGATCACCATCTTGAGGACCAAATTCATGTATGAATTTGTGCAAATCAACAACTTCATTAATAAATGCATGCCACACATCCCGCCTCATATCACCACCCAAGTCAACAAATTCTAGCACCCATGGCTCAGACCTGCTCAGAGAACCACATTCAATCATCAGAATTTTGACTTAGGAAATCCAAAAGAAGAAAAAAATGTAGGGAAGCAGGAAAGTTCATATATATTGGAAATTTTATTTGGAAGGGTGGAGAAGTTAACTCACTCAAGACTGGAGGAAATAGAAACAGCAGAGTCAAAAAGACCAGATCCCATTGGCCCCACCCTTGTTTTCATAACATTTGTCCCTTTCTCCGTAAGATCCAACCTCATGACATCTTTTTGGCCCTTTAAGTGAATTCCCTAGAGGAAGGTATCAGATATAATGTAATTGGAGTAGGCATTGAGAGAGAAAACATCACATACATAATAATATGAATGAATGATCTATTCTGGAAAATTTAATAAACAGTGAGATATCCGTCTCACTTAGTTAGACATAAGTACCTCAAAGTAGAGTGCTCCATCAGTCAAACTAAGTTTTCCTGGCCAAACTTTATTTTTCTCCCATTTTAGTACTGGTGGTTTTCTGCTAGAACTGAGGCACAAGATTTTTTCTCTTGCAGGCAGCGAGGACCTGAGAGACTGATAAGACTTCCGATCTTCATGAATTCTGTACCAAAAAAGAATTACATAAACTTAGGGAACTCATCATATTCTCCAATATGTTTAACCTATATCCATGAACCCCTGCATATCAAACTTTGATTGGTCTGTGCCACTGAGATGCACTTACAGTTTAAGAGAATACTAGCAACTATTTACCAGTACTCACTTGAAAAGTTCGCTGATGTATGTTGACCACACAGTATATGTGATGCCTTCTTCATCGCGAGCAAGAGCTTTAAAGAGATTATGGGCTGTGGACCAGTCAGCCACACCAGACACAGCAGGAGCAATACGAACAAAAGCAGATTCTCCTACAAGCCTTTTCTAAACACATTGACAGACAAGAAACAACCAAAAATTAAAAAAAATTAAGATGAAACAGCAGATATTGAAGCCGAAATGGAAGACATTGTGTTTGAAATACTCTCTATTAATTCATTCAAAAACAACATCCTTCAGGTGCTACCCGGAAGAACTCTACTATAAACAAAATCTATAAGGGATTTTGTTGATGATAAGAAGAAGAAAAAAGCTAATGTTAAGGGGTGGTTCAATGATCCTTAAATACAACCATGACCGCTCAATATCTCAATATTTTATGTTACAACCAATCATACGATAAACTTATAAAGATATATCAACAGTATGCTCTTATGGGCTACAAAGGAGGAACCTTAAGAGAGTATTTATCTGCAGCCTTAGCTTCGGAATCCTTTCCATCCCAGTATGGCTGCTCCCATGCAAGCATGGTAGCAAAAATAAGTTTCCGAAATGCAGGGTCCTGTAATAAAACAATGAAAATAATTGCAATCCTTAAACATACACAACATCCAAGATATAAGAAACAATCCAAAAAAATTTACAGGAACATTAGTCTTTTCATGAAGATGGGTAAGTGAGCTGAAGATAGAAAGCAAAGTATACTTGTAGATGATCCATTTCTAATTTTCGCCTAATGTGAGTAAACGTATAGACTGGATCTCCTACATTTATCCCTATAGAAGAGATCCTTAATTCTTCAAAATATGTATGCTAACCTTCAGGGAAGGATGAATTTCAGAATTATCCCTTGACAAAAACCTGAAGCAACAATACTCCACCAAATTACGAGCATTACTGTACACGGAGCTGGGTACAAGGGTTTTAAATATCTTCTTCATTTTTTCCCCAGTCAATCCATTCATCCTGCATAAATAAAATTGCATTTCTTTATACAGATCAAAAAATGAAGTCACATTCATGCCAGCAATCACATATAACACTACCTGCTAAATTGCTCGATGCAAAAGATGGTAGCCACAGAAAGCTCTCCATTTGGTGTCTTGCTATTGATCGTCTGTCCAGCCAAGAAAACTTCCTCCAAGTCTCCCTCACTATCCTGAATTACTGAGCTCCTTTCATTCACAGTTTTTACAAGTGGAGACGTGACGTCACTCAAAAAGCTTTGGGTCCTAGACAACCAATGACTAAGTGAATCTTGCATTGCACCTGTCAAAAAAATAAAAATAAAACCATAGACCCTTCAAAGAACTTTTCTTGACAATCTTGGAAGTAATAAAGGATGTTTGCTAGTCCATTCCACAACTTTTGATACAACAAAATCAGAGCTGCTGGAATGACTCGATCAAACTACATGTCCAAGTACAAGCTTTTACAGCTCATTAGTCCAAATTAACCAACTTTTAATCAAACAATTCCATGTAACACTAGGTTCGCTAGTATCAGTTAGAGCTGAAAATAGAGTGGTAAATGGTAAACATATGGAACCAATGGGAGCAAATTAGAATTACCGGCATCAATTTTTTCGTTGAGCTTCCACTTGTTATCAAGCAAGGATCTACGGATACTGGTGAGATTGAACTTGTTGTCCGGAGAGGACGGCTTTTTGTCGCAGCAAACAATCCTCCTCAAACACACCCGTCGGCGGTGCCGACGATTGCTAGGGAGCAAGGCAAGCGGTGGTGCCACCGGAGCGCCGCCCAGTCTGAGCTGAACCTTCACCGAGAACCCAGAATTCATCTTTAAACCGTTTTAGAGATAAATTAATCAAGAGGTCATCAATTTCATAATCCAATAGTAGCTTTCTGTGGGGAAATGAATGATAATACAAGAGGGTTTGGAACTTTGGATGAAGAAAACGAAATATGTGGGGCTGCGCTGTAATAGACAAAATCGACCGGGATTTCCAGAAGAGGAAAGCGAGTGTGTGACTGTGTGTTTCCACTACAAGTTTGAACACGCTGAATTGGTCCTCAACTTCGTCCTTAATTATTTGCTTCCAAATCTAGAAATCTGTGAATGTGCATCCATGTTATTTTAGTTAAATAAACAAATGAGCATGAAATATAACCAATTTCATTAATAATTGCATGTTATTTAGAATCAATTGCGTCGGATTTCTGGTTACGTCAGTATCATATGGTGACAGGAAAACGATGATCACCATAACCTTGTCGAACGGGTTGGCTTGTGTGTGGCCTCGCGCCAAAAATATCTATCAATAATTTCCTACATATTTATCCTCCATTTTTTTTTTTTTTGAAAAATATTTATCCTCCATTTTATATGGGAAACTTGACATACTTATTTTCTATAGGGGGTTTTTCAAAAAAAAAAAAAAATCTTCTATAGGGGAGACTGGGACAAGTATGAAATGCATGTATCATTATGAACATTAGTTGAACTTTGTAAAACAAGCAAAAAAAGAAATCTCTCATTTGTGGTAGATGAAAGATTTTTTTATTACTAATCGTAGTAAAGTTTTCAATCAAAAGTTTTGGTTGAGAAATACCACTTGGACTAACTCATTACAACTTTACATATATATAGGTGTGGTTGATGCAGGACACTTGGCGTCAAGAATAGAGAAGGAGATTGATCAACTCAAGCATCCACCCTAATGACAATCCATTCTAGAAGAGGATTGTTGGAAGGTTCCAATTCCAAGCTAGAAAGGGAGCGCTCACCAAGAGTTTCCAATTCTACTTAAGAAGAGGAATATTCATACATTTTATATTTACTGTTTCAGTTTTATATTTAGATTTCAGTAAGGATTTATCCTAGTATTTATAGGGCCCTTTGTATTCATTAATTTTCAGCTTCCAGTCAATAAATAATTTCAAGAACTACGCTCTTTATTTGGTGGATTCCAATATCCCCGGTGGATTCCGGACCCTGGACAAGAAAATAGTGTTTGCAATTCCTTACTTTCTTCAGATTCGTACTAGCGGATCTTATCGATTTTTTTCGACTGCGTCATTTGGTTATCTGCTCAAAATCCTTCAAAACCTCTTGTACCTCTTCTGGAACCAACAATTCTTCCATCTGAACACTTGTCAACCCTTTCACCACTACAGGATAAAAACATTCGGCCTTGGCGACATCATTTTCTAATTCCTCATCATTTGTTGTCATAGCTAAGAAACTTGATTTCTTGCTTTTGACGGGATGGTCAAAACTCATAACTGGAGCCATTTTGATCTTATGTGTATCCTAGGTAAATGACATTATGTTGTCACGACCACTATGTGTAACATTGTTGTCAAATTGCCAAGGACGCCCCAACAGAATATGACAAACATCCATATCAAGAACATCACAAATTACATCTTCCTTGTAATGTTTTTCGATGGAAATAGGTACACTACAGGTAAGCGTAACTTTCACTTGATTTCCTTCATTAACCCATCCAAGAGTGTATGGTTTCGTATGCGGTTCAGTGGCTAAGTTTAGGTAGTCAACCACTTTCTTGGAAATAAGATTCTCGGAGCTACCATTATCCACAATTAGATTGAACGCTTCCTTCTTAATTGTGCAAAAACTTCTGAAAAGGTTCTTATGTTGCCCTTCTTCCTTGACTGATAATAATACTCGTTGCACCACCAGATTCGCCCTATAATCATAATCCTCTTCGGCAAAACCTTCATCTTCATCATTCTCCTTTACTTCTTCATATTCACCATCCCGTATATGGAAATCTGCACCATCCAAATTTCCCTCAGTACATTTTAGCCATAATTCCTTGAAATCATCATCACTCTCATACAACTCCTTCATACATTCAAACCCCACAATTTCTTGCGCCAAGGTAATCATCAAAGAAGCTCTTCTACTCAAAACATCTACTACTTTGTCCAATGTCCCCGATTTATGCCGGATAATAAAAGGAAATTTCTGTAGATAACTAACCCACCGAGCATTCATCTTGTTAATTACTTTCTGGCTTTGAAGAAACTTTAACGCTTGATGATCAGTGAACAAATATGGATGTTCTTGATATTGATGTTTGTCATATTCTGTTGGGGCGTCCTTGGCAATTTGACAACAATGTTACACATAGTGGTCGACTGGTCGTGACAACATAATGTCATTTACCTGGGATACACATAAGATCAAAATGGCTCCAGTTATGAGTTTTGACCATCCCGTCAAAAGCAAGAAATCAAGTTTCTTAGTTATGACAACAAATGATGAGGAATTAGAAAATGATGTCGCCAAGGCCGAATGTTTTTATCATGTAGTGGTGAAAGGGTTGACAAGTGTTCAGACGGAAGAAGTGTTGGTTCCAGAAGAGGTACAAGAGGTTTTGAAAGATTTTGAGCAGATAACCTGGCTATGATAGCAAATGACGCAGTCGGAAAAATCGATAAGATCCGCCAGCACGAATCTAAAGAAAGTAAGGAATCGCAAACGCTATTTCCTTGTCCAGGTTCCGGAATCCACTGGGGATATTGGAATCCACCAAATAAATAGCGTAGTTCTTGAAATTATTTATTGGCCTCGTTTGGCAATCAGCGTTTAGCTGTTAGCGGATTTATTAGTTGTTAGCTGTTAGCGGATTCTATTAGTTGTTTTGACTAGCGGTTTCACTAGCGTTTTGTACATTAGTGTTTGGCAAATAACAATTAGCTGATAGTTGTTTCAATGCGTTAAATGACTGAAATAGACATTAGTACAATTTATTATTAATTATTGTTTTAGTGTTTTGCTTGTTTATCGAAAATAATTATCACTTATATGTTTATTTATTTTTATTATTTAAATTATTATTCTTTATTATAATATATCTACGTTTATTTAAATAAATATTTTCAGAATTACATTACATAAAAAATTTATTTTGATATATATTTAGCATGTGCCATTTTAATTTCAACATTTATAATACTTCAAAAATAAATTAAAAATATTGAAAAATGTACGTACGTACGAAAATATCTATATATTGTGTACGTATGAAAAGTTTTGGCAAAGTTGAATTATATATATATATAAATTATTAGTTTTAAGGAAATTTTGTGAGAATAAGGATAAAAAAGATATTTTGATATATTGTTTTGTTTAATATATCAGCTGCTCTTTCTAGCATTTCAGAAACTAGAGGTTTCATCAAAACAGCTAATTAGAAAAAGCTTTTCACCAAACACCAAGAAGAGCTGATTGACCAGTCAACTGTCCATATTTAACCCAAAAAGATAAACGCTCTTCAAAACTCTCGTCACCAAACGGGGCCATTGACTGGAAGCTGAAAATTAATGAATACAAAGGTCCCTATAAATACTACTCCCTCCGTCCCAACTGAAACTGAACACTTTTTAGTCAACTTTGTCTGAGCATGTTTGACCGTAAATTGCAATTGGCATATGTGATATAATAGTATCATATGGGATATGGTTAGATTCACAATGCGCTCTATTTTTTAGCTATAAAAAAGGGGGTTGCTCCATGCAGGTCCATTTTTCTCTTGCAGGTCCGTATTTTTACCATAATACCCCTAATATTGTTAAGGTAAAAATGGGCTTGAAATCATAGGGTTCCATCAGGGGACATTATGGTAAAAATACGGACCTGCAAGAAAAAAATGGACCTGCATAGAGAAATTTCTTAAAATTTTTAGACCATAATAATTTATAAAAATAGAGTTATTCACGGTCAAACATGCTCTGAAAAAATTGACCAAAAAGTGTGCAGTTATGGCTAGGACAGAGTGATAGGATAAATCCTTACAGAAATCTAAATATAAAACTGAAACAGTAAATATAAAAGGTATAAATATTCCTCTTCTTAGGTAGAATTGGAAACTCTTGGTGAGCGCTCCCTTTCTAGCTTGGAATTGAAACCTTCCAACAATCCTCTTCTAGAATGGATTGTCATTAGGGTGGACGATTGAGTGGATCAATCTCCTTCTCTATTCTTGACGCCAAGTGTCCTACATCAGTGGTTTTCTTGTATCTCAACATTTGTCATTAAATCTTATTATATTCATGTTGTTTACTACTCTCACTGGAAAAAATATATCCTCGTTCCAATTTCATTAGTCACAGTTTTCAGCACATTGATCTAGATTCTTATTAGTCACTTACCATCATGAATTTTTAAATTTTATAATATTACTTCATAGTTGAAGGTTGATATTCTCACTTTCAAACCCCACATTTTACCTATTAAACATGATTATTCAGTGACACCAATAAAAAAATTTGTCAAATCAAATTTGTCAATATTCTTCATAGCAAAATGCAAAGTGTAAGGGAAAACGGTATATGGCCGTTTAAGAGTCAGAAAGTGCTCTTTCCTCCATCTCAGAATCCAAGTCAGCAGTTGCCATGGCCAATTGCAGCATGGCCTTATCCTCCACTTCCGTCTTCTCGCCCCAAACCCCCACCCTCCCGAACACCAACCTCATCATCCCCTCCTCCTCCGCCACCGCCGCCACCACCACTCCGGTCACCCCACTACATCTCCACCGTGCCTCCGCCGCTCGCTCGCAGAAGTGGAGAACCAACGTGTCCTTCTTCCCATCTTTTCTGACCAGGAAAAAAGACGCCAGCGCCATCAAGCAAGAGCTCCTTGACGCCATTGCGCCTCTCGATAGGGGGGCCGAAGCCACCCCTGAAGACCAAGAACTGGTCGATCAAGTATGCTACAATGAACTAAAAACTGCTGGTGATGTTTATTTTGTTTTGCTTAAATTTGTTTTGTCTGTTTTTGTTTTTAACGAGGATAGATTATTAGATTGCTCGGAAACTTGAAGCAGTGAATCCAACCAAGGAGCCCTTGAAGTCTGGCTTGCTAGATGGCAAATGGGAGCTTATTTACACCACTTCCCAATCCATTTTGCAAACTAAGGTAAAAACATTACATTCCCAAGACATTTAAGATTTAAATTCTTCAAAAATGTTTTCTTGAATGTGGTGTGATTTTGTAGAGGCCAAAACTGTTGAGGTCTAGAGCAAACTATCAAGGGATCAATGTGGATACGCTTCGTGCGCAAAACATGGAATCAGGGCCATTCTTCAATCAGGTGTTCATATCCTGCCTGATGATCCCTCCTCTACCCTTTTCCTAGGTTGATATTCTTCACAAGCTTGTTTGCGGGTGGCTAATTTACAGGTTACGGCAGATTTAACACCTCTTAATGCGAAGAAAGTGGCTGTGAAGTTTGATTACTTCAAAATTGGTGGACTGGTGAGTGTGATTTTTATTTTTCTTGAAGTAAAAGTAGTTTATATTTGTTTAGAATACCCGGTGTTTATATCCCCAGAGTACTAAGCAAATGAAGGATATAACCAGTCAGCTGATTAGAGTTGTACACAGATAATTATGATGAGTTTATGGTACGAAAACTTTGAACTTTTGATGTGTCTGATTGGCAGATACCAATCAAAGCACCTGACACTGCAAGAGGGACACTTGAATTTACATACTTGGATGAAGATCTAAGGTCAGTTTCATGAGATGGTTTAATCGTACTTTTTGATTTCTTTCAAGAAAGCCGAGAATCCAGGGCTTAACATTTCTGTGTTTTCTACCAAATTCTGTGGCAGGGTATCAAGAGGAGACAAGGGAAACTTGTTCATCTTGAAAATGGTTGATCCCTCCTACATAGTACCTTCAAAGGGATGAAGAATATCCCGCTGTACTATTGATGAATGTCACTCTAAATAGGTCAATAAATTGCATACAAACACATGTGTAGAGGTTTTATATTCACAACTGTACACAAACCTAGAAGTATAGGAGTATATGCTAGTGATATTTTGTATATTCTATCGCTCTGATAGTAAGAAAAGAGCATTCATTTAACTTTTGTTTTCCGAATGCTACTTGAAAATATTGTTCAGACTTTAGAGGCTTTACATATTGCACCTATAGATCAATGAACAAACCTAACACTACTATTATTGTCTATATTCTGTTACAAAAGTGCCAAAAAACCTATCTAGATACAAACTTTTCTTTGACACAATCTACAAGTTTATACTAATGAAAGCATCTACACTATACTTATGTCTAATTTATGCCCTTTGTGTTCTTTTCCTGAGTATAACAAACAACATAAATCACAGGAGCAGCAGCAAGGCATGTGAGTGTAAATATAAAAGAACTTACGGCTGCAATTCCACATTTTATTTGGCTGAAGCCACAAGCTTTTTCTCCAATCACTATTGTGCTGCACCACTTGCTGTGAGTGAACTACTATCCTGAACTATATCCTCAACCGGGTTTTCCTTAGCCCAAACAGCAGCATCTGAGTATCCCCACTCAAAGAGCTTATCAAGAACGTGATCTTCAGCAGGTTCGAGTGCCCAATTAAATAGCTGAAACAGAAGTACAAAGTATTCTAAGCTGCAGATAGAACTAATAATTGGTAAATGTCTCCACAAAAACACAATCAATTACCTCCCTAGGAGTAGCCCTGTCTCCAGGGTTGCAGTCAGGACTAATTCCAATCCCTTGTAATCCTAATCGACTGGCTGGGAAAGCACATACACGAACCTGCAGTATAACAGTGTAATAAATGTAAAAATCTTGCCAAAATAAGGTTAAAAATCCAGGTAGTATCGCCAAAAGTTCAATAAGGCTAGATTGAGTACCGTCTGGGCAGCAGATGTTGGTGGCATAAACAAAGTCAGCCCACCATCAATACATACTCGGTTTCGGAACATTGTTGCCGGCCTTGGTGCGAGGTACCTGTGGTATATACAATCTAAGTTTTACAAAATCTGCATTGAGAAAACAGTGGCTCTATATCACAGAAGAGTGGTTTTACCCTGGGATGAACGAGGAAGTAACAACCGCATTGATCAGGTCCTCCTTTGAATCAAACTGGTCAACCAATAAACCCCTTGGCCTCCATAGTAGCTGTGTTACAGCAACTGAAGTATAACAATAGAGCACATGATCAGATCATATAACAAAATTTTCAGACATTACTTCTCAAAATATCCAACTGTGGAAATTAGCAACAGATTGAAACTGAAAGGTGAAGAAAATCTGCTATGGAGGTCAGCATGTAATAGGCATATGCTAACACTTTGAAATATTGTAAAATCAGTGTACCTAATACTCGTCAAGGGCCTACTGAAGGGAGAATGTGCAAAAGCTCTCTGGTTTCGCATATATTTGGAGGCTGAGCATGAAGTTATATTTAATCTACTAAGCATACAAAGCATACAAAAGACGTGTCTGCATTGGAGCTATATCCCTTTCGTAAGTTAGAGGGAGAATGTAGCACTTACCACGTACTCTTCCATTTGATTTGATATGGGCATCATCCGGCAGAAATGTCTCAAGAACATCTCTAAGAACAGCCTGAACAAAATACATCAAAGCTGAATATTGGGTTCATTTGATGTTCATGACATCACACGACCCTGACTTTAAAACTAAAGCAAATGTTGGCATGTCTAACAAGCAATCATGAACTTGTATAAGCCAATCCACTATCCACAAAACAATATAGGTATATATTCGACAAGGGAAAAGTCTTTCTCCAAAAGAAGGCTCTTAGCAGCAAGAGCATCGATAAACCTATCTGATAAAAGATCACAACCTTCCAACATTTTCACAAAGAGTACAGCTTTTTTGTTTCTCATGCACAATACAAATATAAACTAAAATTATTGTTGCTGTGCATCTGTCACATTTATACATACCCCTAACCGAAATGCAGTCCCCTTCATCCGACAATTGTCCGATAATATCTTCGTAGCTTTTAAGGCCTCTTCCATAGTTGCCCCAGAGGCAACCACTGCACAAACAATTGCCCCCGCAGATGAACCAGCCAATGGTGTTGTGTCCTTTATCATTCAAAACAACAAAAATCAAGCCATAATCCTTCATCATTTAAAAATGAACATTACTTCTAAATTACCCTTCATTTGACAAACACAATTTCCTCCAATTACGTACATTTCATGCATGCAATACTCCTCCTCCCACCCCATAACAAATGTCACCGGATAATTTACACTCATTTTACGAGCATGATAATAATCATTAATCAGGTAAGCGATTTGATAAATTTTTAAAAGTGTGACATGATATATAGTAAAGATCAAGGCATTACCTTTATGTATCCCTTCTCTAAGAGAAGCTGAGCGACGCCGAGATGATACGGGAACAAAAGGCCGGCAGCGGAGAAACTGAAGCCGGGACTCGTCACCGCCTTCCGCCCCCGCTCCGCCTCAACGTCCTCCTCCCTCTGCTCCCACACAACCTCCGGCTGTACGGGATCCACGAAAACCTCCTCCTTGCTCCGCCCCCTCCACCACGAATCCGCCCGATCATTCGCAGGAAAAATTGGAATCCCCTTCTCCAATCCAGAATTAGCCTCGTCACCACCGTTCACGTAGTCTCCCCGCCTTATGATGAGTCTGGAGGCCAGGCCGAGGAACATCTCCCCCGTCGCCACCGCAAATGACTTCTTCTCTGGCGGCGGCGGGGAAGGCGGGGGAGGAGGAGGCGGCGATTCCGTGGAGGTGGCCTTAGTGGAGAATAGAGCTGGGCGGACGGGGAGAGGGGTGAAGGTGGGACCGTGGTGGAGGGGGCGGTGTGGGCCCGAAAGGAAAACGTTGGAGAGCGCGGCCATGGTTGAGGGGCTGTTTGGTTTGCAGTTGGAGTTGGGGAAGAAGAAGGCAAAAGCACGAGAACTTTTCATTGTTCTGGTTTTTTCGTTTTCCATTATTTTTACTGCTCTTCAATTTCATTTATTAAATTTGTTACTACTATTGTCTAGAATTTCATTCTATTTTATTTTTCTTTCATAGAATTTGATTCTGATGGTGCAGATAACATTTTTTATGAATAACAGTTTTCAAAATTTATTTTCGTTCAGAAAGTTTTTGTCTGATGTCATTTTGAAATTCAATTTTTGTAGATGTGGGGTGTTAGATAATTTAACTTCAATATTATATGAACCATTTATTTACTTAGTTGGTTGTAAAATAATTGAGTCAGTCTATTTTGTTTTGTGTGAATAATTAATAAATAATTAGTTACTACGTTCAACTTATGTTATATTTTATTTTATTTTTCAAAAATCATATTAGAAAAATTATGGAGAAAGAAGAAAAGAATCACATTTTTTCCTCGGTATTGTGAAAAACAGAACTCGGAAATATGGCGAATATTTTGACCACATTTGGTTATTTCTTGTCCGGGATTAATTTTGAGGATTTTTTTGTTGACATTTGATTATTGTATGTTTATACTAGAGCTGTCGATTCGGGTCTAAAGGTCAATCTCGGGTTCGGGTCTAAAAAGGTTCGGGTCAAACGGGTCGGGTTCAAACGGGTCTAAAATATCTTTTCGGGTTTTGTCGGGTCGGGTCGGGTCGGGTTCGTGTCGGGTTGATGTCGGGTTGGGACTATTCATCGGGTCGGGTTGGGTCGGGTCGGGTTTTATAGGGTCGGGTTGGTATCGGGTCAGTTTTATTTTCGTGTCGGGTTCGGGTCAAAATATTATATTTTGACAAATACTCATAACTATATTAAATTTAACAATTATTCTAACTTGTATTAACACTTCGGTTCGAAAGAAACTCTAGTTTTAAATATGAATATTAAAATGTCAATAATCACGATGTCAGTAATAAATTAAATTACCAAAAAATAAGATATCAACAAATACTCTATTTTATATTAACACCAAAATAACATGAAATGAAATAATTATTGGATTGATTTTGATATTAGAATTGGGCATATTTGTTGGGCTTACTTTTGTCTTAAAGCCCCAAACCCCAAAACTCAAAACCCACTAAACCCTAAACCCACTAAATTGATGTAATTAATCGAACTGGAAACCTGCTAACTAACAACGATAACTAAATTGAAATAAATTTACCAAAAAATTAACCTTAATTTAGTTTCAATAAACACTTAAATAAATTTAGTTACTTCCAAATATTATAATTAATTTATTTATTTTTATAAATACTATGAAATAATTTATATTGAATTTTACTAATCAAATGTCAAACCTTACTTGACTTTCCATATGTAACTGAGTTTTAATGCCAACACACTAACTTAATTGTATTTAACTAACCAAATGTCAAATATTACTCGACTTTATACAAAAATTAATTAAGTTCAGTTTAACTATACAACTGTTAACCATCACTTAATTTATAATAATCAAGTAACTTATATTTATTCAAAAATAGGGATCCTCTATAAATTAGTGATTAATGTTTATTTTGTTACTTTCGACAATTAATGAACTTCATTAACTGACTTTGTTTACTATGAGTTGAATAGAAATAATTAAAGGTCAAATATTACTTGACTTTTATAAACGAATGTAACTAGTATATTGTATTTAAGTAGTGAAAGATCAAATATTCCTTGATTATTTATAAATAATGGATAAATTGAGTTTAACTAGTGTTAGATCAAACTTACTTGATTTTCTAAAAACACTAACAAGTAATTAAAATTAAATAATAAAATATCAAATCTTACTTGAGTTTCTATAAACACTAGAACTAAATTGAGTTTCACTACATTCCCTTATAGTTCAATCCAATTTTATACTTGATGAGTTAAAAATTGTATCGTCGCCAGAGATTATTCAATTTAACTCAAGGCATTATGACGACATGATTTTCATAAAACAAAAATGAATTGAAATAAATATTAATATACACAATATACTGAATTGATATTTTTATACTTATATATATATATATATATATATCAACTCTACTAGAGAAAAAATGCTCTTGTAATAAACATATTATTTTTTACTGAACAATTGCTATAATCCACCAAATTATTCCTATAATGGACTTTGCTAATATCCAGTATTTAAGCTCAGTAATGGCATGTCTATGTTGTAATTCATTCAACAAATTGCAGTGATCATAAATATATTTATAAACATTTTTATGGAAAACAAATTGCAGTGATCATAAACATTTTTACACCAATTCTATTACTACTGCTAGTTCATTAACTTAATTTTAGAGTTTGGGTCATTTCCGGGTTTGTGTCAAATCGGGTTCGGGTCACTTTCGGGTTCGGGTCATTCTCGGGTTCGTGTCGGGTTAAAATTTATTCGGGTTCGTGTCGGGTCGAATTTGACCTAATATTCTCGGGTTTTAATCGGGTCAAAAGATCATTCGTGTCGGGTCAGTCGGGTCGGGTTTTTCGTGTTCGGGTCTGAATTGACAGCTCTAGTTTATACCGCCTTTTTTGTTGGTTTTACTTTTATGTGGTGTTTGTGACTTGTAGCAGCAGATGTTTTGGCGACATAAATTTTAATGGATTAAATTTATGAGCAACCAAACAGATCCACTTTTCCTTCCGAAATAAATAGAGCTCGTTATTTGCCGCGAACTTTTGGCGGTGACATAGGCCCGTTTACTAGAGCTTATTTATTAATGGTACTGAACTGAACTGAATTGAACTGAACTGAACTGAATTGAACTGAATTGAACTGAATTGAACTGAACTGAACTGAAGTAAAATTAATGTATTGAAAAATGGAATCAGCATGAACTGAATTAACCTGAATTTCATCAAATTACATTTCACTTCACTGAATTGAACTGATCTACAGATAAGCTCTGGCAAACAGGTATGGTACACCGTACACCCACTAAACTCATCCGTTAGTAAAAATCAAGTAAATAATCACAGTAAAATAGCTCGTAGATGCAAACCACGGTAAAAGAAGAAAAAAATAATAAAAAGGCTCCGTTACCGGGAATCGAACCCGGGTCTCCTGGGTGAAAGCCAGATATCCTAACCGCTGGACGATAACGGAATTGTTGATAGATGTCTCCAATATATTTAAATAAATTAGTATTAATGTAAAATATAGTACAACCCCTACTCAATTGTTAAAACTTAAACCTCTTTTTGTCTGTTTTCGTTATAAACCAAAATGTATATATATGTCCTCAGTGAAGAATTAATACATGCATTATAGTTGTCATATATTATTTTTATGATTTGATGCGTTAATTTTTAGCACTCTTTATTGTGCTACTCCATGTCCAAGTTAAACTACACTTTTGTTTTTTTAGTCAATTTTGTCAAAATATGTTTGACTGTATATTGCAATTGTTATATGTGTTATAATAGTATCATGCAAGATATGTCTGTTTTCAAACTTTTAGACCATAGTCATACATATAATAAATTTATTCACAACCAAACATGCTCAGAAAAAAATGACAAAAAAAATTTGTAGTTTAAACTGGGACTCTTTATCATTGTCACAGTGTTAATAACAACATAAACTGAAATTATGACAATTATTTAGCACAAAGCAAGTATTAGAAAATAGCATTACATGTTGTATTTGGAAAAGTGAAAGCACACAATGACTTGAGTACAAGATTTGACCACATAGATATAGGCTATAGCTAGCTAGCAACAGATATTGGTGGTACTCCATCTTATTTAACATATTTACTGTTGCTAGTTATTAATTAACAGTGAATTAAACATTGACAGCAATCCTCATCCCAGCAGCACAGTGGCCAGGAAAAGTGCAGATGAAGTAGTTCCCTCCCCTCCTCACACTTATCTGATCCCTTCCGCTCTGATACACCGGAGCACCGCGTGGGGCCGTGCACGAGAGGAACCCCGCCCTGTCCACCGCCACCACGTTGTGCAATCCCGGACTGTACCTGAACACTGCCATCAAAATCAAACTCCATTATATAATTACCGTTGTAAGAATCTGTTCTCTAACAAACATGCTCTGACAAAGTTGACTGAAAAAAAATCGTTCTGTTCCTTACAAAGAGTGTCACCAACGGAAAATCGTTTGCCCTGGGTCCAAGACTTGGTGTCGAAGCCGTAGGTCCAGCCGTTTTGACCTCCGACCGGGTAGATCGCGCCGTCAGCCGGCATCAGCACCAGCAAGCTCAGGCTCAGCACAAGCACTAGTGTCGCACTGCATCTTCCCTGGGACATTGTTAACTGAAACAGATTGGAAAGAACACAAAATGATGGAAATTTGAGGATGGTTTTGAGAACCCTTTTACGCCAACTATTTATAGGTGGATATGAGTCTTGTTTTCCAAATTTCACTTGATGGTCTGAGACTACTTTCTGGGATGTGGACTCTTGTGGGTTGAATTCATTTTTCTTTCTACAGATTTTCCAACACTAGCCATGTTGTAGTGGGAGTGGCAGTAGTTCGAAAAAGTCAAGTACTACTGTAATTTGCTATATGCCTCCTCGATTTTGCTGTATTACACCATGTATTTTTAGTATAAAAATGAATGTATTATTATTTGATACAGATCTTATATGAAATTATATTGATTCAAAACAACAGTTCAGACGATGTTGCTCTCATTTAAAAAATCTTGATTATTAAATATATATATTAGTGCATGTTGCGTATAAGCAACATGCATGCGGTATAGCAAACCCCAAATTTAATTATGGACTCATCTAGTGGAATCAATTTTATGACATTTCATATAAGTCATACTCCCTCTGTACCAACTAAAACTACTTAGTTGACTTTTCAAAGTCAAACTAAGTCGACTTTGACCATAAGTATCTTCCTTTTTTTGTTTAAAAATTTTCAGAAAAATGATAATTTCAAAATATATGATATGATGTATCTAAAAATTTAGATACTATATCGGTTCAACTTGAAAAGTCAACTAAACAGTTCTGAATGGAAAAAAACATCTTTGAAAAAATAAACATACGGATTAAAATTGATGATAGGGAAAGTGTAGAAAGGGGTGAAGCGAAAACTTTGACGGACAAGGTATAGTCCACTCCCGTTTAGTTTCAATTTCACGTATGAATTTGTGGTTTTAGATTCGATTTTTCGACCGTTCTAACCGATTAGCTGTTGAAAATGCAAGAAATATAGATTCATGCTAAATAAATAAAAACACGAAAAAAGATAGCACTCCATTATGTCGACTTAATTAGCGTAGTATACATATCCATACTTCATAGAAGTTAAACGGTGATAGTAAACTTCATCCCTCCATCGCAATGGCCGGGAAAAGTGCAGATGAAGGAGTTTTGTCCTTTTACAAGCTTGATCTGATCGTTCCCGGACTGAAACACTTTTGCGCCACTCGGAGGGTTGCACGACGAGTACCCGGCTGGATCCACCACCACCACGTTGTGGAATGCCGGATTGTACTTGAACACTGTCACCGTGACAAAAGAGTATATGAATAATAACAACTAAATCAAAATTTTAGATTTAGTTGATATTTGCAACTAAAATTGTCAAAAAGACTAAACTTGATGTCAAATACTATATGTTCTGGTCAAACGGTGGGAGTAATCAAGTGAGAATATAATTAAAGCTCGTGTAGTGTTGACCTTATGAAATGTATACTTTCTTCCATCCATCGTATATTCCAAAACATTAATATATTTTTTTTATTTTTAGATTCACCATATATATATATATATCATGTATCATAAAAGTTTTTAAAATATTTAAATAATAATATTCATAGTCAAGTTGCCTCAATTTGACTTTAATTAATTAAGCAGGTTTGGTTGGATCATATATATGATCGAGTAATTTACAAAGTGATAAATTAAAGAAACAAATTATATGGTGAAAATGACCAATTCAATATTATGAATAGTTTGAAATCAGTTAGATGATAGATGCATACATCTTTAATTTCAAGTGTCATTCGTAATATAGTACGTAGGAGTTACCTAGAGTATCACCGACGGCGAACTGCTTCCCATTGGGCCAGGAAGTGAGGTTGAAAGTCCAGCCATCTGCATCCCCGACTACGTGCGTAGCCGCATCCGCCACTCCGGAGTGAAGCATCATCAAGCTCAGCGCCACCACTAGTGCGACGACCTTTGCACTGCATCTTCCCTGGGCCATTGTTTCCGCTGGAATTCGATCAACCCTCTCAAATGTCAAATCTGAAGAATGAGGAGAACAGGATGGAATATTTGATAGAGATGCAAATGCATTTACTATTTATAAGTGGGATACTTTATAGTTAGGGATGTCAATGAATTCTGGATCCAGTCTAAATCCATGGATTTCTATTTTTAATGGATATGGATGTTAAAAAAATTAAATTCTATTGATATGGATCAGATACGGATTTATGGCTTGTGGAGCGGAATCATGGATTTCCATTTTTGAAAGATATGGATGTTAAAAAATTAAATCCAATGGATATGGATCGGATACGGTTCAGCCAAAACTGTTTAGTTGACTTTTCAAAGTCAAACTAAAACGTATTTAACCATTAATTTCTAATAACGGATATTTATAGTTGATATAGTATTATATATGTATATTTTTAGATTCATCATTTACTTCTAAATTATCATTTTTCTAGAAAAAAATTCCCTTATACCCCTGATTCTTGTGTATGTATTAATATGACCCTCAATTCTTGGAAAGTGCTGATATACCCCTAGTTTGTAAATTTGATTGAATATTGGTCGATTAAACATATTGTTAAAGAGGAAAGCTTACAACTGCAACATTGGAGCGGAGACAAGAGAATTGAAAATGAAATACCCAAAATTTTGAAATTTAAATTATAGTTAACACATGCGGCACGCGTCAATTGGGACAAAAAAACCGCCAAATTCGCTATTAGGTGATTTTTCTGTTCAAATCGATTTTGGCCGGCAAGAAAACACTATAGGATTACAACCAAAAAAATTGTCTACGTACCTCTAAGATCTTTGTTAAGTGTTCATATACCCTTGAGTTTTTAAACAGTGCTCTGATACCTTGAACTGACGTTGACTTTGAAAATTTCACCTCTTAAAACTCAGTTCAGCCATCTAAATGTGTATATCTGACTATGAGGTGACTTGAAAATAAACATTAGGTGTCGAGTGGAGCTTTTAGATGTACGATTTATTTACAGTTCAGGGGTACCAGAGCACTTTTCAGACACTGAGAGGTATGTGGCACTTAATAAAGAACTCAGAGATACGCAAACACTTTTCTCGTTCTTATTTTTTAGTCGAATGTAATTATTCTATTGTATAGTCAAATGCGTAAAAAGGGTCAACTACTCCTTAAGTAAGTAGCATCTCCTTATTAAGGAGTGGTTCTTAAATCTTAAAAATAGACATAATTTATTAAGGGTTTAAGAAGCACAATTGGAATATGTATGAATCTATATATCACAATGGACATAATTTTCACAATGGACATATAGTGCTTTAGATTGGAACCAAAAGAGGGAAGAAATATAGATTCATACTTTTCAAAAGATAGTGCTCCATTTATTTTGACTTAGCATTACATAATCATACTTGATAAGAAGTTAAACGGTGATAGCAATCTTCATCCCGGAAGCGCAATGGCCGGGAAGAGTACAGATGAAGTAGTTCTGTCCTTTGACAAGCTTGATCTGATCTTTCCCAGATTTATACACTTTCGCGCCCCTCTGAGCGTTGCACGAAGAGTACCCGGCTCGGTTCACCGCCACCACATTGTGCACCGACGGGCTGTAGTTGAACACTGCAATCCAAACAGAATTCCAATCCAACCTTTGTTAATATAATTAACCACAAAAAAAGTCCTTTATATGACAGAAATAAGCAATAAGTTTTATTCACTGTTCTCCCTGTTTCAGTTGAAAAGGACTAGATGCATAATTATTGTAGCCGTAGGAATAGAACTTTACTTGATACCATTGCATATGTTTTTCTTTAACTGGTGTGGAAACTTGGTAACACCATCTTTAAGTCAATTCTGGCTCACTAATAATGTCACATTTTAATTTGTAAAATTGACTTCTAAAAAATTCTAGTATCTGAACTTTAACCATGACATCGAGCTATATGGGTGCATAAATTGACGTAAAACGCATAATAAAATCTGGCGTAGTGTGAAAATATGGTTTAGGAACAAATCTAACAAGATCTCTAGTATTGACTTATGCACAAAATCAACAAAATATTCTAACTCATGAATTGTAACTGTAGTTTGAAGTAAGATGCATGCATCTTCAAGTGTAACTGAAAATAGCAGGACTTGCCTAGAGTGTCACCGACAGCGAACCGCTTGCCTTTGGGCCAGGCAGCGGTGTTGAAAGTCCAGCCAGTTGCTCCTCCGACGACGTAGGAGCCAGCATCCGCCACCTGGGAGTGAAGCATCATCAAGCTCAGCACCACCACTAGTGTAGCAACCTTTGCACTGCATCTTCCCTGAGCCATTGTTTCCAAGCTGAAGAATGGGAAGAACCAGGATGATATGATTGATAGTGATTTTTTCTACTCAGTTTACAGTTACTATATATAAGTGGGATGGATGGATGGATGGTGGTTTCTAGATCTGCTTGGATATGGCGTGAGACCACTAGTTAGAAAACAAAATGTGAACCAGGCCCACCCCCACATTATTACCCCTTTCTGGGTTGAATATGATACATTTGTTGAAAATTGATGCATAGAGTATGTCAGTATGATGATTTAATTTCGTAATAATGATACATGTTGAGAGGATAAAACAATATGTTGATTTGTAACTTTTTTTAATGGTAAAACTAGTGTTAAGTGTACCATGTACTTTGCTGAAGTCAATTTATAACAAACATTATCACATGCTAAAACCCAGGTAAATTCTTCATGGACTCATCTAGAAGTAGAATGATTAAGAGGACTTTAGTTTTTGTTAATATTGATTGCACTGCTGGGGTCATGACTCATAGCAGCACGTCGAAATTGCAATCATTAATGTTTAGAAATTTTTTGAAATTCTTTCAAAATTCTGACATATAATCATTTCCCCTTTGTTTAAGTTTTCTGATTCTCTTCCAATTAACGCTAACTACGGAGCTGTCTATGGAGAGAAAATGGGTCTCTCAAAATTCAAACAAGTTCCCCATCATTCATTTGGCTTTAGATTCCTTGACTTTGTTTCTCATCCTTTTCAACTTTCTTATTATTAATTTGAAGCTATCTTTGGAAGCAGGAGCAAAATAAGCTCATTCCAGATTCCTGAATACTACCAGTATTGGCACTAATTACTAAACCTAAATATAAATATGAAACAGATAGTAGACAATGAAAACGGTAAATACTTGAAGTGATTAGCGCTGCACCAGTCCATACTAAAAAAAAATTAAACTACAATTCACACTTTACTTGCAACGCACATATGACCACATAATGGCATAGCCACATAGTACTGAAACAGATACACGAAAGAGAAAAATATGTGCAGCAACAAAGATCAACTTCCATGGCAGTTAGTTTTAACTTAAAAATACAAAGTCACTTCTTGCTCAAAAAAACTCGTATTCACTCAGTACATAATAATGGTACTAAGGATGAGAGGTATAAAAACTCTAGATTTTGGATTTAGATACAAAAACAAAATACATTCAGCCGCACTCCCACTCCCTCCGGCTTAGAATGTTCTTCCCATTTTGTGATAGTATTATTTTCAAGACTTGACCATAACTTCAATGGGTATACATGTAATAAGATCAACAGGTGAGATACGTACGTCATTATTGTATGTAATCAAACATGTCTTGACAATTATAGGGGGGAAATGGGAAATACTTCTTTACCCACTTACTTTACCTAAAAAAGATAACAAAGTGCTTTGATTTGACTTCAAACTGAGTTACCAACCTACCCAATAAAGACCAGGTCTACCTTGAGTGGAGAGAGTAGAAAATGCACTCCCAGACTTTAATGAAAAGAAGACAGTCAAGCTTGACAACTGAGGCCTGATGAACTAATATGGCAACAATCAACCCCCACTCTTTCGAAAATTTATGATAGTCAAACTATTATATATCTTCCGGCTTAGATTACCCTGAGTAAAACAAATTTATCTGTACTGAGAAGATGTATAATGTAAGTAGAACACATGGATGATGGACCTACTTTGAATGACTTTTCAGCCTAGTTATGAACAGGTCTGTATGGGCGATCAGCTGGCAGAAATAATATCACAACAAGCTATTAGAATTTCAGATTCTGATCATACTGTATTTTAACTTTACTTGTAACATAGGATATAGACTATAGTATAAAAGTTTCAATGGTTGCCACCTAAAGCTGATAATGATACAGTCCACTTGTATTTTTCTTTTCAATTTTATGAATATCAAACTTGAGGAAATTTTAGTGTACAAGTGTGTATTTAATTCAATTTAATCTACGAAATTATTTAGGAAAATTTACAAGTATAAATTTCAGTGATTTATTCAAGTTCCTAAAAATTATGCATCTAGAGTTCACTACGGCTACTGGAATCAAGCAACTTTAATCAAGTTCTTAAAACATAACATTGTTTGTAAACGCATGAACCAACAAACTTCGTCTAGTCAAGTGCTATGGCTCCTAACTTCCAACAAAAACCATTGAATATTTGTAGGAAGTGAAATAAAACATTGTAACAACGAAAAGAGGCAGAATCTAAGCATCAAAATGTTTCCAGGATGGTCACCTCATAACGATAACTGACCACAACCGTTACAGCCAACTTAACTGCAAAGCTCTACTTTTAAGATCTGCACTGCTTCTGAAACTCCATCCTATCAATCAAAAAGGAAAGTACATCAAAATGTAGTTTGTTCCAAAAACTTTACCGATAATAGTCTTATTCATGTCACCTCTCAAGCATAAAGAGTAGAAACAATTTAAAAGAAAAAACTACCTTCAAAAATAATATGAGCTAATTTAAGCCAAGACAACTTCCTATTTGTGATTAACAATGAGATAATGGAAACAGAAAATATTCTGCCCAGAGTAGTTCCCCTTTTCAGAAGGCGCACACTTGACACTCCTCCTTCAGCCCAAGATAAAAGTTGTTTCTAGTAATGGAACTGGAGATTTAGGAAGAGACGTCTTCAAGTGAATTAAGATTACTCTTGCAGAAAGAGTATCAAGAGTGATTTCCTGTGTATGTGCTACCTTTGCCTACTGGAAGAATGTTTGTTTTGACGAAAACAGAATTAAGAAATAGCTCTGGAGTGGGAACTAAATCTTCCACAACTTGTTATCACATTTTGCTGATATGTAGTTAGGGGGTGCTTGGTTGGTTGAGGGGGATGGGAATGGGAATGGGAATGGGAATGATAATAGAGGGGATTGATTATAGAGGGAATCATTATAGTGTTGGTGTTTGGTTAGGATTAAGGGAATGAGTTTATATACTAAAAATAGATAAAAAATTAACTAAAAATAGTAATTAATAGTGGATCCCATTCATTATAGAGTAATGAAACCCATAGTTCTCATATTTGAGGGGAATGGATGATTGGCCAGTATGGGGTAATGGTGGTGGGCCCTCTTCAATGATTATAGTCTACCAAACAAGCAACTCTATAATGAAACCCATATCTCACTCCCAAACCCCCCAACCAAGCACCCCCTTAGTGTATCGAGTATTGCTACCTAAAACATAATCACCTAGTACATTAACTAAAGAGAAGGTAATACTCTGATTGGTAATACTCAAGCACAAAATTCTGTATTTCAAGATAAATGGGGTGAGCTTTTCCATGCTATCAAATGAAGTAGCAGCAACATAGAAGATGAAATGTTACCTCAAATGAGATTCGTTTAGAAACATCCAAGGCACGTGCTCTCATTTCAATAGACAATGCAGAGTTTATTGCCCTAGTCACTATATTAGCAGCTTCCTTAATGTACAAATCCTCATCATTATCTGGAATCAGCTGGTTTCTTTTCAAAGGCTCTGGGGCTACACCGATCCAGAACATCCTCTCAGCCCAATAAAATTGATCCATTAAAAATGGACAGAGTACCTGATGCAAAATATTAGATTATGCTAATAAACATGTCTACAGAAAAAGAGAGTGAGGAGAAATATATATTATTGAAGATAGAATTAGAGTCGTGTGCTTATAGTTACATCCATAAACGAGTTCTTTTTTCTAGAGTTATTTAAGACTTTATTTTGGCTCCATACAAATTAAATTAGAAAAAATTCAAAACACTAGTTTCTATAGCATATCAAAATCATCCCCTTTTCACAGAGAATTCTACAAAGAACTGAAGTTCTGGCAATTCTATATTTCTAGAAAACACACCAAAGGGTGAAATTATGGTATCTCCAGTTATTCTTTTTTGGTGACTTACAAGATGATGCTCTATAATAAAGCTCATGATACAGTAATCTGAATAGAAATGACGAACCTGAGGAATTCCAGAATGCAAGGCAGCAGCAGTAGAGCCACTGTTGGCGTTGAGAAAAAAATTAGACGGAAACAAATCATTTTTGTGGTAAAGGAAAATACGTTCCTACCGAAAGGAGACACTACAGAAAACAAATTACAACTTTCAAGAAGGAAAAGGAAAACCATACCTCCCTCCATGATGTACTACAGCAGCACATCTTGGAAACATCCAATTGTACGGTATGGAACTAATTACAGTTAAACAGGATGTCTCAAAATTCCTCTCTTCATGTCTATGGTGCCAAAATGAATAAGAATCTCTAGAATTATGAAAAGGGGAAAACTACACTCACCCAGAGTAACAAAAGAGTCGGCCATCAAAAATAAAGATGCCGTCCTTGCATTGTCTTTGTTCCGAACCAGCAAGTTCTTTTTGAGCTAATAACTTTACAGCAGCATCCAGAGGCTCATAGGAAGCTGTGAATAATATGAATCGGTGACTTGAAACATCTATAACACGTCCAATTAACTGGAGAAAAGCTTTGGGGTTCCTTATAAAACCCATGCTGTAGAAAGCAAAGAGTGATCATTTTAGCCAACAAAATAAAATGAAAAAGGAAGAGAAAAAATAAGGAAAGTGTGCCATAAAAAATTTAAGGAATGCCAAGATGTTAAATTTTTGACACGTTCACATACAAAATCTCAAACAGCCCAACTATTTAATCATAAGCAGCTTCAAACAAAAGTCAATATGAAGATTTCCTTGGAAATGTGCATGGACATTAGAATAGTCATATTAGAGGCCCAGATTAACTATAAGTAAGTTTCTTCAAGCTGGGAATAACACCCACAGACAATTCTCAACCAGGAAAAGAAGAGCAAGCCATTTATACATCTATTTTTCTTAGAGAAATATACCTCCCAATAGAACTCAAACTGATGAAAATTGGCTTCTCTTGTGCAGCATAACTTAGAAAGGACTGCAACTGAATGTGAGCTTGACAAAACTCATCTCTTGTGCTTAAAAGCTTAGAAGGAACTAAAGCAGAAATTTCGGCACATCTGTTGCATGAGAACTGCCATTCCAAGGGAAGAAACCAAAAGCCACATGCCCGTATTGATGATGGCCAATAACCTATCATTTCTAACTGTCAGTAAGAGAAAAAATAGAGAAATGACAAACAATATTTGCAGTGAAAAATATAAACCAACTTAGTGGGTGAGAACTAATCATAGACAAGACTAGTCATTCTTGTAGTATTTAATTTCTAAAAGGAACAAGCAAGTTGCCAAGATTCATTTCAAGCATGTCAATTTAGAGAATTCATGACTCGTGGATTTTGAGCTCAGAGAGCAATACCAGTTATATAATGATGTTATACCAGTTAACATAAATGCAAACATCTCCCTTACGACAAAAGGTACCTGGACATTCAACCACTTCTTTGCTAAATCCATACCTGCCATGCCAATAGCTGAGTAAGTACCGCCAATTAAGCAATTTTGCTAGCATTATTCTAAATGTGCGCTTTTATCAATTACAGTAACTTTAAAAGTAAAGTAAAATAAAATTAAGAAACCATCCAAATTTCCTCCACTCTCATCTTTTAAAATACAGTATTAAACAAGTTAATTTCCAGTAGGTAGTTGATCTCACAGTAGCAAAGGGGATGAAGGCCTATCATGCCATGCAGGAAGCCCAGTTACAGGATCCTGAGACCAGATAAGTCATTTTGAGCTAAAAGATGATGATGATTAAAACAGGAGAAGACTCCATTTAATTTAGACATGGTTTTAAAACTAGTTGAAATCACAAACCATAAAAGGACAGGCACTTAGCCTTAGTTCACAATTCCTCCATGATCCCCATTCTTCAGTGAAGAGTGGCCACATCCAATGAATAACATCCTTCCAGCTAATCTATCCACATTTAATCAGCATGTTAGGGGAAGGATCTCATTTGTAAAGTGGGGAAAGAGGACTATTCAAGAAATATACACTACGACAGAAATATCTTGGATTATATTATGCTCTTTGAAGACATAATTTCAGTTTGAAAAAGATGAATCTTTTTTATGAATAGTTCCTCTACAAGCGTTCTCTAGTCTCTCTTCCCTTTTGGTTAGAGTAAATAATTTCCTACTCTCTACCTAACTTCATTCACTATTTTTTTGTACTAATTCTAATTAGTGTATACTAGTAATCACAGAAAGGTACAACAAAGGCTGGCGGGGGAATAGAACCAACAGTCCAACACACTAACTTGGAACTAAAATGACCTACCTTATCAGCTGGAGCCTCGTGGAAATATTTGTATAGAAGAGGAAAATCTTTCCTAAACTTCCCTTCAAATGACGAGGGTGCACTACAGCCATGAGAAGATGAGTTAGAAAGTATAAGACATACAAAATAAAAATAAAAATTAGAGGATGTTATTTTCCGGATAAATACTTCCATGGGCATCATAAGTAAATTTTATGCAGTCGTATCTTGAAAGGTTTGACATGTATTCTTACTACCTATAAGGCACTACATATGGAGCAGCAACAACACAACGAACACGAAACAGTTCAGCAAGACTCCAGCCTTCCTGGACACACAAAAGAGTAGACTTAAAACCACCACAAGTGAATTAAAGGCCATAAAGTCAGGCAAGATGACTTATGTTAATGCTTGACCCAATCAACTTCTAACTTTACCAGTGCAAAGAAATTTATAACCATGAGGTCACCCTCCAAGCTCGAGTCATCTCCAAAGATCCTTTCAACAGCTAAAAGACATTCTCTTCTGTGATATCTTTTTATTTCTTTCTTCTGCTTAGAGAAAGACTCTTCATCGGAACCTAAGCAAAAGATTAAAGGCTAATGATCTAAGAATACATTTCAGATTCTGATAATATTCAGAAATCCCAAGTATGATTAGTCTGATGGCGCAACCTGTGGTGTCTCTATAAGAAGCCAAAACAGTTGGGGATGAAACAGGAACATAAGCAACTCGTTTCGCTTCCAGATGCACTTTCAAACTCTGCGAGGTAACTAAAAAATGAGAGAAATACAAAGAACTTGAGGATCTAAATATGAATTTAACCTAGCATAGGTTAATGCGATTCCTCCTCACTACTACTACTGAATTTAACAAAACCTACCAACAGTTTCTTGCAATTTTACAGCAAATCAATAAATAGCCATTCTACCTACCTCATGTGCAGAATGAGTAATGAAAATAACGGCATAGTGCTCCATCTCACAGGCAAATGCAGCAGCTATTGCCTGCAGAAATTAATCACACGTCAATCCGAGAACAGTATCAATGATTTTCTGCTAAATTGAAACGTGAAAACTTTTATTGATAATATTCAAAGTTCAAACTAATCGAATAATCGATGAAGATTAAAAAAGGTCGATGAACGGAAGAGAAAGTAAGGAAACCGACGGCTATAGGATAAACGTCGCCTTTGGTGCCGAAGGCCATGAACACTGATACCGGCGTCGTTCTCATCGTTCACCGCCGTCTATCGGTGAACTCCCGCCAAATTCGCCTCGAAATTTGATTTGATTACAGGATATAGAGATAGAGTTCACTGGACAAACTGTGTTCTGGAGTAAGTTCTAGCTTCGGTTCAAATGTTACTACTGACTACTGACTTACTGAGTACTTATATGGCTCCAATTTTAGGATCCAATAATTTAGGAAATGGCAGGTAGACTTTTAATGTAATTTTGATTTTGATTTTTGAAGAAAATTTTGATTGTTAATTTGACTTTATTATATGTAAAGTTATTATTTTTAATTATTTGACTTTAAAAAATATTTATATGCTTAACTGTTTTATTTGATTGGCGAAGTTCATGTTTTGCCAAACGGTGTCATTTATAAAATGTGATATTTTTTATTGATTAAAGTTCAAGTCATGTTTGACAAACTACAATGTAAAGCCACGTTTTATTTTTGAAGGTTCCGTCAAAAGAATGTGTGAGTTGCCATCCTATACAATGTAAAGTCATACATTTAAAACACTAAGCAAGTTTGATCACAAAGTTTATACTGTCACAACGTAAGATTAGAATAGCAAATTTTAAGCAAGTTTGATCACAAAGTTTATAATGTCATAGCTAAAGATTACAATAGCAAAAAATTTACAATAGCCGTCAACCCGTAAAATTTATAGTGAATTAAGACGGAGTAATAAACAATTGACATCACAAGTGATGCATAGAGCATTCGAAGATTAACAAAATTTGATCCATATATAAAACTTCAAGAGAGCTACTCAACATCCATCAAAGTTCAAACCCAAAATGTAAAAGAAATAAAGTAACAAGATATCTCTTATAACAAGTTCATACTCGGATGATACTTAACTACAGTACATTCAACATCAACCTGTTGCTGCTACTGCTGCCTCACCATAGATGTAACTTGGTAAATTTTGCACCGGTAATAGAAGCTAACTCAGAACACAAGAATGTGTATCCTGCAAGCGGGATAGGGAACCAATCTTCGATCAAAAGTGTAAGGAAATAGTGCAATTGCCAGCTCTACTAGGACTGATTGTAGTGATGCAACTTGTACAACAGCACCTTTCCACCGGCATTTCCCATTGCCATAAAACCACTGTGAGGGCTGAAGTCCATGCACCGTGGATAACGCAGTGTTTTAGTAGCAGGAGGCCAGTTTGAGAACACAGAGAAAGACGGAACGTGGATCAGTTTCAAGCTGCTCTTTTTCATGCTAGAGCAGACGGCCAGGATCTTAGCATCATGGTTGAACTTCATGAAATCAACTTTCGTTGTCAAGTTCTCAATGATCTTAGCTGGCTTTCTTTTCCCACCTAAGAACTCGTCTCCGTTGTAGATATTAACTATTCCACTGTCTGAACCAGCTGCAAACATATTTCCAACAGGTGAAGTGCAGAGAGATGTTCCAGTAATGCAACCTTCATCAACTCCTTTATGAAAGCAAGCCCTAGTTCTCAGATCCCAGTGATAGATCTGTCCATCCCCACCTGTACTCAGCAGTTGTTGGCCATCACTGGTGAAAGCAATTGACCGAACTGTTCCATTCATCTTAAGCGTCCCAATCAGTTCCTTTGTTCGGGTTGAAACTAATAAGATATAGCCTTCGTTCCCAATGAAAGCTATGGTTTTAGAATCAGGGGAAACCTCAAACATTTCCAAGCTCTTCTCTTCTCTACCAGTCAACGGACCAATTTTATCAACCTTTGCTTTCACCAAGTCGAAACTATAAAAGAACTTTCTTCGCCCAGCTACAATAACAGCAGATCCATCAGGTAGGAAAGCTGCTTTTCTAATTGGACAATCACCAAGGAATATACTCTGTATCTTGGTATTCCTTTTACCATCAATTTGGAAAAACCTCAGCTTTTTGTCAAGTCCAGCAGTAAGAAGCAACTGAGCATTCCTATGAAATTGAACAGAGTTTATCGGACCACTAGAAGGCTCTTCTGCATTGGCATCAACAAGTCTGGAATACTCAAGTCGTCCAGGTAAAAGCTTTTCCCCACCCTTCACAACCAGATCCTCATCATTTTGAAGGATGTCACCTCCAACACGCTCAGCCTCATCATCCGAATCTTCAGAATGAAAGGCCTTATCTCTCTCAAGGTCAGCCCACTGAGTACCAGGGTTCAACTTAGCATGTTGAGCTCTCAATCTAGACACATAATCTGAACCAGAAATGACACCCTCATCCTCTTCTTTCTTGAGCTTCCTCAGTCTGTTTACATTAGCTATGTTCACTTTGGTTTTCAACTCCTCTTCATCCACCCAAGCAGGTTTCCTTCCCTCAATTTCCTCCTCATCACTACTCTCCTTACTCACTCCTCCATTGCTTTCGTAAGCTGATATCCCACTATTCGCATGTCGGTCAACAAAAAATCTAGCAACATCATCCACCTGCACCTCCTCGGTCCCAACTCCTCCATCTTCATGCTTGTCAAATTCAATCGGGGAGTACAGCGAACCAAAACAAGAGTTCTCCAACTCCTCCTTTCTCTCCTCTTCCTCTAATTCCAACTTCTTATCCCCTCCCTTAACCTCTTTCTTCCTTTTTCCATGCCTAACATCATTAACTAGTTCGGAATCCTCCGACTTCCTTTTACCCTTGTCTGCCCCATCATTACGAGCAGCATTTTGCGAAATTAAATTGACCATTGCCTTTACTGCATGAATTTACTTCACCGAGTCAAAATACGGATGAGATTAATAGTCTCTAAGAGCTCATGATAGATCAAATACAAAATAAACTACAAATACAGCACTCAAATACAGTTTTTAACATATGAAAATTACACTATCACAACCCTAAATTGTCCAAAGATCTACGAACATCACGCGAACTCAAAACATCAATTTTAGCTGCTGAAAATAAGTAATACTTTGGAACTCTGGATGTTACCTGAAAACGTAAGGGACGGAATCTGCCTGTGTCAGGAGGGGAGTCGGTGTCCGGAAGAGATACGGCGGATGTGTGGTCGGAAGCGGATGTAGGGTTTAAGACCACTATGGTCGTCTGTAAAACCCTTAAATAGCTGGGTCTAGAATGTGCCAAGAAATAAGATGGGCTAAAATGGAGAGCCCAACAGTAGTGTTATTGGGTTAAAAACAACAATGTGGGGCAGCGTTTGGTTTGTCGGCTTGGAAAAGAGTGGAAGGGAAGTGTGTCCATGTGTAAATCACTCATTGGGTTGCTTTTATGTATTTATTTATTTTTAAAATTGTCTTATTCATATTTAAATATTTTAACCAAAAGTTGCATCGTAGCCTCAATACGGAAAATTATATAACTACTAAACTCTGATGTAAAATGTAAAGAAATTTCTGATGGAAGTGGTTGCCGAATAATTGTAGATGTACAGTGTAAATGTCCCTCTATAGATGATCTGCACTTCACAAACGGCTCAGATTTGCCCACGTCACAAAGTAACTCATTACCAAACTAGATCTAGGCTCTTCTCAATACTTCTAAATTCTAATAGACGGCCATTTGCATAGAAGTTTATAGTTAAGACATTACAATACTATACATTCACCTTAATCAATAAAACAAGCAGATATCATTCTTGTTTAAACTAAATATTGAGATTATAGTATAGATGGTGAACCGGAAGTTGCAAACTAGATTGAGTCGATTAAGTTGGTTACAAACTAGAAAGTATAGGTCTGACACTTCAACTTTGCAATCACTTCTGAGTTATCTCATTAAACGTTATTTGTATCTCTCATCGAAGACAATAAGAGATTACCAGGTCGTTTTATTAGATTAGTTTATGGGTTTGTTTATTCATCATACATCTTGTTACAAATTTGACCATTAATTTGATATATTATACTTAGGGGTGGAATCGGTACAATACTATTTTTTTTTCTACTCAATACCATGTACCATACCAAGTATTTCAGTACACATATTCTAAATACCAATACCAACCAAAAGTTTGGTTGGTATTCGGTATATACCGTAATTGTACCAAAAAATGATTTGAAAAATAAAATTGAAATACATGTAAAATATGAAATTCGTCTAAAAGTAATAAATGAATTAAATTTTAATCAATGTGACATGTTCAAAATAACTACTAATTTTCTTACTCATGATATTACATCAAGAAAATTATGGCATTATTCAAAAATAAAATTTAATCTTAAGAGTTTAACATAAAAAGCAAAAATGAAATGGAAATAACTTGGAGCCTAGACAATGAAGTGGTAAAATATGTGCATCTATTTTGGGATCCCATCTATTTTTACCGCGATAATGACAAAGTGTTGTGAGGTAAAAGACGTTTACAAGTTAAATTTGTACAAAATTGTCATAAGCATTATCAAAAAAACAAAAAAACACTCGCTTGAAAAATATTTAAACCAACAAATATTTAAATCTTGTCAATATTATTTATTTTTTATTATTATTTCGGTATGGTACGGTAATACCATGGTATTGAAAATTCAATACCAATACCATACCACTAAATTCGGTATATAATTGGTAAGGTATTTTTGGTATGGTATTGGTTGGCACGGTATTTCGGTACATTTTGCCAGCCCTAATTATACTTATAAAAAAATAATTTTGGTAATAGTTAAATTATGGAAATTTGTAAATTTTGAATATTTTATCAGTGTACATGAAAGTAGAAAAAAGATATTGACAATAAAAGTGTAAACTTAAGAAATTGAATGATAAAACTAAAAACTCTCAAGGAGATCTTATTTCTTCTCTATTATACTTCTTAAACTCAACATCCAACTCCTATTTATATCAAATGGTGGTCGTAACATCTAAAAATACATGACCTTAATAGTCTTCTTTTTTCAATGAAACTATCTACTGCATCATTTTTCAATTTCTTTTCCTACCTTATATAGTTCTTGCATACTTAGTAATAATCTAGCTTTACCCTTAACTTTACATATTATGTGTGAGCATTTTACTTAGAAAAAAAAAAAAAAAACTACCCAATTATATGCTCAAATCTCCAGTCTCTACGCTCTTTGATAAATTATAGTGTAATTCAAATTTCAAAGTAGACAATATAATTAAATAAATATGTAGATTAAAAATAGGAAAATGATGAAATGGACAAAATGGACAAAATGGTATATATGCTATTGGCAGCCGATTAACAAACACGCCTTCACTTTGCTTGAAGTTGACACTTCAGCTCACCTTTCTCTCTCACACAGTCACGCACTCAGCTCAAAATTTCCGCTTGCATCAAATCCGGCGATCCTTTCTCTTTTTTTCCGACATTACCCCTCCACCTCCCGCCACAATGCGGTGGCAGACTCTCAGTGTAGTTCTGCTCCACTGCTTAATTTTAATCGCAGCCGTTGGATCAGCCAAAGCCTCAATCCACGTCTACGATCAAGATCCGTTCCGAGAGGTCGGAAATGCGTTTCTTCTCTCCGGCGGCAGCGAAGGCATTCTTGCCTCCCAAACCAAGCCTCCTCCGCCGCGCAGCTCATTTCGCACCGCCGTTCACGACGGTCTGTCGTACATCAGGTAAATTCGAATTTCCCATAGTTTCTGTACATAATTTCACTGTCGACGCTCGAATTTCTCATACATAGTTTGTTTAGCTCGGATTGATCAATTGAAGATGTAATTTGTATTAGATCTAATCTATATTTTGAATAGTGGTATTTAGTATAAACTGCTATGGAAAATTGGTACATTGTGTGCAGATGGTATTTTTTTTAAAAATTCATGGAGGAAACTTGATTAGCTATTTTAGGGTTGAGAATGATCACATTTTGAATGAACTGTGACATAAGTTCTTAGAGTGGGAAAGTTAAAATGCGTGTACTATTTAGTAGACTGGAATAGTGAGGTTATGCTGTTTAAATTCTGGCGTTCGAGTAAATAGTTTAATATCTGAGAAATGTTGTGTGTAATTAAGGTAGAAATTGTGTAGGTTTGAAGACATCACATTTTGGAGAAATGAAACTGTGGCAGAGGAGCAATCAGAGATGGCGGATAAAACTGGATTGGTACAGATTGTAATTTTTGAGGCTGCAGACCGGGACAATATTGGCGGTTCGCCTTATGGAGGGCAAAGGTCTATTTGCTGTACTGCAGATCTTGCCAAAATGGAAGGATGTAAACAAGGAGAAATCATTAGGACACCTTCAGCTACTGATATAAACTGGCCTATTGTTGTGAATGCGTATTTTAAAGGGAGTTCTGTATCTGCACGCCTGAAGAATAGGCAAGCTTACATAAGGAAGACAGGGATGTACAACTTGTTCTTTATCTCTTGTGATCCGACTCTCAAGGATATGAAGATTACTGGAAAGACGTTTTGGAAAAATCCCCAAGGGTACTTGCCTGGTAGAATGTCTCCACTGATGAAGTTTTATGTGATTATGGCTTTGAGTTATGCAGTTCTCAGTGCCTTGTGGTTCTTTCAGTACTATAGATACTGGAATGATGTATTGTCTCTTCAGCATTGCATCGCTGTTGTAATTGCCCTTGGTTTTGCTGAGATGGTATTTTGGTACTTTGACTACTCATTCTTCAACAACACGGGAACAAGGCCAGTTGGTATTACAACTTGGGTTGTCACAGTTGGAGCTGTTAGGAAGACCCTTCTCCGTCTTCTTATTCTGTCAGTTTCAATGGGCTTTGGTGTTCTTCGTCCCACTCTTGGTGGACTTACCACAAAGGTGATGCTTCTTGGAGGCACATATTTTGTGGCCTGTGAACTTCTAAACATTTCTGAGTATGTGGGAAGTATAAATGATGTAGCCGGACGTGCTAGAGTCTTTTTGGTAGTTCCTGATGCATGCCTGGATGCATTTTTGATCTTGTGGATTTTCACTTCTCTTTCCAAAACACTAGAGCAACTACAGGTTAATCCTGACTCAAAACAATGGGGACATTTGCTATACTCTTTGAATAATATTTCAACTGAACCCCTCATCTGCTTTACAGGAAAAAAGGAGCTCTGTTAAATTGGATATCTACAGAAAGTTTTCCAATGCCTTAGCACTGACTGCCCTTGTTTCAGTTGTTTGGATAGGTTACGAGGTAAGTAAGATGGCAAGTGAATTATGATGCTTCAGCTTTTGTCGGAATACTACAATACTAATCTTTAAAGTTTATCCAGTATCTTTTTTACGTGCCTAATTTGAGTTCTAAATGACTATTGAACGAGTTCCATAGGAATTTGTTCATGATAGAGTTGCTCATATTTTATTGTGCAACCCCTTGAATGCATTCGAAAACAGCTCAAGATTGCCCACTCTTAAATAATCCATTTCATATTTTACTCTCTCAGGGGGACTATCTGATTTGGTCATTTACTGATGTGTTTATTTGAGTCTGTTATTTTGTGAAATGATAAGGAAACCTTGGAGCTTAGCTTTAACATGCTTATCGAACTGCGGTTAACAAGCCTCGTCATATGATTGTTTTTTTCTCTGAAAATGCACTCTTTAATCTGAGTTACTATCCAAGTAGATTATGATAAAACTGCACCCATCTACTAGCCTCTTATTCCCTTAATATTGGCTCATTCCTCCAGATTTACTTCAAAGCTACAGATCCCTTCAACGAGAAATGGCAGGGAGCCTGGATAATTACTGCTTTCTGGGACATCATAGGACTTGCATTACTCGGTGTAATATGTTATCTCTGGGCTCCATCACAAAGCTCTCAACGGTATGGTGATAGAATCTGTAGAATATACATACTGTTAAACATGAACTGATAGCTGACCTCATTAAATTATCTTCTTAACCCATTATTTCATTATTTCCTGTCGAAACTATGTATTTTCTTTTTGAGCTCACTCGTTGAGAAATTGCAATTCAGATATGCATATGCTGGTGAAAAAGATCTGGAGAATGACGATGAAGAAAATGAACCATTGCACAAAGGTGACATTAGTTTAGTCAAACAAGATAGAAGAGGAAGTAGTGACTCTGATTCAGAAGATGAATGAAGAAGTGGATGGGGGGATGTATCTTTCTACAGTAATCGAACTTGTCTCCAAGGCACCCACATAATGCAAGGACTAAGCAACAATCCGAGGGAAGGCTGACAATTGTTACTTCATGATAAATGACTGGAAGTGATTGATCTTGTATATGATAGAAGAGTTTACAGTGTGGCTTTATAGCAATTGGATCATCAAAAGCTCCGGAAAAAATTAAGTCCAGGTTCATCAGGACAATGGTTTTGTGTTGTTGTGATTATAGTAAATTTGTGTCCTGATAGCAATAGACATGTAGGCAATGCCCTTTCTTGAACCTAATGATTTTGGTGGTTTGAACTTTGAAAAGATAGTGAATTATACTGCAGTCATTCAAGGAATACAGTTTTCCAACTCTGTTTGTAAAACCATGCTTCTGAACTGATGAAAATCAAATTATAGGGAGAAGGTAAACTGACTGGCGTGTTCATAGTCAAATCCAAGTAATGGGTTAGAATGCTTAAAATTGTCATTGACCAAAGGATTTGGTTGCTTGTAAAGGTAGCGATTTCTAATGTGTTCATTGAGGGACTACAGTTTTCCTTTCCACTCAACTAAGCTTAGCTGATGAAAGACAAATATAGGCAATGATTAAACAAGGTAGCTTGTTAGTGTTCAAAGTCTTAACGGTAGTAATGAAATATGGAAATCTTACAAGTCTTTTGCATAACGTATGAAGCATACATGGAAAATTGTTTATAAATGGCCAATATAAGAGAAGGTAAGAAAAAGGTTGAATCTGGGAACAGCCAGAGATATAGTACATACAAAGAAAAGGTAAAACTACATTGTTTATAAATGGCAAATAAAAGAAAATGTGAGAAAAAGGTTGAATCTAGGATCAACCAGAGATATAGTACATACAATCCAACTCCAACTGCTTGTTCACAATTACAGTGGCTGTCGAACTTGTTCACAATTACAGTGGCAGTCGAAGATCACTTCCCCACATCAAACCAGAAAAGAACTGAAGTGCGGGTATAAATAACGCGGACTTGTTGCAATGAGAGAGCTCCACTGGTCATAACAGCCTTTGCACCTCCTTCGATTCGAGTTCGTGATACAAAAACAGCATCACCACAACTCTTAAGAGCAGTGGTCACAATCGCATAAGATAGATGATCCAATGGGTGTGACTCACACTGAAGAATGCACCCATCAATTGTCAACTTCCCACTCCTATGAAGCACGCAGCAGCCAAGCTCTGTCCTGACTGTCAAGTTCGCCAATTTACAGGTGGATAGGAACTCCAGCACACTGCACTTATAAATAATAAGGAACGTATCTATAAATAAAAAAATCTACATAAAATTTATGATAGAAGCCAGCAAAATACACCAATCACACCACATCAAATAACCATAGGACATGCCCCCTCATAGCAAAGCACAAAATCCTATTTATTAGTCTAGTTGTTCACGTCCTTTTGAAGAAAAATTAAATGACTTTGTTTCTCTGTTATAACAGCTATAAGATCTGAGGTTTCACTGCAAAATCTTCCTACATCTCTATAGCCAGGAAAGACAAAAGCTACGAAATAGGCTTCAAAGTTACAAACCTTTCAGAGCCACTGGAACAGATAAGTGTTGTATCACCAGGAACCTCACCAGCTCCAATCTGCATAAAAGGTTTGAATATAAATAATGACCTTTGATGGTCGAACCCAGACACTAAGTTTCTTATGATTTTTATCAAAGCACCGAATTAGATCAATTAAGTTAAACCCTAAAGATTTTTTGCAAGATGCCAAGATATAAACCTCTTCATCCAAATTTCAACTTTAACCAAAACGAAGTGGCATTTTGGGATGGAGCTCAGTTCTCAATTACAAGACTTCTCACAGTACTAAACTTACCAAGCAAAGTGGCTTTTTTATCTGAATATTGGAAGCAATATGGCTTCCACCTGATGCAATCAATATTGTATCTCCAGGCCTGTACACCAGTCATACTTGAAATTTCCAAATAAGCTGTCTATAAACGATACATCTTCCAAGTAAAAAATTCCACTAACCTGGCAGCATCAACAGCTGTTTCTATGCTGGGGAAGACTCCAGGCTTAGATAAATCCCTAACAGAACGATCTACTCGAAGCCACAACCGAGGATCACACGCAAGGAAAAGCCATCTGTTGCAAACGAGGGCGGTGTTATACCTATCTGCAATGCAAGCTCAAAGGAAAGTGACAGAGACCGTACAGTACTTCATCAACATTTTAGACCACATTATTCTACGAAGTATATGAAAGTTCTACAGATCCTTCTTTTAGGTGAAGGCAAATGTAAAAGTAATAACAATATTTTTGCCTAGCATCCATATAGCTCACTTCATATAGCTCACTTCACCTTAACAAAACCCGAACTTTGACATAAAGACTAGATATTCAACACTAAGCAAAATCAATCAAAGTTAATTGGATAATACTCGTGGAATTAAGATCAAAAGGTGCAAAATTTAGTGTAAACAAGCATGAAAGTACAATCACAAATTTTCAAAATTTTAGTGCATAACATTTAAAAGCTTTCTGGAACAATCACAAATTTTAGTTTTTACACCACTCCAGCATGGTTCTAAACACTTCAACTCAGAACCAATCGATTGACCAAAAACTGTAGACAATATTCGGGTTTTCCATGAAGAATACAAACCTGGGATTGGGGAAAGGAAACTGAAGATATGCATAAGGCAGCCATCGTCGAGATCGTTAATATGAGAAACCGCCGTCGTGTGGCGTTTTATTCCCTTCCATTTTATCGGTGCTGGTACCTCCATATGAACGCCGTGGTCAACAGCAGGGAAACTGGTTCATTGAGAGGTGAGAATTGCAGTTCAGATTTATGGTGAGCCGGTGACGAATTGACGATGGAGATGGTTTTCCCCAATTTAATTACCAAGTCATATTTAGTCCCTACAAGAATGCGAATTCTGATTCGCAGTCCCTTTACTTTTAGCTACCTCTCAGTTTAGTCCCTATTACAAAATAAAAGTGCGCTTGTATTTCTCAGTTTTTGGAAATTTGTTTTGAAGAGGTTGTGTTAATGATGGATCGTGACATTCGTGTGACAGTGGTAGATTGTTTGTTTCACAATTAATTAAACACAAGGTATAAACATCTTTTAATTAATTAACCTATCAAAATGGGATTAACCGACCGAACATGTTTCAGAACAATAAGTAATTTATATACGAATACTCTTAAGAATTGAGAATTATACTTATATTTGGATACATAATCAAGAACTGAGTTATGAGCGTGCTTTTATCTACCTGAGATATTGTTCTCTTTTCAAAATTAATGTCGATCCAACATTACTAACATTTTCCAAGAATGAAACTAAAATAGAGTGCTAAACTATTTTATTGGGGAAAAAGTAATTGAAATATGTAAGACCCGGTTTGCTATAACTTAATTTTTGTTGGATTGCAAATTGATGTATTAAATAAATAAATCAGCATAATCCCTAAAGGGAACTAGAATAGTTATTCGCTTCAAAAAGTGTGTGGAATAAACGAGTATTGATGCTAATATGGTATTTATGTATTATTTAATTTAGGTATTGATGAAATATTACAACTCGGATTTTCTAAAATTGTTCCCCATTCACTACAGAAATATTAATCCAGCCAATTACTCTAAAGTTGATAATCTCATCTCATCTCATAATACAATAATTATTAAATCATTCAAACTTTAACTTACCATATTACCAAATAGCTCATATTCTTAACTTATTTAAATATTTAATTGCAGTTTTGGTTCAAATTACGATTTTGCAAAGTGGAAATAATAAATCGAGAATATATTCCTAACATATTAATTAGTACTATATTATGTTCGTATATCCTTTGTGCATATATTACTAATTTAACATCTTTTCTTGATCTATATATATATATATATATATATATATATATATATTTGATTATGACGATGTGTTCGGCATCTGTGGTACGACAAAAGAATGCAAACTCCAATGGAAGTGCATGGTAAAAAGTGGGATAGCTGTGATTGGTAAACTCATAAAAAGTAGGAATGCATGAAGTATGGGGAAATTAATCCACCATATTACCATGTTCACTACAAAATATTCTTGCAAGGATGTTAAATTATGAGTAATTATGTTTGGGTGATTCTATTTTCCATCCTTTATTTTTATTTATATCCCTGTTTTAACCTTACGGAAATTTGATTGATCAGATGAAAGTATTATTGTAAGATATATTGCTCTATTTTTTTCCAAACATGTGCAGTATTTAGTTCTCAGTTAGTTTCGCGGCCGGAATCATGATCAACAACAATCATCACTCTACAGTCAACGACCAATAAGTAAGCAACACATCATAATTTTACAGTTAATACTCAGTATTCAACAATTTGATATTTTTTTATTTTGAATTATGATCGTCCTTTGATTTCAATTTTTATAGGGTACAATTTTTTACCATATTATGGTCGTGCTTTCTGATTTTGATTTTAATAGGGTATTTAAAAAATATTTAATGAGCAGTTTAGAAATTTGACATTTAATTGTTTGTTTGTTAATTTTAAGTTATATTTATTTTATGGATAATAGAATGGTAAGTGAATATTTGCATTTGAAATGAGAATTTTAGAAAATGTACGATTTAGGGTCTAGGAATAGTTATACAAAATATTTGATTTTTTGAGAAAATAAATAACACAATATTTGATTTGCAATATTGATGTTAATTTTGTAGAATTATGCAATGCATTTATAATTTAATATTTTTTCGAACATACACCGTATTTGAGTTGCAACATTGGATTTAGTTTGTCAAAACCGTAGAATATTTGTTGTTTTATTTTAGACATTTTTTTGGTTTTAGAAATATATGTGTATCTTTATTGATTTTAATTACTTATTTGTAAAATATGATTTTGATTTATTTTTAGAAATGCAAATCTTTTTATTAATTTTAACTATTGTGTATAAAGATGGATTGATTATTCTTTTGGTATGTAAAATAAAATAGGATTTTTGGCGGTCGTGTCTGTATTTTGTTATAAATGTACAAATTCGACCTTAAAGAAGTCTAAATAGATTTGTATTTGAAACTGAAAATCTGGGTGGAGGGGTGGATATGAGTTTGACATGATATGAAGTAACTATATATTAGTGTTCCTTTGTTCGATGATTTCATGGATAAATACATATTTAAAAAGATTGATGGCTTTCAAAAAAGAAATTGACGGCTATATCATGATATGGTTTATTCTTCTTCTTTCGTGAAAAATATTTAGCCTTATGTCTAATTTACCTATAGATTTTTAGAGTTTCTAGCAATATGGAGGATCAAGGAATTCATGAAGCATGCTCGGATGAAGGGTTTCATATGGAGTCGCGGTCTATTATAGTGTTTTACTTTATGATTGAGAGCTTTCAACTCTTACATTTTATTTTATGTTGATTCATTCAATATGGAAACTTCTACTAACACTAAAAACAAAATTTCAAATTTCCCTTTGACGTCGTAGTTTAATTATTGTGTTTATAATAATTTTATATTACCAGCTACTTAATGGAATTCAAATACACCGCACGTTGTGCGGTGGTGCTCAACTAGTTGAATTAAAAGAATAAATCTTGGAATAGACGGTCTATGTTCTATTAGAATATAGACCAAGGTCTGATTCATAATCATAGAAACAAGGAGGTCCTTAATTTGCAATTTCTGAAAACTATATATATTCACGCGCGCGTCCACTCTGGAAAATCATCAAGCGTCTCCTTTTTAACTCGATGGACCCCACCCGTATTTTGTTGTATGCTACCAACAAACCACCCCTATTTTGTTGTCGCCTGCACTTTGTTGGCTCATTTTTTTTATTTATTGTATTTTTTTAAACTTAAGTCCTTTAATGATAATTTAAAATGCTAATGTTGTACCTTATAACCTTTATGTTTAAGTTTAAAATGTTCATGTTCATGTTTTAACTTATCATATTTATGATAGAACTTGCGGTTTTTATTATAGAACCTGAACCTGCAAACTTTAAGATATAACATGTAGACATATGAAAATGCAAGTTTTATGATAAAATTTGCAGGATTATGATAGAAAATGCAGGTTTTATATTAAAACATGTAACTATATGAACATGCAGATTTTATGATAAAACTTGTAGGTTTTATAATCGAACCTGTAAGATTTAAGATATAACATGTAGGTTTAATAATAGAACATGTAAGATTTAAGATATAACATATGATATGTAGATATATGAACATGCGGGTTTTACGATAGAACTTGTAGGTTTTATTATAGAACCTGAACCTACAAGTTTTAAGATATAACATGTAGACATATGAAAATGCAAGTTTTGTGATAAAATGTTTAACTTTAAAATGTTCATGTTTTAACTTATAACATTTATGTACATGTTTTGACTTTTAACATTTATGTTTAAGTTTAACATGAACATGATATAATATGAACATGCAAATTTTATGATAAAACTTGTAGGTTTTATAATCAAACCTGTAAGATTTAAGATATAACATGTAGGTTTTATAATAGAACCTGTAAGATTTAAGATATAACATATGATATGTAGATATATATGAACATGCGGGTTTTATTATAGAACCTGAACCTGAACCTGCAAGTTTTAAGATATAACATGTAGATATATGAAAATGCAAGTTTTATGATAAAATGTTTAAGTTTAAAATGTTCATGTTTTAACTTATAACCTTTATGTTCATGTTTTAACTTTTAACATTTATGTTTAATTTTAAAATGTTCATGTTTTAACTTATAACATCTATGTTCATGTTTTCACTTATAACCTTTATGTTTAAGTTCAAAATGTTTATGTTGTAACTTATAACATTTATGTCATGTTTAATGTATTAAAAAATAAAGCATCAAGTTTAGGCTAGGCATTTTTACAAACACTTGATGGGCAATTGTGAGATTCATGGTTTTTGGTCACTTTTTCTTCAATTCACATCATCAAAGTTTTATCAGAACACATATGGACAGAATGCCAACAAGCAACACCAAAAATGACAACTTTTGGTAGATGGAATGAATCAAAAGCAATAAAAATACACAACACACACTAATGTGTGAGATCAACAAAAAGACTCCAAACCTGGCCTACTCTAGCGGCCTCTCTACATCTCATCCTTCACATTTCCAGCTCTGGCGTCCTCTCCGGCGGTGGTGATAATCCTGAGCTCCTTCTTCTTCTCCTCCGACTGCGGAGTCCTCTCCAATTGCTCTTTCCCTCCGACGTTGGTGATCCTTTTATGCTGAAACTTTTATGTTGAATCCCTTTATGGTGATTGAGATGTCGGCGTGTCCGATGATGATGAGGTGCCAGAAGGGAATAAGATGAAGGTTGGGTCAGTGAAAGACACAAGAGGCGATGGAGAAGAAGGAGGGGAAAGGAAGGATGGAGCGGCTGAGTGATAAAGACAAGCGCCAGCGCGTGTAAAATAGAAATTTTCAGAATTTGCACTTAAGGACCTCCGTGTTCTTACCATTTGTCTATATTTCTAATTTAGCCCCGGTCTATATTCTGTTAGAATGTAGACGATAGGGGTGCTTATCGAGCGAGTCGATCACGAGCAGAGGCTTGCTCGACTCGACTCGTTAGCCATATTACTCGTGCTCGACTCGACTCGTTTGCTCGCGAGCTTTTTAAATCGAAGCTCAAACTCGACTCGTTAATGTATAGTGTTGCTCGCGAGCTCGACTCGAGCTCGAACTCGAAAATCATAATTAATCTATTATTTTTCTTTAATTTTACTTAAAATTAATAAAAAAATACTAAAAATTATTTTTGAATATAATAATCTAATTTATACATAAATTTTATTATAAGTAATTGATTTCTCTAAAATAATGCTAATAAATTTATTGCTTGAAAGACGTAACTAAATAAAATGCGAATAAATATGTATCTTTTTACAATAAATATATATAATTCAAATATAATCTAGTAATGTAACAAAAAATTTGATGAATAGTTGACGAAAAATATCAAAATTTTTAACATACATATACAATTAATAACTAAGTACTAATTTTATAAAGTAAATAGATAAAATTAAAATTAAATTTGAATTATTAGTTGTGATGTTTAAATTTAAATAAAAATACCTATATAATACCTATATATCGAGTTTGCTCGCGAGTTTTCGAGTCGAGTAATGCCTTGTTCAAACTCGACTCGTTAACACTTCGAGTCGAGTCTAGTTCGAGTCGAGACAAATCGAGTCGAGTTTTGACCGAGCTTTGACCGAGTTCGAGCACGAGTTGCTCACGATCGGCTCGACTCAATAAGCACCCCTAGTAGACGGTCTACTCAGAGACTTACCCGAATTAAAATGATTAACTTAACTATCGAAATATATTTTCCTCGTCTTTTTTTTTTTTTTTGTCATAAACATTACACGATCAGCTCGTTTAGGCATTTTGTACACTGTCTTGTGTCTGCGTATTCCTCTTTTACATTTCCTTTTATAAAAAAATTAATATCACCAGTGCATAATATAAAATTCCGAAAGGATGATGGAAACTGTGTAACTAATAATCCCTGAAGAAAACAATCCAAGAAGGAAAGTAGAAACGATGGGGAGCATCGTGAATGGCGACGGCAGAGGAGACCCGGCGAAGCAATTAGCTGACGAGCTCAGCAAAACCCTAAAAGAAGGGGAGAGGATCCTCGCCCCCACGCGCCGCCCCGACGGCACCCTCCGCAAGCCTATTCGCATTCGCGCTGGCTATACTCCCCAGGACGAAGTCGCCATTTACAAATCCAAAGGCTCCCTCGTAATAATCAACTCTCCTTTCTTCCCCTCTTTGAATTTGATGATTTTTTTCGAAATTTTATAGTCTGTGACTGTGAGTGACAATTGAATGCTGCGGCAGCTGAAGCAGGAGATCAAGTCGTTGCAGGAGGTGCCGCCGGGGTACGATCCGGTGGAGGCATCTAAGCCGAAGACGAAAGCGGCCAAAAGGAACGAGAGGAAGAAGGAGAAACGACAGCAGGTTTGCTGAACTGAGCTCTGTACAATTTAATACTAACAATGAACTGAAATAATATGCATTTAAGTCGAAAAGAACAGGCCTTGTGCTCAATACATGTTATGCTTTCTTCCTGATGTTTGCCCTTATTCAGGATAGCAGTGAATGATTTCCACTTTTAGGTTCTTGCTACACTTGGTTGATACTTGTTGTGTCTAATTTACACTTATGTAGGGTAAAGTTTATTTTGTTGAGTCAGTTTTAAGTTCAGTAGGCTAAATAACATTGTTTTGTGGAGAAGTGCAGCTCTAATAAGGAAATGAAGACTTAGCATGGGTAGTTTTTAGGTCGTAATGTTAATAAGAACACAACTCGTTAGTTTCTTCATTATGTTTCAAATCAAGTTGTTGATAGTTCAGGAGATGGATTCCATTGGCGTTTCTGGGCAAGTGTAAAGTGCCACTCTCTCCATCTCAGCAAGTCATGTTTTTAAACTGTAAAACTTATATAGTAGTTTAAAGACGCAGCAGATACAACAGACAAGAACTAGATATCCATTGGTACCCTTGATTTTTAGTTGTAAAGTCATGTATAATCATGCTTCAGAGAGTACGAACAAAAACTTGTTGACACTGGAGTTTTATCCGAGAATAGAAAGTGACTGGAAAGAGGATTCTTTCCGTGGGATGTTTACTGTCCGGGGATATAAGTCTGAGAACATACACAGGATAAACAGGAGTCCGAGCCTTTACCTAAAATCTCCTACGTGTATAACTTTTAATCTTTCTAATACATGTCAATGCCAAGTCTTCCTTCTTATTGATGACGCTTTTACTAGTAAATTAAGCTTTGCAGTCGGTTAATGAGTTTAGAACGGGAGGATTGCTTTCTCCATTCCAGGAGCTATGCATGTGGATGCTGTTTCTGTTCTCTATATTTTGTCCTAAGTTGCTGTTGCTTATAGCAGGCCTCTCTTGAAAATGATAAAGATTCAGATGGTACTTCGGAGCATGAACAGCCAATAGCATCTCAGTTGAATGGCCTCAGCTTATCTGCTGATTCCACAAACAATAATTCCTCAAATTCAACAGAGGATTCAACTCCTGTGGATAAGGCTCAGGATATTGATAAGAAAATACGTGCAATGAAAAAGAAGGTATATTATGAATTTATGACTACTGTACCGCCCTGAATATTATCATCATTATTACTATCTTCTTGTTATTATTGTTACGTTTTATGTGACTCTTCTCTTGGCTTTTCATTTGAACAGTAATAGCTTTCTAATACATATGCTTGTAATTTCTGACAGTAGTTGGGTTTGGGGTGTGTGTATGTATGTTTCTCCAATGTGAGGGCTTTGATAATCACTCAGGGACTGGACTAGTCCCAGGAACGAGTTAGTAACGAATGTGCAAATCCCAAGGACTTTGGGAACAGTGACTCCTGATGGAGGAGAGTGAAAAAAAAACCCTTCATTTTTCTTATATAAGTGTCAAGTTGCTGTTAAGAGGTATCCTTGGTTATAAAAACTTAGCTTTTTAACAGACTAAAAATCCATGCTAAATGATGTTAAAATTCTTGGCTGAAACCACTTACAAAGTGCTTTCTGCCTTGAAGAAGATACAAAATGTTGTGTTTAATCATGGTGAGCATATGTTAAGAATTACCTAACTATCAATTATAAACTCTGAACACCTTTTCTTGTGGTAAATGAGATGCGTGAATTTAACATTTGATTCTAGTTGGAATGATCTGGTTGATTATTGTGGTGGAAGATTCATTCCCTTCTAAATATTTTAGTTCAAATATTTGAGTTCTCTTTAGAATTCCTTTCCGGATTCCCATGTTTACACTTCTTTTATCTTTACTTGAACAGATACGGCTTGCAGAAGCTCAGCTTCAGAAGACCGCAGAGCAAGGTCTAAAACCGGAGCACTCAGAAAAGTTAGTGAAATTGGAAGGTTGGCGTGAGGAGCTCAAGATTCTGGAGGATAAGAAGGCTGAAATGGTAGCATAACCATTCCGAGCTTAGGTTTTAAAAGATTCTGTAGATCTCATTTTAATTTATGTCAGAATGGAATGGAATGTAATGACTTTCTGGTAGACAGTAATGCTTAAGCTATCAAGATTTTTGTCCCCAGAACAGTAGTTATTTAAAACTCCATCCAAAAGAACAGTTTACTCTGCCACCGTGGTTTTATTCACCAATTGAATTGTACAAAGCATGCAAATTCATCATCTCTTATATGTCGTTGATTGAACTTTGAGGCAAGAAATGTAGGATTCAAAATCTGTTCAGTTCCATTTCGATAGGTTGAATTTCAAGCAAACAAATAGTAACTTGTACAAGCAAAGACAGAGTCACAGGAGACCAGTGAATTAATGCAAACTAACTATCTGAAGCTGAAGAGGAAGAATCTTTTCGCCATGGAAGCCAAGAGATCAGCGTTTGGGAATTCTCAGCGAGCGTGTTGAGACAGAACAGGCAGAGTGCAGCATAAACAACGGTTGCAGCGGAAACCGATCGCCCCAAGGCGGAGAGGAGATAGAGAATCGCAACCACCTTGAAGAAGAGGCGCTTGTCGTGGCCGGTGGCGGCGACGCGGAATACGGACTCGGCGGCTCCGATGGTGTTGGCGAGGCAGGCGAACAAGGAATTGGCGGCGTCCTGGGAAATCTGCCACTCGAGGGGATCCACGGGGACCTGGATGTTCATCTGCCGGAAGAGGAGGCCGAGGATGGCGAGGGAGCAGAGGAGGACGATGAACACGTCGGAGATCAGAGAGACGAGGCTCGAATTCCGGTAGGCGCAGTGGTAGTAAACTAGGGTGCCGCAGATCATGACGATCACCGGTTTTCCTCCGACGTCCTTGGAGGTGGTGGTGGAGGTTTTGGCCTTCCCCTTTCTGGCTCCGCCGGCAGGGGCGGTGGCGGATTGCTCCGAGGAAGTCGTCGCGCCGTTCATTCTTATTCCAGTAGTCAAATTAGAGGAGGCGATTTGATGGTGGCGGTTGGGTAATTGAAATTATGAAAGTGGTGCGGTGACCGCTGAAGATCAACAAAATGATGAATGAAGCAGGAGAGGCTCTTTTTCATAAGCGACGGACACTTTTGAAGACTTTAATCATCCTATCCACATTCATAGCTGCATAATTTTATACCAATTTTTTTTGTTCGGGATAATAATGTTTTTGAAATAAATATTGTTCCAATCTTTCATAATTGTATTTGTATTTCACTGGTGAGACTTGGGTTGGAGGAGGAGACTTTGTCATTTTAGCAGACCAAAGAAACAATTGTTTTTCAAGAGCAAATTTTCTGTCATGGTGTAGATGGAAACACCATTTGGGAACAAACTCAAAATACCACCATACAAAGCAGATATAACATACATGCTTCAGCAAATATATTTGAATGAGTAGACTTCCTCACAAAAAAATGAATGCCGGACTCAGCTACCCAAATCGTTCTAGCTTGGTACGAGTTCCAGAATTCAGGATAACAGACATAGCTCAGTTTAGACTTTAGAGAGTACAACACTAAATAAATGTCATAGCACATCGTCACTACTATGAAGATTCCATATCTGAGCCTTCCAGTCCTTCTTTATAAACTTCAAAGTCATTATCAGAGCTCAATCGGCTAATCAAGTGAAGCCGGAAAGTAGCCATCTTGATACCAAGCAAACGCTGTACAACATCAAACCAAAGATTAATCATCTCATAGCATACACAAACTCCTTTTCATATAGATTGTCATGTGGTACTAATAATGGCATACTGCAATTAACGGTTTAACACTAACCAGAACCCTAGCTGACTCGGGAGATAATGACTGCCCTTCCTCACATACAACAAAGTCTGCTACAAGCTCAATTGTGCCTGCTCACCAACAATATAATGATTACCAACACAAAATCTTTTACAAACCAACATCAGAAATTATAATATCCCTAACAACATACACATGTGAAGGTCAAATGTGAGGAATGACAGTGGCTCACCTCTGTTTAATCGGACAGGCATACCCTGTTTACGTAGGAAGGGCTCCATCTCATGGGTGAACTGCTCTAGAGGACCTTCTTTAAGCTCAACCTAGAAACAAAACAGGAGATCAGTGCCAGATTTGTGCAATGAAAAATAGTATGCAAACAAAGGATGAAAATAGTACACCATCTGAGGGAGCTGCAACATGACTTGGCACAAAAGACTGTAAAATAATTGATTCTAAAAGAAAGAGGTTTTTAAAATATTGATTTTAAATGAAAGACTAAAATTATGAAATGGAAATATATTTAAAATATTTATTATCATGATATCTAAAAGAAAATAAGCACATTCATAGATCAGTTGAATTTAAAGAAAAATTGAGCACCATGAATATAAATTACAACTTGGACAGAGATAGTAAGAAGCAGACCATTAAATGATGAACAAAAATATTTTGAGCGCATACCTTTTCCGTTGCTACAGTCCCAGTTCTAGCAAAGTCATTCTCCTCAAAATCATTGAACAACCTGAAAGACGTTTAATCCTTCAGAAGTTAATTAAAGTTAAAACTTCCAAGGTATCTAAACTACAGATGAACATAGCGGTGTGAGAACACCCTTCATTCAAATTCAGCAGTAAGTTAGAATATGGCCATTATAAAGGACGAGTATGAACTGTGAGTTGTAATTTTACCTCTCGATCTCTTCCTTTGGAAGATTAGTAAAACAAAGCCCAGAGTTACCATGAACAAGCTGTAATGGGTACAAAAGAAGACGGAAAATCAGCAATCACAAACAGGTATGAACTATAGAAAGGAGATGCAATTTCCTGAACTACCTTTGATATCTTGTGAATGCCATCTTTAATCGCATCAGAAGCAGAACGACCAAGAGCAATTTGCATCACTTTATTAGACCCGAGGAAAAATCTGGAATAAGAAAGAACAGAAATTTCATGAATCTTAAACGTACACTTAAAACTGGAAGCATGGTAGAAGCAATTTGCTACGTCTTATAAATACTGAAGTGCAATTTTTACAAACAATCCACAATTATTCTAAGTTCTTTGTAAGTGCAATTTTCTTCATTCCATGGTAAACTCGAAAACAAGTAAACATATAGAATATGATGCATAAATTGTACTCAGCAAAATAATACAACATTTAACAAATTCTGTTTAATAAAAAACCCAACAGATATTCACTTCAACATAAGTTCAGCTGAAATATAAACTAATTCTACACCACAATTATAATAAATTACCTGCTGGAGGATTTTAGCTGGTCTCTGAACTCCTTGAACTTTAGATTCCTCATGTTCTCGAAATTGAAAACGTACACAGACTCATAGGTATTAGCCGCCTCTCTGATTGCAGCCACCACGTTTTCTTTATGCTCTCTGCCTTTCTTCTTCGTCTTAGATAGTGTAACTGCAATCCGACGAGAAAATTAGATAAGTTTTTTTTAAAACGAGCAGAACAGAATCGCAGAAGCAGCAGGGTCTTACCAGCCTTGTTGCGCTTTGATTTAGGCATCTTTTCGGGAGAATCTGGTGGCGCCGGCGGCTATCTGTGCACTCTACCGTCGGTAGGGTTTTTGCTGCTCCTGAATGATATGCTTAAACCCTAGGAAGGATGTTTGATGTTTATGAATGGGTGTGTTGGCTTGTGTTGTTTCCTCTCCTGTGGCTGTGACTCTGGTAGTCCGCCTATGCCATGTCACTGGGCTGGACTATTGACTACTTGACTTGAAGCTTTGGAGCAGCCCATTATTTAGTCACTGGGCTTCGTCAATTAACCCAATTTAGAAACCTTTTAGAATTTGAGATAACTGCAATATCACGACTGTTCTTTCTTAAGTGCTCATTTAATTTTGAGTTTTAAAAAAGTTTATTTGTACCCGTGAACTTGTGTTGTACCATAAAAAGTCTGGCCAACATGAATCATGTGTTCTTTGTATATTTTCATTTTTTGAGTGGATAAAAACAGTCATGAATCATGAGTTTTATATATGAGGCAAAATAACTTTGCTACGTAGATCCCGCTATCTATACAATATATGCTAGGAAAAATGCATTTATATAAATAGCGAGGATCTGCAAGTTAGGAGGAATTTCCATCATTATGTATTAAGTCCATGATTCATGATTGTTTTGGATTATCAAGTTACCCAAAGACAATAAATCAACCACAGATCAAACCTCTAGTGGTAAAATTTACAAGTCATCATTGGTATATGAATATTTGGGTGTTTTATAAAAAATTCAAGAGTACATAAGCAATCATCCGTTGGAATCATCTAATGAATTCAAATCCACATTACCACATTTGATATTGTTCTTATAGTAGGAGAATCAAATCAGTTGTTTTTATCATGGTAATTTATTTATTTTTGATAATAAGCTTCATTAATTAAACTTTAAAACGGTTACAAAGCGTTCAGCCTAAAAGAATGGCCATGTCATGTTCCTTGCTTAATACATTTCTACTTACTTTATTTATATTAAAGAAGGAGAAAGGGCTTCTTAGTAAAGCCAAGATGATTTCCACGACGCCCTTGATCTCCCATGGCGCTAACTCCACATCATTGAGTGCCGCAACTAGTTCCGACGAATCTGTAAGCAAACATCCCATTTGGGTTTCCTCGAGATGTTGCTTTAATTGATGTCCAACATGCCTCAGCTTCTGCGGGGAGTTAGAAACAAAGATCTGAACCTTTTGTTGTCTCGGAGTTTGTAGAGATTGACCAACCAGCTGTGCCAAGATGACGTGACCTTTGGAAGGAGCCATCTACTTTAATCAAAGTTATCTGATCACCCTCTGCCTCACTGACATCAGGTCTGAAATCTTCTGAAAAGGATTGAGGCACCTGTGGCAATGAGTGTGCAGGGGGATTTTGAACAACCTCATGTTTCTTGTGCAGTGGCCAGGTTGGCACTAATGCTAGGCTCCACGTCAACATCCTCCATTGCTTTCTTGTTCCTTTGTATCCAAATTTCCCACAGTGCAAAGAGAAGTAACCTATCCTCATCTTCCAGGTTGTCTGCTATCAACCAATAGTGAAGCCAAGAGTTGGAATAATTGAAGCTGTATTGATGTACTTTCTGTCCCAAAGGAGAATTGGACCAAAAGCTCCTGCTGTCTCTACAATCCACAAACAAAAGGAATTCATCTTCTTCAAATAGGTTGCATCTAGAGCATATTATTGTTGGAAGTGCCCTAGACAGTAGCTTCCATAAAAAAGTGTTTAGCTTGTAGGGGACTTTGAGGTTCCATACTTTGTTCCACAACTTCTTCCTTCTTAAACCTACACACCCCACTTCTGTCATTGTAATATGATACCCTTTCCTCACAGAATAGTTACCATTCCTGTTATGAATCCAAAAAGGGATATCCTCTGAGTTGGAATCTGCACTCATTTATCTTGGTAATTACTTTTGTTTGTCGATGTACAATAACTAATTGTATATAGGGTTGTGCATGAACTGGTCTGGACCGGAAAAATGGACCGGACCGTAATAAAGAGGACCGGAACCGGAAGTATAGGATTCCGATCCGTCTTCGGTCCAAGGTTTTTCATGATTCCGGGTTATGGTCCGGTCCGGTCTAAAACTGGAATTTTTCCGGTTCGGACCGGATGGACCGATATTTTATAGTTAACATAATTTAATTTATAATAATTTATAATAATGATACAATAATTATTCAAACATGTATTTTTGTTAAGCGAATATGCTGAATTAATTACTTAACATGTTGGTATATTTCTATTTTGGGATTAATATGCCGAATTTGGCCCTGTCCAGTTCAGCTTATTTCCAGCACCCTCCAGCACCCTCTAGCACTTGTCACTATTCACGAACATGAATGATTATTTTTTTAAAAAAATGATTTTTCTTTAGAATTAGTTTCAATATGTTGTGTACGAATTAATCATTCTTTAAATATATATTTTCATAATTATGTACATCATAATTATACAATTTTAATTTAATTTCAACACCCTCCAGCACCCCTCCAGCACCTTCCAGCACCCTCCAGCACCTTCCAGCACCAGCTACCAATTCTAGCACCCTCCAGCACCTTCCAGCAACAGCTACCAATTCCAGCACCCTATTGGACAGGGCCTTTATTATATTTCCATAATTTTGTATTATTAGTCATCATGGTTTTAATAAGAATATTTGTATTGTGAATGATTGAAAGAAAGTTTGAGAAATTTTTTGCCATAATATTGTGCACATTAATGGTAATGATTCTGGTTACAGATAGATTAATGTGATTCAAAATTGTTTTTTTTTGTTATTTTTTCAAAAATCCGGTCTACCCGGTCCGGTCCAAACCTGAAATAATTCCGGACCAGTTCCGGTCCAAACCCGAAATAATTACGGACCGATTCCGGTCCAAATTTCCCACTAACCGGTCCGATCTCCGGTCCAAAGAATTTTATCATTCCGGTTCCGGTTTTAACCGGTTTCGGTCCGGTACCAGACAGGTTGAACATGCCTAATTGTATATGTATAATTGTTTATGAATGTATAAGTGTATAATCTAAGTTACATGAAATGATGCATGAGTGGTCTAGGACTTATAATCATATATGATTGGTCTAAAGACGCGTCGTTTTTATGCTCCATAATAAAAATATAATATTGAAAAAGAAAAAGAAATCTAAACAACTTTACTTTTTAAATATAAAAAGTTCTTATCCCAAAGGTCTTATTTAATATTTTGTTTATAATGTTAATACTATTTTGTAATTTGAATAGACAACTAAATCATGTCATTAGCTCATTTATTTACTTCACATGTCAATATCTCGAGCATCTTATCTCCATGAGAATATATAAACCATAAAACTTTAGTTGATTATTATAGACTCTACTCTATCATAAAAGCTTTAGTTGCAAACTTAAATTAACAATTGAAGTTGATATCCTTTTCAAACACTAGAGATGTTAAACAATGTTAATTAACACGGTCCTCTAATTTTTCATCCGTGCCTAATAAGATTGCCGGGTTTCAAATAATATTAGTCACTACGTTTCGCGCTCATTTCATCCCCAAATTTCCCCTTTTTTTTAATTTTTGGCCCATTTCTCTTTCCACCCCCTCACACACACGCTCCGCCACCAAACCACCGCCGCAGCGGTGGCGTTACCGATGAGCTCCGCCACGGACTCCTCTCTGCTATCCAAGCTCGAATCATCCACAGATTTTGCCGACATCCACACCGCATTTTCGAAATACCTCCAACCATTCACACCCAAAAAGGCCTCCTCCAAAACCCTAGATACCGCCACACTACGCTCCCTCGCGAGGCAATTTATCCCGTTCCTCAACAAAGCGCTCTCAATTCTACCCAAACGGCTTTCTCGAAAATCCAGTTCGTCGCCTCCGGACAAGATTTCCACGGATGGCACCTCTAAGCTGTTTGAAGTCTACCGCCTGTGTCTCGATTGCGTCGGTTTGGTGTTACCACTATTGGAGTGCAAGCCCTATGCAGCTCAGGCTCAGCACGCTCGCTTAATTCACTGTCTGGTGTACTGTGGGAAGTATCGAGAGGCACAGATGGAGTGTTTGTCCGTGCTCGAGAAGATGAGAGGGATCACTGGCGGTAATGCGAGGGCAAAATCTGTAAAATGCAAGGCGCAGTTGGTTCCAAGGCGCAATGAAGATAACATGGAACCAGATTTTGCTTTGTTGGTTGTGGAGATTGTGATAACTTTGGTCCAATGTACTCTGATGATTCGAAGTAAAGATGGGGCTGATTACAAGAGAGTAATCACATTGGTTGATGAAGCTTCACCTTGGTTCAAGTCAGTAACTACCTCCTTTTCCCCCTTTCTATCTGTATATTCTTTTTATGCACATGTTTGCTCATGTCAATGGCTATCAACCTGGAATTGGGCAATGTATTAGAATATCTATTCATTAGGTAATTTACATTTTCATGACAGTTCACCGTTTCTCTGGGGAGCTCTCAAATGGCTTAATTTTGTTAGAGGTAGTCTAATGATAGTATACTTGACAGGATTTTAAACGCCAGTGCCCACGAGAAGTTTCATAGGATGCTTACTGGGCATCTGAACAAAATTGGTCTATATCTGGTTGAGGAGTTGGCTCTTTTTGATCTAGATTTAGTTTTAGAGTTCTGCAAGGTTGCATTATTGCACTATGGGGAATCTTCCCTAAAAGATCAGATGTACAAGGTGAAAAGCAATAATCTCGACTTGAGCTTATGTTATGATTGCTAAGTTATGTTCTAATCTGCTACCTATATCTTCAGTTTGCTTTGGCAGTGTGCTGTTCTATCCTCTCCAAGAAGAGCACTCAAGTCATGCGAACCATTGACCTCCTAAATTTTGTCTTAAGTTTTCTGGCTGCTAAGTGTGAGGTAATGTCGAAAGAAAAATATGATGCCATATTACATTGCATTTGAGAGTTGCATTAGGTGTTCTCCTTTACAGATTCTGGTTGCTTGGCCATGTTTGTTAATTATTTGGTCACTATGAAAAACAGTTACATTATTGGTATTATGAAAAACAGCTACATTATTGGTCACAAGTCACAACTAGACTTAGAACAGTACTAAATAAAAAAAATTATATCCTATGGCTTAAACTTGCATTGGTCGAATGTAACAGGTCAGTATGTGTCAGCTATTTGCAGATGTTATATCCTTTTGTCACTTCTTCCATCTTTCTGTTCCACTCTTACCCATTTTGTTCCTGCTTCCCTTTTCATTCTTTGCTCTTCTCTAGTTTGACGTGCTACATTTCTGGCTACATCATGCAGACATGCACTTATGAATAAATGCAGCAGTTATTCTTTTTTATGTGTATGAGAACCTTATGTCTAATGCAGAATACTAAGAATAATATTTTGATGAGTTCACTGCCCTTATCACCGATCTTTCATTTGCTACCAAATTAGCCATTGCCGGAATGTATATGGCACGAGGCTTACAAAAAAGTCATGACTTGCTTACTTTTAAATCTTGATCTCAAACCTAGTGTCACATTGGTGTTACATAACAGCTTTTGAGTTGTTCAATCATTTAAAAACATTATGCTACATAATGATGTTTTATCAGGTATAACCTAAGAGGTTTAAAGAAGGTAAAAGATAGCCACCATTAATCACCCCCTAACAAAACACATCTAACTTAATTTAGTATGTCTTTGAGAGCAATAACATGTATACCATTATTAAACTGTTGATTATCTCAACATTTCTATTTTCAGTCTGATTTTTCACCTTAGCATGTGATAGTTCTGATGGGCTCCAGTTAATGACAGTTCAATGTTGAATGGACCATCACTGAGTTTCTAGAAGTTGTCAACAAGTGTGCTCGAAGTTGTAGAGTAGAAACACCAGCAATTTGTAGTGCTGTAGGTGAACAATTAAGCAAATTAGCTAGTTCTCAGGTATGTTCAGGACTTGTGATTCTTTTGTGTGTTATGGATTATAATTGTTTAAATTTTGTTGTGACCAATGCTTGTATTATTTTGAAGGCTAATACACATGTTGGCCCTATACTGGGGATTTATGCATCTGGATTACTTATAATTTCTTCAGAGTGCCAGTGTATAATTGGTGAAGCTGCAACTGAAAGACACACCAGTGATGGATCTAGGTCAGGCTTTGTTCTTGACTCTGGGGGCCTGCTTCATCAGCATCTGAAATCGATGAGAGAATTTTTTGATATTGGTGACAAATGGGTTTCCTTGTCAAAGAATAAAGCTTCACTCCTGGTCCCTTATTTTAACACTCTTAAATTCTTTTGCCAACCACTTGCTAAGTTTGTATATGTGAAGAGGAGACAAGTTCTTGCTGAAGGAAACAATGCATCCTTTATTTCCAAGCTACATGTTATCCAGAATGCATTCGATCAATTATCTAGCATTTTTCTCCATCTAACCCGGTATGTACCATAATTATATTAGTGTTGATGCTAACTGCCATTCATCTTGAGCATTAGAAGCATGACAATTTGTGTTCAGCACAGGTGCAAAGTGTGATGCACATTTGGAACATACATCAAAAGAGAATATTAGAGTGATACTCGATGTATCTATCGTTGCTCTCACTCTTTCACTTAAAACTGGGGATCGTGTGAAGGTACAATTATTATATTTGAATACAACTCTAATCAAGCACTCTGAATAACTTTTTACTCCCATCAATATTTCCATTCTTTGGAAAATAATGATTGATCAGAGGAAAAATTAAGTCTTTACTGTACTCCAGGAGAGTGCAAGTCTTATGAAGTATGTTGTCTCAAGTGATTGGGTTCAAGCTGATGGACTTAAGCATCTCTTTTCTTCCCTTTACAATGTGTCTGTGGTTCTATACAGAAATAAACAGCTGAAAGAGGTAAACACACCCTGACACGCAGTCATTGTCTCACACTATTGTTTCAAAGATGGGAATAGTTGATAAACTTTCTTTTTTAGTTGAATGTCATTCTGAAGGTTCTTATTTGCATTCTGTGTCAAAGTTAGCTTGTTCATAATTTGCTGTATCAGTGTTCTGTAGCTTTGGGACTCTGATATTGTAGACTAGGTTTTCCTCCAACCGTGAAAAATGGTCATTTAATCTTATTCACGGTGCTTATTATTGGTAGAATTGGTTAATGCAGAATCTGATGTCCTAATAACATTCTATTGATATCTAATCCTCTGTAGCTTTGCTAACTTTCTGCATAATGGAATAAATGACATCTCAACTGCTGTGAACTTGTGATTGACTAAATGGAATGTGTTTTGTTTATTTTTATATGAATTTGTGTACCATTCATTTTGTTTGCTTTAATCATGGTGCTTTTCCTTCAACAGGCTTCAAAAGCTCTAAAATATAGTTGCAAAGCATCTTGGAATCTTGTGGTGAATCACTGCAAGTTAAACAAATTACCGAATGATCTATCAGATATATCATTTAAAGCTTCTGCTAAAGATTCCATGGATTTTGTTAGTGAGGCATCTGAAAAAACTGCTATGCTATTGGACATTCTATATGAGAGTAGCAAGCACAAGATGAACATGCTACTAAGAGATAGCTTTGAAAGTTGGTCTATTGCGGAGAGTATGTTAGAGAATATATCACCCCCTGTAGCTTTAGTGAAATGCTGGGTGAAGGTATCACACAACTGCTTCTTCTTTGTGTTTCTTTGAGTCCTTTCTAGTTTTGACATCTTTAGAATCTTACCGGCTTGTATTTTCAGATAGGACACAAGGTTTGGCAAAACAAGGATACTAGGCATAATTCTTTGACATTGTATAATTTACTCTCATCATCTGAGACTGTTTCAAAAAGAGCTCTTGGAGTGCTATTGGAACAGGTTTGTCTCATGATAGCTCTTTGGATATCCATAATTCATTACTTTTTTTTTCCGTGTTATTCAACATTAAAACCTCCTTTTTTTTTTTCAGGAACTGCTTGCCTATACACTTATAGAACCCATTGACTCAAAATTTTCTCTGAAAATGAGAATGGAAGTCATACAAACCCTTTTGGATAAAATATACGTTTCCAATGATTCACATGTACAAAAATCTAGAGCACTAATTGCTAAAGGAGGGGAACTTAGAGAACTTGGATATGAAAATCTGGATGAGTGCATCCAGTGTTTATCAGATGCCATTTCTTTGTTGGTGAGCCCATCTTCACTCATTACCTTTTCTTGTGAATGCCTTCATCATATAAATCTTGGCTATTACTTTTAATCCTCTGGAATGTCCTTTTCTCCCTGAGCTGTTTCTCTTGATGAGCAATTTTCTATCCTACAGGAAATGTGTTCAAGAAATTGTAATTGTGATATTCAAGCTCTCCATCTGAGGGCATGTGCTCATTGCTTACTTGCATTATGTACAAATGAGAGAGATACGCAGAACTCGGAGACCTTGTTGCTCAGCAGGTTAGTCTTCATCATTGAGTAATGCATAGAAAGGAGCTATAGTCTATTATGAATGACGTGTTGTGTGTTTGTTTGTTTATTAATGGTTGAAAAGGTTGTTTTCTGTTACAGTAACTTTGAAGATATTCGCACTGCATTGAACTTGTGGCTTGACCCACTTCAATGTCCGTCTACTGATCAGTGCTGTATTTTGGACAAGCTGTTGAAGTTTTATGACGAAAATGATTACGCTGGCATGTTTTTTGAAAATATGTTGAAGATGCTGCATCATCTTCTGGATTTGTTATCAATAAAGGTAAAGCTGTATGATCTGCCAATCTAGGGTTCACTCTCTCACTTGATTGATTATTAAATTGATTCCATATATGGATTGCCTAACAGTTTTATCCTTTCTTATACTAGGGTTATACAGAAGTGCACGGGGAAATTTATGAAATTCTTATTAGACTGTTCAAATGGAAGAAACTTGGCCTGGAGGAGGCTTTTACCTTTTTCTGGAAAAGCAGAAGTTTTGGACATGGACTTTGTGTTTCACCCATGAGCGAAGTGTTCATCTCAAAATTGTCTCAGTATTATGGTGAACTTTCTACATCTATCAGGTTTTGGGTAAAATGTGTGCAACCTTCTCGAAATCTCCTTGTTGGGTTGCTACAGAGCTACTTTTCAGCATTACCTGACTCCCTGCAAAGAACTGTGTCGTCTGAGATCACATACGATGAAGTTAACTCAACTGCCTCTGGCCCTACATTACATGTAAGCTATTTGGATTCATGGTTTGATTTACCACTAAATTTTTACGTTTGTGGGTCTCTGGATAACCTCTCCATGATGTCATGCCAGGGTTCATCTATTGAAGATGTCAAATGTGCAGTCTCTGATCTTATGTCCAGTGTAAGGATCTTTTATATATAACGTGCATTTTTCTGCTCACTGGACTCAATTTTGACATACTGATCTCTCTTGTTTAAGGTACCTCTCTCTGACAGTGCAGTTTATCATGCTGCATATCTATACTATGACTTGAGTGAAAGATCAATTACAAAGGGAGAAGTACTTGAGGTGACTTTCTACTAGCGTAATCATATGTGTACATGCAGGTGTTTAATAGTGTCTTTAAATGGATAATAAAGAAAAGAAAGAGAATACCAAAAGTATGGGGGGAGTTGAAAAATGAATTTGGAAGAGCTTGGATGATATCTAAAGCCTGCTCGCAGGCGAGGAATATAGGTCTTGGACATTCAGGATGTAGTAGACCCTCTATATATGTCTAATAGATCACATACATTAATTCTGAAACATTTCATTACCATGTCCTTTCGGAAATTGGAACGCATGTCGATATTCACAGATGTTGTAACTAGCTCAAGCAGTCGTCTGTAGAGAGATTAGCCTTCTAAGACATGACAATTTCTTGGAAATTCTCTTAAGTGAGGCAAGATGAGCCTGTTTTTACCTGCACTAATTTGAAATAAAAATGTTGATGACAGAGAGTGATCCTGGCATTCTTTGAAGAGTGTGAATTGTAACGTGTGCTGTGGCTGCAAGTTAGGCCTTAAAATTTCTTTTATAGCTTTATGTGGATGTAACAATACTATTGCTTATTTGGATTAGTCTTTTGGTAATTGTGTGATGTTTTCTGCTTTTGGTTAGTGAAACTTATATTAATGTGTCTTTGCTTTCTGTGCAAAATTCAAGTTTAAGATGCAATATTTTGCTGTTATGCTTCGCCTTATAAAATAAATGGAAAGCATAAGTTTGTTCACTTAGAATTGAGAGCCAACTATTTATTAAGGTGGTTTTTAAGAACTCTTGAGCCAAGCTGAAGTGCCTCATTACTCGTGCAGCAACAATTACGTTTTTCAACTTCTTTGGCCATCTTGATCCCTGCTGGTGCTTTTGTGCAGCATTGCGTATGAATTATAATATGCTAGTGTTCATTACTTTCCACTAGTTAATGTTGTCTTCGAATCAAATGTTTATTTTCGTCTGGATATATCATTTATAACAACTTTCATGAAATTTCAGGCTCTCCTGCATGCAAAAAAAGCTTTCCAGTGGCGCTTTGAACTCTTTAAACAGAAATTCAGATTTACTGTAAAAAGTAAGAGTGAGAGCAGTAGTGAGACAGGAGATGGTCAAAGACATCATGATGTCCTGGCTAGTTTTCAGTTGCACAGTTCAGTGGCCAAAGAAGTATGGTTTGGTAGCTCTTCACATAATATTGAAGGCCATATACTGACTCCTTGGAATGTACTGCAATGTTATCTTGAAAGTATACTGCAGGTTGGATTTTTTTGTTTTCATCAATGTGACTTTCTATTACGCAAATATGAATAGTTTTTTTTTTGTCTATGTACTTTTTTATGCTGTGATATTGACGGTTCCTGTCATAGGTATCAAATGTTTATGAGATACTGGGGGAATCATCAAAAGCCGAACCTCTTTTACACTGGGGCAAAGAAATTGCCCTCCATCAAAGCTTGCCACTTTATGTGATATCTTTTTCTTCTATGCTAGGTACTGCCAGTAGTTTCCACTTTTCTCACTCTTGTATAAGACTTCTGCTGGGAAATCTCTGCCCTAAAGATTGTACATTTACGTATTTTTCTATATTTTCCCCAGGGAAGCTCTATCACAAGCAAATGCTGTGGGAATTGGCAGAAAAGGAACTAAAAGCTGCTTCACAAATTATGGCTGACAGCCGTATCATGATTTCCTGTTTGAAGTGCACGGGTTTTCTTGAAAGTACAGTTCATCACCAGCTTGGTGATCTGTATAGAAGTCATTCTTGCAATGACATGGGAAAACCTTCCACCCAGATGCTATGTAGTGCTATAGAAAATTACAGATTAGCCTTTCAGAAACTAAATATACCAGCAAGGGCTGGTGCTGCTTGTAAAGTTGAGGGTGAAAATGCTGAGAAGGCTGACCATAGTGCTAGGACTTCATATTTTGTTTGCTCAATGGATGATACTTTGGATAAAGGGGTGCTTCCTTCTGCAATCAAAAGGCCAGAAGGAAAAACTCAAAAGAAAAAGTCCAAGGATTTGAAGAAAGAAAAAAAGCCCTCATTGCCTCAAGAACAATGTTTAGTTGCTGGACACAATTTGAGGATGACTCGATCAAGATGTAGGGCCTTGGAAAAAAGTTGTGATACGGCCTCTGGCAATGAAGAGTGTGGACCTTCAGTTAAGTCACACAATGGTAACTCGTTGGCATGCAATTACATGCCTAGTCAAATGGAGCTTGCATCAGAATCTAAAACTTCAGTTGCTGAATGTGCACATGAGCTGACACTGCTTTGCAACAAAATTAGATGTTGGCACTGTCTTCTTCACGAAGCTCTGGAATCTTGGTCCTTGACAGAATTTGGGCATTTGAAATGGGAACTGCTCAGAAGAAGAAATTTATGGCAATTACTTATCAAAATAGGTAAAATACCATTACATCTGAACTTATTGTGTTATACTCAGAAGTACTTGTCTTGCAAGTTGCATCTGGTTGTAAAGTTCTTTATTTTGGTCATGTTAATTACTGCAGACAAGTCACAAGTGTATCTTCTGATAAGTTAATCTTTTTCTTCCATGACAAAGAGGCTGGTGAAGCAGAAATCGCATGAGCGTCTGTTAGAATCCTGTGATTTTGTGATTCATTCCTTCTGCAAAATGGAGTTTCTAGGAATTGTGTGTATCCCTTAACTCATATGATCATATCCACTCAATACACTGAAGATAACATATGGGGTGATTTTTGTGTTAGAAGTTCAACCATAGTATAATCTACTAGACTGATTAAAATATGAAATAAGGCATGTCTTTGGCTTGGTCTGGGGTGGTTTGCTTAATGCATGGTAAAATAGAGTTCAACACGGTCACACTAATAGTGTCAAGAATTGGAATTTTACGCTGAACCTTCAACTTATACTCCGTACTATCTATTTGGGTTTATGTTTAGACTATAGTACTTTAGGTGCAGTTCCATTATGTGAGTTGAGCTAGAAGAAAAGCTGTCACATCCAGCTGAATTTCAATATACTCAAACGATCACTGAAAAATGAAATTATACGTGCTTGTTCTTTTCTGTGGATGATTATTTACACAAGTATGTTTGTAAGTATATTTTAATATACTCATGCATTTATTTCTGCTCCTTAGAAGCGGGGCTTTTGTAGTGATGATGTGAGTTAATTATTTTGCTGCTCCCGTGTCCCAGGAAAATGCTTTGGTGCTTATGATCACAATCATAAAGCACATCAAATAATTTTGCTGGGTGTATCTCTGCTGGTGAATCCATTTTGTGCAAAATACTCATTTGTATCCTGGACATCTCTTATCGACAAAGTAAATGAGGATATCTTTCGAGATTTATTTGCAGTTGAGCATGCAATTTCGCTCTATAGTATCTGCCGCATTGCTCTGCAGAGCTACTCTTCCAAGTTTGCAAGGTAGACTTTCATCACTCTATAATCTGTTTTTTTTTTTTTTGGGGTGTTGAGATCTTGAAATAAAGAAAAATGGAAAGAAATGTTAAGTAGGTGAGCTATTTGATAGGAGAAGGAATGTTATATTGAAAAAGTAAGAGGGTGAAAAAATTCATGCCAAAAGTATAAGTATAGATAGACTGACCAATAAGTTAAGAGCAGGTTATTGAAGGATGGACCATTAAGGTAAGAATGCATAAAAAATACCCGTGTTATAATAAATAGAGTGTGCAAGTTATATAGGGACTGACCATAAGCAGAGGCGAATCCAAAAAAAATTCTTCGGGGTAACCTCTAATATTAGGGTAAACTAAATGTAAATTTTACAGTTTAAACTATATAATTGTACTTTGAACCAGTGGCGGAACCAGAAAATTTTTTTTGGTGGGTGCTAATTTATAGTTTTGTAATTTCATAATTTCCGGTGGGTGCTAAATTGTGTTTTTTTTAAAAACTTTGGGGTTAATTTAGATTTTAAAAAAATTTTACACTGTAATTGTATTTTCTGGTGGGGGCTGGAGCCACCACCAGCCCCCACCTGCCTCCGCCCCTGCTTTGAACATAAGTAAAAATATGCTATTATCAGGTTTGAACTATGTAATTTTTGAAGAAAATATTTAATCAGCATAAAATTAATAAAATATTGGAATAGATTATTGGATTCAGTCGTCTTCTCCAACTAAAACTTGCAACTAACCGCTAATATCCCATGAATATTCCAATATTAAATTAACTCTACCGCTAATATGGGGTAACCTACCTAAAATATCTCAAACAAAAATTTCTCCAAGGGGTAACCTGGGTTACCCCAGGTTATAAGCTGGCTCCTCCAGTGACCATAAGTTAAGAGCAAGTTATAGGGATGGACCAATAAGGTAAGTATCAAGTATGCATAAAAAAACACCTGAGTTATTTTCTGAAATTTCAGGGTGTTCCCTTGTCACGCTGACTGTTTCATTCCCTGGTTCTACTGTAAATTTCTTTTTTCTTTTGATATACAGACCAACCTTGCTATTAATACTCATCAATAAAGTTTTAGATTTTTAAATTAATGAGGAAAGTTTCCCTAGAGTTTTATTTGGTATCTCTACTTGCACATTTGTGGGATCACTTCTCATAGCTTCATAGTTATTACCAGTTATTTGGGATTCTCTGTTATATATTATCCTTGCTGCAATCATTACTCCTGCTACTTTTGTTCTTTCTGGGGTTGTCTAATTTAGTTGAGTGGTCTCTTTGTTTTCTTTTCCTTATCCCAAGCAGGGAGAATCATTGTCATATATCAAACATTGGGATTTCTAGGATTTTTTCTTGGCTGAAGCTGGCATTTGTGCTCTGTTGTGAAGTCCCATTAATTTCCCGAAAGGTATATTTTAAAAGTCATTTATGTAATTGAGATTTGTGCCCGCTATGTATTTTGAGGTCTTGGGGGTGAGACTGTCCTACCATAAGCTTATGGTAGGACGAATGATAGTTCATGTGTTTATTAGATTTGTTTGTCTGTTTCTAAGCTGTGTTTGCCTTTCTAACTTAATTAGTTCATTTACACATGGACACAGCTTATGGCAAGCGAAACTTAGAAACACACAAACAAATCTAATAAACACATGAACTATCATTTGTCCTACCATAAGCTTATGGTAGGACGGTCTCACCCCCAAGACTTTGTATTTTGTTGATGTTTTTGACCCTCTGAACAGTATCTAGTATCAGTTTGTTCTTTGCTATCTGCTTTTTGACCCCAGATGCAATGCAACAGGTTTCCAGGTTGCTTACAGTAGTCTATGTTCTTTCTACCTCGGTGAAGGCATTTTCTCAGTCAACTGATGAACCATTTTCTGAAAATTACTGGGCTTCATTCTTCCACCAAGCTTCAATTGGTGTCCATTTTAACCAGCAGCTGTTTTCTAGCAGGACGCGGATCAAAGGTGGAGATGTCATTGATCTCCAGGTCCATTACTAATTTATTTAACTAAAGAGAGTAACTAGGTGCATCTGTTTCCTTTTTTAATGCCGTTTCTCCAATTATTTTACATTATTATGTTCAGGATCTTGTTCTTTCTAGCTCAGACTCTGGTCACCCTGGGACACTTGATTCGTTCAGGTTTCAGCTCTTCTTATCTTATTTAAGATAATTTGAATTTCGATGTATGTTATAGCCCTAACATCTCTATACTGATGCAGGCTTACACATAAATCACTCAGCAATATTGATAAGTTTGTTAAAAGATTCTTTGAAGGCCTGCCTTGTACTACCATAATCTGTATCAGTGTTATAGGAGGTGCTGAGGCAATTCTTCTGAGTGAAGTTTTATGTTGTGCTTCTGCTCAAGCATGGATTTTGGTGTCTCGCATAAATTCCAAAAACCAGCCTGTTATCCTACTTCTGCCAATTGACTCAATATTAGACGGTAATCTTCATTTATGTAGTCCTGCTTCTGTTGTAGAGGCTTTAAGATCTGAACTATAGCAACCAGCATGCAAAGCTTTCTTATGAAGTTTCTTGAAATAAAACTTGATGATTAAAAGGTTTCATAAGATATATGTTATTGTTATAAGTTTTACCTGCAGACCAAGGATGAAATATTGAGGCAACAGAAATCTGCCCATTGTGGAGAGATGGAAATTTTATTTTGCATATATTATTCTCTTAGAGTTCAGGAGTGCATAGTTGATGAAAAATAAACACAGATTCTTTATTTGACCTTTTATGTAAATTACTGTGAGATTTACCGCTTTAAAACTCGGAAAATCTTTTGCTCCCAAATTTGCAGGTTTATCCCTTGATGACTGGGGTTCTAACTCAGGTAGCTTTACGGGTGGCGGAAATCTTGTCAAGCAGTGGCTCTGTCCATGGGTCCCTTCCATAGTTGACGAAATTGCACCAATATTTAAATCAATACTTAAGGAAAATTACTCATCTTTAGCATTTCAAACAGAGGACGGGTTGTTATGGTGGTCACGGAGAAAGAGTCTTGACAACTCCCTGGGTAAATTTTTGCAGTAAGTCTTTTGCTCCACATGTATTTCTACGGCAACTAAATGCCTGGTCTTGCAATTATTGAGCCCCCAAAGATATAGAATTTCCTTGGTGCTTGAAATATAGCCTCTTTTAAGCAACTTCTTGTTACTAGCTTATAGAGCTATAGTTTCTGCAGAATCTGTCATACATATAGTTTCTGCTCTTTATATGCTCTAGTAGTATAATGGTTTTACCTAGTCCTAGAATATCAATTTTTTAAATTGGTATGATTTTAATTTTTAATATAGCTATAGCCTGCTCGAGCTCAGTTCAATTTTCCCATGCTTGCATAGAACCAACACCTACATTTCATCATGTTCGATTATAAAATTATAGGTTTTGTTGTTCAGATAACTAAAGGTTAAAGATATCTGCCTATCCCCCACATACCCATATAGTTCATTCTGTATGGTTTAGGTTTACAAGTGGTCACATCATCACACTTTCTTGTCTCAGGGATTTGGAAGACTCGTGGCTAGGTCCTTGGAAATACTTTCTGTTAGGGGAATGGTCAGACGATGATATCACGGAGTCTTTGGAAAATAAAATAATGGAAGATCTGAAGCTCAAGTTTAAAGTGAATGTCCATAAGGATCTTCTTAAAGTTATCCTTAGCCGTGCTCGTTACGCTTCCGAAATAAAAGAATGTGGGCTACAGCTTATTCTTAACAAAGGATGCTACATTGGTGGATGTTGTAAGGCTGTATCGAATGCATGTATTAAAACCAAGAAACTATCTGCTGAATTGTTTTCAACTATAGCTGAAGCAGATTCTCTTGAGACTGAAAGCCTTGGCTGCAAACCTGTTATTCTTGTTTTGGACTCTGAAGTGCAGGTTAGACCTTACTTTTCTAATACTTAATGTTTTTTATACTTTTGTTATATCACCCTTCATTACTATAATTAGTCTACCTTAATTCAGCTCACGTAGCACTGTTGGCCAGTGAGGGATCTTGGCTTATTTTTTACATCTGATTATTGTTACAGTTTGGGAGACAATTTTTATAAACGTGTGTGTTATCAATTTTAATGAAATGAATATTGCTTTAAATGCAGATGCTGTCTTGGGAAAGTCTTCCTGTTCTAAGAGATGAGGAGGTATATCGCATGCCTTCCGTTAGCAGTATCTCTGCAACACTCAATAGACACCAGGACCATCAGGAACAGCTCAATAATTATGCTGAGAGCTTTCCAGTAATAGATCCTTTGGACTCCTTCTATTTGTTGAATCCCAGTGGAGATCTATGTGAGACACAGGCTAAATTTGAGAACTGGTTCAAAGATCAAATGTTTGAGGTAATTGCTTTCTTGATTAGTTGCCAAAAGTATCATCTGGAAAACATTCAACCTTTTGTATAGCTACTAATAAATATACTGTATCACTTCTAGAAAGCATGTTTATCTCTTTTGTTTATGTCACTTGTTATCTTACATTTAAATGCTGGTATTCCCGTCATAGCAGCATGTACATCTTAAGGTTAATGAGGAGATAGCTGATTTAGCTTCTTTGACAGGGAAAGAGCGGCACAGCGCCTCCGTGTGAAGAGCTGGTCACAGCCTTGAAAATACACGACCTCTTTATTTATCTAGGCCATGGAAGTGGTAGGATAATTTATGACCTCTTTTAATGATAATTCATCTCGTGTGATTGCCAACTTAATATTCAGGCTTTAAAATATCATCAGTACTAATGACAATACTTCTTCAGGATCACAATATATTCCTGGACACATGCTTAAGAATCTCGACACCTGTGCTGCTACTCTACTAATGGGTTGTAGCAGTGGATCTCTCTTTGCAAATGGACGGCATGCCCCAACTGGCACTCCTCTCTGCTATCTACTGGCAGGTTCTCCTGTTATTGTGGCTAATTTATGGGAAGTGACAGATAAAGACATAGATAGGTTTAGCAAAGCTATGCTTGATGCATGGTTGAAAGAACGATCAGCTGTTGCAATGAGGTGCAGTGAATGTGATGAGCTTTTGGATAAATTCAACTCCCTTGACATTAGTAACACAAGAGTAGTTGGGAAGGTGGAGGGCTCCGGAAATTACTCACCTGATAGTTTTGATGCTGTATCTTGTTTCTGTAAACACAGACCGACGCTAGGGTCATTCATAGGGCAAGCTCGCAAAGCTTGTAACTTCCCCTTCTTAATTGGAGCATCACCTGTTTGTTATGGTGTTCCTACAGGAATAGCTAGAAAGAAAAGAGATGTAATGGTAACCCCCTGAAGACTTCTAGGGCTATTGTATGCAGTAAAAAGTTGTTCCCAGTATTTGGTTTGAAAAGGTTCAACTGGCAAATCCTTTTTGCCTATTTTCTTCTGTTCATTATATAATGGTCATAATTATACAGTTGGTCAAATGATATACTCTTAATAATATGGCAATGTGCTTCAATAATATCTATGGCTATCCCGAGCCTGTTTTATTTCCTTTTATGTCAGATGTTCTGAAAGGATGCTAAATTCAAACAGGATTCCTTAAAAGGGAAGAAATAAATTGTTCATGGGGGAAACTAGATGCATTGAGATGAAGTAAATTATTCCAAATGTAGTTGGTGGTAGAGCAATTTACATAAACTGTCTAAGCTTCTCAAACGGTACAGCCAAATCATAAAATTACAGAAGAATGTCTTCTGGGGCCCCAAAAGTTATGGAGCTTTGATCTATCATACAGATCCATCAGGCAAATGGAATTTTTGAATGGAAAACAAAAGCAATGAACATTGAAAGTACAGCTGAATTTTCTGCTAAACCTAAACTATGTCCTAAAATTCAGCGGTCCTAAATATTACCCATACCACCGCCGCCACCATATTGACCGATTTCTACCTCCGCCCACGATTGTCCTCCCTCTGTCTTCGTCTCCTCCCGGAGCGCCCGAAAACAACCCTCCCCTGGTTGCGAAGGCGACCGACCAGTGAAGGATGCTCACCGGCACGATCATTTACCGCATCTTCACCATCGTCATCACTATCTTCATCAGTTACATTGTAGCCAAATCTTTCAATGGGAGATGCACGGCCACTAACTATAGCACCTCCCTCTGATGGATGGAAGGGGTTTCTTCCCAGTCGCACACTACCTCCTCTGCTAGTGGTAATGGTACCTGGCTGATTAAAATTATGCAAAAGGAAAAGCAAAAGCCTACCCTCAATCCCAGAAGCTTCATGCTGATCATCATTGAAGGCACCATCGTCATCATCGTCATCATCGCCGTCTGACATGAATCCATAATTGTTTCCTTCAATAACATAATCCCCAAAGACTACAGCACCTGGCATTGATGAAGTTATCGTGCTGAGAACATCTTGCCTTTCTCGCTCACGCTCAAGTACTCTCCACTTCTGTTCGAGATTGGGGTCCACTTCACGTGGTTTAGCAGAAGGGTGATCTGCCCTCACATGCTTCCTCATCTCCTTGAAATTTCCAACAAAAGAACAGCCTTCCTGCATACAGGTTCGCTTCTTAGCATTCAGATATTCTCTTGCTGGCTCTACTATAGTCCATCCTTTCACTTGGCCCCTACAAAGTGGACAAGCAAGTTCATTGGCCTCACATTTGCCAACGGACCAACTATTCAATGGAAGCATTGTTGGCCTATCACTATCACCACCATCGGTCTCTTTCGTGTAGGCCTTCCTGTATTGATCAAGGCAGTTGGAGTAGCGGTAACTAGTTCCACACATATACGGTCGGCAACCTTTTTCATGCGAGGAGCATAAAAGGAGAACAGCACTGTGGGGATACTCCATACACACAGAACAAGTGGCATCCACCCAGTCACTTTTCACATGCATTTTCGAGCATGGTTTCTCGTGCGACCGATCACGACGGGGAAGGGGATATGGGGAAGGCCTGCACTGTCGTGAAGCAATTCTGCGCCTTCCCCTGGAACCTTTTGCCATTGTCGCAATAGATCTGCAAAGAAAATAGAAGATTCTGACAATTAATAATCACTTCTGCTAAAACAAGTAGAAGTACAAACATCACACAGTATCATCCTTCACCTTTGGAACATGTAATTACAATCTTTACAATAGGAGTGATTCCACAAGTAAATGCAAACATGAAACACACGTCTATACAAGGCTCAAAATATCCATTCAATTGGTGTACTGAGAAATATTTTCAGTTGACTTAGCTCTGCAGCAATCTACTGATTCAAAGAAAAAAAGCCAGCAGGTAAATGAAAAACCTTGGTCAGAATACTGTGTATATGAACCTCATCCGATCTAAAAAGGTAACAAATGATAATGTGCTCAACAACCACCATTGACAATCTCACAAATTCCAAAGTAAGACAGCAGATCAACATTTTATAGCAAGAGTTACAACACAATATAACGTGCCTGGCTTGACAAGTAAGGTGATAGAGCTCAACCTTACTGTTCCAAAGGTAAGGTTTGACAAGTGAGGTGAGGCCATACAAACTAAAGATACCATGTTACAAGTTACAGGAAATCGCACAAACCAAATCAGCCAAGTCATCTCACCAGCAGTAACTACAATTATTAATTACAACAAATCCGCACGCCATACACAACAAAGCAACAGCACAACATAGTTTTGAGTGTTGACAAACCAGCCAGCCAAAATTGCTCAAAGCAGATTACATTCACACAAAGATGGTCAAGTATAGCAAACAGCCTAACTATTTCAATTCACTGGAAGCTACTTCCACATAACAGCTAGTAAGAACGTAAAAAATCAACAGATCAACACAATCTGATAACCATTCAATAAGATTTGATTTATTCATTCTTTTACTCCTCAAATCAGACTTCCAACCTAATCCATTTTCACTGTATCTCCGCCAATTCAGATCCATCCCCAGCCCCCAGTATCAGACCACATCGTAAACATAATTCAAACTAATCACTTCAAATTGAACTATCAATATAGGAATCAAAATCGGCATATACCCAGATTCTATAATGAAGAGTTGAAGGGGAATTACAAAGAGAAACTACAAAACCAATACATTCACCAACAACCCAATTCCCCCTTAATCAAACACATACTCATTCGGCAGTCAGATTCAATTATATCATCAAAATGCCAATCAACTCAAAGAAGCATAGAAAAGCAACCCAACCTCGTAATCTCGCAAATCTGGATCTCGCAAATAGTGATAGATAACAAAATGAAGCTTCTTTCTAAGTAATCCCAGATAAAAGACTCAATCTTTTTTATAGATAACAATGAATCCCAATCACGGGACAACGTGAGGGAGCAGTTTGGAAAACAATTAAACAAATCACAAGACTACAATCAAAAGATTCTTCAAAAACAATTAAAATTTAAAAAATGGATTAATTCATCGCCCAAGCACATGACTATGCGACTTTTAATGATTCTCCATCTGAGATTTAATGTGCGATTGCCCATTATATCTAAACTGAATCTCCGCAAGAAAAACACGTAATTGACAAGGATTAAAATTTATCGTACCGTGTATAAATTAGAGTTCGCCTGAATGGATAAAACGAGGAAGACGAGATTGTTCTGGTTCTAGAGAGAGAAAGTGGTGGAGATAGACTTTTATAAAGCCAGGTGAAAACTAGGGCTCGGAATAATCGAGGGAATCTGAATGTATGCGCGCGGCTTTTTTTCACCATTAAGAGCACAATTCTAATAAATAAACACTTATTTATAGTATATAAAATAATTTGATGGTAGAATATTATGTTAAATTCCTGTTAGTAATATGATTTTCAATTATTTTATATGAATAATATATTTAAATTCGTTTATCATATTTTTAAGATTTTGGGGATTTTTTTTGCTGCGACTTTAAATTTGTGTCTAATTGGAATTTACAAAAATTTGTGACTCTTAGTATTAATTAAACTTTAGTTCAAGAGTATTAGTTATGGAATTAGTTTTCAAAGAGTATTATTATAGGAATTAGTTTCAACAATAAGATTATTTAGGCAAAAAACTCAACTTCCTTACTTACGTGCTTACATAATTCTAAATAATTGAATTCCAATTCAAGTATTACTACTATTTTTATACATTAATTACTTGTTAAGAAACTAAACTAGTTGTGTATTAATGAGTTATGGCAAAATATACCAAAATAAAGAGTATTAATAAAAATAAATTCACTCTAAAATTTTAACAATCAATTTTAATACTTTTTACCCTAATATAATTTCTTCTATGGAATGGTTATACACGAGACAGACGAGTTAGTTGGATTTATGAACATGGACATACGTGATTACAAAATGGTTACTCGGTAGGCTGTATTTTATGTGTAGTGGGTAATTGCTTTTATTTATTTATTATTTGTTAAGTATGGGGTGTTTGTTTTGAATTTGGAATTCTCGGATATCTAAGACCATTGTATTTTTGTTTAAATTAACCAAAAATGTAATCATCAAATCAATTAATTGCTAATAGAATCATCTCTTAACCGAGTAATAAAAAATAGATTTTTACATTTTTATTCAAATTAGTCCGTGAAAATATATTTCGATGAAATTCAAGTTAATTTAGTCAGGTTGATTCTTTTTTTCCAATACATTAATTTTTATTTCAATTCAGTTTAGTTCAGTTTGACAATAAATAAGCTCTATCAAACATGGAGTTACTCATTTAATTTATATAATTGATATTAAATAATTGTAATTATAATATTATATTATATTTATTATATAGATCGTTGAAATTAAAGTGTACGCTTCTTAATGGATTATAAGAAAGTAGTTAGCCCATATTTTAATGAGTTTTTTTTAATATATTGAAATATATCTAATTGAATTGCACCACAATTTTAAATAATAAACAATAATCCACCAACCAACTATATAGTTTTCTTGAAATCGAACTAAACCAAAACAAAATTGTGTAATAGTGTCACATAGGAAATGACAAGCCTATTTTATAAGTTTTGGAGTTAAAAACATTTGGGGTCACGATGAAAGAACTTGGCAATAACATGGACTTTATGCAAAATCAACACATTATTCAGTCTAAGGATCAAGCAATGCCATTAAATTGAATACCAATTCCTCACACCTCTTTCTAATATTTACTTAATGCGTCATAACAAAACAATTTATTGTTTGTCAAAAAAAAAAAAAAAAAAAAAAAACAATTTATGACTTTATTAGTAGTATGAAACTTTTCGGTTGTGCCAACCACTCCTTGAGAAAAAGTTAACCACGCAACTGATCCGTAATGTGATTTGCAAGTTTGATTATTCTTTGCTTTACGTATTAAATAACTCAACAGTAGCGTGGATAAAGTTAAAGAAAATACTACAATCATATTATTTAGGAAAAAAATGTATTTACAATTCGATATGGGTATTTAAATTAAAAACAGAAAATAAATAAATATATTCAACTGCTTGTTGCAGACCTAAATGTGGCCGGTCTGTCCTAGATGCAGCTCAAGAGTAACAGTCACATATGGTGAATGGTGATCATGATTGTGACAGCAACTTTCTGGATCTCTCGAGAATTTGTCGTCATCGGTCATTGTGTGTAAATTTACGCTCGCTAGTAAGTACAAAACTACAAATGCAATATTTTATCAAGTAATTTTAAAAAATTCATAAAATATCAGCATTCGTCAAATAATTTTAAATTAAATTGATAAATCGTTTGATCTTGTTAAATTTATAAATGTTATATATTTTAAAAATATAATTTTTTTACAACTTTATATATAATTAAAATATATTAATAATCAAAACGTGCTTGATACTATGCATTAGCCCATTATTGTGATAAATCGTGAACATTATCACCAAGACTTGTTCATGCTTCCCTAACTTCATGCCCCAATTTATGGCGACTCACACAAATACCATCACCGTGTCGTGTGATGTATTACTGGATTTTAAAATATTATAAATCTAATAATCATTCCAAAACTATATATGCTACAAAGAAACAATCAGAAGCTAGGGAGACAAACTATGTTGACTACTAAACCGGGTTAGTTTCAAGCCAAGAGTGAAAATCAGATACAGGTACAATGCAAAGGCTTAAAGACAGAAACTCTGAAACCTCTTCGAGTTTGTACAATTAAATAATAGTCTTACATTGGCCTCTTCGATTTGAATGAAATAGTGTGACTATAATTTAGGGCCTTGCTGCATCATCTCCAGGCAAATCATCTTCATCGTGATAGATGTTCTCGGCCATCTGCCATATTTGAAGTATGTTGTCCTCCGCCACACTAGCAACCACCCAATCCTCACATGGATTCCAAGAGAAGTCCGAGACTTTGCTGGTGTGACCACCATGAATGAACAGTAGCTCTGGTGGGCCATCTTCTGCATCCTCGGGTGTCTGTTCCTCGTCGATCCTAGGGAAAGGGAAAGATTTTTACTCACAGAGTTCTTTTTCCATTGCACACATAATATCTGTTTAAGTGGAAAGTGATAAAACTAGGTTTAAGCAAAGTACCTGCTGAGATCCCAGACCATGAGTCTCCTACCAAGGCAGCAAGAAGCTAAGATGGTTTCATTCTTTGGGTTCCAACCCAGTTGGAAAACTTCTTGCCTGTAGTAGAGCAGTAGCAAAACTAGTTTACAAATTTATTCATCACACAAGACAGGTCAAGAATGATAGTTTAGTACCGATGTAAATAGGTGTAAAAAAGATGCTTACTTGTGACAGTCAAATGTATGAAGAGCGTTTGTTATTTTTCGCAGATCAAATAGCTTAACAGTTTTATCAGCAGATCCCGTCGCTACAATCCATTCGTTAAAAGGATTAAAAGCTAAGCAGTTAACCTGCAAATTAATTCACACAGAATCAACAGTGTCAGTGAAACGCAAGCATTTGTATTCTAGCAAAACCATATCATCAAAAGAAGTGCAAAGCATAAACAATTTTCAACACTCCTCTGATATCCAAATATAAGATCATACAGTATCAGCCATATGACCCATATCACGTTGATAACAAGAAACATAAACTCCCACTTTATGAGCCAAATTTCATCATCATCAAGTCAAGCAAAACACAAAATGGGCCGTTGCTTTTTCCATGGCTATAAGAATAAGTTTGACAACTCCTATCCTGTGTAGTAGTTTCTCAGGGTTATCACTTCAAATTAGATATGTATAACTTTGCAAATCAGTCATCAAATGAATTCTCTAAGAAATATAATTAATGAATTATCAAGACAAGGATGGATACAGATGTTAAAACATTTTAGTACTGAGTAGTAAAATAGAACAGCTAAAAAAAATCAACAAGAAGACACGGAAGATTTACAAAAATAAATTCAAACATCAGTAAATTAATATCGGCCCTAGCTAATAAGCCAAACTAAATGGGAAACATGAACAAGTGTTTTGAGACAGAATCTACCTCCCTCTGATGAGCAATTACAGACTGAATAGGCTTGGCAACTGCAGGAACCCGCAGATCCCAAATATTCAGATGCTGATCATCCCCAACTGAACCGAACAAATACTCATGCCTCAGATGCCATGCCACATCTTCCACAACGCCTTCGTGAATCTGTTTGTAACAAGCTCCAAGGTGATCAGTCATAAACATGCCAACATTCTCTCATATATCATCCCAATGCCAAATACTTCTCAGTTAGGTCAATAGCAACTAAAAGTAGCTCATTGTTCCACACTCGGGTTTAGCAACTTAATAGCCAGAAAAGCAAAGAAATTTAGAGTTAGTTACCACGGCAGCCTTCTAAAAGTCATAAAAAGTACCTTAAAGATCTGCATGGCATCTAAAGACTTATTCTTTGGTGTTGCATTTATGTCCCACAAGCATATTTGAGCATCATCAGAACCACTGAGCAAATGGCCTTGCTTGAACTGACTCCACGATAAACCATAGCCTTCGGTGCTATGCCCTTTTAGTTTCAAATCAGGATTGCATGCACCATCTATTGGAGGCTTGGACGGATGCTTACTGTAGTCAAAGCAATAAACCTCACCGGTGGGAGCCTTGGTGGCAATAATAAAGGGGTTTTGGGGCATATAGCGAGCGCGGTTAACTTCGCCATCATGATTGATTTGCTGGATAATTTGAACCTGCAATAATATCACACCATATTACCCAATTTGTGCAAATCAAATGCAATCTCTCAATTTCAACAAATATAAATGGTGAAAACAAGCTCTCGGCATCAACAAGGGGTGACAAAGGGACATAATGATCAAACAGCGATAGGACCTACTTAAAAGCAGCCTTAATACAGCTACATACTCCCCCTGTCCCGTTTCCTCTTTTACTTGATAGCTACATACTCCCCCTGCCCCTCTATCCCTTTCCCTTAGTCATACAAGTCTACTAAATTCATCTCAAAGCATGATTTTGAAATATACAATGATAATTAAAGCAAATATACACTAAATTCGTTCAATCCCATGCATATGTTCTTCAAGTAAATTTAGTAATATTATCAGGACAAGCAATACGGAGCATAAAAATCCAACATTTAAGCAACTTGAGGCCAAACTCAATAACTATCTTCACTGGTATAGTTAAAACGCATAAAAATCATAGCTTTGGATGATAATAATCATAAATTAACTACCTTGCCGTTGGCGCAGCCGAAGCCGCCAAAATCAGAGCGATCGTCATCGTAGTGGCGGGCGTCGTTCTCGGCGTCCTCGAGGGGGAGTTGGACCTGGGCGAGCATGAGGTAATTGGGCTCGTTCTCGGAGGTGTGGGTCCCGAGGATCATCTTCTGGACGGAATAGTCCTTCCCCGGCGGCTCCTCGCGGTCGGGGAGCCACTCGACGGTGAGCGACGGCCACTCGAGAGCGTGGGTGATGACCAGATCGTACAGGAAAGGGGTATTCTTCTTCCAGATTTTGTATTCCTCGTTCACCAGCCGGTCGTCCATCTCCGTGCGCATCTCGTCGTCTTCCTTCACCATTTTTGTGGAGAAATGGGTTTATTGGATTGGGGATTTTTGTTGGTACTGTTGTTGAACAGATAAACTGAAGAAGAAGGTCGACGTCGTCGACGAGGGTTATGGGGGTTTTGGTTTTGGAGGGATCTCGAAATTTATTTCCCCCGTTTTTTCTTCTCTTTTTATTTATGGGTAGGGTTAATACTTTAAATTTCCAATTAAGTGCAGTCCAGCCCTTGCAGTTTGAAAAAGTGCAATTCTACAACTGAGAGATCAGCTAAAGTCTTTTTACAGGCCAAAAGTTACGTTGTAATTTGTGACAACTATATTGAGATTTGGGTTGCCGCCATTAATATTGGATAACGAGCATTGAGCTTATCAGTGTTGAAGTTTAATTTCCTCAATATGAATTCTTCAGTTTTGGTGACCGTTTAAAATGGTGGAAAGAATACATGGTTGTTCTTATAATGAGGACAGTCTAACTAAATGAGGACTAAACTTGGTAAATATTATTTTTTCTTATTTCTAATAGAGGGCAAAGTTATGATGTTAATGGTTGTTGAGTTCATATGTACATTGTTTTTAGGGGGGAAAACAACATTTTCTCAAAACTCAAAAGTATATGGTCACAACCCTGAGGCTAGCCTTTCAGCCCCCCCTAGCGAAGACCATGGTTCAAACCCTCCGTTGCGTAATTTTGTGAGGATTTTCACTTTGGTTCGCTAGGATCAAGTCTCCATTTCCTTCGTTCGCATGATGCATGCTCAATCAAGTGACAGAAGCTGTATCGAGTGGGGACAAGTGAAGAAAGGCATCGTGTAGTGTATCAAGTGGGAGCCTCACCCCACTCAAAGCCAAACTTACACGAAAAAATATGATCGAACAAATTATTGTGCACTTATACGAATCTGGATTAAATGGTTCGTGAATTTAAGGAATTTCTTAGGCCGTTTTCTTCATGTAAACTTTTTTATACAGTTAGAAATTGTAAAAAAAAACTTTCTTCAAGTTAATTTTTTTTATTGAAGAAATTAAATAGTTCTTCATTTTTAAATTTTTGGACATTTATAAAAGTGAAAAGACAAAAATATCATTTTCCAAATTGGTAAAATGATTGACCATTATTTGACTAACTGAATATTTATGTAAGTGACCCAAAAAATTAATTTTTAATAGGATAGTGACCTTAGAAAATAATATGAAAGGTATGTGAAAATTGTTAAAAGTTAACTTATGTCAAATATATGTTGCTCTTTAATTATTATTATATTATTTTAATTATTATATGTCATGGACCACAAGCCCAATTGAGCATTTTTAATAAATGAAGTCCATTATTTTCAGGCAAGTCTCGGGCAGTCAGGCTCATTTTGAACCCTCGATACTATCTAGAAAACAAAAATTGACTGCCACTGAGCGGGAAAATCAGACAACTTTACTCTTTTTTCACATTCTCTCACAGTCACACAGTGGTAGATTCTCGGCGAGATGAGAAACACCGGTCGCCGCCGTGCGAACGACCGTCATCCACCGCCCACGCCGAGCAGCGCCGCTCCCTCGCCCGGTGACCCATGGCAATTCCTCAACTACCCCGGCCGCGACTCCGACGCCAGCACCCGCCCTTCCTCATCCTCCGCCGGCGGCATGAACCCCCGCTCCTCCACCATCCCCGTCACCGACAAGGCTTACCAGCAATCCGCTCTTCAAACCATCAATTCTTACCTTTCCTCCCAATCATTTCACATAACCTTAAAGCCCTTACCTTCCGCCAGAGACTTCAACGAAACCCTAAAATTCATCCTCTCGCGGTTGGGCTTCAACTCTCCCAAACCCGATGACGATCTCCAGACAGCTCTGAAAATCCTGAATTGCCCCTTGAAATTGAACAAATCTGCGCTCCGTGCCCCTGGTACTCCTCACTCCTGGCCTGGTCTACTCGCAGTGACTCACTGGCTGGTTCAGGTGAGCATGTATGATGATCACAAGCGGAACGTGAGGAAAGAGAGGTCCAATTTCGAGCATAATGATATGTTCCGCTACACGAATGAGAGTTATCTGTTCTTCATTCAAGGGGATGATGAGTCTGTGGATGCTTTAGATGATGAGTATACGAAGAAAGTGAACTCGACAAAGGAGGAGCTGGAGTCTATGCGAAAGGGGCTGGAGGAGAAAGTGCTGGAATCTGAGAAAGAATTGGAGGAATTAAAGACGGGGCCAAGTTCGAGGGAGAAACTTGAGCAAGAGAAGGGTATATTGGAGCAGGATGTGAAGAAGTTTCACAGCATTATCGAGCAGCATAATGGGCGTGTGATGGGCGCGGAGAAGGATTTGCAGGAGAAAGAGAAGGAGCTGAATACTAAAGTTTTGGAGAAGAAAAAGGTTGTAGAGGAAAATGAGGAGTTGAAGAGAAGGATTAAGGAGCAGGGGATTAATTCCTATGATGCTGAGAGGATGAGAAAGGAGTTGACGGTTGTTGAGAAAGATATATCGGAGGCTGTTTTGGCGAGGAATGAATGGGAGGAGAAGGTTTGGGTTCTTGATTCCGAAATAGAGCATAAGCTTCAAGAGCTCGCTGGACAGATTATGGAGTCCAATCAAGCCATCAAGAGGTAGTTTTTAATATGATGATTATTTAATTTCTCATACTTGTACATTCAATGTTGTTTCTCTGTTCTGTTTAGCATATAGAGTCCTATTTATAAACTCGAGAGTCTTGATTCAGTTGTAAACAAATTGTGATTCTCAGTGAATATGATATAAGTCTTGACTTTCATGCTATATGATTCTACTAGGACAGTGGGATTAGTAATTTATTTCTAAATTTCTTTGGTATGATTTCACTTTACGCTTTCTAGGCTGAAACTTGGAAATGAATATGAGTATCATCTGAATGCAAAAGGATCCACACCTAGTGAGGTACTGGGATTGGATTACAAGTCAACTCTCAAGCCTGCACTTGCTACGTTTGGGGATAGCATAAAGAATGCCTCAATGGAGAAACTAAATGAGTTGATGTCCCTTCAGCAACAATCAGCCAAAAACGAAGCTAACACTGTGGCTAAAAGGAATAAAGTTGGAGCTCTTTCTTCCCACATCGAAGAGGTATACCTACTATTTTCTAGATTTTATCTTAGCATTGTGACTTTCTATAACTCTAGTTTCATAGACTTAGAAGAAAAGACAGATAACTCTGTCTTATAGTTTTAGGTGAGCTTGTTCACTTTGACCAAATACATTATGAGTGTTACAAGTACACATTTTTCAGTAAATCAAAATTCTGACTTGTTCAGATGGTGTTGATTAACAATTTCCTTGCTTGCAGTGTTTTTTTGATTAAAAATGGCTTCTTATTATTGTACCCTGCCCGGGTCCTGCCTATACCTTTAGTCATGTTAATAATTACTGTTCGTACTGGGTGTATGTATGCTTTGTATCAGTGTATGTATCTTGCTAGGAAAGGCAGGCAACTTGGCCCATTTTCTGTAATGTTACGCTGAAATTATTCCGGTGCATATCATCTTAATCAGGTTGAGGCTCAATTGAACTCTGTAAGGAAGGAAAGCCAGGATTATACTTCCAGAGGTGTTTCTGAAGCAAGAAAGATGCTAGAGGAAATTGAAGCGGAGACTCAAAATCTAACAAATGTTGAAAAAGAAGCAACAGTGTTTCTTGAGGTATTTATTTCATTCCTTCTTCAACAACTTGGGAATTTTGCTGCATAGAGAACAGTTTTTTAAAGCATGCTCTATGTATTTCTAATTCAACATGGTCAGGATGGTTTCCACGTTCCAGAAGTTCACTGGTACATTAGTTGAATTAGATTTCACATCTTTTGGTATCCTTTTTACCTTTCAGGCATCTAAGTTGAAGTTAATGGAAGTTAGAGTACAAGCTGATGAAGAAATCCAGCTATGTGCTCGTGAATACTTTATGTTAATAGATCAAGTTTCTAAGTACAAGGAGTACGTGGCGTCAAAAACTGTAGCCATGAAAAATGACCTCTTGGAAACCGCAGGTGCTATAGCAGATCTTCACAGAGGATCTATCTCTAAGAAATCAAGACATTCATCTGAGGCTTGATGCAGAAAGCCTCTTATGTTTTCACATGTAATCGTGTTAAGTTATGGAATGGAAAAATCCTTTTTAAGATGCCTGAATGCACAATCAGAATGTATTGAACAGTGGCAGTTGATTCTGAACATGATGTACATGCCATCTCTGGAGACAAAATTGTTTTGTTTGATATCTTTATAAGTTAAATACAGTATGCTTGGTTATTTTGGTTAGAACTATTGAAAATGGCTATTCTAGTCATCATAATCAAAATGAGTATTTTTGCCCTTTGTTGACATGAAATAGTTTCCCCTTTTTAATGAATCTTTCAACAAGTCCTAAGCACTTTAAACATTTAATATTGTATACATATATGATATCTAACTATGTATATAAAGACAAGCATTTTTAACAAAACTTACTCTATATGTTGACATGTGGCATGCCAACTCAAGTGACACCTCAATCACACCTCATCAATTTAGGCCAATTCATTATTTCTTAGCTTTATATTTACCAAAATGCCAAAACCCTTCAGTTTCTAACGATTCACAACTCCTCTTTTCTCTTTCATCTTCAATTTCGTTGAATTTATTAATCCCATTCTCCTTCCTCTTCTTCAGTTTCATAACATTAATTCATTAATTTCCCCAGTTTCATATCCTATGCCATTAGTTCATTTCTTCAGTTTCATGTCATTACTTTCATAACATTAATTCATTAATTTCCCCAGTTTCATATCCCATGTCATTAGTTAATTTTTCAGTTTCATGCCATGAGTAATTTATGCATATAATTAATTTACCAATAAATCAATCAGTTTTTCTTTCTCAATTCTTTAAGAATGGAATTAGTGGCACATTCTCTTACATAACTTCTCTCCATTCGTCAAATTCTTTTACTTCAATACACCTTTACAAAATCAATTTTCAGTTTTTATATACCTTTCAATTACATGCATAAATGCCCTTTAACATCTTCTTCTTCTCCTCCTTTCAGTTTCTTACCATTAAAGCATTAATTCAAATGCCCATTATTCTCATTCAGTTTCTTCACTTAAATTGAAGCAATACCTAATATCCTCCTATAAAACCTGGAATGCAGCTAGATAATTTTAAATCAGCACACTACCGAGAATGCACAACTGATTGAAGGATCTTCGCGATAAAATTAACCGCCCCGACTCCTCTCCCAAGCATTATCAATGCTCAATTTTTCCGAGTATTAGCCCTAGGCCGCCACTAATGCCATGGTGCTCATGGTTTTTATTACTTCACCGGACTCTCCAACAGATTTAATCCAAGACGCATCGGGCTTGTAGAGTGGACAGAGTTCAGGCTGTGGAGGTAGGGGATTGATGGAATTTCTAGCTTTCGATCGGCTAGCAGATGTACATGAGGAGGCTCGAAATCATCGAGGTAAATATCTCTTCAATTATTAGTCAGTTTGATAGAATTGATTGTAGTTGTGCGAATTGATCATTCGTAATTTGAAAAGGAACAATCTGAATTACAAGCCTAGGAACTGAATAGCTAGCTTATGACCAAACAATTGACGACAGTAAACGTATTGTCTTCCTTTTCTTGATCTTTTCACATTTTATTTTCATAATAGCTGCACCCTACAAGTAATATTGTGGAGCATCTTGTTTGAATTACAGACGTAAACTAATGAGAATCAAGAATAAATAAATAAACAATACATGCAACATAATATTCTTTTCCACATGCACAACGTAACAATTTTGAAGCAATCAGATCAGGATGGACGCAGCCTATAACAAAACTATCTATCTCAAAAAAAAAAACTATCTATCTCAAAAAACAAACTATCTCATCAATTTGGCATTACTTGCTGAGGACATTATAACGAATAGCTCAACGCTAATATGTTCTTTTTAAATTTTTGCAGGTAAATCTAGAGGTCTATGGAGTATTCTACTCGCGATCACTATTTAATGACAGAATATGTAACTACATTTTTAAAACTATTTGCAGGCTATGTTTTATTGTACGAAGTGTGTATTGTTCGGTATTCAAAAATATGTATGAACATTAGTCAAAGAAAATGTATGTAAATATGTACATTAGGTTTTAGTTGTGATTATCTGTTTTTCAGTTTTTTTTTCCAAAGTAGGCTACCGCACCGCAGTTCCAAAGTAGGGCTTGATGGTAATTAAGTAGATAGGATGAGGCTTGTACGTGGTATGCAAATGGTCTCTTTGATATAAATTGGATATAATTTAAACTATTTTTATCAATTGTATTGTAAAGTACTTTACCATTTATTAAAATGTATATTTAAAATTAAAAACTCTATAGAACACTTTTCAAGGAGGTGGTTCTCATATAAAATAGGTTTACATTGATATTGATGTTGTTTTTATCTCACGTAGATATTGTTTGATAATTTGGTAAACATAATTAAGCAGATTGACAGTAAGACCATATTATATGAGAATTTGTGTTTAAGAAGATATTAGAACAACTCAACTATGATACAAGTATAATTTTTCTAATTATTTTTTAGTTAAATAAAAAATTTAAACTTTAATTAAAAGCATTAAAAGCATGCATTCAATATATTTTAATAATTCTTGAATCATATTATTGATCAATTAAAAGCAAGCATTTAATCACATTTAACTTTAATTTATCTGAACTTAAAAAAATTTATCTGAACTCATCTGAACTAAAAAAAGTTTATCTGATCTTAAAAAAATTTATCTGAACTAATCTGAACTTAAAAAACTTTATCTGAACTCATCTGAACTTAAAAAACTTTATCTGAACTCATCTGAATTGAACTCATTTGTACTTAAAAAAAATTAGCTGAACTTATTTGAATTGAAATATATAGATAAATTAAATTGAACTAAATTGAAACTAACTAAACAATATATGATCATTTCCAATATATTTGAAATTAATTAATCTAAATATAACGTAATACATTTAATATTAAAATATACTGAACTGAGTTGCACTGATGTAGATAAACTGAACTGAATTGAATTAACAAATATGATCAATTTCAATATATTTGAAATTTATTAATCTTAATATGAAAATATGTAGAACAAAGTTGAACAAAGTTGAACTGGAATATATAGATCAACTGAACTGAAATGAAATAAATATGACATTTTCAAAACATTTGAAATTTAATAATTTGAGTATAATTTAGAGTTTGATAGAGTTTATTTCTTGTTCAATTGAACTGAAGTGGATTGAATTGAACTGAAGTGAAAATTAATGTACCGAAAAAAGAATCAACATGACTGAATTAACATGAATTTCATCAAATTACATTTCACTTCAATTTACTGAACTGAACTGAATTGAATTGAGCTGAAGTTATATATAAAAGTTCTGGCACACAGGGCCTTAATGTTAAAAAATATGATCATATTTGCTAGCTAAACATATTGATTTGAGTTGAGCTGAAGCATATAGATAACTGAATTTAACTGAATTGAAAATTAATAAGTGTGATGAAAATAAATGGTATGCATAAATTAACCTTAATTAATTGCACCAAATTATATTGTTGTTGAACTAAACTGAAGTGAAATTAATATATTGAAAAAAAAATTAGGTATGACTAAATTAATCTAAATTTCATCAAATCATATTGAAACTGAACTAAACTGAATCGGATTGAACTGAACTGATATGAACAATTAAGCTCAAAAGACTAAACTGATTTAAACTGAACTGAACAAAATTACAAATAAGTTTATTGAACTTAACTTATCTGAAAACTAAAAAGGTTTACTGAACTGAAAAAAGATTATCTAAACTGAAAAAGATTATCTGAACTCATCTGAACTAAAAAACATTTATCTGAACTAAAAAAAGTTTATCTGAACTAAAAAAACTTTATCTGAACTCATGTGAACTAAAAAACACTTATCTGAACTAAAAAAAGTTTATCTGAAATAAAAAATATTCAAATAATTTCTAGGGAACATGACCTTAATTTCAAAATAGTTACAGCATGTGTGGTAAATAACATTATAGATTTTTTATTTGTGTATGTTAATTACATGATGTTATAAAAAATCTAAAGTTAGTTTTTAATATTTCATATCTTAATTATGTGATGGTACACAAAAAAAAATTCTAAAACAAATAATCTGGTTGATAGGTAATAACCTTTTCAAATGAATACTTTTGTTAAATTATATTTAGAAATAGATATTAATTATGTTTAATGTAAAATTCATATTTTATTATGTACTAACTTTGTTCAAAATTAGTTAAATAATGTATTAATAAATATATTTATCCATTTATTTTAAACATATTAATTTGACTATTATATATAAATTAGTAATTGGGCCATGGCCGCGTGGGCGCGGCCTGCCAACGCTAGTATTTATGATAAAATAATAGTACCTAATTCTATACAAAGCGCTCCCAGAATTTTACATTTAATTTCTGTCACAAGAAAGCTATATATTTTTAATTAATTAATTAATTAGTACTATTCAGTATTCACCACTCACATACCTGCCGAAACCAGTGTTTTGGGCCGATATAAACCCAATGAGCTTAAATTGGGCATATTTAAAAATTGCTATCCATAGCCCAATACATAAAGGTCTTTCTCAGTCTCCCACTTCATCACTACCGAGCTGTGCAGTAGGGTTTTGCGTTTTCTACACTTGCTCGAGAAATCGTACCCGGCAGAACCTCCCAGCGCATCGCCGCCTTCGGAAGAAGCAAAGGAAAATCATGGCGAGCACTAAAGTTCAGAGGATTATGACCCAGCCTATCGTGCGTTTCTCGCCCCTTTTTACTGCTGCCGATTTTGAAATTCGATTGTAATAGCTGCTTATACTGATTAAACTTTTTTTTTTTTAATGTTTTTGGTTGTTTGCAGAATCTGATCTTCAGATTTCTCCAAAGCGTAAGTGTTTCTTATCTTGTTTACAATCGAAACATTTTTTTATTGTTTTTGGTTATGTACGCGTGCCAATTCTTTTTGCTTAATGCTTGTCCAGAAAGCGCGAATTCAGATATGGCTCTTCGAGCAGAAGGATCTGAGAATTGAAGGTCGCATCATTGTGAGTTTTCTTTGTTTATCTTTGATGCTACCTGTTTACTTTAAGCTTCTTTAATTCAGTGCTTTCAGATGTTAGAAGGGATAGTTGTTTAGGACTATTATAGTAGTTAAGAGAAGTGGACAGAGGAACTTCTCATTGCATTCTGATGAATGGCGTGATCGATTTAAGCATTAACCACGTGTTCCAGTAGATTAGAAGTACTTGCCCTTGCATTACTGATGGATGGAGTGATCGATTTAAGCGTTAACCACGTGTTCCAGTAGGTCAGAGGTACTTACCCTTGCATGACTGGAGAGATAAATTTAATTTTAAGCATTAACTACGTGCTCCAGTAGGTTAGAGGTATTTACCCTTGCATTACTGATTTTAGATGGATGGTGTTAAGTAGGTTAGAGTTTTGAGTTTGGTAACATATGAAATCTACCTACAAGTACTATGCATTATCGCTTGTCCATTGCATATGCATTATGGTTTTGTACTATTAGTAAAGGCCCTTGTTTTGTTTTGTCCATTATAGGTTTGCAAGTATTAGGAACGTGAAATCTACCTATGATTATTATTACAGTATTGTTCGTAAACTGCATATGCTCTATGTTTTGTTCATTTAGGAAAGGTCCTTGTTTTGTTCTGTTCTGTCCATATTGTAATTTTTATATGACCTTCCTTGTTTTTTTGTGGTCACATCATTGTAGTTTTTATATGACTTTTAGTAAAGGTACTTGTTTTGTTCCGTCCACTGTTTTTGTAGTTCTTAATTATATGACCTTTCCTTTGCATTTAGGGGTTTGACGAGTACATGAACTTGGTCCTGGATGAGGCGGAGGAGGTGAGCATTAAGAAGAAGAGCAGAAAGCAATTAGGCAGGATTCTTCTGAAAGGGGACAACATCACACTGATGATGAACGCTGGTAAGTTATCACACTGATGCGGACTTCTTTATGGAAACTGTTTTTCTATTGCAATATTTATGTTTTGTAGTACATAGTTGGGACTTGGGATGGTTCATTAGCTTAATGAGATTTCATGTTTCATCGGTATTCCTTGTTTACCTCTCAGGCACCTGAGTTGAAGTTTAGAGGAAGTTGCAAACTGACAAGAAATCCACAGTTGTGATTGTGATTATTTCATGTTAGTAGAATTAGTTTGTTTGTACAAGGAGCACTGGCTTCTAAACCTCTCCAGAACACTTTTCATGCACTTAAGTTGATGTTGAAGTAGACCTTAGAGAAAAACGTGGCAAGTCCAAGTATTTTGCTGGTGAATATTCCTATTACTCAATGTAGATAGATTCAGTTTGAAGTATTGTGCCCTAGGTGCCAGAAATTGTGCTAAATTTTCACTATATTCCTGTGAGAGCGATAGTATGAATGTTAAAATATTTACTCAAGAATGAAACAATTACATTTAAGCCTTTCTAAACACATTGGTTTTGAGTTTTTTTCTTAGTTTCGAGTTTGCTCTTTCAGTTTCTGAAATACTAAGAAAGTTGATTTTGTACAGGATTCATTAAACACCACAATAAGACGACTTAAAAGAGAGTATGAAATACAGTTGGGCTGCAACTTGATGCAGTTTCTGATGATCAAAGTTACTACAACTCAAATCAGCTAAACTTGTACACCGACGATGGCTAATAACTCATCTACTTCCAATTACTACAATAGAAACAACTGAAGCCCTCTTTATTGTGCATCAGCTCTTATGTACAGTCCCCAGTAACAGCACAATTACAACCACCCACTAAGCAATTTAGTATTTTACAATCACCATAGCTCTCCCCACTCCTTTCCCCTAAATAAATAGCTCCCTACATATTCTACAGGTAATAATGACAGAAGCTTCAGCAAATTAGGTTCATTGAGGCTTGCTTCAAATTAGGTGCTACAGAGCTAACTTTCTTAACCATGCCCATTAGCCAACATGTAGCTATTGACTTTTGCTTTAAGCCTAACAGGTAGCCTCACATGATAGACCTTGCCAAAACCGTCATCTGATCCGGTCACATATCGATGCTTAGGTCACCGAACCCTGCAACAACTAAATAGCCAAATCACCTTCAGAATGGTTTAAAGTACACTGAATTTGCAGAAAGTTGCAGAAATATTAAGTGCATATAACCACAGAGGCATATAAATAGTTATGCAACATAATTCTATCCCTTTTCCTTCATTAAAAAGAAAGCAAAACGTTGTAGCCAAATTGAAGATCATAGAAAAAAGGATTAACACAGTTCAGTATATTTGATCACACAATTCTTGGGCATAGCCAAAATATAAAAAATGCTTCATCAAAGAAGGAAACTTTACCTTCATAATGTCGACAAGGTTTGCCTTGTGGAGAGCTTTTTATACCCTTGAGATGCAGGGCTTGGGAATGTTGATGATGGCTTCTTAACAAAAGGATGATCCAGTAGTTGTGCAGCAGTTGGTCGGTCAACAGGATTAACTTGTAAACATTTCAATATAAAATCCTGAGCATCTCTTGATAATGAATTAGGAATTGGAGGAGGTTCACCCTTGCCGATTCTGTACATTGCTTGAAACTGTAACAGAGTATTCAGAAAGACACACATGTCAGAACTTTGATGCATTAACTATGAATTCGGGATTATGATTGACAATGGCAGGATGTCAGATACTAAATATAAGAAAAGCAACTAATGAAAAGAGACGTACCCCTTCGAGATGAGAGTATGGAATTCGACCAGTTAACATCTCTAATACTGTGCACCCAAGGCTCCATATGTCAGCTGCAGGACCATATCCATGAGTTTTTCCAGACACAACCTGATAGCATTTTGAATCAGAAGGTATAAGGATACGCAAATCCAAACATTTAAACGTAACCTTGCATTTTAATTTGACTGCACAATATAAAATTACTCCAATACCTTTAGCTAACTTCTTTAAGAGAAGTACAACCCAAATGTAATGCTTTGAATAAATAATATCAGTTAAATAAAATAAAAATCATACATATTTATGTACTATTCATCAATATATTGCTTCATCCCATTTTTTACATTTATTCTAATGGAAAACGAGTACCAAAATCAATAAGATCCAAGAGAGAACACATTTCACCGGTAGAAAACTACCAACTGACACAAATATGTAACTGAAGGGGAGACATTAAAGCAGTTACATTTAAATTGCAATGTCAATATTATTATTGAACATGTATCTCTGCCCTATGTGGAATGAATTGGGAAATTTTGGTTGATGTGTGGTATTATTAATATTATGTTAGAAAAACATAATCTCAAGACATAAACTAAAAGGAATTTGGACAGAACCTCTGGAGCCATCCAAAATGCAGTACCCTTGCATGATTTAATGTTATCCAATGTGGAAACCTGAAGAAAACATAAGTTTAATTGTTCATCATGTACAGGTAGTTACTTAAAATAAATTAACTAACAAAAGTTTGCAATTTACATCAACTAACCTTTGCCAACCCAAAATCTGCAAGTTTCACTGAGCCACTCACATGAACTAATATATTAGCACATTTAATGTCCCTGAGAATGAAAAAAGAAGATTTGTTAGATGCTCCTAAACTTCAAGAGAAACCATGTAAAGCTTTATTTAGATTTCAGGTCCTGCAGAATTGTCTGAATGTTCTGAAAGAAACATATTTTCTTTTAGCCGCGATAACATGAACTATTAGCCTTAATCCATCAATTTCTTATTGAATAGTGAGGAATTCTCAACTTGATGACAATTATCAATCCGTCTCATTCACACTTTGGTTCTCTTTCGGGTGGTTCATGGTAAAAATTAAGAAAAGACCAAAGACAAATAATCTACTGAGGCACTCCCTTCATAATAGATTGAGACTTTTAGGAGTTGCACATAAAAGCGAGTGAATTATAAGATATAAAGTGCATCACCTGTGGACTATATTTTGTTGATGAAGATAATTTAGACCGCTCAATATCTGCCTTGTGTATACAGAGACTTGAGAATCACGGAGGTTATATTTTTCATACAGACTTGAAAGAGAACCCTTAGTAACAAGCTCTAAGAAAATGTAGAGCTTTTCATCATCCTGAAAAGGTGAACTTTTGTTTAGAAATGAATCAACACATAAGAAGTCAAAGTTCTACATAATTGGATAACAATGATCAAATCAAAGTTCAGATAATATAAGCCCATATAGACAGTCAGGAATTCTTTTCAAAGTTCAAAGTGCATAAGCTTGCATTATCTAATGGGAGGATGACTAATTTGGCACCCAGAACAAGGCATAATTACAGGGTCAGACCAAAAGAATTTAATGATAAGAGTGCATTCCCAAAATTTGATAAATGATAACTTAAAGTTCCCCGACCGGATATAGGCCATAGTCAACGTTTTTTGGGATGAAAAGTTACACCCTCAAATTAACTTGAGTCCAAATTGTAATAAATATGAAATGATGGAACTTCTAAATAAATAAAATATTCTCAATAACAAATAACAAACATGGGCGCAATCAATCCAAGAGGCAGTGAGGAATGGCATCGTCTTTTTCAGACGAGCAGTAACCAGCATACACCAGTAACACCACTATCATGGTTTCTAATCATGTTGATGCTTCTGTACTCATACAAGGTGTTCAAACTCAATAATTCAATTAAAACAGTCTAGAGGAGTAACAATTAAGACCATTAATACGAAGGATTCAAAGAAGACTAAGGTCTTTAATTGCAAATACCATGAGAAACTGTAGTGATTAAATTTACCATGCACCATGAGAGTAAATAAACTTTATCAGTATTCTCCAAGAGTCCAAAGGCAAGAAGCAGAAACAGAGAAAAATACAACAGGAAACTGAAGGGTCAGAAGCATACCCTCTCAGTGCCAAAATACCGAACAATGTTTTCATGCTGGAATCGGCTTAAAATAGAAATTTCCTGTAACAACCAATATAGGAAATGCTTAGAAAGATAAGGTAAATGGATTTCTAATTTTGAGGTTTACACAGAGCAAAAAATATCTGAACTAAAGAACACAGTGAATTAGACTACCTGCTCAAGTTGTAAAATGCTTTGTCTCCCCTGGCTACCTTGATCAAGTAAAGAAACCTCCTTAACAGCAAAAAAATCCCCATCACTGCAGGATAGTGAAAACGATATTATCCTCAATTAGCTTCAGTTGGATTGCAAAGTTGCATTTCAGTACAAGAAGGCAATCAGATTATAGGCATCATAGCATCAACTAATAAAGGAAAGGAATCAGATTGTGAACCATGCATAATGTTAAATAACCAAAAACTCTTACTCTGTGAAAGCTTCATAAACAGTACCAAATGAACCACTTCCCAGATAGCCTCCCTGCTGCCAAGAACTGAATCTGCGCAGGGACCTAACACTAGGCGAAACTATATGTAAAGACTCCACGAGCAAACCAGCGGCATCGTCATTATCAGCATCATCTTCGTCATCATTAGATGAAGATGAACAAGGTTCAAAACCCACATCTCTACTCCCCTCAACCTCAACCTCAACTACCACATGTTTATCCATCACTCTTCCATCTCCTTCTCCACTCGGACTGCCTTCACTAGAACCCCCAATAACCTCAGGACCAAAATCCCTCAACAAGTCCCAAGTCGATCGCCCACAGTCAACTTGGCTCAGCAAAGAGATCGCCCACATGTTTAAATAGGATTATAAACGAGTTAAGTTAAGATCAAACAATCTTATTTCACATGTTTGACTTCAACGGAAGGTTGAGTTTGACTAAAATATTAAGTTTGTAATGAGTTCGATCTTGATTCGAACTATAATTAAACATAAAAAATTCACATAAATTAATAGTTATTTTATTTATGTAATAATTATTGGGATTTGCTACATGTAGCACCATTTTTCTCATGCAGAACCGTTTTATTACCACATGTTTACCTAAAACATTTTGGCTCGAGGCGCAAGAGAAACTTGCGTGCGGTTGCGGAGCTAGCGGTGGATGGGGCTGAGGCGGAGCTACCAGCGGATGGCGGGGATCCAAAGCCGGGAAAGACGTGGCAAATGGCGGCCGAGGCCAAACCAAGAGCCAATGTTTTTTTTTGTTTTTTGTTATTTTTTCGTTTAAGTATTTTGTTTTAGTACCAATAACAGACGAGAAGATTCATCTCATTTAGTCTTCCGGAGGCATATCATGGGAGAAAGATATTCGAGACCCCCTTTGGAAGTCCTTCTCTACAAGAGAAAGTTGTCCAGCATTCGTGACAACGCCATTGGAGAGGATCACATGATCTCAGTTAGAGGATAACACTTTTATGGGACCCTGTTGATACTTGATACGGTCACTTTGCGCTTCAGAATCTTTTATGGCTCATTCTCTAGCATTACACACAAAGTCGAGCACCTGCTAGTTAACGCATGGGGTCTCGTTTTAGCCATGTTCTACCGCTCCTGGATGTTTTTCAGTGATCAAGAATGTAATGTAAATAATATAATTTCGGCCAATCAACTGAAATTATTTTCACTTAATTCGCTATCAAGTTTCAGCCAAACAAACAGACTTTAATTTGATTTAGTTCGCCGTCTCAAGTACGGTCAACCCTTGATTATTTGACTTTACATTTTCCACCATCCTGTTCCCAATTTCAAAGTCAACAGCAAGTCAAGCTATTGACTGATCAACAACGTGAAGTTTAAGCCTTAACATGTTGGAGCAATCACATCCAAATCCAGATCACGCGCTCACGATTTTTCTACGCTAAATTGTTGTACAAATACAATTTAAAACTGTTACTTTCCCGTAGATCCAGATATCTTATATAATTTACCTTACTGCCATGATTATTACCGTAATTGTTCTGGTTCTATTGTACTGCCATGATTATTACTGCCATGATTACCGTAATTGCATTCAATTATAAACTGTTCTGGTTCTATTGTGTTTTTTTATTGTTTTTGGTTATGTACGCGTGCCAATTCTTTTTGCTTAATGCTTGTCCAGAAAGCGCGAATTCAGATATGGCTCTTCGAGCAGAAGGATCTGAGAATTGAAGGTCGCATCATTGTGAGTTTTCTTTGTTTATCTTTGATGCTACCTGTTTACTTTAAGCTTCTTTAATTCAGTGCTTTCAGATGTTAGAAGGGATAGTTGTTTAGGACTATTATAGTAGTTAAGAGAAGTGGACAGAGGAACTTCTCATTGCATTCTGATGAATGGCGTGATCGATTTAAGCATTAACCACGTGTTCCAGTAGATTAGAAGTACTTGCCCTTGCATTACTGATGGATGGAGTGATCGATTTAAGCGTTAACCACGTGTTCCAGTAGGTCAGAGGTACTTACCCTTGCATGACTGGAGAGATAAATTTAATTTTAAGCATTAACTACGTGCTCCAGTAGGTTAGAGGTATTTACCCTTGCATTACTGATTTTAGATGGATGGTGTTAAGTAGGTTAGAGTTTTGAGTTTGGTAACATATGAAATCTACCTACAAGTACTATGCATTATCGCTTGTCCATTGCATATGCATTATGGTTTTGTACTATTAGTAAAGGCCCTTGTTTTGTTTTGTCCATTATAGGTTTGCAAGTATTAGGAACGTGAAATCTACCTATGATTATTATTACAGTATTGTTCGTAAACTGCATATGCTCTATGTTTTGTTCATTTAGGAAAGGTCCTTGTTTTGTTCTGTTCTGTCCATATTGTAATTTTTATATGACCTTCCTTGTTTTTTTGTGGTCACATCATTGTAGTTTTTATATGACTTTTAGTAAAGGTACTTGTTTTGTTCCGTCCACTGTTTTTGTAGTTCTTAATTATATGACCTTTCCTTTGCATTTAGGGGTTTGACGAGTACATGAACTTGGTCCTGGATGAGGCGGAGGAGGTGAGCATTAAGAAGAAGAGCAGAAAGCAATTAGGCAGGATTCTTCTGAAAGGGGACAACATCACACTGATGATGAACGCTGGTAAGTTATCACACTGATGCGGACTTGTTTATGGAAACTGTTTTTTTATTGCAATATTTATGTTTTGTAGTACATAGTTGGGACTTGGGATGGTTCATTAGCGTAATGAGATTTCATGTTTCAGCGGTATTCCTTGTTTACCTCTCAGGCACCTGAGTTGAAGTTTAGAGGAAGTTGCAAACTGACAAGAAATCCACAGTTGTGATTGTGATTAGTTCATGTTAGTAGATTCAGTTTGTTTGTACAAGGAGCACTGGCTTCTAAACCTCTCCAGAACACTTTTCATGCACTTAAGTTGATGTTGAAGTAGACTTTAGAGAAAAACGTGGCAAGTCCAAGTATTTTGCTGGTGAATATTCCTATTACTCAATGTTGATAGATTCAGTTTGAAGTATTGTGCCCTAGGTGCCAGAAATTGTGCCAAATTTTCACTATATTCCTGTGAGAGCGATAGTATGAATGTTAAAATATTTACTCAAGAATGAAACAATTACATTTAAGCCTTTCCAAACACATTGGTTTTGAGTTTTTTTCTTAGTTTCGAGTTTGCTCTTTCAGTTTCTGAAATACTAAGAAAGTTGATTTTGTACAGGATTCATTAAACACCACAATAAGACGACTTAAAAGAGATTATGAAATACAGTTGGGCTGCAACTTGATGCAGTTCCTGGTGATCAAAGTTACTACAACTCAAATCAGCTAAACTTGTACACCGACGATGGCTAATAACTCATCTACTTCCAATTACTACAATAGAAACAACTGAAGCCCTCTTTATTGTGCATCAGCTCTTATGTACAGTCCCCAGTAACAGCACAATTACAACCACCCACTAAGCAATTTAGTATTTTACAATCACCACAGCTCTCCCCACTCCTTTCCCCTAAATAAATAGCTCCCTACATATTCTACAGGTAATAATGACAGAAGCTTCAGCAAATTAGGTTCATTGAGGCTTGCTTCAAATTAGGTGCTACAGAGCTAACTTTCTTAACCATGCCCATTAGCCAACATGTAGCTATTGACTTTTGCTTTAAGCCTAACAGGTAGCCTCACATGATAGGCCTTGCCAAAACCGTCATTTGATCCGGTCACATATCGATGCTTAGGTCACCGAACCCTGCAACAACTAAATAGCCAAATCACCTTCAGAATGGTTTAAAGTACACTGAATTTGCAGAAAGTTGCAGAAATATTAAGTGCATATAACCACAGAGGCATATAAATAATTATGCAATATAATTCTATCCCTTTTCCTTCATTAAAAAGAAAGCAAAACGTTGTAGCCAAATTGAACATCATAGAAAAAAGGATTAACACAGTTCAGTATATTTGATCACACAATTCTTGGGCATAGCCAAAATATAAAAAATGCTTCATCAAAGAAGGAAATTTTACCTTCATAATGTCGACAAGGTTTGCCTTGTGGAGAGCTTTTTATACCCTTGGAGATGCAGGGCTTGGGAATGTTGATGATGGCTTCTTAACAAAAGGATGATCCAGTAGTTGTGCAGCAGTTGGTCGGTCAACAGGATTAACTTGTAAACATTTCAATATAAAATCCTGAGCATCTCTTGATAATGAATTAGGAATTGGAGGAGGTTCACCCTTGCCGATTCTGTACATTGCTTGAAACTGTAACAGAGTATTCAGAAAGACACATGTCAGAACTTTGATGCATTAACTATGAATTCGGGATTATGATTGACAATGGCAGGATGTCAGATACTAAATATAAGAAAAGCAACTAATGAAAAGAGACGTACCCCTTCGAGATGAGAGTATGGAATTCGACCAGTTAACATCTCTAATACTGTGCACCCAAGGCTCCATATGTCAGCTGCAGGACCATATCCATGAGTTTTTCCAGACACAACCTGATAGCATTTTGAATCAGAAGGTATAAGGATACGCAAATCCAAACATTTAAACGTAACCTTGCATTTTAATTTGACTGCACAATATAAAATTACTCCAATAGCTTTAGCTAACTTCTTTAAGAGAAGTACAACCCAAATGTAATGCTTTGAATAAATAATATCAGTTAAATAAAATAAAAATCATACATATTTATGTACTATTCATCAATATATTGCTTCATCCCATTTTTTACATTTATTCTAATGGAAAACGAGTACCAAAATCAATAAGATCCAAGAGAGAACACATTTCACCGGTAGAAAACTACCAACTGACACAAATATGTAACTGAAGGGGAGACATTAAAGCAGTTACATTTAAATTGCAATGTCAATATTATTATTGAACATGTATCTCTGCCCTATGTGGAATGAATTGGGAAATTTTGGTTGATGTGTGGTATTATTAATATTATGTTAGAAAAACATAATCTCAAGACATAAACTAAAAGGAATTTGGACAGAACCTCTGGAGCCATCCAAAATGCAGTACCCTTGCATGATTTAATGTTATCCAATGTGGAAACCTGAAGAAAACATAAGTTTAATTGTTCATCATGTACAGGTAGTTACTTAAAATAAATTAACTAACAAAAGTTTGCAATTTACATCAACTAACCTTTGCCAACCCAAAATCTGCAAGTTTCACTGAGCCACTCACATGAACTAATATATTAGCACATTTAATGTCCCTGAGAATGAAAAAAGAAGATTTGTTAGATGCTCCTAAACTTCAAGAGAAACCATGTAAAGCTTTATTTAGATTTCAGGTCCTGCAGAATTGTCTGAATGTTCTGAAAGAAACATATTTTCTTTTAGCCGCGATAACATGAACTATTAGCCTTAATCCATCAATTTCTTATTGAATAGTGAGGAATTCTCAACTTGATGACAATTATCAATCCGTCTCATTCACACTTTGGTTCTCTTTCGGGTGGTTCATGGTAAAAATTAAGAAAAGACCAAAGACAAATAATCTACTGAGGCACTCCCTTCATAATAGATTGAGACTTTTAGGAGTTGCACATAAAAGCGAGTGAATTATAAGATATAAAGTGCATCACCTGTGGACTATATTTTGTTGATGAAGATAATTTAGACCGCTCAATATCTGCCTTGTGTATACAGAGACTTGAGAATCACGGAGGTTATATTTTTCATACAGACTTGAAAGAGAACCCTTAGTAACAAGCTCTAAGAAAATGTAGAGCTTTTCATCATCCTGAAAAGGTGAACTTTTGTTTAGAAATGAATCAACACATAAGAAGTCAAAGTTCTACATAATTGGATAACAATGATCAAATCAAAGTTCAGATAATATAAGCCCATATAGACAGTCAGGAATTCTTTTCAAAGTTCAAAGTGCATAAGCTTGCATTATCTAATGGGAGGATGACTAATTTGGCACCCAGAACAAGGCATAATTACAGGGTCAGACCAAAAGAATTTAATGATAAGAGTGCATTCCCAAAATTTGATAAATGATAACTTAAAGTTCCCCGACCGGATATAGGCCATAGTCAACGTTTTTTGGGATGAAAAGTTACACCCTCAAATTAACTTGAGTCCAAATTGTAATAAATATGAAATGATGGAACTTCTAAATAAATAAAATATTCTCAATAACAAATAACAAACATGGGCGCAATCAATCCAAGAGGCAGTGAGGAATGGCATCGTCTTTTTCAGACGAGCAGTAACCAGCATACACCAGTAACACCACTATCATGGTTTCTAATCATGTTGATGCTTCTGTACTCATACAAGGTGTTCAAACTCAATAATTCAATTAAAACAGTCTAGAGGAGTAACAATTAAGACCATTAATACGAAGGATTCAAAGAAGACTAAGGTCTTTAATTGCAAATACCATGAGAAACTGTAGTGATTAAATTTACCATGCACCATGAGAGTAAATAAACTTTATCAGTATTCTCCAAGAGTCCAAAGGCAAGAAGCAGAAACAGAGAAAAATACAACAGGAAACTGAAGGGTCAGAAGCATACCCTCTCAGTGCCAAAATACCGAACAATGTTTTCATGCTGGAATCGGCTTAAAATAGAAATTTCCTGTAACAACCAATATAGGAAATGCTTAGAAAGATAAGGTAAATGGATTTCTAATTTTGAGGTTTACACAGAGCAAAAAATATCTGAACTAAAGAACACAGTGAATTAGACTACCTGCTCAAGTTGTAAAATGCTTTGTCTCCCCTGGCTACCTTGATCAAGTAAAGAAACCTCCTTAACAGCAAAAAAATCCCCATCACTGCAGGATAGTGAAAACGATATTATCCTCAATTAGCTTCAGTTGGATTGCAAAGTTGCATTTCAGTACAAGAAGGCAATCAGATTATAGGCATCATAGCATCAACTAATAAAGGAAAGGAATCAGATTGTGAACCATGCATAATGTTAAATAACCAAAAACTCTTACTCTGTGAAAGCTTCATAAACAGTACCAAATGAACCACTTCCCAGATAGCCTCCCTGCTGCCAAGAACTGAATCTGCGCAGGGACCTAACACTAGGCGAAACTATATGTAAAGACTCCACGAGCAAACCAGCGGCATCGTCATTATCAGCATCATCTTCGTCATCATTAGATGAAGATGAACAAGGTTCAAAACCCACATCTCTACTCCCCTCAACCTCAACCTCAACTACCACATGTTTATCCATCACTCTTCCATCTCCTTCTCCACTCGGACTGCCTTCACTAGAACCCCCAATAACCTCAGGACCAAAATCCCTCAACAAGTCCCAAGTCGATCGCCCACAGTCAACTTGGCTCAGCAAAGAGATTGGTGGAGGAGCCAATTTTGATGGCCGGAAACCTAAAATACCGTTCTGCAACCTATCACCATTTTCAAATTCAACCACGTCAACATTCCTCGACCCCTCGTCCCTAACCGTGACCCTTGCAGTAAAACTATTAGACAGACGATCACCATCAAACTCATCGCGAAACCTTGAGCTAGTAAAGTTCGCTGACGGCGATGAATCCTTGCGGTCATCCCAATCCTCATCCAACTGGTCGTTTTCCACCGAATTCGCAGCCTCGAACTTGTCGCGAAACCGAGCACTTGATAACGGAGACGACACTTTGCTGGCTTCCCATGCCGCGAGAGGAATTGAGAAGTCCTCCGGCCCGGAAAGCCCCAGCGATCGGCAGATTAGGTCGAATTCGCCGTCGATTCCTTCGACTCTGAAGCTGGTCCTGCCAGAGTGCCCCTCCAGAGACCGCAGCCGGCGGTGCAACGACGACGTAGAGTCCTCGAAGGAAGATGAAGTGGAAGACGGAGAATCCGGTGCCTCGTAGTTAATGTGATTGTTCGCGTTCCGCCGGTCGAGCTTGGGCCTACTTCTTCTCTGCTTAACATAATTCATATCTCATGCCTTGCTGAACTTTTCGAATTGATGGGTAATCTGAGCTCAATTTTATTGAGCAAGACAACCGGAGAGTGCTCCGACGAGGGTATTCAGAAGAGACGGCGGCGGCGACTCTGGAAATGGCAACTACGCTATCGCTTACGTTTGGTCTATAGACTTTTTTTCTTTCTTTCTTTTCTTTTTCTTTCTTACTTTACAGATTAAGGGGGAAAAAGGAGCGAAGTGCAAATGGAGGGAAAAATACATCATTTTTATATTCTTCATTTGGTATGTGATCGGAGGACTTTTCTAACCTTCCTCTTTCCTAATCTAAAATTTACATAAAATAATTTTAATGTACTACTACGTCTCTTTTTGCCAGAACTTATCTGTAGATCAGTTCAGTTCAATTTAGTTCAATTCAGTGAATATGTAATTTGATGAAATTCAGGTTAATTCATTCATGCTGATTCCATTTTCAATACATCAATTTTACTTCAATTCAGTTCAGTACATCAAGAAATAAGCTCTAGCAAACAGGGCCTACGTCTCTACAAAGTCCAATCTGGACATCAATTATTATTTATAAAATTAAAATTACTTGACGTTGACCTTAAAATTAAATTGATAAATGATCTATAAAATGATTTAATAAATCTTGTGAGATTTGTAATATCATATTTTTTTACAACTTATATTTACACATATTTAAAGATATTAATGATCAGATATTTTTTGAGTCAATCGATAAAAGTCAAAGTGTGCAAAATTGCTATGACGGAGGGAGTATAAGATATTCCAATATTTGGTCATCATTTTTATATGAATATTGTTTAAACCACTATCTTGAATTGAAGGTCGTGGCTCATCATTTTATTGAAAATGTTCTATCGCGATATTAGAAAAATGTCCATAAGCGATTATAGTGATTCAACTATTCAATTACAATAGTAAATAAACACATGTCAGCCATACTGATAACGTATGTACTATTACAAACTAGTTTACCAATCGAAAACAAATCAATCAGTATTGGAGCTAGTTTACCCTTCAACCTAACCCCTTTGGATAGTACAGACCATCGGCCATTGAGATGAGGTAGCGGGTATTGACTGTGATAATGTTGGTGTTAGAAATCGTGTTAGGACATCTGTGATGATTTATGTTACATGGCTTTGATATCGTCAACATTGATCCACAATGATAACCAACCTACTATTAGGGTTTAGTCGGTAGAACAACCAAAGCATACATGACAAAAATCTTGCATAGTAATTTGAATGGGAGATATAATCGATTAGATATCAATTTTACAATGGACAACTGGGCGTTGAGTAGTATTCCCTTAAAAATGACGACCCAAAGTAAAATCTTTAAAACAATGACATTAAAATCTTAAAATGCACTTTTTTTTTATAATAGAGTGCGTTCATTTCTTTTACCTGTATAGATCAGATATAACACAGTTTTTTTTAATATTCTCTTAACGGTCGTTAAATTATAGCAAATAGCAAAGAGCGTCACATAACGATTTCCATCGAATATTAGTAGTTCGTAATTTAAATTTGTATAATTTCACTTGTTCAAACGTCTTTGAATAAATGTAATTTCTTTCTTTGGCAGTTATATCCGTTGTAAATTTTACAACGGAACCAAATTCGCGCCAAAATCAGTTATTGCGCCAAAAAGTAACCGTCTTTTTAAACCTTCGTCCGAACAAAATGCCCTTCAAAAACATAAACCCTACATCTTTCTTCCTTTGATCAATATCAAGATAGTCGTGTCAGGCGTGAATTTTCCGACCAAACTAAATTTACTATAACTCTCATATAAGAATAATAATAATTTTAAAAAACTTTACATTGAAAATTACATTTACCTTAATTAGTTTAATCAATTTTAGGAAATGGGAATAGAAAAACCGAGCTTGGCAAAACCTCGTGGGATTAAACTTCCTTCTCTCCTAATATAAATTCAGAGAGGAAAAAAAAACACATCACACTGTCTTTAATCTCCGCCCTTTCTCTGTATCCCACACACAAAACACACACAGATAAAATCTTTCTCCCTTTCGTCTTCCCCACTTCTCCCTCACCGGAAATCAACACAGCGACATACTGCGTGAGTTTGTGTTGTTATTGTATGTTGTTCATCCTCCTAGGTCAACCAAAACGCCCTAGATTAATAACCGGACAGACTCTTCTTCTCGAGGGTTTTTTTTTCTAGAATTTTCCATTTGTAATAACCGGAAAAAACCCCTAAAAGAGGAAAAATAGCCCAGGGCGGCGGCGCTCGCGCTCTCGCGGTGGTCGTTAGATAGTCGAATAGGGGGTCGTGTGTTTTTGTTTTTGCTTCGTTATTGTTAATCCGGGTTGCGAATTTTGTCCAGGGGTTGTGGGATATAGCGTAGTTGGGGACTGTTTATTGGGGTTAGGGTTTGCTTCAATCTGTTTGTGTTGGCCTGCTGTTGAATTTTGGCGTTTTGTTGAGGCTAGGGTTTGGGTTTGGGGGTCTGATTGTTTTGCGTTTGCCCCCAAGGTGTCTGTTTTCTTGGGGTTGATTGCTGAGTTTGTGCCTGTTGGTGGGGTTTTTCTCTAGAGTTGCTTAACCATGGCGGCCTGATAATCTGCATTGTACGCAGTGGATTGTTATTAGGTTTGTGGTAGTTGGAAGGGTTGGCATTGGGTTTGTGTGATTCTGTGATTGCTTACATTGACTGTTTGCTTAAGGAACACGATCCGGGGTTGTTGATATTTGTGTTTTTGGATGAGGGGCAGCATTGGGGGCTTTTAGATAGGTTATGCTTATGGTGCTTGCATGATCATGTTCTGTGATAGTTATGGCAAGAAGTGAGCCCTCATTAGTTCCAGAGTGGTTGAAAACTAGTGGGAGTAACACCGCGAATGGCACAACAGCACATCACCATTCGACATCTTCCTTGCTTCACTCAGGTATTGCTCGAGAAGTTTTTTTTTTTTTTTTTGCTTCTGCTTTTGTATGCTTTTATTAGGTATTTGTGTCTTGGTTTAAGATTGTGAATGTTGTTGCTGTTGTATGTTTTAGATGATGTACAAAAGCTTGCAAGAAATAAGTCATTGAGGAATCACGATTTAGGCCGGCCATCTTCTTCTGATAGGAACTCGTCCACATACTTCCGCCGGGGTCCTAATAGCAATGGCTCTCCTCACTTGCGTTCTTACAGTAGTTTTGGTAGGAATACACGTAGGGATTGGGATAAGGACAGGGACAGGGATGGATATGAGCGACATGACGTAGCAAGAGATCATAAGCAACGGGACTTTTTAGACCAAGGAAATCACGAGAGAGATGGGTTGAAGCGTTCCCAGTCTATGATTTCTGCAAAGCGTGGCGAGGCTTGGCCTAAGAGGTCAATGGCAGATACTAGTTCTACCCCGAGGAAGAGTAATGAAGGCAATGGTTCACTAGATAAGGGTAATTCAGCTGGCAGCATGCCTAAAGCTGCGTTTGAACGGGAATTCCCTTCCCTTGTATCAGATGAGAAACCATCAGCTGCTGAGATTGGAAGAATCCCTTCACCTGTTCTGAGTACATCCATTCATGGATTGCCACTTGGTTCCTCACCCATGATAGGTACTGATAAATGGACCTCAGCCCTTGCAGAGGCTCCTTCCAATGGACCACAAGTGTTGCCTTCCAGCTCTTCTCCCATGGCTTCTGGTGCATCTGCTGGCCTCAATATGGCTGAAGCTGTTGCTCAGGGTCCTCTTCAACGTCTTCAGACTGCTCCAAAGGTACCTATAACTTATTTGATGTTTAATTGAAGATGTATTCTTTGATTGTTTTTGTACTGATTTGTGTGATATTATATAGACATCTACTGAGATGCGACTGGAAGAGCTGGCTATTAGGCAGTCTCGGCAACTTATTCCTGTAACACCATCAATGCCTAAGCCCCTGGTAAGTTATCCTTTCTGGTCTAAATAATTTGGCTTGTTTCATTTCGATTGACATTTGCTGCCAAGATATTATGTCTCTTCTGATCTTATATGCAAATGCTTTGGATTTATAGTAGTTGATTCACATGTGCAAAGTTATTAGCTACAAAAGATTGATGAATTTTATTATTATAACCTTACCTATGTGTCCAGCTTCCTTAGGCTCCTTCAAATCTATGGAATATTTGGCTCTAGAAGCAAATGTTGAATGGTGGCATTTCTAACATTATGGTTGTGAATTATGTACTTAACCACAAATGTTTCAAGAATGAGGATAACTTTTTTTTTCCCGTTTAAAAGATAAAAGAGAATACTTCAACTTAAGCTGAGCTTGAGAATATTCATCCATAAGGGATGTGAAAATAAAATATATCATTCTAGTCATTTTCCAAAATTGCTGGGGAAATAGCATGTCTCATTCTTGAACATGTTAAGTTTTGGAGTCTTTACGTCTTGGTGGAGCAGGGGTCTTTTTGGTGAAACTGGCTTCCTAGGATTGAACATGGCTTACTGGTCATGCTTTTTTTGGTGTGTTTGATAGGTGTGTTTTATGGTCTTTTCATCTACCCTCCTGTTCTTTCTTTCTCCTCCACTCTGTCCTTGGGGTATATGTCTCTCTGCACTATTATGAGGCTCTGCTTCTTCTTTACATAAATTTTGTGCTTTGCATCCCCATATGCCACTTAACTACTAAGTACATGATCACTGATCACTCATTTGAAGTCAATGCTTGACTCCTTTTTTTTTTTTGGCTTCATTTAGGTTTCTAATACTTCTGATAAAGGAAAAGGCAAAGCTGCACAGCAGGTTCCAAGTGCTCTTCACGCTCCATTTCGTGGGATGCCTGTAAAAACTGATACGTCGAAACCCAGTAATGGAGGAAAACTTCTTGTCCTCAAACCAGTATGGGAGAGGAATGGTGGGGTTTCTGCTGCCAAGGATAACTTGAGCCCTACTATTGCTAGTAATGAAACAACTGCCGCCCTTTCTGTGGCTACACCAGTGGCTGGAGCTAAGGGAAGTGCCAACAGCATTGTATCCCCTAAGGCTGAGCGCAAGCATGTCCATCCTGTGCTGGAGAAGAGGCCAACGACTGCTCAATCTCGCAGTCGACATGATTTCTTTGATCTGGTCAGAAAAAAATCTATACCAAACTCTCCCACTGTCCTGGAAGCTGGCCCTGCTGTAGTTTCCTCACCTGCAGATGAGCCTGGTGAAGTAGAAGTTGCTACTCACAAGGACAAAGTTGCCTGGGTGGCTGACATCTCAAATGTCTGCCAGCCCATGGAGAAAAAAATAAATCTGTCAAATGACAGTGATGCAACTCATCTGCAGAATGGAAAGAACCATGCAACTTCTCTTCCACTGTTCTCTGAGGAGGAAGAGGCTGCATTTCTGCACAAACTTGGCTGGCAGGAAGATGCTGATGAAGGTGAAGGTGAAGGTGCTTTGACAGAGGAGGAGATCAGTGCTTTCTTCAACAAATTTACTAAGGTAATGGTGGAGAAATCAGTTGTGAAATTGTTGAAAATGCATGACAACATTTTGTTTTATCTCAACCAATAAATTTGTCTTGTACATTTTGCAGTATGTGAATTCAAAGCCATCGGTGAAAATTTTGCAAGGAGTGGAACAGAAGTTCCCAGGCCTGAGCTCATCCGACACTAACGTGGAGTCTTGAAATCTTCACTGGACTGCTTGTCACTGATTTTTGATGGAATTGTGAAGTTGGGACGAGGTGTTTAGCTGGTAGCAATTTTTGTGTTGTTTTGATGGGAATTCAAATGGGAATTCGGCACTCTACTGATGGAAGCGGAATCCCTGCATTTTCATGGAAACTGTAAGGGAGGGGAATAAGTAAGTACTGGTGGTTCATATTCTGATGATGACTTACAAAATGGCCTCCTTTGCTGGTGGGGATTTTTAGGAATTTTATGGTTTAGGAATTGAAATGAGAAGTATAGGGGAATAGGATACTGTAACTCTTGGAAATCAAATTGCTTTTAGAAATATGTTGGTGGATTGATCAGTCTTGAGTTTTGAAGAAGGATTTAGATCAGTATCCTCTTTTATAATTTTTTCTCAGTACTTCAATATTCAAATACTTTGAAAAGAAAATGAAAAGAACCGGTTAGTTTATATTTTGTTGAAGCTGTTTAATATGTGTGCTGTGGTTGAAAATAACCACGATTTCTGCAATATTTTACTTTTTGGGTTCGTTTTAAAAATGATTTTTAAGTTGCTAAAGTATTTTTTGATATGTTTTTTTGTCCTGTGGTTGAAAATAACCACGGTAATTCCGTAAGTATATGAAAATTGTGAGTTTTCAAGAACCTAATTAATTAGGGATTTTTTAATCTATGTCACGAAACTTTGTATCATATTGCCCTAACTCGATGATTATTGTGCAATACTAATATACAAATTCTTATTTGAGACCAAAGATTATATGAGACTGCTATTGATTGAATTTGTCGTTGGTGAGTTTTAAACCCGCCGATTTCCTTGATTGAATTTGTCATTGGTGAAATTGACCAAGGAAATGATCAAGAAAATTGACCGAAAGATCAAGCAAATTGAACGAAAGATCAAACGAAAGATCAAATTAACTGAAAAATCAAGGCAAAACAAAAATACTCAAGGACATTGATTGAAAGATCAAACAAACTGACTAAAAGATCAAGCAGAAACAGTAAATGCTCATTCCCCTGCTCTTGGTCTCCACAAGGACAGGTCTCACCCAAGACTTTCTCATAATAATAATAATAAATCGAGGTCCATTTTTAATGTAGATATTTATATGTTTTGAGTTGATTTCAAAAATAAAAACTGACATCAAACCTTCCATAAAATTGAAAGGAAAAGTGTAACACATTTCTATGAATATCTGTAATTTAAGGAAGAAAAAACTAAGCCTTATTTGAATCAGACACATATTAAGTTTAGCAAATCCACTTTATATAAATTTTAGAATTAAAAATAAATATATTCTAAATTTGGTGCAATGTGAAACATCTGCTAAATATAGGGATTATTTTGCAAAACCGTTCATTGGCATCACTTTCTCCCCAATTTAACCGTTCATCCTGACCAACTTATGCTGCTCCTCGCCAAATATGCTCTGACCTTTGATAGTCAAATCAGTTCAATCGACAACGGGTGGCTGACGGATTCAACCTCTACAAGCATTGTCGTGACGGATTCGTGGAGTCGACATGGAAATGAGGCCGCAACTTCATCGGTCACAACCCATATCCGTATTTTAGATCCAATAAAAACTCTTCTCACTACTTCTCAGGTGAAAATGATAAAAACCAATCAATAAAGAAGTAAATTAAACTAGATGTATACAATCAGATGCGTGTATATGTATTCGCAATTGTTTTATTCTTGATTTAATTTCGAGAACCTCTCTTTAGATGGAGGTGAGCTTTGATTGGCTTGGCGGGTCAGAAAAATTCAAATCTTGGGCTCAAGTTGCTTTGTGTGCAAAGTTCAAATGAGCTCCATAGTCCAGATTAAGGCCCACGTCTACTGATACTCCGATGTGTCACATTTCTAGTACACATGTTTCTGATATTTTTGACAAAACAAATATACACATTTTTATACTCAAAGATATTTTTAATTCTTACGAGACAATCATATTATTATTTGGAGATAAACAAAACAGGGTACGCTATAGTGTCTCGCGACCTAAATTCTTCAAAAGTGTGCTCATATTCAAAAGTGTGCAAATTTTCACAAGAGGTGCAAGACTCACTAATCTGTGAGTCTATCGCTTGAAAAATATGAAATTTATGCTATATAGGAGCTGTATAGAATAACCCTTGGTTCCTGAGACTAGAACTTTGTAGCTTATGCTCTCGCAAGTTTTGCAAAGTCGAGTCCCTTAGTCAAAACATGAGATATTTTCTGGTTTTTTTTTTTTTTTTCCATTTTTGAACGTTATTAGAACCCTGGTTTGCTTTGTTTTATAAAATCTAACACCTTTGAATAGTGTTTCGATGAACAATTTTTATTTTATTTTTGATGAACCACCTTTGATTAGTTAATTGCTAACAAGTTGTGTTTTGAGGTCCGGACCTATATTAAAGGTGAAGTGTAATGGTGAAAAGAAAGTGGCGTAAATGTAGGAAAGATCAAGTCGTGTTAAGCCGTGTCTGTCACAGAAGTTGACTACAATTGAAATTATAATTAATTTCAGTAATTGTTTTTTATTGGTGATGAAGAGCTAGGGATATAAAATTAATATGGAATATATAATATATGAATATAAATTAATATACGAAAAACATCGTAGCTGCGTGTGTGAATGGGATAAAAACTCACTCCATTGACCATTTTTTGAGTACGATGGGAAAAACATTTCAAACACGATTTCTTATTTTTCTATTTATAATATAATACCCGAGGAAGGAAGAAACTTGAAAAATTGCGTGCTGAAAGAGTCAATAATTTATAACTGGATTTGTTGAATAGTGGAAAATATAAAATATATCCACGTCCATGCCATCTTTCATTTTCACTAGGAAAAAAAAGACAATAAGACAAAAGATGGAAATGAAATTGATAATAAATACAACAATGGTCAATGTCACAGCAGCAAGTCACGAACATGGGAATATGATTTCTTTGTGTTTAAACGATGTATTAGTATTATTTTATACAAAAAAAAAAAGCAATTTAGACCTATATAAATCCTAAAAAAATTGTTTTTTAAATCAGATTTGGTGCACTTGTTTCAATATGAGTCAAGCATTTTGACGACTCGGGGTTTCATTTAAATTACACGATGAATATCAAGCAAATTTTAATTTCTCATTGATATTTTTAATTTCCATTTCCACTAAGAATGAAGAGTAATTCTCCTATGAGGCAGCCTCACCCATGAGGCAAGGCCAAATAGGATAGTTTCAATGTTGTCACCTCATACTACATCGCTACCAACTCATCAAATCTCAACATCACCTCATCAAACATCGGTGTCAATTCATCAAACATGATCAACTCATCAAGTCTTGAGGTGTCAATTCATCAAATCTCATCAAAAAATGGGTTAAATTGGTCCTGAGGCTGCCTCACCCAAGAATTGGTCAAGAATGAATCACTTATATAACCTGATTCAACTTATTTATAAATCAACAATTTTCCCATTAAATTAATCTTATCATTTGAGTTATACCTTATTAATGTTTATACATGCTTGGAAGACTTGGATCTTGAATCTTGATCATAATAAGATGGTTGGTGTAAAACCTATTACCTATTTCCAAATATATATTTATCAGAGTATTGTGAGGGTCTCACATTATATCATCATTATTAAGCTACTTACCTACACAAGAAATTGTGTTGCCTTTGCATCGGCTGATATAGCTTTATCAACTTCTCTCCAAAATGACAACCTCTAACTCTCCCAATCTCCTTGCCCATCTTGATTAAAAAATGAGACATAACCATATCTATAACACAAATACCAAATTTATATTTGAGCAAAATCTCCATGTACTCTGGGTTCTTGAGTTATGTATTAATATACCCTTGAGTTCTTGTAAAGTGTTGATATACCCCTGGGCCGATGAAGATTTTTTTTTGCTATAATCCTAGAGTGTTTTCTTGCCGGCCAAATTTGATTTGAAAAGAAAAAATCACCCATTGATGAATTTGGTGGTCATTTTTATCCCAATTAACTCGTGTCACGTGTGTTATCTTAGGTTTAAATTTCAAAATTTTGGGTATTATATTTTCAATTCTCTTGCCGCCGCTCTAATGTTGCAAATGTAAGCTTTCCTCTTTACAAATCAACATCTTTGATCGACCAAAATTCAACCAAAGTTACAAACCAGAGGTATACCAGCACTTTCCAAGAACTGGGGTATATTAATACATACACAAGAACTCAAGGGTACGGTGAAACTTTTTTCTTTATATTTTTCAAAATAACTTCATCAATCTAAGTATCTAACCAATCAGAATTATAAATAGAATTCTGACTATGTATAGAAAAATAGGGATGATTGTAAAGGATGATGAATCTTGAGGGAGTTGGTCCCTTATTGGGCTACCATGGCATATGGGAGATGGATTTTAAAAAAAAAAACAGAGAGAAGAAGGTGGGAATTTGCTACGGCGACGCTTGCTCCTCCTGGAAGTCCACGCTCAATTTGTATGATATCCATTTTTCCCGGCCAAAGTCTACTTAATTATGAGTTTCGTCCTAGTTTAATACTACTGATCACACTCAATTAACAATAATATTTTTGATCCTTTTCCAACTTGATCGAATCTCACTTGGAGACTTCGTAATTAGTAATGTATTCGCATTCCCCAGTTCTCCATCTCAAATATATATGTTATAGCTTTATCGAATTCTAGTAGCTACTTAATAGTTAGTATATTCTCTCCAAAATTATTTTTTCAAAAAAGTTCCTTTTGTCTCAACAAATAACTTATTTTTTATAAAAATTCTCATTTGACACCTGTCTCTGTAGAGACCAAGGACTATGTAGACTTTCTAATAAGTATGGATGCAGAATGAAACACGCGGCTAAGTTCAAGGACTAAATTGCAAATTAGTTTATTTTCCCCCGATTCTCCTTCCTCGCGTAGGGATTAACGATACAGATCCCTTCCTCCGCCGTCGACCTTCCCGGTGTTGATGTTTCAATCCCAAACCTGCTCTCCCCATGATTTCATTACGGTGGACTCTTGTATATCTGGAACTGCTTCCAACATCTTTCATGGCAATTTCTCATGCTTTGCATATTCTGTGCACAATTTTGTAGCTGAAATTGAGCCTGATTGCGAAAATGCAGTATCTTGTGCTCTCGAACCATTAAATGCTTCATGGACTCTTTATGAGATCTTGCATATACATTGTTCTGTTTGATAAAAGCAAGGCAATATGCATGCCAATAATTATTCTGTTTGATCTGTTTGATATTTTCTTTAATCTTTTTCACTTATCACGTGAGCTTGATCTTATTGTGTATGATCTTTTTGATATTTTCTTTGATATTTTTCAGTCAATCACTTGAGTTTGATCTTATTTTGTTTGATCTTTTATATATTTTGTTTGATCTTTTTCAGTTATCATGCGAGCTTGGTCTTAATAGTTTGATCTCTTTGATATTTTCTTTGATCTTTTTCACTTATCATGTGAGCTTGATCTTATTGTGTATGATCTTTTTGATATTTTCTTTGATCTTTTTAAGTCAATCACTTGAGCTTGATCTTATTTTGTTTGATCTTTTCTACATTTTGTTTGATCTTTTTCAGTTATCATGTGAGCTTGATCTTAATAGTTTGATCTCTTTGATATTTTCTTTGATCTTTTTCACTTATCATGTGAGCTTGATCTTATTCTGTATGACCTTTTTAATAGTTTCTTTGATCTGTTTCAGTCAATCACTTGAGATTGATCTTGTTTTTTTTTATCTTTTTTATATTTTGTTTGATCTTTTCAGTTATTATATGAGCTTGACCTTATTCAGTTTGATCTTTTTGATATTTCATTTGATGATTTTCGGTTATAGTTTGAGATTGATGTTAGTCTAAATTGTCTTTTAGGGTGAGAAAGTCAGCAAGTTCAAGCACCAGCATTGATTAACATGCTCATATCCCATTACTATTTACTTTGATTAACTGTGGGGCATTAATATTAGGTTTGTGTGTTTGGCAATTAATTAGCCAAACACAAACATTGCCCAAATCGTCCTAATTAATTAGCAATTGCAGGCATCCTAGCTGCAGAACTTCGCTGGCATAGTAGTCGGCAAGTTCCACCTAATCCAACCTCATCAAAGCCGATTGCGGTTCAACTTTCATCACTTCGGTGAAGGTGGATCTGATGGAAAATTGATTAGATTTGAAGCCACGAATGGCCGGAAAGCATCAAATGGAGTGAGGCTGCATACTGGAGAAGCTCGCCGGAGAAGACAAGTTGGCAGGGATAACAACGCCAGAAACGCGATCTGAAAAAGAAAGACCAAATGTTTGTTTAATTTGCAATATAGTCCTTAATGTTTTATGTATCTGGCACTGTGGCGCCGAAATCAAATTATTTACAATATAACCCCCGTTTTTTATGTTGCTACTATTGTATTATTCTCCTAGCCCTTGGTCTCCACAAGGACAGGTCTCACCGGAGATTTTCTCTATTTTATATATACTTTGTTTGACCAATTCTTGGGTGAGGGTGCCTCATCTAAGAGGCAGGACCAAACAAACCTTTTTTTTTGTGATATTTGATGAATTGACACTAAGATTTGATAAGGTGATCAGGTGTGATGAGATTTGATGATGTGGCGTCGAGATTCGATGAGTTGGTAGCGAGATAGGATAAGATGGCAGTAATGTAATTTTCCTTATTCGAGCATATTAATTTTCTTTTAGATAATTTTTTTATGGGAAAATTCCCACAAAAGGCGTAATAAGAATTGAAATTACTACTAAGGGCGTAAAATTTTCATAAATCCTATTAAGGGTGTGAATTTAATTTAATGCTTAAAATTATAACTAAGTTACTTCTACCCTTTAAATAAAAAAATCACATTTCACTACATGAGGCCTTTATAGTAAAAATACATTTGAATAATAAATTCAGTTTAGTAAAGTTAAAAATATTCAGTTCGACAAAAAAAAAATTCATTAAAAGAAAATTAGCTCTATTTCATGAAGTTAACTCGAATTCGAATGAATTCAGATCACTTTAGTTCAAATAAGTTCTTAATTCAAAATTACTTCAACTATATTTCAATACGTATTTTTGTAGATTTTTTTTAATTTAATTTAGTTTAGTTCAGTTAATTTCAGTTCAAATTAGTCCACAACAAAAAAAATTAACTGACTCGTTGAATTTCAGTTTCAAAAATAGACTCCTTGAATTTAAATATCGACGAGTAAATTTTTTTTCTTGACTAACTTGAACTGAATTGAATTGAACTAAAATAAATTAAAATTAAAATATTGTCAAAAAATTATTTTAAAACTTAATTAAATTAAAATGAATTTATTAAAAATAAGATTCTTTTTTGACAAATTAGTTCCTATTACTAATTTTTTTTATTTCAAGGGTAGAATAATAATTTAATTTTAATTTTAATCATTAAATTAATTATGCGCCCTAAATAGGAATTATGAAAGTTTTACGCCCATAGTAGGAATTTCAATTCTCATTACGCCTTTTCTGGGAATTTTGCCTTTTTTTATTCCATACCACTGAATTGCCTTTAAAATTATTTTACAGCGATAACCGTCCATACTAAGGCATCTTATTTTTTCTTTACAAACATGGCTAAGTAATGTGCTAAAGTATTAATATTACTTTAAACCCAACAAGGTGTTCCTTGTTATCAAATTTATTATAAACTGTCAATTTTCATTCAGCACCATAACTGCCACTTTTGATCATTCCGTTTATGTCTTCGTCAAACAACACCCTTGCTCTAACTGGCGAATGTTTCAATAGAGAGATCGGTCTCTGAAAGTTCTTCTGACACTCTTTATGACCAAAAATTTACAACTTCATTGTAGAGGAATTTGAAATATTAAAATAACTAAGTCGATCGTATTTTGTTTGTAGGTTCATATCGTTATATTCTAAACATAATTATTTTGTTTGAAGGTTTAAGGTGATCGCAGTATCGTTATTTTGTTTGAAGCTTGCAACTGCAATGAATTCGGTTGTCATTTTTGCATATATTTTAGATTCCATTTGTCAGATTGAACTGACATATTGTTTCAGTAATGTGTGCTCCTCCTAGCTTGACGGAAAACATAATCCTTTTCTTTATCTAACTTTAATTCTTCCAAGTCTTCTAAATTAAATTAACCAGTTTTTATAAAAATGTAATTAAGTGCATGGGCTGGATGTACAGTCAATTAAACCTAAACAAATGACAATCAGATGAGTTTTAGAAGTGCGGGAAGTGAGAACGTTGTGACCTATGTGGGGTCCAAAGTGAGGGTCTTCCAGTTGACATTTTTCCAGTTGAGATCCCAATGCCTTTTCCACTCCCAATTGTTGAGGGATTTCGAATTCCCAATTGTTTCAACACTTTGATCCGAGTTAAATGATTCAAGAGGTGGATCTTGAATTTGGGTTAAAATTATTGGGTTGGAATTGGCTCTTGGATTTGTTCCATGTCGTATTCAACCTTTTATTTGGAGATTCATGGTAAATTGTATTGGATCAGTCAATCGGTTGGATTTTTTCGGATTGTATATGAAACTGGTTGCTCTTATGAGTCAGATTAAAAATTATGCAGTTAATAATTTATAATTATATATGTGTGGTTGATATTATGAATTAATTTGTTAAATTGTTATTAATTAATGTTGATTTTATTACTAAGGCCCTGTTTACCAGAGCTTATCTGTAGATCAGTTCAGTTCAGTTCAATTCAGTTCAGTTCAGTGAAAATGTAATTTGATGAAATTCAGGTTATTTCATTCATGCTGATTCCATTTTTCAATACATCATCTTTTAGTTCAGTTCAGTTCAGTTCAGTTCAGTTCAGTTCAGTACATCAAGAAATAAGTTCTAGCTAGTAAACAGAGCCTTATTCAACTTGTGTTCGTGTGCAACAAATTGGCTACCATTCTAGCTTGCAATTAGTTGGTGGTATAAACTATAAAGATACATATAGTACACATTTCTTGCACTTGTACGTAGCTAATCCCTTAAAATACTAAACAATTTTACATTGAAACTAAACTCACCAATCAAGTTGTTGATTCACCATTCTTTACATTATTTTTTCCATGTTTTTCTGTTTACAAGAATTGACACATGATCTAGTTATGAGAGACTTAATTTTTTTACTTTATCTCTCGAGACTTTTATTTACACAAGTTAACTTGTTAGATAGGCTGCTTAATAAATGTCACTCCTACATTAGTCTTTCATTCTTATACTCCCTATGTGAACATAATGTTACCTAAGCATACCCTTAGACCATTGATATTTTACAATTTTATGTTGATGTTATTAAATAATATATTGTTGTACTATAGATATGGTGTTATATAGTTATTTGTTGAATTTAATCTTATATTAAATTGTTATTAATTGATTCTTGTTTTGCTCATGTTAATTTTGTATAAAAGTGTATTTTAATGATATTTATAGCTACTAATCTCTTATCTGCCTAACTTTTAGGATGTCCGAATAGTTTGTGCGATTTGGAATTCATTTCTCCAATTTTTATTAATTTTTAGTTTACATTTTACCGATGAGAAAGTTTATTGTGAGGCAGCATACAAGTTAGATAATTGACATTAATTTAATAATTTTATAATGACGTTCCTTAATAATCTGTTGACGTTAATTTGTACTTTAATTAATGTTTGTGCATTAATTTATTAAATTTCACATTATTATCAAAGGTTATTAATTAATGTTGTCTTTGTTTTTTCAAAAAAAAAAATTGTTGTCTTTGTTCATATTGATCTTGTACAAAAATTCATTTTTTTAGAAGGTCTCATGTGAAATCGGTTTCAACTGAGACTAGGGACAAATGTTGATATTTTCACTTTCAATCTTGATCTTTTACATATTAATCATGATGACTTATTGCATTATTGCATTATTGCTGATATTCTCTTTTTCATGTATGATCTTCTTATTTTTAAAATCGTTCTTTTACATATTAAGCATGATTATTTAGTGAGACGGATCTCAGTTGAGAATTTGTCTCATTTTTTATGATATTTGTAGCGCAATAGTTTATTTTCTAACATACAAACGGTTTGTGTTTACACATTTATTTATATTTTACCCGATGGTGTTATTTATATATTATTTGAGATACATGTATTGAAGAAGTTGGATCCAAAGTGTTACTAAAATAAAGTCAAATCTTAGATGCGTCTATTAATTCCTAATTATACGTCTTAGAGACGAGGGAATTGACTTATGTGCCTCAAAAGAAGCATTGTGAGAGAGAAAAAAAAACTTAAACTTAATTACAAGCTTATAAGCCAGCTGCAAAGTTTATGCACACAAAATTCCTCTTTTTCTTGCTAGCTCATCCTGTGCTAGCTAGATAGATATATAATTCGTCCTAATGAGAAGCGATCATCATCAAGAAACTAGTTCTGAAATGGAGATGGATCTTTCCCTCAAGCTTGATGCTCAAGAAAATCAATCTGCACAAGATCAAGAACAATCTGAAGACTCATCAGCAGATCATTTGCATCAGGAGAAAGATGTGTCAAAATTCGGAGATGGGGAAAATTCTCTGTCAGAATCAGACACTACTTTGAAGGCAAACGAGGTAATTAAACTCATGATCATATATATCATGTTTTGATCCTAACATATATCAATTTGAGGCCATAAAATATATGGCATCAAATTATATGTAGATGTAATTTAATTTTAACAGATAAAACTTGTGTGCATGTATATATTAGCTATCGGTGTTGAAAATGGAGATGGATCGCATGAAGGAAGAAAACAAGATCCTGAGGAACGCAGTGGAGCAAACCATGAAAGACTATCAAGATCTACAACTGAAATTTGGCGCCGTTGCTCAGCAAAACCTTTACAACAAGGTCATCATTAATCAGCCAGAATCATCTCGTTTCCACTACCAATAATAATATATATTATGCTCTGAAATTTATTTATTTACAGGAAAAATATCTTTCTGATTTCACCTATAGCTTCTTTATTTCATATATAGTTTGATATTTATGCAGGTTGCAGATCCCAGAAGCTTTCTTTCGCTTATCGGCAATGGTTCTCCGGCGCCGGATCATAGTCCAAGACTGATGATGGACATGAGCAATCAAGCGAGTGATCGGCTAGGCTTATCACTGACTCTGCAAAGCAGTTCATCAACTCAGCTGGTTCATGGAGATCATGATCACGAAGTCGGCGAGAAGAAACAAGATGAATCATTAGCAGCATTTAAACCCATAATCCATAATACTAGTCAACTGCAAAGAACCAGCAGCCTTGGAGGAGGAGGAGGAAATGGGATGATCAATAGCATCCCAAATCACATTTCATCTTCTCCGGCTGCTCACAACCGGAAATCTAGGGTTTCGGTTCGAGCCAGATGCGAATCTGCCACTGTAAGTTTTTATCATAGATCATAACTGTATATGAACATAAATTGCTAAATAAAATTGTGAGTAAATTTTATAAATTGTTGTATATGTAGATGAATGATGGATGCCAATGGCGAAAATATGGGCAAAAAATAGCCAAAGGAAATCCATGTCCTCGAGCATACTATCGCTGCACTGTGGCTCCGGGATGTCCAGTAAGAAAACAGGTAATTAGCATTGAACAATGAAGAAGACTATTAATTGTCATCAATTTTAATTATATTTTGGGTTAATTAGCTTCGATTTCATAACCATTTTCACATGTACATGTGCATATGTAATAATAAAAATTAATCATTAACCAGGTTCAAAGATGTCTGGAAGATATGTCAATTCTGATCACAACCTACGAAGGAACACACAACCATCCTCTTCCAGTCGGAGCTACAGCAATGGCGTCGACGGCTTCAGCCGCGGCGTCATTCATGCTGCTGGACTCGAGCAACCCATTCTCCAGCAACAATTTCAGCCGTCCGATCAGCCCTTTCCCTTACTACGCTCCTCATCACGGCCACCCGCTCATGATGAACTCGCCGTCTCCGTACGGAATCAACATTAGCCCCAGCGACCCCTCGAAAGGTATAGTGCTCGACCTCACCAGCACGGCTCAACAGGAATACGCTCGAGCTCAACAGATGGGGTTTTCCAGCTGGCTGCCAAAAGAAATGGCGGGAAATGATCATCATAGCCTTTCTCTCGGGCCAAGGGGTGAAAATGTGAGTGCAATGGCTTCTGATCCTAAGTTCAGAGCGGCCGTGGAGGCCGCGATTTCCTCGCTCATCAATAAAGATGGCCAGAGTGGTAACAATTCCGGTCATGATCATGATTCCGGTCACGTCATTCCTCCGTTGACCGCGCCTTCGAGAGATGGGGATCAACAGAGCGGAGGCAGCTCATCGAGTAGCAAGAATTGGATTCTCGAATCGCTCTCCTCCGGTGGGAAGCCACTTCAGAATTAGGCTGAGGGAAGAGGGAAAAAACTATGTGTATAGATGTTAATTAATTGATGAAGTAGTTTTGGTGAAATGGAATATTGATGTTGAAGTTTGATCTATTGATGATCAAGATGAATAGTGTTTGTTATTCACTTGCATTCTGTAGGTTGATTTGTATCTAAGGAGTTAGTTAGACTGGTTCTAGCTAGCTAGCTAGCTAGTTGAATTAGTGCTAAAACACTGTGAATTTAATTATTTGACATTTTAATTAAGATAAATTCTAAATTGAAAGATGCATCAATTGGTTTCAATGAATAATCATACTTAATATGTACAACATTAGTCTTAGAAATGAGAAGATCGGAAATTAAAATGAGAAGATCAGCAATAATACTGAATCATCATGGTTAATATGTAAAAGATCATGTTTAAAAGTAAAAAGATCAATATTTGTTCATAATCTCAGTTGAGAATGGTATCATCAGTCTCATTAATTAAATAAGTTCGTTCACAGATACCGAAACGCGCACGAATCAGTTCGTGATCAGGTAGGATTTGTTCAAGAAAATCCCGCCGGGGTTGAAAAATCTGACCCACTAGCCGGCAAATGCAGGTGTCCGGGAAGGTTTTCCGGGTAACCATCCTTGCATACCCCTACACTTCGGTATGGCAAGAATAATTTGTTCGGTTGCATTTTTGACTAATGTTTGATTTAGGTTGATCTTGTTGTTCGGGATAAATCAAAATTCTTTATGAATAGAAGAGAATATCTTTTCATCCGAGACCAAGATACAAATATTGATTTTCTCACTTTCAAACTGACATTTTACATATCAAACATCATCATTCAGTTTATTTTCATTGATATTCTCACTTCTATGTATGATCTTCATACTTTCAATACTTATCTTTTACTTATTAAATATGATTATTGAGTGAAACCAATTGAAATAGGGTTCAATTGAGAATTAAATAGAATTAAGAAACCAATAGGTTAAGCTAACTAGCAATATCTTAGCCATGTAATGCTAAACTAAACTTAAATAAAAATTAATGTATTAAAAATAGAATCAATATAAAAAACTAACTTGAATTTTATTTTTAAAAACGAACTAAATTGATATTCTAATTAATGAGAATGCCTTTCTATGAAACCAGTCTCAATTGAGACTAGTGACAAATATTGATTTTCTCACTTTCCATCATGATCTTTTACATATTAATCATGATGATTTAGTGTATTATTCCTTATCCACACTTTCGTGTCTTAATTATTATATAAGTATGATATTCAGTGAGACCAATTGAGACAAATATCAATTGAGAATTTGTCTATACTAATAATATAATACTCCCTCCGTCCCAACCAAAATTTCTTAGTTGACTTCGGCTCGAATTTTAAGAAAAATGCATTTTATATCTTATAAGTGGAGTTTTAAGAGGTATAGGGTATAAATGGAATATCACTTATTGTTATGATTTGTTTGTAAGAATTCATTAAGGGTATATTTGTGTTTTTGTAGTTGTTTTTTTGCCAAAAAAATGAAAGAATAAAAGAAAGAAGTTTTGGTTGGGACAGACCAAAAAGAAAAGTAAGAATTTTTGGTTGGGACGGAAGGAGTAGGTAGCTTAAGCAAAAATGGTCCTATTATAGGGAAATGAATTGAAACGTAGATAAATGAAGAAAATGCACGCTTTGATATAATATACAAATTGAAGTAGATTTCTAATGACCTAATTACTTAATTAAGTAGATTTAAGACTATGAGTAGGGCTAGCTTGAAGAATTTGAATTGCGTCTGTTTGGTCCCTGGCTCCCTACTTTGTGAGCGTGTGCAGAGGAATGAATATGTACAAAAAAGTTTTTTAAGTTAAACACAATACAATTTTATTAAAAATTAAAGTTGACAGAAAATTTAAAATTGTTAGAAATAATAGTGTATCTAGTGAGTATAGTCCATTCAAAAATCAAATACAAAATGTTGAGTGGAAAAAATTAAAATCAAATTTACCCCTTTTTCCTTTTGGTCCAATTTCTTTTTACCCAAAATTTTATTTCAAGAAATAAATTAGGGAAAAGAAACAAATATAAAGAAATTAGGGAGGCGCCTGAGGGTTTTGGCCGGGCAAACAAAAGACACAGAAAACAATTCCTCGTACGACTCACACTGAATCAGTGAAGTACGTCAATGGCGACTCTAGCTGTGGAGAAGACGGAGGAGGAGCTCCGCAAAGAGATCGACGAGCTTCAGCGCCAACAGCGCGAGGTATAATTCTTAAACCATCGTTTACCTTCACCATCTTCATTCTGAGTACATTCGATTCTACCTCGTACACTAATTCCTGAAACCTGTTACTCCATTCATTAGATTACAGAGCGGCTTCGCGATCCCCGGGGCTTGCGTCGCGGTGGGTTAACAGGTCCTGGTCCCCAGAACGGCGGCCGCGGCCAGCGCGGCTTTGTTCGGCCGGTAAGTCGCATTCAATCCTGTAACTCGACTACGCCGTTTTGTTGACTGAAGCGTATGTAACTAATTCGGGGGTATTTGTTTGCTCTAGGCGGATAGGAATGATGCTCAACCAGCTGTCAAACCTCGGATTTCCTCCGCTGTTGTTAAGGTTGGTAGCAATCCCTCCCTAAGACCCTTCTGTTGTGCTATTTGATTAGAGCAGTGCTTGTTAGTTTTGTTCTATCTTTAATGTGGCTTTTGATTCAATGTAGTGCAAGAAATTGGAAGATGGAGAGATCGTGGAGGAGGCTTCTGAGCATCCAATTTCAGATAATGTAGCAAACAAGGAGGTTGATGTGCCTGAGGGTGGTGCGATCTTGACTCCGAAAGGAAGTGAGAGGAACCCGGCAAAGTGGCCCAGGAGGGAGAATAATCAAAGGCCATCTAGGACGGTAAGCGTTTGGTCCTGCCAGTTTTCCTGTTTTGTATCTGTGATATGAAGATTTGTAATGATCACGAGTTAAATGCTTTAGGACATGGAAATTCCTCCAGCAGAGTATGTTCCCAGAGTACTGCCCAAAAATGATGATCCTAGTCTGCTTAACAGGAACAAGAGGATGTTGGGCCAACTTCTTGGGACCCTCGAGGTGCGTACAAGATTTATTCTTATGCTCGTGTAGCAGTCATCATCAGTTAGATGATTCTTCAAAAATTTCAACTTGCATGGAAATAATTGGACTGTCTCTTCTTTTTGAATCACTAAGTAATATAATTGTTGTTGGTTACATGATAAGACTGGTTCAAGTTTTTTCATTTATGGTTTCCAATTGCTTATGGTATAATGATTTAACCATAACTCTGCAACTGCTTATAGTTACATGTCTGGTGGTTATGTTTTCCAAATGAACTGCTAGTAGACTATGCTATCTTTTAATTATTATTATTATTATTATTATTATTGTATAGCCTATGGTTTAAATTTTGGAGAAAGGCCATAGCAATGGTTTAACGTATAGATTAGATGCTGATCTGTGGAAGTTCTCAAAAGTTATGCCTTGTGTTGGTTAACCCTTTTAATATAGACTGCTTGGAGGCCTGACCTTGTGTATTAGTTTCATGCTTCATCATAATTCAATTTGTTTTCTCATGTAAATGATGGTTAAAGTTTGTAAAGGCTCTGTGCTCCTTTATGTAAATAACATTTTCTTCCTTCATGTTTTGCTTCACCCACAGAGGTTCCGAAAAGAAGACAAGCAACTTTCTGGATCTGAGGCATACATGCGGCGGTCAGATTCTTTGAAAAGGGTAAGAATATAACCTCGCCTTTGGTCTGCTGTTTGTTTACTTCTCCTTGTCTTTTGGTTAGAGTTTCTTAGGGCATTTTATTCCTGTCCAGAAGCAAATATGATGGACTTTTGGTTTAAGAGTTTCTATTTTATGGGAAAGATTTTTTCATGCAAAACCACCAACAGGTACAATATTTAGCCATCACTCTTAACCTTACAGAAAACAACCAAGCTTATAGCTTTTGAACCAAGCCTATGCTTAACAACAACCTCACTGGAGTAGTTTATACTTTTAAACCAAGCTTTCCTTCCAGTACCATTTTATGTGGTACATCCTATAGGATAATGGCTAAGACTGGTATTTTTAGCCTTATAATAAGTTTAAAGATTTATGACAAATGTACATAAGTATGCTAAAATTTTAAATTGATGATGGGCTCAAGTTGGTGCTGCTATGCAATTCAATTTTAGTCTTTTATCAATACATTAGATGCATACCATTAGCACAAAATAGAGATGGGTGTGTAAAAAAAGCAGGAAGTAGATAAAAGAAAGGCTGATATGTTTTTTATTGAATTATTTAATGTTCAAAGGAACCTTTCACATGTTGGTGTTGTTGGTCTTGAGTTAGCTTACCTTTTATTTCTATGTTGCTTCATGTACTGCATAATTAATTAATTATAATAGATAAATCTTTTTGAACATTGTAGGCTGAGCAGAGGACCCGTGAAGAAAGTGAAAAGCTAAGACAGCAAGAGCGAGAAACTATTGCCAAAAAACGGAGGAGAGATTTGGTCTGTTGTTTTCATCTGATTAGCTTTTTTTTTAACCTTAAATTTGGGTTTTTTGAAATATTCATTGTTCTACCCTCTCTGCACCAGACTCTTAGAGCACAAGTTGCAGCCAAGGCTGAGGAAAAAAAACTGGAATTGCTGTTTCTTCGGTGGAGTGAACATCATAGAAAACTTGGCAATTTTTTAAGGTGACTTCTCTTTCTTGATTCCAATAACTTTAACTTGCCTTTCTGATATCCCTACCTAATTTAACGAGTTCTTGTTTTAATATCCTACAGGTTATTTCTTATTTTGGTCCGAAAGTGTCCATATTCTCAATTTTGTTGACATGAAGATAAGTTTCTTTTCGTGTTGCAGATGTTGAGGCAGTTAATTGGTGCTTAACTTCCTGCTTTGCCGGTTATGTGAGTTCATTTTACCTGTTCACGGATCCTCTAAAAAGTTTTGTTTATTGTGATTTTGCAGGACAAAGGCTGAGCCTCACATATATTATGCGTTTTCCAAGCCTCTTGATGAAAATGTGGAAAGCAATGTTGAGCAGAAAGAACAGGTTAGCTTGTAGATGCTTTATAGTTGTGTGTTGTTTGGAATATATAGTAGTATGAACTTATGAACTTACCTAGTTGATTGTAATATGCAGTTACCAAAATATCATTTAGTGGATAGATCTGTAGCTTTAAGAAGTTTTTGCTCATAGGTATAAGCCAAAGTGGTCATAATTATGAACGGGACACTTGTATACTAGTACAATAATTTGGTTGAAATGCAAATCTACTTTACCCATTATTAATTTGTGCTGATATGTGCAACCAGGTATTCCTAGAATGGAAGCAGACTAGAAGGGAAGAATTGAATCAGTATCAGAAACAGATATCCGAGCAGTATCTTGCAAACGTCGAGAATGAGCTAGAGAGGTGGCAAAATGGAAGAAAGGGTAGAAAACCAAACTCGGATGTGGCAAATTTGCAGGAGACCATGGACAAGGAGCTGGAGACACACAGGCTTGAACATGGCCCAAAGTCCAGGATGATTCCTGGAGGTGCTGACAATGAAGATGAAGAAGACGAGGAAGACATCAATGTTGGAGAAGATGATATAATGATGGATGATGTTCTTGACGCTGATGAGAACAGTACAAAAGTTGACGAGGCAACAAAAGCTGAAACTGGTGAGGGGAGTCCACGGCCTGAGAATGAGCCGCCGAAGGACCCATAATCTTCTTTTTTTCCCTTTCAATTTATGATAAGGGCCAATAATCCTTGGTACATGTTATACCATCCTTACAAATGTAGTTTTGAGTTTGTACTTACTTGTTTTTACGACTCTTTGTTTGTCTCCTGCTGGCTGTATTCACCATAGTAAACCCAAGTTTGAGAGTGCTGCTATGCTTTCTTGTAACCCCTGTTAAATTGTTGTAGTGTTATTTTCGCTCAGGGGATTGTTGTATTTGGTCATGATTTTAGTTTAGGGAGGAATTATTACTGTGATGCATTAATCCAGGGTTCTTGTTTCTGTTTGTTCCTAGACTAAAATTGGAATAAGATCAAATAGATATGATTTTCTGGGATTTTTTTGGAGTAATTTTCTACTAGCATCTTCTATTACTATTTTAAGGATTCTCCTAAATTAGATGCCCATAAATTCTTATGCGTATGTTTTGTCCGTATATGCTGTTTCTTCCAGATAAACTTGGTTTTATGCTGAGATCAATTGATAGGAGGAAAAAGCAGTTGAGAGTTAAATATTAATCATTTTATATTACATGGACTTGTTTTAATGATGTCTCACTGGATGATTATGCTTAATATGTAAATGATCAGTTTTAAAAATAAGAATATCAAACATGAAAGTGAGAACATCAGCTACAATAAATGATCATGCTTAATAAGTAAGGTCATGTTTGTAAGTGAGAACATCAACATTTGTCCATAAACTCAATTGAGACATTCACTTAAATGAGTTCAATATAATCAATAACCTTATGATGTACTTAATATAGTAAAAATATAATTTGTTAAGCATTTGTTTTTGTGCATTATTCCAGATATGATGAACAAAAACAGATGATGAAAGTTAATTTTACATTTATTTTTTCACATGTCGGTATAAATTAATATTCTAATTTAAAGCTGTTATAATCAATAACATGCATGAATCATGCATAAATGTGTACTACGATGTGAATACTAATACGAATCCACATTCAAAAGATTGAAACATTCAGATATTTAAAGTGTTCAAATGATTAAAATGACCATAAACTGCCACATTCATAAATCATAAATGATGCTCTGATGCTTGATGCTCGATGCTCATACATAGGATCCCAGGTTTGGGACAGAATCAGGGCCTGTGTTGACAAAATGCCTTAATGAAATCAGAAAATAGTTGTGGACTTTTTTGGTCACATTTTTGAATGTGATTGTCATACTTTCCCTGTTATGAAGTGGACCATTTGTATCTAATCTTTTGGTTTATTTATTTTCATTGTCAGTATTTAAATTTGCATAATATTAATACATGATGATAAGATGATATTAGTTTAGCTCATTGTTACTAAGTAATGGTTGGAGTGCATATTAAGTCTACAGAATTGCACTTTTTCGACTTTTCTGAGAAAAAGCAAAGCAAACAAAACAGAGAGAAAGGGAAGAGGGGGTGTGGTGGGGCTCCGTTCCTTTTCCTCATCAAACCATGTCCTCCAGACCTCCTCCACATGCTGCTCCTAACGGCAACCACCACCACCAACCACCGCCGCCTTCGCCGCCGGAGTCATCTTCCTACCACCACCACAGCCACAACCACCGCCTGCATCCCCATCCCAACGGCGCCCTGCCTCCCCCTCCACTGCATCACCACCACAGCAGCAGCAACAGCAACCCGTACCACCACCGCCACTCCTCCTCCTCCGCCAAGGCCTCCTTCAAAGGCTGCTGCTGCTGCCTCTTCCTCCTCTTCTCCTTCATCTTCCTCCTCGTCCTCGCCGTCATCCTCGTCGTCGTCCTCGCCGTCAAGCCCAAGAAGCCGCAGTTCGACCTCCAGTCCGTCGGCGTGCAGTACCTCGGGATAGACACCAACCCCAACCCCGCCTCCTCCACCGCCTCGGTGTCGCTCGCAATCCGGATGCTCTTCACCGCCGCCAACGACAACAAGGTCGGGATCAAGTACGGCGAGTCGCGGTTTACGGTGATGTACCGGGGGATTCCGCTGGGGCGGGGCATTGTGCCGGGTTTCTACCAGCCGGCGCACAGCGTCAGGCAGGTGCAGACCACCATTGCGGTGGACCGGGTGAATCTGCTCCAGGCCGACGCCTCCGATTTGATCAGAGACGCCACCGTCAATGATCGGGTCGAGCTCCGGGTCGTCGGCGAAGTCGGAGCTAAGATCCGGATTCTCGGTCTCACTTCCCCTGGAGTACAGGTTAGCTCAGCTTAATTACGTAATGTGGAGTTTTACTGAGTAATTACGGTATTACCTGAATTGTTAGTTATTTTATGACACATTGTGGTTGGGGCGGCGGCCGGTGGGCGGCGGCGGCGGGAGAAGAATGTAGGGGCTCCTAGGGTAATCTGTGACATACTAGTAATTATTAGTTACACCGATCATCACTTCAAAATGCATGGTTATTTTTGTTTGGGTAAATTTCAAGTCATATGGGTAAAAATATTATTTATGTGTTGTTGTTGGATTTGTAATATAATTTTGATATGGTTGAAAATTTGAAATATAAACTCACCATTTCATCTTTGGTGGTACTTACAACTTTTTATGATTTGTAAGTACATTGCAAAATATAGAATTATTTGATTGGTTGTGGAATGATCGAAAATGAAATGACTTGTTTTATCTGTTGTGGGGATTTATTTGTTGTGTTTGTGTATAGTAGCCTTCATAATTGAGTTTTATAGGAACCTACTATGAGTATCAAAAATTATTTTAATTTTATATTTCTATAGAATTTTACATCAGAAACTGTTAGAGATGAAATATTGCTGTTCTACTGTTTCAGTTTAGGAAGGTAAATGTGATTTTTTAGGAGAGTAATCATGAGACACACACACGTCAGTGTTGACTAATTCTACTGGGAGGGTATAAATTTCACATTTTGGGCCCCTCGTGTTGGCTATAGTAATAATTGTAGTAATTTAATCAAACAAAGCGCTGAACATGGTAGTCGCATGATCTTGTACAAATTTGTGTGCATATCCTAAATTGTGTCCCCTCTCCCTTTCTTTGGTTATCCTGTCTTGCATTTTTATAGGATTCTTTTCCCACCTATTTTTCAAATATAATGGTTTTGTATCGAGAATCTATACTTATGAGCATTATGATAAACCCTAACATTTGGATAGGTTTGCTGATGAACCCTAACATTTGACGTTTGTTGGAAATGCACGATTGAATCCTAGGCTGCTCTTTTTTTCACTGAATATGATCTCCGTCCACTTCTATAGTTGTATATTGTAAGAATAGGCTCCATGTATGCTTTTCATGGCTTCTTTGTGTGAATGAGTATCGAAAAGATTTTAGTTTACTGAAATGTGCATTGGATGCAGGTATCAGTTGACTGCACAATAGCCATCAGTCCAAGGAAGCAAGCCCTCACTAGCAAGCAGTGTGGATTTGATGGACTTAGCGTATGACTATCTAGATTTTTCCGCTTTTTTACTCTCACTCTAAGGTAAATCAGATAGTCGATTCAAGCATAGAAAATACTACCCATTGGTCATTGGATTTGATTTGGTAAAACACCAAATTGGTTAAGTTTCTGTTGTTGATAGAAGAAAGTTAGACATGGAGGCAAAGAATCTCTCTTTTCTACCAATTTTGTAAAGTTTGGGATGGATCTGATCTGGTCATTTTGTTATCCCAATCCATCTCAGTGGTAACTTTTGATCACATTTTGTTGTGCTACCATCCACTTTCCATTTGGCCTTAACTGGATCAAGGCTGCCAATGAATGAGGAGAATCTTTTACTTCTTTCTTGCTTAAGCTCTAAGCATTCATTCTCAAAACATGTGTTATCTCAGACAATTGTGTCAGATTTGTCCATCTCCTTCCACCATATTTATCAAACAAGGATTTTCTCATGGTTAAAGTTGATTACTATAGTTTTTACAGGTAAGCACACCTAGAATTCTCAACTAAAACACACATTATAGTATGATGGCAAATGAACGTAACTAAAATGACAAATTCTCAATTAAGACACGTCTCAATTGGTCACACTGAATTATCATGCTCAATATATAAATATCAGACTTGAATGTGAAAAAATTAGTAATTATACACTGAATGATCAAAAGAGGAGACCTCAACTATAATTGTTGGCAGTAATAACCTCAAATTAAATCCTCTACATTAATAAACTTGGTTTTTTGCTGGCCTTAATTATTAGAAACATAACCGTATACTTAAGTTCTGAGACACCAAGAACCAAGTTCATCTAGAAGTTCAGGGATTGAAAAGGTGAAAACCAAATTTATTAATGTGGTGAAGGAAGAGAGCCAAAATAGATTAGAATGGAAGACCGGAGTATATAAACGCATACACAAACAATAGAGTAAGTACTAAACCACAAAAAAAAGATTAGATCAAATGAAAGCAGTATTATCAAGGAAGAGTACCAAAACTTTAACAAAACTCTTGTTCCTCAGACTGACATTCCAAAATAAACTGAACTGTTTGATTCGCATAATCTAAATATAACTAGAACAAGAACTAGGTTCAAATTCAGCAGCAAGCATAATCCATAGCTTAAGCCTTGACGCGACCATAGAACTTCTGCTTCTCCTGTGTGGTCTGGAAGCGACCATGTCCAAACTTGGAGGAGGTATCGATAAACTTGAGCTTGATTTCCTCGAGAGCAAGACGAGAAGTCTGCTTGAGCAGAGTCTGGCGAAGAGTGACAACCCTCTTCTTAGGACCAACACAGCAACCCTTGATCAACAGGTAATCCTCCTTCACCACACCATAGTGAGGGAATCCTCCCATTGGAGTGATCTCCTTCTCAGTCCTGCATCAAAACAAGGTTATTAAAACACACAAAAAAAATCCTTCTATAAACTAGAATATGAAACCTGTCAAAAACTGTTGTTGAACCTAGAGGAAAATCTAACCTGTCATAGTCAGTAATGGCAGTGTGTCCTTCCTGTCCAACCTTGCCCAGCTTGTAAACCTTCTTGTTCAACTCAGTACGGTGATGGTAACCATTCTGACCAGCACGGGCAACAGTGAAGGAGACTCTAGCCGGATGCCAAGCACCGATACAAGCAACCTTACGCAGACCTCTGTGGGTCTTACGGGGAAGGCGGGTAACACCCCAACGAGTGACGACACCCTCATATCCCTTACCCTTGGTCACACCAATGATGTCAATCATCTCATCCTTCTGGAAGACAGCGTCAACTGGAACCTGCTTCTCAAAGAAGCCATAGGCAAAGTCAACCTTCTGGGCAATGGTTCCACCATTAACCTGAATCTCCATGAGGTGAGCCTTCTTCTGCTTCAATCCCTTCATCTTCCTTATCTAAACAAGAGTACAACTAAGGGGTTTAGATCAATTAAAGATGATAAAATCACAAGTAATCCATGTGTTGCATTTTAGTGTAAAAACAAACATTAGATTACCTGAGTGTGAGCCAGAACACGGATGACGACTGAGTACTTCTTCAGCTTCTCCAACTGGGATTCGACATCCTTCTTGCCCTCATCACTGTCAAACTTGGCAGAATACTTGGTGAAAGCCTTCTTCTTGGACTTGGCCCAGTTCTTGTAAAACCTCCTCCTGACCTCCTCACTGAGATGCTGAGCCCAGACTGTGCCCAAGCATCGCAGACCACGCGGAGTCTTCACGTAACCAACAACTCCAACAATAACCATTGGTGGGGTTTCAATGATGGTCACAGCCTCGCAGGTCTCCTTCTTGTGAAGCTCTACAATTCAAAAATATAACACACAATTCAAAAACTGTTCTTTACAGTTCAAATTAGAAATCAATATTAAAACACTGCCTGAAGCATTACAATTTGAAATTAGAAAACCTTGTTCAAAAAAGGTTTTACAGTAATACATACAGACTACATAATTTACAAACTTGGAATCAAGAACAAAGAACTAAGAAGTATACAGAAAACATATCATCTTCAAAATTCAAGAGTAAGAAACATGCAATGGATTATTTATTCAAGAGCTATTAGGAAACAAACAGTTCATCACAAGAATAATCTAGACAACAACAAAGCACATAGTTTTTCATTGAACCAAATTCCAGCAATCTATTCAAGTGAGGAATTAAGGAATTACTGGATCCAGGCTTCTCGACTTCACGGACAATGTGGGTCATGCCGGCCTTGTAGCCAAGGAAGGCTGTCAGCTTGCAGGGCTTGTTTGGGTCATCCCTTGGGAACGCCTTCACTGCATTCAATCAAATCACACGGAATCAAAACCACTGAACAAAAAAGCTAAATAAACCCTAATCTAATACTAGAATAGCATACTATTCTCAAAACTAGAAATGAATCATGCTAAATTTGAACATTAACAGAGGTGGAGAATCAAAAACAGCTACATACCCTTTCCTCTGTGACGAGCAGCTCTCTTCCTGGGGAGAAATCCCAGGGATCCGTGACGAGGATGCTCGAACTTCCTGTGCGACATTCTTCTTCCCTAACAAAGCAAACCAAAAAACAAAATTAATGAATCCAGACAAGCGATTTCATTGTTGGTCACAATACAGACGAAGAACTGGAAAAAACAGTGGCGGCGGAGAGAGGAGGAGAGATAAACCTGGAATGCAAACGGCGATGCGCTGAGGTTGAGTCCAGAGAACAAAACCCTACTCACACCTCGCCTGATTTATATAGTGGCTAGTAAAACCTTGTAGAAGTGGGCTATGAGGTCCAATGGACCTTTGAATAATTTCTTTCATCTAAATGAGGTCCAATTTAATTAGCCCAGCGTCTCTGTCCACTTGTGGAAATACCCTTCTGTTTTCACAATATTTTTCTTGAATTATTTTTAAAAAAATACCAAAATAGTATGGAAAATCGAATGAATTTATAGTGAGATTTGGTAAAATACAGGTCATAATTTGTGGTACGTAATTACATTGACGACTTCTTTTAAAATCCCACTTTGGCCCTGTTTGCCAGAGCTTATATGTAGATCAGTTCAGTTCAGTTTAGTTTAGTTCAATTTAGTTTAGTGCAATTTGATGAAATTCAAGTTAATTCAGTTATGCTGATTCCATTTTTCAATACATTAATTTTCAGTTCAGTTCAGTTCAGTACATCAAAAAATAATCTCTAGCAAACAGAGCCTTTCTTAAACTTAGAAGTTGTTCCTTTTAATTTTAATCAAAACAATTCGACTTACTTACTACACTTTTAATATAAAAAATTCAAACATGTAAAATCTACACATTTAAATGTCTCATTATATGTTTAGAGTGTCCAAATACGTGAATGAAAATGTATTAGGATAGTTTTGCCCGTCTTTTCTAAAACATTTTCATTATAATTTGCTTTTGGAATATAAGGCAAAAAAGGAAAATCATATGTATGATATAGACCAGTAGAACCATGTTTTTTCATTGCAATTATGCGTGAAGGGTTTAGCATGCTTCCAAACTCGGTCTAAACTTGAATAGTAGGACACTAAACTCCTCTACATATATAAAAGGTCTTATCAATTGCAAATGGTTAGTAGATTCCGATTTTAGAATAAGACAACTAGTAGTTATCGGAAACGTACAGATTGGGAAATCAACCACCTTTCTCCATCCCCAAACAATATATGAAGATCGATGGATGGAGTCATTGCACTAAATCGAAGAAAGAACCCTGATAGGGGACATTGAACTGGGGTCAGGAAAAGTCACGACAACATGATGCGCAAAAATGACGGGGGTCAACCCCATGGAATGGGACACTGAAGCTAAACTATCTGCAATCCTACATGCCATGAACACATACAGCCAGAAGAAGCGTAACAGATGTGGAAATGGATGATTATGCCTCATATCATATCCAACCCTTAGCATCCCACCAAATGCATCCTTGTTAGACATATATGAACCTTAATAACATGTTTTCAAAATTGCAATCTTATAATGACTCAAACTTTCAATCCCCAATAAAAACAATAAAAATAAAAATGTCCAAAATGATACACACTTTTACTTGGAATTCAGATTTGAAGTAGTACTACTTTTTGGAAAGTCACATATTGGTACCAACTTTGTGGTGACACACCCCTGCTCACTAGTCACTAGTTCTGTTCTGGCCCAGGTTCTCTTTACCAACGTTATCGGCCCAAACACATTTATACGGGCTACAAAATAAAAAGAGCCCAGCCTCAAAGCTCTCATATCAGGCCATGTTGTAGCAGAGTAGTGAGTAGAACCAAGCTGTGAACTGACCCTCGAGCTCTCTGCCATGGAGTTTGCATCCCTCACCGAGGCTTTAACCTCCCACTCCTTCGACAAAGTCGCTGATATCTGCGACAAGCTCATGCTCGAGGTCAGTTAACTTCTCGGTTTATCCCTGATTTGGATTTTGAGTGATGAAAATTGGAGCCCTAAAATTGCTTTCGTGTGTGCTAGGCTGCTGTGAAAGGCGATGGTTTTATGGTTGAATGGCCGTACACGATTCATATCCTAGGGCATCTATATTCCAATGATGTGTGAGTTATTTCTGTGTGTTATAATGGTGAATATGTTGCTTTGGAAAGTCGATTAGGGTTTTATGTAATGTGTGTTTTGGGGCTTTATGTGTTGCAGTAACAGTGCAAGGTTTTTGTGGAAAAGTATCCCCCCCTCTCTCAAGCAGAATAACCCCGAACTTGTGGCAGCTTGGAAAATTGGCCAGACTCTGTGGACTAGGGATTATGTCGCTGTTCATCAAGCTATTCGTGACTTCAATTGGAGCCCTGAGGTGCAGGGTATTGTCTCTGCGTTTTCAGGCAAGTCTACATGATGAATCCGCCTTCCACTATCTTTATTTTCGCTCATTTCTTAGTAAAATTGAGACGTGTTATTATCTTGTTTGTGCATTGATTGATATATACTAAAAAAATTGATTTTTGATTTGAATACTTCTTATGATGACCTCGTAATGCTTGTAAGTACTAGAAATTATACAATGACCTTAATAGTGGTAAGTTAGTGACAGGACCGGTTTAATTTTACGAAGTAATTGCTGTTTGGATTTCTTATATTCCTAGTTCTTATCATAATGATGGTTTGGTACATAGTTGTGGTGTGCTCAGTTTATGGTGCATTTTTATCTCTTACTGTCTCCTATGTAATCTATTGTACTTGGGTATTCCTGTAATGTTGACTTCATATGGATGGTTCTCCTAAGATCTGTCGGTGTTCGTTAGGCTTTGTTTGTATGGGTTAGTAAGAACAATGAAATAAATACTTTGATACTGAGGGCAATATCCAGAGAGGGATAGGAGTTGCATCCTTAATTCAGTATAGTACTAGATGCATCCTTGATTCAGTATAGTACTAGTTGTTTGTGTATATTACTAGTAGTACTAGTCTTGAACCTCCTCCATGTATGTCTATCTTGACACTCACATACATATGCAGAATTGTATACAAAGAGAATGTTTGATCTCCTCCTTTTGGGCTATTCAACAATCAGCATACAAGATGCAGCTCTCTTTCTAGGAATGAGTGAGGATGAGGCTACAAAATGTAAGCATCCTTCTTCACTTGTATGTTTTATTGTGGCTCCGATTGTTTTTATCCATTTGTGTCGCACAAATATGAGTTTACCAGTCCGTTATAGGTTGGTAGATGCTGTAGTTTTCCTTGTATAATATGTGGAAGTCCTTACTTGCTAATGTCCTGTTGAATGCTAAAGGATGGCTATCTAGATGGCTGTTGATTGTCTAGTTGAGGACAAACTGTTCTCTGTATATGGCTTTCACTTGGATCTTGGTATAATAAGTGCCAGTCATTTCAGTAGGGTTGCTGTGCACTTCCTTACTTTTTGCTCTCATCGATGTGCTTATTATAGTATGATCTTGACATTAATATTTATGTCAGTTTCGACCTAACTTAGTTTAGGGAACAGTATGTGAGCAGTTTTCTACCACTGATAACTTGCATACTTAAAAGTCTTATCATTCACAACTCAAAATTTTTTTTTGGCATATGATTCTCAAGTATCATCAGTTCAGGACTTTATGTTAGTTATGCAATTTTAACTACACTCGTAAGTTAGTAGTGAACTGATTCCTTGTATCGCTTTTCTGAAGATGTGGTGGAACGCGGTTGGATTGTGGATACCGATGCCAAGATGTTAACCGTGAAGAAGCAAGACATTGCAGTCCAGCAGAAACTGGACGCTAGCAAGTTGCAGCGATTGACTGAATACGTGTTCCACCTGGAGCACTGATTTGCCGGAGCTCAAATATGTATTATTAGTCCATCTAGAATGTTCAGCTGGGGTTTTATGAGTTGTATTTGCAGAAAGAAAGTGCACTTGCTGTGAAATTCTTCAGATGCTACTACTAGCGTGTTAACCTTGACATGGCCATGTTTGCACTATCTCAAGTCATGAGTTTTCTCATTAATGTTAAATTCGCACTGGAAGTTTTCTCATTGGTTTTCTTTTCACGAACTTTTGGCTCTACAATCTCCCCGACAATAAGAACGACTTAGTAATTCATACGAAATACGAAGCTTCGTCACATATTTGTTTGACCCGCCCAAAATGTTCCTACAAGTCCACTACCATGATTTGATAAATGTCAAAATAATCCAAAACCTTTTTCACATTATTGTCCTAGCCTTATATATATATATATATATATATATATATATATATATATATATATATATATATATATATAAAACCTTTTTCACATTATTGTCCTAGCCTTATATATATATATATATATATATTTTTTATTTTTTTTGTTTTTTGTTTTTTTATGGACTAGCCTTATATGTTATTACTCTAATATTTAATTGAAACTCTAATGCATTTATTATGAAACTAATTAGTCCTTCTCAAAGTGAAAAAGAAGGAAAAATTATTCCTTTTCTGCTAAACATATCAAGTGCAACAAAGTTTACGATGTACAATGGAATTGTAACTTGGTGAGATAATTTGTGATATATTTTGAAAATAGTAAGTTTTCATTCTACAATAGGAAGCAATACGATAACGAGTCTGGACTGGAGTTGCATGGCTCTATGACCCGGGAAACGAATGTTGTTAGTATGTTTAAACACATATTGTAATTTTGTGTTAAAAAAAATCCTTTTTAGAAATCCCATATATGTAAATAATAAATAAAGAGAAGGTCTTGGGTGAGACCGTCCTACCATAAGCTTATGGTAGGACGAATGATAGTTCATGTGTTTAATGGATTTGTTCATGTGTTTCATAGCTTTGTTAATTCATTTACAAAATTGTGAAACACAAGAACAAATCTGTCAAACACATGAACCCAGCTTATAACAAACAAAACTGTGAAACACATGAACAAAAATGTGAAACACATGAACTATCATTCGTCTTACCATAAGCTTATGGTAGGACGGTCTCACCCAAGACTTTGTAATAAATTAAACTCCTCCATACATTGGATTTTCAAATTTTAACAATTGCTGTATATAAAATTTGCTCAAAGAAAAATTCCTCGTGATCATAGGGATTTAACCACACTAGATAGCTTGGATGCCGTGATTCATGTGATCAAATGAGATTCGAGAGTATATTGTAATTTACCTTCTTATCAACCGGGTATTATAACAGAAATGAATTTTAAGGCGGGACGAATATAATATAGTCGGCAATCGGCATGCAGCACATCAAAATATACCGAAGACCGTTACGATTGTTTCAAAGTCTTTAGTCATAAGATACTTCACAAAATGATGCATACGTAGAAAACTCTTTTTGAGTGTAACCAAAGAAAGCCGTTGACGTTTTCTACTCGTAGCGCCCAAGCGGCCAAAGTAGCTGGCTTACACAATTACACAAGAGGACTTCACATATTAATCAATCACGCATTATGCTAATCGTGTTAAGCAACACAACAATAGGAGAATACATTTCCTATATCATTTTTGGTTTTACAAAGTCTTGGGTGAGACCGTCCTACCATAAGTCGTGTTAAGCAACACAACAATAGGAGAATACATTTCCTATATCATTTTTGGTTTTACAAAGTCTTGGGTGAGACCGTCCTACCATAAGCTTATGGTAGGACGAATGATAATTCATGTGTTTAATAGATTTGTTCATGTGTTTCACAGTTTTGTTCATGTGTTTCACAGTTTTGTTTGTTATAAGCTGGGTTCATGTGTTTGACAGATTTGTTATTGTGTTTCACAATTTTGTAAATGAATTAACAAAGCTACGAAACACATGAACAAATCCATTAAACACATGAACTATCATTCGTCCTACCATAAGCTTATGGTAGGACGGTCTCACCCAAGACCCTTCTCTTTTGGTTTTTAGAAGACAATTATAAATGAAATAAACTAGAGGATCGACTGCATGGAATGCCGCGTTTCTTTATTTTCTATCATCCTAAATAAAACATTTACAAATATTTTTTTTATTATCTGAACGTTTAAAATTTAACTAATTGTTTCGATTCTTACATCTATCCGTTCGATGATGCACACTAATGCTACTATTGCATTCATATTTAATTTTAATGCATGCACAAAATATCCATGGCCTTCAAACAATCAAAGGGGTCTAATATGGTGGTACCCCAACAAAATCTCATGTGTCTTCCCCAATCAATGTTCCCAAAACTCAAATTTCAGATAAGCAAAAATCTAGACTTCAAACCACATTTTAACAAATGTTACATAAAATAACAAAGGTAATCACAACCTTAGCATCAACAATAATTGATCTGAAATAAATTGAAATAGCTTTAATATAGAAACCAAATTAGACAAACTCAACCAGATCAAAATCCAACACTTTAGTCTTCTGCAAACATCTGACATCAAAAGGCAAGCCTAACATGAAATATGTACAAATTAATTGAGGTACTAAATCAATTCATCGCACCACCTTATCTCTCCTCCTGTTCTTAACCTTACCTGCGGCAGCTCCGCGTTTGCTGGGGACGATCGGAGTGGTCTTCCGATAGATGTCGAGGAGGGATCGGAACTTCCTCTTTTTCGGAGGAAAAGCATGATCGTCCAAGTTGTTGTCCTCAACCGCCGTGCCGGAACATATTTCCTCGTCCTGATGATGATTCCCGGCGGTTTCGGACGACGACTTCAAGCTGCGATCGTTGTTGTCGTTTTCGTCGGAGGATTCTTCGCCGCTGAGCTGGATAAGCTGGAGGGCGGCGTCGACTTCTGGATCGGAGAGGCGGGAGGGCATCGGGGTTTTGGCGGGTTTCCGTGATTTCGTCATTGAAATTTTGCAGGGAAATTGTTGAAGAGGGATAATATATTGTGGGGGTCGCGTGAGGGGCGATGCCTTATATATTGGATGAATGAGGGGACACGAAACTGCTTACCAATTCAATTTAATTTTAATTACACCAATATATATATATTTTTAAAGATAAAACCACCGTTGGTGGGAAGATTAATTACACCAATAGATAACTCTCCCTCCCAAGTTGTATTTGCATAAAAAATTTACATTTACATATAAATTTTTGATATTAGTAAGCTACAGGTTATGATGATTACAATTATAATTTTGTTTATCTATTCATTTACAAAATCAGTCAAAATTTAGTAATTTTTAACCATGTATAATATCAATATATAAAGATTTTGTACACAGGTACAAGAGGAATATGAATTTTAATTTGAAGAAAAGGGGGAATACGGAAATTTATCATTGAATTAGATTTTTTTTATATAATGATGTGTATATATATATTTTGAGTGAATCACAACAAATTAATATACGTTGACTCTTTAGTCTCAACTATAACATCATGCTCAATATTCTAACAAAACAAGGAAAAAGAAGGTGAAGAACCAAAAAAAGTGAGAATAAAATTTTTTTTTTAAAAAACGAAGAGACATGGCTTACCGGATAAGACAAGTGCAAAGAAATTTAGATTTTAACATGGGTGATTCTATTTACACTCCCCTAAATTCTATTTACACCCCTATTTAGTAGGTGTGTAAACTTTATGTAGGGCAATCAATACTTTATTGTTATCATCTAATGATTAGTCAAACACAATTAACAATACAACTAGTAGTATTTTATATTTTTAAATTTATAATAGAGATAATTATTTATTTATAAATACAAACATTTCCATGTTGGCATCATATTAAATTCATTAATTTCTATATTAATTTTTTATTCTATGTATTTAATATTTTATATATTTATTTAATTTGAAATGTTTCCGTCTTGAACTCAGGATTGAGAATTCTTTTATTATTTTAAAATTAATAAAATAATCTTTGTATGATTGTAATTTGTTTAAAAGTACAAATAAACATCAATATTAAATATGAAAGAAAATTTTCATTTATTATAACTCAAATATTTCATTCCTGTACCCGTTGGAGCGAATATACTCATTAAGCATTAATCTCTGACTAAAATATAGAGTAATCATGGATATATCGGAAAACACAAATACTGCCATTCTTGGATATAAAATATTTCAAAATTCTAAATTTTTACAAAAACTAAACCCTACGGTAAAGCGAATATTTCAGTATATTTTCCTGGAATATTTTTTTATGGTAAAAATATTTAATACGGTATATATTTGGTTGGATTAAATTAGAAAATATAAATTTGAAGTATATTATTTGTATTCAAATAAATAATAAACCATAATCCATCCAAATATAAACTAGCGTAATTCTATGTTGTCTAAAAAGTGTAAAAAGTGGAAAGTCTTTGTTTTGACAAACTTTATTGACTTTTTATTATTATGAGGTTTTTACACCCCTATTCTTAGTAGGGTGGGAGTGTAAATAGCAACATATGTGAGTTGTATATTGGGATTAAGGAAACTATTGTGAGTTTCGAGTTTGTAACATATCTCTAAGGAAATCACCTTAAGTAAGCAGTACCATGTATATTGTGGCCGGAAAAATTTAGTGTGTTTCATATAATAATTAATTAACCAATAAGGCCCTGTTTACTATAGCTTATCTGTAGATCAGTTCAGTTCAGTTCAATTCAGTTCAGTTCAGTTCAGTTCAGTTCAAATGCAATTCGATGCAATTCAGGTTAATTCAGTCATGCTGATTCCATTTTTCAATACATCAATTTTCACTTCAGTTCAGTTCAGTTCAATTCAGTTCAGTTCAGTACATCAAGAAAGAAGCTCTAGTAAACAGGGCCTAACTCATACTCCCTCCGTCCCAACCAAAGTGTCTTAGTTTGACTTTTCAAAGTCAAACAGAGATAACTTTGACCATTAATATCTATCCGTTTATATGCTAGATTAGTATCATGTAATATATTGTTGGATTCATAATAACATATATTTTAAAATAATGCATTTTTCAAAAATAATTTACATACTTAAGCAAAGATATTAGCAGTCAAAGTTATCTCTGTTTGACTTTGAAAAATCAAACTAAGACACTTTGGATGGGACGAATGGAGTAGTTGACTAAACTTTCAAGAATAAGTTTTAAATTCAGAACATGTTATGTAGGCTTGAAATGATTTTCCATCCTTAATCAATGATGGTTTAACCGGGATTGCCGTCGTTACTACTTTCGACCGTCTAGGGGCGGATCCAGAAATTAAAGTCGAGGGGGTCATAATATAATAAAAGTAAAACTATGACACTAATTTTAATATATTAAAAATTATAAGGATATAAAATGCAATTTTTTTAAAAAAATTAAAAATTACAAGAGTATAATATACAATTTTTAATTTTTTTTTTGGGTGGCCTGTTCCGCCCCTGCGACCGTCATTGAACTGAAATCTATATTTTTGACCGCCAAAAATTTGAAGGAATAATAATCTGTGCGGTAGATTGTGTTGCTTGTGGCCAAATCTATGATTAAATTTACCAATACATAAACCAGGTTGAGTTATGTTGGTTTTGATTTATAAATTGTTATATTTATATGCAGATGGTTGTTTGTTTTTATTGAAAGGACACAACTTTTTGTTTCTTATAATTACTGAAAAGGTATAGGGGTGTAGTTTTTTGACACATGAGATGTAGAATTACCAAATTATCATTGCTGGAAGATAAAGATAAATTAAAACCAAAGAATTCTCATTATAGTTTTGCTCTAGGATTATAATTACTGAAAAAGTATGGGGTGTAGTTTTTGGTACATGTAGTGTAGAATTACCAAATTACCCTTGATGGAAGATAAGGAGAAATTAAAACCAAAGAATTCTCATTATATTTTTGCTCCGGGATATGTCTGAAGCCTTCTTTAAAAAAAAAAATTTAATAGAATTCGGGCCCGCAACCTCTATCATCTCTGATCTCTATCCTTTTCCATTCAACCAGAATATGTTCCACCTTTACCTCAAAAAAAGAATATGTTCCACCTTCCTCACAAAATCTTCACCATTATTTAAAACTAGTGGATAAACAATACGCGCAGTGAAAGCAAAGGCGGCGATACAGAATCGGTTCCCCGGCGCCGGCGGCCTCGTCAGTTCTACGGAGGTGAATCGTCGATCTCATATTTATTTATGCAAAATTTACAATCGGAAATATGATAGTTATGTTGGGAATATTATCAAGCTTGTCTTGATCTATGAGTTTGTTCTATAGGAGCCTTCATCAGAGGCTTTCCATGGCGACGGCATCCTCCCTTATTTCCCGAATTGATTTTGTCTTGGGCAGTCTGGCCAGAGTTTCCCTTTACAGGAATCCCCAGACGCCTCATGAAATGAGGAGAGCCTTAAGGAATCTAAACTTGCTTCTCATTTGTCTGAGAAACACCGGCAACGATGATATCTCCGATTTGATGCGTTCTCTGTTTTCAAGGATTGAAGATGAGGTCAGCAGAATTCCAACCGAAAAGAATAATCCCTTTGAACTGTCTAGAATGAGAGTTGATGAGATATACTGTTTAGTCAAGGAGGTGAGTGATGAAATGGATACCGATACTGTGTCACATTGTCTTACGTTGGATGATGCGATTGAGGTCGCTGGTTCCGTTCCGCTCAATGCACATGATCTCTGGGAAGTGCAGGATGAGTTATATTTTACCGGGAATCCAAAAACAGCGAATTTACAAGGTTTAATTGATGAATTTGAAGTACAGATGAGATTTTTGAGAGATTTTCTACTCTTTGCCAAGCGAACCGTTTTTGAAGACCAGCAAATAATGCAGAGTTTGCTGATTGATATTCGTCGTTTTGTCCTGGATGCAGCACGCAATGGAATATTTCGTTCTAGTGATGCAGATTGGGTTGAAGAAGTAAAATCAAAGTGTCCTAGGGTGGATCCCCAAGTTTTCCAGGCTTGCACTCAAACTCTATTGAGTATCACTACATTGGATGATGTTGATGATGATGTGCTGAAGGATTTCCTGAGCTCTCTCATATCACTTCTTTGGCATGTCCTTCGATTTCGCCACCACCACCCTCTCCATTCAGATTCCCTTAAATCCTTGTACGAATGCCTAAGGCTCTCCAGGTTCAATGGTGACTTTAAGGATCATATAGGAGTTCTGATACGTGATGCCGGTATCATTATCTACTCAGTTTACCTTTCAGGTGTTGATTCATCCTTTCTCTCAGATGTGCTACAGAGATTTGATGTTCTTCAAGCACAATTGCCTCTAGAACCCAACATTTCAAATGCAAATGCTTTGGAGGATATTTCCGATGCCGTGCCAAGTCATCAAACAAGTAGTACTCCTCCAGATGCTGGCTTTCAAGATGATGAGATGACTTCGATTTTGGATCGGCTGACCGGAGGATCAAAGCAATTGCGTTTAGTACCGATATCTGGAATGGCGGGTATAGGCAAGACTACTTTTGCTTTAAAGGTATACAATCAATCCTCAGTCATATACCGTTTTCAGGTTCGTGCTTGGTGTACCATCTCTCAAATTTTTGACAAGAAAAAAGTGTTGATTCAACTCTTGAATCAAATTCAGCCTGGAAACTATTCGAACATGTCTGAAGACGATTTAGCAAACAAACTTCGTCAGAGTTTGAAAGGAAGGAGGTACCTAATCTTGCTTGATGACGTGTGGACCTCTGAAGTGTGGGAGAGCTTAAGTCCATCATTCCCGGATGATGGAACTGAAAGCAGAGTTGTTTTGACCAGTCGACTTCATACCATCATTCCTCACATGCATCCTGATGAGCAACCTCACTTTCTTCGTCTAAGAAATGAGAATGAGTGTTTGGAAATAATAGAACTGAAACTAGGAGTGAGAGCTGAACTCGAGACATTTGCAAAACTTTGCAGGGGGTTGCCGCTTACGGCTGTCCTTATAGCTGGACTACTAGGTACTACAGCGCAACAAGGTTGGGAGGGCATTCGGGATCATTTGAATTCGGGTGGCATATCTCGCATGGAACAATGCAAGATTGCATTGGAGTTGAGTTACGAAAATTTATCACATGAATTGAAACTTTGTTTCTTATATTTTGGAGTTTTCCCAGAAGATGAAGAGATATATGCTCGGAAGTTGATTTTATTATGGATGGCAGAGGGATTTGTGGCCCAAACGGCTGACTTGTTGAAGAAGAGGGCCGAAGATGTTGCTCGGGTGTACTTGGACAAGTTGATTCAAAGAAATTTAGTCATGATTGCCAAAGAAAGATCCATGGGAGGTGTCAAAACTTGCAAGATTCACGATTTACTGCATGATTTCTGTTTGATAAAAGGGAAGCAAGAAAACCTCTTCCATGTCCTTGGACATGATGCGATTTCAGATTTTAATGAGCCGAGTAGCTTGGAGAGGCTGTCCATCCACACTGGTGCCCCTCATTTGAAGGAGTCAATGTTATTTTGCCCTCGAGCACAATCCATGTTGTTCTTCCACAATACAGGTAATCTAAGTAACTTGTACTTGATTGATATGTTATTCATCATTCAGATCTATAAGCTTCTTAGAGTGTTGGATATTGAGTTGATTCGGTTTGTTACTGAGATTCCAAGTGAAATTGCACTCCTTACTCAGCTGACACACTTATCTATTTGTTGCCGTGTGCCCGTCATTCCAGAATCCATCGGTAACCTCTCAAACTTGGAAACATTGATAATACGATTTTTTCATAGAATCGATCCTGTTCCATTACCACACACTATCTGGTGCCTCCAAAAACTGAAGTATCTTAGTATTACTTTGGAGTACGGCTTATTTCCTGCTTTCCATTTGCGGATTGAAAATATTGAAAGCTACCCTAGTTTGTTGAAGTTGGAAGTCATTATTGGAATTGTATTCGATTTTGATGGAAGCATGGAAAAGCAAATGAGGAAATTCCCAAACATTCGTAGGCTGAAAGGTAATATCGTGCGCGGTGAGGAAAGTTCACAGGAGTTGAACAATATTGTTGCAGTTCCTGAATGTCTTAATAAACTGGAATCAATTACCCTTCATCGGCGAACTCCACTTCAACATAACTTAGATTTTGGTTATGGTGAAAGTCTAAGAAAAGTGACATTGCAGAGGTTTGTGCTGTCAAGAGAAGAGATTGCAGTGTTAGGGAAATTGCCTACCCTTGAGATTCTCAAGTTATTGGACATATCCTTCTTAGGGGGTATAATGGAGATGGAAGAAGGGGAATTCTCGAAGCTTAGAATCTTGGAGTTGAATAGTTCTATCAGTTTAGAGACGTGGATCGCTGCTGAGGAGGAGGAGCAGCTGCCATCTTTGGAGAAGTTGACATTCTCTGGTTGTACATATTTGAAAGAGATTCCTTGCTCTTGTTTAGAGAATGTTTCCACACTTGAGCAAATTGAGGTTCTTCATTGTTCTTCTGCTCTGGAAAGTTTAGCCAGGGATATCCAGGAAGTGCAAAAGGATTTTGGCAATTTGATCAGGCTACGAATTTCTTGATTCTTTTTTCAAAAAAAAAACGAAGTTGAAATGCAGACTGTGTTTGTTTTTCTTGATATTGCGTGGAATCTTATTTTGTGAATTAATTATTTACCATTGCAATTCTGGTAGAGAAGTAATTAGAGAAACTTAATGCTGATATGAGCAACCTGTTTGATCAGCTCCGCTTTAGGTGGCTGCAAGTTTTTCTACTTGATATGTGATCTGTTTAAGAACTTGTTCTAACATATTAAGCAGTGTTGTCATAACAAGATGGTTTTTCTCACTTTAACATTTTTCCTTACAAAGGAAATGCAGCATGACATTTCAAAAGGTAAACTCATAGAAATTCGAACATTGTATAGATACAAATTCTCATTTGAGACGTGCCTACAAAGACCAAGTACTATAAGGATCGTTATCGGTTGAATTTGCCATTGATGAACTTCAATCCCCCGCCGCTGTTGAATTTCAGGATGTTAGTGTCGCTAGAGTTCAACCGTCTCACACACTGACTCGAGACTGAGCTTAAATATGAATGTGTACGGAATAACAGTAATGTAGAATGATCAAGGAAATTGATTGAAAGATCAATAAAATTGAATGAAAGATCAAATGAACTGAAAGATCAAGGTAAAACAAGAATGTTCAAGGGAACTGGCTAAAAAATCAAACAAAAACGGTAAATGCTCGATCCCTTGTTCCTTGTCCCAAAACTCAATCTTTTATATAACTTCAAACTTCTGATTAGTTCAATGCCGGTACTATTACTTGCTACATTTAGAGGTGAAATTGCATGCGAAATTCCTCATATTATAGCTATAATTGCATGCAAATTTCCTCTAATTTTTTAATAAGCCCCATACAAATTGATGTGAATATAATAATTCATACACAGATAATTAAGCCCGGCCGAACGATAATGCAAACTAAAATATGACTATATTACCTTTCAGAAAAAAGACTATATTATAATGGATACACCACCGTATTAAGAAATCCGAGGCTTATACAATGTTTCCGAAAACTGAATAACATTATATTATTCGGTCTCATAGATAAGGCGTACCAAACGAGACCACACACGCAGTGCCAGGTGTACGTGTACGAGATTCGCCGTGAAATACAAGCAATACGTACAATTAATACACCGTTATACTTATACGGACACCTGTGTATGTACGTGTGTGACTGTGTGTTACCGTGTACGTACTCTCTCTATTCTATAACAACCAGAAGATCAAGCCAATTAAGGAATGTTAAAGAAAAAGACAACAACTTTAAAGCTGCAAAAATAATATAGGATGTTATTTTGCAATTATGTCATTTTTAAAAATTTCTATTATTATTTCTTTGAGAAATTTCTATTATTATTCAGTTGAGCATTTACTGTTTCTGCTTGATCTTTTAGTCAGTTTGTTTGATCTTTCAATCAATGTTCTTGAGTATTTTTGTTTTGCCTTGATTTTTCAGTTAATTTGATCTTTCATTCAATTTGCTTGATCTTTCGGTCAATTTCCTTGGTCAATTTCACCAACGACAAATTTAATCAAGGAAATCGGCGGGTTTAAAGCCCACCAACGACAAATTCAATCAATAGCAGTCTCATATAATCTTTGGTCTCATTTGAGACATTGCCCTATTCTTTCTATTCGTTATTTGATTTGAGATTTTTTCTCGATAATTATGCAAATAAATTCCAATGAAATGTTACTTCTTTCCTGAGTGGAAAATTGACATAAGTTTATATAGACATAAACTCACTCCGACCATTTATTATCATTATTTTGATACTTAAAATCTCGAATGAGTCGATAATGATATCGTTGTGTTAAAAGATTTAAGTCAAAAGTTAACTAAGAGCAGTAAGCATGCTAAACAAAAACAAAATACACAAACTAAAGATAAGTTGGAAATAATGATATTTTATTATCATTTTACAACCAAATTTATTTATCAACAAGATCAGAGACTCATCTTAAAGAACAGATGAACAGGTCATGAACTCGATCGACCGATATCCATCTATTCCTACATTTATAACTATAATATATACTCTACATCCATAACAAGATACATATGCTCATAACGAAAGGTGATTTACAGTTTTACAGATTCAAAATTCCAAACTAAAAGTTAATTACGACACAAAAATCTCACTGAAAAACATAAGGACATGAACTCTTGTTTCTCTTCTTCTTGGTTATGGCGTAGAGCTCAGAAACGGATCGAAACCTCCTCTTCCTCCTCAGAGGATACACCTCGATCTCGCCGCAGCCATCCACCACCGGATACGACGAGGCCGAAAGCCGATCGCCGTCGATATTCACCGCTGCCACCGCATATCCGCCGCTCGCTGTCGTATCTCCGACGCTCTCCTCCTCCCTGCCGCCGCCGCCTCCGGTGGTGCTGGAGTGAGAGTCGCCGCTGAGCTGGATCAAGATGCAAGCGGCGTCGAACTCCGGCGCCGCCGTCGCCGTGCAGTATTCGGCTTTATCCATGATCTCGATTTGCGTGAAAACTATTGTATTGAAATGGAAAAGATCAAGAGCGGTTTGGAAAATACGGGTTCGGGTTTTTATAGGGAAAAGTTTACCGAGGATTCACCGCCATAAGTCCTCAAACGAGGAGCACGCATGATAGCAACCGACCTTCGATTGGGAAAATATTAAAATAAGATATCTCAGCCTTAAAAATCAAAATCGGCGGGGCCCGCTGATATTATACTGATTAGTGCGTGGAAATATTTAAAACCGGGTTAAGGAATTTCCTAAGTATTTTCTTCCTCGTCTATTCCACGTAACGATAACTTCTAGAATTTTCCGAGTAGTTGATTACATGTTTCGTACAGATTTTCTGAGGATCAACTTTGTTAATTTCTAAATTCACCTTTAAAATGTTAAATGTTAAATTCTATTGTCTTTTAACGTAAAACCATATGCAGATGAATGAACGTATTAACTGGGGTGAGGATTGTATGAGAAAGATAAATGTTGATTTTTAAAATTTCAAATTCAATTTTTATATATTAAGAATGCTCATTTATTATCGATGATTTTACTTTTGTGTTTGAAATGTTTTACATACCTATTAATCATGATTATTTGATAAAACTAAATTTCAATTAAAAATTTGTCGGATGGCCGTGTGATGATCGACCGATTGCGAAGATTTGTTAAACCACGTTTATTTATAAATATGCATTACATTACACGTGGTCAGGACGGAACTGGGGGAGTTCGGGGCTGTGATTGCTCCCCAAAATTTTGGAATAGCCTATAATAATGTAGCAATTCGAAATTTAGCTTTTGAAAAATAGTATTTTGCAGTCCGATCTCGCTCCCCTAGTCCAATCTCGCTCCCCCATATATTTGTTTCTGGTTCCGTTACTGCACGTGGTTTTATACTCAAAACTCAAAAGGATACTAGAAAAATTCATTTGAATACAACCGAAAATTTCATTGACGTTTTCAATTCATGATAGAGCCCCGACTCAGTTGTTGGTGGGTTGGACTTGGACCTCTTATTTTGGAATGATTGTGTTTCAAAAGCATTTGTAACATGGTTAATTAGGCTTTAATAGTTTGGGCAATGAAGCAGAAATCAAATTTTATGAACTTGTTTTTATTTTCTTAATTATTTTCTTCATGGGTTGACACGTCAAAGCCTTTTTTGTTTTAATACAAATTGAATAATTCGACTGATTTTGATATTAAGTTCCTTTCTCAAAACTATTAAAGTCCTAATATTATATGCTATTATATTTCAAACTCTATCAAATATGAGATACTTAACATGTTTCTCAAATGCAACACATTTTATGTTTGCTCGAAGTGAAATAAACGGATCGAGTATTGAAAATATACGCAAACTTTATACTTAATACGTATTAGAGAATTTCAAACTTGTATCGTAAAACTAAATGGTACTACATCTCTGTTAGAGCTGTCGATTCGGGTCTAAAGGTCGACCTCGGGTTCGGGTCTAAAAAGGTTCGGGTCAAACGGGTCGGGTTCAAACGGGTCGGGTTCAAACGGGTCGGGTTCAAACGGGTCTAAAATATCTTTTCGGGTTTTGTCGGGTCGGGTCAGGTCGGGTTCGTGTCGGGTTGATGTCGGGTTGGGACTATTCATCGGGTCGGGTTGGGTCGGGTCGGGTCGGGTTGGTATCGGGTCAGTTTTATTTTCGTGTCGGGTTCGGGTCAAAATATTATATTTTGACAAATACTCATAACTATATTAAATTTAACAATTATTCTAACTTGTATTAACACTTCGGTTCGAAAGAAACTCTAGTTTTAAATATGAATATTAAAATGTCAATAATCACGATGTCAGTAATAAATTAAATTACCAAAAAATAAGATATCAACAAATACTCTATTTTATATTAACACCAAAATAACATGAAATGAAATAATTATTGGATTGATTTTGATATTAGAATTGGGCATATTTGTTGGGCTTACTTTTGTCTTAAAGCCCCAAACCTCAAAACTCAAAACCCACTAAACCCTAAACCCACTAAATTGATGTAATTAATCGAACTGGAAACCTGCTAACTAACAACGATAACTAAATTGAAATAAATTTACCAAAAATTAACCTTAATTTAGTTTCAATAAACACTTAAATAAATTTAGTTACTTCCAAATATTATAATTAATTAATTTATTTTTATAAATACTATGAAATAATTTATATTGAATTTTACTAATCAAATGTCAAACTTTACTTGACATTCCATATGTAACTGAGTTTTAATGCTAACACACTAACTTAATTGCATTTAACTAACCAAATGTCAAATATTACTCAACTTTATACAAAAATTAATTAAGTTCAGTTTAACTATACAACTGTTAACCATCACTTAATTTATAATAATCAAGTAACTTATATTTATTCAAAAATAGGGATCCTCTATAAATTAGTGATTAATGTTTACTTTGTTACTTTCGACAATTAATGAACTTCATTAACTGACTTTGTTTACTATGAGTTGAATAGAAATAATTAAAGGTCAAATATTACTTGACTTTTATAAACGAATGTAACTAGTATATTGTATTTAAGTAGTGAAAGATCAAATATTCCTTGATTATTTATAAATAATGGATAAATTGAGTTTAACTAGTGTTAGATCAAACTTACTTGATTTTCTAAAAACACTAACAAGTAATTAAAATTAAATAATAAAATATCAAATCTTACTTGAGTTTCTATAAACACTAGAACTAAATTGAGTTTCACTACATTCCCTTATAGTTCAATCCAATTTTATACTTGATGAGTTAAAAATTGTATCGTCGCCAGAGATTATTCAATTTAACTCAAGGCATTATGACGACATGATCTTCATAAAACAAAAATGAATTGAAATAAATATTAATATACACAATATACTGAATTGATATTTTTATACTTATATATATATATATATATCAACTCTACTAGAGAAAAAATGCTCTTGTAATAAACATATTATTTTTTACTGAACAATTGCTATAATCCACAAAATTATTCCTATAATGGACTTTGCTAATATCCAGTATTTAAGCTCAGTAATGGCATGTCTATGTTGTAATTCATTCAACAAATTGCAGTGATCATAAATATATTTATAAACATTTTTATGGAAAACAAATTGCAGTGATCATAAACATTTTTACACCAATTCTATTACTACTGCTAGTTCATTAACTTAATTTTAGAGTTTGGGTCATTTCCGGGTTTGTGTCAAATCGGGTTCGGGTCACTTTCGGGTTCGGGTCATTCTCGGGTTCGTGTCGGGTTCGTGTCGGGTTAAAATTTATTCGGGTTCGTGTCGGGTTCGTGTCGGGTCAAATTTGACCTAATATTCTCGAGTTTTAATCGGGTCAAAAGGTCATTCGTGTCGGGTCAGTCGGGTCGGGTTTTTCGTGTTCGGGTCTGAATTGACAGCTCTAATCTCTGTTAATCATATATGTACTGATCAACTACCAATATGGACTACATTTTGGACACGTTGTTCGTGAATCTTGTCATACAATCTGAATGGTTAATTGGGTGCTTAATTATTAGTCTGATGCATCATGGATGAATTTGTGCATATCGTTGGTGTTTTCAGTTCATTCTTATCGTTTGATTAGTTATATATTATTCATTCAGACTGATGTTTATATTATACTTATACAGACGGTTTTAATCTACAGTAATTAATCTGGTAATATATACAGTACGTACGTATCTCCCTAATGAATGTTCACGAAACTACTCATATATACAGTTTGAAGTAACTTGATTCCAAGAAGATTCCAGAACTCACCCGAACCTCTCTCTAATGCACTTATACATTCACCACATCCTCGGATTTCACACTCTAATTAACAACAATTTACCCAGGCGAGATCCGAATCCTAAAAGTTAAGTCGGCGACTCGGCGTGAACGGATTTAAAGACTGCGGAAATTTATATATTGAGATTATCAAACTGCAATCAAACTGGAAAAACACCAAACTAAAACTTAGATTATTCGATATCATTCGACATCTGGACGGATCATAAAACAAAACCCAACATTGAAATTCAAAGGCAAGCCTAGCTTGAGCACAAATTAAGGATCTTATTATCTTAATCTAAAGAAGATCAGTTTCATCGAACCACTCGAAAACATCTGTTCTTCTTACCAGCAGCAGGCCCTCCTCGTCGTTTCTTGGACAGCATCGGAGCGGTCTTCGAATAAATGTCGGCGAGGGACCGGAACCTCCGATTCTTTGGCGGGAAATCTTGATCGTCGAGGTTGCCGTCCTCAACTGTCATGCGGCCGGACCCTATTTCCTGGCTCTGATGATGATGATTCCCCACGCTGTTGGCTTCGGACGACCTGACGTTGTTGTCGTCGGAGGAGTCTTCACCGCCGCTGAGGTGGATGAGCTGGAGGGCGGCGTCGACTTCGGGGCCGGAAGGCATCTGGGTTTTGGCGGGTTTCCTTGATTTCGTCATTGAAATTTTGCAGGGAAATTTTGGGAGGGATAAACGGGGTTCGTGTGCGGGAGATGGCTTAAATTGGGGTTGTTTTGTGTGAATGAGGGGACGCCCCAATTGCTTTCCTTTTATATTCCTAAACTAAAACCCAATATCAATAGGATTTGGAGTTTTGGAATAATTAGAGGATATAATTTTTAAATGTAATTATTAAAAGAAATCAAACCTCAAATACAAAACAGTCTTATTTGAGTCTTATTTAAGGTTCTGTTCTCTTCACGGTATTTGAACTTATCTGAACTTAAAAATGGTTTTTTTGAACTAATTTTTTTTTATCTGAACTTAAAAAACTTTATCTGAACTCATCTGAACTTAAAAAACTTTATCTGAACTCATATGAACTGAACTCATTTGTACTTAAAAATTTTAGCTGAACTCATTTGAACTTAAAAATTGAGTTGAATTCAAATATATAGATAAATTGAACCGAACTAAATTGAAACTAACTAAAATATATGATCATTTCCAATATATTTGAAATTTATTAATCTAAATATAACATAATACATTTAATATTAAAGTATACTGAACTGAGTTTCAATGATGTAGATAAACTGAATTGAATTGAATTGAAATATAAATATGAACAATTCCAATCTATTTGAAATTTATTAATCTTAATGTAGCATAATACATTTAATATGAAAATATGTAGAACAAAGTTGAACTGGAATATATAGATCAACTGAACTGAAATGAAATAAATATGACATTTGAAATTTAATAATTTGAGTATAACTTAGAGTTTGATAAAGTTTATTTCTTGTTGAACTGAACTGAACTGGATTGAATTGAACTGAAGTGAAAATTAATGTACTGAAAAAAGAACCAGGATGCCTGAATTTCATCAAATTAAATTTCACTGAACTGAACTGAATCGAAGTAAAAATTAATGAGTTGAAAAGAACGGTATGAATAAATTAACCTTAATTCATTGCATCAAATTATATTGTTGTTGAACTAAACTGATCTGAACTGAACTGAAGTGAAACTAATGTTTTGAAAAAAAAAAGAATTGGTATGACTAAATTAATCTAAATTTCATCAAATCATATTGAAACTGAACAAAACTGATTGGAATTGAACTGAACTGATATGAATAATTAATCTCAAAAGAAGAGGGTCTACGACTACGACGCATGATAGTAAAATTATAAAATATTTTTAGTATTATTTAAAATATTTTAATACACAATATTGAACAGAACATAACTAAATTGACATGAAAAAATATAAAAATATTGAACTGATTTAATCTGAAATGAATTAAAATACAAATAATTTTAATAGAACTTAACTTATCTGAAAAATAAATAAGTTTACTGAAGTGAAAAAAGATTATCTGAACTCATCTGAACTTAAAAACTTTATCTGAACTAAAAAAAAATTATCTGAACTAAAAAAAAATTATCTGAACTAAAAAAAGTTTATCTGAACTAAAAAATATTTAAGTTATCTCTAGAGAACAGGGTTTAAGTAGAGTGTATAACCTAGCATATTTCTTTTCCAAAAGTTTTGGTGTAAAATAATAGACTAGGTGCTTTGACATGGCAGGGGTAAAACCGTCTTTTTCTAAAATAAAAATCATAACAAAAATTGTAGAGGACTTCTTTGTCCTTTCTCGATGAAATAATTTACCCCCAATTTTAAATGAAACTACGCCGCCTCTGTATCTTCTCAAAATCGCAGTACCAAAATTTATCCCAAAATTTCGACCATAATCCCCCAAATTCACTAGATTCTATTTCATCGATTAGGTGCTTTGGGAGGCAATTACATGGCGTCGGAGACGATTTAGTGTTGTTGCCGCCGACAACGTATAAATTAAAGCGGCAATCCCTTTCCCTTTTTCTCTATCGACACCGCTTTGAATGCTCTTTAATGGTGGCTTTGATTTGAATGAATCAAATTTGAATCTTTTGTTTAATGGGATTTGCGAATTACGCATATGGAGGGTTTATGCCAGAAAATGAGTGCTGAGAACTTGCCTTTTATTTTTGGGTTTTGATTAATTACTTCAATTAAACATAAATGTATGTGTTGTATATATGGGTTAGGGACGAATGGAGATGGTGTTTGGTTGATGCCTCTGTAGGGTGTTTCTGATGCTTTTTCCGCTCCTTCGGCGCGGCGGCGGCAGCGGAGGAAGTGGCGGAGCATGTTGGATGCAGTTTGGTACACACTGGTGTTTGTCGTGGAGATTTTACTTAGAAGACGGTCGTCAGCGGATGAGATGAGGTGGAGCTCTGGCCGAGAAAACTGGCGACGGTGATGTCGGGTTGTGAAGAAATCGAAACCTGGGGCGGTAAGTCATTCATTAGTTCTGGCTGGTGCGCTATTTGGAGAAGATAAAGAGATAGATGAGTAAATTACTTCATCGGGAAAAAGGACAAAAAAGCCCTTCACGATTTGTTTTGATTTTTTATTTTAGAAAAAGACAATTTTACCCCTGCAATGTGGCATTGACTAACGGCTGACTTAACGGTTCTGTTAATGGGGCCAAAAATCCTTACATTTTGAATGTAAGGGCCAAAAGACTATAGTTTTTAAAGGTGGGGCCAAAAATCCCTAAGTGGACCAAAGTAAGGACCAATTGGTACTATTTAGTCAAATAATATTAAAAGTTTGACGTCATGGAGAAAGATTCACGAATCTACTCAGTATTGACATTTTTACCAAATATTCATCTCTTCTTCCCCAATTCACAAATCCTCCCATGTTTTCTAGTCCAAAATCATTTTCCAATGTTCTTCCGCCGATCAGGAGTCAAAGCATCACACAACAATCGATCGCCTCCACAAACCTCTGAGTGTGATCATGGCAAAGGTTGATCAGTGATCGATCTCCTCCTATCTCTGATCGTCAATTCAAAGATCGTAATAACATGTAACTACTTGCGCACCAATTCAGCCATTGATATCGATGTGTAATAACCTACAACTACTTATGGCTAAATGAGTTAGAACGAGCATGACACGTATATAACTTATCCCCTCTCTAACTCTCTCTCTCTCTCTCTAAGATCATGAATTTTAAGTTGGCCGGGTTTGAGGTTGTGTCATCTTATGAATGATACACTTATCATTGGAAACCAATTGAAGCCATAGAGGTCTGAAAACATTAACCCAAATTAATAGTTCTGGTTACAAGCCTTTAAATGGAGTTAGAACATTGGTTTATTGACCATCTGAGTATTCCCTTGTGAGACATGGAGGATATGACAAAATACGAAGGAAGGCAAAGATTGACATGCAATGAGGTTCCAAGCCGCTGCTAAATCAATTTTCACTACTCTTAGGTAGCATTTCCATGAAACTTGGTGGTTCTGATCAAGTACAATATCCATGCACTCTCCATAGCTAATTTGTCAAGCTCTAGGAACTTATAAGCGTCACAAGCCATGGAATACCTCATTTTCTTGATGGAAACACTAAAATTAGGGGGTTGCTCCATGCAGGTCCATTTTTCTCTTGCATGTCCGTATTTTTACCATAATACCCCTAATATTGTTAAGACAAAAAATGGGTTTGAAATCATAGGATTCTATCAGGGGCATTATGGTAAAAATACGGACATGCAAGAGAAAAATGGACCTGAATGGAGAAATTGCTTAAAATTATAGACATCGGCTTCAGTACCATATCGTTTCTTCATGATTCTTACTTCAGATCCAGAAACTTGGTTTCTCTATTGTTTGAACAAATGAAGCCAATTTTACCATTTGAACCACACAATAATATGACCTTAGGTACCTCTATAGCATGCAAGTAACTAAGACCCATGCATGCCTGATTATATAATATCTGTCTTAGACTTGGTTGCAGTATTCTGTCACTAGGTAAATCGTACAGAGTTAGTGCAATCTCCTAAGTATTTGATGAAATGTGGGCTCAAGAATCATTCTCGTGATGTCCACTTGGAATTTCACAATGAGTTTTGCAGAAACAACCATAACTCGGTAGCTTTGTTTGAGAACACTTTTACAAGGATGTTGGAGCTCTAATAAGTCTCGCAACACCATTCTTCAATCAAATAGTCTATAAAGGTCATGATATCATATGATTCACATAGCTTTGTGTGTAATATTTTTGTCTTATTTTTAGGAACTAAATCATATTATGGCTCTCGAGAATCAAATGTTTAGTATAAATTTCTTAATTTCTCCCATCATATATAAGAAAATTTGTAACTGATACCCGACAAAGACATGTACTATATAATATATCACATACGTGTGACAAATTTAAGATATGCATTTATATTATCAATTAACGTAATACGTAAAATTAATTACTGTACAATTTGGGTCCGTGTATACCATTTACGTGTAACGTGCTCACACGGCCTTACGCTAGATTTTTTTTTTTTGACAATAATAGAACCTTCATTACTTTAAGAAACATTACATATGGCAGCAGGCCCGGCTCACCTTGAGGCCACTGAGTCAGAGACCCCCAAATTTTTGGGTAATTTTGGGGCCTCATTTTTTAAAATTACTTTTTATTATATAATTTTGGGTCCTTTTTTTAAAAACATTGTCTTTGTTATATGATAAAAATCGAGATCTAAAATGATAAATATACTCATTCTTAATTTTTATGGTATTAAACCATTAAAAACAATAAAGATTCTAAAAAAAATATTAAAATAACTGAAATAATTATTATAATTTTTATTTTATTAAAAATATTATCAAATTATTGTCCTTATAATGTATGTATGGCCTTATTTATTTTTTCTTGTCTTAGGCCCCCAAAACTCCGGGAACAGCACTGTATGACAGTATTTACATTTAAGATCATTCACTAATTTATGCTCATAACCTATTACATGCCTATCTACTTTGAAGAATAACACTAACGAAATTTATAACTTGCACGCTAGAACTTGCACTTGAAGACTTCATAGTTCATATAGTATATTAGGAGAACCAAGGAAATTATAAAATAACAAATATCATGCATTCTGCATTGTAGTTCATAGAAATATGCATGGTTACGGTGAATTTATATATTTATTTAGTTAATCTATTTATTTGTTACAGTACTTTTTTCTAAGAGAACTATTCAGAAAATGTGGTAGAAAATAAACTAATTAGTTATTAAAATAAAGTAATTTTTATGTACAATTTAGATAAACCAAGAAAATGAAAGAAATGGAAAGTTATTACAGTAGTCTAGATTTTTTTTAACGGCCTCATCACTAAGTCTTCAACGGCTTTGTTTTGGCATAAAGCTCTGAAATGGATCGAACTTTACTCTTCCTTCTCCGACGACTCGCCTCAATTTCTCCGCAACCGTCACTATCGGTTTCCACATTTGATGAGGCCGAGAGCCGGACAGAGTCCATGTTCCGATCATGAGCCGCCGCCATCTCCGCCATAGCGCCTCCACCAGCACCAGTATCTCCGACGCTCTCTTCACCGGTATCAACGCTTTCTTCTCGACCACCGCCGATGCTTCCGGCAGTGGCAGCGTCGGTAGTGGTACTGTTGGCACGAGAGTCACCGCTGAGCTGAATCAAGATGCAGGCGGCGTTTAACTCTGGCTGCTCAGTCGTTATCCAGTTGCTCATCGCCGACGAGAGTATTTCAGATTCTAGTTCTTGCATGATTTGATTATTTGATACGTGATCGGAATTTGTATGAGAAGATCAGGAGAACTTTGGACAATATATATAGTGGTTGGGGGTTTTTATAGGGAAAGGTCACCGCCACAAGTCCTTAACCGACTTATTATAAAAAAATATAAAATTTCACAAATCAAGTCGCGGGACCCAACCGATCAATAATATTTTTGCATCCGGTAGTGATAACTTCTAGAATTTTCCAAACTGATATTTTCTTAATATGCACATAGCTACTATTTTTTGTGTTACTTTCCAAACCTTTTCTTGTTTTATATGACAGTTTTGATGGAACAAGTTACTGACATAGTGATAGTGTAACAGCATGATAAATGAAGCTTTTTCTGTAAATCAGTTCAGTTCAGTTCAATTCAGTTTAGTGAAAATGTATTCAATACATTAATTTTCAGTTCAATAAATAAAAAATAACTCTTACTATATTAGATAGACATATATTATAAAAACCGTTATTTTAAATTTGCGTATTCTTGTACAGAACCAAATGAAATAAAATAAACAAAGTTTTATTACCAAACAAACCATAATCTAGCTCTTGGGTGGTTTACAAGTTACAACATTGAACTCCCACGAAGAACTCCTCCATTGTAGTTCTGATTCTAAGCTATACATTTCTACGAGTATAATATACTGTGTTTGTCACTTGATTTAGAAGTGACTTTTAATGCTCTTGGCTTATCTTTCATGCTGTGCACTTTCGCCTCCTTTTGCCACAAATTCAAGCAGGCTTTGAAAAACTGTGTATTGCCATCCAAATGCATCCAAAGCATGGACATCAAGAAGCAACCTCTGTTTCAAATTCAACATTGATCATTAATTTGGCTGAGATCGTTGAACCCTACGGAAACTAAACAATTTAGAATCAAGCCTGTTACAGAAAAATGAATTAACAATTGCAAAACACGATACTAACCTCCAAAACAGTTTTGGTTGGATGACTGATGTCGTTCTCCTCATTTGGGACTGTCATCTCGGTCCTTTCGATTCTTCCAATTGATGACTGAAAATTAGGAACAAATGACAACTTCTTCATGAGATGAAAACAAACCAATCCTGGGAAGCTAAGCATTCACAGCCAATGTTCAAATACTGTACTGTAGTAAACAAGGGAGAACAGAAAACAGCTACTATTCACAGCATCTTTCAAGAAATTGACAAATTAGCATTTGCACAAGATATGAACTTCTTTCAGCCCATCAAGTACATAACTTATTCCACATACAAACAGGTAGACTAGCCAGAACATTGAACAAAAATGCTGAAACTAATGATAAACAAATGTAAAAATCATCTTGCACAATACTTGGTGCTCGTGTTAAAATATTCACAATTTTAATTTTAACCAGATTCCCAGACACGAGGTATAAATAAAATGAATCACATTTCATCTGCAGACCAAACAGGTGATGACAAGCAACACATACTAAATTAGCTAGGGTATTAATTGTATAAGGAAACCACTTCCATAGAAAATAGTAATTTAGAGATTCGTCACATAGATATATTCACACAGGTAAGAAAGTGACACAAGCACTTCCATTTATCATGGATACCATATATTCAAGGGCAGATTGGAAACCATATCAAGGAAACCAGGAAGCTGGTCTCAAATTCAACCCTTTCTATAAGTTGTATGTTAATTACACAGCAAAAACATATTTTCATATCCCATATCAGAGAAAACCACAAGAGAAAGTTCCTCACCTTGCTTGTATAAAACTAAGAATGTCGGTCCATCATTCTCAAGAGTGGAGAATGGTGGAGGATGGATTGTAGCCAGCCATCCCATCCAGAGTGGATCTTATCAAGATCAAAGAATGATGAAGAATTAAATCAACCGAAGAGTCCTCAGTGAAAGGTGGGTAAACGTTGTACAGTTTCAATCACACGGCCACTGGAATAACCATCTTGTCATTGATAGGCTCAGGCCTCTTGCGAGATGACAAGCCTGATTTAATTCCTTTGGATACAGCTCTCTTTATCCTGTAAGCTTCATTTGCCATTCCAGATTTCAATAGGCAAGATATTAAAGAGTTAATGGTAATTTCATCCGGAGTACAACCAATAACTGACATCTTGTTGAAGATACTGATTGCCTCACTCATTCGCCCTTTCATACAATGTCCTACAATGAGAATCGTAAAAGTATATTTATCTGGACTGCACTTTTTTGCCTCCATTTCTGCAACAATAGCATTAGCTTCATCAACATTCCCAGCTTTACAAAAACCATCAATCACAGGGTTGTAGATAAATGCTTTAGGTACTATATCATCTCTCCACAGTAACTCTTTCAGAAGATCACGAGCCTCATTTATTCTGTTCTCCCTACATAGAGCGCAAATGAGAACAGAGAAAGTATAAACATTGGGGAACAGTTTTCTGGAAACCATCTCATCCTTCAGCTTCAAGCCCTGGTCTAACTCGCCCGCCAAACAATGTCCACTAATGAGAGACGTAAAAGTAACTACATCAGGAAAACAATTAAGAGAAGCCATCTGACCCACCATCTTCCATGCTGAATTCATGTCTCTAGACTTACCAAATCCATCAATAAGAGTATTTAAAGTTATCAAATTCGGTCTGATCCCATAATAAACCATTTCATCCAAGAATCCAGCTGCCTCCTTCATCTTTTTCAGCTTACACAGGACTGAAATAATTGAGGTATAGGTAACGACATCGGGCAAAACCCCAACTCGAGATTGCATTTCCCTCAACAGCTCTACAGCTCTCTCCATATTACCCATCATGCACAGCCCCTTGATGAGACAATTGTACGTTATCCTATCGGGTGAACATCCACACCTTCCCATGTTATTAAAAAGCTCAAATGCCTTACTATCATTTCCTTTCCGGCACAATCCATCAATAACAATGTTAAAGCTACAAGTATCAGGACAAAATCCACTCAACCCTAAAATGTGATCTCGAAAAAACCTAACTGCATCATCTACTCTATGCTGCCTCACTAACGCACTCAACAAAACATTATGTACAGAAGAACCAAGGACCATCTCTTTTTCTTTGCTTAACTGAGCAAGCGAAACCAAAATCTCCTCAGCCATGCAAAACTTCCCCGCATTCGCAAAGCAACAAACTAAATACTCAAGAACAGGCCTTTCGGGTAAAAAACCATCACTACTCATACAGTCTATCAATAGTCTAGCTGCATCAAGAAGTCCCATCTGACAAAGTGACCTCAGGAGCAAATTATAAGTAGGACCCGAATGAATGAATCTCAAATTGACCCTAGTGAACTGGAAAAACTCAAAAGCTAATCTGGGGTTCTTTAGATTATAGTTCAAGTGATGAATGACAAATAAAGCAATGGTGGGATTCAAATGCCTGCTGAAATAATCCGAATTAAAAACAGCCAAATCGTCAGACTTACGAACAGATATGGTGCATACTACTTTGACGAACCAGAGGGTTTCGGCTCTGTGAGAATCTGTGGGTTCTGGAGCGTGAAAGTAACGCGCAATGCATTTGGAGGCGATCTTTCTGGATGCCCTTGGGATCCAACAGGGCATTATTCCCACCGAATCGCAGGCGACGGGGCTCTTGCGGCTCGATACTGTATGCAGTTGAAGAAAAAATCTGGGTTTGTTTAGGCCATTACTGCCTCTTCAATTGGGGATGAACAGGGGTTTAGGGTTTAAGGGGATGGATGCCGGAATATGGTCGGAGAAGGAACCGGAGAAATGGGGAGTGCTATGTTAGGGCTGTGGGGCGAGACGTCCGGCGGCATATGATTTCATTGGCTGTTGCCGATACGTCGACGACTCTGGCTCTAACTTTCACTAAACCCCAGATTTCTTAAACTTTCTGTGTATTTTCTGTAATTTTTTCCCCTATAATACCTCAGGCACAATCTCTCATATGACAACAGGCTAAAAATGTTAAGCAATTAACAATTTATTTACTTTTTAAACAAGTTTTTTTTGTTTTGTTTTTACTTTTTATACAAGTTGAACAACTGAACATGAACAAATGCAACTTAAATTATGCTCTATTTGTTAGATCTTATTCTTTGATGAACTAAATTGAATTGTACTGAACTGAAATGAATTTAAATATATTATACTGAACTTAACTAAAATAATTTTAAAGTTTATTATATATCATTGTAATCTATAGTAAAAAAGTAAAATTATTGAACTGGGAAAAATATATATTTATCTAGATTGAAATTTTTTAAATATACTGAACTGAACTAAAAAAATATAAATATATTGACTTGAACTAAACTAAACTAAATTAATATACAGAAAAATTGTATCAAACAGTACCTTAATAACCATTAAGGGGACATAATCAACGCCAAAATAAATGACTGCTAACATTTAGTTTGACTCACATGAAACTTTTCCTATCTTTAGTAGTAACCAATATTTTTAATTAATATTATTTTAAATATTTAAACTTATACTAAAATTTTGGGTAAAGGTGCAAGTTTGCCCTGAACTTTTTATTAGATTAAAATCATCTTTCTATTTTTCTTCCATGTACAAGTATGCTCTTGAACTTTTGCTTAAAGTGCAATTTTATCCTTCGACATTTTATATACTCAAAATTACCCTTCATTAACCGTAACATGAAACCTATTTCACTAGTCTTTTTTAACTGAATTAAGTCCAGTTTCGGTGAGGGACTTTTTTCCTTATTTATGCAAGTTAAAATGTTTATAAAAATTGAATGAAAGGTAAAAAGATTCATGAATGAATTCAATAGAAAAAATTATACTATTTAAATGGAAAGAAAATGAGAAAATAATTTTAAGGAAGGGATTACTATGTAAATTCACCAAATACGTAAACTCCTGACGTCTAAAAAATCCGGCCAAAGGAAACAAAACTCCGCCAACAGCGCTGCAACACTCTCTTCACTCTGTATCCGGGCTTTTCAACACTTTCACAAGGCTGGTCAATTGAAGCTCGTTTGTTGCAGCGGCGGCGGAGGCGCCGGCTCATCTGTTCCAGCGCCACCACACGGCCAACAGTCTTACTTTCTTAGGACTGACAATGGCGGTGGACAAAAACAAGCTGGAAGAAGAAGCCTGTATCCACCGCTTCTACAAAATTGTGCTAAGTTGGGATTATGCCCGCCTTCTCAAAGAATCACAAGTAATCAAAATAACCCTTTAACTAAATCGTTTTTCCCCTATGATAATATTGCTCAATGCCTTCATCAAATTTACTAGAAGCGGAAGGGTAAGAATGCTGGTGATGGCCTCAAATTGAAGGAGGTGAAGAACACGTATAAGGATGTGGAGGACTACATGTGCACGTTTGAGCCTCTTCTTTTTGAAGAGGCTAAAGCTCAGATTGTCCAGGGCAAAGATGAGGAAGAGGGTATTTTCCCCCCTACTTTTTGCTCATAAAGTTTCTGTTTTTGTCACTTGGATTATTGTTTATTTTGGTTGTTGCATATTTTTTCCTGAGTTTTATTAAATGCTTAAGAAATTAGCCGATATTAGAATGTTTTGATGATGCATGGACAATTAGATTTTGAAATAACTAGGCAAGACATTAGAAAAATGTTTTTTTTGTTCAAACAGGATGGTAGGACATGATGCATATAACTGATCTATGTAGTCAGATAAAGGCTTAGTTATTGTCCGGTTAGTGATGCACATGGGAGCTTTCTACTTATTCAGATTCTGGATGTCTTTATTTTTTGGAATTATATAGCTAACAGGTGTGCAATTTACAGTAAATGAATGGATGAAAGGACTGACTACAGAATGTAATGAAGTCAATGGGTTTTGGCTACCGTTGGTCGCATGTCAAGAGGCTGGATCCATTTCCCAGCATGACTTGTTACTGCTGTCAAGCAAACAGGTTTTGTTATTTAATTTGTGCAGTGTGCGTTCTCAAATGTTTATCTAGTCTCTGGGAATGTGTTGTTGTGAATGAAACAAAAGGACTTGTGACCCTGTTTATAACTAAGTTGTTTGAAATCTTCTTTGTTCCGCAGTTTGGGGAGGGTAAGAGTTTTCCAACTGCATATGCATTTGCTCTGGTTGAGCAACGTCAACCAGGTAGCATAAGACTCAGGATGAATTTAAGTGGAGAAATACAAGGATTGAACACAGATGATGTCCGGTCTTGCCCAAGATTGCTTAAAATGCAATCTCTGGTCGTTCCAAAGACTGAATTTTTGTATATCATGAAGGTTACCTCCAACTACTGAATTTTTCATTTTGACCAGGATGATGTTTATCTGCCATATTATAAATAACTTGTTAAACGCCTAACCTGTTTATGCTAAACATAGTATGAAACCTCCAATATTTTTGATGGTGAGGTAAGTTGCGAAGCTCGTTTCTACCTTAATATGATAGAAAATATGATAGGAAGGCGTATTAGTTTTTAGTATTAAACTTTCATAGCCACGTGATTATAAGAACTACCTTAATATGGTTTTGTGGCTCAGTGCTCTATCTTTCTCTTAGAAAATGGGACATTGTTCTGAAGACATAAGTTTGTGACATACAATTCTCCAATTATTCCTGAAATTTATGCCTTTTGTTTTTAACCAGTTTTTGAGCCACTCAGATATCAATGCCGTTATTTTATATGCAGATCAGCAGTTTGTCTACCATTGTTCGTGAATATGTTGCTCTGAGGTCAGTTAGCACTCTTCCATTCAGAGACTTGATACTAACAGCAGCTGAAAGCAGTGATGCTGCTGAAGATCGTGCCTGGAAAATATCGAAACCTCTTAAGGAGTTTATTGAGAGCAATCACAACATTTCACAAATTGAAGCCATAAATGTGAGTTTCTCTTGGTCCATGCCAGTTCCTTTTAGTTCGTCTATTACTTATGCAAGCCTTGGTGCAAGATAGGATTTTTATTGACATTTTTAAGAGTTTGAGTCCATAAAAAACTTCACACCCTTGTAAAACTCGTTTGGTCGCTGTACCCGGCCTTCCTGTGCTTGCATTATACTTTAACAACTTGATTTAATGCTTCTTTACTCTTGATTGCGTTTTCCATTTTACTGCAGGCTGGGCTTTCACGTAGGAAATTTGTTCTGATACAGGTATGTATAATTGTCTCTGCATTTGAAGTTCTAGATGACAACTGCATGCTACCTTTAATTCCCTTGGTTTTGATGATTCTAGCATTTGCGATACTTTTCTTTTTTTGGATTAGAAGGGGGATTGTTCTGTCATAATTATTTTGGCTCTAAGCACCTCACCTTTCTTAGGGTCCTCCAGGAACTGGAAAAACACAGACAATTCTTGGTCTTCTTAGTGCCATTCTACATGCCACTCCTGCTAGAATGCACACTGACAGGTGTGCTTATCGTTTGATCAAGTTCTTGGTTTGCTTCAATTAAAGTATTACCTATGCTTTTCCAGAGGAAAATAAATTCTGCTAACATTTACAAATTTTGTTTTCTCTACCTTTACAGAGGAAAACTTGTGGAGATTAAGCATGGTCCGGACCTTACAGCTGAAACCAAGTATGCACTTGTTGTTTGTAAAAGTACCTTCTGGATATCTTTTATTGGTCTTCACTACCTGAACCATTACTCTTTTCCACTTTGCATGGGGACGAAGTATGCTATAGTAATAAATGTTTTTCCCAGTTATTCACTCTGATATTAAACAATATCAATTCTTCTCATTTGGGAAAGTAGTTTCTCCTGGGCTTTGGTTGTTGTAGTGCTCTCTCCCTTTATATGAAAATTCATTATTTCAGTACACCATGAGATTGAAGTACTTTGTTGCAGATATAGTCACTGGGCAAAAGCTTCTCCATGGCTTGCTAGTATCAATCCAAGGGATGTGTTGATGCCTTTGGATGGTGATGATGGCTTTTTCCCTAAAACGGGCAATGAGCTGGTACAGCCGGCTTTTCTTCTTCTTTTTCTTCTGGTACTGTTTACAAGAAAGGGACCATATATGACTTAGCTTCTATTATGCAGAAACCAGAACATGTTAATGCCAATCGTAAGTATCGTGTTCGTGTACTGGTATGTGCTCCATCAAATTCTGCCCTCGATGAAATTGTCTTAAGACTTCTAAACACTGGTTAGTTTCCATTCATTTTTTTTTCTTTGGTAGTTTCACTATGATGTTTAATTACCTAAATATTAGAATATATATTATAGTGCTACGTCTAGTTCAAGTATTCTTGACCTGCTCCGATAGTCAATTGTGTTGCCTTGTTGGTATGCTCAAGTAACGCTCTAGTTATCGGCATATTTTCTGCTTGAAGTGAATGTGAGATCTCTTTCTGTAGTCCAGAAATTTACAAATAGCATGGCTTTTCAAAAACAATATATAATCTCTCTTCTGGTAAGTGAGAAGGCAGAAAGTAAAACTTAATATAGAGATGGGAACTCAGAGATCTTAATTAAGATAGTTCTCAGCATAGCCCAGGTGCTGGTGGGGAAAACAAAACAAACTCAAGGTAGTTCCACCAAGGGACCATAAGAGGGAGGACGGATGTTAGATCAAATGCAATTGGAAATCTGGAATTTGTATCATGTAGTTCAGGCTCCAGGGATCAGGTTATAGTAAAATCTTTGTGCCCTACCTATCATGGTTAGAAACAGTTCCAGTTCAAAGAGTTTACGGGGAGTGAGCTTGGGGAATGCCAATTATTATATGGTACCATGGCATCCTCAGTACTAATTGTGCATATTAAAAATTTGGATGTGTATTACATTTTTTGTTTTTGAGCATTATAGTTACTCGAAAAAAATGCCTATACACATCTAGTACACTACATATATAGTGCTCAGGATAATATTATGGCTATATTTGGCACAGCAGCTTTAGGTGTTTGGTAAACTGCCAAAAAACAGCTTATCACCAAAACAGAAGCTGTTTTAGCAGCCAAAAGTAGAAGCTGGTCACAACAGCTTCCAAAATAAGTGCTTTTTGATCAGCTTTGCTTATAAGCACAGTCGTGCCAAACACGCTTAAATTGACAAAATCAGTGGGTCAATAACTGCCACGTTATCCAACCCACCATATCTGAGTGATAACAAACTTTTACTTCCAATGGTAAATATTGGTTAATTTAATGTTCTTAATCTGACTTAGTTATATGTTGCTGCAGGTATCCGTGATGAAAATGACCGTGCTTACAGTCCCAAGATTGTTCGAATTGGAATTAAACCACATCATTCTGTCAGGGCAGTTTCCATAGATCACCTAGTATGTGCCTATCAGCCATAACACCTGGTCAGTGAATTGATTCCACTGATGAGTTATTATGGGTAACATGGCATACTTTGGCATGCAGGTAGAGCAGAAACTTGGTGGTATGGAGTCCCAAAGTGCTGGTGATAGACAGAAGCAAGGAGGGGGAGGAAAGGATAGAGACAGTATCCGAGCTTCAATTGTGGACGAAGCAGTAATAGTATGTCCTTTGAATTCTCCACAGCTGCTTAACAGACTTATTTCATTTAGTAACTCCTTGACTCTATACAGGTGTTTTCCACTCTCAGTTTTAGTGGTTCATTAAACCGGGGCTTTGATGTTGTTATTATTGATGAAGCTGCTCAAGCTGTAAGTCAAACTATCTCCGATCTTCTCCTTTGTTGCGTATACTTGTATAACTCCTATTGTCCTTCGGTTCTTGGCTCAAAGTCCAACTGGACAAAGGAACTAGTAAATTCATGTACTTTTTGTTCTTCAATAGGTGGAACCAGCAACACTCGTTCCATTGGCAAACGGATGCAAGCAAGTATTTCTGGTATACATACTAACTGGGATGATATCAGTCGATATCTAATTACACCCTCTCATTTTGCTGATAGAACTGCAACAAGACATTACTTGCATAAAATTGCCAAGATTTTTTCTTCTGTAGCTGACAAAATGTCTCTGATTTCTTATAGGTAGGTGATCCAGTTCAGTTGCCAGCCACTGTTATCTCTCCAGTTGCGGAGAATTTTGGGTAGGTTTTTCATGTACTTTGAATGAATTACTGATTCTGATGCCTCTCATGTATGCTCATGATACTACATCCTTGATCCTTTTGTGAAGATATGGAATGAGTTTGTTTAAAAGATTCCAGAAAGCTGGCTATCCTGTCCAGATGCTAAAGACTCAATATCGCATGCATCCAGAGGTCTGTTGAAGCTAGTTTCAGCTTTTTGATTCGATTTACCCTTGTGAATTCTTCGTCCTTTACTGCTTTTTACTGTATGCAGATAAGGAGTTTTCCTTCAAAAGAATTCTATGATGAAGCACTAGAGGATGGACCTGATGTTCTTATACAAACACAACGGATGTGGCATGAGTATCGCTGCTTTGGACCTTTTAGCTTCTTTGATATTCAAGATGGAAAGGAATCGCAGCCTTCAGGGAGTGGTTCTTGGGTTAATCATGATGAAGTGGAGTTTATTTTGGCAATGTACAATAAACTGGTGACCAGATACCCAGAGCTCAAGTCGAGTGCCCGACTTGCTATTATATCTCCATATCGACAGCAAGTCAAACTGTTCCGTGATAAGTTCCAGGAGACTTTTGGCATGGAATCAGAAAAGCTCGTGGATATAAACACAGTTGATGGGTTCCAGGTAGTTGCTTGTTCCATACTGTGTTGTTTGTAACTCTAAATTATAATGGGCTAACCGAAACCAACATTCTTAGGGCCGGGAGAAAGATGTAGCAATATTTTCCTGTGTGCGGGCAAGTAAAGATGGAGCCATTGGATTTGTGGCTGATTTTAGGAGAATGAATGTCGGAATTACTCGAGCTAGATCTTCAGTTCTGGTATGACTCTTGCAGTTTCCAGAAACGCTATCTTTAAAGCTTTTTTCATTAACTCATCCTTCACACCTAGTGTTTTAACTCTACTGTCTTTAACTAGGTTGTCGGTTCAGCATCCACATTGAAAAGAGATAATCATTGGAAGAACCTGGTACAAAGTGCGGAAAGCAGGGACGGTCTTATCAAGGTAATCAAACTACTGTGCTGCTTGATTTCCATTTAGCATTTCACACAGTACAGCTTCCGTAAACTGGTAATTTTTTGGGGGTTTTGATGTGTTCCTATAACTAGCTTCTTCCTTCTCTTGTTTTTGTCAAATACCTAGGTTTCTAAGCCCTATGCCGACTTCTTCAGCGATAGTAACCTGAAGACGTATGAAATAAAGGAGTCCATGCCGGATACTGGTGAGGCACCCCCAGAAGCCATGGAAATTGACGCATCTGTGCTTGGCATCACTGCCGATGCTGCTGAGCCAGGGCCAGCAGAACAAGACTGGGGAGATGGCGGCGATGGAGAGGGTTTTGATGGCGATGATGACTAGTTTAGCTGTTCCACAATCCATGCAAGCGTAGAAGCATATGATTTTTCTAGATTTCTTCTGATAGTTAGCACATTGGATTATGAAATCGGTTGACTTTGATAACATGCAATAAACTTTTTTTTTGTTCTTGGAAAAGCTATGATTTACTGTGCAAATGTTCTGATTCAAAGGCCTATTATTAACAATCATATGTGAAATTCGCTATGAATCGTTCCAAATCTAAGAAAACTGACAATATGCTTCATTACTCAAAAAATTCACAGCTAATGAGAATGCAGATTCCGGCGTGCTGACGTGGGTGGCCATGGCTATCAGGCGATGAGCTCACATTTCTTCCGTCGTCATAGCTGCCGGAATATGGCCAAAAAACTCACCCACCCGTTCATCCTCATCTGTCATCCGTGACTTATCGTCTTCCTCGGTGAAACTTGACGGCGGCTGGCTATGATCAGCACCATGGAGTTCAGTTGCTGAGGGCGGAAATACCATCGGATCGTCGTTCTCGGAGAATTCAGGCGGCGGTCCCGGCTCACTGTTGGGATCGGTAAAAGGGGAAGCCGCGGGTCCAGATTCTGGCCATAAATCATACGCCGGGGAAACTTGTGGTTCCTCAGGCAAATGCGATGGAAGAAACACACCTTCCTCTGCCGCCGCCTCTTGCTGAAGACGATCGGACATTAGAGGCGCGTTGGTGAAAGACTCTGCTTCCGGTGGACTGAGATCACCGCGCGTGTGCGGCGAAGAAGCTTGATTCTCACGCGCCAAACCTTCAACCGACACGCAGTTCAGAAATCCTCCCAGGCCATGGACCGCGATGTGACGGCTGTAAAACAGGTCAGGCCAGATGACTGGAACGCCGTCCACCGTGATGACTTCATCCGTCGAGGCTACAGAGGTAACAGAGCCGACTGTGTTCTCCAACCGAACCTTCGCGCGGTGGCTTTTGGAGAGAGTTTTTAGCGAGGACGAGACGTGACCTGCGTGGCGGAGCTCCGGGAAAATGAACCGGCGGGAGATGACGTGGCAGCGGAGAGTAGAGACGTAGTCGGCCGCCGGAGCTTTCATGTCGAGGATGAAGAGCGAGGCATCGGTCGGAGCGAAGAACGTGAAGGATTTCCCGGCGGCGTCGTCGTATTTGACGTCTGAGGTGGAAATAGCGTTGCTGAAGAGATTGTAGCCTCTGGCTCTGAGAACGTTCAGCATTGACTCGAGTTCATCGTGTTCAACGCATAAGGCGGCGGTGGAGAGGCTTAGGAGAACCATCACGACGCCGATCAGGTGTACAGGCGATGCCGCCATTGTTTCCGGTAAGTTTCTTCTTCTTTGCCGGGAAATGTCTCTTTTGCAGAATTGTGAACTGACTAATAACTGACTCTCTATTGGCGGTTAGATAAGTAGTTTTGTAACCGATTCTGCTTAGTACTACTTTTACACTTTTAGGCTTTGGCTGACTTATATGGGCTGTTCTTCTTTTCCGTACAACACTATTTATTCATCGAGATTTTTTAAAATGTCTCCTGAATTTGTTATACATTAAAAATAAAATAATGAGTTATACATTAAATTTATTATACTCCCTCCGATTTTTGTTATATTGTTCACCTTTTGACACACTTTTGTTTTTGGAAGAATGAGTGAGCGAAGGAAATTGGCATACTAGAATGAAAAGGAAACCATCCAAGAACAAATATGTGTAAACCTCTTTTACATTAAAAATAAAATATTAGAACTATATAAGTCGCCGGTGCTTTGCGACTCATTTGATTAATTAAATAAAAAAGAAAAAAATTTACTAATAAAATATGATCAAACATATTATTCTACACAAATTAATTAATGCATGGTTTTGTGTATAATAGTTGTTTGATCAAGCAAACTGGAGCTGGTATGGTGCTAAGGAATAAAGAGGGAAGGGTAATCATGGACTGAGAAGTAGATTCCCTTGTCCTATTGCAGATGATCAAAAGGCAATTCAAGGTTCCATGGAGACTCTTAGACTTCATGAGAGCTATATGGAACCTTCAAAGTGAGTTCTCTGTATCTCTTACTCATATATTCAGGAAAGCAAATTCAGTTGCTGACTCTTTAGCAAAACTAGCCAGTACCACAATGCTTAATCATGATTTCAACCACTTTAATCTTCCTAAAGAAATTAAATGGTTAGTCTTGATAGCAGAGAGTTTCCCTATTAAAGAGTGAAATAAATGCTTAGAACTATTTACTGGTTTATGGTTTCTCTTTCCAGGATACATCAATTGGACATCAGCTTCATATTTATCTCTGGTTTTTCTTCTCCAAAGTTCTTTGCTCTTCCCCAACTGGCCAGATCATCTCAGGTGGTCATTCTAAAAGACTATCAAAACGAATATTCAAGGAAGCTAGTCTTTATATACTCATGGCCGCAGCAAGCAGGAATCTGCATCTCATTAGTTCATCATGTAAAGTCTTTGATTTCAAATCATATTCAAGGGGCTAACTGGCTTTTCGTTTTGCTAGGCTTGACGATTTCCGAATTGTCCCTTGCAATGTTATACTCGCTGAGGCAAACTTGTGTTCGACAAGTGTTATACTTGTTGAGTACTAACCTGGATCATTTGAGTAGATATCGATTAGAAAATTTTGGCCCCGTTTGGTGACGAGAGTTTTGAAGAGCGTTTAGGTTTTTGGGTTAAATATGGATAGTTGACTTGTCAAACAGCTCTTTCTGGTGTTTGGTGAGGAGAGTTTTCCAATTAGGTTTTTTGGTGAAACCTCTGATTTCTGAAACGCTAGAAAGAGCCGCGTTTGTAAAAAGTTAATCAAAGAAATATTACAAAATATCTTTTATATCCTTATCCCTCACAAATTTCCTTTTCAAATTCATTAAAGTTAATTATAAAATCTTTTATATACGTAAATAATAACCTTTTAGTAAATTTAAGGTACACATCATATTTGCGTACGTACATTTTAAGGTTTTTAACATTATTTTTAATTTATTTTTAAGTATATTACACATATTTTAAATATATAAAAAATAAATTTCAAGTATTTTAGTTCAAAAAATATTTTTTTAAATAGATGTAGATATATTAATAAAAAATAATAATTCAAATGATAAACATCATAAAAATAAATGAACATATAGTGATAACAATTTTCGATAAACAAATAACACACTACAAAAAATAAAAAATAATAAATTGTACTAATGTCTATTTCAGTCATTTAACGTAATGAAACAGCTATCAGCTAACTGTTATTTGCCAAACACTCATATACAAACCGCTAGTCAAAACAGCTAATAGAATCCGCTAACAGCTAACAGCTAATAAAATTCGCTAACAGCTAACAGCTAAACGCTGATAGCCAAACGAGGCCTTTGACTATAGGCTCGAAATTTTTTGTTTTTTTCAAGTTTTTTCATCCTATCAGTTAGAGTTCTTCATCCTGATTGTTAGGATTTTTCTTGAACTCATTGTTAGGATTTTTCTTGAACTCATTGTACCCATAAGACAAATTTTTGAGGTTATTATGGTATGGGGAGCCTAATAAATCACCCACCTTTGGTGGTTTGAATTAAAAAAGAAAAGGAAAGTCATAAATACCCCTTGGAATTTTCCCATAGAGAAATTATGTTTCCTTATTTGTTTGGATTTCTTAGTATAAATATAACAAACCTACGAGAAATTTTACAAATCCTGAACCAATTAACCAACCAACTATACTCGGTCGTCTTGACACCTTAAATAACTAGGTATATATATAGCTTAAACCCTAGATGAGATCATAACCTTATACAATGTCTTCTAAGCAGCCGCTTCTGGCATGCTCTGGATTCGTTACCGACGGCACCCCGAAGAGAAAATGTGCGTCACCGCTATTGATCATGTTGCCTGAAGAGTTGTTGGATGAGATATTGTTAAATCTGCCGGAGAAATCTCTCAAGGTTTTGCGTACAGTCTGTAAATTCCTCAATACCTTTATATCTTCGAAACGCTTCGCTCGCCTGCGTTTAAGAGCTGCCTTGAATTCTGAGACCAGCTATGTCTTCATCCAGCAATTTTGCAGAGAAATATCATGATGATCCTCGATTCGGAGCTAGTGCCTCAGATGAGTGCAGGGGCTGTTTTGATGCCAGATTATTTCCAGCATGATAATTACAAAACTGCTTCCAAGTTTAGCTCCTGTATTGTCTCCCAATTGATGATGATGATGTAACAATGTGAGCACTCGATCGTCACACTGCTGAGTGCTGATTATGATCCAAGTCCAGTTTCTGTATTGTCTGCATTCTTACTATCAACTTTTTAATGTTAGTTTGAGGGTTTTCTTGTTTCATATTTTTGCATTATAGTTTTTATGCATTCAGACATTGCAAAAAAGTGTTTATTTCCTGGATCTAGTAATATGCTTTCCTCCCTGACCTGATCCTAGTAATATTTATTTCAGCTACAAAATATGCCATCAAAAAATACAAAAACTCTAATTTTGCTTTTAAAAAACCTTTTGCGCGCCTAACCTTTTACGCAAAATTAAAAGGAAATATGGATATTCCTGTTTCAGTCTCCTTCGACACCGAGGATCCCTAGCTATATGTTGGGAGTTTCCATCAATTTACCCTCTCTTACATGAATTAGAGATGTCTGTGATGAAAGAGAAAGATGGTGTCATCAGTTGAGATTGACTTGAGAGTTGTTTGTAAACGTTTGGGCGGAAAATATAGGGCTTGTAGATATTATTCCAGTTTCGAAACAAGAAATGATTGGGTGTATTTGATGTCATCTGAAAAGGAAACCAGGTATACTATGACTATGATCAGTAGCCTTGATAGTGCACAAGAATCACTAGGCAAGTTCCGCATCCCATCCCAACCAGCTTGTTATGGATGCATAGCTGCTGATTATGTTCCGAGTTTAGTTTCTGTTATGCCTGAAGATGATACTTATGCTAACGAGGGAAGAGATTGGCTGTGAAGAGAAGATGAAACAACATCATATTGTATTAATATGTTTCTCTACTCTTTGGTTTTCTCTTTTTCTGTGGAGCATATATGTATATATACACACTTAAAAAAAAAGAGAGGAGATTTTTCTGTGGATATGCTCTTCAGTATCAGTATCAGTATTTGGAATCCATTACTGACAACTCTTATTCCACACCTTGATGATCTGAATGCTCTTAAAACCACTCAAAATTCAGATTTGAGAAAGGAAATTCTGGAAATTAGACTAGTTCAGAATGTTTTCCTCATCAACAACGCTATTTTACAGAGTTTGATTCCAACCTAAATTCCAAGGGGAAGAGAATGTTGTGAAATTAGTAATTCAGCATATGATTATTTTCAGAATAAAAGTTAAGTTCGAACTCAACCAACTTAACTCGTTAAACTCAATAAGTTCAAATCCAAGCTAAATTGGGCTCCGGATCCTCTATATCACTTTTGTATACCACTCTCTGTTCCACTAATCAAATTATGCCACATGTCTTTATTAACTTAACTCTAGTTAACCTATCTAACTCATAGTAGTAATTACTTTTTCATCTATATTTTTGACAGTATATTTTTTTCTTCTTTTTCTATCTTTTAAATTAAATTAAGTTGATGTCTTAATTTTGCTAAGTAAATTTTCTAAGAAAAATAAAATAAAGTTTAAAATACATGTATTGCAAATTGGGCCGAATATCATGAACTTATATTTCATCTGATGAACTTAACCAAAACTGAACTATTTTGATTGAAATAATTAATTTGAACTAACGTAAAAATTGCAAATTAACAATTTAGATGAATAATATAAACTTATACAGACATATGATTTGAACTGAATTAAACATACCCTAATAAAATAAAATGAATCAATAAGTTGTATACAGAAAATTTATTTAACAAAAATTATGAGTACGATGAACTGAAATGAATTCAACTTAAATAAAATTTTAATTTATTTATTTGAACTGAAAATTTTAAATATATTAAACTAAACTAAATTGAACCGAACTGAATTAATCTACAAATAAACTCTTGCAAGCAGGGCCTTTATATCTTTAGACTTTATTTTAATTTTCTTTGACAATTTACTTAGCAAAATTAAGATATCAACTTAATTTAATTTGAAAGATAGAAAAAGAGGAAAAGAATGTACGGTAAAAAATAGATGAAAAATCAATTAATGTGAATTAAATAGGTTAACTAGAGTTAAGTTAATAAAGACATGTGGCTCAATTTGGTTGGTGGAATAGAGAGCACCAAAGTGGTGTAGAGGATCCAGAGCCGCTAAATTGCCTTATTTATGCAATATTCTAAGAGAAAGTCTTGGGTGAGACCTGTCCTTGTGGAGACCAAGAGCAGGGGAATGAGCATTTACTGTTTATGCTTGATCTTTTAGTCAGTTTGTTTGATATTTCAATCAATGTCCTTGAGTATTTTTGTTTTGCCTTGATTTTTCAGTTAATTTGATCTTTCGTTCAATTTCCTTGATCTCTCGGTCAATTTTCTTGATCATTTCCTTGGTCAATTTCACCAACGACAAATTCAATCAAGGAAATCGGCGGGTTTAAAGCTCAGTAACGACAAATTCAATCAATTGCAGTCTCATATAATCTTTGGTCTCATTTTAGACAGGTCTCAAATGAGAATTTGCCATATTCTAATCACTAATAACCATAATTCTAGAATTCTACCAAACAAGAACATCTATTTACTATAAAACATCTTCTCAATTAATTTTGGATTCTAAAAGTTTTCATAATTATTAATAATATATAATTAAAATCCACAATAATAATAATTAATAATATATATTATACTTATTTGATCGATAAGCTCGTCGAGTCTATCGCTGGTAAAAATGAGCTCATGCTCAACTCGTTATATATACGAGTGAGTTTAATCTCGAGCTCGAGTTTGATAAATTCGAGTTCGAACTCGAACTTTGACCGAGTTGCTCAGGAGGCTCAAAAATAGCTCATTTATTTACACTCTTACTTGCAATTGTCCCATAGAGAATTGTTTCCTTATTTGTTAGTATATATATAACAAACCTACGAGAAATTTTACAAATCCTGAACCAATTAACCAACTATACTCGGTCGTCTTGACACCTTAAATAACTACGTGTATATATATAGCTTAAACCCTAGATGAGATCATAAGTTTATACAATGTCTTCTAGGCAGCCGCCGCTGGCCTGTTCGGGTCTCGTTACCGACGGCGCAACGCTATTGATGTTGCCTGAAGATTTGCTGGCTGCGGTATTGTTAAATCTGCCAGTGGAATCCCTTAATGTTTTGCGTACGGTCTGTAAATTTCTCAATACCTATATATCTTCCAAACGCTTCGCTTTCGAGCGTCGCCGGAGCCATGATTTCGAGACCAGGAATGTCTTCATCGGCAATTTTGCAGAGAAAGATCGATATTCCTCATCAGGTGTTGATCTGGATCCTCGACTACGGGCTCAGAGATTATGCATGGAATTAAGAGCTGCCTTGAATTCTTCTGATCGGCCCGGTAAGTGTAGGCTCTTGTTAAAAAGGGGATCATTACAATTCGGTGGTTGCCATGGTGGAATCCTATGTTTTTATGAATTCCGACAGATCAAAGATGATGCGGATAATTACTTCTGGGATATAGTAATATACATATGTAACCCTGTCTTAAACGCATGCAATATAATTTCAAGGCGGAGCAAATGGCCGATGTGCAGTGATAGCACAAAGGTTTGTTTTGTTCCTGATCCTGATCCCGCAGGTGACGACTACAAAATTGTAGTTGTTTCACTTCCGAGTTCGGGATGGATGGTTTACGCAGATGCAGAAGACAGTAATGGTCATGTAAGATCCAAGGTTTGTATATACAGCCGGAAAGGCTGTTGCTGGCAAGACATAACTGCAGAAAGCAAAGGTACTTATGAAGATTCCCATGAGTTTCATATCCTTATTTCGGATCTAGTGGTTCACAACCGATGTCTTTATTGGATGATCCGTACATGGGAAATATGCTGCAAGGAAAGGCCCTGCAATGTATTGAAAGTAATGGACTTGGATAGTGAATCCGTCAGAGAAATCATTCTTCCCGATTTCCTACGCTATAATAGTTGTTCTAATCTTATGCAATGTAAAGGACGCCTGGCTATATGCCTGCGGTGTCCTTCAAACGTTAAACACTGTGAATATTCATCATTGAAGCTGAGTTTGATGGAAGAAGAAGAATATGAAGGCATCAGATGGGGAGAAGTGATTGAATTGGACGTGGGATCGGTTCCGTGGGCGTATGATTGTGGAATGCAGAGTGGCCTGACAAGCTGGGGATATTTGCAGGAGACTGAGGAAAGCAACATTTACTTGTTGGGCAACCTAGATGACTCAAGACTACACGAATTCCGCGTCCCTCAAGGTGCTTATAACATGTATGGCTTCAAAACTGCTGATTATAAACCAAGTTTAGCTCATGTATTGTCTCCTAAATGATGATGATGATGATGATGATGTAACAATGTGAGCACTCGATTGTCGACACTGCTGATTTTGATCCAAGTCCAGTTTCTGTATTGTCTCCATTCTTGCTATCAACTTTTTAATGTTAGTTCGAGGGTTTCTTGTGTTTCATATTGAACTTGTAAATGTTTTTTTACTTCACGTTGCTATGATGGGATTATAGTTTTTATGCATTCAGACATTGCAAAGAGTGTTTATTTCCTGGATCTAGTAATATGCTTTCTCCCTGATCCTGATCCTAGTAATATTTATTTCAGCTACAAAATATGCCATCAAAATTACAGGCATGACTTCGCACCAAATGATGATGATGATGATGATGATGATGATCTGTTTCAAGGGGAAAGAAATTATGTTTGGAATTTAGCATGTTGAGAGTTTCCATCAATTCATTAGAAGAAAACAGCTATCACGAATTCTCACTGATATTCAGTGCCAATAAAAGTAGGGTGTTATCCTAAAAATACCAAGTGAAACTACAAAAATACCTCAATTTTTTAGTTCATTGGGAAACTACAGGTTAAATTGGGAATTATTATCATTTAACATTATTTTGTGGGCAACAAGATTTAAACCTTGGGCTATATTTAACACATTAGTATAAGTGGAAAATTATGAATATGCAAAGTTATAATAAAGATGAAGGTTTGAATTTACTTTTTATACTGCAAATAGATAGTGAAATACATTGTTCATAACTTAACATTCAGTCAAATTTTGTTCGAGCAGCTACAAGGAGAATTCTGAATGTTGGTGACCCCTTTTTGAGAGAAGCTCTAGCTATGGAGGAAGCCATCTGTCTAGTTCATGACATGCAAATCCAGTAGGTGGCCTTAATTGGGGACGCGCTTAATTTGATCAGCTTAGCCTGGAATAATGAACCCTGCCCGGAGATAGCAGATTCGACAGTGGAGAGAATTCGATTACAGTTAGACTCTAGCATATTTTCGGGACCTTTTTGGGTACCGCGAATCTCAAATGTAATAGCTCACTCTCTAGCAAACTTTGCGAAGACGAGCACTCTGCTATTCAATGCATGGGTGACTCCTCCTAACTTTGTTCAACCGCTTCTGGACGATTTCCAGTGATTATGAATGAAACAAAAATTTACTTTCAAAAAAAAAAACATTCAGTCAAATTTAACAAACTGAACGACATAATTTTCTTTAGGCCCTGTTTGCCATAACTTTTCTGTGGATCAGTTCAATTCAGTGAAAATTTGTAATTTTATGAAATTCAAGTTAATTCAATCATGCTTTTTAATATATAGAGGTTGGTTGAGGGTTATATTAATATATATATATATATATATTTATTTAAGTGAACTATTTTAAATTTAAATATATATAACTGAAATGAAATATATTTTTTTAAGTTTGTCATATATCATTTTAATTTATAGTAAAAAAGTAAATTTTAATAAAAATTATTGAACTGAAATGAAACTTAAATATTTAACTAATGTGAAATAAATATAAATAGTGTATTTACATAAAAGCTCCAGCTAGACGAAAAAAACCTGTTTTATTTTGTTTCAAAAAGGAGTTTTAATGAAGTTTATGGATGAAAAATAATCTTCTGCCTAACTTTTTCCTTATGAGTAATTCTCCAGCCTCACCCATGAGCCGATGCCAAAAATGAAAATTTTCATTGCTGCCACCTCATCACAAATCACTACCGCCTCATCAAATTTCAACACCACATTATCAAATCTCTATGTCATTTAATCAAACATGTCACTTCATCAAAATCTCGGTGTCACTTCATCAAATCTCACCAAAAATAGGGTTTACTTGGTCCTGCCTCTTGGGTGAGCCTGCCTCACCCAATAATTGGTCTTTCCTTATTTATCATTATTAAACTAAAACTAATTCCTAAACAGATTCAAATACTGATCACAACAGGAATATTAAGCTATATATATTGCGCATGTGTTTGATAAAAGTGTGCCATCAAATATTAAAAGCAAAAATATGGCGAAGAAGTCGAAGAGTAGTTCATCATCATCGGCATCGCCATCGTTATTAGAATTGCCCGAAGAGGTTTTGGATCAAGTGTTGTTGAAACTGCCGGCAGAATCCGTTATTACATTGCGTAGCGTCTGTAAGCAGTTTAAAACCTATAAATATTCAAAATACTTATGTCGTTCCCATCTTCAGCGCTGGGTGAATCGGGACGTTAAGACCAAGAACGTCTTCCTCAGGCACGACTTTGCACCGGATGATGATGATCCTGTTTCACGGGGCAAGAAATTATGCTTGGCATTTGCGAAATCCGCCATGAATTTTAAGAAACCCCATAATTGCAGGTTTTTATTCGAAGAAAATAGCTCTAAATTACAGTTTGGAGGTTGTTATGATGGGATCCTATGTTTCTACGAACTCCGACATCTGAGTGATGATACCGAGAAATCCCAGGATCTAGTGATATACATATGCAACCCTGCGTTGAATGAGTGCAAGGTTATCTCAAGGCGGCACGAATTGATATTTAGGCAGAAGAAGATGACCAAGGTTTGCTTTGTCCCTGCAAGCGACGACTACAGAGTTATAGTTGTATCTGTTTGTGAATATGGTACTGGAAAAAATGTTTATGTATTCAGCCTTAATGATTGTCGTTGGAGACAAATCGATACGACTAGAGCTGGCACTGTCCCAAAAATTTGGAGCATTGAATTATCACAGATGTCTGACCTGGTGGTTCACAACCAATCTGTTTACTGGCTGAGTAATTATTATGTGAGTAATAATGAAGCAGATTATAATGTGTTGGATGTATTGGACTTGAATAGGGAATCAGTTGGAGAAATCACGCTTCCAACATTCTTACGCAATGAAACCATACAATATGGATATTCCTGTTTCAGTCTCCTTCGACACCGAGGATCCCTAGCTATATGTTGGGAGTTACCATCATATTACGCTCTCTCATATGAATTAGAGATGTCTGTGATGAAAGAGAAAAATGGTGTCATCAGATGGGGAAAACCAGTTGAGATTGACTTGATACAACGTTTGGGCGAAAAATATTGGTTTGTTTGTAGATATTCAAGAAATAATTGGGTGTATTTGATGTCATCTGAAAAGGAAACAAGGTATACTATGACTATGATCAGTAGCATAGATAGTGCAGAAGAATCACTAGGCAAGTTCCGCATCCCATCCCAACCTTGTTATGGATGCATAGCTTTTGATTATGTTCCGAGTTTAGTTACTGTTATGCCTGAAGATCATACTTATGCTAATGAGGGAAGAGATTGGCTGTGAAGAGAAGATGAAACAACATCATATTATATTAATATATACGCTTTATTTGGATGACTCTGTTTATGCATGTTTCTCTAGTCTTTGGTTCTCTTTTTCTTTGGAGCATATACACTTCAAAAAAGAGAGGAGATTTCTTTGAGTTAATTAAGAATTGACTTGTTATATTAGTTTGTATCTTTTATCAATGTCGTCAATTAGACACATAAAATTGCATGTATTAGTGATTTATTAAGGCCAGTTCAGTGAAAATGCAATTTGATGAATTTCAGATTAATTCAGTCATGATGATTCCATGTTTCAATACATTAATTTTCACTTCAGTTCAATTCAATTCAATTCAGTTCAGTACAACAAGAAATAAACTCTACCAAACAGAGCCTAAATGTAGTCTTCCTATTCATATGACAATACTACCCTTATACATATATGTATTAACAATAAATAGTTAGCAACCATTTCAAAAAAAAAAAAAAAAGTTAGCAACCAAGCATTCTTTTTGGTGATTTTCATTCTTGAATCAAGAAAAGGAAAGAGAATTCTAAAAAATTAGTTCTCTTTCTTGGTGTTTAGTTGTAGGGATGGCACTGGGGCGGGTACTAGCTATCCCATCCTCATATGCATGCTATATGCATGCTTGCGGTGTCCTTCAAAGGAGCAACACAACGAATATTCATCATTGAAGCTGAGTTTGATAGAAGAAGAAGAAGAAAATGAAGGCATCAGATGGGGAGAATTGATTAAATTGGATGTGGGATCAATTCTGTGGGCGTATGCTTGTGGAATGCAACAAGCTGGGGATATTTGCAGAAGACTGAGGAAAGCAACATTTATTTGTTGGGTAACCTAGATGACACTAGATCAGTACTACACAAATTCCGCGTCCATCAAGATGATTACATATGGAGCTACAAAACTGATGATTATATTCCAAGTTTAGTTTCTGTACTGTCTCCCAAATGACGGTGATGATCATGAATGATGTAACAATGTGAGAACTCGATCGATCGTGTTTCACTTTGGACACATGTTTTTGCTATCAACTTTTTAATGTTATCTTTGATGGTTTTTTGTGTTTCATATTTTTGAACTTTTAAACGTTATGAATATGAATTTAGACATTGCAAAGAGTGTTTACTTCCGGGATCTAGTAGCATGCTTTCTCCCATGATCCTAAAAGTGATAATGAACTAGTAATATTTGTTTTCAGTTACAAAGTCGGTTTAGAATTTAGAATTCAGTTACAAGGTGTTAAAAGTGAATTTAATCTTGGGCTTTTTAGGATTCCTTGAAAAAAAATTAGGTACTTTCTCGATCCAAATTGTTGGGTAGATATGTAATTATAATCACAAGCAAATTAATACTCATTTTGCTAACCCGGCCCGTATTACCTGACTCGTAGACCACTAATCCGTTAAAAATATTTTAATGGATGTAAGGAAAAATATTTTACACTAATTCTAGAGGTTTTGTTTGGGTTCGGATCCATAATACTTTTATGGAGTTTGGTTTGAGTTCGGCGTTCATTTGAAATATTTTCTTAAAACTTCTATATTTCACTTCCACGGGGTTACTTAGCCCAATTATATATATGATTAAATCAATTTTCATCAATATATTTTAGTGAGCGTGATATTAGACCATATTTTGACCACTTCCTTGTATTTTTCTAATGTAGGAATCTACTTTCCCTTCCTCTCACACACTCATCCTCTTATTTTCTAATACTCTTCTTCTATAATTATTTTCAAATTAAAAGTATATTACTACAATACACATTTAACTAATCAAAAAGTTAATCGGTTTTCCGTAACATAAACGAACTTTCAACATATGTTTGTTTATTGATCGAGTTTAAAATTCTATATATACTCATCCATTTTATAAATACTCGATGTCGATTTGACATTTAACTGATCCAAGGTTAATGAACGTTTTATGTTCATTGCCACCCCTACTTATGTTATAATCGACACATCCGTCCAATTATGACCAACTGAATCCAATATATAAAAAATTAATTGATAAAATAATAAGCATAGTGATAATATCAGTAAATATTAATGGGTCAAATTATTTTCTTAAACAGCGTTTTATAAAGAAGAGGGGTATAATCATTTTTTTTTACTATTGCTCCATCAATTTACTTGCACAGTTTCGGTAATTATGAAAAACCCTTTATATAATCCCCTGAATATATCCCATTTATTAGTGTAAGTGCATTAATTTCACAACAAGATGCTTTACTCATTGACAATATTTTGTTCGTTTCTGCCATTTTGGCTGTGGACCGAACTGCAATAAAATAAAAGAAGAAAAGCCTTTTTTTCCAAATAAAATAAAATAAAAATCCATCTACAGTATTCATAACACGGCCGGCCGCATCCACTCACCGCCCCTAGTCGCCGCCGTAGCACCTCTCCCGAAAAGACAGAATTGCCCCTGCAATGCCGTCCACCTCGTTGAAAAATCATCCCGAATTCGCGAACTATCTCCTCGTCGTCACTTTCACAAGCGGACAAACCATTTGCCTACCTTTTTGCCCCTGCTTTTTCCTCAAAATTACGCATGCGTGAGAGTTCCAAATTCTAGCTCAAAATTGGCCGGGAGCGCAGTTTGTATAGTTTTCCAGAATATTGTTTTCCGGGTTTCTCTCTCACACAGTCACACACTGGATTTTTGAATTTTATCGAAATTATAAAAAACACAGAGAGTATATAAATACTAGAGAGAGTGAGTTGGAACAACAAATAAGCAACTGAACGGAGAAATAGCCGGCGAGTATGGCGTCGTCCCAGGTGATGTCATCTACATCACCAGCCAATCCGGATCTGCCACGGCGCTCCACCGCCGCCGACAACCACCCCCTAGCCCCTGCTCCGGATGCCCCTCTTTACCACCGCCACCCATTTCACCTCCACAATTCTGATCACGCCATCTCTGCTGAATTCGGGTCCATGAACGTGGACGAGATTCTCAAGAACATGTACTCCGACCCCGCCGGAGCTGAGCCATCCGGGAAGAATGCGGCTGGGAAGACGGTCGATGAGGTCTGGAAGGATATTATCTCTGGCGGGCCCGAGCCGGCCCCGGCCAACAAGGAGCCGAGGATGACGCTGGAGGATTTTCTCTCCAAGGCTGGAGCTGTCCCCGAGGAGGATGTCCGGGGACATCCGGTGCCGGCGGTGCCGCAGGGGTACCCGATGGAGCCGATGATGAATGCGGGTGGGGTACAGTTCCCGGCGTCTCCGATACCGGTGGTCCACATGCAGAATGGTCCGGGGAATTTTGGAATGGAGGCACATATGGGGTATGGGAATGCTATGGTGCCGGTGCCGCCGCCGCCGCCGGCCGAACCAGTGAGAGCCGGGAATGGGAGAGGGAAGAGGCGGGCACCACCGGTGGACGATGTAGTTCTCGATAAAGCAACGCAGCAGAAGCAGAGGCGAATGATCAAGAACAGAGAATCTGCGGCTAGGTCTCGTGAGCGGAAGCAGGTCACTGTTAATTGTATTATTTTCATTTCAAAATCTAAAAGATTGAATTTTGTGAATGCATGTTTGAATTTTTTTGATTTTTAGGCTTATAACCTGGAATTGGAATCTCTGGTGACCCAACATGAGGAGGAAAATGCAAGGCTTTTGAAAGAAATGGTAATAGTTTCTGTTTCTTAAGCCAATTCATGCTTCAAATTGTTCCCTTTCTGCTATTTTACATTGAAGTTTGCATTGGATTTTAATGAGTCAAAAGGGTTTGTTACTTGTAATGTAATGTCCATACTTCAATCGGTTCCTTTTGCGTAAGGAGTTCCATGAGCTCGAAGTTCTTTGTTCGGTTTATTTTGTTGTCCAGTATTTGAGTAGTTATTGATCCATAGTTGTGCCCATAAGGTTCTAAAGAGGGTATCTTTTTATCTTACAGGCTGAGGATAAGAAGCAGAGGTATAATCAGGTATGAATTTGTGATCTTTTTATTTTACCTCTTGATATAATGGTGAATTGTATTGAAGTTTAAGATATGAGATTTAAGATATTGTCTTTTTAGCTTGTTTCCCTCTTGTTTGAAAACCATATTCCTTTTCTTCACTAGTTATTATCTTTCCCTGTATTTCGGTTGTTGATTTATTGAGATGCATGTCCTTGTTAGCTGGCTCTGTTGACTTGTAATTAGTTTCCGAGATTCGAGTGATATCTGTGTTGTTAGCAGTTAGAACGTTGAATGGTTTTTCAAATGAATGTGGTATTAATATTTAACCAGTTTAGCAGTCTAATATAAAAACAGGTTATCTCTAGACATTGACGTTAAGATTAGCAGCTGCACAGATTCTTTGTTTTTGTTCCTTTGTAATAAAAATTAAACGTTAAACATTTTGAGAGTGTTTAAAAAAAACTTTAGTGCTTTCTATTGTTGAACGTTGAAGAATGCCTTTTCTACATTTGTTAATGAAATTTGGGCGCGAATTACAAACAGTTTGCCACTTGTCATCTGTTTTACCTGTTGATTCGTCGAATCTGCCTTTTGATTTGTTCCGTTAATGTTTCTATTTCCGGATGCTGAAAGGTCAAATTCCTTGTTTACATACATTATATGACACGTTGCATAATTGATTTGGCTTGTTGATTCGTCAAAGATGCTTTTTGATGCATACGACCTCTATGTTGTCGTGTTTCGTAAGAGCCTATCCCCGTGAGACAAAGGCGGAAAATAAGTCAAGACACCTTGCTTATTTGTTGCATGTTGCCGGTTTTTATAAAGTTAGTATAGATGTGCTGCCTAATGAACATAATGAATGTAAAAGACAAATATTGGTTTTTTGTTACACTCATGTCTCTAGATGTTTAAGTCATATTCTGTCAGTAAATTAATCTCTTTTCCCAGCTAAATTTACCTGTGGTCTAAGTTGCTACTTTCACACGTGGCATTTTTTGTCGGCAATTTTATGCCTAGGAGGGCTTAATGTAGTAATCGTTTATATCTCGAATCTGGTTGTTCAATTTAGATCATGACTTAATATGTATGAATGTGTATATTTAGTCTATCACTGTCCTTGGTTTGCTCTGCTATATATCTGTTCCTTTCAGTTTTACTAATTTGGTACCTTACACACTGCATCTGTTTAAAGTGTGTTCTGTTAAATTCTGGAAATTTGTTCACTTAAGACACTTATAGATAGGAATAAGAATAGCAACCTTCCGTTTTAGACTTTTTGTGCCAATGAAGTAAATTATGAGTAATGTTTATGCACAATGCCATCTAGTATTCTTGTTCTGAGGATAGATTTCTTACGCTTATTTGGCTCATGAGTTTAGTTTAGTTTCAAGTTTACTCGATCTGATATGTTGTTCTTTGGTGTTCCTTATGTCCAGCTTATGAAATGCTTGATCCCTGTGGTGGAAAAGCGAAGGCCTCCCCAACCTCTACCTCTGAGGAGAGTTCAGAGTATGAGCTGGTAGGCTGGCTCGACTGTTCATAATGTTCGACAAATGTAGATGGAAATGGCTGAAGGAGACTCCGCTGTGGAAGCGAGGGAGAGTTTGCAGATATGAGATAGGAAGGGGCAAAAATAGTTATGTAGGAGTTTTTCTTGTCCTCAGCCATTTCTGATGAAACAAATTAGATGATGTAGAAAAAAGAGAGAGTAAAAGAACTTGTTCAGACTGGAGTAAAGCTTGTTTATCTAATTCAGACTCTAAGTTATACCTGTAATCTGTGCCTTGTTGTTTATCTATGTGGTAGAGCAAATTGGTCAGTTCAAGTGAGTCCAGTTTTAAATAGACTCATGCATGTAGATTATTAGCCTAGGACAGACTAATAAATACTGTTATGTTCTAATCATTTGCTTAAACATGGCACATAATCTGATGCACTGAATGATTGAAACCCAGTTAATTTAACCTTGACCTTGACTTGACACTTTGTTACTTTCTTTGACTATTTTTTATATAATTTTCCTACTGAATTACTAAACGTAGCTCATAATTTTACTTTTTGTAGCCCAAAATACCTATCAAATGACTATAATGCCCCCTGTATTTAACCAAATATGAGAGCTAATTTAACCAAATAATAGTTAATAAGTACTAAAGAAACTTTGCTTCAATAAATCAAAATTTAAAAAATGTTTTAATCACTGTCCACCTCAAAAAGTAGCATAGTCTAGCTCTCCGGTAACAAATTCTTAAATGCATTTATCACAATGTGATATGTGAAAGTTTTTTATGTTCGGGTCATTATCAAAGTCGATCCAATCTGTGTAAGGGAAAATTTGGACTAGTACATAATTCAATAGGTTTGGATTGATATGTTCATTGATGTTGAGGCCCATTTTATTTTAATTAGTAGTTTTTTATTATTTGATCGCTTGTTTGAGCATTTTATTTATTTTAATAAACTTTAATAAAATACAGTGGGAAAATAATTTCCATCTTTTTTTTTACTGAATTTTTTGTCACATAGATTTATTGTAACTTTATCTATTATTTAGCATGCTAATTTTAAATATATCATTGAATTTAAATATAATCCAACGATCATAAATTATTTTTGACCAAAACTTCAGTCAACGAGAAGGTAATCTCTCCCAATAAAATAATCTTACAAAAAGGCCTTTTAAAATTACCCAAGTTTAGATCTAGTCGTCTAGACTCTAGCACGAACATTGGCTCTAAAGCGCCCTCCACTTAATAGAGGTGTTATTTTGGGTTAAAAGTTAGGTTTGTGAATTTTCTCAAGTAAATTTTTAAGGAATTATGGTTAAAGTTGATTCCAACCGACCCCAAAAAAAAATTGTTTAAATTGGTCATGATTAGAAGCAATTTAAGCACTTGTTTCAGTCCCCAAATTAATTTAGAAAAACGAATACAAGATTAAAAGTCAATCTTATTAAGTATATGTGTTATTTTTTTCTCCATGTATAATTCATAAAAAATATTAGTGTGATTGTTAGAATTTCTTGTTTCGGGTCTTCAAAATGGTAGGATCAACACTGATTTTAACTTATTTAGCGGGATCAGTTTATTACATATTTTACAATCAATTGTAAAAAGTGCACACTTGAGTGAGATCATTTTCACATAAATTTTTTTTTCAAATTTTAAAATTAATTTTACAAAAAAAATTGGTTTCTGATTTCAATTTCGTTAAATAAGTAATTTTAAAATAAACAAAAAAATATTAGTAAAAATAACACTAATGATACAAATATATGAAATTATGAATCAACCACATAAACACACAAATCATCCCTTTTTTCCCATCACAAATTTAGGGTGTCTCAAACTCATTTTGACAGATGAATGGTTAATAAGTTGGAGCAAGAGATGTATAATGATATAATATAGGTTCTCTATATTATGGATGAAAACCTTTAAAAAAAATTATATTTCTAAAATATAATATTTTAAAGTAAGTCCTTTTTTTTAACGAAAAATGTATGTGACGTCATTTTAGCTTAGACCCGTATTTGAGGGTCAAGTCACAAACATTTAGTGAAACTAACTCGGGTCGCTATGGGTGATTAGACATCGGAACGGCCAAAATCAAATGATTGTGTTCGTTGAGCATGAGATTACTACATTGCATTCATTTCATGTGGCTAAGTTTCGTTTATGAACTAATCAAATAGAGTAATTAATGAACTCGTATTTCATATGGTTATGTCCACAATCATCATAATCATCCAATCTCAAGAACTCTTACAAGTTACAGCCTTCCATGAAGGAGAACCTCAAAAAATGCAACACCGATGAATTCTGAGACACATTCGCGAATCTCCTTGAACACAATGCAACACCGATGAATGCCAAGCGATCGAACACCATTGGTTCTAAGAGACACTAAACATTCACATGGTATTCTTGTAACATATGAGGCATACAATAAAGGCCATGAAGAGAACGACGGACTGTCTGAAATTTATGGCACCCGATCCTTTGTTCTTCAGGCATGTGAGGGTGGGCTGCCTCATTTCAATTATTTTGGTATAATAATGATTCAATCAAAGGGAAAATCCCATGTTCATATCGTAACTTGGGACATGCCAACACAACACTTTGTTCCTACCAAAATCTCTCCTACTCATTATGCTTCATGACCCTACTTTACAATTCAACTTCACAATTCTAATCACAAATGATTCACAATTCTACTTGTATGTAAACAAAGCAGTTTCAGATAGTCGTTAAATGGTTTTAAAACAGCTTATATAATGTTATCAGTATATGATTGATCCCGAAAAATGATGGGAGCCACGTTTAACGGAAACTATGGTGAAAGACTTTGATATAATAATACTGAGGTGCAGATGCACCATATTTAAAAGGGAGCAATTGATATATATAAAACAACTAGACAGGATGAGACAAGAATGGGATATATAATATACTGCAGTACATGCTTATTCAAGTAACCATACCTTAAAAAAAATTGCCAATAGGACACCAGATATGCACGACCAAGTCATTAACATTAACAGATGGGCAGCAGTTACCAAACAACAGGTGCAGCAAGCAATAGAGCAGATCATCAGTTTCATCAACTACTTCATTATTTTAATGTCTACGAGACTATCAGATGAGAATGCAAAAAGTCTATGACTCAAAATTCACATGAATCGAGTTGCTCAGAATCATGTGCAATGGAGCATTTCATGACAATCGTTGCATTTAGGAAAAATTCTCGCACTTTCCTGATCATCTAATGTGGAACTAATGAATGAACTCAAATAGCAACAAAACATACTGTATATCACACACTACTAACATGTAGGTTTTCCGATCCTTGTTTCTTTATGTCTTCTTTTCCGAAAAGGAAGTATATTGACAAAAGGCAAGAACAAACAGTTAACTACCTAGTTCATATGTAACTTTGAATAATGAACACCACAAACACTTTTTGCACCAATAAAGTAGGACAGAAAGAAGATCATACTCCAATGTCTATGGATGTCTCTCATGCCTGGGTAGTGCTAGCCAAGAACTGAAGACCCTCTGTCCTGCAAAACATGATCTTGCGAAAAACTTCCCTCAAATTGCGCTCCAGTGGATCAAGTTTGGAACCACAAGAATCACAGACAGTCAGTAATTCTAGCACGCTCAATCCCATTTCTTTGCTTTGTTCATCTGATAACGGGACTTGAACCAAATCAACCAAATCTGTGATGTGATGAACGCTTCTCTCGATCGAATCAATCTCCTTCAAGAAACCATTACTTTCTTTCCATCCTTGCTTCTTGGATTTATCTGTGATCCTGCTCTGGAGCAGAAAGAATGGAGTACTCCACGTGAATTGCCTAGGAATGGTGAGATTGACTTGATGGCCGCGATCTTGGCAGGGAAATGCAGCAACAAGGGTCCAAAGAACAAACATAAGAACAAAACTCATTGTAAACACCACAACAGGAAGACCATTGGCAGCTGCAAGCTCGTTTCCTCGAGGAACAACTAAACTGCTTGCCATCAACTGGAGCTGCTTAGAAGCCGACCAGTTATTAGGCACACTCCATGATAAGGACCTTGAATGGCCGCCTCCTCCTGATGATCCACCTCGACGATTCTGACCATCCTTGTTCTTCTGAGTGCGCCCAAATGACCTGTTTCTTTGGGAAAACACAGAGCCACCTCCTTTATCATCTAACTTGAAGATAGCTAAATCCGTCAAAGATTTCCTTGCCCGGCGAATATTTCCTTCACCAATAACCTTCTGATGACAATCCAAAGCAGAAACAACAATGTCCAGATGCTTCTTCCACTGCCTAATCTTCTCAATCCCATCACGAGTAGCATTGCATATATCAAGAGCCTTCACAGTTCTATCAAAGAACTCAGACAGAAACTTATCCACAGGGGGCTTCGAAAGAAGCTCTTTGTTATTACACAATATGACCCTAAACTGCTCCTGGCACGAAACAAACACATCCAGAAGCTTCTGAATCCACGAGAGGGAAAGGAATTCTTCATCACTAGCCACCGCCAGACCTTGGAATTCAGTAAGAACATGCTTCTGAAATGACTCCATCTCTAAATCTTGTGAATCACTATCACGGCTCGATCCCACCGCATGAACATTGCCACCCCTCATGGTCAGGATTGGCCGGCGAAACGACACAAACCGAATGGCGGAATCCTGCTTATTCGATGACGGCATTTTCAGAACCAGGTAATGAACACAACACAGCAACTCCTATACCCAAATCCCCCAAATCAACAAGAACAGCACTCCCCAACAAGATTAACAAAAAAAGCCTCCAATAAACAAATAAACAAACAAAAGAATTCCCTGCTCAATCACGTCCAACAGGTATCACAAAACCAAATCACAAAACAAAGATCCCAGCAAAAACCCACCACTCAGAATTTTCAAACCCCCAAGAAAATAGGAACAACGAACTTAAGGCGCCAAAATCCGCTTCCTCCGTTACAAACAAGAAAAACCCAGATCAAGAAAACCTCAAAGTCTCGATCTTTTCACCAAAGGTTCCTGCGAAATGGCCAGGTCAAGGAAAGGAATCATCAATGAAAACTTTATGCAGACAAGATTGAAGAGATGTGCATTGAAAGCGTAACGTATGGGGCATTTAGCTTTTGTGAAAGATAAGCTTGGAGAGATTGTACCTTGGGGAAGTTACGTGAAAGCGCGAATGGAACCCTAGGCGAGAGGAGTGAGGACCATGTATGCCAGCCAGCTCCCTTCTGGCTATGGCCGTAATGAAATTTGGAGGCAGCTGGGAATGAGGTTCGATATAAAAAGAAGTGCCCAGTCTTTGTTTTTTTTTTTTTTTCCACACTCTTTTTTTTCTTGTAGTGTGTGACTGTTTTTAAAAAAGGAGAAGAAAATGTGTTTAATTTGATTAATCCGTATTTTGTGCCTTTTTCAACACTTGCTTGGGGAATTTAAATGTGAGAAAAGAGTAATGAATAAACTTTATTCTTAATTTTTTCCAGTTTTCACGTTACTTCCACTAGTTTTATAGCTTTGTTAGTTTGTTTTGGTGTACATTTTGGTGTTTTTTCCCAATTTTATTCAATCAGTTAGTAATTCCTTAACTAATTAAGCTATTAGGCTCTATTTGATAAAACTTATTTCTTCCTGAACTGAATTAAACTGAAATGTAATGAACTAAACTATAAAAAAGCTCTGATAAATAGGATCTTAGTAAGCTATTTAAGTTTGTTGTTTGTTAAACAACTATTATATAATTTTGGTCATTGTCATTGAGGTATTGTCACTGGCAGTGAAGTTTGGCAGTTGATGTTGAGATTTGGACCAATATTGGGGTTTGGGTCTTCAAAGTTGACAACTGAATTGACGAGAAGGTGAAATTTGGATTGGTGGTAATAGTGTGGTGGTGAAGTACTAATAACAGTATAATAACAGTAAATTGTTCAGAAGTGAAAGAATTGTGATAATAAGTGACCATTTGTTTATGACACTAACGTGAAGTGCTGATTAGTGGCTTGGTTGCTACAAATTGAAGATTATTGGATACCATGTTGTTTCATTGACTAGAGTTGAAAATGATATACTTATTGGAATTAATAACTAAGAATATAATGTCAGTAGGAAATTGTACTTCTAGAATCATCGGCTTGGATTATGGATGGTTACCCAAATCATATGTTGCCCACGTAATCATGATAGTTACTACAGTCTTGCAGATACAACTATAGTTGACGTTGTATAATTTGTTTTTCCATTTCTTTAGTTAATAATTATACACCACGTTGTGTACCGTAGTACCAATACAGCTGCACAAGTGAATTGGACATTGCAAAAAATGAGAGGTTGGCTACATATTTTATGAGACAAATTAACCTTTTATGTTTAGACTATTTTTGCAATTTAATTAGTATGAGAAAAGTTTCGTGTGAGATTACCTCATTTTCGTATAATTAGTATAATTCTCTCTTTTAAACTTTAAAAAACACCACATTTTGTTTAGTAGCGCACCGGAAACAAATTGACTAAACTAACTGGAGAAATTGAAAAGTGCATATGAATATTAAGGTAGCAAAGGTGATGAGGAAAGAAAGAAATGTTATATACACTGAATGATCAATTCCAAGTCATTATGAATTATTACAATCAACAAGCCATTCGTTGGCGGCCATGAACATCAGACCCTAGCCTAGGAATTTTGCATCTCGCATAGGTTTCCGAATATCGATAATCATCGTTTTCTGGTTTCCTTTTGCAGGTAAATCGAGCCGGCTCTGTTTTTGAGCTTTTTCCGGCAGCTGCTCTTGACCTTCTGGCAAGCCGACGGAAACGGTCATCTAAAGGTGAAACTAGTTTGCTTTTTCCGGCGCCCAAAACCGAATTCAAAATGCCATTAACATCTCCAGAATTAGTCGCTACTTCTTCATTCGTTTGTTTTCCCTTTCCCGAACCGAAAACGAATCGGAATTTCAACGGACCGAGACAAACCAAAGAAATCGTCGGAGGCAACATTTCCGGAGATTTTGCAGTGCCGCCCTGAGCTTCTTTTTCGACCGCCGGTTTTTGAGCTACTTTCTCGACAACCGGGTTTTTAGCTTCTTTCTCGACCGCCGATTTTTGAAGTTCTTTCTCATACGATCGAAGCTTTTCAATTTGAGCTCTATCCAGTAGCGGTGGGAAAATTGGCGCCAAATTGGTGCACGTAGTTGGCTTCGGAGGGAGCACCGTTCTGGGTTTCGGCTGAATCTTGTACGCCGGTAAGAAGGAACCATAGCAACCGTGCTTCGGTCCCAACCGATCCCGCGAGAGTACTCCGGCAAAATCTTTTCGGAAGTTACCCAAAACTTGTTCGATCCTTTTATCGATGTTGGTAAAATCCCAGTTTTCCCATTCCGCGGCCTTCGCCGCCATAGCCACTGCTCGGAATGTGGACTGATCAGAAATGATGGAAATCAGAAAACAGGGAAATGGAAAAGAGGAGTGATTTTTGAAGGGATGGTATTGATTCAGTTGAATGAGATATGATGGGTACTCCCTCCTACTCAGAAATCATTATATAGGTTCCTAATCCAGACTCCTTCCGGAATTAAACCCAAACCAAATGGGAAAAGGTAAAAGGTAAAAACATGTAATTAACTTTAATTACAGTTTGACCCGATCTAACCCATTCATAAACCTCTTAATTACGCTTTGACCCGGTCTAACCCATTTTAGCGACTTAAATGATAATTAAACCCTGTAACTTTACTGAATTGCGTTAATAAGGTAAAAAATCCATAACTTTAACTAATTTTCAGTAACTTAGTTAATAATTAACCAGGGTAACCTAATGGTAAAATAATGGGTGTTGCTATTTGCACCACCCTTTAGTGGGATAGTGGTGCAAATAACATTGGGAATGCAAAAAGACAATTCTAGAAAGTTGCAAAATTCTTGGTGGTGCAAAAAGTTGCCACAAAAATTTTAAATCTTGTAAGTTTATTAAAAATTATTTAACTTTAATTTCAATAATAAAGATAGTTTGAGTAAATTTTGTTAGTCAAATCTCCGAGTTTTTAAATTCTAAAATAAAATAGAACTAAACTTTTAAATATTTCTATATCGTTGCTAGGTTGATATTAATGGTTCAAAAATAATTTATGAAAAATTTAACGATACTAACAATTAATTTTAGTTTAAAATTTAAATCAAAATATTAAAAAAAAAACTGAATAAATAGTCTGATATAGTTTAATTCTGGAAAATTAATCAAATGATTTAGTTTACAAAGAAAATTAACTTGTGAAAGTGTACAATAGAAAAGTTTTAGCTTGCACTGTTAGATTTTTTATTTAGTTATTCTTTCTTGGAATATATTTAAGAGAAAAAAAATTAAATATTGAATGAAGAAGAAAAACGTTGATTGTTTGTTTAAAAGGAAAAATAAACAAACCTATATTATAATAAACTAATAGTGATTATTACTTTGATTTCAGAAAAAGCTACCTTGATTACTGCAAAAAGTAAAGAGGGTGGTGTAATTAGAAAGTGGGTGGTGCAAATAGAACTACCCATAATATTTATATCCTTCTATTTTCTCTATTTATAAAAAAAATTCAAGAACATTCATTATATCAATAAAATTAAATTTTTACATATAAACTACTAATATTAATAAAAGAAATGTTGTGACGAAAATTGAGACGATAAAGTTTTTGAATATGAGTGTGGTAAACAAAGGATACTTTGAATCCTAAAAGGCGCGAACTTAAGTTGCTTGATTTTGTTTTTGTGCCCTTGAACCAGAGATAAGGAATTATAAAACATTTGATTGCAATTCTTCGACAATTACATATTTAGACAAAGTTCAACTTTTTTACATTCTTGAACTCAGTTTGTGTACATAGAAATTTCAAACTACAAAGGTAAAATTTTATAATGTAGGCAACTACTGAGTTCCTTCACTATTCATTTGTGCTCTCTTTTGCGAACCGAACACGATTTTGATTCTCAGCGGTCTTTGTTCATCTCGAACCGGCGATTTCTTCGGTGCCACCCTTTCTTGATGAATCTTTTCATCGGCCTTTGCCGGAGCCGCTCTTTCGTGCCGGATCTTTTCACCGGCCTTTGCCTGAGCTGCATTTTCGTGCCGGATCTTTTCATCGGCCTTTGTCGGATCCTTCCTTTCGGTTGCACTCATTCTGGAATAACCAGCATTACTGCTAGTTCTCTGTGGTCTTTGATAATAATATTGATCGCGCGATCTCTTCGCACTTTGCTGATACTTTTCCTCGGCCTTTTCCCATCCATAACTCCTTCTGTAAGAAGCTGCCGATTTTTGAGGTTCTTTCTCGACCGACCGAATCTTTTCAATTTGAGCATTGTCCATGGTGCAAACATGTCTAGCTGTGTACGTGGCTGTCGATTGGAAACGAGGGGCAAGATTGGTGCAAGCATATCTAGGTGTGTACGTAGTTGCCTTCGGAGGCAGCAACGTTGGAGCTTTCGGCTGAATCTTGTACGCCGGCAAGAAGGAACCATAGTGACCGAATTTCGGCCCCAGCCGCTCCAGCGAGAGTTCTCCCTCAAAATCTTTTCGGAAGTGACCCAAAACCTGTTCGATCCTCTTATCGAGGTTGGGGAAATCCCATTTCTCGATCTTTTGCCTCTTGGCCATTGCCATTGTAGAAATCAGAAGGAATAATATGTAGGAATTAATGTTTGAACTGAATGAGAAATTACGTTAAATAATGCTGTATTTATAATCTCTTATTCCCAACTAGTTTCGGAAAACCTGAAGAATCCTTAACTAAACCAGAATCGGTAAAAATATGATTTTTTTCGTAGGATAGCGTTGACTGGGTCAAAAACATCCATAAACCTGAACTGGTTTTTTTAATGACTTAATTAATAATAATTAAACAAAGTAATTGCACGTCTGCATAGCCACAAAAACAGTTAAATCTAATGTTATGGGAGAACAGTGAACAGATCAACTCTAATGACTGAAAACAAGATGCAGATATGAATGTTGTTTTCTTAGGGATACATGATATTAATATATATGTTAAAGCCCTAGTCTTGGCAGACTCTTCTCCTTCATTCGCAGGCCAATTTGGTGTCGAAGCTGCTCAGGCAGATAGCGAAAGCCTGAAATGCAGACAGGGGATAGCGGTAATCCATGGTGAACATGTCCTTCCCCACCTTGCCGAACTGCAGGATGATCTTGTCGTGGTCAGACTGAGCAGGCTGGGGGGCGGTGGTTGAAGAGCCGACGGCTGGAGTAGTTGAAGAGCCGGAGGCCGGAGCAGCAGCAGCCACTGGCTGCGCAGCTGCAATGAGCTGAAAGTTTTTGACAGAAGCCACGGTCACCCGTCCTCTGAAATTCAGACACCAGCACTGTAACTGTTCGTGCCACCTTGGAGCTTTGTTTTTGAGCACCAAAGGCCTGGCCTTTCCTTCCTCATCGTCATTGCCTGCTGAGGATAAGCCTATATCGGAGAATCTGGCACTGCTGAAGTCATTGGAGTGGTCGAAAGACTTTGAGAATGAGATGCTGCGGAATGAGTCCTCCAGAGGCCTTGAGAGGAGCTCGGGTTTTCCAGGCACAGAGCCACCGGTCTCGAGTGCTGCAGCAGGGATGGAATGCATAGCACAGTGCATCCTACGTGGGCCCCGAGTCCCCAGCACGTTTAGCTCGTATGTGATCTGAGATATGTTGTAGCTTCCGGTTGGGACTTTGGGGGAAACTTTCTTGGAGTTGAATCTCCGGCTTGTTCGTCCAGGAGGAGGGATGTTAGTGCCGCTGTGTGGAGGCTGTGTATCATAGATTATGAATTTTGTACCGAGAAAATTCGATCTGTGGTAAGATAGAATATTAGATATTTGGTCTTGAATTGAAAAGAAAACACTGAAGGGAAACACAAATGGTTAAAGTATAGCAATCAAAGCACAAACCTTAGCTTTCCGATGTATGTGTTGCTTGATCTAGATATGTTATCTGCATCCATTGAGATAATATACTCCGTGCATGTAGTTCGTCTGGTTCTTTTTGCAGACAGAAGAAACTTCCCATTTTCAACTAACAAAGCTGTGACTTATGAACAATCGAGGTCAGACACGAGTTACCAAACTTACACAAGAAAAATCATAAACAGAAAAGCGATGGAAACCATTTACTTTTGTAACCAACCAAACCAGCAAGAATGACTGTTTGTTTGCTGGCATCAATTTGCCAAAATTACAAAGAACAAAATGAGGAAACGCAGTTGATTTAATATGTTCTGCGGATTTTGTAAGCTCTACTTTAAATACACAACCACAAAGCATGTTATACACTACACTGCAAGAGCAGCAAACAAAATATCACAACACCATTCAAAAAGCTTATCGCACTGTGTTAATGCAATATCATACCGCATAAATGCCAAATATTACTACATCAAAAGGTAAATGCTTACCGGGACTAAGACACAAGAAAAGATGGTATGTTAGATTGGATTTGTCCCTTTTGATGAAGCACTGGATAGTTCCATCACGAGAACCAGGCTGAGAAACCAAAAACAAATTAAAGTTTTAGTGCAACTATATCCAGGCAAGATCTGTATAAAATTAGCTGATTCTATTGTTTATAGCCAGTAGATTAAGAGAAGAAACAAGCTACCTGCTTAAGAGAAACAGGAAAGGTGATCTTCCCACATAATTCTGGGCATTTTACGATTTCCTTGCACATGCCCCTCCATGACTTGCAAACTGCAGAGCATGCCACGACATGCTTACGGCCTGGCCACGAGCTCTCACTCTCTTCTAACCTTTTAATCACATCATATAGCAGCTCAGGTGGGAGATTAGCCCAACGGCTGTTCTGAACTACCAAAGGTTGATCACAAGAGTCGTGAAAGGAGCCATGGGACTTCCCACGATGATGACCAGACAGCCTCACACTGAAACTCCTCCGGGATAAGCTCCCAAAACTATCTCTCACATCATTAACTATGCTACGGAAAGACATCTGGTCCCCAACCACAAGGCAAGAGCTCCAAAAGAAAGATATATCCTGCCCTCTTCTTCTAGCAATACTCTTGGCTTATATCTGCTTGTTTGACATGTAAAACCTGTTACATATAAACATAGTGAGGATAATGTTTGAGGCACATGAATGCATCACCTAAGAAAAGAGAAAGCTAAAAAGAGAAAAGAGCTTTCAAAAGAGAAAAGAAAAGGATGCAGATATTAAAAAGATAACCTCACATGGACAACAAAGTAAAAAGGCTCACAAAACTTAAATCTGGTTTAGCTTTAACAAGTTTTTTTAAAAGTATAACCACATTAGCTCTCCGGTTGCCACCCACAAACGAAAAGTTCAGAATCATCTAGTCAGGGAAAATATATAAACAATGCATATGCCTAATGTGCATTAGCAGCATTGATTTGCCTCAAACTAGCAGCTAATTTGAAACAAGGGCACTGGCTACTCAGCTAAATGTCCTACAAAACCAAGGGAATATGTCCAACAGGCTAAACACGATTGCCAATAGTAAATCCCTGATGACATAACCTATCAGCGAGTTAACCCTCTACAAACACATCATTTTCCAGCTCCTGAGCAGAACAATAAAAAAATCAACCATCACGCTGCATTCATATTCTTGATATCAACACATGTTAAACAAGACATCATTTGCAACTTCGAAAATCTAATAAGCTGCACCAAAAGTTCATAAATCCTGAGCTAAAACTTTGAAAAGTAACCTGATCAAAGGATTGAACTTCTCTAAAATATAACCTGATCAACGAGTTGAACTTTTCCAAAAATACACAACATTCAAAAACAAAAATCACCGAACCATCAAAAGACATAAGCTTTAAGAAATGCCATTAGAGTAACAGTTGATTCAGAAACCAAAACCAAGGAGAAATCTAAATAGCAAACAAGCATAAACATTTTACCATAAAGGTCAAAGCCCAGAAAAAGGAAAGAACACATTCCTACAAAAGAGCTAATCCCACTCAAGGAATTCCACAAAAGCAAACACTTTATCATCACAGACACACAAACCACTCACACAGTGGACACAAAATGAAGCCAAGAACAAAGAACCAAACTTTACACCCACATAAGATCTGCAACAATAAACACAAGGAGAACAGATCTATACCTGAGCACCAAGCCTGGAAATTCAACAAACCCAGATGAAAAATCACCCAAAAACAGCTAAAAGAGGCAAATTCAAGAAGTGGGTCAGACCCAAATAGATGCAGGTCACGCTTTTTTCCTCTCAAGCTTCAACTCCAATCACACAGAAGCAGCAAAGACTATTTCTCTCTCTTGAACACGGACTCGAAAGTCACATTAAATGCAGTTCAACGAACCAGAAGAGAGAGGAGAGGAAGAAGAAGAAAGTGGATATTGAAAAAAGGAGCATGAATTTGGAGTAGTATAGTATAAAATTGCTGGTAAAATGGGGGGCCTCAAAAACATGCTTTATGGGATTGTTTATTACTAGGTGAAACTATTACTCATTGCCATTGGGCACCAGCTGACCAGAAAAGCTGGTTTGGGAAGCAAGATGAAACCACCATTTTAATGCCAGTTCTTGACTTTTTTTAAGGTCATGAGGAGCGCTGGGAAACTTCGGATTTCTTGTATATTATCGTTTTATTTTTAAATCCCATTTGGACATACTCTTTGTGTTTGTTTTTCGATTTCACCTACGATTTGTGTTTTTCTATCAAAAAAGTTGACTAATTTGGCCGAAAATCGGCTCATATTTTCACACTTGTTTTTTGGTGGGAGTAAATTATCAGTGGATGACAATAAGTAAAGTTAACGGAAATGATAATGAATGCAAATTTATTTGGAAGACTTTAAATGGTTGTGATGTCCACTTAATTTAGAAAGAACTCGTGTCTAATTTGTGAAGAGAGACGACTTTGGATCTTAGTATCTCATTAAATTAGTCAAAGGATACATTTCAAGTTTCAACGTACAAATTAGAATTGATAACCTGTCTAATTATAGTCCAGGATACATGTTTAACGTCCAACAAGAATTTAAACTTAATTAATAATTTGTACGTTTTTTATTTGTACGTTATGTAATGGACTTTAGAGTGAAATTTCAAGCTATATTTACAATTTCATTAAAATGTCTCTAATCAAAAATATATTTACAATGAAACTTCTCTAGAGATTTTACAAATATGTGGCACTATTAATGTTTATACGATTGTGACTTAACAACCACGATCAGTGTTGCATTAGAGTTGAGACTCTATAATGTATTTTCACTATATATCTAACTAATATAGAGGATTGAGAACCGGTCCTTTCTAGGCCGAGAATCAAAAAGATTACCATAATTTTTTACCATATCATATGTCGATCGGTACACAAATTGTTAATATCAATATAGCAAATGCAGTGTTGTTCAGATGCATGTCAAGGGTCAAGTGTGGTATGTTGCATTTGCCAAAAAATCACAATTTTTATTGATTCTCGGGAGCAATTTAGTGATCGACGAATCAAACCACAACTTCATAAGTTTTGAATGATTCGGAACTGCAGGCAAAATCCTATCATATGTATACATCAAAATCGAAGAAGAGTTGAAGGTCCCTTTGTGTCCATAAGATCCCTAATGCATACAATTTTACCTAGTCAACCACTTTGGTTTTAAAAAAAACTTAGAAAGATTAGTAAAATACCAATACAGAAAAAGAAATAATAATAACAAAAGGAGTCAAGGACTGATGATACAAAAATATAAACCAATCACATTGAATTGAATTGAATTGAACTGAATTGAATTAATTGCTGTTGAATTGAATTGATTATTATTGAATTGAATTAAATTGATTGTTGTTGAATTAAATTGAATTGATTATAACAATTTAACATCATATAAAATAGACGGATACCACGGCCTTCGGGCCTCATTTTATGAACATTTTAATATACTAATCTATCTGTTTAATTATTTCATTGACATTTTTTAAAATTCAAATATTTAAATGTGCATGTGATAATTTGTATTAAAAAATCAAACCATTAAAAGATCAAATTCAAGTATAAAAACATCATGCTCAAACAAAATAACTTAAATTGTTAAAGTAATTGTTTAGTAACTCCAATCTTGTAGAAAATGGTCTACTTTTGGGCTGCTCTTACTGTAGAGAAAGTCTTGGGTGAGACCTGTCCTTGTGGAGACCAAGAGCAGGGGAATGATCATCTACTGTTTCTGCTTGATCTTTTAGTCAGTTTGTTTGATCTTTCAATTAATGTCCTTGAGTATTTTTGTTTTGCCTTGATTTTTCAGTTAATTTGATCTTTCGTTCAATTTGTTTGATCTTTCGCTCAATTTTCTTGATCATTTCCTTGGTCAATTTTACCAACGACAAATTCAATCAAGGAAATCGGCGGGTTTAAAGCTCACCATCGACAAATTCAATCAATAGCAGTCTCATATAATCTTTGGTCTCATTTGAGACCTATCTCAAATGAGAATTTGCCCTTACCGTAAGGTGCCCTTATTTGAGAGTTTCTCATATTTGAATATACTATTATTATCTATTTATTATTTTATTGAAATTTTTGAAAATTTAAATATTTAGATTCACTTGTGATTATCTAATTCACGTTGCTAAAATATTTTGTAGCAAATAATAAATTAATTAATACCATAATATCATTGTTTTGGATATTTGATATATAGGATTGGTTTATAACTTAAAATATTATAAATAAATAATATTGGAAAATAAAATAGTGTATATATTGTTTAAAAATATTTTGGTAGAAAAATTAATCATGCATTTTGATGTCGTTTATCCCACACACAATTTAAAGAGAGTAACTATTATAGTTCCCTTTAGAGAAGATTTAAACTTAATTAAAATGAACTATAATAAATTTAAAATAATTTGATAAAAGTATTTGAATAAATTAAATTAAATTAAATTGAATTGAATTGAACTGAATGTTGTTGAAATTGAATTGAATTGATTGCTGTTGAATTGAATTGAATTGAATTGAACTGTGAATAAGTTGAATTGGACAAGGCCTAACACACGAAGCGATATCATGTACCCCTAATGCATAGTGTAAAAAGTGTTGATTGAACATTGAACTTGTTTGAAATAATAGTTGATGATGCTCGCCTGGATGGACTGTACATGATCGGTAATACCGATTCGGTATTGTATTTGTATGGGACACAAGCCCATTACGAGAAATGATCAAGAGTTGAGAGCTATGTTTATACATGAGATGAATATACAAAATAGGTACAAGATATATCTAAAGTAGTTTTGGGATGTACTAACGAGGCATCGAACCACCCAATGGAAGACTACAATGAGGGCCACCGACATGACCCTTCTACGTTGGGTATAACATGACAACAAGTTGTTCTAATAGTCCCAATTACGCCATCAGTTATTGTTGATCAAGCTAGATAAGAATCATGTCCAAAAATCTGCTCTAATAGTCACAACTATGTCCAATTTGAATCATAATAGGCATTCAAAAAAAACTTGATTTTAGTGCACTATTATTATTATTATTATTATTTCTAACTCAGTAGTAATTCGTTTAATTAAAATCACAAACATTAATGTAGCATTATTATTAAACATTTTAAACATGTTCTGATTATGGACATAAATGAGTAGATATTTGGGCTGTATTGACACGATGGACTCTAATTTTGGGATAAGAATGAAAGTTTTCAAATTAATAACCTTTTCTAGTTCCAACTTCCAAATGCCACCGTGCCAAATTCATAGTTTTAAAATGCACGTGTACAGTACATCCTTCATATTTCGTCGGAACATGCGGCAGCGATAAATTGCTCAGAATCAATTTATGGTTTTCTTGGTCTAAGGCCGGTCGAGCAAGCCACTCTGTCAGCTACCAACCAACTTCAGTCAAAGGTGAAATTACTTCTCTTGATTTGTTACTTTAATTGCAAAGATTCAGTGAATTCCATTTGATCAGAAGCTGATCGAAACTGAAAGTGAATACTTGCAATCTTGATCCTCTCTTTGTTTTGCTTGTTAGGTTGGTTATGTGATTTTTGGTAGAATCTATGTTTGTTTGATTAGTAATTATTTGTATTGTTCATGGCTTTCCATTGTAGTATGGCTTCCTACTTATCTAAATCAAGAAGTGGGGTAACGTATGCGAGACCCCTTTTTAGATGTTGGAAATCTCAGAATCAGGTGTTGCGATCGGAGCCCGATGCAGTGCTGTCCCGAAGACCATCGCTGCTGTCATTTTGCCGTTCTGAATCTGTAAAAACCGAGAAAGGGCTGCCCTGTAGCGATGGTTCTCAGGTACAGCTCAATGAGTTGATCCTTTTCCTTCTCAGAGGTTTTTGTTTGTTGTTTCGAAAGTATTATTGAATTGGAATTCACTTTCCACTTTGTTTGATGACCAACATTTGAATGTACCGATAATCCGAGTTGCTGTCTTTCCTGGAAACTAAGTGGGATGGGGGATATATCACCTAATGATTCTTGATTTTGCTTTGGATCGCTATACTTTTGATTATACTCTTACTCTCTATGTGTCATATTATGGTATGTGCTAGTGAAAATAGCCATTTAGCAGAAATCAAGACTTGTGATTCAAAAGTAAGCATCTAATGAACTTTGACAGTGAATTTCTTCTTAAAATCTTAATTTCTGGTGGTTATGGATATTTCTGGTTATGAATTCTATGAAGTTATGTATATAGGTTTTTTTAGTCTAGGTGCCTCACTGAAATATGACAAGAAGATATAATTCACATAGCCAAAGGCTTAGTTGACAAGGAGTAGTTTTTAATTTTTGTTTACTGGGGTTTTCTGTTTCTTTTACCTTAGCTTTACCTCTTGATATCAAGTTATCACTGCTGGGAACTACTATTAACTAAGCAAGTAATCTTCTAGGTCATGAATTTCCCTGGAGGAAAGGTTAAATTCACCTCAAAATTAGAATTCTTACCCGAATCTCAGATTGAGAGGATTCCGTGCTACCGAATCCTCAATGATGATGGTCAACTGATATCTAGCGATTTTGTGAAGGTATGTACTTGCATGCTTATTTTCCATGTGGTAGCATGTTACTATTATGAGTGGCCTTCATGAATGGTTTCATCCTGTTTGCAGGTTACTGAAGAATTTGCAACCAGAATGTACACTGACATGGTGACCCTCCAGACCATGGATACAATCTTTTATGAGGCTCAAAGACAAGGAAGAATATCATTTTACGTCACTTCAATGGGTGAAGAGGCCATTAATATTGGATCTGCTGCTGCACTTCACATGGATGATCCTGTCATTCCTCAGGTTAGTAATCATTCGAACTATTTTATACTGGTATACTTTTATAGGCTGGGAATGCTATAGTATCGGTGTAGGACCTGTAGGTTTTCATAATTTGAGGGAAATATATCAAGGAAAGTTCTGTGACTAGGTGGTGAATGAAACAGAATCACAAGCTGCTCTTTGATTAACTGGCTAAAGGATCCTGAAAACCATGAAAGAATGATATGCTCAGAAAAATATTGCTTTTTTTCCGATCGTTTTCCTGATTTCGTGTTTAATGAAGTACACTTACAGGTTCATCTTATGTTAGTCTTAAATCTTGATGACTTGATAACTGGCAAAAACATCTCGAGGACATATAAAGCTGATAGCTATATTGTTGTTGTTGTTGGGAGGACTGTATTTTGCACTGAAATAATAGTGATATATATTCGGTATTCCATACTTTCTAATTTATGAATTGAACTATATGAGCCCACCCCACGCTCTTTCAGTTCTGATGGAGGCTTACTAACATCTTCCTGTTTTTATCCTACATATCTGAATTTTGATTAGTAATTTATTTTGGGAAAGAATTATCTTCACCTTTTGTGCACTTTATTTTTTAATATGCGAAGCAGTTTTTCTCATTCATTACCTTATAAAAAAATTGAAAACCTCATGCTGAAAAATAATGCTTTATCCAGAATTATAGTACTGTTCTGTGGACTTCATCTCAACACTACTTATATCTGTTAGGGAAACTATAACGAAAAGTTACGCTGTGCAGTATAGAGAGCCCGGAGTGCTATTATGGAGGGGTTTTACGCTAGAAGACTTTGCTAACCAGTGCTTTGGAAACAAGTACGACGCAGGAAAAGGACGTCAGATGCCTGCGCACTATGGTTCTCAAAAGCTGAACTATTTCACAGTAGCATCGACAGTTGCGTAAGATATCTTATTAGTCTCTATCTGCTTTTTTGAATCATCCAATAAGCTGTCTAGCAGCTAGAAGACATCAAGTATTTAATTGTTATTCTTGTGTCCAGTTCTCAAATTCCGCATGCTGTTGGTGCTGCTTATTCTCTTAAGATGGACAATGCAAATGCATGTACCTTGACTTATTTTGGGGATGGTGGCTCTAGCACGGTAATTGACCTTTCTTGATATGTATTATGTATATAGACTATAGAGCATTGCTCAAGTTTTTGATGTGTGAAATGCATTGTGGCTCTTTTAATACTTTGTTCATGGCTCATGAGATTTCACCTATCTTAGGATGAGTTTCGCAGTTTGGCTGGATAAGAATGTCTTGACGGTTTTGATTTTCTCTTTGAACAGAATTTGGGATAGTTGAAAGTTGCAAATGCTTGTCTTTCAAAACTTTCTGATTTTTTCATGAAACCTAGGGAGATTTTCATGCTGCTTTAAACTTTGCTGCTGTTATGGAGGCACCGGTAATTCTCTTTTGCCGCAACAATGGATGGGCCATCAGTACCCCTGTTGAAGAACAGCATCGAAGTATGTTTGTTTGTCCATTTTGGAGTCAAACATGCGCCTATAATAGTGATATTTCTGAAGCAACTAACCTTTTGAAAACTCAAAGGTGATGGTATTGTCGTCAAAGGACCAGCCTATGGAATCCGTAGCATCCGTGTGGACGGTAATGACGCCCTTGCTATTTACAGTGCTGTTCATTCAGCCCGGGAAATAGCCATTCGTGAGCAAAGACCTATTCTGATTGAGGTGACGCCAAACCATGATACTTTGCTTTTTGTTTTTTTCACTCTGAGCATTTTGGACCAGAACTTTAATCAGCCTTTTCTGTCAACAGGCGCTCACCTACAGAGCTGGTCATCACAGCACATCCGATGACTCAACAAGATACCGTCCAGCTGAAGAAATGGAATGGTGGAGAGTTGCACAAAACCCTGTAGCAAGATTCAGAAAATGGATTGAAAGGGAAGGTTGGTGGAATCCCGAAGCCGAGACAGAACTGCGAAGCAAACTCAGGAAGCAGGTATATGCTTAAAAGAACTGTATATTTTGTCAACATATTTCCCCCAGTGTTAGGCCTTGTCCAGTTCAGCTCGGGCTGAGATGAAAACGAGCTGAACTGGACAAGGCCTTGCACTGTACGTTTTTAGTAGTTCAAAATCTTGTTTTGACGATTGGAATTGCACTAATTTCGTCACAGATGTTAAACGCAATTCAAGTTGCAGAGAAGGGAGAGAAGCCGGAGATTGGCGAGTTGTTTAGCGATGTGTATGATGTTCCTCCACCCAACCTCCACCAGCAGAAGACGTATGTGAAGCACATGATCGAAAAACACCCCAAGGACTACCCGCTTAAGTCCACAAAGTAGTCATTGTTTGTTTATTAGCATCCCATTCAAATTTCCCTTTCTGACTTTTGGCAAAGTTCATCTTCATCTTTATATAGAAATACTTGTGGCAAATATTATGACTTGTTTGGTGAAAGATGCACTCCCGAAGGATCATAAAATTGTTTGTTTTCTGGGAAAGATTTTTCTCATTAGAGCGTGATAAAAGTACTTTGTTTTTTGAAGAATTTAGGGTGGAAAGTGGAAACTAAACTTTTGTCACTCAACTTTTCCTTTTACCATTTTTTACCATTAAACTTTTAAAAAAGTTAACTGATAGCCACTTTATTAGGTCAAAGTCAAACCGTTAAATGTTAAGTTTGGGGTCAAATTAGTATTTCCCACAAAAATATTTTTTATCCCAACTTTGTAGCTGCTAAATTTTCATGTAAAAAAACTTCCCAAACAAAATATTGGCCAGAACTCGAATTTAATACTAATATAAAAAAAATCAGAAGGGAAGCAACAAGACAAAAAATTCACGAAAAAAATCAATAATTGATCAGTAAAAAGATATATTACCCAACCAAAATGCACATTTGATGCATATTTTCAGTATTAGTAATTGATGTATAAAGTGCCTCATTAGGAAAGATATTTTCAACATTGCAATGCACACAAGTTATATAGGGGAGGGATCCGGTGTGACACCCTATTTATGTGTGACACCATATTTATGTGTGGCACACATCTGGATCGTAGATTAGACAATCTGATGGCTGTAGAAGATGCAAAAATTAGGAAATAAATGACAAAATCTCGCGGGTCGGGTCGGGTCGGATCATTACCTGACATAATAAATTTGGGCTGGAGCTCCTTTCTTCCTCCGACGTTCCTGCGGTCGGAGAAGACGATGACGGCGGCGGCGGCAAGATCTAGGGGAAATCGGAGCTCGCCGTTCATGGGCATTGCCGGCGATCATGGGGATAGGAAAGACTATCGGTCGGAGAAGAGAATGACGATCGGAGAAGACGATGACGATCGGAGAAGACGATGGAGTGGGGATCGCCGGCGAAGACGATGGAGCGCCTGAAGAAGAAAGACGAAGATGGACGATGGATTTCCCATTTTTTAAAGTTATTTACAATTTAATCCCTATACTACCAGGACACCTTTACAATAACCCAAAGTTTATAAATTTGGTTTTATATTTTCCTTACTTGCCATGTTTTGACTTTTGTTGAAATAAACATGAAGAATTTGACATAAAACATGAGGCATTTAAAATGAAAGCTAATTATTAAAGAAAAATCAAAATAAAACATGAGGAATTTAATTTAAAAAGTGATCGTATTAAAACATGAGGAAATTAACACAAAACATGAACCTTTTATATGGCAAGGTGATCATTTTAATTCAAAAGGTGCATGCCATAAATTAAAACTTAGAGTATTTGAATTAAAAGATGAGATGCTAAAAGGTGTAATCTCAAACATGAGGTATTTGAGTTTAAAGGTGTAATACAAAAGGTTAATCATATAATTTCAAACATGAGGTATTTGAGTTAAAAAATGTAATGCAAAAGGTGAAACGTATAATCTCATACATGAGTTATTTGAGTTAAAAGGTGTAATGCAAAAGGTTAATCATATAATCTCAAACATGAGGTATTTGAGTTAAAAGGTGTAATACAAAAGGTTAATCATATAATCTCAAACATGAGGTATTTGAGTTAAAAGGTGTAATGCAAAAGGTTTATCATATAATCTCAAAAATGAGGTATTTGAGTTAAAAGGTGTAATACAAAAGGTTAATCATATAATTTCAAACATGAGGTATTTGAGTTAAAAAATGTAATGCAAAAGGTGAAACGTATAATCTCATACATGAGTTATTTGAGTTAAAAGGTGTAATGCAAAAGGTTAATCATATAATCTCAAACATGAGGTATTTGAGTTAAAAGGTGTAATACAAAAGGTTAATCATATAATCTCAAACATGAGGTATTTGAGTTAAAAGGTGTAATGCAAAAGGTTTATCATATAATCTCAAAAATGAGGTATTTGAGTTAAAAGGTGCGCAAAAGGTGAAGCATATAATCTCAAACATGAGGTATTTGAGTTAAAAGGTGCGCAAAAGGTGAAGCATATAATCTCAAACATGAGATATTTGAGTTAAAAAGTGTAATACAAAAGGTTAATCATATAATCTCAAACATGAGGTATTTGAGTTAAAAGGTGTGCAAAAGGTGAAGCTGGCCACGAAATCTGCATAAAAAAATCATACATTGTTATAACTCGAAAATGGGCTTTTGGCCCAGATTTTAACCCACGAAAATAGTAAACGGGCTTACACTATTAGTCATTGGATTGAATATTTGAATGGCCCAAATGAGTGTCACACATAAAAAAAGTGTCACACATAACATAGGGTGTCACACATGATCCTAATTCTATATATATATATATATATATATTAAATGGGTAATAATCCAAATGAACCCCAATAAAATCCTACGTACCCTCCCTAACCCCCAACAGGAATCGAACCTCTTTTAAGTTATACATATTTGATGTGCGATTGAACTACACAATACACAATATTAGTTACTAAAATACACATTTGAAATAAGTTGAATGCACAATACACATTATTACCTACTAGAATATACATTTAAAGTAATTTGAGTGCACAATTTAAAGTTCTAATTAAAATGCACATTGAAATAGCTAATGTATATACAACATGCACGTACACAATACTAAATAACCAGTTATTGAAATATACATTTTGAGGTAATTTTGATTGCACATTTCACATTAAAAAAATACTAAGGTTGAATTCATAAATAAATAGAGAAGTAAAAAGAGGAAAGAATATTTTAAAACGCACTACTAACACTAATAAAATGCAAAAATTATAGAATAAGAATGCACCATATATATGCGCACGCAAGTACATGCGTACAGACAGTACACGCACGTACATGTGCACGGTATATGCACGTATGTAGTATATTATTTTTATCATAATTAAAAATGAAAATCATGCAAGTTCATAATTATCATAATTGCCCCTAAAACACTGTCCCGATAAATGAAAATCAGATCAATTATAAAAGTAATTAAAAATGAAAATACTGTTTATAAAAAAGGGTAAATTATGTGAGATTTACCTTCCAAGATGTAGGGTTTCGTTAAGGAACAAAGAGCCCACAATTGCAATAATTAAAAGTATGTGTGGGTTAAAAATGGACGTAAATAAAGGCCCTTTTAATTTCATCACATACATAGATATAACAACCACAAGTTCCTTAAACACTATGCCCTACACCAAATGAACAAATTCAATTTGCAATCAAACTATTAAAATGCAATTTGCTAGTTAGTATATGATTTAGTTAGTCTTGTAATAGGCTAGTTGATTAGATGTTGATTCCACTTATAATCGTTACTAGGCGTTTTTCCAGTTCCACGAATGAATTTTTCAAAAAAATAATAATTGCAATTTGCAAATATTTTTTCCAGTATTATTTGCTGGTACAAAAAAATTCATGCACGTTTGGATTGCCCGATTTAGTCCAATCACACGTTTGGATTGCACGATTTTAACCTTTATATTCTCAATTTTTATGGTTGATGAACCAGCATCTATAAACACTTTTAGATTCTTGGAAGGATGCATATGTTATTACTAATAAACCATTATAACAGATGATCATCATTTTGGTCAGGCTCTCATAACAAAGAGCACCTTATTTTTCTTAATTGAAATGAAAATAATGCTATTTTTCATATCACTCTGGCGATGTCCAAAAAAATTTCAATGAAAATATTTAAATTTATAATTTATCATATAATGTATGCATATGAATATTTGTTTTTCAATGACTCTCCATTTATAAATAGTATAAATGGTAAACCTCCATTTTCCTCGGCCGTTCTCTTCTAAACGTTACTGGACAAAGGATTTGATGTCAAATTTAGTGTTTTCATTCGAAAAACATATAAATCGAAATATCAGATGGATGTATTACAGTATTTCACATAGAATATCACTAAGTTTTAACCCAAAAACTAAAACCATGCTAAATAAAGTGAAGATTAACAAAAAAATTTACCAGAGGGGAATGTTTCAGCATATCATCATAATAGCAAAAAAGAGTGAATAAGTAAAATCATGAAGAACAAAAATACCTTGGGGATTTTCAGAGCATAGAGAATTTCGACCACGTCTTTTATGGAAATCAGACAAGGAGAGGCCTTCTCGGGTTCCTGGGCGGGTCGGATATCCATAGCCTCCGTAGTCCGGTGCAATGGCCCGGTAGCCAACCTTAGCCACGACGATCTCTGAGAATCCGTGCAGGAACAACACCACCAACGGACCGCTTCCGATCTCCGCCACATGAAGCTTCAGGCCACCGCTCACCTCTGCTTACTTGTGCTCGATTTCATCCATTTTTTCTCGTATGAATAAAAGAAAACTATTATAAGTCATATTTCATCAAACAAAATTTTATATTTCTAATTTTCACAATTTCACATAAATAAAAATAAAATAACAAATTGAAGAATTATTAACCAGTTAATTCAATTTATACATAAATCAAAATACATATGATTCATATCTATGAAATAATGGAAATCAAAGGTCTTGCTTTTAACTATATGAATAATGAGAAGCTGCTATTAAAAAATTTATAGTAAAAAAAGATAAAAAGATTAATGCTGCTATTGGGCTGAGCTGAGGAGGGGCAGATTCTAATTTGGGATTTGGCCTTTGGATTGGGATCTGATTAGAGAAATAAACCCAATCGTCTTGCTTTTACGTTCCATTTCTTTTTTTCTTTTTTAAAATACAAAGTCTTGGGTGAGACCGTCCTACCATAAGCTTATGGTAGGACGAATGATAGTTCATGTGTTTAATAGATTTGTTCATGTGTTTCACAGTTTTGTTTGTTCTAAACTGGGTTCATGTGTTTGACAGATTTGTTCTTGTGTTTCACAATTTTGTTTGTTATAATCTGTAACAATATGTAAATGAATTAACAAAGCTGTGAAACACATGAACAAATCCATTAAACACATGAACTATCATTCGTCCTACCATAAGCTGGTAGGACGGTCTCACCCAAGACCTTCTCTTTTTAAAATAGCCAACTTAAAGAAAACACATTGTTTTCAGAATTTACGTAAAAAAGGAAAACAAAATTAAAAAGGAAAGGAAGATTTATGTTCACCTTCTTCAAAGGTCCAGACTCCATCGCCCTTTCTATTCCCAAATTTACATGTGGCACTTTACTGACCATAATATGGTTTATGTGGATTTTTTGGGTACTAGTCCATCCTTATGGAGTACTCCCTCTTCAAGAGCTGCAGAAAGAAAATTTCAAGGAAATTAATAATCATTTAAAATGACTAAATTAACCCTGACAAAATCCAAGTATTCATACTCCTACCACTATCTGACCCACCACCTCTGCAAATACCATTACTTAACTACCAGCTCACCCACGATCGCTCCGCCCTCCGCCTCCTTTACTCCGATCCACCCTCGCGGGCAATACATCACAACTCCAAACTCCATTCAACACAAACAACGTGCATAAACAACACAAACTCACACAAATCGGATTCAAACCCCAATATAATTCATCAAAATTGAATTAGATTACAAATTGTACATTTATACCTCTCAAATCCATTCAAAGAAAAATAGTTTATTTTCCAAAACAGAAGCAAGCAAACGATCGGTGAATCATTCTTGATGTCGACCGGCGAGCCCAACCAAACGATCGGTGAATCATTCTTGATGTCGACCGGCGAGACCAACCAAATTGGTGGTTGGATCTGGAAAAGATGAGAAAGAACAACTGCAACGCATATATAGGTTCAATCCAACAAAATTCCTAGATCTAACTCCGATGGTAGGGGGTCTGTAGAATAGTTTGATGATCGGGTAAGAAAGGGTTCTAATTCAGCGGCGGTGGTGGGTTTATGATGGTGGAGAAGGAAATTTGGGGGCGATGATAAAAGTAGAGGAGAAGATTTTAAGTAAAGTTTGTAATGGGGGTGGGGGTGGGGGTGGGGGGTTATTGATGTATATTTCATAGTTAATTTATTCCAAAAATAGAAAGTGTGCATCTTTTACTGGGACAGACTAAAATGGAAAATGTGCAGTAGTTTCGGCTGGGACGGAGGGAGTACTACCATCCACCAAAATTTAGGTAGAACCCCTGCCAAGCCATATACTCCCCGTGTCCTATTACTTGATAACTTAAGGAGAAAATAGACCAGCCACTGGATGTAAGGGGAAAGCACTCCCCATATCCTATTACTTGATAACTTAACTATTTTGTTCACTTAATATTTTTCTCTTTATTTATTTGAACAAATTCCATGGGCTAACCTATATATAGGGCTGTGCAACCGGTCCGACCCGGACCGGACCGGACCGGAACCGGTTTGGACCGGGACCGGTTTGGACCGGGACCGGAATGTCCATAATTCTTGGACCGAAGACCGGACCGGAAAGGGGATATTATGGACCGGGACCGGTCCGGAATTATTCCGGGTTTGGACCGGACCGGACCGGTTAGACCGGAATTTTAATATTTTATTTTTTAAACTTTATTTTTATGTTAAAAATTAAACTTTTTTTACTACAAAAAATTTAGTAATATAAAAATTAGAATAAAAATAAGTTATATTAAAATAGAGTTTGTGAAATATGATTGCATGATTTTTAAATAACAAAAGAAGATGCAATGGTCTCACAAACGATTAAAATTGTTCAAAAAAATGTGAGTAAAAAATTTATAACTAAAAGACACCTTTATAAATCTATAAATTTCAAAAAATATAATTTGAAGTGATAGAATAATACTAATATTAATGACCAAAAATAAAAATAACACATAAATTAATTTATAAATATTATAAAATATAAAGTATATTAAATACCGGTCCATCCGGTCCGGACCGGAAATTACCCGGTTTTGGACCGGACCGGACCGGACCCGGAATCCCTAAAAAACTTGGATCGGAAACCGGACCGGAATCCCTTATATCCGGTTCCGGTCCGTTACTTTCCGGTCCGGTCCGGTCCATTTTTCCGGTCCGGACCGGTTCATGCACACCCCTACCTATATATGATATGATCATTTATCGTCTAAAGTGATTTTATTTCATCCTTGTGCCATTTACCTTGCTGTCGTGATAATGAGAATAGATGGAGTAACATTTTTGACTATTTCGTACCACAATATGTTTTTTAAGTTACTATTTTTGTTTGGATTTTCTCTTTAATTTTGTTATTGGTTTTAAATTCGAGTTCTAAGTAATATTTTGTTTGAAAAGATTATAAAAAATTCATCAACTCCAAAACCAGATTAAAAAGAAATTTGTGTGGAAAATTATGATTTTGCCCACTAAGATAAAAGAAAATCGGGTCCCATTACCCACCAAAATATCATGCTCTCTCTTTCACCTCTAATGTGTGTGTTCTTGGTGGAATACATCAATCTATACTGATTCTACAAATTTACATGGTATCAGAGCTTCAGGGTAGGTCGCTCAACGAACTACGGTGACAGATCTCAATTCTACTGCAACAACATATTCCGTTTTCCCCCAAATTACTGAGGATACTCTACTGCTACTGTGATAATGTATGCTGAATGAGAGAACTCTGTGTTCCAGGAGCTGAGGAAGACTTTGGGTGGAGACAAAGAACAGGATAAGAATCCACGCCGAGATCGCGAGGACGACAACGGTTAGTTCCACATCCGCGATGATAATCCAATGTACCTGCATAACAGTGGCTTCTCTAATCATGTTTTGGTGACTAAGCCACTTAATGAGGTAAACTACCTCTCCTGGAGTCGTTCTATGATAACTGCACTTGAAATCAGAGATAAGCTAGGGTTTATTAATGGTGATCTTGTTAAGCCTGCTATAACTGATCAGAAGTATAAACAGTGGACTAGAGTGAATGCTATGGTAGTTTCATGGATTAAGAATGCTTTATCTAAGGAAATAGCCAATGGTTTTCTGTTTGTTAATGATGCTAACCTGTTATGGGAAGAATTGAGAGACAGATTTGATAATAGTCATGGAGCATTAATCCATCAGCTTAAGAAGGATATAAGTAATCTTAGACAGGATGGAGATTATATTGCTATATACTACGCCAAACTCAAAGGTCTGTGGGATCATTATGCATATATTAGGCCTAGAAGAAGATGTGTTTGTTGTACTTGATGTAAGTGTGGCTATGCCAAGGCTATGATGGCTGAAGAAGATGAGGATAAGATGCATCAGTTCCTTATGGGCTTGAACTATGAATACAAGGCCATTACTGATCAAATTCTGATGCAAGACCTTTTGCCAAACCTTGCTCGGGCTTGTGCAATTGTGGGGAAGGTTGAGAGTAGTGAAAACCACTTATCATGATGTAGGATATGTTTCTGCTATGGCTGGGAAGAAGCAGCCCGCTGATATTGTTATTGAAGATGTTTCTCAGAACTCTGCTATGTATTCCAAGTGAGGTGGATACCAGAAATCATCTACAACTTATGGAAGAGATGGCAGTAAGCAAAGTGCTCTCAGGAATCCTGATTGGAAATGTGAGTACTGTGGCAAAAGTGGTCATGTGAAAGACACTTGTTTCAAGCTAAAAGGATTTCCTGATTGGTTCTATGAGAACAAAGAAAAGAGAGCTCAGTTCCAAGCTCAGAGAGGAAGATATCCACCCAGTGCTCCTCATAATGCTCATGCTACTGGTATTTTGCCCTCAGGAAACAGTGGAATGGATGAACAGGCTCAAAGTAGCAATATGATGACAAGTGACATGAACTACCAAATGAGGCCGATTCAGATACATGATATGATCTCCAACCTTATCCAACATGAGTTTGGGAGAGTGATGAAGGGCAAAGGCATTGAACTTGGAACACCTACAGACTATGTCAACCTTGCTCACTTAACAGACTTCTCATGTAGCATTCTTTTTAATGCTTGTAATGCTGCATCTTTATTTGACTGTATCTCTTGGATAGTTGAAAGTGGAGCAAGTAGTCATATGTGTGGTAACATCAGTCTTTTTCATACTATGCATAAAACCCCTACCTTAACACCAGTTCAACTACTAGATAACACCATTAAGTATGTTATAGCTACTGGTTATGTACACTTACCAAATAACCTTACCTTAAATCAGTGCTTACATCTTCCATCCTTTCATTTCAACCCTATTATCAGTCAGTAAGCTACTCAAAACCACTTATATTCATGCTGGCTTCTTTGAGAATTTTTGCCTTTTGCAAGACCTTAGTACTTCAAGAGTCATTGCAGTGGAAAAAGAGAGTCAAGGCTTATACATTCTCAATTCAAGTTACTTTTCTGAAGTCACAATACAAGTAGCCATTCATAGCTTGAGTTTATCCCATGTCAGTAGAGTGCATCACTCCATGTATGCAGTAAATAAGCCAATAGATCATGATTTTCATGTATGGCACAGTAGGCTAGGTCACCCTTCAGACACTGCCTTAAAGCATCTCTTACCTTATGTAGCTATTTCCATTCCAGTAAAACATGTTTGTACTGTTTGTCCTCAAGCCAAACAGAAATGATTTGAGTTTCCTTTAAATGAAAATTGTTCTGACAATCCTTATGATTTGCTACATATTGACCTATGGGGACCTTATAGAGTCACTGCATTATCTGGTACTAAATATTTTCTAACCATTGTTGATGACCATACAAAATACACCTGGACTATCATGATAAAATCTAAAGATACAGTACCTTATACCTTAAAATCCTTCTTTCTATTCATTTCTACTCAGTTTGATAAGTGTGTGAAATCCATTAAAACTGATAATGGGACTGAATTTCTTATCCCACATTCTTTCTGATCTGGGTATTTTCCACAAAAAGACCTGTGCATATTCCCCACAACAAAATGGTACTGCTGAAAGAAAACATCAGCATTTACTGAATGTTGCTAGATCACTCATGCTCCAATCTTCTGTGCCTAAAATATTATGGGGGGAATTCATTCTTACCGCTACCTTTCTCATAAATAGATTACCTTCTTCCAAATTTCAGTGGAAAACTCATTTTGATCTTCTTTATCATAAGTCTGCTACTTACTCTATCCTCAAAACTTTTGGATGCTTATACTTTCCATCAGACAATACCCCTCATAAAGATAAATTTCAGCCCAAAGCCTATCCATGCATTTTCATTGGATATCCATCTGATAGAAAATGATATAAACTCTTTGACATTACCTCTTAAAAGGTTGTCATTTCCAGGGATGTGATTTTCCATGAACACATTTTCCCTTATCAAGCTACACCTTTATCTCAGTCTTCTTTATCCTTACCTCTTGTGCCAGCTTACTATCCTACTGAATCAGTTACTCCTTCTCCACCTATACCATCTCATACTCCATATTCAGATGTTTTTGATGATCCCTCTTCACCTATCGGTTATCCATTTATTCCTTCTAGTGGGGATTCTTCTTCTCATTCATCTTCTTTTCCTCATTCATCTCCTCTCACTCATTCTCCTAACCTTTCTATCCCATCACCTTCTCCATCACCACCACCAGTACCAAGAAAGAGTACCAGAATAAGGCAAAAGCCAGCATGGAAAAATGATTTTGTCCTTACAACCTTTCATGATCCATTCCATCCCCCTTCTTTTTCAGATGCACAAATGTCATTTCTTGCTCAATTGTCAAAGATTAAAGAACCACAGTCATATAAAACTGCATGTTTACAGCAGGAATGGAATGTTGCCATGAATTCTGAATTGCAGGCTTTAGAAGAAAATGGCACCTGGGAGCTAGTTTATTAACCTGCTGGAAAAAGACCCATTGGTTGCAAATGGGTGTATAAGGTCAAGTGCAAGGCAGATGGAAGCATTGACAGGTATAAAGCTAGGCTTGTTGCCAAAAGTTACAACAAGATAGAAGGGGTGGATTATTTTGATAGTTTTTCCCCAGTTGCAAAAATGGTGACCATCAGGCTGTTTCTAGCTATTGCTTATGCTAAATCTTGGCCTGTGCATCAGTTGGACATTAATAATGCTTTCTTGCATGGTTTCTTGGATGAAGAGGTTTACATGCTTCCTCCTGAAGGCTATGTCAAGGTTGCACCTCATCAGGTTTGCAAACTGAAGAGGTCCTTGTATGGTTTAAAGCAGGCTTCAAGGCAATGGAATTCTGATCTCACCAAGTCTCTCATTTCCTATGGATTTGTTCAATCAGAAAATGATCATTGTTTATTTATCAAATCCAGAGGGGACTCTCATCTTGCCTTAATTGTCTATGTTGATGATATCTTGATAGCTGGCTCTGAAGAACAAGAGATTCTTCTTGTGAAGCAATTTCTTGACTCTAAGTTCACCATCAAAGATTTAGGGCTGGCTAAGTTTTTCCTTGGGATTGAATTGGCTAGATCACCTGCTAGTCTCTATCTCACTCAGAAGAAGTACATTCATGACATTGTTGAGGATGCAAAATGTCTGGAAGCAAATTTTGTCAACACACCTCTCCCTGCTACATAGAACATGAATGAAGCTTCTTCACTTCACAGTGATCCTAGTTCATACAGAAGATTGGTGGGCAGATTGCTCTATCTTAATGCTACAAGGCCTGATATCACTTATGCAGTGAATCAGCTCAGACAGTTTATGCAGTCACCCACCATTCATCAATTTAATGGAGCCCTGTATGTTGTGAAATATCTTCATCATCACTCTAGCTCAGGATTCTTCTTTCCCAGTTCTTCTACTCTTCAACTCAATGCATATTGTGATGCAGATTGGGCTAGATGCAAAGACACAAGGCAATCAGTTACAGGGTTTTGTGTGTTTCTTGGGCATGCACTGATTTCCTGGAAATCAAAGAAGCAAAAAATAGTCTCCAGGTATTTTGCTGAGTCTGAATACAGGAGCATGGCCCTTACCACAACAGAACTTCAGTGGATTTCTTATCTGTTGAAGGATTTCAATATTCCTCTTCTTTTGACAATTCCTATGTGGTGTGATAATAAAGCTGCCATCCACATAGTTGAGAATTCAAAGTTCCATGAAAGGACAAAGCACATTGAAATTGATTGTCATGTTACAAGAAATCAATACAAGGCTAAATTCCTAGTTCCTCATCCCATCTCAACCAAGTTTCAACTTGCTGATATATTTACTAAACCACTTTCTGTTGATGTCCTAGATCCTCTTCTGTTCAAAATGAACTTTTGCTCTCTGCCACAAGTTCATCTTAATGGGGGTGTGAAAGAATCATTAGCAAAATCATCACAGGAAGATGATGGCCATTTGACTGGAGTTTTGGCGGGAAGATTGGACCCTGCGGTTCAACCGGGTTCGAGTCACACAGCTAAGATAGCTTAGGCAGCTAGTTTTACTTAGCTAGTTTAACTTGATTGGTTAGCAGTAGAAAGTTAGTTTTAGCTAAGTATATATTAACATCTTGTACAGATTATTTTTCAGATTAATCAATAAAAAGAAAATCGGGTCCCATTACCCACCAAAATATCATGCTCTCTCTTTCACCTCTACTGTGTGTGTTCTTGGTGGAATACACCAATCTATACTGATTCTACAAATTTACAGTGGTTATTACTTGTATTTGTCTGAAAGTTTGATTGCCAAAAATGGTCAAATTCTTTACTAATACTTGTATAATTTTTACAAAAAATATTTATAAATTGTCCCCAATAACATAAATATCGAAGTATTTCTTTCTTAGTCTTTGTTTGTTTAATCTTTTCTGTAGATTAGTTCAGTTCAGTTTAATTTAAATTAATTTAATATAATTTCGTTTTAACAGTAAAAATTATAATTTGATAAAATTTTGGTTGATTGGCCTTGAACCTGGTAGGTCGATGCCCCGTGGAAATTAACATTGCTCTATTGAGTGCATGAATTATGATACATATTCATGGCACCATTGATTTTCTAGCAACAACCGTGGATTATAATAATAAGTCGGCAACATTTAAATCATGTTCGGCGTTCGCAATTTATTTGTTGGTTGCCGACGTATTATAATTATTTGACGGTGGTGAATTATAGTTTCAATTTTACAGTGATGAAAATTTGTTTTTCAAGTTAAAATTTTTGGTTTGGTTTTTCTCTTTAATTTTTACATGAGTCTGTCTCTTGAGTGACCGTCACTATATAGTGACTGGACTACACTGTAATAATAGCATAACTTCAAAAACACGGAGGGATCGTTTTGCAATTTCGACAAATATGAAAATACACGCGCTACCACACGCGCTCTTTTCATAAACGAAGCTCTTTTTCCCTTTTCCTCTGTACCCTTTCCCCTGTTTCTCAGGCCGAACTCAAACATGGCGACTGGGCGAGCTTGGAGCGGAGGTGCTTTCGCTATCGGGAAGCGGATCTTCACGGCGGCATTCGACCGGAATAATCCTTCAATTGGTGGATTCCGGCACCCTTTTTGGTTGGTCGGTGGCTTCATGACCAGAACGGTAAAATTTGATGTTTTCTATCTCTTGAATTTGATCTATTATCAATTAGTCATGGGGTGGTGCTGTGATGATTAAAGATAATATTCAATATTTATTTGGCGTTCTTATGGAATAAAGGTCCCGTTTTCCTACCGGCAGAAACCTGTAGTCCTACTCCTAATGTCCTACCAAGCCAAACATTACCTTTAATATTATGCCTATCAAGTGTTTGGAAAAATGTCTAGTCTAAACTTGATAGTATTTTATTTTTTAATGTATGAAATTTATAAATTTAAACATGAAAATTTTAAAACAAAATCTGAAAAGTAAATAATCATACATAATGTGTGAATTTTTGTTTAAAAGGTTACTAGTTTAGTTTGAAAAAACTAATGTCATTTTAAAGGTTGATATTAGAATTAAAAGGTGTGGATTTTTGTTTTAAAAGTAACTAGTTTAGTTTGAAAGAATAAATGTAATTTTAAAGGTTGATGTTTAAAATAAAAAAGGTGTCCATTTTTGTTTAAAAGGTTTACTAGATTAGTTTGAAAGAACTAATTTTAAAAATATCTTATTTCAAACTAGAACCTCTAGTTTTTACTTTACAGTTTTGTTTAATCTAATAAACTATTATTTTACAGGTTTTTGTTTTAAAAATCAATGTTTTAAACTATAACCTCCAGGTTTTACTTTAATATTGAGAGAAAAGAGGTTAAAATTATAATTTCAAAGATTTTATAAAACATTGAGCTTATAATTTAAAACATGAGCCTTTCAAATCAAAACATGAAAGATCTAGTTAATGATATGAAAAAATAAAACATGGAGCTTATAACTTAAAACATGAGCATTTTAAAACAAAACAGGAAAGATCTAGTTAATCATATGAAAAAAATAAAACATGAAGTTTATAACTTAAAACATGAATATTTTAAAGAGAAATGTCTAATCATATAAAAAATAAATAAAACATGGAGCTTATAACTTAAAACATGAGAATTTTAAAACAAAACATGAAATCATATGAAAAAATAAAATGTGGAGCAGTTTATAACTTAAAACATGAGCATTTTACAACAAAACATGAAAGGTAGTTAATCATGTAAAAAAATAAAGCATGGAGCTTATAACTTAAAACATGAGAATTTTAAAACAAAACATGAAATCATATGAAAAAATAAAACGTGGAGCAGTTTATAACTTAAAACATGAGCATTTTACAACAAAACATGAAAGGTAGTTAATCATGTAAAAAAATAAAGCATGGAGCTTATAACTTAAAACATGAGAATTTTAAAACAAAACATGAAATCATATGAAAAAATAAAACGTGGAGCAGTTTATAACTTAAAACATGAGCATTTTACAACAAAACATGAAAAGTAGTTAATCATGTAAAAAAATAAAGCATGGAGCTTATAACTTAAAACATGAGAATTTTAAAACAAAACATGAAATCATATGAAAAAATAAAACGTGGAGCAGTTTATAACTTAAAACATGAGCATTTTACAACAAAACATGAAAGGTAGTTAATCATGCAAAAAAATAAAGCATGAAGCTTATAACTTAAAACATGAGCATTTTAAAGTAAAACATGAAATGTCTAGTTAATCATATGAAATAATAAAACATTGAGTTTATAACTTAAATCATGAGCATTTTACAACAAAACATGTAAGGTACTTAATCATATGAAAAAATAAAACATGGAGATTATAACTTAAAATCTGAGCATTTGAAAACAAAAAATAAAAGTTAATTAATCATATGAAATAATAAAACGTGTAGCTTATAGTTTAAAACATAAACATTTTTTTTAAAAGGTAGATAATAATATTAAAACAAAACATATGTACATGCAGGTAGGGAAAACATTGATATTGCACACAATATGTGTGGACCCCGCGGGAAATTGGCATAATTATTTAGTAACAAGCAGAAGTTGATATAATTAATTAGCCACGCGCGTGACTGGTTTAACTTCTTGCAAATTGCAATTAAGGAGCCGTACTTCTTATTTTTTCTGTATTTGCAATTAAGACCCTGGTCACTATATAGTGACGGTCACTTCCAAGACTTATCCTTTACATTGTTATTAAATTTGAGTCCAAACCTTTAATAATATAATAAATTCTTCAACTCCAAAGCAGGGATAAAAAGAAATTTGTGTGCTAACTTAACATTTAAAAGTTTATGAATTCTTATTTGAGACCTCTCTATAGAAATCATGGACTATATGACCAATTTAAAAATTATGGGTATATTCATAAAACGTGCCTAACTATAGAGACTTAATTGCAAAACCAAGTTTATTTCCTTCTTCTTCCCTATTTCCTCAGCTGCCTGCAATCTTGACACAATTTTCGCCGGAAACTACACAAATCATCTGCGAACTCCGGCAAATGGACAAATCTAGTAAATGCTAAAATATCCGCAAACTTCGAGCGAATGTTGTTGTGTGTGGGGAAGAGCTCAAGAGATTCGTGATGCCCATGGAGTATCTGGGCCACCACTCATTCGCTCATCTTCTCCGAGAGGACGGAGAAGAGTTTGGATTCCAACGTGAAGGGGTTCTCAAGTTCCCCTTTCTCAACACCATTGCCGACGTCCAAAATGATGATGCCACTCCAACCCCGACTCTCACCGGGCACTACGAACAACACCGGCCACCATCCCGACCCTTAGATGTGCAGATAAACTCACTCACTCATTCATTACAAACTCACTCATTGACTAAAATATCAAGACAATTCAGTAAATGCTCAAGCACAGTGACTAAAATCTCAAGACAACACAGTAAATGTTCAACTTCATTGAGTAAAAGATCAAGCCATTACAAGGATGAAGACAAGACATTATTGCTCAAGCAGATTGATTGAAAGATCGAGACAAAACAATACATGTTCAATCACGGTGACTAAAATATCAAATCATCACGGTAAAAGGTCAAGCACATTAAATAAAAAATCAAGACATCACAGTAAAATCTTAAGCACATAGACTAAAAGATCAAGACGTCACACTAAATGCTCAGGCAAATTGACTTTTTTCCGGCGACGATGATGTCCCATGCGCAACCCCATCTCCACATCAAGATATCACCGTCCTCGGCCCTGAATTCTCTGAAGCAGCAGCATGAAATCTTGTTCCAGAATTACTTCGAGGGAAGCACACTTCTGTCCACACACCGCACAAGCGGCCGGTAATTTCCCAGAGCCCGAGCTTCTCCCGGTCTCCGACGATATCGTCGTCCTCCCCGGATTTGCCGCCGGCGAAGAAAGTTCCAATCTTGATGAATCAAGATGCCGCCCAGAAATCATAGTGTTCTTCCCCGAAAATCCCTTTGATTCTGGCCACGCAAGGGAGTCGGGATCGTTTGCTAGATAACATTTCCCAGATTGATGTAGATTTGGGGGAAATATGATGGATTGTGTGTATATTTTCAAAACAGTCACTCTAATAGGACCAAATATGAGCTTTAAAAACTTCATATTTGTGTATTTATATAAATTCCTTTGTCCTTGCTCTCTAAGAACAAGTCTCACCAAAAAATCTCTTTATATATAACCACCTTAAAATATGGTGGGATTGTTTTTTACTCATGACTTCGAATATGAAACATAATGTTTATAGAAAATTCATTACAACATTTCTTTCATAATATAATAGTACACATACATTGACATTTTCCTCAAGTATTAACGGTATTGCTCTTGATCACCTCGCCGGAAAGGCCGTCCTCTAAATCACGCAGTTCGTCGTCGATATGAGCCACTGACGCCGACGCTGACGCCAAGCTTGAAGTTCGCAGCGGAAGACTCGGCACAGAGCCGAGCGCCACCATGCTGCATATATTGTTGACCTCTCTCTCATCTTCGTTTATCATCATCTCCACCTGCCGCGGATTCTCTCCGGCGCCTCTCGGCCTCTCTTTGACCTTCCCCCATATCCCAACATACAGTCCAACAATTATCATAATTGCCCCTAAAACACTGTTCCGGTAAATGAAAATGATCAGATCAATTATAAAAGTAATTAAAAATGAAAATACTATTTATAAAAAAGGGGGGAAATTATGTGATATTACCTTCCAAGATGTAGGGTTTCATCTAGGAACAAAGAGCCCACAATTGCAATTATTATAAGTACGAGTGGGTTAAAAAGGGAGGTAAATAAAGGCCCTTTTAATTTCATCACATACATAGATATAACAATCACAAGGCCTGAAGACACAATGCCCTGCACCAAATGAAAAATTCAATTTACAATTTACAATTTTCATTTAATTGTAATGTTTTTTTGTTATTTTGATAATTTATATGTTGATGTAAAGTAATAAATACACTTACTCCGTATGCCACCGTGGCAAGCCTGATATTCGCTCCTAAATGCCATTCGTCCCAATTATTCCATTCCACGTAAAGAGCGTAAGCCATCGATTGCAGTAATCCCATAACACAAATCAGAGCCGAGCTTGATAAATAATAAGGGTAATTTTCACTTATTTTAGCCTGGAAAATATAAATTAAAAAGTCCCATAATTATTTTACAAAGAAAATTGAAAATTCGCTATAGTTAAAATTTATATTACCTGTATCATTAAACTGAAAGCAATAGAGAATGAGCTGGCAATAGCTATAAGAGGACCTATGACACTGTGATGAGACGTGGCCGCCACGTGTCTTCCGCCGTGGGGTAAAAGTGCACTGCCAGTTGGCCACATTTTAATTTGGACGCCCTTGTAGAGGATCAGTAGCATGGCCCCACCAATACAGATCAGGGTTCCGGCGAGTTTAGCCCTACATGCCCAACTCTTCCACTCAAATTTCTCGAACCTGAATCGAATAAATTAAATAATCAGTCAAACAATTTGAATATTTCTAAAATTTAATGTTCATGTATAGGAATAATAGATTTTGTATTAAATTGGAATTTTAAAAAAATCAATTTATACCCGGACGGAAATTTTCTCACCGGAAAAATATTGCTAGGATAAAGGTTAATCCCGGAATAAGATTTGTGATGGCAGATACGAAGGTAGCTGATGTCATCACCAAACTCTGCGCGTACATGTTCTGGGCTAGGGAACCTCTGCATTATTTTAACACAATTAATTTTATTTTATTTCAAATCAATGATTAATTTATTCCAAAAATGAAAAATCTTCACAAATAGTAAAAACAAATGATCACTCACCCAAAGAAAGCAACAGTGAATGTCTGCACGATTACCTTCCATGTCAATTTTGGAATTTTATTCCTGCAAAAGCAACAGATTAGAAAAATCAAGATTTAACAGCATAAATCTTTAGATGATTTGAACAGAAATCATCATCCATCCGATAAAACCTCGGATCATCGGATGGAATCATGGTACCTGTCAATGTAGAGGGCCACGGGCACGACGGCGGCGGAGGCAAACAAGAACCGGTAAGCCACCAAGATGCTGGTCTTCATCCCATCACTGCTGGCCAGTTTGTACAGCACAGTGACTCCGGCCATGGTGAGCTGGGTCACGATCATCAAAATGGTCGGAACGATGTCGGAAAACCTGGCCATCTCGTTGCTCTTCGAGAAAACCAAGGATCTAAATCAACCTAATTTTTGAAGTAACGCAAGCAAGAAGATGATCTTGCTTGGTTTCTCTCTCTAGGGGAAATGCTAGATGTGGAGCGTGATAGATGTGTGGCTCTGTGGTGTTATTTATAGGCAGAAAAGATTGGAAAATTTATTTTCGGAATTTACAAATTGGCAATTAATTTTCCGTTATTAGAAAGTTCGTGAAGCATATTATGTTAAAATTCAAGATTCCCCTTTTATTTGTTCCAAGATAGTGCCACGTGTGGTCGGTGTCTAGAAGGTGCAACAAATAGAAGCAGATTGGTCGGTGCCAGCTGAAATTAACTTCGCTGTAATGGAATGCATGGCTAATTTTAAATAAATAAAATTGCATACAACCCCCTGAAAATGTAGATAAATGATGAATCAGACTATTAAAGTTATTACATCACTTATTTTTAAATTTTTAACTATGGAGTAGTACAACTTTTTAACGAATATTATTATGTTTTTTTTAAAAACTTTTATAGCAATATTACAATTTATTTTCATCATTATATATGCACATTTTCCATTTTCATTCTGGACACGATTTATTTTACCATTTAATATAAATTTACCACTATCAATTAACAAGAATTAAAAGAGTAATATTCATTTTTACGACTGAATCATGACACTATTTATTTTTATTATTAACCGTGCTTGTAAGTCAATTACCACAAAATTTTAACAATGTGTCGGCTGATAATCCACGATTATGAAAATATTCACGACGCCATTAATTTTCTATCGACCGACTCGTAACCACAAGTCGGCTGCAATATTTAAATTATATTTGCAATTTCTCTATCGACCTATTATAAATATTTGACGGTGGCGAAGTTACTACTGATACTCGTGACACAATTTATTTTATCATTCAATATAAATTAACCACTATCAATTTACAATAACAAAAAAGGTGATATTCATTTTTACTACTAATTGATAAATATTTTTATTTTTATTATCAACTGTATTTGTAAATCAACTACCACAAAATTATAACAATATGTCGGCTGATTATCCACAGTTGTGACAAATTTTACGACGCCATTAATTTTCTATCGATTGACCGACTCACAACCACAATTCGGCAGCATGCATTTATATTGTATTTGCAATTTCTTTTTGACCTATTATAAATATTTGACCGTGGTGAAGTTTTATTAGTTATTGAAAGAATTTAGTTTTTGACTTATTCATATCTATAAAGTTTATTTTGAAAGTTCCCTACTAATTCATAATATTTGACAGTAATAAAAAATTTAAAATTATTTTTATCATAGGTATTATAATTATTCTAAAATTAAAGGACTTGGGTGTAAATTACCCTCACATTCTGAAAAAATGATTGGTAGAAGTTGGCAAAGTAATTTAGGCCACGTCAGGCTTGAGTTGGAGACTTGGAGGTGAAGTTTCACCTAGATGGTAAACAATATAATTTTTTTCTTTTTTACAGAAATAGTAATAAATTCATTTGGTACATTTTTCATCCCGCGTATTTTCTTTTTGTTTTTTAACTGGGCTGCAAATAGCAGGTTGTATTTGAAATTATTTTACGTGTTTATTTGATTAGATTCTTATTATAAAAAAAATTATTTATTTATTTTAAGAAATAAATTATTTAAATATTATAAATATGTATATATAATTAGTTCAAATATATTTTTTTAGTTCTATTTAATTACACTTTCATTCGTTTACTAATTTATGTTATTTATTTAAATATCATAAATGAATTAATTCTAAAGGCAAGCAAAACTTACAAACACACAAACAAACCAAATAAACACATGAGAAATCGTGCGTCCTTTCATAATCTTATGGTCACACGGTTTTACCCAAAATTTTGTATGTATTTGCTTTATTGACGTCTAAATTTTTAGTAAAAAAATAAATATATTGCTATTTTGATACGATAAGTTTTCCCGTGAGACCGGATATAAATGTTCATCTTTTCACTTTCAAACCCGACCTTTTACATATTGAGCATGATCATTCATGGTATTTTTCTGATTTTTTCACTTTCATGTATGATATTCTCACTTTTAAGACTGATGTTTTACATATTAAGCATGATCATAATTTAGTGAGACCAATCGAGACCGTTCTCAATTGAGTATTATATGAAATCGTATTGATTCGAAACATCACGTATATTTTTATTTTAACTGCAATACAACAAATTACAACATGCAAATAGCAATATATTTTTAAAAAAATATTTAGATGTTTCAATTAAACGAGATCTTACCTTAAAACATGATTAGAACACATTATATGAAACTTTACCTTCTAGCTACGTATGTGCAATTACTAATACTAAATCCTAATAGGAAAAGGTTTTCCAAAATTTGCCTACATTCTACCCAATTATATTGTATAAATAATGCAGGCGAAGAACACCCGGGGTGTCCTAGTTTGATAGAGCCGCATGATTAAAGTGATGGAATTTCCCAAAAGAGGAAGAAGGGGAAGAAAAACCGGTGGAGCGCTGATGCGGTTTCTCGTCAGGAGAAGAATAACCGGTGGAGCAATGATGCAGTTTCCGGCCAAGAGACGAAAAGCAGGTGGCCATGCTGAGTTTTCCAAGAGAAGAAAAGTGGCCGAAACGTCAATTCTGGACCTGCCTTTCGATTTAACAGCCAAAATCTTGTCCAGGCTTCCGATGGTTTCAATTTTCCGCTGCAAATCAGTGTGCAAGCTATGGAAAACCTACTTCTCCGATCCCGAATTCTTCTTAACGGCAGAGACCTATCTTCATCACAGTTTTGTTCTCATTTACAACAGTTACAGGTCGAGATGCGTAGTTGCCCAGCTGAAACCCAGGGAAGCCGCCGCCACAATTATCGGCAACTCCAAGCTTATTATCCGACGCGACCATGGCAGGTTGGTGGGTTCCTGCAACGGCTTGGTGTGCCTTTTGCATTCCGCTAGAAAACTCAGTGTTTCGAATCCCATGACACGGGAATTCCGACCGCTTCCGCCGCCGATGCCGAAAGCAGTAATAAATGCCCACCGAGAGGCGTTTCTGTTTGGGTTTTCCGGCAAAACCGGAGAATATAAAGTACTTCGGATTCACACTGTCAATTCAACAAGGGCTCATCCAACAAGTGCTCAAATTTGTACTGTTAATGGAAGCAACGATATGATGAGGTGGAGAGCCATTGTCGGTCAACGCGTCCGTTTACCATCGTCTACTAATTACTACCAAAGTTACGGGGTGACCTTTAATGGAGCTCTTCACTGGATTACCAAAAATGATTATGCCGATTTCGAGTTAGTTTCATTTGACTTGGCGGAAGAGAAGATTGCAGAAATTCCCCTCCCAACTTCAACAAAAACTAACTGCAGATTAGGGCTGGGAGTGTTGAGCAACCGTCTTTGCATCTTTCAAATGAAAAAAGATGATGATGATGATGCGTTGAATATGTGGACAATGAAGGAGTATGGAGTGATGGAGTCGTGGACTAAAGAGACTGTAAATGATCATGGTTTCTACAGCAGCTGGTGCAACAGCCAGTTTCGAACATATCATCCGTTTGTGCATTGTAACGACAATCAAATGGTTACAATTCATTGGAGTAATGCGACAGAAGGATATCTTGCTTTACACGATCGGAAAAATGGAACAACTAGGCCATTTAAGAAATGGCATCAATATCGGCATGAAAATGGAGACCAGTTAATTCCTTATGTACCCAACTTCATTCCTCTTGATCATCTCCTCAGTGGAAAGAGATGATGAGACCTCTTAAGGAAAAGACCATCATGCCCTTACTAAACCACCAGATCTGTGACACATTTTTTTTGTGCTACACTGCTGGCCCAATTATTAATTGATACTTGCTATGAAAATTAAACAAATTTTCTTTGTTGTACCATTCCTTTATTTATATTTTGAGAGGGTACAATTCCTTTATTTATGTTCTAGTGAATGGTTTATTTAAATGTAAAATTTCTTAAACATTACAAAGGTTTTAAGTAGTCAAACAAAACCTTAGGAGGGTAGTATTGGAAATTCATAAATAACGAAGAAAACCCAAAGGCATTCAAATGTCTAAAAATAACTGATTTCCGGCCCTGTTTACCAGAGCTTATCTGTAGATCAGTTCAGTTCAGTAAATTTTAAAAAAAATTCAGTTCAGTTCAGTTCAGTTCAGTAAATTTTAAAAAATTTCATTTTAGTTCAGTAAATTTAGATTTTTTTCAGTTAAGTTCAGTTCAGTATATTTAAAATTATTTCAGTTCAATTCGTTTCAGTTAAATGAATTTAAATTTATTTCATTTCAGTTCAGTTCAGTGTATTCCTAAATATTATTTTTACTTACTTTTTTTTATTTCCAATGTTTAATTTACTTCAGTTCAGTTCGTTTCGTTTCAGTTTAGTTCAGTTCAGATCATATCCTCTGAAATATAATTTCATGATATACAACTCAATGACTCACATCCTCTTTAATATGATATTATGATATACAACTCAATGACCCATATCCCCTGAAAAATACATAACTATGATATTCAACACAATATATTTCTTTAATATACCATAAATTTTACTTTTTATACTCTAATGCAATCGACTCAACCAAATATAATATGCCTCATTATATAACTATTTTTAGTTAGTTCAGTTCAGTTTGTTTCAGTTCAGTTCGTTTCAGTTCATTTCAGTTCAGTTCATATCCTCTGAAATATAATTTTATGATATAAATTCAATGACTCATATCCTCTTTAATATAATATTATGATATACAACTCAATGACTCATACTCTCTGAAAAAAACATAACTATGATATTCAACTCCATATATTTCTTTAATATATTATAAGCTTTACTTTATATACTCCAATATAATTGACTCAACCAAATACAATATGCCTCATTATATGACTATTTTTAATTAGTTCAGTTCATTTGGTTTCAGTTCAGTTCTGATAAATTCAATTCAGATCAGTTCATATCCTCTGAAATATAATTATATGATATACAATTCAATGACTAATATCTATTTAATATAATATTATGATATACGACTCAGCCAAATATAATATGTCTTCATTATATGATTAGTTATTTTAGTTCATTTCAGATTAGTTCAATTCAATTCAGAACAATTCAGTTCAGTTTAGATAAGTTTATATCATCTGCACTATAATTTGATGATATTTAACTCAATTCAGTTCAGATTATATCACTTCAATGTGTTTTTATGTTTAAATTATATAAAAATGTATTTATATTAATTTCAGTTCAGTTCAGTTCAGTTCATTTAAATACATTTAAAATTATTTCAGTTCAGTCAAGTAAATTTAAAATTATTTCAATTTAGTTCAGTTCAGTTCAGTAAATTTAAAATTTTTTCAGTTCAGTTCAGTAAATTTAAAATTTTTTCAATTCAGTTCAGTTACAGAAAAAAATAAGCTCTAGTAAACAGGGCTTTAATGTGTTAAATTAAAAAAACGTACCAAATTAATTTATTGTTTACCATCTCTGTGGAACTTGACCTCCAAGTCTCCAACTCAATCCAGACCGACGTGGCCTTAATTACCATTGCCAAATCATTTTTTCAGGAAGTGAGGGTAATTTACACCCAAGTCCTTTAATTTTAGAACAATTATAATGCATATGATAACAACAATTTTTTAATCACTATAATTTTATCACTGTCAAATATTATGAATTAGTTGGCAACTTTCAAAATAAACTTTATAGATATGAATAAGTCAAAAACTAAATCTTTCCATAACTAATAAAACTTCACCACCGTCAAATAATTATAATAGGTCGGTAAAGAAACTGAAAATATGATTTAAATACTACCGATTTATGGTTATGAATCGGTCGATAGAAAATTAATGGTGTCATGAATATTGTTATAATTGTGGATTATCAGCCGACATATTGCTATAATTTTGTGGTAATTGATTTACAAACACAGTTAATGATAAGAATAAAACTATTTATGAATCAGTAGTAAAAATGAATATCACCTTTTTTCTTATTGTAAATTGATAGTGGTTAATTTATACTAAATGATAAAATAAATCGTGTCACGAGTATCGGTAGTAACTATACAAAAGCAGAATGAAAATGGAAAATGGAAAATGTAAAGCTATAAAAGTTTTTTAAAAAAACATAATCTTCGTTAAAAAATTGTACTACTCCGTACATAAAATTTTAAAAATAAGTGATGTAATAACTTTATAAGTAGACTCTACATTGACAGGTACCATGAATCATCCGATGATCGAGGTTTATCGGATGCATGATGATTTATGTTCAAATCATCTGAAGATTTAAGCTGCTAATTAATAGGGTTGTGCGTGTTGACCCGCGGTCCAGGTCGGGTCAGCCACTTTGGCCCAAATTGACCCGAAATTTCGAGTCACGCGGGTGCGGCGGGTCGGGACGGGTCAAATGCATTTTCAGGACGGGATGGGTTGGGACAATGCCAGATTTGGTGCGACCTATTTTGACTCAAAATTCGAAAAGCCTTATTCTCCATACCACGTTCTCCTGTCAAACCTTTCCAAATTCGAATTCCTTTTCATTTCATCTTCAAATCTGCTTTTTACACAGATAAAACAATAAGTACGGATCCATCTGAACCATTGAAAATCCTTATTCTCCAAACAACCACCCTCAACAACCATCGGCGGCGAGAGAGGAGGACACGGAGAAGTGGGGCACGTACGTTATGGGCCAGCCAGCGGCTCTGGTGACTCATCTGTATATATAACCAGAAAGCTGCCGCTTTGAGGACGGAGGAGCAGCAACAGAGGTTCAAACAACACCACCCGTTTGATTAATTAGATATTTGTTCAAGCCCCTATTTTTTGTAACACACAAAATGTTAATAATTTGAAGAAAGAAACTCAGGGAAAATGTTAATGATGATTATACTTTTAATTTCTCTATCTCTTAAAAACAAACTCATGCGTGTATATAATTTTGAGTGAAATCATCCACTCATGTCGTATATTCTATGGTTCAAGTAAACTATTTATTTTAAGTTTTTTTGCAAATAATAAAAAAATGGTCAATTTGGGCATGACCCGACCCGACCCGAACCCGAACCCGACTTGACCCAAACTACATTGACCAGGTCCAACCCGTTCAGATTTGGTTTTGAACCAAAATATTTGGGTTGGGCCGGTCTGAGTCGGGTCGGGTCAGTCAAAATGCACACCCCTATTGCTTAATCTTGATTTTTCTATCTGTTGTTTGGAAAGGAGTAAAAGTCCAAAATTGACATGGAAAGTAATCGTGCAGACATTTACTTGCGTTTTTCGGGCGAGTGATCTTTTTTTATAGTATTTATGAAGATTTTTCATTTTTGGAATAAATTAATCATTGAATTGAAAATCAAATTAAATTAATTAAATAATTCAGAAGTTCGCTAGCACATAATATGTACGCGCAGAGTTTGGTGATGACGTCAACGAGCTTCGTATCTGCCACCACAAATGTTGTTTCGGGCTTAACCTTCATCCTGACTATATTTTCCGGTGAGAAAATTTCCGGCCGGGCATAAATTAATTTTAAAGTCCAATTTAATACAAGATCTATTAATCCTATACATGAACATTAATTCTTTGAAATATTTGTCAAATTGTTTGACTTATTAATAAATCCATTTGATCCAGGTTGGAGAAATTTGAATGGAAGAGCTAAGCTCGTCGGAACCCTAATCTGTATAGGTGGGGCCATGCTACTAACCCTCTACAAGGGTGTCGAAGTCAAAATTTGGTCAATGGGCAGCGCACTTTTACCCCACGGTGGAGGACACGTGGCGGCAATGTCTCCACCATAAAAAATTATTGCTAACAAAAATAAGAAAGGAAAACCCCTCATACGATCTACCCATGGCCATAGGATGGGCAATCTCCATAGACGCCAGAGTCGCGCATACGATGGCGCGTGCGAAAGGAGAGCCGCCAGACACACGTGCGACGGCGCGTGCGAAAGGTGATGCGCGACAACACAAAGAGGACATGCGGCGCGTGTTTGGCACGGTTTGTTCCTGTCCAATCCATAACCTGCTGGATCATGGCCCTGTTTACCAGAGCTTATCTGTAGATCAGTTCAGTTCAGTTCAGTTCAGTTCAATTCAGTTCAGTTCAGTTCAGTTCAGTTCAGTTCAATTCAGTTCAGTTCAATTCAGTTCAGTTCAGTGAAAATGCAATTTGATGAAATTCAGGTTAATTCAGTCATGCTGATTCCATTTTTCAATACATCAATTTTCAGTTCAGTTCAGTTCAGTTCAATTCAGTTCAGTTCAGTTAGTTCAGTTCAGTACATCAACAAATAAGCTCTAGTAAACAGGGTCATGTGGCAAAGTGCTTGATTTGGATCCATCTAATTTATCCCGCCACCCTATCTTTCTTATAAATATCATATATTTGAACAGCTCCTAATTTCAAGATTAGCCAGAAAAACAACCGGTACCTGGAAGCTCCAGATTTTGAATTTGAAGCAGCTCCTGATTTCAAGTCCTTTTATGAAATAGCTAAGAGAATGTTTTGGATTAATATAGTACATGGAAAATATGTTTTGGAAGTTATATATAAGTCGAATATAAATTTTATCAAATGTTAGTCAAATACAAATTTTATCAATTTAGAAAAATTAAGGCAATCATCAATTTTTAATGCTTTTCACAAGATTTCACAAAATTAAAAAAGTTGTAATACTATAAAAGTTGTTCATGTCTTGCACGTGTGTACGTGCACATCCAATATACTTATAAAGATCATTTATAGTTAAATAAAATCCATCAAAAAGCAATTTATTAAAAAAAATCTATAATCAAATTATATATATTAAATATTACCGTATGTGCATATAAGTGCATGGTATGTATATGTACGCACGGTATGTATATGTATGCACGTAGATGTGACAGTAATAAATTATTTTTGTCTAAATCTTTTAGAAATATATGTATTAAACATTAGCCAAAATAAAGAAATCGCAAGGGTGCATGTGCAATTTTTAAAATTATTAGGTTAAGAATTATGTACGTTCCCCGTATCACACATATAAGTGCACGATATGTATATGCACGCACGTACATGTGTACAGTATATACACGTATATAATAGTATATTATTTTTGTCCAAACATTTTAGAAAATTTTGTAATAAACATTAGTCAAAATAGATTAATAAAGACATCTCAAGGGATGTATGGACAATTTTAAAAATTATTAGGTTAAGAATTATGTACGTTTAATCCGTATCGTGCCATCTACTAACCATCTGCATAGAAGCAATTGGCTTGGGCGTTATTGGATGTGACAATAAAACCATACAAAATAGAACAATACTAAGAGAAGAATATTCAATTCTAACCAAATTATTCATACTAATAGAAATTCCACAATAAATAAATAATCAACAAGTAAGATTTAATCGATAGCAAGAGCTTTTCAATATGGATTAAAACCACCACAAAATCAAATGAAATCATCCAACAAAATCACAAAAAAATACTGTGCTAAACCAAAATAAAAAAGAACATAATACACCATCACTATCCAATATTCCAAAATCATGAGGATTAGATTCATTGGAAGAAAAAGCACACAATGAGAAGATTAGATTTGTTGGATAGCCGAGGGGATGTGGGCCTCACAACTGCCGTTGCATGATACTCCCTCCGTCCCAACCAAAACTTCTTACTTTCCTTTTTGGTCTGTCCCAACTAAAACTTCTTACTTTCATTCTTTCCTCTTTTGGTAAAGAAAATAACTACAAAATGACAAATATACCCTTAATGAATTCTTCCAAACAACCATAACAATAAGTGATATTCCATTTATACCCCTTAAAACTCCACTTATATGATAAACAATACACTTTTCTTAAAATCCGAGCCAAAGTCAACTAAGAAGTTTTGGTTGGGACGGAGGGAGTAGTAGTGAAATTGGGGTACGCTTCAGGCTAGGGAGCATGAGGTTCAATCTTATGAGATTGATATTACGAAAGTGAAAGTCATAATCCTAGGGCCGCCAATACCTACTACCTGTTTGGCAGTGGCTGGTTTCGTGAGAATGCCTTTGACCATATTTGTGTGCTAATGACCCTGGTTATAACCTGCAAAAAAATGGCCTTTATTTTCCAAGGAGACTCCTTTCCCAACAGGGTTAGTTTGAAAATCAATGGGAATTCCCATTGTACATTTATTCTTTCATGTGAAGTAAGACCAAATGATGATGGTTTAGGATTTTCAATTTGAATAACATTGGAGTCAGAATTTAAGGGTCTCCATGGCTCATTTCTAGACACACACTGACTATTACTAGAACCTTTTGGATGTCCTACTTTGGAGCAATTTGTGCAGTAATTAGGGGGTCCCTCATATTCAACCTTTTTTTTGATAATATATTCAACATTTTGCCAGAAACCACTTTTTCTATAACTGATCCAAACTCTATCAATCAGAGGTTTAGTGACATCTATTTCAACAAATACTCTAGCAACATGAGGCCTAGTTTGATTCAATGTAGTTTTATCTACTTTAACATGATGACCTATGAGATCACCAATTGATAGCATAGAATATTCCTCAAAAAATTGCTGTTTAATACCATGTAATGCAAGCTATACCGGAACAATTGGTGAGTCTGTTCTCGGATCAAAATCTGGACTCCACTTGGTGATTCAAATTGATTATGCCCCAAAATTCCAAACCTTATGAACCCAGTCATCTAGAATAGCAAAATGGATTAGTATTTGATGATTATCCAAAAGGTAAATCTCTATATATATATGGCCTTTATATCCAGTATTTTGAAAATCGTTTATGAGTTTCTCCAGTTTGGGCTGGGCGCGAGAAAACTTCTCGGACAGATGAGTTTCAGGGGTTCTTCAAGCCTATCACACTCCTCATCGGAAAAGTGTAAGCCCGGTTCACCTAAGTGATCAATCTGAGGCTTTGGATTAAAGGATATGGTTGATTTGGGTTTAAAAGCTTGGTCATATGATTCAGTGGATTGTGTTGTGGGCAGTTGAGCACCGGCATGGGCGGACCATTGGGGTGGCCCAGGGTGGCCCGGCCACCCCCAACAAAATTAAAAATTGCATTTTATACTCTTGTAATTGTATTTTATACCCTTGTATTTTTTAGGGTATTAAAATTTAGTGCTATAATTTTACTTTTATTCTACTATGGCCCCCCTCAACTTAATTTTTGGGTCTGCCCCTGAGCACCGGTGACAAGCTCCGCCGTCATGGTGGCGCCGGAGGACAAAAAAGCTAATCGAGATTCAAAATAGCGAATATCACGGAGTGTCAGAGCGATAATAATCTATATGTTTTCTTCATCAATCCTAATTGTCTCTTATGAATTGGTTTAATTATTGGATTTGTTGTTGTAGTTGCTATTGAATTATCTTCTTGACAAAAGGATAATGAGATGAATGTTTATGATTTAAGAGATCTTGATAAATACATAAAAGACTACTCGCCGATCGATTTTGCGGCATCTTCTTTTCTAACTTCTTGGCATCTTGCACGAGCTTCTGAGTTCAAACCCGGAACGTTATACGACCGTGCATACTTGCACGATATTGCCACAAAGTCACAAACAATGGTTGGAAACCGCCGTAATGATACATAAACTATTAATTCATTTATAGAAAATTTCGTGTACATCGATCAATCCTTTTCTAATAAACTAACACATACATATATGCATCTTTTCATATTCTCACGTAATAGTAATCCTGTTCTTGGCCTCCGCGGAAAGGCCGTCCTCTAAATGATGCCGATCACCATCGTCGTTAGGAGCCACCGACGACGCGTTGAGAAGACATGAACTCGGTACGGCGCCGAGAGCCACCATGTTGCTCGGAGCCAAGTCATGAGTGACTTTCTTCATCTCTTTGCTCTTTCCCCAAAGCACCACGTACAGCCCCACGATGATCACCATCGCTCCCAAAACACTGTTCTAAGAATGACAACCATAATCAGTAACCAGTCATAAAATCATGTCTCAATTGCTCTTGCTGAATAATCATGATCAATATGTAAAAAATTAGTTTTGAAAATAAAAATATCAGAAGTGAAAGTGGAAAGATCAACAATAATATACTATATGATCATTCTTAATACATAAAAGACCGGGATTAAAATTGTGAATATTATTTGTCCCTGTAATCAATTGAGATTGTTCTAGATGTTCTCTTAAAATGATTGAAGATTCGTGCAAGCTTTGAGATTGTTAACCTTTGAAAGATTTTTGCACGTAAATTTTAGAGTATTAAATATTGAACTTTTTTTTTTTATCAATATTGAAATTTTGAGATGTACCTTCCAAGGTGCAAAGTTTCATCAAGAAACAAAGAGCCGGCAATGGCAACCATGATGAGCATCAGAGGGCTGAAAACGGAAACAAACAAAGGGCCTCTCCTTCTCACACAGTACATCATTATAATCACCACCACTCCTGAAGCCATTATTCCCTGCAATAATTTAAATCTTCACTTAATTGCACGATCTAATTATAAGCTAATGAATCATGCACGTAAAATAATTAAATTTACTCTCCAAAATAAAAAGAACCTAAATTAAATTAAATTAAAAAAAAAAATCAGTATAACTAAATTTCAATAAATTATAATTTTACTGGACTGATATACAGATAAGTTTAAGAGAACAGTGTCATACTGAATAAGCTACTGTAAGAAGCCTGATGTTAGCTCCCAAACGCCATACGTTCCAATTTTTTCTTTCAACACAAATAGCGTAAACAAATGATTGGATTGTTCCCATAACGCATATGAGAGCCGTGCTCGAAAAATGGCATGGGTAACTCTTACTTATATTAGCCTGAAAATAAATATCATAAATTAAATGTCAATTTTTTTTAATGTGATCTCGAAATTTGGATATTGTAACAAAATGAAAATGACAAAATGTCAAAAGAGAATAAATTGAAATGTTTTTTTGTTACCTGAATAATTAAAGCAAAAGTGAGAGAGAAAGCGCTAGCGATTGCGAGAAGTGGACCCAGGATATTATGGTGGGATGCTGCCACGTGGTGGTGCAAAAGTCCACTCCCCGTTGACCAAAGCTTGATGGCAACGCCCTTGTATAGGGTAAGCAGCATGGCCCCACCCATACAAATTAAGGTTCCTGTGACCTTTGCTCTACACGCCCAGCTTTTTATATCAAATTTCTCCATCCTAAATCAAATTAATTAATTAATTACAAACGATCTCAGATGAGAAAATTAATTAAAATTTACCACGAGTATTCTGGGATTTTTCTTACCGGAAAATTACAGCCATGATAAAGGTTAAGGCGGGAATAAGATTTGTGGTGGCTGATGCGAAGGTTGCTGACGTCATCACCAAACTCCGAGCATACATATTTTGGGCTAGCGATCCTCTGTATTTCAACAAATTTTATTTTTTAAAATAAAATAGCAAAAACAATTTTATTAAAAAAAAATCAAGAGTACTCACCCAAACAGCGCAACACTAAACGCCTGAAAGATTATTTTCCATGTTAATTTTGGTCTAGTATTCCTGCAAAAGTAACCATGTTAGAAAATCAAATTTAACTTAGATAATTCAAAGATTGCTGATTTTACATTTTATCAGCTGCTACCATCCGTTCTGGATTTTACATTCTATCAAAGTTCAAACTCGGTGCAAAATCTTAAAAATTTCAAACCAGGTAAAAAAGATTATGACTATGTTTAGTGAAAGTGTAGTTATCGGTCAAAGTTGTTTTACTTTTAGTTAAAAAATAACATTTACTTTTATAATAAGCAGTATTTTAAAACAGTTTACCCAACATTAAGTCGTAAAGTCTTTTAGCAGTTTATCAAACACTAAACTATACTTTATACATCGAACTACAATGAATCATGGTACCTGTCAAAGTAAAGGGCGAGCGGTACGACGGCGACGGAGCCGAACAGGAAGCGGTAAGCCACCAGAACGCTCACCGTCATCCCGTCATCGCAGGCCAGTTTGTAGAGCACATTGACTCCGGCACCGGTGATTTGATTTACAATCATCAGAATGGTCGGTTTCATCCCATGAGCGACATCGCAAAACCTAGACATCCTCGAAAACCTGTTTTTTTTTTTTTTTAAATGATCAAACAAAAAGAAAAGATGTTTTTATTTGTTCATCTCCCAAACTTCAGTAGGGAGATGCAGGAGAAATGTGGGAAAAAATGGAGTGGCTTTGTGAGTTATATATAGAGGCCAGTCTAAAAGGGTTGAAATATATATCTTTCAGAATTTGCTAGATATTATTAATAAATAATAATTAATTAGTTAGATTTCCATATAAAGAAACTTCATGAAGTATATATGTGTAAATTCATGAAAATTTTCTCCTTTATTTCAGCGTGTCTCGTGTTTCCATTGAAGGGAAGAGTGCCACGTGTGGAGAAGATGCAGCACTGCAACAAAAACTATAGATTGTTGGTTGGTGGAATTAAATGGATACATGGATTGGTTAGATTTTATGAATTTACTTGAAACTACTTTTAAAAAAAAAATGATGTAATACAATGTTTTTTGAACAAAATTGAATTGAATTAAAATGAACTTGAAAATTAACGTAATTAAAAAAATTGGTATAATGAAATTAACGTGAATATTAAATTATGTTTTTAATGTACTTAATTAATCTAGAAATAAATTAACTTGACCTATCTATTGTAATTTAATTTCGTTGTTATGGTTGTGTATACTTTTCCTTTTCTTAATATTTTCTTTTATGCTACTTATAATGATCGAATTTATTTTATAAAAATGCTTCGAGGTAATTGAGTAAGTCATGCTAATGTACAATTGAGTTTTTATAAAGTGTCCATTACCTCTAAATTGATGTTAATTTTATTAGTTGTGCCTATGAAATGACGGTTTGGAAAATATAATTATGAAAATACCAAAATACCCTTAATAACCATGCTAGCCTTTCGGCAAAGAAGCGCTCCACCTTTTATTTGCAAAAAATCTGCCAATTTTTCTTGAACATTCGTTTCCATTATTAACGAAGTATTTGTTTGAACATAAAATTCATATAATAATATAAATTATTGTACGTGAAGTATTAAAAAACAACTACGGTTTGGTATGAAAACCGTTTGTTTTCATATTTATTGCTCATTGAAGTGTGTAATCTATTTCTGTAAGATGATGATTGAGATTTGAGACTGTCAAATATGTTTGATCGTATATTCAGCAGAAATAAAACAATAAATAAATTTATTAATGAAACTGATATGTAAGGCTAGGGGTGCTTATTGAGTCGAGCCGATCGTGAGCAACTCGTGCTCGAGCTCGGTCAAAACTCGGTCAAAATTCGACTCGATTTGGCTCGACTCGAACTCGACTCGACTCGAAGAGTTAATGAGTCGAGTTTGAGCAAGGCATTACTTGACTCGAAAACTTGCGAGCAAACTCGATAAATATTATAACTAACATTTCAAATTTAATTCATATTGTACCAATGAGTCTAGTTTAAATGAGTCTAGTTTCTACCAATTGTCATCCTTTCAGGTGTCAAATTAGCTCTTAATGTTTTATTGAACCTTACTTTCATCATCCCTTGTTAGGATATTTATCCTGGCTCTTATTGCACCATAACCACGAAGCTTGAATCACTCCTTTATTCAAAAAAACTATCCATGTCCTAACTCTTACGAAGGAGTCTGTTATTGCCATTGAGGTGACCAATTTGGGTTGGCTGAGTTTGTTTTGTAGCTTTGGGTTGAGTACTTAAAGTTTCAAGATTGGGGTGGTGGAGAATTGTTAACTAGTCCTAATAAATCATTATTATCTTATCAAATCGGAAGGTTTTACATGAGCAATGTGGTTTGGCTTAGCTAGAAACTAGACAATGGATATCATGTATGGTATTATATGTGATGCAAATATGGGAAGACCTTTCGTATTTACATCTATGAAGGTTCAATAATCTCTAGTATAATGGGCTTCTTGAAAATTACTGATCATATTACATAATGCAATTCTGTATGGCATCCTGTGTGTGTTTATGTTAGCCCCGTATTAAGTTTTTTGTGCTGTTTCAATTGTAGGGTATACCAATTGCTAGGAGAGTCGGGAACTCGAAAACTCGCGAGCGAACTCGATAAATATTATAACTAATATTTCAAATTTAATTCATATTGTAATTATTTACTTTATTAATTTAGTACTTAGTTATTAATTATATATGTATGTTAAAAAATATGACATTTTTCGTCAGCTATACAAATTGTTTTTGTTGCATTACTACCTTATATTTGATTTATCTATATCTATGGTAAACGATACGTATAAATTACTTATATTAAAATTTACGTATAAATTATTATATATTAAAATATTTTTTAGTAATTGTTTATTAATTTTCAATAAAACTAAAGAAAATTAATAGATAATAATGGTTTATGAGTTCGAGCTCGAGTAGCTTGCGAGCAACACTATATATTAACGAGTCGAGTTTGAGCTTTGATTTAAAAAACTCGCGAGCAAACGAGTCGAGTCGAGCACGAGTAATATCACTAACGAGTCGAGTCGAGCAAGCCTCTGCTCGCGATCGACTCGCTCGATAAGCACCCCTATGTAAGGCACATGTAATCGGAATTCGTGGACATTGATGACTGCCGAAAAATTCAGAATTCAGGTTGGCCGAGAGAATTGCAGGCAAAGTTGTAGTGGAATTCCTCTATAAAAAGAAAGTTACTCCATTTACATTGAATTCATATTTAATTTTAGTTAGTTATCAGCATCTGGAATTTACGTTACTGATATAATTACAAAAAAAAATTTGTAGTGGAATTTACGTTACTGGGTTAGAGCAAGTCCAACAGGTAAGGTACAAAAAATGCTAAAATAGAGGTTCAAATTGGGAATCCTCTATATTTTTTGATCTCAACTCCAAGAGATAAGCTATTTTAGCTATCCAGCATTAATTAACACATTAAATATAATTTATTAGACAACAAAGAAAAAGGAAAGAAAGATCGGGTGAAGGAGAAAAAATCAGAAAAATAAATGTAGAAGATGATGATGATCGTAGCTTTGTAATTTGAGACTAATTTCAAAATCCCAACCATCATCGGAGCAGCTACTCCGAACGGAGAAACAAAATTAACCCGGATCCCGAACCGGCCCAACTCAACGCCCAGGTTCTTCGCGAGACCCACCACCGCCCTCTTCGACGCCACATATGGATACAGAACCGAACAAGAACTGGAGATTATAACAATGACTAGGCGGCGTTGGTTGCTACAGCGGGCTTCCCTTCGGCGGAGAAAATGGGATGGAGAATATTTGGGAGAAATAAATATTTTGGGAGGAAAGAGGAAAAATAATGAATGTTCAAATCTTCTCTCTCCTCTCAATTGCTATTCTAGAGCACCATATAGCATAACTGTTGGAGCTCAAAATAGACCAAAACCTCTATATTTTACCATTTTTGCTATTTTAGCATAGCTGTTGGACTTGCTCTTATAAGTGGAATCGACATTTAATTACATAGTCTATTGCAAGTCAAACTAAATCATTTATGCTAACTGACATAACTACAACTGAATATAAACATTGTTGGAAATTAGTTGAAGCTGAAGTTCTTGCATATATAGTGATTTGCATTCGTAAGTGATGATCAAAATTACGACTATTATTAGTAAGGATTAATGTTGTTAACGGACATAAACGAGTGACCACTCGAACAATCTATTATTTCTTGAAAAATCTCATATCATTATAAAAACTTTTAATTGCAACATCAAAAAAATTTAATTAAAAGTTCATGCTGTTTTTTTCTTGTTTTTAATCAAATTGGCTTACATACAGGGGCGGCCCTTCCTTGAGGCAAGCGATGTGCTTGCCTCAGGCCCCCAAAATATTGCAATTTTTGGAGCCCCAATTTCCTAAAATATAATACCAAATATGTATAAAAAAAGTTGAAAACCCCAATTTATTTAATCTTATTCGATTTGTGACTTCCCCGGTTCAGAGTTTTTAAATCTTAAAAAATTCGGCCAAACTCCGGCGCATGTATACATGTGATTGGGAGCCTCTGTAAAATTAACTATATTTATATGGGGGCCTCTTTTTTTTGTTCGCTTCAGCCCCCGAAAACCCAGGACCGGCACTGCTTACATAAAAGGATGAATGGTAGCTTTTCTAACTAATGTGGGTTAAATTAGTCGATTGAACTGAACACAGTCTATAAACATTAGACAAGAAGCTCCTTAGAGAAATGTAAGGAAATTTTTATTAACTTATTACATTTTTGTGATGAAGGCACAAAAAGGTAAGTTGTTTCAACTATTATAACTCGGAGTTCTCCTGTACCAACAATATAAACATATCGGTGATTCGGTATAGTATAGGAGAAGCAAGAACAACAATATAAATCATAACGAAAAAGAAATCATAATCTTTCTTAGTGCAAGTCCCCTGTTTTCATTTGTACCGTACCTATTCAAAACTGAGATTTCATTAGTCAAATGAAATCGCATTTGAACGGTAATTATGTTTTCAAGATGGTTTACGTCTCATTTTTGGTCATCAAAGAGTGTAAATAGAAAGTCCCTTTTTATTACATTTGATCACACATAATCTCCCATGGCCGTAACATTGATAGACATACTCTGTATGAAATTATTCAAACTATAATAAACAGAGCAAACTAAAAACATCTAATACAGCAGATGTCAAACTTAAAACATCTTATAATTTGGCAGAGCTTTGATCATCACTTAGTTTCCACCAGAATTCTGGCCTACACCATCTGCATTAACACAAACACACCATATGGATCATCATCAAACCAATCAATAGATTCAACTACTAAACAAGAATGATCAATTTCCATCAAACTCTTAAACATTCACTTTCTGAATCCCAAACTCTTCAAAGCATGCATATATTCATGGCAATCAAACACTTAGTGATCAGTACAGCAGCATATCCACTCACAATATGACCCAAAAATGCAGCAAAAAGCTGGCCAGCAAATAATTGGCCATGAGAAAAGACCAAACAAAAAGTGTTTTTCAAGAAATCAGCCATCCAAACACCCAGAAACAGAAACAAGAAGTAGATTATTATTACCTGGGCCGCACCTTATCTGGCATTTGCGCTCACAGCGAGCCTGCAGCCGTGCTGAAAACGCAGGGAGAAAATTAATCTTTCCATTTTAAGAAACAAAAACAGCAATTAATGAAAATGTAAGAATCAGACAAGGGTTTGAGGAGATATTTACGGAAAGAAGGTTGAACGCAGCCGGTTTGGCAGGCATCCAGGCAGCCGATCTGGGCAGAGACCGGAACTTGCAGAGAGAGTCCTAATATGCAGACAACGAGTATGAAAGCTAGAGTTGAGTTCTTGTTCTCCATTTTTGAGTTTTCTGTGAATTACCAGATTGTGAGGTTACTATAAATAGGAAGAAATCAATCGGTGCTGAGTAACATGGGCGGTTGGGCAAGTGGGCATGGCCGATTGGTTTGAATGATCAAAAAGTCAGTGGTCAATTTTGACTTGGCTTTCGTTTTTCTTTCTTAATTCATTAAAGGGGAATTTATATGTGAAATTTGTCAAAAACAAAAATTACCATATGTGAAAAGAGTTTGTAAGAACGATCTAGTACTTAGCAAATGAAGAAAACTAGGCCAAGATGATAAACTAAATTAATATGAGATCAATCAATTTTGACTTGAATTCTTTACATCGGCTGCGTTGAAAAACATAATTAGTAAACATCGTAGAGTTGACTGGGTGATGCGATGGATACAAAGTCGGTCCTAATCAAAAATACGATTAATCAAAGTTTTATATCAAGAGTCTAGAAAGTTTAAATTAAGAGCTACTTTCGGTAAGTACATATAAAAAAGAGTTGTTTTTGTTTGTGTCTAATGTTTTATACTTGAGTTTGACCTTTATTTAGTTGATCTTTTATTTGATTCAATCTTTTAGGTTTTTTGCCTGATATTTTTATTTGGTTTGATCGAAGCAAAGAATCGAGTAACGAAGTTTTTCTACTATTTTGGAGTCTTGGGAGTGGCCAGTAGATGTCAGCACTTATTTTTCCTTTTTCTATTTTTAATTAAAAGAAACATCACTCACGATAATAAAGTACAATAATAGAATATATACACATAACCAGTGAATTTTACATTTTATCAGACCATTACTAGTTTTGAATTTGAAAATGTGAAATGTTAATTTAATAGAGTTATCATTAACCCTATAATATAAAATAAAATATTAAAAGTTAACCAATAAAGAGTTCCATTGTGGTCTATTGATCTTTACCCCTAAACATCATTATCAAGTTTGGTGGTGGATCACTAATTTCGTGAGCCCGGCTTACACTTTCATTTCTTTTTCGGTTTATTGGATGCTTTCGGATTTGGAATCACAATTGAATCACTATTAGATTATTTCTTTGAGCTCGATATAAATTTGTATTTATAAGATATTTTTACTTTGCCGAATTCAATGATATTGCATATCTTTATAAAATTACATTATATTTCTGAATTACTTTACATCTATAGTTACTAAATCCGAGTGTCACCATCTAAATTTGGAGCATGAATGGGATCAATCTTGGAAACCTCAACAATTTGAAGAAGAACGTCATCAGAGCTTGGATTTTGTTCCTTCTTCACCTCTCTAGCATTTCCCCATAGCACCAAGTACAATCCACAAACTATCACAATAGCTCCCACTGCACTGTAACAAACACAAAAATTTCCCTTATTCTTTGTTACAGATTGCAATATTTAAGTCAATACTATAAAAAAATGTTAATTTACCTTCCCATATACAACTTTTCGTCGAGAAATAATGTGCCTGCCAAGGCAACTAGTATCAGAGATAGAGGGGTGAAAATGGACACGAACAAAGGCCCTCTCAATCTCACGCACCACATCACCACCACGATCATCATCCCCGTCACTACTATACCCTTTATTTAAAAATGTTATTCATAATTTGTGTATTTATCGATCATAAATGACTGTAAAAATGTAAATTTACCGAATAAGCGACAGTGAGAAGTCGAATATTCCACCCTAACTTCCAATGGTGCCAATGCTTATTTTCCATGCAAAGAGCAAAGGATGTAGCTTGGAGACACCCCATTAAGCATATAAGAGTTGTGCTTGAATAATGTCTCGGATACCTTTTACTCATTCTAGCCTAACAAATAAAAATGGGAGTGATTCTTCAAAAAAAAAAAAAAAGGAGTGAAATATGATATTTCAATATGTAAATTTGTAATAGTTTACAAGGATCATTTAAAAAGTAACATAACGTATGACAAGAAATACCCGATAGATTAAGCCGAGCGATAAACAAAACGCGCTACCGATGGCAAGAAAGGAACCCTTGATGTGGTCCAATGTCTTCCGATGGGAAGTTAGCACTGAGTCTTCACTTTTCCTGCTTTTATGCTTCATGATCCCAGCGTGAATCGACAACATTTTAATTGGGGCTCCTCTGTAAATAGTCAGAACCATAGCTCCTGAGATGCAAATTAATGTTCCCATAACTTTTGCTTTCCCTGGCTTTGTTCTTATGCTAAATTTCTCCTCCCTGATCATGATTATATTTTAATTAATTCAGAAAATGTATAAATAAAATGTTATCACTTAAAAAATAATTATAATGTGCTACCGGAATAAGACGGCCAACAAGAAAGTAAAGGCCGGGATGAGATTTGTTGCAGTGGCAGCAAAGGTTGCTGATGTCATCACTAAGCTTTTTGCATACATGTTCTGGGACATGGTTCCCCTAAATATTGCAGCTTTATCAATGTCAACATTGCGTAATGATCGAGTGGAAAATGGAACAAAATTGATACTAGTATTATTGAAAATATAATAGTGTATTAAATTTTAGATTATTTTTGACATAAAAAAGAGTATTTTCTTTTGAAAATATTGAGTTGGAGCAGAAATAGTAGTGATTTTTATTTGACATCACTAAACTTTTAATAATTTTGGTTCAAGGTCATTTATCTCTCGTATTATTTTCTGAGATTATTTTATAATTCAAAATTAGTTTTGGATCACTCTGTAAAATGTTTAGTTAGTCAACTAATGATTAACGTATTTGACCAATTTAAAAAAAAAGGCGTGTTTGTCTTTATACTCTTGTAAATTCATAATATTTTTAAAAATATATTAAAATTAAAGAACTCTTTATTTTCTTCAATTATAAATGAAGAAAAAAATCACGGAAGTTTAAAATTGTAAGAAAAAATGAATAAACGGCCAAAAAAATTCTTGAAATTCAAGAACCATATAATTTAATTTTGTAGAAATACTCAACAATACAGATAAATGGGTTCTCGAATTTCTTGAATTTGTTTGGCTATGTTCTTCGTATAAAACCTTTTTTACAATGTAAATTTTTTAATATTTTTTTCTTCAAGTAAATATTTTTATTAAAGAGTTCCTAAAATTTTGGGTATTGTTTTTGGACATTTATAAAATCAAATAGATAAAAATACCCATTTTCGAACTGGTAAAATGCTCAATTTAATTTCTAGTTAACCAACTAAACATTTAACAAAAGTGACACAAAAGATTAATTTCTAATAGTATAGTGACCTCAGAAAATAATATGAGAGATAAGCGAGTCAAAATTAAAATTGTTAAAAATTTGGTGGTGGGAAATAAAAACCACTCAAATAAAAATAAAAATGACTTAGTATATGTAGCAACTTACCCAAATAATGCACAAAGAAATGCTTCGAACAAAACCACAGTAGTCAAACGAGGTCTGCTATTTCTGCAACATTAATTCAATATTCATCTGTTAATGCTAAAATCAGGAAAACGTGAGCATAATATTTACAATTAAATCACATAATATATTTATATAGAGTTTCTACGAAGAAAAATAAAATCACATATAAAGAGTAATTAAAAATATTCAAAATATGAATGAAATTACAAACCTGTCAAAAATCAGGGCGAGCGGAACGAGAGCAGCAGAAGCAAACAAGTATCGATAAGCAATCATAATCGGAACACTCATCCCATCATTTGACGCCAATTTGTACACCACGCTTACTCCCGCCGTCGCTACTTGCACCACCACCATCAGCGCCGCCGCCTTCAGCACCTCCGGCGGCGCTCCCATCGGATCCGAAACGATCCGATCAGAAAACGGGTCGAGAAGAAGAGATGAGACGTGAGAGCTTGTTGGTTGGAGGTGGTAATATATGAACATAATAATATTAACAAAGCAAGAATCGAAAATAAATTAATTAAAAATTAAGTAAAGGAGGAGCACTAAAAAAACCACTATACTTAGATCTTGTTTGCCAGATTTTATTTGGAGATCAATTCAATTCAGTTCAGTTCAATTCGGTTCAGTTCAATAAATATGTATTTGGTGAAATTTAGATTAATTCACTCTGATTTCATTTTTCAATACATTAATTTTTAATTCAATTCAATTCATCGCAATACATTAATTTTTAATTCAATTCAATTCATCGCAATACATTAATTTTTAATTCAATTCAATTCATCGAGAAATAAGCTCCAGCAAACAGGAAAAAGGAGTATATTACTAATGAATCTATCAGATTTGTTGTGGGTCCGGGAATGATGATGATTTGCTGGATCATGAACGGACGATAATTAATAACGTGTACTCCCTCCGTTCAGCTATAATTGGCACCCAGGAAAGTGGCACAAAAATTAAGGAATGAATGGGTATGTGGTGTAGAATGAAGGAGGAAGGAAAAAAGAGAAATGAGTGGTTGAGATTGATTGAAAACTTTCCAAAAAAGTAAAGTGTCAAAAGTAAAATGAACATGCTAAAAAGGAAAGTTTGCCAACAATAAATGAACGGAGGAAGTACATTCTATTTAAAACTTCCAACGGCAGAATCATCCAATAAACATCATTATCAAGTTTGGTGGTAGTCTACTGGTAGATCACTAAATTTGTGAGCCCGGCCGGCTATTTGTGTTTCGGTTTAATTGGAATCATAATTGAGTCACAATGTGATTATTTCTTTGAGCTCGATATGAATTTGTATTTTTTAGATATTTCTATTTTGCCAAATCCAATGACATTGCATATCTTTAAAAAAATTACATTATATTTATGAAAAATACTTGTTAGTTACTTAATCTGAGGGACACTGTCTAAATTTGGAATATGAATGGAATCAATCTAGGAAACCTCAACAATTTGCAGATGAACATCGTTAGAGCTTAGATTTTGTTCCTTCTTCACCTCTCTAGCATTTTCCCACACCACCAAGTACAATCCACACACTATCACAATAGCTCCCATCACGCTGTAATCATCCTCTTCTTGTTCATTAGCGATTGCAATATTTAAGTCTACAAATTTTATTTTTGTCTATGTATAAGTTACCTTCCCAAATACAACTTTTCGTCCAAGAATGACGTGCCTGCCAAGGCAACTAGCCCCACACACCACATTACCACCACGATCATCAGCCCTTTCACTACTATATCCTACATTCAAGAGTGTAATTTATAATTTGTTCATTTATGTATTTATCGATCATGAATAACTGTAAAAATATATATTTACCACCCTAGCTTCCAATGGTGGGAGGTCGTCGCCGTACCTCTCAAATATACATTTTTTTAGATCACTTACTACCTTTACACACTATTAAGTGTACAATGGCAAGTAAGGTTCGTTCCACAGGGAAAAGGTTATTTCTATGTATATCTTGTAGGATATATATACTTATACATATATATAAAAGCAATGTAAACAAGGGGGGGGGGGGGGGGTTTGAGTTGAGTTTTGTTTAAGACACTACTAATTAAAACTACTAGAACTTTAGAATTACAACTAGTTTAGCATCTAAAGATTCAACTAAAGAATTAACTAATGAGAATAAGAGACTTGGGTACATGAGATTTGTATCTTCTTGTTATGGATTTTTCCTCAAACCTACTTATGATACTTTGAGAATGGTGATTGTTTTTAATGGGAAACCATCTCTATTCTAGTTGTGAATCATGAAAGCATTTTCACAACTCTTATTGGCAACTTATCTATATGATAGCAAATAGATAAATTGACCAATGCTAATTCAAATTAGATGTTTTCCCACCTTACCCATGCAATGTGATAACACGATTGACATAAATATAATGCTAATGAATGATCTCAAGAACAAATACAATTGATAACAACATATATTTGATTCCTAATTCACTACTTTTACATAGAAGAAATGATAGCATTTCAACCATGGAAAGGCAATGTCTAACACATATCCAACACATATCTATGGTTAGGAAATCATTCCTAACCATTTCAACAATCAAATACACATATAATTTATGATCATTCAATGACAAATCAACCATTCCTAAGCTTCATAAACCATGTTCTCAAACCATAACAAGAGGTTTAATCTCACATACCCAAGATGGGTTTTAGCCTACAACCATAACTAAATAATCATAACCATAATTCATACAATAATACATGGTGAATTCAAAGTGAAAATCCCAAGAGAGAAATGAAGAAAAGAGCTTAAGGCTCTGTAAAATTCGATCCCCCAAAACAATGAGGATAAGTTTCTTTTATACTTCTCAAAATAACAAAAATAAAACAAAACAAAATGCCACTTGCAGGTCCTTCGCGGGTCGCGCGAAATCCTTCGCGGACCGCGAGCCTGGTTCTCGCGGCTCGCGGCCGAGAATTCGCGGACCGCGCGCTGTGGCCTCCGCGGTTCGCAACCGATGTTTCGCGCACCGCGCGTCTCCGGTTTCCGCGGTCCGCGACCGAGGTTTCGCGGACCGCGCGTCTGGTCCTCGCGCTGGTCCTCGTGCTGGTCCTCGCGGCTCGCGACCGGAGTTTCGTGGACCGCGCGTCTGGTCCTCGCGGCTCGCGACCGGAGTTCTGCGGACCGCGCGAAACTCGGCATCATCAAAACAGCAACACACGCCCTCGCGGTTCGCGACCTAGGGTTCGCGGCCCGCGAGAGTGTGCCTTCACGCCACTTCTACGACCGGTTCTTCAATGCATCAATCGCGGTCAGGACGGTCATAGAAGGTCTTCAAATCACTCAAATCCATCGAAAGTGCAATTCAAGATCGAAATGCACGTCTTCAATTTCAAACCACTATGAATGATTTGGTCCAAAAGTCTAATATAAATATACAAAATACTATCTAAAACAGCTCTCAAATGCTACAAAATAAGAGTATATCTAGGGCCTATCAAAATCCCCCACACTTGAACCTTTCTCGTCCTCGAGAAAGAACGATTAAGATTCAAGTGTATACTCTAAATAATTAAGCACATAACATTTGAGAGCTTACATATTTAAACAAGAGAAAAGAAAATGTTTTTTTTTTTTTTTTTTTAAAGAAAATACAGTAGTAAAATAGCAACAAAAAACAGCAACAAAAGCAGCAACAAAAGCAGTAATAAAAGTCCTACACCTCTCCCCCACACTTAGTCTAAACATTGCCCTCAATGTTTAAATATATCAATGAAAATCATAGTGTAAGAAAGAGTGTAGGATATACTCACTGCGAGGGGCCGGAAAAGGGGTTTTGGGTCCGGAGGGAATAGGAAGGAAGGAGAAGAAAAAAGATAGAAGAAAATGGGGAAGAAGTAGTGCCCGAAATCTCGCGGGTCGCGAGCAGAACTTGGCGGGCCGCGAAACTCCGTCGCGGGCCGCGCGCCACCTTCGCGGGCCGCGAAAATGCCCCATTTTGTTCCAGCGATTTCCGAGAATTCTCGGCATTCTTCGCGGGTCGCGTGGCCTCCTTCGCGAGCCGCACGCTGGACCTTCGCAGTCCGCGCGATTAAATCGCGGACCGCGCGCTCAAGGCTGTCGCGGGCGCGCGCAAACACCGCGCGCGCAAGATCATCGCGGGTCGCGCGGCATCCGTCGCGGGCCGCGCGCAAAATCGTCGCGGTCCGCGCGATGAATTCGCGGACCGCGTGCGCTGAATCCCAACGCGGCGCGCGCGATGAAATCGCGTGCCGCGCTCGCTAAAACTTCGCGGGCCGCGCGATGAAACCGCGGTCCGCGAGCACAATATCGCGGTCCGCGCGGCCAAGCCGCGGATCGCGAAATGTGTCATTTTTGTTCCAGGGAATTTTGAAAATCCCCTGTTTTTCGCGGTTCGCGCGGTCTAATTCGCGGACCGCGCGCAAAACCTTCGCGGACCGCGCGATGAAACCGCGGTCCGCGAGCACTGTGTCGCGGTCCGCGCGATCAAGCCGCGGACCGCGAAATTAGGCGTTTTTGTGGCAGCGATTTCTAGGAAATCCAAGCTTGCTCGCGGACCGCGAGACCTAATTCGCGGACCGCGAGACACGGTCGCGGCTCGCGCGTGCTCGGTCGTGATTCGCGAAACCTTCGGTCGCGGTCCGCGCGATGAATTCGCGGCCCGCGAGGAATGGCTCCTTGGCGTTTGTCGTTTTGCACCACTTCAAACCTATTTCTACAAAAACAACATAAAAACTAGCGTAATGTTCGAATTACAAGCTTAATGAAATGTACATAGCAAATAAATATATAAAGAAAGTAATGTTCCAAATGTTGAAATTGTTCGACTAAATGCTTTTAAAGCTCAAAACTCGTTTATTTAACATCGTCGGCACGATGTACCTCCATGGTAAAGATCACTCGTAGGCCGGGTTGCCTAGAGACATGTCCTCTATGATCTCCGATTTGAAACCCTCGTAATACGGTTTCAACCTTTGGCCGTTGACCTTGATGATTTTGGCATCCTTGTCGCTTTGGATCTCCACCGCACCATGAGGGAAAACTTGCACAACTACAAATGGCCCAGTCCACCGAGAACGCAGTTTACCTGGAAACAACCGAAGACGTGATTGAAATAGAAGAACTTTTTGACTTACCTCAAAAGTTTTCCTAATTATCATCTTGTCATGCCATGCCTTCGTCTTCTCTTTGTAAATGGCCGCGTTCTCATAGGACTCATTCCGGATTTCCTCAAGCTCTTGCAATTGAAGCTTCCTTTCATTCCCGGCCTCGTCCAAGTTCAAGTTGAACCTTGTGATTGCCCAATAGGCTTTGTGTGCTAACTCCACCGGCAAATGACACGGCTTTCCAAAGACTAATCGGTATGGAGACATACCAATTGGCGTCTTATAAGCCGTCCTATATGCCCACAATCCATCATCCAACCGAGAACTCCAATCCTTGCGAGTCGGCCTAACCGTTTTCTCAAGGATGGACTTGATTTCCCTATTGGAAACTTCGGCTTGTCCATTTGTTTGTGGGTGATAGGCGGTGGAAGTTTTGTGATTTACCCCATATTTCTTCAATAATGCGGCAATGGTTCTATTGCAAAAGTGAGTGCCTCGATCACTGATCAGAGCTCGGGGTACCCCGAACCTAGAGAAGATGTGAGATTTGATGAACTCTGCAACCACTTTAGAATCATCAGTACGAGTGGGGATTGCCTCAACCCACTTAGAAACATAGTCAACCGCAAGCAAGATATATTTAAAACCAAATGAAGTAGGGAAAGGTCCCATAAAATCAATTCCCCAAACATCAAAAAGTTCACAATATAGAGGGCAATGTTGGGGCATTTCATTCCTAGAAGAGATGTTTCCTACTCTTTGGCATTTATCACAAGACTTGCAAAATGTGTATGCATCTTTATTCAAGCTAGGCCAATAGAAACCACAATCTAGCACTTTCCTAGCGGTTCGCCTAGCACCAAAATGACCACCACATGCATATGAATGACAAAAAGCAAGGATTGAATTTGTTTCATTATTAGGAATGCATCTCCTAATCACTTGGTCGGCACAATGTTTCCACACATAAGGATCATCCCACACATAAAACCTAGCATCATGCTTTAGCTTATCCTTTTGTGCTTTTGTGAAGTGAGAAGGGCACTTACTTGTGACAAGGAAATTCACAATGTTGGCATACCATGGGAGAGAAACACCAAGAGCAAACAATTGCTCGTCGGGGAACTCTTCGTGAAGATGCTCCTTCAATGCTTTGGTCCCAAACTCCTCATTGGGCACCAATCGGCTCAAATGGTCGGCCACTAGATTTTCAGCTCCTTTCTTGTCCTTGACCTCCAAGTCGAACTCGCTCAAGAGCAAGATCCATCGGAGTAACCTAGGCTTTGCTTCTTTCTTCGTCATCAAGTAACGAAGAGCTGCATGGTCAGTGAAAACAATAATTTTCGTACCAAGCAAATATGGCCTAAACTTTTCTAAGGAAAAGACTACCGCTAGCAATTCCTTTTCAGTAGTGGTATAGTTCCTTTGAGCATCATTGAGAGTCATGGATGCATAATAGATGGCGTGGGGAATTTTCCCCACCCTTTGACCTAGCACCGCACCAACGGCGTAGTCACTTGCATCACACATGATCTCAAATGGGAGGGACCAATTTGGAGGTTGTATAATAGGGGCCGACACTAGCATAGACTTTAAACAATCAAATGCCCTTTTACAACCTTCATCTACCACAAATTCCACATCCTTTTGCAACAATCTACATAAAGGGGAAGAAATTTTTGAAAAGTCTTTTATGAAACGGCGGTAGAAACCCGCGTGGCCAAGAAAGGATCTCACATCACGCACACAAGTAGGGTAAGGAAGAGATTGGATGATATCAATTTTTGCTTTGTCTACTTCAATACCCTTAGATGACACTTCATGACCTAACACAATGCCCTTTTCTACCATAAAATGACATTTTTCAGAATTTAGCACAAGGTTTTTATCAATGCAAGTTTTTAGGACTAATGACAAATGGATTAAGCAATTGTCAAAAGAGTTTCCATGAACAGTAAAGTCATCCATGAAAACCTCTACAAACTTCTCAAGATATTCTGAAAAAATGCTAACCATACACCTTTGGAACGTGGCCGGTGCATTGCAAAGGCCAAAAGACATGCGTCGATATGCAAAGGTGCCAAAGGGACATGTGAAGGTGGTCTTCTCTTGATCCTCTGGTGCAATGGCAACCTGAAAGTACCTTGAATAGCCATCAAGAAAATAGTAGAAAGAGTGGCCTGCAAGCCGGTTAAGCATTTGATCAATAAATGGCAAAGGGAAATGGTCTTTCCTTGTTACCGCATTTAACTTTCGGTAATCAATGCAAACACGCCATCCATTTTGGACACGAGTGGGAATCAATTCGCCATGGCTATTCTCCACTACGGTCACTCCGGTTTTCTTTGGCACCACTTGTGTTGGGCTTACCCATTTACTATCGGAGATTGGATAGATCATTCCCGCATCCAACAATTTAAGAACCTCGGCTTTTACTACCTCCATCATAGGAGGGTTCAACCGCCTTTGAGGTTGTCGGATGGGTTTAGCATCATCCTCCAATAGTATACGGTGCATGCAAGTACTTGGACTCATACCTTTGATGTCGGCAATAGTCCATCCAATGGCTTCCTTATGATCTTGAAGCACTTTCATCAACCTTTCCTCTTGTTCCTTGGTGAGTTTGTTGGAGATGATCACCGGCAATTTCTCACCATCACCAAGGAATGCATATTTTAGATTCTCGGGTAGTGGTTTCAACTCCACCACCGAAGGTTTATTGAAAGATGGTCGGTTGCCCGAGCCCTTCAATACCTCAAGGTCTAAAATTGGTGCATCAAGAGAAAGTTCCTCAAAGGTATCTAGCTCAAAAATGCTTTCCTTCAAGTTAGCACTCAAAGCATATGTATGAACATTACTTGTGTGTAAACTATTAGCTAAAGCATTTAACAAAGGATCATCAACATCATTTTCATAAACTTTTTGCACATAAGGCTCAATCACATCAATAGCATTGCAAGAAGTTTCCTCATCATCGTATTTCATTGCACCATAAATGTTGAACTCTATTTTATCCTCATCAAATTCCATGGTAAGCCTACCACTATGCACATCGATAATAGTTCTTGATGTTTTCAAAAAGGGACGCCCTAACAAGACAGGGGTAGCAAATTTATCATGTTCCATGTCAAGAACGTAAAAATCGGCCGGGAACACCAACTTGTCGACTTTCACCAAGACATCTTCAACAATACCCTTAGGGTATGCATTAGAGCGGTCGGCAAGTTGGATTACCACGCCGGTTTTATGCAAAGTGCCAAGATTCAACGATTCATACAATGTATATGGAATGACATTTATGGATGCACCTAGATCTAGCATGGCTCTAGGAAAGTAAGTGTTTCCTAAGATGCAAGGAATGGTAAACATGCCCGGATCACCACATTTAGTAGGCATTTTATCTTGAAATAAAGCCGACACATGTTCATTGACTCTTTCATTTTTAACATGCTTAGACCTTTGTTGACGATGGTTTACACATAATTCCTTCAAGAACTTAAAATATCTAGGAACTTGATCAATAGCATCGAGCAAAGGAATATTTACCTCACACCTTCGAAGGCCCTCGAAAGCTTCCTTGTCCATCTCCTTTTTCCGAGTATTCTTCAAAGCTTCGGGAAATGGTGCTTCCACATCAAAGGTAGTGTCCACCCTAGTTTTCTTGTGAAGAGGTGAGAATGGAGGTGACATTGGTTCAACATGAGAAGTTGTGTCTACATGTTCCTCATCAATAAGTTCTTTCTCCTTCTCAACCTCGGCATCACCTTTTTCTTTGGCTAGCCCCTCAAGAATTACTTCTTCGTCGGCCAAGGTCGCCTCAACCTCGTCATTGGCTAAACTCTTCTTCACAAGGCCTCTCTTGGGTGCCTTTTTCACAACCACTTCGGGTTCAAGAGCTTGTTTACCACTCCTCAAGGTCATGGCACTCGCATGAGGCCTTGGATTTAACTCCGTTTGCGCGGGTAGTTTCCCGGAGTTTTGTGCTTCCAACTTTCCCAAAACCGTGGCCATTTGACTCATTTGCACCTCAATGCTTTTGAGTCTAGCATCTTGTGGGAATTGGTCCGAGCTTTCACCTTGGTTATGAGATTTATCTTCCAACCTCGGGTGAGCATTTTGAGGGGCACGGTTATTGAAACGGCCTTGACCTTGGTTTCTTGGGTATTGTTGTGGTTGAGGGTGATATTGAGGGTTTTGATGATCTTGGTACCCTTGATAGCCAAAATCTTGGTACCCTTGGTTTTGGTAACCTTGGTACCCTTGATTTTGGTGGCTTTGGTCTCCTTGGTAGCCTTGGTCATTTTGCCCCCTCGTCCTATCAAAGGATTGACCACTTTGACCTTGGTAACCCCCTTGGTAGCCACCTTGTTGGCCTTGTTGCCCCGTCGGTTCATCTCTCCACCGAAAGTTGGGGTGATCTCTAGTTCCGGGGTTATAATGTTGAGCAAACGGATCATACTTCCTTTGGTTACCCCTATCACCACCTTGGCCTTGTCCACCTTGAAAACCCCTACCACTTTGGTAGCCTCGTCCTCCTTGGTAGCCCCTAAAACCTTGGTTTCCTCCTTGATCGCCTCTAAAACCTTGGTTTCCTCCATAGACCCCCATGGCATTGACTTCTTCGTTATAATCCTCGTTTGCTTGAGGACAAGATTCGGTGAGATGGTTCGAAGCACAAATCCCACACGTCATCACTTGTTGCCTTGGTTGGTTCCCTCCGGAGCTATTTCCCATCATGAAACCTTTCATCAATGCCGTAAGCTCCTTGATATCTTGACGAGAGCTATCATTGTTCCCACCGGAGTTACCCACTCGTAGTCTCCGGTCTCTCTTTGGTTTGCACCCTTCGGCTAGTTGCTCAAATAGCATCATGGCATCGGAAGAGCCAAGGTTAGCAATGGAGCCATAGCAAGACCGATTTATCAACTCGGTTTCTCTATCGTTCAAACCATTGTAATAGAAACACACCAATTGAGGTTCGGTGAAGCTATGGTACGGGCAACTTGAGAGGAGAGTTTGGAATCTTTCCCAATACTCATACAACGTCTCATCATCGTCTTGAGTGATGTTGCTAATGGCTTGTATCAAGACCGAGGACTTAGAGGGAGGAAAGTACTTGTCTAAGAACTTTTTCTTCAATTGTGGCCATGTAGTGATTGATGATGAAGGTAAACGGCTTAACCATTTAGCGGCCTTGTCCTTCAAGGTGAAGGTGAAGGTTTTCAACTTAAACTCATCCACACTCATCTCGGAAGGTTTCAAACTACTACACACCCTATGAAAAGCCTCAAGGAAATCATTCGGATCATCCACTTCTCTACCATGGAAAGTTGGAAGCAAATTAATTACTCCCGTCTTGATTTCGTATTGAGAGTTCGGGTAAACAATGCTCGATTGTTGTTGCTCATAGTTGGGGGACATGTACTCTCTCATAGAAATGTTGGTAGGAGAAGGGTTAGGGTTTTGGAAAGGGTTGTAGAATTGGTTTCGGGGAGGGTTTTGGCCGGTATCCTCTTCATCGTCCGCCATGTTGAAAGGTAGTGATTCACTTTCAATGGAGAAAGGATTAGATGCTAGTGACTCTTGCACTTGCCTCCTAAGTTGGCGGAGACTTCTTACTAGCTCGGAATCGTATTGCAAAGGGTCTTGGTTCGAGGATCGTGTAAGAACCATGCACCAAGGCTAGAGCAATAGGGTTCCAAACCAAAATAGATCCTAAAAAGAAAGATAGATTAGAAATAAAACTACAATACACACATAAAAATACGCCTAGTCCCCGGCAGCGGCGCCAAAATTTGGGAGGTCGTCGCCGTACCTCTCAAATATACATTTTTTTAGATCACTTACTACCTTTACACACTATTAAGTGTACAATGGCAAGTAAGGTTCGTTCCACAGGGAAAAGGTTATTTCTATGTATATCTTGTAGGATATATATACTTATACATATATATAAAAGCAATGTAAACAAGGGGGGGGGGGGGGGGGTTTGAGTTGAGTTTTGTTTAAGACACTACTAATTAAAACTACTAGAACTTTAGAATTACAACTAGTTTAGCATCTAAAGATTCAACTAAAGAATTAACTAATGAGAATAAGAGACTTGGGTACATGAGATTTGTATCTTCTTGTTATGGATTTTTCCTCAAACCTACTTATGATACTTTGAGAATGGTGATTGTTTTTAATGGGAAACCATCTCTATTCTAGTTGTGAATCATGAAAGCATTTTCACAACTCTTATTGGCAACTTATCTATATGATAGCAAATAGATAAATTGACCAATGCTAATTCAAATTAGATGTTTTCCCACCTTACCCATGCAATGTGATAACACGATTGACATAAATATAATGCTAATGAATGATCTCAAGAACAAATACAATTGATAACAACATATATTTGATTCCTAATTCACTACTTTTACATAGAAGAAATGATAGCATTTCAACCATGGAAAGGCAATGTCTAACACATATCCAACACATATCTATGGTTAGGAAATCATTCCTAACCATTTCAACAATCAAATACACATATAATTTATGATCATTCAATGACAAATCAACCATTCCTAAGCTTCATAAACCATGTTCTCAAACCATAACAAGAGGTTTAATCTCACATACCCAAGATGGGTTTTAGCCTACAACCATAACTAAATAATCATAACCATAATTCATACAATAATACATGGTGAATTCAAAGTGAAAATCCCAAGAGAGAAATGAAGAAAAGAGCTTAAGGCTCTGTAAAATTCGATCCCCCAAAACAATGAGGATAAGTTTCTTTTATACTTCTCAAAATAACAAAAATAAAACAAAACAAAATGCCACTTGCAGGTCCTTCGCGGGTCGCGCGAAATCCTTCGCGGACCGCGAGCCTGGTTCTCGCGGCTCGCGGCCGAGAATTCGCGGACCGCGCGCTGTGGCCTCCGCGGTTCGCAACCGATGTTTCGCGCACCGCGCGTCTCCGGTTTCCGCGGTCCGCGACCGAGGTTTCGCGGACCGCGCGTCTGATCCTCGCGCTGGTCCTCGTGCTGGTCCTCGCGGCTCGCGACCGGAGTTTCGCGGACCGCGCGTCTGGTCCTCGCGGCTCGCGACCGGAGTTCCGCGGACCGCGCGAAACTCGGCATCATCAAAACAGCAACACACGCCCTCGCGGTTCGCGACCTAGGGTTCGCGGCCCGCGAGAGTGTGCCTTCACGCCACTTCTACGACCGGTTCTTCAATGCATCAATCGCGGTCAGGACGGTCATAGAAGGTCTTCAAATCACTCAAATCCATCGCAAGTGCAATTCAAGATCGAAATGCACGTCTTCAATTTCAAACCACTATGAATGATTTGGTCCAAAAGTCTAATATAAATATACAAAATACTATCTAAAACAGCTCTCAAATGCTACAAAATAAGAGTATATCTAGGGCCTATCAAATGGCGCCAATACTTATTTTCCATGGAAAAGAGCATAGGATGTAGCTTGGAGACACCCCATCAAACATATAAGAGCTGTGCTTGAATAATGCCTTGGATACCTTTTACTCATTCTAGTCTAATTTGATAAACCAAAATGGGAGTGACATGAAATTTCAATGTAGAAAATTGTAGACGTTTAAAAGAATAATTCAAAAAGTAAGAATACGTTATACGTATCTAGAAATATTCGATACACTAAGCCGAGCGATAAACAGAAGCGCTACCAATGGCTAGAAATGAACCCTTGATGTGATCCAATGTCTTTTGATGGGAAGTTAGCACTGAATCTTCACTTTTGCTGCTTTCATGCTTCATGATCCCAGTAATTTGAATCGACCACATTTTTATTGGGGCACCTCTGTAAATAGTCAGAACCATAGCCCCTGAGATACAAATTAATGTTCCCATAACTTTTGCTTTCCCTGGCTTCGTTCTAATACTAAGGGGTGCTTGGTTGAAATAGAGGAATGAGAATCGGAATGGGAATGATAATAGGGTATAATGATTATAGGGGTAATGATTATAATGTTGTTGTTTGGTTTGCATTAGGGAATGGCTAAAATTAGTAAACTAAAATGACGGAGTGGCTAAATATAGTAAACAACTAGGTAATGAAACTCATAGTTGTCAATTTTGGGGGGTTTGGGTGATTGGCCAGTTTTGGGTAATGAAGGTGGACCCATATAATCATAATAACCAACCAAACATCCATACTCTATAATCAAACCCATTACCCTCCTCCAAACCCCTCAACCAAGCACCCCCTAAATTTCTCCTCCTTGGTCATGATTAGATTTTGAATTAATTCAGAAAATATATAAATAAAACATTATCACTTAAAAAATAATTACAATGTGAGTATGTGCTACCGGAATAAGACGGCCAACAGGAAAGTAAAGGCCGGGATGAGATTTGTTGCTGATGTCACCACTAAGCTTTTTGCATCATGTTTTGGGACATGGTTCCCCTAAAATTTATACTGAGGATATGTAAAGAATTTTGAGATTATTTTTTACACAAAGAATTTTCTTTTAGAAATAGTATAGTATAAAATAAAAATAAGAAAGAAGAAAGAAGTATTTATATCTTTCTGGAAATTAAAGGAACTATATAGCAGCTTACCCAAATACTAATGCACAAAGAAATGCTTCATATATAAAACCACAGGAGTCAAACTAGGTCTGCTATTTCTGCAACATTAATTCATCTATTATTGCTAAATCGGGAAACTGTTAAACAATTATTATTATTATTATTATTTTTTGAGAAACTGTTAAACAATTATTAACTGTATATAAAAATGAAGAAAAATAATTACAAACCTGTCAAAAAAGTAAAACAGGGCGAGTGGAACGAGAGCAGCAGAAGCAAACAAGTATCGATAAGCAACCCATCATTTGACGCCAGTTTGTACACCATGTTTACTCCCGCCGTCCCTACTTGCACCACCACCACCAGCGCCGCCGCCTTCAGCACTGCTGGCGGCTCTCCCATCGGATCCGATCCGATCAGAAAACGGGCCGAGAAGAAGATGAGATTTCAGATGTGAGAGCTTGTGGTTGGAGGCGGTAATTAATCTAACTGGTGAGAAGATAATAATTTGAAATATGATAATATTAAAAAAAAAATAACACTAAAAAAGCAACAGTACTAATTGTAGTGTAATACACTACAGATGAATCAGATTTGTAATGGGAAAGATGAAGGCGATAATTACGTGGTACATTCTATTTAAATTTTCCAACGGCAGAAGTATTCGAGAGAGATTAAGCATTCTCTTTTTATTTTAGAGGATTTAATTTTTTTCACGAAGTATCTAGCTAAGGGACGTTTTATTGAATTCTTTTTAATAAAATTTTTACTTAAGATTAAATAAACGAAAGACAATATTAATTAATAAAATAAAATTAAAATGAATTTTACATTAACATATATAATTAAACAATATCAACAAATTATTACAAAATATCAAATATCTAAACGGTAATCTGCCTCATAGGATAATAAGAGGCTTTCTCTATGAACTATTTGAGTATTTTTATAAGCTGCCACAGTTAACTTTCAATTTGCGGTTGATTATTGGGAGTTGTTTTACCCTACTTTGGATATGAAATCATTTAAATACGTATGAATACTTGTTTAATTACAAATTTAACTGTAAGTTCCATATGCTTTGTAATTTTATAAGTTACATTGTCAAATCATAGATGGGATAATATGATGAATTATGTTATTCAATGTCAAAATACATCATTAGAGCTCCAACTGGTATGGTATAAAAGAGATTTGAGCAAATCATAGAAATTTTGTGCTCTAAAAAAACATTAGGCAACAAACATGGCGAGAGAAGATTTGAATAGGTTATTGATATAAAAAACATATTGTGCTATTATTGATTCTCAATACCAACCCAAACTATAACATCAAGGACCCAAATCTCACGATGACCATGCTAACCTTAATTAAGGTTAGAAGTATTTTTTTTTTGGAGCAAACCACTTTAGTTGGGGTGTATATTGACTTCCCCAAACCTTTTAAGAAAAAGAAAAAGATACAAATCCGCTGCCAAGTACAATGCGGACCCACCCTAAAATAAGGGAACTATGGGTGATTAAGAGCACCCAAGGTAATATGTAACTCCATATGCGAAGGCGATGAGTAAGACTCCAGAGAAGTTTCTAAAAATGTATCAATTCTAATACTTCTCTATGTCTAATGCTTGTAGTGGCATATCTAGAAACTACACTAGACTACAACTAGAAACTAAAACAGGGATACAAAGGATCAATACTACCAACAATCCTACCAGTGCTGGTCTCACCAGTTGGATGCCCAAGTAGTATTCAGAAAATCAGACTACGCAAAAATATTATCGTCACTTTCTGGTAAGTCTCACGGTAAAAGAATCCCCGGTCAGTTCAGACTCTATAAGCTCAAAACTGTCACTCTCCAGTCATCTCACGGTAAAAGAGAATTCCCGAAAAGCTATATGACAGTATTAAACACATATGAATGCTATCTAATACGCAATGGAGAAGACAAGTCAGCCCACACGGTCTACTAATCTAGTGAAACGGAACGCCAATAAGTGAGTAAAAACTACTTTTGACTAGGATTTCTCCTCCCGTTCAATAACCAGATTAGAAGTCATAATAAAGTTTACCGAACTAAAAAGGACCCGTCGGAAACTCAATTTGGCAAATAGCATTCGTCTAACTATCTAGCAAAAGCACAACAATTAAGCACTTATCCCTGTTGAAATAGAAAAAAACCTAAATCTTAAAAAGAAAAGAAAGAAAATTGAAAAAACTACCTCCCTCCTAGCGAGTCTAGACCCAAAGAGCTGTCCTGGTGAGCAGAACAGGTTGAACCGGGACTCGGACCAAAACCGAACCAGATCGGTCAAAAACAGATCTGACCAGGATGACCGGATCTGCAACGATCTGTTTTTCGATGCCGCCCAGAGCCAGATCTGGGCGTCTGTGGTGGTCCGATCGGCACGAGCCCCGAGCGGTGGTGGTCCGATGGCTCCCAATCTGTGCTTCCTCCTCTGAGCGATGACAGCCTTTCCGAGATTGCCACGACAATGGTGGCTTCACCAATCTGTAGCGTCGGCTCGAGCTTGACGCAACGGTGATGCCCTCAAACGCGACTTGGTCACGACGGCGGCAGATCTGGTGCCTTTATCCCGATCTGTTCGTCGGGAGGTGAGATTAGCAGCCTCGTTGTTCAGAAAAGAGGAACTGTTGTTTGTCGGAGGGTGGGGGTTGATTTACAGCTAGGTGAATGGGGAGGTGGTCGGCGCGCTAGTAAAGCCGGCGACCACTTCCCCGGCGGCAGTGTTTCTGATGGAGTTTGTTTGGAGAGAGAAAGGGGGGTTAGAAGTATCATTATTGCAGAGTTAACCTCGAACTCGTAGTTGGGTAAAATAAAATAAGTTTCGGTGTTTAAAAATGTTTCGGTGTTTAAAATTGTGTATAAATTAAATAATCTCACTACAACCTATAAATATCCACGTACCCATATTAATGTATGAACCAATCCCCAAAATAATGTCAAAATGTAAATTTAAAATATGAGGCTGTAAGTAGAGAAGCTCAAGATGTAGGAGTAAAAACTCAAGACGTAAGATAAACTCCTTGGTTTTTCTCTTCTTTGTTGTAGGTCATTCGGGTTCTGATTTTACTACTTTTGGACTTTATGTTCCTGCACGTATACACAATATTTACCTTTCCTTGATCTGGCCAGAAGGTGTCCTTCTCACTATTGACTTCCTCATAAAAAACTCTATGACTTTTGCATGATCATGGTATATCTCTTCTAGTTGATAGCAATCATATGTTTGTGCTCCTTCTAGAAATTTAGTCACATCCATGCCATAGAGATCAGAAAAGTCTTGTGATTTATCATACCTAAAAAGCAACAAAACATGTAGTGATTATTAGGCATGAAAGCAAATTGAGTAACAAGCTCAACATTTATCATTCAATGGTCAGGACTTAACTGATTAGCATCAAAACAAAACTATAGCTATTGAAATCCAATAATCATGCATGTCTACACTCTACACTAATGATTGAACTCATCTTAAACATGTGAAAGATCAAGCAGTACAGTGAAAGGATCAACAATATTTGTTGAATGATCAGGCTAAACTGAATATCATTAAAACATAACCTAACTATTGGAATTTAACAATCAATCATGAACACAAATATCATGAAGTTTCACACAATTAGAGATTAAAAAAATTAGAGAAAAATCTAAGAGAAAATCTTGGGTGAGACCTGTCCTTGTGGAGACCAATGGCCAAGGGAATAACACAATAGCAACAACTAAAAAATGGGACCAATCCGTAATTAATGTTTTTTCGTTGCTATTTGGTAAATAAGAGACTTTGGGGGTGATTATTAATTTATGACGAATCACAAGACTTTTCTAGAAGGAGCATAGGCATCTGATTGTTATCAACTAGAAGAGATATACCATGATCATGCAAAAACCATATATTTTTTTTATGAGGAAGTCAATAGTGAGAAGGACACCTTCTGGCCAGATCAAGGGAAGGTACGTACATGTTGTGTATATGTGCAAGATCATCAAGTCCAAAAGTAGTAAAATCAGAACCCGAATAACCTACAACCAAGAAGAGAAAAACCAAGGAGTTTATCCTACGTCTTGAGCTTTTACTCCTACATCTTGACCTATTTACAACCTCATCTTTTAAATTTACATTTTGACATTATTTTGGGATTTTGTTCATACACATTAATATGGGTATGTGGATATTCATAGGTTGTAGTGAGCTAATTTTATACACATTTTTAAACATCGAAATATTCTTAGGTTGTAGTGAACTAGTAGTTTGTCATACAAAAATTTATCACAAACTACATACACAGAACCACAATCCATATTTGCATATCTCATTTAACAAAAAATTACTAAATTATACCACATAAAATATTATTTATGATATTAGATTTTAGTCCCTCAAATCTAATATCAAACATTAATTCATGACAAAAAAAAACTAACACAATGAAATTGTATAGCTAGGAAGGAAGTCGATTTTTAAAAAACACAACAAAATTTTAACGGAGGGAAAGATACTAAATGAAACTTGAGAAAATTTGGAAGTAATCTTATATAAAAATGGCTAATCTGGATTGAATCCATTCAATCAATGGCTAATCCTTTCGAATTTAGAATCACAATTGAGTCACTATATGATAATTGCTTTGAGTTCGAAATGAATTTGAATTTCTTAATCAAATACTCTATTTGCCGAATCTAATGATATGACATTGCTTTATGAAGTTTCCACCAATAGTGAAAAACATTATTATTATATGAATAGTTACTAAATATGGGTGGCATTGTCTAAATGTTGCTGGGCAACATCAATCTTGGAGACCTCAACAATGTGTTGGGGATCATCACTAGAGCTTGGATTTTGTTCCTTCTTCACCTCCCTAGCATTTCCCCACAGCACCAAGTACAATCCACACACTGTCACAATAGCTCCTACCGCGCTGTAATTAATAGTCCTCCTTTTTATTCATTAGGGATTGCAATGTTTAAGCTAATAAGAGAAACAAGTCTATGCACGAGTTGAATTACTTACGTTCCCAAGTGCAACTTTTCTTCGAGGAATAATGTGCCTGCTAAGGCAACTAGTATCGGATTCAGAGGGACGAAAATTGACACAAACAGAGGCCCTCGCAGCCTCACACACCACATTAGCACGCTGATCGTTAGTCCTGTCACTACTATACCCTACATTCAAAATTTCCATTTAATTATAGTTATAATACTCATTTTTTGTATGTCTCGTTCAAGCACGAATGAATGACTAGCTTATAAATTAAATTTACCGAGTAAGCAACCGTGAGAAATCTAATGTTCCACCCTAGCTTCCAATGAGACAAGTGCTTATTTTCCATGCAAAGAGCAAATGTTGTAGTTTGGAGAAACCCCATCAAGCATATAAGAGCCGTGCTTGAATAATGCCTTGGGTACCTTTTACTCATTCTAGCCTGATTAAAATATTTTGACATATAAATATGTGATTGAAATGTGAATTTTCAATCTCTAAAATTGCAAACGCGCAATCATTTAAAACGTAAGAGCGTGACAAAAAATACCTGATAAATCAGACCGAGAGCTATAAAGAAAGTGCTACCGATGGCGAGAAAGGAACCGACGATGTGGTCCAAGGTCTTCCGATGGGAAGTTAGCACGTTTTTGCCGTTTTCATGCCTATGCTTCATGAGTCCAGTGTGAATCGACCACGTTTTAATTGGGGCTCCTCTGTAAATAGTCAGAACCATAGCCCCTGAGATGCAAATTAATGTTCCTATAATTTTTGCTTTCCCCGGCTTCGTTTTTATGCTAAATTTCTCCTCCCTGATCATGATTTTTAGTGATTTCAAGAAATATAAAAAAAAAAAATTAGCCAATGGGAAAATATTTATAATGCATATGAATGCTACCGGAATAAGACGGCCAGCAAGAAAGTTAAGGCCGGATTGAGATTTGCTGACATGGCAGCAAAAGTTGCTGATGTCATAATCATGCTCTGTGCATACATATTCTGGGCCAAGGTTCCCCTACAATAATATTTCAGCTTAATCATCAGTAGTGTCAACATTGTTTATTGCTCGACCGGAATTAGAGATTCTTTTTAATAAATTTTAATACTTTGCAAATGTGGGACTAACACATATTTTATATACTATAAATTAAGATTGTGAAAATCTGTTCAAAACTTTTGATTTTTTATTTTGTAAAAATGAATAATGACAGTAGTTGTTTATCCAATTTTTAGGGAGTGCAACCGTGCTCAACTTTGCTAGTTTGAAATATGGAAGTTTCAGGATATGTTTCAAAATGGAAGTATTAAAATAAAATAAAAAGGATTTAAAAAATAAAATAATAGGAAGCACTTATATATATCTTTCTGGAAAGGATGTATATATAGAACCTTACCCAAATAATGCACAAAGAAATGCTTCGTACAAAACCACAGGAGTCAAATGAGGTCTGCTATTCCTGCAACATTAATCCATTCATCTACAAATTAATGCCAAATCGGGAAAATGATATATATATATATATATATATATATATATATATATATATATATATAAATATATGTGTGTGTGTGTGTGAAGCAGAAGAAGTTATAAACCTGTCAAAAAACAGGGCGAGGGGAACGAGAGCAGCAGAAGCAAACAGGTATCGATAAGCAACCATAATCGAAACACTCATCCCATCATTTGAAGCCAATTTGTACAGCACGATTACTCCGGTCGACGCTACTTGAGCCACCACCATCAGCGCCGCCGCCTTCAGCACCGCCGCCAGCTCTCCCATCGGATCGGAGATCAGGAAACGGGTCGAGAAGAAGATGAGATGTGAGAGCTTGGTGGTTGGAGGTCGGCTCTTGAGTTAATCTTATCGGTGGACATGCATACACTATATATATTATAAGAAGTTTCAGAGTATATTCGAGAGATATATTGTGCATTATCTTTTTATTTTTGAAGATATACTTCCTTTTTTTGTCACAAAAAATATCTAATCTAGGAAAATTTTAGTTTGTTGTATTGAATTCTTCTTGATAAAAATTCATAAATTAATTTTTCACTATTTTTTAAAAATTATAATTTGCGCCGATTTGTGGGAGGTGTTTCCCAATAATTTGACCGAGAATATACATTATATTTTATTTAAATTAATTGTTAAAATAATAATATATACATGGTAAACAACTAATTGTAAAGTTGAGTGTTTAAATGAAAATTAAATTAAACAGCCAAAAGTCAAGGAGGAAATTAATCTTTCATTTAAAATTTTCACTGGCTCTGAATATATAAAATAAATGATATTTTCTTTTGATGAATTTATGCTCCTCGATATCAAAAAAACAAACTATTGACTAAATTAATTATATAACTACCCTTGATTATACACGTTAATTACGATCCAGACAAAAGGTCAAGCAAAATCTTTTACGGTTACAATTTCCTTGTGAGTACGTAGGAGTTTGTTACATTAACTATTGGTGACATCACTGTGACATTTGACATCTTGTGAAATACTCAGCAAGTCCAACACCATTCAATTATAACCGCCCATATTTTAGAGATTCTGTGACACATTTTTATTTAATATGTCAATTTTGTTACATTTAATTTATAGGGAATTTTACTATTAACAAATTTACCTGAAAATGCTAGTTATTATTATTTATTTTAAAATAATAATCATTAATCGAAAGGCCTATTAACGTGCAAATTAATAACAGCCCATGCGTTGGAAAAGATGTACAGTTTGACAGCAAAATCGGGAAGCCGTACATTCTGAACAAGAGATAGCACAAAAATGTACGGATCGATCGACTTCCTAAAACCACTCTGCACCATGCATGCAAACTTCAGTTCGCAGCCTATAAATTCCCTAAGCTTTCATTTGCATTTTCCATCGAAAACGTGATTTGAGCGATTCCGATCATCTCCTTTTCTCTCTTCGCATTTCCGGCCAAAATCTTTCTCTCCCTCAATTCGCAGAGAAAGATTCAAGAAATTGAAAGAAGAGAGAAAAGGTTTTTTTTTCCGGTCTAAGAAAGCAAATCCAACACAAAACACAATGGGTGCCTGTGCTAGCGTCCCAAAGGCCATGAGGGAAGATGCTCCGGCGCCGGAGCCCGCTCAGGAGGAGACCTCCGCCATAACCACCACCGCCACCGCGGAGGTCGTGGCTGAAGCCGACAAGACAGTCGAGGAAGCCCCGGCTGTGGAAGAGGCTAAGGCTGAAGCTGAAGCCGAGACATCCGCACCGGAAAAGGTAGCCGAGGCTGAGCCGTCCACGACGGAGAAGGATGCCGAGGAGCCGAAGGAGGAGGCTGTGGCTAAAGAGGCGGAGCTTCCAGAGATCAAGCCGGCTGAGGAGGCAGCAGCGCCGGTAAAAGTAACGGAGGTTAAAAAGGAAGAAACTAAAACAGAGCAGTAATGGAATGTAATTCCAGAAACTGGCATCCTGTAATAGTTAGTGGGATCATGTTGTTTTGTGGGGATTTGTAATAACTTCTTGTTTCTTCGACGGTTTCACACATTTATAGAACTTCATTCAGAGAAACAACTATTTAAAGTATACTATAATATACGTACACTATTTTATTTAAAGGATGATCTCATGCCGGTGAAGTTCAATCTCCTGCTGAGGATTTGATTTGATCTCACGCGCTGCCGCTAATTCTCTCGATCGGACACTGAATGATTTTTACAATCGATGAGGATAGTCTACACAGTGACTGCAAGTATGTGATCTGCAATTGAAGGTGAGGATAGGGTTTGCGATCTGGAATTGATTTGTTGCGAGCTAGAATTGCAAATTTGCTTTAGATTAGTTGTGGTTTGGGAATTCCGCGCCGTTTTAGTTGTGATTTTGGTGACTAGGTGCAATTCTAACGGTCGGCCAAAGGTGGTCCGGTAGTGACGTACTGATGGTATGATGGGGTTACGACTGCTTTCAATGGATTACGATATCTGTAATGAAGTTGCAATGAATGACGGTGAGGTTTAGGTTGTCGTTTGTGTAGTTTGGGTCGCTGGTATTGAGATTAATTTGGGTCATCAGCAAGCGGGTTGCGACGAGGTTGCAATTTTGCTAGTCGTGAGGTTTAGGTCGTCGTCAATGTTGTGGTTGTCGATAATGAGTTTTGGGCCCACGATGTTGAGGTTGGGTCACCGGAGTTGATGTTTAGGTGATTAGGTTAATAGCGTTGAGTTTGGGTCCGACGTTGAGCTTTAGTTCACTGACGATGATATTTGGGTCGTTCGCGGTGAGATTTGGGTCTGACAGTGGTGTGGTGGTGGGCGATGAGTCGGTGATGTAGCAAAAAGGTAGGTGTGTAAATGAAACAAGTCGTTCGCAAGAAACTCTTGAACAGTTCGACAAAAATTTGGTTCAATCTTGATTAGTAATCGAGTTTGAACTCGAGCTCTCTCACTATTGTTCGCTAGTCTCGTCGAGCTTAACGAGCCTATACACATTTAATTCTACTATAAATAAATTAGTTAAATTCTCAATTCAGACGTCTGAATTGGTCTTACTAAATGATCATGTTTAATAGGTAAAAGATCAAACATGAAAGTGAGAAGATCAGTAATAATGCACTGAATTATCATGCTTGTATGTAAAAGGCCAGATTTGACATTGAGAAAATCAACATTTGTCTCTGGTCTCAATTGAAACTGGTCTCACTGGAGACTTTCTCGTAAACTTATTACTATGTATAAATTTTAGAATTTTATTGTAATGTAAAAGCTTTTAATACTATAATTAAGTTAAACGAACCGAGTTCAAGCTCATCACAGACAACCAAGCTCGAATTGGTTTTTTTTAATGTTCGAACGAGCTCAAAATCGAACATGATATCTTTTTGAGTTTGAAATCGATAAGTACAAAACTCTGTTTATCTCGTTCACTCCCCTAATAAGAGGTGGAAAATTAGGAAAAATACAGTACCAAATATATACTACTATTTAAATTGTAATCCTCAAATTTTATATAAATGTATTTTGACTATCATTACTTATAGGTGGAGGTGGAGGTAGAGGTAGAGGTCTATTGGTTGTATGAAACCGTATTACCGTAGGTAACTGTATGCCCTATTTGTTAGATCTTATTATTTATTTATTTTGAAAAATTCATTCGTGTTACTGGGTAAACGCCCAATAACTATTACAAGTGCAATCAACATCTAATCAACTAGTCTATTACAAGGCTAACTAAATCATATGCTAACCAGACTCATACCGTCTGTACTATTACAAATTGAGAGATCCAATAAAAAAAGATGTAATACCGTCAACATGGATATTATTTTGCAACTGCAAACACCACAACCGCTTGGCAGAGAGGAGCGTCTCCTGCATCAATCACCGCGTAAATCGGGGATCTGCTACAACCGCAACACCACTAGATCCAAACCATGATCTATGTTCTTCAAACTGTTAACATCTTAAAAATCGTAGGTCACTAACGGGAACACGATTCACAACCTGTCCAACCAGATCAAGAACTATAAACAAAAACCTAAACCACGACCTGTCCAACCAGATCGGGAACAAAGACATCGACGAACATCTAAATCATGGATTCAGCCGATCAAATCGAGAACAATTTCATTGTGTGAATCACACTTATTCAATGTAATAAATAATCAATAAACGGAAAAGTAATTGGGAGATGGGGAAAAGATTGAAGAAGAAGGTTTTTTTCTTTGGGGCGGTAGGGTTTTGATAATTGATGTTTATTTGTTTTATGTTAATGTTCGGTTAGATCTTATTTTTTGGTGTACCGAAATAAAACTAATATATTGAAAATAATAATTAAGTATGACTGAATTAATCTGAATTTTATCAAATTATTCACTGAATTAATATGAATTAATGTTGAGAAAACTCGGGCAAATAGGACCGTATATAGTAGACTTTCACATCCGAATTTTGTATAAACTATAGTTGACGTAATACATACTATTTTGTATTTTCACATATCCGATTTTCTATTTTTAAGAGACGGGTTATGCAATAATTTGTTTTCTTGAAAAATAAAAAATAATCGGGTCAATCGGTCAACCTATCTGGGCCGGGTGGCGTAACCCTACGCTGCTGTTTAGCTGTCACTATTAATTTTCTCGTCTCTTTTATTTTAATCGCGGTCGTCGTACACCGCCACCGCGCTAATTTGCAAGTATCATCCGGAACCTGACCCGATCTGAACCCGAACTAGCCTATTTGACCCCAAAGACTTGATGACGTTCAGCTCCTTCTGACTTCGTTTCCTGACCAGTTCGCCACCGCCGCCGCCGCTCTCTACCACCCTCCTTTTCCGAATCAGTCCCTTTTTCATCTACTGCCCTTTCCATCAATCTCATATCGTCGAATAATGGTAATTAGGTTTTCTATATCTCGTTGATTGTGATGTGCTGATTCTACTGTCATTTGTTTATAGGAATTCCCGTTTTTCCAGTGAAAGAGCATTCCTTTATACTACAGTTTTGAATGATTAAGAAAACAGTTAGTTGAACTTGAATTAAGATTAAAGAGTTTTTTCCTGTTAGGTTTTAGGTGGACTGAAAGTGTTGGAGTTTGTATTCATCTTGTTGTTCTCTTTTTATTATCAGATTGGTGATCCGAATAATGTACGATCGGCGGAAGCTTTGAAAAAGGCGCCACCATCCTCTCTGGTGAAGTACAACGGGGCATTCAAATTGGTATTTGGCTTTTGATACATTGTTGAAATTATGCTTATACTTATTGAGCTATATAGTTTACTGAAGCTCTAGAGTTTAGTGAAGTTTCATAATGGTGGCGGTCATATGTCATGATGTGCTGCTGTTAGAGAAGTTTAATATCACTCCGTCCCAGCCATAACTGCAAACTTTTTGGTCAATTTTTTCAGAGCATGTTTGACCGTGAATAACTTTAATTTTATACATTATTATGGTCTAAAAATTTTATAGCTAAAAAATAGAACGCATTGTGAATCTAACCATATCCCATATGATACTATTATAGCACATATGCCAACTGCAATTTACGGTCAAACATGCTCAGACAAAGTTGACTAAAAAGTGTGCAGTTTCGGCTGGGATGGAGGGAGTATGTACATTGCTGAATTAAAACATGATCTGCAGCATATTCTTGGCTTCTGGAACATTGCATGAATTCCTTATGTTTTTCTGAAGCTCTTTAGTATAGATTGATGCTTGAGCTAACTTTGTGCATGCATTTGAGGAGGGATTGCCTGGTTTCACTTGTATGCGATATCTTCTTTGAGCCAGTATAGATTGATTCTGTATTATACAGTGTCGTGATTCAACCTGTTACCTAATAGTGTGATTGAAATTTGCTTTTGAGCTTCTCTCATTTAATTCTTGATGTTTTTGTTTTCTTGCAACTACTGTTTTGGTCACTTGCAGGCAGAACAAATGGTTAGTAAAATGAGTTATTTGGCCGCTGATGATAAATCCAGTAAATCAAAAATAGAAAGTCGTCCTCCTAGGTGAGTTACCTTTGTTTACTGTAATCTGAGTTATTTTTGTTTATTGATTTTTCCAAATGTTGCAGGTTGGGTTCGTTCGAATGACCCAGTTGAGAGGAAGATTAGTACCATATTGGAAACTCAGAAAAGACGAGGTTTGAAGAATGCTGAAGAACTCGCAGACTCTGCAAAGGGTAGGAGTTTAAGTGATGACAGTGACGATGAAGAATTGGAGAGCAAAGGCAAAGCATTCCAGAAAAAAAGACCTCAAACTTCCAAGTGAAGAAGAAGCAACGATAGCTTAGTGAAAAACCCTTCGATTCTAAGGATCTTGGAACTCATCTTCTATTCAGCCATCATATGTAGATGATTTGTATTGGTATTTGGTAATAATAATACAAACTACAAATGTCATCCTAACTCATTTGTCATATATCTTCACATCTTTGTTATTGTTTTGGTTATTACAATCTCGAAAGGTCGGGGAAATAAATATACTAACACACACGGAGAAAACACACCAGGACTTTACATCTTTAAAGTTGCTAAAACTTCAGACATAAAAGTGAAAAAATCAGCAATAATACGGTAATAATCATGCTTGAAACTAGTCTCATTGGAGGTGAAACCAGTCTCACTTCTCCAAATTATTTTGCATTTTGACATCCGAATTTCCATTTTTAAGAGACGGGTTAAGCAATAACTCTTTTTTTCTTGAATTAATATTAAAATAAAATAATCGGGTCAATCGGTCAACCAATCTGGGCCGGGGGGCGTAACCCTACGCTGCTGTTTAACAGTCCTTATTAATTTTCTCATCTCTTTTATTCTCATCGCAGTCGCACCTCCACTCTCACCGCCACCGCGCTAATTGTAAGTATAATTCTTCTCCGTTTAATTCTTCATTTCTCGAATCCATCTGGATCTCCTTTCGCGATCTGTAAAAGTTAGGTTTCGTCCGTAATCTAATGCCCAGATTTTTTCGTGGTTGATGCAAATCAGGATTTATAGCTGTCGAGCTCATCGTCTCCGCTTCGATTTCAAACATGTGAGCCCCTAAATTATTTCTTAGTTTTGTTCGATTCACGGTTATTTATTTATTGTTTTAGAAGGTTTTTGGGATTATACTGATTTATTGCCGGCAGAGATCTATGTGAACAATTAGGTTTATCATCGGAGCCTGTAGAATTTTCGTTATGGGATAGATAGGTGGAGAATTGCAAGAATTTTATTGTTTTGTTTTTGGATAATTCCTGGGTTGTTATTTAGAGCATTTGGTTGGTAAAGGCATGACCTTGGGCCTTATTCAGTTTAATGATTTCGATGAGCATTATTGATAGGTCGGACGAGGAGCCTGTTGATCCCAGGAAGGAACTTGAAACTGTTTGCAAGGCCAAGTGCGTTAGGGAATGGCGCGCTTATGAGGTAAGGAACTTCTCCTCACACTTATGGTACTTTTCCCTATATCTATGCCTGCTGCTGTTACCTAATGGATTGCATATGATATGCGTTATGTGAATCATGGTTCTCTGACTGTATGGCAGAGTGTGTTTCTTTGACTTTGAGATATGGCTTGCCTATGCAAATGCTTTACTGCAGCTCTGAGTTTAAATTACTAGAAACATTTTGTACCGACGTAGGGTTATTCTTTTGTTCGTTTCCTTATTCAAAGGAGAGCCATTTGGTCTAGACTTATCGACATAGAAATTAGAATGTTATATGTGACATTGCCACGCAGTTTGGCTATATTAGTCACTGTTCATCTCTTATTTTGGATGCAAAATTTTCAGTGATTTTGATAATTTAGTTGTCTCCACTTGTGATTGTAATTAGTTTGAAAATGGTTATAAACTGAAGCATGCCATGTCGTTGGCTAATTGGCTAATTGAGCTCTGTCTCTTTGGCATTCATCTTGTGTTGAACTTTGTTTACATATTAGTCAGATATGTGCAATATGTTCCGAGGTACAACTAAGGAAGACTCTATTTGCTAGGCAAGAGTTAATAAGGGATAACTCTACGGTGCTTTGTGTGATGTTCCAGTGTTAAATGCATTTGTGTTCACACCCCTGTTTGCTTTGTTAAGGACAAATATTTCCTTGAATGTTTGAGAGTCTTAAAAGACTTAAATGGGTATTAGTCCTTCTCCCTTCTCCCTTCTCCCTAGTCCAAAGTTTCTTTTTTTAGCATTAACTTGAGTGTTTGTCAGACCTACAGCTGATTCTGGGGGTGGTCTTCTGTTTGGGTTTTGCTTCCTTCTTCTTGCCTGCTTTTAGTTTTGGTTGGATATCTCCTATATTAATATTGATTACGATTAGGTTGCCAATTAGTTGGTTATGACGCCTCATTGATCATTCTTGTAACAAGGTGCTACAAATGGCTCTTCCCTGAAAATGATTGTATTCCATTGTAAATGTAGTACATAATGTACTGTTATAGATCTCATGTCGTTCATTTATTGAAACCATTTGAGGAATTTGAATTGGAAACTTTGTTTTGGGTGAAGCTATACTTTTCTGTCTGATTCAGTGACTAATTACAGCTACCATCTATTCTATAGGATTGTGTCATCAGAATTAAGGATGATGAGACTGGAGCCAAACATTGCACCGGTCAATCTTTTGATTATATACGCTGTCTTGATATATGCGTAAGTCACGTTTCCTTCTCTTTTTTACTTTTGCACAATTTTTACCGGATTGACAAATTCCTCAAGTGTACTAACTTTTGATTGTTCTGAAATGCAGGTCGCACCCAAGTTATTTGCTAAACTTAAGTGAGGGAGTTAGATAGTATGAAGTTGGCAATGTTCCCATCAATCTGTCTTTGCGAATTCACTTGACCTGATGAAACAGAAGATGTGAAGATTTTTGAATCAATTTAATAAATTGTTATCTAGAAGCTCATTTGGCTACTTTAATACCGAATTTGGTTTGTATTTTCTTACACTTTGGGGCTGGAAGCTGACTATTTTATTTCTTAATGAGCCTTATTAGCGCTCGGCTTTTCTTTTTCGCTTCTATTGAACCATGCTAATGAGTAACGAACGAGGCTCCGTTCATACTATCCTTTTGGCCCTGTCCAGTTCAACTTATTTCCAGCACCCTCCAGCACTTGGCACTATTCACAGACATGAATGATTTATTTTTTTTAAAAAAATAAAAAATAATTTTTCTTTAGAATTAGTTTCAATATGTTGTGTATATAGTTTCATAATTATGTACATCATAATTATACAATTTTAATTTAATTTCAACGCCCTCCAGCACTCCCTCCAGCACTACTAGCAGGGCCGGCCCAAAACTTTTGGTGGCCTGAGACAAATTTTAAACAATAGTCTAATTTTTTACTTTCTATATGTATAGAGTCTAATTAGTTTAAATTTGAGGCCTTTTTAATCTTACATTAAGCCCATATGCATAAAATATACAACTGATTAGTCCATAATTGGGCTAATTTTATCACTTTTTATAAAAACACACTATAAATAGTAAGCAAAGTTTTGAAATTGAGGCTCCTAATTTATCAATCCAAATGGTCGCCTGAGTCCCATGTTTCTGACAAGAATCAGCTCGAGCTCAATGGAGAAAATGGGAAAATTGTATTGACAGAGAAATTGAAAGAAAAGGAAAATACATCACGTGATCGAATACCACAGAATCGATGACATGAATGTTGCGTGATTTCTCTACTTATAGCAAGAGCTAATCCCTAACCAATTTTGTTAGGCTAATCCCTACTCCCTAGTCCCTACTCCATAATCTCTACTCCACCATTCAATGATCCTCTATGACTTTCTTGGAACACCATGCAGAATGACCCTTCTGCCCCTTCATTCAGCCAGCAAGCGTGACAATCCTCACTCCTTAAGCACAGACTTGTCCTCAAGTCATGAACAAAAATTTCCAGTACTTCCCTAATTTTCTCAGAATCTCAGAGTAGGAAAAAGTTGTTTTATTACCTCAGCCTCTTCCCATGAAGCTTCTTCCAGGGGTAACTCCTTCCACTGAATCAGCCATTGCACCACTGTCCCTCCATCCTTGTTTAGCAATCTTCTTTGTAGGACCTTGACTGGTTCCAAGGTTACTGCTTCCTCATCTACCAACTCCTTAGGAATAGTAGTGCTGGTTGGAGCATTGCCAATGAACTTCTTCAATAAGGACACATGGAATACATGATGTATTCTGCTACTGGCTGGTAACTTGAGTTTGTAAGCCACAGAGCCAATCTGCTGCAAGACTTCAAAAGGACCACAATATCTGGGAAATAGTTTGTCCTGAGCAGAGTTGTGTAGAGATGATTGCCTGTGCTTATGCACTCTTAATAACACCAAGTCTCCTGATGTAAACACCCTCTCAACCCTCTTCTGATCAGCATAAAACTTCATCCTTTCCTGTGCCCTTTTAAGATGAACCTGCAGTTTCTGTTGGACCATTCCTCTAGCCTTGAGCATATCAGTAGCAGCGGGTATAAATGAATCAGCCTGAAGTCCCAGAGGAATATGAAGTGGTTTCACCCCATATAAAGCCTCATGGGGTGACATATCAATACTCACATGATGGCAAGTGTTATACCACCTCTCAGCCAAGCTCAACCATGACTTCCAACTGCTAGGAAATTCTCCGTAAAAACATCTCAAGTAGCTTTCCAAAACCTGGTTAACCCTCTCAGTTTGTCCATCTGTCTGAGGGTGATATGCAGTGCTAAACTTCAGCTGCACCCCAAGTTTAGTAAATAACTCCTTCCAGAAATTGCTAGTGAAAACCTTTTCTCTGTCACTAACAATAGAATCAGGGACACCATGCAACTTAAAAATCTCATCCAAGAACAAGAGAGATACTTGTTTAGCTGTAAAAGGATGAGCTAATGCCAAGAAATGACCATATTTGGTTAATCTGTCAACCACCACCAGTATGGTATCAAATCCCTGAGACAATGGCAATTTCTCCACAAAATCCATAGAGATGTGACTCCATGATTGTGATGGAATAGGCAAGGGTTGCAACAGACCTGGATAGTGGCAATGCTCTACCTTGTTTTCCTGACAAACCTCGCATGCCTGAATTAAGGCAATAATATCTTTCCTAATCCCAGGCCAAGTAAATGTAGAAAGAGCTCTCTTTATGGTAGCATTCTGACCAGAGTGTCCCCCAAGAGCAGAAGAATGAAGAGCCAACAAAATATCCTGCCTAACTCCATTGCTGCTTCCCACATAAATTTTGGAATTTACCTTCAAAATCCCATTGCAAAAGCTCAGCTCCCCCACTCCTTGGGATTTGTGTAATAATACTGCCTTTGCAATCAGTTCCTGTGCTTCTGCATCATTTGTATAACTAGTTTCTAACTGATCCAGCCAAGTAGGAATCAAGGATGAAGAAAAAACATCCTTTCTGAAACATGTTGCACTCTCACCATTCTCACTGTGAGTCCGTTCAGAATCTAACACCTCAGCTATTAAATCCCCAGCGTTGTTGCTGACTTCTTCATCCCAATTTGGCAAAGAAATTTCCATTCCTTCCCCACTGTCAGTGGCCTCCTCTCCTTGACCATCTATTGATTCAGCTTGAGGTTTTCTGGACAAAGCATCTGCTACAATGTTGGATTTCCCAGTCCGGTACTGAATTTCAAAGGACAAACCAAGCAATTTTGTCATCCATTTATGCTGGATTGCGGTGTGCAACTTCTGCTCCAACAGGTACTTTAAACTCTGATGATCAATTTTGATTATGAACTTGTTTCCCACTAAGTAATGCCTCAATTTATCAACTGTCATTACCAATGCCAGTAATTCTTTCTCATATGTGGATAACCCCTTGTTTCTTTGACAAAATGACTTGCTCAAAAATGCAATAGGTTTCCCCTCCTGTAATAGTACTGCCCCCATTCCATTGTCACAAGCATCAGTCTCAATAATGAATGGTTGTTGGAAATCAGGCATTTTCAATATAGGGGCTGAAGTGATAGCCTTCTTCAACTTCTCAAAAGCTTCTGAAGCAGCCTCATTCCAGCCAAAAGCATCCTTTTTCAGAAGGTCATGGAGTGGTCTGCAAATGATACCAAAACCAGCTATAAATCTTCTGTAATATCCAGCCAAACCAAGGAATCCCCTTAGTTCTTTGATGTTTCTTGGTTGAGGCCATTCTAGAATCCTCATAATCTTTTGGCTATCCATTTCCACACCTTGCTGGGAAATAATATGGCCTAGATATTCCACTTTTTCTTGAGCAAACACACATTTAGACCCTTTGGCAAATAACTTGTTCTGTCTCATCACAGTAAGTACTTCTTGCACATGCCAGATATGATCACTTATATTCTGACTATACACCAGAATATCATCAAAGAATACCAGTACAAATTTTCTCAAAAAGCCTTGAAAAATCTTGTTCATTAAGGCCTGAAACGTGGCAGGAGCATTTGTCAAGCCAAAAGGCATTACAATAAACTCAAAGTGACCGCTATGTGTCTGAAATGCAGTCTTTGGAATGTCATCCTTACATACTCTTATCTGGTGATACCCAGACCTAAGGTCCAATTTACTAAATACAGCAGCACCCTTTAACTCGTCAAGCAACTCATCTATTACAGGTATTGGGAATCTATCCTTCACTGTTAACTCATTCAACTTTCTGTAGTCTATGCACATGCGCCAAGTGCCATCCTTCTTCTTCACTAACAGCACCGGGGAAGAAAAAGGGCTCACACTTTCCTGTATCACTTTGTTTCTGAGCAGCTCTTGTACTTGGTTCTCAATCTCTTGTTTGTGGGCATGGGGATACCTGTAAGGTTTCAGTTTAAAGGGTTCAAACCCCTGTTTCAGTATGATTTGATGATCAACCTCCCTCACAGGGGGTAAACTCTTAGGAACCTGAAAGATATCAGCAAAGTCAGAGAGAACTTGTTTCAAACCTGCAGGTAGCTTTTGCATCTCCACTCCTGCTATCTCATTTTCCTCAGATATCTCAGATAGAGTGGCTTGTGCAAAGTCTCCAGGTGTCTCCCTTACTCTTTCTCTCTTATACCCCAATGAGTAATCATAATGCAGCTGTGAGTAAGCTGCTTTCCTTTTCCTCATCTCAGTTAGCTGTTTAGCTTCATAGTCCCTGATCAAATAGAACTTGGTGTGATCACTATTCCCATGCAACATGTACTGACTTCCCTCATAGCTGATATACACATCTTCTGTTCTGAAATCAAAAGCCACAGGGCTGAAAACCTTCATCCAATCTACACCAATAATCATGTCCAGATCTTCCAAAGTTAACACCCTCATGTTGTAGTTGAACTCATGATCTTGGATCTTCCAGTTCACATCAGGTACATAAGAAGCTCCACCAAGTTTGCTACCATCAGCAATAGTTACAGTGAATGGTCTAATGGCAACCCTTTTCAAATTCAATTCCCTTACAACCCAAGGGTCAATGAAGGAGTAAGTACTCCCTGTATCCAACAGCATCTTAACCTTCCTTCCATTGATGTACCCTACCAACTTAATGGTATTAGCTCTCCTGCCTTCCATTTCATCTGTTCCCAAAGAATTGAGAACTATCTCCTCAGGTTCAGTAGATTCAAGTTGTAACAACTCTTCACAGTTCCATTCAGCCACCCAAATGTCACTCTCTTCCTCCCCAGTATTCTCTTCTGCAGATATGTAGTTAATTTGTTTGAACTTGCACACATGGCTATGATGGAATTTTTCAGCACACTTAAAACACAGTTTATTATCCCTTCTTCTTTGTAATTCTTGTGCACTCACCTTCTGTATCCCTTCTCCAGCAGGCTTCTGAATGGTTACAGGTTTGTTAACTGTAACTGGTGGTTTCCACTGAGTTTTCTGTATTCCACCCCTAGGCACCCCAGAATTATAGAATCCCTGAGTGTTACCATAGCTCCCTTTCATCTTCTTGCTCCACATCTCAACAATTTGCTCCTGAAACAAAGCTGAGTGCATGGAGGGTGGAAGGTTTGCTTGGGTTAACCAATACCTGAAGTTCATTCTTTAACCCACTGATGAAATTGTCAATGAAGTATTGCTCTGGTAAGTGGGGGTAGCTACAAACAATCAATGCCTTAAGATCCTCAAACCTCTCCTCATACTCTCTCACAGAACTCTTTTGATACATCTTATTGAACTCGGCAAACAGACTTTTAAGACCTGAATCAGAAAATCTCTTAATCACAGCAATAGCAAATTCATTCCAATTCTGAAAAGGAGTGTTAACCTTCACAGAATTATACCAGACCTGAGCCTTCCCTTCAAGTAGTAATTCCATTGTTCCTAACTTCTCACCCTGAGGCAACTGATAGTAATGAAAAAACCTCTCACACTTGTGTAACCAATCCCTAGGATTAGCCCCACCGAAACTAGACAACTCAACCCTAGGCTGCATAGCAAACTGATGATTCATAATGTCCCTCCAATGAGCTCCAGCTAAACCAACAGTTTTCACAGCCTCCATAGGAGCATCATAACTCACAGGTAAGTTGATACCCCCAATTCTCACAGACTCATTACTCACAGCTAAATTCCCAGGCATATTAGCATTCAAACCATGCAAATTAGCATTCAGAAATCCTTTGCTACTCTCAGGCATTATCACTCTAGCATGCTCATCATCACAATTCATAACTACCCTAGGGAATGGATAATTCAAATTGACATTCCTAGCATCAAACTGAGATGGAATAACAGCAGGTACCTCATTGCGTTTCTGTCCAGCCAACGTAGCAGCAAGGGACTCCGTGATAGTCACCGGAGAGTTGACCGGAGCTTTTCCCCTCTCAATCATCACCGATCTCTCCCCTTCTTGTATCGTAGCATTAGAGCTACTGCGCGAAGCTTCTCCCAGCTCGCGTTGCTGCCCCGACGGGGTCTGAGGCTTCTCCACCGAAATTTGACCAAACAACGGCTGCGCCGCCGTGACTCGATCCAGCTCCCCCTTCATTGATTCCATGTACGCCTGAATCGACAACATCGTCTTCGCAGTACCTTGCGAAGCGACTTGCAAATCCTGCAAAGCTTGAGTGGTGCTATGCGAAGTCACGCGCAGCTCCTGCAACACTGAATCGACTTGCGAAAGCTCCGTGCGAATTGCCGTCTGCGATTGCTCAAATTTTTCCAGCTGCTTCTGGAAGTCTTTGATCTCAGCCTGCTTTGCCATCGCTCGTGTTTCTGCCAGTGATTCCGAGAATCGATTGGCTCTGATACCAATTGACAAGAATCAGCTCGAGCTCAATGGAGAAAATGGGAAAATTGTATTGACAGAGAAATTGAAAGAAAAGGAAAATACATCACGTGATCGAATACCACAGAATCGATGGCATGAATGTTGCGTGATTTCTCTACTTATAGCAAGAGCTAATCCCTAACCAATTTTGTTAGGCTAATCCCTACTCCCTAGTCCCTACTCCATAATCTCTACTCCACCATTCAATGATCCTCTATGACTTTCTTGGAACACCATGCAGAGCCAGCAAGTGTGACAGTTTCACATGCCTCATAGTCTGGGCCGGGCCTGAGCACCAGCTACCAATTCCAGCACCCTAATGGACAGGCCTTTATCATGCATTGAAACAATGTAATCTTTTTTAACATCACAAATTCCTAAGCTCTTTTTACAGGTTAATGTGTACTTGTATACAATGAAATATAGTGAATTTTGTCGGGTAATCCGTAATTGGTTTCGTAATAATAGACTATGTTTTTTTTTTTTTTTTTGAAAAGAACAATAGACTATGTTTAAATATCCGGAATCATGGCATGATTGAGGCAGTTCAATCTGTTGCGCATAGCTACAAGACGCCTGGAAGAGAACAAGAACCATATTTGTTTGCCAACTCTTAAGGACCAAAGGTTTCATTAGAAACATGTTCGGCGTTATATTGTTATAAAATAAAATTGGTTATATAACTTATATTGTACGATTGTTCATTTTTCTTGTATTATGCATATATTTGAAAACTGCAAAAAAAAAAAATCGAAATAAAATTGTATACCATTATAAATAAATAAAATGCAATAATGTAGTCATTGCATAGTAACATAGGCCATAGCTTGCAAAATATCAAGGAAATGAGTTGGCATAGTACATTAGACGGTCTAATTGATCCTACAGATGAAATCGACATCCACAATCAAACGTTTATCAACACGAAAAAATCGATAGCCATTGGAATCGGCGTAATTAATTAAGGATATACGAAACCAACCAAATCTACCTAATATTATCGGCGTGTATAATTAACGTTAGGAAGGACATAATGCACGTCGAAGAATAATCAAAGGATAAACAGTATAAATATTCGAAAATTCGACACCACGAAATGCCCCATTGCTTACCGGAAAATGAAGCTCTGGTTCATTGCAACCATCTTCTCATCTCTTCTTGCCCTCCCTTCCCCGTGCAATGGTGAAAACACACAGTCACACACTAGTATTGACGCTTGCCTGGTCGGAAATGGAGTCCGCAACTTCACACTGTTTCCAGGCTACCGAGAAGAGAGAAACAGTACAGCCTTTTACAGCTTGCTGGATTTCTCGATTCAGAACCTCAGGTTCACCCTTCCGTCAGTGCCGAAGCCAGCAGCCATTGTCCTGCCGACGAGCAGAGAAGAGCTCGTGAGGACCGTCCTGTGCTGCAGAAACCGATCCCTGGAAATGAGAGTCCGGTCTGGCGGCCACAGCTACGAGGGAGCCTCGTCGGTGGCCACGGATGGCTTGCCATTCGTGGTCATCGACCTGATGAACCTGGAAAACATTTCCATTGATCTGGCATCTCAAACAGCCTGGATTGAGGGAGGGGTGACCCTAGGACAGCTCTACTATGCCATTGCAGAGAAAAGCATGGTTCTCGGGTTTACTGCTGGATCCTGCCCGACTGTGGGAGTTGGGGGGCAAATTTCCGGTGGAGGGTATGGCCTGTTTTCCCGGAAATATGGAATGGCAGCAGATAACGTTCTGGACGCTATTCTGGTGGATGCAGATGGACGAGTATTGGACCGGAAATCCATGGGGGAGGACGTTTTCTGGGCTATTCGCGGAGGTGGTGGAGGAAACTGGGGAGTTGTCTATGCCTGGAAGATAAAACTTGTTCCAGTCCCGGAAACTGTGACAGCTTTTCACGTTCCCAGAACTGGAACGAAAAATCAGGTTGCTAGCCTGGTGGAAAAATGGCAACAGGCTTCCCCGAATATGGATGATGACTACTTTCTATCAGTAGTTCTCCAAGCAGGCTCGAGTGGAATGATCTCATCCAGATACCTGGGACTTTACCTAGGACCTAAACCAGAGTTCGTTTCAACTATGAGTAGACTCTTCCCGGAGCTCAATGTCACTCCAGGAGATTACATGGAGATGAGCTGGATCGAGACAGTGTATGCCTTCACAGGTCTGGCTCCAGCTAGTGATCTTTCTCAACTGAAAAATCGACACAGCACTGGGAAATCATTCTTCAAGGCAAAATCTGATTACGTGAAGACCCCGATTCCAAGGGACGGATTATACACCGCCTTTAAAATGCTTGAGAAGGAACCAAAGGGTTACGTGATTTGGGATCCTTATGGGGGAATTCTGGACAGAATCAGCACTGATTCTATTGCTTTCCCTCATAGAAAAGGCAACCTTTTCTGCATTCAGTATCTAGTGGAGTGGGGAGAAACGGAGGAACGGGATGGGAGAGGCAACAGGCACATAAAGTGGATTCGCGGGTTTTACAAGTCTATGAGGCCATACGTTTCTAAAGCCCCTCGAGCAGCTTATGTAAACTACATGGATATAGATCTCGGGAAAATGGAACATGGAAAACAAAAGAAGAAGAATGATGCTGTTGAGGTAGCTAGGAGTTGGGGGGAGAAATACTTCTTGATAAACTATGACAGGTTGGTCAAAGCCAAAACTCAAATTGATCCTCTTAATGTCTTTAGGCATCAACAAGGCATTTTCCCCAACTCTTAAAAATGTATGGTAAACATTAATTGTTACTTACTATAACTGTTGAATCAAAGTTACAATGTTTTTTCGAAAATAAAGTTACAATGTTAAAAACAAAGGAAATAATATTGGTTTCTCAGCACGTCCTAATGGAACTACATTACAATCAAGTTATAGAGCTCGTTATGGAATAGCTGCTACAAGATTACAAGTTTAAACGTACTTGCCTCTGTATTTTGGCTTTGAATCCTTGCTGATCTTTGTCTCGCCTGAGCCATTAGATCCTGTGTCGATTGGGTTGAAGAGGGCTGAATGCAGATTGCCGTCTTCCATCCACTTGACATGGTTTTCCCTGAATTCCAAATGTTGGATCCTAGCTGCCTCTGCAATTTCCTCAGTGTAGGGTCTGATTTTAACCATGGTTAGTAGCACACGACTGTATCTGAGGCTGAGAATCTGTTCACAAACTGCCACCAGTTTAAAACACGGGTGCTCTGGAAATTTGGTGTCCATAACGGAGTCTTCATCTCTCAATACTGGATAGAAGTATACAAGCCTTCCGCCAATGACGAGCATCTTAGCAGCAATGTCGAGCAGATCATGCACACACTCGACCAAGCTGTATGCACCAGTTGATGGTATGTGGTCAGTCCTTTTGTCATCCGGAACTGTGTAAGGGTCGACTATTCCTTTCAAAAGCTTCCGACCACCAGATTTACGTCCTCCAGCACGTACCCCATAAGGAGGGTCGCAAATTATGGCATCAAATATCTAAGAAAAGCAGATATCAAACTTCAGTCAAGCAATTGAATGAAGAATTGGTAGAAAAAAAATGACAAATGCTACCAGCAGCCAGCTAATGCACTTGATGTTTCTCATGTGCTCCTAGTGATGTCAAACCATGCAAATGTGAAGATGCAAAATAAAGCTTCGGGACTTGGGAGAATATAGTATAACGAAGCAAACTTTCCACTAAGGTGAGTAAAGCTACCATTTTCTATGCATGACAGAATATTAAATCCAACAGATTAATGGAAATATTGGGCTCATCTAGTCAAAAGGGATACAGGAGAGTTGGCAGGCAACCATAGAAGAACAAACAAACAAAGTTAATAATGCTGGTAGCTCTTTGTTTAGATTAAGAGAGTAAAATCAACCTTGAAAGAAGGTGCTATACAATTGCTTAAACCCCCACCCTCCTTTCCACTTACAGTTTACAGGAAAGGTTGAAGAAAATAATGAGAGATTTTTTTTAAAAAAATTGATGATACCTCTTTCAATCCAGGACGCCATGGAGGAAGATTGTTGTCTGCCCTTAACAACGAAACCGGCATAGGTAATCCATACTGCAAGACACAACACAAAAATAAACACGAAGAAGATCGACAAAATTTGATAAACTCGCAGGAAAAAAAAAGAATCTTAGCCCTCACCTGTTTGAAATTGCTCCATACGTTGCAATTAGGACCACGACCATCCCGGACTACACGTATATCAATATCTGCACCCTGAAATTTTCACATTAGCCGACTAAGCAAAAAGAGTAGAGATATCTTCAGGAACTAAACTCAAATTTATGACAAAAAAATTGTTCTTGTATAGTCAATGCATAAACTTGAAAACTACAAACCATGGTCATTGCTCCATAGTGAGCAGCAGCAACCAGTATACTCCCCGTGCCAACAAATGGGTCATACACAAGTTTCCCAGGTTTAACCTGCGCTTGATTGGCCATCAAGAAAGCCATTTCTGCATCCATGGCTGTGGGACCAAGGTAATTACGGCTTTTTAACTGGTATGTCGGCAAAAGCTTCCTATCAGCAGCCCCAACTTCACGGCCGAAATATATTCTTTTTTGAACTATGGGAGGAAGCCCATTGTTTGCATTATAATTACAATCAGTTTCCATCAGCCAGAACTTGTGTTCAGGATTGCGCAAATTGACTCGACCCTGAGGCACTCAAGAAAGTTAGCATCAATTACATATTTATGAATCTAGACAAAATAACAAATCTTCTCAAAGAACAAAAACTTTTCAACCAAATGGTACACAAATAATTCACAAGAAGAAGTTTAAAATTAGAATCACATGTCTTGACGTCTAGTAATTTAACAAAATGATCACAAGGGTAATTTTGGTAGCAATTTTTTTTCAAAGATGGAAAAACTGTGACGCGAAGGACAACTTGATTTCAACAATATATAGTCTCCAGTTGCTATACTACATTTTAGGGTCAACAGAGAGAACCAGAGATAATGCAATGATAAAGTAAGAGGAAAATTATGCTAAAAATAACTTTGAAATTACTACATGAGTGAAGTGAATTATCAAGCTACAGCCTTTGACAAATATAAGAAACAAAATTTGAAGAGGAATCAATACTATAGTGAAATTTTACATAGTCCGGGAAATTTTCTCTTCTTGTCCACATGAGTAAGGATTTAACAGGGAATAAACACAAGAAAGATCCATCTAAACACAGACATAAATAAATTGTACTATGATGGCACAATCAAAACCTGTAGAGTCATATCCTAGAAGTAAGCATGTCACAGTATCTAAGGAAGCTCGAATAATCTTGTCTTCGAGTGATCTAACATATATACCTTGAAAATGCAAAAACTTTGTACACAAAAAGAACGACGCTTCAATGATATAGTAGCATATGAGAATCATATCATGCTACCTTAAAGGGAATAAATGAGAGCTGTTGAATTCTCTCGTTTTGATCCTGAAAGCTAATGACTTTCCCAAAACTATCCACAACAATCCGAAACGTGCTTTCGGGATCGAGGTATGGCAACTTCCTCTCATCGGGATAATCATTAATAGCCTGCTCCAGCTCCTCAAAGCTAATGCCCTGCCCCCACAGCTCATAAATCCCCTTAACAAGAATGCCTAAACAACCAAAAAAAAGTTTACAACAATTAACAACTCACAGTTATCAAAGACAGAGTAGACTCATGAAAATCACAGCACCTCAGATGCTAAAGGAAGCTTACTTCGATTGGCAACGTTGCGGGCGACTTCTTCAGAGGGAAGATTAACAAAATGGAAAGGAGAATCAGGGTGATGGCTCTCAGGAAGCCTCCACTGGATTGATGAGTATTCTGGGTCTTCCTTAAATGCTCCGAAGAGGTCGGCGAGGGCTTCGACCTCAGGTTTTCTGTAGTCCAGCAGTCTGTGGAAAAATACACACAGGTACCACATTGTTTTGTGCTTTCCTCTCTCTTACCAGGAAAGAAGATGGACCCGAAATCTGAGAGAGCCTTTTGAGCTGTGAGGAAATGGGCGGAGCCGTCACCGGAAAGTGTTTGCGGCGGAGGAGTTTGAGTAACCGCAGTGGAAGATGGTGTTTGGCTTTAATTTCAAAAACCACAGCAGACGAAGAAGAAGAAGAGCTAAAACCCTTTCGAACTTTTAATGATCATCATATTAAATCTTTTAGTCATTATTTTTCATGAATTGATCGAAATACTCTTCATTTATTTTGTATTTTAAAATTTTGGAGTCCATGAAAATTAAGGTCTGATTTCAAAATAATAAAAAAATCAATTAGATCAGTTTTAAATAAATATATATATATATATATATTCTTTAATATATTTAATTTTTTTTTCAGCTAAATGTATTAATATTTTCAGTACATTTGATTTGAATCAGTTAAATATATTTTAATTCAGTTCTATTAAGTTTAGCAAAAAATAAACTAAACAAGCAACCCCTAAACAAAAGTTGATACTTTTAATTTTTATAGAAAAAAATTGGTTCACCGAGAATTTGGATATTTTGAAGGCATTGGATTCGCTGGGCAGGGCCCATTACCTTAAACAAGCAACGGCCAGGATGAAGCGTCGTACATCAACCACTGCAATATACGCGCATATATACCCCTTAACAAAATCCTACGAACATTAGTAAATTTACAGGGTTTTGGTCCTCTTCCGCACGCACCTTAAAACCTAAGCCAAAGTCTGCGAAACCCTAAGAATCTCGTTGAATCAGTCTTCTCCAGTGTAAGTTCCTCCAACCCAGATCGATTCACTCCAATTTATTCAGTTTATGTACTGGTTCGCCTGTCTCGTTAGCTGCTTCTGAATCGTGAAAAGTAGATCTGTTTCGATAATTCGCTGTGTTCAATTGTTCAAACTAGGAGCTTTTATGAGTTATTCATGGTGTTTTCTCTCTATACTGTTATGATTTATTGTGTAATTTGGACTCATAGGAAGCATGTGAAATTGAATGGCTTATGAGATGAATTTTAGATATGTTTCTGTTTGGTGTTTGTTTTGCTGGATGTGTATTTATTATTTGTTTCCTGTGTTTTTTGAGCAGCTTCAAACATGTCTGACGATGCTGAGTACCGCTGTTTCATTGGGAATCTCTCGTGGTCAACTGATGATCGCGGTCTTCAAGATGCATTTAAGAAATTTGGCCATGTCTCTGATGCCAAGGTAGGTATCTAGTACCTGTCATTCTCTATTACAGCTTATCTGAACGCTGTAACTTTAGCTGTTATGTCATAGGCTGTATAACTGATTTGATGAAGATTATAATTCATTTAATGCATACACACAGCAGCATTTGTTGGAATGGCTTAATTCGTATTCCGATAAATGTATTTGGTCATAAGTTTATATGTTCCTTCCATTCTCTATTATACTGTAACTTAACAACTCTGTGATTGCTTACAACATTCTAGGATTACTTTAGCTGTTTTGTTAAAGGCCGTTTAACTGTTTTGATGAAGATTATATTTTTATTCATTAATTCAAACACACTGCAGTATTTGTTGAGGCTTAATTCATATTCCATGGCACCCTAGTAGCCTAAGTAATAGATGTTTCTGATAAATGTGGTTGGTCATAAGTTAATAAGATAAATATGTTGAGGCTTAATTTGTATTCCATGGCACCCTAGTAGCCTAAGTAATAGATGCTTCTGATAAATGTAGTTGATCATAAGTTAATAAGATAAATATGTTGTTCTTGAAGGTTGTTATGGACAAGTACTCTGGACGCTCCCGTGGGTTCGGATTTGTTACCTTTGAAGATAAGGCCGCAATGGAAGATGCTATTGACTCCATGAATGGCAGGGATTTAGATGGCAGAGCTATCACAGTGGATAAAGCACAGCCAAACCAAGGTGGTGGAGATCGTGATCGTGACAGTGATCGTTCACGTGATCGCGATGGTGGTCGTGACAGGGAGCGTCGTGATTATGGAGGTGGAGGTGGTGGCCGTGGAGGTGGTCGCGGTGGAGGTGGCGATTGCTTTAAGTGTGGTAAGCCAGGGCACTTTGCTAGAGAATGCCCAGATGATGGAGGCAGCAGAGGTGGTAGTAGGTATGGTGGTAGAGATGACAAGTACAGCAGTGGTGGGGGTGGCAGCCGCTATAGCAGTGGTGGACCTGAAAGGAATGGAGATCGTTATGGTAGCAGCCGCAGCAGCGGAGGAGGTGGTGGTGACCGTGGTGACCGTTACAGTCGTGATCGCTCTGGACCCTATGACCGTCGGGATGGAGGAAGTTATCGTTAAAGCATAGCTTGGTGATAAGGTATATATATACTTTCAAGTATTTTGATTATATCTGTTGACTTCTGTCAAGTAACGTTTTTATTGACGTACATGTTTATTTCCTCTGCAGATGAAGAATGAGAAGTGCTGCATGGATTGATGATCACTGATGATGCTTCTCTTCTAGGCGTGTTTTGCAATGTGAACCAGCTTTTGAATTCGTGAAACTTGGATCTTGTAACTACTGTTTTGTGTCCGTAAGACCGTGAATGTTCGAATTTGCTCTGAGACGGGTTACTATTTCACTTTGAATGCTATTATTGCTGCTGGTTATCTGCTTTGTTGCATTGCCTTTTTCACTGCCTTGTTTGCTGCGGGATGCATAATGATCTTACATTGGCTATGTCACATCAAAAGTTTGCGTTCTGTTTGTGGTTTGAGGACTTATCGTCTCATTAGGGGAAAAAAATTGGGCCTACAGATTTTCCTGTGTTGCACTTGAGGTTCTATGAGGAGCTGTTAGTTCTGTGTTCTTGTTATGAAACATTTTAAACGAAAAAGAAGTTAATCGGGTAATGTGTCTGTTTTCCTTATAAATATTTTGAGGCACTTCAGCTCTGCTTTAGAGTCTCTCAATTATTAATGTTCTTAACCCTTTTGGCAGGCTGGCTATAAATGGCCTTTGGGACACATATACGCTCTTTGCTAGTTGTGTAGGGTTAAACGTTAGTAAAATTGAGAGCATTTTGGCTGCAATGACTTTCCTGGAATGTTGTTCTTTAGTGAAGGAAGTTCAGCAAATTGAGTCCTCGTTTTGTTTGTGGTCCCATTTGATATGCTATCTTCTCAACAAGGCCCTTCATGCTTCTTGAACTGTCCCGAGTCCTGACCTTGTTCTATGTCCTGAGTGCAGTAGTTTGCTATTTCAGTTCGAGGTTCTTGTTTGTCCTGTTCCTGTGCCATACAACCTGAAGAAGGGATCAATCCTTTAAACTTCTCTCTAGAGCAGTGGGTGTTTTTTATGCTACTTGTTTGCTTGATTAATTGTTCCCTAATTGTTTGATTTTTTTTTGTGGGGGGTGCGGGGGGGTAATTTGGCTAAGGGTGGATACTATCTTGGATGCTTGGCTTGCTATTGCTGTTGTCTTGAGCTGTTCATATTGGTTATTTTACGTCAATTGTCCCTTTCTCTTCCTGATGGTATTGAATGTCTTTGTTGTTTTTGAGCTGTGTGCTTGATGAATGTCTTTACGTCCAAGTTTACTGATGACTTAATTTGTATAATGGCTATATTGAACTTCATTTTTACAACACTATTGTAGTATATTCATAAATCAAGTAATGGTCAACAGAGTGAATCATGGGACTGTTTGATGTGGTGAAGGGATTTATGGGGGTATTGTGGTGAACTTTTGTGTGATTTAAGAGGAATAACATGATATATACAGAATTGTGATAATGAAATTTACTGTTTCCATATGTTGTGTTCAAATTCTTACTTTCTAAGTCTTTATTTTTTGTAAAAAGCCACTGTGGCTAGCCAATATACCCAAGACAACTATGGCCATTGCTCTTTCTTTCAAAGATAATACGAGAAAAACAAAATACTAGATGACACCTGATGATACCTAGACCTTCCTAGTTTTTGGCTACTTAGTTCAACCACCATAGCTTACTTAGTACTTTGCGGTATCGTTCTTGTCTTCTTACATTTGTTCCATATAATGTTACCTCGCTCTCTGCCGTATAAAATTGGAATATTATCACAGCTATGGCTTAAACTGCCTCATTTCTTCCATGAATCTTTTTTGGTTCTCTCCAACAAACAGAATTTTAATAGTCCTTCCAAAACATACGACCCAAATCGAAAGATAATGAAGTCAAACGTACGTACAAGCCTGATGTACTATTACACAAACATGAGCCATCCAAGAACAGACATTATCAAATACTTCAAAATAATTGCCCAACACGGCTTATTATTTTTACCATTCATTAGCACGCATACAATCATATTTGCATTCCACCGCTAGTGCTGATGCTCTTGGTCAGTCCGAAGGTGATAGCCATGGCTATCCAACCACCGATCACAACTCGAACGCATGATCTTAACACGGAGGTTTTCCCGAGCTTTGCTCCAAGCCACCCGAAAACCACCAAGCCTAGGGTCACTGCCGCCATCGTGGCATACAGCCTCATCTTGTAGTTATCCACGAATGCAGCCGACAGAAGGGGCACCATGGCGCCCGAAGCAAATGCAAGAGCCGATGCCAGTGCAGCGATAACAGGATTAGGCAGTTTCTCCTTCTTGTTCCCTCCTTCGATATCCTGGCCTTGTGAGTTAGTGCTTTCTCTCTTGATCTGAGCCAGCTCTATTTCTAGCTGAGTGTAGACCGAAACAAACTCGCCTATGGCCATGCTGCAAGCTCCGGCAACCAGGCCGGCAAAACCGATAAGGATCACCGCTTTTGCATCGTCTGAATCTCTAACAGCTCCAATGCCCATCATCAACGATCCAATAGAAACCAGCCCGTCGTTGGCTCCCAGGACTGCAGCACGGAGCCATTGCGACCTTTCTGAGTAGTCGATGCCTTCTTCTTCGGCTTCATGGATTCGGCTAGGGTTTGCAGCTTGCCTCGGGGTGGTAATCTGCATGACAGAGTTAAGGTTCGAGTTTTGGTTTTCCATGACAAGATGGTTGGATTGTTATTAACGTTGTTGAAGACAAGAGAAATGTGAGCATGCAAGAATTGATGAAGATACTGGAAGTTGGACTAGTGCATCTATACTATCCATTTTGGTGCTGCATTTAAAGGGTCTGAATTGTGAAGAAACCTAAGTGTGGTGTTGATTATGACTGCTGCTTTTTTAGTTTAAAAAAATGTACGTAGTGTGCAAGACACAAGCCTCATATAAAGTGGTAACCTTAAAGTATTAGACCACTATAACAGTTATTAACTCTTCTGGTATGGATTTTACCTGCCTCAGTTAGTACTGAATGACTAGTTCGATTTTCTTTTCCGATAGCCTTTGATCAGACGTCGTTCGATTCTCCTCAGCTAGCTAGAGCATCCTGCAAATCATGAGATCTCTATTAGCAGTTAAAGTGACTTGTTGCTTTTGCATATATCCTGGGTAAAAATCTGCCTCTCTACCTGGTAAACAACAGGGACCAAGAAATGATGAATTTGTGATCTTCTAGAACTATGATACATTAGTAGTAACTAGTAACATAAACAGAAATAAAAATTTAGCTTAAAAAACATTAAAATTAGGAAAAACAAGTTTAAATCAGTGGCATCTGATTGGGATAGCATTCAAATGTCCAAATGAAGAACAAGATAAGCTATGAAATTGAGGAGTGTGCACACCACACGAAATTTCTATAAATATAGACATTATAAAATCAAAGGGAGTGTGGAATCCACGCATAAAGAGTTCCAATTTTCATCCACTAGATTAAAATAATTAAGGTTGCTTCATTGAATTCACCTTTTTCTTCTTCTCCATTAACAGCACAGAATAGGACAATATTTCTCACAGGTTGACCTAATTTAGTCCCTTTCTTTACACTCCATAATATGCTCTGCAAGCCAGAGGGCTAAGAGAAGCTAGACAGTAAAGAAGAAAACCCGAAACGAAACAAATAAGGGCACAGTATAACAACAGATACTTTTAACACCGAGAACTGCAACCACCTTTCATTTTGTGATTCATATAGTGGAAAAAAAAAAGGTCTATAATACAGTTTTTCTGCACCCATTCAGGTCAGATGGGATGCCTACTCACAGAAGTTATGTATTCCTAACAGCAACATATTAGCCCAAAACCTGAAAGCTAATAACCAACTAGAAGTGTGTACTGTAAAACGAAGGGCAGAACTGCAACCTACTTCAAGTACACATCTAATCAAAATTCAAAAGGGTTTCACGCAGGTTCTCTGCTTCTGCTGCTGGTTACTTGTTTGGCATACTACTACAATCGCGGCCAAAGACACTTAACCTTGAAAAGTCATACCAACAAGTCCTCTTCATGTATAATCTTCCTCGTCTAGAATCAGGCCTGCCAAGTGCCAGCCATGTCCTGCGAAGCATGTTCATAAGTCAACATTTACAGCTAGAGTTAAGAAAATGGTGACCTAGCAAACAACAGACTGTTAGTTTCTAGCTGAAAATCCCTTCAAAATTGTCTACAACAAAACAAATCAGCTTCCTTGAAATAAAGATGATTTTTACAAAAACAAAAAGTATGAGCTTTGGTGAATAGCTGGATTTCTGATTTGCATATTTTAAGAATAAAAATCACCAACAGCCAAATAACAAAGAGGGTTAAACCAAACCATTCAAGCACAATTAATAATAACTACCAAGTATTCTTTTATGGACTAAGGAAAATACTTGGCCAAAATGAGTAATTGTTTTATGGAATTCAACGTGTCTACTTCTAAGGGATTAGGGTCAACTGATGTAAAGTCAAATCACACGTGATCTTTTGAAGCAAGTTAATTTGAGAAGACTGAAATAACTTTCAGGATGATAGACAGTGAGGATAGATTTCCAGAACAGGTTCACGATGGCTACACTATCCAAGTCTACAAGTAGGCCTTATATCCAAATAAATAGATGCACTTGTCTATTTACGGAAATGGTCATAATGTAAAAGCAATGAATAGATGCTCCTATAGTCAGCAAAGAGAGTTGCTACCTACTAGTAGCAAATAAGCTTAGAGGTTGGCCTCAGCTTATATCATTCTAACATGAAACAGGCATTCTTGATCAGGCAGAAAGCCCGAGGACTCGGAATATCACAACTCTCAAGACATTTCAGGAACCAAACAATTTGCAAACATAAAGACCATAGATAGCTGCACATTGAACCCCCACTGGTTACATGAATTCATTTCTTTATCACATACACTTAGTTTTAGGATGTCCATCGCGCGAACCATATAAAATAAAATCCCCAGGAGCATGTCCATAAATATACTAGTATTTATTCCTGGTCACACAACTTCTACCACAAAATTCTAAGAAATTGGACCATAAAACCAAATGGGGTCATCTGTCCAAGAATAATTTTGCTCAATTTGACCACTTCCTAAAACAGGGCTGTTCCAATGCAAAATTTGACAACGTATAAAAATTTGCTCCTAACCATTAACATCAATCAGAAGGGCCAGAAATCTCCAAACCATCATCAACAATTATAATAATCTCAAAACGAAAAGAGAAACAAGTATATCGACCTCCCTTGTTACAGAGAATTAATTTGTTTAATAACAAGAACATGATCTGACTATTGTTCTTTATTTTCTCCCTTTCTCTCAAACCAAAACAACCAAAGAGAATTTGGTAATTTTGGCATCCCATGTTGATTTTACAATAAGGCATTAAATCAGATTTTATTAAATGATTGGTTTAGTTCTAGTTCAGATGAATAAATATGATGTTGGCAGTGCAGAGCTTCACAGTGAGTGTAGAAGAGATGTTGGTGACATATGAGCAGGGAAGTTAAGGTTGTAAAATTAAAAAATAAATTCAATGTTTCTGAAATGGTGGATATCGTGAAGATTGGTTAGTATAGATCTTGGGGTAAGGGTGGAGTTTTGGCGGATTTAACGATGATGGGTCGACCAGGATGATTGTCCTAGTGGATTCCAGCAAGGGGTGTGTGGTGAGAGAAGCAGAGCAAATTTACCATTTTAAATTAACTAACTTGGTCAAATTTACATTGAGGTGGACAGATTAGGCAGAGTTATTCATGGACAACCGATCCCGTCTGTATCAAAAGGCATACATTGACAACCTTAGTTTAAAGATATATACCATGCAATCTACTTACCATTAAATTTAGAAGGAGCTTTAAATTTAAGAAGTTACGATATAAAATAGTAAAAGAAAAAATGCTGGTCTACAAAGGCATAAGGTGCCCAAAAGAAACCAAACAAATAAAATGCTAAACAACTTTCAAATAGATCAAAATTCCTCATTTCAAACCATACTAGACAACCTTGGGACTAACAGCCTTTATAGTAATCAAAGTCTTCAGACATGAACTCAAAAGGACTAACAGAAAGATAACTACTGCAAGCAATGCATAAATTATGACACTTCAGAAATAATATACAAAAGGCCGAGGACATCACATCTTACATGAGCCATCAAGAAGAAGATCAATCATAATATAAACCATGGCACAAAGATACCACATATTCACTTAAAGCTACTTGACAGACAAAACAACAAATCAGGTGATCAATTGTAGCATATTAGCAGGAAAAACGTAAGCTACTTGACAGACAAAACAACAAATCAGGTGATCAATTGTAGCATATTAGCAGGAAAAACGTGTATTGTCATAATATAATCGTCCAAATGATAGTAATGGAAAAAAACCAGATCAATATTCAACAGAAACCAAAGCTAATGTTAGGACTTAGGAGCTAAAAGCACTTTTTACCTGTACAACCGAGTCCGTAACTTCCAAGAAATAGCCTACTGCTGGTTAAGAAGATCTGATCTCAATTGAGGAATAGATGATCCGGTACATTTAACAGAAGAATTAACTGGCTGTCCAAGAGACACAACGCCTTCCTCAGGCTGAGGTAAGGGGGGGTTAGATCTTGTCTTTCTCATATACTTTATAGTACATGGGTCAGAATCTGCATTTACACTCCCTTCTCCTTGAAAATTAGCACTGCTATGGCCGCGGCAAAAAACCCAAGAATCTTTTAAACGTAACTCCGTCTTAGGTACATTCTCAGGAGAAGATTTTTCTGTCTCTTCTGAGTAATCTTTTCTCTTCAAATTACGCCTCTTACAAGTGATCACGACAGGTCCAGTCCGGCCAGAAACAGCCCCAGCTCCACTTCCGCCTATGCCAGCCTCCAAAACAGTACCATCCTCACGCCTGCCTGGCTCCATCAATTTCGCTGATATACTTTTCTTATAGTTATCCCAAGTGCTCACATTGACTGAGCTCGTGTTCTTAATAATCCTAGGGGAGCTATTCATCAAACGATGCAATTGAAATGCCAACTCAGTGTCATTCGAAACCTTGGTCTCATCCTCAGCACCATTACCTTTACCCTCACCACAGTTACTCACCAAGCCTTCACTTGCACTGCCATTGATACCCTTCCTAGCACAAAAATGCACTGCATTAGCAGCTATCTCAACAGCATCCCTTGCCTTAATAGCCTTTCTCAGAGCTTTCTCCTTAGCCGCTGCAGCAGCCGCAATCTTACTCTCCAACACACAATTCGCATCCTTCACATTCTCATCTAAAGATCTGTCACTACTATCATTCCCATTCCCGTTCACATTCCCATTCCCACTGGCATTGGCATTGGCATTGGTATTGCCATTGCCATTTTCGTTTTCACCCCTACGCCTCCTAGGACCCCTAATAGACTTCTTAAGCGAGGCTGGAACCCAGCAATCAACACAGACAGTTAATTCAGACCCTTTACCAACACTATAGCACCAAGGGGGAGAATTCGCGTACTTTTCAACACAACCATTATGAACCACACGCTCACATTCAGGGCAAGTAAAGCAATCAGCAATTGAACTCATACTAGCATCCTTCAAACAATACGCACAATTTTGGCCGGAATTTACCTGCCGGATACACTTCTTACACAGCAGGAGGATCCGCCAGAAGCTGTCGAGCGGCTGGAGCCGCACTTTCGGATTGCTGTAGTCGATGCGGACAGCGCAGCCATGGCACTCGGACAAATTGGGGAGGTCCCTGGTGATCTTGTCCCTGCTTGGCTCGGAGTTGGGGCTTTCTGGCAGGGGAGGGCCGCCGTGCCGAGGCGTTGGGGAGGCGAGGAGGCGGCGCTTGGTGTGCGGCGTAATCGGCGGCGGCGGAGAAGTGGCTGACATTCCTCCGACTTGGAAATGCTCTTATGGGTCAGTATCGAGTTGTTTCCGGTCAAAACCCGCGGCAGGGGTTTAAAAGAGCGTGTTATAATAGTGAACTCGAGCTAGTAGGTTGACTTGACATATAAGTTATTTTTCCTACTAAAAATAGTACACCTTCTTTCACAAAGATAAATTCCATTTGATTGATTGATTGATGAAGATTGTTTGTTGAACTAAATAGAAAAGGTTGAAGATTGTTTATGTAATATGTGTTTTTTTTTTTCGAACAGAAAAATTTATATCACTTTAAATTACTGGAAATTGTCCATTATTTGCAAACAAGAAAAAAGGCGGTGGTTATCTCATAGTACATTGGTTTCCTCAAAACTCATTTTCGCATGACTAGCTAGCATGTATACTAACAATTAAATTCTAAACAACAATAACAGAATCTACTTCTTCTCTAACTATCTGTATGAGACCCAGTGCATCTCCAATGACTGACACTTCTGCAACTCCCAATTCCTCCGCCAATAACGGAGCCTCGTGTAATACCAAGAATTCGCTCGACATTGCCTTGACAAATCTGCATTCCCCATCAAATAAGACTTCTCCAATGAATGATGAATCTGAGCTCAATCCCGCCTTAAAGTACAGCTTCCATCCCTCATTTGGCGGCCTTAACAAGGAATGTACATGTAGTCCACCATAGGGGTGTAAATGAACTGAACCGTTCGTGAACAACTCGTAAACAACTAGGTCAAAGTTCGTGTTCGAACTTGGTTTGACCAGTTCGAAATCGAACTCGTTCGTTAATAAATGAGTTCGAACTCGAGATCATAAGAGCCAGCTCGATAGGCTCGTTGAACAGCTCGAGAATAATTTATATATATACTATATTTAGAATTTATAAAAATAATTTACATGTCTTAAAGAATGTAATTATATGTGTATTAATTTTAGTTATTTTCATTTATTTATTTTAGTCTTTTTTATATAAAAAAATCTAAGAGAATAAGATATGTCGTTAGGAAGATTGAAGAAGAAGTAAAATAGATCTTGAAGGAAAAAAAGAAAGAGAAAAAGAGAAGGGAGGAAAAGTTGAATCCCACATCGGTGGCAAAAGAAAGAGAGAAATCTCCTATTAGTTATAAATTGATCCTCCATTCATTTCCTTACCATTCCTAGTCCAACTTGCTTTGGTGGGATCCATGTGCAAAGCCATATTTTAGATGTTTGAACTCGAATTGGGCTTCTAAACATCAAAGTTGAAATTATTTAAGTTTGTTTAAGCTTGAAATAATCGAGTAAGTTTGTTTAAGCTTGAAAAAATCGAGCTCACGAGTCGAGCTTGAACATTGTAAAAGTTAGACGAACCGAGTTCGAGCTAAAATATCATAGCTCGCACGAACTCGAACTCGATCACGAACATAAAAAAATTTCACGAACACGAACTCGAACTCGAACACATGTATGTTCGAGTTTGACTCGACTCATTTACAACCCTGGTCCACCACTCCACCTGACATCATGCGAAAACTTTTGAGATTTGCAATTGCAGATTTGTTAGTACATATTGCTGACATCTGGGGTCCTTGCCTTGGAACAATTTCATATTTCGTCGCCTCCAGAGTGCCTTGAAGATCATGACTACCACTTCAGCTGATTTCAGCTCATTATTATCAATCAAATTCTTGAACCAGGTGCTACCTCGGTTCCTCCTAGCTGTCTGAACTCGGTTATTCGATCCTACCACCTACCAAGCTTCTTTTGCACAAGCACAAGCACGATCAAAGAATATATATGAGGCTCACCCATCTTCCTCCCCACAAAACAAGCATGCAATTGGATCCATCACCCTCTATTGTCTAAGATTTGAACTCATTGGGAGAATGGTTGTTATTAACCTCTAAGCAGAATGCTTAGCCCTATGAGGTATCCTTAACTTCCATAATTTCACACATAAAGTTTTATCAAGCGGTGTCATCGATATTTCATTCGTTGCCTGGTATTCGGGATCTTCAACTAAGATATGATAAGCCGATTTAACTAAGAACTTTCCAAGGGCATTGTAGTGCCATCTCAAGTGATCCATCGAACCCTGATATCGGAGTTGAATGTTCTTGATGTGCTCAACATTGTACGCATCAAAGTGTGTCTCCAAGAGAACCATCTGTCACCATCCTATATCAGCATCTATCGAATCTGCAACCTTAAACAAGTTCGGTGTTATATCACCTGGTTTCTGATCCGAAAGTTTCAAGTTCGAGGTATCCAAGGGTCATGTCATATGCTCGTGTGTGAGCCTGAGCTAACATGCTTTTTGTGAGACCCCGTATTTTTGCATATTATTTAATATCATTTTAATATATATTGTAGAAAAATGATAGGGTTAAATAGACTAGACTTACAATTAAGATAAGTTAAAAGTTGAATATAAATGTTAAATCAATTTGAATAGAGAAGGTAATCAGTTGTTATATTCTATAAATATAGTCTTAATTGGAGAGTTTGGCCCCGTTTGGTGACAAGAGTTTTGAAGAGCGTTTATCTTTTTTGGTTAAATATGGATAGTTGACTGGTCAATCAGCTCTTTCTAGTGTTTGGTGAGGAGAGTTTTCAAATTAGTTTTTTTGGTGAAACCTCTGATTTCTGAAACGCTAGTAAAAGCAGCGTTTGTAAAAAGTTAATCAAAGAAATATTACAAAATATCTTTTTTATCCTTTCTTAATTAATTGAATTCCTTAAAAAAATTATATACGTACACAATTCAAAGTAAAATTAAAGTACGCATTTTTACGTACGTACGTGCATTTGAGATTTTTTCAAATTGTTTCAAAGTGCCCTCTATGCTATGCTGCAGATTCCATAGACCATTTTTTTAATGAATGCCACCTCTCTGTAATCATGTGGAAGAAATCAATGTGTTTAGTTGGTATCATAGATTAGCCTTTTCAGAGTATTTGGAGTAGGCTAGCATATTACTTGTCATATACTGGTTTTACAAATCTGCAATCCATTTTAACTCAGAATATAACATCATATATTTGCTGGAGTTTATGGAAGGATAGTAATAAGTTGCTTTTTGAGAATATAAAACCTAATGCTAACTCTTTATTTAAAGAGATCAGAGATATGGTTTTTTATTCATTTATTGTTAAACCAGTCTACTTAGGTCATGTTCTCTTCACGGTATTTGAACTTATCTGAACTTAAAAAAGTTTATCTGAACTAAAAAAAACTTTATCTGAACTTAAAAAACTTTATCTGAACTCATCTGAACTTAAAAAAGTTTATCTGAACTAAAAAAAGTTTATCTGAACTCATCTGTACTTAAAAAATTTAGCTGAACTTATTTGAACTTAAAAACTGAGCTGAATTGAAATATATAGATAAATTGAATTGAAATAAATTGAAACTAACTAAAAAATATATGATCATTTCCAATATATTTAGAAAAATATATGATCATATATTTAGATAAATATATGATCATTTCCAATATATTTGAAATTCATTAATTTAAATATAACATAATACATTTAATATTAAAATATACAAAACTGAGTTGCACTGATGTAGATAAACTGAACTGAATTGAATTAACAAATATGATCAATTTCAATATATTTGAAATTTATTAATCTTAATATTAAAATATGTAGAACAAAGTTGATCTGAAATATATATCAACTGAACTGAAATGAAATAAATATGACATTTTCAAAACATTTGAGTATAACTTAGAGTTTGACATAGTTCATTTTTTGTTCAACTGAACTGAACTGGATTGAATTGAACTGAAGTGAAAATTAATGTACCGAAAAAAAGAATCAACATGACTGAATTAACCTGAATTTCATCAAATTACATTTCACTTCAATTTACTGAATTGAACTGAACTGAATTGAATTGAACTGAACTGATATATAAAAGTTCTGGCACACAGGGCCTTAATGTTAAAAAATATGATCATGTTTGCTAGCTAAACATATTGATTTGAGTTGAGCTGAAGCATATAGATAACTGAACTGAACTGAATTGAAAATTAATAAGTGTGATGAAAATAAATGGTATGAATAAATTAACCTTAATTAATTGCACCAAATTATATTGTTGTTGAGCTAAACTGAACTGAACTGAAGTGAAATTAATGTATTGAAAAAAAAAGAATCGGTATGACTAAATTAATCAAAATTTCATCAAATCATATTGAAACTGAACTAAACTGATATGAACAATTAAGCTCAAAAGATTGAACTGATTTAAACTGAACTGAACTAAATTACAAATAAGTTTACTGAACTTAACTTATCTGAAAACTAAAAAGGTTTACTGAACTGAACTCATCTGAACTGAAAAAAGATTATTTGAACTCATCTGAACTAAAAAACATTTATCTGAACTAAAAAAACTTTATCTGAACTAAAAAACTTTATCTGAACTCATTTGAACTAAAAAACATTTATCTGAACTAAAAAAAAGTTTATCTGAACTAAAAAAACTTTATCTGAACTAAAAAATATTCAAATAATCTCTAGAGAACAGGACCTTAGTCAAACAGTTTGCCATTGACATGTACTCCAATACTGTTCTCCCTTTATGTAACAGACCATCAAAAGTCAGAATCATCACAGTGAAATGGAAAAAACCAACACAAGGTTTTAAAATTAATACTGATGCATCCTGGTTAAATGGGAAAACTGGTCTAAGTTGCATAATTAGGAATGTCTTGGGAGCTATAATTACTACTGCAGTTCTTTTCACTGATGCCTCATCACCTCTTGAGGTTGAGCTTAAAGCAATAAAACATGGAATCCTTTATGGTCTATCTTCAGGGATTCATGATTTTATTATAGAGTCTGATTGTTTGGTTGGGGTTTCAATGATTCTTAATCCAATAAATGGTCATTGGAAACTTTTCAACCTAGCAGATGAGATACACAGATGGTTAGGTAACCATATATTGCAACATGTTTATAGAGAGGCTAACAAAGTAGCTGATGCACTTGCTAGATTTTTGGCAGAAAATGCTATCTCTGGAGAACTTCATATTTTACCTCCACATATCAAAGCACTTGTCAAAATCGATACTGAACTGCCAAGTCTTAGGATAATAAATCATGAATAGATACTACTGAGTTGTTGCTCTTATGGTAGGTACACACCAGAAGGTCAATGAGGCACATTGAAGGAAGATGCAGTGCTTTCCACAGTTTCTGCACCACTTTTCAACAAGCTGGAAATCACACACAAATGGAGTTTTGATCATGGAGAGTCTTTGGATGTTGAAGAAATAGATCCATAGGCTGACTTGTGTCTCACTGTGTTTCACTTTTATTCACTAATAAGCAAGTGGATCGCTTTTTCTTCTCATCTAATTCCTCCTCTTTACAATACAGAAAGAGTTTTCCTGTTAACTCTTTCTTTTTGAAGACAATTTTTGGCATGTGTAGTTCCTTTCTACACTATACACCCCATTTCTATGAGGTTGTTTTTTTAATTTTATTTTCTTTCTTCTCATAGACTTTGGTTTAGGAATCCTTTTTATTTTCGGTCATTTTAGTTCTCCATGTAAACTACTATGTTAATTTTATTCTATAGGTTTAGGGAACCCAATATACACCCCCCGCCCTATGGTGGTTTGCTAAAAAAAAAAGGTTGCATTTGAGATTTTTAAAATAATATTTTCGATTTATTTTTGAAGTATTACACATATTAAAATTAAAATGACACCAAAATAAAAATTTCAAGTATTTTAGTTCTAAATTTTAAAAATAAATAAATGTAGATATATTAATAAAGAATAATAATTCAAAAAATAAACATCAAAAAATAAATAAACATATGATAATAATTTTTGATAAACAAGTAACACACTACAAAATAAAATAACAATTGTACTAATGTCTATTTCAGTCATTTAACGTAATGAAACAGGTATCCGCTAATTGTTATTTTCCAAACACTCATATACAAAATGCTAGTCAAAACGCTAATCAAAACAGCTGATAAAATCCGCTAACAGCTAACAGCTAAACGCTGATAGCCAAACGAGACCTTTATATAATTGAAATTGAAGAGAGTAATTGCAGATATAAATAAAAGATGTTTTATTAGGTAAGATTTAAAAGTATTGAAATTTCAAGAGATTCTTAAGGCATCGATTAAGTAGGAAAGTCTTCCTTTAAAATTTATTTTAGACAAAAAAAGGGAAGTTAGTATGGATTAATGTGGTGGGATGAATACGTTTTAAAATTAGATAATTTAAAGATTTTCTCCCTAGAAGGAATTCATACTTCATTAGTTTTATATAATATTTTATTTGCAAACTAAATTCATGACTATTTTTTTTAAATATATATATATACATATATATATATATATGAAAATTGAATAGTTTTAAAGATGCAATGAATAAGGGATGGAATGTTTAAAGTTTCTAACTGTACGATCAATTATGAAAATCTTTAATCATGGTAATGAAAGGATTCAAATTCTCATTAATTGGCAACTTTAAGTTTGGAAATCCTTTCTATAAATACTTGTTTACTGTAAAAGAATGAGGTGAAATCCAATAATATGTATTCTTTCTCTCCATTAGACTTGTACTGGACGTAGCTGCTGCTATGTTTCTCAAGCTTAATATTTTCCTCTTTTCCAATGAAATTTTTGGTATCATTGACATGAACACCAATCGTACATTTAAGTAAGCATAAAGGTGAGAGTTTTATCATTTTCTTGATTCCTTTTCATGGAGTATTTTTATAATTAATCATGGATTGTTTTTGTGTATGAACTCAATTGATGCATGCTTTGTTGACTAATTGTTCACAATGTATGTTTGATTGTAAATTTGCCGATTGTTAAGGTTTTGGGGAAATGTGAAATTCTCACGAGCTAGTTGTAGCTCACCCTCTTTTCAAATCACTTTTCTTTCAGATTTCGAATATCGAAAGTTTGTGGATGTATTTGACCATTCGAAGAACGTGGGGATAGTGTCGTCAAATTGTACTTTGTAGTTGAATATATAAATTGTAATAGAATGTAGCCGATTTTAGACAATATAAATTGTAATTTTATAATAACATCCCGATTGGACTTATTTTAATACATATTTTATTTTGATAAAAAGGGGAGTTTAGGAGGGATGTTACACTTTTGGCACACCTTTTTCAGCACTGTTAATCCCATAATTAAAAATACTTCTCCAAGACCAAGAGAATTCGCTTACAAGATGAATATTGAGCAAGGATGAGTTAGAGTAGTACTTATCCTTAAACACCGTGGCAAGCAGTGAACGCGGGTTGTCAAGAGTCTTCATGCTTGCTTGCTCAATAAGTCAAGGCTGACAGCCTGTAAGTTTCGAAATCCCAGTACACCATTCTCTTTTGCCAGTGACATCATCATTCATTAGATTTGATTTGACGGCATTATTTTTCAATCAGAAGATGGTAACTCGTTTGATTTTATTTATTATTCGTTTGATTCGATTGAATGTGATCGAAATTGTTTTCAAAATTTTGCTCTCCAATGTACAACCGTCAAATTTTTACAATATTAATTTGTAAAGGAACAAAAAAATTAATTGCAATATTAATGTAAAAAGGAAAGTAAACATAAATTTGTTAAACAAATTAATTGACGCCTTCAATATGAACGTCAATGTATTGAAGGTCTAGTTGACATTCTCTCACTCCATTTGTGCATCCATGTAATCTAACATCTTAATTGATGTTGTATTGGAGATAAATTTTAATCTCACGTACCAATCAATCTGATGTGTCAATCAACATTTTGAATATTGAAAGTTGTATTGGAGATGCTCTAAGAGCAAGTCCAACTGCTTCCGCACCTTAGGAATTTCCAATGAATTTAGGGAATTTGAGCATTTTTTCCGCTCTAAAAGATTCCCTAAATGATACTATATCTTGGGGGTTTTGAAGAGCTTTGCAAGTTACTTCCCAATTATGTCAAGAGAAAATATATTTGTGGAAGCAAAAATGATCATTTTCTCTCTTCATTTATTCTGCTATTCTAGCACATACATTTCAAAGATAAATTATCTATAATTATATGTTATAAAAAATATTTATTCTTAAATTTCATACTATAACAAACGAAACAAGATCATACATGACTATGTTCACATGTATATGAAAATTTGAATATTATCATGTGAGATATTGTTATGTTCGTTGTAATGCATATTTTAGTAATATATGATTTTCGCAGTTTTTTTATCATACGTAATTTAAGATATTAATATTGCAAAATCATTTTTGAATAGTGAAAAAAGAAGTAAAGTAAAGATGAATAGATAAAATACTGAATATATGTATTAAATTCTAATCCCAACAGAAAAACGGTTTTAAAATTGAAGGAAAAAAAAGGAATATTAAGTGTGAATTCTCTACCAATCCGCTCCAATCTCAAAAACCAGCTAGAAATTTTTATTTTTTTTTTGAAAAAAAGCTAGAATTGAATGATCACAAAAAATAAGAAGTAATCTATTAATAAGTGCAAATCGAACGACCATCTTTACATCATCGATCTTAAATCAGTTAAATGCAACTAACCAAAACAAAAATAGTAGTATTCCCCTTTTCCGAAATTCCTATTTTGATGAATATGCAACTTTAACAAGTTTTCATTTGCTTCCCACTCATGATATCTTAATATTGTTAACAACCAAACAAAGAAATGAAACCGTTCTGAAACAAAAATCAACAAGAAATTAAAGCTTACAAATTTAACAGTAAAACAAGACTAATATTTTTAATTACTTGAACATATATTCTACCTTAACCATACATTTGCCTGTTACACTAATATTGTTAACTTCACTAATTAATTAATTATTCAAATTTCTCTGTAAATATCATGGTACAATAACTTTGCCAACCAGCTTAGTAAGGCCGAAGGTGACGGCCATGGCAACCCATCCTCCGAGCAGAACCCTAAGAGACGATTTCACAAAAGGAGCCCTTCCCAAAAATGCCCCTATCCCGCCGAACATCAGAAGCGCAATGCTGGAAGCAACCACCAACATGGCAAGCCTAAGATGGTAATTCTTCACAAAACTCGCCGCCAGCAGCGGCACCACCGCCCCCAGAGCAAACGCGAGGGCCGACGCTCCGGCGGCCTGTAAAGGGCTAGCGAGCTCGTTCTTCCTCTCATCATACTCCCTCTCGTCAATCATATTCGCCACCATCTCCCGCTTCATCTGCGCCAGCTCGATGTCGTACTGCGAGTAGACCGACACGAGCTCGCCGATGGCCATGCTGCACGCGCCGGCCACCATTCCGGCGATCCCGGCGACGACCATGGCTCTCAGCTCGGTTCCGACGGCGCCGACGCCCATCATGAGGGAGGTGGTGGAGAGGAGGCCGTCGTTGGCGCCCAGCACGGCGGCGCGGATCCACTGCGCGCGGCGGGAGTAGTTGCAGACGGCGACGCTGTCGATCTCGAGGCTGCTGCCGGAGATGGGGATGGCGATGTCGATGACCTTGTTGTCGGAGGTGGCCATTTTGGAGGCGAAATGGGATGTGTGGTTTGAGTGTGGAGAGCACACGCCTCTCCGAATCCTTCCTTTTATAGACTGCTTTCAGGAGCGGATCTGATGCGTTTTACACCTGAGTTTTCTTACGAATTTACCTTTATGCCCTTCTAACTTTTGACTTTCATCAATTCATGGGATCAATGAAATCTTTAACGTAACACATTCCCAACACATGCATAATAAATGATGGATGCCTTTCTTTCATCACTATTGTTATTTTATTAAAATATTCTATTTTGATTTGATGAAATTTAAAGTTTATTTGTAATAATAGTTCTATTCATTTCAGTTGAGTCGCCAATTCTAATGAAAAAAAGAGAAGATTAAGAGGTTATTTTAATTTACAAAATGAATCCTTTCAAAGTACTAAATCTGCATTTCAAATGAGAAAGGAATCCTTTTCGGGTTGCAAAGTGTAAATTGGTAGTTTCCAAGTCCTATATAGTCGACGTCCATTTGAAATTAAAATTACTAATTAATGTTAAGATTAATATTTTAAAATGTGTTTTTACTTTCCGCCACACAAAAGTTTTAGTACATACATTACTAGATTTGGTTGACTAGTTTAAAAAAGATAGTAGTGGAGTTTGCTACATTTTTACCCACCACGGTGGACTGATTTTATTCGTTAATTAAATCTAAAATAAATAGTGAGTAACTTAAGTTGAGCAAAAAAAATTTTATATTAAATAAATAATAAATAAAATAAAATAAATAAACAACCCAGATTAAATTTAATTAACTAATTTCTGTAATTCATAATTTGTTACGTAAGTGGCCGGTTATTTTAATTCTCGTTTCAACCAATAACACCAATAACTTTATTAAGGTACGTGGCACGAAAGTAGTTTGTAGAGATGAAATTCAAGAATTAAAATATCATCAAAAATTAATTTTAAAATAAAACTATTTATACATTTATATTGCGTAATTGGTACGAATGTGATGACACATATATAAAAGAGTGCTGAAAATAAATAAATGGGGAGAAGAAGAAACTAAAATGCGTGTGATTTTCTGTTTGGATTTGCTCTATATGACTATGAAAAGCAAAAAAGAAAAGAGAAATGGAATTATTGAAATACAACGAAGAAACCACCACTTTATTATGTTCCCCACAAATTAAAAATCGTGAACATGACTCCTTATAAATTATAATAATATTTATTAAAGTTTTTCAATAACAAAAAAGTACCAGACATTAATGCTGGAAAAAGACAATTTTGAAGTTTGATGAGTATGAATTAGCAATCTTTTTTTTTTTTTAATGTGAAATTAAATCTGAAACGTTGAGAGTTGCAGATTCAATTTGTAGAGTTGTCGAAAAGCGAATGTTGTAGAACGGTTTCGGAAAGGAGGGGGAAAAAGAAACACGCAAACGCGAGAACAAACTTGATAAAGTTATGAGCATTTGTATTGAGTATCGTCTCATGTTATGATAAAGCAAGTGAGAACAAAACCAAATTAGCATCCTAATAAAGAGTCAAATTAAGCATCATGATTCAAAAATTTGATTCCGCAAAAAAGTAAATTATGTGTCGGACCTTTGAGGTTATAATCAGAAAATATAAAAGAATAAGAACGTAAAAGATCTGTTTTGAAAGTGAGAATATCATATAGGAAAATGAGAACATCAATAATAATATATTGAATAATCATACTTTGTATGTGAAAGGTTGGGTTTAAAAGTGAGAAAATTATGACGTTTATCTATATTGAACAACTGGTCTTAGTGGAGGCATTCTCAAAGAATAATCAAATTTTAACTAAATTTACTATAGATCAGTTCAACAAATTAAATTAAATTTTGTAATCATTACTAGATTTTTCCATGCAGGTTCACCCTTTCTTATAAATGTAAACATTTTTAACAAAATACCCTTAAATGTATTATTAATACCCTTACTTAATTATTTTTTTAGCCTTATGAACATTTTTATAAAAATGTGGACCTGCAAAAAAGACCATGCTTACCCTTAGCAATCCTTATATTATCGTTGTTTGTACGTAAGCGTGGTTTGATGTTATTCTGTTATTGTTGCTGAATCATTTTTTTCTGAACTCCAAAACGGGTTCTAGTCATCTGTATAATATACCATTAATTGATACTTTAATCGTATTAGAAAAGCAAGATCTAATAGTCTAAGATTGTAAATTTAGGGTTTGCGCAGATTTTTGGACTTTAGTTCTTAGATTTGGCATTCATGCATGGAGAACATGGTTGTCTTTATTAAGAAAAAATGGTTTTATAGCGTTTTTCAAAAGTTAATATCTTGGCCTCTTTTACTTAAGAGAGGATCTCCTCTAGGACCGTCCCATATAGGACTTAGGGACAAAATTGTCCTTTTATATGTTAGGAGTTCTAACATAATTATTTTAAGTTTCACATTATTACGAAGTAGATTTTCCAGATTCTGATTTTTCTTCGCTACTACTGTAGTCTATTTCTGATTCTTCTATGATGTATACAATTTCTATATCATCATATTTTTCTTCTATAGGTTCATATCCCATATTATATGCAAATTCTAATAATTTAATTTTGTTAGAATCTTGTCTATTAGGACATTCATTTGCATATATAGTGTCCTTCTATGTTGCATATCCAACATCTACAATTTTTCTTTCCTTTTGGACAGAATTTTTGTTTTTCTGATCTTGTATCAGATTTTTTGTTAAAGAATTTTCCTGGTTGAAACTTCTTTTTCTTTTTAATAAATCTATATTTAGAAAATTTTCTTTTGGAAAAGAATTTTTTCTTCTTTTTATATTCTGATTTGCAGCCATATTCTACAGGATCTTCTCTTGCTACTGCACAACATTTTTTATTAAAATTTTAAAGTTTTTTCTGAGTTCTTATTAACTCACAGAATTTTGACAAATCGTCTTTTACTATTCTCATAGCATATCCTAGACTGTAACTAGTAGTTCTACTACTTAAAGTTTCAGTTTTAAACCTTTCTAAGGCTCTTTCCCCTACCAAAGTGATTTTTCTTAGATACTGAAGTATCATTTCTGGAAAATCAATTTATTCTAATTTATAAAGATTTACTTCATAATCACAATTGAATTTTTACAATTCACATATATCACAGAGTTGTAGCTCTGCTAATCGTTTCTTAGCCTTTTCTTGAGTTAATTGTTTTTCATGTTCTTTATCTCCGGAAAAATCAATTCCTAAGAACATGGTATATAATCCATCCAGAACTATATCCAGAATATTATATAGAATGTTGTTATGGACATCTGTCCATATGGTATTTTTTATAAACTCTTTTGCTATTCCTAGACTCTTATGTTCTATTAGTAGCAAAATAGTTCGTGATTCTGTATAGGCATCAGGATTAGTTTGAATTATTAAACTTAATTCTGCTGCCCATTTATCAATGATTTCTTTCCTGTTATTTTGACAGTCTATATTCAGGAAATTATCATCTGATCCTTTTGAACTTCCAACTTTAGATTTTGCATTTTCTGGAAAGTACTGCGGTTGGTTAGTTCTTCTTCTTTTAGCGCCCATATATGAGCTTTCACCTTCTTCTCTTTTAACCTTATTTATGTTAAAGTTTTTTGGTGTATAATCTGAGTCACTATTTTCTTGTTCACTTATTTCAGGTTCACTAGCTGACTCTTCATTATTTAAGACTTTTAAGTCTTCAATTCCAAACAATTGTTTTAGTTTGGGACTGTTTTCTATTTCTTGGTTTGCTAGTTCATCGTTCTCTAATTCTAGCAACCTAAGAGCATGGTCAAGTAAATCGAAGTTTTCTTCGTTTACCTGTAATTCATCACCTTCTAGATGATCCCAAAAGATTTTTTCAATCTTTGGTATATAGTTGGTCATATTGGTTGTTTGTCATTTTTACCAAATGGCCAAGTTAATGCTTTAGGATTCCCAGAGGATCCTAATTCTGCATTTCCTACTCCATGATTGGGGTAAGAATATTTTCCTAAACTTATAGGTTTTGGTTTTTCCTCGTCTCCTATAGGAGTTATTTTTAAATCTTTTTGATCTATCGCTTCTAAGACTTTAAGTTGGTTTTCTTGAATTATTATTTTTAATTCAATAATAATTTTTGCTGCTGCAGCTTCTAACTTATTTTCCTCGTTAGTTAGGATTTTTAGAATTTCTTCTAATTTTGTTTTTAAAGAACCTATATCTTCTTGTATTTCTTTAAGACTCATCAAGACATTTGTTCAAGTTGACTTTCCATGTATTCTATTCTTTTTGAAATTCCTATTAAGAGATCTCTCTTACTAGGTTCTTTGGAAATACTTTTTCTGGAGGGTTCTCCAATTATAAGCTTATTTCTTTATACTTTTGATTTATAACTTTCTCCCATGAGTTTTTTATCTTTAGCTATATCAATAGCCCAAGAATTATCCATAGGAGAGATTTCAGAAAACTGTTTTTCTTGAACAGTTCCTATCTGTGAAAATACATCTTCTAGTTCGATGTATTCTTTCTTTTCATAGTCAATACTGTGATGATTATTGGTTAAAGCATAAGCAACCAGATAGGTTAAGCTAAATACTTTATCTCCTTTATTCATTAAATTTTCTCTTTCAAATTTATGAACAAAAGATAATGTTTTGTCTAAATTTGCTGTATCTATACTAACACCAAATTTAGGATAAACTGTAAACATAAATTTTTGGTAAGCTAAATTTCCTCTAGCTGCACCTAAAATGCAATCTTGTTTATCATTTATTCGGTTATCTATTAAAACCATTTTGACTGGGGAATCTATTCCTTCTTGAAATTCTTATTTCAATAGGATTTTAATGGCACCAAAATGTACCATTGTGATAGTAGATCTAATTTTACTATCTATTTTGCTTAAATTTTCTTTAATTTCTTTTAGAGTGATTAAAGGTAAGTATACTTCGCCTGTAGTATCTTTGATATCTACATGCATTTCTTTAGTACCTACAAAATAGTAGATGCTATTTTTCCTTTTTAATTTTTCTAAAAAAGGTATATTAAATTATTTTTTTTCTTAAATTAAGTTTTGAAGACCTAATTTTTGAAAGTAATTCTTGTTTTATCAAGAAGCTTCCGATGAATCCTTGATTAGATTCAAAGGTTTGAACATTAGAAACATCTTGATTTTCATCAATTGTTTCTTCTATATCATTTAAATGATTCATTTTAATATAGAATCTTTCAAATAATTATATTTATTTTGAACATGGCTTTGATACCAGGTTTTTTGGGGGTTCAATGGGTTCAATTTCTAGCGGAATTTTGAGATTCTTTCACACATTCTATGCAACATTTAAAGGTGTCCTTAAAATATACACAAATCTGAATTTGATGTATTTTACAAAACTTAGTTCCAAAACTATATCTAGATTGACTATAAGGGCCAACCCTACGGAACTTAGATAATTTATTATCTTCCTTAGTTAATTCTCTGTTGAGAATAGATTCACAAATATTTTTGCTCATTGAAGCATAGATTTCGGTTTTTGATGTAGTTTATGACTTTAATACTTTAGAACCCTAAGTAATTTATGCAAGTTTCTTTTATCTTCTTTACTATATTATCAAGAGTGTATTTTTATCATGCTTTCTGTTTATAACTTAACCAATCCTACGAACCTTGTTTCCCTAAACGGCCACCTGCCTAAGCGGTACTCCCTATTCTATGGACTCCAGGTTTCATTACAACAGATAAGCATGTATACAACAATCAATAATAAGAAAGAAGATAAAGATTATAGAAACTCACATGAAATTACAATGGCCCTAAAGGGCTTTTTATTCACACATAATTGATCCGAAGATCAGACAGAAGCCTGGACGAGGGTCATCTCCAGGAGATTACAGAGGTTGAATTTTAAAAGACAAGGAGGCTCAGAAGTGAGGGGCGCTCTCTTATTACAAGAAATGAACTCCTTTTTATAGAGAAGGAAGGATCTGTATTATTAAAGAGGGGTGTGCCATCCCTTACGTACAAACGCACTTACATTATTGCACCTTACTAAAGCAGATGCATTATTGTATCCACCTAAAGCAGATGCATTATTATCCACTACTTGCTGTCACTTGAAGTGGAGGGGTCCTTTGAGCTGTCGGCAGCTATGTTAGTGGAGAGGTCACTATCTTCTTTAGTGGGTGATCCACTTTCTTCTGAGCATCTACCGCATAGATAATTACTGCGGTAATTCTTCATCTTTTTGCAAAGGTCTGGAATATGTTCTCCCAAAACAAATGGATTAACCAAAGTATTTTGGAATTTAACAAATTTGCCTTCATCGGCTTCGCTGATCTTTTTGGGTGACTTGCTGTATATCAAGATGGTGGCATCTTGATAGTTTACAAATAACCCATCATCTGAACTGAAACTGAAAAGTTTTTGAATAAAACCTTCCAGTCTTCTTATTGCTAAGGGTAGCAGATCGCTAGCCTCGAGGTTGCACTCCATGGGCTGGGATGGATGATAATGATCCCCTTTGCAAATGCCAATCTGGATCAAATGCTGAGGATGATATACCAATAATCCTAATTGATTCCAGTATGGACCGGAACTATTAATTTTTAGAAAAACTTCTTGCCCTGGTTTGGTGCATTTTTTTCTAAAAGTCTTAACTGTGTCGATAATAGCCTTAGGGAAATGGCTAATTTCTAACAAATTAGGACTTGGATATATGGTTTTTACCAAACCATATTGGAATGCCTCGTAAACCTGTTCGGGATTAGCATTCTTAGTGAAGTTGTAATAACTTAAATTTTTGGAGTCTGTAGTGAAGAACTTTTCCTCCAAAAACTTTTCTTCGTTGGCAAATCTTGCATATCGGTACTCCCTCTGTCTCACCTCAAGCTGCACAGTTGACTTTTCAGAGTCAAACTTAGGAAACTTTGACTGTAATTATAGGTCAATATATAAATGATAAAACTATTATATGAGATATCAATAGATTCATTATAACATCTATTTTTCAAAAAGTAAATTTTTATATATTGTTTCTATATGTATAAAAAGATGTTAATGGTCAAACACGATCATTGAAGACCGTGAAAAGTCAACTGTGCAGCTTTGGGTGAGACGGAGGGAGTAGCAGTATTCAAAGCCTGCTTCTGTAATTTCGTCGGTGTAGTCTACTTTTGCAGATCTTACCGTGTCTTCCCTAGGTTTGCTGGGAAATCTTCCAAGCGAGGTCAATGACTTCTTTTTGGACAACAGAGCTGCACTGAAGGTGTTAGGCTTCATCATCTCTCCAATGGTAATTAGCTCCAGAGGTGCTAATAAAGATGACCCAGTGTATAGGTCTGCTGAAGTTCTTGCTTCCTGGAAAGATTTGAACTTCTTATGCGCAATGTTGGAGACTCCTTCAGTTGCTTTTTTGGCGAAGCTCCAATCTTCATAGATTCCAGCATTGAGGCCGCTATAAACAACATAATATGTTTTAGATCTTTTTGGGATTTGAATTCCCTCTTCGGATTTCTCCGATGCTAAAGGCGTAACTTTAGACTGTGGGGATTGGAATTCCCTTATTTGGCCTTAAGCAAAAATCTACTGGGCTAACCAGTTTGATGGAAGTTTGTACTTCCTTCTGGATTTTTGGCAAATCCACAGCCTTCAACGGATTTGTTGATTCTTTACCAACTGCCGTTTGCGTTGGAATAGCCTTATCTTTCTCTTTTGAGGGAGAAGGTGATAAGATAACCTCTTTTACTTCATTTTCAGAAGCTTGTTCTTTTTCTTTACCCAATTTGATCAGGTTGAGATACTTGAGCTTGGCTCGGACCAGCTCCAGTTCTTGGACTAAAAGTCCTTCTTGCAGCTTTAGCTGCTCCATTTCATCCATGCTGGATGCTTCACAAAGAAACAAACGTTAGAAAAATTTGTATTATTCTTTATAATCTTGCTGAAATTCTCTGGTAAGAAAATCTGCCCAATAATTCTTGGTACCTGCAATATGAACAACATCGAAATCATATCTAGATAACCACATTTGCCATCTAATTAGACGACATTGTTTTCTATCTCCTTTTAAATTTATTTTTAGGAAATAAGTAAAATTCTTATTATTTGTTCTTACTAAAAATTTGCAAGGAGTTAGATAGACAGAGAATTTTTTAATTACTCTAATAACAGAAAGATATTCTTTTTCGTTACTATGGTAATTCTTTTCAGCAGCCTTAAAGCTTCCTGAAGTATATCGGCAAATGTATTCTTTGCCGTTATTTTCTGCTTTAAGAATTCCTCCCCAGAATAAATCTGATGCATCAGTTTCTATGATCAGTTTATCCTCAGGTTGTGGGTGATAAAGTTTAGGAAAGTTTTTTAAACTTTTCTTTACTTTTACCATATAATTGGTATCTGCATCTTTCCATTCCCATGGAATATCTTCCTTAAGCTTTGCTTGTAATGGTGCTCTGACCTGAGCAAGCTTAGGAATATAATCAGAAGCATAAGTGAGAATTCCTAGGAATCTCTGCAACTGTTTTTTATTTTCAAGGATATCTGGGAATTTTTGAATATGTTCCAAGATATGATCTTGAGGTCGATGAGACCCTTCTTCAATTTCTAGTCCTAGAAAATTGATTTTAGTTTTAAAAAGCTGTGTTTTCTTCCTTGAGAGTATTATTCCCAAAGAGGCACATTTTTTAAGTACTGCTGCTACTTGCCATAGATGTTCTGTCTCATTATTACTGAAGACTAAAATGTCATCAATATAAACACAACAGAATTTTTCAAAGGTTCTAAATGCATTCTGCATATGTCTTTGAAATATGGCTGGAGCCTATTTTAACCCAAAGGGTACAACATTCCACTGATAATGACCTTGCGGACATGTAAAAGCAGTTAATAGTTGTGATTCTTCATCTAGCAATACTTGCCAGAATCCTGATTTACAATCAAAACTACTAAATATTTTCTTTCCTCTTATTAGAGTTAATAACTCATCTTTATTAGGAAGGTTATGACTGTCTCCTATTGTGGCTGTGTTTATAGCCTTATAGTTGACAACTATTCTCTTTTTTCCTCTGCGTCTTTCAGCTTCATTTTCTACCAAGAAGGCTGGGGACATATGAGGTGATTTGCTAGGTTTAATCACTTTTAATTCTAGTAATTCATTAATTTGTTTTCCAAATTCTTCTCTATCCTTAGGACTATATTGCATTGGTTTAACCTTTACAATTGTCTTGGGATTGATTAGTTTTATGGTTGATGTCATCCAATATTTTGACTTGTTAAGGTCTATTGGATTTTCTAAACACACAGATTCTAGAAGTGTTTCTATTTTACAAAGTTTTGTATTTTGAAGCACAAAAGGTTGTTGTTCTTTAGCATATATACCCCCTCCTTAAAAGAGAAGTAATTTTATTAGGGCTAATATTTAGCGTTTCTGGTTTTGGTAGTTTAGATTTCTTTTTCATATAATCTAAATATCCCGGAACTCCTACTCTAAGAGCTCTTCTTATTTTTCCTATGTGTATAGGATTATTATTTAATGTGAAAATTATTCTATCTGTGTATTGGACAAATGGATGATACAACAGACAGAAGTTATTTCCAATAATAAAATCTATTCCAGATTCTTGTTGATACACAGTTGGAATATGAAATATTTCACCTGCTATCATTATATTAAGATTTTTACAGACCTTAGAGAGTATAATATGTGATCCATTTCCAATTTTTACTCTTATTGGTCTTTCTACATTTACCCAGTGTTCCTTGGGTATTACATTTTTGCTAGCAACACACATGCTTGCGCCTGTGTCTACATAATAATGCAGTTCAATTTGTTTATATCCGAAAAATTTTAGTTTTCCTTTTATATAAATTGAATTTGGGTTGGTTTTATTATTCATTACAAAGTTTGTAGGTTAATATGTAATTATTACAAACTATGTGGGTTGTTCTTGTAAATATACAAAAATTAAGAAAAAGACATTTCTGCCCTTTGGTCCTATGAAGGACCGTCTTTCTCAAGACTATGCATTTACTTAATTTACTCTTTTACTAGCTTTTCTGAAAATAAATTGAACATGTTTTGACTTAACCAATTTTAAATTTACAAAATAACTAAAAATGATTACAACACTAAAAATAACTAGCTAAACACTAAAAAATTAATTACAACGCTCCAAAACTTGTCTTTTTAACAAAGGGAAAAAAGGATTAATATTGGAACAAAAGCAAAACCCTAACATAAGGTTTTCATTAAAAGAAACTAATCTATATATACTATATATAAAATGAGAAGTTTGTGAGAGTGATCGTAGAATCAACATGTGACACTTTTACAGCATTTTTCTTAATTGGTAATTTTTTTTAAATTTCGTTTGATAATTTCACGCATTTACACTATTTTTCTCACGTTCTTTTCATTTTTATTTCAACTATTTTACTCTAAATTGTTTATTAAATAATATCAATTGCAAAAGTTCTATTTTAATATTAAAGTAGTAAATTTTTTCCACAAGAGTCTTTCAAAATTTGCTACGCATACTCTTTTTCTTTCAAATTATTTTTCTCATTACATGCACATACCTCTAAAAGTTATTATTAACTTTATTACTTATTCAGTTCTTTATATATGTATTTAAATATTTATTTTTATAATTAATACAAGTTTTATATTATTCATATATCGTATTAAAATTTTGGCCATGGTCCAGAATATTTATCTATTAAATAATAAAATCTAATTATACCATTTGAGTAATTTGAGGAGATCGAGAGAGAAATCACACAAATAAAAGAGATGGAAAAACTGGGCCAAAATCCGACCATCATTTTCAGTCATGTGGGCCTGGCCAATAATATTTGTGAATTTTCCCATTGAATTTGAATGTAAACATTTTTACTTCGTCTTAAGCCTTAGATCTTTTCCATACATTAGTTATTTTTTAAAATATATTTAAATTTTTTTAGTTAATAAATTTTTTTATTTTTTTCAATTAAGTATATTTAAATTATTTTTAATTTTTTCAATTCAGTTCAACAATTTTTTGTTAAATGTAACCTTTTACAATATGTATATGATAAATTTCAAAATTAATTTAATTTATTTTAGTTCAGTTATATATTTCAATTCAATTCAGCTCCGTTCAACAAGAAATAAACTTTATCAAACATGACCTTATTCTCACTTACATATTGTTTCAGAAATAAACATTTTTATTTAGTCTAATTCTCACTCAGAAATTGACGTCTAATTGAAATCTTTGATTTTATTCAGGTTATTAAATTAATTTGGTGCATTTGTTTTTTCGGCCTTTTTTTTAATATATTTTGAAAGTATGATTTTTCGAAATATACTCATTTATTTAAGAACAAGTTGCATTGTAAAAAAATTCAATCATCCCTGAGTCTTACAAAATATTTTCACCATCATAACAATTTATGAAGGAGATTTTCCAGAACGATTGATATCCTTGTTCTGTGAGATGGAAGAGGAAGACACATTTTCTTTGATTTCTTTTTTGCATAGTAGGACTTGAAGCATGCATGTTATTAAATTTGAAGCACTCAATCTTTTCCAGATGGTAGGGGAGGCGATTATGTGCAAGGAACTTATAGGCCCTGTTTACCAGAGCTTATCTGTAAATCAGTTCAGTTCAGTTCAGTTCAATTCAGTTCAATTCAATTCAGTTCAGTTCAGTTCAGTTCAGTGAAAATGTAATTGATGAAATTCAGGTTAATTCAGTTATGCTGATTCCATTTTTCAATACATCATTTTTACTTCAGTTCAATTCAGTTCAGTTCAGTTCAGTTCAGTTCAATTCAGTTCAGTTCAGTACATGGTGGAAATAAGCTCTAGCAAACAGGGTCATAATGCATACTAATCTTGAGACCAAATTTTTTGGCACATTCCCTTGTACGTAATAAGTTGGATGTAAAACTCAAGTTATTTTGTTCAAACGATATATCTTTTTTTCTTTCAATTTTTTTTCCAGCATTGTACGTAATACTTTTTTTTACTTTAACTGTTTCATTTTATTTATTTTTTAAAACAATTTTTTTCGTTAAATTCGTGGTGTTAGGAAACACACAAAACACTACAAATTCAACTCCTAAACTTCATCCTACTCATTCGGAAAATAGATTTTGTGATAAGCACAAAATCCATACTTTAAGGAAACTAACTAATCAAAGGATCCTTAAACCGCATCACACAAAAACAAATCTAGAAAAAGCGGTTTAAGTGTCCAACAGATCCCGAAAAACCTAGATCTTGATCGATGGTGATTTCTGCGCCATGGGTGGATCGTTGGAACTTTCCGAATAAGCGGTTTATGTTGAGAAAAAAGCCCAAGCCCGCGCCGATTCCGAAAGAGATTATGTGCGGCTGAAAAAATTGCATCCATGTCGATAAGAAGCCCACCTTAATGAAAATCTATGTTTGTTCGAAACATCATGACATGAAGAATGAGAACATTTGTGGAAAGTTTGGGATTCTGACAATAGGAGGGCCTCTTCTTGTTGAGCACAAGAAGAACTAGAAGAACTGCTCATTCTGAAGACATGACTCATGAGCACAAGTTTTTTGTGGGGAGCAAGTTCATCATTTCCATATGACAAACTTGTTTTGCTGTTTCATTCGACTGTTTGATAACTGTTTCATTCGAGTTGTGTACTAAACTTTGATAACTGTTTCATTTGAGTTGTGTATAAATTAAACTATATAAACTATATTTTTGGCCAGTGAATAGATTTTTATATACTATACTCATTGAAATCATTGGATTTTTTTACAGGTACTCTTTTGAACCAAGAGTGGTCAAAGAAATCAATGTGTCAATCAAGAAAGCTCTTGGACTAAGTAAGCTAAATGATCGTGTGCCATCGGATGAGATTATCACCACTGTCTACTACCCTACTGTGAAGAACTGCTGGGTACATAAGGTTAGGCAAGGATGGAATGCACCCCCTATTCGTGTCTCGGGGAATGCTGCCGAGGAAGAGAACAAGAAAAGTGATGTGTATGCTGCTTTTGGAAACAAGCTGATGAAGAAGGCGAAGGGGCCGTGGAACCACATTCGTGAGCCGTGGCTGATGGAGTCTATTAGAAGAAATGATGTTTAAGTAGGAAGTTGATTATGTTTAAAGACATGTTTCAAGTATTTGGGTTTCGAGAAGAATGATTTTTAATTCAGGAAGTGAATGATGAATCATGGATGCTCTTAACTCTTGGCACCCTGTGTTTTGGATATGCTGAAGGACTTAATTCATTAGACTCTTGGCACTCTGTCTTTTGAAATCCATTAGACTTTGGCATTTTTTAACCCCTGCTCTTAAACACGTTTTTGATTCATGGCAGTAAGTGGACTTAATTCATTGTTATAAACCAGTGTCTGATAAACACATTTGTAGTTCATGATAAAATGTGATCATTTAGACCGATGCAGAGTATTGCCAAAGTCCTAAACGATCAGCCCCGACCAGATCTAGGTTAGCATAATTTAATGTGTTTGGATTAAGTTTCTGGATATTGCAATAAATGAAGGTTGGTTGAAATAATTGGAGTGTTGTACTCTGTTCTACCAACGCGTTGTTGCACACACCGTCGAGCCCATGGCAGTGTGAACTAACCGGCGTCTCATTGTGCATACGCGCTTCGCCAGCCACACGCACCGCCATCCTGACGCAAGCATCACCGTTGCATCCCTACACGCGCCTCTTCCGTCCGCCGCCGCCTTCATAAATAGATCTGGGAATATTTGATTCTTTTGGTTCTATTCTTTTTTTTTGGCAATTTCTCCATGCTGGTACGTTTTTCTTATGCAGGTCCGCATTTTTACCAAAATACCCTCAAATGCCTCTTGCATTTTGGCTAGCATTTTTTGCCTTAGTAATATTAAGGGCATTCTTGTAAAAATTTGGATCTACATAAGAAAAACGTACTTGCATGAAGCAACCCCTTCATATTCCTTGCATACAAAGATATATACTCTAGGATTGTTGCCAAATGCCATCCTTAAAGCATGGTTTAGTTGAAGGATATAAGAATTATTAGGTTAGGTTTGATACTTAGCAATAGTGATTTATTTTTTAAAGAATCAATTTTACCATCTAAGCATTAATTAAATTAGGAGATACCACCATTTAAATTCATCCAAATAGCTTTTCACTCCATTCAATTAGTAGATTCATACCGCCCTCCAAATAACACCAAAACAACGAGCCACTATGGTTGTTGGAATATGCACTAAATACACAATCTCTCAATTATAAAAACTGTAAATACCACTAAACCAAACTCATTACACAACTAATATCAAATCATAATATCATCGTACTAGTTAGATGCCATAATTTTAAATCAGTTACATGACCGTACGTAGAGTTCTTTCACCATAATATCATCACGTTTCTCTCATTTCTTATTTCAAAAGTCTGTAAAGTCCACATTTGAAACCCTGTGACAGTATCTTGGGGTATGCAGATTATAAGCTACTGAAACTTGCCTTGTTGTATAGTTGTTATTTCGATTTCTGTGTTTTCATTTGATAAAATCAGAAATTACCAAAAATATGGTTGTGGAGTAAGGTTGCATTTCATGTTGCAACATGGAGATATAAGGTGCGCGTGTTGAAATTTGAGGCACGTGAATAGTGGGAGACAACTGGGCCCAGGCGTATTTATGTGTTGATGTTCCGTAGGGCCGCCTTCAACTTCTGCACAAAAAGGCGGAAAAGTAAATTCTCTTTTCTATTATTCGCGCCTAAGCAGAAATCCCTTCCTATTCCTATTGTAATATTTGAATCCTCTCAGAAATTACTTCTCTCTCATCGCGAATCAGAAGCAGCGGTTTTCTATCGGATTCACAGAGGTCATCGAAATCTTGTTATCCTCTTCTGTTAAGGTATTAACTGTATTCCAGATTTTGACGGTGATTCTGTGAGTTTATTTGTGAGTTGCATGCTAGGGTTTCTGTACTTCTTGAAGACTATCTGAGATTCGATTTGATTAAGTAATTTCGAAGTATGTATTTCCGAGATAGCTATCAATTTTGCATGTGGTTTAGTGGTCAAGAGTTGACAGATTAGGGGGAGTTTTTAATACTTGATGGGTTAGGGGTATGTGGGATCCTTATGTTGAAATGATTGAGCCCGAGGCTAGTCTTGATGGAACTATCCAAACCATACCTGAACCACCCCCTACCCCTGCATTGGAAGTGATTCCAGAAAACTCTCCAAGGATAGAGTTAGAATAAAGGAGTAGTATGAGAAGTTAAACATTTGGGTTAGATAATTTTCTACTAGATGCTCATTTGATGGCAAGATGAGGCCAAAACCCCCAAATACTGATATTAAGATAACCTATGATCTTTATAAGCCAAATTTTGTACCTAAGGATGATATGGTGCCAGATACAGAGGATGTACCTGAGGATTTTGAGATGGTTTGTGCCAGATTGCTATCCATGGCTTATTCTGAGAGGTTTTATTCTATTGAACCCAGTGTTAATTGTGATGTGCTAACAACCAGAGTGTTCTTTGCTGAAAAAGTGCTGGATATGAAGAAGTGTGCTGACAGTGGCTTTGACACTTTTCTAGACTAGATTGGATATGTTCAAGCAGCCACTGTATTTCAGATATATGATCCAGAGATGGTTCTTGAATTTTATAGCAATTTCATGAAGGGGACCTTGGTTTCTGGAAATGACTGGTCTGGGAAACTATATTTCAGGGGAAGAATTATCTCCTTGACATCCGAGAAACTGAATTCTATCTTGGGGATTCATCTGATGTTGGGGTCTGATCTAGTCTATCCAAGGGATTACAAGGTAGATAAGCATGTGTTGGCTAGGGCATTAACCCATGGACAACTTGGATCATGGCCTTCTGGATATATGCCAACTAGCTCTCTAACCCTGAGATTCTGGTTGCTGTTCAAGGTACTCATAAATTGCTGGATGCAAACCACCAATACCACCACCTTAACTCAGGATCAGGCAGAGCTTTTATATGCATTGGTACAAGGTTTGAAGCTAATCTTGGTGCCTATATTCTGAAACGGATTGTTGGTGCTCTTGATCCATCTAGATGGACTGAGGCATTACCTCATCCTTGTCTGATTACAACATTTTTAAGAGCTGAAGGATTTGCAGCTGATTTGGATGGGATGCTATCTGCTGGCAAGTTTGAATTTGCCCTGGGATCATGAGGCTATGACAGGTGAGGTGATTATGTCTGATCAATTTGAGCTTCGGGCTGTTGAGTAGAGGATCTAGCTGCATATGGATAAGTTGGTTTTGCATGGAGAGATGTTGAAGAAAGCTCAGGAGGATAAGGCCAAGATTCTTGCTGCCATTGCCAAAGAGGGTGAGGGTGTTGAACCTTCTGCTGAGGTCCCTGGACCATCTAAATCTACTACCCTCTCTAATTCTTCTAAGCGTGCTCGTTCTCCTATGTCCGAGAAGAAGCCTCCTGCCAAGAAGTCCAAGTCCACAATCACTCCTGCCTGGAGAAGGGGCAAAGTGTTATCAGATTCTGAGGATGATGCTGAGTGATTTTTTATATATGTTCTCTCTCTCTCTCTCTCTCTCTCTCTCTCTCTCTCTCTTTCTCTCTTCGTGTTTATGTTGGGATTTTGGATTTTGTTGGGGTCCTTTGGCATTTTATGGCCCCAGGGGGAGATGATGATTGATTGAATGACTGTAATTTGATTATTGATTATATCTTTCCTGCTACTTGAATTTTTGTGATGGACTCAAGTTATGGTTACCTCTGATCAGAAGCTTGTATTTCAGTTCTATTGATGGTCGAGTTAAGATTCTGAGTTCATTGGAGATTTTTGAAATGACTGGGTCCACAAATTTCCAAAGGGGGAGATTGTAAAGTCCATATTTTGTTGGCTGCTTTGTGGAAGGTCATGTTGCAACATGACTAGTTTTGGCAGAAAAAGAATATTTTCCATGTTCCAGCGCAGGTTTTGAAAGATGGAAGGAAATATTGTGTGCTGTTTTTTTATGAAAACTACAGTCCTAATGGATGTCTACAATGCGTTTTGCAGCTGTATTAGAATGAGAATATTCGTGGAGCAGAATTTTCCATTATTCAGAGTTTGAAATATCCATGGATTCCTTTTCTTCAAGGTTTTAGATATGAAATAGAAGTGTATTGAAGGAAGGGTTTAAGAACCGTGAAAAAAGAAGTTTTTCCACGACATTGTGCTATAAATGGAGGACACCAGTTGCGTGCTCGATTGCCGATCTTCACAGCAAAATTCTGTAATTCATAGTTTTTATTATTCGAGCAAGGAGGCAACACAGTCCAAGGTTTTCAACAACCACAAACACTAGGGACGTGTGTTAAAACTCGGGTGGAAGAGATCTTGCCGCCGCCTTCGTGGAAAAGAAGGTAATCATAGAATCAACTACTAGAGAGCGAGCTAGTAGTGTGATAGGCTAGCATGAATTGCCATTAGATTGTAATAGACCGGACATATTTGTTACTATCTAGTGAAAGATCTTTACACCGGGATACGGCCCCCCAGACGTAGGTGCTTTGCACTGAACTGGGTGATTACATCGTGTCTTCTTTAATTTCCGTACTTAGTTTTAATTTGTTGTCTTAAATTAAAAATAGATAAGATATAATATAGATCACAGTAACGACTTTCAACGTCCATCCAAAATATATTGACCAGTATATATATTATCATGATATCCAGGGCCGGCCCTGAGATTTTGGAGGGCCTGTGCAAAACTAAAATTGTGGCCTAAAAAATTTTATATTGCTAAAGTTATATAAAAACTAAATGTGCCTATAAATTTTGTAGCCGTTTACATGATAAATTTTGTAGCAGTTACCTAATAAACTAAATTACTAATTCTTAAAATAGAATTTAATTACTTTTAGATAAAAAAAGTAAGGTGGACAATAAAATTAATGTTAATGTTAGATTTTGCACAAATCATTAAAATTTCAAAGCTAAAATAATTATATATTTAGTTTATAAATTATTCTTATTTTACAACTTATCATTTATTTATGATATAAAGCTAAAATTCAACAATTTAACACACATGGAAACTTATTAAACACAAATCAACCATTTATGTAGCCCATTTATAGCAGTACACAAATCAAATCAAATCTCACTCTATCAATTTCTGATTTTTTCCAAAAAATGCCCTAACTTTGTATAAGCTTTCCTTAATTACTATGCTTTATTTGTAGCTTTTCCTTAATTACTACGTCTTATTTGTCATTGTAGTAACGAATATTACAGCCCATGAAATTTTTTTATTTTTTTAGGGCCCCTGATTTGGTGAGGCCCTGTGCCTTGGCACATTGAGCCCACCGTCAGGCCCGGCCCTGATGATATCTACAGCTAATTACGTTGCAGAAAATAGATAATGACGCGTTTCATCCAAAAATGAATCAAGATTCCTGAACGCGCTAAACATCTTGCAGGGCCAAACCTGGGAACAAAAACCACCTGCCGGAAAGAAAATCCAGAAACGCAACTCGATCATTTTGGTCTTTTCCGCATTTAATACTCCATATATATTATATATATATATATATATCATCAAATAAATAAAAAATAATTGCAAAATAAACAAAAGTACAAAACATGCAAATTTCGTCCCACTGCAGATTACCACCACGAGTTTCTGCCGACCAAGCTCATTATTTGACGTCTGCATCCAACTCCTAATATGTAAATTGGACAAAAGTTGAAGTAGTAGTATAGTATCATCTTCTTTTTTTGTTAATAAAAGGAAATTTTATATTATCATTTTTCGGGGAATTCAAAAATAGCTGTAATGTGTTATGAACCATATAGTGATTGGCAATTAAAATTTTATTTTTATTTAAAATCAATAAATTACTCTCACAAGTCACATCAAAATTTTGATAATATTTGAGACGAATGACAAAATGAAGTTCACATTAGAGAATGAATTATCATGATCAATAAATTAGTTATTAAGATGGTGAAAAAGAAAAAGAAATGCTAGTTTTAAGAGAGTTTATGAAAAGAGATTGAATAAGAAATATGAAAACGTTGTAAATAAATTTATTGATGTTAGTTTCATAACGAGGTCAACCATTTAATGCTCTCGTGTAGCAGTTCAATAGCAAGCCAGGGTAGGCATCTTTAAATATTATTTTATTTTTCTTCAAATTGTAATTTTTTTTTTTTGAAAAATTCATTCATGATAATGGAAAACAGTCAGTAGCGATTACAAGTGGAATCAACATCTAATCAACTAACATGTTGCAAGGTTAACTAAATCATATGCTAATCAGACTTATAACGTCTGTACTATTACAAATTGAGAGATCCAATAAAAAAACCTTAATACCACCCTCAGGGATATTATTATGCAACCGTGAACACTACAACCGCTTGGCGGAGAGGAGCGTCTCCCGCATCAATCATTGCGCCAATCGGGGATCTGGTACAACCGCAACACCACTAGATCCAAATCACGATCTATGTTCTTCAAACTGTAAACACCTTGAAAATCATAGATCATGAACTGAAACATGATCCGTATAACCAGATCAAGAACTATAAACAAAAAAAATTAGATCGGGAATAAAACACTGACGAACAACTAAATTATGGATTCAACCGAACAAATCGAGAACAATTTTAATGTGTAAATCACACTTATTCAATGTAATAAAGAATCAATAAACTGAAAAACTATGATTTCCCCTCGTATCTCATGATGGAAAGATGAGAAAAGATTTAATAATAAAGGTGTCAGAAGGGTTTAAATTATATAATATAGAATATATTTCCTTCGAATTGTATTGAATGTACTACTGTAATATATCGATTGTGGGCATAGCGACAATATTATTGAGAAATCGGCCTAATGTTTCAAAGTTATTAGAATGGGGAAGTACACAAATTCTTTATTGTAGTATAATCATCCTTAAATATTGATTCTTTTTTGGTAGGAGAGACAATACAAAATTCTCACTTTTCTCAACTGATGTTACTGAATAATCGTTATTAATAGCACATAAAATATTAATTTTGATAGTAGGAAGATCGAACATAAAGTGAAAAGATCATCAATAGTTAATAAATTCAAGATTGTGCTTAAAAGTAAGAAGATCAACATTTGTCTCTAGTCTCAATTGAAACTATGGTCTCACAAAAAACCTTCTCAAGAAACAAGTTAATATTCCTTAAAGATAAAATTGTAGCAATTATCTTATTGCTTTTCAAAATTGAATATCCATTTTAAGAATCAGAAGATGTGGGTTGCATATTGCACATATGTTACATATATGTGACTTTTGTACATAAATTCATGAAAGCAAAGAACGTACTAATTTCAAAGAATGAAATAATTTCAAGCCTTCCATATATAGTATGTAACTTTTGTACAAGTGATGGATCTTATAGAGCTGATTAGTGTGATAAAAAAATAGAGCTTTAGCGTTTTATAAAAAATAAAATAATAAAAGGGTCCAATTATATTATGAATAAGTCTTGAGGACAAAATTGAATAAAAAACGTGACATTTTATGGAGGGAAAAGTGGCTAGTACGTTAAATATGTTTATCGACCATGATGCAAAGTCATAAATTGTATTGAGTTGCTCACAACTGTGGTCTGTACTCTGCAGAGTCCAGAAAATGTACTCAACTCAAAAAAATCACTATTAATGCTATCAACTATATATATATACACATTCAATCACTTATATTCTTCATCAAAACACACATTTACAACACAACTGTACTCACAATTAGCCACACTTAATCCAAATGTTACTTAGCCTCTACTTCTTCATCCTCATTTTCTTCTCCCCCGCCGGAATTTCCCTGGCCCAGCTCCGGCCCGGCTTCTACCAATCCACCTGCCCGGATGCCGAGAACGTCGTGAGGCGGGTCGTCGGCGACGCCATCTCCGGCGACAAGGCATTCGCCGCGCGGCTGCTCCGTATGCATTTCCACGACTGCTTCGTCGAGGGCTGCGACGGCTCTATCCTCATCGACGGCGTCGACGGCTCCGGCGTCGAGAGGTTGGCTTTCGGCCACGAGGGCCTCGCCGGCTTCGAGATCATCGAGAAAGCCAAGTCGGAGCTCGAATCCGTCTGTCCCGCCGTCGTATCATGCGCCGACATCGTTGCCCTTGCAGCCAGGGACGCCATTGTGCAGGTATATATATACATACATGATACATTCATTCATTTTCAATGATTTTGATTTGAATGTTGTTTTCTGATTTTCAGAGTAATGGGCCGTCGTACGAGGTGGAGTTGGGGCGGCGGGACGGAGTGGTGTCGCAGATGGCTCTGGCGGCTGACATGCCGGACGTGGAAGATTCGATTCAGGTGATCAGGGAGAAATTCCGGCGGAAAGGGCTTAACGATAAGGATCTGGTTGTACTTAGTGGTAATTAATCATATATCATTCATCTCCCTTCATTTTCTCTCTCTTTGATCAATACATGCAACGCATGTGCTAGTCTTAGTTGGTAGGCATCACAAGGTGTGATGAAAAAAGAGATGAAAAAATTGCTCAATTTATTTTCCTAATTCATTAAATTCACACAATTGATTTTATTTTTTGGAACTTCAATGGGTTGGTGCTAGTCTTTGTTGAAAATGATGTTTTTCAAAAGAATAACTACACACTTAATCGGTATTAGGGATGTAAATAAATCGAGCTGATCTAATATATATAATTACTATTTGTGTATAATAATTGAGGATATATAAAATGGTGTGTTTAGGTTATAAAGGGTATTTTTCCAAATTATGGGTGGGGGTTGGGCATGTATATATATATATATATTTTTGAAGGTACTACTATTTTTGTGTTGTTGGATGGGTGTAAATGAGTCATGTATATATCTGCATTTTCCTTCTGAAAAATGGCAATCTAAGAACTCATTTATTATAAAACGTGTGATCACCAGTTTTGTGGCCCGCTCGGCCAAAACCATAATAAATTGATCCGTGAATCGTCAACGGTCATCTTAAAAGAAAGCAGAATTGTTTTTGAATAATTGTATATATTAATTGGCGGCTTTGTAACAACTAACAAGTAATTTTTTATTTATGAAAATATATTGTTTTTGTTTTACGAATGTTTGTGAAATGAATGCAGCGGCCCACACGATTGGAACCACGGCATGTTTCTTCATGAATAAGAGGCTCTACGAATTTTCCGGCGGCGGCGGTTCCGATCCGTCCATAAGCCCTGAGATTCTGCCGGACCTGCAGAAAACGTGCCCTAAAGGCGGCAATGTTAATGTGCGGCTTCCGATAGACCGCGGCAGCGAGAATGTTTTCGACAACAGCATTCTGGCCAACATCAGAAGCGGCGAGGCGGTTCTGCGGTCCGACGCGCAGCTCTACGCCGACCCGAGCACGAGAGCGATGGTGGATTCCTACTTCGGCTTGCTGGCGCCGGTGTTTGGGCCGTCGTTCGAGGAGGACTTTGCGGCGGCGATGGTGAAGATGGGCAGGATCGGCGTCAAGACGGGGTCTCAGGGCACCATCCGGCGAGTTTGTGGAACCTTCAAATGATACAAACGATATATTGTACAGAGTGATGGAAAAAATATTGATACCAATGAAATAAAGTTTAATTATGGTGTTTCTTTGATAGTTTGATGGCAACAATACTTTAGTAAACTTGTGGATAACCACAAATCATGAATTCTTTCAAAAATGTTCATTAAACTTACAATTTTTATAAAAGTACCACTCTCACACCTTTTATAAGTTAAAACAATTAAGCTTGATACTATGAAATAAACCTAAACCTAAATTCTTATCTACAATTCAAATTTTAACTGAAATTTAACTCATTTGACTTAAGTGTTAGTATGCAAATTTTGAATTCGATCAGAGTTAAGCTGAAATAATATCACGGATCCTATCATTTTCATTTTTAAAAAACCATTTAGTATCAATCTTGTCATAATTAAGAAGGATAAATTTTTTTTTTACCAATCACTTGGATTGACTGTGGAGTAATGAATAGGTCAATGACCTTGAAATCCAAATCCAACTCAGTAATTTTTTTTGGGTCACATAATCTTAATTTTAAACGACCTAATACCCAAACTTGTTAGAAATGTAAAGAATTGAATGGTAGCCAAAGGGTTTGGGGTGGCAAATGCTCTTTTTTTTAGGTCAATTTATATTGATGTAATTGTAGTGTTGATATTTATTGTTGGAGATAGAGAGGATATAGAAATTTTCGGCATAATGGTTTCTTTCCTCTTTTACACGATTCCTTAATTTTTTTAAAAATTTTTTAAAATTCGAGCCCAACGGAATAATTCATGTACGTTGAGTGAAAGTTCGGTTCTAATTTTTCTTCACTTCATCCGTGTTTGACCTGATATTGACTCATATATTTGGTGACCATGTTCGATTTAAGTCGAATATGCGAATATAGAGAAAACTATTTTCGGTGAATTCAATATTCAATCAACACTTACAAAACTTAGGATTCTAGTCACATTTAAAATAAATAAAAATCATCCAATCTTCGTTGTCAGGATTCTTTGTTTGCAAAAACCTAAAAAGCAGTTTTATTCTTCACAACTTGAGGTGTAATAATCTGAACTCGCAAACGACTCAGTTAAAATTTATTTTCAAGTTCGATTTGATCCCGTTTGACTCAACCTCGTTTATATACAAGTTCAAACTCAAACTTATTTTTAGATAAGCTCGTCGAGCATATAAAATATAATTTATATACAATTCTTTTTTTGGCATTTTTTAATTGTCTATTAAATGAAAGTACCCACGCGACATCTTTAAAAAAAATAATTAGATGTAAGACTTTATTCTCTATCAACCAAGGGAGATCTTCACCGCATAAGTAAACCCTAAACCACAAATTCTTATGACTGTGAGTTGTTCTCCAACCAACCTGTCATAAATTTGAACAAAACAAATACGGAAAAGTTGAGGTTGGGAAGGGTGTAGCATCAGCAACGTTGGTGATGAGAAGATTGTGAGCTCGGACCTTCCCGCTGTGTTTGATGGATCACCGGCGGAAGGTTAGATTCAATTTTAGCTTAGCTTGAATTCAAATTGATTTATAAAAATTTGTGTTGTTTGAATGGTTATCATTGAATCGATCAACAATGGTGTTGTCCCTATTGTAATTACCATTTCATAGAAATATATATATATATATATGTGGTAATTTATTTTTATATATATGAATAAGTATAGGACTTTATAGAAATAAATTTATAATAAACCAGTTCGAGCTCGATTCTGATCCACCTCATAAGTAGAGTTCAGTATAATAAACTAGTTCGAGCTCGATTATGATCCACCTCACGAGTCTCTGTTCAAAATTTCTAAAAATCATACGAATCAAACTTGAGCTAAAATATCTCTCACAACTCGAGCTCGATCACAAGCCTAAGAAACTCAAATACGTATATATATATATATATATATATATATATATATATATATATATATTAATATATATGTTTGAGCTCCACTCGTATTCGAGACATCACCCAATAAACTATTCAAAATTTCTTTCTATAATTTTGAGATATCTAGACATTAGTCTCATTACAAACTTGAAAATGATCATTATGCTAATTTGAATCAGCAGCAGGATCTACACTTCGAATATTGCATCATATATCAATGCCCTACCGCCGGCAGTACATTATTTGTGAAATGTTTGTCGGATTTCATGGAATGAACTTTATTTGTGAAAATTTGAGATGTAAAATAAGGACACATGGCGTATTAATTTCCATTGAGCCCACCGATTTGGGTTCCTAAGATAATGGAGGATGTAAGGTGGCTGTACATAACCAGGAGCACCATGCAAATTATGCAAAACATTCACAAAGAATCAAAGAAGAAGAGCAGAAAAAAAAAATTAAAAAATCTTCCCCTGATTTTCTTCTCTTCTTCTTCCCCGCCAAAACCTTTCAGAAAAAAAAAATCAAGAACAAAAAGAGCCTTTGAGGTGGAATATTATCCATTTCCCGGCTCTTGTCTCTCTAACTGGTGCACATTCTTACATCAATCTATTCTTCTAGAAATGCATTTTTCATGCAGAATTTGACATCGATTTTCTGCATTTAATTTCAGGTTGGATTTTCAGTTTCGAACAGGCAAGCAAAATAGGTATGGCGGGGAGCAAGCTGAGGAAGGCGATCGGAGCGGTGAAAGACCAGACGAGCATAAGCCTGGCGAAAGTCGGCAGCAGCACGTGCCTGTCCGACCTGGAAGTGGCCATCGTGAAGGCCACGCGCCACGAGGAGTACCCCGCCGACGAGCGCTACATCCGGGAGATCATGAGCCTGACGTGCTACTCCCGCGCCTACGTCAGCGCCTGTGTCAGCTTCATCTCGCGCCGCCTCAGCAAGACCAGGAACTGGGTCGTCGCCCTCAAGACGCTCATGCTCGTCCAGCGCCTCCTCACCGACGGCGACGCCGCCTACGAGCAGGAGGTCTTCTTCGCCACTCGCCAGGGGACCCGCCTTCTCAACATGTCCGATTTTCGCGACGTGTCGAGGTCTGATTCGTGGGATTATTCGGCTTTCGTGAGAACCTATGCGATGTATCTTGATGAACAGCTCGAGCTGAGGATGCAGAACCGGAGAGGAAAGCGGCCAACGTTTGCGTTCGAGACCGACGAGGAGGAGACCGTCGGTCCGAGCAGCGCGATCGTTGTCCGAACCACTCCTGTCAGAGAAATGAAGAATGAGCGCATCTTTTCCAAGGCTCATCATCTTATGCAGCTTCTGGAGAGATTCTTAGCATGCCGCCCCACAGGTAATATTATATTACGTTGTTGCCTTGAAACCTTTTTCCAGAATCTTAACAGTTTCTGTGTATAACGTTGGGAACAGGTCTTGCTAAGAACAACAGGATTGTGATTGTGGCGATGTACCCAGTTGTGAAAGAAAGCTTCCAGTTATACTACGACATCACCGAGATCATGGGAGTTCTGATCGACCGGTTTATGGAGCTCGACGTGCCCGATTCCTTAAAAGTTTTCGACTTCTTCTGTCGCATCTCAAAGCAGTACGACGAGCTCGATGCGTTCTATGCGTGGTGCAAGGTTGTCGGAATCTGCCGTGCTGCCGATTTCCCCGACGTCGAGAAGGTTCCTCAGAAGAAGCTCGACGTCATGGACGAGTTCATCAGAGAGAAATCGATCATGGCGCAAAACCGCGAGAGGAAAGCCGAGCCTGACCCGGAGCCTGAGCCGCAAGAACAAGCCGATGAGGATGAGCCGGAAGAAGAAGATATGAATGCTATCAAGGCCTTACCAGCGCCTCCGTTAGACCTGTTCGAAGCCCGGCTTCAGGAAGAGCCGAAGGAAGAGGAAGCCGAGCCGAAAGGGCAAGACGTCGGAGATTTGTTGAACTTGGGTGAAGATGCTCCGACAAAAGAACAACACGGAGATCAGTTAGCCCTAGCTTTGTTCGACGGCAGCCTGTCAAATGCTCCGGTCACGACTGGTACATCGGCTTGGGAGGCGTTTAACGACACCACCGGCGATTGGGAGTCGTCGCTGGTGCAAACCGCCAGCCATTTGTCTAACCAGCAGGCGTCTCTTCCCAACGGTTTCAGCACTCTGATGTTGGACGGCATGTACCAGCAGGGGACGGTGCAGCAGGCGGTTGCTGCATCTGGTGTCACGGCTACCGGGAGTGCGAGCAGTGTGGCGCTCGGTTCAGCCGGAAGGCCAGCAATGCTGGCACTTCCGGCACCTCCTGGCGCGGAGGGGGCTCCTCTACCGGGTTCCGACCCCTTTGCCGCCTCTGTTTCTGTAGCGCCGCCTTCTTACGTGCAGATGTCCGAGCTCGAGAAGAAGCAGAGATTTCTAGTACAAGAGCAGATGATGTGGCAGCAGTATACAAGAAATGGGATGCAAGGGGAAGGGGGGTTATCAAAGGCACAATCATATGCTCATCCACAGAACATGGGAAGTTACCCACGTACTTATTGAGGTTCTTGTAATGGCACGAGTAGGAACTAGATGCATTCATAAGCATAATCACCAAGAAAATGAATTTTTACACTTATGAAATTAGAAGAATTTTTTTGTCATTGATTACCAAATTTAGTGAAAATCAGAATAATACATCAGGGGAAGTATTGTTGTTGCATCAAAAGCTACTACATACATTAGAAAGAACCTAAAAGTTACAGAGCTTTTCCAACCTCTAAGGATCAACTCGGACTCGGAGCATCTATTCTATTATGATACATCTTTCGATACTAGGCACTCCGATGTCAGAAGACTTACTAATGGATTCTCCAAGCTGCGATCCAACAGTAACTAAAGTCTCGAGGGATCTTGAGCTATTTTCCAACAGGTCTTCATCTACCTTTATCTTGTCCTGTATTGTACATGATGATTTTAACTATGCAAATTATAGAATCTGATGTACACAAATAAGAAGGTGCCAAAGAAGAAGGTGCCAACCTTTTCAAATACGCAAATAACCGTACTTCCACCAAATGAGAAATAGCCAAGCTGCAAGAATGGGAAAAATAGATCAGAATGCTAACCATTGACTAAACAAAGCAATTTACTCAGCGAAAAAGACATGTATGAACCTCGTCTCCTTTTTTGACGTAATCACCAGGCTGCTTTGTAAAAGTAATGCTGCCAACCATAGTCGCACCAATTGCAACAAACGCCACCTGCAATCACAGAAATCATGTATTCACTGTTGCAAGAGGAAGAACAGGGGCAATGTGGAAGTAGAGTTTTAATTTGATGAGGATAGCATTTTTTTTTCCGAGATAAATAAATGAACTTTTACTAAAAGACTATGGGAAAGCTATTTTCTTCTCATGCAAGGGACTTCAAAACTGAAACTGGTATCTGCAACCAACCTTCCCAAATTCTGCTGTCGAAATGATACACACAGTGCGCTTATTCTCCGTGAAAACATTACAGTACTTACTGTTCACAGCAATGGGGTTTACCTTCAAGGGAAATTACCATATGAAGATCAAAAGCAAGAAAAAAAATACATATAGAAACTTGCAGTTCTGAGCACATCTTAAACTACCGTGTATAAGCATCCAGGAATGTCTATAAACTTTTCAATTGTTCCAGAAACTGGAGAGTGGAAACGATGATAGTCCTGCAATTATTGAAGATGATTTTTCAAAAACAAAGGAGAATAAAGTTTAAGGAGGACCCCAAGGAATGAAACTGAATGGAGCAGCATACCTGTGGCGCCAACCGAAATATCACTAGACTTCCGTCAATGAACGCACGAGAAGAAGCTTCACTTCCCAAAAGGCCTTGTACAGAAAATTTTCTACCCTATAGTCAGACGAATACGAAATTAGTCAGGTTTAAAGTAAGCAGAATAAAGAATAAAATTACAAATTTTCAAAACCATGTTTTCACATACAAGATACAGTCTGTTTTATTGGAGAATCATATGTACCTTTATCCAAAATCTTAGACTGTCATCAGCAGTCTTGAATGCCATCAGACGGCAATCAGCAGCACACACAGCAATATCGTCACGTTCAATGTGGGCTATTGGCCTTGCACCAGGTTTCAATTCTCGTATGAAAAAATCATTAAAAGTCTGCAAAAAAAAAAAAAAAAACTATTATGGAGTGCCTCTCAGCATAGGATAGAAAAGATGAAGGTTTAGTGCAGTAAGAAACAAGTGGCTTTTGTTCACTTTCTAGAGTAGAAAATAGTCTTCAACATGGATGCTATGAGATTCTAGGAAGGACAGGTGAATATTTTACATACCTCAGAATTCAGTAAAATACATGTAACTTATAATTGAGTAATTTTCAGGGATTTTTGTACCAATCTTAACCTCAAATCTTTACTTATCTGAAACAGTTTTTTACCTTAAAATGATCCAATGGGTATTTGGCTTCTTCCATATCAATCTGATCCTGTTACAAGAAAATCAGAAACATCAAGAACAAAACAACAGAAGAAAAAAGAAAGAATTTTCTGCAAAGATGCTTTTCCCCCCAGACAAATTATTTAAAAATTTTACAGAAGCCAACAAATATTCCATGTTTAGGGTTTAGAGATCCATTATTTTTCTTCAAAAAAAAAATCCATTATTTTGATATTTTATCCACAAAATTGTGAAGGGCAAAAGTACCATAATTTCTTATTTCTTTTATTGCATTACACATCATGAGACAACAAAACTCTTTTGGACTAATCTCTAACAAGCATTCCATAAAATAGCATATACCTAAACAGTGATAGCAAAGTCAATATACCTTTATGTTGTATACCGCTCAATTTTTTATAAGCAATTTTGTTTGAAAATGCAGAGAGTACCCAAGCAGACAGGTACGTAACATGATGTTGAGCTCTATGACGGAAACAGTTATTAACAACAAAAAGAAAGTCACCGTGGAAATTGATAAATTACATAGGCCCCATACAAATAATTGTACATGTTAATTGATGAAAGGATGGTTAAATGAAATATCCCTACATCAGACATAATTCAAGACTAGTCCAAAACTATGCATGAAAGACAAAGCTGTAAAAAATATGCACATATCAGAAAGGGTGACGTGCCTTGAAAAACTCCAGGAACTTTGGAATGTCTTTAACAGATTCAGGGGAACCCATTTTCTTGCCCTGCTTTTCTGAAAGGCTCTGTAAGATCTCTTTTGCTCCTAAATTCAGACTTAAATGTTACTGGCATTATCCAGAAGTCAATATTGTTTTTGGTTATCAAAAAAAAGAACATCAATTGATAAAGATTTCTTTGTTCACTTTGATAAAACTACAGAAGTAGAATTATCTGATCCGATTATCAAAGTTTTTTGTTTGAAGGATATATGTGAGCAATATAAATGACATATCCACTCAAATATGCATCTTGAATTAGCTCCAGTTCTATAATAACATTGTCAAAGCAGTACCTTGGTCCATGATGCCGAGCCCAATTTTTGACTGATAGATAGCTCTCATTGACAAAACAATCTTGCTATTAATCAACTCCTCAACTAACCTCTTCTTCCTTCGGTCAAACACCTAAGAAATTATCTAGTCATTCTTAGCAGAAAAGTATAAAATATATATACTTGGTGAGGGGAGTGAAGAACCCATATGCCTCTCCAAGTTACACTAGTCTAATTCAAATGAGTAGACTCATGCAACCATAGAGAAATGCAGCAAAGTCAGTAAGTACATATCAATCAGTGATCAAGATTAAAAAAAGTACCAAAATATGTGACGCACTCTTCCCAGACCTCAGACCAATGTCATAAGATGAGAAATGAGCCCATTCAGATAGGTTTAACATCCACCTGTGAGAATTAGATTATTTAGAGCTCACAATTTAGATTTCTTTCATCGTCAAAGTAATAGCAGACTGTGCGATCATCTTTTTTTCATACCCATTAGCAGCCTGCTTATCAGTCAAAAATCCTCCAGTCATAACCTGATTCCCAGTTCCTTCATCAAAACAAAGTGTCAAGTGGACCATTATGTTTAGTTTATCTGAAACGTCAAGAACCTCGCTACAAACAGGGCAGCAATTGATCAGCGTCGCTCTGTAAAATGAGAAACAGAAAAGCGTGATTTGTACAGACAACCCAATGTCCAGAAATAAGACATGAATTAAAAAATCCTAATCACGGATGGTATTATGAGCCAGCAAATGTTTGAAAGATAGCAAGAAAAAAAAGTATACATTAAGTATCAAAATTAAAGTCAATTGACAGACAAGAAATACCACCAATCAACTCAGAACCTATTCATCTAGTACATAGATAAATAGCACACCAACAATTACAGAATGTAAGGAAATGTGAGGTTGTCCCTTTACCATTGGAATAGATAGATGCAGGAGATAATGGCAGAGTTGCACAACCAAAATAGACAATATGTGCCTCTTTGTAATTAAATCAGAACAGATTTTTACAAATGAGTGAGAAATTGAGCAAGATGACTTCAAGCTTAATGACTACATTGACTAGTATCCTCCTATCTTGTAAAACACGTAATTCCTTACAAGATAATGTTCTTTGATTAATTTATACAGTTTCTATTGAGAATTCAGTTATACGGTCAAGGAATACAATCAAAGGAAACCCACCATCAAATACCATGCATATTTAACATGTTGAATATCTTAAATCCGTATTACGATCAAAGATGGTAGGCATCATTTTATGCATATTGCCGAAGCAAAGAATAGAAGTGAAAACTTGTGCGTTCTTACTTTTCTTGCTGGAGAGCTAGAAGAACGGCTAATTCATCTATGCTGACAGCGCCATCGCCATTTTTATCAGCTTCTGTGAAAAGCTCCTTTTTCTATTACAAAAGGCAACTGGATCGATTAGATAACAATGTCATCAAATCAAACTATGACAAATTCTAAGGCAAAGCCCTTTCCTTTTATAGTTTTCTTTTTTTTCGTGCATCAACAATTACTTATGAAATAGTAACAATAATAGTATTGATAAAGTAAATAACAATAACGGCCACAGAGATTTGATGAGCATTGCCCAACTTTTTCTTCAAGTTTGGGTTTTTGCTAAGGTCTTCCTCAAACTTAAATTCATTAAACACACACACAATTGTATACACTTATGTTTTTTATCTTCAAATAGTTGCAAAACTACAACACACCAGGTAGCAGAAAATATAACATTACAAAAAATAAGGAAACTTTGATAATGGATCAGAAATTGCATACCTTATCTGCAGCCAATTGGTTACCAAAAGCATCAATGAGGGTGGAGAACTCATCGAAAGAAAGCATTCCGTCTTGATTGAAATCCTGCAAAGCATAACTTAAGCGTTTAAGGAATAATAAGAGTGGTGTGCTTACAATTGTTAGCGTTCTCACTCGGTAGTTTGAAGAGTAGTTGGATCCTTCTTGTCTCAAATCAAACAAAATATGTAGTTAAAAACAATCACTATATCTTCCCTAGTTAGAAATGAAATGCCAATTGTTCTTACTGCATGATATACCATATTGCATCGGTCTAGGATTCTTACAACCTTCAAGACACTGAACTATCCCTATAGGCCACATATGAAACTATTTAAATCCATATCTACAAAAACACTAACAAATATCTGCATTCTCATCTAAGAATGATCAATGTTAACCTATCAGGGCCTTTCATTCTGAAGAATTGAAGAAAAAGATAATAGAAACCAAGCATATAATGATCAGACAAGCATAAAGATAGGAAAAGGATTAACATACCACAGCAGACAATATCCTCCTGGCAAAACTTTTTTCTGTTTCCATAGGATCCTATTATTAGGTAAAAAGATATCAAGCCATCAGAAGTGCACGACTTACTGCAACAAAATAACAACAAAAAAATCTTTAGAACTGGAGCACCTCAATGGAGCATGAAATAGTCACAGTTCCAACAACTATATCTTTTGACGCTGGATCAAACAAGTCAAGTGTCTTAGAATCGGAATCTGTTTCCTGCACAAAACAATTTTAGATCAACTAAAGCCTAAAGGTTTGTAATTAATCAGCAAAAAGCGGAGATGACTGCTTCTCTACTATGACACATATAGACCAGGTGCCTAGAAAATCAATGATCTAAGATAAATGTTAAATTCATGACTTCATCTCCAACATCAAAGAATACAACAGTCAACTAACAGAAAAACATGTAGGGGACATATTAAAACCCCGAGCCATCACCTCAAATATTGAGAAAATTATGAGAAGGACCTGGTAATGGTGAAAATGAATGAATGTACACAGATAAAGTAAAGACTTAGCATCATTGAATAAACTAATGCCAGTACTTGTATGCAATATATCTACAAATCAAAGTTAGGAAGCTAAAAGGACGAATACAAAATCTAGTACATGTGTAGTTACAATAAATCCAGCTGGAGAACATATACAATATCTACCACTTGAACAAAAATTAATCCTTCAAAGTGCATTTTCATATTTGCAAACAAAGGTTCCCCTTACCTGTGCAAGGTATTCCAGCAGATCGACCTCACAGTACCCAACAAGGCTGTTCTTGGACAGCCTGTTTGTCTGTGGAAACAAAAGTCAGTGACACAAGCTAGAGGGAATAGTTTGTCAACACATTTAAAAAACACTAGTCCAACACCATACTACAGACCTCAAACAAAGAGATTCTCGCAATGTGTGCCCCATTCTTCTCCAAAAGAAGCTTCTTTCCAGAATTCCAACAAGGCTTATCAGACCTGCAGAACCAAAAACCACAGTATCACACACACAGTCACAGTAGGCATATCGAAACCGACAAGTACAGTATATTAGCACAGCACACTACTCAACTGATCAGAAACGCAGGTTTTAAACGTCTGCTCGCCGAATGTGACACACGCCAGCCACTTGTCCTTGAACTTCATCTCCGCGCCGATAACGCGGAGGAGGGCTATCCCGGCAAAGCTGCCCTCTTTAAGGAGTCTGGACTGGTTTGGCGAGTTGCGACGGCGGCGGCGGTGGAAATGGGGTCTGTGCAGGTGCAGCTTCTCCTTGAGCCTCTGAGCACGAGACGGCTGGGAGGAATCGGAAGGCTTGGCATCGTCGGAGCCGGAGGAGCCGGTAGTTGCCGCCTTGGAGCTTTCCTGTCCCATTTGACGCCCGAATTGGAACGGATTGGAGAAGAAGAAGAAGAAGAAGGAAGAATCAAAGAAAAACGTATGGAGTGGAAGAGGAAAGGGTCCGAATTTGAATTGAATATTCAATCAAAGCGTTTTGACAAGTGGAAGAAAACTACGAATGTTTCTGAGAGTGGTTGGATTTTTGCTCTTTTTAAAAAGGAATTGTGATTTACGTCAGTTTAAGGTCTTGCAGAGTGTGTCAGATCAGTTCATCAGTCCATGGACTCACACGGTCATGAAGAAAATAGTTCTTAAAATCTACATTTCTATGGAAATTTCAAAATATGTATATCAATATTAAAAATGACAAAAAGTAATGTGACTACATCACACATGTGTTGTGAATCTATATTTTACAAAAATTTCAAAATATTAATTCATATGAATGATAAAAATAATATAAAACAATTTGACTACGTCACTTGTTATATTTTATGAAAATCTTAAAACATTAATTTTTGTGAACGATAAAAATAACATAAAGTGATGTGACTATGTGTTGTAAATTACTTCAAAATTATTGAAGAAAGCAACATGGTGGTTTCGCAAAAGACATGTAATTTGAAATGAATAAGTTGAAGTAGGTATATAATCAATATCAAACATCGAATGAACATCAATAATACATATCTTGACGAGATGAGAAGGTGGTTAGGAAAAAGAGTGGGAAAAGATTGAAATTTTGCTTGACTAGTTTATTGTCTTTGATGATTCAAAATGTGAATTTTTAATTTTAGTTGAATTTTTAATTTTAGTTGAATTTTTGAACTTGAAATTTTAGATTGAGCTTGTGAACCAAAAAGATGAAGAGAACTTAGATTCAATCGATGGTTGATGAAGAATTAAGATTTTCGAAGATTAAGAATTAAAAGGGTATTTTGATATTTTGAAAATGTATTAGTTTTGTGTGACTATGTATTAGTCTAAGGGTACACAAGTAATTTCAAAAAATTTAGTGGTAAAAGTAAAAACTAACTAAAGAATTCAGGGTATGCGGATATTTTGCTCAAACTGAAAACAAGTCCTTCGTCCAAGCTGAGAGTTAGAAGCGGTCAATCAATTTCCGGCGGGCAGTCCCCGCATGGCTCTCTCTAAAACCCCACCCCTTGTATCATCTCTCTTCCGCAAAACCCCACAATTCTTCCGCCACCGCACCTTCCAAATCCTCCACCACTATTCCGCCTCTCGTTTTCCGGCCGAATGCATCATGAAAAGGGCCTCCGGTTTCTGCACCGCCGCAGCCATCCGCCCCGACACCTCTCCCCATAAACCCCGCAAATTCAAGAAATCCCAGCCGATGCGGCCGGAGGTCCTCCTGCGCACAAAGCTCAACCAGTGCTCCAAACGTGGCGACTTAGGCGAGGCCATTCACTTATACAACGAGGCCAGGGCGAATGGCATTCCAATCGATCTCCACAAGTACAATGTTCTGCTGTACCTATGCACTGCCAGAAGCAATGGCGGCGAGGGGAGTAATCTAGACATCGGTTTGCAGAAGGGTTTTCAAATTTTCGAGCAGATGACTGCAGACGGTGTTGCTCCCAGCGAGGCCACGTTTACTAGTGCTGCTAGATTGGCGTCGGCGAAGAAAGACCCGGAAATGGCGTTTGATTTGGTGAAGAAGATGAAGGAATGTGGGATTGCTCCCAAGCTGAGGTCCTATGGGCCTGCATTGTTCGGGTTCTGCGAGAAGATGATGACTGATGAGGCTTTTCGAGTTGATGCTCATATGGTCGAGAATGGTGTTGCAGCAGAGGAGGATGAGATTCGGGCCCTTCTGAAGCTCGGTTCAGAGGCGAAGCTAGGGGAGAAAGTGTATGAGATGATGCACAAGATGAGGATGAATGTGAGGCAGGTTACTGAGCAGACTGCAAGTGTTGTGGAGGAGTGGTTTTTGTCTGAGAGCGCTGCGGCGGTTGGGAGGGAGAGTTGGGATGTGGGGAAGGTGGCAGAAGCGGTGGTGAAGGGAGGTGGTGGGTGGCACGGGCAAGGGTGGTTGGGAAAAGGGAAATGGAGGGTGGCTAGGACTGAGATTAGGGAGGATGGGGTGTGTGGTTCTTGCAGGGAGAAGCTTGTGTCTATTGACATTGAACCGAAGGAGACTGAGAGTTTCGCTACCTCTGTGGCGAATCTTGCTTGTCAGAAAGAAGTAAAGTTGGATTTTGTGAACTTTCAGGTATCAGTTCTATTACATTGTCTGTTTTTGTGATTTATTTGGCATTTTAATCAAAAATAATACAGGTTGTACTTGATTTCTAACACGAGTGTTTATGATACTTCTACTATAGTCTTTATTGTCCTTGACACTACGGAAATTCTTATGGTTATTGTGACTTAGAAAATCTTGATTGTAGGTTTTTAGTGACTTAGAAAATCTTGATTGTATGTTTTTAGTGACTTAGAAAATCTTGATTGTATGTTTTTAGTGACTTAGAATCATTACATGATTGTCTGTGTAGACATAGAATGAACAGTGAACACTAAACCTTTAGATGTTTTCCAAGTTAGCTTCTTTTGACATTAGAAAGTCATTACCTAGCAGTGTGAGTTGAATACATCTGCAACGAAGTTTGGATTACTAACATAGAATGTGATCATATAGGAATGGCTTGAAAAGAATGGCCCATTTGATGCAGTAGTAGATGGAGCAAATATAGGCCTCTGGAATCAAGCAAAGAATTTTAATTTTGCACAGGTAATATCACTTCTCCTATCCAATCATGGCCCTATTTCTGTCATTCTGTGAGAGACATTTGCAGTTGAATTATATGAGTTCAGCTGAAAGTTTTTTTTTTGTTCGTAGTGTTTTAGTTCTAATTCTTTTTGTGGTGTGTAGCTAAGGTATGTTGTGGATCAACTACGTAAAATGAGCAAATCAAATAGATTGCCGCTAGTAATATTGCACAGAAACCGGGTCTTCAATGGTCCGGCTCTATATCCAAAAAACAAGAGTTTGTTAGATAGTTGGAAGAATGCCGGTGCATTGTATGCTACTCCTTCAGGTTCAAACGATGATTGGTATTGGTTATATGCTGCCGTTAGTTCCAAATGTTTGCTGGTGACAAATGATGAGATGAGAGACCATATATTCCAACTGTTGGGGACAAGCTTTTTCCCTAGATGGAAGGAAAAACATCAGGTATCGTTTTCCTTTTTCCCTAATTCGCTAAACCGTTTAAAGTGGCAGGATTAAACACATGGAGATTTTCTTAACGACATTTCCTGTGGTGATTGGCTCAGGTCCGGTGGGATGCTGGACCGGCAGGGTCCTCACTTCGGATGCCTCCTAAGTACTCTTTAGTTATCCAGGTACATTACAAGTACATTAGCTATCTCTTGCTTCTCTTGATTGAACTCAAATTCCAGGATTTCTTCGCAGAGTTTAAGTTTTTTGGTTTGGTGATGACAGGAATCAGAAGAAGGGAGTTGGCATGTACCAATTGATACTGGAGATGACCTGGAAACCCCAAGAAAATGGGTTTGTGCCACAAGGGCTAACAAGGACCTTCATTCTCATCCGGTTTCTTGAATCATTTTGTCAAACATCTAGAATAGGCCATAGATTATGTAATTTTAAGGTTTCATACTTCAGAGTTCAGGTTGCAATTTTGTATATGCAGTCCCAATCATCTGTTTCCTTGCCTCTTTCATAAGGCCTACTAATAATCTAAATAAATAGTACTTATGTAAATTACTAAATTGTGTACTACAGGAATTAGCAATTGCTTGTTTGGAACTTATTATATTATGTTTTATTAATTTGAAATTGGAAGATTTTGTATAAATTTTCTCCAACTCATTTGAAATTGGAAAAACTTATTGAATTTTAAAATAACTTATTCCAACTTAAAAATGATACCTTTTTGTATTTTTTCGTCATATTTAAACACCTAGTTTCACCTAAAAGGCTAAAACCATACAATAAAATTAGCCAATTGAGATCGAGGTACCAAAACCAAACCTAAAACCTCAAATATATGTAAAACTAAAACCCCAAATTCTGAAAAAAGAAAACAGAAGCTTTATATTCAGTTGACAAACTGCACTGCGTGGTTTTTTCTTGCCCACCAACTGATCGACATAATTCCTCACCGGCTGAAATGCTGAGAATCACCGGCCGGAAATACTGACGCAGCTAAATGGACAATAACTTGTTCGCCACCCACGCCGCAGCTGCTGCCGGCTCCGTCGCATTGGGCACTGCTCTCACTTACCCGCTCGATACTCTCAAATCCGTAGTGCAGGTTCGAGCTCGATATTCTTTTGCGTTTCTGTAATTATGAAATGTTGATATTTGAACTATACGCTATGAGGAATCCACCAAAAACAATCGCCTTTCTATATATCAAAGGATCAAAGTTTGTAACTTTAATATTTTTGATAAATTGAATGAGATTTATTTTTGGGTTTTTGAATTTGGTTGAGTAATATTCAGGTTGGATCAAGTCCAAGTAAGCATTTAACTCCCGGTCAGGTTCTCCAGAGGATTGACAAATTTTCAGGGATTTCAGGTAATATCTTCATTCTTGTCAAAGAAGGATTGCCTTTTTTGAACCATTCATTCATTTTTTTATTTTTTTTGGTTCCCAATGTAGGCCTCTACAGAGGTATAGGTTGGTTGGTGCCTGGAAGATTGTTAGGTCTTGGAGCTCGATTTGGCGTTTATGAAATATTGACTGCATTCAATAAAGGTACACCATTTGTTTTCCATTAGCTTAATAACTAGCTTGAAAACTACACCCATGCTAATTTATTGATTAAAAATCGTAGTACTTCTGGTACTAAGTCCAAAAGAGTTTAGTATAATTGTGTTTGGTTGACTGCCTGCATGACTTTCAGTTTTGAAATTAGCCTGGACATGTAAGATTTGGAATTTATCCTCTTTATGAAGGGGTGATGAATTCTGACTTTTATTATTAATAATTATCTCCATCAAGGGCTTCATGTATTGGAAATGTGCTAGATTCTTGACATGGTGATGAGGGGGTTGATAAGGAAAACTTCCTTTGAATTTATAGTTAGATAGGTGGAATTTAATTCTGCCATGAAGAGTTAGTGTAATGACTTGAGTGGGGTAAATTGGTGGTCTAGAAGGTTATCTAATTTTTTGTATAAATCAGGCAAGGTTATCTAATTTGGTCCTTTGTGGAGATTAGAACTAGGAGTGGTTAGGTATCGATGGAGTAATATGATTCTCTTGTATCTTCTTCAGATGGCAGGGTTGACAATGATGTTTTCATCTCTGAGGCTTTATTAGCTGGAATGGCTGCGGGTGCTTTGGAATCACTCGTGACCTCTCCTTTTGAAATTATGAAACTCCGTGCCCAGGTGGCTGCAGCTTCTCGAACATTGAAGTCGACACCAGCCGTAGAGAGGAATGTTGTTTCTCCTTTGTTTGCAAGATTATTAAGAGGATATTCTCCAGACATAAGGGCAATGACCAATACTGTGAATCTTATATCTACCCTGCCAATTAAGCATCAGAATATGATGGCAAATATTCGAGAATATCCTTGGATGATGACAGGTACTGGAAAAGCACCATCGGTCATTGATGTTAGAACCTTAAGCCAAATAATTTCTTTGGAAGGGATAGGTGCATATTGGAGAGGAGTTAGATCTGGCTTATTGAGAGACTCAGTTTTTGGTGGTGTGTTTTTTGCTAGCTGGCAATTTCTTCATAAAGCAATGCTTGATTGGAAGGCTGTTGGGATGAATCCTCCACCAAGGTAATTAGTTCCTACCTATTTCATTGAAAAAAATGCTGATTTAATTGTATTTTAGCTTTGTATTACTCATGCAGAACTGTTGCATATGCTGAAATATGTTTTCCTTGCTCATTGAGGTTCTAATACTACCTGGCTACTTTAAGTTGTTAAACATAAATTTTTTACAAGGAGTTTTTTAACTAACTGGCCCGTACTATATTTGACTCCTTCAACAAGAGATTTTAATGCTGTAACACAAGCTTTACCTTCTTTTTCTTCACCCTGCATCATAGGTTTTCTGAATTTTTCTTTGGATATTCTTAACTGTAATACATGATTAAATTCATTCCTAAATTACATGTATTTGAGAAAATCAAGACTAGTCTGTTTTACTTGCTGTTTCTCAATGTTGGTTCACACACTACATATGACTTCAGGTCACTTATAGGAAATGGTGCAATTGGAAAATGACTAGGTCAGTAAACCCTAACATCTAGTATTGTTTTGGATAATGGAGGCCTGTCGAACTGTCCCAAGTTTGAGAACAAATGTAACTCTTAAAGTTGAATATGGCAACACTTATTGCTACTTCAAGTTGCATGTCAAATAATGCTACTACATGAAATCCATGTCCGTGTATTCTTTGCATTTGTAGAGTGTATAGTCTTATGTAACTATGTTAGTGTAAGGGAATTATCATCTTTCTTTGCACACGTGGGTCCATATTCTTCTTCTATCACGGTTTTCTCTGCTGATAATATTTTAGTTGTCCTCTTCAGATCAGATGATGAAATAGGTCCTCTATCTCCTTTAGCTGTCAGTCTTGCTGCTGGGTTTTCTGGTTCTATTGCTGCTGTGGCCTCCCATTCATTTGACACAGCCAAAAGTCGATCACAATGTATCGTGATTCCAAAGGTAAACTGTCTGGAGCCATTTTCATGTCTGGGGTCATTTATGCATTTTCTAATTGCTGATGCTATGTCTGATCTTTGTTATGCTGATTACTTCATGATACTGTATACCATATCTTTGGGTTCCTTAAAGTAGTGACTTGGATATTTTGCAGTAGCGAGGTATTACATATCTCAAGTATTCGATGCTAGAAAAGTAATAACTTGTAAAATCAATTTTACTGTTGTTATCCACCAATATTTTCTTCCAAGTGAAATGTTTTGATTAGGTCATTGAGCTGAAACCCATTATTGTCTAATTGAGACTTTTCGGGGTAGGAGGGAAGTTAATTTGGTCTTTTTGTGCAGTATGTATCTTTGGAAAGGAAGCTTCTTAAATGGCCTCGACCCGGGAAGAGATTCGAGAGGCTTGCAGGGATCCACCCTGCTGACAGAAGTATTCTGTTCCGTGGCATTTGGTTGCGGATGGGTCGTTGTGGGATTGCATCATTTCTAGCCGTGGGAGGTTATTATTGGGCAGTTGATCACCTGGTACCCAATTAAAGCATTTCAATATTTCTGGGATTATACCACTGTTTTTGGCGAGTGTTGATCCCGACCATATACATTAGTAGTTTCTTTGGATCAATTCATATGGAGGCCGGGGTTTTGCCCGTTGTGCGGATAATTATGGTTAGTTTAGAGAAACACCAGACCACATAATCGAGTACTCCTCGAGTTCTACTTTAAACTTTCCGAGGAGATGAATCTGCACTTCTGCAGTCTCTTACATAGAAATGCATTGCACTAGAATAGCGTAATTAAGGGTGAAAAAGAATGATCCAATACACTAGAGAGTATTATATACCAAGAGGGGCCATCTCTTGGTTTGTGATCTTTGTCAATTGGCACTATAAGTGGTATCTCCACTTGACCTCACATTTTATCTGTTTTTGTCTCAATACTTTTTACCATCCAAAGGATTCAGCTTGTGTACGTTGACCTTTCATCATTATGAACTCATGTGAATGTGTTTTCTTTGGAAGTACTTGATCTCGATTTATCCCACACAGTGGTCGGCAGATCAATATTAGATAATACCGATCTACTACTGATCTACAGACGACTATGTAGGATACGTTTAGCCATGTAAACTTGTGTTTGTGGTGTCTTTATCGGTGGAAACTTGATAGAAAATCTTTATAAAAAAACACAAGTTGAGATAGGGCCATGAGAAAGAAGCATGTCTTGTGTGCAATCATAATATGATTTGGTCATTCCATTACAAGCAAAGTCTCAAAGCAAAACCATGAAAACTTACATATGATGTGTGAGTAGTTCGAACTTACCTTAGATTGGCAGTCTCTGTTTCTCTCTCTCTGGCATGTGCATCAGTTTTCTAAATGCAGTTTGCTTGTTTGTTTGTATGGGTGAGATGATTATTATGGTCAGTGCTTACTAGCTAATTAAGCAACGAAAATAGTTTTATTTGTGCATCTTAATTGACGTAAACTAATATAAATTTTGTTCAATAAGGCACCTTGAAACAAGCTACTACAACAGAACGTGATTATTGTTTTTACGGGTACATGTGTTCTAATCAAATGACTTGCAACCTGAGCAACGGAGAGAGCTCTTGTATGTCTTCCATACGGACAAAGTTACTTGCTCAAGAAGATACTATGCAATCTGTTCCTTCCTCCGATCTTCTACCATTGTCACACTTTTATGTTGATATATGTTTTTTAGGCTATTACACTTCTTTCTTATATGGTAAACAGAAAGATTGATTTTATTTGATTGCATATACTTTTTTACATATGTATAAACATCCGGTTCAGACAGTAAAATGGATGCAGACAGTAAAATGTCAGTGTTAAAAGAACAGACAGCAAATCCAATTGTACGAATTAAGGACAAAAAGAAAGGAATGTCAGAGAACAAAATCTTAAAAGCCACACCGCAGGTAAGGATAGCGGGCGTGTAGTTTGAACAACATAAAATTTAGACCATGCTAATCCTTAAAAACACTAAGATAATGATAAACATAGGACATTGATCATAGGTTGCATCTAGGAGTATTTTACTCTTTGGGGGAACATTTATGTATACGACTGTCGTCTAAGGTGTTGTTTATTTAAACTCACATTATATGTACGCGGGCAAGGATAATAACTTTCAAAATTGCCGGGTTCTTTACTTACTTAAAACTTACACAATATAGAATACAAAATGTTGGTTTCCTCAAGTTTTTGTTAAGTGCTGAAATGCTTTTGGATCGGAAACAATTTTAACTGTAACCTTTGAGTGTTTTCTTGTTGATCAAATTCTATGCGAAAACATAAAATCACTCTAGATTAAATTTGGTGGTCATTTTATCTCAATTGGCTAGTATTGCGTATCTGAAAAGACCAAACTTGAAACTGAGAAGATCAGCGCATAACAAGTAATGATCAGATGTGAAAGTGAGAAGATCAACAATATTACACTGAATGACCATGCTTAATATGTAAAAGATCAGATTTTGAAAGTGAGAAGATCAACACAAAATATGTAATGATCGAGTATGAAAATGAGAAGATCAACATTTGTCATCTGACCCAATTAGGACCGTCCTATATGAGACTCCCTTTCAAAATTTTGGGTATTTCAGTTTTAACCCTTTTACCCCGCTCCATCGCTTCAATTACAAATCTTTCTTTTTCACAAGTCGATACGTGAACTCAAAAATTCCAAGTAAAATACACCCAAACTCAAACACAATTCAACCCGATCCTTTATAAATTTGGCAGGATTCGATAATCCATTTTAACCTGAATTATATTGACCCTTCTCAACCTGAACTAGCCTCTACTATCTTCATGCGCCGGAGATAAATAGTTTATACACTGGGTAATGAATGGCGTTTGAGATTATAACGGATGCACATTTCTGCCCATGTTTTTGTGTCTGTAAATTAGTAGAATAATAATAATTACAAGAGGTGTTAAAAGTAGTTTGACAATGTTAGGCTTTCAAGCACCAAAGTTAAAAGTGTGCAATAAAGGAGTTAACCTCTAATGCAAGGAAAGAACCCAACTAAAATTGTCAAACACCCGTGTTAAGGTCAACTATTTTGTACATAAAGTTTGATACACACAATTAATGTTGTCTTCTTTTTACCTAGATAATTATCCCCACTTAATGGTCAAATTAAGCTCCATTATTAACCGAGAGAACCGCAAAAAATCATGCTTAATTGTGTTTATTTGTTTCCCCAAAGGTTAATTCCAATCAAAACAAAAGTACTGCCCTTTACAGAGAATCAAGACATGCCTTTTTACACTGTTGACTTTGACAAATTTCAATTTTCACACGTGTGGGGGATGGCTTGAAGCGTGGGAAGTGGGAGGCATGCTTGCGTCAGAAATGACGGGATGCTTAGGTACGCAGGCACCCATGGTTCCTTAGCTAAGTTACACAAGACAACTACCAAATACCCATCATTCTATGAGAAAGGCTAAAAAGGCCTCCAAAAATTATATACCAAAAGAGGATTTGGAAAGAAATGCTCAATTGCCTTCCCTCCCAACTAAAAGGGATCTCATTTGTATCACAAATGGCAGTGCTACTAGGGCTCCACACCTCCCTCCATCTTCATCTGGCAATTCTTCCATTATCTGTTCATATATATTCAGTTCAGTTCAGTTTGGCTGTTATTATATTATATTACAACTACGTTGATGAAGAATGTTAAAATTTTATTCCAGATTTTATGTTGCGACTAAGAGTACTGATAAAAATACTGCAATAACATTTAGATTGTTCGATGGGATTAAAGAGAAATCAAATGCATTTTGTATTCAAGGGTTTAAGTACTGTGGTATTTATATAAGAGAAAATCTCCGGTGAGACCTGTCCTTGTGGAGACCAAGGGCCAAAGGCATCCTACAAAACTATCAACATAAAAACGGGGGTTAAGATGTAATTACAAAAAACTCGGTGCCATTTCATAATTAAACAGAGCTCAGGGACCTGCTCTGCAAATTCAAGATCAAGCAGCATAAAATATCATGCAAAAACATAAAAGAATCAGGCAACATAAAAGATCATGCAAAGAATATAAAAACTCAGGCAAAACACAAACAAATAGCATTGGTCCTTCTGATTTACAAAAAGCTCAAGTGATAATTGAAAAAGATTTGAATTAAGGGCAAATAGCATTGGCCCTTCTGAATTTTCAGAAACAAATAGCATTGGTCCTTATGATTTTTCAGTTTTACAAAAAGCTCAAGTGATAATTGAAAAAGATCAAAGAAAAAATAGAAAAGATCAACCGTATTAAAAGTCATTAAGTGATAATTGATAAAACCTCAAGTGATAACTGAAAAAAATCTAAGAAAATATCAAAAAGATCAAAAGGCATTATAAGTTATCAAGTGATAACTGAAAAAGATCTAAGAAAAGATCAAACAGTACTATAAGTCATCAAGTATAACTAATAAAAAGCTCAAGTGATAACTGGAAAAAATCAAAGAAAGTATCAAAAAGATCAAACAGTATTAAAAGTCATCAACTAATAACCGATAAAAAGTTCAAGTGATAAATGAAAATTTTCAAAAAGATCAAAAGAGTATTAAAAGTCATCAACTGAAGACTAATAAAAAACTCAAGTGATAACTGAAAAAAATCAAGAAAATCAAACAGTTCAAAGATCAAAAGATCAAAGAAAATATCAATATGATCATTAAAAAGACAAATGAATTCCTAATAATATTTAAAATATTTGAAAGCCTAAAATATATCAATTACATCACTTGGCATCACAACCATTAAAAAAGTGAACAGAGAAGCAACACCTAGACTACTACTTTCCATCACGGCTTCCTTCTCCACAGCTAACACAACCAGGATATCAATTTCATCTATATTCCCAGGTTGAACGTGGGAGTTGGACCCAACCTAAGAGCAAGATAGGGAGACAACACAACAGGATTATTCGTGTACTTGACGGTCTTCTAGATCCAAATCCTCAGGCAACTGCTTCAAGACAATGTGCTAGTGCAAACCGGCGAGTGTGCCTTTGTAATCACATCTATGTTCTTCTTGAATCTGGCAGCCGTAGCTTCCAAAGGCTACAAGAAAACAGAAAATCAGATGAAATGTAAAAAGGTCAAGGCGGAAGGGTAGAATATCAGACAAGCAATTAAAAGGATCAAGGCACAAAATTAAAGATCAAAAGTAAAGTTCAAAAGCTCAAGGCAGAAGGGTTTAAGATCAGAAACAATCAAGAAGGTCAAACAGAACTGACCTATATTCTGGATAGGTGGAGCTTGAACACCTCGCAATCTTTTAGATTTTCTACCGAGCTCATCACACCAGGATCAACAATAAGCTCTGAAAAATCAAATCATCAGTTCAAAATACACAATATAACCACTAACAAATACAGGTTATCAAAGGTAAAAATAACACAAATATATTCAAGTCAAGTCAAAAATAAAAATCAAACAATTACTACAAAAAATCAAGTAATAAAGATATATGCTCAAGAAATTACTATAAAAGCTCAAGCAACAAGGAAACTGAAAAAATCCAAGACATATCATCGACTAAAAAGATCAAGTGAAACACAAACATGATCAAGTAAAAAGGATGAATGCTCAAGCTAAAACCAAAGAGCATCAAAAGCATTTCATAATCAAATATCATCAAGTAATATACAAAGAAGATCAATATAAATCATAAAAAACTCCAAACATACATTTAATTTGAAAACAAGAAGCGGTAAAATACCTTGAGCCCGTTTCCGATTCTCAATCTTCGGTGAGCTTCCTCCGCTCATAAGTGCACGAAAAAGCAATAATATCTAGGAGCTTTAACATTCTGCAACACAGAAAATCAATGAATAAAAAACCCTAGCGCACTCAGGCAAACAAAATTAACCGCAAAATAACTGTATCAAATCAGCAAGGAGCCTACCTGAATTCAAACACAAAGCCGCAGCAGTATCACCGGCAAAAAACAAGAGCAAAAATGGAGAAAAAACGCGGAAAGAACTCCATCCGAAAATCACAGAGCACGATTAAAAGTAAAAAAAACGAATAAACAATGCCAGAAATACCTGATAACTGGTAACAGAAGAATCGCGTCGGCTTCGGAGCTCGGAACTGGAAGACGTCGGCGTCGGCGTCGGCATCGGCATCGGAGCTCGAAGCTTTGGCAGCGTCGAAGAGCTCTGGAAGTTTCTGATTTATGAAGAATTGGGGGAATGGGAGCGGATTATATAATAAAAGCAGTATTTACATTCTAGTCCCTAACCTTTTTGGTAATATTAGTAAAAACCTCTTATATCCTAAACTAAGGATATAGTCCTTGGTCTCAATGGAGACAGGTCTCAATTGAGAATTAGTATTTATATAATCTTGCAGCGTAACATACATTTCTATTTATTTACGACTTTCTCTTGCATAGTCACATACTCACATCACATAGTAATTATAATCTTATACCATTTTCTGCTACTAAATTCCGTTCAATTAGATTCCGTGACAATTTTGCCCTTTTTAATTACAACGTAGCATTTGCATTAGACAACGTTAAAGATGGCTAGGATTACAAGTTAATCAATCTTTCAAATGATCACGCGATGATATACATGTTCTTGTCTTCTACAATATATGTATGGATCCTTGCATGTGAGGAGTTCTTCCAAGAATACATAATGAGCATAAAATTCTGGGAAACAAAAACCATCAAGTGCGCAGAATTTGGAAGCAACGACAGCGTGGGGCATAATATTTCGTACCATAAGATTTCAACACTTTTATTTTTCCTTGCATGCATTATTTTCTTGAATCCACGTGTCAACATTTGGCACAAGCCACCTGGACATTCCATGTTGAATTCGATTTGCTAAATATCAAAGAAATGAAAGAAAATGCACCAAATTAATCCCCATTACGTTTCTCCAACATTGAATTTGGTTGGATTTTTCGATTACAACTTTAACTACTTTGGCTACGTACAATGCACTACCTTGAAATGAAAGGAAGGAAAACAAAGCAAATTATGATGACTGATGAAAATATGCTAGCTAGCTCCTAGCTAATTAACTTCTTCTTGGTTCGATTAATTGCTGGATCTAGCTAATTCGAAAACCTTAATAATAATTAGGTGTTTTTTTAATTATAATTTGGCAGGCTAATCTCGTCCAGATCATCCAGTGAGAGGTAAACTTCATCCAGGCATGAAAGCTCCGTCCCATCATCTTCTTCATCGCTGCAATTCCTCTCGAAAACTCGGCACACCACCCATTTACTATAATCCTGTCACACCATAATAGCAAAAATAAAATAAAAAGTCGTGTTTGTAATACTGTTACAAGTCGTCGTCATACCATTTTCGAGTGTCTCTTTTTGGAGGACCTAGTGCTGGTGGAGCCTCCACCAGAGCCTCCGCCGCCATCGGACAACCTAAACTCCTGCAAGAACCAGTTGGTTTTGGCGCCCTCCGGCGGCTCTCCAATGTAGAAACAGTAGGATTTCTTGGTGCCGACTTTCTGGCCGGTGGAGCTCGAGAAGATGGCTTCATCTCCGCCGTACGGCATCCAAAACCCGTTCCCGGTTATCCGGCTCTGCGTCCTCCGGCTATAGTAGTACCACTTGTTCCCCTCCGCCATTGCCTTACCTTTACACACACAGTGAAAATGACCTAAGAACACATTTTCACAGAAAGAGTCGTGTTTCTGATACTAAAAACAGTACAACATAACGTACCATCCAAGTCCCATGGATCGTAGGGGTAGAGATCGAGATCGGGGATGACGTCGGGGTGGCACGGGAGCAAGGCGGCCTTGCGGTGGAGGAAATGCACGACCAGCTCCTCGTCGGTGGGGTAGAATCGGAATCCGGGCGGGAGCTTGTTGGCACTAGACATGATATATATGTGTTTATAAAAATGGTGCCAAATGAGGAAGGAAAATGAAGAGTGAAGAAGATGAGTGATTTGTAGCACTGTACTTGGCGCTATATATAGGAAGAAAACTAAGTGAATATTGGTAACGTGAAATAGAAGTAGGATTTTAATTAGGATTATATATATAGCTTTGGTGAACGTATAGAATTGTATTTATTTATAGCAAGGTGGTGGTGGTGGCACTGCCAAGGCGGCGGGGCAACAAAAAAAAAAACGTTGGATACTTTTTAAGTAACGGGATCTGTTATCTGTTTTGTTGGAGGGATCTATGGATTCTTAATTCTCTCTTTCGATCTATGTCTCATTTGCAACTAACTATAACCTACTTAATTATGTATAATGATGTTGTAGTCTAGCCCCTATTCTTGCTAAGATGGCTCAATTATGTGTTAATGTGTATTTTTTTATTGCCTCATAATTGAACATGTTATGTAAACATGTTGGGTATAGCAACCTAGGATTTTACTTCCCCTTCCGTCCCAATTTTAACCATAGCAGAAAGTAATTTTCGAAATACTAATGATTTATCTGGCAAATATAAGTTGGTTGCAATTAAGAATAAAATTACTATATCGATTGAATATAATGTATATCAGTGATAAATACATTTATACGTACGAAGGATTGGAAAATTGACTATTTATTGAAGATGATGTTTAACTCTTCAATTATCTGTTTTACCACTAAATTTGTATCTTTGTCGAGGCGTTTTTTCTTCATTCAAGAGTAGCATCCACAGTTGGTCTCAATTTTTTTTTTATAGTAGTTACTTTAAGATTAAGTGGATTCTGACAAATGGTAAATGTTCATTATCTCACTTTTATGCCTGATAATTATATATTTTGTGTTGGATCTTCTCAATTTCAAAGTCTAATTTTTAACACATTAAACATGATCATTCAGTATATTGTTGTTGATCGATCTTCTCATTTTCATTCTTGATCATTACGTGTTCCGTGTTGATCCTGTCACTGTCAAACTTGATGTTTTACATATTAAACTTTTGATACCAATTGAGACATAGAATAATATTGATTACTCCCTCCGTCCCGGCCTAAATTGCACAGAGAGTAAAATTTGAGAAAATTAAGGATTGTAAAATGACTGGAGGTCTAAATTGCACAAAGAGTAAAATTTGAGAAAATTAAGGATTGTAAAATGACTGGAGGAGATTAAGTTAGAGAAAGAAGTGGATGAAATGAATGGAGGAAAATGAGTGGGGTTTGCAAAATAAGGAAAGTGTGCAATTTAAGGCGGGACAACTAGTTTAGTCTGGGACAGAGGAAGTACTTACTAATAATACATATTTCACAATTACCAGACTCACATCAATACGGAAACACTTTATAATGCGATTATTTACCTTGTCTGTAAACACTCAGTACATTCTAATGGTCAAATATATGCTAAACATGGGATTCATTTCACTAAATGAAATGATGTGATTTGTGAAATGCACTTGTTACAGTGTGATGCGAATGATAATTGAAATGGCAAAATGTGCAAGTGGGTGTTAAGGTTGAGCATGCGGATTAATCACCTTGGATTAGGCTTAAACCCTGTGCTAATGATTATCCAAAAATGAGTGGCTGCGGCAAAAGACAAGCAGAACTCTAAATGGATAATCAATTAAGGGACCATCAATTCATCCAAACCTCTTAATCTCAGTTCCAAACTCTCATACCATATCCAATACCACCAAATTGTCACAGTTTAATCTGAAATCTCTTGCCGACTTAAAAATTTATTAATAAACCCTAGTTTAGGGTGCCTAAATATTAATGATGGTAAAAACTGAAGTATTTGATTAATTAATTTGATTTTATGGGCACTCCAAAGCTTTAGTATATAGCCTCCATAGTAAGCAAGGAGACACGTGGATGGCATGAGGTTGATGATGATATCAGCATGAAGTGTGATGATGCTGACCCACAGTATCACCCATCTATCCTCTTCTCCCTATTTTTTAATTTTTTTTAAACAATTCTATTATAAAAAAAATTCATAATATATAAAATATCATGCTTGATTGTGATAACATCAACATAGAACATGTAATGATCAGGCATGAAAATGAGAAAATCAACATTAATACATTGAATGATCATACTTAATATGTAAAAGATCATACTTTGAAGTGAGAAGATTAACACAGAACATGTAATGATCAGACATAAAAGTGAAAAGATCAACAGTTGTCATTTTAAATTAGGATTGTCATCCATGAGGAGCTCTCTTTTTCTAAAAGTTATACTGAAGAAAGAACAAAATAAATATAAACTGATTTTCATTTGTGTTATGGATATACCTAAATTGAACTACTCACATAAATCGAGAATATTATATTCGTTTTCACCAGTAGTCGGGAGTGGTTAGAGGTACATATAAAAATAACTTCACGATTCTCCAGAAGTTATGTTCGATACTTTCAGAGTAAGCCAGGTTCTAAATGGGAAAGTGAAGTGTAAATGTGAAGCATTTGGGGTAGGGGGGGGAGTGATAACAAAAACGGATGGGTAGAAATGGATATGGAAAATGAGGAGATTGGAAAGGTTAATAGAAAGAAAAGGACAAGAACCATGCGGCAATAGCAATTAGGAGGTGGTGAAGGTCTTTGTTGATGGAAAGTGCAACTGCTGCTCCTCACAAAATGCCATTACTAATGTTAATGCTCTCATCATACCCACATTCTCAAAAATATATATGGTGGAAAACTTAATCATTCAAATCCTTTCCTCTAGTCAAAAGGGGCTTGCTATAACTCATCATAAATCCCAACCCTATGGTTAATTCAAATACAACAACGTTTTACACCACTCTATTATTCATGCAACAAATACTAAAATCATATATAGCGATTTTCGTTAATGTAAAATTTATACTCTATTTGTTTCTCTTATTATGACACTGTTGTCATAATAAGAGAAACTAGAGAGTACCTAACAATTTGGACCTCAAGATAGCCGTGCAATACTAGCAGAGTATCATGGGATGGCTCTGCAAAAGCTGAACTTATCTAAAAGGGTGAAAGTTGGTCTAACGAGTCAGTGAAATACATCCGTATCATTTATATATAAGAGCATTAACCCAACTTATAACATGTGTTGAAGTCACACAGCACTTTCAACCGACACCATTTAACCTCTATATCCAAACATCTGTCAACCTTCTTTCGCAGAGCACAACAAATAGTAACTAATGTACACATCTTCTAGTTCCAAGAATTCGATTAAGGATACTGAGTCATCTTCACTACACAGGTAATTTATTCACAGAGATTATTTTGAACAATGGATAGTTTTAACACGTAAAATCAAGAGCCACTCAAACAAGTTACACGAGAAACAATCTAAAAGGAATTAGAACGACACTGTGATAGACGTGTTGTATTCAAATATGAACAGAACAGTGTGCTGCCACTGCCACGAGTCCACGACCAAAAAGCGATGGTGAAATATGACTTATACCCTAGGTGGAGTAAAGATTTAGTCACCTCATTAAGTGTTTTATCACGCAATCTAGATCAAATCAGACACCATCAACTATACATCTGAGAAGATAAGCCAGATTTGGAATCCAATATAAGGCGAAAGCCAAGTCACAGTTTGAAAAGACTAAATCGAATTAGTGTCACTAAGTGTGAGGGTGAGATGAGATGACTGAAAACAAACACATAGTTGAGTCATATCCTCCTACAGTTGCAGGATATGGGGTAGGGGTGGGTCTTATTTTTGTGATATGAGTGGCAAGAAACTCATCTCATCTTAATCTTTATCTCATCTCCTTCCATTTTCATTGATTTGGAATGGAAAGAGACCCGTATATCAGCTCGCCCACCCTTTCTACCTAACCATTTGGCCAACCTTTTAGTTTGGGAAAAGCAAGTTTATCTGGCACAACTCACTTAATTAGGATATTTAAATCAGCTGAAATGACACAAAGCCTTTGAATAATCTTAGTCCATTCAACATATATGTTTGCATTTAATTGGCAATTAAGTACAGTATCATCGTAAACTAGCCCTAAGCATCCATTTTGTTTTCATATTCCTTTTCGGAAGTCAAGATATACCAGCTTTCTGGCAAGATATCCAAACAGAAAGTACAGCCGAAAACCAAACAGTGCTGATTTCTAGTCCAAAAACTAAGGCAGATATAACACCACTAGTAGTTATAAACTTATAATAGCCTGTTCTACAGAAACCATAGATTTGAATCTAATCCTCTATTTTTTTTACCCAAGCTTCATTGTTACTTCTCAGCCCTACAGAAGTACAGATTCATGTTTCCATTTTTTTTATCAGAAAAAGCTCGGTCAAATTTCAGTATACTGTATAGCTATCCCAGATTGAGCACTTATCTTTCTTTTCTTTTTTTGGCTGAAGGACACAACAGCCAGAATGATAACATCTTTAGTACTCTGCCTCACCATTTCAAAACCAAGAAGAGCTCCAATTCAAAATCCATACTTACCTATTCTACTTATTTGCTATATTCTAAAGATCATTCAACTCCAGCCAGTTTCTCTAATGTACTCTCCAAAATCGTCCAAATCAAACCCAAAATTTGAAAATTCCAAGAATACAGCTCACAATCTTGTGAAAACATGAATATAATCTTTATATGGACCTAAAACTTTGGTTCAAGAACTAGGTATCATGTTCATAGAAATAGCTCATGCTCATACAATTGGCAGATAGTATATAAACTAGCACATAAAGGGATGATAACAAAACTGACATTTTTTCCAAACACTTCATCAACCATTAACAAAGGGAGGGATATGAAAAGTTGCTCTACAAATTGGGAAGTAAGAAACCATGGATTGAATATTACCTCCAAAGCTTATATGCACTTTCAAGAATTCCAATAAAGCCTCATACTTTGCTCAAAGATCTCTCCTTTAACAACGCTTCTGCTGCTTTCCTCCCAGAGACCAAAGCTCCATCAAATGTAGCACTGGTCATGTAATCACCACAAACGTACAATCCTGGTTTAATTATTGGATCCTTCATCAGATCAGTAGGAGGGCCTTGATTGGGCTGAGCAAACTTCACCTTATACATCTTTAGAAACTTCCATGACCCAACCGCATCCTCCCCAAACCAACCCGAAAGCTCCTCTACCACCCGATTCACCAAATCCTCTTCTGCCACGTCATTAAACAGCCCAATTAACGATACCGAAACCAGAGCCTTCCCCGGAGGCCCGTAAGACGGAGCCACATTGGTAGCAAAGAACATGTTGTTCACTATCCCTTTTCCAGACCCGTTAAGGAACAAAACCGGTTCCTGAACCGGGATTTTATCTGCATCGGTAGTGAAATACAGGCAGACGGTGCTCCGAACGGGTACTTTCACCTGGATTGGAGTTTTTGAATTTCCCGCCAAAAGCTTGACCGCCTGGAACTCCTCAACTGCAATGATCACTCCTGCCTCGCTTGTCAACTCCTCTCCGGTTTCTAACCTCACCGTGAAGCTTGAAATGTCATCGTTGGAGGCGATGGAAACGGCTCTGGAGTTGAGAAAGATTGAACCAGGAGCCAATTTGCCCGCCAATTGGTTCGGAATTGCGGAAATGCCATTGGCGGGAAGTGTGTTCTCCCCCAGGGCCAGACATTTGAAGATGAAATTGAACAGACGCGACGTCGTTTGAAGCTCCGTGTCGAAGAAAATGCCTCCGAAGAACGGCCGGAAAAACCTGTCGAGAATCGACTCTGAGAATCCAATCTTCCTCAAAAAGTCAACCGTGCGGGTCTCCAGCGAAGTTAGAATCTCTTCGTCGGACGTAGTCAAAGCCCTAATCCTGGTCAATCCGATCAGAATTTTGTCGGCAACAGTTCCGATAGGATTGGCGAGGGATCCCAGCGAGTCGGAGAAGTGGCGGATGGGGTCCGCCACGGTGTGGAACTTGCCGCCGTAGTAAACCCGAGCTCCGGCGTAAAATGTCTGGAGATTCAGGGCGGAGTAATCCAGAAGCTTCTGAGCTTCGGGATACGCCGTGATGAATATCTGGAAGCCGCGGTCGAGAACGAAGCCATCGACAACGTCGGTGCGGACGCGTCCACCGACGCCGTCGGAAGCTTCGAGGACGACGTAAGGGACACCGTCGGCCTGGAGCCGAGTGGCGGCGGCTAGCCCAGCTAGCCCAGCGCCGATGACGACGACGCCGGTTTTCTTAGGGAGGGGAGATGGAGAAGGCGGTTTCTGATTGGATAAGGGGGAGTCTAGAGAAATCTGGGAAGCTGAGACGGCATTGAATCGCCGGTGCGAATGGAAAGACGGTTTTGCCCTCGGGAAGCTGCAGTACGATGCAAACGCCACAGCCATTGCCATGGATGGTCCTTCACTGTCATGGAAGCTTACTCATCCATGTATTTCGGATATGCCTTATCCATCATATCTACCATTCTGGTTTTCTGATGATGGAGACATTTTTTTTCATTTATTAGAGTTTTAAATTCATTCGATTCATACCGATTTCCCCACAAATTAAAGTGTACATTGTGTGTTCAAAACATTCAGAGAATGGAATTCAAAAGAGGGAAAGTTTTGATGTGGGCAGTTTGCATGAGTATTGTATACAAAAACATAATCAAAGCAGATGATGCATAAACATCCACGAGCGATTTGATATGCATAAACATACTTCGCACTACAGTCTTGAACAGAAAATGTTGCACAGACTTTATAAAATAACAGATGATGGCAAATGTGACCAGTAATCTATATCCTAACTCAACCAGCAAACCTAAATTTATGCCTTGGACACGACCTCATGTGAAAGCAATTGCTCGTGGATGTGTCTGAATTTCTCTTTCAGACGTTTTATCTGTAAGGCATGATATTGTTAGAGATGGAATCGAGAAGAGTGGATAACAGATATGTACACATATGCATACCCGTCTAAGTTCCACTTCTGTAATGCGCTTCTGCTGTCCCAGAGAATGACGAAGATTAGCAATGTCAAAGACACTGTCCAGATCATCTTCAAATGCAGATTCGAGGTCCTCCCTAATGAGGGCAGGTAGCTTATCAACCACAGGCATGAGGAGGAAACAGTTGAACTGCCAAAAGAGAAGCCACAGTAGAAGATCAGCAACATGTTTTCTGGAAGCAATAAACAAGATTTGTTTTAACATACCTTCAGTTCTGCAGATGCCAGAAAATACTCTCGGATTCCATGAAAAATTTGCTGAACTAAAGCATATACCATCCTTTCAGAAGATGGAGCGAGCCTCCTATTCCAGAGAGTGCTATCTAAAAGGTCAGCCAATCTTGTCTCGGTTGTCTGGACACTTGCATTTGACTCATTCCCTGGAGCCGTTCTTGGCTTACTCTCTTGCTTATCTCCATTCGTGGAAAGTGATGACAGCTCTTGAGAAAGACCGCCTATTGTCGCAGGTTGCTCTGATCCACCAAATGAGTCTAGGAATTGACGAAGTCCAGCTCGATTCTGTAAATTGAAACAGCACCACATAAGCACAAGGAAAGGGAATAAACCATAACTTAAGAGATTAACAGAAGGCTTTATACATAAGATAAGACATTAAGAAATAAATGAAGGAACTGGTAGCTTCACAAATAACTTGTCAGACCTTATTGTGGAGAGACCATGAGACATAGCGTGTGGTGCTGATTAGATCTTCCATACACCTGAACATGAAAAGGCACCATGAGAATGATTTTGGTGAGCAATAACAGCTTGCATGTGGTCTAAGATCACAAGTTGTATAAACAGTTCTAAGAAAGGAACATAAAAGGCTGTGTGCCTTAGCCCTAAACAACCTGACCTTTCTCAGGAATCTGCACAGGCTAAGATTTTCATACACTAGCTATCTTGAAAGTTCATGCTTACAGACATATAAATTTAATGATTCATACATTAAAAAACAAAGGGAGTGTAAGTCCTAGATACTGCCTATGAGTGAAAATAAGATTAGGTATATCACAGATAACATAAAAGAAAAGCAAGCATACTCCATATGCTACTTGAAAAGCTTAAAACAAATTAAATCTTTTTTGCAGATTTGAAACAGAAATAGTCGTTAAACTAACTGAGTATTTTGTTCTAGAATGTGAGAGATGAATTTCAGTTGTGTGCATAGAAAATTCCTTGGAAATGATGAGAATGAGAATGACACAAGCAGTCAAGTCTTACAAACTATAGCCCATTTTCACTGACATTTCAAAAGAGAAGTGATTATCTATTTAATACTAATATGCTTGTTCAAACTTGCTATAATTTTGCCTCTTGAGGAACAGACAGAACTATAGCATAAGGTACCCAAAATGAACAAAGTAATTTACTTTTCACGGCATGATCTTTCAGTGGTTTCTGCAAAATTGTTGAAGGATGAGGCAATACGTCTCAGAAATACTTCGTGGCCACTAAGATATTCGCCATCTTTCTGTTCAAAACAACTCAGAGAACAGTTTTCACAGCATCAGAGGAGTAACTAGTGAAAAAAACTATGCAAGTAACCAAACGATTATGACCCAATACCTGAAGTAGATAAACGGAGATGGGAAGCAATCTCTTCAGAATATGTAACAGCCTACTTCCCAACTGTAGATATAAAAAGAGAAATCACAAATTACATTCTATAGGGAAAGCTCCTACAAATCTTATTCGGTCATAACCATCTATTTTGTGTGTGCAGGGGGGAGAAAAAAGTGGTGAATCACCTGATGAAGGAAAGGTTCAAATGTATCACGAGCTTTGGCAACAGCGATTACACAAGCTGTCCTGGAATTTGAAATGGGAAATAAATAACCACATGAGTCAATAAGGAATTTCCTAAACATTGCCAAGTCCAGGAATATTGGGAAATCCATGGTTACCGGGAGTAATTTGTTCCATCATGAATGTCTTCCACTCCACATGCATTTACAATCTCTTCACGAGTTATTGGAGGGCATTTGGTTCCACCAACAACAAAACGAAATTCAGCCATTGCACGATGGTATTGAGCACCTCCATAAAGACGCATTCCTGCATTCTATCCATGCATAAAATTTGCTTGATGAGATTTTGAGCACATACAAGCCACCCAAATTCTGAAAGTATCAATCAGGTATAAGACGGACAGAGATAAATAAGAAAGAGCTGGACACAGAAAAAGAAATTTGTGGAAATGATAATGCAGAAGTGAGGTTCCACAGTCATAACCAGCAAAAGCTTTAGCTTTGGAAAAAGAGCAAGTCTGAGAAGGTACAACTTCAATAAAAAATTATTCAGGTTTATATATATATATATATATATATATATATATATATATATATATATCACTTGAGGATGCATAAATTATAAACATCATTCCAATATATAGTAGGTACCAAGTACTTATTACTTAAAAACATAAATGTAACGACAAAACAAGGTACAGCATAACATACCGGTATCAGTTTGTGAGGAAATTGAAGGCCATCACATCCAACAAATGCTCCTCCATTCATTCTTTCATCTTGTAGAGTTTCCCCTTTAGGAATACATGATAGAGTTGACATTTAGAATATGGTTGAAGAAAAACAGAAACACGTTTAGGTCACAGATCTCAATTTGGACGAGTCATCGTGTTTGTAGATAACCAAGCTAACATCCTAGGTAAAATGAGGTGAAGAAGATAACCATTTTAGTCATTCACCATTTTGAAAGAAACAATAAATTATTACCATATTTATCTGGAGGAGCAATGACTGACCCCTTCAAAAGCAGTGACAGCTGAGAAGTAAATGGGATCAAATTAGAACACCTGAAACAATAGCTTGTGCAATAATATAAAGACTGAGTTGCTCAATGAAAAAGGAATTAAAGGAACAAATTGCAGAATATTTGAAGTCCTACATTTTAGTTCAATCAAATACAGAAGAAGGAAAAATGAAATTGGGAAATTAAAGACAAGGAGAGATTAAATTAAACCTTAGTGAGGAACAAGTCATGAAAGGCACGTCCTTTCTCCTTCAATTTCACTTCATCCAAAGAGCTGTAAAGTTTTTTGAGAGGAAATTATATGGCCAGAAAATGCCCGCGACAGAGAAGAGTAAGCAAATATGCTTCCCTTCAACTGTTAATTTCAAATATGGTTTAGTTTCACCCAAACACTTTCAAACATCATTTGGGAATAAGCTGCAAACCTTAGCTCCTGATCAATGTCATTGAGCTTTCTCGTACTGCTCCTATATTCTTTTTCAAGAAGTGGAATTATTAGTGGTACACTGTCCAGGTACCTATTAACAAATATCAAGTAATCATTTTTGACTGAGACATTTACAAATTACTTTATTCCGCATTGACTTTCCTATTGAAACTATCAAGGGAAATGAGTACCTGCTCTGCAACAGTTCTTCCAGAAACTGCCTAAGGCTGCTAACCCCTATTCTGCTCCTTTCCTGTTTTGAAAGATATCTACCCAACTTCTCCTGCAATGCCGCCACATCCTCCATCTCCCTCGAAGAAATAGACTGCATTTAAAAAAATCATAGTTTTTGTTTAAAATCTAAGGAGCACAAGCGTGTCAAAATCTACAAAATCAACCAACTGGGAACAAAAAATAATCAATTTTCTAAAAAGATCACTTGTATGTTGAGATAGTAAAATTCAATGCATCTTTCAGAGCCTGTGAAATATGACATGAAATACATTACAAATCACAACTCAAACTGGGCTACGGTATATGCCTCCATCAATACCAGTTTGCTAAGCGAATGAAAATACACACCACATCTAACCTGCTTAAACTCATCATTTGATCTATAGACTGATTCAGGTCCAGAACCCACTCTTCCAGAGGGCACTGACGTGAAGAATGGAGAATCACCAAGCATGAACCCATCAAGGGTAGATGCAGGAGGTGAAAGAAACACTTCAACATCCGAAGCTCGTGCAAACTGTGGTATTTTGGTATCAAGCTTTGTTGCAACGAGGACAGTCCTTGAAAGCTCAGGATCAATCTAACACATTGTTTTCAACAATTAATTTCCTTTGCTGAAAAGAATGGTGACTTTATCAAATTGAAAAGAAAAAAAGACAGATACCTGCATCACTACCCTCCTAGTAGTTGCATTAATCCAATCATTACAGTCCTCAAGACACAGAATAATAAACTCCTTGTGCTGCATTTTAGCCCGCACCAAAGATTCCACGGCACGAGCTTGAGCCTGAAATGTACAAGCGGTTCATCTCTGATCATAATCAGGACTAACGAAGCACCAGATGCTTACAAATTGTCACGAGAATAAACCTGCAACGTTCGATTCTTCCGACCTGGGGCCGGAGCTACCAGCCCTGGAGTGTCTATAATGGTGAGGTTGGGGCAGTATTTATACTCCACCTTGATTATAATTTCTTTAGCAGAAAACTGGCAAGGCTCCTTCTCCAACCTCATGTTCTCAGCTTCAATATATGCCTATACAGTTTTAAAGGAAAACCATATTTAATTTATCATGAAAAACAGTCTCTTCCTTAGGACTCCGCAATTCGCATCGGCATCATCAATTCAATTATCTATAAACATACATTCAATTACGAAAATGATGGCATTGATGTACCTGAATTTGCTGAAGAGAAAGTTGCTGGTCGACTGAGGGTTCAGAATCTGAGAGCAGACGGCAGAGGGGAGAGTCGCATTCGGGATCATACTTCATGTGTAGCGTGATAGGGCGGCGCGTCTTGGTTCCTCCGCCGACGTGGTTGAACTGGAACCCCATGAGCGCCTCCACGAGCGCGCTTTTTCCGTCGGTCTGGTGGCCCACCACCAGCACGGCGGGAGCGTCAAACGGCGTCTCGAACTCCTGAGCCAATCCGTGTAGCTCATTGTAAGCTTCGTAGAGCCGCGCCTGCTCTTCCCCAAGCTCGCCGGTGGCGGTGGCCGCCGGTTGTTCTTTCTCCATTTTGCCGGCGCTGATAAAAAGACGGTTTGGAAGTTACCTAATTGGGAAGCGGGAATAGCAGCGAGGTCGGAGAGTGGGAAATGCTTCGTTTTGGGCTTTTTGAATTTTGTATATTTAGAATGTTGCCAAATAAATTATGTTGATAAGGAATCTTTATTGGCCCATTCATTTTTAGCCACTTGTTTTTGTGTATATTTTCCTTGAATTAGTGATTCTAGCCAAAAGCACGAGCAGCATGCCAGATGCATTTGAAATGCATGATTTGATTGATTTCTTAGATGTGCTGTTATCAGTTTTCTTAATTTGATATAGTTGCCTCACAATTTCATGTGGCATATTGTACTTAAACTTTTGCATCTGCTCATGGTATTTTGTAAATGCTGGAATTTTAGCACTATGGCCCTGTCCAATATGTGCTGAAAAGTGCTGAACCTTGCTAAAGGGTGCTGAATGTGCTGAAGGGGTGCTAAAAGGTGTTGAACGGTGCTGAAAAGTGTTGAAAGGGCTGAAAGGTGCTGAAATTGAATTAAAATTGTATGATATATTTATATAATTATTTGTTGTGATTAATAAAATAACGTCAATGTTACATTTTGAAATGCGTTGAATAAATTTTTTTTTAGTAATATTTCATACACTGTTGCATCTCTCCAGGGAGGTTATATAGTTATTAATGGTCAAAAATGATATGAAAAAAATTGACCGGTCTAGTAGGTCATTCTTTTGGGATGAAAAAAATTGACTGGTCAGTAGGTCATTTTTTTGGGGACGGAGGAAGTAATAACTGGTGATCCGTGTGTACGAGCGAATCAACTTTCTGCAAACAATAGTTCATTTTGATCGTTAGAATATGAATAAATTGGAAGAGACTACAGTCCAGTTTTTCTTTTTTGACTGAAAGTTCAGTCACATAAGAAGACCACATAAAACAACCTAATCTATTTTTAGAAAATTTTGAATTTGAATTTAAAGTTATTGTTTGACTGAACCAGTCACGGGACTGTAGAATTTTCCAAATTTGACGAACAAAATACTGGTCGAAATTTCCATGGCCCCATAATGTGCCTTCCATATTTAACATCATCGTTACTTTCATTACAAACAGCTAGCATTACTAAACAGTAAATCATCCCTACGTTGGAGTTGAATCCTCTTATAAATCAATCAAATCTGTAAAAGTTTCTTTTAATCCACAGAAATAGTGCCATCAGTATACTTCGACTCTCACAGCTTAACTGATCGTGTTCCTCAGATTGCCTCCAAACAATGACATCAGACCCCCACCATGAACCCTTCCTTCCGGCCCTGCCAGAGTGAGCCCATTTCCGCCGCCGTTATGGGTCCCGCTGCTAGCCGTGCCCATACCGTGCTCCTTAGCGGAAACAAAAGACGATGACGACTTCATCGACAGAGGAACCAGCACCTGAGGAGGAATGAGGTGCTGCCTCTTTGCAGCTCGGCTTTCCGGCGAGCCAGTAGTAGACCCTGACATCATGCTGACACCGCATGAAGAATAGCTCATATCAATGGTGCTGCTTCTCAGAGTAGAAGTAGCAGAAACCAGCCCGTGAAACAGGCCCGGCCCGATCATGCTGCCTTTGCTCCCCTGTTCCTGGCCCTGAACCAGGCTGCAATGCGCGGCACACAGCCCGCTCTTTCCCCGAGCAAACTTCTCGCATTTCCCGCCGCCCCAGCTGCACCGCTTCCCGCCGCCGTGCGCCTTGCAGAAGTCGGTGCTTCCCTGGGCACTCTTCCCGCAGTTCTCGACCTTGCACCGCTTCCCTCCGCCGTGCCTCACGCAGCAGTCTGTCCGGCCTCTGGCACTCTTGGTGCAGCCGGTTACGGCACACCGTTTCCCGCCCCCGTGTGCCACGCAGTAGTTTGTGCCTCCGTGGACGCTCTTCGGACATATCCCGCCGCCGTCGTACAGGCACCGTTTTCCACCACCGTGCCCCTTGCAGAGCGGGGTACTCCCCTCCGCTCCCTTAGTGCAGCCGGCGAATATGCACCGTTTTCCGCCGCCGTGAGCTTTGCAGAGCGAGGTGCTTCCCTGGGCACCTTTTGAGCACCCCGGAAACTGACACCGCCTCCCGCCGCCGTGGGAGATGCATAATCCGACCTGTCCCTCCGCGCTCCGGGTGCAGCCTTCCACCTTGCATCTCTTCCCTCCGCCGTGCCGGATGCACATTCCCGACTTTCCTCTTGCAGCCTTGGTGCAGCCTCCATCGAAATTACACCGCCTTCCGCCGCCGTGGGCGATGCATAAATCAGTCTTTCCTTCTGCAGATTTCGTGCATCCGAGTTCCTGGCACCTCTTCCCGCCGCCATGAGCCTTGCAGTAGGCCGTTCGGCTTTCGGCGCCCTTATTGCAGCCTGGTTTCTGACACCTTTGCCCGCCACCGTGCCCTATGCAAAGGCCAGTTGCCCCACGAGCTCCTTTAGCACAACCATTAAATTTGCATCTTTTCGGATTGCTGCTGCTTCTTGGATCTGATGAGGTTGCAGAGCCTGACAAGCCACTTCTTGAATAATCGGAGACGATGGACATTGAAGGTTCAGAGCTCATCTGTGACAGTTCTTCAGTTGGAGCTAGCACAGATTTAGGTTCTATAAAGAATGTGGTCAGATATCCCCCTGACTTCCTGGCTGATGTAGAGCCCTCATCGACTACTCTGATGAAAATTGTTTTCCCATCGGAGGTCTGCACACGATTAGACTGACCAGGCATGTTCATAGTACTCTGCACTGAAACTGAGTGGCCAACTACATTAGAACGGTCATCATCACTGCCTGCAGATAGGCCTAGTTTCAGTGAATCTCCATCTGATGAAAGCCCTTTCTTTTTGCTAGCCCCAGCTGAATAATACTTATCTGAGTAAGTGCTCGGAGTTGGCCCCAATCCGAGCACCAGCCGGCATCCATCATCAGGAGGAGTTGAATGAGTGCCGGAATTCTGATTTCTTCCAAATAGGTTGCTTTTGCTTCCTCCATACCCAAATCCATCCAATCTCAAAGCAGTGTCGCTGCAGTTCTTTGCTACCTCGACACTCGAAGGAAAAAATACTGTGTTTTGATGAGAACCCATATCTGCTAAAATGCTACCAAGAATCAAGAAGGCCAACTACCTACCACAAGGGGTTTTTACCTAGTTTTTAATTGCTACTTATGTATATCAACAGATGGAAATAAAAGAGAAGAAATCCCAGCAAACTGCATCCACCGCTCACAAAGCCTGATGTGTCAGCTCTATCCATTACTTAAACCAACTCCAGAAAATAGATACTCTACTTAGAGCACAAAGGGTTTCATAGGAATCAAAACTGAAATGAAACTTTGACTTCTAGGTGATAGTTCTGAAGCTGCATTCACCTGAAAGAATAGGCCAGAATAAGATTTTGCAAGTCTTAGTTGAATAATATTCAGAGAATGTTTAAGTTGCAAGGTATAGCTAAGGATTTATCTCAGATCGAATGAGCCAAAGGCTAAAGAGTTCAACAGCAAAAACCTACCAAATCAACACTCAACCTCGAAAAATGAACTAAAAGATGTTTAAATCCCTCTAAGGGTTTAAGTTGATTACCAAATCAACACTCATTCTCAAAGCCATCTAGTGTCTGAGATTCAGTTCGAGTGTTCTACATACTAAAAATAGAATGATTTGCAAAACTATGTAATTTAAAGACGTCTTCTTATCATCTACAATCAGGTTTGAAATGAATCCTTATTGAACATGAGTTAATCAACTAACACCATAATTAGTTGGAGTTATACAATCTTTACTCAAGAAAAAATCAAGTCTATCAAGAAATAAGTCAAGTCATCAATTGAACTAATCAAACAAAGTGAAAGAAAAACTACAATCACTCAAATTTTCATAACCACAAAAATAAGATACCAGAACCATAACTAATCCGCAGGACAGAAGATCGAAACCTCAAGCAGCAACACAGATGTACAACACCAGCAACAAAACAAATCACTGATTATCAACCAAAACATCCAGATCCAAAAACAACCTACAAATCAACTGCGCTAAAGAAGTATGGAGATTACTTCTTTAGCTAGTCAAAAGCACATAAATTATCATGTACTGTAGCTAGTCAAAACCTAATCAATTCCACCTTTTTGCCAAACCCAAGAACTCATTGACCTGACTTGACAGCATGTCCACACGAGAACATCAATTCAAACGACAGACTACCTTAAACAACCAAAAGAACACAAACCACCATGCCAAATTAAGCAATTAGCCCAAAAAGAGAAAGGGAAAAACAGCAAGCCAGAAAACATGAATATATGAATCAAATATACCTCAAAAACTTCCAAAACATGGTCAGTTGAATCACAGAAACCTCGGAACAGATCAAATTTTTACATAAAGAAAGGAGCAAATTGAAGGGAAAAACAAAGTACCCTTTTGGAGAGAATCATTGGAAAGATGCAGAAGCCATTGGCAGAGAGCACCAATCGCAGCAGAGGGGAATAAAAGAGAGGCAAGTTGGAAGCTTTGAGGAATGTTGAATATAAGAGAGTGTGTGAATGAAATACAGGTGGGATTTGCTAATGCCAGTCCTAGTTTAAGGTTGGCAGAGCGGGCTGAGCGTGGAATCCCGGGAATGCCCCTGAGTCGGCTGTGTGTTTATCACGGTCCCGGCAGACGACTCTTTGATCCGGACGTTGCATACTTTTTGGTGAAAGGGACAGGGCGTGGCGGATGACGGTTATGCCCTGGTGGAGCAGTTTTGGGGGAGCAGAATGGAGGGGTGTTTTTGTCTTTTCAGAAATGGTGGTCGCTGTCGGATGACGCATCATGGGGTACTGAGAAATGAGTGGCCGAGGTGTGCTTGTCGTGGCGCGCCACCTGATCTTCTTTGTACAAAAATCTGGTAAAATTCCCTCACTTTTAACTCATGGCTTGGCTTAGTTGGCTAGGCTTGGCTACATTCCGATAAGACAGTCCTTTTACTCCAATAATATAAAAATGAATATGTAATATTTTGATACATGAATAATTTGAAATTATATTGAAATTTTTTTTGAAGAAAAATTATATTGACTTTATTAACATCAAAAAAAATATTGATGGTAGCTATATGTTAAGAAATTTTATTTTTTAGGAACTACAAATATTAAAGTAATTTTTCATTTGAATCGAAACGTTTACATAAATTGAAATGTATTCCTATCATTCCCATATTTTATTATTTGATACTATTTGTTATCAAACTTTAACATATACTCTTCCGTTTCATTCAGTATGGCAGCTTCTACAGTGTCACAAAAAGTAGGGGACAAGAATCAGAGAGGCACGTGAGTTTGGTCCCAAATTATAGAGGAAAATGGAGAGTTCTGCGTCCTAAAGTTTGGTCTCCACCCAATTGCAAATAGACAAATGGATTGTTCAGAGTTAAATGATAGAATTTGCATAATTTTTGGAATAACCTCTGCGGTGCAAATAAAGGAGGCTGCCAAACTAAATGAAACGGAGGGAGTATTTGAATAGATACTAGCAATGTTGATAAGAACAAAATTGTCCCTGAGTAGGAATCATATAGCCACACCTAATAGTGTATTTTGATATTTTTAAATCAATTTTACTTTAAATGTTATCAGCTTTCATCGATTAGTCTTGAGAGTCACACTTTAAAAATCTCCATCAATCTAGAGGCATATTAACATCACCAAAAAACTAAAAGACGTATTAATTCCCTTAATGCATATCCAATAACTTATAGTGTGGCAAGGTTAATGCATATCCATCTATTTTATTAAAATTGACTTCTCTACTATTTATCATAGTTTTTTTTTCATTTTTAAGCATATATTTGAAATAGTATATATGTAATAATATATATATATATATTTCAAATAATAAAATTATATACTGTTCATATGTAACTAAAATTTTCTGGTAAAAAAAGTGTCAACTAATTATAAAACAGGAGAGTAATTAATCAAAGTTGGAGCTTTGTGGGAGTATGAGCCGAGCAAGAAACAGAAAAAAAAAAAGGGTGGGCGCGGGAGGTGGTGCGTCGGCATCGTCATAATTGTGGTGTGGCAGCACGAGAGGGGTAGCCCGCCACCGGAGCTCCTCCGCTCCCCATTCGCTGCGTACAATCCCGCTATTTAATGACGTCACACTCGCTGTCACCCTCTCATTAGTCCTTAGCCTCCCTCAATTATTGACAGAATCCCGCCCGCGCCACATTTCTACTGCCACTCTGCACAGTAACTTTTATGACTTCCTGTACTATGTTTGATTTGTTAATTTTGGGTGGTTTGAAATTGTATTATAATAACTGTTTGGATTGACCCATTGTGAGATCATATACTCCCTCTGATTCACTAATAATGGTCTACTTTTTTTCAGCATTTTTTAAGGAGAGTTTAACGTTAAATTACGGATAGTATATACACAATTATATCATCATGTGAGACATTTTCAGAATCTCCGTGACATGTAGATTTCAAAAGTATCTCAAGTTATGATATTATTACATATATTATGTGTAATTTGGTGCTAAACTTTCCTTAAAAAAAGTCAAAAAAAGTAAGTCATTATTAGAGAATCGGAGGGAGTACGTTTTTGACTCTAACATTTTTAGTTTTTTACACACGCAACCTTATCTTGCTGCTACTAGTTGCTTGCACTATTTTGTAACTCCTTTGGTCCCAAATTCTATAGAATCTTCTGTTGTTGAACTCCAATGGGATATTTGAATAGATATGTGTAAAAATACTATTATTTTCATAGATAATGTAAGCAAAAGTATTATTCATGTAGCATTTATTAATTTAATTAATTGATATCTGTCTCAATGATTCTCACTTAATGATCATGTTTAATAAATAAAAATTTCAACCTTAAAAGTGTAATGATTAAAGGCGAAAAGGTCAGTAATAATGGCTTGAATTTTTACGTTTTAAAATCAATACATAATTATTTTTAAAAATGTCTAGTATTATGCTTAACTCGAAAACTCTACTCCTAAACCCATGTTGTCCTAATCTCCCTCTCTTTTTGCGTTGTTACCCAAAAAGAAATTTTCCTTTTTTGGGTTGTTTCCTTTTTGGTACATAATAAATATAAATTATATACATCATATATATACATGTATTTATATTATGTTTTTTTTTTGTATTTATATTATGTACATATACTATTCTATAAGTATAGTCAAATATACATTATAATACCATTTGCATGTGTATATATATATATATGTATTATAATATGTATAATTTATATATGGGAGAGGATCCATTCACTCACTTATTCTCATTTAACATTTCACTCAAGATCTTTATCATTCAATCAACTAATCCAAAGGTTATTACATTTTCTCATCTGTTTCTATTTTTAAAAATATCTTAACAACATTGGATTAGTTGATTGAATGATCAAGATCTTGAGTGAAATCTTGAGTAAAAATAAATGAGTGAATAGAACCCCTCTCTATATGCAATTTATATTTATTATGTATTCGATAAATATAATATTTCCCAAAACAAAAACCAAAAAAAGGAAATTTTCTTTTTTAGAAACAACCCCAAAAGAGAGGGGTTTGTCTCAGCCCGAGTTACCCCTAGTGGCTGTCTAGTAGTAAAATGATAAGATTAAAATGTAGTGCTCCATCAATTGTGAACCGTACATGTAAAGTGTAAAAGGGAAGATGGGTGTGAACCCAAGTTGTTGACAAACTGTATAAAAAAGTTGGTTTTAGAAAAATGTCAAGGCAGAATCTAAACCCTAACCACCGGTTTGTGCCGCGTTTCGACACCGTGTGCCGTGCTAACTCTGAGAAACAAATCCGGATTCGTTACGCTGCCTTCTTTTCAACTTTTTGTAGGCACAATAAGTATTCGTGGACTATATAAAACCACAACTCCAACTTGTAATACTGATTCGTAGATAAATACTTTGCTACAAACATCAATTACTGTGTACTCCCTCCGTCCCCTTATAAATGTCCTACTGAAATAGTAAATTTTTTTCACACCATATTTGACCATTAATAACTCATAATATATAAATGATATATTTTCACATGAGATATCGTTAGAATCCTCGTATGATGTACTTTTTAAAAATCAAAATTATTTACTCTAATATTAAGTATAATGAAAGTTATTAATGGTCAAACATGGTATAAAAATGTTTGACTGAACAACTAGGACAACCTTCGGGGGGGATGGAGGGAGTACTTACATAATATATATTCTTTTACGCCCAATTAGTTTTTTTTTTGACAATAATAGTACTTTTATTATTATGGAGTTAAGAGACCAATTAGTATTAGTTAACTATTTTGAATTGAGATAAATTTGACTACTCGATTTACTACTTGTGTTTTATTGATACGTTAGTATTTGCTTTCACTACTAGTGACAGAATTATATAAATTGCATATTTAAACCACATCAACACAAGTCGAAAACTTAAAGTGAGTGAAAACTTTGACAATTCGATTTCAAACACTCACAGTCATTAATTCACGGGTGGAATCAAGACATATCAATGAAGATTCAATTTTAGTTCCAGATCAATGTCAGAGTTTTTAGTACCAAGTCATCGTTCATCATTGCCACCCCTCGTTTTCATGTTGATCCTCGCCGCGCTTTGCATGTATAATTTTTTGGTTGTTGCCGCCGTTAAATACATTTCACTATAGCCTTTCAGTTAAATTTGTTTTTATTCTTTCTACCAGCAAACTTATAAAAATGGTTTTATTTAACCCTCTTTATCACTATGTGACTATTTCAAACAAAAATTTGTAAAATACTTTTTAATATATACAAAAGTTATTTAATGACAATATTTATAGATTCGCCATAAAGTATATTTTGAATTATACTATTTTTCTAAGTTTTATACAATACAAAAATTAAATATTAAAATTAAATTTTGATGTTACATAAAATAAATTTGTGACATGTAATTTATTATTTTTCCATTTGAAAAAAGATGAATGGGAACATATCCCTGACATCAATTTTGAAAATTAAGGGAAAAAACAAAATTGATGGTCCCTATACATTTACTTTGGACCTTCCAAATAGTTCAATCGAAAATGAAATCGCCAAAACAAACAAAATTATTGCTTGAGTATCACCGCATGTACGTAGAATGCATTTTACATTGCTTGAGGAGTGAAAATAGATGGCAACAAAAAAAAAATTTGATAGATGGTAATCATGTTCAATTTTAAGACTATGTTGCATAGTTTTATTGTTACAATCTCTTTTATTTTTACACCTTAATTTATGTATTTTTTACATAAAAATATTGATACTCATTCACGTTATTTTTATTGTTTCTCCACTTACTCTCTTACTTCTTGTGTTAAACAAATAAAATCTAATAATATGTAAGTTGGACATATTCAGAAAAACTATAAATACTCATTTTAGTTGATATTTTTAAGAACTATTTCTGTTGCCATTAAAAATGACGAAAAAAGAAGAAAACAGAAAGAAATGAGGTTTAATTTTTTGTTGTTTGTTTGACAGCAACATATTGACATATGGTATTTGTTTTGAAACCCCGTTATGCAAAATTGACGAAGAACGCGTGACAGTGATTTTGTTACATTTACATGTTAACCGAAAATTCCTAAGAAAGTAGAGAAAGAGACTTGTATGTAACTTCTATATATGTATGATTAATCGATCTCATGTTCTTGGTTATAATTAATCTTCATATCAACTAGAAAAAGAGAAATTTCTATGAAACTGTCTCATTTTATGATAAGATCGACGAGTTGCAGTTTATATAATTAATTAATTAATTAGTTGATTTCTGTTTGGTTCTCTGTAGTTATTTTTGTTTATTGAGAAGATCTCCCATAATAACAGTGATAAATGTTGATCTTTTCATTTTTTTAACCTCGGTCTTTTACATATTAAACATGATAATTTAGTATATTATTACTAATCTTCTCACTTTCGTGATTTTTATACTTTTATTACTGGCATTTTCCATATTAAGCATGATTATTCAGTAAGACGAATTGAGACAGATTTCAATTGAGAATTTGTCTTGTTTATTTACTTGTGAGAAGGTCTCATATCACACCAGAGACAAATGTTGACCTTCTTACTTTCAACCTGATCTTTTATATAATAAGCATGATTATTAGGTACATTATTGCTAATCTCCCAACTTCCTCAATTTTAAGACAAATGTTATGTTTTCTATTTTAAGGCAAATTGTCTCACTAAATGATCATTCTTTACTTAAACATTATTTAAATATTATGAAACAATTGATAATGTTAACTAACAAACATTTGCATAAACATGAATTTCGTCTCATCCTAATTTTAACACATAATAAAATATGAGGAGACTTTGTCTAATTATACGGACGTCTATAGGGAGTCATCGCCATGGATTGATATCTTCTGATTAGGGATGGCATTGGGCGAACTGGGCGTGGATAGTAGACTATCCATGTCCATCCCCATCTAAAATTTTACTATCCATCCCCGCCCATTTACCCATGACGGGTACAAATTTAATATCCATGCCCATCCAGCTGGATATCCATCTCATCTGGGTATCCGTGGATATCCATGCCAATTTTATACCCACATTCCCCATCCGACTTATTAATCCATATTTATAAAAAAATTAACCTAAGATCTATTAATTATCATAAAAATTTAAATAAAAGCACTAATAATTCAAATATATTATATTAATAGAACAAAATAATTTATAATATGCTAATCATTAACTTATAAAATTCTTTTATGTTTCAAAATAGACCAAACATGCTTAAACAATGCTAAAATTAATAATATTATTAATATAAATACAAACAATACTATTAATATTATATATAACGGATATTTTACAAGTATTATACGGGTGGGTATGGGGCGGGTATGGGGCGGGTGGGGCGGGCGGGTATGGGGCGGGTATAAAATCAATATCCATACCCACCCATTTGCCCATGGCGGGTTTGAATCCAACATCCATACCCATGGCGGGTATAAAAAACTCATATCCATACCCGCCCCGTTGGGCGGTTGGCGGGCGGGTATCCACCAAATACCCGCCGGGTGCCATCCCTACTTCTGATCTAGCAGTGACTAATACTGCATATACAGAAATAAACAAGATATACATGATGATGATAATTTGTTATTAGTCAACCTAGCTAGCTACGAATAAATAGTTTTTTCACGAAGAAGCCAATCAAAAAAGAGTTGACTTGAGAGAGTTCTAGAGGAGACTTGTAAATCTATAAATTATTATATTCCTGATAAATAAATAATATTAGATTCTTAATTACGAGTGGTTTCTGGTAGTAAGGCACGGAATATACATAATTCAATAGTATATTCCATATTATTTAATCGTGATTAAACAACGATCCCATTACGCGAGGGGCTAATTGTGACCTAAGCAGCCCCAAGTTGGCCATTAATGGAAGAATATTCAATTGGATTCAAAAAAAGAAATAAACAATTCCATAAATGAATCTTGACTAAAGTATTATTTTAGGAAACCCTACCTAGAGGAAATGCATATGTCAATCACTTTCTAATTCCAACTAATCAAAAATGTTTTCATTACTAAATTTAAAGGTTTGGCACTTGCGATGTCTTAAAAGACACCCTACTCAATATAGTAAGGTTTATGAGTTAATTAGTATGTGATATGGGTGAATTGGTGATGATTTCTACAAGAGATAATACTATGGGTTGATGAGATCTACGTGAACGGTTTCGTAGCTTATGACGATGGAAACCGAATTTGACAAATTTGTCGAGGTGGCCAATGATTTTTTTAAAGCAATATCTTATGTTTATAAGGTTGAGAATCGCACAACCGCGTTTATAATAAGTATAAATCAAATTCAATTTAAGTACTATACGTATTCACTGAGCTAAATTGTTTTACAAGCTTTCAATATATGTATGTCAAATAAATGATCAATTTTTTGTCACAACTTTTAAAAGTGCCTAATTTGTTGCCCTAATATATAAATCTGGATGATTCATGGCTCCAAACTTATTTATGTGATTATGAATTATCATATGTGGTGGTTTCTACGATTGTTTTGGTCGTATCTTGTCATATTGTTTTAGAAGTTTTATTTATATTAGGTTTGACATGTTAGCGTTATAATTAAATTTAAATCTATAAACTATTGTGGTCCTTCTATAGTTAAAATATTAATATTGGGCGAAAACTTATTTTCAGTGTGTTTATGTGTGGCATGACAATGCTAGACGGATTTAGGAGTACTCATACAGAATCGGGATAACTCATTCTAAGTCTGATGTGCCAATCTGGTGAAGTCATTATAATTATAGATTAAGATATTAGACATATCCATTGACCAATGTATATTAGATCTAAAATTCTAAATGATTTAATAATAATAAAATAATTTTGTTTTTGTTACTGTCTTTGTATTCGTTCTTTAAGTGTTTGTTGTCCGATTAAACTCATCGTATTGAATAGGTGGGTTAATTGAGGCGTTACAGGAAGTTGAGGAGAAATTGAATTATATCTCTTCAAAATAAATTAAAAACTTTGGACGAAGCGATTCGGGACAATCAGAAAATTGTGAATTTATTCTTGTATTTATATTAAGGCTCATGAAGCTTTTGGCATGTCAAAAATTAAATGTTAGCATTTTTACCCCAAAACTTGTATGAATGAGATTTGCCAAATGCTCATCTTATTATGTGACTGGATCAAGTTAAATTGTCCGAAAAAATATAATGTTGTTTTATGTTTGATAATTATAAAGCTCATTAATATCATCACTATTATTATTATTTTATTCAACATTATATTGTTATTTTTTTTCCTAAAGTGTGTAGGTAAAAATAAATTTTAAATTGTAGGTGAATTAATCACTAAATTTGCCGCTTGCCCATAGTTGCAAACAATGAATAGCTACAAATAATGCAACCCTTGTTAAGTCACATTTTCCAAATACTCCAATCCAATCAATTATCCCAACCTTGTAATGATTTTGAGTTTCCCTTTTTCTTGATTGTAAGAAAAAAGGGGAAAATATTTAAACTAAAAAAGAATCATATCCTAACAGTCAAGGAATGTTTCAAGTCTCCAATATGCAGAACATGCTCTCCAATGGCAACCTTCTTGTTCCCAGCCTCATCAACCAAGCCCAAATGCTCACAAACATCCACTTTGAACTGGACCAGCCCTTCACCTTGGGCCTCCAAATGGACCTTCTTGAAGCCCAGCAAATGCTTCTGGGCCGCGTTGTGGACCGAAGGAGGGGAAGAAAACAAGAAAACAGTATGGCTCCCACTCATTTCCCCCTTGTTCTTCACTTTCAGCTCCACATCAAAGCCAGAATTCATACAAGTTTTCTCATCTCTGTCAATGGATTCACAAACTGATGTGTGGCAAACATGGCCATCTTCTAGGCTCAGAGAGACGGCATCGGGCGCGTTTACGAGCGTGTGCTCGTAGCGAGTGTAACTTAGCCCGTCCCCGAATGCATAGACTGTTTTGCCCTTGTAGAACCTGTATGTCCTCCCTGGGTACCCTGTGGAAGGGTCAGGCCTCATGTTCATGTTTGTCATAGGGACATTCACTACATATGACTGAGGGTACCATGTCATTGGCAATCTCCCACCTTAAAAATAAATAAATAGAAACACATTAGCGAAACAAATACCGCGATTTTCCATAACTTCAAGCAATTTGAAGGACGTTTTAGTGAATTTACGCGAATGCACGAAAAACTAGAGATGCATTCGCGTAAATTTGGAAAAATATTTTGAAAACGGAGAAATGTAGGGCAATTACTAGGGTTGTGTAAACCGAAAATGACATTAGTGAAACAAATATCGCGATTTTCCATAACTTTAAACCATCTGAAGGACATTTTAGTGAATTTACGCGAATGCACGAAAAACCAGAGATGCATTTATGTAAATTCAAAAAAAAATGTTAAAATGGGAGAAAGCTAGGGCACTTACTAGGGTTGTGTAAACCGAAAATGACATCAGAAATGGCGGCGCCACCAGCTTCACCGGGGAAACCAACCCAAAGAATGCTTGTGATTTTGGGGTTATCTTTAGCAAACTGAATGTCCCATCCTCCACCGGACATGATAACCAGAATGACAGGCCCTTTGGAGGCATTAGCAACTCCTGTAATGAGGAGCTGCTGCTGCCCTGGAAGCGTGATGTCGGTCCTGTCCAGGCTCTCCCTCTCGATGGACTGATCGGACCCCATCACCAGCACCACCGCATCAGCCCCAGCCGCCACTTTCACGGCCGCGTCCACCTGAGCCGCGCCACAGGCCACGTTCGCGCAGCCGGCCTGAAACACCGTCGGAACCGTGGCCGTTAGGCCTTGCAACGGCGTCACATACTTACAAGGAGTGCCTGAAATGCCATTTCAAACCACTAATTTTCAGAAAGATTACATTTTTACAACACTTTCACAAAAATGAAAATACCTTCATAGTTTCCGAGCATTGTGTGGGATGCATTGGCATTAGGACCGATGACAGCTAAGGACTTGATGGAGGCAGGGGAAAGAGGGAGTGATCCGGCAGTGTTCTTGAGCAGGACAATCCCCTGCCTCGCGGCTTCTCGGGCTAGTTCTTGATTTCCAGGGGTGCACACGTCATCCGGCCCTAGGTTACCGTAGGCTTGGTTCTTCGGGTGGCCGTCGAAGAATCCGAGCCTCATTAAGGTTGCAAAGTTGTTTGTGAGAGCCCTGTCAACAACTGATACATTGACCAGGCCTTTTGAAATGGCAGATTGTGTGTACTTTTGCAGGTAGCCTCCACAGTTAAGATCCAATCCTGAAACAGTCATACAAAACTCACAATCATATAATGCAGTCATCATAATCTGTCACGTGTTTAATGTCTCATTCCAAATTCAAGATTATATTTTTATGATGCTAAGCCTATAAAGTGAGTAGTTTTTTTTGGTTTTTTTTTTTAAATTAAAATCCTGACATTGATTTTAGGGAGATGAAAGGAGAAAGAGACACAAAAGTAAGACGAATGGTGTTTGAACTTTTGGTCCAAAAGCTTGAAATGGAACAAAACTTTAGGTATTATTCTTAGCTGGAATTGAGTGACTCTTTTCATTCAGATGGGGTTCCCAAAGTGCTAAAGTCTTCTTGTTTTGTTTAACTTAGCCCTACCTTATCTAACCTTTTAACTACCCTGCCTTATGAATATGAATTCCCAATCATTTCACCATGATTGAGGGGACGATATTCGAATATTACCTGAGTTTAAGGACAATGCAATGGTTTCTTCGGGTGTTTTCGTGTAGTGTTGGTTCTCAAACATCACTTGCAGCGAATCGCAATCAGTAACAATGTACCTACATTCCACAAAGAAGATCATTAGTTTTTGCAAAAAAAAAAAAAAAAAAAAAACTCCAAGCTTCATAGCAAATCGCGAAAAATGAAACAGTTATTTACCCATTCAAGTTCCACTGGCCACGAATGATCCCGGCAAGAAGATTCGGATCGCCGCAGGTTGGAATGCCGTTCACCTTGTTGTAAGAACACATGACACTAGCAACATTCCCCTCTGAAATGCACTTCTCAAACGGAGGCTGAAATGTATCATCCATGTCCTGTTTTGTGACCTATAAAAGCCCGAAAAAAAACATTTTTAAGAACGAAATTCAAATGTTGAACTTGAAAATAAAACACAAGATGTTTTTTATTACCACTGCATTGAAAGTGAATCTCTCGACTCCTTTCCAGTTATCCACGTCATATGCAGTGTAGTGTTTGCAGCATGATGCGACCTTAAGCCGGTCTTCTTTGCCGTCATCACTCTGTTGTAGGCCTCTGACGTAAGCTGCGCCGTACTTGCTCGTCAACGTTGGATCTTCGCCGGGAGTTTCCTGGCCTCTTCCCCATCTAGGGTCCCGGAAAATATTCACATTTGGGGACCAATAGGTTAGACCTGATAATCCTACATTGTACATAGCCCTAGCTTCGGTCGAAACAACCTGAAACCATTTGAAATTGAATGATAAATATAAGTTATTACATTTGTGTTAATGAAATACTACCACTTCCCCAAAACTGAACATGTTTTGGATTCATCTATTTTCAAATTATCAATCTTTAAAGAAAATTAAAACATTAAAATGAAGATGTTTATGGTAAAGTCAGCTCAGTTTAAATTTGAAAAGTCAACTAAGTAGTTTAGATTAAGATAGAGGGAATATCTTTAGTGATGATAGTAACAATTCAATTTTATCAAAGCAAATGAACTAAACTAAGTTGGAAAAAAATAGGTGTAATATTAATTGTATAATTTAAGGTACATGAGCAATGTCAAGATGCCAAATTCTACCCTACTTTAGATTTCCTAGATGGGTAAAGAAAATTGGAGGGTAGAAAAAGTTTACATAAATAGGACTAAATTTACAGAGTGGTTGGGGAATCAAGAATGGCGTCAATTGGACGAAATCTGATCCTACCATTATTATGTTTTTGTTAAAAATGTGATTATCCATTCCACACAAAAGAATTGGATTTATATTTCTTGCCGTTCTCTAAACAATCGATGCTTTCGACAAAGGCAAAGACAACAAAATGATGGCTACGTGGGTATAAATTTAAAAATTATAAATAGATAACCCTTTTCTTGGTTCAAGATTTTTGTAGCTTTTTGGTAGGAATATTTCAATTCATTCTTCTATTAGCAAATTTTATGCTAAAAAAACACTAAAAAACACCATTACTAAAATCTTGTCATCACATTTTTAGTGAAACAAAAAATGACCTCATCTTATTGCATTTTCAAACCTCAAATGTCATCTTCTTCTAGGTGAAACTATTCTAGAACCCGAAAAGTTTGCATTAATCTCATTTCTTACATTCACTTTATTTATATTATTTAAAAAATCTTACAAAACTCCAAACTTTCGAAGACATGTATGATGTAATGCAAGAAAATGTATTTGTACTGTTTGATTACCTTTCCGATGGTTTCGAACAGAGTCTCGTTGAAAGACGCCGCCGTGAGAATGACCTGAGGAAAGCTGGTGGCGCCGGGAACCACGCTGGTAAAATGCACCCCCGGACCGATGTACGAAACGCCGTGCAAAGCCTCCGACCACCACTCGTACGCCGGAATTCCGAGCCGTGGAACGGCGGCGGCGCCGTTGCCCAAAGTTCCGATCTTCTCCGGCAATGTCATCTGGTTCACGAGATCGTGCACCCTGGTTTTGATATCCAATGACGGATCGCAGAAGGAGAAATTCTTCAAGATCGGATTCGTTGCTACATCGCAAGCGAAAACCGGCTTCTGGGCTGAGATCAACGGCAGAGATTTGACGGCGAAATGAGAAATCAGAAGGAAGAAGAAACAGGGGAAAACAGAGTGCCCTGCCATTTCTTCCTCTCCGTGTAGTGAATGTGGGATTTTCAGCATTCAACAAGGGGTTGTTTATATAATGAAAAAGCAACAGTTATTTTCTTTTTTTGCTTTTATTTTAAATAATTCATTGATTATATTTCGTTTTGATTGATTTAGGTGATTAACAAACTTGGATTTTAGCAACCCGTGAAGGATAAAATTAAGTAAACTTATTTGCTGAATTCATATGTGTGACTTTAGAGCAGAGTGAAAAATATTTCCTGATTGGTAAAAGGACAAAAAAAGAAAGAAAGAATTGTGATGAGAGCAAGGTTGTGGTAATTGAGTGTTTTTTTCGTATATGAATTAATTGGGTAAAATAAGATTATTGCAATTTGCATGTGTCGGATTATGTTGAGTTAAAACTCCCGTGAAAAAATGCCGCTGCGCCATCTCGGTTTCCAAATCAGTGTCAGCTAAACCGGGATGAATACAATGGATGCTGAGTGCTGACTATTGGCATGTTGGATAAGGCTCGGTAGCTGTTCGCGGTTGGCTGTATGCAAATTAGTACATTAAACGATGTTCTAATTAGAAACTGATGGTTGAAGTATGATTTTCATTATATATTGTGTAATCTTATTTAGAGATTTGATGAATAAAAGTAATAAGTGAATAAACATTGTGCTTTATTGAGGTGAAATATTTTAAAAATCGTAGTATAAGAATTAGATAACATTATTTCATTCATTCTACTTTCCACTTTTATTTCATGAATAGAGTTTGTGTAATCAAATATATATAATTCCTTGACAGTTAATGCTAGTATAACCTATCATACTTATACTCCATCTTATCCAAATCTGCACAGTTGACTTTTCATGCACGATCTTCAATAATCGTGTTTGACTGTTAATATCTTTAAATACATATAGAAACAATGTATAAAAATTTATTTTTCAGGAAATACATGTTATAATGAATCTAATAATATCTCATATAATAATTTTATCATTTATAAATTGACATATAATTACAGTCAAAGTTTTTTAAGTTTGACTCTGAAAAATCAACTGTGCAGTTTGAGGTGAGATAGAGGGAGTAGAGAAATTAAGATATGTTATTTTCAACATACTTGAAACATTTTTACTCAGTTCAACTTAATTCGAATTGATTTAGATTAGATTAGTTCGAATAAGCTGAAGGCATCCATTTTTGGACCATGTTTGGTTCTTTCTTTGTTTCATCTACAAAACACCACCATGTGATGGAGACATAGTAATTTTCCATACACCTTTGTATTTCATTTTATCAAGTTGCACTCGTCTTTTCTGGGCATGATTTGGGGTAACAATAACAAGTGTATGAAGTGTTGCATACATTTATATTTACAGCTGCACAAAATGGTGCCCATGATGATGAACCACCATTAAAGATAGGAAGATTAATAACCAAAACTTTACACAACAAGAGAGCTATGTGCTGAGCTCTAGATGGAAATATTCGGTCTACAATCCAACCACATTTTCCATATACATCAATCTATTCCATCATAATTTAGACCATTTGTTTTACTTTTTCTTACATCTAACAAGCCCTTTAAACCAGCCTCTCTATTATTTTGTTTCATGGCATTGGCAACTTGATCTCAATGTCGTTGATCTCTTGTTTATAGAATTTTGTCGGTAAAGGTGTATTTACACTGCTTAACATATATTTAACAAAATACGGTTATAATATGTACATAGCAGATAAAACAACTTCCTTGTCGAATAACTTAAACTAGATTATCTACGATATAAATGACAATAATAATAATAATTACCAACGTTAAAAATAGTACTCCCTCTGTCTCACCTCAAGCTGCACACTTGACTTTTCAGAGTCAAACTTAGGAAACTTTGACTGTAATTATAGGTCAATATATAAATGATAAAACTATTATATGAGATATCAATAGATTCATTATAACATCTATTTTTCAAAAAGTAAGTTTTTATATATTGTTTCTATATGTACTTAAAGATATTAATGGTCAAACACGATCATTGAAGACCGTGAAAAGTCAACTGTGCAGCTTTGGGTGAGACGGAGGGAGTACATTTTTTATGATTTAGTAAATTGTATCAATCTATTATAAAAAACAAAATACAAGTAGGAAATGAAAGAATATAAAATAAAATAAAATAAATGGGTCCGAGTATAGATTTTGTTTGTGCAAATCACTTTCGGCGTTGTACTACGTAGTATAGTAATAGTAGTAGTAATAGTTTTAGTAGTGGGAGTGGTAGAGGATAATGAAGCAGAGCACGGGAGTGAGAGTGCGGTGCAGTCCGAAAGGCAAAGGACGCCCACTTGCGTCTCTGTCACCGTGACTCGTGATTCCTCTGCCCTCCCATTTGCCGGTGATCATCACCCATGCATCTCACTTTCTTTATTTATCTTCGTGTATATAAAATATCAATGTTAAAAGTTAGAAAATCAGACGTGAAAGTTAGAAGATCAACAATAATATACTGAACGGTTATGCTTAATTTGTAAAAAATCATGTTACAAAATGAAAAGATCAACATTTGTCACTAATTTCAATTGAGACCGATCTCACGGCAAACCTTCCCTTCAGTGGGGGAACTAGGGGGTGGCCCAAGGGGGCCTGGCCACCCCCCAAAAATTGAAAATTTGTATTTATACCCTTATATTTTTTTTATGTATTAAAATTTAGAATTATATTTTTTGTATATTCTATTATGGCCTCTCCCAACTTTAAATCCTGGTTCCGCTACTGCTTCCCTTCCATTTCAACCAATGGTCATTTATACATTATGTAAATTGGGTTTAAAAATTCATAATAATTTGAGTCTTCTAAGTTCTTGTTTGTCTGAGTTTACTAAAATTTAACCTATCATAGTTTTCAAATGTTACTCATATGGGGCATTTGCCAAATACTTTTTTGAGAATATAATTTTTTTGATAAGTAGTTTGTTTAGGATGAATGAACATATCTCTTCAAAAAAAAAAAAAGGATGAATGAACATATGGATTTGTATCTCAAAATAAAACACATAATAAAATATAAACATGCGTGTAAATTCATCATGGGATGAGCTAGAAGCCTAGAGGCTAGAACACACACGTGAATCAGATCACGTAGAACATGACTCACTCTGATAATCCTGATCGGAGATTCCTGATTATGACAAAATCACTTTTTATAAAAATAAAATTCAAATTCAAATGGACCATTGCCTAGGCTTCATCTTCATAAAAATTAGTTTAAAATCTGCAAATTATTTCGATGATTTGCAATGAATATTTGCAAGTTGCGCAAATGAATGGGACGATGAAGATGATGACATCTCAGCCTTTAGCTATTGCAAATTTCGGCACCGTTCCTCTATCTAGCATTGTCTTTCCTCCAATTAGCTCTATCTCAAGTTTATCAAAAACAAAATTTAATTTCAACAATTTTTAATTAATTTATTAAATAGTTTTTATCATTTAAAATTTATGCAGATTCACACCGCACTATAAAGTATTAAAATTTTATATATCATTACCAAAACCGCTAAAAAAATATATCAAAAACTGATGTCTGCTATATCAGTTCAATGAAATTTTATCCATTTTATAATTTAAAATTCTAATCTCATGAATAGTGAAGTTATGAAATTCTCATTGTTACTCTCATTCTCGATTCTAAAATTTCAATGAAATGAATATATTTTTTTTTTATATATGATGAGTATAATATAATAATAAGCATGCCTTGTGTTTATCGTTTGTGTTTATCGTTTGAGATGCGTATTGGGTGTGGAGGAAAATACGTGGAGAACTTATACATCATTTAGTTGCACTTCTAATTAGGTTCCGTTTGGATAATACACATTCTTATCCATGAGCTTTGTCCAATAATAATCGTGTATGGCTTGAATTATTTCATTTTATATTTGCTTTGATATCACTCACACTTAAACGTTATAGAATAGTCAAATTATAGACAGAAATAGAATAGTCAAATTGTTATATTAGGATATAAAATAAAATATAGAATAATTACATTTTCCTATTATACTTTGTAGTGTATGCATCTATCCAATATCGGAATGTATCCCTATAAATATTGTACTCATCCTCTTGGATGAATTATCTTTGATGATAATATAAGTGTCATTGTAAATATCATTATCACCTTTTATATTATATATTCTAACAGCAATAGCTCTATCCTTAAATTAACAAAATCTAATTAAACGGAATTAAATAAAGTAAGTACAAATAAACTAAAATACAGTTAGACCTTGTTTGCTAGAATTTATTTCTTGATGAACTGATTTGAACTGACTAAAACAAATTCAAATAAATTAAACTTAACTGAACTAAATAATTTTGAAAATTATCATATATCATTATATTGTATAGCAAACAATAACATTTAATATAAAAATTATTAAACTAAATTAAACTGAATTGATCTATAAAAAAGTTGTAGCAAACTATGGTTCTGCTTAATTAGGGTTGCAAGCATCTTATAAATGACTATACCGAACTAACATGTTTTTATTTAAAAATAAGTTTATGCCATTAATGTATCCATCACTTTGATGGTAAATTCATTGGAATATCTTTAAAAAGTCATGCATTTTTAATGTTGCCTGCTTGCTTTTGATGAATATGCAACAAAAAAAAAAGAAAAAAAAAGGAAAAATGGAAATTGCATTGATGCTAATTGAAGGCCGTAATCAGAAACGGTATCATCAACTCGATCGAGTGGGGAATGATTGATGTTATTGCTTTGAAACTGGATAGTGTGGATTATTAGGAATTTAAGCACCTGATAATTACAAACCACCTGTCACATTAATCATGGGCTTCTGCATGAAAGATTAATATATAACCCGATAAACAAATACTCCCACCGTATTAAAGAGATTTATCCAATTTCCCTTTTGATCCGTCCCAAAGAAATTTACTCTTTAAAAAAAAAAAATTATAATATAAACTATTAACCTTATCTCACATATTTCACTAACCCTACCACCCACATCAGCGCCACATCAGTTTCCTTAAAAAGCACGTCAAAAGCAATTGGGTAAATTTTAGTGAGACGGAGGGAGTAGTGAGTAGTGATGGTGATCGTCATCGAATCACATTTATACTATGTTTTTTAGGTTACGTTAGATGAAACTGATCATCACTCCATCATCATCTTAGTAATATTCATTGACATGCTACCTTAACAACTGCAATTAATCACCTCCCTTATTAGGTTTGTAGATCAATATATATGTCAAAGTTTCTGTAATCTAGGAGTGAATTTGAGATTTGACCTAACTAAATATCGAACTCGAAAAAAAATGACTTGTTCAAGTTTGCAATCAAATTCGTCTGAATTGACTGAACATAATAGTATCACCTCAAAGTTGTATGTGAAAAACTTGACCTCGCCTTGTTGACTCGAACAATTTAGGCAAGTTGGCCGGTTTAAATTAGTACAAAAAAAATTCTTATTTGACAATTGTCTCTATAGATACCGGGGATTAAACGGAATTGTTATCGGTTGAAATTACCGTCGATGAGTTTCAACCCTGCAGCGACGGTTCAGTTTTAGGTTGCTGGTGACGCCATAGCTCAGCCGGCTCACGTGAACCTACTCGTGGCCGAGTTTTGGTGTGAATTTGTACATAATAACAGTAATGTAACTGGGACTATGAATGATCAAGGAAATTGACTGAATGATCAAGATAAAACAGTAAATACTCGAGCAAATTAACTGACCGATCAAGGTAAAACAAGAATGTTCAACGGAACTGACAGGAAAGATCAAGAAAAAACAGTACATGTTCATTCCATTGGCCTTTGGTTTCCACATGAGATGGACTCTTAAATTAATCGAAATCTTTAAAAAATAATATTACAATAATATATATTTTGTAATTTATATATAAATAATAAATTTATATGATATACTTGTTGAGAAACAATGCGACCTGCCGTTTTACGTTGAAAGTGAATCACCAAAGGTGTATAAAATATTACAAATATAATTTATTTTCAGAAAGCTACAAATATTTCCCATTCTCTCTGATTATTTTAAATGTGACGAAATGAGTCAATCTGTCCGACAACGTTGGTATGCATTTGCAAACAAAGTTATGTTTATTTTAATGGTTGAAAATGCTTAATCATCGTAGCTAGAGGCTCTAAGCTGATTAGCTAGTATTTATAATGTTTTTATTAGGCTTCTTCTAATTTTTCCAAGATCTATATATAAACTTTGTTACTTACAAGTTTTTATATATAATTAGGTGATTAGCCTTAGAGTATTTAGTTACTTACAATTATTTTAGTGAATTACGTACGATATCGATAGAGTACAAAAAAACAAACAAGACAGGCAGGCATTGCAATTGTACACAATTTGAAATACCTTGAGTTGAGTCCAAAACAAAGCTAGAGATTTAGCAGTGGAATCTTTGACTCAGATCCACGTACACATTCATCCTTTTCAATTTCTTGGTTTTTACTGCTATTCTCCTATCAAAAAAATCATTAAAATTTACTGCTAAAATTCAAGGCCATGGATTTGGTCTGCTAAAATATCAGAATCATTTTTTGAGTTCAGAAAAACAGTCTCATTCTTCCCTAATAAATAAATAAAGTTCCCTCCACCTTTTAATTAATATTTTGTTTTTTAACAAAAACTACAATCAAACAATTGTATACTTCAAATTATTATTTTTTGGCTACATTATGTTTTGTTTTTATAATTTTACTAAGACACTTCTGGTTTTATATACTTCTGTTTTATATGTTTTGTTTTTATAATTTTACTAAGATTTGATACCATAGCAAAGTATTTCAAAATACTTCAACGGTAAAGCCATGTATTAAAGTTACTAATTAACAAAGGTTGATGAATAATGATATGCTCTTACAAGGCATTGCACTAGATTAGGTACGTAACGAATATCATGATTGTGCCTTTAGAAAGTTGGGATTGATAAACTAAAAATCAAGGCATTACGATATCATCCTAAAAATTCGTGCGATAAATCCATAGATAAGATCTACCGGTTAGACTAGACTCAATTGAGACTATAGATAAATATTAATCTGTTCATTTTTAGATCCAATATTTTACATATTAAGCATATTTTCAGTGTATTATTCATGATCTTTTTATTTTTAAGACTGATATTGCACATGTTAAACATGATTACTCATCGATACCGATAGAGCTCAATTAATGAATTTGGCAAATCCATCTCTATCACTTTGCATGGACTTGGTGGGTGGTTGGTCCGTCTTCTACTTTAGCCCCCACACTCATTTCATTTCATTCAAACTTTTCAATTCCTTAAACTCCAAACTATATTCATCGATCGCACCCAAACAAAATCAAAGCGCCATGCACCAAATGCCAAACTCAGTATAGTATAACGTTTTCAGAAAGTATCTCACGCCAAGACACGTGATAGCTTCTATTTTTATTTCCAAAGTTTCATCATACAAGTTTGTATCATTATTTGAAAGTTACAAGTTATGTAGATCAATTAAATATACGATTAAGGATATAATCCAACATATTTTTTACATATGTATAGGATTTCAGTTCATTTCATTATTTTCACTCGACATTTTACTCAGAATCTGAACCATTAAGACACTTCAATCGAGTGGCTCAAAATCTGTAGATAGATATTACTAAATGACATTTGAGATTACATAGGGATCTCAAACCAGGTTTCATTTCATTTCAAAATTCACCATTTCAAGATTCACCATTTGAAGAGATGGTGATGTTTTCCCATTTGAGGAGTAGCAGCAGTTAGCATAAGGTGTTTGTGAGTATGATTTTAGCTTGGATTAGAAGAAATACATGCATGAACAATTGAACATCAACTACAACTACAACTACAACTTGTGCATCAATGATTAATGCTTCATATCCATCCAAATTTAATTCTTCTTGGATGCTTTTTAATGTTTTGGTGGTACACTAGCTTGTTTCACATATACTCCCCAACCCTAAAATAAATTTCCAATTTTTTTTTTCTGTTGTTGGAGAAAAATGAATAGGTTTTGCTTAATTTTTTTTATTATACGCTCGTGTATCTCTGAGTTTTTGAAAATTTTCTCTAGCACCTCTGAACCGACATTGGCTTTGTTAATTTTACCCCATAAAATTTTTAACCGACACTTAAATGTTATTATCAAGTCTGTTCAAGTCACCTACGAATCAGACAGGCATAAATCAATGTCGGTTAGAAATATTAGAGCATTTTTCAAAAATTTATAGACATATGGGCCCCTAACAAAAAAAAAAAAAAACTCAAGGTAACTTTTCTTTTCTTCTTATTATCTTCCGTATATAGTACGATGAAAGTAATTACCTACGGTTCTTGTATGTCTTTTATATTACGTACGTCCTATTTTTTTGGTAGCACAAATAGTTATTCACCTTTTATATATTCATGTTCTAAAATCAATTTTTTGGAACAAGTGAATACCATAATAGTACGGTTTTGGTATAAAAATTAAGCACATTCTGGTGTAATAAATAATGAAATGAAAGTGAATACATCTTTAAATGATTTTTTGAGGTTGTTTCATAAATTTGATTACGGATATTAAAGTAGTATCCTACATCGGCAAATGAAGATTACGGAGCTGAAATAAAATAAAATTTAAATATATTTAACTGAACTGAATGATTTAAAAATTTATCATAAGTTGTTGTAATATATAGTACAAAAATTTACATTCAATAAAAAATTATTGAACAAAAAAAAAAAGAAGAAGTAAATACCGATAGAATTGTTTTTAAAAAGTAAGTACCGATTCACTGTCATTGAAGCCCACATGGTTCCTTCACCACTTTACCCTTAGTTCAGAGAGTACATTGAAACTGCTAGGCGTATAAAATGGCCCGGCTGAATGCTCCATTTATCCACTTAGGCTCTGTTTACCAGAGCTAATCTGTAGATCAGTTCAATTTAGTTCAATTCAGTTCAGTTTAGTTCAATTCAGTTCAGTTCAGTTCAGTGAAAATGTAATTTGATGAAGTTCAGGTTAATTCAGTCATTACCGATTTCATTTTTCAATACATCAATTTTCACTTCAGTTCGATTCAGTTCAATTCAGTTTAGTTCAGTTCAGTACAACAAGAAATAAACTCTAGCAAACAGGGTCTTAGTTAGGATTGAAATAGCAACACCCTTGATCAACAATCACATTTGCAGAATTGCAGTTTTCTACTTATTTATTTTCAATTCAGTTAATTATAATTTTATTTAGTTTGATTAAATACAATTTAATAAATTGAAGTTTAATTTAGTTATGTAATTAATTATTAAATCAGTTTGGTTCAGTTGAACTCCTGATCAAAATAAGTTAAGAAGAAGAGGCGTAAGAAATTTTATCATTCAATTTTGTATCGATATTTATCATTTATTCATCCTATTATCAAGAAGGCCATATTCTCCAGTACTATTCATATGTCTGGACTGTAAATTTTGGGTTCACCCTGGACAAGAAAATGGGCTGTAACATGAATCCACCGGGTTGGACTAGCTCTTCTTCTCTACAAGGTTTCACGATTTCCAATTTTCAAGATATTTTTTTGATATGATTGTAAAAAAAAAAGCGTGTTCTGAGTTACTATACACGCTTTGTATTTTAATTATTGTAGAGTCCATTTTTTATTGGCTAATTTGTGGCAGATTCGATGTTGCAACATCGATTAGGGTTTAGCAGAAAAGTGACAAATTCCAACGCAGCTTTAAAAGGCAAGGAAATATTGTGCGTATGAGATTTATGATAAATACAGTCCAGCGAATATCAACAACTCAGTTTTACACTATGGAGATTTGATCAATGAGTTGGAGCCAAATCTTTCCATATTTTTCAGTTGGAAGATATTCTTTATTCCTTATCTTCAGAGATTTTGAGAATCAAATCAACCATGATTGAAGGAAGGAATTCGATGCCGTGAAGTAACCTCTTCAACCACGACATTGAGCTATAAAGGGACATCAGTTGCGCTGCTCAAATTAAGGATTTTACACGCAACAATTCTGTCTTCAGAATCTGTTTTCAATCTTGAGCAAAAGGCAGCACAGTCTGTTTTACTTTATCACAACCATTTGGACGTGTGGAAGCCGGTGTGTTCGAAATCACCATAAAGCTCCTGGTGTGGGAGTGATCGTAGACTGGGGAGAACTAGTGGTCCGATTGGAGCGAGGGATCGCAACATCGAAGACTAGGAGAACTGGTGGTCCGATTGGAGCGAGGGATCGCAACCACTTAGAAATTTTAAAAGATAAGTCTGTAATCTGTCTTTTGACAATTTAGTGGAATGATTTCAACACAGGGCTACGGCCCCGCAGACGTAGGTGCATTGCACCGAACTGCGTGATCAAATCTGTGTGTCTTTTATTTTCTGCAATTTAGGTTTTTTCATGTTGCAACATCGTTTATGCAGTAAAACCTAAAACACAACTAGTCAGTATTTTAGACAACTTATTTGATCTGAATCTGGTAGATAGATATTTCATTTGGTATCAGAGCTGAGTCGCTTCTTTGTCCTCTTGCGAGGTGAGCGAGATCGACTATCTACCATGGCCAGGGAGGGAGGATCCATCTCTAGACCACCACTGTTGAACGATGGGAATTATCCCTACTGGAAGACAAGGATGGCAATGTTCATATCCCAGTTGGACGATGATGCTTGGGATGTCATTGAGACCGGTTGGGTGCCTCCAACTAGTGTGAATGAGGCTGGAGTTACAATCCCTAAACCTGCTCCCTGGTCTGAGGATGAGAAGAAAGGAAAAAGACTAAACAGCAAGGTGATGAATGCACTATTTCAGGGAGTTGATGATGACCAGTTCAGATTTATATCAGGGTGTACTCAAGCCAAGGCTGCATGGGATGCTTGCAGAAACGTCATGAAGGTGCTAAACCAGTCAGGAAGAGGATCAGTGGAATGATCAAGTCAGAATTCGAGAGCTTGCAGATGATGGAACATGAAAGCGTCAATGAATTCAATGTCAAACTTAAGGACTTATCTCATAGGGCACACCAGTTTGGAGAACATTACACTGATGCGCAAATAGTTGATAAAACTATCAGATCCTTACCTGATAGGTTTGACAATGTAGTGTTAAATCTGGAAAATAACAACATGCTGGATGAAATTTCAGTTGATGATCTTTTGGGGTTTCTGAAATCTACAGAGATGCTTCAGGAGAAGAGCAAGGAGAGGTAAACCATGGCTTTTCAAGTTCGGCAGTCAAAAGCAAAAGGTAAATTGGAAGAATCTGACTCAGGAGATACAGAGGAGACTAAGATTGCACTTCTAACAAGAAATTTCAGCGAGTTTCTCAGAGGGACTAATGACAGAAAATGATACTTTAATAGAGGAGGAAGAGAGTATCATAGTAGAGAACTCAATCAGCACAAGGATGATGTGTACACAGATGGCTCTGGTAGAGGTGTTGAAGGGTCCAAATATGTTGGACAACCACAATGCAGGGAGTGTGGCGGTTTTGGACACATCAAGGCAAATTGTGCCAATCTCCGAAATCCCTCAAAAGTCTTGATTGCTACTGGAGGAACTTGGAGTGATGATGAAAATGATGCTCAACCTGAAAAACATGTGTCCTTTGGTGCAAAGGTCATAGATTCAGAACCAGTTGATCTGGATAGTGAAGACATTGATTTTGGAGGGGGAATTGACCTACAAACAGCTTATAATGAGCTATTTGATGCCTGGAAGCAAGGTGTTGAAACTATCACATCTCTGAAAGAACATGGAAATGTTAATGATGACTCTAAGAACTTGATGGAAGAGGTTGAAGATCTGAAGCAGAAGGTCAATACCCTGATGAATGCTGCACTAGTAGAAGAAGAAGCTGTTGATGAACTGACCACTAATCTTGAGTCTATGACAAAAAGGGCTGAGGATGCAGAGAAGAAGCTTGATGATGTAATGAAAAGGGTTGAAATTTCCGAAGGAAAGAAACCAGTTGACAAACCAGTGAATCTTGAAAAATTGGAAACTATGACAAAGAGGGCTAAAGATGCTGAGGTTGCTGCTGAAATTCTTGAAAGAAAATTAGAAATCATGACCAAAAGAGCTCTGGATGCTGAAGGAAAGTTGGTCCAAAGAACTGCTGACTATGACATGGTTGGAAAGAAGCTAAGGTCTATGACTACTAGAGCTGAGGAGGCTGAAGCAACTCTTCAGAAATTAAACAAGGGTACTGCTCAACTGAATGATTTGCTGATCATGGGAAAAAAATTCTAGAAACAGACAAGGTCTTGGTTTTATCCACAGAGCACCACTAGCCCCAAAAACTCAGGTCAAGAAAGCGATCTTTGTTTCAGCAGGAAGTCAGGAAGCATCCAGCTCACAATTCAACAATTTTAAGCAATCTCGTGTAATGACTGGGAGTGTCGATACTCAAACTCAGACAATCTTCAAGGCCAGGAAGGTTCCTCCCAGGTGTTGTTCATATTGCATGATGCAGGGACATGAGGAGCATCAGTGCATGAGGTTGCTGAGAGATATCATGCAGGGAAAACAATTTTCTTCATGTTACTACATGGAACCTGAGCAGCAAAAGAAGCTCACAAGAAAGGTGTGGGTGCCTAAAACCTCTCTGAATTGTCGAGTTTAAGGTATCCCAAAAACCTTACTCTGTTGTATAGTTGCTTTTGAAGTTTTGTTGTTATTTTGGTATTGTTTTGTTTTTACATAAACCCAAAAACACAAAAATATGTGAGTGATACTGGTACTGGGTGGAAACTCTGAAAGTTTTGGGAAAATTTTCGATGTTTCAACATGAAACCCTAGAGAGTGGGTGAAATTTTTGGCGCCTAGCAGAATGATGTTTACTATGGGATTGAGAGATCCATTGAAGTTTGCTGGTCATACTGTTTTTGATGTTGCAACATGAAACCCTAGTTTTCCCGTGGAGAGTTAGTGGCGAGTGATGAACAGACATGCGGAACCCAGTACTATTTTCCGACTGGCTATTGGCATTCTATTGGAACACAAACTCCGCCCTCTAAACCCTCAATCTCTCTGGAATCGTCTTCCGCTGCCCATTAAATTTCTCCAGAGATATTTAGTTGCGTTTGGTGTTCAAGTTCTTCCCCGTCATCGGATTCCCGTCACAACTCGAAAGGTACTGTCTTGGCATCTGAATCTTCGTGGTTGAGTTTTGTTCGGGTTTTCGAGGTGGTCGAGTATATTGGAGTTTGTTGTTGTATTTTGATTTGGGAGTATATTATAATGGATGAGTATAGCTTTTGTCAGTGCAGTAGGTTCTGTCTTGGCCCTGAAGGCAGACAATTACAAATTTTTGGGGAGCAAACCTTAGGGGTTGATTCACTCGTTCCGGTGTTACTTTTACCCTGAACCCAATCGATCTGAAAGCTTCCTGAGTCTGGCCTAGATGTGCTCCCTGAGGATTTTTTGTACCAGCCTTTGGATCAAAAAATGAGGCTAAGTTGGCTGCCTATACTGAGAAGATGAGGACCGGAAATTTTGTTAAAGCTTTTAATGATGATCTTGGGGCAGGTAGGACTTAGCCAGGCTGCTACTATGTTTACTCACTATGAGCCTACATTTGTGAGGGAGTTTTACAGTAATCTTCAGGCTGATAATGCTATGGCTGGAACTGATTGGTTTGGCAGGGTGTATTTCAGAGGTCAGATACTTGTTTTCACCCCTGAGAAGATTAATGAAGTTCACTATGGAATTGGGATAGGTGCATCTGGGGAAGTGTATTTTCAGAAGAATTCATCATGCAGCTAAAAACTCCAGAAAGTCTGATGTTGTGCCGCATCTATGCCGCTACCTAATTACTGCCTTGCAAAGAGAGATGGAGTTAAATTATCATATGGGTCAGCTGGACTTTCATTCTGAGATAGTCAAGAAGCATAGTGATGATCAGAAAAGGTTTTCGGATCTTGCAGCTCAGCAAGGATCCAGGGTTAAGGCCTGCTGGTACTTCTGGAGTTAAGGCCTCTTCTAGACCTAAAAGAGCCAGAGCTTCTACCTCAAGTCAGCCTGACTCCAAGAAATCCAAGTCTCCGGCTGCCAAGAAACCTAAGCCTTCTGCTGTTATGAGGTCTAGGAGGAATGTTGTTTCTGATTCTGATTGAGTTCAGTTCTTTGTCTTTGGCAGTTCATGGTCCGAGGGGGAGTTACTTTTGGATTTATGTGGATTTTATTATCTCACTTTCTGCTACATTTTTGATTTTCTGGATTTGGATGGTTTGGTGTGTTAAAGTTATGCTATGACTCAGGGGGAGTTCCTTGATTGATGATTTTACTGATAAGTAGCTGTTTTGTTTTGGCGCCATCCAAAAGTTGTTTGCGGTCCACAAATTGCCAAAGGGGGAGATTGTAGAGTCCATTTTTTATTGGCTAATTTGTGGCAGATTCGATGTTGCAACATCGATTAGGGTTTAGCAGAAAAGTGACAGAAATTCCAACGCAGCTTTAAAAGGCAAGGAAATATTGTGCGTATGGGATTTATGGTAAATACAGTCCAGCGAATATCAACAACTCAGTTTTACACTATGGAGATTTGATCAATGAGTTGGAGCCAAATCTTTCCATATTTTTCAGCTGGAAGATATTCTTTATTCCTTATCTTCAGAGATTTTGAGAATCAAATCAACCATGATTGAAGGAAGGAATTTGATGCCGTGAAGTAACCTCTTCAACCACGACATTGAGCTATAAAGGGACATCAGCTGCGCTGCTCAAATTAAGGATTTTACACGCAACAATTCTGTCTTCAGAATCTGTTTTCAATTTTGAGCAAAAGGCAGCACAGTCCGTTTTACTTTATCACAACTATTTGGACGTGTGGAAGCCGGTGTGTTCGAAATCACCATAAAGCTCCTGGTGTGGGAGTGATCGTAGACTGGGGAGAACTAGTGGTCCGATTGGAGCGAGGGATCGCAACATCGAAGACTATGAGAATTGGTGGTCCGATTGGAGCGAGGGATCGCAACCACTTAGAAATTGTAAAAGATAAGTCTGTAATCTGTCTTTTGACAATTTAGTGGAATGATTTCAACACAGGGCTACGGCCCCGCAGACGTAGGTGCATTGCACCGAACTGTGTGATCAAATCTGTGTGTCTTTTATTTTCTGCAATTTAGGTTTTTTCATGTTGCAACATCGTTTATGCAGTAAAACCTAAAACACAGCTAGTCAGTATTTTAGACAACTTATTTGGTCTGAATCTGTTAGATAGATATTTCAATTATACACGCCCTGAAATAGTGTAAATATGCCCTAAAATAATTATTTTTGTTCTATTTTTTTAACCAAAATTATTCTACAGTTGCGAAAAATTAAACATGATCCAAATATATTTCTTGATTTTTCAGCATCTTATTATTTTTAAATATAATTAAATAATAGTTAAAATACAGGCGTGGTAAAACATCACCCAAAAAAATTGACATGGGAACCAGCCTTTATACTAATGAGCATACAGAAGACCTATATAATTTAAATTAATAGTTTCGAAACAAAATGAGTACCAAAGTTATTAATTTTCATACATACACTACAAATTCTCATTTGAGACATGTCTCTACAAAGATCAAGTACTATAACGGACCGTTATCAATTGAAATTGCCGTTGGTGAGTTTCAATCTCGTCGCCGCTGTTAGATTTTAGGTTGTTGGTGTCGCCAGAGCTCTGTCGTCTCACATGAACCGACTCGAGACTGAGGTTCGGTGTGAATTTGTATGAAATAACAGTAACGTACCAAACACTAGAAGAAAATAGGTCTTTCAAGACACATTTTTCAAGACACTAATCTATGAAGACACATCTTATAAGACATGGTATAACTAGTGTCGTATAAGAGGGTATAGAATGACATTTAGTTTGAAGCATTGTATTATCTAACTTAATGTCATCCTAGTGTATCATAGAAGTCATTATCTAACAAGTGTCAAGTGGCTATACATAAAAGACATCAAAATTTTGCCTTCATAAAGACATCAAAGAAATTGACTGAAAGATCAAACAAAATGAATGAAAGATCAAACTAACTGAATGCTCAAGAGAACTGACTGAAAAATCAATCAAAATGACTAAAAGATCAAGGAAAAACAGTAATGCTCATTCCTTGATCCTTGATCTCTACATACAAATACAATTGTGAAAATTCGTTGAAAATTCCACAGCCACGTCTTGACCGGTGATCATCTGATCTTGAATTTCTATTTGACCCATCTAAAACAAAATGAGAACTTGGAATATGTCTGCAAGAGATTCAAACTACTGATTGGAGGAATATCAAAAAATATCCAAGGAAGACTAGAGACCGTGGCATATCATGTCACATACGTTTGTGTCTCACACTGATCTCTAGTTTTTCTGTTTTTGTCTTTGTTGTTTATGCTTTTAAAGCTTTAAAATATTATGGTTGGTAATCATATATCCAGAATATGAAGGCAATTTGTAAAATCGCAAAAAAGTTTCTAACCCAACAATTCTGACCTTCTTTGATTTAAAGCTGCATGTATTAAAAGACGGGATGGTCTAATGTTAAAATATAAAATATATATATATATATAATACAAGTGATAATGATATTTACAATGACACTTCTTTTATCAATTTATCATCAAAGGTTGTTCATCCAAGAGGATGATTACAATATTTATAGGGATATAATATTCTTCCATTTTCCGATATGGATAGATGCAATACAATATAAAGTATAATAGGAAAAGATATATTCTATATTACTATTCTATATTCCTAATATAAAATAGTCTAACAATATGACTATTCTATTTTCTTCTCTAACCTCAATATCTAAGTTATATTTAGACTATATTCTCACCTGTGTTCCAATTATAGACTTCATCAGTGTGCAGTATTATAGAGGTCCAAAAATTTCACCCACACTTCTATTGTCTAAAAAGATACCAGATTAATTAAAACGAAAACCGTTTACTTGAACCTAGCTCATCCTGAAACTCATTGAGTTCAGCGGCTTCTTGACCGCCGAAAAATAGCAGAGCATTGAAAAGTTGGACAGTGGAGTAGTATGTCAAACATTTTGGGATAATCTTAAACTAACCATGACAAGTATGTGGGCTTTCCGATATCGAAATATAAGTGCAAGTATCAAGAAAGGCCTATGATTTCGGACATGAAGTAGTTATGTTTTACACCCAAAATATATAAAATAAAATCTGCCATGTACCGTGTTAATATGTGTCTGGTTCAAAAAAGACTATCATTTGGAACTTCTGAAAAATACTCCCCCGTCCCCAATTAAATGTCTCACTAAAATAGTCATTTTTTTCACACCATATTTGACCATTAATAACTCTAATTATACTTAATATTAAAGTAAATAATTTTGATTTTTAAAAAGTACATCATATGAGAATTCCAACGATATCTTATGTCAAAATATATTATTTATATATTATAAGTTAGAATTAATGACCCTAATGGTCCCAAAAAATACTAAGTTGTTTTCCTTTGGTCTCATAAAAATTTTCTGGTCTTAGTTGGTCCTATAAAAGTTAGTTTGGGTTTTATTTAGTCCTTCCGTTAGTTGACTAACGGAAATCATAATTTGACTAACAGAAAAAAAAATTAAATTGCAAAAAACACCCTCCATATAAAATATTTTAATTGAATATCCATTAAAAATATCCGCAACATCTAAAAAAAAGCCAACTTAAAATCCATGAAAATAGAATCATTAAACTCTTTTCAGAAAACAAAATCATTGAACGGAAACTCGATATGTCCATGTTTTTTTTCATTTAAATCGGAAATCTGTCATTCGCTGAGCAGTGGGAGATCGATGGCGCCATGGGCATGGCGGTAAAGAACCAGACTGAGCATCTCTTTTTTATGCTCTCAAAATCCCACAGCCTCGCACAAGTATCGATATGAACAGAGCATCTATTTTTGATGCCCTCAAAATTCAAACCCCTCTTCCGAAACCTCTGGCAACCAGATTAATTTGAATCACTTGATCGGCGAAATTTGATGCCTCGTGAAGGAAAAGAAGGGGCGGATTTGGGTTTGGGAAAAGAAGGGTAATATGGAGGTTTTAGTTATTAACAATATTAACTAACACCAGTTAATAACTAAATGAATCCAAGGTTTTTTTCTTTTTTTTGTAAAAATGAATCCAAGTTCTTTGTACTTCTAGAATCCAAAAAACTGATAGAAGAATAAAGATAGGTTTATGATTGTTTGGTAGAGTTTATTTATTACTGAGTTTAAATAAATTTAAATATATTTAACTGAACTGTAATAAATTTAAATATAATTCAACTGAACTGGATTGAATTGAATTGAAATAATTTTAAAATTTATCATATGTTATTGTAATATATAGTTAAAAATTGATATATTGAACTGAACTGAATAAAAAATAATAAACATACTTTTATGAACTGAATTGATATATGGAAAAACTCTAACAAATATAACTTCCCCATTATAACAATTCTTTGGATTGAATTAGATATAAAGAAGTTCACCTCACATGTTTAACAAAATTTATTTTTTCTGTAACTCTTTTCCTTCCTATATATTTTGAATAATGGATTTGATATAGATTTGACTAACCTATTATGCTAGTTTTAACTTATTTTAAAGATAAAGGGTATTTTTGCAATTTTAAAAGTATTTACCGTTAGTCAAAATGAGAGTTGTCATCAGTTGACTATTGGAGGGACTAAATAAAATCAAAACTAACTTTTATAGGACCACGTAAGAACAGAAAATTTTTATGGGACCAAAGGAAAACAACTTGGTATTTTATGGGACCATTAGGGTCATTAATTCATTCATTAATGGTTAAACATAGTGTGAAAAAATTGACTATTTTAGTGAAACATTTAATTGGGGATGGAGGGAGTATGTATTCGGTTATTCGACGGCTTTAATTGGGACGGAGGAAGTATGTATTCGGTTATTCGACGACTTGACTACCATTGACCGATGTAATTTAGGTAACCGAATCATATATGAACTATTTAATTTGGAATTTGCATACTATTAGTATGCCCCTTTTGACCACTTGTTATGCAAAAAACACAATTAGAGCAAAATGATACTATTTGTCAAGTAATGTGCGGCAACAAAGCAAACAAGTAATCAATGTAGCTTCTATATGACAATTGCCATATTTGTCAAGTAAAACTTTCTCTAAAAGACCAATCACCTGCCAAATTTCATCATCTACCATTTATGCATCAAACGTTCAATCTTGAATATATGTTAGATGATTTTCGTTTACAGTTGATCAAAATTACCGCTAAAGACTATAAATACATGAATTTTTTAAAACTCATTCCTGTATCTCATAACCAATAAAGGAAATAACTATTTTCTTCAAAAACAAATAGTAATCTATTCAACAAAACATCCTTGTCCCTTATGGTAAAAGTAATTGCCACATATTTTTATGCACACGTGATAAACAAAATATTAGGGTGCATTCTGCAATTAAACGATATTTTGGTGTAGTTACTTTATTTACACTTGGCATTTTTAATCACAAACCTTAATTGACATTTCGTCTATGCAGAGTCTGTAGGATTCGGGCCCCGCCTCTCGTGCGTTCAACTTTGACTCTCATTCATTCCCCCCAAACCTTTTTTTTTTTTTTTAAATTTCTTCCTAAAAATAACAAATATCATTAATTTATTCCCTCCAAAAAATATAAATAGTAAAATAACTGTTTCCAACTTTATTTCTCCATCTCCTCCTTTGTCTTTACCTGCGCCCTTTACTGACTCCCCTTCTTCTTCAGATTCCAGTAGAAAAATAAAATCAAGATATATTAAAAACACGCACTCACACAGTGAGTAATGTTAATGTAAGAGCAGAAACAAGTGTGTATTATTGTCTGTGTGAATGGAGTTTGTGATTTCAATACATTAAATACAACTAAGAGTGTCTGTAAGAAAAACAGAACCTTTGACTAGAGCTTATTATAGCCTGCCCCTCACCCATTTTCTTCCAATTCTTGATCATTATCCCATTTCTGTATGTCTTTTCGAAGGCTAAATTCCAGTTGGGTTTTCTGAATTTACCCTGCATTTTGCCCGCTTTCGAGGCTTTGACCGCAAAGCTGCTGACTTTTTCTTGGTTTTTTTGGTGGGTCGCATGCGATAGGAGCTTTTGGGGAGGAAGTTTCTTTGCTGAGTTTGTGAAAAGTACGCTATTACATATTTTTTTCCTCGGTGTGGAAAAGTAGGGGGAGAATTAGGGTTCTTGACTTTTGGTTGTGCTGTTGAGAAGAAGTCTTCGCAGAGTTTGATTATGAGAATTTTGAATCTAGGGGTTTAGCTCAGCTCAGGTGTGGTTTTGAACTTAATGGATCGCTCACCGCTCTCTGCGATCTCAGCTTGGGCTCTACTTTGCTCAATTTTGATCATTTCCCGAATTTCTAGAGTTTCTGCTAATGCTGAAGGTCAATTTTCACTCTTTCTTGAATTCCATTCCTTTGCTTGTGCTATGTGCTATATATGCTCTGTGTTTTAATAGTTTTCACAATTGATCATTGATGGAATATGACTTTGTGTAGGATCACTGTGGTTCTATTTGAGTGCATGTGTTCACAATTTAAACTGAAAGCCTTGTTATGATTCCAGTATCCTCTTTTTAGTTGTGCTTTGCTTTTATATATGTGTATCAGCCTTGTTTAAATTTATCAGAATTCCAGTGTCTTGTCATGTTTTGTCATTGCTAACTTTTAATCTAGTTGGGTCAAATGTGATGTTTCACTTTGATGTTAGCTTTCCAGAACTTTGTTAATAACTTTGTTGCATGGATTCTTCATTTTGTTTAAGCTTAATGGCACAATTTTTTTATGGAAATGGTGCTTTGCAAAAGAAGTTGCACTTGTTTGTAGTTTGATATTGACTCGTTTCTGCAAAGACAGGTGATGCACTGAATGCGTTGAAGACCAATTTAGCTGATCCAAATAATGTTCTGCAGAGTTGGGATCCAACACTGGTGAATCCATGCACTTGGTTTCACGTGACGTGCAACAGCGAAAATAGTGTTACAAGAGTGTAAGTATTGACTGTAACTCGTTTAGAAATTGGCTGTTTGATTTATTGTTAGAGCTGTAGTTTATATCTTGTTCTGAGTAACTGATGGAAATCTTGTCTGTATCGTTTCTTTCTCCTAGTGATCTTGGAAACGCAAATTTGTCTGGTCAACTTGCTGCACAGCTGGGTCTGCTTCCAAATTTGCAATACCTGTAAGTCAAATCTATTACTTTAAAGATGGTGGTTACCTTAAGACCTAGCTTGTGATGTTCACAGTACCATTTAGTTATGTGTTGTGATGAATTATGTGTTAAAATTCTGATGATGTCTTACAGTGAGGCTTTTCTTAGGAGGAAAGAACATAAAAAGTTGATGCATGTATGTTTGGAATTAAAAAGAAGCATGTGATTTTGGATATAGTTCTCGGCCTTTTAGTTAAAGTTTGTCTCAACCTCCCTCATTTTTCAGTGACAACTTCAGACGCACTCTATCCTCTATGACATGTCTTGATAGTCTTTCTTTGAAAGCATGATCCTTGGAGAGCCTGGCACGTTTTGCATTCTTTTGACACTTATTTTATGTCAGAAATCCTATAGTAGTTCATCTGCAACTCATTGGTCATTTAATCGATTTGCATTGCTTACTTGTAAGCTTTCACTCTACTTGCCGATTTGATTGGGTCCAGCTTGTAAAGACGTGTCATCTGTGTCCTTTCTCATGTTTGGCATGATTATACTTCCTTATGCTGTCCTATATCTGGTGTTTACATTTCTCTTGTACTTCTGTTTGTTCTCAACAGGGAACTCTATAGTAACAACATCAGTGGCAGAGTTCCTCCAGAGTTGGGAAACCTAACAAATCTAGTCAGTTTGGATCTTTACTTAAATAACTTGACTGGTCCCATACCCGACACGCTGGGAAAACTTCAAAAATTGCGTTTCCTGTATGTGTGGTTCATCCTCCCTACCTGGATTTCTAGTATAAATTTCTTGCCTTTTAATCTGATTGTTTTGACGTTCTGAAGCTAATTTTGTTTTACCTTTGAATCAATAGGCGTCTCAACAATAACACCTTGACTGGACAGATTCCTGCCAGCCTAACAACCATCAATTCTCTTCAAGTTCTGTAAGTTGGGCATAGTTTTCTTATCACAAAATTGTTTGTATTTCACATTTTTTACTTCATGGAAGTGATTGTCGGAATAAGATTATTTCTGTTCTTCTCTCATGTTTACTATCCTGTAATCCAGTGATCTGTCAAATAATGTGCTGACGGGGCCAATTCCTACAAATGGTTCTTTCTCAATATTTACTCCTATCAGGTACTTTATATTGTTTCCGATCTTAAAGTTTGGTGACTAATTGAGAATTGAGACAAATTTCTGACTGAATATATACTGGGCCAGTTTTCAGGGTAATAAATTGGATGAACTTCCTGTTTCTCCGCCACCTCCGATTGCTCCAACACCACCAACTGCTCAAGGTATTTTTTTTCATGCCATTTATTCCTCCCTGTAATTAATAAAGGAACTTTCTTAAGCTTTACTTCATAAAAAATGCTTTGATGTTGTTGGCCACTATTTGTTGCTTAAGTATCACGTTCTTATTTGCCTGTACATTGAATAATGAAATGATTCTTGAATTAAATGAACCAAATGAAGTGTGTTCTCTGATGGATGATTATGTATCGTCACTTTAAGCTACGCGTAGTTTGAACGTTTTGTTGGATTTTCAGTTGGCAATAGTGCTACTGGTGCCATTGCTGGAGGAGTTGCTGCTGGTGCTGCTCTCCTGTTTGCTGCTCCTGCAATTCTACTCGCTTGGTGGAGGAGAAAGAAACCACAGGATCATTTCTTTGATGTTCCTGGTTAGTGTGTGTTAGTGTGTGTGTGTGTGTGTGTGTGTGTGTGTGTGTGTGTGTGTGTGTGTGTGTCTGTGTCTGTGTGTGAAATAATGTGCTGGTTTCTTGGGTTGTGCGTGAAACCTGTGGAATGTGTTCTGACTTGGGTATCTTAATTCCAGCTGAGGAAGATCCAGAAGTTCATCTAGGACAACTAAAGAGATTTTCTCTGCGAGAACTGCAAGTTGCAACTGATAATTTCGGCAACAGACACATTCTTGGTAGGGGAGGTTTTGGTAAGGTTTATAAAGGGCGGCTAGCAGACGGAACCCTGGTGGCCGTTAAAAGACTTAAAGAGGAGCGTACTCAAGGTGGAGAGTTACAGTTCCAAACAGAAGTGGAGATGATCAGTATGGCTGTTCATCGAAATCTGCTCCGACTGCGTGGCTTTTGCATGACACCAACCGAACGGTTGCTTGTTTATCCTTACATGGCCAATGGCAGTGTGGCATCCTGCTTGAGAGGTACATATTCTTTCATAAGAAAGGAAGCAACGTCTTAAACCTAAAAGTGTTGTTTCATTAGGGGTTTAACTCTGGTTATTGAATCGTTCTTGCAGAGCGGGCTGAAGCACAACCACCTCTTGATTGGCCGATAAGGAAGCGTATTGCATTGGGTTCGGCTCGTGGGCTTGCCTATCTCCACGATCATTGTGATCCCAAGATTATCCACAGGGATGTAAAAGCTGCAAACATACTGTTGGATGAGGAGTTTGAGGCAGTGGTTGGAGATTTTGGGCTTGCAAAGCTCATGGACTACAAGGACACTCATGTCACAACTGCTGTACGAGGTACCATCGGCCACATAGCCCCCGAGTACCTCTCCACAGGCAAATCTTCAGAGAAAACCGACGTTTTTGGGTACGGAGTCATGCTTCTTGAGCTCATCACGGGGCAGAGGGCTTTTGACCTTGCTCGTTTAGCCAACGATGATGATGTCATGTTACTTGATTGGGTGAGAATATGTACATTATTCATCTTACTTATATAAAAAACGAGATTTCTTGAGTATTTTTCGGTTCCTAATGTGGTTATGTTGACCGATCAACCAGGTGAAAGGTCTTTTGAGGGAGAAGAAGTTGGAAACATTGGTGGATGGGGATCTTCAGGGTAACTATATCGACGCTGAGGTGGAGCAGCTGATTCAGGTGGCTCTGCTCTGCACACAGGGTTCTCCCACTGAGCGGCCTAAAATGTCAGAAGTGGTGAGAATGCTTGAAGGTGACGGTTTGGCAGAGAGGTGGGAGGAATGGCAGAAGGAGGAGATGTTCAGACAAGAGTTCAACCACACGCATCACCCGAACAACGATTGGATCATTGCGGATTCCACGTATAATCTCCGGCCAGATGAATTGTCCGGGCCAAGATAACATCGTCCACACGGTGCAGAAGTATACCAGTGCCATATTCTTGTGCATATCTTATTTTCTTGTCCTTTCAGGTGTCCAAATTGTATGTGGTGTAACATGAAGTTTTGGTGAGTGTAAGATTTGTAATTGTCTATAGGTTTGCAGCTGACATTAGATCGAGTGTTGTGCTGTGTTTGGATGTAAGTGAATAGGCAGGAATTGGAAGTGAATCCACCGACTTGTATAATCTCTACTGCTAGCTATTGACTATTTCTATTTGTTATACCGAATAATATACTGAGTTTTTTCTGTTCATTTGTTATCACGTTCTCTGACACTAAAGATTTACAGTGTATACTGGCTATTCACTGTATACAGTGTATAACACCGTTACCAGTATAGAATAACTTTATCATGGATATTAATTAATACCATTGCTATACAGATTTTTTTTGCAACTATACAGATTTAGAAACGAGGCTCTAATCATAACACTAAAATGACAATACACTGCAATTATAGCTCACGAGAAATGCACGTATTCAAATACATTCTGTTGCAAATTAGGTTTGCAGAACAATTTTGCAGGCATGAATTGGATTCGTTTGGGAATTCTTTAAACCTGGCAATCACAATATTCCAAGACAAACTGTATTACATTAATTATGCATGTACATTATTATGTCCACAACTACAAGATTCATCGGTTTTACATTCGAGGCAGAGGCGGATCCAGAAATTCAAAAGGAGAGAGGCATTTTACTCCTAAATTTTATTTTCACTTAATTGCATTAAAAAAACTAAAAATATATATATAAATAATTTAAATACGAATAAACTGAACAAAAAGATGGGGTTATTTGAGAATTTAATAAAATTTCATAGGTATTATTTAAATTTTTATAAAAGCAGTGGGGCAAAATTAGTATTTTGAATAGTGTGACCGGCTCTTGTTTGTTTCATGTACTTCGGCTCTTGAAATGGGAGTGATGGAGTATCAAGTATTTCGTGCGGATCTAAGCAGAAAGTGTGGGGAAAAAAATCAACTGTATCGGGAGTGATCACATTATTTTATTGATGAGTTCAATGGATTTTCGGCCGTTATACCACCTGGATGTTGGATTAAAGGAAACTGCATCTACCATATATCAGAGTAAGTTGTGGATGACGAAGAAGCAAACAATATTACTTTCTGCCGTTGAAGATGAGTTTGTTACAACGTTACCACCACTACCTTTCAAAATATGTATGCCAGAACAATGTTTTCCACAGATAAAGTGTTAATTTGTTACATAATTATAGATTGATTCAACATTTGTTCTCAAAATTGATTACATATTTCAACATTTGTACTCTATGTGATTTTGATTACAACTGGTTTCCCATGGATGGATTTTTGAGGCAATAACCTTGGATGACATGTTTGCCTTATCTTGAAGGTAAGTTTCAATTCTTAAAATTATTTTCCGGACCTTTGGCATGAGCTGTATGTATATGATCAGATGCGATGTTTGCTTATTTTCTCCTACACATTAGCATATATCAAGGTTTTGTTATGTAGAGGCGAGTCTATTGTGTCATACGAAGGTATAACTTAAGTTTTCACTACGAAATTTGCCTTAAAGATTTCTTAATAGACCGATTTTCATCTTAATTTAGGCGAGTATCTCATAACATTAGTTAGGTCATGTTCTTATAAGTATGTAACAACAACATAGTAAACATAGTAGAGCTAGTAGAGTATCTAACATCATAACATAGTACAGCTAGTAGAGTATCTCCGAACCAGAGTAGTATGCCTAGAAAAGCGTAATCTAGCTGACATCATCATAGTGAACATAATAGAAGCACCACAAGCTAGTAGAGTATCTCCGAACAAGAGTAGTATCTCTAGAAAAGCATAAGCTAGCTGATATAAACAAAATTATAGAAAATGAAACATTAAAGGCCAAACTGAAAGGTATATATTTGAATAAAATTATCTTAAAAACTTACGGAGACAAAGACGAGCCTCCTTCTTCTTGCGAGCCTCCTCCACCATTTCCGGGGGGGAGGGGAAGGGGTGGATTTGCGGCAGCGGCGGCTGGATTTTCTCGAACAAACAGAAGATAACACTCCCACTGTAATATGTATGTAGATAGGTAGAATTTAAGGGTCAATCAATCCTTATTCCATATCAATTACTTCAATATCATGTAATAATTCCATGTGAAGATACTTACCAAATTATTTTTTGTAAACAAAATAATTACTAAAATCATTACATGATAGTATAGATTTCTTACACATTCAGTTTGGTGACATTTTTTGAAACTTTTATCCCTTCCAATTATCGAGCCAAGATACCACTCGCACATTCCTTGGTTGGTGGTAATTCTTCCATTGTTACCTTTCTTGCCCACCTGAAAAAGAGATACGGTTTCAGAAGATAGGTAGAGTTGGGAGATTCAACTTCGGCATGGTGATAGAAGATTGGGGAAGTTTCAACTGCTCAAATGTGTGGTGGTAAATAATGGAAGTTTCACTGTTTCGATGGAAATTCCACACGGCTCAGTAATTCTATACTTACCATGTACTATGTACGAATAATATACCTATATCGATATTAAAATTACACAAACGATTACACATTCCCACCAGCACAGCCTCCAACAATTTGACGGAAAAATTTTTTTGTCGGAATTTCATAATATATCGATTTGTTGAAGCTCTCTGCCCGTTTCTGCTCGGTGTATAACTTTTCTTAATCCACCATCCTGCTCAGATCAAGACCGACTCCTTTTCTCTGTGGCTTCACCTAGGTTAATTTCTTGTTCTTTTTTTAAAAAAAGTAATTCCTTGTTCCTCTTTCCTTCGTGGATAGTAGAAATGTACAATGCCTTCGTGTTTAGGGTTTAAAATTTTGGTTCTTGGTTAGGCTATCATCTCTTATTTGCATTTTTGACTTGACTACCTTTTATGTTTCTTGATCTGGTGTTTGTTCTGTATTGCAGAGGTTGAAGATTTTGCCTTGCTTAGACTAGCATTTAGTTCGAGAATATTTTCTAATATGATAGACAACAAAATCATCCCAAACCTCCCAAGGTTAAGCCAACAAACCCTCCAGTTCAAAAGCTTGTATCATTTTCTTAGCACAAAACAATTAAGAAAGCAAAGAAGGTTGTCAATAAGAGTCAAAAGTGGGACACTTTAGTCCACAATGGTGTGATATTTCTTGCTCCTTACAAGCCTCATGGGCTCAAAATGTTGTTTAAGGGCCATCCTATGACTCTTACCCCTGAGCAAGAAGAGGTCTTTCTCTCTATGATTGTGTGTGTGTGTGCGCGTGTGTGTGTGTGTGTGAATATCGAATATCATGAGGTTGTTTGATTTAAGCTTTCACTATTCTCTTCCTCTGACAGGTTGCTATGATGTTTGTGGTCATGTTAGATACTGAATACGTAGCTAAGCCTCGAATAAGGGAGAACTTTTTTAGTGACTGGAAAATGTTACTTGGCAAAAATCATACGATTCAGAACCTGGATGACTATGATTTCACCCCTACATACCAGTGGCATCAAGCAAAAAATGAGAAAAAGATATAAATGACTACCGAGGTGAGCAAAAGCTGATGATACTGTCGTAAAATCCTAGTTTTATTTCGTTTGTTGAATTTAGGTAATTTACAGTCTGATCAATAAAAGTCTCCAAAATTCTTTGATAAAAATTGTTAATTTATATTTATCATCTTGAACAAAGTGTTTGAACTCTTATCTCTAAAATTGAATAGTTATTGCTCTTACTGGTCTCCCTAGGGCCTTGGCTGGAAACCGCATATTTACTTCCATGCTTGGGACTTTCTTAGAGTTGTGTTTTAGTCAGGTTTTGTTGTTTTTGTTTTGGAACAAGGAATCCTGCAAAAAGAATGCTCCTGGCTACATTGTGTGGTTGTCACGTTTCTTAATAACAAAATTTTCAGGAAAAGAAGGCCTTGAAAGCTGAAAAAGATAATCTAGAGGAGAAATACCAGTGGGCTTCTGTAAATGGGGTCAAAGTGAAGGCCGGTCTGTTCTGATAAATTTACGACGGGCTTCAATCCTCAAGCTTTGTAAAATCTAACCAACATATCATTTGTAGGTTGGAAACTATAAAGTTGAACCACCTTGTTTGTTCTGGGACGAGGAGAGCATCCTAAGGTATTTGTCCCCAAGCCTGGAAATAATATGAATGCGCCATGCAATCAATCATTCGGAAATTTCGGTAGGGTAACCATCCAATGGAATCAACCATTCTCGACAGCAAACAATCTTATGCAATCCAAACGATGAGTTTCTTGGGATGGTAGTTGGAATTGGAGTCGTAGGGCGGATTGTGCCGAATCCAACGGACCCTGAGGAGGTATGTGAAAGATTGGTCACGCATTGAATAATTCTTGAAGGACATGCTACCGATAAAATTGATTGCTCATCAACGCTTGAAACTAGAACTCGTGTTCGTGGGTCAACATAGTCGGTGAGTTGATCAAACAATCCAATCTCTTTATGCTGAAAGTCAACATCTACATAAGAAAATTTTGACTCTTACTGCTCAATGCAAGATTGTTGTGGTGGTGGTGGAACCGGCGAAGGCGTTCTAGCTTGCTCAATAGAATCCAAGTGAACAAGAATTGGCGATGATTGCGGTGGTAAAGACGGTTGTTGTGGATGTTGTATGGACACCGATAGTTGTAGTGGCGGAGGTGATGGTGGCAGAACTTCATTTTTCTTCTTAGACCACAGCATTACAAGAGTGAATGACAATATTGCAACATGAATGATTTAGATGAATCATTTTTTAGATGAATCTTCTTCCCCTTCATAATCTTCTCTTTCATCATTTCCTTCACCTTCGTAATCTTCCTCGAATTAGCAAATCATCAATCGATTGATAAACCACATTACTATCATGTAAGCAAGAAAACCTAGCATTATAGTGACTGCCCCACCGAGGTCCAAACATATGATATCCATCCAAATCAAGAGCCTTCTTATCAACTTCTAAAAAAAGAGCCTATTTTAGCAGGGAAATTTCCCATCGAACACTGCTCCATCTACTTATCATCACCATAGCTACACACAACCCTAGAGACGTTTCCTCCATGATCTCCCACCAACACTAACGTTTGATCACCAAGAGCAACCGCTAAACCTCTATCCAAAAATCCTTGGGTTTCTTCAAGAAATTCGACATTTTCCTTTCTCTATATCCCATTCTTCTTATAGTCATCGAGCACGAAGCATTCTGGAGTCATAGGCCCTATAAGAGGAATGACATACAGAGCTAAACTCGAGGTGGATCCATTGAACCGGGTCCGAATAAATATCCGGACCATATCAAATGGACCATAAAAAATAGTTAATTGTCTATTGCCCTCTACATCCTTAGGGAGCTTCACCCTCCTGAATTTCTCCTCTTAGAATTCAAACATAATCATCCCATGTCTACGAAACCAACACACGACTCCATCACCGGAAAACGTCCTTGCTTCGTGGTATGCTACGATATCATAATCATCATCTAGGTCAGCAAGACCGGAATCCTCGTACATTAAGGGCTTCCACTTCGAAGGCAAACCAGAAGGCCTAAGAACCATCGTCTCGAACCTTATCAACATCACCGGAGCTACTACGTGGGAACGCTATTCTGAGAATCTTGTACACTCCAATCATCGGAACGTAACCGAGATGATAAGTACTAGTACTACATGTTACCCGATTATACCGAAACATACTAGTTTCGGGGTCTCTAAGATTCATCTTCTCCTCGGTGAAAACATTGTGAAGTGTCAACCTCTCATTGAAATTTTCGTCGAGTGTTCGAAAACATACGAGGCCGTTAATAACTTGAGTCAAGCCATCTCTACAGCTGGTAAGATCTAGTATAAGTAGAGGGCGGCAGCAATCATCCGGGGGCGGCAGCTCGTGCAGCCGCCGCAGAGGTGAGTAATAGAAGCGGAGCAAGACAGTTTGAGCTGTCAACGTTTTCACACGAGTACACTATCAAGCCACGGTGGCGGCTCCGATAAGCCTTCTGAAATTCTGGGCCACGTATCGTTGACCGCCAGCTCTTACACACGCATTTGCACCGGGCTATCGACTTGTCGGCTGGAAACCGACTCAGAATTTCGAATTCAATCTCGCTTGGTAAAATCGGCAACTCCGGCTGCTGTGTTTTCCGGGAGAGAAAAGCTTTCGCCATACTCAGCGGGTTTGAACAAATAATTGCTACCCCTAAATATTTTCATCAACTCTATCGAATCTTTTCCCTTTCCAAACAAGATATTCACTATTAAAAAAAATAAAGATGTTCACAAAATCCAATCTTGGATAAGGAAACATTAAGTTTAAAATCATACCTCGTCGCACCCCAATCTGCACATTAACTATTAATAAAGTCAAAACTGCTTAACTTCGACCATAAAATTGAATTGATAGAAAATTATCATATAATGCCTCTTTGCCTGAGTTTTTCTGTAGATAATTTCAGTTCAATAATTTTTTATTAAAAAAAATTACCTTTGTAAAATTATCTTTTTACACCTAGTATGACTCTAAAGATTTACAGTGCGTACTGGCAAGTTCAGGTTAATTTTACAACGTATATTGGCTGTTCACTGTATACAGCGTATTGCAAACTTGAGATGAATTGCCAGTACCAGGTACAACCGTACCAGTATAGAATAACTTTATCATGGATATTAAATTATACCATTGCTATACAGATTTAGAAACGAGGCTCTAATTATGACACTAAAATGGCAATACTGTAATTATAGCTCACGAGAAACGAACATATTCAAGTAAAAACAGAAGCAGTTACTAAATGTTACTGAAGCATGTGCATATTTACATGCAGTTACTAGAATTTCTCACTTAAATCCACAAGCAGTTCAACTACGATGGTATGAAGGTAACCATCAAAAACATTCACTTCTCTAAGCTCCAGGTGGGAACAAAACCACAGTGATGAGCCACTATTACTACTAGGAAAATACAAAATCACAGGTTGCCAGCTTCACTTTCTCCCAGCAATTCTCGGCTTTCCCTTGATTTCGCTTTCCTGTTCAGTCAGAGGCAAGAATGGAACTTAGAGAGGAAGCATTTATCATTCATGATTATAGAAAAAAGAAGAAGCTGAGTTTAGGAGGAGAGGGGAAAGGTTAACAGGCATTTTACCTGCACTGAGTGGAGAAGAATGTGGGTCTTTGCAGATGCCGGATTATGATTTTCAGCCCCCTTACTCCAGTCGTAGCATACCTGTACAAAAAGCCAAAGATCAGTTGCTCGGATAATTAGTCTATGCATGAATGAAGCTATAAAACCCTTAGAATGATAACTTAAAGGATGCAGACAGATCCCACAAAAATCTTTAAACAATTGTTATCGCTAAATTAGGCCATATATTACCGCGTAGGCATATATTGAGCCATCACTGTTGAAGGCGCTGCAAGGAATGGGCTGAGTGCTCCTCGTAAAAGCCTAAACAAAGAATAGAACAAAGTATATAAGATGAGCACCACACCATGAGAAAGTACATGTAAAAATGAAAGACTGCTACATTCCAGGAAAGTAAGAACAGACTGCTATATAAGTTGTACTTCAACTGAATAAGTTTCAGAAGCATAATTTGAGGGTGATCTACCTTTAGTCTCTGTTTACTGTCCTTATCCCAGAAGTTGAAAGCCCCATCAGAACCTGCAGTTGCAAATGTGCCATGGACCTGAGACAAATAAATGTCAAAATCTCAGAGTAACGAGATAGTTACATTGACAAATATGGTAGGCGGCCATGTAAAGAAGGCAGAAACCGGCATACTAAGAAAACTGACCCAACAAATCATACAAATGAATAAAGAATCTCATTAGATGTGTACAATAACTAATGTGAACAAAAGGCCATATTGGATACAAGTGATTTTCGCCTCAGATAAATAAAAGAAAAGCTTAGTTCTTTTTCAAAGGAATTAGAAATGCATTTCCACGTGGGTGAAAAAGGACAACTTACTGGATGGAAATTCAGAGAATTCACAGAGTAAATTTCATTTCCCTCTCTATGGCACTTGAAAGTGAAATTCTTAGATTGTTGAGAATCATCAAGATGATGCACACCAACCCTGCCTTCTACTGAGCCAACCTACATGAGAATCTATAGGTTTAAAATCTATTTGTACACCACTCCAGGAAAAGTCTGAAGGTTAAGACGAAAAAGAGCATAAAAAAAAGTAGCAGCTCACCAGAAAACCTTGCTGATCAGGAAAGGCAGCTAATGATCTTGTCTGGTACTTCAAAGGTGAGGCGATTCTCTTATACTCTGCCTGCATTGACAATTTGGGAATAAGTAGGTAGATTTTCTTTACACCTTAAAAAGACGTACAGAATATTCCAGTCACAGGAAGACAGTGGGTGTATAGTAGAATAAGATATCCATGATCTAAAGACTTCTTCATATGCATTCACATGCCACATTTGTAACTAAGATATATCATACATACAAACTAATTGGTCCCCTTGTCTTCTGATAGATCATAACATACCTGAGGATTTTGCAAATTATAAACTATAATGTTTCTATCAGCAGTTCCAACAACCATGAGGGGATGTTTAACAGAAAGAGCATAGCAACGCTCGGGAAGCTGTGTAACATGAGCTGGATTTGACTGTCTCAAATCCCAATACCTGTAAAAAGGGACACAAAATACCAAAACATTAGACCTACTGTAGTTACAGACTGGCAAGAGATGCAAGGACACCGAATATAGTCCAAATATCATGAATTCTAATGAGGATGCATGAATATTCATTAAAAAGTTTTAAAAGCAAAATGAAATCAGAAGGAAATACATTAATTCAGATGAATTCAAAGGCAAACTGTATACTAAGTAAACCTAATATATTAAACACACTGAATGAGAATATATTAACTCAGATGAATTCAAAACCATGCTCATATGACTTACTAAGAGAGTATATTAAACACACTGAATGAGAAAAGAGTGCCCAGAATTCTATAATAAGTAAACCTAATATATTAAACACACTGAATGAGAAAAGAGTGCACAGAATTCCATAATAAGTAAACCTAATATATTAAACACACTGAATGAGAATATATTAACTCAGATGAATTCAAAACCATGCTCATATGACTACTAAGAGAATATATTAAACACACTGAATGAGAAAAGAGTGCCCAGAATTCTATAACAAATCAATGCCACAACACAAGTAAACATATATACCAGGTGTGAGCCCGCTAAAACTACAAAGAGCTGTAATCACCTCAGAGTCTTGTCCCAACTTCCTGTAACCAGAAGGTTCAACTCAGGGATCCAAGCAAGGTCCCTGACAGGAGCATCATGAATTCCCACTTGCACTGCAGGAGCGCCAGTCGACAAAGGCCACATCTTAACTTGCTTGTCACAACCTCCAGTAAAGACAGTTGTTCCATCATCCTTCCACGCTGAGCAGAGAACCTTCCAAACATGATAACATTGAAAATTCAAGACACAAAACCAAATGAAACCATGAGTTAAATAAATAAATCAACAAGGTCTATATACCGGTTGGTCATGGCTCATAGCTGTCTTCGGCATTGTGTTAATATTGGCTCCAGATCGCTGAATCTCCCAGCATCTCACCTACGATGAACAATTAGTCCGATGTTAAGCTTCAAAAGGCAAAAGAAAAGCTAAAGCCAGTTCATAGCAGCATACCTCAGGTGTTAAGCACCTAAAAAACAAGCATGAAATGAATTAAGTATACCTGATTATCCCAAGAACTGGCAACAAGAAAATTCGCCTTAGGACTGAAACAAAGGCTTGACACAGAATCCCCAGGCGGCTGAGCCACCTGTAATTCAACACACATCGCATGAAAAATACACTACACTAAAACCCTAACAAATTAAACCGAATGAAACCCGAGCAGAAAAACAAATTGCGGCGACCTACCTCAGCTGAGCGGTTGGGATTGTGCCCGGCGGCAGCAGGAGAACCAAAAGTAGCCATGCGAATCTTCAAAAAACAACGCAAATCAGCCGTGATATGTAAGGGAGATGGAACAAAATTCAGATCAAATATGAAAAAGTACAATTATAGCTTAATCAAACTAAAATACCTGAATGCGAGTGACTGGAGAGCCCTATCTCCGACGACTGGAAAACCTAGCTCCGGCGGATGTATTGGACTTCAAATTACTAGAGGGGGAAAAAAAGCGTCGGGGGTTTTGAAATCGGGGAGGACTGGAGGAGCAAATGCTATTTATATGAGTCGCGGAAAAGCGTTGGGCTAACGCTAAGCACTGCGTGCTGCTTAAGCCGTAAGCTAAGCCTACTTATTTTAACTTGTGTCAATGAAAATTTAAAAGAGTGTCAAAAGCTATAAATTTTGAGCTGATGTAAAAATGCAGCCGACTTAGGCCCTGTTTACCAGATCTTATCTATAAATCAGTTCAGTTTATTTCAATTCAGTTCAGTTTAATTCAGTTCGATTTCATTTTTCAATACATCAATTTTCACTTCAGTTCAGTTTAGTTCAGTTCAGTTCAGTTCAATTCAATTCATCAAGAAATAAGCTCTAGTAAACAGGGCCTTAAGGTGTCAAATAATTTCTGAGTGGAAAGTAAAATTTTATTATTGGGGGAATAACAAATAAATCAGAAGACATATCATGAAGTAGGGGGAATAACAACCTCATTTCTATAAGTTTTGAAGTTTTAAAAAAAAAGAATAGCATAAGATCCAAAAAAATATAAGCACCTTCTAAAAATATTAAAGAAAAATAAAATTATCTTCAATTCGCAATCTCACTCATTCACCCTGATACATCTAACTGACGACGTCTTTGCAAGCCCCTCTAATCCGACTACCGATAATTCTACAACTTTATTGAAGTTGGTTTTCTATCGGTGGTGAAATTGATAGGAGCTTGGCTCCATATAATTTCCATCGCATGATCGCTTCATATTCGATTGCCATCGACTGCTTTGATCATTCCAATCATCGGATAAATTGACGACGATGCTCCGAGATTACTCAGGCTAGAGATATGTCATATGACGATGCTCTGCGGTGGCAGACCATGTGGACAATCCTTATTGGTTAGGAACTAGATCCAAAGCATTTTTTGGTGATTCATGGAATGATTTTAGAGATTTTTTCTGTGATTTCTGCCTATTTTGTGTAACCCATGAGCAATACATATACAAAGGTCGAGAGTACCAGAGTCTGAGAAACAATATTGGAGTTTATTAAGAATTCTCCCCAAATGGACTATACATTTGGGGAATGTAAGATTAGTGGTGCTCAGATGGGAAAGAGGATATACTTACAAGCTAATGATTTCATTAGCGGGTGTAAGTGGGTCTTTAAACCCACTCAAATCCAAGTGGGGATCTAGACCACTCGACATATGAGATCAGAAGATTAGTTTAGAGTAGAATTAGATTAGAATAGAGTATGATTCTTGTATCAAATTCGATCTTTGTAAATGGCATGTGCCCAATTAAAAATTACTAAACCCTAATATATGGCTATAACGTATATGGTGACCTTAAATTAGCCAAATAAAGACTTTTAGCCCTAGAAAAACTACCACGTTCATACCACTCAAAATTTTCTAGTGCGTTATGGTGGCCCTGGAGTCGTCTTTGTTATAATAGTCAAGTTCTATTAGGGGTATATTAGTAAATTCATTATAAAATAAAAATAATTGGCTAAATTATTATTCAATTTTGCTTTTATTTTGTTTACATCGATTCACTTACTAAATGTAATATTAACATCTATTTTATTTTTTTAATATTTTAAAATATTGATTAAAAATACTAATATATTCATTTTAGTCCTAATATATTCATGATAAAATAATCATTAAAGATTTTCTTCTCATCTTTCCTTTCGAGGTCACAAGATGGAAGCAGCGATTTGCAACTTTTCTTATTTCCCTTTTTTTTTTTGGTTAAACCACCCATGGTGGAGGGATTTATATTATCTTCTCCATGCCTTTTAAATAACAAGACAAATAAAGTAATGATACAATAAACCGCTTATAAAAATTTAGCCTATTTAGCGGTAATTGTAGAAACTTAAGAGGTTTTACAAGAAGTTAAGCATAGCTTCCAAAAAGAATGAGTTAGACTACATATTAACACTAGAGAAACTCATTCTATACATCAAAATGTTTCTAGGTCAAGAACTTTGAGAAAAAAGGGGTAAAATTCACTTGTTTGTTAGTGAATCAGAAGCGCAAGGCAACTCAGACACAAGGCAGCCTATGGATCAATTCCTAGTTTCATCAAAGTCCTTCAGATAAATGTGATATAGCACCATATTCTTCTAATCCAGGAGTTGGATTGAGGTGCAGCTCTGGGTTGGCAGATTGAGGAAAGAGCTCATTTTTACATCCATTGCCTGAATCATTGAGCAGAGATATAGAAGGTGATATCTATTTTTCCTGAAAAATTATATTCACACATTAGTAGCATCCATTCCCAGCATCTTAGGGAAGGAGTTCCCATTTGGTCTAATCTGATTAAACCTTGAATCATATCAGGAAGACAGCCAAAAGTAAAAGAAGCATCCTGTTTGTTTATTAGACATAATTTAGCTATAGAATCAGCAGGCATATTACTTTTTCTATGAGCATGGATAAGTGAAAATGAAGAGATAGCATTATGTATTATGTCTGCCAAGTGAAAAAGCTTCATGTGGGCAGTGACTGGATTGAGAATAGAAGAAATGACATTAAGGCAATCAGACTTTATGATAATTGGCTCAGAAAAACCACTTGTATAGTTAACAGCAAACTGAATAGCTTTCATTTCAGCCTCCAGGGTTGAATCAGCAGAGATATATTTATAATGAGCAGATATAAAACTACCTCTATTATCTCTAATTAGGAGGCTGATACCAGCATATAAGGATGATGATGACCATGAAGCATCTACATTGAATTTATAGCTTAAGATAGGTTTAATCCAAGCAATTTTAAAAAAAAATTGGCTTTGGTGGTCTCTTTCCAAGAGGTAAAAGGCTGTGTTGGGCTATTTCCGAGCCAATAGCAGAGAGTATATAAAATGGTTTAACAGAGAACATCGGGAAAATCATGTCTTTGATCTAACTTAGAACAAAGGATGAATTGGCTGGGATATTATCATATAGCCATCTATTCCTGATTTTCCATAAAATCCAGCAAGTCACTGAAGGAGAGAGTCTAATAATGTTATTATGATGAGTACTCAATCCTTTATAAGTAAGATAGAAGGGGAGTCTCTCCCAAATAGAAGAGAAAGTCCTATCAGAAATACCCATGAATAGATGCACAGTTTTCCATATCAGTAAAGAGAATTCACAGGAATTAAAAAAAATGATCTAAAGAATCCTCATTACAACACATGAAGCACTTAGATGGCAGCTGAAAATGCATTTTTTTTTTCAAGATGTTATCAAAGGGTAAAAAGAATTTATCATTTTCCACATGAAAACTGAGATTTTCTTCTGAATTTTAGGGTTCCAAAGGTGGTGAATAGAAGAGATATTACCCCGAGATTCCTTCAGACTGAGATAGGTTGATTTGAAGGTGAAGCATTCTTTTAAGTCAGGCTTCCAGACTAATCTATCCTCTCTGTGTAATTGGAGTTCAGTTTCCTGTAAAAGAGAGAGAGTGTTAGATGGTGGATGGGGGGGGGGGGGATAGTTGTTGCATATAGTAGGGTTTGTCATTCAGAAATGATGCAACAGTACTATCCCTGGAAATAGGAGTAAGAGAAGGATTACAGTGGTCCATCAGAGGCCTAATATCTATTCAATTGGATGACCAAAAGTTACACTCCCCCTTCCCAACAATCACTCTGCTATTAGCTTCAGCCCAAGGAGTGATTTTACAAATTCTTTTCCAGTTGAGAGAAGATTGATATGATGCAGGGAGTGAAACCATAAGATGTGTCCACATTAGGGGTGTGCATGAACCGGTCCGGACCGGAAAAATGGACCGGACCGGACCGGAAAGTAATGGACCGGAACCGGATATAAGGGATTCCGGTCCGGTCTCCGGTCCAAGCTTTTTAGGAATTCCGGGTCCGGTCCGGTCCGGTCCAAAACCGGGTATTTTCCGGTCCGGACCGGATGGACCGGTATTTAATATAATTTATATTTTTAAATATTTATTAATTAATTTATGTGTTATTTTATTTTTGGTCATTAATATTAATATTATTCTATCAATTAAAATTATATTTATTGAAATTTAGAGATTTATAAAGGTGGTTTTTAATTGTTATAAATTTTTTACTCTCATTTTTTTTGACCAATATTAATCTTTTGTGAGTCCATTGCATCTTCTTTTAATATTTAAAAATCATGCAATCATGTTTCACACACTCTATTTTAATATAACTCATTTTTATTATAATTTTCATATTAATAAATTTTTTGTAGTAAAAAAGTTTAATTTTTAAAATAAAAATAAAGTTTAAAAAATAAAATATTAAAATTCCGGTCTAACCGGTCCGGTCCGGTCCAAACCCGGAATAATTCCGGACCGGTCCCGGTCCAGAATATCCCCTTTCCGGTCTGGTCTTCGGTCCAAGATTTATGGGCATTCCGGTCCCGGTCCAAACCGGTTCCGGTCCGGTCCGGTCCGGGTCGGACCGGTTGCACAGCCCTAGTCCACATGGCCTCAGCCATTTGAAATTTCCACCATAGTTTGGCTGAGCATGTTTTTATAATGGTATGAATTGATCTAAAGCCTAAACCATTCTGAGTTATAGGAATGCACAGGTCATCCCATTTCCTCCAGATTTCTTAGGTTTAAGATCAATTTCACCCCAAAAGAAAATGCTTAGCTTCCTTTCAATTCTTTTAATTATCTGTTTTGGTGGAACACATACAGACCAGATATGTTGTGGCAAGGAATAGATACAAGAGTTGATCAGAATGATTTTGCCCCCAGTAGAGAGCCAAATATTTTTCCAGTTTTTAAGTTTCTGATCAATGGACTCCAGTAAAGGCAAAAAGTGAGCATTAAGAGTTTTTTCCTTTAAAAATAGGTACCCCCGGGTATTAAAAAGGAAAACTTCCTTTTTTTCATTTCTAAAATACTCTTAATGTTGGTCACAGAAGAATGACATGCATGTTTACCAATAAAAATATCACTCTTATTATAGTTAATCTTTTGACCAGTTACATCCTCAAATTTAGCAAGAAATGCTTTAAATCTAGACAGAGTTAGCTTTGGCATTGAGGAAGACAACTGTATCATCAGCATAACTTAAATGAGAAACATGCAAAGCATTTGCTGGAAGGTCAAAATACTGAAGCTTGTTGTTATCAAAAGCATAGGCCAGACTCCTAGTGAAAGCTTCAGAGAAAATGTTAAATAGGAAAGGAGAGAGGGAGTCACCCTGTTTGATACCTCTTGTTGGCTGGAAGAAACCCACAGGCTTACCATTTATGAGGATTGAAAGCTTGGGAGAGATTTTGCATGATAGAATAAATGAATTTTCCATGAAATCCAAACCTGTAAAGGACAACCTGCAAAAATTCCATTTAACCATATCAAATGCTTTTTTAAGGTCAAGTTTAATTATACAATTAGGCTCCTTTCTTTTCCTATCTAAGAATCTGACCATTTCTTGAAGGAAGATAACATTATCAGAAATATCCCTTCCTTTCATAAATGCAGATTGATGGGGGTGAGATAATTTTTGGCATGAAAGGTTTTAATCTCTCCATTAGAAGTTTAGAGCAAATCTTATTTAAAACATTGGAGAGACTAATTGGCCTGTAATCATAAAAGGAGACAGGAGTTTTTTTTTTTTTTGGATAACAGTGATCCAGGTGCTAGCTATACCTCTTGGAATTTCTTTTCATGTTTGGAATTCAATCACTGCCTCAAGAAGATCAGTGGATATAGTATCTCATGATTTAATAAAGAAATTGGCAGTGAATCCATCTGGACCAGGGCTACTGTTTTTATTTAGTGAAAAAACAATATCCCTTAGTTCAAGAAGTGTGACAGGACTGAAAAGGGTTTGATTGTCCTCACTAGTGATGAGCTTAGGGATTTGTCTTAGAAAATGAGATTGAAAATAGTCACTGGCCTGATCACTATCATCTGAGAGAAGGTTTTGGTAGTATTGAATGGCTTCATTTTCAATGTCAACATTGTCATCTAGGCATATACCATTTGAACTTTTAACTAGGGGTGTTCATAACCGGGTACCCGCACTTTCGGGTACCCGCACTACCGGGTACCCGCACCTTCGGGTATTTGAAAATGCAACCCGAAGTCCGACCCGGAAGTGCGGGTACCCTAATAGTTCGGGTCGGGTACCGGGTACCCTTATACCTGTTTATATAAATTTTACACAAAAAATATTGAGATTTTTAACCAATTTAAAAACCAAATTGTTGTCATAAAGTGCATAAAACCCAAAAAATATAAAAGTTACAAACTAAAATCACAGTCAAACCATATCCACGTTAAATTTGTATACAAATTTATTAAATTTGTAGACTTTTTAGGAATATTTTAGGAAAAAATTATTTTATATTATAATAATTTTATTAATTTATTAAAAATAAATAATATTTTATCGGGTATCGGGTACCCGGAAAAACCTATTTTTGAGACCCGTACCTGTACCCGGTTGAATGCATAATTATCGGGTCGGGTACCCGACCCGGATTTATTATTAAATACCCGGATATTAACGTTCGGGTTTCTCGAGTATCGGGTCGGGTAGTGCGGGTCGGGTATTTTTGAACACCCCTACTTTTAACCTTAGTGATGTTAAGCCTATTTTTCCTTTCTTTAACAGAATTATGGAAAAACTTTGTATTATTATCCCCTTCCTTAACCCATTTTATTCTAGACTTTTGTTTCCAAAAGTGTTTCTGTTCATAAACAGCTCTAGTGAGTTTGTCTTTGGCATGTTTAAGTTTTAAAAGTTCCTCAAGAGAGTTATCTAAGTCATAGGCTATTTCCTGTTCTTCTAACTCTCTTTCTGCCTTTTCCACATTACCATGCACATTACCATAGTGATCTCTATTCCAGGTTTTGAGTACTTTTTTCAACCTATCAATTTAAGGAAGAAACCAAGCATTCCTGATTCAGTAATTGGTAATTTCCAATTGTTATCTATGATAGAATAGAATTCAGGTCTTTTATACCATGTATCTAGGTGAAGATGAAATAAAGCTACCTAAAGTAAGCAGGAGAGGGTTGTGATCAGAGGTAGCCCTATTCATAATCTGTATAGAGGAAGATGGGAATCTAGAGCTCCACTGTGAGGAACACAGACCCCTATCTAGTCTCTGTCTTGTAGGACTTCTAAGACTCTTATTACTCCAGGTAAATAGATTACCAGCAGTATTGATTTCATCTAATGCCAATGAGTTAATGAGGTCATTAAAATCCCTTATACTGCCAGGTTTGGGAGTAGATGGACCTTTATACTCATGAACAGATTTAATTGCATTAAAATCCCCAATCAAAAGAGAAGCAGTGTGATTGAAAGACAACAGAGATGACCATAAATCTTTCCTACCTGCTCTAGTTCTAAGACCATATATAAAGAAAGCATCCATATCATTTTTGAGAATAAGACACTGAATGTTAACATGGAGATATTGCAGATGATCACTGAATGTTAACTTTTCTTATTTCCTTGGTGGTAGATGAGCGACGATTTGCAATTTTCCTTGTTTTTTTTGGGGAAATGAGCACGATACCACATATTGTACTGTTATTTACTCTATTTGATTGTATGTTATGTAATTTTTTTTGCATTGTGCCAGAGTGTATTATATACATATGTGCATTAATATAGTTATTAAATATATTTAAAAAAATTATGTATGATGATTTTTTCTTTGGGGCTGGTCTTTTGGCACAATTGACATGCACGTACGCTTAAAACCACTTTTTTTTAATAAAAATAAATATATTCAGCTGTTTAATCCTATTCAACTGTTACAAAATAATAGTTTGAAATAAATAGTCAGGTGTTTAATCCTATTCAACTATTACAAAACAATAGTTTGAATGAATAATTATTACAACAAATTTAAAATTCAAATATTAAAAAATTTAAAAATAATTAAAATATTCAAAGTAGTTGGCACATATTCTCAACTCATTCCTCCCCTTGCATGACTCAAAACTTCTAGCGCATTAACTAAGAGCCATGGAGGGTTGACTTTCCAAAAGACCCTCCAATTCATCAATTATCGATACAAATTGAGCCGCGGTAGGACGAGATTGCAAACTGGTGGAATCAAAATCAAAGTCGTACAACAGTTGGACTTTTCTCAAATTTTCAGGGAATTTGTCAACCCCCAGCAAAACACTTACATGCAAGCTCCAACAACTTCTGAGATTGGAAGGAACAACCGTATATTCAAAGTCTCAGTGAAAAGCAGATTCATTCTCAGCAAAAACTTCAAGTACCCGGTCCACATAGTTGATAGTGTTTCCATCCTCAATCATGTTTTCAAATTTATAAAAAAAATCGAAACATAACGAGACCAAGGGAAAACACGTCACTCTTATGGTCTGGACGATGACCTTCTAAAAGATGGGGTTCAACTGCATTTGAATACAAAGTGCTCCCAACAGCGGCCAACACAGAAAAGTCAAAGATTTGAGGATGGTTGTCCTTAACCAAAATTGTGTTGATGTTCAAGTTGTTTAGAAGGTGACCTGACTATGCACATGCCGCATACAATCTCCAAGGCTTCTCAAAATTTGAAGATTCATAAAGAAACTTTCATCCGTAATTGTTTGGAGTAGATTTAGCTCTGCATTTGTATGGCTGATTAGAATTCTCCAATTAAATGTTTTGATCACTGCATGTACGGGCAGAACTACATAATGTCTAAGATATGAGACAAGGTCCCCTTCAGCCTGGTAAATAACATTATCAGGAATTGGGATGAGACTGATCAAAAGATAATAACCGTTCAAATTGCTCAATGACCCATCCCATTTATGCTTCCCAACAATCAATCTTGAGTACACCTTAGATCTTGGAGTAGACATGCTACTCCTAAAGGAACTAGTGTACGCCTTAAGCTCCTCCAAGCAGTAGAGGCGTGATTTTGCAAATTTCTCATGTCGTCAGGGAATAAAATCTAGAGCCATTGCAGAAGGTGTGTAAAATCCATTCCAAAGCCGCCAAATTTATATTGAATGAAATTTTTTCAAAAAGCATGTTGAATCTATAATTTTCAAATTTTGAACAACAAAATTGTTGTTTCGGGAAACCAAGAACTTGAAGAGGTAATGGATACTTTGATTTCCAGATCGCAGAAATCTGACCGAAAAAAATTCGAGAAAAACGAAAGGTTTCGACTAGAGAGAGAAACAATAGATGACAATATTGCTTTTAAGTTCTGGACAGATGACACTTAAATGACACTCAGGTGACACACTTATATTATATATTTGATTGTGTTAAATTAGAGTTGTTAAATCTTTTTGAATAATTAGTTGTAATTATCAATTTTCTTATCACATTATTAAAGGAAATGATTTCTTTCTAAAGATTAAAAAAAGTGTTAGTTTAAATTGATAATGGTACAAACAAATAAACTGACCACATAAATATAGGAACTATTCCCTCATTTCACCGTGAAATTATGGTGAGACTGTCTCATAGGACATTGAGGTTGAGGTCGTCGGTGTTGAAGTTATAAGGGTTGTTGACGGTGAGGTTGTGATGAGTGCTATTGTAAGCTCGACAACATTTAGGTTTGAGTCGTACGCGGTGAAGTTTTGTTCGATGGTAGTGAGGTAGTGTTAGCGTAAGTTTGCCAACGTGACGTTTGAGTCGCCTGCGCTAATGATGTGATGACGTGGCTGCGATTGTGTGGTTTTGTACTTGTCGACAGTGAGGTTTGGATTGCTATCGTTGAGGAATGGGCCATCAACGTTGAAGTTTGGATTGTTGGTATTAAGTCATGCTTTAAGATTTGGGTCTGACGATGGTGGTGATAAAAGGTAGCGAGGTGATAGCGGCATGGAAGAAAGAAAATGAGAGAATAATGATAATTGAAACCTAAAAATGGCACCAATTATCTTATCCAAATTTTTTTAAAAATAATGTACTTTACATTTATACCCCCAAGCTAGCTGACTGTCCCTCGTGTTCAAGGTGCAATTTGGTCAGTGAAGACGAGGCTCATTTCTTCCTGCGCAGAATCTCAAGAACTGCTATTCAAATAATTGTGCTTCACAGCTAGTTTAGCAATTGGCTGCTCAAAACTTATTAATTAATTCCACTAATTATATATATAAAGGGAAAATACACAAATTTAGGTTTAAGCAAAAGCTTCAAATGTACAATTGTACATACACATAAGTGGTAAAAGAATTGACTGTTTGAACGATTTAAGTCAATAAATATTTATTGAGAAAGTCTTGGGTGAGACCTGTCCTTGTGGAGACCAAGAGCAGGGGAATGAGTATTTACTGTTTCTGCTTGATCTTTTAGTCAGTTTGTTTGATCTTTCAATCAATGTCCTTGAGTATTTTTGTTTTGCCTTATTTTTCAGTTAATTTGATACTTCGTTCAATTTGCTTGATCTTTCGGTCAATTTTCTTGATCATTTCCTTGGTCAATTTCACCAACGACAAATTCAATCAAGAAAATCGGCGGGTTTAAAGCTCACCAACGACAAATTCAATCAATAGCAGTCTCATATAATATTTGGTCTCATTTGAGACAGGGAATTTGCCATATTTCTTCTTCGTACGTGATTACTTAATTATATCAATTTGTCTGGCCTTTCAAAAAATAAATATCAATTTGTCTGGAAAGCTTGATTTGGACTTTGATTTTCTTGCTTATGACTAAGTATGAACCCATATTGTAATGTGACGCAAGCTAGCTAGTTCGACTGAAAGTTTAGTACGTAGTTTTACCAAATGCAATAATATTCAACTTTTTTGAGTTACTTATAGACTGGGTCGGTTTGATTTTTAGTCATTAACATAAGTTTAAACCCTTTAATTCGAGAATGCATTAAATGAGACCAGAGATTATATGAGACTACTATTGATTGAATTTGTCATTGGTGAGATTTAAACCCGTCGATTTCCTTGATTGAATTTGTCGTTGGTGAAATTGACCAAGGAAATGATCAAGAAAATTGACCGAAAGATCAAGCAAATTGAACGAAAGATCAAATTAACTGAAAAATCAAGGCAAAACAAAAATACTCAAGGACATTGATTGAAAGATCAAACAAACTAACTAAAAGATCAAGTAGAAACAGTAAATGCTCATTCCCCTGCTATTGGTCTCCACAAGGACAGGTCTCACCCAATACTTTCTCATATATCAATTCTATTTCGCAGCTAATTGTCACATAAGTGACAGAATCATAACTCAATTTTATATACAGAAGACAGAACAAGACATATTTTTTTACACACTATATACAGAGTTACAGTGGATGAGCAAAAGCTGCACTCTTTAATACTAATCCCATTACAACTAAATAGTTTAATAATTTAATACCGATGTTAATTACTAAATAGTTTGTTGAGTTTATAGTTTCATTTTTATTTGAGAAATGGTTGTGGGCGAGTTTGACCAAAACCCTAACAACCCATAAATGGAAGAATTCCTGAAGAGTCAAAGAGTTAATTACCTACTTAAGGACATGCGTTTTATTGGAGTGATAACTTGAGACTATGCAACAGGACCATTAAATCTGAAGTACCTGAATTTTCTTTCATATGTGAAACCAATTAATTACTAGCTGTCTCAAAATATTTCAATAGAATTGTACAATTCTAATAATCCCTATAGTTCTTGTTTACTTGAGTTTTTCTAGTAATTCAGTTCAGTTAAATATATTTAAATTTATTTCAGTTCAGTTAAGCATATTCAAATTTATTTCGGTTCAGATAAATATATATATATATATATATATATATATATATATTTTTTTTTTTTTCTCATTCCAGATAAATATATTTAAATTTATATCAGTTCAGTTCAATAATTTTTTATTATAAGTTACATTTTTACTAAAGATTACAATGATATATGATAAATATTTAAATTATTTCAGTTCAGTTCAGTAAATTTAAATTTATTTCAGTTAAAGATATTTAAACTTATTTCAGCTCAGTTCAGTTCAGTTCAGTTCACTTCAGTAGAGCAAGAAATAAGCTCTAGCAAACAGCACCTAAATATCTTGGAGTTTAGTCAGGCTTGATGATTTCTACCATTTTGAGGTTAGAGATCTTTTATTACATTTTTTTAGTACAAATAAATTACATATGTTACTTTTTGGTAGTAGCTAGGCAACATGAACTAACTATACTATTATTTAACTCTAACTTTAACTTTATCATCCATTATACTATTATTTCTATTACAAAGTAATAGCATTCCCATGACACAATTTAACTAGTGTAACACGTAGTATAATGGATGATCCTTATGCCCATTTTGAGCAGGTTTGGGTTTGTTGTTTTACCGAGAAAGTTTCATAAGATCGTCTCACCATATACACCCTCCGTCCCAACCAAAACTTCTTACTTTCCTTTTTGGTCCGTCCCAACCAAAACTTCTTACTTTCATTCTTTCCTCTTTTGGTAAAGAAAATAACTACAAAATGACAAATATACCCTTAATGAATTCTTCCAAACAACCATAACAATAAGTGATATTCCATTTATACCCCTTAAAACTCCACTTATATGATAAACAATACACTTTTCTTAAAATCCGAGCCAAAGTCAACTAAAAAGTTTTGGTTGGGACGGAGGGAGTATAAAACTATTCTATTAAACATGTAATGCTTTATATATTTATTTGGTTAGTTTACGTATATCTTTTTTAAAAACAAAATATAACTGGTTAACAATTCAGATGAACTGGCAATAAAACCCTACCTTCATGAAGAGCTAGTTTAGTTAGATGAGTGGTTCTCCTTAAACGTAGAAAATTAGGTCATGATTTTGAAACTTGCAATCACCAAAAAGATCATCTTTACGTTTATATTTTTTAAGAAATTGAAAGTTTGAACTTATTCATGTAAAAGATTATTACAATCATGTTCTTATAAAATAATTTTATATTTTACTGAACTGAACTAAGTGAAAATTTATGATAAGTATACTTAGTAAAACTGATGTAAAAATAAGCTCAGAATGACAACATCGCCCTAACAAATCTATATTGAAACAGAGGGCAAATATTGATCTTTTCACTTTCATGCCCGATTATTACATGTTTTGTGTTGATTTTCTCATTTTCAAAGTCTGGTCTTGTACATATTAAACATGATCATTCGGTGTATTATTGTTGATATTCTCATTCCATATCCGATCTCTTACATATTGTAATCTTATAAATACATATTAACTAAACACACACATAAAATAACTAAGTCTTATATAATTGTAAGTTTTTTCCACAAAACTAATATACAAGATGGTCCACTTTTGGTTAGTTGATTTTGAGCTTAATTATGTACAGTTGGGTAGACAAACATCACTTTCATTTACATTTTCTCCAATTTTTCCTCAAACTTTCTATCCTGTGGGTGCGACATATATTGTCAATACTTTTAAAATAGTCAGATTTTACCATCTCGATATCGTTTTTGTCAAATATTTCCTGGTTCGTACGTACAATTTATGCATATTTTCCATTTCGTGACGAATGCAAACTGCAGTGGACAAAGCAAATAAACTACTGGATACTACGAATCGGGCATGTTTGATGGATATGTGTATTTTCTGTTTCATAGGATACAGTTTTGAATTGGAAGTTTTGTGGAAACTGGAAGATTTTTGATGTTAACTAGTGTGGAATATCGATCCATCAACAAAAAGTTCTAACCATTTATTAATTACTTTCAAATGTGATTTTAGTCATCGAAGAGGAAATTTCCTACACGTTCACGTTATGGAAAATCGCTACAATCATTTTGTTTTGTTTCATATCTACCGGGTAAAAACTAAAAACATTATTAATCCGCACAAAAAGTCTTAGATTGTGCTAGAAAATACACCGTTTTATATCAGGTAACAGGAAAATGTGAGAAAAAAAATCTCTGACTTGAGAATGATGACAAATGTTAATCTTTTAATTTTCAAACAGATGTACGTATTAATTATGATCATTCAATGTATTATTGTTGATCTTCTCACTTTCATGTTTGATCTTCTCACTTTCAAGATTGATCTTTTACCTATTAAATATGATGATATCTTTTTACATTAATTGAAAATTTGTCTAAAAGGTCAATAAATATATATTTCTGATTAATTCTACCAAATAAGCCTTCCATGGCACTTTAAATTCACGTGTAGTGAAATTATATTTATGCAAATTACACAGAATTTGGTAATGGGGAGGAAATTTGTATCTTGTTTCCTGGCCTCTTCTAGTTATTCTATATTTTGAGTTTTCACGGAAGAAAATTATACATTTCAAAATAGCTTACCTAACTTCTCAAACAAATCTCAAAATTTGTGGAAAAGAAAAGTAAAGAGAATTGAAGACTAAAGAAATTTCTTTTTTCTGCTCATGACCTCAGTTTCTAAACAGACAAATACAAAATCATACCTATCATGTTTAATAGGTAAAATATCATGTTTAAAAATGAAAAAAATTAACTTTACCATCCGTCTCAATTAATACTATCCTACAATATGCACTCTTCATTTTATTAAACTGAATATATATATATATATATATATATATATATATATATATATATATATCCAGACATATAGAAATCCTAATTTCAATCAAAGGAAAGAGAGAATAAATTGCATGATTGCAATATTTTTTTATTTTTTTTTGAAAATGATTCCAATATTTCTTTCATACACTGTATTATTATAATTTCAGTACTTTTATTTTTTGAAGTTTATCGATTCTCTCCTCGTGTGAACAAATCAAGATCGTGGGACTCACACGTGCACATATATTCAGAAATTGTTATAGCTTTGACATGCTCACTTGGAAGAACACTTATTTAATTACAAGACTTATATATTATGAGAAGGACATTTTATATTCAATTCAAACCCTTGTAATTTTTCATGTCGGTCAAACATATTGCTAGCTCTTGCCTATATAAATCCAGATTTTCTCACCATCATTTCCAGAAAATCCCATATTAAGAACAAAAACACACACACACACACACTTAAATCTTTATTCATCCTTCGGAGAATCAATCATGATATTCAAGATCATTCCCGCTACCAATGCATCTTTCCTGCAGTCCAAATATCGGTAATATATAACATCGCTTGGGATCATATCGATCTCTTATTCATCTAACGAATTCGTGTTTATTAAATATGTGTTCAGTTTAATTTATTTTAATCATTCTTTAATTTTGTGCAGGTTCAAAGCAGAAATGGGAGGTACAATAGTTATAATAAAAGAAATTCAACTCACTTTTGAACGTGATCACATATATACCTTGCATATCGTTTAAAAAAAATAAAGATGTTTTCTAATAACAAATTAAATGATCTCTGAATTACTTATCAATTAATAACTGTTTATGCCATACGGATACAAATTGCCTTGCTTGAACTATTTTTGGCGCCTAACCAATTCATGCATCTATGTTGATGATGACAGTGGCAACTGATTTCAGTACAAGGGTTTCACGCAACGTGAACTTGCAAAAGCTACAATACAAATTTCTTTTTCCCGAGGTTTGTGTTTACCTTCCAACATTATGCTTTAACTAGTTTATATGGATATGAGAGAGTCTGGGTGAGACATGTTATCGTGGAGATCAAGAGACAAGAGATTGAACGTTTACCGTTTTTGCTTGATCTTTTGGTCAGTTTGATTGATCTTTCTGTCATGTTCCCATGAGCATTTTTGTTTTACCTTGATCTTTCATTTCATTTGATCTTTCATTCAATTCTCTTCATCTATCAATCAATTTCCTTGATCATTCCATACAAATTCATACCGAAGCTCAGTCTCGAGTCAGTCCATCTGAGCCGGTTGAGCTCTAGCGACACCAACATCCTAAAATCTAACACCGGTGGCGGGGTCAACTTTAACCGATAACGGTCCCTTATAGTACTTTGGTCTCTGTAGACACAGATCTCAAATAAGAATTTGTATATGGGTATCATATCATTTGAAGAGAGTCCGTATACTTAGATCTAGAACCGACATATTTTGAGTTGGTACTGAATTGAGTGAACGGACTCCTCAAATGGTCAAAGTTAATTAGGATTGTTTAGTATATTCATATCCAACGACGTACTCCCTCCGTCCCCAAATAAATGTCCTACTGAAATAGTCAATTTTTTTCACACCATGTTTGACCATTAATAACTTTCATTATACTTAATATTAGAGTAAATAATTTTGATTTTTAAAAAGTACATCGTACGAGGATTCTAACGATATCTCATGTGAAAATATATTATTTATATATTATAAGTTATTAATGGTTAAACATGGTCTGAAAAAAATTAACTATTTCAATAGGACATTTATAAGGGGACGGAGGGAGTATTTTGAGTTAAGATGTAAATAGAGCGAACAATTCCAATTAATTTCCGACTGATGATCCCATCTTTAAGTACTTTTGGTGACTTAATATCTTGTCAAATATATGGTATATGCTACCAGGGATCTTGATTATAGGATTGTGTTGGCAGATTTCGGCAAGAGAGGAAGAGCACGTAAGGAAACACCCGAATGCAAAGGTTATAAGCCTTGGGATTGGTGACACCACGCAGCCCATCCCTCGCACCGTTGCATTAAGCATGGCCGATGTAAGTTTTTCGGCTTATTTCAGTTAATTTTCTACGAACTTTCGTTGATTTTGTTTGTATTCATGGATATCTATCTCATAAAACTCACTCATTCTAATTAGATTTATAGAGAAATGAGCAAATTTATAGTTAGCTTATAAGTTTCATGGATAGGCAACTCAAAAATGATAGCGTGCAAATTAAGTAAAATTGATGAGAACGTCTCTTGTAGGACGGTTTTAATTGTACAGATGATAAATTTTAATTTTTTACCTATTTTGTGTTGATTTTCCTACTCTTAAATATGACGACGATGTTTTATACATTAAACTTTGAGACGCATATCTAGAATTACGAATATTACGAAGAAAATACGAGATTAATTGATCCGGTGGTCCAAATAATACAAGTCTTGGTTTTCTTTGGTTCCAAAAGAAAACGTTTCAATTGATGTGGTCATCGTTATTCAAATGTCCATGCTCTTCCATGCAACTACACCATCAAATTATACAAAAAAAATTTAAGCTTGTTTTGAAATTACTTGTTTTTAATTTTTTGGTTAATTTGACTAATTAACATACTATATGTTCATCTTATGTGCAACAATGGTTCTTTTAATGTTATTAATATCAAAATGATTTTAAAAGTTATTTTTTTGATCACTTAAATTGGTAGTCATTTTCGCTCCAAATTGTTTGACCAGATAGATAACCAATAAACAACTTAAAAATGGGTAGTCCAAACAACTTTTGTTATATTTTTCAATAGATTTAATAATTATCGAACCAAAGTTCACTTAAATATTGTAGTCTTCATACTATCTTCCGACGGTTTGAGTCAACATACAACTTATACTTTGACCGCTGGTTAAAATAGGGAAAGAGCGGGAGCGGATTAACTTGATCCACAAGTTACACAGTGATTTTATATTACTTGAACTTGCATGGTTTCGGTGTACGCGTTTAACAGAAGTAAAAAAAAATACATTATCTTTCCAGGACAAATAGCAAATATATCTAATATTTATTTTGTTATTTAAAATAAAGAATAAACTCACCTTTGACTTATTTGACTCCTCATAATCCTTAACATAATGAAACATATTAAAATGTATCACCACAAGTATGATTTGTTCAAGAAGGATGCAGTTGAAAGAAGACTAGAAGACTAGAAGACTTAGACTTTGGTTTCATTTCCCCTTTATCTTCATCCCATGTGTGAACAAAGAAAAGGCTAGTTTCCCCACGATTTACAGGGCACAAGAAAATGGCTTGTGTTCCAGCTAAAATTGCACAGTATTTGGTCAAATGTTTTAGAGCATATTTCATTGTTAATAACTTTATTTTTATTTTTATGTATTAATTTGATATATAAATTTTATAGTTAAGAGATAGGGCGCACTGTAAATCTAACAATATATCACATGATACAATCCATAATACATATATCAATTAGAATATACAGTCAAACATGATCTGATAAAATTGGCTAAAAAATGTGCATTTTAAGTTGGAACCGATAGACCTTTTATACTCTGTTTAAACTACATTTCTCACTATTCATAGAGAATATTATTGAAAAGTTAGAAAAATAGTGATAGTAAAAAACAAAAGAAGTAATATTCATCATAATATTTTTCAAAAAGGCTTTTCCCCTGAAATGATTTTACATGACCACTGAAATGAGTATTCCTATATTGCAGTATGCTCAAGGCCTGTCAACACCCGAAGGTTATAGCGGCTATGGATTGGAGCAAGGGAACAAGGTTCACAATTTTTTTCTCAAAAAAAAAACTACATCATCCAAATTTTCTGATCATTAACTTGATATCTTTTATGGATACACCTTATTTATATTTACTTTTTGTCTCAGGATTTAAGAAAAAGAATTGCAGAAACAATTTACAAGGATTTATCCATCAAAGATACAGACATCTTCATATCTGATGGCTCGCAGAGCGAAATATCACGCCTACAGCTGCTTCTGGGATCCAATGTCACAATTGCAGTACAAGATCCATCTTTCCCGGTACTTTACGCAAAAATCATCACTATTTGGCACCGGTTTTGTGAACTGCACCTTTTAAACGTGTTTTTACTGCAGGCTTATATAGATTCGGGTGTGATAATCGGCCAAGCAGGGGACTTTGACGATAAATCAGGGAGATATCGCAAGATCGAATACATGAAATGTGGAGTTGAGAACAACTTCTTCCCAGACTTGTCCAAGACGCCAAGAACCGACATCATCTTCTTCTGCTCTTCGAATAATCCTACCGGCCATGCTGCAACCCGCGAGCAGCTGGAGCGGCTCGTGGACTTTGCCCGGAAAAACGGGTCCATCATCATCTACGACTCTGCATACGCAGCATTTGTCACTAATGGAAGTCCCAAGTCTATCTACGAGATACCTGGCGCACGCAAGGTATGCACATACCAGTACAGTCCTGACAGATTTTAAAAGCAGGGGATCTTACCTTCGGTTGGTGTAACTTCCTCAGGTTGCGATAGAGGTTTCGTCCTTCTCAAAGATAGCCGGGTTCACAGGTATCAGACTCGGGTGGACTGTTGTTCCGGATGAACTGCTCTATTCTAATGGCTTTCCTGTTCAGCACGACTTCAACCGTATCATCTGCACCTGCTTCAATGGAGCCTCAAATGTTGCTCAGGCCGGGGGGCTGGCATGCCTAGCACCCGAGGGCCTCAAGGTAGGTTTCATCTCTACTATAATCACTGACTAAAGTAAAGCTTGGTTTTCAAAATGAACTAATGTCTCTGCTTGTTTACGTTCTCCAGGCCATACACACGGTGGTTGATTACTACAAGGCAAACGCGGAAATCCTAATGGACTCTTTCACTTCGCTCGGGCTAGATGTGTATGGTGGCGTAAATGCGCCCTATGTTTGGGTACATTTCCCCGGCTCAAAATCATGGGATGTATTCAGTGAGATCCTAGACAAAACAAACATAATCACGGTTCCTGGAAGTGGTTTCGGTCCAGGTGGGGAAGGGTTCATAAGGGTAACAGCGTTTGGGCACAGGGATGTAGTTCTCGAAGCCTCAAAGAGGATCAGAAGTCTAGTATACTAACAAGTATCGGTAACAGCTAATAATCAGAATTTCAAGCTGTCCTAAACATGTTTCACTAAGTGTTAACCATCATTTCCAGCCACATCTCATATATAAGGCTTTACGCCAGTTCAATACTTATCCTCTATTCGTAATGTTCAACCCCTAGATGCAGTAATAGATACCATGTGCAACTATTATGAATGTATTGGTTATTTATGAACTTCAACAGAGTTCTTCAAATCAATAAACTCAAAAGTAAATCGAACATCACTCTTTTTAACTAATGTCTAACAATGACATGAGTCAGATTTCATCAACAGATTGTTCAACACTAGCCACTTTTAGTGCACTGAACAATAGGATCAACCAAACAGGATCACAAAATAACCCCACAAACGGGGGAAAATATATGATGATATAAAGCAAGCCAATTTCTATAGTCAGTGTATAGTGTTACTTGCCCCGAAGAAAGATCATCTTAACACATATTTATAACCCCATATAGTAGTATTACAGGTATATTTCCATTGAACAGAATTACACTCTACGCATATACATAAGATATAACTAATTCTTCAGTTTGCCATAGATTTTAACAAAGACAGATTTCGCAGGCTCAATTGATCAACACATCAACTGAATCATAAAAAAGTAAAAGTGGAAGCCATAACCTCATTAGATATTGAGGATCTGACAGCAGACGAGCTCGGCCGATCCAGCATTTCTGTTTGCTATTACATTCCAAAGATTAGCTTCCGAAGATGCCACTGACTCAGAAGACTCCTCGGAGGAAGATGCATCTAAAGTATCACATTCACACACGTCTGATGGAGAAGAGGCCAGCTGGTTTCGCCAATCAGCCTGCATGACAAGGATGTCTTGATTCTCACCTTTTGTGATCACGTGCAACTTCCCGAGCAGGCCAGCTAGCAGATAGGGGGATTCTGAATCTGTTAAATCACGAATAGGCACATCTCCTTCAATCTCTTTCCAAGCATCCTCACCATGGTCATAAAACTTGATCCTTGCACTGTCTAGAGAGGATGTGGGCTCCAGAGCGTACAATTCCTCATCAACTATAACACTTAATTTGGTTCCAGCCTGTCTTGCCGGCCATCCCTCTCCCATTCCAGTGGGCATTTCAACCCAGGTATTTGTTTCTGGATCATACACTTCACCTCCCACATCAACAAAAAAGGGCCAGCAATACAAACTCTGGGGAACGTATAGTTTTCCCCTATAGGTAGTCATCCCGGTTGCAATAGGCTTAAGCAAATCAGCAAGAAAAGCAGTAGGAAGAACCTGAGCTTTGGAAAAGGGCATGCTGGGAACCTCAGACCACAATCCCGTACTAGGGTCATAAACTTCTGCTGACTGTAAAGGGACTAATCCTCCATGACCTCGACTTACACCACCAACAACATATAGCTTTCCGTTTAGGACACCTGTCTTGCAATAGGCTCTACCAACAGACATGGGAGTTTCCTCACTCCAAACATTATAAACTGGATCATAACGCCACACACTTCTCATAGCTGAAGCTTTGTAAAATCCTCCTAACACATATAGGCTTCCATCAACAGCTCCAATAGCACAGCCACAAAAAGGAATCTGATCCAGCGAATTCCTTCTCCCCAACCAACCTCTAATGGCATCCGCAATTCTAAGGGTTGAACCCACGATATTCCACATCCTTATCCCTGGAAAACCCCTCCTTAGCTCATCTTCAACACCAAATGGGGGCATTAGAGGTAGCCTTTGCCATATTCTAGACACAGGATCTAAAGCATTCCACTGAAGCTTATCACTATCAACCTTAGTGAGAATGTAGAGGTATTCTTCAGTAACTCCAAGTTCCTTTCTCAGCTTGTAAAGATCCGTGCTCAGCACAGCACTTTTCCAGCTACGAGAGACCAACTTTACATTCAGATAGTGAATTCTTGGGATACGAGCAAGAATCTGGAGAGATATTTCATCAGGAAGGCTGGGTATGAGTCTCGGATTATCCTCCCAAAAACTCGACGATGCCCTCTGCCTCTTGCATGGTTCATTCTGAGATATATCACGGACCTTACTCGAACTAGCCCTGCTGTTAGCATTCCCCATGGAAACAAGTTCGACTTATCTTTCTATACGTGCATCCCAAAAGCTTAACTGCAATCAACAACCAGCATACATCATTGCAAAGAACACAGATTCAGCTACAGCATAACACACTTAAGACAGAACTCTGCAGCATAAAGCAACCATAACAGAAGATCTTTCGATCATTCTGTATCACTGTATGATTATATCAAAGCTACAGCAATATCAGAGAAATCAATAAGTCAACGAGAAGACTCCAGACAACAGCAAGAAATTTTGTCCTTCAAATTGAAGCAAACAAAAAGATTAATCAGGATAGCCCCATCAAAACTACTTCTTGACAATAAACAGATTCCAGCCCATCTACTAATAGGTCAAATTCAGCAAAAACAACACCAATCCCAGATAAAACAATCAAAAACATCAACACAAACGACTGAATCGAGCAAAATCGAACAAAGGGCAGACGAAGAAACATACCAGGATGATAAAGGAGGGGCCTTTTTGAATAAACCTCGGTTTCCAACCTCAGGAAGAGGGAAAAACTGATAGAACAAGAGCGCTAGAAATGGCTGTACTCCTCTTCCTACGAATGCTAATAATAGGCTTTTGTGTGACGTCCCCAAACGAACGTCAGAGGAGATAATTCCTTCTTTTCGTTTCCATTTTTGTCAATAAAACACGCACTCCACTCTCGCATACCCACTGCAGCTCAGTTTTGTGACGACAAACATGGAATTTTTCTACGCATTTGGATTTTGGAGTAATAAATTTTTAGTATGTGGTGCCATTATTTATGGCGTGGCGGTGCGATTGAGATAGCCTGGAACAACGCAATTCGCCAAATTGTAAATGAACCAGAAAAACAAAGAAAGACTTTTTAAATTTGTGGAGTAACTTCGAGTGGACGGCATATAAATATGAAAAAAAGAAAAACAAATCATGTGGGTTTAAAAAAAACAAAAACAAATCATGTGTATTATTAGTATAGAACAAGATTTATGATTTAAGTCGTTTTTGATTATATATAACTAAAATAATTAAATAGTGTAGGCCTTTGTCTTGCTTTGGCCTTACAATTGTAATGGCTTAGATAATCAGTTGTTGTTGCTTTTAATTAGTCTTGTATTTGATGTTTGGTAAGGTCATTTAATATTTAATCTAACAACTAAATACTGTTGAATTATAGCGAAATTTATATTAAGATAATTTTCTTATGAGATAGTTAAATATAATTTTTGTAGTGTTTTGATGCAATGTTTAGATTATAAATATATACAATATTGAGTTCAGAATTCAAAGATGAGGCATGTGGTGTAAAGTGGCGGATCGAGGCCTGAATTGTTGGATAGGCTGAAATTTGAGGGTTAATAGCTGAACCTTTCTTTTTCAACGCGCGCATTCTCTTCAGGTGGTAGAACACTAAAGTTTATGGGCAGAATATTGTTTACAAACCTGGCCAGATAAATTCCAAGAAGGTTTGAGCCACCTCGCGCATATCAGTAACTCCACCCTAGTATAATTACATTGTTATTGTTTGAGTGATTTACACTTTGCTCTTTTGGTACATTCAATTTTGCATAGTAGTGTTTTTTTCTAACTCAAAATCATAATTTACATAAGTAATCATAACATTAATGCATGCATATATAGTTATATAATTTCTCTAGAAGTCTTATCCGCTATTAATTTGCACATGATCTCCTTAAAAATCTATTAATGAAGAGCAGCATTTGCTCTGGAACCTAAATAATCATGTGGATCACTTTGTGCAACTTGATTATGACGTGTTGTTTTAAAAATCACATATTCGTTTAGCCTTTGTTTAAGCATGAATTATGGGTTTCAAAATGAAAACGAGAACCAAACACCACGCAACAAATGGGGAAAAAACAAAACGAGGTTAGGAGAGCGTTAATGGAAGCAAAACAAAGTTGATAAAAAAAGCATTAAGATGAAGGTTTGGTATTATCATGAAAAATATCAAGTGCAAGGATGCTAACAAATATAAGAGGGAATTCTTCCAATTAAGTAAAAACATATCTGAAATGAACACTTTAAACGTTCATAGCATGTTTGTACTATACTTGAATAAAATGCAATTACAAAAAAAACTTTATTTATGTATTTTCACTCACACCATTATTTACTAAAAAAAATTAAATTCTATATGTTCCTATATTAGTGCAAACATAAGTGACAAGAGAGCGTCTCTCATAGAATTGTTGTAATTGAGATAGAGAGACAAATGTTGATCTTCCCATTTTCAAACTCGATCTTTTACCTATTAAACGTGATCATTCAGTGTATTAATTTTAATATTCTCACTTTCATACTTGATCAATACTTTTTCAAGCCTAATCTTTTTATATTAATTATGATTAAACATATAGAGAAAGATAAAAAGTATTTGATTAATTTAGTTTCAATATTGTAAATTGTCAACTTTAATTATGTTAGGAATAACACATGTTGGCCAAATTATTTACTTATGGTAAAGATATATAATTAATCACAAGGTCTTGGTCTCTCTAGAAGGTCTAAAACAATCCCCAATAATAAATACTAGGCTTATTATAAATTCTCTAAAGTCTACTTATTCCATTGCTTTAGTTTGGTGGTGTCCTACACCAGAGACTTAACAAGTGGAGGACATTGACAAAGTGACAATATTATGAAAAAAAAAAACAAAAAAAAAAAAACAAAGTGACAACCAAACTTCAAGCTAGGCCCAATCAGACTGGACCAAAAATAAAGTTTCGATCCAATTAATTTGCAGGCCCATACAGACTGAGCTCATCATCCTCATCACTCTCGGGTCAATTTTCTAGCTGCACAGAATTTGAACTTGCTGCAGGTTTTGTACTCCATGGCGCGCTCAAGGAAGAAACGCAAGCTTTCCGGAACTCCAGGTATACCTGGAAATGATGATTTTCTCGGTGTATTCAGTCATTTCAGTGTGTGTGTGTGTGCGTGTATTGTTATTTAAATTTTTGATTTGGTAGCTCAATTGAAGGGAAATGTGGAAGAGAAGAAGAGAAAGGAAGGTGTGAGTCCTCTAGTAGAGAAGTATTGGCATCAGAGATACGATTTGTTCCGGAGGTACGATGAAGGTGTACAGCTGGATGAAGAAGGCTGGTTCTCCGTTACTCACGAGGAGATTGCCGTTCGCCAAGCGCTGCGCTCTGCCGGCAGCGGCGTCGTCATCGATGGATTCTCCGGCGTCGGTGGAAATACGATTCAGTTTGCTGCACTGTAAGCTTCTATAAGGCATTTGAATTATTGTGTGCTTTTGAATTGAGCAATGTGTTAAACTGTTAAACCTAATTGATACGAAGTTATTTTGTGGCTTTGCTTTGAGCTATGTGTTAACCTAATAGATACTTATGAAAATAATTGGTTTGTGAAATGCACCATTTAGGTGTGATCGTGTGGTTGCCATTGACATTGATCCTAAGAAGATTGAGCTGGCTGTGAATAATGCAAAGGTGTACGGTGTTGAAGAGCATATAGATTTCGTTGTAGGGGACTTTTTCCAGCTTGCACCGTCACTGAAGGTAGCCTTATCCACACTCTGTTCGATTTTGCCTGGCTAGAACTGCTGTTTAGGTTAAACTCATGTTTCTGCTGGATGATGGATGGCTTTCTCTGCTTTGCTGTTTCTTGTGTGGATTAATTATGGTTCTTTTTTTATTAGGCAGATGTAGTGTTTCTTTCACCACCATGGGGAGGTCCATCGTATAAGATGATTAAGAAATTTACTCTTGATTCACTGAAGCCGAAAGATGGGTAAAGTGTTTGGCCTTTAATTTGGACGAGAACTTTGACTAGACCATTTTAATTCTGATATGATCAGTTTTATGTTGCTTCTAGATAGTTCCGATGTTATAACCCCATCGTTAATTTTCTACGTGCAGGTTCTCCTTGTTTAGAACTGCACTAACGATAACGCCTAATATTATTATGTACTTGCCTCGAAACATAGACTTACTCGAAGTGGAACAACTTTCTTGGTTGTCTTCTCCACCTTTGGATTTTGAGGTACCGGAAATTTTTACATAAATGGCTGACTATACGTTTCTAATCCTAACCCATTTCTGTCCTCTGAGGTCGATCTTTCTGTGTACAGATAGAAGAAAGCACAGTTCATGGTCATACGAAGGGCATAACTGTTTATTTCGGCGATGCTGCTAGACTTTGCTCCTTGGAAAATTCATCTCCTCCAGATAGTGTTGAAGTTGACACATGTTTGCGTGACGGGATATAATTGTTAAATATGCTAGCAAGGTAAATTACACTAGGCTATTCTAAACTAGTACTTTTGACCCATTAATAACTAGTCTAGGAAAATGCTTTTAACTGCTTAGTTGAAGCTAGAGGAAATGTATGGAACTATTAACTTTAGATGTTCTCATGTTGTATGTGTGACTGCCTCAGAACCATTAATATTTCAATGTAACCGTGTACTATTTGTTATACTGAGATGGTTGTGCATTTGATTCAGAATCTTCTATGAGCAAGTTTACATGGTGAGCATGCTTAATGTTATAACGATCTTGTTATGAATGTATCAATCTGAAATTGACTGCCTGTAGTAGTGTAGAATGTAGATAACCACGAGAGTGTACTGGTATTGAGGTAGCTAGTTTATCTCATTTTATCTATGGTCCCTCTGATTTCATATTTGCATTCCAGAAGGGATTAGTTACCAGATCAGGTCTCGTAGTGTGATGTAATTGTCATTTGTTAGCTGTAGTGGTAGCTCTCTGCATCAACCTTATTTTGTCTTCTTGTTAAGGATATAACTCCATGTCCATTGTCGGGACCAAGCTTTAATGGTGACAGTCTGAGATTGGTGGTCCTGGTCTGACTTTAAAAACGGAGATCCATCGAATCACCTAAGCTTAGTGAAACCTCATAACTGATCAACTGGATGATGAAAGAGTAGCCACATTAGAGACTTTAGTAATATGGTTAGTATTGTTTACTCCTGTGTGGTAGACTGTTTATTGTACTTGCAGCTTTAACTGGTGAAAGTTCTGTCTGCTCATCGGCTTTCCATGGCCAAACCGAAGATGGCTGTAGTAGTGCCGAGGAGGCCCAATGCAATGCTGTCTGATCACGCAAGATTGATCACAAAGAAAGACTACGCTCGTGTCTTGGACGCCCGGAGAGCCTCAGTTGTTCCATCTTTTAAGGTTAGAAATGGTGAAATGGGAAAGCCATTTAGATTCGATGGCCTCAGTTTGGTTTTGTGAAATACCTGCAGGAGTGACGTCATTCAGTATAGATTTGGAGAGCAAGAGAGTGGCTGTGATAGTATATCTCATTCTTTATTTTTTTTAATCAATTATTTTTATTACAGAAAATTTTGGTTTTGTAGAGAGTTTTGTGATAGTCAACCAATAATATAATAAACTTCTATTAGCTTAAGTTTATAGTAAGACAGTTTTATGATATCCATGCGTTTGTTAAGTACTAGCATACAAGAAACACACACTTGAAGGGTATCTAATTCATCTACTAATTGACATCCATTTTATTATTCCAATTTAGCAATACGGTGAATTTGACAAGATATTATTATTTTATATCTTTCATGAAACTATATGCATAGGCCATTAATACAAAACGTGAATATTTGAACGAGGAGAAGGTCTCATAGGTGAGACCATATACCAATGTTGATCATTTTAATTTCTTTTACTTATTAAACATGATTATTTAGTATATTATGGCTGATCTTCTTACTTTGAAGACCGATTTTTTACATGTTAAACATGATTATTTAACACGACCAATTGAATCATATGAGAATTTGTCTTGAACGAGAGAGAATATGGAAGCATATTAATTATAAGGAAAGCGGATTGAAACGAATTGCATATTCTTGTTCAATGGTTGTTATATACATGTTCCACTCTAGTTTTAAACTAGAGTAATTGATTCCATTTGCATTAAAGTCATCAATCAGCCAATTTGACAACGAAACTCTATATATTCACCATGAAATATGAATAAGAAACGAACAAACTCAAGTCTTAATGCAAACAAGAAATTGCCTTGCAGATACATATATTTGACTACGAATTTATGCAGATTTTATATTTGTGTGATTTAAAGACAATAGATCGCGATCGAGTAGATGAGTAACTAGAAGGGTATAAAATATAGGTAAAAGAGGAGAATTGTTTTTAAAGAAATATAGAATTTTTTTGGTTAGATCTCGTCTTTTGTAGGACCTTCCTAATTAAGACAAATGGACAGGTGTTGATTTTCTCACTTTCAACCATGATCTTTTGCAAATTAAGCATGATCGTTCAGTGTATTGCTGTTGATATTCTCACTTTCATTCCTGATCATAACATATTCAAGCTTGATCTTTTACCTATTAAACATAATCATTTAGAATGAATGAGATTTGTCTTTTTTTTTCTATATAATTATTGAGGGTATTTCCATGAAACTTTTGGAAAAGGAGATTCGCAAGTAGTGCTTAATTTCTTTAAGAACTACAATATTAATCAGAAGCAGCAATTTTGTGATCCAAGTTGCAAAATTGAGTTGACATCTTGAAAAGCTTATAAAAACCACACATTTCCCTTAACCTAGACAACAAATTTTTCTCTCCAGCAAGTTTCAATTTTTTCTTCTTATTTAGGTTTTTGGCTAGTTAACTATGAGCAATCGCATAACCGATGAAATCGTACTTCCCGTGTCCGATGAGCCATGTTCCCTGATCAGAGTTAAAGTTCCAGCAAAGAAAAATATGTTCACTGAGTTTAAGGAGACTTTGAAAGAGATTTTTTTCCATGACGACCCCTTAAAGGGTTTCAAGAATCAACCTAAATCGAGAAAAGCTATCCTTGCTTTTCAAGCCATCTTCCCTATTCTTGAATGGGGAAGACGGTACAACTTTGTCATGTTTAAAGGTGATCTCATTGCCGGACTTACCCTCGCGAGTCTCGTCATTCCTCAGGTAATTAACGCTTTTTGATTAGAAATTAAAATTTTGTTAAGATTATGTATACAAAAATTATTTGACAATAATTAAGTGGTGATAATATATATTATTCGTGTACAGGACATTGGTTATGCAAAACTAGCAAATTTGCTACCTCAATATGGACTTTGTAAGTGTCTTCTATGTCCTTTTTTATTTTTATTTTTATTAAAAAAATGATGAAATATATACTGAATAAGGCCCTGTTTGGTAGAGCTTATTTCTTGCTGCACTGAACTGAACTAAACTAAACTGAATTGAACTGAACTAAACTAAACTGATCTATAGATAACCTAATTATATGATTTTTTTAAAAATAATTTGCAGATAGTAGCTTCGTGCCGCCATTGGTTTATGCGTGCATGGGGAGCTCAAGAGAAATCGCCATTGGACCGGTGGCCGTCGTTTCTCTGACGCTCGGAACTTTGCTTCAGAACGAGTTCGATCCCGTCCGCCAAAGAGCCGACTATCAGCGCCTGGCTTTCACGGCTACTTTTTTCGCCGGAATCACTCAGTTCGCTCTTGGTTTTTTCAGGTGAAAAAAAAAATCAGTTTACACGATCGTCAAAATATTAATTATATCTGGTACTGATTAAATGCTACATGATAAGAAAGAAAGATTGAGATGCTTTTTATCGGATATTTGCAATTTCGTTAATTAAATTGGTGAAACTCCAACTAACTATTTTTGGAATAAACAATAGACTACATTTGCAATTTTCGGTCGTAAAGTGTTCCTTTTATTATCAATGAATAATATCTCCGGGAATAAAATATGGTGGATGTTTGTTCGAAGCATCATGGATGTGATATATTTATTTATTGTGAAATGATATATTTTCCGAAGTTTGAAGGTACCAATTTTTTTTTAGCTCATAGTGTTGGCCTTAATGAAATACGTAAAAAAAACAAAAAATGTTTGTAAAATACGTACTCCTTGTATACATATATTCATTGTCGATTGAAAACTCTAATTAAAAAGGAATTAGATTGGGTTTCTTGATCGACTTTCTGTCGCACGCCGCCGTGGTGGGGTTCATGGGCGGCGCGGCCATAACCATCGCTCTCCAACAGCTGAAGGGGCTTCTGGGCATCAAGAAATTCACCAAGAAAACTGATATCATTTCTGTCATGCGTTCTGTATGGACCAGTGCTCATCACGGGGTGAGATATATTAATTAATTATTAATTTTGATATCATTTGATGATTAGAAGCCGAATTAATATTTGAGTTTGTTTTTGTATAGTGGAACTGGCAAACTATTGTTATAGGATTCTCGTTCATAGCTTTCCTTCTCCTAGCAAAGTACATCGTAAGCCTTAACATTTCGCAGATTGCTATTTTTAAATGAGAGTCGTGTTTATAATACTGATAGTCGCGTTTATCCGAGACAGGGAAAGAAGAACAATAAGTATTTCTGGGTTCCGGCCATAGCTCCTCTCATTTCAGTGATCATCTCCACATTTTGTGTTTTCATCACTCATGCTGAGAAGCATGGTGTCCAAGTTGTGAGTATTATTTGCAATACATTCCATTTAATTAATATTTTAGCGCTTTCACCAATATTTAATTTCCCCAAAAACATAACCATTAATTAAAAATTTGATCTTGACATACAACGTTTAATTATTATTTTTCCATGAAACTTGAAGGTGGCCAAGATTGAGAAAGGGGTAAACACATCATCCCTAGACCAAATATTCTTCACCGGAGACAACGTGCTCAAAGGCTTCACGATCGGCGTTGTGGTCGGATTAATAGCGCTTACGGTAATTACCAACTCATAACAAAATATTTATGAGAGTCATTAAGTGTTCTGTGTTGATATTCTTACTTTTAAGTCTGATCTTTTACGTATTAAACTTTTGAGAGCCGGAATTGTGAATTTGTCGATATCTTCTACGTAATAATTAAGGAAAATTGTACATTAATTAACTTTTGATTACAGGAAGCCGTAGCTATTTCAAGGACATTTGCAACAATGAGAGGCTATAACATTGATGGGAATAAAGAGATGGTAGCTCTGGGCTCCATGAACATTGTTGGTTCCATGACCTCTTGCTACGTCACCACAGGTACCATCTGAACCAAAATTAATAAAACTAAAAAGGCAAATTTTCAATTATCTCAATTGGTCTCACCGAATAATCGGACATAATTTATAAAAGAGTGAGAAAATCAGACAGAAAAGTGAAAAAATCAGTAAGAAACATGCTTAAAAGGTAGGGATTTAAATTTTCAGGTGGCTTTGCACGATCGGCGGTAAACTTTATGGCCGGATGCCACACAGCGGCGTCAAACATGGTGATGTCAACCGTTGTTCTACTCACACTATTGCTAATCACGCCGCTGTTCAAATACACGCCGAACGCAATCCTGGCGTCGATCATCATCACCGCCGTGTTAGGGCTGATCGACGTCGACGCAATGGCGAAGATATGGAAGGTCGACAAGCTCGATTTCATGGCCTGCATGGGAGCCTTCTTTGGCGTCGTTTTCATCTCGGTTGAAATTGGCCTTCTCATCGCGGTAATTCTGCAGTTAAAATTTTAAATATCGTAAAATCTTCCTTTTATAATTTTATCCAGTTTGATTAATGTTTTTAATTAATTCAGGTTGCCATATCTATTGCGAAAATATTATTCCAAGTGACAAGACCAAAAACTGCAATTCTTGGAAAAGTGCCAAGAACCGATGAATACAGAAACATTGAACAGTATCCAGATGCAACAAAAATACCTGGAATTCTTATTGTCAGAATTGATTCCGCTATTTACTTCTCCAACGCCAACTACATTAGAGAGAGGTATTTTTTTTTTTATTTGAAATTGGATTGTTGAATGACATGATAAAAATATTAATACAAAATGAACTAAATTAATTTAATTGTCCAACATTTTCAAAGTGAACAACCGAATGCATAATTTAAACAACCGGAATAATTGACCGAGGAAGATTAATTATTGTGGGTATTTAATGAAAAATATTTGGATTAAGAAAATATGCCATTTGATCGAATTCAAATGTTCTTTTCACATCCAGCTACTCTCTTACAAAATTCACAATATATACGATATTTTAAAACAATTACAGCATGAAAATAAATTTATTACTAAACGTACGTACACATGAAAGTGAGATATAAATTACTATTATTTTATAAGAACATTTACAAAGTTAAACGATCAAAATCATAGTATTAATGAAAATTCAATAATTAAAATGAACAACAAATTTATGAAATTCTTAATGATTTTTGGATCAGGACGCTAAGATGGCTGTCCGAGGAGGAGGAGCTGTCGAAAGTCAACGGGGAGGTCAAGAATCCAATTCGTTGGTTAATTTTGGAAATGTCATGTAAAGTCCTATCTTTTCATTAGATTTTAAATTTTAAATAAAAAAAGTAACGTCATTCCATATCTAGTAATTTTTTCACAAATTAAGTAGTAATTTTTATTAAAATTAACTACTCATTTTTTATTATTTTGATCATGCAGCTGTGAATGACGTAGACATGAGCGGGATCCATGCACTAGAGGAGTTATACAAGAATCTTAGAAAGCTAGATATTCAGGTCGGTCCATTTTTTATTTTAATTATATATATATATATATATATATATATATATTTGGTTCCATTTTATTTCTCGACAATTAATTACCAAAAAATTAAGCATTTCACTACAAATTAAAAAAGGTTTATTAATTTCCTGTGACTATATATAACATGAAACAGCTACTTGTTGCAAATCCTGGAGCAACGGTGCTCGAGAAGCTGCATTCATCATCCTGCGCAAAACTGATCGGAGAAGACAGCATTTTCTTCTCGGCGGCTGATGCTGTGAGGACGTGTTCCGGTAAATTGAGGTCTTTTTCCGACCATGGCTCACAGAAAACCAGTTTGTTCAATTGATCGTTTCTAAAAGAAGTTTCTGTATGAATTCTTATTAAAATATTCGGGAATAGTACTAAATGTCTACTTTTCATTCCTTGCGGTATTTGACTACTTGCAGCTTAGTGCTTACCAGTAAAAGTTTTGTGTGCTCATCCGCTTTCTATCTCCTTGTCCAAATCGATGGTGACTAGCTAGTGTGTCGTGATACATTATTACTGGGGTAATAATAGCCGATCGATGCCCGAATTTTTATTAAATAATTGTGTTTAATATATTTAAAATATAAAATAATACTAAATTTTGGTTAGTAGTATATATTAATTATGAAAATAATAATTATAAAATAATATAAAAATGGTAAAAGACACTACTGGAAACAACCCTCATTGAGGCGGTTATTTTGGCCTCTCGCGGTGGCTTTCGAACGCCGTCAGCAGGGAGCAGGGGGCCGTGAAAGGTTTTCTAGGCGGTCGCCAGCAACCGTCAAGGTTTCAGTTTTCGCTGCGGTTTTTGTCCGCCGTAAATGGTTGCAGAAAACCGCCGTAATAGAGTTTCGGCGTTGGAACGCGTTTACATACCATTTCGTAAATATGGGTTCCATTAGTGGAACAGATGAGACGGCGTTAACGAGTTCCGTTGTCGTTATAGAGTTCCGTCGACGGAACTTTGGAACGAGAGGGATACATAATGGACTGGTTCCTTGCTCGGTTATGAATTCAGTTTTTTATAGTTCCGTTGTTGGAACATTGAGTTTAACGCTTGACTTCTGACGTTGGAAGTTTGTTTAAACGATGTCGTTCTGGTTAGCGGGTTTTAGACGCTTTGATCTAGTTCCGACGTCGGGGATCGGGTCAGTCTTGTTGTCTAAATGAGTGCAAAAATAATAGAAATTGCATAACATTGAGTTCCGATATAGGAACTTGATCAGGAAGATATGGTAAAAGTTTATTTTCATTACTTTTCCAGGCACAACTTTGGCTTCATATGAGTCAACACAACCAACATTCATATAATGGTATGCAAAGCAGCATACATATAATCAGTGGCGGAACTACGCCCAGGCCTCATAGGGCCTAGGCCCTATATAATTTTTTTTTTTGTAAATAAACCCAAAATAATAAGGAATTTTAGACTAAGGTTATAAACGAGTCGAGTCGAACTCGAACAGACCTGTGTTCGAGTTCGAGCTCTTACGAGTTGAGATATTTTACCTCGAGCTCAATCCGTCTGACTTTTAGAAAGTTCGAACTCGACTCGTGAATTGGATAAAAAATCGAGTTCGAACTCGAATTCGAGCTAGTTCGAGCTTGTTAAATCATTAATGAATAAAATTTAATTTATTTATATAATATTAAATATAAAAATTATATTCGAGCTGCTCGACAAGCCTATCGAGCTGGTTCTTATGAGTTCGAGTTCGAGCTCGTATATAAATGAACGAGCTCGAGTCGAGATCGAACTGGTCAAACCGAGTTCGAAAACGAACTTTGACCGAGTTGTTTGCGAGTTGTTCACGAACGGTTCAGTTCATTTAGACCCCCTATCTTAGACATAGACAATATCTTAGCTTAAAAAAATTCTCCGCCTCTCACCCGGAAAATTCACCGTCGATTACCGTTGTGCCCCACTTCAATTTGAATCCTGGTTCCGCCACTGCATATAATCATATACCTAAGAACCTTATAACTCTAATCCAAATGATACAAAGATGCTCACTAACGTTCATTGGTGGATGAAGAGTGCTCCATGTTGTAATCCAAGTCTTTGTGAATGGGCCGAAACAAAATAACGAGCTTAGTTATTCTGGGTAACATTCATCTCCATCAAAGTGTAGGGAGTGATGTTCTTTGGTAATAGTTGTACCCACGAAAGCGCCACGAAAGCGTAACACAATCCATGAAACCTTCAACAATCAAGCAACATGCACAAATTCAAGTAATTGTATTAAGTCTTTTTTCCCAATCAAATATGAGAATAGCAGCATATATGAATTCTTACCAGAGTAGAGTTATTCCTTTTCCCATCAGTTGCTCGAATCAGACACTTAAACTCAATAGGTGTCTTCATTTTGTTCCTCTGTGACTTAGATTTGTCAGATACTGTAATACAAACAAAGGATCACGATTTAAGATTTTTAAAAATAGGCAGGGCTGCAATAAGTCAGATAGAGTAAAGAGACATAAAATGTTTCATTGTTTCAGAGTGACCCAAACAGAACCATTCTCGGTGTTTTGCTCAAACATGTTTTGTTAGCTCGTTAAGGAACGAATCAGGTACCAGGTGTGCCTGAAAGAAACAAATACTTCATCAATACCGGAGAATGAATGTAACAATTGACACCTTAAATCTAATGTTAATCAAGACAATGAAGCATGAAAGTAGAAACCCTTGGGTACAAATATTACTCAATCACTACTGAAGACACGTGCAATTGAATCCAGGAAAATACAAACCTGGAGTATTGAATCCACTTCACGAATATGTGATAAGAATTTGTTTCCAAGACCATGTGCATTGAACAAAAAAGAAACATGAAGATAAAAGCTCGAAACAAATAATTTCTCGTAAGTCAAAAAGAGGTTCTTCCTTCTCATTACCATTTACCACTCCATAACAAACCTTAAACAAATTTTCATTACCACTAAAAAACTAGCGAACTCCTAAATCAACAACATTCTCACTATTTTCTTCTTAAAAAATGTTCGACTAACATATATGCAGACATTTATTTGCATCTCTCTTATATTCGCTTGAATCAATAAGACCATAATCCGAAGACAAGAAATATGAACATTAAACAAAACTAAAACCTGCCAAATCTAGTTCTAAAATTTGAGGAAAAATAACAAGAACCCTCATTTTTCACAGGGGACTTTTCACAAACACCTTACATGCACAAAAAACCCTTAGGAAAAATCAAGAAACGAATTCAAACACTTAGTTACCATTGTCGTAAAGTTAAGTAAAATGTGAGAATATTTGATTAGTAAAATGTGAGAATGTTTGATAAGTTAGGTTACTTACAACTTTGGTCTTGGGCTGACTAATTTTACAATACTGCTTATTAAGTTCCGAGTCCGAAACTATTTCATTCACACATTTTTTCTAGTTCCTACATCAGAACTATTGTATTCAAACATTGCACTACAGTTCCGATATCGAAAATCTTTCCAAACACAATTATTTGTTTTATTCAAAAATTATATGATCCAAACTCAATTTCGTCTAATTTTTAGTTCAATTTTCAACGTTCCTTTAAAGGAACGGGACAAATTTACGGCGGTTTACCAACCACCACAGTGAATATAGTGCCGTAAATAAAAAATCGCCTTTAATACGTTTTAAATTTACGGCGATTAACAAAAAATCGCCGAAAATAACCATTACACGGCGCCAAAATTAGTTCCTTTACAGGAACTATATCAAATCACGACGGTTCGTCGAAAACCACCGTTAGTTGGCGCCGCGAGTGCCTCCCTCTGCAATAGTGAGATTTTGGAAGAAATAAGGAATTAAGAAGAAATGAAGAATGGTAGTATATGAGATAGAAAAAAGAAGAATTTAGAAGAATGAAATTAGGAGACTAAGAGCATCTCCAACATTTAAGTCATTTAAAAAAGTCACATTGTTCACTTGACACATTTTGAATGGATATGCAATATGATGTAATTAAAGTCAAACAAATTGAGGGTGTTCTTTTAAATTTCATCTCCAATGCAACATTCACAAACAAAACTTTAGTATGATGTGTTAATTTCTAAATGAACAAAATTAAATTAGAATCATTTAAATTTATGAGAGGTCCCACAACTATGTCTAAAAATAGAAGTGAATGCCTCAATTTGACCATTTCAATATTGAAACTATTTGACACATTCAATTAAAAAGTGTTCCACATCATATTGAGGCTCATACTTAACATTTGCATTGTAGAAATTTTCTAGTTAAAAAGTCACTTAGTGTGACATGTTTATTAACTTTTTTTAAAGTGAGAGTGAAGTTGGAGATGCTCTAATAAAGGAAGTGCGTTGAGAAAGATTTAGAAAAAAAATAGAATTATTTTTGGAAGTTAAGATGGATTTCTTTGTGAGTGTCATATGGCACAAAACTTGTTGTATACCAAGTCACTCTCATGCAACAAATGTGGAATTTTTGGTTTTTTAATTGACTTGTATAACAAATGTGGAATTTTATCTTTTGGTTTCTTAAATTTTTTGTAGATGGAACTCAATTTTGGTTTAAGTGCAAATATAAATTTCTGTTTGGAAAAGTACCATTATAACCATTGGTCGGTAATTTTTATGTAAAATATAAGAGAACGTCTCCTGTAAAGGTCTCTTTATGATAAGAGCAAAGCAAAAGGAGACCATACAATGACAATAATGGAGTTACTATACAATTTTATTAATTGTTTGAGCCATAAAATATAAAAGATCAAGGAAATAAAGTGAAAATATATGTCCAGAACCTACAAGATTAAAACAAATAAAAACATCTGACCCAAAATCAAAAGATCAAACCAAATAAAAGATCAAACTCAAGCATAAAAACATCAGGTTCAAACAAAAATAACTCAAATAATTAAAAAAATTATATAATAACCCCAAATTTGTAGAAATTGTTTTATTTTTAACTTGCCCTTACGTTAAGGTGCTTTTATTTGAGAATTTCTCAAAAAATAATTTCAAACGTGTTGATAGATAGACAAAAGTGCCATTCGAATTTGAACCGAATTTTATTTATCACCATAAATGATTCGTAAGAAACTCATCAAAATTATAATGTAATATTATAATATCACTTATCAAAAATTCGTGTTTTATTTAAAACAGAGTTTATATGAGCACTTTTTTTCATATTATTGACTTTTTCATATTTCCAAAAACTTATACTATTGAAAAGGATTATAAATAGAATGAATACAAATCCAAATATGAAAGGAATTGGCCAATAATACGATATTCCAAAACCCCTTTTGACAAGGAATCATGTGGGCTCTTCATGACATTATTATATAAATGTCATCCCACTTTGCGTTTCTATTACACCAAAATATTTTGCCGGGATAATATATAAACATGGAAAGAGATGATGATGTAAGATCATGGTCAAATGCTCCGGAAGATATTTTAGCTTTAATATTGTCTAAACTCTATGTTAGGGATATTGCTACCTTTTATATGGTTTGTAAAAGTTGGAGCAAAATTCATCGTGTACATGTAATCGAAAGAAACTTAAGCAATGATGAATTACACACTTGTCCATGCCTCATATTCCCAAACAAGCGTTTCTTTCATCCTTTGTATAACACCTGGTTTCAGATGGACACTACCCATGCCCTACCCAAAGGAGTTATTCTTGAACAAAACTATGGTTGGTTATTATTAAGATCAGGGAGAGACAATAATTTTTTCTATAATCCATTCGTTGGTGAAAGAATAGACCTCCCTTATTCTTCAATTGCACGTGTTGCATTTTCGGCTCCACCAACATCCCCAGACTGTGAAATAGTTGAATTTCATATGTTAGAAAATGATCAAATTGTCGTTGACACAATCAAACATGGTGAAGAAGATACTTCTACGAAAAATGTTTGTAAAAGCAAAGATTTTTTTTACACTTGGGGGGGCAAGATTGCATTCTTCCAGGGGAGATACTATTGGCTAGGAAAGGATGGAAGTCTTGCCATTTACGATCCAAAGAATAACAGACAATGTCGTGTAGCCAAAGCTCCAACACACCTATGGAGTTATTTTCATACTACTAACTGTGGACGATATTTATTTGAAGGAGAAGGGAATCTCTGGGCTGTATTTATTGCACTTCAAGGGGGAAAAGTGTGTGTTCTTAAACTAAATTTGATCAAGAAGCAATGGGAAAGAGTGTATAATTTGGGAGATAAGATGATATTTCTTAGTTACCAAAGTTGCATGATGGAGATGACTAGAGTTAAAGGAGCAGGAAACAAAATATACTTTACAAAGTTTGTAGGAGGAAATTGCATGTTCTATTCCATGACTACCAAAAGGTACCACACTTTTGAGATGGAATCCTCTTACGATAACTTTCGTGACTCCAAAGACATGCCAGACTGCACTTGGATTAAGATGGACATCAACCCTCAAACTTGCGTTGAAAATTTAATTTGGTGACAAAATTGCACTGTCAACTTCAGAGATCGTATTGTTTTTTAGCTCATCAATTTTTAGATATAGGGGGTGTTTTTTGGGTTCAAAATAGCCGATTTAACCAATTTTAGGTTATTTGACAGTCAAACAACTAATTGAGAATATTTCTATAGATCAGTTCAGTTCATTTCATTTAAATGCATTTAAAATTTTCAGTTCAATTAAATACATCAAAATTTATTTTAGTTCTGTTCAATAATTTTTTTATTAAAGGTTATTTTTATGATATATTAAAATTATATATTAAAATTATTCCAGTTCGGTTAGATATATTTAACTTTATTTGAGTTCAGTTAAATATATTTAAATTTATATCAGTTCAGTTAAATATATTTAATTTTTTTTCAGTTTAGTTAATTGTATTTAAATTTATTTCAGTTCAATTAAATATATGGCTGCAGAATATGTATTGTGAACCGACTCACAAGTCACAACTTCTGGTTAAAACGTAAAAGCCACCGATGAGGTGGTTGTATTAATTAAACTAATAATAGATAAAAATCTCAAATGACAAAAAAAAAATCCTTATGCCGAAGGAATTAGGAAAATATCTGCTACCGTCCATCCTTTGACTTTTGACTAGTGATGTTTTTACCAAAATACCCCTAGCCAATTCTCAGAACCACAACAATCCCTCCTCCTGAAAACCAGCTTGTCCTCAAGATTTAAACCATGGAAACTGGTTGCTGATAAACACTGCATCTTCCCAAGAGGCTTCTTCTACAGCCAAAATTTTCCATTGAATCAACCACTGTACCACTGAAATACCATTTCTAGTCACCAACTTTCTTTGCAGAACTTTCAGAGGGGCTAGGGACTCCAAATTTTCATAACTGATATTAGCTGACTGATGGGGTACTAAAGAAGGATCACCAATAAATGCTTTTAGGAGTGAAACATGAAATACTGGGTGCACCAAACAATCTAGGGGCAGTTTCAGTTCATAGGCCACTTGACCATCTCTTTTGACTATCTGGAAAGGACCATGATATTTAGGACTGGGTTTAGGATTGTACCTTTCAGCCCCTGTAGAGATAGCTGTTTGTATTTGTTGGCTTTCAAAAGTACCCAATCTTCTACTCCAAACTTTTTGTCAGTTCTCTTGGTGTCAGAGTAAGCTTTCATCCTATCTTAAGCAGCTTTCAGGTGCAACTGCAGCTTTTTCTGGACTTCATTCCTCTGTTGCAGCAAGTTTTGAGCAGCTGGGAAGATGGTATCAGTGAGCATGCCCAAAGGAACAGACAGAGGCTTCACTCCATAAAGTGCCTCATATGGAGTCATATTCAAAATGGAATGATAGCTTGTATTATGCCATCATTCAGCAGTACTCAACCACTCTTTCCACCGCCCTGGAAAATCACTACAAAAGCATCTTAAATAGTTCCCCAACACTTGGTTCGCTCTTTCAGTCTGACCATCAGTTCTGGGTGATAAGTTGTGCTGAGTTTCAGCTTTACCCCTAATTTGCCAAAAATCTCATTCCAAAGATGACTGGTAAACACCTTATCTCTGTCCGAAACTATTGATTCGGGTAAACCATGGAGTCTGTGTATCACATCCATGAAAGCTTGAGCCACCTGCTTGGCATTGAAAGGATGGGATAAAGCAATGAAGTGGCTGTATTTGGTAAACCTATCCACCACTACCAACACTATGTCAAATCCTTTAGATTATGGTAGTTGTTCAACAAAATTCATAGTGATATGTTTCCAAGCTCCCTCTGGTATGGGAAGTGGCTGTAACAACCCCGGACGATGACAATGCTCACTTTTGCTTCTCTGGCAGACCACACAATTTCCGATGAACTGAATGACTTCTTCCTTCAGCCTTGGCCAAATAAAAGTGCTCAAAACCCTCTTCACTGTGACACTTTGTCCTCAATGCCCTTATGGCTGATGAATGCCTGCTTGCCAAGATATCAGATGTTCCTCCACTCCCAACATAAATGTTCTAGTTTACTTTTAGAATTCCACTAGTAAATGTCAACTCAGGAACCTGGATCCTGGAAATAGTAACCTGTGCTATAAGCTTTTGAGCTTCTTCGTCTTCCTGATAGCTTTCAACTGTGAGATCCAAGAAGGTATTATTTTAGAAGACATGACTCTGCACTGCCTGATGCCCTCTTCTAAACCCCCTTCCAGATTATCCTCTAGCCATTCCTTATCACTCTGAACCTCCACCATATTCAACCTCTCTTTCTGCTCACAAGAATTATATGTTGTTGCCTCTAGAACATTATAGGGAAATCTTGATAGTGCAGCTACCACTACATTTGATTTTCCAGGTTTGTATTGTATTTCAAAATCCAAACCTAGTAGCTTTGTGATTCACTTGTGCTGCACTGCAGTATGAAGTTTCTGCTCCAGGAGGAATTTTAAGCTTAGATGGTCAGTCCTAATGATGAACTTATTCCCGACTAGATGTTTCCACTTATCTACAACCATCACTAATACCAGTAACTCCTTTTCATAGGTAGATAGCTCTCTATTTTTAGGACATAATGACTTGCTTAGAAAAGAAATTGGCATTCCCTCTTGCATCAATATTACCCCCATTCCTTTGTCACAAGCATCTATCTCTACAATAAATGGTAATGAGAAATAAGGCATTCTCAGCACAGGGGTCTCAGTCACAGCCCTTTTCAACCCGTTAAAAGCTTCAGCGGCATTATCACTCCATTTGAATGCATCCTTCTTCATGCTATCATTGAGAGGTCCACAGATAACTCCATAGCTTTGAATGAATTTTTTATAATATCATGTCAGCCCAAAAATGACCTTAATTATTTCAGAGTAGCTGACTCGGGCCATTTCACAATACAGCTCACTTTACTGCCATCCATTTCCACTCCTTGTTCAGAAACTGTATGCCCCAGATAGCCCACCCTATTTTCAGCAAAGGCACATTTAGAAATTTTAGCCAACAACCTGAGCTCCCTCATCACATCCAGGACCATCCTCACATGCTTCAAGTGCTCACCTTCAGTCTTGCTATAAATTAAAATATCATCAAAGAATACTAACACAAACTGCCTCAAAGATTGTTAGAAAACCTGGTTCATTAAGGATTGAAAAGTGGCAGGAGCATTAGTAAGGCTAAAATGCATTACTATAAACTCAAAATGCCCATGATGAGTCTGAAATGCAGTTTTGGAGATGTCTTCCTTCCTGACTCTGATCTGGTGGTACCCTGATCTCAAGTCCAGTTTAGTGAACCATCTAGCCCCATATAGTTCATCCAACAGTTCATCAATGACTGAGATTGGAAACTTATCCTTGATGGTTAGATCATTGAGTTTCATGTAGTCAATGCACAATCTCCATGTCTCATCCTTTTTCTTTACCAGAAACACAGGGGAGGAATAAGGGCTATTGCTGGCATGTACTACCTTATTATCCACCAACCCTTTCACCTGCTTCTCTATCTCAGCTTTGTGAAAATGGGGGTATCTGTATGGCCTCACCTTAAAAGGCACTCCATCTGGTTTTAAATTTATATGGTGATCTATAGCTCTTTCAGGGGTAATTCCACTAGCTCCATACTGAGCTAACACTTCCTACATCTGTACAGGTGCTTTGAGAAACACCTGAGATTGTATCATCTCCTCATCCCCTTTCACTAACTTTCCAATTCTGATTTCTCTAACCCCTTCATCCTGCAAAATATGCTCCTGCATAAACAGTGCAACAACTTTCCTCTTTCTACACATAGCCGCCTCTTTTGCATCTGATCCCCCCAGTAGGTTGAACTTCAGCCTTTCCTTTCCATTCCCTTTCAGCCACCATTTCTCACCATTGCTTGGATTAGTGAGATTCACTTCATTGGTCATGAAGTCAAAGGATATGAGACTAAACCATTTCATCCAGTCCATCCCTAGTATCATATCTAGTCCTCCTAAATCCAGCACATTCATAGTGAATACAAACGGGCAGCCTTGAACTGACCATCTCACTCCAGGGCACTTAGAAGAGCCATTAATAATGCTATAATCAACAATTTTGAATTTAAATTGTGGGAGCTCCATGTGTCTAACAACATATCCACAGTCTTGTCTTTCAAAGTTCCTGTCAAATGCAGTGTTTCAGTTTCAGGGGTTTCAGACTCTATGATACCAATAGATTTTTAAGTCATCAACTCTGGCTCTTCTTTCAATTCTTTCACCACATCCTCCAAGCTCTCCAACTGTTTCAAACTTTCAAAGTCATCCTTTACCACAATGATATCATGATCATCCTCCTCTACATTGGTTATGTAATGAATCTGCCAGTACTTGCAAATATGTCTAGGGCCATATTTCCCCCCACATTTGTAGCATAGCTGGTTCTATCTCCTTATTGTTGTTCCTGGGGAGAGATTTTCTTAAAACCAGGATGAACCTTCTTTTCATCATTATTTCCCTTCCAGTTGTTGACTACGGGCTCCCTCCTAGCATCACCAGCACCCCACTGCCCTTGAGCTTTCCCTATTCCTTTCTGTTTCTTGTACATGGTTTCCAAGTGTATATCCTACAGTACAACCAATTCTACAGTTTCCTGGAAGGATTTTGGCCTATAAGACTTCACCAAGGGCTTGAGATCCCCTTTTAAGCCACTCAAAAAGCTAGAAATGTTGTAAGACTCTGGGTGGTAGGGGTTGATACACATTACCATGGACTTAAGAGTTTCAAACTGCTCTATGTACACTTCTACTCCATTTTTCTGATAAAACTTGTTGAAATCTTCAACCAGGTCATTTCCCCATTTGCTTCCAAACCTTTTCCGTGTAGCGGCTTTAAATTCCTTCCACCTATTACAGTCTTTAGCCATGTTCTCGGAATTAAACCATATTTCTGCCTTGCCTTTTAAGTATAGCTCAGCAGTGTCTATTTTCTCTTGCTCAGGTAGGTTATAGTATCCGAAGAAATTTTCACAACACTTAAGCCATTCCAAAGGATTCTCTCCACTAAACATAATCATTTCCAGTTTTGGATGCATTCTAGGCATTGCAACCTTACGTGTTCCAATTAAATTCTCATCATGCACATTCTCCTTAGGGACTAGTTCTATAGTAGATACAATCCTACTATTATGGACATAAGGAACATTACTGCGAAAATGGCCCTCAAGGGAAATGTACTCATCTCTCCTTGTGGCTGGAATCTTTCCTTGCTGCTACTAGCCATATCAGTCCTCAATTCCACTTGACTCTGTTCCCCAAACTCTCTCACTGGTGATTTCTCCCTCACCTGTCTCTCAATCATTCCTCTCAACTCTGTCGTATTCCGATCTAGCCCCTCTTGTAACCTCTTCTCTCCCGCCAGATATTCTGCCCTAGCCGCCGTATTCTCCATCTTCATAGCCTCAACTAGATCTCCAAACTTAGATTGAGCCTGCAACTGCTCCTCTTTAGCTGTTGCGTTATCCTATTTGAGCTCATCAATCAGATCCCCAAGCTCTGATCGAGTTTGTAGTTGTTCCACCTTGGTGCTCGCGTTCTCTATTCTAAGCTCCGCGATCAACTTCCCCAGCTCCGATCTAGTGTTGGATTGCTCATCCATAGTTGCTGCGTTCTCAGATCGAAGGTCTGAAATCAGTTTCCCGAGCTCATTACACGTACTTAACCCCTCTTGCGCGACTTCCATCCGAAAGGTAGAGAGTGTGCTCTCCAGATCGTTAACCTTGTTCTCCAGGTTCCGATGTCATGTTTCCGCCATCCGAGAGCCGCTGTGCTCTGATACCACTTGTTGTGAACCGACTCACAACTTCTGGTTAAACGTAAAAGCCACCGACTAGGTGATTGTATTAATTGAACTAATAATAGTTTTAAGATTACATAATAATGGATAAAAATCCCAAATGGCAAAACAAAATCCTTATATAGAAGGAATTAGGAAAATATCTGCTACTGTCCATCCTTTGACTTTTGACTAGTGCTGCTTTTGCCAAAATACCCCTGGCCAATTCTCAGAATCACAACAATATGTAGGGGTGGGCATCGGATCGGGTTATTCGATTTTCGGGTTGTTTGGTTCGGGTTGTTCGGGTTGACCCTCAAAAATCCCAAACCCAAATCCGAACCATATTATCTATGAACCCGAATTCGGAATTCGGATTTCGGTTATTTGGATTTCGGTTTGTTTCGGTTTGAACCCGGACAACCCAATTTACAACTTCAAGTTTCTTGACAATCTAAAATTTCTAAAAAAACTCAATCAAAATTATTCAACTAAAACATAGACTTTGTTAAATCATTTACGACAAATGAAATCAAGTCTTCAACGAAACCAAACAAAAGCAAACCAAATCCTCAACAGATTTTACAGGAACATTATTCATAACCATCAATCAGCCAATCTAGAATCTATTATAGTCCCGACTCCAAAATTCAGAAGAGTTAGAGATAAGGTTAACTTCAAGTTTTACTATAATCTATATCAATTATTTCATTATATATTAATTTTTGAATTCGGGTTTCGGGTCGGTTTTCGGGTTGAGTTTCAATACCCAAACCCGAACCAAAACCCATGTTTATAATTCGGTTTTTTTTAAATTCGGATACCCGAAACCCATTTATAGAATTCGGATTTGGGTTAATTGGTTTCGCGTCATTTAGTTTCGGTTCGGTTTTCGGATTTCGTATTTTTTGCCCACCCCTAACAATATGACACCCCATTTATATGGAAACTAAATAAACTTTGCAAACAATCCTATAACTAATTTTAAACTAGCTAAATTTATTTAAAGATTTTTAGAGAATATTTTTATTATAAATAGTTTAGGGAAGGGATCATTTAACACCTTTATTTTTACACATACTTTTACACATGATCTTGACCTTTCCCTATAATTTGATCTAATGGCTGACATTTATTGTATTTCCTTATTTTCTTTTATTATTTTTTTCCTTTGTTTTTGATATTTCCTCTTTTTCCCTTATTCCTTTTTCTTCTCCCATCTTCACCGATTTCGCCTGCAACTTGACTGCGATGATGGCAACTGTATTTTCTTTTATTTTCCTCTTGATTGAAGAGAAAATCACATACCCAGTGAATCTTATTGGGAAAGGTTTCTTAGCCTTTGGTTTGACAATCATAGAACTGATTAAATAGGGTTTAGAATTTTTTTTTTCTTTTTGAAAAGAAAGGTTTAAAAAGACTTTGATTTCTGGCTTATGGGAATGGATTGGGAAGAAATCAAAAGGTTAGGTTTGATTAGGTTTCTGAAAAAATTAAAGATCGTGAAAGAACTCATTCAAAAAAATATTTTGATCGCAAAGAACTCATTCAATTAGGTAGTTTAGTATAGATAGAACTCATCAAAGAAGAAGGGATGAAGAAGATTAATAAACACGAAATGACTTTTGAATTAAGGAAGATGAAGAATAAATAAGGATGGATTTGAACAACCTGATTTAACATCTGAGGTAAAAACGTGAATTAATATTGCTGATTGCTGAAACGACTGTCAAAAAAAAGGAAAAGATTGCTGAAACGGATTCATGTGAGAAACAGAAGGAGAAACAGAGAAGTCATGATGAAGAAAGAAAGGGAATAAAATCGGATGCAAACAACAAAGAAGGAAACGAAAAATAAAAACTCATTAAAGAAAATTAATAAATTCCTAATTACTTTAACCATTAGATTAGATGAAAATGAAGGGTTAAGATCATGTGTAAAAATATGTGTAAAAATAAGGGTGTTAAATGATCCCTTCCCAATAGTTTAAAATATTTAGAGTATACTGTTTTGACATAAACGACGTCGTTTATTTCACAAACTTTTTGAAGTGAATAACATTAAGTTTCCTTTAGATATTAATTATTTTTTATTAGTGTAAAGGGCCCAGGATCTATTTTTTTTTTTTAAGGCAAAAACCACCATTGGTGGTAGGAGCTTATTTATGGGTTCCTAAGCCCAAAAAGAATGTATAAATCAGAATTATACAAACTTCAAAGAGAGGGAGTCCCCCTAATGCATGACAGTTGCATCCAAACTAAAGAAGAGCTGAAACAGTAGCTCTGAAAAAAATAAAAACTGCTCATTTTCAAAAGTAACCAGTACTTGAACTAGCACTCTTCCAAACCAAGCTTGTTAGCGAATCCGAGGAGACACAAGGCAGCCGAGAATGGAGTGAAAATTCAGAGTAGACCGGGACTTTGAAATGAGTAAAGCTGATTGTTTGCTGCTTGATCTGATCCTGAGCAGCTCCTGGAGCTCCATCCTTATGTGTCCAGAAAGTTAACTTTTAGTACCCTTTGATCCTTCTCCTTCATTCCTACAGAAAAAGATAACTGATAATTAGTAGCATCCATTCCCATTATGCCTTAAAGTAGGAAGTTGGAGTTTATCCAAATGAATGAGTCCCTTGACTCTGTGAGGAATAAGCCAAGGCTGATACACTTTGTTAGACTTCTCAGAGAGAGATATCTTAGAGAGTGCATCAGCCGGTTGATTTCCTTCCCTAAGTACATGGATTACAGGAATTGAAGGAAATTTTGTGTGTAGCTGCTCCACATAATTAAACAGGTTCCAAGGAGCAAGGTGAGGCTTTTTGATCATGTTGGTAGCATTGATGCAATCTGATTCAACAGTACTCAGAATAGGGAAAAAGGATTCAGCTGCTAAGAAACCCTGGTGAATAGCTATTAATTCAGCATGCAAAGCCGAAATGGCAGTCAAATAGAAACCATTGGCCTGGATGCAGTTAGCATTACTATTCCTAGTAATGACCCCTATACCTGTAAATCCAGTAGCTTTGTAAGCAGCATCAACATTAATTTTGAGCCCTTGCTTTGGAAAAGACCAGGTAATGGGGGTAGCAGTTTGCCTGGAGATGGTTCTAAAAGAAAAGGCTGGAAGGATCCCAAGGTTTACAAGTTCTTTGTCGAAAGCATTGGTAATCCTAACTGGCTTAGCTACAAAGATGTTAAAAATCAATTTTTTAACATTTTTGAAGAGAAAGGCTGGGCATGAAGAGATGTTTTCAAAAAGGAATTGATTTTTTGCTTTCCATAAAAACCAACACAGATAGCATGAGTATATAGTAATCAAGTTGGAATGTAAAGTGGAAAAACCTTCATAAGACCAGTATATTGACAATCTCTCCCATAGAGTTTGGAATGGATTATCAGGTAGCCCTAAAGCACAGTTAAAGGCTTTCCATACTAGTCTAGCAAAACTGCATTCATTAAAGAAATGGTCTATACTATCCAAGTTGTTACAGAAGCAACATTTTGATGGCAAATAGTATCCAAAACGGGTGATGACATCATCAAAAGGCAGTAGTGCATTTACTAATTTCCAGATGAAAACTGAAACCTTTTTTTGAATTCTAGGGTTCCAAATTTTTGAAAGAGAACGTATATCACCTTGATTGGTCCTAAGTAGTTTGTAAGCAGATTTGAAGGTGAACATGCCCCTTGGATCAGGTTTCCATATTAGTCTATCAGGCCTGTGAGTGTGCAAACTTAAATCCTGCAAAAGAAAGCAAATTTCAGGCTGTAGCAGAGGAGAGATAGATGGATAATAAATGTTTTTGTGCACCTGGTATTCTCTGACTGTAGCTTCTGAGGGGATTCTTGTGTTTGCAGGTTCCACCAGGTCCATAAGTGGTCCATAACCAGTCCAATTGGAAGACCAAAAGTTGCAATCTCCTTTACCATGGATCACTCTGGAATGTTGTTCAGCCAAGGCATTAACAGAAACAATTCTCTTCCAGTTTTGAGATGTTCTATTTGAAATTGGCAGTGACCAAAGGAATTGAGTCCATGGTGCTTCTCCATTTTGAAACTTCCACCATAGCTTGATTGAGCAAGCCTGTATGATGTCTGAAAGTGATCTAAAACCTAAGCCATTTTGTCCTGTAGGCATACATAGAGAGGACCACTTTTTCCATGATTTTTTCGGTTTAAAAGCAGTGGAACCCCAAAAGAAAATAGCCATGCATCTTTCAATTTTTTTTATGACAAATTTAGTAGGCTTAAGTACATTCCAAACATGTTGTGGTAAAGAGTAAACACATGACTGTATTAGAGTAATCTTACCTCCCATGGACAGCCACATATTTTTCCAGTTATTAACTTTATTTGAAATTTGTTCCCTTAAAGGCTGAAATAGATCATTAGTGATCCTTCCTTTGTGAATAGGGCAGCCTAAATATTTAAAAGGAAACTTACCTTTTTTCATTCCCAAAACAGATTTGACTGAACTAATTTGATGAAATGAAGCATTCTTGCTGATATAAAAATCACTCTTTTCATAGTTTATTTTTTGACCAGTAGTAACTTCAAATTTGGCAAGAAAAGCTTTCATTTTTATCAGATTAGTTTTAGAAGCCTTAAGAAAAACAACAGTATCATCTGCATAAATTAAATGGGAAATAGGCAGAGAGTGTGGGGGCAGATCATAATAATCTAAACTACCAATATTAAAAACATGAACTAAGCTTCTAGTAAATGCCTCTGTAAAGATGTTAAATAAAAAAGGTGATAGAGGATCACCTTGTTTTATGCCCCTAGTTGGCTGAAAAAATCCAACTGGATTCCCATTTATGAGAATGGAAAACCAAGCATTTGAAATATTTTTCATGATGCAATGCACAAATTTACCATGCATACCAAACTTAAGTAAAATGCTATTTAGAAAAGACCATCTAACTCTATCAAAAGCCTTCTGGAGGTCCAATTTAAGTATGCAATTTGGATCTTTGTTCTTTTTATCCAGGAATCTGACCATCTCTTGTAAATAGATTACATTATCAGAGATGTCTCTTCCTTTCATGAAGGCAGTTTGATGAGGTGAGATCAGTTTCTGCATTAGGGGCTTAAGTCTTTCCATAAGGATTTTTGAAAAAATTTTGTTTGTCACATTGGAAAGACTTATAGGCCTATAATCACCAAAGGTAACAGGGGTAGGTTTTTTAGGGATTATTGTGATCCAAGTACTAGCAATACCCCTAGGCAGTGAAGAACTAGATAAGAAATCATTTGATGCATTTAAAAGATCATGACAGATGATATTCCATGATTTAATGAAAAATTGAGCAGTATAACCATCTGGTCCTGGACTGCTATTTTTCTTTAAACTGAAAACAATATTTTTAAGTTCAGTCATGTCAACAGGTTTTAAAAGTGCATCATTATCCTCATCTGTAATAGTTTTTGGTATCTGGCTAAGAAAATTGGAATAGAAATGGCCATCCTCATGCTCAAATTCCTCAGTGAGGAGGGTAGAGAAAAAATGAATAGCCTCTGTCTCTAATTCCTGAGGATCATCAATCCAGTTTCCATGGCTGTTTTTGATCTTAGAAATTAGAAGTTTACCCCTTTTTTCTTTGACAGTGTTATGAAAATAACTGGTATTTTCATCTCCACTTTTTAGCCAGTTAATCTTAGATTTCTGTTTCCAAAACTTACTTTTTTCCTTAAGAGCTTTCTGTAGAGAAAGACTAAGTTCATTAAGTTTGGTAAGTTCCAGATCAGATGGATTAAGATCACAGATGATTTCCTGAGCATTAAGAGCAATCTCTGCTTTTAAAACATTATCATCTATATTACCAAAGACAGTTTTATTCCACAGCTTTAAATGTTTTTTCAAAATTTGAAGTTTAAGGCTGAAAGCTAACATTCCAGAAGCAGGTATATTTGTATTCCAGATATTATCAATAAGATCATGAAATTCTGGTCTACTATACCACATATTTTGAAACCTAAATGGTCTAGGTGTTGACCTGACAGAGTTACTAATGGTGAGGAATAAAGGATTGTGGTCAGAAGAAGCTCTATTAAGAACATGGACAGAGGATGCAATGAATATAGAAGACCATGATGAAGTGCATAATCCTCTATCTAACCTTTGGAAAGTAGGATTTCTTAGTCTTTTGTTAGTCCAAGTATAGTTATTTCCCACAGTGTTAATGTGGTTTAAACCATTTGAAACTATAAATTTGCTAAAATCAGCTATACTTCCAGTTTTGGGTATGGTTGGTCCTTTATATTCATTAATGGATTCCATAGCATTGAAATCACCAATGAATATAGTATCTAATTTAGTAAGAGGGACCAGATCATTCCATAGAGCTTCTCTACCTTTTCTAGTTCTAAGACCATAAATAAAGGCAGCATGAAAAGGTTGGGGGAAAATGGGACCAGAAATTAGAACATGGAGAAACTGTAGATGATCTGTAATCAGTTGAATGTGGCTGTTATTCCACATCAACCATATTTTCCCATTACTAGCATGCATACAGTTAGAGAAATGGAGAGCCCTTCTAAATACATCACACTGATTATTATCATGCATTGGTTCAATTAGGCAGACAAGTTCAAACATATTTTTCCTATTTAGCATTTGTAATCTATCTAGAGAAGTTGAAATGCCTCTAATGTTCCATACTAACCATTTAGATTTGATAGGAACTTTACACATAAGGAACATTTTCAGTGCATTTAGTGGAGGATCTAGTCATAACTTTATTCAATTGAGTAAAGAAATTTGTTACCTCAGGCTTAGATTGGTTGGATTTACCTTTCTTTCCTTTACCCTGTTGAGGCTGAAAAGTGTCCACTGGAATTGGTTTTGGAGAACCAGTTGGGGTGATAGCATCCATCTCTATAGGTTCAACCTGTTCTTCTTCATTACCCTCAAGTATAAGAGGCAGAGATATATTCTGCCTGAGCTTTCCCTGAGAGTGATAGAAAAAAACATCAGTAGGACATGAGAATTCAGTGAGAGAGATACCTTCCTGACAATCCATATCAATGTCATCTTTGGAGTATGAAGTTTTTAGGATTGGTGAGGACAGTGAAAGTGGCGAGTGAATGTCTTGGGACTCATCAATTGGTGTAAGTAGTTCATCTGATGTGATATCTATCAAAGGGACTGAATCCTCCTTTAAGACACTTGGTTCAGAAACTTTGTCAGCCTTCAAATTGTCAGATGAGCTAGCTTCAGAAACCATAGCCTTCTTCCTCCACTTAGTAGCCCTTTTAACTCTTCTAGCCCTCTTGAATCCTTTTCTGGAACCAGTGTTAACAGCCATTGCTGGTCTATTGAAATCCTGGTCCATAAGGTTTGTGGAGATGAGGTTATAGGCTTGGGGGTTAGAGCTGGGATTAGTTGTAGAAACAAAACTTGGGGTATGTTTTATAGGCTCTTTAGTAACTATAGGCACTACAAGGTTATTGGCCTCCATTGTATCAGTCTTTGTGGGATGAGGCTGTAAGTTTTTCCTTGGATGAGCTAAACCACAATTATGTAAGCTGTGTCCTATAACCTTACAGTGATTACAGTATAGTGGCAGTTCATCAAACTCAATCTCATATTCTTTAACATTTGGAGTGATTCCTACCACTATAGAGGAGGGTAAAGTAGTCTGTAAATCAATCTCGACACAAACCTTTATAGCAGAGGGCCTTGTAAGCGCCATTGTCGCTGCATCCATCTTGAGAAATTTCCCAATTTGACCGCTGATTCCTTGGATTGCAGAGACATTATAGAATAAAACTGGAAGCTTGTGGATAGTAACCCAGGCTGGAATGATTGAAGATTCAAGCTCTGGCGAAAACTCCGGAGTCCATTTCTGGACTTTCATCGTTGAATTCCCAATACTCCATGTACCTTTCATCCAACAACGCTGGTAATCCTCCTTGTCTTGAAATCGAATTAAGATATGCTTGAAGTCGAGAGAGCCCAGTTGGTAGCGTCCTGTGAAGCCGATTGATTTGAAAGCCGCTGTGAGAGAACCCATTGATGGATTACCTCTATTGAACTTCCCGACCAGCGCGTTGTGATAGTATGAGGCTAGAACGGCTCCTTCTTCCGGCGGTAGGATATAAGCTAATTTGCCCTTGTACTCAGTAATTGGGTGAAGGTTTGGTGTATTAGGAAGCATAGAATACATCGGTTGAGGTTTGGTGCCTAGGATCTGCTTGAAGGTTTTAGCAGCGGCGGCGGCGTCACCAGGAGGGAGCGGTGGCTCCTCCATGAGAGGGCCGTTTCTTTCCGTTGGGAAAGACGTTATCAGTAGGAATAGTAAAAATTGGGTATTAAAATTGGGTAAAAAACCGGAATAGTAACAGTAGATAGGAGAGAGATCAGAGCATTTGAGAAAAAAGAGCGTTGAAAAGTTAGGACTACAAAAGTGAATTAGGGCCCAGGATCTATGACATAAATGGATATCATAAAGAGCCAACCCGATTAAATAGTCCTTGTCAAAAGGGGTTTTGGATATTTATAATCAAGAATAATTTTGGCTAATTTTTCCGATATGGATTTGGATTCACTACGTCTTTATCAATAAAAGTTTTCAAATTTTTTTAGAAAGCCATTAATTTCCTTATTGATTCTTTTTTCGGTTGGGATTTGGATTCTAATTTTTATTGTGGTAGTATATATAAAATGAGACATGGTTATGAATGGAATCATAAATCTTCCATCTTTATTTAATCAAGGACATGGGAATATGTATTTCTAGCACAAAATCAAAACCAAAAGGGGAGGATGCCACTCAGGATCAGTCGAAGACTCGGGATCAGTCAGGGCTATGCCAGGGGCCATGCCTTATGATTTATCACGGGAATCAAAAAGGAAAAAATCTCACTTTGTACAACGTATCCCAACGAAAGCATCACACAACTTTTTTTCCAGAATGTGCAAATAAGGCGACGTTTGGATCGCAAGGAGAATGGATTCTAGCTCAGGATCGTAAGGATCCTAGTGATTGTTGCATTTTTAATGCGGTGACAATGGAGAAAATTCAGGTCCCGGCGCTAGGCGAAAGAGATTTGAATCAGTGTAGCACTTTTCTTTTGTACGGCACTCTAGCTGCTGATATTGCCAGATGCATTGTATTCGTGATAACTTCCAGATCCATCTTCTATTGCAAAATCGGTGCAGACCAATTTAACAAGCAAGACCTGACAGTTTTTCATAGATGTCTAAGCCAAGCGGTCACAATATTCCAAGGCATGATGTATTACATTGAGGATGGTAATTATACCTTGAATTGTGCACAACTTGAAGATTCATTGCCACTAAAGTTTGAGAAATGCATAAATGGGCATAATTTGAAAGATCAACTTATGTTTTATAATTATTGTACTCATTTATTCGGATCTTGTGATCACCTCTATTTTGTTAATGGACGTCTCCTTGATATGGGGATGATGGAGTTTGAAATCTTTCGAGCGGACCTTACTGGGAAGGTGTGGGAAAAAGTCAATGATATTGGCATTGACCGTGCGCTTTTCCTTGATCATCGGTATAGAGGATTTTCTGCTACTGTACCACCTGGAGGTTCGCTTAAAGGAAATTGCATCTACTATTCATCGGAAATTGACCCGTGGGACAACAACAACAATATGGACTTGTTCAGTTATGATTTAGGAGATGGTTCTGTCAAAGTGTTACCACCCATCCCTTTCAAAATACATGGGAAAAAATACATTGGATTAACTTTGATACAAAAAAACGTACGAGTGTAGTATAACATTATACATATTCTTCAACAGCTTTTTTGTGAAAGTTTATATTTACATATTTCCATGATATTTTGTCCCACCTCTTTCTACAACTTTCTCACCTTGTTTGTGGGATATGTAGATGTGCATTTCGTTTAAATAGTACAATGAATGATCATATGCTTAATATGTAAAATGTCAGAACTAAAAGTGAAAAGATTAACGTTTATTCATAATGTCAATTGAAACTGATCTCACGTCATATTACAAATTTTTTTTTTAGAATTTTATCCTATACTTTTTGGACCAAACACAACATACATTTCATATATCTAAACTACTATTGTTGGTAGGGGAACGACGATGAAGCCCGATCACAATTATCTAAAAGAGCAATGTTATGGTGGATTTCGCTAAAATTTAACTTCGATTTCATAAAATTCAACGTGATTTTGTATATCATCATTGTTAAAATCATGTTGTATTTATTATTTGGACTGTTTCATTTGAAATGTAGAACATGACTTGTGCTCCACGGTTCTTATTGGGGTTATAAAAATATGATGATTAGCATGTTGAGGCGAATGAAGTTGGCGACATTGTTTTATTTGAGAACGAATGAAGATTGATGATCAGGAAGAGTGTTCAGCCCCGCTGATTTCTATGTTCTAATTGATTGCAATATATTTACATGGATGAGAGTGCACTGATGTTTAATTTAGTTCACTAATACTTTTAACCTGATGTCTATCTTACTACAATTATCACAAAATGAATTAATCTTGAACATTCTTAAAAGTAAAATTCAAATACAATAAACCTAGTAATAAATAAAAACGCAATCAGCAATAGACTATTACCACCATAAAATTAACTTGTATGTATATCTAGAGATCCACGGGATATCTTACCACAACCCTAGTTTTGACTAGGATCAAGATCATATGCAATTAATGAAAAAGTTACTCATAATTAAACCAGGCTTTAGGGATAATGATAATTCTTATAAAGTTTCTTCAAAAAACAAAAAGGATAATTCTTGTAAAGTACTCATAATTTTCCTTTGGTTTTAACCCAACCAAACAACTTGTCATTCAACTTAAAGACAGTAAAACAATATAAACCAGTAATTGGCCGCATCAGTCCAAGCCTGCAGCGCCGGTGCACCAATACTTGATGCCTTCAAATTGGCCCCTGCGGTCCATATCCAGAGCCGCCGCTGCCACCATAGTGATTCTCTGATGAAGCCCCCGCACCGTAATTAGCCGATGAAGGACCACCGGTGCTTAGAAATGCCGACGAAGTCCCGTAGCCATAGGATGTTGATGAACTGCCTGGTGGGTTCGCCGACGAGGAACCGGCAGCATAATTCGGTGGTATTGGACCGCCAAGTTTTGGATTCGCCGATGATGAAGAACCGGCAGCATAATTCCCATAACCATGGACAGGTGGTAATGGACCGTGGTCTGGGTTCGCCGACGAATAACCGGCTGCGTAATTCTGATAAGGATATGGTGGTAATGGAAGGCCGGCGTTTGGGCTCGCGGACGAAGTACCTGCACCATAATTCGCATAAAAAAATGGTGTATTTACAGCGGTGGCAGCCGCTTGTTCCATGATCATCAGCTTCTGAGCATGCTCCACCGTGTGCCGCTTCAGATCCTCCATGGCTTTCATGAGCCGCTCAAGCTCCGACAGGGTAGTTGACTCGGGAGCATTTTCAATATCCCTCCACCAACAACGGCCGTGTTCCGCCTCAAATGCGCGGGGCAACTTGTCCAGCTCCTCACCCAGCTTCTTCTCCTCCGCCACTCGCTCCTCCACCTGAGCTAAATGAACATTCAGATGCCCCGCCAGGGCAGATTCGCGAGCTCCGCCACCACCACCTCCTTCGCCGCCAGCCATCACCCGGTCGATGATCGTGTCCACGTCGGGGCTGCCGTAGGAGAACGCCTTTCCCGCCGGCGAGAAGACAATGAGACCCACTTCAGCACCGCAGAGGGTGGTGAGCTCACTGGCTTTCTTGAAGAGGCCGGAGCGGCGCTTGGAAAAGGTTACGTCGCGGTGGCTCCTCTTCTGAATCTTGGCCATCGGAATCTTCTGCCGCCCTGCTCCAGGTTTCCTAGCCATTTCCGCCGCCGATAAGTTGGATGTGAATGTGTTTGAGAATGGACTTAACAACTCGTCCTTTATATAGGGTTGAGCAGTAGCTAGGGTTTTGACTTTTGAGGGCGCGGAGATAACGTTGTACCTGCAATAAATCAAAATGATTTTTAGTTTTGAGATATTTTCGATACGCCTCTCCGAAAAATAATTCAGAGTTATTAAAAAAGATTTCAAAAACCAAAGTTAATAGATGCCCGGCCCTTATTTTTTATACTGTCAGTTATTATATTCTTTTTTAATACATGGTTAATTAATTCGGCGTTTAAGCTTCATTGCAAGTTCATACAATAAAGTCTTATAATTTTATATTTTGTACGTAACTCTACCATGTCCCAAAATCATGTACATTTTGTAAGGTACTCTTATTTAGACTTTATCATATTACATATATCTAAATGAATTTGAAAATAAATAAATAAAAATTTGCAATTTAGGTCAGAAAAACAAAATTCAACCGATCAATTTTTTTAATTTATTCAACATTTTAGTAATTATTCATCATTTTAACAGCAAGCAATTATGAAACACACTCATGTTTATTTAATAAAAATGAGTGGGTGTGGGTCTAACTAGTCAAATAAAACATCTAAGATAGATATATAAGGTGAGTAAAAATAATGTCACAGTGAAAATTTTAAAATAAAATAATTAGATATTATTCACCATTCTACAAAATGTATAACGACCCTTATAAAAATTAAATCGAGTATAAATTAATAATTACTTTAGATCATAATTTTTTTTCTTCCTTAATTATAGTATAATTGAGTTGAGTTGAGTTTTAATCAAATTATTCTCGCGAATAGTTCAACCATTTTTATAACGTTGACTTAATATTATAATGGAAAATTCTCCAAGTCTTCAGTAAAACTCTATTTACCATGGTTGGATTAACTTTTTATAGGTAAAGATAAGTTTAAATTCAAATTCAAATTATTCTAAAAATATATTTTGTAGTATTATTACCGACTGAATTTTTAGTAAAAAGAAAAACGAATTATAGTCTCTCCTACTCTAAAATGTTAGATGCTGTGTTTGAATATGAAATGTTTGATCTCTCACTATTAGGATGGTGTCACAATTCCCCTAAACTCAACCAACATCAAAATAAACTGGAGTAACGCATTTGAATATTATTCACTCTCGAGTTCCTGTGAGCTCAAATTTGTATATTGAGTATATTAAAATTGCTCACATCTAATCCAACTTATCACATTTACTCTATAAGTTATATATATTATTCACCATTCTACAAAATGTAATAAGGACTCTTATAAAAATTAAATAGAGTTTAAAGTAACATTATTTTAGATCATAAATTTTTTATTTCTACCTTATAATATAAATAAGTCGAGTTTTGATCAAATTGTTTAAGAATTGCTCGCAAACAACTCAATATATTTACAACGCTAAATTAATAGTATACCCATATAGTAATTATAATCAAATTTATCTAGACCAGTTTTGATGAAATTGCTCAAGAATCGCTCGTAAATGGTTCAATTCATTTATCTAGCCCGTAAATTAGGATTCGGCCAATATACAATTATTTTAATTATTTTTGTTTGAGTCTGATGATTTTATACTTGAATTTGATCTTTTTTGGTTTGATTTTTTATTTGGTTTTATCTTTTATGTTTTATACTTGATGTTTTTATTTGCTTAGATCTTTCATATTTTGGGCAATATCTTTTCACTTTATTACTTGATCTTTTATATTTTATGACCCCAATAATTAAAATAATTGTGCATAGTAAACTCCAATCTTATAAAATATGCTATGCCCTTACTGTAAGGGACCTTATAGGAAACTCTCGTAAAAACAATTATCACGATGTAAATTTCCTAAACCATCCACGTTACAAAAACGTTCAACTTATCGAATAAGACAAAATTCTTGGGTGAGGCAGACTCATCCAAGAGGCAGGACCAAGTAAATACTTTTTTTGTTGAGGTTTGATGAACCGACACAAAGGTTTTGATAAGGTGACATGTTTGATTAACTTGCATTGAAGGTTGATGAGATGGCGTCGAGATTTGATGAGATGGCAGTGAGTTATAATGAGGTGGCAGCAATGAAATTTTCCTTATTTGCCTTGCCTCACGGCTGAGGCTGCCTCACAGGAGAATTACTCATCGAATAACTACCGTATATAATTATATATCCCTAAAGGGAACTTGAATAGTTATTCACTCCAAATTGTATGTGGAATAAACTACGTAGTTTCGTATTGACAGTCAACTTAAATATGGTATTTATTAGATTAAAAATATGGAATAATAAAAAGATATTTGTATGGTAATCTTTAAATTGGCAATCGTAATAATATTATATAATCTCAGATGATATATATGTATACCCTAATTACGACAATTATTGGCTATTTGTAATTGACATATTTTGTACCATATTTCACTGTAATAATATTATACCATAAACCATGTTGTTTGATAATCAACTCTATAATTGACGAGGAAGCTTATCACCGACCCAGACCTCCTATTATCCGCCGCCTCTTGTGCCTCCAAGTTCCGATGATTCTCGATGATTAACTTCGGTTGGTCGCTCTTCTCCAGAGCACATGTGTAATTTCGACTGAATTCTGGAAATTCCGGCATTAGTTCGACGATCCTGAAAGATACAAACATCAATATCGAGGGATATTGGATATCAGTCAATGAGGGATGCTACTACGGGATCAAAGGGTTTCGGGTTATAATCAATGATCCTGAAGCTGGTTTGATGTATACTTGCTTATTTTAATGCTTGCAATTGCTTCCATGGGCAATCGATTTTTTCAAATTTCAACAAATTCATCTGAACTTGCCATCTAGATCAAAATTTCATGAAACCCATATTACAGCTATAATGTTACAGAAGTATCAACCTCTATTTACTATTTCTTGATGTTTATATCGTTTAAATGAGGTTTAGTATAATTAGGTTTTGTGTTTTGTTAATCGGATGCCGCCGAAGGATGGACAGATAGCCTGCTGTATCCGTCCAACTTCAATGACCTAGATTGGCTGGAAAATGGAAACTGAAGAATGATGAACAAGTGAAGAAACTTATTACTAGTGGACTCTTGAAGATTATTGATCAACTAATGGAGGCATCATCAAAGAATGTTTTTCAGACTAGGCCGGTCGGGGACGGGAAGACGGCGGACAGTGATAGTAATAAACTCTGATGAATTGATAATTGAGTAAAGAAAACTATTCTTGCAAAGAAGCAACAATCATAAATAGCAATTTGGTACAAATAAAAGTAAATACGTATGAAAATAATGATAACCAAAAAGGTATTATGGGTATTTTTCTATTTTTTTGGTTTGGAAGCTAATTATTTCTCTGGCAATAGTCTTAACTTATTCTTCTTAAGGAGAAAGATAAAATCACTTTCACATTTGTATTTTAAAAAAATAATTTTATGTTTTTTTGGTATAAAAATAAAGAGATAAATAGAGTCCCTTTCATTATATAAGAAAGTTTGTAACTATGTTAATGTATTATTATTATATATTTTATCTATGTTGATTTATATATTTTTTTCAATATGTAAACTTGATTTAGGTAATTTATGGTGATTCCTTTCTTTATGATTATTAGCATAAAAATATTTTGTATTCTAAATTAGGTGAAATTAGATATTTTCTTCCTTTTAAACTATATAAATTATTTGGTAGTATAAAGATTTAGAATACTTGCATATGTGAAGTTAATTGATTGATAACATCATAAATTAATTACCATGTCATTATTATTTTATTTTTAATATTTTACATTTAACTCATCATAATATTTTGTGTACCAAAACATGATAATTATATATCAGATTATTTTTGATAAAAAGTTTTTACATCACGAAATGTTTATTCTTTATTTGAAATTTCTTAACAATCCATAAAATTTGATTTATAAAAGAAAGTTTTTTTCCTTATTGTTTGTTAGGTAATAAAAATAGGGACCTTCAAAAAAATTAAAGGTAATAAAAATAGGGGAAAAAATACAACATCTTCTATAAAATTATTCTCTATTATTTTCACCCGGAGAATCTACATTTTATATTAAGAATATTACAAAAAAAATTAAAGAAGATAAATTTTAAGAATAAGAAACTAACAATACTAATTATTTTAGCTAAAATATAACTATATTTCTATTTAAACATTTTTACATTTTATTCTCCCTCTAATTTTATTTTATTGTAACTTTTCTCTTTTAGTAAATTATATTAATTTCATACACAAAATACTTATCTATCCAATAATTTTATGTGATCAAGTATTACAGTCACTATATTTTAATATATTACATTAATAAGTGATCAATACACCGCACTTTGTGTGGTGGAGCCAAACTATGCCTGTGGAATACACGAATTGACCGAAATATAATCAGTGATATAATCAAATAAGAGGTTTTTAACCTTATAAGTTTGTTCTGTCGTTGGCTATATACAAATGAAATATTCGCATTAAGACGATCTTGACTATATAATATGCTTGCCTAATGTGAAATTTATTATTATTGTTTTGAGTAATTTTAGAATAGTGGTGTTTCATCGAATTTGTTTGAGTAAAAAATAAAAAGATTTTAGTGTCCCTAAATTTGCATTTCATACATTTTATTTATTTTTTAACTTCTAGACTAGGTTATGGTTGCATCTATGAATTTCGGTTCCTTCCTTTTAAAATTAATTATTAGCTTAATTAATTAACTCAATTGAGTTTTGTTCATTTTCATTATAGTGAAAGACTACCATCTATGAACCCCGTTGGATAAAATAGTGAAACATACACATAATTTGACTTTGGGGTATAGAGAGATTGAGATCTTTAGACAAGGTTATGGAATGTACTTTGATAAAGAAGTTAAAGGAAATTGATTAAATTCGGGTTAATTTAGTCACACTAATTTTTTTAAAATACGTAAATTTTCACTTTATTTTAATCCAACTCAATTTAGTTCAGCACAAACAAGACCTAACTGTATATTCTTTTTTCTTAAATAACATTATATCAAAATTTATAAAAATTATCATTTACATAATCACGCAATCTAATAATAGCCAAAAGTTCAATTAATAAGTGTTCAAATTCGCCGTGCAACGCACGGTGGAGCCATGCTAGTTATTAATAAAAGAAATAGATACTTCCAATCCACTTTATTACCAAACATGCATATTGCTCTTTTACCCCAACCTTAAACATGAAATTAAAGTAGTGGTTAGTTATCAAGGATCAATTCTATGTAATTTAAGTTTAAAATCTTAACATGGTCATTTTCAAAACAAAGCAAAAAGTTTAACATGGTCAATCTAAAGATATTGAAATATTTTTTGGAGTAAAGCCTTTTTTAAGAGAAGTTACATTTGTAGATATTATTCTGTAGTAGAAAATGAAAGGAGTAGAGTTAAGAAGAGCTTATGGCAATCAGCGTTTAGCTGTTAGCTGTTAGTGGATTTTATTAGCTGTTAGCTGTTAACGGATTCTATTAGCTGTTTTGACTAGCGGTTTGACTAGCGTTTTGTACATTAGTGTTTGGCAAATAACAATTAGTTGATAGCTGTTTCAATGCGTTAAATGACTGAAATAGACATTAGTACAATTTATTATTAATTATTGTTTTAGTGTTTTGCTTGTTTATCGAAAATAATTATCACTTATATGTTTATTTATTTTTATTATTTAAATTATGATTCTTTATTATAATATATCTGCGTTTATTAAAAAAATTATTTTCAGAATTACATTACATAAAAAATTTATTTTGATATATATTAGCATGTGCCATTTTAATTTCAATATTTATAATACTTCAAATATAAATTAAAAATATTGAAAAATTTATGTACGTACGAAAATATCTTAGTACCTATGAAAATTTTTGAAAAGTTGAATTATACATATATAAATTATTTTGCTTGTTTATCGAAAATAATTATTACTTATATGTTTATTTATTTTTATTATTATTCTTTATTATAATATATCTACGTTTATTAAAAAAATTATTTTCAGAATTACATTACATAAAAAATTTATTTTGATATATATTAGCTTTTGCCATTTTAATTTCAATATTTATAATACTTCAAAAATAAATTAAAAATATTGAAAAATGTACGCACGTACGAAAATTTCTTAAATATAGTGTACGTATGAAATTTTTTGAAAAGTTGAATTATACATATATAAATTATTAGTTTTAAGGAAATTTTGTGAGAATAAGGATAAAAAAGATATTTTGATATATTGTTTTGTTTAATTTTTTTGTAAACGCTACTCTTTCTAACGTTTCAGAAACGAGAGGTTTCATCAAAACAGCTAGTTAGAAAAAGCTTTTCACCAAACACCAAGAAGAGCTGATTGACCAGTCAACTGTCCATATTTAACCCAAAAAGCTAAACGCTCTTCAAAACTCTCGTCACCAAACGGGGCCATATTCTTTTATAAATGTCCAACGAATAATATTGATATTCTTTTGTAAATGTTAGGTATTTTACTTGTTGGGCCCTGTTTACTAGAGATTATTTCTTTATGTACTGAACTGAATTGAATTGCATTGAACTGAACTAAACTGAACTGAACTGAATTGAACTGAACTGAAGTGAAAATTGATGTATCGTAAAATGGAATTAGCATGACTGAATTAACCTGAATTTCATCAAATTACATTTTCACTGAACTGAATTGAACTGAATTGAACTGATTTACAGATAAGCTCTGGTAAACAGGGCCTTGGTCTTGATTAGTTGTTATATATATTTTTTTTAAAAAAATGAGTTTTAAGCTTTGTTGCAATTTCATGCATGGTCCTTCTATCACGTGCACTTGGCATATTTAACTTGACAGTATACAGTACGTGCATAACTGCATATTATACTTTTTGTTTAAATGCATATATTCAAAGAATATTGCACTTTTCCCTCTCGAACTAAGAGTGCATCTCTTATCAATGCTGTGATAAAAGAAACACTTAGGCCTGTTTACCAGAGCTTATCTGTAGATCAGTTCAGTTCAGTGAAAATGTAATTTGATGAAATTCAGGTTAATGATTCCATTTTCCAATACATCATTTTTTACTTCAGTTCAGTTCAATTCAGTTCAGTTCAGTGAAAATGTAATTTGACGAAATTCAGGTTAATGATTCCATTTTCCAATACATCATTTTTTACTTCAGTTCAGTTCAATTCAGTTCAGTTTAGTTCAATTCAGTACATCAAGAAATAAGCTCTAGTAAACAGGGCCTTATTATATTATAATAAGTGTTATATTATGTTTTCGTTCAAATTAATTTTTTTATATTAGTTGAATATTTGAGTAACTTTTGTATATAGTTAACTCTATTCTACTAATATATATGCTCAGTTGTTAACAATTATCTTCAGTCGAATATTCAACTAATATGTCAAGATTCAATTAAAAATATAAAATTTTAATAAACATATAACAATGAAAATATTATTGTTTATTTGTTTTGGACAGCATCGATCACACACAAATTTGATACACATATTGCACAAAATCTGCATATAAATCACACACATTGCACATTCACACTCAATGTGACTTTCAAAGTTGCACTTAACGTGAACAAAGTAACATTATTTAATAACAATTAAAATGCAAATGAATAATCATATCAACTCAAATGCATAATGGACGTATACGTAGGGATTAACCGACGAAGGACCACTATACTTCAATTTGCCAGACGAAGGCCGGTAACGGCCGATGTTTGGGTTCGCCGACGAAGGACTGGCAGCGTAATTCCCATAGAGAAATGGTGAATTCATGGGTGGCGGCTAGCCTGCTCCACCGTGTGCCGCTTTAGATCCTCCGAGGGGCTCCGACAGGGTAATTGACTCGGGAGGGTTCTCATCCCTCCACCAGCACGGGGCCGTGCTCCGCCTCGAATGCACGGGGCCGTGCTCCGCCTCGAATGCACGGTGCATCTTCTCCGCCGCCAGTTGCTCCTCGATCGAGCTGAGCCAGATGAGCATTCTTATTAGCACGGCCACTGCACCACCACGAGATCAGTCTCAGCCACCCCACCGTCATTCATCACCATGCAGTACGTGCACAAACATACACAATTGCACATTCATCGTGCAGTACGTGTATTCAACGCTAGCAAACACGGTCGTATTCATATTCATACACAATGAATGGGCATGTATATATACATATCCGGTAAAAAAAAAAAAAAATCCGGTAAAAAATAATAGTCAGATAGACTGTAGAGTAAAAAAAGGAATTATGTGTATTCATCGCTTAGTTAAATGGTATGGCTACCTTTCTTTAGAGGTGAATATTATCTATGATTTTGAAGTTTAGATATATTTATTATTTATGATTATGATAGAATTATAATGACGTACGTCCTTTTTTAGTATTTGCAAAAACAAGATTAAAGTAACCGTATAATTAATGTAATACATTGGAAATAAATATAAAAACGGTTGATGAAGACTATGGCCCGGTTTGCTATAAATTATTTATTACTGAATTGAATTGAATTATTGAAAAAAGTATCAGCATGACTGAATTGAACTGAATTATTGAAAAAGTATCAGCATGACTGAATTAAACTGAATTGAACTAAATTTAACGGAACTAATCTACAATTTTTTTTTGGCAAATAGGGCCTAAATACATTTGAATGTTCCTATTGGCTCGGTTTGGTATATTGCTTTTAACGAGGGAGAAAAGTGAATGTGTACCCGGAGATTTTAAGAAAGTGCTTATGTACCATTGGATTCATGTTGACTTTGTTAATCGTACCTCTAAAATTGAAGCTATTGTAATGTTAAAATTTAAATTGAATAAAACCAAAACATAGTAATAATTAAGTTTAATGTTACAAGTTTAAAACAAGTAAATATTCTAAAGGCATATATGGTCGTGAAAATTGGTGAAATTCTGAACTATGAGATTATCCAATCTCAAATTCATTGTATTAGCCATCTTGTTCATGTTCACTAGTACTAGTAGGGGAATGTTGCAATGCGCCACTTGAAATATCTATCTACCAGATTCAGATTCAGATCAAATAAGTTGTCTAAAATACTGACTAGCTGTGTTTTAGGTTTTACTGCATAAACGATGTTGCAACATGAACCTAAATTGCAGAAAATAAAAGACACACAGATTTGATCACGCAGTTCGGTGCAATGCACCTACGTCTGCGGGGCCGTAGCCCTGTGTTGAAATCATTCCACTAAATTGTCAAAAGACAGATTACAGACTTATCTTTTACAATTTCTAAGTGGTTGCGATCCCTCGCTCCAATCGGACCACCAGTTCTCCTAGTCTTCGATGTTGCGATCCCTCGCTCCAATCGGACCACTAGTTCTCCCCAGTCTACGATCACTCCCACACCAGGAGCTTTATGGTGATTTCGAACACACCAGCTTCCACACGTCCAAATGGTTGTGATAAAGTAAAACGGACTGTGCTGTCTTTTGTTCAAGATTGAAAACAGATTCTGAAGACAGAATTGTTGCGTGTAAAATCCTTAATTTGAGCAGCGCGGCTGATGTCCCTTTATAGCTCAATGCCGTGGTTGAAGAGGTTACTTCACGGCATCAAATTCCTTCCTTCAATCATGGTTGATTTGATTCTCAAAATCTCTGAAGATAAGGAATAAAGAATATCTTCCAACTGAAAAATGTGGAAAGATTTGGCTCCAACTCATTGATCAAATCTCCATAGTGTAAAAATGAATTGTTGATATTCGCTGGACTGTATTTACCATAAATCTCATACGCACAATATTTCCTTGCCTTTTAAAGCTGCGTTGGAATTTTTGTCACTTTTCTGCTAAACCCTAATCGATGTTGCAACATCGAATCTGCCACAAATTAGCCAATAAAAAATGGACTCTACACCACCTCGCTCGTGTGTTATAATTTGTAGGGCATTGGAAGAGTAATGCATAACTTCCTCAAGAGATCTCGAGCCACCGGGTCATGTAACTGGAGAGTGCTCATTGCTTCAGTCACAATAGCATATATGTGGTAATATTGTCGAGTATGAAAAAAAAAGGTAAATAAATAATGTTAATAATTAAATTATCTAGACTAATGAAGCTACGGGTCTAACTCCATATTTAGGGTGGTGATTAGGGTTGCCTATTAGTCAACAAGTCCTAGTACAATATACACCATAACATATATTTATATAAATGTAATGCATCATATATACCATGATGATCTGGTTGTCCCTGAATTTTGTATTGTGCGCGTTCAGTCCACAAACCATTGTAAGTAGCATGTGGTTATAATCAACCAATCACAATCCTTAAGATTAAGGATTTGTTTGTCCTCGATTGCGTAAAGTGATAGCAAACAATCGTAGGGTGGTGAAACGTTTTGAAAAGGTCCAAACTGACTCATCACCCTCTCTGTGGGATGTTAAACTCAACCACCTCAAAGTTAATTAGAGGACAATAAAAAATGCACCAAAGATTGCAATCACGACAATTATAATCAAAAAAAAAAAAAATATATCAAGGATGATTATAATAGTTTCTGGAGTTTTTTCAAATAGTTCTTTATTTGTGATGTTTAATTATTTTAATTAAAACAATTTATTCAAGGAAAAAAAATTCTTACAGAAATGATTTTTAAAAAATCAATTATTGAGAGAAAAAAACAATTAAAAAAATGCGGGTACTTTTATTTTGAAAAATTACATGATATACCATGTGAAATGTTTTGAATCAGAAAAAGCCTCGACCACCATATCCAAGAGAAAGGCCATGAGGAGCCATGGTCGTCGGGACTTTTGCATCAAACCCCATATTAGCATTACTCGGACCAACATGCCCTCCTCCACCACTCGGGTTCGAACCCGGTGGCGGCGGCGCCGCTAGAAACGACGTCGAACTGGACGCCTCCATGATCAGCTTCTCCGCCTGCTTCCTCACGTTCTTCTTTAGCTCTTCCATGGCGGCCTTGAGCTGCTCCAGCTCCGGCAGCCCTAGCTGACACGGCGGCGCCTCCCACCAGCACCGCCCCTGGCTCGCCTTCCTCATCCTCGTCAGCTCCTCGCCGCTCTTCCGCTCCATCTCCAGCATGTTCATAATCTCCGTCAGCTGCGAGTTCAGTTCGCGGATGCTTGCACTCCGGTGAGCCTCCACCAGCTGCTGGCTGCCGGAAACCGGCATCGCCGCCGCCTTACCGGTCATGTACCGGTCGATCAGGGTGTAGAGGCACGGGTGGCCGTACGAAAACACCTTTTTTCCCGGCGAGAAGACGATGATTCCGATCTCGGCACCGCAGAGCGTGTGGAGCTCGTACGCCTTCTTGAAGAGCCCTGACCGGCGCTTCGAGAAGGTGACGAGCAGGTTGCTTTCTTTCGACATCTTCGTCATCTCGATCTTTTGCCTGCCCTTGCTCGTCCTCGCCATTGTTGGTTAAAACGACGGAAAAAAAGAATGGATAGAGCCAAATGGTGTGGTTACAATTTATATGTATTTGAAGGAATCGTGGAGGATATTTTCTGCCATTTTCGACGTGATCGTTAGCTTGTTGTTACCTTGTTTGCGTTGATTTATTAGTGCTAGAATGAGCAAAAAAGATGATTGTATGAAGTTTTTTGTGTGTGTTAAATTTATTAAATTTTGAAAACGTGGAGTGATATTTATGTGTTCTTGAAGGTATGAAAAGTTTTGAAACGTCTGATATGTACAATAATACAAGAGATATTTGTGAATTTAACTGGCACATAAGTTAACTTCTTAATAGGGAATAAGTAACAGCTGAAAAATCCTCAATGATAATAATGTGCTACAATTGACAATTAATGTTGATGATGAAAGCTGCACTCGTCGGACTGCGTCATGTTGGTCGGAGAAGAAAACATTTTAATTTCCTGACTGACATGAGATCAAATGTCAAATATTGGCTTTGAGTTTCTTATACATACAACTGAATTTGACTGGCTGAATTTGCCTATTTTCGATGTATTTGCTATTATTGTTGTTATGAGTGTAAAACAAATGTATTTATCACATTTATATACTTATGTAGAAAAACACACCTTCATGATGTGAAGAAATAATTCATCGTATAATACTTTTTTGTATTTAAAAATGAAATATTCTTAAATATACAGAGATTTTAATAGAAATTCTTGACTAGTCACTAATTATTAATTAGGTTGTCAATGTTTTGAAGTTGATATTGAATTTGTGAACTCTCCCATTGACCTAATGACCAACATTTGGTCCTTAAAGTCTAACTTTCGGCCCACAAAATTCCCAACTCTTCAAAGTCAACCTGTTGATTTTTTTGTCCATTTTGGCCCACAAATCGAACAAATATCTAATGCGATGATAATTTTTCAAAACCAGCTTTTTAGTCCATGAAAATTGAATAATAATAATTATCAATAGTTCTTATAATATATATGGATATTTTAGTGGGGCTAGGCATTGAATACGTGAGATTAAAATTATGAACATATATATTAAAATTTTAGAACGGGACGTAAAAATCATATGATGAAACAATAACATGATAAGTGAGAGAAAGAAATTTTTTTTTACCAGTTTGAGAACATTTCTCTAATTAAGATATGTTAGTGACAAAAAAAATTTATCACGCTAATTAATTATTTTAGTAAGACGGTGCTTTTTATCTTTAAAAACAGCATTTTTGTAACAAACTTCTACTTCAATGACATCACGCTATAATCATTTCTATAATATAGTTGAAGACAAAATTGTTTTCATTTCATTAAACAGAAGTTTAGTGTGACATTTTTCCTGAAATAGAAGTTCACTCCTAGGGAGTTCATAAACTTCATAATTTTGGGATTCGGTAACACAATGTCTTTGTCTCAAATTCTAACTAGGCTCATCTCTATAACTTTTTGGCAATCCACTCTGTTTGTCAACTCTTTTTTCATATATAATGTATTCTTAAAGTAACGGCAGATATATTTAATAGATAATACATATTTATGAAATATAATATACATATCTCTGATCAAGCTGTCTGGTTTTGAATACAAGTTGGGACTTATCTCTGTTATGTACCTTTGTCAACTCGTTTTATCCTTTTTTGGATATTATATACAGCCGATATTGTGAAAATAACAGCTCATACTATATAAGACATTACGCAACTGTCATACGGTATTAAACTGAACTAAACTAATATATGTTATTCATGTTATAGATTAACTACTAGCATCACAAGGTTGGCTAAAAACATTCACCCGGCCTTTCAAAAGCTTTAGGGGTTGGTTGCTCATTTATAATTGAGAAAATAAGGCTTAAATGTCAAAGACAACTTCAACAAGAATTATCATTGGCCCTTATCTAATCTAATAATCATGTTAATCTAGGGCTTATTCAAAAAATCAATCCTCGAGAAGAAAAGAAGATCATAAGTGGTGAAATCTTCTTGATGTTCAACTAAGCTAAGAACTCAAAGTTCAAACAAAACCAGATCGAAAATGGAGTTTTTGTAAAGTTAATTACTTGCATGCAATTTTCAAAACATTTACATACCTCTGCATAATAACTCTGCTTCTTCGATTTTCTGCTGTATCTTTGATAATTTCAACGTTGAGGAGCTTGTGATGTGAATGCCAATTTTTAAAGGTAAAGCAGATATTCAACCCTATCAAGTTCATTGAACCTGGACATACTTTTTTGGACTTGTAATTTCACCTCTCACGCTCTCACTTGCCCCCCTACGTGATTATTAAACTAGTTTGGAGTTCAAAATTTGATTACTCTAATACTTTTGATACATCTTTTCTGGCTTCTGATCTTATTTTAATCTGTTTAATACATCTATTATGTCTTTTGATCTTATTTTAATCCGTTAAACAGTTGACAACTGGTTCATGTTCATGTTCGTACGTGCTAAGTGATTTGCAACTTGACATGTACGCAACATGTACATATATTTTTAGTTTTAGATACTTTTATGAATATTCATGACGAGATAACTAGATTAACCAATACTTATAGTACACCCAACTTTTTAAATTTTATTATTTTTTAAAAAATTGGATAATATTTTAAATACACCTCAACATAATATCTCCTTTTCTCCTTGTTTTGGATGTGATTTGTTGAGTTTTAAGTGATTTTTTTTTATAAAATCTTATGAATGATTCCATATTGTTGTGTTTTCTCCGAAACTTTTAATCTCGATCATGTAGCTATCAACTTTAAATCATTGTCACTAGAATTAATTAGTTATGGACAACTTTAAACTATTTTTGTTTATAATCTAATTAGAATTGCTTATCAATAAGTATATGAAAACTTCACGTCGGAAGAAGAAGTACGTAGTACAACTTAATCCAGTGCACATCGATCCAATTGTTTCAAATTATTAATACTAATTTAGTGACAAGCTGGAATCTCAGCGCATCTACACAAAATGGATAATATTGTTTAATTTTCCAATTGCGTTTGACCCAAATATTCCATATATCACCACTTTTTAAATTATTCAAGTTATAACATGTATAACTATAGAGCGAGGAAAAGCATAATAATTTTGTAATTAAAATTTGTGGCAAAGTCCCATTTTCGTCCGTCCAACAAGATACAACTTATAAATGTATTATTATGCATATGGTAAACTTATATTATATAATGGTAAACTTATAAAAATGGTAAACTTATATTATATAATAGTATTATTATGCATATGGCCGAAAGGAGAAAGTTAACTATCTAAAAGATCATGCTTGAAAGTGAAAAAATCAACATAGAACAGGTAATGATCATGTATGAAAGTGAAAAGATCAACAGTAATATACCGGATGATCGTGTTTACTATGTAAAAAATCAGAATGATAAGATCAACACAAAACAAGTAATCATTACCCATGAATAAAAGAGAGAATATTAACTTTTACATGTACCAAACCTTTTCTATTTCATATATTTTTACGTGCATTTCATGTAAAAGTTCAAGTACTCCGTAGTAGTGTAACACAGTAATATATAATTTTAATTAAAAAAGTCAACTCTAAATTGATGGCGAGTGGTCTTGTTTTTGTTCAATAATTGTAACTGGAAAAAGAATTAATAAAACTGAAATGCTGATCAACCTTAAACAAGGTTGTATATACGCACAAAATACATCCAGATTCAGTATCCTGATGACATGCAAACTTGCCCTCCACATACATATATAACTTCGCGCGTAGTTGACTCTTGAATTTATATTGCAGACTTTCTAAGCAACACACAATTTGTTTATTTATTTTTGTTTGTTAGGGGAACACAAAATTGGATAAGCGTTAGGGTACACAAATTAAATTGGAATAGTGACATAACTAATTAATGCAAGATGCATCATATAATTTCTCAAACACCAATATTTGTCTAAATCACCAAGTAAAAAATCTGTATTATATGGACCATACACAATTCAATTACGTTGTTATTGGTATAATCGCATCTCAAACGAAACATGGATAACTACCGTTTTTTTAACGTTATTCACAAACATAACAAACTTTCTACAAATACACACCAAGCTTTACTATCATAAAAAAAATGGTGAGAGATATTGTAGATGAAAATAAACATCTTCAATATCACATTTTGCAATTTTATACTATAATATAGTCTGTACATATTACAAATGTCAAAATTATGTATAAATTGCAAATACAGAAATTATGTCACGCAAAACCACTAAACTACATGAAAGAATTCTCCAACTCAAATAGTTGTCTGAAATACTTGATTACAACTTGTTCGTATAAATCTTTCAAGCATTTCTTAAAAACAAATCAAGATAGTTCTGTCTAATCCTATTTCAAACAGAATTAACCATGTCAAAATGATTATGCATAGAAAGATATATGTTGACTGACAAAGTTGTTCCTAATTTTATTGACTGGGTATTTTTTTTAAGCTGTGAGAGCCAAATAAATTTCCATCCACCCAGCTAGGTGGTGTAATTTGTTTTTTTCCAAAAAATAGCCTAATTTATAAACCCAACTACCAAATTATAACATAGAAATAAAATTGAATACAATTCCAACTATCTGAAAATATACGTACAAATTGCAATATAAGCCGAAGAGTTGACTATTTTGAAAGCCTATAAAAGCAGTAAACTCCTCATGTTTAATACACACCAAGCTTTACTATCATAAAAAAAATGGTGAGAGATATTGTAGATGAAAATAAACATCTTCAATATCACATTTTGCAATTTTATACTATAATATAGTCTGTACATATTACAAATGTCAAAATTATGTATAAATTGCAAATACAGAAATTATGTCACGCAAAACCACTAAACTACATGAAAGAATTCTCCAACTCAAATAGTTGTCTGAAATACTTGATTACAACTTGTTCGTATAAATCTTTCAAGCATTTCTTAAAAACAAATCAAGATAGTTCTGTCTAATCCTATTTCAAACAGAATTAACCATGTCAAAATGATTATGCATAGAAAGATATATGTTGACTGACAAAGTTGTTCCTAATTTTATTGACTGGGTATTTTTTTTAAGCTGTGAGAGCCAAATAAATTTCCATCCACCCAGCTAGGTGGTGTAATTTGTTTTTTTCCAAAAAATAGCCTAATTTATAAACCCAACTACCAAATTATAACATAGAAATAAAATTGAATACAATTCCAACTATCTGAAAATATACGTACAAATTGCAATATAAGCCGAAGAGTTGACTATTTTGAAAGCCTATAAAAGCAGTAAACTCCTCATGTTTAATTCCTCACCCACATCGATCGCCGCATTTCCTTTACCGTCGACGGTCGATCAACCGAGTTCATCAATCCAGGACACTGTTTCCTGGAAAATACAACACTGATCATCTTCAAGTTCTAATTCTCAGGTAATTAATTTCCACTTTCATATATAAATCCATTAAATATATTCTCGCTCATTTCAAGCCACAAATGAAAATATTCGTTTACGTCAAAATTTTGCGCATTTGTCCAAGTTTGGGACAGTTTTCGGAAAATTGACTCACTGGCCGTAGAAAATTCCACAGAGCAAACAAGAAGTTAATGTCGTATTTCTTGACTTGACATGCAAAAACTTTGAATCTTAGTTCATCGATTATTCTTATGTTTTCATTAATTGCCAGGGGACAATATTATTGGTTATAAATGAGCAACCGAATAACCAGTATCGGACTTCCAGCGTCCGAGATGGGGTTGGAGGACCATGAGCCCTTCCCAAGGGTCAAGGTGCCCCCAAAGCAGCATCCCTTCACAGAGTTCAAGTCTGTTGTGGAGGAGACTTTCTTCCACGATGATCCCTTGAAGGGCTTTAAGCACCAGCCCAAGCTAACCAAGGCAAAGCTTGCCCTTCAAGCAGTTTTTCCCATTTTTGAATGGGGAAGAAACTATAAGCTTTCCATGTTCAAGGGTGATCTCATCGCCGGCCTCACCATCGCTAGTCTTTGTATTCCTCAGGTAAATCGCACTCGATCCCTGTTCTCGTGAGTTTATCTGTCTTTGCAATTCAGTTCAGTTCACTTTAGTATAGTTTTGAATTGAGAAAGTTTACTGTGAGATTAGTGTCCGTTGAGATTAGGGGAAAAGAGTTTGATCTTTAAGTGTGATCTTTTACGTACTAAATATGATCATTCATTGAATTTTTTGCTAATCTTCTCACTTTCACATCTGATCTTTTCATTTTTAAGACTGATCTTTTACGTATTAAGAGCATGATTATTCAGTGAAACCAATTTAGGTAGTCTTCAATTGAGAATTTGTCTTTTGAATTTAGTTTAGTGAAAAATGAACTCGAAAGAACACAATGAGTTTATCCATTAGTTCAGTTCAGTTCATAATATAATTTTATTAGTTTTATTAATTTAATGCAGCGAGAAATAAAATCGAAAATGAGGACTAACGTTTTCTGTTTGAACTTTTGCTCAGGACATTGGTTATGCAGGTCTCGCGGGTTTAAAGGCTGAGTATGGACTTTGTAAGTTTTGGAGTACCTTTTTGTATAGTTTTTATTTATTGATATTATTGCTCAAAATATTGATTTTAATTATATTTGGCAAATTAATTAACAGATAGTAGTTTCGTGCCACCGTTGATTTATGCATTCATGGGGAGCTCAAGAGATATCGCCATCGGACCGGTGGCCGTCGTCTCCCTCTTGCTCGGAACTCTACTCCGGGAGGAATTCGATCCCGTTAAAGAGAGGGAAAATTACCAAAACCTTGCATTTACCGCCACCTTCTTCGCCGGAGTTACTCAGTTCTCTCTCGGCTTTCTCAGGTGACATTCATTTCTCATCAATCATCATTTACACTAACAACATCTGCTGAACTTATTTGTAAATTAGTTCAATTCAGTAAAAAAATTATATAATTTGATTAAATTTTGACTAATTCTGTTATATTGATTTTTTTTTTCAATATATTAATTTTCACTTCACTTCAATTAAATTTAGTTGAAAAAAACCTCCAAAGCTGAATGGGGGCTTTAACATTACATAATGTGGTTTGTATATTAATCAAAATCTTGGTCAAAAAGTGCCTAATTTTTGTTGCAAAAAGTCAAATGATGAACATTAATAGAGCAAACAATTATCAACCAATTCGTCATAGATTTGCATTTCATGATTTTAAGTCATTTCAATTTTGGTGTAAATCAATGTTAGAGAGTTGAATCCATTAATTATATGAACAGGCTAGGATTCCTGATCGACTTTCTGTCGCACGCGGCGGTGGTCGGATTCATGGGCGGCGCGGCGATAACCATAGCTCTCCAGCAGCTCAAGGGGTTGCTGGGCATCAAGACCAAAGCATTCACTAAGAAAACAGATCTTGTTTCTGTGATGCGTTCTGTATTTCACTCTGCTCATCACGGGGTAATTAATTTAATAATTAAGACTGATTAATTAATTTTGGTGAATATATAATTTCTTATGAAAATTCTAATATTTTAATATTATTTATGTGTTAAAAAACAGTGGAACTGGCAGACAATTGTTATAGGAGTCTCGTTTTTGACTTTCCTTCTCCTGGCCAAGTACATAGTAAGAGTTCTTATATTAATTAGACTTGTGTTTTGATAGTATTATATTAGTTATAATTAAGTTTATTAATTTATGTTTGTTGGAATAATTAATCAGGGGAAAAGAAACAAGAAGTATTTCTGGGTGCCTGCCATAGCTCCGTTGATATCAGTGGTCGTGGCAACGTTTTGTGTATTTATCACCCGTGCTGACAAGGATGGTGTCCAAATTGTGAGTTTTTTTAATTCTATTTTTTAAAATTGAATTAAGTTAAATTAAAATAATCCAAATTAATATGTAGTCTTCTTACACATAATTGTTTGTAAAACTTGAAGGTGCGTGACATTAAGGAAGGGCTCAATCCATTGTCGATAAACAAAATATTCTTCACCGGAGACAATCTTATGAAAGGCTTCAAGATCGGCGTCGTGGCCGGATTGGTAGCACTCACGGTAAGCAACATATATTATTCCGATCAATTTTGCTACACATACATAAAAGGTTTATATAGTTACACATACATTTAAAAGTCATTTTTTATTTAATTTTACATAACACATTTAAATTACTAAATAAGTTGAAATTAAAGTGTGGTTTTTATGGTGACAGGAAGCTGTAGCAATAGCAAGAACATTTGCAGCCATGAAGGACTATCACATTGATGGAAACAAGGAGATGGTTGCATTAGGCTCCATGAACATCATCGGTTCTATGACATCTTGTTATATTGCCACAGGTGAACTCTAAAACTAAATTGAATTTTACTCGATAAGTTGTTGAGGTTGTCTGATAACTTAAGCAACGTCAACAAATTATTAAAGAACATCAATTGGACTTATTAGTGGTTCCACGTCATAACAAAATGTCTGTGCTGCTATAATTCTGGATTCGCTATACGATTAAACTAACCACTAAAATGGCCATCTATGTATAGGATCATTTTCGAGGTCGGCGGTTAACTTTATGGCCGGCTGCAACACGGCGGTGTCCAACATCGTGATGTCTATGGTGGTTATGCTAACTCTGTTAGTGATCACGCCGCTATTCAAATACACGCCGAATGCGATCCTGGCCTCGATCATCATCGCCGCCGTGCTGGGGCTGATCGACATCGACGCAATGGTGACCATCTGGAAGATTGATAAGCTCGACTTCGTCGCCTGCATGGGAGCCTTCTTTGGCGTGGTTTTCATCTCCGTCGAAATCGGCCTTCTTATTGCGGTAGGAACTTTGCCTCTCTTAAGACTTTGCAGCTGAAATGAACTGAATTTAACTGAATTGAACTCCAACTTTTCAGGTTGGCATTTCTTTGGCCAAAATTATACTCCAAGTGACTAGGCCAAGAATAGCAGTTCTTGGAAATGTGCCTAGGACAAATGTGTATAGGAATGTTCAGCAGTATCCAGATGCAACAAAGATTCCTGGGATTCTTATCATCCGAGTTGATTCTGCAATTTACTTCACCAATGCTAACTACGTTAGGGAAAGGTACGATTTTTCGACCGAACTTCTCTTGTAGGACGATATTAATTGAGACCGCGGGCAAATATGACCTTCTCACTTTCATGCATGATGATTACCTATTATGTGTTGATCTTCTCATTCTCAAAGTCTGATCTTTTACGTATTTTTAAGTATGTGTTGATTACCTATTAAAGTCACGTGACAAATTTGTGCAGGACGTTGAGATGGCTAACTGAGGAAGAAGAACAGATGTCGACAATTGGGGTAAAAACTCCAATTCGTTGGGTGATTATGGAAATGTCACGTAAGTAATTGAATCCGAAAATGTGTATTCAAATAGTTAAACATTGAATTTTACTGACATTGTTTTTCAATTTGAACTTGCAGCGGTGACCGACATAGATATCAGCGGGATTCATGCCTTGGAGGAGCTGTACAAGAGTCTGAAGAAGAAAGATATTCAGCTTGTTCTGGCAAATCCTGGGGCGGTGGTGCTCGAAAAGCTGCATTTGTCTGACTGCGCAAAGCTCATCGGAGAAGACAACATTTTCCTCACCGCCGCTGATGCCGTGAGGACATGCTCCCCAAAGCTGGAGCCATAGAACCGCTCTAACCTTTCCATTCGACCACATATGAGAAAACGTATCGAGTTCCATATGTGTAGTATTCGTTTTCTGATCATTTTGTTTGTCAATGTTTTTGTTTAACAAGGTAAATTCATACTGTATGTAATACTAGTGAAACCACATGTAATGTAAGAAAGAGGAGAGCAAAAGAAAGTTTGTGAATGAAAAAAATTGTTAATTTTGTTGTTTACGACGATTTTTCTTCACATCAACGAACACAAAATGAAATTGAACCTGGAAAAACACATATATGAATGAATGCACAAGCACAAGAAGTGAAGTAGAAGTGGGGGAACTACTAATAAGCAATCTGAGAATGTTAACACAACCAATATCCAACACCAATAGTGCTACCTACTCAGAAATGATAACGAATCAAACAAAGTACTTCTACTAGTAGTAATATCATATGCTAAGAGATGCGTGAGCAAGTCCCGTCTACTAATATGCTCTCTCAATCGACCAATAAGTGGAGTCCAAAACCGCAGCCTAGATAGATGATCATCAGCTGACTCAGAAGAGAGCCAAGGAGGCTATGGCAATGGCCATCATCCCGAATGAAGCAGAAACCACAGAGGAAGCCGAGGTTCCAGGAGCCGGAGCTAGTGGAGAAGAACCGTCACTTGCTGCAGCACCGCCAGATGGAGTAGGAGCAAGAACAGAGCCACCAGGGGTCAATGCAACTGGAGCCGATGCTACAGAAATCAAAACCAGTGCAAAGAAAGATGTCAATATTGTTCACCTCTAACCATAAGGGACAAGGATGTTTCACAAGACTGAACACAAAACAAATTATTCTAGACAGATTATGCAGAAAAACCAGGTTACAGCTACAAATGACAAAATGTGTGCACACTAAGATTTGTACAGCAGACGCCTATCGATGATTTCTCGACAAACAAGACTGTATAGAGAGGCCAGGTTACAAAAATTTACACATTTTTACGACGAACACTTGACGAATTCTAGGTACACACTAGATCAGGCCAACACTCGACATTTCCCGACTAACATGACTATGGAAAGACATTATACTACGAATGTTATCATCATGAACAAATATTAGAGATCAAAAACATTTTTATGATCAATGTTTCTCACACAATTACTAATTAGTAATTACTTGAGGGGTTAAAATTGAAAACTAAGAGAAAGGATTAAATCACGGGGCCGAAAGTTAAGCTCAAAAAGCAGTCGTCAACAAAATTAGGCAAAACAGAATTGACCAAAAATGGGACCACAGATTGGGATTTAAATAAAAAAACAAAAACAAAACACGCACACACACACAGTAGTGGGAAAACAGTGTCACGTGGTAGTCAAAACGGCGCCGATCAGTCCAACCAACCGATGACGGACACGGATTGCATGATATTTCCAGAGATTTCTAATAAACTATATTATATTCTCAAACTTCCTAATGATTTCTGGAATTTAAAAATTTATATTAAATGGGTAAATATTTCATTAATCACCAACATTCTTATCTCGATTCGCCGCATTAATTTCAAAAAAGTAAACCAAAATAACGAAATTCAAACTGTAAAAACCGTAAATTAACAGAAGATGAACAGATCCGTGCTTACCAGGAGATCCAGTGCTCACTGCAATATCCAATATCCATGAAAAGGAAGAAAAAAAGGGAAAATATTGTATTAGGAAATATGCCAAAAAAAAATAAAAAATCGGACGGAATCGAGAAGTGATCGGAGACAGGGGATCTTACGGCCGCAGTTGCTGACGGAGGGGGCGGAGACGCGGCAGGCGGCGGGGAGGGAGAGGGCTTTGGTGACGTTGAGGGTGACGCCGAGCTGAGCGCTGTTCTTAAAGGCCTCGCAGAGGCAGTCGGCGTCGGTTTTGAGGACTTGCTTGAGGCCGTCGCAGCAGGTGCCTTCCGGCTTCTTCGCAGTGCTGCCGCTGGTGACGAAGGAGAGGCAGTCCGCCATGTTCAGGACCAGGCTGGAGCAGTCGGCCGCCGGAGCAGGCGCCGTCTGGTGGGATCCGGCGGCCTCCGCCGCGGAGGAAGCGAGCAGGAGGCACAGGAGGAAGATTCCGACGACATTGCTCTTGGAGAAGGCCATATTCACTCTTTGGACACCGGGAATTGCAATCTCTCTCTGCTCTGAGTTTGATAGTGAGGGATTTCTGAGCGGCTGATTTGGGGTTTGGGGGGTTTATAAAGAGGGAATTGGATGGTGTTTTTGCTCTGTTGCTTTTAGGGCATGTGAAAAGGGAGGGGGCGAGGGGTGGTTGATATGATGGGGTTGAGGGGCACGTGGCGGCCTCAGCAGCGTCCTACTGTCCCACCATATATTCGTGGAGGGGTATTTTCGGGTTTCAAGCCCCATATTTTTGGTATGTGTGCTTGCCTCCAATAGCCATCCGGGTGTGAATAGAATTCTCACTTGGCTCCAACTCTTCGGAGAGAAGTCACATTATAACTTGCAAATCTCATTTTGCAAAAGATTATACTAATTTGATTTGATTGAGATTTCTTCCTAAGTATTGTACTCAATACATGAACAATCTGCAGTATTTCAAAGGTATGATATAAGTTTCTTAGAGCATCTTCATAAGTTTATATATCTTACGGAGTATTATGACTGTATGAGTATCTACCCATCAACTATGGGTTAAGGATTTTTTGCACCACTTTCATAACTACTCTGTACCAAAAACCATGTATCACTTTAACTTTTAATTTAATTCAAATTCACTATTTACCTTTCTTGATGAGTTAATGAGTAATTTGGTCACTATTATTGCAGTTGAATCTGGTCACTCTTTCATGAACCATTTATAGTTTGAGAAACTACCATGAGCTACCAGTTACCACCATTGAAATCGCAACCACCGTTTTAGAATTGGGAACTACAATGGGAACGTTTAACATTAAAACTACATTGGGAAAATTGCACCTTCCTAATAAAGCACAATGGGAGGTTGGGACTTGGGAGGCATCGATTGCGCCATGAAATCACAATGAGAACAACGGATTGCCCTTTCATGAAGAATTTGTAGCATGGAACCAACACGATCCTAGAAAATCACACCAACTCCTCAAAGATTGGTCATTCTAGTCAAGAAGTTGTTCGATTCACAATGTGATGGGATTCCATTCATTATTTAGTTATATTATTATTTATTTTCTATTCTAATTACACTGGTTAATTATAGTAATAGTTGTTAGCTATTTCCTTTTCTTAGTTAGTTTATTATTCTCATATTTGTCTATATAAAGATGACATATTTTATGTATTCATTTATCAATTATCAAATCAATAAACAAATATTCTTGGGTCTTCCGATTCAATTGGCTGTTAGGCTACAAATCAAACAAGTCATATCCCCCTGTGGTATCGAACCTCATTATTTGGTATCAGAGCCAGATCAAAAAATTCGAAAAAAAAATTTGGTTGCTTCTTCCTCTGCGATGACGGTCCAGGAACTTGAAAAATGAGCCAATCGACGCGATGCATGTATGGATGCTATTCAAAAGCAATTGAGCAAGCTGATGTCAATGGTTTCGACGCTTGTTGCAAAACAGTCGTCCAATCCACACCCTCCTCCGCCACTTCCGCCTCCACCGCCTACCCGTTTGGATGCTCTTGACAAACAATTTACCCGTTTGTACCTCATCACAATGCGTACTCTGAATCTATATTATAGAGTGGTGAATTACCATTTAATACCGATCCATTTAGATATTATTATTTAATATCGCTTCAATTATAAGTTAAATTTATGAATAATTTTCACAAAAGAGTATTATGCAATTAAAATGAAAAGAGGGTGTATTAAAATAATTACTTTCACTACTTTTACTCTTTAATAAGAAGAAAGATTTTTTCTAATCACATTCAATGGGCTAAATGACTATCGCCTTGCTTGGGTTGTGATTACCAAACTTCCCCTTGCAATGTTATCCTCGCTGATGCAAACTTGTGTTCGACAAGTGTTATGCTTGTTGAATACTAACCTAGATCAACTGAGTAGATATCGATTAGAAAATTTTGACTATAGGCTCGAAATACCTTGTACTATTCAAGTTTTTTCATCCTATTAGTTAGGGTTTTTCTTGGTCATTCCAAGTTTTTTCATCCTAAGTGATAGGATTTTTCTTTAACTCATTGTAGCTACAAGACAAAAATTTGAGGTTATTATGGTTTGGGGAGCCAAATAAATCACCCCCACCACCGTTGGTGGTTTTAATTAATAAAAAAAGAAGAAAGATTTATTACTTCTTTCAACATTACGTGGTTTACAAAATTAGGAGCGATAAAGTGAAATGAGAGTATTTAGAGCATGTTTATCCCTATCACAACCCAACAAAAAAATTTAATTAAATATATGTCTCTCATCTACCTATACAAATTTCTAATCCAACCAAACCTTTTCTTTTCCAAGATTTATCAATGATCCAGCTCAACTAAACTTCATCTCCATTACTTTATTAATAAATATTAATGTATCTATCCTTAAAATGTTGTTAGTGGGTCTTGAAAGTTATAATTAGTTAAATATCTATTAATTACAAAATCTTAATTAATATGATCTGAGAGATTTTCAAATAAGCATTAAATTTACAAAACACTTGCAGAAATGCAAATTGAAAAGTGGTGATGATAGATAAAACAGTGAGATAACTCAGATTCAAGTCATCTTCCAGGAAACTGCCTGCTCACGTGACCAGAAGAGATGCAAGGCGTGAGGAGGTACATTTACGTGCTGGAGGGCCCCGCAAGGTACATGAAGGTGACACATGATGATGAGGAAGAGGGAGGTCTAAGGTGCCTATAAAAGGAGACCACAATCAGTCATTTCAGGTAAGTTCTCTATCTCTTGAATATAGTTTCTCTTCAATACAAGAAATCTCATCATCACACCGGAAATACTACCCTCGGGTAGCACCGAAGGCTTGTTTTGTAGGCATCGGGAGAACGGGTCTCAAGCAAGTCCAATCTGAGGTCAAGGAGCTCGGATAGTCAGGAGTCATTAGCAAGCAATCTGCATACTTCTTCACCAATCCACATCCAGAAGCTCTCGGACGCATCAACAATCCAAGGTACCGATTACTAGTGCGGATTTCCCCCGCATCAGTTGGCACGCCCAGTGGGACCCGACATCGGGAGATGTCACCCTCGATTCATAACAACACATACACCTCAGCATTCAGAGAGATTGCTTGGACATAAAGTGCTACCTCGGCGGAAGAAAGGTCGGCTGAGGCAAGATTGCGCATAAGGAAACTCGATTGTTGCAACAAACCAAGGGAAAGGATTAAAACGCTGTGATCCGCCAAGAAGCGTGGAAGCTTGAAGATTGAGGTACGTAGGTAACTAACGTTATATTGAGCATCATTCAAATAATTGATAAGGGTTTTTTGCAAGAATATTTTTGATTTTTATTGGCTAGAATACGTCGTATAAATATTAGAAATATATAGGCAAACAGAAAAAGAGAGAAATACTTAGGAAATCAAGTAGAGTCAGCTCATGACAATAGGTCGGATATAAGAGGATTAAGGTTTTAGATCACGTAAGAAAGGGCCAATAGGGAATGCGAGCAGGGAAAAGATTAACGGTTCAAGGTCGGATGTTGGAAACGCTGAGCGACACCGCCACAGAACACAGAGAGGTATAGGTTAGATAGACAAGGGATCGGAAGAAAAACTAGTGCAAAAGAAATGTCGCAACTAACAATGTTTTTGTAAGAATTTCCTTTGCAGGTCATATATAAGGGCAAGAAGGAAGGAAGCAAAACGGAGAGAGGTTAAAGAGCTTATAAAGGCACATGCATAAGGAAGGAGTAACAAGAGAGCAGTCGCAAGCAAAGCAGAACACCCCAGGAAGGAATCCCATGATTCCCACAACAGATTAGCGACACTAAAGAAGAAGCAGTTGGAAGGCATGTACTCGTGGACTACATCAGATAAGTTATAAGGGGGAGGCATTCAAAGAACGGAAGACAATCGACCAAACAGGTTAGGGCTCAGACGAGGAGAATGTGAGTGAAAATAACCAGAAGAATCGCAACATTTAGAGAAAGGAAAGTTGATTTAGGGAGAAGGAGGAAATGGTAAGCAGATTAGAAGAATTAGAGTTTTTAGGCAGGGTTTCAGAGGTAGAGAAAAAAAGGGAGAAAATAGGAAAGGAGGCTCGGGAAGAAAAATATTGAAGAAAGAAATAACAAGGGGAATGAAGGGAACCCTCGGAAAAGAAAAAAAAACAGAGGAAGAAAGGGAAAGAAGAGGGTAGGTCAGTAAAAAGGATGGATATCTGAGGAGGAAAAGGCGAAGATAGGAAGGGACGAAGAACCGGAAAGGAGCACCTTCGGGTAAAAGGAAAAGGGGATAAGGGGGGAGAAAAAGGAGAAACATTATAAAAGACAATAAGGGAAATAATCAGATAAATAATATAGAGGCTAGAAGAGGATAAGAAAGGATAGGTTGGTGATGAAACCAAGGGGCTCGGATAACCCCGAGGAAAGGAAAATAAAAAGGGCATAAATGGGGGAAAGGTTATTTGAGAAAGAAGAAACATATAGAAATGAGGGGAAATATTACGAAAAAGTTGACTTCCGAATAACAACAATTGGATAAGGGAAAAACCAGGGAGAGGACAAAGGAGAAAGGAATTAGTAAAGGGTTAGGATTGGAAAAAGAAAAATGATAGGGAAGAGCGAAAGGAAAAGGAGGCAATAAAGAGACAAGCTCGGGAAAAGCTTACTTAAGATGAAAGGAATCCCAGAAGATAAAAATGAAAGAAAGAAAGGAGATAATCTCTGAGGTGATTAAGGGGATCGGAAAAGGATGGAGATAAAATAAGATTATTTTTTAAAAAAGAAAACCGATGAGCTCGGCGTGGATACTCATAGCTCGGACGCATGGATACGTAGGATAAGTGCATGTGCAAGTTGGCATCTTCAGAGGTAAAACCTGGACCAGAGCAGAAATTATATATGGAAGTATTGGAAAGAATGAGGTATGAGGAGATCCCGAGGTAGAGGCGATAGAGGAAGATGAACTGTGGATAGCTCCAATCTTGGCATACATCAGAGACAATGTGCTTCCAGAGGATAAGAATTTGGCGCGGAAGATCAGGGTGAAGGCTCCGAGGTATACGCTGCATGAAGGATTATTATATAAAAGAGGATATTTACAGTCGTTGCTAAAGTGCATAGAAAGGAATGAGGGAGAATCTTTGATAAAAAAGGTGCATGAAGGGCTGAATGGCACCACCAAGGATGTCGGGCAGTAGCGAAAAAGATTCTAAGTCTCGGATATTACTGGACGTCCTTTTTTAAAGACGTTGAGGATCATGTGCAGAGGTGTGTGCAGTGCCAGAGACTTGCTCCTCTGGTTCACATCCCAAGGGAAGAATTAATAAGTGTCACAAGTGCATGACCATTCCAAAGGTGGGGAATAGACCTGGTAGGCCCCTTTCCGACAGCACCAGGAGGATTCAAATACCTCATTGTGGCTATAGATTATTTTACAAAATGGGTTGAGGCCGAGGTACTCACTAACATCCGAGGGTTCACCTGTGCAAAGTTTTGTTTGAGGAACATCATGTGCAGGTACGGGATACCTAGGGTCATAGTTACAGAAAACGGAGCTCAATTCGAAAATGGTCTGTTCAAGTTTTGGTGTGTAAAGTATGGAATCAAGCAGAACTTCACTTCGGTATACCATATTTATAATTCGGTTTTGTCAATTCGGATATCCGAAAACCATATATTTAATTCGGTTCGGGTTAATAGATTTCGGTTTTTTCGGTTTTTGTTTAATCGATTTCGGATTTTTCGGTTTTGATTTGGTTTTCGGTTTTTTGCGGTTTCTGGTTATTCGGTTCGGTTGGTTCGGGTTTTTTAAAAAAATTTCAAAACCAAAACCGACCCGAATCCATTAATAAAACCGAACCGAATTCATAATTCGGTTTTTCAGTTTTCAACCAAACAATAATTTTTGAATTATAATTTAAATCTAATTTTTTTTAATCATAAACGAAACTGTTATTATTCCCATTTAAAATCGAATAAAACCATTTATTAGACTAAGTTTCTTATATTAAACTAAAAGACTATTATGTTCATAGTAAAACCTGATTTTATATTATTTTTATTCATATATTTATTTAATTTATATAATTAATTGTAATTCGGTTTTCGTTTCAAAAACCAAAACCAAACCAAAAACCATATTTATAATTTGGTTTTGTCAATTCGAATGTTCGAAAACCATATATTTAATTTGGTTCGAGTTAATCGATTTCAGATTTTTCGGTTTCTCTTTAATCGATTTCGGATTTTTCGGTTTTGATTTGGTTTTCGGTTTTTTCGGTTTCGGGTTATTTGGTTCGGTTTGTTCGGGGTTTTTTTCGAAAATTTTCAAAACCAAACCCGACCCGAATTCAGTAACAAACCGAACAAAATTCAGTAACAAACCAAATTATCCGAATTTAATATTTTTTTGAATTATAATTTAAATCTCAAAAATTTCAATCATAAATGAAACTGTTATTATTCCAATTAAAAATCGAATAAAACCATTTTCTAGACTAAGTTTCATATATTAAACTAAGAGACTATTATGTTCATAGTAAAACCTGATATTATTTTATTTTTATTCATATATTTATTTAATTTTTATAATTAATTGTAATTTGGTTTCATCAATTCTGATGTCCGAAAACCATATATTTAATTCGGTTCGGGTTAATAGATTTCGGATTTTTCGGTTTCTGTTTAATCGATTTCAGATTTTTTGGTTTTGATTTGGTTTTCGGTTTCGAGTTATTCGGTTCGGTTTATTCGGTTTTTTTCAAAAATTTTCAAAACCAAAACCGAGATCATTTCATTGAGTTAAATGAAATTTCATTTCTAATATAATGAAATGAAAGCCTGAGATCATTTGTGAAATTTCATCATTACTATGTTGTGGTTCTATGAGACATATCAGTTGGAAGTTATGCTTGAGAATCATGCTTTCTAGTCTATCCAGAGAGATATCCATACCTCTTATATTCCACACTAGCACTTTATTTTTAAGATTTGTACTCATCATAAAAATTGATTTTTATGGCTTTTTGAAAACCTTGTCATGAATCTATTAACCTGTGTAAAGAAGGTCCTCAGTGGTACCTTTGTTGTGCTCACCTTGCTCTTACCAGATTGGTTTGGTATTGAAGTTGATGGTGATGTTGATGATTCATTTCCATCCTTTGAGCTATCAGAAAGGGAATCATCTGCTTCTATGAAAATGTCCTCCTCCCTGAATGTATCTTCTTCCTCCTCCATAATGAGTGGCATAAACTGATTTATGTTTGTCTTGAGATAGAAATAGAAACTGGTTAGCATTATAAGTATTGATATGAGAGGAGTTACCTGATCCCATTCTTAGATTGAGATCATCCCTGCTGTCATGGAATTTCTTCAATTGCTTTGGTGTGATCCATCCATCATCAGTTTTTGGAGTTTGGTGGATGGGATGTGATGTGACTGAAGGGGAGCATTCTAATGTTGCTTTCACCTCTGAATTTGTGAATAGGGATTCTGGAACAAATTCATGTATCTCACTTGAGTCAGCCTGAGAGCTATCTGTACTGAGTAGTGATGTTTGTGGTTGTTTCTCATTTGGGGCATCAGTGTTGAGTTGTATCTCAGAAAGTAACTCAGTTTGTGGTAGAGGTTTCTCCATTGGGGGCAGCCTTGCTGATTACAGCAGAAAGTAGGTCAATTTGTGGTAGTGGTTTCTCCATTGCTGCTTCAGTAATGATTTGTACTTCAGGCTAGACTACCTTTGGAGCACAAGTTTTCTTAGGTTTTGGAAACCTTTGAAACTGGTTATTGTAACCCTTCTGAGCCAAAAGTATGGTTCTTTCTTTATCCTTGGCAGTAGTACCAGATGATCCAGCCATATTTTCTGTCTTAACTTCCACTACATTTGGCTCTTGTACACCATTCTGAGACTTAATACCATTTAGAGGAGCAGCTGGATCTACCCAAATCTTTCTAGGCCTTTTGAGCTCAGGATGAAGCTGAATGCACTGCTCATCATAGTGGCCAATACATTTGCAGTGAAAGCAGTAATATGGCAAGTCTTCAAACTCAATAGGTAATTTTTCTACACCATATTCCACTCCATCTTCTTCTATGCCAACCCTAATATAGCTAGGCAGTTTTTTTTTAACATCTACCTCAACACATACCTTGATGACAGAGGGCCTTGACAAGGTTGCAGTAGTAATATCCATTTTTATGAATTTACCTATCTGATTCCCCATTGATTCAATCATGGGGATATTGTAGAAAAAATGGGTACCTTTGGTATGTTTACCCAAACCGGAACGATGGATGATTCAGCCTCTGGGGAGAAATCAATAGTCCATTTCAGTGCTTTCATTGGAGCTCCGCAGAAGATCTAGTTCCCTTTGAGCCATAACCTCTGAAAATCCTCCTTGAGTTGAAACCGAATCAGAATATGCCTGTAGTCAATCGAGCCAAGCTGGTACTTTCCCTTAAAATTCACTGATTTAAAAGCCAACTGGAGAGCTTCCATCGATGGTTTTCCTCTGGCGAACTTACCAACTAAAGCATTCTGATAGAGTGAAGCCAAAGCATCCGCCTCTCTACGATTGACGAGACAGGCAATTTCCCCTTTGTATAAGGTTTTGGGGGTTATTTCTGGGTTGGATGGGAGGAACGTGCTTAAAGGAGGTGGTCGATTGGATAGGGCTTGCAGAAAGGAGTTCCCGATGATGTTTCCACCGCGTTGTTGCGGTGGCGCCGCCATGAGCGCGGCGGAGAAGTAGCCGTTGGCAACCGTTAAGTTGTCAGAACGGTCTTAATTCAGTGGCTGTGTGGTAGTAGAAATTGATAAAGGTGTTCGGAATTTGAGGGAGGTAGAAGAGAGAAGAGAGCATTTACAAGGCGGAATAGAGCATTTACGGTTTTACCCACTCCTACTAGTAGAGATTGGATAATTGCTACACCCCCATTAACTTTGCTCCTTTTGCCGACAAACCAAATCACATTTCCGGTTGTTTCACAGTCCCTTATTTGCAATGGTTGGGCTGGATCATATTATTTTTCAATTTTTGTAAATGGAAAATATTGACCAACCTTGAAAAAAAGCACGGATAATTAAAAAAAGTGAAATGAGTGTGATAAGAAAAGGCTACCTAGCACCACTTTGTTCGTTTGTGTTTTTAAGGAATGGCCTTATTATCTAACTGGCAGATATTATTGATTGTGGGAACTAAAAGGATTTTATTTCAGAATTGGCAAATTATTGTGTGAAAGGATAATAAAAAATAGAAAAGATATGATAATTGATATGGTTACGTTACGAGATAATTTGGACACGAAAGCCACGATTCATGCACCCCCATATTAAACTCAATAATGCAAAATATTGGGTAACAATAGGGGTGTTCAAAAATACCTGGCCCGCACTACCCGGCCCGTTGACCCGCCGACCCGGGATAAAATAACCGGGTAATTTATTATTTTTCCGGGTCGGGTACCCGACCCGAGTATTATACAATTTTTCGGGTCCGGGTCCGGGTCACACAAATGCATTTTCCGGGTACCCGGGAACCCGGTATTGTATATGTTTATTTATTTGAAATCAATGTTAAATATCATTTATACTTGTAATTTTGGAGAAGTGAATTTACCCTATTAAACTTCTCAACTCAATACAAGTGTTTTGTTTATTTCCTCAATTATAAAAGAGACTTAAGATTATACGTAATTTGTAGGTAATATCGAGAGTAGGGATGGCAATGGATTGGATATGGATTGGATTTGACAATATCCATATCCATATCCGCTTGTTGATGTCTAAATCCATATCCGATCCAAATCCGTTGGATCTAAAATATTAACATCCGAATCCATATCCACTAAATCCATGGATATCCGTGGATATCCATATCCACATATGAATTACAATTTATACAATGATGAATAAATTCCAAAATAAGTTCGATAAAAATTCATGAAATTAAAATTGCAATCAAGTGATTCAAAGTACACAATGTGCTAAAAACAAATACGTGGAAAAACTAGTTCAAGTTCCCAAAAAATATATAACTCAGTTTAAAGTATAAGTTCCTTTGTTTTTCCTTTGATCTATTCTTCCAAACGAGTGAATTGGTAGGGTTAGAAGATTATATGTCAGTATCTAACCATATGTGACTTTACATATTTTTAATTTAATTTTAATTATTAAATATATGTATTATTAAATATATATGTATATATATTATTTATTTATATATTAAATGGATCCATGGATTGGATATGGACTGGATATGGATATTTACGACAAAATCCATATCCAAATCCGCTCCGTAAGCTATAAATCCGTATCCGATCCATATCCGTTGGATTTCATTTTTTAACATCCATATCCATCAAAAATGGATTTAAATCCATGGATTTGGATTGGATCGGAAATCCATTGACATCCCTAATCGAGAGTATCAAGTCTACTTCATTTATAATATATAATATATACTCTTTTCAAATAAGCCTTTAACTCAAACTGTAAATTGTGTGATTTTTTCCGCACAAATAGATCTTTTAATGAAAATTTTGAAGTAAATACAAATTATTCTTTTATGCATTCTTTCTTACACTCATTTTTTATGTTTGAAATAAAGTTCTCAGCTTTTCTTTGTTTGAAAACTTAATACGTGAGTTAATTATGATGATTTGTTATGATGAAATCCTTCAAAAAAAATTAATATATTGTATCAAGCGGGTCAACGGGTACCCTGAAACCCGGCCCGGTATTTCGGGTACCCGCACTTCCGGGTACCCTGTTCTTCCAGGTCGGGCCATGGGCCGCATTTTGAACTACCTGCATATTACGGTTTTGAACACCCCTAGGTAACATGCCTAGCAATTGCCTTGTGGGAATCGATTATTTTCGTCTATAATAAGATGATTTGAAAAAAATACTAGATTATTTCCATTTCTTTCAAATTTACTAAATTTGTTAAAATACTGCAAATATGGCTTCATACATTTTTGAAAAATATTTAGTCAGACTGGGAAATAAAAATCAAATAATTGCCGGGAATCCCATGCGAAAGTTTAATGGAACAGATTTGATGCTATATCATGATGTGCTGTCTAATCTTAATCATCTTTGACACAATATACTTTTCGAAATAAATTATAACGGGATAATTTTGGATACCCAAAGTTTCATAAAGGAGTAAATTGTCAAATTTAAAATTAAAATTTACTCGTTGAGATCTACATTTAATATTTTTGAAACCGTTAAAATCACCTTCAACTAAATTAACCACTAGCAAATACCTAACGTTTATAATTGTAAATTAATGATTTAAATAAAAGACAAATATAAATGTGAAGAGGACCGTTGATAGTGAATATAGGCGGTGCAATATGATTATTTGACACTTTACTTTTTCTATTCAAAATTCTTGTTACCTTTAGTTAGTCCACATCTCACTATCATATTCATATATACTATGCTTCAAAGTTGTCAAAAACTTTTATCCAAGAGGCATGAGTTGCCATGTCCATACATAAACATTCAAAAAATAAAATAAAAAATGAAGTGCTTATTGAAACTACTTTATCAAAGGTGTCAGTCACACTATTACTTTCACAAAAATAATAAAAAAAACACCTATTTTTCAGTTCTTGTGCAAACTTATAAACATTATCAAAATTATATTGAGCTAGTTTAAGCGATTGGGATGTTAAAACCCGTCCAGATGCAACTCGGGTTCAAACCCTCACTTTCCTGTTATGTAATTCCATTATTATGGGGTTTTTAAAAAGTGGAAATATTTTAAATATATCTATAACATCTAAATCTCGCACATATTTGATCTTGTGTTCAAATTATATTTTCCGATCTTATATATTTCTTAGAATAATTTTTAGTATTTCCATTCATGTATATGTAAATTGCTGGTAAATTAAGTTGGGCAACCCCATGTTGATGTTAGCTTTTTGTTCCAGTGCCGTGGCTCCCATTTAAATGATTTCAACCGCAATTCACATGATTACCCAAAATGACGTTTTGCTGGTGGATTGTAACAGCATGAAAAGAAGTTCTTAAAAACGTAAAGTTTTTGCTCCAACCCATGAAATTGTGCTGATACCAAACATGCAAAAAGTGTCTAAATTGCCACAATTTCAATTAGACACGACGGTGATAGCATTGCATTTCCTATATAGTCACCAATTTCAAACTGCAGTAGTGTAACACCAACTTAAATGTCTTCAAATGAACATATATTGTAATCTCCCTCCTTTTTTTTTTAACTTTTTTCTAATGAAAGACTAAAGTGCATGTAATTCTTCGTCTGTATTAAAGATATTTCTTGATTCAACCTAACTTTGTGTTATTATACCCGATGGGTGGTCTACTGCTCTACACATGAAATTTCATCATTGATGTCGAGATTCGAACCCAAGACCTATGAGTAATTTTTAATCAACGTTTCAACCGCTGGGGTACACCCATGGGTGTACAATAAGTGTTTCTTTAGTAAATTGATGATGGTAATGTTCAGTTAATTTTAGGATTCAATCATTTTTGTGATGGTAAAAGAAAGTAAGATTCTATTCTCCTTAGCTTGTTTCTTGAACTAAACTACATTGAAAATTAATGTATTGAAAAGTATAATAAATTAACATGAACTCACAAACAGTGAACTGAACTTTGAGATACTGATAAATTCAATAAATGATCATTTTCGAAGCTCGAGTGTTTCCTTGTGTGTTTATTATATTTTTAGTTAAATACAGAGACAGCATGGCACCCAGCCCACCCCACCCCATGGCATGAAGGTTGAGGTTCCACATGGTTCTCATGCGCCATCATAAGTGTGTTGCAATTTGCTGTCTCCATTTCAAGTCTTTAGACAAACACACACAAAAGTTCCATTTTTCAAGCACTCAATGTATTCACAATCAGTTACACTTTCACATGATATTATTATGCACAAATTTATTGTGCTCTCTGATTGGCCTAATTCCAGCTAATCAGAAAGAGCAAGATTCAAGAGTTTACACATCACTCTTGATCCTTTATTCTTATACAGTGAAAATATGAACAATTAGGCTATTATACAGCCTTGAACTAGGCATGATTGATATTGGATTCTTTTTTGACCAGAGACACTATCACACTCACATCATCAGGCTTCCCACCTGTGCATCCTGCATAACCGGCTGCTATAGCTGCATCGGCAAATGGAGTTCTTGCTGAAGTGGATTTTCCCACCTCCTGTGCCCCTTTTGCCAAGAGCTCGGCGATTTCCTAAACCAATTCGAGAGAAAGTAGAAACAAACACGACATTTTTATCAGTGAATACTCAGATGACTTCAACAGTACAGAATATTGTCAGAATGAGTACCTTAGCTTCGAAGCCTGCTGCCAATGAAGATGAGACTGCTGTTGCTATTTCTTCGTCGTATAAGTTATCAAAAAGTCCATCAGTTGCCAGGATGATGACGTCACCTTCATCGAGTTCAATCTCGTATAGCTGAACCACATAGAGTTACGTTAAACACTTACAATGCTGAATTAACTGACATTGCTGATTATGTTAAAGTGAAGGTGTCGTTTTGAAAAGACAGACCTCTATAAGCTCGGATGGATCATCACCACTTTGAATCTGAAAGGGGCAATTGAACTCATGGGACATCGGAGATGACTTTTCGTATACATTACCATTCCTCAGTATTAAAAATCCTGAATCTCCAATATTTGCCACATGAAGGACTTGAGCCTGCCAGAAGGCACCACGTTCACAAACAGACTAAGAAACACATTTATCGAAGATTACATTACAACATTTAACCACATTCATCTCGATGAGAAAATAATGATTTCTGAAAATACCTGGCTATCGAAGTAGGCAACCAAAACAGTTGATGATCCAGGAGACTCGCATTTTGCAGCACCTAACTTAAGGACTTCCTTGGGAGAAACAACTTTAGATCCTTTGCTATCACACACAATCTTTCTGCAATTCTCCATCAGTTCTCGGGCATAAATTCCTGCATTAATCCCTGGATAGATACGCATAGAGATTATGCAAATGTTATGCAAGCAAACCCATTGATCGATCACAAAGCAAAAAATGAAACAATAGAATGTAATAACAATACTGCAAACAAATAGGAGTATACCTTCGAATGACCACTGACCAACCCCATCAGCTATTCCTAACCAATTATTATCGGAGATAAAATACGCATCCTCTCCACCTGTCAATGCCTGGAAATTGTAATTTTCTGAATCACTGATCACACAATGGTTATTTGAATCATGCTGAAAGATAAGCAACAACTCCTTGATAAAAACATCATCCTGATTTTAGTTCCTAATACCAGACAATTTTTCTCTACAACTATGATACCATTTACTCTTAAATAACTACCGTTTTTTAGAAGTGTACGAAAATGAAAATGTCAATGGATATCGTGAATCAAATATCTACCTTATCTGGTCGAGGCAACATTGCAGCACCAGAAACCAAAACAATTTCTCCTGTGGGGATTTCCTTACTGAAATATGGCAAACAGAAAACAAAGAAGCAAAAAGAAAAACACGTTATCAGATTTATAAGCTCACATCATATTAGGCTTTATAATCAAATTTAAGGAAGGCGGATCAGTTAGGATACCCATCCGCGTGAACTCCATGAGATTCCACTTGGTCACTACTTTGAGAACTGTCCTGGCTCATTTGGTCTTCTGCGGCCAGGATTTGCGCCTCAAGATTCTGCTGGAAACATAAAATATAGCAAATGTTAGTTACTTGAATAGAGAATGGAAAACTTCTCTCAAAACTGATTATTGTTAACGTGCATGGTATGACTAAAGGACATTTCAAGAAACAATAGCAAACGAATTACTAACTGGTTCAGGAGATGCATCCTCACTGATTACATTAGTAGAGGCTTCATTGAGAACTGGCTCAGATAATCGAGAAGAGTTATCTTCTTGGACAGAATTCTCTACTGCAATAGAACCACCTTCCTCATCAAGACTTGGTCGAGCAAATGAATCTTCCCCAACAAACGCTTCATCCACTGCAGTCAAAGAAGCTTCTTCATTAATAACTGGCTCAGATGACTGAGAAGAGCTATCATCTTCGTCAGATTCGTCATCTTCACTAGAATCAGTTTCCTCATCAAGAGACGTATCTTCCTCAACAAACTCGTCGATCACAATGTCAGAGTCATTTTTACCAAGAATTGGCTCGGGTAACCTAGAACTAGAGGAGCTGCCTTCTTCTACGGAGCCAGCTTTCTCATCAAGAATTGGTAGAGTGGATTTATCTTCCCCAACAAACTCATCAAGAACTGGCTCAGGTAATTGAGAAGGGCTATCTTCTTCAACAGACTTATCTACTGGAACAGAAGCAGCTTCTGCATCAATAACTGGTTCAGATTCAGCAGGCGGCACCATAGATTCAACGATACCATGAATAGCTATATTAAGTTTGAAAGATTCTACATTGTTAACATCTCTGGATTCTTCTGCTGATTGTTCCCTAAACTCAATGGTTCCCTCGAAAAAGCCCCTTACTTTTTGGATAGACATAACTCCTGAATTCTCTATACCCGAACTCAAACTCGTAGCAGCTGAATTTGAATTCACAGTATCTAGAGATTGAGAACTCACATTCAAGCTCTCAACTTTCCTTTCTATTTGATTCACACCCGAATTCGACTCCTTTAACACAGCAGCCTCAGAGGGATCCCCAAACTTAAAGATTAAACTACCATCATGATGTTCTGCCACAACATAACAAAAGTACAACAACATAAATAAACAGCAAAACCAATCATTCAAAACAGCCTAATCCATCAAATCAAATTATCAAATCATACAATCAAGAACATTTATCAGACAAAACGAAAAGGATCATACCATGGATGCCAACGATATCAAACTCTGATGAAGAGGGTGTTGTGGAAGTGGATTCTGCAGTACTACTTCTACAGAGCAAAACTGAGCATTTTCGCCGAATTTTCGAAGCTATGGGGCTAGAAAAGGCACGATTTTGAAATGGGTTTTGGGGTGAATGTGAATGTTTAAGGATGGGAATGGAGATGTAAGCACAAAGGCAATCCGCCATTGGAGTAGAATGGGATACCTAACCTTTTCCCTGCAATCAAGAAAGGGATTTTTCAGGGGAAGCTTGTCGGAACGGATTAGTAGCAAAGGGGACTGTGTATGAATACGAGATTTGCATCCTCATTGCTTGCAGAAGTGTGCAAAATAAAAGAAGAAAAGTTGAAATTGGGCGCAAGATTTTGAACACCGCAAGTTCCCTCTTATCCTTTATTGCACAGCTTCCATTCAAATGGTGACAACTTCGAGAAATATGAAAATTTAATCGATCATATGGTTGTACACACATGCAATTGTTATGTTTAACTTATTTGCAATTCATTCATAGTCATAGGATAAGAAATTTTTTACTTGATGATATGAAAGGATGATGATAGGAATGAGTACATATAATCAAAAGTTGCATAAAACAATTAAGAACAAACGTATCTATGAAAAATTATTAAAAGTGTACTATAAATAGTATGTTAATCTTAACTTGTTATCATAACATACTAAAATTGTTATGAAACAATTGAAGTTAATCTTAACTTGTGACTAAATTATATTATACTTAGCTATAAATGATCCGACACATTCTAATATAATGAAATTTCTTTGCCTAAGTGAAAATAAAATTCTTTTTGAAGATAACATTGAACTGAAATGATTTGAAGCTAAACGAATTCTAGTTCAAACACAATGTAAATGGTAGTATTCGCACAAGGAATACATACTTACAAATACATGTTTTCATTTCATATAGCCTTGAATTTTGACTATTTACTAATTACTATTAGCATTTTACTTGAATCATATTACCATGCATTGTTTACTATTGTAACTTCATTCAATGACACCATGGCCCTGTCCAATAGTACTTATTTCCAGCACCTCCAGCACCTACCAGCACCTACCAGCATCCTCCAGCACCCTCCAGCACTTGTCAATATTCACATACATGAATGATTTATTTTTTTTTAAAAAAAAAAAAAAAATTTCTTTAAAATTAGTTTCAATATGTTGTGTACGAATTAATCATTCTTTAAATATATAGTTTCATAATTATGTACATCATAATTATACAATTTTAATTTAATTTCAACACCCTTCCAGCACCCTCCAGCACTTTCCAGCACCAGCTACCAATTCCAGCGCCCTATTGGACAGGGCCCATGAATGCTTCTCTATAACGAACAATCAAATAATACACTAGGATTCTTTAGAATTTGAATGAAACTATAAAACTAAGATTATTGTATGGAGTTACATTCAATTCTTTTTTATGGACAATTTGTTGCAAGATAGGACAGGAAGGCAGTAGATTTCAAAACAACAAACGGCTTATTCATTCGTTCAATTCTTGAACTGTCCTCTTTTATTTGTTGGTACCACTAAACTTGTGAACAAGATCAAATCCAATCAAACTACCCCACAATGCATATACTGTCCTTAAACTGGAGGTCAACAACCAATCCACGTCGGAAAAACCAGGATGGTAGAAGAACACACCTCATTGGTCCGAAATCTATCCAACACACATCCCAGATTTCACTTATCCTACTTGGCTCCTTTTGATCATCAACATTTCCATATAACCACCCAGCAAAAACCACCTTCAGACCAGAAATTTGAGGAATCCATATCCAGATATCCTAGTTCTTGTAGAAACCAGTGACCAGAAAAAAAGCGGGAGCGAAGAAATGGCTGCTTCATCTGCTGCATTGCTCAATGGACTGGGAGGATCTCCCTTCTTGAACGGTGGAAAGAAAAGCCAGGCTCTCTTGGCTGCCCCTGTTTCGTCAAGAATCGGCGCCGCTGCAAATGCTGCTCCTTCCCGGAGATCCATCGTGGCAGCCGCTCTTCCGGCGAAGAAATCGTGGATCCCCGCGATTCCTCCCAACGACTTCACTGATCCAGAGTGGCTAGATGGCTCGTGAGTATCTATGAACTCTGTTTTTCGATATCTGTGAAATGAAATGATTGTAGATACTTAGATGGATGCTGATGCTCTGTTTTTCCCAGGTTGCCTGGTGACTTTGGCTTTGACCCTCTTGGCCTGGGAAAGGACCCTGCGTTCTTGAAATGGTACAGAGAAGCTGAGCTGATCCACGGCAGATGGGCAATGGCGGCTGTTCTCGGCATCTTCGTCGGCCAGGCGTGGAGCGGTGTCCCGTGGTTCGAGGCCGGAGCTCAGCCGGAAGCTGTGGCGCCCTTCTCCTTCGGGTCTCTCCTCGGCACACAGCTCCTGCTCATGGGGTGGGTGGAGAGCAAGAGATGGGTGGATTTCTTCAACCCCGATTCGCAGTCTGTGGAGTGGGCCACGCCATGGTCTAAGCAAGCTGAGAACTTTGCAAACTTCACCGGAGAGCAGGGGTATCCCGGCGGCAAGTTCTTTGACCCGTTGAAGTTTGCAGGAACGCTCGAGAATGGAGTCTACGTTCCTGACACAGAGAAGCTCGACAGACTGAAGCTAGCGGAGATCAAGCACTCCAGACTTGCCATGGTTGCTATGCTGATTTTCTACTTTGAGGCTGGCCAAGGGAAGACACCTCTTGGTGCCCTTGGTTTGTAAGCTTTATAATCCCTACAATGATGTAAAAACTAATTGCCTGTAGAAACAAGAATTCAGAGCGAGTTCTCCCACCATAAATTCAAATTTTTCCTGCATCTAATTTCCTCTTTATAAACAGAATGCCATGTGATTCAGACAGTTGTTCTAATATAATAAACCTTGGATCAAAAAATGAACCTGCGCATTTCACGAATCAGGAATAATTTAGCATTATTCAAGAACTCATCGGCAATTCAAATACTTTCTAGTTTCTAAAAAAAAATCATCTCTCTAATGTCTAAAACAGCCTCAAGTTTAGGTAAACATAGATGATAGAACTGAATGAGCAGAGAGAAAACAGGTATCTATGAGTACAGCCGCAATGGGTATGGGATCTTATCCCATGGCCATCAAGAATTCACCCTCACATACCACTTCGCCATTAACATATGCCTTGCCGTCCATCTTTGCGATTCCAAAGCGTTTCTGCAACTTGGTGAGTGTCATTCTCATCACTAGAGTGTCTCCTGCAATCACGGGCTTCCTGAACCTGACTTTATCGATTCCAGCAAAGAAAAAGTTCTCCCGAGAACCTCCAACTTCAGGTTGCAGCATAACAATTCCACCAACCTGGGCCATTGCCTACATCAAACAAAAATACCAGATTTTGTTAGAATCCAAGAATTAGCTCACATTCTGAGCTTATATCTTAATAATGCAAAAATCATTTAGTTGATGAGCTAAACTATGTGATGTTGAGTTGCGCATGACATCAATGTCGGAACTTTCCAAACTTCAAACACATAAGCTAAGCTTCAGACTCTCGGGACTTTCCAAACTTCAAACACATGAATTATTTACAGCTCTAAAGTCTCCATTAAAAGCAGCCTCTCTACTGCAAAATGGCAATCGTGTATTAGCAAAAAAATACAATGAAGAGTGTGTCTAGACTCTTATAACTGTCTACCCAAAAGGCAAATGATCAACCAATATTGTTTGCTCACTGTCATACTGAACTGAACCTTCTTGAGATCCATAAAGACAGGATCTTGCAAGAGTAGGTTGCAGTACAGAATTTCCCATTGAGATGGATTACTGTGGCTCACATAATCAAATATTTAATCCTCAAAAACAAACCCCTTTTATCAATGAGCTTATGTCCTCTTTCTTCACCAAAAAAATGGATCTAGTTAATAGGTGTGAAGTATGTCGCATTGATAATGTTTCTATAATGTCGATACTAAAATGAATATTCCTCTAAAGAACCATTAACAAGCTGAGTACAATTGAAATATGTGTTGAAAGACAAAAATAAAGTTTTAGGAAGCTAATAAAGAGCTTTGGCAACAGGTATCCTTTTGACATGCTAAAGAGCAGCATCACAAACAGCTCAAAAACACGGCTGATGATTAAGTCGTTATGTTTTATCACCCAATTATTATTTTTGCCTTGGCAACTGGTAAGTACTCGTGATAACACAAATTTCAACAAGAGATAAAAAAGAATCGAGATGGCTCAGGAAGCACTGCATGCAAAGAGACAACCAAAAGGTGGTTTTCAAGTTGGTATAGACTATTTATAGCACTCTCGGGTTTTCAGCAATGACACATTCTTTCATAACTATTAGATGAAGTGAGTTAATCATATATAGCAGCAATGCAGCTTGATATAGGTTTAATGCTAATGGATCATGAAATGAAAAGGGGTGTTTACAGTGGGCATATAAAGGAAGATCCAATGTGCGGCAGTGTGGTAAATTGATGTCGAACATAATATGGTAACAAAGCAAGCACGTGAACAAAATGAGGATTTATCATATGCTTGAACTGATCACATTTTTGAAAGATGTTAAACAATTTTCACCAGTTAGAGGAGGTTAGTCAAAAGTGGAGAGCAGGTACGCAAAGCATCAGAACAGAAGGTAAATAAGGAGTCTCGAATATCAAAGCATCAGAATAGCGAAGTACCTCGAACAAGCATCTTAGTTCACAAGAACAATAAGGAGTACAACTAAGCATCTAAAAAACACTTAGCGCATTGTGCCAACATTAGCAGCAAGGAATGAATATCATTGAATATCAGTTAGCAATAAAAAAGAATGGAGAGTCGATTAATCATCAACAAGGCAGCCATTTGCGTAACAATGCATATACAGTACTTTAAGAGAATATCAATATATACCTCAACCATGAGAACTCCAGGCATGATAGGCCTCTCAGGAAAATGGCCAGGAAAGAAATTATCATTTATAGTCACATTCTTGATGGCCACCGCAGAGACCCCTGGATTGTACTCAATCACTCTATCCACAAGTAGAAACGGAAAGCTACACATCCAAATCCAAAAACACAAATCAACAAAGCTGATATTCAAAAACTACATTAACTTCAACACGGATTTCCACACACTAACCGGTGAGGCAGAATTTCGCGAATTTGGTTGATATCCATAACAGTCGGAAATGCTGGATACCCTAAAAAAGCAACAAATAGAAGAAAAACCCAATAGTTAATCTCCACAGAAAGAGATAAAGATTAAAACTTTACAGTCCAAATACTCAATATTATAAACATACTCAATTCGATTGGGGTTTCAGCCACATCAGGGGTGCAATTAACGATGCAATTCTTCTTGCTCAATCTGAGGCGGCGTCCCGAGAAGCCGAAGGATTTATTCAGGGAGACTGATCTGGGACCTGATTGGGCTGCATCCTGAATGCCCTGGCGGGAAGTGAAGGTGGAGATGAGGGATTGAGACAGGGCAGTAGAAGAAGCCATTGTTGATGATGCTGTTTTTCTGAATCTAGTTGGGTCCTTTGATGGTGTTTTCGATGATAACTAGGTGGAGATGGTTTAGTTGGTGACTGATAAATTGGACAGAGTTGGAGTGGTGGAGTGAACAATGTAATGGTGGCGGAGGCGGATGTACCAATAACTTTGTTCTTGCTTTCAAAAAGAAATAAATAATTTGTTCTTAATTTCTTTGACAGTTTTTTTTAAAATGAAAAACCACGAAATTAATCAAAAGAAACTGTTAAAACCGTAGCCCTGTCATGTTCGTTACAAACCACAAACACCTATTTACTTTCTGAACAAAACATAAATGAAGCGTGTCTAGTACTCTTTTGATCTTCATTATAAGAGAATTAATCTGTCATAGTACTCTGGCTTCTTGGCTTGTGAACGGATCCTTTAGTACCGCATAGTCCGTCTGTATCTACACCACATTCAATTGCTCTCTGGTCAACTGCTTCAATGCCTTCCAGTTGCCAACATTTCTGTATGAAGAGCTGAATATGCTCGAAACCTTTCTTCTCCAAAATTATGTACATGTTCATTTCCAAGTGTTAAGGATGTTGTCCATGCTGCTGCTGCCTGTTGGGATTGCTGATGATCCAATGAGGCAAACACATGCACCCAACAGGAACTCTCAAAGCTTCCTGCTGCTGCAAAAACTGAGACCCTGCATCCTCTATGTCTTGAGATGCTGCTCGACCTTCAGCCACCTGCATGATTTGCATAACTACCTCTGCATCCATCCTTGGATCTTGACTACCATTCTGAACTACTGCAATATTTTTGTCCTTCCGGATTTCATAGATTACGCACAAACTAAGTCGAACATCCTGCAATTGTGGAGCTCTTCGACAGTTGTACGGAGTAATTTTGTTGAAATTTCAGTTAGATTTCCCGCTTGGAAATTTTATGGATGCTGGCTGATCCAACGGTGCTTGTTACTTCAAGGGTCATCCCAAATATAGATCTAAGGAGCCAAAGCAATGTCTCTCACCCACAAGTCCCGAGCCTTGTACGAGAAATTGATGAGGAAGTAAATCACGACATACAATGGTTTTTGTTACTTTGTGGTTACTTCTAGATGCTCACAAAGAAGGCCAAGTGCAAATCTAGAGGTTAGTAGTGTCTGTTTGAGTGAACGTTTTGAGTCAATTTTGGGTTCACATATATATTTGATTCAGATTGGGACGTGTCAAATTTCGGGTTGAAGCTTGTCATGTTTATTTGTGTTGGGTTGATGTCGAGTTAGGTATGTTTGACATGTAAATTATGTTTGTGGGGTTGGATTGGGTTTGAAACGAGTTATGTTAGGTTGGGTTGATGTCAGGTTGTTTTTATATTGTGATTTTAGGTCAAATTTTGCATAATGATTAAGAGCACACCCTTAAGTGTTGAACAAAATCATCTCCTTTCGAAAAATAATACACACGTCGAGATAGAAGTTGAAAGACACGACATTTTGAAGAATAAAAAATCAAGCCGCCAGTGGTGGTGGGAATTTTACAGGGTGTCCTAAACCCTTGAAAGGTACCAAATAACACATTATTGCCAAAGGCATGTCTTTACAAATCCATATGAAAATAGCTTTACAACAAGTGTGTAGTCTTTGTAATTGTGAAAAATTACTACTCTATGACAAAAAGAAGATTTAACTTGATCAATATGGATCGACACGTTGATACACAATTTAATTACCGACACTGATTTCAAACTCAAAATGTAATTTAACAAAGAGACAAGTCTTAACGTAGTTTAGCTCTTAGAGTTGATCGACATTTTTCTAACATAATGTTCAATTGAATAATAGAACAATAAAGAAACCATTTCCTTGGATATGATTGTTGATGGTGAAATACTTCAAAACTCTCATAAACCACAAAGCTTTGTAGGAGAACCCTCATATTAAATCATCAAATGTTAGTAAAGTAACTTTAAACTTTAGTAAAGTAAGGTCGAATTTCAAACGCTAATAATACTTGCACCAATTTGAGATGAACACACCTAGATTTCATAATTATGGTTTTAATCTAACTATTCATCTTTTTTTTTTTTTTTTGAGAAGAATCTAACTATTCATCTAGCCTAGAGGTTGATTGAGATAAAAGTTAATATAAAGATGAATTTTAATTTAGGTGAGAATTGCTTAATTGAAAAATCCAACTTGAAACTAAATTTAGAAAAACAGCAAAATGACCAAATGGGCGCATTTTACAGAAGTGTCCAATCCAAAAAGGCGCACACAAATTTCTATTGACCTTTGACTTCGTCTTGCTCGCCGTTAGCCGGGGCAGTCGGAGATCGTCAGATCCAAAAATGGACTTCCATCGCCGCGTCCCCGGCGGGTCTCCCTCTTCCTCCACCTCCTCCACCGACATCAACGCCGCCACCCACCACCAAAACGGCGCCGCTTCCCACCACAGCACCCCCACCTCCGCCGCCGCCGCCAACAACAACAACGCCGACCCAATGCATTCCTGGTGGGAGTCCATCTCTAAAGCCCGGGCCCGCATCCACCTCCTCGCCGACCTGTTACCGGAATCCTCCCCGGCGCTCACATCCCTGGCAGACTCCGACCGCCCCGCGCGCTCCCTTCTCCTCTCCTCCACTGCCTACCTCGCCGTCTCCGCTTCGCTGTCTCTCCCCACCTCCGGCTCCGGCGAGGACCCCTTCTGCCACTGGCTCTACGATACTTTCCTCTCCGGTGATCCCGACCTCCGCCTCGTCGTCCTCTCCTACATCCCCCTCCTCTCCTCCCTCTACCTCTCCCGCATCCACTCCTCCGCCGCAGACATCGCCGCTGCCCCCTCCCTCTCCGGCTTCGAGGCTGTACTACTCGCACTCTACTCCTCCGAAGTCAAATCACGCGCCGGTAAGCCGGTGCTGATCTCCATCCCTGACCTCTCTCAGCCATCTCTCTATCACTCCCCGCGAAATCCTTCTCCCAGCAAATCAAACCCTAACCCTAACCATAACCATTCTCCCAGGCAGCAAGTTGGAATACTGTCCCCACCTCTGGAAGCGCAGATGGCTGTGAAGTCAACTAAACGGGCCTGCATTGTTGGAATCGGGTTTGACTGTTACTACAAGCAGATATCACAGATGCCAAGCTGGTCAAAGCTGCATTTCTGCCAGTTTGCTACTGATTGGGCTGGTCAGGAATGCCCCTGCACTTCCGATTTCGATGATTTTGGACTTCTAAAACCAGAGAATTTTGACGAGGGTAGTAGCAATGGCTTCCCTGAAGATATAAATGGCCACGAGATTGAGATTGTTGCAGAGGAGATTAGAGACTTGAGGATTATAGAGAGGGATGAGGATAAAGGTGTGAGGATTCCACTACCATGGGAGTTGCTGCAGCCAGTGTTGAGAATCTTAGGGCATTGTTTGCTGGGGCCTTTGAACTCGGAGGAAGTGAAGGATGCAGCTTCTTTGGCGGTTCGGAGATTGTATGCTAGGGCATCACATGAGTTGAATCCGCAGGCAATTTTGGCTACTAGGAGTCTGATTCAGCTGGATAGGCGGTCTCGTGATGCTGCTGCAGTGGTTGTGGCTGCATCTGCATCATCCGCAGCAAATACTCCAAGTAAGGCTAAGAAGCCAGAGATGCTTCTTGTTTCCAAGTGATAGTTCCAGATTTTTTTTTTTTTGACTCTCTTTTACCTGTGTGTGATGTGATGATTGTATGTGATGTGGCATCGTGTAAGTAGCGATTAGATCGATTATATATTGTTTGCTAGTTTTTTATCTTGGAACTATAGCCACAAAGGTGTGTATCTCTATTACTTTGGTATGGATATTGGTTGAATTGCTCATGTACAGTTGGAGTTGGTTGATGCATCTGTCTTTTTCCAGTTTATGTTCTGCGGCTGATTTTTTAGTTGTTTCAAGTATTTAAATAATGTGCTCTTGTTAGGTTCACTCTTTATTAGTAATCTTTGTTGATTTTCGTTTGAATGCAGAGAGGATACCATTAGTAAATCTAGGCATTTGTTTAGTTTGATTATCTTTTGTGTCAGTCTGTCCCTCCAATAGAAACAAGATGCCAGAATGTTTAGGTTATCGCAGAAGTTTGTGAAGAGAATGCACGCCAACCTGGGTGTTACTCCTCCTTAATCATGTTCTTGTGTCACCCTGCACGTAAATACTTTTATTAGGCTATATAACTTGTATGTAAAGACAGGTTTTGGCCAGACTATTGCAACTTTTATGTCATTGTATTGGTTTTCAGTCGTAAAGAGTGTAGTTACTGAGTTTCCTGAAGTTTAGTAGTGGAGTTGTTAATAGGGGGCTTAGGCTGATCTTTTAGCTTAATGTGGAGGAAAACAAAGTGATCTCTGTTGGATGTTACGTTTTAGCAGTAAAACTGTGTTAGTCACGAATGGTTGTATTGTATTCCGTGTTAGCATCCATTATTTATCCTCTTTACTATTGTCCATCTGTTTTCGAGGATTAATTTTTAGTCATGAATTTATAAGTTGGTGAATCTAAGACCATCATATGTAAGGTGCCTTTTATACATAAACTCTACTGATTCAGTCTGATTGGACTCTCTTAGCTTATGATTGGGTTTCCATTATTTGAGCATTTGGAGTGATTTAAACAGTTGATTTAGAGGTGGAAGGTGATCACTTATTTGTGCATGAGATCTTATCATTTGCCATCCACAAAACATTCATTTACCTTAATATTCAAAAAAATTCAAGCATCACCCAATTAACCAAATGACTATGGACAATACATAAAGTGGTGTTTGATATTGCCATGGTGCATATGTATGTCCATTGTTGCCTCCTTCGTATTTGTGAATTGTGATCATTGTGTGAACAGGGCATTTTTAGTCATCTGAATCATTATAGGCAACATCAGTTTCTTTCAATATAACTCATCTGAGATAGTTGAATTCTTAGTTTTACAACTTATGATATCATACTCTATATATGCCTCTCGTTGGCTAAGTGATTACGCCTGTATGATAGTTGTGTCATTATATTTAAATGCCTCGTTCTTTGGATAGACAAGTTGTAGTATGTGTTTATTATGCTGTCATTGCTCAGGATTCACTCTCTCGATTCTAAGCAAAGACTACAGTTTCCACAGATGGGTGAATGATTGGCTCCTTCCGCCCTTCTTCTTGTTCTTCTTCGAGCTCCCATATCTGAGGTATGGCTTCCTTGATGTTGTGTATGCTGCTTAATGCATGGTCTGCACCTTGCACAAGGCTAGAACTACCCACCTGTGCACCACATCTCATTTAGTAAGCATCGTGCGAAATGGTAAGCCAGGTAGTTTAAAAACTTACAATCACGGTATGAAGCCCTGCTAGTTTTCCACTTGCAATGTTGCGAACACTATCATCAAAGAAAATCTGAGAAAAACACACGAGAACTTTAGTGAATCAGTTGATACCGTGCCAGTAAACAAGATTCAGGAGCCATCTTACGGTTTTGCTGGGATTCACGTCTGCAACGCGAATGGCTGCCTCCATTGCAGCTAAAGAAGGCTTGCAGACGATTCTCTGCCCCGATGCCACCTCGTTCCCGGGATCCACTGGCGGGTTGAGAGTTTCGAAGCAAATCACGCCTTCGAAGCAATCCTCCAAACCCAGCCTCCTCAGAACTTGTGCAACATGTGCTTTGTCAGCATTTGTGAAAATCTGATGAAAAACTCAGATAAATTAACGTTTATGTCATACAATTGATGGCATCACTAGGCGTTCTAACTTACGATTTTACGCTGAGGCATGGACAGTAGCAGGTTCCTCAGAACAGGATCAGGCTTCAGAACATCATACGGCAATCTCCCATGAACATAAGCATGGAACTCATCGTCATCAAACTCATAACCGAGGTCCTGCAAAGCAGCAAATGATCAAAACCCGACACTTGAGTTTATCAACCCGAAAGCTGTGATCGCGTTTTCCATACCTTCAGACCAGCCATTGTAGTACCATATTCCTTGTACAGCTCAAGGCACATCCTAGGAACTTCGCTTTCCTCCATTCCAAGTCGATTCAACATGTAATCTGCGCCAAACCAAACAGAAACACTGGTATGAATCCACAAGAAACGCGTTTAAGATAGCTGATTCGGACCTATAATGTTGTTTCGACAAGCCGTGTTAAGACCGGTGCTCAAGGGGTACAACGTATCATCCATGTCTGAATCAACAAATAACACAAACAAGCATAGGAGTTTCAGAATCTGAACTGCATTTAGTAGCCAATAGTTTGAACTTTGAAGGAAGAAGGCGGAAATTGGTATTCATACCGAAAAGCAGGCATTGGTACTTGGCTCCATTGATTCTTCCAAGATCTCCAGCTTCCATTATCAGGATGAATGAATGAATGGAACCTGCAGAATTAGTAACCAAAAGCTATGAACTATGAAGAAATGAAAGCAGAAATGGCCTATTAATTTATAGACAATTCAAAAAATTCGTCCAGAGGCAAAATTCGGTTTAATATTCCAAAATTAATTTAAAGATCCTCGTCACCCCAATTCCTTCAAACTTTAGTTGAAGAAAATGTGTAGAACCATGCATGCTTTAGTGCTTAATCATGGTTGAAGGATTATGCATGGTGACCACAGATTCGTTTGGTGGATTGAAGATTATGCAGCGAAAAAGGGAATATATTATGTTTGATGTTGGATTTGGTGGCGATTCCTAACTCATGAGCATTTTAGGCATATTCTTTATTCTCTTAGTGCAATTTGTACCCATCATCCACCCATAAATTGGCCCATGTCATTTTCATTATTTTACTTACTTATGAAATTGCACTAATTTTGTTAATATGGATGCTTACATTTTTAGATGCAAGTGAAACTTACTACAAATTTAGTGTGATTAGTTCGATTTACACTTTTAGTTGTATAGTGCCAAATTTTGTAAAAAGAAGTCTATTATACGACCAACTTATCATAAACTTCCATTGAAACAAGGGGTTAGTTCACGTGCTTATGTGGTTCTTTCATGAATTTGTATCAGTAGAACTGTTTTTCATTGATAATGCACTATTCTGGTTAGTTTGGATGCTCACAATTTTCGTTGTAGGTACTAATTTTTGCAGAGAGTTTCCTACGAGATCAAATTTTTTTAAACCAACACTATTATTAATGAAAAGCAGAATGGTGTAATTATTAATTTGAATGGTGTAAGTTCTTGTGAAAACTTAAAATATGAACGGATTCTTTTTAAAACTAACAAACTTTTTAAACTATACAAGAGCATCCATCATGGTTATGGTGTTTTTTGAAAATTCACCATCTATAAAGGTTCTAAAGTAAAAACTTGCACATAATCTATCCGTGGAAGTTGGGGACAATGATAGATAATGGGTTGTTAGCAACCCCATGAAACTTTTTATATGATAATGCACAATTTTTGTTAGTTTGGATGCTCACATTTTAAAATGTATGGTGCTAAGTGCTAACTTTGTAAAGAAAATCCCTTGTAAAAGTGTCTTTCCAAAATTATTAATAATGAGACATGTTGTTAGTTCATGAATTAGAGAAGATCAGTAATAAGTTAATATACGCTGAATGATTGAGTTATATATAAAAGATCGAGTTTGAAAGCGAGAAGATCAACATTTTTCTCAGGTTCAATAGTGACTGGGTCCTCCAATGTGCATTGCATATTTAATCAATGTACATTTCATTTTTATTATATGTGCATTTTAATATTATTAAAATAATAATAATAACAATTTCTAAAATGCACAATACGTACTGCACACAAGAATGCACAATTCTTTAAATTAAATTACACAAAATAAAAAAAAGAAGAAGAAGAAGAAAAGAGATCGAGTGGATGATTAAACCCTAAAATCACATCGAATTAATACAGTAGATATTCCCCCCACGATTTTTTTTTTGAATGAGTAATCCACCCCGCGCCTCAACCCTAGCTCCGCCCTGTATAAAGACGTCTTCTCCAGCCCTTTAGTTCGTTATCCACAACCTCTCTGCGGTGGCGGAAATGGTGAAACCCGGGCGGCAGAAGCTTGCGATGGCCAAAATTCAGGACCGGAGCCGCCGCGACGTGACTTTCTCCAAGCGCCGCGCCGGTCTCTTCAAGAAAGCCCATGAGCTCAACGCCCTCTGCGGTGCTGAGGTGGGGCTCATTGTCTTCTCTCCGACGGGGAAGATTTTTTCCTACGGAAATCCCGACGTGGAAACCATAACCGACCGGCTGCTGACTGGCGGCGGCGGTGGAGTAGGGGCTCGCGGCGGATTGGCGGCGGAGAAGGAGCGCGGGGAGGAGCTCGACAATATGCACCGTGCATTCGAGGCGGTGCACGGCCCGTGCTGGTGGAGGGATGAGTATTGAGAACCCTCCCGATTCAACCACCCTGCCGGAGCCGAAGCCTTGGAGGATCTAAAGCGGCACACTCAGAAGCTGATCATGGAACAATTACGCTGCCGGTTCTTCGTCGGGAATGATAATTATGCAGCCGGAAGCAAATCCAAGCATCGGTGGTCCTTGGTCGGCTAATTACGGTGCCGGGCCTTCAACGGCGAATCCCTCTGGATATAGATCGCACGGACCGCTTTGAAGACAATATCGGTGCACTGGGTATGATAACAAGTCAGTCAGTGAAGAAAGTACTGGTTTTTGTTTTATTGCTGTTATAACTAGTTTGATTGTAAGTTGTTTGGTTGCTAAAATCAATGGAACAATTATGCTTTTTTGATGAATTATCCTTTGTGTCTAAGTATTAAATAGTAGTTCTTAATCTGAAAGTCACAATGGGGTGCGATTTATGTGCGTTTATTTACAGATTTGTGCGTGATCAATATTCAAAGGAATATATAAAGTGTGTTAATTTGTACGCCCCTAATAAAAATTACATACGAGTTCTTAGAAAACAAATTATTTTGGCCTTTTTTAGTTTTACCAATAAGCACTAAAAGTGCACGAAAATATATATATAGCACGACTTCAGTTCGTGTTTTAAGCCTAAAATCCATATTCATCACTAATTAATGCTATGAACCTATGCTAGGTTGATATAGGCCCCGTTTGGTGACGAGAGTTTTGAAAAGCGTTTTGCTTTTTGGATTAAATATGGACAGTTGACTGGTCAATCAGCTCTTCTTAGTGTTTGGTGAATAGCTTTTTCTGATTAGCTGTTTTGGTGAAACCTCTCGTTTCTGAAACGCTAGAAAGAGCAGCGTTTACAAAGAATTAATCAAAACAATATTACAAAATATCTTTTTTATCCTTATCATCACAAAATTTCTTTTTTTAAAATCAAATTACTAAACTAAATTTCACAAACAATTAATCATCTTCCCGTGTACAGTTCATATATTCAATATGCGTGCGTACACAATACGTATATATTTATTCTAAAACATTATTTTTAATTTATATTTGAAGTATTTTATATATTAATATTAAAATGCCCGAGCTAAACATGTATTACTATGAAAGTTTTAATCATCTTGATTTTTTTTAAATGGGTATATTAATAAATAATATTATTTTAAATAATAAATAGCATAAAATAAATAAAAATATGTAATAAAAATACCTTTCGATACTTCAAAACAAATAACACACTATATAAAACAAATTATTAATAAATTATACTAATGTCTATTTCGGTCTTTCAATGTAACAAAACAACTATCAGCTAATTGTCATTTGCCAAACACTCAAATCCAAACAGCTAGTCAAACAGCTAGTCAAACCGCTAGTCAAAACAGGTAATCGAATCCGCTAACAGCTAACAGCTAATTGAATCCGCTAACAGCTAACAGCTAAACGCTGATTGCCAAACAAGGCCATAATCTTTATAATTAAAGTAGTGTTTGCTCATGCATGTTGATATAACGTAATAATCAATTCATTATATATTGAAGAATTTATTTATTTTTGGAATGATATTGCACCATTAAAATAAAATAAAATACTTTATTTAAACTAGTCTTCTTGGCGCGCGGCATATATATATAGGCGGCGGCGGCGTTCCCTGAAAAACTGAATACATATATATATATATATAATATAATTGGTGTTTATTAAACATAATTTAACACACCCTAATAATTAAGATTAATATATACGAACACTAGGAGAAAAAATGCACGCTCTTTAATTAATTTTAATCAGTAGAGAGTACTAAAGAACGAAAATTGCACGACTTTTATAATGCTTATTGATTAGGAGGCAAATTGTGCATTAGCATTCATAGTGTCTATATTAATTATATGTCGGCTGAACGAGAGCCGTTGCTAAATTTTGTAGTGCATAAATTAATGGAGTTTTTCCCCCTTGAATTCATAATAACACTAATTTCCAAAATACCATGCACCTTCTCAAAACTAATTTTCATAGAATTAATATCATATATTTGAGAAGACTCTAATTTAATTTTGCACTAGCATATATTTACCAAAAAATTGATGTGCATTTCCATTTACTAATTAAATTTTCTAAGAGAAAAGTGTCATGCCTTTTGTTAAGTGTTTATTTACATTAAAATTTTGAAAAGTGCTTTGGTATATATTCTAGGTGAACCTTATGAATTGTGCACCTGAAAGGTATGGTTGGATTCAAACTGTCAATTTCTGGTTTTATAAATAATTTTTTTATTACTTTATAATTATCAGTGTCACACAAAATGGAGATATCGTCGAGTCAAGCAACATATAGTTTTGGCAAAGAGAAATAGATTGGATTTCTCTATTAATATTAGTCCCTACAAATGTCACCATTAACAATTGTGAGATACAGTACTAATTGACGGAAGAGCAAACTTTGCGAATCTCCCCATCACTTCCAGTCTTGACCTCAATGTTGCTCATCTTCACCATTGATTTGGAGAACTCTGCATTGAACTTGAGCCCGAAAAAGCCCCTGATCCCCAAGAACTGCTCCACCACGGTTTTCGTTGAGGGGTCCGTCCAGAGCATCTGGTCGGACTCGAGGATTCCGCGGCCGTTCTGGAGGTTGGAGAAGAAGGAGTTGTCGAAGGTGGCCTCGCTACCGGTGTCGAGCGGAACTCGGGTCGTATCGTCGCCGCCGGAGGGGCACAGGGACTGGAGCTGGGAAAGGAAGGCAGGGTTGATGGAAGGGTCTACGGTTGTGGTGCTGTTGAAGCTGTACATTCTGTATTGGAAGAATTGGCAGGCCACGGTTCCAATTGTATGCCCCCCTGAAAATCAAAAATAATAAATAATAAGATATTTAGTTTACATATGTTTGATAAAAAAAAAAATAGTTTGTTCATATTTTTCATTTTCTCTAAGAATATTTAAGCCCTGTCCAATTTAGGTGAAATTATGTTGAAAGTAACTTATTGAGTTTATATGGGTTGACAAGTGAACCAAATTAACATTCAATTGAAATGAATTTAATTCATAGCCTACTTTTTAAACTAATTAAAAATAATTGTATGCATTGAATAAAACTTAATTAAATTTAAGACAGCTAAATTTCTAATTGGATTTTTTTTGTGCTACCTGAAATCATGAATACGTTGAATTGAACAAATGCTGAAAATAGTTTACTATTGAGTAGGTAAAATCTGAAGGGAGTAAGCTTAATTGGTCAAGGAGCTTGAAATCATGTGACACTTTTGGCAAAACTCCTTGTTTAAAAAAAGAAGTTAATTAACTTTTTACAATCGTAACCTTCTATTTATGGAAATAGTCAAAGTTTTATACGTAAAAAATTATTGACATGCGCATACATACCAACGAGAGCAACAAGATCCTGCGTATTGAGGTTCTTGTCGGAAAACTTCTTCTTCTGAAGATCAACCGAGTCCTTGAATCCTGGCAAATTAGCAGTCTCAGACGCTAACGAAACCCTACCATCCTTACGTCCGGCCGGCACGGCCCAGCTGAAACCCTTAGTCTGCATATATGCATTAAACTCATCAGTTTCTGAATCATTAAAAATCACAGGGTTTAATTAATAATCATAGTTATTCTGATAGATCGTTAGTTATTACCAGTACAACGGAATCTCTAGCAGCGAACGCTAGGATGTCGGCGCAGGAAACAACGCCGGGACACTTATCCTCTATCTGCTTCTTCGCATCGTCGATCACTTCATATCCTCGTAGCAGCTGATTCGGCGGTGCGGATTTTTCCGAGTCGGCTCCGTCGATCAGAATCGAGCCGTCGCATCCTTGGACGAAGCAGTCGTGGAAAAGCATTCGGAGCAAACCAGGAGCGATCTTAGGATCTTTCTGGAAATGTGCCGCGACTGTGGATTTCACTATGGATTCGGCCAGCGGGCAAGACGGCGCGTAGAACCCGATTCGGGTTCCTTGGCCGGAAACCAGTTGCAGAACTAGGGCAAGAGAGAGAAGCAAGTGGAGAAGAAGCTTAAGTGCTCCCATTTTCATGCAACTGTGTGTGACTGTGTGTAAAAGTTTGACAAGTTTAATGATTATGTTTGTGGATTATGGGAGGTATTTATAAGATTTATAAAGTGAGATTTGATGATTTATTTATTTTATTTAAAAAATAAATAGGGTTATGGAAGCTGCAGAGAATGTGAGTTGGTGGTGGATTTGACTAAAAATTCAAAGCTATGCTATACATGCATGGTCTTTTATCTTGTTGCATGTTCACCAAACCTTAGCTTTGTCTGCCTAGCCTCATAATAATGTTCTATTTGAGTTTGTTTGATTTCGAGTTGATGTTTAGCAAATTATACGCAACGAAATTAAAACTCTCGTCTTATATGGCAATATGTGTTGATAGATCTATATTTGAATAAACAATGCAGTTCAAACGTTTAGCTAAAAATGAGAATATAACATATATAGTTCTATATTTGATTTGAATGAACACGCAATTCAACGCGTTTAACTAAAAATGAGAATATGTGTGAATAGTTCTATATTTGAATAAACAATGCAATTAGTTATGTTATGTGGCTAGATATATATTTGTATTTTAAGAATTACTTTTACTGATGCTCTAATTAGTTTGTTTCAGAATATATATATTCTTTACTCTTTACTTGAATATTATAAATTCTTGCATATATTTGAAAATATGAACTGACTTAACTTTTATTTAAACCTAAGACTTATTAATTAGATATATGAACTAACAGGAAAATGTAACATATGTAGTATTCATTCAATATTATATTATCATTTTTTTGGATCGCTCACTTTTGTATTGAATATTTTGTTGGATACATAAATTTTGGAGCATAAATATATTTGATAAAATTATTTTACTCTCTCATCCATCAAAATTAACAAACGAATGTTCGCGTTTCTTCTTCTTCTTCTTCTTCAAAAAAAAAAACGAATGTTAAAATTACCAAATTTGCACATTTTGTAACGTGAAGTTTGACTAAACGCAGATCAGTTTTGCTCAATAATTTGGATAAACTTGCATAAAGTAACCGATCAACGCGACATTAAATAATAAAATAAATCATTTATCTTATCCCTATAATTTGTTCTTTTGACAAAATGTAACCGTGTGATAGTTGATCATTATCAGTTATACAACTGAACCGGCCAATTAATTCCAGTGATTAAGGATGAGTTGATATCTAGCTTTAGTACTTTAACGTGAAGCATATAAATGAGACTTGTGTATTGAATATTAATCATGTATAATTTGTAACACATAACAAGTAATAACCAGATATGAAATTGAGATAATACACTAAATAATCATGTATAATTTGTAAAAGATCAAATTTAAAAGTAAGAAGATCAATATTTATCTCTGTCTCAATAAGGACCGTTTTACAGAAAACTGTAAGATCAGTGATATATGTTAACTTTTTTTCACTTTCAAAATTTCAACTTTTACATATTAAACAATTATTATTCCATGTATTACTATAATTTTTTCACTTTCATGTCTGATTTTCTATCTTTTAAAACTAATCATAACACCTATCATACGATTGTCTTCATGCAAATTCAGAAGATGATCTTTGATCACTTAATTCGGTGCATCCATTTTATAACTGATAATTACCAAATCATGATTATATAATCGTCGGATTAAATTTGTCTTTGTCTTTGACTTTTCTTCAGCTGCCCAGGATTAATATTCTTACGAGATGCGTTGACCAAAAAGAACCTACTATATATATATATATATATATATATATATATATATATATATATGCGCGCATGCAGGAAATGGCCAAATTCTGAGCGCTTAAACGAGTTGTTGGATGGCAACATCATGCTTTCTGGCCTTACCCATTCACCATAATGGGATCCAGTATTCAGATTATCAAAACTTTGGAAGGTCAAAGATAAAATACGAGAAATATTACCTTCATAAAAGATTTGTTTGTTAAAAGTACATGATTTATTAATTCATTTTTTTTGAATTTTTGAATTTTTTTGCACTATTATGGTTTCATATATTACACTAATTTACTCTTTCGAATTTAAGCCTCAATTATAAGACAATATATTAGTATTTTAATTGAATTCACTTTAACTATACTATTTTTTTTTTATAACAACACTATTTCCATTAATGAAAAGACAAGTTACAAGCACACAACAAAGAACCAAGGCATAGGGCTTATAGCCTTTAGCAAACCTGGTCCTAGTGACCATATATCATTACTTCGACTACGGTCCTAATGACCTCTATTACAAAGAAACGGGAGAAAGAGTTATGTAGAGAACATCGAATGTCTTCCACCATGCTACCGACCTCCCAAGGCGCTAACTCGCTGATGTAGAGTGCCGCCTTTGAAACGAGTGAACTTGAGAGCAAGCGAACCTCATGGGATGATACCCTGCTTGCCGCTTTGACAATACTCCAACAAGTTTTCACATTCGCTTGCAATGGAGAGATGCAATTGGAGAACTCGGAGCTAGTCTGCATCACAACTTGACTCAGATGAGGCAAATCCTTAAACCAATTCAACCAATTCAAGTTCCTCGGTCGACTTATATGGGACCTTGAAATTCCATATCTTGCTCCATAGCTTTCGTCTTCTAGTATCTGCAAAGCCAAGTACTGACGACAATACTATGTACCTATTTCCAACCATATATTCCCTAACCTCAAATGATCTTTCAGTGCATCCGGTTCAAGTGAACATTGGGAGTGTGAATGAGCTTGCTGCTAACGAGCCTATTACCCAGCATGTTGAAGTCATCTGACCCGCTTCGTGAAGTACCAGAAAAGAGACTTGTCTAAAATTGATTCTTTTGCTTTCAAGTATGTCATTCAGCCGACCATGAGTGGCCACTACAATATCAGCCCCCATCTCAAGCTCCTTTAACTGATTCACTTTGAAAGCACCACCATACAGACATGTGCAAGTCACTCTAGAAGATCGATAGACCAGTCTGACAGGATGTCGAAATTTCCTCATTTTTCACTTCAACAGTGATTATCCCATCAGAAATCTGAATTTCGCTGATGCATGCACTTTTTCTAGAAGCATAAAAACCTAGACCCCAATTCCCCCACAGATCCCCACATCAAAATTCACACACACACACAGATCCCCACATTAGAAGCCTAAAATCCTATACCCCAATTCCCCCACAGATCCCCACGTCAAAATTCACACACACACAAATCCCCACATCAAAATCCACACAGACTAGCTTGCTATTATTTGACAATCATTGATTGGTAGGTGAGTGAAGTGAAATTACCTGGATAGAAGAAAAACCCACCGGAAAGAAGCCGCTTCCACTCCAATTACCTGGACCAGACCCATATCAAAATTCACACACACGAGCTTGCTATTATTTGGCAATTTGACTGTGGAATGGAAATTACATGGTCAGAAGAAATAACTCAGCAACTCACTGAGATGAAGCAGCTCTCACTGCAATTACGTGAACCACTAGTGAGAAAGAAAGAAACACTGAACTGGAGTACAAGCTTGAAGTGTAAATGAAGAAAAAAATGCTCATATGTAGTTCAATTTTTTTTCTCATATAAGTTCAATTACTTCTTAGATCGGTTGTTCAATAATGTTCTTAGATCGATTGTTCCGAAGTCAGAGTATGTCATTCAGCCGACATGGAGTCAGAGGATGTCGAAGATTCCTCATTTTCACTTAAACTATAATAATATACACAATATAAAACAATATGGAAGCTTTTTTTTCTTCTCAGCAGATGCTAGAGTACATGTTTCCGATATCATCCTTGTCCTCAACATATGTTCTTCGTTCGGAAAAATCCAGAGCAAATTTGACAGAAATGAGTGCATAAATTTTCTTTAGACCATTCTTCTTTATATGTAGTTATTACTAGTAACAGAGATTGAGTCCAATCATCAATCACTCCATCAAAGTCTTGTGGATGTATATCTGTTGGATTCTCATTATCAGTCATGTGTTTTTCATGAGAGTAATTTTTTTGTTTTACTTTGATCCTAAAATATAACATATTTCTCTTTTTTCTTCCATTTTATTTGTTTATCTTAATAGGACCTCACCCATAAGTTGAAATCTAACTCTTATAAAGGCCCTGTGTGGTTCACTTGGTTTTGAGTTTTGGTTTTGATTTTTGGGTTTTGAGCAAAACCTGGTTTTAGAAATGATTTTGGTCAAACTCAGTTTTATGCAACACCTTGTGTGGTTGGAGGTTTTGGGTTTTGAATTTTGAATTTTGAATTTTTTTTATGTTTTTATGTTTTTTGAATTTTTTTTTAGGTTTTGCATATTTTTTTGGGTTTTTAGTTTTGAATTAATTATTATTTTATTCATTTTTTTATTTTTATAATTCTATTTTGGATTGAAAGTATGGCATGGCATTTAATTTTACTTAGTCATAATATTTTATGAATAAAAATTTGATACATTAGATCAAGTCGAATAATATTTTGTATAGTCATTTTAAATTAGGTTGGGTTATAATCGATATAAAAATTTTGGATAAAAATTTGACCCAACCAATTCAAATACCATATAGTTTTAAATTTAATATAAATATTAAAATAACATATGATCAATTTTATTAAAATATATTTTTTTACCGATTTTGTAATGTTTATAATATTTTAAAATAAATTAATCAATTACACTTCTATTTATTACCTATGTAATAGAATAATTTATATATTTTTATTATTATATGAATAAAAAATTATCTTATCTTAAATAAATTTATCTTTTTTTATAAAATATATTTAGTTTACTATTTATTTGTCATAATTTTATACAAAAAATAAAATAAAATAATTTAAGATAAAAATTCAATACCTTGTCAAAACTTGGTTTTGCACCAAAACCAAAACCTTGTACGAAACAAACAAGGATTTGGGTTTTGGGCAAAACCAAAACTTGTGAACCACACAGGACCTAAGTTTGTGGGTTTGTCTAATAATTAACAAAAGCTATATGGACAGGTGGAGGGTGATTTTAAAATCTGCAAGAACTATGTGGGTGCTAATATAATTTCACTAATAGTACATTGGGAATTTTAGTGAGACTGTGAACAAGTTGGACATTTCGTATTTATAACTAAATATTGAAGGAAATGGTCCAAACTATTATTATTTTTTGAATTCATGATATATTACAACCTACCTATTACATATACACGACATAATCTAGGATTAACTAGGAGACACCATCATTAGATCCATGTAAACCGTGTTGGTGGCTCCCGTTGTGGTCTCCCATGCTGCAGGTGGTGACTCATGATGATGCAATCGGTGGTTCCGGTTTCGGTGGTTCGGTGGCTCGTTGGTGCTAGCAGCTGGGTTAATCTGGAGGACGTCTCGAAATTACGTGGATGGAGCGTGTATAGCTAGTTGAGTTACTTGAGTATAGAGGTGATTTAGGCATGAAGGGGGAAAATGGGTAAATAGGTAAAGTTAATGGGCAAATTTGCAAATAGGTCTAAAAACAAGAATAACTCATAATTTTTTTTTTGTTCATTTCATTTTAATTGTTTTAAAAAAATTGTCATTTAAAATAATTTTGGTATTTGGACACACTTTCTTACATCCCATGTTTCATTTTCTCCCCCCGTGTTCATGAAATGTCAAAGCCTTGCTTAAATATCATCTGCGAAGTTGTCTTTTTTTTTTTCAAATTTTTTTTTGCGAAGTTGTCATTCTTGTGCTCACAGTACACGAGTACTGTTCTCAGCTTATCGTTTTGATCAATGCTCACATTCAGCCACAGCCAACTAAAACCATTTGTTAAGAAAATGAAACGCAGTAGCATACAAATTCGCAAACTGAGTCCCCAAAATAAAACTCCTAACCTTTTCCCTGACATCACACCTCGTTTTCAACGTTCACAGGTAGCTCCAAACAAAAATCTGTACATTTTGCTGTCCACATTGTTTTCCCCTTAACAATGAAAGCCTTATAAGTTAGCTGTCTTAACATTCCCAGCTAAACTTTCAACAACTCTAATTTCTATTTGTGCATCAGCCAAGATCCCAAGGTTTTTTTACATTCACATTCAACTGTAAGATGAGGTTGTCCATGTTCTTGATCATACACTTGCTTCTTCTGTATCAACGTTGCGCGGCGGCTCAGGACGGGTTCCATGGAGAGGAAAGGGACGCGCTTCGGGCTCTGGTCTCCGGCTTCAACAGTCCTTTCTTCCATGACAACTGGACTAGCATAATGTGCTTTGAGAACAATCCTCCTCCCTGGGCTGGCATCGGGTGCACCAACGGAAGGGTAACCGCGGTCAGATTAGAGAACATGAACCTTGCAGGTGAAATTCGGGTTGATGTTCTCGCGAATCTCACGCAGTTATCCGTGTTCAGCTTGAAGAACAACTTGATTTCAGGGCTGGTGATGGACTTCTCTCAGAATTCAAAATTGACAGATGTTGATCTATCAGGAAATAGGTTTAGTGGGAACATACCACTTTCCCTTGTCAAGATTAACTCTTTAGCCTCCTTGCAGCTTCAGAACAACAACCTGAATGGTTCAATCCCACCTTTTGATCAGCCTGGTTTGAAAGAACTCAACTTCTCTTTCAACAATCTCTCAGGGCCAATCCCAAGCACCAAACTCCTTGTATCATCGCCGCCTTCTGCCTTCCTCGGAAACCAGAACTTATGCGGCCCGCCATCTTCTACAGCCTGCAAAATAGTTAACAGAGATGACACAAACAGAGATTCAGACAATGAATCAGGGAATTCGGCGTCTTCGAAGATGAAGTCCAAACTATCCCCAATCCTGATAGCTGCCAATGTGGTGGTAATAGGCTTTCTCTTCTTGCTTTTCATTGTCTACCTTTTCAAGTACAAGAAGCTCAAGAAACGGATCGACGACAAAACCAACTGGAACCATGAAGAGAAGAGAAGCGATGAGAGGTTCAATGTGGAGGCCAGGGGGAAAAGGGTAGGCAATGCTGATCAGGAAGGGGTGCAGAACGGGAAGCTAGTGTTCTTGACCGGAGAGAAGCTATTCGAACTCGACGATCTGTTGAAAGCATCTGCAGAAGGGCTAGGGAAGGGCAATTTCGGAAACTGTTACAAGGCAATGCTCGGAAGTGGACCAACTGTGGTGGTGAAGAGGCTGAGGGATTTGAAGCCATTAACAAGCGATGAGTTCTTCAAGCAAGTAAGATCAATTGCAGAGCAGAAACATCCAAATCTGCTGCCTATTGTTGCTTACTACTATTCCAAGGAAGAAAAGCTCCTCATCTACAACTTCGCTTCCACCGGAAACGCCCACAACCGCCTTCACGGTACATTTCTAAGATTATATATATATTCATATTATCACTAGAATATGTGTATGAGATGACTGACAGTTATCGGTTATGATATGATTTTTTTGCAGAGGGAAAGGGGAAACCTACCCGGGTGCCGTTCCGGTGGAGCTCGAGATTGATGGTGGCGCGTGGGGTGGGGCGTGCATTGGAGCATCTCCACTCCAGCGGCAAGTCGTCAAACACGGCGCCCCACGGAAACCTGAAGCTCTCCAACGTGCTCCTGGATGAAAACGACAGCGTTCTGGTCACCGATTACGGATTGACAACCCTAATTGCAGCTCCGCTAGCGGCGCAGCGGATGATCTCGTACAAATCGCCGGAGTTCCTGGCGTCGAAAAGGATCTCGAAGAAATCGGACGTGTGGAGCTACGGGTGCGTCCTGCTGGAGCTGGTGACGGGCAGGGTGTCGGCGGACTCGGCGCCGGCGGGGACCAGCGCCGTGGACCTGTGCAGCTGGGTGAACCGCGCGGTGAGGGAGGAATGGACGGCGGAGATCTTCGACGTGGAGATCGCGGTCCAGAGGAGCGCGAACCACGGGATGCTGAAACTGCTGCAGATCGCGATGAGGTGCTGCGAGAGGCTGCCGGAGAATCGGCCGGAGATGAGCGCGGTGGTGAGGGAAGTGGAGAGCATCGCCGTGACGGTGGACTCGGAAGACGACGAGGATTTCTCATCGATGGATCCGTCGCTGACGGACGAATCGATGTCGGTAACTCCGGCGAGAATCATTATTGAGTGATTGGGGAATATAACATTTTTTTCTCGGCGAAATCGCTGCATGAATTTTTGTGTTTTACAATAAGGACGAAGCCAATATATAGGACCAGGTTTTTATTCCCTCCTTTTTTTGTAAATGATTTGAATACATTACTTCCCTCCCTTTGTAAATCTAGACTAGGTCAACTAGCTTTACATATCTACAAACCTAATAAAATAAAATTTATCTTCACGAAAATAGTGAACTTAAATAATTTATCTAGACTATCCCTCATTTTTACCCCCACCGGATAACCGATCCTCTATTGTTTATCCCAAAAATACAATAGATCAATGTGATAAATTTCAAAATTAATTATATATATGATAAATTTCAAAATTAATTATATATGATAAATTTCAAAATTAATTCAGTTTAGTTAAATATATTAATATTTATTTTAGTTCAGTTAAATATTAAAATTTATTTTAATTCAGATAAATATATTTAAAAAAACTAAATTTAGTTCAGCAAGAACTCTGTTTAATTGTTGTTAACTAAATTTTAGAAATTACGTAAAAGTCGGTGATATTCATACCCTAGGAAGATTTCCAATTCCCTTGTGCGCATCCTTCCCCAATTTCGAATAATATAAAAGTTTCTATAACAGAGCCTATAACTCTATAAGTATATATGGTAGGGAGGCGTTTCGAGAGATTATAGAGAAGCGTCTAAACATCACATTCTAATTTTCTCCGTAACTAATACGATAACTAAATAAACTAATCCTGACAAAACTAGTGCAACCTAAAAGGAGATAAAATAGATATGATTATAGACAACTAAAACACCAACTAATTTTGGTCGAACTAGTTGGCTCCAACTGAATAAACCATTAGACAATTACCCTATACCGTGTAGTTACATAGTTATGGTGGCATGTAAATTTGTAATATAACTTTGTTCAAGTTTTCAGGGTAAAAATATAAAAATAAAATCTTAATTTTAACTGTCAGATGCCCTTAATACGATTTCTGGAATGCTAAATCACGCCCTGTATTTTGCTTACTATCGCCCTGTATTTATACAAAAACACAGTAATTTACCTTATACATTTAATTAGTCTATTATTACCATTATTATTTTTAATGTTTACCACTTTTAATTCTAATTTTGTGTTTAAGAATTAGTTTGTTTTAATTGCTTACGGCAACTCTTTTCGCTTCTTACTTCAACGATGAAGTATTATTTGCCGGAGAAACCATGTTTATCCAACTAAGAAACTGAAACTCCGTCTGAACTTGTCGTCGGGGTGGCGCCGGTGATGATTCCCGTCGGACTCACCAGATCTGTTAAGAGCTTACCTGTCTCTAGATGTCGCTGGCGAGTCGTGAAAAGCAGAGTCCGGTGGAGGCAGGTGGCGATGTCCCGACCTACGGGTGACCCGATCTGCCTATAATTGATATGGTGGCTGGGAACTCTTCGTCGGAGCCGGATCACTCCAGATCTGAAAGTGGCCGGAAAGAAAGAAAGTCCAGATCTGTAAAACTTAAGCCTTTCTCTAGGAACAAGAGAAAGTTACTTGTTAAGCTCTTCCCCAGTTAGAGAAACTAAACTTTGTTTTCTCTATGTTTTAGAGAAAATTGTTTCCCCCTCCATTCATTTGAGAACAAAACAGAACATTTTCTCCATGATTTAGAGAAGATCAATTTATATTTTCTCCACTACATAGAGAATGTATTTGAACTTGTCTCCATAAACTAGAGAATCACATGGATCGGCTACTATGGTAGTTAGAGAATCTTTTTTATTTTCTTAGAAATTGTGAGTTCTCTACTTATTAGAGAAGTCAATGTAAGAACATCTCCACTAGTTGGAGAATTCTACTCATAGTTATCTATTTATTAGAGAAGCCAACACACATTCTCTAGTTATTGGAGAAGGAAAAATGTTTCACCTCTAGTATCTATAGAAACTAACTTTCTCTATGAAGTAGAAGAGAAACATATGCAATACTTTCTCTATGAAGTAGAAGAGACTTGTGTTACTATTCTTCAACTAGAAGAGACCTGTATTGCTATTCTTCTCTAGGAACTAGAGAATGTCCGTCTATTCATTTTCTCCAACTTTCTTGCCGGAAATCTGTATCATGTTCAACTTCGACTCTCAAAAATCCTCTTACAAATCTTTATATACGTGCTCTTCGAAACAATGGATGTAGAGAAAATATTTTCTCTTTGATTACATGAAGTTTAAATAGAAAAAACAATATTCCAGCAAAAGAAATAATTCCGACAAAAGAAACTAATTCCGGCGACTATTGTTCACATAGTAATCATATTAGTCAATGGTAATTATTTTACTAATTTTACCTTTAACTTAAAAGATTTATGTATTTATACATACTAAGGGGTTATTAATTAAAATTTAGGACGCTATTAAAATTTACGATTTCCCCCAAAGCCTATTATAGTCCGTCTATCCCACCTAACAAGGAAGACGCAGTATATCTTTGGCGCCGCTTTATTCTATTTTAGATTCTAATCCGCCGCCGACCTCAATAAACTGCCCAGTTCTAAGCAGTAAGAATGGTACTGGTTAGAGCCTCTTTCAGAAAATTCTCTCGCGGCACCCAATTTCAACTGTTTTTTCACCTATTCTCCGAGCCCAGTGCTTTTTCCCAAAGGTAATTTCTCTGATGTGTTCTTTCCCATTTTCAATCGAATTGAAGGAATTGTAGTGATGAGAAATTCATTTTTTGTGCAGAGAACAAATTTCCAACCCTTCTTCATATCCACGATTTCTACGCAATTACACAAGGCTGCAGAAGCCATTTTCAGATTCTGGGAGAGGCTCAGCATCTTCGCGTTTACGCGGCGTTTCTTCGATAGAGCTGAAGAGTGATGGGGATGTTGTGAGGTTCAGTGTAGAGGACTCAGAAGTTAGAAGGAGGGAATCACACAGAAATGAAAATGGAGGAGCCAAAAAGGGTAAGAAGAAGATGTCGAAAAGGGCGAAGGTCAATGAGCTTAAGTTCTTCAGGTTGAAGGCCAGAAAGAAAATGAGATCCCCCAACCCAGAAGTTAGAATTAGATACAAACTCGATAAGGTATCTTCGTTTTCCACATCATATTTCTGAATGTTTTTGCATTTTACCTTTAAGGAACTCAGTTTCTGTTTATGCTGACATTTGTGGTTTATTAGCATACCACAACTGATATATCATGATGGAAATGGAAAAAATTTGTTTTATGGCTTGTAAGATGCAATTACGAAAAAAATGTATCTTGGAGAACTAAGGCTCTTTATGTTGAAAGGAAGGAGTATGCTGATGAACATTTGCATTTCTGTTTTATCATAACTGTTTCGTCGATGTTTGTGTTCTATTCTTGATTTCCATTATCTTAAAAAAAGTTAGCAATGCTTATCGATTTGTTCATGTAAGTGTCTGTAAGTGAACTTCGGGGGCTAAAGTTAACTGATTGTTGACTCGAGATTGTGGAATGAATTGATCTTAGAATAGGGTTGTTTGGTGTTAGTAGAGGTACCTACTGCTGATATTAATTTGGATTTTATGGATTTTTTTTCAAGGCTAAAAGGAAGGAAGTGTGGTTGATTGAGAAGCTTAGGAAATTTAATGTGCTGAAGGCTCCTCCTGAAACACATGATCCTGAAATTTTAACTGAAGAAGAGAGGTTTTACCTTAAACGCACAGGAGACAAAAAGAAACACTATGTACCCGTGGGCAGGCGAGGTGTGTTTGGAGGTGTTGTTCTTAATATGCATCTTCATTGGAAAAATCACGAGACAGTTAAAGTCGTTTGCAGACCTTGCAAGCCTGGTCAGGTTGAGGAGTATGCTGCTGAACTGTCTCGGTTGAGTAACGGCATTGTAATCGATATTAAACCTAACAATACCATATTGTTCTACCGTGGGAAGAATTATGTTCAACCGGAGGTTATGTCTCCTCCAGATACGCTATCTAAAGCTAAGGTAATATCTCACTCACTTGCAATGTTCTTATGCTCTTGATCCAGGATTATTTGCCACTTTCTTGATTTTCCTTTCTGCTGTATTAGTGTATTTCCCATGTTCATAATTAGCAAGTGCAGTGAATATGTGTGCTTGCAATCATGAAATATTCTTATGCTCTTGATCCAGGATTACTTGACATTGGTTCTTCATGTTCCTTTCTGCTATATTAGTATATTTCCCATGTTTGGAAATAGCAAATGCAGTGAATATGTGTTCATGCAATCACGAAATCAGCTAAATTGAGTTCTTGAATTGGGAGATTCAATTTGGGCTGCTATAATTGAGCTCTTTATGTCATCCTAGTTAATCATTTGGATAATACTTTACTTAAAACCTTAGCATATCAACGGTCTCCTCAAACGAGGTTATTATTTACAGTATTTAGGCAGTGGTAGCTGTTATAGTCGGAAATAGGCTTGTGGATAAGTGGAGTTAACTTGCTTTATTGTTGGTCTATGTGGATTAAGTATTGATGCTTTAATTAGCAGAAGCATGGAATCTATGCAATGTAATTTCCCTGATGTTATAGGAAGAGTGGACTAGCAGAATACTGTAAATTGTACTCAAGACCCTACACCATGTGTTTGTATGATGTTGATATTTAATTTACTACAAGTCATGTCTACACCATGCATTTCTTTTTCTTCCTCTTTTCCTACTTATTTGTGTGACATGGTTGCCTTGTGTGAAGCCTACTAACTTTTATTAATTGGAATAAAAAGTTTGTGGGAATCAGGATTGGGCATTAATAGGAAACACCTCCACACGTATGTTAACGAAACCATGTCTCTTGTCCTAACATGATTGCACGGTATAACTCATATGAGTGATGGGACATTTGTGGGATAGAGGTTTTAATTGTTTGCTGGCTGCCTTGTGTGTTTTATAAGCTCCTCTTTATTAATAAATAGTTCATCAGTGAAGTTTGGTTTTTCCCTGCTTTCTCAAATCAGCCTTCTGTAGCCTAGTATCTGGACTGTAAATCAGGTTTAAGTTGAGGCTTAGGTCTTCGATGATGTAGTACTACTTATAACGCTCCTTATAAGATGTGTTTCTTGCAGGCATTGGAAAAATATAGATTGCAGCAGTCTTTAGAGCATACTAGTCAGTTCATTGAAAAACTGGAGGCAGAACTGGAAGAATACCACGAACATCTTGCTCGTTTTAAAAGAGAGAAGGAAAATCCACCATCACCATTTGACTTCAACAACTAACACCTGATGGTGCTGCTAATGAAATTTAAACAAGCCATCAAATTTCTGGTTGACACAATTTCTGGTAAATCATGTTCCTTGTTATCTCTAGTGACAACTCAACTCCCATTTTTTTATCCTCGGTGTTTACTGATAATGTCGCTTATTACAGAGCTCCGGTTTTTTGAGGAGTATATGTATATGAACAAAGTTGATGCCGCTCTGAGGGAATCCGTCGTGTTTGAAACTTTCGACTTCATTAGGGGACAACAAGTGAAAATGGTGCATTGACTTGGCTGTTGGACTGCTAGCCTGAAATCACTTCTGAATCTCTGATTCAATGATACAAGCAGCTGCTGCTCAACCTTCAAGTGAAAATGGTGGTCCAAGAATGTACAACATGTGATGCATACTTCCCCAAAAACTGGTGGGGATGACAACACAGTGATCAGAGTGCATTTCTTGTGGCTGAACATTGTATTTAACTCTTAGAAATATGTATATGAGTAAAATGTTAGACATTGACAATCTCTAAGGTGATAGTGCGAATCAATCACGGTTAAAATTGCGTTCTAGATAAAGTTACAGGATGGGAGGGATCTTGCTAGATTTTTTCTGATCCATTTTTACAAAAAAATAAATTGTAGAAAATTCCATAATTTCTATATCGATCATATAAACTTTTGCTAATTAAAATTGTAAAATCACTAAAATGTAGTCTAGTATACGCTCCTGTAGTACATATTTATGTTTAAAATCTCAAAAATAACTCACTAATATTTTGTAATTAAATAGAGGGTATTTCACTGTTCCCCGAATGACAATATTTTCACTATTCCTTACGTAATATTGACCCTACTCTGCCCTAATATGCAACGAATTGATCCTACAAGAAAGAGAGTTTTCTCAAGCTTCGAGCTCAAAATCTCCCTCTATGAAATAGTCCTCTGTTTACAGCTTCCTTGAACCGCATCCTGTTTCTCACAGACTCTCCAGCAATGTTGAGCGACAAAGATAGCCCAAAGAATCCCAGTATCTCCACAAACAACAACAAAAGCAAGAAGAAGAAGACCAAGAGAGGCGGCAGCAAGAAAAGATTGAGTCTTGAACAAACCGTTGCCTATAAATCCGTGAGCGAGTGGGTTTTCCTGGGCCAGTCTCCCAGTTCTGAAGCTTCTGTCGTTGATGATTTCGCAGTGCAGTGGAGCCGTCCCAAGGAGAAGATGGTCTTTGAATTTCACTCACACTCAAACAGGAGCGATGGATTCTTGTCCCCTACCAAGCTTGTGGAGAGAGCCCATCAGCTTGGGGTGAGTTGTTGTGATCATGTTTCAGATGTTTCTTGATTTGTGTGAATTGTGTGTTTATGGTGGAAATCATTGTTGAGTGACTTGCTTTTTTGTTTTGTTTGGACCGTGATGTTCATACAAATGGATTTCTAATTGGATTGGAGAGTAAAGATAATATTTTGCTTCCCAAATTCAATTGATTTCAGTAGTATTATCACCACCTGAGGGCTGGGACTTTGTAAGCTTTCCATTTTTCATGAGTTTTGGTTTATACAATCTGAAAGAGGATGTACTTAATCTAGTTTCTTCTGTTGGAATTTATATGAGTAGAGTAGAAGTGATTAAAATGCCTCTTAGTTGGCTTAAGTTTGCACCTTTCAGTTTAGAGGTGTAAAGATAGGCACTTGAACCTACTAGAGTATAAAATGTGTCTGTTTTTGCACATCGCATTCTTAGATGATTAAATGCAGAACGTATCTATTCATTATATTTTTGCGCAAACAGTTTAATGGTAGTTTCTGTCTTTAAGAGTGAGACTGGAAAATATAGCTACGTCCCCTCGACTTGAGATACTGGATTGAGAATGTCTGCACTCTCTAGATTAGTCTTCTAAACATCTATGACTCTAGGATGTGACATAAATCATTATGCTCTGTGATCGTGGTCGGGATTTTTATCAATTGTATCGGGTTTGTGACTAAAGTATGTATGCACTCTGATCTTTCTACTTCACTAGGAGTTAGTGTAAAGTTATATGGAAAAACTAAACAAAAGTGTATAGTACTGAAACTGTTGTTGTAATATGTGGAAGTTATCCTGTGGCTTTTGAGTGCTGGAACTGATTAGTGATTTCATCCAGGACAGGTAAAAGTTCTTGCTTTGACGGATCATGACACTTTGTCCGGCATCGCTGAAGCCCGAGAAGCTGCTTCCAGATTCGGCATCAAGATTATTCCCGGAGTGGAAGTTAGCACAATTTTCTCTCCAAGGTCATTTCTCCTGGCATATTTCTCACATAGTATTTTTTTGTGGATTGTGTATAACCTATTGCATTTACTTGCTTCCATGTAAAAAAATTGTCATGCAAATTATCTACTTGTCAAATTTTCAATCACTTTCTCTCACTATGGATCTGAAACTAACAGAGGAGAGTCTGGACAAGAAGAACCAGTTCACATCCTTGCATATTATAGCATGTGTGGACCAGCAAGAATCGAGGAACTAGAAGATGTTCTGAGTGATATCAGAGATGGACGATTTCTTCGTGCAAAAAGCATGGTTTCAAAACTAAACAAACTCAAGATGCCTATCAAGTGGGATAATGTAACTAGGATTGCAGGCACGGGTGTTGCTCCAGGTAGGATGCACGTTGCTCGGGCCCTGGTTGAAGCTGGTCACGTTGAGAATCTGAAGCAGGCATTCTCTAGATATCTTTATGATGGTGGACCTGCTTATTCTACGTGAGTTTTCTAACCTTGTCAGTTAATCAGTCTATGCTTGTAAATTTTTTACAGATTTCTTTGTTCTTATGTAGTGGAAGTGAGCCAAATGCCGAAGAAGCAATAGAATTGATCTCTAGAACTGGAGGTGTCGCAGTTTTAGCTCATCCATGGGCGTTAAAAGATCCCATGGCAGTTATAAGAAGATTAGCAGAGGCTGGCTTACACGGAATAGAGACTTACAGAAGTGATGGGAAACTTGCAGGTAAAAACATTAAATCCTCATAATGGACAACTTAGGCCTTGTTCTCTAAGCTTAAATTTGCTGGGCTGAACTGAAATGAACCAAAAATAAGTGTGTTGAAACTGGTTACTATAGACTAAACGAAACTAAATTTCATCAAATTTGAACTGAATTAAACTGACCTGAAATGAAATGCAGATCAGGGGGAGAGAACAGTGCCTTAACTAATATAATTTTTCTTCATTATGATGTACTGATTCACATTTTGGTTCTTGATGAAATAGTGTACAGTGACCTTGCTGATACATATGGTCTCGTGAAACTTGGTGGGTCAGATTACCATGCTCGAGGTGGCCAGCATGAGTCTGATCTGGGGAGTGTTGACCTCCCTGTGCCGTGTATGTACGAGTTTCTTAAAGTGGCGAGACCTATTTGGTTCAAAGCCATCACAAGTATTTTGGGAAACTATGTTAAAGATCCATCAGAGGCAAATTTGGAACTGATAGTGAAGTTTTGTAGCACCAAATTTCGCAAGAATGTTTCAAGCTTTAGCTCTGCAAATGACCTGATTAATCACTGCCTGTCATTGTGGCTGACAAAGGAAGAGACAAGAAGTCCAGAGCTTGAGCCATTGAAGCTTAAGCCCTCCACTACAATCACTGATGCAGAGCCTCAGCTTCTTCATGCTGGAAAAATGTAGCTAGATTTTGTTATCTGAATTCGGGTTAATGGTTTGTTCCTGTGTTTGCTAGCTGAGGATGATCAATTTAGCCATTGATTTTTTAGTCAATTTTTAATTGTCATTTTCTAATAGATGAAATCGTGTTGATTTATTTTTGAACAATATACCACATTTGAGCCAACAGGATATATCACATTTTCATGCTTATGTTCTCATAGATCCTTTTTATTTTCGTTGTTACCAGATACCAGATAAGTTCTTAGATCCTTTGTATTTTATTTTTTATTGTTTTACCAAATAAGTTATTAAAGATCGAAAATGCATAAAAATAAGGCACAGATTTTCTCCTTTCTAATAAATAACAAACATGATGTGCTATATCATCTGTTCTAGATTTTCTACACTAGTCCAAACAGTCAGCTGTTAACTTAGAAAATGAGACCAGCCCAGAAATCCAAGAACCAGGAAAGCTCAAATTGCAAATCAGGAAGATATCAACCAGTTCACAACTACAGCCAACTAAATTGGAGCACAAATACATAAATCAAAATTGTTTTAACTTTGCTCGGCACTTGAATGAACGCTCTTCTCTTTTGTCGGGCCTTTGATAAAGAGCCACGGGTGCTTGTGTAACTAGTCAGTCAGAATTAACTGAACTTGCCAATCTCCATCTTCTTCTTCAATGCTTTCTGGCCGTGATAGATGAAGGCATCTATTATTCCAGCAACTGTGAAAACTCCTGCAAATACAACCATCCACGGAATTAGATACAGCTAATGAATTCATCACAACTGAATTCCAAGAGGCAGCGAGTAATGCAGAGATTAACTAACTGCACAAGAACTGCAATTAATTTAAATTACCTCCAACGATTGCACAAAGATGAGTCAAGAAGTGCAAGAAAGATGAGTGATTCTCCACATAAGTCACCTGCAATACAGCACACCCCAAGAAATTTAAAAACTCAGCTTAGCTCTAGAAACGCTATGTTTTTACAGATTGATTATGATCCCGAGTATGTATAATGATCTGGAAATGAATCGAGTATGATCCCAAAAATCCTAGATCACCTAGATATTCCAACCAAAAAAATATACTACATATTTAATTGCTGAATCGGAATGGGTAGACAAATATATACTTACTTTTATTGGAGAAAGGTCATAGAAGAAGAAAACCCCAGGAAGTGAGCGAGAAATACCAACGTCGTTGCCCTTAAAATGCTCTGTCACCGAGAACTGCAAACAAGAAATTTTGCTTGAACGCATCAGGCAAACAGATTTAAGAAGCATGAACTCAAAAATTTTAAACAAGTATGTGTACCTGATTCGACTCAATGCTACGGCCTCTGAGGTCAGTATATATTGTAGGTACCACCTGCAACAACAATACCAACCAGACGTTCTAGTTTAATGGTATTTGGCGACAAGTTACAAAATTAAAATGATTCCTTTTGCCTCAAAATTACCTTAACGAAATACTGATGCATTCCATTGGGCTTTTCGTGCTCCCAGTGCACACTGAAACAGCAGAAAACATTAGCAAAATGAAAATCCCAATAGTTAGGGGATTAAGATGAGCTTGTGTGTTATGCTCAGAGAACAGGAAAGATGCAACCAGTAACTCCAAGATGTTTGCATGAAAGCCAACTAGTTGCTAGAATAACATATTGGACCCCTTACTCTAAGATAAATACATCCCTATTATTATACCAAAATAACTGTAGACAACAGAATAACAGAACATACCCGTCCAGTGGATTTACCACTCCTGGAATAGAATCTCCAAAAGACAGCTTATTGATCTTGTGGCTTATCTGCATGAATAAAGTAAGCAGCTGTCATTACCATAAAGAAGTGTTTTAGGATGTTAGGATTAACATAACAAGAGGGTCCAGATAAATTCTTGGACTTAGGTGTGTGGGGGTTTGAAGTTATTTTAACAAAAAACAGGAAACGGGAAGCTGAAAGATGAAAACTTACATTGTAATGTTCTGTAGCTAAAGCTGCAAGCAACTCATGCACATGAACGTGTGACTGATGAAAGCTTTTGCCAGGAGCAAAATGAAAATTGCCAGCTACTTTATTAACTTCCAAAGACCCATGAATATTACACCCTTCACCATCCTCATCAATAATTTGCTGGATGAAGCCTTCTCTTTTACACTAGCATCAAGTATCAATTCACATAAAAAATGGTTACTTCAGCTATATAAAAATATTAAAAATTATAAGAGTTGCTGTTTATTCTGATATCCCACACATTCATGTCAGCTTTAGGTTTTTAAAAAATCATTATAGGAATATTTACACCTCCAAAACAATACTATGATGTAAAGTTCCTGAAAAATGGACTGGTGATTTCTTAGACTGGAGACTGTTGAGGAGTATTCAGTCACAGCAAATATTAATCGATTGAGCAAGGCTTGTATGGATAAGAGACTTAATTTATGTTAACAAAAAAAATTGTCAACAACAGCAAATTAAAATTGTATGCTGAACTGGAGAGAACTATTACGGATATCGGCAGCATTAGTCCTATGGAAGAACCTTTGATGCCAATGACCACAGTACACCAAATAAAGAGATACCAAATATGGATACCAATGATTGAGCAGCGTTTTCAGCAAAAAAAAAACGACTAGACAGCAAGTGTAACATTTGAAGGGTAAAAAGGCATAACTGTGTCTCGAGCTCAGAATGAAAGGTTTTTTCCCTCCTTGAACTACTCAGGCATTTACTAGCTAAATTTAGGCTTTACAAGGACATACCCCGATATGTGTCCATAAAATCGGAAATCAAGTGACAGAACATAGAAGTACAAAGTAGGTTGAGTTTAAGCATTTTAAACGATCAATTTAGTAAAACATCTGAACATTTACAGTTTATCAATCAACATATAAGAAAATGGATGGGATAATTACATATGTGTTAAATGTGACACACGTGCTGAAATCCAGTTCACCCAGAAAAGAAATAATCAGCATGTGCAAATGGAAGTTGTATTCAACTTCATTTTACCAACCTGGTCTATCAAATCTGTATTGGTCATACCCCAGCCTTTCTTGCGATAAGCCTCGCGAACTTCTTCACATGTATTGCAACATTCATCATCTGTCTGAGGTAAGAGAGGAAAATAAACAATTAAAAAATAACAAGTGAAGATAGTCTTCATTTACAACTCTCATGAAACCTGTCAACGAATTGCTTCGCCATCATTCAATTTTAATCAAATATACCAATGCCTTCATCTTAAGTGCTCCTTAATTCCTTATTTTTAGTACTTAAAGTACAACATAAGTCTTTGAAACTTCTCTATCCCCAATATCTAAATATGCAAAAGTGCAATGCCACATTTAGTATTCTCTTTGTCCTAGCAAAAACTGCTAAGTTGACCTTTTAGTGTCAAACTATTATAACATTGAATATTAAAATCTATTAGCATATATGTAAAAAGATTACCACGAGAGATCCTGTTGAATTCGTCAAAATTCAATTTTTCATTATTTTTATACACACAACTTTGTCCAGAGAGTCTAAGAGAAAGGCCATGTAAACATACCGTTTCAGCTCCAAAGCAAGAACCACAGTATGTCTCATTGTGCTCTAGCCTGCCACCATGTCTTTGTAAAGGCTTCTCGACCTGGATCAAGATAAAGTGATAAAGCAAAAGTATGGAAGCAATAAGCAAGCCAAGTAACCAAAAGAGAAGACAATGCTTTGTGTGCAGAGTTAAATAGTTGCTCTACCACTGGAATTCCGTCCCTCAATTTAAAAAACTGGAAACATTATGTCAACACAAAATATGTCAGAGAGCTAGGGTATTCCCACTACAAAAGTATTGCTAAAATCTGCTTGTTACAATATTAAATCTGAATACTCTTGGCCTGATAAAAAATATAACTGCACTCTTTTCCTTTAGTTCAAACAAATTAGTAAGCAGTGGATACAGTTAATATCTAATGCATATTTTCTAGGCAAGAAAACATATTTTCTAGAGATGCTTCGAAGCTAATAACAGCTTAACTACTGTATACTATTGACTTACCTTAGGAGCTCCAATCCCATCCTTTTTTACTTCAATCACATTACCCTGAGAATCAAGTCTCTTCTTGAATATGTCATGTCTCTACAAGTACAAAAATTTAAAGTGAGCACAACATCAAATATTCAAGACATCGAATTTAAGTAGGGTAAGGAAAGCACATACAATGTCCATATGTTCTTCCCCGCTGATATCTATGGCATCAACACTAAGTAAGGAGCACCGAATAGCCGGAAAAGTGACATCGAACTGCTTAGCAGAGATCATGTTAGCACAACTTCTCTTCTCAATAAATATTATACATGTACAAAATTTTCTGCTACTAATAATAACTGAAGAGGAATAAAGAAAAATAAATAAATACTAGATGCCATTGGCATACAAAGGATGACAGTCATACGTTGATATGTAGTTTTCCTCCCCGGGAAGTGTCAACTATGAGCTTTGTTTCTGTAACAGTATGAAGGTATAGCCCTGGCAGTTTAAAACACAACTTAATTAATATAAATCATAATCACCCATACTTTGATTAACGATGAGATCACAAAAGAAAAACATAGCAGGAGCTGAAAAGATCAATAGCAATGGCAATGGCCCAAGGATACAGAGAAAAACTACAATGGAAGTCATGTAATGATTTAGATTATGAAGCTGGAAATCATGAAATGAAATAACTGCACTCAAAACATGCATGAATACAAATGATTTGACAACTACTCCCTACATCCTCGAAGTAAAAATCTAAAAGAATAACAATTCACATTAGATACTACACTGTAATCACTTTTAACACGGCACAGGCTAACAAGGTGGTATAACCATCAACCCTTAGGCAAATCTCAGACCCAAATCTGATTTCTTACTCTTAAACGCCACAGAATCAAGTTTTATGTCCTGCTACCAGTGCCACACTTGCTTTTTTCAGTAACTACGATCATAAATATATCTAAAGTTCATATCCTAATCTAACAATATATACCGAATTTCATACTTCACAAAAAACAACAAAGCTTAGGCAGTCCTCCTCTATGTGTGCAGCTAAGGATTAGGTGATTAAACATTCACTTGTTGAACTACAAGGTTATTAACATTTGAGTGCAAAATTTGATCTTTTTGGTGTTACGATAGACAATAATACAAAAATAATAAAGACGAGCAAAGTGGATCGTACTTAGCTCGGAGATGAAGAGCAGGACGATGACGATGGTGGAGGCAAGCGTGACAACACCGCCGGAAACTGTCCGGCTGAAGAAATCCTCATTGACCTTGGGATACGCATCCAAGTTGCGAACTTTATTCATTAATTTACTCATCTTTTCTCTCCTTCCAAATCCCCAAATCGCTTTATTCAACCACGAACAGAAAGAAAAGCGAAATCCCAGGCTGCTGGCTTTTCTTCCTTCTTCCGTGAACTATCTATTGTTACAACAACATCCCACAAAAGGGATCGCCGGTGCTCGCAATCTCTTCCCGGGAAGCAGCCGGCGCCGGAGAGCGAAATTGCTTATTGATTCTGGAGGAGGAGAAGAAGAAATCTAAATAATATTCAGAAATCTTTCGAGAAAAATAAGAATTTTTTTTCAAGAAATACTAGAAGCTCCCGGCGGAGATGGAAACAAGGAGAGAAAGATGGAAAGATGGAATTGGTGGGATCGTTGGATTCCGTTGTATTTTCTTCTTCAATTAGTGGTCAATGGATGTAAATCATTCGACAAAGTCGTCAATTATGACCATATTCCTACGTTTTTCAGCTCTACTTTTTACCACATTTGTGTCAAAACTCGCACGTTGCCCGTTGGGCATTTGTTGCAGCCCAACGGGTGTGTTTCATCCCGTTTTCGGTTTGGGCATGAATGTTGTTTTCGTATTTTCGACATTTGTAACATGAGTTTTTAAATAATAGCATCTTATTTTATAATTTAGCTACCTATTTACTCCTCAAAATACCAAAATCTAAATAAATGGGTTAATAAAAAAGAATGAATGCATTGTGGTGCGTGATCCGTATTTTTAGCCAGTCGATCTGCACAGTGATGTGACTGACAATTAGTCAATTACCGTTAGTATATCATTTTACCAATTTGGGTTCTCCCAATAATTTTTGAGGAATGGGCTGCTAATCGGAGAATGGCGTTGGATATTTAGGACGTTCCACAAGGGGTTCATCGGATTCCGGTGAACCATGTAGTTTCTCATCAGAGTACGGAGGAGACAGTTTTTGGTTCAAATAACGGTGGATGCAGCTTGGACATTACAACAGGTAACAACTAGGAATTACTAGAGGTGTAGTATATTTCCAGGCTTCTTCAGCTCTTCAAGCGGAGGCTATGTCGTGCCTAAAAGGAGCACAAGAGGCGTTAAGGTTGGAGCTCACATTGGTATGGATAAAGTCCAATGTACTAAAGTTCACTAGATTATGTCTTTTTTCGTGTTTTTATATGTACTAAAGTTCCAAAGGAAGTCGTTCAGGCTGATCACTTAGTAGCTAACCAGTTTTCTTGTGTTGTTAATGGTTGTTTCTAATAAAGTTTGGTTTTACTGTCAAGAAAAAAAAAATCTATTTACAATACAACATCACATCCATCTAAAATATATTGCACCTCTTTGTAATACTAGTCTTTAAACTACTTTATGAATTTATTTTGACAAATTCTTGTTTGAAAAAGTCACATAGTGAGACAAAGCTTAGAAAATTTTCTTTAGTAATCAAATATTAAGCTTGGATCACTATCCTTTTTTCTTTTCATTCGATTGACGCTCGATTTACTTACAAATTATTTCCGATAGTGGTTTGAATTTTCGCCAACGAGTTTTAGGTTGCCGGGTAGTAAGGTTCGGATCACAGTATATGTTTACAATTGTTGGTGAAATTTGGATAGTCGGAGGTTTGGGTCATTAACATTAAACTTTTGGGTCGTTAGAGGTTTAGGTCAACTGTGTTGAGGTCTGGACCAGGCTTGAGATTTGTATAATCAGGGTTGAGGTTTGAGTGACCTAAGATATCACCAATGCCGAAATTTGGTCACAAAAAGTGAGGTTTGGGTCACCGATTTTAAGGCTTGATCGTCGGGGATCAACGACTTTAATGTTTGAGTGTTCGATTGTGACAATAAAGCAGTTCGGTTGTGACAATAAAGTAGTGTGGTGATGAAAATTTTCATTAATTATTTTTTACATGAATGTGTTTAATTTTTACCTATTCTCAATTGTTTATGGTCAAATCATAAATTATAAAAAAATTCAAATATATTACACTCTACAAATACTCTACTCTGAATTACACTAAAAAAAATCAGTTAAATATATGTAAAAGAAAATCTTCTCCACCCCTTTCCCCCTAAAAATAAAATTCCAAAGCACCTTCCATCGTCGTCAGTTTCAGACGACATCTGTACATCGATTAGTTGCCGGAGACCAAGGCAGCCATAGGATATGAGCTTATCGCTCCTCCAAAGCTACTCCTCCGACGAGGAAGAAGAAAACCTCACTTACGACGGCTTAGTCAATGAGGAAGACGGCGGCGAGAAGGTGGACCCTTCCTTCAACCGGTACCGACCCTTACTCCACCCTAATCCCTCATCCGGGTCATCCTTGCTTCCTTCCGCTCTTGAAGCTTTTTCCGAGGTACAATTACTTCAATTTGTGATCCAAAATAGGAAACTTGTTTCAAGAAACGTCTCTAATTTCGGGTATATTTAGGTTTCAGGGCCACCGCAGTTTTTGAATAAGTCTGTTGAGGAAGTCAAAGAGGTGGATGCGCCCAGGTGGCGCCACGGTCGCCGCAGAAAGCAAAGAGACACCAAGACTGATTTACCTGTAGGTGAGGACTAGTTTTGAGTTTTGATTCATCTTTGAAGTTGTTCTAATGACTTCTTGTACATTGAATCCTTAGTGTTTGGACAATCTACTCTATAACGTCTTTATGTTGATTAATCAAGTTATTCTAGTTGAGTTTTAGCATCTTATTATCTGCTATTTGGGATTTTAGGTGCTGTGTTGGAGTCTAAGGCTCAGTTAATTGGTGTTCACGAGAGAGTGAGGAGTGATGTCGAAACAACGGCTAGCAACGGGGGTGCACAAAAGGCTGCAGGAGAGATTGCTGCTAGGTATGTGTTTCTGTACCTGGTTTCTCTTTACCTATGTATAAATTTCTATATTTTTTTCACTACCTTTGTTGGGAAGGTTGGAGATGGTGTTTGGAGTGAGGGATTATTAGGCATAACTATAAGATATGTTATTCTAGCTTCTTTTTTTGTGATCATGCTAGTGTTACTTCTAATACTCTGTCGAAATCTCGACATGAATAACTATACCATATTAGACTTTATATGTGTATTCAGTATTCCAGCATGTAGTTATGTTTTTGGCCTCTTTTTCCTTACCGGTACACTTTCAAGCTCTCCTCTAGACTGTAGTCTATATGCATGGATATTTTGTGTTGTTACTCGTAAGTCCACCTACTCATATTCAATAAGTTCTAGAATTCGACAAATGTCCCTCTCAGATATCGATGCAAGTTATTGTAACTTTTGGCTTCTGAACCTCTTTGGGAAGTACTACTAAAACACCTGTTTTGTGTTTGAAGCCAAGAGAGATGTTCAGTCTCTAACTGTTCATTATCTGTGTCTATAGTGACCCTAATATCTGTCGTCTTTGATATTAAAGCTCATCAAGTTTGTTAATTGCTTGTCTGTCTGTTTTGCTTATAGGATGTGCTTAGTATGTGGGGTACCGAAGACGTATACCAGTGCAAAAGGAGCAATCTGCCCAATATGTGAAGCTGAGGAATCCAAGAAGAGGGAGGCAGGATCCGTCAAGGATAAAGAGAAACTCAAAAGGATGAAGGGTCAATCATCCCATGCAAGCTGGAAAAGCGAGACAGAAATGCATCTCCGACAGCAGTTTGATTAGCCTTATTATTCACAACTTGCAAACTTGTAGGTTTACTGTTGTATTAGACGATTTTTAACTTCAAGGTTTACTATGAGGATACTTTTTTCTGCAAGTTAATGTACTACTTTTCAGAGAATGTATGATGATGGCCAATACTCAGTTTTCGTTGTTGAAGGATTACTGTGCATGTTAGATGTTCTTAAGCTTCTAGGTTCCCCATAGGGTTCTTTTCTGCAAGACGATGACCTTAATAAGAGTAAGATCATAGCCAAAACTCAATTATCGGATGGCATCTTCCAGTTCCAAGAGATGAAATATTCCGAACAACCTCAGAACAGCTGTGAATATACAGTTAACCTTGCAGAAATTGGGAGGTGCAGGCATAAGATAAAACACAAGCACCATAAACCATTTTAAAAACCCACATCTCATAAAAGGCAACACAAAACCAAAATTGGCGTCCAAATCTGTCATAAACTCTCTGCACTCCACTCCATCCTTGGGGATGTATTTTATACAATGATGCAGGACAAGTTAAATACACAAGATGGAATCTTTCCATTCCGAGTTTGTTATTTCCTGACATTTGCAGTCAGCTACCTGCTATGTTGCTCCTTCAAGGGTGGGCTGCTGACAGAGCCTCGTTTCCTGTAGAATCTTGGCCAGGTATCCCAGACAGTTCTGAAGGCCTGTGAAATAGCAGATGTGCCACAGAGCGATCTATAGGATTTGTGTCAGTTTCCATGTCGACAAATCCGGTACACCTGAACCAACAATTGTGAAACAACAATGTTAGCAGCTTCCCTTCATATTAGTAAGCTTAATGAACTTGAATAACCATTGACAAAGAAATAATACTACTGAATGTGAGGATAATGTACCTATTCGATCCTTCACCGATCAGTTCTCCACTGGCATCTCTATCATCTCCACCGCAACCTCCCTTCATATGTATCTGGTTATGTCTTTGTTCAGCACTCCGAGCCAGGCGGTATAGACTGTCCCTTATGCACAGCTTAGTCCTCATATCCAGCTAAACAAGATGATTCAACAGTGTGAGTAATGGGCACTCAATTAGTTTGCCAAAAGGTAATAAGTAATTTACCAAGAAGCAAATTTAAGACAAGGATAGTCTTGCAATTATAATATCCAGTTAATCATGCCCTAATCCCAAACAGAATAAACATATAGAAACCAAATTTCTTGTTACATTCTAGAGATACAGCATACTTCTTTCATACTGTCTTTTTACTATTTGTATCATAACAGAGCAGAACAGAAGAGCATAAATTTATAACAAGAGTAGGACAGTACAGCAGAATGAGGTCCCAGTATGGACATGCTTTTGACATGGGAAGGCAACAGAAAGTACAGGAATGATCAGAGATGAGAGAGCAAGAGCTGTCTAAAAAAACACTCATTGTCTACATTGTCTATAAGAGAGTCCACCAATATTCGACAAAATTCTGAATAAACAAGATAATGACCAACTTCAACATGTCATAACCACTCAAAAGAGGACACAAAGTACATCACATAACAATTTACCTGTTCCATCACAAGTTGAAGCTGGTGAAAACTCTTTGCTTCCAGTGAGATTTCATCAAGACCAGAGCTCATAGAAGAACTCTCCTGGCCACCTAAACCAAACCCTCCGGAAGGTCCCTCGGCATTAGAGCAATTTTTTAACTGGTTTACAGAATTGTGAACTGTTTTTTCCACAGACACTTGATCGCACACAGGAACCTTAACACCCATCTCCCCACTGTTAGGTTTTTTACTACACATGGTTCCTAAAGCCAACTTTGGATGCTGTTTTTCCATCTTCTCTAGTGACAGAACAGAACTCATCTGAAATGCAGGATTGTGAGAGCTAAGACCGGAAGTTGCCTGATTTGATGTATAAGAGGACTCCTTCGAGGGAATTCTCATATATCCCATACTGTCAGATCTTATAGTGGATATTGGAAAGGTTGATGTTTGGTCTGAAGGGTGAGTATAATCGGGCTGCAAGTAGGGATGATAATTGTTCTGCACATAAGCATATGATTCAGAACCTAAATCTTGATTTTGGTGACTTAAGCCTCCCAGTGACTGAGTCTGGTCAGAAGAGACTTCTGAAGGCATGTCTTTCCCTTCATTTGGGAAGCTATCATCGTAGAAAAATGGACCCCCATGTCCCATATAGAGTCCTTTTCTTTTGTTATCAGAATTGCTCTGGTGCTTTTGCTGCTTCTTGTGTGCATTGGTCTGCCAAGTTAAAAAAACCATATGAATAGCGTTAAGACTTTCAGTTTTCCAATTACCCTAATCAAATTAATAATTTTGCAGGCATGATTCTAAACTAAAGCAACTAACAGCAGAATAAAAAATGGTTAAAGGCTCACGAACAACAGTCTAAGAAACATACCATTCCAATGGTGCTGTTTCTCAACCGATTTGCGGCTGAGATCTTCTGAAGAGCTTCACTATTGAGCTCAAAGCCCTGCAAATATTCAAGTAATCAAAAAAAGTTCAAATGAGGGAAATCACTTCAGATTTTCTGTTGTATAACAGAAGTCCAATAGAAGTATTATCACCAAGATATAGTAAGATGAGCTCACCTGCTTTCTAGGCCTTAAATTATCCTTCTTGTCAGATATGTCCATGTCGTCTGCAAATGATAACTGGCCAAGATTGACAGAGTCATCCATGTTCCAGGAGTCATTCTCACAGCTTCCAAGTGCACCAGTTAAACCAGAATCATTCAGAGAAGGGCACGTATCATTTGATTGTGACAGATCATGTTTTTCTGAGTCATTCTCCATTTCACTTGAAGCGGAAAAAGGAAGTTCCATCTCAGACTTCAACACACTTTCAGATCCCTCAATTGCATCTGATGATGAAAGCCATGCCAGTTCATCTTCATTGCTAGAATCAAGTCCAAAGGTAGAATCACAGCTTCTGACCAAGATGAAAAAATAAGCATATTAGTACAAGAAAAGCATTAAGAAATGTACTCTATCAAAGATGAGATTAGCAATTACCTAAACATCCTGTCAACATCCTCAAAATTTCCGATATCCGGCCAGCCATAGTACAAGAAATCACTAGAATCTTTGTCATTCTGATTGTTTTCAAAGAAAGCAATATCATTATCTGGTTGAGGAATGTTGCCCAGAGGATAGCTGTACGAGTTATTTTCTTCTCCAGTACCCTTGTCCATGAGAATAGAATCAGTAGCAGGACAATGGTCAGTGCCATTTAAATCTGTGTTACAGCTTTCAATGCCCTGACTTGATGTTCTGGTACCTTCAGATGATAAACTCGGGACTCCCTTAGCCGAATTACTATCACACAGAGATGAAAACATGTCATTCTGTGGGTGTGACCAGGAGTCTTTCTCCAACATTATACTCCTTCTATCATTCAAAGCTGGCGTATTATCCTGTCTCTTCTCCTCGTGAGCACTTCTCTTTGCAGATTGCTCTCTAGTATTACCAGAAATATAAGTTTTTTTGCGGTTCTCACCGGGGAATGAGTGCTCACTGCCCTCTTCTCCTGATGAATGAGGAACTATATGATCCTCATTCATGCAAAATTCATCCCAAATTAAATCTCCAATCTGCAATAGTAGTGAACAAACTTAGCATTAGCAAAAAAGATCACATAACATGAATGACACCATATAAAACGAAAACTGACAAGACATATCAACAGGAGTGACAGAGATCATCACATGAACATAAGGTCATGAGATAAATTAAAACTTAGTGCAACTTGAAATCAAGCCTGTTGCTCATCATCAATGGATAACCAAAGTGCTGGATGGTGGATCAGTTATAAGCAAATTTTGACAAATTTGAAGCCGAGATAAACACAACGCTTGGGAATAAAATCTGTATGAATATTCTATATTGGGTGACCTTGAACTCATTAAGCGTGTTGATAACTGCAGAAAGGCCATCAAGCAAATTGTCTTCAACCACTAATGATCGATCTACTTTAAACATCATAACAGGAACAACTGAAGGTCCTTAAAAACATTGACACACCTAGTATAATATTATTCAGTCATACAAATGGTTTTGATCATCATTTGGATGGGCAAGGCATCAAAAGTTTCATTTTTAGGAAACACACCACACAGATATACAAAAAAGATCCATCACACAAACAACTCCAACAGGGAGAAAAAGAAATTGTCAACGACTCAAGCATCGTAACATAGCCTCTTGATCTCGTTAATCTAGAGATTTGTAGAACTACTTTTCTCCGATCCATATGTAATTTCAATCATCCTAGTAGGTTAAGGATAATTTCATCCAACACATGAAATTGACAATGAAGCTCTACACCTATTATTCACACTTACATAAAAGGCCATGGAAACCGAAATTGTTGAATCAGAAATTGAAATCTCAAATGCTTAAGCATTGAGTGGATGCATCCCAGCTTTCTTTAGTGTTTTTTATTTGTAACTTGACTTGTACATCTGCTGATTCGTGATCTTGTGGGTTATAAAGTTTACAACAACTAAGAGTTTGTGTTCCTTCTATTATATAGTTAACCAATGTTAAAATCATATTTGGGAACAAATATTACTCTTGTAAGCTATCAAAACAAATTTTGGTCACCCATTACGAATAGAAATAAAATCCACATATATGGTAGTTCATAATACGTGGGTATTAATCTCTTATTGTGTGAGCCAGAGCACTAAGGGTACACCAAGAATCATGTGCTCAGGCCTCAGTGATTCACTGTCACTGGCAGTTACAAGCATAGTCACACCTGACATTTCAATAGATAAGTTAAGAATTCACACTGTGCCATCCACCTAGTGGTTCCTCGACACTTTGCTTCCTTTGTTAGAGGAAGTAATGAAAGAGAACATAACTACTCTCCATAGTCTTAACAACAATAAAAGGAGAAATAGATCCATTTTTACAAGTTCTGGGAGTAAAAAGGAGTACACCTCTTTCTTTTTGGTATTAAAGTAAATTAAGGTCGGTCAGGGATAAAAGTCCAACATGTTCAATGTGTATAAGAGCTTTTTTAATTGGAAAAAGGCTACCGTCTCATCACTAGCTATTTGCATAACATTCAAATTGTTTTATGAAGGTAATTTTCAGCAAACAAGCACACAATTAGATCATGACGAGCAGAAAGCTTAACAGAAAAGGAATATCATATACCGTGATCGAAAAACATTTCCATAATAGAAATCATTACTCCTGTCATCAGAAATGTCAGCAATCAGGAATGGCAACTGATCAATTTAGGAAGTTATCTTTGTGTAAAATCCATTTCTAACTTGAAACATCTAGAGTTTAAACAGGTTTCATTAATCAGTAGCTGGATTTGTTATTAATCCATTCTACAGCCAGGCATTTTGCATCATTTAAAGAAACAAAAGGTTCTGGATTGACTTAAAAGGCAAACTCATGAGATACACTGTGAATAAAAACACCTAACATAAGCATCAAGAATTTTCTTAACTGTAGATGTCTGCATGACTATAAGGTAAACATCCACCAAGTAAATTAGTAAACAGACAAAGTTCGAAACAATTTCTAGAACATGAACAGCGCATACTTGATGCCTGCAAAGTTACTAATTACCTCGTATGATGCTGAATCTGTCATTCCTTTAATTTACTTAACCAGTACACAGTCCATATGCAGATTTCTGAGCAAGTATCATATTCCAAACACCAAAAACCCTCTTTTCACCTCTTTTCTCTAAACAAAAGAAAACAAATGCATTAGAGAGAGATCACAAATTCATGCTTCACTTTTTCCATTAATCTATATAGTAATTAACATTAGTAATTTAGTAAAAATAAAAGCAGCGCAATCCAGGTAGATCTCAAATTCAAATTTAACCTCAGTAAAACACCATCCAAGCAGTAAAAAAGAGTTCATTTTTTAACTCAAAACCTATTTCAGTCAAACAAAGACACAATTTTCTCCTCCTTTTCATCCATTTCTCATGAAAAACAACTAGCAAATCGAACCTAAAAGGCTAAAAAATCCAAACAGATAGCCATAGCAAATCAACCACCACATCAAACAAAAAACAAAAACTTAATCAGAACAAACACCAGCAAATCAATAATCAGAGCTATTCAAGCAAGCATCCAGAAAAGTTTTCGCCGGAAAACTCACCGGAAACCGATACAGCAGCCTGAGTACAGCAACTTCCTCCGATTCCAGCAACAAAGCAAGGCAAAAGAAGTGTATGAATTGATGAAATCTAGCGTGTTCTAGAAAGATAAGAGGAGAGAATAAAAAACGAAACTGTAGTTTGTTTATCTTTGGGGAAACTTTCTCTCTCTAAAATGGCTGAAATTCCATTTTATGCAATTATTTAAAAAATAAGGTGCCCTGGAGGAGCCGCCACGTGGCAGTGGAGATCAAAACCGAAGCGGCCGAGAAGGAGTGGGTATCAGAATTCGTGGACGAGAGAGCGGGTGCTGATACGATCTCTTTCTCGCACCTGATTGGTCCACGTCACGGTGGGGATGTACACGTGTCAGTTTCCTACTGCTCGTTGGGCCAGCGGTGGGCGGGGACCCGGCCCGCGTTGAATTCGGGTCAGTGGACTGTGGCTCTCGGGGGTGGGGCCCGGTCTCTGCGGCTGTGAAGTGTAGGTCACTCTGCGAACCGTCACGGCGGGTCACTCTAGCGTTATTACCCTTGGTGTTTCTTGAAGGTTCTTGTCACCTTTGGGAATTTATCTTTTCTTTTGTAAAATTTGTTCCTTTTTTAGGGAAAAGTCTTTCTTTACTGATGACTGAACTATTTTTGTCCTCCTTATCGGCTGTAAACCTGTAACACATGCACAGTGTCGCCATTTACCAGTTTAATTCAGACAATTAATAACCAATAATTAAAAAACATTAAATAATTTGCAAAAAAAGTACGGTATTATATTTTTTATTAAAGTATCCATACATTAATAATAATTTAGTTATTTTTGTAATATACAATAATTAAATTTGATGTTATCACACTTTGATTCTGGTTGATGGTACAGGATTTTCCAATACAAGGATATTTCAAAGGTAGTTAAAAGAGTTTACCATTATTTGAAACCAGATTATGTAGATATTGTAGTATAAATTTAAATGGAATCAAGAACTGTTATGTGTAATCTGGATTTTTTCAAATGGATTACAGCAAGAGTATGTGCTCATTACTCAGGTTAGAAACAATATTGATGGTTAATTAAACTGTGAGTGGATTCAGATTTTCAGATTTGAAAAATACTCTAATGAAGGATAACGACTTCATAATACTTATCCAACTTGGCATAAAGCAGATTTCACATCAAAATCAGGTTTCTTAGATTTTATCCATACCATTTCTATATGATTTCCAAAAATCTATATATTAGATTATCCTTTAAGGCAACAGTCTCTCCATCATATCCAAATCATTTCGAACTTGACCTAATGAATGGGTTTAGGACCTTAGATCTTTGAAGAAACATTCGATCTTCGTGTAAAAACGGCCTTCATTCTGATAAAATTGCTTTTACCTTGTTTTGAAGTAGTGATCCATAATAATGCAATGTGAATTAAAGGTGATTTTACAATAAAATACGCCTGAAATAAATATGATAATTAAACACATGATAATTAATTTTGATCACCCACGAGAATTATTCTCGAAAAAATCTCCGTCAAATATTTAGAGAAATAAGGTTTATAGAGGATGGATTAGGCAGGGTGAACAAAGTTAACATGAGCGAAATCATTCCACCAAATTTAGTTTTATTCAGATCAAACATTTCAAGAACTCGAGGTATACATAAAAAAACTCTAATGTAAGTTAAAAATTTCTACTTCCTCCGTCCCACCCCGATCTGCACAAACGGTAAAATTTTGATATTATGAAAGTACATGACATTATAAATCTAACAAGATCAAATTCAAAAAAATTCTAGGTCATTTATCAATTCAATTTTAAGGTCAAAGTTAATTAATTTTAACTTTGTGAATAGTTCATGTGCAGAATGTGCTGATTCAAAGGATAATCTAATTCTTTCTCAATCAAAAAGGATTTTGGTTGAAATAAAATATCATTGTAATATGCTATCAAATTCATTCTTATATAAATTATAAGTACTATTTATAACAAACATAATTAAATGTATTATATATATATATATATATTAAACATTGATATAGTTGACTCAAAAAATCAATCAAAGCCCTTACTAACACATGTGCTAATGCCTAGCCTAATATGTAGAATCAAAGATGATACATTCCATGTTCATCATTTCAGTACTGAAATGGAACACAAAGGGACATTTTTGTTCTATGGTGTAAAGCTGCACAGAATTGCCCTTGTAATGCATAGTACTGATATAAAATGTGACGACAAAAGACATGATTCAGTTATGTATGAACTTAACCAGAGAATTAGATAGCTACAAGTATCTGAGATGACTAAATTTGATGGAGTCGCTTACCCAACATCTACACCACATAATAATTAATCAATAATCAATCACCTGTCTTTTTCATTGTATAGTATGAAGAAAAACTTTTCATACAGGTTAATTTAGTGTTGCAGTTCTGAATTCTGAGGCATGAATTAATGTCATGCAAAACTGTTGTTGTGTGAATTGAAAGTGAAAAGCTACCATCGTTCTCTTTCTAATTTAACTATTTATTTAGGCAGGGTGGTTTAATTTTAACTTTAAAATTAAATTAATAAATAATTTAAAATACTGTTATATATGATCTTGCTATAGATCGATTCACATCATCACGATTTTTGAAAATATTAAATTTTATAATTTGTATTGCACACACTCTCCTCCATAAGACCACTCTATCACAATTGTTTCGAATTGAATTGATAAATGAGTTTTGTAAACCATGTGTAGTAAGATAGAATAACATCTTATTCTGACATATACGGAGGTTCATCTTTTCAGCTTTCTCGACTTAAGGAGCGACAACCAACAATTGCCTTAGCATCATTATGTTGTCTAAAGTATCTGGATTATTTGGAGTATGGATTTTCTGGATTTCGTAGAGCCGATCTCAACCACAATAACTTGACTTTCAACTCACTCAGCTCCAAAAGAAAGAAAAAAAAAAGCCAAAAGATTCACTCAAAGGTACGAATGTGAAAGATGCTCAATTCATTTGTTGTACTCCCTCCGTCCCAGCCGAAACTGCATACTTTTTAGTTAACTTTGTCTGAGCGTGTTTGACCGTAAATTGCAATTAGAATATGTACTATAATAGTATCATATGAGATATGGTTAGATTCACAATGCGCTCTATTTTTTAGCTATAAAATTTTTATACCATAATAATTTATAAAAATAAAGTTATTCACGGTCAAACATGCTCTGAAAAAATTGACCAAAAAGTGTGCAGTTATGGCTGGGACGGTGTGATATATTTTTCTTGGACCGAAGGCTTTACTACAAAATAAGGAAACACAATTTCATGGCTTTTTTTAGAATGTTCATCTCATGAACTTATAAATCTTATATTCGGTAAATATTCTATATCTCATTCATCACTGAATAATAAGCCCCAAGAGTTATTATTATAACTGGAACTTTTAATTTAAATTTAATAATTCATTTTTCTAGTAATAGTTTTAAAAATAATCTAATTTTATAACTTATATTTTCATGTCAACCACCAGATTATCTGGTGATTAGAGGGAGGATATGAGAGTGCTTAATTAGTCTAAACCGACCTGTGACAGGTTTGTAAGAGGGACCAATTCCAGTCTGTTTCGAGGGAATTGGTAGCAAAAAACTGTCAACTAGTTGCCACTTGCCAACTTGAGAGAGTTGAGTATTACTACTACTACTTTCTTGATAAGCTAAATGGATCGTGTTCACATGTTCCTTGAGATATCATGTTATGTTTATGTGCCATTTTTCTTTTCTAAATTCAGCATTCGTTTTTCATACTCCAGTATTAATACTTTTGAATTTCATCCAGCTGGCTTTATTTCTCACGTGCAAATTTACGAGTAATAAAAAGCGATGGAAATAATGTTTCTGACCTTCAAAAAGGTGCATACGACCGTTTTGTTGTTAATTTGATTGCCCCCGTATAAAATTTGCAAATGATATTCCTCTTTTTCTACCGTCTCGTTCCATGTAATAAAATAAGTTGTCTTTATTTAATATTTCATTTTTGATCATTTTACCACCAATTCCTATATTTCACCTTGCAACCAGCTTATCAGCCACCATTGAACCAAAAGCTAATCATCGGCATTCCAAACTTACCACCGACTCAATTCTCACCGTCAACCATCCAAATTTCAACATCAACAACCCCCAAATACACTGTCCACACAAATCTCAACATTGCCGACACTTCTTACTAGCACAGGAAATCATTATTCATTATCTCTAGAAAGAACCACTTCGATACGTTAGCAACAAACTCGATCGGGTATGGAACATCCTCGATCAACCACAAGCATACCATATGGATATGGAATTATGTCGTTCAATTTAAGGATTTCGCAAAAGATGACAAAATGTACGTGTTATTACAAAAGGTCAATGTCACTATTGCGCCAAAAATGAAATAATTATGTACTGGCCCTAAAATTAACTTGTTTAAAAAAAGTTTGTCATACCTAGCCTAATCATGCCTCTACCTCCGCATGTGACACTTTCAAACAAGACTTTCAATTATGTAGCCATTTTAACTTTAACATAAGATAACTTATATTTAAGTTATATAAAACTCTAGATATAGGTTTAAAATTTGTCAACATTGAGCACTAGTGCAGAAAGCTTGATTAAAGGCTTTCAATGGAAGACTGTTCGTTGAAAAATTCAAACAAATGTTGTGCAACAATATTTCCGATATCGGAATCATGTAATTCTAGGAGCTCTATCATTAAACAACTTTTGAAAAAAATTTAGAAAGCGGTCAAATCTGAACCGTTGTCTAAAATTTTTCATAAACGGCGTTTTATAATACCAGCTGTCCAATGTAATAAAAGACGGCGTTTTTTTAGAAACGCTGTCGAAACAAAGTACTTTCCGATAACGGAAGCCCAGTTCCGAGATGGGAAGCAATATTCTAGTAAATAATTTTTGGGTTGCGAAGTTGGAAGTAAAGAAGTTAGCGATTAACCAGAAAAACAAGCATATTTCCGATATCTAGGACCAATTCTAATATATATTTTTAGGTTCCGAATTCGGAAGTACTAATAAGTTCCCGATCCCGGTTAATGTAGTAATCGGAGCTAAATTTTGACTTTTTTAAAGTTTGACCGGCGTAAATATTTTACTGTTTCGACATATTTTACGTAGAATCTCATCATAGTTCCGAGATCGGAACCTTATTCTAGTACATTTTTAGGTTCCGGGATCGGAAGTGAATATAATTTCCCAATCCCTATTAGTTCCGGATTCGGAAATAAATTTTTTTAAAAAATTGAAAATACGTTAACCTAAAATACATGACTATATTTTTTCGAAAACCTAGCAGGAAAGAGATACTCAATTTTAAAGGGCTGAGTTGGAAGACTATGTAAATAAAGGGGCAATACCTATATATTCAGGAACGGGTAATCACTTGTGAATGCCATAAATCTTTTGTATTTGTGAAGAAATAATTGGTGTGGTCGAAGACTCTTGATCCGTCTACAACGAACAGAACAAGGCAACGAACGATACAAGGTTATTAGAGCATCCACAATGGTGCTCCTTAAGTGCACTTTTCTTAATAAGGAACACTCCTTAATTAAGAAGGTCCATTGTGGAGTTTTAAGAACAACTCCTTATTTTGGGAGTGATTACCTCTTTTATTGTGCTTGACTAGCCAATAAAAACATTACTCTTGCCATTGAGTATTTTTTTAATTATAAGTTTAAAAATAAAAAATAAAGAAAAGAAGTGCTTCTTAAGTATTGTTCTATTGTTAGTGTTGGATTTTTCTTTAGTTTTGCTCAAAATTGATTATGTGGCACTTAAGAAGCGCTCTTTATCTTCAAACTATTTTGGATGCTCTTACTTGCTTACGAGATATTGAATACATGAACTATCATATTTTACAAGATTAATTGGGGCTTTTTATGTGAATTCATTGATTGAGTAATTTAATTGATATGATTTAAATATAGGGGGTTGCTCCATGCAGGTCCATTTTTCTCTTGCAGGTCCGTATTTTTACCATAATGCCCCCTGATGGAACCCTATGATTTCAAGCCCATTTTTTGTCTTAACAATATTAGGGGTATTATAGTAAAAATACGGACCTGCAAGAGAAAAATGGACCTGCATGGAGAAATTGCTTAAATATATTGTGATTTACATTGTAGGAGTATGAACTTGGATCGTGTTCGTATTGTTGGATCGAACATTCGAACATCTACTGAATATAGGGAGTTTATCAAATATTTCATTGAAGTTGCTTCTAATCATGCGAGAATGAAGAATATGTCGATGATGCGATGTCTATGTAAGGATTGTAGGAATGATGTGTATCTGGGGGAGCGGGAATTACGCTCACATTTGATTATAAGGGGATTTGAGCCTTCATATACCAAGTGGATATGGCATAGGGAAAACGTAGATGTATGAGATGAAATCAATGATGAATGTCATGAAAATTATTAATAAATAGAATTCATACTAGATATCAGAACTAGGGGTGTAAATGAACTGAACCGTTCGTGAACAACTCGTGAACAACTCGGTCAAAGTTCGTGTTCGAACTCAATTTGACCAGTTCAAAATCGAACTCGAGCTCGTTAGTTAATAAATGAGTTCGAACTCGAGATCATAACTCGATAGTCTCGTTGAACAGCTCGAGAATAATTTATAGGTACTATATTTAGAATTTATAAAAATAATTTACATGTCTTAAAGAAGGTAATTATATGTTTATTAATTTTGGTTCTTTTCATTTATTTATTTTAGTCTTTTTTATATAAAAAAACTAAGAGAATACATTTTGAATAAGAAATGGATAAGATATGATGTTATGAAGATTGAAAAAAGAAGTAAAGTAAATCTTGAGAGAAAAAAAAAGAGAAAAAGGGAAGGGATGAAAGTTTGAATCCCACATCGGTGGCAAGAGAAAGGGAGAAATCTTCTCTAAGTTATAAATTGATCTCATTTCCTAACCATTCTTAGTCCAACTTGCTTTGGTGGATTTCCATGTGCAAAGCCATATTTAAATGTTTTGGCTTGAATTGGGCTTCTAAACATTAATAACAAATAGAATTCATACTCGACATTGTAACATTAAATATATCGAAATAGTCATAGAATCCGGTCGATTGCGGTCAATATTAGTGTGAAATAGAATTGAATTTGCGGTGTCGGAAACTTTAAAACTAACTAGAATTCATACTAGATACCGTAACGTATATTAAATCGAAACGCTTATAGAATCTGGAAAACGGTGAAAAACAACCAACAAGTAGAATTGGATTTCCTAATTTGGAATAATACTCATTAACCAGAATGGAACCTAGAATACGTAAACTATGCATAATCGAATATGGACTCGTATTCATAAACCTAATGGCCGGATAATTTTATTCCGGCGACAAATCAACGGAAAATACTAACTTCCGAACACGGAACTAATGTAGAGTAAATCCCAGAATCTTAAGTTCCGCCACCGGAAATAAATGGAAAGCGGTTGGAAAATAAACAATGGATAACGTTTGAAAAAGTCTTTGATTATCTCATTGGACGTCTCCTAATTAAACGCTGTCTAAAGAAATACAATGGACGGCTCAGCCACCTACGGCTCCTCCAAAATGCCTTCTATCGCTCAAATAAAAGCCGTTAATCCTATGCTCTCCCACTAGTGGAGATTTCACAACATAATGTTTCATAATCTTCTTTGTTACTTATTGTGATTAAAAAATGTACACATGCATGTTCATTGAAGGCCATTGAAAAACAAGACCACAAACTTAAATAGAGCAAAGTATGATACAACTGTACACGTTATAAGCACAGTAACATTAACACAATGAATATATACTTAAAGTGTCAGATTAATATTCCATCAAGATTTGATATTATTGACTAAATCGACGAGACAAATATATAATTAGTTTTTGCTGATGCATGGTTTATTAGCTGTATACAACACTCAAAAAAGTAGACTCATTGCATGGCAAAACAATACCATTCTGGTTCTGAAATCCATACATCTCTGCAGACTCTCGCAGCAGATGCTGGAACGAACGTCTCTTCAAACAGGAAATGGACACGACAAACCTCTTCATCTCCTGACCAACGTAGACCACGAAATGCCCCCTCGGAGTCTTCTGACACGATTTCGCGGCATTCCTCGACATTTTCCCAGAACTCTGTTTTTGAGCTGGTGAAGGTTTGATCTGATGGCTGCGTCTTATATATAGTCACAGTAGAGTGATTGGAGTTGAGATTGTTGACAACGTGGGAGATCGAGAGATCATTTAAGGGACTGTTTGGCGGATTTTGACCCTTTTGTTTGTGGCATGGAGGAAGCTGATCCCATGCACATGGCAGCAATAAATATTCTGCACTCTCTTCATCATCGAGGCTGATTTATGTTCTGCCGACCTTGTTGAAATGTGTGGATCACATGTTAAATCGATCAGTGCTTCGAAATCTAGGTTCGATCTTCTTCTGTCGACTCTGATGATTACAAGGATGGATCAATATGTTATGACAGGACTAGACATGGATTGTACGAATGGAGCACATTTTTTAGTGAACTTGCTCAACAGTGTACTATTTTGGCCATTTCTTCCTTCGCATGCAAACAATAATGCATTTTTATTTACACTGATCTTTTTAACTTAACTACACTTATATTTATATTTACAGTAATTTATATGTCCGATCATCTGTGGAATAAGGACTGGTGGACTTGCATTTATGTTTAGGTTGGTGGTCAGTGTCCATGGGCAGTCTCATATGGCTGCTGTGTTGATGATTCATAATTGTGTGAAAATAAGTCGGCTATTACAACGTAATCATGTCTCTAAAGCTCGATTTCTCTCCCTGTCACATAGATCATGTCTAATAATTTACCCTATTTTCTCATCTTTCATTTCAACTGATTACTTTCATTCCATCTAAATTTACATAAAAACTACTTTCACTATGAAATACTAGTGGAAAACGGTCCATTAAAGGGACAGGACAAAAGGCGATAACGCTTGCCTGCATCGCCCCATCCACCCGACACCAACGGTCTATTAAAGGCATTATTATAGATGGTGGTTGCTCAAAAACTATTGTTTGAACATCATTTCAAGATTGAAAATGAATTTCGTTCATTTCAATAATGGTTTTTCATTAGCAACAATGGCATGATAACTTTAATTTGTTGATTAATTATGATTTTTTTTTTATATTTTAGATGAAATGGCCCTTTCACTCCTTTGACTAAAACGGTTGTTGAATTGATGGTGATGAGGTTTGGGCGCTAACGATGATGAAGTGCAAGTTAGTGTTGAGTTTTGGGTCATTGGCGTTAATCTCTGGATTGTCGACATTGATATAGTAAGTATAAATTGGACACACTTTTAACTTCTAAAACAGAGAGAGCCAAGTACAAATGAAAAATGAGACTGTATAACAGGCCTTGTATACTGAACAACAAATAATACATATTCATAAGTCCATTTCCAAGTTATTGAAACCATTATATTCAGGCTGAAGTTGGGAAAGGACGTATCAAAACTGGCCCGACCGTATATCCGGTCGGAAAACATGCCGATATAAACCGGCACAACTCAGGCAGGGGCAAACAACTGAAAGGTCGCGCTTTTGATTGGCTAATTTGTGGAAGCTGATGTTCCAACATCAAGCGGACAGATACCAGCAGGGTTTAGAATGCGGAATGCGCAAGGTTCATTTATGGTAACTTCCTGTTATGGAATATTACTGCGCGTCGTATTTGTTGCATGAATACAGTCCGATGGAATATTCTCAGCTCAGGATTTCGGATAGATATCGCAAAGGATTTGAACTGTGATCGGATAAGTATGCTTTGCGTGATTCAAGGAGTTTGAGATATCCAGGAGTCTTCTTCCAAGCTGTTAACGAACTGAATGAGAGTCATCGTGGAAGAAGAATTCCTCAGCCGTGGAAACTGTTGAAGGACACGGCACAGGTCTATAAATGGGACAGCAGCTGCAACGCCAAGACCACCGACTTTACAGAACAACAATTCTGCATTCAGAATTGTCCATAGCGGCGATAGGCAGCAAGGTCCATTAAAACTTCATGATACCTACTCTGGGACATGATGTTTAGTGTAGTAACCCAGCCATAAAATCTCGGGAGAGGTGATTGAGCATTCAACTGATAGTATAGCTAGTCAGGCCAATTGGCAGCAAGGGAGTTGCAAATCCACACTTAGAGTAGTAAAGATAAGTATTCTGTAATCTGTATCTTTGACTTACTAGTGGATGGTTACTACACTGGGCAAGGCCCCGCAGACGTAGATGCGTTGCATCGAACTGCGTAATCAATTGCTTGTGTCATTTACTTTCTGCAATTTACTTTATTTCATGTTGGAACATCATGATAGGCAGAACTAGTTAAATAAGCAATTGTTTGAGTTAACGTAGATAGAATTTCAATTGGTATCAGAGCTGAGTCACCTTTTGTTTATCCTCTTGCGAGGTTGGTGAGATCAGAACTATCTACGATGTCAGGAAGTGAAGGCGGATCTGTGACGAGGCCTCCCATGTTACATGCTGACAATTATAATCTATGGAAGACAAAGATGATGATTTTCATTTCTCAGTTGGATGATGAAGCTTGGAGCTCTATTGAGACAGCCTGGTCAGCCCCCACTGCAATAGTTGATGGAGCAACTGTGCCAAAACCTCAGCCCTGGACTGATGCAGAGAAACTCTCTAAGAAGTTGAATAACCGAGTATTAAACGCCTTGTTTACCGGGGTTGATGATGAACAGTTTAGAATCATTCATGGCTGTACTACAGCTAAGGCAGCTTGGGATGCTTTGGAGGCACACCATGAAGGGAACAATCCAATCCGGATGAGAAGGTTGGGTATGATCAGGACTGAATTTGAGAATCTGAGGATGGGTGAAGATGAATCAGTGAATGACTTCAGTGTAAGGATAAGAGAGCTTACGCACAAAGCTTTTCAGTTTGGGAAAAAATTCAGTGATAAGAAGCTTGTGGATAAAATGCTGAGGTCACTTTCTCACAAATTCGATAGCAAGATCTTTGCTATGCATCCGAATATTAACTGGACTACGGTCACCTTTGATGAGATTGTGGGAGAGCTTAGAGCGGCTGAAATGCACCTAAATGATGGAGTAGAGCTTCCTAGGAGAAACCTGGCCTTTGCAAGTTCAATTATAAACCCTCAGAAAGCAAATCATGTAGGAACATCAGTTGAGAAGTTCAGTGAGACTGACGATCTGGAATTAGAGGGAATGGATCAACAGCATGTGGCACTAATGTCAAGGAATTTTGAAAAACTTCTGAAACGAAGTAATGAGAAAAGAAGCTTTTACAATAAACCTTACCAAGCTAAAGTGAGGGAGGAGGTCACTCGAGCACCCGAAGGTTCGAAACATGCTGGAAAGCTGCAGTGCAGGGAATGTGATGGATATGGGCACATAAGGGCTAACTGTGCAAATCTTAAAACTACTGTGGCAAAGGCCTATAATGCTACATGGAGTGATGAAGAAGAAGAAGAAGCCCAGAAAAGTGAGAATCAGTTTGTCTCATTCGGTGCTAGAATTGAGGAAATTGAAGAAACACTTGTGCTAGAAGAAAACCCTGTTCCATGTTCCGACATCGTAATCATAGAGGACATAAGTGAAGATGTGACAATCAATCGTTCGGCTCCATCTGATGTGAGGACTATCAGGAACAAGGTTGAGGACTTAATCCGTGGTGCTATTATTGATGAAGAAACCATTGAGGATCTAAATTTACAGCTGAAAGCTATGACTAAGAGAGCTGTTGATGCCGAAACCCTAAACGATACACTCAAGCAGAAGTGGACTGACATGTCAACTAGGGCAAAAAATGCAGAAATATCAGATGAGATCACCAGTAGAAAACTGGAAGCAGTGACCAAGAGGGCTGAATCAGCTGAAGCCACTATCCAGAAGCTGAACAAAGGTACTGCACAGTTAAATGACCTTCTTGCTATGGGAAAGAATGCAGGAGACAGATTTGGCTTAGGCTTTGAGCAAAAGGTCAAGCAACCTATGATGACTAAGGACTCACTGGCCCAAAGAAGTGATAAGAAAATATCTTTTGTACCTAAAGGGACAGTTGTGCAGGAACCAGTACCTGATCAACCTGGAGGATGGAAGGAAACCAGAAAAGCTCCTCCAAAGTGCTGCGAATATTGTATGATGCAGGGACACTGCGACTACCAGTGCAGAAGGTTACTTCGTGATATTATGTTTGGAAAGCAGTTCTCGTCATGTCCCAACATGGAACCAACTATGCAAACCAAGTTGACTAAAAAGGCATGGGTCCCGAAATCTGCAACTAACTGCTTTGTTGTTCATACCTGTCTTAGTGCATATTCCAGAGATACCTGGTATTTTGACTCTGGATGTTCAAGACACATGACTGGATCTCGCAAGTTCTTGTCAAACGTAAGTCCATTTCATGGGATGGTGAAGTTCGGTGATGGGAAGGTCAGCAAAGTGATTGGCAAAGGTGAACTGCAGATCAAGGATCTACCCACCTTTCACAATGTCTTACTTGTGGAGGATTTGACAGCGAATCTGATCAGCATTAGTCATTTGTGTGATAGCAAGTTGACTGTGCATTTTGATGAAGCGAAGTGTACCGTTCGAAGTGGATCTGAGGAAGTGTTCACTGGAGGAAGATCATCAGATAACTGCTATGTTCTTGATCAAGATATCACATGCCTTATGTCCAAAACTGATCAGTCTGATCTATGGCACCGGCGTCTTGGTCATGCAAATCTGAAAACCCTGTCGAAAGTCTCTAGGAGTCAGGCTGTACGAGGAATGCCAGAAGTATCTTATCAAAAGGAGATTACATGCACTCCATGTCAGGAAGGGAAACAGATCAGAAAGTCACACTCAGCCATACTTGATGTTACAACATCACAGAACCTTGAACTCCTCCATATCGATCTAATGGGTCCAGTGACTAACTATAATCCTACTGGGAAGAAGTATATCTTTGTCATAGTAGATGACTTCTCTAGATTCATGTGGGTAGAGTTTCTATCTGACAAGTCTGAAGCAGCTGGAGTATTTGCTACATTGGTTACCAGACTCAACACAGAAAAGTTCAGCGTTCATCAGAAAGTTGTTAGAGTTCGTAGTGATCACGGAGGGGAATTCGAGAACTCTAAGGTCCAACACTACTGTGATGCGGTTGGAATCAAGCATGAATTTTCTTCGCCAATTACACCTCAGCATAATGGTATAGTTGAGAGAAAGAACCGCACCCTTCAGAATATGGCTCGGGCAATGTTGTGTGAATACGATACTCCGAAACGGTGGTGGCTTGAGGCTGTAAATACTGCTTGTTACACTATCAATCGGGTATATCTGAGACCATTCTCAACCAAAACAGCATATGAAATCTGGAAGGGAAGAAAACCAAATGTCTCTTATTTCCATGTCTTTGGGGCGGAGTGCTACATACTTCGGGACAGGGAATGTTTGGGAAAGTTTGACAAACGATCTGATGTAGGAGTATTTCTGGGGTACTCATTGAACAGTCGTGCTTACCGTGTGTTTAACAGGCGTACAGGAGTGGTTATGGAATCAATTAATGTAGTGGTCAGGGATACCTCACCCATCACTGATTTAGAAGAAACCGAACCTCTAGTTCAGAGACCCTCTTTGCCAAGTTCTAGCCTTGATTCAGACACTAATGTATCATCTATTCAGACTACCCCTCAATCTCAGGATACTGTCTGTAATTCACCACTAGATGTTCCAACATCATCCATTCCGACTACCCCGATTGGAAAGATTCACAATACTCGGAATCAAACTCAGTTGGACTATGCTCAGCTAAACAAAGGGATACATGTTGCTCGTTCTCATATGGCCCAATGTTTTATCTCCATGGTAGAACCAAAGAATCACAAGGAGGCAGTTCTGGATGAATATTGGATTGCGGCTATGCAGGAAGAATTGGCACAGTTTGAGCGAAATGATGTATGGGATCTTGTTCCTCGACCCCCAGGCATCAATGTAATTGGGACTAAGTGGATTTTTAAGAATAAATCAGATGCTGAAGGGAATGTTACTCGAAACAAAGCCAGACTGGTTGCTCAAGGCTATACTCAGGTAGAAGGGATCGACTTTGATGAGACCTTTGCTCCGGTTGCTCGACTGGAATCTGTCCGCATCTTGTTAGCTATGTCTTGTGTGTTACACTTCACCTTGCATTAGATGGATGTCAAAAGTGCATTTCTAAATGGCGTGGTAAACGAGGAAGTATATGTTGAACAACCCAAGGGTTTCGAAGATCCGTACCTACCTAATCATGTTTTCAAACTCAAAAAGGCACTTTATGGGTTGAAACAAGCACCGAGAGCATGGTATGAACGACTCACACAATTCTTAATCAAGAAGGGTTTTCGTCGAGGGGGAGTAGATCGGACTCTGTTCATGTTCCAACATGGAGAGGATATTCTGCTGGCGGACTCTGTTCATGTTCCAACATGGAGAGGATATTCTGCTGGCTCAAATATATGTTGATGACATAGTTTTTGGGGCTACGTCAAAAGGTATGGTTGATGAGTTTGTTAAAATTATGACTGCAGAATTCGAGATGAGTATGGTAGGAGAATTGTCGTATTTCTTGGGTTTACAAGTCAAACAGATGAAAGATGGACTATTCATAAATCAGACGAAGTATGCACTTAATCTGATCAAGAGATTTGGAATGTCTGATGCAAAGCCTATTCGTACTCCCATGTCAACCACAGAGAAACTAACCAGAGATGAGAAGGGAAAATCTGTGGATATGAAACTCTATCGAAGCATGATAGGAAGCTTGCTGTACTTAACTGCCAGTAGACCAGACATATGTGTAAGTGTTGGTCTGTGTGCTCGATTTCAGGCTGATCCAAAAGAATCTCATCTTGTTGCGGTTAAAAGGATTATCAGATACATACAAGGTACAACTGACTTTGGCATATGGTATTCAAAAGGCTCAGATTCTACCATTCTTGGATTCAGTGATTCCGACTGGGCAGGGAACGCAGATGATAGAAAGAGTACAACTGGTGGCTGCTTTTACATAGGTCAGAATCTGGTTTCATGGTACAGTAAGAAGCAAAACTCGATTTCACTATCTACTGCTGAGGCAGAATATCTTGCGGCTGGAAGTTGCTGTGCTCAACTGTTATGGATGAAACAAATGTTGAAGGACTATGGTATTGAAGGAGAGATTCTGAAAATACTATGTGACAACAAGAGCGCAATCGATATCTCGAAAAATCCTGTCCAACATAACAGGACCAAGCACATTGATATACGGCATCACTTCATAAGGGACCTTGTTGAAAAGAAGGAAGTGGTTCTGGAACATGTTTCCACTGAAGAACAGCTGGCTGACATATTCACTAAACCTCTTGATGCTGTGACTTTCGAGTATCTAAGACAACACCTAGGTGTGTGTCGAGTATAAGGTAATCCTCAAAACCTTACTCAAACTGTATAGTTGTTATTTGTTTACAGTTTAGTTGTTTTCATTTCCTATGAAAAACAAAAAAAAATTAGGAGTAGTTGACTGTGTGATGTTCCAATCTGGAGCACACTTGATGATGGTTTTTGACCATATGGATGGAGTGAATTGATGTTCCAACATGAGGATGACGTTTAGAATTCTCTACTACGGTGGGGTCCAGCTGGATACATATGTGGACTCTCTGTTGGGCCGAAAATGGCATATTTTTGAATTTTCGGGAAAAGGAATCCTCCGTATTGGTTTTCCCTATTCGCGCGTGAGAAGTCCTTGCACATTCCAACACCACAACAACTGAAACATTCCATTCATCTTCCTTTCTCTCTCTCACTGCATTCATCTCCGAAATCAGAGACAGATAGCTCTTCCGCTGCCAAAGTAGAGAAAGGTTGGATTTTTGTTAAAGCTGCATGTCCGAGGTGCTCTCCGGTCACGACATCACAGGTATTCCGATCAAACTTGCCGGATATTTCAGAAGCTTTTTGATTCTTGATTCAGTTGAGTTATCCGCTGTTAGGAGACTGTGGTTGTAGTTTGTGGCTGTTAGTTCAGTTTTGAATCTGTTAGAGATATGGGTAGAAAGGTTAAGGGAGGCAAGGGCAAGGCTAAGAATACACCGGAAAAAACCCCGATCAAAAACCCTGAAATCCCTAGCTCCGATCAAGATCCGACAAACCTATCCCCTTCAAAACCCATTGATAATGATATTCAACCTGAAAACCCTGAACGTTTGAAAACCCCGATTCCCGCGAACTCTAAAACCCTTGAAAATGGTGAGAAACCCATGGATGAGGCTAAATCGGGTCAGGGTAATGCTGGACCAACTGGGCTTGTGACGTCTGGATGTATGACATTGGAGGAGCATGAGAAGCAGGTCAGGAAGAGACTGCAGGAAAGCATTAAGAAAGCTGAGGAGGGCCTCCAAGTGTACAAGTCCTTAGGAAAAGGAGGAAGGAGAGGCAAGGGTAAATTTAGTGTTCCAACATCAGAGAATCCGATTCAACCACCCACTGAACCTAAAGTTCCTCCTGTTGAGCCTACCTCCACTGGTCAGAAGGATCCTGTTGGAAACACTGTTGAGCAGAGCTCCAATGTTCAGAAGCAACCTACTGAGAACCCAGCCTTGCCTGAACCTAATCCAGCTAAGGAGGCTCCAATTTTTCAGAAAGATGATCAGATTGACCCCCTGATGCACCAAGCTCCTCCTCAGCAAGACCTTACAGGTGCACCTTCAAGAAATGATGCTGAGAATGATGATGATGATGACAATCCATTATCTATGCTGTTTAATGTTGGTTTAGCTTCAAAGAACAGGAAGCTGGACAAACCTGGAGCAAAGAAGGCTGGTGCTAAGAAGAGACTTAGGGAGCCCATTGCTGATGAAACCAGGGACAAGGAACCTGAACCTCAGCCCCAGCGCAAGGCTAGAAAAACCTCTGCTCCTGCTAAGAGGACTCAACCTTCTAGACATGCTAAGAAACCAACTGAGACAGTTGATGAGCCTGTGGAGCAGTCAGATGGTGAGAACTTTGCTGAGGAAATGATGTTGGATCATGCCATTTCTAAGAAATTCTACTCTGAAGAAGCCAGGCAGAAGCATGTGATAGTCTCAGGCAGAAGGCTGATGGTGGAGGAAGTCTTCAATCTGACCAAGTGTGCTGAGATAGGACTGACTGAGTACTTGGAGCTGATGAACTTGGTGCAGGCTGCCACAGGATTTACTGAGTATGAACCTAATGTGGTTAAGGAGTTCTACAGCAATCTCCTACCTGAGAACAAGGACCATACCTCACCTTGGTTTGAAAAGGTATATGTCAGAGGCAAGATCATCCCTTTCTCCCCTTCCTTGATCACAGAATTCTTGGGGATGTCTTCTGATTATGCTGGAGAGTATGAGTTTCCAGGTGAATATGGAATCACCATGGAAAATTTGGGTGTGGAGCTCACAGGTGGAATTATCCCTGTGTGGCCAGCTTCTAATGTGCTTGCCTCCAGATTGACTCTGAGGTATTATCTGCTGTTCAGGATTCTTACAGGTTGCTGGATGCAGACTTCTAATACCACCATTGTGACCAAGACACAGGCCTTCTATCTCTATGGTATTGGAACGGAGATTGAGGTGAATCTGGGGAGGCTGATTTATAACAGGATCCATGCTGCTGCTTCTACTGCTAGGATTAATGAGTATATGCCTCATCCATGTCTGATCTTTGCTCTGTTAAAGGAAGCTGGTGTTGATGTTCCAACATCAGACAATTGTGTCCAGGTCAAGCTGATGGGTCCTAATTCGGTCACTCTGAAGCGTGATGTTCTTGATCTACCCTGGTCTAGAGAGGACCATGCAGACATGTCTGAGTCAGTCAAGAGGGAGATTCAGCTGCGGGGTATTCAGACTCAGCTTGACTTTCATCAGAGGCAGGTGGAGTACCACTCAGAGAAGGTGGTTAAGCTGGAGGCAGACCTGAAGAAGTTCAAGGAAGAGACTACTGTGGATGATTCAGACAAAAGTCCAGTCTTCTGAGTGTTGCTTATGGAAGCCCCTGGGTGGATTTTGTGGTGCCTTTGGCATATTTTGGCCCCAGGGGGAGATTATTGGATGTCTTGGATATTTTTTATTTTGGATATTTTTTATTATTTCTGAATTATCGTTGGATGACTGTATTCCATAACCCAAGTTATTTTTGCTGGTAGTTGATGGCTGATTATCTGTCTAGTTGCATTCTTGAACTCAGGGGGAGTTATATTTTGAACTAGATTGAGTCTGATATTCAGGGGGAGTTCTTATAAGAATCTATCTTCATGCCTGAGTACTATATCAGTTCAGTTTTGCCATCCAATACTTTTTGGGTCCACAAATTGCCAAAGGGGGAGATTGAAAGGTCGCGCTTTTGATTGGCTAATTTGTGGAAGCTGATGTTCCAACATCAAGCGGACAGATACCAGCAGGGTTTAGAATGCGGAATGCGCAAGGTTCATTTATGGTAACTTCCTGTTATGGAATATTACTGCGCGTCGTATTTGTTGCATGAATACAGTCCGATGGAATATTCTCAGCTCAGGATTTCGGATAGATATCGCAAAGGATTTGAACTGTGATCGGATAAGTATGCTTTGCGTGATTCAAGGAGTTTGAGATATCCAGGAGTCTTCTTCCAAGCTGTTAACGAACTGAATGAGAGTCATCGTGGAAGAAGAATTCCTCAGCCGTGGAAACTGTTGAAGGACACGGCACAGGTCTATAAATGGGACAGCAGCTGCAACGCCAAGACCACCGACTTTACAGAACAACAATTCTGCATTCAGAATTGTCCATAGCGGCGATAGGCAGCAAGGTCCATTAAAACTTCATGATACCTACTCTGGGACATGATGTTTAGTGTAGTAACCCAGCCATAAAATCTCGGGAGAGGTGATTGAGCATTCAACTGATAGTATAGCTAGTCAGGCCAATTGGCAGCAAGGGAGTTGCAAATCCACACTTAGAGTAGTAAAGATAAGTATTCTGTAATCTGTATCTTTGACTTACTAGTGGATGGTTACTACACTGGGCAAGGCCCCGCAGACGTAGATGCGTTGCATCGAACTGCGTAATCAATTGCTTGTGTCATTTACTTTCTGCAATTTACTTTATTTCATGTTGGAACATCATGATAGGCAGAACTAGTTAAATAAGCAATTGTTTGAGTTAACGTAGATAGAATTTCAACAACAACATCATTCTTACAACTACAAATGGCCAAAGATGCATATCACTTCTTCAAGAGTTTATGAGAGAAAATCCTCTTCGAATAAGGACTGTTGCGCGACATTGCCTTGTGAGACTCGATTGCATGAACAAGAACATTGTGAAGAGATCCCTAATCAAGTTTGAAATGAGAGGTCAGATGAAAACAAACACAGAATACATTTTTATCAGTTCTGCCACAGAAATGTTACTTACCTCACAAACCTTGAGGGCTGTTTGGACAACATAGTTTGCATGAGGATCTTGGAGCAAATGCTCGAACTGATTCGAAGCAACCAGTTCGTGGATTATGTTTGACCGGACATCGTTGTAACATGTCGTCAGGCATTTTTCAACCACATGGCTGCTGAACTTCTGAGTAGAGAGATGGACATAGTTTCCCTGGAACTCAGAAACCAGCTTGTTTGTTGCAGATGCCAATTTCAGCTCCAATATGAATTGAACAACGTAATTCCTGTCACCAACACAACACAACACAACACAAACATAACATGAAATTGAAAATCGTGTTATGTCTTGATTCAGCATTATACAAACGACAAGTTTACCCGTATGCATCTTGAGCTAGTTGGAGGGCGTTGGCAGCAATTTCCGCTATCAGCCTGTCCCGATGCTCTCCATCAGAATGAGTGATGCATCTTTGCAAAACACAGCAGCCGTGCTGATGAGTTGCGATGTCAACACAGTACTTTGCAGCAGCATGGAAAATGAACTGCAAAATGTGGTTAGCATCAAAGCATAGCAAATTCTGCATGATTGGAAAGAAGATATGAAAAAACTACCTTACTATCTTCATTGCTAAGACATTGAAGGCATCTTTGAACAACATGGTTGCCATTTAGGTCCTTGATGAGAGCAATAAAACCAGGTTCAAGAGCTTTAATAACCAGAGAAATTTGCTGCCTAGACTTGAGTGTCTCGATTAGTTTCTGCACCACGCGAGTGCTGAGACAAAAACAGTTCTTACATCAGTATCGAAAACACGAAAAACACAAAACAAGGCGTGGAATTTACCCGTGAGTGTTTAAGGAAATCCTGATGAGCTCTCCTGGCTTTGCAGTGACCCTGAACAGAATCTGCATTCTCTGATCTTCGTTGCACACTTCCAATAGCTTCTGCATAAGGTAGTTCCCAAAAGGGTTCATCATAAGCTCAACCACATGAGCAATAACCTCATTGAATATGGTTCGAACATCTCTAGCTGTTCCTTCATCGAACATTCGCTGCAAGAATCGACAGCCGTGCTGATCCTTGGCCAAGCAGTAGATGTATCCTCGCGCATCAGCTAGCGAGTTACACTTTGGCGGCAGAGAGAATGAACTACGCAATCTGGCACCATGATCGCTTTCTCCATCGAAAAATGACTGCTTTTCTTGATGAGCATTCACATGATCTGCCACATATGAGAAGTTCTTGTGGCTGTGTTGCCTAATCAAGCTTTCTTCTGCTGAAAGAGGATGGAGATTTCTCTGAGCTAACTTTACATGTGAAGGAAGCATCATTCTACATGCATTTGCTATATGTTGGTGATAATGCACCACATTCTCCACACCATAATCGCCATTTTTCGCGTGGATCGCCTCGGCCAGAGAAACCGGCCTAGCGATGCTAGAAACCGGAAATGCCATGTACTGATGCTGCCTCCTGGCATAGAAAAACTGAGGGTTTACAGCATTCCCCAATCCATAATCAGGACCAAAATCAGATGGATTTTGTGATGACTGATCAAAATCCAAGCCACAAAACTGAGGCTGCTGATCAGTAATGTACATTCCACTCAAATCTTGAGACAATCCGAATTCATCAATGGCATCCTTGTTCCTGAATGAATCCATCCATGCAGGAACATGTGGCTTGAGCTCCTCGATGGGCGGCGTTGTGGGAGATCCATGATCAGACAAGGAATGGCCATTGCTAGAGAGCAAGCTGGATGATGAGCCATCAGATTGCAGAGAAAAACCGCTAACCGGCGAATTATGACTCAATGTACCACCGCTGCTGTCACTGTACATACCCAAACAGCCATTATTCATGACACAATACCTTTCTTGATCATGATGATCATTACCACTACCTTGTTTCAGGCTGAGGTTGAATGATATCGCGCGAGGAATCTCCCCTAACAACGAATCAATCTCATCATCATCTTTCATCTTTTTCTGGCCTCTTCTGTACTCCTCAATCAAAGAAGCTAAAACAACAACAACAGAAGCAATCAAGAATCAGGAAACAAAACCCCACATCAACAGAAAACAAATAAAAACACCAAGGAATTCCTGGAAGAGAGATTACCAGTTTCGATCATCGGGGTGGAGTGGAGCAAAAGGAAAGTGTGATCAGTGAGGGAGATTTATTGAAATGGCATTTCTTGAGTTTGAATCAGTTTACTCTGTGTGTGTGTGTGTTTTGGGGGGGTTTCTTTTTAGATGAGTTGGTGAAGCATGCAAAGAAGAGTGGAGAGTTTGGATAGAGTAACACGTAGAGTGAGTTAGAGAGAATTACACGCAGTTGAGGTTCTGGTACATTTCTCACGCCATTAAAGGAACAGACTCTTTCACTCACAAAACACACTAGTCTAATGTGTGTATCATATGACAGTATGAGTATATTTAGGAGCAACACTTGATTGTTTCAAAAGCTAACCACGCTACATTTTATTCATTGCAATGCTCATGCCACATATTTAATTAATTTGTGGTCTTACTAGAACACAATAGATCTAGCTATGATAATACGCATGACTCGCACAAATAATACAGTATTTGGTTGAAAATAATAGAATGGAATGATATTTTCAGAAATTTTGAAAAAAAAAAAAAATTACTCTTAAGCAAAAACTAATTACTAAAAGAGACAAAATCATCTAAAAGAGTTGGAGCAATCATATAAGTAGCTTTCCTTGAAGAAATAAACTACAAGGTGTTTGAGTTTGAGTTTGACCCATCATTGCAAAATTTCACATGCCCTGATTGCACTGTCTAAGCATATGAACAGGATGTAGTACTAAACAAGAGTTAAGATTGTCCATCTTCGATTCCTAGCCAACAATTACCAAAATGAGGATGCAGAGATGCATTTGTACAGTCAGACAATAGGAGAGAGCCTCAAATAGGTCCAAGGAAATCGCCGTCCAAACCCACAACTGCTTGCTGGTCTCCCTCCTCGATGAACTGCTCACCAACCACCCTAAAGCGCACTGCCGTGTCCCTCTCGATCTTTGATGATTTGCTGATGAAGACTGGGTTTTCGCCAGCAAGATACTCGTAATCAGGCATCTTCTGACTTGAGAGGTAGATCCTTTCCAAAGGTCCAGTTTTGAGGAAAACTCCGTGCTTCAGGATCTTGTGGACCACGCCTTCTAGAACCTCTCCCTTGAACAGCTTGAAAGAGAGGCAGCTGAACGTGACAGGGAAGAGGACATCTCCCGTGCGATCTCTGACCTTTCCTTCCCCAATCTTGTTCAGATTTGTCACAGCAAGATGATGGCCAAGTTCTCTTGTGCACTTTTTTGCAGCAAAGTCATCCATGAGGCGGACGATGATGGACTTCTGGAGAGCCAAACCATTGATATCAAGCTCCTCTGGTTTGATAACGACATTCCACGTGAGCTCCGACTTGAGAAACATTGTCACTAACCAGCTAAACAAATCAAACAGCACATAAAACAGTTAGTTTCCACGGAACAGATTCACAAGCAAACACGGGAGTACTAAGGCATATAACCAGTGAGCAACTATGAGTAGACATCAACAACTCCTGCCACGGTCAAGAGTTCAGGGAATCGAATAAAAGATTTGGACTCTCTATAACATAGCCAGAACAACAATAAATAACGACGGAGCAGCATATAAAACAGTTAGCTTCCAGTCCACGGAACAGTTTCACAAGCAACACAGGAGTAGTAAGGATCAAAGCTCCCCATAAATAGACATCAGCAACTCCTACCATACTCAAGAGTTCAGGGGATCGATACAAATATTTGGGATCTCTATACCATAGCCAGAACAACAATAAATAGTGAATTCACATTATACATGTTGCTTCAACAAGGGATATTGACAAACTTGAGCGCACCACACGGTTCCAACAACCATTTTCTTACACAAGCATTTACTCTGGTCACAAGGCAATAAGGTAATTCATCATCAAATAAAGCTAAAGCCGAACATGTATCGAATCAAAGTATTCCAGCTACTAATCCATTCAACATACAATCATCGAATAACCTTCAAATGTATTCATCGTCCCATTTCCTATAGAACCACTCAAAGCCCCAATTTTTATGATATTCAACAACAAGTTCAGCATAATTATGCATTGCTGACATCTAGGTCGGTGATATTAGGTGTCATTGAAAAAATAGGTTTTCTATAATCTAACACATTCACAGCAAAGTTCGTGTAGTAAAATCGTTTGAGCGAACTAGGGTTCATACCAGAAAAGAAATCAAAATTTCAATTTCTAGAGAAATGGAAATTTTCCCATTAGAACCTTGAATCCTCTCCCCCATCAAACCCATTAGAAGCAACAGAACAGGGAATTACAGAAGAACATACCTGGAGAAGAAGAAGAAGAAGAAGAAGACGACGACGAGAAGCTGAGCCGGAGGGAGTGAGAAGTGTGTTTTTTTAAGAAATCCCACGCAAATTGCGTTTGTTGTGTACTGTGCTACTCCACCGTCCTTCAGAGTTCAGAAAGGGAAAAGAGAAAAAAAAATGATTACAAATAGTCAATTTTTAAAAAAATTATTAATTAAGACCACCCAAGGTGGGGGTGATTGATTTATTTGGCTCCCCGGACCATAATATGCTCAAAACCTTTGTCTGGTAGTTACAATGAGTTCAAGAAAATCCCAACTGATAGGATGAAAAAACTTGAAGTCCCTTGAGCATATTGTCAAAGATTTCCAATCGATATCTACTCAGCTGATCCAGATTAGCGCACAACAAGCATACCACTTGCCGAACACAAGTTTGCCTCAGCGAGGATAACATTGCAAAGGGCAGTTCGGTAATCGCCTTGGCAAGCAAGAAGAAAAGCCACTTAGCCCCTTGAATGTGATCGGAAATCAGTAACTTAACAAAACTGACTAATAGTATTATGAAGAGTACACTAATGGATATTCTGAGAAGTTCTCCTGACATCCTGATTTTGTAGACAAATTGCATTGTCCTTGAAGATTGGCTGTGTTATGTTCCATAGATGCCCGAAGATGAACTGAATTGCTTTGCAAGGGCCTTGTGTATTTGGCCTGCATGGGCAGAAGTGTCTTAGTATGGTGTTTCCTATAATGAAAATCAAATGGAGATAAATGTGAGATAGCACCTGAGCTAAATATCCAATGATTGGTTCTATTAGATCTTGAAGGTCCAAGATGATCCCGTTGTACTACAGAAAATAGAGAGGAAACACCAGTAAATAGTTCACACATTATTTAACTCTGATATAAGGAAACTCTCTGCTATCAAGAGATACCAGTCCCTTGATTTTATTAGGTAGAGATGAATGATTAAATTCATGAGAGATTTTCAAGGTACTGGCTAATTTAGCCAGTGAATCAGCCACTGAGTTAGCCTCTCTATAAATATGTGAAAATGATATTATAGAGAACTCACTTTGAAGCTCCCATATGGTTCTGATTTGATCAATCAGTTTTCATGGGACCTTGTACTGTCTTTGTATCATTTGGAGCAACACAAGTGAGTCTATCTCCACCTACATGTTATTGATTCCTAAGCAAAATGTCATATGAAGCCCCTGAATGAGAGCTAAAACTTCAGCCTCCAAGCTGTTTTTCTGCTGGATATAGTTGGATCTTGCTGAGACTACTCTTCCTGCTCTATCCCTTATGATCATGCCAGCCCCTGCATGAAGAGTCTCTCCCAGACTAGAGCCATCTGTATTGAGTTTATAATCCTGTGTTGGCAACTTCCAGCTGACCTGAGAGACAAACTGATAGTGTATGAGTCTATTCATATGAGCTAAAGCAATAGTGTGAGCAGGTAATAAAGTAGCATCAAATAGACTCCAACTCAGACTATATGCATGAAATATTGCATGTAGTATGTTCAAAAATCTCTGTTTCAGCTTTAAAAATGATGGCAATATACTATCAAAGAGATATGAGTTTCTTGCACACCACACTACCCAAATAATCACCACTGGTATCAATCTGACACATATTCTCTGCATTTTAGATTTGAAAGGAATATTCCAGTCATGGAAAAACCTATTCCATAGACTATCAAAGATTACAAGGGTAAGTTCAAAGCACAAGTCTATGTAGTTCCAAAGATTTTTAACCATGATGCAGTTATTAAAAACATGATGCAGATCATCTTCTTGTTGGAAACAAAAACAACATCTGGAGGAGCACATCTGACATAGGAATGATTCTATTTAACAGTCTCCAACAGAAAACAGATAACTTCATAGGTATATATTTGGACCATAGGTGTTGGAAAGAGTTCACCTGAATTCTCCTTGGTCTGACAAGTTCATATGCTGATGCCAAGGTGAACTTTCCACTGGATTCTGGTTTCCAAATGAGCACATCCTGGTACTCCTCCAAAACAAGCAAATCATTAGAAATAAAAGCATGTATATCAGGAGGAAAACCTTGTGCTAGAGAATTCAAGAGGTTCTCTAGGTCATAAAAGTAGTCCCTTACAGTCATATCAGGGTTAACAATAAGAATATCATCATCCCCATAATCAATAAGTGGACCTTTATCAGTCCAGTTTGCATGCCAAAAAGAAACCCCTCATGCACCAATTTTAACCATAGATTGCTCAATGACAATATTATTGACCATTCTGTATCTTCTCCATGTTTAAGATTTTCTTTTGAGAGAATTTTTCATAGACCCCCCCACGTTTGCTGAACTTTCACTTTGGCCCCCCATCGATTTTTGCTCTCAGTTTGGCCCCTAACCATACGATTTTCCATCAGTTTGGCCCCCTAGCCCTAACTTGGCCGTTAAATCATTTTTCTGTCAATTCTTGGAGGGGTAGAATCGTCTTTTTCCGTCAATTTTTTCCCAGAAGCCTATTCCCAATTTCTCTCCTTTTTTATCTTTTTATTTCTTATTCAGATTTCCCATTAAACCCATTTAATATATCTTATCGAAAACCTTTAATAATTATGTTCTTAGGAAAGCTCTCGGCCAGGAATTATGCCGCAGCCCGCTTCTAGGAAAAAATTAACAGAAAAAGACGATTCTACCCCTCCAAGAATTGACAGAAAAATGATTTAACGGCCAAGTTAGGGTTAGGGGGCCAAACTGATGGAAAATCGTATGGTTGGGGGGCCAAATTGAGAGCAAAAAATGATGGGGGGCCAAAGTGGAAGTTCAGAAAACGTTGGGGGGCCTATGAAAAATTCTCTCTTTTCTTTTTGTATCATGGAGAGACCACATGAAATCAGACCATAAACTACCCCCCTTTTGCAATGTCCACCAAATTTTGATTGAAAAACTCCGAGTGATGCTATAGAGATCTTTTACAGCTAAACCATTTTCTATAAATGGATATGACATATTAGGCCAGGATCTCCATATTTTATTTTGACCATATTCTGAACTACCCCGGAAGAATTTTGCAAAAAGCACATGTTGTTTATCTATTACTCCATCAGGCCGGAAAAATAACTGTTAAGATGTGTAATGGAATAACATATAACACGTGTTTTATAAGGACTAGTCTTCCAGCCTGATTTAACCATTTGTTTTGCCATAAAATCAATTTAGCTGACCCTAAAAATTAAATTGAATTAAAGATGGTTTGAAAATAACAGTGCTTGACCCTCCCTAAAAATATGGGAGAGCCCAGATACATGAAGGGGAAGGTTCCCTGTGTCATGGAAGTAACTTGTCTGATCATATTGTGATAAGACTAAGGAGCTGATTCAGACAAATAGTAAGAAGATTTTTCCAAGTTAACTTTCTGACCAGAGACACTCTCATAACATTCCAGAAAACTCATGAAGTTCCTAAGACTCCTGTTAGTAGCTATCATAAAGACTACAGTGTCATTAGTAAATTCTAAATGAGTAATATTTCTAGATACATATGGCACTCTATAGTAATCTATTCTTGATTGCTCAAAAAAGTAACTTAGGTTTTTTGTAAAGACTTCTGTCAGTAGGATTAAAAGATAGGGGGATAAAGGGTCCCCCTGTTTTAAATTTTAATCCTCTTGAAGCTTTAAAAAATCCATAAGGCTTCCCATTCACAAGAACATAAAAACTTGGTGCTTTAATGTTGCCCATAATATTCCTAATCAGACCTAAATGAAAACCCATTTTTTGTAAAAGTTTTTCCAGTAAGTTCCATGCAACTCTATCAAAAGATTTCATCATGTCAAGTTTGAAAAAGACATTGAAACCCCTCCTTTTTGTATTTAAAAAATCAGTGAGTTCATGCATGAGTAAAACACTATCTACCATTTCCCTTCCCTGCAAAAAAGCAGATTGTTCATCCTATTAGTAATTATGGGCTTCATCCTACTAGTAATTATGCGGGAAAAGATATTGTTTACAAAGTTAGATAGGCTTATAAGCCTAAAATCTGAGAATCTAGTATTAACTTGTCTTTTCGGGATAAGAACGATAAAGGAAGCAGAAATTGCTCTAGGGATTGGGACACTTGTCATATATTCATGAACTGCTTGTAGTAGATCATTAGCTATGTATTCCCATCAATGCTTATAAAAGGTGCCTGAAAAGACATCTGGCCCTGGTGCTGAGTCACTGTCCATCTGAAACACAATGTGCTTCAGGTCCTCCATTGTGACTTGTGTCATCAGATAGTCAAATTTCCTTCATACTTTGCTTTAAAAAAAATAAAAATTCCTTCATACTTTTCTAAAATGTTTTAAAATACTTTTAATATTTTATTATGAAATCTTCTCAACTGATGTTTTCATGGAAGTTAATCAATTTTTAGACATCATTTCGCCCTGTTTGTCAAGAGTTTTGTTAGATCGATTCAGCTCAATATTTTTTTAACTTTTTTATTATAGATTACAATGATAATTTTCAAAATTATTCAATTCAGTTAAGTATATTTAAATTTACTTCATTTAGTTCACCAAAAATAACCTTTATCAAACAAGACCTAATTTGGAAGTATGAACGAAAAAAGAAAAAAAAACACAAGTACAAGTACAATAAACCGGCGTAATTAAAATAAAATGAACAACAGGATCCCGATTTATCACTTAGTTCTTGTGTATTTTTTTTTAATTTTTAATTTTTTTTAGTTCTTGTGTATTTATACCCTTGAATTCTTTTAAAGTGATGATATGGTCATGGATATGTGAAAACCTTTTAAACTGCAATTCTAGAGTGTTTTCTTGCCGGTTTTAAATTGAAAAGACCAAATCACCATAGATCAAATTTAGTTTTTTTTTCCAAATTGACTCACGTCACGTGTCTAAACTGTGGTTTAACTTTCAAAATTTTGATTATTCCAGTTTTAACTCTCGCTACCACTATATTGCTGCACTTGTGAGCCTTTTTCATCACATGTCAACATTTGATTGGCAATTAACGACCCACAGATTGAAACTTACAAGCCTCCATCGCCACCACTTGGAATCTCTCCACCACTACCATATCCCCACTTTCTTAAAACAACTCTCGCTCACTATTGAAAACTTCATCACAACGCTCGTCAACGCTATTAGACTTTAATCATTCTCATTTCCTTTACCACGTATACAACGCTCCTAACAACCCTCAAATTTGCACATTGGAAATGAAAATGATTATCGTAGAAATTAATGATGAAAATTCAAACGGGATTCATGAAATTCAACGGGGTAGTACTCCACCAAAACCTAGCACCTTCAGCCCATATAAGAGTCATCATCATCAACGTCTTTACCCTGAAAATTTTCGTAGATCTCGTAGTTGCGTGAGGCAGCATCCACAACTACCCAACATCGGTTTTGGATTCTTAGATCCTCGTATTCTTTAGTCGCCACAATCACTAAGATCGAAGTGATGAGAACGGAGTAACGCGAAATTGCAAAGATTCTAGAAACGAAGTGGAAGGAATTGATGGCCGGTTTATTCTTTACGATACCCATAGATGCGAAATGGGTAAAAGAAGATGATTTTTTGGGTTGATTTTGCAAAAAAAAAAAATCACTATATTTTGGTGACATATCACTATTGCACCAAAACTGAATTATTAGCATTTTAATACCCTGATAAACGTGTATTGGAGAATTTGAAGAAATATGGGTTCACTTAAATCTAATCTCATATAGGGAGACATGTTCTTAGCCATCCGCACATGGAGAAAGAGACATGTAAGTGGATGAGGAAGGTGACTGAAGTGGAGTGAGAGAAGTAGATGGATGAGAGGGAAATAATCTGAATGAATCTTGGCATAAAAATAACAAATTTACAAATCAATCTTTATTCAACTAGTTGTGAAATAAAAATTGATTTTTCCCTCAAGCTTGATGCTCAAGAAAATCAATCTGCACAATATCAAGAACAATCTGAAAAGACTCATTGGCAGATCATCATCATCAGGAGAAAGATGTATCGAAATTCGGAGATGGTGAAAATTCTTTGTCTTAATCAGACACTACTTTGAAGGCAAACGAGGTAATTAAACTCGTGATCATATATATCATGTTTTGATCCTAACATATATTAATTTGAGGCCAGAAAAGATATGCATCAAATCTGCACAAGATCAAGAACAATCTGAAGAAGACTCATCAGCAGAACATCAGCATCAGGAGAAAGATATGTCAAAATTTGGAGATGGTGATAATTCTTTGTCTGAATCAGACACTACTTTGAAGGCAAACGAGGTAATTAAACTCCGGATCACATATATCATGTTTTGATCCCAACTTATATTAAGTTGAGGCCGGAAAAGATATGCATCAAATTATATGTATTGAAAATGGAGATGGATCGCATAAAGGAAGAAAACAAGACATACACAAATATAAAAGGAAGAGGGATTGATCTACAGAGGATAACAATAAAAAATAAATTGGGTTGAGCTACAATAATACAGATCCACACTTAGAAATTGTTCTTACATTATTCTACATGATTTATACCCATATCAACCGACAAGACAATGATTAACATTCATGTTAGATCTTTCAATGAAATGAACCAATAAATCAACGAATCAGTCAACAAAATGAGGAACCAATGATTAACAACAAATCAGTCAACAAAATGAGGAAGAAAATATTCACCTTGGTTGTGCACTGTCATGGTACACTACAACATTACAAAATAACTAAAAACATCTACAAGCATTACGCAAAAGGGTCACAAAGAAACACAACCAGTTACACCCCAAACAAGAAACAAATAGCAATAAAAGATTGCACCTACATATTTCCTAAAGGCTCGGCATTCCAAACTACTTAAATCTAAAGATTATCAAAAATCATTGCCATCATATTAAAATTCAAATGTGTTGGTGCCCTCTTATCGCCAACGCCAACATTGTGCTCTTCTATATCTTCATCTCCATCTTCATCAACTAGCTAAGGAGGATGGAAAGTACTGGGGAGAATAAGAGGAATGTAGGTGATGGAGAAGATGGGTTTGACGGGGTGAAGTAGAGAGTAGTTGGCGATTGTGGCTAGGGCTTGTTCTCTATTCTTAAATAGAAAACAATAACGTAAGTGAGGATTAAGGAATACATAATAACCATTAGTTAGGGACATGTGATTTTTATTTCATTTTATTTTTTGAAAATAAAGAAACCACATATATTCACTCTAAGTTTTAGTTCTAAATTAACTTTTCACCTAACTGCATTATCACTTTAAACCCTTATTAACCACAAAATTTAGGGTTGTATGACTTGCTGCTTAGTGAAAAATGCACCCAAAAGGTGGTATTGTGAGCCGCAACCTCCCCGGCCTTGCGTTCATCCCTAGTCTTCCTTTCCATCAGTCTAATAGCCACTTCAATGTGTTGGTTTCCAATCAAGACGATGCATATCTTCCCACAGTTTGCACATCTCTGCGAAAAATCATTCCCATTGACTTTGGCGTTCTTAGCCGAGATAGGTTTGCTACTAGTGCAGGTAAATGCCATTATTCTGTAAGATAAAAAAGAAGCAACACTATCAGTTTTGTCTCCTTTCTTAAAAGCGTATCAAGTCCAAACAAATTGATTGGAAACAGTTAAGAAGACCTTTGATGTGCATTTCAGACCACTTATCAGCCCACTTATCCCAGTCTCCCCAACATCAAACCCCAATTATTCAAACCCCAATTTCCCCAAACTCCCCACCCAACCCACTTATCAACCCAGTGATAATGGATGAACTTGGATGTGCATATTAAAAAATACAAATCAATCTTTATTCAACTAGTTGTAAAATAAAAATTGATCTTTCCCTCAAGCTTGATACTCAAGAAAATCAAAGAAAGTGCACTTAAGGGTGTTTATTATTCTGCACATTTGGATTTTTCAAGGCATAATTCGATTCCTTAATTTTCAGGGTAAGATGACCTTAATGTATATGTGCATGTTGCAACGTGAGGAAGATTGTTGGAATCCGAAGATGAGACCTAAAGGCTATGGTGAGGGTTCTACTCAAAGTGACATTAGAACTAGTGCAGGTTCCTCAATTCAAGCAGTTCCAGCATAACCCATATTCTGAGCTTGCGGACAAGCTCATTTCTAGCGGCGGGGGGATTGTCATGATCCCAGAATTGGCACTGGGCCATTTATGTCATTTACTATATGGTCAACAACAGATCATCAGCATCATGAGAAAGATGTATCGAAATTTGAAGATGGTGAAAATTATTTGTCTGAATCAGACACTATTTTGAAGGCTAACGAGGTAGAGAGATTGATCTACAATTTTTTTTTGGTTGAGATACAATAATTAAGATTTTTGGAATAATATATACAGATCTACACTTAGAAATTGTTCTTGCATCATTCTACATGATTTATACCCATATCAACCGACAAGACAATGATTAACATTCATGTTAGATCTTTCAATTGAATGAACCAATAAATCAACGAATCAGTCAACAAAATGAGGAATCAATGATTAACAACGAATCAGTCAACAAAATGAGGAATCAATGATTAACAACGAATCAGTCAACAAAATGAAGAAGAATGATTCACCTTGGATCAAAGTTCTTTCGCTGGAGGGTAAGGTCAAAGATGGGATGAGTTCAGCTGAAGATAAGATAGTCCTAGACCTAGCAAAGAAAAACAGTACGTCTATTTAAACTGAAATATATATATATATATATATTAAAATAACCAGTCTGCCTTCATTTTAATTTGAGAAGGTCTCTTGTGAGACTTGTCTCAATTGAGACTTAGGGACAAAATTGTTCTTTTATGTGTTAGGGGTCTTAACATAATTATTTTATGTTTCACATATTACGAAGTAGACTCTTCAGATTCTGATTTTTCTTCGCTACTATCGTAGTCTATTTCTGATTCTTCTATGATGTATACAATTTCTATATCATCATATTTTTCTTCTATGGGTTCATATCCCATATTATATGCAAACTCTAATAATTTAATTTTATTAGAATCTTGCCTATTAGGACATTCATTTGCATAGTGTCCTTCGATGTTGCATATCCAACATCTACAATTTTTCTTTCCTTTTGGACAGAATTTTTGTTTTTCTGATTTTGTATCAGATTTCTTCTTAAAGAATTTTCCTGGTCGGAATTTCTTCTTCTTTTTAATAAATTTATATTTAGAGGAATTTTTCTTAGAAAAGAATTTTTTCTTCTTTTTATATTCTGTTCTACAGCCGTATTCTACAGGATTTTCTCCTGATATTGCACAGCAGTTTCTATTAAACTTTTTAAGTTTTTTCTGAGTTCTTATTAGTTCACAGAATTTTGACAGTTCATCTTTTACTATTCTTATAGCATACCCTAGGCTGTAACTAGAAGTTCTTCTATTGAAAGTTTCAATTTTAAACCTTTCTAATGCTTTTTCTCCTACCAAAGGTATTTTTCTAAGATATTGAAGTATCATTTCTGGAAATTCAATTTGTTCTAGTTTGTAAAGATTTACTTCATAGTCACAATTGAATTCTTCTAAGTAACATATATCACAGAGTTGTAGTTCTGCTAAACGTTTCCTAGCTTTTTCTTGTACTAGTTGTTTTTCATGTATTTTATCACCAGTAAAATCAATTCCTAGGAACATAGTATATAACCCATCTAGAACTATATCTAGAATATTATATGGAATGTTGTTGTTATCATCTGTCCAAATGGTGTTTTTTATAAACTCTTTTGCTATTCCTAGACTCTTATGTTCTATTAATAACAATATAGTTCTTGATTCTGTATAGGCATCAGGATTAGTTTGAATTACTAAACTTAATTCTGCTGCCCATTTATCAATGATTTCTTTCCTATTATTTTGACAGTCAATATTTAGGAAATTATCATCTGATCCTTTTGAACTATTAACCTTGGATTTTGCACTTTCTGGAAAATACCATGGTTGATTAGCTCTTCTTCTTTTAGAACCCATATATGAGCTTTCTCCTTTTTCTCTTTTAACATTTATGTTAAAGTTTTTAGGTACATCATCTGAATCGTAATTGCTAATTACTTGTTCGCTTATTTCAGATTCACTAGCTGATTCTTCATTATTTAAGACTTTTAATTCTTCAAATCCAAACAATTGCTTTAGTTTGGGGCTGTTTTCTATTTCTTGGTTTGCTAGTTCATCGTTCTCTAATTCTAGCAACCTAAGAGCGTGGTCAAGTAAATCGAAGTTTTCTTCGTTTACCTGTAATTCATCACCTTCTAGATGATCCCAGAAGATTTTTTCAATCTTTGGTATATAATTGGTCATATTGGTTGTTTGTCATTTTTACCAAATGGCCAAGTTAATGCTTTAGGATTTCCAGAGGATCCTAATTCTGCATTTCCTACTCCGTGATTGGGGTAAGAATATTTTCCTAAACTTATAGGTTTTGGTCTTTCCTCATCCCCCAAAGGAGTTATCTTTAAATCTTTTTGTTCTAAGATCACTTTCTGGTTTTCTTGAATTATTGTTGTTAATTCGATGATAATTTTTGCTGCTGCAGCTTCTAACTTATTATCTTTTTTAGTTAGAATATTTAGAATTTCTTCTAATTTTGTTTTTAAAAGGTTTATCTCTTCTTTTATTTCTGTAAAACTCATTAGGACATTTCTTCAAGCTGAATTTTCATGTCCTCTATTCGTTTTGACATTCCCATCAAGAGATCTCTCTCGCTGGGTTCTTTGGAAATACTTCTTCTAGAAGGTTCTCCAATAATAAGTTTATTCCTTTCAATTCTTGATTTATAACGTTCTCCCATGGGTTTTTTGTCTTTAGCTATATCAATAGCCCATTTATTATCCACAGGGGAGATTTCAGAAAACTGTTTATCTTGAACAGTTCCTATTTGAGAAAATACATCTTCTAGTTCAATGTATTCTTTCTTTCTATAGTCAATACTGTGATGACTATTTGTTAAAGCATAAGCAACCAGATAGGTTAAGCTGAATACTTTATCTCCTTTATTCATTAAATCTTCTCTTTCAAATTTATGAATGAAGGATAATGTTTTGTCTAGATTTGTTGTATCTAAACTAATACCAAATTTAGGATAGACTGTAAACATGAATTTTTGGTAAGCTAAATTTCCTCTAGCTGCACCTAAAATGCAATCTTGCCTATCATTTATTCTGTTGTCTATCAAGACCATTTTGACTGGGGAATCTATTCCCTCTTGAAATTCTGATTTCAATAGGATTTTGACGGCACCAAAGTGTACCATTGTGAGAGTATCTCTGATTTTACTATCTATTTTGTTTAAATTTTCTTTAATTTCTTTTAGAGTAATTAAAGGTAAATACTTCTCCTGTAGTATCTTTGATATCTACATGCATCTCTTTAGTACCTACAAAATAGTAGATGCTATTTTTCCTTTTTAATTTTTCTAAAAAAGGTATATTAAAGATATTTTCTTTTCTTAGATTAAGTTTAGAAGACCTAATTTTTGAGAGTAATTCTTGTTTGATCAAGAAGCTTCCGATGAATCCTTCATTAGATTCAAAGGTTTGAACGCTAGAAACATCTTGATTTTCATCAATTGTTTCTTCTATATTATCTAAATGATTCATTTTAACGAATTTTTTAGATAACAGTTGTCATTTTAAACATGGCTCTGATACCAGGTTTTTGGTGATCTACGAGAGATCTGCGGAATTTTTAATTTTCTTTTATACATTTTAAACATCCTTTATAGATGTTCATATAATGCACAAGAGTTTGATGTTTTTCACAAAATCTTGTTCCAAAACTATACCTAGATTGACTATAAGGGCCAACTCTACGGAATTTAGATAATTTCTTATCTTCTTTAGTTAATTCTCTGTCAAGAATTGATTTACAAACGTTTTTATCCATTTGAATGATTTTTAAGAGTTCATCCTTTTTACAGAATCTTGAGATTCTTTTATACATTTTATGCATACTTTAAAGGTATTCATAAATTGTACATAAATTTGGGTTTGATGTTTTTTACAAAACTTAGTACAAAAACTGTATCTGGATTGACTATTGTCATTATTTCTATGGAATTCAGATAAATTTTTATCTTCTTTTGATATCTCTCTGTTGAGAATAGATTTACAAATATTTTTGCTCATTCAAGCTTCGATATTCTATTTGATGTAATTTATGAATTTAATACTTTAGAACCCTAAGTAATACATGCAATCTTCTTATATCTTTCTTTCTATATTATTAAGAGTGTATGGTTATCATGTTATCTGTTTATAACTTAACCAATCCTGCGAATCTTGTTTCCCTAAACGGCCACCTGCCTAAGCGGTACTCCCTATTCTATGGACTCCAGGTTTTATTATAACAGATAAACATGTATACAACAATCAATAATAAGAAAGAAGATATAGGTTATAGAAACTTACATGTAATTACAAGAGGGCCCTAAAGAGCTTTTTATTCACACATAGTAGATCCAAAGATCAGACAGAATCCTGGACGAGGTTCGTCTCCAGGAGATTACAGAGGTTGAATTTAAAAGACAAGGAGGCACAGAAGTGAGGGGCGCTCCCATATTACAAGAAATGAACTTCCTTTTATAGGGAAGGAAGGGTCTGTATTATTGAAGAGGGGTGCGTCATCCCTTACGTACAAACGCACTTACATTATTGCCTCTACTTAAAGTAGATGCACTACTGCATTATTGCACCCACTTAGAGCAGATGCATTATTATCCCACTACCTGCTATCACTTGAAGTGGAGGGGTCCACGGGACTGTCGGCAGCCCTGATGGTGGAAATGCTGATGGTGGAGATGTCACTATCTTCTTTAGTGGGAGATCCACTTTCTTCTGAGCATTTACCACATAGATAATTGTTGCGGTAATTCTTCAACCTTTTACAAAGGTCTGGAGTATGTTCTCCCAAAATAAATGGATTAACCAAAGTATTTTGGAATTTGACAAATTTGCCTTCATCGGCTTCGCTGATCTTCTTGGGTGACTTGCTGTATATCAAGATGGTGGCATCTTGATAGTTGACAAACAGTCCATCATCTGAACTGAAACTGAAAAGTTTTTGAACAAAACCTTCCAATCTTTTTATTGCTAAGGGTAGCAAATCGCTAGCCTCAAGTTTGCACTCCATGGGCTGAGATGGATGATAATGATCTCCTTTGCAAATGCCAATCTGGACTAAATGCTGAGGATGATATACCAATAATCCTAATTGATTCCAGTATGGACCGGAACTATTAATTTTCAGAAAAACTTCTTGCCCTGGTTTGGTGCATTTTTTTTCTGAAAGTCTTAATTGTATCAATAATAGCCTTAGGAAAATGGCTAATTTCTAATAAATTAGGACTTGGATATATGGTTTTTACCAAACCATATTGGAATGCCTCATAGACCTGTTCGGGATTAGCATTCTTGGTGAAGTTGTAGTAACTTAAGTTTTTGGAGTCTGTAGTGAAGAATTTTTCCTCCAAAAACTTTTCTTCATTGGCAGATCTTGCATATCGATAGCAGTATTCGAAGCCTGCTTCCGTTATTTCATCGGAGTAATCTACTTTTGTAGATTTTGCCATGTCTTCCCTTGGTTTGCTGGGAAGTCTTCCTAGTGAGGTTAATGACTTCTTTTTGGACAATAGAGCTGCACTGAAGGTGTTAGGCTTCATCATCTCTCCATTGGTAACTAGCTCCAGAGGTGCTAGTAAAGATGTCCCAGTATATAGGTCTGCTGAAGTTCTTGCTTCTTGGAAAGATTTGAACTTCTTGTGTGCAATGTTGGAGACTCCTTCAGTTGCTTTTTTGGCGAAGCTCCAATCTTCATAGATCCCGGCATTAGGGCCATTATAGACCACATAATATGTTTTAGATCTTTTTGGGATTTGAATTCCCTCTTCGGATTTCTCCGATGCTAAAGGTGTAACTTTAGTCTGTGGGATTGGAATTCCCTGATTTGGCCTTAAGCAAAAATCTACCGGGCTAACCAGTTTGATGGAAGTTTGTACTTCCTTCTGGATTTTTGGCAAATCCACAGCGTTCAACGGATTTGTTGATTCTTTACCAACTGCCGTTTGCGTTGGAATAGTCTTGTCTTTCTCTTTTGAGGGAGAAGGTGACAAGATAACCTTTTTTACTTCATTTTCAGAAGCTTGCTCTTTTTCTTTACCCAATTTGATCAGGTTAAGATACTTGAGCTTGGCTCGGACCAGCTCCAGTTCCTGGACTAAAAGTCCTTCTTGCAGCTTTAGCTGCTCTATTTCATCCATGCTGGATGCTTCACAAAGAAACAAACATTAGAAACATTTGTATTATTCTTTATAATCTTGCTGAAATTCTCTGGTAAGAAAATCTGCAAAATAATTCTTGGTACCTGCAATATGAATAACATCAAAATCATATCTAGATAACCACATTTGCCATCTAACTAGACGACCTTGTTTATTATCTCCTTTTAAATTTATCTTTAGGAAATAAGTAAAATTCTTATTATCTGTTCTTACTAGAAATCTGCAAGGGGTTAGATAAACAGAGAATTTTTTAATTACTCTAATAACAGAAAGATATTCTTTCTCGTTACTATGATAATTCTTTTCAGCAGCTTTAAAGCTTCCTGAAGTGTATCGGCAAATGTATTCTTTACCATTATTTTCTGCTTTAAGAATTCCTCCCCAGAATAAATCTGATGCATCAGTTTCTATGATTAGTTTATCCTCAGGTTGTGGGTGATAAAGCTTGGGAAAGTTTTTTAAACTTTTCTTTACTTTTATCATATAGATGGTATCTGAATCTTTCCATTCCCATGGAATATCTTCCTTAAGCTTTGCTTGTAATGGTGCTCTGACCTGGGCAAGCTTAGGAATATAATCAGAAGCATAAGTGAGGATTCCTAAGAATCTCTGCAACTGTTTTTTGTTTTCAAGGATATCTGGGAATTTTTGAATATGTTCCAAGATATGATCTTGAGGTCGATGAGATCCTTCTTCAATTTCTAGTCCTAGAAAACTGATTTTAGTTTTAAAAAGCTGTGTTTTCTTTTTTGAGAGTATTATTCCCAGAGAAGCACATTTTTTAAGTACTGCTGCTACTTGCCACAGATGTTCTGTCTCATTATTACTGAAGACTAAAATGTCATCAATATAAACACAACAGAATTTTTCAAAAGTCCTAAATGCATTCTGCATATGTCTTTGAAATATGGCTGGAGCCTGTTTTAACCCAAAGGGTACAACATTCCACTGGTAATGACCTTGTGGACATGTGAAAGCAGTTAATAATTGTGATTCTTCATCAAGCAATACTTGCCAGAATCCTGATTTACAATCAAAACTACTGAATATCTTTTTTCCTCTTATTAGAGTTAATAACTCATCTTTATTAGGAAGGTTATGACTGTCTCCTATTGTAGCTGTATTTATAGCTTTATAGTTGACAACCATTCTCTTTTTTCCTCTGCGTTTTTCAGCTTCATTTTCTACCAAGAAAGCTGGAGACATATGAGGTGATTTGCTAGGTTTAATCACTTTTAATTCTAGTAATTCCTTAATTTGTTTTCCAAACTCTTCTCTATCCTTAGGACTATATTGCATTGGTTTAACCTTTACAACTGTCTTAGGATTGATTAGTTTTATGGTTGCTGTCATCCAATATTTTGATTTGTTAGGATCTATTGGATTTTCTGAACACACAGAATCTAAAAGTGTTTCTATTTTACAAAGTTTTGTACTTTGAAGCACAAAAATTTGTTGTTCTTTAGTATACATACCCCCCCTCCTTAAAAGAGAAGCAATTTTATTAGGGCTAATATTTAGCGCCTCTGGTTTTGGTAATTTAGATTTCTTTTTCATGTATTCTAAATAACCTGGAACTCCTACTTTAAGAGCTTTTCTTATTTTTCCTATATGTACAGGATTATTATTTAGAGTGAAAATTATCCTATCTATGTATTGGACAAATGGATGATACAACAGACAGAAATTATTCCCAATAATAAAATCTATTCCAGATTCTTGTTGATATACAGTTGGAATATGAAATATTTCACCTGCTATCATTATATTAAGATTTTTACAGACCTTAGAGAGTATGATATGTGATCCATTTCCAATTTTTACTCTTATTGGTCTTTCTACATTTACCCAATGTTCTTTAGGTATTACATTTTTGCTAGCAACACACATGCTTGCTCCGGTGTCTACATAGCAATGTAATTCAATTTGTTTATATCCAGAAAATTTTAATTTTCCTTTTATATAAATCGAATTTGAGTTGGTAATATTGCTCATTACAAAGTTTGTAGGTTAATATGTAATTATTACAAACTATGTGGGTTGTTCTTGTAAATAGACAAGAGTTAAGAAAAAGGCATTTTTGCCCTTGGTCTCTCGTGAGACGCGTCTCTTTTGAGAATTGTCTTTTTAATTTTACTCCAAAAAAATAATAAAATAAAATTCTTATTCTTTTGAGATTATGTCTTGTTGACATTGAATTAAACTGAAATTATTTTAAAAATGTGTTGATCTGAAATATAAATTCAAATTGAAGGTCAAAATTAAGCAAGTTTGACTAATTTAATAGTCAAATTATAGAAACAGTTGGATTTTCAAATAAAAAAATGAAATTGTATTTATAATGTAAATTCAGAATTCAACTAATATAATTTGATTGAACTAAATTAATGCATTTATTCCAAATAATCGTAAAATGGAGAAATGATATATTTACATTAATCAATTTAAAAGGATCGGGTTCGTTCACTTCACCTTATTTGAACTTATATTAAATGATCCGATTTGACGACCGTTTTGCTCCCCCGCTCCCCCGCTACAGTACCCAAAAAACTCGAATCCAGTTTTTAGGGGAGGTGACCGTCGGCACCTCTTGCCGTGCTGAATTTCAACAAATTACATTTTCATTGAACTGAATTGAATTGAACTGAACTAAACTGATCTACAGATAAACTCAGACAAACAGAGTCTAAATATTTTATGAAACATTCTCAACTGATATTTTCATTGATTGTTATTTTGCTTAAGTTAATCAATTTTTAGACATCATTTCGCCTGTTTGTCAAGGGTTTTTTTAATCGGTTCAGTTCAATAATTTTTTTAAAATAAATGTTATATTTTTTACTATATATTACAATGATAATTTTCAAAATTATTTCAATTCAGTTAAATTTATTTAAATTTAATTTTAGTTCAACAAAAATAAGTTCTATCAAACAGGACCTAATTTGGAAGTATGAATAAAAAAAAGTATAATAAACCGGCCTAACTAAAATATAATGAACAACAAGATCCCGATTTATTACTTAGTTCTTGTATATTGATTAATATACCCCTGAATTCTTGTAAAGTGATGATATGGTATTGGATTGGTGAAAACATTTTAAACTGCAACCCTAGAGTATTTTCTCGTCATCTTAAATTGAAAAGACCAAATCACCATGGGTCAAGGATATTTTTTTTGTCTCAATTGACTACGTCACGTGTTTAAACTGTGGTTTAACTTTCAAAATTTTGAGTATTCCCGTTTTAACTCTCGCTGCCACTATATTGCTGCACTTGTGAGTTTTTTCATCACAAGTCAACATTCGATTGGCAATTAACAACCTAAGGACCGACCTCCACCGCCACCACTTGGAATATCTCCACCACTACCATATCTCTACTTTCTTAAAACAACTCCCGCACACTGTTGAAAACTTCATCACAACGCACCTCAATGCTACTATAATTTAATCATTGTCATTTCCTTTACCACATACACGACGCTCCTAACAACCCTCAAATTTGCAAATTGGAAATTAAAACAACTATCGTATAAATGAGAAAATTCAAATGGGATTCATGAAATTCAACTAGTACTCCACCAAAACCTAGCACTTACAGCCCATATAAGAGTCAACGTCTTTGTCCCTTAGATTGTCGTAGATCTCGTAGTTGCGTGAAAAGTAGCATCCACAACCACTACAATGTCGATTACATCGAGGAAACTTAGATCCTCGTATTCTTCCATCGCCGCAATCACTAAGATTGAAGTGATGAGAACGGAATAATGCGGAATTGCGAAGATTATAGAAACAACATGGAAGGAATTGCTGGCCGATTTATTCTGTACGGATTATTGAATTGCATAGAAGCGAACTAAGGAGTAGAAGATGAATTTTTGGGTTGATTTTGCAAAAAAAATAAAAAATGTTTTATATTTAGGTGACATATCACTATTGTACAAAAAATGAAATATTATCATTTTAATACCCTTAGGCCTTAGCTGATATGAATGGGGTTTGTCAGTTCATGCCTCAATATGTGGTTACCTTCGATAAGAATTTGTCATTCAAGAAAGATGTAGGCGGTATGATTTTGTGAAATTCACTGGCGAGTGACTTATAAAATTTTGTTTTCTCAGTACATAGAAGGGTTTGCATCAAAAGAGTGATTCTCTACAAAATTTCTACTACAATTATTGACTCGCATTTGGATTATCTTCAACTCATTGTACAATATGAATCACGTTCAAAGCATTCCCTAAAAAGATTAAAGACGTCAACGGTAAATTAGAAATTAAGTTGAGCCTCTTTTAGCACAAGGCATTCACCGCAAGAAATGTAAAGGTATTTGTATGTCTTGGATATGACTCATTTTTCATCTTTTTATTTCTATCTTGAATTCTTGATAGTATGAAATTTCAAAATCTCATAGAAGGTTTCATTTTTGCCAGATTTCAGATGAAATTGTTTACTCGGAAAATTAATTTCTACATTATACTAATACTAATATATGAGAGACTGGTTACCGAATTTGTTTCAGAAAGGAAAAAGATATATTACAAAAAAACACTTTCAAAACTGAGATTAGATCAATAATATAGACTTATAAAATTTGAAATCTTCTTTAACTAGGATTAGAAGGCTTCGATAAAGAATCTAACAAATAATCTACCGTTGTGACTGCGACGCTCTGTAAATTATTACAGCTTGAGTGGTAGTTGAGTTAGGGAATCCTAAGCGGGTTAAACCTTGTAGCAAACGGTAAAGATGGAGGCGAAGGGGGAAGGGAATGAGGCATGGGGCACCGCCATCACAAATTTGTCGGAGATGGCTTCCAATCTGGATTCCCTCCACAATCTGCTCCTCAAGAAAGCCATTTATGTCGATGATGAAACCTTTGCTAAAGCCTCCATCAGCTCCGACCAAGCTCGAACCATCAAGGTACCGTGTACTGATACTTCCTTTTTTTTTTTCTCTCAAATTTTGATCAGGTATTGGCTCGATTCCGATTTCGTTGACTGAATCAATCACCTGATGATTGTAAGGGATTTGTGGTGTATTGTTGCTGGAATTCTGATCGCTATGTAGCTCAATTCATGTTGATTACTTTTGTATTTTGATGTGCTGGAGTTAAAGTTAAAGGCTGATCAGAATGTAAAAGAGGTCTGAAATAGTGTAGAAGATAAAAGCTTGTTACTTGATGATTCTCCAGAAGCTATTGTCTGGGCTTTGAAATGGGTTACAGTCATATTGTTATGGAGTATTGTAATTTAGGGGAAATACTGAATTAAGATGCATGGTTAAGTCGAGTTTTGATGGCCTCTCGTAATTGGAACTTAGAAGAAGCGTGTTTTTGCCCAGTTTCGCTAATTAGAATTCGATTATGAACAATCCAAAGCTAAACCATTCGTGTTGTTGTTCCTCACTAATGGATTTTGAGATGGCAAGAAAGTTACTTTGTACGGTTTAGTATTGAAATATACCAATCTAGTGCTGAATCCTGATGTTCCCTTGTCTGTCTAATGTTATTTTTATATGCAATTTTCTGAGAAAGAGAGAGAGCATAGACGTGATGATACTGGAAACCTGTTATCTTATGTCAGGTTCTTGAACCATTTTGACTTCTATTTGGTCATGTTGTCTATTGTGATCAAATGTACATCAATCATGATGTTTTTCGTTGAACTCGGTTCCTCACCAATGAATTTTTGGATGGCAAGGAAGTCACTTCGCACATTTTGAATTTACTGTTTGGTATTTGAAATATAACAATCTAGTGCTAAATCCCGAGTCTCCCTTGTCTGTCTAATGTTATTTTTATATGCAATTTTCTGAGGAAGAGAGAGTATAGAGGTGATGATTCTGAAACCTGTTATCTAATGGCAGGTTCTTGAACAAAGAGTGGAGACCTTGGAGCGAGAATTAGATGCTGCGATATCTGCTGCAGCACGTGCACGGACTGAGAAAAGACAGGCTGAGGCATCCCAAAAGGCTGCTGAACTTCGTTCACTTGAGGTTACTAGAGAGCTTGAGAACACCACAAGTAAGCAATCACATTGAAACTATATTTGGTGATATTATTATTCTTGAATGAAGGCCCTGAGATTCAAAAAATGTTGAGATGGTATGGAAGATCAGTGTTCCAAGGCTTAATTGTGCATTGCGATTTGGGAGTGATACTGCCTCTCTTTTTCCTTCATTTTTTTATTTTGAAATGATAATGTTTATTATTGTAAAATCTTGCAGAACCCATATCCCTCCTCCCGCTTTCCCTTTCCTTTTAGCCAACTATATGCACACTACATCTATGAATGGATTGGAGTGTGTTAGGCATCTTTTAAGAAGATAAGAAATGCTCAGATTGGGAGATTTCAGCCGCAAACTAAATGTTGTTAATGTCAGAAATCCATCTTAGATATTGCGGTATATTTTAGTTCATGATGTGATTGTTTCATCATATTGTAGTTATTTATGTGAAAACTTTGTCCAAAGTTGAATGTGTTTTTGAGCATGCTTGAACGTATTTCAAGAGATGGGATAGTTAAGGATAAGCCAATGAGCATCAATCTGCATTTGACTCTGGATTGGTATTTATGGATTTTTGCATGCATGAACCCAGTGATATCCCCTATCTGAAAGAATTCAATTGCTTTTCAAGGAGAACTAATAGTACATCTTTAACTAATGTTTGGTAGTACTTCAATTCAGGCTGCTTTTGTACTCATATAATGGCTCTTCCCTATGAGTCTAAGACGATCTACACTGTTCCATCAGAAGAGTTCTTACAAACAGGATTCTTCTAGTGAAATTAATGGATTAGTATGTATCAGAATAGTTATCTTACTAGCTAAGCAAATAGTGGCATCTGTGGATACTTTCTTGCTTCATGGGGATGATCAAATTCCTGCTCTTCAGTTGTAGATTTTCTTGTTAGAGATGCTTCTTCCTTCAACTAATGTAACTCTCCATTTTGCAGAAGTGTTTGAACTGCACCTGGAAGAGTTGCGTGCTAAGCAAGAAGAAATATCAAAGAGAGACAATGATATTAAAATGTTAGAAGCCATAATCCAGACACTTGGAGGCCGAAAATCGAGCTCTTAAATGTTAATCCTTCACATTTCATGGTTTCTTTGCTTTGTCAATATGATATGATGTGATAATAGTAAAGTGGTCCAGTTTATGAGATCCTACAAGCTTCCCAGTGTATGTATGCTATTTCTTCTTCTAAATGAGTATGATTTGAGGTTGATTTTTTTATTATAAAAAAGTATGATTTGAGGACCTCTGATTTCTGATATTTGTTTTGTGAATCCACCATGAACCATTCTAAGAAAAGAAAAATATAATAGTTATCTATTCGAATCTATTATTTGTATAGTTGATATTTTAAAAATACATGTTTAATACACCATCATCATTCATTCACATTAGTGTAAATTTAACAAATGTGTCATTAATAATCTGTCTAATGCATACATTTTCAAAGAAATTCGTATGCCATTTAGGAAAATGTACCGACTGCATTAAGGAAAATATCGAATCGAATTTTCTCATGTTAATAATCAAAAATGATTTATGGGTATTCTCCTTGTTTAGTGTCAGATTTTAAAATAAATTTTCTCGTATAGTGAAACATTTAGCCATGACAAACTAGGTGTTTAGTGTGATTACATTCAAATTTAATTTAATTATCATGCATACGAACCTTTAATACCTTAATTTAAATACAAAATCAGACATCGCCGAGGATTATCTAGTTATTTCAAAATAAAATATGAAAATATAAAATTGATAGTACTAAATTGCCGACTTAATCCACATTAGAAAAGCTGACGTGGCACAAACTGAAAGCAATTTTACAACTATGCCACTGATATAGGCCGAAGAAAGGATACAAGGTCGGGAAATTTCGAAATTCAGCCCTACCACCACCGCCCCTCCACTTTTCTGACTCAATCGGCGAATTCAGCTAATCATGGCGGAAGGATCGTCGCGAAAGCGTGGATTTCCCGGTGAAGATTTCGACTCCGGCAAAGAACCGCCGTAAGTATCCTGTCTCTTCCTCCATATCGGTTACAACCTACATTAGTCACAGTAATTAGAATCCTCACGCGTGATTTCATAAGCCAAGTTTTCATCCCACTTTGAATTAGAACCTTTTGTGATGCATTATGTCTGATTAATCTTTAATTGCTTGAGTAAAATTTTGATTTTAGGGGCCAAATTATAGGTTTTAAACTTTTAATTGTATTTGCTTGAAGTATTGTAGGAATTTACAGCTAATTATAGGGGTGTTGTGACTTGTAGGCAGAAGAGGGTGAGGTTTCCGAAAGGAAAGAAAGTCAAGCTTGGAGATCATGTTGTGGAAGAGCATGAAGAAGGTCCAATTCCTCCGTTGAAACCTCAACGTGCAGCTGATGAGCGGAGAAAGCTTCGTAGCCAGTTAGTAGAAGGTCTCATTGAAGATGAGAGGAGTGGATTACTTCCTGATATAAGTAAAGCTGAAGCTCAATATGAGGTATAATCTGTTTTTATGCAACATGTTTTATTACGTGATTGTTTTTGTTTCCTTGAGATGGTGAATATACTTTGTTTTTCACCAAGCATTCAATATTATTAGTGGTCAAAGTCTCACAGATAGGTACTGTAATTTTGTTTGGTGATATGGAAAACGGGAAATCTCTATAGCTATAAATAGATAGTAGTCATTTTATGATGGTCAAGCAATCATACCCCTGCCTCTTTTTGGGGCAGCTGATATTTCCGCCTAAATGTTTTACTGTAGTTTGGGTGTTTTTTGTATACTGTAGTGGTGGAATCTTTAGTAATAATTGATGTGGTTTTTGTTTTATTTGGTTTTTTTTGCTTGATTGTATGGGGAACTGTTTGTAAAATGTGAATTGGTAGGCTGTATATTTACTTGACAATATAAACAAGATATTGGCTGCAAAAGATTGACACTTCATGATTATAGCTTATTTCCTTAGAAACTAGTTCAATTATTAATTGTTTTGATGGTTCTTGTTACTTCTTGAGCAAATTTCTAACGTAAATTGTGATGTGTACCTTGTTTTGCATTGATAAAAACAATTTCCTGATGCAAAAGAAGATTTTTTGAGGACATGTCATTTTGTGCCATATGTATTCAGACTTTTTATTTGTAGTAGTGGCTTATTATGGTTTTGTATTTTCAAATCTTAGATCAAGATTGGTAAGAATATGAAATCTTGCTTTTGTTCAGGTATCGGAGACATTTGAAGATGATGGAATCCAGATAGAACCTTTTAATCTGACAAAAGAAAGAGAAGAAGGATATTTTGATGAAACAGGGAACTATGTGGAGTACATAAATGAAAATGAGATCAAGGTGCTGCATACACTCAAATTTAGTTATTCTTGTATTAAAGTTTTTTTTTTCCAGCAAGTTTAATTATATGTGCCTTTGCATCGTGTTTTACAGGATGCATGGTTTGATGGGGTTGAAGCGAATAAGATTTATGCTGCTAGAGGGGTTCCTAAGCCAGTTTTTGAAATTAAAGGTGGTGATCTTTCATCAAATGAGATTGGAAAGATGAAGAGGCGCATTGCAGACTCTCTTGAGTCTGGGGAAACGGTGAGACTCACCAAATTTGAATTTCGGTTGTGTTGCATGAAGGGTTAGGGTTGGATGCCCTTTTTTTTGCTCATTTAAAAACTTTGTTGCATTGCCTTGCATATAGCTGTCAATGATATATTGTTAAACATGGTGTTAATTTTCTGTGATTGATTATTTGATACTGTTTCTTTCCTAAACCAAATAGGTATGTTGAAAAAGAATTGGCATTCTTTTGTGAGAAGCTTCTAACGTTGGGTTGTATTTGGTCCACCACACTGTTTGAACTCTGATTTGATATATCTTGACTGTTGTGGTTTGATAGTTATTTTATTGTCACTCCTGAGTCATGAATCTGTAGTTCTTGGCATGATTCTGTTGTTGCATGTTGAAAAAGAATTGGCATGATTCTTTTGTGAGAAGCTTCTAACATCGGGCTGTATTTGGTCCACCACACTGTTTGAACTCTGATTTTGATATATCTTGACTGTTGTGGTTTGATAGTTATTTTATTGTCACTCCTGAGTCATGAATCTGTAGTTCTTGGCATGATTCTGTTGTTGCATGTTGAAAAAGAATTGGCATGATTCTTTTGTGAGAAGCTTCTAACATCGGGCTGTATTTGGTCCACCACACTGTTTGAACTCTGATTTTGATATATCTTGACTGTTGTGGTTTGATAGTTATTTTATTGTCACTCCTGAGTCATGAATCTGTAGTTCTGGTCTAACTGGTAGGATCATGAATTTTGTTTGAGGCTCATGGTTGACATGTACTACATGCAGGTTCTTCAAGCCTTGAAAAGGTTGAAAGGCAACTCCACCGATAGGAAGGCCAAGATGTCAGCAAAAACAAAAGAAATTTTTGATCAGCTGACTGAAGATGCGATGCGGCTCATGGAGAATGGAGAATACAGTTTAGTTTCCTCCCCTCATAGTTTCCTTTGAGCAACCTATTGCTGCAGTAAAAGATAACATGAAATTTTTTTTTTTTTTTTTCTTCAGATGTATATGATGAAGAGCAAGAAACTTTCCAGCGGGAAGCAGGTGTGGTCTCTCTTTTCTTTTGCGTCATTTGTTCAAAAGGCACAACATCCTCTAATTCTATTTTCTCGATTTCAGAGGGGTATGAAAAGCTTGCAGAAGACTTTGATATGTTTGGGGATGATGATGATAAGCCAACTGAAGCGCCTGTCTCTAACATGGTTGATCAATCAAGTAAGCTTTTAGTACTAGTAACTGATTTCCTTCAGCTCATACAAGCTTATACTATTGCTATGCAGGTCGAGATCAGTGTTGATTGGTTTTTATTTTCAGGTGGAGATCAGCAGGATGATTACGTATATGATGATTCAACCGGGTACTATTATAGTAGTAGGCTGGGATACTACTACGACCCTGCTTCTGGACTTTATTGCTATGCAGCCTCGGGACAATGGTTGGTGATTTGCTTTTATTATTTGCTTAGTTTGTTAATGAGCACTGTTTTCTCAGGAACTTGTTTCTAATGCTCGTTTTTATTATAGGTTTTCATATAATGCGGAGTCAGGCACTTACGACGAGGTTCAACAATCAACTGCCCCTAGTGAGAGCGAACCAGCTGCCTCTAGTGCAGTAGTGTGAGCTGATCTCTATGTATACTACTAGGAAGATGTGAAGCTTCCAAATTATGTACCTACATATCTCAACTGAAAATGCCCATGAAGTCTTAGGGGGAAAAAATCACCTGTATCTTTAGTTTAGGTCATGGTTCTCAGTTCATCTCAGTTATTGCAGTATAATCATAGAATGATCAGGCGTGTAATAAATCGTTTGTTTTATTACCATGAAATTGGTTTTATTTAATACGTCTCATGAATTCACTTTTGAAGAGGTAGCAAATTTGCTGAGCGTAAGTTTTTTAGTTTTGGAATGTGTTGTCCAAATTTGATTTTACTGTGGAAATTGCTGATTTTTGTTTGTTGATGTATTTATATATTTTTAGTTCAGTATCTTTAAAATTTTAAAATATATTTAAATTTAAGTTAGTTCAGTATATTTAATTTTGTTTCAGTTAAGTTAAGTTAAAAAAAAAAAAAAAACTCATGCAAATACGGACTTAGGTGGAGTATAATGAAATGCGTGGTTTCAAAATTCTGGGTTCTCTCGCCTCTCTCTAGAAAACGATTGCGGAAACTCACGCGCCCCCCGTTTTTCAGCCGAAACAGTGCCATAACGGCTTGTTTTCTGACAAAAGCTTCATCCTAACGGATCCCTTACAGTAACTAAAAGCTCCGCCCATGGCAGAGCCACCACTTCCACCACCTCAGGAACCCCCAACCACTTCCTTTCTAGCCGCAGTTCTGAACAGACCACAACCCCTATACTCAAACCTGCCAAATACACCGACAATAACGCCGATCAATGAATTCAAGGGCAAACTTGCCTGCCTCTTCTCGCCGGAGGACGTCAGGGAGATGTTTATCCCTTATCAAAATGCCTTAATTGGCAAATTTGAAAGGGGGAGACCTTCGATGGACCGAATTGAAGCATCGTTGAAAACAGTTGGTTTCGTCGGAAAGTACCAAATCGGAGCACTAGATCACAGGCATATACTACTTCGCTTCATTTCAAAGGAAGATTTCCAGCGTTGCTGGATGAAGGCCCTCTGGAATATCAGTGGTTTTCCGATGAGGGTGTTGAGGTGGACACCGGACTTCTCTCCCAGAAGAGAATCGTCCATCGTCCCGGTATGGGTCACCATCAGAAACCCGCCGGTCTACTATTACAACCAGACGGGGATTAGATACGTCGGCAATAATATTGGCACCTTTATCAAGATGGACGCTGCTACCCAGTCACTCACCAGACCTTCTGCTCTCAAGATATGTGTAGAGGTAGATCTTCAATCTAATCTATCTCCAACAATTGTTTTAGGTCAACCTGGTGACAATGATGTCTTTGATATTGAATATGAGGACCTCCCATCATATTGTTGTTCCTGTAAAAGGCTAGGACATACACTTCAGGAATGTAAGGTTCCTCAGCCAGATTCTATTGTTAAAATGCCTGTTGCTGATAGTGAAAATCCCATCTGTGCCACTGATAGTGATACCAAGAAAGGAATGATTTATAATAGACCTTCCAAAGCTGTCAACAAAGATATCCCATCTAAGGCCAAAAAACAGAAACATCAAGCTCCAAACCACAAAAATCATTTGGTACAAACAGCCTGGAAGCCAGTGGAGAAAAGGACTAACCTCAGGAAATCATCCCAAGCTATTATTACCTCATACTTCCGAAAGAGTTACACAAACCCTGCCACCCACCCATCCCTATATTCAACCTCACCTTCCAGCACCAAGGCCCCTGTTAACTCACCAGATTTTCATCAAGACACCCCTTCTGGCTCAGCAACCAAACAGTGCACTATTATACCAGTCATTAATGACACATCTGTGCCATTGAGACAGGCAGATTCTCATGTGGTGTTGAGTGACAATGCTGAACCATCCATCATACATCTGAGGGAAGATGCTAATCAAACCATGCTGCCAAAGGATTACTTCATCACAAAGAGATCTAGAAAGAGAAGAGAATTCTCAAAGATTGCAAAGGATGATTTGGCAATTCTCTCAGGTAAGGATATCCAAAACTCTGAAAATATAATTAAAACTGATCATTTGCTCATTGCACCTACAATTAGCATTGAGCCTATCTCTGAAGAGGATAAATCAGAGAATGATGAGGAGGACAACAACTCAGAAATACCTAACACTACATCACACTCAGACACATATGTCTCTGCAAGTGATGATGATGAAGATCAATCTCTACCTGCTCAGGTAAGCACAGCACAGGTAAGTGACCCTCAAAAAGCTAAAGAAAAGGTGACCACATTTTTTACACAATTAAACCAAAAAATGACTGGTTCACTTTCAAAAAGCAAAACAATTAGTGAAGTATGAATAGTACAACCTCTCAAGTAAAAATTTTAGTCTGGAATATTAGGGGAATGGATACCTCTATGTTAAGACTAGAAAGAATGATACTTGAACATAGGTTTGAACTAATATGCCTCATTGAACCACAGCATAGAAATATTGAATGCCAATCTTACATGAAACTGCTTCATTTTTCAAATTTCCTGCATGCTGCAAATGGTCAGATCTGGATTTTCTGGAAAGATCACTTGACAGTTGATTTACTTCTTGACCATAAGCAATTCCTCTATGTACACATACAGAGCCTTAAGCTAAATTGTCCAATGAATGCATGTTTTATCTATGGACTTAGAAGTAGAAATGGTAGAAAACAAATGTGGAAAGACCTTAAAAATCTCCCAACTATAAATTCATTGTACATTGGGGATTTTAATGCTATCAAATCTGTAAATGAATATAAAGGCTCCTTTTCTCCAAACATAGGTAGCATTAAAGATTTCAGTAAGTTTATTGATAATATGGCTTTAGAACACATCAATACATCTGGTAATGCTTTTACTTGGACAAATGGAAGAATTATAAATCCAACTATTCAAAGACTAGACAGGGGGCTATGCTCTAGTAGTTGGAAGTCTAATTTTCCATCTTCATCCATCCAGATGTTCAATAAAGACTCTTCTGACCATTGCCCCATGTTTTTATTAATAGGAAGTAACATTCTCTCAAAACCAAGGCCCTTCAGATTCTTAAACACATGGTTGAAAAGGAGTGAGCTCCTTCCTCTCATAGAAGATAACTGGAAGCCTCCTATCCAGGTAAATGGTGAAGAACAAGGACAAGGTATGCTACATTTTTTCCTTAAGCTACAAAGGTTAAAAAAAATTCTGAAATTATGGAATAGGAATGTTTTTGGAAACATTCATGATAATGTTAAAGTAGCTGAGGAAAATCTTAGAGTCCAGGAAATACAATATGAGAATAGTCGTGCTGAATCTGATCTAATCGAATTCAAAAAATGTAAAGCACAACTACTCAGAGCCCTAAAAGAACAGAAGCACTTCTGGAAGTCTAAGGCTAAAGTAAAATGGTTAAAAGAGGGAGATGACAACACTCAGTTTTTCCATAACACTGTCAAGGAAAAAACTAGTAGATTGGCTATTACTAAAATTCAATCTTCCTCAGGTGTCTGGTTAGATGAACCACTGGATATAGAGGTAGAAGCCACATCTTTTTTCCAAAACCTTCTGTCCTCTTCTCATCAACCTGAACATGCTCTTTTTTACTCACATTTTCTGAGTCAAATCCCAACTGCTATAAATGCTGAACAAAATTTGCAGCTTCTTCAACCGATTCAAAAACAGGAGCTAAAAAGTGTTGTTTTTAATCTAAATAAAAACAGTACTCCGGGTCCTGATGGCTTTACTGCAAAAATTTTCATTAAAACTTGGGATATTATTGCACATGATCTATTAAATGCATGCAATGATTTTATGAATGGTTCTGATATGCCTAGAGGTATAGGTAGCACATGGATTACACTGATTCCCAAAAAAGATACACCTGTATCTTTTAGTGATTTTAGACCTATAAGCCTCTCTAATGTGATCAATAAGATTTTCTCAAAGTTATTGATGGAAAGAATTAAGCCACTTATGCCTGAACTTATTTCTCCCAATCAAACTGCATTCATGCAAGATAGGGACATTTCTGATAATGTTTTATGCCTTAAAGAAATGGTCAGGCATTTAAATAGAAAAGATAGAACTCCCAACTGTTTTCTCAAACTTGATTTGATGAAAGCATTTGATAGAGTCAGTTGGCCTTTCCTTAATAGCATTCTACTCAAATTTGGCTTTCATGGGAGATTTGTTAGATGTATAATGAGGAACCTTTCACAAGCTTGGTTCTCAGTTCTAATAAATGGCAGCCCTGTTGGTTTTTTCAAGTCTACTAGAGGCATTAAACAAGGAGATCCACTCTCCCCATTTCTGTTTAATTTGTTCTCTAAGTCTTTCACAAGAAGTCTTGCTTTTGTATTTAGAACAGGCAAGCTGCAATACTATGATGTCCCAGGAAATCTACCACCTGTGTCTCACCTATCATATGCTGATGATACAGTGGTATTTTTCAAAGCCAGCAAGCCTAATTTAGTCATTCTTAAAGCTTTTTTGATTAAATTCGAAGAAGTCACTGGTCAGAAAATTAATTTTGATAAAAGTGATTTCTTTGTGAGCAAACATGCATCTATTCATAAAGTTAATCAAATCAAAGCTATTTTAGAAATGAAGAAAGGTTTTTCCATTCAAGTATCTAGGATGCCCAATTTTTAATGGCAAAACCTTTAACATTCATTTTCAGCCTTTGTTAGAAATGATAGACAAGAGACTACATAACTGGAAAAATGTGTGGCTGTCTAATGGTGACAAACTCACACTGATCCAGTCTGTTCTGTACTCTCTCCCACAACACATCTGGACAGTCATGATTCCCACCTCATCCACTATTAAACTTATTGAAAAGAAATTTTCTAAGTTCTTTTGGGGAATGACTGAATTCAAAGCCAAAAAAACCTGGAGAAAGTGGAGAAAATTATGCTATCCAACCCAACAAAATGGTCTTGGTTGCAGAAATATCTCTGCCATTATCACTGCTTGCTCAGTCAAACTCTGGTGAAAATACCAATCTGGTAAAGCTCTATGGACTCATTTCATAGCAGCACTTCCATCATCTGCCAGAAATTCTCCTACATGGAAGAGAATATGCCAGGTCAACCTGTTTGCTGAAGGAAATTCAAGGGTTATACATGGAAGAGGAAGTTGTAATTTCTGGTCATCTAACTGGACCAATTTTGGTTCAATTAGTGATATCTGTGATCCAGAAATGACTGCTATCCCCTTAAACTCAACAGTGGCAAGCTTCATCCAAGAAAAAACAATTTTCTTGCCATCAATCTCACCTTTTCTCAACTCTAATTTGATAGCTTTTTTGCAGGACTCTGAAATACATCATCTAAGAGATGATAGGCTCATATGGAAACTTGAATTGTCAGGAAAATTCACTTTCAAATCTGCATATAAAGCTCTGATCCAGGAATCAGGTAACTCTGTGTCTCTAGCCAATATCTGGGGGAAAAATATCCAAAAGAAAACATCCATTTTCATGTGGAGGCTAATGAATTCTCTTCTTCCTTTTGATGACATCCTCAAACACATGGGTTTTAACCTTGTTTCAAAATGTTGTTTCTGTGATAATTTAGATTCCATTGAACACTTCATAAATGCATGCCCCTTTACTTTGAGTATATGGAAGGAAGCCCTTCTATATGTTGAGGTCATTGACAGTACTTTTTCCACCTGTTGGAATAGACTGTCATACTATCTTAGCTATGTAGGTCACTCTTCCATTCACTCCCAACTAATCCAAATGATGGTCTGTTTAATTTGCTGGAATATTTGGAAATCTAGAAATAGTAAGCTTTATGATAACAGGCCACATTCCAAAGCATTAATCATAAAAGAAATTAAAGAGATGGTATATAATGTCTTCTATGCCAATCCTATCTCAGTAATTTCCGTTTTTGATAAAGGACTAGTTGAGAGGGGAATTTTCCCTGCCTCAACTAAATCTCCTAAACCAAAGATAGTTGCTGTAAAATAGTGTAAGCCCCCTGATGGATTTAAAATTAATGTTGATGCCTCCTGGTCTAGTTCATCCACTAGGGCAGGAATTGGTATCATATGTAGGAATTTTCAGGGTCATTTCATTAATGCAGAATATGTTTTCACTGAGGCTTCCTCACCACTTGAGGCAGAGATAAAAGCCATCAAGTTTGGCATATTACATGGCCATAACTTGGGACTTACCAAATGTATTATAGAATCAGATTGCCTCATTGGTATTTCCATGATTCTAAACCCTATAACTGCCCACTGGAAACTCTACAATTTAGTGGATAGCATAAAGGCACAATTACAGCATTACACATTGCATCATATCTTTAGACAAGGAAACTCAGTTGCAGATTTCCTTGCAAAATTTGCTTCTAAGAACAAAATCTCTTCTATGGTCAACTTTGATTCATTTCCAGTTGAAGCCAAGGCTCTACTGCAGATGGACAAAGACCAGATTCCTAATCTAAGAACTATCTCTTGAATGGATGCTGCTCATGAGTTTCCTTTTTAGCTACATGCAGATTCTTACAAGGAAGGAGTTTCCAAACCAAATCAACATGCCAGAAGGAAGGAAGGATAGAGGGCAACCAGCTTCTTCTTTGGAAAGCTTTCATCAAAGCTACAACATGCAGTTTTCTTTTTGGGATAGCTATTCTTCCTCTTTTATAAGTGTCTATCCCAACCTCATGATTTAAGGCTCTAAGCAGTTTTGTGATTCGATTTGTTTTGTTTTCACATATATGCTTGGAGTTTCTATAATCTAAGGATAGGGATATTAGCACTTTCAACTTACACTGCCTCTACCTCTCCTATAGAGGTTGTAACTATTTTGGATGAGCCTAAAAACTCACCTCCGGGTTTGCAATTAGGTTTCTTTTCCACTTGTTGTAAAAACTAAGCTCTGTGCTTCTTTTCTATTTTTTCCTAAAGGATTGGGGAACCTAATGAAAATCCCTTCACCTTTCATAGGTGATTTAATTTTTTTTTAAAAAAAATCAAAATTCTGGGTTGACTGATAATTGATTTATCTAGTACTACTTTAATGGACTGTTGTTGTAATATGATTCAAAAAGTGCAATTACAATTTACAAGTAATTTTTGATCATTTTGATGCATTTCAATTTTGTCAAAGTATATTGATGGTACATCATAATTTTTTTTATTTGAAATATTTTTCCTGATTTCCTCAAAATACCAAAAAAATACATAAATAGGTTTTCTAAAAAAAATACATGGTTGTGAACTTGTGCGTGATCCAGATATTTGTTAATGTCCTTTTTTATTTGAATTTATTTTCCTGATTTATATCAATTAGTATACGCTACACTGGGGTACACAACGCATCGTACTTTATTTTATTTTAAGTTTGAACCAGCAGTGCTGGAGGGATATTTATTTGGCTCCCCGGACCAGTAAGTCTCAAAATAAATGATAGGTTACAATTTGTCCAAGAAAAACCCCAGACCCTATTTTGTAAATAAAAATAGTGAAAACTGCACATAATTCATTCCAAATATGCACATTTCCACGTGCACATGAATTTCTCCTCTAAATTCGGATTTAAACCACCAGTTATTCTCCAAATCTTTAAATACCCCATTTTAACCTAATTATTACCGAATTACTAATTCTCAATTGAGACCTGTCTCCATTGAGACCGAAAATTATATGAGACTGTTATTGATTGAATTTGTCGTTAGTGAACTTTAAACCCGCCGATTTCCTTGATTGAATTTGTCGTTGGTGAAATTGACCAAGGAAATGATCAAGGAAATTGACTGAAATATCAAGGAAATTGAACGAAGATCAAATTAACTGAAAAATCAAGGCAAAACAAAAATACTCAAGCACATTGATTGAAAGATCAAACAAACTGACTAAAAGATCAAGCAGAAACAGTAAATGCTCATCCCCTGCTCTTGGTCTCCACAAAGACAGGTCTCACCCAAGACTTTCTCTTACCGAAATCTAAATAAATGGGTTAATAAAAAATAAAAAAGAATGAATGCATAGTGGTGCGTGATCCGAATTTTTAGCCGGTTGATCTACACAATAACCGTCGGTATCTTTTTACCAATTTGGGTGCTCCCAATAATATTTCTTTCCATTCTAAAAACATAGTTTTATATTGTACTCCCTCCGCACTAGGTGGATGTGCACTATTGACTTTTCACGGTATTTAATACACGTGTTTGACTTCTAATATCTTTAACTAACGTATATTATCAAGATATAAAAATTTGATATTAATAAACTACATGTTATGAAGATTCCAATAATATTAGATACGATAATATTTTTAATTATATATGCATTCAAAAATTCAGTCAAAATTTAGCATAGTTAACTGAAAAAGTCTCCTATGCAGAAACAGCTGTCTAGAAGTATGTTTTTTTTGAAAACATTTATATTGTATGTTTGTTATAAATGATTTTATGTTCAAATCTAAGCTTCGAGATTTCATGCTTGAATAGAAAAAACTTAAAATTTTGATTACGTGTAATTTGGCTCGGTTTGCTAGAGCTTGTTTTTTTTGTTGTACTGAACTGAATTGAACTAAACTGAAGTGACCTGAATTGAACTAAAGTGAAAATTGATGTATTGAAAATGAAATCAACATGAATTAATTAACCTGAATTTCAATAAATTAAATTTTCACTGAATTGAACTGAACTTATCTTGAAAAAAACTCTAGCAAATAAGGTCTTAGATATATAAATAAATATGAAAGAATTGAAAATAATTATTTTGGCCTGGTTACTAGAGCTTATTTTTTTCTGTACTGAACTGAACTGAACTGAAATAAATTTAAATTTACTGAACTGAACTGAATTGAAATAATTTTAAATTTACTGAACTGAACTGAACTGAATTGAAATAATTTTAAATTTATAGAACTGAACTGAACTGAACTGAAATAATTTTAAATATATTGAACTGAACTGAAATAAATATAAATACATTTTTATATTCTTTAAATATAAAAACACGTTGAGGTGATATAGTTTGAACTGAATTGAGTTAAATATCATCAAATTATAGTGCAGATGATATGAACTTATCTAAATTGAACTGAATTATTCTGAACTGAATTAAACTAATCTAAACTGAACTAATTCCAAATTGTCATGTAATGAAGACATATTACATTTGGTTGAATCGATTTAAATGAATCACGATTCAAATAATTATATTGGATGTATAAAAGTAAATGTTATGCTATATTAAAGAAATATATTGAGTTGAATATCATAGACATGTATTTTTCAGGGGATATGAGTCATTGAGTTGTATATCTTAATATTATTATATTAAAAAGGATATGAGTCATTGAATTGTATATCATAAAATTATATTTAAGAGGATATGAACTGAACTGAACTGAAACGAACTGAACTGAACTAATTCTAAATTGTCATATAATGAAGACATATTATATTTGGTTGAGTCGATTTAAATGAATCACGATTCAAATAATTATATTTGATGTATAAAAAGTAAAGGTTCTGGTATATTAAAGAAATATATTAAGTTGAATATCATATCCATGTATTTTTCAGGGGATCATAATATTATTATATTAAAGAGAATATGAGTCATTGAGTTGTATATCATAAAATTATATTTAAGAGGATATGAACTGAACTGAATTGTTCTGAACTGAACTGAACTGAAACGAACTGAACTGAACTAATTCCAAATTGTCATATAATGAAGACATATTATATTCGGTTGAGTCGATTTAAATGAATCACGATTCAAATAATTATATTGGATGTATAGAAGGTAAAGGTTATGGTATATTAAAGAAATATATTGAGTTGAATATCATATCCAGGTATTTTTCAGGGGATCTGAACTAAATTGGACTGAACTGATATGAATTGAACTAAAATAAAAATAACATATTTTCATTTTTTATTAATGAATGCTCATCATCATATAAAAAGAAATTTGATGAACTGAACTGAACTTAATTAAATTTAAATTTATTTAACTGAACTGAAATAATTTTAAATATACTGAATTGAACTGAACTGAATTGAAATAAATTTAAATTTATTGAACTGAACTGAAATAAATTTAAATTCACTGAACTGAACTGAACTGAATTGAAATAAATTTAAATTTACTGAACTGAAAAAAATTTAAATTTACTGAACGGAACTGAACTGATCTACAGATAAGCTCTGGTAAACATGGCCTTTGTCTTAAGTATTTTAAAATAATACACTTGACTTTTTAATAAAGTGAAACTGTATCACCTAGATCTAAATATTAGATTACAAAGTACAATTGGATCCAACAATAGCTGACCAATTTGAAAGTAGCATAAAATGCTTATTTCAATTTTTCAAAAGGAAAATAAAAATAAAAAATACTGTGGGATCAAAAGATGCCACTACATTAAATGCGGTTGCTTTCTACATTAAATGCTTTTGCTTTCATACTACTCCTTTCTACATTAAGTGTAAACATTGGTAACTCCAAGGCAACAATATTGCAGTAATTTTGACAGCATTAAATTTGCAACCCATACTATTTTCTGATTTATGAATTGATCAAGTACGCTGTACAAAGTAATTCAAAGACAAAAAACTTAAATCAAAGACGTTACCTCACGTGTCTTATGTTTATGTAATTTGATTGAAAATGAGCCTAATATAATAATATAAATCATGAAAGAGGGATACGTAAGAAATATTGGTTCTATAGAAAAAGGAGAAACAAAGAATTAAAAGTAGAAGATTAGAACAAAATTCCGGGGAAAATATATTTTTTCAAATTAATTACAGTATGTTTGAATTGAATAAACATGCTAGAATAGAAAGAAATCTAATGAAATCACATGTAATATGAATGATAATTGTTTTTGAGTAAACCGATAAAATTCAAAATGTTCAAAAATAAAATAAAATTAGAACGAAAAAGTACAAAGAATGACACATTTTCTGTTCGTCAAAGTACACTTGTTACTTGTTTATCACTTTCAGTTAAAAGCAAAAACTTGACTTTTCCTAAATATGTTTATCACCTCTCCGAAAATCTAGTACCAAAAAATAAGTAATATTTTTTTAAATAAATATAAAATATAATTTTTTTATTGATACTGAACTGAATTTAATATTTTATGTTGGAAAAAAAATCAGAATAACTGAATTATTCTGGATTTCATCCGATTATAAATTAACTTCTGATTTTTGGTTTGACTGATAATTGATTAATTAAACTGGTACTTGATAATTGATTTATTAAAACACTTTTGAAATCACATGTTTATCAATTATCAAAAATATTAAGTTGAATTGAAGTGCTAGTTTAATAATGCATCAAATTGATTTATCAAAAGTACAAAAGTACTTTGTCATATGTATTTTAAAATGATACATTTGTCTTTTAATAAAGTGAACTATATCACCAAAATTTATTATCAGATTACAAAATTGGATTTATGATATTGTATCAAATTTATGAAAATACAATGGTGTTAATAAATTTATTTGAGTTTTGTAATATGTTTTTGAATTTTTTTTTGTAATATTTATGGTAGCATAAAAGTATCTCAGATAGTATAAAAATATTAAATTAACAATATTTGGTAAAATAGAATCGGAAATCTCGGGAGTTCTTTCTGATTTTTTTCCTATTACGTGTTAGTCCACTGACAATTTGCAAAATTACCCTGGAATTACAATTTCCATTTTGGGGTTTTTTATTATTTTCGACCTTTCGTCGCGCATTTCTCATTTCACATTTCACCGCCGACGGCTGAGCCTCATCTCCTCCTCATCTTCTTCTCCTTCACCCATACCATAGCCCTGCTCTGTTCATCCTTGTTGTTGTGATTATCTGATTCATGATATGGTGATCATCTGATTTCAGTTCATACCTGTGTTTCTTCCCATGTCATCCTCAATTAATTGGGCAAATTATTATGTGCACAAATTTCTGGTCAAGATCATGCCCAGTTTGATTAGTTGTTACAATTAAATGGATTCTGGCGATGAATGGATCATATTTCAGTAATAATTAATGTGTTTTGGAGTGGTCAGAAATTCTGTGTGTTCTGTGTGTATTAGTTTCCTTAGATCTATCCATCGTTTCCCCTCTCTGGATTGCTATGAATGGTCTGTATTGGTCATGCATGTATTCAGAGTATGTTTGCGATCTCTGTTGCTCTGTTTCGCAGTTTCACTCAAATTTGAGCAGAAGAATGATTTGATGTTGCTGATGCAGTTAAATTGTTTCTGGCGATGATTATATCACATTTCTGTCATAATTAATTGTGTTTTGGAGGGATATCAGGAATTTAGATGTTGGGTCTCTGCAGATCTACCCCCATTTCCATGCTATGAATTGCCTCTGTTGGTTCTGAGGAGGACTCTGGATGGATATGAATCGCCTCTGTGTGTTATGGATTGGGTCAGAGGATGTTTTTCAGCTTCTGGATGGCTTTGGATTGCTTCGGTTGGTTATGAATTAGTTCAGAGGATGTTTTTCAGCTTCTGGGTGGCTATGGATTGCCTCTGTTGGTTATGAATTTGGTTCGGAGGATGTTTTCAGCTTCTGGATGGCTATGAATTGCCTCTGTTAGTTATGAATTGGTTGGGAGGAGGTTTTTCCATCTGTGTTGCCAGCTTTTTGAACCTCATGTCATACTTGGAAGGTAAAATATTTCATGCTCTGTTTTCTTGTTTGTAACTTTTTAGTTTTTATTGAATTTCATTGCCACACAAATTGATCTTTATGAATTGGATTGCTTCATATGATTGTAAATTTAATACTATGAAGTTATGTTTGATATGCAGGAACCTACAGGATTATCTTCATTGCAAACCTGTATCAAATTTCATACTTGGTGGACTTTCAGTTTGTACATTTGATGCTCTGTGTGGAGGTGCTGATCCATGAACAAGAGAATAGATCAAAGTTGTGGATGATAGGCGGATGTGGACAGGAACATGTGACTGGGGCTCTTGATTCTGTGCTGACATTTTCACTGCAACATGCATTGATGATTTGGCAAATTTTGGTCAAAGCCTTGTGGTTAAGTCCAGTCAAATCTGCACCAATCAGCTTTACAAGCTGAGTGGAAGCTGAAGTTGCTTCATACTCAAAGAAGATGACAATTTGGCTTGCTCAGATTCTCGGCCTTGCTTACGCTTCATCACTGCTGATAGCTCCAGCATACATATCGATTCAGGTCTTTGTATTGGCCATTTCCTTAGTCCAAACAAATTCATGGTTAGGATGCTCAATGGTAGTTATGGTTGCTGGATTCTTTTCATGGCTTCCACATGCCTTTGCATTTCTTCGGGAACTCTTTCCTGCAGCCAAACTACTGCTTGTACCCAGAAATCTCAATCTGATTGGTTGCATTCGTCAACTGGTGGTCCCTCTACAAGGTTCACGAAGTTTCATCCAAAGTTCTTGCAGTTCATCTGAGAGGGACAGTATTTTTAAACTACTGGTTCATGATTCTGGGAATAGGATTGGAACATCTGCAGAGATTTTTGAGACATCACAGTGATCAACAACTTTCAACTACATGGTACCTTGGAGGTAAAGTTTCTGTGTTTCTGGCGTCTACCTTATGCCTTGGACGATTTAGTTCTTTCTCATTTTGCTTTAAAGTTGTTTCAGGGATTTTGCCTTGAACTGTATTCAATTTGATGTTATGTTTGCTTCTTTTGCATAAGCAGCCGCATTTATCAAGGTTTTGGATGCTTCTGTCTGAAGTTGGCTTGTTTTCTTGTCTAGATGTGGTAAGTTAGACGATTGAGATTTAATCGATCTTTCCCAAAGACCGTTTTTCTATGCATTCTGAGGCCACAATTGATTCTTAGAAATATGTAGACACAATTGATTTTGAGGCCATTCTTGTTTTCACATTGCAGGAATGTACAAGCTTGTCTGATTTGCCAACAGTAAAGTAGATGAAAGTTCTGTCTCATGGTTCGACTCATGGACTAAGAAGAATGAAGTAAGGATATGTGTTCTTACTGCTCTGCCAGCTTCCTTCCAGTTCCCGATTTTACGAGGTAATTTCCTTATGTATGAGAATCCTTTTGGTCCTCCATGTTATGAAGACTGATTTTGCAAGCAACAGATTTCAGGAAGGATTCTGGAGGCATCAGTGTGACTACATGTCAAATCTATAAGGCAAATTCTCAATGCTTAAAGTTGTTTTCAGGGTTCTGTGGCCCGAACTGTATTTGATTTGATGCATCATATACAGCAGCACAGACTGGCATACCGAGGTTTTTTTTTTTTGGAAATCGTAGTCTCACAAACTCATTCTTATGCATCATATTACATAGAGACCATTTTTTGATGTATACTTTTAGTACACAGACTTGATAAGTGTTGATTATAATCTCTCTATGGAACTTGTATTGGAGTTTGTAGGTGCATCAGTGGTTTGTCTTCAATCTAAAGTACTAGTGTGCATCAATTGATTTGGATGCCATTTTTATTTTCACATTAGCAGCTCTCTTCGATTACTTGCTACGATAATAAATTTGGTATTTTGCATTGTTGGATGGCTTGCAGGAATGTGTACAAGCTTCTCTCATCTGCTCCCTCATGGTTGGTGGACCTCTACAGATTGCAGAATCGATGCTCCTTTATGAGGAGGAAAGATCAAAGTAGCGGAGGGTAGGTCGATGCTCTGGATTTTGTATATGTTTAGGCAGGTGTGTCGGATTGGTTTTATGATTATGAACTGAAGATGTTTTCATTTGACTTGACAAGCAGGAGTCGTAACTCGTATGGAAGCAGTATGAGGGAAAAAAAATAGTAACTGTTAGGATTTGATGGTCTGTGGACTATGTACGTAACAAGTTGTGTATGGAAGTATGTGTGTATGGGAATGTTTGCATCATCTGGGAACAGAAATACTGGAACACTTGCAGTGAAATACAAATGGTATGTTTGCAAAGCAAAGTTGTAGTATTTTGGCAATTTACAGTGAAAGTTGAACCTTTCTATGGCTTTTCCTTACAAATTATTAATTTTTATTTCATAAAGTAACACCAATTGAGTTTATTACAATAAGGAAAGTCACGCCACATTTATAAGCAATACCAAATATACAATTATTGTATATCTATACAAATAAGATATAGTTGTATAAACGTGAAATAAAGTTATAAATCGTAATAATTCTTTTTCTTTTTTTGAATAAAAATCGTGATAGTCTTTGGTCAAACTTCAAAGAAATAGAATAAATTGGGATGCTACCTTTTTATATTAAGTAAAGTAGCTTGATTTTGTTTCTAATTTTACAGATTCTTGACGTTTATATTATTAGTAAATATTTAGGTAATGCATAATTATTCCTAACTTTTTGGAGCTGATCAGCATAATATCTATTGTCCAGTGGAGTTTATGGTAAATTGAATTCAATTTTAGAAATAAAGGTAGAGTCTTTGACTGGCTTTCTCTTAATATTTATTTTGGGAAGAGATTGCGCTCCATAAACCCTTACAAATAAATGAATAAATCAATGCTATATTTGGATACAATAGCATTTGTTCTTATGAAAGTAATTGTAGTAAATTAACACCAATTAGGGAGGCTGTCACGTCACATTATATAATATACCTTTTTTATTTAAGGAAAGAGCCATGATTTTCTTCTAATTTTACAGACTCTTTCTGTTTAAATGCGGATAATTATTGATATTTAGAAGATAATGCACTACGAAAAAACAGAAACTCCTATTTATTCTGGACATAAAGATGGAGTGTTTGACTCTGGTAACTTTTCCCTGGAGATAACGGGGATATCTAGGAATTGATTGTCTACCTATAACCTTATAAATAGGAATAGATTGTTGTGATACTTTTTTTATTATGAGATTCTGAAAGGTTTCAATTCTCAGGTTCTCCAGGATTTCGGAGTATTGGTGAAACACAGTTAATGAAACACAGTTTATGTGTGCGAAAGAAGAACCTGATGAGGTAAGTATACTTTACATATTTGTTGACCTCTTCACATTGTTGCATAGTTAATGACACAAACACACAATTGTCCACATTTTTTCAAAAACCATAATGATCAATTATCTCACACCACCAAACATCAAGATCTGCAGTCTCAAAATCATTAAATATGCTGTCTTAGATTATCTCATACATAAAAAAGTTGGAGTCATTTTTGTCAAACATCAGCCTGCCATCCTGAGCATCCAACAACTTCATTCCATCTATAGATCTGCAAGAAGAAACTAAGGTTAAATAAAAAATATAACACTTCCAAAATTATATTATAAATGGCACAGTAGCATTTATTATTACATTGGTATAGTTTAATGTTAAAGTAGTTAATGGCATGTTGCAATCAAATAGTCTGTATGAAATCCCATGAGACTAAAGAAAAGTGCATGCCACTGACTGTAAGTTATTGAATTCAACTGTGATCACAAATTCAGTTATTTTAGACATCAGTTTGTATATTGTATATACAAGACCGTATACTAAATTTTTAGACATCACTTTACCACATATTTTTTAATTGCTAAAATGGTAAGTAATACCAGTGATGTCTAAAATATACAATATACAATATACAAGACAGTACACTGTAAAGTGATAAGTATATACCACTCAGCCACGACGGGCAGGCTCACGTGCTGTGGCTTTTGCTAAGGCCTGTGCTTTCTGCTGTGCTGCCTTAACCACAGCAGGAGGCGGGTTCGCGGCTGCCTCTGCAGGGTGGGCGTGTGCCCAGCTCAGATACTGCGACATCTGTTTGAAAAAAAATGATAGAACCTTAGACATTGAATTATCAAGGCAATTCTGAATTATCAAGGCTCTTCTAACTACTCCCTCATTCAGATTATCAAGGCTCTTCTAACTACTCCCTCATTCAGATTATCAAGGCTCTTCTAACTACTCCCTCATTCAGATTATCAAGGCTCTTCTAACTACTACCTCATTCAGATTATCAAGGCTCTTCTAACTACTCCCTCAGGTATGGTTATTTTTCAATTCCTTGTTATTTTTCACTTGGTATTTAAATCACAATACTAAATTTTGTTGTTTCTCCTTATTGTTGTGCAGCTCTTTCTCAGCTTGCAACCTTTCCAATTTTATTTTAAACTTAATTTTTTAATTCTAAATAATAATATTAACATAAAATCAATTAAACAATAATATTAAATATTAAAATATAGCAGAAGACTAAGGATTTTTTTTTTTGGTTTTTGGGTTATTGTTACATTTCAAATTTTGCAATTTTAAATTTTAAATTCTAAATTCTAAATAATAAATAATAATATTAACTATTAAATAAACTGAAAAATAATATTAACTGCAGTAATAATGAAAAATGAAAATAAAATTAAAAATAAATAAAATTGAAAAATGAAAACTGAATCTTACACAAGGATTCTCATGCTGAGGAACGGAGGATTTCACATGGATGATTTGGCGGCTGCACCAACCACAATTTTTTATGCTCATTGCTTTGGTGATGCCGTTTTCAAGTCCGGTCTTGATTGTTGATTTGAAAACTTCCCTTTTCGGTGTTGGAACATTCCTTGCCCTAGCTGCCATTTTCTCTACGGATTTGATCTTCCTTACTTGTTTTGCTCTCCGGATCTACTGTCTTGTTTTGCTATCCGGATCTGATACCTTATCTGTTCATGTCATTATATATAGCCTTATGTAATTTTTTTTGGATCCTCATATCAGCCTGTAATTATTTTTTAGCCCATTTCTATTGGCTGCATTTTTTATTTAGGCCAATAAAATAAATTGAAGTATAGTGAACTCAGTTGAAATAAATTTAAATATTTGGCCCTGTTTACTAGAGCTTATTTCTTGATCTACTGAACTGAATTGAATTGAACTGAAGTAAAAATGATGTATTGAAAAATGGAATCAGCATAACTGAATTAACCTGAATTTTATCAAATTACATTTTCACTGAATTGAACTGAATTGATCTACAGATAACTCTGGTAAACAGGGCTTTTTAACTGAACTGGAATAATTTTGAAATTTATTATTCGCATTGTAATCTATAGTAAGACCTTGTTTGCTAGAGATTATTTCTTACTGAATTGAAATAATTTTAAATTTATTAAATTGATTTGAAATAAATTTAAATGTATTTAATTGAACTGAAATAAATTTTAATATATTTAACTGAACTGAAATAAATTTAACTATGAAATAATTTTGAAAAAAGTAAATTTTAATAAAAAATTATTGAAGTGAAATAAATTTTAATATATTTAACTAATTTTAAATAAGTATAACTATATTTAACTGAAATAAATATAAATATATTGAACTGAATAAATAAATATAAACAAAGCTATTGCTATTATGGCTTATTGAAATAAATAAATATAAACAAAGCTATTGCTATTATGGCTTATTGAAATAAATATATTGAAATAAATAAATATAAACAAAGCTATTGCTATTATGGCATTTTTTTTTTTTGAAAAGATTGCTATTATGGCATTTGGATAACTGTTTATGGCATTTGGATAACTGTTTTGGGGCTATTGCTTCATCTTATTTGAATTGAAACAAATAAAAATTAACATTTTCTAAAATATAAACATTATAATTAAATAAAGTTGAATTTCCTCAAATAATTACGTTGAATTATCTTAAATTTCATTTGAACTAAACTAAATTGAAATCGTTTCAAATAAATTCAACATTGCTTTATGGCTTATTGGTACCAAACACGTTTGAAAAAAAAAAAAACTTGTTTTGCTTTCCACGGAGAAAAATGCCAATAAATTAGAAATGAGCAGCCCAGATCATTTTTCTTTATACATTCCATTTATAATAAATAAAAAATGGTACGTAACTAAACTACCCAAGCTTGTCAATCGTACGTTGAGGATAACGGCGAAATCAAACACAAGTTGGGACTTTCACGTATTTTGGAGCAAATCAAAAGTTTAGTGATATTTTTTGAGGTTTTTAAAGTTTGGTGGTGTGTTTGCCACTTTTACAAATAGTAGGGGTGTTTGATAAAATTCTCTCAAAAAAGAGTAAACAAAACCCTGCGTCGATCAATCAATGTCGAGTTTATCGAAGCTCAGTATGGGTCGTAAATCGGCTTGAGCGTCGCCGGAATTGTTATCCTCGCCGAGACTCGGCGGCTTAAGGCCCGTCGGAGTGTAATAAAGGAAGACTTCGGCGCTTTCATTGAAAGATTCGAGCTCTCTCCTTTCCCACCGCCGCCGCTCCACAACCGCTGGCTGGCCTTACTTTCACCATATAAGACGTGTAAGTGTCTCAACTTTTCACCTCGCTTTTGAATTATTCTGCGGTTTGTATTAGCTTGTTAGAATTGATTTGAAAGGGTTTGTGACGGGGTTCGGAAGCCTTGACTGGAAGAAAACGCATGAGGCTGCTAGCGAGACAGCTGCGGTGGTTACTGCAATACTGGCATATGGGGCTACCTGTGTTGGAAAGACGATCATGGATGAATTTGGCTTTGGGTATATTTTCGAATTCATTTTTCTTAAATTGTTGTTTAGCTCAATGACCTCAGGTTTGATTTTAATTCGCGTTGGCTGGATTTTCATCTCAGGATAACAGGGGAAAATTCGCGATATGGAACTCCAACTAATCCAAAATTGCCCTCATGTGCCTGGGGGATCATCTAGTGGCTGTGGCTGTGGCTGCACAACTTGTCGATTTTGCAATTGGTATGTATTCTCCAATAACTTGAAATAAATTTTGTTTTTGTTCCACTTGTCTGCTTGTAGATTCATTCTTTTGTTCTCCTAATCCGCTGGTGGATTTATTCTAATTACTGATGTTTTTTCCCCAAAAATGATTTAGGTATTGATACAGTTGGCTGCTTAAGAATGCCTGCAGCTTTTTGTGGCATCCTTGGGTTTAGGCCATCGCATGGGCTTATAAAATCAGTCGGTGTAATACCAAATTCTCAAAGTTTAGATACTATTGGTATGTAATACAATTCATTACTTTATTGTGTATTGTAGCCTTGGTGGTAGTTTTTAATTCTTATGTGATACCCTGCCATTCATTGGTAATTGCTTAGGGTGGTTTGCTCGTGATCCCTTTACTTTGCATCATGTTGGACGCGTTTTACTACAGTTTAACCGATCAGAGCCTAAAAGGGTGAGGAGGCTTATAATAGCTGATGATCTCTTTCAGCTCTCCGAGGTTCCAAAGTGGAAGACTATTGATGTCTTAAAGAATGTTGTCAAGAATTTAACTGGCTGTAAGTTTTCCCTTATGGTAAAATTACTTGAATTTTTCCCCCTTTCAAGTCAGTACTTGTCTCCTTCATCACCATTATTGTCTTCAGTCCCTCAGCACAAACCTCTTCATAATCCTTCTCGAGTGCAGCAAGGTCCTCACGAGCCTCGGAAAACTCACCCTCCTCCATACCCTCACCGACGAACCAGTGAACAAAGGCGCATTTTGCATACATGAGATCAAACTTGTGATCAATGCGAGAGAACACCTCTGCCACGCTGGTCGAGTTGGAAATCATGAAGACAGCCCTCTGAACCTTGGCAAGATCACCACCTGGCACAACTGTTGGTGGCTGGTAGTTTATCCCACACTTGAAACCCGTGGGACACCAGTCCACAAACTGGATTGTGCTGCAGGTTGCTCGGTCCAGAAGATGCTATCCACAGAACAAATCCACCTCTTACTTGGCCTGCACTCGTTTTCGGCTGCCTTGGGTCTCGATCTTGATTGATTCACAGATAAGTCTGGAAGTTGAGCGCATGCCAAGCTGTGGTTTTGTACATAGAGGTTTTCCTCTAATATTTAGACCAATTTGGGATTCATTCCTCACTCTTTTGGAAGCTAAATGCTTCATGAGGTCATTCCTCTCCTTTGTGTAAACTCTATGCTAGCTTAGCCTGAAAATACTCTATGAACCTTATTTTTGCTCTTTTGTAATTGTTACTACTGGGCTTGGGATCCCATAAATAAGCCTCCTGCCCTATGGCTTTAATTTAAAATTAGTTACCACTATTAGTTACCACTATAAAATAAAATTAGTTACCACTATTACTCTTCATCATCATCATCGTCTTCCACTACTGATTGTTGTTGTTTAAGCTATGTTAAACCCTAATTCGAACTGTGATTTGTATTATTTTGATTGATTGGGTGAAGCCTTGGTTAGTTTGTTGTTCTACCTGAATAAAACGGAATTCTTATTTGATGATGCTAAATGAATATGAATGTTAATTCAATGGTTAAGTTCATGATCTGTTTATGCTGTAAGTGACCAGCAGGTATATTTCGGTGCCTGTTAGATGTTCTAGGTTAGATTGCATAATAATGCACACGAACTGTTTGAGAATATGCTCCTGTGAGAAATGAACTGTTTGATGTTTGTCAATTGTGGTCCCAGAGAGACCAAATCTTTGTTTGATGTTTAATTGATTACCATATTCATTAATAATTATTTTTGCTAACCTTTAGAACTACGTGAACTTGTTAGAATGAGGTTGCTGGTGAGGGTGAGATAGGAAAGGTGTATGTAAGTGCTAACTTTCATGATCGTGAAGGCAGGACCGTGCTTATTCTGCGACCTGGAATGCAGGTGAATTCTCAGATTATGATAATAAGAATCCTTCTTATTTGATCAATTTTTCAATGTGTTGGATATTAAGTAATGTATTTTATGTTTGCAGAACACAACAGGAATGGACAACCAGATCAAACATTTGGTGTATCTGATTGAAAATGCCATTCTCAATCTTCCCCGAGGTCAAGAACAGATGGCTTGGTTGATAGACTTCACTGGTTGGTCAATAACTAACAAAGTGCCAATGAAAACTACAAGAGACGCTGTCAACATACTGCAAAACCATTATCCCGAGAGACTAGCTGTAACACCCTCCACGCATTTTTGAAGCGTTCTAGAAGGTAAATTACTCACTGATGTTTACCAAGAATAGAACAGTACATTTGTCTTTCTCTGTTCATCATCACTTTATCTGCAAACCTGTGTAAACTGTAATGTCAAAGATGCTTGTGATGAAGTTGCAGCTGCCGATTCTACACGTGCCTGTTTTAAAAAAATCCCGTATGATAAAGACCTGGAGGTTCCTGGTTTCGAGTCCTTTAAAATAAAGGCATGGCTTTCTAAGTCTTCTTATGATGCACAGCTGTATAGGCTCCTAGCACAATACCATGTGAATCGTGAAGAGGAAGTTGTCAGCGGTCATGTATGGTCAATGCCGAAGTCCAACTCCAAAAAAATGGGTGACCTTAAAGAGAGACTGAAGTATGCTTATAATAACCTTAAAAAGGTTTTTAGGAAAGTTTTTGAGGACATGGATTCAGGTTTCGATCTCCTGTCTGATGAAGAGAAAACCACTATGTATGAAAGGAAGGCTTCGGCTTGGTATCACGTAACGTACCATCCCATCTGGGTGAAAAAGGCGATGGAGACACCTGGGCCAGGTACTGATGCAGGTCCCGTCGATGCAGTCATGCTAAGCTTTCCATGGATTGCTGTCGATTACATCGCTCAGATCAAACTCAGGAAAAGAGGAGTTCCCGACATGGACTCCACAAAGCCGATTGATGCATTGTGTAAATACCTCGGGGACAAGCTTTGACTGGCTGAAGTGAAGTGCTCATCATCCAAGTAAGAAATTTTCCTGCTCTCCTCCTCTTTTATAATTAGCTGTCTACGGATACTCTGCACGATTCGTGATCTTGATTACGTGTTTTGAGCTTTTAAGTGCTCTGTTATGTCTCTTTATTTTCTGTTTTGTGTTTCTCTTATGGATATGATCAATGTTTACTATATGGACAGGAAACCAGTGCGAGGATTTCAGAGGTGGAGTTTGCGGGACAGTCAGACAAGTGTATTCTGTATCAGTTGAACCTGTGATGTAAAAAACTCAGAATGTTCATCTAAGTTGCAACTATGCATTTACTGAACTAAAATATTTTAGCATTTACCCCACAGTGTACTAATATACTCCTTATATAGAAGATTTGCCCACCAATCTTCTCCTTATATAGAAAGAAGATTTGCAACTGATCACAATTTTAATATATTTCTCCATTTATTCAATTTGACTGTTTGGCAGCACAAGAGTCCCAGACTCAACAAGCTTTGCTTTGGTTCTCCGAAGCAAATCAGCTGAAGTTGAGATTTTTCTGAAATTAGGCCTAGTTACAAGAACATGAAAAATGGCTCGTTCACTTTGACTTCAATCTGTTGCACAGGAAAAAATGGTACTGATGTTGAAAGAAGAAAAAAAAAATGAAGTAGCTCCAATCCTTACCACCAATATAAGAAATGGACATTAGTATTCGTTCACAAAACAAACGAACTAACTAACAAGCAAACAAGCATTGAATGTGAGATCTGTAAGCCATATAAGACCTATAGTACAGCAACTTAGAGCTGAGAAAAACTAATCATGTACTTCAGCAACAGACCAGACAACTGCTACGATGACCACTAATAACATAAGCTGTATATCTGAAAGCAATGTTCAATAAGAGCGTTCATTGCAAATCATGCAAAAACTGCAGCATCCACAAACCACTGGCAGAAAATTTTAGGCAAGTGAGTGAAATAGCTAGTAAGACATCTCCGGCTTCCTTGAATGATGAATTTTACAAAGGATCTTAAAAATAAGAAGATTTTTGCTAAACAACAAGTTCAACTGAAGTTTAAAAATTAATATAAATGAACTTAATAAGTTGGAATAAAATAGATCAAGAATGCAAATGTGTTGAATAGTATTTTTCGTATGTTCGAATAAATAAAAAATCCCAAAAAAGAAGGTGAAAATCTGTCAATTTCTTTATATTGTTGGTACACTTGGTAACCAAATCAACCAAACTCCGCCGTGAAAAAGCAACAAACAAAAAAGCTGCAAATAGAAATTCAAATCCAACCCGGATTACTAAAATTAGTAGAATTTGAATGGATAATCAACGCAGGTCATCACAAGCATCTTTAACATTTATCATCACTTTCTGGATCCCAAGACGTTTCAGAAGGTGAAATTTGCGTATCCTAATAATAAAGATAGCGTGGAGCTCATGAGGTCATTCTTTGAAGTTTGATGTCAATGGGGATGTGAAAGCAACAAAAAAGTGGGGGTTCGAATAACATCCCACTAGTTTTTGCAAGGCTGAACACAAGCCCTTGGCTTCAGCAGCTAGCTGATTTTCTGTCTTCTGATCCTTCTCCAGCCTATAACAGAAGGATAACTTGAATTCAGCAGCCTGTAGAGCGCAGTGAAACAAATGATGACGGAGTATTGAATTTGTAAACAAATGATAACTGCTTGGTGAAATAAACAATTCACATTTCACAGATTTGCAACGTAGAAACAAATGATAACAGAAATGTGTTTTTACTACTTAGGAATTCAATGTGAATTTTAATGGTACTGTTTCAAGAAAACCTCTGCTGAATTCTTCATGCAATTTAAATTTGATCATTTGCAAACGGATGCTAATTAACTAGATTCCTCAGACAGGTGGTGTATAAATCATGCAAAGTACATCTCTTCGTAACTTTCAGAAAGTGTAGTAGCCAATTGACAGGAAGTCAGGAACCCAAAGATCGGTTCACCTCAATTATGGTAGCTAGGATAAGAGCTTTGAAGAACACAATGTTTAGCACTTCTCAAAAATCCTATGAAACAGCAATCATGAGACTTGACACAAGTTTAGCATGTCTGGGATAAGATTATGTTTGATAGTTCATGGTCCAACTCCTAAACAGATGCATGTTTTAATTTCTCAATTAAAGAAGTATGTTTCCTATGAGGAATCCCCAATAAAAGGATAAGAACCCATGGCCATGGCATGAGATCCACTACCATCAACTCCAAAGGGATCTAATGTAATCTTAATTATAGATATTCCTAAGAAATTATTCAAGTCTTTTTTTTAAAAAAAAGAATAAATTATCAAATAAGCAGGTTAAACTCTAAAAGATAACAGTTAGTTTGTTTTTCATATATGTTAATTTCTTTAAGAACGATACACAATATATTGCTAAAAATCAAAAATTATACCTGCAATTCAAGTCCGTCCGGATCCATCCTTGTGCAACTCAGCTGCATCAGACTCTGGTATTGCATCGGCCATCGAGCATCCCTATTCTAAGGTCCACCCAAGAATAGGGTCTTGTAGCGTCTTGGTTAAGCTGATAGGTTCACCCAAGAAGCAACCTGTAACAAGCCCCGGCGGATTCTTGAAGGGAAAGCAAAAACAAGGTTCTGAGATATTACCAACCAACATCTATTGAGTAAGCATGGTATGGACTAAGGAATGAGGGAAACGTGGGCGCAAATGGCGAAACGTGGGGTGGGTCAAAAGGGCTGTGTTGTTTTGGAAAGTATTTTCACTAATGGCGCTCAATTCTTGGAAATGCTAATAAAAATTAACTGAAATTGTATGAAATAAATTTAATGAGGGGTGGTCTTTGGAGCGACCGTCTACATATGTAGACCAGGGACTAACTTATAAATGAGGTAATATAAAAACAAGGAAGGACCAATTTGCTATTTTTGAATAAATCAAAATTTCACAGGCTACAGTATTTTTCCACGCGCTACAGTGATTTGCTACAGTGATTTGCTACAGTAATCCCGTGGTGGTGGTGACTGCCGGGAAGCCGCACTGAGTGACGGCAGAGCGCAAGAGCAAGGGCGTGCTTGTGTACTAAGGTTGGTAAATTTATGGGTCTAATCGGAATATACAAAAAAGTTTAGGTTTTAATACTAATTTGTAGGTTTTAATACTTATTAATCATTAGTCCAAGAGTATTAGTTATGGAAGTAGTTTCGGAAGAGTGTTATTCTGGGAATTAGTTTTAAAAACAAGGTTATTTAGGCAAAAAACTCTCAAAATTGAGCTCAAAGAGGCAAGTGGGCCGCAGCTTTAGCGACGCTTTCTTGAGTCGCTGTTCTTCAGCGATACTTTCTCTAGAAAGACACTTCCTCTAGGCAACTAGTGACACTTCTGGGCAGTTGGTGACGCTTTCTTTATCTACAGTGACACTTCATTCAAGCTCCAGTGACACTTTTCTGGGCAACTTCTGGGCAGTTGGTGACGCTCAGAAAAATGCCTTCAACAAGGTGGTCTTCTCGCCACTTCTATGACCAAATCTTCAACTTTTGAGTTTTGAGTCTCGACTCCATTGTATGATCATAGAAGGAATGATTTCCACCCAAATACTCCAAAACATGTACATTATCATATGATCTTGCAATTACAAATCTAATGTGAGCTATTTAATACTAAAAGTTGTTCAAAAACAAGTCTTAAAATGTGCTAAAACTAGAGTATAAATAGGCTCATCACCTCCACATTAACTTTTGGGTTGGAGATATTTTTTAGTTTCGTACACCATCAATTTAATGTGGCTATCAATTTTTATGATAGTGAATCTTGCATTAGAGATGCTCTTAGCATTTATCCATTTACTTTTTTCTTTTCTTTTTGAAAATCTATCATCTTTTTATTCGATAGTAAGAGACACATGTCTAGTTGTTATAGGGTCAAATTAGACTGAACTGGACCCTCCGTTCATTTTGCCTTATTCTCTCTAGAAAATCCTCTTCTCTTTCTCTCTAAAACCCAGCTCATATCTACTTTGGGGAGGGGGTTGCCGACGTTGACCTCGGCGATGTGCCGTCCTCCTCCCCCACCCCATTCCTAGAGTAGTTGTCAACCACCCCTTTTATTTCTGTTAAACCAAAAACCAATTTTTTCGCCCCTTTACAGATCTTTGAAGACCACACAGCGGCACCAAACTTCGGCACCTCAAGCGGATGATGCAGCTTCGATGGTCAGGCGGACACATAGGCAGCTCCCCGCCAAACGTCCGGACGACTTGATAGTAAGAGACACATGTCTAGTTATAGAGTTTAGAAGAAATAGAAGTTCTTTTTTAAAAAAATATGTTAAATTCACCATTGGTGGATGGGAATTTATATGGCACTTCAAACCAATAAATAAAAATGCCTCATTGCCCTGATGTTATGGTTAAGTGTGTACAAGGCCATATATGATACAAGAGTAATTGGCAGATTTAATATAGATCCATGAGTTTAAAATCAGTCAACATCACTCCAAAAACAAGGTAGAAGAAATAGAAGCTTCCACTGCATATTGTTATGTATTGTGTATGCTTTTATTTAATGTAAGTGAATGCAATTTATAAAGTATTGTCTTAAAATTGAGGTTGAAATTCAAAAGGAGTAAATTAATGTACTATGAAATCATAGTAGTGCAAAATTGTTTATAAAAGTTTAGAAAATGATTAAATTATGTACCTTTAGCTAGGCTTTAAATTACCAACAAATTTTTTTGATGAAGGAAATCATTGTAATGCATTTCTTAATCATGCAACTATTTCAAAATTATCCTGAATGCGTAAGGCTGGAAAGAATGTATTTTAAAATTTGGTCATTTCACAAATTAGCTGCATGCGCGCAAATAGTCAACGCATCTCGTTAGAATTAATCCTGGGCAGCCGAAGAAAGTCAAAGACAAAGACAAGTTTAATCCAACGATTATTATATATAAATAACTAATAACATGGGTGATTGCTAAATGCATGTAACCCAAGTTTTTACTTACGGAATCTACAAATAACTATATTGGCAGGGATAGAATTGAGTAATATTAATAATAAATGCAGTCCAATATTTAGGGTTTTATAATATATAAATGCAGTCTAATTCACGAGTTTTCACACATTTCAGGTATGTTATCGGTCGTGTGAACTGACGGACGGCTGCACACTGCACTCAGTCCCGGTGACGGAGAACCATGTGATCAAGCCGGGACTGAATATACGCCACTTCAGTTTACAAATTTGGCTAAATACCACTAAATATGCGCCATTAATCACAGATCACTTAATAACACTTTTATGAGTATGATGATTGGCTTAACTCTTGTGCTTATGTAGTAAACTCGCGTGTTTGTATTACATATGTTTTTATTTTACATGATCTACTTATATTGACTTGGCTCAAAAAATCATTATAAATTCTTAGAGAAAAATGAAAAATGTGAACCAATAATTTTTAAAACTAATACGATGGCTTTCAATATCAAAAATGCAACAAATTGTTTAAGAGACCGTCGATGCAAAAATTATACTCATCAAATTTGACTCGATTTTGTCGGAAACTGTTTAGCATTTTATGTATAACACGAAAGACTAAGCCGATTGGGAAAAAAATAAAGATATTTTTGGGTGAATCCGAAAATTGATTGAAAAATGAAAAGTAAAGAAAAAAAATCTCATTTTCATTGCGCCACAGAAATCCGAGAGCCACACAGCCTTCCAATCTCCGGCGAAGGAGCCCATGACTGCATACTCTTCCATAGCACGGCTCCTTAAGAACTCCGGGAAAAAAAGCCAGAATCCGGTCACCATCACAGACCCGATGGACACCTGAGCAGCAATAATCCGGGGCAGCCCTCGCCGGCCGGCAAAGTACTTCTTAACCGCAACCTCAATCACCAAGCACGCACCGTGCAGCAAGAAAAACCCAGAAATCTCCCCGGTTGTCCAGCGCCGCTCCATGTAGAAAAAAACCAGCTCATGCATAACCGCCGACACAATAAATACGACAGAAATTGCAGGCAGCGCCGCACCGGGACGTAAACGGAGGGATGCAGTATCCTCACCATAATGTTCCACCGCCGCCCCCAGAAATCCTGCAGCGACGTCGACAGGTATGGGTCGTCGAACTGCGGCTCCAGCTCCAATCCCACATAAGCGTGGACGGAGTAAATCGCTAGCATAACCGTGTGATTCCTCATAATCATACGCTTTAAGGAACAATGGAATCAGCAACAGCCGTAGTTAAAAAAAGAGGGTTTTTGTGGCGTTTCAGAAAGAGAGTTTTTCTGAGTTTGGATGGGAAAGCTGGCGAGAGAGAGAAACTGAGAGAGGGAGAGTTTGCCGGAATCCGATAACAGGCCTTTTCCGACGGCGAAGAGGAGGAGTTTGAAGTTACAGAGCCAGGAGATGAAGAAGGGGAGGAGGAGGTTGAGGAAGACGACGGGGGGAGGACGACGAGGAGGTGGCGGTGGCCGCTGGGGAGAGCTCCGGTGACGAAGTAGCAGTAGGATAGAGAGATGAACTCAAGAAGCCATACTTTGACGAAGCTGTTGATTTCTCCTTGCATGTATTCTTGGATTACTCCAATTGCTGTTCTGCCAGTAATGCAAATATATTTATTTTGAAAAGGCTATACCGTGCAAATATTATGTACCCTAAAATATAACAAATACAAATCAGTTATCCAACAATCATTCAAAATTACTACATAATGTAGTTTTTTTATATATATATATATATATATATATATATAAATATTACAGCGAAATATGGTACAAAATATATCAATTACAAACAGCGAGTAGTAATTGACATATTTAGGGTATATATCATCTAAGTTTGTGTTGGCAATTATAGGTTATCCGAATATTAGCAAAAATGTGTTAATTATAGCACAATATTAGCAATGCTTGCGTTGGCAATTCAGATAAGCATCTATGCTTGTAAAGAATATATATCATCTAAGTTTGTGTTGGCAATTATAGGTTATCCGAATATTAGCAAAAATGTGTTAATTATAGCACAATATTAGCAATGCTTGCGTTGGCAATTCAGATAAGCATCTATGCTTGCAAAGAATACATAAATTACTAATATTTCATACCTTAAATACATATAAATAAACATATTTAGCAATTACCTAAATATATGTTAGACCAATACAACGTCGTTTATTCCACACACTTTTTTAAGCGAATAACTATTCTAGTTCCCTTTAGGGATAAAATCTGGTTGGATCTTGTTAATGAAATGACATTGAGTTCAGGCTCTTTTTCAGTCATACCCACTTCATTCCTGCCACTACATGCATTTCCTAGAAGCTCCATTCATAAGCAAAATTATCTTCAGGATGACCTCTCTGTAATCAAATTTTTTTGAACTTTGTAGTTAATGGAAGTCTTAAAATTCTGATCAACACGAAGAAAACAGTTGAATCTATTTTTCAAAAAGCGATATTAGCTTTCAACAAACACTTTCACAAGTACTCTGTATAATACAGTTTCTCTTATATCACCGTCACAATTGGGGTATAATCCAAAATCTGAACCTATATTGTTTCATCGGGAACCACCAAAATCTCCAAATAAATATTTTAAGCCACATTGAAATTAAGAAATCTTATAGTTTGGGGTTATAATCCAAAATCCGATCTCTATTTCATCCGATCATATGACAAATTCTCCCGGATACTAAACCCTTCGAGTCGACAAAATTTTTCCTGTAGATTGCAAGAGCTCCAACATCAACGGTCATCCATCATCCGTATAAACTCACGGACTGAAAAAACGATAAGAAAAAAATTTGCGATTTGGAAATATTTGATGGAGTTTAAACGTCTTCCAATGTCAGTTAGTGCAAATATTACGTACTCTAAATATGTTAATTACAGTACAGAAAATTGCCTAAACAACTACGAAAATTATGTCTAATCGTGATTATATATATACTTACTAAATACTAAACAAAGAGAATATTGATTTGAAAATATATGTACTTAAAAGAGTGCAATATTTAATACCATAAATACATAAAAAGAAAATACATAAATATTTTATACTCTAATTTAGTAAAATACCTAAAATATGTTTACTGAATCAAATCACACATATTTTGAAGTGAATAACTATCATAGTTCCCAGATAATGGCCCCGTTTGGTGACGAGAGTTTTGAAGAGCGTTTAGCTTTTTGGGTTAAATATGGATAGTTGACTTGTCAAACAGCTCTTTCTAGTGTTTGGTGAGGAGGTTTTCTAATTAGCTTTTTTGGTGAAACCTCTGATTTCTGAAACGCTAGAAAGAGCAGCGTTTGTAAAAATTTAATCAAAGAAATATTACAAAATATCTTTTATATCCTTATCCCTCACAAATTTCCTTTTCAAATTCATTAAAACTAATTAGAAAACCTTTTTATATAAGTAAATAATAACCTTTTAGTAAATTTAAGGTACGCATCATATTTGCGTACGTACATTTTTAAGGTTTCTTACATTATTTTTAATTTATTTTTAAGTATTTACACATATTTTAAATATATAAAAAATAAATTTCAAGTATTTTAATTAAAAAAAGTTTTTTTAAATAGATGTAGATATATTAATAAAGAATAATAATTCAAATAATAAACATCATAAAAATAAATGAAAATATAGTGATAACAATTTTCGATAAACAAGTAACACATTACAAAAAATAAATAATAATAAATTGTACTAATGTCTATTTCAGTCATTTAAAGTAATGAAACAGCTATCAGCTAATTGTTATTTGCCAAACACTCATATACAAACCGCTAGTCAAACCGCTAGTCAAAACAGCTAATAGAATCCGCTAACAGCTAACCGCTAATAAAATCCGCCACCAGCTAACAGCTAAACGCTGATATCCAAACGAGGCCAATATTTCATTGTAAGCGGAATACTATCATTACCCTAATTATCATAAACATACACATATTTTTATGGAAACGAACATTTATAACAAAGGTATAATTAATGTGATTACCATGATTATCCTATCCAACATTTATAAAGAGATATAATTAATGTGATTACCATGATTATCCTATCCAACATTTATAAAGAGATATAATTAATGTGATTGACATAATTATCCTCATATGGGGATTTATTTTTGTTACCAACTACCGTGCTATTAGGAATGACAATGGATTGGATATGGATTGTATTTGACAATATCCATATCCATATCCATATCCGCTTGTTGGTGCCTAAATCCGTATCCGATTCAAATCCGTTGGATCTAAAATATTAACATCCGAATCCATATCCGCTAAATCCATGGATATCCGTGGATATCCATATCCACATTTAAATTACAATTTATACAATGATGAAATTCCAAAATAAGTTCTATAAAAATTCATGAAATTAAAATTACAATCAACTGATTCAAAATACACAATGTGCTAAAAACAAATACGTGGAAAAACTAGTCCAAGTTCCCAAAAAATACGTAACTCAGTTTAAAGTATAAGTCCCTTTCTTTTTCCCTTTATCTATTCTTCCAAACGAGTGAATTGGTAGATTTAGAAGATTATATGTCAGTATCTAACCATAGGTGACTTTATATATTTTTAATTTAATTTTAACTATTTAATATATTATTAGATATATATATTTTATTATTAAATATTTATATATTATTTATTATATATTAAATGGATCCATGGATTGGATATGGACTGGATATGGATATTTACGACAAAATCCATATCCAAATCCACTCCGCAAGATATAAATCCGTATCCGATCCATATCTGTTGGATTTCATTTTTTAACATCCATATCGGTCAAAAATGGATTTAAATCCATGGATTTGGACTGGATCGGAAATCCATTGCCATCCCTACGTGCTATGGGCATTCGTTAAAAAAACCTTTTATTAATACAATTTATTACATACATCCGGGGTACATAGAGCATCGTACCCCCAGACCCATCTAAATAAATAAATTAAAATATGATTTACTATATTTAAAGTTAAACGGTAAAATTGGTTTCAACGTACCCAAATTTGTAACTTCCAATTACACACGTTTTGCTGTAAGGAATCATCCCCCAACTCCTTAGTTCTCTCCAAATTTTATCTTCAAATTTCAACGTTTATCATACTTATCAAAACTTTATCCAATCATCATCATCCTTTTAATTTTTAAACACTATTTATCATCGTCAATCACATTTTGTGTAATATTTAAGGTAGAACTGCTTTACAATTTTGTAAATTAATATAATGATATCTTATAACCCTTCTAGTTTTAATTTTCTGTAATGTGCATTTGAAATATTTAAAATGTGCATTTTGTCGATGTTATATGTGCATTTTGAAAATGAATAGTTTTTCAATTCTTAGTTTATGATTATTCTCGTATGTAATGTGCATATTAATTTTACAAATGGTGCATTTCATGAATACCGATAGTGCATTATAAATAGACATATTCCCTACCATGTTTATTTTGAATTTTGCTAAAGAATTTTATGTATTAAATTGCGCATCATACATAAACTTTAATAGTAGATAAAATGGTAATGTTCAAAATGCACATACATCATTTTTAGAATGCACAATCATCACTTTTAAAATGCACATTTATTTTTAATTTAAAAAAAACAAATTTCAAATTTATATAATTATATAGATTTAAAGTTTATGGGTAAATTAATAGTTTCCAAAAACATTTGAATGCAGTAAAAACTAAAATGTAATTAATTAAATAGAACTTTCCCAATATCTATACAAAACAAAAAATGCAATCACACTACACAGGTGAAAAATGCAATCACACTACACAAGTGCATTTTACTATTTAAGGATGTGCATCATTAATTTCCCAATAGCTATACAAAATAAAAAATAAAAAATGCAATCAATGCAATCACACTAAACTGCATACTATTTAAGAATGTGCATTATAAATTTGAATTTAATGCAGCCGTACTTTCACATACATTCGTGCACCATCTTTATATGAATTCACCTGTTTTTAAAAAAAAAAAAAAATTAAAAGAGAGGATTATTCATGGCTCCTCCCAACCGAAAATAACAAAACGGTTACATCATAAAACTCAATACTCCTAATAGGAGACAATTTGTAAAATTACAGGGAATTTTATAACTATTACATTGCAATACATTCTCCTGTATCAATAGCACAAGCATATGCTCTTCTAGCTTAAACTAAATAATGAGATTATAATAGATAGAGGGTGAAACCAGAGGTAATACCAACTATATTGAGTCAATCCAGCAGGTTACAATCTGGCAAATATCGGTCTAATACTCTAATTTTGCAATCACTTCCCGGGTCATCTCATTAAACATTATTTGCATCTCCCCTCGGAGGCAGTAAGAGATTTACCAAGTTGCTTTCACAGCCTCAAAGCATTATAAAAGTTTATCTAACACGACACAAGCTGACTAAGCAAAGATTAGTCTGTTATCCTTTCCGAGTCAATGTCATTAGACATTATTTGCTTCTCCCCTCGGAGGCAGTACGAGATTTTCTAGGTTATTTTCACAGATAAAGCAACGATTAACCAGCCTGCTAGGTCTACAAATCTGATGTACGGACCCGCCAAAAGTAAGTATTAAAACCACTCTGACTCGGATTTCTCCTTCCGCACCGAGCGGGGTAGAACGGAATCGCCAGAAGTATGTAATACTACCCCGACTCTGATTTCTCTTTTACCGACATACCGCTTAGAATCAGATTTGAAGCCACACACAGTTTAACCTAGTATTGACTCATAGGAAAACTAATGTTGGCAGATAAAATTCTCGACAAATATTTAATCAAACCCCAATTCTCGAAAAATTTGTGGAAGGTGCCTCTGGTTGCTCCTGCGCTATTGCGCTGTTTCGGTGAATCCCAGTTCCGCGAGCGCCTGGTTTCGGCCTCGATCTCGCTCTGCAGGGACGATTTCGATTTGGCGTCAATACTAGAAGGAAGCGGCCTGGGAAATTGGTTCGCGAACGGTGGCGGCCTCGATCTCGTACAGACGATCTCGATCTGGCGGCGCTGAACGACATGGGCGCGATGCAGTTAAGCGGCGGCGGCGGCGGCAGGATCTGTGGCATGAGGCGGCGGAGGCGGCGTGGAGGTGACACCAGGCGGTGGCGACCCGTCTGGTGGTTCTCGACGGCGGTTAATCACAAACAATCGTAGATTTTCGATGGCGGTAACTAGAGTTTGGGGTATGGGGTAAGAGGGGTGGTAAGAATTATCTAAGAGAAGGGGTGGAAGGCCGCCGGCCGGTGAAAGCATTGGCGGCCTCCATTGATGAAACTGTGGTTTTTTTAAACCCAAGGAGGAAAAAGGAAGAAGGGAAAAAAATTCACCTGCATATAACAATGAATTCAGCTGCATATAACAATGAAGCAATAAATTAAAAATTGATAAGGAAACAAAATTAATATTATGGAAAATAAATAAATTACCACCCACCGGCGATGGATTCGATCGACTACCATATGAAATAATCTGCTTCGTTTTTTTATCGTGATTCATTGACGAAAAGGAATAAAAAAGTGAAATTAGGAGGTGAATAATTAGGTTAAAATGGAGTATTTAAAGATTTGGAGAACAACCGGCGGTTTAAACCCGAATTTAGAGGATAAATTCACGTGCACGTGGGAATGTGCATATTTGGAATGAATTATGTGGCAGTTTTCACTATTTTTATTTACAAAATAGGGTTTGGGGGTACGATGCGCTGTGTACACAGTGTAGCGTATACTATATTTACACCGGAGATTTTCATTTCATACAGCATGGAACTACGTACGTCGCTTTTTTAATTATTATTATTTACTTTTCATCTCATCGTGCAAAAGAAACTACTCCCTCCGTCCCCTTATAAATGTCCTATTAAAATAGTCAATTTTTTCACACCATGTTTAACCATTAATAACTTTCATTATACCTAATATTATAGTAAATAATTTTGATTTTTAAAAAGTAGAGGATTTTAACGATATCTCATGTGAAAATATATTATTTATATATTATAAATTATTAATGTGAAAAAAATTGACTATTTCATTAGAACATTTATAACGGGACGGAGGGAGTACGTACGCTTTTCATCTCTCCGTGTGACTGAGGGCAAACTTGTGTACAAGTCAACCAACAAGGTCCTTCCAAAGAGAAAAATAAGTATTTCATTAATAACGTAAAAGTTCGGACTTGGTATCAAAGGGGTAATACATAAAATATCAGACTTGAAAAATGAGAAGATCAACACATAACAGATAATGATCAAGTAGAAAAGTGAGAAGATCAGCACTAATACATTGAATAATCATGTTTAATATATAAAATATCAAACTTTAAAAGTGAGAATATCAATTAACACTAAATAGGTAATGATCAGACATGAAAGTCAGAATATCAAATATTTGCGATTTGAATTGACCATCATGACATGCTCTCTTGATTAAAATTTGTCAAATTACATGATTTTTTCGCAAATAATGAAAATTTACCATTCCCCCTCATTGTGTTCTGTGAAGGCTATAGCTTGTTGTTACTTGCCTATATATCATTTGACATGCATTCTCAATTTGTCCCATCTCTTTGACCAATTAATAGCCGCCACGGGACAAACAAATTACTTTTTGATACTTGCAAGGCAATTAATAACCGCCGTGTTATCACGATTTCAACAATATTAAATACGATAATAATTTTAATTATCTGTGTATCAAAATATTCAATCAAAATTTAGCATCTTTGACCGAAAACAAATTATATGCAGAAAGAGCTACATTGGTGATGCGCATGGTAGCTAGGTAAGATGGTTACCAGTGTTCCTATGTACTAGCTTTGAAATTTGAATCCAGCCAGAAGAGATTAGATGATGGTGGTTGTTTAGGAAATTTGAAAGGGAAGGGTTGTAACATTGTAATAAACCCAGTTTCTAAATGATAACCGTAGAAACGAGAATGATTTAAATCCTTGTCATCCCCGCTTTGTTCTGAAATGTAGTAGATGCAATTTCCTTTAAGCGGACCTCCAGGCGGAACATGAGTGGAAAATCCTCTGATATCGTCAATAAAAATGGCGCGATCACTTCCGATGTTGTTTATTTTGATCCATTCCTTGCTGCTTAGATGGGCACCAAAGATTTCGAATTCCAGCATTCCTATCTCAAGGGTGCGTCTACCAATATACAGGAGCTGATCCTGGGATCCAATTAAATAGCCTTCTCCGACAAACTTAAATTGATCTAACTCATACCATTCTATGCATTGCTGGAACTGCAAGGGCGATGAATCTTGGAATTGTGCACAATATAGGTCATATAAATCATTAACGTAATACAGCATGCCTTGGAATACTGTGATGCCTAGTACATCCTCACAACCCATATCATGCATAATAAATTGTTTTGCACCGATTTTGCAGTGGAATATGGTATTTGGAAAACCCATAGCTATCACGAATACCGTACAGTTATCAGCATCACTTGGAGAACCAGATAAAAGCAATTTACTGGCGTGCTCTGTCGGTAGCCAAGGGAGCTGGAGTTCCTCCATAGTCACGACATTCAAAAGGCATAAATCGCTTTCATCATTATCATTCTGAACTAGTATCCAATCTCCATGAGATGCAACCATGTGCTTATTTGCAACTTCTTGAGAAATCCTTGAGCCGTGTTTTTTTTGGGCAACATCATAGAATGTTAGTAGCGGATTTTCGTCGTCTTTTTCAGACTTTTCGTGACGAACCATAAGGCACGGTCCGTGACATAGCCGTGGTATATCTCCAGTCTCTTCTGATTTTGCTTTTGCTTCGAACATCCCGGAAATCCAAGAAACGAAGGTGAAAGTGATTTATGGTTTCAACCAGCATGGTGTTATATATATGTATACCACCAAAATAATTGGAATCAATCCAAATCCTAATCCAAAAAGGAACTGGTCTCATAAACCAATTTGAAAGAGGATAAAAATCTAGATGACCTTGATATAAATTAATATGACATTGTTCTCCCTAAAAATATTGTTTTTACGGAGGAATTAAGATGACATGTGATCAAGATTTACGATCATGGTTAGATATTCCGAAAGATATTTTGGCTTTAATATTATCTAAACTCCTTGCTAAAGATGCTATTGCTTTTTCTTTGGTTTGTAAAACATGGAAAAAAGTCGAACGCCTTCAAGCTGTCCTGGGTGATGAAGAAATACGCAGTTGTCCATGTTTGATTTTCCCAGACAAACGTTTCTTTCATCCTTTGTACAATACGTGGTTCAAAATGGAAACCACCCACAAATTACCCACAGGAACTATTTTTGCACAAAACTATGGTTGGTTATTAATGAGATTAAGGGATGATCATCCTTTTTTCTTTCATCCATTCACAGGTGTACGGATAAATATTCATCATGATGACATTTGTATCCTTAACGGGGCCACCTTTTCAGCTCCACCAACGTCCTTTCATTGCGAAATAGTTATGTTTTTTACGCATGATATTAAAAACGTGGTTGTTGTTAGCATCAAACATGGTGAAGAACGATTTTCTACTATGAATCTATGTAGAAATAATGATTTCGGATTCATGTATGAGAACAAACTCGTATTCTTTCGAGGGGAATATTATGGTATGGGAAACACCGGGAATCTTGCAATTTTTACCCCAAGGAAAAAAAAACATCGCATCATCCGTTTTGCACAGCACCTCTGGAAACATTTCAATATTGATGATTGCGAGCGATATTTGTTTGAAGGGGAAGGCGATCTGTGGGCTGTTTTTATCGCGTTTAGGGGAGAAAAGATATGTATTTGTAAACTAAATCGAAATAAAAGGCGTTGGAGAAAAGTACAAGATTTAGGGGACAAAATGGTCTTTCTTAGCTACGGAAGTTGTATCATAGAGAGAGCTAAGGTGAAAGGAACCGGGAACAAAATCTACTTTCCCAAATTGATGGAAGGAAATTGTCTATTTTATTCCCTTTCTAGCAAAAGATACCACACGTTTAAGAAAGGATCCTCCTACGATAACTTTGAGGGGTCTCAGCATATGCCGCAATGCGTTTGGATTAAGATGAACACCAATCAACCACCTTGCGATGAAAACATAATTTGGTGATCAAAATGTAAGCTTAACAATATTATATGTTATTTTTAGTTTATCCTACTGTTAGATCACAGCTTGCGTGCAACTTTAATTTGTGTTATTTTTTCGTCCAACATCAACATACAAAAGTGATACAATTTAGTTAACTGTATTTTGTTAGTAATTCATAATTATGGTCAATTTATGTAGATATTTTGTTTATTTTTGGTATACAAAAATTGAACATGTAGTTCGGACGATATCATTCCTTCTTGCTAAAAAAAGTTTAAAAAAATGAGATTCAAGTGGTGGTCGATAGTTAATATTAAATTTCATATATCATGTTAAATATGCTTTTAAAATTAAAATAAAAAATAAAATGCCCTTTTGATCAATTAATCGACATTAACTTTGATTAATCATCATTTTTCTATTGGATTTCCACATGCATGTCCATTTTTCTTTCGTAAGTCCTCCATTCTTTTTTCCGAAGTGTTGCTGTTGCCTTCTTTCCTAGCCTCTATATAGCAACACAGTCTCGTAGCTGTCCTCTCTCTATCAGCTTTTCTATCTCATTCCTCAAGGTACGACAGCCATCTGTAGTATGCCCATGAGACTTATGGTATGCACACCACTTTTCCGCATTCTCTTTCGACGGTATTCACTGGATTGGTGGCGGGTCTCCAAATAAATTCCTGTACACCACCAAGATCTCAGAGCGAGGCTTGATCAGAGGCGTGTAAATCTCTACTCTGGACTTTCCTGTTACATCTGCTCCTGAATCCCTCTTCCCTGTCTCCGGAGCTTTCTTCTTATCGTTCTTTCCTGAGAGAAGGTCATCATTATCTTCCTTCCTTTCCCGAGTTGCATCATTGACCGTGCACTACAATTGTACAACGATTTGAAGCGCATGAAAGGTGCTAGGGATATTCTCCATCAGCTTCTGATACAGAACATCATCCCTTAAACAATTAATAAATCCACTGATGACTGCCTTTTCTTGTTGATGTCTATCCGAGACCTGCATACTGTCATCCATATATCTCCTATAATATTCTATAGGTTCCTCCGAGGCCTTCTGCTTGGTAGCCAACAACTCGGCTAACAGTTTCACCGATTTCTTTAGTTGCGAGTACCTGTATAGCAAGGCCCGGCTAAAATCATAAAAGCTTCTCAAGCTCTCCCTCGAGAGGGAATCGAACCATGTGAGACAATTCCCTCAGAGGTACAGCAACTTACACCTCATATTGTGCGGAATATCACTGGACACCATTAAATTTTGGTACGTCCCCACAAAATCTTCGGGGTCTGTTTCTCCGTTGTAAGTAGGAATCCCCTCTGGTACTCGTAACCCCTAAGGCTAAGGTTGGGCCAAGATCTCAGGAATCCACGGGGAGGAAGGTCTCGCCCCATGTCTACCAATTAGCTTATCTAAGCGTGCTTCCAATGAGTTCGGATCCGGCGGGGGATACGCAACCTCGCTCCTATAGTATCACTCCTTGATATCCTCCTGCTCCAGCTGAAGTCATCGAATGACTTTGATCCAACTCTGCCGAAGTCAAGTACCCTCCTAAAATTCCCACATCGTAGTAAACTGCCAAAAACTGCTCATTTGGTAAGCTCGCCGAGGTAGAAACCAAGAATCCGGGGGTCATAGTCTTGACTACTGGCAGCATCGGACCCGACGCTTATGCCCATCCTCCTTGCCTAATGCACCCGTGCAAATGGCTCGACTGTAAGTTTCCTACATCCACCCCCCGTCCCTAAAGGTGGAACAGTGGGAGGTACCATGATGGAACTAACTAACATCCTCCTCTCCGCCTCCATCCTCCTATTTGGAGCCTCTAAGTCGATTACTGGCCTAACAGGTGGAACTGGTTCTCCTTCCTGCTCTCTCCGATGTTGTATCATCCACTTCTAATATAACTCCTTGTGGGCTATCATAAAATCCAGTGCCAGCAAATCCTCTCCCCCCTGCCTCAGATTGTTCCGAGCTGCCCCGAGTGGCCTTGGGCTGTTTTGAACCGTGTCTGTCTGTCTTGGATTTTTTTGGACAGTCTATGTTTGCCTTGCCCTAGGTAGTACCCTCATGCCTGGCACCTCCCGATGATCATCCTCGGCCTCATCTCCTTCTTCCTCTGGGACAGTCACTGGTACTTCCTCGGGCGTTCCTTCAGGCGTGCTCCTCTGTCGCAGCCTTTCGGCTTGTAACTGCAATAACGTGGGATTCTATTTTAGCTAAAAAATAGACACTATAGATATGCTCTTCAATCGGTCCTTTTGGCTCAAATGTAGGTCAAGTCGGTTTGTCTGTCAACTAGGTTTTTCCGACGGTTTATTGATCGGTTAAAACCTTTTTGACTTTTGTTCTAATGATGATTAGGGTACCAGAGAAATCCGATTTGAGGTTTGCAACATAGTTCTTACCTTCGGCAATTCCCTTATAATTAGACTTGTAAGGCGTACATATTTGTGGCCGCTTCCAGGTTTTATGCGGTTGGGCTGTTCTCTCTATGCCTTGTATATGTGAAACTGACCCGTGAAGTCTCTTACTAGGATAAGTCATGGACTCAACGAGAAGGGATCACGGGTTCGAGGTATTAGTCCAACATTGCAAATTATTTGCAGGCAGCTGGTTCGACCCGAACTGCTTGAAAGCGATGTCAGTGTGTGACCACTATTATTTATTGTTATCCCTTTTGTTCTATTATTGACTAGTTAGAGTAGATATTCCCTCGACACACCCCCACGAGTAGTCTTAGGGCATCACTTTCTCCTCGACATGGGGGTTACAGTTACACCCCTCGAGTAACCTATGAGCATCTTTTTTGCTTTCGATCTAGGTTGGAGAATGCCTTCGAGCATCATGTTGTAAGCCTACGTGCAATTTATCGGTTGAGGAGACATGAATAATCCATCCCTTGGATTGTTATATATTTTTATTTAAAACAACATCGAATTAATAACACTCATGAAGATTACAAATCTAAGAGTAAAAAATGCAGTTGCGATTCACATAAGGAGGAAGATTACAGCTTTGAAATATGTAATAAACTTGTCATGAAGTATGAAATTAATTAGTAGTTACAGTTAATCCAGCACCGCTCAGCACCGCTCAGGGCCATATGGTTTTTTACTATGTATTTTGAAAGGGAGTGATGATAACACCGCGATGGAACCATGTTTTATATCATATCTGAATAAATCCATGTTGTTGTCCTTGTCATACGGGCCTATTTCCGAGGAATAGTAGATGCAATTCCCTTTAACCGAACCTCCAGGTGATACAAGAGCTGAAAATCCTCTGTCCTCGTGATCAAAAAAAATGGCACAATCATCTCCAATGTCGTCGACTTGTTCCCATTCCTTCATACTAAAATCCGCTCTAAAGATTTCAAACTCCATAACTCCCATTTCAAGGATACGTCCATTCACAAGATAGAGCCGACCACAAGATCCAAATAAATAATTACAACATTCATAGTCAAACAGAATTTGTTCTTTTAGCTTATTCCCTTTTATGCATTCGTCAATTCGTAGTGGCGATGACTCTTGCAGTTGTACACAATTCAAGGTGTAAATATAGTTTGCGATGTAATACATATTGCTGCCTTGAAATATTGTGGCAGTTCGGCCTAAACATTGTTGGAAAATATTCAGCTCTTGTTTGATAAATTTGTCTGCACCGATTTTGCAGTAGAAGATACAATTCAAATTTATCACGAACACGGTACATTTGGCGGCATCAGTTGATAACGAACCGCATAAAAGGAAAGTGCTAAATATCCCCCAATTCATTTTCAGCTAGTGTTGGGATCTGGAATTTCTTCATAGTAACTGGATTCATAATGAAACAATCAATTGGATTCTTAAAATCCCGAGCTAATATCCACTCTCCATGAGATCCATACAAGATCTTATTTGCAAGTTCTCCATAAGCCTTTGTACGATGTTTTCGTTGGGATACATCGTATAAAGTAAGTTTTGTTTCTTGTTCCTTTCCGTGACAAACCATAAGGCATGGCCCATGACATTGCCATGAATGATCTTGAGTCTCAACCTCCGCTGAGGCTATCACTTTTGGATTTTGTTTTGTGGTAGAAATATTGTTCCCCATATATATCCTAAATCAAATAAAGATGGAAAGATTTGTGGAGGATAAAAGAATTCAGTTTCGTTGTATATATACTACCACCACATTTGGAATCCAAATCCCAACCACCAAAAAGGGATTGGCTAGCAAATTACTGAAAAAACATCCTAAATTTTCAAAATCTTATTCTTAAAACGATTAGAATGCAATCCAAAAAGGAATGGGAAAATATTATAATATTATTCTTTTTTTATATAATATTATTGATCGCCGCCTGGTCGTCCTGGTCCCCTGCGGCCTTCTGGGATGTTCTTGACTGATCTTGTAACTGGATAATTATTAGCATTTGATTGTTTTTTGACGACGTTACATTTCATACAAGGTACAAATCATTCTACGACGGAGCTCCGCAAACGCTTTACATCCTTGCGACGGCGATCGAGGTCGTCTCAAAGGTGGACGCCAAGCCTTTTGCCGTTATCTTGTGGTAGCCGTCCGACGAACTGGAAGGAAGCTCATTTACTTGATTATATGTCATTATTCTTATTTTGTTTTGCTTTTGTGGAAGTAAAACATGGGTTTTAAGGTGATGGAAGATTTGAGGAGGCCTCGTTGGCACTAATGATCGATCGACAACAGATTCACTGTGATTTACGAAGAATTCTTTACATGACCGGCAAACGGAATTTGAATAATCAATTCAATAATAACGGCAGTTATTTTGAAGAAATAAATTGGAGGACCAGGACCAGGACCATGTGTTAAAATCGGTTGACTATTTGGGCGTCCGAATATTGGTTTTGGCGTTCAAGTTTTTTCATGAAAGTGATAAGTATATAATTGTTATATTTCAAAACAAAAATATATTACTTTAGATACAAATTCTCACTTGATACATGTTTCTATTAGAGACCATGAACTATAAGGAGATTATTATCGGTCGAATTTGTCACTGGTGAGTTTCAACCCCACCGCCAGCTGTTAGATTTAATTTCAAAACATTAACTTTATTTAACTTATAAAGTTTTTTTTCTAAAATAACCATCGCTAAAAAACCTTCCCAAATCAACTCCAACTATACTACTTAATTATCCATTTAACCATTGAATTTCAAATACACCTTAACACGACCACGGTGTACTCTAGTGGTTGGGACAATAATTTCACTGACAACTAATCCAACGCCGCTGATGAGGATGTTGCCATCCGATTTTTCCAAGAATTTTGAATGGCAAGGGCGACAACATTCTTACGCGCTGATTTCCTAAATTATAAGCAAACAAAGTAACATGGTCTGGATCATCGAGCCTCCAATCCTATTTGGGTATGTAGTAGATGCAATTTCCTTGAAGGTCACATTCAGGTTCAACCGTAGCTGAAAATGCTCTAAATTCATCAACAAAAATGGCGCGATCACCCCCAATACCGTGCACTTTCTTCCAAGTCTTTCCACCCAAATCCGCCTCAAGGATCTCAAAGTCCACAACTCCCATATCGAGACTGCGTCCCATGACATACAAGAGCTTATCACCATATCCAACTAGCTTAGAAAAGTCTCCCGTAAACAGAACTTGATCACCGAACTCTAAACCATCAATGCACTCCATAAACTCCAAGGGCGATGAATCTCCCACCTGAGCACAATAGAGGACATCGGAATTAGTAAGAATGAACATTCTACCTCCAAATATCGTCGCGCTGAGGACTTTATCTTCGAATTCTTGCACGGTGAATTCGCTTGCACCGATTTCACAACTGAGGATGTTACGTGAACTTATGAGGTATACGATGCAAGCAGCAGCATCAGAACCAGACAGAAGGAAAAAACTACCCGAATGAAATCCATAATCGTCTTCATATATTGGGGGGAGTTGAAATTTCTGCATTGTCACAACATTCACGATGCAGTAATCAAGCTTATCTGTAATATCCTCATCCATAACCAATAACCACTCTCCGTAAGATGCATATGGGAATTTGTATGCGAGTTCTTGCGAAACCCTTGTATGATGTTTGTGCCGGTAAGCATCATATAGAGTGATTGATGGGTCTTGTTTCTTTCCATGGTAAACGAAAAGACTCGGCCCGCTGCATGACCATGCTTGATTATCCTCAATTCTTGATTTTGCTGATTCATGAATATCAACTTTAACCATCTTCACTTAATTTGACCCAGCAAAAATTCTAGGATATTTATTTTTAACAACCCATTCTTCATTGGATATATACTACTCAAGTGAAATCCTATTCTTTACTTGAAAAGAGAAATTAAATCATTATTTTTTCAAAAAGGAAAGAGAAACGTTTATTTCCAAACCAGTTTTAGAAAAGGATTATAATCAGACCAATTATTCGTAATATTTCATAATATACTTGAAATTTGTATTAAGATTTAAGGGTGCGTGACAAAATTAAATGATAAAAAAGATATAACTACTATATAAAAAATATCGAGGGTATAAATAAATTTTATATAAAAAATATTGAGAGTGGATATTTATTAATTTTTATTGTCTATATCATTTTGAAAAATAATTGTTAGTTGACTCTACATCTCTTCGTATTTTATCTGCACTTTAGTTCTGTTTCACCAAAAAAAAAAAATTCTTTCATAAATCACGAATAATGAAATTTGATAAATAAAATATTACTTAATATAGTCTTTAGCGCTCGCTACTCTCTTTGTGTTTTTTTTTTGGCACTCATACTCTTGACACTTAGATTAAGAATGTGCCTTTCAAATGGTTGAAATTGAAGGTAGTAAAGAATAATCAAGTTCAGTGTGTTGAAGCTAAAACTTGTTATTTGTGAAGTTGCTGCAAATAGGTGAACATGCGAAAATGGAAAATGTGCCACAACCAAGAAAACAGAGGTATGATGCTTACCCCCACCGGTGTGAGTTCAGTTGACATGCCTTGTTTTCATTAGTGATTCATGTCATTTTCTAGACAATTTCTTTGTAATACTATTGGTTCTTTGAGACCATTTCAGTTAGAAACCTTGGAAACTGATGTAATGCTCCAAACCTTTTAAGTGAGGCGTATCTTTTAGTTAGTTCTTTGTAATAGTCGTCCAAGTTACACGAAAGAGCGGTCCAAACTTAGCAAACTAGTATAATACTCCTAAAATTATTAATGAGATCAGTATCATTGTTTCGGAAAAAAAAAACTAGGTCTGTCTTGGATGGAGGAACTAGGTAAATTATACATACTAGCCCAACGCAAATTGTTCATGTAACCTTCATGTAAATTATCAAAATAAAAATGAAAATATAAAGTAAAACATTAACCCACACATGAACATGGGAGTCTTTGAAGACTTCAATGATTTCACTGACAACTAATCCAACGCCGCTGATGAGGATGTTGCCATCCGATTTTTCCAAGAATTTTGAATGGCAAGGGCGACAACATTCTTACGCGCTGATTTCCTAAATTATAAGCAAACAAAGTAGCATGGTCTGGATCATCGAGCCTCCAATCCTGTTTGGGTATGTAGTAGATGCAATTTCCTTGAAGGTCACATTCAGGTTCAACCGTAGCTGAAAATGCTCTAAATTCATCAACAAAAATGGCGCGATCACCCCCAATACCGTGCACTTTCTTCCAAGTCTTTCCACCCAAATCCGCCTCAAGGATCTCAAAGTCCACAACTCCCATATCGAGACTGCGTCCCATGACATACAAGAGCTTATCACCAGATCCAACTAGCTTAGAAAAGTCTCCCGTAAACAGAACTTGATCACCGAACTCTAAACCATCAATGCACTCCATAAACTCCAAGGGCGATGAATCTCCCACTTGAGCACAATAGAGGACATCGGAATTAGTAAGAATGAACATTCTACCTCCAAATATCGTCGCGCTGAGGACTTTATCTTCGAATTCTTGCACGGTGAATTCGCTTGCACCGATTTCACAACTGAGGATGTTACGTGAACTTATGAGGTATACGATGCAAGCAGCAGCATCAGAACCAGGAGAACCAGACAGAAGGAAAAAACTACCCGAATGAAATCCATAATCGTCTTCATATATTGGGGGGAGTTGAAATTTCTGCATTGTCACAACATTCACGATGCAGTAATCAAGCTTATCTGTAATATCCTCATCCATAACCAATAACCACTCTCCGTAAGATGCATATGGGAATTTGTATGCGAGTTCTTGCGAAACCCTTGTATGATGTTTGTGCCGGTAAGCATCATATAGAGTGATTGATGGGTCTTGTTTCTTTCCATGGTAAACGAAAAGACTCGGCCCGCTGCATGACCATGCTTGATTATCCTCAATTCTTGATTTTGCTGATTCATGAATATCAACTTTAACCATCTTCACTTAATTTGACCCAGCAAAAATTCTAGGATATTTATTTTTAACAACCCATTCTTCATTGGATATATACTACTCAAGTGAAATCCTATTCTTTACTTGAAAAGAGAAATTAAATCATTATTTTTTCAAAAAGGAAAGAGAAACGTTTATTTCCAAACCAGTTTTAGAAAAGGATTATAATCAGACCAATTATTCGTAATATTTCATAATATACTTGAAATTTGTATTAAGATTTAAGGGTGCGTGACAAAATTAAATGATAAAAAAGATATAACTACTATATAAAAAATATCGAGGGTATAAATAAATTTTATATAAAAAATATTGAGAGTGGATATTTATTAATTTTTATTGTCTATATCATTTTGAAAAATAATTGTTAGTTGACTCTACATCTCTTCGTATTTTATCTGCACTTTAGTTCTGTTTCACAAAAAAAAAGACTTTTATTCTTTCATAAATCACGAATAATGAAATTTGATAAATAAAATATTACTTAATATAGTCTTTAGTGCTCGCTACTCTCTTTGTGTTTTTTTTTTGGCACTCATACTCTTGACACATAGATTAAGAATGTGCCTTTCAAATGGTTGAAATTGAAGGTAGTACAGAAAAATCAAGTTTAGTGTGTTTAATCTAAAACTTGTTATTTGTGAAGGTGCCGCAAATAAGTGAACATGCGAAAATGGAAAATGTGCCACAACCAAGAAAACGGAGGTATGATGCTTACCCCCACCGGTGTGAGTTCAGTTGACATGCCTTGTTTCGTTTAGTGATGATTCGTGTCATTTTCTAGACAATTTCTTTGTAATACTATTGGTTCTTTGAGACCATTTCGGTTAGAAACCTTGGAAACTGATGTAATGCTCCAAACCTTTTAAGTGAGGCGTATCTTTTAGTTAGTTCTTTGTAATAGTCGTCCAGGCTACGTGAAAGAGCGGTCCAAACTTAGAAAACTAGTGTAATACTCCTAAAATTATTAATGAGATCAGTACCATTGTTTCGGAAAAAAAAACTAGGTCTATCTTGGATGGAGGAGCTAGGTAAATAATACATACTAGCCCAACGCAAATTGTAACCTTCATCCGATGTATTATTGTTTTTGGATTGTTTGGATTGACCATTGAAAGCTCAAAATCCGAACCCATGGCACATTGGATGTATAAATTATCCCTCAATTAAAAATACTTTATTTAATAAATATATCAAGAAACATTCATGACTTTTAAATGGTTAAAATAATAAGTGAACAATATAAAAAATAATTAAGACAAGCGAATTGTAAAAATGAAATACAAAAAAGTGACAAAAAGACTCTTCCATGATAGCATTTGGATCACCATGGTAACACTTTCATGGAAGATTGATAGGGACGAGTGTTCATTTGAATCCAGGTGCATCGCATCAGGTCTTCGGAATTATGCAAACTATCGTAAGAGGATCCTCCTTTTTCAAATGTGTGATACTTTTTGCTTGCAAGAGAATAAAATAAACAGTGTCCTTTCATCAACTTCGGAAAGTATATCTTATTACCAGATCCTCTAACCTTAGCCCTCATCATCAAACAACTTTCATAGCTAAGAAAAACCATTTTATCTCCCAAATCTTGCACTTTTTCCCAAATCATGCGGTTCAAATTTAGTTTACAAACACACACTTCTTTGCCTTCACATGCAATAAAAATGGCCCAAAGATCGCCTTCACCTTCAAACAAATAGTGTCCACAATCGTGTGCATAGAAATGTTCCCACATTTGAATGGCAGAATCAGTGCGACGATATTTATTTTTCTTTCGGCGATATTTGTAAATCTTTGGATTGTAAATCACCAGATCTCCTTCCTTTCCCAAGCAATAATACTCCCCTTTAAAAAACACAGTCTTGTAACCGGGCATATTGGAAAACTCATCATTACTGCATATGTTCGTAGTAGAAATTTCATCCTCGCCTCGTTTAATAGTTTGAACAGCAATATGTCCACATGGTGTAAAAAAAGTGAATAGTTCACAGTCATGTGACGTTGGTGGAGTTGAAAAGTTGGTGGCTAACCTAACCAATTGATGCAATTCATCGGGAAGAGTTATTCGATCGCCTGTGAATGGATCGAAGAAGAAGGAAGGATGAAGAAACCTTTTCATTAACAACCAACCATAATTTTGTGCAACTATAACTCCTGTGGGCAGTTCATGGGTGGTGTCCATTTGAAACCAGGTATTATACAAAGGATGAAAGAAATGTTTGTCTGAAAATATAAGACATGGACAAGTGCATAATAGGTCACCACTTATGTTTCTTTGAACTACAACTTGAGGATCAACTTTACTCCATGTTTTACAAACCGCATAAAAAGTAAATGTATCTCCAGCACAAAGTTTAGATAATATTAAAGCTAGAATATCATGCGGAGCATCTGACCACGATTTCACATCTCCGTCACCTCCCATGTTATTAATTACTTTCTACAAAACATCATATTTGGCATGGCTAAATAATAAATATTTATAGTAGGATATTCTGTTTCCTTTCTAAAACTGGATTTGGAAGAGATCGTTTCTCTTTCCTTTTTTGAAAAGAATTAATTTCTCTTTTCAAGTTTAGATTTGGAAATTTTCCGACTAGGAGTGTCAAGTGTGAAACAAAATTAAATTATTAAAAAGGTAATTATTTTCATGAGACTTTCTCAATACTTTATTTCCTTAGAGCAAGTTCAACCGTTATGCTAAAATAGCAAAAAAAAATGGTGATTGGAAATTTTGCCACATTTAGTTGTTTTGACTGATTTGTATATAAGTGTTTGACAAACAACAATTGGCTGAAAATGACTGATATAGATTTAGTACAATTTATTATTAATTACTTTTTGTATTGTGTAGTGCTTATTTTGGCAAAAAAGAGTGCCTTTGGTCCAATGCTACCCTCATTTTCCTTCCATATTTGAATTTCAAATATATTACAATATTTAATTCAATGATATGTTTGTGAAAATTTGATGGTTGTATTGGAAAACCAAACTTTAAAATGTAAGGTTTCAATCCTACATCTCATTGACACCAAATAAAAATAAGACATCCGGAACCTATTTTTACTCATGACCCCGGATCCCCTCACCAGTCACCATTTGAGATGCTCTCTGACTTTAACAAAGTAAAAGAAAAATAGGAATATTAAGAATGATGAAGAATTTAAGCTAAATTAGGTTTTTACTAAACTAATTATAACTAAAAAATCTAATAAACTCGAGAAAATATGGCTTACGAAGCGTCAATTATAAATCTGAGTTTTGTTAAAGGTGAATTATAGTATAAATGACTTCACTAATGGAAAAATAAGTGTAGAAGCATAGCAATTCTTTGATAATAATAAATATAAAATATTTTTCATGGGTTGTGAAGTGTAATACGTGATAAAAAAACATGAATTTATGATCCTAACGGTCCTATAAAATATCAATTTAGTCATATAAAAATCAAATTTGATTTTATTTAATCTTTTTGTTAGTCAACTAATGGAAATTCTAGTTTGACTTCTTCAGAGGCGACCTTCTTCAAAGGAGATTATTATTGCTTGGGAAAGGAAATGAAACTTGTCATTTACAACCCGGAGAAAAATAGACATCGTCTAACCGGTCCTGCTACTAAACTCTTGCCACATTTTCGTGCTTCTGATTAAGAACGGTATTTGTTCGAAGGTGAAAGCGATCTTTGGGCTATTTTTGTTGCACACCAAGAAAAAAAGTGTGTGTTTGCAAGTCTAATTCTATCAAAAAGATGTGGGAAATGGTGTATGATTTGGGTGGCTACATCAAAACACCCCGTGGTCTGTCTTGTCTGAACATTGTGAAGGCAACTCAACTTCTCAGTGAGGAAGTCTAGACAGGACAGTTGAGAAGTGGACACTGCTTGATCATGTTACACATTTTATGAAGGATTTCGGGCTGCCAAACAAGTTGAGGGGAATGCTGGTGAGGCACCCCGAGATGTTTTATGTGAGGAAGTCAAAAGGAGTTCTGACCAATGATGCTCTTGGCTTTAGCAACTCAAATAGGGATAAAAAAGAGGAAACAAATAGTGATACAACAGAAGAAAACAACTACAATATATTCAAAAAAATTATTTTAGATTTTTTGGCATTAAATAGATCTATAGATCCCACACTTTTGAAATTGTTATTCCGTCTTTCCACTTGATTTTATACCAACAAGAATCGACAATGAATATGAGACAACGATCAATATGTATCTCAGATCTGGAGGCTATGAAATAAGGAAATGAACCAACAAATTAACAAACAGTTGGACAACAAAAATCGGAACAAAATGATTAACAAAAAATCGGTCAAAAAAATGAGGAACAAATGATTATCTGGATGTTTTGGTTCTTTCGGCGGAGAAGGTCCCGGATAGGAGTAGATGGAGATAAGATTAAGGCTGGCAATCAGGTCGGGTCGGCGGGTTGACGAGTTTGAAAGTATAAACCCAAACCCAACCCAATAATATTTTGGGTCATATTTCCTTGTTCCAAACCCAACCTATTAAAAATCCGGGTTACCCAAACCCAACCCAAAAAACCCATTAATTATGGGGGAAAATTTCAACTTGTAAATTTTTTTTTATGAAAGGAGGTTTGTGTTGACATTGAGGTTTGTGTAGTCAACAACAAGGTTTGTATTGACGAAATGGAAGTTCTTGTCGTTGGAATTGAGGTTTATACCGTAAAAAATGAGGTTGTGTCGTCAACATCTACGTTGAGGTTTGACGTTGAGGCTCGTGTTGTCAAGAATGAGGCCATATTATCGATAAGCGGAAATGAGATTTTCACTTAGATTGATATGGTTTCTGTGGTGAGATTTCTGCTCAAATTGATGGGGTTCTAGTGATATGTGTCTATGTGGTGGGCTATGATGTGGTGTCACAGCTAGTTTGACTAATGTTGACCAGCGACGGCAGCACAGTGGCAGTCCGGTGGTGGTTTGACAGTGGTCTGGCGGTGGTCATGTGAGGTGAAAGGCTGGTTGGAGAAGAAATAGGGAATTAAGAGAAATAGAATGTTTTGTTTGCAAATAAGTCCTTGCACAATTTTTTCCCTTATAGTGTGGTCCCAAAAATAAATATTTATTTTTTTACCCAAAACTTTTTAGAATGTGTTTGTCAGACCCTTACTCTTACTTTATGGGTCAAACTAGACATTGCCTTGTGAGTGAGACGGACTCATATAAGAATTTCTCAAATAAAAAGGAATCATGTTCTCTTTAGTTTATATGAATGGATCTAATGTGAACTTAAGTTACCTTATTTGATATCTACTAATCTTAAAGGACTACCTATTAAAGGCAGTCAACACGTCTAGGGTTATACGTTACATAAAATTGGGGTTATACGTTACATAAAATTGGGGTTATAGCTTATAATAGCACTTTTTCTGAAATGTGGGTTATATTCGTACTTAATCTAAAACCGAGGGTTGTCTAAGCAATTTGCCCAACTTTTCACCACAAATATCTTTAATATTCAACTTTTACAGATGAATGAATAAATATAGTATAAATTAGTAATCGTTGAAAATAAGTTTAAATTCAACAATAAATGCTCAAGAAACTATTAAAGGAACATCAACACAACATATACGTGTGTGTGTGAATAAAACTTGTGTTTTATTAGAATAATTTAATAATCAACATTTCCCTCACAAGTTTGAGAATGCAATGGGCTATTGTTTATCTTAATCCAAGTACAACGTGTCAACTCTTTGGAACCATGAAAACTCTCGTAGACTCCTCCCCAAAAGGTGTGGTACTTTTTGGTTGAAAGAGTAGAAAAGACAACTTCCTTTCATCAACTTTGGGAAGTAAATTTTGTTGCCTGCTCCGCTAACTTTAGCTCTCTCCATCAAACAACTATTGGAGCCAAGAAACATCATTTTATCTCCCAAATCATGCACCATCTCCCACGTCTTGTTGCTCAAATTAAACTTACAAACACACACTTCCCTTCCTTGGCGTGCAATGAAAACAGCCCAAAGATCATCTTCTCCTTCGAACAAATACCGTCCACAATCAGATGCACAAAAATGCCGCCAGAGTTTAGTAGTAGAACCGGTTATACGGTGTCTTGTTTTCTTCGGGTTGTAAATGACAAGATTCCATTCCTTTCCCAAGCAATAGTATTCTCCTTTGAAGAAGGTCATCTTGTACCGAGGCAGCGTGAAGAGCGTATAGCCATTGTGCACTTTCTTAATGGAAAATTCAGCCTCCTCGCGTTTGATGGTCTGAACAACAATATTGTCAGGATAAAAAAACTCAAGTACTTGGCAGTCAGGCGATGTTGGTTGTGTGGAAAAAGTGGGGCATGAATGCGCGTAGCATGTAAAAGAATCTGGAAGATCTATCCTTTTGCCAGTGAATGGATCAAAGAAGAAGGAATAATAGTTATTCCTTTTAACCATTAATAGCCAACCATGCTTTTGTTCGACAACTCTTGCATGCGGCATAGCAGCCAGGGTTTCCATCTTGAACCACCTCGTGGTCTTTCTTGTCTGAACATTGTGAAGGCAACTCAACTTCTTAGTGAGGAAGTCTAGACATGACAGTTGAGAAGCGGACACTGCTTGATCATGTTACACATTTTATGAAGGATTTCGGGCTGCTAAACAAGTTGAGGGGAATGCTGGTGAGGCACCCCGAGATGTTTTATGTGAGGAAGTCAAAAGGAGTTTTGACCAATGATGCTCTTGGCTTTAGCAACTCAAATAGGGATTAAAAAAAGGAAACAAATAGTGATACAACAGAAGAAAGCAACTACAATATATTCAAAAAATTTATTTTAGATTTTTTGGCATTAAATAAATCTATAGATCCCACACTTTTGAAATTGTTATTCCGTCTTTCCACTTGATTTTATACCAACAGGAATCGACAATGAATATGAGACAACGATCAATATGTATCTCAGATCTGGAGGCTATGAAATAAGGTAATGAACCAACAAATTACCAAAAATCGAACAACAAAAATCGGAAAAAAATGATTACCAAAAAATTGGTCAAAAAAATGAGGAACAAATGATTATCTGGATGTTTTGGTTCTTTCGGCAGAGAAGGTCCCGGATAGGAGCAGGTGGACATAAGATTAAGGCTGGCAATCAGGTCGGGTCGGCGGGTTGACCAGTTTGAAAGTATAAATCCAAACTCAACCCAATAATATTTTGGGTCATATTTCCTTGATCCAAACCCAACCTATTGAAAATCTGGGTTACCCAAACCCAACCTATTAAAGATTTGGGTTTCCCAAACCCAACCTATTAAAAATCCGGGTTACCCAAACCCAACCCAAAAAACCCATTAATTATGGGGGAAATTTCAACTTGTAATTTTTTTTTATGAAAGGAGGTTTGTGTCGACATTGAGGTTTGTGTAGTCAACAACAAGGTTTGTATTGACGAAATGGAAGTTCTTGTCGTTGGAATTGAGGTTTATACCGTAAAAAATGAGGTTGTGTCGTCAACATCTACATTGAGGTTTGACGTTGAGGCTCGTGTTGTCGATTGAGGTCATATTATCGATAAGCGGAAATGAGGTTTTCACTTAGATTGATATGGTTTCCGTGGTGAGATTTCTGCTCAAATTGATGGGGTTCTAGTGATATGTGTCTATGTGGTGGGCTATGATGTGGTGTCACAGCTAGTTTGACTAATGTTGACCAGCGACGGCAGCACAGTGGCAGTCCGGTGGTGGTTTGACAGTGGTCTGGCGGTGGTCATGTGAAGTGAAAGGCTGGTTGGAGAAGAAATAGGGAATTAAGAGAAATAAAATGTTTTGTTTGAAAATAAGTCCTTGCAAAAAATTTTCCCTTATAGTGTGGTCCCAAAAATAAATATTTATTTTCTTACCCAAAAATTTTTAGAATGTGTTTGTGAGACCCTTACTCTTACTTTATGGGCCAAATAGACATTGCCTTATGAGTGAGACTGACTCATATGAGAATTTCTCAAATAAAAAGGAATCTCTTTAGTTTATATGAATGGATCTAATGTGAACTTAAGTTACCTTATTTGATATCTACTAATCTTAAAGGACTACCTATTAAAGGCAGTCAACACGTCTAGGGTTATACGTTACATAAAATTGTGGTTATAACTTATAATAGCACTTTTTTTTACATGTGGGTTATATTCGCACTTAATCTAAAACCGAGGGTCGTCTAAGCAATTTGCCCAACTTTTCACCACAAATATCTTTAATATTCAACTTTTACAGATGAATGAATAAATATAGTATAAATTAGTAACCGTTGAAAATAAGGTTAAATTCAACAATAAATGTTCAAGAAACTATTAAAGGAACATCAACATAACATATACGTGTGTGAATAAAACTTGTGTTTTATTAGAATAATTTAATAATCAACATTTCCCTCACAAGTTTGAGAATGCAATGGGCTATTGTTTATTTTAATCCAAGTACAACGTGTCAACTCTTTGGAACCATGAAAACTCTCGTAGACTCCTCCCCAAAAGGTGTGGCACTTTTTGGTTGAAAGAGTAGAAAAGACAACTTCCTTTCATCAACTTTGGGAAGTAAATTTTGTTGCCTGCTCCGCTAACTTTAGCTCTCTCCATCAAACAACTATTGGAGCCAAGAAACATCATTTTATCTCCCAAATCATGCACCCTCTCCCACGTCTTGTTGCTCAAATTAAACTTACAAACACACACTTCCCTTCCTTGGCGTGCAATGAAAACAGCCCAAAGATCATCTTCTCCTTCGAACAAATACCGTCCACAATCAGATGCACAAAAATGCCGCCAGAGTTTAGTAGTAGAACCGGTTATACGGTGTCTTGTTTTCTTTGAGTTGTAAATGACAAGATTCCATTCCTTTCCCAAGCAATAGTATTCTCCTTTGAAGAAGGTCATCTTGTACCGAGGCAGCGTGAAGAGCGTATAGCCATTGTGCACTTCCTTAATGGAAAATTCAGCCTCCTCGCGTTTGATGGTCTGAACAACAATATTGTCAGGATAAAAAAAACTCAAGTACTTGGCAGTCAGGCGATGTTGGTTGTGTGGAAAAAGTGGGGCATGAATGCGCGTAGCATGTAAAAGAATCTGGAAGATCTATCCTTTTGCCAGTGAATGGATCAAAGAAGAAGGAATAATAGTTATTCCTTTCAACCATTAACAGCCAACCATGCTTTTGTTCGACAACTCTTGCACGCGGCATATCAGCTAGGGTTTCCATCTTGAACCACACATTGTTCATAGGGTTGAAGACACGCTTGTCAGGAAACATCAAACATGGAGACAAGCACAATTCCTCATCTCTATGTTGTCGTAATGTACGAGGTAGTGATCTCCAATTCTTACAAACAGCAGAAAACGAAGCAAAATCCCCAGCAGCGAGATTAGACCGTATCAAACCCAGAATTTCTTCCGGGGCATCTGGCCATCCCGACGAAACAGTGTCTCCTTTTCCCATGCTTCTTTTTTTACCTGTACCGTTTAGAATGCGGCAGGAAAAGGTTATTAGGTGATCAATTTATACCATGCTAAAATAAAAACTAGCCAATTATTTTTGGAAAAATTTGCTACTCTTTCTCAACTCCTTTTTCTTCTTGGATTTTGACAAGCATGGATACTTTGTTTTGTCAGTATATATGCAGAAGATCGCACAATTTTCTTTGCACCAATTCACCTCCTTAGTTCCATAAACAGAAGAAAGAAGATGGTGGATCCGCGTGCAGATCAAGAATGGCGATGCCGCGGGCCCTGTCTTGTGATTTGTCACGGAAAAGAAGGAAAACGAGTCACTTTGTACGACGTGAACCAACACACATCGCACCGGTGTCTCTCGAGAGCTCGTAAATAAATACGTGCTTGGATCTTGTGGAGAATGGTTACTGATCCGGAATCTAACAGGTGAAACTCATCATTACTGCCTTCTAAACGCAGTGACAATGCAGAAATTTCAGCTACCGCCAATTCATAGAGAAAAAGACGACTTTTATCACGTTTACAGCTTCCTTCTATCGGGTTCTCCGTCTGCTGATGCTGCCTGCACCGTGTTTCTATTCGGTATGGACAGTGTCTTCTACTGCAAACTCGGTGCTAGAATATTTACGAAGATCCGCAGAGATGGGTGTTTACTATCAGCCACGATATTCCAAGGCAAAATGTATTACATTGCTACTGGTTCTTCCCTACACTGCGCACAGCTGCAACAACGGGAAAAGAGGCTGCTGGAGTTCAGGGAATGCATAGAAGGGGAAAAGCTTGAAGCTTTGCTTATCCATCCGGGCACATTTCATCGATTTTTCAACCTGATTGCTTGCGGTGATCAGCTCCTGTGTATTCAAGGAAGTAGACTTGACATGGGAGCTGTGGAATTTGAAATCTTTCGAGCAGATTTGAGCGGTAAAGCGTGGGTAGAAGTGGACAATATCGGGGAAGATCGTGCCATTTTTCTTGACCAGTACGGGGGATTTTCAGCTCCCGTGCCTCCTGGAGGCGAGCTTAAGGGAAACTACATCTACTATACGCCAGAGCATGATAACGACGACGAGGAGGATACAAATGTCACCTTGTTCGGCTATGATTTGGAAGATCAATCTGTTTCTGTGTTTTCTCCGCTTTCTTTTAAAATGCAGGCTGTATGGAGACCGGCGCCTGAGCTGCGCTGGATTCAAGTAGCTACTTCAATTTGATTCTATTTAAATCTCATTATTATAATAAATAAATCTTTTCTGTTTTTTTTTTTTTTTTTTTTGCAAATATCTTTTCTGCTTTACTATTGAGTATATGTATGTTCTGGAAATATTTGGAAAAGATTCAAATATGAATTCATTATTTAGGCCCCTCTATGACGTTGAAATACTATTTTGTTGAAATAATTAAATTATATTTCTCACTCTAATTTAGTGTTTTTTTACGTCCAAAAAGTCCTATTCCATTTATACTTTTCGTCTAAAATTGTAATGAACCGATTACGTGTCCATTATTTTTATCTTTGAAAGAGTGATTTCGTTATTTTCCACCGATATGTATAAATTTGGGAGGAATATTGAGTTTTGGGTTAATTTGATGAATGTGGAGATAATAAAACATTAGCAGAAAAAAATAAAATAATACCCCTATACAATTTGGATTACCAAAGCACTAAATAGAAAGTGGAACGGAATGGAGATTAGGGTTTAAAAAACACATTTAGCAGATGTAATAAATATAATTTGATCATTTTGTTAAGTTGGGACGAGAAAATAATATTCCATCAAGAGCCTTACAAAGTTGAATTTAATCAACTTATTTTGGTTTGGACAAAGTATCTTTCTTGCGAGAAAAGATTCAGAAATTGAGAGCCGCGCGTGTTGTGCACGCGTAATGTATCTTTTCCTTTGTCCACGCTCCATTTCTTGGTCTTCTCCAAGCTAAAACCCCCTTTGAAAAAAAGAGTAAAACCCTTCCAAAACCCTGCGTCGATCAATCAATCAATGTCGAGTTTATCGAAGCTCAGTGTTTCGAACCCTAAAGTATGGGTCGTAATCGGCTTGAGCGTCGCCGGAATTGTTATCCTCGCCGAGACTCGGCGGCGGAGGCTTAAGGCCCGCCGGAGTGTAATAAAGGAAGACTTCGGCGCTTTCATTGAAAGATTCGAGCTCTCTCCGTTCCCGCCGCCGCCGCCTCCCGCCGCTCCACAACCTCTGGCCGGCCTTACTTTCGCCATAGAAGACGTGTAAGTGTCTCAACTTTTAACCTCGCTTTTGAATTATTCTGCTGTTTGTATTAGCTACTAATGTTTTACTGTTGCGTTAGAATTGATGTTAAAGGGTTTGTGACGGGGTTCGGAAGCCTTGACTGGAAGAAAACGCACGAGGCTGCCAGCGAGACTGCTGTGGTGGTTACTGCAATACTGGCAAATGGAGCTACCTGTGTTGGAAAGACGATCATGGATGAATTTGGCTTTGGGTATATTTTCTAATTCATTTTTCTTTCATTGAATTGTTGGTTAGCTCAATGACCCCAGGTTTGATTTTAGTTTGCGTTGTCTGGAATTTAATCTCAGGATAACAGGGGAAAATTCGCGATATGGAACTCCAACTAATCCGAAGTTGCCCTCTCATGTGCCTGGGGGATCATCTAGTGGCTCTGCTGTGGCTGTGGCTGCACAACTTGTCGATTTTGCAATTGGTATGTATTCTCCAATTAACTTGAAATAAATTTTATTTTTGTTACACTTGTCTGCTTGTGGATTCATTCTTTTGTTCCCCTAATCTGCTGGTGGATTTATTCTAATTACTGATGATTTTTCCCCAAAAATAATTTAGGTATTGATACAGTTGGCTGCATAAGAATGCCTGCAGCTTTTTGTGGCATCCTTGGGTTTAGACCATCGCATGGGCTTATAAAATCTGTCGGTGTATTACCAAATTCTCAAAGTTTAGATACTATTGGTATGTAATACAATTCATTACTTTATTGTGTATTGTAGCCTTGGTGGTAGTTTTTAATTCTTATGTGATACTCTGCCATTCATTGGTAATTGCTTAGGGTGGTTTGCTCGTGATCCCTCTACTTTGCATCATGTTGGACGTGTTTTACTACAGTTTAACCGATCAGAGCCTAAAAGGGTGAGGCGGCTTATAATAGCTGATGATCTCTTTCAGCTTTCCGAGGTTCCAAAGTGGAAGACTGTTGATGTGGTAAAGAATGTTGCCAAGAATTTAACTGGCTGTAAGTTTCCCCTTATGGTAAAATTACTTGAACATTTTTCCTTTCAATCAAGGATGGACTATTCTCCCTTGTCTGCACTGTCTTGTCTTTCTTGTCATAATTTCCTAATTTTTTTCTGTTGTTGATGGTGCAGACGTGGCACCAAAACATATGAATTTTTTGCAGTATATATCATCTAATGTGCCATGTTTGAAAGTATTCTGTGAGGAATCAACAAACCAGGAAAATTTCAAGTCAACTCTAAAAGCCCTATCATCTGTCATGTTTGTACTGCAGAGGTACTTATAATTAATAGTTTAATGGTATGAACTTGATTACATTTTCATTTCGAAGTGGCATATACCATTGAAATTATTGAATCAATATACGGTCTCTTCACATCATTATCTTTTGAGTGCCTGCCTAGTGTTTACTGGATCCAATTATTAAGTTGTATGCATGCATTGTTGTCAGAAAATGGCTTTTTGGACTACTTCGAAAGGTTAATACTATTCACGGTCAAGATAGGAATTCTCTAGGTAGATCATACGATCCTTGTTTAATCATCTATTCTATGACAATCATGGCTGAACGCATCGTAAGCTTTATAAATCATGCGGTGCATATGCTATTGCTTTCAAGCCTTCCTTTGACCAGGCTTATTGTTCCAACTGATACACAGGTATGAATTCAGGACAAATTATGAAGAATGGTTTCATTCAGCCAAACCCAGATTAGGACCACAACTATCTCTGGCAATGAGTACAAATCCAGAAAACATCAAAATTCTATACAAAGTGAGGACTGAGATGCGAAAGGCTGTACAAGATCTTTTGAAGGTAATCAGGACCGTTCCCTTTCCCATACACTTAGCTTCTTGTTTATTACTATCTTCGTCCCAAATTAAAGTTCACATTTTTTTAGTTTTCATGATCCCAAGAAACATCTTTGACCATGAATATTTATAACAAAATATTATTAAAAAGTTGATGATCACACACACACACACAAATAGTAATTGTCATAATTTTGAGCCCCTGCCTCCCTCTGAATCAAGACGTGGTGTGTAAAGGGGGAACTTTGGATGTGCTTTTGTTTGGCTGCATTATAATTTATTTTAGCTCTTCGTTTATTAATTTCACCTGGAATTTTAATAACTTTCATCTGATGGACTTTTGTTTCTCTATTTTGTTTTAAGGATGATGGTATATTGGTGATCCCCACTGTTGCAGACCCTCCGCTGAAACTTAATTCCAAAAAAGCTGCATCTGCTGAACTTATTGATAGGACACTTGCTTTGTTGAGCATTGCAAGTATGGCTGGCTGCTGTCAGGTAACCAGTTGTTTACCTTCTCTGTTTGTATTTTTACTCTTTCCATGACATTCTCAGTTAATTCTATTGCGCATGTAAATGTCCAGGTATCCATCCCATTGGGTGAAGACAATGGTCATCCAGTCTCTTTGTCTCTACTAGCATCCCATGGGACAGACAAATTTTTGCTGGATTCTGTTTTGGATATGTATTCACCTCTTCAACAAGAAATGAGTAATGTCTCAAGTTCTTCACCCCTGCCAGATACCAATGGTACCATGGACGCTGCTGAGCTTTTGAAAAAAAAGGTTTTGTTCCTTGTGCATTTTGTTTTGCTCCATTTTATCATGAAATCTTCATACTATTCTCTGTAATTTAGTTCCCTGGAAGATAATGGTTCTTTTACAGGGAAACGATGCATTCAAGGAAAAGAAGTGGAATAATGCTGTGAGTTATTACTCTGAAGCAATAAACTTGAATACCGCAAATGCTACTTACTATTCCAATCGCGCTGCTGCTTACCTGGAATTGGGATGGTCTGGTTTTTTCATCAAATCACCTCTTGTGAACTTATATTTTCTGGTTGTTCTTTGGATTTATTTGAAATATATACATTTGCCTACCTGGTTTTATATTTCTTCATTTCAGTTACGCTCCAGCTGCTGAGGATTGCACCAAAGCTATATCCCTTGATAAGAAGGTGAAATAGCTTGTTACAACATTCTTCCATCTTCTATTGAAAAAAGTGTTTTGGTTGTTCACGGAGTGTTGCATACTAACTAGTGTTTTTTTTTTTTTGACAAATTTTCTGGAACTGCTTAAATCTAGACTAATGAATGAATTATTAATGCTGTATGGACTCTCTCTGTGTGGTGTTTTTAGCATTACAAAGTGGACTCTTTGTGAGACCAAAACTAATAAATTTGTTGGACTACAAATTGTATTTTTTGAAGAAAGATTCTGAGGCCTAACTCATTAAGTGTTGTGGTTGTGGGAAAAAAAAAATCATTTTTCATGCATCTTGCTAAGTTCAGTTTTCATGTATCTTGGTGGTCTACTACTCTTTGAGTGCCCCCATTTTGGCCTGCATAGCTTTCTATCTCTATGCATTGTCATAAACACTAGAAGATACAAGTATTTGATCATTGAAGTGAACTTTAACATCGTCCTGCTCTCTGAAATCATCCTATATAATTATGTTTACTATGATGATGGATCAAGGTGGTCACCAGCTCACAGTGTTGACATGTTTTTCTATTTATCCAGAATGTTAAGGCATATTTGAGACGTGGCACTGCTCAGGAGTCGATTCTTTTGTATAAAGAGGCTCTTCAAGGTATGACTTGCCATGATCAGATCTAAATGTTGTAGTATAACAAATCCTTGATTTTTCTATCTATGTAGCCCAGTTTCAGGCTAAAGTCCTTTGTAGAAGTGTATATGTTTTAAACGTAGCCCTAAAGATGTTTCTTGTTTATTCTCTCTGATCTCTGGTGGTTCTGCAATGCAGATTTCAAGCATGCTCTAGTTCTGGAACCCCAAAATAAGGTTGCTAGTAAGGCAGAGAAGAGACTCAGGAAACTTACTAATTGATGGCTATGCTTTTGCATATATTTAGTTCAACAGTTTAGCTTATAGTGGGAAAATGGACACTGATAGGTCTCAAAGTTTTGTTTGCGCGTTGGTAGTAAGAGAAGAGAATGTTCTGTCTTCGGTTTACCATATGTCCAACTGAGCCTTCAAGTGTTCATTTTGTATGTTCTACCGTGTATTTATAGTTAGTTTGTGATTCATGTTTGATGAATCTAGATTTTGGCATATCGATTAAATGTCAGTTCAAACATGTCAATTTCTGTTTCGAAGTTGCGTGTTGATTCGCTAAAAGGCATGCTCTTATTCGGGAGCAGCGTCTGCTCATGCAATTTGCATTGAATACTTATATATCTTTGCCGTGCGTTTAAGATTGATGGCCTTATTTGCAAGTTCCATCTACTTTTCTCTTTTGGTCATATGTCACCATTAATTGTTATTGAAAGCTAAAACAAATTGGTGTTCTCACCCACTAATGCGTACTTGCAAAAACGATATTTGATCATCAGATTTTGCCTCCTCAATTATTGTGTAATGATTCGATTAAAATGGTTCCAAATATTCCAATCCGCCATACAAATGTACAGTGTGGTTTTAATTTTACATCTTTACAAAGAGAAAATAACAAGCGTGAACTAGAACCACACAAAGGAACATTACGTAGCAAAAAATGTTAATTGGTTTTGGTTGGTCCAGAAATACCTTTGTTGTCCTCATGTAATCCATATTCCACCCCGTTTACTCCACTAGCTACTATCAATGTTATAAATTAAATCTTTTATACCTGCATTTCCTTAGTGACAAATTATTAATTGAGAACTGTCTCAATTGGTCACCGAATAATCATTCTTAATATGTAAAAACTCAGCCTTGAAAGTAAGAAGATCGGACATGAAAGTGAGAAGATCAACATTTGTCTCTAAATCTTAATTGAGACTGGGCTCGTAGGAAACCTTTCTCTTCATTTATTCATTATTAATGTTCATGTATATACATTATAGAATCATTCCAATAATCTAAAAACACATACATAATAATCGAAATACACAACTAAACACATTATTATTTTCATTCTTAAGGATATAATGTTCATAGAATCATCCTCAAAATGTGATTACTTAAGACGAGAAGATAAAAATGAGGGATAATGTAATATGATATTCTCCTCAAAATGTGTGGTATTTTAGTAATTTTGTATTTATTAGTAACATTTGATTTTATTTCCACATAAATAAAATGCTGATATAAGTAGTATAATGTTCATAGGGCGTTTTGCTCTATTTATTATGCATGATAATATAAGTAATGATAAATTAAAATATTGATCAAATGAGGAAAGAAACACCAATTACTCAACTATTTTAATAAGAATAATAATTTTTATTTAATCTAATGGTTGAAAAAAAATGATATTAAAAGAATCCTTAACAGGTGAAAGGACCGTTATACTTACTTCGGTAGGTTCTTAATGGTTGAAAACTCATACTACCTTTTTGAAGCCATAGAAACACTTTTAAAATTATATAGGGATCTTTAATGTTATGTTGAATTTATGTACAGTATACAAGTTCAATTTAATTAAATATAGTTTGATAAATTTTAGTTATTCTAATTATAATAATTTTATTATTAATATATTACGTTTCACTTCACTTTAGTACAAATTAGTAAGAATAATCTTCATAAACATGTCGATTTATTTGAATTGTACGAAATTGAACTGAATTGAAAGAATATTAAATCGAAATAGTAACATATTCAAATGAACTAATTTAATCGAATTATATTATTTATTTGGACTAACTAATTGAATCAAACTGAGAGCAACATTGATTAGGATTTAGGAATAATAATAGCACGAATGAAAATAAGGGAAAATCGTGAATACCATAGTAAATAGGAAAATCGTGAGCGTAAAAGTGGGCTAACTTCAAGATTTGTGTCGTATATTTCACATAATAACTTCCTATCTTTATTTTACAAATCCTGGATTGTTATTTTCTCAGTCATCATCATCATAATTCATTCCCGCCGCCATGGAAAGCTCCCCCGCCTCCATAGCTCCTCTGCTCCTCAGAAACCTGATTACGTCACTCTTCGTACTTGCTGACAAATCCTTCTCATTCGTTGCCCAGAGGTCCCACCTCCTCGACGCCGTACGCTACATCGCCGTCTCTTCTTTCCTCTTCTTCCTCCGCGTTCTGCCCTCGCTCATCCCCTCCGAATCCAAATCCGACCACAGCTTCGGGAAGCTCCGCCGCCGTGGAGGCGGCATCAGCAGCGTTCCGTCCGCCGTGCACGGCGGGGAAGCAGCCGGGGGGACCGGGATTGCCAGGGCTCTCTCGCAGCTGCTCGCCATAGTCAACGATATCCCGGTGAGCTCGAGGAAGTATGACGTCGTTCGATCCCTGGCGGAGAAGATCATCGACGAGAACCTAACGGAAGGGAATGAGGCGCTGCGGGAGGTTAATTGTAGTGTTCTCTCGGCGGCTTTCGGGCGGACGCTGAGCCAGCTCGAGACAGCTATGAAGGAGCAGCGGCGGAGCCGCGCGGCTGACCAGTTTCTGATGAAGGGAGCCGGTGAGGGTGAGGGTGACGGTGACGTGGAAAAGTACTATCGTTACTATTATTCGCTCAGCCGCTTTGTGGCGGCGGTTAGGTACTGCCGTGACGCGGTGATGAACCGCTGCAAGTCGAGGGAGGAGCTGAGCCAGTCAGGAGGAAACTCGGCTGAGAAACTTGCTGCTGAGCTGCTGTGGCTGGGCCAGAAAATGGCGGCTTGTGGCCACGCTGAGGAAGTTCTTTTCAAGTGGGCTTCGGCTACCAATATGGCTTGGCTCTCCCTCACAACTGAGCCGCGCCTTCAAGGCTCCATTGTCAAGATTTCAGGTATTGATTGTTTATGGTGTTTTTTATTGTTATCCAAGTGCGTAAAATTTCAGGTTTTATATACGGTTTATACTAAATATAGGTCAAAAAGAGTTGTGCTTTAGGACTACAAAGAAACTGCATTTGAATTTTTTATGAACCATGTGTATTTTGTATTGTTTGGTTCAGCATTTTTGATCAAGCAAGCTAGAGAAATGGGGAGTGAAACAGATGAGGAGAGCAAGAAGGAAGAGCAAAGGGCAACAAAAGTGCAGATGCTTCTTCAATGGATTCCTCTTCTGTGCAGAGCGAGCATGGGAACCGATTCACCGGTTCTGAGCGTAAGCGAAAGAGCAGAGTTAGAGAAGGCACTGGAGGACATCATAGAGGCGTTAAAACATCAAGAAGATCAAGAAAAGGTGCTCTCCCTTTGGCTCCATCACTTCACGTATTGCCCCTCTTCCGACTGGCCAAACCTCCACGGCTGCTACACCCGCTGGTGCACTGCTTCTCGCAGGCACCTCGTGCAGTCCAAGTGAGCTTCGTCGGGTTTATATATATGTATATGCTGTTGTTATTCTATATACGCTCAACATGCATTCTAGAACGGTGTGTAGATATAAGATGATGCCTACATTGTTCGTTATACAAGTCTGTAAGAATTTATATACTATGTGCAATGCTACTGTCTTAGAGATGAGAATTTGCGAGTCTGCCTGACAAAGTCATGTTTCATTTATGTTTCAATAGGTACCAATTTCTTCCAACCTTTTCATTATTACAAGAAATCCTGGCTGCCAATCAATAAACCAGCTCCCAAACTCGAAACAAATTACAAGAAAAATAAGCTACGAGAACCTACACACAAAGAATCAAACAACTCAACGACTATTTAGCAAAACATAACACAAGGAAGACGGCCAAATTCATCATTTATACTGTAAAACTTCTCCTTTCCAACATCAACCTCTAGTATGCGTATTATAAGACACGAACATAATGGATTATAGGTTTATCAGCCCAGAAATCGCACCACGATGCAGGATATATCATCTTTGCTCTCCCTATTCAAGGCTTCCATCACCAGTAGCTTTGCGGCCTTTTGTGGGTCCTTTGTCCTTCGGGCAATGTCAACTGCCTCTTGGTTAGACACAACCTGGAGTATCCACATGCCAGAATCAGGAACAGAAACTTAAATGATTCACTAAAACAAGAATAAGAAAGAGGGAGAAGAAAAAAGTACCTTCCAGAGACCATCACTGGCAAGGATGAGAAGATCAGTGTCTGCATCAATGCTGGCATTCTTGACATCAGGATCTGATCGGAGATGGGATTTCAGGTTCTTATCCCCAAAAGCACGGGATACAGCCAGTTGACCGTTTACTCGGGCAACATCTCCTGACATACATTTAGCTTGAGATTGAACATTTTGTAACCTAACACACAAACTATTGTATTTAAACAATGAAATAGCAATATTGTCACTATTTTCTAAAACAGTAATGAAAGTAAAAGATGTAATATGACATATAAAAATCAGTCCAGCAAAAACAAAACAGCTAGTGCACGACTCTCATATCCCATTACTAATAAATGCTGATTAGTCCACACATTATGAGATAGCTTTTCCAGAAAAGGATTCCATCCTGTGGGCTATACTATTTTCCATCATATTTCCACCAAGGAATTCTGTGTCCAATATTGTGCTCAGATCCATAAATGGCTCTCCATAATAAACTGAAAGGATCACTATAAAGCTACTAATTAAACTAAGGTCGTAATTTGCTAAAACCTATTGCACAGTTCATTCTCATTAACATTGAGCACACATCCTAATTAGATTCAGAATGTTGAGTGTGTGACAGTACCTGGCATGTTGGAGACAAAACCCCCTTTATTTTCGATGCTACTACGCTCCATGTTAGGCTCATGGTCAATGCTCATCTGTATTGCAAGTCCCTTCCTCGACAAAACTGCCCGTGAATCTCCAACATTTGCAACCCACAACATTCGAGAATTGATGAGAATTGCAGTAACTGCAGTAGAACCACCCCTGCCTAGGTCGGGAATGTGTGAGAGAATCGCTTGATCAGTTCTTTCGTAGGCTTTAGAAATGGCACGATTTGGATCAGTCCAAAACTCCTCCTATGATCAGAAGTATATGTAAGCAGAGATAAACATTTCAAAATGTCTCTCAGGAGGTAATAACAACAACTTGTCATACAACTAACAATGATTGAAAATGGCATCCATGAGATACGTTATGTCACGAAAAAGTTGATATGAACACAACTAACCTCCTTAACAATATTGGAAAAAAGATTCTTCTGTAAGTATGCAGGCACATTATCACCCAAGTGTCCATCGAAAATAGCAAAAAGCCCAAGTTCTCGACCATTAATCTGAGCGAATTTAGCAACGTAAAAATCTTCCATAGGATGATTTGCTTTTCCCTTTACAAGACTAAATCCATACTTAACAGGACCTTGGTGGCTTCTTCCCTTGCCAGAACCACCTGAAGAACGCCCTCCTGACTGAGAAAGGAAAATAAAAATTGAACATGCCAAATTAATGAGAAAGGAATCAGAAACTTTCTGCTGTGACAAAAACAAGGAAGCAACAATAAACTAAAATAAACCATGTTGACACTAAATATTATCTGCTCAACTCTAATTTAAGATCAAATACACATCAGCAGAAACAAGAAGCACATAATTTGGAATTGCAACTTCTATAGCATCACAATGGTAGAACCCTCATTAGGTTGTAAAATATAGCCAAAATGACTGCACAGGGAGCCATAACACCCGATAACAGCCTAGGTACCTTAAAGCAATCAATAGCTGAATCTCCACATATTCAGAGCACATATACTAAACACCATCTCAGAGCAACCCAAACTAGTTTCATTAACCATATGGAAAAATAAAACGAACTTAATAGCCACTGAATTAGATAATCATCATTACTACAATTGAAATCCTAATATATCTTCACAGATTACTCAACCTCCATTGACATACAATCTACACAATTAAATGGATCAGCTCCCTGAACCAAAATACTCCCCACAGGTAAATCAGTTTAAGCAAAAACAAGCAAGAAGAAGCCGAAAATTACCGAGGTACTGAAGCAGCAAAAACCACCCATATATTTCAGCCTCTTCTTCTCCCAAACAACATCTAACTCCCACAAGCAACTTCACAAACCTGTACAACAGAAGAAAAAAAATTACTTTGATGATCACTGAAAAAAATTAACAATCAAGAACTAATCTTTTCCCCAAAGGGTCAATCAAAAACACAAAATCATCCCAAAAACCAACAACTCACCGATCCACCAACAACTCAAAAGCCCCAAAAACACAAGAAAGGTCCTGTGTTTGACCAGTATGCTGCAAAGACTCAGAAATCAGTCTCTCAAGCCTTTTCTACAAGATGGAAATGGTCTAGGATTTGTATTAGAGATAAATTGGGACTTTCTGTGCAGTCTAAGGTTCATATGGCTGCCAAAAAGGGTTGGCCTTCCCTTATTGACTTTGTTGTCTGTCCCAATTGATTCTTTATATTTTCTTGGAAATGTTTTTGGCAATCGTAATAATGGAGTACTAATGCACAGTAGACTCGGCAGTAGTACAGGTAAAAGTCAGAGACTCTCATTTGTTTCTTTTGTTTTCTTTATGGATAATCAGACAGCTGGTTTCAGGTTTTTGCCCTCTCTCTCGTGGGACTTTCATGTCTTGTTGCATTTCTTTATTTTTCTATTCTCTCTTTTTGTTGGTCAGACCCCTTGCTTTTCTGTCTAAATCTATGCATTAAACACCTTGCCATTTCTATTTTTGATACTAGTCTAATAATAATAATAATAATTTTTCCCATTAATCAATAATTAAATTCTACTATATATATGTAAGACTATAATACTATATGATATGATATATTGATGTTCATAATACATATTTTGAATTAATTATTTTTTATTAATTATTTTATGCACACTACAGATATTACTCTCTGTTATATCTAAATTTCTTATTTAACTTTTTAAAGTCAAACATAGAAGACTTTGACCATTAATTGTTATTAACAAAAATGTAAGTCTACTATTAATTTAATAAGTACTACTTTCTTTGTCCCAACTCCCAACCAAATTTGTTTAGTTAATTTTTCAAAGTTAAATTGAGTCGATTTTGACCATGAATATCTTCATTTTGATGTTTTAATTTATTTATTTTTACAAAAATGATGATTTGAAAATATATAACATGATGAATCTAAAAATATATACTATATCAACCATATATATAAAGAAATTAATGGTCAAAATCGGCTCAATTTAACTTTGAAAAGTTAATTAATCAGTTTTGAGTGGGACGGATGGATTATGTTGTTGGATTCATAACCACATATAATTTTAATCTTAGCAACAATTTGGACCTCAAGTCAAACTAAACGCTGTAACTAAGACGGAGAAAGTAGTATTTATAATAACATTGATTCAGTTAACTTTGAAAAATCAAACTAGACAATTTAATTAGAGATTCTCTGGCCCTTTTGAATTTGATACGGCAAGAAACCACTTTATACAAAAATTTTCAATCCCACAACAATGCTTTTTTTTTTTTTTTGAAAATAAATGTCGTGTTATCATTTCAAGATCGTGGAAAACGTCCAGAAGCGTTTGATACAATGAAAGGGGGTAAACTATCCCAAGAAATTAAAGGAATAGCACTCGACTTAGCAAATTGAGCTATCAAATGAGCCGAGGAATTCTGCAAACGTGGAATCCAAAACGGTAAGGGTAGATTCATTGTACGAAGTGTAGCTTTAATGGCCTCCACCACTTCTAACACATCCAAATGACATTCCGCTTCACCTCGAATCATTAAAATAAGTTGCAGGCAATCCCCCATAATGGCAAATGAGAATGGCAGTGACTGAGCTAAAGCCAAAGCATCCTGCGCAGCTAAAGCTTCAGCTAGCAGTGGGCTGTGAACATTATTAACCTTACGAGCAGACCCTCTTAGAAATCGGCCATCTCCGTCAAGCGCCAAAGCTCCCAACCCCGCTGATCCCGCCCTTAGACCACCATCAAAATAGATTCGCGGTGTATCCTTAGGTGGCCGAAGCAGATCGGTGATTTCCAAGGTAGGAGAGATGCGTTCCGGCCACTCATTAACATGGTGGTAGCTTGCCAAGCTAGCCATAACCGTGCCCACCAGTGCAGCAGCATCAATCAACTTGTCTTCAAAAAGCTTCAGATTCCGTTGCGCCCAAATGCCATCACAGAGCATCAAGAAAATCTCCCCCGTTTCCGAGTCGTTGTCCAATAACACCTGCCGAAACCAAAGCTCCCATCTATTCCTTCGAGAAGCCTGTATTGTGGATAGTAGGCCAGCTGAACTATACACTTTCTGGGCGTAAGCGCATTGAAAAAACAAGTGAGAGGTAAACAGGTTATCATCACTACACAGCGGGCACAAGGCGGAGACCCGCAGAGTCCGTCGCCGGAGATTTTCGGAAGTTGGAAGAGTGTCTGTAGCAAATCTCCACCCAAAATGAAGAGCACGGTTTGGGGTCTTGAGCTGCCATAGCTTTTTCCAGAAATTAGGGTTACCCGCGGCCACCGACGGGAGATTATGACGAAGCTGATTCTCATGCTGCTCCACCAAGACATGGTATAAAGATTTAACCGTAAACTTCCCTGAATGTGTTGGCTGCCATCTCCAGACGTCCCGACCACCAGAAAGAGGTATGTTCATGATAGTTGCAGCATCCCTCGGTTCAAAATGATTAGTGACAAGATCAACACGCCATCCTCCTGACAAGGGATCGATCAAATCTCCAACAACACGAAGGTGATCAGGAACACGATCTGGGTTCTCAATGAAGAAAGATCGATCACCCGGTAGCCAAGGGTCGTGGCAAATACTTATACTGCTCCCAGTACCAACATGCTTACGGCTCCCAAGAGTTAGAGCCTGAATGCTCTTAAAGATACTCCTCCAAGCCCACGATGGCCTTGATCCCAGAGAAGCATTAAACAAAGACGAGGTCGAGAAATATTTATCCTTATAAACTCTTGATAATAGGGTGGATGGATTGGTAAGCATTCTCCAAGCTTGCTTGCCAAGCAAAGCTAAGTTGTGGGCCTCTAAGTCTCGAAAACCCAAGCCACCATTTTCCTTTGATCTCGCCATTCTATGCCACGAAGACCAATGGATCTTTTTCTTTTCTTCACATCCACCCCACCAGAAGTTGCTAATCAATGACTGAATATCATCAATTACAAATCCTGGGATATGGAAGCAACTCATTGAGTAAGTCGGAATCGCCTGAAGCACAGACTTTATCAAGACATCCTTCCCTGCCTTAGATAAATTCCTCTCACTCCATCCATCTATCCTCTGTCGAATTCGATCCTTAATACCGTGAAAGATTTCAGCCTTGCTTCGCCCTATTTCCGAAGGTAAGCCCAGATACTTCCCATGGGAGGCAACTTGTGGAATTTTAAGGATATCACAAACATTACTCCTCACCAGAGCTGAAGTGTTGGGGCTGAAGAGAACTCCAGACTTGTCATAATTAATCCTTTGCCCTGAAATAGTTTCAAAGATAGTAATTGCCCATTTAAAATGAGTTGCTACCTCCTCCGTTGCTTCGCCAAATAACAGAGTGTCATCTGCAAAGAATAGATGTGTCAGCTTAGGACCATGCCTTGAAGCTCCGATCCCCTTGATTTTACCAGCACATTCCAAATCAGCTAGTAAGATAGAGAAAATCTCCGAGCATATGATGAAAAGATATGGAGAGAGAGGGTCCCCCTGGCGAAGACCCCTCATAGGCTTCAGATTCCCTAACTCACCCCCATTAAAGATAAACGAGAAAGCCACAGTGGAGAGGCACTGTTCGATCAAAGCCAAAAAACCATCCGGGAATCCCATATGATGGAGAGTCCGTGTCACAAACTTCCATTCAATCCTGTCAAAAGCCTTACTCATGTCGAGTTTAATACTCATATGACCTACCTTCTGAGTAACTCGTTTTTTCATGGTATGATGGAATTCATGGGCAATCAACACATTATCAGTAATCAGACGACCTTGAACAAAGGCAGACTGTGATTCAGAAATGATACCCGGCATAATAGTCTTTAGGCGATTCGCTACCACCTTCGAAGCCAGCCTGTAGACCACGTTACATAAGCTGATAGGGCGAAATTGAGTAATATGTTCCGGCTGGTCGACCTTCGGAATGAGTACTATGTGAGTGTAGTTCGTAGAGGGCTCCAGAATACCATGATTAAGAAAGTTCAAAACAAAAGAGGTGACATCCCGCCCAACTATTCTCCAGAATTTCTGATAAAACACGGGGCTCATACCATCGGGTCCTGGTGATTTGAACGGGTGCATCTGTTTAACAGCTTTAGCTACCTCTAGCTCACCATAAGGTCGAGTCAGAGATGTTGCAGAATCCGTTGAAATCCTGTTATGCACTCTATGAAGAACCTGCTCCATAAGATCATCCGGAGGATTAGACGAGGAAAATAAACCCCCAAAATAATCAAGAATAATGTTTTGGACTGTTCCTTCATCCGTTCGTAGAATTTGTTGATCATCCTTGAGGCCCACAATATGGTTTTTCTTCCTCCTCCGAGAAGCATAACGATGGAAAAACCGTGTATTCCGGTCACCCTCCTTATACCAATGCTGTTTGGCTCGCTGTTTCCATCGAATGTTATCTGCCTCTTGAAGCAACTCATATTCAGCCCTAACATTCAGAATTTGCTGTTGAACCGAGGCAGAAATCACCCCACTTTGAAGATGGTGTAATTCCTTCTTTAGTTCTTCAAGCCGTTTTGGTATAATCGGAAAAGAATTCCTACTCCAGTTCAGCAACCCAAGCTTACAACTTTTTAACTTGTCAATAAAAGAGGAGTCCGTAGTAGACCAACATTGATCCACCATTCTTTCGCAGTCTGAAGATTTGATCCAGTGCGCCTCAAAACGGAACCCCCTTTTCTTCTTTTTTCGGTGAGCACTAGGATCTCTTTGCCTCAGAACTACATGAATAAGCATATGATCCGAGAAAACCATTGGAATGGAACTCACCACTGACCACGGTAATAGATCAAACAAGGATTGATTACAAACAGCTCGATCTAAACGACCACGTTGGGTATCCGGATCGCGGATTAGCCGATGCCATGTGAATTGAGGGCCTGTGCATCCCATATCAGAAAGACCACAATGATCAAGAGCCTCACGAAAGGCTGCGATTTGCCACTCGGCTCTCGGATTAGCACCTTTAAATTCATTTTGCGATAGAACCTCATTGAAATCACCCAAACAAATCCAGGGGATAGATGAGTTATGAGATTCCGGTGCCAGAAGCTTAAATGTCTCCCAAGCGCGGCGACGGCGCGAAACATTAGGCTCACCATAGACTCCAGTAACACGAATAACAGTACCAAACAGAGAAGCATGAACATCAATATAACGAGAAGAGAAAGATTTCAATTGAACATCAACCTGTTTGTTCCATAACAATGCAAGACCTCCAGACTGACCCTGAGAGGCTACTGAAACACCAAAATAATTTAACTGCGACTTCAAATTATCAATAAAAGAACTAGAAGATTTTGTTTCACACAAAAAAATAATTGACGGGGACTTCAAGCACACCAAGGTGCGCAACTCCTGAACTGCCCGGGCACGACCTAACCCGCGGCAGTTCCAACTCAGGAGACTCATGATTGGTGGCAGGACTGGTCTTCATCGCCAGTCGCTGCCAAAGTTGCTGAAGTGGTACCCGAACCAAGATCATCTGAAGAAGCCTCAATCCCTATCTTTGCTCTTTTATGGCTTATGATAGAGAAGTTCTCATCCAACACCACGGGAAGATCCTGATCAGAAAGGACCCCACCTCCCCGCCCCAGACCACTAGAACGACCACGCACACCACGTCCTCGGCCTCGTCTCTTATTTTCACCCTTTTCCCACTGCGCCTTAAATACCACCGGGACAGCCACAAGAAAAGGGTCCAAAGGATCTGTTTCAACCTGCAGAGAATCCGAGCCAGCTGCAGCAGAATTCAGAACAGCATCTGGCTTCGGCGACGGACTAAAATAAGGGTCAGGACCCTCAGTCATCACCTGGTCCTCAATAGTATCAGTAAGCGTCGGCTGAAGTGCAGATGCCGGCTGAACCACAGGGCTTGTACGAGTTCCCAAGTCTGCAGTGAGCGACGAGAAGACCTCGGACACTGGAATAAGGGTTCTCGTAGTAGACACAGGCACGGGAACTTGCTGTAGAACATCCTCCCTGACCACCGCGGACCGTGGCGGGACATCTCGGACTGTAACAACCCGATCAGCACCTCCCGACGATCCCTCACCCGAGACAACAACTGTCGGCCGTATAGGAGACCCTATAGGCGTAGCAGTACCTCCATCATTAGAGAAAATAGTAGCCTTACCATCTCGGCGCTGCGAGGCCTTAGCCGAGCGATCCCAAGTAGAGCCACTTGTACGACGAAAATGAGTCGACTGCTTCTTCGTGTCCTCCGCAAATGGCGAAGTATTGTAAGCGGCCCTCATCCAGTCATTGTAGTGGATCTTAATGCGGTCAACAGCAGGGACAAGGACACGCTTGTTACAATCCTTGTGAAGGTGACCAATCACACCGCAGAAAGAACAAAACATGTCTGGTAGCTTCTCATACTGAAAAAGCACCCAAAGATCCTCCGTTCCGAACCTGTCAAGTTGGCACCGCAAGAGGGGCTGCGTAATGTCAACTTCACACAAAACACGCATGAAGGGGCCAATAGTCGAACCGTCTTCATCTCGATCTACCGCCAGAAATTTACCAACAAAGTTACCAATTCGTTCGGCCGTCGCCGGCGAACGATACAAATGGGGAACACCATGCATCAGAACCCAGAAAGGTGTGGTTGTAAACTCCATAGCCGACGGGTTCATATCGGGGAAAGGTTCCCGAAGCACAATCAGATATTTGTCAAAGAGCCAAGGCTGGGTATCCAAAACCCTACGTTTGTCTACATCATTATCGAACTGAAATAAAAAGGTATTTTCACAAAGAGTCTTACTCTTGAGACTACCACGAATCCCCCAGAGACCTTGGAGAAGACCCACCGCATCCACTCGAGCGATCCTCCGAGGAGCCAAGATCTTCCCGACGAGCGCGAACCTGAAACTTTCTTCATCAACGGAGCCCTCAATGCCTCCCTTCTCCCTCTCTGTGAGGGCGAGATTACCACAGAGCTTCTCGATCTCTTCCATGGAAAACGACATGATGATCAAACAGGCAGCGGCGCTTGAAACACCGGCGAAATACAATGAAAACGGCGATCGGAGGAAGTCCAAGCGTCGAAAGGAAACTTTTCTCCTTAAACCCTAGCGCCGCCAGAGAGAGAAAAGAAAAAAAGGGGACTAATTGGAACCACGTTCGCTTTTTTTTCTATCACTATTATAACAAAAGTGATAATCCCACAACAATGCTCAGTAGCCAAATTTACAGAGGTATCAAATGATTCTAAAATTCTAATCATCTTTTCTTAATCGAAGGAGAATTGCATTTGTCTCCCCAAATTTTGTACAAATGACGAATCAATCCCAGTTTAGGTGTTTTACCCGTTGTCTGATTGACTAAAATTATTATTCAAAGTCTATGATGGAACTTTACAACAAGTATTTTAATTAAATTGGAGTAAGTAATGATTACATCTTTCTTTCAATTGTACCAACACTATTCTGTTTCAAATGAGAGCAAAACCCTAATGTACCCCTGAGTTATTGGGGGTATGTATTAATATGCTCCTGAGTTCTTGTAAAGTGCTGATATGCCCCTGTACCGATGGAGACTTTTTTTGATATAATTCTAGAGTATTTTCTTTCTTGCCAAAATCGATTGGAATACACAAAATCACTCAATGGTGAATTTAGTGGTCATTTTTGTCCCAATTGACGTGTGTCGCGTGTGTTAACTGGGTTTTAAAATTTCAAAATTTTGGGTATTTTGTTTTCATATTCTCTTGTCACCGCTTCAATGCTACATTGTAAGCTTTTCTCTTTACCAATCAATATGTTTGATCGACCAAAATTCAGTGAAATTTACAAACCAGGGGTATATCAGCACTTTTCAAGAACTGATGGGCATATTAATACATACGCAAGAACTCAAAGGTGCGGGGAACTTTTTAAATGAATAGTGTTTAAATGAATTAATTAAATCAAGAGCCATTCAATTCAGAAGTTTGAACGTTGAAACATTCAATTTCTTTATCAAGCCATTTCTTTAATGCTCATTGCTCACCGATGACTTGTGACCTAATATGAGTCAAGAGACTCAAGACAGTAGATATACATCCATATAATTACGTAAGATTTTTTCATGAAGCATAATTTCATTTTAAGGGTAAGGATAAGGTTAAGTAAATTTTATTCATTTCAAAAAGTAACATGGAAATTAAAATTTCGAACCACTTTTATTAGCAATAGTAATAGATTCGGTCGATCTCTTGTTCGATGTTTTGATATGTTGTGTCTATATTAATTAATATCTACAACTTCTTCAATGGGATACTAAACAATCTCTTCAATCAAAGCTGACAAGTTATCCATTGTTCATAACTTCTCAAATAAACTTCTCCGACGTGATGGAATTCCCCAACATATTCCACCGGAAACTAACTACGTCCGCAGTCACCTTTGCGGTTGGGAATCGGGGAAATGGTTTCGAATTAGAGAAGAACTATGACATTATTTCAGTCATTGCAGAAGAGTCCATGTACTTTTGTTGATATTTTATTGTGGCACCTTATTTAAAATGTATATTCTTTAACCCGAAACTTATATCAATAGGGTTTGTCAGTCTATTATGGTTGTAAGAATTAAAAACCTCCAAATAATTCAAGTATCATCAACCTCGCAAGAGCAATTTTGAAACTTTCATCTTTATTTCGTTTTATCATTTGATTGTGCAATCAAATAAGATAATAGATATATTAAAGAGAATATATCTATATATTTATACTCCGTATTACTTTTTACAGTAATTATTATAAAGTCTTAGTACTTTTTCAATTTTTACATTTATAGTAGCTTTAATCAAATATGTATCAATGCGACCGAATGTTATGTTTAATTCCCAGCATAATATTGGTGTTCCAATTCCTTTAACATAAAACTCAGAAGAGCTCGCCGGCTAATTTTCCGCCCAGCAAGGCGGCAACGGACCTATAAGTAATTAGGACAAACTCAAGAGATGATTAGTAGCATTCTTAAGCCTTGGAGGAGGCAAATGCAATATACTTATCAATTTATCTTGATAGAGTCAACGTTGTTGAGATAGTTCCGAAATCACACGCCACGTGTTGTCCACGTGTGTCCATATCATGCTTTGCTTCGAAACGTGGCAAGATTTCAGTTTATTCCTAGCTTCTCCAGTCCTTCATACTCTTTCTTCGTTCATACTATTTCTTTTCTTTCCTTGTTGATTCCATGTTTGTTTGGATTTCTGCATATTAGGTTTTTTTTTCCTCGATAAAATTAAAATACAATAAATCTTCATCAATGCGGGGATTGAATATTCTGGGGAGCAGTCTGTACTATGATAGTACTGATTGGTGGAATGTAATTGAAAAATCAGAGCAATGGCACAAGGGGATTTACTATACTCTTTCTGGATCCTATGCATTGGTCTCCTTTGTCGCTCTGGTAAGATTTCTTGATTTTCCCCTCTGAATTCATAGCCTATTTATCGGTGAATATATGTTAATTTGATAAAGGATGGAACTTTACAAGTTGCTGGTATTTAATTGAATGGGTGGATTGAAGAATGAATGCATTCTATTATTGTAATCATTGGTTTTATTCGATATCAAGGGTAAATGTGAATATCTGATTATAGTTTTGATGATATGAATGCTACTTGTTTCTTATTACTGTTAGAAGAATTGATGTTTGATAAGAGTTGAATATTCGTTCAAATGAATGTGAGGAACTTGACTTTCTTTACGTGGAACGGAGGACTCGAGGAGTAGGTTTACTTCCTCAGTTTCAGTCCTGCATAAATAGAGTCATGTTTCCATGACTAAAATAGACATAGAAATGGGACTCTTAATGTAGAAATGAGAGAGCATTAGAGATCATACTGTGTTCTGTTGGAGTTTGTGAAATGGGGATGAAAATGCCTACATGCATTTATTCTTGAAGTGTATGTAAGTTCAGGTTTTGAGGTTTTCGGATGTTTTTGGTGAATCTTTCTTGCAATGCAGGTGCAACTTATTCGGATTCAATTGAGAGTGCCTGAATATGGATGGACGACACAAAAGGTTTTCCACTTGATGAATTTCATTGTCACAGGATGTAAGGTTTGCTTTTGATTTTCATATTCAAGATTTCATTTCCGTCACTTGTTTATCTGAGTTTTTAATATTCTTTTCAACTCTATAACAGTGAGAGCATTCTTGTTCGGATTCTACGAGAACGTGTATACAATCAAGCCGCAGGTAAATGTGTGACCTAGCTATTGTAAACTATGTTCCATAGAGAAATGAAACTATTATCTGATAAGAACGAGTATCTGTTCTGATATATTGAGTCAGATCTTATGAAATGTGATGAACAGGTTCTTGAACTGATACTTCTGGAACTTCCGAGCCTTCTCTTTTTCTCGACATATACGTTATTGGTTCTGTTTTGGGCCGAGATATACCATCAGGTATTTTCACTAATTAACCAGTTAAAAGGTGATGCATGTGGTTATAATTATAAACGCCATCTAACAAGTTTAAATGGTTTGACTGTTTACACATACTGTCACAGGCAAGAAGCCTTCCCACTGATATGCTCCGACCTGCATATTACATCATCAACGGGGTGATCTACATTGTGCAGGTAAAACCTAAAACAGATGTCTTTACATTTCAACAATGCGTTCTGTTCTGTTCTGATTTCTTAACAAAATACTCTTAATGCTTCCAGGTGTGCATCTGGATTTCCATAAGACTAAGCCACGGTCATACTGCAGTTAAAGTTGCCAGACTCTTTTTTTCAGGTTATTAAAATATGTTATCAAGTTGATAAAATTAAAGTTCTTGGGTTATTTGTTTATTCTGACATGTGCTGAGTTTCTGCAGTTCTTTCGTTTGTTGCTGCTCTTGGATTTGTGATATATGGCGGAAGGTAATTGCTCCTCACCCGAGATTCTGTTCAGTCTGTCTTGTGCTAATCACTGAAACCCTAGTTTCTGTTGTTTAGGTTGTTCATCATGTTGAGACGCTTTCCAATTGAGTCTCGTGGCCGCCGAAAGAAACTGCAAGAGGTTGTTACTTTAAACTTTCTTGAACAGTTTCCTCTAAGCTCTTTGATGTGACAGAAATATTTACTTTTTGCATAAGTTTGAAAAAAAAAACACAACTTGATGGTTATTTTGTGGCAGGTCGGATATGTCACAGGCATTTGCTGCACTTGTTTCTTGATCAGATGCTTGATGGTGAGTTTTAACTTGATATAGTCTGTATAACTGACCTCGTAATAATATGTTCCCAGAGTAACAATATTTTGCATGAAATCCGCCGCAGGGTGTGCTTTCTGCCTTCAATGGAAATCTTGATATCGATGTCGTGGACCATCCTGTTCTAAATGTTTTCTATTACATGGTATGGAATTCGTCTCTCTGTCTTGAAGGATTTCAGGAATAAATGTGTTGTATCATTGCCTACTTTTGGTGGTTTAGTTGTCAATAACTAGGGTTGATCTTTGGACCTCAGATTGTGGAGATTCTGCCATCTGCGATGGTTCTTTTCATTCTGCGCAAGTTGCCGCCAAGACGTGTATCTGATCAGTACCAGTCCATCCAGTAATGCTGGAATTCATCGGAACCACAGAAGCAAGATATCCGGGCTGCCTGTTTGGGATGTTGGACAAGGAAGAGGCACAAAAAGGATGTTTTTTCTTCTCTCCTTTTGCATGTCCAAGCATTCCAAACACTTTTTCTAACTAATAAGCAGAAAGAAATTTGTGGAGAATTTATGAAGTTTAATTGTTATTATAAAAACTAATAAAGGTGTTGCATTTTCTGTATTTCATGCCAAGTTCCATCATTTTCATCTGGAGTAGTATATGAAATAGAGAGCATATAATTAATTAAAGGTGTTTTTAGAGTCACTTCACATTACTTCAGCCAAGTGAATAATCTTTAAAGAGTTGAGTAAGGTTTTGATCATCACACGATTTTAAAATCCCTTGATCACTTGACTAAAAAACACACACTTTCAATTTTATTATAACATTAATCATCATTCATTGATGGAATAGTTTGATTATCAAATCAATATCTATAGGAACTAAAATTTTCACAGCAAAAGTAATTGATGCTAGTGAAATGGATGAGTGTGTTATGACGTCATAGACTCATGGCAATTTCCTTTTAAGAAATGGATGGAGGTCGCAATTGGAAAAGTGGTGTAGTGGAATGTGAGGAGGATGTAGTCAACTGGTAATAAAGTTGAAGAAACTATGAATGCCATTTTAAGAAAATATATTGTAAGAAACTTTGTCAACTGGCAATATGATATTTGGTTTGTTTCTGACTTTAACATACTCCCTCCGTACCTGGATGTGCACACCTGACTTTTCACGGTCTTCAATACACGTGTTTGACTGCTAATATCTTTAACTACGTACATTATAAAGATATGAAAATTTGATATTAATAAACTACATGTTATGATGATTCCAACAATATTAGATACGGTAGTATTTTTTATTTATCTATGCATTCAAAAATTCAGTCAAAATTTGGCATAGTTGACTGAAAAAAGTCTCATGTGCAGAAACAGTTGGTCCAGAGGGAGTATAAAGTTTTTGTTTGAGAAAAAAAAAGCGTTACACTTTGTACAAGAAAAGTTCACATTTCTAGAAATGCACAATGAAACTTATAACTCTTATTGATTTGATATTCTTTCGTAATCACACCAAATCAATAAATTAAATATAAAGAAAACGAAAACGAAAAATTCTAGCAATTGAAATAAAAAGGGTAGAGCAAATTGAAATCATGTCAAGAACGTCGATTTTCACGTCTTACTTTTTCATTGGCGGATTGGGTCAGAAGTAGACGCGAGATGAAAGAAGGGTGCAAAAGAAGGAAGCAAACTAGAAGATAGAGTACCACAAAGAACTGCTCCAACGAGGAGGACACGATTCCCGCTGGTGGTGACGGACTGAGTCGGACGAGTGCACGAGATGAAAGAATGATCTCGGCGGATTGGGTGGCAGAATGAATTGCATTCTTTGAGCTGGTCGTCGAAGGGGGTCAGGAAATTAATACGTCGGAGGTAGTCATCTCTGCACGCGGGAATCACGATTTCAGAGATAATTGGGGGTGGAGGTAGTGGATTAATAGAGGTGTGGGTGTTGGCGGACTAATTTGGAACGAATTATGAAAATTTTGAAGGAGAAATTTGTAATTTTATTCATTATTTGCAGGAATCCCTTATTTTATCTTTTTGCAAACCTTATACTATTGTACGGAAAATATTTATTTTTTTATCTCAAAATTTATAAAAAGAGTTTTTCATGCCCTTATGGTACTATGTGGGTGATCCAAATTATATGTTGTGTACAAATAAATCCATGTACCTTCTTACTTTTCAAAGTTGACAATAAAACATTTTAATCATAATTATTTCTTTGACAAATAAAAGAGTTAGACATTATTATTATATTTAAAAAATAAATGTCAAAATTGTATTTTACCATATTATCCATTTTGTGATTAAATAAGCTAACGGTATTTTCAAAGTTGATTCGGATTAGCCTTTATTGGAGAAAAATAAAATAAAATAAAAATAGTTGGAAACATCTGTTTTTCTCGTTATGTTTATCAAATCTTTTTAACCCAGAAACATCAAGCATATATACGTAATCAGATTGCGGGAAACAAGGTCGATATTTCCTCTCATTGATCTATATACGGGAGTTGAAAACCTAGTCATCGGAAAAGGGTGTCGGATTCTTACTGTGAAATCAATTTGAGTGGGGTTTTTGGAGAAATTAAGGAGAGAACGAGAATAGACGAGTTTTGGTATTTTGTGGATGGTCTCCTAGCCATGGGTGCCACGGGTTCGAAGCTCGAGAAGGCCCTAGGAGACCAGTTCCCTGAAGGCGAACGCTACTTCGGCCTAGAAAACTTCGGCAACACTTGCTACTGCAACAGCGTTTTGCAGGTTTTTCTCTAAATTCTACCTTTTCAACTGCTGTAACTTTTCTGGATTTGTAGACAAGTTTTGATTTTTTGGGGTGTGGATGTAAAAACCTTGATTTGATTGGATTGCTTTTTATCTGTTCAAATCTGCTGTTTTTGGCTTTTGATTTTGTGATTTGCGATTTTCTTTTTTGGTGCAGGCTTTGTACTTTTGTGTACCCTTCAGAGAGCAGCTGTTGGAGTATTCTAATGGGAAGAATATTGGGGAAGCGGAGGAAAATCTTTTGACCTGTTTGGCTGAATTGTTTTCTCAGGTACTGTGTGATTGGTTTTACATCATCTAGTGGTGTATGATCATGTAACTAATGGATTTAGTTAAGGTCTACTCTCGCAATGATTTAGTTGATGCAATCCTAACTTATACATCCTGCAATTTTTCTCAGATAAGTTCACAGAAGAAAAAAACTGGGGTGATTGCTCCAAAGCGTTTTGTGCAGCGTGTTAGAAAACAAAATGAACTCTTCCGTGGCTTTATGCATCAGGTACTTCTTATTTTTTGCATTTTGTATTGTTGGTTGGTTATGGTTATTGTGGTAAACTGCATTATGTATTGTTGTTGGTATTTTATTGTTGCATTGTGTATTGCTGTTATTAGTGGCTGGTGCTCGTTGTGGTAAGTTTGCTTGCAATGTGCTGCTAGGGTAGCATATGGATGAATTTTCCTCCTAGTCATAAAAACTATGAATCATTGGTAAAAATCAACTCTATTGAGTTGGGGAAATCCCCTAGACTTTTAGACCAAGTGTTGACCCACTAAAAACATTACAGTGCTAGTAACTGCTAATTAGGTTTCTTAAGGCATAACTGATAACATAAGTTTGATAGATGGTCTTCTTCTGCATATATTTATTGAGGTAATCTAATCTGAAGAGAGAGGATTAATACATTTAAATTTAGAATTTGTTTCTTAAATAGTCTCTTCTGTTGTCCCATCTGTTTGTGATTCTTCATACTGTCCATTCTAAGTCTATTTTACATTTGTAGGATGCTCACGAGTTTCTGAACTTCTTACTGAATGAACTCGTCGATATATTGGAGAAAGAATCACAACCAGCAACATGCCCACCTCCTCAGGAAAGGATACCTAATGGGCATAGTCATGCTGTTGCAAATGGCGTCAAGGAGCCATTGGTTACCTGGGTTCACAAGAACTTTCAGGTATATTCTTGTAAATCTTGTGGAAATTTTGCTAGCCTTACTTCACCTATGGATCATATCATCTGTTCAGCATTTTACAAAGTTTATGAGATAGGTGTAACCTCAGTCGTCCCTTATTTCTCCATTGAGTGGCTTGTTCTAAATGCTTTACCAAAATGATCTTGTGGTCACACTTTAGCATCGAGTGGCTTTGTTATAAATGCTTTACTAAAATGATCTCATGGTTTCACTTTTGTTAGGTCTTCATTTTGTTTAATCATGGTACTTATATTTTAACAGGGGATACTTACTAATGAGACGAGATGTCTAAGATGTGAGACGGTTACTGCAAGGGATGAGACCTTTTTCGACTTGAGTCTTGATATTGAACAGAATAGTTCGATTACTAGCTGTCTCAAAAACTTCAGCTCCACGGAAACTTTAAATGCCGAGGACAAATTTTTCTGTGATAAGTGCTGCAGGTAAGGACCACGTGATACTTCATTTCCTTAATAAATACAGTATCTGAAAAACAGAAAAATAACGGGTTTCACATGGAATACAGTTTGCAAGAAGCGCAAAAGAGAATGAAGATCAAAAAGCCACCTCAAATTCTTGTTATTCATTTGAAGCGCTTCAAGTACATGGAGCAGCTTGGCCGGTACAAGAAACTGTCCTACCGTGTGGTATTCCCTCTAGAACTGAAACTGAGCAACACTCTGGAGAATGCCGACTCAGAGTACTCATTATTTGCGGTAGTGGTACATGTTGGGAGTGGGCCCAACCATGGACATTATGTTAGCCTCGTAAAAAGTCATAACCACTGGTTGTTTTTTGACGATGAAAATGTAGAGATGATTGATGAGTCAGCCGTCCAGACTTTCTTCGGATCTGCTCAAGAGTACTCCAGCAATACGGATCATGGATATATTCTCTTCTATGAATGTGTGTCAACAAATAACAAGTGCTGATGATGATGGTGTCTTTACCCCTCTACAGAATTCATTTATTTTCTATACTCATTTATTAACTAGACTCTGTAGGTTGATGATGAATGTAATACTGGACAGTTACTTCTGTTACAATAAAAACAAGTGTAAATCTGGCAACAGATTTTCTTGAACTCTCTTTCTTGGTTGCGGTTAGACGAATAGAATGAATGTGGTTATAGGTTTGGAATGAAAATTTGAGTTGGTTTGATTTTCCTTTTCTTGTTTGTGGTAAGAAGAATGGAATGGATATGTTTACAGGAATTTTGAATTTTGAAATCTAGTTGCTCAATTTCAATGGCAATTTAAGTTGTTTTGTTATGAAATGAGGTTGTATGTACAATTAAAAATCTGAATCATACTTATAACATGCCATACCACCTTGATACAAATCTCAAAAGTTCACATTGACCAACATAATCCAACAAAACAAACTTACAGTGCCATACAATCTTCATCTTTGATCAGTTTATCAAGGCACATCTGCAATTCATACTAGAGTACATCTGTCTAATAGTATAACTTTGGTAAAATTCTGTTTTGTACTAGATACGAATCATCCAAATAAGACATTAATTTATAACCAACCTATGTTAAACAATGAAGGCAATAGTCCATTGAAGATCTAACAATCACCGCAAGAGAACTATTGTTTCTACACTATACATATTTACATTCAGACCAGATCAGATCAAACATAGGCCTCTCAGAGAGACTCATTCAAATGCCAAGGACATGAATGTATCGTCATCCAACAGACTTTCAACATCAAATAGCTCCTCATCAGTGTAAATCATATCCTGTGAACCCCTCAGGACTACACTTGAAGTTTCTGCCTGCAGATTTTAAACATGGTTTCAAGGTCAGAAATTTAGGACCGTCATTATGCATTGGCGTAATGAACCCTGCTATTACAGTTCACAGGTATGTTCACCTTAGCATTTTTGTAAATTTTCAGGCACGTTAACAGAGGTCAAAAACAAAATAACTACATGTGATTAAGAAGGTTGTGATAGCAAGACTGTATGATGTTATGGATTAAAATGATACCTCAGTCTCACGAAATCCTTCAGCAACAGTAAGTAGCCTTCGGTATTGAGCTCGTGCCTCCGGATATTGAGCCATTGACTTCACTCTAGCAAGGGCTTTCTGCATTCTTTCTTCAGTCTGTTTTCGTCCTACATCCAGAAAATCATAATCATCCTCCTTCTGAGGAGTTGCTTGAGCAGCACTAGGAACATTCACAACTGTATCTGAACGAAAACCCCTTAAGCCACGTGCTTTCCGTCTCCATCTCAAAATAACCTTCTCTAAGATTCCAACAGACCATACTATTGATTTGTACTTTTTCCTCACTTGGTGCCCTCTGACATGAGCCTGAAACCAATAAAATTCAATTAAATCAAAGTGCTGACAAACTACCAATTGTCTTAACAGACATTACAGGACACAACAATCCCCTGACTAGACGCACAATATGAAGTAAAAGAAAACATTAAGTTGACACAATATTAAGAGCGTATAAGAAAATACCCACCTGGATCTTAACAATTCGTTGCCTGATTAGTAGAAATTCTTTTCGCTTCTTCCAACCACGATACTTTTTCTGGATACTTACAGCTGCAGCATGAGCATTCCAATCATTCCTTCCCAGCCTGCTTGTTCTGGGAGCCAAGAGCGAAAGAGCGTGCTCATCTGCACTAAGTTGATCACTACTCTGATCATACTGCTTCCTTTCAAAGGATTGGACTCGAAGAATTTGATGGATGCGAGCAGCTGTTTGAGTTGCATTACACACAGCAGCAAGGGAATCCTTTAATGAAAGTGAATCGGGTACATCCTCTTCAGTGATCGGAGATGCAATACGTTCTGAAACTGCAGTTTGAATAGGTTTTGACCCAGAGTATTCCACAATCCCATCCTTTAAATCTTTTACATTCAAAGTAGAAAGGTGCTTGATCAATGATGATTCAGCAAGAAAACCAGATATTCCCTTGTGCCCATTTGCAGAAGCAAGATCAGCAGGAGTTCTTCCCAAGAGATGCTCTAGAGATGGATCTGTTAGTGCTCCAGGAGCTGCCCCAAGAGATACTAGTGCCACAACTGTATCTTCCCTGTAAAAGAATATTAATGCTATTCAATTAGAGTGGGTTTAAGCTTCATTATAGTACATGATTAATTTTTATGCATAGTGCAATATAAGAACACAGGCAAAAGAGGGATAAGGCCATCAGAGAAGATTATAGCCACAGGTTTCCAATTACACAAGGATAACTTTTTATGATTGTATCTATCCCCAATATACTACCATAGGTAAAACAAGACTGTGCTAAACACAGGTGAAAAGTGTAAAAGACAGAAATAAACTATCGCGTACTACCTCTCCTTAGAAAGTTAAAAAGTTCTAAGGGCTTTACCTGCCACATAAAGCAGCCCAATGAAGAGCAGTCCATCCATTCACATCACGAAAATCGATGCTGACTCCAGAAATGATTATTGGCTTAAGTGCCCAATTCAAACCAAGAGCGGCTGCTAAATGCAAGACTCCTTGACCCTCACCATCAACTACAAGTGGCCCTTTACCACTTTCTGTAACCTTCTGGAGCAGCCATAAGAATAATTTCTCCTTTAACCAATATTCACCTTGTTGCTCCTCGGTGAGTGATGAAAGAGTTGTCTTTGGATTGCACTCTGCCTCCATTAAGGATATTATTTTACTGACAACTTCTCTCTTCTCAACACTTTCAGGGAAATTGTTACTGCCACCTGCAGATCCTGACAACAATAAATTCTCAAACCGCTTCTGCAAATGCGAATTAAGCAAATTGCCTCCAGGGACATCTGTAAAATCAACATCTTGTAATGGTCCAGCTCGATACTCGAATTCGCGTACTTCACTACAAGCTAGACGATTTGAACAAGTAACATAGCAAGGGACAACCCCTGCTTTGTGTGGAGGCGAAATACAAAAGAGAACTCCGTCGGATACAACTTCTGCTGGGACCTCTACTTCCCCAAACATGCATGACCACTTGCAATTTGTAAACTCTTGTCCACTCTTGAGAAATCTTCCAGTAATCAGAACCTGGTTTGGTGTAACACATATATTGATGTGTAAATTAAAACAAGACAATAAAACATAACACTTATTCCTCATTAAACTGGAAAACTTGAAAAAAAGACAATAAAACATAACACTTATCACACTCACACTAATTACTAATCACTTAAAATCATAATCAAGAAAATCTTTAACCCACTAAGCAGGTTACGCTCTTTACTTCACAATGCTCAGTAAAAATAAATCCTTTCATAATCACTAGACATTGGAAGTTATTGAACAATTATCGCTTCATGCAATGCAATAAATCATTGAGCTTTATGAGTTGATATATACTAACCTTGGTCTTCAAGCTTGAGTATGCCCAACTTGGAGAAAACTCAGTAATGCTAAAAAGTTGGTCTTGAGAGAGCGAAAAGTTCAATGTGTCTGAATCAAGTTGCAACTGAGCGGGAGTGCCGGAACCACCAACCATATCCTCAGCATGTAGCGCACTCCACGAGTAGCCATTACTTGACGGCAAGTGTAATTCATCCACCTCCCCGAGTTCTTTGGCCATCCACCTGGAAAAGCTGTCAACTTTCTTCAAGCTCTCTTCAGCTTGGATGCCATTCAAATGTGGCTGTTTCAAGAGAAGAGAGCCAGTCCCCACAGAAGGCATACCACACTCAGATTTATCCATCACATATCCAGCTTCTACATTTGCCTGCAATTTTTGAATTCCCCCTTCTACGTGTTCCACTTCATGTGCCGGCTTCATATAATATGGGTCACCAGCATTTTGAAGAATTTCAGTAAGAGATTGCTGGGGCGGGAAACTTCCCTGGCTAAAATATGTGCTCCCGGGCATCAAATCTTGATTGCCAGATGTTCCTTGCATCCGTAATGAATAGTCTCCCTAGAAACCAAATAATTATTTACTGAGGTTCCATTATAACAAGAAAAATAGAAACTTGAAAGATTGGGTGGTCAGCTGAAAATGCAGCTTCAAGATATTATACATATCAATGCAAATTTTTTATTTTTAACATTTCAAAAAGACATCAGGAAAGAGTTTATTTTGTCAAGGTCAAATTGAGATTTCTATAAACGTGAAAATTCTTACAAATTATGTGCAATTTTTTACAAATCTCAACCAAGAAAGTAAGAGTTTAGCATGGTGGATCCACAATTGCACCCCTACTCCGAAAGCCAGGTCAGAGACCAACTATAATAAACGTTATTTAAGAAGCTGTATGGAGTATAGAAGCTGTCATATGATAGGTGGACCAAAAGATTAAACTGTAAGGAAATTCTGAACAGCCTTAACCTAAAGGCTCTTAACACTAGCTTCCTGTCTAAGGAAGTAGTTCATAAGGGGTCTTTTTATATTACATAGGAAGTAAAAAGAACCCACAACTCTTCTACACACCTGAACGTCAAATTTAAAACTCTTCTTCAGCACTCACAAATTACGGTACTGAATATTAAGAACTTCAAAAATTGTGGAGAGGAAATAGGCATCAGAATAATAGAAGTATACCTGCCAATTGAGTTGATTCTCTGAGGGATTCCAAGACTTGTGTTCATCATTGATTATGCCTGTTGGAAAATAAATTAGCACTTTTCACCACAGAAAAATGCATATATTAACAGAATATAGCTGAAAATATAATATACCTGCACGAGAATGACCCAAAACCTCTTCCCATGATGTCTGGTCAAGAGGTTTTTGATCACCAGGCACAAAATCACTGACCATAGGATTAACAACACGCCCATCAGAAAACGGAAGATGCTCCAGTGCAGGATTCATCTGAGTTCCTATATGGTGGTGAAGAAAAATAGGTGATTAGAAGCATTTATGTAGAATTCATGAAAAATAGAAACATTAAAATACAACCACAATTATGAACAGTTTTGTAGGAGAGGAAGAAATATTTAGTCAGAAGAGATACCCAAACGTTGAAATATATCATAAGAGCCTGAGATTCCAGCCCCGTAATTCTCCATCCCTTGCAAATCCATCTCACGCGGCCGCGCAGGGTACCTGGGCCTTGTTTGTGAATTATTACCTAGATTTACTCCCACTTGAGTTGCCAAGACCAAATAAACAAAGTGAAGAGATGAGCAATTTTTTTTAGAGCCAAAACAAGTTAGGAAGGGAAGATATCCACAAGCTTAATCACAAAATGGTTTAAATTTGATCCAATGGTTCCCAAACACATCTAATGAACATTACCTGACTCAGCATCTTCACATGTAGACGCAAGAGTGCTGGTAGGACTTGTTGTATCAGCATATGGAGAAGCCAATGTATCATAATTCCCCGCAGAGCTGGTTGAGAAAGAGCTGTCATTTTGGGAATTTGAGGAAATTGTTTCAGTGTCCCTAATGCTGTGGATGCTTGCTTTATTTCCCTGAAAAAAGGAAGGCGGGTAAATTTTACAGAAGTAATTTACTTTGTTTAAGCCATTTTATTTGCTTCCTCCCATTTACAGATCATATCTAAGCAATGCATGTAAGCAAATAAGTTCAATAGATCATATCATGCAAAATAGACCTGGAAGCCAAATATTTAAAGAGAGGAGACTAATGGTTAATTATTTGCTTCATCAACCAAAAAGATAAAACGCTTAAACCTCAGAAAACCTTTTCTAGGATGTTTTTAATTCCATTCACAACTCACTTATGTGAGAACGGTAAACATAAGAGAAAAATAAAGTTAAAAACCTAAAATAGGTATAATAAAAGGGAAATGGGATGAGAAAATTAGATACTGAACAATTTTCTCAACAATTTAGCCAACTACTCATCTTGAGAGTAGCACGAGGAAATTAACTCCACAACTCAGTAACTAATATTTAATTGAAAGACGAAATAATTCACCACAGGAAAAAGAGTCTTACCTTGACCTCCAAGTAGTGGACAAAAACAATGTGCATGAGATCCCTGCAGAAAATGGAATATATAATTACTGGACTTTTCTTACCTCGCAGCTATAATTTGCAAATATAATTTTAGACTGGTGCCCAATATAATATGCAAATGGAATTTATTTCACTTCATAAGTCACGCAGAGACCAAAAGAAAAGGAAAAAAAAGGTAAGAGAACGTAATCTACAACTTGTGTATATCATGAATTTCACATTCTCACCAACTTTTGAGCATTGTAAACTGATTCAGGATAAATATGCTAAAATGATACATGGAAAAAGTTGCAACAGGGAAAAGGTAAAAGATAAATGGAAGGGGGTGGGGGGAAACAGGCTTGAGAGTATAAGAAACCAATAATTATATACTGTGCATAATGCAATGTGCTTATGAAGTACATTGAGTGAGCTCCAACTTACTGTTCAAGCATCCAATAGCTTCGCCTTTGAAAATTCTCGTTGTCTTCTCCATGGGCATAATAGCAATGTAACATATCAATACTTCCAACCTAAAACTTAGAAGAATAAGAGCTCCACAGACAAGACTCGGCACTTTAATCCAAAATATCAAAAAACAGAGTATAAAATCATAAAACCATTCACACATGCAGTATCTTCTCTTTCCCATACTAACCTTCAGCTTTTCATGAGCTTCCTTAACAGTCTTTCCATCCTTCTTCTTCCTCCAGTTATGCCCATCTTTCCTAAAGTATCTTAACACCTTCCGATCAAACAAAAAGACAGAGCCACCTAAAACAACAAAAGGGGACAATGAAGCCTTTTTGAATGATTTTGGAATTTTGTAGTGCTAAAGCATACTAAAACTAAAAAGTGCCTAATTTATTCAAAGATCTTATAAAATCTAAGCCAAGTATCTCAAGTTCTCAGCTTAACATCATATAAACTTTAATATAAGCAGTTGAAAAACACATGGAACTGAACGGGGGGAAATTTTAAGTATAATGAGGATGCTTAGAAACACATACTTCCAGGCTTGTGTGGGGGCTCAGGAGTAATATGAAACTTCTGATAGTTGCGCAGGATCTCACAAATTTCAGCTGGCCTCAGCCAGCGGTGCTGTGCTTCAGATAGAATCTGCTTAATATCTGCATAAAGCAGCCAGCTTTATCAGATAAAAGCAATGTCCTCCGGTAATCAAACAATGTTAATGGCAATTAACTCAACGAGCATGCAAAACTATATTTCCTCCTCATTGTAGGTTCATAATTAAGTTAGAATACTTATCCTAAGTTAGCCAATTTCGTATTTCAGACGTGCCAGATACTTATAAAAACAACAAGCATTTCTAAGCTATGCTCCCAATTCAATCCAGCTCATGCTTCATGACAGCTCAATTCAACTTTTCCCCAACACTAATCACAATTATCCTACACCATAACAACAAACCCCCAAAATCCCCAAAGCCACCACCCTAAACCGTCCTACATAAACAACTGATAAAGAAACAGCAAAAAACAGTAATTGAAGTTCAGATATGGTCGATACCGTACCTAATCGAAACCCTAGGTTGTGCGATCCGTTGGCCGCCATGCGAAGGCGATTATCAGAGAGATCGATGTCAGCTAGCCAATTCAACGCAGTTACATCAAGTGTGAATAAACTGTGAATTTATATATAAAAAATTTATCACAGAGCGTGTGTGAACGCGATGAAGATCAAAGGGGGGAAATTGCGACGAACGGAATGCGATGGATTGGATTGATTTAAGATGAATGATATGAATAAAAAGTTCACTGGGAAAATAATTTCAAGGTTTTAATTAAAGTGCTCCTTTTGTAAGTCTCTGTGTGAAAGCGACTGTCAAGATAGTCGTAGCGTGGTGGGGACGGTCTCCCTCCAATAAAAGGCTGACGTTTGGCTATGAGGAAGCACATTAATAATACTTCATAATAATCAATTTTGTTTATTTTATCCTATTTTATATTTTAATTTGAAACAGTATTTGAGAATACCAAATATTGATATAGTACTTTTGAATTTTCCATTATATATTTTTTAATATTTAAATTTTAGATTTTATTAATACATGTAACTTAAATATTAATGGTCAATCATGTAATGATGTTTATAGTTTTATCCCATTTGCATAAAGCAATTTTTTTGGCTCAAGAATGATCAAACATCTCTTAAAATATTATTTTGCTCAAGAATGTTAAACAAGAGGGAGTATGTAAAATAGGCAAATTAAATAAATACAAACCCACTGGATTTTAAGATGATATGAAATTTGGGACATTTGCATATTGGTCCCCAGTGTTTTATATTATTTTTAAAAGAACCGTTCATTTTGTTTATTAAAATTAGATCTTTCTATATTATATTACTGCCACAAACAATAATTTGTCATAACCTATAGTTCATCAATAATGCTTAAACAAGACAATTTTAGTATTGATTAAATATTTAAACAGAATAAAGAATAAAAATATATCAATATATCAATATATATTTTAATTTATTATTTAGATATTATTAATTACTAATGGTCAAACAACCGTATTAATTTTACATTTAAATTTTATACGAACATATATTTGTTATAACTAACCATGGTTACGTGTATTAATTTTACATTTAAATTTTATACGAACATATATTTGTTATAACTAATCATGGTTACGTGTTTGTTTATACAAGTCTGGTACAACCCATACCCATGCAATACGTGTTAATATTTCAAAGCCATGCTTTTTCATTCAAAATAAAATAAAATAAAATGTGACACATTTTCTGTTAATCACTACTCTTGGTAAAGTAGGAAAAGTCAAGGGAGACACCATCTCGGTGAACCCGGCCCAGGTTTCGCTGCTAGGTGCTAACACGACAGATATTTTCCTTGGCAGCAAAGTTACAGTCAAAGAAAATCCATTGCTTTCGCCACGTGTCAAAAAATTAGGGTCTCTCTTGAAAAACTGATCGCCCACTGTAGAATATCCCCACATACTTGGAGCGAAAGAAAGGGCAAACCGGTCAATAAAGTACCCAGCTCCGATTTCATGCAAAGGGAGAAGGGTTGGTTTGGTCATTTCAGCTCGTCAATAACCGCCGCCACCCATATTGACCTCCCCGGGCGTGATTAATTTCCACTACTCTACCATTTCTTTCACAGAGAAGTTGAACAAACTCAGATCAGTCCCCGAAAATGAACAATATGGTGATGAGGTCGGTTCTCCGGAGCTTGGCTTCCGGCTCTCGCCCTTGCCGGAGTCTCACGTCGCCGGTTACCGGAGCCGGAGGTGCGGTTGCGGCTATTGCGGTGCAGTTTGAGGATTCTGCCATGGGGAGGAGGCAGGATTTGGGGATGTTGACTAGTCAGTGGCGGAGAGCGCTGAGCACAGTACCGGAGCACGGTGGGGATGAGAAGGAGCTGAAGACGGAGAAGAGTGGGGAGGTTGCGCTGAGCAAAGAGGACGGCGGGGCTTCGGGGGTTTCCAGTTACTGGGGGATCGCTAGGCCAAAGATCTTCAGGGAAGACGGCACGGAATGGCCGTGGAACTGCTTCAGGGTATGATTTCATGTTGACGCGTGTATAATTGAGCATTTCTCTGTAATTTTGATTCATTCGTGACTCTGCAGAGATTATATTTAAACTAGTAACTATTTTATGTTCTTTTTGGTTTGAAATATGGCGTTGTTAACAGAGTATCCTCTGTTATGGTCGCTCATCATTACAATTTGTCTGTGTTTTACTTGGATGGTTGTGAGGTAAAAAAACCCTCAAATAACCTGTATTTATGTGTGCTGGCATAGTGGAATATTTGTGAGTTATTTTTTATACAAAGTTCATTTTGATATAATCTGTTGCAGTTCTTCATAGCTGAAATTTTGATACAAAGTTCATTTCAGCTATGATGATTATTATACATATGCGTGTGTTGATGCTGGTTGTTGCTAACTTGTTAAATAAATAAATTCAGTGATAGTGATAATGTAGGAATTGATTACCTAATATGCATTTTGGACTTTGTTTTCCTATTCAACCACGTAAGGTGATGGATAGATACCTATATGCAGGCAGTTTTCTTTAGCTTGCCGCTGTTTACACTCTGAACGTGAAATAAATAGCTTTAAGTTCTATAACTTGGGAGAGTCTATCACCTTTAGCTTAATTGTAGGGCTTTTGGTTAGTCTTGCAGTTTTGTGTGATTTTTTAGTGGTTCAGAACAGTGTTAGTGATGTTTCTTAATGAAATAGTATAAAGATCAGTATTTATATTAGCACAGTTGCAAATATTGATGAGGCCAAAAACTCGACAAGGCTCTCAGTCTGTTACAGCATTCATGTTATTTATTCTGCATTGCTCAATTTCCATGTAGTATGTGATAAGTCTTGACATATGGTTGGATGTATTTATTGAGACAAACAAAAGGGAGATGTTTCTGAACATTGGTGGAAGGTTATTTTTAGTGAATCGTTGCAGTGACTTTACCTTTGCTTTTTCTCTGTGTCTGTTGGAAATATAAAACATTTTACATTTCTTGTCAATGCTTGTGTGGAATTTTATTTGTTGCATAGTTGATAGATGTGGCTGACATCTAATAGATTATGCAATTTTGTCTGCTTGAATTTCCCTTTGCAGCCTTGGGAAACCTATGAATCAAATGTCAAGATTGATCTGAATAAGCATCATGAAGCCAAGACATTTCTGGACAAAGTTGCTCTTCGTACTGTGAAGACTCTCAGAATCCCCACAGATATCTTCTTCCAGGTGTGTCCACAGTAATTGTCATTTTATCTCATGTTGGAGAATCTGTCCACAGTAATTGTTGTTTTCAATGAATGTTGAATAGTAATTACCATAACTTTTCTCTTGATGGCATAGTAATTTATTCTACATAATGCAGAGGCGCTATGGCTGCCGTGCTATGATGTTGGAAACTGTGGCTGCCGTTCCAGGTATGGTTGGGGGTATGCTGTTGCACCTGAGGTCGCTGCGCACATTCCAGCAGAGTGGTGGGTGGATTAAGGCACTACTTGAAGAAGCTGAGAATGAGAGAATGCACTTAATGACCATGGTTGAGCTTGTGCAGCCTAAATGGTATGAAAGGTTGCTGGTTCTCACAGTCCAAGGAGTCTTCTTCAATGTCTTCTTTGTAATGTACGTGGTATCTCCCAAACTGGCTCATAGAATTGTTGGCTATCTGGAAGAGGAGGCTATACATTCCTACGGGGAGTACCTCAAGGACATTGAGAGTGGTGCAATTGAGAATGTTCCAGCTCCTGCCATTGCTATTGATTACTGGAGGCTTAATAAGGATGCCACTTTGAAAGATGTCATTACCGTGATCCAAGCCGATGAAGCTCACCATCGGGATGTCAACCATTTTGCTGCAGTAAGTATCCCCACCCTATGTTTTGTATGGTTTTATCCTTTCTGGATTTCTTCGGGCCTGTCGTTTGTTTATTAAAAAGAGTTCCCTATGCTATTACATGCTCATGAGATTGTACTTTATTGCTATATGGCAGGATCTTCATGTTCAGGGGAAGGAATTGAAGAGCTCACCAGCACCACTTGGTTACCACTGATGCAGTTAGAAGGCTTTGACCGGATGGTCTAGAATTCTCTATATGTCGAGTTGTTGCCACGTACCTTGACTTGAAGTAGATGTAATAAAAGATTTGTTCTTGTCTTGATTACCATATGATACTGCTAGTATTACAAAGATGGTTATCTGGCGTAGTTTTTGGGAATAAGCACATGCCTTTTCTCTACCTGCGTTTTTGTTTTCGGGTTCAGTTTTGGTATCACATATTACATTTTTTTTATAATTGGTATCACATATTACTTGAAGTAGCTGTAAATTTGTAATAAATTTTTGGGTTACTTCAAGTGAGCTCATGAGTCATGATTAGGTTCTATTATTACAGCTACTTCAGTAAAGCTTTCGGGTTCAGTTTTAAGTAGTTACTACATAAATAAGCGCATGATTGCATGTAGGGTTGACAAAATGTACCAAAATACCGTACCAACCAAAATACCAACCAATACCATACCAAAAATATCGTACCAATTATATACCGACTTTAGTGGTATGGTATTGGTATTGAATTTTCAATACCATGGTATTACCGTACCATACCGAAATAATAATATAAATTTAAAAAATAAATAATATTGATAAGACTTAAATATTTGTTGCCTTAAATATTTTTCAAGCGACTTTTTTTTTGTTCTTTTTATTTTTTTGACAATACTTATGATATTTTTGTACAAATTTAACTTGTAAACGTCTTTTACTTCACAACACTCTGTCATTATTGCGGTAAAAATAGATGGGATCCCAAAATAGATACACGTATTTTACCACTTCATTGTCTTTTTTTTTTTAAATTAAAAACCACCAATGGTGGGGGGTGATTTATTAGGCTCCCCGGACCATGAATAACTCAAAAGTTTGTTCCAAAAGTACAATGATAGGTACAAATAGAAATGTAGTGAAAGATACAATATGTCCAAGAAAAACCCTACCGAAGTAAGATGAAAAAACTTGGGGAGAACAAATACTTTTGAGTCTATGATTAGTAAGTTCTGATCGATATCTACTCATCCGATCCAAATCAGTGTTCAACAGGTCTTTCGACAAGTCGCTAACACTTGTTTGCCACGGCGAGGATAACATTGCAAAGGGCAGATTAGGGGTCGGCAAGCCGAGCAAGACGAACCACAAATTAGCCCCTTGAATGTGACCAGAACTCACTACCTCCTCAGATTGTTGAGTAGTAGAAGTCAGTTCTTTCGAAGTTGGTGAGAGTGTAACCTCTGAGGATCCACTTGGCTCCCAGATATAGTCCTGAGAGGGCTCTTGAATTTGTGTTGCTCTTTTCCCTTTTGTGTCATGATGACTTGTTGTGCAACACAAGGCCAAAAGGCCTTGTGCTTTTGATCTGCCAAGAGAGAGAAATCTTAGAATGGATGATTGTCTAGGTTCCAAGTTATTTCCATTTCGTTTTTGTTTTTTATGTTAAGCTCTTAAGATTAAATTTAATTATTGAATAATGCCATAATTTTCTTGATGTAATATAATGAGTAAGAAATTAGTAGTGTTTTTTTTTTTGAAGATAAAAAAAATTAGTAGTTTTTTTGAACATGTCACATTGATTAAAATTTAACTCATTTATTATTTTTAAACGAATTTCATATTTTACATGTATTTATTTTATTTTTCAAATCATTTTTTTGGTACAATTACGGTATATACCGAATACCAACCGAAGCTTTTGGTTGGTATTGGTATTTAAAATATGTGTACTGAAATACTTGGTATGGTACATGATATTGAGTAAAAAAAATATGGTATTGTACCGATTCCACCCCTAATTGCATATGCGGGAATAACTTATGTTTTTGGGCATAAACCGGATTATTTCTGGCTTACTTGCTCCATTCGCCCTGTTTACTAGAGTTTATTTTTTGCTGTATTGAACTGAACTGAAATAAATTTAAATTTAAATTTACTGAACTGAACTGAAATGAAATAATTTTGAATATATTTAAGTGAACTGAAATAAATATTAATACATTTTTATATTATTTAAATATAAAAATACGTTGAGGTGATATAATCTGAACTGAATTGAGTTAAATATCATCAAATTATAGTGCAGATGATATGAACTTATCTAAACTGAACTGAATTGTTCTGAACTGAATTATACTAATCTGAACTGAACTAATTAAAAATAATCATACAGTGAAGACATATTATATTTGGTTGAGTTGATTTAAATGAATCACGATTCAAATAATTATATTGGATGTATAAAAATAAAGGTTATGGTATATTAAAGAAATATATTGAGTTGGATATCATAACCATGTATTTTTCAGGGGTGTAAATGAACTGAACCGTTCATGAACAACTCGCGAACAACTCGGTCAAAGTTTGTTTTCGAACTCGGTTTGACCAGTTCGAACTCGAACTCGAGCTCGTTTGCTTATACACGAGTTCGAAGTCGAGCTCATAAAAGCCAACTCGATAGCCTCGTCGAGCAGCTCGAATACAATTTTTTTATAAAAATAAATTAAATTTTATTCATTAATACTTCATGTTCTAGTTAACAAGTTCGAACTCGTTTTTTTATCGAGGTCACGAGTCGAGCTCGAACTTTCTAAAAGTCAGACGAAACGAGCTCGAGCTAAAATATCTCAACTCGTACGAGCTCGAGCTCGATCACGAACATGCAAAACGAACTCGAACTCGAACACATGTCTGTTTGAGCTCGACTCGACTCGTTTACAGCCATAAGTCATTGAGTTGTATATCATAATATTATATTATATTAAAGAGGATATGAGTCATTGAGTTGTATATCATAAAATTATATTTAAGAGGAAATGAACTGAACTGTTCTGAACTGAACTGAGCTAAACTTTTTTTTCCTAAATTGAACTGATTTTAACTAAAGTAAACAAATTGTACGAAATAAACAAATAATAAACAAATCGAGCCGAATTTCATGAACTCATACTTCATTCGAACTGAACTGAACCAAACTGAACTATTTTAATTTGAACTGAAGCAAAAATAATGTATTGCAAAATTAAAATTGAGTCGAATAATATAAACTTCTAGAGACATATTATTTGCACTGAACTGAACTAAACTAAACTTTGGAAATCAAAAGAAAATTAAGTAAAAAAAATGTTTACAAAAAATAAATATTTAGGAATGCACTGAACTGAACTGAACTGAAAAAAATTTAAATTTATTTAACTGAACTGAATTGAAATGAAATAATTTTAAATATACTAAACTGAACTGAAAAAAATTTAAATTTACTGAACTGAACTGAACTGAAAAAATGTAAATTTACTGAACTGAAGTGAACTGATCTACAGATAAGTTCTAGTAAACAGGGCCTAACTCTGTAAAGTGACTAGATCTTTAATCATCAAAATCTACCACCCAATATACAGAGATCGGTTCAATTAAAAAATCAAGACTCAAGAATTCCCTTATGTCAGACTTGTATAAAATTTTCTATAGGAATCTTGGATACTGGTTTGCTTTGATTTTGACAGGATATATATGAAGAAAGGAAGCAAAGCAAAGCAACGCAGCCCTACTCAACATGAACTTTGCAAAAGATTGGAATGTTCATCTGTACAGTTTTCAAAGTTTTTTATTAACAAATGGTTTATTATCTAGGACTTTTCACTGGTTTAGATTTATTTTCTTACAGATACACCATAATGGTTGACCAGAAGAATAACCAACTCCACTATATGAAGGATACATCAGTACAAGTCCATGATTGCTACATCTGCTAGTGTTTGGTTCTGCTAGTCCTTGCTGCTCAACTTCATGGATGCTTCAACAAAGGAATACTTTCTAAAGATGTTAGCAGTACCCCTTTCTACTGGACATTTCTAGTACACTTTGTAAAATTAGGGATTCTCAATCACATTCAAGTGACTAAGTGACCTTTCGTCTTGCTTGGCTTGACGATTACCGAACTGCTCATTGAAATGTTATCCTCGATATGGCAAACTTGTGGTCTTGTTGATCACTAACCTAGATCAACTGAGTAGATATCAATTATAAATCCTTAACTATAGGATCAAAAGACTTGTTTATTCTCAAGTTTTTTCATCTTATTATGCAAGGTTTTCTTGGATCATCTCCCCAATTTTTTCATCTTACTTGATAGGAGTTTTCTTGAACTTATTGTAACTATTAAAAAATATTTTGAGATCCTTAAGGCCGGGGAGCCTAATAAATCACCCCACCAATGGTGTTTTAAATTTAAAAATAAATGTAAAAAAAAAAAGAAAAGACCAAAGTTCTCTAAATAAGTCATTGAAACATGGTAAATTGAATTTTTTTCCTTTACATTTATTAAATTCTTAAAGAAAGCTAATGCTAATACAACATTTATTCACCAAATTAAGTTTTGAGAAGGTAAATGGTTGATGTTCATTTTAATCCACGTGCACCGCGTCATATACTGTGAACCTTCGAAGCTATCATAAGAGTTTGCTTTTGTAAAAGTGTGGTATTTTTTGGTAGTAAGAGAATAAAAGAGACAATTGCCATCCATCAATCTTGGAAAGTAGATTTTGTTACCAGTTCCTTTTATCTCCGCCCTTTGCATCATACAACTTTCATTGCTGAGAAAAACCATTTTGTCCTCCAAAGATTGAACTACTTCCCAAAGCATGTTCCTCAAATTTAATTTACAAACACAAACTTCTCTTCCTTGAAGTGCAACAAAAATACTCCATAGATCGCCTTCGCCTTCAAATAAATATCGTCCACAATCACTGCCATCAAGATGTTCCCCAAGATTTACTATTGGAAAATTGGTTACGAAACATTTTTTTTTGTTATTTGGATTGTAAATGGCGAGATTTCCAATCTTGTCTTGCCAATAATATTGGCCTTTGAAGAATATGGTCTTGCAATCGTACGACCAGAAAAACTTTTTGCTAGTACATACCTTCTTTTGAGAAAATTCTTCCTCGCCTCGTTTGATGCTAGAAAAAACAATTCGACCCTTTTTCAAAAGAATAAAACGAAATATTTTGCAGTTGGGAGATGTTGGTCGAGCTAAAAAGGCTACTTGTGTAGTTGGATGAATAGGGAGATCCATTTGTTCGCCAGTGAATGGATTATAGAAGAACATTGGATTATCATCAATTGTTTTCAATAATAGCCAACCATAGTTTTGTGCAACAACAACTCCTTCCGGCAATGCATATGTAGTTTCCATGTGGAACCAAGTACTGGTGAGAGGGTGAAAGAACCGTTTGTTAGGAAATATGAGGCATGGCCAACTACATAATTCTTCATCACTTTTAGTTCTTTTAACTACACCTTGGGGTTGAATTTCACTCCATGTTTTACAAACCGCATAAAAAGTAGCAGCATCTCCGGCGTAAAGTTTGGACAATATTACAGACATAATATCTTTCGGAGCATTCGACCACGATTTTACCACTTCAAGATTTCCTTCCATCTTATTTGCTAGGATAGAGAGCGTTTGATTTTAATGCAACCATAAGGATAAAAGTATTATATGTATAACAATAAATATCATGGAAAACCCAGTCTGGTCCATAAAGGGTTTCGGATTTTAAGTGTGTTCGTTATTATCCCAATTCCTTTTTGGGTTTGGATAAAGATTCATTCTTATTCCAATTGTGATGTAGTATATATATATACATTAAATATATGGTGATGAACTCAATCATAAATATTTTCCATCTTAATTTGATCAAGTACATGAAGAAATATAATTTTGACATGTCTGAACCCGAATCAAAAGCGGCAACTGCAGAGGAAGAGACTAGAGATCAGGCATGGCTATGTGACCGTCCATGCCTTCTGATTTGTCACGGAACACAAGTCACCTTGTATGATATGTCCCAGAACAAACATCAGACAAAAGCTTCTCAAGAATTCGCAACCAAAGATATGTTTGGATCTCATGGAGAATGGATACTAGCTCGGGATCTTAAGGATGCAAGTGATTGTTGCATTTTGAATGCATCGACAATGGAGAAATTTCAGGTTCCGGCACTTGGTGAATTTGAGTCAAGCACATATAGTAGCTTCTTTTTATGTGGTTCTCCTACTGCTGATGCTGGTAACTGTACCATGGTTGTCGTAAGCTCACGCTCGGATATTATCTTCTACTGCAAAATAGGTGCAACTGAACTTAGCAAGCAAGATTTGGAGCTTGGAGTTTTATACCATGCAACCACAGCGTTCCAAGGCAAAATGTATTACATTGAAGAAATGACTTACACCTTGATATGCGCACAACTACAAGATTCAATGCCCTTAGAGCTTATGGAATGCATTCCAGGGTTCGAGCTGAAAGATCAACTTCGATTTTGTGACTATTCTTATCTAGTTGTATCATGTGATCAACTCTTGTTTATTCATCAACATAGCATTGAAATGGGAGTGCGGGAATTTGAAATCTTTGGTGCAGACCTAAGCAAGGAGGTGTGGGAAAAAGTATCAGATATTGGGAGTGATCGTGCCATTTTTATCGATAACTTCAAAGGATTTTCGGCTTTAATACCACCTGGAAGTTCGCTGAAAGGAAATTGCATCTACTATATGTCGGAAATAGACATGGATGATTCTAACAACGTTATGAACTTATTCAGATATGATCTAGAAAATGGTTTTGTTAAAATGTTACCACAAGTCCCATTCAAGATACATTGGAAGAAACCAAATGGTCCTGACCTGATTTGGATTAATTGTTCCTCCTAATAGCTGATGCCAAGTTTGATTACATATTCCAACATTGCACGTGAATTGTAGTTTTAATTTACGTTTTCCACCCATTAGAAATAGAAAAGAAAAACTTGTGTTTTGCACAATTCAAATAGTGAAGATTAGTACATCTTTCAATCAAACTTCTGGGATAATTGGAAAATTTAACGGAAATGATTTTACTTGACATAAAGTGCTTTGTGAATTCTGATGTTCTTATTTTGTAGCTTTTTCAATGATACCGAAGGATAAAAAACTATTTGTTGTATATTTTGAAAATTTCTGGACTCTTGTGGCCAAAGTGAATGTTCTTGTTATATTGAAATAAGAAATATATGATGGTGATTAAATGTGATAAAGTGAAGCATAGTATTTTGTAGTGTTCAACTCCCTTTTTACCCAACAAAAAAGATGATAAGATTCATTTTCATATATGTAGTCAACTCCTCTCTTTGCAAACAGTATACTTTTTACTGTAAATGGTGTAAGGACTTAATGTTGTTTTCTTCTTTCATATAGAGAAGAAAAAGACGAGGGAAGAGAGAGAGAGATTAGAATGAGGAGAGAGATGAAGTCTAGTGTGACTGTGTGACTTAATATATTGTAAGTTGATGGGACTCCATTCCTTATTTAGCTATATTATTATTTATTTTCCTATTCTAATTAAGCTAGTTGATTATAGTAATAGTTGTAAGTTATTTCCTTTTCTTAGTTAGATTGTTATTCTCATATATGTCTATATAAAGAGGACATATTCTATGTAATTCATTATTCAATACAATCATTAATTCAATAGAAGATGTTTCTTCAAGGTAGGTGAATCCCTAATCAAAAGGTTCAATAGGTTGACAGACCACAAATCAAAGGTCATATCCCCTTGAGGTATCGAACCTCATCATAAGTTCACTAAGTTGAATGTCTGGCCTTTAGTTACCCACGTCAACCATTGTAAATAAATCAACTTAATTAATATGCAATTGAAGACATTTTAATTAAGTGATTTAGATAATGCCTTAAATACATACAAGTATGAGTTTCGATTAATTCAATACCATTTAGTTAATGTATAAAGAGAAGCACATAAGATTATATTTTCATTATATAAACTTTGGCCATGTTTGCTAGAGCTTTTCTACAGATCAGTTCAGTTCAGCGAAAATAAAATTTATTTAATACATATTTAAAAATGAAACTGATCATGTATTATTGATGAAAAGGAACAAAAACAAATTATGAAATAGTGTTACTTTTATACAATGATTAATGTATTATTCTATTAAAAATTTACAAATTCACCCACTAACTTCAACTATTTACAAATATGCCCCATATGACCTATTGACCCATAACCAAATTGGCCAAATATATATACATAAGGTATTAAATTGGAGAACATGCTAACGTTGGGGACCAAATTGGCTATGCATTAAAACCTAGGGGACCAAAGTGGCCATTTTCTCCATAGAGGATTCTCACATTGTGGTTCCCACCTCAGATAAAAAAAATTGAATTGCGTGAGATAAATATTAATCAAAGACAAACAAAAGACAAAAAACAAAAAAAGAAGAAACAGGAGAGAGAAAATCAAAATGCCTAATCGCTGAGTGAAACCCCCCAAAACTGAGAAGTTCATCTCTACTGTTCCAACCAGTATAATTAACTGGAGAGGGCTTGATTCAACACCCAAGCTACGTGCAAATGATGTGTGGGTAAGCTACGTAGAGCACATGGCTTCAAAAAGACGCATCAGACTGAATGTGTAAGACTAATGTTCATATACCTATATATAATAATTAGGTAGTCTATTGTTGACTTGCAGATTATTGAATGATTTGCAGAGTGTTGCTCGGTATCTTCATATATGTATATATCTTCAGGTGTGACACCCCATCTTATGTATGACAACTCCCTTATATGTGGCACCAATCCTACCCATTGATTTGTTCAATCATGCAGTTTATATTAAATGGAAAAAATTAAATATGGGTCTGCCTTTGCTATTGTACAACTAACATATTAAATTCATCATGTTTATATATCTTGTTCATGATGTTACAATTTCTCAAGTTTATATATCATGTTCATGAAATTAAAATTTTACCTTTTGTTCTAAATTCCTCATGTTCATGTTTTGTGTGAAAATACTCAATTTTAAGGATTTAACAACTAATCTTTTAATCCAAATATCTCATGTTTTAGTTTATATCATGCACCTTTTGTATTACACCTTTTGCTTTAAAATGGTCATGTTGCCCAATGCCGATAAATAAGGTTAATGTTCATGTGCCACACATAAGAGGGGGTGTCACACCAGAACCTTCCCTATAATTAGGTGATCTATTATTGTTGACTTGTAGATTATTGAATGATTTGAAGATGTTCTTGACTTGGGAACATTAATGCAAATTTGCAGAAAGTTAGGCAGTCTTTAGACTTTAATGGAAAGTAATTTGTAACCTTAGGTTTTAGATTTGTACAGTAGGTTACATTATTAGGGAAAACTGATTTTAGTCTGATATCATAATTGATTTTAGTCAGATATTATATATATAATAATTAGGTGGCCTATCATTGTTGACTTGCAGATTATTGAATGATTTGAATATGTTCTTGACTTGAGAACATTAATGCAAAATTGCAGAAAGTTAGGCAGTTTGTAGACTTTCAATGGAAAGTAATTTGTAACCTTAGGTTTTAGATTTGTACAGTAGGTTACATTCTTAGGGAAAACTGATTTTAGTTTGACACATTCTCAGTGATGGGAAATATAACAAACCCAGAAAGTTACCCAAATCAACCTCAAGAAATGGAACTTTCGAATACCCTGAACACTTATTCACAAACAAATCATATATCTTTGTTGTACTAACATTGGCCTTGTGGAGTTCTAGAATCCGTATCTGGTCTCCAGGAGATATTGTCCGGTACCTGGGGATAAATCTGCAGTTACCCACATTTGTTGTATGATTGTGAGAGCTCGTAATTTTACAGATTTTCCACCGATCACTTGACATGGTATTCTTCCTCTAAGTAACCATGTACTTGCAATTTGTTTCACAAGTTAGGACACTTCTATTTAAATCCCTGCTTTTTGATTTATGAAACCCTTCCTTTCTACAACACACCCTAATACGGAAGAAGTATGCATATCCACTTATGAGAACATTATCAACAATCTTCATTATAATAGGTTTTCCGCCTTTTCCTCCACCCCGTCTATCACTATTAAATATTCTTGCTCCAAAACCTGTTGTACACGCATATTGGTGAACATAAGATATGAATTGTTCACCCATTTCAAATTCCATGCCTATAGCGGGTACATGAACATCAATGTCTCTTTTTCATAACCACTACTCTGATCATCAATAACAACCGTACGGTCATGTGCATACCTAAAAATTGTATTACCTCCCACAACAGCTTCCTCACTAACAAATGCATCTTCAGCTGCTTCTGACCTTGCTAATACCACCTGCACAGCTGCCATATTCACAGCAGGTTCATCATTTTCATTTCCCTGCACCTCATTCTCATTGTTCATACCAGTGAAAGTAACATCAAAATTCATCATCTCAGGCAACTGTGGTATGGTTTCGGAGACACGATTAAATTGTGCCACACCATCAATTTCTTCCATCAAATTGCTACAATCATCAACGCCCATATATTTATGACTCTGTGCGCTTGCCATTGCTTCCATATACCTCAAGGCCGATGAGATTTATCAATAGCAAGCAAAAGGCAAATAGGCACATGATTAGAGTTGGTGGTATGTATACGCTAAACATGTGCAAATAATACAATCATACCACCAACTCCTGCAATGATATATTCAAAACACAACGTGCACAAGTGATAACCTAAACTTATTAATTACTAATACTTTATGCAAATTCATAAGGCCATAACATAATATGCCCCAAAAATTACACAGTTTCATTCAAAGTTCAATAACAATAACTTACCATCGTTCATCTCATCGCTTATTAATTTAATCTCCCGATGTCAATAATTTTTCAATACACAATAGGCATCAGCTGATTTTTCATGAATCCCTCAATTCAACAGAAAGAGACGCATAAAGTAATTACCTAGATTGGGAAGCAATGGGCGGGAAGGTCCGTCAAATCTCCGATGCGGGAATGTCTGTCAAATCTCCGATGCGGTACGTCACAACTGCAAACCGTGTGTCTTCAAAATTCCTTGTTATATGTCGGCTATGGAAGTGTTTCTCCACCCATGCTGCGGGTGTTTTTGTGCTTATCCATAAGGGGCACTATGAACTTTACTGCTTCCATAAACCTCGTGGGGAAATAAGGTAACCGGCTGGGGCTGGGGCCAAACTATTATAACCTGTAACAGAAGGTTATATTTACATTCACCCGACATATATTTACTCTCGCCCCACTTGGTGACTCTCATGCCACTAGCCAACCCTAATCCCCCACGTCACAGGTAGGGGTGTTCAAAAATACCCGGCCCGCACTACCCGACCTGGTGACCCGCCGACCCGGCATAACCGGGTAATTTTTTATTTTTCCGGGTCGGGTACCCGGCCCGAGTATTATACACTTTTCCGGGTCCGGGTCCAGGTCTGGGTCACACAAATGATTTTTCCGAAAACCCGGTATTATATATGTTTACTTATTAAATATTAATGTTAAATAATATTTAAACTTGTAATTTTGGGCATGAGAAATGAATTTACCCTCTTGAACTTCTCAACTCAATACAAGTGCCTTGTTAGGTTCCTAAATTATAATAGATACTTAACATTATAAGTAATTTGTAGGTAATATCGAGAGTAATTAAATTTAAATGCTATACGATTGATTTTCCATGGATAGTCTAGTTCATATATAATATATAATATATACTCTACTCAAATAAACTTTCAACTCAAATTATAATTTTTTGTGATTTTGGTCGAGAAATAGCTATTTAAATTAAATTTTTGAAGTGAATACAAATCTTTTTGTGAAAATGTTATGCATAGTTTTATACTCTTAATATTTTCTTTTACACATTCTTTATTACACTCATTTTCATGTTTGAAATAAAATTTTCAAGTTTTCTTTATTTTAATACTGGGTTAATTAAGCTGATTTGTTAGGATGAAATCCCTACAAAAATATTAATATATTGTAACAACCGGGTCGGCGGGTACCCTGTAACCCGGCCCGGTATTTTGGGTACCCGGAAGAACCCCGGAAGTTCTTCCGGGTCAGGTTACGGGCCGCATTTTAAACTACCCGCACATGCGGGTACCTGGAAGTCCGGGTACCCGATTTTGAACACCCCTAGTCACAGGCTCGACGGGCCCCATGGGCTTGATATATGTTTCCCGCTCTGATTTAGTGTCTTTTAGGCACAAACCCGATTCCGTTATACTTTGTCAAGAGTGGCATGTGCCAATAACGTGAGGTATGAGTATAGTCAGAGTTAGCCGGCAACTCATGTCTCACCAAGACTCTGTCCTTTGAAAAAGTCGATAAAAAGAGTATCATATTAGTCTTGTAAGGCTGCAACGATTATTCTATAGGACTCGAGCATGAATAATAAAAAAGTTGAATATAATTGATGAAAGCATGTCATTTTTACTATTGTGTGAAATTTCTGACACGACCTAAAAATCTAACTCAAACGGAACACGATTTTGACAGGTTTGGATCAACTTAAACTACGGCATGGGTCATTGTTATGTTAGACACAAATGACACGATAAAAAAGTAGGTTGGGTTCGGGTCAAATTCATGGGTGGCGGGACAATCCGTTTAACCCATTTAAATTTAGTACTATATGATATTCTATAAAGAATAAGTCTTGGAATAGACGGTCTATATTATGATATAATACAGACCAAGGTTTGCTTAATAAATATGGAAACAATTGAGGGTTTTGGCAGATTCACGACGGAGCGGTTATCGATTGTTGAAGCGGCGTGGATTCGAAAGAGGTGGTTGCAATCGCGCAATGGCGGCGGCGATCGGCTCTCCGACTGCGTGGATGTCTCTTCAACGACGATTGATTACTTCCTCACAACGACGGCGATTGCATGGCGGTCGTCCTCTCCGATCATATTGTTTTGATCAGCCGCAGTTGAGTCGTGGTGGTGCGCGGCTGGTCGCGGTGGTTGGGGCGATGGTGGTGGAGGTAAGAACATTGATGATGAAATTGTTGATGAAGATTGTTTTGATGAATTGTTGATGATGATGGTGTTGAATTGATGATGATGTTGATGATGATGATTGGGATGGATTGATGATGATTTAGTTTGAGGTTGATGATTAGTGCTGAATTGATGATTATGTTTAGATGTTAAAATGTTCATGTTATATCTTAAAGTCTACATGTTCTATGATAAAACCCGCACTCTATCTTCTCTGCGAGTTGTATGATAAAACATGCATGTTATATCTTAAAGCATGAATGTTCTATAATAAAACATGAATGTTCTATCTCCTTGCATGTTATATCTTAAAGCTTGCAGGTTCTATCATAAAACATGCACGTTCTATCAACCTCCATATTCTATCTTAAAACCTGCAAGTTCTATCGTAAAACATGGATGTTCTATCTACTTGCAACGACAAGTTCAATCATAAATCATGCAGGTTTTATAATAAAACATGCATGTTCTATCTCCATTTATGTTATATCTTAAAGCGTGCAGGTTTTATTAAAAAAACTGCATGTTCTATCTCCCTGCATGTTATATTTTAAGTCTGCAGGTTCTATGATAAAACATACATCTTTCATCTCCATGCATGTTATATCATAAATCCTACACGTTCTATCATAAAACATGCATGTTCTATCTACATGCAAAATCTTTCATTTTTAAGTTTTGTGATTTAGGTTCCATGTTAAAAAACCTACATGTTTTGTTTTGCCAGGAATTATGAGCTGCCTTTTAAATGCAGCCGACAACAATATTGGTGTACGCGCATCATAGTTTCCCTTGATGTACGCGCGCAAATTATATAAGTTTCAAAAATTGCAAATTAAGGACCTCCTTGTTTCAATGTTTATGAAGTAGACCTTGGTCTATATTCTACTCAGAGACCGACTCACTAAATAAATTAAGTACTAATTGTGTTAATAATTATTTTTATTATAGTAAGAGTTTAGATTATGAAATATGAATTGGCTATCATCTATTGTGGAATAAGAATGAATTATTGAAGACAAAAATTATAAAGTTTGTATGAATAATTTCTGATGAAATGAAGAATAATTTATTGTTTTTGATTAGCTTGAACCCTAAAACTCTCCCGCAGCCGCTCTTAAAACCCTAGCCCAATTATCTTCTTTCCCATCTCTCCGTCTTCTTTGGGAGAGCTGGGGAAACAATCTTTAATTGTTTTTATTGATTTATGTTTTTGAACAAGTGTGAAATTTCCATACAAATGCTTTGGATCATTCAAATATGAATTTTTAAATAATTTTTATGTTTTTTATGACGATTTTTGCGATCGAACTCTTACTTAATCTGTAACTAGACTGAGGTCTTTTTGATTTTGTTATTTTGGCTGCATCTGGTAGTTGAATACTTGGTTTTGTGTTTCAATGCGTCGACAGTTTGAATCAATGTGTTTATACTTGAACTACATGGGTCAGCGTGTTTGTGGTGGATTATTGATCATTGATCTACGGGGTGGATTATACTTGAATATGGATCCTTGTTGAGCGGTTCATGATATTTGCTGATACGTCTTTGTTGACGGCAGTAAATCCTTAAGGGGATATTACTCTTTTACTGTATCTCATATTTGTAATAGGATAATTAGTATGATTAACATTTGTTTTGATTATCTTTGATATGATACTTAAACTAGATGTTTGATTCATTTATTATAAGCGGTTGGGCACTTCCCAAAATTACGAATGATATTTTTCAAAAAAAATTGTTTTTGATTTCGCTTCTATATCGCGTGATGTTTTGAATAGTAAAATCAATTAATCTCATATTCTTAACACTGCATAACTCGCACTGGTAGTGTCACTCCAATATAATTTTTGGAATTTTGTTTTCGTCTTCTCGTTGTGGTTACCCTTCAAACATTAGACAATTTAAGAGGAAAATAATCATGACACGCAAAGAGGATTAGATTTGTTATACATTTTTCTTTTTTTAAACTTCACAATAACATTTTTTTTTGAGTTTTGTAGATATATTTATGAGTATTTATTCATTTATGAAGAAAAGGCTGAAATGTTTTTATTCTTATAAGTTAAGAACTTACGATTCCCCTCAACTAATAGGTTTCGTGGGTTGGGTTTGGATAACCTAGATATTTATTAGGTCGGGTTCGGGTCAAGATTTATGTTAGAACGAAGAAATACCCCAAGGATTGATTGGGTCTAAAACCGATACAGTGAGCGTCATAACCGCTTTGATGAGCTGTAAATATGAATCAGTTACAAATCAAATAATCAAAAGCATGAATCAATAAATATCTATTACACAACTATATATTACTTCCTGAGCTCGTTCTGCATCTCAAAGCCTCCATCCTCATGAAATGACAATTTTACCCTCATGGCTAATTTGAGTTCGTAACAATTTTGTAACCCAAAATATTATTTGGTTGGGCTTGGGTTTAGAGTTTTCAAATCCGCCAACCTATTATCCCAAATCCGCGAACCCATCAAATTTAAGCCACGTTTGATGTAAATGTCTATATTTATATTATTTTTGGATCAAATTGAATTGAACACATAAAAAAGAAGAAAAAAGAAGAAGCATCAATTAGAAATTCCACTCTATATATTATAATAAAGTTATAACAACTTTATATTAATATAATATGATATAATTGAATTATAGATAGAAGGTTTAGGACTAAAACCAATACTTTTATGGTTACATTATCGCATCAAATATCAGCTTGTGTTGGTAAAACTTTTTAGAAAAAAGTTTCCTTGTACCCCTGAGTTCTTTTATATATATTAATATGTCCCTCAGTTCTTGGAAAGTGCTGATATACCAATGGTTTGTAAATTTGATTGAATTTTGGTCGATCAAACATATTAATTTGTAAAGAGAAAAGGTTACAACTGCAGCATTAGGGCGGCGACAAGAGAATTGAAAATGAAATACCCAAAATTTTGAAATTTAAATCATAGTTAACACACGCGCACGCATTAATTGGGACAAAAATAACCACGAAATTCGCCATTGGGTGATTTTGTCTATTCAAATCAATTTTGGTCAGCAAAAAAACACTCTAGAATTATAGAACAAAAAGTCTTTGTCGATCTAGGGGCATATCAGCACTTTACAAGAACTCAGGGGCATAATAATACATACCCCAAGAACTCAGAGGTACATGAGGGTTTTGCTCAATTTTATATAAAGTCTAATTATTCTTTCAAAAATATATGAAATATGAATATTTAGAATATTTATCTATTTAAAAAATATATATTTTACAATTAGTTTTCTCATTACACCTACCTACTTCTAAAATTTAATATTTAATATTTAAAAAAATCAAAATCAAAATCAAATTTTAAAATTTAATTTTATTATTACTCCAGTTCTTTACTTCTTTAGAGCAAGTCCAACATCTTTGCTATAATAGAGATTTTATTCAAATTTGGAGATTTTGACAAATTTTTCATTCCAACAGAATCTCTATATGATTCTCTAAAATAGAAAAATGAGGAGAGAGAAGAAAAAAATCTCTATATATGCAGATTGTAAACAAATTTTTAGAGAACTAAATTTATGGTATGTTTACTAAAAATAGGAATTAAATTACCTTTCTAACTCTCATCAAATTCTCCACCACACAATATGCCAAAAATAGGAGATTAATTCAAAATAATATAGAGATTCTGTTGGACTTAAGAAAAAATAATATGGAGATTATTGGTTTTCATTCTCTACTTTAGAAAAATTTATAGAAAACCTGTTGGACTTGCTCTTATACGTCTTCAACTCTTCCGAAATATTATTCAGAAAATTGTAAAGGTAAATGGAGACAAGAGTCTGTGTTGGATAATACTATCATTGTAAAAACAAGAACTGAAAATATGGACGGTCTTTCTTCGCCATCGACTCATCTAGTTACAGACAGAACTCCAAAATATTGGTAGCTTTAGAATCGATTGGCTGGGCTCCGATGGAATCATCGTCATTACTATCCACAACCATGGCGATTCTGTCCCTTTCCAAAACTTTAACATTCTCCCCCACCTCCAACCCACCCTTCGTTTCACGTCTCCACCGTCATTTTTCCACCGCTCGGCCGACTCAGCTCCTCCGTCACTCCCTCGGCCGAATTCTTGTCGGCGCCTCTTCCCGGAGGCACACACTTTCCGTTCACAATCACCTGGTTAGAAGCCTATGCGCGACAGAACTAGCTCGCTGCCGGCTACAGTGTGTTCCCAACTCCGCAGCTTCGTTTGCTTCCGGGGGCGGAGGATTCGGAGGAAACAACGGTAATGGCGGCGGCGGAGGCCGAGGTGGAGGCAGGGGCGAGGATGGAGGAGTCACGCGCAACGCGGTTGCTGGAGGAGGAGCTGATGAGGCTTCAGCGATGTCATCTGATGTCATTATACTCGACGTTGGTGTAAGTTGTTGAATTCTAAGTCGAATGCGATAACTGATTCTCCAGTAGTTATTTAATTCGAACTCTATAATGCACAGGGAATGAGTTGTGGAGGATGTGCTGCCAGTGTAAAGAGAATATTGGAAAATCAAGTGAGTTTGGCTTCATTTATACTGTGTTTTGTACTCTGCTTGTTATATTTTTTCAATCTTATATTTTGCACAATTTTAATGAGTGATGCAATTTTATTGGCTATATTCCTTCTTCAGGAATGAAATAGGGTGCATTGTTTTTGTTTAAAACCCATATATACCACATATTGTTTTGGTGAATCAACCTCACGATAACATCTGGAGTGCTACTATATCTATGAATTGAAACAAACCTTCTGCTTGCTCATTAACTTTTCTCTAACTCTGAAGGCTCAAATTAGGAGCTAGTGCTATATGATCAGAGTAGACTAGTTTCTGCTCTACATCTACGAGTGATATACTTCCCCAACTAATATAATACCATCTTAATCTTTGAACAGCCACAGGTATCTTCAGCTAGTGTCAATCTAACTACCGAGACAGCAATTGTATGGCCTGTGACTGAAGCTAAAGGTGTTCCGAAATGGCAAACACAATTGGGAGAGGCACTTGCTAAGCATTTGACCAGCTGCGGATTCAGTTCTAGTCTTCGAGGTTAGCTATCTCTTTTAATGTGCTATGCTTCAGTATTGGTGTGATATTTATTGATTAACTGAACTTCTTTTATTTCCTTATCTTCATGGTTTAGAAAACTTTGTTTCTTAATTACTGCTAGGAGTGTCAAAGCTTCAACATATGTATTTGTAGAAGTAGGAACCACAATCACAGTATATGCAATATGTACTGCCGAAATTCTTAGATATTACTTTTGGAAATAAGAATTACTGAAACAAAAGGAATTTAAATGACTTACCAACTTACCATCTGAGATAGAGATTTCACTTGAATTAGATGGTTGGCAAATATTGTTAGTATAACACTACTGAACTTTGTTTGATTCTAACAAGTTGGTACTTAATACAAGGTGAGTGCTCATATCCCTGAGTTATAAAAAAATCTAGACATAGCAAATGCTAAAGTACAATTACATACTACTAATATAATTGATTATAATGCATTGACTTAGCATCGTTGACACTGAAGTAGAGGAAATCCTGGTTGTGGACTACATACCTCATGCAGATAGTACTAATAAATGAGAGCTGCACCAAAAACTCCTGAATAAATTAAGAAGAGCTTGTAGAGAGTGGTTATTTTGAATGATTGTGCTTACTGTAGCTCATGACCTTAGCCAGCAAGGGTAATTGCATATGACAAGACATGTTTTTCTTTGTGCTGCATTGCATTGCTGTATTTAAGTAATAGTGAAAGTTAAAGTCGCAGATTTGGTTGTCTAAAATAGTAAAGAATACTTTGCACTTCTGTGTCCCTCGGTAGTTTAGCAAGCACCTCATCTAAACTGTCTGTGAAGGAAAGAATCTATGAATCGCACAGGCTTGTGCATGACTTATGTTGAGTTTGGTGGGTATGGCAGGTGAGGGAGCTATTGAAGGGGATGTTCCTTCGTAGATATCCCAAGAATGTGTTATATTGAGCTACCATTACCTTCATGGTATGTCCCATAATAGTCAGAAATATTAGACATCGTAATTTCAATTCAAACCTCTAGGTGTGACTGAACATGTTATAAATAGTTTCTTTTTGTTTCTTAATAGGCGGTGCTTTTAGTGCTGTATTAGTTGATGGAAGACTGTGCTATCACGGGGAGGTTCATTTGATTCTTTGCAGAAATTTGTTTGCTACACCTCAATCATCCGATGAGTGTATCTTTGGAATAGGAATTTAGTCACTTGATGTGTAGGAAACCTGATTTTCTGTTGTGTAATCATGTAAAGCTATTTAAAGGTTTCTTCTATTTACACACTGCTGTCGAGAAATAGTGTTGGATGAATGAACCATTTCAAGTACTTGTTTTGATGTCTAGGTCTTGTTATTAAAATTTGTATGTTGTTATATTTATGTTGTCCTTTTTAAAAGGAGAATAGGATATAATTGTTATTGATTTATAGCGACATAAGGTGTCAGTTTTTAATATGGTGCTTGAAGATCAGAAATCAGATTTTCTTCTGATATGCTTTTGTATCTTTGCTTCTCATGTTTTATTATTTCATGACAAGTCAGTTATAACTATAATATAACTATGGGAAATTGATGAAAAATTCATCATGTAAAATACAATTCTATATATGGGAATGTATTGATTTTGATTTTTAAGTCTGCATTGAATCTATTCCATTTTAATCAGCTGTACGGGAATTGGTTGATCATGTGCTTCTATGTAAATATGCTTACGCTGGATTATATTTTAATAGAAGCATTCAGCATTTAGCAAATGCCACTGAATTACCTTTTCCCCTTTCCATGTAATATAACGGGCATATTGACAAATGTTTTCGTGAACATCTGCTTGCAGATTCAGGAAGAGAAAACTTCTTTCAAATATTTGAAAGAAAGATGAGTGAAAAGCGTATTCAGTTGAAAGAAAGTGGTATATATCTTGACATTAATACATTATTAAAATTCAAGTAATCTTGTCCCCTTCAATATTAGCTTATAATTTTGGAATTCAACTACATTTACACTTTTTGAACAGGTCGGGGGCTTCTGGTATCTTGGGCTCTATGTGCTGTGTGTCTTTTTGGTCATCTCTCACATATTATTGGAGCTAAGGCTCCATGGATCCATTCATTACATTCAACTGGATTTCATATGTCGCTGTCTATATTTACATTGCTTGGTCCTGGTAGAAAACTTATAATTGATGGTCTCAAAAGCCTTATAAAAGGGGCTCCTAATATGAACACTTTAGTTGGTCTTGGGGCTTTATCATCATTTACTGTGAGCTCAATTGCAGCCTTGATTCCAAAACTGGTATGTGGTTCTTAAGATATGCCTGTAACCATGTTATTTCGCATAGTTTGAAAAGGATCATATAAATCTAAAAAAGTGGATTTTAATACACCTCTGAATATTTGTTAGTAAGACACATTCCATATCATTTGCATGGATTGAATCTGGGAAGGGGAATTTCTGACTTAAAATCCAACTGTTTAAGCCTGATCTTAGTATTCCATTTTAGTTAAGTATGTTTGAATTTTTCATGATAGATATTTAAAAAAAATAATATTTACACTTTCCAAGGGAAAATTTCAAGGTCTTATTATATATAATTGGTTCAAGATGTTACTTTATTAAATCAGTTCAGGTTTGATGCGTCTTTTTGTTACTGTTACTTTCATTGGTGTAACATAAATGTATTATTTCAGGGGAGTTTTACTTTCATTAATGGAAATGGTCTTCATGCAGGGTTGGAAAACATTCTTCGAGGAACCAGTTATGTTGATTGCGTTTGTGTTGCTTGGGAGGAATCTTGAACAAAGAGCCAAGTTGAAAGCTACCAGCGACATGACAAGTCTACTAAATATTTTGCCATCTAAAGCTCGTCTTGTTGTTGATGGTGTTCCTGAAGGGACGAATTCAACTGTAGAAGTTCCTATTAGCACTCTTTCTGTCGGAGATCAGATCATTGTGATACCTGGTGTAAGTATGTCTTTGTTCTATTGATTTTTTTTTTTTTTTAAATTTTTTTTTTGTCTTTGTTCAGCATCCATAGCTCATTTGATCCAATACTACACATGTAACATTCTTAAATTCTTCAGGACCGTGTTCCAGCTGATGGTATCGTTCGAGCTGGAAGAAGCACTGTTGATGAATCAAATCTTACAGGGGAGCCTCTACCTGTCATTAAATTACCTGGGGTGAGGATTGCCAGAAATTTTTTTATACCTTTTGTTTTGGACTTCTTTTATGGGGGATTCCCCCCTCCCCCCAGTAGACTTTGAGAATATGCTTGCACTTTGTGATCTGGAAACTGCACCCATTTTTTCAAAGTGACAAGAAAAATTTGAAGTTTATTATCCACAATCAAATTGCTGAATTTTTAATAAAATGCGTGGTGCTATTTACAATTTACAATTTGAGCAACCCCTTTTTATGAAAATACTCATGTTAGTCACTCTCTTAAATTTATTTTGGGTTATTTTTTCTGGCATCATGGTGCTAATGAATTTTTCTGTCTGTCAGGAAGAAGTGGCTGCAGGAGGTGTTAATCTGAATGGAACCCTTACCATTGAAGTGAGAAGACCTGGTGGGGAGACTTCCTTGGCAGACATTGTTCGATTGGTAGAAGAAGCACAAGCCAGAGAAGCTCCTGTACAGCGCCTTGCAGATAAGGTAGCACATTCCTGTGTTCATACTTAAGTTGAATATATATGCCAAGTTGGAAGGGGAAGGATTGACTTTGACTATTCATCCTCGAAATTTCAGCTTTTCTATATGTTTGGGTTGTTCTCTTTTCTTGATTTAGTTTGAGAAACCCGATACTGGATGAACAATTTTGATCCAGACAGTAACGGCTGGAAAACTATAGTATGCAACTCTTTAATAATTAAAAGGCCCGATATCACTAATTCCCCCAAATCAGAATAGCTTCTTCCAAATTTCTATTTTCATAATCACTATCTACTGTGATGTTACTTTTGCTTGTGTGGGCAACTGGTTTAACCTCAACAACATTGCATTTTTTGCTAGGTTGCCGGGCACTTCACATATGGGGTGATGGCACTATCTGCTGCCACTTTTGTGTTTTGGAGCCTTCTTGGCCCAGGGTTCCTTCCAGCCACTCTTAATCAAGGAAGTTCAGTATCACTGGCTCTCCAGTTGTCTTGTAGTGTTTTGGTATAATACAAGCACCATTCTTCTTACAGTCAACCTTCTATTTTCCCTTCCTCTGATTGTTTATGTTTTATGCTCTTACTCAATAACAAGTTTTTCCTTTCCTTCATTTAGGTTATCGCATGTCCATGTGCACTAGGTTTAGCCACACCTACTGCTGTGCTGGTAAATAAATGATCTTTGGAGTTCAGGTTCTGGTTTTGTTTATGCTTTGGGTATACCTGATGTAGTTTGACTTAATTTTCTGTTCAAGGTGGGAACCTCACTTGGTGCTAAACGAGGCTTGCTTTTACGCGGTGGAAGTGTCTTAGAGAAGTTTTCAGCAGTTGACACTGTCGTTTTTGATAAAACAGGGACGTTGACTCTTGGCAGGCCTGTTGTGACAAAAATTTCCACCAAAGGATCTACTGAGGATAAAGATTTAAGGTTGAGCTCTTTCACCTTTTCTTGGAGTTGGATAGTAATAGATGAATTTTAGAACATTATATGGCCTTTTTTATTGCCTAAACTTCAGCTTAACTTTGGTACAATGGCAGGCCCAAAAATATTCTCAACTTGATCATCAAATTTGCCAATACTAAGTTTCTCATGATATATTGCAATTCGGGTTGGCAAGCATTTTCTTAAATAGGATAATTGAGAATATATGTTAATTTTCATCATTCAAGAAACACCAGTCGTGACAAGCAAAAGAAACTTGGTGCATTTAAATTTTGTTATTATTGAAGGTCCTCTCAGATGGCTGATTAAGAATATCTGTTTTCTTGGAGGTTATTGGCTTTTAATTGAAGTTATAGTTTAGGTACTATAGTTTTCTTGAGTGTTACTTAGGGATGTTTATTGTGAAGAATTTCATTTGTGAACTGAGATTAATAGACGAGCTCTATGATTTTAAGTTCTGGTTTTGCTTGGTAAAAAAAAATCATACTGGTGACAAATGCTACAGTCTGGTAAATTAAATAACCTTTCTCTTTATTTTGTGTATTGTCTTCCATCCACGAGTGCATGGCATTGTCTTGAATTCTTAATTAAATGTCTGTTACATTTGCTCTGTACATCTAAAGCACATGCTATCGTAACTTGTACTTCGTAAATTTTGGTATATTGTAAACTGTGGGGGGTATTCTATTGAGAATTCTCCACCTGTGGAATGTATTACATTTTGTATATTTAACTTTATATGTTGATGAAGCCATATTTTTGATGCAGACAAGGTTCAACTCTGCAGTGGTCTGAAGCTGACATCTTGAAATTAGCTGCTGGAGTGGAAGTCAATACTAATCACCCTGTTGGAAAGGCAATTATAGATGCTGCTCGAGCTGCTAACTGCCCTATTGTCAAGGTAGTGTTATTATTTAACAATCCTGTTTTCTATCAAGACTATCACTTAAAATGGAGTATTTCTTCTGTGCAAAAAATGCTGTTCAGATTTTTAACCCCAGACCTTAAAATGATAATAAGACTTGATATCCTCCCGTTTTGTATGGGACATTGATTCTGTACTTTTTTAAAGTAACACATATCTTTAGTCAAAATGTAATGATTGTGCATTTAATCGATATATTTTGGCATTTTAAAAAATTGATGCTATCTGTTTCCAGGTGATTGAGGGGTCATACATGGAGGAACCTGGGTCTGGTGCAGTGGCAACTATTGAAGATAAAAAGGTGTCTATTGGTACACTGGATTGGATTAAAAGGTTAATTACACATACTTCTACTGTTCACTCTTTGTCTGATCTTCGTTAATGTTAGATTTTTGTGCTTTAACCTTGGTGCTGTTCCTCATAGGCTGGTTGAGGAATAATTATTTTGGTATTAGCAGTTTAAGGATTTTTTTTAAAACTTTATTTTCGGATATGACTGAAAGAGCTATAATTCTGTGTCAGTAGTAGACATGGCACTCTAACTGATTTCTAGCCAACAAGCTGTTGTAAGCTGGTCTTTCAAGATATATGATTGGTTAGGCTACATATTCTGGTTCTCGTTCAAATCAAATGAGGATCCATGTTGCATGCACTAAAATAACTAAGATGCTACTGATAATGTTTGCCGTCAAGTTTTGAAAAGTAGTAAAAGAATCACGCGCCTGCAAAAATGCCGACTGTTTACTTTTCACAAGTGATCTTATTAAAATACATTTTCTTTGGGATGTGAGAAGGTTATTTAATATTTTCTTTGGGATGAGAGGTTTATTAATGCATTTTCCAGTAAAACATAATATTAAACTATCACTCAACATGGGAACTTGCGTGATAGTTTAGTATTATGTTTTACTGGTTTTTGTTACAGCTTGTAGGTGATAATGTACTGGTGATAGTTTGGCATAGGTTCTTATGAGATCTTTCTAATCCTGCACAATTAGGGAAGCATTATGTCTAGGCCATACACTATAGCTAGATATGATCAATATTTCTGACTCCACATGGTTAGATCAACATATTGCTGCTGAGTTTCTCGTCAAAACTATTCAAGTGTAGTAATATTTTTTGATAAAAATGCAGGAATGGAGTAGATGAAAATATATTCCCAGAACTTGAGGAATTTAAGAACCAGTCAGCTGTTTATGTTGGAGTGGATAATAATCTTGCAGGGATCATTTATGTGGAGGATCAGATAAGAGAAGATGCCAGGCATGTTGTTGAATCTCTGTCCAAGCAAGGAATAAGCACTTACCTGCTTTCAGGAGACAAGAAGAATGCCGCAGAGTATGTTGCATCTGTTGTTGGCATACCCAAGGAAAAGGTGAGTTAAATTTTTAGTCCATCATGTGGTGAAGCCATGCGGCAACCTTGTGTTGTAACTCGTGTTCAAGGTTTTTCTAAAGTGAACCTTTTTTGATTTTTATATCAAAAACTTGGAAGTGCATATTAGAGGTTATAACCACACATCTAAGATTCAGGGAAATTATCTGAGCTTAGCCTAGGAAGCATGTATGATAACTGTGCTGATTGTGGTTCCATTAGATTTATGTGCTGAAGCCTTGATGATGGTAGGTGATGTATGGAGTCAAACCAGGCGAGAAAAAGAAGTTCATAAGCAGACTTCAGGAGGAACAAAACATTGTAGCTATGGTTGGTGATGGAATCAATGATGCCGCTGCTTTAGCATCGTCACATGTTGGAGTTGCAATTGGGGGTGGTGTTGGAGCTGCCAGTGAGGTTTCATCTGTTGTGCTGATGCACAACCGGTTGTCTCAGGTGCTTCCAACAGATCTCTTGGAAAAATTCTATTGTGTCATTACTTTCTGTTCTATTCCTCCATTGAACTTTTCAACTTTGTCACTTTCAGTTACTAGATGCTCTGGAACTTAGTAGACAAACAATGAAAACCGTGAAACAAAACCTTTGGTGGGCTTTCGCGTACAACATTGTAAGTTCATTTCTTTTGCATCTGATCGAAACTGAATTCCCAATAAAGATACGGTGGATGAGTACTAATTATCATATAATATCGTATATTGTTCTGGATTGAGTAGTAGCCTAGTAGGAGAACTACATCTAGTTTTCGACCAAGTATGGTTTTCTTTGACAGTCCTATTCTCATTCGGTCATTCCTATAAATTGTTGATGGATCTTGTTATAAAAACTGGCCCAGGTTGGAATTCCAATAGCTGCGGGAGTGCTACTGCCAGTTACTGGAACTATGCTTACTCCTTCGATTGCTGGGGCCCTGATGGGTCTAAGCTCTATTGGAGTGATGACAAATTCATTATTTTTGAGGTTCAAGTATGCATCCATGGAGAAGGATTTTGGCGGACCATCACTAAAGATCGACATCCCTCAAGACACTTCTGGTGCAGAAGACCAAGACAAAAAATTAAACGGCACTTATGTTTCCACGAGGTGATGACAACACGGTGTATATGGTGGTCTAATGAACCAAAATGCCTACTTGCTATACTAACACTCGGAGGACTATCTGACATAGGGGAGAAAAGCTTCCTAGGCTCATCGTAGTTGTCATTTGGTGTGATTAGTTGACATATTGGTTGATTGAAAAGGACCTCAATTCTTGATCACAATAAATGGTCCATTGGAAGTTTCAATTAGAGCGAACTTCCTTATTCTGTATTCTGTGTAGGGAAACAAGGTTTTGTGCTCATGAAACAAATCTTGATTTGGACCGTGCTTTTGTGCTCATTTATGTGTCCCACTATAAGATGTTTATCTTTTGAAGCCGAGAGAATGAAAATAAATAATCTACAATCCAAAAAATCAAGTGGAATAAAAGTAAGGCAAATTCTCAAATGAGACCAAAGATTGTATGAGACTGCTACTGATTGAATTTGTCGTTGATGAGCTTTAAACCCGCCGATTTCCTTGATTGAATTTGTCGTTGGTAAAACTAACCAAGGAAATGATCAAGAAAATTGACCGAAAGATCAAGCAAATTGAACGAAAGATCAAATTAACTGAAAAATCAAGGCAAAACAAAAATACTCAAGGACATTGATTGAAAGATCAAACAAACTGACTAAAAGATCAAGCAGAAACAGTAAATGGTCGTTCCCCTGCTCTTGGTCTTCACAAGGACAGGTTTCACCCAATACTTTCTCTAAAAGTAAAATTGATGATAATGCTGAAATTGCATCAATGTGATAAAATCACTAATCCCAGTTTCTAACCACGACCATAAGCGTCCAAAATGTGGAAGCCCCATGTTTGGTTCATGACGGGTTCCTTTCCTGCAAACTATTTTGTCCATGCTCTTGTAATTGCTGGGTCTCCAGATTTTAACCATCATTCTTTTAGCTATGCGTTTATGTGATAAATCTAACAATACCACATATATTCAAATCTAATGACCAAAGTTTAATAACAAATGTGTTGTTATTTGTTGCTATGTATCTTATTTACTTCTGTTTTTACATGCACGTATCAAACAAAAAAAATGAAAGAGAAAAGAACTGACATTTTGAGTTTTGTCATTTGGTCAATATGAACAAAGCATCTAATTAACTAAGCTAATAATGCAATATGAATTTAGTCATTTGTTAAAGGTAATATGGACAATTTTTTCCCTTCAGCACTGCTCCATGAAATACTACATGTACATTATTTTATGTAATTTTTATTTTTTGAAAATTGATGTTATTTGTGAATGTCCTAGAATATTTCTAGGCAATTAGCTTAAACACACATATCTTAACCTTATTAATTACTAATCCCCGGTTCAGTATGGTAATAATGTAACAGTAAGTCAGCAACGGTTTGAACGGTCGTTACTCGTTAGGCTCCAATTCCAGCACAGCCCCTTTCCTTTCCCCCAGTTTTTCTTTTTCACGGCGATCCACAATACTACAAAACCCATGCTTTAGGGCTCCATTTCCCACACGTTATGCAGCACGTATAATCACAGCTTTTCACCACTTTCCTTCGCAACCAATCGATCGATGGAAGGATCGGAGAGGGAGAACGGCGGCGGCAGACTGTCGTCCATGGATTCGGTGGACCCCCGTTGGGTGTTCCAGGACGAGGACTCCTCCGGGATCGCGAACGGCGAATACGAGGACGATCACGGCGATGCCGAGGGTTTACTGTCGCCGCGCAATGTCGTTGTGGACTCTGAAGACGAGGATAATGACGCTGATAATGCGGAGCAGAGGCTCATCAGAACCGGGCCGCGGATCGATTCCTTTGATCAGGAAGCTCTTGAAGTCCCCGGCGCTCCCCGCAACGACTTTGTCGAGGTACTGATCTTCGCCTCCTTTTGTATCATGCTTTAGGATTATGCAGAAAGTATGTTGTTATTTATTTTCAAGCTGAATGCATGTCATATATGGAGGGTGTTTGCTTCATGCTATCAGCTGCTATCAGTATATCACTTTTCTGCGTACTAGTATTTTTGTTACATTGAGGCCATAGCTATACCATTGCTTCTATATGTATGTGATATCGAGAAATACTACAGCATCATTATGTTTTTGCTAACTTAAGAAGATTGTATATATCCGTTCATTTTGTTGTTCAATTAAGGCTACTCCTAATAGGGAAAGAGGCCTAATGTGCATACATAAAGGCTAAAGCTTTAGTTAAGTTTTTTCTGGGGCTAAACACTGTTTCATTATCACAGGACGTCTCTATGGGCAGGACAATTGTAATGGCTTTTCAGGCATTAGGATTTGTTTTTGGTGATGTGGGTACAAGTCCTTTGTATACCTTCAGTGTTATGTTTAGCAAGGCACCTGTGAAAGTAAATGAAGATGTTCTTGGTGCATTATCACTAGTTTTGTATACCTTAATTCTGGTCCCTTTGATCAAGTATGTCCTTATTGTCCTTTGGGCCAATGATGACGGTGAAGGTACGTAAGCTTGGAATTGATTAGTTCTTTCACTTCACAAATACAGAAACCCATTGTTGAAAATTCCCTTGTTCAATTGCCACAGGTGGTACATTTGCTCTATACTCATTGATATGTCGACATGCTAAGGTTAGTCTTTTACCAAATCAGCTGCCGTCAGATGCTCGTATATCAAGCTTCAGGCTAAAGGTTCCATCTGCTGAACTTGAGAGGTCACTGAAACTAAAGGAGAGACTTGAGACTTCACTGACTCTGAAGAGGCTTATTCTGATGTTAGTTCTTGCTGGTACTTCCATGGTGATAGCTGATGGTGTTGTGACACCTGCAATGTCAGGTACTTTTATATTTTTACTGAGTTTCAGTGTCCCGGAATGAAGTATCCATTACTTTGTTTTTGTTATTGATCTTTCTGTTTATTGATGTTGTGCTAGTTTTGATCCTGTTGCAGTGATGTCTGCTGTTAATGGGCTGAAGGTTGGTGTTGCTGGGGTGAAGCAAGGTAAATAACGTTTTTTTTTTTCCGTTGACATAAAGTGGTATCAGAGTCCATGTTCTAGAATTTGACTTCAAACTCTAGATTGGTTACTTAAAAGGGCCTGTACACTATTAATGTATCACTCTACTGGCTCTTTTCCATTGCCAGTTTTGTTTACCTTCATATCTAAAAGTTCTATTTTGTCGGAAGATCACATTTGCTGACCTGTTGCCTCTGAAACCTATATCAAGTACTGATATACTAAGTAGTTTAAACTTGAAGTAGTAGTCGCAACAGGGTTCAGTCAAAGGATATAGGTAGGCAGGTTTTAAGTCTGTGTTGTTTGTCTCAATTTCGTTGGCATGTTAGCAGGGGCGGACCCAGAAATTAAAGTCGAGGGGGGCCATAATAGAATAAAAGTAAAATTATAGCACTATATTTTAATATATTAAAAATTACAAGGGTATAAAATGTAATTTTTATTTTTTTAAAACAATTTACAAAGGTATAAAATGTAATTTGGGGGTGGCCAGGCCACCCTGGGCCACCCCCATGTTCCGCCCCTGCATGTTAGTTAGCAAATGATATCAATATTTGAAATTATGCGATGTGAATCTCTTTTGATGGTGGGTATTCCCCCCTCTAATTGCAGACCAGGTTGTGATGATTTCAATCGCATGCTTAGTAATTTTGTTTAGTGTGCAAAAGTATGGGACGAGTAAAGTCGGGATAGTTGTTGGTCCTGCCTTGTTCATATGGTTTTGTTCTCTTGGCGGAATCGGCATCTACAATCTTCTTAAGTACGATACACAGGTCCTAAAGGCTTTCAATCCTGTTCACATATATTACTTTTTTTATCGCAACCCAGCCACAGCTTGGTATTCCTTAGGAGGCTGTCTTTTATGCATAACAGGTAAAGAAATCTTTCATATTTATGTTAAGAGCTTTAGATATCTTTCATTATGCACGATATTATGTTAGATATCTTGATTTAAAGTTTCTCTTTCATTATTATATGAGAGATGCAATTTAATTCTGACGGAAGGAGGAAACATTGTCTTGATCAATCATATTTTTGCATTCTATGTTTACATGTGTTAATTTTGAGCTTCTCTACAATTCAGGTTCCGAGGCAATGTTTGCAGATCTTTGTTACTTTTCTGTGAGATCTGTTCAGGTAATGTTGCTGAACTGTTGATTGGTTCCCTCCTATTTTGCAAGTCAACAGAGTTTCTTTTATTATTCTTTGCTCAGTTCTCGCTTTAATTTTTGCAGCTTACTTTTCTGTTAGTTGTACTGCCTTGTCTTCTGCTGGGTTATCTTGGTCAAGCTGCCTATCTCATGGAGAACCATGCAGATACTACACAAGCTTTCTTTTCGTCTATACCAAGTAATTAATAGTCCTCTCCCTGTAATTCCATGTAAATACAAGTTTTAGTTGTTCCTTTCTAATCTCTTAGAGTATTATTGTAATGGAAAATTGGCCAGAATTAATGTCTTGGGATGTTTTTTCCCCCTTCAGGTGGAGCTTTCTGGCCAGTTTTTGTCATTGCTAACGTTGCTGCACTGATTGCCAGTCGGACAATGACAACTGCAACATTCTCATGTATTAAGCAATCAACAGCACTTGGTTGTTTTCCTCGGCTAAAAATTGTTCATACATCTCGAAAATTCATGGGTCAGATTTATATCCCAGTTATGAACTGGTTCTTGCTGGCAGGGTCACTGGTGCTAGTCTGTACAATCTCAAATATGTATGAGATTGGAACTGCATATGGTATTTGCTCGATTCATATTTGCTCGTTTGAAATGATATTTGTTCTTGAGAATTTGCCTGTTCAAATATATTGGTTGTCACTGAAACTTTAGATTTTCCACCCCCACTTTTTTTGAGCTTATTTATTTTACTAAGCGTATCAATACCTAAATAAAGCTTGCATTTTCTGGCTTTTCGAGAATTTACTTGTTCTAATATTTTTGGTTTTCTCTGAAACTTTGTACCCACAACTGTGTTTAGGGGAATGTTATCATTATACTTATTTAGTCCAAATCAATGTTGTTTTTAAGTACTGGCAGACCAATAGTTCATGAGATCTTATTCTTCCAAATGGCTAGAAAACACTAATGCTCTCATGAAAATCATCTTGTTTACCGTGTTAACGTTATGATTCTATGTTGCAGGCATAGCTGAATTGGGGGTTATGATGATGACCACAATCCTTGTTACTCTTGTCATGCTTCTCATATGGCAGATAAATCTATTTATTGTTCTGAGCTTTGTCGTTATATTCTTGGGATTGGAATTGACATTTTTCTCTTCGGTTTTATGGGGTATTAGTGACGGGAGTTGGATTATATTGGTCTTTGCCATCATTATGTTTTTAATTATGTACATCTGGAATTATGGGAGCAAGCTTAAGTATGAAACTGAAGTCGAGAAGAAAATGTCAATGGATTTGTTGCGGGAACTGGGTCCAAACCTTGGAACTGTCAGGGCTCCTGGTATTGGCTTGCTATACAATGAACTGGCAAAGGGCATACCAGCAATATTTGGCCATTTTATTACCACTCTTCCTGCTGTTCATTCCATGATTATCTTTGTGTGCATCAAATATGTCCCTGTTTCTATGGTACCTCAGAATGAAAGGTTTCTGTTCCGTAGAGTCTGCCCAAAAAGTTACCACATGTTCCGTTGTGTTGCTCGGTAAGTATTTACATACATGGGATGTTAGTATTCATTCATGAAGTTTAGTCACCGTCATATATTAAGATCAGTAGACGTGTTCCAATTTAGGAAAGGCTGGAAAATGATGCTTCCCATCAGTCCCAGTCAATGATCTATTTGTTTTTCTTACAATCCTTTTTGTGTACTAATTGTCCCATGATTGATTATGAACAGGTATGGTTACAAGGATGTTCGAAAAGAAAATCACCAGACATTTGAGCAGTTGCTTATTGAAAGCCTTGAGAAATTCATTAGGCGAGAAGCTCAAGAACGATCATTAGAGAGTGATGGGGATTGTGATTCAGACTCTGCAGAAGAGTACTCTTTGTCAAGGGTCCTCATAGCTCCAAATGGTAGTGTCTATTCACTTGGTGTTCCACTCCTGACCGAGTACAGAGATGCAGACAAGTCTATTTCCACAGCAAGCACTTCAGCAGAGGTGAAGCCAGAGGAGGCTGGCCCATCATCATCTGATGCCGAGCAAAGCCTTGAGAAGGAACTGTCCTTTATACGCAAGGCCAAAGAATCAGGTGTCGTTTACCTTCTTGGTCATGGAGATATTAGGGCGAGGAAAGACTCGTGGTTCTTAAAGAAGCTCGTTATAAACTATTTCTACGCGTTTCTGAGAAAGAATTGCAGGAGGGGAATCGCGAACTTGAGTGTTCCACAGTCACATTTGATGCAGGTTGGCATGACTTATATGGTGTGAAATTTAGTTCACAAGAGTTGAAAGCTCCTGCATCCACACCGACTTGTTGAAAAGTAGAAAAGTCGTGATGTTTGTCATGTAAAGAATTCATGTTAAAGTCTTGTTCGCTTGAATTCATTTGTAGTTAAGTTCAATGAAATTATAGTTTTGGTTAATTTAATAACGTTGATTCTTGTTTTCACTACATTAATTTTCACAACGATTCAAGAGAAAAGGTCAGTAAAGAATTAACTTATTTTTACTTAATATATTTATTAACGTTAATATCACTATCACTAATTATAAGAAGTGCTCTAGTTATAACATTTTTGTAATTTAATTTAATTATAATCTAAACCGTAGCCTCACAGGGGCATTTTTGTAATTTAAACTCCATTGAAAAAAAAAAGACGTTTTTTTGTTCGTAATTTTTGCCCTCAACTTTTCACTTTCCTTCCGGATTTATGAACGGCAATTCGTTCCTTTCTCTTTCCTTCCGGGGTTTCTGAACTACAATAATCACACAAACGTCCCATCTATAGAGTACTATAGAACCGCTGTAATGATCAACTTTTCGGCGAAACTCAACCTAGCAGATCCCTTCACAACTCGAGAATCTTTAATTTACCGGTCTCTCACAGAGGCGTTTTTAAACGAATCCGCCGCTCAAGATCTCACCGCCATGAAGCAGTCGGTGAGCCATACCCTAGTATGGTGAATGTGCATTTCATATGCATCAAATCTATTCTAATATTAGTTACAAGCAAGGTATAAAATGTAAAATTTTATAAACTCCCTCTAACCAGTTGGTTCTGCAGAAAGAGAAAGGGGAACTTTTATTTTTAGCATGCGGAAATGTCAGATTTACCCTGCGAAATTTCTTTTATTTATTCATCCAGCCACCAATCACATTCAGATCAACATAAACCCGTAAAAATGTGGACTTACGTAAGAAAAATGGACATGCATGTGGAAATCCAATAGAAAAATGATGATTAATCAAAGTTAATGTCGATTAATTGATCAAAAGGGCATTTTATTTTTATTTTAATTTTAAAAGCATATTCAACACGATATATGAAATTTAATATTAACTATCGACCACCACTTGAATCTCATTTTTTAAAACTTTTTTAGCAAGCAGGAATGATATCGTCCGAACTACATGTTCAATTTTTGTATACCAAAAATAAACAAAATATCTACATAAATTGACCATAATTATGAATTACTAACAAAATACAGTTAACTAAATTGTAATCACTTTTGTATGTTGATGTTGGACGAAAAAATAACACAAATTAAAGTTGCACGCAAGTTGTGATCTCTAACAATATGATGATGAGCTAAAAAATAATATATAATATTGTTAAGATTACATTTTGGTCACCAAATTATGTTTTCATCGCAAGGTGGTTGATTGGTGTTCATCTTAATCCAAACGCATTGCGGCATATGTTGAGACCCCTCAAAGTTATTGTAGGAGGATCCTTTCTTAAACGTGTGGTATCTTTTGCTAGAAAGGGAATAAAATAGACAATTTCCCTCCATCAATTTGGGAAAGTAGATTTTATTTCCGGTTCCTTTCACCTTAGCTCTCTCCATTATACAACTTCCGTAGCTAAGAAAGACCATTTTGTCCCCTAAATCTTGTACTTTTCTCCAACGCCTTCTATTTCGATTTAGTTTACAAATGCATATCTTTTCTCCCCTAAACGCGATAAAAACAGCCCAAATATCGCCTTCCCCTTCAAACAAATATCGCTCGCAATCATCGATGTTGAAATGCTTCCAGAGGTGCTGTGCAAAACGGATGATACGATGTTTTTTTTCCCTTGGGGTAAAAATTACAAGATTCCCGTTGTTTCCCAGACCATAATATTCCCCTCGAAAGAATACGACTTTGTTCTCATACATGATTCCAAAATCATTGTTTCTACATAGTTTCTTAGTAGATAAATGTTCTTCACCAGGTCTGATGCTATGAACAACCACATTTTTGGGATCATAAAACGTATCAAACACAACTATTTCGCAATTAATGGACGTTGGTGGAGCTGAAAAGGTGGCACATTTAAGGTAGTCATCATGAATATTTATCCGTACACCGGTGAATGGATGGAAGAAAAAAGGATCATCATCCCTTAATCTCATTAATAACCAACCATAGTTTTGGGCAACAATAGTTCCTGTGGGTAATTTGTGGGTGGCGTCCATCTCGAACCACATATTGTACAAAGGATGAAAGAATCGTTTGTCTGGGAAAATCAAACATGGACAACTTCGTATTTCTTCATCACCCAGGACAGCTTGAAGGCGTTCGACTTTTTTCCATGTTTTACAAACCAAAGAAAAAGCAATAGCATCTTTAGCAAGGAGTTTCGATAATATTAAAGCCAAAATATCTTTCGGAAGTAAATCTTCATCACTTGTCATCTTAATTCCAATATTTTCATGTGTCACAAAACATTAATGCCATATTTATATCTAGATTTTTATCCTCTTTCAAATTGGTTTATGAGACCAGTTCCTTTTTGGATTAGGATTTGGATTGATTCCAATTATTTTGGTGGTATACATATATATATATATATATATATATATAACACCATGCTGGTTGAAACCATAAATCACTTTCACCTTCGTTTGATCATATATAGAACACAGCAAGTCTAGTTTCTTGGATTTCCGGGATGTACGAAACTGGAGATATACCACGGCTATGTCACGGACCGTGCCTTATGGTTCGTCACGAAAAGTCTGAAAAAGACGACGAAAAACCACTACTCACATTCTATGATGTTACAAACAAAAAACACGGCTCAAGGATTCCTCAAGAAATTGCAAATAAGCACATGTTTGCATGTGATGGAGATTGGATACTAGTTCAGAATGATAATGATGCAATGGATTTTTGCCTTTTGAATGTCGTGACTATGGAGGAAATCCAGCTCCCTTCACTAACATTAGACTATACTAGCCGTAGATTGCTTTTATCTGGTTCTCCGACTGATGCAGCTAACTGTACGGTATTCGTGATAGTTGAGAATAGTCCAATTACCATATACCACTGCAAAATTGGTGCAAAACAATTTACCATGCAAGATTTGGATTTTTCTGCACAATGTATCACAATATTCCAAGGCATGATGTATTGCGTTGAAGATTTAGGTTACCTATATTGTGCACGACTCCAAGATTCATCGTCGTTACAGTTCGAGAAATGCATAGAATGGTACGAGTTAGACGATCAGCTAAAGTTTGAAGGAAATAGTTATCTAATTGGATCCCAGGACCAGCTCCTGTTTATTGGTGAACGTACCCTTGAGATAGGAATGGTGGAATTCGAAATCTTTGGTGCCGATCTAAGCAACAAGGAATGGAATAAAATAAAAAACATTGGAAGTGATCGCGCCATTTTTATTGACGATAACAGAGGATTTTCCACTCATGTTCCGCCTGGAGGTCCGCTTAAAGGAAATTGCATCTACTACATTTCAGAACAAAGCAGGGATGACAAGGATTTAAATCATTCTCGTTTCTACGGTTATGATTTAGAAACTGGGTTTATTACAATGTTACAACCATTCCCTTTCAAATTTCCTAAAGAACCACCATCTAATCTCTTCTGGCTGGATTCAAATTTCAAAGCTAGTACATAGGAACACCGGTAACCATCTTACCTAGCTCTACCATGCGCATCACCAATGTAGCTGTTTCTGCATATAATTTGTTTTCGGTCAAAGATGCTAAATTTTGATTGAATTTTTTAATGCACAGATAATTAAAATTATTATCGCATTTAATATTGTTGGATGTATAGGCTATAGCCTTCACAGAGCACAGTGAGGGGGAATGGTAAATTTTCATTATTTGCGAAAAAATCATGTAATTTGACAAATTTTAATTAAGAGAGCATGTCACATGTTAATTTTAATTAAGAGAGCATGTTATTCTGATACTGAGCATGTCACATTTTAATTTTAATTTGCTCTAATTGAGACTGAGACCAAATGTTGATATTCTGATTTTCATATCTGATTATCACATGTTTAGTGTTAATTGATCTTCTCACTTTTAAAGTCTGATATTTTATATATTAAAAATGATTATTCAATGTATTAGTGCCGATCTTTTCACTTTCCTGCTTGATCATTATATGTTTTGTGTTGATTATCTCACTTTCAAGTCTATTTTTTTTACGTATTAAACCTTTAAGACCAAGTCTGAACTTTTCCGTTATTAATGAAACACTTATTTTTCTCTTTCGAAGGACCCTGTTGGTTGTTTAAGCCCTAAAAAAAAAAAAACACAAGTTTGCCCTCAGTCACGGAGAGATGAAAAGTAATCGTGCGGTACGTAGTAGTTTTCTTTTGCACGATGAGAAGAAAAAAAAAAAAAAAAGCGACGTAGTTGCTGTATGAAATGAAAATCTCCAGTGAAAAGCGGTGTAAATAGGTAGTGAAAGAAAACAAAGAAGTGCACGAAAACTGCCTATGGACTAGGAAGCAAAATGTGTATTAGCATTTATATAAAGTGAACAATTTGTTTCATAATTCGCATGCCAGAATAAGACAACCAATTCTTTTTTTATATAGAGACTAGAGATTATAGTGGAACGTTGTTGATCTAAAATTGTGGTTGGTGAGTTTCAATCCAGTCGTTGCTGTTAGGTTTTAGGTTGCTGGTGACGGCAGAGATCAGCCGACTTAAATGGACCGACTTGAGACTGAGATTTGGTGTGATTTTGTACGAAAGAACAGTAATATTGTACCAGGAACTAGGAAAGATGAAGACAAAACAGTAAATGCTCAAACAAATTAACTAAAAAATCAAGGCAAAACATGAATGCTCAAAGGAACTAACTGGAAGATCAAGCAAATTGACTAAAAGATCAAGAAAAAACAGTAAATGCTCATTCACTTGGCCCATTTTAAGTAGTATTTGTGCCCTTAGTTTCATTAACTATACTCTCCTTTCTATATAATCATTTTTTTCTTCTAAATATCATAATTGAACCAATTAAATTAGGAAAAGAAACAAATCTCTATTAAAACAAATTGTTTTAATACGGATTTTTATATCTCTATATTGATGTGGTTTAATTTGTTACCAGACTAAATATTCCTCACATGTTTGAGATGGCAACGGAGTATCCATTTTGATCCAAGTAGAAGGAACCATCTCCTCAGACTCATGGAAGCTCTTGTAAGAAGCTTTTGATCCCTCCTCAGTGTAGTACATTTTGGTAGCCAGGCAATAAAAGAGGCATATTTTTTGTCCCGCAATCTTGGAAAGTAGATTTTGTTGCCGGCTCCTTTAACGTTAGACCTCTCCATCAAACAAAAACGTTGTGGCTCAGAAACACCATTCTATCCTCCAAATCGTGCACTTTCTCCCAGATCATCCTCGTCCACTCCAGCTTAAAAACACACACTTTCTCTTCCCTGACACGCGACAAAAACCGCCCAGAGATAAAGTTTCTTCCTTAATTAACCGTTTCGTATTTGAAATTGGTTTGAACTCTTGCGGCTTGCCATGCATACATATACATGATCGAGGAAGGTATATTTTCTGCAATTAATTAATCGTGAAACTGGTAATTAAGATGGTGAGACGTAGCCGAAGAAGTCAATTAGGTCTAAAGTGAAGGAGAATATTGGAGGTGAAGAAGAAGAAGATCAAGCATGGCCATGGCCGTCGCGCGGACCGTGCCTTGTGATTCGCCATGGAAACAAGAATCACTTTGTTTGACGCATCAAAACATAAATCTAACTCTAGGGTTTCACTGGACTTGCAGAATAAATATCTGCATGGCTGCTATGGAGATTGGCTATTGCTCCAGGATGCTGCAGACTGGAACGAAACGTAGCGACCAATGGAGAAAGTTGACCTGCCCAATCTCGACGAAGATTGGAACCGCATCTACTTTGTCGATGATCGCGATGAGGATGAGTATGGTACAATTTACGCTTATAACCTTCCAGGTCGGAGTGTAACCATGCTACCGCCCTTCCCTTTCAAACTCCATGCGCAACCTGTGCTGCGGTGGCTACAACAATCATCTCTACTAATTGATGCTTCCTTGTTCTTTTTATTTATTTATTATAATATTACGGCTTATTATCAATTGCTTCATTTAATATATTTTTCATTTCTTTGTTTGTTTTCCCCTCCAAATACAGTGTATTTTTAAAAATAAAAAATAAAAATACATGCATCGAAATATTCTAGTGTGATATAAGAATTGTGACCGTGGTAATTAAGTACTAAAATGGATTAAATTAATTTGTATAAAGGCATAGTATGCAACTGAATATTTATTCATATCCGGCCGATATAATTTATAATTGAGGAATAAATTAACATTTAAAGAGGCGTTAGAACCAAAAGGTAACGACGTAACTTTGTTCCTAATTTTTAAAAGAAGCGTTAGTGTTAACAGCGCCGAAGAGGCCCTGACTCAGAACGTTGCAGCCGGGATCAACGGCCCGACGGCGCGTTGAGCACACGTACGTTCAAACGGTGAATATTAATTTCTTATGCATTTATAATATAACACGAGTTGAAAACTGTGGCGAGGTAAATCGGGATAGAGATTTGTCATGATAATTAATATTGATATTCCATGTTTCGTAAATGAATTTTAGTGGCTCATGCATGCGTGTTGTTGACCGACAGTGCACACGTTATTAATGACTGAAAAATATTCACATGCAAAATTCGTACGTAGACCATCTTAATTACAATTACTGTCCATGATATTAATTACCTTCATGTTAGCGTGGAACATATAATACATATAATATTAATAAAAGTTGTATTTTATAATAACTAAAAAGAAATGGGCTTAGATATATTATCTAATTTTACTTGAAATTCAAACATTCTCTGATCCACTTTTTAAATTTACACGCCTGTGATCAAGCCTCGCTCTGAGATCTTGGTGGTGTACAGGAATTTATTTGGAGACCCGCCACCAATCCAGTGAATACCGTCGAAAGAGAATGCGGAAAAGTACCATAAGTCTCATGGGCATACTACAGATGGCTGTCGTACCTTGAGGAATGAGATAGAAAAGCTGATAGAGAGAGGACAGCTACGAGACTGTGTTGCTATATAGAGGCTAGGAAAGAAGGCAGCAGCAACACTTCGGAAAAAAGAATGGAGGACTTACGAAAGAAAAATGGACATGCATGTGGAAATCCAATAGAAAAATGATGATTAATCAAAGTTAATGTCAATTAATTGATCAAAAGGGCATTTTATTTTTTATTTTAATTTTAAAAGCATATTCAACATGATATATGAAATTTAATATTAACTATCGACCACCACTTGAATCTCATTTTTTTAAACTTTTTTAGCAAGAAGGAATGATATCGTCCGAACTACATGTTCAATTTTTGTATACCAAAAATAAACAAAATATCTACATAAATTGACCATAATTATGAATTACTAACAAAATACAGTTAACTAAATTGTATCACTTTTGTATGTTGATGTTGGACGAAAAAATAACACAAATTAAAGTTGCACGCAAGCTGTGATCTAACAGTAGGATAAACTAAAAATAACATATAATATTGTTAAGCTTACATTTTGATCACCAAATTATGTTTTCATCGCAAGGTGGTTGATTGGTGTTCATCTTAATCCAAACGCATTGCGGCATATGCTGAGACCCCTCAAAGTTATCGTAGGAGGATCCTTTCTTAAACGTGTGGTATCTTTTGCTAGAAAGGGAATAAAATAGACAATTTCCTTCCATCAATTTGGGAAAGTAGATTTTGTTCCCGGTTCCTTTCACCTTAGCTCTCTCTATGATACAACTTCCGTAGCTAAGAAAGACCATTTTGTCCCCTAAATCTTGTACTTTTCTCCAACGCCTTTTATTTCGATTTAGTTTACAAATACATATCTTTTCTCCCCTAAACGCGATAAAAACAGCCCACAGATCGCCTTCCCCTTCAAACAAATATCGCTCGCAATCATCAATATTGAAATGTTTCCAGAGGTGCTGTGCAAAACGGATGATGCGATGTTTTTTTTTCCTTGGGGTAAAAATTGCAAGATTCCCGGTGTTTCCCATACCATAATATTCCCCTCGAAAGAATACGAGTTTGTTCTCATACATGAATCCGAAATCATTATTTCTACATAGATTCATAGTAGAAAATCGTTCTTCACCATGTTTGATGCTAACAACAACCACGTTTTTAATATCATGCGTAAAAAACATAACTATTTCGCAATGAAAGGACGTTGGTGGAGCTGAAAAGGTGGCCCCGTTAAGGATACAAATGTCATCATGATGAATATTTATCCGTACACCGGTGAATGGATGAAAGAAAAAAGGATGATCATCCCTTAATCTCATTAATAACCAACCATAGTTTTGTGCAAAAATAGTTCCTGTGGGTAATTTGTGGGTGGTTTCCATTTTGAACCACGTATTGTACAAAGGATGAAAGAAACGTTTGTCTGGGAAAATCAAACATGGACAACTTCGTATTTCTTCATCACCCAGGACAGCTTGAAGGCGTTCGACTTTTTTCCATGTTTTACAAACCAAAGAAAAAGCAATAGCATCTTTAGCAAGGAGTTTAGATAATATTAAAGCCAAAATATCTTTCGGAATATCTAACCATGATCGTAAATCTTGATTCATCTTAATTCCTCCGTAAAAACAATATTTTTAGGGAGAACAATGTCATATTAATTTATATCAAGGTCATCTAGATTTTTATCCTCTTTCAAATTGGTTTATGAGACCAGTTCCTTTTTGGATTAGGATTTGGATTGATTCCAATTATTTTGGTGGTATACATATATATAACACCATGCTGGTTGAAACCATAAATCACTTTCACCTTCGTTTCTTGGATTTCCGGGATGTTCGAAGCAAAAGCAAAATCAGAAGAGACTGGAGATATACCACGACTATGTCACGGACCGTGCCTTATGGTTCGTCACGAAAAGTCTGAAAAAGACGACGAAAATCCGCTACTAACATTCTATGATGTTGCCCAAAAAAAACACGGCTCAAGGATTTCTCAAGAAGTTGCAAATAAGCACATGGTTGCATCTCATGGAGATTGGATACTAGTTCAGAATGATAATGATGAAAGCGATTTATGCCTTTTGAATGTCGTGACTATGGAGGAACTCCAGCTCCCTTGGCTACCGACAGAGCACGCCAGTAAATTGCTTTTATCTGGTTCTCCAAGTGATGCTGATAACTGTACGGTATTCGTGATAGCTATGGGTTTTCCAAATACCATATTCCACTGCAAAATCGGTGCAAAACAATTTATTATGCATGATATGGGTTGTGAGGATGTACTAGGCATCACAGTATTCCAAGGCATGCTGTATTACGTTAATGATTTATATGACCTATATTGTGCACAATTCCAAGATTCATCGCCCTTGCAGTTCCAGCAATGCATAGAATGGTATGAGTTAGATCAATTTAAGTTTGTCGGAGAAGGCTATTTAATTGGATCCCAGGATCAGCTCCTGTATATTGGTAGACGCACCCTTGAGATAGGAATGCTGGAATTCGAAATCTTTGGTGCCCATCTAAGCAGCAAGGAATGGATCAAAATAAACAACATCGGAAGTGATCGCGCCATTTTTATTGACGATATCAGAGGATTTTCCACTCATGTTCCGCCTGGAGGTCCGCTTAAAGGAAATTGCATCTACTACATTTCAGAACAAAGCGGGGATGACAAGGATTTAAATCATTCTCGTTTCTACGGTTATCATTTAGAAACTGGGTTTATTACAATGTTACAACCCTTCCCTTTCAAATTTCCTAAACAACCACCATCATCTAATCTCTTCTGGCTGGATTCAAATTTCAAAGAACACAATGAGGGGGAATGGTAAATTTTCATTATTTGCGAAAAAATCATGTAATTTGACAAATTTTAATTAAGAGAGCATGTCATGAAGGATGCTCTAATTGAGACTGAGAGCAAAAGTTGATATTCTGATTTTCATATCTGATCATCACATGTTTAGTGTTAAATGATCTTCTCATTTTTAAAGTCTGATATTTTATATATTAAAAATGATTATTCAATGTATTAGTGCCGATCTTTTCACTTTCCTGCTTGATCATTATATGTTTTGTGTTGATTATCTTACTTTCAAGTCTATTTTTTTACGTATTAAACCTTTAAGACCAAGTCTGAACTTTTCCGTTATGAAACACTTATTTTTCTCTTTCGAAGGACCCTGTTGGTTGTTTAAGCCCTAAAAAAAAAACACAAGTTTGCCCTCAGTCACGGAGAGATGAAAAGTAATCGTGCGGTACGTAGTAGTTTTCTTTTGCACGATGAGATGAAAAACAAAATGAAAAAAAAAGCGACGTAGTTGCTGTATGAAATGAAAATCTCCAGTGAAAAGCGGTGTAAATAGGTAGTGAAAGAAAACAAAGAAGTGCACGAAAACTGCCTATGGACTAGGAAGCAAAATGTGTATTAGCATTTATATAAAGTGAACAATTTGTTTCATAATTCGCATGCCAGAATAAGACAACCAATTCTTTTTTTATATAGAGACTAGAGATTACAGTGGAACGTTGTTGATCTAAAATTGTCGTTGGTGAGTTTCAATCCAGTCGTTACTGTTAGGTTTTAGGTTGCTGTGACGGCAGAGATCAGCCGACTTAAATGGACCGACTTGAGACTGAGATTTGGTGTGATTTTGTACGAAAGAACAGTAATATTGTACCAGGAACTAGGAAAGATGAAGACAAAACAGTAAATGCTCAAACAAATTAACTAAAAGATCAAGGCAAAACATGAATGCTCAAAGGAACTAACTGGAAGATCAAGCAAATTGACTAAAAGATCAAGAAAAAACAGTAAATGCTCATTCACTTGGCCCATTTTAAGTAGTATTTGTGTCCTTAGTTTCATTAACTATACTCTCCTTTCTATATAATCATTTTTTTCTTCTAAATATCATAATTGAACCAATTAAATTAGGAAAAGAAACAAATCTCTATTAAAACAAATTGTTTTAATAACAAATATATGATATCAATAAATTTTGCAACTTGACAAAAGCAAAAAGTTCTTAATACGGATTTTTATATCTCTATATTGATGTGGTTTAATTTGTTACCAGACTAAATATTCCTCACATGTTTGAGATGGCAACGGAGTATCCATTTTGATCCAAGTAGAAGGAACCATCTCCTCAGACTCATGGAAGCTCTTGTAAGAAGCGTTTGGGAAGTAGATTTTGTTGCCGGCTCCTTTAACGTTAGACCTCTCCATCAAACAAACGTTGTGGCTCAGAAACAAAAACGTTAGACCTCTCCATCAAACAAAAACGTTGTGGCTCAGAAACACCATTCTATCCTCCAAATCGTGCACTTTATCCTCGTCCACTCCAGCTTAAAAACACACACTTCTCTTCCCTGACATGCGACAAAAACCGCCCAGAGATCGCCTTCGCCTTCGAACATGTAATGCGAACAATCGAAGGCCGAAAAATGCCTCCACAAGTACTTGGGAGAGCCTGTCAAACGACCTTTGTTTTTCCTCGGATTGTAAACGACCATATTCCCTTCTTTCCCCATGCAGTAATATTCCCCTTTGTAGAAAACGATCCTGCACTCGGACATCTCGGTTCTCATCGTGTGCCTTGTCTGAAAACCGGCTTCTTCTCCGCGTTTCATCGTCTTGATGACTACAACATTGTCGCCGTCCATGTAACGTTCCGACAGCGTGAACAGTTCACAGTCAGGGGATGTCGAAAAGGCTGTCGGCACGCCTAACGGATTGTATAGAAAACGTGGGAGATCAATATATTGGCCAGTGGATGGATTAAAGAAGAATGGAGGATAAAAAAGATACACCATTAACAACCAATTATCGTTCTGTGCAATGATTACCCCTCCTGGGAACGTTGTCATGGTTTCGGACATAAAGAATAGGTTTTGGAGAGGATGGAAGAAGCGGTTTTTCGGCACATACAAGCATGGAGCTGATAATGGTAAATCTTCTTCTCGTACAACGAAACGAGGTAATGATCTCCATGCTCTGCAAACACCAGAAAACGCAGCGGCATCTTTACCATAGAGCCGATATCGTATCTGACCATGGCCTGATTTCCCCTTCCTTATCTCCGACGTCTCCCATATTATTGTTTTTCCGGCCTCGATAACTACCAGAAAAAACAGCATTAGCATCTGTTTATAAGGGGTGTTTCACCGGTTTTTTTTTTCAAAACTAGCGGTGTTGTTGCTAGGTGGTGAAACGCTATTTTTGTTTCATCGGTGATGGACCAGTGGGACCCAGGAGTATGCTGACTGGACGGTGGACTAGTCAACAAAAAATGCATTTCACCGGTACAAAAATTTAAAAACCGGTTAAATATTTATTTCACCTGTTTCTGAAATTAACAGGTGAAACGAATTTTTTAAAAATAAAAAAAATAAAATTATGAAAAGCTCTAGCCAGCAAATTGTGCTGCTCATGAATCCCAATAAAAAATCACAGCATTAAGAATATTTACCAATAAACTAATGAGAAACTATTGTTATTAATAAGACGATGATAAACAAACTATCAAATCTAATCCTTGAACATGGATAAAACTAAGGCTAAAAATAGTTTGTATCAATATCTATATTAATCATACACATACATGATCGCCTTTTTCCCTTCTTGACTTGTTGCATGATTGACAATAACCTAGGACGATTTTCTACATCACAAGAATATAAGTTGAAAATGTTAGATTCTTAAACAAGCATCAAAGAACATTGGACAGAGGAGCCAAAACTTACATTAATTAGAATGCAATCTTCAATCTGATATGATCATAGAACTATTGTAAATGTCTTGGTGCAAGGTAAGACTCTTCTGTGTACCATTAAACAAGCTTTAAATTAACCATCAAACAAGTATCCATAATGCAACCAAAACAGTTTCATTGTAAACAAAATTCGAAGTACCTTGATTTTTCCCATCCCTTATCAACCAACCCACCACGGATTCAAAGCAAGAAAGCCTAGGATTTGCTTCCTTCAAGTTAATTGAAAGCTTGTCAATGAGCTGCAAAATTAGACAACAACTTAAGAATGCACAAGTAACTAAGTATAGTGATCATATCCAACATTAGGCCGCAGAGCACTAGCTGCAGACACAAACTCTTTCCCATACTTCTTCTGAAAAACTTCATGAAGAAATTTCTGAGCAGCGAGGGCCAAATATTAAGCTCGACATCCCCTCTTTCAGATCAGCAAGGCAGTCCCTGAAATTAGATACACCAAACAATGCTCGGTTTAGAATTAGGCCGCAGACCACTAACTGCAGACACAAACTCTTTCCCATACTTCTTCTGAAAAACTTCATGAAGAAATTTCTGAGCAGCGAGGGCCAAATATTAAGCTCGACATTCCCTCTTTCATATCAGCAAGGCAGTCCCTGAAATTAGATACAACCAAACAATGCTCAGTTCAAAACATAAAACTGCAGTCACTTTGTAACCATCTTTTCTCACTGATTTATTACCCAAATAGGTTCATTCTGAATTTTAAAGCATAATTTGGAGTTCTAACAGTACTACGGTGAAGGAATTAGCCTAATAGGAGTTACGATTATTAAGATATGAATTTTTAAAGTGGCAGTCAGCTGGCTGCCCAGAACAGCATCCGTCCAGTCACAGCAGACTTACAACTCAATTATCTCCCTCATTACTGACGCGAATTCAAAAATTTCAGGTTCTATAACCTAGAGAATCTTACAAGAATTTCACAGGTACAAGAATCAACAAAATCAGAGTTGGGGTTAAATAGATATGGGTTTGTAAAGTGAGAGCTGTGCTGTAAACATGAATGAACGTGGGCAGAACTTCAAAATACTTTTTCTCCCTCGTTTCTAAACCAAATTGGACAATTCTTGGTCCAAAACTGTACTTCTAAAACTCAAGTTTTCAAATTTACCAACATTCCTCTAAAATCAAAACAGTTTCATTGTAAACAAAATTCGAAGCTCAGAACAAATTTCATTAAAACTAACCAAAATACTTAATCAAATCTCACCACCATCAGGCATCGGAGGAATCACCGTGGGTCGATACCATAGACGCCATGCTCTTCCTTCATCCGGCAACGCGATCTCGCAGCCGAGAGGATCAACGCCGCTTCGATCCAGATCGGAATCGTCACCGTCTGCCATCGTTCACCCTCCTCTACCCCTCTAACCCGCCCGAACAACAATGATTTCAAGGTCAACGACCTTGGAATCGTCGGAGAAACGGCAGACCACTGGGCAACTGAAGGTGAACGGCGGTAAGCGGAGAAGTGGGATCGATGGAGACCATAGAAGTGGAATTGGTAAAAAGAGGGGATTGGGGAGATTGTTCGGCGATCGAGGGAGATAAGATTTGGGAATAAGGGGTGATCTGTTTTGGGGAGATAAAGGGATCTGGGACTCTTTTTCCTTTTTTTTTTTTCTCCTTTTTTCTATATCTCATATTTTCCTTTATTATTTTCCTTTTCCTAATTTCCTATAATAATTAATAATATTAAAAATACAATTATACTAGTAACACATTTTCAATACATTAATTTTCACTTTTCTTTAACTCAGTTTAGTTCAACAAAAAAATAAGTTTATAAAGTTAAATAACTCGATTTAGTTATACACGTTTTTAGAAAGTCAATAAAGTTTGACTGATCATTACTTCAACTAGATTTAGTTAAGTATATTTTGACTAATCATTAGTTAAATTCAATATTTTACTTAATATTTATATTTGAAAAAAAGCATGCTAGAGTCTACTTCGATCAAATTTAGTTGGTGTTTCCAGAATTTCAATTAAAATTTAATTTTCGATTCAACTAAATTTATTTAGTGTCTAAGATTGATCCTTGATTAATTAAACTAAGTAAATGTATTAATCTTATAGAAGATAAGTACAGATGGAGCTTATTTTAATACAAAATAATTTCAACAATATTTAGTGTTGTTTTTTATTATAATCTACTATATATCAATGACTTGATCATTGCTTATATGAGGTTACATGTTTTGAAAAGTGTAACAATATAGGGTGTCAACTATTCTATATGGGGTGTATACAAATGAATCATATTTGAAAAGTAGTCACAACATAATGTATATGTTTAAGTAACGAAGCAATGTATAAGTAGTGAATGTTCATGAAGACATCAACGTTATAACTACAACTACACTCGAATGTTTGTTTTTTGTTACGAAAGTGATATGAAAAGCTCTCATATATAATATGATGAATATTACGATCTAGAATTTTGATTATCTTGTTTAAAATGTGAAATTATTACCAATTTTGTTAATTTCATAAATTTCACCGGTAATGTGTAACCGGTGAAACAGTGGATGACATGTTTGCGGGATATGGCGACACGTTTCACTACCGCACACGTGTTTGAATAATATGGTGACACATCTCATCACATAAGGGTCGTTGAGTAGCATTAAATGCGGCGTTTCACCGGTAGCAAGAGGGTGAGGTGAAACACAAAATGTTCACACGACGTGGCAAGTTAATCAAAATGGCCGATAATTTTAAAATATTTTGGACCGGTGCAATACAATTATTTCACCATTCACTCATATGCACTATAACAATTCTCTTTGACCCGCTTAGTCGTTGACTCTTATTGCACCGGGTGCTTAAATTTTTAGCGGTGCAATATAGTGGGACCCATTAATCCTCCCATTCAACACAGCACCATATCACCGGTGGAAACTATTCGAGGCGGTGCAATGCAATGGGTCCCCCTCCTTTCATATACTCCACGTCAGCTCTTATTGCGTTCAACGTTCAACAAAATTTCGTTTCATCCCTTGGCCGGTGAAACGTGGCGGTCAAACATACTGTATAGTGCTTGGACTTTTTTTTCCAACCGGTGCAATGTTGTGTAGCACCGGTTAAAACCTATATTTTCCGGTGAAATAGTTATTAACCGGTGATATATACCGATGAAATGTAATTTTTTTCTAGTAGTGATAATAAGAGAAATTGGACATAAACCTAATATATTTATATTAGAATTAATTTGGAACCTAGGCATCATGATATTAATCCTTTCCAAAAGTTAATTGGGAATCAAGGAAAGCTTCTAATTATGGTAATATATACACACGTACATAAAAATTGATCTGTGAAAGGGAAAGTTTCTTCCTTAATTAACCATGTTTAACCGTTTCGTATTTGAAATTGGTTTGAACTCTTGCGGCTTGCCATGCATACATATACATGATCGAGGAAGGTATATTTTCTGCAATTAATTAATCGTGAAACTGGTAATTAAGATGGTGAGACGTAGCCGAAGAAGTCAATTAGGTCTAAAGTGAAGGAGAATATTGGAGGTGAAGAAGAAGAAGATCAAGCATGGCCATGGCCGTCGCGCGGACCGTGCCTTGTGATTCGCCATGGAAACAAGAATCACTTTGTTTGACGCATCAAAACATAAATCTAACTCTAGGGTTTCACTGGACTTGCAGAATAAATATCTGCTATGGACATTGGCTATTGCTCCAGGATGCTGCAGACTGGAACGAAACGTAGCGACCAATGGAGAAAGTTGACCTGCCCAATCTCGACGAAGATTGGAACCGCATCTACTTTGTCGATGATCGCGATGAGGATGAGTATGGTACAATTTACGCTTATAACCTTCCAGGTCGGAGTGTAACCATGCTACCGCCCTTCCCTTTCAAACTCCATGCGCAACCTGTGCTGCGGTGGCTACAACAATCATCTCTACTAATTGATGCTTACTTGTTCTTTTTATTTATTTATTATAATATTACGGCTTATTATCAATTGCTTCATTTAATATATTTTTGATTTCTTTGTTTGTTTTCCCCTCCAAATACAGTGTATTTTTAAAAATAAAAAATAAAAATACATGCATCGAAATATTCTAATGTGATATAAGAATTGTGACCGTGGTAATTAAGTACCAAAATGGATTAAATTAATTTGTATAAAGGCATAGTATGCAACTAAATATTTATTCATATCCGGCCGATATAATTTATAATTGAGGAATAAATTAACATTTAATGAGGCGTTAGAACCAAAAGGTAACGACGTATGGTAAATTTATTCTGTATGTAACTTTGTTCCTAATTTTTAAAAGAAGCGTTAGTGTTAACAGCGCCGAAGAGGCCCTGACTCAGAACGTTGCAGCCGGGATCAACGCCCGACGGCGCGTTGAGCACACGTACGTTCAAACGGTGAATATTAATTTCTTATGCAGTTATAATATAACACGAGTTGAAAACTGTGGCGAGGTAAATTAAAGGCAATCTCACATTAAATATTAAATCGGGATAGAGATTTGTCATGATAATATTAAAAAATTTCTTTTAACGTTATAAACGGGTACCTGTAAATCTGTGATTATAATAATTTAACTACCAATATAAGAGTATAAATATCATGTAAAATTTTTCATTATTTGCGAAAAAATCATGTAATTTGACAAATTTTAATATTCACCAAATTTTAATAATTTACTACCAATATAGGAGTAAATTTTCATTATTTGCGAAAAAATCATGTAATTTGACAAATTTTAATTAAGAGAGCATGTCATGATGGTCAATTCAAATAGCAAATGTTGATATTCTGACTTTCATGTCTGATCATTACCTTCTCACTTTTAAAGTTTGATATTTTATATATTAAACATGATTATTCAGTGTATTAGTGTCGATCTTCTCACTTTTCTGCTTGATCATTATATGTTATATTAATTTTCTTATTTTCAAGTCGGATTTTTTACGTATTTACCAAGTCCGAACTTTTACGTTATTAATGAAATACTTATTTTTCTCTTTGGAAGGACCTTGTTGGTTGACTTGTACACAAGTTTACCCTCAGTCACGGAGAGATGAAAAGCGCACGTAGTTTCTTTTGCACGATGAGATGAAAAGTAAATTAAAAAAATAAAGAAAAAGCGACGTAGTTGCATGCTGTATGAAATGAAAATCTCCGGTGAAAAGCGGTGTAAATATATTAATAACTAGCACTTGGTAGTTGGTAACAAAAATAAATCCCCATATGATTCTGTATTTTAATAGGATAATTATCGTAATCACATTAATTACATCTCTTTATAAATGTTGGATAGGATAATCATGGTAATCACATTAATTATACCTTTGTAATATATGTTCGTTTCCATAAAAATATGTGTATGTTTATGATAATTAGGGTAATGATAGTATTCCGCGTACAATGAAATATTATCTGGGAACTAGACTAGACGACGTCGTATTTGCTTCAATAAACATATTTTAGGTATTTTACTAGATTAGGATATAAAATATTTATGTATTTTCTTTTTATGTATTTATGGTATTAAATATTGCACTCTTTTAATTATAAGTATCAAATCAATATTCTCTTTGTTTAGTACTTAGTAAGTACATATATAAATCACAATTAGACATAATTTTCGTAGTTGTTTAGGCAATTTTCTTTACTGTAATTAACTTATTTAGAGTACGTAATATTTGACATGGCAAATTCTCATTTGAGATCTGTCTCAAATGAGACCAAAGATTATATGAGACTACTATTGATTGAATTTGTCGTTGGTGAGCTTTAAACCCGCCGATTTCCTTGATTGAATAAGTCGTTGGTGAAATTGACCAAGGAAATTGACCGAAAGATCAAGCAAATTGAACGAAAGATCAAATTAACTGAAAAATCAAGGCAAAACAAAAGTACTCAAGGACATTGATTGAAAGATCAAACAAACTGACTAAAAGATCAAGCAGAAACAGTAAATGCTCATTCCCCTACTCTTGGTCTCCACAAGGACAGGTCTCACCCAAGACTTTCTCATTTGACATTGGAAGACGTTTATACCCCATCAAATATCTCCAAATCGCAAATTTTTTTCTTATCGTTTTTTCAGCAACTCGCAACTAATAAGGAGGGCAATTTCTGGTACATGTACAGAAGTTATTTTCTTTTGTATTAAAAAAATGTCATTTCTTAAAATCCGTGCATTCCTAACTCAGCCAAATAAACTAATCCGGAGGGAGTATGTTTAAAATCATAGTAAATTTTCTTCTACTCCATGCTATTGGTAATTTGTAGGCCCGGCAAACGGGTCAGACGGGTCTTAAACGGATCAGGTATAATGGGTAAATTTTATAAATGGGTCTAACCCGTTTAAACTCATTTAAAAACGGGTCTTAAATGGGTCAGGTCTTAAACGGGTTGGGTAAACCCGTTAAACCCGACGGGTTGAAAATAATATAAATGGGTTGGTTTGTTCAAATTTGATGTACATATCTATAAATTTGATTTATACTACGTTGTTTAAGGTACTCTGTTACGTCAAAAATGAAAAAAAGTTTAACAAAAAAAATAAAATGTTACTAATAATCTCATGATATGGAGTATAAAATATTCGATGCAGTTTGATTGGTACTAGATTTGTTTGTTTGGTACCATGTAATACTGAAAATGAAAATAACATGTACAATAATTCAAATAATAATGGTTTGATTGTTACTAAGTTTGTTTGTTTCATACTAGGTTGTTTGTTTGGTACTAGATTTATTTGTTACACATAAACACTCAAACCCGCAAAAATCGTAAACCCAACCCGTCCGAACCGTTTACCTTAATTACCCATTAACTCATACCCATTTATACACATTACCCATTTATACTCATACCAAAATGTGTTTTTAATTAAAATTGCTCATTTGACCGGTGGATAACGGTTCCATTTTGCCAGGCCTAGTAATTTGGTATACAACTACAAATGAGGATCTTCTACCATCAACAAGAGCAGTTTGTTTCGGTTCTTTCGCTCCCTTCCCTCCCGAAACTCAGCTCCCCAAAAACCCCGATCTGCATCGCCGGGGAGGCACCGACCTGCGCCCTCGCCGGTCCGGTGGTGACCTCCCCACCCCCAACCTTTATTTAACGTACCCAGCCATCCCTCCTCTCCCTCCCAAACCCCCAGACCCATCTCTTTCTCCGACAAGCTACGAACGGTCCTAGTCACGAGGGCGCCGGTGGACCAGATCGGCGCCGATCTGAGGCGTAACCACCGGCGCTGATCCGGATATGCAACGACTCCACCCGATCTGCCATCAAGCCGTGGATCTGCTACGGAAGTCCGACGCCGACATCCGACCGATCTGCAACCCATTTTGCAGCTTGAATCTCTCGTCGGAGGCCACCGGCATCTCTATTTACCAATTATTTATTTTTTATAACTGAAGTCAGCCAATAGTTGGCTCATACGTGGATGGACCCATGCTCAATTAACAAGTGTAGGATAAAAACGAGTCCCAACTACCACATTGAAAGAGAGGCTCAGAATTGAGATAGAAAGATAAGGGTGAAGATGAAGAACTTGCGAACCACCAAAACCCCAGCCTTTCAATCCACTATTGAGACTGGCTTGGAGAATGTGACCGATCTGAAAGCTCCACGCAAGCCATGCAATTTAATAGTGGATTGCGTGAGACCAAATCAAAATCAACAGAAGCGATCCACACAAAATAATCTGCCATACGCACTAATGCTCTTCTCTCTCTCCTGAAATCCAAGCATTTGTGAAGCATTATGCATACACAACCATTGATATAGGACTAACATGTATAAAGACAATAAAGAAAGCATTACCTAATTAGAGTTGAGGGAGTTTAGTATCTTCCAATTCCTTTTCTATTACCAAAACTTAGAGCTTTGTTAGTGGAAGCTAAGGTTGATGCACACCTCCAACAAGCGCTTGAAGATGAAAAGATCTTTGAATACTCAATAGTTGACATTTACCCCGTTCCCTGATGATAAACTGATCGAGGAACTACAACTGGGTTGGACCATGTCCATAAAATTCATCAAGAACTGAAATAAATACTTATGCTTGGATGTAGCCTAATTCATTCAAATCCAGAAACCATCGAATCCAAACAAAACAATTCTTCCGCTCAAATTGAACTGAGACTACAAACCATACCAACAGAGGTGAGAACATTCTCTGAACCAATTCATAATCAACCAAGACAGTTCAAAGCAATCCAATTATCCCTTTCTTTTTTACCAAAACTTAAACCCTTTAATGTTATCCCACCAAAATAACTCAAACACTTGAAGCAGCCTTCATTAGAAACTTCCTCTAGCACGAAACCTCTGCATCAACTCCAAAGATTTCTTTGTGATGGCCCTGAGGCTTTGTTTGTGGAAGCTAAGGCATAACACCCTCTTCAACAAGCGCATGAAGATGAAGAACATGTACTACCCCGTTAATAACTTTATTCAATTTGGTATGTGTGGTTCTATTTACCAATTATTTATTTTTTATAATTGAAGTCAGCCAATAGGTGGCTCCTACGTGGATGGACCCATGCTCAATTAACAAGTGTAGGATAAAAACGAGTCCCAACTACCAAATTGAAAGAGAGGCAATTGAGATAGAAAGATAAGGGTGAAGATGAAAAACTTGCGAACGACCAAATCCCTAATCTTTAAATACAGCATCCGTGTGTGTGCCCACTGCACAACATTTAATGTTGACTGTGGTAATTCCAATGCGAGATGTAGATGTAAACTGTGACCTGTAAAATTCTGGGGAAAAAAAATTTTAGAAGTAGAAGATTAGAAAAAAATTATAGGGGAAAAAAGAAATTTTTAAAAAATTAATTATGCTTGAATTGAAAAGTGAAAGATGTATACGGGGTATTTATTTATAATAACTAATTATTAATTAAATTAAATGTAATTAAAATGATTAATAACTACATTTATTAAATAAACTATAATAAAAGTGGAAGGAATAACATGCTTTACTTTTGTCAAAGTGCAATTTACAGATGATAATATTTGATGCCTTTTGACTTTTCTTCAATTTACAGATGATAATATGTTTCTTCAAGTTATATATTGTGAGTCTATTGTTACCCCATTTTTTAAGGAAATTAAGGGTAACTAGTATATTACTATATATATCCATTGTAAATATATTTTTACCATTTTTACATAAGGTAAGAGTTTTTCATTTATTTTCTCTATTCTTTTAATTTTAAATTCTCCAAGTTCACCTTTTCAATTTCTCTTGAAATTTCTTTGGCTTCACTCATTCAAATTTTCAAATTCATTGATCAATCTCACTCAAAATTCCATTTTTAGTGGTGAAATTTTTTATTTTTTATTAATTTTAATGGTGGATACCCCATTATAAAATTTCTAGATTCGCCTCTAGTTCCAGGTGTGCAAACTCAAACCGAAATTATTCCAAATCAACTTTAATTGTTGTATTCACAAAGATTACTAGCAGCTCCCTTTACCTAAATTTTGATTTATATGTACATACATATATATATATATTAAAATTGTTGTTTTGTTCATGTATATATGAATTGATCACGCATCACATTTAACATGTTTATGTCACAACAGAGTTGCAGCAGTAATTCCCTCTTTACAGGATGAACAAATTTTATCACAAGAAACAAACACTTTTATTGGATTAAGTTACCATAGTCCAATTTTAAGGGTAGATATTGTTGGAGAGAATATATTTCAAATAATGCATTTGAAAATTTGGATATCCAATTGTAATTACTCCTTGTACGTATCCACTTGAAATAATTTATAAAAAAAATTTATTGCATCACCCGGTTAATTATAATTAGGTATTGGGAGAATCAGTTTGAAGTATTCTACCATCAAGGGGATTACAATTCTACGAGTAAGAGAATCCATTTGTATGGGATCCTATTAAAATTCTATTAGGTATTGGGTGAATCTGTTTGAATTATTCTAGGAGACTCCATTCGATTACAATTCTACGAGTTGTATTGTATGGGAATCCTATTAAAATTCTCCTTTGTATGGTATTATAAATATAAGGCTGAAGATTATTTGGTTGATCCACCATAACAACTAAAAAGGTCGAGTTTTTTTGAATTAATTCCACCGTTTTTATTTGATTCATTATTCTGTTCATTGCTGAATGTTTTATTTTTTAGGTGTGTGGAGTTCATGATTGCTGCTGTCGAAGATAAACAAGGTAACTCCACTCAATTCGTACAACTGGACTGCGTATATTGTTTCTTAATCTATCTTTTGTGTGATCTTTGCATGAATTGAGGTGATTTTAATTTTTTATACTGGGTTATTAAAAAATTGTTTTACCAAGTTATAATGCAAATTTCAGCGGTGGAGCTTCTGTAACGTTTAATTGTCAGAATTCTCTTTTTGTAAAACAATTAGATAATCATCTAATTTGATAAATTTTAAAACCAATTTCATAATTCTCTAATATAATAATTATTAGCTGTAATTATGAGATTTCTTTTTTGTGTGTGTGTGTGTGCAGACTCTTCTTTTAAAACCAATTTGATGGACAGTCTCATTTTTGGAGTTTCGCCAATCTTCATGTGGATACTTCGTGCATCTGTCCCCTATATTATTCCTATGCCCCTTATTCGATTAGTTGACATTTCTTAATTACTCTAGTTTTGGATTATTTTCTCCAATAGATAGACCTTAGTTATACTATTATATTATACTATTTGCAAGTGCATGTGCTCCATTTTCGTTGCATGTTGAGATTGATTTAAGTATAAACCATTCTAAGGTGTTTGTCCAAAGTTTGCTTACCTTGTATTTTTTTAAATAAAAATTTGTTTTGGAGGAAAGATTAGTTGTAGTTGAAGAAACGATTTTGGAAATCAAAACTGATGTCAACCGGATCGCATTTTACATGAAATCTTCTTTTGACCTCTTACTTTTCCAGTGTGAATAAAGAATTTCATGAGAACTTTGATGAGGAAGGAAAGTTAAATCGGGATGCAACGAGTAGGGTGATTGGTTGAAGGAAGGTATGAAGAAAGAATTTCATGAGAATTTTGATGGGGAAGGAAAGTTAAATCGGAATGTAGCGAGTGACATTGATGGGTTGAAGGAAGGTATGAAGAATACGACGAACGAATTAAAAGGGGAGTGATGGAGTTAAAAGGGAGTGATGAAGGGTTGAAGAAAAACTCTTAATGTATTTTTCAATCCTTCATCACGCAAACTCTTAATGTATTCCTTCATCACTCTCTCATTTGAACTCGTCGTCTTCTTTCATTCAACCAATCACTGTCACTCGCTACATTCCGATTTAACTTTCCTTCCTTATCAAAGTTTTAATGAAATTCTTTCTTCATACATTCTTTCAACCGATCACTCTTACCCGTTTCTTACCCGTTGCATCCCGATTTAACTTTCATTCCTCATCAAAAGTTCTCATGAAATTCTTTATTGACACCGGAAAAAAGTAAGAGGTCAAAAAAAGATTTCATGTACAATGCGATCTGCTTAACATCTGATTTCCAAAATCGTTTCTTTAACTGCAACTAATCTTTCCTCCAAAACAGATTTCTATTTAAAAAAAATATTCGTCGTCTTCTTCATACCTTCTTTCACCCGTCGTTATATATTTGAGTCTATTGTTCCAGGGGTGCAAACTCAAACCGAAATTATTCCAAGATCAACTTTAATTGCTGTATTCACAAAGATTACTAGCAGCCTATATATTAAAATTGCTGTATAAATTTGATCAGTCATCACATTTAACATGTTTATGCCACAACAGAGTTGCAGCTAGCAATTCCTTCTTAGCAGGATGAACAAATTTTATCACAGAAACAAACAGTCCATCTTCAAGGCGCTTTTAAAGAGCCATTTTGTAAATTATATAAACAGCTGCTTTGAGTGGATGTCGAACTGCTCAGACGAGGAGAGTTGAGGTTCCTGCAACCAAACCAATTCAGAAGAAGTCTAAAGTATGACTTGTAGTAAAACAGCTATACAATGTTTGCTTAGTACCTGAGCGGAATTTGCATCGACTGCACCACTGGACAGGCTGTTTTGCGCTTTCTGGATACTTTGGCGCATGGCAGAAAGCAAGTAGCCGTATGTCAATCTCGGGGGCTTACGTTCTAGTATCTGTATAAAGCTATGAGTCAGGGCTCCAGCTGACTTCCCTGTGAATACCTGCACCAATTTTGGAGCTGATATTCATGCTAGTTTAGGTTGTGGATCGAATCAAATCATTACATAGTTACTAACAGTTGTGTCTCCAGAATGTTGATGATCATCACAGGCACTTATGGAGATTGCCAACCCCCCTCTTGTACCTTTATATACTGCAAATGGAATCCGGTGATCATCCCATCGATAATATCCTTCGCTGGTCATCCAACACAAAACAAAACAACAACAGCCTAATTATGAGTTCTCAGAATCATCAAACAATTCAAATATATATATATATTACCCGTTCATTTTACACATGAAGGGCAGGTCCAAGAAAGTCCCACTGTAGCAGGTGTCTATGATGGCGTGAAGGGTCACGCCTCGGGTGAGTGGCCTTACAATTGTAGCATTGATCTCATCATCCAGCATCCTCCCTTCAGTATCATAGTCAAGAGGACACAATGCCTCATCCTGTCCGTCGATTTCATCCCCATCACGATCTTTCACGTGGGAGGCATGGCCTGAGTAATGGAACACCAGTGAGTCACCTGCCTGGCAACCTTGGACGAGCCAGCGCAGAGCTTGCCGGATGTTGCTCTTTGTCGGGATTCTGTACGGATCATTCTCTTCTTCTGCACAGTGCCAAAACAAATCCCTGACTACTAGATAGATATCTCATGTTTTTTTACTAAACTGAACTGAACTAAATACGAGTGCTCTGAAACTGCAAATAAACAGGAGAATCTGGCCTAAATGTACCTGAGAGAATGATGACAGAAGCAGTGGGAAACCCTAGCCTTTGAACCAGTAGATATCTCATGGAGAGGACATCATTGATGCTCCCTTTGAGAGCCGCCTTCGGGTTATCCTTGTAGCTGATCCCACATAAAACAGCCCGCTTTCGCCCATGGAAGTTGGGCGGTGCCACCTGGACCGGCATTCTGTAAGGTTGATGGTAACCTGAACCTCCCCAGGGGATCATATGGTTAGAGTTCACCACCTGGTATGAATTTCCAACCATTTGTGGCTGCAAATGATTGATGCTCTGGCAGTATGGACAGCGGACTGTCTGAGCCTGACTGGCTACAAGCAGTTGCACCCCGCACCACACACAGTTCTGTCTTCTTGAAGCCATGTCTTCTTCTTCTTCCTTTCCTGCAAATCAAAATCCTGATAGCACAATGAAGCATAGACTAAAGACAGCTAGTGTAAATATAAGGTGTTCCTTCAGAATATCTCAGTGCGATTTATCCGAATTCTGAATGGCATCTTAATCTTTGGACAATGGGAATCCATCCCACATAGCAAGTGGTTGAAAGAATCAGATTCAGTCTTTCAAGACAGAAGAAAAACTCTCCATGACTGAATTTGAATCCGTGTTAATATGGTAAAAATGCATTGAATAAGTAGTCAGGAATACAATTTTATTAAAGTGGAATTTCGGCACCATCAACATGGATTCCATTTACATGAGCTTCAAAAAAAAGAAGAGTTGTCACTTGCCACAACTGTTTTAGAGCATAAAAAGTCGCACTTTCCTGGAGCTTTGATTTCTTCAAGGTAAGCATTGTTCCATGGTGTTGCTTTTTTATTCACATGAATGATTAAAATGACAGGATTTCATCCATCAAAAAATACTAGAGCTTGAATGGTAGATTCTCATTGAATCTTACTGAAGATGACAGCTGGGGATCCTGAACAAAATTGATTTTGAATGTTAGCTATTGTCTGGTCTGGTTTGTGGCTATTGAAAATCAAGAACCTGAGCAAATTACCTGCAGCATTTTGCGATGGAACAGCCTGAGCATCCCACCAGATATACAACCTCGTTGGAGTTGAGCGTTGGCCTCATCAATGGCATTTCCCATGTACTCAAGTATTCCTGCATATGATATGCCTGGTTTGTCTGTGATTGCTTTTATGAAGTTATGAGTCATGGCCCCTGCCATGGTTCTCTCAGGAGTGAATGCCTGGAAGAAGACACAGATATTTGAGCCTCCTAAAGGAACTTAGATTAGACACTGGAAAAACTGGGGAGACGGTAACAACTTACAGAGGTATCTGCAGCTTGCTGATGATCCTCACAGGCGCTAATGCAGATGGCTTTTCCTCCACTAGTACCTTTATAGACACCCGAGGGGGAGTCATTCGGTTTCCATCTCTCACTATTCAAAAGTATAACAACCGTGATTCAGACCAAGAAATGAATAATAAAAGTCCAAGGAATATTGGCTTACCTGTTTCTGTCATATATGTGAGGTAAATCAAGAACTGTTCCACTGTGACAAGCGTCGATGATAGCATGAAGTACGACACCTGTTTTGAGTGGTCGAACAATTAATCTATTGATGTCATTATCAAGTATTAGTCCATTTGTCTCAAAATCCATGGGACATATTGCTTCATCAAAGCCATCTGTCTCATCTCCATTGAATTCCAGTTGCCGTAGGCCATGTCCAGAGTAGAAGAAAACCAAAGAATCTCCAGATTGCGAGTCTTTCATCAGCCATTCAAACGCACGAAGAATATTCACTTTTGTCGGTTGCTCATACGGACCATCTTCTGCAATTCGATAAGATGAAGATTATCCAGATAAAATGAGCACAAACAAGGTGACATGACACTGACAGACAACGTTATTAAATATACCTGCTAAGATGAGAATAGAGGTAACAGGAAACTTGAACGTCTCAACGAGCATGTTTCGCATGTTCATAACATCTTGTGTTGTCCCTCTCAGCCGGAACTTCTTGTTCTTGTAAGAGACTCCACACAGAAGAGCTCGCTTCTCTCTGGGGGGCACATCTGCAAAACTTGCAGAAGGATGCAGATGGAAGGAAGAGGAAGAAGGCTTCTGACAGATATGGCTCGAGAACTTCTTGCACCACCTGTGAAGACCTTTGTTCTCCTGATCTTTGGTCACAGATGGTGCTGGAACCGAAATGGCCTCACTGCAACGCATACACCGAACCGTCTTAGCCTGCTTAGGCACTGGTACTTTCATGCGGCATTTCTTGCAAGAAACAGAAGAATCCATATCTGCAGATGAGTTCGGCAAGCAACTGAGATAGAACAATGCAGGCATTAGATATAAATAGCAAAAGAAGCAAACTAAGAGAGAGGTGGTTTTTCTTACCAGAATCTCCGGCTGAAAGTGACCATTCAAGAAGTGGAAAACATACGAATCAATCTCGGCGGGTCATGTACATAAAACTAGCCGCTAAAAGGGTACTGGAATATCATGCAAGAAAAACAGTGAAGGTGCATTTTATACAGGGCAAAATGAACAATCCAAAACCAAAATTGGGAAAGATGGAAACTTTATTCTCAGGTAATGAATTTAGACTCCAGATCTTCAAAATGCATACTTTTCAAAAGATTTGAAGAATCATATGCTTTTTTCTATTTGTCCCTCTGTTGAGAATTCCCTCCCAGTAAGCAACGGTGGAGCACCATCCCCTTACACTTGTTGTGAGGAATACGGCAGTGCTTTATTCCCCTATTGCTATAGAACTGGCACATCAAAAGTATGAACAAAATATAGTACTATAATCCGAAAAGACTTCGGAAACCAAGAATCTTGCCAGGAATTAGCCAATAGGGACCCTTTATAGACAAAAAAGGAATCACTAAAATGTACAATCCCAGGTGAAAATGACAGCCAAAAAGATACAGTTAACTACATACAGTATGTTAACAAAGCCCTTCAAGACTAGATGAGATAGGGATCTTAACTACAGCTGCGGTTAAAATGGCCGGAAATATTATCCTTGCATGTTCCACACATATATCCAATTGAGTCCAACTGCATTTCGGGTTCAAATGCTTCGATTTGGAACTCTGATCTACACCAGACACACACAGTTGTGAATTCCTTGGTGGCGGTCTTATTTACTTGAGCATCATATGAGTCAGGGATCGATTCTTGGTCATCGCATGCCAAATCCGGCCCTTGATTCCCATCAACAATTCCACAATCCATATCATCTAATTCGAACTCTTCAAATCCTGTCGAATTCCGAAGCTTCTGGCTATCCACACAGAACTCATTACTACCTCCCTACAGAAGAATACAGAACAGAAACTCAATATCACAAACATCCAAAAGATAACATAGTGAAATCAGACAAAGGAAACGAATGTATCATCACATAAGTGTAATTCAGCATATATACCTTATTTGATATAGGGGATGGGTGATCAACTGGCTGTGCAAAAGAAACTGGAGAGGGCACATTTTCAGTCGGAAGCAAATTTTCATCATTCGGCAGCACCTTGTTTGCAGTTGCAACTATTTGTTCTGAAGATCTACATCCAAAACTTTTTTCTCTAACCAACTCTTTCATATCTGACAGCCCAGTAAAAGGTCTAGAAATTTCATTTTGATTAGTCTCGGAAGTTTCCTGACCATCTACCTCCATCGTTTTCCCATCTGCCAAGATGCACCCATTTCCATGCAGACTTAGGTCTTTCTTACAAGTTATATCAGACCTGACATTATCCAAGGTGTCTTCTGAGATCATTATAGCAGGTCTAGAAATGTTGGAAGCTGCAGAATCATTCCCAGTACTGGAGGCAGCTACCATATCAGTTAGGGGAAATTCAGTTGAATGCAGAACCTCCTTCGATGTAGATTCTCTGATTTTCGGGATACCATCAGGGACTGGCTTTGCTTTTGAAGTTCCCATGTCTTTTTTGGAATGGACTGCAACATGACCATTATAACTATTCTTTTCTCTGAAGACCTTGTGGCAGAATTGACACTCAAATGTACCATTTTGGCTGATTAAGCCATCAATAACCGTTCCCCCAAACTTGAACCTCCTAATAGTCTGCTGATGGAAAGACGTGAGGTGCTGCAGGTATGCATTTTTCTTGTCGAACGCGAGTTTACAGCTATAACATTCAAAGAGCTCACGAACTTCAACTTCAGGCAGATTATCTATATCTGCTAAGTAAGCTTCTTTCCCATCTTCAACAGGGACTAATGAGAGTGATGGAGCCAAACCAGAACCAAGCTCGTGAACTGCATTATTAGCATGGGCAACATAATCTTCACCCTGTTCCACACACTATAAAACTTAATGGACAATACATGAAACTAAATACAATAATCTAATCAATCATACAAGTAAGTTAGTAGCATACATTTTCGGAAACCATGGCAGCACCAGCTTGCTCAACCAGGCATATCTGGCGATCCATATGCTGTTTTGAGCCCTTCACCTCAAAATAGGAACGCAGAAAAGATGCGGCCTCCTTACAAGATAAAAACTGCTCCCCAGTAGGGCTGAGAAAAAAGACCATGTTAATCGAATTGACAAAAAGAACCATCATGAAGAGATCAACTACCGATCAAGAACACAACAGTTCCAAAAACATTAACTTTATCCAAAGTCCTGTAGTAAACCAACCATATAGAGTTACCAAATTCATGAAAAGCACAATGTTTCATATCTAACATTGACATTAGAATAAGGTTGAAAACTTGAATACATTTATTAAGAAAAATCAACCAAACTCAAAAATAGCAAAAACAACCAAATTCAGTCTCCCAAATCCTTGAAAAGCATAATGTTCACACTCAACAAAAACACTCCAAACAGTTCTATCTAACAAGGATACATAGACACACCAAAGACTAAATGCAAACTTTTGACTAGATGATACTAAAGTCACGCGCTTTTATTCTAAAGACAGTGGTTGCTAAGCAGAGGTGATCACTATACTGATATGCATTTGCCTATCAAATAGCAACCAAAATAACAACCTAAATAGCACAATTACCTCAATATACTGCGACAATACACCCAAACGCTTCCATTGTGCCTCTTGAGGCCAAGCAAGAGCTTCCATCCGACGGGTAAAGCGCCCCCGAAGCTGCTGGCATCAACATACTTTCTCCTCTTCCTTGTACTGCCCCACTGCCCTTTCAAGCCACTCAAGAACTCCAAAAGCTCGCCCTCTGTTTGCAATCCTGCTGTCCATCTCTGCAATTCAGCTGTGTACAGCTCATCACCATCGTCTTCCAATGCCGTAAAATCCACCTCCTTGCCCTCCTTATTCACTCTTTGCAAATGCACTCCATTTCCAGGCAAATTCTTGCCATTTTTCTGAATCCTTTTCCTCTTCTTCTGAGCAACATGGACCGCTAAAGCCAGCTGGCGCTGCCGGTCTCGGCTGACCGCCGCCGGAGGAGGAGGAGGAGGAGGGGGAGCGGTGGAGGTCGAATTATGGTTCAGGTAATGCTTAAGGAAATGGAGAATTGAGCGGTCCTCGGGGTCGGAAGACGGCGGGTGCTTAGGGGCGAGGGGGAGGCGGGTGCGGCGGTGGAGGTGGTTGTGGTGTGCGTTGTCTCGATGAAGGGAGTACGTCTGGCGGCGGCTGCCGGAGGACTCGTTGAAATTGGCGCGATCGATGCTAGGGGAAACGACGTCGTCGGTGCGGCGGAGGTCGAAGGCGGAGTCGGAGCAGGTGGAGAGGGCGTAGAGCTCCGACTGAGACAGCTTTCGGATATCGATGTGCGGTAGGGACTCTGAGCTGGGCCCACGTTGCGGCGGTGGAGTGGACATTGTCCCCATTTTACGGTGAAATTGTACTACAAGTTTACATTATTAGTGCGTGTGTGCGTGTAATTTGGCGGCGGACAACGGAGCTACGGTGGTGCTGAGGCATAGCAATAGAGTCACTGTCCGAAAGACTGATCAGGCAGGTGCTGTAGTATATGGAATTTGTTGTCATGATTTACAAACATTTACAAATGCTGAAATAGTAAAAGGGTATTACAATGTCTCACCCCAATTAATTTTTCGAGTCCAACTTAGAAAATTTTGATACTCCCTCTGGACCAGCTAGATCTGCACTCTTTAAAGTCAACTTTGTCGGAGCATGTTTGACCGTTAATAACTTTATTTTCATATATTAACCTGGTCTAAAAATTGTATAGTTTAAAAATAGAGCGCATTGTAAATCTAAAAATATCTCGTGTGATACTAATATAATACATATACCAATTGAAATTTACGGTCAAACATGCTCCGAAAAAATTGACCATAAAGAGTGCAGATCTAGCTGGTACAGAGGGAGTAGAAAATTTTGATAGTAATTGTAGGTTAATATATAAATGATAAAACTATGATATGAAATATCTTTAGATTCATTGTAATATCTATATTTTTAAAAGTAAATTTGTATATATTGTTTTTGTATATATTTAAAGATATTAACATTAACAGACAAACATAATCATTAAAAACCGTAAAAAGTTAACTGTGCAACTTTGGGTGAGATAGAGGGAGTAGTTTAATATTGAATATTACAAGTCAACTACCAATTCCTTGTATTTTTATTTTGTGCTCATTGATAAACTGTAGGTTTCCTTAAAAAATAGTTAAGTGAAAAATAAATACATTTTATAATTAACATTAACATTAAATTAAGAAATATCAAACTATCTTGATTTAAGGCGTTCGTATATGTATATGATAATTTTATCCATTAAACATGTTTTCAAAATATGTTTTGTAGAATATCCTTCATCGTCCCTACTGGTCTAGCAATGTCTCCAAGCTGAGTCAAGGAGAAGGCGAAACTAGAGAAAAGAAGCTAGAGAGAAACGATCGACTTTCCAATTGAAGTTAAATCTAAAGCTAAGTTAGAGAGGTAATACCAGGACTTTTAGAGGAGGTTTCTGGTGGAGATTGATGGAGGTCGGTGGAGCTAAAATGGGGGAACGGGGAAGAAGGTGCGGAAATTACCCATTTTAATGGTATGACCCGATTTCAGGTCATAAGAGATATAACCCACGGAATTAGAAAATACTAAAAATTAGATTTAAATGAGGACCATTGGATTGACATGATGGATGGTGTAAAAGTGAGCTTCCATACACAGGGAATGATTCTAGTGAGAGCCTCTCTCTATTCTTATTGCGATAACTCTTCGTACATGCCTTTCAATTTTCAATAAATGGCTGAGATTAAAACCTTCCCTCTTCAGTCTGTAAAAGAGGGTTCTTTTCACTGAATATTTTAATGTGATTATAATAATATTCTTTAAAAAATGTAGATTAGAATAATAAACATATAACAAATAAACAGTTTTTATTATTATTATAAATATGATTGGCTTGCAATGTACTATACAACAAGGAGTTATGTCTAAATGACTTCAACACCACCATTCCCTTGCTAGTTTCAAAACCAAATATATGGAATAAATGAACACTTAGAATTAAGCTGAAAATGTTATTAGTTATTAACTTACAGCTGCTTCTTCCATAACCAAAAACTAGTTAAAACCCGAATCAAAAACTTAGAGCTAAACAATTCCAAGATTGTTAATTTATTTATTTTTTTGTTTCGGAAAAAGCTAAAATAAACTCCTATGAAAATAAAAACATCATACGATTGAAGTTCGTATATATGTAATTCTCTCTTGTCATTAGTCATATATATATATATATATATATATATATATATATATATATATGCATATGCTAGGTCCCTCACCGAACAAGATGAAGAAATAATCTCGAAATTTCAAAAACGTAGATCATGATCCATAAAATGACCGAAATTTGATCCCCTTTCTAAAAACACAATTGATTCAAATTTCGTCCTTCCACCGAAAAGATCTTCACTGTTCGTGCTGCCAGTGCCGTCGCCACCGTTGGTTATCTTGCAAGCCTCTGTGGAATGAACACGCCGTCGTTGGGAGTTGGGGCAGAACAGCGTGATCCCTAAATGTACGGTGGCTGCAGCGGCTCTGGATATATATATATATATATATATATATATATATATATATGAAATCGCAGGGGCCGTTTTGATGAAGACAACAAATATTGGTGCAGTAAACTGCTTTTTTTTATTAAATTAAAAGAATAATTCCTGATTACTTTTGATGAATTATCCCTTTTGTCCAAGTAATTTTTGTACATTGCATTAATATTTTATACATGTCAAAACTGGAATTTTGGTAAATGGTAACCTTTTCATTTGATAATGTATTTTCGTCTAACCTTATTTTCAATTACTATTCATCAATTTTTTTTTCCATTGAGTGGACTTTGAAAATTACATCATTAGCGAATTCAGTGCTAATATGCAATGTGTGATTTATATGTGCATATTTTGTGTATAATACCGTGTATCAACTTTGTGATGCACAGCAAATTAGATAATAGATTAATTGCAAATTAAAGTAGTTTTGAAAATATAAAAATCATTATATAAATATACAGGAATATCATTTTAATCATATTTTAAAATTATATTACAAAATATTTGTGAAATGCATCGATTCATAGGTACGTAACACGGAGAGATCGATGACATAAATTAGCAACCAATTAGTTTTTTGAAGAACTTACTGTAACAAAATGTAATTTCAGTAAAAGCTTTTGGAGTAGATAGAAGAAGCTTTTCAATCGATCATGCGTTGAGTATATATAGTCAATGCATATATATCTGGTTTTAGCGTCGTGCACGTCTTGCTTAAGCCTCTCCAGTACTATTGTGTTCGATCGTGATGATGTTAAATCGATCTACACCGGAGCTCGATGGCGGCTTCGGCGTCCGGCGAGGTCATGGTTAATTCCATGACCCGGCAGCCTGGAAGTAATATTCGTTCATGCATGCCGGAGTACGTACTTTTCGACGGTGCACGTATGCCGGAAGGATTGGGGCAAACGTCGTAGAAAAGAATTACATGCAGAATTCGTTAGTTACATCACGACTATATATTTCTAAAACATAATTCGTAACGAACACCAATTTGTAGAATTGGATTCAAATAATTCGACCACGTGCGCTAGCTCCATATCCGGCGCCGCCGCAAGCCCCTACTCCACCACCTCCGCCGGTCATCAGCCGGTTGGTTATGGACCTATGGTTTTCACGTCGGGATTTCCGTAAGAAAAAACCTTCCCGGCCCGTCGGAGAGAAGACAATGAGCCCTACCTCAGCACCGCAGACGGGCTTTCTTGAAGATGCCGGTGCGGCGCTTAGACGGTGGTTCCGGTCCTGAATTTTGGCCATCGATCGCAAGCTTCTGCCGCCCCAGTGCGGGTTCCCTCGCCATTTCACCTGAATTTTGTCAATCTGATTATAACTAATGTATCAATGTAATTTTGGCCCTTTGTTAAGATAATACAAACAATTTTATATTCTTGCACCGCGTAAAATATAATACAGGCACTGTTAAAGCCGTGCAATTTTCGTGCACTTCTCTTTATTAGTCTCTACTGATTAAAATTAAAAGGCGGGCATTTTAATTTCAAGTGATTCTCCGTTCTCTTCAACTAAGGTCATAAAGACGTGCACCACCGTCTCTTAATTTACGAGCATTGTTTAATTTATTTTGATTTTCGTTAAAAGTGGTTTGAAAATATTACAACTAAGTCATCAGTCATGACCATAAATATCACACCACGTACAATTTATAACATGCATGTTATGTTATACAACTCAAAAACTAGTTTAATTTTTTTTTTCATCTGATTTATTGAAAAGAGATGCAAATCTAATTTTTACGTATTATTAAGACTTTTTTACTGAACTAAATTGAAAGTTGATGTATCATAACATAGAATTTAGGGTATATATAATAAAATTAAGTTAAAATTTATAAAACTATATTTTGATGATCTGTTACATATTTCATGTGGATTTTTGATAAACATGTAGAACACCAAACAAAAAGTTTAATTAAAAAGCTTAACTATTTTCTAAAGGGAACAATTAGATCTATAATATATACAAAAATAATAATTTTGGGTATACGTAGTGACAAATATCAGAAATGAGAACTCACGAAGTAAATAATTAAGGGATATACCTGCTTTCACCGTCGTCTTCACAACCATAGAATGTAATAGACTTATTTAAAAAAAAATTATACTTCGCATACAAATTTTAAACAAAAAGTAATCTGAAAAAGTGTTATGATCATTCTTTGTAACTCTTCTATTTGTTTCTGTAATCATGCACTAAATATAAAAAAAATAGTATATAATATTCTTATATTAGATATTATAGCAATTTTTTATTTAATATCTTATTGCGTAGACTATAAATTGTAAAAGTACTATGTTGAGTAAATTATATCAAAGCAACAATGATTTTGGAGTTTTACGATTCATTTGTTCATATTAATTAAATTGAAGTAATTAATATGAAGAAGGCCATAACGGTCAAAATTATTGTTAACGTGTAAATATGGTTATACAATATTTCTAATATTGTCTACGTTTAGTTTGAAATCACAGAAAAGAATTTGACGGAATGTTAACGGGATGGAAGATAAATTGTATAAGACAAAGAGTTGGTTTCGGTTTAGAAGGTAAAACTCTTTAGACGTTATTAGGTGGTCTTGTTTTTTTATGTGGATAAGTAGATTTAAGCATCTTTTATTTTATTTTTTAAAAGATCCCAAATCAGAGGTAGCGTATCTAGCTAAAATCTCCGTCATCATCGATTCACACGGATTTGAAGATAATGTTGATCAAAGGGCCGTTGATGGAGACGTTTACATGAGAAAGGTAGCTTCAGTTTCCTCACAATTTGCCGGCCGGAGAGGTTATCACCAGAACTGTGATATCGATTGAATTCCAAAAAGATGAATATTGATGATCTTGCATGGGAGCACATAATTTAATACTAGTAGATTTCAATCTAAACTTCAATATCTACGTCATACTAATAGCCAATAAAAATTTACATCCTTAATACATCATCTTCCACATATGATACATCAACTAACTGGGATGGAGATTTTTTTTAGTTTCGCATCATCAATTTAATGTGGCTATCAATTTTTATGATAGTGAATCTTGCATTAGAGATGCTCTTACCATTTATCCATTTACTTTTTTCTTTTCTTTTTGAAAGTCTATCATCCTTTTACTTGATATTAAACCCTACTAAATCCTAAACTCTCTGTTATTAATACAGTCTATTTTTGGGTCAGATTACCAACCGAATATCTATAATTTAGGAAGATTACCAACAATAACCTAGATACATTAAATCTAGGAGATCGGTTAAGGAAAATAATTTATGAACTATTAAATTAAATACTTACGCAAGTTTGTTCGTGCTGCTCACGAAAGCTCCCAGCTGGATTGAGGGGAGTCAAACACCAATCACAAAGGAAGTCTGATTCCTCCACATACTACCAAATGTTAGATATTACCTCAACCCCTCCCCCCGTCCCCACCGACTGAGTGCATCCAAAAGCAAGATTTAAGCAAGTTTTTGAGATATTTACCATCCTCGACGAAGCTCCGCCTGAAGATGAGCCGCGATCTCTCCGGGAAACAGGTTGGCCGCCGTCTCAGTCGGGTGCTTTTGTTCCCAAGTTCGATACTGCTTCATCTGTTAAACAGAAACACATTAGCACTGAATACACTGTTATTTATACTCTACTCTATTTTTGGGTTACTTTAATGTTTAATGCGTTGTAAATATTCCCAATACTAAACCCTAAACTCTCTGTATTTCTATTTTTGGGTCAGATTACCAACCGAATATCTAAATAACCTAAATAACATAGGAAGATTACTCTAAATAACCTAGATCTCCTTAAATTTAGGAGATCGGTTAAGAAAAATAAATTAAACACTTACGCATGTTTGTTCGTGCTACTCACGGAAGCTCCCTGCTGGATTGAGGGGTGTCAAGCACCAATCACAGAGCACGTCTGATTCCTCCACTATTCCGATCTTCACGCTTGACTTGAAGACAATGGTCTTTTGGAGTAGGGATCTCGCTCTTCTTCATGTTGACTTCGTGCTGACTTTGTGCTTCCCTGTGGATAGAAATTGTGCGACGAAATTGTAGATAAAAAATAGGGTGATACAAATATTCCCCATTTTACCAAATGTTATATATTATCTCATCCCCCTCCTCCCAAAATAGTGGATCCGGATTTTGGAAGATTAGTGTGGATTTGTACAATTGATCCACTTTAGACAAAACAAAAGTTGACCTTATTGGCTTCGGATCCAAAATAGTGGATCCGGATTTTGGAATTAGTGAGCTACAATTTCGGAAATATTTGAATTTATGGAGCTAGAGTATTTGAATTTCTCGAATTAATGTTATCTTAACTAAAATGCTTCATTTTACAAAAATAGAACAAAATGAATACAGATCCGGAAGTAAACAATTGGAAAGCCCAGAAATGATGAAATTACACACAAAAAATATAGTGAACGTGAGATCTGGTAGAGAAGGTAACAATTACCTTAAACTCTTTTGTCGGCGGTGAAAGAATCTTTTTTCGGCGGAGTCTCCTGCAGAGTAGTGTGCGCAAAGTAGTGCGCAAACATAGTCAAAGGTTAATAGAACAATTCTTACAATATTATATTACAAAACAAATTTACTAGACTAAATGTTTTTATAGTGCCATCAAATATGCTAAAAATTTTAATTTCTAGACTTAAGAATTTTAATTTTAATTAGTGTGGATTTGTACAACTGATCCACTTTAGACAAAAAAAATTGACCTTATTGGATCCGGATTTTGGAATTATTGAGCTACAATTTCGGAAATATTTGAATTTATGGAGCTACAGTATTTGAATTTCTCGAATTAATGTTATCTTAACTAAAATGCTTCAATTTACAAAAATAGAACAAAATGAATACAGATCCGGAAGTAAACAATTGGAAAGCCCTAAAAGGATAAAATTACACACACAAAAAATAGTGAAAGTGAGATATGGTAGAGAAGGTAACAATTACCTTGAAATCTTTTGTCGACAGAGTCTCCTGCAGAGTAGTGTGCGCAGAGTAGTGAGAGAAGCAAGGGTAAATTTTATTTTATAGTATTGAGAAAATGTCCAAATGGTACACAATTTTACTTGAAATTTACATTTTGGTACCCACTTCTTAATGTGCACCAAAAAGTTACCGGTTTTTTATTAATGTTCCTTAATGATATGCACGACCCCCATGTAACATACACATTTTATAAATTCGAACTGAAATTACACGTGGATTATATGTAAAACAAATCAATTGAGATTATTTTATTAAAAAAGAAGTGTAATGTAAAATTTTACTTAAAAATAATGATTTTATTTTTTCTCCTTTAAAAATTGAGTACTGGAAATGAAATGATTCTTTTATTTAAGAAGGATCATGCTTCTAGTGGCGGACCCAATGGATGGCCCAATGGGACCAGACCACCCAAAAAATTGAAAAACTATAGTTTTACCTTTAATATTTTTATATATTTTATTGTGGCCCCTCCTAACTTTATTTTCTGAGTCCGCCATGCTACTACGTGGTGGTTAAACTATAAGTTCTTTTAAAGTGGGTTGGACAATGATGATGGTATTTAGTGGACACTAGTGCAAAGCATGGGTTTTACGGTATAAAAATACGGCAGTTCTCCAAAATCCACCGAAACCGCCGTAAAACTATGGGTCTTATGAACTCAGAAGACCCATTCGTAAGTTATGTAAGACCCATTCATAAGTTGATGACCAGAGAAGGCGGTTCGTGTGCATTTTTACGACGGTTATGAAAAAACTGTCGTAAAACTCATTATCTCACGAATGAGAAACGGGGTTCTACTGCCTTCTTTTTTCTTACAAATGAGTAAGAGGGGTCCTTCTATCTTACGAGTGAGAATGAGGGCTATGTTGACTTATTTTAACCATCAACCCAATAAATCCCAAACACACTAAAATCTAAATTCTAAACCCCCTAAAATCCTAAAATTATCCACAGTGGTATGATAATAAGAAACACTTCTTAAGTGCCACATAATCAATTTGAGAAAAACTAAGTAAGAACTCATCACTAACAATGGAACAACACTTAAAGAAGCACTTCTTTTCATTAATACTATTTTTTATTTAAAATTAAAATATAATTAATTACAAAAGTAATGTTTTGATTGGCTAGTCAAATACTCAAACACATGAAAAAAGGTTATCACTCCATAAGTAAGTAGCAACTCCTTATTAAGGAATGATTTTTAAAACTCCACAATGATCATTCTTGTATAAGTAGTGCTCCTTACATATTAATAAAAGTACCATTAAGAATCACCATTGTGGATGCTCTAAATTATAATAAATTGAGTTTGTATAATCAAAATTTATTTCTTATAGACATTAATTAAATTAAGGTTAATTAATCAAACGTAACACGTTATTTGATTTTCTACTAACACTGAATTTACTTAATTGGAGGTCAACACTTATTTGACAGTGTAGATACTAATTAAGTTGGATTTAACTAATCCAAGGTCAGCTATCATTAAACTTTCGATAATCATTCATTAATTAATAGTTACTTAATCTTTACATCTATTGATCAATCTTAACTAACAACCAATTGACTCTTCACAGAATTACTAAATTAGACTAAAGAAAGGTCAAATCTTACTTAACCTTTTATAAACACCGGTAACTAAATTACTTTAACTAGTGAAAGTTCAATCTTATGACTTTTGATAAACACTACTAACTAAATTGAGTTTAACTAATAAAAATTATCTCTTACTTTAACTTTTTTAAAGACTACCTATATTGAGTTTGACTAAACAAAGGTCAACCCTTGATTGACTTTCTTGATTCACTAGAAACTAAACTAGATCTAAGTCAGCAAAAGTTAAGTCTCACTCAACTTTCTCTAGACACTAACTAAATTTATTTGAACTAGTCAAATATCAAACTTTAATTGACCCTCTAATGACAACAACTTTATTAATTCAAAGTTAAAACTTATAAATATTAACTAAATTGAGTTGAAGCCGTGATTAGTAAAACTTTAAAATAGACTTTATAGAAACACTTAAAACTAATTTGACTTAGTTAACTTTTAATTAACTGTTTACAAACACTACTAATTTTAGTTGAAATGATCAAAGGTCAAATATTAAATGTCATTCAATAAACACCAACTATATTGAATCGAAGTCGACTATGACACTTTTTTTTATAAAAAAAACTAACTAAAAATTTGATTGAACTAATGACTAGTCAAACTTTACTTAACCAAATCGAGTTGAACTAATGACATGTCTAACTTTATTTGACTTTCTAAAAACACTAATGTTTAAATCAACTTAGTTAATTGTTGCTTTATTTTTTACAAAAAACTAACAAATTACATTGAAATATATTCAAATATTAATATAAATTGAAATTTAAATAAAGAGCTCAGAAAGACCATGACACTTTCACTTAGAAAATTTTATTAGTCAATGATAGTGCACATTTTTTGCACCATAAAACGCACGCACAAAGTCAATATTTTTAGTACGTAGATACTAGTGCACAATTATGTTACAGTTCTTTACCCGTATAATAATTTTTATAAAAGTGATTCTCACAAGAAATAAGAACGCTCTCAAAAATAATTAATACGTATGTGATGAATACACACTCAAATTTTCATTTTAATCAAATGAATTAGTTGTCTTATGCTGGCATGTGAAATATGAAACAAATACGTGTTTATATCACATACAATCTCATTTTAAGAGATTGAATTTATATTATTTTTGTGTTTCGTTAATAGAATTTCTTCTACAATATTATTAAGTTCTTACAAAATACTTTAAAATTTTCTTGCACTATAACATTCAGCAACGGTGCCTTCAGCCAACATCTAATTATATAAAGTCGTGCAATTTTCGTGCACTTCACTTTGGTCTCTACTTCATTTTTATTTCAAGTGCTTCTCCGTTCTCTTTAACTAAGATCTTGTTTAATTTATTTAGTTTATTTTGATTTTTGTTCTAAGTGGTTTGAAAAGATTAAAACTACATGTATCAGGAGTTTAATTCATGAGATGAAATTTCCTCAAACATGTGGGTTTCCCGCCATTAACCTAAAAAATGAAAAGACTCTCATGGAAGAAGCTTATACATAGGAACCATGCCGGCGAGATTGCTGTAAGTTTTCTAGACCCTTTTGTACCCTTTTCTCTGATAATTTTTGATAGATTTGATTTTACTCGAGTTGATCTGCTTGGTTTTTTTTTCCATCTTTTTAAATCACCTAAAACGAGAAATTGACTGTCTGAATACGTACCTTTTATAAGATTCACAATTTATAAAGTTAGTCTAGAATGATATTAGCACTTTTCAAAAGCTGTAACGTAAATAATCAAACTTACTCAACAAATAGCTCATAAATACCATGAAACTTTTCTATCAGAAAATTTTATTAGTGAATGGCAATGCACATTTCTTTTGCACTATAAAAAACACGCACAGAAACTAATTAAATATAGGCAAAAGTCGTGCAATTTCAACTAAAGTCTGCATGCAATATTGGTGTGCATGATAGATAAACACGAACATTAAAAACACGAAGTACTGATTCCTATTTATTAATTTTGGATGCTAAGGTGTAGAAGTCGTGCTATTTTCAAAAAAAAAAATGAATAATTGATTTTCTTATGTACTCGTATGTATATAATTTTGATTACTTAATTATTAGGGGAGTATTAGATAATGACGATGACTACTTTAATAATAAAAAAATACCCTAATGATCTAACGGCTCAGATTTGCCCACGTAACAAATTAAGTAACCCACTACCAAATTAGATATCTCTTCTCCCTCCTTCAACACCACCATTATCCCTTGCTAGTTTCAAAACCAAATATATGGAATAAATGAACACTTAGAAGCTGAATATGTCATTAGTTATTAACTTACACAGCTACTTCTTCCATAACCAAAAACTAATTAAAACCCGAATCAAAAACTTAGAGCTAAACAATTCCAAGATTGTTAAATTTTATTTTTGTTTCGGAAAAAGCTAAAATAAACTACTATGAAAATAAAAACTTCATACGATTGAAGTTCGTATATAATTCTCTCTCGTCATTAATCCATATATATATGCATGATCGAAATTTCAAAAACTAATCTCGAAACAAGATGAAGAAATAATCTCGAAATTTCGAAAACTAATCCATAAAATGATCGAAATTTCGTACCTTTTCATAAAACACAAACTGATTGATATTTTGTCCTAATTTCCACCGAAAAGATCTTCACTGTTCGTGCTGCTCGTTTAATTCCTCTCATTTTACACTCTCCGGTCACGACTCCGTTCCCGTCAGATATCGTCGGGAAAAGCATTCCGTTAACCGATCATGGCTTCGGTGATGCAGCCCTCCGCACCATACTGTTATTCCCGACGTCGGTCACGCAGGCCGAGGCTGTTTTCTGGCGGTCGATGCCGGATTTCTCCTTCGTCGACGTCCTCATGTGGCCGTTCGTCACAGTTGCACTCTTGCCCATGCTCTGTTTCTTCTTCCTCTTCTGCGGCTGCACCATGCACGCCGTGAAACGGTGAAAGCATCCCCAAACGGCGAAATTTTTAGGAAGCGACTGTATGAATTGCACGGCGATAAGTGGCTGTCAGATGAGCATTCATATACGCCGCCACCCCGCCGCGGCGAGCCCCTACACCACCACCGCCGCCAATCATCAGCCGGTTGGTAATGGTTTCGACGTCGGGATATCCGTAAGAAAAAACCTTCCCCGTCGGAGAGAAGACAATGAGCCCTACCTCAGCACCGCGGAGGGGCTTTCTTGAAGAGGCCGGCGCCGGCGCTTAGACGGCGGTTCCGGACCTGAATTTTGGCCATCGCAAGCTTCTGCCGCCCCAGTGCGGGTTCCCTCGCCATTTCACGTGAATTTTGTCAATCTAATTATATAAACAATATCACTATTTTATTTCTTCTTGTATGTAAATTATAACTAATGTATCAATGTAATTTTGGTCTTTTGTTAAAATAATACAAACAATTTTATATTCTTGCACCGCGTAAATATAATATAGGCACTATTAAAGTCGTGGAAATTTCGTGCGCTTCTTCAGTTTCTACGGATAAATACTAAAGTGTGCATGCAATTTTGTTTTTCAGGTGCTCGTATATATGGATTAATTCTTAATTATTAGGGAATGATAGATAAACACGAACTGATTCCTATTTATCACTTTTGGATGCCAAACTGAAGTCGTGCTATTTTTGTACACTTTTTGTTGGTAAAAACAAAAAGAGTTTGAATACTTGATTTTCTTAAGTACTCGTATGTATATAATTTTTTATTACTTATTAGGGGAGTATTAGATGATGACGATGACTACTTCAAAAAAAAAGATTAAAAAAAATGATGATGATGACGATTCCTCAGACAGAGACACCACGAGTATATATATGTATACCTTGATTCATCACAAAACATGCTCAACATTTGCATTAATCAAAATTTGCATTAGAATCTGGCACTATTAATCAAAATTTGTATTGGAAAGTTGCACTACTTAATTAGTAACTCATTTTGCTATTCGGGTGTCACCGTTGCCGAAATCTTGCCGGAGGCAATTTGGTGGCAGCGGGACAGCATGTCTATGTAGCGCTGGCACTTGCCGACGTCGTCGCTACTGGCATTCACGCAATCTTGGAATAACTTGGCTGGTCTGGTGCAGGCGTTGGAGACTGCCGTGGCATTTGTGGCACTTTCATCGGCAACGACAACTGGAACGGCACCGGCAACAGGACGAGGGCTCAATGCATGTCAAGGTACGAAAAACACAATAGGCTATGCCTGAAAATGAATCAAAGAGAAGCACTGAGTCATGAGCATAAATAACGATCACACCACGTACAATTTATAACATGCATGTTATGTTATACAGCTCAAAAATCTAGTTTAATTGTTTTTTTTTCATCTTATTTATTGAAACAAGATATGCAAATGTAGTTATTTGTCGGTAATAAATATTTTACCTATTATTAAGACTTTCTTACCAATTGAAAGTTGATGTATCACAAATTCACAACATATAATTTAGAGTGTATATAATTAAATTAAGTTGATATTAAGTTGACATATGCAAGTAGTCGTGTGAAATAGATGATATAACTATTACACTTCATATTTCATGTGGATTTTATATACACATTTAGAACACCAAACAAAATTAAAGTTTAATTAAGATTAATTATTTTCTAAAGGGAACATCTGGTTCTATAATATATATAAAAATGATAATTTTGGGTGGTCAGTAGATTAACTTAATCGGTGACAAAAATCAGAAATGAGAACATCACACATGAAGTAAATAATGGATATATATATATATATATATTAGAATTTATGAAGACTGATTGATATTATTCATTGACAGATACGTTGCTATTTATACAATGAGTAAAAACTAATTAATCCTAACTATCAGGCTCGTATACTGACTAATCCTAACTAATCCTATAGAATAGGTCTTATAGTTGCTGACCAAGTTTACAAGAAGTTTACTAAAAATAAAAGACTAAATATAGCAGACTAATATTTATTCTACACCCCCCCTCAAGTTGAAGCCGGGGGAGAAATGTCGACCACGCCCAACTTGGAAGTAATGTTATGAAAGACATCCGCACCCAGAGGCTTTGTAAATATATCAGCAAGTTGATCAGACGAACGTAAGTAGCTGGCAGTCATGAGGCCGGAAATCATCCTTTCACGGACGAAGTGGCAATCAAGTTCAATATGTTTTGTACGTTCGTGGAAAACAGGGTTACTGGCAATGTGAAGAGCAGCTTGATTGTCACAGTAAACACGTATAGGTTGTCTAGGAGGAAACCCAAGGTCAGAGAGAAGATAATAAAGCCATTGTATTTCAGCAGCGAGAGTAGCAAGAGAACGATATTCAGCTTCAGCGGAAGAACGAGAAACAGTAGGTTGCTTCTTAGTTTTCCATGAAATGGGACTAGAACCAAGCATGGTGATGTATCCAGTGGTAGAGCGACGAGTTGTGGGACAACCAGCCCAATCAGAATCAGCAAAACCAACAAGAGAAAGAGAACTATGTGATGAAAGTAGTATCCCTTTACCAACAGAACCTTTAAGGTAGCGAAGAACACGATTTGCCGCATCAAGATGGGTAGAATATGGATTTTGCATGAATTGACTTAAAGTATTAACGGCATATTGAATATCAGGACGTGTGACCGTTAAATATAGCAGACGACCCACAAGACGTCTATAAATAGATGGATCAGGAAGAGGTGTACCTTCTTTGGGAAGTAAATGAAGATTTTGTTCCATAGGAAAAGGAGAAGGACGAGAACCTAGTTGTCCAGAATCAGATAGAATATCAAGAGCATATTTACGTTGACATAAAAAAATACCTTGTTTGGAACGCGAGACCTCAATACCAAGGAAGTATCGAAGAGTGCCAAGATCTTTAATGGAAAAAGAACTAGCAAGAAATTGTTTAGTCTCAGTAATGATGGACAAATTATTACCAGTAATGATGATATCATCAACGTAAACCAGAACAAATACAGAGATAGTATCGTGTATATACGTGAAAAGACTATAATCCGCAGTTGATTGATGGAAACCACGTGATTTAAGAGTTGAAGAGAATTTATAAAACCATTGTCGAGAGGCTTGTTTAAGGCCATAAATGGATTTATGTAATTTACAAACAAGATTACTATTCTTGGGATGAAAACCAGGAGGGAGCTTCATGTAGACTTCTTCATGAAGATCACCTTGGAGAAATGCATTATTGACATCGAGTTGATGAAGAGTCCAACCGCGAGTTGCAGCAATGGAAAGAAGAAGACGAACAGTGACGAGTTTGGCAACAGGTGCAAACGTGTCATGATAATCAATTCCTTCAATTTGATTATAACCTTTAGCCACAAGGCGGGCTTTATAACGCTCGATTGAGCCATCAGAATGGTATTTGATTTTGTATACCCATTTACATCCAATGGATGATTTTCCAGGAGGTAAATGACACAAAGACCAAGTGTGATTAGTTTCGAGAGCCTGAATTTCAGACGACATAGCATCACGCCAATGAGGAGATTTAACGGCCTGAGAATAAGTTTTTGGTTCAGTGTGATCAATTATTTTAGATATAAAATCCTGATGAGAAGAGCTTAAAGAGCCTAAAGAGAAGTGCTTGGAAAGAGAGTGTGGAGTAGACATAGAGACATTGGTACAAATAAAATCATTATAACGAGTAGGAGGACGACGATCTCGCACAGGGCGTGCAGGCCTTGGAGGAGTAGTACCAAGGGTGACAGGCACGGGAGAAGATGGTGGACTCGGTGTTGGGATGGAGTCGACATTAGTTGTAGGAGATGGTGATGGATTTGAAATAGGTTCCAAAATAGTATCATAGAGATCATCATTTATAGGAGTGATACTAATTGGAATAGCAGACGACGAACTAGATGGGGATGTATGAGAAATGTTGCGAAATGGAAATATGGATTCATGAAAAATGACATCGCGAGAGACATAAATTCGACGTGTAGAAATATCATAAACTCTATATCCCTTTTGACCAAAAGGATAGCCAATGAATATACCAGGCTTGGCACGCTGGTCAAACTTATGTCGTATATACATATTTTTGGCAAAACATAAACAACCAAATACTCGTAGCGAAGAATACGATGGTGATGTGCCAAATAATACTTCATGAGGAGATTTAAAATGAAGAATCTTTGTGGGTAACTTGTTGATCAAGAAAGCAGCAGTAAGAATGCATTCACCCCAAAATGAAAGAGGTAAATGACTTTGAAAACGTAAGGCTCGAGCAACATCTAGAAGATGTCGATGCTTACGTTCAACGATCCCATTTTGTTGGGGAGTTCCAACACAACTACGTTGATGAATGATTCCATGAGTTTGACACCAAGTTTGGAATTTGGTGCAAAGAAATTCGGCTCCATTGTCTGAACGAATGACTTGTAGTTGAGGAAGAAAGATTCCACCACTTCCGGTGTTGATTGTGGAGACGTCGCCATTGAATTGGCGGTTAATATGAGAGAAAAATTGGATTATCATAGGAAAAAATTCAGACTTTGTTTTCATGAGATATATCCAAGTACAACGTGAATAATCATCTACAATAGTTAAAAAATAACGAGATCCATTCGTAGAAGGAACGGAAAAAGGTCCCCAAATGTCTACATGTATTAACTCAAAACATTTGGTAGAATGAGAAGTACTTGTTGGAAATAATTTACGAGACTGCTTTGCTTGAGGGCAAACATCACAAGTGAAGTTTTTATTTGAAACAATATCAGAAAATTTGCTTACAAGAAATTGAAAACGGGAATTCCCTGGATGTCCAAGGCGTGAATGCCATAAATCAAAACTATTACATTGATGGAAAAACAATGCTTTATTCAAAAAAACAGGAACATCATCTAAATAATAGAGGCCATTTCGCAAACTACCCCGACCAATCTTCGTCTTCGAGGAAAGGTCCTGAAATAGACAATGAGAATCAGAAAATAGGACTACACAACCAAGTTGTCGAGAAATTTGGGAGACAGATAATAAATTAAATTTGAAAGATGGGATGTGAAATACATCTTTCAAAATAAGATTTGCTGAGTGTTTGACTACACCAATATGAGTCACTGATGCTATTGAACCATCAGGCAGTTGAACAGAAATATGATTCTTTAATGGATAATATGAAGAAAATAATGAAAGTGACGTGCAAATATGATTCGATGCTCCCGAATCAACAATCCAAGAAGAAGATATATAATTCAGAGCTTTATCAGCTAAATGGGCAGAATAGAAAATTTTGTAAATAAATTTACCTGCCAAATGAGCCGAGTGGGCAGCTGGAGGATCATTTTCCAATAGGGCCATCAGCTTGTTGTATTGCTCAGGAGTGAAGGATTGAGTCGGTGCTGCAGTAGGCTGAGCCAGAGCCGCCGTGTGCTTAGTTGGTGTTGCAGAACGCTTTCCGTTGCCGCCGTCAGGGAATCCATGCAGCTGGAAGCAAGTGGCCTGAGTGTGGCCATGACGTTGGCAGTGATTGCAGAAAGGACGTGGACGCTTTCTGGTATTGTGGAAAGGGGCAGCAGCATCCATGTTGTTGTTGCGGTTGTTCCATCTTGAAGTGTGGAGGGCAGCAGATTCCACGACTGGAGCATGTATGTCAAGCTCTTGTTGTTTCTCCTCTTAACGAACCAGATTATAAATCCGTTGAACGGATGGAAAGGGCTCCATGAGGAGAATCTGGCGACGTACCGAGGAGAAACTATCATGAAGTCCTTGGAGAAACTCCATAGCTCGATCTTGATTAACATGATCGATGATAGATTTTGAGTTGGCACAGATACAAGGAGGGATGACAACAATGCTGTTCAATTCATCCCAGAGAGATTTCAACTGAGTGAAATAGGATGAAACAGTCATGCCTTCCTGCTTCAAAGATGAGATTGACTTCTTGAGTTGATATATCTTTGGAGCGTTGGATTGAGAGAAACGATCTTTAAGATCAATCCAAATTTGAGCAGCAGTCTCAGAATAAAGGATACTAGGCCGAATTTCAGCCGAAACAGAATTGAGAATCCAACTGCTTACCAAGTCATTGCAGCGTTCAAAATTCTGAACATCAGCTTGAGTGCTGGGTTTAGGGACGGTTCCATCAACAAAACCGTACTTGTTCTTGGCTCTTAAAGCCATAGTGATTGCGCGACTCCAAGTTGGATAATTATCACCCGTTAGAAGAGGCGTAACGAGGATAGTTGATGGACTTTCTGAGTGATGAATCTCATAGAGTTTGGATGGAGTAATAGGATCCTGATTGTTTTGATCCTGATTGTTTTGATCCAGATTTGGAACACGAGTCTCATCAGAGTTGAGTCCCTCGGCCATGATGATTGAGAAAGATTAAGAAAAAAGTTGAAAAAGATTGGAAAGAATATTATGCAGAGAATCAATCAAGCTCGGATACCATGTAGAATTTATGAAGACTGATTGATATTATTCATTGACAGATACGTTGCTATTTATACAATGAGTAAAAACTAATTAATCCTAACTATCAGGCTCGTATACTGACTAATCCTAACTAATCCTATAGAATAGGTCTTATAGTTGCTGACCAAGTTTACAAGAAGTTTACTAAAAATAAAAGACTAAATATAGCAGACTAATATTTATTCTACATATATATATATATATATATATATATATATATATATATATATATATATATATATATATACACCTGCTTTCACTATCGTCCTCGTCCCAAAGAGGTGACCGTGACCGAGGCCGTGCTCTGGAGGCATACTCAGTTTTCCCGGTGAGCAGGTCGGGAAGAAAGGTTAACTGCATCACATGTTGGCAACCAACTTCCATTACACTAAACACAACTACGCAAGGCAATATATAATGCACCAGAAATATATATTATCATGTTCTGTATAATTTACCCGGTGTAGCAGTAGCCGCGGGATTCCGGCGACGAGTGGGAGCCCGGCGAGGAGCAGATTTTCCAGCTGGAAAACATTGTTTCAGCAGTTGACAAAATGTTCAGAAGCAAATCGATCTTATTTACGTACCAACTCATAATTACAAACGTACATACAAATTAAATGCCCACCTGAGATGCGACGAGGCATGGTTACTGTGTGTGTGTGAGGAGGATGCGGTGGAGCCCTAGCTTTCGCCTGAGGCGAGATGGGACGAGTTTGGTGTTAGGACCGGAATTTATAGCTACCGGAGAAGCTTGCTGGTCACTCCATAGGTGACTGTGTTTACCGGAGTACGAAGTAGTTCCACTCCTAAACTCTCTGATTGTTTCAAAATTTTAATTTTTTTTGTAGAGAATTGGATAATCTTTGTATATAGAATTTTTTGTTTATTAATTAACTAATCATTCAATTTACATAATATAAATTCGTTTTTTTTTATGAATGAATATTAATTTGGATATTAAGCAACTGCGGGATTTAATTAATGAACCGAATTTAAGAAACAAGATTGATTCGGTTCGTCTTTTCTGGTCTTTGCTTGGACAAGGGGACAATCCGGTTAAGTTGTCTTTCGTATTTGTAATTACTTGGATAAGATAATAAATTTCTTGATGAAGTAAATAATTAGACACGCTATTTACACGGTATGTACTTTCTGACATGACTTAATTAATCTAAATTTCATCAAATTACATTTTCACTGAACTGAATTAAACTAAATTGAACTCATATGTTTTATAATTTCATCTTCAACACACCTTTTAAATCTCTCTTAAATGTAGATATAGATGAATTAAGATTTTGTTCACCCAAAATTTATTTTCAATTCAATTAAACAGAAAAATGATTTCTTCTAGGGTTTAGGGAGAACTTTACGTTGTCCAACAAGGATTCCGGAAAACGGTCGATTTCCACCATAATTTGGAGCCAATCTTCCGTTGATTATCATCAGCAACACTGCAGACCTGAAATCACGATGGAGAATGACACCAAAATCGTGATTACGAGTCCCTTACGCCGTTCCGACGCGAGTCCACCGGGGAAGGTGAACGAGAGCTTTCCGACGAGGTTTTTGAAGGCTCAGATGGCCGCCGGGCTGCTCAAGCCCGTTGGAATACTGAGCGGCAGCGAATTCCCATTCGAACGGGGAAGAACCGGAGATCGAGCGAGCAAGAGCATGAATCGACTGTGCCTTTTGGGAGATCTGAGATCTGTAAAAGTTAGCAACAGTTTGGTGAGGCTGCTGAACACCGTGAGCTTAATCCTCTCGGTAGTGACTCTCGGCGGCGGATGGCTGGAGAGGCACTGTAGCATCGAGTGCGAGGGCTTCTTCCAGAAGGCGACGATTGTCATCGGCGTGTTCCTGATGATAATCAACGGAAGATTGGCTCAGATGACCAAATGGTTCAGAACAGGCACACTACTATGTGCCTTAGTTTGTTATTTTATTTTGGTTTTGGACTATTATTTCAGTTTTTTACTTGTTTGCAAATAACCGGCAAGGAGTTACAGTTCACTGAGGTAGGAATTCCCTTCGAATGCATCTCATGGGAGCAAGACGATGAGGAACACCACTGGAAGCCCTTCGCTATAAGGAAAATTTGTCCAGATGAGACAATGTCAATGGTGAAATCATCGGAGTTAGGGATTAGTACTTTTACGGGACCATGTTGGTCACCTTGGACTTTATTATGTTATTTAGCTCAATCCCTAGTGTCGCTCACAGAGTCTAGCCCCTATTAGAGGAAATTTTATCTGCCCATGTTCAATCGCAACTAGATGATTTTCAGTAAATTCTTAAAGCAATAAATATTTACCTTCAAAAATAAAATGATTTCTTCTTAAAAAAACAAAAAATTGATTTGGTAAATTCTCTCTTAGTACTTCTAACTTCAATACATTTAGTCCCTGTTTACTAGAGATTATTTCTTGATATACTGAATTGAACTAAAGTAAAATCGATGTATTGAAAAATGGAATCAGTATGACTGAATTAACCTGAATTTCATCAAATTACATTTTCACTGAATTGAACTGAACTGAACTGAATTGAACTGAACTGAACTAAATTGAACTGATCTACATATAATCTCTTGTAAACAGGACCTTACTTATTTTCTTTTTAGTTTAGTTCAGTATATTTGGGAGAAAAGTGAAACATGATTTTCACTCGAAAGAAAGAAAGGCAATAAACTAATTCTAAGGGGCATATTTAAAATATTAGATTTAGAGAGGGCTAAGCTCAAAAATATGAAAATAAAAACAACGAAGGGATATTCTAGTAGCCTCTTCAGTCCTACGCCTTTGCCTCATCCCTGGGCACTCGTCCAAAACCCTGCTCAGAAGCAACCAATAAAGCCGATTCAGGTTGGTTTTCTCATTCTAGATTGCCGATTCCGGCACAGTTAATCGCTGGTATTCTCGTTTTTCCCGGCCAATCTCGTATTACAACCTTTAATTCATTTGCAGGTACATAGCTCCGATGGCTGTCGTACCTTGCGGAAGCACATGGGTGGCGCGTTGGGGAGTCCATCCCCAGACGGTTGCCAGATACAATCTTCAAAATAAACTATCTTCGTTTTCAAATTGGTGAGTCTATCAATATTGAAAGCACTGATGTTTAGGTAGATTGCAGTGAAAAGTTATACTAGTAGGTTAATTACTTATGAAAGTTGCAAAATTTGTTCCTTTTTGGCTTTACAGTGGTTCAATGAGCAAGAATAAGACTTTGGGATCCCGAAGTTCGGTATTTTTCTGTAATAGTTCCTCAAATGCACTGTTCAACTCTGTTGTGTATAAGAGTTCTTGCCAGAGAAGGGGAGCTCGGTTTACTGTTAGAGCCGAACGCGTAAGGCCCTCATTCTGTATAGCTTTTTCAGCATTTGCTGTTGAATTCGAAGTTTTTAAAAGTTTCGTTGTTGAATGTGGCTTGTGGATTGACAAAACCCTTGTTGTTAACAGGATTATTATTCAGTCCTTGGTGTGTCGAAAAATGCCAGCAAATCAGAAATAAAAAGTGGTTAGTGCTGCTTGACCATTCTATGTCTCCTTGTGTTTCAGTTAAGCGTATCATTAGTCTATTTAATGTTGCTTCAGTGTGAATTTGTGATTATTGGAACATTTATCATCTTGCCTTACTGCTGCCAATATTAAAATACATCAATGTAGTTTCAATACTTTGTTGTATGTGAAGTGCAATCAATTGGTAGAATTGTACCGTTTTCTTATTTTTTTCTAATACTTGTCGGAAGTTCCAAGTTTTGCTTACTGGGGTTTCGTTAGTTCTTGGTGATGTTATAAAAAGTGTAGCTGATAGATACTGAGAAAAGTCACAACATTTGTTTGCCTGTTTCATATAATCTATATAAGCAATTTTGTTCTATCAACTTGCTTTTGTATATGCATGGGTCGTCTGCAATAAAGCAAATGTTTGAACTAGAAAGTCTTCGTATTAATCCTGTAATCTGATTCTCTTAGAAACCGCAATATATTATGTTTTTGTTTAGTTCTGTTACGTCAACTGCCTGCCACTCAAATATCATGACTAGACTTTAATATGGGGCTGCACTTTTCATTTCTGGAAAGAATATCGGAGACTCGGAGTTATTCTGATGTCTGCTCTTTAATTTTGTCATTCAGCATATAGGAAGCTTGCAAGAAGTTACCATCCTGATGTGAATAAGTAAGTTTGATATAGCTACTTTTGAAATGTTGTTTACCTCTTTCTGTGTCATGCTTTCCTTTTTACATTGTGAAGTCAATCCAATTCACTATGTGCAGAGAATCTGGAGCAGAAGATAAATTTAAAGAAATAAGCAACGCTTATGAGGTAAATCAGAAACTTTGACATGACTAAATGAGGTTGGAAATGGAAATTAGCATTAACCTGTCAGGTTTGTTTCCCCCACAGGTTTTGTCCGATGATGAGAAGCGCTCAATATACGACAGGTATGGTGAGGCAGGGCTTAAAGGCGGCATGGGAGGCGGCATGGGGGTGAGTTCTTTATTTATCTTTGGAAATTGCAAAAATATTACCAATTTAGACATGCATCATTAAACTTTATTACCACTTCACTCTTTTAGGATTTTAGCAACCCATTTGATCTATTCGAGTCTTTATTTGATCTCGGAGGGGGAGGGAGATCCGGACCTAAATCCCGGCCCACCGAAGGTGAAGACCAGGTATACAATCTAGTTCTAGACTTCAAAGAAGCTGTCTTTGGAGTGGAAAAGGAGATTGAAATAGCTAGGCTTGAGAGGTGTGGTACTTGTGATGGCTCTGGTGCAAAACCTGGTACAAAACCTTCTAGATGCAGCACGTGTGGCGGTCAGGGGCAGGTTGTATCATCTGCACGGACCCCACTCGGTGTCTTCCAGCAGGTGATGACCTGCTCAGCCTGTGGTGGGGCCGGGGAGATCTCCACTCCTTGCAACACCTGTAATGGAGATGCGCGTGTCAGAAAATCAAAGCGCATTAGCCTGAAAGTTCCAGCTGGGGTTGATTCCGGCAGCCGGTTAAGGGTACGATCTGAGGGCAATGCTGGCCGGAAAGGTGGACCATCCGGTGACCTCTTTGTGATCATAGATGTTCGTCCTGATCCTGTTCTAAAGAGGGATGACACCAACATTCTCTACACTTGCAAGGTCTCCTACATTGATGCAATCCTTGGTACAACAATGAAGGTGCCGACTGTGGATGGGATGGTCGACCTCAAGATTCCGTCAGGAACCCAGCCGGGGACCACCTTGGTGATGTCGAAGAAGGGGGTGCCGTTCTTGAACAAGAGCAGCATGCGCGGGGACCAGCTGGTGAGGGTTCAGGTAGAGATCCCGAAACGGCTGAGTGGCGAAGAGAAGAAGCTGATTGAAGAGCTAGCAAATCTGAGCAAGTCCAAAACTGCTGCTGCAAACAGCAGAAGATAAGTCAAGTGAAGACCACACTTCCTGGTTTATATTTCTGGGCTGCTGCTTAGTCATTTTTGACATAGATTTTATGGTCATTTAGCCTTTTAGGGGAAATTTTTGAGTGGATTATTTGTATCTGTACACTACACTGTAGTACTGAGTAAGATATGTAGCAAAGAAACTATAAGGCATGAGAGGGTTTTCCTGTTATTCACCCTCTTCATAAAACTATACACTTAATAATTTTCTACCTATCGTGTTATATTCCCTCTTTGTTCAACTTTTTAGCACCATGTTTGGTTGTTTAAAAATTGTGTAGTTCATATATATACTGTGAATTGAGCAATGTCTTTCATGACATATATATGTAATATGCTAATTGAAATTTACAATCAAAATGTACTCTGAAAATGTTGACTAAAAATGTGTAATTTAAACTATGATGGGGGAAATGTTTTTTTTTTATGATTGATCATATTGTGATAATTTTGATAATATTTTCTCCAATATTTTAAGACACTTAAAGAAGTCGGATTAGGTGAGTAAATCGACAATCTGTGAATGTAATAATATTAGGCCACACATAGCGTTAAAAACAGAAAGTAAGGCCAGGAGGAAAAAAAAAAAAAAAAAGAGAATTGGGGTGAGAGAGGCTCGAACTCTCGACCTCAGGATTACTCAGAAGCTATGAGACCTACGCGCTAGCCAACTGCGCCACCACCCCTTGATGTTGACTATGCAAGTTTGTTAATATTAATCTATTATGTTTACAAGAAATGTTTTTCCTGCCAAGAATGTTTAAGTACTCTTTCATCTGATCTCTGAAGGGTGGTTCCTACAAGAAATTCTGCATGGTGTATCTTAGACTCTGATTATAGAAACATTTTCATTTTTTTCGAATGATTTATAGAGTTTTAGTTAACTCGTCGAGAAGTTGTTATTTGTTCAAAATAAAGAACCTCTCTTAATATGTAATTCTGATCCAATTTATTATCTGACCATAATATCTTATTATATCGTAAAAAATAGTACATTAAACTATAATCGCCTTTCTATTCTTTACTCTCTTTTTATATAATTTCTAATAACAAAATATATATATATATATTTTATTTTTTTCTACTATAATTGTGTCCAAGTCATTATTTTGAGTGAGACTCTCCGGACAAACAAATGGTGGAAACACATCCATCAAGCGGCATGGACCCTGTCTTTGCTGCCAAAACCAAGCACATGAGGATAAAAACGGAATTCAAAATCATCATCATTTCTGTTTTTGTGAAGTGCTTCTTTGACCCAATTAGATAATCATCATTTTTGCAGGCCAAAGCAAGCTATGAATGTGCTTTTATGAACATTAAATGATCTTCTTTTTCACTAATCACTTTTAGTGTCTTGCACGACTTGAAGTAGAACTTCCATTCCTAAACTAGAAGAGACAACAACCCTGATAAATACATTTTGGCAATTTGCACATGCATATCATTCTAAAGCGGATCTAATATTTTTCAAAATTTTGAATTATAAAATATCATTTGTATTCTTTTGATAGCTTTTAATTGATATAAAAAACTATATGAACATAAATATTTTTCATATGTCAACATATATAAATAAATCTCCATCTAGCTAGCAAAATGTATATCATTCTTTTGGCACCGTTCTCTTGAACTTTTCAGTATTTCAATTCAGTCCAGCAAAAAGATAATTTTGTGAAATTCAGGTTAATTTAGTTTAACTAATTTTATTTTTCATTACATCAATTTTCAATTTAATTTATTTCGGTTCAGCAATAAATAAGTCAGCTACGTGGTAGCTCCCTAACTAACCAACCAACTAACTATAAAACCTCAAAACATGGAATTTGATCTCACTTCCTTAAGCTTCTAACAAAGAAATCTTCCTTAACAAACACCATGAAAAAATGCTCCCCCGCCCAGAAACCTCATGCTGTGTGTATTCCCCTGCCTGCCCAAGGCCACATAAACCCGATGCTGAAACTAGCCAAGCTTCTCAACCATGCCGGATTCCACATCACCTTTGTCCACACGGAATTCAACTACAGACAATTCCTCCTCTCCAATCCAACCTTAAAAGATGAAGATGATACCAATTTTCGATTCGAGACGGTTTCGGATGGCCTGCCGGAATCGAGCAAGAGGGGAATCCTAGATCTCCCCGAACTCTGCAAATCCATGCCGGTACACCTCAAGAAATCATTCAGACAGCTTCTGACAAAGCTCAACGATGCTCGGAATCACCCCCCGGTTTCCTGCATAGTCTCAGACGGTGTTATGAGCTTCACCCTGGAAGTAGCTCGAGAACTCGGCATCCCGGAGATCCTCTTCTTCACTCCCAGCGCCTGTGGGATGTCGGGATATCTCCAGTACGAGGAACTCATCAAAAGAGGCTACTTTCCCTTGAAAGGTACGAGGTTAATTTCAGTGTATCCTCGTACTAAATCTATTATTCATGTCAACATTACATAGAATGTGTTTGGCAGGGATTTTACAAGTTAACGCAGATTTAGGTGTTTTGTAAACGATGACAGTCATGATTTTTGCGGTTTTGGTTTTTTTTTTTGTACTAACTGTTAAAATTTTAAATCTTTGTTAGATGAGAGTTACTTGAGCGATGGATATCTTGAAACTGAGCTGGATTGGGTGCCGGGAATGAAAGGCATTCAACTCAAACACGTTCCATCTTTCTGCCACACAACAAACCCTGAAGACACAATGTTCAACTACAACTTGGAGTCGGTGCAAAATGCCCTGAAAACAGGAGCCCTGATTCTCAACACATTCGAAGAGCTAGAGCAACAAGTCCTCGATGCAATCAGGGAAAAGTTTCCGAGCTTCTACACTGTTGGACCGCTGTCAATGCTGGAAAAACAGCTTCCAGGATCATCGAGACTGGATTCGCTCGATTCCAGCTTGTGGAAACAGGACTTACAGTGCCTGGAATGGCTCGAAAACAAGGTTCCAGGGACAGTTTTGTATGTAAACTATGGGAGCTTAGTGACATTAACTCCTGATGAGCTGAAAGAGTTTGCTTGGGGATTGGCTGACAGTAAAATCCCATTTCTTTGGGTGATCAGGCCTAATATGGTGAATGGAGGGGAAGAAGCCATTTCCAGAGAGCTTTTAGATGAGACGAAAAACCGGGGACTTGTGATCGATTGGTGCCCGCAAGAGAGGGTCCTTAACCACCCCTCCATCGGAGGATTCTTGATGCATTGCGGGTGGAATTCGACGCTGGAGAGCATCTGCGCTGGTGTTCCGATGATTTGCTGGCCGTTTTTCGCAGAACAGGCTATGAACAGCCTCTACATTTGCACTAAGTGGAAGGTTGGGATGGAGATTGGGAGGAATGTGGGGAGAAGTGAAGTGGAGGGTTTGGTGAAGGAGGTGATGGAGGGAAAGAAAGGGAAGGAAATGAAACAAAATGTGATGGAATGGAAGGAGAAAGCTGAGAGGGCTACACAGCCAGGTGGGACCTCATTCAAGAATTTCAACTTCTTGGTTCAACACCTTGGAGGAAAATCCCTAGGTTTGTAGATACATATTTCAAATGGTTGTAAGCAATGAAATAGATGCATATTTCATGTTTTTTTTAAAAGAAGTATCGTAATATCATATCAAGTACTACTAGAAAATGTTCAGTATTGTCGGCGAAAAAAGGTGGACCATCTCACTTCTCCATAGTCGGGTTACAAGTTCTTACATAACTAGATAATGCATGAGCTAACATATTACTATCTCTAGGAACCCAAAATGGCATGCTGTAGCTATTCTCCTGAAACAAGGCTCTAATCCTCATCACCACCTCCATGCAAACTTGTAAGACCTCATGTTCTTGTCGGACCATGCAAACAATAGCCAAGGAATCCACAATGAAAATTGGATTCGGGGTAGCTATCCTAGACGCCAAAAGAATGACTTCCTCTAGCGCAAGACCTTCTGCATAAGTTGCATCTATAGCTCCTGTTATTCGATTTTATAGACCCTTGACAAATCCGCCAGCTTCATTGAGAACTACCACTCCCAACGTAGCTGATATGCTCTAGATTCCAGCATCGAAAAAGACTTTACAGTCACCTTCCGGCGTTCTAAGAGCTGACCAAAGGTGAAGCGCTTCGGAAGAACGCTCGGGCCAATTATTTGCATCTTGAAATCTTCTCCTGCACCACTGTCGCACATAGAACTACATCCATTCGCTTATCCTCAAAGAGATTCTGGTTTCGTTGGAACCATATTGCATCACAGATCATCTCCGCCACTAAAGATATCAACCATATTTTTTTCCCTTAAAATAAAATAAAGATAATAGTGGTAATTATCATGAGGGTGTTTTATAACCGTGTATTTAATTGGTTCAAAAGATCATAAATTAATATATACAATAATACAAATTCTCATTTGACACATGTCTCTACAAAAACCAAGTACTATAAGAGACCGTTATCGATTGAATTTGTCATTGGTGAGCTTCATCCCCGCCGTCGCGGTTAGATTTTAGGTGGCTGTTGTCGCCAGAGCTCAGTCTTGTCACATGAACTGACTCGAGATTGAGTTTCGATGTGAATTTGTATGAAATAACAATAATGTACCAAAGATTAGGAATGATCAAGGAAATTGACAGAAAGATCAAGCAAAAACAGTAAATGTTCATTTTGTTGGCCCTTGGTCTCCACAAATCCAGGTCACCAAGACTCTCTAATTTATGTAGGACTATAATCTTCATACTTCATAATCATCATATTCTTAAAATTTAAAGTTATAACCGATTCATAAAAGAGTTTTTGAGGAGACCGTTTCTATATAGAGACCGTACTAAATTATAAATAGTGCAATAAAGAAAATCAATGAGGGACCAATTTGCAATTTTTAAAAATTAAAAAAATCACGCGCTACAGTGTTTCCACGCGTGTACAGTGTTTTGCTACAGTATTTGCTACAATGTACTGCAATGTTTCAAGTTAAAATGTTTATGTTTTATGTTTCAAGTTAAAGTGTTCATCTTTCACGTTAAAACGTCCATGTTTTATGTTTTAAGTTAAAATTTTTATGTTTTATGTTTCAAGTTAAAATGTTCATGTTTTATGTTTCAAGTTAAAGTGTTCATGTTTCACGTTAAAACGTCCATGTTTTATATTTTAAGTTAAAATATTTATATTTTATGTTTCAAGTTAAAATGGTCATGTTTTATGTTTCAAGTTAAAATGTTCATGTTTCACGTTAAAACGTCCATATTTTATGTTTTAAGTTAAAATATTTATGTTTTATGTTTCAAGTTAAAATGTTCATGTTTCAAATTAAAATGTTCATGTTCATATTTTAAGTCAAAATATTCATGTTTCAAAAATATTCATGTTTTAAGTTAAACTATTCATGTTTTATGTTTCAAGAAATATTCATGTTTTATGTTTCAAGTTAAAATGTTCATGTTTTAAGTTAAAGTGTTCACAACTCGACACTGTAGCAAATCGGTACTATAGCGACTCGGTATTGTAGCGCGTGGCTTGCATTGTAGCGCGTGATTTTTAAAAAATTTCTGAAATTGCAAATTGGTCACTCGTGTTTTTGACTTATATAACTATTTACAATTTAATCCGATAGACGGTGTCTTCCAAGACTTATCCTTCATAAAATACCAGTCTACCAGCAGATTGATTAATCGTTTTGATCATAAAAATCAATTAGGAGAAGAAAACAAAAAACATTGAATAAAAATTTCAAATCTCGATTGAAGAATTCACACTCATCAAGGAACATAAATCAATAAATAATAATTTAAAACATACGTGTACTATGGTAATCAAATATGATAAATCAAATTAATTATGAAAATTTTAAATTTCAAAAATGGATTTAAAATAAACCATACTCCCTCAGTCCCACCCAAACTAAGACAACTTTGACCATTAATATCTATTAGTTTATATGCTAGATTAGTATCATGTAACATATTGTTGGATTTATAATAACATGTATTTTAAAATAATACATTTTTTAAAAAGAATTTACATATTTAAATAAAGACAACATCGGCTGGAACGGAGAGACTATACATCAAAAACCAACTACTAGGTATATAAATCTAATTACTATGTATTTCGTGACGATAAGATAACATTGAAAAACAATCGTATTGCGTGAAATGCTATAATAATTACTATAAGGTTGTCTATTTTATATTTGAAAGTTTCTTAAGTCATATATATATTTTTTATATTTGAAAGCTTCTTAAGTCATATATATATATACATTTTTTAATTGCTCGTACTATATATTAATTTTGAAATGGAAGAAACCAAAATGGATTTGAGTTTCACAAACAATAATTTACACGAAAAAAACGAGAGCGACAAAGATGATTATGTCGATCTTTTATGAGCATGCAAGTTGTGACAAAGACGAAACTCTACCAGATCTTAATCGGTTAGTCTTAATCCGACTAACGACCTTAGATGCACATTCAATTCAACCATCAAACTTTTCCACAATCAATACAATTGGGTGGATGAATCAGAAAATTTGGCTAATGAGGGTGGAGCAGTATCATATTGACTATTAATAAATTTTGATTTAATTATTAACAGTACAAATATTATTAAAAAGATGGACATCTAAATGAGTAAAAACATATTTTAATATGGTCTTTAATTATGATCATCTAAAAATTATTATTATAGTTAACATTTTTGGAGTCATCTTCCATCCGAGTTCTAGAATTGTATTCGAGTGGTTGCCATCATCCATTTAAAATTGGTGTTCATAAATTAAATTGAACTAAATTAAAATTTAAAATTTCTATTGACGCTAAGCCGGCAAAGTCACTAGATGAAACACAAGGAGACGGAACCATCAGCTCTTGATTTGATTCCATCCTACCCATGTGCCTACCGAATTTAATCCTTCACAATTGCATTTTCAATTTTCATCTTTCAAGATTGATATAATCAACATCGGAAATGGAGTCCTTCCCGCCGCCGGAGACTGAAATTCAACTGCCGCCGCCGCCGCACGTCCTTTGCCTTCCCTTTCCGGCGCAGGGGCACGTCAACCCTTTCCTGAAACTAGCCATACTTCTCCACAGCAGAGGCTTCCACGTCACCTTCGTCAACACCGAGTACAACCACCGCCGCCTGCTCAAATCCAGGGGGCCGCGCTCCCTGGACGGCATTCCCGGATTCCGGTTCGAAACCATCCCGGACGGCGTCTCCGGCGACAGCGACGGCGATGTCACCCAGTCTGTTCCGGCGCTGATAGAATCCATGCCAAAGAATTCCATCGGCCCGCTTGTTGGTCTCATCAAGAGACTGAAGCCTCAGGTGACGTGTATGATCATGGATCATATCATGCCCTTTGGCCTGGAAGCCGCGGACGAGATCGGCGTTCCCGGATTCCTTTTCCGGACGGCCAGCACCGCCAGCTTGATGTGCTTTTTGCACACACCACACCTAGTGGAGAAGGGCATCGTCCCGCTTCCAGGTACGCCTAAATCAGTTTTTACTGAATTGAATTGAACTGATGTGCAGCTAGAATATTTGAGAGAACGAGGCCTCATTGTATATTGATTATAATGCACTGTATAGTTGCGTCTGTTCAATGAAATTCAGTTTAGCAAAGTATATATAGGCTCAGTGTATACTATTACTATTTTCTCTTTGATTCAATTTAGTTCATTTCAGGATAAATTATGCAAAAAAGAACAATGGTTAATCCAATTCACAACTAATGTTGTTGATGTTATCATGCCTGCAGATGTGAGCTGTCTAACGAATGGATACCTAGACAGAACCATCTTAGATTGGATTCCAGGAATGCCAAAGATCCGTCTCAGGGACTTTTCCAGCTTGGTCCACACCGCAGATCCACAAGACTGTATATTAAACTTTGCTCTCATCGAATCAGTCAGGTCTGCTAAAGCAGCAGGATTCATCATAAACACGTTTGAATCCCTTGAGTTCGATGTCCTGAACGCGCTTTCCAGCATGTTTCCGGTATATCCCATCGGCCCTCTTCATTTCTTCATCAACCAGCTTCCTCAGGGAAGCTGTTATGAGTCCATTGCATCGAATCTGTGGAAGGAAGATACAGAATGCATGGAATGGCTGAATGATAAAGAGCAGAGTTCTGTGATTTATGTCAATTTTGGGAGTGTCACTGTTTTGACGCCTCAACAGCTCCTGGAATTCGCTTGGGGTTTGGCGAATAGCAAAAGAAGCTTTCTATGGATAGTCAGGCCGGATCTTGTAGTTGGAGAACGCGCGATTCTGCCACCTGAATTTGTTGAAGAGACGAAAGAAAGAGGTTTGATTGTAGGGTGGTGCCCTCAGGAGAAGGTCCTTAAACACTCTTCCATTGGAGGGTTCTTGTCCCATTGCGGGTGGAATTCGACCCTGGAGAGCATTTCCTGTGGGGTGCCCTTAATCTGCTGGCCATTTTTCGCGGATCAGCCCTTGAATTGTAGGTATGCGTGTTCGGAATGGGGAGTTGGAATGCAGATTGACCACAATGTGAGTAGAAAGGAAGTGCAAAGCCTTGTGATGGAATTGATGGAAGGTGAAAAAGGTAAAGAGATGAAGAGAAAAGCTTTGGAGTGGAAACTGAAGGCTGAGGAGGCTACAAGGCCTGGTGTTGGTTCATCATTCTTAAACCTTGAGAAATTGATCAAAGAGGCTCAGATATCAAAAACCTGAAACGTCTTTACTATATGTTTTCCTTGCTACGGCTACATGAATCATATCTATCATATTGTATTCTTTATAGATTCAATAAGAAAAACTATTTAAGGTCTTTATTTCACATCATAAAGACTTGTAGAACTATATTGAAAGTCCCTGTCTACTGTGATCTATACTATATCGTGTCAACTTTTAATTTAAAACACTAAATTAAAACTAAGTGCGGAATATAAAGAAGACACGATGTGATCACCCAACTCAGTGCAAAACACCTACGTATGGGGGGCCGTAGCCCGGTGTAAAGATCATTCACTAGATAGTAACAAATAAGTCGGGTCTATTACAATCTAATGGCATTCCTGCTAGTCTATCACACTACTAGTTTGCTCTCTAGTAGTTGCTTCTATGATTACCTTCTTTTCCACGAAGGCGGCGGCAAGATCTCTTTCCCCCGAGCTTATACACACGTCCCAAGTGTTTGTGGTTGTAGAAAACATTGGACTGTGTTGCTTCCTTGCTCGAACAATATAAACTCTGAATTACAGAATTTTGCTGTGAAGATCGGTGGTCGAGCACACAACTGATGTCCTTCTTTTATAGCAAAATGCCGTGGAAAAACTTCTTTTTTCACGGCTCTTGAGTCCTTCTTTCAATAAAGTTCTATTCTAAATCTAAAACCTTGAAGAAAAGGAATCCATGGTTGTCTCAACTTCTTGTTAATGGAAAACTCAGCTCCACAAATATTCCCATTAGGACTGTAGTTTCCATAGAAAAACAGCACGCAATATTTGCTTCTATCTTTCAAAACCTGCGGTGGAACATGGAAAATATTTTATCTTTTTCTGCCAGACTAGTCATGTTGCAACATGACCTTCAACAAAGCAGCCAACAAAAACTGGACCTTACATATATGAATCATATCTCGCTAGCATGTTATGTTGAGAGACATTATTGGACCTGCTTAGGAATTTAATCAAAGATGTTAAATTGCATTTCAAGAAATTGTTGAGATGGAACAAATAATAATCAATGTCTAAAACCAATGCTTAAGAATTGAACTTAAAAGCTAATTCATAACATCATTTGTTTAACTAATTTGTCCAAATTGGAGCATGAAGAGCCATTTACAGAGCTAGTGGCTTCAATTGCCTTGTTCTTCCATTCCATAGCCTTACTCTTCATCTTCTTCCCCATTTCTCCACCAATCAATTCCTTAACCAGCTTTGCCACTTCAACCCTATCCACATTACTGTCAATCTCCAAACCAACGCCCCATTCGGCGCAAGCAAACCGACAATTGATCTGCTGATCAGCGAAAAATGGCCAGCAGATCATTGGCACGCCACTCGCCACGCTCTCAAGCACCGAGTTCCACCCGCAGTGAGTCAGGAAAGCCCCTATAGCAGGATGGTTAAGCACCTTCTCTTGAGGGCACCATTTCACAATCAGGCCTCTCTCTTTAGTCTCCTCAAGAAAATCGTCTGTCAAATACTCTGCTTCAGATTCCGATCCCTTAACCGAATCAGACCGAATAATCCATAGAAAGTCCCTCTCGCTGTCAGCCAGCCCCCGAGCGAACTCCACGAGCTGGCGCGGTGTCATGACCGCAATGCTGCCGAAGTTGACGTACACGACGGAGTTTGGGGCTCGCGAGTTCAGCCATTCGAGGCTTTCCAGGTCTTCTTTCCAGAGGCTGCCCCCGATGGACCGGAGAATGTCGTTCTGGGGAAGCTGGTTGATGAGGAGGTGGAGAGGGCCGATGGTGTGGATCGGAGGGCAGATTGGGGATAATGTGGTTAGGATTTGGTGTTCTAGGTCATCGAAAGTGTTGAAGATCATTGCTGAGGTTTTTCTGGCATGCTTGGCCTTTTCGATTATGAAGTTGAGCATGAATTCATCGCCTGGTGTGGCTGTTCTTATGTAGCTTGGCAGGTCTCTCAGACGCACCTTTTTCAGTGATGGGATCCAATCTAGTGTAAAGTCTAGTTCACCATTTGAATCTTCTGTAAAAAAAACAATTAAATTAATGAAACCTACAATCTCACTTAGTTTACACCAAAATACTGGGTGTGACACTTAGTCAATGTTATCCTAACATTTTTATTTTTTCTAAATATAACTAAATTGAATTGAATTAAAATAAATTGATGTTTTGAAAATAGAATTAGTATGACTAAATTAACCTGAATTTCACTAAATTATTTTTCACTGAAATGTGATAAGTTCAAGATAACAGGATAAACTAGATTAATGAGTTTAACCTTGTAGCAATATTTTCCTCTAAACTTTTTTTGTTATTAAATTGAAATAAAAATGATAATACAAAAATATCTTAGAATTTTTAAATTGGCCTACAACATGATTGAGTTTAAGATTTTAACGGTTGTGCTTGTGCACATAAACTAGAGACTAGAGTCAACGTGATAGCCTTTTATTTAGTCAAACTTAGTTAACAAACTTTTTCCATGCTTAAAATTAAGCCTTAACTTAGTTAAGAAAGGTTTTTACAAACTTTTAAATTGGCCTACGTTAAGAAAGGTTTTTACCTTTCGCAGGTATGATTCCTTTCTCCATTAGTTCCGGCAGGTTTCTGTTGGCCAAGTAGCTGACGGCGCTTGTTGTCCGGAAAGCGAAGCTCGGAATTCCGACCTCCTTGGCAGCGTCGATCCCGATGCACATGAGGGCATCACAAACCACGCAGCTCACCGGCGGCATCCCGCGGCCGTTAAGCTCCCGGATAAGCCCAAGCAACGGAGCCAAACAATTCTCATCAATGGACTCGCACAGGGTAGGGACGTCCTGAAGGGCGCCACCATCCTCCGCCGCAGGCGGCGGCGGGAGGCCGTCCGGGATAGTCCGGAGCTCGAAACCGGGGAACGCGTCAATGGAGTCCAGGCCTCTGGATTTGAGCAGGCGGCGGTGGCTGTACTCGGTGTTGACGAAGGTTATGTTGAAGCCGCGGCTGTGGAGAAGAACGGCGAGACGGAGCATCGGGTTGATGTGGCCCTGAGCCGGAAATGGAAGACACAGAGCATGCGGCTTGCTTTCGACATTTTTAACGTTCTGATGATCAGCTATGGTTTCTCTGCCTGAATTCATGTTTTCTGAGGTTGTTTTAAGGATGAATTGTGTTTATATAGGCACAAGTTTCATTCTGTGACCATCGTCATCACCCATGACTCATTATTTTGGAAAGAAGGTGAGCAATAATTAAACTGTGGTTGTCCGCCTCCGGAGCAGCTCGTGCCTCGTGGTTCATGACTCATGAGCAGTACAAAAATACACCAACAACTTAATGAGTAGTAAGTGAGTAAATAGCATCGGTAAAATGGTTAAATAGTTTAAAGGCCAAAGATTCAAATCCCAACACTTGTAATGTCGTCATTTACCTTCACGTGACGAGGCATGCAAGTGAAGGAGTTGCCTTTTGCTTGATTTTTTAAATTTCTTTCTTAATGGAATTTTTGACAAATACGAAATTTCACTCGGTGTAATTATGCAAGCTCATTAAGAAGTTTACAAGTTTTGGAAAACATGAACTTACTTTTTCAAAAAAATAATAATTTATTTTCATCTACTATAAGGCATTCACTAAGAAACATATAGATTTGTAGAGTATATGATTTGGTGAATATCAACTATCTTTAACAACTATTCATATATGAATGAATCAGCCATTCTCTCCATTCTTTTAAGTTCAACCCACTATTTTTATATATATAACTTTACTTTGGCCCCGTTTGGTGACGAGAGTTTTGAAGAGCGTTTAGCTTTTTGGGTTAAATATGGATAGTTGACTGGTCAAACAACTCTCTCTAGTGTTTGGTGAGGAGAGTTTTCTAATTAGCTTTTTTGGTGAAACCTCTAATTTCTGAAACGCTAGAAAGAGCAGCGTTTGTAAAAAGTTACTCAAAGAAATATTACAAAATATCTTTTATATCCTTATCCTCACAAATTTCCTTTTCAAATTCATTAAAACTAATTAGAAAACCTTTTATATACGTAAATAATAACCTTTTAGTAAACTTAAAAAATAAATAACCTTTTATGTACGCATCATATTTGCGTACGTACATTTAAGGTTTTTTACATTATTTTCATTATTTTTGAAGTATATTACACATATTTTAAATATATGAAAAATAAAAATTTCAAGTATTTTAATTCAAAAAAGTTTTTTTAAAATAGATGTAGATATATTAATAAAGAATAATAATTCAAATAATAAACATCATATAGTCATAACAATTTTCGATAAACAAGTAACACACTACAAAAAATAAATAATAATAAATTGTACTAGTGTCTATTTCAGTCATTTAACGTAATGAAACAGTTATCAGCTAATTGTTATTTGCCAAACACTCATATACAAACCGCTAGTCAAACCGCTAGTCAAAACAGCTAATAGAATCCGCTAACAGCTAACAGCTAATAAAATCAGCTAACAGCTAATAGCCAAACGCTGATAGCCAAACGAGGCCAAAGGTATACACAAAAACATAGAGTATACCAAACTTAAAAAGCAGAGTACATTTTGTATCACAAAAAAAGAAGCACAATGTAGGAAACAAATCCAAGTTCTTCTCTCTTTGAGAAGACCAATTGCATCATTGCATACGCCAGCATCCTTGTCTGTCCAATTTTTCTACTATACCAATAGTTATCAATTTATTCAAATTTTGTTATATAATTCTATAATTTTAGAGTTCAAACTTAGGCATGGTTCATAATTCGGTTCAACTTATTTCAGTTTAATACAATTTAGTGAAAATACAATTTATTGAAACTCAGTTTATATTTATTTATATAGTAATTTTCATTTTAGAAATAATAAGGCTAGAAAGACATGGTTTGAATACAAAACAATTCTACTCCCTTCGTCCTACCTGAAATGTGAAAAGTCAAACTGATACAACTTTAATTGCTAATATTTTTATTTAAGTGTGTAAACTATAAAATAGAATATTTTTTCATACTTTCATGTATAATTAATTCTAAATAATCATAAGATCCAATTTCATCAACCCTGATTTGGATCCTACTTAAAAAAGACAATCTAATAAACAATTGAAATTCTATAAACATTGACGGTATCTATCAATAATCAATGGACACAGCTGAATCATTTCCCATTGAAAAGGTGGGCACTCCAACGTTGCCAACCACAACTTGCTCAAATTCGCCAAACCATTGCTTTCCAATAACAACAGATTTCAATTTCTTCGAAGGAAAAAAAACATGAATTCCTGTATTTATGATCGTGATCACGATCATGGCATGAACCGGAAAATGAAGCCTCATGCAGCATGCCTTCCGTTTCCGGCGCAGGGCCATATTAACCCAATGCTCAAACTCGCCATTCTTCTCCACTCCAAAGGTTTTCAGATCACGTTCATAAACACAGAGTATAACCACCGCCGGCTGCTCAAATCCAGAGGCGGCAACCCGGAATCTCTGAACGGCATTCCGGGCTTCGAATTCCGCACCATTCCCGACGGCCTTCCGCCGCCGGAGACGGACGGCGCCACCCAAGACATCCCGTCGCTGTGCGAGTCTACGTCCAAGAACTGCCTTGCCCCGCTCGTCGCACTTCTCCGGCAGCTCCCGGTGAGCTGTGTGGTTTGCGACTCTTCTATGTCGTTCGGGATCGACGCCGCCCGGGAAGTTGGGATTCCGAGCTTCAGCTTCCGGACGACGAACGCCGTGAACTACCTCGCTTATCGGAGTTTGCCGGAGTTGATGGAAAAAGGAATCATTCCCATCAGAGGTGACGCCTAATCTCTTATTCGTTTTTTGTCTCACTCTCACTCATTAACTTTGTAAGATGATGACATAATTTAAAAACTTGATCACGTGCTTAACGTACGGTAATAACATTATAATTTTTATAAATCAAAAAGGTCTCAAAACTAAGTTTGATTAGTCTAAATAAGGTCATTTCTCCCGAGAATATATACTTTGTAAGGAAATGAACTTAGCTAAATCGAAGTGAAAATTAATGTGTTGAAAAAAATAAATCAGCAAAACCAATTTATCTTGATTTTCATCGAAATATATTTTTACTGAACTGAATTAAACGGAATTGAACTTGACTAAACTAAATTGATCTAAAAATAAGCTAAAAAATTAGTAGGGCATAAGTAACCTGAATAGTAGCTAGTATGTTTTGTTCAAAAATTTGAACTCAAATATTTTAGAACACCTCTATTTTGTAATTGAAATTTATATCATTTCATGTTTTGGATTTAGATTCAAGTCTCTTAACAAATAGCTACTTGGAGACTAAATTGAAAGGGATGCCTTCATTGGAAAACGTTCGCCTCAGAGACTTACCAACCATGATAAAAAATACTAATCCAAAGGATGAATTCATGCTAAACTTCATAGCTGAACAAGCCAAGCATTCATCAAAAGCCTCAGCCCTGATTTTCAACACTTTTGATGCCCTAGAACATGAAACCCTAGCCACATTGTCCCCAATCTGCCCTCCGATCCACGCGATCGGCCCTCTTCACCTCCTCATCAACCAGCTTCCTCAGAGCAACACTCTCAGGTCCATTGGAGGGAGCCTGTGGAAGGAAGACTTCGAAAGCGTGGAATGGCTAAACTCGAGATCTCCCAACTCCGTCGTGTATGTTAACATTGGGAGCATCGCGGTTTTCACACCGAAGCAGCTGGTGGAGCTAGCATGGGGACTGGCTGACAGTGGAAGGGACTTTCTCTGGATCATTAGGCCTGATGCAGTTAAGGGATCAGAATCTGAAGCAGAGTATTTGACAGGGGATTTTCTTGAAGAGACTAAAGAGAGAGGCCTGATTGTGAAATGGTGCCCTCAGGAGAAGGTGCTTAACCACCCCTCTGTTGGGGCTTTCTTGACTCACTGCGGCTGGAATTCGATGATTGAGAGCGTAGCGAGTGGCGTGCCGATGATTTGCTGGCCGTTTTTCGCTGATCAGCACATCAATTGTCGGTTTGCATGCGCCGAATGGGGCGTTGGCTCGGAGATTGAGAACAATTTGAACAAGGCTGAGGTGGCAGAGATGGTTCAAGAACTGATTGGTGGAGAAAAGGGCAAGAAGATGAAGAGTAAAGCCATGGAATGGAGGGAAAAGGCAATAGAAGCCACTTCTCCTGAAAAAAATGGCTCATCATGCTCCAGTTTAGACAGATTAGTAAGACAAATGATGTTATGATATGAATTCATTCAAGAAGTTTATTTTGTAATGCAATGTAAAAACATTGATGATAAATTGTTCCTGCATAGCGAGATATGATTCATATAGCCGAAGCAAGATCAGTACACAGCTTGTCCAAGCTTTTCCAGGAAGACCCATCAGGTTTCGCAGCAGCCTCGGCTTTTCCCTTCCACTCCATGGCATTCTTCCTCATCTTCTCCCCATTCTCGGTCTCCATAATCTCCCTCACAAGCACCTCCACCTTATCCCGCTTAACGTCGCGAATCTCCGTCCCGATCCCCCATTCGACTCGACAGTACCGGCAATTCGTCGGCTGCTCGGCGTAGAAAGGCCAGGAAATCATAGGCACCCCGCCACAGATGCTCTCGAAAGTCGAGTTCCATCCGCTGTGAGTCAAGAACCCTCCAATGGCAGGATGGTTCAGAACCTGCTCCTGATTGCACCACCCCAGTAGCATCCCTCTTTCCTTCGTCTCCGCCACAAACTCCGGCGAAAGGTTCATCGCCGATTCGCCGGAAACCAAATCAGGCCGGATTATCCACAGAAACGGCTTCTTGCTGTTCGCGAGTCCCCAGGCAAACTCCGTCAGCTGATCGGCGGTCATAACCGCGATGCTCCCGAAGTTGACATACAAGACTGAGTTTTCGTCTTTCGCGTTGAGCCATTCGATGCAGCCTGGATCTTCTTTCCAGAGGCTCGAGCTGAGCGATCTGAGCCGCTCATCCTCGATGTTCGTGTTTTCGAGGATGAGCGGAAGCGGACCGATGCAGTAAGCCGGAGGATAGATTGCAGAAAGTGCGTTGAGGGAATCATTCTCCAGTTCTTCAAGTGTGTTTATTATCAGTGCCTTGGATTCTGACATTTTTTCGACTTCATTCATCAGGAAGTTGAACAGAGTGTCATCTGATGATGATCTTATGAAACTCGGGAGATCTCGCAGTGTTATGTCGTCCTTCATCCCTGGAATCCAGTCGATTTTCGTGTCCAGATACTCATTTGTTATTTCCCTCTGTTCTGTGAGTCAAAATTACAATAACATAACATATGAATCCCGGGTTAAAATTTAAAAGTATATATACTTAAATTTAAAAATGCATGATTAAGTAATTTATCATTGTCAATCTGGCTACAACAATATATATTATGTGGAGCCAAGATTGTCAGTCACATGAATCATGATCCATCATTTTATTTGGACCAAATCATGTTGTAGTTATTCTTTTATTTGGATCAAAAGACTTAGATAACTTGTATAATTAATAATTGTTGTGATATAACTACAAGTGTGTGAGAAGTGTTAACACTATAGAGGGAATGTTTATTTAGTATTCACTTTCATAAAAAAACTACATTGTGGTATTTAATTATTTTTTTAAAAAAAATTCATTGTGTTACCTTGACCTGTAGTATTTGGTTAATTAAAGGTGAGTAAATGACAAATCATCAATTGTTGTGACAATTTTTATAGTAATATAAAATAGATTTTAATACTATTTAGCATAATATATTTACATAAAAGAATGATAATTTCATAGTGCATTAATGACGTTGTAGCATTATCTAAAATTTTATCAAATAATAATTTCATGTAAAATAACATTAAACATTAAAACTTATTAAAATTAATTTTCCCATTATGAAAAGTGAGTATTCGTACCATTGAGAGAAAAATATCCCTTCTCAAGCAGACGTCGAGACTGAGCGTATCCCAAAAGGCCGCACGCGCTGGCGGTCCAGAACATCATCTCAGGGATGCCGAACTCCTTAGCCGCCTCGAGAGTGAAGCTCATCAGCGCGCCGGAAACTATGCAACTCACCGGAGGAATTCCGGTCGACTGATCATCAGACGCATCCTTCAGCTTCTCGAGAAGGCGGCGAAACGGCGGCAAGCAGTTCTCGGTGGTGGAAACGCACAGCGAAGGCACGTCCTGCGAGGCGTTCGCTTCCGACGGCGGCAGGCCGTCGGGGATGGTTTCGAATTTGAAATCCGGCAATGCATCCAACTGATCTGCAGATTCTCCCCTGGATTTCAACAGACGTTTCTGGTTGTACTCCGTGTTGACGAAAGTTACGTAAAAGCCCCTGTGGTGAAGGATCTTGGCTAGCTTGAGCATAGGGTTTATGTGCCCTTGAAGGGGAAATGGTATGCAGACAGCGTGAGGCTTCTTGGTGTTTTCTACCGTACCCATTTTTGGAGGAGTTTGAAGAGATCTGTTTAATTTGTTCATTCTGATCAGCACAAGGTTATATATATATATATATATATTGATTCAACAACGACGATTATCGTATAAATTTAATGTGACTTGAAGATCTTGGTAATATGCAGTTAGGTGTATCCATGAAATTTAATAATGGTCAAATTATAAACAAACCGGCCAATTTGAATTTATTATCTTATCAGTTGGATTTTGACTCTTATTTTTGTCAACCAAGTCGAGAAAATGTTTGACAATCATCTTTATGATTGATTGAAAAGTCAACCTTTACCAAACATATAATTTTTTTAAAAAAATTCAAAGTTAAACATTATGTTTTTTAAAGTTAAATTTTGTGTTCCCTATATTTCAGCTTAATCTGCACCGGCCATTGTTTATTTAGTTAAGATGATTATTTTCGACATTTAAATTAAACTAATATTAGTAATCAAATATGGTCATACTAGATTTTGTTGGATTTGTTGTAACAAATATTTTCATAATATCAAAACTTCATCATACATGATTATACATATAAGGATATTGATGATTACAAAATTTTGGTCAATCAGAAAAAATTAATTTGTGCAGGTTAATCTCACCTCAAGCTGCACAGTTGACTTTTCAGAGTCAACTTTAGAAAAGTTTGACTGTAATTTTAGGCCAATTTATAAATAATTAAACTATTATATGAGATATCATTAGATTCATTATAACATCTATTTTTCAAAAAGTAAATTTTATTGAATTATGTATTGTATGATAGAAATAGCCTGAATATTATTGAATTCTTTTTTATTTGATCTGAACTAAACTGAATTGATTTGAATTTTTATTTAAATGATGGAGATTCACATGGTAGAGTTTTTATCCCATGTATTCAGCTTGATATTTTTCATTTTTCAAGTAACATTAAAAACCAAAAATGATTAAACAATTCATGCTACTCTGGCTTTTCACGGCTTACAAAATAAATGTCAATCCAATCCAGGTGTACCAAAACACAAAAAATTCAGGTGTGTTTTTCTCAAAATTAAATAATAATGAAACTCACAAATCTACTATATATCTCAAAATTTTGAGTCATCAAAAAGAAGTAGAATAGCCCAAGAATTCTCCCTTGGTCACCAAGGGTATTTTCGGTTTTTCCTGCACCTTGGTCCCTGAAACGACGTCGTTCAGAAGCTTGTGTCTCCACCGCCCTCTTTCTTTCTTCCTGCCCGTGCCCCTACCCTGAACAGAAGCTTTCCTGCCCAAGCTTACAAGTCGTGAGAAATCCAAATTTCGTCGTCTTCAGGGCCAAATCGGAGATTTTCTTGGTGATTGGTCTTGATTGTAGGCCGTTGGTTCGCTGGTCGGTGGAGTGGCCAGATCGGAACCGTTGTTTTGCTGATCGGATATCGGTTCTTTCATTGCTGGATGTCGTTCGTTTTTTCTGGATTAATTACGAGGGCCGTCGATTATTGGTCTAGCTTGGCCGCCGTTGATTTTCGTGCTTGCTTGGACACCGTCGATGCTTGGTCTGATCCGGATGCCGTCGAATCATAGGTCGGTGGGGTGGGCAAATTTAATCCGTTGGATTTCTGGGCAAAATCTATATATACTGGTATATATGGACATTCTTCATCCTGATTCTGAACTCAACTCAACTCCGAAGGTATGTTATTTGTTCTTAAATATTCTCTTAGCAGTATTTTTCACATTATCTTGTTTTGAACAGTTTGGTTTTAATGTCATGTTTTTCCTTCCATTATTGGTTTTGTTTAGCTGTTGTTAAGAATTGAGGCTTTAATGTTGTTGGTTTTGGCCATTTTAGAGTGCCATAGATGCAGACTAAAAGTAAAGTTTACTTGCGCTATAAAACAAAACGAAACTAATTTTACGTTTTTTATTTCCTCCAAGATTAATCTTGCTTTTTGTGAACTGAAGTTTAGATTTGAACCGGTAAAATGTGCTAAAGACCAGAAAGGATCTATTTTTATGCTTTTCCTTATTCAGGATCCTGGTTTTTATGTGGTTTTTGTACATGGTCTGTACAGATAAGCAAAAGAGCTCAAATGATGTTGTCGAATTCAGCTGCAAGATTGTCTTTCGGTGGAAATTCTGATAAAATGGAGGAAATGTCGAATTCCAGTGGATCGATATTGTACCAAATTTCAGAGCTTGATCAGCAAAGTGAAGCTCCGTGGAATGAAGACTGTTATAGTAGATCAAATTCTGATGCTTCAATGTTCTCAGGAGCTACAGATGATACCAGCAGTTTTGCTTCGGAGAGTCCTTCTCCTTCGCATTGGCTCGGATACGGGATGCAATCTCCCCATATTCTTACTAGGTAAAAGATGAAAATAGTTGCCGGTTTGTTTGTGTTAATTAAGATTTGAACCTCGATGATTTTGATGTTTTATGCTGTTGTTGTTGTTGTTGTTGTTGTTGTTGTTATTCATAGAGGAGGCGTTGATGAAAGAGCGATTCGCAGTGCTTATGTTAGGAGGAGATTTGAGTGGAAGTGGAAATGGAGAATGTCCAGCAAAAGCAGTATCAAATGCCATAACAAGTCTCTACAGTATGTTTTCAATAAACATTCCAGAAAATTTCAGTTCATTTATGTCAACTTCAGTTTCTTGATCTTGGATTGATATTTTAAATTTTTATAAAAAAAAACTTGTTTATTGCAGGTTCAACTTTGGGCACATATGATAAGTTAGAGCCTTTGTATCTTGACCATAAATCCAACTGGATGAGGGAAATGAATTTCCTTACAGCCCCTTGTGATCACATCACAGAACTCGTGCCTGGAAAACAGAAACAAGAAGATGGCACATTCATGGGTTTTTTTTTTTAAACACTAATTTAGCCTCTCCTAATGGCCTTCTATTGTGAGACAAGATGATGAATGATGTTTTTTCAGGTGGTGAAATCTGTGCCAAGACCAGACATGGCCTCCATTTCTGAACTCAGACTACTTGATTATGCTCTCCTGGTAAACACAACTAATATCTGTTATCCGCTTAGCTGAATTTCTTTCAATTCAGCAAAAAATAAGCATCTCAATGTCTGCATTTTTTGGTCAATTATTAAAAAAAAAGTTATAAACCAAGGTGCTGTTTAATTTTACTTCTTGGTTACATGTTTGCTTAGTTGGAAGTCTTTAGTTATCAATGGTTTCTTCAAAGCCATTAATGGGGACAGAAAAAGAATAATAGTAATCCATGTGAGCATTATGAATTCCCTCATTTTCTTGCTGCTTTCAAGCCATCTGACAACAAACATTTGGTAATGCTCTGAATTCATATTCCCCGTGCTTAGATTTCATTCAAAAGTATCCAAAATGACTACTAATTATTTGTGCCATTTCTTTTGTTCTCTTGCACCTTGGAAGAGTTATTGTCTATGTCTCAAATGGTTGATGGCTTTTAATTTTAGTTAAAGTTGCTTTTTCTACATATCCCAGTAGGCTACTCTTAGTAAGAATGGTAACATACCATGGGTATTCAGAAAATAGTCCCTGGCTTAAGACTATTAAATAATATTGATGCCTTCCAGGCATATGTGAGATCCATTTTCTTCTCAAACTCACTTAGTTAAAGTTGCTTTTCCACTCTTGTTTGTCAAGTTTAATTTTTCCTGCCTGCAATTTTACATGATCAAAATGTTCATCTAATGCAGATTACTTCATGGATTATTTGTTTTCATGCAGTGATATTTCATGTGGTTTAATGTATTTGATGATAAAAATATGCGGGAAATTGAGATTTAATGTCACTTACCGAAATGAAACTGCTAAGATAAAAGTGACCACATGCACAATATTGATGAATGCACAAGTGTATGTTGCAGATGTGTATTTAAGTCCAACGATGAAGAAGTACTGCACGCAACACCCAGGTACATTATTGGGTAATATTACTCACTCAGCTAAAACCCAGGTAAATTATTGGGTGTAAATATGAAAATTTGATTTTGTTGGGTGTAATCCAGAATGGATGCGAAACAGCTATTTTTCTCCTTCCAGGTTACAGGCTCAAGAGGACGTAGTTAATATCATCTGCGGTGCTAAAACCCAGGTACATTATTGGGTGTAAATATGAAAATCTGATTTTGTTGGGCTGGATGAAATTAGGGGTTTGGAAATTGAATAATTTTTTGGGGGTTTTGTGTAGTCCAATCCTAAGAACACGGTGGGTGTGCTGACGATGGCAGGCATAGGGGTTCGCGTGTTGGTCACTCCAACAAGCAATCTCGGACATAACTGAAGGTTAGTAATTAGGACTCTTTCTGCTATTTAAAGCTGATCTTTTTGAACGATTCTAAGATTTAAAGTCATTGATAACAACAGTTTTAGGAATATCTTAGACTTGGTTTGATCGTGGGGTGATGTAATTCTTAGTAGTTTATACTGTGAAGTGGTTTTCTTAGAATTTGATGATGTTTGGACTGTGGGGTAATAGAGTGTCAATTTTTGTGTGAGCTGACTGCTTCTGTCTTATGTTATGATGGTGATTGCTTCTTGGACATCCTTTTACTTTGAGTAGAGTGATTTCATTTTATTTATCGAAGTGATTTTTACTTATTATTTTAGCAGTTCTTGGACAAACGTGAGATGTTAGAACAAGTTCAATCTTGGGATGTCTTCAATTTGTTGAAATTTTACAGTTTTTGAATTGCCATTGTCAGTAAAGTAAACATGTGAATTTTCATGAGTCTGGATTTGATGTGTTGCTTCCTTCAGATTAAGTTTTATACTCCAAGTTTTAATAACTAATCAAGTTTAATAATCCAAATGGAACAAGTAATCATGAGTCTGAAATGACAAAATTGGTAACAAGCTTCTAGCATATATTAGTGCTTGTCCTTTAACATTGTACTCTCAATCTATCAGTATGTAGCTAAAATCCAAGTTGCATCTCTTAGGAAAAGGTTATTGTTTTTATATTATGAACCATTTTCAGGGGAGAAGATAACCAATTGAGGTGGATTCTGTTCTCTTAGCTCATGATCCACCCAAGCTGTTTCTTTTGGAGTCCCTGATGAAAAATATGGAGAAGAGGTAGAAATATTGACTATTGCTTTTTTCATGCTTTCATTTTTCATTGCATACTTTTTCTGATGGTTATTTTGTGGTTTCAGATTGATTGTGAAGTTATCCCCAATGAAGGGAACGAGTCTAATGTGTTGACATACTGCAAGAAGAATCTTGCTGCCTTCAACCGTTCTATCCAAACTTTTTAATTTTTATAATTAAAATTTTGAAGTTTTCATAATTTCATAGTTTGGGGTATTTTAATTTCAATTTTTGTAGTATAAATGGAAAAATATTGGGATGAATTGTATTTGTACGTATGCAGAACAGTACTCTGAAAAATATTGTATTTTTACGCACGCACGTAAGATGAAAATATTGTGAAGAATGAAATTGTATTTACGTTTGGATTAGGATTAGTTTTGAACTATTTGATAAAAAAAAAAATTGCAAGTAATAAAAATAGAAAGAATAATTTCTTTAAATTACTTTTTTGTAAATGTTGCTCATTCTAGCGTATCAGAAATGAAAAACTTAAATTTAATATTAGAAATAAGCTCTTCACTAAAAGTTATATTGCCCTTTATTTTATTGTCGATATGAAAAACTTAAATTTAACATTTGAATTTAATTATATTTATTAAAAACTTAAGGGTTCAAAAATTAAGGTGCAAATACCAACACCGTGCAGAGCACGGTGTAAATCGCCTAGTTTCAGTAATAGTCAAATGGTAGTGCAACAAACCTTTAAGAGGGGTGTATCCCCTATTATACAAGCCACAGGCGCTGGTGGTCCAGAAGAGCACTTCCGGCGGCCTCCAGCGTGAAGGACATGACGCCATCAGACACTATGCAAGAAACCGGAGGGAGTTTCCGAGCTTCGAGAAGGGGGCTTAGCAGGTCCTCGAGGTGGACTCACAGAGAGACGGGATATCTTGCGTCGAGTCGGCGTCCGAGTGAGTCCGGGATGGCCTGGAATGTGAAACCAGGGAGACCTTCTCTTCTTTATATGATCATATTATATTGCGTAAGATATTCAATACAACACATTTTTATATCTATTTTATTCAATACAACACATATTATATTGCGTAAGATATTCAATACGACACATATTTTTATATACACAGATTTAAAACAATGTCATTAGCAAATTGCTTAGTGATCAGTAGTTTGGCCCCTGCAACAATCCTTCTAATGACTTCCCCTGCCGGCAAGATTTCCTTTATCAGTCCGACGCCCTCCCCGGCATACATGGCCATGCTATCAACATCCCCTGTGGCATGAGAATTCGGAACAGGCCCTGCGAACCTACGGATCTCCTTTTCCTGCGAAAAGAAGGTGCCGAATTTAAGTACACTACTAAACTAAGAGCATGAAATGTTATATGACTACATTCACCTTTCCATGAATGGTTGAATTTCCGATGATAGGCTGATTCGACTCATTTTCATGATCGGGAAGATCTCGCCACTCCATGAAGAAGGGCGTTTTCAGGGCACGCTGAGGGGCGTCGGGCCACCTTGCACGACCGAATATATTGGTGTACTCTGTCTCATCCAGTTCAACCAGCCTTTCCTTGTATGTTGGATGAGCATTGCTTTCCTCTGTTGCTACAAACCTAGTCATTTTAATGCCAATTAATCATCATGTAATGGTCCCTATAACACATTTTGCCCGAATTGAACTTCCAAACCATTTACACATGTTATCAAATTAATGGACCAGTTGGCAACAAACACATATATCTTTCTATCATAGCTACACCTAATAGCATCATCATTCATACATTCCATTTCATTTGTAGCTCCATAACACATGATTTATTAAGGTTAAAGCTACACCAGAACACTCCTTTTCTTCAGTTCAGTTTATGCAGATTGTAATGAAAACTGTAAACAGGATTAACATAAAGGATGTTAAGAAGATACCGAGTGCCAAGCGCAACTCCCTGAGCTCCGAGGGCCAGAGAAGCCACATAACCACGCTCATCCACGATTCCTCCAGCTGCGATTATTGGAATGTCACAATCTCGGACTAGTTCAACAACTCTAGGCACCAAAGAAATCAATGCCTCCTACAAAACATAGGACAAATACAATGAATAAAAAAATACAGAAGCCAAGTTTAAGAATGAGAGTCACATAGATATGTACACATGTATACCTGTCCAATAACATGGCCTCCGGCTTCTCTTCCCTGGACAATTATAGCATCGACTCCCACATTAACGGCTTTCTTTGCTTCTTCAAAGCTCCCAACCTTTTTCAACATTCGGGTAAATCACAAATGTTAGTACATATGGCAATGCAAGAACTCAAAAGCAATGATTTGAAGTGTGTAAAAGAGACTTACTTGAGGTACAACCTTGGCCCCTGCTTGGTGAGCTTCTTGCACTAATTCCTTAGGACACTCCCCCCAGTAGAGCTGCAAGAATGCAACTTTTTCGTCGAGAATCGCCCTAACGTTCTCCTTGTAGGGGAATGCAAGAACAACACCAACCCCAAATGGTTTATCAGTCAATGCCCTGGTCTTCCTAATAAGTGCCCTTAAGTGTTCTGGATCTTCCTGGTACACACTTAGAAGTTAGGACATATTTTGTCTGATTTATACTGAGCTTAAATCAAATGCAGCAAGAACTAGTGATAGTAGGACTAAACTGAACTAATTTTTATAAAAAAAACAAAATTTACTGAAATGAAGTGCAAAATGATTAGAAATGACACCTGTTCTTAGACTTGTCCCTTCATTTTTCTACAAATTTCCAGCGAAGTGCCCATATTTCTGAGCTTTTGGTAGATCAAACAATAAGAATTTAACATGGTTATGCATTACCTTAACTAATGTATATTTTGAGAAAACTACGTATTCATATATTTTGCTGGTAACCAATAAAGCATTTAACTCTGAAACGCCGCGAAAAATGATTGTGTAAAGCTGAAAGGGAAATGATGTGTGCACATACCCAATCGGGGGCTCTGAGGAAACCAAGACCGCCGGCATTGGCGACGGCGGCGACAAGTTCCGGGCCGGAAATATCTGGTCCCAGCGGTGCCTGAACGATTCCGTACTCAAACCCCAGAATCCCTCGCCAGCCCATTTGTTTTCTGTGTGTGCAGAAAACTAAGCACGCAAATTGATCAATTTATATGGGAATTGTACTTTTGGACTCAAAAACGTAAGCCGCTACGATCTCATGAGAGTCAGGACAAAAGATTGTTTTTGATAATATATTTTACTTTCGTTGGATCACACTCTTTGTTTTTTCTGCTCGATTTTGACAAGTAAACCCAGAATAGAGAGATGCGCAGAAGCAAAAGCCAATTTGATGTGCTGCTAACTATCGACCAATATCTCCTCCATTCCACTAATTAATATTAGAGAAAAGTGCTCATATAACCCTCAGTTTTGGGTTAAGTGCACATATAACCACGAGTTTTTGAAAAGTGCAATTATAACCCTCATTATAATTCCGGTGATTTTCAGGCATTTAAAATCTGGTGGTACATGAAAAAGACAAAAATGCCCTTGATATTAAATTAAATAAAAAACCTTAAGAAAAAGACAAAATGAGCCCCTTGTCTCTCTCCCACTCTCCTGCACAAAGCACATCTGGCCTCTTTCTTATCTCCATCCACCGCCCAAATTCTGAGCCCCCGACTTCCCGCCGTCGCCACCATCCCGTTCTACCCTCAACATTCCTCGACTTCCAAAATATCCATGACAACCTTCCCGTCTCGACGTACTTCAGATCCCGACCGTCACTACCCGCGCACTCGCCGGATTCCGCCGCCATCGCCGCCTGGAATCGCTCGGCAGACCACACCTGCATCAACCGCAACCCAATTCCTTCCCAAATACCTCTGATTATTCCCATATGAAAAACCCCCACATCCCTCAAAACCTTGAACCATAATTATGCCCCAATTCGGATAAATTAATGAAAACTTATTGAAGGGTTCTTCACCACTTTCCTGTATCAATTTCCGTTGACTCAGGTGAGTTAATGGACATGACGGCTTACATCGTCTAGGCGTTGCCATGAGTGTTCTTGACCACACTTTACGAAGTTATTTAATCTTGGGGATTCTGGGCTCTTGGTCATCCGAGATGAGGTAATAAATGCAGTATACAAAATGTGTGGACAACAGAGCAAGTTCAATTGTCTGTTACAGTTGGGTGTTCCCACTTTGCAAACTCCGATTCATGCCGATGAGATTGTGGCTGCCACCGATAGCCTATCGGTAGTAATGATTTTGACGAGTTGCGGTTTGACATAAATAGGGGTATTTTTGTGTACAAAATTCTATATCAAATTTAAAGGGTATTTTTGTCTTTAGACACATAATATATGCCGGAATTAGACTAGTAAAAGCCGATCAGCAGATTTAGGGTCATGTTTACACAATATTGGTCAATCAAGGGTTATGATTGCACTTTTCTAAAACTGGAGGTTATATATGCACTTTACCAAGAACTGAGGGTCATATAAGCATTTTGTCCTTAATATTATTTTCCTCTAATGATGATTGAATTTAATAGTGTAATATGTTCACCTAAAATTTTTTATATGAGTAGAACTTATTTAGATTATTCCAGTTCAGTTTTGTATGTATTTCAATTTATTTCAATTCAAGTAATTTAAATTTCTGATTATAACATGATAAAGACTACCAAATTATTTATCTAAGATTATTTATTAATAAACTGAACTATACTGAAATATATTTAAATATATTTAAATATACTAAATAAGTTTGAAATTTATCATATATCATTGTAATTTATAGCAAAAAAGTAACATTTTATAAAAAATTATTAAACTGGACTGAAAACACGTGTATGGCCCTGTTTACTAGAGCTTATTTCTTGATGTACTGAACTGAACTGAATTGAATTGAACTGAACTGAACTGAACTGAACTAAAAATTGATGTATTGAAAAATGGAATCAGCATGACTGAATTAACCTGAATTTCATCAAATTGCATTTTCACTGAACTGATCTGAACTGAACTGAACTGAACTGAACTGAACTGAACTGAACTAAATTGAACTGAACTGAACTGAACTGAATTGAACTGAACTGAACTGATCTACAGATAAGCTCTGGTAAACAGGGCCTATATATATCTGATCTGCAAAAAAATTAAATATACTAAACTTAACTGAAAATATATATAATATATATAACTAAACTGATTTACATGAAAATTTCACACAAACATGAATAGTCTAAAAAAATAGATAAATCATAGCACTCGGTTCTCCCATTTTTTGTATGCCCATTTTCATAAAAGAGTTTGTATACCCATTTCATTTCATACTTTTCTCATTTTGGCCCTTCAGAACAAACTTTTGTACTATTCCATAATCTTTTTCTCAATGCCCATTGGGCCGGATTGATAAACCTTTATTTCTCCAACTGAGCTAGTTGGAATTATCGTGTAAAGGAGACATGGCCCGATCTAACATTAATATTAAATGAGTAATTTTTGAAAATTTATTGAGAACCGAGACACTTTTTTTTATTTATATGTGAAACGCATATACATAAATTTATTCTAAAAAATTACGTTATATATGTGACATCTTATATTCTTAAAAAAAAAAATCAATGAAATTTACCAGAGAAATCATACCTATGAACCTGACGGTATATATGGCCATAATATGAGCGGATAATTTACTCGTGGAGTAACTATTATTACCGTCAAACGCTAGATAGCGATATTCTAACAGCACATCAATTCCCAGAAAAATTCAAGACAGAAAGTTTGATTTCGGCAAAATAATAATTATGATTTATGTGGACGTTATCCACCATGCATGCACCTGCACGTAAAATAGAAGGAATTCCAAGTTGAAAGCAACAATTATTAGCAATAACATAATAAAAAGTAAAAAGAATTGTTATGTCATTTTCTTGCAAATCTGTCAAAATTGATTATCACCAAATGAAATGGAAAATTAAAGGATCTTTAAATCGAAGGTATAGTCGCTACTCACCAATATATATGTACATGAATGGATTATGGCTCCATCTATTTTATTAGCAGTTGTCATTTTCAGAATTTCGTTTCTTTAGAGGATAACAATAAGAATGATAATTAATCAAATAATGCGAAACAATTAAAGTGAAATTTAAAAAATATTTTGTGCAATTATTATTGTTAGGTGTTCCAAGCTATAAAAGATATCCATCTAAATTTGACCACTCGAAACTAACTAAAGTAATTAAATACTGATTCATGATATATCGCAATCCAAGCGTGGATCTGTAACCATTTTTTTCTAATAAAGTAAAAGAGAAATGATTTTCAAAAATATAGTCGGGGAGTTGGTCAACGGCCTACGTGTATAGCTTAGAAAGGTAACAAATCACTATCAAAGCTAGGCTTCCAGCACTCTGTAATTTCCAATTTAGCTGAAAATAGTAACTCCACGATAAGCTAATTGATAGGCAATTAAACACCTATTATCTTAATGTTTGGTTGATGACAAATTTCGTTTGATTTGACCATGATGAGGAATATACATGGCTAATTTACTTTTTATAAGTTTCTGTTTCTGGGTGAAAAATAAAGATGTTAAGATTTGACACCACAATTAAATTACTATGAATTTTTTCCCTGTCAAAATTCTTTCTCATCTATCCCAAATTCCCAACAAAAGTGAATGCCGACGAAGCTGATTTTCTTGTGAACGTTGTCTGGAATTGATTTCAGAAGGTATATGACCGGAGAAGAAAGCTGTCTAATTTGAAAAGCTAGTTTAATATCTCGTCGGAGAAGTTGTGGACATCCCGGAAGCTTATCAAACAACCGGACGAGAGATCGACCGAATCCAATAAGTGTCGGAAGTTCTGTTTCAGATGTCACCTCCGCATCCACCTTCAATCGTGGCTTTAAGATGGATCTAATTTGTACTATCACGCCGAAACGTCTTTCTCGTACACGTCTTCGAGGTTTAAACATCAATTAAACGTTACACAATCCTTGATCGACGATCTTGATTTTCCAATTGTTGGATTTGGGAATGGAAATGATCGGAAAATTTTGGATGAGGTTACACCTGGTAGTAGTGAGAGGTTGCAAGTGTCGGTGAAAAGGTTGAGATCATTGGTGAGGAGTTTGCGATAGTAACGTCGAAAGTGGTGAGGTTTGGAGCATGGTAGAAAAAGATATAAGAAGAATTGGAAAATATCCAACGAATGTATAGTATCATATATTCATACTGTGTATTGCAATATATTACCTCAAATAACTTGATATACACAGAAGATTTTCCCTTTTGTTACTTGATCTAAATAACTTGACTTGCATGATTAGTTCAAGATTAAAATTAAATTTATATTGAAGAATTATCTACGATTTAAAGTGTTCCGTTTTACGTAAAAAAAAAAAAAAAAAAGTGTTCCGTTCAATTATGCGTACAAGATATGACGTATAATAAAATAGTATGTGAACGCGTCGATCTTTGAGTATCCCACCCCACGGGCAGAAGAATATAAAACTGGTATATATCATAGTCCTAATTAATTAATAATTTTATAAAAGATGATTTTATAAATCGACTTTGTCCTTAGCGAGGTAGCAGAGACGTCTTTCTTTTTTATTTTAGTAGCGATTATTAATGGCCCTTATTTTATTTTTATATTATTCATAAATTCGTGTCGAAGGCCAAATCGTTGAAATATATGCTAAAGAAGACCAAAAATAATTAAGGAATTTTGTAATGGTCTTGCTGAGCAACAACCTAAACTCGAACAAGCTGTTGACTGACTTGATCTAAGTAAATCGACATCGGGTCGCTTAAACCGCCCATTCCACAGATTGGATTGCCCGGTGGGAGAGGCAAATTAACAAGTCTCCTTAATTATTTTATAAACCTTTCCTAATTTAATTGACTCCATTAGATTATCTACCTGTTTGACTTTATGATGAAACTAAGAATACGAGACATGGAACAAGTGGAATAGCCCAGTTGGTCAGAGATCGTGCCCCGTCCTAGGAGCTCTAGAGTTCGAAACTTCCTCGTGACAACATTTCACGCAATTCTATCAGATCCCTTGAGTAAAGTTTTCAGTTGTACTCAACTCAAGAGTCGGAGCTGCATCGATGGTGTCAAGAGCATGGGAGCATCAACGGTGTAAGTGAGATCTTCACCCCAATCTAAGCAACATTGTGAGGACCTCGGCCACTCGACATACGGGATCAGTAAAGTAGAGTAGGATCCTTGTATCAGATTCGGTAGTTATAGTGTTACCTTCAAAAAAATAAAATAAAAATATGAGACATGAAAGTGAGAAGATCTACAGTATTGATTATGCTTAACATGTGAAAGATCGTGTTTAGAAGTGAGAAAATCGACATTTGTCTATAGTCTCAATTGAAACTGATTTTACGAAAACCTTCTCAAATAAAACAAAATGAATGACACAATTACTTAAACTAACTACTCCATTTAAATAAAAATTAAAAAATATCATAACAAGAGAGTAATGAAATAAATGCAATAAACTAACCTCATATACATACGAACTATAAAAACTTATAATAAGGGCGGTCTCATTGGAAAAGATAGTAAATTATTCCATTCATATTTGTCTTTCGAGAAGGTCTTGGGTGAGACCGTCCTACCATAAGCTTATGGTAGGACGAATGATAGTTCATATGTTTAATGGATTTGTTCATGTGTTTCACAGCTTTGTTAATTCATTTACATATTGTTACAGATTATAACAAACAAAATTGTGAAACACAAGAACAAATCTGTTAAACACATGAACCCAGTTTATAACAAACAAAACTGTGAAATACATGAACAAAACTGTGAAACACATGAACAAATCTATTAAACACATGAACTATCATTCGTCCTACCATAAGCTTATGATAGGACGGTCTCACCCAAGACTTTGTATTGTCTTTCAATTATGCTGTTACATACATTTGATATTAAAAATTTTAATAATTCAAATGAATCTCTAATAATTATCAACCCTCATTAACCCTAGAAGAGAAACATGTAAATTAAAAATATTTTATTTCAAAAAACCAAGTTATGAATAGATTATGTCCCGACTGAAATTGCACAAAATTTTTGTTCCAGTTAAGGGTATTATATTTTGGTTGAATATTTTAGATGTTATAGTATTTAATATTATAATTGTAAAATGTAATTTTTTAATGTGTTATTAGAACATACAAGTGAATAATATATGTGCAGTTTGAGATAGAACGGAAGGTAGGAAACTATGAGTCGTTTTAAAACCTTATTAATATTGGTTTAAAATCCCTATTTAGGAGTGGTTAATTGGCCAGGCTGTATGTAAGGGCGACCGAACTAGTTGGCACAGAATTGGTACTATGTAATCACTGGTAGGGTTTGACCCAGAAGAGAGTCAGGTTCATTAATTTACTTGTAATCAACATAATCATATCAGCTGCTTGCAAATATTAATGGCCTCTGCATCTTCAGTGTTTAGTGTCTAGACTAGTACCATGGAAGAAGAAACATATATATATGTACAGCTGGAAATTAGTGTTATAAGTTTAAACCGCCTTGAATTAGGACTCTATTTAGGTTCCCTTCGTTTTCCATCCTTCTGTCATTTCATCATCTTATCCTACTAGCTAATTCCTCCAACCTTTGTTCTACCACTTCAAAAACGATTTTCAGTAATTTTGAATGAAATAAAAATTTGCTTTTAAAAACCTTGCACTTTCAAAGTAAGAAAAAAGAATCTAATAGTATAATTTTTAAAAGAGAGAGTCGTGGGTGAGACTTGTCTTTGTGGAGACCAAAGACCAAGCGAATGAATATTTACCGTTTTTGCTTAATCTTTTAGTCAGTTTGATTGATCTTTCAGTCAGTTCCCTTGAGCAGTCATGTTTTGCCTATCTCACGGTTAAGTTGATCTTTCATTCAATTTTCTTGATCTTTTAGTCAATTTTCATGATCATTCATAATCCTTGGTATATTATTGTTATTCCGTACAAATTCATACTGAAACTCAGTGTTGTGTCGGTCTATGTGAGCCGATTGATCTCTGGCGACCCGAATAACCTAAAATCTAAAAACGTTGTGGTTGAAACTCACCAACGACAACTTTAACCGATGACTGTCCCTTATGGTACTTGCTCTCCTAAAGAGAGACATGTCTCAAATGAGAATTTGTATTTTTAAATCATTGTTACTATAAAAGTATATACTACATAAAAGAAAATGCCCGACTGAGGCATGCAAAACGAACAAGTAGATCAAAATGAGCTTACCGAACCACACCAAATTATAAAAATATATAAAATACAATATGGGACGGGTGAAGTGTATTAATTAGGGTAGAAACAATTCTGTTAACAGCTGGATTTGTGGATATTAATAATCAGATGCAAAGAAGTGCACACTTTTAGCTGCCCGATTACGACCAAATCCTTGATAATTACTCTAGTTGATGTGGTAGTGCTTTCAATTCGTACGAAAAGGATTAGATTTCTGCGTCTAATCTTAATTGTAAATATAATAATATATAATATGCTTCTAACGACCAATATTAAGATGTGACGCATTTATTTTAAAATGGATAATTATTAAATAGTCTACATGATTACTTACACAGTCTATGTCGGCAATCCCAGCTTCATTTCCCGGCCATCGCACAGCCGGCCCTTGGAAAATGTCCTTAATCAGTTCTTAAATCCACACAGTTTTTAATTAATTTTTCGGACATGATTGATATTATGGTATGTCAAGTAAAATCATTAATAAGAAAGTTTTTGAAATGAAATTAGGTTTAAAATAACTTATTTAAAAAAAATGGCAGGTCCATGACAAGGGCTATATGCATATATCCACCATGTTAATACATGTAATAACATTATCATATGAATTATTTAAATTCACATTGTATCTATATTAAAACTAAACATTTTGAATAACAATGATATATAAATATAAACTTATCGATACTTAAACATGCTCATAAAAAGATAATATACATTATTGACAAATCCTCAAACTGAATGATCATAATTAATAGGTAAAAAGTTAAATTTATAAAAAATAAGATAAACATTTATCCCCAACTAAAATGTATTTCAGGAGAACTTCTCAATATTATTTCAGTAAAATGATTGAGCCTTTTCCCAAATCCCTCGCGGGCTAAGTAAAATAAAAATAAAAAGAGGCTTGAGTTTAATGTGATCATAATTTGGGAGCCACATTTAATTGGTTTGAGCAATTTGGTGAAGAATAATGACCGGGCACGCGAGTCATTGCCACACGTGTGAGTACAATAATTCCTAGTTTAAAAATATTGGACTAGGACAATCATTTAAAATACTCACTCCATATTATTTTAAACTATATCAATAATTCATTTTGTCATTGTAAGAAATTATTATATTAAATTTTACGATTGTGTAGGTTAAACTGAGACTCTCATTTTTGAGATATGTCTTAATTGGTCTCATTAAAAGATCATACTTAAAATATATAAAACATCAGTGTTGAAAGTAAAAAGATTATACATACAAATGAAAACATCAACAATAATAATAAATGATTATCATTAATAGGCAAAAGTCGAGTTTAAAAAGGAGAAAATCAATATTTATAACTATATTTAAATTGATACGGGTCTCACCGAAAACCTTATACACCCAGTAATGGATGCCCAGGAGATTGGATACAAGTTGGTGAGGCCGGAGATCGGAAACGAGAATGGGAACGGCATTTAAAACGCCATATGACTGATAAGAGACGTGACTATAGGAAGCATCTAAAATCGCATGGCCGATTCATTCTTGCCTTGCTATTTTGATCGGGACTTTTCTTTTAAGTCAACGTTGGACCAGTTTTGTCCTTATTCTGTTTGATAGAACTATTTCCTCAATTATTTAGTGATATTCTTTAATTTTCATTAAAAAAAAATTCTTTGCTTTTTGTTTGCATTTTCTTTAATTTCGAGAGTTCAAAGTCAACAAAAATGTCCAAAAAAAAGATGCATGCACTTTTGACGAACTAGGTTCATGATGGACAAATTACAAAAATCATGTATGGGTAACTGATTCATTTCTTAGTTATTGCACTCTTAACATTACATGAACAAAATTTATATCTAATACTATATTTCAATTATGTTCAACTCAATATAGTTTTAGCTTGGTGTGGAATATTATGCCATATTTCGTGTTTAAAATTAAGAAGACCAGACGTGAAAGTTCTGGAATAATACGTTGAATAATTATGATTAAAATTGAGAAGATCGATATTTCTTTTAATCTCAATTCAGACTGATCTCACTATTAAAGATAATTAGTTTAATTATGGATAAGTATGTTTTATGATTCAGGCAGTAGGTGCGGGGATAGTTAATTAAGGAAAGCATCGTGATTATTGCTAATGGTGACATAAAGAGGGCATCATAATCTTCTGGGTTTGTTGGAGAAGGGGGAGCCCAGAAGGTCATTTTCACATTCATGTCTGGAGTTTGTTAAAACTCCTCCGTCATTAAGATGATGATACGATTAGGAGAATAGTTATGCATCATTAGTAATACAAGATGCATGGATCAAGACTATATACCAATCCCTCCTCAATAATCTATTATTTATCTAGATTATTTTAAAAGGTTAATCAATCTAAAATAGTTCAGTGTTCATGGATTCGATTCTCGTTGGGGTAAGGGGAGAGCCTCGCTAAATTCGGGCCCTCGAATCCGGTGAACAGCCCAAGGTCTAGGAACTCAAATTAGTGATACACCATCAGTCATTTTAAGTGAAAATTAATGTATTGAAAAATATAAAGTATAACTTTATTAGTATGAATTAAATTAAATTATATTTTTGTTAAGCTAAATTGAACGATATATCGAGAACATGATCTTACTCATATAAGGCCATGTCATTCTGAGCTTATTTTTCGATAAATCAAATTGATTTGAACTGAAGTAAAATTTAATATATTAAAAAATAGAATTAAGTATGAATAAATTAATTTAAATTTCTCAAATATATATATATATATATATATATATATTATATATAAATTTGAACTAAGCCTTCGTTGTCAGAGCAAAAGTTTTACAATAGGTATTCTAAATTTGCAATCTTATATTTACCAGATCATTGCAATGATCAATATTTTCTAATTCTCACTACTGCAACCATCAAATTGTGTACTAAACGGTAAGAAACGAGTGTGTTTCATGAGGAAAAAAATTCCAAGATACGTTACCCAAAAGATTCGCAACATTGTGAACTTGCATAATAATTGAAGAAGTGGTAGATATTCACTACTGCACTTTACACTTTGCTTTGGATATTTTTCTTCATTACTTTTTATACCGACTTAAGTAGAAATAGTGGGAGTAATAATGCAACAGAAATTGTGATGGTTGGTTTGAATTCATGGAGGCTTGTGGACAAAGCTTATCCACTGCAAACTCCCCAATATTATTAATTCAGGAACCAATAATGATGTGAGCTCCGATCAATGTCAGGACTGTCCGTGATGAATCCAATACAATACTATCTACCTCTTCTAGCCACACCTCGGTGATATGTATATGCGTGGATGATGCCCATAAGCAATTTATAGAGGAAGCATTTTGTTTTTTTAAAAAATTTGTTATAGGGTTTTGTAAGTGTTACTCCCTCTCTTTTAAAAATAATAATCACTTGGAGATATTAGAAAATCTGGATTTCTCCGTCCATATATGTTTTTCTTATGCATCTTTGCATTTTGATTAGCTTTTTAAACCTTACTAATATTAAGAACATTCTTGTAAAGTTGGACCTGCATAAGAAAAATGTACCTATATAAAAGCAACACCCTAGAAAATTAAGAGAAAAATGCACCTGCATGCATGTTCGATGGTTTTGTTGAGTGTTCATGCACACTTGAATTGGTATAAATTTTGAATCAATATTAACTTTGTAAATGATATTCTGGAAGGTTTAGTCGCACTGAATTGTTTATTTTTCATTTACACTTGATTTAAAAAGGGAAAATAACCATGAATATGTTAGCATGCATGAAACTTCCTCCGCCTCGTACATTCTTGCCGTTTATATAAATTTCTTGTGAAATGTTTGGTCGACTTTTTTAGGGGGTTTTGGAAATTTTCACATGATAGATATGTTTATATAAAAACCGGGGATCCATGTGAAAAAATAACATTTCATCGTATATATCAAAATCACGATTCTGAATTTTTTTCATGGTTTCAAATCGCCCAAACACTGAAAAATAAACATCTCGAGACTACCCAAACATTCCAATGGTACTTACGAAGTCAAACACAGTTCTAAGAAAATTAGAACACTTTCTAAAAACTCGGAAATATGGAAACAGTTAACCAAAACATCGAGTGTAGTACCAATCTTATCAATGATTCATCTCCAATTGTAGTGCCTCTTTTTTAAAATTTTGTTGTCATTGTTATTCCTTAGACATTCCAATGGTACTTACGAAGTCAAACACATATCAAAACACTTTCTAAAAATTCGAAGATATGGAAACATTTTACAGAAACCTCGAGGGTAGTACTAATCTTATCATTTTAAAAGTTCATCTCCATTTGTAGTGCCTCTTTTTTAAAATTTTGTTTTCACTATTATTCCTTAGATTAGGATATGAAGGATGAGATGAATATTCAAATGCAAATTTGTGGTATTGAGATTTCAAAAACGTTGCCGGCCAATAAAGAGGCGGGGAGATGAATAATTGGAAACTGCCAAATCGGATTTCTCCGTGAGCGGGCCGGCGCGAAATGGAGTGTACGATGGATGACGCTTCCTCCATTTTTGACCCTATAGGCGTACGGCCGCCGACGTGGCCTCCACGGCCACCACAAGCACCACCACCCAAATCAAGTTAAAGCGGCTTCCTTGTTTTCTCGCTACTTTCCAAACACCCGGTCCAGCACAATCACGAACCGACCCACGTCCCTTTGTGAATTGTGATTCCCTCTACCGGCAAACTCTCCCAGTCCGGTCATCAAAACCCGGACTATGCCATGTTCATTACAATTAATCGTCATTGACTCAATTTTGCATCGCCATTGACATTACCGGAGTATGCCATTATTGAACCTTTTCTTTTGACATAAGTGTTTCACTAGTACTGCTGATATTGTTGATTTTTCCACGATTTTTAAACTAAATATGTTGTTGACATAGAAATTTAATTATGTTCTTAGAGTTGTATAATAGGTAATCATTAATATATGTACTAGTGTTATTTGTTTGGAATTATATATTCAATTTTCTTTGTTAGTCATTATGGTCGGAAAATTAATAATTGATATTGAGTTAATTTTCGTATTGTTCCATATGTAATATGTTCATTGCGTGTAAGAAAGTGTACATCCTATCATCCATGTGTGGATCCAAATTTCATTCATAAGTCCCTGATTCGGTCTTAAATTGTTTGAAATCCAATATTGCGGGTAGGAGAAGCATAAATTTATTGAAAATATTATAAAGCATTTATATATTGATAGATGTAATTTTGTATATTAAGATTATAAATACAATGTATGGGCTAGTATTGTGAATCCGTGTACACCTACCGTCACTAAACCGCCCCAGCACAAGAAACTGTCTCAAACCCAACATTCTGAGGCTGAAGAAGAAGGTGAACAACTAATGTTAAGAGTGCAAAGGCATCCACAATTTTTATGCGGGAGCACCAACCAGTTCCACTACTCATGCTTGAATTTTTAATATAAATTCAGTGTAATTGTTGATTAAATTAAAAATAATTTACAATAATGCGATAACAAAATTAATAGAATCAGAATGTAAGACTCCATGTATATATATATATACATTCATACCCATAACACGGTATAAAAATAATAAAGGAATACAAATACAAATAAAAGTATGACTAACTTTATGAAAATGTAATGTAAAAAGTAATTTATTAAGTATAACATTATGATGAGAAAAGTGTTACTAGTAATTGCCTAATTGGTACAAAATCCTTATTTTTGTAGTATGCACGTTTCTTTATTTGTTGTGGAGTACGGACATTTAAAACTAATATTATTATGGTCATAAATCACGTGCAATAGGAGTAGGCAGTATAGGCGTAGAGGTAATCGGAAATAGTGATCAGAAGCGCGGCAGCCGAGGAGGAATAAGGGTTTAGGGTAGGTAGCCCTCTACGTCTAGCTAGGGAGTCAGCCGAATTATGGGATTCAGCGTCCAGGGTACTCATACAGTACTCTTATTTACAACTCATGTTCTATCTTAGTAATTATTACTGCGCAGTAATTATTACCGGTCAGTCCATTTAATTTTTTTTATGACACCGTGTATTTACTCCGGATTAATAACGTTTTTTTTCACCTAATATTAAATTTGCTCTCAAAATTGGGGTGGGAGTTGCAACAAATCATCAACCTTCGCACATTTTCAACTGAGTTGTTATGTATCAATTAGTCTTACTAAATGATCACTTCTGCTTCAGTTCAGTTCTAATAAACCACAATTGTTTCTATTACCGTTTACTCCGTAGAAAATTAGTTTTAAAAGTCGGAAGATTAGACTTGAAATTAAGAAAATCAATAATAGTAAACAAAATGGTCATGTTTAATATTTAAAGATCATACTTAAAAATTGAGAATGAACACATTTAATACGTAAGAGATCGGACTTGAATTGAGAATTTAAACATTTGTATTTGGTCTCAATTAAGACTAGTCTCACATAAAACATTCTCATATCAAATAATATAATAAATTAATATAACAAATAAATTTAAAAAATCATACACACAGATAAATTGAAATAATCATGAACACAAATATTAGAAACTTTCATTTCATCGCTAATGATCCATTCAATAAAAAATTATTTTTAAAGGTATCATTTTCTTTTTCTTTTTATTATTGCAAAAATGTGAAAAACATCATTGCATTTGCAGATATCTCCATAAATGAATTTAGTAATTTGCCTGTGTTCTTTTAAGGGGTGAAAAAGTGAATAGGGGGAGGAGCACTAGCTGATGTCACTTCTTATGCACTCTACAGTCGGGACCACAACCCTCCCTGCCCTGAATTCTTGAAACACAACCTGCATGCTACACCGCTCCATACTTTATTTTATTATTTTATCTACTATCTTTCACAAAAAGTAAACATCCTTGGAAGGAGTAGAATAATTACTTGATTAAGGTTTTTTAATTGAATAATTAAAAGTCGTATTTACAACTTAGAGAATCCATTAGCAACCTAGAATAAACTTTGAACTTATATCTTATAAATTTGATATTTATATATTCAAAAATTTAATATATGTTGGGTTGAGTGTAACAACTAACAAGTAATTTTTGTGGATGTTCTTACATGTCACTATGTATAATTTTGAAGATTTGAAAATTTTCTTGAAATTTAGCTATGGACAACAAATTAGTAAATTTTGACTTTTATGGTTTTATACTTACATCTCAATCACTTAAAATTAATTCAAACAAGCAAGTAACACTTGGAAACTAATTTCTGAAAAATGAAAAATAGAGTGCAGTCGTGAGGCCTTAAACGAGCTCAAATGCACAAAAAACATCACTGAAAAGTTATAGTTAGGCAGGATTTCAAGTCACTGGAAACGTACTTAATCGTTTGACAAAAGAAAGTCCGGGTAGCGTCTCAGGTCATCCCTACATGCTCAAAAAAACGCAAGAGAATGTGCAGTTATGTTTCTATCTTCGGGATATATGAGGGGTATGTGAAACTGTCTCTAAGAAGGTGAGATCGAAGTGCGCACGAGAGGCAAGCAGTCCCCCACGAACGATGATGCTTCCATGCTAAGGTATTCTCCTTCCGCCAATGTCAGCTCGAAGTGCTGGGTCTTCTGCGAAAATTGGGTCAGAGATGCTTTGAAAGGATTATGTCCAAGCTCGTATAAAAGTCCCATCCTCTAGTAAGGAATAATTTCAATGTCAATTACATGATTACCTTTTTTAAATTGGAAAAGAGTTCAACACTATTCTAATACAAGATACCCAAATTATAATCAGAAACTTATTGAACCTTCTCCTAGCTAATCCATTACTTCTTCCATCCTCATTAATTACCACTAATATTGCATCAATATCATTAGATCAACTAATTGAATTTTCTACACATAATAATCCCAATATTGTAAAAGTGAGAAATAGGAAGTGACAATACGGCCAAAAATCCTCCCGTTTTCTTTAGTGGTCCCAGCCTTTTATGAATGTCCAAAGCATCCAGCTATCACTATTTTGAACTGAGAGACTTCTCAAAGTTTGAATGACAATTGAGCCAAAATGGTAAATCCAAAAATGAATGGTTGAAAGGATTTGAAGTTTAGGTAATAAGTGCATGAAATTAGTTTGTAGATGGACATTTCACAAAAGCAAGTGACCATAATTCAAAAGAATCTAATAATTAGCTTCGTTTTCTTTTTGTAATATTGAATAGTTAGTAAGTGGGAGAATGTATAATTAGTGTGCATGGTTAGAGTGGTCATTTGTCACTAAACCAATTATCTAGCTTTAAAAGAATATGAAATAGCCTTAATAAAGTAGCCAACGACCTAAAAATTAAGTGATCTACGAATCTTTTTTGAAAAATATAGACATACTCATATACACATACATTTAAACATATAGGGGACTTAGCCTAACTTTTTCAAAAAAAAATTATACAAATAAAATCAATCTAATCATATATTTCATTTTCATTAAACATTAATAGACATGCAGTTTAATGAATTATCTAAAGGAAAACTGTCTGATGCAATAGTAAAATATAACTCTAATTCAAGTTACGTGAAATTGAAACTTTAATATCTTTCACTTCTAACAATAGTTGTGCATTATATTTGAAATAAAGGGCCTCACCATCAATAGTTTGAATTACTCGATTTACTTCCAATTAAAAGTCATAAGTTTGAGGTACAATTTGCCTGAACTTATTTCTTGTTGCTGCATTGAACTGAACTGAATTGAATTGAATTGAAAATTAATGTGTTGAAAAAAAAGAATCAGCATAACTTAATTAATTTAAATTTCATAAAATTATATTTTTACTGAACTGAAGATTTTTTATTTTTTTTCCATTTAAACTCGTTTTTTTACTAACACAAACTTTTTAGTTTTACTTTTCACCCAAAATATGAGCCATTCAAAATGAAGTACAAGGTAGAGTTATTGATTTCGGATCAACAAAAATATCAGTCCAGTCATCTCACTTACTCAACACGTCAACATCACTCTTCTTTACAATCGCGCCACGTCATCTCGTAGACTCTCCTACTCACCATTAGCATCCAGCCTGGCACTTGCCCGACGTCTCCACTCACACCCAATCAAAACCCTCCACGTGCCATCCTCCTCATTAGACATCTCCCACCCAGTCTCCATGCCCTCTGGCTCTGGTATATAAATACCTTCCTTCTCCATCCTTCTCTCCCACCCAAATCTCCCTTCTTCTACAACTCATCTCCCACGTGTTAAATTACTATTTAAACCTCCAAACGCCGGCCATGGCGTCCTCGGCAAATACCTCTTTCCTCTTGCTAGCTCTTCTCATCCTCCCTGCTCTCATGGCTGGGCCCACTTCCGCCGCCCTGGTGAAGCAGCAGCCGCTCGTGCTGAAATACCACAACGGCGCTCTGCTGAAGGGCAATGTCGTCCTCAACCTCATCTGGTACGGGAAGTTCACCCCGGCGCAGAGGGCCATCATCGTCGACTTCCTCAAGTCCCTGAGCTCCCCGGCGGCGACGCCCTCTGCCGCCACCTGGTGGAAGACCACGGAGAAGTACAAGGGCGGCGGCGCGGTCAACGTCGTCCTAGGGAAACAGATTCTGGACGAGAGCTACTCTCTGAAGAAGTCGCTGACGAATTCGAACCTCGTCTACCTGGCGGCGAAGGGCGGCAACGCTGCCGGCGCAATCAACGTCGTTCTGACGGCGAAGGATGTGTACGTCGCCGGATTCGGTTCCCGGTGCGGGACCCACGCATACACCAAAGGCCCGACCCGGTTCACCTACGCCTGGGTGGGCAACTCCGAGACCCAGTGCCCCGGCCAGTGCGCGTGGCCGTTCCACCAGCCCATCTACGGGCCCCAGACGCCGCCGTTAGTAGCGCCTAACGGCGACGTTGGAGTTGACGGAATGATCATCAACTTAGCCACCGTCCTCGCCGGCGCCGTTACGAATCCTTACAACCAGGGCTACTTCCAGGGCCCCGCCACCGCGCCGTTGGAGGCGGTTTCCGCCTGCACCGGAATGTTCGGGTCCGGGTCGTACCCGGGGTACCCGGGTGATCTGCTGACCGACAAGACAACCGGAGCTAGCTACAATGCGTACGGAATAAACGGCCGGAAGTTCCTGCTGCCGGCGATATGGGACCCGGAGACTTCAGCCTGCTCGACGCTTGTGTAAGGAAGATTACGATGAGGCGGGAAAAGATCCGGTGTGGGCATGCGTATGTACGGTACTGTGTAAATACATAATCGCTTGGTGTTTCGTGGGCGGCGGGAGTTTGTCGTTTTGTGTGGGGGCGTTTGTGTAAATTGCCTAGCTTTATTTTCTACGTTTGATGGTTTTAAATTGGAAAAATGGAAGTACGGATATTTTATGTACAAAACAAGAAGAAGCGTATGGAATTGGATTCGTTCTTATCCACAGCCACAGCCACAGCTACAGCTGAAATATTCACAAAATAAGAAGTCTAATGATTATTGGGGTCCAAAGTAAAAAAAATTCACTTTCACCTCCATTATAGATACTTATTAAAAGTGGAATCATACCTTCAAAATCTCACATCACCCTTTACAAATTTCCAGTGAAGTAAAAATGGGTTAGGGGAATTCAAAGTTTTCAAGACCTTTTTTGCTTCACTGATTGAGAGATGAATCCAGAAAGATTCGTGAAAAACTCTTTTGATCACTTTATTTATCCCACGTTTTCGTGCCTGCCTGCCAAATATGCTTTTCATCAGTAATCTCAATCGAGACCATTGCTTTTGCTCCCTGTTTCCAAGGATCACCAACTTCTATGATAGTTTTGTTTTGGACGCCAGAATATTTTTCCCAAATCGTGGTAAAATTTTTATTTATGAATAATGACCTAGGAGTGCAAATAAATTTTTATTTATTCATCATAGTTTATGTTGCAAGATTGACTATAGATTTGAAGTATATCATATTCATGTATGATATAGTTTTGGATTCTCCTTAACACATATTTTCTAAAAATCAAAAATTTAGATCTACTTAATATATATATATATATATATATATATATATATATATAAAGTTATCGATGGTCAAACTTACCATCAAATAGTATTTTTTTGTCAATTGTGTCATTTAAACAAATCCAGAGGGACCGAACTTCTATATAAATAATAAGCATGTACAAATACTATACAATTTCAATCCATTTATGAGATACAATGACGAATGATAGGTAGATTGGAATATGTTTACAAAAGAATCAGCCTAGTGAAAAATATTGACAAATTTTCAGTTGAGACATGTATCAATTGATTTCACTGGATAATCATACTTAATATGTAAAAGATTAGTGTAGAAAGTGTGAAGATCATACATGTAAGATCAACATAATACACTGCATGATTATGTTTGATATGTAAAATGTCAGAGTTGAAAGTGAGAATATCAACTGTCCATAGTCTCATAAACCTTTTAATTAGCTTAATCATATAAATTGATAGTTAATACAACGGATGACGATTCTAATACTCATAAAAGGAGTTCTGGGTTTCGAAAGTTGTTCTGCTATTGATGTCACCCCAGTTAATAATGCTGTTCTACCAAAACATCATGCAGTGGGAAAAAGGATTTCTCCGAGCTGATCAAAGCGAGAATATAAAACTCATCGGTCCTTGAAAAATGGAAGAATAAAACCTCTAAACAATATTTTAAGCCTATCTGTTTTTTGTTAAACGAGATACTAACCCAACTTAAAGCTGTCATTAAAAAGTATACAACCAAATCCCATAATGCAGATTTGCTATTCCATCAAGACACAAACATGAAGGCACAGAAAACAAACCATTTTAAAGAATGTTCATAATAATAATCAGACTATGAACAACAAACTGAAGGTAATTATCGCAGTTCATCGACTACTTTCCACGGCTAACCATTAAAATGAAAAACCATACAACTAAAAGTAACCATCAGCATTAACAGGTTCTGATCAAAGCATAAAAAAGTGTCAAACGCTCAATATTAGCAGCTAAACCACTCAAAGGGTTAAATATATAATCATCATCGATTGTTTCAAAAAGAAAACCTAATTGTCATTCCCTCTAGACATGTCCAGCATTCAATTCAACTCATTCTGCACGAAGAATAGTGAACCACCAAAAAAAGGGGATAACAGAGTCATTCAGTCAATATCACAAACACATTGCGGACACTGTATTTGGTTACGAAATCCTGTACCATTATCGTCTTCTTCAGGAGCATAGGTTGCTCAGATGGACGTTGATGGCCTCCTTCATCTCCTTCCTGCCCTGTGCGAGTCCCTTCTCCCAGCTCGCCTGAAGCGCCGCAGCTTGCTTTTCCGAATTCAGGGCGAGATCAGCCTTCTGCTTTTTATTGAGCTCTTCAAGTTCAGCGATCTTCGAATTCAGCTCATCCTGAACCTTTTTCTGCGCCTCAAGGGATTCCTTCAACGAATCTCGCTCCGCCTCGACTTCCTGAGTGTACTCATCGAGTTCCAGGAGTCTCGAAACGGCCGACTGCATCAGATCGGAAAAGGTGTCGGCGGTTTTAAATAGACCCGTGATGTGGTCCAGTAGCTTCTGCCGGTCGAGATGGAGTTTGGGGATCGATTTCGGATCGGCGCTCACGCCGGCGGCGAGATCGCCGGAGGTAGAAGGTTTTTTTGCGGACGCGCCGGCGGCTTTGGGTGTGCCTTTTCCAGCCATTGCTTGCAGAATTGGTGTGAAAATTAGAGAGAAAGGAGATTTAAGGGAAATCGAGGCGGCGGGAAATTCCAGAATTGAAAAGGATTTGATGAGATAAAGATTTGAGATGGCTGTTGATGTAGTTCTATTTTCCCGCCAGGGTTATCATATTATACTCCGGGCTTTATTCGCTTCCTAAAGAAGAAATAATATACCGAATCTATATAGGAAAGTGTTACTTCCTACAGTATATAAGAAATAATATACCGATCGAAATATGCTAAAAATATGACAAATTATCCCCAACACTCTCAAGATAGAGCATGCGGATTCAGAATACTTGACAAGTTGGAAACTTTGAAATGTCTATCGGTCAAGAGACTTAGTAAAAAGATTAGCAGGTTGGTTAGCTGTACGAATGTGATGAACAGGGCCGGCCCTCAGCATGTGCAACCGGTGCGGTTGCACAGGGCCTCCAATTTTACGGGGCCCCAAAATATTTATTTTTACCGCATACATATATATATTTACTGTATATAAAAACTTACCGAATTGATTACAGGGCAAAGATTTCGCAGAAGTTAGGAAGATTGGCACAATTTTTGGAAAGATTTCAACTGAAATCAATATTATTAAAGAATTTTCCTATTATATGAGAGCATTAAATAAGGAAAAGATTAGTATGAATTAGTTTGTTTTTTTTGAATAAGATAATGATGAGGTATACCGTATATGGATAATGAGGTTTTAGAAAGAGCAGAGTGGTTTAGATAAAATTTCATAATAATAAATGGGAATTACCTGCTGAGAGTTTTTTATTTTCCTTAATTGTTTTTTGTAAAAATGAGAAACTCCAAAATTGAATAAAATTTAGATATTATTAATGGACGGGTTTCTTTAAAGGTAACATTTTATTTAATTGAAAAATAAACAATTAGGTAAATTTAAAATAATAATACTAAATAAACAAATGAATTCATGCTTATAAATAAAATTAAATTCTCATGTTTATATTTTTATTTGTTAAATTAAATAATTTAAAAGGTATTTAATTTAACTAAAATCTTTAATTAATAAATGATATTTTTGTACACTTTGAAGTTTCCTTTTTAATATTAAATGTGCATTTTAATATCTTTGTTTAAGTATTACGATATTATTATTTTTTACGAACGGTTTTTTGACTATGGGTCACAATTTTATTTTTGCACAGGGCCCCCAAAATCTTAGGGCCGGCCCTGGTGATGAATAGCCATCCCACTCAAAATCATGAACAAAATGGCAATCAATTTCAATGTGGTTCATCCCTTCATGGAAAATTAGATTAGCAGTAATATTGAGAGTTGTCTGACTATCACTACAAAATGTGTATGGACTAAGGTGCGATATACCCACCGATTGCAGCAAGCCAAAGCAACTCCCAACAAACAACAACTCTAGAACGATATTCAACTCCATATATAGTAGGCTCCTTTTTCGTCTTCCAGAAAATAGGATAATACTCACTAAGCATTACAAAATATCTAGATAAATATCCAGATGAGTAATAGGGCACACAGTCAAATTGGAGTCACAAAAACCAGTAAACTGAAGAGAACTCTTAGGAGGCAGAAACAAACCCTAACCTTACCTAGATGGCTCTTGATATAATGTAGCACACGTAATGCCACCGACCAGTGAGCAATCTCAGGGTTCTCCATAAATCGCGCTAGAGTATGAATGAAGTAACTAAGTTTCAGACGAGTAATTGGAAGACAAATCAACTTCTCGACTAGCCATACTACATCACAAATCATGATGATGAGTTCCATCATTAATTACATCCTCATTCCATTTGATAATCAATCTGAACAAGTCATCTTCATGACCTTCTCGAGCATGTTAAACCTTTTGTAGTAAACTACTATATCTCAATTTAATCATTTTTTATTCCAATATCACTTTAATAATGACAAATTCTCAATTGAAACTTGGCCTCACTAAATTATCATGCTTAGTATGTAATGATCAGAAATGAAAGTGAGAAAATCAACACTAATACACTGAATGATCATGATTAATAAGCGCAATCAGGTTTGAAAGTTGAGAAGATCAACATTTACCCATCTGTCTTGGACTGTCATCTTGGAGACACTCTCTTTAATAATTATTTTCAACTTTCTCACTTTACAATATACCCCAATTCTTTGCAAATCCTACCACCAGTACTGCTCCCTTGTAAAAACGCTCAAAGTCTAAAATTATGGATGAGTATTTTTTGGACTAGATATGCATTTAGACATGGCAAGATTAGAGTTAATCATGTAATCTAATATGTACTTCCTGATAGACAATATTATTTGTCAGTAGTTGTACAACGCAATCATAAGATTAATTGTATATATGACAAAGTCGGAATATCGAAGATTCGCCATCACGAAATTGTAAGAAACAATTAATGATTCGTAATTGCCAACACGAATCCAAGAGTTAGGGTCGGAAATCCATCCGAAATCTGGAATCCACCAGGAAATAGAGAAAATTCTCCAAAATAATAATAATATATTGAATAAAATCGTGAGTGATACAAAAGGTGTTTAAATACTAACCTTAAACCCTAAACTAAAAATAAACCAACTATAAAATATGAAATAAATTATAAAAATATTTAAACGCCCTTTTCAGGCTCTTTTCGGAAAGGAAAACGAGTCATACATCGATATCTGAATCTGCCCCGAAACTGCTCAGCCTATTTGACGAAAGATTTTCCTCAATCCTCGGACATAATCTCCCCACATCAATATATATATAGTTGTATTACCATACTTGTACTATTGTATCAGTATATATTCTCATCAATATAATGCAATCCCATCAAGGGTTTCATTCACTCCCAATCTCCTTCTTACATGGTATCAGACTAATATCGATCCTACAGCCTTTCTCCCCTTCTTCATCATGCCTTCCTCTGTTGATCAATCATCGTCGGAAAATGAAACCACCGACAATACACCTAACCCTCCAAAAACTCCCTCTCAAATAGCTATGGCTCAAGCACTTCATGTTGCATCAATCAAAACTCACGTCTCTTGCACCCTCGATCTCACCGAATCCATCTATAACACATGGCGCACTCTATTCCTTGTTACAGTAGGCAAATTTTCCCTTCTTTCTCATATTGATAATTTAGCCTCTCCGAACCCCAACGATCCCGAGACACTTGTTTTGCAAACTATACGGGGTCTAAATAATGACTTTCAAACCATGGTTTCTACCATACCAAAGCAGAGGCCTTTTCCAACTTTCCAAGAATGTCGAAGTGTTCTCTTGTTAGAAGAGTCACGTCGGTTAAACAACTCATCTAACTCAACTGTGGAAACTGCTCTCAATGTCACTACTACACCACAATCTGCTCCCCCTCCCTATCCATCACCACAGCAAGCATCACAACCTTACAATTCATCTAACTATCGTGGTCGCGGACGCGGTCATGGTCGAGGTAGGGGCCGTGGTGGTCGCGGCTGGTCCTCTTGGAATCAACCATGGCAGTGGCAGCAACAAACACCATCTTGGAACTCTCCAGCACAAAAATGGTCTCTCGGTCTTCTTGGTTCTGGTCCTCGCCTGCTGCACTATTCGTCTCCTCCACAAACAATGGTTTCACATCAATGGGATCAACAAACCCTGGTCAATGCCCTCAATAATATGTCACTTCAGCAACCCAATGATGGATGGTACATGGACTCCGGTGCTTCCACACACATGAGCTCCAATACAGGTAACCTCTTGTCTATTCTTAATCCTAGTATTTACTCACTTCTAATATTATTGTGGCAATGGAAACAACCTTCCAGTAACAAATATTGGCCACACCACTCTTTCCAAAACTCTTCCCTTAAACTTAAATAATGTCCTCGTAACCCATGGTCTCATAAAAAACTTAAAATCTGTTCGTAAATTTACCAGAGATAATGGTTGTTCTGTTGAATTTGATCCTCTTAGTTTTTCTGTAAAGGACTTTTCTACCAAGACCGAGATAGCCAGATGCAATAGCCAAGGTGACCTCTACCCATTCGTTCCGCCATCCACAAAATCAAGTTAATTTGCCTTCATGGCATCTCCATTTTTTTTTCTTTTTTTTTGAAATAAAAGTTCTATTGGTACCAAACCAACAACTTACTTGAAACTTAACCAAATGTACTGATAGAAACTTGTTTCAAACAACATCAAGAAAAAGCTTGTTCAAACAACAACAACATCAAGAAGAACAACTTGTTCGAACCCCATCATCAAGAATTTGGTCTAGTACTCACACTTGTGAGACTTGAAGTCGGGCTTGGAGATAAATGGCTTGGAACAGATCTTACACTGGAACTTAACTTCATGGTGCTTGCCCTTCACGTGAGAAGCCAGCTCTTTCGGTTCACCCTTAAATGTGCAACATTTGAACTCGCAACGGACCGGATCTTTTGGGGGATGAGGGAGTTTTGGAGCCTTCTTCTCAGTGTACACGGCTTTCTCAGATCTCAACAGTGAGCTACCCATAGCGCGCAAAAGCTTGACAACGCAGAAATTACATAAGCTTGGGAATGCAAAACTTATAGAAGCTTGAGATGGCATCTCCATCTCAATCTCAACTCTTGTGTCATCACCGTCTTGGTCATCCTGGTGCCTATGTTCTTCAACAACTTCGTTCGAGTCAATCAATAATTAGTTCGTCAACCCAGGCGTCTCCTCACTGTCAGGCTTGCCAACTTGGAAAGTATCATAAATTGCCATTTTCTCCATCTACATCAATTACTCATGATCCGTTTGATGTTATTCATTGTTATTTGTGGACTTCTTCTGTTTCTAGTAATTCCGGTTTGAAGTATTATCTTGTTATTTTAAATGATTTCACTCATTATGTATGGACTTTTTCCTTACGAAATTAATCTGAAGTTTTTCATACATTCTGTCACTTCATGTCTTTTGTACAAACTCAGTTTCAGTATAACATAAAGACTCTTCAGTGTGATCACGGTGGTGAATTTGTCAACCAAGAATTGCACCTTTTTTTTAAATTATAAAAAAATTGGGTAATAATCGAAATGGACCCCCAATAAAATCCCATCCTCCATTACCCCCAGCATGAATCGAACCTAGGACCTCTGGGCAATTCTACAAGTGTTTTACCACTTGAACTATTATCAATTCCTAAATTTCAAAACCTACCTCAGCCGCATACCAGTTTCCTCGTCCGTTCATTAGAGATCCATTTATGTCTCTATCACCGGGCCACCGACACAGTACTCTGCTCACCAACAAAGGATTTTCTCTTTGTTCACCACCGACCATGCCTCATTCATCAATGAAAGGGTGAGAGATCGATCTTTTTGTCTCTATACGTCACCACTCAGTACCGCTGCACTCCAACAAACCCTCACTTTACCTCCTTCTCCACCGACCATGCCTCCCAAAGACAACAACACGTCTAAGAAACGCAAAAGGGATGAAACAGAAGCTGCAAAAAGAGGGGAGATCCTCAAGGACCTCCGAAAACAGTTTGGTTAATTGGGAAGATGTTACGTGTTTTTGGCCTTTCAAACTTCCGGAGTGTGTGGTTGAAGCACCTCAACAATTCAAAAATGATACGTGTTATTCATATGCGGTTCCTCTTGGATTGGAATTGATCTCAATGGTGGAAGGGGATAACAACAATGACAAAACATCTCGACGTGGCTCATTTCAAGAACTCGGGGATCGTCTTCACTACATCTACCCTTTGATGGTAGACCCCTTCGCGTTGAAACTCGTTGACAAGAAGAAAGGGCATCCCAACAACGTCTTAAATAGCTTCAAGTATGTGAGTGACAAGAACCGGGGATTGATTTCAAGGAAAAAATGCAAGGACAAAATGATAACAACCTTAGTTGAGAAGACTAGATTTTTTAACCCTCCCGGAAAGAAGATATTTATGGAAGACTATGACATCATTAACCATGATGTGGAGGATGAATGGGTCCAAAAACATGGTGGATTTCACCCTTCCATATCATACATGCTAAAAGCAAATCATCCCGTGATTGCTACAATTGTTGGTCTAAATGAGTCGTCAATGACCGAGTGGAATGGAAAGGAAATGTTTCAGTTTTCCACAATTATGAAGGACAAGCTCATGAGGTTGTTAGAGATGGAAATGACTTTTAAGCTAAAAAAGGAGGATGGTGAGATTTTTGATATGCACGCTATTATCTTAGTGGGTGAAGGTACCCCAAAAGATGGAATCGACTTCTACATTATTTTGAACTCTTGGGTGACGAATTTGGCTGTCATGGATTCGCTCGCATAGCCAAGTTTCATGTTGTGGAAGCGGGATGGCCGGTGTCAATTTATGTCAACCATGATGCGGATGTTGATTTTTGGCAAAAGGAGAAAGAGAAACATGTCTAATTTTCTTCATTCTTGACATTTCCCCTTCTTGCATTTTGGACACGCTCAATCATTTTTGTAAAACATTAATTATGGTGATATATTTTGTAAGACATTCAAAAAAAAAATCAATTCCTAAATTTCACCTCCTCTTTAACAAAACCGGCACTCAATTCCGATTCTCGTGTCCACATACATCCCAACAAAATGGGAAAGCTGAGCGCATGTTGCACACCTTAAATAACGTTGTGCGAACTCTCCTCTTTCAAGCTAATTTACCGCCGTTTATGTGGGTTGAAGCTCTTGCTACCGCCACTCACATTCTGAACCTAATTCCTACAAAATTCATAGCTCACTCAACACCGCACGAAAAGTTTTACAAAACAACTCCATCTTACACTCATCTCCGAGTCTTCGGATGCTTGTGTTATCCTAATTTGTCTTCTACTATACCTCACAAATTGTCACCCCGGTCCACTCGATGCATTTTTCTCGGCTATGCTCAGAACCACTGTGGTAATAAATGTCTCGATCTTTCAACTAGAAAAATCATTTTCTCCAGACATGTTGTTTTTGATGAGACACAATTCCCTTACCAAGAAAAACCATCACCCAAAAATGCCTATGATTTTCTTCAATACACAATGGAAAATCCAATGTGCCCCGTTGAAACCTTACCAAATAATTCCATTACACCTATATCCCCACGTATTCCTACTCCAAATATCCTATCTTTACCAAGTTCTCCTCGAATCATCTCACACCATAGCCAACCTCAGTCTGCCACACATAGCTCCCCTGATCTCTCCAACGATCCTCTCAATCCCACAAACCAGCACAAAATGCAAACTCGTGCCAAAAGTGGAATTCATAAACCCAAACAAGTCCTCAACCTTCATGCCACCGTCTCGCCGACACCCAAATGCCACAAAACAGCCATACACGATCCCAAATGGCGTCAGGCAATGGAAGATGAGTTTAATGCTTTGATTACGAATAAGACTTGAGATCTTGTACCGAGGCTGGTGAACGCTAACATTATTTCAGGAAAGTGGCTCTTCAAACACAAATTCGGTGCGGATGGAACTCTAGCTCGTTATAAAGTTAGATGGGTCGCTCGTGGCTATTCACAACTACAAGGTATTGATTTCGATGAAACCTTCTCCCTGCTTGTCAAGCCTGCTACTATTCGCACAGTCAGAGCGGATACGTACGTTCATGACAGGTCACAGGACCTGCCATTTTCCAAAAAAAACTTTAGCACCATGGAATATTGGTATTAGAAATCTGCCGAAGAAGTTGCATGTTTACCTTTGAGATGAGAAGACAATCAGATAATATATCATTTAACTAATTTTCTTATAATAAATAGGCACTGGACTACGTGTTTCATTGCTTGAATATTTCTTTGCAGTTTAAATTTTCTTTATTTCTAGCTTTCATATTTAGGATTTCTTTCCTTATTAGATGATTTTTTTTTCTAACATGAATATTTTTTAAAATTTCCATTCCACGTTTTCCGTAAACTTCAAATCTTGCATTATTTTTTCAAAAGTCATTGCAATTTTTTGTAAAGTGATCAAACAGAAAATAATTCTTAAATAGTCGGCTGCCAAACTTAAAATCCTATCTCCGCCTCTGCGCATAGTGCTCTCTCTTACTCTAGCTCGTAATTGGCCAATACATCAGCTCGATGTGAAAAATGTATTTCACCATGGGACCCCTAATACCAACAATCGCCCGGTTTTGAAGACCCTGCTCATCCAAATTACGTGTACACACATTTTGTAAGTACTAGGTGAGGTGGCCTCACAAAGTGAGGCCTTAGCCCGTACTTAAGAAACCAATTTGCGTTTTTTGATAAAGTAATATATATTATTAATGCAATATAGAGTACAAGACATCATTTGCTACATTATGGGCCTGAGAAACTAACATTACAAAATAGAGTACAAGACATCCTTTGCTACTGTGCATTACAGGTCTAGGAACATTAACTTAAGACAGAAATTCTGAGTGCAGAGGCTTCAACACTGCGTCTCGCTTACGTTGTCCTCTCAGAATTTGAGCCACTACTTCCGAATCTGTCCAGATTGCAAGTTTATTGTAATTACCTTTCATGGCATTCATGAGCCCTTGATTAACCGCCATGAATTGAGCTTCAGTTGTCGAGAACGCTTTAAGGACTTCGTAGTTATGAAGCATATATCACCTCATATGGAAGAAGATTTAACAATTCCCATATCTCTAGTCCAACAGCAAGATTTGCAGGTACCAACTGTAAGGAAAGAAGTAGGCATGTTCCAAGTGCTTCTTCAAACCTCAATCTAGCATCATTCAGGTGGAGACGAGTACGGTTACCATTCTCTGAATGCTCCTCAGCACAAAGATAATAGGCACGCAAAACTCTACAGACCTAAATATCCACAAAGCAATGGGAATAAAGTAATCTCTAAAACATCCCACAAGGTAACAGAAATGCTAACATAAGAAATATACCTTCTGGAGTAACATAGTATCACAGTATTGGTGAATGAATCTGAAGTCTCCATGGAATCAGATGCAGCTATAGAAGAGGTACCAGGCTGAGAGGAAATCAAAATTATCAGTATGGAACTTATTTATACCTGAATTCGGAGTGACACTCCTTGAAGCTGAGACCTGATGCCTATTTTTGATAAGATCATTTTCCATCACCATAACTCCCTAAAATCGAATATATTGAAATTAGGATTTTAAACTGGAATAGAAGGTATCAGGTACCCAATTTAATCATAAGAGAAACGAATTAAAATATTAGGATCCTCCCTTACTGAGTCCCACTGTGTAGGTGAAATGACAAACAGTTGTTGTGCTTAAAAAGAGTTCTTCACTGAAATAAGAGAAACAACTAATATTAGTAAGTATTAGTAGTATGAGACCTATCAAAAGAAACGAAAAACCTGAACCACAAAAGGCCTGAAATTTTAAAACAATCTATGCCAAATATGTAAGAAAATGGAATCAGAAACATAGGAATTGACTAAATCTGCAGTAATGAGGTATTTTCATTGGTTTTAAAAATAGTTAGTGACAATTGTAACATAGGAATTGGGATATTCAAAACTTCGGAGTTTTCAATCATTACCTAGATGAACACAGATGAACCTAGATGAAAGAAACAGAAACTAAACAACAAATTGAGAAAATGGAATCAAAATTATGAATATAGAGTTTATTTATACCTGAATTCAGAGTGATACCCCCTTGAAGCTGAGACCTTATGCCTAATTTTGATAAGATCATTTTCCATTACCATAACAACTCCCTGAAATTGAATGGATTTAAATTAGGATTTGAAACTGGAATAGAAGGCATCAGGTACCAAATTTGACTCATAAGAGAAGTAAAATAAAATATTAGCTACCTAATTGATCTACCCTTACTGAGTCCACTGTGTAGGAAAAATGACAAACAGTTGATGTGCTCAAAAAGGGTTCTTCACTGAAATAAGAGAGACAATACTATGCTAGTACCAAATTATGTAATGTAATTTATATTGTGCATTCATTGTTGAACTTTACCTTATTTTCAATGATTATCAATTGATGTTACTCTTGTTCATGTTGAACAGCTTGTATAAAAGTCTATGAAACCAGCGGGCACAAATCTTGACTGCTTACTTAATAGAGCATGGTCATTTTCTTTATCAATTACTAACATAATGATAACCCATAAGAAAGCATAATGATAAGAAAAAGAAAACTAAGCAAAACTAATCTCCTCCACCAAGAAAAACAACTATTGCACAACATACTGGATCAGCTCGAGGATATATCCTCTTTCTGCACTGCTCATTTGACGGCTCCTAGCTTCCATGGGAACTGTTTTCGATCCATAATATCCACAAAAACGTGACGTGATGTGCCATTCCAGTAAAGCTCTGGCCTGATTCAATGCAAATCCAATCATTTCATAAACAATCGCCCACAAAAATGTTGCAGCAACAATTTCCAGCATCACACAAGCAGATATGCATTATATATATTCCAAGGAGACAAACAGAATGGAGGCAATAACTACATAGAGATTTCAAGGAAGAACACAGCTGGTTGTTCTGTGTACTCAATTTGCAATGAAAATAAATAAATGTTGGAATCTGAACGACCTTTAACTGAAGACAAATTCAATTTCTTTGTTCCAGTTTCGTTTTTGGTCTTTTTAGAAATGACTACAAATAATACAACTATACTTATTACACACATGCTAAAAATTGTATACAAACACAAGAAAATGAACTACAATTTAGTATGTCAGTTGTATTCGAAATCAGTAAAAAAATGTACCTTGTGTGATGGTACCTGAATGCGAGGAATTTTCGACCACCAGGACCTGGTACCTGTGACCAATTCAGAATCTTTATTGAGCAACGGAGGATAATAAAAATCAGGCCAAAAATAACAGAATTAAAGACAACAAGCAAGAAAGGTTCTGACCATGAAGGTTAATTGATACAGAGAAAAAAGGCCAGTGAGTAAAAGGGAAGTAATTGAAGCATTTTATCGAACATGTAAGTTGCATAAATTGAAAACACAGCCAACCACGAAACTATAAGGAAAGCAGGAAAGAGAAATATAAAGGACAAATATACTGAAGAGTAACAATTGCTTATGTGTGTCAGAAAATATAGGCAGTACATACCCTGACATTTCTAACTCAGCCTGTTCTGTGTGTGTGTCCCTTGTGTGATCAATGATTCCCAACCACCAGCTTTTACCATGAAAATCATTGCTCAATCCCATATCATTAATAACATCAAACTTGAACTCCAAGGAATTTGAAGGGGAAAAAACACAATAAAGATCCCATAGTTCAGAACCATATTTAGTCTAATTCCAAGTTTACTGGAAAAAACATACCCCCTCCACTAAAGGCCAGAAATATAATCAATGAAAAAAACAAGCAAGAAAGGTCCTGATCATATGTATGAAGGTTAATTGATATAAAGAAAATAGGACAGTGAGTAAAAGGGAAGTAATTGAAGCATTTTATCGAACATGTAAGTTGCATAAATTGAAAACACAGCCAACCAAACGTTTGGCCTTTACTTTAGCCCTATTATTCCATCATCACTAATTCGAACTTCTATACAAAGAGAATATCCAATAAAAACATCAACTTTCGCAGCTATAAACAACGAATTATGAGAGGCAGAGAAAGGAACAAAAAAATCTTACTGATTGAAGCAACCACGGAACTACAAGGAAACCAGCAAAGAGAAATATAAAGAACAAAGTTTTACCGTAAACATGAATCAGACAGGTGCGTGTCAGGAGGAGGTTCAATTGAATGACGAGTGTCCTTGGCCGAGAAAGGGGCAACAGAAAGGGGGCAAAGTCGGCAAGAAGCTAATTCAGCGGTGGGTAACCGGAGCAAGCAGCGAGATTTTGGATTAGCAAGCAGGAGGAAAAGGTGGGCGCCGAAAAAAAGAATGAGGTAATTTACCTGGTACCAGGCTACGGACAGGACGGGGCAAAGATTTTCACGCTTTTATATATAGTAGATAAATGATCTTTACATAGACTTGGCCCATGAGTGAATTCTCAAAACCTCATTTAAATAACAATTATATTTTTCATATAGATCATGTTTATAACAAAATTATCCTTATCGGATGTGGATGCATATCACGTGCACATTCTTTATTTTTTCGTTGACAATTTTCTCCGTGCAAAAAAGCATCACATTACGTGCACAAAATTTTCTACATGCTCAGGTCGCATCACATGCGCAGTTTTCTTCCCCATGAGAACAATTTCACATCACGTGGATAGCACTCTTTCCATATATGGCGGTGCACCGGCTTTCCGGGAATTCTAGGTTTTTCCATTTGCCATGAAAGGAAGATAGGGACGGCGGTGAAAAGAAAGAGGAATGATTTACACTAGTAGTTAACTAGAGTTGTATTTAAGTTGTGTACCACCCCGATCGATTTGGAAGGTTTGCAGAATGGAAAAGTGCTATTATAGAATGATGATAGGGTACATTTTTCCAAGTTTATCCGTTTATTAGGTTTATTTCAGTTTAGTTTAGTTTCGTTGAAATTCATCTTATTGTACTTATTCCATTTTATTACTTTAATTCAATTCTGTACGATTGTATTTCAGTTTAGTTTCAAATTTATGCAACCAGCCGATTCAAAACACTTGTAAAAAGATGATAATCATTTATATTGAAGCAAATGTAATAGTACTACAAATAACAATGGATTTAAGGCGTAAGAAAATTAATAAACAAAATTGATTCAAATGATGAATGAAACAAAAACTCAAAACAATCAATTGAAATTGAAATTGAAACAATATTATTTTGGTGGAAGATTCATAGCCGCATTGTAAATTAGTGCGAATGACTCCTCAATGCATGCCTTGAACTTGAAAGCATCTACTGTTTCTTGATCCACCCCGATCGAAATCCTCAGCTTTCTCATATAACTCGTCATTGTTATGGTCACACTCTGCAATAATCATTCATTATATATAATCAATCAAAATTAATAATAAACAAATTTTAATCCAAATTATCACGCCATGTTGTTTTTCAAATGATCTAAAAACCGAATTGAATTAAACAAAAATGTAACTAAATTTACCTGCGGAGAGCCCGCCATCATAAAATAAATGCCTTTTGCAGGATGATTAGCCAGTGCCATCTGATCAACTGGTCCAAATACATTTGAGATCGTCATGGTTGAATTGCTCAAAGTCTTATGAATAAATTTTGCTGTCACCTGTCAATTTTCAGATTTGAATTTAATAAACCTTTAACCATATTTTCAGGTGCCACCAAAATATTAATTTTTTCAAAAAACAAAATTTTGCCCTTGTCTTATGAATAAATTTTGCTGTCACCTGTCAATTTTTTGTTCAAATTTGAAATTAATATACACCTTTTATAAAACAACCATATTTCCAGGTGCCACCAAAATATTAATGTTTTTCACTTACCTCAGGCCCTCTGTATTTTCGCATTGCTTCCAAAACTTTGTCAGTGAGAAAAAGACCGGCAGAGTTTCTCTTAGCTTTGATGAGATTCTGAGCTGCTACAACAAAGCTCAGAGGATTTGATTCCTCTTTCTTGGCTAATTTCGGCACAGAAATGTGCATGAAAGCAAAATGATTTCCCCATGGAGTCTTCGAATTCGGCTCCACCATGTCCTTCACCGTCTTGTATCCTCTGATGCTCCGGGTGCTCAGCAGCACCATCGCCGAAGCATCTGCGTTCTTCTTCTCCGAATCCACAGCTTGCATGTACAGCCGGGTCCCGAGGAAGATGACTCCACATATCACATCATTCACACTCTGCAAATACCCGAGTTTATTTCTTACTCAACTGAATTTACTGGACTGATTTATCTAAAAAGTAGTGAGATGTAAATTACTTTACTAAAGTGCTAAATGGAGCCAAGTTTTTGACCCCGTAGGCTGTAGTCCAAAAAATCATATGAAATGACCATATTGCCCATGTCAGCATAGCTTTTCCAAAAACTTAAATGAGGGTTACTTGTGTATATTCATGTTATATTTTGGACTACAAGAGCAAAATACTGTGCTCCGTTTAGCAACACCTTTACTTTACCACATCAACCACGACCAAGGTGGTGGTTGTAATGTGGGTTCAGAAATTCTCCAGAGTTTATTTCTTACTGAACAGATGTATCATGTATATCTAAAGAGTGATGAAAATGTAAAGAGGTTTACCACATCGAGCTTGGACTTCATTTCCTTGATTTGATCAATGGAGAATGTCATGGTTGTAATGGTCATCGGCTTAAACTCAACTCCAACCTCCCCGGATCGTATCGGGGTTTGATCATCTTCAAGAATGGTGCTCTTCAGCATGCTCCAAACAAAATCAGAGATTGTGTTGCTGATGCCACAAAGAATCTGAGGAACTCTGGTGAAAATGCTCCCCACAGAGCTAGGGCTGTTCTGATGATCAGCTGGATATTCAGGGAACTTTAAGGGAAGTGAAGGGTCATCTGCCCTTTGGAGGCAGGAAAGAAGGGCACCCATAAGGGAGTATCCATCACCTAGTCCATGGTGAAGTTTGAACACAACATTCCCTGCTGCGTTTTTGGTAGGGTACTTGATGACATGGATTTCCCAAAGAGGCTGGCTTTGGGGCAGTGCTTGCATTGCCAGGTTTGATAGATAGTCATTAAAACATTTGTCGTAGTATTCTATTGATTCACCCTCACCAAATATGGGCACATGGATGTGATTTTCGGGAATTACTTCAACCTTCTTCCAAACCTTCACTCCATTTTCACCTTTTACCTGCTCAATTATTAATTAGATGTGTACATTACTTCTTATATTTATGTATTCTTATAAAATATAAATACAAATTCTCTGAATAATTAATACTCTGAATAATCATATCACTCTGTCTCAGCCATAACTGCACACTTTTTGGTCAATTTTTTCAAAGCATATTTGACCGTGAATAACTTTATTTTTATACATTATTATGATCTAAAACTTTTATAGCTAAAAAATAAAGCGCATTGTGAATCTAACCATATCCCATATGATATTATTATAGCACATATGCCAATTGCAATTTACGGTCAAACATGCCCAGACAAATTTGACTAAAAAGTGTGCAGATTCGGCTGGGACGGAGGGAGTAGTTAATATGTAAAAGACTGGTAACAACATCAACCCTTATCTCTAGTCTCAATTGAAACCTTCTAAAACATTTTAACCTATCTTTATATCAAAATTATAATAAAAATGCATATTCTATTTAACAATTATCTAATTAGAGTCTCACTTTTGAAGTTATCACAGTACCTCCTCCAAATTATTGTAAACGATAGCTTAAATATCGTATTTCTATTTCTATTTTGACTTATAAATTTGTTATTTTTTCTAAAAATGTACAAGTCAACCATTAATGTAATTGAGTGGATATTTTATAACATGGGAAAAAGTCATTTTCCACCGTACGGATTATAATGTATGCTTAACTATATATACAGAAATCAGGTAATTATAATTTACATTTCAGAAGGTACATATGAATGCGCTATATATACACACGTACCATGATGGAAGAAAACCGTGGATTAATCGGCAAGAAAACCTCCCTGATCAGTTTCAAGGTCAGGGAACCGTCGTCATCTTGTATCGGGATTCCGGTCTCCAACACCCCGAGAATCGCCACCGACATCACCGAGCTGCTGAAGTACTGCCCGGTAGGGCTCACCGGCGGCTCACCCATTTTATTTTCTCGCCGGAAAATGGTGAAAGTCTTATGCACGTACTATATATTGATCAGATCTGAGAAGAGCAATGGCTCGTTTACATATGCATACCATATATAGAGTCTGCGTTGGTTTTTAGTGTGATAATTGGGTGGTTTGGGAGATGAATGATTGATGTTGGCCGCCGAAATCATAAATCCGTCGGTTTTCTAACCATTTTGAGATAGAATTTAATGTTGGTAATGGACAGTGTCTGTGATTGTCACGGTGGTGGATGTGAGAGTGACTCTATTTAATGTCGTATCCACCGGTTCCCTTATCGGAATTTTTGCTCCACTCAATGCTTCTAACTTTTATAATGTACATCAACTACTTGACAACTTGTGTATATTCACATAGTACTCGGATTAGAAAAATGGAGTAATTATATGTTGAATGGAAACGATATTTATTTATTTTTGCTTTTAAGAGAGTACAAATTCTCAATTGGTCTCAAAAGTTTAATAGATTAAAGATCAAACTTAAAAGTGAGAAAGACTAACACAAAACAGGTAATGATCAAACATGAAAGTGAGAACTGATACATTAATACACTGAATGGACTTGATTAATTAATATGTAAAAATGACTAGACTTTGAAAGTGAGAAGATTAACATTTGATTGTCCTGCCCAAGACGCTCTCGAGATAGTATATATACACTAGAATCTTGTACTTTCTCCGTACCAGCTAGATGTGCACAACTGAGTTTTCACGGTTTTCAATACACATGTTTGACTGCTAATATCTTTAATTATGTTTATTATCAAGATATAAAAATTTGATATTAATAAACTACATTTGATGACGATTCCAATGATAATATTTTTATATATCTATCTATTCAAAAATTCAGTCCAAATTTAGTACAGTTAACTGAAAAAAATCTCATGTGTAGAAAACCCATATTTTTTGTTGGGTACGATTTCAGACATTGACTAGTCTCTATTTTGTTGATATGGACTATAATTTACAATTTATCATGTTTTGATTCGAAATAACATTCTTCTCTTTTATTGAAGAAATTAATAGCCACAGTCGTTGCTAGCTAATCCATCTCCTTAATGTTGTACATTTTGAATATTTAAATAGTCAGCATTCGAGAAAACCCAAACATACTAATGTCAAATTCTATGATATAAGAAAAGTTTCTATATTCACTACCAGGAAAAAAAAATGTTTCAGCGCTTGTGTTTCAGCGGTTATAGCCATAAACCGCTGAAACACAAAAAATACACCGCTGAAAGATACCTTTCAGCGGTTAAGTACTGTTCAAACCTTAAATATTCAAAGCACTCAACTCGGCCACGTCGGACTCCGTCAAAATTTCAACGAGGACAATTAAAATAACATATATTCAAAATTGTGTATCAGCGGTTTACTATAAACCGCTGAAATGCCTGCTGACATGGCACTTAGTCCACACAGGGCGCTCAATATGTTGACTGGGCCGAACTTGGAAATCGGGTTTTACGTGTAGGCCGAAATCATACAAGTTACTGTACAATCCAATACCGTGGCCCATAAATCTGTTTCAGCGGTTTTAAAATTTTTGGCGTAAGAGCAACAACTTCTGGTTGCGGAGTTGTATTTCGCTGGGTTTTGTCAACTTTTTTTTGTTGACTCGGTAGGGCCGTAATTAATGCTATCAACCACCTCCAGCGAAGCAATTTTTGTTTCAGCGGTTATATCTTTAAAACCGCTGAAACGTAAGTTTTATATTGCTCCGTCACACTCTGTTTCAGTTGCGGATTTTCTCCCTCCCAAAATACTCTCCCTCCACCATTAATGAAGCTTGGGTTTGAAAACTTGCCATAAATGAAGGTATTTTATCATGTCACACTACTCTATTGTTTATATCTTATGTATTTAGTGTGTATATGGTACAAATAATTCACTCATTTTATGTATTTCATGCATATGGTTGATGTTGGATTTTTAAATTGCATAGGTTTAATATTTAGATTAGAAGTTTGTTGGGAATGTGGATGATGATTACTAGCAAGGTCTCATGGAGTGAGAGTGTCCATTTTATGGAAGAATAGAAAAACAAGTGGTGGATTCAAGGGTTTGGACAAAAAATGGAGAAGAAAGGTATGTATTCTAAAAACTAGACTATATTTTTTATTTTTTCAAACCATATATAATTAGTGTACGTATGTGGTAAAGAAATTATAGAAATTGTTTGTTGTTTTTGTTTGGCACTTTGAAATTCATGATATATATAGTAGGGTTTATGTTGATAATGCATTTGTTCTCCAAAAATATTTTGTTAGGTAAATATGGTGATCCTATGGACTTGGAGTACCGTCGTAAGATTATCCGAACTAAGAATACATTGAGTGATGAGCATGTGGCCTTTGTTGATAGTTTTCTTGATTATGCCTTTGGTAGAGAGGTTTGTGTGTTATGTCCATGCAAACGTTGTTTGCTTCGCGAGAGGATTGGTAAGATGGATACTATGAGATTACATTTGATTAGAGATGGGTTTGATCCGTCATATGATGTGTGGAGCTTCCATGGTGAGTGTCGTTTTTATAATGCAAATGGTGGAAGGGAAGAGGAGAAGGTGAAACCCAAAAAGGATGTTTTTTTTTGACAATGTTGTGAGAGATTTTAGAGATGAACCCGAGGTTCTTGCATCGTTGTTGGGGGAAAAAAATAATCCTTTGTATGACGGTTGTAAGAAAGATGACACGGTTTTTTCTTGTTTGATTGAAGTTTTTAACATGAAGGCGGCTAGTGGTTGGAGTGATGGTAGTGTGAATCGATTGTTGAATTTCTTGCACGAGAAGTTGCCGGAAGGGAATGGTGTACCAAACACTCTATATGATGCAAAAAAATTGTTGTGTCCTTATGAGTTGGAGTATGAAAAAATTCATGTTTGTCCTAATGATTGCTTCATGTATAGGGGGGATGATTTGAAGAAGGTAGTAGAATGCCCTATTTGTAAAACTCCACGATATAAAAAGGTTCAAAAAAGAAAAGGAGGAGGAGAAGATGTATTTATTGGTGAGACGATGGATAACGTTCCGGAAAAATGTATTTGGTATCTCCCAATAATCCCTCGTTTTGAGAGATTATTTGGTAATGCCGAAGATGCGAAGAATTTGACTTGGCACCGTGATCGTGATGTCCCTATGGATAACGTTATTCGTCATGTTGCCGATGGAGATCAATGGAAAAAGGTTGATAGTATGTACCCGGAATTTGGGGATGAGCCGAGAAATTTGAGGTTGGGTTTGAGTACGGACGGCATGAATCCATTTGGGAATATGTCTTCAAAACATAGTTCTTGGCCGGTAATGTTGGTGATATATAATTTGCCCCCTTATTTGTGTATGAAACGCAAGTATGTGATGATGCCATTAATGATTTCAGGGCCGAAGCAGCCTGGAAACGACATAGATGTTTTCTTGCAACCCTTGGTTGATGATTTAAAAATATTGTGGTTTGAAGGAGTGGTTGTGAAGGATGCATCTCGGAATGACAAGCCATTTAATTTGAAGGCTATGTTGTTTTGGACAGTCACTGATTTTCCGGCTAGGGGTAATTTGTCTGGTTATGTATCAAAGGGACACAAGGCATGCCCGATATGTGAAGAGGCTACCGTTCACAAGCAACTTAAGTTTGGGAGAAAATCGGTTTATATGGGACATCGGAGGTTTTTGAAAAGGAATCATAGATATCGATTGGATAAAGATGCGTTGTTTGGGGAAAAAGATCTTAGGCCTACACCAAAGATATTGTCAAGGAGACAAATACATTTGAAGGTGAAGAAGTTGAGTGTGGTACTTGGCAAGAAAGTTGGAAAAAAAGTGATCAAAAATCCTAAAGGTAGTGAGATTTCTCCATGGAAGAAAAGGTCAATTTTTTTTTATCTTCCGTATTGGGAGACACATGAAATTCGTCACTGCCTTGATGTTATGCATATCGAGAAGAATGTGTGCGACAGTTTGGTCGGCACATTACTAAATATCACAGGAAAGACCAAAGACACCTACAATGCTAGAAGAGACTTGGTAGATTTAGGTATTAGACCCGAGTTGGCCCCTACATTGAAAGGAACGAGAACCTATTTGCCCCCGGGTGCGTGTAATCTTTCAAGGAATGAGAAAATGTCGGTGTGTGCTAGTTTGAAGTCCATGAGGGTTCCGATTGGATACTCTTCGAACATTAGTAAATGTGTGACCGACGATTTGAAATTACAAGGTTTGAAGTCCCACGATTGTCATGTTTTGATGCAGCAATTGTTACCGGTCGCTTTGCGTGGGGTTCTTGATGTGCAGGTTAGATATTGTATTACAAGGTTGTGTTTTTTTTTCCACACAATATGTCGGAAGTCAATTGATCGAGATTTGTTAGATTCCTTGGAAGTTGAGGTTGCCGAAATTTTGTGTGAATTGGAATTGTATTTCCCACCTGCATTTTTTGACATTATGGTCCACTTGGTTGTGCATTTGGTTAGGGAAATAAGAATTTGTGGTCCGGTTGGATCGCATTGGATGTATTCCTTTGAAAGACATATGGGAACTTTTAAGGGGTTTGCTAAGTGTAGTAGTCGGCCAGATGCAAGTATTGTGGAGCGGTTTATTGACAATGAAGTCATTGACTTTTGCACGTCATTGTTGGAAAAACCGGTGGAGTTTGGTGTACCGCGTAACAAGCACTATGGAAGGAAATTGGGAGCTCCACGGGCAAAGGGAAAGTTGCATAAGCCATTGTTTATTGAGCTTAAACGAGCACACCACTATATTTTGAGAAACTCTAGTGAGACGGTCGGTTATGTGGAAGAGCACTTAAGTTATTTGAGGAAACTTTACCCTAACATGATTCCAAATGCAATTGAAGTTGAACATGCCGATAGCTTTGTTGAATGGTTCTTTGATCGATGTGCCGAAAAAGGTGTAAATGAGAACATTAGGGCGTTTGCAAGGAAGCCAGCTTGTACTGTTAGATCATACACTGGGTACGATGTCAACGGTTTCTCGTTTTCAACATTTCAGAAAGACAGTAAGAGTACTACTCAAAGTAGTGGAGTGTTTACCGAATCGGATCAAATGGTTGATGGTGTGGTACAACTTCTTCCATTTTATGGTGTGATCGAGCATATTTGGGAACTTGACTATGTGGAATTCAAGTGTGTTGTTTTCAAATGCAAGTGGGTTTGCCCCCGTGTGGGAGTTGATGTGACGGATCCAATGGGTTTTACACGTGTTGACTTGAAGAGTGTTGGTTGCAAAGATGATCAAATCATTCTACCATCACAAGCTCAACAAATATTCTTTGTGGATGATCCGGTCGATGCTAAATGGTCAATTGTTTTACAAGGTAAGAAGTACTTCTTTGAAGATGAAATTGATTGTCAAGATAAAGAGTCAAGGCTTGAATTTCCATCGGCATTTCCTACCCTATCGGAAAGCGCAAGAAATGTTGGTGTTAGAGGGCATGACGATGGTTTGTGGGTTGATGAGAAAGGTTATTTAGTGGATGATCAACATGGGAACAAAAGACAAAAAACCTAAGCTTGATGTTGTGGACTCATGTGTGTATTGAGTAGTGTTTTTGTATTTATTAATGATTTTTGTGTCGAAAATGAATTGGTGTGTATAATGTCTTTTTTTGGAAGTAGACAAGTATAACTGCGCACCAAAGGTGTACTGTATGTTTTGGTTGCGAAGAAGAGAAATTTCCGTTGCAATGAACGGAGCAACCATATGTAGCTGCATTGAACTGTTCACGTTTCCTCTCGGTTTTTTCATACGCAGTCAAAACTGGCTGTGGAAAGTTTCAGCGGTGTTCATAAACATAGCAACCTAATTGAACTGCGTTCATAAGTTTTTACCATATCCAGAACTTGTCATTTTTCCAGATTGCCAGAATTGTTAATCCATCCAGAAAAACATTAAAAACTGAGATATTGGAACTTATTAATCAATCCAGAAATGGTCACATGAATTAAACGACACTCCAAACATCCTAATTTCAGAAAATCCATATTACATTCAAAATAAATGAAGGAAAAAAATTCGGTACAACCAACTAACAACTTCAGTCGACCTTGTCATCGTCTTCAGTCAGCTCAGGGTCATTCACATCAGCCTGATTCACCACAGCGTCATTCACCGCATCATCACTCATATCATCATCATTCACCTCAGCATCATTCACAGGATTACAATTGGAGGTTGCTACCTCATGAACTGGAGGGCACGGATACTTTCCAGTTTTTTCCAAAGCTTCGGGAAACTGATGTGCAAACAAAACTGCGGTGTGTTGACACCAGCTTTTGATATAGTTCATATCAGCTTCCAACCTTCCTAGCCTCGTAGATATCCCTTCATCAACCTTCTTTGGCACTCTTCTGTTAAATGGCTCGTAAGTGAGGATTCCCATTGGCTTCTTCATAAGATCATCAATCTTTTCTTGGCAACCGGCTCGGCGGCAGAGAGCCGTGATGAGGGAGTGAAATTCCATTCCATTGGTTGTAGGAAGAGTATTGGTCATGCTTGCGAATATCATCTTACCAACATCGATTGCTACAAGCTTCTTCAGTGCATATAGGATTCTTAGACGTTCCCACTGAACTTCTGAGTTGATAGAGACAGGCAACAACCGACTAGCAACAAAGCTGTACCACACATTCATGTCCATGGACAGGTACTTCTTGTCTATATGACCCCAATTCTGTTTCGGTATAATTTGGTCTAGCGAAAACTCGGTAGAAGTCACTTCCCTAGTAACTTCATCCCACTTTCCAACCAATGTGCCAGCCTTATTTATTCCAATTTATGTCTTCATATTGTACCAATCCGTGTAACATTCAGGGTCTGAGGACAGGCCATAGTACTCATTAATGATGTCGGCAGAAAGATGGACTTTTTTCCCACGACAGAGCACAACCCCATCCTTATCAATGAACTGCATGTTGGCATAAAACTCTGCTGCCATTGTAATATTGGCATCACAAGGAGGTTTACATAATCTACGCCAGCCATTCTTCTGGATGTATACAGAAAAAGGAGGTACATTTGCAATACCTCGCTCAATGATGACCTTTCTCTTGAGTATACCCCTATATGAACCCCTGGCCTCATTGTTAAAAAAAACCTGTCCTCCATCTTCTTCCTTGCTTTCCACAGCAACTTTGGGAGCCGTTTTGATGCGTTTTTTGGCAGGAGCCATTCTGCAAACACAAATAATTCTTGAGTTCATTATGACATTTTATCAAACACCTTCCATGCCCATCAGACACACATCAACTAAATCAAATCAAAAGAATCCTCCGGTACCTCCAAGCACAATCAAAAACATGTAAACTACAATATCTACAAAACCCATTTCAAAGTACATGTAAATTATATCAGTTCATAGGGAAATGCTTGCGGAACTACAGTAAAATCAAAATATTGAACTGCTTACAGTTTTAAAAACACATAATTTGAAACAACAATGGAATGCAAGAACTTGACAAAACCTTTTAATTTAACAAAACTTACATTTCAGAGGGTGCAAAGATTCCAGAAAATACAGAAAGCTGCTGAAGAAGAAGGGTTTACGTGGGTTTGTTTGGGCAACGCTGTTGTGAAAATTAGGTAAGGGTTTTTATATTTATAGGTTATGGTGTTTCAGCGGTTTTGTTGTTTCAGCGGTAATAGTAACACGTGGCACTACCCTAAGGTACAAACGTGTCCGAATTTATGCGACATTAACTCCCGTTCCTCCACTTGGCTGAAGCTAAGAAGGACGCGTGTTGTTTTTCAGCGGTAATAAACAAACCGCTGAAACAACTAAGTTTCATTAAATATGGAATTAACCTACAAATTGTTTGTTGTTTTTTCTTTATGCTTTTCATATTTATGATTTATAACAATAATAATTATTGTGAGTCATTTGTTTGACCTAAAATAATCGTAATTTGGATACTTGTGGTATAAACGTGAATGGATTTAGAAAGCATAGCTCTTACTACTATGACTAGTATGTTATGAATATGAACATTGTTAGTTGTAACTTTTGTTCAATTTGCAAAATATTAACCAATTCAAACATATTTTGAGCTATGCAACCATCCTATATCTATGAATAACAATACATCTAATGCATAAGCGTTACAAAATAGATTGATCATATGTAATTAGTAGTAATTACTTGTAAACTTAAGTATAAATGCTACTAATCATGAAAAATCTTTACCTAATCTGTCTCCACATACAATGAGTTGGAAAATTCTGTATAAATACATGGCAATCGATATTCAGTTTATTAGTAATTATCCTGAATACTTAACGAGGTCAATTCATTTGGGCATTTGTAGAATTTTTAGAAAATATGGTAAGGACAGATTTGTATCACAGATGTTCATTGAAGATGAAAACATGGTTTCATTGTCATACAAAAATCCTTTATCAACTTGTAATTTTATTTTTTAGCATGAAATCGAAAATAAAAATATTTACATTTGGTCCTTTAGAAGGATTACATACAAATTAAGGGACTGAATTGCAATAAAATTATTTCAACTCAACCCCCAAATTATTAGCGGGAACTCCTTCAATTTTCCGCGGCTGACTGTTCAGTTTCGACATTTTCGACTTTCAGCGGTTTTGGCATCTGGGCAACAAAATCGGATTGCGGAGGTTTGTCAAACGATGTCGTTCAAAGATTTTGTTAAGAAAACAAAAAAATAAATAAACTTTTCAGATTCCAAAAAACTTGAACGCAACATCTGAAGTTGCTATATTAATTTTTGACCGCTGAAACAGCTACCAGTATAAATATCAAGACTTAGTCGGAAAATTAAAAAAAACTAAGTCTCTGAAGATCTCTCTCTCTCTCTCTAACACAGGGTTCTCCCTCATCTCTCTCTAGAAATCGCCAGAAACCGTATCGCACCATCGCTCCAGCACCTTCTCCTCGCTCAACATCCGCGCGTCAAGGAAACGAGGGTAACCATCGAGCGGCCGCGGCTTCGCTTGATCAGTGATCGTAAACCCATGCGGTTCGGAAACCCTCGCGCCTAAAGGTAGCATCTTTCAGCTCCCTTGTTGTTTTTTATGTTTTCATGACATGGAAGTAAAGTATTGTGATAGATATTAGTTTGTGCTCTGGTTTTTTGAATGGGTTTTAAAAAGGGGTTCGTTTTCATGTATTTCGAACAATAAACGCTAATCTGTGGCTATCGATGGATTTGTTTTTTTTTTGTTGGGTTTTAGATGATGATGGTGTTCATGTACTTTAAACCCTAGTTTATGGTTGCAATGAGTCTCGTTAATTACAGGAACGACAATAGTTTGTGCTCTCTGTTTAATTTGTGGTCTCTGAGTGTGTGGTTTCTGAGTCTGTGCTCTATCTATGTGCTCTCTGTTTACTATCACAAGCATATTCACAGTGGGTGTTTATTCTCAGGTGTTCCTGCTATCTATGGCTGGTAAGAAGCGAAACAGGGACAGTCATAAGAAATTTGTAGAGCCTAAGGTGAAACGCTCACGACCAGCTGAGGAAACCTATGAAAATACAGAACACATTGAACGTTTTATTGGTGTTGCAAACGCTAAAACACCACATCCTAATGACATCGATCAGCCTCCTGACGATCTGTTCAACCTCAAAGATATGGACCCGGAAAGAGAGGGAGAGCTGTTTGATAGCTTTGAGATTCCAAAGAGTGATAAGAAGACGAGGGGGGAGGCTGCATATAACACAGTATTAGTCATGAAACACAGAAAAACCCTCCCTATGTGGTTTGACGAGTACCTCTGCCCTAGAGTCATGCCGGGGAAGTGGTGTGGCTATGTGGGATACGCGTTTAGGCGTCGTATACGAATAGGAAGTTGGCCAACATGGAGAAATGTCCCGCAACATGTGAAGGATGATGCTTGGGCTGACATTCTGGTATTTTTGTTTACACTTCAAAATAGTTTTAGTTATGTCAAAATAATATTGTTTTGCCTAATCATTTTATGACTTCTTGTTTGACTCAGGCTAGCTGGGATTTCAGGACTATCCTCAATGCAGAAGAGCATAAAAGGTTGAAAAAACAGTGGACTACCTATGCAGCTAACAAGATGAGAAATTGGAGAACAACTGTGTGGAATAGGTATACCCAACCTTGCAATTCTTTTTATTTTTTTTAACAACTTTCTTAATCGTATGTATGTTCGAACAATTTTTTTTCCTACAGGTATGTAGTCCTACGCCACAAACAGCCCAAGGACCCTGGCAATCCTTGGGATATGTACAGATGGCTTGATGAGAAAGAGTGGGACATGTTTGTTGAGTTCAGATCAACAGAAAAATTTAAGGTACATTTTAAATTTATTTTTAGACAGATGTTTACCCTTGTGATGCTTTTTCCTTACATAACATTGATTGGTGTTTTTGTTCTGAAAATTTTCCAAAAGGAACTGAGTGAAAAGAACAGGAAGAATGCCAACAAAAAGCTATACAGACACCGCACAGGAAGTGGAGGATACCGAAAGATCTACATTAGGAAAGCAAAGGAAATGCGCGAGAAGGAGATCCTGAAGAGAATAGATGAGGGAATGACTCGCGAAGAAGCGGAGGACTCGGTCAGGGACATGGTTTTTAGAGTTGACAGATCAATCATTTTTCTGGAGGCCAACATGTGTAAGGACAGATCGTACTCTGAAGACTTTGTTCGAGATTTTGCTGATAAGATTGTAAGTCATGTGTGTTTTTCTAACAACTTATGATGTCTATTTTTAATATTTTTTAACTTCTTTGTTTATGATGGTCAGTTGGATATGAACAGACAAAAAGAGGAGGGGGAGCTTATTATCGAGGGCCGTAGGGACATTCTATGTATTGTCACAAAAGTAGATGATAAACCTGGCAAATGGAGAGGCTGCCCAGGTACGGCGAAAATTGATTTCGCCCTCCCAGATTATGTCAAGTTTAGAAATCGCCAAAGGGAGCAGGCACGTAAGAATAAGGCAAAGGCTGAACCTTCAGAAGAAGATGAGGAGGTCATAGAAGCTAGGGTAGAAGACTGTTTTGATTGGATCGCACACAAGCTTGGAATGGAGCTTAGTGATGATATTAGTGCTAAACAGTACCTTGAGGAGCAGAGGTTGAAGAAGTCCCAAAGTATGCCAACAACCACTACATCACCGACAAAGATTCCACAGCCACATGGAGACCCAGCAGCTGATTTGGTATATCTCTTTTACCATTAAATCATTGATTACATTTTTTAAAAATATGGATAAAGTTTGATTTTAGTTGAGTGAGTGGCAGGGCTTCAAGCAATGCTATTTGGGTGTATTGAGTGCATCAAATAGCATTATAACGGTGGCTGCTGGACTTCTGTATGAAGGATCACAATCCGAACCAGGGGTGAAGTTAGTGCAAATCCGGCCGCCTATATTTATGCCACTAGCCAAGTTGCCAATCCCAGTAGACAATCATGATACCATAACAAGTGCAGTGGGAGTTAAATTGATGTGGCCGACCAACCTTATACATTACAACATCAAGGGTCAACAAGGACAGGCAAGTTTAAACTTCAGCTTTTCCCCATTTTAAGTTATTTTTTCATAACTCTAATCGGGATATACTACTCTTGCAGGACTCTCCTGATAGGACTGAATCGGATAGAAGCTTGGATAAAAACCCAAATGTTGTTGCTGGACCTGAATCTGAGGAGGAGTTTTCTGACTTCGACAAGGATATCGATCCACCACCGCAAGCTCCTGAAATTATAGTGCCTACTGCATCTGCTGAAGTGATTGATCCTACAGATTACAAATTAAATTGGGTACATGCTGAAACTTTTTTATTCACATGATGGGTTAGTTTTATTTTTTCCTTATTGAATATGATTAATTATATCCACTTTGATGTTTTTTTATCCTTTACATTTCAGACTTTTGCACACCACACCAGGGTTCCCGACATTAGGAGACAAGTGGTACATTGGCTCCAGGAGATGGAGGCGAGTCTGAAAAACATAGACAGCTACTCCATTCGAATGCCAGAAGAATACTTTGGAGATGGAATGAGAGATTTGTTGTTTCCTGTGGACGAGGCTGTCAAGTGGATGAAAGATATAGATTATAGAATCAAAGTCTGGATTACGGGATGGCAAATGGATATGTGGGGAAGGTAATCTTATCTATGAATCCATGTAATATATTAGCTCTACAGCTTTATATTTAGTCTGTAATCATGTTTTCTTGTTTCAATTGAGTGTTTAACAGTTTGGTGGCTGGGAAACAAGAGCCAGAGGATCGCAAGCGAGTTCATATCATCAGCACAACCACATCCTTCTGCGCTCATACATTGGAAAATGATTCCTTCAAAATTGTTCCACAAAACGTTGTCAAGGTCATTAGGGAGAAACCATCAAGGTTATATATCATGCCTCTCTGTAGAAAGTAAGCACATTAAAGCTCACTCTTTCAATATTTTTTATTCTTCAGTCACTATTTTCTCACATTCATTCGGTGTTGCATTTTCTTAGGCTCCATTGGATCATGATCATCATTGTACCCGAGGAAAGAGTTTTTTACTGCATTGATCCAGCCGGAAATGGAATAACCGAGTCCTGTAATTCTTTTCACCATAAATTGCTCCTATGGTAATTTTTCATAACATTACATCACCACAAAAATTCCTTATTACACCAAATTTCACTACTTGTATATTTTTAAATCGATTTATTTTTCATTACAGCATTTCGGCAAAGTATGACTTTGAATTTCGGAGTGCTGGAACCTCTTCTCACAAAAACTGGACAATCACAAACATTACAGTGAGTACACAAAAATTCTCATTCCTGGCAATTTTTCAATCTTTCTATTTTTTGACAATCCACTCATGTATGTTTATATATTTATTCCATGACCAGCACAAAAAGCAGCTTGGAAGTTGGGAGTGTGGGTATTACAATATGCTTTACATGGAGAAAATTGTTCTATTGTATAAAGGTGTTGATATACATGAGGTCAGTACATCACTATTTTTTCCCCCTTCATTTTCGTTACTGAGTTCTAGGCTTCATAGTATGTCCTTCAAATTTCCATTTTTGTTATGTCAACTCACCTTTACTGGATGTCTAAATTTTATGCATTTTGTGTGCTCAAGGTCTTACCGGAGGATTCGTCTGCCTACAACATGCCATTAATCGAAGGAATGATCGACACCTTCTGCCTTTTCCTCTTGGATGCAATCGCCCCAGTTTGTAGAGCTCAACTCCTACAAACAAGGAAGAGAACTTTGTTTCCTCCACCACCAGGGGCAGTAATACATGACATATGAGCAACACTAGGTAACTAGCTCATATTTTTGACAATTGGATCATATTTTTGACAACTAGCTCATATAGCCCCTTATATTTTTGTTTTGGAACCTGTTTTGGGTATAGCTGGTCATTTTTTGTGCCAAACCGACACTTGCCTAGCTTGTAAAATGTATTGTAAACATTTCTTCTAGCTTGAACTGTTCACTTTTGCGTAATGTGAATGATGGTTTATATGATGATTTGCGTAATGCGCTTGAAATTTTGGTTATATTGGTAGCTTGAATTTGGTAGTAATATCGTGTACAAATTGTGGTGACTGTGAACAGTAAATCGCACATATTGCGGTGGCGGCAGAAAATTCCGGCTACTGTTTTGCCCAGATATAATCATTTCAGCGGTTTTTGATTTTAAAAATGTTTCAGCGCTTCGAATTCATTTTTCCATAATCAAACGTTTCAGCGGTTCAAAACATTTATTTCACCGATTCAAAATTTTAGCGGGAACTAAAATTTCGAACCAAAATCAAAGCGGGAATTAAAATTTGCATCAAAATTCAAATATTTCAAATTCCCTCCAAATCCTGTTTCAGCGGTGCGCCGTTCGCTGAAACGACTGATGGACCGGTCCAGTTATTTAGTGGGCTTTGTTTTGGGCTTCAGTTTTCAAACTAACAGTCCTAAGCCCGTCGAATTTCTATTCCACCGGTGTGTACAAAATTCCGGAACCGCTGAAACATAATTTTGCTCAGTTAAAAAAAAAAGGACCCGAGTGGATTGTCCAGTCATCTTGTGGACTGGTCGTCGGGGCCCTACAAAATTGAAACCGCTGAAACGCCTACTTTATGTTACACCGGTACCCATTTACACCGGTGTGGGAAAAGGGAGAAACCGCTGAAACGACCTCCCAAAAACCGTTGCTATAGCGTTTTTTCCTGGTAGTGATTACACCACACCGTCACTACTACTCAAACCCAATTCCGTCGTTGAATTCCGTTAATTCAGAGGAGAAGCTCCGGCTGAAATCTGCATTTCGTGCTTTGGTTTAGCTGATGACATCATCGCTCTGAGAGCAGGCCTTATCTTTTCACCGGCCCTAACAATGATCAAGAACATCAACCGATAAACCGCCACCATCCCGAACAGAATCGCAAGATCAACCCACTTGGAATACCCCATTTCCACTCCAAATCTGTCCCGGAGAATAATCTCCCCGCTGATTCTCGCCGGAACTTCCCCCGGCATATCTGTAAACGTCCGGCCCAAGAACTCGTTCTTGTACAAACCCTGGTACGCGTACTTGTGGAAAGCGATGTAATACACCGGATATTTCCAGAACACTGCCGGTAAGTCATGCGGCAACCGGAAGAACCCGCCGCCGAGAATCATGAGGCCCTGGATTCCGGCGCCGACAATGATACCGGTGAGGAAATTGGGGACCAGGCTTGCCACGACCATCATCACGCTCTCCACCAGCATCATGCACACAAATATCATGGCGGCGAAATAGAAGAAGTGTTCCAACACTTGTCCCGAATCAAGCCCCTTTTGAAGTCCGGCGAGAAAATATGCAATGGCTCCCGGAATCACAGATATCAGTACCAAGTATGGTATGGCCGAGAGTATGTTTCCGACGACGAATGCGCCTGGATCATAGTGGCCGTTCATCCTTTCCCTTTGGAACACCTATTTTTTTGAAAAAAATAAAATTAAAATGTTTTACTTTTTAAATTTGGATACAAAAAAATCCAAGTTCATGAATCAAAATTTGTAATTACCTTCATTTCCTCAACGAAGGAAGGGAATCCACCAATAGCCATGAAAGTGAGGAATGAAGCTATAAACATTAGCATTGATGCTGTAGCCTGGAAATAAAATCAAGTTATCATGTCAAAATATTCAAATTCAGGGAATTTTCTATAGCATAAGGCCCTGTTTGCCTGAGTTGTTTGCCTGAACTTTTCTATAGATTGGCTCAGTACTACAGTTCAGTTCAGTTTAGCAAGAAATAAACTCAGGCAAACAGGGCCTAAATTCCATGATTTCTCACCTGAATTGAAGAGTTATCAGAGCCAATAACAGAGAAAAATATGGTTCCAATGCCGATCCCCAGCGCGATGTAAACAGCCAATCGCATCCAGTAGTATCCCAAATCGCGAAACATGTTCACAGACGATCTTTTTGTCAAAACAAGACATTGATCAATGAAACTGGCATTTTCTCTGTTTTTCTGCAACACTTCGCCTTCCTGTTAACATATATACATTCAGTAAACTTGTAATACGTATTTGTTTCTGAAATTTTCTGCTTATATGTACCATTTAACTCACATTCTTGCTTATCTCAGAAATCTTCCCACGAATATCCTTGTACAGTTCTGATGATTTATAGGAATCGGTCAGAATTGTAATGGCTTTCTCTGTCGGAATTTTCTTTTTTGATCCCTCTTCAATATCCTGTGTCACAAAGAACATGAATTCTATCAAGTTTCTAATGGGAAAAACAAAATTAGCATGAAACGCAGGGATGCATGCATATGTAACACATATATATACCTCATCAAAATCCTTGTTTATGGTTTTCAGGAAATGATCAGATGGATTCTGGAGAGTCGGGCAAGGAAAACCATTCGCCGCGAAAAACTGCATGAGTTGAACATCATATTAGAAGATGAAAGCTATTTGGCCCATTTAGGGTCTATTCTCCCTAATTTATTTCAACTAATTAAGCTGAATTGATTTGAACATTACTGAACTGATCTGAATTAAATTGAAGTAAAAAAATTGATGTACATTGAGAAATAGGAATAGAACGACTGAATTCAGCTGATATCATTAAACTATATTTCATCTTATCTGAATTGAAATAAGCTAATTTAAACTGAACTAAACCAGATAATTTGGGTATTGAGAACGGACGTTCTGAAAAATTAGGGTATTGAGAAATAGGAATAGAACAAGTATAAGGTGTATATAATCAAATTGTAGTTCATCTTATCTGAATTGAACTGAACTATATTAAATTAAATTGAACTGAAAAAAAGTCATATAAGTTAGGGAGAACATATATATATATATATGCTTATATCAAAATGAAAGATTGCTCACCTCATTCGCTGCACTAGCAGGGCCAAAATAAATGGTTTTTCCAGCAGACAAAAGACAGACATTCTGAAAAAGGCCGAAAACTTCAGTGCTGGGCTGATGAATGGAAGCAATTATGGTCTTCCCTTCCCTCTGCCTGGCGATCCTGCTCATGACGTAGTACGAGGCGGCGCTGTCGAGGCCGCTGGTGGGCTCGTCGAGAAACAGAAGCTTAGGGCGGGTGAGGATCTCGATGCAGATGCTGAGCCTTCTCTGTTGTCCTCCGCTGAGCCCCTTTACTCCCCATCCTCCGATTCTGGTGTTCATCGCATCCTGCAATCCCATCTCTCTGATGATCGTTTCTGCCCGTGAAATCTTGTCGGCTTTCGACATGGTGCTTGGGAGCTGCAGCTGAGCTGAGTAGTACACGGATTCCCGTACCGTTAAGGTTGTGATCAAGGCATCATCTTGCGTCACGTAGGCCTAGAGTTTGACATATCATGCATGTCAGTTTTTGTGTTGTTTTTGGTGTTGGTAAATGTAATTATTCAATTCAGTTTAGTTTAGTTTAATATGTTTGTCAGTTCACTATTTGTTTTATTAAATGTTATTTTTTACTATAAATTACAATATTATATAATAAATTTCATTTTAGTTTATTTCAATTTAGTTAAATGTATTTAAATTTATTTCACTCCAGTCCAGTTAGAAAAAAGCCTAGGAAAACAATGTCTCAGGCCCTGTTTGCCAGAGCTTCTCTGTAGATTAGTTCAGTGAAAATGTAATTTGATAAAATTCGGGTTAATTCAGTCATGCTGATTTCATTTTTCAATACATCAATTTTTACTTCAGTTCAATTCAGTTTAGTTCAGTTCAGTTCTGTTCAGTTCAGTTCAGTACATCAAGAAATAAGTTCTAGCAAGTAGCAAACAAGCCCTTGGTATTTTACTCTTACGGTGCAAATATAGTATACATATATTTAAAAAAAAATACATTATAAATATATTAAAATATTTTTCATTTTTTAAACCTTATTGGGAAACTAGGTTATAATTACCTACTTGGGCAGTATTATTACTTTTTGTATATTTGGAAACCCTCAAACCCAACATGTATGTAACTAATCAATATAAGTAGGAAAAAAGTGTAATCATGACTGTCTATTTCATAATACTCCGTATTCCATTACTTTGACCTATTCATATTTTTGAACCTATATATGCTAATGTGACATTTATAAATAATTTAAGGTGAATGTGACATTGATAAATAATTCGGAATAATTCGGACTAATTCGGACTAATGTGACAAAATAATATTTTGGCAGCATTATTAGATATCTGCCATTTCGTGGACATCCATGTTTTCGGAGGTACGTCAAATTATCGACCATATAATAATAATAATAATAATAATAATAATATAATAATTTGTCAAATTAAATTTATATCTTACTGATGTTCCGTAGGCCAGTGGTTGTTGCCTTCCATTGATCAAAATATCACCATTCTGTCTTGTGTTAGGGCCCACCCTTCCTAAATAATCACAAATATTAAATAAAATATTAAGGTACATTTTGATAGAAAGTGCTTGTTATGTCGTATACTCATTTTCCCACCACTTTACATACTTTTCCACAACAAATCCAAAAAAATTAATTCAACGTACGCAATCATAAAGTTTGAGTATGAATCTTATAATACATAATTACTATCTTTTGTACGAATATTTGAGTTCACCGGTTGTTTGAATCTTTTTTAAAATGCACACTAGACCGACTATTTTTCATAAACACATACTATTCTTGGTTAAATCTTAAATTAGCAATAACTTATCTTTGTTAGCAATAACTTAAAAGACCAATTTTTGGGTGAGACAGGCTCACCCAAGAGGCAGGACCATGCCAAGTAAACACTCTTTTTTGTGAGGTTTGATGAATTGACACAAATGTTTTAATGAGTTGACATGTTTGATGAGCTGAAACCGAGATTTGATGAGGTGGCGTCGAGGTTTGATGAGGTGGTAGCAATGAAATTTTCCTTATTTGGCTTTGCCTCATGGATGAAGCTGCCTCACAGGAGAATTACTCTAACTTAAATTAGCAATAATTTTTTGTTTAATTCTTTTGAAAAACCAGTTTCAATACTTACAGATTAAGGTTTTGTTTTCTAGACTTAATTTTTGCTGAATTGAGATAAAAACTAATGTATTAGAAAAAAGGGTATAACTACACTATCATAAATTTCAGTGAACTGAAATAAATTTTACTACTGGATTCAATTGAACTAAACTGATATACAAATAATTTCAAGAGTTCTCCTTAACTTATATTAGTATATTTAGTCTAATCTATATCATTTCATTTCAAGAAAAAATATTTTATGTTATTCGGATTAGTTTAATCATACTCATTCTATTTTAATACTTTAATTTGTATTTCAGATTAGTTTAATTAGTTCAATAACAAGAAACATATTCTTAGGCGCAAGTACGTACCTGATAGAGCATCAAGAAGGGTGGATTTGCCGCAACCGGAAGGACCCATGACGGCCAAAAGTTCGCCGGGACGAGCGTAGCCTGAGACCCCTCCGAGTATCGATCTCCTTGCACGTTCAGTTTTTCCGGTGGGAACAGTGATCCATAAATCCTCCCATGTTATATACACACCTCCGCCACCACTAGCGGCGTTGCTCTCTAACTCTAGGCCGGAAATTCGGACTTCCGGGACGCGTTGGATCAACGCCGCCGATGGTGCGGCCACGCTAATGCTAGTCATCTCCGGGGAGAATGTGGCCCGGCCGGCGGGATGTTTTTATCACTTGGAAAGCTGTGGAAGAGATTGCGTATAACTATAAGTGTGTTTATATGCGTGTGGAGAGATGGAATTTATAGACATATATGTTCCATTGGGTCGCTAATAAAAATACTAAATATGAAATATAAAATTTAGTTACATCAAGATTATAATGCTTTATAACTGGACGCATCAATTAAGATGTGAATTGGAACAAGTCATACGGCATTTACCGATATAATTTATGGTGTTGCTTGTAGTTTACTTTTCTTGTAGCATTTACCACATGGTAAATATTTCCCTCCCACACCAAAATTTAGTTATTACTAATTATTCAATAATATGGTGTAGCTCGTGAATTTCTTAATTTCAATTTATTTTAAATCGATCATTTTGTTTTTGAGCTCATCTACTATTTATATCTTACTTCTGGTCAGAAGACCCCTCCAAATTTTATTCCCGACATCCATTTAATGAAAATTACACCATATAGTTCTTGCAAACAAAATCTGAAATTAGATGGAATAAAATAAGCACGTAGAAAAAATCGATAAATGACGCAGGAAGAAAGGGGTCACATAGCACAAATTTCCGAAACATCCCATGTTTTATGGCAAAATTCCAAGAATATGCACTTTTGTACACAAAATTCCCAAAATGTTCTCTTTGAGAACTTTTGTTTTGTCTTTTCATTTTAGTCCTTCATTTTATTTGTTATTTTTATTTTTACCCCTAAGGTTTAATCAGATGTACTTAATTCATCTGATTCTGTTTCACTAGAGTTGGAATCTATCTCTATGATGTAAACTTTTTCTATTTCATCATATTTTTCTTCTATGGGTTCATATCCCATTTCATATGCAATTTCTAACAATTTTATTTTGTTATTATCTTGCCTATTAGGACATTCATTAGCGTAATGCCCTTCTATGTTGCAAACCCAACATCTACAATTTTTCTTTCCTTTTGGACAGAATTTTTGTTTTTCTGATTTGTTATCAGATTTTTTCTTAAAGAATTTTCCTGGTCGGAATCTCTTTTTCTTTTTAATAAACCTATATTTAGAAGATTTTTTCTTAGAAAAGAATTTTTTCTTCTTTTTGTATTCTGTTCTGCAGCCATATTCTACAGGATTTTCTCCTGAAATTGCACAACAGTTTTTATTAAACTTTTTAAGTTTTTTCTGGGTTCTTATTAGTTCACAGAATTTTGACAGTTCATCTTTTACTATTCTTATAGCATATCCTAGACTGTAGCTAGAAGTTCTTCTATTGAAAGTTTCAATTTTAAACCTTTCTAATGCTTTTTCTCCTACCAAAGGTATTTTTCTAAGATACTGAAGTATCATTTCTGGAAATTCAATTTGTTCTAGTTTGTAAAGATTTACTTCATAGTCACAATTGAATTCCTCTAAGTAACATATATCACAGAGTTGTAGTTCTGTTAAACGTTTCCTAGCTTTTTCTTGTACTAGTTGTTTTTCATGTATTTTATCACCAGTAAAATCAATTCCTAGGAACATGGTATATAATCCATCTAGAACTATATCTAGAATATTATATGGAATGTTGTTATTATCATCTGTCCAGATGGTGTTTTTTATGAACTCCTTTGCTATTCCTAGACTCTTATGTTCTATTAACAACAATATAGTTCTTGATTCTGTATAGGCATCAGGATTAGTTTGAATTACTAAACTTAATTCTGCTGCCCATTTATCAATGATTTCTTTCCTATTATTTTGACAGTCAATATTTAGGAAATTATCATCTGTTCCTTTTGAACTATTAACTTTGGATTTTGCACTTTCTGGAAAATACCATGGTTGATTAGCTCTTCTTCTTTTAGAGCCCATATATGAGCTTTCTCCTTTTTCTCTTTTAACATTTATGTTAAAGTTTTTAGGTACGTCATCTGAATCGTAATTGCTAATTATTTGTTCGCTTATTTCAGATTCACTAGCTGATTCTTCATTATTTAAGACTTTTAAGTCTTCAATCCCAAACAATTGTTTTAGTTCGGGACTGTTTTCTATTTCTTGGTTTGCTAGTTCATCATTTTCTAATTCTAGCAACCTGAGAGCATGGTCAAGTAAATCGAAGTTTTCTTCGTTTACCTGTAATTCATCATCTTCTAGATGATCCCAAAAGATTTTTTCGATCTTTGGTATATAGTTGGTCATATTGGTTGTTTATCATTTTTACCAAATGGCCAAGTTAATGCTTTAGGGTTTCCAGAGGATCCTAGTTCTGCATTTCCTACTCCGTAATTGGGGTAAGAATATTTTTCTAAGCCTATAGGCTTTGGTCTTTCTTCATTACCTAAAGGAGTTATTTTTAAATCTTTTTGTCCTAAGACTACCTTCTGGTTTTCTTGAATTACTGTTGTTAATTCAATGATAATTTTTGCTGCTGCAGCTTCTAACTTATTATCATCTTGAGTTAGAATATTTAGAATTTCCTCTAATTTTGTTTTTAGAGAGTTTATCTCTTCTTTTATTTCTGTAAAACTCATTAGGACATTTCTTCAAGCTGAATTTTCATGTCCTCTATTCTTTTTGACATTCCCATCAAGAGATCTCTCTCGCTGGGTTCTTTAGAAATACTTCTTCTGGAGGGTTCTCCGATTATAAGTTTATTTCTTTCTACTTTTGATTTATATTTTTCTCCCATTATCTTTTTATCTTTAGCTATGTCAATAGCCCAAGAGTTATCTAAAGGAGTTATTTCTGAAAACTGTTTTTCTTCTACAGTTCCTACTTGTGAAAATACATCTTCTAATTCAATGTATTCTTTCTTTTTATAGTCAATACTGTGATGACTATTTGATAAAGCATAAGCGACCAGATAGGTTAAGCTAAATACTTTATCTCCTTTATTCATTAAATTTTCTCTTTCAAATTTATGAACAAAGGATAATGTTTTGTCTAAATTTGCTGTATCTAGACTAATTCCGAATTTAGGATATACTGTAAACATGAATTTTTGGTAGGCTAAATTTCCTCTAGCCGCACCTAAAATGCAGTCTTGTCTATCATTTATTCTATTATCCATTAAAACCATTTTAATTGGAGAATTTATTCCTTCCTGAAATTCTGATTTCAATAAGATTTTAATGGCACCAAAGTGTACCATTGTGATAGTGGATCGAATCTTACTATCTATTTTTAATAAGTTCTCTTCAATCTCTTTTCGAGTGATTAAAGGTAAATATACTGCTCCTGTAGTATCTTTGATATCTACATGCATTTCTTTAGTTCCTACAAAATAGTAGATGCTATTTTTCCTTTTTAATTTCTCAAAAAGAGATATATTAAAAATATTTTCTTTTCTTAAATTAAGTCTTGAGGACCTAATTTTTGAAAGTAATTCTTGTTTTATCAAGAAACTTCCGTTGAATCCTTGATTAGATTCAAAGATTTGAACATTAGAAATATCTTGATTTTCATCAATTGTTTCTTCTATATCTTTTAAATGATTCATTTTAATGTTGAATCTTTTAGATAATTATTGTTATTTTAAACATGGCTCTGATACCAGGTTTTTGGTGATCTACGAGAGATCTGCGGAATTTTTAATTTTCTTTTATACATTTTAAACATCCTTTATAGATGTTTATATAATGCACAAGAGTTTGATGTTTTTCACAAAATCTTGTTCCAAAACTATACCTAGATTGACTATAAGGGCCAACTCTACGAAATTTAGATAATTTCTTATCTTCTTTAATTAATTCTCTGTCAAGAATTGATTTACAAACGTTTTTATTCATTTGAATGATTTTTAAGAGTTCATCCTTTTTACAGAATCTTGAGATTCTTTTATACATTTTATGCATACTTTAAAGGTATTCATAAATTGTACATAAATTTGGGTTTGATGTTTTTTACAAAACTTAGTACAAAAACTGTATCTGGATTGACTATTGTCATTATTTCTATGGAATTCAGATAAATTTTTATCTTCTTTTGATATCTCTCTGTTGAGAATAGATTTACAAATATTTTTGCTCATTCAAGCTTTGATATTGTATTTGATGTAATTTATGAATTTTAATACTTTAGAACCCTAAGTAATACATGCAATCTTCTTATATCTTTCTTACTATATTATTAAGAGTGTAAGGTTATCATGTTATCTGTTTATAACTTAACCAATCCTGCGAATCTTGTTTCCCTAAACGGCCACCTGCCTAAGCGGTACTCCCTATTCTATGGACTCCAGGTTTCATTATAACAGATAAACATGTATACAACAATTAATAATAAGAAAGAAGATATAGGTTATAGAAACTTACATGTAATTACAAGAGGGCCCTAAAGGGCTTTTTATTCACACATAGTAGATCCGAAGATCAGACAGAATCCTGGACGAGGTTCGTCTCCAGGAGATTACAGAGGTTGAATTTAAAAGACAAGGAGGCACAGAAGTGAGGGGCGCTCCCATATTACAAGAAATGAACTTCCTTTTATAGAGAAGGAAGGGTCTGTATTATTAAAGAGGGTTGCGTCATCCCTTACGTACAAACGCACTTACATTATTGCATCCACCTAAAGCAGATGCATTACTGCATTATTGCATCCACTCAATGCAGATGCATTATTATCCCACTACCTGCTGTCACTAGAAGTGGAGGGGTCCATAGGACTGTCGGCAGCCCTGATGGTGGAGAGGTCACTGTCTTGATTGGTGGAAGATCCACTTTCTGAGCATTTACCACATACATAATTACTGCGGTAATTCTTTATCTTTTTGCAAAGATCTGGCATGTGTTCTCCCAAAATAAATGGATTAGCCAAAGTATTTTGGAATTTGACAAACTTATCTTCATCAGCTTCGCTGATCTTCTTGGGTGACTTGCTGTATATCAAGATGGTGGCATCTTGATAGTTGACAAACAGTCCATCATCTGAACTGAAACTGAAAAGTTTTTGAACAAAACCTTCCAATCTTTTTATTGCTAAGGGTAGCAAATCGCTAGCCTCAAGTTTGCACTCCATGGGCTGAGATGGATGATAATGATCTCCTTTGCAAATGCCAATCTGGACTAAATGCTGAGGATGATATATCAATAATCCTAGTTGATTCCAGTATGGACCGGAACTATTAATTTTCAGAAAAACTTCTTGCCCTGGTTTGGTGCATTTTTTTCTGAAAGTCTTAATTGTATCAATAATAGCCTTAGGAAAATGGCTAATTTCTAATAAATTAGGACTTGGATATATGGTTTTTACCAAACCATATTGGAATGCCTCATAGACCTGTTCAGGATTAGCATTCTTGGTGAAGTTGTAGTAACTTAAGTTTTTGGAGTCTGTAGTGAAGAACTTTTCTTCCAAAAACTTTTCTTCATTGGCAGATCTTGCATATCGATAGCAGTATTCGAAGCCTGCTTCCGTTATTTCATCGGAGTAATCTACTTTTGTAGATTTTGCCATGTCTTCCCTTGGTTTGCTGGGAAGTCTTCCTAGTGAGGTTAATGACTTCTTTTTGGACAATAGAGCTGCACTGAAGGTGTTAGGCTTCATCATCTCTCCATTGGTAACTAGCTCCAGAGGTGCTAGTAAAGATGACCCAGTATATAGGTCTGCTGAAGTTCTTGCTTCTTGGAAGGATTTGAACTTCTTGTGTGCAATGTTGGAGACTCCTTCAGTTGCTTTTTTGGCGAAGCTCCAATCTTCATAGATCCCGGCATTAGGGCCATTATAGACCACATAATATGTTTTAGATCTTTTTGGGATTTGAATTCCCTCTTCGGATTTCTCCGATGCTAAAGGTGTAACTTTAGTCTGTGGGATTGGAATTCCCTGATTTGGCCTTAAGCAAAAATCTACTGGGCTAACCAGTTTGATGGAAGTTTGTACTTCCTTCTGGATTTTTGGCAAATCCACAGCCTTCAACGGATTTGTTGATTCTTTACCAACTGCCGTTTGCGTTGGAATAGTCTTGTCTTTCTCTTTTGAGGGAGAAGGTGACAAGATAACCTTTTTTACTTCATTTTCAGAAGCTTGCTCTTTTTCTTTACCCAATTTGATCAGGTTAAGATACTTGAGCTTGGCTCGGACCAGCTCCAGTTCCTGGATTAAAAGTCCTTCTTGCAGCTTTAGCTGCTCCATTTCATCCATGCTGGATGCTTTACAAAGAAATAAACATTAGAAACATTTGTATTATTCTTTATAATCTTGCTGAAATTCTCTGGTAAGAAAATCTGCAAAATAATTCTTGGTACCTGCAATATGAATAACATCAAAATCATATCTGGATAACCACATTTGCCATCTAACTAGACGACCTTGTTTATTATCTCCTTTTAAATTTATCTTTAGGAAATAAGTAAAATTCTTATTATCTGTTCTTACTAGAAATCTGCAAGGGGTTAGATAAACAGAGAATTTTTTAATTACTCTAATAACAGAAAGATATTCTTTCTCGTTACTATGATAATTCTTTTCAGCGGCTTTAAAGCTTCCTGAAGTGTATCGGCAAATGTATTCTTTACCATTGTTTTCTGCTTTAAGAATTCCTCCCCAGAATAAATCTGATGCATCAGTTTCTATGATTAGTTTATCCTCAGGTTGTGGGTGATAAAGCTTGGGAAAGTTTTTTAAACTTTTCTTTATTTTTACCATATAGATGGTATCTGAATCTTTCCATTCCCATGGAATATCTTCCTTAAGCTTTGCTTGTAATGGTGCTCTGACCTGAGCTAGCTTAGGAATATAATCAGAAGCATAAGTGAGAATTCCTAAGAATCTCTGCAACTGTTTTTTGTTTTCAAGGGTATCTGGGAATTTTTGAATATGTTCCAAGATATGATCTTGAGGTCGATGAGACCCTTCTTCAATTTCTAGTCCTAGAAAATTGATTTTAGTTTTAAAAAGCTGTGTTTTCCTCTTTGAGAGTATTATTCCCAGAGAAGCACATTTTTTAAGTACTGCTGCTACTTGCCACAGATGTTCTGTCTCATTATTACTGAAGACTAAAATGTCATCAATATAAACACAACAGAATTTTTCAAAGGTCCTAAATGCATTCTGCATATGTCTTTGAAATATGGCTGGAGCCTGTTTTAACCCAAAGGGTACAACATTCCACTGGTAATGACCTTGTGGACATGTGAAAGCAGTTAATAATTGTGATTCTTCATCTAGCAATACTTGCCAGAATCCTGATTTACAATCAAAACTACTGAATATTTTCTTTCCTCTTATTAAGGTTAATAACTCATCTTTATTAGGAAGGTTATGACTGTCTCCTATTGTAGCCGAGTTTATAGCTTTATAGTTGACAACCATTCTCTTTTTCCCTCTTCGTTTCTCAGCTTCATTTTCTACCAAGAAAGCTGGAGACATATGAGGAGATTTGCTTGGTTTAATCACTTTTAAATCTAGCAGTTCTTTAATTTGTTTTCCAAATTCTTCTCTATCTTTAGGACTATATTGCATTGGTTTAACCTTTACAATTGTCTTTGGATCGATTAGTTTTATGGTAGCTGTCATCCAATATTTTGACTTGTTAGGGTCTATTGGATTTTCTGAACACACAGAATCTAAAAGTGTTTCTATTTTACAAAGTTTTGTATTTTGAAGCACAAAAAGTTGTTGTTCTTTAGTATATATACCCCCCTCCTTAAAAGAGAAGCAATTTTATTAGGGCTAATATTTAGGGCATCTGGTTTTGGTAATTTAGATTTCTTTTTCATGTATTCTAAATAACCTGGAACTCCTACTTTAAGAGCTTTTCTTATTTTTCCTATATGTACCGGATTATTGTTTAGAGTGAAAATTATCCTATCTGTGTATTGGACAAATGGATGGTACAACAGACAGAAATTATTTCCAATAATAAAATCTATTCCAGATTCTTGTTGATATACCGTTGGAATATGAAATATTTCACCTGCTATCATTATGTTTAGATTTTTACAGACCTTAGAGAGTATAATGTGAGATCCATTTCCAATTTTTACTCTTATTGGTCTTTCTACATTTACCCAGTGTTCTTTGGGTATTACATTTTTGCTAGCAACACACATGCTTGCACCGGTGTCCACATAGCAATGTAATTCAATTTGTTTATATCCAGAAAATTTTAATTTTCCTTTTATATAAATTGAGTTAGAGTTTGTAATATTGCTCATTACAAAGTTTGTGGGTTAATTTATAATTATCACAAACTTTGGGTTGTTTTAGCAATTACTCTATCTCTTGAAACTTGGCAAACCATATGCCAAGTTACATAGTTTGGGAATTTGAACTAAAAATTGAATATTTTGGGAATTTGGACTCCCAATTTGAACATTCTTGGAATTGATCCATGTTTTATTGTCGTTTATACAACAAAAGACTTTTATTTTTTTTCTGAGACATAAAATTCAAAAACTTTATGTTCAAGGGTCAAAGTCTTGACAACTTACCTAGCTACTGGGCATTTTATATATGGTGCTACGTATTCCATATGTACAATTTGGCGTGACGCACATGCTGATTTTCCTCGAGACAGTGTTTTAGTACAAACTCGATCGAGCGGTCACCACGTTATTCTAAACACATTATTGCGGAAACGTTTTACTTGTTTTTTTCGTTTGTTGCAGAAAACGTTAGTATGGTGTTTTTGAATCTTCCGATCTCATGGCAATGACGGTATGAGATGACGGCTTCTCGGAGTCACGTTATTTTCAATGATACCCGTTCTAACCAGAAGTTTAAAATATGATGAATAATTTTCTTATGTATATATTAGAATAATTTGTATTTGTAAGTTTTTTTTATATATTTCTAACTTACTTGGTACATTTACGATATAAATTAATAAAAAAGTTGTAGCAAGAAGAAGGAAAGTGCAATAAAATAGAATTAGTGACAAACATATGACATAATATGCTGACATATTTACAACATTTAAAATGAAATTTTTGTTAAAAATAAATCATTTAAAAGTACCATAATGAGAGACTAAGGCCCTATTTTCCAAAACTTCTACTATGTACATCAATTTAATTCATTTCAGACTAGTGAAAAATGTAATTTGATGAAATTCATGCTAATTCAAAAATACATGATTCTTTTTTTTAATACTACATTAATCTAGTTCAGTTCAGAAAAAAATAAGCTTTAAAAAACATGACCTAATAAAACAACCACATAACCCTGTTTACCAGAGCTTATCTGTAGATCAGTTCAGTTCAGTTCAATTCAGTTCAGTTCAGTTCAGTTCAGTGAAAATGCAATTTGATGAAATTCAGGTTAATTCAGTCATGCTAATTCCATTTTTCAATACATTAATTTTCACTTCAGTTCAGTTCAGTTCAATTCAATTCAATTCAGTTCAGTTCAGTTCAGTTCAGTACATCAAGAAATAAGCTCTAGTAAACAGGGCCAAACTAAACTCATAAAAAAATCAAGGTTGTAATATATAGAATGTTCTCATATAAGGCCATCTCTTAATTTCTTTAGTTTATGTGCCAAAGACGGTTATTTTTCTTCCTCAATTCATTCACCAAAGGAAAAACAATGAACAATGGCATGATTTATATATATATATATATATATATATATATATATATATATATATATATATAATTTTTTTTGTTTTTTTGATCGATGCATGATTTATATTTTATTCAACACTCAAAGTATACTCAAGTAGACTTGGGATAAACACTAAATTTCTATAGTTTCGTAAAAATTTACGCATTGTTCAAATTCAACAAGAATAAGACGCCGTTTAAAGGTCAAAAAGCAATATTCTTCTAGTTTAAAATTTACTTAATAATTCTCTCATTCATCTCCTTTCCAGTCAACCAACTGGCTACCTGGCACATACAGTTTCCCGGCTGCTTCCTTCGCTTCAGGATCGTTGACCACACCTCGGCACCCTTTGACCCCGCAGTAGCAAGCAAGCACCTCATCAGCAGCACAGAATCTGTAATCATAAGTCAACTCTTCCCATTGACCGATATCTCTCTTCGCAAAGATGATTATATGCTCATCTCCATTAAACCTTATCATCCTCGAATAGCAGTTTGGATCGCACGAGTGATTGATTAGATGAGCAATGCTCCCAGCCCTGGTGGCGTCAACCACGCGCTCATCGTCAATCCGAAACATGTAGGTCCCTGCTCCGACCATGGAGTTGTACATCACGCGCTCTCTCCGATCAGCTATCGAGGATCTCACGATTTCTCCGACGTACTCGATCATCATGTCGCCGGCGCGATGGTGGTGCTTCGCGAACACGCCGAATCCGTGGATCCCGGATTTTCCAAACGCGAGCCGCTTTTTGACGGTTTCTCTCATGTATCTGTACTTTTCAGCCATGGAGAGGATGCCAGCTTTCTGACAAGGTTTGGTTTCGAGGTTCCATGCAGCTGGCTCGTGTCGGCTGAAGCCGCCGACCAAATGCGGCCTGTTTTCCACGTACAGCCGCTTCGAGGAAGCTGCAGCTAGGGCTTCAGGCTCTTTTCTGCCTCTTCTCCCTAAATAGTTGGGGTAGGGCTCTGTTCGGGCGCAACCCGAAGGGTTGATTGGAGGAGAGTACTCCGAAAAGTTGAAACCGTTTCCAGGATTTGAACCGTCACTTGAAACCGCCACTGGACCGTGCTTCTTGCAGAAGGACAGGAGCTTTAAGCAGTCGCCTTTCTCCTCAACCTCGACGCAGAGCCCGTGTGCGCGGGCGCACAGAGGATGATACGCGACACGGCAGCTTTTGTGCGCGCACTGCACACAGGCTCCATAAGTAACACTACAAATGCTGCACAGCAGTTTCCACCTGTCCTTGTTTATGCTGGCTATTCCATCGATAGGCTCCATTTTCTTGACATCGGCGAAGCACGTTTCCGGTATCCAGATAACGCAGGCAAGATGAGCCCAGCGCCCGTCTGTAGTCGTCTTCTTGGCACCTCCGGTGACCGGACACAGGCAGCAAGGAGGGGTTTTGGCCGGAGCGCCGGGACGGCACAGTTTGCACAGCCAAACAGTCCCATCGGAGGCTTCCGATTCGCCGTAGCAACGAGGATGGACCATGATTCGGCATCTATCACACTGTAAGAACATGTTATCCTCGCATTCCTCGTCCACTTCGCACACATCACATCTGTCAAGCTCCCTTTTTAGGTCAACCGGTTCATAACCTAAACCATGATCAGGAACATCACAACCTAAACCTTTGTCTTCCCCAATTTTACTGCCATTCCTCAGCCCTAGCATTGTCTTGGGAAGCTTTTGCTCACTCAGATATATTTTTGCTTCGGACAAACCGGCGATGAAGATTGGCTTCTTGCACTTGAGGTGCAAACCTGAAACAAGCCCTTCAAGAAATTGCTTCACCTGGTTTCTCTTAACCCTGGCGAATTCCTGAGTGCCGAAAAACTGAACAAGAAGCGATTTGTCGCTCGCAGTTTTTTTCAATTGTTTGAGCTTTCCGAGGAATGTTACATCGGAGTCATTCAAGATCAGCGCCGGCCACATCGGATGACCGGTAACTTTTGCCCAGATTATGTCAGCAGGCTCAAGCTCTTGGCTGTCACACAAACTAGCTGCCAGAAACAACAACTCATTGTCTCCATCAAAAGGCTTCGAGGACTCAGAATTTCTCCTTTTTCGTTTTTTTCCGACAGATTCTTCAAACCCTATATGCCGGATTTCTTGTACCTTTAACTTCGGTTCTTCTATGTTTACTTTTCCGACAGCCTTGATCCTCCGCGTGTAAACCTTAGTGCTGGTGCCGCGCACAACGTCATTGCTCCCAAAATCAATGCTATCCATCCTTTCAGCCATCACCACACTTGCAGATGACTTCAAAACCACTGTTCATATTTTAGCAGAAGAAGAATTAATTGGTTGGCGTTAAACCAAATTGCAAATAGGAAACACTATATAGTAAATTTGTTTGATTTATAATTCCCTTTTTGTTTAGGATTTGGAAACCATGTGATCTCTCGAGCGGCTCCAATTATATTTTTAATAACCATATACTAATGTCATATATTTTTCAAAAAAAAAAAAATATATATATATATATATATATACTAATATCATATATAATAATCGTATACAAGTAACAGTGTGCATTCCAATTTATGTAATCGTGCATATATATCATGATAATTAAATGCACAAATAAAATGAATGTAATAGTACACATTTACGGAATGCACTAATATATAGTATAAAATGCACGTTCAAATAATTAGAAATGCACAATTTATGTAGAATCGCACAGTTTATGCACAATAAGTAAAACAATACAGTTTACAAAGGTTGGTAGCACGATCATGTTCTAAAACTACCTGAGCTCTAATTGCCTTATTAACCTGAACTAGGAAAGAATATTATCATTTATGACTCCAAGTTAATTTCTATGCAATATAATTTCACATGATTGTCCCCTATTCTTCAAATTATATATATATATATATATATATATATATTGTTCGATCAAATTGATTGAGGTAAAAGGATATACCTGCCATTAATTGAAATTTTATACAGGAACTGGAAATCCCCAAAACACTCAATTTTTATCATTGCCTCACTATAATTGTTCTAAACCTAGTACTGCATCCAGTTGTACATAGGGATCAAAAACTAATTAAAAATGATAAAATTATGATTAATTCGTAATACATATGCAAATCAATTATAGATTAACAAACATGTATTCAACAAATCAACAACCAATGTAAAAAGACAAATATTGTATAAAAGCAATGAAATAAAAATAAAAGGTTAAAATTTACCAATAAATGGCGGGCCCGGGCCAAACAGGAGACGGTGAAGAGTGAGCAGCGGAGGGATGACAGCGGCGATGTCTGAGGCTCTGAATGCCAGCGCTGGTGACTGCGAGGAAAGTAGAGCGGCGGAGCCCTAATTTTATAAACTTGGATTTTTTTGGAGTAAACTTTATAAACTTTTTTTTTGGGCCCCAATAGGTAAACTTTATAAATTTTTTTTTTTTTTTTTTGGAGTTCGGCCAAATGAAACGACATCATTTCAAAAAATTTAAAAAGAAAAAAAATTAAAAATACATTTGTTCACCTTCTCCCCAAATTGCAGATGACGGAACTCTATTATGATGACTCTTCTGGGTATTACCATCCTTGCTCCCCTGATTCTACCCCAACCTAACATATAACTGGTTTCTCCATTGCATCAGTTTCCCCGTTTCATTTTTAAACTACAAGGCATTTATGACGTGACACAAGTAAAGATCACGAATCAAAATCTCGTACAAATCCCCTTCGATAAAAAGTTTCGTTCATTCCATTATTTTCACTTAAGATTTTACTCATAATTTAAGCTATTATAGAGTGAAAACTTGAGTGACACTAATGAACAAAATCCCTCCAAATAAGATTTTGTGGTAACATTGTAAAAGATTAGATCCTCGGGAAGTGTCACCATTTCATACATAGTATCTATAAAGTACTAGTTTGTTATCAAAACCTTACTTTCATACCTGAAATGATTTTGATGATGTGTGGTTATTTCTTGATCTTTTTCCTCAAATTGTCTTGGAGGTTTTTTGTAATGCTATTTTTCTTGATCTTTGTAGCATATAACCTGATCACATGTGCATATGTCTTGAATGGATTCATTAATGATCAATCAGATTATTTATGTTTTTTAATTGATCATTTATGTTTTTGACTTGATCTTTATCTAACTTGATTTTTGTCTTGGATCTTTTTGAATTTTTTATTGCCTGATCTTTTGCAGTAATGAATTGATTCATCTTTGTTTATTACTTGTTCAAGACATAAAAATCTGTGGCCAAGCTAATTGATTGAAAGATCAAGAAAAAACAGTAAATTCTCAAGGAAAGTAATATCAAGATTACACAGTAAATGCTCAAACATATTGAGTGAAAGATCAAGGGAAAACAATTAAACAAGGAGTGTTCAAGGAAATTGACTGAAAAATCAAAATTAAATGCTCAAGGATAATGACTAAAAGAATGTTTAAGGAAATTAACTGGATGATCAATGCAAAACAAAAATATTCAAGGAAATTGACTACGAGATAAAAGAAATTTACTTAAAGATCAAGACAAAACAGTAGAGTGGCTAAAAGCTTAAAACAATACTCTAAGCTCAAGCACCTCGATATGCTCAGCAGAATGGTGTATCGTCTTTGCCACAGCCGCTCTCTCAAGATCACATGTCAATTAAATAAACTAAACTAATTAATTAAAACCGATTTTTTTTCCTTCCAAAAAATCGGATTATAAAGGTTAACGTCGTACAAAGAGAAAAAGAGAGATATAGAACAAAATTACAAAACGACTAGTACCGGAAATGATTGAAGGTTGAGTTGGACCAATTACAGAGAAATAAAAGGTGCCGAGGCCAATAGCCTGAACAGTGTACGTAGAAAGCCAGCCGTGCCCAATAGTAGCCGATGTCACGATACATGTTCAAACACGATCTTCTAGTCAGAACCATGCACTGATCCATAAAGCTGGCATTGTCTCTGTTTTCCGGCAACACATCGTCTTCCTGAACATCGAGATTTCGTAATTAGGGTTTCAAAAGATTGAAAATTTGAGAAATCCCGACCAAACCATTCCATTTCTCACAGCATTCATGCATATATATTTCAGAAACCTTGCTCTGCACCTCTTTGTACATTTCAGATGATTTGTAGGAATTTACTAGGATTCTGATAACTTCCTCCGTCGGAATTTTCCTTTCCGATGCCTGCAGCATCGATCAAATTAAAGCGTACGTGCATGCATGATTGTAATTAACAAATAAGTATTTTGTAATAGAGAAGTTTGTTAAGAAAATGTTTACCTCATCGAAGTCCTTGTTTATAGTTTCCAAGAAATGGTCAGAAGGGGTTTGGAGAGTCGGGCAAGGAAATCCATTGACAGCAAAAAAACTGCACCAAGACATCAACTTCAAATAAATAAGGCATGTTTCTTACTGCCTGCTAAACTGAATTAAAAATTAATGTATTAAAAAAATCAACACGACTGAATTAACCTAAATTTCATCAAATTATATTCTCACTGAACTGAACTGAACTAAACTGAACTAGATTGAACTGAAGTGAAAATTAATGTATTGAAAATATATATATATATATATATATATATATATATATATATCAGCATGACTAAATTAACCCGAATCCATCAAATTATATTTTCACTAAACTAATCTTATAAGAATATATCCTAATGATATTACATTACCCCATGTTATTACTTTTATAAACTAAGAAACTAATTCTGGTTTTTTTTTTTTTTACTTTCATATTTGATCGATTATTATCTGAGAAAGAAAATCAATAGAAATATGGTGGCTACAGCAAAGCTGTCCAGAAATGGGCATGACATTTGAATCAAAAGATAAAGCATACACATACTACAATTCATATTATAGTATTCGAAAGTACCACTAGTATACTAGAGAGTAATAAAAAATTACAATGCATGGAACTTTGTTGTACTTGCTAAGGAACTCAGGAAAAGCATTCATTTGGAGCACCGAACAAGTCATACTTAGTATTGCACCGGTAGAAGATTAGGAATATTATGTGGTTACCAAACTTGTAGCTCAACATACCCATGTACTTGCTTTTCCCCAAACCAAGCGTACATGTTAAGATCCCACACAAAAGTCTACGCCCGACTCAGGTGGAATATTGGTCAATAGTATAACTAATGCTGGAACTGGTCCTTCTGATATTTACCAGTATATATTGTGCTGAAATACTATGTGGCTGTTAAGATCCCCAAACCAAGCTGTTAAGATCCCACACAAAAGTCTACGCCCGACTCAGGTGGAATTGGTCAATAGTATAACTAATGCTGGAATTGGTCATTTTGATATTTACCAGTATATATTGTGCTGAAATAGTATGTGGTTACGATAAACTGAATTCTTCACTTCTTAACTTGGATAACATGGTGCAAAAGAATAAGTTTTCAAGAAAGGTGATAGTGAATTTTTTCTTAATTATTTTTGACAAAAGCAAAATGAGAAGAGTTTATTCAATTATGATATACAAGTGGATAATGATCATAGTTGCTTCTTGTATTATGCAAAATCAAGAATCGACTATGAATGTTTTGGAGACATGTCTTATTGATACAACATACAAGACAATTGATTATGACATGCCTTTCGCACCGTTTTTTAGGGTAATTAAACTATCATAGCATATTTGGTCTCATTTGTAAGACAAGACTATTATGCACCAAATTAATACTGATGATAGTCTTACGGGTGAAGTAATTACATAACAGAAGAGTTTGTCAATTTGATTTTAATCGATTGGGCAACATGATTAGGTGGTTGTGCCAAAAGTTTGAGTTATTAGAAACCTTGTGCTCATGTGCTGAAGGCGTGGAGGATGAAAAATATGTTGAATGGTTTGACCAATGGTTTGAGGCTAAAATTACCCTTTGGGGGATATTTGTGGGATTCAAAAATTGAATTTAGTCTTTAAACAGTATTCAAAAAAGTGTTTATGCCCATTATAATGACAAGTTCACTAACGAGGTGCTTGGTTGGTTGAGAGGAATGTGAATGGGAATGTGAATGATAATAGGAGAATCATTATAATGTTGGCGTTTAGTTAGAATTAAGGGAATGAGTTTACATACTATAAATAGATAAAAAATTAACTTACTAGTGATTAATAATGGGTCTCATTCATTATAAAGTAATGAAACTCAAAGTACTCATAATTGAGAGGAATGGAGGACTGGCCAGCATGGGGTAATGGTGGTACCAGCTGTCACGGGCACCTAGTTGAGCGGTTGACCCGTGAGTTCTGTGTCTAAAGACAATAGCTGTCGTCCTACAAACTACGTCTGTCGCACTTGGTCCGGAATCACTCGGGCGTTTAGAGGAATGTAGACCTAATCGGAGCGGACGCTAGAGGTTTTGAGACGAGAGTATGACCACACATACGAGCTTGCAATCTAAAGGCCAAGAAAGGCTACACAACACTTGGCGAACAAAGTTCGTTTTCAATTAGAATGCGAAAAACGGGTAGGGGACCTCTTCAATGAATATAGTCTACCAAACAAGCAACTCTATAATGAAACCCATACCTCACTCCCAAACTTTCCCCCAACCAAGCACCCCCTAAGTATATTTAAACGAGCCCGAATTGAATTACAAAAATGATGAACTCAAAGTTATTTCAAACTAAAACTGATATGAACTAAATTCAAAAGAATTCTACCCGATTGCTTTTAAATCTAAGATAAGATGACATGACCCAATCCCAACCCACACTATATTTTCTTGAACACTCTGAATGTCTGAACACACAATCTAACTAGATATCATCCACCTTATATTTTTATAAGAAGTTGTAACTAATAAATATTAGTTATAAACCTTGGCACTGAAATTAATCAAACAAAGGCACTATAATTACAATTGTTAATCTAAAGACTACAGAGAGTACAGACCATAATAGTTGTAAAAGAGTTCATGAGTATAAGATCACTCTTTCTCATGAGATATCCCAGAATAGAAACGTCTAATTGTTGGTTTCATCCTTTCTGTAATCTTGATGATCAAAAAGAACAGAACCCGATACGAAACTGCCATTCCCGCCAAGATGATAAGATCAATCCATTTGGAATACCTCATTTCCACTTGCCAAACATCTCTCAGAACAGTTTCACCATCAATCCAAGAAGATGATGAAGAAGAAGAAGATTCGACCGTTCGCGCCATTCCTAGGATACTCATGGGAAACCTGAGACCTTCAAACTCATTCTTGTACAGTCCTTGGAATCCATACCTGTGAAAAGACACATAATACATAGGATATTTCCAGAAGATCCTCGGCAGATCATCAGGCAATCGAAAAAATCCGCCGCTTAGTGTCATCACGGCTTGGAGACCGGCTCCGATCATGATCCCCATCAGAAAATTAGGCACCAGAGTTGCTACTATCATCATCAGCCCTTCCACCAACGTTATTGAAACAAGAATCACAACAATGAAGTATGCGACTCGCTCAGTTCCTTGCTGCAGTCCGACAAGATAATAGGCTATGGTCCCTGGAATCGCAGCAATGAGGATCAAGAACAGTGATGATGAAAATGTGTTGCCGATGACAAATGCTGCAACTCCATAGTGGCCATTTAATCTTTCTCGTCGAAAAACCTGTCAAAAAATGCAAAAATTCATGAGCCAAAAAGCAATTAGTTACATCCAAAAGAAGTAACGTTGATGAATTTGCTTACTTTCATTTCCTCTACAAAAGAGGGGAAGGCTCCAATACTCATTAGGGTTAGCAATGAAATCACAAACATGATCATTGAGCCTCGGGCCTGAGAGAGAGTTATCCGTAGCTGATTAGTTCAATTCAAAAAAGTTTGATTCGATAAAATTTAGATTAATTTAATGAAACAAAAAGAGCATGCATGGTCTTACATTAATGGAGTTGTAGTTGTTTCCCACGTTGTAAAACACGGTGCCTAAGCCGAACGCCATGAAAATGTAAATAGCAAGACGCAGCCAGTAGTACCCAAGATCGCGATACATGTTTATGAACGATCTTTCAGTGAGGACGATGCACTGCGTGAAGAAACTAGCACGATTCCTTTGCTTCTGCAGAGCTCCAATTCGCTAAATATCATATGAAGAAATCAGAAATTTATACCAATTATGATTCCCATGTCCAAATTAATATAAGAATTGTATTATCATTTATCAGTCTAAAATATTTCATTTATTCTGAGAGTCTTACTTGAGCATTTATGCAAGCCATTTCTGTGAGGATAAGGCTGTAGGTATCAGATGATCTGTAAGAATCGACAAGCTGATCAAGTACTTCCATTGTTGTTGTGTTTCCTTCTAGCTGAATACTAGGTTCAATGTCCTAACAACACATGGTTTTTAAACACTAATTCAAACACAGCTATTCCCGCGTTAATTATTAATTATATTCATGGGAATAATTAGGAAAGTTTACCTCATTAAAATCCGTGTTAATCATTCTAACACAATGATCAGCTGGATTCAGGAAATTAGGGCATGGGAAGCCACTTGTGGAGAAAAACTATATCCATGAAAAACACACAAAGTCATCATCAAAAACTGAACAAGATAACCTAATTAGGACTAGACTAAACTAAAATGAATTGAACTGAACTGACCTGATTGACGGCAAAGGTGGGACCAAAGTAGACGGTCCTACCCATAGAAAGGAGGCACAGATTGTGAACAAGCTTGAAGATATCAGGGCTAGGTTGATGCATGGAAGCCAACACGGTCATTCCATACTCCCTAGCGAGCTTGAGGATGCGGTCCATAACGTAGTACGAAGCCGCGCTGTCGAGCCCGCTTGTCGGCTCGTCGAGGAAGAGGAGCTGAGGCCTGGTCAGAATCTCGATGCAGATGCTGACTCTCCTCTGCTGCCCGCTGCTCAGCCCTTTGCTGCCGCAGCCGCCGATCCGGGTGTCAATGCAGCCCTGCAGCCCCATCTCCCGTATCGTCCTCTCGGCCCTCGCTCGTTTCTCGGACCGCGGCATCGTGCTCGGGAGCTGAAGCTGGGCTGAATAGTACACAGCTTCTCTGGTTGTAAGCGTCCATGTCAACACGTCATCTTGAGTCACATATGCCTGGATTAGAGTTCATTAACATGTTATATATAGATACATACATACATATATATATATATATATATATTGTCATATATATACTGAATTAAATTACTGAAGAAGAGATGTATATGTGGTACCGAAGCTCCATAGGCGAGCTGCTGAGGTCGGCCGTTGATCAAGATCTCTCCGCTCTGTTTCGATTTTGACCCCAACCTCCCTGGAATTTTGTTCATCAGCATGATGTATGCAAGAATTTTGTCAAAAATAGCTACACAATTTTATATGGCCATGTTTTATGTTGCGTTATTAATTGAATTATCAATAGTCATGGTCGCATTTAAGTGTTTTTGTTTTAAAATTTTGACTAAAAAAACATCACACTTTAGAAGAAAATCATGTCATGCATTTTGGATATATATTACTTTAGCAATGTCTTGCATAAATATTTGACTCAAAATATTTCCCACTTTCAACTATCTTACAAATTACTTCTGAAATTTTGAATTTGAGTTAGAAAAATAATACACTTTATGTATTAGTAATAAATGAATCAAAAAATATATACTTTATCTTTATGTATGCAAATAAATATCAAAATTACTCAAAATAAAGAAAGGACATGTATGCACCCAAATAGACCAATCGTCTTTTATAGTACTCTCCTTATTAATTGCTATACATGATCAGTCACAATTCCCTCCCATGGCCATCCTTAATTTACTCAAATTTAATGGAAATTTGTGTCTTATATAAAACGTGTTAAAGTGTTTAAAAGTTTATCCTCCGGGGCCAATTCCAAGATTTTTTATTAATGATTATGGAAACCCACAACATATGTTACATTTCCATCACGCCATATTCTATTGAATTTATTTTTTGCTGAATTGAACTGAACTGAAAGTATTTTATATATATGTTGAAAATGGTATTAGTATTACTAAATTAACCTTAATTTCATACAAATATTTTTTACTAGATTGAATTGAACGGAATTGAAATGAAATAAAGTGAACTGAACTGAACTAATTTGAACTAATATATTGAAAAGATAAAGATTATAGGGTAATCCTGATTTTAATTAAAAGTCAACATTAATTAAATATATATATATATATCAATTAGCAACATAATTCTTTTTAGCTAAGAGTAATAAAAATTATTATTTATAAAACATACTTGACCATAAAAAGTAATTGGTTAGAGGAGATATTTATTACTAATGTTTATTTAATTAATTCCTATATTTTTAATGCCCCGGACCTTTAAAACAATTACTTTGCTTATTAATTATTTGTAATAATTGTGACTGAGTTATTTTATTAAAAAATGCACTTGTAATACAAACGCATGAATTAAGTAAATAACTATATAAATTGTCACTCATCTTACTACAAATTATTATAAGATACGTATCTACTATATTATAAATATGAGTGTAGACAAAACGTTTAAAATGAGAAGAGGGCGATAACTTCTTTCACTTGTTTTGTCTGATATATTTGTTTCCCTAGAAAATAATACTTCGATGTTCGACCAAACTTGTATAAATGTAATCAAAATACCCGCAAAAATTACATATATTAAATTTTAATGCATGGGTTAAATATTCTTGTACGAATCTGAGATAATATTAAGGTTAGTACCTGCTAAGGCATCAAGGAGGGTGGACTTGCCGCTGCCGGAAGGACCCATGACGGCCAGAAGCTGGCCGGGCCGGGCAAATCCGGTTAACCCTTTCAGGATTGATTTACTTCCCTTGCTTCCATCGCCGACACTAACCCACACATCTTCCCACGTCAAGAACGCACCTTTAACGTGAGCAACTGCTGTTTCATCGTACTCCCCGCCGTCCTCGTCCTCGTCGAAGTCGGCTGTTTCGATGTCCGGCATCGAAACCTTCACCTCGAGTTTCTCGTCGTCGATGATGTCACGGTGGTCATCCGGCGGCAATGGATTGACCACAGAACCGGCCATCTGAATATGCTTGCAAGCAACAGAAGAATACATATATATATATATATATATATATATATATATTTATATTAAGGAGGTGTTTTTTTTTGTAGCTTGTGTAATAATGTATGAATCAAGCTGATAAATGGTGGTATATATATAGACACGAAGAAGATATAGTTAGATTTCATATAGTATTATATATGGTAGCTGAATTGCATTTAATGGATTGGTTGCAAATAACCAGAAAATTTTATTAGTCATATGTCGGTTGGAAGGTTAATTCAGATGAGTTTGTTTGTAGGTCAAACGTTTGAACGTGGGATTGTCTGTGTAGTTAATGATGATATAAACCCTAACATAAAGGTAATTAACCTCAGAGTCGCTATTACCGTGCGAGTTCGATCGTGGTGAATTCTGTATCGAGTGGAATAAGATATTAGTTCTGCATGTAAATAAAGATAATATAATATCACGTGTAAAAACGAAATCTCAAGTACTGTACAAGTCCCCTTTGATGAGACCAATATTTTGCTTTCTGCTTAACATGTCTTAGGTAAAAAGATATTTTGCTGAGTGAAATGATAGGTTAATTTGTATGTATATTTTATAAGAGCTACATTTCTCATATTTGTGTATTATATAATAATAATAGTAGGCATTAGCTATATATATATATATATATATATATATATAATTACACGCAGGAATTAACCTTGGACACATGTACTATATATTTAACTAATTACCATATAATTCCCCTATGAGCAAATCTGTTGTTTGCTACTTTAAGAAACATTCCTTGAAATTGTTGGCATGAAACTATCTTGAACTAACCATGTTATATTTATGTTGAAGAAAGAACAACAATTCCACGGGTCCCATTCCCAAAACATAATACTAGTAAATTATAAGTACTCTTCAAGTTGAAATATCCTAGGCTTATTCTATTATTCCACGTGAAAATGCCATTTTATAATATTAAGCATGATGCGATGTATGAGCTGCCAAAGATTATTTTTTATTAAATTAAACATAAGTATAGAGAAGGTATTTTATTATGCATCCGATAAATCGTAAAATAAATTTCTCAAGTGTGGTTATTTAATTATGATATTATAGAGAAATTTCTAACCTATAACAACTATATATATATATATATATATACATATATAGAGAATATAGAGAAGTGAAACGACATCCGGATAAAACTACAATGCCGCCCTCTATTTATCTTGCAAGCTTCATTTCCGTAAAGTAGGCATGGCTTCAATTTATTATGAACATGCCTTTTGGTTGGAAATTATAACTCGCACCAGAACTTTTTTACATTTCAAAAGTGTTATCTTTCACCCTAAAAAGTTAAAGTCACCTGTAAATAACTGATGGAAAATTAAGCAGCCAGCTAGGAACTTAAATTCAAAGTTAATTATTTGGATATATATATACAACTAAACTAAAGCAAAAATTATAAACTAGAAGCAGCGTACCTAGTTAATTAAATTTCACGAAACTATTTTTTCTGTAAAACTGAATTAAATTGAACGGAACTGAACTAACCGGATAAGGTAAAAAGAACAACAACTTTATTAAACTTTGTTTAATCATTGAAATTTCACTATAGCCGGGTGGTATTTTATAATACATTCAAATGAAATAAAATGTGGGGAAAAAAAATAATCAAACAACATTAATTTGTCCCTCTCCTAGCTTTTATTGGGCTGGGCGCAGAATTATGGGTAGCCGGTTCATGGATTTAAAACTTGATGTAGTGTGTTCATCTTACAATGAAGTCAAGTGAAGCTGTGTTGTGTATCGTGTTAGATTTCTGGCCTGATCCATATTCGACGGCTAATTAAGGACAGATTATATCTCCGATTTTGATCCAGAGTAATATTTTACGTATATTAATCCTGATTATTCAATGAAATCAATCGATACAGAATTTATCTAAATAAAATAAGACGTGCGTGGAAAACAACATTTTGTCCCCGCCGGTTGCTTTTATTGGGCTGGCAAAGGCAGGATTATAGTACATTCAATCCTCATTATGGGTAGTAGCTAAGGTTCCAGGGATTCAGAACTTGATAATTAATGTCGTACAATGAAGTCAAGTCCGGCCGCCGTCGATCGTGTCAGATTTCTGGCCACACCAGATTCATGGACTCATCGTCTTCGTATCTCCTTCATTTATACAGTGAGACTGTTTTAAAGTATATATATTCGCATTATTAGAATTTAGAAGGTAATATTTGTACTGTGAAATTTAGCAGAACAGTAATTAAAGAAATTTGGCTGCATGGATCACTGAGTATATTTCACTTCACACTTCCATGGTCGTTCCGAGAAGCACATGCTGGAAGCAGGGTTACAGTAATTACACCACCTGTTATGGCATTATGCTTTTTAACTTTCTCACTTTTTCTGATGATAAAATTTACTTCTCTTGGGTCTCATATGATTAATAATCTTGGTACGATAACTACCTAGGTTGATAAGTAATACAAATTTACAGATGGACTACTTTTACTGCATCCAAATTTGGCAAGTAGTTATGACCCCTAGCTCTCGAGTTCATACTGAATTGTTGAGACATTTTTTATATTTGGGTCAAATTTAGAACCAAATTCCATATTCCAAAATATGTTTTATTTATATGTGTTTTTTCCTGGAGTAGTCATGAATATATAATACTTTTTTAAAATTAAAAAGAAGTGCATAAGTATAATGTTGAGAGAAAATAGATAATCGTCCTCATTTTTTGAATAACTCCACAATTAACATAAAATATCTCATCTCAATCTCATTCTCATTCTCATTCTCATTCTCATACACTCCTCCCAAGTCCCATCCTCAGGGCCACCTAGATGGCGAGGCATACGCAACTACATCAACCTTTATTCTTTGCCCAAGTTTTGAATTCATCCAAATCAAAATCTCTACTGATTCAAGTCATGTATCAAATAGAGCTTCATTCATTCCAAAGGTTCAATATGATCATTTAGGGGAGCCGGGTTTGAAATTCTCGTATGAGGAATGCGAGAAATTGTAAGAACCCCTAAAACTTACTCTCGTTGGCAAATTCTCTAGTTCTCGTCCCACCATGGAAAAACTAAGAAGAGATTTCCAAACTATTGGATTTGTGGGAGGGGCTAGTTTAAACTTACCGATTCAAAACTAGTTCTTATCCCATTTTCATTGTAGAAAGATTATACAAGATGTTGTCTCAATAAAGTATGGAATTTTGGTTTCTATTCTCTGGGGTTATCAATTAAACGTCCCACTTAGACCCGAATCTGATTCACCGGTAGTAATTTCAATTTAGTTGGCTTACTATGGGCTCCCTCAATTTTTCTGAGCCCATGATGAGCATTGGCAGCCTAATAGGGATTCCGATCAAAGTGTACAAAGCCACCATCAACAGAAGCGGACCTCAGGTGGCCAAGATATGTGTAGAAATTGATATAACTAAACATAGGCATGAACGCGTCTAGTTAGAATATAGGGGATTAGGCTTTCTGGCAATAAATTGAATATGAAAATATGCCTGATTATTGTGGAAAATGCGATAAATTAGGACACAATAGTCGTATTTGCAAGGCAACCTTCAATCCTGATAGAAAGAACTGATCTAAACAAAGTGGACTTTAAGAAGAAAAATATCGATTCATTATCTCGTCTGCCAGTTCATGAGAAAAATGCTACCCTACTTATCAGAAAAAACAAGTTATAAATGTTATCAAAATGATATATATATATATATATATATATATATATATATATATTGCTTTGCCTATATAATTTATTTATCAGAAAAAACAAGTTATAAATGTTTATCAAAATGAGATATTTGCTTTGCCTATATATAATTTATTTAAAACTAGTGATAGGGGACAGTGTGTTCTATTTAAAATTTTGTAGAATATTTTAATGATAATTATTTTTTTAATAATGAGATTGTTATTAATTTGACAAATATAGATGTATAGTTAGGCCCTGTTTACCAGAGCTTATCTGTAGATCAGTTCAGTTCAGTTCAGTTCAGTTCAATTTAGTTCAGTTCAATTCAGTGAAAATGCAATTTGATGAAATTCAGGTTAATTCAGTCATGTTGATTCCATTTTTCAATACCTCAATTTTCAATTCAGTTCAGTTCAGTTTAATTCAGTTTGGTTCAGTTCAATTCAATTCAGTTCAGTTCAGTTCAGTGCATCAAGAAATAAGCTCTAGTAAACAGGGCCTTAATCAGTAGTTGTATGAAACTAGCAATTTCACATGAACATATAAATAATTAAATTTATAAATTCTATTCATATGATAACTATAATTAAAATTAACACATAATTAGTTGTGAAATTTTAAAACTATTATATAAACTCGATGAATTATTTGTACACTTCAACAAAATTCTGAATACTGAATGGCCGAAACTGTTGAAGGCCCAGCATTTGATACCCAGCAAGTCATCCAACGTAGTACAGTTATCTCTTTGCCTTGCTAATGACTGGTTCTCTTTCAACTTCAGGCAAGCTTCGAAATTCATTCTTATCTCAAAACCAAAACACATGATCTTCATCCTGCTCCTTTGCATCATGCTTAATTTCTAACTGGGTACGAAATTCTTTTTTCCTTAGCTTCATTTCTACTACATTCATGCTAGATTTCGGAAAGCTCTTTTTTCTTTCTTATTTCATGTTCTTTTTGTCCTTGCTAAGATTATATTCATGTCTATATTCTCTGCTCATTTCTTATGGTTTTCTTCTTGGCAACTGAAATTTGGCAGTTTAGTCGACAATGGCGGCCACGTTCTGTTATTCGAACCTGGTTTTAGATACCAAGAAACCTGACAGGCAAGTTTTGTACCATGTTCTTACATTTTCCTCAGTAACAATTTTCCTTTTGCTGTTACTTTTTGGGACAAAGGCTTACTAGCATAGTTTAGTGCCTTTCTAATGTTTAGATATGCTCATCTTGTCATAATGTGTTTAGTAGACTTTCTTGTTATTAATGATGTCACACTTTGTTTTTCTGGTCATACTGGGAATCTCCGGTATACAAGTAATAATTTTGTCATACGTGATCTTGTAAGATTCGCAAAGTAAATTTTCACAAATTTTAGTTAAACGAAACCGAAATGCTGATGTCTGAATTGTGTTTCTGCATTTACAAATTTTTGTTGAGTTGTGTTTATGCATAGTGTTTTACTATGATTTTTCCTTAGCAGTACTACATATTAATGTGTTACAGGTTTGTTGATAAATTCATACTATGAACTATGCAAGCAGGCATCATTCAGCACATTTCTGGTCTAGAGTGATTGTAAGATCATGGAACTACAACTGTCCTAAAACATTTGACAAGCTAGGGATGAAGCAGGATCGGCTAAATTTCAAAAGTAATTCTGAATCTTCTGATGTCGTTGCGGATGTTGAGGCCATAGAAGATGAGATTTCCAAACCGACGCTGATATGGAGAGCTGTCAAATTGCCTATTTATTCAGTTGCCTTGGTTCCACTCACTGTATGTTTCCATCATTAAGTTTTTTCTTGGACAAAACAATCATAGTTTAAATAGTTCACTTCATTGCTTCATATGAATAGGTTGGCAGTGCAGCAGCATTTTGTCACACTGGTCTGTTTTCTGCTCGGCGATTTGTTCTTCTGTTTGTCTCATCTGTTCTTGTTATCACTTGGCTGAACTTGAGGTTAGTCAGTGTTTGAGCCTATGTCATTGATAAACAACAACATTGTTGTCTCTTTTCTGTTTGGATCCTTATTCGGACTTGTGTAATATGGGCAGCAACGATGTTTATGATTTTGACACAGGAGCAGATAAGTACAAGAAAGAGTCTGTGGTAAATATAGTAGGGAGGTAAGACCTCGATTCCAACATTCTTTTTGTCCTTAACCTTAAAATTTCATTCTGTATCGGATTTGGCTTATTTGTTTTGTGTTTATTGTGAAAGCCGTACAGGGACCCTTGTTGCAGCAAATATATCGCTTGCTCTAGGTCTTTCAGGCCTTAGTTGGGTATCCTTAATAGCAGGAAATTTACGTTCGATTTTGTTACTGGCTTCTGCAATCACTTGTGGATACATATACCAGGTAATAAAATACATTAATTGTCCTTTGTAAGTATTATGATTTATGTGTGAGCTGATGTTTAACAGAAAGAATGTGATTTCAGTGTCCTCCATTTAGGTTAAGCTACAAAGGACTAGGTGAGCCGTTATGTTTTGCAGCATTTGGCCCGTTTGCTACCACTGCTTTCTATCTGCTTCAGGGCAGGTGCTTTTATTAACCTTGTTTTGTACATGTAATGTGCTGGAATCTTGTTTCTTGGTACTTATTGTGTCCAAATCTTAGTGAGCTAGCAATTACCGGAACACTTGTTTCTGCATCAATACTCGTTGGCTGCACGACAACACTGATCCTCTTTTGCAGCCACTTCCATCAGGTAAGATGTCTGAAAGATTCTCTTCATCGCCTATTCTTTACACAAGCTTCTGTCTCTAGCTAACATGGATCATCTGGCTGATGTTTGTTTAGATTAAGGATGATGAAGCTGTTGGAAAGATTTCCCCCTTGGTTAGACTCGGCACAAGAGCTGGTTCTGATGTAATAAGAGTGGCTATAATCAGTCTCTATTCATTTCTGTTTGTTGCTGGTCTTTCTGCAAATCTTCCATTAACATGCATTGTAAGTCTCGGAAGCCATTTGGAATTGTTCACGATGATTAGGTCACTTTTGTTTACGTAACTGATTTCTGTTTGGTTTCAGGTTTTCTGTGCAGCAACCATCCCTATTGGGAGGCTAATAGTTAGTTATGTTGAGGCAAATCATATGGTGAGTTTTGATTTAGTCCTGTTTTTGTGTAAGATATTTGGACATAACCTGATGATGAGCTTTCGGTTGTTTGATCTGAACTTTTGTAGGATAATGCAAAGATCTTCATTTCAAAGTACCTTTGTGTGAGATTGCATGCAGCTTTTGGAGCAGCTTTATCTGCTGCACTAGTAGCAGCAAGAATGTCTGCTAAATTCATTCCAAAGCCACTTTAGTTATCTTATCATACAAGAATACAAGGACAAAATTTGATTCATATAACTGACAAATAAGGTCAACATTTCTTGAATGTACTAGAATGAATGGAAATCCAAGAATGCTACATTGTGTTCAGAAACTCGAAAAACTAAACCTTACGTAGAAATTCATAACAGAGATAATCGTAAATGTTCATTGTTCTTAGCACCACTGTCGGAATTTGGCCGTGCAGATAAGCCGGTAGAAGCATCCATTGATCCCGGCGTGTAAATTCTGTCAAAAGCCTAAACGGAGGAACGATGTCGTTTAGTATGGTTTTCTTTCCTTCGCCGTGTTTTGAATGGTAGAAAAACTCGATTCGCCGTGTTTTGAATGATAGAAAAAGTCGGTAAGAATTGTTCAAACTTCAAACTTCAAACTTCAGCATTTGTATAAATTCGAAGGGGGAAAGGAAATAATCACCTGAAAGTCGAGACTCGAGAGTATATGTATGGTAAACTGATTAAATTATTGCGCCACCGTGCAGCCAACACCGGCGACAACGGCGGCGGAGCACTTATGGAGTCGTTGAATTCCATACTCCCATACTTGCCGGTGGTCCTCCGGTCGTCCTCCCTCTTCTGGCCGCCGCAGGTGATGGAAGCCCTCAAAGCCCTCTCCCGCGGGCCCCACCACAGCAATGTCAACTCCGGCGAACTGCTCTCCCTCGCCATTACCGACATGCGCCGCTCCCTCAACTACTCTTCCCGCTCCTTCTCCGCCTCCGCCGTCCACGGCTACACCCACTTCTTCGACGACGTAAGCACATTGTTAAACTTTGCTGTATTCTGTATTCAGCTTGTTTGTTTCATTACTACTTTCAAATTCATGTGGTTAGGCTGCTGTACTGAAGCTACACTGAGCTGAATGGTTTGATTCTTATTGCTCTTGTTGCAGCTGATGTCTCGGGATGAATCCGCGAGATGGTTTCAGGATACTCTTCCTCGGATGGCTGGTTTGCTCTTGAACCTGCCAGCCATGTTAGAGTCACACTATAAGGAAAATGGGTCGGGAACCACTTGCCTTCGGTTGTTGGAATCGCAGCAGCCTGGCTTTGTGCTTTTGAGTCAAGTAGGTCATTCGATGATTTGGATTATTTAAGCGTTGATGCGGTTACTTGTTTGTTATAAGTGCCTGTGAGGTGCTCATTATGATAGTGCAGTTCTTATGTGTGTTTCTTTTCAGGAGTTAATTGCTGCTCTGCTCTCCTGTGCATTCTTTGCTTTGTTTCCGGAAGCTAATAGAGGTGCCAAATATCTTCCAACCATCAACTTACATCGTTTATTTGCGTATGTATTATCACTCAATTACTGGTTTCTTTATATTATGAAAAATATGCAAATGATGATTTTTATGTTTTGTCTTCTTCTTTCATTACTATGTCCCAATGCTTTTCAATTGTTTTTAGTAATGTCGAATCTCAAGCGTTCAGTTGTTAAAATCTCAAGTTTTCAATTCTTTTAGTCAACTTGTATGGCTAGAATCACATGTTTAGATCCTTTGACGTTACTGATGTAGATTAGGGGAGGCAGGGATTTAATATGAATTACTAGTCTGATGTATCTTGCTTGTGAATCATTATTTAAGTTGGAAATTAATTTCACCCTGATACTGATTTTTTCAGGCATCTCTATGAGTGTTATGAGGAGAATCAGGAAAGCAAAATAAAGTGCATAATTCACTACTTTGAGAGGGTATGCTCATCCATGCCCAAAGGCAGTGTTTCCTTTGAGAGAAAAGTTCTTCCTTGTGAGAAGAAAGCTAATGGCATTCCTTATCCAAGTCCTGCTTTCTGGAGCAAATCAAACGTGACCCTATGTTCTTTTCAGGTATCTAATAATAGTTTTCTCATTTGTAAACTTACTGAAAGCTACGAGTATTTTCTTCTTATAACTGCTGATTTTATAGGTGCATAGTTCTGGGTTGATCGAGGATCAGAAACATGAGGCTTTGGAAGTTGACTTTGCTAATGAGTATTTAGGTGGTGGTGCTCTGAGTCGGGGTTGTGTACAGGTTTCCTTCTCCTCTTGGAAAGCTCTGATAATTCTTCTACTATCTAAATTCAAGATTTTAGTCATATATGAAAATTCCTTGAACAATTGCATCCGATCAGCTAGCTTATAAACTTGTCTTATGAAGCAGTGATGTACTCACTGCAAATCTAGCTCAGCATATTGTGATGAATTTTATTTTTGTCCTTTGAATAGTGATGTAAGTTTTGCACCCTTATAAAGAGTCAATAAAAGCTTGCAGCAAATCTCAGCTGAATGTGGTTTTGGAGTTAAGTTTGTGATTTTTTTCCCTTTTTTTCTTTTAGGAGGAAATTCGTTTTATGATTAATCCTGAATTAATTGTTGGCATGCTTTTTACACCCTCTATGGAGTACAATGAAGCTATTGAGATTATTGGTGCAGAAAGGTTTTCCAGTTATTCAGGGTAAGTTTTGATGGCTGAAATTTCATGTTCATGTTTGTGTCATATACAACAGATACTTGATTACTTTCCTGTTGTTTGTTTTTACTAGTTTACTTAGTGGAACAGCCTGGTAAACTGTTGTGGCCATTCTCATGTCACTACACCCTGGTTGATATGGTCTTAAATTTAAACGAAACTATGATTTTACCAAACATGAGGAGAAGATAATACATACCGTTGATTGAGCATAGTTGATTTTGTCTCTTAAAACCTTTTTAAGAAGAATAACAAAAGTGGTAATATCGGATATCAGTTTGGTCCTGTTACATGCACACCCGAAACACCCTATTTAAAAAGCATCACAATTAATCTTTCACTCTCAATAATTGTTCTATGTACTTTCTATTCAGTGCAGTATCTTATTCTTAAGTTGTATGGTTGTCATAGGTATGCTTCTACATTTCGGTTTTGTGGTGACTATGTTGACAGTAAGAATGCTGATCCCCTTGGGAGGCTTAAGACAAGAATTATTGCTATAGATGCACTATGTTATCCTGGAAGGAAACAGTTTGGATCTGAATGCCTTGTCAGGTAACATTCTGAAATCTTGATCTTTCTGCATCTATGTTTTTTCTATCCATTATTCTTGTTTAGCTGTACACGGACAATTTTCGTGCCAGCGTGAAATTCATGTCAAACTTCCACAAGACTGTTGAATTAGTTTTGTCTTTTTAAAAAAAGACTTAATTCAATTTTTCGGCCTTTACTTTGTCCAAAAGATAGTTTTTCGGCCTTACTTTCAAAAAAATTTCTTTTCCGGCCTCTTTGACAGAACGGTTAAGTCAACCGTTAGTCAACTAACATGTCAGGGGTAAATTCGTAATTTTACATATTTACAATATTGAATGGTATTTTTGTCATTACCATCAAAACCTACTCAAATCCTATAAATCACTCTGTTGTGCACCGCCCTAGTAAACTCATTCTCCCTCCTCTATATTCCTCCATTGGGTTCAATATAAAAACAAGGGACAACTCAAGCAATCAATCGACTACATCAAACCATCATAAGTTCCAAAATCAAACTAAGGAAACAAATGATCTCAACAAATTTGTCATTTGTGTTTTGATTCAAAAGCCAGAAGGAATAAAGAAAAAGGGCACTGCATGATAAACATCAAAAATGCCAAATTTTTGGCTCCATTATATATTGTTTCCAATCTAGTAATATAAGCATCTTACAACTTACCAATCTAGATTATCCAGAATCACAAAGGATAAAATCATAAAACAGATATTCAAAGTTTTTCGGAAATACAAAATACTGTATCATATTACTTGAACAAACATCATCAATGATCCCCTGTAGAGGGCCATCACCACAAAAATCTGAGTGGTCAGTTGGCTGGAAACGCTCCGAGATCGGTGTTGAACATGTGGTCTTGTTATGACCAAACTTACCACATGATGTACATGTTTGTTGTTTCCTCTACAATAATATCACAAGATACAATCAGATCTCCATGAAAATTCCTGGTTTGAAAAACTAAATGTACTAGATATTTCATACAATAATATTATTTACCTTTCGTCTTGGCTTCTTTGAGATAGGTGGTTTTGCAAGAGCATTTGCAGATTGTTGCACCTTCGTTGGACATGTTTTCTGCGTGTGCCCAGATTCCTTACACAATCGACATTTGTAAGGTTTCATTTTGCCTGCTCGAGAAACCTTTTCCAAAGCTTCTTTTTTCTTTTTATTCTTATCTTCCAACTTTTCAACCCAACCTTTCATCCTAGCTTGAATAGCTATGTAACTCATCTGATTCGACATCATCTCCTGGTTCCAACCATTCAGAGTCACTATCTGCACCATCCTTTTGAACAGTCGATGACCCTGTTTCACCCTCCATAAACTTGGAGATATGGCTCCATTGTTTTTTCCTTTCTGCCAGCAAATCAGCCAATTCAGTGTCATCTTCAAGCTCAAAGTCAGTATCAGCAAACCTATCTTCCCAATTAGCATCATCACTATTTACCGAAAAATCATCAAACTCATACTCATAATCATCATCATCATCATCTTCCTCATTATCACTAAACTCAGAATTCACAATTTTTCTCTTTCTCGATCCCTCTCCATCAGCTTCATTTTCTTTCAAGTATAGACATGCTTCAGCTGAAATTATACCTTTCCATTTGTCAATATTCGGTGCCACAAATTCCTGAACCATATTTTCTTTGCCCTTTGTCGCTTTCTTGTGTGCCAAATCCGCATCCAAAGCTGCCATATTCTTCTCATACAATGCATCTATATCTTTCTGGGCTTCCTCGACTCCTACAGAGTATTGTTCATCTTTATTAGTAGCCTCGATCATATTTTCTGACCTAAAACGTTCGTTTTCAAGACCCTGCACACTTGCAATTTTTTCTGCATACTCATCAAAACCAGCCTCGGTAGATGCTGAGCCGAGCTCTTGGTCAGTTGGATGAACAAATTCCCTAGCCATAATCTGACTTGCTTGTGTTATTGGTGGTCCCTCATCATCATCTACCATATAAACCATGTCAACTTGTCCAAGTTCTACGTTTTTTGCTGTCATCACTTGAGTAAAAAAAACAGTAGTTAAAATTTCATGGCTACACAGAATAATACAGAATGTTGAAGAATAATCTCTAAAAGAATTTATGCACTCAAAGCTAATATAAATTATAAGCCAAGTAGGATATCTAAAAGGTTAACTGGCCATCAAATTTCCTCACAAAAGCGGGAAAAATAAAACAATGAATGCAGCTCAAACAAATCTCTTTTCTGCATACACACAATGCACACAGTGAACAAGAACTAAAAGACAAACATGAACCTTATTCAATTCGATTAATATGCTTATTTAATTTGTAACCATGTTTTCAACTCCAAATTTAGACAACCACATAAACAAGAATGCTAAAGAATGAAGTCAAAACTTTTCAATATTTGCTTCTCATTAAATATTCAAAATACTAAACTACCTAATTTATGTCACCAAATAATTTCTAACATAATCTCAAAATTGACGGATTCAAGAACTAAAAGACGTACCATTTTTGTGTACGATGGTGTCTTTCCCGTTTCTGCTTCCATTCCCAAACTCAAGTATTGGGTCCTGATCCATATTTCCCTTCAATTATAAGACGATTAAGAATGACCCGCGATTAAAATTTCAAATAAAATGCTGGTGTTGAGAAATTTAGGGTTCCTTACCTATGATCATTAACCCCACCGTCACACCAACGCAATGGGTTCAGTTCCAATTACAATGCCCGATTGACCGCTGCCTCGATGATCTCCAATTTTGTCAGACGGATTGAGCCGAGCCGGATTTTTTTCAGGTCAAATTAAGAAGTATGTGGGCGTGGGAACAGATGAAGCAATAAATCAGATTAAACAGAAGTTGGGTGGGTTTTGAAGATAATGACGAAAATGACCTTCTAAATTGGGGTTGGATTTGTAAATGTGCGAATTTACTAATTTACTGACGGTTGACTTAACCGTTCTGTCTAATAGGCCGAAAAAGAAATATTTTTGAAAGTAAGGTCAATGGATTTGAACGATTTTTTGTAAAGGCCGAAAAACTATCTTTTAGACAAAGTAAAGGCCAAAAAATTGAATTAAGTCTTTAAAAAAATTGACATATTTATAAGTTGCACCCATCTCATTATCCCAAAACTTATAAGCCAGATCTCAATCACAGATTGAATAGTTCTTAGTTGATCTGATTAGTATAATATTTTCTGACACTTGAGCACTTTGGTTCGACAGGGAGATTAACAAGGCATTCTGTGGCTTTTTGTATCAAAGTAAATATAAACAATATAAGCAGCTGTTCAAAGATGAGGAACACTTGGGTGGCATTATCATGGTAGAATCATTTAGAGCTTTCTTCCTGAATCTGTTTTACCTCATTGTATTTGGAACCATTATACCCTGTGCAGATGCCTTTTGTGCTGATAAACTTATCCTACATATATCTGAAATTCTCATTCCATATTTATTTTTGATGCAGCCATCTGAAGGCCCCTCAAGTTCATCTCGAGGAACCGATGGGGCTTCTGGGCAATTTGGAATAAATGCCTGTCATGACCTGCAGCAGGAAGAGGAAATCGGTATTGCCACAGGAAATTGGGGTTGTGGTGCCTTTGGGGGAGATCCTGAAGTTAAAGCTATGATCCAATGGCTTGCTGCTTCTCAGGTTATCCTGTGCTGCCTTTCAAGTTATTTTTAATTTGGAAATCAAACCACTCAGCACTCAGTACAGTAGCCTAATCTTCTTATTTTCATGTGATAGGACAATTATTTTTAACTGTCTTTATATCATCTTGTAGGCGTTAAGACCTTTCATCTCATACTACACATTTAATTTGGAAACATTGAAGATTTTGGATCAGGTATTTCCCATCTCACCACTTTTAGAAATATTTGTGTTTGTGAATTTCCTCAATTTCTGGCAGTTTGTGAGAATTTCCTCAGTTTTCATCGATGCGAGCTGTTTGAGTTTTTTTGCTTGAGCCAACTGAATGGAATAGGATGAACTGCCTTTTCTTAGGGGTCATTTCATGTTTTTGAGTCATCTTCCCTAATCTCGAGCAGGTGGTCGACTGGATTACATTCCATGAGTGGACAGTCGGAGAACTTTGGAATATGTTGGTGGAGTATGGAAGGCAGAGATTAGCAGGGGAAACCCGAGTCGGTTTCTTCCTTTGGCTCCTTCCCTCACTGTAAAATATCAACAGGGAAATACCAGTTTCCTTCTATTTCTGTTTCTGGAGTAAATAATAGTTTGATCTGAAGAAACATTGTCTGATGTACTAGTATTTATTATGTAGACTTTCCACAAAATTTTCTATTCATTTTCCCTTGATGAAGTTTGCAAATTTGGGTCATACAAAATTCATTACATGGTGTTTTGTTCTGCTCATTAAATTGTTTAGCGCCATGCTTTTAGTTCTCACCAACCAGGAAAGTCATCACTTTCACCGGAAGGCCTCTTTATTCTGGCGAATATTTCGTCTAGGGATTCTGGCACACCGGAAGGTTTGTTATCCCGAGCCATCTGCCTTAATGGCATGAACTTTTTGGCTTCAATACTGTTCTTGAAGTTGCGAAACCCCATCTTCATCGATTGCCAGGTCGATGTAACTCCTGAGGATGATTCAGCCTCTCTATTTTCCACCATTTTTGAATCATCGTTGTTTGAACCAGATTGTCTATCAAGAATGACCTCTTTCCCCCTCAGAGCTGTGTAATCAGTCGAATCCATGGAAGCCTTTTCCTTTTATGATCCATGCACAGGATAACAAAGCATCTTAAGCATAATATTGTGAGGTAAAGAAAAAAAAAGTTGGAAGAAGCCATCTTTTTACGATACCGGAAAACTGGCAGCAGACTCAAGGTCCAAGCTTGCATTGCTGAAATTTCTTGCTAATGGAATGATGAGTTCACCAACCTTGTGTCCTTGTGTAAGCCAAGTCCTCTCTGCCAAAAAAAAACAGTATGATTTGAGATGACGTAATTCGGTATAAAAGTTTCATCAGGCTTTGTTTCTCAACCTCTCTGCAAAATCATTACTCCAGAAGGATCGAATCCATCTAAATCATCAGCATGCTCGTTCTGATATCTGAATATTTTCCAGTTGCCTACATAACGAAGCATTCGATCAAAGAAGTTGCTTGCTATGAGAATGGTGTAAACAACCATAATCAAGGGGTAAATCTTGTTGAAACTTCTCCCAAAGAAAGGGACAGCATCATCTATGTTCCCCATCCTCTGCAAGTGAAAAGGGATCTTCATCAAGTTCCCATCAACTCTTTAAATGACCTTTCTTGGACTAAAGCAGCTTATGATTTACCTCTTCGAAAACTGTCTTTGCACCATTTTTGAGCTGAATAAGGTTGAGGAAGTTGTAAGATATCGGTGCAGCATAACGAGCAACCTGCCTGCGTGTTTTTTTCCAAACAAAAAGCCAAAGAAGGATTAGAACTAGAGCATGGCCTTGTAGAATCTTGCTTACACAGAAAAAAAAACGTGTTCTTACGAGCATATCATGAGCAAGCTGACTGAGCTTGTCTGCCTTGGTGTCAATGAATAAAACGTCAACATTCCGATCTTGAACAACGAATAGTATGTGCATACACACATGTAGACTAAAGGAACAAATGCTGCTACCTGGCTCAAGTAGAGACACAAAGCATTAGGACATCAGCTCGATAATCATCACACTATTAAACAAAAATGCCTGTACAGCTAAGTCGAAAAGAACATGGTTTGAAGCTGATAAGTCTACAACAAGATCAACATGAAACTACAAGTAAAAGTAACAAATGAAGCAGCGTAAAAAATGGGAATTCTACCTGCATAGGACCCTCGTGATTTTTCACAGCGTTTATCAACAGAGAGAATAGAGATAGATTGACATTGGTAGGAAGAATAGTTGCCTCAGCCAGAAGAATTGCCACTGACATGGCACCTAAAGCAATTGCAAGACATTTCTGCAGCTGCTTCTTAAGTATACACCGCCAGACCAGCTCTTCAAAAATTATGAACACAATCAGATCAAACTTGTAAACAAAACTCGTTCCAAAGCTATCACTAAAGCTAAAATATACCGATCACATCAAGAACAGACCCTAGTTTGCCATTTCTCTCTGGTCTAAAGCTTGAAACATATTTCCTGCAAAAGCACATCAAGTAAAGAGAATTGTACTGAAAGCAATAACTATTCAAAACTTAACCAAGGAAAACAACCATTCGTTGGCACTCCGATGCTCATAATTCTTAATGGTATCTTCCAGCTCAAGAGCTTCTGTGACAACATTCAGATACTCACTGAAGAAAGGAACAAGAAACCGTATATTACTTATATCAGAGATGCACTATGAACAAAGTTTACGTACAAAATGGTTGAGTAAGCCAATATGAACAGCATATATTGTTGCATTTGCCTAGTATGAAGGATAAGTCCAAGTTTTAAATAAATGTACTACCTCTTATGCCGGTAATACTGCTCTCGAGCTTTTCTAAGTTGACGTCTTAGCTCTGCCATTGTTTTCTCATCAGTGTCGTAATCCATATCATTTTCACCCAGCTTCCCACCTTGGGGCTTAAAGGAAGGATCTTCATCAATCTGTGAAAGAAATTGTGCCAAAAAATATCAGACAAAACTCGAAAATTTGAAAACAAAGGGCAAAAGACAAGGGACCAAGATTACCATCCGTGCCAACATTTTATCAATAACGTTCATATAACGTCTTAGAGGATTACGCCTTGAGATCTGCCTTGACGTTGCTTGAGCAACCTAGTGCAATCCAGAGAAACCTTTAAAATCAGAATGCAGTTTCCTTTCAGTTTTTGGGAGGCCTAAACCTTAAAGTTGAGAAATCTACTTATAAAAAAAAAACAGGACTTACCACAATGGCATTTGAAAAATCTTGATGAGCTTCATCGAGTTTGACAGCGATTTTTGCAGCTTTGTGGGAGAGAACCTTCTGGCGGGTGGTCCAATCAGCATCCCTCCATAGCCCCCTTGGTATTTCACTCAAACCGAAGCCAAGGAGAAAAGCACCAGTTACAAGTCCAAATGTGTTCGAGCATGCCATAGCGAAGCCACTAATACTTCCACCCCTATTTCAACCATCAAACAAAAAGGATATACATAACAAGATGAGTCAAGGTAAAACAAGCAGCTACAAATGATATATCTTAAAAGTATGAGCAAGAGTGAGACACAGACCAGTTTTTATGCAGAAGAATGAGCAATATAACTCCACATAATGCAATGGCACCCACAATCGAGTAGTAGACCAAGTTTACGTGAACGCTCGTCTTGAACCTTTCAGCTACTGTGAAGTCCCCAGCATCTTCATAGCCCTGAAGTATAGGCACCACATTCCTGCTCAGATACGGAAAATCCACGAGACTGCGCATTAATTCAACCATCAAACAACATCAAGGAAAACTAGGCAACAAGAAAAGGCGAATACCAAGTGAGAAGAAAGGTGCTCCAATATGACCAGCTCCAGAAGAAGGATATCCCAAAATGCTCATCACCTACAGAAGTCTGTAAAGCAATGAACACAATGCAAAAATGCCACATTAGGAAACATTTGAAGATGTTGAATTCCCAGAATAGAAAGGCGGTGGACTTACGGCCCAGATGTCGGCAGGGACGAGGATGATGATGGAGATGGAGCAGAACCAGGCGTAGGCGACGGTGTAGATGACGTAGCGGGGGACGTCGGGGCTGGAGAAGTACCGGAGCGTGACGGCCACCATCCCCATCGTCAGGGGGAGAGAGATCACGTAGAAGGACCACATCCTCGGCTTCTCTTCCGATGATCGTATGCATGGATCATGCACATGTAATTAGCCTCACAGATCCTGATTCCTGAATACTAATCACGCCATTTTTGCATTACCAAATCAAACTAAAGAAAGTGGAAGCAAGAAATAGGCAATTTCACGAATAGTAGCACTTTGTTAGATTACAAGAAATGGGAATGTTAAATCATATTGTTAGATTAAACTCAATATGCACATATTCAAAATGTCGATATTAATTTTATGATCAATCATGCCTTAAAAAACGAAAAATGTATCTAAAATTCAATTACTTTCATTTTGAAATGAGTTTTGATTGTTCATAGCCTAAGGTTCCTTGTTTAAAAATAGTACAGCATCTTTGTGTAATGTTTCTTGTTCAAAATCCAACATCGGCATTCACAAGAGCACATTCTGGAGAACAAGAAGAGGTTAGTCGTGCCGTTCTCCTTCTACATACTTTTAATTGTCTAGATTTTCACAAGCATTGTGGTACACTAATCCAATGGTGATTGCGCTTTGAGGGAGAAACTTGTAAACATCATGATTCTCATTCCCTTATAAAAGATAAAAGGAAGATCAATGGTAACAGATGCCATTTGAAGTTTACAAGACAACATTTTATGTAGTAGTTTCTTCAGAAATGAAAAGCACGAACCCTAGAAAAATCACAATGATCCAATTCGAAGTCAAAGTTGCACAATCAATTTAAACTAGAAACGGAAATTGCAAATGATGGCCTTGAAACATCAGAATCACTACTGCTCGTCTTGCTTCGAGCTCTCCTTGATCTCATCTGCACCTTCATCCTGCATTCACAACACAAAGGAGACGGCCATGGATTAGTCACACTTGCCAAGAACACATCAACAGTAGCTATTAGCAACACATTTAGTCAAGAGATTCATATAGTGTCCAACGAAAAATACAATGAGCATTACCTGCATGTCAGAGGTCCACAAAGTAAGATTGTCACGGAGGAGCTGCATGATGAGGGTGCTGTCCTTGTACGAATCCTCTCCCAGGGTGTCCAACTCAGCAATGGCCTCATCAAATGCCTGATGAAACCAGAAATGCATTAGATAAGATGACATAGTATTAACAGCAGAGAAGTCATCTTTCATGCATATGTGCCAAGTTACAAGCCAAGCACAAATCAATTTCCCCCCTCAATCCATGCAATAGAATCAACAAAGCATACAATCAATGTAGGTTTATCAGATTGAAGTTTCAAGGGATGCTATCAATCTAAATAAGGAAAGAATAGAAAAATAACTAAGTTTCAGAAGCTAGACCAAAGGATTACATCATTATACAGGGTTATACTTGACAGGAACTTCCAACACCTTCCATGGAATATTTTATTTACACAATAAGATGCAGCAAAGTCTCAAGGTTAACAGTTTAGCATACTCAGATAAGATAACTTTCATACATGATCCCTGCCAAACCTTGATAAACGGAAGGTTGCAACAAATACACAACCAAATTACTATACTTTACAAGCTAGACTGGAGGAGTACATCAAGTGGACTACAAGCTATTCTACTTGACAAAAACTTCCAACAAGTGGAGTAACAAAAAGTATCACCAGACCTTTTGAGAAATACATGTCAAGAGATTCATATCATATCGATTTGAATACTATAATTTCGAAATTCATATTCCAAAAGTCTCAAACTATATAGATTTGCATACACAAAAGAGTCTGTCATAAACCATGGTAAATCAATACCAAAACTCGATACATGAAAGATAACAACCATTTTTCCTCTACAGAAGATATCTAGAACATTAAAACCAAAATTCTCACCTGTTTTGCAAGGCTGCAAGCTCTGTCAGGGGAGTTGAGGATCTCATAATAGAACACAGAGAAGTTGAGGGCCAATCCAAGACGGATCGGATGCGTGGGAGCCAACTCAGTAGTAGCAATGTCCTGGGAAAAAAACGCCAGTCAGAAAATACAGATAAATCTATATAGCAGTAAACAAATCCTGCCGGCTAATGGATCATCGTGCTATCATACACAATAGTATAACATAAATTCAAAAAATAAACAGCACAGTAGATCTAAAATAGATATACCTGAGCGGCCTTGTAGGCATTGAGGGTGTTTTCAGCAGCCTCCTTCCTGTCCGTGCCGGTCTTGAACTCGGCGAGATAGCGGTGGTAATCGCCCTTCATCTTGAGGTAGAAGACCTTGGAGTCGCCGGAGCCGGCGGCGGGGATAAGCTTGGTGTCGAGAAGCTTGAGGATGCCGTCGCAGATGTTGGAGAGCTCGGCCTCGATCTTGCCTCTGTATTCCTTGATGGAGGCGACGTGATCTGCGTTGCCGCGGGACTCCTCCTTCTGCTCGATGGAGGAGATGATCCTCCAGGAGGCGCGTCGAGCGCCGATCACGTTCTTGTAGGCGACGGAGAGCAGGTTGCGCTCCTCGACGGAGAGCTCCTCCGAATCGCCGACGGAGGCGGAGACCTTCTCCATGAACTCCACCATTTCCTCGTAGCGCTCGGCCTGCTCGGCCAGCTTCGCCATGTACACGCTCTCCTCACGCGGCGAAGCCATTTCTCGGTTCTGCGTTTTGGGCTGCGGATCTGATCTGCGAGAAAAAGTTGATGGAAGACGATGATGGTGATGATGAGGCTGTGCCAATCTGTGTGTTTACTTTATACTCGGCCTTTTTGAGATTTTCCTTTTTCTCCTTCAAAGATAAAAACTGATAATTCAAAGTAAGTTACACTAATTATGAGTAATTATGATGCGAAATTCAATTATAATATGGATGCACTTAAATTCTTTCCTTTCTTTTAATCTTAATCAAGTCTACCATCTCTAGTTTACCTTTTCATTTCCTACCTATTTTATGCATTATTAATGTTAAATAATGGATATCTCTTCAATTTAATTAAAATTGTTTTAGTGCAATTTCATTCACTTCACGAAATTTAATAAAAAAATTCAATCTATTTAGTTTTCAATACATTAATTTTTAAATAATTTCTGATAAATTTAGACAAAATAAAAAGATATACCCAAAACAATTTTTCACAACCTATATAGATAAGACCAATTCTTGTTTTCTACAACTTATTTGATTATTATTTAGTTGATGGCAACTTTAATTGACTTTTGACTTTTGATTTTTGACTAAATTAAATTAAATAAATGAGCAACTATCAATCATTTATTTATCAAAGAAAAGTTAATAAGATAATTAATGTACACACCCACTAATACACACTCACAAATCAACGATAATCATTTAAACCCTCTCATTTGTAGTACTCTCAATTCATGGAGGAAAAGTTGGTATAAACAGAATACGAAAAATGTGAGCAAATCAATGAATTTCCATTGTTTTAGGGTAAATTTGTTTGTATTTGTTCATACAAACTTTTATTTTCTTATAATGTTGAAATGTTAAATAAACGATTAAATGTCCAACGACCATGCCAATGATAAATTAGCCAAAAACAAACTCCATCCAGATTTGGGAGCCAAATACTAAGATTTGGAAGCCAAATTATTCTCTATATATATATATATATATATTTTTTAAAACCCTTCTCTATACTCTTTCTAATGTGCAGGACTCTGGCAGGGATCTCCGTCTGCAAGGCTAGCTGCTGCAGATGCAGCCTCACTCAAGCCGAGCTTCTCCAGCTCGCTCGAGAAGCACACCAAATCGCCAAAGGAAATTTTATAGGGACTGTAGGCAGAACTAGGGAAAGAGCCATTTGTGACTTCTTCCTTGTACTCCAAAAGAGCTTTGTTAATTACATCCCCGACTCGAGCATATTGTTTGCAGAACTTTGGAGTGACCTGCAATATAAACAATGCTTTGCCATTATTAATGATACTGACAAACATATCTTATTACAAAAGTACTTGAAGCAAAAAATGAGTTATACTATTAACCTTAGCGTGATGTGGATGTTGCAGCATTCCTAAGAGATCGTGGTAAACTAGCACCTGCAATTCTTAAGAACTGTCAAAATTGAAGAGATGCGTCATGTTATTAGGATGAGTGGAAAAATGGAACTAGTCTAAGTTACCTGTCCGCTACAATGTGGCCCTGCCCCGATGCCGATGGTGGGTATCTTGAGAGCCGATGTTGCAGCAGCAGCAACAGGAGGGGGAACACATTCCAAAACGACAGCAAAACAACCTGCATTCTGCAATTCCAGGGCAGTTTCCACAACCTGCAAGCGTTTCATAAACACTGTTTAAGCAAAGTTCGACAGCATAGCTCTTCATTTTAGAAAAAGATTGGTACATTGCAATTACCTTGACAGCGCTGGAAACAGTTCGACCCTGAGGCCTGAAGCCTCCCAAGACACTGATAGCCTGAGGTGTGAGACCAACATGCCCTATCACAGCAATTCCGGCTTCAACAATGGCTTTAGCTGCTGTTATTCTTGATGGTGCCCCGCCTTCCAGCTTGATTGCATCCATTCCTCCCTCCTTGAGAACCCTAACAGCCGTATCAACTGCCTGCTCATAATTCAAACTGCAATATCACCAACCGCTGTTTCACCCAATAACCGATTCCAACAGGAAAACAGACTATACTCAAATGGGCTCCTACTAGAAAGAATTCATCATACTTTAGAATATGCATACACAATTAGCTATATGTAAGCAGCAAGGGAGCCTGTATCCCTCTACGCGAGATTAGCTATATGCTAACATGGATCATATCTTGCATCATGATTAAGACATTACATAATTGTTATTTAAAACTCAGCATAAATTTCTGCATAAAATCTTTTTCAATCCTCACCTTTCCATCAAACTTGTATTAGAGGTTCATGATGTCTTAATTAACATTCAAGAAGTCTATGGCGTGCAAGGCTACATGTCTAAACCATTCAAACCGTGGTTATCTGTAAAAAAAACGCATCTTCCCCAGCTAAACATGCAGAGCAGAAACAAAGCAAGCATCATTTTCTTGTCCTAATCTTATCACATCAAACAATGACAATGAAAGTAAACTCTTCACACAGCACAAGTGCACAACAATAGAAGCACAGAAATGCAAGAAAATCACACAATCCTGAGCCCAAAAACAGTAAATACCTGATGAACACTGGATTCATAAGTACCAAAAGGGAGGTCCCCAACAAGAAGAGGGCTCTTGGCGCCTCTGGCAACAGCACGGCAATGCACAAGCATCTCATCGAGAGAGATAGGCAATGTGGTATCGTGTCCATGAACCACCATAGAAGCGGAGTCTCCCACCAGGCAGATATCGATGCCGGCGGTATCCAGGTGCACTGCAGACGGGTAATCATAGGCCGTCACCATTGTAATGGGCTCCCGCTTCCTGTACTTCTGCTGCAGACTGGTTAAGGTCACTCTCTGGTTCGGGTTCTGGGGTTTCGGCCCCCCATACACCGAGTTCTCTGGGACATTGCTCATGCATCTTGTTCCCAAAAGGGTCCTAGAAAAATCGCTTCTTTTGGATATGGAGGTTGCAAAACTCTTGATTGAATTGACGAAAGCCATCAGAGTTTCAGACTTGGGAAATTCCTGTAATGGTCCTTTTATCGCCACAATTTTAGCCTGAGGGCGTTAGGTTGGGTGTAGGTGGAGGGCTCGATTGGAATGAGTGGACAAAGCAGTGCGTGGATCTGAAATGAGACGGCTTTTGAGTTCTGGAGGCGGCACGGCCGGAAATAGCAATCAGTGAGGCCGAGACCAGCAGTAGGAATAGGAACGCTGCTCTGGGGAGATAAGTAGTTTAATTAGAGGGTTTTTGAAAAGTTTTTATAAGAAGTCTAGAAAAGACTCTGGCCTAATAAAAGAGGGACTTTTCTGGGAAGTTTTCCCGCCATTTTTCTCCCTGTGATTTTCCCGGCCCCCGTCTCTCTCACACTGTCACACAGACACACACTAACCAGTATGGAGAACGAAGGGTTAGGAAAAGATTTGGCGGGTTTTTTGATAAAGCGCCACACGGATGAGCTGCGCTCCATCATTCTTGCTCCCGACCGCCGCCTTCATTACCCTCTTGTGGTTGAGTATGTCCCTTCAATCCTCAGCCCCGATTGATTCCCCCTTTTGCTCAGTTTCACCCGAAATTTATCGGCTTTTTTACAGTTTTGCAGAGCTGCTGGATGACAACCCCAGTCTTGCTAATCTCATTTTCACCAATCCCACCGAGTATTTACCCTTGTTTGATGAATCCGCCATCTGGGCTCAGGTAAATGTTGTGTAATTTTGTGCTTTTGTGGAATTCTTTATGTTGTGTGTAATGCTGATTGTTTTCTTTGGGGTGATGGACGGAGCAGAAGGTGATGTTTGAGGATTTGAGTAAATATGATACTGCGAGTGTGAAGGTTTGTGTCCATGTTCGAGTTGATGTTAGTGGCTCTCCTCTACAATGCCCAGGTTGGTGTTTCCTTTTTTGTATTCGGGTATTTTCCTATACTTCCTTCAGTGTGTTTCCTATGTGTGTCTGATTTTGCTGGGTGTCTGGATGAAGAGACTTTTCCGAGTATTGGAAGGGTTCGGGTGAAGCATCGGGGAATTCTTCTCACTCTTAAAGGGACTGTCATCAGGTCTGGGGCTGTTAAGATGATAGAAGGAGAAAAGATTTACGAATGCCGTTGTTGTAAACACAGGTTATTTCGTGCATTTTCTTTAGCACTTAGTCGCATTGTTCTTTCTTATAAAGTTATCCATGACATAGTTATAGGATAAAGTCACCAATTCAGTTAAATGATTCCGCATTCACACTATAAGGCGAATATGTTTGTGATAGAGTGATTAAAGAGCTAAATAGTTCCTTTCTTCAGATATGAGAGCTTATATGTTGCAATCCTGTTCCTTATTATTTTATTTTATTTTGTACTAATATAGAATGCAGTGACTATATAGGTAGAAAAAGTATTTCACTGATAGCCTACTTTTTCGCAGATTTAAAGTTCATCCTGAAGTGGAAGCTAGAAATGCATTCCCCAAACCGATCATCTGTCCTTCAAAGGTATGTTCATCAATATTCATAGCCTATACTGTGTGATGTATCCTCGTTGTGTTGTTTACTTTTTAGTGAATATCGGGTTAAATTTGTTGTACTTCTAAGAGGAACCCCTTTTTTTCAGTGGCTCCAAGAATTTGTGCATCTTCTTGTCTTCTCATTCATAAATAATTTTCTTGGTTTTTATGGTAGGGTGATAAATCGTGTCAAAGTACCAGATTTAATCTAATAGAGGACAACAAGGTATGCCATGATTATCAGGAGATTAAAATTCAAGAGAACACTCAGGTATTGGGTGTTGGAGCTATCCCACGTTCAATTCCAGTCATTTTGAAGGATGATTTAGTTGACATTGTGAAGGCTGGAGGTACCTTTTCCATTTTAAAACTTCAATGACTCATTTATAAAGTTAATATCCAAGTTCGTGTCGGAATTTGACTTGGTATCCATTTAGATGATGTGATAGTTACTGGGGTCCTGACAGCAAAGTGGTCCTCAACTATGAAGGATGTCCGTTGTGACCTTGAACCTGTTGTTGTTGCAAATTATTTGAGGTAATTATAGGGATACTGGTGTTTTTTCTATCAGTTGGGTGATATTTATGCTGCTTGGCATAGTTATATGATATTTATTACATGCCTGCGTGCTGATTAAATAGCAATATTTGGTAGAAACTGCAGTAGTAACTAGTTCATTACTTGCTCGCAGTGAGATAAATTGTACTTCTGATGGCTCAAAGTAGAATTTAAACAGTACCAAGAGTTTTAATTTAATGTTGCAGCCAGCAGCATCACCTATTAATTTCGTAATTTAATGGTGTGAATTTATTGGCATGTCCCCTTTGTAAAGTTAGTACAGACCAGGGTTTCTCACTCTCTCTTTGGTAACAGGCGAATGAATGAACTGAAATCAGGAATAGATATTCCAGATGAAGTAATTACGGAATTCAAGAAGTTCTGGTCATGCTATAAGGATGCTCCTTTAAAAGGTTCCAATTTTTCCTTGTATGTGAGATTTTGTTTCTTGTATGTTACATGACCTGTGTTTTGTCATCTCCTCTGGACCTGGAAACTTCTCAGGTAGGAATGCCATCCTCCGGGGCATCTGTCCACAGGTTTTTGGGCTCTTCACAGTTAAACTTGCAGGTATTTCTCTGTTGAGGCTATTATTGCTCAGATTGCTGTTACTCTGAATTTTTAAGTTAAGAGAATATGTTGAATGACTTCATTTCATTGTTTAGTGCAGTTGCATTGACACTTATCGGAGGTGTTCAACATGTAGATGCTTCTGGGACAAAAGTTAGAGGAGAGTCCCATTTCCTTCTGGTTGGGGATCCTGGTAAATTCAGTCTAGTCCTATATATAGCAAAGTCTCCTATATATAAATGGTCGTTAATATTGAGTACTTAATCTTAATGTCCCAATGAAGTATGAACATTTGTCATTTCCTTCATCTTGGTATGTTGAACGTGTGGAGCTTAATAGTATCTTCACTATGTGGACAAGCAGGTACTGGAAAGTCTCAGTTTTTGAAGTTTGCTGCAAAATTAAGCAATAGGTCTGTCATAACGACTGGGTTGGGGAGCACAAGTGCTGGATTGACTGTTACTGCAGTCAAGGATGGAGGTACTTTGTTTCAACCATTTGGCATCTGCAACCTAGAAGTATAGTTTTCAAGATCCCTCTTGCACCATTATTTCCACATTGATTAGATTGTGTAAAATTTCAGGTGAATGGATGCTAGAAGCCGGTGCCCTTGTTTTAGCAGATGGTGGACTTTGTTGCATAGATGAGTTTGATAGGCATGTTTGATCAAAAAGAATTTCTCAACTTTTGTGCTCATATTGTGTTCATCTGAAATGCCACTCTTTTTTACTTCTTTCTTGAAAATTGAAATGCCACACTCTTATTAAGATCTTGTCCATATCAACTTTTTGTAGCATGAAGAGCCATGACAGGTCAACCATTCACGAGGCAATGGAGCAGCAGACTATTAGTGTTGCCAAGGTAAAGAATTTTGTAAATTCAGGTTTTGCTTCTTTGGACCTGAGTTTAAGAGCATTGTATTCTTCAGGCTGGTCTTGTGACAACTCTTAACACAAGGACAATTGTTTTCGGCGCAACAAATCCTAAAGGACAGTATGATCCTGATCAACGTATCCTTTTTTATGGTCTCTTTATGCTTAACCAAGTCTTATACATGCACAAACCATAATTTCTTAACATTAAATAGCTCTATCTGTCAATACGACACTCTCTGGACCTTTGCTGAGCAGATTTGATATAGTCCTAGTACTCCTGGACACAAAAAATCCTGAATGGGACAAAGTTGTTTCATCTCATATTCTTTCCGAGGTAATAGGATTGAGCTGAGTACAAATGGATGATAAACAGAGTGTTTTTTTTAGGTCTGAATAATCTCCTCTCTGTTGCAAAATTGCAGGCTTTGAAGGAGAACAACAATAGAGATGATGATCTTGCCACCATCTGGCCACTTCCAATGCTTAGAAGGCACCGTCTTTGCAACCAAAATGACTATGGAGATAACTTAGTAGTGTCTTTATCTTCCATGAACATTCACTGAGTTGAAGTTTTTGGATGGTTTACAGGTACATACACTATGTAAAAAGAAACTTCAGACCTATCCTCTCAAAGGATGCTGAAAAGGTCATTTCGAGTTATTATCAACTGCAGAGAAGATCAGCAACTGAAAATGCAGCAAGGACCACTGTCCGAATGCTGGAAAGTTTGATTCGACTTGCACAAGGTGAATTGACTTGTTTCAAATTATGCCCTGATTTATCAGTAGTTCAAATTGCTTGAAAGTAACATTTATTTTCTTGCATATGCAGCACATGCTAGGCTGATGTTTAGAGACGAGGTTACTAGACTCGATGCCATTACTGCAATTCTGTGCATTGAATCATCTATGACTACTTCTGCAATAGTTGATAGCGTCGGAAATGCTCTGCATTCAAATTTTACAGAAAATCCTGATGAAGAATATGCTAAGCAAGAAAGGCTGATCCTGGAGAAGCTGGGCATACTTGAGTACTCTCTCGATTGAGCATTTTAGAGTTGAAAAGAACAATATATCTCCATCGTAAATACATACTTATATAATTATAAGCATTATAATGAGCAATTCGAGTATTAGCATTCAGTTATCAACAAGAGTCAAAATTTTGCCTCCAATTGTCACTGTAACATTGTTACATTTTTGTTCTGCAGAAATTGAAGAAAAAAACAGTATCTGATTTCTATGAATGCCATATTGTTCAAAACTCAAGGCCTTATGGTAAATGTGAGAAACTGGAAAAATAAATCTACTTACACTAGTGACATAAATCAATATAGACCCAAGAATTTCCACCAGAAGCCACCGACAACAGCCCAGATTAATGCATTTATCACCGCCATTATCATGCCAAACTTGAAGATATCAGGAAGATCCACATAGCCGGCTGTTAAATTATGAAATGGCCACAAAATATACATATGATCAGTATACGAACATCATAAAATAAGACCTAATTCTTCCCAAATTGGTGGAAAAATTTAGGAACAAAAAAACAGGCTGCACTCACCTCCAAAGTACACAGCTGCTTGGCCACTGCTGTAATGAGTCAAAGCACCAAATAAATTCGTGTTGTAGGCTAAAGCTAGGGCTGCCAGAACACCAGGAACCCCTGAAGCCAAATGCATAGCCAGAAAAGCGGAATACAAGGCTCCCACATGGCCAGTTTGGCTAGCGAATAAGTAATGGATCAAAAAGTAGGCTGCTTGAAGGACACCAAATGCAGCCGGCCAGCTTAGTGATAGACCCTGTAGGACCTTAGCTACACAGCCCGACATCCATCCGACTATACCGAGGTTTGTCAATTGACTGGCCATTCCAACAAGAACTGCAAACCATGCCAAAGTATCCCATGCTGACTTTTCACTCAAACAATCATCCCAGTCAAGAACTCCCAGTAACAGCAGAATCGATAAACCAAGCATGGCAGCAACGACACTTGGAATACCGAGAGAATCTCTGAGAGAGCAACAGCATAAAATGTCAGTTCATAGATTTTAAGGAAAATCTTTCACGTATATTTGTAAGAATATGAGCAGATGTATATGGAGACATACCCACAGACCCACAAAGAGACAGCAAGAAGCATTGTTGCAACCATCACCCATTCATTCTTTGTAACAGGACCCATTGATTCTAGCCTCTTTGCAGCCATTGCAGGTGCTTCTGGTGTATCCTTTGTTTCGGGAGGATAAAGCTTATACAAAATCAAAGGAGTGGCTAAAAGGCAACAAAATGCAGGTAAGCTAGCAGCCTTGAACCAAGAAATCCATGGATTCGCAATCACAACCCCAAGTTCTTCGGCTAACTTGAGACAGAGCAGGTTTTGAGCTGCAGCAGTCAGGAAAAGAGCACTTGAGTTACCCGCAGACTGTCACGCATCACAAGAGCAATGTTTAAGTCAAAAAACTCTACTTGGGACCATAACTCATTCACAAATGTATGAATAGTACCTAAAACATTTAAAGTCATGAAATTCACAAATATGATTTACAAGATTTACCAAGAGACTTTTTTTTAAAGCCGGAAACTGCTTCTGCCTTATGATCCAACTCTGAACCCGAAAATTCCATAAATGCTGAATAATCTTGAATAACCGTTAAGTTTACCGTTATTTATAAACTAATGCTTGATGCCCTACTCTTTTAGACTGAACTAAACTTAACTAATCCTAACCTTTCATACTTCTTTACTAGAATATCAGCCAGCTGCAGCCTGCATGGAATAGGAGCTAAGTCCAAAAGAAGAGGACGCACAGAAAATCCTCTAGCTAAAATATAGTCTTCATACTTCAGCAAATATTGTCACTTGCATTTTCACAATCCTAGAAACAAGCCTTCCAGAATGAATATGTTTGATTTTGCGTAAGTAAAGTTGATGTTATAAAACTATAGCTCATGAAAAATCCAACAATATTATAAAACAACAAAAGGCAAAGTATGAGTACATAACAAGCAATAAATATAAAAAACTAAAGTTACACATAAATTTGAAAAACACAAACCTGGAACTGTGACTGAATCAAGTATGATCCAAGCTTCTTTGAAGAAGGATCCCCGGGCTTGCTCCCAGCTGAAAGGGCCAGCGACTTGATGATCGGCAAAAACACGCCGCCGGCTCTGGCGGTGGTGCTAGGCATTGCCGGAGCAATCAAAGCCTCACTCAAAGTCAGCCCATATGACAACCCCAGCGTACTCTTCCCCAACCATTTGACAAAGTAGGTTGCAATTCGATCGCCGAGCCCTGTTTTCACGAAACCGCGAGCGAAGAAGAACGAAATCACGATCAACCATATGACTTCGTTGGTGAACGCGCTGAATGCGGTGGTGAAAGGGAGAGTCTTGGTCAAGACTGAGGTGGTCAGGCCCAGAAACGCCCACGCACCGACGGGAAGCGGGCTGAGCACGAGGCCGGCGATGGTGGAGAGGAAAATGGAGAGCAATTGCCACGCCTGGGGAGTCACCTCCAGCGGCTTAGGGACTAGGAACCGAACGAGTAGCCCAATTGAGACTGAGATGATTAAAGGTAATATTTTGGCGCCTTGCGGAGTGGCGGCTACGGGCGGCGGCGAGGGGTTCGCGCCGTCGTCATTGGCGGCGCGGAGGGGAGGTAGTTTACTGGAAATGAAAGGGGTGAATGGAGAGAGTTTGGTGGGGTTTTGGAGGGAGGGGAATTTGATGGCGATGGGTTGAGGGGTCAGGCGGAGAGCGGCGGTGGCGACGGAGGGGCGGAGGCGGAGGTAGGGGATGGAAGGGCGGCGGGAGGAGGAGGAGGAGGAGAGGGCGGTGGCCAAGTATGGAGAGTGGAGGACGGAACTCTCCATGTGCGGCGGCGGAGGGATGGATGATGGATCAGTGTGTGAGTGTGTGTAAATGGTTGCAGAGGTTTAAAGAAAGACGGACAGTTCGAAGTCTGGCCGTGATGAAGACAGGGGGCATTTTTGTATGTGGCTTGGTTTTTGTACTTTCTTGTTTCTTTCTAAAAATGAAATAATATTTGGATGATCCAATAATTGCATCGAGAGGATGAAAATTGTTTGGAATTTATTAAAAATTTCAACACTACTACTATAATAAATGGATTCCTAAAAAATGACCAATTTTTCTTTGATGTTAACCAAATCTCATTTCTATAGGTTTTTGTCAAAATAGTAACCATTTATTTTCGATGCAAGTAGTGAAAGATTGTACAAATATTGGAAAAAAAAAATCAAATTTCCTCAATTTCGTTTGCTTGGGACCCTTGCAATTTGTGATTTTCACGGGCTAATAAGTTCAATTCTAATGTTTCCCCACCATGACCTGGGTGAATCTCTACAAATCCATTTTTTCCGACATCATCTTTGTTGTTTTCCTTTTCTCACGCCTTTCAATTTTGGCTGAAGGGTGATTTCAGATGTAGCAGTGGCGTGATTCCGGACGGAGTGGAGCAGTTTTGATGTGATCCCAAGCAAAGTAGACTAGATCTAGTGTGATTTTGAGTTGACCATAACAGCTTTGGTGTGATGGGCAAGGCGGACCAATTCCAATGTGATTCAGGGTGTGATTCTGGCCAATTTGGTGTGGTCTGACGGCGACGCTAGGATAAGATTGCATGTTATGAGGTTGTGACCTCTGTTTGTGAGGTTTATATCATCGTCAATGAGGTTGCGGCCGAATGTGACAAGATTGTGATGATGTCGTTGAGGTTTAGGTCATCGAATTGAGATTTGGCGTTGAGTTTTGGGTCTGACAAAGGTATGGTGATTGGCGGTGAGGTGGTAGCAATGTAGAGGAAAATAAGAGAGAATGAGCACCAAAATGGAGTATTTACAGTTTAGCCCCTAAATTTTAAAGGAATGCAGTATGTTTTTGCCTTATATTTAATTAATATTATGAGTCTTTACCACATCACTATTTGGCTGCATCATATGTTACTTTCTTATAAACCAGTATAGAGTTAACTTCAATTTTTTAACTTATCTGTTAATAAAAATACTAACATGTGGCTGCTCTATAGTTGCAAATTTAATAAATGGAAACACTTATCGGTGAAATTTGAAACTTTCGGAATTAAAATTTCGATCAAACTGGGAGATCATTGGTATTGACGTTATAATGCTAGTGGAAAACTTTATGCAAACTGACTACCACCTGCTTGTAGAGACAAACTTCAAGACACTTTCACCTCAGCGAATTTCAAGAAACGTGTTATAATTATCTCCATCCAATGTCAACTACACATATCGTTATAAAGATGATGGGATATTCTGGATTCATTAGAGCCATTGAGATTCACTATAATTGGGGGTCATATATGCTACTTCTCCATAAAGAACTGTACAATAAAGGGATGCATTAATATCGAGCGACTTGAACATAGACATAGTCCCTTTCACTAATGATCTATTGAACTTGATCAACATGGTGCATGGGGATATAGGTATTCCATCCCGTAGTATGCTAGAAGTATTCATGATAATATTAGAAGGGACTACATAGTTAGAAGTTGGTAACCTAGAAAACATTTTCAAGCAAAATGTTGTGGAGGATTTTATAAATAGGTATGCCAAACAAGTGATATGCATGTTAGTTTGGGATATCTCATGTCTTCCCATGTCAAACGATTCTAAACATTTTTAGAGGTTTTGAACTAGTACTCAATATTTACTTTAATTTATAAAAAATAGTATTTTTCTAAAAATAAATTAATGATATTTTGGTATGGCTACACCCACCCAGTTATGTTAGGGTTATTTTTCAATTATTCATGTTTAGAACGTTGTACTAATTTTTTTAAATTTTTTTTACGTTTATGATAAATGATTTTGATGAGCACTACTCCCTCCGTCCCAGCAGAAGTTGCACACTTTCTAATTTAGTTCGTCCCACCAGAAGGCGCACACTTTGTAATCTTACCTTATTTGGCAAAAAAATCACACTTAAAAATACCAAAATACCCTTTCATTCATTTAGAATTTACAAAAATCAGCACCAATTTATCGTTCTTTAGAAAAGGTCAAACATATTATCAACATGCCTAATTTCCAATTAATGCTAATCACTCCATCCGTCATTACTCATCCCACTGACGTAACTTTCATTATTTTTTATTCCAACTTCAAAATATCATATCTGATTTACTCACAACATTACTCCATCTTTCTTCTCCCCAAGAAGAACACATCTCTTCGATTCGTCTCATCTTGTCGATCGATTGAGGGATAAAGAACGGCCTCCGTCACTGTGATCCTATTCGTACAATCGATTGAAGAATGTTTTAAGCTCGAACAATCGATTGAAGAATGTTCTAGGCTCGAACAATCGATCTGAGTATTTTCTGATCCCAACAAAGACCCAGTTGGGCACGACCGATCCCATTGAAGCCCTTATTGCTCACGATTCCGAATGAAGCCCTGGTCTTGATGTGCCCACGACTGATCCAGGTTATTAATTCATTCCATGTTGCTAAATATTGGTGATTGACATGGTTTTGCCATGAAATTGGATTATTTTTTGCTTTTTTCTGTGGTAATAATGTAGAATGGATATGGTTTTTAGTTGAGCTTGGAATAAAATACTCCCCCCGATCTGCCCCAATATGAACCCTACCTCTTCCACGACGCCGTCGATCGGTCATGCTGGATTCTGTGTGGAAGCCCGAGGCTGAGATCGGCATGATCTGTGTGGATGATAGATGTCCCGCGGCCTTTCCAGAGGTGAAAAGTGATATCTTGTTGCCGCTAGAGATTACGCCAGAGGAATTGCCTAGTCAAATCTCCGATGCGAAGATGGTCGTGCCGAAAAAATTCATATGACATGGCCTTGTTTAGGTCCTATTTCGCCGGATCGCGATTTAAAGCCATTGGTGGCTCGGAAACAACTATGCCGAGTTTAGGAGTTTGTTTGTTGACCAAGAAGTCTTGTGAGTCTTCATCATCTACCTATTCAGACTCCTTAGTAGAAAAACCTTGGATCTACGCATTTTGGCCAATGGTGGAGGCCCTTCATCTTAAAAAGAAAGCAGAGCGAGCTGCGAATCGGGCTGTAAAGAAGAGAAGGAGAACTATGTAATCTTCTGTGGTAACTACTCTTAAATAATACCTTTTGAGTCGTAGCATGACTTGTTTGAATTCATTTTGTGTGGTGGATTAGTTTCTTAATTTTTGTTGTATGAATAATCAACTTTGGGCTGTTGTATTAATTATTGGTTGTAGTAGCAATGTTGTGTTAGATGTATGAGAACGTTTGAATCACCTATGAAGCATTTGTTATGTATTTTACTCCATCCTGTTTAAGCATTCGTTATGTGTTTTTGGCCATGTTTTCTTACTTGTTGTTATTGGTTTGTGTGTAGCAGAGGAGATTACATGTGATGAACTGGTAATATAGGACTTGAGTATGGTACTTTATGTTGTAATTTGCTAATTCTAACTTCAAAAAAATCTGGTTTTGTAATAAATTTGTTATGCTTCTGAACTAAGTATAAACATCTCAAGCTAACCTTGAATGTGAAGATGAGTATAAATGAAATTTTGATGGGTTACTTATAATTGTATCAAGTTCACTGTAAGCATGCATATTTTTTCATAGTTTTTAGTTCACTGGAATGAATGCTTGATTGGAGTTGAAATTGTACAGTGAAGCTGGAAACTGATGCAATTGTATAATGACAAAATTGCTTGTTTCTTTCTATGATATTTATTCTTTAGACAGTTAACTTGGACACCGAGACTGAGCTTCATCTCATTGGACCTAATGGTCTAGTTTGTTCCTTATTTTGATATTTTTTTCAAGAACTTGGAGCTTAATTTGTTATACAGTTGTTATTTATAATGTTTCTTGATTTTGTAACATTTCTATATTGTTTTGAAACTGAATACAATCTTCGGATACTTTTAGGTATGTGACAGAATAGCCTCGGATCGCGTGTTTGTACTGAATGAACATACAGTTGGAATGTACAAGGATGCTTAATTGATATATGGCTCCCGAACTGATGATACGGTTCGCTAACATGACATGCCAAGGTGAGTTTCTAAAACATCTTAATTTCTGACTGATATTTTATTTTCCATGATATTAGTTGATTAACTATTTCTTGAAATAATTATATGCCAATCCTTATTTGTCTTAGTATGTCATGATTAAAAATAATAATTTGCAAACATGTTATCAAAACAGTTGGAATTTATTCATATTGTCAACTGAATATTACAACATACCCTGATGACATCTACACTTTCTAGAGGTTGGGCATAAAACATGTTTTCACACCAAAAGTTACATGTTTTTTTAAAAAACAAAAGAAAATCACAACCCCACAAAATGCATGGCATGCACACTAGTTTCTAACCGCATCACCGCTGCTTTGTTTTTCAAGACCGTAGGCCTAGAGCATGCATTAAAAGATCCATATTTGTTGAACTTTGAATATCATAGAGGTGTTGCATGCATTCGGTTACCAACAACTCATTTGCGCTTAGGTCAGTAGGTAGCAATCCTTGACTTGCTATAACATCTTTTCCCATGTGAGGCAAGTTATAGTTGTTTCCACCTTTAACCTTCATAATTTCCAACATAGTTGCTTGTAATGATAAAAATACCTTGTTCAACGTTGCTGGATCTTCATTTGCAAATACTGTCTGAACTGCTACTAACGTGCTGACTTAGCTAGTCTATGAGGATTTACCTCATCAGGTGCCAATAGATACCTTGTTGTTTTCTTTGTCATGTAGAACCACTTTTCATCGATATGTATTGTTTGGTGCATGTCTTTGAACTTCAAATATGGATTCAAATGTGTTAGACACCAAAGTAGCCTATCTTCCTTGTGTTGCAATGTAAGCTCTGGTTTCAAGGCATTTGTATGAGTTCTAATCTCTTTTGCTGCTATCATTCGTTGAACTGTGCTTTTGCTCATGTGAAGTGACGCTCCACAGACCTTACATTTCTTCTTTGAATCACAGGAATGGCTTTCAAAGCTTCAATGTCGAGTGTGATTTTGCCTCCTCGCCCTTTCTTCTTTGATCTAACGTCCAAAGGAAGGACCGCTACAATCTGGGTTCTTGCTGCTGCCCACATCTTACTCACAGTTCTGATCGAGACATTAAAGCGAGTTGCTGCCTCTAATCATTGATTGTATCCAATAGCAAAGTTTTTATGTTTTGAGAGCAGAAATTCGGCCAAGGCTTGTCGATCCTGGTTGGTTAGATTCTTATGAATCATTGCTTCTCTTTATAGGTACATGAAAGCCCATCAAGAAGAAGGAAGGATGAAGAACATAGAAAGAAAGATGGAATGATGAAAATATGAAATAAGTTTTGTTGTTGCCCTTACCTTTCTGTGAACTTAGCTAGAGATTTGCCCTGCAATTTTTCATTTGTGAAAAAGTAGAGAGAAAGTAGTCTAGATAAAGTTGGATGTATTTATAAGAAATCTTCAGTTTGAATTTTTGTAGCACTGTGCATTTATTTTCTCTCCTTTCAAATTTTCAGTTCTGGTGAAATTTTCAGTTTGAGGGGAAAAATTAAAATTTGAAGGGCTGCACGTTTAGTGCTTAAGCTAGGGGTAGCAAGTTGTAAGATTTGACTTTGAATGTTTGCTTTAGCCCACCATTTTCCAATACAGTAGCCTGGGAAATTGTGTCCTTAATATCAGCCTCCCTCCCTCTCTCTGCAGCTCTTGCTGGGACAGAGAGAGTATAATATAACTATACTTCACTTATGGTCCTTCAATGAAATTGACCACTTCTCTTCCGTTATTTAAAATTGTTAAATCATCTAACCATTTAATTATGTTATAATTGATTTATAAAGTATAACATAAAATGAAATTTTAAAATCCTATTAATATATAAATAAATAAATGAATTTTTTGGTAACATATACTCCCTCCGGATTTTATATAATGGCTTCGTTTGACCAAAATCAAATAGTGTCATTAACTTTGACCATCAATAACTTTAGTTAGGAATATTAACTAAATCTAAAATTTTGATATTTAGAAATTAAATATTAAAATGAATCCAAAAATATATCACATGATGATATTATTATTCATATAATAGTTTAAATTTATGGTCAAACTTGCAACAAAAATTATGATGAATAGTGTCGAAGCCATTATATAAAATCCGGAGGGAGTATGTATTTTAAAAACTTTTAGTGTATTGTAAAGACCGCCGGGGCAATAAAATGAGCGGATGATCCAACAACATCTCTCGTCTTTCTTGTATATTGGACCTTTGCATAGTCCGTTCGTTGTTGTTCTTGAAATACTGTAGTGAGCTGCTCTCTTTCAGTTGAAATACAGTTGGGCTTTGACTAATTCAGCAGATGCTTTTCGGCCTCATATCAAGCCCGTTTCATATTTTAGTTTGACAAAGTTTTCATATGGTCTTTTCAAGTTTTTTCCACCATTGCAATAAAATAAAAATAAAAATATATAACTATTTGTGAAAATAGATATGCAACAGTTAGACAAGGAGGTGCAATCCTCCGTGCCTTCACATGCAAAACGAAGTTACTAATAGAAATTTGCATTTTTAGTTGATGATTATACGTACATATTCAGTGTACATGGTTTATTTATATGTTTTATTATTTTTATTTTTAGTTAGATTAATGTGTCATTTTCTCATTTTAAATTATATTACTTGATTTGATGATGTTCATATGGTATTTCTTAATCTTGCAATTCAAAAACAAACTATATCATGCATTAAAATTAAAACATGCTCTAAACAATGACATTAAAATTGCACTTTTAATGTTCTTTTGTAGTAGTATGATAGGGAGTCATGGACCTTATGGTCCTTCTCACTCCAGGGTCCGGTACGAAAACGTGAATGGGCCCCATTGGAACGATCCATGTGCTCTTGGAAATGGGCTCACCACTCTTTCTTCCATTTCATTTTCACCCTTCAATTATATTTTTCCTTCATTTTTACACATAATTCTCTCATTCCCACTTTAAATTGTATTAATGGATATAATTTTTTTATATGATCATAAAATCATTCAATGATTTAAAACATTTGTATTAAATATAATTTTAATAGTTAAATAAGGATGAAGCTGACTTCAAAAGTTTAACTAGTAAATATTTATTTTAATTAAGGGAGTACTTTAATTTGCTTGTGAAAATTAACTACTTTCTGCACATAATGTTTTTCCAATTAAAGATTCTAAATTTTGATTGGAACCTGATCTCATCTATACGTGTTATTATGATTTTATCTCATCCAAAGTCAACCTAATTACATTGACCAAAAAAAAGAAGGAAAAAACCTGTTGACCACCACAAAGACGGGGCCAAATTGCAAAAGGAAAAAAGGGAAAGACCAGCGTTATTCAAAACCAACTTGGTTATGACAGCCATCTTTGACTGATACCTTTTTCTAATGATGCTCCTAACTTTCAAGATTAGCCTGTTTTTTTTCCCAAATCCAGAAATCGGAAAATAAATCCCGTTCGAGTGGTTGGTTGAAAAGACGCCAACATAATTCGCAGAAGCTTTAAAAACCCATCCCCCTTTCCCAGACCTTTCTTCATCATCGTCTTCATTGTCCAAACCAACGACTTCGCGGGGCATATAAATTCGGCTCTGTCCTCCATCTTTCTGCAAGAAAATAGAGGCCACCCCGCGATTTTCCCCCGTTTTTTTGTTTCATCTGAGATTCTGATTGAAGAATGGCTTCACTGAACGTTTCCTGCCCTTCTACACCCCTGTATCGCACCCAGTAAGTTTTCGTTTTCCATGGATCTAAATTGGGATTTTATTTTTTAAGAAAGGGATTGCTTTGCTTAAAAACTGATTTTAGCGTTTTTCTTGCATGTATGGCATGGAATTTTGCTTTTGTTGATGAGTGCTGTGTTGCTGGTTCATGTTGGTTTAGTCCCTTTGAATTTATTGTAAAGTTTTGATCTTGATTAGGCCGAGGCTTGTTAGAAACATGGTTTAAGCTTTCTTGAGCTGCATTAGGACTTGGGAAAATGGTCGAATTCGAATTCTGCATTTTAGGCCGCATTTAGCCTTGTTATAAACCGATAGTTCACATGAGATTAATTCCTCAGCTGTGACTGTCGTAATTGCATCACATCTGGTTTGCTTTGGGTACAAATCACATTAGCTACATTTGAATGCTTCATCTTTATTGCATTGTTCCTCTTTTAGGTGTTTTGGATTATGCATCATATTGCAACTTTTAGGTGCTTGCATGATAATATTGACTGCTTCTCTATTGGCTTTTCTGTATATTATCAATTGCCTGATAATGTTGACATATTCTGCATTCACTTTTCTTTGTGCACTAATAGTTGCATATATCTGGTCTTGGTCTTCTTGGATCACAGGAGTTTAGAATTTCCAGCTTAGTACTATTTTCAGAACAATTTGTTGGCTGTAAAAGTTATTGCTTTTATATAGTGATGATTACTTTGGCTGTATGAAAGTAATATTTAGTTTGCCTTTAGTTCTATTTATTTACCTGGACGTTCTTGTTTCATTTTCCTTTTCAGAACATTGAAGAGTTTCCGATTGGTGAATGGACTAAATTTTAAAAATGCGTGCTCCATAAGCGGGGTTCCTGTTGAGTCTCTCCAGCTGAGTGGCAGATCATGCCTCCATGTTCGGAGAGACAGTAGAATTAAGTCTGTACTGTTATCTGGAGAAGGAGACCTCCTTTCCCAAACTAATGGTGCTGTGCTGAAAAACTCTGCAATCAGCGGCATAGATTCTATACAATTTGAAACTCTTGCAGCTGATATTGCTTCAACCTCAGCTGGATTTCCCGATGACAATGGTGAATCTGATCTGGATAAGCCTACTCAAGGTTTCTCCTCTGTTGAAGACGCCATTGAGGACATTCGCAAGGGAAAGGTACATTACCTTTCAGGATGAATACAACTGTTAATAAGTTTGGACATGATTTTTGTAGGCTTAACCATCTCTTTGTTTTGTCCATTTGTTTTAGTTTGTATTGGTCGTTGATGACGAAGATAGAGAAAACGAAGGAGATTTAATAATGGCAGCCTCAAAGGTTACACCTGAGGCTATGGCATTCATTGTAAAGCACACCACTGGCATTGTCTGTGTGAGCATGAAGGAAGATGATCTGGAAAGGTTAAATATCCCTTTGATGGTAAACAGTAAGGATAATGAGGAGAAGCTATCTACCGCATTCACTATTACAGTGGTAAGTGATTCTTTTCCGCAAGTGCGCAACATCTTCTCTGTCCCTGAGTTTTACTATTTGCATTGTGTTAAAATCTCTTATGTGAGACTTTTTGTTTTGTACTTATGTAGGATGCCAAACATGGAACAACAACTGGGGTCTCAGCTCGTGATAGGGCAACTACTATTTTAGCCCTTGCAGCTAAAGAATCAAAGCCTGAGGATTTCAACCGCCCAGGCCATATATTTCCGCTAAAATATAGAGAAGGTGGGGTCCTAAAAAGAGCTGGGCATACAGAAGCCTCTGTGGATCTTGCTGTACTTGCTGGTTTGGAACCTGTTGGAGTTTTATCTGAGGTGGTTGATGACGATGGATCGATGGCTAGACTGCCTAGGCTTCTAGAATTTTCCAGGAAGGAGAACATAAAGATTGTGTCAATAGCCGATTTAATCAGGTAAGATATACTTATTTTAGGCTCTACCTGGGTTGCTTGGCTTATATGCTGGATTACTGAATCCTGTCGGATTGCATAAAATATGCAGATACAGGAGGAAAACAGATAAATTGGTTGAGCATGCTTCTGCAGCTAGAATACCCACCCTGTGGGGTCCCTTTACCGCTCACTGTTATAAGTCCGTCTTGGATGGAATCGAACATATTGCAATGGTCAAGGTGTGTGTGTATAACATATCAAAATGTATTTTCTTTCCTTAAAGTCTACACTTTTAGTGGCTGTGCTGAAATCTTAATGAGTTTTTTTTTACCATCAGGGTGAAATTGGTGATGGAATGGATATTCTTGTTCGTGTACACTCAGAATGCCTTACAGGAGACATATTTGGCTCAGCCAGATGTGACTGTGGCAATCAGTTGGCCCTTGCAATGGAGCAAATTGAGGAAGTCGGCCGTGGAGTTCTGGTGTATCTCCGTGGTCATGAGGGAAGAGGAATCGGTTTAGGTCACAAACTCCGCGCTTATAATCTACAAGATGATGGGCGTGATACAGTGGAAGCAAACGAGGAGCTCGGTTTGCCAGTTGACTCGAGAGAATATGGGATCGGTGCACAGGTACTTTTTAAATTTTGTTACTGTTCATTCTAGTATCTTAGTTCTCTTTGTTTCAAGTATCAACTGTTCCTTGTTCTGTGAAGATGCTCCGGGATCTTGGAGTTCGCACAATGAAGCTGATGACCAACAACCCCGCCAAGTACAGTGGTCTGAAGGGCTATGGTTTGGCCGTGGCTGGACGGGTACCACTTCAGACGTTTGTGACTAAAGAGAACAAGAGATACCTCGAAACCAAACGCGCTAAAATGGGCCACGTTTATGACTTTGACTCAAACGGTTATCCCAAGCTAATCAGCAATGACAATAATGGTAAGCCTCTTTCCGTGTCTCCAAGCGGGCCTGACTCATAAGCAGCATCAGTTTCATGGTATCAGATTTTCGTATACATAATCGCGTATAACAGAGTTGATAGCAGCATCGGATTTATATACCATTTATACCTAGTATGAGCAAGATGAAGAACATTTCTTGCTTTACAGATTCTTTTCCAGAACATGTTACAGATATAGAAACTGATGTTGTGGGCTACAATTGGTAGGAAATTTGTTTAGTATACGGAATCCTGGTACTCTTATGAGTTATGATGTAAAATAGACACATTGCTGAAATAATCACTACTCTTCTTCATGGAAATACATTGCAAAGTCGTATGTTTATAACAAGATGTTCAAAAAGCATAGACTGATAAACGTTAGCAGATAACATTTGTTGTAAAATACTCTTATTATCATTAAACTAGGAAATGCTCTCATAGTCATTTGGACACTGAAAGTAGGTTTGAGTTCGAGCATATCGACTTCATTCAAGCTTACCCATGCTTTGATTCCAATCCCAATTTCGGCTTCCATTAGAACAACAGCTCCCTCCATTGCCTTGCTTGCTTGACTCACCCAGCACGGTTTCCCCCAACCAAAGTTAACCTCGTACATGTCAAGCCGACACCAACTCGTACAAAAGTAAACATCCACAGTCTTGTCAGAATGATGGAGTTCTTCTAACACTGCTCGCCCGGAGTTCATCAGCAGGCTCGAAATCTCCTCTGCACTAGCCCGCGCAACCTTTTCACTCGTTGATGTTATACTGTTCTGAAGCAACAACATTAACTCCTCCAACTTGAACTCGATCATCTCCTCCCTTTTTGCGCGAACCAAAACTGGAATCCAGAAGTTTCCACAGCAAAGCTCAGAAACTGGAAGATGAGCACTGCGCTTACCCCGCCCGTATTTGGCTGCTGACACGCGGTTCAGAGCCTGCCAGATCATCGCCAGGACCACCACCACTCTCGAGCTTCCCTTTTTCGAAACCACTGCTTCATCGAACACGAATCTTGTCGTGGCTACGCGAGTCTTTTACTAATCTAGTCAATTGCAAAATTATGTTCGTTATATCATCAATTTCAGCCTTATGTATAAACTCTGATGACATATGTTCATTGATTTGAATATTAAAAGCCTTTATTGAAACAGCCTTGTTTTCACTACAACACAGTTTACATTTTCATTCAATAATTTCACGTCCATTGGTCGGAAAAAATCCCTCTAGATTCGAAGATTCCGGCAATGAGTTTTGTAGTTGAGATTCGAAGTCAATCATGTCTTTCTGATTCAAGCATAAACACGCCTCAATCCCATTTCCAGATCTGGCATCCATCAGGACAGCTCCCTCAACGTTGTTTTCTGGACTCGCCCAACATGGTTTGCCCCAACCAAAGTCAGCCTCGTACATGTCGAGCCGACACCAGCTCGTACACATCAAAACATCAACATCATTACCGCGTTCCTCAAAAAGTGATCTCCATGAACTCATCACCAGAACAGAAATCTCGTCAGCACTAGCCTGAGAAATCTTTTCACTCGTAGATTTTATCGTATGTTGGAGCAACATCATTAAATCCTCCAATCGATCCTCCATTTTCGCCCGAACAAGGACAGGAATCCAAAAGTTCCCACAACAAACCTCTGAAATAGGAACATCTGGCCTACATTTGCCCCTCAAGTTCATTGTAAGAACTAAAGTCGAACCTCGGAATCGGCCGTGTTTTCCCGTTGACACAGCGTTCAGAGCTCTCCAGATCAATACTAGTACCACAACCACTCTCGAGCTCGAACCAGATTCGCGCGATTTAACATTTGAAATCACCGTTTCACCGAACGAGAATGTTCTCGTGACTGTTGCTGCATCAGCAAAGTCCAGCTCATCAGGCGCTGGGAATATAAGTTCAGCTGGCAGGGTTTTTGCTGGAAATATCGAAACAACATTGTTATCATAATAACTAGGTAGATGATAACCAGTGTCACTGCTAGCGCTCATACTTTTATTCACGCGTGCCCATTCTTTGACGAACGCCATCACAGAGAAAGCATCCGCTACAACGTGGGAGATTCGGAGGCCTAACACGAAACCCTGACAGCGAAACGTGGTCATCTGAACCGCCAGTAAAGGGCCGGCGGCGGCCGAGTTCGCCGGAGGCAGAAACTCACTCAGAACATCGGTTCGGAGGATCAAATCCTCGAGTTTTGCATCTGCATTAGCTTCAAAATAATCAACGCCTTGATTGGCGCAGTGAATTGAGTGATCTTGCTTCAGAAACCGGCCGGCAAGAGGGTAGAATCCGGTGAGAGTTTCGGACAGGGATTTCTCCATGATCTGAAGTTTGCTGGAATGTTGGTGATGATCAGGCGAGAAGTAGAAGAGAACGTGGACGTACATTGGAGGAGCCATCTGATCGAAGAGGGAAAGATGGAAGTTTCGGAGATGATTTGGAGTTGGGAGTGATGGTTTTATCATCTTCTTGCTCACAATCTCAACATTTAGGCTCTCCATTTCCTGCATGCTGATACTTTTCTCCATTTTCTGCGAATAAGTAGAGATGTAATTCATTGCATTATTGAATGATGGACAGTCTAGGAGCATCTTCAATCCTGTGAGGTTTACCCTATTTACCGCTTCACGGACAAATTCTGATTAGAATTTATTGGTCATAAACTCATAGATAGATAGCGTGTGTTTGAAGGACAAAGCGCACTAATTTCTCTACAATAGTTATTTTATTGACATAAGAAGAAAATTTCTATATTTGTAAAAAGTATAATTGGTGAAGAAATATAAGTGAGAATATTTGATACGCATAAAATTGCATAAAAAGTAATTCAGCCAACAAGATGCAGGCTTGTTCGACCGGGGTATTCCAGTGTTTCAGTGCGGGATTCTTTTCAGCTATTTCGGTATCGTCGACAGGAGAGTAGAGTCATTGGGGATTTGGGAATCCAAATGGGATTCAACTGAATCTGAGTAGTTCGGCTTCGGGTTCTTTTCGTCGAACATGGTTTGTTCAACCAAAGATTCGTTGCCATTTGAGATTGGGAATTCGACCTGGGAATCAAACTGAGAATCAGAATGGGATTCAAATGGAATGGATTCTTTTCGTCAAGTTCAGTTTCTTCAACAAAAGATTTCTGTGAATTTGGGAACTGGAGGTCGAACTGGGAATTTTACTGGGAATCAAACTGGGTGAAGTACGTTTTGGGAAGATCGACATTAGACAAAGATGGAAATTAGGAGTTGGGTGAAGATAAACGGAGGAAGGGTTTAGCTAAAAGTGGTTTCAGATTTGGGTAATTAGTTGAAATAGTGGGAGGTAAATGAGGTTGACAAGATAAAAAGATCATTATTTGTCTTCCAAACTTTCCTTATTTTGCAATTTGGTGGTGAGTGCCAATAAAATGCAACCTTCCTCTTTAGGCAATAGTGCCAATTAGATGAAATCAGAGGGAGTATAGTACTGCTGATGAGTTAATGGTACGGTAAGCATTCCCCTATATGAATTGTTCACAATAATTTGACACTCTACTATATTATTCATACTTTTTGTTGCAGGCATGTTTGACCATAAATTTGAAGAAATAATATATGCGTAATAATTAATATCATTGTGTAATATAGTTTAGGATATTTTTTTCTCAATATCAAAATTTGAGATATAGCTAATATATGTTACTAAAGTTATCATGGTCATGTTGAGAAATTGACCCCCTCTACGCAGCTCAAAATAATAATAAAGAAAATACAGAACACAGATTTAACGTGGTTCACCAATTGGCTACCTCCACGACCAGAAACAGATTTATTAGGCTCCCAGATGTGGCGAATTTCTCAGACCCAATGGGTCATCTTGAAATCACACAGATTACAGACACATACGTGAGTATATATAATGCTCTCCTCAGCTACAGATTCAGAAACTAAATATGACTTTGCCTAATTTAAGTCATAAACAGCTAGATTTACCTAAGGCAAATTCTCATTTGAGACCTGTCTCAAATGAGACCAGTCTCAAATGAGACCAAAGATTATATGAGACTGCTATTGATTGAATTTGTCGTTGGTGAAATTGACCAAGGAAATGATCAAGAAAATTGAACGAAAGATCAAGTAAATTGAACGAAAGATCAAATTAACTGAAAAATCAAGGCAAAACAAAAATATTCAAGGACATTGATTGAAAGATCAAACAAACTGACTAAAAGATCAAGCAGAAACAATAAATGCTCATTCCCTTGCTCTTGGTCTCCACAAGGACAGGTCTCACCCAAGACTTTCTCTTTACCTAATCTATAAATTCGATAACAGAATGGAATTTCAACTTTCCACTTACTACAGAATACTGATTAAAGAAATTCAATTAAACCCTAACATGTCAAACCTGTTGTTAATATAGAAAATTTATTAATCAAATGGTAAGGAAAACAAGAAAATAAACAAATACATTAAGAAAAATAAATGAATTAAAATATCATCAGGTAGGTACGTACTAGATCGACCCAAAAATCATCATACCCTTACAAAGAAAATACTCAATTCAGGTCCAGTGTTGCCATCGGGACTCAGCATGTAAAACGTCTCCGAGTCCTTGGACCCTACAACCCGTTCAAAATAGGCTCGGATGTACGTCATTTCCCCGTCCGGCCCTTCCGTCTCTGATTTTCCGGGCATCACTCCGGCGCCCATCGACACCGCCTTCAGAAGCTCCATCACCTGCAGATCTTCCTCCGACGCATCCCTCCTCACCCCGTACCCCGTCTTCTTCCCGTTGCAGAAAACCGTCCACAGCGGCTCTTCAAGGACCTTTATCAAAACATTTATGAATTCCAAATTTTCAGTCCCAATTTGAAAGGAAAACGTTTTTGAATTTAATGCACAGATTCAAAAAAAAAAAGTTCATGTAACATATCAAATTTAAAAAATGACCTTGACCCTGTCTTTTTCCGGCCGTTTCTCGCATTCGAGGGCGATTCGGACCATCCCGGCGGACATCTCCCGTTGCAGAACGCTCGTCTGCATGGCGATCTCCAACACCAATGTCGGCATCGTCCTGGGGCTCTCCTGAATGGAGAGGCTCACCCGGCCCTTGCGGTACCCGAACAGCGTCCCGGAGACTCTGATCCCGGCGACGCTCTTCCCGTCCGGCAGCTTTCCGCCGGGGAGGACGGGGAATCTGCACGTGGCCGACGGCGTTATGATGGGGAACGACCGGAATACGGATCGGAAGACGCGAAAGGCTTTGTTCTTGTTGCTCCTCTTCTTGGTGGAAGGCTGGAGGAGGGACAGCGCCCGCGGCGGAGGCGGTGGTGGCGGCGCGGGTATGCTCGGCGACGGAGTTAATCTTGACGTCGATGAGGTGCTGGTTTTTGTCGGTTCCCCCATTACCGGCCACGCAGAGCTGCCAGCAAATGGGAGAAATGTTTTTCCATGGCAATGGTGGGAAAAATGAGAGATATGTTAGCTGTTAATTTATGTGGTGTGTGATTTGAGGATTGAAGCCAAGTCAACCTTTGCGCTTTTGGTGTTTCTTCTACATCTGAAAATAAATGTTTCCCTCCAATTCGGAACCTGAAACATTATTCATATCCTTAAAAACATTATTTAATAGGCACGTTAGAGCTTTTGAATTACAACAACAACAAAAAATTCCTAACTTGGATAATGCCCCAACAACTCAACGCTCCTTTATCTTTTGTACGATTTTATTGATACACCTTTTCTATTTTTGACAAACATATTGAAGTTATATTTTGTTCATGATTTGTATTGCACCTGTCTCTTTCCACATCACGATCTCGTGAGAACAATGATTGAACACGCATCATTTGTGTATGATATATATATATATATATATATATATATATATATATATATGTCGATCGGTAGTCGGTTAAAATTGAAAAGTCGTGTTTGTGACTCGGTAAGAGACTAAACACGTACAATATATAATGGGTAGGATTACAAATGGACAAAGTCTTGGTTAGTTTTTTACTGAACTAAATTGTACTATATTAAACTGAACTTATTTATAGATAAATAAATATAATTTTTTTAAAGGAATAATAGGGGTATAAATGATTTTTCTTAATAAATTATAGAGTAGAAATATCATGATGCTCTTCACAATAAATATATATAAATGTCACGCATTTTATAATAATTTACATTTATCACACGTCCTTTAACAAAAATATTTCCGTTTTTATAAAACATTTAACTTTTTTTTTTCCATTACTTTGATGATGAATATTTTTAGATTCAGGCCTTGTAGAAGTTTTATACAAAATTGGTTGAATGTAATTGTTAAAGTAAATAAACAGCTTCAACAATTCACGTTCAATTTTATAATTATTGTAGAGCGATTAAGTAAACTCTCATTCCATATCCATATGTCAAGATTTTGCTTGAGGAAAAACGTTTCTCTTCAATATTCAAGGCAAGTATGTTCTAGATCTCTGGCATCTAAATCAATTAAATATGTTTTACATTAAAAAAATAAAGCTCATCTCACACCATTATATATTGCTCCTTCTTCTCCCTTTTTTTCACTAAGCACACAATATCCAACCTAGCGCTCTTTATTCAACCTAGCCCAACAGCAATGGTTACCGTCAACGAAGCATCCTCCCCGCCGGTCAACGGCAAAGCTCCGGCAAATAAGCCTACTGAAGGTCTCTCCTCCGGCGAAATAGTGGTGCACATATCTGCAGCAAATATCCCCACCCTGTGAGGTGTCTTAGTCGCCCACTGCTACACCTCCGTGCCGGACGGAATCGAACACGTGGCGATGGTGAAGGGCGACATCGGCGACGGTTTTGATGTCCTGGTTAGGGTGCATTCCGAGTGCCTCACCGGAGACATTTTCGGGTCGGCTAAATGCGACTGCGGCAACCAGCTGGCGCTTGCAATGGAGCAGATCGACGAAGCCGGCCGCGGCGTCCTCGTGTACCTCCGCGGCCACGAGGGCAGAGGGATCGGCTTAGAACAAGCTGCTCGCCTATAAGCTGCAGGAAGCCGGCTGCGACACCGTGCAAGCAAATGAAGACCTCGGCTTGCCGGTCGACTCCCGAGATTACAAAGCTGGTGTGCTTCTTCCGAGCATATTTGAACGTAAATTTAAATTCACGTGTTTAATAATATTATCATATATACGAGCGCTCGATTCTTGAACTTCAAAATGTTTAGAAATGGTTAACACATAGAAATAAATTTTTTTATAGTGAAACATTGAAAAAGTTAACGTGTGTAGTTTATTCTTCGAGTTTATTTCTGATTGAACGGAACTGAACGTAATTGTATTCCGCAGATGCTGCAAGATCTTGGAGTTAAGAGTGTGAAGCTGATGACAAACAACCCTACCAAGTGTAGTGGGTTGGAGGGCTACGGTTTGGTAGTGACTAGCCGCGTGCCGCTCAAGACATTTGTGACCAAAGAGAACACAAAATACCTGGAAACCAAGCGAGCTAAAATGGGCCATATGTACAACTCCATCGCTACAACAAATGGTGACTGCAAGTGATCGAGAGTATGCTTATCTTGGTTGTGAATTCCTTAATTAGACGGACTAAAATAAGTGTTTGTTTGCGGAATAAAAATTGTTCTTTTCAGTTTCTAATAAATGTAACCCATCTTTGGGTGGTTGGAATTCGATCGAAAGTGTTTGTAGGATTTTGGCCCTGTCCAGTTCAGCTTATTTACAGCACCCTCCAGCACTTGTCACTATTCACGAACATGAATGATTGATTTTTTTTTAAAAAATAAAAAATGATTTTTCTTTAGAATTAGTTTCAATATGTTGTGTACGAATTAATCATTCTTTAAATATATATTTTCATAATTATGTACATCATAATTATACAATTTTAATTTAATTTCAACACCTTCCAGCACCCTCCAGCACCTTCCAGCACCAGCTATCAATTCCAGCACCCTATTGGACAGGGCCAAAATTGTTGTTTTCAAATTTTAATAAATGTTAACCATCTTGTGGTGAAATTCAATTCAGTTGTACGAATTTTATTTTGGAATATTATTACTATGTCCATTGTGATCAGATATTGAAAACATAAGACTAACAAGAGGATAGAAACATTAATACTTTTAATGAGAGGATATCGAAATTATACTACAAAAAATAACCTAGATCGGACTTTTCATAGATATATTGGTTGAATTGAAATCGGTATTCTCAATACACATTTTGAACGTTTCATAGACACATTGTCTGAATTGAAATTGGTATTCTCAATAGACATTTTAATTGGACGTTTCATAGACATACAAGATGAATTGAAATCAGTATTCTCAAAAGATATATTGGACGTAATAGACTTCAAGTATCCGCATATCCAGAATAAAAAAAGAGTAAAAGCTATAATTTTTAACCACTCCAACTTTTAATACTCAGTAGATTTAAATTTAGATAGAGGATACTTATACACTACTTAGTTTTAGAAACTTTTATATATACTTTTTCACTCTTTGTCAGGAGGAGTCAAGAATAATGATCGTTTTCAATAAAAATAAAGTAAAATTATACATCAGAGATTCTAAATTAATCTCTGGCCCCACTCTTTCCACTCCCGGCCTCGTGATTCATGTTTAGATGGAGCGTATCGACGCCGATTTGGATGAATTTACTCATCTTATATATCCGTCCTTTGAAGAGCGCTGAAGGAGCAACTTGAAATATCTGTGCAACCATATGGGATTCGCTCTTGATTGTTTTCCAGTTAATTTATCATATCATGACTCACGTGTTGGTACATTATTGAGTGTCTCCATATTGGGATCATGGGACTGTACATAATTGGAATATTTGGTGCATGATTGGAGTGTGGTGCCCCTAGTAGTTTTTCATTAACAAAAAATAAGGGTATATTTGTCATTTCACCTGGTATTTTGAGATAAAAGAGCAAAATATCGGGATACTATAACCAAAAGAGATTAGGAGCATTGTACATTAGGCTGTCCTATTAAATTGAGAATGTTTAAATAAGTCGGAAAGAACATGCTCTTGTACGTGCAGGAGTGGATCATCCATGCACAGAACCAAGCATTGGAATGTGCCTGATTTCTTGCCCTGGGGATTTCCTCTGGAATATCTCTACATGAGCCGCTTCTCCGAGCTTTTACTCCACAAACCAAATGAAGGCTTCCTTCTGAAACTATTCAGAATCACATAGCTGTTACACTTCCACTCTACAGGTCAGTGTACTTATCTGATACAATGACTTTTGTTTTATTAATCAGTCCATCTACGTACTGATTAATGTTGTTGTTAGAGAATGCATTCATCCTCTCGGAAAGTCTTTCGAATGTGTACACGTCGGAGATGATGAGCCGGTGGGTGGTGGAGCTTGCGCATGGCAGCTTTATTAAATTATATGGATCTCAGACTTTCATCCTAAAACCAATTGGCAATAGGTGGTGTCACCTTTGATCCTTATATATTAGTTATCCTAAAACCAATTGGCAATAGGTGGTGTCACCTTTGATCCTTATATATTAGTTATTAAGCTCGTACGGTACCGATGTGGGATATCTTAATTAAATTATATGGATCTCAGGCTTTTAGGATCCCTATATATTAGTTATTAGGCTCGTACGGTACCGATGTGGGATATCTTAATTAAATTATATGGATCTCAGGCTTTCATCCAATTGGCAATAGGTGGTGTCACCTTCGATCTTTATATATTAGTTATTAGGCTCGTACTCTACACGCCCCCTCACGTGCAAACGTGGAATTAGTCCACAACCCATATCGGATCATATTAAGGCCAAAGTAAGGGGCACTCCGGGGCACTCCACCGGTTAAATTAAGGGAGATACCACCGGCCCAAAGGAAATCCACACATCGTCCCAGTTAACCCATTAGGGCCTAGGTCCAAATTGAACCCGCACTAATACCATATTAAATTATATGGATCTCAGGCTTCCATCCTAAAACCAATTGGCAATAGGTGGTGTCACCTTCGATCTTTATATATTAGTTATTAGGCTCGTACTCTACTGATGTGGGATATCTTAACAAGCTTCAAGCTTCCGACCATCAAGGAAATGGAGAAACATGTCCAATCCTGGGACGTGTTCATGACAAGATATTCCGACAAATTTGACAGAAGGAGATCATGCATAGGTTCACTCCACATATGGTACAATGATCAACTCTGCAAGGACATGGGATTGAAGCCTCGCCGGAAAAAGGGCTTCCTCGCCGATCTCTTCCAGCCTTACGGCCCGCTCGACTATGCAGAAAAATCTGCAGCTGATCAGTCCGGCAAAAACATATTTTTCTACGAACCTTGGGATCCTTATGGCGAATTTTCGAACTTCTCTTCACATCCAATCCAAATGCCAGATGAAAATGGCGACTGCATAACCTGGTCTACTGTTGAGGATTATTACCAGGTTTTACATTTGTCGTCTTTTTTACATTAATCTATTCTATGCAATGTACTTGGATTTTGTGGATCATCTATGACCTTAAATTTGCAGGCACAAAAATTTGTCGGAGTGAGCGATCCTAGAGCTCTGGCACACATAAATGAAATAAAGTCTGCTAAAACTCCAGACGAAGCATTTGCAATCGCCAGGAAAGTGCAGAAGGAGTGTCCTAATCTGGTATATATGTAATTATATATATATATATAAGCCTAGAACTCTCCAAAACTTTTCCAGATTGGATAACAGTTTCTGCATTTTCTTTTGCTTCAGGTGAGAGATGATTGGGATCAGGTAAAGATAGACACGATGTACAGTGCGTTGAAATGCAAGTTCAGCATCTATCCACAGCTGAATTCCATGTTGCTGGACACTGAAGGGTCTGTCATCGTCGAAAATTCGCCGCATGATTTGTTTTGGGGACGTAGTGATGGGAAAGGCCTGAACTATATGGGAAAGCTGTTGATGCAATTGAGGTCGGAGTTCCGAGGAGGATTTCCGGTATCCTTAGCCCAGAAAGAGAGGGAAAGGAAAGAAGCTGATGATAAATTGCTTATCTCGAGTTCTAATTTTTAATCTGCCTCACATAAGACTCTTTTAATAAAAGATGGTCACACTTCTGTTTATTTATTTATTTGCGACAGGAAATGTATTAGAGAAAAGAAAATAAAGTTCAAATTTGATTTATATACATTATTTTATTGTTAATTATCAAAGCCAAAGAATAAAGAACTGATGAATACTATTATTTATCATTTGATGAAGGAGTTTTATGTTGCTGATGATCAATAACTGGTTCAGCAATGGTCTTCATCTCTTCAAGGTCTTGCTTGATCACCTCCCCAACCTGCAAATCCAAATGCAACAATAGATTAAATTATAAGTGATAAATTAATTAAAATACTGGTAAATATCTAAATACAAATTATAATGTCAAAGGTGTGTGTAACATAATTACTTTGTGGATAAAATCTTCGGTTAATTTTGCTTCCTGAGCGGCCACAGTTGATACATTTTCTACAATAAGAGCCATCTGTTTGATTTTGGCGTTGTCCGGAAACTTTTCCGCCACCTCCGATGATACCTTTTCCACGGTGGTTGCCGCTTCCTCCACCATCTCCGCCATCACTTCAGCTTCCTCAACCACCTTTTCCACATTCTCTGCACCATTTATATAACCAAAGCGGACTCATAAGTCATAACATATATATGCAAATTAAATGAGGCAATTCCACAATTGATTACTTAATATTGCAGCTTAATTTTTCTTCTTCTATAAATAGCTAGTATAATGTAATGGACTATTGTAAGTTGATACCTTCTATTGCCCTCAATCGATCCCATTTTAGCTTCAAGAATGGTAAGAACAGTGTTAAGAAAGACCCCAAAAGCCATTTGGCCCTGCATGAAGATTCAAAGTCACACTCACATCATATTATATCAAAATTTTATACTCTAGCAAATTTGGTGACAAAATTTAAATTTTTTTGTCTTTCAGATATTGGATAATTTAAGTAATTAACTGACCTTTACTCTCGAATTTAAGACATTGCTTGTTATAAATGAGATCGTAAACTTATGGCGACGATAACTGAATAAAGATGTTTCTTTTTGATTAACTCATAATTTGTTAGTCCCTTCTCAATTTCTGAAATTGTATGGAATTAATGATACAAACACATGAACTCAATAAACATGCTATGAATTTAGATATATAATTCATGAGTTTGTTTTAGATTTTATTAGTGTATTTATTTTCTAATTTCTTTAGAGTTACATGGTGTTTTTAAGAGTACAATAAAATTAACCATTGTTTCACAAATAAACTCACAATGAAATAATACCCAGGAGTTGGTTAACTCTTTAACTTTAATTTAAATTGGAAAAAAGAAACCAACAATAAACTTGTAGGTTCGGCCACTTATATGAATGAATTGAAAAATTAAAAAGAACTAATATTTCTCTGTATTAAACTTGCACATTTTTGTAAAATTTTTAAGTTATATTTTAACATAAATTTCAATCAATATACATGTAATAATATTATTGATAAAATTTACAATGAACTCTATTTTAAATGTCAATATAATTCACACTTGATTAATATATAATTAAAGTCAGCTACTGATGATTTATACCCTTGACAATTTGACCCCAAAAAAATGAAGTTTAGTTTGTATTCTATAATGAAGGAAGTATTTAAGAAGTTTGACTAAGTCAACGTACCAACTAGAAAAGCCTTGCTTGTCCGGAACTGGTAATACTGCTGGCCGAGTTTTCGTGTCTTCATCTTTCTTCATCAACCTGTCAATTTAAAACATTCCCGAAATATTCTTCCATTATTTCCAGAAAAAAAATGCATGGTTTCAAAAAATATTAATTAGAGCAAATTATCTTGCATAATTCATTCGAAAAACATGAAATTGGAGAAATTGCAAGTTAAATGTGCATCAATTATACTTACGCGTCGGTGGTTCCAGTGCTGAAGGACCTCAACCCTGAACTGTAATTAGGGAAGAAATCATCCCGGCGGAAGCCCCGAGCGGCGGGCCGAGAGAGGCGGCCGGGATAATAGCCACCAGCGCCACCGGCAGCCGGCGGAGAAATTTTATAGCGACAGAAAAAAGTGACAAGGCCATGAAGTTTAAACGACGGATTTCTGGCTCCACCTGACATTGTTCTAATATGTAAATTTATCGATATACTTTGATGATGATGATTAGGAAGATGAGTAGAATTCGTGAAACCCTGAAAATTCATCGAGTTTTTATGAATCTGGGCTCAAATTAATGCGTGGAGATTAAGGATTAAATTTAGGAAGATGCCAACACGCCAAGGTTTGATTGATATATAGAGTCACTTTACGTAGAAAAAATGGGTCAAAATCTTAACAAGCAAAACCGTAACGTAACTACGTTACTTGCAGGTTTAAGTTAAGATTCATCGATCGATCGGCAAATTTGTAGTTTAACGGTTCATGTACTTTCTGATCTTGCCTAAATTACACATAATTTCAATCAAATATATTTATTTGAACAATATAGTGGAACAAATATAAACAAATGTTGAATTGCATGGGTATAATTTAGCATATAATTTAGTTTTAGGAAAATATAAACAAAAAATATCGAGCTCAGTGGAGCTGCTGCCTAGTGCCCTATTGCGACCGGTTTTCTTTGATGCCGGGACTGCAACAAATATTATTGCAGGGCTTGGTCTTTTTGTTATGGATGAAAATGGAGTTACGGACGTACTTCATCGACAAGGATAGAGAGTTTTGGATGACACCTGTCATTGTGAACAGTGGCGGAACCAGGATCCTATTTCAACTGGGGCACACGAACCCTACGTTACATGTAATTCATGACCTAATACACAAAAAATAAAGTATGATATCAAAATTGTGCATCTTAAAAATTAGAAAAGCATACAAATAAAACCCCTAAACATACAAATTAAAACTCCAAAACCTACGAATTAAAACTCCAAAATCATCCAATCTACAATCTCACTAATCAATTATATAATACAACAAAAAAACAAATAAAATGGTACCTGGAACTTGAAGTGGAGGCTGGCCAAACTTCCCAAACAAAAGTATAAAATTCCAAATTGTGATGTGCTTCCTGTGTCTGTGTGACTGTGTGTAGTACGCGGGACGTCAACGGGCAACGGGCGGTCGCCAGTCGACAGCAACGCAGTCAGTCACGCACGGTGATGACAGATTGGATCGCGTCAGTCACGGCCGGCGGGCATGGGCCGCCTGACTCCTGAGCCCTGATGGGCGGACGCGGGACGGCAACGGCACGGTCACTCACGGCCGGCGGCAACGGCGCGGTCACTCACGGCCGGCGGCAACGACGATGATAGATTGGATCGCGTTGGCGGTGTCTCGAATTGGGGTTTGGGCTGAATCAAGTAAATTATATATATATATATATTTTATTTTTTAAAAACATGAAACGACGGGACGGCAACGGCGCGGTCACTCACGGCCGACGGCAACGGCGATGATAGATTGGATCGCATTGGCGGTGTCTCGAATTGGGGTTTGGGGCATTTGGGTTTGGGCTGAATCAGGTAAATTATATATATATTGTATATATATATTTTAAAAACATGAAACGACGTCGTTTTTATATACCATTTTTCAAAAAATTTCTGGGGCACGTGCCCCACTGTTCCCCTTAGTAGTTCCGCCCCTGCTTGTGGAGACCAAGGGAAATGAATGAACATTTACTGTTTTTGCTTGATCTTTTAGTCACTTTGATTGATCTTTCTGTCAGTTCCCTGAGTATTCTTTTTTTACCTTGATCTTTCATTCATTTTGCTTGATCTTTCAGTCAATTTCCTTGATCATTTATAATTCTTGGTATATTATTGTTATTTCATACAAATTCACACCGAAACTCAGTCTCGAGTCGGTCCATGTAGAGACGACTGAGCTCTGACGACAGCAACCTAAAATCTAACAGTGGTGGGGGGTTGAAACTCACCAACGGCAATTTCAGCCGTTAACGGTCCTTTATTGTACTTGGTCTATGTAGAGACCGGTTTCAAATGAGAATTTGTACAAGGGTAGTTCACGATCCAGTTCTTGCGGAGGCCATGGCTTTGAAAGAGGCCTTGCTTTTGGAAAATGACCTTGGTTTTCACAACGCTGCGTTTGTCGGTGATGCTCTTCTTGTGATTAATATGGTGCATGGTGATACAAAGCCATCTCTGAACTGCCATTCCACTATCAGTGGGATTAGAAATTTACTTTCGGGATCCACTTTTTTCCGGTGTTTTTTGGGTAGCTTGAGATGAAAATTATATAGCACATTCTCTGGCTCAGTTCGCCAAGATCGAGTGTGTCAAGTTCTAATACTTGGAGTGGAAAATTCCTAGATGGAATCCTAATGGTATTTCGCCTTGAGAGAGTAATAATGATTTGTATTGGAAAGACTGTGAATTTTCAAAGGTAATGTATGATCATCTGATGAACACCTCAACACGGAATGTGACTCATGTTGAGATGCTCGCGGGTGATCAGTTGCTACGAGTTTTGGAGCAGCCTCAAGTATCGGACTGCCACGAATTTATGGAGCTCTTCAAGGTTGATGATGATGGTGGGAAGAACAAATTCACTATTTCCTTCAATATGGAGTATTATTGATCGAAAACTTGTGCTGATGAACTAAAGAGAACTCAGTGAATCATCATTGGAAAAAATGGTGATGATGAAATCCAATTGGGTTAGTTTCAGTAAGGAATACTGTGTAAGAACGAAAAGAAATCAAACTGAAACCAACAAAACTTCTGGAAAATCGATTAAACAGCTCAAAATATATATATATATATAACCAATTCATTATATAGTTCCATTATAATTAACTTAACGAAGGGAGCATGCAAAATTATTGAAAGTTTTATACCATTACATGTTTTAATAGTAATTGACTTGATCAATGTGAAACAATGTCATTTATCATGTTTCATGACTATATATATATACACACCGTTTTGATACTTTCTTATCCAAAGTTTTGATCAATGAGGATTTCATAATACTTAAAATAAGCATCAAACGAAGACTTGGCACAATAAAAAATTGAAGACTTGGCGTATTGTGTCAGACCTATATATAACAATCATATTGACTGATTTTGTTTTGTTTGATTTATCATCAGAATTAATAGTAAATGCGATGTATTTTCCTTACGTCCAACTCATAATCATGTTATTGATTTCAGTTCTATTAACGTTCTTTTATTAACCACACATATTATATTTTAAAAATATATAAATCTTAAACAAATTTTGAACCTAAATTCTCATAATAAAAGTTTTTGAACCAAAATTGAATCTCGTCATATTTACACCCTCTCTAATACGTATTTTCGTAATCGTGATTGTGTACAAGATGAAACTTTTAAAATATGTACTTGATTGTGTATGGTAACAATAGAATAATTATTTATCTTATTAGTGCCATGATGTTCTCTTGTTCGGCCGTTCCATATTATCAACTAATGTTGACATTACACTAGTGTGCTTATTATAAACAACAGCCACAGGTAATACGGAAAAAACCGCAAAATCTGTCATGGTTGTCGGTTGACCTTCCATCATGAATCACCGGTAGAAAACAGGAGAAAGCCTGCTTTGATACCAAATGATTGGAGATGCTCTGAGAGGCCATTGATTTCGTAAAAGTGCTAATTGAATAGGTTGTGATGTCCATTTTGTGTTCTATAAATCAAGTGTATTCTCGTCCATGTTCTCGTTAAGTATGACCGCAAAGTTGGAGCAAGATCCGAACATGCTACATAAGAAGATGTAGAAAATCAAAGTTGATAACTAGCTAAAGTTATTCCCACCCCCACAAACTTAATTTGGTTAATTAATTGGGGTTAGTTCACCAACTTGCACCAAAAGTATTGTATGAGTTGAGAAATTTGGTACAGTTAAAATATATGCATTGATCCAACCATTATCCAACTATTCAACTACTAGCAAGAATCATATTCCTCATGGATTGAAAATGAGAATTAGTGTATTCCAAAGTACTTTACTTAATGCAAGTTTCACTAAATTGACTTTAGAAGGATTCTAAAGCAAACACATGTGAGAAGGGATGATTGCTTAATCAAATTACTCAATCTTTCCTTTTAACAATTTCTTTTTAAGTTTTATGTGGCAACTTAAACTAATTTTATGTACATTGATGTTTCAGAATTTGATGTTGGCACTACTCTCTAATTTGTTGGGGTTTTAAAATGTTTTGTAAAAGAGTTTATGTAATTTAAATCAGTCTTCACTAATGATTATAGTGATTTAATGGATCAAATCGAACCATATATCACTATACAATCTTCATTTACAGATTCAAAATATGTAAATACACGTCTCACTTTATATAAATTAATATGCTACTTATTTCATTTTATAAAAAGATGATTATATTTTTTCAAATTAGTCCATCAGAATTAAATAAGCACTCAGTTTATCACGTGCTTTTCATGAATACAACTCATTGTATGCTATTCCCAACTAATTTAAACTTATTTAAATTGATTTAAATTGGTTTAAACTAATTTAAACTAATTAATGTATGAAAAAGAGATGCACGACTAAACTAAATTGAATATATATTATCAATATTTCGTGATATTTTATCATAACTAGATAAACATAATTGTGTGAAAACAATGAAAATGAGGGAAAAAATAATACTATTTGTCCAAAACCAGGGCAAGTCAGCAACAAGTCGTCGTCCAAGTTGCCTGCCCAGTACCTTTCTTCTCAACAACTAACCAACCGCCTCATTTTTCATCTCACATTTTCACACACAAACACACACACACAACGCCATATGAAACCTCATCCGCCATGGCCGCCTTCTCCAGAAAGCTCCTCAACGACTCTGTGCTAGACTTCGACAAGCTCTGCAAGCGCTACTGCGACGCCGCTAAAAACCCCGTCTGCATCCCCTGCTGCCACCCCGTCTGCATCCCCTGCTGCCACCCCGTCTGCATCCCCTGCTGCCCCGCCGTCTGCATCAGCACGCTCTACGATTTTCCGCCGCCGTATGCCGACACCGACGACGATCTCCCGGACACCAACGCCGCCGATCACCCCGGGAGGACGTTTGGGGTCTCGATCCTCCTCTCCGTCTCCCTAGCCGTTCTCGCCACCGTCTTCATCGTCTTCTGCTTCTACTCGGCGTACAGGTTTTACAGCCGGCGGCTGTCAGGGAACCGAGCCGTGCGGCCGGATCCCGGGCCGGATCGGGGCCCCGAGGAGGAAGCCCGGCTGGAGGAGGAGCGTGGACCGTGGGTTGACCACCCGATTTGGTACATCAGGACGGTGGGGCTGGAGGCGGCGGCGATCAGGGCGATCACCGTCTGCAAGTACAAGAAGGGCGAGGGTTTGGTGGAGGGAACAGAGTGCTCTGTTTGCTTGACTGAGTTCGAAGACGGCGAAACCCTAAGGCTTCTCCCCAAATGCAATCACGCCTTTCATATTCCCTGTATTGACACCTGGCTCGCCTCCCACACCAATTGCCCCAACTGCCGCGCCGGAATTGTCCGCTCCGGCGTTCTCAGCCTGCAGAATTCCGGCCTGAATCCGGGCCTTCTCGAGGAATCTACCGCGATTTCTGAACTTGAAGATGAGGTGGAATCAGCTGAAATTTTCAGGGAGGAATCGGAGCATGGAAATGGAATGCAGCCTCTGAGAAGATCGGTTTCTGTGGATTCAGTGTCAGCTTCCATGATCAGTGCTTCGATGGCCAGCGCGCTCTCAGCGGAATCAGGGAAAAGCCGAGATGAGGCTCCACCGGAAACAGCTCAGAAGGGCGGTGGATCGAGCTCGGAGGGATCTACAGTGAAGAGATCACTGTCCTGCAGTGCTAAGGTGTTCTTGTCAAGGTACAGCAGAAGCAGGGGTGGTTCAAGTGGTCCTCAATGAGGCTGTGTTTGTTCATGTAGAGCTCTCAATAAGGTGAGAGATCTTTTGTAGAATTGTGATTCTGAATAATGAATACAGACATGATTTGAAAGGTTTGATCCAGCAAAAAGGCTGGATTCGGCCGCATACAATTGTAATTAAGTAAACAGTTTTGTATCCAAGCTCTGCATTTCCTTCACAAAGTGTGAGTAAGATGGTTTGAGATTGGAATTTTCCTTGAATTGCATGAATGTTTTCTTATCTGAGAGATTAAAGCCTGAGAATTGGGTGGAATGTTATCAAAAATCATAAAGTTCCTCATTATCCACATGCACTAACAAGTAACAAATAATGGTTGTATCATGCGTGTAAATGAACCAAGTCGTTCGATTAATTTACACCAAGTCGTTCGATTAAATTGCTCAAGCGGGTTAATTAGCAATTGAGCTCAACCTCTTTGATTATTGCGATAGACTTGTTATATAAAAATTAATTATTAAATGCATAATTTAGAAGATATTAGTGTAGTATTAAAAGCTTTTAAGGCTTTAATTAAGATAAAGAGACGAAGCGAGTTTGAACTCATCATAGGCAACCAAGTTTGAGACCTTTTTACCTGGACTGTTTCATGAATTTGTTATTAGTTTTACAATCACCATCTTTTAGCCATTCTAATCGTGTATTACAATGGAAACCTTTATTCTTCCCTATGAGACTTGGACTTACTTAGTTAGCGCGAATGTTTCTTGCACTCTTAAACTTTCATTTTAGAGTAAAGTTGATAATTGATCATCCTACTAGTTTAAAATTTCACTTTTGACTATTCAACTATTTTTATCCAATTTTCATTATCGGATTTAAATTTTTTATAAAATGTCCCAAAATTAAATAAATTTTACCACTTAACTTTCTGATGGAATTTTATGAGATATCACCACTGTTTACTAAAGTGAAAGAATACACAACTAATGTTTAAGAAGTTAAGAAAACCATACTATACTATTGATTTCATTCCAAAACACACAATTTCATTCATTTCTCATACATCTTCCCCGAATTTGCTTCACTACGTGAAACAGGTTTTCTGGAACAAAATACATAAGCAAATCTCAGAGAATTAATACTTTTTGGGAGATGTTAAATTTTATGGGATTTTGGGAGTATCCCACAAAAAATATATAGAAAAGAGAAATAATTAATAATGTTGTTAGTACAATTGGTATGTTTTGGAATAAAATCAGAATAGATTAAGATCATCAATCGCCATGATGATCACCGCTTGCTAAAGCTATCCTCAACAAGAGCAGATCATAAACATTTGAAACTATAGATCTCTTCCGGTTAAATGTGTTTTATAAGTTTATTAATAATTCGTTGTATTTCATTCCAAGTTAGGAAATTACCAAACTCTATTATATCATGCTCAAAAGTCAAATCGATTAACCTATAATATCACTCACTATCGTAACGTTAGGTAAAATTTATTGATAATTAGTACAGAATCTTAAAGTCACAAATCGATTGTGGACCGGAAAATTTTAGTTCGTATAATTAATAGATTTCAAGAATAGTTTTAATGTCGTTTCTTTTTTATGAACAACCAAAACAAATGCCCAACTACTTTTCAAAAAAAAAAAAAAACAAATGCCCAACTACGATAAACAGGACATGGAAGCATAATCGTGAAAGAATGGAGTTGGGGTTTCTATTCCATCAAATTGAATTAATGTGATTCCCTTCATTCAAAAGTAATATAATAAAAAAATTTAGTCCTCTTTTTTTACTGCTCCCTCGTTACGTACACATTTAGTTTTGCCAATTAATTCCACAAAAAATCTTTGGTTATTAATAAATTAAAGTATTCACAAATAAAAAATTTTAAAAATAAAATATTTTGATATTATTAATAAAAAAAGATCACACATATGAATTGGAATTCAAAGTCAAAATTAAGAAAAATTAACTAAATAAATAGTTAAATTATAATAATTAAAAAAATTCTCATGGTGAATCACCAAAATATAGCTCGATGTTACTTAATATTATGATGAAGTTATTTAGCATATAATATAATCTTCATTATATTATCAAGTCAAATTAGTTGTTAAATCAAACTTCTTTCATATAAGTGTTTGTAGATAAAAAATGACAAAAAACTTAGAATTAAAAGATATTGACCTCTCGTAGTTTTAAAATATATTTTCCAGTTTTAAGATTACCTTTCATGTGAATATGGTCGAATATAGTGAAAAACAAGACTCTAGCTTAAACTTGTGCGAGACAATTTCTCGTTTTTTCCAAATTTTCTCGGCGGCAAAATAAAATGTTAAGCGTACGTAAAACAGCTTGCTGAATCCCAAGACCTCAAATCCCTGCCCTCCGACTATGCTCAGTTCAAGAACCTGCGAAAACCGGAGGAGGATAGCACCGGAGTTACTGTTCCGGTCATCGATGTTTCCCTGCTCTCCTCCACCACTCCGGCTGTTCGTGCAAGGCGCGACCTCGACCGAGCCTACCAAGACTGGGGCTTCTTCATGGTACTTTTATCGTTTCACCTGCTTTTAGCCCGTGTCTGAGTTATTTTTATTTATTAGTTTAGTTAATTATATTTATATATAATTTATTTTAGTTCAAATAAATTTATTTTTATATTTTTAAGTTCAGTTTAATAATTTTTTATAACGTCTCATGTAAGGTCCCCTTACGGTAAGGGCAGGCGAAAAAGAAACCATCTTCTACCATATTTTAATTATTTGGAACATAAAACATAAAAGGTCAAGGAAATGAAGTGATAAATATTACCCAAAACCTAAAAGATCAAACCAAATAAAAACATAAGTCCAAAAATCAAAAGGATCAAACCAAATAAAAGATCAAACTCAAGTATAAAAACATTAGACTCAAACATAAATAACTCAAATAATTAATAATTAATTATTTCCTTGATCTTTTATGTTTTATGACCCAAATAATTAATAAAATTGTATAATAACCCTCAGTGTTGTCATTAGTGGTCTCCTTTCACTAGTGGAAATCAGGGGTTTTAAGGCGGTTGTTTAAGGCGGTTCCTTGGAACCGCCGTTAATCAACAATGTTTTCGAACTCGAAAGTTAATTTCGGATGGTTTACTCAAGCTGTAGGCCAAGAAAATGAAGTACGGCGTTTAGTCGCTTAATTAACGGCGGTTTGTTATAAACCGTCGTAAATAAAAATATATACACGAACTCGAAATGCAAATATACCACAACGCGATGTCGAAAGGTTACACAGATAAAACGCGATATCGAAATGGATGTTTTGGGTTTACGGGAACAAATATCATATGATGTATACGATATCGAAGGTTGTAACATAAATATTCGATGTCGCATTATATTGTTGAGTTTGTAGAAATAGTTAAGATGCGAAGTCTTCTACTATGTTGTCTTTGTGTGAACATATTTTCGAATTCGAAATGCTAGATTAATGTTTGCGAAATCGAATGGCATTGTCCTGATTAACCTAACAATTATATACTTGTGGAAAACTTCAGGTATAAAGAAATACCATCAAATATAAAGAAACAAGAGTACGTACACATTCCAGAAAACAACAAAAGAAAAGAACAAGAGTACGGAAAATGTCAAACAAGATGAATGGTACAAACATAGTGAACATAAGAACAATGAGTAGCTAAGCTCCTTGGAAAGAAGTATTCTCTTCCATTGGAGGCAGCATAATAAAGTTGTCCTCATCATCACTATTACCATCGCTAATCCAACCATAGCAAGGCTTCCTAATCTTCTTAGTCGGGGGTGAAGCCTCAGGTTTGACATCGACATTGTCCACAGTCGAGGCCGAACCAATCTTGCTTCCATCAGCGATTAGGGGCTGAGGCTTAGCAACCTTTTCAACCACAATAAACAAACGTAAATCAAAATCACTACAAAATTTCCGGTTAACACTATACAAGGACATGTGGGGTTTAAAAGATTAGAAACTATTATTGTGCATACAAAGTGGTAACTACTTCCAAGCACAAAGGTACCAAGTACTAGGTTAAAAAGTTATTGCAAAAACAATAATAGCATGAACCATTGAGAAAACATAAATCAAAATTTACATGAATCTATGAATGCATTACCTTGGAAGCATCCCTGTCAATCAAGGTGGGCAACACCACCACATTTCTTGGGGTATCCTTTTGAGCACAAGATTGGCTAGCATCTTTCGACATCTTGGAATTAGATGATGGGTTTGTGCTAAGGGATGTATTTGGGAATTTTTCGGCACAGATGGATTGAAAAAGTTGGGAAAAGAATGTTGAGTTTAATAATCTCCGCCGGTTTATTTATATTAAATATATACTTTTCGAAGTCGCCAAGTTTAATTATATACGTTCGATATCGCATTTAAGTTCGATCTTCTTGACAGGGACTAGGTGAATATGTATTCGATATCGAAATCATAGTAAACTGACTTTCGATATCTAAGACATTGTTGTTAGGGTATTGATCAAGTACTAGCGATATCGAATGCACTTAAGGCGCTAGAATTTAAAAATATTCGATATCGAAAGTTTATTTGGTTTGGGCAAAATTGCGTTTTAAATTGGTGAATCCTCTAAACTGAAGTTATTTTCTTGTGTTGGTATTTTGTTCCAACACTTGATTTCGAATTTCAAACTCCAAAATCACATTGTATGATTGTATGCCCTAATTTCGAATTTCAAACTCCAAAATCACATTCATATTAAAATTCATGGGCCAATGTTGGAATTCATAAAACTTCAAATCAAAGTTCATACTAATACAAAACAACACAAATGGAGTAAAAGGAAATAAGTGATCCTAAAAACACCTTGGAAACATGAACGGCCAGAATATTAGATCAAGCATTCAAATTCAATCTTCTTCAGCTTCCGAAGACCATCCTTCACCTGTTGAACTTGAACAGGATTCTGCAGAAATGTCCCAGTACAAAAAACTTTCCATAGCGTACTCTGGTTCTGATGGATCAATAGTAACTCCAATGAAATGCTGTCTGCCTAGTCTGATAATTTCTTCCTTAGCTTCATGGGTCTCCCTAATTTCTTTCTCCGCCCTAATCAGCCCTTTCTCAACTGCACGACGCATCAACTCTATTCTTTTCTGAAAATCATAAATTATTGCAACAAGTAAAAAACAAAAATCCATAATTTGATCTTTAAAACTGTATATATGATTAATATTGTTTCACAAAAGAAAAATTGAGGGGATAACTTACTACACCACGAGTGCATTCTTTGTCAAACTCCTTTTGTGATTCTAAGATTATGTATGAATCATCCCACGGAAGTCGGGCGAACCCATACTGAGGAAAAAGATATTCAAAATGAGTCTTCAAGAAGTCCAGCTTGCGGCGTTCCTCAGGTTCAACAACGTCTACCCACTCTAAATATTTCATACAACATTCAAGTTAGTAATAATTACAATCAAACAAAAAATGTAAAATCATTGAGGATCCAGCACTATGTTATGTATTAATTCATACCTCTCATCCTATCAGTCCTCAACTGTGCAATCCTTGCTTCCATTGCTATCCTTCTTTGTTCAGCCAGGGATGTATTGCTATTGCCCGCCATAATATGAAAACAAAAACAAGGAGAGAAGGAAGAAGGAAGAAAAGAAAAGGCTTGAATGAAAATGATGCTTGAGATCCCATAAAATAGACTTACCAACATAGTTGTGGTCCCCATGTGATTAATTGGACGGAGCAAACAAGAAATTAGGGTCAAAGATATTTTTAGTCTATTTGTCTACTGACACAGGGCTACTAGACTTTCGATATCGAAATCCAAATTTACAACATTGCGAATTCGAAATTCTACACAGATACAGGTCGACATCGAAATTAATGTTTTGGGTTTACAGAAACAAGTCTCATATAATGTATACGATATCGAAGGTGTTAACATAAATATTCGATTTCGCAAATTAGTTCGACCTTCTTGACAGAGACTAGGAGAATATGGATTCGATATCGAAAGCATATTAAAACACTTGTCGATATCGAAATCATTCTGCTTAGGGTATTGATCAAGTACTGTCGATATCGAATGAGCTATTGGGCTAGTATTTATAAACCTTCGATATCGAAAATATATCTGGTTTGGGGAAAATTGCGTTTTAAATTGGTCAACCCTCTAAACTTAGGTTATTTTCTTGTGTGGGTATTTTGTTCCAACACTTGATTTCGGATTTCAAACTCCAATCTAAGGGATTGAAGGTTCATAAAATTGTTGTGTTGATTCATACCATAATCATCAACTTAAAGGTATGAAATTTGTATAGTTTTTTTGAGTTTTGAACCTTACCATTTAATTGTATGTGAGTTTGATGATTGTTTCATTGTTTATTTCCTTGATTGCATAGGAGTTTGTTGTGTAACAATTTGATTGAGTTTTGCAATAGTTGGAAGTTGTAGATATGGAAAGAGTCGAAATTATTAGAAGGAATGATAGATTGTCTCTTGAGTATCGTGGTTTGATAGAGGAATTTATTCATGTTGGTTTTGAGGATGCAAAGATCAAAGATGTTGAAGGTGTTAGATGTCCATGCAAAGATTGTAAGAACAATGCCTATTATGATGATGCGATGGTTTTACGTGAACATTTGTATTGTAGGGGTTTTGACCCTAACTACACGGTATGGATTTGGCATGGTGAAGTTGTAGTTGACAAAATTATTCCCGAAATTGATGTTGGTAGTGAAGACATGGAATATGATGCTTATCTTGGTGAGATGGTAGAAGATGTTGCTAGGGAATTTGTTAATAAGTCTAGTGTTCTAACGGCAATGATGAATGATAAAGAAACACCATTATACAAGGGGTCTAGGCATTGTATTATGGCGGCAACATTGTTGATGATGAATTTGAAGGCGAAACATGGGATTACCGATAAAGGGATGACGGAGTTGTTTGTTATTGTTTAAAGAATTGCTTCCGGTTGATAACTTGTTGCCCGATAAAGTATATGCTGCGAAAAAGATTTTGTGTCCAATGGGAATGGAATTGGAGAAGATTCATGCATGCCCTAATGATTGTATGTTGTATAGGTCGGTGGAGGAGAAAAAATTGAATAATTGTCTAGTATGTGGGGAGTCTCGATACAAAGTAAAGGATAAAGAATTAATCAAAGTTGGGGATGAAGAGAGTACATTTAGCGATAAGAAAACACCCTCAAAAGTAATGTGGTATCTTCCTATTGTGCCTAGATTGAAAAGGTTGTTTGCAAACCCTGATGATGCGAAACTGTTTACTTGGCATGCAGAGAGGGAGCGAGGGGGTGATGACATCATTAGTCATGCATCGGATGGAGAACAGTGGAAAAAAATGGATGAATTGTACCCTGAATTTGGGAAAGAACCCTGAAACCTCCGACTAGGGTTATCAACGGATGGTATGAACCCGTTTGGCAATTTGTCTAGCACACACAGTTCATGGCCTGTGATGTTGGTTATTTACAATCTACCTTCTTGGTTGATGATGAAACGCAAATATGTGTTGCTATCAATGATGATATCGGGACCGAAACAGCCTGGAAATGACATTGACGTTTACCTTGCCCCACTCATTGAAGATTTGAGGTCTTTGTTCAACTCGGGTGTATCGATAGCCGATGGTAGTCGTGGGGATGAGAAGTTTGAGTTAAAAGGGATGTTGATGTGGACCATTAATGATTTTCCGGCATTGGGCAATTTAAAAGGATATTCAGTGAAAGGTCACCTTGCATGTCCAATTTGTGAGAAAAACACAAGTCATTGTCAATTGAAAAATGGTGGGAAAACGGTTTATCTTGGTCATCGCCGATTCCTTCCTGAAGATCATCCATGGAGGTTTGCTAAAAAATGGTTCAATGGGAAAATTGAGACCGATCCAGAACCCATTCCTCCAACTGGCGTTGAAATCCTCCAAACCATGGAGAAGTTGGGACATGTTTATGGCAAAAAGGAAAAGGTTGCTAAAAATAGTGGTAGTTGGAAAAAAAGGTCAATTTTTTTTGATTTGCCATATTGGAAATACCTAGAGGTTACTCACTGTCTAGATGTCATGCACATTGAAAAAAATGTATGTGACGCGTTGGTCGGTACACTGTTGAACACCCCGGGCAAAACAAAGGATGGGTTGAAGTCACGTCTAGATTTGGTGAGTTTAGGCATAAGACCTTCGCTCGCACCTGTGGAGGAAGGAGACAAGACTTACTTACCACCGGCTTGTTATACAATGTCGACGAAAGAGAAGGAGAGTTTTTGTAAATCATTGAAGTCGGTCAAAGTTCCTACGGGGTATTCGTCCAATATTATGTCTTGTGTCCAATTAAAAGAACTTAAGTTGGCGGGTATGAAGTCACACGATTGTCACAATTTGATGCAAGAGTTGAATGTCATCGCCATTAGAGGTTCCCTCCCTACGCATGTGCGGAATGCCATTACGAAGCTTTGCTATTTTTTTAAGGCTATTTGTCGGAAAAGTCTTAGTCATCGGAGGTTAGACAAGTTGCAAAGAATGGTGGTGGAGGTTTTGTGTCGGTTGGAGATGTACTTCCCTCCATCCTTTTTCGACATCATGGTTCATTTGATTGTTCACTTAGTCCGTGAGATCAAACTATGTGGACCGGTCTTTTTACGGTGGATGTATCCATTTGAACGGTACATGAAAATCTTCAAGTTGTTTGTGAAAAATCGTTACCGGCCTGATGCTAGTATAGTTCAACGCTATGTCGCCGAAGAGGTAATTGAGTTTTGTACAAACTACCTAAAAGATGTTGATACAATTGGTGTTCCCAACTCTAGACATGAAAGTAGGTTGGATGGTCATGGATTGAGGCACAAGCGCATGTTCCAACCATCGGCTGATGATCTTATTAAAGCTCATGTGTACGTTCTCCGGAATCATAAAGAAATTGCTCCCTATGTAGACGTTCATATGAAGGAATTAAGCGAGGCGAATAGTGGTTTGACCGAAGAGGGATTGCTAGACGAGCACAATCGGACGTTTGCATGTTGGCTACAAAATCATGTTCAATCTGGAGATCATTCTGAAACTGTGAAATGGTTATCTCGTCGCCCTCTTGGCACAGTCAAATCCTTTGGTGGATATGATATAAATGGATATACCTTTGGGACAAAAGATATGGATGATAATGGTGTATCTCAAAATAGCGGGGTGTCTAATATTTCTGATTCACTAGAAGATGGAACATTGAAGAAAAAGATGTTTTTTGGCACTATAACCGATATTTGGGAGCTTGATTATGTGAAGTTGAGAATAGCCGTTTTTAAATGTATTTGGGTGGATGAAAGGCGCGGTATCAAGCATGAAGGTTTAGGCATGACTCTCGTTGATCGTGCTCGACAAGGTTCAAAAGAGGATTCATTCATTTTGGCTGTCCAAGCTGATCAAGTGTTTTATGTTACTGACCCAGTAGACCCTCGATGGGAAGTTGTTGTTGGAGGGAAGAAATCCTTTGTTGATGATGAAATGAGGGAACATGATGATGTCACCGAGGAAAATACCCCATTAGATTATCATTTACATGAAGACAAGCTATTGGAAGATGAAGTGAGCTTGAAGCGTTATATTGCTCGCGTTGATCATGATGAGGGTATTTGGGTTACTAATACAGGTAAGGTATCTAAGAGGAAGAGAAAGAATCCTATCAAAAAGAAGTAGATTAATAAATTTTGAAACTTTTTTTGTGGACGAATGCATTTTCGATATCGGTAATTACAATATTCAGACTTTCGATATCGACTTGTTGTTAATATGGTGAATGTTTTAGAACTTATATGTTGTCGATATCGTATACAATTTCGTTGATATATTCGATGTCGAAATAATGTTCTTCTCATTCCCTGGGACACCCACCGATTACTTCTAGCGACATCGATAGGGTGAACATATATATTTTCGATATCGCATAAACTGTTGTTATGTTTTCGAAATCGAAATTAACTTCTTCTTAAGCCCTGGGATACCTACCGAGACATATTTCGATATCGAAATTATGTGTATAATTGTATTCATTGACAGAAGGTAATTAATATAAAAGTGACACAACTTAAACATAAGACTTCTTAATTCAAACCAATTTAGCCAAACATTAATCATACAAACTTTAAAAGAAAAACAATCCCATTTAGTCTCCGAAAACTCAAACATTAAAACAAAATGTGCTTTTCTAAGTCAAAGTCATCTTCAGGATTTTCTCCTTGTGTAACTATCTTATTTTGGGGTTGAATAGTCTCCGGCTCTCCACTTCCTTTTGAAGTACCTTGCTCTTCATTCAAGGTTCCATTCACGGTAGTTGGAACTGCTTTAGAAGTGGATGCATCACCCGACTTGGACATTTCATGAGCTGTCATAAAACCTCGCAATATGTTCGTATTGCGCCATATCCTTTGACTCCCAAGCTTCACCGCTTTTCTCAGCCTTACGAGTGCTGATAATTGGTTCTGGAAAAAGGTTTCTCCACCATCCACTATAAAAAAAAAATTGCAAACAATTTAGTAACCTTTGCACATCCCAAATAATCCAACAAATAAAATAGAAACTTTTAAAATAATAGAATTACCTTCTTCGGAATCATTGGTATTCGAGGAGACCGTTTTCTCCCACTTCCCCTCAACAAGAGCCCACTTCTTCTTTGCAAAGTACATTTCATCATAGAATTTACATGGAGTAGGGTCACTCCTTGTTGTGAATTCAAATCCATCATGCGTCTTCAAGATTTTGGCAATTAGATTACCGTAAGGCAAGCATGTAACAAGTCGCTTGCTATTTGCCACCGCCTCCATGTGACTTACAATTGCAAACCCAGCATTAAAAAGCCTTTTCTCCCTAATGTAAAAATAAATCAACAAGCTACTATAAGTGGCTTCCGAGTCCTTTCCCCCCTTTGGCACCACATTTCTAGCAACCATATCATAAATAATTCGCGATGTAGGTTCAAGGTCGGCTATCTTATAGTCGCTAGCCTTCTTGGGATTATTAGCAGGCATACCGAAGTACTTATGCCCCATGTCCTTAGGGTTTAGCCTACCTTGCCGTACTTCTTTAGGCCAACAACCACTAGTATAAACCCTAACAGGGGTCTCATTCCTATACCTAATACCCAAGAGTTTATTGATCTTACTAGGGCTAATGTCATACTTAATCCCATTAACCCTAGTAGTGAATCCACTATCCTCATTCTCAATCACATTAGCATAAAATTGACTAGTTTCATCCAAGTACGAATCATCATTCAAAGCAAACAGTTCATTCAAACCTTGATGATTAAACAAGCTCATTATATCAGTCAATCCCAACATTTGCATCTTATTGAAGTCTAAAACATAGCTATTCATCAAAGAAGAACTACTGGTAAACGATTTATACTTTTTGAAAGCTTCTTGACTTACAAACTTCCGAGAATCAAACCTCTGATAGGGCGCTTTGCTAGCAACGAACTTCCTCTTCATTGCGCCGCCGGCCTTTCTCCTTGAATTGTGGATGAACTGATTGATTATGAGGGGAGATTAGGGTTCGGGTATTCTGAAATAGAAATTGGGGATTTCTGGGCTTTTGTGTCGTGTTTTTTTTATATAGTGGTACTACTTTTGATATCGAATGCACCATAACACACTTGCGATATCGATATGTGTGTTATGAAACGATGACGTAAGGTTAACCGAAACTCATTGCGAACTCGTATGGGACTTGGAGTTTTTTAAAAGTTGAACTTCAATCTGAATTGGAACCGACATTGCGAAATCGAAGATGTACATTGAATAAAAGAGATATCGAAAATTAAAAACTAATACACGAATGAATTTTCGAAATCGAACTTTCAGTAGGCCATGTCTCTGTTACCTGCAACGAATCAACAAGAGATATCGTATACATAAAAAATGAATCTTTCGATATCGAAAAGCGTATTTGATGGATATTATGATGTCGTAAATCTCAGTTGTTTTGCACTTTTATACTCATCTTGAGAATGTGTTTCTGAAAAGTGGAAATTAACTTATACGAATACTGCTTAAAAATTATTAAAGAGTGAAAAACAACCTTCATGGTTAATGAAATTCCCAACCATCATTCAAGTTACATTTAAAAAAACCTAACAAAGTGCAAATATTGTTCAAGACAAAGAAAAGCAATTACACGTTCATTCAATCTAAATCACTTGCGATATTGTACTTTAAATCGATCAGCGCTTTGGCCTCCAATATCGACATCATTATCAGATTCTGATCCATTGTCACCGGAGCCGTCATCGGCATTTGTACGCCTCCTTTTACCATGAGCAAGGTCATCATCATCTTCCTCAGCAGATGAACCATCAGTTTCCTCTCCTTCTTCATCTTCATCATCTTGGTCACCTTCCCGTTCATGTTCCCTTTCCTCATCCTCTTGCTCATCCTCATCATCTTCCTCTTCCTCTTCTGACTCTTCGTCATTGTCACGCTCAAAGTTCTCACCCTCATTGGAATCATCACTATCATTGTCGGAATGCACAACTCTAGCATTAACGTCGAAGGTTTCATCAATGTCATATGATGGCTCTCCTTCGCCTGCACTTATGTCCATCGGAAAGCCAAAAATGTCTCCCATTCTTTTCAATTCATTTTCAAATTCCTCCGATGCCTTATTCTTTGCTTCGATCTCCGATTCAAGCAGTCTTAGCTGTCGGTCCAAGTGAGATTGCCACCTCCGAGTTTGGCCTAAACAAATTCATGAAGCATTAATTATAAAATACTGAAATTAATAACATTAATACATGTCATTACACAAAATTACAAATGCTTACCAGGAGTTAACCTCTTCTTCTTCGGGTCCTTTGGGCCATATTTACCATCTTCCTTGAGTTCAAGGCCCTTCTTGACCAACCACCCGTGGTCATAGTACTCAGATGCTAAGGGAAAACCTTCGGGTATCACCCCTTGTTTGCGGATCAATGCCGTTATCAGTCGACCATAAGGAAGTCGCGACTTTGAACTCTTGGCTGCCTTTGCCATGTATTGGAGAATTGCATACCCGGGGTTTATCTTATGCTCCTCCATGATGAAGTAGAAGAGCATGATGTTGTGGACTGTTGCTTCACAAGGATGACCTCCGCTAGGAAATACATTCATAGCAATGAACTCGTACACAAGCCTTTGCTCACCGGTTAGTTCCCCTATCTTGTAGTCGGGTTTAGGTTTTCCCAAGCCAAATTCTTTTGGAATGTTAAAATATTTTTTGGCCATCCTATGCAGTTTGAAAGGGAGCTTAATATCTATGTTTTTGACAAAGCTATTTTGTACAAACATGTCATATGGACCATTAGGATCCGTACCCCTCAAGAAGCTATCGTCCACATAAGGACATCCTATAGCCTCGTTGATAGTGAACATGCTAACCGGAATGTCTATTCCTCTAACCCTAGTAGAATACATCTTCCCATTCCTCCTAAAATTAGCATAAAACTGAAGAACCTCTTCATGATAGGCATCATCTTCCAATAACAACAAACCATCCAAGTGATGGGGTCTAAACCACTTCAAAACGTAATCAAATTTCAAATCATTATCTAATTGGGATTTTTTGAATACCTTGGTGATGATAACCTTCCTATGTAGCCGTTCATGATAGCGTTCAGAAGCGGCTGTGTCGATGAAGGTTTCCTTGACAACACGATTGTTGGAACTAGGGTTTGGATTGGAGTTTTGACCACTAGCATTGCTCCCCTCGGGTTCATGCCGCCCCTCTTCCCCATGTCCTCGGTTCCTGCCGTCGGGTTGCTGCCGCCCCTGTTCCCCACGACCTCTGCCTCTACTGGTGGCGCCACCGCGAGACTGACTCGGACCAGCACCTGTACCGCGACCAGTCCCTTTTGCCTGCCTCGGAATTGGGTTTCTGGGTTGTACCTCCCTTCTTCCTGATTCGCGAACCATGATTCCGGTGGGTTGGGTGGAATTTCGAGATCGAATTTGATCGAAATCGACTATTAGGTTTCGAAGATTTGGGGGAAAATATTTGAACTTCTGGAAATCCGTTTTTTTTATAGTCACAAGACTTTCGATATCGAAGATAAATTCGCTCCCTGTCACAGAGCATGAGCAGATAGTTCTATCGAAATCGAAAATTATATTCATTACTATTTCGATATCGCAACTTATTTTCATTATGTTTTCGATTTCGAATTCTGTTTCTCTCATGATATGTACATATCGATATCGAAGATTATTATAGACCATGAGTTTTATTTAACATTCATTTTTTCATATATAATATTAGATGCGATACTTTTATATTTATATACTATAGTATAAGTTATAAAGCTATTTAAGATCCAATACAATATAATAAAAAATACTTTGTTATTATTTTTAAACTTTATAAAGTTATCAGTTTGTCGCTTACTCGATGACCTTAAATATGCTGCACGTTAATAAATTTAATTTGTAACACAATATTAGTATAAGTGAATTTAAATTAACATGGTTTTAATATATATTGTTAACAACAAATAGCATATATGCATTCAACAAACAACAAACTTAGACGCAACACAGTAATGAGCAACCTATGTACTTCAAACCAAACTATGGACTATATTACATAGTAATCTATTTAGTACAATAAATCAATGAAATATCAAATAAAATTATACATAATATCACACCATCTATCATATTAATGTCGAAGTACTAAATTAATGGTGTTACATCCCAATAATAGTTTTTGTGAAATATGAAATTAATAATCAAACCTATTGATCAATTATATAATAACAAAATTGGGTCAATACAATACATTGACAGATATCCAATACAATGTAATTTAAAATAAATAATTTATTAACTTTCAAAATATATAATTATCATATTTGTGTACCATTAGGAAATGAATTTCGATATCGCAAGTGTAGACATTACTCTTGCGAACTCGCAACTAAACCGGGTACTACCCACGTTGACCCTCATTGACCTTAAACCCTAGACCCTCAAAAGGATGTTCGATATCGAAGACTGTAATCATTAGTATATCGAAGTCGAACGTATTAACATTTACCTTTCGAAATCGATACCGACGTGGGTACCATTCAGTGGAAACCCACGTTGACCCTAATTGACCTCAAACCCTAGCCCATGAACATGAGATTTCGAAGTCGAAAAGGTGTATTACTTAAACGAATTTAACCTTCGATATCGAAAGTATTCTCGGTTGGACGCATTTAATGCGAGTCAGCTGCTCACTCGTCGGTCAAACACACCCAAAAACATCCAAACGCCAAAAAAATTTTGCCCTGCGCATTTATTGGGTTTCAAACCCTCTACCCACCTCTTCCATCAATTTTCCCCTCCCATTACATCATCTATTGTATATCTCTCTTCCAATCAATCCTTCATATTTGTGTTATTGCATTGATTTTCAACTATCTCTATTGAAATTTGAGGGTTTGTTGGTCATTCTTCATTCATTTCTCCACATTGACACATTTAGGGTTCTTGAGACCTAAAGGGTTGTGTACCAATGGGCTTTCATTGAGAAGGTTGGGTGGTACACTTCAAACATCAATTTCTACTAATGGTGAGTAGTCAATTTCTTTTTTTGAATACCTAGGGTTTGATTTTTTCCCTCCTATTTGGGTTAAGCTTTAATTACATGTGTTGTGCTCTAATGTCATCTTAACATGGACTAAGGTATTAATCTTTTATGACTCTATATGTTGTATGAGTATTTGTTGGGTGAACTTATTTTGACATAAGTTCATAGCTAGAACATGTGTGAAGAGCTCGAACCTATGCCTATTGTCATGTACTTCTATTTGTAGGGATCTTAATATGGCTAACAATAAACGTTCAAAGGATGCTAACGATGAGCAACCGAAGAAGAAGAGTAAACAAAATATCAAAAATACAAAGATTGTATCAAAGGAACTTAGTAGTCGCAAAGTTGCTCAAGAGCATTGCCGGATTGTTCAAAGGCGTTTGGATAACCATATTAAGACACCAATGAGTTTTGATCGTCATGGTGTAGCTATATCGGATGAGAGGGCGTTGTGGTCAAGTTGGTGTGGTTGCAAAGGTAGAACAAGAGTGGACATAAAAGTAATTTCTTGGAAGGAAGTCGAGCAAGATAAAAGGGACAACTTATATGAAGAGTGTAAGGTACATCTTTACCAATACCTTTATTTCATTATCAATTTGTACTATGTTTTTTTATTGCACCATTTTTTAACGCAATCAATGGTATTGATACAAGGAACCCTTTGAGATTGATGCATCGGATGAGGAAGCCGTGAAAAAAATTGCTTTGAACATAGTGTCCAAGGCTAGCCGAGACTTCAAGTATAGATTGGCCAAGGACTACATATACGAGGGAGGGAAAAGAGTTGGTCAACATCCTCAAGTCAAATACAATGGTATTCTCGAATCAAGTTGGGAAACTTTCAAGCAAAGGACTCTTGATCATGAAGCGGATGTTAGTCTATAACTTTTGTTATGTATGCCTTCATTTCATTTTTAACTTATACTAACACAATCATGTTTATTGTAGGGTACCCGATATGTGAAAATCAAAAGTGCAAAGGCAAATAAACTCTATCATACTATGAGTAGGTCGGGGTATATAGGGGTGGGAAAGAAGATATCTAAAGAGAGATGCGAAGTAGACACAACAAAATTGGTTGAGGGGGGGATGACCCTAGAAGAGGCCCTCGAGAAGGTGGTACCATTGAAACATGATGACATTCCACGCCATGAATTGTTTGTTAGAGGAAGGATGAAGGACGGTGGAAATTACTCAACGACCGAAGTTGAACAAGTTGCAAAAAAAGTGGTAATCATGGTTTATTTTGTTCATTCACTTTATTAGTATTTAATACATGTGTTGTGATTATATCCAAATAATGAATAATCTCTCTATAGGATGAAATAGTGGTTCAAGAAAAAGAAGGTCTATTTGCACCCGTAGGTAAGTTTGATATATTGGCTAAAGCAATTGGTAAAGATCATCCCGGAAGGGCAAGGGGGGTAGGCCGCCACTTGAGTCAACGAGATGCTTTTGGCATTAAGCGAAGTAACGGAAAATCCAAGCCATCGGAACTATATATAGCCAAGAAGACGATACTCTTGCAAAACGAATCAATGGAGAAGCAAAGAATTGAGATTGAGGATATGCGAAACGAGCTACGAGGCATGGCTCAACAAATTGGTTACGTCCATCCACCCAAAGAGTGTGTCGTTGTTGGTGAGCGACGTCCATCGTCAAGGGGATCACATCATTCTCTAATAAACGAAGAACGTGAGGTATTCAATGGAAATGTGGACTTTGAGCCAAAGCAACGGTACGTTGAAAAAACCAAAGAAATCACTTCCAAGCCAACCCCCATTAAGGTAATCCCTACACTCACAATGTCAATTTATTTTAATATTACGTGAGTATTGACTTTCAAATTTAAATTTCATTAGATTTTGACATACAAGCTCTTCATTGATGTTGGTGATAACGAACCCCCAAAACATGTTGCTAATGGAACTTTTGATGAGGGAATGCGCACACACCATTTACAACCCATTCCCGTAGGATTTGGTAAAGTTGGGATAGGTAGGGCGATAGACAAAATGGCACTTTTACCAATGCCCGAAGGGGACATCGTTAGGGTAGGGCAAGCGGTGAGCCGGTTTGTTATTTGGCCACGTTGGTTGATAGTTGATGGAAATTGTAATGATATACCCGTTAGGAAAAAACCTTCCGAGTTGAAGAAACCAACAATAGCTAAAAAATACCCAACCTCTTTTGACGCAAAGCAAACACTTGAATTGTTGAGGTCACTCCCTATGTTCGTTAGAACATTACATGAGTACTTAGATCACAAAGACATAAATATGATATGTCAATTTTCGGGTAACGAGCAAGTGTTCGGAGTGAGGAGGGACTTGAAAGTTCCTTTGCAAGATTTCAAAGATTTTTGGCATATGTTGGATTTGGACTCCACTATGCTATCACTACATCAAACGTAAGTTTCCTCATATTAAATTTACATTATATTATTTTAACCTTTACATCTCGTACTAATTGTTTACAATTACACTACTAGCTATATGCATCACAAGTCTTTACAAAAGGCAAAACATTGGATAGGTTTCCTATGTCCCCATTCCATCACTTTATTTGAAGGCAGGGCACCAACAAGCCAACGTGCTTATCTTACCAATTTACTTCGTATGGAAAACAAGAAGATATTCATAGGCCCCTACCTAGAAGGGTAATCATCTTTCTATATATGTTTTTTGAAAACATATGTTATTGTCTCATTTAATATCCTGTTGCCAATTTTGTACTAGTGGCCATTGGCGTTTTGTTGCTATGGTACCCGAGCAAAAGCGAGTCTATTGGATTGATTCTCTAAACCTTCCACCAACCAAAGCCTTCGCCGATCTTGTCGAGGTGGTTATGCATGAGGTTAATGATAATACCCTTCAATCTTTTGAACTCATACAAATAACGGTAAGCAATTTCATTTGTGTTGCTTTTAATGTTTTAGAAATAATTACATTGTCTAACTACCGTTCTTGGATTTTCAACTCAACAAAGTACAAGAGACAACGATCTACTTGGGAATGCGGCTACTACACATTCATATTTACCGACAAGTGTGTTGATTCTCTAACGTTGGACAATCTTGATCTCCGTCAAGTAGGCTCATTTTCTTCATCATCAAGTTTTTTCATCTCTCATTACACTTTGGAATATAACTTGACATCGATTTTTTTATTTCCTTGTTATATCACAAAAAAGTAGATTTTTGAAGATGACCAAACTCCCTTCACTATGGCCGAATTGAATGATGCAAGAAATAAGTTCGCACGCCACCTTTTATTGGTTCGTGGCCGGGTTATATCATCCCCGTTTCTCCTAGCATAGATTTAGGTAAAATGATAATTTAGTTGTGTTGTTCTGCTATCGTAGACTAGTTTAATGTTAAATGTGGTTTGGATTTTAGCTATTACTTTAGCTTTTGGTTGTCTGGGCAGATGCAACTTTCGAATGAGCAATATTAGAATTACCCTTTTCGAATTCGCAAATATTTGAATTACAGATTTCGATATCGCCTATGCATATGACAGACAACGTTTTCGATATCGTCGTCATATTCGGCCATTGCAGCAGGGCTTGAGCCGAATTTTACTTTCGGTATCGCATACATTGTTCGTTCCCTATCTAACCCTAACGATATCGCACACAAATCATAACCGAAATAGTATTCGATAGCGCAAATGTTACATAACTGATACGATATCGTAATGTGTCTCTGGTATTGTGACAGGGCTTCAGCCGAATTCGCTTGCGATATCAGCCGCTCGTCGTTCGGATTTAAATCAATTCGATTACGTTAGAGTAAAACTCATGTTGCGATATCGAAAGTGTGTAGTGAAGTCCTTGCATATTCAAAGCATATTACGATATCGCAGAGCTACAAACATATATTCGATATCGACAAAGGTTTATTGAGTTTTGGTGCATATAGTACATTAAGCGATATCGAAGTATGGTTTATGGAGTTTCGAATACGAAAAGTCATGTTCTTAGATTTCAAGTTTCAATTACAGTTTCGATATCGAATATATATTTAAGATAAACCCGATATCGAAATTCCAGTAGTTCATTTTAGGCAGTCGAACTCGAATGTATACTAAACTGAGATCCCAATACCATCGATATCGTACGCATATGTCTAAACATCCCGATGGCTGTGCTACTTGCGATATCGAAAGTATTGGACCGAACGTTGTTTTCGAGTTCGAAAGTACATAAAAAACCACGGCGGTTCAGGGAACCGCCTTAAATGATTTCCGTTTTACGGCACAGCCACAGAAGGCGGTTCCATTGTGCCTTCTCTGGTACGTTGGAACCGCCTTTAAACCTCTCTCCCTCCACTAGTGTTTTGATTTGCCCTTACCATAAGAGGACCTTACAGGAGACGCTCTCAATTATAAAATGGATCTAATAGTTTTGGTCATCTACCAGAGCTACTACATTTTGTAGTTCTTGCATTGATTAACATTAATTTTAGCAATATTTTTAATTTAATTTTCTACCTTTTATTTTAAACAATACATTGTTTTGGACTTATGATGTTTTGTATTGAAGATGAGAGGAGAGAGAGTGGAGTTTGAGTTTGAGTTTTAAAAAGGAAATAATGCCATAATGAATGTGATTAGAATTAAATTTTCAATCCTCCAAATTTTGTTTCTCTCTACACATATGGAGGATTCTCTTACTATCTCAAATCCCCATTTTGTAATACCATAAATAGTATTTCTTGGAGGTTAAAAATGAGGTAAAATTTTCAATTTCTTCCAAAATACAAAATGTATTATCTTTTGAACTTGCTCTAATAGATCCACGTATCGACTTTCGCCGCTTTTTGTACACGTCTCATTTCTAGATCCACGCTTTCTTTTATCTTTTTGACCATATACCAACGTTTTCACAACTAATTGCGTTTCATTTTTACAAATTTTCAATTGAAACCGTTTTCAATTAATTTCACTAAATGGACAAAAAACGTTGGAAAAATTGTCCGTTTTCAATTAATTTCACTGAATGGAAAGTTTTCAATTAATTAATTTGTTCTTCCACTACATCTCCGCCCGGCGCCGACGTGTTTTCTCCTTCTTCTTACTAAAACATTACCCTTTTTAAATTGTCTGTTTATGGCAATGTATAATGTTAGAAAAATTGTTGTTGTTTGATTCCTATTACAATGAATGATGGAGCAAAATACTCGGTTCGGGTCTGTGTGGTTCTGATTCTGCCCCCCCTATAGTTAAGTTGTTTTAGAAATTAAACCCTTGAGACATATGTCTCCCGTCCCTACATCCTCCTAAGACACCTCTCCATCCCCCCTGGGTTTGCACCGCTCTCGCTCTACCCCTTTAAGGTTTTTGTCGGTGATTTTGCTAGCCATGTGCCCCAGAATGCTCCCCAAGGTGGATACGCTAGTAGGGTATATAGGGTTCCTAGGAGGAAGAATGCACAAGTTGGAGGAAGATAGGATGACACTTTTGACTTCACCAATGACGGAGAAGGAGGGAATGGATCACAGAAGATGGCAAGAGAAGCCGCACCCGTTTCAGAGGTTAATGTTGATGGAGAGGCTTGTAAGATTTTGGAAATGTTCGATATCGTGGGTCAAAAATCTAATAGGGACAAGGACACTGTTCGACGGGTTCTGTTGATCTATAACTTGCTCATGCGAAAGCTCGCCCAAATTGCTCTAGGAAGGTGGGATCAAAAGGCATCCAAAACCATGTTGAATAGGATTCACACCAATGACTTGAAAAAGGATTGGGCGTGTGCCTAGAGTTTGTGTCGGTGACATCTTCTTCTTCACGATGGAGATGGGCATGGTAGGGTTTCACGTTCAATTTATGGTAGGAATCAACTATTTGAGCACCAAGCTTACGAGGGGTGAAGAACCTCTCGCAGTCAGCATCGTGTCATCTGAGGAACATGATGTTGATGATGGTGAGGATGGAGATGTGCTCATCTACACTGGCCAAGGTGGAGGTTGGGTGTTTGCCCAAATTGTCATTGTAAATTAATATCCGCCATGTCCCGACCCGGAATCCACAATTGGGATACCACCCCGTACGGATACGGGTCTTCAGACATTTGTTATACATATTGGAGTGGACGGGCTAGATATTTAGGACCACATGAATTGGTCCCGTGCCACATTATTTCGAGTGCCATCTTCGTCAACACGACAGATCAGCTCGAGGTAAGTCTTATATGACAGATACATTCATTCATAGTATATTTCATAAGCTAACTTGTTCATAATATAAGTAGAAAAAATAAGGCTCAGTTCTATACTGAAGCGTATTGAAAAATATAGTTAGCATGACTGAATTAACCTTAGTTTCATAGAATTTTATCACTGATCTATAGATTTCAAGAAACATGCCTAAGTTTTAACATGCCTAAGTTTTGTACTTTCCCATTACACAATTATACTTAAGAACTTGTAATATATTTACGAGAAAAAAAAGATTATTAATCCACTCATTTCTCACTCCTTTCCTTTCAACAAGAAATGATCTCGTACTTTCCTTTCACGAGATCGCCAAGATTAATATCCTTTCATTGGATATTTGATCAAGACACGTGAAATAATGTGTACTATTATAATATGTAATGTAATGATTATCAACTGTTGTGAATTGTGATGGTTGATTTTGAAGTGGTTAATGTATTGTTATTTATGTTTGGATTCAATATTTTGAACAACAATGAATTACTTATTTAGCATTGGCTCATGGAAGAATTAATTACTCTATTTTGAACTGCACTACTTAATTTTCCCGGTTTCGGTATCGTTCTGATATTTTATTGGCTATTTTATACATTAAAATTGGAAAAATTCAAGTCAAAATTATCAAGATAAACAAGTGATTTTTGGCATCATTTTTTAAAAATGAGAATGTCTCATGTGAGACCGATACGTCTCAATCAAAATTATGGATAAAATATCTTCTTAGGCATATATTATTGGTGATCTTTAATTTTACTTTCATGTTTGATCTTGTATTAAACATATTTATATTCTTGTACTAATTGACACATGAATCATTAGAGAATTTATTTTTTAAACATGCATGAGAAATATGCACGTACAATATTCGTAGACATTGATTGAATACGATAATCTTTTCAATTGTTCACCATGAATCAATTTTTATATGCTCACTCTACACTACGCTACTAACTAGCTATTCAATAAAGGTGGCAACTTTAGTCAACAAAAACCATCTATATATAGCTTTTGAAATGCTAAAATTGAAAATTTGCAAACCAACAGACAAAAAAACACGACAAATCGACTTTCGCCTCTTTTTGTACACATCTTATTTCTAGATCCACGCTTTCTTTTATCTTTTTGACCATTTAGCAACGTTTTCACAACTAATTGCGATTCTTTTACCAATTTTCAATTAAAACCGTTTTCTATTGATTTAATATTTAATATATATGTAAAAAATAAATTACAAAAGTGAGAAAAACCAACACAAAAGTGAGAGAATCCGTAATAATATACTAATTAATATGTAAAAAATTATGCATATAAGTGAGAAAATTATTATTTGTCTCAAGTATCAATTGAGTCTGATCTCACCGTTATCTTCTTTTATTTTTAATAGTGATATTTACTTGGTTTTTGTTTAGATTATCTTCATTCCCGACCAAAAATTTATTATTTTTCTGCCACGATCGTCATAGATTATATGATTGAATCTCCAGTATGGTGATTGTAGTTTCTCCCAGATTATATTATAATATAACAATAATATGTACGATTATATATTTATATACATTCTAGACGTGTAAAGGATGCCCTAAAAGATGCCATACGGGCAAATTAAGCAAATGTGTGCGGCAGCTATACGACGTTGACCATATTTTCTTTCTTAAAGCAACAAATTAAATAGACCAATAAATATTTACTTCAAAAAACAAAATATAAAAAATAGACCAATAAATATTTATACTAGTTAATTACAAATGTGAACAAAAGTCTTCATGGCACTATATATAGCAACATTTCTCATTTCCAGCGTTCTCCAAAAAACCATTTCACAATAATGTCGAGCGTCAAAACTCTAGCTCAGTCCCAAGACTTCAAGTCTCTCCCTTCCGACTACACACACTTCAAGAACCAGGAAAAATCCTCCCAGTCTGGCCCTGACGTCACCATTCCGGTCATCGACTTTTCGCTCCTATCCTCCACCGATCCCGACCGCCGTTCCCAGGCGGTTCACGACCTCGGCAAGGCCTGCGAGGAATGGGGCTTCTTCATGGTACGAACAAACTCTTTTTCTGTGACTCGAAGTTAAAACTACTGTTAATTTGTTTTGCAATATGTTCAGGTTGTTAACCATGAGATCCCGGAGACGCTGACGAACACACTGTGTGGAGCGTGCGATGAGTTTTTCGATCTGTCCGAGGAGGAGAAGCAGCAGTTTGAGACCAAGAATCCCAGGTTTCCGATGATGGTCCGGTCCACCGTCGGCGCCAATCCGGCCAACGAGAAGATGCTGTTTTGGAGGGATTACATGAGGTTTTTCGTGCACCCAGAGTTTTCCTGTCCTACTAAACCTGAACAGCTCAGGTCAGTTCAAACAATAATCACATTTTAATAATATTTAGAACAAACATTAATATATCAAATTATATACTAATTTATATTATAAATTTTCAGTGACCTTGTGTCGGAGTACGCTGAAAGGACAAGACTTTTGGTGAAGAAATTAATAGGAGGAATTTCAGAGAGCTTGGGTCTAGAAGAAGATTACATAGAGAAAGCTATGGAGATGGAGTCCACGACACAGATCTTCGCCGTAAACTACTACCCGCCGTGCCCGGAGCCGGAATCCGCAATCGGAATACCGCCTCATACCGACCACGGCCTGCTCACCTTTCTGATGCAAAACGGAGTCGGCGGGCTCGAGATCCAGCACGACGGAAAGTGGTTTCATCTCGACGCCATTCCGGGCTCCATTTTCGTCAACACCGGCGACCAACTCGAGGTAAAAAATGAAGTTACAATATTACACTAACCACTAATTTACCTTTTCTAGTTGTTAATTAAGTCAATAATGATGTATTTCAGATTCTAAGTAATGGGAAGTACAAAAGCGTGTGGCACAGGGCGGTTGTGAATAACAGCAAGAAGAGAATTTCGATGGTGGTGGCCAATGGCCCGTCGCCGGATACGGTGGTTGCACCGGCGGCGCCGCTTCTAGGCGACGGTTCTCCGGCCAAGTATGCTCCGATGAGCTACATGGAATACATTGAGGTTCAAAGGTCTACCAGGCCTCCTCAGAAGCCAATCTTGGACAGACTGAAGTTGTACTAATAGTATATATGATCAATTAATGATCTATATATATAATGAATTATACAATAATATGAGAATAATAAAGTTGGGAAAATTAAAGTTTGTTATGGGATAGCACATGAAAGGTCTATTGTGATGCTACGTGCGTACACGGATCATCACTACGAAAAAGAGAAAATATGTTGATGCACTAGCAGCATCCTTTATAAAAAAGTATTGCATTTTGATTTGGACTAGTAGATTTTTTTTTTTCGAGTTATTGAATTTATTTCGGAAACAAGTTATATCATGTGTGGCATAAAAAGGCTAAGATATGTTAATGATTATGGTTAGATTACTAGGATTATTAAAAGCACAAAAACAATCAAAACATAAGATTAGGGGTGTAAGTGAGTCAAGTGGAGTTCATCCACTCTGACATTTTTCGTACATTATCCCATTGAAGCCTTCTTCGGCCCTGTTTACCAGAGCTTATCTTTAGATCAGTTTAGTTCAGTTCAGTTCAGTGAAAATGCAATTTGATGAAATTTATGTTAATTCAGTCATGCTGATTCCATTTTTCAATACATCAATTTTTACTTCAGTTCAGTTCAATTCAGTTCAGTTCAATTCAATTCAGTTCAGTTCAGTACATCAAGAAATAAGCTCTAGTAAACAGGGTCTTCATCAAACATGGAAAAAAATTAGTACCTTCATAATTTGTGGAGTAATGGAATTAGAGCATCTCCAATGCAAAGACCCTCATTCATATTTATAGGAGTCACTTGGTGAATTATTATTGGACTTCTCTATAACATAGACAATGAAACTATAAAGAGGAAATTTTGCTCTCCAATTTGCACAAATAAAAAATTAATCTTCATTATGACGTGTCAATATTATATTTATTAAAATATTACTTAATGAATTGAAATTAATGCATTAAATGTTATATAAATGGTAAATGTCATAATATTGAAAGCCTCAATATGAGCATCTATTTTGAGAGGGTCTAATTGAGGGTGTCAAGTAATTAATAAGCCACGTAAGATTGAAAGCTACAATTGACCCTTACTTTGGAGTTGATAATTTGAGTTGAGAGTCTATTATAATGATGTAGCATGTGAATTTTTTAAATTGAGACTTGAAAAAAATAGGTGAGAGGGTCATGAGCTGATATTGAGTTGATATTTTAATTGAGAGTATCTCCAATAGTGAGAGGGCCATGTGTAAAAATAAGTTCTAATTGTCAAAATTGTATTGGGCGTCAATGTGATGTAAAATTGAAAACTTATATTTTGAAGTTTAGTTCTCCAATGCAACCATCAATTGTCACAAAAATATTATTTAATTAAATATTACATTTAATTTTCAAATTCAAATATGGAATGATTAATTGATTAAATTAGTAAAAAAAAATCTAAATATGTTAAGTTGGCAAAGTGATGCCTTCAAAATGTCATGTGACACATAACATTGACCCCTTAATTGATGCTTGGATTGGAGAAGATTTTTAGAATTTTAGAGTATCAATCTTACGTGACCATCAATATTTTTGATTGAGAGTCTTGCATTGGAGATGCTCTTAGATGCAAATTCCTGTTAACAAAAATTAATTTTTTTTAAAAAAATTAAGTCTTCTTAATTACTTTATCCAGTGTTTTGGTGCAAACAGACTGGGTCCCTAGGATGCTTGTCTATGTTTGTTAATTTATAAGAGCTTTTTATTAAAATTAACTTTTAATTACTTTATCCAGTTTGTTGTGCAAACAGATTAGGATGCAAACAGTTATTCTAAATTTTCAATTATATATTTTCGATGGATACTTGAAAGATAAAGTGTTCTTAATTAGTTGAAATCTTGCTCTTCAGCTCTTGATTGAAAGCTACAAAGCCTACATTAATGAGCCCTTGATTTGAACTGTCCTTGTGATCTGTGTTATTTTTATTTAGAAATATTCATACGTGGACCGGAAAAAAAATAGTAAATCCAATCCAATTAGTGATTAATTATTCCCACCATTCTACAAAGAATAACTGTCTATCCATTTGGTCAAATTTTAGAAATTATGTTTGAGTGGAACAATTAGGAGTAGTAGCATTCATTTTTAGAAATTTAATACAAAACTAACATATTTAACTGAAATTATTAATATTGATTCAGAAATTATTATGAATAATAGGCATTTATTTGAGGGATATAATAAGATTTTTAATACCACAACCTTTGAATATTACAGATTGAGACACATGTATAATTTATAGTTAAGTTTTAATTTAATTGTTTTCGATTCCATTCCTTTTTCATTTGATTTATATTAAACTGATTTGAATTACACTAAACTAAATGAAATGAAACTGAATTAAAAATAAGTATAGTAAAAAAACAAAAACAAAGTTAAATTAAACTTAGATAAAACGAATCAAACTAAATAAATAGAATGAAAATGAATTAACAAAGTAAACAATAAGAATAAGTTCGTTAGACATTTACATATATTTTTATTACTCTATATCAATTTATAATATCTTTATTATTACAATACATTTGAGCAGTTAACTACAAAATTCATTAATTATTTTCTGTTTGTGTAACAATGGTCGGTTAACCCCCACAATTAGATTGATTGAAGAAGCCAATATCAAACGTAATAAATCAATATTTCTATAAAATAAAGCTCCATCTCTATTATAAATATCTCCACCCTTTTTCACGTTCTCTCACACCATACAAAATTCACTCTCATTTCCAAGCACTCCGATAACAATGTCAGGCGTCGATGAAGCAACCTTTCCGGCCGGCTCTGAAGTCACCGCTCCGGCCATTGACGTTTCCCAGTCCAAAACAGCAACGTCAGACGCCGCCGATAAAGCACCCTCTCCGGCGAGCCCTGAAATCACAGCTCCAGTCGTCAATGAAGCACCCTCTCCGGCGGGATCTGACGTCACTGCTCCGGTCATCACTGAAGCATCCTCTCCGGCTGCTGGCTCTGACGTCACTGCTCCTGATGTCGTTGAAGCATCCCTCCCGACAGGTTCTGATGTCACTGCGCCGGTCGTCACTGAAGCATCCCTTCCGGCCGCAGAGCCTGACGTCACCATTCCGGTGATCGACGCTGCCCTCCTCTCCTCAACCGATCCAGATGCCCGTGCCATGGCGGTTCGCGACCTCGGCAAGGCCTGCGAGGAATGGGGTTTCTTCATGGTACGTAAACAAACCTTTAAATATTAATGACTCAGAAACATTTGTTTGTTCAGTTTATTAACTGATTCATTTGCAGTTGATTGATGGGGATGGAACAAGATTCCCCACCTAGAAGTTTGCTAAACAAAGATTAAGCACAACTACACAGCGGAAATAAGATTTCTCACAAGGAAAAAGTTCAGCTGGAGATGCTCGGCTCGAGCATATAGGGCTGAAACTTGAGGAGTTTTTCAGATGAAAACGCTCGGCTAGAGCATTTGGGGCTGAAATTTCAAGTTCTTCAGAAACATCCCCAAAACACACCAAACAGCAAGTTTATCAAGGAAATTAACACACAAGACAAGACACGCGATTTTTACGTGGAAAACCCCTTCGTTGTGAAGGATAAAAACCACGGGACGATTAGGAGTCCAACCCAATAACTTTCATTATGATCAAAGGGAGGTTACAACAAACCCTAATCCCAAGTCTCTAATGGCTATCCAAGCTAATAACCATAGACAATCATAAGAACATCAACAACAAGAGAGAAATCGAGAAAGTCACCAATAATCGCAGATCAAAGCCGAGATGCCACAACTCCCAATCCGGAGAACCACTCGACAAACCACCTGTCCAACACACGGCCTCAAACGTCCCCTGAAAGCTGAAGAAAAAACCCAGCAGAATCGGAACAAAGACGACCCTTCAAATGGACAAGAAATCACAGCTGCGCAAGACCCCTTTTCTCCTTTCTCCTCTTCTCTGTTTTCAGATCTAATTCTGAAAACCTTATCCTTTTCTCCTCACGTTTTTGCCACATATATATAAGCCTTGAGTCAACTCTCAAAGTCTCCATAGGCTTCTTCAAAATGGGCCAAACTAAATTATGTTTCTCCACATAGGAAGGGACATAAAGCCCAACAATTCTCCCCCTCACGACTATGTGGAGGGGCTTGCCACACCTGCAAGCGAACGACAAGTCTCAAACTTGTCCCTTGGCAACGCTTTAGTCATCATATCAGAACCATTGACATCGGTATGAATCTTTTCAAGCTCAATAAGCTTGGCATCAAGAACATCACGAATCCAGAAATACCTCACATCAATGTGTTTAGACTTAGCATGAAATGTGGAATTCTTAGCAAGATGAATTGCACTCTGGCTATCACAGTGTAACACATACCTCTCCTGTGAAAAACCAAGCTCACGAACAAATCGCTTCATCCAAAGCAATTCCTTACATGCCTCCGTCACAGCGATGAACTCCGCCTCAGTAGTAGACAATGCTACACATTTCTGCAGCCTAGATTGCCAAGAAACTGCTCCACCTGCAAAAGTGATCATATAACCCGAAGTAGACTTCCTGGAGTCAATGTCACCTGCCATGTCTGAATCTGAGTAACCAACAAGAACAGCCTTATCACCTCCAAAACAAAGCTTCATATCCGCAGTTCCTTTCAAATATCTCATAATCCACTTGACAGCATTCCAATGCTCCCTTCCAGGATTAGAGAGAAATCTACTAACCAAACCAACTGCATGAGCTATGTCAGGTCTCGTGCAAACCATTGCATACATCAAACTACCCACGGCTGAAGCGTAAGGGACATTCTTCATACTTTCCTTACCTTCAAAAGTAGTCGGACACTGTTCTTTACTCAACTTAAAATGCAAAGCAAGAGGAGTACTCACTGATTTAGCTTTCTCCATATGAAATCTCTGAAGCACTTTCTGAACATACGCTTCCTGAGACAACCACAACTTCCGAGCCTTGCGATCCCGCACAATCTTCATGCCTAAAATATGTTTTGCTGGACCAAGCTCTTTCATAGAGAAAGTCTTACTCAACTGTTGCTTCAAACAAGCAATTCTGCTCACATTTTGCCCCACAATAAGCATGTCATCGACATAAAGAAGCAAAATGATAAAATCATCAGCAGAAAATCTTTTCAGAAAAACACAATGATCGCAAGAAGTCTTCTTGAAGCCCTGCTCCCCCATAAAGGAGTCAAACTTGCGATACCACTGCCTTGGAGCTTGTTTTAGGCCGTACAAGCTCTTCTTCAATTTGCACACATAACTCTCTTTGCCCTTGACTTTGAAGCCCTCAGGTTGTTCCATGTAGATGTCTTCATCAAGGTCACCATGAAGAAACGCAGTCTTCACATCCAGCTGCTCAATCTCCAAATCCAAGCTAGCAGCAAGACCCAAAACAACTCTAATAGACGACATCTTAACAACCGGTGCAAAAATCTCTTCAAAGTCCACTCCTTTCTTCTGATTGCAGCCCTTCACGACAAGCCTCGCCTTGTATCGTGGTTTCAAAGCATTCTCATCCTGCTTCTGCTTATAAACCCACCGATTCCTCAAAGCTCTCTTACCCTTCGGTAGCTTCACGAGATCGAAAGTGTGATTATCATGCAATGATTTCATCTCATCTCTCATTGCATCCATCCAACACTGCTTGTCATGACTATCCATGGCTTCAACATAGGACTCAGGTTCTCCCCCGTCACTAAGGAGAACATAATCAGAAGAAGAATACCTCGTAGAAGGTTGATGGCCTCTTGCAGACCGTCTCACAGGAACATGCTCAACTTCAGGAGTGCCTTGAGAATCAACCTCATCATCATGGTCATCTACCTCAGGAACACTGGCTTCACCGCCATTATCTTGCACCTCCTGGGCTGGTTCAGGTGCAGAATCCAAAGGAGGTAGATCCAAATCAACCAAATCATGGCCACTGGAAGATGCAGTCTCACGAACCTTATGAATATCTTCAATATTCTGGTCCTCAACAAACACTACATCCCTGCTACGGACCAACTTCTTCCCTACAGGATCATACAACCTGTAGCCAAACTGATCTTGACCATAGCCTACAAAAACACACTGACGGGTCTTAGGATCCAATTTCGACCTTTCATCACTCGGAACATGCACAAACGCCTTACACCCGAAAACACGCAAGTGATCGTAAGAAACCTCCTTTCCAAACCAAACCTTGTCTGGAACCTCACCATCCAGTGAAACACAAGGAGATAGATTAATCACATGGGCAGCTGTAAACAAAGCTTCACCCCAAAAGTGTCTTGGTAACTTAGCTTCAGAAAGCATGCACCTCATTCTCTCTAACAAGGTCCTGTTCATCCTCTCCGCCACACCATTCAACTGGGGAGTCTTCGCCGGTGTTCTCTGATGTCTAATACCCAATGACTTACAGTAGCCATCCAATGGTCCAATGTACTCACCACCATTGTCAGAACGTAGGCACTTTAGCTTTCGACCTGTCTGTCGCTCAACCAAAGCATGGAACTCCTTGAACACATCAAGTACCTGGTCTTTGGTTTTCAAAGCATACACCCACAACTTTCTTGAACAATCATCAATAAAAGTTACGAAATAAAGTGCACCACTAAAAGATCTAACTTTCAAAGGACCACAAACATCAGAATGAACAAGGTCAAGCAAACCTGATTTCCTCGAAGGAGGGTGCTTCTTGAAAGAGACTCTGTTCTGCTTCCCTGCAAAACAATGCTCACACTTCTCCAATTTCACATTCTGCAAATCAGGCAGTGCATTCTTCTTGACCAAACAACTCATCCCCTTCTCACTCATATGGCCAAGTCTTCTATGCCATAGCTTACATGGATCAACATCTGCTACATTCACACTATCAGTGGTGGAACACGTGGCTTGCGTCAAATAAAGACGTGTAAGCTTCTTCCCTCGAGCTATCAACAAACTCCCTTTCGTTAGTTTCCACTGACTATCACGAAAGGTGCTCCAAAAGCCTTCATCATCAAGTTGACCAACGGAGATAAGATTGAACCGAATGTCTGGGACATGTCGAACATTCTTGAGCACCAACTTTGCTCCAAGATTTGTCACCAAACAAATATCTCCAACGCCAACAATTTTGGACAGTCCATCATTACCCATCTTCAACACACCATAATCTCCTGGTGTATAAGAGGTAAAGAACTCCTTCCTTGAAGACACATGAGTTGAGGCTCCACTGTCAACTACCCAACTTGACTCGGAGATAGCCAAGTTCACATAGCTCTCATCCAAAACAACTACAAGATCACCAGCAGTTGCAATAGCTGCTTGATCATCGCCGTCTGGTTCTTTCTGGTCATGCCTCCTCTCTTGCTTACCATTGCCACCTTTATTCTCCCTTTTCCACTTGTAGCAGAACTTCTGAATATGACCCATCTTGCCACAATGATGGCACTTCAGATTTTTATATCTTCCACGGGACTTGCTTCTACTCTTCTCCTTACTACCACTGGGACCTCTACTTTTACTCCTTCCCCTGTGCTCTGCAACATACACTTCCTCGGAAGAAGACGACACACCATGAGACTTCTTTCTCATCTCCTCATTCAGAATACCGGCCTTAGCAAAATCTAAGGTAACCTTACCCTCGGGTGCTGAATTACAAAGTGTCATCCTAAAAGTATCCCATGAATCCGGGAGAGTGCCTAGCAATAAAAGCCCCTGGATTTCATCATCAAACTTTATTCCCATGGCAAACAACTGTTGAATAATGCCATGAAAATCATTCAAGTGGTCAGACATCGCCTTGCTTTCCTTGAACTTCAAACTCATAAGCTGCTTGATCATAAACAACTTGTTGTTTCCAGACTTGCTTGCATAAAGGGACTCAAGCTTCTCCCAAAGTATCTTGGCATTATCTTCGTCGTTGATGTGGTTGAGCACATTATCATCAACCCACTGACGAATAAAACCACACACCTGTTCATGCTTAAACCTCCACTGCTCCTCAGTCTTATCGGCTGGTTTCTCAGTGGAAAACACAGGTAAATGCCAATTCTTAACCAACAACAAGTCTTTCATCTTCCTCTTCCAAATATGATAGTTAGTACCATTCAAACTAACCATCCTAGTAGTATTCACACTAGCATCCATGGAGAAATCAACACAGAACCAAATCCACAATCAGCTAACAAGTTCAAACCAAAACCACGGCTTAAACTACAGCTCTAACTGTGCGCTCTGATACCAGATTGATGGGGATGGAACAAGATTCCCCACCTAGAAGTTTGCTAAACAAAGATTAAGCACAACTACACAGCGGAAATAAGATTTCTCACAAGGAAAAAGTTCAGCTGGAGATGCTCGGCTCGAGCATATAGGGCTGAAACTTGAGGAGTTTTTCAGATGAAAACGCTCGGCTAGAGCATTTGGGGCTGAAATTTCAAGTTCTTCAGAAACATCCCCAAAACACACCAAACAGCAAGTTTATCAAGGAAATTAACACACAAGACAAGACACGTGATTTTTACGTGGAAAACCCCTTCGTTGTGAAGGATAAAAACCACGGGACGATTAGGAGTCCAACCCAATAACTTTCATTATGATCAAAGGGAGGTTACAACAAACCCTAATCCCAAGTCTCTAATGGCTATCCAAGCTAATAACCATAGACAATCATAAGAACATCAACAACAAGAGAGAAATCGAGAAAGTCACCAATAATCGCAGATCAAAGCCGAGATGCCACAACTCCCAATCCGGAGAACCACTCGACAAACCACCTGTCCAACACACGGCCTCAAACGTCCCCTGAAAGCTGAAGAAAAAACCCAGCAGAATCGGAACAAAGACGACCCTTCAAATGGACAAGAAATCACAGCTGCGCAAGACCCCTTTTCTCCTTTCTCCTCTTCTCTGTTTTCAGATCTGATTCTGAAAACCTTATCCTTTTCTCCTCACGTTTTTGCCACATATATATAAGCCTTGAGTCAACTCTCAAAGTCTCCATAGGCTTCTTCAAAATGGGCCAAACTAAATTATGTTTCTCCACATAGGAAGGGACATAAAGCCCAACAGAGGTTTTGGGGATTTGGGAAGTTGGTGTAGCGGCGGATAATTATTGTGCAAATCCTCTTACGAATTTTTGCCCTTTTTTTAGGTTTGGCCGTTTGGGCTATTTCATTTCCTATTTCATAAATGAGTGTGGCTATTTGTAGTCCAAGATTGTTATTCAAGTAGACCAAAATGTTGTTAAAAAAACATAATTGCCCCCAAATTTTACCTCATGAAAAACTACTTAGGCTATTTTCAGTGGACATTATTGTCATTTAACAATATTTTTGGATACTTGAGTAAATCTTTGGGCTTCATAACAATTCAGAAAATAAAAGAGCAAGATCGGAGGAATTAGCTGAGTCAGAGTTTGATGAAGAATGGGTTTTGGGTTCGTTAAAGAAACGAGCTCGTAGACATAGTGATTTCAATCATGATGGTGTTTTGGGGTGTTCGACTGCACAGGAAAGGAAGAGTGGTCATTCTAATTGTGGTAGTAAAGGAGATGATAGGGAGGGGATTGCATGGTCAGTCTCTGGCCCTGCTGTATCTGAAAATAGTAAAAGAGCGTCTACTCCTGCAGCTTCATACACTGTTGATGAGATCCTCATGCATGGAGGAAAACGTAAACATCTCATGGTGGAACTGAAAGAAGAGAGTCAGCACACAAGGAAAAAGCACAGAGCACATCCACTGCAGGATTCAGATGGAGGAATAAAAAGTATGGAAGTGGATTATGAAAAACAAAGAGGACATGGAAATAACAGGGTGTTCTCATGGAAAAGGGTGAAAAAGAAAAGAAAGGGGAAGAGTTATGAAGGAAAAGAAGACTGGCAGATAAGCAGGATTAAAAGGAGGCTGAGATGTTCGGAGTACTCTGATTCGATAATGGAATGCAATATGGACCTGGTACATCATCAGGCAGAACAAGGAACAAGACAAGAGAGGGAATATATGTCATCAACATCCCATATTGTTGAAGTGGTAAAACAGGAAAAGATGGGGAAATGGAAGAGGAATTCTTGTCAATCTGACAGAATTATAGTGAGAGGTCAGAAAGGAGGAGAGGCTAATCTGGAAAATAATGGTGGGGAGCTATCTGAAAGATCAAAGGCTGAGCTGACAGATGTCCGAAATGCAAAGGAACTGAATGGAATGTCCCAGACATGTAGCAAAATGGAGGATGGAGAGAGACTTGAGGCTGAAAGGCTGGTACAAATACAACAAAGCATGGAGGCAAGTATACAAGGGGAAGAAATGGACAGACAACATAATTATGTGAAGGTGTTCTCAATGACTGCCCCACATATGGAGGAACCAAGGAGTTTACAGAAGATAAATGACATGACTGTTAATCTGGGTAAATTGGGAGAACCTATCTGGAACATGGAACAAGAGTCTGACAATCAAAATGCAATATGCATTATGTTCTGGCATTTTCACTTTCTACTAAAGGTTGTGTTTGACAAAGTTGGATGGGAAAGAAAGGTACAAAGTCAAAATCCCGGATCAGATGGTAAGGAATGTTGGAAAGAAGTATGGAATCTTAAAGTCTCATGTAGAAGATCTTACTTGAAGCCTACCTTGGAGCTGGTTCTTCTGAAGGAAAGCTGGACTAATGAAAAGGAAAACATGAGAACTGTAGAGCAAAGTCAGGAGGTGACAGTAGCACAGGAGAACCTGTACTCCAGGATTTTCATCTTCATTACACTGGCATTCTATTGGCTTCTCATACTACATATTGTTGCTAAGACAGAGTTCAAGGATGCCTTGGAACAGATAGAAGCAAACATCAATACAAAGAGGAGTAGGCATCGACCAGCTTGTTTTCAAGGATATGAAGACCGCAGAAGAAGGAAAGTTTGGAGTAAAATATGGAATTTCAAGGTCCCGTATAAGTTGTTGAAGAAAGTGAGAGGGTGGATTTTGGCATAGAGTTGGATTAATCACATATGTACCTGGGTGAATGTCAGAAGAAGGAATTTTTGGAGCAAGATTTGGAACTTCAAAGTGCCATATAAACCAAGTATGGACAAACACACAGAGGGTCCAAAACATCCAAGTTGTGATGCAGACTAATTCAGGGCTCACTCTTTGCATCTCTACCTCACAAGCAAATCTGATGGCTTGTTGGGGTTCTATCAAAGCAGCAACCAGGGTATCATCCCACAATGTTGACTTGCTTACGGTTTCATCCGTTAAACGGCCAGTACTCTACTGTCACGAGTCCGTGCCTAAGGAGAATTGGATAATTGAGGGGAACACACAGGGTCTCTCGTCAATTCCATTGTTCCATAATCTAGTAGTTAGAATTACTAAGCTTGTACTATGCATCGTGTGCTTTCGTATTACTGCTTTGTTGGTTTGTAAGGCCGTATGCCTAGGTGATGTAATGCTTTCCTTTTATTAATATAAATTAGTGTTATTTTCAAAAAAAATAAAAAATAAAAGGGAAAGGTTACATTTTTTCACCATGTCTAAAGTATTTAAATTTAAATTTTACTTAGAGCATGTTCTTTTAACTTATCCCATAGAGAGCACCTATCTCCCGCCAACTTGAGAAATAAGAGGTTGAACCCTAACCCGAAACCAACTCGATAATTTAGACCCAAACATGACAATTTGGACCCAATATGACCTGGAATACGTCTCAAACTAAATTATTAACCTTTGACCCGACCCGTTATAAACTCGACACGACCCACATAATCCGATAAGACAAATCTAACACGTTTTAACCATATTTATTATAACCCGACCAAGTATAAAAATTTCAACCCTAATTAATACCTCTAATAGATTATAATTATGGTAATCAAAATCACAGCTCAATTAGATTAATGTAATACTCCATTCTTTTAGGACTTAGGAGTTAGGAGACACGACACGTATGGAAATTTTATATTAGGGGAGAATCCGTCTTTTTTTTTTTTGTTTTTTTTTTTTTTTTAAGATGGAGAATCCGTCTCCTTGTAGGAACTGTACAGATATTTTGACATCCTAACCATAATAATACACACCAGCGGGGCACCGAATTGCTTTCATCTTTCTCAATATCGATAGGTACCATTGATTTCTGCATAGAACCGACGATCGAACATGGCGACAGTTTTGAGCGAATTAGGTATTTCTATTTTCCTTCTATCACTAACCCATCGCTTTTTGTTCAATATTTGTTCCTGATGTATTTTGTTTTCCGCATGTGAAAAATCCAGAATTTTTGAGTTTGGATTCGATGCCCATGGTTGTTTCTCAGCAAGGTAACCCACTAAAACCTATTTCGATTGATGATGAAAACCTTTGTTTGCTTTTCTGGTTACCTGTTTGATTTTTATACCTTTTCTAGCACTGGTGGATTCAGAGCCCATGGAATGTTATGCAGCAACGCTATTGTTAGACAGAGGTTTGCCCTAATTCACAATTTCACTCACTTCAACATATTAAAATTTTGTTTGCATAAGTTCTTACTTTGCTTTTCCTGTTACAGCCACAGAGGATCTCATCAAGATGGGCTTTGATCCAGCAGAGTTAATGCATGAGGCTCTAGGTATTTTAATCGGTGTGCAAAGATTCTCTCATGTTTCGAGCTAATGTTTCTCGTTCTCTTACTTGTAGGGAAATTGTATGGTAACAAGAAACCAGATGTATTAGCCAAGTACAAGGTATCTTCTTTGTTGTAGTTGGTATGTATTAGCTCTTCTACGTTGTCTAAACCATTTTCTTTGTTTAGGCTTTGGTTCATATGATCTCAACGAAGCCTGCATTGTATTTTCATAAGAGCGTGAGGGACTGCCTGGATGAATTGAAAAACCTCCAGGTATACTAACAATCTTTGGCTGTTTATAATCAATTGTATATTGTAACTGGATGATGTATGTGTTGTTTAATCTGTTCCTTATCGATCAGGAGCAACATGACTGTTTCGAGTCTCAGTACTATGACAATATTTATAAGATCGAAGCCAATTATCTGCGTGAGATCGAACCTCTTTGTTCCAAGGTGTAATTCAAAGTCTTCGTTGTGAATACGATATTTGTGGAGAGTTTTTTGTATAACCTGAATTCTTGATACTCATTGTGTTGCAGAGAATGCACTTAGTAAGGACAATTAATCAGTTTTGGCTCTCTGTATTGAGAGATGACTTAAATATGGAGGTATGATCATCACTATGGCTTTAGTCTGTATGTCAATTTATTGAATTGGTGGAGTGTAACTTCTTTACATATATTCTTTCTTGGTATAGATTACAGAATGGGATGAAATGGCCCTTGTATACCTTAAGGATATCAAGTATACTCTACTGAGTAACCCTTGGGGCTCGAAGATTGAGTTTGTATTTGACCCTAATCCTTACTTTGAAAATCTCATCTTGACAAAAGAGATTCGTTACACATGGTCCAGAGGTAATCAGCTGCCTACAGCCATCAAGGGGTAAGTCTATTATTGGTTGCAAATCGTTTCCTCAAGCTGGTTTTATCGCATGTTACTGATGCTGTTCGAATCCCGTAGGACGGATATCAAATGGTATCGTGGTCAAATGATAAAAGAACAAAGCTTCTTCAACTTTTTTTCGGAAATGGAGGATTTTGACTGTAATCAAGTGGTAAGTTTATCCCTTCTGTTTAGTAGCTTCCCCCTAATTTATATGAATGAATTTTTTTATTCCAAGACGAAATATCAAGTTTTATTTTGTATCACAGACTATCGAACTAAAACGTGACCTTCGGTTTAGGTCAGTATTTCCCTAGCTCTCCGCTTTTCCATGCTATTGATTGTTTACTTGTTAATTGCTACTTGACCTTGCATTACGTGATCATGTTTTGCTGATGTTTACAGTGAATATTTTATCAAATGGGTTATCCCTCATGCCCTGTCCATCTTTCTGGTTTGTTCTAATCGTGTGGTGGATGAATTACGCGAGCTTCAGGTATGGTATGGAGTTTAGGCTGTTGTATGTATTATTAACATGTGCTCCTTGTTTATATCAGTTCTTGTATTTTACAGATGCAATTTGACGCTTATAATTTAAAAATGTCCGAAGAGAAGCTAACTGCTGAAGCTATCTACCTGGAGTATGTTGAACCGCTCCACAAAAGGGTAATTATTTCCTTGTTTCTCATTTTGATTTTGACTATGTGTATGAGGTATTATCTTCTAAGATAACTTTGAACCTTCCTATATTTTTTACTTTTTCATGTATATAATACAAGAATCTTATTATTGTTTGTAGAGAGCTGAGCTAGTTGCAGAGTGCATGGTGGCTGAATTATCACCTTCTGGTGAAGAATATCTTGGTTGGTTACATTTATCTATTTATTTTTTCTTGTTTGATTGTAAGCTTGCCTATTTAGCATTTACAATATTCTTACAGATGTCGTTCCTGAGTTTTGGCTGTATGCGATTAAAGGGGAAAAATCTATAAGTTCAAAGGTAAGACCATCTTTCATTTCATCTTTGTAGAAGAACCACTTGAATGAGGAGTTGATTTTTGAACTTTCGGTTGAATAGATTTCATACCGTGATGCCAAGGTGCTTCGATACCTGAAGGATATCAAGTGCTCTAGACTTGTTGGGAATAGTGGCTGGAAGTATGAGTTTTTTTTTAACCCCAATCCTTATTTCGAGAACTCAGTCTTGACAAAAACGTTCGACACTTTGAAATACAAATGGAAAACTGCCGTTGTACAGAGCACAGGGTAAATTGCTGCCAGCTTTTTGTATACCTCTCTTTTTAATGAACACGTACTGATGTTTTTACATTCTTGTAGGACTGTTATTCAATGGCGTCCCAGTGATTTGTTTGCAAAAGATGAGGATCGTGTGAAAGGCTTTTTCAGCTTGTTTAATGGGAGTGAGAAAGATGGCCATAGCGTGAGTTGAATTTTTATTCTTATTTTCGCAATTGCATTTTTCTTATTTTCGCAATTGCATTTTTCCCTTTATGAGAGAATATATGTGTAACCTCCCTGCATGTGTACCGCAGGAAAAAGATCTTGGACTACACTGTTACATATGGTTAGTATTTCACTTTTGTTTTTTCTTTTTCTTTCTCCTGTCCTGGGTTTTGTTATCTTCTCAAGTTGATAATTTACCTTTATTTTGCTGGCAGTTCAATTTTCCGTGGCACGATTGTCCCTCATGCAGCATCTTTTTATTTGGATCAAAAGCATTTTGATTACTCACTGAAGTGTGCATGGGAACAGTGTTTTGTATTAGCAAAGTCGAGGATGCAGAAGCTATGATCCATCTTCTATCTATATGCTATTTGGTGTTTAAACTGGGATTATGTATGTGCTGTGCTTCGTTGACTTTATGTAATTTATACTTGTTGATCTTCATGATCCAAAGTTGCTATGTATTTAGATGTGGTTAAGGTTTTGCATTTCAAGCTTTTGTTATTGCTAGCTTCAGCTGTTGTTGAGACTAACCATTTCCAACTATAATCTCACAGCTTTAGCCTGTCCTTAAAGTTGTTTTTTTATTGTCGATTTTTGTATTCAAGTGTCCCCCCAGTTCAAATTGCAAGGGAGTGAAAACCATAAAAGTTAGATGTTTTAACTACTTGAGCTATATACAATTTAGATTTTCAATACTTAAAATTGAAGGTGTTTTACTCTACTTAATTTTCTGAAGTATGCAATTTGCTACTTAATTTTCAGAAGTATTTAAACAGATAGAATTCTGGGTCAATGCCAGTGGGGTAAAGAAAATAAAGACTGGCACTCCCTAGGATTGGTTAACTTTTAACCTCTACTTTTAACAAAATACTCTTTCACAAAAATCTATGACTACTATAGTTAAAAATATAGGACCCCAGAAATAGAACACATGTATCCAATCCAACGCATAAATTGGACAATCATTATCACAAGAAGGAAATATGCATTAAAAAGACAAGAAATAAGCTAAACAGAGTTGTGATTGTACTCTTTTACGCACAATATGCACAATACTCTTTTACGCATGCCAATCCACATAAAGAGTTGTGATTGTACGACTGCTTTACTTAAAAAATATGAACTCCTGGAACAGAACGGAGGCCGAAAAAAAACACATCAATTTACTAGAGTTACTTCATCTTACACCTATCACAAAAGTGAACTTATCTGATTGAAGGAATAATCTCTATCAGTGACAGTGGTGTCGAGAAAAGAGTCATGTTTGTACGACTGCTTTACTTTAAATAATATGACTCCTGAACAAAACGGAGGCCGGAAAAAAAAATCAATTTACTACTGTTATTTCATCTGATTGAAGAAATCTTCTCTATCAGTAAATCTCATTTACAAAGAATTGGGAGGCATGCACTCTGTAAAGTTAACATATTTCAAGCCAAAATGCATATCCAAAAGGTAAACTGAATATCAAATTTCATCACAAAATCAGCAAACAGGGTGCACACTCAATGAATAAATACTCAAAGACAAACAGGGTCAAAACTTTTCCAATCCAACTAATTCTCAGTAACAAGCTCTCTCCAACTTCATACTTGTACAACCATCTTAAAAGAAAATATAACAATTTTCCTAACAAAAGAAAACACCATTAAAATTTAGCGTCCAGAGTGTGAAAGGCAAGGCAGGAATACATAAAGAAAATCTAAGACTGGCGCTCCCTATTATCAGTTAACTTTGTACCTATACTTTTCAAAAAATACTCTTATATACATTCTGTTCCACAAAAAAAAAAAAAAACCGCATTTCTACAAGTACTGTAGTTACAATTATAGGATCCCTGAAATAAAACGGAGACCAATATAAAACATCATTTTACTACTGTTACTTCATCATACCTATCCTAAATGTGGACTTATCAGATATGTTATATTTGAGTTAACGAGTTCAAACCCTAGCTGTGTTTGTGCATTCTATCCCAATTAGAAAGAAGTTGCAGGCAAGCATGCATGTACTCCACATGGCCAAAATTAACTACAAGAAGAAAAGCATATCCGAGAAAAGGTTAGGGAAATATTGAATCTCATAACTGAAGAAACAAAGGGAATGTAGCCAAAAATTTCCATTTCAATCTGTACAGAGTGCGTAGATGCACACAATCATTAAATATTCTCAATGACAAGCAAACCACACTCATCCACGCCAATAACATCAAATTCCTAACAACAAGCTCTCTCCAACTTTTTATTAGCACAATCACTTTAACAACAAAAGGTACAGTCATAGTCATAAAAAATCAATATTTATATTTCTATGAACTAAAAACTGACCTTTCAGCTCCAAGTGTAGCCTCAACTATGCACAAGCAAAGAAGGATATATGTATAAAAAAAGACAAAATAAGCTAAACAGATAGAATTCTGGGTCAGTGCCAGTGGTGTAAAGAAAATAAAGACTGGCACTCCCTATGATCGGTTTACTTTTAACCTCTACTATTTCACGAAAAACTCTTTCATTTATTCTGCTCCACGAAAAGAGTGACTACTGTAGTTGTAAATAGAGGACTCCTGAAATAGAACACACTTATCTAATCCACTGCATAAAAAGTACAATCATTATCACAAAAGGTCATCATTTACATTATGAACGAAAAATAATATTCTCAGCTCCAAGTGTAGTCTCACTGTAAGGGAGCAAAGAAAGAAACATGCTGAAAAAACATACAAGAAATAGGTTAAAAGGATCTAAACTTTGGGTCAGTGCCAGTGGTGCTGAGAATATCAAGAATGGCAGTCGCCATGTTCAGCGCGTTTTTTACCTCTATTTTTCACATAATACTCTTTTACGTATCTCATTCCACATTAAGAGTCGTGATTGTACGACTGCTTTACTTTGAAAAATATGACTCCTGGGCCAGAACGGAGACCCAAAAAAACATCAACTTACTCCTATTACTTCATCTTAGACCTATCCCAAAAGTGAACTCATTTGATTGAAAAAAAAATCTCTATCAGTATACCTCATTTAGAAAATCGGGAGGCATGCATTCTGTAAAGCTAACATATTTTAAGCCAAAATGCATATCCTAAAGGTTAAATAGTACCAAATTTCAACACAAAACAAGCAAAAACATGGTTTGCTATAGAGTATTCAAGTTCATTTATTCATATTATGACTATTTTCAGTATTCTATTTTTTGTTTGAGTTTTTGTGAATTAGATGGTGTGTCTACATATGGAAAAATCAATCAAGAGCTAAATTAACTAATTGATCAGTTTCACCCACTTAAATTCAAGTTCGAAATTAAGCGAATTTGTCTCATTTAGCTCTAATTTATGCAATCATATATGCATCTAATCATCTAATAATAATCACCATTATAGAATATGTAATTTAATAACAAAACAAAGAACACATTGCATAAAATTGTAAGTTTGAAAATGATTGAAGAATATGAAAAGTTTGGGTCTATATATGTAAAATTAAAATATCTTTTTCATTTAACTTTAGATTCTAAAACTTTTTTCCCTATTCATGCGAAATCCACAACAATAATAACAATATACATCATACACATTAATTCGAGCTTGAAGTGTCTAGGTAACTTCCAATTAATAAAATTTATATCTTGAGTGATGATGCTACTTCTTTTAATTGGAGCTATGGCTAATAGATTAGGTGAAATATTGCTGATATCGCTACTTTTCCAACAGCTCGTTATGAGTACAAGCGAGCTTGAGCTGAGTTTGATTAACCCAAATTTAAACTCAAAATTTGGACGAGTTGCTGATGAACAACTCAAATCATTTACGCTCGGACAAAAGATGCTAACAAACTATGTAATATTTATAACTTAAATAGTGTAAATATATTTAGCAATTTTTCAAGTCCTAGTATGTCGTGTATTCTACACATATTTCTATAGCTATTATTATACACTTTAGAAATTATTATACAAAACTAAATAGTTGTAGTCAAGTACATTATAATTAATAGTGAATTTGGAATAGTAGTTTTTCTAGAATCTGTATTATAAGAGCAAGTCCAACAAATACTTTGAAACGGAGATCCAAATTTCATTATCTTTACGATATATTTAAATATTTCTAAGAGTTGTTCCATTTTACATATCTTACATTTATTATCAACAGTATTAATAATATTTTATTTTATTTTCTACTTTTTTTTTGTACCAAACAATGACCACTTAATCATTTCTCCACTATCTCCGTTTTGGAGACTCATCATATGAAGTAGACGTTGGATCTCAAAAATTAAGTAAAATCTCTATTTTAAACCAAATTCTACACAACGTTATAAAAATTGCCATAAAATGGCTGCAACAAATCATTTTGTATAATTAGTGGTCGGTGTAAACGTAACATTCTATGTTATGATGTCTTCAATCTCGTTCACATGTAAAACTCAAAAACTCAGCTATTACGGTTATAATAATCTTGAATTTACCTTTCATTAACACTTAACCATATCAAAATACATCAAATTCAAAGAATCAGTTTTTAGGTTGCGTTTAATGGTTGGTTAACCGAACATTTACCAAAATATAACCGTGTGTGACGATAAGTGTAATAAATCAGTCGTATGAACCGTAAACCGACCACATTAATTTGACAAAATTCCAAGTATCAAGAATGTTATAAATCTGGTAAGAAATCAATAAAATCAATAACATTAATTTATATTTTTAGCAATAAGATTTATTTCCCCCCTATAAATAGCCTCACCCTTTCGTCTCTCCTACCACACACAATTCCACCTCGCTCTCATTTCCAACTACTCAACAATGTCAGGCAGCGATGAAGCATCCTCTCCGGCAATCCATGAAGTCACTGACGTCACCATCCCGACCAGCACCGAAGTGAGTGACGGCATCATCCCCGGCGCCGTCAATGAAGCGCCCTTGCCGGCAGAAGCTGAAGTCACTATTCCCGACGCCAATGAAGCACCCCGCCCGGAAAGCCCTGATGAAGTCAATTCTCCGGCCGGCGTCGAAGCATCCTTCCCGGAACGCCCTGAACTAGTCTCCGTTCCGATCATCGACGTCGCACTTCTCTCCTCAGCCAATCCAGACGACCGAGCCAAGGCGGTTCGCGCCCTCGGAAAGGCCTGCGAAGATCTTGGTTTCTTTGTGGTACATCCAAAATCACACACACACACACACACACACACATATATATATATATAAAATATAACATAATGTTTTGATTTGATTTGCATGCGCAGCTGGTGAACCATGGCATCCCTGCAGAAACCCTGATCAAGCCGTTGCTTGGTGCCTGTGACGAGTTCTATAGCTTGCCGGACGAGGAGAAATACAAGTATGAGACAACGGACACCAAGTTTCCGGTGACGGTCAGTTTCAACGCCGGCGATAAACCGGAAAACGACAAAACTGCCTACTGGAGGGATTATCTCAGGTTTTTTACCCACCCCGAGTTCCATTGCCCTGACAAGCCCGAACAATTCAGGTCCGTGTTTATAATTTTATTCTTAATTCTTATTATTATAATTATTATTATAACATTGATTTTTATAATAATTAATTTCAGGGGACTGGTGACGGAATACGGCGACAAAATCAGGGCTTTGCTGAGGAATGTGCTGGGAGGGTTATCAGAGAACCTGGGCCTGGAAAAAGACTACATCGAGAAATCCATGAACCTGGATTCCTCCACCCAACTGTTTGTGGTGAACTACTACCCACCGTGCCCCGACCCGAACCCGGAATCCGCCATCGGCATACCGCCTCACACCGACCACGGTCTCCTCACCTTCGTCGTCGAGAACAGCGTCGGCGGGCTCGAGATTCAGCACGACGGCAAATGGCGCCTCATCAAAGGGATCCCGGATCCCGACGCCATTTTCGTCAACACCAGCGACCAGCTTGAGGTATATAGGTTTTATGATTGATCCTCTCATAATTAATCTTATTGATAATTAGGTCAAATAACAAATTTTTTGTTTTTTTTGGGGGAAAGATTTTGAGCAATGGGAAGTACAAGAGCGTGTTGCACAGGGCGGTTGTGAACAACAGCCGTAAGAGGATTTCGCTGGCGTTGCCCAACGGTCCATCGCCAGACACTGTTGTAGCTCCGGCAGCGCCCCTGGTCAGCGAGGAATCTCCGGCGAAGTATGAGCCGATGTTGTACTCGGACTACATTTTGGTGCAGAGGGCTACTAGGCCTGATACTACTGCAGCCTGGCCGTATTATGAGCCTTCTCTTATTACTGCAATGCGCAACAAACTCATTGGGGCAGAGACGGTTAAAGTTGCTGAAATTTGAAGTGTTTAAGGTTTCTTCATGAAATAAATTATTACTCATGCTTCTAGCTCATGAGAGTACTATTTTGAATTAGTTAGTTAAAGTTCGTTTTAAATTTACACCAGTTGGTGAAGAGAAACGTGTAGTTTCGCTCTCGATCGTTTCAAACCTTACTTGTATCATATGTGATGCAATTAGGGGTGTAAATGAACTGAACCGTTCGTGAACAACTCGCGAACAACTCGGACAAAGTTCGTTTTCGAACTCGGTTTGACCAGTTCGAACTCGAACTCGAGCTCGTTCGTTTATATACGAGCTCGAACTCGAGCTGATAAGAGCCAGCTCGATAGGCTCGTCGAGCAGCTCGTATAGAATTTTACATAGAATTTTTATATAAATTAATTAAGTTTTATTCATTAATGCTTTAACGAGCTCGAACAAGCTCGAGTTCGAGTTCGAACTCGATTTTTTATCGAGCTCACGAGTCGAGCTCGAACTTTCTAAAAGTCAGACGAATCGAGCTCGAACTAAAATATCTCAACTCGTACGAGCTCGAACTCGATCACGAACATGCAATACGAACTCGAACTCGAACTCGAACACATGCCTGTTCGAGCTCGACTCGACTCGTTTACAGCCCTAGATGCAATAGTTCAATGTTAAGGGCTATTTGTTTGTTTATTACCAATCTTTTTAATGAAAAGACCATTTTGCCCTTGTCCATAATTGGTTTGTTAGCATTTAACACCTAAACTAACATGGTGACCAAGTTTAAAATAATTTTATATAGTTTAGTGTAATTCTAACTAGAAAAGTTTGATTATCATTCTGGATTTTGGGTGACTCCACAATATGGAAGATTGCAAAGTACGAATCGACACTAATGTTGTGCCGAATAATCAGTGCTCTGCCAATGGGTTGTTCATGAGATCCGAGGGATGTATCAGAGTGGTCGAGGCTCGCTGGATGCCGAAGATGTTCGTCGAAACCTGCAAAACAGAGCCTCGGAGCTACCCGAGGGTAGCAGCTCCGGTGTGATGATGAGATTGTGGATTGAAAGGTGCAGAAAACCATATTAGCAAAGAGTTTTAGAGTGAGTACTGAACATACTTGACACCAATGTTGCCTTGATAGCTAGTAGCTGCTGTAGCAAGACTCATTATGGAACGTCATCTATGTGTACTATTGGGGAACTGATCCACGTGTTTGTACGATCTGACTTCCCATTCTCGTCCTTCCTCACGTGACTCCAAAAATACCATGAAGGTGACAACCTGGTGAGTTACCGGTATCATCAGCCACTTCCATGTCAAGTACTCAAAGTATTAGTACTCCTCAAGTTATTAATTTTCAAGATGAGGTAAACTTGATCTTGGATCACATAGTCAGAGGGTCAAAACAGTTGCGTTTAGTTCCAATATCTGGAATGGTTGGTCTAACTACTTTTGCTTTAGAGATATACTACATTTAGTCATGTGCCAATTTCATGCTTTCGCTTTGTGTACCATATCCCAAGTATTCGACAAGATGAAAGCTCTACTTCAGCTCATCTTGTCGAATACTTGAGAGATGGTACACAAAAACATAAGCCTAGAAATGGTACATGACTGAATGTAGATGATACACCTTTAAAGCAAAAGTAATTTTACATAGACCATCTATTCAAATATTGGAACTAAACGCAACTGTTTTGATCCTCTGACTATCCGATCCAAGCTTGAGTTCACCCCATCTTGAAATTAACGACTTAGAGGAGTAATACTTGAGTACTTGCTATGGCAGTGCATGTCGAATGTGCCAAATTGGTGGCGAATGCGCGGTTGAGTTGATTAGAGGAAGGTTTGGGTACGTGAGGGATTTGAATGTGGTGTTTGAGAAATTGGGGGGTTTGATCGTCGTATTCGAGGATTCCGGCGAAGAAGGTGTTGTCGAACGTGCCGGATCCGACGAAGTATGGGGTTCCGGCCATGATGAAGGATGCAGGATTAATTGAGGAGTTTGTGCTTTGTTTTGAGGAGTACGTTTGTGGTTAGCAGGATGTCTGTGGATATATAAATCTTGGCCAAAAAACAAGAGTAGATTCATGTGATGGGAATTGTGTGAGAATTGGGTTTCGGTTGGATGGATGGGTTGGTATTGTATTTATAGGTAGGTTTGCTTGTTGTTGTGAGCAAGTCATATATATGTGCATTTCTTTCACCACACCCCAAGTATATATTCATGGAGCAAAAAAGAAAGGCATTTGTTCTTGGCCAAAATTGATGAGATTTGCATCGATCGTTTCAGGTTTTTTTCCCTACTTTTTTGTTTATTTTGCTTCTGTAAACTCCTTTATTTTATACACACCTTAAATCGAGTTGACAGATTAGAACTTGTTATACTTGCAAGGAGACTGGTACTCATGTGCACTGATTTTCAATAAACGAAGAGCCAATTGGAGCCAATTGGAGACTTTCCAATTGGAGACTTCACCGCGACACAGTTTAGGATGTAAAGAGCAGTCGGTCTTGGTTCTCATCGCTTACGTGTTGTAATCTGTGAAAAGGATATTGGAAAGAAAATTGGTGGTTTGAAATTAGCAGATTTGGCGGTTAATAAAAAATATAAATAAAAACACTCTGCATGAATAATTAGAGAGGAAGATAAGTCTGTCGGCTATGTGCGGAGGCCGGCCGGAGGAATTTTCTGGAGCAAGGTGCAGAGGACTTTTCTGGAGCCTTTGTTTCTAAAGATCATTCAAATTAATGAAATTAGTGTGGTCAAATTACAAAAATTTCGTGGGTTTAATACTAATAAAATTTAGTCCACGTTTTACAAAATTCCACGTAACATGTGTTGTGACTCCAGCATATCAATGACAGTAATATTAGTTAGGGAATTAGTTTTAAGATACTATTATTTTGAGAATTAGTTTCAAAAATAAGGTTAATTAATAAAAAAGCTCATTAATATTGTATTTTGAACTCGAGTGAATCAACCGTTCTTGGTATAATATGACACATATTATTGAACTATTGAAGTTAACCAGAAAGCCATATTTCGAGCTGATTACGCAAAAAGTTGCAAGGCAGATTTCTTAACAGACATTTGAGCTTTTTAATGTGTTAAGCAAAGCATAAAGACCACATTTGTTTTCATCCTTAAAGTTTATACCTTCCCTCCCTTGAAAACACAACTCATTCCATTGATCACAACCTGGAAGATAATCCCCGTTTTCACATAAAGAGTCGTGTTTCTTTAACTAAAATAAGCGTAGAATTCGGGCACTATATGAATATGAACTGCATGTCAGAAAATTTTATATGTGGGGAAGTTCCCATGTGGGGATGTGGACCTAATTAAAACCAAAACCAAAAACACACGTTAACTTTATTAAATGAAAATAATAAAAAAGAAGGACCAAATAATAAAATAATTAATGGTTAACAAAATAACTGTTAACGTGTCTTTTCAATTTTGGTTCTACTTGCTATTTGTCAAAACCTGATTAGCCCCACACCCCCACATGAGAACTTCCCCAGATATATAATTTTCTGACTGCATGCCTTGCTTGAGAATCTGGTTTGGAATTTCTCGAATTATTTGTTCATGGTTTACTTCCTGCTGAATCAAGCTGAGCATCAATGCAGTTGATAGTTGAAGTGATCCCATCAATAGTAGGGGTAGTTTAGTAATTTTCAGTAATTTAAAAACAAAAAATTAAAATAAAGCCTGATTTATTCCTGAAACTCTGCAACTCCAGTCGGCGACATATCAAGCCCGAATCTAAATCCAAATCCAGATTCAACGAAATCATTTTGCACACACAAAATTTTCTTTTCACATAATAATCATCAAAATAGAAATACAAAGGGCAGTGGCCTTCAACAGTGGTGATCCCTGCGGCTTGGGAGTGATTTCAATTTTCCTCCTCCTCTATCTACAGAATCAGAAAAACACACAAACAAGGACAGCAATCAAAAAGAGAGCAGAGCAGCATTACTAATCAGGCAAAATCAGAATCGGAAAAGGCCAATGCAGGAGCAAAACAAACCAGATGAACAGCGATGACATCGGAGGCAATCAAGTGCAGAAAAAACATCAATGGAAGATAAAAAGTGCAGAGACAAAAGGAAAAATCGAGAGGAAAATTGGAAGAATGTACTTACGCGTGGGGAGGGAGAGAGAGTGAGTGGGAATCGAATCGGATCTGGGATCTGGCGGTGCCGAAGATGGGAATTGCTTTGCGTAATTGAGAGAGAGATGGCGAGGCCGTGAAGGTGAATATATTCCCAGTAATCCCTCCCTTCTCATTATTCCCTCTCAACAATTACCTTCACTAGTAGTACCAGTAAAAAAACAATTTGCACGAGCGTTCAACTTAGCTGCACAATAATGCCAGCTTACATAGTTACAATTTTATAATCCCTCAAAAAATTAATCCTTCAATTTTATGGCATTTTTACTTAAAAAGCCTCGGGCGAATGGTTAGTAAATTGAGTAATTCTCTTGTGAGGCAGCCTCACCCATGAGGCAAGGCCAAATTTCCTTATTTCATTGCTGCCACTTTATCATACCTCACTACCACCTCATCAAAACTCGACGCCATCTCGTCAAACATCGATGTCAGTTTATCAAACATGTCACATCATCAAAATCTCGTTACTAGTTCATCAAATCTCACTAAAAAGAGGGTTTATTTGGTCCCGCCTCTTGGGTGAGGCTGCCTCACCCAAGAATTTGTCTAGTGAATTTAGCCATTCCATAGGTAATAATGGGAAAAAATGGCAAAATAGGATATGGTTAGTAAATTTAGGAGGGTACTTGGTAACAAGGATTTCTGATATTTTATTAGTTTATTATCAATCTTTTTAATGAAAAGACCATTTTGCCCTTGTCTATAATTGGTTTGTAAGCATTTAATTAACACCAAAATCAACATGGGTGACCAAGTTTAAAATAATTTTATAAAGTTTAATGGTTAATTTTGAGTAAAGAAAATTACCGAGTCATCAAAAGTACTGTGATTCTAGGAAATTAAAGTTTGATGGTCACGGAACTTTATTATTATTATTATTATTATTATTATTATTATTATTATTATTATTATTATTATTATTATGATGATTATTCCCATGTAGTCAGAGGCGAATCTAGAAATTTTGCTATGGGGTAACCTCTTTAACTTATTACAACTATTTTTAACAAGTTAAAACCGCCTACATATAAAGTTGTCTTGTAAACTATTGTTTCTTATTAGTAGTAATAGTGGCGCATTTTTATCTCGAATTTTAAGGGTACATAATAATCTAATAAAGAAGGAATAATTTATTTTTAAATTATAGCCTAATAATTTATTAAACTGATCCCAATTATTATACAAAGTCTTGGGTGAGACCGTCTTACCATAAGTTTATGGTAGGACTAATGATAGTTCATGTGTTTAATACATTTGTTTGTGTGTTTCTAAACTTTGTTTAACATAACTTTTGTTCATGTGTTTAATGCATTTGGTTTGTGTGTTTCTAATTTTTGTTTGCTATGTGTAAAGGTAAACAAAACTTACAAATACACTAACAAATCTAACAAACACATGAACTATCATTCGTCTCATCATAAACTTATGGTAGGACGGTCTCACCCAAGACCTTCTCCAATTATTAAATGAATCATCTTGAAAGAAAATGTTTACCATATCTATAAATGCATTTAAATAACCGAATGTATAATAATAAAGGGGAAAAGTCACGTGATGAGATGGGGGTCTAGGGAGTTTAAAAAAAGTAATAAATTAGAAAGCAAAATTAAATGAGTCTTCTTCTTCCCAGAGTCTTCTTCTTCCACTGGTAAAGAAACCTACAACTTCCTGAATCTCCCTATTAAATCTTCTAAATTTCTCTTAATAATTCCGGAATCAGTTTTATTGCCCAAGTTTAAGCATTCAGTATACATAATATCATAATTCATGGGGTAAGCTAAACATATATATACCTATATACTCAGCCAAAATTTGAGTTACCCAGGTTATGAACTGGATCCGCCCCTGCATGTAGTAATAGCTTTTTTGGGATTTCTTATAACCATAGTCTTTGGTATGAGAACTATGTATATATAGATTTCTTATAGACCAAAACTATGAATTTACAAGATTGGTTTTTTTTTTTGAATTTTGGTCAAACTAGTGAAGTACACTTCCATCATTGATTTATGTTGTTTGGTTCTATTTCACACAACGGTCACATATATAAAAACCTGATCAATAAAAAACAGTACTAGTTTGTCGAAAGGATGAAAAGTATAAACATCCAAACACGAGAGAAATTCAAGGGTTCACAACACCCTCCTGCGTTTATCAAAAAGAAGTAGAATAGCCCAAGAGTTCTACCTTGGTCACCAAGGGCATTTTTGATTTTTCACCATCTTTTGACCTTGAAACGACGTCGTTTCAAGCCTGCATCTCCACCAAACTCTTTCCTTCTTCCCTGCCCGTACCCCTACCCTGAACAGAGATTTGCTGCCCAAAATTACAAGTCGCAAGAAATCAAATTTCGTCGTCCTTGTCGGTTTCGTCGTGGCTTCGATGCCGTTCGTTTTCTGGTCCAATGTAGGCTTTCCGTAGGTGCCGTCGATTTGTGGTCTAACTTGGACGCCATTGATTTTTGGTCTTGCTTGTATACCGTCGATTCTTGGTCTGACTTTGATGCCGTCGAATCATAGGTTGGTGGGGGTGGGCAAATTTTATCCGTTGGATTTCAGGGCAAATTTCTATATATACTGAGTTTCCTGAAATCAACTCCAAAGGTATGATTTTTGTACTTAAATGTTGTTTTAGCAATCTGTATTTGTTGGAAAAGGTCACTTGTGGTGCTGTTGATGGCATTATGTTTATTTATGGCTATGGAATTCCTTTTTTTTGTACGGCAATTGATGTGGTCATTTTAGGGATGCATAGTTACTGAATTATTTTAGGGTCTTCCATTATTCCCTGGAGCTTCAGAATTTTATCTCTTGAAGAGGATGATCAAAATATTGGGATATGTTCTTGTATGGAGTCCTTAAAATTGATTATGTTGTCTCAAGCTGATCTCTTGGTGATATATCAGTCTGTATTGGTGTAATATTGGTGATATATATATATATATATATTGGTTTCTTTTGCTGATGTCTTTATCTTGAAGATTTAAAGATACTAACTGTGTTGGTCTTTCAGGACCTTTATCTGATTTGCTTGATGTTCTTAATACTGATGGAATATCACCGAGTCAAGTAAATACCTATAACTATGCCAATCCTCCATTTCAAGCATTTATGCAATCTGATTTGCTTGCTGTTCTTAATACTGATGGAATATCACCGAGTCAAGTAAATACCTATAACTATGCCAATCCTCCATTTCAAGCATTTATGCAGGTGTGTTGAGGTTTCTTTTGGTGTGCTTTTGTAGACGAATTTTTATTACCCTTTCTAAGTGCAACAATCCCGATCATATAAAAAGTTTGAAATTCAAATTTTATGTGATGTTTCTTGAATATTTGATAAAATATATTATCCTTTGAGTCTTTTTCTTGAAAAAACAAAATCTCCCACATTTTCACATTTGTTTTTGGGAGGGAGGGTTGTTGTTCCTACGTTCTTCTTGTTCTTGATGATAGCCTTTTGCAATCTTCTGTCTTATGTCCTGCCTGGCTGAGTCCTCATTTGCTACTCTTTGATCATTTGTATCTTGATAATTATTTATTTTAACTAATCTGAACAGCTGTGTGCCTGAAGCTCTATTACTTGGCTGTTACTTGTTCATTCATTGTAACACTAAGTTTGGTTCTAGATTGTTATTATTTACATGGTTGTAGTGCTACCGCTCGGAAAAAAAAATCAAGAAATTTTGGTATCTGTCTATTTTGATGCATTATGGTAAGTCTTTTATGCGAATGCAGGATGTATACTTTGACGACGAATCTGCTGAAGTTGTTATATCATCACTGAGGTTAGGTGATGACTAGGGAAGGTGTGTTTCCCTCCATTTAGATCAAAATATTTGTGTTGCACTACGTTAGCCTGCTTAGTGAATGGTTAGAAAAAATTATCTAGATTTACTTTAGAAAAAACTAAATGTGCATTGGAAGTTTAAGATGATGGGTTAAGAAGAAATTTATTATAAAACTGATTAGAAAAGAAGGAAATGTGATGGCTTTTGATTTGTTCAGACATGCTACAAAAGTGCTATTGAACACAACTTTGCCATTGGAGATGTTTAGGTTGTATTTTCTCGCACTCTTTCTTAGTCTGGTTATCTGTAATTTGTATATAAAACTGAGAGCTGAATAGTAGGAAGGGGCTGGGATATTTTTCAACTTCTGTTCAATAGTAGGTGACTTTTATTTGCCATCAGTTGGACCACATATACTTCTAATGTGGCTCTCAATTGCATCCTAATATTTTACAAGTTAACGCTTGAGGTTTGCTTAACTTGACTATACAAGTGTGTGATCTCCCAATATATTAACAACGAGTCAAACATTTAATATAAAACGAACCCAGCCTGTAATTATAAATCTGAAAACAAGATAGTAACAAATACTGCAATGATTTAACAAATGCCATTTGCTTTTGACACCTTGCATATGGTATGCTACAAACTTTGTTATGTAATCTCTATGACTTTATAAGTAATGTGCCACTCTAGAGATGGTTTCTGCTTGGTTTACTTATGCTGATGAGGTCTTGTTTCATAGTTGGCCTATGATATGCTTAGGGTGTATGGTTTTTTTATGCTGACTTCACAAGTTCATGATCTACTTTGCAATCTGTTATCATGTGCTTGGAATGACCCCTCAAAGTTTCCACCAGGGTGGCAAATCAATAACAAGATTCCAAACTTGGAGAAAGATATTACTGAGCCAGATAAAAAAAAATAAGATAGCAGATTTTCAAAAGACAAGCTGATGAAACCATCTGGCCCATTTTCAGAGACCAGGAACTGAAACGCAATCAACATGCTAATCACCAGACAACCATCTCCCCTCATCAGCTAGCTCCCCTTATGCACATTATTTTATCTTGCATACGTTTTCTGTTATCTCTACTATACAATAAAAAACAAGTTTCTGATTTATCCTTTGTGGATCAAAGTTGATGCTTTAGAGACCCAAGTTTCCTGTGAGTGTAGAAAAGTTTCCTATAGGATATGGAACAATTGGGCAATCCGTGTAAACCACGACTGATTAAGCTTTTAAAGTTTTTAATTTTTGTTCATTTACTGATGTTAAATTGAATGAAGGGTGTGGGTTCTGCAATTGCTTGATTCTTGCTGATATTTTTGAAGTTATTGGTGATCCATCGTGTTTTTGATGTAACATGTCTGATGTCTATATATGTTACTTTGCAGCAGACTTTTTTAAGACAGTTATCATGCATTCTTCCGTGCCCCCTCCCTCCTGCTGCTGATGAGCTTACCAAACTGTACGATAAGCAAGCAATCGTTCACTTGGCAAAACTCCATCGGAAATCCCCTCTTCCAGAGGATGTGGTTAAGTTGAATCCTTATCTGTGTAGGCCTGAACAGATACCAGGTAGTTAGTGCTATCTCGTCCGATCCTTAATGTTGTCCAATCTCGTCTGATTATGTGTGCTATCTCAGGGCCTGATCTTAGCAGCAATTTAGATAACTAGATAGTGAAAACATCCATATCATGAAGTTCAATGATTGTTTTACGCATATTGCAACCACCCTCCTTTAATTGGCTTTGGTAACTCTACCTGTGGATAGGCTGAGTTATATTGAAATTTCTGTTTTGCTTCTATATATGACTTGCATACTTGTTGTTCAGAGTTTTAAGGTTGAAAATGGAAATGTTTGTTTCTGGCAAGATGGAATGTGGTACCGTTTCCGTGTGTATTCGGTTGAGGGGAAACAGCCAGAGTTTGAGTTTTGGAGGCAGAAAGAAGCCGCATCTGAGATATTCACAAACTCAAAGATAACTGGCTGGAGAACTGCATATGAATTCGTAGAAATCCGAGAAGGTCAAGAAAAAAGAACTAATTGGTTGATGCTAGAGTACAAGCTTACTAAAAATGGACCATCTGATGCCAATGCAGAAAAGGTAATCTATGAAACTAACTTGTTCATAATGTATAGCGAAGTAGTACTAAATCTTGCACTGATTGGTTTACACTATGTGCAGGATTCGGATGCATTATGCAAAGTTTTCCTAGCGGGACACTCTTGCAAAAACTATGTTTATTGATTTTTTTTTTTTTGATTTGATTTTTTATTTTCAAAATAGCAAGAAGTGTTGAATAATCGAAGATTGACTTTGTCTCCCGCTTTGGGTATTTTCCACTTTAGTTTGATTCATTATACTTTTAGAATATTTGTACCGTGGAGCACTTGGATGGTTGAGGCAATCTCTCTTTTTTTATTTAAAACTAGGTAATTATTTTGATTAGTTAAAAACTAGAATTTACCATAACAATATTATAACATAAATTCAATTATATTGATAAAAAAAACACACCTTAATTATATCCTTTCGAACCTAAGAATTCATCGGTGAATCATAGTTGACATATATCAACCCGCTTATTTGCGGCCTAAAATACGTATACATACACTAATATATACTTAATAATCAAAAAAAATTTAAAAATAAATTGGACAACATCATTATAGATGTTGTTTTGAATCATTACAATTTCAAATAAGACATGTATCAAAATAATAATATATTTATTTTTATATTAAAAATACAGGCTTCAAATAGGTGATCAATTTAAAATATTTTGGTGTAACCTGCACGGTGTAAATTACCTAGTTTATATAAATACGAGTCCATGACGACACGCATAATGCTTCCAACTGTTCATCAATGGGTATAAATCAATGGTTAATAACGAGAAAAAAACACATAGCAAATATTAACTACTCCAAATCAAATAGCTAGGAAACTACATACGAAAGGAGTATAGTGATAGTATAAAAGGCTTATCGATCCTTGATGACAAAAGGCTTATCGATCCTCGTGTACCCCATGTCATCCCCCATTTTACTGCAACATGTATATATAACAAAGGTCATGATAGTCATTTTTCCTGTGTAAACAAAGCACGTGGTTAATTAGATATTTGATTTTAAACTTGCAACAAATGTAAATAAAAAGGAACATCAATAGATCGTTTCTTACCCCACTAGTGCAGAAACACCCTTTTTCGGACGGTTTTTTTATTGTTTTCAGGTGGTTTAAACCGCTGTGGAAAGAAGTTCCGATATTGTTTGTCAGTGACCTAGACCGCGTTGCACATACGATGTCGGAAACGATTAGAATAGGGCTACTCAAATTCCCACTTCTTGCGACAATGTAAGCATACCGGAAGCATCGTACCAAACACATTACAAGGTCGTGTACTACGAAGGGCCGTCGGCGACAGTAACATGTTACGAGCTCGTAGATGCCTAGGATAAGAATGCATCTACACAAACTACGCCGTCGGACACCAGGCAGGAAACCGTATTAGCTGATCATGGTACTGTCGTAAGGCACGATAGGGTGCATTTAAAAAAATCCCCTCCATCACGTTAGCGACGTCGGAAGCGGAATTGTATAATACATTTATAAACATTTCCGACACCGGTGTTCAAATCGATAAACCCACTGGAAAAAACGGCCTTGGTGATTATGACATGCGCCTAGGTTACGACATCGGGTATTAAAAGGTTTGGTTCTCTCGATTCACGTCACGAGATCAGATGCATTAGTTTATTGTCTGATTTGTTTACGATGATTTAACGTAAATAGTTTCAGTCTTGTTAGCTAGGTTACGAAATCGCAAAGTGACTCGGTACGCAAAAATTATAGTCAAAATATGAATAAAACCAGGATTTGAAATCCTTCCACAATTACATAGTTTTTCTAACAGCTAGAGGCATCTATAATCTACTATCTCATCAAATACTAACACCCAGAATCTCAAATTAAGTTTCAACAAAACACATAAGCACAATGATAGTGGGAAAGAATCAAACAACCTCATCTAGTTCTAGACCCAAAAGGCTCACGCCTCGAACATTGACTGTATAGTGTGCCAAAATATTTCTTGGAGGCTTCATTTCTTCTTGGGTGTATGGAGAGGTGTCTTCATCAAATATCTTTACAAAAAACATAGAATGGATGTTAGTGACATGTCAATTGTTTCTACAAAGTGAAATACAACAATGAAATACTCACCTTCATAGGGTCCATGTTATTCAATCGCATCATCGATACGCAACCGCTAACATACAACATGGTGTAATAACCGCACTCCAATCACTCTCTTGCTTTTTGTACTTCATCAAGAAAAACCAAGATGTATGTAAATAGCTTAACAGACAGGGCATAGAAATAGCTCCAGTTCGTGGCCTAAAAAAGTATTTATACTGCTGTCAAAGGCCATACGGTAAAAGCAGTAAAACAGACAGGCAGGATTCAAACTTTACAAAACTACATCTCTAAATACTCCCGTTCGAATTTTCAAAATCAAATGCTACTGCCACTTTACTTAGCTGCTGAACCATCTTGATATTCCTTCCGATCGAAAACACTACGTGGCAACCTCCCCATTACACCTACATAACATGGTGGACCGACAGTAGGCCCAACAGCAAAATTATGAGTAACATACCTTCGAGAAAATATTGGTACCGTTTTTATATGATACTAGGCAGGGGTGATTGCACTTCGTGCAATTCGGACCTGGACTTGTGTGTTTTTGTGTGTTAATGAAGAGTATAGAAGATGGACCCGGACTTGAGTATTTTTATATAATACATTATCGACAAAATTGTGCATCTAACAATTCAGTAGCAAAACTTGACTCCTTCCCCATTCTTTTAGTCTTTCATCAACACAATACTGAATTGAAACAAATTTGATAAATTTGAATATATTTGAAATGTGTTAATGTAAAATAACATAATACATTGAATGTTAAAAATTATTAGATAGCACAAAACATACATGTTAGGCTAAACTTTTACATCTTGCTTTGAGAATAGCAAGAAATCAAAATGAGTGGATTTTAGATAGCTGCCAAACTCACTACATGACTACTTCAAATTCAAATTCATCTTCTCTAAAATCTAACATAAACTTACAATACATCCTTTATCGTAGCATCATGGCATCATCCAACACTCTCTTCTTTTTCTTTGGGGCACAGTTATGCCAAGAAATCTGTGACTCTAGCAATTTCAGAATATTACACCTTCTTGCAAACTGGCTGTGTGAATACCCCTCTCAGAGATGCACAAGCTATTAACTTTCTTCAACTCATTGGACAAATGAGTCCACATAGAGTATCACTCTCCATAAAATGAAAGAAAACAATTACCTTTTTCCTCTGAGATTACAGGAGGAGGAAGTTTTTCCTGTAACTGGTATTGTAATTCTTCTCCAGGAATAAACTCCATAACATCATAAAAAGATGGAATTCCTAATCATAAAAAATAACGTTCAAAAATCACAAGCCAAACAAAATTTAAAACACAAAACAACTATTTTAACATGCAAAAGAGTTTGCCTCATGTTTAACTTGTGAAGCCTTTAGGATATGTATCCTATAGTATTTGTAGTTTGTTACGCTAAAAAAAGTTCAATGAGTTGCAAAATAGAACAGAGCAATGAGGGTTCATTTTTTAAATTCCTAAAATACCAAACTTGGAGAGATGCAAAAAATAAAGTTGTAAATGATTGGCAATTTCCACGGCATGGGCATTAAGCATAATAACAACATGCATCATATAGGTAGCACATGAGTATGGTGGCTTTCAAAATAATTTGTTAGTAGTTGACTAAATAATCCATGAACTGATATATCATTAACACACACAGTTTACAGCAGGTGATTAGAATCAATTGTGGGAGCCTACCATCTGAAAACAAGCATATTCTTAAACTTTTCCTCAAGGACAAAATAGAGAATGGAAGTAGACTTAGGAAAATTCCCATGCATACAATCACCCCATTTCCATTTAAATGCACAGGTTAACTACTTGGATTCTACTATAAATAGTGTGTTCATGAAAAATAGATCACAAACCTTAGACCTGTAAATCTGTCATCTCTGAACACCTGAAGCATGTCAGATAAATAATTTGTCTAGCCATGGCTGAGAACTATGATAGATTACTTCTCCAACTTCGATGCCAGTTTCCTCCCAAGTTTCTCTTATCACAGCCCCTTCTAAGCTTTTTCCTGGCTAAGATTACATTTGAAGGAAAAAATAATAAGATAAAACCAAACTGAATTACCATTACTGAATGAAGTCTGCAATGATGTCCAAAATAGAAAGTAGACTCAGCAATGAACATTTCCACGCGGCACAAACCTTGACTTCTTACTTAATAGAGCATGTTCATTTTCTTTATCAATTACTAACATAATCAGAGGCGGATCCAGGATTTCAAGCAGAGGGGGGCATTTTTACCCCTAAATTATAATTTGCCACTTCATTGCATAAAAAATAACTTAAAATGCAACAATTTAAATACGAATAAATTAAATAAAAAGGTGTTTCTTAAATAAAATGTCTTTCAATTTAATTAAATACCCTTGGAAGTACTTAAAAAACATACTAATTATGTGTATTTTCACAAAAATGGCGGGGCAAAATAATAAATTTTAAAACTTGATACCTAAAAATTATAAAAAATAATAATTTTTGGGTGGCAATTGCCACCTTTGCCCCAACACTACATCCGCCTCAGAACATAATGACAACTTGTAAGAAAGCATAATGATCAGAGAGAAAGGGAAAACTAATCTCTTCCACGAAGAAAAACAACTACTGCATAACATACTGAATCAACTCAGGGATATATCCTCTTTTTACACTGCTCATTTGAGCAATATTTCCGCCTCCCTGTATAGTAGCAAAATAACTACTATTGCTATACATTGTAGTTTCCTACGTTTTGCATTTTTGACCTGTTTACGCTCAAATAAAGATGAATAATTTCTCTTGTTATGTTTAGAGGTTCTAAGCCTTTTGTCAGTTTCAGATTCTTGTCCTATTTCTCTTTGAGACATAACTGGTAAACTACTTCAGAAACAAACATGGTGTATATAAGGCCAATTGAGAAACTTACCAGGAAAATGGAAAAACAGAACAGCTGGTAACTCAACTGTAGGAGCCGAGCTCTGCTGCAAAGTGTACAGTATTGTAGCTTAAACAAACCTGCAATAAGAATTGATAGGCAGATCAATTTAGACATTCTCTAAGGAAGGACATGATAATTAGTGTGTTTATGCATAAGAAAAAGATATGATCCCTTTAAAATGTGCAGATGATGTATCAGAATTAAGAAATAACATGTTCTCTGGTAAGAAAGAAACATGATGTATAGAAGGCCAATTGAGAACTTACCAGGAAAATGGAAAAACAGAACCGCTGGTAACTCAGTTGTAGGAGGCGAACTCTGCTGCAAAGTGTACAGTATTGTTGCCTAAATAAACGATGTATCAGAATCAAGAAAATGACATGTCTTCTAGGGTCACCATTCTCCTTACAGAATATGAAGGGCACTGGCAACAATAACATTTAGTTTCATTATTTCAGAATGCAGCGGTTCCAACTTTCAAAGCAATAAGGTCCACATGAAGAAAGTTAAAGCACATAGATCAGAAAGTAAAGAAAAGTAAAAGAAGTTCATGTAGCACATTTGACTACCAAAGATGTGTTTATTCCAGAATTTAGTCTCTGGGTGTTTTGTATTTGCTTTAGATTCAACAAATCTCAGCATTCAAAACAAAAATAAAATGCTCATTGATCCCTGGAAACGTGGTTTCAGGGCTAGTTTAAAAGCCAGATTGGAGAAAGACCCGAATTGGTAGGGAAACTTAGTTTTTCACTACATAGTCAAAATGAGCAATGCAATTAAATGTATTTACAACAAATGTACTTTCCACTTCCAAAATGGGAAAACAAAATGCACATCCTAAATAAAAATATAAATATTGAATTAATGATAAGATCAGTGTTCCACACAGATCAAAATATTTAAAAAAGTGCCATCCTATATATTCACGATTTCCACTATCCAGGACCATCATCAAAGCTGTTAGGAGGGTTCACATTCATTTTTCAGACATGATAGACAGCATAACTGAAGACATCTCTATTATAGCCAAAATTTATACCAAAAATGCTAGCATGAACACTTCTAAATCATTTAATTTTAGATTGGCAATTAGATCATTCTTGTAATTCAATACATGAGATATGGCATCAAACAAAATGCGTAGAAGTTAAATTACCAAGGACTAATTCACCAAAAGTCTAAATTAAAGAGGGCTTACCAAGGTGGTCATAAGATATCTGTTTTTTATGCTTCAGAAAAGCACACACATAAGGCTCCCTGGAGAACAGCTCCAGAAAATTATCCTGCATCAGCAGATGCACATGATTAAAATTCAAAGAAAAATAATATGCAAGACAAAATATTACATGCATCGACCATCATTAAAAGGAATAAGCCAATAGGACAGAGCTGGAATCAATATCTATAACTCATATTCTTCATTTATATCTTTACTGTTCTATATTTTCACCATAACATCGTTCAAACCTTCCAACTCAATGTAGACGTTCCTCTTTATAAGCAGGGTAAAATGCCAAAAATACTAAAATGGTATCTACTACTCCTAATGTATCTTCTAGAAAAAATTTAACATTCAGGTTCGCAAAGCTTTATAAGTAAAAAAGAAATGCCTAAGAATGCCGTGAAGGACAGAGGACATGAGCTTCTAACACCATAACTGATCATTGATACTGTGCTTTTACAAAATAAATTATATCCAACCAACAAAAATACGCCTCAGAAAGCTTCGATATACAGTTATACATTTGTTCTCTTGAAAGGCATCATGGAACCATCACTTCAAAGATATATCCTACCTAATCAAGAACCTAAAGCTTCATTACCACTACCAAATCATAAGACCTTCAATCATCAAAACGAAAACTATGGAACTACATCATGTTCAGATTAACAAAATCAACAAAAACCTTAGGACTTCGTGATTTATATTCATACCCATATGAACATGATTTCCTTGGTTTGTAAGAACTGGGATTTTGTGGGGATAAAATTGTACACACTGCAAGCACAAAAAATGGAAATCAGAGAACTCCAAAAATAAGGAAAAAGGTGTAAACCACTCAGGCAAATAATCGAACACGATGAAAAGGTGAAACTGAAGAACTGTAAGATTGTAGGAAAAAGTCAGGAATGCCTTCTTTTTTCTTGGTGACTAATGGCTATGCCTATCCTTTATTGTTTTTCATTTTTATCATACATGTTGACTTTAATGAATTAGTTATGATACAAAATTTTCTCTTAATGCCTAAATTCTAATGATGTAGTCACTAAAGTACAGGAAGCCATTATTTTTGGCATTTCAGCTAATGGAATCAAACAAGTTAATGTTTATATAAACTATTCCCAATGAATATTAAGCAATTCAGAAGTGTATGTAGTATCATGGATTTTACCAAGTTGTGTTGGAGAAAAATACTTTACCTAGTTGAGATGGTAGTCGAAGTATCCATTAGAAGCTTGTTTTAGCCTGTGTGAAAACCTGTGGAAAATAAAAGAATCCAAGACAAGTAAAAAATTAGTTGAGGAATTAAATCAAACATGTTGTGTGCGTAAATAAGGTGATGGTGGATTTACAATAACTGAAATCCAAAAACCAGTGATGCACAGACGATTAGGCATAGAAATTCACAGGCTGGTGGCCATAGAATCAGACCATGAACAGCATAAAAAAGGAAACATGGGTTCATCAAAGTTTTGGTGAGACGTGAATACAGAAACGGGGAGCGGGAAGAGTACCGGAAAAACTAACAAACTCGTAACTAATCAGAAGGTATAGCACATGAATATAAGAAGGGCAGCTGGAAAGAGTAGCGGTAAAAGGATCAAAACAATCAAATTCGTACCTGATCGGAAGCGCATGAGGATCTCTGTCGTGGGCAACAATAGTTATACAACAAGGGATATGTAGACACCTGTCTGGACGAATCATCAGTAAAACACGGAGTAGAGGACACGTATGATTTTGGTCATATATATCATGCCGGAGGCTGAGCAGAAACTGGGCGAATTGGGAACCGGCGCAGAGGGTGGGCAGAGTGAAAGAGAGAGTGGATAAGCACAGAGGATGGAGTAATTTTTATACAGCCTTTTACCTACCACCGTACCTAAACCGGATCACGAAACCATCGAATCTGCTTTTTATATAGTAATAGATTTACATTTTAATACAATTTTTAAATTTGCACCAAAAATATAACTTAGTTTTTCATTAATATTTCAAAATGATAATCAAGTAGTAGGTTTTAAGTGAGACAACACATAATCAAAAGTTATTGGGGCAATTCTTAAAATATTACATTACAAAAAAAAATGTACTAAATTCTTTTATAGTAACATAAATTAAAATTTTGGTGCAAACAATGTCAAATGAGGTTGGATCAAGAAAAATTTCAAAATTTTTAATTGATCATAAATTCATAACCCAACCCGATATTTTTTTTTGCTATATAAAATGTTATATAAAATATTATCTGGCCCGGTCTAATATACCAAAATTTTTATTTTAAAAAATATTATGAATGACTAAGTAAAATTAAATGACATGTCAAATTTTCAATCTAAAATTAAAATAATAATAATAAAAAAATAGTTAAATCAAAACCCAAAACCCAAAACTTCCAACCACACAAGATTTTACCCAAAACTGACTTTGATCAAAACCAGGTTTTGCTCAAAACCCAAAAACCAAAACCAAAACCAAAACCCAAAACCAAGCGAACCACACAACCTATGTTTATTTCACTCCTGAGTCTTGACAATGGTTAGCAATATGTAAATGTCTAGTCTTTGACATTTACGCTGCCTTCTTCAGACAGAATTATAATACTATTAACTTCTTTTAAGTTAAGCATGCCATCCAAAAACTTTTGAGTGCCTTAATGTAAATTGTAATATGACAACAACTCTTGATCCTTTTGAAAGATCTTGCCACAAGTTGTCTTTTATGCAAAGCTACTGACCTGTGATGGGGATTCATGTATAATTATTTGATACTTACCTTAATAAGAAAAACTCTTTCACATGTGTTACCTTAATAAGGTGAAAAAGTAAAAAGGAATCCTTATGTTAATTGCCAATGCTTCATCAAAACTGATTACTTTTGTAACCCCTGCTCTTAAATTTACACTACTGAGGTTGATTAATGAATGCTAAGTCTCTTAGGTTCCTTTCGTAATTTACTAATGCCTAAACTGTTTTAAAAGTTTGTTTTTGTGTAATCTTTCAGGTTATTACAGAATGAGTTCGAGCAATTCACTTCAAGAAATTTAATTTTCATAGAATTTTGTAGCTAGGTTATAATGATAGATTCAATTTCTTAGTGCATGTTTTATTGATTTGTGTAGGTAGGGATTGATACTTTAGGTGTCATGCCTTATAGTTGTTCATAATGTACTTGATATATATCTAATATATACTTTTGATCAGAATGCCTTGTATATATATATTTACAATTGGTGGATGAGATTAATTTTATGCAATAGTAATTCATATTTATTTGGTCAATATTGGTTGTTTTAGAATAAATAAATGCTATTATTTTATGCAATATCCATTTTGGGTTGGAAACGTTGATTTACAACCTGATATGATGTTGTAAAAAGTTGCAATTACAACGGTGTGATGGGTGGTAAACAATTTAGAGTGGCATAGCAAATAATATCAATGACAACTAGAAATATGGTTGTAATAGAAGCTTTCTACCATCTTAAAAGCACTCTTGTTGTAATTGAGTCATTTAACAAGTGGGCAAAACATGTTGTAATGTCAATTACGACCAAGTCTACTACGACCACTTTACAACCATTTTAATACTTGTTGTAAATCATCATTTACTTCCATTTTCAAGCTTTTTACAACTAATATTTTCCTTGTTATAGAGGTGATTTCTAGTAATTAAAAAACAACAAGCAAACATTTCTTAAAAATTTTGCTCACCTCACCTCTGCAACTCCCGAATCATTTTGCTCACACAAATTTTTCCTTAATTCATATAATAATCATCAAAATACAAATACAAATGGCAGTGGTGAAAATACGAGTCCAGAAAACTAGTCATGTTCCATTGGAAAGAGAAATTTGCCACCTAGCCTGCGCAGATACCTTCAAATTCCCTGGGTCGAATCGTCAACCTAGAATCCAATTGTATACAAAGATCAGGAAGAATCAATAAGTTTCCAAAGCATTATTATAATTAAGTGAGTCATGAGCAGTACCACATTAATGACAACCCAAACACGCTGACCGAACTTGTGACCGGAGGGAGAAGCTGTTATCCAGTATGAGACATAGCGCCCAGCACGCTCAGGAGCAACAAAATCAACTGCTACCTCACGCTCCATATCAACAGGCAAGGCACTCTGGGCAGTCAAATACATAAACTCAGAATATATATATATATATAGTAGAAGAGGAATTTATATGATATTTGAACAGAAGAAGCAACTTAACCTGCATTGTAACAGAGCGCACATTACCAAGCTTGTCTCCTCCATCCCAAACAAACTGCGATCCCTTGGGCCACATAAGCAAACCATTGTTCCTCAAGCGCCAAATTTTGGTGAATGGAGTTAAAGGGGCCATGGTAGTACCATCCCGGATATTCACATGCTCAATGAAACGGCTGTCAAGCTGCTTCGGCGGATCATACGTTGCACCATATGAGCTAAACGCAGGTGGACGCACACGAGAATGAACTGGATTCTCATGCTGCAAATATGTCATCATTAATTCATCAAAAAAATAACGTACAACAACAAAATACACATATATATATATATATATATATATATATATATATATATACATATAGCAAATTAAATTCTACATACCAAACCATAAACCTCCTCGCCAGGAGCTGTATAGTAATTGGGTACATGGGCAACAAGCGTGGATGATCCTTCGCTGCAAGGGTAAGTCCTAATTTCTTCCTCCTCAATGGGCGGTGGTCCATATATTCGAGCCAAAGCTGCCGCAGATGACACCCTCTCCATCGATTCCTTCCGCGCGATCTATTAATTAAAGAAAAATGGAACACTACTATTTTGAAATTGCAGAATTTAAATTACAGTTCTGGGTTTATATATTACTGATCAATATATAGGTACGTACCTTCTTGAGCTTGCACACCAAGCTAAGGAACCTATAGCTGTGGGAATTGCTTTCAAACAACGCATGCATGGCTTTTCTTTTTAATATTCCTCTTTCTGTTGGACCACTTCTAACTTTCTGATGAAATAGTTTATTTTCTAATATAAAATAAAAATAAACATATTGTGCTTTACTTAATTTGAATACACACTACTCAAAAATCATGATACAATCTTTTAGCTTTCCATTTCAAGAAATATAAAGATTATTCATCATAAACTAAAGAAAACTCCTCCCGTTGGTGGCAACACAAAGTTTCAAGTTTTCTAACAAAATCGCTTGGGGAAAAAAAATTGTCTTCTCTGAACCAAAAAAAAAATAATCATGAAAAAGAAGAAAACAATCTTCCATGGAAACACGCCCAGCTTATGAATCGTCGTTGCTGATGATCAATTACTCAGCTTGATTGAAACCACCATTTGAGCCGAGGTTGTACATATGCCCCATTTTAGCTCGTTTGGTTTCTAGGTATTTTGTGTTCTCTTTAGTCACGAATGTCTTCATCGGTACGCGGCCACTTACAACCAAGCCGTAGTCCTCGAGCCCGCTGCACTTGGTAGGATTGTTCGTCATCAGATTCACACTCTTAACTCCCAGATCCAGCAGCATCTGCATATATAAAACAACAAGCAAACATTTCTTAAACTTAGTTCAGTTTGGCTGAATATATAAGATATCAGTGGAAATACCTGCACACCAACTCCATAATCTCTGGAGTCGACCGGCAAACCGAGGTCTTCATTTGCTTGCACGGTATCGCGGCCGGCTTCTTGCAGCTTATAAGCGAGAAGCTTGTTGCCTAAGCCGATCCCTCTGCCCTCGTGGCCGCGGAGATACACGAGGACGCCGCGGCCGGCTTCGTCAATCTGCTCCATTGCAAGCGCCAGCTGGTTGCCGCAGTCGCATTTAGCCGACCCGAAAATGTCTCCGGTGAGGCATTCTGAGTGCACCCTGACCAGAACATCAAGACCGTCGCCAATGTCGCCCTTCACCATCGCCACGTTTTCGATTCCGTCCAGCACAGAGGTGTAGCAGTGGGCGACAAAGATACCCCACTGGGTGGGGATATTGGCTGCAGATGTATGCTCCGCCAATTTCTCCGTTTTCATCCTGTATCTGCAAAATAATTTAAACAACACTAATTCAAATGAATATTAACTAGCTATATATAGTCATAGTCAAGATTGATTATATATATATATACCTGATCAAATCAGCTATTGAAACAATCTTTATGTTCTCTTTCTTAGCGAATTTCCGGAGCTCATTGCCGCCGGAAAGCTTGGAGAAAACTCCGGTAGGTTCCAAACCTGCGAGCACAGAGAGATCAAGAGATGCTTCACCGGCAAAAATATGGCCAGGTTTATTTAGGACACCGCCTTGACTATATTTCACTGGGAAAACATGGCCGGGGCGGATGAAATCCTCAGGCTTTGATACTTTGGACGCAAGGGCTAAAACAGTGGCTGCCCTATTGTCAGCAGCTGAGTCCACGGTAGCTGTGCCAATGGTGTCATCCTGCAAAAGGTATATATTTAGGGGTGATTCTCTTTACAACCCATGAATTCTATTAAAATTGAATTATGAAATAAGACGATATTAACATTTTCACTTATAGCTGAAACCGTGAAAGAGGTGTATAGGCCTCATTTGGCTATCAGCGTTTAGCTGTTAGCTGTTAGCGGATTCTATTAGCTGTTTTGACTAGCGGTTTGACTAGAGGTTTGTATATAAGTCTTTGGCACATAACAATTAGCTAATAGCTGTTTCATTACGTTAAATGACTGAAATAGACATTAGTACAATTTATTATTATTTATTTTTTGTAATGTGTTACTTGTTTATCGAAAATTGTTATCACTATATGTTCATTTATTTTTATGATGTTTATTATTTGAATTATTATTCTTTATTAATATATCTACATCTATTTAAAAAAACTTTTTTTGAATTAAAATACTTGAAATTTATTTTTTATATATTTAAAATATGTGTAATATACTTCAAAAAATAAATTAAAAATAATGTAAAAAAACTTAAAATGTACGTACGCAAATATGATGCGTACCTTAAATTTACTAAAAGTTATTATTTACTTATATAAAAGGTTTTCTAATTAGCTTTAATGAATTTGAAAAGGAAATTTGTGAGGCATAGCTTTAATACTCGTTTGGCATTCAGCTGTTAGCTGTTAGCTGTTAGCTGTTAGCTGTTAGCGGATTTAATTAGCTGTTTTGACTAGCGTTTTGACTAGCGGTTTGTATATGAGTGTTTGGTAAATAACAATTAGCTGTTAGCTGTTTTATTGTGTTAAATGACTAAAATAGACATTATTACAATTCATTATATATATTTTTATTTTGTATCTGTTACTTGTTTTGAAGTATTGAAAAATATTTTTATTACTATATGTTTGTTTTTTTATGTTATTTGAAAATTGAAAAATTATTCATTATTAATGTTTATACCTATATTTGTTTAAAATTTATTTTTAGATTAAACATGAATGTGTGGCCCCTTTAATTTTATTTATTTATGTGAGGTTTATCATTTTTTATACTCTTGCATAAAAAAAATATTTTTATTTATTGAGGTTTTTAAATAAATACAAAATTAATGTTTTGTACGGTTGCCTTCCTACAAAAAGTCACGTCGATAAAAAATATTGAGGTTTTGATGAAATAAAGAAAAAGGAAATTCTTGAGAAATAGGGATAAAAAAGATATTTTGTAATATTTTTTTAATGAAGTTTTTGTAAACGCTGCTCTTTTCAGCGTTTCAGAAACGAGAGGTTTCACCAAAACAGCTACGTAGAAAAAGCTATTCACCAAACACAGTAACTAGCTGTTTGACTAATCAACTATCCATATTTAGATGAAAGAGCTAAACGCTCTTCAAACCTCTCGTTACCAAACGGGACCAAGGATATAAAAGATATTTGGTAATATTTCTTTGATTAACTTTTTACAAACGCTGCTCTTTCTAGCGTTTCAGAAATCAGAGGTTTCACCAAAAAAGCTAATTAGAAAACTCTCCTCACCAAACACTAAGAGCTGTTTGACAAGTCAACTATCCATATTTAACCCAAAAAGTTAAACGCTCTTCAAAACTCTCGTAGAACTTGTGGTGGGCAGGTTTTGAATGTTCGAAACTCATTTCAACTCACACAATTAATGGAGGGATTTCAACTATATTCCGATGTGCTAATTAAGCAAGATTGATTTTGTACATATATAGATTGGTTTAGATCCATTATATGTTGTATAATAATTAAATTTGATTAATTAAGATTGGTTTTGTACATATATAGATTATGGATTCATTATATGTTTTATAATAATTAATTAAGATGGATTTTGTACATATATTGATTGTGGATTCATTATATGTTGTATAATAATTAAATTTGATTAATTAAGATTGATTTTGTACATATATAGATTATGGATTCATTATATGTTGTATAATAATTAATTAAGATGGATTTTGTACATATATTGATTGTGGATTCATTATATGTGGTATAATAATTAAATTTGATTAATTAAGATTGATTTTGTACATATATAGATTATGGATTCATTATATGTTGTATAATAATTAATTAAGATGGATTTTGTACATATATTGATTGTGGATTCATTATATGTGGTATAATAATTAAATTTGATTAATTAAGATTGATTTTGTACATATATAGATTATGGATTCATTAAATGTTTTATAATAATTAATTAAGATGGATTTTGTACATATATTGATTGTGGATTCTTTTTTCTTTTGTTGCCTTATTTGAGATTTTATCAAGTAGAAGAAAAAAAAATTAAGCCAAAAGAATGAGCTTTATGATTGGCGATTTGTTGCTTATTTAAACTTTACATCAAATGAAAGTTCTACAACAAATGCAAATCCTTACATTATGTTGGGGTAAAAAATTGTTGTTACGACGAAAAGCGAGCTAATTCTTTATTTGAATTAATTTTAAAAAGTAATTACACGCCTTAGCATCGAAAATGGTAAAGAAAGTTAGGAGAGTAACGTTTTTATAATTAGGTCTTACAGGATGAAAATTATTAAAATATGTTTGTATTACAAAAGGTCAAGTTTTACTGCAAAATATTTGAAATGCGCGCCATAATTTTTCAGCATAGTCGTTATCATAACCTTGAGCTTCCATCAAATAAAATTTAAAAACATTAAAACAAATTAATCACTTACCACTGTAATAGCGAATGCAGTTGAAAGCTTCTCCTCAATATTCTTATTGTTCACAAGAACAGGGATATTCAATCTTTCCAGGTCCTCTTCCTTCATGCTCACTCGAACGCCGGAGCCGTGATTCAAAATGAACGCCACGGCATCGGCCGTAAACTTTGCAGCTGCCATTATCAGATATCCTTCGTTTTCCCTATCTTCACCATCAACCACCAATACAAACTACAACAAATTAAACAAACAAAAAGTTACACAACTTTTAATCTACGATTTCAGTTTTAAAATTGAAAATTCATAGTAAAAAACCTAAACAAATTAATTCTCTGAAAAAGATCGATGATCAAGTACACGTATACCTTCCCCCTCCGAACGTCCTCAATGGCCTCGTCGATGGATGAGAAGCCTTTGGTTGGCTTATTAGCCGGAGCATTTCCATTCACCGGCAGCTCAACATGAGATACCACCTTATTAGCCGGAGCATCTCCGTTGACTGGTAGCTCGACGTGAGAGGATGCTTCTTTGACTCTAGCCATTGTTGCCCGGATAGGTTGTGTTTGGAGGCTTTGGGAATGAGTGTTTGCATTGGTGGAGAGAAGTAGAGCTCTATATATAGGGAGGGTTTAGAAGTCTGGTCTAAATATAGGTATTTGACCAGTCAAACAACTATTTCATGTATTTGGTGTGTACCTTTTTCAATTAATTGTTTGAAATGAAAACTATGATTTATGAAACACTAGAAAAAGTAGCGTTTGTCAAAATTTAATTAGGTAAATATTGTGATCAATATTTTTATCCTCTTTATAATAAAAAATCATTTTTCTAATGAAATTTCTCTACGTAAAAAATCCTTGACGGCACCATACCAGTGAAAGTAAATTATTCTTTATTTTCTTTGTTTTAATTGTAAAAATAAATTATCCATTCTCCTCCTTTGTTATAATTCTAAAACTAAATTATCGCTTATGTATTAATAATGAATAATATCTCAAATAACATATAATCAAATAACTATATAAATAATAAACATACGTTTCGTCACATCAAAACAAGTAATTACATATTACATTAAATAATAAATTGACTGATATCTTTTTCAGTCATTTAACAACATGAACCCGCTATCAGCTATTGCTATTTACCAAACACTCATACTCCCTCCGTCTCACCCAAAGCTGCACAGTTGACTTTTCACGGTCTTCAATGATCGTGTTTGACTGTTAATATTTTTAAATACATATAGAAACAATATATAAAAATTTACTTTCCGGAAAAAAGAAGTTATCATGAATCTAATGATATCTCATATAATAATTTTATCATTTATAAATTGGCCTATAATTATAATCAAAGTTTTCTAAGTTTGACTCTGAAAAGTCAATTGTGCAGCTTGAGGTGAGACAGAGGGAGTATACAAATAACTAGTCAAACCGCTAGTTATAATAACTATTAAAATCAGCTAATAGCTGATGGAATCAACTAACAGTTAAACACTGATCTCCAAACGAGATCCTAATGGTTTTTGAATTAGCATGTTTGATTATAGTAACGATATTTGTAATGGAAATATCTCCTTATTTTATTAAGTAAATTGTCTCTTTGTGCAAGAAAGCCTATGCCTAGAATTTTGGATTGGGCCAAAATAATTTAGTTTACCTAATAAATTAGGTTTTGTTTAGGAATATGAATGGAGGCCATTAGGGTAAGTCGGGATTGGGACAACCTCCTCTCTTTTGAGTTCTATATAATTTATAAATAGCCTATGCCCAGAATTTTCCTTTTTAGATTGTTTCCTTTTTGAGAAATATTAAATATATTGAATACATAATAAATATAAATTATATACATTATAATATATTTATTCATTATAAATTATATACAATATAATATATAAATTAAGGAAATTTACCCTTTTTGTTATTTCTTTTTGGATGATCTCAAATTTCAACAAATAAATATATATATATATATATATATATATATATAAATGATATTATAATATTATATAATATATTATATATATATATATTTGACTATACTTATAAAATAGTATATGTACATAATATAAATACATGTATATATATATTATGATGTAAATAATATATATTTATTATGTATTCAATATATATAATATTTCTCAAAAAAGAAGCAACCAAAAAAGGAAATTGTTTTTTTGGGAAACAACCCAAAAGAGAGGAGGTTGTCCCAACCCGGATTAGGAGAGTTTTCAAATATGGATGGACGCATAGCTATATATATTTGTAGTCAACTCTCTCCTCGGAAAACATAGGCCTCGTTTGGCTATCAGCGTTTAGCTGTTAGCTGTTAGCGGATTTTATTAGCTGTTAGCGGATTTTATTAGCTGTTAGCGGATTCTATTAGATGTTTTGACTAGCGGTTTGACTAGCGGTTTGTATATGAGTGTTTGGCAAATAACAATTAGCTGATAGCTGTTTCATTACGTTAAATGACTGAAATAGACATTAGTACAATTTATTATTATTTATTTTTTGTAGTGTGTTACTTGTTTATCGAAAATTGTTATCACTATATTTTCATTTATTTTTATGATGTTTATTATTTGAATTATTATTCTTTATTAATATATCTACATCTATTTAAAAAAAATTAATTAAAATACTTGAAATTTATTTTTTATATATTTAAAATATGTGTAAATACTTAAAAATAATGTAAGAAACCTTAAAAATGTACGTACGCAAATATGATGCGTACCTTAAATTTACTAAAAGGTTATTATTTACTTATATAAAAAGGTTTTCTAATTAGTTTTAATGAATTTGAAAAGGAAATTTGTGAGGGATAAGGATATAAAAGATATTTTGTAATATTTCTTTGATTAAATTTTTACAAACGCTGCTCTTTCTAGCGTTTCAGAAATCAGAGGTTTCACCAAAAAAGCTAATTAGAAAACTTTCCTCACCAAACACTAGAAAGAGCTGTTTGACAAGTCAACTATCCATATTTAACCCAAAAAGTTAAACGCTCTTCAAAACTCTGGTCACCAAACGGGGCCATAGTCAAAAGAGAGAACAAAGTCGCATTCTTTGTTCCAAATTTGGGGATTTTACTATTTTCATATTTTGGAAAATTTTGGTATCAAAATTCTTCTCCATCTTTTAATTAGAGAATTATACTATACTTTCTTTTAACTATATTTGTTTGTGTTTCTAGTTTTACTATGAGTAGCTAAATTAGTTATCGACTAGATTGACACTTTCTCCCGAAGAGTTGGATTCTAGAAACATATCTGGTTGAACAACATCAAATCTTTGTGTGAGAACTAATAAAATTATGGGAAAATTTGTATTAAGCGTGTGGTATAAATGTTAATTATTACTAGTTGGGCTCACCCGCACGTTGTGCGGTATATTTGATCACTTTTTAATAACTATCTAAATATTTTAATTTATATAATAAATTCAAATGATTGTAGTATTTATATACTAACATAGTAATATGAAATATTAGGTGAAATCAAACCAATTATAGAAAATGTGGTAATACATATGTATTCCTTTTGAGAAAGTTTCAAATAAGTGCAGCCCAAAAATAGACCATTTTCTACAAGATTGAATTTACCAAAAAATTATTTTAATTATTTTTGTTTGAGCATGATGTTTTTATACTTGAGTTTGATCTTTTTTGGTTAATTTTTTATTTGGCTTGATGTTTTATGTTTTAGCCCTGATCTTTTTGTTTGTTTTGATCTTTCAAATTTTGGACAATATCTTTTCAGTTTATGTCTTGATCTTTTATGTTTTATGACCCAAATAATTAAAATAATTGTGTATAGTCAACTCCAATCTTGTAGAATGTGGTCTGCCCTTACAGTAAGGGGATCTTATATGAGACATTCTCATTTGTTTTATATTATGAGCGAAACGAAATTTTAAAAATTAATTAAAAACCCTTTAAAATGTAATAATGAACCATTCCTCCCAAGCTAAATAGACAAACAAAATATTCATATTCTATTTCAAACGAACTGAACCAAACAAAATTCAATAAAAAATAAATCCCTACGTTAAGTCTCAAATAAGGTCAGCTAATTTAACAGGTTTAGCTATTTTTCAAGATTATATGTTTCAACAATCAGTAGAATATTATATTAACAAATTTACTATTAAATTACAAAAAAGACATTTGTACAAATTTACTAATATAACATATTAACAACGTTTAATTATACAATATAATCAACACATGCCTAATTTGAAATAATATTCGATACATTTTTAGCAAAATAATTATGAATTCAAGATATATTAGCTAGCGGCTAAAGATAAAAGATGTGAAGATAAGGATAGGAATGAGGTTGAGTAGAGTTTAAAAAGAAATATTATTATGATTAATGATAATTAAGTAATATAGTCTGAATTGCAAGTCTATATTTCCTACAATATAGATTTTTTTCTGATTCTATTTCATGGACTTCATAGTTTAAAAATATGCTGCAAACATGAAGTCCACGTAATATAAACAATTAACGTGGAGATTCCTACTTCATACTCAAAAAAATAAAAATAATCACATATCCGCTTGAAACTCTCTTTTGGAGTTGGATATTCTCACATGTTTACATATTAATCTCACAAGTCTGCAATCATATATAGCAAAATTTCTTCGTGGTAATTAATCCCTAATGCTTGGGTTTGAACAAATTAAAAATACTAAGTAGTAGCATAATATACTCAAGAAGAAAACATAGCTTCTTATGTCGATATATGTGAAATAAATATACACAAAAGCCTTGATTTTTGTATAAGCTTGTGAAGCAATTGTGTTTGTGAACAATAACCTTCTAGCCCTAACATATTTCAAGCCCAAGCAATTGTGTTTCTTGATATCTAGAGAAAGTATCTATTAGATGTATCAGAAAACTTTTAAAGTGTACCAAACCAAGAAGAAAAAATTCGATGATCAGGCCGCCCAGATTAATATCAACACACCATGCTACCGAAGCAAAGGAATTCATTCGTGAATCGGAACCCTTTGATCCCTCATTGACTGATATCCCTGAACGTTGATGTTTGTATCGTCCATACTACCATGCTACCGAAGCAAAGGAATTCATTCGTGAACCGGAACCCTTTGATCCTTCATTGACCGATATCCCTGAACGTTGATGTTTGTATCGTTCAAGATAGTCGAACCGCTGCTGGGATTTTCAGAATTCAGTCTAAATTACACATTATCCTCGTAATTACACATTATCCTCGTAATTACACAAATAAGCCAGAAAATTAAACAAAATAACTCAGAAAATCGACGAACGGATCGCAGAGCCCTTCGCAGGTTGATCGATCAATCCAATCCAATTGAAAATAGAAGGGCGGCGATATGGTGAGGCGACAGATAATAGAAGGTCTGGATAGTTGATAAGCTTCATCGTAAATTATAGAGTTGATTATATAACCATCGTACGTGATTTATGGTATAATAATATTACAGTGAAATATGGTACAAAATATGTTAGCAAAAAACTAATAATTAATTGACATAATTAGGGTATGCATATATATCATATGAGTTTGCATTAACAATTACAAGAATTTCTGGATATTAGCATTAATCTATATATAACATAATTAGGGTATATTATGGGAATCCCATATCATATATGTCATCTGAGTTTGCATTATCAATTACAGGATTTTCCGAATATTAGAATTAATATGTTGAATGTATATGTATAATAATTTTAGCAAGTTTGCGGTGTCATCATTATTTTACAACTAACAAAATAAAATTTTTAGCAAGTTTGCGGTGTATTATAATATATTAATTGCCCTGAGATGCACAATTTAAAAATTACCATATAAATACCTTCTTACTATTCCATATTTTAATCTAATAAATACCATATTTAGGTTGACTGTCAATACGAAACGACGTCGTTTATTCCACACACTTTTTGAAGTGAATAACTATTCTAGTTCCCTTTAGGGATAAAGGGCGTGAAACTTGTATATTTATTGTTAAGCGCGTTATAATATTTCAACTCTTTATTTTATTAAGAAAAGTCATTTATACCCTTTTCCTCCCTAAAAAATTCAGATTTCCAATCAATAGGTTTTGTTCTCTTGAGCTTATTGGACCATTGGTAGATCAATTCACTAAAATTTACTTCAATTCAGTTCGGTAAAAATAACATTTGATGAAATTTAGTTTAATCCAGTCATGTTGATTTTTTTTCCAGTACATTATTTTTCACTTTAGTTCAATTTAGTTAAGTTTAGTTGAATTCCTTTGATCATATTTTTGTTACTAAAATTTATTGTTATTGAACTAAATTAAACTAAATTGTACTGAACTGCTACAAATATGTTTAAGAGAACAAAACCTGTTAATTAGAAATCTAAAATTTTTGTAGTGAGGAAAGGGTTATAAATGACTTTTCTTAATAAAATAAAGAGTAGAAATATAATAACGCCCTTAACAATAAATATACAAGTTTCACACCCTTTATAATAATTTACATTTATACCACGCCCTTAATAGAAATTTTCCCTAGAATTATTGGATCGACATTTGTATGGTAGAGTGAGAAAATCACAACTCCAACATCACTTATCAGAACTCATATCTGATCTTCTAAGTCATCGTTGTTGATTAGGCGCCCTCCTTCAAATTGAATTGGAGATTATTAGGCATTCGTACAAGGATTTTTTTTGAGGAAATCTGAATGACGTCGCAGAAGATGCCAGAGAAGTGATATGAGAGAACCTAGAAAATCCTCCATTGCTATAACATCATTTGTTTGATCCAAAGTTCAGATACTAAGTAGGATTTGAGTGTAAGCCGAAAAAACTTGGGGATCCAACCTAGGGTATCTTGATCCTACCCCTTCAACTAAAACCGCACCACCGAAAGGAGAAGTTGCATCCACCATAAACAGGTTAGTCATCCAATTCTCTAGTTGTTAGGTGTCAATATCAATCCACTTGGCAAGGCGAGCAGGAAATCTCACAAGAATCTTGTCTGCACTTCAAATTCATCTATTACCTCAGTTAGAGTTTCTGGATTCAAGAACCTCGATCATTCAAACAATTCACTACCAGGCCATCACATTCCAAAATTCATATTATATACGGGCCCAAATTAAAAAATTTGCACCGGTCTCAAATGCTTTTGAAATTTGAGAATTTGCAATTTATTGGTACACAATATTTGCAATTTTTGGTCACTAAAGGTCAAAATTTAAACTTTTTTATCACTAAAGATCAAAGCCAACGAAAAATGGGGCTTGAGTGACCAAAATTCAAATGTTGCTATAGGCCAAATTTCTTATTAGTGAAATGATATAATTAATTTGCAAGATGCATGACCTGTTGAACGATTTCTGTTTGATAACAAACCAAAGAAACCTCTTCCATCGCGTTCTACAAATGTGTGATGGTCTTTCGGAGTTTAATGAACCTGGCGAGGTTGTCCATCCATTCTGATGCACATCATTTTAAGGAAGCAAGGTTATTCTCTTCTCGTGCACGTTTTATGTTGCAATTCACCCCAATTCGGGATTATACTAATTCTGGCTTGTTTGATATGTTATTTATTCATCATTCAGATTTACAAGCATCTAAGGGTGTGGGAAATGGATTCTATTAGGTTTAGAGCCGCAATTCCGAGTGAAATTGGATTCTTTACTCGGCTGACATACTTATCCATCTGCATCGGGGTGCCTGTTATTCCCTCATCCATCGGTAACCTATCAAACCTGGAAACTTTAATTGTAAAATTTTGGGCGCAATTTGAGAAAACTGTTCCACTACCACGCACAATCTGGGACCTTCAAAATCTAAAATATATTCACATTACCCCTGTCAGATGTTCGATGAAGTATGCTGGTTTTAGTTTCCCTATTCAGAATCTCGAAAACTCCCCTAATTTGTTGGAGTTGGAATCTGTTTGTGGTGTTCTACTTTACTCTGACGGGCTAATGGAAAAACTAACAAGTAACATCATTTGTTTGATCCAAAGTTCAGATACTGAGTAGGATTTGAGTGTAAGCCAAAAAAACTTGGGGATCCAACCTAGGGTACCTTGATCCTACCCCTTCAGCTAAAACCACACCACCGAAAGGAGAAGTTGCATCCACCATAAACATGTTAGTAGCATCTAAGACAATTGACTAATGAGAGTCATCCAATTCTCTAGTTGTTAGGTGTCAATATCAATCCACTTGGCAAGGCGAGTAGGAAATCTCTCAAGAATCTGGTCTACACTTCCAATTCATCCATTACCTCAGTTAGAGTTTCTGGATTCAAGAACCTCGATCATTCAAACAATTCACTACTAGGCCATCACATTCCAAAATTCATATTATATACGGGCCCAAATTAAAAAATTTGCACGGGTCTCAAATGCTTTTGAAATTTGATAATTTGCAATTTATTGGTACACAATATTTGCAATTTTTGGTCACTAAAGGTCAAAATTTAAACTTTTTTATCACTAAAGATCAAAGCCAACGAAAAATGGGGCTTGAGTGACCAAAATTCAAATTTCGCTATAGGCCAAATTTCTTATTAGTGAAATGACATAATTAATTTATTCAATATATCTCCAAATTTATAAAACAATGTAACATTACATATACATTTATTAAAACATATCAACAACTTTCAAGTCAACATAGTATAAATAATTTTAACATTGTTTTAACTATTAGCTGACACATCCTAACTATAGGAGCTAATCATAAGATAAGACATGCCATACCCCCACCCACCACAATAATAAGACTAGCAATATTCAAGATCAATTTGAACTTTGTAATAACATTCCTCATCACTGATCAAACCATCATTCAGCCATGGCTTCTCCTCATGTTGAACTAAACCTACCAAGCATCAAAACCCTGTGTGAGTCACTGGGCGGCAGTGTTCCCACCGCCACCTCTGCCGCTTCGAACGACAGCCTCGGAGCCTCCATCCCTATCATAGACTTCTCCCTCCTCAGCTCCAACAACCCTGACGAGTGTCAAAGTGCCATCCGCAGCCTCGGCATCGCATGTCGACACTGGGGCTTCTTCATGGTACGTGCCAAATTAATATATATTATGCATCTGATGAGAAATATTTGGTTGATAGCTGGTGAGTTTTCTATTAACTTTTCTCATACCTTTAGAGAAGCTAACTCTGTAGCAGATTCACTTGCAAAACTAGCTAGCACTAGCAAATTATCTAGGACTTTTACTCATCAAACTCTACCACCTAACATTAAAGGACTAGTCCAATTAGACAGCCATGAATTCCCCTATGTTAGAAGTATATAAGTGTTTTATTAGAATTCTTGGATACTGCTGCTGGTTTTTTTGCTATTTCAGGGTATGAAGACTGGAATCAATAGAAAGCAGTTACAATCAAAAAGAATCTGGGACTATGAGGGAATGCTCAGGTGTTCATGTTTCAATTTACAAAGTTCACAGATTTTACATAGCCCTGTGTCTAGAACATTTCACTGGTCTTCTCCTTTGTCTTTTCAGAGAAACCACAAGGCCATTGGCCTTGTGGTAAAACTAAGCTCAGATGACCATTTCTTAACCATTAAAAAAGGGAGACAAGATATTGTGTGGCTCTAAACATTTTTGCTGCTACCTATTCATCTGTGCTGAAGTTTACTGTTTTGGATATACATCAGGGGTTGTAGGCAATTCTTATGGCTTGGAAGGTCCATACTGTGGCAACACTATGATAGGAAGGGCTGACAAATGCAGGATGTTAAAAAGAATGGAGTACATTTGTGTCATCCTTGGCAGTTTCTTATCTATGGAGGACATGGATTATTTCACAAAATTCTCCTCCAAAACAGCTCTGGAAGTAACTTGTTTTTTTTTTCTAATAATCTACTGAAACAGTTAGTCTTTTCTAATCACATTCAAGTGGCTAAGTTGTTTCTTGTCAAGTTCACCTTGATGATTACAAACCTGCTCCTTGAAATGTTATCCTCATCGTGGCAAACTTGTGTTCGTCAGGGCAACCTGTCGAATACTAACCTGGATCGATTGAGTAGATATCGATTAGAACTTTCTAACTTTTGTCTCAAGGTACTTGTAATCTACCAAGTTTTTTCATCCCATGTAGTTGGGGTTTTTCTTGAACTCCTCAAGTTTTTTCATCCCAACTTTCTGGGGTTTTTCTTGGACTTATTTGTAAGGATTCGAGACTTTGAGATACTATTGGTTAAGGGAGGCAAATAAATATCCCTCCGGCAATGCTGATTTTAAATTAAAAAAATAAAATAAAAAAGGGGTTGCTCCAAAAAATATATATATATTATGCATAATTAAACATTTTTTAAAATTAAATGATGAAAATCAAAATGTGCATGCAGGTAGTGAATTATGGTGTGCCGGAGAGTATGTTGAAGGCGGTCATGGAAGTTACCGACGAGTTCTTCGGTTTGCCGGAGGAGTAGAAGATTGAGTACCAAACAAAGCATGTTTTGGATCCAATCATGAGTTCATTTTGACGAAATTATTATGTATTCTCGTTTATTTTATTATTTCGTGAATTTTATTATTTCGTGAATTTTTTAAAAATCTAAATGGAGGGGCACCTCCTACCAAAAACCACTACTCCTAAGTGTCAAAAAGTACAATCAACTCCACAAGTAATAGTAATTTGAAATAACACGGGGAAGTTTCTAAAATTATAAATAGGTGGAGAATTTTTTTCTAAAACAGCTTTCTCTATATCTATCTTATCATTAGATAAAAATGTCAGAATTATCCGCACTTTTTGCTAATTCGAATCAAAATTTTCGAGCTCGTTTGGTTCGCGTACAAAACGCATGAATTACAAAATCTGAGCATTTATCGTTCTTGATGTTTGTTTGGTTGGCGTATAATAGTAAAAACGGTGGAAATGATGATTTCGCGGAAATTCAATTTCCCACATAACGTAGGAAAATTGTTACCGAGCTCTACCTAGGTCGAATTGAAATACGCGTCAATTTTATATGAGATTACCATTTACTCCCAACCATAACATTATTTTCTCACCTCATGCCGTAATAACGTAATAAATAAAGAAACAGAAGTCAACCAAACAACACATGTAGTAAATAAAATCCTAGGAATGACAAAATATGAATGTGCAACCAAACAGTTTTTCCAAATTCTGAGTATTATGATGGAGGAATTTATTTCCGAATAATTAACAAATCCATAGTAATTTAATTCCTACATGAACCAAACGACCCCTTCATATAAGAATCCATATATATAATCCAAAGCACGCACAAACTAATTTTAGATACGAAACCAGACTGGACTGATAATTGGTTCATAAGGACCACACGTAACGTGAGCCATTGAAAACCAGTAACTTCCATTTCATCACTTCGTGGATTTGGGGTATAACACTTTGTCTGGGGCATGCAAGTTAATCACGTAATTGCAGAAATGGTGCTAATTAAACACAAAATGATAGCTAATTAAGAAATCGTTTTCCTGCAAAAGGTATGAAAAAATGAACATGACTTATTATTCTAGAAGTGTACTTATAATTTATCAACGGACCCTAACGTTTGAGAAAATTTTGGGTGAGACGTGTCATTGTGGAGACCAAGGGTCAAGGGAATGACACTATAGTAGCAACATGAAAATGGGGTCATAACCGTGATTATTTAAAATTCGGTACCATTTGCTAATTAAGACAAAACTTAAGGTCCCATTCAGCCAATTCCGAAACTATATGACATAAAACCCCCAATTCTGCAACAAAACAAACAAAGATGCTTGAGCTCGATTCCTCCGCGGGACCAGCCGCGATGTTGTCTGCAATCGATCGACGAGATTTTTCCGGAGTTAGAGCCGCGCCGAGCGAGCTCGTGCGGTTGAACAATGTGTCTGTTAAAGGATCAGCCGGATTTACTGGAAGCTTTCATCATCGCGGTGATTATTGGGTTTCGACGTCGCTGTTCAAGGATCTGCCGGATTTACTGGAAGCTTTCGTCATTGCAGTGATGATCAGGTTTCGACGTCGCTGCTGCTTTGGGCGATCTTTGTGATTGTTGTCGTGAAGGCCATGTTGGCGACGGTTGACAGCCTTGATACTCAATTTCCTTGTTTTGCCTTGATTTTTCACTCAATTTCCTTGAGCTCAACTGATAACTTAAAAAGATCAAAGAAAATATCAAAAAATCAAGAAATAAACATATATTATCTGCAAAAGATCAAGATCAATCAAATAACTAAAAAAGATCAGAGAAAAAATAAAAGTCTGAAAAAGATCAAGTAATATATAAAGGTGATCAATTCATTACTGCAAAAAATCAAGCAACAAAATTCAAAAATCCAAAACATAAATAAAGTCAGACAAAGATCAAGTATAAAACAAAAATAATCAAGTAAAAATTATAAATGATCTGATTGATCATTTATCAAGCCATTCACGACATATACACAAATGATCAGATCAAAATCTATAAAGATCAAAGAACAAAACTGACGCAGTGGAATATCGTGAGATTCGCCAGCACGAATCTGTAAGAAACAATCAAGGATTCGCCAGCACGAATCCAAGGGTTAGGGTCGGAAATCCATCCGAAATCTGGAATCCACCAGGAAGAAGAGAAAAGTCTCTGAAAATATAATAATTGATTGAATGTCTTTTTGGCTGCTACAAAAGGAGTATAAATACTAATCTTAAACCCTATGCTAAAAATAAACTAATTCTAAAATAGAAAATAAATATTAAAAATATTAAAACGCCAGTTTAAGGCTCTAAACGAGCTCAAATGGCCTAACCAGCATAGTGCTCACTACATAGTAGTGAGTTATGTTTATTGACTCGTTTTCCTTTCCGAAAAGATATAATATGATACCGTTCATACGTTGATATCTGAATCTGCCCCGAAACTTCCTAGCCTGTCCGACAACAGATTTTCCTCAATTCTCAGGCAAAATCTCCCTACATCAAAAACATTACAAAAACCTCGAGATAATTGAGGAAAAAGATCAAGGAAACAATGTAAAAGATCAAACAATAACAAGAGATCATCAAAAACATTTGATGGGATTCCATTCCTTATTTAATTATATTACTATTCCTTTCTTTATTCTAATTAGGTTATTTGTTATGGTAATTGTTATTAGATGTTACTATTTCCTTTTACAATGTTATAACCATAGAGATGCCTATAAAAGCACTGTCAGGCTCCTATGTTTTAATCAATAAACAAATATTCTTGGGTCTTCCGATTCAATTGGTTGTTAGGCTACAAATCAAACAAGCCATATCCCCTAAGGTATCGAACCTCATCAACATTTCACTAAAGGCCTAAACAATGTATAAAACACAGAGAAGATCATGCAGGAAACATAAAAGGTCAAGCAAACAACATAGAACATAAAAAAGATCAGGCAAAACAAAGAGAAGATCAGGTAGGTAGGCAGGAAACACAAAATATCAGGCAAAACACAGAGAAGATCATGCTGGAAACATAAAAGATCAGGCAAAACGAAGAGAAGATCATGCAGAAAACATAAAAGATCAGACAGGCGGGCATGAAACACAATATCAAGCAAAACACAGAAAAGATCATGCAAGAAACATAAAAGGTCAGTCATGCAACATAAAAGATCATGCAAGAAACATAGAACATAAAAAAATCAGGCAAAACAAAGGGAAGATCAGGTAGGAAACATAAAAGATGAGTCAAGTAGGCAGGAAACACATATGATCACCTCCGCCACCACCTACAATCGCTCAAATAGATCAGAAAGTGTCTATAAGCATCCGATCACCAACACCGCTGCCAAATACGAACGTGAATCCAGAGAAAACAGAAACAAACCGACAACATCGCGCAAGCTCTGAAATCGCCGATCTCTGAAATCGATAATTGTTCCACCGCATCGAATTTGCAGTCGCCGGAAAACAAAAACAACCGCGAAAGCATTGCATCAAAACACCGAGGAGCCTACCGAATTCAAGCACAAAACAACAACAATATCACCGTCAAATATCCGCGATCGTTCGATTTGCTGCATCGCGACGGAGCTCTGGAGATGGTCCGGCTGATGACGGTGAGGAAAGGTGGCTCGATCTGGATTTTGGCATCGGGAAAAAGGGGAAACACGGAAGAATGAAGGAAAAGGAAACAAATTTATCAAAATTTGCAAATAAGCCCCTATAATTCAGCGCATTTTTCATTTTGCCTTATGACTTTTAAATTGGATCTGTAGTCTTTGGTCTCTATAAAGACAGGTCTCAAATAAAAATTTGTACTAACGTTTTCCAAAATACCACTTTAACCTCTATCGAATTTTAGTGTCAAAATGACCTTCTAATCTCCGAATTTTGTTTCATTTTGTACCCTAACCTTCATTTTGTTTCTAACCTTCTATCTAAAGTATTACCATTGTTGTCCTATATAACTCTATCGTTTCATTTTGTCGAGTGAACCAAATAATACTTTCAAAATTTTATCCAAATTTTATTACTACTATTTTACTACTCTTCAACCTCATCATGATCTATATAGTCCATTCTTATCTCTCCAACTCAAACATAGTAATCTAATATTTTCCTTTAACTGCATAATATTAAACGGGATTCTGCATTCCTTATTAACTGATTGCTGCCTCCAATAATATAGCGAAATCTCTGCAAATATGTTCCGAGTTTTACAAAATGTCTCTGGAACGGCACCGGTTGCACATCGCCAGGGCCGGCCCTGCCCGCAATGTCCACTGTCCACAGCCGGAGATGGCCATGGGCATGCCACCGCATTCCGACCACGGCCTCCTCACCCTCCTCCCTCCAAAACAGAGTCGGAGGGCTACAGATTCAACACCAGGGCATATGGATAAATGTCAACACGGTGATCATCTCGAGTTTATGTACAATTTTATGTGTTTGGTAAACTACCTAAATCCGCTTAATTAGAACGTATAGTGTTATTATTCGGGCAATGGAGAATGGAGATGCTCAAATATAATCTTTGCTTTCTCACGAAGAAATCAAACCGCCTCACTTCTTCACCTCCTTTATTTTAATTTCAGGTGAGTCCCGTAGCCGGGCCCACATCCAACAATGAAGAGCCATATTAACTCGTAAGAGCCGTGTGTTTATATTGCGCGCTATGCTCATATTAACTTGTAGCTGTCATCTTTTAATGTTCTTTTCCCAGTATATTCCCCCATCATATAATCTTTTCGTCGTCACTTAAAGTTCCATTCTTAACTTTCTATTAACCCAAGACTAAGTAAACTTTACAACGACCTGAGGTTCAATTTTTTAATTTATTCAAAAGACTGAGAACTATATGAAACTTATCCGAGTGGGAAAGTGAAAAGAAGAGTATACTTGGCTTGGCAAAAACGAAAGTGCAGTTTCCTATGTACTTGGCTTGGCAAAAATGAAAGTGCAGTTTCCAAGGAACTTCAGATTCCTGTATATTATCTATAAAACCCGTCTGCAAACAGCCAGAATCTCACTAACTCACCACCCAATCGAAAAATTCTTAAACATAAGCAAAATGTCGGAAGCCGTGAGCTACCTGCTGGAGAGCCTGAGCCAGGTTCTGAAGTACAACCACCTCATCGCCGACGTCGAGGAGAACATTCAGAGCCTGTGCCGGGAGCTGACGATCCTCAAAGGTCTGATGAAGAACTACGTCAAGTACAATCACGACAGCGACTTTTTGAAGGAGCTGGTGAAGGAGATTCGGGCCGTGGTCGATGAAGCCGAGGATGCTGTGGACACTTACCTCGTCCAGGAGGCGGTTCAGCGGTCCAAGCCGTGGATTAAGAAGGCGTTTCATTTTATCGATTATCCGAAGAAGCTTCGCGAGGTTAGGATTGAAATCGAGAAGGTGAGCGGAAAGATTAAGGCCATGAACCAGGAGAAGGCTAGGAATGGAATTGCGGTGCTGCAGTACCAGGCCATTTCCAACCTTAATCGCCCCGCACAACCTAACGAGGTAATTTTTATTCCCTATCTTTTACCTCTAGTTTCTGATGTATGCAATTAGCTAAATTTTTGTTAGTAATTATGGAAAGAAAGGATTTGAATTGCATTTTATCTGTACAGTGGCGTGCTATAGAATAACATGAGAGATTTAACAAAGCTATTCATAGGGAATGAATGATGTTTGTGATCTCAAAGCATAATTAAACCTCACTAGTAGAGTTATGTAGATATAAATCCCTGAGATAACCTTTAACTTTTGGATCGATGTTATTACATCTTTCTGGTTTTTTGTCATTTCACCTTAAAATAATTCCCGCTGACTTCCTACAAATTTTGGAGCTGTTACTTTTTTGAACTGCTCTAAATATAGCAAAGTTGAAATGGAAAAAGGATTATGTTTCCATTTTCTTTCGTGCTTACTTAGCCTGAACTACATATGTGTGAAACAGGCTCCCGATGTTGAGGAAGAAAACGTGGTTGGTTTCAATTTGGCAGCTGAAGAAGTTAGCAAGCTTCTGACAGAAGAACCACAACAATTTTCAACTATCTCAATAGTTGGAATGTTGGGGCTCGGAAAGACAACACTTGCTAAGAAGGTGTTCAAGGATCCAAATGTAGACTATGAGTACATGATTCGATCATTTGTGTATGTTTCAAAGGAATATGAGAAAAGGGAAGTGTTTCTCAAGATTCTGAGCTCTTTTCAACAAGTGAACGAGGAAGTAAGTAAGAAGTCAGATGAAGACTTGGAGAAGTATGTGTATAGTCAGTTGGAGGGGAAACAATATTTGATTGTATTGGATGATATCTGGGAGATTGAAGATTGGGATAAACTTAAACACGCATTTCCCATCAACAAAAACAAACGATGCAGGGTGTTGATTACCACGCGCAACTCAATGGTAGCGGAGCATGCAAATCCGAACCCAGATTTTCATTACAAGCTGAAGTTTTTGCCATTTATAAGGGGTCAAGAGTTACTCAGATGGAAGGTTTTTAAGGGCAACAACTGTCCTGATGAGCTACATGAGTACGAGGCACAAATCCTTGAAAAATGCCATGGTCTGCCTTTAGCCATCGTGGTTATTGCAGGTATCATCTGGAACAACAGGGACAGAGTTGACTGGTGGAAGCATGTTGCAGACAGTGTGAAGGACTACATTGCTTGGAAACAAGAGGAAACAAAGAAGGTTATTGAATTAATGTACAAGCATTTACCAAGTCATTTGAAATCATGCTTTTTATACTTTGGGATCTTCAGAGATGACATTGAGATCCCTGTGTGGAAGCTGATACGACTTTGGATAGCCGAAGGACTCATTCCACAAGAAGGAGAATTTAACATGGAAGATATAGCAGAGCAATACTTGGAAGAACTTGTTTATAGAAATCTAGTAATGATTGTGCAGAGGAGATCCAACTACAAGATCAAGACTTGCCGAATGCACGACACTCTTCGTGAGTTTTGCAAAGACGCGGGTAAATCAGAAAATATGTTCCAAGAGATCTGAGGCAACACATTTGGATGGATATCGCCGGCTGTGCATCAACAATGTCAATGTCCCAAGCTACCTTTCAGGGAAAGTTTCTGGTAAGCGCGTTCGCTCTTTTCTAGCTTTTTCCAAAGAAGAAACAATGGTAGAAACAAACCTGGTTTCTTCCATCCCTAAAGCCTTTAAGCTCCTTAGGGTGTTAGAGATTCAATCCCTCACCTTCCCTCGTTTTCCACCTGATCTCTGTAGTCTTGTTCTGTTGAAGTATGTGGCCATTTCTTCCACATTTTCAATTCTTCCTCAAGCAATGACTTCCATGTGGGGCATGCAAACCCTCATAGTGAGCACAACTTCTCGTCATCTCGAGATCAAAGCGGACATATGGAATATGCCGCATTTGAGGCATGTCCATACCAATATATCCACCACCCTTAGCAAATCCCAGAGAAGTAAGGATAAGCGTGAGCCTTTGATAGGTAAAAATCTCCAAACGCTGTCAACTATCTCACCTGATAGTTGCAGTAAGGAGATGTTTGACCGAACTCCCAAGATCAAGAAACTAGGCATTTCTGGTCCTTTAAACAAGCTTTTTAGGGTCAGTGGGGAATCTAGTTTATTCGGCCGTTGTCTTAGCAAGCTAGAATCCCTCGAAAACCTGAAGCTGCTAAATGATATAAACTTCACAATTTACAGCCTGCCTTCGGAGAAAGACTTCCCTAAACAGTTAACCGAGCTTACTCTATCTGACACCTTACTGGAATGGAAAGGTTTGGCTGACATTCCTAGCCTCCAAATGGTGGTCCTTCATTGCAATAATCCTGCTCTGCTATATCATCTTGAAACCAACCATGTTACTTCTCTGTGTGTCTGTTTCTTGTCATTTCTAACTTGGTGACAGTTAAGGAAGATTGTACTGTACTTGTATTATGTCTGTACATAATGGATATTGGCTTTGATTGAGCACAATTCCAAACAGTTTGGAAACTTGTCACTTGGTTTTGATTCAATTTATTTAAGTTAAGTTATAATTTAGTTCATTCATGGTGATGAAACCGAGGATGCTACCTCGTCCAAGACAATCAAATACTGTTTAATTACCCTCCAACTGACTATACACATACTTTTCCAACTCTTCATCTGGAATCCTTTACGCCTTTAAGTGAACAGAGAAGAAGTGAATGAGGAAGTAAGTAACAAGTCAGAAGAGGAGAAGAGGATTTCGCTGGTCTTGCCCAAAGGACCATCGCCGGACACCGTTGTCGCTCCGGCAGCGCCCTTGGTCAGTGAGGAATCTCCGGCGAAGTATGAGCCGATGTTATACCAACTGCAAACTGGCCTTATTATGAGCCTTCTCTTATTACTGCAATGCGCAACAAACTCATTGGAGCAGAGACGGTTAAAGTTACTGAAATTTGAAGTGTTTAAGGTTTTTGTTCATGAAATAAATTACTCATATGGCTCATCAGAGTACTATTTAGAATTAGTCATTGAAAGTTCATTTTATTTACACCAGTTGGTGAAGAGAAACGTGTAGTTTCATTCTCGTCTCAAACCTTATTTATAGCACATATGTGATGCAATATATAGTACAATTTTAAGGACTATTTGTTTTTGTTTATTGCCAATCTTTTTAATGAAAAGACCATTTTTCCCTTTGTCCCTAATTGGTTTGTTAGCATTTAACACCTAAACTAACATGGGTGACCAAGTTTAAACTAATTTTCAAACAATAGAGTATATATATTCTTCTCAGATTAACACAGACACATATATATAACATGAACTCACCCTGAGTTCCAGAATATCTAACTTCAAAAATAAACCATCAATTAATATCCAACAAAAGAATTCCATCAAATAATCTAAATGTTATGTTAAGCATAAAATACAGTCATCCAGAACAGAAAATAAAAATATCCAAGAACATCCAAACAATATGTCTAAGACCCGAATGATTTGAATGAATGCCTAGGACTCTTCAGGTTCAATTTGAAGCAACAAACTGTGCAAGGGATTACACTTACGCTGTTCTAGGAACTATGGTGCATTAAGGTTGGGAAGGCATTCTAAATCATTTGAATTCCGGTGGTGTATTTGCGTATGTAACAATGCAATGTTGCCTTGGAGTTTGAGTTACAAACAACTACTAGATTATTAATTCAAAGCTTTGCTTCATTGACGCAGTCGGAAAAGTCGATAAGATCCGCCAGCACGAATCTGAAGAAAGTAAGGAATCGCAAACGCTATTTCCTTGTCCAGGGTCCGGAATCCACCGGGGATATTGGAATCCACCAAATAAATAACGTAGTTCTTGAAATTATTTTATTGACTGAAAACTCCTAAATAATGAATACAATGATCCTATAAATACTATTACAAAACCATAAAGCAATCCTAAAATAAAACTAAACTAAAATGGAAAACAAAAATACAAAATAGGAAAATATTAAAACTTCTATTCTAAAATGGAACAGGAAACGTTTGAAAGTCCACTTCTGAATCGAATTAGAAAATCTCTTGTCTTCACGGTCACGTTGGCGACATTTATTTTCTTCTTCAATTCATACGTAAAACCGTCCTACATCAGTCTCCTCCACTTTAAAAGAACTCGTCCTGAGTTCTCCCATTCCACCATGAACAGCTTGAAATATATGAATTTGAACCCTCTTCTTAAAAGCATTGAACATATCATAAAATTCGAGGCTCATTGGTTGCAATCCATGCTCTGTCAAATTATTTCCATCTGCACGAGGATGTCCTTTCCAACGGACAAGATACTTCCAACGCATAACATATTTTTGTCCACGTACAAGGTTAGATAGTACCTTAAGATTCAGAACACCCACACTTCCAACATATGAGTTAATCTCGGACTTCAGCTTCATATCCTCGTCCTCCTCCTTTTCCATTGAGTTAATCTCGGACTTCAACTTCATATCCTCGTCTTCCTCCTTCTCCTCCACTTTAAAAATAACTCGCCCCGAGTTATTCCCTTCACCAGCAACGGTCGTGTATTCCCACACAGTCCTCTTTCCTTGAACGCAGTTAAAATACATTTTGCGCAAAGTTTTCTCATAATCATCAGGAAGGAACTCGGCTAACATGTATTTTTTTAATATGCCTCCATGTTTGAATCGGGGGTTTATTCATTCTATGCCTATCTCGAGCCAATTGATCCCAATATGTGGAAGCGCTATCTTTCAACTTCTTCTCCACCATCTTTACTTGTTGGCTCTCGGGAACTTCCATGATCTCGAAATACCTACCAATGTTAATCTGCCAATTGAATAAATCCTTCACGCTCATAGATCCATAAAAATTAGGAATACTGACATGATAATCCTCCGACCTCGCCTTCTTATAATCTAAAATATTTTTCTCGTCCCATGGATTTCTCCAGTCTATTTGCTCATTATTGTACAATCCATCTATTTGCGTTGACAACGTACCAATTGTAGTAACATCCTTAACCAAAGCATCATATGGGGAAAAAGCCGCCATCGCATCAGCCTTGATAATTGGGTGATCTCTCATCATGAATCACTGGCAGAGAACAGGAGAAAGCCTGCTACTGATACCAAATGACGCAGTCGGAAAAATCGATAAGATCCGCCAGCACGAATCTGAAGAAAGTAAGGAATCGCAAACGCTATTTCCTTGTCCAGGGTCCGGAATCCACCGGGGATATAGGAATCCACCAAATAAATAACGTAGTTCTTGAAATTATTTTATTGACTGAAAACTCCTAAATTATGAATACAATGATCCTATAAATACTATTACAAAACCATAAAGCAATCCTAAAATAAAACTAAACTAAAATGGAAAACAACAATATAAAATAGGAAAATATTAAAACTTCTATTCTAAAATGGAACAGGAAACGTTTGAAAGTCCACTGGAATTAGAAAATCTCGTCTTCACGGTCACGTTGGCGACATTTCTTTTCTTCTTCAATTCATACGTAAAACCGTCCTACATCATTCATATATTTTGGAGTTTTTCCAGAAGACGAAGAGATTTATGCTAAGATGTTGACTCGGTTATGGATTGTTGAGGCATTTGTTTCCAAAACAAATAATTTGAGAATCAAAGATCTCGCTCTCAATAATTTGGACGAATTGGTAAAAAGAAATCTAGTAAAATGGTTTCCAAAAAAAATTGCATTGGGGGCATCAAAAATTTGCCACATGCATGACTTATATTTTTGATGCGCCCGATGCAATTTGTTATGGAAACCATTACTAGATTTCTTTGAACCAAGTAGTCCAAATGCTCTGGAGCAACATCTTCGATACTCATATCATTTATTTTGGCAACAAATGTCTCAAAAATCCATGTCAACTTCTTAGTATATAAATCTCTTCGTTTTTGAAAAAACACCAAAATATATGAAACAAGACTTTAGATAAGATAACATCCCGTGAGCCAAAAAACTTGGCCAAAACACGTTCACGGATCGAAATAAGCAATGGATTAAATGTTGGCCAAAAAATAATTCCATGAAGGGAGTTGTGAAGATGGTTTTGGGGTCGGTGCTGTATTTGTAGGCAGCTAGTTTTAGTTGACGTGCTGTGTAGGAAAGGCATTTGTTCATTTCTTGTTGTGCGGGAAAATGAAGGCATCCGATCCCTAGCGTTTTCTTTCGCCATGCACTTTAATTAAGTGATTTATAAAAGTTCAAATTAATGGGTGTTTGCTTCAACACTTTAATTTTAAGCGAATATCAGTCAAAATCCGAACAGAAAATGAACAAATGAACCGGAGAGTTTAAACAAAAAGGAAGAAAAACTAACCGGAGAAAAAGATCTGGTGCGGCGGTGCAGAATCGATTACCGGGAGTTATATACGGAAAGAGCAAAAGAAAGGCATGAATTGCGAAATTAAAGTCGAATGTGATATATGTGATGGAATCTTTCATCTCTTAAGATCCGCTTAAAAAATAAAAATACATTCAAATTTTTATCTTAATTGTCAACTATTTGATATTAATTAATTAAAGTGTACTTTTTCAAAAATAAATTAATTAAATTGTACAATTCAAATTTACAAGAAATGAAAGTTAAATGGTTTTGAAGAAAAAAATTTAAGAGCGTGAAATAAATATTTTTGTTAAAATAAATTTTAAGTGACTTTATATTTTTAAAACAATCAAGAATTCTTAAATTTATAAAAAAATAAAACAATAAATTCTTGATGGTATGCTATATTTATAATCAAGAATTCTTATATTTTTAAAACAATAATTGTTTTTGAATATATTTATATTCTTATTATGCCCTTATATTAACGGGAATTTTCCCAAAATAGATTATCTGGTTGATACTGAATTGCTGATGGTAAAATAACTAGATTTCTCCATTCATGTATGTTTTTCTTATACATTTCCACATTTTATCAAAATATCCTTAAATGCACCCTTGCATTTTGGTTGGATTTTTTAGTCTTACTAATATTAAGGGCATTCTTGTAAAAATTTGGACCTTTATAAGAAAAATGTACCTGCATGGAGCAAAAAATTTTAGAGTACTTTAAAATGGTCTACTTATTTTAAAACTCGGAGAAGTGTACTTAGGCTTTGTTTGTCTGGCCTTATATCTATATTAGTTTTTTTTAATTCAATTAAATTAAATTTAGTTTAGTTTAGTTTAGTTTAAAAATATAATTTGACAAAATTTAGCTTATTTTAATCATACTAATTCTTTATTTCAATACACATCTCACTTATGTTCAATTCAGTTTAATTAAGTCCAACAAAAAATAAACTCAGACAATTAGGGCCAACGAAAAACGGGGCTTCACTGACCAATATTAAAGTGTCACTAAAACCAGATTTTTTGTAGTTAATTATTACAATTATAATATTCAATTCATCTCCAATTTTATAAAGTAATATAACAATACATATTATTCATTAAAACATTTTCAACTCAACATATTCATTTTGATTAGACCTTAGAAATAAAGAAATAATTAATGATATTTTATATACGTTTAGCTTAAAAATTATTATATAAGGGCCCAAATCAAGTAGGAATCTACATACGAAATCATAAACCCCCTTCTAGGATGTACCTCCTGAATCCTGATAGAAGGAGTATAGTGATACTATGCAGGCTTATCGATTCCTTGTGTACCTATAGTGGCGGATCTAGAAAAATTTTTGATGGTATGCTAAATTCTTCCAACAAAATTCAAGTCCTTAAATATAAATTTTTATTTTTTATTTTTAAGGCTTATTGAAACAACGTTGTTCAAATAAGCCCTTAAAAAAAATAAGAGGTATTATCAAAACGACGTCATTTTTGGAGGAAAAATAGCAGAGCATTTTCTTCTCTGGGAATCCGCAGTTAACTTGATAGGACAATTAGTCTGATTAACATTTAACTTGATTATCCTTGTAGGATATCTAGCCTATACATTTGATTCCACTTATTTTAATCACGGTTGGGCATTTCCCAACATTATGAATGATATTTTTCAAAAAACAATTTAAAAAATTAATAATATTATAATTTTGCATAAAAATTAATATATATATATGGGCCCAAATTAAAATTCTGCACGGGCCTCAAAAGTTGAAATTTTGGAGTTTATTAGTACACAAATTTTGCAAAATTATATGTTTCAAAATTAATATAAACTTTTGTATCACTAAAGATCAAGAGAAACTATTGGGTGAGACCTGTCCTTGTGGAGACCAAGAGCAGGGGAATGAGCATTTACTGTTTCTCCTTGATCTTTTATTCAGTTTGTTTGATCTTTCAATCAATGTGCTTGAGTATTTTTGTTTTGCCTTGATATTTCAGTTAATTTGATCTTTCGTTCAATTTGCTTGATCTTTCGGTCAATTTCCTTGATCATTTCCTTGGTCAATTTCACCAACGACAAATTCAATCAAGGAAATCGGCGGGTTTAAAGCTCACCAACGACAAATTCAATCAATAGCAGTCTCATATAATCTTTGGTTTCAATGGAGACAGGTCTCAATTGAGAATTAGTAAAAGATCAAAGCCAATGAAAAATGGGGCTTGAGTGACCGAAATTCAAGTGTCGGTAAGGCCACATTTGTTATTAGTGAATTAACATAATTAATTTCTTCAACTCCAAATTTTAAACCAATATAACATTACATATTATTAATTAAAACATATCAACATATAAATTTTAACACTGTGCTGACACGTCCTAAATACAGGAGGTGATCATAAGATAAGAGACATACCATGGCATACCCCACACCACAATTATAAGACTAGCTAGTATTCAATATCAATTTGAACTTGTAATAATATTCCTCGATCATCAACCATGGCTTCTCCTCATGTTGAACTAAACCTACCGAGCATCAAAACCCTGTGTGAGTCACTGGGCGGCCTAAACTCCATCCCTCCTCAATACGCTTACCGCCACAGTGTCCCCACCGACACAAACGACAGCCTCGGAGCTTCAATCCCTATCATAAACTTCTCCCTCCTCAGCTCCGGCAACCCCGATGAGCGTCAGAGTGTCATCCACAGCCTCGGCATAGCATGCCGAGACTGGGGCTTCTTCATGGTTCGTATCAAATTAATTTTATGTATGGTTAAAACATTTTCTATATCAAATGATGAAAGTCGAAGTGTGCATGTAGGTGGTGAATCATGACGTGCCGGAGAGTGTGCTGAAGGCGATCATGGAAGTTACCGACGAGTTCTTCGGTTTGCCGGAGGAGGAGAAGATTGAGTACCAAACAAAGCATGTTTTGGATCCAATCCGATATGGAACGAGCTTTAATGCTTCGAAAGACCCCTCCTTATTTTGGAGGGATTACCTCAAGGTCTTGGTTCATCCTAAGTTTAACTGTCCTCGTGATCCTAAACATTTCAGGTACGCATTTTTGATAATTATTATAATTAGTAAAATCAATCAGTTCATTTTGACGAAATTATTATTATCATTTATCTTATTTTTTGGTGATTTTTTTTTTAAAAAAATTATAAATAGAGGGGCACCTCCTACCAAAAATGCAAAAACCACAACTCCGAAGAGTCAAAAAGTACAATCAACTTGTCTAAAATTATAATTAGTTGGAGAAAAACTTTCAAGTTATAATAACAAGTCACGTGGAAAATGTCGTTTTTAATTTGTTTTGCCGGGATAAGAATCCATATATAATCCAAAGCACAACCTAATGTTAGATACGAAACCAGACTGGACCACACATAGATCGAGTGTGATACGTGAGCCATTGAAAACCAGTAACGTCCATTTCATGACTTCGTGGATTTGGGTAAGTTTGGTCTGGGGCATGCAAGTTAATCACGTAATTGCAAGACTCGGAAGCAATAACTTTAATAAATTGAATTGAAAGGGTGCTAATTAAACAAAAAAATGATAGCTAATTAAGAAATCGTTTTTTTGCAAAAGGTTTGAAAAAATGAACATGATTTTTGTTCTAGAAGGGTAGCCGAACGGGTTCTGTTAGTCAATGTTGTCCACCGGAAACGTAGACTGGTTGAGAAATTCAAATGTTATAACTCCAGAGAAACTTGAGGAATGCCGCCGCAAATTGGTGATACTGGTTTGATTGATTATGTGCTGAAATCACTCATGCATGTGAATGTGCCATATCCTACAGCTTTACGAAATAGCCTTATTGATTCAAATAAAAGAATTTAATAATTAAGAATTTTTTAAAAAAACATTGTATTCTTCGAAAAATAATTTATATTTTATATTTTATAAACGGAAAAATAACATAATTTATATTCTATAGCATGCATATTATAGATGTTATAACTTGAAATTATGTTTGCATTTGTGGTGCAGGGAAATTTTGCAGGATTATTGTGAAAGAACCAGAGAAGTAGCAAGCAAATTACTTGGAGGAATATCAGAAAGCCTAGGTCTAGAACAAGACTGCATACAAAAAACCCTGAAATTGGATTCCAGCCTGCAAATCTTCGTAGCAAACTATTACCCGCCATGTCCACAGCCGGAGATGGCCATGGGAATGCCACCGCATTCCGACCACGGTCTCCTCACCCTCCTCCTCCAAAACGGCGTCGGAGGGCTGCAAATTCAACACCAGGGAAAATGGATGAATGTTGACGCGCCTCCTCCCAATTCCTTCTTGGTCAACACCGGTGATCATCTTGAGGTAGCTAGGCAATAATTTTTTGAAATTTTTTTATATACGTATGTTTGGTAAATTACTTAAAAAGTAGTATGCTCTTAGAATAAAAATGTACTATGGATGTGTTACCGTTCATAAGCCATTGTGCCGATAATTACAGGAGAACTACTGAAAACAGATAATTATACACAACATTTTGTAGTGTTTGGTAAGCTGCTGAAAGCATGTGATTATAGAAGTACTAGAATGATCTCACCAATTTTCTAAAACAATAAATTTGAGATTGCTTTAATTAGTTATAAATACAATTCCACCAAATAGGGCAGGTGCCTTTGACTGTAAGCCAAATTGCACAGTTTTTAAAATGTGTCTAAAAATTGAATATATATATATAAAGTAATTCTATTTTTATTTTTTTTGCAATATAAATGTACTATTTTGAATTTTGATTTTAACTTTAAGCAGATATTAAGCAACGGAAGATACAAAAGTGTGGTGCATAGAGCTGTGGTGAACAATAAGGTGAAAAGGATATCTTTAGCCATGGCTAATGGTCCAAACCCCGAGGCGGTGGTTGGGCCTTTCCCGGAGCTTTTGTTAGAAGGAGAGATGGACAAGTATCACTCAATGAAGTACAGGGATTATGTGGAGTTGCAACAAGCTAACAAACTTGATGTCAAATCTTGCTTGGATCGAGTTAGGAGGGAATAGTGAATTCAAATATCACACTATTTTATTTTTAAGTAGGGCGATTGTCGGTTGGCGTTTGTCTGTTTTCATACTTTAATAAATTATTTGTGTTGGTGATTTGTATTAGATGTTTGAACCTCATTGATTTATAAAAGTGTTAAATAAAATTAGATGCTTCCTTTTTCTAACTTTACCATTAATCTACTAAGTATTTTATAAGAGTGGTTTCAAAAATTACCACGTAGGTGGAGGTGGTGAATCACGGGTTGCCGGATATTTGTGGAGGTTTCCGATGAGTTTTTCGAACTGCCGGAATCATGACAGTGGAGTACAAGACAAAGCATGTGTTTGGTGATATATGGAACGAACTTTAATGCTTCAAGAGAAGGCCACCGTTTTCTGTAAGAATCCCAAACCTTCCAGTAATTAATATTTAATGTATATATCATATTAATTGTCCACAACTTAAGTAACCGACCTTAGCTCAGTTGGTAGAGCGGAGGACTGTAGTATGAAGCTGGTATCCTTAGGTCGCTGGTTCGAATCCGGCAGGTCGGAAATTCTTTATCCAATTTTTTTTTCTTTTTATTTTTTTTAAGACAAAAAGAGTTGGTCTCTTGGGTGACCGTCACTATATAGTGACCAGATTAAATTGCAAATAGGATATAAGTTAAAAAAACACGGAGGGACCAATTTGCAATTTCAGAAAATTTTTAAAAATCACGCGCTACAGTATCAAGCCACGTGCTACAGTACCGATTTGCAATAGGGCCGATTTGCTACAGTGTCGAGTTGCTACAGTAACATGAACACTTTAACTTAAAACATGGACATTTTAACTTAAAACATGGACATTTTAACTTAAAACATGGACACTTTAAATTAAAACATGGACACTTTAACTTAAAACATGGACACTTTAAGGCCCTGTTTACCAGAGCTTATCTGTAGATCAGATCAGTTCAGTTCAGTTCAATTCAGTTCAGTTCAGTTCAGTTCAGTGAAAATGCAATTTGATGAAATTCAGGTTAATTCAGTCATGCTGATTCCATTTTTCAATACATCAATTTTCACTTCAGTTCAGTTCAATTCAATTCAGTTCAGTTCAGTTCAGTTCAGTACATCAAGAAATAAGCTCTAGTAAAGAGGGCCTAACTTAAAACATGGACATTTTAACTTAAAACATGAACACTTTAACTTGAAACATAAAACATAAATATTTTAACTTAAAACATAAAACATGGACGTTTTAAAGTGAAACATGTACACTTTAACTTGAAACATAAAACATGAACATTTTAACTTGAAACATAAAACATAAATATTTTAACTTAAAACATAAAACATGGACGTTTTAACGACACTTTAACTTGAAATATAAAACATGAACATTTTAAATTAAAACATAAACATTTTAACTTAAAACATAAAACATGGACGTTTTAACGTGAAACATGAACACTTTAACTTCAAACATGAACATTTTAACTTGAAATATAAAACATAAACATTTTAACTTAAAACATAAAACATGGACGTTAAAACATAAAACATGGACGTTAAAACGTGAAACATGGACGTTTTAACGTGAAACATGAGCACTTTAACTTGAAACATAAAACATGGACATTTTAACTTGAAACATTGAAGTACACTGTAGCAAACACTGTAGCGCACAGTAGAAAAACACTGTACACGCGCGGAAACACGGTAGCGCGTGATTTTTTTTAATTTTTAAAAATTGCAAATTGGTCCCTCCTTGATTTTCTTTATTGCACTATTTATAATTTAGTCCGGTCACTATATAGTGACGGTCACTCCCAAGACTTTTCCAGACAAAAATGTGTAAATGACAAAATTTTATTTAAACACGGCTATTTTTCCCTAAATATTTTATTAAATATAGACATGTGATATTAAATACGGGGTGCTATTAAAGGGATGGGTAACAAGTGATTGAAATTAGATAGAATATGATATAATTATTATTTTGGAATAATGATATTTAGCAACTAAAAAATAATTTAGAACGATGTACTCCGATGAAATAATTTGATGGATGTTATCACTGTTTTTTTTTCACATGATTTTTTATATTTACTTTTAATTTTAATAGTATGTGTAATTTTTTATTAAGTTTACTTTTATCTTTAATGTTAGGATTTTAAAATTAAACCTCCGCATATTTTGCTTATTTAATTCGCTCATTAAACTTGTTATCCGATTTCCTAGAGCTTATTTCTTGCTAAATTAAAATATATTTAAATATACTAAACTGAACTGAAATTAATTTAAATATATTTAATTTAACTGAATTAATTTATAAATTTATCATATATCATTTTAATTTATAGTAAAAAATATAACTTATTAAAAATAATTATTGAACTGAAATGAAATAAATTTAAATATATTTATCTGAATTGGAAAAAAATATAAATGTATTTATTTGAAATAAAATAAATCTAAATATATTCATATGCATATATTAACGTTGGGGTAACACTACCAGAAAAAATGGCTTTTTCAGCGGTCTAAAATGGGGTGTTTCAGCGGTCCAAAAATTATCCGGACCGCTGTTGTTGGGGGGGGTGGAACGCAAAAAAAAAATTGGACCGCTGAAACACGTTCCTGGGCTCCACAAGAAGTCTCCCATGCTGACTGGACTTATGAATGAGTCTTGCCTATACGTTTCAGCGCCTCATTGTGTTTCAGCGCCTCATCACAGCTGGGAAAAAAAAAACAAAATACAAATTTTGGGCAGAAAAATTGGAATTAAAATTAAAAATAAATAGAATTCAAAATTATCAAAATTAAATTGAATTCAAAATTGTCAAATACAACTATATGAACTACCTATCTAAATCTTATAAATCTAAATTACATTACAAACAATACAAATGTTCAAACAAACGAATGAAGTAGCCTACATCATTTTGGTAACCTCAAAGATAATGGCAGGAGTTGATCATCATACATCTCTTTCAGATGGTGATGGCCACCATAGAAATCTCCCAACACTCCAGATAATTGGTTGCTGCTAAGATTCCTGAAGATGTTGAAATACAAATTGTTCAAATCAAAATATGATACAAATTCACTGAGACTGAGAAAGATGTCTAAAGATGGGTAACTTACAGATAACATAGATTATGCATTTGGGACAGTGAATATGGGATATTGTAGCTGAAATGATTTCTTGCCAAATTACTGAATCAACCAAAAACATGCATGGAAAGTTTAATTCTAAACCATGCATTTCATTCAAGAAAAGTAAAACCACAGATCAAAAGTTCTTCTTGCAAAGGTATTGAAAAACAGTAAAACCCTAACCGCAATTTCTACAGCTCACAACTCCCTTCGACACCTGCAATATCATTTACATACATCCATCAAAAATCTACCATGCATCATAATCTTAACCTTTCAGACTAGACCAGAAAAGGGTATGCAATTGAATCATATGCATCCACTTAGTTCCCTCTGCAATATTGCTTCACTCTTGTAATATCCATATAGTTCTTGAATACAGAATATAGCTCATCTTACAACGATCCTAACAGTATGAAATTTAATAAAATCGGAGTTACGGTCTATTAGTTATGAAATTTCCAAGTTAGCTCTAAACTGATGCAAGCAGAAATTAAGCCTAAAAATTGCAGAGTTTCAAAAGCCTTTTTCTTATTCATTTCTTAACCAAATCGACTCATTCTTGATTCTAAGTTGTAGTTCAAAATCTCATGTTTCCGAATCTACCAAATTTAGTCCAAACCGACCAATGAATTCAAAAAATACGTCCTTTCAAAGATCAGTGGTTCTTTTTGACAAACTTTTTCAGATTACAGTAGAAGTTCAGGTGTTAATCCCTCTGTAAACTAATCATAGACTCATGTACACATAATTACATCACAGAATAACACAGTACTCTACACAGAATATATGCAACAATCCACAGAAACATTATTAACATTCAAGCCATATCACACACAGAAACATTCTTAAACTAAGGCATGATCTCTTTGTTCGATTTGATTCCAACTGAACAAAGCTAAAACTAAACAAAATTTCAGTATCATTAGAGCTAAATCTCATCGAAACGAAACTAGCTAAACTCAAACAAAGTGCAAGCTAAGTTGAAAAGAAGGGGCCTAAGAAGTTCACCAATGCTAAACACATATAAACAAGAAATTCATACTTATCGAAAACAGATAACATCATTATTGCAACTGCAGCAGAGTCATAATCAGTGATCCTATTCAAATTACCAACTAAACCGACAAAATCGAAGAAACCAACATAGGTCTACTATGAATCCTCTTCTCTAATCGAACCCCATTACAATTCAATCCACAGCCACACTGCGGGATGAGCTCGAAGTTATCGATCGGGAATTCGGCAGAAGCGATCCCAACCGAGAAAAACAGCTCATCTCCGCTAATGCTGACCTCAAACGCCTGTACAGAGTGAAATTAAGAGGATAAGGGTAAAAGTAATGGGATTGATTAACCTAGGAGATTGAGATTAAGGAATGGGTACCTGGAGATGAAACTCACAGGGGTTGGGGCATGGCGGAGATTGGGAGACGGAGGGCGGCGGCGGGATGTCGTCGAGATGGCGGAGGGCGGAGGTCGCAGGGCCGAGGGCGGCGGGCGGCGGGATGGCGAAGGGCGGAGGTCGGAGGTCGCAGGGCCGAGGGATGACGTCGGGAAGGAGATGGAGTTTATTGCGGTGGGATGGGGTTTTTTGGGGATGGCGTAGGAAGGAGAAGAAGATTGAATTTTGGGGGAAGGGTTTAAGAGGATTATATAAGATAAGGTTTTAATGGCTGAGATGAGGTGATGAAATATATTGACGGTTAAGATCAAAGTTAAAAAAATATATTATAATTTGAGATATTTATTGAATTTTAATATAAATAGCATTTTCTATATAGATTTTGGATTCGGATAAATTTCATTATTTTCCTTAATTTTTTTGAATTTTATGACTCCAATGAGAATCAATTTCACTGATATATTTAAATTTAATTTATTTTATTTGTAGCAGATTTGTAAATAAGTTAGTTTCATTAATATCTATCAAATCCATTTGAATTTGATTGAATTAAGTTCAATTAAACTAACTATAATTATTTATATCCAACTAAAGTAGAGTAAAATATGTAAAAATATGGATGGTAGTTTGTTTAAAATCAATAACTATATAAATAAAAAGCTTTGGTTAGATGATAATTTTTGATATTTGCACTTATGCCCCTTAACTTTTCTGAAATATTAAAAAGGAACTAAATTTTTTTAATAAATTTTAATTTCAGTCAAATTATTTGCTCTCTAATCTTTACTTGTATTATGTTATTTGATTTGTATGATTAGTATAAATGGAAGTGAAAAAAATTGAATTTAAAGCCATAAATTGAAGTTTTGATAAATACTAAATTGACCCCGATAATTTTTAAAATACTTTTAAACGTGATTGTATGTAAATATAATAAGCAATGGAGCATTTATAAACATTATATGATTGTAAATAGCACTAATAAACATATATAACTTCATAATTTAAGTTTTTCAATTACATTTTTGTGTTAATTTTCATTATGATCTACTATTAATGATTTGATCATTACTTATATAATGTTTAGATGTTTTGAAAATTGTCACAATGTAGGATGTAAGTTATAATATATGTAGTGTATATAAATTAATCACAATTGAGAAGAAATCATGACAACATAGTATATATGTTTAAGTAATGAGTTAATGTATAAGTAGTGAGTGTTCATTGAGATATCATCGTTCTTACTATAAGTCCCCTCATATATGTGTTTTTTGTTATAAAAACTATATGAAAAGTTCCTCATATATAATAAAATGGATATTAAGATCCAAAATTTTGATTATCTTGCTTAAATATTGAAATTATTGCTAATTTTGCTAATTTCATACGTTTCAGCGGTAATGAACAACCGCTGAAACAATTTGACGGCTCACCAATGGGATGATGCCACATCATATTTCAATCATTTGAAGTAACTGGGAACATGACACGTGTTAAACATCAAATTCTGTAGAAGCTAAGTATGTTTCAGCACTTAGTTTGAACCGCTGAAACATGCTTAGTAGCAGCTATATTATGTTGCTACTTAATACATGTTTCAGCGGTTTGAAGGTGACCCGCTGAAATCGTCATTGGGTTTTAATCGGGTTTTGAAAAAGCCCACCCGAATTATTATTTTTATTATAAAAAATTTGGTTTTGGTAGGACCCGTCGAAAAATTCAACGTTTGACTGAACTGAATGATCTAGTCAGCAAAATGTTTCAGCGGTATTTGAAGGAACCGCTGAAATATCGTGGGCCAACACTATTAAAATAATATTTCTCAGTCAAACTTTGAAAATTCCAACTTTGAATTTTCAAGTTGCACCGCGGTCCACATTTTTCAACCGCTGAAACATTGTTTCACCGCGTCAGCATTTTTACTGTACACTCTCTATCACCGGTTAACACTAATAACCGCTGAAACAGGAACAGTGCGGATCGCTGAAAGACCTTTTTTTCTGGTAGTGTAAACATTAAATACAAAGTCTTGTATTCAATAATGATATTTTATTTTACGTTTAATAATTAATAATTATTTATATTTTTGAACATTATTTTTACAACATTACTTTTAAAAAATTTTAATCCACGGGTTTAATTAGAGGGGAAAAAAGTTTAACTAATTAAGAAGCAAGGCGATCCAAGTGTTACAAATTAAGTGCATGTAGAACCGCATTCAAATGGAATTTATACAATGATGATACACTCAAATCTGCTACGTACATATAATCCAAAGGTGAAATATTTTTTACATTCATCACAAACTAAAACAGTGAAATTCATACATTTATTAAAATGATAAAACACAAACAGATCGTGGCACATCTCAGTTATCTACATGGGCACCGGAGTGAGCAGCGGTCTGTTCTGAAAGTATGCCTCTAAGTTTGCGATAACGACATCAGCCAGCGTCTCTCTAGTTTCCACGGTGTACGCTCCGGCGTGAGGTGAAAGCACCACGTTGTCGAGCCCGACCAGCTTTTCCGGCACCTCAGGCTCGTTCTCAAGCACATCCAGCCCGGCTCCGGCTAACCGGCCCTCGACCAAAGCCGACACCATCTCAGGCTCGTCGATAACGGCTCCCCTCGCAATGTTGACGATAACTCCGGTCGCGCCTAACGCGTTGATGACCTCCCGGTTGACAATGTGCCGGGTTTCATCGGTTAACGCGCACGCCACGATGAGAATCTGGCAGTTTGACGCCAGTCCGACGACGTCAGGATAGTACTTGTACCCGGAAACCGGTTTCTTGGACCGCGAATAGTAGCTGATCGGACAGCCAAATGCCTCGGCTCTTTTCGCAATTGCTGAACCTATTCTTCCCAAACCTATGATGCCTATCGATTTCCCACTAAACTGCAAAAAGTTTGAACAAGTATCATCAAATTTTAATAGGTTCTTGCTATTGCTATTAATCGGTCCAAAGTACCGGTAAAAAGACAAAAATACCCCTAGTTTTTAGTTTACGGAAAACTACTAATAACCTAATTATAGGAGACATTATTGTCATTTAACGGAATTTTGTGGGTTACATTTAGCAATTTAGTATTAATAATTGAAAATGAATGTTTTTTTTCATTTATTTCCGAACGACTTCCAAAACCTGAAATGAAAATTTTATCGTACGTTGTTGAAGGATTTCCATAAACCGCCAAGTTATTAGTGTTTTTTCAAGAAAAAAAAAAAAAGTGAATCTACAAATGAAAAACAAACCTTAGTGGTGAGCTTGAAGTTGGTTATCCTCCAATTCCCACTCCTCACAAAGCGATCGGCTTCGCGAAGCCGCCTTATCGTGGCCATAGCAAGCAGCATTGCCATGTCCGCTACCTCGTCGGTCTGAGCGCCCGGTGCATAGGCGACTTTGATTCCCCGTTCTCTGCACTTATCCAGGTCAATCTGGTCCAGCCCCGAGCTGTGGCTTGCGATCACCTCTAAGTTCGGCAGCAGGTTGATCAGGGCAGCGTCAGCGCCGTGCACGCCGCTCACCACCATGGCTCGGATAGATTCGGAGTTTTGAATGAGAAATGAAACCCTAGAAGATGAAGTGATTTTCCAGAGTCTGAGGAGGTTAAAACGTTTGGAAAGCTGTTCTTGCAGGTAAGTTGACAGTGGGCATGTTAGAAGTACGCTAAAGTTCTCCATTTTCTTCAATGCAATGCATATTTTCTACAATTAATTAGTCATGATTATTCACAAGGTTTGCATGTCCTTTTATAATGTACCTAGTTGCTATACATGAAATAAATTAATATCAATACAAATTCTCCGTCTCAATTAAACAATAGTGACTCTATATGTACATTTGTCACAAGAAATATTTAGTGACAAAACGCCAATAGTGACACTATGTACATTTGTAACCTATATTGACAAAACGCCAATAGTGACTCTATGTATATTTGTCACAAGAAATATTTAGTGACAGTTTTTAAAGTCTCGTGGCTATATATCAAACGTTCTGCATGACGAAGTGAACTACTCCCTCCGTCCCCATTTAAATGTCTCACTGGAATAGTTAAATTTTTTCACACCATATTTGACCATTTATAACTTATAATATATAAATAATATATTTTCATATAAGATATCGTTAGAATTCTCATATGATGTACTTTTTAAAAATAAAAATTATTTAATTTAATATTAAGTATAATTAAAGTTATTAATGGTCAAACATGGTGTGAAAAAAATTGACTATTCCAGTGAGACATTTAAATGGGGACGGAGGGAGTATTTTCTTGTCAATTTGTGAATTTTTTTTTTTGAACAATCGTTGTGATCTGGTCTCTAAACTCTTGCGCTTAAATGTTTTTTGAAAGTTCATAGGAAAAAACGCCCAAGTACAATGTCCTATCACAAATAAAATTAAAAAGTAATACTGTATTTTGGAACATTAAAATTCAACGTGTTATAATCACTATTTGCAAGATCTGCCATCATCATGAATGTGTTGATCTTATTTACTCCTTATTCTATTGTTAGAATATTGTCTCTCGAAATTTTTAAATTTCTTTGAAGGTTAAGGAATATGCAGTTCAATAATTATGCTCAATAATTATGCATGATTGAAGGTTAAGGAATATGCAGTTCATAATTGTTATGAACTGAGAGTACCGAATCATGTGTAATACATTTACGTCGATTCAAGATCTCGGTGTCTTTGGTGTACGGTTTAGATTGCTCCAAATGTTGTGAGCTTAATTATGTCAAATATTATAACAATTTTCGTGATCATTATTATTCAATGATTACTATTCAACAATAACTGAATCTTCGAATTATGATTATTGAGCTAACCATGCATAATTATTGAATAAAGTATTTGTAATAAGCGTGTCGGTGGCTATTCTCCGGCCCCAGAAATCGATGAAGATTTCCGATCCCCTACTTAATAGTAGACTCCATAGTCCACATATATACAAAGTTAAGGTGGCTATTCTCCGGCGCGCGCGTAACTCAGATCCCTTACGTCTACAACGTTAACCTGAGCCACACTGACTTTACTGAATCTCCATTTCCTTCCTCGTATTTGTGCTCTCTATTTTTATTATTACCATGTTGTTGACTACAAAATTGTATACTATTTTTTTTAAAAAAATTATATAAAACCATCATAGTCGGAGTGATACTTTATTGGGCTTTCCTAAGGAATGAAAATACCAAAAATATAGTACAATGCTCCACAAATATGGAGGCGATCGATTTGTGAGATTATAGAGAGATTTCTAAATATCTAATTCTAATCTTCTTTACATTTAGAGCAATGAGTACAAATAAAAGCCAGGTCGACCCATCTAATACTAACCTCTAAAATAGAGCGAATCCAGATAAATAATAATAGTCGCATCCAATGCCACTTTCAACAAATTCGGGTTGAACTAAATGAATACTAGCCATTTGCAATATTGGACTAACACCCCGAACCTTTCCCGATTAGTTTCATCTGTTACTTCTGATCTGATCGGTCTCTTCGTAAGTCTCATAATTAAGAGGTTCTTCGGTTCCCCCTCGGCCCCATCAAGAGACTTACATAACTCAGTAAGAGATCGTCGGTTAATTTCACAAATTCAAAGCATTAGTTAGAAGGATTGCTTAACCGCATCAAACCAAAGCATAAGGCCATGTTTGTACATCCTCAACTCTGACTTTAGAGGAGTAGCCTGAAGGTAAGTAATGAAACTATCTCGACTCAAAATTTTCATATCTGCGTATCAAAACAAAGCATAAGAGCCGGAAATTGGAGATTGAAAATACCCCTAGTTTTTAGTTTACGGAAACGATGTAATTTAACTAAACTAGGGGTACAAGAAATCCAAAGTTCTAAACTACTATTAGATCCAACTTCTAGGAAAACAAGGGAATACATAACCAAGCCCTAGCTAATGTCGAGGCCTCCGATTGCGATTAGCCAATAGAATATCATTATTGAGTTCAGTGGCGGATCTAGCGCTGCGATTTTGGGGAGGCTGAATAGTATGTGTAGAATTTTTTTTCCCGTGTGCAGCAAGCAAGTTAAATACTCCGTGTGCAGCAGGTTAAATACTCAATCTAGGCCGGAAATACTCAATCTGTATATTCCGTGTGCAGCAGGTTAAATACCCAATCTAGGCTTCATGATCTCATAATTTAATGCATTTTGTGACCACTTGAGGATCAAAAAAGAAATCCATCAAACCCATTTTTTAACGGTACTAATGTTTTACATTCTTGTGATGTTGTTTGATCCCAGGTTCTTGGACAAGGCAGTAATGAGGTGGGGCCGGAGGATTCGTCCCGGCCGCCGTGCACGGTGACTCAAATGGAAGAGGCGAAGCTGATCCTCGGAATAGCGATGATATGGGTGGTGACCAAGGTTGTCACGGCGCTCTTGGACCGCCAGGACGCCAAGACGAACGCGACGCTCGCCGCGGCGAATTACGGCGAGCATTACTATAATATAATTTATAATAAATATATCCATGAGTATATAAAAGTATTCATAAAAATGATATAATTATAAATATTCTAGTATTTCAATCATCAATATACTAAATCATCTCCATAAATAATGTCTAGTTACTCATGGATGAAATTTAAAACATCATTATGATATGATTATCTTTAAATTATATATGGTAGTATCATAAAGATATGACTAAGAATATTTGGAAATTTATAGTAGTAATATTATACTAAATTTATATGACTAAGAATATTACTAAATTTATAGTTGGTGATTATATTGATTTGTAGAGCTAAATTTACTAAATTAGATAACAAGTGGATGAGTTAAGTTGGGAAAGGAATGGCTTGATTAAAGAAGGACGTGTATTAATTAAATTATTGAAATAATTAAAATACAAAACAAGGAAAGATGATCCTTCTTCGTCTTCCTGTTCAGATTACTCTCTCAAATTTTGGGCTATTTGTCGCCAAATCATCGCCTAGGAGTGAATATCGACGCCGGGACCCTGTCCATGCTCGTCTCCCTCCCGTTCTACGACAAGTTCTTCGTCCCGTACGTCCGGAAGAGGACCGAAAATCCCAACGCATCACCTTTTCTGAAGAAGGCGGAACTTTTCCGGAGAAGGCGGCATAAGGCGGAGCTTCCCGTCGGCACTGTTCCTGGGTCTTCGCCGGGGATTTTAGAGGAGGCTGGAGCCACCCTACGCCTACCGGTGGCTCCGCCCCTGATTGAGTTTATGAACTTTAGTAGCTAGCTTCTCCATTGCTTTGGAGTAGCTCTCTAATGCTCTCCCCACGTCCTTATTGAATTGAATCTTGGCAGTAGACAATGGAGAAGGAGGAAGCCTAAAGTAAAGCTTGATGGTTTGTAAGAGATATCGAGCATTGAGCATAGAGCATAAGTCTCTTGAATTTAGGTGATTGGGCGGGATTAACAATCATCTTCATCTTCCATAGATGAAGCATTTTTTCCAACTTGAATGCAATGTTGAGGGCTTTGGCATATCGCATTTGGTTATAAACTTGCAAATCCTTTTGTACCAACGGTTCTTCTGTTAATTCCTCTTGAGCTGATGGTAGAGGGCCAATGAGATCACTTAAGTCCATTTGAGATGACAATAATTCTTGGTGGGAACCACGAAGAGAGTGTGAGTCCGCTGGCTTCAAATAGTTGTACAATTTCAGGCCAAGGACAAATTTGCGATGAAAAAAGTAATGGCAATTGTAGAAAGATTAAAAGCTTGGAATATCAACATCCTACCAAATTTTATTTCTTGGAAGCTTAATTATGAGCATATACATGGACTCAATGACATATGTGTTGATACATATAGCAGCCTTACACACTGTTCACCTTTCTTTGAGGTTGTTGAGTCTAACAGTTTCAGTCTCGGACAAACCTCCAAGAGGCAATTGGCAAACAAAATCAACCGTCCCAAATTGATTGGTTTCGCTACGATAATCAAATTTCTTTCTATGAAATTGTTCCAAAATCTTATTCATATTTGTACACATTTGATTTAGACTAGGGAGGTAGGTGCTCATATCCTTTATGTCAACTAATTTAATCACGCCAGTTTGGAAAGAAATTCCCAACAATTCATCTCGCAACACCCTCACCCTTCTTGTCAAACGTGCATTTGATGTGTCCATACACGTGCCCTCGGATGGACTGGTTCAAACCATTAGATGATGAAATATTAAATATAGTTGAAGATGATGGAAAGGGTGAACATGATTCAGGTGTGATTCTGACAAAAATCATACCTGAATATGGCATGGAATTTGATACAAAATCTGCAGTTTATGAGTTCTATAACAATTATGCAAAAGATGTGGGATTTGGTACCAGACTTGCCTCTTCACACATATGAGAGTACCAACATCGTTTTGGATAGAGTATTTTTGTTACGTACGGGAGGGAGAAAGACCTAAATACAAGTGTGATGCATTAATTAACCAAGTCTCATCGTCATGTAACTAGGTGTGGGTGTAAGCCTCTTATGAAACTAAGTTGTAAGAAAAATGACAAATACACTATATATCGTGTGGTTAATTTTGGGCTAGGCATACACATGAGTACACCAAGTAAGGTAATTCGGTTTAGGAGTCATCCGAAGATTATTTCTAGTCAAAAACATGAAATAGATACTGGAAGAAGTGTTGACGTAGCACCAAAGTATATTCTGGACATCATGGTTAAACAAGACGGTGGTCAAGAAAATTTAGGATTTATTCGTGATGATCTAAAAAACTGATTACGATAAAAGAGAACAGTTGAAATGAAACCCGGAGACACATGAGGTGTTCTAGAATTTCTACAAAAAATGATCCGTATAACCAAGTCGAGAACAAAGTGATCCGCATTAATATTAGTGAAAATATTAGTGAAGATGCTTTCAGTTATTAGAGTTGCTGGCTAGCTCCAAGTTAAATTATTGTGCTTTCATAAAAAACTTTGCATTCTGCTTAGAAAATAATTGTTGGAAATTATAAACAATAATATTATTGTAGTTGGAAATCCATGTGTTGTTCAATAATGCCTATATTAACTGACACTTGGCAGTACTAGACCGAAGGAAAAAGTGAGATCGATTCATCATCATGATTGAGACTTTAGAGATCTCCAAAGGATCTCAATCACGCTGTTATAAAAATGTGCTCTAAAGAAAGACATGCATCTTACAAGATTCCTCAGCCTAAAAATTACTGTAATAAATTAATAAAATATGTGGCGAGAACATTAACACGCAGATAAAACCAGTACTACTCAAGATCTCTATATAAACCGTAAATTTCATCCCTGAAAGCCACAAATTAACTTACTCTTATTAATTAATCAACGAACGATAATGGCTTCTGCTCAGGTTGAAACATCAAATCTTTCGAGCGTCAAAACCCTAGCTGAATCCCTAGGCTTCAACTCCATCCCTCCTCAATATGCCCACTGCAACAACAACCCCGACGACTTGGCCGGAGCAAACGGCGTCCCCGAAGCTTGTATCCCGGTCATCGACTGCTCCCTCCTCAGCTCCGGCGACCCAGACGAGCGGTGCCGCGCCATCAGCGACCTCGGAAATGCATGCCGGGACTGGGGATTCTTCATGGTAAGCTCACTCAAACTAGCTAGGGCTTCTTTCAGAGAGACTGTTTTACCGACTCGTGTTGTGAAATGCAGGTGGTGAATCATGGCGTGCCGGAGAGTGTGTTGAAAGGGATGATGGCGGCGGCGGACGAGTTCTTCAACTTGCCGGAGGAGGAGAAGATGGAGTACAAGACAAAGCACGTGATGGATCCTGTGAGATATGGAACGAGCTTTAACTCTACAAAAGAAGCCGAGGCTTTACTGTGGAGGGATTACCTCAAGATCTTGGTTCATCCTCAATTTAACAGTCCCCATGCTCCCAAACATTTCAGGTACTGCCGAAATCAAAATATGCACTTTTCATAAGTGTTGGTAAAAATCATGGAAAAGGCAACATTTGATATTAGCAACCTTATATAAAACCTTGCGCCACACTTTTTGCAAGTGTTACAAAACATCTTTAATAGTGTTTGGCCCTATTTGTTTGAGTTTATCAGTAGATCGGTTCAGTAAAATTACAATTTGATGAAATTCAGGTTAATGGAGTCATGCTGATTATTTTTTCAATACATAATTTTTACTTCAGTTAAATAATTCAGTTCAGTTTAGCAAATAGGGTCTTAATTACTTATTTATGTGCATTGTATCCTTATGTTATTGCTGGTTTTTGTATCTTGTTGGAAAATATTATGACTGGCTCGAAATTACATTATTTGTGCTTATGGTGTAGTGAAACTTTGAAGGATTATTGTGAAAGAGTCGGAGAAGTAACTAGCAAATTACTTGGAGGGATATCAGAAAGCCTGGGTTTAGAACAAGATTTCATACAGAAAACCCTAGAATTGGACTCGAGCCTGCAAGTCTTCATTGCAAACTACTACCCGCCGTGTCCGCGGCCAGACCTCGCCATGGGCCTGCCGATACATTCCGATCACGGCCTCCTCACCCTCCTCCTTCAAAACGGCGTCGGAGGGCTGCAAATTCAGCACCAGGGTAAGTGGGTCAGTGTCAACGCACCCCCTCCCAATGCCTACTTGGTCAACACCGGCGATCATCTCGAGGTAATTAATTTCAAAATGCTAGTAAATAAATACCACGTTATATTATATTTATATGTAATTGGAATTGGAATTTTAAACAGATAATTAGTAATGGGAGATACAAGAGTGTGCTGCACAGAGCTGTGGTGAACAACAAGGTGAAGAGGATATCGCTGGCCATGCCTAACGGTCCGAACCCCGAGGCGGTGGTGGGGCCCTTCCCGGAGCTTATGTTAGAAGGGGAGAAGGAAAAGTACAGCTCGATCAAGTACAAGGATTACGTGGAGATGCAACAAGATAACAAGCTTGATGGCAAATCTTGCCTCGATCGAGTCAGGAAGCTGGATTAATATTATTACTGATGATGATGAGAGTAAACTTTTCCTAAAATGAGAGTTTTACTGTTGTAATAATTTATCCAAGAGCATTGCGCACGTGTTGTGTTGTATTGTGTTGTAGGTGTTGTGTTGTGTTGTGTTCGATAATCTCTTTATTTGAAATGTTTGATATTATTTTCATTTTTCAATTTTAATCTTGAGTATAATCAATAATGTTTTATTTACCTTCTTCGTTCTGCATTGGTTATGAAATATATTAATATATATAAGCAATGCCAAATCAGCTAAATAACGAATTTCAGATGATGATTTACGAAATTGTCTGTGTTATATGGACTGTGGTTGAGAAACACGTCTCAATTTTCATATGGTGCAACATTCTTTTAGTTGTTCCAGCGCAAAAAGTATAGCCCATTGTCAAACTTCAAAAGATGCCTCAAAATATATTTTTAAAGAATATTTTAATTACTTTACAAGTACATACTATGGAGCTGATCATAAGATTCTAAATATAATAAAATAAATTAAGGCGTTTTTCTCTTAATTAAATTTATTAGTATATCGGTTCAATTTAATATATAAGCAAGGATCCGGGCTTATGAATGGTGGAAGTATTTGGGAAATTAATGATTTGGAATCTTAAGAATACCGTATAATTAATCATGCAAAATAACTCAGACATTTTGAGTCAAGTCATGTTTCAACTTTCAACTAAATTTACCTTTAAATTATCGTTGTGATTTTTCAAAAGCATTTTTCTACTAAAACTATGAGTTTGAAATTAGAATTTGATTGTTCAATGTAAATTTTTATTTTACATTTTATACAATTGTGCTATACATTAAATTTGGTCTTTTGCTATCTTAATTCTTATGTGAACTTTTTACTTTTCTTAACTTGTCAATTTAAATAATAATAAAAAACTATATTATAAAAAACGATTAATATATTCCAATCCAGCGTACGTACATGTATGCCCTGATGTTTAAATTACCTAATTGTTTTTTCAGATATTCTATATTCTATTTTAATTTTTGTTTAAAATGCAATATTGGAATCGATTCCATATATATAATAACATTACAGAGTGTCGCTAAAAAATTAAGTAATGTCTCAAGAAGTGTCACTAGGATTATTGACATATCACAAATTAATTCTACAACTAAAAGTGTCACAAGTGAGTTTGGGGTATTTAGTAACACTTTAATATATTTGTCACTAATATATACGTCACTAGTAAAACGTATTTTTATAATGATTGTTTCTTTTCGAATATTCGTTGCCCGACCGATGGGATTCTCTGATTCATCCAATTAATCATACAAGGGATTTGTACAATGATTTTTATGGTGGGAACAAATAATGCTCAATTTTATATATATATATATATATGCATTATGGCTAGCTAGCGGCCAATTCAATAATAATAATAATAATGTTATTTTCAAAAAAATAATAATAATAATGTTGAATTATTCATGGTGATAATACCAAATCACGCATGTGTAGTATATCTGATCATGTGTACCAAATCAAGAACATAAAAGTACTTGATACATAGAATTCCACGTGTTAGCTAGGGAGAAAAGGGGCCACGAAAATAAAGTGACATTAGTTATTTTTGTCGAGAGGGACAGAAGCTGCTAACGTACGCATTTAAACAGAATTATCTTCACTTTTTCATGTATATGATTTTCAATAATAATAAATTACAAAAAAATTGTCACCATTTGATTTTACAAATCGAGATGGTGCAACAAGATCAAAAGTTTACCATGCATGTGATTCCATCCACGTGAGTTCTTGATGCACGAAGACAAATTATATTCTCCATGAATTATTTAGATCAAGGTACGTGTCCACCTATTTATCGCAAACATATTAATTTAATAAAACTACCGACACATATATAATACACCAGTAATATTATACATAGATTATTTTGATACCAAACCTAGATATGATTCTTTCTTTTGATTATTTAAATCAAGGTTTATTGCACTCAAATAATAAGTGACCGTATATTCTATTACGACTTTAAGAACCACCAAGTAATATCTGGACACTTACATGTATAGTACTGTGTCTTTCAATAATTGCCCAATCATAGATTAATTTATAATATTTTTAAAAAATCAAACTCACTTAATCATCATTAGTGAGAAAGTATTTTATTGACTCCCTAACCCTAAGACTTGAATAAATGTTGAATATATATAAAGTGCATAGATGTAGTTTTGTTTTTCTTTTTTACGGGAAATAAAAAATTGCTTTGGTGACTAAATTCATTATTTAGGCCCTAACTTTACTGAAATACAATTTTCTCGGCTTCAACTGTAAAAGTGACCATATTATAGTGTTGTGATCCCGGAGGATCACAGATTCCGATTAAACGTGAAATGCTGCCGGAGCAGCTTGATTAACAAATAACAAAATGAGTTTTGATTACAAAATTAGCTAAAATGACAAAAGGAAGGTAGTATTCCTATATAGCAGAAATTAGGAATCCCTACTCATCATCTAACGCCGTGACTTCCCATTAACGTCCGTTAGCAGCCTCCAAATTACCGAAATACCCCTCAGTGTCCTTGTATTCACAACATTCCCTCCCTCTTAAAACCTGCTTGACCTCAAGCTTGGAACTGAGGAAACTGATGACTGATGAACTCTGCATCCTCCCATGAAGAATCTTCCAAAGCCAAATTCTGCCACTGAATCAGCCACTGAACTACAGTACTTCCATTCCTGGAGATCAGTCTCCTTTGTAGCACTTTCCCAGGAAATAAGCTCTCCAAATTTTCATAGCTAATGTTGGTGTTCTGTGTTGGCACCAGAGAAGGATCTCCAATAAAAGCCTTGAGTAAAGACACATGGAACACAGGGTGTACCTTGCTGTCCAGTGGTAGCTTGAGTTCATAGGCCACAGCACCTATCTTCTTGGTAATCTGAAAAGGACCATGGAATCTGGGACTAAGCTTAGGACTGTACTTCTCTAAGTCTTGCAATGATGTCTGCCTGTACTTGTTCACCTTTAAAAGTACCCAATCCCCCACTGCAAAAGATCTCTCAGTCCTCTTGGTATCCACATAAGCTTTCATCCTACTCTGAGCAGCTTTCAAGTGTTCCTGCAGTTTCTTTTGCACTTCATTCCTTTGCTGAAGGAGGTCTTGAGCAGCAGGAAAAATAGTGTCAGTCAGAATTCCCAGAGGCACTGAAAGTGGTTTGACTCCATACAGGGCTTCATAGGGAGACATCTGTAACCTTGAATGATAGCTTGTATTATACCACCACTCAGCTGTGCTCAACCACTCCTTCCATCTCCCTGGATAATCACTACAAAAGCATCTCAAGTAATTGCCAAGGATCTGATTCACCCTTTCAGTTTGGCCATCACTCTCAGGGTGATATGCACTACTAAAATTCAGCTTTACCCCCAACTTTCCAAAAATCTCATTCCAGAAATGACTAGTGAAAATCTTGTCTCTGTCAGACACTATAGATTCTGGTAGTCCATGGAGTCTATGAATCTCATCCAGAAAAGCTTGAGCTACCTGCTTGGCTGTGTAAGGATGTGCCAGAGCTATGAAGTGACTGTACTTAGTATACCTATCCACTATCACCAAGACTGTGTCAAAGCCAAGAGACTTTGGTAATCTTTCTACAAAATCCATGGTGATATGTTTCCAAGCACCATCAGGGATAGGGAGAGGCTGTAACAACCCAGGTGGATAACAATGCTCACTCTTACTTTTCTGACAAACCACACAGTTCTTGACAAATTGAATGACCTCTTCTTTCATTTTTGGCCAAATAAAAGTGCTCAGTACTCTCTTCATGGTGGCACTCTGGCCTGAATGCCCCCCTATAGCAGAAGAGTGCATGGTTGAAAGTATCCCAACCCTGATGCTTCCATTGCTACCCACATAGATTTTCTGACCTTTCTTCAGAATTCCATTGGTGTAAGTTAACTCAGCATCCTGATTCTGGGATAAGGTAGCCTGGGCAATTAGTTGTTGAGCAGCTTCATCATTCTCATAGCTCTCTTCCAGCTGACTTATCCAAGTAGGAATTAAGGTTGAAGAAATCATAGGTCTGCACCCCCTCTCTGTAATACAGTCTTGCTGTTCTGCACTCTTCATCTCACTACTACAGCTCCCATCCACACCTCTTTTCTGAGGATATCTTGACAAGGCATCAGCCACTACATTTGATTTCCCATTCTTAAACTGAATTTCAAAATCCAATCCCAGAAGCTTTGTCATCCACTTGTGCTGTATTGCTGTATGAAGCTTCTGATCAAGTAAGTACTTCAAACTTTGATGGTCTGTCTTGATAATGAATCTGTTGCCCACCAAGTAGTGTTTCCACTTGTCTACAGCCATTACTAGTGCCAAGAGTTCTTTCTCATAAGTTGACAGTCCTTTGTTCTTAGAGCAAAAGTTCTTGCTAAGGAAAGAAATAGGTCTGCCCTCCTGCATCAACACAGCTCCCATACCAGCTCCACTTGCATCAGTTTCCACCACAAAAGGTAATGAGAAGTCAGGCATCCTTAACACAGGGGCCTTAGTGATTGCTATTTTCAGTTTCTCAAAAGTCTCCCCAGCCACCTTACTCCACCTGAATGCATCCTTTTTCAAAAGATCATTCAAAGGTCTGCAAAATACCCCATAATCCTTGATGAACCTCCTGTAATAACCTATTAATCCCAGAAAAGATCTCAGTTCCTTCAAAGATGTTGGTTCAGGCCAATTCAGAATACAACTGATCTTACTCTCATCCATCTCCACTCCTTGTTCAGATATAATGTGCCCTAGATAGTCCACCCTTCTCTCAGCAAAGGCACACTTAGAGATTTTAGCCAACAGCTTGTTCTCCTTCATAATCTCCAAAACCATCTGAACATGCTGCAAATGTTCCTCAAATGACTTACTATAGACCAGTATGTCATCAAAGAAAACTAACACACACCTTCTCATTAGTTCCTGAAACACCTGATTCATCAGTGCTTGAAATGTTGCTGGTGCATTAGTCAATCCAAAGGGCATGACAATGAACTCATAATGCCCATGGTGTGTTTGAAAGGCTGTCTTCTGGACGTCCTCTTTCCTTACCCTTATCTGGTGATATCCTGATCTGAGATCCAGCTTAGTAAAATACTTGGCCCCATGCAATTCATCCAAAAGCTCATCAATAACTGGAATAGGAAACTTATCCTTCACTGTCAACTCATTCAATTTCCTGTAGTCAATACAAAGTCTCCAGCTACCATCCTTTTTCTTGACCAACAGCACAGGAGAAGAATAGGGGCTAGTACTGACTTGCACCACTTTGTTTCCCAGCAGCTCATTCACTTGCTTTTCAATCTCAGACTTATGGAAATGAGGATACCTGTATGGTCTTACTTTAAATGGTTCTGCCCCTGGTTTTAAGTTGATTTGATGGTCTATAGCTCTCTCTGGTGGTAACTCCTGAGGTTCCTGGAACACCTCAACATACTGAGATAACAACTTCTGCATTTGCTCAGGAGAATTCTGAAATACTGGTGACTGAGTTATTCCTTCCCTCCTCATCTGGTACAAGGTACCTTCCTCCATCTCCTCATTCTGAAAATGTTCTTCCATGAAATTAGACTGTGCTTCCCATCTTCTACATTCAGTTACTACCTTGGCTTCAATGCCTTTCATCAAATTGAACCTCATTCTCTGACTGCCATTCCCTTTCAGCCACCATTTTTCTCCAGTAAACTGGTTGGTCAGGTTGACTTCATTATTCATAAAGTCAAAAGAAATGGGACTGAACCATTTCATCCAATCCACTCCCAGTATCATATCTAATCCTCCCAACTCCATGACATGAAGTGAGAACACAAATTGATGGTTTTGCACTGTCCACCTAACACCAGGACATCTAGACATTCCTCCAACTATGCTTCCATCTGCAATTTTAACCTGAAAAGGTCTAGTGAACTCCTCCTGTAATCCCAAACTCTTAGCTAATTTAGGGCTAATATAGCTATGAGTGCTCCCTGTATCAAGTAGCATGTCCACAGATTGATCCTTCATAGTCCCAGTTAAGTGGAGAGTATCAATTTCTGGAAACTTCTGAGTCTCATCATAGCTCCTCTTCCTCCCAATACTATTCAAGGCCAACAGCTCTGGTTCTTCCTTCAACTCCTCCACAAACTCATCCAATCCATCCAGTTGTTTCAGAGGGTCAAAGTCATCTTCCACTACTATAATATCAGGGGGAGTACCTTCTTCTACACTAGTAATATAGTGGATTTGTCTGAATTTACACACATGACCAGGGCTGTATTTGTCTCCACACTTATAACAAAGGTTGTTAGTTCTTCTGTACTGCTGGAGCTGTGGTGAAATCTTCTTGAATCCAGGTTTTTCTTCAGTCACCCCCTTCTTATCCTCCTTTCCCCCCATCCCAGTTTTCCAAGGCTGTTGTGATCCCTGCACTAGTCCCTTCTGTTTCTTATACAAGGAATCCAACAGTTTCTCCTGTAATACTGCTATCTCCATCACATCATGCAAACTCTGTGGCCTTTGAGATTTCACTGCCAACTTAAGGTCACTTCTTAGACCACTTAGGAAACTAGAGGTATAGTATGACTCAGCTTGGTATGGATTTACAGCCATCACCATAGCCTTAAGGATCTCAAACTGCTCTATGTACTCCTCTACACTTCCTTTCTGATACTGCTTGTTAAATTCCTCAATCAGATCTTCACCTCCTTTGACCCCAAACCTTCTTAGCATAGCCACTTTAAACTCTCCCCAGCTATCTACAGGCTTCACCAGGTACTCAGAAGCAAACCACACCTCAGCTTTTCCTTCAAAATACATCTCAGCTGTACCAATTTTATCCTGATCATTCATATTACAGTACCTGTATATTTTTTCACACCTTCTAAGCCATTCTAGGGGATTATCACCATTGAACATGGTCATTTCAATCTTAGGCTGCATCCTAGGCACACTGACTCTCCTACTACCAAACAATAGTTCATCCTGACCTCTAGGAGCATAAGGAATACCATCCGGAAAAACGGTTCTATTGTTATGCACATAAGGGTTACCAAATCGAGCATGATTCTCAATTGAGCTGGAGCTAACCTCAAATGGCGACTGCTGAAACGGCATCTGCTGAAACTGCATCTTCTCCTTCCCACTGTACGCGGCATCAGTTCTCAACTCCACCCTCTGCTGCTCCCCTTTCTCTTTCCCCGGTGTCCGTCGAAGATCCTCTACCTGCGCCGGGGTTTTGATCTGGTCCACGCTGATCCTCTCCGGAGACTTCTCTTTCCTCTTCACATAATCGGTCATCATCGATCGAAATTCATTGCTCGAGGCTTGCATCTCGAGCAGCTGCTGCGAAATCGTTGATTGAGCGGTCTGGATGGCTGCCTGATCTGCACGGAGATCCACCGCCATCGCCCCGAACTCCGTGCGGGTGTCCGTCATGTCCACTTGCAGCGTCTTCAACGAATTCTCCAGTTCCGCGATTCTGCTCTCCAGAATCTTGTGCCTTGTGTCTGCCATTTCGCCGTCGTTCTCGAGCCGAGGATTGCCCGCTCTGATACCAACTGTTGTGATCCCGGAGGATCACAGATTCCGATTAAACGTGAAATGCTGCCGGAGCAGCTTGATTATCAAATAACAAAATGAGTTTTGATTACAAAATTAGCTAAAATGACAAAAAGGAAGGTAGTATTCCTATATAGCAGAAATTAGGAATCCCTACTCATCATCTAACGCCGTGACTTCCCATTAACGTCCGTTAGCAGCCTCCAAATTACCGAAATACCCCTCAGTGTCCTTGTATTCACAACATATAGCCTCAACTCTAATTTAATGTATTTTTTAGGCCCCAACTCTAAAAGTGACCAAATTATAGTTCTAACTCTAAATTAAAGTATTTTTTAGGCCCAGAGTTCCTTCTGTCAACCTTTATGTCGACTGTTCGCTCATTTACACTTTTAACACAATTTTTGCATTGTTTTTTTTATCATTTTTCCTTAGCTACGTTTTATTATTCATCTCTAATAAAAAATTCTGATTACCGCCTCACTCTTTCTCCCAAATTCGAAACTCTAATCAAAATCCCTCTCAAACTCAAGCCTCGAAAGCAATTTGATACAGAAGGATTTGATAATTAAGGTTTCGAATTTGGGAGAAAGATTGAGGCGGTAAGCAGACGTTTGTTTTCCAGAGAGGGGTAAGAAAATGTAGCTAGAGAAAAATGATAAAACCACCATGCAAAAATGGGTTAATATTGCAAGTGAGCCAACTGTCGGTTTAAAGGTTGACGTAGGGGAATTTGGAGCCTAAAAAATACATTAAGTTAGAATTGGGGTCTAAATAATACAAAAATTTAAAGTTGGGGCTATAATTTGGTCATTTTTAAAGTTAGGGCCAAACAAATGATATTTGAACAGAGTTAGGGCCTAAATAATACATAAAGTTAAAGTTGAGGCTATAATTTGGTCACTTTTAAAATTAGGGCCAAGAAAATGGTATTTGAACAGAGTTAGGGCCTAAATAATGAATTTAGTATAATTTTTTATATTAAAAGAGATGATTATTCATGGTTCCTTCCAACTGAAAATAATTAAAAAGTTACATAGTAAAGTTTAATACTCTTGATATAGGAGATAATTTGTAGGCTTATACTAAATTTTAGAATTATGACATTACAATACATTCTTCTGTATTGACACATAGGTATAATTTTACAAGCTTCCACTAGCAAGAAAGAGAACTTCACTTCTAGTCAAATTTGTATTTAAAATTTTTTATGAGTTTAATTTATATGTTTTTTTTTCACTATTATATATCATGGTACTTTTAATGGTTTATTTTAACACGATTTTTATTTAAATATTGTAAATATGTTTATACAATTAGTTTAAGTACCTGTGTCATTAGTTCATTTTTATTGTAGTTTCCTTCATTTTCTTTATTTTCTATTTTTATTTAAATAATGTAAGTGAACTACTTAATTGAGTCAAAAAAAGAAAAATAAAAATTTTAAAAGAAGCAAACTATCCTAATATATAAATATGTAAAAAATTATTCATAGGTTAAACTGTCTCAGCAACACTTTGTAAAAACTAAATAGACAGATGCATGTAAAAGAACTGAAATATGCATAATTATTTTTAATAGGCGTAATTATGGCTTATAAATTTCAAAAAAGTTTGAAAGGAACTTGTAGAAAATATCAAAGACTTTATATAACGACACCTCCTTGTAGAAAATATCAACATTTGACTACTTTGTTAACACAGTAGAAACAGTCAAACAGATATCAAAATAAGCCAAGAAAAATGGGCAGTGAAGGCCAACAGCCAGTCATTCCCCATGTACTCATCTTCCCTGCGCCGATCCAAAGTCCGGTGAACACCATGTTGAAGATCGCCGAGCTTCTGTGTTTGGCCGGCGTTCAGGTCACATTCCTCATCACCAAGCACAACTACAGCCGCCTCTTGCGCTGCACCGACATCCAAGCCCGTGCCGCCCGGTACGAAGGGCGGTTTCATCTGGAAACCATCGACGACGGCCTCCCGCCGGAGAACCCCAGGGACGTTATCTCGGAGATCACCGACTCGCTGCGAACGAAAGCGGGGCCCTTTTTCCGGAAGCTGGTACAGGCTCGAGGGATCACTTGCGTGATTGCAGGGCGGTTGTACAGGTTTGCCCTTGACATTACGGACCAGCTAGGGCTTCCGCTCGTTTTCATGGAGACGGTGAGCCCTAGCTGCCTTCTGGTGTACTTGTACCTCACGAAACTCATTGAAGATGGTGAACTCCCCATCAAAGGTTAGCATGTACTATCCACTGATTCCGATTATAACTAAATCGTTGAACTACATCTATTAAACTATTAGTGACACTACTTTTCGTGACTAATTAGGAATGCTACTTTGTTACATGTGATAAACTTTCCTTACATATTTCCATATCTAAATCGTGTCACAAAAGTCTATATATGTATACGTCACATCATATGTACATGTTTTTAAATTTTACAAACTTTAAACAAATTTCTTTGCAGCTTAAAGTGTCAGCATAGTTTGTCACAAATAAGTGTCACTAATAGTACATATGTCTTGCTTTACAAAAAAACAAAATTGTACATGTCTTGTGAAATGTAAATTTTGTGACTTGAGCTAGATATGGAAAAAAAAATTAAATTCAAAGTTTTTTGAGACCAAATTACAAACAGAGAGACAAACTCGATCGTGAGATTTTTGTCACGAAATATTGTGTCTGCTAGAATCGATGGTATAGCCGTGTAGCTACATATTCACGTACGCAAAATAACTACCGATCATTATACTTTGATGTCTAGTTCATCTCCTACTTGTCATCATACCAGAAAAATTATTTTATACCACGCATTAAGATTGTACAGTTTCAAACAAACTTATGTTAAATAGTAATTTGTAATTACTATATCAAATACAAAGAAAATATAGGAAAGATAAATTTTATTCAAAACATAAATATGATTGGTTTGCTGCACTATAATTAGTGGTATGAATAATTTCTAGATATCCCGAGTGTATGATATAAATTATTTTTTGTTGGTGCTCAGGGAATGACTTGGACAAACTAGTAACAGGCATTCCGGGCATGGAAGGCTTTCTAAGGCTCCGAGATTTACCGGAGTTTTGTCGTAGAAACTACACGGTCGATCGGGACGCCACAGTTGTTTTTGACTCGATGCAAGATATGCCTCGAGCAGCAGGCATCATACTGAACTCGTTCGTGGAGCTAGAAGGCCCGGTTCTCTCTCTCCTGAGCTCAAAATTAGTCGGTAGCTTATACTGCGTCGGACCGGTCCAGCTACACTTGCAGGCTGCACAACAACAGTCCGGAAATCGGCAAAACCAGTCGAAATCAAACAGCTTTTGGGAGGAAGATAGAACTTGTTTCAAATGGCTCGATTCGCAACCGCCAAAATCGGTTCTTTACATCAGCTTTGGAAGCCTAGTGAAGCTACCAAACGAAAAGTTCTCGGAATTCTGGCACGGAGTCATAAACAGCGGGCACAGGTTTGTGTGGGTTATCCGGCCGGGGTCGATTTTAGGGCAGGGGAAGCAACATGATGAATTCTTGGAGGGATTGAATAGGGAAGCGAATGGGATCGGCATGGTTGTGGGATGGGTTCCGCAGGAGGAGGTCTTGGCCGACGCGGCGATCGGCGGGTTTCTGACTCACAGCGGTTGGAATTCGACGCTTGAAAGCGTCATTGCCGGAGTGCCGATGATCTGTTGGCCGACGGCGGTGGATCAGCAGGTGACTTCTAGGTTCGTGAGCGAGGTTTGGAAGCTGGGGATTGACATCAAGGACACGTGTGACCGGTTCACCATTGAGAAGAGTATTAGGGATTTGATGGGATCGAAGGGTGAATTCAGTGACACGGCTAAGAAATGGTCGGAATTGGCGAGGGAAAGTGTAGCTAGAGATGATGGATCGTCGCATTTGGATTTCAACCGCCTTGTTCGAGACATCAAAAAGTGGAGCAGCAAATGAAAACTGTTCTTTTTTCACCGTCAAAAGAGTTTTTTTTTTTTTTTTTGTTCACCCAATAAATTACTCTTTATCAACAGCAAGTCTAAAGCATCAATCGCCAAACATTTTAGTTGATGTTATAGCTTGTTTTTCTATCCTATGAACATTTTTCCTATAATTTTTTTCCACTCTATTCTTACTCTAATTTTAATTCAATTTATCAAAAGCCATATTGGCTAAGTGTTACGTCTTCACCTACATTCAAAAACATCCCTCTCACAAAATGGATAGTGGAGATTTCTCTATAACTTTTTACAACTTTTTTCAAAGCACTAGCTAGTTATGTCGTGTCTATAACCTTTTTAAACTTTAGTGCATTAAGGGTAGTTAACCATCACCATTCACCACACAACTTGATTTTCGCTTTTTAATCACGGTCATCGGTGACAAAATAAGTTCAATTTTTTTTCCCACCTACTCCCTCCATCTATTTCTATCAAATTGGAATGCACCATTTTTTTTTACAATATTCTCTCTTTTCTTCACAATTATTCACTATTCCAGATTAAATGGTAGAGTATTTTTTTGGACACATAAATACAATTATTAAAATATTAGTAAATAAATGTTATTTAATATTAAAGTGTGCAGTTTAATTGGGAAGAATAACATATTTACAAAGTCTAGTCATATAAATCAAACGTGACAATAATAAAACTCGTTAACTTGGGGAGAGTGGTTTTATTTTTACCTATGAATTCAATTAAGAAAAATACAATGAAATAAACTCGATGGCACCAATACTTGAATTAACTATACATACATATTTATAATATTCAATTAAAAATATGAAGTAAAGATCTTATGATGATAATACTTCTCTATTGTTTTCAGGTAGAAAGGTACACCTTTAATTATACAATTCTGATTTCTGAAACCAGTTTGCAATCACCATAAAAATAAAAAATGAAATAAAAAAGTGTTTAGTTGCAATAAATCAAATGTTTGGGTCCTTAATGTGCAAATTCATCTATATATTCCAGCGGTGCCCTTAATGCATGACACCAACGTGTCATCTTCTGCAATGGCCTAGAAAGAGTTGCAGACTTCTTCACTCTCCGGATTTTCTCTCCGCCGGGTTCGATTCTTTCACTCATATACATGTAACTAATCTTTAATTTGCTCTGTCTTTCAATTTCGCCTTTTCAATGTATATTTATGTTATTAAGTGCGATTTTTTATTTCATTTTTGAGTTTCTTGAAATGGTTGCTGGCCGGCCGGCTTGGCAGTAGAAAATCACCCCAACTAGTTTGCATATTTTCCTGCAGCTTCATAATTTGGTTTGGGATTCAACGAATTACCTTAATTTCTAGGCTCGATTTGGATATTATATAGATTTTGGAATTCCCATCTCCAGAGAAGAGTGTAAATAAGTAAGTAGAGAGGTAGTTTATCGTATTAAAATTTATTAATAATGATTGATTTACCTACATTTTTGAATTCAGTCATGTTCAGTTCAGTTTACTTAGTTTTCATGTTAACTTGAGTTTGAGGAAATTTAGCTTAATTTGTTTAGAAAGGGTGAAATTTAGCTTAATTTAGTCATATTGATATTATTTCCTAGTTTGTTTAATTTTACTTCAGCTCTTTCAAATCACACGAAAAGAACAGGCCTTTAGTTGCATTTGTTTAGTACGGTTTGTGCAGAGTGGAAATCATACTCGATTACCAGTAGTTCACTTTACTTTTGTGTGCTTGATATTGTATATTTTCCTGATGATGTTCCATTATTGAAACTGTAATTTCCTCTGGTCTTTACATGAATTCGTGCAGTTTTGAAAAGAGCCATATTCAACTTTGAGAGATGGAGGCTAATCATGAAATCAGCTATCAACAAGAAATGAGCAGAACAACAAAGAGGACACTCCTTGTCCTAAACTGTTTGATGTTAGGACTCGGAAACTGTGGCGGTCCCTTAGTTCAGCGCCTTTACTTTGTTAAAGGTGGCAAGAGAATATGGTTATCCTGCTGGCTTCTAACAGCAGGGTGGCCGTTTCTCTTGATTCCACTCATGGCTTCTCATGGTTATCGCCGGAGAAAGCAGAAAGTGAGTAATCCCAACGATCGTGTAAAGCTATGGTCCATGGAGCTCAGAATGTTTCTGTCCTGTGCTGTGATCGGAATATTGACCGGCCTGGATGATTACCTAGCTGCTTATGGCGTTGCTCGGCTTCCAGTGACTACATCGGCTATAATTATTGCCACTCAGTTGGGATTCACAGCTGCATTTGCCTACCTCCTTGTGAGGCACAAGTTCACTCACTTCACTGTCAATTCTGTGTTCTTGCTGTCTGTTGGAGCTGTGGTTCTAGCGTTCCATTCTAGTACTGATCGCCCGGCTCATGAGTCCAGTTTGCAGTACTACATAGGATTCTTCATGACTCTTGGTGCTTCTGCGTTGTATGGATTTGTTCTGCCTCTCATGGAGTTGACTTGCAGGAAGGCCAAGCAGGTGATGACCTATTCCCTGGTTATGGAGATGCAGATGGTCATATCGTTGTTCGCGACAGCTTTCTGCACCATTGGGATGCTCATCAATCACGATTTTCAGGTAATTAATCACCCTAAATATGTTACTTTATTGAGTTCGATGATCAAAATCGTGATTCAATGCTACACTTTACCCTATATTGTTTGTTAGGAAACATGTTAAGCTATTTGAGTATTTGAGTATTTGTAAATGGACATACTAAAGTCATGTTGAACTGTTTATATTGAACAAAATTTTGTTTGATGATCATGTATGAGAAACTAGCTTCTGGTTGATGATTTTGCAGGCGATATCGAGAGAGGCTCGGTCATATGAGCTAGGAGAAGGGGCGTACTATCAAACGCTTGTTTTCTGCGCGCTCTTATGGCAGTTTTTCTTCTTGGGAGCCATTGGAGTGACCTTTCTTTCTTCAGCATTGCTGTCTGGGATTGTGATTGCAACTTTGCTCCCTGTGACTGAGTCCTTGGCTGTGCTGTTTTTCCATGAACGGTTTCGGTCGGAGAAGGGGATTTCTCTGGTTTTGTCTCTCTGGGGCTTTGTTTCTTACTTCTATGGTGAGATTTCAGGGATCAAGAAGAAAACTAGGCTGGGAGCAGAATCAAACTCATCTGTTTGAAGGAATCGTGAATTGTACTTTGTAAATGAGAAATAACAGTTGAGTACATGTATAGAAATGATTTATGTTGCTATTGTGGTTTGTTTTATATTTGTTGAATTTAAAAAATCCATGGTGACAAAATTTCAATACAACTTTGTCACTTTTATGCCTGAATAAGGCTGATTATTATATGTTCAGTGTTGATGTTTTACACATTAAGGATGATCAATCACTTAGTAAGACCAATTTGCCTTGTCAAAATCAAGGGGTACAAAACTAAAGGACTCAAATGTAAACTTTAGCAAAATGTAAGAGCCATTTCAACAATTTAAAATAGTCACTGGCATTTCCGTGGTAAAATCGCAGACTTTCGCGCAGTCCATCTCCGAGACCGAAACGACATTTGGGAGCAAGCTGCGATGGCGGGCCGCAGCTCCATCTTCCTCACTCTCTTACGGTAATCTCATCTCACATCTCGTCGAATTTATACGCCATATTTGCAGGCAGGACATTAATTCAAACTTCACTCGCAGAAATGGCAGAGGGATAGGGAGAATCTCGCGATCGTTCTCTTCCGGCGCCGGAGTAGCCAGCCACCAAGACGAAGAAAGTGATGATAGTGCAGCAGTTGATGATCTGAGGAGCAGGATTATGAGGCTGAGGCTCCCCAAGAGAAGCGCCACCAATGTTCTCAACAGATGGGCTAGCGAAGGGAACGCCGTCGCCGTTTCGGAGCTCCGTCAAATCTCCAGAGAGCTCCGGAAGTCTAACAGATACAAGCACGCGCTTGAGGTACCACTCAATCTTCCCTTCTTTTTAGCTCATTCATATTTCATATTTCAATTTTGAGTTCTTTTCTTGTCAATTGTGTAGATATAAGCAATGTGTGTAGATAATGATCCATATAGTCATGTATATTTTCTAAATATCAAATTTTGGTGTGTATGAATCATACACATTTGTGATTTGAAGATATTAGCCATGAAAAGTAGCTATCTTTCGACTTTTGAAAATGCAAGAGAATCCCTTGAAAGGGAAAGAGGGAGTATATAGTGTAGTGTATAAGAGGGAGTATATTGTGATATGATCTGACTCCATGTAGTGATAACAGATTATCTGTTGTTGTTGTGCAATGATCTGTTGACAATTATTCTCTTTCGGAGTGGAACTTTTTGTTTGTACTAAGTAGTTCCAGCTTATATTTACTGATTTTGATCGGTGGTGATTGTGATCTTCGGCTGTAGACTGCATTATTCCTGTTGAACACATCGGTTGAATTCTCTCTTCTTTTTCCCATAATTGTGGTTTTTTGGTTTGTGTTTATTTCTCACAACTTATACATATGAGAGGACAGAAAAATAAGAAGGGTCTTGCTTTTCCACCTATGCTTTCTTGCATCCTTAATTTGGCTGATCCATGTTACTGACCCTACATAGTGGTAACAGATTGGCTGTTGTGTTACTGTTTAAATTCCGCTGTTATTAGGGTAGTTAAGTATGTGCAATTGTCTGTTTGGCAACTGTTCTGTTTTTGTTCCAGAGTGGAATTTTTGTTTGTACTAAGCTGTTCCCAGCTTGAATTTGCTGATTTTGATCTTCGGTGATTGTGGTCTTCGACTGCAAACTACACTATCTTCCTGTTGAGTTCTCAATTCTCATAAATGTGGTTTTAGGTTTAGAGAATTGTGCTAGGCCTTGTTTCATGCTTTAGTAGTGATCTCGTGTTTATTTTTCACGATTTACATGAGAGGAAGAAAAAAAGAAGAATGATCTCTCTTTTCTGTCTATGCTTTTATTTGGTTTGCAATATTTGACCAACGAGTTTGAAATAATCTTGCAGATATCAGAATGGATGATTTCTCAAGCGGATTATACGCTAGTTGACTCTGACTATGCAATCCGGATTGACCTGATGAACAAAGTCTTTGGCATAGATGCAGCTGAACGATACTTTGAGGGTCTGCCTGAGAGTGCTAAAACTTCTGAAACATATACTGCTCTTCTCCATTCATACGCGTCGTGCAAACTGGTTGACAGGGCCGAGAATCTGTTTGAAAGGATTAAGGAAGCAAACCTTTCTCTGAGTGCAATCCCTTATAACGAGCTGATGACTCTATACACATCGGTTGGCCAGTTGGAGAAAATACCCCTAATAGTCGAAGAAATGGAACGCCAAAAGGTTGTGCTGGATCTCTTCACTTTCAACCTTCTCTTGAGTTCACTAGCTGCATCACTCAACATTGATGAGTTACACAAGATTCTTGACAAAATGAGCGATCAGCCTGCATTTGATGAGACATGGCTGAGATACGCTAATCTTGTAAAGATATATGTCAAATCATGCCAGCTGGCAAACTCTGATTGCAGCTTGGTGGTTGAAACCGAGCAGCCTGTTACTCAAAGGGAATGGATCACTTATGACTTCCTTGTCATCCTGTTTGGAGGGATGGGAAACAAAGATCAACTTGATCAGATTTGGAAGTCTTTGATATCGACCAAGCAGAAGATGATTGGGCGGAATTACGCTTGTGTAGTTTCCTCGTATCTGATGTTAGGACACTTGAAAGAGGTCAAAGAGATTCTCCGGCAATGGAAAGAATCCACAACCACAGAATTTGATGGCTCGGTTTGCAGTAGGCTGCTCAGTGCATTCAGAGAAGTCGGGTTGAGTGAAGAAGCTAAAGCTCTCCACATGCTGCTTGTTGAAGAAAATATTTTGACAGAGTAATACACATGCTTGCTAGATCCCATGTAAAACAACATTAAGTATTTGTTGGGTAGAGTGATATTACAATACTAAAGCTTAAGTGAAGCTTACGTTTTTCGGGTTTCCATGTAATTCATTTTGACTAGAAATAAAACTCCCCATTGCATAAAGCAAGGCTTTTTCTGAAACTTTATTGAGAGGCAAAATGTGCCATTTCTTGATAAACCAACTTCTCATCTGCCTTCTGTTTTAGTTTCCTTGGTTTGATGGTGTTTTCAAACCATGGCTAAGCTGGGAGTAGCCTCACAACACTCAAGAAATGGCAGAGCTTCATCAACATTCAGGCTCTTTGTTTACCTCCTCATCGCATTCGGCACAGTCTTCATCATCTCTCAGATCCAGTCCTTGCAGTTTCATCCTCCATCTCCACCATCACCATCACTTCCTCCCAGCACCTGGCACTTCATGCAGAGGCTGCAAGAAGCCATCCACGCCGCCAACACAACGCACGAGGAATCAGAGCTATGCCGCCACTCTGCCGCCTCCAAGCTCAGGGATGCAGTAACTTTCCTGCCACTGAAGGACCTGAGGTTCGCCAGCACGGCGCAGCAGGGGCACACGTGGTTCATGAGCTCGCTATACGACACGCAAGAAGCAGGTGAAGTGCAGTACCAGCAGTTCCCTTCCGAGGCATCGAAAGGGAGGCTCTTGTGCTTTCGAGGGCGAGACACACATGACGGGTCATGGAATTCTTATGCCCTGGCCTGGCCCGAGGCATTGCCCGAAAACGCCACCCTCGTGAAAGGCCTCACGTTTGTTTCCAACAATCACTACAACTATGATAACATCTGGCATGGCTTGTCAGCCATGGTGCCATTTGTGGCCTGGCACATCAAGAACAACTGCGAATCGCCATCTCGATGGATCCTCTACCACTGGGGCGAGCTCAGGTCAGTTATTAATATTATACTCTTCTTTTCAACATTTTTTTCGCAATTCAGGTCGGTTACTCTGTTCTTTTCAGGTTGAAGATGGGGCCTTGGCTGAGGACTTTGATGGAGGCAACCTATGGCGGGCCTCTTGACATTGAAGCGTTCGATCGCGGTGATGATGATGATAGGCCGAGCTGCTTTGAAAAGGCGGTGGTGATGAGGCACAACGAAGGCGGGATGTCGAGGCAGAGGAGGATCGAGGTGTATGATCTGCTGAGATGCAAGGCCAGGATTTCGTGCAACGTGAGCATCGAGGGGAGGCTCGCCGACGGTGCTCCGGTGATCGGAATGACCATGTTCATGAGGACCGGAGCAAGGTCGTTTCGGAATGACTCTGTAGTTATCAGCATTTTTGAGCAGGAGTGCAAGAAGGTGAAGGCCTGCCAGTTCAGGGTGGCTTATTCCAATAATCTCACTTTCTGTCAACAGGTTAATAAAATTCTTTCTTTCCTTCTACAATTTTAGTCACTTTCGATCTAAAACTGGGGACAAAAAAATTCATGTGATGAGTTTATTTTTGCAGGTGAAGCTGATGAGTTTGACAGACGTGCTAATATCTCCACACGGTGCACAGCTAACCAACATGTTCTTCATGGACAGAAACAGCAGCGTCTTAGAGTTCTTCCCCAAGGGGTGGCTGAAGAACGCCGGAGTCGGGCAGTACGTGTACCACTGGATCGCCAGCTGGTCCGGCATGAGGCACCAGGGCGCGTGGCGGGACCCGGACGGCGAGAAGTGCCCCTTCCCGGAAGATGACCGGCGCTGCATGTCGCTGTTCAAATCCGGCAAGATCGGGTACAACCACACGCATTTTTCCGAGTGGTCGAGGAGTGTTCTCGACGAGGTGAGGCTGAGGAAGACGGAGGAAGCCTTGATGTTGAAGAACGGCACGTTTAGCAGCACTTGTGGTTGCAGTTAGTTTTATTGCATACTTTATTTTCCAACATATTTATGAAATATGAATTTAAGATTTGTCCAAATCATGATGGTTGATTGATAAATAAAGTTAGAGAACTACATAATCAGTTTAGGAGAAAATTAAGAAAGGGAATAAGAAATGGTTTTGTTTGAACATTTTACTATGACTATGAGATTCATGTTGCTCGAATTGCTTGTTCATGAAGAAGAGTAAAGCTTAAGATTAGGGCGCTTTATTTGGAAATGGTGCATTCTTTTCGAGGCGGTAGAAATCAGTGTTTATATTAAAATCATGAATTCCAAAAAGAAAAAGAATATCTTGAAAGATTGTTTTTCGATTTTTTTACCAAACATTAATAGAATACATAGAACAATATATATAAATAGTTTCATTGCGTTAATTTTCCAAATTGTAAAAACTATAAATGCATTTCATAGTCTTTTAAAAACTGGAAAAAAAACGCCAACTATTGATCCGTATACTTAAGCTATAATGACGATATCATTTACTTGCATTAAAAAAAACTTGGGTTTCCACAATTTAACCCACTTCATCTGTCATCACTTATCACTCAGTTTTCACTGTACTTTGCATACGTTGCTAAACCAAATAGTACTAGATTTGTAATTCATTTTGATATGGATTTTCTACGTACCAACAAAGCACTATAATTTTTGGGGGTTGCTCCATGCAGATCCATTTTTCTCTTACATGTCCATATTTTTACCATAATACCTTTAATATTGTTAAGACGAAAAATGAGTTTGAAATCATAGGTTCTGTCAGGGGCATTATGGTAAAAATACGGACATGCAAGAGAAAAATGGACCTGCATGGAGAAATTGCTTAATTTTTTAGTGTAATGTGATGCATTCAATGAGAGAAAATAGATACTTCAAACGCGCAATTAATTTTTTTTTTTATCATTTTTAGTTTTTAAAAAAATCAAACAAAATAGATGTGCGAAATGAGGCTTTGAAAAGAGGCACCAAGCAATTATAGAACTACCTCAATACAAACTTTCATTTTCAATTCTGGTCGGCTCATATTTGTATTTCGATCCTAATTAAACCAAACACTCTCCGCAGTTAATGTGACCTCTCACCACTTCAAAATAGCTCTTACTCAAATTTAGATTTATCTTAACATCATCAGAACAAATGGCTTATATATATAATACTATGCTCAAACGATTCCCTTGAAATCTGATTTATAAAGATCGTGTTTGTGGATTGTTTAAACTGATCTAATCGATAGCTTTTTAAGTATATTAATTTATAGCCTTTTTTGTTTTGTTTTGGTTGATGGGTGAATATATAAACTATTATTTTTTTGTTTAAAATATAAACTATGTATAAAAGTAATAGTAGAATGGAACTAAAAGAGAAATCGGTGTGAGGCTAAAATCCAAGAAACAGAGGGCAGAGAAGCACGTTGAAAATTCCAAAAGCGGCCCTCCCACTATCTTGCATGCATGGATGATGATAGTTTATCCACCTTGGTTTCTCTATTTTAAGTTACTCTAAAATATTAGAAAATAAAAATCTAAATTGACATGCAATTTTTAGTTATTCTACAATAGATTAAGTGTGTTTATTATCAAATTTCTTATTGTAAAGATTCCTGAATATGTTTTTTATAGTTTTTTGGAAGAATATATATAAATGATAGATACTAGGATATAAAATTCAACAAATAAAGAGTGACAGAGGCCCTATTTGCTAGAGCTTATTTCTTACTGTACTGAACTGAACTGAACTAAATTGAATTGAACTGAACTGAACTGAAGTAAAAATTGATGTACTGAAAAATAGAAGCAGCATGACTGAATTAACTGAATTTCATCAAATTGCATTTTCACTGAACTAATCTACAAATAAGGTCTGCAAACAAGGCCAGAGTGTCTCCCGTAAAACAGTCCTAGTTGATACAAATGGTAAGTGTTGATCTTCTCACTTTCATGTCTGATCATTACATGTTCCGTGTTGATCTTCTCACTTTCAAACTCTGATCTTTTACATATTAAGCATGATCATTTAGTGTAATGCATGATTATAATTACATGTTATGTTTTGATCTTTTCACTTTCAAGCCTGATTTTTTATATATTAAACTTTTGAGACCAATTGAGACAAGTTTCAATTGAAAATTTGTACCATAATATTTTTGTACTTGCTGAAAGTTCAATTACACTATGAGCTATAAGCTAACAGCAACAATAATGTATCCATTCGAAAAACAATATTGATGTATTTATTAAATGTTTGTCTTACTATGAAAATCATGCATGGTTTTTAAGCAGGGGCCGAGCTTCCATAATCTCTTGATTTATCTTCCTACACGACTAAAATATAAGCTGGATGCATGAGATTCATATATTTTTGGTTGAGGTTGGTTTGATCCAAAAAGAGACAACTCATGTGGTGAATCATACCATTTGTTTGGAAAGGTCATTTCGATTCGTTTCCCAAACGTCCGTATACTACTATCCCATCACACACTTACTAAAATACATATGTTTCATTTTATTTTATTTTATATTGGTTTTTGATTTATTCATATTCAATGGATGAATGAAATAAATTAATTAAACAAACAAACGAGTGAGTGTTCTTTTTCTAAAAGAAAATTGATAGAAAATTACAAGACAATTTAGTTCCAAAAAGAGTCCTAACTCCTAACACATTAGATGAAGTTTTGAGTGAGCCAGATTCATCCAAGAGATCTATCAAAGATAATGTTGGGCTTTCTGAAATGTTGTTGTGTGTCACTGATCAACTATTCAACATATTAATTAAAGATAAATATATCTTTCTAATTCAACATATCAAGTATATATATGCATCGGAAATTTATAGTTAATCCAAATCAACTATTTAGGGGTTAAACGTTCTAAGTCAATGACGGTCCACGTGTATAAGAGAATTTTTCATGAGTTCATGAATATTAAAGCACTTTCATTAAAATTTAGGGGTATGAGGGGTTAAACACGACATATATAATCAAATTAAACTGATCTACAATTAACAATATAATACTGAATTTGTACTAAACTGAAAAATTAAACGCACAAATTAGCTGAACTAATTTTTTTACTATAGTGAAGTTGAAAAGAATATAATATGTTGTAACCCCATCAATTCTTCTAACTTTTAAAATTGGTTGCATCATATGACCAAGTTATAAAATATTTACCTAGCTAACTTACCAAAAGCTTATGAACTTATTTTTGAATGAATTGATGGAATGAATTAAAATGATGTGAAAATTAATATATTTTTAAAATAATAGAATTTGTATAACTAAATTAACTTAAATTTCATAAAAAAAAATTATTAACTGAATTAATTAAATTGGACTGAACTAAACTAAACTAAACGGATACACTATTAACTTCAAGAGATCGGGGCCTAACACGTAATATCATATCATATCATATGTTATTGTTGTTAACTCATCAATTATTTGCTTTTGAAATGTCAAAACACTGTTTGTTACAGAATGGAACAATCATTCCTTACTAAAGTTGATAGAAAATAGGTATTATTCCTTCAAGGTTCAGGTACATCATACATGTAACAATCAGCTAATTAAGCTAAGTTCTTACAAAACTTGAAATGGTAATTAATCAGTGGTAAGCAGAGGGATGGATGATTCTGGGGCAATAATTGATAATATGACAGGGCAAAAGGGGCAAGACAAGATTTAGCTGCACATTAACTAATTTCTCAAGGAAAGTTCATGAGACTGCAAAGCCCACATGAATGAATGCATGAATCATGATATAATGAGATTGGTATGCAAATTCCAGGGACCCCATTTACCAAACTTTTATGTGCAGCTATAAACTGAGGCTGATCAGAGCATATTATTGATGAGAAGCCTCTGCCTTATTCTGATGGTGTGGGCAAAGGCCATGTCCAGTTAAGTTATGGTGGGAGCTACAGTCCGCTTATTGGAGCCGCAATCAGTTTAATTTCTGAAAATAAGTTGAACTGGACAGAGCAAAGTCTCAATTATCACCAGACATGAAATGAACCAGTTGCCCTTCAATTATTTGGCAAATGGCCATGACTCAATTACTCATCAGTTATCTCTTCATCATTCATTCCCATATCCACTTCCCTACATACTTACACTCTGATTCATCAATGGTCAACCTTTCACATTGCAAAATCAAATCAACTAACAGGATCGTTTGGAGATCATCGTTTAGCACTTAACTTTAGCTGATTATACCGATTGTTAACTGTTAGTGAATTATATTAGTTGTTTTGACTATTCACGCTAGTCCTTGTTTGGAAATCAACGTTTAACTTTAGCTGATTCTACCCGTTGTTAACTGTTAGTGGATTATATAACTGTTTTGAGTTTTGACTACTCAGGCTACTCCATAGACTCATGCATATGTTAACTATTTTGCTTAAAGCCAAAAATGAAACAAGATAAAGAGTGCACACTTCTTAATTTTGATCATTATCCTGAAAGCGAAATCAAATGAAGGCCCTCAATACTGTAAATAACACAATCACAAAGTAGTTACAGAATGAAGACTTAAAAGGAAGATATTTATCAGACATAAATGCAGATATAGTACATATTACCCCATGAAGGTGAAAGTGGTCCATTCATATGAACACACTGATTTAATTAAGCTGACCACTCCATCCTCACCATACACATACTGTAATAATATCCCTGCTGATATGATCAGAGGAATATATTGCAATGCCTGTAGGACAAAATGCCAGGCTGATCAAGAACTCTGCTACCAAGAATTAACCATAAAGTAAGGCCAAGAATCTCTCTTTTTTTACTAATTAGGGAAAGAAAGAAATCAAAAAAGTCTCAGAGTTGCAGAGATCAAATGAAGAAAAGGTAGTGCTCCAAAAACAGTAATGGTGTGCCCATTACAGCCCAGCCTGTAGCCTTAAACAATCCGACAACTGGAGATAGTTCCAAGCCCTCCCCATGTGGCCCTTTTCTTACTACTTCATCCTCTGCTCTGTTTCACTTTATTTAGTTCCCTCCTCTTTTTTGTTCCTCTGCTCCAGATTCTGTTCAACCTGAAGTTCTCTGAAGCTCTTCAGCAAAGCATGTGGGAATCCGAAAGCGATCCCGGCACCGGCCGGGACTACGGCAATGGCCTTATGAACAGCAGCACCAGCAAACCTGGCCTGAAAACTGATGGCTTTGAGCTCAGAGGGAATTCATGGTAATGTTTTTTCCTTAATATCATGTCTGTTAAATGTTTGTTTTGAGTATTAGAAATGATGATTGACTATGTTTTCTTGCTAATAATAGGTTTGTTGCAAGTGATATTCCAAGTGACTTCTTGGTTCAAATTGGAGAAGTTAGTTTCCATTTACATAAGGTAAATAGATATCCATATGACTTTGCCAATGATATAAAACACTTAAGCAGTTATAGTAGTTTTAGTAACCTTAATCTGTTGTGTTCTTGGTTTTCTAGTATCCCCTGCTTTCTAGAAGTGGTAAGCTTAGCAGAATCATATATGAAGCTAGGGAAGACCTGAAAAAGATGGTCCTGGATGACCTTCCTGGCGGGCCCGAGGCATTCGAGCTTGCAGCAAAGTTCTGCTATGGGATAGCTGTTGACCTAACAGCAACCAACATCTCAGGTTTGAGATGTGCAGCAGAATACCTAGAAATGACAGAGGATTTGGAAGAAGGCAACCTCATCTTCAAAACCGAAGCCTTTCTGAGCTATGTGGTTTTATCCTCATGGAGGGACTCCATCTTAGTGCTCAAGAACAGCGAGAAGCTCTCACCATGGGCCGAGAATCTCCAAATCGTGAGGAGATGCAGTGAGTCGATAGCGTGGAAAGCATGTGCCAACCCGAAGGGGATAAGATGGCAGTACACAGGGAGGCCTCATAAGGTCTCAAGTCCTAGCTGGAATGAAATCAAGGACTCTAGCCCTAGCAGGAACCAGCCTGTTCCTCCAGATTGGTGGTTTGAAGATGTCACCATTCTGAGAATCGATCATTTTGTTCGTGTTATCACAGCGATTAAGGTAAAAGGAATGAGGTATGAACTGATTGGAGCAGCAATAATGCATTATGCTGCAAAATGGCTACCAGGCCTGATCAAGGAGGGATCACCAGGGCATGACCACGATGGGAGCGTATATAGTAGCGCGGACATAGGCTCTGTGAACAGCAACTGGAAAGGCGGGCTTCATATGATTGTAGCGGGGACAAAAGAAGACACAATTCCATCTGTTCAGGCCAAAGATCAGAGAATGATTGTTGAGAGCCTCATCAGCATTATCCCTCCTCAGAAAGACAGTGTTTCGTGCAGCTTTCTTCTCCGGCTTCTGAGGATGGCTAACCTGCTGAAAGTGGCGAATGCGCTCATCACAGAGCTGGAAAAACGGGTTGGGATGCAGTTTGAACAGGCTACATTGGCAGATCTTCTCATTCCTGCTTACAACAAGATTGATACTCAGTACGATGTTGATCTTGTTCAGAGATTGCTGGAGCATTTCTTGGTCCAAGAACAAACAGAAGGCTCGAGCCCTAGCAGGCAATCATTCGCGGATATGAACCACAGAGGCGGTGGTGCTAATCCTAACGCGAAGATGAGAGTGGCAAGGCTTGTGGACAGCTATCTGACTGAGGTTGCCAGAGACAGAAATCTCTCACTGACTAAATTTCAAGTCCTTGCTGAGGCACTGCCTGATTCAGCAAGAACCTGTGATGATGGACTTTATCGAGCTGTCGATTCCTATCTTAAGGTACCAATTATCTCTTCTCGGTTTTTCAAGTATGTTGAATTGAACTGAACAGGTAGACTGAAAAGAAATACTTCTTTTTTGTACCACAGGCTCATCCAACACTGTCGGAGCACGAAAGGAAGAGGCTGTGCAGAGTGATGGATTGCCAGAAGCTCTCAATCGACGCGTGTATGCACGCTGCACAAAACGAGCGGCTTCCTCTGAGAGTGGTGGTGCAGGTTCTCTTCTCAGAGCAGGTGAAGATAAGCAACGCCATGGCTAACAACTCCCTGAAAGATGCCGGGGAATCCCAGTACCACCCGATGGTCCCTAGCCGGAAGACCTTGCTCGAAGGGACCCCACAGTCCTTTCAAGAAGGTTGGGCAACGGCCAAGAAGGACATCAACACGCTCAAGTTTGAGCTCGAGACTGTCAAAACTAAGTACGTCGAGCTCCAGAACGAGATGGAGTCCCTGCAAAGACAGTTTGACAAAATGATAAAGCCGAAGCAGCAGGGATCATCATCGTCTGCTTGGACCTCGGGGTGGAAGAAGCTAGGGAAGCTCACCAAGATGACACATTTAGATCATCATGATGAAGGAGGAGGGCATAATCCACATGCAGAACAGCCTAAAAAGGCTCCTAGGAGGTGGAGAAACTCTATTTCTTGAAGTAAAAGTTAGGAGTCAGAAAATTTTCCATTCTTTTTGGGTTTTCAACATTCCAAAGGTTTTTCGTTTCTATGTTACTATACTTGTCTGTTGAAGTTGTTAACTTTCCTTTATTTGTCAAAGATGTTGTACCTTGGACTTTATTTGTTTCAGTAATCAGAGTTGTACCTTCAACCTCCTATCATGTGGTGGATGGTTTTGTTCCTTAGCATGTGTTTATGAAGATATAAATTATTCCAGATGTTAATGGCCAAAACCAAAACTACCAAAACTAGGAAAAAAGATGGATATCTGATATAACACCTCTAAACTTATGAGTTGACAGCCATGGCACCATGGTTATTCGAATATTACAATCCAAATATAACAATCCTACAATCTGAAACAGTCCAATCCTAACTTACGATTCTATATATACGAAAATTTGGTGATATTAGATTCAAAACCATTTTTAAGCTCAAGTTTGTCCAGTTGACTTTTGATATGGATCCGATACTACCGGCTCCAATCATACCAAAATATTGATCCTGCTTAAGATCCAATTCTATAAGCATACCACTTATGAAAGAAAAAACAGAATGGAAGATAACCATATAAGATGAACAAAATGGAAGAGAAAGACAATATTATTTGATGAAATTCATAACTCCAGAACAGCTTGATTCGAATGGGAGTGAAATTGTTTATCAGAAATGACTTATTGAATCATAGTACACACACCCATAGTGGTGATAGAAGTAGAACCAGAGCAGCTAGCTGACTACTGGGCGCTCAACACTTCAATCTCGAACACCAACACAGAGTTTGGCTGGATGCCCCAAGCAGGAAATCCACCAGCACCGTAAGCATAATCTGGAGAGCACTGCAACAATTCAAACATCTGAGATCAGATCATAGCAAGTAGCAACACCGGCAAGGATAATATTGCATGTCCAAATGGTACATCTTGGTTAAAAGAGCAGAATGTTCCCAAATAGGAAGTAATCTCCACATGGCTAGTATGATGATAGTAACATTAAAGGGTATTTATATCTTACCCGCAGGCGAGCAACTTCTCCTAATTGCATCCCAAGCACACCTTCATCCCAACCTGCAGAAAAACGAAAAACAAAACAATGAGAAAACGATGACAGAGATTCCACATGGTAAAACTCAAGCAGTACAAGTGCTACTAAAGCAGCATATAGCAATACAGCTCAAATCTAAATCGAACTAAATTCGGTAAATCTAATCCAGTATCCATCAAACATCAACAAGTTATATCACATGACAGCAACAAATCTAGTCAATCTCAAACTATCAATTCAAGTGGATGTGTACAAAAAATCACAAGCAAGTAGCAAAAACAATACCTTTGATAACTTTTCCGTGTCCAATCTGAAAAGCAAATGGCTGCTGCCCAGCATCCTTGGTGCTGTAATAAGTTCAAGAAAATCAATAAACCAAAAACAAACAAAATCTGGGAAAGATCTACACAAAGAACCAACAGACATGATTTATTACCTCCAGAACTTCTGGGAAAGATCACCATTCTTCCCTGCAATTATATCATCCAAATTAGTACAAATTAATCTTGAAAAACTGACGAATGGAGAGAGGGTTTAGCGGTAATCACCGAAGCCAGTGCAGTGGACAGTGACGGTCTGACCCCGGACGGGTTTGGGTCCGGTCCCGGTCCTCAGGAGTTCCTTCTCGATTCCCATCTTTCGCCTTTGCTCAAATTCGATTCTTCTAATTTGGGGATTAGGGTGTAGTACTAGAACAGGGTCAATCAATTACTCTTATATATGTATTTATTGGTCACACTGAAAAATAAAAACAAAATAAAAACGTCCACACGTGGATATCACGTGTCATATTATGCCGTATTACTTTTTAGAATAATTATGTTGAGATCCCAAAAATTATTCCTTCAAATTGCAAATCTATTTGTAGACGGTTTTAGTTTAAAATTATATATTTAAAAATATTTCAGTTTATTTTAATATATTTTAATTTATTCCAATTCAAATAAATATATATATTTTTAAATTTAGATAAATATATTATTTTGAAAATTTTAAGAAACTAAACCGGTGCAAATAGATTTTTAAGAATCATATTTCGCCACCGCCTGTTCACTCGCAATTTGATGATCCAACTCCCCAGCCGCCACCAGATCAAGTGCAAGTTGATGATCCCGTTCCCCATCCGCCAGAAGATCAAGTGGAAACTGATCTAGTTCTCCTACATGGTGGTGGTGGACGCGGTTGGGGTGGTCGTGGCCGACACAGTGGTGGTGGTCGCCGTGATGGTGGTCGCGGTGGTGGGGACGTCGTTGTGGTGGTCAAGCGGGCGGTGGTGGTCCACTATTACAAGATCAGGTGGAGGTTGATCCAGCTCCCTAGCCGCCACACGATCAGGTGGACGTGGTAGTTGATCTATCTCCCCAGCCGCCGTCGGGGCATTTTCAAGACTTGGATCCCGACACCGACTCGGACACAGACTCGAACGCCGACACTGACACTGACTCTGACTCTGACTACAATGCAACTGATTAGTCTGAGCAAAGCGACAACGAGGAAATTCTGATTCACTACTGCAGAAAAGGCCCATTTACGGCGATTTTTGACCACCGTCTGTAGGGGCAGTAAAAGCCTCGTCCAAATTACGGCGGTTTAAAAAAAACCGCCATAAATTAAGTTCCTTTACAGGAACTAGTATAAACTGCTCCAAAAATATCTGAAATCGGAAAATCCATATCTAGTTCCAGCGTGTTCATCGTGTTCTTCATTGCGTTCATCGTGTTCTTCAATCTTCATCGCATTCTTCAATCTCCACCACCAATATTAATGCCTACAAATAAAAACTCATTCAATCTCAAGAACAAATCAACTCATCAACACAACAATTTCAAGAACAAATCAACATAATTCATTCATTAGCTACACAATCTCAAGAACAAATCAACTCATCAACAAAACAATCTCAAGAACAAATCAACATCAAGAACAAATCAAGACCCATCGTCAACTACAAAATCTCAAGAACAAATCAACACACATTCATCAACTACAAAATCTCAAGAACAAATCAACACTCATTCATCAACTACTCAGACAACTCCCCCTCGGAGCCTTTATCTTCTGATAAGTCATAGCCATTGAGTGGTAGTAAGAAATCTGAAAAAGGATCCGAAGTTGGCCTAGCAATGCTGTCCCATACTGAATTTGAGCTCTCATCCGATGAAATTGCAACAATGGGAATGTTTACCGCTGGGGGGGGGGGGGGGGGGTATCAGCACCCTCAACAACTCCTTCTTCAATTCCTAAGGCTTCCTCAATAGGAGGAGGAGCCCAGAACTGGTCATTAATCACCATCACTCCTTCATTGGCCAACTCTCCAGCCATCAGATTTAGAGCATTTGCATTCATCTCTTACTCATGTTGAAGAAAAAATTCTCCCAGGTTCATCTGGTTCTCTGGGACATCCACTAGCATGTTCTGAAGTTCTTGCTCCATTGGTCCTCCAGCCACAGCCAGCGGTTCCACTATTAGTATCTGATCATTATCATTCGATTCTTGCTCCGAGTGGATCTCATTCTGAACAGGTTCTTCTCCACCTTCCTTCATAGGTTGAACAGGAGAGCCAGCACCAAAGTAAGGATCAAAGTGCCTTTGATTGAAATGCTGTGCAGCAACATAACCACCTTGTTGTCCCACATAATTGGCCCTGTGCAGCTCTCCTTCAGTGGCCATGGAAAAGAGGAAACCTTCTTGAACATCTTCATCAGCCAACTCTCTATATCTCTGCCACCTGGTGACCATATAGTTTGCTAGAATGTTCGTGTTCCTTCTCTCCGGCCAGTTCCTATGAGCGTTATGGATGCTTGAAATAATACCCTCTTTGGATCGTAGAGGACATCAGTCCCTCTTTCTGCATTATGGTGCAGGAACTTGCTTTCTATAAAATGATCTAATTCATTATCACATACAATGGGACACTGATGGATGAGATGGCCGATAACTCCACACCTTCTGCAGAAACGGTGCAAGCGTTCATACTTCATTCCAATCCAGACAGTGTCACCAGAAACAAGTTTGGCAAAATAACCAGACACCAGAGGGTCATCTAGTTTTACCCAAATAGTTGCCCGCTGGTACTTAATATCTTCAGTAAGTCTGACATCCACGTCCACATCAATGACTTCACCAGCGTGATTGGCTGCCTTGATGGCAGCCCTTGGGTGAGAAGTATGTATTAAAAATAACGTCCACATAATAACGTTAGAAGTATGTATTAAAAATAGTATTTACAAAATAGAATGTCTTGGGTGAGACCGTCCTACCATAAGCTTATGGTAGGACTTATGGTATGACGAATGATAATTCATGTGTTTAATGGATTTGTTTCACAACTTTCTTAGTTCATTTACACATGAACACAGATTATAGCAAACAAAGATGTGAAACACACGAACAAATCTATTAAACACAAGAACCCAGCTTATAGCAAACAAAGTTGTGAAACATACAAACAAATCGATTAACCACATGAACTATATATCATTCGTCCTACCATAAGTTTATGGTAGGACGGTCTCACCCAAGACTTTGTATTTACAAAATATTATGATAAAATATGGTAAGGTGCAAAAAGTAATTTTGAATATTTGCGTAAATAATTCTCTCCCTCAGTGAAGGGTAGAAGACTTCCTTTTAATCCTTGAAACTGATAGAGAGAGAGGCTCTGTGTATCTACATCTCCGAATGAAGCATTCAGTAGCCACCTCACTCATAAATAATCAGCTGAGAGGATTTGAAGAAATATCAATCTAAGCTAAGTACAAACAAGATTAGTGGAATAGCAGAGAGCTATGTCCAGTTCCAAAAAAAAAAAAAAAAAACTGAGTGTGCGGCCTCTATGTATTCAGTTTAAAATGGCACCATGGAATTGGAGGTCCTTCAAGAACATCCATGGGAGCTTGGGTGCATATCTTTACAGTGTTGAAGTTCCTCCAATTCCATGGTGGTATAGGATCTAAGATTTCAAGAGGTCAGGTAATTTTACTCTTAATTTTTTTTCCGCTTCATTGCATAAAAATAACTTCAATTGCAATATTTAATTACGAATGTTAAAGAAAATGTCATTCAATTCAATTACATTCCCTTAAAATACTTAAAAAAATACTATGTATATTTTCACAAAAGTAGCTGGGTAAAATTATAATTTTAATAATTTTTGGGTGGCCCTACCTTTGCACCTACACTACAATCAACATCAACATCAACATCAACATCAACATCCTTTATTTATGAGGATTAAGGTTTTTGGGTTTTGGATTTGATCGCGTGGGACAGCGTTTCTTCATACCCTCGTCGTCGAATGAATAATATAGTAAAATTTTAATTTTATCTTTATCTTTAGCTAAAAATTAACAACTAGTGAAATATAGTACACAAAATACATCAAAACATATAGCGAAAAAGTAAAACATCAGCCATCAAAATATATTGGACAATATCTGAATTACCTTGTTTTAGCATCGATTTATGTTAAGGAATTGTTTTATGAAGCAGCACAAAGGTTACGCAGTTAGTATTGTTTTGTTCAATGTTCCTCTATAATTCGTTGATGTTTAATTATGTCTTTTGTTTGATTTTGTTTATTACACTACTATAAGTATCTTTATAGAAAAACACAGTATAAATGTATAACATTTAAATGTAAGGTCGATTGACAATAATAATTACTGACTAGTGACTACTCACCATGTCAAAAAGGAATATGATTTTGGCAACATCCTCAAAATGGCCATACTCAAATTCCAAAAGCTATTGCTTCTATCCTTTTCTATTTTGTATACCAACAAATCACATTAATCTCATCATTTCAACTATGCACGTTGAACACAATTTACCAGGCAATAATATATATATATATAACACGTCACAATAACGAACGCGTCCCAGTGGATTGTCATATCCCAATAAGTACGAGCACGTCAAAAATCACTCTTCTCTCTCACGCTGCGAACCCAGTCCCCAACCATGGATCCACTAGCGAGCCCAGTCCCCAGCCCCGAATCGGATGACAATCAAGTCATAGATCCTTTTGATATTCTTGTGAATGCTGCGGTTGTGGCCCTTTATGCACTACGTGATCAACGGATTCTGCCACCTCAAACCTGGGGTGCTCATCGTCAGCGCACTGCTGTTGGTCGAGCGCGGATTCTGCCACCTCAAAATTTTTGAAATGTTTTTACTAGCAGATCCAATGTTGAACATGTCTCCCGAGGTCATTACTCGTGTCTCAACCCTGAAGTCGCTCCAGGTAGAGTTTCGATTTGTTATAATTCAAACCGCTTACGGGTCCTAATTTGAGAAGGACAGAAAATAAATTGAGTCCAATGGATGTCACTTTTGTATTCCTCCTTTGAACAAATAACAATATCGACTCTCTGAACCAAAACAATCGTATCAATGATAAATAAAATTATATTGGATCAAGGGTGAATAAAATATGGTTACTTTCCTTTTCGTAAATATCAATGTGGAATGTCTCAATCTCAAAATTGGATCAATGATGAATAAAATTGAATTGGGTCAAGGGTGAATAAAATACGGTTACTCGAAAGTCGAAATTGAACCTTTTGGAAGTTAAAGTGGATTAAATTCCACTCTAAAATAAAGAGACAAATCGAGAAAATCACACCCAAGATACAAGTAAATCAGCCCGTTTCCGGATAAATGTAGTGGTCTTTTAAGTTCTATATCCCAACTATGCATTGGGCATGTACTGATACACATTATGAATCTTATTCATTCTCGGCCGTGACGTTAGGGTTCGAATGGAATTTTCCATAGTACTAGCAAAGATAAATTTGAAATGTCACATTAAAATTTAAAAGTTATAAAATCTATAATTGACGCGGTTGCCATCACCACCACATCCTCCGCCAGAACCTCCATCGGCCGGCAAACCTCCGGCGTTCCACAAATTATCTCTATCATGTCCGAGCGCTCCCCAAACTCCATTGACCAACACATTTGTGCTACTCGTCGGATTCATCCTCCAAATCCCAATGGTACATTGGGCATACATAATTTGAACCTTATTCATTCTTGGTCGCGACTTTAGGGTTCGAATGGAATTTTCCATAGTACTGACAAAGCTAAATTTGAAATGTCACATTGTAACCTATAAGTTATAAAAAGAAATAATTAACCATTGAGGCCCGTCCAGGAATAATTTTTTTATTGTTTAATTTTGTGTATTTATTTGTTACATATGATATGACCATATTTTCAATTGCATATCCAGATTGGATGATATGATCGATAAATATAAAAGTTGATGATACGACTAAGCTCGGTTCAAGATAAAAAATGTTTAAATGCAAAAAATTTGAACGTTCAAGTGTCGGATCGTTATCCTTGCCTACTTTAATAATCCAAAATTTTTGCTTATGTAGTCCAAAATGTTGTTAAAAATACATAAATGTCCCCACATTTTAGTTCATGAAAAATTACTTAAACTACTTTCAGGGGTATTATTATCATTTAGCAACATTTTAGGGCTACATGAGTAAAACTTTGGAATACAAATAGCAATTCAACTTTATATATTATCTAAGATCCTTCGTACCATTACCTTCAAAAAAAAATCCTTCGTACCATAGTGGTATTTCTTCATAGGACATTATTTCATAGTAAATAAACACGTATGTAGATAAATAAGTACGGTAAATAATAAACGCTTAGTAGGTAGACCATGGGGCCCGCCATGTTTTTATATAAAAATAGGCGTAGGCTCTCACGCCACATCAATGGATTCTTTCCAGCAGGTGGAGCCACTATCCCTACAATTGTGCTGCCAGATATTTGAATAACCCCTCATATCGGAAAGTCGTTTCCTTCATTAATTCTCACATACTCGCCCAAACTGTTCTTTATACCCATACAATTCTTCTTTTAACCAGTTAAACTTTGCTTTGGTATTATTTGGATGTTTGATGGCGATAGTACCATCAAATTGATAAAGACGAGCAAAAGAAGTGTATGTTGGGTGCATGCATATGCCTATGTTTAATCTATTTTATCTTCCAAAGGTTCAATTTCAAGTAACCATATCATACATTTACAAGAGTCCTTTAATTTAATCATGATTTTCTACGTTTACATTTTTATTTAGGAAAAAATCATCAATTTCTTTTATTTACAATTTTTTTTCTCATTACATAGTACATACTTCTAAAAGTTGTTATTATAACAACTTTATAGTGATTCAGTTATTTATATTCTTTTTCTTCTCATAATTAATACAAATATTATAACATTCATAATATGTCAAAACAAATGTTCAACATGTTATTTATTTATATGCTCTTGCTTATTCTATTACTCGCTTTTATCTAATAATTCAATTCGTCAACAAAACAAATTACGAATAATAAAAAATAGGGAGAGTCGGAGAGCTATGGTTTTCGATGTAAACATGGAAGGATAGATTTTATCGGGTGGGCAGTTTTAGGCGGTGACGCATAATACGTCGGAGACTACGTTGAGGAGTTATGGAGGAAAAAATGGGAGGGTAGCTTGGACCATTCGCGTAAATAATTCTCTGTTTCCAGAAAATTTACCGTTGTGTAACTCTGACAACTGTTATGTCACAGATTTCTAGTTTCCAGCAAATTTCATCCAACCAATGAACAGTGACCACATTTGGGGCCTCTAGCCCAACCACAGACTTCACTGTACCAGTATTTTCCAATAATTATGAACATCTTTTCAGTTTCCCTCTTTAGTGTAACTCTAAACACGACCTTCTCTCCAATCTTTGGCCCGTTGAACATAATTTACCAGGGCAATAATATAACGTGTAATTAGTAAGTAATTAATTTTGAAAATAACTGCTACAGTACACTGTACTATACTAATACGGGTATGGACCGTATGGTTGATTTTCAAAATGAGCAAAATACGTCCTATTCTATGAATTCTTGTTTTGTCCCCCAAATTATTCATCAAATTCATATGACATAATTTTTACAATCAAGCTACACAATTAATTGACCCAATTTGGCCAATAGCATTTTGAAAATTGTTTAGATGCTAAGTTCATATATAGATATTTATCGGTCATAGTACCAGTGCTTGATGAATAGGTTTTTCCAATTAACGTTTTTGAATTAAAAGTGTGTTTGAAAACGGTCGTATGAATAATATAGTAAAATTTTAATTTTATCTTTATCTTTAGCTAAAAATTAACAACTAGTGAAATATAGTACACAAAATACATCAAAACATATAGCGAAAAAGTAAAATATCAGCCATCAAAATATATTGGACAATATCTGAATTACCTTGTTTTAGCATGGAATTGTTTTATGAAGTAGCACAAAGGTTACGCAGTTAGTATTGTTTATGATTTTTTTTCAATGTTCCTCTATAATTCGTTGATGTTTAATTATGTCTTTTGTTTGATTTTGTGTATTACACTACTATAAGTATTTTCAAAGAAAAACACTACTATGATTATCTTTATAGAAAAACACACAGTATAAATTTATAACATTTAAATGTAAGGTCGATTGACAATAATAATTACTGACTAGTGACTATTCACCATGTCAAAAAGGAATATGATTTTGGCAAAAGCTATTGTTTCTATCCTTTTCTATTTTGTATACCAACAAATCACATTAATCTCATCATTTCAACTGTGCCCGTTGAACACAATTTACCAGGCAATAATATATATATATATAACACGTCACAATAACGAACGCGTCCCAGTGGATTGTCATATCCCAACAAGTACGAGCACGTCAAAAATCACTCTTCTCTCTCACGCTGCGAACCCAGTCCCCAACCATGGATCCACTAGCGAGCCCAGTCCCCAGCCCCGAATCGGATGACAATCAAGTCATAGATCCTTTTGATATTCTTGTGAATGCTGCGGTTGTGGCCCTTTATGCACTACGTGATCAGCGGATTCTGCCACCTCAAACCTGGGGCACTGCATCTCATCGTCAGCGCACTGCTGTTGGTCGAGCGCGGATTCTGCCACCTCAAAATTTTTGAAATGTTTTTACTATCAGATCCAATGTTGAACATGTCTCCCGAGGTCATTACTCGTGTCTCAGCCCAGAAGTCGCTCCAGGTAGAGTTTCGATTTGTTGTTGATTGATTTGTTGTTAGGCTATGTATCCTGATTCTTTTGTTATGCTTTCATTGCATTTATTCTATATAATCCTGGCCCCTTCTTGTCATTAGATGTAGTGTCTTTTGTTGCCGTGCATAGGCTAATATATGAAGCTAAAATATACTCCATGGGAATGTTATGTCCTGTTATTTCCTCATAAATTTATTCATCTGCTGTTTCGCTAATTTCGAGCATCATTTGATGGATTTTAGTTATGAGCTCTTCAATTTGGATTCATATGCACGAAAAGCATGACATCTTGGAGGAAAAGATGTCAAATGAAATTCAAGAAATTGAAGCCAAATACCAGACAAGCAACAATGACCTGATGCTCAAGAAAAAGCTGCTAGAGGTTGAAGCTGTTGAGGCCAAGTACCGCCTGGATTTTGAACCTCTATATGATCAGGTACTTACTTGTACTCGTTTTAAAGAAAAACTGAAATGTTTTTAGCTTGGTCCTCATGTTGTAGTGTTTCTGTAACCCTCTGTGGCATAGTTGCTGACGAACAGGTACCTAAGTTCTGGTTACGTGCGATGTTGAATTCCAACACAGGGTTGACTGAGGTAGTAAGATCTAGGGTGGTTTCATTCTGTGCGGATAACCGACATGACCTTACCTTTTCTGGATAGGTTACAACACAGGATGCGATGGCACTTATGTACTTGAATGACATGAGGTGTGTCAAAGTTGATAACCCCAGGGGAGTGAAGTTTGAGTTTTCTTTCAGTCCCAATCCATATTTTAAGAACCCTGTCTTGACAAAAGTTTACCATCACTCAATTCATGGAGGTCAAATCGTTGTTGACGGGGCAACAGGGTAGGTTAATTAGTATTTCTTCTCAACTACATTACTCACACACACCTTTGCTAATCTTGATATTATTGTTTAGGACGGATATCCATTGGTATCCCAGAATGCGCTTGACACATACAGTTGTGAAGAAGAGGAAGCTGGGAGTTTGTGACAAGTTTGAATGCTTCGAGACTCAGAAATTTGGATATAAAAGCTTTTTCAACTTCTTTAGTAAGGAGTGGCCTGGTTATAAGGATAAGGAGAAGGTTAGTTCACATTTATCGAGTAAAATTGTTTCCCTGATGCAAATTATCATGCTCATGTGATAAACTCTGTGTTGTTTGATACAACAGCAGGCAGAACACTTGAGACAAGACTGCTATATTGGGTAAGTATAATCCATAGTCATGATGCACAGTTTTGTTATATGCAAATGTACTCATATTGATATATGTTGGTGATTTTTGCAGTGGCGTGCTTCAGAAAAAGATCATTCCTCACGCTGTGACCGCCTTTCTCGATCGCAGCCCATTTGTAGCTAAAGCTGCGGAACTGCAAGAATTGGGATATTGATGGAAGCGGGAATTTGACTGACTAGGCTCTGAACACTTATACAAGAGTTTATTGCACTTTTTATTTGAATGGTGATGTATTGTCTTAATGGCACTGACAACAACTTCAAAGAGACAATTTTAGAAAATCCCATAATTAAATCAGCCCCTTTTATTTCCTTCTCCCAACGTTGCAACAATGAGCATACATATAATTAGGAAAGTAATTAAAAGATAGGGTAAAAGATAATACAAGAAAAGAATAACAATTCAAAATTATCTCTGACCCTTAGATTAGAAATTGATTAAAGGTTAGGATTATGTGTAAAAAGTTGTGTAAAAATAAGTGTGTCAAATTCCAGCAGAACCAAGATGATACAAGTTTGATGATTGTTGAAGCTGTTGCAACCAAATACCAGGAGTCGTTTAACCATACGCACCCAACTATGATTTCAAAATAACAATGATGGTTATAGATTCCTGAACCCATCTATGGCTATAGACTGCTAAATTTGGCTTAGGGGTGATTCCTGAACTTTTTTTCTATGCAGCACCACCGCTATTCTGCCTGCGGAGCACCTCATATGCTAAATGGCATGAAGCTGCTCACTTGCTTAAAGTGTAGACCTGGGAGGTGGATAGGTTTTCCTTATACTTTAGGTAAACTTATCCTACATGGTCGAGAGGGAGGGTTGTGGTTCGACAGAATCACGCGACCATGGTACACGTTCGCAAGGGCGTTTTGGTTTGTAATGAACACACCTCCAAGGGAATTTGGGTTGTTCTTCCTTTACTTTGGAATTGCATCACATCATGCCCGTGGGTTCGGAAACTTCGGGATTAATTCAAATAATCCCCTATTCTAAGTCATTTGTTCGAAATCACTCCTCTTTACAGAGAAAAGTGATCATGTACTCAGCATGTAGTTTCCCTTCACAGGGAAATAGTGAACACACTATATTTGGCTTCAAATTTGGACTAGGACTACCCCCTAAGCCAAATGCTGGCCTAGTATGTAACTTATGCGTGGGTTGAGCGCTTCTCGCCACCTTGCGATTTGCCTGCAATACATGTAAATGTTACTTGGCATTTTGCTGCCCACTTGCTTAAAGTGGAAACACGGCTCTTAGAGTTGCCATGCGAGGAGAGCGTTATATCTCACCACCGCTCCTTTGCCTGCGGCACATCTCCGGATGTTAATGGTAATAGGTTGTCCACTTGCTTAAAGTGGAAAACGGCTCTTAGAGTCGCCATGCGAGGGGAGTGCTATATCTCACCACCGCTCTTTTGCCTGCGGTTCATCTCCGGATGTTAATGGTAATAGGTTGTCCATTTGCTTAAAATGGAAAAACGGCTCTTAGAGTCGCCATGCGAATGTGAGCGCTATATCTCACCCACCGCTCATTTTGCCTGCGGGATATCCTTAGATATTAAATGGTAAAAAGGATGTCCACTTGCTCAAAGTGGAAAGGCGCTGGATAGCTGCCACGCATGGCGAGCGCGCTATAGATTCGCCCGGTCTCACACATCATTAGGAGGTTCACCATTTGGGATCCAGCAAAAGCATCGACACTGTCACTTTTCTGCTCTTGCCCCTCTACATCATCCTCGGCACCAACAGAGACTGTACTTGGAGGCCAACATCATCCCTTTTTCATCATCTTAGGGGTGCACATGGCAGGAGTTGCCCACATGTTCCCACGTCAGCTCCAACACGATAGCACTAGGGACCATCTAAATCCCTGGATCGGAACATCATGGACTTACTTCACCGATTCATCTCTTCTTCTGCATCCCGCTCGATTCAGCGAAGGGCCATAACATCTGGTTAAGTTCGTACTACCGCATGAAGATCTGTTACTACCTGAAGATCCGAAGCCAACCTTGGTTATAATTGGAGAGACAGTTCGACAACTTGCATCATCCATCCCGACACCATCATCTAAGGACTAGAATGAGAAGGTTTGTTCGATATAGGTTGCTACTGTATTTGGGTTGAGTAGTGATTCATCACCCCAGCCCATAGTTATAGTATCATCTATTTGTATTTTCATAAGCCGCTCTTATAGGGGGCCAGTATCTCCACGGCACTATGCTGATAGATCTTAGTATGTATGGGATCCGCAAGGCTCCCTGGATCTAAACCTCATTTTTTTTATTTACCATTTTACCACAAAATAACAATGATGGTAAGCTTAGATGCTTGTAACTACAAAAGTCTCACATTTTTTATTAAAAAGTTCAAATATATTTTGGCCCTGTCCAGTTCAGTTGATTCAATCAACACTTCATCACCAATCAACATCTTTCATCACCAATCAGCACATTTCAACACCAATCAGCACCTTCAAATATTAATTAATACTTTATAAATATATGGAATTTTGCTAAATAAGAAATAAAAATATCTACAATCCACCAAATTTAATTATATGTAAAGACATCATACTTTATTATTATTTCATTATTTAAATTATAAATTATAAAAATATATTTTTTTAGTCATTTGAGCACATTTCAACACCAATCAGTACATTTCAGTACCAATCAACATCAATCAGTACCTTTCAGTACTAATCAACACCAATTAGCAACAATCAACTCCAACTAGCTTAGTTTCAGCTCAACTGGACAGGGTCTTTATATTTTATATACAAATCATATTGATTAAAAAATAAAATAATTTTTTTCATAACTATTGTATATATTTAGGTGACATAAATAAATAAATCATTATAATAATACAATTAGAGATTAAAACGTTTAAAGTTGCCTGTCGTCGGAGTAGATTTCAAGCATTCCAATTCTCATCCTGTCCTAATCTTGTTGTATACCAGGAATCGTTGCTCAATTATTCAACTGGGTAATAGAAAATTTCCTAAATCCCTTGGCTTGTTTCTTAGTGGTAGCAGCATCTGTTTTGCTGGATTCAAAATCGACGACCATCTTGACAAAATCAGAATAATGTGTGATGTCATACATATACATCATCATGATGCCGTCTGACTGGAAGGAGATGCTCTTTTGGGAGGAGGAAATCAAGTACGCAATTCACGATGCATATTGCTGTCACGTTATTAGAAAGAAGCTGCTCGGTATGCTCTAGTTGCTCGTTGGTGATCATGAACCTTAGTAGACTGTTTTTATTGTGATGCTTTTTCATCAGTTCCTATATTTGTTTCTTTAGCCTTCTTCTTCTTCTATTAAGAGTAAACTTTGGGTGGAGTTTTAAAAAGGGCATATAAACCTCGAAGTACCGAATAAGCTGCTCGGTATGCTCTAGTGGCTCGTTGGTACTGATGAACCTCGAAGTTGTAAGATAATATGGTTCTGCTTTAGTTCCCTCTTTTTATTATGCCTCCTGTGATTTTTTTTATTTTTTATCAGTTCATATACATGCTTGATTGTTTCTGTATTAAGAGTAAGATCCTTGTTTTGGCAATTTTTTTATGCACATTTCCTTTGATTTCTTCTGTCCTAAGAGGTTCTTCTTGGAATTCTCATGATGATGGGGTTGGTTATTCGGACAGTGTGAAGATGTTGCCTGTTTTATTTCGCGATTTGGCAGGTGAGGGCATCTTGAAGATTGGCCAGAAAGACCTGATTTTGAGCTCTGGTTTCGACAATATTGAAGGTCTTTATGAGTTTCTCAAGAGACGAAGGATATTATGGCCCTGTTTGCTTATTTCCACTGTGAACTGAACTGAACTGATATACATGGTCAGACATTTGCTTCAGTTTTGATATCTTTGAGCTGGCAATTTAATGATAATCCATATCCAATAGATCTCCCATCAAGTAACGATATTAAATTCAAGAAAGATCAAATTTTTGGGTTATTGTTATTCAAAAATCTGGACACGCAATTGGAGAAACGCACTCTCTTCCCCAAATTCCTCGCCTGAGTCTCTAGGGTTTTCCCCATCACCGTCTCTCCACAGTTTGAATTGAGCAATGGTGGGTAGGAAAGGTCCCCTCTACCGCGCGGCTAGGCGGTTTAAGCACGTACGTCCCGCAGTCGCGGCCACCTACATCGGCTCCGTCGCCGCCGCCGTCGCCAAGGCCACCCCTGAAACCGCCTATGACGTCCTCGTCGACGCCATGGCCGATGCGATCGTCACCGCTCGCTACTCCTGCCCCAAATCCTCTCAGGAAATCATACAATCTATTTTAGGTATCTTCTTTCCTTTCCATACATGTAATATCTATGCTATGCTGCCTGGATGATTGAATTGGCGATGGCGACGTGCAGATTCCGTGCAATTCAAGAACCCCTCTGCCATATGGTTGGCCTTCCAGGTATTCATTTCTATACTAGTTTAGTTTAGTGTCTGGATCTTTTCCGATTATAATTTGTTGCGTTTTCTAGCGGAAGAAACTTGCTGTGCGCAAGGAACAGCGTGATAGAATGGCACATTTGACTCGTGGGGTTCAGAAGAACGTTGAAGCTTTAGTGGATCTTCAGGTACACCTTAACTTCATCCTTTCTTCATTAAGTCCCGAGATTCCTTTTGGTTTTGGTTTTGGTTTTGGTTTTATTTAAAAGCTAAGCTCATCTAGTGACGTGCAGAAACAGCACGACGTGATTGAGAAAAAAATGCTTGGCGAGATTGATGATGTCAAAGCCAGTTGGCAGAACCAAGATGACCCAAATTTGCCAGTGGCTGTTGAAGCTGTTGAAACCAAATACCAGAGGTCATTTAACCGTCTCTATGAACAGGTACACCTCTTCTTCTCTGTTCGCTAATGCTCACATTTTATATGTAATAACATCTACCAAACTCGAGCATTTTATATGTTGATGCTCATTCATTCATTCATATCTACGTAACTGCAGAGATGTAAAATAGTTGCTGGTGGTTGCATGACCGATGAAGGATCTAGTGAGTGGCATTTTTCTTTTACTTTTGCTTGTTGAATTGTTAATATTATTATCAAAAATAAATTTGTGATTGTTGAGCATTACAGAGAAAGGTGTGCCTAAGTTTTGGCTGAATTCCATGAAGGCTATCAGAGCTTTGCAAAAGAAGGTATAAATACCATCTCAACTAGTTATTGTTGTTGTTTTCTTTTGGGAGGGGGGTACTTTTGAATGATGATATCGTTAACTGTATTTTGTTTTCGTCTAACAGATTACAAAGGCTGATGCGAAGGCCCTAAAGTTTCTCTCGGATGTGAAGTGTGTTAGAGATGATGATCCTAAGGCTTTGAAGTTCCAGTTCTTGTTCGACCCGAATCCATTTTTCAAGAACACTGTATTGACAAAGATTCATCATCTCTCTGATAAATCTACTGAGGGAGATGAATTTGAGACTGAAAAGGAAGAAGGGTAACTATATTACAAATCCTAGTGATTTTTCCGACCTTATTCCATATTTCTGATTCTATACAATGTAGGTCGATGGAAATCGAGTGGAAAAATCCCAAATTTTGTTTGACACATACCATTGTGAAAAAAAGGAAGGCAGAAAAAGTGTGTGAAATGTGCAAAGGGCCCTTGCCCAACAAAATTAGGAAAACAAGCTTCTTCAACTTATTCAGCTCCCCTGGAGATGACCTGACACGTGACATATGGTTAGCTTTTATTACACACACTATCAGTTGCTATTTTTGCTTATGATATTTATAATGGCTTGCTTGATGTTTGCAGTAATGCTCTTCAGAAGGAGCTTATACCTCATGCTGTGACCTGGTTTCTGAACCCGCGACTAATAGAGGAAGAGATTCAGGCTACTGAAAGGGCATTGTGGGGTTCCTATTAGGTTTTTCCATACTCTTGTTTGGTTGTTTCAATTACAAGTGCTTTGTTAAACAGTTAAATTTGGGCTAGTTTACTGTGAGACTGTATTGATCATATTTTCATGTACGCCGATGTTGGCTTGATGCTTCAAGTTGCCTGTTGTGGATATGCTATTCATTTCTAGCCTTTCGACTAGTTCACATATTACTTAATTTTATATTACTACCCCAATTTAATTTCTTTTTCAAAAGAAAAGTGTTTAAGGGTCATAAATTCATAAGAAAGTATTTACGGCAAAAAAAATGTTTGTTGGGGTTTAAAATGTCCAAAATTGTTTGTTGGGCTAATAATTTGTGCACTTTATATGCTGTGTAAATTATTTGATACTTTTTGAGCTATTAAAATAATTTAGGCCATGTCCAATTCAGTTGGAACTAAGGTATGGAATTGATTTGTGCTGATTTATGTTAATTGGTGGTACATAAGTGGTGAAAAAAGTATGGCCTATTTTTTTTCCTTAATGTTTAGATAGTATAAAAATATTCAGATTAATATTTGTACGGTATCCTGATTTCTCCATTATACGAATAGCCACTAATTGATTGATACCTACGACTACATAAGGTAATTAATTTAATTACTTCTCCTTTTAACGGTTGTAATATTACTTTTCCTTTTCTTACCTCCTCTTTTAATCCCCAATTAATTCTTTTCCAATTTCCGCATTTTAATCCCCAATTAATTCTTTTCCAATTTCCGCATCCATCATCGCAGAATGAATCGATCTTCCCACAAATTTGTTTACTATCATCTTCGCAGAATCATATAGGTTTGCAAACCCCTTTGATCAACAATAAACTGGTAGTTTTAAATTATAAATAGAATTATTTTTTGTAATGATATTCCTATCTTTTAAAAAAATCGAAAAATACCTGAATTGATGTTGGGTATTCCTCCCTAATTCTAGAATCTTCTTTTGGAAAAAGGGAAGGGAAAGTTCTAGAATGATGGGAGATGATTCTAGTCCATGAAGAATATTCTAGAGAGCCTCCTAGAAGCTTCCAAGCATTAATTGGAGAGAAGGAGAAGAGAATTCTAGAGCAAGCCTACTCACCTATAAATAGGGTGCTCTTGGAGAGGTTTGATCATCCAAACCAAAAACCATTTCCTTCCTACTAGATATCCTCCAAGTGAGAAGTAGAGAGAAGTCTTCATCCTCTCTAGTTGATAGGTATCCACCATAGTGTGAAGAATCCCTTGTAATCCATCCACCTTGGGTGAGAATTTGTAACCCTACTATAGTCATATAGTGGAAGACTTGGACTACCATAGTCCCGCGGTTTTTCCCGATTTGGGTTTTCCGCGTAACCAACTTTGGTGTCTTGCTTCACTTTCTATTTTTCTCAATTACCGTCTTAATCACACAAAGAGGGAAACCATATAATATTTCCCAACAGTGGTATCAGAGCGCCCAGGTTCATCGGCGTCATATTCTTGTGGGATTCAAGATGGATGCGGGAGATATGTTCAAGCTCACGGCGGAGAACTATGCATACTGGAAGCCCATGATGGAGGACCACTTGTATTGCAAAGATTTGTACGAGCCAATCATGGAGGAGACCATGCCGGAGGACAAGGAAGAAAAAGAGTGGGAGATCCTAAATCGGAAGGCGGTCGCCATGATCCGTAAGTACATTGATAAAAGTTTATTTGAGCATGTGTCTACATACACCAATGCCTTTGAGCTATGGACGAAACTTGAATCTATGATTCAAAAGAAGACACCACGTAATAAAGCCCACCTAATGAGGCGGTTGGTGAAGTTGGAGTACAAGGATGGCGAAAATATGATCGAGCACTTGAATAGCTTCAAGGGGCTAGTGAACCAATTGGTGAAAACCGATATGAAGATCGATGATGAGTTGCAAGCTTTATTGCTCCTAAGCTCGCTACCTGAAAGTTGGGACACCTTGGTGGTCACGCTTAGCAACTCGGCCCCGGAAGGAAAGCTTACCATGGACGGTGTAGCCGATAGCTTGATCAACGAGGAAGCACGGAGAAGAGAACGTGGCACATCAACCTACGCGGAGGCAAATGTGGCCGAGACGCGTGGAAGATTCAAAAATGGTGGACGTGACAAGTCACGAGGCCGGTCAAAGTCTCGTTCCCAAGTTACCTGCTACTATTGTGGCAAAGCGGGTCATAAGAAAGATGAATGTCGCAGTTTCAAGAGAGACCAGAAGAATGGCACGGTCAAACCTGACCAAGTCAAGCCAAAGAAGAAGGCGGAAGAGAGCACTACAGCGGTGGCATCCGTGGAGCAAGGGGATATATTCGTCATTGACGACTATGTCAATCTAGCTTACGATGATAATTTATGGATCGGTGATTCCGGTGCCTCCTTCCATGTTACCCCACATGAAGGGCTTTACTCGTCCTACCAGCATGGAGATTTTGGCGTTGTGAAGATGGGAAACCAAGTCACAAGCAAGATTGTTGGCAAAGGCGACATCATCTTGAAGACTAACACGGGACACAAGCTCGAGTTGAAGGATGTGCGACATGTACCTGAAATGCGGCTCAATCTCGTTTCAGCAGGGAAGCTTGACGATGCAGGAATGATAAGCCACTTTGGAGAAGGGAAATGGAGAATCACTCAAGGCAACATGGTGATTGGTCGAGGAAAGAAGGACGGATCCTTATATGTCATGCAAGGACAAATCTGCAAGGGAGAGGCTAATGTTGCACATGAAACCTCGAACATGGAGTTGTGGCATAAGAGGCTTGGCCACATAAGCGAGAAGGGATTACAAATCCTCGCACGGAAAAATATCCTCCCTGACATAAAAGGTACAACACTTGACCTGTGCACTGATTGCTTAGCCGGTAAACAACATAGAGTCTCTTTCCTCAGACCTTCATATCCTCGTAGAAGATAGAGTATTCTTGACTTAGTGCATACCGATGTATGCTCAATGACCGAAAGATCCCTTGGAGGTGCACAATATTTTGTAACCTTTATTGATGACCATTCTCGGAAGGTTTGGGTGTCTTTGTTGAAGACTAAAGACCAGGTTCTTGAGGCGTTTAAGGAGTTCCATGCACGGGTGGAACGTGAGACCGGCAGAAAATTGAAGTCTGTCAGAGCTGACAACGGTGGAGAGTATCGCGGCCCATTTGAAGAGTATTGCAGGTCGTACGGGATCTGACTTGAGAAGACACCACCGAAGACACCTCAGTTGAATGGAGTTGCGGAGAGGATGAACCGCACCATTGAAGAGCGAGTTAGATGCATGTTATCTCATGCAAACCTCTCTAAAGGTTTCTGGGGAGAAGCAGTGAAGACTGGTGTTGACATCATCAACTTGAGCCCGTCAGTTCCCTTGGATGGAAACATACCGGAGGAAGTTTGGTCCGGAAGAAAGGTCTCATATGACCATCTAAAGGTGTTTGGGTGTCGAGCATTCGTACACATTCCCAAGGATGAGCGGGCGAAGTTAGATTCAAAAACAAAGGAGTGCATCTATCTCGGCTCACCAAAAGACGAGTTTGGTTATCGGTTGTGGGATCCAGCCCAGAAGAGGATCGTGAGAAGCCGCGACGTCGTGTTCTTCGAGGACCAGAACATCAGTAACTACAAGGAGTCGCGAGAAGCTCAAGCCAGGCGAACCAGAGAGCCTTTGGAGTCCATGCCATCTCCCGTAGTACAAGATAACGCAAGGAGAGAACCAGTGGAGGATGCTCACACTGAAGAAGTTGAAAACCGCGATCTTGGAGAAGCTACGGAGCAGTCTGAAACAGGTGGTGAAGAAATGGAGGAAGCAACTGAACCCGTAGTACCAGTACCTCGACGTTCCCTTAGAGGGAGACAACCTTCGACCAGGTATTCACCAGATGAGTGGGTGACATTCACCGATGAGGGGGAGCCTCAACACTACGGAGAAGCTATGGCAAGTGAGCACAAAGATGATTGGGAAAAGGCTATGCAAGAGGAGATGAAATCCTTGCACGAGAATCATACTTATGATCTCGTAGAGCTACCAAAAGGGAAACGAGCTCTCAAATGCAAGTGGGTGTACAAGATCAAGTCCGAAGAAAACAATCCCAAACCAAGGTATAAGGCCAGGATTGTTGTTAAAGGGTGCAACCAGAAGAAAGGTATAGACTTCGATGAGATTTTCTCTCCCGTGGTGAAGATGTCATCAATCCGAGTTGTGTTGGGACTTGCTGCGAGTTTGGACTTGGAGGTCGAGCAACTCGATGTTAAGACGGCTTTCTTACACGGAGACCTCGAGGAGGAGATTTATATGGAGCAACCCGAAGGATTCAAAGAGCCGGGAAAGGAGCACTTAGTGTGTCGTCTCAAAAGAAGTCTCTATGGTTTGAAGCAAGCGCCCCGTCAATGGTACAAGAAGTTTGAAGCCTTCATGAATCATCATGGATTCAAAAAGACTCACACCGACCATTGTGTCTTCATGAAGAGGTACGATCAAGGAGACTTTCTCATACTCATGCTTTACGTTGATGATATGTTGATCGTCGGGCAGGATAAAAGAAAAATCGCTGCTCTTAAGAAAGCATTGAGTAGTTCATTTGCGATGAAAGATTTGGGGCCAGCGAAGCAGATCCTTGGGATGCGGATCACGCGGGATCGATCCGAAAAGCTACTTTGGCTATCTCAAGAGAGGTATGTTGAGAAGATCCTTGAGAGATTTAAAATGCACCAGGCCAAACCTGTTAGCGTACCGCTTGCCGGACATTTCAAGTTCGATGGAAAGAAAAATCCGAGAAGGGATGAAGAAATGAGAGGCGTTCCATATTCTTCCGCTGTTGGTAGCCTCATGTATGCGATGATATGTACCCGGCCAGATATTGCACATGCAGTTGGAGTTGTGAGCAGGCACTTGTCAAATCCTGGGAAGGAGCATTGGGCTGCTGTGAAGTGGATACTTCGATATCTCAGAGGAACAACCAAAAGGTGCTTGCGCTTTGGAGCAGACAAACCTGTGTTGGAGGGATACACAGATGCTGATATGGCCGGAGACTTGGAAACTCGAAAATCAACGTCGGGTTATCTAACTACTTTTGCAGGGGGAGCTGTATCTTGGCAGTCAAAACTTCAAAAATGTGTTGCCCTTTCTACGACGGAGGCGGAGTACATAGCTGCCACCGAGGCTTGTAAGGAGATGCTGTGGATGAAGAATTTTCTACTTGAGTTGGGGCTAAAGCAAGAGAAGTATGTCCTCTATTGCGACAATCAGAGTGCCATCCACTTAGCCAAGAATTCAGCCTACCATTCCCGAACGAAGCATATTGATGTTCGTTATCACTGGATTCGGGACGTGTTGGAAGAAAAGCGACTACAGCTTGAAAAAGTTCACACCGATGATAATTGGTCTGATATGATGACCAAGGCACTACCGAGCAAGAAGTTCGATGATTGCTGCAAAGGCGCCGGTGTGGAGACTCCTTCCAATTAGGTCGGAAGGGGGAGATTTGTTGGGTATTCCTCCCTAATTCTAGAATCTTCTTTTGGAAAAAGGAAAGGGAAGGTTCTAGAATGATGGGAGATGATTCTAGTCCATGGAGAATATTCTAGAGAGTGGCAAAAGGGAAGGGAAAGTTCTAGAATGATGGGAGATGATTCTAGTCCATGAAGAATATTCTAGAGAGCCTCCTAGAAGCTTCCAAGCATTAATTGGAGAGAAGGAGAAGAGAATTCTAGAGCAAGCCTACTCACCTATAAATAGGGTGCTCTTGGAGAGGTTTGATCATCCAAACCAAAAACCATTTCCTTCCTACTAGATATCCTCCAAGTGAGAAGTAGAGAGAAGTCTTCATCCTCTCTAGTTGATAGGTATCCACCATAGTGTGAAGAATCCCTTGTAATCCATCCACCTTGGGTGAGAATTTGTAACCCTACTATAGTCATATAGTGGAAGACTTGGACTACCATAGTCCCGCGGTTTTTCCCGATTTGGGTTTTCCGCGTAACCAACTTTGGTGTCTTGCTTCACTTTCTATTTTTCTCAATTACCGTCTTAATCACACAAAGAGGGAAACCATATAATATTTCCCAACAATTGAAAAGTGAAGAGATGCGAACAAAGGTTTAGTTAAAACAAAGGTTTATGCGAAAGATGTTTTCAAAGATGATTGGGCAAAAGATTAACGGGGTTAAAAGAGATTGGTAAGGAAAGGAAAAGTGATATTATATCTTTTAAAAGGAAAAGTAATTAATTACCTTAAGTAGGTGTCAACCGGCTATCCGTATTAATCTGAAAAATATTTAGAGTACATTGTATTGACATAAACAATATTCCACACACTTTTTGAAGTAACAAACAATTTAAGTTCCATTTTAGAGAGATGATATGGACTGAAGTGAATAGTCGAATAAGTTCAATTTAGTTAATAACATATAAGTAAGGTCCTGTTTGCCAGAGTTTATTTGTAGATCAATTCAATTAAATTCAGTTCAGTTCAATGAAGTGAAATGTAATTTGTTAAAATTCAGACTAATTCAGTCATGCTGATTTCATTTTTCAATACATTAATTTTTTTCACTTCAGTTCAATTCAATTTAGTTCAGTTCATCAAGAAATAAGCTCTAGCAAACCGTTCCTCAGTCTCTATAAATTTTTTGAATTACAATGTTCAGTTAATTATGTAAAAATTATCAGGAGTTTAATTTCTATTAATTATGGATTTGATCGCGTGGGACAGCGTTTCTTCCTACCCTCGCCGTCGCGCCAGCCAACGCATCGCACAGCGCCACCGATTCCCGCCCCTCAGTCACGATGCCCTCTGTTCCGCCATCATCAAGGATCATCCGATGACCGGCCCTGAACCCACCGCCGAGGCTGTCGCTGACGCCATCATCAAGGCCTTAGACTCCAGCACCCAACGTGGGGAAGGCAAAGCACGCGCCCACGCAATTCTAGGTTTAATTCCCCCAATCCATTGACATCAATTTATTTTCCTTTCATGTTCTATGTAGTAATTTTTGGATTTTGGTGCAGCGAGTGTGAGATACAAGAACTTTGATGTTATTAATGATCTCGTGAAGGTATTCATCTCCTGCATGTTACTGATTAGTTCTTATCTCTTGACACTTGGTTGACGTTGCTTTTGTTTTTTTAAGAGTAAAAATAAGAAGAGGGTGGAGAAACTATCAGATCCAATGTTGAACATGTCTCCCGAGGTCATTACTCATGTCTCAGCCCTGAAGTCGCTCCAGGTAGAGTTTCGATTGATTTGTTGTTAGGCTATGTATCCTGATTCTTTTGTGTTGCTCTGTTATGCTTTCATTGCATTTATTCCATCCGTTGTCACTCGAGTTTCTTGCACGGTTAAGTTAGGAGCTCAACCATTTGCTGCCTAGTCATATAATCCTGGCCCCTTCTTGTCATTAGATGTAGTGTCCTTTGTTAGGCTAATATATGAAGCTACAATACACCTCATGGGAATGTTATTTCCTCATCTGCTGTTTCGCTAATTTCGAGCATGGATTTTTCTTCAATTTGGATTCATATGCAGGAAAAGCATGACATGTTGGAGGAAAAGATGTCAAATGAAATTCAGGAAATTGAAGCCAAATACCAGACAAGCAACAATGACCTTATGCTCAAGAAAAAGCTGCTGGAGGTTGAAGCTGTTGAGGCCAAGTACCGCCTGGATTTTGAACCTCTATATGATCAGGTACTTACTTGTACTCTTTTTAAAAATTTTGAAATCTTTTTAGCTTGGTCCTCATGCTGTAGTGTTTCTGTAACCAGAGACGTGGCATAGTTGCTGACAATCGGGTACCCAAGTTCTGGTTACGTGCGATGTTGTATTCCAACACAGGGTTGACTGAGGCGGTAAGATCTACGGTGGTTTCATTCTTTTCATTCTGTGCAGATAACCGACATGACCTTACCTTTTCTGGATAGGTTACAACACAGGATACGATGGTACTTATGTACTTGAATGACATCAGGTGTGTCAAAGTTGATAACCCCAGGGGAGTGAAGTTTGAGTTTTCCTTCAGTCCCAATCCATATTTTAAGAACCCTGTCTTGACAAAAGTTTACCATCACTCAATTCATGGAGGTCAAATCGTTGTTGACGGGGCAACAGGGTAGGTTAATTAGTATTTCTTCTCAACTACACTACTCACACACACCTTTGCTAATCTTGATATTATTGTTTAGGACGGATATCCATTGGTATCCCAGAAGGCGCTTGACACATACAGTTGTGAAGAAGAGGAAGCTGGGAGTTTGTGACAAGTGTGAATGCTTCGAGACTCAGAAATTTGGATATAAAAGCTTTTTCAACTTCTTTAGTAAGGAGTGGCCTGGTTATAAGGATAAGGAGAAGGTTAGTTCACATTTATCGAGTAAAATTGTTTCCCTGATGCGAATTCTCATGCTCATGTGATAAACTCTGTGTTGTTTGATACAATAGCAGGCAGAACACTTGAGACAAGACTGCTATATTGGGTAAGTATAATACGTAGTCATGATGCACGGTTTTGTTATATGCAAATGTACTCATATTGATATATGTTGGTGATTTTCGCAGTGGCGTGCTTCAGAAAAAGATCATTCCTCACGCTGTGACCGCCTTTCTCGATCGCAGCCCATTTGTAGCTAAAGCTGCGGAACTGCAAGAATTGGGATACTGATGGAAGCGGGAGTTTGACTAGGCTCTGAACACTTATGCAAGAGTTTATTGCACTTTTTTATTTGAATGGTGATGTATTGTCTTAATGGAACTGACAACAACTTCAAAGAGACAATTTTAGAAAATCCCACAATTAAATCAATCCCTTTTCTTTCCTTCTCCCAACGTTGCAACAATGAGCATACATATAATTAGGAAAGTAATTAAAAGATAGGGTAAAAGATAATATAAGAAAAAAATAACAATTCAAAATTATCTCTGACCCTTAGATTAGAAATTGATTAAAGGTTAGGATTATGTGTAAAAATAAGTGTGTCAAATTCCAGCATAACCAAGATGATACAGGTTTGATGACTCTGTTGCAACCAAATACTAGGAGTCGTTTAACCCTACGCACCCAACTATGATTTCAAAATAACAATGATGGTAAGCTAAAATGCTTGTAACTATATTTATGTTTCAAAATATCAGGAGTACATTTTTAAAAAAATTATTAAAAATAAAATATATATATGGCCATGTCCAGTTTAGTTGATTCAATCAACTTTTCATCACCAATCAACACTTTTCAGCATCAATCAGCACATTTCAACACCAATCAGCAGACAGGGCCTTTATATTTTATATACAAATCATATTGATTAAAAAATAAAATAAATTTTTTCATAATTTAGGTGACATAAATAAATAAATCATTATAATAATACAATTAGAGAACAAAACGTTTAAATCTCTAATTATCATCCATGAATACTCCTTCTAATTCCGTTCGAAATCCAAAACGACGGTGTCAAGGAAGCCGCGATTTCTGCATCTGCTTTGTTGGATTCAAAATCGACGACCATCTTGACAAAATCAGAATAATGTGTGATGTCATACATATACATCATCATGATGCATTTCTTTGGTCTCTTTTCATTCATTGCTCCCACTCACTCAATAGTGCCGATAAAAAGAAAAAAATATATATTAAAGCTAGTTAATTGCCTTGCTTAAAGATGGATGGTGATTATTAAAGTGTTAAAGTGAATCGGTTTGCGGATTAAAATATCTGAGGATTGTACTAATTTTTAAATAGAGATACTATTAGTTTAGTTAATTACATTTTTATTGTACCAATTTCAAACACTATTCATGGTTATGGTTTGATTATTTTTGTAATAATGTATCCGGATTGAGTGTAGTAACATGAATTTGATTTTTTTTACAAATATAATTTTGATATCTAATCAATGTAAATTAAATTTCGATCCTACTATGATAATTAACTTTGGCCATTTTCTTGTACCATAAAATAATATTTTGATTTTATAAAAGCTAAAGGGGTTGATTTATTATTAAATTTTTAATTAACCTTCTGCCGAAAGCAAAAGAGTGTCGAATAAATAAATAAAAAGTAAAGAAAAGCTAATAAAAAAGCCTTCGCACCATTAAAGAGCTAAAGCAGATTCTTCAAAAAAAAAAAAAAAGAGCTAAAGCAGATGATTAATGAACCAGCCAGCTTATATAATGCTCTGAAACATTCACTAAAAATTACTATAAAGCAAAAACATCTAAGTCTCATAACTCAGCTGCCATGGATATTCCTGCGATATTCCGTTCGAAAATGGGTGTTTATGATATCCAAAGCGACGGCGTCAAGGTTAAAGCAACCTTAGTCGACTCAGTTGTGTTGCTGGAAACCATTTCCGAGTTCAAATCTCACATCGAAATAGAGTTACCTGTCGTAGGAGTGGATTTTAAGCTTTCCGTTGGCAGGCCTGCCTTGCTTTTGCTGTATACCAAGGATCGCTGCTTGATCATTCAACACAGTTTAATCGATGAATTTCCCAAATCCCTTGGCTTTTTTCTTAGCGATAGCAGTATTTGCTTCGTTGGATTCAAAGTCGACCAACGTTTCGACAGAATCAGATCGCTGAACTCTAGCCTCTATCGCGAGCGCGACACAGGGTTGACCGGAAAGGGAGCCGAGGTTCGAAATCTAGCCGCCGGAGTTCTTAAGGATCCACTGCTCAGCCAGTGTGCTGATATCTCCGACTTGATAAGCAAAACTGGATTGGAATTTGAGTTTGAAATGAAAACACCTGATGAAGCCAACAAGCCGTCTGACTGGAAGGCGAGGCTCTTTTCGGAGGCGGAGATCAAATACGCAATTCACGATGCATATTGCTGTCACGTTATCGGAAAGAAGCTGCTCGGTATGCTCTAGTGGCTCCTTTGGTGATCATGAACTTTCGACGTACGTTGTAAGATGATAATATATGTATGGTAGACTGTTTTAGTTCCCCTGTTTTTATTATGATGCTTCTTCTGTTGTTTTCATCAGTTCCTATATTTGTCCATGAGAATAAACAAGGTCGATTGTTTCTTTAGTCTTCTTCTTCTATTAAGAGTAAACTTTGGATGGAGTTTTAAAAAGGGCATATAAGTATCACTTTAGATTTTTCAATAAAATGGGAGTTTTGGTTGGAATTTCAGGAAAGCAAATGGAAATTGAATTATTCAAACGAATCCCACACTGTATATATATAATCCAACTCCTTTGATTTCAGCCCCGTCGCATTACAATCATCGTAATCTTCAACTTTCTGGGATTCTGTTTTAAACCAACAATAACATGTACAGGTAAAAGAAGAAGAGAAAAAAAAACATGGAAATCCTTGTTTTTTATGCACTTTTCCTTTGATTTCCTCTGTCCTAGGAGGTTCTTCTTGGAATTCTCATGATGATGGGGTTGGTTTTTTGGACAGTGTGAAGATGTTGCCTGTTCTATTTCGCAATTTGGCAGGTGAGGGCATCTTGAAGAATGGCCAGAAAGGCCTGATTTTGAGCTCTGGTTTCGACAATATTGTTGGATTTCGAGGTAATGAAGGGTGGATGAGATGATACACGAAGGGACGATTCAGCTGGTGGATGAGTTGTTTCTGGAGTGCAAGAATGAGTTTGAAGATGATGATCAAGATGAAGATGTATGTCTGAGAAAGAGGGCTTATTGGCAGCGTTTATCACAGATTAAAAGATTGAGAGACCGTAATATCGGCGGTTCATCAATGGTTTGATTGAGTTGATGGATTTATTTAGTTTTTCTGTAAGAATAAACTTCATTTTAATGCAAAATGATATTCGTTTTTCAATTTCAGGAAATAATAGAGGCTTTTCACAAGTGGAAATGTAAAAGATCAATGCAATGTGCACTAACTTTTTTCTTTAATATACATGTTCTACAAATTGGGGCTGGCATTCAGACCCCAGTTGCTATGATAAAACCCCCAAGGAGAGGAATACCTAAAAAGACAAAAGCTCTCCAAAGGGGTTTTCTAAACCCTAATCTAGCAAATCAAGGAGCATCTAAACTCCCCTACCTTAAGATTCATCCATGTTGAATTATAGTTTCAGCTTCTAACAAAGCATCATGGTTGTTATCTAACAAGGTGTCACAATATTCTAGAAGCTGATCAGCAAGGGGAGGGATGCCCGGGTTCCGCCCTTTGTTGTACGTATGTGCATTGAAAGCAATCTGCCACACGTCCTGTCGAAAAGCTTCGCGACTTTTGTACTCCATCTTCCTCGCCTTGTCCCTTATCGTGGACAGATCCATTGGCTGACGAATGACGTGATAGTAGTCCGGAGCTTCTTTCTTCGTGACTGGCTTCATAAATAGGTAGGATATATCAGCCCTCTGCTTGAGACTTTCAACGATGCTTTCAAGGAGGTTGGAAAGAGTAACCTGAAATCAAACTCGACATCAGATCTACTAGCCAACATAAGAAACAACCTAAAAAGAGTATAGAGCTTGAAAGACAATAAGTGAATACTCTATCAACTCTGTTCTCAATTTGGCTTCGAAATATGATTTTGAACCTTAACATGTGAAACAAACAATTTGAAGATATGAGAAGTTTTTTCAAGACAGTTGAAATTTACCTCCCCTCCACGTCTGCGTTTGGTAGCTTGGCCAGAGCTTGCACTGAATCTCCCGATGTCCGGGGTTAGCTTCCTCTTTGCCGTTCTTTCGGGTATCCTCCTGTCATTCCTTACAGGAGAATAATCATCTTGATAACTCTCCCGAATTTCAAGGTTTTTCTTCCTCTTCTTTTTGGCCCTGTGTGCTGCTTCTTCTTCTTTTTCCATGTGCACAAGTTCTTGATATCTTCTGAATTCAGCTAATCTCTCCCGCTCTTCACGATCCCTTGCCTGCTGCTGCTCAAACATCCTCCTCATTTTCTCTTCTCTTTCTCTCTCTATCTCCACAATCCTTCTCCTCTCCTCCTCTTCCATCCTTCTCCTCTCCTCCTCTTCCAACCTTCTCCTTGCCTCTCTGTTTTTGCTCGCTGCCTGTTCAGCGAAATGTTTATCAATATTAGACAGCTCAACCATTTTCTTTGTTTTCCTGTACTCAAAACCTCCTGTGCTTCCTTCCTGACTCACATCTTCCACATTAATAATCTCTTTGGGCTGTCTGATTATGATTTTCTTCCGAGGCTTCTCTTTATCAAGTTCAGATGGCGGTTTAAAGACAATGGCTGGCTTGTGAGATTCCACAACTTCTGATTTTGTTTTGTTTGAGAAGATAATTTTATTTACTTTAACAGCTTTATTTCCTGTGTCTGCGTCTGATGTTACAGGCCTCTCAGAATTATTTGACGTGGCAGGAGTGAGTTTCTCAGGGAGTTTTTCAGCAGGACCACATTTAACCTTTAAAATCTTTCCTTTTGGAGTGAACTTATCATCATCCTCCTGTGCTTCAACCACAGCAATTTTCAAAGCACCTTTTTGGATGAGTTTCTTTATCGAAGATTTTGGCTGGGGTTGATCCATTGGCTCATTGGAATTAAATTTCCCACCAGACTTATTGGGGCAGAGTTTGTTAGTCCTCATATGATTTGGCTGATACATAAAACAAAAGGGAAGAAAACGAATAAGATTCAGAAATTAACGTAGCAAACAAAGACATGTTGCAAGCATAAATGACAAACCTGACCACAAGCCCCGCAGACAAAGCTTTCTCGTGCTGATTTCTTTTCCTTCACATTCTGGTAAAAATTGACAGAAATGTAAATGGACAAAAACTAAACATTTATCCCAAAATGTGAGGTTAGTTATATAGATTACATATATCATTGTGTTAGGTAAATAGAGGTAAAACCATAATACCTTTATTCCATCACTCTTTATTTTGACTTTCTTGTTCATCAGTTCATCTTGCTCGTAGTCATTTTTCTTCTGTTTCAGCTTGACAGCTGGATTCCTTTTAGCAAAAAGATTTTCTTCCTGCAACATGCAAGACAAATTAACAAAAGCATGGATCTTTTTTTCTCAATTTGTTGCTGAAAAAAAAAATGTTCCATCTCAATTAAGGATTTAAATGAAGTTCGGAAAATTGCAAGAATCTACCTCTCTATGATCTCTAGCAAAGCTCTCACTCAAAGGCGGTCCATTGAGTTCCATGTTCTGCCTGACAACATTTTTCTTTTTTTGCATCCGTTCAACATTGACAGAACCAGGCTTTAATCTTGGTGCTGGAAGCATGTCAACCTGTTCTCCTGCAACTCGAATCTTTTTCTTCTTCTTTCTGTCAGCTTCTGGATCTACACAACAGCTTTCACAGTCAGATTTAACCAAATCACAGTATAAATACACATCATTGTTCTCAAAAACTCCAAAGCCAAGCAGGATTCATTGGTTTTCAAAAACTCTAAAATCTTAAATTTAAATGTGGTAGGCAGATCAAAGAGCCACCGTTCATGCCATCAACTTTGTGATCACATATTGCATCCAGAAAATGTTTCACAGAGACTAAAGTACAGATGAGCCTGTGACAGAAACAGATATTTGGAACAATAGAAGAACTCTAGAAGCTTCTTTACGTGTGGAAAAGGAGGGATATCAAACAAAAGTGGAAGAAGAAAATTTAAAATGGAATTTCAAATTGCCTATCACAGATTCACAGAGAGAATCACATAAAAATTTCAATCAGAATTTCACTTTAAGTACAAATGAAGCAGGAAAGAGTTTAAAAAAAATTGCATTACCATCCATAAGCATTTTGCACAACTCTGCCATTTCGGCAGCTTCGTCTTCGATTTCCTCTTCTGCGTGTGCTTGGAAAGGACGCCTTCTCATCTTAATTCCCTTGACTCCATCAGCAGTATCATCCTTCGAGACATCATCAACCGCATCACCATCGTCACATTCTTCTTCATCCAGGAGATTTTCAAGATCACCAGCAAAAGAATCCAGGTCACTATTGACCTCAGAGTCACTTTCAATTTCTTCCCCATCAACAACCGAAAGCTTTTGCATTTGCCGGTCCCATATATCTTGACATTTCTCACGAGTTTGCTGCTGCAGCTGCATAAAAGACATCCGCTGGCCACGAGCATACTTGTGGATAGTTGTTTGATCAACCTTGACTCCTGATGCTGCTTGATCGCTGGAAAGCTTTCGAATCATGGCAATGCGATGCCATCGTGAATTTTTTGCAATTATATCATCAGGAACATTAAATTTGAGAAGCACCTAGATGTTCCGGTGCCAAAATTATATCAAGTACAATACAATTAAACAATTACCAGCATAGCACCAAATGCATGCACTTGATTTTATACGATGAACAATGGAGAAAAAACAATGTAGCAGAAGTAACAAATATTAAAACTGGTGTTTGCTGCAGAATCCTACCAAGCGAAATGTTTAACACAAGTTGACAATTCTACTTCTCCTGGTGCATGCGAATTCTTAAACTAAAATTGAAATCCTGAAGAGTACCCAGCATACAGAATTTGTGTGAAAATCAACGTACCTCTCGTGCTTCTTTCATGTTCAGCCTACGAAGATCAGCATCAGTTCCAGTCACTGTTGAACCTTTACCAACAACTACTTTTTTCTTCACTGCAGCATTTGACACTGCTGGCTTAGGAGTGTTGCGAACAAAACTGAAACCATGCCCACGACCAGATGGATCACCAACACCAGTGATTTCCAAACGCTCAATGTTTTCCCTATCCTGCATTAGAAAACAAAAATAAAAAAGAGCAGAAAAATGAGAAACAGACTAAACAAAATCCAATTAATGGATACATGTATGGATATCCTTACCTGACTAGTACAGGAAACAAAATTGCTACTCAGGTTCCATGGTGTTATCTGCAATTCCCTCTCAATATGAGAAGCAGCAGCTAAAGCAAAAGCTTCATCTGGAAGCTGATTCATCGCTGATGACAGGCCTGCTGGTGAAGTCAGCCTGGCTATGCCCAATTTTTTAAGTCTGTACTGGCCAGCTAGCATGCTTTCAAAGGTACACACCTACACATTCAAGGGGGGGTATTTGAAGAAAATAATATAGCATGAAAATTAAACAAGAAGAAATTTTGCAAACAATATTCCATAACTTGATAGTGTCCAGGGTCAAACTTACACTTTCTGGTGTCACCATCCTCCGCAACTCCTCTTCCAAAGGAATGCGAAAATTGCGTTTCATCACCCAAATAAGGTGTCCACCCGACCCTCTCTGCCAAAGGGAAACTTAGAGCATGTTAATAAATATAGGAAACAAAATAATCAACATAATATTTTTGAATACTATAAACATATTCATGTAAGGAATGCACTCTAGATAGAGAGTGATCTAATCACAAACATGAATATTAATCAACATAAAATCAACTGGAATGATGCAAAGGTAATCCAGAATGATGTGAGTCACGACTGAGAGAGTTGCATATAACAGATTATTGTGCACAACTTTAGAAGAGTTTAAGTGGCTTGGACTAGATTAAATAACTCTGAACTTTTATTATGCTTCACCTAAAACAATGGCTATCAGAAAATTATTGATTGGAAAAGCAGCATACATTTTATTAGTGTGTGATTACTGCAGACAGGCAAAAAATGAAGGGAAAAAACAGCCACTGGTGTTATTCTAATAGATCACAACAAGGGAAAAATTGCTAACAACAAGAACATCTAAGAACTTACCTGGAGATCAGCACAATGTTTCAGGCGTTTCCGAAGAAGTGCTTCTGTCAGGGTGGGAAAGAGTGCAGCCAACTCATCAGCCCGAATAAAAGGCCTCAAGCCCCGCTTCTCAATAGCACAAAACTCACGATACATATACACTAACAGCCTGTTCATAATGTATGTTTGATGATTTTTTGATCCAGGAGCCATTACCTCCATGTGGGGTTCCTACAAATTAACAAGCAAGGAAATGGGAAAAAATCATTTACCAACAACAATGTCTAGAGCTTAACATTCCAGACATTTAATTATAAATTCAAATACTTTAAATTAAGCATGTCACAATGCATGCACAACTTTAAAAGAGCTCACCATTAGGTGCCCCGTACAAAAAGAGTGTTTCGAATGAACTTATGTGTACCACAAAAACTTATCAGAGCAGTTGAGACTTATTATTATTTCTTTACAATATACTAGTCCAAGCCAGCTCTTGCTAATAAATGGCATTACAAATTCACACGATCGATACATACATACGACTGCATATTCAGGACAAGAGAATCAGTACCAAGAATCATGAAAAATAATGGGGTTGACTATTTGGCGTCCTAATATTACTTTTGACATCCAACTTTTTACTAAGTGACAATTATACCCTTATTATTATTATTTTAAAATAAAATTGTATTTTCACCATACGAAATTAATAAATATATGTCAGAATTTTCAAGGAATTGTGTTCATCTCCACCACCAACTTGTGTGAACAACTTTCGGTAATCAATTCAAGAGGCGAGTTATAGAATGGAAAATTCTAAACTGACTGGGGAGAGCCGATGCTGAACTTTTCCCTTTGGAAGTCAAGTTGGGTGGACACGAGGATTAAATTGCAAATGAAGAAATTTGTTTAGGTGAGAGGGAAACTTGGATTGGAAACCAAACTTAAAAGGGCACATTAGACCTTTTATGCAAAATTATGGATGTTCAGAATATAATAACCAACAAGTAGGAATTAGAACAGATAAACTTTCAATTTCTATAAAATAAGAAGCAAATATAAAAACATTCACTTGTACCTGTTGTCCAACAACATTAACCCTGTCAATCCGTCTAATTGAAAGTTTTCCTTTCGCAGATCGGACCAACAGATAATCAGTTGATGCAACTTTATGCTGGTATACCGGTGCTCTATACATATTAGTTTCAAGAGATGACTGGCTACAACCAGGTTTTATGTCCCCGAGGAAAGGAGATTTGTCAGCGGGATTTAGGCTTATAAGAGTCCCCAAGCCATTATTCCGTATTAAGTTTCCCGATTGATCACTTGGATTTGACTTTTGGTAATAAGTGCACAATCGAGCACCCATCCCTACATTTCCAAGGAGCAAAGGTCTTTCCTCACAATATCTACAAGTATACACAAAATAGACAAGTTGTCATGGTTATGGTTATGGTTATGGTCTAGTGTAAAATGACGCTCCTGTAAATTTTTTAACTCCATAAAACAATAATTAAACAGCACTAAAAAACATCACAAAATGCTTTAAATTCATGAGCTTAGGCATACGATAGACAAGATTGTGGCCATGCATAAGAGGATCAATATAGCCAGCAGGTTACTTTTAAGGCATGTATGTTTTCCTAATACTGAATATCTAATATGCACCAATCACCACTGGTCCAGTTAAGCCACCTAAGGATCCATTTCACTATCTTAAATTGCTTGATACAATAAAATGATTAGAAATGTTTTAACCAGGAGTTTAAATGGTAAGAAACCCCAATCAATCACTTAAACCAAACTAACATGGTTGATGAAATGTTTTTCAGTTCATAAGGTCTAAGTTGTGAACGACTTACTCCATTAGAAAGACATGGCCATCCTTAACTGAAAGATCGGACTTCTTCTTAAATGCTCCGGGAGGACGCTTAGATTTATTCTCGCCAGGAAGCTTTTGTGCTTTAGGCAACAAATGTAACTTTGTACGAACAAGATGCAACAGGGAATTCGGTTGGACAGCTTGCACAGAGAGAGCATTTTGGTCTTCTAGTTCCTTACCCTTATAAAATATTTTCACAGGCTCTGACAGCTTAAAATCTGGAGGAAATGATAAAAATCTTATCAGCCATTTCTCAATTAAGATGACATTGAATTTCTTGAACTGAGAAAAATTCAATTCAACGCAGAGGACCTAGCTTCTTGGAAGCTTTGGCTTTGACTGAGGAGACTGTTTCCTCAGCATCCACATGAAGTTTACATCCTTTGCCTCCCAAACTCTTCAAGATAATCTTCATAGGTCCCCGGGTGGGCATCTTCTCTTGTTCCTTCAGTACTACCTCATTATCATGAGGATACCATAAAGCCTTTGGTCGATGGAAATTGGAAACATCTTTACTGCAAAATGAAAATCAGCAAATCAATCACTGCGTACTAAAAATTTGCAGCAAATCACACACTGCGTACAAAAATTTTGCAGCAAATAATACGTCCGATTACTCCTCTGTCCTAGAAAAATTGCTTAGCTGACATCTAACTTAGACCATTATATTCTATAGAAATACCATCATGTAAGATCTTGTTGGATCACTTTTTAAGGCATCAATTTGTAATAATTTCTTAATTCTCGCATAAATACAGATATATAAAGCTTGATGCAGTTGACTCCAAAAGGTAAATAAGAATTATTTTTTTCTGGGACATGAGTAGATGAAGGACACCATAAAAAATGAACCAACTCCCAAAAAGCACCTGAAAACTTTAGATTGAGTAAGATCAAAGCAAAAGAACATCACCACAAAAACCTTACTTGCTTAGCTTAGCTTTCATTGTCTGCAGCTTGAGAGCGGGTATTGAATGTAAAACTTTGAGCCCATGGGCAGTGCGTTTCTTCACATTCGATTTCAGCTGCTGAGAGGATTTGCGGTTTGAATAGTATTCATCATTTGAGATGTTAAACCGTCCCTCAGAAGGACCTCCAAGGCCATGCAGCTCAAAGGAGTCTCCAGCATTGGCTTTCACTGAACGGGTTATTATCATAGCACCAGCATGAAGCATTAGATGTTTACTCTCCTCATTATCTTGAACTTCGAACAGCATTTGTTCATCTTGCAAATCAAGTATCAGCTTTGGCTTTATAATAGGCTTATCTGGCTCCCAAAATATATTATCCATCCAGGATTCTTCCAGTAGAACTCTGTTTGGCAGCTTAATCTTATTAAAATGCCTTAAAGCACTATCACTTTTCTCAGAGTCGCCATTCTCAACGTCAACATGGCTTGGATTATCTTGAATAAATCGAGACTCCAACCTCAAAAGTTGTGGATGAAATGCTTTTCTGGTGCCAGCCAACTCTGATGAGTTAGAGGGACTTGAACCAAAAGGCTCCCTCCATATGGAAAAATCTAGCTGCATAGAATGTTGATCGAGTTTGTTTTCAAGTTTTGACATCTGAGATTTTGTCTTGTTCGGCAGATAACTGTTAGATCCCAACTCATCTGACTCAGATCCAGTCTCGAGACTCTCTGCAATACTGTAATCATGTGCTGGTGAACTATCCCAAACAATGCCATCTTCCCAGTTCAATTGATCAAGAGGGTAAAGCTCTGAACAGATAGGAAAATTATAATCTGATGGAACATTTGGAGGCAAATTTTCTCGAAGTGGTTCGGAACACTGAAAAGAATCAACTCCTTCCTTATCAGCTGCCCCAGTGCCCTGAATTACTCCAAACTGCCTTGAACCCGAATAAAAATCAGTTGAGGTTAAAGCATAGTCTTGAACCACTTGTGCTTCGCTGACACTAAATGTGTTTTTGGAAGGTTCCCTCAAGAATGCCTCCTCGTCTTCTTCAACATTGGCTTCGATACTTGTAGCCTTAAATTTCTCTGCTTTATTTATGAGAACAAGTAAGAAACCATTTAAGTGTTTTAAAGGATAGATTTGTTGTAGAAATGCCAAAAAGGAAAAAATAAATCCAGAATATCATATCGACACTAGAAAAGCTCTATCAACTACCCCCAACTTAACAACAACCAGAGAAGTTGATAAGAAGCTGAACAAAAGTCCATCACCAAAACGTACAAGAAAACATGTGGATATCATAAAGCCATTCAAGCGCTACAACTGAACAAGAAAGTTCAGATTTTAAAACAAGTTACCTTTAGGTAATGGGTATTTCCTGTCCTTCTTTCCAACCTTCTTCAGAGGCTCGTACAGGCCAAAGATTTCAGAAAAACGTAGGATCACTGTTCCATCTTCCACACACAGAATTGGTAGTGGTGTTGAATTATTGTCTAAGGATGTCTTCCCGCCATCATTGAAGGTTTCCTAATTCATTAGCATCAGTTCAGATAAATTGCGTGATAGGAAGTCAAACTTTCTCATTTTCTTTCAGGAACCAGAAGGCAACATGCTACACGCTAGAATGGTTAAATAAATTTAGAGTGTGTAACAATGACCTCTCCTAAATGAAAGCATGCTACACCAACTAAATGTATGTGCGCAGAAAGAACCAAGTACTCATAAGATTCAGGTCATGGTTAATAGTTTGATTATAGAGAGAAGCAAGTGGGGGACGGTAAGATCATAAATGGAAGAGTAATGCCAACCTCTTCGGAGTCTGAAGTATCAGCAGCCAACAATTCAGATTCAAGTTCATCTTCAAATGCAGTTGCTTCTAAAGCATCTTCGTCAATCTTTTCCCCTTGAATAAGGTATTAAGATCATTATTCCAAAATCCAAAAATAATAGCAAATGCAATTAAAGCACTTGTGCTTAAATAAAAATTTGACCCTTAGCCATTAAAAGGTGTCCAACATAATAAAACTCAAGTACAAAATGACCCCAATAATACTCTGTAATTTACAGATAAGATATTGATTAGCATAATCGAGCACCTAAAGTGACAATTACAACTGAGATTCAGAAAGGGCCAGATAACCTAAGGAGCACTCTAGTATGATTTGTGCAGACAGGCCAATTCTGCAATGACGGCTAATCATGACGGCCCAGTAATGGGTATGAACGTTTATTAACAAATAAAAACACATGAAATATCCTTGTAACTCTGTGATCAAAGGGACTCGTCCTAATATAACCAATAAATAGTAGTATGGAAAGATTAGTGGTAACAATTGCTAACATAATTTCTGATGACATTCTCCAGATAACTAATGCAGAACGAAATATACCACAGATGTAATGAGCTGAACAACAATACAAAGAAAATTAGAAAAAAAAACCAACTAACAGATGATAATGGACATTCAATATCACAGATAAGCCTGCCATGCATAAACATATCAAATAGGTCTAAAACCTGATGAGAGAACAGGTTGAACTTCAGAGCGGTTTTCATCCTTCACTTCCAAATCATCATCCTCGTCATAATTTTCATCATCATACACTGAATTAGTATTTCCAAATGCAGTAATAGTTACACCGTTAGAGAAGTATTCCTTTCTTGGCAACAAATAGTCCTCCTCAGTCGCTGCTTGAACCTCCGGTCCTTCGTACTGCTCATCAATGTCTTCGTAATCAACAGCATCTTCCGCCTTCTCATCATAATCTAGTTACCAGTGAAAAGAAAAAAGTATAAAAAACTAAATGTCTAATTGACGATATATCAAACTCAATGAATGAACACAAAATTCTAGCCTTTTGCGACAATATCTAATGAATACAAAAACCAACATCATGAATTAATAATTATAAAAGCAATATGGTGATCATAAGCCAGCTGAACTATAATTTAGCTAATAGAAGCTAAATACACCATCTGTTTTGAAACTTACAGATGTATAATTTTAGTGATTTTATAATAATAAAAGCAATATGGTGATCATAAGCCAGCTGAACTACAATTTAGCTATTGGAAGCTAAATACACCATCTGTTTTAAAAAACTTACAGATGTATAATTGTTGTGATTTTATTATGAATGACTATCCTGATTTTACGATCAAGCCCAATACATACCAAACAAAAACTTTTTTTTCATGTTAAACTTACCTGAGAAAATAACACTTAAATTAAGTGATGCTCCTCCCTAATTTTTTAGACCAAATGATAGCATCAAACATGTCTTATGTGAGCATATACACACCCATGATCAGAGGAATCCTAAACACAATGACCCAATCAGGTAAAGGTAGGTGAAGGGGGGTGATATTTGGGAGAAAACTCTTATTTTTAATGCATTTCTAGTACACAAAGATAGCTAGTAATGTGCAGGACTGAAAAAAAGAAAAAAAAAAAATCTCCCCCAGTGAGTACACCTGAAGCAGATAATCACCTTGTTCAGCGGCATCAGAACGCGTCTGGGGTGTTTTCACAGATAACTGAAATGCATAAAACACAAATGCCTGAATCATTAGGAAAATGCCTAGTGCACATACGACTTTCAGAAATTAAACAGTAAACTACAAGGCATACATGTAATTCTCTGAAGGATGTGCCGAACTTATCTGCTACTGCAGCAAGATGCTCCTTCGCCTCCTATGAAATCCAAATTTCAAAAAAAAATAATAATTGGAAAGGTGAAACACCCTAGTGAATGAAACTCCTAATAAAAATACCGTCTAAATGAATAAACCAGTTAACTTGATTTCCTTCCCGGCTTTCAGGATTCAACCGCAAAAACAACAAAAATAAAATGAGCAGGCAGATTACCTCATCAAGATAATCAGCATCAAGATCCCCAGAGTTGTCAACATTCCCAAACATGAAGCCGAAGAGGCGGTTTGCCCCGTCACCCTCCTCCTCCTCCTCCTCGTATTCATCATCTTCTTCTTCTGTCAAATCCATAGAGCGGAGAAAATTCAATTTTTTAACAGATTTTCCTACTAACTCTAGTCTTCCGGCGAAAACTTATAACCCTCATTGAATGAAATCACCACATCCTCAGAATTCAACATTCATACTAAGCACCCCAAACTCTAAATTCACCCGAAATTAACAAAGAAAGCATGAATTACCTTCTTCTCGGTCATCTGGGTCCTCGCGTGAGGTGGCGCCGACCTCGAACCCCATCGCCCCAAATTTACAGTAAAGGGTTGAAGAAGAATCAGCTCCGGCGCAACCCGGGAAAAAGGGTCGGCCCGGAATCGACCCGGGCAACTATACGTTGACAAAAAGCGGGAATTCAAACGGGATTTTCAGGGTGTGAGCTCAATGAAAAGGCGGTTTGAAGTAGAGAGACGAAGAGGAAATCGAAGAACAAAGGAGGGGAATATATAGAGAGCTAAATAGAGAGGTTCACCTCGTAAATTTAATTAGAAGACCAAGGGCAACTTTCCTTTTTCTTTTCCTTTTCCATATTTCCTTTTAATTTTTTTAAATTTTCAAAAATTAACAAAGCATATATACTGTACTGTACTTTTTTTCTCTTTTAGTCTAACCATATTATTTTGCTTGTGTTCAATGATTATAAATATGTATATATATATGGCAAAGTCTTGGAAGCGACCGTCTACCTATGTAGACCGGGTTAAATTGTAAATAGTCTAATATTTCAAAAACAAGGAGGGACTAATTTGCAATTTTTAAAAATTTAGAAATTTCACGCGCTACAGTAATTTCGCGCGTGAACAGTGACATGTGAACAGTATGTGAATAGTACTGCTACAGTGCTAATTCTTTTTTTTTTTTTTTTTTTTTTTGCAAAAAAAATCAGATTTTGTTTTAAATTGATCATGTTTTATTTTATAAATTACATCTTTTAGGTTTTTAGATGATTGATACTCTACCAATTTTTATATGATTAACTATCTCTCAGGTTTTGCTTTAAACTCCTCATGTTTTAAGTTATAACCTCAATGTTTTAAGTGACACATTTTGATTTAAATTCCACATGTTTTATGTTATAATGATCACCTTTTGGGTAATAATAAAAATCTTCTAGGTTTTGGTTTAAATTCCCCATGTTTTTATGTTATAATGATCATCTTCTAAATTACAAGTTCAAGTTTTAGGTTAAATCCCTCATGTGACTATAATAAACTTGAGGTTTTGGGTTAAATTCCTCATGTTACTGTAGTAAACTTCATCTTTTGGGTTAAATCCTTCATGTAGCAAACTTCAAGTTTTGGGTTAAATCCCTCATGTTACTGTAGCAAACTCCAGGTTTTGAGTTAAACCCCTCATGTAGCAAACTTCAGGTTTTGGATTAAATCCCTCATGTTACTGTAACAACTTCAGGTTTTGGGTTAAATCCTCATGTTATTGTAGCAAACTTCAGGTTGTGGGTTAAATCCCTCATGTTACTGTAGCAAATTTCAGGTTTTGGATTAAACCCCCTCATGTAGCAAACTTCAGGTTTTGGGTTAAATCCTCATGTTACTGTAGCAAACTTCAGGTTGTGAGTTAAATCTCTCATGTAGCAAACTTCAGGTTTTGAGTTAAATCTCTCATGCACTGTAGCAAAAGTACTGTAGCGGTACTGTAGCAAACACTGTACACGCGTGAAATTACTGTAGCGCGTGATTTTTTTTTAATTTTTGAAAAATTGCAAATTGGTCCTTCCTTGTTTTTGATATATTACCCTATTTTTAACTTAGTCCTTGGTCTACATATGTAGACGGTCGCTCCAGAGACCACCCCTATATATATATATTATTATGAATTAAATATGGATCAAAAAATGAATTAAATAAGGATCCTTTGTTTTGTTATTAATAAGTATAATAGTATCTCATACAACCTTATTGATTTTATTGTTTTAAATTGAACACCTAATTTTTTTTGATAAAATCAAAGAAGATTGATGTTACAATAGACAGAGAGTAAAAAATAAATTTAATTTAGTGAATTTATATTTTTTGGATATGCTATGAAGAGTGCCAATTTTTATTCAAACTATATATAATATTACAAGTATATGACAAAATTTATAATTATAAATTTTTGGCTACAGTATAAATAATAAATTTAAAGGTACAATGACTTTCTTGTAAAATTACTTTATATTTCTCTCAACCCCCAATTCATCTCTCATTTTCGTTCTACACATACTTTCCACGTCATCATTGTGACCCAAGCTCAACATTTATACCCTGTCGTTCAGATATACGATAAAACCATTGTCGTTATCATAAACGCGACCTATCTATACTCAACGTCAGCGATTAAACCTCAATGATAGCGAATCTAACCTCATTACATGTGACCATATCTCAATATCAGCGAGTAAAGCTCGCCGTCACCATTTGAACAACACATAGTGAAGCATATGCAAAATAAATAATTTTTAAAATTTGGTCCCAATTTAAGAAATTTAAAGGTACAATAACTTTCTTTTAAAAATTCATTATATTTGTTGCATTTGTTTGATCATTCTTCCATTTTTTCCACCTTTCTAATATGTCATCATTGCGACCCAACATCAACGCCATACGAGCCAACTTCAAAACCCGCAATCCAAACATGCATAGTGAGGAAATGTCTCACAGAACCTATAAGTATGGGTAAGTATGTTTGTGTTTTAAAATTTTGGCTAAGTATAAGAAATTCAAAGGTATAGTGACCTTTTTTGCATATATACTTTATATTTCTCTTATTCTCCAATTATTCATTTATGTTTTTTTCACATTACTTGCCACCCAAACTCAAATGCTGGTGGTGACTCAAACCTCAACGTCGGAGAATGTTTACACAAATCTCACCGTCGATCAGAGAAATATGAAATATCAGTCTAGTTAAATATTAATGGATTTTTTTTATGATATTCAATTTTTAATTAGTCGTACTCTCACTTTTTTTAATACATTTAATTTTTTTTACTTCAGTTCATATTAGTCCAGTTTAATTTAAAGCAACTCCATTCAGTTTAGATAATTGTAAATAAGCTGGGGACCGTCCAAAAACCGAAATTTTAAAATTGAAGAAAAGTATGTCCAAACTTGAATACAATGCAATAACGATTGTAATTTTAGAGAACAGCATGAATCATGAAACAATTTAACAAATCACACACAAGCTGGACTTCATTATTACAAAGTACGTAGCTTATACATAATCAAACAGCTGCAATAACCGTTTTAGTAGAATCCAATTCAAGGGTTGCTGGTAGCTGTTGCTGCCGGCGGCGGGAGCACCGGACTCGGGAAATATGGCACAACTGGATTCCCGGGGAGTGAAGTTGCAGGCGGCGTAAACGTTGGAGGATATGTTGGCAGTGTCGGAACCTTGGGGTAAAACGGCGGGAACTTCAGTTTCGGAATCTTGGGGAGCTTGTGAATGGGGAGGAAGAGGAGGCGGCGGGAGGTGGATGCCGCCTCGCCGGGGACGGAAAACGCGGCGGCGAAGACCACAAGGAAGGCCAGGGCAATGAGCAGCTTGGAAGAACCGGCCATGGCTGGAACAAAAATGTACACTTGATCAGTGGTTTTTTTGGCTGTGAAAATTTTGTGGCTTTTGGTTGTGTTTTTATAGGCATTTTGGAGAGACTTGGGTAGAAGGAAATCATTTTGAGGTTCAAATTAAATGCCGTCTATCTAGTTGATCAATTTTGTCCAATTTTTCTACAAGGAATTAATGAGAGTTGTACAATGAAATTATAGTATACGTTTAAATGATATTATATCTGATCTAAATTATAGGACATTCATAAATGAGACATGATATCACTGAATAATCATGTTTAATACGTAAAATGACCAATTTTGAAAGTGAGAAGTGAGAAGATAGAACATGAAACTAAACAAATGAACAATTAATAATACACTTAATGATCATATTTAATATGTAAAAGATTATGCTTGAAAGTGAGAAGATCAACGTTTGTCATTAGTATCAATTGAGACTGGTCTCATATTATATATATAATAGCTTCTTAAAATGTAGGGTCAATTATATTTATAAGTGCTTGGAAAATTGAATTTTCCGGACTCATTGTCATTGTTCTATCAATCGATATTTAAGTCAAATATAAATAAAATTCCAATATATGTGGATTGAGTTTCTATTATTATATAATTTTATTTACACATTAACACATTGCATCATAATAATGAAGTTGATTAGGACATCAAACAACGCCTATTTTGCCCTGTTGGAATAAGAGAGCACCGTATTATTAATTAAGGCTGCAGCCTGCATGCATAAATGGTTGGCCTTCGATATGTTTATGTCCTCATGTCTCTTTGTAGATAGATTTCGTGATCTCTTTTACATTTATCTACAATTTTATAGAATAATGTTAGTTTTATACCCCAACTATACATCTTTAACTTTGCGATGATAATGATAATACTAATTTACCTGAAAATTGAATTCTCGGTAATTCGAAATCAACTATTTATTATACTTTTTGTTACAAGTTTGACCACCCATTTGAATTAATATATAGCTAATAATATCAATGTATGATACAGTTTTGGAGTCTCCTTAACATGTAACAAAAGTTATTAATGGTTAAATTAAAAGTAGATCACTTCAAATAAGCAGCCGAGAAACGTCCAAAGATGCACCGAACTATAAAAATTGAAGAAATTAAAAGTAATATATGTTCAAACTTGAATATGTACGTACTCAAATGCAATATTTACTCATATATAGAGAGAACAAACATGAATCATGAAACAACATAAGCCCTCCAAGCTGGACTTCATTATTACAAAGTTGGACACAAATAACCCTGCATGGTACAACAACAACAACAACAACACACTTACGTATGCACACCAAATTAAATGAACCACCAAACACAAACAATAGTTCAGGGGAATTTTTAGCAGAATTTCATTATTCAAGGGTTGCTTGTAGCTGTTGCTGCTGGAGTCGGAAAATGTGGTGGTGGTGGCGAGAAACCGCGGAACCGGGGCCGGGGTAACCGGCGTAACGGGGGCCGGCGTAACGGGGGGAAACGGATCGGGGGGAAACGGAACGGGAGGAGGCGGCGGGAGGTGAAGGCCGCCTCGCCGGTGGCGGAAAGCGCGGGGAGAAGCACCAGGATGGCCAGGGCCATGACCATGAGCAACTTGGAAGAACCGGCCATGGCTGGAAGAAAGATAAATGTGCTACACTTGATTGATTGATGATGAGTGGTTTTTTGGTTGTGAAAAATTAGGGCTTCTTGGTTGTGTTTTTATAGCCATTTTGGATAACTTGGGTGGAAGGAAATCATTGGACAACGTTTAACGGGAAATTTCTCATTTACTACATTTTTGATGGGAAAATAAAATCTCAATTATTTGTGCAATTTTTTTAAAGTGCATTAATGAGAGTTTGACGCGGTCGGAATATCGAAAGATTCGCCAGCACGAATTCAAGGGTTAGGGCAAAAAATCAATCTGAAATCTGAAATCCACTAGGAGGATGAGAAAAGTTCTTGAAAATAATAATAGATTAAATGATCTCGTTGCAGTTACAAAAGGAGTATAAATACTACTCTTAAACTCTAACCTAAAAATAAACTAATTTTAAAATAGAAAATAAATAATAAAAATATTAAAACGCCAGATTAAGGCTCTAAACGATCTCAAATGGCTTAACCAACATGGTGCTCACTACTATATGTTTATTGACTGATTTTCCTTTGCGAAAAGATATAATATGATATCATTCATACGTCGATATTTGAATCTGCCACGAAACTTCTCAGCCTGTCCGACAACAGATTTTCCTCAATTCTCAGACAAAATCTCCCTACATCAGAGTTGTACAATGAAATTATAATATAGAATTAGAAAAATAAAATATCTGATCTAAGATGTGGAAGAGAAAGCCTCTTGTGTTGCGTCAAAAAGTTAGAAAGTTTATGTTGATTTTATGTGGAAGAGAAAGCCTCTTTGTGTTGTCTTATATTATGGCCCCGTTTGGTGACGAGAGTTTTGAAGAGCGTTTAGCTTTTTGGGTTAAATATGGACAGTTGACTGGTCAATCAGCTCTTCTTGGTGTTTGGTGAAAAGCTTTTTCTAATTAGCTGTTTTGATGAAACCTCTCGTTTCTGAAACGCTAGAAAGAGCAGCGTTTACAAAAAATTAAACAAAACAATATATCAAAATATCTTTTTTATCCTTATTCTCACAAAATTTCCTTAAAACTAATAATTTATATATGTATAATTCAACTTTGCAATTCTGTATGAAGAAAAAAATTCCTTAAAACTAATAATTAAAGATATTTTCGTACGTACATACATTTTTCAATATTTTTAATTTATTTTTGAAGTATTATAAATATTGAAATTAAAATGGCACGTGCTAAATATATATTAAACTAAATTTTTTATGTAATGTAATTCTGAAAATAATTTTTTTAATAAACGTAGATATATTATAATAAAGAATAATAATTTAAATAAATAAACATATAAGTGATAATTATTTTCGATAAACAAGCAAAACACTAAAACAATAATTAATAATAAATTGTACTAATGTCTATTTCAGTCATTTAACGCATTGAAACAGCTATCAGCTAATTGTTATTTGCCAAACACTAATGTACAAAACGCTAGTCAAACCGCTAGTCAAAACAGCTAATAGAATCCGCTAACAGCTAACAGCTAATAAAATCCACTAACAGCTAACAGCTAAACGCTGATTGCCAAACGAGGCCGTATTTATTTGTTGAATCTTATTTGCAATGGTTATTAATTGATGTTGCTTTGTAAAAATTCATATTGATGATATTATAATTAAATAATTTATTGTCTAATGTTTCATATAACTATATAAGACTCTAAGACTTTGTCATTGAATCATAATAATAAGATCTTCCACATATATATATATGTATGAAGATTAATTCAAATCAACAGATCGGTTAAGGTACAATAGAAAATCTAATTGGATATATATTAAAATCAACCGATCGGGTAATATATTCGATCGGTGATTATAATTTAATATAAAAAATATAACTTCACATCTTGTACCATAATTGGATAAGTTTGATAAAATTATTTCCAAAGCATTGTAAAATGAATTGATGTCAACTTGGAAGACGAAGACGAAGACGAAGACTAAATTCCAGTCTAGCCGCCAGCATGAAAAGGACATCAAACAAACGCCTTTATTATGTCTTGTGTTTTTTTTCCTGTTGATTTAGATCGATTTTTTTAAAAAAAAAAATTTGCACTTAAAACACAATTTCTCATTCCACAATTTTGTATGGTTTAAATGTATTTCTCAATTTAAATGTATTTCTCATGGTTTCAGTGAGAACCTTGTTAGGATAAGAACCCTTCTTATTGTGAGAATTCTTAATATGAGCCTTTAGATTATTAATTAATGGCTGAGATTAAATGTCTTCTCTAAATTAACTAAAAATTAGAAACAACCCCAGAATCACCAATCGCCGTTTCCATAATGAGCAGTCTGCAATCATTATCGCCGTCGCCAGAATGAGCAGTCGCCGGAGAAGTAAAAGTTGCAGGCCCCAATCCAAGTTGCCGTCCCCAAAATTGATAATTTATCTACTATTTGCAGTTCAGGCCCCCATCTTCATTGAGTCTGGTAATTTAGCCCCGACATAATTATTACCGCAATTTCACCCCTTCTTCATTGACTCTGCTTTAATTAAGGGAACTTCTATTTGCAGGACCAAATTACTACTGCATGACCATATTTCACTTGATCAGAAGCATTTTCCCCCAATTAGTTTTGCCCGATTCAAATGTACATTTGACGCATTAAGATATCAGATATTGCATTTTGAATTGGGCAAAACCAATTGGGAAAAAATACGTCCGATCAAGTTTCATATGGTCCTGCAGTAGTAATTTGGTCCTGCAAATAGTAACCCCCTTTAATTAATTGTTTAAATTACTTGTTACTTCATTTTAAAATTGAAAGTATGACTTTAATTTAACTTTACATATTTTAATTATATTTTATTTTGTACTTCAATATAATTTTTAAAATTATTATTTTTTCAAGTTTATTTTCGAGCAATACTAGAATATATGTAGGTATGTGTAGTACTTTCGACATGTAAATGAAGTACTTTAAGTACAAACTTGAAGTAATGAAGTACAAACTTGAAATACCGATGTGGGAAGTACCCACAACACGAGCGTGCAATACTCTCACGTTATACGGGAAGTACCGATGTGGGAAGCACCCACAACACAAGCGTGCAGTACTCTCACGATATACCGAAAGTACCGATGAAGGGAGTACCCACAACACGAGCATGCAGTACTTTCAAGTTATATGCGAAGTACCGAAAGAGAAGTACCCACAACACGAACGTGCAGTACTCTCACGTTATACGGGAAGTACCGATGTGGGAAGTACTCACAACACGAGCGTGCAGTACTCTCACGATATGCCGGAAGTACCAATGTGGGAAGTACCCACAACACGAGCGTGCAGTGCTCTCAAGTTATACCCGAAGTACCGATGGAGGAAGTACCCACAACACGAGCGTGCAGTACTTTCAAGTTTTATACGAAGTACCGAAGGGGAAGTACCCACAACACGAACGTGTACTACTCTCACGTTATACGGGAAGTACAGATGTGGGAAGTACCCACAACACGAGCGTGCAATACTCTCACGTTATACGGGAAGTACCGATGTGGGAAGTACCCACAACACGAGCGTGCAATACTCTCACGTTATACGGGAAGTACTGATGTGGGAAGTACCCACAACACGAGCGTGCAATACTCTCACGTTATACGGGAAGTACCGATGTGGGAAGCACCCACAACACGAGCGTGCAGTACTCTCACGATATACCGGAAGTACCGATGAAGGAAGTACCCACAACACGAGCGTGCAATACTTTCAAGTTATATGCGAAGTACCGAAGGGGAAGTACCCACATCATGAGCGTGCAGTACTCTCAAGTTATACGGAAAGTACCGATGGAGGAAGTACCGACAACACGAACGTGCAGTACTTTCAAGTTACACGGGAAGTACTGATGGAGGAAGTACCCACGGCATGAGCGTGCAATACTCTCAAGTTATACGGGAAGTACAGATGGAGGATGTACCGACAACACAAGCATGCAGTACTCTCGAGATATACGGGAAGTACTGATGGGGAAGTACCATTTCTTCATAAATTGTTTACCATAAATTGTGTACCATAAATCAATAAATTGTGTACCATAAATTTAGTATAGCTTTAAAACTTAATTAAAATACATTTTGTATTATTACGTTCTAATATTTAAGTTATATTAGAATTTAGAAGTACTTTGGACCTTATAGAGAGAACTTTAAAGCATTATACGAAGTACCAACATTATTCTCCAACAAACAATTAAATTATGGAAACATAAAACTAAAGTTATCAATTATGCAAACATTACGTGGGTTATTGTAAAAGGGTCGGAATAATATAGGGACTACATTGTAAATATTGCGAAAATTGGGAATCATCTTCTCAGGCGCTCCATTTTCCTCACGATCGGCGAGCTTCCCGATCCAAACCTCCGACGAGCTCCATTCGTCCCACCGTCGGCGAGCACAATCCAGAGCCCAGTCCCGCCGATCCGATCGTCCAGATCCGATCCAGAACCTCCGTCCTTCGTCAGAGCCCAGTCCTTCGTCTTCGATCCCCGATCCGCGACGAGTTCCAATCCATACGAAGGGTTTGGATTGGAAGGAGCTGCAGATTTTTCCCGTAGCCGGACGCCGTTCGCCGAACGCCGGAAAAACAAAACTGGAGCTGCAGATTTTGATAGAACCGGGTTGTTGTTTATGAGCCGACCCGACCCGCGAATTTCCTAAAATATGGGTCAAAATTTCAGCCACTGGATAGAATATTTGGACGGTCTAAGATTGGTTCTCACCTAACAATTGGTTCTCACCTGATCCCACCCCTATATATATATATATATATATATATATATATATAGATATATCAGAATATTAAATTGTTATTACAAGTACTAAAAGTATTGGTCATTACATTTGCGTTTTAGATTACAAAGTTTTGGATGAGACTTATGGTAGGACGAATAATAGTTTATGTATTTATTAGACTTGTTCGTGTGTTTTTAAGCTTCACAAATTCTTATTTGAGATGTCTCTACAGAGACCAAGCATTATAAGTGACCGTTATCATTTGAAATTGTCGTTGGTAGGTTTCAACCCCGCCGATGCGGTTAGGTTTTGGTTGTTGGTGGTCTTCAACCCCACCAATGCTCCCTTCCGGGATTAGAGAGAAATCTACTAACCAAACCAACTGCATGAGCTATGTCAGGTCTCGTGCAAACCATTGCATACATCAAACTACCCACGGCTGAAGTGTAAGGGACATTCTTCATACTTTCCTTACCTTCAAAAGTAGTTGGACATTGTTCTTTACTCAACTTAAAATGTAAAGCAAGAGCAGTACTCACTGATTTAGCTTTCTCTATATGAAATCTCTGAAGCACTTTCTGAACATAAGCTTCCTGAGACAACCACAACTTTCGAGGCTCACGATCCCGCACAATCTTCATGCCTAAAATGTGCTTCGCTGGACCAAGCTCTTTTATATAGAAAGTCTTACTCAACTGTTGCTTTAAACTAGCAATTCTGCTCACATTTTGCCCCATAACAAGCATGTCATCGACATAAAGAAGCAAAATGATAAAATTATCAGCAGAAAATATTTTCAGAAAAATACAATGATCGCAAGAAGTCTTCTTGAAGCCCTGCTCCCCCATAAAGGAGTCAAACTTGCGATACCACTGCCTTGGAGCTTGTTTTAGGCCATACAAGCTCTTCTTCAATTTGCACACATAATCTTCTTTGCCCTTGACTTTGAAGCCCTCGGGTTGTTCCATGTAGATGTCTTCATCAAGGTCACCATGAAGAAACGCAGTCTTCACATCTAACTGCTCAATCTCCAAATCCAAGCTAGCAGCAAGACCCAAAACAACTCTAATATACGACATCTCAATTCAGATAATTATATTTATAGTTTTTTTCCAGTTCAGGTGTATAATTATATTTATATTTAGTTATATATTATAAATTTCAAAAAAAAAATCAATTCAGTTCAATTACATTTATTTCAATTCAATTAAATATATTTAAATTTATTATGTTCAATTCAATTCAGAAAGAAATAAGTTATACCAGACAAGCTAAGTATATGGCAAAATAAATTATTTTAAAATTTTGCCAAAGTTTCAAAAATTAAATATTTCTCACAGTATTCCAATCTTCCATTTTCTTTCCTATCTACTACGTCATCATTGTGACTCAAACTCAACGTCAACGACCCAAATTCAACAATGGTGGTGACCTATAACTCAACATCAGCAATCTAACCTTAAAGCCATTAATCCAAATCTCATTTTCGTTTACCCAAATCTCACCACGGAGTATAAAGTATCGGTCTAGTTTAGTTTCAGTGATAAATATGTTTTTATTTTCAGTTTAATTAATTTGGTCTTACTCATAATATTTCACTATACTAAATTTTTTTAGTTTAATTCAAATCAGTCCAGTTTAATTCAAAGCTGGTCAATTTAATTTAGATCACGTCAAATAAAACCAAGGAGAACCGTCCAAACATTTGAAGAAAAATACGTTCAAACTTGAATACGTATGCACTCAAATACAACATTCATAGTAATTTAGAGAACAACAATGCAACATGAATCATGAAACAAGTAACAACATAAGCCCTCCAAAGCTGGACTTAATTATTACAAAGTACGTAGCTTATACAATATGATCAAACAGCTGCATATATATGGGCGATACATATATAATTATATATATATATATATATATATATATCTATATGACCATATTAGTAGAATTTTTTTCAAGGGTTGCTTGTAGCTGTTGCTGCTGGATTCTGGAAATGTGGCACAAATGGTTGAGGGGTGGTGAATGATAATGTGTTCCCGGCCCTTTCGGCTTCACTTTTTCCCATATTTTCCCAATTCCACCGACGGGGCCCAGGTCCCGCCCCCGGCGAGGAGGCGCGGGAGGTGAAGGCCGCCTCGCCGGTGACGGAAAGCGCGGGGAGAAGCACCAGGATGGCCAGGGCCATGACCATGAGCAACTTGGAAGAACCGGCCATGGCTGGAAGAAAGATAAATGTTGGTACACTTGATTGATTGATTGATCAGTGGTTTTTTGGTTGTGAAAAATCAGTACTTCTTGGTTGTGTTTTTATAGCCATTTTGGAAGGAAAACATTTGGAGAAATGCTCAAATTCTCAATTATTTTTCCAATTTTTTTACAGTGCATTGATGAGAGTTGTACTATGATATTATAATATATAATTTAAAAAATAAAATATCTTATCTAAGATGTGGAAGTGAACTTGGTATTTTATGGGACCATTTAATTCAAACCAAAATGAACATATTTATTCAGTCAATTTCAAACAAGAGTGCATGGCACCAAAAAGTACAAACTACAACCCATTACATCTCGAAAGCAAGAGAAATACAAATGGTTAAGAAATCAAAGTACTGAAAATCAAAAACAAACATGCAAAATAGTTGGACACAAATCACCCTGCATCTGCAAGGACAGTAATCAGTTCAGGGGAATTTTAGGGAGTGCAGGGAATGCTTGAAAGATGGCAGACAGGTCTGGAATCTGCAGCCCCGGCAGAGTCACCGTCGGCAGCGGCAGCTCCGGCAGCGCCGGAAGAGTGACGGGGATTTCCGGAAGAATCGGCACGGTGGAGATGTCCAGAAGACGGCGCGCCTCGGCCTGGATTGAGGCGGTGTTGCTGGTCACCGCCACGGCGATGAGCAGGAAGGAGAGCGCGATCAAGGGGCTTGATTTCATGTTCTTGCTCTGTTTTTTGTTGAGATGATTTGAAGAGATGAATTGTGTGGATTTTATAGATTCAGAATATTGTGAGATAAAAATGAAGGTTTGGTTAGTTGGTGAGCTGGTGAGAAGATTAATTTCCAGTTTGTTCAACCTCTGATCATTTATGCTCAGAGATACAAGATACATATGAATTTGGAGTGACTTTATCAAAAGATCCTCTGTTTCATGTGTTGCCCCCCATTCCATCTTCAAAGTTTATGATACTTTTTGTGTTAACTTGGATGCATGCACCCACCCGATTCAAAAATTCGATGGAACTAATATGACCGTAATAATTTACTAAGTATATTAGCATATTTAAATTATGAAATATTTAAGTTATGAAATAGTTAAATTTTCATGTTTGGGGTGGTGAAATATTTTTTCATTATTTGATTAATGTATACACTATTTAAGTAGTTGGTTTTTTTTTTTTTTAGAGAAAGTCTTGGGTGAGACCTATCCGTGTGGAGACCAAGAGCAGGGGAATGAGCATTTACTGTTTTTGCTTGATCTTTCAATCAATGTCCTTGAGAATTTTTGTTTTGCCTTGATTTTTCAGTTAATTTGATCTTTCGTTCAATTTGCTTGATCTTTCGTTCAATTTTCTTGATCATTTCTTTGGTCAATTTCACCAACGACAAATTCAATCTCAAATGAGAATTTGCCTTTTTTTAATACAATATAAAAAATTGATTTTAGTTTTGTATGATTAAATTAATTTAGTTGTCAATTAAGTATATTGTATATTTTAGATATAATGTGTATTGTAAAATTTTATTTTAACGTTAGTGGATTACTAAAAAAACATAGTTAATTATGTTTTATATGGTGAATTTTTTTCTCCTTTCATACTTATAAAAATATAATAAATAGTAATCAAATGAGGCGCGAATTTCGACCGGTTTACTGATTTAGTGTAATTATCTATTCATCAAATGAGGCAGAGTAACATAAGATATTCTTCTTGCCTAAAATTAAGAGATTCAAAATTAGTTTACTACTCCCTCCGTCACAGACGAAACTGCACACTTTTTAGTCAACTTTGTCTGGACATGTTTGACCGTAAATTGCAATTGACATATGTGCTCTAATAATATCATATGAGATGTGTTTAAATTCACAATGCACTCTATTTTTTAGCTATAAAAGTTTTAGACCATAATAATGTATAAAAATAAAGTTATTCACGGTCAAACATGCTCTGAAAAAATTGATCAAAAAGTATGCAGTTATGGCTTAGGCGGAAGGATAAGACAAATAGAGTATTCCCTCATATTCACTAACATTGACTTCTACAATTCTCACTTTTTTCAGCACATTTAATCACAAGTTTTTATAACGTAGTAATGTACCATAATCTTGTTTTCTCGCTTTGAGCCGGACTGAATTTAAAATAAATAAATTATGTTGTTCTTTTTTGAGTTTGTTCTAGCTTTGCTAATGTCTACATGATTATCGGTTGAGGTCTTCAATTATATTGTTAATTTCTTTTCCCTTTACACTTAATGGAATTTATTGTGAGTTTTTTTAAATATTCGCTATCTATGTAAAATAGATTAAGTAGTAGAAAATAGATTAAGTAGTAATAGACAATTCCAATTCTATGTAAAATTTTTAATCCAAACACAAGAATTGACATTACAATTCAATTCTTAAGCAATTCTTTTGATTATCCAAACACTAGAATTCACTATGAATTGTAACACCAATTCTTAATTTCAATTCTATTGAATTTGAATACCAATGCCAATGCCAATTCTAGCAACCAAACACACCCTTAATGGAATTCACTGTGAGTTTTTTAGATATTCGCTATCTTAATTAAAAAATAAAAAATTTAAGCACCACCTAAGCTTTGTCTTGGTCATGAAAATGATGCTGTGTCAAAGTCATGAACAAGACAGTGGCTTTGATTCGACACGTGTTCGATTTGGTTGAAGCTGTGCGTATGTATATATTTCACCAGTAAAACCAGTTTTCTTAAGTTGTTAGTTTCTTGGCAATGAAATATTTGCCCTCAATGTGATCATCAGGCCAAATTGAATTGTGAAGTTTGAACGATGATAGATTAATAATCTGATACGCACTGATAAAATAAAAAATGGTAACATTAATCACTGAAATAGCAGATAAATTACATGTGTAGAAACAAGAACAGATATATCATGACACTCTGAAACAAAATACTACATATGAAACATCAAACAAATGCTCAAATCAAATGCAATACAAACACAGACTTCTTCAATGAGACACAGCATGCTCATGGCTTGGGAACTTCAGGCACCTCGGGCTTGGGGATCGTCGGAATCTCCGGTTTAGGCAATAAGGGGATTTCCGGCTTTGGCAGAGTTGGGATTTTGGGAATCTCAGGCTTTGGTAGTTCGGGGATTTCAGGTTTTGGCAACGTTGGAAGTTCTTTCTTTGGCAAGGTGGGAATCTCGGGCTTTGGCAATGCTGGAATCTCGGGCTTTGGTGGTAGCTTGGGGACTTCGGGCTTTGGTAATGCCGGAATCTCGGGCTTTGGTGGTAGCTTGGGGACTTCTGGCTTTGGCAGTGTGGGGATTTCGGGCTTTGGAAGAGTTGGGATTTCGGGTTTTGGTAGTTCATGGATTTCAGGCTTTGGAAGCGGTGGGAGCTCAACTTTGGGTGCCTCAGGCAAAGTTACTTCTAGAAGACGGCGGCCTTCTGGCTTGGGAACACCGGGAAGCTCGGGTTTGGGCAATGTGGGAAACTCGGGCTTTGGAAGCGTTGGGAATTCGGGTTTCGGCAATGTGGGGAACTCTGGCTTGGGGAACTTAGGAAGCTCAGGCTTTGGGAATGTAGGGAGCTCTGGCTTGGGAAACTTAGGAAACTCAGGCTTTGGTAATTCAGGTTTTGGCAATGGCTTTGGTAGTTCAGGTTTTGGTAATGTGGGGATTTCAGGCTTTGGAAGGGTTGGGATCTCGGGTTTTGGAAGCGTGGGTATCTCGGGCTTGGGAATGGTTGGAATCTCGGGTTTTGGAAGCGTAGGTAACTCGGGCTTAGGAATGGTGGGAATCTCGAGGAGGCTACGCGCTGCTGCTGCTCCGGATGAGTTGATGCTTATCGCTGCTCCGGCGATGAGCAAGCACAAGAGAAGAGATGGGAGATGAAAGTTGGCCATTGCTGAAAGTTGGTTTTTGTTTGTTTTGTGTTTTGAGATGATGCATTGCTGTGGTTTATATAGGGCATGTGAAGGGGGGATTAGTGTTTGAATTGGCTTTAGTTGGTGGGAAATTTTGTCTGTTTGTTCAACTTCTCAACAACAATTTAATTGGCTTTGTGCATTTGACAAACACTTGTGACTGGTGAACAATATGCTTAAAAGTCTTGTTATTCTTTATGGGACGAAGTACAACTCAGTTTGGGATAAGTTTCTTGATATCTCTTGTTCATGAATCATGATGTTAGGTGAACTGCATGCTAATATTATTTCAATGAAAGATTTTCTTGTGGTACGTGATCAACTAAGTTTACATGAATCCGAACGATGCATGGTCATTTTTCATCACCAACAGTAAAATCATATTCTCATTTGATATCAGTGTCGGTCATATAAAAACACAACTTTGTGAGAGTGCTTGTGGAAGCGACACATAACACTCTCACGAATTTTTCCAATTTTTTTTATTTTTTTATAAAAAAACCCATTAAATAAGGTTCATTAAATGTAAATTTGAATTTTCTAATTTACCTTTCATTTTCTATACACTTTTTCTTTCTTCCACTTTACTTTCTTTTCCTTTATTCTTCACCTCTAATTCAATTAAAAATTCTAATATTCATATTCATACATGATAAATTTTAAAATTAAATATTTTCATTGAAAAAATATCCAAGCATTATCCGAGGGTTATATCTAGTCGAGAGTAAGGATAAATGTTGATTTTATCACTTTTAATTCCGACATTTAACATATCAAACATGATCATTCAATATTATTGTTAATATTCTCACTTTCAAGACTGATCATTTACATATTAAACATGACTATATAGGCTTCACCAAAAACACCACTCATTGTGCAACTTCATCATGATTATATATTATTAAAAGGGGCAAATTAATCATTTAAATAGCCTCATCCACAACATATTAAAGTTTAAATAAATGCACCTTTATCTTCATATTTATAAGTGAACCACATTTTTCTTTTAAAACCGGCAAAGTTCCAACTTCCAACCACTAACAAGTAACTACGGAGTACGGTGATTCTTGAGAATAGTTAGTACACGAGATTCTTGAGAAGCTAAGGCAAATAGGACACGTATTAGAAGTATACTTATAAGTTCCTTTTTTTGCTTTTGAAATTGTTCGGAAGATGGAATTTATAGGCTTCTCATTACCAACTGCATTTTGGTGGGAGATGTGATGAATATTGTCACGTTAAATTACTCATATTTTGAAATTGTTTTAGAGTGTTTTGAGTTTTGAAGAGTAAGACATATTAATTACCATATATTTAACAATAAAAGACAAACATAAGGGGTGCATATGTAGATTAATTTTGAAGTGTGATAACCTGTTTACTCAATATCTGTTTCTTTGCTGAACAATTAACAATTTCTAGAGTATATTTGAAAGCTATCTGGGAACTTAACAACAGGTTTTGAGAGCTTCAAGAATATTTTTACGGTTCAGAAAACACATCTCTTGAGGCAGAATGAGAGCTGTTATGATGCTTGGATTTTGAACCATTAATCTTGAAAAGCTTCCCTCACAAAACTTAAAACTCGGAACATAATGAGAATCATATAACACACTTACAACAAACAACAAAACAAACAACAAAGAAAGAAAATATTATTAAACATCAACTACATATACTTGGTTCAACACCAAAATTCCCGGTCTTTAATCGAAAATTCACCATCTACTTTTGGATCACTGCTCTTGACATCAAGGGTCCATTTCTCAAATGTACAGTCAACAAAATCATAGTAGCCCCCGTGAATTGTGAGCTTCCCCTTCGCCACCCTCTCTTCTATCCACGGGTAAGTGAGAAGGTTCATCAACGACTGGTTTACCGACGCCTACAGATAAGAATCACAAAAATCACTCTCAAAGTTTTCAGAATTTCAAGACAAAACATCGTATTTGACACATATATATATATATATATGACAGCAACACAAAATAATTGTGAACTTAGTACCTTTTCACAGTGCCGGCATTGCTGATCCAAGTGTAGGTCTGAAACACTGGCCTTGGTACGTAACTTGGCATGCTTTCCATTACGGACCCAATTTGCTATGAAGCTACTAGAATGAAAAACAATATGAATGAGAAGCTTTCTACACTGCTAAAAGGTAAACATAAGAGATGTAATAAAAGATTACCTGGAACTACTATCATCCACCATGCTCATCAAGGCTCGAATACCTCCACAACAGCTATGACCGACAACTAGTATGTTCTCAACCTGCAGAATTTCATAAATGGAAATTAAGAAAGGTCTAAGATCACAGCCCAAAAATCCTATTTTTCAGCCAGGAGGAAAATGAACAAAAATGCAAAAAACATCATAGAGTTCACCGTCACAAGTAAAAAAAAGGCAAAAGAATGTGTCCTTGTAGGCTAGGTTGTTATTATCTACTTACTTCAAGAGAATTCACAGCAAACTCAAGAGCAGCATTGGTTTCCGTAGGCCCATTCTGCATAAAACAGTAACATTATTATGAGAACCCAAGTTTTCAACAATCTAACATGTCATATATCTATATTCATGGTACACAAGAAAAAAGTGGGAACGCTAGCCCAACAGCACGAGCAAATGACACACCTGATATGGTGGAACCAGATTAGCCACATTTCGAATCACAAAAGCATCCCCGGGTTGAAATCCCAAGATGCTCGAGGGACAAACTCTTGAATCTGCACAAGCAACCACCATGAACTATTCCAGACATTGTCAGTACACAAGAATTACTCATAATCCCTGAAGTTAAATAAATTTGCTAAAACATATCAAATTCAAATGAATCACTACCTTAGGTTTTTGGCACTTGGCAAGACCCTCGAAATGTTCTAAGTTCTCCCTGTCCAAATGAGAAGCAAAAGAAACTCATATCATCAAATGATCAAAGACTTAAACCAGCTCAGCATAATAAGTCGTGTTGGTTTCTTGCTGCTTACATATACGTATTCTTTTTAAAGCTCAGAAACCGATCCTTCATCTCACTAAAGACACCGAGTTCATCCTCTATCATATGAATGCTCTTCTGCTTCTCCTTAACGAGCTCCATAGCCTGGTTCTGAGTAACCTTCAAAGCCCTCCTAGATGAAGCCGAATTATCCCTGCATTAATGAAATAGTACAAAAAGGCATCTTTCATAACCAGCCCACCAAACAGAAGCAATTATTACCACCGATAATCCAACAGAATATAAAGGCAGGCTTATCTCTTGGGATCATGGTCGAATGAGGCATGTTTGCCTTTAATCATATACAGTGGATCTTTCCTATAAGCAAGCAAATAAATTAGAATGCCAGGACACAACAACACGTTGATTTGGATCTGGTCACAGTCTTCAACAGTTCAAGTTCTGATTTTTAGACATCGAGATCATCCCCACAGCTATACTATGTTCAACTAAACATCATACTCCACTATTATTGCCACTAATCTTCTTTATATATGATCCAGAAAAGGTAAAAGGTGGCAATAATAATGTTACAGTTGATTGGTCAAAACAGAGAGCTTAGAAATGGTCCACAGATTCTGGGTTTCAAGAGGGCATTTTGATTCCTGTAAAACTAAAAAATCCCCAAAACGAAACTTACTTGAATGATTGCTGGAGATGAGCCGATTTGGCACCTGAGAATCTGAATTGGGAACCAAAAATCTGTGCCAAAAACTACAAACTTTAGCAATCGAGAAAAGAGAAGAAATATCAGGTGCGGAATGCATGTAATGAATACTCACTTTGCTGACGTCGGCGGAAGTGAAGGCAGTGGTCTGTGTGATCGAGGAGACCATTCTGAGAGATCTAGATTGTTGCAGGGGATGAAGCTACTTCACTGCTTTCCATGTGTGTGTATATATATGTAGAGACAGAAGCAAGAGAGTTAGATGGCCTTGTGGATCTATGTACAGTTGTCTTTCTCCCACAAAGGCGGAGCACTCTATGTTTTACTTTTCAGACGCTCAAATTTACTATTTTGCCCTTACTAATTAAAGCAAATAACACCACCAGCCTGCCACTCCGCCACCACTGCCTGAACCCGTCAATGCCTCGCGCTATTCTGCAGCATCAACCGCAACAACAACAACCCAGCAACAACAAGAAGCCCGGCGACTGAATCCGGCACAATCTGGCTGGTCGTTTGTCCAATCTGCAAGTTCGCCGGAGATATGAGTTTTTGTTTGGATGAGAGGGGCGAAATGGGAGAAGGAAGTGGTCGAGAAGGAGGTGGTCGGCAAAATCGTAGAAGGAGGTGGCCGGAGGTGGAGGAAAGAGGGTGTCGTCAATTCTCTGAAAATCGGCCCCTTCTAAAATCAGAGAAAGGAGAACTAGAAAAAGGGGAGGAAAAGGGTTTTTATATGATGGGAGGGGCAAGGGTAATAATGTCCTTTCCTATTTTAGCTTAGTTAGTTAATGGTAAAGTCAGAGACCTGAAACTAAAAGTTAGTGCAGAAGCACATGGAAAACTGGCTTTTCACCCCACCCAATAGTCAGTCTATGACTCTGTGCATTCTCATCAGATTCTGACTTCTGAGTACTGATAAATATAGGGGAAACAATGTTTTCATTCCTTACAGAAATCCTAATATCCAGAATAGAAATCCTAATATCCAGAATAGAAATCCTAATAAGTTCTCTTCAGCAGCAACAAAGTAAAACATCTATCTGGAACCTTGCTAGCAGCCTATTAGCATGTATGTACATTTTAAGGTTGGTAAAGATTTAGCATCCACGGTACCTTCCTCTGTCCAGATAACCATAATGACCTTAAAGAGTAGCCGTCAGTTCACCATAATCTTAACCTACACCCACGTGCTTGATTATCGGGGATACCTACAGATTTCAGAGCTATCCAGCATATATGACTATGACAAACATCTTATCAGATAGGAAAGTAAACAGAGAGTAACTGATACACACAACAGACAGATGCCAAGAAAAGACCTTTCCAGAATGTGGATAATTATAGGAGTCACCATATAAATAAACTGAAAAGACAAAAGACCCTCTACGAAGTACAATTGTACAAACATCATATCAAAGAAAAGGATACAATATATGGCACACAACCAATTCCATGTCAAAAAAATGTATCCTCGGTGCCTAGAAGAGGCATCGAGACATCAAACTGCAACCCATGTAAAAAGTTCCAGGTATTGTACAGTTGAGTTCACAAGGCCTAGGTTCTAATATTAGTTAAAAAACAGAACCAACAAAAGCTAGCCATTTAATGTTTTGAAACCAGGAGTACCTATGAGCACAAGTACAGCCAGAGGGGAGCTTCTATCCAGATACTAAGTGTGTAGAACAGAATGAATTGACCTACCAGATCCTGGACGAACTTATACTTACTAGCAATGCCCTGGGCTGTGACAACTTCAGAGATGCAGCAAGAAAAGGCATATTTTGTAGCAACAGGAAGCATGCAAAACAAAGTATGTACTGCATTTGTATATAAACAGGGAATGGAGGGAGTAGTTAACAAGTTATTCAAAGACATAGAATTACTAGAGAAGGGAAAAGTGAGAACACGGAGTAAGTTTATGCACATTTGGAGCATACACCTTAGCTGAAAACTAAATAGAAGCAGAAAAGTTAAGAGCCCAGAAATAAGCAAATCTCTTGAAGACATTGGAGTCTAAGAAGTACCTTTGAACCCTCCTCTTGCGCCCCATTAAAAGAAAAAATATGTTCTTGGTTAGATGCAAGAAGGGAAAATGTAATATCAGCAGCTAGAGTGCATAATCATAGTCATCTTCATTCTACATTAACTGTTCAAAACAGGTATGCTGAACGTAAAAGGCCTTATTCAGCTCAGCTCATTCAATAAATTTCTACTCAGCCATAAAACCATCTAGTAAAAGGCCTTATCTTCACAGCTCATCTCGTTAAATAAATTTCTACTCGTAGCCAGGAAACTATCTATTAAAAGGCCTTATCTTCAGCTCATCTCCTTAAATTAATTTCTACTCTAGCCAGAAAACCTTCCACTAAAAAGCAACACAGGCAAAATATCTGAACTAAAAGATGTAAAAAGTGAACAGATCTTACTCCATTTCATTCTTGTGCCACAAAACACATACAGTCATACTACTAGAGAAGACAGTTGTACATAACATTAGACAGCTAAACAAAAGCAATTAAGAAATTCCCCCGGGTTTTCTAAATCAAGCTGCGCTACCAAAAGGCACCAAAGGAGGAAACATTGACTTCTAGAGGAGACAAAACAAAAACTAATACAACAATGCTGATTCACTAGGACTAGGCAGCCTTAATCTTATCATCCCCTACAGCATTAAGTATCGGAAGGGTACTCAGGAATTCATCAAGGCCCTCGAAAAACGCGCTTCCTTCAATGATATCCTCCTCACCACGTCCTGTTCCATTCGCTTGGCTCACCCGAGGGGCAGCAGACTCTTCACCCTCATTGTTAAACTCCACATTCAGGTCCAACCTTCCAAGCTCCTTTGCAACTCTAGCAGAATGCCTCCTAACCACCGGTGCAGTGCCTTTCTTATTCGCCTCAACTGCTGTTGTACCCTCTTGAACAACAATGCCTTCAGGTACGCTGTTCTCATTACCACTCACTTCAGTGTCCACTACTTTGCTAACCTTTGGTGGCCTGCCTCTTCCTCTTTTACCAGGCGTTCCACTTATCTTGGTTGCCCTTTTCTTATAAGCACCATTAGGTTTCTTAGCAGTTTTCGCCTTCTTCTTCGTCTTTTCAGATCTCCAATCTCCATCATCCTCTGCCCCACTCGGATCCGAATACTCCAGGAAAACATCATCATCATCAATATAAACCCTAGGGCCTGAGCTTTTGTTCTTGCGACCACCATTATAGCCACCACTGCCACCTCCACCTCCCGGATTGTGGTTTCCAAGATTCCCACCACTTGGCCCGCCTGTGCCATTATTCCATGGACCGAAGCCACCCCAACTTCCTGTATAACCACCTCCACTCCCATTCCCTTTTGAGCAACTAAACATAGGCGAAAATGGAGTCCAAGTGCCACCATTTCCTTGGTTTCTCTCCACAACATTCATTGAAACCCCCATTGGCATCATCCCCCAACAGCAAAAGTATGCCTCCTGCCCATCAACAACAGGCGGTGGTGATGCAATCATCAGCCCCTGAAACACCTTTTTGCAGTTCTGACACTTGAGCGCACAATCCTCGTAAATACTGGGATACTCGAACATATAGTAGCAATAGGGACATGCAGTCCAGAAAGTCGAACCCCCATCTTCTGGTGTCTCCTCAACACCCCCTCCTTCATTCCCTGCATCACTATTACCAGCATTCTCCTGATCACCATCCTCCCCCTCACCATTTTCAATCTCATCCCCATTCTCACTATGATTATAGTTATCATCATTATTAGGCATAGCATTAGCATTGTCAGCATTTTCATTGTTACTACTATCACCAAACAAGCCAGAGAAATTATGAGTGAGATTGTGAGTGACATGGTTACCCGGAATCTCCTCGTTCCTGTACTGCTGCTGGGGCTGGGGCTGGGGCTGGGGCTGGGGCTGGGGCTGGTACTGTGCCGGATGCTGAGGCTGAGGCTGAGGCTGAGGCGGTGTCTGCTGCTGAACATGGCTGTGTCTATTCACATTCTGCTGAAAGGTGTGCTGATTAATGGCCTCTGGGGTGAGATGTAGCTGAGGCACCATCATGCTAGGCGGTGGTTCGCGAAATCCCCGCTGCTGCTGCTGGAACATCTGATGTTCTCTGCTTTCCATAGCTGCATGATGAAGGTGCTGGGGTTGAGGTTGCAGCGGTGGGGGCGGATGTTGTGATTGCATGACCTGGAAGTTAATCTCATATGGCTGGTAGTTGAATTGCTGCTGATGATGTGGCTGTTGCTGGTGCTGCTGTTCCCGGAGAATTCCGGGGCTAAATGGGTTATACCCAGCGCCGACGGGGCTGGGGTTTGGGTTGTTGACTCGGAAGTGGTTAACGAGTTCGTTGTCGTACATGAGCTTTTTGGAGGGATTTGACAGTACCTGCCAAGCATTGGCAATTAGGGCATAAGCCTGATCGGCGAACGGCAGCTTGTTCTTGGAAGGGTTGAGGAGGAGCGCCAGCTTCCGGTACTGGTTCGACACCAGCTCCTCCGTGAGCGTCTGCTCCGGCGACAGCTGGAGGACGGCGTACCAGTCGGGGGTGTTGTTGATCCGCTTGTCGCTGGCGAGGAGCGTGTCGGCCACCGCGATGATTTGGTCAGCGTAGAGCAGGGTCGGGTCGGACTCACGCGCCCGGGACGCGAACGATTTGCTTCCGACCAAGTCACGACCGGCGAGGAGCTTCTCGCCAATGGCCAGCCACCGTAGCGCCTCCGACCTTGGGGTGGTGGCGGCGTTGCTGCTGCCCGTAGCGGCGGAGGTTGCGAAGAACGGGTGCTCCATTTCCGTTTTTGCCCCTTTGAATTTCCGGTAATTTCACAAGCACCGGGAAATGAAATGGGACTAGTCTAGTACTGCTTCTCACTTAATGTTTCCACTCTTCAGCGCCTTTCCCACAGACTATATAAAAGGGACCTATTTTTCGGTGGACGATAAAGGACACGTGTTTACTGGTTAACTGAACAGCTTTTGGAGGAGGTGATGAGGGGTGTTTTCGTTATTTCCAGACCAATTCTTATAGGGCATGGAAAATGTGTAGAATGATAGAATCAGATCTGCAGATTATCACCAACTTCACTCATATTTATAGTTGAAATTCATGGTGAGAATCAATCGTAAATGGTGAAATGTGAATTAAAAAGTCAAATTTATTTGTTGTTACTTGTCTCTTACAAATAAAATCGAGAGTTCATTAACGATATGGATATGATATGAACGAAAGTCAAACTAACGTGCAATGAATAGTGCGGTATAAATTAAGGTTAGATTTATATATTTTTAACGATTATATTTCAGAAATGACAAATTATGATTGAATATTATAGTAAATCACGCGTCCAACAAAAACCGAACTCGTATATAGTTAAACGAATCATAATCGTAAATCTATTAATATATTTAACGTTAACTTTCTAACGGTTATATTTTAGAAATGGAAGATTGTTGTTGAATATTAGATCGTACGTTTATAAATGGGAAGAGCCTCTCACCAAAAATCAAAATTATATATAGCTAAACGAACCAAAATCCGAAAATCGTAAATCTATCAATACATATGAATCAACGGCAACATGCTATATTTGTGATCGAAAACATTGCAATTTTGCAAACATCAGTATCACTCCTAATTACTCACTTTGATGGTTTAAGAAGAAGAAAACTAGCTTTAATGAACATATTGAATTATTCAGTGAAAATAAACACATTTTCAATGAAATTGAAAGATGCAAATATGAATGTGTAAAAGGAACAAAATAATTTTAAAAATAATGGTGACGTTATGCTTTTTCACACAACTTGCACAAACAAGATCAGTATACTGGGCCAAAAACAAGTCATGGAAGCCCATAGTTGATTGAAATCCATTGGACCAAAAATATAATACGGGGCCATTACAAATTGATTTGAATACACTATTCACTACCCACTATCCCCTCGGTCCATTTATGAGAAAATGGACAAAATGGTTCCCATTTTACCCTTTTTTAAAATTTGTTTATTAATGTTCTACAATAACATTTTTTACATTTTAGATTCAGCACATAGTAAAAGATTATTGGAACAAATCTTATCATATTAAATTACAAAAAAAATATTGGACTAAATAATTTTGTAATATCATAAAATATCTTGAAAAAATAATTTCTGGACATAACAAACAAATACATCCAACTTTAAACCCTTTCTTATTGTAAATATAACAAAAAACCTAATAATATTATAAGAAGGTTTTAAAAAACATATTTACAAAATATTGTGTAGAAATATAAAAATTACATGAATAATTATATCCCAATAAACACTCAACGAAAACAAAAACAAAAAATCTTTAGTTATATTGGAGGCAATTACAAACCCGACGTCTCAAACCGAATCATCGTCAACGGGGAAGCCACAATTAGGTCTTCAAAGAGACTCTCGACCCCAAACCAGACATAAATATTTGTATCTCAATCCTTGCTAAATATCTCTTGCATATTTCCTAAATTACAATCAATGCCCTACGTGTCTTTGTATAAACTACATAAACTCATAAACCATTCATGAAACTATAATTCTAACAACTTCCTAATCTTTAAAGGAAATATAAAAGGTATGATCTAAAAACCTAATTAAGTTTGGTTTATTTTCCAACATAGTCTCCCTTAAACCAAACTTGACTTTAAAAAGCAGCTCCAGCACCATCACGGGCTTCAAACACCATTGCAAATTCCGTAGCTGTATCAACATCATGTAACTCCAGTACGGACTTCTCAAACTTCTGATTACTCACTGCATCCACCATAACCATTCCTTTGAACATCAACTCTTCAAAATTCTCCAAACTTTTTTCAAAGAATTCATTCATATTTACCCACTCTTTTTTGAGAAAAAGTTTCTTCACAACAGTGTCAATTTCAATATAATCTTTAAATTTCACTTTTGAGAAAGGGTTTCTTTTGAATTCTTTTGATAAAATGTTAAAATATATTTAATTGAGAAAAAAAATGAGGTCTCAAAATATATTTCGGAGCCTACTCTACAATTTAGTCATATTGCAAGGCAGACTTTGAGATAAGATTTCTATTAATGAGTGATTTTTATTTGAGATGACTAAACTTTTAACCATTTTGGTTCTAGCTCACTTGTCTCTCATATTATTTGTTGAGGTCACTATACTATTGAAAATGAATTTTTCTGGGTCACTTTGTTAAATGCTTGGTCAAGCATTTGATCAATTTGGAAAATGGTATATATGTCTTTTTATTTTTATAAAGCGGGAAAAAAGTCTAAAAAAAATCATAAAAATTTAAGAACTCTTTAATATCTTCATTATTAGTTGAAGAAAAAAATCCTAAAATTTTAAATTGTAAAAAAGAATTTTACATGAAGACCATGACAAAATAATAATTCAAGAACACACTTATTCGTATTGTTGTATATTCTTACGGAATTAAATTTAATAATTCTTGAATTTTACAAAAAAATTTGCCCGTTCTTCGTTTGAAATTTTTGTACGTTTTGAAATTTTTGGGATTTTTCTTCAAGTCAAAATTTTTTATTGAAGAAATTAATTCTTCAAATTTTAAATTTTGATATTTTTAAGTATTTATAAGAGCAAAAAGACAAAAATATCCTTTTTCAAATTTGTCTAATGTTTGACCGTTAGTTGACTAACCAAACATTTAACAGAGTGACCCAAATAAATTTTTTTTGGTAGTATAGTGACTTCAACAAATAATATGAACGGTTTTTCTAACGAGTGCCCATGGGCACTCGTTAACATGGATGAGATTCCATGGATTATTGTGTAGTTAGGCCCTGTTTATCAGAGCTTATCTGTAGATCAGTTCAGTTCAATTCAGTTCAGTTCAGTTCAGTGAAAATGTAATTTGATGAAATTCAGGTTAATTCAGTCATGCTGATTCCATTTTTCAATACTTCATTTTTTACAACTTTGTTATAGTAATAGTTGGTGGGTTTATAAAAACTAAAATATAACCACTAAATTGTATGAATATATTTAGAGTAATTCTCCTATGAGACAGCTTCACCCATGAGGCAAGGCCAAATAAGATAGTTTTAATGTTGTCACCTCATCCTACATCGCTACCAACTCATCAAATCTCAACATCACCTCATCAAACCTCGGTGTCAATTAATCAAACATGATCAACTCATCAAGTCTTGAGGTTCCAATTCATCAAATCTCATCAAAAAATGGGTTAAATTGGCCCTGCCTCATGGGTGAGGCTGCCTCACACAAGAATTTGTCATATATCTATTACCTGACACTATAAATTTTAAATATGTGTACGATAAATAATCATTATCGTTGATATAATTATCCGTAAATAGAATTCAATGGTAAGTATACAGTAATTGAGAAAGATAGATATTTACCACGTAATTAAGACAAACAGATGTATTTACCACGTAAATTCAATGCATTCACACCCAATTAATGTATAGATGTTCGTAATAATTAATTCTGTACTCATCAAGATTAACTGCACAATCCATGGAATCTCATCCATGTTAACGAGTGCCCATGGGAAAGTTGTAGAAAAACCGTAATATGAAAGATAAGTGACCAAGAACAAAAATTGGTAAAATTTTAGTGATGTCAAATAAAAATTACTCAAAAATAAAAGTCTATTATTCTATCAAACACATTTTTCGGAAAGTTGACTCACTAGCAATTAGAAATTAAACCCTTGTGTTTTTTGTTTTTTGAAAAATTCATTCATGTTAACAGTAACGATTACAAGTGTAATCAACATTTAATCAACTAGCCTATTAAAAGGCTAACTAAATCATATGCTAACCAGAGTCATACCGTCTGTACTATTACAAATTGATAGATCCAATAAAAAAATTTAATACCGCCCCCTCGGGGATATTATTTTGCAACAGCGAACACCACAACCGCTTGGCAGAGAGGAGCGTCTCCCGCATCAATCACTGCGCCAATCGGGAATCTGCTACAACAGCAACACCACTAGATCCAAACCATGATCTATGTTCTTCAAACCGTAAACATCTTGAAAATCATATATTACGAATGGGAACACGATCCACTACCTGTCCAACCAGATCAAGAACTATAAACAAAAAATATAAACCACAACCTATCCAATCAGATCGGGAACAAAACACCGACGAACAACTAAATCATGGATTCAACCGATCAAATCGAGAACAATTTCATTGTGTGAATCCCACTTATTCAATGTAATAAAGAATCAATAAACGAAAGAACAACTGTTCCCCAACCGTTCTTGAGGGCGGTAGGGTGTAGGGGACGGAGGTTTTTTCTATCAATTTATAATTAATAGAAATTAAACACCTGATAATTTTTACATAATTAACTGAACATTGTAATTCAAATTTATAGAGATTGAGGACCTGTTTGTTAGAAGTTATTTCTTGATGTACTGAACTGAACTGAAGTGAAATAAAAATTGATGTATTGAAAATAGAATTAACATGACTGAATTAACCCGAATTAATCTAAATTTCACCAAATTACATTTTTACTTCACTGAACTGAGTTGATTTACAAATAAGTTCTGGCAAATATGGTGTGAGTCAATTTTTATTTTATTTTACAAAACAAAAGAATATGTGGCTTTACTAGTTGGGAAAGCAACCTTGGTGCATGTGTTCGCATGTCGGCTGGAGTTAATCTAATGCTTACGTACTTGTTAGTTGTTATGATGGGAAATGAATGTTAAAAGTTTGATTAATGCATTATTCTTGATAAAAATATAAAATAACTAGATTCTTTACAGCAAAGTCTTTAATTATTTCTTCACCAGAGTAAAATTTTAATTTTAAATCTTCAAATTCATCAATTCGAGGTGGTATTATTTGAATAGCTACAAGTGTAATCCGTACATATAATAAATATTTGAATAGTATTCTTATTAACTTCTTCTAAAAATTACCCATCATTTTCATCCTCCTGCAAGTTTGTAAGGAGTAGAACAAATATCTCCATGCAACTTTCTCTCGTACTGCTATCACCATTTCCAATCAATTTTATTATATTGTTCTATATCTATTCATTAATTTTAATTATATATAATAAGAATATTCAACTACAATACTTAGAAAAAAATACAAAAAGTTTTAACTAATTGATTTCACAAGAAAATAATAAAATTTGTTTTTATTTATTATTTATGGTTGAACATGAGCAAAGAACGAAACATTGTTTGACATAGTTTTACTAAAATGGTTCTATATTTGTGTTTGTTTGACAAAAATACTTTTGAAGAACGAAATATTTGATTATGTCATTTATTTTTCTTTTCATTCATTTTAATATTGAAAAAAATTCAGATGGGTTGGCCATGAAATATAGCTGTTGCTGTGTGATTTAGGTGGGTGGTGAAGTGAAGTAAATATCATTCTTTAAACCAAAACACTGAAAGAGGGAATAATGCTTCCACTTCCTCCACACCTTTGGTTCAAGTAGTTAAGAAATAAATGTTGACCTTTTGTTATGTTTGAGTTTATTTCTTTGTTAAACTAAATTAAAATAAATTAGACATAATTATACTAAATTTAAATATATTGAATTAAACTAAAATAAATTAAAATATATTTGATTGAAACTGAATAATTTTGAAATATGTCATATACTATATAATTGTAATTTATAGTAAAAAAGTAAAATTTAATAAAATTTATTAAACTGAACTGAACTAATAATAATAAAAAAAAAACTCATGCAAACAAGACTTTGACAAGTTGGAATACTTTGTAATGTATACTCTCAAAACAAAATGTAATTCTTTAAACAAAACTACAAAAGCATTGAAAGAGGGAATCATGCTTCCATTTCCTCCCCTTTTGGTTCAATTAGTTAAGAAATAAATGTTGACTTTGATACTACTAGTAGGAATATACTCTCATTCCAAACAAAATATCTTACCTTAAAAGGTAAGTTCCATGGAGATCGATCGATCCACCATTATCTCCATCAAATTTGAAGGTTTCTTTAGGGTTTATGTGCTCTCTTCATGTGCAATATGATTTGTGTTTCAAGAACCATGTTCAGACATCTAATCCAAGTGGAAGTGCTTCGATGAAATATATGATTATAATATATATGATCTCTCTATGATATATGTATATAAAAATAATGCTTCGTACTATATTATATGACTTGTGTGTTTCCTTGTTGTTTTATGTATGCTTTATGCAAAAACCCATTCTTAAAAGTGCTTGAGTTTGATGCTCATGAATCCGGCCGGAATTTGAGATGCTTGGGGTGGTTTTGTGTGCTGCAGGTTGGTCACTGGTCAGATCTCGCTGCTGCTGCTGAGGAAGAATGGTGAGACAGAGGATCGACATCAAGAGGATCGAGAACTTGACAGCGAGGCAGGTGACGTTTTCCAAGAGGAGAAGAGGGCTTTTCAAGAAAGCTCAGGAGCTCTCAACTCTCTGCGATGCCGAAACTGCCCTCATCGTGTTCTCGGCCACCGGAAAACTCTTCGATTATTCGAGCTCAAGGTTATTTCCTAGCTCAAAAACTATCAATTTTGTGCCTAAAATAGCTTAAAGTTTCTGTTTTGGTTTGAAATGTGTGAATATGTGCTGTGTGTGTTGACACCCATGAGGATCCATGACCATAAAAATCAGTTCTTGGAGTTATTTGGGGGTTTCTTCATCTCCAATCTTCCTGCAAAAGTGCTGTTTTCTTGATTTGGTCATAAAATACTCCACTAGTTATACACTTGTTAGAGCATTTGTGGTCGTAATATTATTGCATGCGCAGAAGTTACATTTGTAATGATATTTATGGGGGAAACAAAGAAAGTTTCGCTGCATGTCAGAAGGCTAACAACGGGGGAATGGACATAAAGTTGTAAGGTGTAATAAAGTAATTTAGACACGGTAAATAAGGTAACTTAGGAGTGATGTCCTTGAACAAAATATCTCTTGGAACAAATATCTTTGAGTTGTTTCCAGGTGCATGCGATTGAGAGACAGGAAACTGGCTCTAGTGGTTGCTTGGGCCATCTCCTATAGTATAGTACTCCAGTAGAATTGGTTTTGGAGTTTCTTCCTATAAAATATTACCAAACACCTTCCAAACAACTCATCCCCACTATTACAAAAACCTTACTACTTAAATTTTTACCTCATTCTTCTTTGGTCCACCTAAATTTTCTACTATTTCTTTTATTTTATTTTTTCTCATGTCACTATTAATACTCTATCTACTAATTATTGACATGTTTTACAAATATACAATGTTAATTTTTTGAATAATATTAAAAACTGTATTGTTTGAATTAAATGGCATTCTAGTAATGCAAAAATATATTTTTAAATTTTATATTATTCTCGTTAGATGGTTAAACTTTTGATAAGTCAAAATATTACCTTGTGATAAAATATTTTGTTTGCCATATATTTGGTGCATCCTATCAATACATATAGCCTAATTGATTAAGAAAACCTATTTTTATACGGTGCATGGATTAATTAATTAGTGCCTAATTATTGGTAGTTAAATATATAAAAAGAAGGAAATCACGAAGAGGGGGAAATGATAGGCATGAGAATATTATTGTGATATTAAAAGTGGACCCTGCATTTCTGTTTCACGGAAAAAAAACAGAAAACCCCTATAAAACTCCCCATAGTGGATGCTCTTCATTATTGTTGATATAATAAAATAGTAGGCTTTTGTTTGCTACAGTTTTTTTAGTATGTGTCCGCGTGTTGGGGGCAGCGAGGGCAACTTGTAGTAGTCAAGAGGACAAAGTAGCATTATCATGATCATTACAAAGTGTTCGTTTGGGAATATCAAATGTTTTAAATTTTTTGAGAATAAGAATATGTGATGCATGATCTAGCTTTTTAGATTCATCAAAATGGGTGATGTTTTAGATTGTTTTGTTCTATATGCAATTGATAATACTAATTGAGTAGGGTTTTCTCATTTACAGCAACATTTTACATTTACTATACAATGTGAGTAGGAGAATGGGAGCATATATTTTGTCTATGTCATAAAAAGTCTCTTCAACCATCTTTTGTACTGTATCATATAAAAGGACTATATTTTTAATTTTTCACATCTTCATTTATTTCATTAGAGATATAAATAGTCCAATAACCAACATAGGTTATTTTGTCTATTGCACCCTATCATCTTTATTTCATGCATGCTTGTGGGGTTTACTTCCTTCAATTCATTGCTATGTTGTAAAAAATTTAACTATATATTTTTCAGATAGAATAAACAATGGTGTTCATGAAATGATGATTATAAAATTTGATTTCATGAATGCATGTTTTATTAACTTTTGCCTATTTTATTTAATCTGTAGCATGATGCACCTAATCAGAAGGCACGAGCTATGTACAGAAGATTTTAACAAGCAAGATAAGCAGCCATTTCGCCCGGTATGTGTGATAAGTACATTAAAAGCCACACAGAAACAATTTATTAGTCACATTCGTTTTTTCAGTTGAGATATTTATTTGTATATATAAAAACTAAACAAATTTAATGAATACACAAAGTATACATAATGTTATTCCATATAATTTTCACTTACTGAAAATATTATCCCTTTTTTCCTTTCGGAAGAAGAGGGAGCATCACAACCAGGCCATGCTTCTCAAAGAAATCAACGACAAAACTTTGGAGCTGAGGTAGGACAAATATGCATTCATGCAAATTTGCTAAGGAATTTTCCATTATATATATATATTTATTTATTTATAGGAACTGATTGATTAATTAATGAACCTCATATAATTTCATCAATTACATGCTAAATACATTGATAGGCATCTCAAAGGAGAAGACCTGGAAGAACTTGGGATGGAGGAGTTGATGAAACTTGAAAAAACGGTTGAGTCTGGATTGAGTCGCTTGGCAAGGACCAAGGTCAGTTCTTTATTCTCACGTAAACGTCTATTTTAATTTTATAAAATTATAAATATTTTATGTAAAGGAAAAGAGAGTGTGACCGTAATTTTTTTTTAAAATTTATTAAGAGTGGTTTTCATTTTTTTCCTTTAAAATCTGAGTAAGAAATCAAATGAGCCCCAAATAAATTTCCACTCATTACATTTTTCTTGATAAGAATTGACCACAATCTCATGATAGATTTTTTTATGCATCTAATATGATTTTTCTTGTGAATTTCAGGGGGAGATGTTTATAAGAGAAATTGGAGTGCAAAAGAAAAAGGTTATTCATATAGTAACCATATGTGTGTTTGGATCTCTCTATGGGGTTATTTTGTTTTTGTTAATTGCTTCCTCCACTTATTGTAGATGTGCTAAATGCAACCATGTACTTAGCACACTGTTACCCATTTCCGTTCCTTATAAAAATACACATTTTATTTCATTTTATACTATTTCTATTAGAAAAACGGAGATATATCAGAATATCCAAACTCGAGCAATTAACACAATTAGCAAAAGTAAAATTACATTTACCGACGGAATCTAACTCACGTTAACGAGTGCCCTCGTTAGAAAAACCGATATCAAAATTCAACATTATAATTCATATGCGTGTTTTATCGACCAAGGACATTTATGCATGTTCTGTATGCATATGGATTTTAACCCCCATTAATGTGCCTTTTAATAGACCTACATATTAATAGACCTTTTAATATTCCTTTTCATATGCTATAGCAATAGGCATTGGTTGTCAATATGTTTGCTAGTTCGGACAATAAAGTCCATTTTTTGTTATAATATATATATTTTCATTTTTTAAACCAAATAAAGTGCTTGGTCAGCTGTCTGTTTGGTAAAAAAACTGTATATACAGACACCTATGGTGTCTTTAGTGAGTTGTGCACAACACAGCTGGTTTATCCTTATTAATCCCTAAGTTGCATGGAGTATAAACCATCTCCTGCATGAATAAATAGTCACATCACATGAATAGCTAATGATAATGAAGAGGATCAAATAAGATTTCTAGGAATAGGAAAAGGATATTTAACTAAAATTAGAGCTCATAATAATAGCCATGATGATGATGTTAGTGATTATGATTATCTTGATAGTCTTGTTTGAATCTTAAGGTTTTCATGTTTTGTAGCTATTTTGATGCATGATTATGCATTTATTTGTAGTTTTTTCCACTTAGTTTACTGTCCTGCCCCATCTAGCATGGAGTGTAAACCTTGTCTGCATCACTTGAAATTCACTAATGCTGATGAATTAGAGTCACAAACAAGATTTTTAAAAAGATAGGAAACACGAAGTTGATTTAAATTAGAGATTGATATGGTAATCATCATAATGTTGCTATAATGATCTTGTTTTGGAGCTTAAAAGTTCTGTTCAAAACAAAGCTCCTCAGTGGCACTGGTTTTAAGAATCTGTTGCTATTTTGATGCATTGTTATACGAATTTGTGAACTTATTTGTTTTTGATGCATGGCACTCCATATGTGGTGTGCATTTGTTTTAAAGCTCATACATGTAAGCCATATAGAGACAAAGGGAGGTTATATGGAATCTTGTTGCATTGGTGTGCATTGCTCTTTTTAAAGCCAGTGTAGTTTATTTTTTGAAAAGAGGTAGAATAGTTGTTCAACTTGTCCGTTGATATGCAATTTCGTAACCATAGAGACCACTTTGTTCGAAATGAATGATAGTTTGCTTGATGTTTTATTCCTGGAAATTTGCAGTGATGTGTGATATATCCTGTTACTCTTTCTAACATTGTTGTGATATTGCAAAATGAATCGTTGCAGGAAGCTCAACTGAAGGAAGAAAACACAAGGTTGAAACAAAGAGTACGTAGTTCTTTCCTATGCTTCATTTTCTACGTTTGCTAGTTTGGTTAATGCAGTAGGGGCTTTGTTAGAGGGCATTGATTTGCAATTGCATGGAGCAGTTCTGTATTGTGCCTGATTTTCTTGCGTGTAGTAGTTCTAATTAGACTAGTGTTAAGAGGATGCCGGTTTGATTAGTTTTCTAATGTAACAGTTAGCGATAATGAAGGAGTCAGATCCTGCAATGCTGCTGGAGGAAGGCAATGGCAGTTCGTCAACAGAGTCCACATCAGCCCCTGAACACCAGGCCAACCTGTATGTAGGAAGCACTAGCAATGACACTTCTCATGATCAGGACCTGGTCAACAAACCCGACACATTCCTCACGCTCGGGTATGCTTGAATCCTGAGCTTAATGATCAATCATTTTCTGGTAAATCATTGAGAAAGTTTTTAGGGAAACATGTTTTTGCTTGTTGATTATGGTTACTGTTAAGAAGCAAAAATCTTTTAGTAGTTGTTCTGGTTTTTAATCAAGAAAAGGTGAATGCTTTGAGGTTAAAATCCTATTTTCTTGTTCTTAGTGAAATGCTATTTAGCCTGGTTTTAGCTTCTGTGAAGTTCATCTGCAGCATTTTGGTATGAAGGAGTTGTAACTTGTTGTTCTGGATTTTGGCAGGTTAGCAACTTCCCGATTGAGTATCTGAGGAAGTAGGGATAAGATAAAGCATCATTAGGCAACTTTCTTGTTTCGTTTGTTTGAAGTACATATTTACTCTGTATTCCATCCGTATTGCATCTAGCTAGCTGTCTAAACTAACTTTATAATAATGCTGAGAGTTTATCCGTAATTCTGAATTGTAACGTATTTGTAACGTAATTCAGATTGGAGAATAAATATCTCAGAGTATTACAATTTCTACGTAAGTAGGTGTTGTTTTGATAGGTGAAGTCTGATTTCACTACTAAACAAGTTTTTTAAAATTTCACATTCTCTTAAGTGAGATTTTAAAAGTGGGACCTATGGAAGTGTTGAAGGTGACTTGGAAATAAATCAGGTTGCCGAATTAGTGAGATTTTATAAGTTTTGCCAAATTTTGGTTAAAACTACAAAAATTATTTGGAATAATCATTTGTTTCATGACAATTCTCGACTTTCTATGATCTCAACTTCTTTTTATCCGAATTATACGCCGATAGTGATTTCTTAATCATTGTGCAAAGTGGGCTTGTGACAATAACATATAAACTATAAAAGTTTTTCGCCAACGTTTTTTTTTTAAAGTGTTCACTTATTATTTCATAATACGTTTAAATAATCAGTAGCGTTTGTCTAGAAAAATAGAGGTGACACCATCCCATACTACCATATAAGTATAATTTTTCACAACTAGCTAGGAGAGTTTACAATTAGCTGGTTTACACAATCAAATAATGAGGATGAATTAATTGCTAGTGTATCCAAAATAGGCAATATACCCAAAAGGAATAATAACCACTGTACTCTGCGTTTACAACGGATAGGCTCCCGCGAAAAACCCGGTCAATCGTAAGAGCTCGACAAACACTCCCGCGCTCTCACTCTCTCCTTTTTCTCCATCCAAAATGCCAATCTCTCTAACATTTCACCTCTGAATCATTCTTGAATACGATTCTAACAATTGATTAATCTAGTAGCTAATCGAACAACATGGATGAAGAATACGATGTGATCGTCCTCGGCACCGGCCTCAAGGAATGCATCCTCAGCGGCCTTCTCTCCATCGATGGACTCAAAGTACGATTCTATGTTATTTTCTTTTCGATTCTGTGCTTCATCGTAGTCGGTGTAGACATGATATTGTAAAAAATGAGGTTGAATGTTGTCCGAGCGGTTCAAATCTGGTACTAATTTGACTGTGTAATTGTTTCAAACAGGTTCTACACATGGACAAAAATGATTACTACGGAGGAGAGTCGAGCTCCCTTAGTTTAAACCAGGTACTGCCTCTGTTTCATTAAAATTGTCGCAGTTGAAACAGAAAATGAATGGTGAAAATGATCTTAGCCTTACCAATTTTGGAATGTGATATCGTGAAATAGACCAAAAAGGATTGTGTGGTGTTTTGAAAATATCCACCAAGTTCATTACATTAAAATCGAGTAGTTATTGATTGAAATAAGTATAAGCAAAAAGATTTATATTGGAGAAACAAAAGTCTTTGTTTTTCCTGAGGATAAATTGCTGTTGTTTCTGTAGCTCTGGAAGCGATTTAGGGGAGATGGCCAGCCTCCGGAACAGTTGGGCTCGAGCAAAGAGTACAATGTGGACATGATTCCCAAGGTACTACTTTTGATACATTTGTTTTGTGGGAAGTAGCAAAAGGTGTTGATTTTTCATTGAGTAGTTTAAGGTTAGATATGACTGATGAAACTGAACTTTTGTTGTTCATGTGGGTAGTTCATGATGGCGAATGGAGGTCTTGTTCGTGTACTCATCCATACCAACGTCACCAAGTACCTAAACTTTAAGGCTGTAGATGGCAGTTTTGTGTACAACAAAGGGAAGGTGTGTTACTTGTGGTTTCTATTCACACATTTAGTACTCTTTTACGGTGTACACATGGACATTTTTGTAACCTGTCAAATGTTAATGCTAGATTTATAAAGTCCCTGCAACTGACGTGGAGGCACTAACATCTTCTCTTATGGGGCTGTTTGAGAAACGCCGTGTGCGAAAATTCTTTATTTTTGTGCAAGAATTTGATGAGGCAAATCCTAAAACTCATCAAGGAATGGATTTGAACCAGATCACTGCAAAACAACTTATAGCGTAAGTCTCGTTCCAAGTTAGTTAATATTTGCTTATGCATATCTCTACTGGTTTGAGATCAGCAGTTAGTAAAGTTTATATTAATGCAGAAAGTATGAACTTGAAGATGACACAATTGATTTTATTGGCCATGCCCTAGCACTTCAAAATGAAGATAATTATCTGGACCAGCCTGCCATGGATTTTGTCAAGAGAGTCAAGGTAAGGCTTTTCAAGTTTAAGGTTATTGTCCAATAAGTTGCACTATGTACTATTATGTTAAAGTTTTTTTTTTGGCTCTTCTTGCAAAAGTTATATGCAGAGTCATTGGCGCGCTTTCAAGCTGGATCTCCTTACATCTATCCGATGTATGGACTAGGGGAACTGCCTCAGGTTCGACTTAATTAGAAACTATGTTTGTTCAGATTCAGATTGCCTTACATAGTTACATTACATATGACAATCATTTGCAGGCATTTGCGCGCCTAAGTGCTGTTTATGGTGGGGTATACATGCTGAACAAACCCCAGTGTAAGGTAACTTTTTCTCTCTTGCCTTCAGAGAACCACTTTTAGCTGTTAAAACAATACCATTGCACTGATTTTAATGAACAAATGCTTCTCACAGAAAGTAATTTTGATAATAACTGTTTGTCATCATAGGTGGAGTTCGATTCAGCTGGGAAGGCTATCGGCGTGACCTCTGAAGGAGAAACTGCTAAGTGCAAAAAAGTTGTTTGTGATCCATCGTACCTACCTGAAAAGGTAAGCATCCTATGAGTCTAGAGTTATTAAACCGAATAGTTTTCTTAGCATTGTGAAATTAATGCAATTGGCAGGTAAACAAGGTCGGAAAAGTTGCGCGTGCTATATGCATAATGAGTCATCCCATTCCCGACACCAACGATTCTCACTCGTGTCAGGTCATTCTTCCACAGAAGCAGCTTGGTCGTAAATCAGACATGTAGGTCTTGTTGAGTTTCAACTGGCCTCTATAACTTTTTTTTACCTGCTATGTCTTTTTTACCTTTAGAAGTGTGAACATATCTATCTACTAAAGTTCTTGTTTTTCAAAAAAAAATCCACAGGTATCTGTTCTGTTGCTCATATGCTCACAATGTTGCTCCAAAGGGAAAGTATATTGCTTTTGTTGCTACTGAGGCCGAAACAGATGATCCACAAGCTGAACTGAAACCTGGTGTAGACCTCCTTGGAAAAGTTGATGAGATTTTCTATGAAACTTATGATCGATTTGAACCTGCAAATGACTCTGATGGTGACAGCTGTTACATATCTACTGTAAGGATATTTGCATTTACAATTTCCATATTAGAGAGAAAATAACCAAAAAATCTAGCGATTTTGATCAAATGCTGTTCTTAATCCATGCAGAGTTATGATGGAACAACACACTTTGAATCGACCGTGACTGATGTATTAGCAACGTACTACAAGATTACCGGAAAGGTATGTTGCAAATCAATATGGAAATTTCATGTTATGTTTTGCGAAATCGCTAAGCTTGGTTATGGTTTCTCGTTCTCGTGTTATTGTTTTCAGGCTCTTGATCTATCTGTAGACTTGAGTGCTGCAAGTGCTGGTGCTGCTGAATGAAACCTTCATATTCCGGAGTCAGTTTTTTCAGTGAGACAGATGGTTACAAAATTTTGTTCATGAATAGAATGATATATTTTTCGTAGGTTTTTTGTAATTTAAGATTTTCTGTTTGTGCCAAACTTAACCATCAGCTGGATTTCATAATTAGGATTTTGATTTTAAAAGTGGGACACACATCTTCAATCAATCAGTAATACTGGTTTAGACTTTGGAGTAAGAAATGTACACTTTATCATAATACCATTTTGCCAGTCATTTATTATTTATACTCTTAACTGATGCACACGTTAAACGTTTAACCTATGTTTGTGTTCTTGCTTACTCAAAGGGTTATAACGAATGGATACTAAATAATTTTTCACATATTCAGTATATTCAAATAGTTTCGATCTTGAGTCAAGTTCAGCCATGTCATGAGTTTGAAATTTTATATTCATCAGTTATTGAATTTGAACGATAATAATTTCATCGTAAATTGGAATTCTTGGGATATGAGCTCATCAAAAATCCCTTTAATTACTGACTATTGAGTTTCCAGATTTTCGAAATGAATACCAATTACCAAATAATCTCCAGTAAGTTCTAAAATACTCCAAAATAGATCATCCAAATTCCAAACCCCACTGAAGCTGGGCTTTGGGCCCATCAACAGCTCTTTCTTCCCTCTGAAGTGTACCGGGTACGCCTGCTCTGTGTTTCCCGGCACCCTTCTTTCAAATGCAATCAAAACTTTTCTTACTTTAAAAAGCCCTAAGCTTCGCACAGTTTGTTAATGGTGGTGGGAAAATCGTAGGCTCCTCCTTCTCTCGCCGGCGATAGTTCACGCGATGGTGAAGCCGACGGGCAAGAGGTCGTCGGAGAAGAACAAATTCAAGGCGTTCGAGTTCGGCGGCGAGGATCATCTCGTCGAGAAAAAGTCCCGGAGCATACTATCCATGTTTCGGAGGAGAGATTCGACCGATTCCAGCACTTCTTCTCCGGTCAACAAGTATACCTTTCTCCAATTCTGTACGATCTCAAACTTTCTGACTCCTTTGTACTTTGTGTGATTGCGATTTACATTTTTGTATCTGTTTGCACGGAAAATGCTGGTCTCGATGTTTATAGTTATTGGGTTAGAACTGTATGCAGTTGCTGGAGGAAAAAGTAATGCTGCAACTGCAAATGAGCCAGTGGATGTTGACGATTATGATAAGGAAAACAGAATTGATGTTGTTGACTCGCCATGTCATTCGCCTATGGATACTTCCTGTCCAAGGAGAGACAGAGAACTAGGAAGCCTCAAGACTGATGTCAATCATGTAGGAAATTTTTATAGCTGGTGGATTTTACTTGATTTGGTTATCCTCTTTAAGGATGGGATGCTGATACTGTATTGTCTGACTTGATTTATTTTTGTAGAATAAGCCACTTTGTATAGATTTGGATGATGAACACGAAAACAAAGAGTCTTTGCAGAGTTTGCCCATTTGTGTAGATTCAGATGATGATCTTACCAGTTTGAGAAAAGGTTTCTTCTTTGCGCCTTTGTAAATATTGCAACTTTTAAACTTAATCCTTTCTAATTTTTTGATTCTTTGTGATTACAGACTCAGTAAAAGAACTGTTGGCCGATGATGATTCTAGTTCACTTCCTGGTGTAAGTTTCTTCTCTATCTGTGGCGAATATTATGTGCACCAGGGGGACACTAGTTTGTTACTGCTGGAAATTGTATCTTAGTTTATCTGAATATGTAGGAAGCTTTCCTCCTCTTAAAAAAAGGAATTCACTTTTTCCAATATCACTTGGTTGAAAGGAAAAGAAATGCTTATTTTTTCATCAGTTGTCTGAATTTATACAATATCTTGGTCTTTAAGACTGAAATTATGCGGAACAGATAATTAGTGTTCAAGGAACTGAATTAGCAACTAATCCATTGTTCTAATCCTACTATTTGGGGGTTAGAGATGGCTTGGCTTGTTCTAATCCTTTGAACTATGTTTATTCACATCTGGTGTAATTTACGATATTGTAATCAGGGCCTATGACCTAATTGTGCTTAGATTCGTTTTTGTTATTGGTAGAGTTTTCAGAAAATTTTACCTGATTCTTTATGTGCAATTGCACTTTGGTGCTTTATATCAATTGCAGGAATCAGTGGTGCTTAAGCCAGACTGCGTCTACTTGGGAGATATGTATTCTACAGCTTCTACACTGACGTTTTCTCGAAGTTCCATTAAGCTAGAAGGGTCAATTGTTGATCAAACAAATAGATCATTTGACTATACTTGGCAAATTTCCGACGTTGATATTAATTGCTTTTGGTATAGAAACGTGAGTCACAATCATACTTTATTTTATACAGTTCTTTCACAGAAAAAAGAATGCACATCTTGATTAATAAAAGCATCTCTTATTCGTCAAGTTTAGCTTAGAGCAGCCTTGTTTTACCTCTATCTGAGATCTGGGGATGACGAGATAGCTGAAATTGATGGGAAATTATCAGGTTCTTGTTTTCTTATCTTAACTATTTTATTCCTCAATGTATAGTTATTTAAAAAGGGAACTTTGAAATGCATCTTTGATCTGTTTCGGAAGGTGTCTTTCTGGGGTTAAAATTACGTGTAGTTGCATCTCTTCTGTTGCGGGGTAAAGAATACCAGGGTGAGGTGTAGTGTTTATCATTTATTCTAGTTGAATGGATTGTGAAATATCTCAATGATTTTGTTCTAATTGTGAGATTATGCTGAGTATAATAGTTTTATATAGTGAGTTGGAACAGAAAAGGGTGTGTATTTGTAGATAAGCATTTGGTGCACTGCTTGCTTCTGTTAGCTTAGAGAAGTATTACATATTGTTTATTAATAAATTAACCTTTCAATGGAGTTCCTACCATATTTCTGGTGCTTTTTGTTGCTGTGGAAATTAGTGCACATCACTAAATTGTTGGAAAGAATATGATAGGATGCAGTAGCTAAATGGGGGTGTGCGGATGTGTGTGTTATTCCTTAGGCACGTGCCTTTCCCCTTTATTCTATGCTGAAAGATGACTGTCCAGGAGGTTTATGATGACCTTTATTTCTCATTTCTGCAGAAATAGGATTTAGTGTCAATGGCCTGAACTGGCCTGAAATGAAAGAGGCAATTGAATCACTGGATTCAAGATACAAAAAAACACTGGTCACTGTTCACCAGTAAGTCGAATTCTCTACATTTTGTTTAAAATCCCATATATGCAGGTGAACAAAGGTACATTGCCTAACATTGTTGAAAGTTTTTGTTGTTCGGAGAGAACAAAGTAAAGTGTAGGAGGTTGTGATAGGCTAGAAGGGAGTTTTTTTGCCGTTATATGTTTCAGCTCTTGGATGGTTGGTACAGTAGGCAAATTATATTAGGACCTCAGGTAGTTCACTTTAGGTTGGTCTTTAGTTTTTGCTGCTGCTTTGTGCTGGGGAAAAGTGCGTCATATGGTCTTTTTTGCTTATTGTTGATTCCTGAAACCAAATATTTGTCTTTCTTAAGGGTTTTTTTAGTTAAGGGTGAAAACAAGGTTCCATTATTGTCTCTCAGGGAACTGTTTTCCCTGGATTCTGTAGTTGATGTGTGAATTAACATTTTTTTATGATCTTGTGAATCTCTGCTTACTATCTTTTGTTTTCTTTCAGTGCCGATACTAAACGGAGTGAAGTTTCTGAGAAAATCTTGCACTTTTCACCCTCTGCTAAGTAAGAATACCCTTCGATGTCTAATTGATTATTTATCTTACTTGCTTTCTGTTTTAAATTATATTGCTTACTCGTCTAGAATTTATTTCCCCCTTATCAGTACATTGTTCGATTATAAGTTAATTAATTATATATGTAATACATGGAAGTCTCCGTCTAGTTAAATAACTGTGGATACTGTTTATATATAACGATAATTTGGTGTCTGCAACATCTGTAGCTATCAGTTTATAATTTATTGTATTAATTTCTCTTCGTCAGAATAGCTTTTCTAGATTGGATGATGATGATAGCTATGTTTGTTGATGTCGAACTTTACACGAAGACTTTGCTTTTAACTAATTGATGCTTTCATTTAAAGGTCTAAGTGGAGCATGTAAATGAGCTTCACAGCAGGCGATTTGGGCTGAATTTATGCAATAGATAAGACAGTAACTTTGTTATCAGAACTGCAAGTTCTCTAGATTATTATTATTATTTTATTTTTGCAACTTTGTTTCATCTTTCTCAGAAAAGTGATCAAAACTTAGTACATTTGCAATTTAAACATGTTAAGGGGTGGATTAATCTAATTCCCTTGTTGGATTTGGTTGTGCTTTTAATAAGGGAAGAATGGACATGCTCTGTTGGAAGTCCTTTAACGACATTTTTTATTTTGTGGTGGCAATTTTAGTGGGAACTTTGAAGGTTTTTTGTATCCTGAAGGGGACCCTGATGCTGTTTCCATTACCAAGAAAGAATTTGAGCTATTGAAGCCTGCTACTTTTATCAATGACACTATAATTGACTTTTATGTTAAGTAAGTTCTCATTAGTCTTATTATTATTTTTTATTTTTTTCCCTTGCTTCTATAACCACTCCCATCTCCATGCCTTGTTTCTAAGCCTTTATTGTTGTTGGGTTCTCTTTGTTACTTGCCTTAAAATTCAGTTGCCTGAATATATTGTTCAATCCTTGACCCCCACACTCCTTTAAAGGCCTACTATGTGTAGTAATCACTCACTGATTGAATGTAAATGGGGTCTTGGCAGAAGTCGTGCATTCTAGCATCTGTGACAGTTTGATGCTTTGAGCTTATCTTTCTATTTGGTTGTTAAAATCTACCCCTGTACACTTACACTTGTTGGATATCTGTTTCATTTGCAGATACTTAGAGCAGGATATCAAGCCAGACCGGTTGCTTAGATTCCACTTCTTCAACTGTTTTTTCTTTAGAAAGTTGGCTGATCTGGACAGAGACTTGTCTACAACTTGTGAAGGAAGAGCAGCATTTGAACGGGTCCGCAAGTGGACAAAAAAAGTGAATCTATTTGAAAAGGATTTCATAATCATTCCCGTGAATTTCAGGTAACAAACTAAGAAGCCATAGTATTGCCTCTAGGTTTTGTTGGTGCTTTCTAATAGAAATGATCCTCATATGACAGCCTACATTGGAGTTTGATTATCATTTGTCATCCGGGGGAAGCAGCTCATCATAAAGGTATGTCATTTTGTTCTTTTTTGTGCTGTTTTTTCCATAAAGGTTTGTTTTATATAGTTCAAGTCATCTTTTGTAGGTGAAAGGGTGAATTCCTCCAAGGTTCCATGCATTTTACACTTTGACTCTATTAGAGGATACCACCGAGGACTGAAGGATATATTCCAAAGGTGTTTTTATTGTCCTTATCTATTTTAAAGGAATAGAGTTCTTTGGTATCTGTCTTATATCCTTATATATCAGAGAAATCATGAGAATATGAATGATGCAGTTTTGTCTCTTTAATGCTCTGGTATATATTGATGTGTTGTAGTCTTACAAATAAGGCAATTTGAGCATCTTTTATCAACTAAGAAAGTCAACTACATAGTTTATTTTCCTTGTTCTCATTATTATATTATGGACCTTATGGCTGGCAAGGTTGAGTTTTCAAGTATCCGTTCTGCAGTTGACTCATCCCTCTAATACTTCACCTGCACTAAGAGGAATCTATGAAGTTGGTATAAAATCAGCTACTTTTGTTTGAGACTTTTTTTAATAGGTATTATCCAAATATTGTTGAGATGGTGAAAATAGTCGTACCGTACCTATAATTTGTTACAAGATATTTTACTTCGATTTGTCTTCGTTGTCTTGCTCCTTGTTTATTGTGGTTCACAGGCTTTTTGTTGCGAAGACTTTCAGGATTACTAAATGCTGTCTGCTACTTTTTTGTCAATGAAATTGCAGTTACTTGTGGGAAGAATGGAAAGAGAGGCATAATGATGTACCAGAAGATGTGTATTCAAATTTCTTGAACCTACCTTTTATTTCTTTGGAGGTTCTCTCATACACAATCTTAATTAAATTGTTAATTGGCTTTATACTTGTTTTATTTATTTTTATTTTTAAAGCAAACCACCTGTGAAAGGTGTGGGGAGAGATTTTATATGGGATCCCCAATCCCAATTTTAAGCCTTAAAAAGGCAATGTTTTTACAAGCACAAATTGTGCATCAAAAGGCTTTATACTTGTAATTTGTTTATGGTTAAAATACTTATCTGACCCTGTTGTTGAGTTTTTGAATTTTGTAAGCCCACCTCCGGCTGTTAATAGTCTTCTTTTGCTTGTGCACTGTATGATACGGCCATATTAATAGGTTGGTTATATTATTAGTAGACCATTTGCAAATAGTGCTGAAACTCGTATAATCTAGACTGAACTAGGGTGTACAGAAAGTGATAAAGCACTAGAAGCTGAGTTGGGGTCAATGTGCAAAAAAACCCTTAATGACTTGAAGCTGACTGAATCTATTCTATCAAAGCAGTGCTGCATATTTGTACCATTTCCCCAGATGTAATTATCTAAATTGTTGAGCTGATGGAGAATTTTTATATTTCATGTTGGTTCAGCTTCCGCAACAAGAAAACTCTTTTGATTGTGGGCTTTTCCTTCTTCACTATGTGGAGCTCTTCATGCAGCAGGCTCCTCTTAATTTCAGCCCCTTCAGTGATGCTTCTAACTTTGTAAGTTGTCCTTTTCAAGTTCGGTGCTGTGAATCAGATGGCAACACTCAAATAATGTGCTGCTTCAACTTTTAGTCACACTAACCAATTATTTAATGTTATCGCAATTGAAGTTTCTACATTGGTGCAGTATCCATTTTCACTTGCTGCCCCTCCTAATTTTATGACGTTATTGGAGTAATCACTTTGTTTGGTTAAATTTGGAGATGAAGGAAAATACCTATGAGTGACGTATGGGTACTTATAGGTTAAATTTATAGATACTTATCTCCAATCATCACTTTGTTTGGTTAAATTTGTTTACTGCTGTCAATTTCAACATCCCCCTCCCTCCCTTCCACACACACACTATATCATCCTATTGGGTATTGGTTAAATATTCAAGGTTATCCTAATCAAGTATTGTTGGCCATATTTCAGAAGAACTTTGTAATGGGCTGGGGGTAGGCATCATATTCTTTTTGGCTGAAATTAATGTGAAAAATGTTGAGTTTTTTTTTTTTTTTTTTTAAAGTTGATTACAGTTTTAAGTTGGTTGAAATCAAGTCTCATTTCTCAGTTCAACACTCATCATTGCAGCTAGACAAAAAATGGTTTAAACCAGCAGAAGCTTCCAACAAACGTGGTCAGATTAGAAGTTTGATTCTTAAAATCTATCATGAGAATTCCGGGAAACATCTTCCCAATGATGATGAACATCCGTATAAAGATTTTGATGATGATGAGGACTGTGTAGTCGAGAGTAACAATGGTAAAGGTTTTCTTAAGGAAACGTGTGATGGGAGACAAGCATGTGGTACTGATTCTTCTGCTATAAATGCTGGAAAACAGATTCATGTATTGGCACAAGCAACCCCAGAATCGGGTTTGTTAAATATGGGTGGATCTAGGTTTACACGTGGGGAAAAATCAGATGAAAGAGCTCTAGGAACTTATCAACATCATGAGAAAAAAGATTTACATAACCGCCACCGCAACTTCATGTCACCAATAGAGGTACTATTATGTGCACTTACGCAACAATTTTCTTCACTGTCTGCATGTCTAATAGTATGGATACTAATATACCTCTATAATCAAGATATGTAGAAATACAATTGAGAATTCAAAATTTTATCATCTATGTCAATAAGTTAAAAGTGTTCTTCTGAAAAGTCTAACTGAAGAATGAAAGTTAGTGCCTAGTTCTTAGTCAATTGGGTGTCTGTCTACAACTTGCAAATTTCTGCTCTCTGTGCTAGATTAAGCACTGGTTTGGTTGACATGATAAGTAGCTCATGATTCTAAATTGTCTTTCCCTCTTGGATGTTGAGGTTGGCGCAGGAATAAAAAATTATTTAAAACGCTGAATGGAACTCAACTTGATTATTTGACACCCACATACAATATGAGTGGCCTCATTCGATAATCCTAAATTCTAGGGCTCTGTTACGACATGTGTTTGCAAAAAGACCTGCTCAGTCTCCTATCTAGAAAGTGTTATTTTGTGTTAGCTCTATGGCTGTAACATTGCCAAAGTTAAACTTGTATATTTAGATCTCTAATCCCGCTGACAAAATGGATTCTTCAGACCTCTTGTCATTTCTTTTTGTGATGCAGGAAGAGGGAACATGTGGGGAGCTAACAGCATCTTCATCATCACGGAAAGCAGCTCATGCAGATGCAGTTGACATTGATTTAGTAGCTTTTATGAATCTTGATGATGAAGATGTGGTGGATACATCTATAGCCAAGCCACAAACTCCAGCAGATTTACCGAACGAAGAAGCTCCAGTGCCTGAAGCGCTACCGGTATTGGTTCCTGTAGGAAGGAAAGAAACGAATGCAATATCTTTGATGTCTGATGATGAACAAGAGTGCCATATTGTTCCAGATTCTTTCGAAGACGATGAAATGATAGTCATTGATGATAATGATGAAGAGAACGAAGCACATTCCCGTTTCCCGGGAGCCAGAAAGATTGATTTCTGTGATATCTCAGACGATGAAGGTCCGAGTACTACATATGTAAGGGCAGATCACAGGAAAGCCGTTGAGAAGTCAAAAGTAGCAGAGCAAGACCGTAGAAAGGTGAAAACCCATTTAGATGGTAAAAGAAAGGGATTTTCACCGATTTCAGAGAAAAATTTCTATTCATAAGTGTATTTTACTGATATTGGATGGATGAAAATGGTGAAATATGAAATCCAATTTTGTCTTTACAACTTCACCCGTGGGAGCCTTTTTGAGCCTTTTTCCACTTAGGAGTGTCTCATGATTTCCTTTTCTTTCACTTTTACCGTGTACAGGATTGTATTTAAATCATTTTAAAAATCTTTCTTAAAAAATAATGTTCTTTTTTATTTCTTAAAGAAAAATCTTGTATTACATCATGCTACCGGAAAATGTCCCATATTTGTTGACAAGAACGATATGAAGGAAAATTCTATACAAGAATAAATGCAAATGTGTCCAAAATCATTTACATTTACCCAAAATGAGAACTTGAGCACATTCAAGTGAAATACCAGAAGACTCGTGATCTTACTTATATTTAGAGAAAAAGATTAGCAAAGATTACAAGTACATTAACTAATAAAATAATCAATTAATGTAGGTTTTAAGTTTTAACCTATTAAGGCCCTGTTTACCAGAGCTTATTTGTAGTTCACTTCAGTTCAATTCAGTTCAGTTTAGTTTAGTGAAAATGTAATTTGATGAAATTCAGGTTAATTCAGTCATGCTAATTTCATTTTTCAATACATCAATTTTTACTTCAGTTCAGTTCAGTTAAGTTCAATTCAATTCAGTTCAGTTCAGTACATCAATAAATAAGATCTAGTAAACAGGGCCTAAATCTTACACTGTCAATGGTTTTATTCAATACTTTCTCAAGGAAAATATTTCCAAATTTATAGCATTAAAACATAATAAAATAATTTTTTTTGGAGCGCTATTTTGTCTTTAAACCATATACTATAATAAATGATATACTTTTTATGCAGTCGTCTGAACAATGGTGAAAATGTTACTATTACAGCTTGCAGCATTCTCGAACTAAAAATTAAACAGAATATTCAAACTAAAATACACAAGAATGAAAATGCTGTAAATCGTTTAACTACAAAGTCTCATGGATAACATGAAAGTCATGCTTACTTTTGATCAAAAACTTATTCGTGTGCTAGTTTTACTTAAACAACAAGATAAAACTAAATATGCGAAATTTAAATGACACACGAATTGATCACCCAGTTCAGTGCAATGCACCTACGTCTGGGGGGCCGTAGCCCGTGGTAAAGACCCTTCACTAGTTGCAATAAATATTTCCGATCTATTACAAACTACCGGCTACTCTAGTAAGCCTATCACACTACCATTAGGACTGTAGTTTCCATAAAAACCATAGTACAATATTTTCCTTCCATCTTTAAAACCTGCGATGAAGATTAAAAAATATTCTATCTTTTTCTGCCAACCGAAGTCATGTTGCAACATAACATTCCATAAAGCAGCCAACAAAAATCTGGACTTTACATAACAAAAGGCAGAAATGAAAATGATTGAACGATATTTAAAAATAAAATAAAATTGATTGAACGATCCGACAAAGGCATGCGATTTATCATTTATGTCAGGTATATAATTTCACCTGAATCACACGGTTTACCAACCAAGCATTGCTTTCATTTTAAAAAGCAAAACAAAAACCTTTAAAAAACCAATTCTCATTTATTATTTTTGGGGATGAATTCTCAATTATTTGGAGAACATGTGTACGTACAACAAAGGAGGCCGAATGCACGCCTAGATCAGTAAACAACTGTAAATCTGTAATAATAAACGATAATACAGCGTAACTAGATGATTTTTCTAGATGATTACTTTTCATGATTTGTAACTTGATATTTCAATCCTATTCGGTTCAGCTTATTTCAATCATATATTTTCATAACCAATTATCTACTTTTAACACTCAATCATTTTCAACAGTATATTCATTTCAAATTCAATCATCTGCTTTCAGCAACTCATTTTATTAAAAAGTATATGTTATATGGAACTCATAAATTTACTGATATTTCTACAAATTAATTATCTAATTAGTAACTGGTCATTTTATGAGGCTTGAAAAAAGTTAAAGTAATTCTTTGCTTATTATATGAGATATGATAAACGCGTACTATATATTTTTATTAAATATGCATTTGAATATGAGATATTGTTTGTGCATTTATAATATTATAGTAATAGAAATATTTTAATACTTTTGGCCAGAATTATATACTAATTTACTTGAATTACCATGAACAGAAGTAATCTGAACATGCATTTTGGTCAAATTATTTCACCCACTTACATGATACACCGTACCTTCAAACCAACCGTAATGAACAAATATATATATATATATATATGTACCCCCAAAACGTCATTATTATTTTCGAAAAGCCATACTAAAGTTGCATTTCTCGACGAATTACTTGTGAAAATAAGAGAGAATAGTAAACCACAATACACACAAAAGCAATAATGCACCGATGTCATAGTCATTTATCCAAATATTCGTAAATATGCTAGGCCCCTGGAAATTAATTATGAATGTCCAACCACTTAACGTCGTGAAATCATAAGTTTGAATAAACATCAATCATTTCCAAGAAAATAAATCAAACATGATTCATGACTTGTGACTTCTCCTAAGTAAGCAACCTAAGATTGTCCTCGGTGTGACATAACACTATTCTTCAGTTAACCGCGAGGTGAGCTAGCTGATACATTAATAAGTTCATATTAATATTTTTTTAAAATAAATTATTGAATAATTATTAATTGAGAGAATTTTATGAGACACCACTACTGTTTACGAAAGTCTCAAAATACACCACTAATCTTTAGAAAGCTCAAAAAACACCACTAAACTATCATTTTTGCTTCAAAACACACCACTGCTACCTTTTGAGCCGTTACTCAGTTAGATGTTGCAGGGGCAAAAGAGTCAGCTTTTAACCCCCTGTTCTCAAGCATTTCTCAACTAGAATGGGGAGATGAAAATAATTAAAATTGTATACTGCCCTATCGTACGTGTCTGGTGTTATAATATTAAACCCCTGTTCCAGTACTAATTTCTTCGTCCTGGCAATCGATTCAACTTCAACTTTCCGCTTGCGAAATTAGTTGTGAAGATTTGAAGTGCAAATTAGCTCCCGCGATCAGTGACACCGCTAGCGGGGTTGGAAGGATTAGGTCATCGAGAAACCTGCTGCGATACCGCTACTGCTTGTGTGAGTATGTGAGATGGGAAAATGAGAAAATGATGGAAGAAAGAATACAAATGACATTTTTACCCTGCAAAAACTAACGGAAATAATCACTAACGGTTCAGTTGGTGAGAGTGGTATGTTTTGAAGCAAAAATGATAGTTTAGTGGCGTTTTTTGAGTTTTCTAAAGATTAGTGGTGTATTTTGAGACTTTCGTAAACAGTAGTGGTATCTCATAAAATTCTCTCTTATTAATTTTAACAGTATAGTATTAATAAAGTTTATACTAATTACAAAACAAAAATCCTAAAAATATTTTAATAACAGAAAAAAATATTAAGTAATTACCATAGAAAATCGTAAACAACTTAGCATGGATCTTTATTTCAAACACAATTCTGTTAGTAAATAGAATATTTACTGAATATTAGTTAGCATATTTAGAATATATTCTTTCTGTAATTATCTGTTATATTAGGTAATCTAGTTGTACAGACCTCTAAATATGCTAACTAATATTCAGTAAATATTCTATTTACTAACAAATTCATCTTGTAAATCAAGGATAAGCACCACAAACACATTATTCAGAGTCATCTAACTTGTAAATATTCTGATCCGAATTATAAACACTTTAAAACAAAAAAAAACAAGTATACAAATCATAAGAATGATAAATAAAAACACGATCATAGTAAAGGTAAACTATCAGTCAACAAATCAAACAAAAACAATAGCAAAACTACTGTATATATTTCACATTTATTCATAATATATCAATAAAAAATTAATCAACACTATTCAGAATTGTTTTAGATCTAGCTCACCATTATTAGATCTTATATACACCAATCAGTATTAAACAATACTTCCTCAAATGGGTTTAAATTTCTTATTTTATAAGAAACATGGACATGCAACATTTCCATTGTTGATATTATATATATAAACCATGCATCAGCATTTCACTCAGAGCACAAATTTCAACAGCTCTTCAGAATCTGTTCTTATACTTTTCTGGTAATTCAAGTACTGCAATATTCATTCATGACCAGCATTACCAATGCCATCTTGCTTCATCCTATCAAAACCAATATTCCCTGCAAAATAACCAAACCGCGCAGCAATTTCAGCAGCGTTGGTTATCTGCGGTTTTCCGGCAGCCCGGATTACCATTTCCGGCGAATGCTACGTCACTGTAAACCCATGGCCACCGCTAAGGTGATTGAGCAGCAGAAGCCAGCTGATCAGAATGTCATCGTGAGACGCTCCGGCAACTATGAGCCTCCCACTCGGAATTTTGAGTCCATTCAGTCGCTCCACAATGCATACTCGGTATATTTAAATTGCATCTATATTGAATTAATTACTGTCAAATGAAACCCTTGTTAATCTTGATTAAGGGTTAAACATTCTTCATTTTTTTATTAAAATTATTTTATCCATTGGACAAATTAAGTAAGGTTAAAAGTGATCAGACAAAATAAGAATGTCGTTTCTTGATGTGAGAAAATAAAATAAGATCGGTCATTGTGGGAACATGATCCAATCATGCATTTTCAATCAGCTCATTTTCGACTCAAATGGACAGGGTCTAAATGTGAACATATATGTGTTGTTCCGGTCGATTTGTAGAAATCGTGGCTACAATAAGTTATATATATATATATATATATATATGTATCAATAAAATAGACAATAAAATAAATAATAATAGATCAATATTTCTAAGATACACTAATCCATTGTCATGCCTAATCAAAGTGCCTTAAAATAGCTTATATTAATTTGAAGGTGTAACAATTATTTTTGTGACAAATTCTAGTGGCACTTATATGCGTGCATGTTGATGGATTTATTGAAATAAATATGTAGGGAGAGATATACGTGAGGAGGGCGAACGAGTTGAAGGAGCAAGTGGAGTTGATGCTTAGGGAAGAAATGCAAATGTTGGATTGCTTGGAGCTTGTTGATAGCTTGGAAAGGCTAGGGATTGATTATCATTTTGAGCCTCAAATTGAAACCATTATAAGCAAAATGTACAATAATCGTCCCAAAGGCAATGCAAAACGAAGCAAGGATGACTTGTACGCCGTTGCACTTGAATTTCGAGTCTTTAGGCAACATGGTTATGATGTCTCAGAAGGTATACATCTCTAAATTTATCTGCACTTTAATTTAGTCGTGTTCAGTTAAGATCATACGGAAAGAACGAGAATTCATTATTTTAATATTTTAATTGTAGATGTGTTCAACCCCTTCATGAATGAGGGTGGTGATAAGTTTGATGACATCTTAGTGGAGGATACAAAGGGAATGTTAGCATTATATGAAGCTTGTTTCCTCTTGGTGGAAGGTGAGACCAAGTTAGAATTGGCAAGGGAATTTACAATCATGCACCTCAAGAAGAAGAATGAGAATCACTTAGTGCAACATGCCCTAGCTCTTCCTCTAAGATGGAGGGTACCAAGAATTGAGGCAAGGTGGCACATAGATGCATATGAAAGAACCCCAAACATGAACCCTATATTGCTTGAGTTTGCAAGGTTGGACTACAACATTGTCCAATCAAGTCATCAAGAGGACCTAAAAGTAGTAGCAAGGTTAGTTAATCAAAATTTCAAAAACCCCATTTTAAATTATGTTTATATTTACCATATATAATAAATGTCAAACCTATCATTTTTAATATAAATTATTTTTTTGATGAACAAAATTAAACTGAATTGAACTGATCTACAGATGAATAGAACATGGTATGGTAATCATTGTAAATTTATTTTTGATGTGTGTAAAATGAATTAGGTGGTGGAGGGATACACAAATTGGGGAGAAGTGGTCATTTGTAAGGGACAGAGTCGTGGAGAATTTCTTTTGGACCGTGGGAGTGGTTCCCGAACCTCATCTTTCGGATTGTAGAATCATGCTAGCCAAGGTCTTCATCCTCATCAATATACTTGATGATCTCTATGATGTTTATGGAACTCTTGAGGAGTTAGAAATCTTCACCAACGTGGTTGAGAGGTTAGTTAAAAAAAAGTTCTCGATCTAGATTGAATTAAAACCAATTTAGTAAAAAAGTTAGATCTCGAAACGAAAGTTTGACTGAAGGATGGTACATATTTATTTGCTGAACTGAACTAAACTAAACACAGGATGTGAAATGAAATATAGTAAGAGTTTCACTAATATATTGGTTTTGTAGATGGGATGTGAATATCATGGATGAGCTGCCGGAGTACATGAGGGTTGGTTTTCTTGGATTCTATAATACCGTCAACGAAATGGCCTACGATGCTCTTAGAGAACAAGGCATCGATATTGTGGAGTACCTACGAAAAGTGGTAATTAATCAGCTCAATTAATTGTGCATTATATTTTTCAACTTAATTGATATATGATTAATGAGATAAACTATTTGATGACCATATTGTACTTAAATTATTCGTATTTTTACTGAGACCAACGTCTTCTCATAACAGGATACAAGCATCTCAAAATTTTGTAAATAGGTGTTTAATTAGAATTTTGTAATATTTTTTATTGGTGGGTGATGAATTATTAAAATTGTACAGTGGGTGAATCTGTGCAAATCTTACATGCAAGAGGCAAGGTGGTACTACGGTGGATACACACCGACATGCGAAGAGTACCTTAAAAACGCAGAGGTGTCCATTTCTGTGCCAGTCATGTTGATGAATGTTTACGCAGTTATCACAAACCCTATGAACAAGGAAGCCATGGACTGCCTCGACACCCACTCCATTGTTCGTTGGTCTTCTTATGTGCTACGATTAGCCGACGACCTAGGAACATCCGAGGTAACTATACATTCCAGTTCAGTTCAATTTAATTCCGACCAGAAACACAATTTGACCTTTATGTTTTTATAATTTAGGGTGAGATGAAGAGAGGCGATGTAGCAAAAATAATGCAGTGCCACATGAAGGAAACGGGGGGCACCCTAGAGGAGGCAAGGGAGTACTTGTGGTACATGTTGAGGGACACGTGGAAGAAGATGAACAGGGATTGCATGGCGGAATCGCCCTTCGGAAGGACATTCAAGAGGGCGGCAAAGAATTTTGGTAGGGTAGCCCTACTGATGTATGAACATGGAGATGGCCATGGCCTCAACTGCAACCCTGAAGCTGAGAACGGCATGATGGCCTCCCTCTTTACTCCTGTGCCCTTCCATTAATTCAATATTCGTATTGATAATAAAAAAATTTAATTAAAATATTCTATTTTAATTTGGTGATGGGTTTTATATATGTTATGAATATGATTCTTGTATTGAACGAAAGTGTTTGTTCACGTGATTCGGGTGCCGTGGAATGATTGTGCTTCATTATTGTGAGTGCATAATTGCATTGATTTCTTGTACTATTATGGATTCATGACTAAAAAATTTCATGAATAAACAAAAAAAAACAAAAAAAAAAACTCGCTCGGGTTTCTCTAATTTTCTGGACGGGCTCAAGCCGGCCCAGGCTGTTGGGAGAATTGGGCTTTTTGTAGAGTATGTAATGGCTGCGGGAAAATATCCGTTTTTTCTCCAGAAAGTATAAAACAAAGGAAAAGAAGAACACGCAGAAATTCCAAAAGAAAAAATGGGAGACGAGAAAGTGAAGAATGAAGCGATGGAGATAATGGGAGTGTTTGAAGTGCTTCCTCGCCTTGTCGTCTTCGATCTCGATTACACCCTCTGGCCTTTTTATTGGTATTCTCTTACATTGAACTTTTTTTTGAATGTTTGATTCCTGCAAATTCTGTATGAATTGCAGTACTTAATTACCTTGATTCTCTCTCGAATTGGTATATTTTGATAGTCGTGTTAGATTATAGTCATGTTTACTCTTTCGAGTTCATTGCATCGGTTATATGAACATGTTTAATTTAGCAATTTAGGTTTTTCCTGCCTTTGAAGAAGATTTGAATGGAATTAAGAGATGAAAGAAACTGTTGTTTTATGTTCCTGGTTAATAGACCAGGATAGTTTTGTTTTGGATGGGTTTAGAAGTTTTGCTTATTGCCTTATTGTTATAGCTCATGAGTCATGAGAGATTAAAATTTTGTATCTGTAGTGAATGTCGTTCCAAGCGCGAAATGCCTTCACTATACCCACACGCGAAAGGCATTTTACATGCGTTCAAGGAAAAGGGTATTGATATGGCTGTTGCCTCGAGGTCACCGACTGCTGACATAGCCAATGCATTTCTGGACAAGTTGGGGATTTCATCTATGTTTGTTGCCAAGGTTAGTATTCAACTATTCATTCATAATGTTTGAGATTCTAGGAATTTTTATGTATGGCATGGGAATATGATATTTTGTAGTATGACAGGGATGTGGAAGTTCTGTAGGAACTGCTGTTTAGATGGAATTTTTATTGCTAGTCTCTCTAATTTATTTACAGAGATAATTTGTGATTTCTCTGTTTCATTGTTACTTGGTTATTAGTCTCAGTTACGGGTCCATGTCATGCTGCATATAAAGGTGATGAATATAGCGAAAGTTGATATTTATTTGGTCCTAGTTCTAGTATCTCTTCTCTGCTCAATAAATTTCGTTGTTGCACATTTTTTTTGATAAATTTGTCTTTCCTTAACAAGTTCCTAGTATTTGCTTATGTTCAAGAAATTCTGTCACTAGATGATCAATGCCTCTATCAAAATGTGTTGTTAACTGTGGAACGTGGCTAAGTTATCATCTTCCCAGACAAGTAAGTCGTGTGTAGCATGTTTGTTTGGAAATAGTGTAACATGCTTCCCATACTGCAGGAAATATTCTCCAGCTGGACTCATAAAACCGATCATTTTCAGAAGTTGAATCAGAAAACTGGTGTGCCCTACAATGCAATGCTCTTTTTTGATGATGAAAATCGCAACATACAAGCGGTATTGGCTTCTTTCTCATCTTATTTCCTGAAATCAAACTCTTAAGAAACACTAGTTCTCTTTATTGCCCATTTCTTGATCTTTGCATTTATTATGTTTCACAGGTCTCTCAGATGGGTGCCACAAGTATCCTTGTCCGTAAAGGTGTCAACCTTGGAGCTCTCAGGGAAGGGCTTTCCAAATTTTCGCAGAACTTAGCTTCGGTGGAAAAGAACAAGCAGAAATGGAAGAAGTTTTCACAGAAACCAGGGACATCTGATGAAGAAACCAAAGAATCTGTGTAAATTCAAACAACTTTGTCTATGTTATCCTACTAAGGTTTTTGAGGAAATGCACCCAAAATGTTGTTCAAAAATCATAGCAAACATTATTAGGTAGAAATTCGATGTTAAGCAATTCTGGTCAGCATTGATACAAAGTCATTGATTTAGCGCTTTGCGAATGCAGATATGTAAGCGCATTCTACTGTGGACACATGTATCTATAATTTTGTTTCCTGGATTTTAGTAAAGTCAATCTTGATTTCTCAATTTACTCAAGGAGTTCTTGAGACAGTACTACTTACTACCATCATAGGTTTGCTCAAAGCAGATTACAAATCAACTTCATTGAAATATTTTGAATAGCTTATTCAATTTGTACAAAAAAAAAAAAAACAATTGTTGATACAAGCATCTGGCTGGAACAAAAACAAACGAACGAACACAAATGGATAAATACCAAATGACCTCTTCCGGATGTTCCTCAACTGAGAAGACGAAACCTCTACGAAACAAGGACATTGAACATCCTGGTCAACTCACTGTACAAATTGGAACGATGATCTTCTCCAATTACTTCTTCACCCAAAGACTTTGAGACATTCTTCTCATCTTTGTGACGTTTCTTCACACACTCGTATCAGTCTGCCTCTGAAAGAAGCAGTGCTTCCAGTTCTTGTCTCTGGCGTTCTAATTCCTGTAATTACGAGGATCAGAAATTACAGTGTAGATTTTCAGAAAAAGGTGAAACCATAGAACCTTAGTATGCATATGTGATCACCCCTGGAATTACAATTTATTACCTCTAAATCCTTGACAGCTTGACCTCTAGAAATTTCTTTCTTCTGGCGAGCACGTTTTAAAGAGCCACAGCAAAGCACGCCCTGGAGATTCACAAAACAGATTTTTAGAACTAATACACTATAGAGAAGGGAGAAGTGATAAAGAGAACATGGCTACAATACTTACTGATATTATATATGCCACTCCACATGAAAGAAGCAGGTAGCAGGCTACATTCTGGAGAATCACGAGCTCAGCTCTTTCTCCAGCATACTCGGGGAAAGCTCTGGTCATCACTGCAACGCTGAAGAGGAAACAAGGATCCATCGGAATATGATACATAGACAAAATGCTTCAGTCAGTAAAATCCACAACTCCTCCTAATGTAATAGCACTTTGAAAGCTATGTTCAAATGATACACCACATGAAAAAATCATACAAGTCATTTATTCCATTAAGTTGTAAAATAGAATGAACAACTTGTCTTACAACTTAATCGTACGACAAAATCACAAAACTAATCGAAAGTAACAAGCAAAATATTCAGAAACCGCAAGTAAAGTGGAAGTTATCTGACTTACAATATCTGTAGCATCCCCCTGCCAGCCCAGTATTCCAGGACCTGATGATATAGGTTAACAGAACTACATCAGAAGCGGTTTCATTATATCTAATCTTTATACTAACAGATAAATAAACTTCAGGGAATTGTTCCAAATTTTACTCAAATTAATCCAGTGGGGAAGCAAGTAACATTTCACAAATGTTTTTTAATATATGAACTGGCCAAGGCAAAGTACACAATGCCATGGAACAAATACTTAAGAGGATGATTTAAACCTGACAAGACAGTCATAACTGCTTACACTGAATAGTTCTCTCCATTCAAATTTAAACTAGAAAAACAAAGGTATAATAATAACATTAACAGTTAATTCTGCTAATCACTTCACTTAACAAATAACTGTAAGAGTAAATTCTTCAAACAAACAGTAAAGGTGGTGAACCTTGGAGAACTTGGTGATGAATCCCCACTCCGTCTCAGCCACAACCACCAGCACGGCGATCAGCACCGCGTAGCACCGGAATATTCCATCAAACACCTGTAAAGCAGCATAGCACTCAGCTCAATCACAGCACACACTAGTGAGTGTTAGAGAGAGACGACGAAAAAGAGAGAGAAATTACATCTGATCCGTTCTTGAAGGAGCGGACGGCGGAGAGAACGTTGACGACAATGCAGAGAATGGCAGCGGCGGCGGTGAGGACGCTGAAGCACCTGCACACCACCAGAAACGGGTCGGGTCCGGACTTGACCCGGGAACTGTGATCCCGGGTACGGCGTGACATGGGTTGCTCCTCCTCCTCTCCCACTGGAACGACGGCGTCTGGCGCCATTGTTGTGCTCAGATTGTTGTCACTAAGGGCATGCTAATCCACCTCGATTTCTCTGTTTCGGAGCTACGATCCAAAAACCTTTTTGTATCTTACAGATTTATATGAGTAGCAGATTTTTGCTTTTTTAATATGCTTTGTCCCAGTGGTGAAGAAATGAAATGATACACACGTGTCAGTAAGGAAAGGCGGTTGGAATGGCAGGTGTGCAGACGTTGCCATGTCGGCCGTCATTATTTTCCGATTACGAAATACTCCTACCCCTTAAACATTTACTAATTAGTCCTTCTATTGCCGATCACCACGACGATGCCCCAAAAGACTTTTTCTTTTAAAATTTGGTATTTAGTTTTTGAGCAAAGGACCATCCCTTTGAGTTTTTAAGAAAGTGTTTATACATATTCGAGTTTTCTAAACTTCTTATATACTTTAAACCTAGAGTGGTTGATTGTGACGCATGAATATTTGAAAAGATATAAATACATTTAATTAATATGTTGAAATTATAAATATGTGTTATAAGTTTATAACCCATGTAATCTGATGTAGAGATATCAAAACAATTAACTAAAATAATTTTGTCATTTCGAGTATTTATGGATTGAAAATTCAAAATTAATGTCAATCAATTGTTTCATGATTTAAGGAATGATTGGGCGTAAAGATCACGTAGGTGGTGAATCGAATTGCAACTTTTTAAATCAATGACAGGTCAATGGTATAGTAACTTTTTCATAAACTTGTGATATGTGTGCACTTTCCTAAGAACTCAAGGGTTCTAGAATTTTACTATTAGGTTTCTTTAAAGAATCATATAGTAGGTCATTTGATTCACACTTTAATTGTGGAAATGAATCAACATAGAGAATCGAATGGAAAAGAAATATTGGTGATTCTCTATTTTGTTTGGTCAAGTCAGGTAACAGAATCAAATTATCCTCACATCTGAGCACAACAATGGTGGTGGTGGTAGTGGTAGTGGTAGTGAATGATGATACTCTCTTTGTCCTATTTGTATCTATAATTTTTTGACTGAATTTTTAAATTTATAAATAAACAAAAATATCTTCAATCTCATAACACATAATTTATAAATATCAAATTTGAATGTATATTATATTATTATTAATATAAAATAGTTAAATATTAGCACATATTTTGTACACATATAGTATTACATATACAAGCGAGACGAAGAGAATCAAACGATCCTCAGTATAAATTGAAGTTGAATGCGTAGGAAAGCAAGTGACTGACTCCCGATGGATCCAAAGCGCCGCCGGTTAGGAGAGAGTTTTACACCAAAGGGCCGCGTCGACCGGATCAGCAACCTACCGGAAGCAATCATTTCCCACATCCTCTCCCTTAGAGCAAGTCCAACAGCTTCCCCAAGTTGGGGGATTTCAATAAATTTAGGGAATATGATCCATTTTTCAGCTCCAACAGATTCTCTATTCCACTCCCCAACTTGGATATCTTGAAGAAATCTACATGTTGTTCCCCAAATCTATAGAGAGAAAAAAAACCCGGGGAAGCAAAATTTAATGCTTAGTGCATTTATGCTGATCATTTACCTCTCTTTATTAGTTTTATAATTCAAATACATATATGATTATCTTTAATTGTATATAATAAATAATTATAAGAAATATATATTATTAAATTTTAAATTTTGACGAACAAAACAAGATCATACATGACTATGTTTACATGTTTATAAAAATTTGAATATTGTCATGTGAGATCTTGTTATGTTCGTTTTAATGCATATTTTAATAATATATATTTTTCATATTTTTTTATCATACGTAATTTAAAATATTAAGATTCCAAAATATACTTAAATGGTGAAAAAACAATAATAAAGAGATAAAATACTGAAATTTAATGCACATGCATTAAATTCTAATCCCCACACTAGGGAAGCTGTTGGAGTTAAAGCAAAAAAGATAGAAAATATGGGGATGTAGTACTATATCTTGGAGAATTTTGTAGGGAACCTATTGGACTTGCTCTTACTTCCCACCAAATCGGCGGTCGCAACAAGCTTCTTGTCCAAAATCTGGAGGCTCCGCTGGACTAAGATCACCGCCTTCGATTTTGAAGACCAGCTATGGCCTAACTGGCGGTGCTGCGGTGCCGGTGATGAATTTCGTGGAGTTCGTTAACCTGGTCTTCGCCCACCACAACGAGCACATCCACAAGCTCCGTCTCGAATGGCAGTCCATTTACCTCAACATATGGCTCAACGCTGCAATTGCTCGGAATTTCCGGGTTCTGGATTTGGCCACCGTGCCTGAATTGAGTGTGCCTCGTCGCAAGGAGCACGACGGGTTCGATTTACCGGCTGCACTGTACACTAGTGGAACCCTAGAGACTGTGAAGCTGCGAGGGCATTTTAGAGTTAAGCTTCCCCACGTGGTTCGTCTTCCTAAACTTACTGTATTAGAGCTGATTTTTGTTGATTATGAATGTGATGAGTCTGTGGAAAAGCTTATATCCTCTTGTCCCTGCTCCAAAGCCTCAAAATGGAAAGGTACCATCACCGGGACGGACTGTTATGGCTAAAGGTTTCTTCTCCTTCGCTCAAACGCTTTGAGAATTATTTTGAAGATGATATTCTAGGTTTAAACGGTTATCCATGTGAGTTGAAACTCGTGATTGATACCCCTTCCCTTGAGTACCTTGTAGTTGAGAGTTATCTATTTGCTGATATAACTTTTGTACAGCAAGGTTTGCCAGTGAATGAAGTAGAAATTGATATCCTTTGTGATGATAAGAGCTCTCCAGAAGATACTGTTCCTAGGCTAATTCAATCTTGTGCTGGTGCAAAGGTTATGCTATTATCGAGTAAAGTCGTTAGAAATCTTTTTCTGTGCCCAAACCCATATTGCCTGCTAGTTTTGGTAGATTAACCAAATTGGTTGTTGAATTCCCCCGCTGTTTATGGGAAAATATGTTGGATTTGATTGATCGTTGCATCAATTTAGAAGTCCTTGATATTACTCCTTGGAGTCCTTGTAATCTACCAGTTGAGGACCCCTGGCTGACCCTTCGAGTTCCTTGTTGTTTGTCATCGAGTCTCAAACATGTGTATTTTAGGGACTTTGAAGACGATGATATGGCTATGCTTAAGTTGTTACTCGATCATGGTTTACTGCTGGAAAGTCGCTCTGTCTAGTGTTTTTTCATTCCGCTTTAGTGAGACACAGAAGGTGAATATTCTCAACAAGGTATTAATGTTACCGAGAGCATCTACAACCTGCAAAATCTCGTTTTGTTTTGAACCGTAGATGGTGGAATTGCCTAATCGTTTAATGTCTTAGCTATTTACAGATAGTAACTTGATTTGGTAACCATATGGTTTCTTAGTATCATATTTTAGATTTAGTAGTGAAGCATCATCCTTCTTTTGTTTAAAGATTTGTTGATCGGACAGTTAGTAGATCTCAGATCCTTGAAAGTGGCTTATTGGATTGATTCCCGCTGCAATGTGGATCTCTAAGATTTTGTATCGTTTTCATTTTCTGGAATCTGAGGTTGGGGCAGCCGGATTGATCAGTGAACAGTTCATTTGGGATTTGGCTCAAAAGTGTCTGTTCATTGGTTTCTTGCCTTAGCACCTTGCTGCAAGCTTGCTAAGTATCACTGTGGATTGAGAGGCTTCTTCTAGCAGCCTGAAGAACTGACCTAAAAGTTCTAGGTAGAGATGCATTTGTTTTTGAAGTATTTGCTGCCGCCTGCAGGTTGTTAATGATTTAATGTATTTTGTTCGACTTGTAGCTGTAGCGAACGATATTCTTGTTTTAAAGTGTTTTCTGCAGATTGTTAACGATCTATTGCATCTTGTTCATTCTCTAGCAAAGGATTGCCAGCTTTAAAAAAATTTAGGAAGTAAAAGTGATAATATCATAGTACTATGTAAATGACTAGATGAGATGCCACTCTGATGAGCTGCATTGATCTTTCTGCATTTGCTGCTGCATCAGATAATACATACATTTCCATTTGCTGGTGAGCTGCTCAGTCATGGCTCATGAACAAAAGGAACATAATGGCAAAAAAATGTAACTACAAGTACGGTGGGATTTTTTCCCAGAATATTCAGTTTTCACCCTGGAATTCCCAAAATGTTCTGTTTTTTCGGGAAATTCCAAGAGTATGTAACTCGGCAAATGGTTTGCCGAGTATATCAAAACGACGTGGGCCCTGTCGTTTTGATAAGTGAACTCGGCCTGGAGGTTTTGGCCGCGTGGCGTGCTGACGTGGTGGTAAACTCGGCATATTGACTGCCGAGTATCTATTTAATAAAAAATAAAAAAAATCCGTAAAACTGAACATTTTGGACTGGGAGAGGTAGACAGAACAGAAAGCAAAACACACAAACCCATAGATTAATTAACTCGGTTCATCCATCGATTAATTTTTTGCCTCTAAAATATAAAGTTAGAAAATACATGAATGCCGATAAAATATATAAATCAATAAATGCATTGATCTTAAAACATATTGTTATAAATTAGACATGTAGAACTAGTTCAAATCATAGAAAGTAAAAACAGGATAACAGTGTTTTAATGTCACAAATTTAAACAAGAAAATATTCTAAATACGACGTCGTGAGAACTGACGAAATTCTGAATTTTGAGATGATGATCCATTCTCATCTTCGTCACTTTGATCACTTTGTTCGTATTGCTCTTCACCAGGGGGTTGTTCAATGCGTCTAGACTCGCTCATGCAACGTAGGAAATTATAAGAGTAGTCCCTAATTTCCTCAAAAGTAGCTCGGGTCATCGGGTCTTGCAACTGAAGGTTATTCATAGCTCCAGTCACAACATCATATATGTGGTGAAATCCACGAGCCTGCAAAAAAAACATCAACTAATTAATTTTATATAATGCCTAAAAATGAAATGTCATAATTAAAAAATCTAAAACTTACAGAGAACTCAGCTAATGAGGCAACTGGCCTAACACCATGGTTAGGGCGGTGAGCAGGATTGCCTATCAGTCGTCTAGTCCTAGGGCGATACCATAACATATATTCAGAGTTATAGTGCATCACACCATAATTTGGTTGCCCCTGAACTATGTATTGTGCACGGGCATTCCACCAGTGTATGTAAGTAGTATGTCGATGCGACCAGTCACGACCTTTAAGGCCGGTTCGTCCTCTATTGCGGTGAAGTGACAACAGAGTATCAAAGTAAGGTGGAACACCCTGGAAAAGGCCAAACTGGCGCATCACTCTCTGTGGCATGTGGAGCTCAACCACATCAAAGTTGATCAGAGGACAAAAAATGCACCACAAATGTCGATCACGACGACAATAATCAGGCAAATTATGCATCATATCATCAGAATATGGCTGCCAGACAAACTGTACAGTGGCCAACATCAGTAAAAATTAAGGGGGTATTTAAGAAAAAGTAATTAAATATATAAGGTCAATTAGAAATTAAAGGTTACCTCCCAGTCCATTAAATAGTCTAGCTGATCACGAAAAATCTTAAGTGTGTGAGATGCGACACGCTCAAAATCCCTCTCAGTTTTCCAACTACACAATAAGTTAAAACATTACCTCCAAACTAATAACCTAAGTGATGATTATAATTTCATCTCAAAAAATAAAATAAGTAACAATAATAATTTTAAATTAAAACAAAAAACTTACTAGCAACCGCGAGGCCCTGTAACTGGAGGCGTGTATGCAGGGTTGAGAATAGGTCTGAATCCGGGGAGATGTTCCCACGCCCATAGCTGTACAAGCTGAACTGGACCAGCAATACTAGTTACTTCTTTCTTTGAAGCATTGCACAAATTTCTGTAGAGAGTGGCAAGAGTTGCACTCCCCCAACTATAGGTAGATGCCTGCTCCAAATCACGAATCAAGTCCAAGTACCACAAATTCACTTTAGAACTTGACTTGTCACCCAAAACAAAAACTATCATCCGTAACAATTTGCATCGAGTGTATTGATGTAGTGTAAGTACATCACAGTCTGCTGGTAGTATCCTGACTTGATCCAAGTAATCATTAACACATATCATCTTCAGTGTCTCCCCGTGAAAATCATTTGCGTTTGGCATGAAACCCAACAACTCCCAACACAATTGTTGTTTCTGCTCCAAATTCCTGACAAGATCCACGCCAATCACTGGATTACCATCAATAGGCAAACCCCATAAAACAGCTACATCTTGTAGTGTTATTGTTGCCTCTCCCACGGGTAAATGAAAAGAATGAGTTTCTTGCCGCCACCTCTCAACCAAAGAAGTGATTAGAGAGTGATCTAATCGAATTTTTCCAGCCATATACACGCCATAAAACCCAACCTGTCGGAACAACTCTACCACGCGAGCATCCAACGGTGTTGGATCAAACAGTGAACCTACACTAGTCCTCACTCTCAACTTTGTCATATCAGGATCATTCCACACTAATGTCGAACGATGTTCACCCTGCAACGTCAATAAGCTATGATCCTCCGGACCAGGTTGTAGTTCAGCAGCCATGTCACTAATAAAAAAAAAACCCGTCATCCAAAAAAAAATACTCCATTAGAAAATAATTACAAAAAAAATATGAAATAAATAAATAGTCATCATCTAAATCAAATAAATAATACTCCAAATCAAACAAGTCATCATCCAAATCAAACAAGTCATCAAAACACATCTATCAACTATTACATGAGCTAGGTCAACGTCTAAGAGCATTACGACGTGGACAAGTTTTAGTACTATGTGTAGTACTACCGCACGAAGTACACCGACGCCGACGCATTCTTGGATGATCTTGTTCATTTGGAATCCTTGTGTTGCAAAGCCTCCCTGCATCACAATTCTTTCTAGAAAAATCCGGCACCAACTTGAATGGCTCGGATGGCCAATAATCAGGATGTGCAACTGGTGCAAATTTGAAGGCATAAGTAGCAACCAACTTTGGAGAACCAAAGTACTCATCGACCAAGTCAATAGCATGGAAAGTTGGGGCATTCCTGCTTGGGACTGAACATGCTCGATATGCATGCGAACATGGAATTCTATAAATTTGGAACTTTCCACAAGAGCAATGTCTTTCTCTTAAAGAAACAGTCTGCACATTGCTTGATCTTGTTACTACCTGAAAAACCCCACTTTCAGGATCATATCTTGTGCAACCATGATACTGTGATTTATTCTGGATCGACAAGAACCGTTTTGTCACATCTTGTGGCCAAGGATCCCTAAATTTCAGACGCTCCATACCTTCATTTCCATATTCAACAAAATACTTATTCAACTTTTGGAATGCAGCTCTAACAAAAGCAGTGATGGGCAAGTCTCTAGAACCCTTCAGAACACCATTGAATGACTCACTTCGATTCGTTGTCATGATACCATAACGAAAACCACCATCATGAGACAACGTCAATTTCTGTAGTGGTGATCTCCTCAACCACTGATATGCAGCCTCTGAACTCTCTCGAATTGATTCCATCAACATATTAAACTTCCGAACTTGAGATTTACGGGCTGCTCTCTCAACCAACTCAGTCAATTCGGTATTCTTGAACTTCTTGCTAAAGTTTTCAAGAAAGTGGCGTAAGCAAAATCTGTGATGCACTAAAGGGGGCTGCAATACTGACATTTTTCGAAAAGAACTCATAGGCCCTGTTTACTAGAGCTTATCTGTAGATCAGTTCAGTTCAGTTCAGTTCAGTTCAGTTCAGTTCAATTCAATTCAGTTCAGTTCAGTTCAATTCAGTTCAGTTCAGTTCAGTGAAAATGCAATTTGATGAAATTCAGGTTAATTCAGTCATGCTGATTCCATTTTTCAATACATCAATTTTCAGTTCACTTTAGTTCAGTTCAGTTCAATTCAGTTCAGTTCAGTTCAGTTCAGTTCAGTACATCAAGAAATAAGCTCTAGTAAACAGGGCCATAATGCCACCATGTCTATCAGATATAATGCATACACCATCACGACCACGAACCACATACTCCATTAGGTTCCTCAAAAACCAAGACCAGTTATCAAAATTTTCTCCCCCTGTAATAGCAAAAGCTAATGGTACAACATGACCGGCAGCATCAGCACCACATGCAATAAAAATGGTTTCCTTGTACCTACCATACTGATGAGTACCATCAATTGTTATCACGGGTCTGCAGTGTCGGAATGCCTCAATGCTTTGAGGGAATGCCCAAAATACCGCATCAAACACCTTCACATCTGGAAGACTATTCGGAGGAAATTTCCACCTCACCACTGTTCCTTGGTTGGCTGCCTGCATTGCAGCAAAATATTTAGGCAAGATGGAATATGAAGTTTCCCAATTTCCATACACATCCTCTTTTGCCTTTTTCTTAGCCAACCAAGCCTTTTTATAAGTCACTTGAACACCTATGTTTGACATGTCAGTCACAACATCACGTGGTTTGTAAGCTGGATTTTCCTCTACATTTCTTCTAATGATTCTAGCAATTGATTTGCTATCAAAGTTTTGGTGGTCATCAGAGCCAACAGTGGTTCTGCAACTATGATCTGAGTTCACCTTAATGATCTCCCAGCAGCCATGTCTCTTCTTGGCTCCGGAATCCATATGAGCATGCTTGCCCCAAATTTGTGCATTGAACCTTCCACTTCGTAGGACTACTAATGCTCACTTTGTATGATTTCATATCCTTGGCACAATGACGCTTCACTGCAAACTGGAATCGCTCCTTTGATGCAAAAATCATACCTTTCTTCAATCCACTATTCTCATCCACCCAAACAGATTCTTCCTGGTCATCTTCAGAATCATCTTTATCAAACGAATCATACTTGTGATATTTTCTATCCCCAATATCACTGTAGAATGGTACGTCATCATCAGGATCTCCCACTTTACCAAGATAATCAAAGCCATCTGATTCACTTTCCTCACTCTCATACAAACCTTCATTCTCGATCCCTACAACTTCTTCTTCCTCTTCTTCTTCCTCAGTTTCTTCAATAACCCCTGCATACAACACGTCTTCATCACCACCTACAAACTCATAGTTCATTTCTCCTTGCTCCATATCTCTACTACATCCGGCCACCGAAGGCTGAAATAAGAAGTTGTTGTCATTACTAGAATGACCAACCTCAAACTGCATTCTTGGACTATATTGAGCCACATTTCTCCCCTCACCATGATGACCCATGCTTTCACGTCCATGTTCTCCACCAAAAGACTCATTGGGTAATGATCTCGATGTCCTCTCATGACATACAACATAAATTTGAACAACAGACATATGGAAGCGCTTCGGAATTTCCAAAGCGTATCTCAATGCATCATCATCATTAATGGGAATTCCAAGATACTCTTTTGAAGCACTAGAACCACTATCCAAAGGATATCGACATGTCAATCTTATTTCATAGATTGATCGATCAATATTGATCTTGGAATATACCAGAGACTTGAAATCTCGCAAACAGGTTTTACTATCAACGAAGATGATTTGTTGTGGAGAAAGACTATACCCACAACCTTGATCCTTAGTAATTTCTCCACCACTATACAAAACAACCCTAACTTGCCTATTCGCCATTTCACTGTAAACATTATGGATTCATAGTCAACAATCTATAAGTTTAACTCTATTCAACAATTACAAAAACTTATATCATCCACATCTAAATATCCATCTCATATCATATCTACAAAATTAATTAAACAATGTCATATAATACATAACATTATCCATCCTATCAATCCAAAAATACATTAAAACTAAGATAACATTCACACAACATATATCCTAACAAGCTCAACATTAACCTTCATCATCCAATAAATTTGATCACTTTGTATTAGTACAAATCATACCTTTTTGAAGACAAACTTGAAATCGAAGCCCTCCAATACCTCAACTTTTCCTCAATCCTAAGCATGCACAAATAATCACACAAAAATTATTCTAAAATTCATTCTTCAAATAATTCATCAAAAAAAAACAACAATTGGTTTACCATTCTAAACAATTTTGAGCTTCAAACTTAAACCCAAGCACTCCAAGCACTTCAATCACGCAACTTCATTTACCTAATCATAACCAACAACATATTTTACAAAATACCCAAAAAAATTCTACAAATGCAAGTCAAAATTGAAAAAAAAAAAAGGGCAAACCTTGAACGAAATGAAAACAAGCCGGCGATCTGGACGGCTCCGGCGATCTGGACGGCTCCCCAGCGATCTGGACGGCTCCCCAGCGATGTGGTTTTTTTTTCCGTTTTTTCGCCTGTTTTGTTTTTGCTTTCTGTTCTGTCTGCCTCTCTCAGTCCCGATCCAATTTTACGGATTTTTTTTTTATTAAATAGATACTCGGCAGTCAATCTGCCGAGTTTACCACCACGTCAGCAAGCCACGCGGCCAAAACCTCCAGGTCGAGTTCACTTATCAAAACGACAGGGCCCACGTCGTTTTGATATACTCGGCAAACCATTTGCCGAGTTACATACTCTTGGAATTTCCCGAAAAAACAGAACATTTTGGGAATTCCAGTGTCAAAACTGAATATTCCGGGAAAAAAATCAGTACGGTGCTCAGACTGCACACTTTTTGTTAATTTTTTGACCATAAATTATAATCACTATATTTATGATAATATTTTAATGGGAGATTTTTACATTACGGTACACTCCATTTAAAATCTTCTGTTATTAAGAGATATTATGAAATTGGAATAGTGGGAGTATAGTCTAGTTAAAAACATCTAAAGTAAATTCAACTACTATATAATAGTAGTATTACTAATGGTTATCTTCAAAAAAAAAGTTACTATAAAATGGAGTATGTGATTCAATAGTTCGTGCCCGTGGTAATTTTTGGCGACGGGGTTATAAATAGGGATGGCACCCGACGGGTATTTGGTGGATACCCGCCCGCCAACCGCCCAACGGGGCGGGTATGGATATGAGTTTTTTATACCCGCCATGGGTATGGATGTTGGATTCAAACCCGCCATGGGTAAATGGGTGGGTATGGATATTGATTTTATACCCGCCCCATACCCGCCCGCCCCACCCGCCCCATATCCGCCCCATACCCGCCCGTATAATACTTGTATAATATCCATTATATATAATATTAATAGTATTACTTGTATTTATATTAATAATATTATTAATTTTAGCATTTTTAAGCATGTTTGGTCTATTTTGAAACATAAAAGGATTTTATAAGTTAATGATTACCGTATTATAAATTATTTTTGTTCTATTAATATAATATATTTGAATTATTAGTGCTTTTATTTAAATTTTTATGATAATTAATAGATTTTAGGTTAATTTTTTATAAATATGGATTAATAAGTCGGATGAGGAATGTGGGTATAACATGGGCATGGATATCCACGGATACCCAGATGAGATGGATATCCAGCTGGATGGGCATGGATATTAAATTCGTACCCGTCATGGGTAAATGGGCGGGGATGGATAGTAAAATTTTAGATGAGGATGGGCATGGATAGTCTACTATCCACGCCCAGTTCGCCCAATGTCATCCCTAGTTATAAATAATATAAAATTTGAATAACAAATAGAAATTTGTTTGATGTTGGGTCGTGTACTCGTGTTACATAAGTGGAATATACAGCTTGAGCTTCCGTAGCACCGCTGGAGTCTCTCACCAAATCCCAATCAATCAATGGAACCCAAACAAGAAAAAATGGCGTCAGAAAATGGAGAAGCTGCCTCCAAAAACGGTTCGATTTGTGGATTTGAATCTCTTCATCAACTCCTCCAGGCCTCCCTCAGCCCTCCTCTTTTCCAGGTCCTTACCTCTTCACTGCAAGTTTTTTTTTAGTTTTTGTTTGTTCAGATTACTGGATTTTTTTAAAAAATTTGCTTTGATTGATTATCACATGGTTTTAGTTTATTGGGGCTAATCTCAAATCTCAATCGTGGGATCATTATATTGTTGTTGTATCTTCTAATCAGTGAGGGTTGATGAGTGAAAGGTGCTTATTTTTATTTATTTTCAAAACTTGATTCTTAGCTTTTTAGGTGATTGTAGAATTGGAACCTAAGGTTTTGATTTTTAGTTTTTCTTTTTGGGTTGATTTGTTTGGGAAATTGATGTCCGTGTCCTAATCTGTTTTGCATAGGAAGCGAGCCGCTTGCTTCTTGGTCTCAATTGTGGGAAAGCACTCGAAACTCTAGCTTTCCCGGCCCATGTTTGGAGGCTCGCTTCCAAACATGACTTTGATCTTCAGGTGATCATTTCCATATCCAGATATGTTTCTGTGATTAAGCTTTTGTATTGCTCTGGTTAGTTGACTGAAGTGGCTTCTGCTATTCAACCAAATGGATTTTCTGTGATTATTACATTTTGGGTGCAATCATTTCTCTTAAGATTTTTAATATCCCTAGTTTGCACTGGATAGAAACAAATGATGCTTGAGCATGAGACGTATTGGTTGAAGTTCCTAAACCTTTTCATTTTCATGAATCCTATACTTGCACTTATTATTGCTTGTTTAAAGTTACTTTAGATGTTTTTAACTAGACTATACTTTAGTAAGAGAATATGTAGCTATGGCGGTTTAATATGTCCTTCCATGATTTCCCTAGTGCTTGTTGTAAGCTCAACAATCTAAAGTTTACTTTTGATGTACTCCAGTTCTTTTTTAGCAGCTTCCATCTGTATCATAAAGACCCATTTTTTAGTTTACTATATTGAAAACTGTGGTTCTAATCGTATAACTAAATGCCCTCTCTGTGCCACTGGAATACCTAACTCTTTATTGGTGTGCAAGTGTAGGCATATCACTTTCATGCTGCCAAAGAGTCACTTAGAGAACCTCGAATTGTCAGGGTTGGTATTATTCAGAACTCCATTGCTCTACCAACAACAGCACCATTTGTAGACCAGAAGAGGGCTATCTTTGAGAAGCTAACGCCCATAATCGAGGCTGCAGGTGCTTCGGGGGTTAATATAATATGCTTGCAAGTATGTCCTTCAGATTTCATCATCACTGGCTTTTTTTTCCTCTTGCCATTTTATGTGTAATATAATCGACGACTCTTACTTGTTTAGGAAGCATGGACAATGCCATTTGCTTTCTGCACTCGTGAAAAGAGATGGTGTGAATTTGCAGAGCCGGTCGATGGGGAGTCAACACAATTTCTTCAGGAGTTTGCACGGAAATACAACATGGTTATAGTAAACCCAATCCTTGAGAGAGATATAAAACATGGAGAGACCATTTGGAACACTGCTGTTATCATCGGAAACCGTGGTAACATTATTGGAAAGCATCGAAAGGTACATCTCAATATGAACCCTTTTTGAGTAGTTCTTGTTTGCAGTACTTTATAAAGCAACACAACGGTTTATGCAGAATCATATACCTAGAGTTGGGGACTTTAATGAGAGCACATATTACATGGAAGGAAACACGGGACATCCTGTTTTCGAGACAGTTTTTGGGAAGATAGCCGTCAATATATGTTATGGACGGCACCATCCGCTCAACTGGATGGCTTTTGGCTTAAACGGGGCAGAGATTGTCTTCAATCCATCAGCAACTGTTGGTGAACTCAGTGAGCCTATGTGGCCAATCGAGGTAGTAATCATGTTTTGTTCAAGGTTTATGTTTCCTGTAATAACCACTGTCTTATCCAATGAGCTTGGTGAATGGTATTGCAGGCACGTAACGCAGCGATAGCCAATAGTTACTATGTCGGCTCCATCAATCGAGTCGGCACTGAAGTTTTTCCCAATGCATTCACCTCAGGTGATGGAAAGCCTGAGCATGCAGATTTCGGCCATTTCTATGGTTCTAGCCATTTTTCTTCCCCAGATGCCTCGTGCACACCTTCTCTCTCCCGTTTTAAGGATGGACTGATGATATCAGACCTGGACCTGAATTTGTGCAGACAGATAAAGGACAAATGGGGATTTCGTATGACTGCTCGGTATGATATGTATTCGGACTTGCTTAAACGTTACTTGAAGCCGAATTTCGAGCCCCAGGTCATTTCTGATCCCTCGCTGCAGAAGAGCACGTCTAAATAACAGATTGGTGGTCATCTGTATTCGAAATAAGTGATCAAAACAACAGTTTGGTTCGTGTTTGTGATTATTGTCTCATTAATGTGTTCCAAATTTGTGAATCAAATGAAATTGTTCTTCTAAATTACAATGTATGTTTGTGAATATTGTCTCATCAATGTGTTCGAAATGTGTGAATCAAATGAAATTGTTCTTCCGATTCTTCTAAATTACAATGTATGTACAGTGTCATTAATGGATGCAAATTGTTTTCGAAATATCTTGTTGTATATCAAATATGGAGCAAAATTGATGGGACAAATTTGAGGTGGACTAGGATCGCCCATGTAATCATAGTAATGGACTAATGGGCATAGGGCTGTAAACGAAAAGAGTCGAGCTCGAACAGACCTGTGTTCGAGTTTGAGTTTGTATTGCATGTTCGTAATCGACTTCGAGCTCGTACGAGTTGACATATTTTAGTTCGAGATCGATTCGTCTGACTTTTTAGAAAGTTCGAACTCGACTAGTGAGCTCGATAAAAAATCTAGTTCGAACTCGAACTCGAGCTAGTTCGAGCTCGTTAAAACATTAATGAATTAAATTTAATTAATTTATATAAAAATTCTATATAAAAATTCTATACGATCTGCTCGACGAGCCTATCGAGCTGGCTCTTATGAGCTCGAGTTCGAACTCATATATAAACGAACGAACTCGAGCTCGAATTCGAACTGGTCAAATCAAGTTCGAAAACGAACTTTAACCGAGTTGTTAACCGAGTTGTTCGTTAGTTGTTCACGAATCCAAAAAGGAAAAATGTAGATATCACAAAGAAAAGAAATAATTATAACATATATCATCATCAAAAAAAAAGAAAATAAACAACACAACAAATTTGAGGTAGTTGAATGTTTCGACTGAATCAGTTGATCATAATATTCCACGGTCCAACGCATCCTCAACGTGGCACCCGATTCCGGAAACCACACCAAACATCGACCACAATCATTGATATTTAAAAAAAATAAAAGGTGTATCATTCCTTTTGAAATAGTAGTGATAAATATATTCCTTCTTATTCCAACCAATTTGTCTTTGATTATTATAAAATTGAATTATAAATAACATAAAAAATTATTGTATATTTGCAAGTGCAGTAGTAATGTTCAAACAAATGTTAAACAGGGAAATCTATAAAAAAACTTATTATAAAATTTGTTTCTCAAAATGGATTATGAGAAATAATGTTCAAACAAATGTTAAACAGTGAAATCTATATAAAAAATATTATCATAAAACTGATTTTGCATTCACAAATGAAGTGCAGACTAATTTTAGTGCCACAGTACCTAGAAAAACCTGGAAAAAAGAAATATAAAAAATGTATTGATTAAAAAAAAACAATCCTTATCCAGTTAGCTTCCCTCCACAAGTCCTCTTTCCTCTTTTCCATCACATTGTTTAACTTCTCAACACAGTCTACATACAAAGCTCAAAGCTGTATCTATAACTCTATATCCCATCCCAAACGACATCGTTTACACCAACTCCATCATCTTCTCCGCACATGTAATTTTCTCGGTTGCAGTAAAGCCATGGCGACGATAGCACCGCAGACCTCGTTCCAGCCGCCGCCGTCGTCGACCCGGCCGGACCCGAGCCCGAACAAGCTCCTATTCTCGACTTGCCGATTATCATCGGCGTCGTCCGGACTTCGGCGGAGCTCCCTCTCCCTCTCCAGGCATTCTGATCATACATTATGCCGCTGTAGTAGCAACGGCGTGGCCGGAGGTGGCGGTGGCATTGCGGATGATTCGTCCGGCGACGAGCGGTGGGACCGCGCTGTGCAGGACGCGTTCAGAGGCGCGATTAGGAAGCTAGAGGATTTGAGGGAATCGCTTCTGAATTGGAATAGCGATAGGAGTGTGGAGCTTAAAGAAGGGCGTGGCGGTGACATGGACGAGTGGGACTGGGAACGGTGGAAGAAGCATTTTTGTGACGTTGATGACCAGGAAAAGATTGTTTCCATACTAAAGGTGTGTGTGTGTGTGTGTGTGTGTGTTAATTTTAAAAATATTTTAAAGTTACTTAAAATTGTGTTTTTGTCTCCAAGTTAGAAAATTGTTGATAGGTGTTTGTTGCATAACTTGCATTGTGTAGTAGTAAATTTACATTTGTGTAAGTTAGGGATTTGTTGGAGTCATAATATGAGCATGCAGAATGGGTGAGAATCTGAGGCTATAAAAGATTAGTTTTTTATCCAAATATAAGTCGAGGTGAATTTTGTTTCAGTAGTTAAATGCTGCATCATCAAATACAAATTGCATCTATATGTTCGTGAGCATGTGTGTGAGGCAAGATATGATCATTTAGTGGACCCTACTTAGTTGGCTGAAATTGTTGTAATGCAGTAGTAGCAGTGTATTGCTTAGTTAAGACTGTGTGAAGATTGAATGCATAAGTTCCCATTCTTGGATGAGTGTTTTTCTCCGCTTGTCTGACTGTCATCCTGTAGCAGGCAGAAGCTATAATTTGCAGATTTATAAAAAAAATAGTGAACATCATGCGAGCTATAAATGTCTAAAGTTTCCAGGGTTTTAGGTATATTATCACGCAGTTTAAATAAGAACTGGAAAGAGGAAATGGGGGAATCACTCAACATGGTTTAGTAGTATGACCTGCTTTGGGTGGCCAGCTCATTCAAAGCTTCAGCTCTTACAGTTTTACAGTTATGCAGTCACATGTGAATTTATATTGTTTCCATGATTTTATTGTATATCTGGAGTGTTATGGTTTTTTTTTTAGAGAAATTATGTTCATGCATTGGTTTTTTGTGTTATTGATGACTTGTTTTTCTGAACAGTCTCAATTAGCCACTGCTGTAAATTCTGAGAATTATAAGGACGCTGCCAAGCTTAAGGTGGCAATTGCAGCAGCAGCAACAAATGATACTGTTGGCAAAGTGATGTCTCATCTAAATGTAGGGACTGATTTCTTGTTGCTTCATATATTTTCATGTGGCTATTGGTTGTCTTAAGATTTTTCTTGGGTCTCAAAAATGCAGAGAGCTTTGCTGGAAGAAAAATATGAGGAGGCAGCCCTTCTACGTGATTATGCTGGCGCTGGTTTGGTACGTCTATATCTAGCTACAGAAAATGATTATCTGTCAAGTCTGTGCCTGAACCACATAGTAAATACTAGATTTACTCAATTTTATGGAGGTATACGTGGTGTCTGTGTAAACAATTCCTTACATATAGATGTCTAGTTAATAGTTATAGACCCAGTTCATACCACCACTAAGAATTCACCCTTTCTATTGCATCGTGAGGTCTTTTGAAAGCTAAGTACATTTCTTTGTTATCTGGTTTCAGGTTGGCTGGTGGGCTGGTATATCAGAAAATACTCACGATCCCTACGGTTGTATTATACACATTAGTGCAGAGCATGGACGATATGTTGCTAGAAGCTATAGTCCACGGTAAAATCGTGTTCCTGTTTTATGTTATATTAGTAAAATGGGTATGTGTGCTCTATTATTTGGTGTGTGTGCTGAATGGGCCATGGTGTGTTTATGCTGCCAGGCAGCTTGTTTCGGCCATGGATGGTTCTCCAATGTTTGAGATATTCTTTATGAAGAACAACAAAGGAGAGTTCAAGCAACAGGTATACATAAAGTTTTTGCTCTAGAATATAAGTTATCAGCATAAAAGATGATTGTTATTAAAATGATTGCGAAGCCTTATATTTTGATTTTTGAATAATTTAGTATGACTCATGCACCTTGCTCAAACTAATCTAATGAAAAGAACTTGACTTTTGTGGCATTGTTATAAAACATGCAGACTCCGTAGCTTCATGCACAAAGTTGTTTTTCTTTTGCCTCCTGTATTTAATACCTTGACTATTTTGCAGGCTGTTTACTTAAAGAGGCCGAAAACATCTTCCGACTTCCCAATCCCTCTTAAACCATCAAAACTTCCCAATAAGTTTGATCCTCTTAATACTGAAGGCAAGGGTGGCTTGTTGGATGAAAATACTGAAGATTCGGATATTGATGAGAGTGATGAGGATTCTAGTTTTGAGGATACCTTGAGAGACATAATCCCTGGTGTGAAGGTGAAAGTTTTGGATGTAACTAGCCCTGATAAATTGGACAAGGACTTCATATCTAAGGTGGTTGAACAAATAATTGAGGGAGAAGATGAAGAACAGGACAATGAGGTAGAAAATGAAGATTCTGGAGATGAAGTTGCAAGTGGAAGTGATGAAGAGCAGGAAAATGTCATTATGGACGCTGATAATGTACTTCGTTTCGGTGAAGAGCAAAGTCAAATTGCAGTTAAGGTGGTTGTCAGAGGCCTGCTATCTAGATCTGGTACTGCTAAAAAAGACCTGCTTCGTGTACCTGCAAAGCTAGAGAAAAAGGGCCGTTTGTCATTTACCTTTACTGTAGAGGAGGATGATGACCACAAGTCGGGTGAGAATGGAAAGGCTCCTCCAAGTAAAAAGGCTAAACTTCAGGATCAGCTTGGTGTAGATAGTGTTATTGCAAAGTTCATTGGCAATGGGAAAATACCTAGGAAGGTTTGGCCAAATTTACTTACCACCTTTCAGTTACAGTTCTCGATCTTGCTATCTTTCTTGAATTAATTGGTTTCCTTTCTGCTTCTAATCAACATTCAGGTGCTGAAGGATGTTGGTGAATTATTGATAAACTTCACTCTTAGTCAGGCTCAAAATCGTCAACCACTTTCTGGATCAACAAGATTTAGTCGCATTGATATTCCAGGAAATCAGGATCCACTAAATGGTAGTTACTTCTGGATGCTTGTCTTTACTCATTTGCTGCTTAAGTTATGTTTCCCTTTGCACACAACTCTTTAGCCTCATTATTTGTTATCTCTACTTATTTGCCAGTTTTGTAACATGTAATGTAAAGTTTATTGTGCAACCCATGCATCTCAGGGCTATATGTAGGTGCACATGGGATACATGCCTCAGAGGTTATCCATGTAAGACGCAGATTTGGCCAGTGGAAAGAAGATGGGCTTAAAAAAGATCCTCTCAATCTTGAGTTTTATGAATATGTTGAGGCTGTAAAAGTTACAGGGGACCCTTATGTACCAGCAGGCCAGGTGAGTTTTTTTAGATCAATCCCTTTTTATATATTCTCCTTTAATTACTTTTGTTTGGGGTACAAGATTTACATCTATACAAAGGAATCATCTTGAGGATGCCTTAGGAGGTATTGGATGTAGATGGAGTTAGTCTTTAGTGGTATACTGTTTGGACAGTACTGAAGGGGTCTTTTTTGTATACATATCATCTTGTTTTGATGTTGATAGTCACTGTTTTTGTCATTTATGAACAGAATGACGATATATGATCATTTAGCCCACCGTAATAAGATTCTGAGAGATTATATATTTCCTATTTAATTTTACCTCAAAAATTATTGGATGCAGTGGGTTGCATATATAACAGTCAGATACTCCTTTCCACTTTAAAAATGAGGATTTATGTAAACTGGATATCTAGAAAGTCCTTCCCCTGAAATTGTTTGTCTGAAATTAATTACGAAGACTTTCCTGAGTGGGGGCTTTGGTTTTTGCAGATAGCCTTCCGTGCTAAAGTTGGACAAAGGTATCAGCTTCCACACAAAGGCATAATTCCTGAAGAATTTGGTGTGGTATGTTGGCTGATAGAATCTTCAGCTTCTATTTCTTATATCAACTGCACAAATTTACTTTTACGAGTAATCTTCAGGTAAATAGAAATTTCGGATGATTCCCCGAGTAAGAATTTTCCTAATGGACCTTTTATTTTCCAAATTTAATGCAGATTGCTCGATATAAGGGACAAGGAAGGTTGGCTGAGCCAGGATTTCGGAATCCTCGTTGGGTTGATGGTGAACTTGTCATTCTGGATGGAAAGGTACCAATTCACCATCAGATTTTTCCTTTTGTTGTCATTAACTTATTCCCTCAACCTTTGGGGTTGAATAAATAACTCTCAGAGTGAATTCTCCTTGCAGATAAAAGAAGGGCCTGTTGTTGGGTTCGTGTACTGGGCTCCAGAATTTCATTTCTTGGTATTCTTCAATCGACTGAGGTTGCATGAGTAAATGTACCTGTACATAGGCTGTTAATTCACTAACAGCTTTGCCACTTATGAAAGTGAGTTATTTCTATCTCATTGTACTGATGACATGATGGTTTATTTAGAACAAAATTACGATCAGCACATGCTTATAAAGTTGTTCTTCTTTTACAATAGCAGCTAAGACACTACTTATTTCTCTGAGTCATTTGAGAAGGGTGTATCTGGCCCCTTGCGAGGCAGATTCAAATTTGAAGTAACTGACTGGCGTAAATTTGGGAGTTGTTGATGCCCCCATATATGAAGATAAACGAGGTTGCAATTATTAGGGCTTCCTCAACTCCGTGTAGATGTACATACTACGTTGGAGATAAACGAGGTTGCAATTCTTCCATATCACTGTTACGTTGGAGATGTACATACTCTGTATGTAAAATATATATTATTACATCGAGTCTTTTTCTGTTTCGCTTTGGCCTAGGCGTTGAGGAATAAGGAAGTCCATTTAGTTAAAACTGCTCTGTATGTAAAATTTATATTATTACATCGAGTCTTTTTCTGTTTCGCTTTGGCCTAGGCGTTGAGGAATAAGGAAGTCCATTTAGTTAAAACTGCTCTGTATGTAAAATGTATATTATTACATCGAGTCTTTTTCTGTTTCGCTTTGGCCTAGGCGTTGAGGAATAAGGAAGTTCATTTAGTTAAAACTGCTTATAGTTGATGATTATGAATCATAAATAATGAGTACTTCAGCTTGTTGCCTTATGTAATGGAGAAAAGAAGGACATAGTAATAAATTTTGGAAATGTTGAACAAAATAAGATGAAGATGAATGTTATAGTTTTGATTTCAGTCTTCATCTGGATTGGTTACATTTTCCTATTGTGTTCATAGATAAATGATTTGTCTGAAATCAAGTTAATGGACACAGATCTCGGTATGAATCTTAATTTTTTTCTGAAACAACGTCAACACTGATTTCACATTTATTTCTTGATGATTTGAAAGTGCAAATTTTTTGAATGTCAGGTGAAGCATTATATAATAAACTCCAGTTAATCAAATCTATAGAGATCCTTTAAAAGATCACATTTTGATTACGATGTTATAAATCGAATTGAGTCAATACGTAAAATAGAAAAATGACTTTTCTGTACTTTTGGTTTTGGATAATCATAAAACTTGTCCATTGGTTTTGAGAAGCCCCAGCTTCAGAGAGCGCAAGACAAGAAATGCCATCGTCCGCCATATCCATAAACCTCACCCTCAATTTCCCGCCCAGATTCTATCTTTTCCCGCCAAAAACCGTTCTTCCGCAGCATCCCAGAATGGCTACCTCCAACTCCACTTCTCTCTGTAGCGGGTCGAAACCGAATTCGAACTTGAAAGTCACAGCAAAAGCGGCCGGCGGCGATGATTGGAATTCCAACTCCGGCCTATGTACGGTGGCTGAGTATATGGGCAAGGGCGGCCTTGATCTGGGCGACGAGCTGGTGGTTCTGCTAGGTCATTTGGAGTACGCCTGCAAGAAAATCGCTAATGTCGTCGCTTCCCCTTTCAACTCCGCCCTCGCCAAAAATGCTGTTGTTTCCGGCGCCGGAGCCGACAGAGACAAGCCCAAGCCTCTGGATATCGTCTCCGTATGTGTTCTCTGCATTGTATGATCATTTGTAACAGTTGTTGTGAGTTGTAATTGGCCATCTTAATGCAGAACGAGATCATTTTGTCAGCTCTGCGTAATTCTGGGAAAGTTGCAGTCATGGCCTCTGAGGAGGATGATTTGCCCGTTTGGTTAACCGACGACGGCCCTTTTGTGGTGGTGACCGATCCTCTGGATGGCTCCCGGAACATCGACGCTTCCATTCCGACCGGGACCATCTTCGGGATCTACAAGCGTCTGGTGGAAATTGATCATCTTCCTGTGGAAGAGAAGGCAATGCTGAACTCCCTGCAGAGCGGGACACAGCTTGTTGCTGCCGGCTATGTTCTGTACTCATCGGCCACGATTCTCTGTGTGAGTTTCGGCTCAGGAACGCATGCCTTCACATTGGATCACTCCACTGGAGACTTCATTCTCACTCATCCAGATATCAAGATTCCTGCAAGAGGTAGCCATATCGACTTTGACCTGGTTGATTTTTTTCTTTCTTTCTTGCATATGATCATTATCATGATTCAATTCAATGTTCAAGTTTTTATGTAGCTGTATTCCTAGGCCTTGTTTTCCTGAGCTTATGCTCAGTTGAATTTCAGTTCAGCAAAAATGTGATTAGATGAAATTCAGCTTAATTTGATACTGGTCTTGTTTTTAATACATTCATTTTCACTTTTAGTTCTGCTCAACTCAGTTAAAAATGTGCTCAGGAACACAAGCCTTTTATCCTGTGTTTTGTTTATAAGCAGTTGTATAATCGCAATCATGATCAAATGTTTATGATTTTGACTTGGATCAATGATCCTGTAGTTTTGTTTTGCATGGTCATATACATTCATCGTATTACTCAATCATCGTTACCTTTTCATGTTTCTTGGCTTTTGCAACAGGGCAGATATATTCTGTGAATGATGCTAGGTATTTCGACTGGCCTGAAGGCTTAAGGCGCTACATCGACACGATAAGACAAGGGAAGGGACAGAACCCTAAAAAGTACTCGGCTCGTTATATCTGCTCCCTCGTTGCTGATTTTCATCGCACTCTCTTGTATGGAGGCGTGGCCATGAATCCACGAGACCATCTGCGGCTTGTTTATGAAGCAAATCCGTTGAGTTTCCTAGCGGAGCAGGCCGGTGGTAAGGGGAGTGATGGTAAGAGCAGGATTCTGTCTCTCCAGCCTGCGAAACTGCATCAGAGACTTTCTCTGTTTTTGGGGAGTCCAGAGGATATTGATGAGCTAGAGAGCTATGGTGATGTTCAGCAGAAAGTGAATCCTGGCTATGAAGTCTAGCAATCATGTTTTTTACATTCTTTCTTTACTTTGTGACATCAACACAAGTTTCTTGACATCAACACAAGTAGATCGATTTTGAACTAACTATATAGACATATTTACAAATTTGTATCAAAATAAATATTTAATATTAAAATAAATACATAAACTATCAAAGATCAATTAAAAGTACCATATCATATCATGATAGAACGTTGTTATACAATTCTCGTGAGTTTATACAGGTCTCTATATAAACGTGAAAGAGAAGATAAAGAGTAGTAAGCTTCTTTCCGTAACAATTCAGCTGCGGATGCAAAGTCTATACTGTTCATTCGGATTTGTTTCTTGTACAATGATTAATGACTGAATAAGGTGCTGTGCAAATTGATGTTTAAACTGCTCCTTACTATAAAGAATATGCATTACTAGTTTAGGGCCAAAAACTGTAGGCATATCTATCTCTGTTTGAGCATCCATTATACTCATTAGTTTCACTGATCAAGTTCAACCGCTACTAGTTGGTTTGAGAATAACCATTTCCTAGTCAATACCAGAAGATGTATCTTGACCTATTATGAGTATAAATGCATGCACAAAGGCTCTGCGCCGCTTGTGCCTCGTCTGCAGTACCGCTGTACCGGGTCAGTTGTTCCATTGTGTGGCTTGTGCACGATAACCTCGGCACCTGAAATCTGAAAGAAAGCACAAGGATCGATCAGTCTTCAAGTTTTAGCAAATGGGAAGAAGGCAAGAAAACTATAATTTAATGTGTATGGCCTGAAAATAGTAAGAAACTCCTCTCTTAGACCAACCAAATTGCTACCATTTTCTCCAGACACTGAGGCAATCACATTTTTCAGAACTATGATCTCCACCGTTGTATTGGTAGCAATGGGACTTCCACTGCAAAAGAAGTTCATGGGAATCAGTGACCAAGAGCCCACAAAGCATCTGTGGTACGAAGTAGTCAACCACTAGCAAACGAAGGGTAAACAAAACAGAAACTCAGATATATCCAAACTCAAATCAGGTGTATACGATGAATGTTGCAGACAAAATGTTCTACTATATGAAAAGCAATATTAGAAAAATGAAGATCGATATTAGCAGATACTCATACTCCTAACGCATAAATAATTGAAATGGAAATTAAAAGACGGGGTTATATAGTAACATGCTTGAAACCTTAAGCTAATGAACTGCCAATCTCTTAACAGTGAGGTTCAATAAGTAATAGTCAATTTTTAATAAAAATTTCCAACTTTGCATATTGAAATTGTCAGGGACATTGGTAGGTGGAAGAAACCCAGGCAGAGGTTGGTCTCTTCCACTTCCAAAGACACCAGTTCCAATATAAATTGGCCCTCCAGTTGAAAATGGTTATTGTGCAGCCTGCCAGTAACGTGATACAGCGCTTCACGTACACTCACAAACTCACCATTCATCTGATAAAGAAGAGAACGCACTACCTTCTGAGTTAGGAGTTTCTATCAGCTAATATTCAGAATCTAAACATTGACCAGAGAAATACTTAACAAAATGATTTCAGAATTAGGTGTTTTAACAATATCGCAGAGTATGGTCATCCAATAAATCAGATGCCCACAAGGTCTGAACTGGTGTCTAACACAAGATAACCTAATACAGATGATCAATAATGTTTTAGGGGGCGAGGAAATAGAATAAGCAAAACAAAGGTATCCATTTCATTGGATAGTTGACTGTCTGAGGGATAAGAAACACTTGCTTTTAAAAGGTGTAAAGACTTTTTTCAACAAGATCAGATGATCTGCAATGCCACCTATAACTAAGCAAAACAAGTTGCATATCAATTTCTTCCAACGAGAAGAAACTGCTGATCAGGGCATCAATAAACTCCTGTTCTATCCTCGTAAGGATAACAACTATCAACAATAATGTGCTGCTTGAGAATCTAATCCAGTAAACTTGAAAACAAGGAAAATTTGAATTTAAGAATAGAGATTAAAGTGGTAAAGAAGAAAGTACATGTACAACTCATCTTTATTTAGGTACCTAGGGACTTGGTCACCTGTGAAATTTCAATGAAAGCACCAGTGGCCTTCCTCATATCCGAAATTATAAAGCATCTCCCCAACATACAACCAACATGGTTCGCGGGTACCACAAGTCTTGCACTTATTTTCCCAAATGTAGCTTCTTTTGCGAACCAGACTCCACAATACTAATAAAAAAAAAGTAAAATTTCATTCTGAGCAGGCGATTTTTGCGAGCCAATGTTCAAGAAAGAACCAAAAGAAAACAAATTACGAATCCTTTCCTATATGATACATTTAAATACCATAAAGAATACAGAAGCTAGAAGCTGAACAAACCTCTGATGCAGTTATAGTTATCACTTATCACTCTTTCTTCGCAGTCGGGAAGGGCAGGCCAAATACTAATTGTAGCATTCGACTCGGCTTGAAAACCCTTTATAGTTGATCCTCTTACAGATTAATCTCCCTTGAAAGAATCTTGAAAGTAACTTCACACTGAGTTTGCAACTTTGCATAGCATGTGGAGCTGGCATCGACCTCAAATGATCCTCGGGACACGGAAAAGAGACTTGCCATTACATCACCTTCAATCTGCACATCAAATCACTAAATGCTTTCATCCATGTCTAAAGAAGCAACTCAAGCAAGAACATCAATCCAAACATAAATTTTACATGCAAGTAAAACCAGTTACCCAAATTGCTTTATATAAACTCATACTAGCATTTTATGACATGCAAAATAAAAAAGAACACTTTGTTTCTTTACCTCAACCATTTCATCAGTACACAGTAGGCTACTTTTCGGAATTTAAGGTTCACTATGATTTTACAGCCAGTGTCCTTCCTTCTCTTCTCCACCACCTTCCCCACTTTTCCAATGACTGAACCGACATTGTCTAAGTTGTTTCCGCCAACAGCCGGCACGACGCAAAGTCCCCGCCGAAACCTCAATCACCCTCTCGAATACCCTCACCACCGCCACGGATTTCTCTGGTTGCAGCATTGCAGCTCTACCTATGATGACGATCACCGGGTGGTCGTCTGAGCCGGTGAACGACTCGGATCTTAGCGGAAGTATCCTGCTGCAGCTTCCGAATGACAGAACTGGAATTGCCGATAATGCCGCCCACGCGCGACGCGTGGCAGAGTAGCCGGGAACACACGTGCCCCGGCGGCGGAACTGTAAGTGGCTTTACTAGTTTCAGAATCGCACCGCTGCCGGCGGCGCTTCCACTTGGCAAGTGCGGGAATGGGTTCGGATTAAAATCCTGTATTTATTTATAAAAAATGCAAATTACGTTTACTTATACTCCACTTCGATAATCTGTTGTGTGTTGAGTGTTGACCGTTGATCGTGCACATTACTGAACGTTGTGCATTTACTTTTTGAGTTTCAACCTTATTTTTATTTTTATGAGTAATTCTCCTGTGAGGCAGTCTCACCCATGAGGCAAGGCCAAATAAGAAAATTTTTATTGCTGCCACCTCATCATAACTCACTACTACCTTATCAAATCTCGACGTCACCTCACCAAACATCAGTGCCAGTTCATCAAACATGTCACCTCATCAAACCTCACCAAAAAGAGTGTTTATTTGGTGCTGCCTCTTGGGTGAGGCTGCCTCACCCAAGAATTTGTCTATTTTTATTGGTTTTTTATATTATTGTTGTGTAAATGTTAATTTTTGATAATATTTATAATTAAATTATCTATTATTTAATCTTTAATTGGTTTGATATGTGCCTTGCAGTCAAATGGGTTTATCTGCATATCTATTTGAATTGTATAAAACGGTAGTTAAGATTAAATGCAACCCCTAACTTAAAAATATGTAATCAAACTTTGTATCAAATGTGTACATTTCTGTATTTCAATTTGGAGGGGAGCAATTAATCCAGATGGACTGAAGAGTGTGTGATTTTTTCCAAAAATGTATCTCAAAAGTGGGTGGTGGTAACGTTGTTACAGAACCATCTTTCAAATCGTAACTGAAAATGTTCAGATTGCAATCATCTTCTAGTCCCGACTTGTAGTAGATGCAATTTCCTTTGAGCAAACCTTGTACAGGAGCTGAAAATCCTCTAAACTCGTCGATGAAAATGGCACGATCACTGCCAATATCGTGAATCTCTTCCCACACTTTTCCACATAAATCCGCACGAAAGACTTGAAAATCCTTCACTCCCATTTCAAGGGAACGTCCATGAACATACAAGAGCCGATCATTGGATTCGAATAAATAATGATAACAACTTTTTTCAAATAGAAGTTGATGCTCTAACTCATACCCATCTATGCACTCCTCGAACTGCAAGGGCATTGATTCTTGCAATTGTGCAGAATTCAAGTAGTAACCAAGATTGTCAATGTAAAACATTTTTCCTTGGAATATTGTGATTGCACGGTCTAAAGGTGAAAAATATGAACCCATGTCTTGCTGGCTAAATTCGTTTGCACCAATTTTGCAGTAGAAAATCTCGGTCGAATTTATCACAAACACGGTACAATTAGTTCCATGTGGAGAACCATATAAAAGGAAATTGTCAAACAAGCTCAACTCATATTCTCCTAGCGTCGGCATATGAAATTTCTCCATTGTCACTGCATTCACGATGGAACAATCACTTGCATTCTTAGAAGCTCGAGATAGTACCCAATCTCCTTGAGATCCACACAATAACATATTTGAGAATTCTTGCGAAGCCTTTGTGTGATGCATTTGTTGCGATGCATCGTACAAAGTGAGTTGGGATGTTTGTACCTTTATGTGACAAACCATAAGGCATGGCCCATGGCATAACCATGCCTGATCTTGAGTCTCCTCCTTTATGGTTGCTCCTTCTAATTTAGATTTTAGTTTTAGTTTTGGTTTGAACAACCGAGAATTAAGATTCCCCATGTTCGTGATCAAATAAAGATGTAATATAATTCCTTCGTCATCATGTGTTGAATATATAGTACCATAACAATTGATATTTGAGTGAATCCAAATCCAAACTCGCAACCAATTCCTTTGTTGCAAAGGAATTGGAAAACTAGCACACCAATTTTATCCAAAAACCAGTTTTGGAAAGGATTAGATGCAACACGACACTTTATGATATATAATGCTATATCATTCTTTTCCCCTTATTTGTTGCACCAAAATATTTATTCTATTTCGTGGGAAGTAAGATGAGGGGAGATTTTGAAGATGTGAGATCATGGGCAAATTCTCCAAAAGATATTCTAGCTCTAATATTATCTAGACTTTGTGCTGGGGATGCTGCTGCTTTTTATATGGTTTGTAAATCATGGAGTGAGGTTAAACCTCAAGTTGGAATTGAAAGAATCTTAAGTGATGAAGAATTATGCACTTGTCCTTGCCTTATATTTCCAAACGGACATTTCTTTCATCCTTTATACAATACACGGTTCCAGATGAACAATATGCCCGTCATGCCTAAAGGGGTTATTCTTGAACAAAACTATGGGTGGATACTATTAAAATTAGGGGAAAATCATCCTTTCTTCTATAATCCATTCACCGGTATACGAATAGATATGCCGGTTTCTCCAATTGGTCGTATCGCCTTTTCAGCCCCACCAACATCCCCTGAATGCGAAATAGTTCGATTCCAAAATTTGATTCGCGATCAAATTGTTGTTCATACAATCAAACGTGGTGAAGAGGACTTTTATTGCGAGAATCTATGTAGAAGCAAAGCTTTTTCGTGCTCGAGTAAGAGCAAGACTGTATTCTTCCAAGGGAAATACTATTGCATGGGCAAGGATGGGAATCTAGCCATTTACAATCCAAAGAAGAAAAACAAATGCTATATAACCAAAGCTCCATTAAACCTATGGGAACATTTCAATACCACTGATTGCGGACGATATTTGTTTGAAGGTGATGATGATCTTTGGGCTGTTTTCGTTGCATTTCAGGGAAGAGAAATATGTGTTCTTAAACTAAATTTGAGCGATATGCGATGGGAAAGAGTGTATGATTTGGGGGATAGGATGGTATTTCTCAGCTACCAAAGCTGCATGATGGAGAAAGCTACGGTGAAAGGAGCAGGCAATAAAATCTACTTCACGAAATTGATGGGAGAAAATTGTATGTTCTATTCTCTTGCTACCAAAAGGTTCCACACTTTTGAGAAAGGGTCCACTTACGAAAGCTTACGTGGTTCCAAAGACATGCCACGATGCACTTGGATTAAGATGAACGTCAATGAGTTGCCTTCTCAAACTTGCTTTGGAAATTTTATTTGGTGATTAGCGTCAATTCTTTGGAAATTTTATCATTCCCTTTTAAAATTTGTTGGAATTTACTTCCCATGATCTCGAAAGGAATTGTGGAATTTTGAATATTTTAGTATGAATTTGTTAGTAAAATTTGATTCAACGTGCCATGATACTGTTTAAGTTGAAATAGTATGAATAATATTTCATTTTTCAAATAACATAAAAATAAACAAACATATTAGTAATAAAAATACTTTTATATACTTCAAAACTAGTAATACACACTACATAAAAACATTAATAATGATATTATACTAATGCCTATTTCAGTCTTTTAGCACATTATATTCTGCCACATATTTCAAAGTTAGGGTCTGCATGTGAGGTTAACATCTACTTTAAAAAATTGATCATGTAACCATGAGTTTTTTTGTTAAATACATATTGAAAAGTGCCCTGGTGTCCCAGATTTTTTAAAAGTGCTCTAGTAACTCTGAATCGTTATCGACTTTGTAAATTGTACCCCTAGAAATTCTAATCGGAATGGATGTTAATTTTCAAGTCACCTAATAGTCGAAATACACATTTGAATGACCGATCAGAGCTTTTAAAGGTGTTATTCACAAAATTAACATCCATGGAAGAGTACTAGATCATTTTTCAAAAACTCAAGGGTATATAAGCACTTAATAGAGAAATCAATGGTACATGAGCCCTTTTCTCAATATAATATGCTGAAAGAGGTTAGACCACTATCACGATATCCCAATTTGACTGAACATTCAATCATTGATTTAATGTCGTTGATTTACTTACACTTCATCGTAGTAAAAAGCTGCCTTAATTTTATTGTGTGTAAAATTACCTCGATTACGGGGAAGGAATGGACTTTAGTATTACTGTATGGTCATCCCGAAAAACCATCTAGGGCCACAGTTTGGGAAAGCCTCCGTCAAGCAATCCCGGACACCAAAAAACCTATAGTAGTGGTTGGGGATTTCAACCAGGTTCTGGGTAATGAAGACAAGTGTGACGGATGCCTGGTCGACGAGGACACAAATGACCTGAGAGCACTGATGAGTGCGCTCCAAATTCAGGAGCTGGAAAATCATGGTCAATGGTTCACATGGACCAACGGAAGGGCACCTCCAGCAACAGTCCTCGAAAGACTCGACAAGGGAATGGCAAACGAGGCATGGAAAAGACTGTTCCCGAAGTTCAGACTTACAAATCATGTCATCATGCGCTCTGACCATGGACATATCACGCTTGAAACCCATCATCTTGAACTTAGAAGACACGTCCGCGAGCCGCATAAATTTGAAGCATTCTGGACAACAATCCCGGAAGCAAGATTGATCATCGAGGAGGGACGTGCGGGAGGAAACGCCACGCAACAGGAAAACAGACGACCCAGGGAAGGAAAGATGAAGAAGCTATAAGGGAGACTGAGCAAAACAATGTTGCGTTTGTGGAAATGGAACAGAGATAACCTAGGCCCAATTGACTGAAAGCAGAGTAGAGGAGAACACCAAGGTGCACGCCAATGTGCACACTAACTGGATGATCTTCTTGCCATGCAAGATGTTTACTGGAAACAACGAGCGAAGCTGAGATGGTACAGGGACGGAAACAGAAATTCGGCTTTCTTCAATAGCTGGGTCAAAAAGAGGAGAAACAGGAATATGATTCTTCAACTGAAAGGGAATGATGGGGTCTGGATCACGGAACACAGTGCGATAAAGACGTTACTGGTACAACACATCAGCTCTATTTTTGTTACAGAATCAGTCATGCCAAGGGACGCATTTGGGGGCTGTGAGATCGAAGACGTTCTGAGCTTGATAAACCAGTGGTATCAGAAGAGCAGAAATCCAGATTAAAGGCAGCTGTAACGGATTCGGAAGTGAAAGTGGCTGTTTTTCAAATGGAGAAATGGAATGCCCCGGGTCCGAATGGTATTCCACCGGGGTTTTACGAGCACTACTGGAAGGAGGTGGGGGGCGATCTTACTGCAGCGGTAAAAGAATTCTTCGCAACAGGGAAAATCATCCCAGAATGGAACAAGACCAATATTGTACTGATACCGAAGGTCAAGGTACCAAAACTTCCCTCTGAGTTCAGGCCTATTAGTTTATGCAATGTCACGTACAAGATTATTGCGAAGATCCTAGCAAACATGCTCAAAAAAATTATGGGTTACCTTATTTCGGGCAATCAAGCAGCTTTTGTTAGTGGAAGATCCATAGTGGAAAATTCTCTAATTGCGCATGAGATGATAGAAGGAATAAGAAAGTGAAAGTCGGGGTAAAAGTCCACGGCGGCAATCAAAAATAGACATGAGTAAGGCATATGACAGGGTATCATGGAGCTTCCTACGCAGAGTAATGGAGTGGATGGGTTTTCCTGCTATCTGGGTAACTTGGATTATGGAATGTGTCACCACGGTATCCTATGCTATTCGAGTTAACAGAGACCTCTCGGATCCATTCAAGCCAATACAGGGGTTGAGACAAGGGTGCCCCCTTTCCCCTTTTCTCTTCGTCCTGTGCCAAGAAGCTTTCTTGGCAATGTTAGAGTCCCGCGCATTCCAGGAAACATGCAAAGGTATACAGATTGGGAGGGGAGTGCCGAGGATCTCCCATCTTATGTTTGCAGATGATTGCATCATGTTCCTAGAGGTCACATCGGCTGGGATATGGAAATTAGCGTCTACCATCAACCTGTTTGCGGCTTATTCAGAACAAAGGATAAATTTCGATAAATCCTCTTTCCTGATTAGCCCAAATGCTGACGACAATGACACAAGTCTCCTAACCCTTACATTTAACATCCAACCAAATCTACTACAATCTAAGTATCTAGGTCACAACATGGACTTCTCAGGATCCAAGGTCAGGCTGTTCAGTGGCCTACAACAGAAGATAGTTGCTAAGACGGCAATGTGGAGGAAGAGTGACATCCCGATCATGGGTCGGGTCTCACTATGCAAACATGTTCTCACATCACTAGCACAATACACACTGGGTGCTTTCCGGATCCCAGAAACAGTTGCAAAGGCGGTGGATAAACAAATGGCGAGATTCATTTGGGCAGGGGATCTAGATGGGAGGGGAATCCATTGGAAAGCTTGGCCCAAGTTGTGTGTACCAAACATAAGGGAGGACTGGAGATGCGATCCACAACCCAGATGAACCAAGCCATGCTGGCAAAACAAGCATGAAGAATTGTAAAAGAAAGGGACTCTTTCTTTTCCAGGTTCATCTTAGCCAAGTATTGCACTAACAGAGACTTCCAGGAGGTGAAGCCCAAACAGAGAGACTCATGGGGTTAGAAAGGCATCTTATGGGTGCAGAGCTACTTAAATCTCACTTGAAGTGGAAAATTGTGACAGGGACACGAGTCCCAGTCCAAGCAAACTGGATACCAAACCAGGCCAATCCAACCAGATTTGATCAAGGCATCCTACCTCTGCTGGGCTACAAAGTCAGCGACCTATTCAAAAATAAACAGGAATGGAGACTCCCACTTCTCAGAACAATATTCCCTGAATAGACTGTAGCACAAATCCGAAGAATCCACATCCCAACCCAAGCACTGGGAGCTTCGGACCATGTGGTCTGGGATCGGGAATTGATGGGACAGTACTCAGTCAGGTCGGGATACCACGTGGCTTAGGAAAATAAATATTCGGAGGAACCTTCGTCATCATCGCAAGCAGAAAGGAATGGTAGCCGTTGTGCAGAGGAAAAGAAGCTCTGGGGATACATCTGGTCAAGCGGAATACCAGAAAATATCAAGTTTCTGCTGTGGAGAATGATCCAAGGTGCATGCCCGATAAACCCAAGCTTAAGAAAGAGAGGAATGAATGTTTCATCGCAATGTGGAATCTGCTTCAAAACCACAGAAACAGTACCACATATGTTGTTCGAATGCGATTTCGCCAAAAGGGTGTGGCGTGCATCAAGACTAGGTCTCAACCTAGAAGGATGCCCACCAACGACACTAGCGAAATGGGTGGGAAACTGGATTCAAACGACGCCAGAAAAAGAGGACAAGACGTTAGCATGCTATATCATATGGGCAATCTGGTGTGTGCGGTGCTCGGCAACAATCGAACAGAAAGATGCAACCATACTGGGAGCTCTGAGCATCGTCAATGATATGGTGGACCTGGAGTCCAGGGCCATCCAACGATCGAGAAGGGAACAACAACAAATAAACGAAGGCAATCTCAGGAGCCAAGGGGACACAAACAATGACCAACAAGAACAACCACTACCTGCCGTGGAACAAACCAAAGCGGGAGACATAAATTTAGTGTGGTTAAGGAAAGGCATCGGCCCGCAGGCCCTTCACACCCCAGGGACAACAATCTCAACGGATGCAGCGTACTATAATATAACTGGGAAAGGAGTGGCAGCGTGGATTGCTCACTCAGGTAATTCTCAATGGCAAGGCTCGGCAAGGATACATGCACTGGATGCAACTCAGGCGGAGTTGACCGCAATCTTCCATGCACTCAGGCAAGCGACAAGAACAGAATCAACCCAGGTGAACATCGTAACCGACTGCGGTAATGCTTGGTCCTACATCAACAAATTTCCAGCTGTCCCCCCGGATATCGACCCAATAATTAGGCAAATCCGCATTATAGCAATAGGTTTCCCAGTTTGCTTCATCATTAAAGCTGATAGGCAATTCGTGAATGACGCGCATGTGTTAGCGCAGTCGATTCAAACCTGTAATGAACATTATTTACCGTAATGTATGAGAAGCACCTTTACCAAAAAAAAATCGTAGTCATGAGATGTTATAGACTAAGGTCCTGTTCTCTTCACGATATTTGAACTCATCTGAACTTAAAAAAACTTTATCTGAACTTAAAAAACTTTATTTGAACTAATCTGAACTTAAAAAACTTTATCTGAACTCATCTGAACTGAACTCATTTGTACTTAAAAAGTTTAGTTGAACTTATTTGAACTTAAAAACTGAGCTGAATTCAAATATATAGATAAATTGAATTGAACTAAATTGAAACTAACTAAAAAATATATGATCATTTCCAATATATTTGAAATTCATTAATCTAAATATAACATAATACATTTAATATTAAAATATACTGAACTGAGTTGCACTGATGTAGATAAACTGAACTGAATTGAATTAAAAAAAAATGATCAATTTCAATATATTTGAAATTTATTAATCTTAATATGAAAATATGCAGAACAAAGTTGAACTGGAATATATAGATCAACTGAACTGAAATGAAATAAATATGACAGTTTCAAAACATTTGAAATTTAATAATTTGAGTGTAACTTAGAGTTTGATAGAGTTTATTTCTTGTTCAAGTGAACTGAACTGGATTGAATTGAACTGAAGTGAAAATTAATGTACCGAAAAAAGAATCAACATGACTGAATTAACCTGAATTTCATCAAATTACATTTCACTTCAATTTACTGAACTGAACTGAACTGAACTGAACTGAACTGAATTGATATATAAAAGTTCTGGCACACAGGGCCTTAATGTTACAAAATATGATCATGTTTGCTAGTTAAACATATTGATTTGAGTTGAGCTGAAGCATATAGATAACTGAACTGAAAATTCAATAAGTGTGATGAAAATAAACGGTATGAATAAATTAACCTTAATTAATTGCACCAAATCATATTGTTGTTGAGCTAAACTGAACTGAGGTGGAGTGAAATTAATGTATTGAAAAAAAAAGAATCGGTATGACTAAATTAATCTAAATATCATCAAATCGTATTAAAACTGAACTAAACTGAATGGAATTGAACTGAACTGATATGAACAATTAAGCTCAAAAGATTGAACTGATCTAAACTGAACTGAACTAAATTACAAATAAGTTTTTTGAACTTAACTTATCTAAAAACTATTAAAGTTTACTGAACTGAACTCATCTGAACTGAAAAAAGATTATCTGAACTAAAAAACATTTATCTGAACTAAAAAAGTTTATCTGAACTCATCTGAACTAAAAAACATTTATTTGAACTAAAAAACAGTTTATCTGAACTAAAAATTTTTTATCTGAACTCATCTGAACTAAAAAACATTTATTTGAACTAAAAAAAATTTATCTGAACTAAAAAAACTTTATCTGAACTAAAAAATATTTAAATAATCTCTAGATAACAGGACCTAATTTAAGTAATTGGATCGAATTAATAAGATTAAATAAATCACAATTAATTCAAAATATAGATTCTCCTAGTGTCAACTTTTGGTTGTTCAAAATTTGACTGAAGTCAAAAACGAAATACGAGATTGTAGAAATTTCTGATCTCATTTGAAACTGAAATTGTTGAATGAAAAAAAAGAAAAGAAAAAAAGGTTGAAGTAGAGATGATTGTCCATAATTCCATATGGCCTTATCCACAACAATGACAATTGAGAACATGCGTATTACTATAATCTCTCAATTAATCAAAAAATATTAATCTCTCAAGTCTCAACTTAACTGTTTTATGTGGAAAATACCTTTTAAAATTCTAAGAGCAAGTATAAGAAATACTACATTTTGTAGATTTTGGAGAAAATTAGAGATTTTTATCTATTTTTTAGTCCCAAGAGATACTACATATGGTACTACAAAATGGAGATTTGATGTATTAAGAGAAACTCATCCTCCATATGTGTAGAAAGAGAAACAAAATTTGGAGGATTGAAAATTAAATGCCTACACATTGATCAAGACATTCTTTCATTTTTTAAGACAAAATTTGTTCTCTCTTCATATTTCTATAAATTTTCTTGTTTTTTTCCTAAAAAAGAGGTAAGAAAATATAAAATAATAGTATTTATAATTGAAAGAGTATGCAAAATGTAGTATTTCTTGGAGTTGAGCAAAGATATTTTGAAGATTTTACCATTTCATACTACATTTTGGAGATTATTATGTAGTATATGTTTCACTTTTTTTTTTTTTGAAGAAAATTCATTCAAGGTCCTGGGAAACGCCTAGAAGCGATTACAATGAGTGGAATTGACTTCCAATTCGACTAGTCTATTACAGAATAACCGAACTACATGGCAACCAGACTAATTATGTCTGCTATTACAGGTTAAGAGATCCAATAAAAAATGTAATACCGCCCTCAGGGATATTATCTTGAAACTGTGAAGATCACATCCGCTTGGCAGAGAAGAGCGACTACCGCATCAATTACTGCGCCAATCAGGGATCCGCTACAACCGCAACACCACTTGATCCAAAACATGATCTAGGTTCTTCAAACTGCAAGCACTTTGAAACCCCCAAATCACGAAACGGAAACACGACCCGTACAATCGGATCGGGAACAATAAAACAAATAAAAAACACGATCTTTATAATTAGATCGGAAAAAAACTTCGATATAAATCAAGATTTAATCGAAGAAACTCTTATTTGTGGATTAGTCACACTTATTTCACCGTAAATCAATAAAGAGAAGATCATGGGAAGATGGGGAAGAAAATCAAAGGGAAAAGAGGAAGAATAGCTGCAGCCACAAGAAGGGAGAGAGGGTTTAGTATTTTAGCATTGTTTTAAGGATGTTACTAGTATATGTTTCACTTGTTCTAAGTAATTATGGATAATCTTCCCCTCCCCATTTAATTTGGAATAAAAAAAAAACTGAATGTAGTGTGTAGAATTTTCCTACAGTTAAACTATAAATATATACGTCTTCACCTTCAACCTCAAAATCTCCTCAATATTTGTTTCTTTCATAATAATTTCGTATGGCACGAAGATATACATTTAAGTGATTCGAAGTGAAATAAGTACTGTAATTTGCTTTTTTTTTTAAATGCAGGATTTTAATCCGAACCAGTTCCAGCACTTGCCAAGTGGAAGCGCCGCCGGTTTTCCGGCCGGCGGCGGCGGTGCGACTAAGCGAGTTAAGCCGCTTACAGTTCCGCCGGGACACGCCTGTTTCCGGTTACTCTGCCACGCGTCGCGCGTGGGTGGTATAATCGGCAAGTCAGGCTCTGTCATCCGGCAGCTTCAGCAGGATACTTGCGCTAAGATCCGAGTTGAGGACTCGTTCACGGGCTCAGATGACCACCGGGTGATCGTCATCATAGGCAAGGCTGCAATCAACCAGCGGATGAATCTCAATGCCGCCACCAGAGAAGTCGGCGTCGGCGGCGGTGATAGTTCGGAAGTGGCGGAGGTGTCTTCGGCACAGGAGGCGGTGGTGAGGGTATTCGAGAGGGTGATTGAGGTTTCAGCGGAGAGCGGAGCGGTGATTGCCGGCGGGGGCTTGGCGTCGTGCAGGCTGTTGGCGGAGAAAAGTCACGTCGGTTCGGTAATCGGGAAAGCAGGAAAAGTGGTGGAGAAGATAAGGAAGGATACTGGCTGTAAAATCAAAGTGTTGAACTCTGAAAATTTGCCTTCTGATGAAATTGTTGAGGTAAAAAAAGACAAATTATTCTTTCTTTGTTTTGCATGTCATAAAATGCTATAAGAAGTAATTTGTTGCAACTGGTTTTATTTGCTTGTAAAATTTATGTTTGGATTAATGTTCTTGCTTATTTAGATATGGATGAAAGCATTTAGTGAATTGATATGCAGATTGAAGGTGATATAATGGCAATTAAGAAGGCACTTGTTGCTGTAACCCGTTGTCTGCAAGACTCATTTTCTTGTCATGAGGATCATTTGAGGTTGGTGCCAGCTCCACAAGCTATGCAAACGACCTCCTTTATGGAGCCAAAGCCGCCGCAGTGTGAAGTTACTTTCAGAATTCTTTGTTCGAATGATAGAGTTGGGAGTATAATCGGCAAAGGTGGATCAACTATAAAGGGTCTTCAAGCCGAGTCAAATGCTACAATTAGTATTGGGCCTATCGTTCCCGCCTGCGAAGAAAGAGTGATAACTATAACTGCATTAGAGGTTCGTTTAGCTTCTACCTTCCTTAAGTTTTATGGTACTAAAATGTAGCATATGGTATTTGATATGTGAGTTGTTTTCTTTTGATTCTGTCTTAGAACATGGACTCGCAAAAATCGCCTGCTCAGAATGCTGTTATACTTGTTTTTGATTGTATTGTGGAGGCTGGTTCGCAAATGAAGCTAGATTTGGGGAAAGAATTATCGCCTTTATGTGCAAGACTGGTGATACCAGCAAACCATGTTGGTTGTTTGTTGGGGAAGGGAGGCTCTATAATTTCGAAGATGAGGAAGGCCACGGGTGCATTCATTAGAATTTTTGCTGGTAACCAAGTCCCTAGGTGTGTTTTAAATAAAGATGAAGTTATACAGGTATTTTCCTTTCTTACCATTAATTTTTTATATATACATATATGTAGAATGATAAGTAGAATGATCAATGCCCTAGTTGCCGATTGTTGATTTTCTTAAAAGAGTATAACTGGAGTTCATTGTCGTCCTGAACAGCAATTTGTTCTCGTTGGAAGAAATTGATATGCTATTTGTTTAATTAGTTAATAGGTCGCAATGCAGATCATTTGATCTTGTTACAAAAAAAAAACTAAGTCTTAATCTCTCTTAAAAACAAACATGTCTCATCTCTCAGACATTCCATTAATTAATGAACTGGATACCTGTGTTGTGCGTATTCTACTTTCTCGGCAGTTGGCACCTTTAACATTGTTGGCCATCAGTATAATGGAGCTATGCACTATCAGATTCAAACCTTGCGGTCCTCTGAATTATTGGATTACCATTCTCCACAATATTGTTAAAACAACTTCTGAAATCATTTTTAACTGTTAAGTATTTCTCTGATCAAAGTTTAGATTTTTAAAATAATGATAGAAACTCTTAACTCAGAAGGTGGTTTGTTCTCTTCTTTGTCAGATGAACGGTGAGTTTGTGAGTGTACGTGATGCGCTGTATCACGTTACTGGCACGCTGCGCAATAACCTTTTCTCAACAAGAGTGCCGAAGTATGGAATAGGTATCTTTGGAAGTGGAAGAGGCCAACCTTTGCCTAGGTTTCGTCCACCTACCAATGTCCCTAACAATTTCAATATACCAAATACCTTGTCAAGAAGCATGAATAATCTCTCTCTTTCTGAAACTGCAAACCAACCCCCTTCTCCAAGACCATGGTCATCACAGGTGAAGAAACTAGTACTTCAATACTTAAATAAACAGTACCTTGATTTTTCTTGATAACTAAGCAACGTGTGTTCTTTTGTGGTGGTTGATTTCAGGGTGTACCAGGAGTAGATCCCCAAAGAAATCCCATTGATGATAAAAGACCGACTTCAGTTCAAGGCGGTGTAGAACTTGGCAGGTTTGTGATGTGAATGATGAACAATCTAGATTTTACTTATTTCTTAGAAACTTTTCCCATTCAGTACTGTGCAAATTTGGTATATGTGACGTTAAATATGTTCTGACAATTTTTATGATAACTTCTTCCCAGCTTTCTGTCTGTCCTTAGAATTAATGTGAAATTAATTAACTGAAGGTGTTCAGGGTCTTCTAGGTTGATCTTGGGTTAAATATTTGAAGCATGGATGTGGAAAAATTCTGCTAACAAGTGAGAGAAATAGAGTCCTAATAATTGTTTTTCCTCTCCACGCATCACTAGTGAAAAAGCAATGAGAATTTAGTAGTTCATGAAATTCCTACATGATATAATAGTTATCTCATGTATTAGATCAGATGATATCTTATTGCGTCAATAGCATGTCCCAAGATCTGTGCGTGCATGTATATTGCACTGGGTTTGATATGCGAAGTTGGAATAATATTAAGTTGAGTTTGTGTATTTTGGGTTGGAAATATTACTAGGTAAGTTACATCAGCTTCTATTATCTTAATATGATGTTGATTCCCACTTGACAGTAAAAATCAACCCCGATGAGAAGGGGAAAAATTAGAAAGAAATATGAATAAATTTTATGTCTCTTAAAAAAAATTCTTGAGGTCCCAAATAGACATTCATCCTTTCTGAAATGTGGGCCAACCCCACACAGCAGTAGAAAGCCTCTGCTTCATGTTTTACTTTCTGAATTTGGGTTTGTTCCCATTTTCAGAAAGCCCTGTACAAGTCTTAGCGAAATGACGAGCAAGAAAACTGACTAGAACAAGTTGAGACTCACTTACAAAAGATTGGCAGTTTATTTACTTTATGTTAATTAAGGCTTTGACTAGGTTACTGTATAAACTCATCTTTGGTTTCCTTTTTAATTATTTAAAAGCTAAAGAGTATATGCTAATAATGATTTTCATTTTCAAATATTGCTTTTCATATAGTAGAGTCTGAAAGATTCATCTTATGCCCCTGATTTGAGTTTGACAATCATCCTGTAGTCTGGCTGCATATTTGAGTGTTTGTTTTGTGTATACCCTTTGCTGTAGTTGACTACTACTGCATATGAAAGATGTTTGCCCTCTCTTATTCTCTACAGTTGTTCATTGATTAATATTAACTTTTTGCAGTGGAAGTAGATCTGCCATTGTAACCAATACAACAGTGGAGATCATAGTTCCGGAAAATGTGATTGCCTCAGTGTACGGAGAAAATGGTAGCAATTTGGTTCGTCTAAGAGAGGTAGAGTTTCTTACTATTGTCAGGTCATTCGCATATTGAGGCATAGTTCTTGGCTTCTTGCATTTGCAAAAACTCAAAGATGGATTGATCTTGGTGCTTTCTTTTCAGATTTCAGGCGCTAAGGTTATCATGCATGAGCCACACAATGGAACAGCTGACCAGATGGTCGTGATATCTGGTACTCCAGACCAGACACAAGCAGCACAGAGCCTCCTGCACGCGTTCATACTCTCAGGCTCCTAATAGTAGGTCGAGATGCATCTTTTGGTAGTGATAGTAAATGGTTATACTCAAGCTAACAAGTAGCTGTTGATTAACTTAATCTGTGATACGTTGATGCTCAACAGAGATGATACAACTTTTGATAGGTTCTTTTAGTTAGGAGCAGTTTGGACATTAATTTGCATAACACTGTTTTCAGTCATTACAAGAAACAAAGCCACCTTTGGATTCAAGTCTAAAGGTTCCCTTCTTTATCTGCTTTACCTTTCAAGTTCATGTGCAAGATTCAAAATATATCTCAATACTATATAAATTTAAAATTCATCACAACGATTATGACCATATCCAGTTTTCAAATTCAAGATTCTTTCTAATAGCTTGGCAAGAGTTTCAGGAATTCAGTAGTTATGAATAGTTGAGACTCGGGATCAATTGAGTTCAGGGAAAGCTGAAAATCACTTCTTTGTGATATACTGATATCAGAAGTGTAAACTAAAGTCCGGAGTTTCGAGTTTTGTAAACTGTATTAAAACAATACTGACATTCTGCAGGATGAACAAGACCTCATACATGAAAAACACTCTTCATTTTCCCCCATAAACAATCAAAAAGCTTTTGTAATTCATATATGTTTTCACCATCAGCCACAGTACAAAGTTCCAAGAAACATAGGCAAGCATAACACCATTAATTCACACACACACACACACACGTGTAATGAAAAGATCGAGGAAGCAATACGAGTCAACTCAATCTACGCTGCTGATGTTGCTGTCGCTTCCAAAGGTTTGAGAAGAACGATCTCCACGTTATCATGAACTCCCTGGAGAAGCAGCTCACCATCATATGTCAAAAGCTTGCGTTTCTTTGCTGCCCTCAGTGTACCAACAAGGGCTTCAAAGATGTTTGCACATCTGTCATCATGAAATAGAACCCCAAATGTGACCTTCAAGAGTAAAGGCAGAGTAGTGTTACATTCACGATTCACACTCGAAAGGCTCTAATCCAAAGGGCAAAGCAAATTCATGACTTTATACTACACTCTTAGCTAAATGGTCCTTAACACAAGCATCAAAAACAGCGAGGTTTCTCTACTACTATGCAATAAGGATTGCTACAAGTCATCGGTAGCTTATACGTACAACAGCGAGGGAGTTACTGACTTCAGAAACAAGGCCACCAAAATGTGTAAAGATCTGGTTCCTTAAAACAAACACATGCTCAAATAGTTGAAGATACTAAAACAGAGCTAGGTTTAAACTCATTTCTACTCCAAAATCTCATACTAAGAATCTAAGATACAAATTGAAAGCACAAATTCAAGACATTGCCCATAAAAATGTCCATTTTGCATTACAGCCTTGAACACAAAAAGGTTCTAACTTTTAAGCCAGATACAACACATTTAGGTCAAACATTGCAGAAACACACACACACACACAAACACAAATATTAAAAAACAAGATCAGATCTTCATGCAAGAATTTACAACAAACATTTTTGATTTGATCATGAAGGTTGAAATTGGTATTACCTTGTAGGAGCCATCGGGCTGGGGTTCGCCCAATCTTTTGATCTCTTCCTTGAGCTTTCCAACCTCTTCTTCAACATTCATTTTTCTATTTCTGTGTCAAATGATATTATCGTACCTTGTGATAAAATGGAGTAAAAGCAACGGCTTTAAGAATGGAATGAGATCGGTTTTTCCCCAAAAATGTTTATGTCAACCGACAGAGCCAGCCAGCACATCTCCTAGTCCCACTCCCTATCTTTCTTTCTATATTATTGTTATGATTTTCTATATTTATCTAAAACAAATCATCACCTTTTCTAATTAAATCATGGTTTTTTTTTTGAAGATATAGTCATAAAAGAAAAAGCGTGTTATTTACAACATAAAGTTTTGACAAATAATGAATATATTTGACCTCTTAATACACTTCATTAGCTAATACCCGGGCGATTCCCTAATTTATTTAATTAATTATTTTTTAATATATTTAAAATTTTAAGGAAGAAATAAAGTATATGCAATATGTTGAAATATGAAAATAATAGGTGAGAAACATAATAAAATATAAAATAATAATAATTCTTAGTTGAATATATTAAAATATAAAATAAAGCAGAAAGTAAGAGGAAGAGGAAAAGCACGAGAGAAGAAAAATAATAAGAAAATATGAATATTTTAGAAGAAGTTAGGAGCCTAATAAATTTTTTATCAAATTAGAATCCTAATTAAATAGGCAGTCCACAGACCAAACCTAATGAACGATTTTCTATCAATTGATCGAGAAGGAAGATGTTGATGAATATGGACATAAATGGTATCTACGACACCGATGAAACGCCCTAAAGATGGGGTTCCGGTCTTGGTGTCGACGATCGTGGACCATGGAGGTATCATGTGAGTCTAGGCAATGTGTGTTAAGTAACGAGTGTGATCAACAGCGTCAACGAGAAAAATCGAGGTCGTCCCTTTGAGTGCACTAACAACGATGAGATAATGCGCCCAAAAAATCCCACGTTTGAAAGCAGCCAAAAATAGGGCGTCAGGATCGATGGTTTTATAGGGTAGCATGAGGCAGAGAGTGACGGCTAAGCAGCAGTAGAGAGTGGTGGTGATCAAGGCCGGTCCAACCTTATGTGATACCTCATGCAAAAAATATACTGAACCCTTTTAATTCTTATGATAATATGGTTAAAGCATGATTGAGTAAAAAAAAATTCTAGGTATGGTGAGAATAGTCACAATTTTCTACACGTGATTTAAAAATTTGCACACAAATGAAACAAGTATTTTGAGTCTTATTTTATGGTTTACATTGAAACTCATTTCACAAATTATTGTTATCACTCTACTAAGTTTGGGCCGGCCCTGGTGGTGATAGTCATGGACCCAACCAGGCCGATGGGGATATCCCGGCTAGGGTTCTTTGTGTCCTCAGCTAGGGTGGAGACTGCATCGAAACTGACGTAGGTGAAGAAGACAACGGATGATGCTTTAAAGACGTCACGAGTGCCAAAAGGCATGAAAGGTTTGTAGTTCTTGCCTCTTGGTATTGGCTTTGTAAAGGTCGGCGATTAAGATGAAGATGATGACCACGACGTGGACCACGGAAGCCACATAGTTGAGGAGTGGAGCCCTTGGTGCTTGAATATTATATAACACTATAAAAAATTGGAAACCTAACGAGCCTTATTGAACGCACGAACTAACATTTCTACAAGTTTTTCCATCTTAACAATAGTAGTAGTTTGCATGGTCCCCATACAGAAGTACATGTATGTATTTAAAGGCGTGTGTAATGATCATGGGTAAGGTTGAGATCACCAGCATTGAGTTTCGGTCATTGGTGATTATCTGCGGTGAATTCCAGGTTAATGATCATAGGTGACGCAAAGATGTGATCTGGTCACCGACGATGAGTTTTGGAATCGCCATAACTCATAAGTAAGGTTGTGATAAGTGGTGGAATCAAAAATAATTTTATTGGTAAACTGATTAACAATACACATATGAAATATTTACACATTCAACACGAAAATAATCAAAATTCAACATAGTATAATAAATTTGATGACATGAAACCAACGTTAGAATTTCGCTTACTAGTCTTTGTTTTTTTTGGCACTACACAATGGAGAAGAAAACTCATATGGTATATTTTTATACTAACTAGTTCTAAAACATATTTTTGTACTAACTAGTTCTAAAACAACGTTGTAATAATTTTTGTTTCCTTTCCTAGTAATATGATGCCAGTTCAATAACATCGAAAACAATAGTATTTTAAAATTAAGATGTTTGATTGGGTAGTTTTCATCCAATCCCAAATCAAAATACCGGGGAACTACTCAGTTAAGTCAGGGTATCACGTGGCATGGGGTAACAAGTTGGCTCTACAACCATCCTCTAGCAGGACAGAGAGCACTGGAAACACTGGGTGTGCGGAAGGAAAATTCTGGAAGCAGTTGTGGATGTGTAATATCCAGGAAAAGGTCAAATTCCAAATCTGGAGGATGATACAAGATGCTTGCCCCACGAACCCAAACCTAAGAAGGAGAGGTATGAATTTATCCCCAATATGCGGAGTCTGCTTCAAGGAAACAGAAACAATAAGCCACATGGTATTTGAGTGTGAATTTGCTCGCCGGGTCTGGCGTGATTCGCGGCTAGGCCTTAATTTTGAGGATTACCCGCCTGCCTCTCTTCGTACTTGGCTAGGGACATGGTTCGACACAGCTCCAGAAAGGGAGGACAAATCTTTCACATGCTACATCATTTGGGCTATTTGGTGTATCAGATGCGCGACAACGATTGAGCAACTGCGACCCACAATAGATGGCGCCATCAGCATTGCTAACTCTTTGGTGGACTTGGAGGCAAACACGAAAATTGGAATTGCACTGAGGCAGACAACAGTCAACCCCCACCAGCAGGTAAACAATGTGGATCACGCTGTGCCGGGACCTGTAAAGGATGAGGGTACAGCGGGAGATATCAGGCTAATTTGGCAAAACAATGGAGCGGCACCGAATGACACTGGCGCTTATGGGACTATAATCATCACAGACGCGGCATTCCATGAGGAATCGGGCAAGGGGGCTGTGACCTGGTGTGCTAAGGCACCAAACGGAGAGACGATGTGGCAAGGGACGAGCAAGCTGGATGCAATGGATGCCACCCAGGCAGAACTCACAGCCATCCTACAGGCTATGAAAAACACAACCAAGAAAAACAGAACCATGGTAAACTTTGTGACAGATTTTGGGAACGCTTGGACGTACCTAAGGAATTACCCAAAATCCCCCCCGGATGTCAACCTTATCATCAGGCAAATCCTAGTTTTAGCCATTGGATTCTCCAACTGTACTATCTTTAAAGCCGATAAGGCTTATGTCAATGATGTGCACCTGTTAGCGCAATCTGTTCAACTATGTAACACTCTTTTTAATTCGTAATAAGAAGATCGCTTTTATTCAAAAAAAAAAATCATGTTCACTGGCCCAACTCCGTGGCTCTACTTCTCTCTCACTCGGACGTTGCTAACCACCACGTGCCACCAGCCCACTGCCGTCGTTGTTGGATGCTCACCATCAACCTTTATAAAAGTGTTTGATTCCGCCACTGATTATCTTGATAAAACAAATGGATATCTAATACACTAACTTAACGCATAATCGATAAAACTTTTTTTAAAAAAATTAACTTTTAATTTTGCGAAAGCAATTTAAATTTCCCTAACTGGTTATTCCGTTCTCGTTTTCCCACTTATTATAACGTGGAAATGGAGAAGTTATGAAGAAATGACAATTATACAGTACATAATTTGCAATGGGCTTAAATTTTGATTTTAAGTTTAAAACCAAGAGGCAAACAACAAATACAAAATTTACATAAAAATATCTAGAGTTTAGACGGCACATTGAGCCTCTTCTAGTCGTATGAAAATCGAGACTACTTTTTTTTTTTTTTTTTTTTTTTTATGGAAAAAATTGAGACTTGATGTTGAAATAAAAATTGCATTTCCCTTTCTCTTTTCCTCATTGATTTTTGAGTTAATTACTGTCCTAAACCAAAAATACTGGCACTCCGATAAAATCATTTGTTTCTAAATTCTAATAGAGAACCGACCAGAACTTGGCACAATGAACAACGTGCAACACCAGCAGCAGCCACAATTACAGTCTGGGCCCCACCGCAGCATACACCGCGTGGAACACCTCGGCGGCGGCGGCGGAGGAGGAGAACCGGACGACGTCGTTCATGGCGGCGAAGGCGCCGGCGGCGGAGGAGGATCAGATTCCATGGACACTCTTCAGAATTCTCACTCTCAGATCCAATACGTCCCCAACTCCCACTCTCACGCGTTCCAAAACGGCGACGGCGCCACCGACATGGACACCGCCTTGAATGGCGTCGATAGCACCGCCGACCACGCTTTATATCTGACCGGCTCCGAAATTGCCCCGCCTCCGCCCGGCGGAGCTGGGACGGACCAGCTTACGCTGTCCTTTCAAGGCGAAGTTTATGTGTTCGACTCCGTTTCTCCTGAGAAGGTCAGTCTTTTTGTTTCGAATTCGATTGAATTAGTATGCTGTATTTCTTTTTCAAATTATGAAAATGCTAATGTGAAAAAGAGGTTTTTTCCTCTTCTATAGCTAGGATTTTGTGTATCAGTGCTTGTAAAATGTATTGATGTAGGCGGTCATATTTTGATTCAAATGTTTTGTTGTGAGTTTGCTCCAAAAACTAGTTGGTTATCAAATTTTAACTGCGTGTTCTAGTTTGTGGAAAATTTAAGATGAATTATTCTTCTCCTTTTCAATTTTAGGTTCAAGCAGTGCTATTGCTTTTGGGTGGATATGAGGTGCCCTCAGGGGTCCCTGCTATGGGAATGGCTCCACAAAACAATCACAAGGTACTTTCTCTGTCAGACTTAGTCCAATTCATATGAGTTTTGACCTTGGTAATTTTCAGTTGGTTCTAACTTCTAAGACATATGCAACTTTTGTAGAGTTTTGGTGAGTTACCTGGGAGGTCAAGCCTGCCTCAGAGAGTGGCTTCGTTGAATCGGTTTAGGGAAAAGAGAAAAGAGCGGTGTTTTGATAAGAAGATACGATATACAGTACGGAAGGAGGTCGCACTCAGGTAATATGCATTTAACACTGTGAATAATGATTAAGTTGTGATTATGTAAAGTTGATAAAATGCAAATGGATGTAGACCTTTCTCTAGTAGTCTAGTTACCTCCAGGACTCAACTGAGAGGAATTTTGAAACATGTAAATCTGATCAAACTTTGTCCATCAAAATAGTGTATAGTTTGTCATATTCATTCTTTTAGCTGAATAAACTGATGAATAATTCTTCACCGGCTCTGAAAGTTGCTTACCCTGTCAGAATGCAGCGTAAGAAGGGTCAGTTTACATCTGCAAAGTCAGTTTCAGATGAAGCTGGATCGTCTTCTTCAGAACAGAATGCAATAATAGCCACTGAAGAGATAGAAACTATGTGAGCATTGCTTCAGTTCTCTTTCCTACTGTGTTATATTTTGTTTACTCTGTAAAATTTTGGCTAGATAGCACTCAAGTTCCTCCTCTAGACCTTACATTTAGCTCTCTCTTTTTCCTCAGATGTAGACATTGTAGTTGTAGTTCAAAGGCTACTCCTATGATGCGACGGGGACCAGAAGGTCCTAGGACACTCTGCAATGCATGTGGACTCAAGTGGGCTAACAAGGTGGTTATCTCTGAAGCATACCAACTATTTACTATTCCAGAATGCTCTATTATGAGTAATATTATTTATTTATTTAACTATCTTAGGAAGCTTAGGGAGCACGTTATAAGTACTTGCTTAATGTGGTTACCTGGATCTAGGCTATCTATCACGCTTTAAATCATCCATCTTAGCTAGTTCAATGCATGTGTTCTGAATTGTTCTCCTCAAAAAAATCTGATTTGACCATTAGTGTTTGAAACCTGACTAGCGAGATGGTTCCCTTGTCATCCAGATAGAGAAAATAACATAAAGTAGTTGAATTTAGGAGGAGCTTTCGTTGATCCTGCATACTTTTTCACCTGACAGGAAACTCTTGTAATTTGCTTTCTTTGCTCATTCAATATTTGGCCATTCAACATTACAAAATTTTCAAAAGTAAATACTTCTTCCTGTGTTCTGTATCAACCTTCAAAATAAAGTAGAGTAACCCAGTGTTTCTCAAGTATTAATAAGTTATTTTGGTCTCTGGGTGGACACGGGATAATTCTTCTGTGAGCATGAATTTGTGTTAACAGCTATTCTGAATACTTTTTCACCTAATTGATTAGTTGTACTATTTTTTCTAGTTCTCAACTTGTTATTTGCTTACTCATTCAATCTGGGCACTGAGCAGTGCAAATTTTCTTAGAAGTTAATACTTCTTCCTTATGCTCTATATCAACATTCCAAGTGTGTTCTCCCCATATAAGTAGATCCTTCTTTCACGTAGACGCTAATTGTCACGAGATGGGAACTCTTCCCTGCATCTTGTGTATTCTCAAATTTCTGATATCACTGAAAATGGCTATATATTCATAGATTGTATACATCTTGTGGTCTGAAACGATTTTTATGTTCTCAAATTTCTGCTATTGCTGAAAATGGTTTATAATATTCCTAGATTGTGTGTTATGCAGGGAATTCTAAGGGATGTTTCTAAAGTCCCTTCTGCTATCAAGGCTCTCAAACAGGTCTGTTGAAGGTCTTAAGGATCATCTCCATAAGCTTTTTTCTGTTATTCCCCTTCACCATATCGCAACCTGATCAAATATATCTTGAAAGCTCACCATAATTAATATGCTCTGACAGGCCAAAGCTCCCGCCAATGGCTCAGAATTGGCTTCTCCAGCTGCTGATATCATCAGTTCATCTAATGCTGATGGCACGGCTACGACCCTGCCAGATAGTGGGCTATGAAAATAAAACTCGAGTCATGATGAGGTTGGTTATACGTAGTGGCTCCTGAATCAATGTGCACAAATCATAAAGACTTTGTATGAGTATGTAGGATATGGCACTGATTGTACATATTGTGTAACTGGGAATAAACTGGAGTGCTCATTACTTACTGGTTCCCCTTCATTGTAACAAATTTTAGGCTTTGTACCATGTAACATTTCAAGATGCTTTATGTTATAGAAATTTTTGTTGGAGTATTAAGATTGTTTTGTTAGAATTTTCAAAATTGGTAATCTAATGAGCGTTTCAGTTACTACTACATTGAATTTGAGCTTAAACAGAATTAGGTGGTGCTTAGATTTTGAAGAGCAACCATAACCCAAATGGTCAAAGGAGGATTTCTTCAAACACTGTTCGATCTGGGCCTTATTATGGCATTAGCAATGAAGAAATTCGTGGACTTCAAAAATAAAAGAACATCTGAAATGTTGAGATTTGATACAAAAAAAAAACTGAACAGCTATACCACACCTTGTATTTTACTGAAACACGCCCTAAAATAGTGTAAATACGCCCTAAAATAATTGTTTTTATTCTATTTTTTAGCTAAAATTATATTATACTTGCGAAAAATTAAACACGATCTAAATATATTTCTTAATTTTTCAACATCATATTATTTTGAAATATAATTAGATAATAGTTAAAATATAGGGCGTGGTATAACAAACCCCAAAAAAAATGACAAGCAGACATGATGGCAGTGGACTTCAAAAATAAAAGAACATCTGAAATGTCGAAATTTGATACAAAAAAAATGACAAGTAGACAATATATGCAGCCAAAGGCCATCAGATCCAGATCCAAATCCAAAAATATCCAGTAACATTCTCAACCATTACGAGGCAAAATGATTAGAACTTGAATCTAACCCAAATACCTTTTGGAGCACAAAAACAAAGGTTGCCACGCAGCCACTCTTTTTATTTTCTATCCTTTTCTCAAGCTATTGATAACATTGACTTCTATCTAAAGTACTAAATCAAAAAATAGATTTGGCAATAAGCAAATAATACGCAGAGTCAGTAAACTATCTATTCCTATTTCAAAAGTAATAATACTCTATACCACACCAGAACCAAAGCTCGTGGTTCTAGATGCTTCACCAACCCTACTGATAAGTATCAACAGTAGGGTAGAGGATGCCCAGAGTACTACGCCCACCTCCGTTTGAATCTGCATTGTTAAAAAAAGGAGAATGGAGTTCACCAGAATGGGATGACTTGCGGGATCTGCTAGTCTTGGGAGACGCGCCATATGAATCCACAGACCCACTGCTGTTGGCGTAGAAAGATGAGGATGGTAGCCCGTGAATCTTTGGAAGACCAGTGGTGTCTGTATTCAAGTTGTAACCCCTTTCAACTGTTTCAGCTTCCAGAGGCAGTTCATCCAGTACCTTAGAGATGACAAGTCATACAGAGAACTTAGGAAACATGGGCAAAAAGTCACATCTTAGAAAATGCAATTTGTTAAGAAGAGGTTCTCACCCTGAAAGCTTGTTGAAGGACGCGCAGCTGTTCACGAGCACGTTTCCTCTTGAAGGATATCTCATCAGGTTCCTGCAACATCTCTTCAAACAGGTTGTCCCTAAAGCACAAAGATTCATCACGGATAGTTCAATTCAAAGTTGTTCGGCATTTTCATTCACAGCTACGTTGTAGGAAATAACAACATGATTTTTTACCCTACCTGTAAAGCTTCTTAATGAACATATTGTGGAGCTCCCTTTTGGTGTGATTTACCTGGATCATGGTTCAACCCATCAACATCATTATAATACAACATCACCATTCTCAGAAAGACAGTGAAAAAAGACATACAATAACCAGAGCAAGCTACAAGTTCAAAAGAAATCAAACTTACAGGCCACTAGTCCTACACCCTAAAATAAGTATTTTTGCATGAGGTTTTAAGTATTAGAAATAAAATATCTATATGTGAGATCGAGGGCATATACAAGCAAACTAATCTCAAGTCCATAACTAGTCCCCAATTATTAATAACTTCTCCTATAAGAGTGGCAAAATTTTGCTATTTAAATGGCCATTTTCAATATTATATTTATAAAATCCCTCCCCAATCCCCAAAAAAAGGAACACTTTCTGAAGCTCAAAAGTTGAAGATCCAAGAAATATAAACATACCAGAAAATGCATGATAGCTTTGGGCACAAGATCTTCAATGTGCTTTCTAACAATGTCATAATAAGACCTCAACAAAAGCTTTGTTATTGTAATTTCAGTAGACTCCTGCTCCGAGTGTACTTCAGATGGCCTCAGCACAGCTGGTGGCTGCAAGAGTTTTCCAGAAAGTTTAATAAATGTGCAAGACATTAGCAAATAACTTTTGCAACACCCTACACAACTAAGGCACTTACCTCTTTCAGTTGAATCATAGATCCGGCATGATGCTCCACGCTCTGGACTTGTTCACTAAACGGCTTACTTATGAAATTCTCTTTCACAGCAGCGAGATGATTATTGGAACCACCAAAAATAGAGGATATTCCCCAGGTTGAGGCCGAAGTAGTCCCTGCTGTAAAGCATAATGCACAGCTTAAGTGTTTCGGTTTTTTAAAAGAAATGCAAAAATTTCTCTGCTTCCGGACTAAAAGTATTTCGTGAATATAATATGAGAACATGGAAATAGCTAGCTGATGTATCTATTTACAAACTGACATAAGAAATAGGATAGCATTACCAGAACTTGCAGGTTTTTCAACATCAGCAGGAGGCCGAACACTCTGTTCCCAAACAGAGAAGAAAGAATCAGACGTGATCAAACAAAACTACTTCCAAAAAGAACATGACCCCAACGAGATGAGTCATGGCCAAGAAAACAACAGTATTCTACCTGCTCAACAAAACCATTTGCGGGTCTAGCAAGAATAGCTCGAGATTTTACGCTCCTTTCAGATGCTGGAACTTTCTCTAAGTCTATGCCATCCTGATTTGGTAATGGAAACAAAAAAAAAAAAAAAGTAAGACAGGAACCTTGCGATAGTGGTATGAAGAAGAAAAATGTAAGCAAAATTTACCTTCTGCCGAGGACCAGACGCAGCTCCCTTGGACTTTATTTGGTTATTTGCCAAATCCACAGCTTTGTTACCACCAATAAAATTTGGATGGGATGTATTTATGTAATCCATCTGCAGAATACAATAATTAAATTCAAAGTAAACCACCATTCTTCAAGAGTAAAACTTGCCAACAAATAATGTAGATGAATTGATTAAATGACCCCATGCATTTTTATTATTGCGGTTCTGAAGTCTGAACCCTCCCAGCCCCAATGAGAATTGGGGGATGGCCTGAGGGAATATCTTACCTCCATCTCAATAACATGGCCAATCATTGTTTCTGAGGGTTCAAGGCCTTCTCGCAAAAAATTCCCAATAACCTCATCCATACGCTTTCGCAAAATAGGAAACCTTTGCAATTCCTGGATTACACATCGATGGCTCATCTGCAAGAAGGACACCAGAGTTATTCTCCATACCTTTGCAATTCCTAGATCACACATTGGTGGCTCAAAACTTGCTGCAGTTTACATGAACACTCTCACCTTAATAAGCTCGTCGTATATAAATCTAGCACACTGAAGACTGGGGTCCAACAACCGAGCTATCTGCCTTCGAACTAGAACTTCAAAGGGCACCTAGAATAAAAAAGGTTAACCAGCATAAAAACAAAATTTATTGCTAAGTGATACCTGAAAATGACAAATAATTCAATAAGTGACCTACTTCTGGAACAAATAATCCAGATCTAGTGCCAGTTGCATTTTGGATTGCAGTACGGATGTCATCATCAGTTAGATCTTCGCAAGGATCAACTTCCTGAAAGATATTTCATTTCAATATTAAGCATAAAAAAGCAGGCTGATAAAAGTAATATCTGGCGGGGCAAGAAGTGAATATATATTGAAAAATATATGGTTACTTTCCAAAGAGGTTACACATCAAAGCAGTCTTGCAGTAAGTTTTAAGCTAGATATTTGTTCGGAAAGTACTGCAAACACTATTCCTGTTGCATGCCAATGGTCAAGAAATTTTGTCATAACTCATAAGTCATAACAGCTCCCAAGTTTCATGTATCTCACAGTGGACATAAATTTGTGTTTCAGATGGCTATGCATCTTCAATCCAAATCTCAAATAAGTGTCATGTGTTGATTAAGGATGAGGAGAAACCAACAGAAGAGCAACTTAAGCACAGAGATGTTGACTCCCAGAATTGTGAGTAAAAAGGAAGCATCAGAAAGTTGAAGTCATAAAATAGAATGCCGCAGAGGCTCAGCAAAACTGTACCTCCAAACTCTTAACAAATATGTTCTGGAAAATGTAATGAATCCTTGCACCTCCAGATAGCTCAGTTGTGGACATTTCTCCACTCTTCCCCTCGATCATTGAAGAATAAGCTGTTTAAGAAAAGCCAAATTATAACAAATGCTACAAATCAGCTTGCAACATCATTTATTAAACATATCCCCCAAACAAGATATCACATTCATGATATCTGTAATATTACCTTCAGAGTATTTTGAAAGAATATTAAGCAGCAGTGCTCCTTGCCCAGCCTATGAATGGATGGCAAGAAAAACAGTCATCAATATAATAGCTAGAGAGCATTACAAAGAATTAGAGTCGTCGAGCAATTAAAAAACAGCAAGTACCTTTGACTCTGTGACTTCTCCATAACTAGCATGCTCTTTTGCAACAGCAACCAAATTAGCATTAATGCGAGCTTTTAATCCAGGAAGAACTGCCTTGATGTGTTGCACTAAAAGCTGCAAACAAATGATAATGGGTCATTAAATCATATAACATGAGGCATTGATTTAGAGTGCCTTGTTCAATTTGTTGGCATTTCATTTTATAAACAAATGTCACTACTGTTTTACAAATTCTTCAAGCCAAAGCATGAATGACTACTCTCCAGACAAAGATTAGCAAACGATGCAAACATGTACAATTGTTTTAAAATACAAGCCCTTTACACAATGACTACCTGATTCAACTTTTTTGCCAACTGAGGTACGCCACAGCGATCAGCAAGGTCACTATATACCTAGAGTAGATGAAACAATAATATTAAATTAATCACAATGAGGAAGATAAAAAGGTACAAAAATCAAAATTTCATACTGGGCGACTGCGAAAGAATTTTTCCTCAGCTATGAGTGCATCCTTTATACTTCGGTTCAATGTTATGTCCTGTATGATAATGAATCCAGAGTCCAAAAAAAAAAGTATCAGTGCAAATTTGAAATCAACCTACACTATTCCATAACTCTCGTCACTAAAAGGATTATAGTAACCTATCCAACAACCCACACTAGAGGGCCACAAAACTAGTCACCAAAAATATCATAGTATGTCGGAAAGATAAACTAGCACCTCTAATCCAAAGATATTACAAATATTTAAGTCAATATTTACATCCAGAGATAATCATTAAGCTAACTAAAGGTACAGTCATTAACGATTCCCCCTACCCACTTCAAAATTGGTAGAAGAGAGCAAACAATTTAGTGTGTGGGGTATCCAGGACTTCATAGGTTGGTGACTGGTCTATACAAGGCAGAATAAGAGATGTAGTAATAAGAGACCTTCAGCTATGCAACTTTACAAGACAATAAGACTATAAACGAATTTTAATGCAAGCTGAAGCATTGGTGACCTATACATCACAATGGACTAAGTCCAATATGGTGTTTTAATTGCTTTGAGAATCAGAAGGCCTCAGCTTCACTCATTAATAACTTCAGCCTCAGCGTCACTCATTAATAACATTAGGATCTACTATACAATTACAATCAAGCCTCGAAAATGTTATCTCCATTCAATTAACTAAATACATTCAAGAAAAACACACTGAAGAGTTGATTAGGAGAATAAATGCACATCAGGGTAAAAAACAAAAACTACAAGGTGAACTATGCGCAAAAGCTTTCTCCACATATTAAACTAGTTACTACAGAAATGGCAAAATTTACCTCCTGACTGCGATTCACAACACCCACATATCCAAGCTTGAGTGGAACCTTTTTTCCAAGCAATGCATCGCGAGCATCAGTCCCCCTATCCATAATATCCAGCTTAGTTATGACACCAATAGTCCTTGTACCTGCCAGCAGAAAGTAAAGCTCATTACTCTCACATACTCCAACAGTATTGAAAGCCTAATAAAGAAAACTAAATGGTACTGCCTTAAAGCCTACCATCAGGATCTGCAGCTCCGGCAATCTGTAGGGCATCCGAGTTTGACAAATCAGAATTGGCAGGTGTTACGGCCAGTATTAAGCAGGTGGAGACTCTGATATACGACATAATCATTGTCCTGATGCGGCCTTCAATATCAGTTGGCTGATCCCCAACGGGGACCTTGGTAATCCCAGGCAAATCCACCAGAGTGATATCTAGAACATTTGGTGAGTATATCTTCAGCCTAATCTGCTTGTCCGAAACTCCTTTATTCGATCCTACCTCCCTATTTGTCTCAGCCTAAAACAATTTTCATATATTAGCTTCTCCATATGATTTGGATACTGAAATGAGAACATAATTTATAAAGTAAAGCTACCTCAATCTCCTGCCTAATTTCGTTGAAATTGAAGAACCTTTTCCCCGGAACATGCAGAAATTCTCCCCATTCCTCATCCTTGCCATCGGCCTTTCTCTTTGTCTGCAAGAGCTGGAGCACGAGCGGGCGGCGAGTACAGATGTCGGAACCCCTAGGGAGGAAGTCACGGCCGACGAGCGCCTCCAACACGCTGGATTTACCACTGCTCTGACTGCCGACAACCGCCACTTGTGGCAGCTCGATGGTTGACTGACTGGAGAGCTGCGCGAATATATCCTGCAGCCTGTTGACGATCGGAATCACCGAACTCCCCAACGGCGACAATCCGCCGGAAGGATTTGCTTGAGGAGGAGGAGGAGCAGCAGAAGACTCGCTAACTGGTTCCTCCGCCATTGATCAATCGACTGGATGTTGCGGTGGCTGAAAAACCCAGGCTAACAGCAAATCAACTCCGTCGACGGCGAAAGCAACTCACCGGGGAACTGAAATCGACGGTGAAACCCTAACCCCAAACTGAAGATATTTAAAAAAAATAAAAGTGAAAAAGGATTGGCGGTAGGAGTAAATGAAAATTGAGATTTATAAATGAAAATTTGAGGCTTTGTGATTTGCTCTGGATTTGTTGTGGAGTGAAGAGAAAGAAAGGGGCAAATGGGATTTTAGTTTTAATTTACCTTCTTTTGATTTATTTATATTCCTCCGTTTTAAAATCTTTTTCTTGTTCTACTGGGTGAAGAAAGCAGGAAGTAGGGTTCTACTACAATACGACGTATCAAGAATCCTTGAGGAAGCATCGTGCGGGGCATTTTGGGTAGACAACAAAACTTTCAAGACTGTTTTGAATTGGTTTTGGTGCCTCTTTTTCTTTTTTCTTTTTTCTCTTCATCATATTGGGATTGGAAATTTGGAATGCCCCATAATTGTGATTTTGGGAGCATTGAGGAATATTTTAATCTTTAAAGGATGCTTTTTTGGTACATGTTTTAATTTTTATTTATTTGATTGGATTATTGTGAAATTGCCACATGACAAAATGAATTTGGAATTCAAATGTGCTCTCAATAAATAATAATTACATATATAATTTGGGAGTTGCCCGTTTTTGCAGTTTTTTCTGAAAAATTTAATCCAAGAAAATCCAACCCATATTCTTGTCCTCAACTGGAATCAAGCTTAGGACATCTGATAGTTTAGTAATTAGCGACAGGGTATAGTATGAAGAGAAGGTCTCTTGTACGACAAATGTGATCTTCTAAATTTCAATATTGATGTTTTACATAATAAACATGCATCATTCAGTGTATTATTGTTGATTTTCTCACTCTCATTTATGATGTTCTCACTTTTCATTGTAATATTTACATTTATTAAGTCAAATCAATTGAAATCAGTCTAATTGAGATTTTTTATTATTATGAAACATGTACATAATTGAATGAAGAGTGTGTGAAGATTCACAAAATTAATAGTTTATAAAAGAATGAAGTAATCAATATATGAAAAATCATATGCTAGTATATATATACGGAAAACGTAACAAGAACAAATGGATGAATAGCAGTTTTTTGAGGTGTAAAGCGTGTGATACCAGAAGTATTACATGTAAAGAGCGTGCACATTAATCTAATTATTTTCTTCATCAAGAAATTTATTTTCTTATCCAACAAGTAATTACAAATACGAAAAACACATGATTAACTTAACCGGATTGTCCCCTTGGCCAAGCAAACACCAGAAAAGACGAACCGAATCAATCTTGTTTCTGAAATTCGGTTCATTAGTTAATCCCCCAGTTGCTTAATATCCAAATTAATATTCATTCATAAAAAAAACGAAATTATTATATTATGTAAAAATTGAATGATTAGTTAATTAATAACCAAAAATTCTATACAAAGATTATCCAATTCTCTATAAAAAATAAAATAAAAAATAATTTTGAAACAATCAGAGTTTATAGGAGTGGAACTACTTTAAAGGCGGTGGGAACCGATAAACATGAGTCACCTATGGAGTGATCCGGGAGCTATAAATTCCAGTCCTAACACCAAACTCGTCCCATCTCGCCTAAAGAAATCTAGGGTTCCACCGCATCCTGATCACACACACAGTAACCATGCCTCGCCGCAGCTCAGGTGGTGCATTTGTATATATATATATATATGTTTGTAATTATGCGTTGGTAAATATGTATATGAGATCGATTTGCTTCTGAACTTTTTGTATCTTTTATATTGTGTGGTTATCTGGAGGCCTATCGACTATCGTTATGCTCTATTTGTCTAAAGCTGCAATATTTTTATGTTCATCAAGGTGCCACAGTTTATATGTGCTCAAGCCGCTCCTCGTCAAGCTCCCGCGGCCAGAACTGCACCGGCCGCTCCTCGTCAAGCTCCCGCGGCCAGAACTGCACCGGCCGCTCCTCCTCAAGCTCCCGCGGCCAGAAGTGCACCGCCCGCTCCTCGTCAAGCTCCCGCGGCCAGAACTGCACCGCCCGCTCCTCGTCAAGCTCCCGCGGCCAGAACTGCACCGGCCGCTCCTCCTCAAGCTCCCGCGGCCAGAACTGCACCGGCCGCTCCTCGTCAAGTTCCTGCGGCCAGTACTGCTGCACCGGGTAAATTACACAGATATATATATCTACTATATATAAAAGCGTGAATAATTTTGCCCCGGCCTGTCTGCGCCCTGGTACCCGGTCAACCAATTCATTCTTTTTTGTCGGCGCCCGCCTTCTCCTCCTCCCAGGCTTCACCAAAATTTCACTGATTCTTCCGGTAACCCTCCCCAAAACCAGTGCCTTCCCCATTTTGCCCCTGCCTCTCCACCACCCCACGTGTCCTTTCACCTAGGTGACACCTCCTCGTTCATCAATATTCCTGGTCACCGAAAGGCATCTGCCTGATTCATTAACGATTTGCATTCAGTACAGGACACGCAGTTACCGGCTATATCTCTAAGGTAAGCCCTTTTCTGGATTTTTGTTTTGCATTTTCTTGGCTACCTTCCTTTGTTGCTTCATATCGTAAGGTCTTTTATGCTTCTTCAAATATTTACTTTTTATCACCCACAACATGTTCGATTTATTTTCTCAGTATATGTGTGAGTGTTATTTTATTTCCTGTGATTTATCATGTCTTGATTTTATTTGATTTCGGTTTTGTAGTCCGGCTGTGACTCTTTAAATCGGTATGATGGTAGATGGTCTTTTTCGCTGAAGTTGGTATGATGGTAGATGGCCTTTTGCAGATTGGTTCATTTAAGATTGCTGTCTTCCAACTCCTGCGACATTTATTTATATATATGTTTTTTAGTTTTTGGTTGAATGGTTGTGTACTGTGATGTTTTGTTGCTTTTTGACGTGTGTATGTTTGTCTCTTTGGTGTAAAGAATTGCATTTTAGGGCATAATCTTATCTGGACAAGAATGTGAGCAGAATTTAAGAACCCTTTTAGGAGCTTTTGGAATAAAGATATGATTTCTTGACATTTTCTGTTTGAATGTCTGCGTATGCAAAGTGATGATATTAGTAGAAATTGAATCCCTTGGAATAAAAGTTGCAATTGCAACCATGATTCTTGCATTATTTGCCTAAAGTCACCTTTTCTGTTATCTATGTGAAGAATTTAGTTTTAGTGCTGTTTGAATCATGATTGATTTTAACATTCTAACACAGCATTTTATCGTTCAGACCTAGCTTTAAAAGAGCTCATTTAATCCGACACAAGTTTACCACATATAGGAGTATGAATTAGGCATGACACTTTTGCATTTTTGATGAAAATTTGTCCTGCTGGCTAATTTCTCCTCTGCCAACATAACCACCTACTGTAAAATAGTTTGGATTTATACTTCCATAAAGGCTGGCATGTGATTTTCTATGTATATTATGCAAGATTATCGATAGGTTCAGCTTGAATTGATGTGTTTTTTAAAAAAGGGGAAACTCTTGCACCTTTGCTTCAATTCAGTGCAATACTCAGTGTAGACTTTCTCATGTTCTTATCATCTGTGAACTTGTAGAGCTAACCAAGTGAAACTCATTGTATTACTTATAGCTATTGCAAAGTCATTTGGTGCTTGTTGTTTCATTTTTATTTCCTACTGTCATTTACGCTGCTTCTTAAACAATTGAAGTGTATTGATTAATTTCATACACATGATCAAAACCTTTCTTGCTTCTTGTCTTTATTTCTGTTTTTTTGTGCTGAATTTTGTTAACCTCTATTGTTCAATGAAGATTCTGAATCGGTCACAGGAGTGGGTACTCGTGGTTGCTAATTCCTCGCAATTAGCTCAACATCAAATCTTCAAAGCTTGAGTGGTAATGAAATATTATTGGCCTACTTGTATTAATTACAGGGGAAATCAGTTTCCTCATGAGTGCTCTTGCTTCTTCCTTTTTCTTCAAAAAACAATTCTTTGAGTTTACCTAACACCAAATCCTGTTAGCCTATAAAAGTATAGTGACTTATAATGAAGTCTGGAATTTTGCTGTTTGCAATTTTGCCTGCTCGTGTTGATGTAAAATAGTAGTTGTAATTATTTCAGTTGGATGACATGTTTTGCATGGAATTGATTAATTCAAACATGAAGGGAGAGTTTTGATTTCTAGAAAATGTCAAAGTCTGCAGCATCTCCTGAAGTAATAAATCACAAGGCTCCAGCTTCCTCTCAAACAAACAGGTCAGTGTTGTATTTTGCATGTGAATAACTCGTTATCCTTACCTTTTGTGAGCAGGGAATCAAATGGAGCTGAAAGAACAATGTTGTTAGATTCATTGAGCAATTACATCGAAACAAGTCATCACCACATGAGAAGGGGCTTGTTACGACCCATTTGTTGGGCATTTGCAAATCAAGAAAGGAAGCCCAACTTCTTATTGAATCGCATAGCCAAGCAATGCCCATGTTCATAATCATCCTCCGAAATGGTACTAATTTGGCAAAGGTTAATGTAGCAGCTACTTGTTATGTCTAGAGATGAAGAATTGAGAGTGAAGGTGTTACTTGGGGTCTCTTTTCAAGTCGGAATCAATTGAGGCAAGGAAGGCAGCTGCAGAGGCCATATTTTCTATTTCTTCTGCATGGTCATGTTGAAATGAAATTTTTTGTCACACAAGGAGTAGTGCCCCGGCTATGGGAAATGCTAGACCCCGTGAAATACTGAAATAATGATGAAGGAGTTAGGTTCTGCTATTAAATTGAGTTTATTATATTCTATTATTTAGCAAATTGCTTTCTTCTTCTTCGATACGGGCTAAAACCGCACGAAGTGCGGCACCCCAACCTATATATATATATATTTCTGGTGCATTATTTGTGCTTTATATTGCCTTGTGTAGCTGTGTAATGGAAGTTGGTTTGCCATGTGATGCAGTTAACCGTTCTTCCCAGCCTTCTAGGGACAATAGGGAAAGCAAGGGCCCGTCCTTTTTTGGGACGATGGCGAAAGCAGGTATCTTGTTTGGTGTTCAAAAAGTTTTTGTTAAACTTTTGTTTCGAAAATAATTAAGCTTAAACTTTTTGTTTTGTGTTCTATAAGTTTATCAAAACTCTAGTTGATTCATCTATTTCACATGTCCGAATATGTTTCTCCATTGTTCATTTATATAACAGTCTAGTTTATCAAAAAACAATTTTATGATATCCAAATTAATTTAATAATTCTGATTTTAGGTTCAGATACATTAGTTTTGAGTTTAGAGACTCTAGATAACAAGGCTTAATAATACTTAAAAATATACTCTAAAAATTAGATTTGCATAACTTGTTCGGATGAAAAAAAAAACAAAGCTTTTATTTGAGTTGTATAACCACTAGTGCAGAAAAAGGGCATTCACGGCGGTTTTTTTGTTGATTTACGGCGGTTTTTAACCGCCGCTGCGTCGTGGCTGGTCATCGACCAAACTACGGCGGTTTCGCCGTGGCTGATTTTTTGCTTCCGACATCGGAACCTGTACAAGCTAGGGGGTTCCGACGTCGGAAACTGTCTAGGCTATAGGGTTTCCGATATCGGAACCTCCCTAGGGAGTAGTAAAAAAAATTGCCGGCCAAACTGGCCGGCGAAATTAATTACACTCAACGCCCAAACTCAAACTGGAACTTTTTTATAAACAAAGAGCCCTTGAAATATTCAAGCATTCATGATAGTTGCATTCTTGAATCAAACTCGGCTAACAAACACACCTTGTCTTCAAGCATTTGCTGCAAGACGCGAACGACCTGTTCAGCTGAATGCCCAACAAAATGAATCGGATGATCCTTATCCAATTTAGGGTAGTGACCTGAAATAAAAGTACGCATCGACACATCATCAGGACACCATTAAACACCCTTACCTAATCAAAACCTTAAACTGAACAAACAGAGACAAACTGATCAGAGTATTCTTGATATCACTTCACTTGTTAACAGTTAGCACATTCATATGATTCGTTCACAATCCAACCTAGCTAATCAAACAAATAAGTACAAAAATCAATAGTATATATATCTACATTATCCCAAACACAAACAAACAAATTCAACAACCGTAGTATATAAATTATATAGAACCATATCTATATTCTCATTCACAGTGTTTTGAGTACAACATGTCAAAAATAAAGGTGCTAATAGCAGCCACACACACAATACACTTTTTATGTCTCAAACATTCCAGCCATGCATCCTTCCAATTATCTCTAATAAAAGGTGCCAATAACACACACACACACTTTTTCATATGCCTTAAGCATTCCATGCATCCTTCCAACTTTGACTAATAAGGTTATACGTTTCCAAATCCCGACAGTTAAAATGTGGCTATACAATTATAAGGTTGCAAATTTTTCCACATCAATATAACAACAATTTTTGTGCACTCAAGCAAGTTGTTTCTCTGATTCGATTTCACTCAACCCCAACTCTCATAGCCATGGCCTCTCATTATTATACTTAATGGTCACATAAATATAGTAGTGCAAATTTCATGTAAATTGTACATATACAAACACATTATTTTCAGAAAACCATTCCAGCTAGTGCATTCATCACTAGTTACAACCTTAGCACAAAGTACCTAATACTAAAAAGATATCAATTTGGCATCCAAGCTACATTTTCTAAGTGGAAGTAGCTCATGAAAAGAGCAGCAAAAACCGAACACAATATGCTAAACGAGAAGGCTGAAATCATACCAGTTAGCAGCCATTTCACTAGTCTGCACTTGATTATACAAAGTCTAGTAGAAAATCCTCAAGGGATCCCTATTCAAGCCATTGAAAATATGAGAGACTTCAGCTATAATGGAGCAATGTTATAACACATTAGCAGTACAAAAAGATCATAGAGATTGAGTTAACCTCAGGTCTACCCGGCGAGTCCAACACAATATTAGTATGTTCAGTATATAGCCGAATGCCGGGACAGCTGCATCAGGGTGTATAACAACTGAGTTCGAATGCCAACTTGTCAAACAAATTGATGGCAGAAACAGAGAAGGTATGATTTCAGATTACCTCAAATGAAGGTGATTAATGGCTCAAACAAATTAACACATACATCGGGTTCCGACGACTGGGTTTCGGCAACGGTGAACCCACCCCGACTAAACCGTCATCCCTCTTCCTGGCTACCTGAAACCGCGGCTGCCATCACCATCAAATAAGATGGCTGCTCGGAGGTTCTTCTGGAGAAGGGCGTTTGGGGCGGCGATGATTGTGGTGAATTTGGCCTTCGCGGTGGCGAACTGGGAGCTGAGCTTCGGTAGATCTGTAGAAAAAGTTGGATAAGGGTTGGGATTATTAAACAAGGAAATATTTTATGGATGGGATTGAGATGGTAAAAGATATCAACGGCTCAGATCAAACAAGAATAAATAATTTTAAATTTAATATTTTCATTGGTTTCGGGGTATAAAATACTAGCCGCTATACTAGTTTGCTTCCGAGTTCGTAATAATAACGGGCTGAGCTCCCGACATCTTAACCGATGTCGGTTGAAGTTTCGGTAAATGTTACGAAATCGAAATTCATATATTTACGGCGGTTTTACAAAGTTAATACTTGTTCAAACGCCTTCCTAGTGACTTTCCGACGTCGGAACCACCTAGCCTACCCACTTCCGACGTCGGAACCTCATAACCACGGCGGTTTTTCAAAACCGCCGTTAAACGTGCGCCGTGAATGCACCTGTTTGCACTAGTGAACATGCATGTTATATATTGTATATTTATGGTCATGAGTCATGACTTAGTGCTTCTTTGATTCATTTTCAGGCATAGCTTATTATTTTATTCGTGGCTTGGCAAATGCGAAGAACCCTCCCGTTGTCGATGAAAGTGCCACAAATGCAACGAGAGTCTCTAAAGTCTGCGCCAGACCCGTTGCCGATGAAAGTGCCACAAATGCGACGACAGTCTCTAAAGGCTGCGCCAAACCAGCAAGGCTATACCAAGATTGCGTGAATGGCAGTAGCGACGATATCGGCAAGTGCCAGCGCTACATGGATATGCTGGCTGCCGCCAAATCGCCTCTGGCAAGATTCCGGCAACTGAGACACCTGAATAGCAAAATGAGTTACTAATTAAGCAGTGCAAGTTTCTTCTTTTTCAATTCTTTTGGAGTTTATTTTGATTTTGATACGACATTTGCGTTAATTATTCGGTCCTTATATTTTTATTCCCTCAAGTAATATTAGCATCTAATCACATATCAATCAGTGCTTATCTAAGTGTGTTATTTTGGTATCTTTAAAAAAAAAAAGTGTTTTATTTTGGTGATGATTTGATTTTTTGGTTTAGAGTTTGGGAATACTTAATCACGTATTTTGAATTCGATAGAATTCATACCGAGCTAATATGCCTTTAAAAATGGTAAAAAATGTTTTTAGAAAACAGGATATTCAAGTGGACAATATGGCCTTGTTTACTAGAGCTTATTTCTTGATGGTACTGAACTGAACTGAGCTGAACTGAATTGAACTGAACTGAACTGAAGTAAAATTGATGTATTGAAAAATGGAATCAGCATGATTGAATTAACCTGAATTTCATCAAATTACATTTCACTGAACTGAATTGAACTGAACTGAACTAAACTGATCTACAGATAACCTCTGGTAAACAGAGCCTATATCTTATCTTTTCCACACATATGTTTGAGGAATTAGCAGAAATATTTTTTAAGAAAAAATAAGGAAAAAACTTCTGACTTATCGTTTTACACGTACCAAACGCATCGTTCACCAAACGGACAGATCGATCCCGTTGACCGAGTAAAAAGGTTTAATTGCAGACCTCTACATGCAAAGAGCGCGAAATATGAGGAGCTATATATAAATAGAAAAGGTCGTAACAAGTCCCCGATGTCTACCATAATTACAAATTGACCAGTTTCTTGAACGATACGAAAGTCGAAACCAGCCTTGTATTTTAAAATTTATCCAAAAATCAAAGTTCTGGGGTGGAATTACAAAACTCAAAACTTATGACGGTCCAAAATGATAAAACAGAATTTTTGAGGGACTAGAATATTCGCTGGGAGCTATAAAATCTGGTATTCACATATCCACGTCTCAAAAACTCTCTGAAACTCTCTAGGACTGCCGAGCCGGTCTTTTCGTCTGAAGAAAGTTAGGGTTTCGTCGCCTCCGCAACACACACGCAGCAACCATGGCTCGCCGCTCAGGTGGTGGTGAGTATCTCCGATCTATTCCCGATCTGTTCATTCACACGTTCATACATATTAATTAGGTTAAATAGATGAGATTGTCCGTCTTTGGTTGAATTTGTATTGAAAATGTATGCGAAACCTTTTAAAGCCCGTTGAATGGTGGATTATTGACGTGATTTGAACATGTATGTTTTGATTATTGATTTCTCGAATGGGGAAAGTTTGGGGCTTTCTCGTGAACATTGTTAGGGTATAATTTAATACTGTTTAGGCCTATTGTTATGTTCTATTTGTCTGATGCTGCAATATTCTTAATGTTCGTCAAGGTTTCTGGTGCCACAGTTTTTATGTGATGTGTGGCATATTGAGTGTTGTATCCTGATGCTGCTTACTTGTTGAGATGCAATTAATTGTGTTTTTAAATGTATTATTGTGTAGATTTGGTTAATTAGTATGACATTGATTTTGATTGAACTATTGTTTTCCAGGAGGAAGATCTGCTCGCCCTGCCCCTCGCCGGGCACCTGCTCCTGCACCAGGTATGGCTTGGATTTTTCCTATTGTTTGGTGGCTGCCTTAGATTAAGATAGTATTTGAGTAAAATGTTGGCTTTTGCAAATGAAATAGAGCTCTGTATAGTATTATATTTTGTCTAATTAATTGGAGTGTTGCCATTTGATGCAGTTAACCGTGCTCCCCCTCCGGCACCTGCTCAAGCTAGCAGTGGTGGTGGCTTGCTTAGCGGCATTGGTTCTACCATAGCTCAAGGTACAGCTCTCATTCTATTAATAGCACTTTTTGATAATCAGCTAGTTCAACAGTATAATTTCTAATTGATTGATACCTCTGCTTCAATTTCAGGCATGGCTTTTGGTGGTGGTAGTGCCATGGCTCACAGAGCTGTTGATTCTGTCATGGGCCCACGTACCATTCATCATGAAACCGTTGCCTCTGATGCAGTTTCAAGTTCTGCTCCAGCATCAGCTGCCAATGCCATGGGCCTCTCTGATTCTTGCAGCATGCATTCCAAGGCATTCCAAGATGTAAGTCAACATCTTTACTCACATATTTTAACTCTTTTTTTTTAATTTTTAAGATATTGTTTGTTTAGATTGATGGTATTAGTTATCGGTGGTGTATGTCCAATTTGGTTTTCTGAGTTCAGTAGAGAGTGTAGGTTTAGGTATTTCTGCCCTAGTATATGCGTCTGTCGTTGAAGATTACAACACTGTCAGCTTACAACATCGGGCTCTGTATATTTTTCTAGATGTTATACAAGCAGAATTAACTTACGTTGTATTGTTTGGTCTAACACCGTTCGTTTTCTCTTGGCAGTGTCTGAATACCTCTGGCAGTGACATTGGCAAGTGCCAGTTCTACATGGACATGCTCTCTGAGTGCCGCAAGAACTCTGGTTCCACCATCAATGCTTAAGCAGCTCCACCCTCTCTATTTCAGCAATTAATTGGATTTAGATATTCATGGGATTCTTATGATGATGATGAACATATATATTAGTAATGCTACCTGCCTGCTTTGTTGTAAGCATTTGGCATGGATTTATGCAATTCGGCACAAATAATTTGTGAACAACTATGTTATCTAGAGCTATTTATGAACATCTCTTGTCTCTTTGTTTTTCACTCTCTATTTTTATTTATTTTTAAGTTCACTTGATTCGTTTCTCTTTCATGGATTTTCTTAAGACATCTTTGATTTGAGATCATAACCTGAACATCTTATTAAACACGAACTTGAGATCGTTTTAAATTTTGTCCATTAAAAGTTCATGGCTATTCTATTGGCAATCTTAGCTTGAGATTATAACTTTAGAGAAGGTATCTTGTGACTATTGAGACTAGGGACAAACACTCAGTCTTGTCATACTCGGCCTATTTCATATGAACTATGATATTAAGTGTATTATTTTTGAAATCCTCACTTTTAAAGATTGGTTTTCTTGTGAGACCAATTTAAACAATTGAGAATTTGTCATAACCTTAACATTTTATTATATCATAAACTTGAGATTTTTTTTATATTTGTCCATTAAGGCCCTGTTTGCCAGATTATCTGTAGATTAGTAAAGTGAAGTGAAAATACAATTTGATGAAATTAAGGTTAATTCAGTCATGCTGATTCCATTTTTCAATACATTAATTTTCATTTCAGTTCAATTCAGTTCAGTATAACAAGAAATAAACTCTACCAGGGCCTAAGAGTTCATATATTTTCCTTAGCTTGAGATTATAACCTTAACATCTTATTAACACAAACTTGAGATCATTTTGAAATTTGTCCATTAAAAGTTCGTGGATTTTCTTATGGCGTGCTTAGCTTGAGGTTATAGCCTTAACATTTCATTAACACAAACTTGATATCATTTTGAAACTTGCCCATCAAAAGCAGTTTGAAAACTGTCAGTGGTTTTCGGTTAACCTTAACATCTCATTAACAGTACAAACTGAAACTTGAGATCACTTAATAAAATTGTCCATTCAGTCATATTCTTATTTCATATGGCTCTTTATCTCTCTCTTAGGTTGAGACAAGAAAGTCGTATCCCCGCTAAATGAAACTAACACGATGTTCATTCAAGAATTCCACCACAATGTTTAAATTAATTTAAATTGATAAAAATGACATCTAATGATGTTTGATTAGATAGCAGTTTGAAAACTGTCACTGGCTAGCCCCTCAATTCCCCTCATCCCATATCCGCAAATGGATGATATTTACAGCTTTCTGAAATTCTGCTAAAACTATCTTCCCTTGAGAAAGTTGATGCAGAACTTCTTCCAAGCCTCCCTATCAGGTTCTTGAGTCTCCACAGCAGATCTTGCCTCATTCGCGAAATCCTCCTGTAAAAGACGACAGCCAAAACCTTACATTAATATCCCATTTCTTCTTGTCTGAATGAGACTTCCTAGGAAAGAAGATTAATTATGAACTTACCTCGATCATATTGTGTAAAACAAGCTTGTTGATCAAGTTCAGAAGAATGTCCTTAGTGTACTCGGGGTGGCCTTGAATCCCCATGATGTGATCACCGTACTTGAACACCTCCACTCCTGTTCTGTAAGACCATGCCAGCACCTCGGCTTTGGGGGGAACCTCGTAAACCTGGACAAGCACAAGTTAGATCATATGTTGTAGCATTCTTGTCTTAACCTTTTACCTAAGACAGTGATCAAGACATACCTCATCGCGATGGCACTCGATGATGGATAGAGACGAGGGCATATTGAGGGTGGTGAAGAGCTTCGAAGATGATAGCTGGATCGTTGTGAGGCCAATGTCCCAACCAGCGGTTGCTCGGGCTACTTTTCCTCCCAATGCTCGTGCCAGAATCTGCTAATTCAGACAACATCATAGTGAGATACTATAATTTCACTTTGCTCAAATTGTGGACAAATGTAAAAAAAAGTAAGCAAACCATAAAGACCATTTTCGAACATGGAATTCATACTATCCATTCGTTTGAAAACCACAGCCAAACTAGCAATCCTTTCACCACATTAATGGTGTGATTTTGATTACCAAATGAGGGGCCCACATTCTTACAAATTATTGAAGATGTTGATGCAAATTAAAATCTGAAGTGCTTTACTTTATTCGATAGAAAAAGACTACATTTTAAGACACCTTGACAACATTGTCTTAGTGGAAATGAATGGCATTGTGTCTAATCCACGGCTCTAATAATTCAGGTGCACCAAAATTGGCTAGCTAGTGAAAAACAACATGATATTTACCCAAATACAAATGATCCCCACCTTTGTGAAACTACCTAAAGTTGAGCCAAATGACAAATACATCAATGTAAGAAGATAGAGCAACGTGATTATGTGGTCCACGTAGTTATACATATATACAAACCCCGTATTATTGGACCATCAAAAATTAAAAATTGTTGTTTCTTTGTAAACTATTTGTTGGTCTAATTTCTCTAATTATTAAAAATATGTATAAATAAGAATAGTATCCAGTCTTGGCAGCCCCTTATTAACTAGCCCACGAGGATAAGGGCACTACAGTTTATTTTATTATTTTATTTTTGAAAATAGGGCGTTACAACTAATAAAACAAAATAACAAATGTTGCTTTTTTTTTAAAAAAAAAATGTTGCTTGAGATGTACTTAAATATGAGTGACTCACTGACAACAATAGTTTGGCTGCTGTCCTAACTAGATCATTTCATGCCTAACATTTTCACGGATTTATTCCATATATATGCCTAAAAGTTAAGGGACCAATTTCACCTTTATTTCTCGAATCAACTTTTTTATTTTCTCATTTATATCACGTTCACGTCAGATAGTCGAGTCAGATATAAATAAATTAAAAATCCCACATTAAAAAAAATGTTGTAGATTATATTAATATACTCGCACCATACGTTTCAATACGAGTAAATTGACATTAGATTAGACCACTTTAATTATTAAAAAACTAACCAAATTGACAATATTTTTTTAACAAAAAAAAGTTTTTGTAAAGCTGTATTTGCCGCGTGACAGTGCCGATGACAACATAAAACAAACAAATTCAACCGCATACGAACGATAGACCGAGTCCGGGATTTCCGTATGCAAAATTAAAATACAAACTAATTTTTTTAAATAAAAATATTCGTACTAATCTCATTTTAATAATCTAATCAACTTCACGAAAACGCTCGAAACAATGCCATTCTTCCTCAACAAACTGAATAAAGACAGAAGACGACAAAGTTCTAACGTGGGAGCGAACGACGTAGTTTTGCGTACCTGGTGTCCGAAGCAGATGCCGAGTACGGTCTTCTTCATGGATTCGAGCTTTTTGAGGAAGGCGACGAGGTTGCAGATCCAGGCGTCATTGCCGTGGGCATCGTTGCAGCTTCCGGTGATGACGAAGCCGTCGAGGTCGGAGATCTCGTCGTCGTCCGGGAACTCGCCGTGGGTGACGCGGTACTTGTCCCAGGTTTCGCCCTCCTCGCCCAGCATTCTCACGAACACTCCGAAGTAGCCGCCGTAGAGCTTCTTAACGTAGTCGGAATCCTCCGCGCACTGGAGCACTGCGAATCTCTTCCCGCCGCCCATTTTCTCTCTCTAGAATTTCAGAGGGATTTTTTAGAGAGAGAAAGACTGAAATGGACGGAGAATGAGAGTGTGTGTGTTGGAAGGGGACGCAGGGGCCGGGTTTATAAACTAATGGAGGTCCTAAGGAAATTACGGTTTTGTCCTTTTATGTTTTGATATAACTTTTATTTTTGCCAAAATATAATACAATATATATTCAGGGAACATTAATTTATTTGGTTGGCAATTTGGGCGTTTAATTTGAGCTCGGACTATGTTTAATAAAACACAACATAGTCTTAATAATCTTAAACAGCTATTTACCTGCGTGAAACAAACACTAACAATGTATAAAATATTTCAGCAACTTTACCCATAAATATGTTTAAATATTTAATAACTTAAATAATTTAAACATATTTAGTAAATACAAAAATCATATAAGTACAATGCATATGCATGGGAAGATAATATATGGATAAAAAATGTTACTAAATATTTGATAATATACGGAAGAGTGCCTACATATATATGGATAAAGGAAAGTGTGACAATTAATAAAATTGTCCACACCCATTTTTTATGACCATATTTAGGTGGTAGTTACCGTGGGCGGTGTTTGCATGAAAATGTTTGGAAGGGTTTTGAAACTTCTCGAGGTTACGAAAATAGCCACATGTTTTACGTTCAAAATTGATTAATTGTGAGAATTCTTTCAAAAAAACTTTTCATTGCAATAAATGTTTTAGAAAATAATGCTCAATTCCAAATGAATATGAAAATGCAAGCATTATAACATGAGAAGGTACATATCATTCTCTATGGATGTTGTTTCAGTGTATTATTGCTGGTATTCTCACTTTTATGTATGATATTGTCACTTTTGATGGATATTTTTCAGTGTATTAACCATGATTATTCAATAAGATCAATTGAAACATTGAAAATTTGCATTATAATATAGGCATATAAATAAAAGAGTTGTGAGGATTTACACTTATATATATTTAATTATAATCGGTAAAATTTATGTTTAAATTATTTAAAATTCTTACGTTAGTGTTGATTAGGTGTGTTAAAGACATTGACTGAAAGTGTGTAAGGAATAAAATGTGCTAAAAAAAACATGAAAAGAAATCAGATTAACTTTTATTTTTTCCAGTTACACTACAGTCTTCCAATGAATGGGGGAAAATATTGTTCGAGATTCAATGTATCTAGACGCAGTTTCAGACATGGTTCTAAATTGTGGGTAATGTTCTTGGTGGTCTTTTGAACATTTTTGTCTCATTTAAGTGGCTACTAAAAGTCAATCATATAATCAATTTAACAATAAAAATGCCAGAAAAATAAGAAAAAATGGACCATTTTCTGACTTCAAGATCTTACGGCGAATCGCTCTCAATAAATAGGGCACTCAGAATTTGGTCCATGCATGGGATAATCTACATTTTCAAATGGCCAAATTGATCCTATTGCAAAAAGAATGTGCACAAAATAGAGGAACCATCACAGAATAAGGAAAAGACGAGCGAAAATTTTAAAAGAAATAAAAATAATTCTCCACGAATATAAGAACTCCATTACATAGGAGGATATATAACAAGATAAGATTTAAGGGAATAAAGATGGATGAAAGATTCACGAACAAAACTTTCTCCTTGTTTTGGATGTGATAGCGTGTATTACAACAAAAACGTCACACACATTCATCATTTTGTGGGGTTTTTTACTTATTTAGTTTTAACATTTTCAGTTTATAAATAATAAACCATCAAAATCAGGTGTGTTTGTTAATAATATTATGTTAGATCACTTATCTCTATCCGTAATATCTGCAAGCTACAAGTACATAGAATTGCCTATTTTTAACATGTTTCAACTCTTACTTTATAAAATTACTTGGAATTAATAAATCTAAGAAGATTGGAGAGAAGTTTCAAAATGGACAAATTGGGAATAGTTGGTCCTTTCAAGGATAGCAAATTAGTTAATGGAGCCCATAATCTCAAATCCCAAATATAATATTTTTCAACAAGATTGAATCTCATCTTAAATTTCAATAACTCTGGCGGATTATATTCTAACAAGCCTTGATAGAAGGCGTTACAGAAGTTTCTCAAAGTCATGAAAATCGATATATATATATATATATACATAATATTTTAGGATAAAATATATAACACCCAATAACCATTAAAATAATTAAATATTCATATTTCATTATATATGTGAAGTTTTAGAATCAATAAATTGTTTTTTTCTTTGAGAATATTACTTTTAGACGTCCTTAACACGTGAATGATTCATATTTTAACTTATTAATCCTCAGAAATTTCGATACATCTCACTTGTGACAAAAATAAAATAAAATGAAGAGGTGTGTTTATTTTGCCCTCAATTACTATTTTACCCTTGTAGTTCTGGGCATGTGGGAGGGCCTAGGTCACAGGGACATAATGGTAAATGCAACGAATTAATTAGAGATTAGCGGTTTAAACAATCTTGAAAGATGAGGAGAACTGATAATTAGCTGCTGAGTCTACAAATGCGTGGAAGAAAGTGATCACGTGAGATCCTATCAATTTCGAAAGCTGGAGTCACGTGCAACCTTAGCCATTCAGCATAAGACACTTGTTCTGCCAAGTGCCAATCTGTCATCAGTCGGTCGGGCATATTCGTTATTTGTGGGAGTCATTCTCTTATGAACGAAAAGAAAGAAAATTGTTATACTTTACATGTCAATTTGCTTATAATTATGAAAATCTTTTCACAATTTTTAATTGAAAAAATAGTTACACTAGTCAATATAGTTTTGATGTAACATTTATCAAGCGTTAACTAAAAGATGATGATCATGTATATTATTATGTTTTAATAGGATCATATAAATTATATAGTTATTGTAGATTATTATAATATAATATAATAAAACTCAAAGAGAATATAATATAATACAATCAGCTAGTCAAATCAGTCAATCCAATCAGATAACAACTAACATCTATCGGCTAATCATCAAACACCCCCAATGTCTTTTATGAGACCGTCCTATCATAATCTTATGGTAAAACTGTTCTTTACTACACATTTTTATAATTAGGTTAGTTTATCTGTTTATTTTATTAATTGGTCTCTTATTCTGGTATTTTTAGTTATTTATATCAATAAAAAATTCATTTCAATGTTATAAATACATATACATATATAGTCCGTTCAAGTTAGTTCAAGTGTAATTAATTCTATTTTATTTTTTATTTTCCCTTCATTTACTATTTTTATTTAAATATTACAAATAAACTAGTTGAGCTAGATAGGCAATATAAAGTTTATAAACTATCATAACAAACATAAGAAAAATCATATAAGAAAAATCATATAAAGTTGTATATAAAACAAGATTCAATCATATAAATTAGCACTGACTCATGATCGATCCTGTAAATCCGTAGTTTCATAAACATGATACATTACCACTAAAGCACATGAGTAGTGAAATAAACAAAAATTACAGTAAAAGCTTGAAATGCCATTAATGGCGGTTGAGAGGATTTGAGAGAGAAAAACTGTGATGTTGTATTTCTGATTTCATAAAATGAAATTACAATCTAGCTTTCCTTTATATAAGCTGCAAGATGCAACTTGCACCAGCTTTAACTAACCTAACCGTCTAACTGAAAAAGGTGCCAAAAACGTGACTTGTGTTTTTGGCGGGAAAAACGGTTGCAGGCCAGAAAGCTGTTAGCTTGAGCAGTTGCCTTCTTCAGCTGCTCATTTCTTCATTGACCACTTTGTTTGACTTCTGGTTTTCAACATCCTCCCTACAAGTTGGAATTAGGCAGAGAGCTCATTCCTAACTTGGCAAGGAAGAAGTGAAACAGTGGATGAGAGAGTGGTTTGGTAAAGAAATCAGCAACTTGCATCTTGGTAGAAAGAAACTGAGGATTCAAGAAGCCAAGAAGATATTGGTTCCTCACTACATGACAATCCAGTTCAATATGCTTTGTTCTTTCATGAAAGACTGGATTGGATGTAATGTAAAGTGCTGCTTGATTATCACACCACAAGGGAATAGGCTTAGGCACTTGAATCAGGAGATCCTTTAGCACATAACTGATCCATTGCAACTCCCTTGTTACTGCTGCCATACTTCTGTATTCTGCCTCAGTAGAACTACAAGACACAGTTGTTTGTTTCTTGGTTTTCCAGGAAACCAAACATTGACCAAGAAAGATGCAATATCATGTGAGAGATCTTCTAGTAGTTCTGCAGGTAGCCCAATCAGCATATGAGAATCCCTGAACCTCCAAGCTTGACTTTGAAGGATAAAAGAGACCTAAAGAAGAGCATCCAGACAGATATTTAAGGACATGCAAAACTGCTTTGAACTGAGCTTCTGTTGGTGCTTGTTGCACAAATTGACTTAAGTGCTGCACTGCATGACTGATATATGGCCTTGTAAAATTTAAGTACAAAAGCTTCCCAACTAGCCTCCTGTAAACTCCTGTATCAGCCAGCAAAGGAGTGCAGTCCTCTGACAGTTGTGTTCCTGGAGGTAGAGGTGTTGAAACAGGCTTAGTGTTGTTTAAATCTGCTTGGTGAATCAAATCAGAGATGTACTTGTGTTGATTCAGTAAAATCCCTGAGTTTGTTCTGTGAATTTCCAAGCCAAGGAAGAAATTTGCTGGTCCAAGATCCTTTATTGTAAATTGCTGATGCAGAAATTCTTTCACCTTGATGATATCTGCCTCAGAATTCCCTGCGATAAGGACATCATCCACATAGACCAAGAGAGCCATAAATCTTTCTGAATCATGAAGAATGAAAAGGCATGGATCATGGGAGACTGATCAAAACCATATTTACAAAAGGCAGTGGAGAAGGTTTGATTCCACTGTTTGCTTGCTTGTTTCAGACCATATAAAGATCTTTTTAACAAACACTTGTGTTGTGGAGATGGTACAGGATATCCAGGAGGAGGATGCATATATACCTCTTCTTCCAAATGGCCATGCAAAAATGCATTATTTACATCCAGTTGATGAAGATACCACCCTCTAGAAGCAACCATAGCAAAAAGGATTCTCACAGTTACAGATTTTGCAACAGGTGAGAAGACTTCATGAAAATCCTCCCCTTGCTTCTGAGTGTATCCTTTAGCAACTAGTCTAGCCTTATGCCTCTCCACAGTGCCATCAGAGTTATATTTAATCCTGTAAACCCATCTACATCCCACTGCTCTCTTTCCTTTTGGAGGAATAACCAGTTCCCATGTTTTGTTTGCTTCAAGAGCACCAAGCTCCTTCTGCATAGCCAATATCCAAGGACCTTGAGAGCTAGCTTGAGTGTATGAGGCAGGTTCTTGTTCAACTTGCACAGTTCCAAGAAAAGCATCAGGAAAGTCATGGACAACCTGATGAGATACATAGTCTTGCATCCAAGCAGGCTGTTTCCTTGCTCTTGGAGGAAGAACTGGCTGTGAAGATAGAACTGGAGAATCATCAGATGAAAATGGAGGAATCTGAGAGCTACTATCAGAAACCAGTCTGTCAATAACAACATTATCATCTTCTGATATAATAGGAACACATGAATCTTGAGGAACAGATGGAGACTTTTAAGAGGAATTAGAATCTTGAAAAGGAAAAATTTCCTCATAAAAGAATACATCCCTGGAGCTGAAAATTCTGTGATCAGCCAAGTCATAGAGTCTATAAGCCTTCTGTCCAGAAGCATACCCAAGCAAAACACACTTCTTAGACCTTGGATCAAACTTTGTCTTAGCTGAAGATGTATTGGAAGCAAAACACAAACATCCAAAGACTCTAAGATGATCAAGATCAGGAGCTTTCTTGAAGAGGATTTCATAAGGTGTTTTCCATTTTAACACTGCAGTAGGTAACCTATTAATCAAATAGGTGGCAGTGAGAACAGCTTCACCCCAAAATCTCAAGGGTAATGAACTTTGAAAAATCAAAGCTCTAGCTAGCTGAATGATATGCTGATGTTTCCTCTCCACCACCCCATTTTGTTGGGGGTGTGTACACACAGCTTGTTTGATGAAGAACACCCTCCTCTGATAAGAAAAGTTTGAACACAGAACTGGTAAACTCTGTGCCATTGTCTGATCTTACTGTCTTGATTGAAACTCCAAAGTGATTTTTCACCATCTTGAAGAATCCCTTGAAAACCTCAAAGACCTGAGATTTGGAAGGCATAAGAAAAGTCCATGTAGCTCTGGAATGATCATCTACAACTGTCAGAAAGTAGAATGCACCAGTCATAGACTTTTGTTTATAAGGACCCCACACATCAAGATGAATCAGATCAAAACAATGCAAGGCACTGTGATCTCTTAGAGTGAAAGGCAATCTTTTCTGTTTGGCTAGATGACAAGTATCACAAGTGAAGTCAGAAAAACTAATGCTCTCATTAATAGGCAAATGGTGAAGTACATTTGTAGATGGATGACCCATTCTAAAATGCCATAGCCTATCCTTTGGAATCTGTACAACACTATTACAAGTGTGAAGCTCCTGGAATCTATTTCTGGCAGCTTGAAAATAGCTTTTTAATCCTTGCACCTCCTGAGCAATGAACCTTTTGTCAAATGACTTATTATCCAGTATGTACAATCTCTTCTCCACCTTAGCTACTGCAATGATCTCCTTAGTCAAGAGGTCCTGAATGCAGCATAATTGAGGATAGAACAAGAAGAATACCAACCGATCATCAGACAATTTATTCACAGACAAGAGGTTGTACTTGAATCCAGGAACATATAAGCAACCAGTGAGCTTCAAATTTGAATTAAGTGAAATATCTCCTATACTGTCCACACACTTCACAGTTCCATCAGGAAGATATACAGGCATATAGTCTTTTTGTTTAACAGCAGATTCAAGATTATTTCCACTAGCACACATATGCACAGAAGCACCTGAATCTATAATCCAAGCATTTTGAGAACTGGAATCAAGCAGACTGAGAGCATACTGAAGAGATGTACCTGAGAAGTCATTGAAGTGAGCAAAATTGATCATGCCACTGTCTTCATCAGCCTTCCCTTTCCCTTTGATCAGCTTGCTTAGTTCCTGTTGGATCAAGCTCCTGATATCCAGTCCTTCCATGCTCACATTTTGCTGAACAGATGTAGAAGCTTCAGAATGAGTCTATGCTTGATTTGCAAAGTTTCTGAGAGCAGGTAGTTTCCTTGATCCCTTATACCAATCAGGAAACCCATGGATATAGAAGCAAGTATCTTTGCTGTGACCTTCTCCATTACAATGCTCACATTTCAGATCCTTCTTGCTTCCAACAGCCTTATTCTTAAAACCTGAAGCAGCAGTGGTTTTGACTGCATTAGCAGTAGCATTCTGAACCTGATTTTGAGTTGAGAAAGCACTTGGAGTCTCAGCATAAGAACCAGTGCTATTCTTCTTCTTCTCAACTTGATTCATCATGTTGAACACTTTCTGAAGATCAGGAACTGGATCCATCACTAGAACACCATCCCTGACTCTTTCAAATTCACCATTTAACCCCATCATGAACTGCATCACCTTGTCTCTATTATCTTTATCCATAGTCTTCTTAACAGATCCACAAGTACAGCCACAAATACAAATAGGAGTTGGAGCTACATTTGCAACTTCATCCCATAACTTCTTCATTTTAGTATAGAAAACAGCTAAAGAATGACTTCCTTGTTTTAGAGCTACGATTTCATTTTGCAATTGCCAAATTTGTGTTGAATTAGTTTCACCAAAACGCACATGCAATTCTTTCCAGATTTCACAAGAGCTTCCAGCATAAAGAAAACAATCTGATAACTCCTTTGAAATAGCATTTAGAATCCAAGAGGTTACCATCATGTCAACGTCGATCCATTCTTCGTAGTCCTCCGCATCTTCGTCGGGTTTTGGATACGCTCCTTCAACGAATCTGAGTTTCTTCTTCGCACCGAGTGCAACCCGCATTGCACGACTCCATGACTGAAAGTTATCCTCCGTCAGTCGCTCTGCAACAAGCGGTGTTCCCGGTGCATCATTCGGATGGAGCTGAAGCATTTTCTGCAACTCCGCAGCAGTGCTTCGCCTCGCTCTTCGCGCATTGCCAACAAGTTTTGCTCCGCCTTGATCTTCTCCGCCATGCACCGACTCCTCTTCATTTTCTCCTTGACCTTCTGCCATTCACGATTTCAGAGAAAGGAGAAGATTAGAGCCAGGTGGAGACCGTGGCCCGCTCTGATACCATGAAATAAACGAAAATTACAGTAAAAGCTTGAAATGCCATTAATGGCGGTTGAGAGGATTTGAGAGAGAAAAACTGTGATGTTGTATTTCTGATTTCATAAAATGAAATTACAATCTAGCTTTCCTTTATATAAGCTGCAAGATGCAACTTGCATCAGCTTTAACTAACCTAACCGTCTAACTGAAAAAGGTGCCAAAAACGTGACTTGTGTTTTTGGCGGGAAAAACGGTTGCAGGCCAGAAAGCTGTTAGCTTGAGCAGTTGCCTTCTTCAGCTGCTCATTTCTTCATTGACCACTTTGTTTGACTTCTGGTTTTCAACAAGTAGTATACTTATAAGTTATAATATGCATTTGCTAACTTAACCAGTAGGTTAATTACTAATTAGGGCATCTGACTTTTGGCTTAGTCTAATGGTTATCGTCTCACTCATCTGATCTAATAAGGGAAATCGTTGTGAAGGAGCAAATTTGAAGAAGTCGTTTAGCGTCAGAATTCGGTGTAAAACGGCAACTAGTGACGAAAACTGGTCATTTTGCACCAATGACGATTTATGGCCTCTTGTTTATGTTCCACACGCAGAAAATTGGCTTTTAGAGAACAAAGCTCATTTGGTGGGCGTCACGCCTTGTTCAATTATCATCTTTTCCGTGTAGAAGTTTTGGGATGACGAAAAAGGTCTTTTGTTAAACTAACCACTTAGATCATGATAATTATCTAACATTGGGCACAACTTGAACTTTAATATAAACATACTTTTTCATGGAAACAAACAATATAGAAGATAATTATCTAAAATAAGACTTTTTTTTTGCTTGAAAAAGAGGGTTAAAACGTTTAGGTAAATATGCCACTTATGTCAAATAACAACAAAGTCTCTTAAAAATGATCTTTGTTTAATTATAGATGATGATTAATGAAATGATTATATATTTAGTTGAAAATGATGTCCTTGAGACGTGTCGAGTTACTTGTTATCTACGAGTGCTCTACTAATTTGAGATTCACATATTTCATATTTTTATAATGACAGATAATTGCTCGTTAAGTTAATTTAAAACTTAACATATTTCATATTTTTATAAAACTGGCCTACTATTCACAATCCGTATATTACTATGTTATTATGTGTATTTTCCTAGAGCAAAACTATAATGAGAATTCTTTGGTTTTAATTTCTCATTATCTTCCAGCAAGGGTAATTTGGTAATTCAACACCCCATGTGGGTTAAATGAAACTTATCCTAGAGCAAAACTATAATGAGAACTATTTGGTTTTAATTTCTCCTTATCTTCCAGCAAGGGTAATTTGGTAATTCTACACCCCATTGTGGGAGGTAATTTGGTAATTCTACATCCCATGTGGGTTAAATGAAACTTAATATAAAATAATAAAGCATAAGCACATACCCATAGGGTATGAAGTTCTTAGTTTATTGATAAGTCACATCATTTATACATGTAAAGTTGTGTCTTTTCAGTAACATAAACCAAAACACACATTGATTACCATTGGTCCATTAGATAATACATCTATAAAATTGACACATCTAGAACATTCTCTCTACCTAGAAGCATAAATTTCCTTCTATTTTCTTTTCAGTATTTTCTGTTCCTCTGGCCTTTACTTAGTGATTATCGTATACACGAGTATGTTGAAATTTTTAGATGAAGTATCAATACAAAATGTTAGGGGGGTTCGGAGAAGAATTTGGCTTGCTGCTCTTATTTCTTCACTGATCAAATTTGCATTTTGCATTCCATGAGTATGTTAATCAATTATAAAAGTGAATTTCAATGATCTTGTGTTCGGCTCCTATTTTTTTTGGTTTTAGCTTCTACTTTTCTCAAAATATTATTTGGTTTCAGCATACTGCCGAAACCGTTTTTTCAATATCTCCCTTGATTACGCCGGTATGTGAGTACAAAGTTGTGACTTTATACTATCATTGAACCCTAATGGCTTGAATGATATGACTAGCAGGCTAGAATTGCACACAGATCTGCAAAATTTACCTATACAACTTTTGAAAAATGTTTCTAACTTTTGAGTGTGTAAAGATGTGAAAAACTGAATAGATAATCATGTTTATAATGACAACTTTTGATATATTCTAGAGGTATGTGTGCGAAGCCCTCCACGCTAGTTTAGTATAAAGTAAATATACTACTCCCTCTGGACCACTTGGATCTGCAGAGAGAGAAAAGTGATCTAAAATTTTCGTCCATGCAAAATTACTTTACTGCCCCATAGGTGTCTGCTAAATTACACCGCTCCATCACCACCATTATCCCTCCATCCGCCACCATATTTCACTATCACCTGCAACAACAAACCGCCACCACCTTACCAAACACCATCAAAGCCACCACCAAAAGAACACCGATTGTTTTAACCAGCAAAAGAATAATGACCGAAACCCCAAATCGAATCAGACTGGAGTTAGGTCAGATCGAAGGTGGGAGAGAGTTGGGTCAGATCCGAGTTACGTCAGACCAGAGCTGGGTCAGATCAAATCTGATCGGAGCTAAGCGAGAGTCAACGGAGATGGATCAGATCTCCTTATTGACAACGTCACCACCGTAGATATTGCGCCAGATTGGAAGTAAAGCTTGGACTTTGAAAAGCATGAAGGTTGGAAAGGTTTTGCCCAGTTACAGGTTCTCTGAGAACTGAGAAGGGGACTTCCGATCAAAAATAAAAAGAGAAGGTTGACTTTTTGGTGTAATTAAGAAAGGAAAGGAAAGTGTTGAAGAAACGTTCAGGAGGAAGAGTTGAAAAAGGGGTGGAGAAAGAAAAAGAATTAATATTAAAAGGGTAACAAAGTCTTTTACTCTGTTAAGTATTAACTAAAGAGGAAAGAGTGCAGATTCAGCTGGTACAGCCTAAAAAGGAAAGAGTGCAGAAACAGCTGGTACGGAGGGAGTATTATTATTTTGATACATGTCATATATGAAATATATGAAATTGTATTGATTCAATCCAAATTTGAGAAATGTTAATTGTTAATACTAAAATACATATTTTTTAGACTAAAATACAGATGGCAAATAGTAATCCATAAAAAGGCCAGACAAGATATATCACAAATGCAGAAAAATATAAGCGGCTGCTTACAATGGGCATACGTTCAATAATTAGAAAATGATTAAGAATGGGCATTGTTTAATCACACCACAAGCCCCCATCCTAGATCCTTAAACCAGCAGACAAGATGAAGATGCTTTCCATACATTATTTGTTAAGATTGCTTAATCAAAACAAACCCGGCGATTGGACAAATTTTAATTATCAATCTCAAAGTTCACACCTTGGTCACCACTCACCAGTATATTATTCAACTGGATATTTTCCAGTAGTCTTCAAATATCATTACTTATTGAAAAGTTTAATTTGTTTTTTTTTTGTAAAATGATTTGTTTGCAAGTCAAAAACTCAAAATGGAAAAATGTGAACCAAAATTTCATTGAATGTCCCATTCAAAACTCAGAAGCAAGTTCTTTCTACACAGTACTAAAATTCACTATTTTTGTGATGTTGGCATTGCTAGGGAAACTCCAGCTCCACTGGGCATATCCTTCCATTGTTGGGTCACAGTTTTGATCCGTGTGTAAAATTGAACCCCTGCCTTGCCTGCATAATATGAGCAAGAAACACGTGAGAATAGTCTAGTGGCATTCACAATCCAACATAAGAGAAGTTTCTTTCACACTAACCGTAGAAATTGAGATCTCCGGCAAAAGATGCCTTGGAGCCAGTGAAGGAGAAGAACGGCAAAGGAACTGGAATTGGTACATTAATCCCGAGCTAAACAATACAAGCAAGCATTCAGAACAAAGCATAATCGAAGGGTAGCAATCGTTAGCTAGTCAAACTGAATGGTTCTAACCTGGCCTGCCTCAATCTCTGTCTGGAACTTCCTTGCAGCAGCACCAGATGTTGTAAAGATTGCAGCACCGTTGCCATATCTATAAGAGAGGATAATTAATATAATTCACCATTTCATGTCCAATACCAGATTGTGGGGTTACTTTACTTAGTTCAAAGCCAAGAAAAAGAATTACTTGTTTTTATTTACGATGCTTATTGCTTCATCCAAGCTGTCAGCCTAATTAAGACGAATGCGAAAAAATGTTAGGTAAGCACAAGCAACAAAAGAGGAGAAAAAATCAAATCAGAAAACAATGACTAGCAGTTGTTGGTTACACACCTGCATACAGATGAGAACAGGGCCAAATATCTCCTCCTGCAAAACACCAGATCAAGTGCTGATTTTTTAGAGAGAGAAGTTCAAGATTTTTAAAGTTTATCAACAGAGATCTTATGCAGACCAAAGAGGCATCTGATTCTGTTTTTCATTTCTTCACCCATTGTTTCTCTTCATGGAGGAAGGCCGAAGTTTTTAGCAGAAAAGAGAGTATGTTTCATATTATACGTACCTGGTAGCACTCCATATCAGGAGTGACTCCAGACAATAGGGTGGGACCAATAAAATTCCCTTGTTCATATCCTGGAACCTGTTGGTGATCGATGAGAATATTATTAGTGCAAAAAGGTACACTATCAAACAAAACCTATGCCGACTATACAACCACCAAGAAGATTAAGTAACCACAATTTTCAGCTATAAATTATAAAAGGTATGTGTAGAATGTCTGATGATTTATTACAGAACAGAACATTATTACCAAGCACATGCATTGTAGTAAGGTATACAGAACCTTCAAAAATCATCATGTCACCTAATTAATCAGAATAGGAAAGGCTAATGATGATTGAATGCATAAAGCTATAATAATTAACGCACCACAATATCTCTTCCATCTAGCAACAATCTGGCACCACTCTCTACGCCACTTTGAACCAATTTGCATATTCGTTCTTTGGCCTGTTTAGTTCAGTAAGTTTCACGAAAATATATATGGATCAAGTGTATTAATATTTAAGTTGTTGCACAACCATGTGAAGTATTCACACACCTGCTTACTAATGACTGGCCCAAGGTCCGCATCAGGGTGAGTTCCAACATTTACCTTGAGGGATCTAGCTCCTTCCACAAGCTTTTCTTCCCTACAATCAGTAAACATCAAAGGTATCATTAACTGAGTGATAAGAAAGGGGGGAGGGAGGAATCAGAGAAGCATAATAAAAGTATCGACTACAGTCACTGTCAAAAAGCAAATGCATCAATCTCCAACTTTGTGAGTGAGTGTGTGTATCTAAGTGAGAGAGAGCAGGCATGTGGTTCTAACTCGGATAGCACAAAGTGGAAAGACAAGAAACTACCATAAAATAAATTGAATTTATTTTCAAAAGTCACAGTGTGTACACAAAGAAAGATACCATGATTTAGAGTCTCCAACAAAGACTACAGTGCTCAGAGCCATACATCTCTGCCCTGCAGCGCCAAAACCAGCAGCAAGTAAAGCATTTAATGTTGCATCAACATTAGCATCTGGCAGCACAATTCCATGGTTCTTGGCTCCCATATTTGACTGACATAAGAAGAAAGGAGATAAAATCAAAATTTCGAAACATTTAAGTTCTGAAAACAAAGCATAATTTAGAAGTTATATATTTCCAGACCTGAATGCGCTTTCCATTGGCTGCTCCCCTAGCATAGATATGCATTCCTGCCTGTGAATATAGAGAGAATAATCAGATGAGCACACTGTGTACAAACGCGCCAGAAACTTCAAAGACATAACACATTGAGAGAGTCAAGGTGTCAAGGGAAGCATATTAACATACACACACTGCCACAATGGGATTGTTAATATATTTTCTACCTCCATTACCAACCAGAACATATGTTGTGAAACATATTCAGTCAATAGAAAGGTGGAGAAAACGTAGCTAGTTTATACGAAACACACAAAAAATTGGTACAGTTAATCTAAGTTTGATATGTACTCGTACTCAGACAAAACTTGACGACAATATAAAGAGTAGGTGACTAATATGAGAAACTCCCAAAGTGAAAAGGCAGGTTGCCACAAAATTAAGCACATGCAGGAATAGTCACTTACAGTGTTGGAACCAACAAATGAAATGGCTTTGATGTCATCATTATCACAAATAGCATTCACTGTATCCTGCAAGAAGCCAACAAATGAAAAACAAGGAGTCATTAGAAAACTATTAGGTAAGTACAATTATCCTTATTTTACCATTCAATTGCGACAAACTGATGTAAACAAGATCATTGTAAAAAAGTTTGACAGGGCCCAAGAGGTAATAAGGAGCCGTACATGAGTGCCATGAACTACATTAAGAACACCATCTGGCAAACCAGCCTCCATAGCTAGTTCTGCTAGAATCATGGAAGCTCCTAGGAGAAAAACAGGAAATCTGAGTATTAATACATGAGAATACCAAATCAGTGGAATATGGAGCAAGCATGTCTGTTATAGACAATAACCTGGATCTTTCTCTGATGGTTTGAGAACAAATGTGTTCCCACATGTTACTGCAACAGGAAACATCTGCAGATGATATAAACATACATCAGTGGAATAAAACACATTAAGTGCATTACTAGTTTTAGATTTATTTTCAGTGCGCTAGGCTTAAGATTGCTTTCGTCTTAAGTAAAGTGGCATAAGAATCCCGCACAGCAATCTAAAGGTAGGGTAAGAGTTGAGGTGAAAGGCAGTATGCAAATGTAATATTTCATTGAGATTTAATGCACTTCCATAACTATCTTTTTAGAAATCATTTCCAATGTTTTTGTGTCATGTAATACATCAAACTCATCGGTCTTAGATAATTTAAAATTCATTCAGAAGAGATCTCTTGGTCATATTACTAGCATTTTGACAAGATGCATTTGATCATTCCGTGCAAGTCTCTAAAATCAAAAACCATTTGATAATTATTAAACACTACTGAAAAATAAGTAGAACACAGTTCCGTTAAAAAAAGGAGATAACACTAACCCACAAAGGAATCATTGCTGGGAAGTTAAAAGGACAAATCCCAGCACAAACACCAAGGGGCTCTTTTATGCTGTACGTATCAATTCCGTTCGACACATTCTGGACATATTCTCCCATCTGCAGAGTTGCCATGCCACATGCATGTTCCACCACCTCTTTGAAAACACAAACAAAGAAAATTAGAACTTGATCGTCTGCGGAATACCATCTTTCATGATACAAAGGATAAACTTAAACCAACCTAGCCCGCGAAAAACATCCCCTTGAGCATCTTTCAATGTCTTTCCCTGCTCTGTTGTAATGCTATGGGCCAGCTTGTCCTGAATCAAGAATTAAATTACCTTTACAGGTTATATAAGAAGGGTTTTAGCAACTGGAGGATAAGATGTCCAAAAATCAGAAACCTAACCATATTCTTTCGAATAAGATCTTGATACTTGAGCATAATCCGCTGCCGAGTGGTTACTGGTGTATTGCGCCATGACGGGAAGGTTTCTTTTGCTACAGATACAGCTGAGTTAAACTCCTCTGGCGTGGTTAGTGGTATTTGAGATACCACATCTTGAGTCGCCTAAAAATGAAGTACCAATTACAATCACCTGCTTATTCATCCAAAGAGTAAAACAGAAGACAAACTACTGGTTTTGATACTTACTGGATTTATCACATCCACATATTCCAATGACTGTGAATCCACAAATTTTCCACCGATCAAGTTGGGAATCCTCTGGTACACAAGCAACAATTACACAAAACAATCAACACGTAACTGAGGCAGATCAGTTCGAATCCTTGTACCTAATTCACTAGTCCAACAATCTCAAACAAGCTCAAATTGAATTACTAAATTATGAGAGACACCAACAGCATTCTCATAGAACCTCTCAATATTAGGCACTACTCAATTTTCCTGTAAATCTAAGCATACACAAAATCTGATCCTCTCATTCACACTTCTTCCTCAAAGTAACAAACTAATTCAATTATTCCAAACATTTCGACAATCAATTCAACAGAGGTCAACAAATTAAAATCATTTCACCAAATCAAACAGAAAGTCACTCAGAATCTCACCAGCGCAGCAGCAGTCGAGAACTGAGAGCCCACAACTCCGAACACTCTGCTACTCAAACTCCTAAGGTTCCGACCTGCAAATTACACAAAAATTTCAGCGGAAAATTATATTTAACTTTGAAAATAAAAGCTTTCGTGTGCTTGGATCGTTGGATCCTCCGCCAACCGATTTAGGACATATACCTCGATGAAGCGAAAACTGCATCATATGTCAAGAATTCAATTTTGATTTCTGAAGTAATACTCGAGCAGACTTCAGGTGGAAGTGGAAATACGACACTCTGCTGTTTTTATTATAGGAAAACAAATAAAGCTAGTTGTACACACGTGGCGTTTGATGCCAACCGTCGGATTGCTCGCTTTTCACTTTTACAGATTAATCCAACGGTGTTCCTTGGAGTCATAGCAGTATCCGTTTCTTATTTTTATAAATCAAATAATTTATTAGAGGTTATCTTAGATCACTACGAGTCTACGAGCCACGTCAAAGTAAGTTGGCTCAAATTTAAAAGGTTATCTTCACATGAAGTTATAGTTCAGTTCATTTAGTTAAATTAAATTTTACTTCAAAAAAAAAGTTTAAATAAATTTAGATTAATTTAGTTTGTACTGATTCTATTTTTTCATTACGGTATTTTCCAATTCAATGTAGAAATAATATGAGAACATGGCCTTAATCCAAAATCCATGGTTGTTCCAAACAAATATTGACATAACTACGCAAAATTTATAAAATTTATATTCAACCTTTTATTCAAGGTAACAAATAATTGTAAATATAGAGTCTTAAAAATTTAGAGTCCAATGTGGTGCATGAGACGTCGGTATTGTTTGGGAAATCCCATCATCTCTGACCATATCAATTGATTGTTCTTCCTGCAACGATTCTCCATTGCTACTCGAAAAATCTCCCTCGTTTAAGCCAAGCGAAATTCCGTCGATATTTGAGAAATCCCGCGATGGCAATCCCAGAGATCCTGCATCGTTATCGGGGAAATCAAATTCCGGCATTGTTGGAATGAAGCCTGGGAGATCCCCGGAAGGAAATGGTGTGGATACATCAATTGTAGTAGGGATGAAATCCTTCCATTGCTGAGTGACAGTCTTTATTTGTGTATAGAAATGAACTCCAGCTTTGCCTGTTTGTAAGAGCAGAAGCTCAGCATACAATCTAGTAATCCTTATGAAATGTGCAAAAGTCACAAGCACGGTTCACTGATTTACCGTAGAAATTCAGATCCCCGGCAAAAGAAGCCTTGGAACCGGTGAATGAAATCAAGGGTAGTGGAGCCGGAACAGCCACGTTTATACCAACCTGAGTCAGGTAGTTATATGAATTCTACACACTAATACCTAAAAGGCTAAAAAACTGAAAAACACTAATACCTAAAAGGCTAAAAAACTGAAAAACACTAATATACCTGGCCAGACTCGATGTCAGTCTGGAATTTCCTGGCAGCTGCACCAGAGGCTGTAAATATTGAAGCACCAACTCCGTATCTGATTCAGAAAAAGCAACTCTCGATAAGAAAGCAATACTGAAGTTCAAATACTAATTCGGATACAGAAGGCAATGTTTGAAGAAATATTAACTTATTTCGGTTGAGTATGCTAATTGCCTCGTCTAAGCAACCAGCCTGTTTCAGCAAACACAATGAATACACGTCAGAATTCTGGCAATCCTTCTCAGCCAAAAAAGTTAGGAAATATCGCATTCACAAACCTGCATACAGAGCAGAACGGGACCAAATATTTCAACCTGCATTCACCATGATTGGTTATCCTCGGCAGTTTTTCCATTACAATTATGTGAAATTTGCATACGGGTATGGTTCAATACCTTATAGAGTTCCATATCCTCTTTGACATCAAATAAAATTGTGGGACCAACGAAGTTGCCCAATTCAAATTTTGACACCTGCAAGCCATCCATGAAAAGGTTAAAGATACCAATAGTGCAAAATCTTATTGTAAAAGTTCTGCATTAACCAATAGCACAAAACTTCACATACCACAATTTGTCTCCCGTCCAAAGCAATTCTGGCACCAGCATCAATTCCGGATTGGATCAATTCGGATATCTTTTCTTTGGCCTGTTGACACATTCACTTATTCAGTTCTTGTTAAAAGCAAATTAAATAGACCAGACCCCATGAGCTCAACTGAATTATTGCTTGCCAAAGAGAATATATCACAAGAAGATTCTCAATGAAGATACATTGAACTATACCACCATAATCATAGTCATTACTCATTACACATTAGAGAAGAATATTATGAAAATCACCAGCTTGCTAATCACTGGACCAATATCAGCACTTGGTTCAGTTCCTGCATTAACCTCAAGTGCCTTGGCTCGCTGCACCAGTTTGTCTTCCCTGTGAAATGACATGAGATAATTTATAAAGATATTACATGAATACGCCATCAGAGTCAACTCTACCCAAGAGAGAGAGAGAGAGAGAGAGAGAGAGAATATAAAACAGCATAAAATCATCCATTAAGGTGATGTAAACACATACACCTCCTTATGTGCAACAAATGGACAGTTGAAAAAACAGGGCCAGGCATATTACCACATATCTGAGCCTCCAACAAAAATCACTGTGCTAATGGCTGTACACCTTTGCCCAGCAGCACCAAAACCAGCAGCAATTAATGCACTCAGAGTAGCATCCACATTTGCATCAGGCATAATAACTGTGAAATTTTTGGCACCAATATTGGCCTGTAATAAAAAAAATTACTGATCACTGTTTATTAAATAGCAATACCTCGTATATATAAACAAGAAAAGGGATTGAACTTACTTGAATGCGTTTCGCAGAAGCAGATGCTCTTTCATGGATATACCTTCCAGCCTTGTAGTAGAAATGAAATTTATATAAGGTCTACAGCAATGCTATGCAATTAAGTAGCTGGTTGAGAAACAAAAGTGTATGAACAAGCTGGAATCCAGGAGACGTGGAAATATGCTGGATGGTAATTTTAGATATATAGCCATTCACATTTATTACAAATATATATGAAGAGAACGACTAGCAAATTTGAAAGCTAAAGTTGCCACAAGCAAAGGAAAATATGATGAGCTCACCAAATCTGAACCAACAAAAGACACAGCTTTTATGTTTTCATCATCACAAATGGAATTAACAATATCCTGTGAAAAAACAAAATAAAGCATTTTAGCAGTAAATAAAAATATATGCCTAAATCTACAGCCAAGCAAATGAATAGTACAGAGCATAAAATCGAGGAGCAGGGAACAGGAGTAATTTAAATGACCAACTTCGTGTATCTCTATTGTAAGTAACTTGGCTTCTAAGTAAATATTCTCTATACTGGTTTACAAAAACAAGATAATCATGAGGCAGGTTGCTCAATCAAACATCTTACATGTGAGCCATGAACCATATTCAGGACACCATTGGGTAAACCAGCCTCCATGGCCAGTTCCGCAAGTAACATACAAGCCCCTGGTATATCCCAAAACAAAATTAATAATCATGCACTTATAAACTACTAATGGAGTAAGAAGATATATCTATGAGACTAGCCTGTGTACAACATTAATCGTGGATAATGCATACTAAGAAAATTAATGAAGTTATGAAAACAAATAAAACTCTTCAGAAGGCATTAATGCAGTGTGAGTTTGATCATATGATCCCTTAGCAGTCTGATTGCCAATATTAGTAGGACAAAATATTCAAAGGAGACAAATGGGGCCAACATTTTTTACAGCTGTGATATTTATACATCACCAACTTTTTTTCCTAGTGACAACCATCAAGTCTTAAGTTAATATCTTCAACCAACAGAACAGTACCAGGAGCTTTCTCAGATGGCTTCAGGATGAAGGTATTGCCACATGTTACTGCAATTGGAAACATCTGCACCAAATTTTGGCAGCCAAATGGAAGAAGCTATTATAAAAATGATGTTTGGTAATAGATAAAGACTATATAGTTAGTCAAAAACAAACACGAACTGCATATTTCACTAAAGCTACATTTGCAAAAATACAGTTAACCACAGCTTACCCACAATGGAATCATTGCTGGAAAATTGTGAGGACAAAGTCCAGCACAGACACCAAGAGGCTCTCTTATACTATAGGAATCAACACCATTTGATATATTGGATGAGAAGTCCCCCATCTGCAGAGTTGCCATTCCACAAGCATGCTCCACCACCTCTACAAAAGACCATTCCAACCTTGTAAGTAGCAAACAGTCACTGGTTACTCTTAAAAACATTGAAATATTTCAGCACCAAGGGGGGTAAAACATGATCCACCAAAGACTAAGTTTTTAAACAGTGAAAAATGCTAATCCAATCCAATCCAATCCAATTTCATTTCATGTAAGTATGACAGAGAGAAACCACCTACGCTGTTTATCTCCTTTTCCTATGTTCTTATTTTCCTTGCCTAAAATCACCTATATACAAAAACAAAGAACTTACACCCATTGCAATGATCTATTCCAGAAAATTCTACAGACCTCGCCATATTCCATTTTTTCAAAAGTTGTGATTGCGAAAACAAATATTTTAACCCAAGATATAGCTACTAGATGTACAAAGTGTAGATGTGGACTCACCAAGCCCACGATGTACGTCGTTGTATGCATCCTTAAGTGTCTTTCCTTGCTCTGTTGTAATATGAAGAGCAAGCTTCTCCTAGATCACATAGATTAACCAATAAAAACAAGATTACAAGCTTAACAATGATGATAATTGTAAATAATATCAAACTTACTACATCTCTTCGGATTAGTTCCTGAAGTTTGAACATTATCCGCTGGCGGGTTGTAATAGGCGTGTTCCGCCACATAGGAAAAGCTCTTTTGGCAGCAAACACAGCAGCCTTAAATTCTTCACTGGTCGTGAACGGCACTTGGCTTACCACTTGTTGTGTTGCCTGTGATCACCGCATCTATCAATAATGGCACAAAGACAAAATTCCTAGTAATACAATGTACGTAACTCAGGTTTTCCCCACGAGTTATATGGCTCCAAAACAACAAAGTAATAGGCGAGAGGTGAATATTAACAAAAGGCATAAAGTCATTTGCACTTACAGGGTTCATGACATCAAGTGATACTGACGATTGAGAGTCAACAAACCTACCACCAATCAGATTAGGTACCCTCTGCACAGAACATCAAGAAAATGGAATCGTGATTACTTTAACATGAAATAAAATACCTCCCCCCCTTCCTTTACATATTACATATTCATGGAGGAAGTTGGGAAAGGCACGTTCTGCAACTCACGGGTACATTTATACAGCATATATACCAACCCAGAGTCATGGAGACAAAGGAAGCAAAACAAAATGGGAATATATTTTTTAACATGACTGTTAAAGCTAGAAGTTATATTCAATAAAATTATTAGTAAATTACATCTTCATCAGTTTATAAAAAAAAATTAAAAATAAGGCCCATGCAGTGCTTTCTTACTTAAATCTTATTGGAAAAAAAATTTGTTTCAAAAACAAAATAGTATACCCACTCATCAAAAGTTTTTATTGTACATTGAAGAACAGAGTTGAAATGACCTTTATGGTCGAATGGTAAAAGAAACCAGTATTAAACAGCTACATTCATCAATAAATACTAATTGTAACGAAAAATTTTAACTTCTAAAACCTGAGATATGAAGCAACTATCATTCAAAAGCTCACATCATTTCCCTATGTGTCACTACGAGTAGGGAGTTTCAGAACATACTGGAGGATATCGTTTTCTCCATGATGGTTCAGTGGATGTAGAAGGTTGAGAGCTACCCTCACCAGATGCCTGTGGTCTTAATGTTTTTAATCTCCTCACTGAAATGTCAATATCAAATATGAAGTATTACAAGATGATTTCGGGGAAAAAAAATCAAGTACTACAAGGTGATCCTAGGCTCCTAGCTGCAATGTGATAGACATATTTATGATAAAACTAAAACTAAGAAGGGTCAACATTCTCTTCACAAATATTAACAATATAAGCAGCTCCGTAATAGCCACCTCAATGGAAGAGAATAACTAACACAAAAAAAGACACACAAAACACATATGCCAAATAGGTGAGGGGGCACTAAACCTGTAACATTCCCCTGTCGAAGTTTGGCTTTCACGTTGTATACATGCTTTGGTGTTGACAAAAGCTCTGGATTACTTTGCCTAAGTCTCTTCAAAATTTGGCGCGGTTTCAAACCAGCTTCTGTCATCTCCTTAATTAACATGACTTCTTTCTCTGAGAAGCGGCGAGCAGAGGGATGCTCGGATATGTTCTTTAGCGCTTCATGGTTATGGGAACCATTCCTAACAGAAAGCACCCATAAGCCCTCTTCCTTTTTGCCCACAAGTTCAAAAGGACAGTTTGTAAGGCGTGAACCACTTTTCCTTTTTCGTGAGTGTTCTGCAACTGACTCATTTGCACTTTTACGTCTATTTCGATAAACGCCACCTCTATCACAGCCAAGTACTACCACCTTGTCCTTCTTAGACTGCTTAATGGTGACAACATATCCTTGGGACAAGGCAAACTCCCCAACATGATGAATGAGCTCTTCACGGTCAATAAAACTCCCAGGTGGAGGGGGGAGCATCTGAAGGGAGTCCGTCAATTCCATGTAACCATCCATATCCAGAAACTATCATGCAAAGAGACCTGGAAACAAACCAACCAAAACGAAGTCACTAACAGTAGAGCGTGTTGATTTAATGACTCCTCATCGATTTTGCAAAAAGAGAATATGAAAATCATCAGACAGATTACATCGATAAGTAGCTTATAACAAGTACTTTCCCCTAGTCCAAAAATATTTATGTCAATCAGGCACCGAGTAGTATAAAAACAAACTAACACACACACACATAAATTTAAATGATTACATCAATCTCCTCTCTCTCTCTCTCAAATCTCAACACACAAACACCTCTAGCAAATTTAAACAAATTACATATAGAGAAAACGATCTCCTTGTGAAGCATAGCAAACAATGCTGAGGTCAAATTTTATGCTTAAAAAACGTGCAGGCACGCACATACACTAATGATTCATATCTCTTGCAATTCAAATTTTAGACACGAAACATAGAGTGAGGAATTTCAAGTGAGGATAGAAGATAGATAATGCAGTTTTTTTCCTGCTTCATAATCCATAACATAACAGCAACGATCAACTACCATTATTTACGATCACTAATGATAAATGAGGGTTCAGAGTCAATTTTGCATGATACTTCAGTGACTAAGTTCAAAAATATATAATAATAATAATTACAGTAAGCACGGAGCGCACCTGAAAGGCTGAAATAACGCCGGCGGCGATGATGAGGCGTCGGCGCAGCGGTGAGGAACGGCGTTGGACTGGTCAATCACCTCACCAAAACATTTCGATTTTCGCCGCCGGAAATTGTTTCAGTTCGATTTTCCGTTGAAAGGCGCCATGTTCTCTCCTTTTGAGACTCCTGCTTGATCTCCTGGTAATTACACAGAGTTACTTAAGCCTTTAAAGACGAAAGTCAGGAATGTTGAGAACATCGGGGTCCTCCTCATCAATTACAAAATTACTCATAAAAGACAGAAATGTTTGGTTATTTTCTCACTGAAATTAAAATTACTCTTTGTAATTTCAGTTTTGCCCTTATTTTCTAAATAATTACAAAACAATTGTAGATATATAATGACAAAAGTTTTGTTTGAATTTTACCATTTTACAATTTTTGGGTTTAAAAAAAGTGTTACATTTTTCACGCCCTAGTGAAAATTAGGCAAAATAGGAGTACCTTTATGCAAAATTTCACCACAAATGTCTAAAAAGGTAATAAACACTTTTTATATGACATACTCCGTATTTTAAGTTTTGATAACTATAAGACAATAATCAACTATAAATTATGGTAAAATATATTAAAAACACTTATTAACACCTATTTTCTTGTGTTTGACCTATCAATAGGTGCATATCCAGGTTTTTTGAAAACTATTGTAACCAACATTTGCTTTTGGTTTAAAAAATAGGCTCTACTTTCATAAAAAACTATTTTTTTACCGTTCATCAAACTGTTTTTTAGAACATCAGTTGAAAAGTTGTGCTAGACATAGCCATAATATTCTTTGGTTCCTACTCCATTTACTTATGTTTAAATAAAATAACTTTATTGGACAGATGTCATGCATCTAAAATTGCATTAACTTTCATAATGTCTCTTCAAATCTCTAATGATTATTCTGATTTTGTGTTGCGAGAATATGTGCGTTGAAATGGTAGTGAGGTGTCTTGTAATTGTACAAGGGCAGAAGAAATCTACTCCCTAATTATTCAACGTTTTGGATTTCATTTCATATTCAACAAAAATAATTCGAGGTGAGCAGTGTCAATGTTAGGTATAAGTTAATATATAAATGATAAAATTATCACATATTAATATAAGATATTGTTAAATTTATTGTGACCTATAATTTTTTTTAAGTAATTATTATTATTATATACTGTTACATATTTTAATAGTAAAACATGATCATTAATTTGAGACAGAAGGTGTATTTTAAAGTCCAAATCAAACTAAAAAGTTACATGCCAAGATTTGAAACCGATTGTGAGAGTGTGAAAGGTTCAACCGTAATGCACCAATGCAAAAAGACCCCAAAGAAGCTCAAAAAGTTAGTTATTCCCTTTCTTGTTGATTTTTGAGTGGAAAATAGACTTAAGTGGCGAGACACTTAATTGAAGAGGAGAAAAATGTTGTTCTTGTGGGATCTCTACATTACTAGCAAACAATGGCATCGCATCATCACGGGTTTTATAGCAATTCATCACTCAAATCTTGTGTGAATCCCCACATAATGCCTCGCACTCGAAAAGCTTGTTTGTCCGCTAAGGTACAACAAACAGTACTACTACGTAGTATTCGGAAGCAGACAAGAGACTACAAGCTTTGTGGAGCATATCATGAAATGTTGGAGTGTTATTGAGATATTTACGAGCTTTGTGGAGTATGTGATTTGTGAATATGAATATGTTGATGTACTATTAAAGTGTAACGTTAGGAGTGTTTTAGGATTGTAGCAAGTGTCAGAATTAGAGTAAATATGTTCATTTTTTAGCACTGACAATTTTTAGTGTCTAGAAAACAGCTTATTATATTGAGCCATTAAATAAGTTCAGATAACGTGACCTATACATTTATTATAGTTTAGGTTTTGAAACCGATTTTGGGAGTGTGAAAGCTTCAAACGTAATGCACCAATGCAAAAAAGAGCCAAAGAAATCATACTCCTTTTCATGTTGGGTTTGATTGGAATTTAGACAAAGGGCTTCGATACTCGATTGAAGAGGAGAAAAATGCCGTTCAACTAGCAAACAATGGCTTCACATCAATCATCATCAATAGCTTTATAGCAATTCATGATCTGACCGGCGAATGTGAATCCCCACATACTCAAATCTTGCCTCGCACTTGAAAACCTTGTTTGTCTTCTAAGGACACTAGTGTACCATGTAGTATTCGGAAGCAGACGAGATCTACAAGTTTTGTGGAGTAGAATATCAAATGTTGGGCTATTAAAGTGTAACGTTATGATTGTCGCGATTATATGGTTAGTGCTTCCTCGTTTCCCTGAAATGTATAAGTTGATAGATAATTTTAAGTAACTTGTTCAAGAAAAACTATTCGAATGCGCGAAAGTGTTGTATAAGATCAGATTGCACATTTTATTTTTGAAGTAACTTCTATACCAAAAACAATGATGTTTTTTTATTATAGCCAACGAATAGATAGTTGCACAGTTGCACTATTCTTCATATTGTTTGGTTTTGGTTGACACTGCTCATTTCAGTTCACTTCATATAAGGCGAAAAGAAAGAAGTCGTGCGAGTGTCGGAATTTTCACAAACTCCGAATGATGCTCACTAACAAAGCCTAAACTAGGCAGCAAAATTAGCCAAGTCAAGTGAACTCGAGTAAAATTAGCCAAAAGGTGTACATTCATCTTTTAAGGTTCTTTTTATAGTACAGACTGACTTCTTCTATCCATAACCATCAAAGGTGAGAAGCCTAGAATGGAAATGGCCATATTTCTAAAAGGAGCAACAACTTCAATCTCTTATGTCATCCATTATGTTTCTCATGTTCGGTACGTTTGCATTTTAGTTCTTTTCAACAGCTGTACACTATAACATAAACTAGTCCATCAACTAATTGATCAAAACAAAAAAGATCCAATCAGCTAAGAATCAATCAAACCAAAAACCAGCCATGAAAATGCCTGGATTTCAAACTGAGTGAACCAACCCAAGCAAAACATAAACATTTTATTGACCTATCAAAATGTTTATAACACAAGGAATTTACAAAATCAGCAAGCTACTTTATGAGTACCGAATTATGAATCTACGATGACAATTTGCAATTAGGTTGAAATAGCAAGGTCAAGAGATCTTAACAAGCACCTTTTGGAAGCACTCTCAAACTTACCGCGGCCAATGGGAGTACAAAATGACTCCTCAGCTTCTTCCTTGTAATGCCTCAACTTCTCCTGGCTGAATGCCACCTCATCCTCCATCGATGCCCTCTCAGACTCATACTGCATCACCATCCACTGCAGGGACTGGATCAGTTCTTGGTCGTATGCCAGCTTCTCCTCCGCCACTCTCTTGTACTGATTCGACTCCATTTCAACCACGCTCTTCTCGCTCTGCAGCCGCAGGATCATCGCCATCGATTCCTCAGCAGCAATTGCAGCGGAATTCCGCTCCCTTTCGAGCTCCAGCAGCGCAGAATCAGCTCGGAGCCTCTCTTTCCTCACCATCTCTCTCAGCGACATTACATCGAACACCTTATCTTCTTCGAGCTGGTCACTACTGTTCTTGCCATCGCAATCACCATCAATGGCTTTTGCACAAACCTCATCTCCGGAAAAACCAGATTTAGCCACGGGATTGCGTGGGAATCCAAACCAAGTGAAATTCAACACTTTCAACCCCAATCCAAACAGCAGAAACACGCCCAATATTTCAACACCCAATTCCTTAAAACCTCGAAACATCGGATTGCAGTAATAATTGACACTCAAGTGCTTGACAAGCGAACTTACACAGGAAACATAATCCATCGAAAAACGCAGAGTTTCGCATGAAGCGCGAAAAGACAATCGAACAAAGCCCACCTCAATCGGGTCAATCCGATTCGCTTTGCAGCAGAGGCGGATTGAATAGAGTGAAGAGGGCTGAGTGTGTGACTGTGTGTAGGAGATATTATAAGAAGATTCAGAAGTCTGACATGGAGCCGGGAGAGAAAGCCGTTGCATAGTTCGATCAATTTGAGGTTTATTTACTACTTCTCCCGTACAATGAATTTGGTCTATTCGACCGCGTTACGTATGGTGAAAAACATTTCTTTTAATTGTGAAAAACATTTTCCATTAACTTTACTGGTTTAATAAGGAATTTTCTACAGTCAGTTTATTTATTTTGATTGATGAACCTCCAATCATACCTAATATAAGTAGAATTTTATTTTAAGTGAATTTATTATTCAATTAATTGAATGGTCGAGATGATTTGAGAAATTGAGAGGTAATAAATCAACGATTCTAGATTAGTGACTAAAAGTTCAGTAAATATATTAAAACCGAATAGTCTAACATTTTATTTTTTTCATACAAACACAATTTTCACCATATAAATAAGAATAGTTTGGTTTCACGTATAAAAGGAATCACTAGAAAATTGTATTTTATGCATATTAAAATTCAATATAAAAGTTGAATGTGCTTTTCACTATAAAAGGAAAGATCATTTTTTTGTTATCATTTCTGTTTTCCTGCTTAAATTTAAGATAATGTAGGAATTTTATCAACCAAACAATTTTGAACATTTTAAATTTTCAAAAAAAATCGGATGTCTATCAAACCGCCTTGCCTCATACTATATGCATGATCAAGTAGTTGGATACGGATGAAAAACAATAAAACATGAATTTAAGTGTGTGTGTATATAAGAATAATGATAACAGTGAAAAAAGAGTTGTAGTACGTGTGGTAACTAGGAAAGTAAGTAAGAATAATTAGAGGAGTTATCAAAAATAAAATAAAATTAGAGGATGAGAATAAGACCATGTGGTGGTAAGGGATGATGATAAGTTTTGCTAAAGCATCTTATCTCACAAATTATTATTTTTTGACATGATTCATTATTCTTGGACTAACATCATAGATTTTGGTGGATGATTCATTACTTTTATTAATCTGTTAATTTTTTAGGATTTTATAATTTTAACATTAAATTAATGTAAACTTAAAATTACCTGGTATTTTGTTAGATTCGTTAAAAGATCAGATAATAAAAGGTTTGAATAAATTTCTTATAATTGATGATGGAATACCATTTGTAAAATTTAGGGAAGAACAATTTGCTAACTGAATTCATTGCTTTTACTCTAGGTGAGGATAGGTTGTAGTGAAAGTGGGTTTAACCTATTGCTTTATCTTAAAATGGAAGTCGATAAAGATATGTTGTTGTCTTGTTGATCTAGTAATTCAATGCATTTACAACTCACGAGGATGTTAAATTCTTTACAGGTGAGATCGACCTCAATTCCTTGACAAAGATCCGAACTACTGTACAGTGGCACGTTTTCACACTCTTGCCTGGTTTATATTATTATCACACATGTTCAAAAGATGTCCAAGGCAGTTTCTTACATGTATAACACAATCAAGATTAATAACTAAAGGAGTAGTGAATGAGATGAAGTGAGTAATCCATAATTTAATTGACTATCAAATGAGTATGAGAATAAGTAAAAATGATTATTTCGAAATAAATTAATTGTGTTATATTAGAAAAGTGATAGTATATCTTATAATGATAACAAACTGTCATGTATGACACATAAAGTTAGTCAATAAACTATTTAATCACAAATATCATCATATATAAACTTTTATACAAGGTCAATATAAATTAAGGCACATCAATTAATAAACATTGAAAATAAAGTGAAAATAAGGTGAAGTTCAACAAATAATGCACAACAACAATTATAATATAATTAACATCAACATTTACATATACATTATTAAAGCATATCAACAATTTATTAAAGAACATCAACTGCCTAACTTTTAGGTTGCCTCACAAGTCACAGTAAACTTTTAGGATAAGGATAGATGTGAGTCAAGAAAAAATACTCTAAGGCCCTGTTTGCTAGAGTTTATTTCCACTATGCACTGAACTGAACTGAACTGAACTGAACTGAATTGAACTGAACTGAACTGAATTGAACTGAACTGAAGTAAAAATGATGTATTGAAAAATGGAATCAGCATAATTGAATTAACCCGAATTTCATCAATTACATTTTCACTGAACTGAACTAAACTGAATTGAACTGAACTTAATTGAACTGAACTTAATTGAACTGAACTGAACTGAACTGATCTACAGATAAGCTCTGGTAAACAGGGCCTAAGTCTTTAAATTTCATCAACTCATTCTATTTTGATTTTAATTTCATAAATATAGTTCATTCACACTCTTAGACCCTGATTGGTAGAGCTTATTTCTTGATGAACTGGACTGAATTGAACTGAGTTAAACTGACATAAGTATAAATATATTTATCTGAACTGAAATAAATTTAAATTTACTAAACTAAACTGAAATAATTTTAAATATATTTAACTGAACTGTAATAATTTAAATACTTATCATATATCATTATAATCTATAGTAAAAATGTAACTTATAGTTAAAAAATTATTGAACTGAACTTAACTGAAATAAATTTAAATATATTTATATGAATTGAAATAAATATAATTATATTTATCTGAATTGAAATAAATTTAAATATACTGAACTAAACTGAAATAAATTTAACTAAACTGAATTGAACTGAACTGACCTGGTCTACATAAAAGCTCTAACAAACAGGCCTTAACCTTCTTAAGAATGACATACTTATATTTGAGACAATTTTTAACGTAAATTTGGTAAAATTTCTTCATATTGAACAAATGCCAATGTAGCTATAAAGTTATTCAACTATTCAAGTACATTATATATCATTCAGTCTCTTCTTAGTGATGATTTTTGTCAAATCTTAGACATTTGAAACATCAAACAAGTATGTGCATAAATGGGAGACAGAATTAGTAGTTCAAAGATGCATGAATGGTGGAAGCATGGAGATATTCAGAACAGGTGAGATGAGCTTTCACATTTCCGTTAAGAGAGTGTTTGCCTCGAAGAGTACAATTTCAAATTGCAGATAACGTTTACCAGCTCAGCTGGTCAAAAATTGAAGAAGATAACGTTACTTTTTTTTTTTTTTTTGAAACAAGACCTTTTATATTAATAACACAACCTTACAGACACAACCTCACACTTGACTCAGCCTTATAGCAGCGGCCAAGTCATGAACTACTTGAACTGAAGCTCTAGGAACTTTTTGAACAACAACATAATCAAACTTATCTAACGCCTTATGAATACGTCTAAGGAGAAACTCAAACTCCAAACCTGGCAATTGTACACGATTCAGAATATGTACCAAGCTAAGACAATCTGATTGTATTAAAACCGACTTATGCTCCAATGAAGCTGCCTCCTGAAGACCAGCTAATATCGCAAAAGCTTCCGCCTGAAATGCCGATGAAGCAAACACCAACTGACCTCCCATCAAAACATGGTCTGGTGCAGAAACCCTTGAAATCATCCAAGCAACCGACGCCGGAGTTTCTGGGCTTACAAAAGAACCATCTACCAATACAGTGCAGTCGAATGAGAATTGTTCTTGGACACCTACATATAATAATTGGTCATGCTGAACTGGATCTCGGACTTTTCGATCAAGATAGGAAACAAACCGTTGGTAATCTTGTGAGGCCAACTGTGCCACTTGAAATGGGTGCTGCACTATAGATTCCCAAAAAGCCGTGTTTCGTGCATTCCAAATATACCACAAGATGAAAACCGACAAAGACAAGAGGTCGTCGTTAGGTACCTGTTGCATCCACTGGAAAAACCACTTCTCGAACGAGGTGCAAACTCCTTGATGAAAATCAAAACCAAGCGATGAACATCTCCATATGTGTCTCGAGTTTGGACATTCCAAAAAAACATGTTCAGTAGACTCCCTTGTAGCTCCACAACGAGCACAAGGAACAGGAACACCACAATTCCTTCTGTGAAGGGCTTGAGCTGTCGGCAAACCTTGAACAAGTGACCTCCAAACCAAGAAAATCATTTTCGCAGGTGCTTTAATTCTCCATAATCTGAGCCAAAGTGCAGGACTCCCAATTTCAGTAGAAGAAGAAGATGACGGTTTCGAAGAATCTCGTAATAAACAAGCTGCCTTATAACCACTCTTGACCGTGTAAGAACCTGTTGGAGTGTGTTTCCACATATAAGAATCCTGACTTATTGATTCCGGATCTGGTAACGGGATTGCAAGTATACGACAAGTTACGTGTGCTGGAAAAATCACATTCAATAAAGGTCTACGCCAAGAGCTTGATCCATCAATAAGGTCTGACACTATTATGGATGTATGTTGTGCCACTACAGAGTTATTCAGCTCAAACCCCCTTAAACCTGGGATCCAATCATCTCCAAGTTGAATTTGCGACCCCGTACCAACTCTCCATGCCAAATTCCCTTGCAATAGATCACGTCCCCATAAAACACCGCGCCATCCCCATGTTGCATTTGAACCTGCCCTTACTTTCAAAAACTGGAATCTTCTGCAATACTTTCGGGAAAACAGAGAAGATACCAAGGAGGACTTTTCCTGTAAGATTTTCCACGCTGTTTTGGCTAGTAAAGCCTGATTCATTTGTCGGGCAGAACGTAAACCCAATCCACCTTCCGACAATGGTTTACAAATAAACTTCCAAGACTTCCAATAAATTCCATCGCCCTCTAAACTTCCCAACCAAATGAAAGCAGCCATCATACTATCAAGCCGACGAGTAACTGACACCGGAAACTTGAAAACACTCATGTGATATTGTAGAATGGAAGAGAGAACGTGTTTTACCATGACCACCCTACCCATGATTGACAAGGATGAAGTATTCTTTGTAGATAGCTTTGCCCGAACTCTGGACAAAAGGTTCCCAAAGATGAGGGACTTCTTCTGAGAAAAATCTAAACTAACTCCTAAATACTCTGCTTGGAAGCCAAAGTTAGATATTCGTAGGCCCAATTCCATGCAATCTCTTCCTGTTGAATCTGCATTCGGGCTTATCGTGATAGAACACTTGTCGAAATTAATCCGCTGACCCGCAAACCTTGCATACTGATCAATGATTCTGTTTAATTGTGCCACTGCAGACCAAGACACATGCATGAAGAAAATGATGTCGTCCGCGTACATTAAATGAGAAACCAGAGGGCCTCCACGACTTATAGTGATCCCCAATCCATGCCTCGGTTGCGACATGACCTCCAATTGGTAAGACATAGCTTGTTGGCAGATGATAAACAAATACGGAGACAAAGGACAACCTTGGCGCAAACCACGAACTGGAGAAAAGTATGCTGACTGCCAGTGATTGACTTTGATTGAAAATGTAACTGAAGAGACCAACCTCATAATAAGATCCACCAAGCTTAAGGGGAAATTAAACCTGATAAGTATAGCACGAAGAAGATAACGTTACTCATTCTTGGATTACTACACAACATACACGCTGATCTCACAGTCACGACCGGCGAGCCCATACACGCTGTTGGCCCATCCCTGAGATCTGAGTAAGCTCAATAGTTTATTTTTCAGAATTCAGCCCAATCACAAATAATCAACCAACAGTTTAATTGTCGCACACTTGCCGCCCGACCTTCCCAATTCTAATTTGATGATATTCATTTTAAATTGGATAATATTTCTTAATTTTTTACTTGATTTCATATCAAAATTTTATTGAACTGATCTTATTAAACTGAAAAATGGATTGAATTGAATTAAATAAATAATCTACAGAAGCTTTATTTATTATTTAAATTAGATGGATCTATAATTATTTTAATTGATTTAATTAGGAGAAGATGCAAATATGGAATGGAGAAGAAATTGGTGAAAATGTGTCACTCAGTAAAAAAATATATTTGGCAAATAAAACTAATAGTATATGATACCACAATATTTGTAACAGAAAAGGATAATAAATCTCCGACTAATTTGGCCCACTGTTTTATTTAATTTCGTACCTTAAATAAATGTATATATTTATGTAAATAATATACAAAATATTTCAAATGAAATTACATATATACCATAGTTTAACCATAAATAAACCAATATATTTGACATGTTTGACGATATATCAATTTATATCCTACCATAATCAAATTTCAATACAACAATATGGGAACATATGATACGGATAAGATGATAATGGATCACATCAATGTTTGCTGTGATTATTTGCACGGTATTAATGGCATTTGTCAATGATCAAAGGTTTTATTAGAACAATACGGATGAGATGATGATATATTAGGAATTTAATAATTACATATATGTATAATATTTGACACATACTATATTATGAATACGTACATTTAAATATAATAATTATAATATATATTTGGAAAATATATCGTTTAACTATTTAGAGATGATGATTAGTAATTTCCAGCCAAGAAACGGAGCAGGTAAACACACAGTTGTTAACTTTAAAAAAGAATCAATGGCATGCATAAATGCGGGCTGTCCCCATTGAACACACAAAACAACCAACAACAAATTAAACGACGCTGTTTAAGTCCCTCTTTAATTATTCTAGCTTTTCCCTCTCTCTGTACAGTGCAGCAGGTCTGTCTCCCTGACTCCTCAGTCATCACGTTTATACTGAGACAAAGAGAGAGAAGAAGGAGCATCAAATCATATGCTCGATCTCTTTCTGCTCAAATCTCAACCGCAATCTCTTTCCTCCGCCGCCGCCGCCGCCGCCGACGTACAGCTCCCGTACTCCGTCATGCAGCGAGGTACGGCTTCCTTCTCCGAACAGGCGATTCGCAGTTTTGAATATTCACCTTCTCATTGATGTTGATTTTTGATTGTTGATAATGTTAGGTGAAATTTATTGAGGAAATGTGAATCAATGTCTCTGGGAAAAAATCGCTGTTATGATTTTGGATGATTTTTGAGTTTTTTATTTGTGGATTGAGATATTTGTGATTTATTTAAAAATGAGATGTTTTGATGAGTTAATAGTGACTGATTGTGGTAATATTAGATTTCGGAGTTGATTGAGTATATTGAGGATTTTTAGTCATGCTGAAGATTGAAATAATCAGGTTTTTAGTCCCTACTGATTCCTGAACTGGTGGCATTGCTCGAAAAATGGCGGCAGCTTTAGAGTGCTGGACGAGCCGAGGTGGTGGTGGTGGGGATGAGGAGATGGTGGAGCAGGTGTTGATGAGAACGCAGGACAGATCTGAAGCCCCACCGGAGAATGATAGTGCTGCTGGTGGAGGGGGCTTCAAGGATAAGGACTCTTCGGTGATGCAAAAGCGTCTGCAGAGGATAAGTCGCAATGTTTCTGAAGCCATTGCATCTCTTAAGAACTCACTCAACCTTGATTCTGTTCGTGACTTGCCCTCTCCTGCACAGTTGGGGCGTGGTGAGAATGGCCGGAAGCATGTGTGGGCCAGTGTTGTGCGGAGCTTGACTGAGCTTTATCCCGGCAGTCAACTTCCGGAAAAGCTTGTTTCCAGCATTCGGAAGCATTATGATTCCCTGCCACTAAGGTTAACTTCAGCTCATATTTGTGGAGTTTTAGTTTCCGGCCTTCCTTCCTTTTCATGTTTGTATTGATTGTGTTCTATGCATGTTTTTTTCTAGCTATGCACAAGCTGGATTCGAAATGAAGGATGTGTTTCTGCATATGAAGTTGGTAGAGCAAGCTGCAATAGAGGATCACCCTGCGATAATGATACAAGAGGTGTCTGATGACGACGTCAATGGTTCAGTTTTCAAGCTTACATTTGCTTGTAACTCTTCGCTTTCCTGGCCAGCAATGTCAGGTGCGCTTGATAGTGCTTCGATTTGCTGCAAGAAAATACAAATCTTTGAGAGGAAAATGTTCAAATTGGGAATTGTCACACTGTTGGTTCAGTCGGGGCAAGACAAATTGTTCAAATTCCGGGTTGAAAATGCACTTAAAGGTGCTCTCAAGAAGCCAAAAAGTACTTCCATTAAGCTGCCATTTGGGCTTTGTGGCTGTCAAGAGGAAAGTACTCCAGGGAGAGAGCTCGGGGAGATGGGTGGAGACTTTGGGGACTATAGAAACGGAGATGACAATTTTAGCTCCAAGATTCAGTTACAAATACCTTTACCTAGTACGTCCATTGCTGTTTCAGTTGATGAATGGCAGACAGTCCAATCAGGTGGCAACGATATTGGGAAGTGGTTGCTGAATGCTGATAGTCTCGAGTTTGTTGATCAAATTGGGCCAAATACGTTCAAGGGGTATTATAAAGGCAGAAAAGTTGGAATCGAGAAGCTAAAGGGATGTGATAAAGGCTGTGCATATGAGTTTGGACTTCGGCATGACTTACTGGAGTTGATGACATGCGGGCACAGATATATTTTGCAGTTTTATGGTGTTTGTATACATGAATACCATGGTTTATGTGTAGTGACGAAGTTCATGGAGGGAGGATCAGTACAGGATTTGATATTAAAGAACAAGAAGCTTCAGATCAAAGAAATTTTGAGGATTGCTGCAGATGTGGCAGAGGGCATGAAATTCATGATTGACCATGGTTTACCATACAGGGACCTCAATACTCAGAAAATTTTGTTAGATAGACATGGAAATGCTTGCTTAGGGGATATGGGAATTATTTCTGCTTGCAAGAGTGCTGGTGAGCCAATGGACTACGAAACTGATGGTTACAGGTGGCTTGCTCCCGAGGTTAGTACTCAGTTTTTTCACTTCTCTATATCATCTGGTGGTTAATTTACTATAAATTTGCTTTAAAGTTGATTCCTAGGTGCTCAAATTTGTTCCTTGGTGATCTTTCTCATATGTTTATAGTTGATCTAGTGCTCAATAAGAACAGATGATGTTCCAATTTAGTACTATCAAGTTGATTTGTCTTTTCACATTTTGATCATTTCTCAACGTGTCTTATGTTGCCCATTATCACTTTTCACGGACAGAAATAATTGTCATTTTTGTGGAAAATTTGCCCCTATCTCATGGCATCCATTTTCCCCCTGATTTGTCCTCTATAATGTATTTTTTACCTCGTACAACTTGCAATAGCTGCATCCCTTAATTGTTTGCAACTCTAAAGTTGTATGTTTATACACTGTGCCAATGTCACTTTGAGTACACAAGTCTTTGAATGTTAAATCTGCTTAATGAACAATTTGTCAATCAGCCACTTTGGGGTTTTAGCATGCGCAACTCCAACATGTTTCCATAAGTAGTGTGCTTTTGCTTTTCACTATAAGTGAATTGCCTGCCTTTATGCCTCTCTGAGCAGAAATATTTGATTTCCAGATGAAAAAAGTAGGTGTACTTTAGCTTTAATTATGCCTTTATGCCTCTTTCCTATAGCACATTTTATCCATAAAAATAATTGCTAATTGTTTTAAGTTCCTGAATTTTTTTTCAGATTTTTGTCCTATTCATCCATCCCTATATGATACTAACCCATATGTATATTTTTCTTAGATATGTTAGATGTTTGAATCAAAATGCTCTTGAGGACTTGGTTTCTCATGTATAATTTTTCTGAATGGAAGAATAATGGGACATTCGTACACTTTGTGAGTTTTCATGATGAATGCTAATTGAAAAGGGACACTGAACTTCCCTGTATTTGTTATCTGTCATCCTTGAGATGAATCATGATCATGTCACCAGAACCTTGTCGAAAAATTTGTCTCCTCATATGCTCTTTTTACGGTTATATCTTGATGATGTCCTAACTTGCTGTTTGCTATTACAGATCATCGCAGGTGATCCAGAGGGAGTGACAGAGACATCAATGAGCAACGCGTACAGTTTTGCAATGGTATTATGGGAAATGGTCGCGGGGGAAATCGCGTATTCGGCGTATTCACCAGTGGGGGCTGCAGTTGGAATAGCTGCTTGTGGACTGAGGCCTGATATTCCAAAGGACTGTCCCCAGATTCTACAGTCCTTGATGATAAAGTGCTGGAACAATTTCCCTCCGAAACGGCCTCAGTTCTCTGAGATTCTATCAACATTGACTCCTTCTACTAACAGCTCCCATGACAAGTGCTAGGTAAATGCGAACCGATCTAGAAAAGGCAAATGCATGTATAAAGAAGCTCTTAGGTTGGTTTTTTCGGCCCCTTTTGGAATCAATCTATAGATGTTAGATCATTTTTGTTTGGAGAAGATGTTAGTAGCTAGCTCATCTTATGTAAAATTTTCTCTATGTTTTTAGAAAAGAAGAGAAGGGTAAAGCGACTTTTACCACTGAAAATTCGATACTTGAATTTATCAGCATTGCTCGGGAGAGGTTTTCTGAAGTTTCTGAAATGCCTGAATGCAGTGTGTGCTTGTTCCGATCAGTGACAAATCAGTTATCGTCGTTGTTGTTTCAACATAAAACATTATTTCAGCAGAAAACTAAAAAGTCAATTTGGAAACTCACAAAATCTCAGTTAAGCTGGCTTACCGTAAGACATGAAACGCACAAAAGTGTCAATTGGTACAATTGAAATGATCATGCTTATTAGATAAAAGATGAGTTTTAAAGTGGGAAGGTCGAACATGAATACTGAATGATCATATTACTTTAATCTGACCAGATGATTGACTTGTACAACAGACCAAAAAATGGAACCATTTGAGAATATTTTCTAAAAGTGGGAACCAAAATGTAATTTAGCTATAAACCAATAGTGTAATTTTCATATTCTGAAACCAGAGTCTTCAATACTCTCGTCGTTTCTTTTCCCAGATTTCTGGACCGTTCTCCTTCCCTCCTTCATTCTTCCTCTGTAATCTTTCTTCCTCATCATCGCACATAATTTTCCTCCTCTGCATCAGGCTTTTTAGTGGATCGCACAAAATTTCCTCATTCTGCCGAAAAAGGTATGATATTTTCCTTCATAAATCGGTACAAAACTTAGTTTTAATTATACTATAACCCACAGTTTGAAAGTGTTTAGTTTCATTTGGTTTTGATTTCCTCGCAATCCTGTTGCTTAACCTTGTGGGATTTGTCCAAAGCAACCTTGAACAATTTGTGAACATAAGGTGTTCGATGAAATGGGCTGATTCTGCATTTATGGAACACGAAATGTTTAAAGTCATGGTTTAATGCATGTCTAATTGAATGAGGTTTATCAAGGTCAAGCTAATTTGTTGCTTAAATGTTTATACCGAAACAAATGAAATGCTATGTAGAATTTGGATTTGGGTTAATCAAGCTTTCTAATTGTTCTTAACTTTACTCTTCAGAATATCTCATATCCATGGATATTGCTGGTGTCAAAGTTGAGTATAGTTTTACAAGCAGGAAGAGTAACAAAGTTGTTGATAAATCTGCTACTCCGTCTGAGGCAAATGCTGGTGGGGAAGAACAGATCGTTGAGGCGAATGAGCAAGAACGTCTGGAATCTCTGAAAGACAATCAGCGTAAGCGTGATGCTGAAGAGGAGTTGGGAAGTTCCAACAGGAAGAAGGAGAAGTATACGACAGGGAAGTTCCCGTTGGATTCAATTTTGCATGAACTATCAAAGTACGAATTACCCGACATGTTGCAAGAAGTAAGTTTTAAGATCTGTCTGTCACCACATGGTGTGATGCTTATATATAGATGGGATAATCATTGCTGACTAAGTTGTTGTTTTAGCTTTTTGGTGGTTGGAATCTTATTACTCGCCGGCTGGTAAAGCTAGTTAAGGAGGCTGAGGTTCGTGAGGACAAGCTGACGAAGGAGAACGAGGCTCTTCGTGCTGAGCTGGCGAACCAGTTGAAGGAGGCTGAGGTTCTGTCGAAGGAGAATGAGGCTCTCCGTGCTCAAGTCGCGAAAAAGGAAAACCAATTGAAGGAAGCTGGTGAGCTGTTGAAGGATAAGTTTGTTGAAACTGGTAAGGTCTTAGACCGAATGAAATTCAATCTTAGCAGCAATTAAAAATATGTTCTACAGAAATATGCCATCGGATTGCTGTCAAATTGTAGTTGATCGGCCTCTCTGCTCAACGTCTTTTCTTCTTCTTTGTGAAGAAACAAGTATAGAATTTTGCTCCTTGTAGTCTAAAAATCTTGTTGAATGACTATTATGCCCCTGTATTCATCTTACGTTTTGAAGGGTTAATGTTTTTCATCCGTGGTCAATTTCCATAAATGTTAATATTCCAATCATATGCAAAACGTTGCCTTTATCAATTTCAATCCGCTCTTTATCAAACACTTTTGTTAGGTTTTTTAGAGTTGGTCAAATTGCTAATATGTTTCAATCAGCTAATTTTTGCTTTTAGTCACTAATATATCTAGGCATCCTTGTTTACATTTATTTTCATTATTTTTATCCTTCTTATTGAAATCGTGTTAAACCGAGATTGTATGAGACATTATAGGCTTTTTTAAAAGTCGATCTTTTCTTCATTTCGCTTCCGACCTCTAACAGAATATGAATTCATCAAAAAACAAATTGATATTATAAAATGACCATTTTTTATTTATTTCTTCAGTTGGTGGAAAACTAACCTAGTACTCGTTGAGCTATAAATAGTAATATTAAAGTGTCCTCAAAAGTTTTTCAAAAAAAAAAAAAAAAAAGTGTCCTCAAAAGTTAGAAGCTGTGGTGGAGGTAACCTAGGACTCGTCGAGCAAAATGAAAGTTGGCACGTCTGCAATCAAACCCACGTGAACAAGGTCACTATGTGTCGGTGCAAATATTTTTTATATGTAAATTTCTTAAATAATATATCTACTTAGGGCTTTGCGAGGGCTGTTGGTAAAATTATTAAATGCAATATTTTAAATATTATCATTTAGCGTTTAATAAATTAATTGTGATGTTACACCAATCATGGACACACACAGGATTGATGTACATATACAAATAAAGGTAAAGTACTAAGAAAGGAACTTTAGTTAGTTGATTTGTATCTTTAGTTGACGGATGATATTTTGACACGAATACAATATTACACAAAAATTCAAATTAAACATAGTATAATTTAGCTTGATTGATGTTTCATGATTTTACATTGACATTACTTGAATTTTTTTTGAAATGCTGTCTTAAGTTTGAGTTTCCAAATTCCGGTTCATATATTCTGTCTGGGTAAATCAACATTTGTTAGACGACTTTTACTCAATAATCCCAGGAATTGAATTTTGAATTAGATTTCAAACATGTAAAAGTGTTGGAGAAAAAAGGAGAAATTTTTTAATCATTATTAACGATAATTTCAACAGTTATAAAACGTAGTTTCAATATTTTATCTACATCTATATATATAAAACGTAGTTTCAACCGTATATCTACAAAACCATCTTTATTATGCTATTTCCACTAGTTTATTGTCATTGTTTCATTTCTGTTCCATCAATTATTTTTCCCATACAAACTTTCGTTGGATATTTTAACTATTCAACCGCCCATATTTATTAAGTTTAGTACAACAGGAGGATAAGTTAAAACAAATTTAAGGAGAGTCTCCAACTGGAAGTACGCCACACGTCAGTGATCTAATACGTCGTACTTGGTTTCAACTTTCAACAAAGTCTACCATCGCCTCCAAATTAATCTGTCAATATCACTCTGAAACTCCGAGGAATCACCATTTTCCTCCACCTGCTCGTCCACCGAATCACCCTGCACCTCCTCCACCTGTCATTCTCCGATTGCTCCCCGCGTCTCAGGCTCTCAACGGTCAACCCCAGAACAGGAACTTACCCTACTCCGCGGAGCAGCATAGCAAAGCCGCCGCTCTCTTATTAAACTCCTCGTTTGTTAAGGTTGGTGCGCTAGCTTTGATTATAATTAGGTTAAATCCTCCTCAAGTTTCCATTATTAATTTTCTGCTTTTTCCCCAACCCCTGGTTTTCTTTCCTTTTTGTTCTTTTGCTGTTATATCTGGAGTTTGATTCATTATATTGCCAAGTTTGGAATATTTCCATTCGTGTTTTATCCCAGGATTCTTAACTGATTGACGAGTTCTTTATATACACATATATATAGAAAGTATTTGGCTAGTAAATATTAGGGAGCTAAGATATTTACTGCAGGTTTCACAAGATTATTGTCGGTTGTGAGATTCAGATGGGGAGAGGGAAGATTGTGATCCGTCGAATCGACAACTCGACGAGCAGGCAGGTGACGTTTTCGAAGAGAAGAAATGGGTTGTTGAAGAAGGCTAAGGAGCTAGCTATACTTTGTGATGCTCAAGTTGGGGTGATTATCTTCTCAAGCACATCAAAGCTCTATGAGTATTCCAGTTCTAGGTAATATTTTTACTCAATTCATTCATTTTGATCTGCCTTAATTATTATTTTAATAATATGTGAGTTTGTTAGAACAAAATTTTTTCTCTCTTCCTTGACTAATCTCATCTTGAGTGATGTAATATTATTTTATTTTCTCAATTTATGGTTTTGGTTATGCATGTGAGAGTGATGATGTTTCTGCAGGATATATATGTCTAGATCTCTATGTATTAGCTTCGGGCACTGATAAGCTAAAGAAATTTACAGGTGGATAATTTTTAATTTTTTCTGAGGGGTTGAGTTTGTTCTAGAGTTCATCTCGGACATGATGTTTAAGGTAGTGTGTTATGCTTTTGAGGGAAACAAAGTTTGTCTTTAATTTCTGAGTCTTATATAGTACAAATGAGGTACACTTAATTAGAAGCATTTTTTGATAATATTCAGGAAATGATGCCAACTTGCATCAGTGTAGTAGTACACATCATCTTAGACTAAGGGACACAATGAATCTTATATACACAAGTTCCAATCTCATGTTCCTTGAATTTTTCTTGTAGTTGTAACCCAAACAGTTTTTTTGAGTGTTTGGTAAACTGCTGGAAAACTGCTAATTATTTTAAAGCGGAAACTTTGATCGATTGATTACCCCACCATACTATTTAGTGTTCCAAAACAAGGCTTAAACTGATTAAGCTGAGAAATAGTTGACACAATATTGTTTATTAGTTTGTAAGAAATGTGAGGTTGTTTGGATTATACTTATATGATCTTGTGTTCTTGAAACTATATGTATTAAGGGTTTGTTTGGTTTATTGCAAATGGTATGAATTGAAACTGAAATAGATATATGTTGGTTGATACATGAGCAGTATGATATCTGTGATGGAAAGGTACAACAAAATGAAAGAGGAGAACCAGCAACTCCTCAATCCTATTTCTGAGGTCAAGGTATGTGTATCTATATATGTGACTGTGTTTGGCATGAAATACAAATTGCTGCTTTACTTATAAGTTATAACTTATATATAAGTCGATTCAGCTGTTAAAAAACCGCTTATTTTAATAGTAGACGACATTTATTGTTAGCAGAAGTTGATCTCCGTTTTGCTTATAAATAAGCACAATTTATCAAGTTTGAAATCTTCAAAAACCTTGTTTTATTTAATTATATCCTCCATATTCAAACAGCGACTCAAATTAATTATCATATCCAGCCAACATCTTGTTTTATGAAATAAAAAGTAGGTAGCTAGCATATATATATATATATATATATATATATATATATATAACTAGGTCTCATGGTATATATACAACATGGTTCTAGTTTAGTTGAGTGCAATAGATATGGTTCGAAATTTTGAATCCTAGTCAATCTGATAGCTTTTGAAAAACAATTAAGTTGATCAAAAGCTAGCCTTGAATGTAGAGTACTGTGCACTAGTGGATTAATGATTTGGAACTCGATCATGACCTAATTTCGATATAATTAAGGAAGTATCCATTCACAACATCGATTGCAAAACTAACTATACGCAAAGCACTCTTGTTAATTAGTGCTTGGTTAAGTAACCGAGCTATGTATAAGCTTGTGGATATGGATATATAGTCTGATGGTATATATATTGGATTATCAAGAAGGCGATTCGATTCTCTCCCGAACTTGCAGACCGATCGATGAACCCGAAAACATGGGATTGGGAGTTATATATAAGTGAGATAAAGAAGAGTTCATAGGTAACTAGGTTTATTAGAGTAGGGTCAAAATTAAGTTTGATGAGGTTCAGCTAATGAAATGGCCTTCTGTTTGAATTTGCAGAAGCCGGAGTTTGCAGATCATTAGGCTGGGGTTGCAAACCATTAAAAGATAGTTCGTTTTTCAATGTTATCCAGGAATTCGTCGGAGAAGGACCTGAGGAATGCAGGCTAAAGAAGGGCCTGTATCTTTTATCCGATCAGTTGCAGATATTTTGAGCTTTTTACCAGTTAACCTGAAAGACCGATGAACCCGAAAACATGGGATGGGGATTTATATAGACTCAGATAACAAGAGTTTATTAGGATATATAGAGAGTCAAAAGTTGATGCCCAGCTAATGAAATGTTGTTTGAATTTGCAGAAGCCGGAGCCATTAAAAGATAGTTCGTTTTTCAGGAATTAATATATGATCCTTAGAAACCGACTAATTATTAACTTTAAAGGTACATCGATCTCTCATCGACGTAGCTGTTTTCAGGCACAATTTTACCGGAAACATCATTAGCTTTTCCGGCTAATTAAGTCGCCGGCCGCCATGCGCGCATGCATGCACCGGGATAATTATCAGTAGGGTTTTCTAGCCTCAAAATTACTCGTTTCATTGCAAGTGTTGGCACAAAGTTGGTCCACTTGCTTTTTAGGGCTATTTTAATTTACTGTTGGCACAATGTAAGGTCTCAAAAGGCTTAAATATAGAGTGTTGTTAAATGTAACCCGATATTTTGTTCGTGTAGCATAAAACACCGGGTGAAATGACAAAAATACCCCTAAACCCTAAATGTATTATAAAATTAATTACCCTAAACCCTAAATGTATTTTGCTCTTGTAGCCCAAAACACCGGGTGAAATGACAAAAATACCCTCAATTTTAGTCATGTGGCAACTATTAAGCTACATACATGGGCATTATTGTCATTTAGCATGATTTTTTGGACTACAAGAGCAAAAACTTGGGCTACATTTGGCAATTCGGTAAATATATTTCATTGCTAAATTAATAACCTCAGCATTTTATGAATTGTAAACTAATATATTATTTTAAATAGTTAAATTATTGTTTTGATATTAAAGTAAACAAAACATTTTAAATATTATAAAATTACCATATTAATATCTATTAATTATAAGTATTATTATTATAAACATTTTGAATTTATCCTGAGTAAGTTAAATGTCAATATATATAATTTTCCTTAGGTCAGCCAATTTTTTTTGTTCAGTTTTGGCAAAGAGAAGTAGCAAACTTGAGGCAGCAGCTGCAGTACCTGCAAGAAAGCCACAAGTGAGTGATATATAATAAACTAAATGTATTTTAAATAAAAAATTTAAATTTATTTGTTAATATTTGATTGATTATTGCAGGAGACTTCTGGGCGAAGAATTAGTTGGATTGGGCGTCAATGATTTACATCATCTTGAAAGCCAGCTGGAAACGAGTTTGAAAGGAGTTCGCGCTAGAAAGGTAATTACATCATGATCTCAAATATCCGTAATTACCGTAGTTAATTAATTCCGTCACCGTTAAGGTAAAACAATAACGATTAAATGTTTTGATTTATTAATTTGTTTCAGGATCAGATTCTGAATGAGGAAATCAAAGAACTGCACCGCAAGGTCTGTAGATTTTATTTAGGCGGTAATTTATTTATTAACTTAAATGATTTTCCTTGTATAATTATCTTTAAAAAAATACTAATAATTTGCAGGGAAATATGATGCATCAAGAAAATGTAGAACTGTATAAGAAGGTTAACATAGTTCACCAGGAGAACGTACTACTGCAGAAAAAGGTCCGACTAATCAGTAATTACTAATTAATTAATGCATGAAAATTTTAATATAATTATGGTCAGGTTCATGAAAAGGAAGAGGAGAGAAAAGAAGCAGATCGGAGCAACCAAATAATACATTTTCAGGTGACTAATGTCACTCACGCGCCGATCAGTCTCCAGCTAAACCAGCCTCAACATCATCATCATCATCATGATATCCACAGCCATGTCAAACTTGGGTATGTATATTTTTAAGGAATGAGGTGGTCTCATGTGAGGCGGTCTTACAATAAATCCGCTTGATGTTCCTTTCATTTCAAACTAAAAGTATAATATGGAAGTCAAAGTAACATATAAAAATATACTTGTTGTAAGGTCGTCTTTATACAATATTTTGTGATATATATTTTTCTTCAAAGTGATTTTAATTAGTATTAGAAACACGACTCTGAATTTGTTAAGGGATTTTGGTATGCACTTGAAACAGGTTGAAGCTGCCCTGAGAAATTGAGGTGGATGCCGGCCGTACGTGAGAATGCATGACGTCATTCAAATTTTTAGAACTTAACGAACTTATGTGTTTGTATATGTATTTAACTTTTAGTGATTGATGTAATGTATTTTGCATGTCATGTTGTGGGAACTTCGAATAAACGTAGTACTATAATTTGAAAGGTTTGGTGTCCAAGACGTGAAAGTTTCATTTCACCCATCTTAAGAGTAGTGACAGTTTATATATGTTAGTCAACTTTTTTTTTTTTGAAAGGTTATAGGTTTATTAACTTAATTTATGTATTTACATTACATATTGCACGAATGCATGTTACTAATAAAGTATAGTACAAGCAAGGAAGTCACGGCGCACTTTTAAGGCGTGGCGTTGGTCGACTGCCAGAACGACTAGTCGTTACGGCGCTTACGTTGCGGCGTTTACGGCGTTTTGGTAATATATTAAACTATAGATATATTTAGGATGTATATTTTAAAATTATACTGAAATATTTATCCTACTATTATAATTTAGAAAAAAAAAGTTTAATTTTAATATAAATGAGAGTAAACTCGTTTCTAACATTTTGAGATGTAAGATATTAGACCACAACTAATTGGTCTTCTATTTAATAAGGTTTAAGTATGTTTTTAATTAGGTAAAATTTTAACTTTTTTAGTTCAAATATTTTAATAACTTTGCAAAATTCACCATAATAATGTTGTTTAGATGTTTTCGTTAAAAAGGCGCCAAAAGTTACGGCGAACAGGTGCGGCGATGAAAATTTTCCGCCATGATGACTAGTCGTCCATTTGGCGGGTCTCGGCGGACGCCATGACTTCCATGACAACAAGAGAAGTCTCGTGTGACATCCCGATCTTCTTACATTTAAATATGATCTTTTACCTATTAAACATGATCATTCAGTGTATTATTTTGCTGATCTTCTTATTTTCATGTCTGGTTTTCTCACTTTCAAAATTGATATTTTACATAAGTATAATTATTTTGTGATACCAATTAAAAATTTGTCAAACAACCATTTATTTTCTTGAATATATATTGCAATTATTTGCACGTGGAAATGGCGTCCACTTGAATGTCTCAATTTTTTTTTAAATTATATTATTATTTTTTGAAATAAAAGAGTAACAGAAGGTACGATGCATTTTTTTACCCTCTATAATTAAGCTGAGAAGAATTATTACTTGAGAGTAAAAAGAGTGTGGATCCGAATGAACAGACAATCTCAGTTTTTATGCTTACAAGATTAAAGCTTGCCCATCAAATCCCACATTTTGTCGCCTTCTCTAATCTTTAGTTCCTTTACGTTTAATACTTCACGCTGTTTTCCTTTTCAAGAAATATGTAATTACTCCTTCGGCACTAGTTTGTTATAATCTTTTGTCCATTATTTTATTAATTGACATCTCGTGCGTGCTAGCCCTCTATTAATATCATTATACAAGATTAAAACTTGTGATTAATTAATTAGAAAAACAAAAAGACATAAAAAATAGTTGTTTTCTCCTGGCACGAAACGCCTTAACCAGCCCATGCATGAAAATATAGTTGCTTTTGTTTTGTTCTTTAATCTATAAACTTACCCAATTTCATTTTTACTGTTATAAATTGTCCAAGCTTTAAAACACAAAATACTCACCCTACCACATAGCCCTATAGTAGGATGGGCACACCCAAAACTTTGTTGTTTTTTATCATACAATAAATTATACCTTATAGTGCTATCAATTTTATATTAACGATTTGATTTGACCGGTCACGATTCGACATTTTCTAATAGTTTATAATAATAATAAAAGAATATAACTGAAAAACTTACAATAATTTTTTTTTATATTTCCACGTTTTTATCACGAAGGAATCTCAAACTAAGTGTATTTTGACAAGAATTAGAACACTTGATGAAGAGAGAAAAAGGAGGGAAGAGATAGATGTTGATGTTACATTACAGCATACAATTCGGAACCAATTGTAACTCGTAAAGAAACAAAACCAACAAAATGAGGAAGAACAATTTATCCAAAATTCCTTTTCGAAGCTATTTCTAACAAACCTTTTCAAATTTCCTCCTTAACTATAATCCCTCTCAACCATTAAATATATCAGCACATATCCCGTACGTACGTTTTCATCATCAATGTCACCGGAAGAGATAGACGACAGCGGCGCAATCTCCCTGCTTCCGGTTATCACCCCGAGGAGGAGAGACGGCGGCAGCCCAGGTCACCATCAACACAGCAGCAGCGGCGGCCGGGGAGTGACGTCGTCGAACTCCGGCGGGATGAGCATGCATTCGGTGATGCGATATTTCCGGCCGCGGTGGGCACCGAAACGCTGGCTGGGGTGGCTGTTCGTTACGTTGGCTGTTTCCACCTTCTTCCTCAAGGTGTTGCTGATGAGCAGCTTCGTGAGGATGAACGAGCACGACTTCTTACACCGGCCTGAGCACGACTTTAATGCTTCTTCCGATGAAGTCGTGGCCGTGCACCAGAGTGTTCGGCAACAACAGAATGAAGAGGTGCGTGTTTTTGCTGTAGCGCTTTCTTCGCTTCCAGAAAATTACTTGCATGCAATTTGTTTTGTTCAACTTTGTTCAAAATTAACTTACTGATTATTTTAGCTGAAACCAAGGTATTCTGTGAACACATTACTTCATTAGTGCAACAAATAATTTTATATGAACATTGGGTTAAATACATTATAGTGATTTTATTTTGTAATATATTGATTTTCACTACAGTTCAATTCAGTAAAAAAAAGCTAGGGACATCGGAGCTCAAGTTGGGAGTTTTTTTTTTTTTGATGAATTTTATGTTTTGTTTATTAACCAGATACCTGAGATTTGGAAGAATCCCACGAGTGATAAGTACGTCAAATGTATTGGCCGAACAAAGCGTAAAAGTAAGGGGTTTGTGATATTAATCTTTATCTTCTCTATGTTAATCTTTATCAATATCAACTAACCGGTGATAGTTTTTTATGATAGTTTTTGATGATAAATATTCTGACATGTTGTCGCAGGCCAAGCAATGGAAACAAATGGGTACGTTATAGTTCGAGCAAATGGAGGACTAAATCAAATGAAAACCGGTGTAAGAATTCAATGATGTTAATAATTAAATTAGATATATGCATTCTGTTATAAACGATTGATGATATTTTCATTTTCTCAGATAAGCGATATGGTGGCCATCACGAAATTACTGAATGCAACGTTGGTTCTTCCCTCCTTAGATCACAATTCCTTTTGGACAGATCAAAGGTTAGCTAGCACTTTTTACTATTTGATTTATTTATCTTTTAGTATCACTAAAAGGAAAACAAATTTTAAGAGAGAAATGATCGAAGCTTGTTGTTCATAAAGCTTAATGTCTCAGTGATTTCAAAGATATATTTGACTGGAAGCACTTCATTGAAGCTCTCCAAGATGATATTCCGGTGGTCGAGTCCCTTCCTTCCAGTTTCGCCGATGTACAGCCCGTCGTCAAAACACTAGTTTCTTGGTCCAAGGCACGTCGATTTTTCCTCCCTACTTGAAAAAATTTCTTCACTACCTTTTTTATTTTATTTTTCCGTCTCTTGTGTTGGTTCGGAAAACCAAACATAAGAAACTGATATTTTTACTCGCTTAGTAGAATAAAAAGGATAAGTTTTTATTAATGGTGTACAGCCCAGGTACTATAGGGGAGAGATTTTGTCTTTACTGAAGAGGAGAAACTTGATCGAGTTCCCCCTCTCAGATAGTCGCTTAGCAAATAATGGCATCTCAAGTTCAATCCAGGCGCTCCGTTGTTATGCCATGTTTGAAGCCCTCAAATTCGCAGATGATGTTGAAGAGCTGGCAAACAAGTTAGTGAGCAGGCTCAGAGAAAACGACAGCCGCTATATTGCTCTTCATCTAAGGTAAACTCACCCAAGGTTTTACTTCTCCCTTACGAATCGATTCAGTTTTGTACTATTTTTTGGTTGGGTTGTCTCGGGTAAAAACTGACATCACTAATTACAGATATGAAAAAGACATGCTCTCCTTCACTGGTTGTAACCACAACCTCAGCAAAGCTCAATCTGGGGAGCTCCGGGATCTAAGGTATAAGACTAAACATTGGAAAGAAAAGCAAATTAATGGCACAGCACGCAGGCTTGACGGGGGGTGTCCTATGACCCCAAGGGAAGCAGCTTTATTTCTCGAGGCCATGGGGTACCCTAACACCACAAAGATCTACATTGTTGCCGGAGAGATTTATGGCCAAAGACTCGAAGTGTTCATGAAGAAGTTTCCAAATACCTACACTCATTCATCTCTGGCTACTGAGGAAGAGCTTGAACCATTTCAACAAAGACTCAATAAACTTGCAGCTGTGGACTACAAAGTGGCCCTAGAGAGCGACATTTTTATCTACACTTATGATGGGAATATGGCTAAAGCAGTCCGAGGTCATCGCACCTATGAAGGCTTCCGGAAAACCATCAATCCCAACAAGTAAGAAGGCAATGGCCTAGGTTTGCCCTCTTGTATATACATCAGCTCCATTAACATTGCCTAATACAGATTCTAACGTTTTCAGGTATCGCTTTGTGAGACTAATAGATAAATTTGACAAGGGACTACTGCCTTGGGAGGAATTCTCAACGAAAGTTAAGAGGCTACACAAGCACAGAATTGGAGAACCATCTTACCGGGAAGTCAAACAATCCCCCAAAACTGAGGAGAACTTTTATGCCAATCCTTTACCTGGTTGTATCTGTGAGAGTTAGAGGAGCCTATCAAGCAAGGAAAATCAGAGTGCAACAATGAATATACAGCATTTTTGATAGAATGATGGTTAGAAGGTAAATGACAAACAGCCGTGAAGATTTTACTTTGGGAGTACAGGGCTGTGAAGTGGTGAAGAGTTCTTTCCACCCTCAGGAAAGGGATATACTGAACTTAGTGTTCAAAAGGAAATACAGTAGTGGTAGATTGTACACAAGAATTTAGAGCAATAGTATAGTGTAAAATATTTAGAAAACTCACTATGGGCCTGCAGGAAGTAGATAAAAGCACAGAAACCATAGCTCCTTTTTTATTCCCTGTTTTCTGCTTAGAATAGAATTTTACCTTAATGTACGCACATTTCATTGTCAGCAATAGAAAAAAAAATCACATCAACAAGATCGAAATGAATTCTCTCTGGTATTCTTCCAGGAAAATCTCCTATGTTTAGCTAGCATGTAATCCCTCTGTCCCATAATTAGAGTCCACTTTCCAACACTGTTTTTATTGATACAGAGAGGGAACTTAAGTTATGGGACAGGGAGAATAGAGAGAGTAGAAGAATGGGAAGGCTTACTACACAGTAATCACTCATTCAACTAAATTTAGGATACTAGTGTCTATTGTCAGCTCAAATTGTAATAAAATTTAGTATAGCAGAGTCTAATATCAGCTCGAATTGCTAGAGAAGGTTTAGACATGTTAAGGAAACACACCATATTCTTATATCAATCAAGCCACTCAAAAGGGGTGGAAAGACAAACTAGTTGGGAAGTGCAATAGAAATATATAATGAGGAAATCAGAAGAAAATAAAATCAATTGACTGAATATTTAAATATATCAGTAAATAAAATAAGTATCCAGCAATTAACTATACCAATCCAAGAAAAGGACAGAAAAAGTAAGTACAAAGAAAAATAGTATCAGGAAAGTTCTGCTACTGCTATTCCGTTGAATGGCTTGAGACAACTCCTTGTTACCCAGCTCAACATTTTTCGTAGCTTCCACAGCCTATAAATTAAGATGGATAAAAAACAGGTCACGAAGTGGGGAAAATGAAAGCATTTTCAGGACAGGTGAGACGTGCATCTCCAAGAAAGCGTGGAGATTAATTAATTCATAAGAACAAGAAAACTGTATTTATCCAGCTTAAATACCAGAAATTTCCACAGTAACATATATCCCCGAAAAGTATGAGATTATTTGTTTTTTTCCAATATCTAGTACACTGCTTTCCAAAACATGCAGGATTTAAAGCTTTGTCTGATTAATATCAATAAAGCATAAGGTAGCATAATATATTACCATACTAAATACAAATTTTGATGATTAAATCGGAAAAACTCAGAACGTAGCACTCAATTGAGTTTTATAAGCAGCCACACTGACCTGGTCGTACAAAAGCTCAATTTGTTGAGCCTGTTGTAATACGTGAGTGGACATGAGATGATTCAAAGCAGACATTTCAATCATTTTCTTCTCAATATCTTGAGCAGCATCCATGAGGCCAGATAGCTCTGCCTGCTCGGATAGGACCAACAAAACCACAAACAGATGTGTTCAAGCATCAATAATCATTTTCAGATAAAGGTGCAAAGTAATTCAAAGTAAAAATGCCTGTTACCTGAAGAATACGTGTATCATCATCCAAAAGTTGTTCCTGGACCCTGAAAGGACCAGGTTGAGGTTTCACGGAATCCCTGGCCTGCATATCATAGTCCTCTCTCGGCACACGAAAACTCTCTTTAGACAAACCCGCTTCATCTCCCTTGCCAATCTTCCTCATCTTTATTCTTGGAGTCACTCGGTTAATGGCATCTTGGAAGCGTACAGCTCTTAGCTTGTCAAAATTTGATGTAACTGAATGAAGCTTTTCACTGAGTATCAAAACCTACAGTAAATTGCATTTAGCAAATATGACAACTTCAAGAGGCACAAAATAAACTGCAAGCTTAAGAAAATAGCTATAACCCCCTCAAAGTTTTTTATTCTTTTAGTACCACTCATTTTTCTTTGTGTATTTATTCAGAAACAAATGTGTGAATGATTAAATGGGAGATGCTAATAAATTAAATACTGATGCAAGGGAATCACCCATGTGAAACATACATGCCATCTAGTATATCCATAAAACTATTAATAATGAATGATCAATATGCAGTAAGTAAGCCTTAGTGAAGGAGAAAGGTTGAATTCATACCACACCGTGTTTGTGTGCTATAGTATCAGCATTCGAATTAGAAGCCTTGACTCCCAACCAGCGCCTTGAATTTGCTTCTTCATCCTTTATACTGTTATTAAGGACATCAATTTGCTCTTTGCATGCTTTGATAAAAATTGAAACCTGCAAAATGAAAGGCATAAGAAAAATCATTCTATGCACTTCGATATACTCAGATATCAATCTAGTCATCCTCAGTTGACGTAGAAGGGCTACAAATTCAGAAACATACTTCGTGTTCGATGCTATCTCTTTCCTGCTCAGTTGTGCGGCGCAAATCCACGTAGTCCTTCCTATGCTTCATTAAGAACTGCTCCAGAGCCTTAATGTTTTGCAGCTAGAGATTTTAAAGCATTTTGTTAATGAAACAGACATATGTACTACTACTATGTTTGTAAAAAAACCTCAAGTATTTACCGTTTTCAATGCAGCTTTCATGAAAGGTGTTCTTTCGCGAGGTTTGTGCATAATAAATGATGCCACAATAGCTGCTATTTTGGCCTGCGAACACACACACATACAAAAAAGAAACATCAAATTAACTAGGGTTATAATCCAAAAATTCAAAGTTTCCACAGGCAAAATAGTCAGGACATAGATGAATAAACACGGTTAAATGCTAAGACCTCAGTAAATCCCAATGATACAGCTGATCTGTGAGCAGCATCTTTGAGATCTTCAGTCCTATCTCTAGCTTTAGAAGCCATCCCTTCAAAACCAAATTACAATCAGGCCATAACTTCAAAATAAGCAATCTCACAACAAGAACAATACAATTCACAATAAATTGGAACCGCGTACCGATTGCATTGCAGTAATCATAGTACAATTTTACTTCTTTCCAGCGAATAGCAAAAAACTACATATTTTCAAACGAGAATCTGGATAAAGGAGTGCTTACTTGTGACTGACAGTTAACAAGAATCAAAGTTTGGCTCGGTTCACGAGCGCTGATTGTGGAATTTCACGGTAGGATTGAACGGTGTTGTTTCTGACGATGCGGGTAAATTGAACGAACTCCGATGATCTTTTCCGGCGTTTGATGCAGGAAAATCAGAAGGAATCCTGCCGCAAATATGTAACGGTTGTTTTGGTGGTGGCGACGGCGATCAGAAGAGCACCGGCGCTGGAAGATCTGCTAGAGCGATTATAATCGAATGAGGGGAATTTTGTGTAAGGGTTGAAAAGAACTTTCAGAACTTAAAAAAAAGAAAACTTTTGAGTTGAGACCAGTTTTTTTTTTCCCTCTTAAACAAAAGCTCCTCCCGTATTCCGCCTTAATAATGCTGCCGCGCCTCCTAAAGTGGCCGCCGTTCTTATCCCCGGCGGTGATCCGCCGGAACTTCCGATCAGACGCGGCACTGCAAGCTCTAGCCAAGGCATCGGAAGCTAGATCACCTGACGTCGTCGTTCTGTACAATTACCCTTCATTTTCCGGAGCCTTCTCAGCACTCTTCGCGCATCGCTATCACTCCCGTCTCAATGTCCCTTGCATCATTCTGCCTTTCTCTTCCGCCGTTCCCTTCTGGTGAACTTTCAGAGCTTCATTTTTTACCTTTGCTCTCCAGTTCACTTCATGCACACAAACTGTTTGTTTTAATTTCAAAACATGTTCAATTTTGTCACATTTGATCGCTGAATACGCATTTTTTATATGACTGTGAATTATGAAAGAAAAGTGTTTGAAACTACACACAAAGTAACAAAATTTCATGTGATAATATTATTGCCGTAAACATTGATCACAACTTCTAAGTGTGACGATATTAGTAGAAATGAGGGACTGCTATTTCTAAATTATGAGTGAAATTCTCCGGATTGGATTTTTTTTGTGGTACAGTGTGGAAGACTTGTGTATTGAGGGACTGAAAGAGTGCTACTTTCTTGATTTTGTTGGGCCAAACGGATTTCTTTTGGAACTCATGACGCGGACATCTACCAAGTAGGAGTCTTTTTTCTGGTCATTTTGTGGGAAAGAGGAGGATTAAAATCAGGCTAATGATGATATTTGTTATTGATTATAATTATAAGGATAACTGCATTTGATCATCGTAAGACGGTGCTGAAGAACATCCCAGCGAAGGAACAGTTGACTGAAAATGTTGCCTTACATGTTGATCTGGAGAAGAGTAGCTCTTTTGCTGCCTACGAGTACTTCTCCTCTAAGGTTTCACAAGTTTTGTCAGAGCATGTAAGTTTGAGGAAGTGCTATTTTTGTGGTAATCTAAGATTGCTGTTTAGAGCTAACTGATTACAGTTTTTGAATGTGATTTGTGTGAATAGGAGAGTGCTGTGAGTATTTTAGAGGGTGAAGACGAGATTCGGGTTCTTACAACTCTGAAATATATTGAGGATGAAGATCTCCGTAAGTGGAATCTGCCTGACAGTAGAGCTTTCCACGTTGGAATTCAGCGATGGCGCTCCCAGCTGAATTGCATTACTAATCCGCACATGTATGAGCAGGTCTGAATTTCTCTGGAACTGAAGTTTGAACACTTTATTGTCATGTTAGGGTGATTTATTTTTCTCCACATGACAGTTGTTGGATATAAGTTCTGAGGATGTAATTTCTGAAGGGAAATCCTCTTTGTCTTCTCGGAAAATTGCTGCAAAGAAATTGCTGGAGAAGGTTTTTGTGATTCGGTTGGGTCGAGGGATTTATGGGAAATGCTTGGTAAACATTTCCACTCATTAGAGTTAGAGATATGATTAGTATTAATATTTGGAATTTCGTTCTGATATTTAAATTTGGCCACGTATACTTGAGAAAGACAACCTAAACTATGTCATTGTCTACCCAAACCATCTTCTTCGCTTATATTTTCATGATGAATATCATGAGAAATCAAAATCATTTAAACTGTAATAGTCTTAGAAACAATTATGTCCATTGTTTTGTAGAGGTCCTGCTCTTTAGAAGAATGTGTGTAACTGTGTATGAAATACTTTGTGATTGTTATTTTATTATCTGATAAAGTTAGAGTCTGTTTTAACTTCTATATTTTAATTTTAGGCGATCAAACTCTCTGGAAAATCAGATCTCATCGATGAAATTGGGGAAGAATTGAGTAAAAGAAGCGCTGCAGCTGGACTGAGGTAGAATGCTTCAATATTACTTCATTATGGAATGCTTAGCTACAGAAAATTGTCTGTTTCTGTAAAGAGTTTTTGTTGGAAAGTAATTTTACATTTAATCTATATCATGTACCTTGGTTTCAGGCCCATGGGAGCTGTTATTTATATGCTACGTCATAATCTTAAAATGTCCTTGAGGAGTATTGATGTCCGTGCTGATACTTCTGAAATTGCTAAGGTAGAATGCTACTGTTGGTTTGCCAATCTCTGTCGGAATTTCTGTTACATACTCGTTATATGTGATAAATTCTTTCAAATATTTCATGTATCTTTATATTTGAAGGCATATGGTGGTGGTGGTACTCCAAAATCAAGCTCTTTTATCATCAGGATGGATGAGTATAATAAATGGATTACCGCTGGTATATCCTAAAGAAATTCTGGTAAAGATTTATTTTCCCCGTGTGATGTTACCTTTTGTAGTACTGTGAATGCCAATGGCTTGAAGATACAAAGAAATAAATTAAATCAGTCATTGATATAATCTTCAACTGTGTTGGCAGGGAAATGTTTTCCTACTTTATTATGTGTTGGCAGGGAAATGTTGGCATTGATATAATCTTCAACTGTCTTGTAGTCCTACCAATTCCATCCATCGCCTTGGAATCTCCTTAGGTGTTTTGCAGGAATGATTTTAGAAAATGATGTCAATTACCTCATTAATAAAACCTTTTAAGCCACTAATATATGACCTGGATTAGGTGGTAACTGTTTTGAAGCCAGCTACCTTTAAGCAGCTAACTGCGTACTTTTTTATGGCTGAATGAAACATATTGGCATGAACTTTGTGGATACACTTACACAAGATTTCAGTAGTTTTTTTATCTATAATCCAAGACCAATAGACATGTGTTGGGCGACTGATGAATTACCATGCTTATATTCTGTTTACAATTTTGAGGACGGAGATGCTAATGTATAAACTATCTACTACCGTAGAGGACAACCATCGACTTGTATGCCTTTAGCTGTAGGACATGTTGCCAAACTACAATGTTCCCCATTATTTCCCCACCAAGTAATCCCTTTATCTTCCATCCCAAGAGTGAAGTATAGTGCTACTGCCATGAAAGCTACCCCAGCATCAAGGGCAGCGGAGAGAATGTAATTGTATCTTTGCCACCACTTCTTTCGGTACCTGAAGATGAACAGGTTGAATATGGTACCAACAATGACCCAGGCATTGTAGTTCAGTGGTGTTGCTGGTGGCATCATCCCTGTTGCTCCCAGAAGTACTGGAAGGTTAATTAGAGGGATCCAAGTTTGCTTAGGGAATGCCCTGTGGAAGAGCCAGACTATAAAAGGTCCTACTGCACCTATAAGAAAGAACCAGTTCATTCCGCTATAGTTTCCTTGGGTTCCAAAAATCCTTTTTGGTCCTACCAAACCCCATATAACTGATGCATCAAAAAAGACCCTATCTCCAGGGCAAGTCCATGGACTGTTAGGTGGAAGAAGATCATCCTGACATATGTTGTTGATAGAATGCAGCAGCCACCATGCCACAGAGACATTGATAGTTCCGGCTATCATTGTTCCTATGAACTGCAATGATAAAGGGCAAATCAAAACATGGTAAGTAATTTAATACTTCTGCTTTCCAATATAAAAAAAAGGGTAAAATGCTTAGATGACCCCCAGTTATGGGTTAAGTGCGATTGTGACCCTCAGTTCTTGGTTGAGTGCTATTATAACCCCCAGTTTTTGGTTAAGTGCGATTATGACCCTCTTCCGATCAAATTTATGTAAAATATAACCCTAAACATGCTGATATGACCAATTCAGGTATACACATATGTGAGTAAACAGTATTTCTCTTTGAATTTGAAGTGAATTTCATAAATCATCCAAATATATTGTTTAGAAACTCATCAAAAATACAATGTAGGGTTATAATTGCACTTATCAAAAACTCGGGGTTATATTTGCACTTATCACATAACTGAGGGTTATATTAGCACTTTTCTCTAAAAAAAACTTAAGCCTTTGTATAGAAAATAGAATGTTTGAGATTTTTAACTCTCGTGTAAATTGTTGGTAAGTTCTCTTAAATATAGTAAACTAAGAACGGATGATGTGAATGATAAATGTGCATATTTTACCTGGACTAGAAACATTGATCTTGGGGGTATCTTCATGTAATGTCCCAGCTTGAAATCGGCTAGAAATGAAACTGCTTGTGCCATGCTCATATAACCATAAACTTTGAAGCACACATTAGCTATTGGTCTTCCTGGCAATATGATACCCATCAAGTATTCTGTTATAATGTTCAAGCCTGGTGTCTGCATACCAGTACATTGTCAGCAAGGGAAAATGGCCATACATTAAACCTATATGTTTAATTTAATAAACTTTCTACATAGAGTTCTCATGCTTATGATATGAAATGGTTGGAATGGAAGAAATGTGGTGTGGCTATCAGTATAGTTTTCAAAGCTTTGAATTTGGCTATCAGTAAAGATACTAAAGCTTTGAATTTGCCTTTTAATCTTGGAACATGTATTTCAGCGAGATTGTCTTGTGGATAATTAATTGGCTCAATACCTGGTTTGTTGTTGCAGTTATTATGCTGATTGGAAGTGTGAAACCGAAAGCCAAGGCACTAGCAAATAGTAACCCCCACCATGGCATCTGAACCTCCTTGTTCAAGAAAATGCATAGTATTAGAGAAGCCAAAATAGTGACAGCAAGCAAGAGGTAGAACCACCATGAAGGTATGTCCTTGTATCTCTTCATCAGTCTCGTATGCACATCCTCCTTTTCCTTGTACGAGGCACGGAATCTCTCATAAATTTCCCTGTGAATCAAGGATTATGTTTAGAGAGAGTTAAGATCATCATGAAGGAGAATGAAAATGCTCGAGAAAAAAATACCTTCCATAGAAAAGAGCAACGTGTGAGAGTGTGGCTGCAATGGTGGCAAATCCAAAACCATAGCTGAGAGCAAAGAGCATGCTGAGATGTATTCTTCCCTGCTGGTCATACTTGGTAATATCAAGCTCGAACTTGTTATTAACTATGGCTGTGATGTCATACTTTTGACCTTGTGCAGTAAACAAGTGTGATGAGAATATCGGAAATTTTGTAGCTCCATAGGCATTCAATCCCCAGTATGATACAGGGATGACTATGTAGATGATCAGTACATATCCCACAAAGACGTTGGCAATGGAGAAGAAAGGACTGATCAAAGGGCTGGCCAAGAAGGAAGCTACAGCCGACCAGTCCAAGGTTAAAGCTCCAATGCCAAGTCCCCTCATGCCAGATCCGAGCTGGTGGGCTGTGACGGACTTGGGAAAAGCCCAGCACACCCACGAGATGCTCGTGAGAGTTCCAAAGAGGTATCCTGGAAACACATACCATGAGAAGCTGCAAATTAGTACGATGATGAAGAACTTTGCCCTTGACATGCGCTCCTTGTCCTTTTCATGTAGAGCCCTGCAAAAAGGATATTGCTGTTAGTGTTAGTATCATTTTGTGCTTCCATTAGCTGCTTCATATGGATCCAGAGTTGGTTTCTGATTCGAGCCTCGGAAATCAGAGACTCAAATATTGATGTTGTGTTAAGTTAACTAACAGCTCTTCTATCATATATCAGTGAATGTGTTTGTATCTGAGTTCATATAGCCATTAGTTATAACAAAAATGTTTGATTATTTCATTTTAACTTGGGGAGTGAAAACCAGATGCTACGTTAATTTTTCAACCAACTGGTTACTGCTGGTTTGTCTAAGTTGATTGTCCAGACTAATTCATGCCTAGTACCAATATATTAAATTATTATCTTTTTATAATAGTAAATAATTTTATTATTCAAAAGCTAGTTTCTTTAGGACTTTAACAATTAGGTGCAGGCCATAACGGTAGCCATCGATCAAATCATGGCCATCCACCCACAATTCAGTTGCTCCATTATTTTGTTCTTGCCGGCCTTAGTTAAGAAATCCCCTTTTGTCTTTTCTTTTAATTGTCTCTTTTTGTGAACATTCATTTAGAAAAAATTTCACCAATTCTTTTGTTAGTTAATGTTGTTTTTCTTTATGAAAAATTAAATTAAATTAGTCAACTATTTTAAGTGGGAGACAAATTATAGTGTGAAAAGGAGAAAATGAGTATAGCCGGAGCAATTATTAATCTCAGCACTGACCGGAAAAGGGAGACTTGGACCAAGGTGCTGGGCCACCACATATGGGCTGGGTCCACAACGTATTTCCTCAACAATCCAGCCCACCCGTAACCTAAAACCTGTTCATATCATACCATCCACCCCAAATTAGTGGGAAAAACAAAGTCAATTTCACATTCCACTAGTAATCATAATGATAATTACATGATACTATAGCAACGTAAAAAAAAAGAATCACTTTGGAGTCCAAAATTCCTTTCCCTCCATTTGTGCTCATTACATTTCCATGGATGACCCTAACTACTTCTTTTATCAAAATTTACTTCAAAAAAAAGTATGGCATGCACAAAGTATGGAGCAACAATAAAATACTTTTAAATGTAAAGTGTCTACTTTTAGTTGATTAATTCGTGACCCCAAAAAAGTGAGGAAAGATGGAATGAATGAAGGATTTAAAAAGGTACTAGAGAAAATATTTGTTAAATTTGAGTGGTAGCTCATGTTATCAATAATTTAGTAAAATTCAAACTATATTTAAGTATTCTATGAAAATGTCCCTATCTCATTATAATTTTATATAGATATGAGAAATTAGCTCATATATTTGTATGGTATTAGTACAATTTATATTGAATGTCTTAAAGTGGGATGGAAGGAAAATAATTCTAAAACAAATCATACTAATATAAATTCTCAAAAAAATAAACAATGCATTTTATTAGTGTAATCTACTTCATAAAATAAATTCGATAAACAGAAGTATATTCACAAACAAAATAAGGGTAGTTTAGTTTCAGATTTTGTATACACATTTCTGATAAAAAAATCTTATAGTACATAATTTATAACTCCATTTCATAGATGATTTACACAGAAAAAAAACAATTATCTTTCCAATTAATTCTTTGTTAAACAAATAGTTAATTAATTTTTTCAACCAAAAAAATTTAACTAGATAGCAAGTAGGTTAGTGCCACAATAATTGGCTCAACTATTTGAAAAGATTAAAAGGAGAGGGAAAGCTGTCAAACCCAACAACGTTGACTAAAAAAGCACCTAACTTCAAAAACAAGTAATTAACCCAACTCTCACCTGCGTGGTAATAATCAGCAGCCATCCGGCGAGAAACGATATTTTCCGGCGATAAAACGCGATGATGATATCGATAATGCCGACTCCGTACGCCGACCCGTTCCCGAACGCCGCTCCGGCATTCGCGAATATGGTAATCAGCACGTGCTCCTTCATGTTAAACGGGCCCGGGTTGAGCGAGAACATCCGAGACCCGAACCCGGGGATCCGGAACCGGCGCTTGGGCAGCGCCGCCGCCATGAAATGGCCGACGGGCAGGCTGGCGACCTGGACCGTAATCTGAGTTATAATCAGCGGCTCCGTCCGGTAGGAGAAGAACTGGTTGAGGAAGGACAGAAGGACGCAGCTCACGAGCCCCAGCGACCACATCCGGAAGGTCCACACGGGCAGGCTCGGGTCGTCGGTGTTGGTCACGGTCAGCCGGACTTCCTCGATCGGAGAGTCGTCGTCGTCATCTTCCTCGCCGTTGTATTTGTACGGCGGAGCGACGGCGGAGTTGCTTGCCGGCGCGGCGGCGGCGTCTACCTCGAGAGGCTTTATCATGGTGTGAGTGAGAGAGAGAGAGTTACGAGGTGGACGAGGAGAATGTGGCAGAGGGGGTATATATTAATGGAAGTGGTGGTGGTATAACAAGTTGCGACAAGTGAGCTGTGGTTTTACAGTTACTTATGAAAGGATCACGTTCTGGATGGATCGTGTGGTAGAATCTCTCAACGGTTACATTTCATTTTCAGTTAATTTAGGAGAGGGTAAATTTCAACCACCCTTTCGTGGTTTGTTGGGTAAATATTAGTCGGAACATCACATAAAGATGTTCAGCAATATAGTGGGTAAAATTAGGATGAAATTTCATTTTAATTACAAACTTAAAAAGGAGTACTCATGTACCTGTTCAATTGTAGAGGAATTTCCTTGTTATTTTAGAGCAAGTAAAGTTTTTCTAAAATATATAATGGAAACCCTATATTCTCCAAATATTTTTTACTCAACTCCAATAGTATCTCTACTTTAGAGATTTTATTGATAACTTTTTTTCTTTTTTCTTTTTTGCATTAAAAAGCTTGCCAAAAATACTTATTTTCTTTTGCAATGCGCATGAATTCCGTTCCTCAAAATTTATTTGTCATTCTGCATATTTAGCAAAACAAATCTTCTCTCTCATCAATTTTGCTATAATAGCAAATGAGATAGCAAATCTGTTGGAGTGGAAAAATTAACAAAATCTCTAAAAATTGACAAAATGTCTATTATAGAAAATCTGTTGGACTTGTTCATAGAAGTTAGAACTAGCATCTACAACACTTATATTATTTTAAGATATAAATACAGAAGAATTGTGCTTAAATTTTTAGAAAGTAGTAAATGTTTTGGAGGACTATGTAATAACAAATTATGTTGGGAAAATTATAATATACTTTACTACACATATACAAATTTTGATTTTGTTGGTAATTCAAAATATTTGACATATTGTAAATTATGATAATACATTGTGAAACTATTTTTCGCAAACCATAAAAACCTTCTTCTCTCTCTAAAAACCTCTCCCTTCTCTCTAGAAAATCTAAAAACCAGTTCTATTTGGGGAGGAGGCCGCCAGCGTTGATCTTGACGCCGCGCCGACCTCCTCCCCACCTCTAGCGTAGTTTAGTTAGTTTATTTGTCGATCACATTTTCTCCGCCATTTTACAGATTTCATGGAAGGTTTTCGACGTCTGGAGCAACACACCAGAATCGCCGACATCAGCAGCGGCGGAAGACAGATCGGGGTCGCTGCTGAGGCTTCGAGCTCGAGCAGAAGCCCAAGCCTCCCGAGCATCGGAATGGACACCGCCCGATCGGAAAGGTAGCCATCGCCCGAGATCGGAGTTGAAGCCGGCATCACCGGAAACGGGAGCCCCACCGTCGTCCAGTCGATCCGACCGGACCACCACAGACACGCCGATCGTCAGATCACTCTGGCGCTTGATCTGTTTTTTGACCGGTCCGGTCCGGTTCCATCAGCCGGTTCGACCGGTTCTGCTCACCAGCACAGTCTCTGGTCTGGACACGCTAGGAGGGAAGTGGTTTTTTCAATTTATTTTTAAGATTTAGGCTTTTTTATTTCAACAGGGATAAATGCTTTATTGTTGTGTTTTTGCTAGATAATTAGACGAATGCTATCTGTCAAATTGAGTTTCCGACAGGTCCTTTTTAGTTCGGTAAACTTTATTATGGCTTCTAATCTAGCTATTTAACGGGAGGAGAAATCCGAATCAAAAGTAGTCTTTACTCACTTGTTGGCGACTCCGTTTCACTAGTTAGTAGATTGTGTGGGATGACTTGTCTGCATGTTGCGTGTTAGATAGCATTCATGCGTGCTTAATACTGTCATATAGCTTTTCAGAAATTATCTTTTACCGTGAGATGACCGGAAAGTGAGAGTTTTGAGCTGATAGAGTCTGAACTGATCGGGGTTTCTTTTACCGCGAGACTTACCGGAAGGTGACGATAATATCTTTGCGTAGTCTGATTTTCTGAATACTACTAGGTCATCCAACAGGTGAGACCAACACTTGTTGGATTGTTCGTAGTATTGATCATTTGTATCCCTGTTTTAGTTTCTAGTTGTAGTCTACTGTAGTTATAGATATGTTGTACAGGCATTAGACACAGAGAAGTATTAGAATTGATACATTGTTAGAAACTTCTCTGGAGTCCTACTCATCGCCTCCACATGTGGAGTTACGTATTGCCTTGGGTGCTGTTATTCGCCTCTAGTTCTCTCTTTAGGGTTCTAGTTCATATCCGCACTGTACTTGACAGCAGATTTGTACCTTTTTCTTTTTTCTTAAGAATTGGAGAAGCCAATATACACTCCACCTACTATGGCTTGCTTAAAAAAAAAACAAACTATTTTTCCGGACTTTCACCATTTGTGTCAGAAATTTGCTTATATGAGAGAAAAAGTTAGATTGATAACTCATATTTTCCAAACTCAAGAAGAATACATTTGATCATTTACATAAAATTTTGCACGCCAAAAATTATAATGTATACGTCATATAGCTATTAATCATATCATTTTAAAAAAATTATAATTAATGATAGCTTATTGTAATTAATATAAATTTTATAAATTCTCAACTAATACAGGTGTCTCGATTGGTCTCAATAAATAAGGGGTTGCTTCATGCATATGGAGGTCCAAATTTTTACAATAATACCCTTAATATTAAAAATGCTAACCAAAATGTAAGAAAGCATTTGAGGGTATTTTGGTAAAAATGCGGACATGCATAAGGAAAGAAAAACGTACCTGGATGGAGAAATCCAGATGAATAATTATGCTCAATATGTAAAAATTAGCTAGTATTGAAAGTAAGGAGATCAACAATGATATACTAAATAATCATAATTAATTTGTAACATGGGATTTTTAAAAGTGGGATGATCAATATTATTTGTCCATTTCGTTTGATACGTCTATATTCTCTAATTAATTTGTCAAAAGATCACTCCAATTAGGTTAAGTTTGGATAGGGAATCAAATCCATGAGTATGAGGACAAAATGTACAATTAGGCAGGATTTGGTTGGAAAGCCACATGTTAATTGTTCATGAAAGATAAATGGAGTGTAAGTAATCTTCCTAGCTTGTAAAACTACTCCTATTTCATCATTAAACTTTTCAAATTAAAATCTAACCTAGCTTAGTGTCAAGACGAGCCGATTTTTACCTTTTAGAACGTAAGCAAGGCATGGATGGACCATTTTGAACAACTTGAGCAAAGAATCAAGCACCGCATGTGAGCTACTTAGTCGCCTCAGTGGACTGTGACTGGAGAAGTTCAAACACATCGGAGCTGGTGCAACCTTATCATCATCGTTTTCATTCTTCCTTTGGACTAAATTAAATATTTTATATGGATTTTTTTAATGATTTCCAAGATATAATATTTTTAATAACAATTGCATATTATATTTGATATAATCATATAATCTAAAAATAAGAATTCTATATTCCAATTTATAGCATTTAAATGATAGTTCAATCCATTATTATTCAATTATATTGTCACATTAAGGTCATGTTTGCTAGACTTCATTTTGTGCTGAACTGGATTGTACTAAAGTAAAGTGAAATTAATGTACTAAAAAGGAATATCATAATTGAATTAATCTGAATTTCATCAAATTATCTTTTTACTAAACTGAACTGTACTATTCTGGAGTTTATCATTGGAAAAACACATTTTACCTTTTTAAAAATATTTAAACATTTAACCTTCAATTTTGTGAAGTTAATTTAGAGTGTTTTTTGTCCTTGGCAACTTTGTTTATACTTCCTAGCCCCTTTTTCCTGGGGTGTTTTGTAATCTACATCCTGCTTGCTAATCAACTTGGATAGTGGATAATTAAATAAATAAAGTTTTATCGTCCATTCAAATTCATGTCAGGATTAAAACTATTTTTTCCATGCTTAATTTATGGTTTTAACATAGCTAATTATGACCACCCAGTGAGCATGGCGAATTCATCTTCTTTCTTAACATTCTTATATCAGCCTTATGGGAATATATTTTAAAGAAAAAAGTGCTCCCGTACCCCTGAGTGTTTGATTATGTGCTCATGTACCTTTGAGTTTTCAGAAAGTGCTCATGTACCCCTGGATTAACTTTAATTTTAAAACTTGTACCCCTGAACCAATGCCGCCGTCGACTTTAGAATTCCGGCAGAATAATTATATTAAAAGACCAAAATATCCTCTATTTAGCAATGCAACACATCCTTCATCCTCTTCTACAAAACACAGAGTAATTCAACTAACAGAGCTACTAAGCTTTCAAATTCTATTCATTAATGGAAGAAAAAGCATAAAGATGCGTTTTGAATCAAACCAACTAACGTTAAGGGTCCTCTGAATATGGCAGCAATCCCACCACCACTCCTCAGCCTCGAACGGCGACAGAGACGAACTAGGCTTCGTCAACTAAAGCCTCGGCCACAAAAATGTTGCATTAATTCCAACAAATTACTAATGCATTCCCCTTTCTGTACAAATTAACCTAGCTAGTCAATTTTTACGTACGATATCGATAATCGACCTAAAACCATCACCAAGAAGCTGAGCGAGGGTTGAAAGAGGGCTTAAAAAATTTCCGGGATCAAACTTCAGTTTTCTCTGATAAAATTGTGGTCATCCGAAATGAAGCCTTCGTCAGCGATGTACCCACGATGCCGTTACCCGTTTGGTTGAGCACCGTTGGCTTCTTTGTACGCCAATTCCGCATACGGGTATAAGGCTCGGCGGCGGGCGGAGGAAGATCGTGACGCCGGGCGGTGGAACCAAATTCTGGTTTAGAAGATGAAAAATGACAGAAATATTCAGCCAACATAAAATATTTAGGGTATTATAGTCTTTTTATATAAGTGTTCTGTCGGAATTCCAAAGTCAACGGCGGCATCTGATTCAAGGGTACAAGTTCTCAAACCAAAGTTAATTCAGGGGTACATGAGCACTTTCTGAAAACTCGAGGATACATGAGCACATAATCAAACACTCAGGTACACAAGCAATTTTTTCTATTTTAAAATTAAGGATCTTCAAAATGACAGTCAAATGTAAACGTTCTAGAATATTCATGTGTGTGGGGACAGGAGATCAGTACAATAATTTGAAAATGAAAGTTCGGAATTATAGGCAGTGTTCAAAGATGATGGGGTTTATTTCTGCTTAATTTCTCTATCCCGTTAATGGGCGTGCTCCTACCCAATTTGACATCCATGTAATATGAATGGATGGTTTTCATTAAATAATTATGAAAATGGTGCTTTCGAAATCTAAAGATTCTAAAAAACTTTGTTTTGAAATGTTGGTGTTTACAAGACTTTGTATATATTTATTTACGTATTAAAAACTTCTTACTTAATATGGTACCTTGTAATTTAAGGGTAGTACTTCATGCAAAACCAGTTTACTCTTACGTAGACAATAAATATAAGTAATATGAATTTCTCAATATTAAAAAGATTATTAAACAAACTAACTAATATTTTATTATAATTTTTTTATGAAATAGTTACATGATGAAAAATAATATATATTTTATTATATTACTATACATAGGTTCGTATTGGTTATCAAGGTAGGGTAGTAGCAAACAAGCAAGCAATTCAACGAAAAACCATCACTTTACCGTTATAATTGACATAATGATACCATTTCATACTAGGGACAAGTGTTGATCTTAGTCCTTTTAACCATGATTTTTAACCTATTCATCATAATTATTCAGTGCATTATTGTTGATCTTCTCACTTTCATGTCTGATATTTTTACTTTTAAATAGATTGTTCAGGGAGATCAATTCTCATTACAATTTTATGCCCAATCTATTACTAAATGTGAATATTCCTCAAAATTAAAATATTGTTACACTGATTCCACGGCATTGGGTTGGGGTAATTGAGGGTTGACAGTGACACTAATTTGGCCCACACTCATGCTGTCACACATGTACTGATTTAATTATTTGATATTATAGGATTTGTCCAAACCATTTGACTACTGGAATGTGATGGACGAATTTGTTTAGAGTCCACCGGAAACGTTGACGGAGACTTTCCAGAATCTCTTTGCTGGAGATTCCAATTAATCCGTTACGTATACGCCAGCACACCTCCCTTTATCTACGCGACAGTTTTATCATTATCCATTTTTTTATAAATTCTCTAGTTTTTGGCTTATCGGTGGAGAGAGAATGAATTCATTCAATTTTAGGGAAAATTTCTATTAAGGGCGTGGTATAAATACAAATCATTATAAAGGGCATGAAACTTGTGTATTTATTGTTAAGGGCGTTATAATATATTTACTCTTTATTTTATTAAGAAAACTCATTTATAACCCTATCCTCCTAAAAAAATACTAATTTCTAATTAATATGTTTTGTTCTCTTGAGCTTATTTGTAGATCAGTTCAGTACAATTTAGTTCAACTCAGTTCAGTAAAAAACAATTTGACAAAATTTAGTTTAATTCAGTCAAGCTGATTTTTTAGTACAATTTAGTTCAATCCAGTTCAGTAAAAAATTTGATGCAATTTAGTTTAATTCAGTAATGTTATTTTATTTTTCAATGCATTATTTTTCAAATTAGTTCAATTTAGTTCATTTGAATTCTTTTGATGTGTTTTTATTAACAAAAACATGATCAAAGGAATTCATTTAAACTGAACTAAATTGAACTAAAGTAAAAAATATTGTACTGAAAAAAAATCAACATAACTGAATTAAACTAAATTTCATCAAATTTTATGTTTACTAAACTGAATTGAACTAAATTGTACTGAAGTGATCTACAAATAAGCTCAAGAGAACAAAACCTATTAATTAGAAATCTGAATTTTTTTAGGGATGAGAGGGGTATAAATGACTTTTCGTAATAAAATAAAGAGTAGAAATATCATAACGCCCTTGATAATAAATATACAAGTTTCACGCCCTTTATAATAATTTACATTTATATCACGCCCTTAATAGAAATTTTCCCTTCAATTTTTATAAATTTGACTATGGCCCTGTCCAGTTCAGCTTATTTCCAGAACCCTCCAACATCCTCCAACACTTGTTACTATTCACAGATATGAATGATTGAATTTTTTTAAAATTAAAAAAAAATGATTTTTCTTTAGAATTAGTTTCAATATGTTTTGTACGAATTAATCATTCTTCAAATATATAGTTTCATAACTATGTACATCATAATTATACAATTTTAATTTAATTTCAACACCCTCCAGCACCTTCCACTCTTCCACCAGCAGCCAATTGCAACACCCTATTGGACAGGGCCTATAGAGAGTTAAAAATGTCACAATTTGAACACAATATAATTTTAGTAATGTACAAATGAGTGATTTTAATTTTTTTTAAAAACAAATGTAGGAACTCTAACAAAATAAATCGGAAGCTTAAGTATAGAGAAGGAGTATCTAAGAGAGAGAGTTTATGCATTTTAGTCCTTGAATCTTTCTAATACCTTTATAAACAACTTCCAATCTAAAATAGATTGTACTTTAGCCCAATATAAATTGAAAGTCATACACTTTGACTTAGAAAATGATTTTACTATTCATTCGATTTGTAAGAGCTCTATTTTTTAAACTCATTCCCAAATTGTTTTTCCTTATTTTCCATATTAATTATTTTACCACTAACTACATTTCTATCATTTTACCGTTCACTACCTTGCTGTCACGTTGACAATGATCCAAAACTCATCTTTAACGACCAAATCTCAATGCCGACAGGCCAAACTTCAACGTCGAATCGCAACCCAAACATCAACACTGTTGACCTAAAACCTCAATGGCAGTAACTGAAACTTCATTGATGACAACCTAAAACCTCAATGGCAATAACTGAAACTTCATTGATGACAACCCAAACCTATATCTCGACTCAAACTTCAACAACAATGATCAAAACCACCTCACTTTTGGCGGCCAAAACCAAAAACTCAATGGTGGCCCAAACACAACGCTATTAACCTAAATTTCAGCTTGGCGATTCAAATCTAAATGCCAGTTGTCCAAAACTCAACAACGGTCATTCAAATGAAACTAAATTAATAGGGGTGATAGTTGTTATTGGTATCAGCTCCATAGTAATATATCCACTCAACGAAGACAAATTCATTAATGTATATAGTATATATACCACATTGCTCCCATATCATTTGAATAAACATTAAAATAATATTTAGTTACTTAAGCATAACCTTAAATTCAAGTACAAGTAGTCAAGTACTAAAAAACTATGTTACATCATAGATAATAAACATTAGAGTAAATTATTTTGTAACCCCAGCATATCATAAGCTAGTATTCAACATTGAGTGACCAATTTAAAATATTGTTATGCTAGATATTGTTGTATCCATCCTAATATCTTCTATTTTAAAATCTTTTTAACGGATAAAATTTAAAGGAAACAAAATATGTGGATAGAAACATTAAATTTGAAAAGGGGAAGTATAAAAGCCAATGTACGAGCCTATGAAGGGAAGGGCTTCGGAATTGGGGTACAGAAGGTAAAGTGCCAATACAGTTCGACAATCCGACCCTTTGTTTGCACTTTCCCGTTCAATTTCTCCCGCACTACCAAATGCACTTTCGCCTACTACTCTCACAAGGCCGCAGGACTAAACTGGGTATGTGGGATTCTTTCATTCCCTTTTTATGAAATACCGATTGATGGGTTTTTTCTGTGCTGAATTTCGTTTTACTGATGAATGTCTTATGTTATATTGAATGCTCTAGGTGAATAAGTTTATGGGTAGTTTGTAAAGATTTGAACTTTAGGACCTCTGTGTGATTACTAATTTACTACCTATGCATACTTTAGTAGTTCATACTTCACTAATGTTTCTTGTGTCCGGAGTTTCTTTCCCTTTTACTTGATTGTCTAGGCTTAGCCAAGAGAAAATATATTGGACAGACCTTGTTACACTGTGTCGCCCATATCCCGACACAGTATTGCTAGTTCATTCTTGTATGCATGGAAATTTATAGGTAATGCTTACTTCAAGATTAAAAATGACAATTATCTCATCACAGTAACAAATGCAACATTTTAGTTAACTGTGCTATATCTTTGTTTCCTAATAACAGTTTGATTATAGAATCAGATTCTTCTTGCTCATGAACTCGTCTTTCATGATGAAAAATGATAATCTATTCCCTGAATTTTTTGATAAGTTACTGAGAAGGAAGTGTTGTTGTTATTGTTAGAGTATCAGTTATGGCTTGAAATGTTGACTCCTTTGGGCTGTTTTGCATACTAATTTTTTATGGTGGGTCTTCCTATTGTACCTGTGCTTAAGTGTTGTCTTGATGGCCTTGTAGATAGAAGCTAATAAAAAGAAGGGATGGACGTGGTTTCTCTTAGATAAATACAATGTCTGAAGAGGTCTGTTAATGGAAAGAAGAGTGGTTTGAGTCATTAAATATTGGAACTTTACAATGGATCCAAAGTGGAGTCCCAAGGATTTGGTTGTGACTCAGATTTCTGTTGGTGGGTTTGATGACAATGTCACAGCAAAGGATCTTGTAGATTATTTTTCTGATAAGAAGATCGAATCGGTAATCCGGTGTAGATTGAAGACTTCCTCTACTCCTCTTGATTCTTACCCCGCATTTGAAATTGACTGTAAACAGGCACCAAAGATAACAGATTATGAAAAAGTCAAACCACACGCATTCTTGCATTTGTCTAGACCTGAAGCTGTGCAGGATGTCTTGGATGCTGAAGGGCGTGGTGAACTGACTTGGGGACCGAATTCTCTGAAGGTTAGTCAAGGGCCTAAAACCCCATGGCGGTTAAATGCGATGAGGAGGAATCATGTACCCTTTCGGTTTTCTGATGTTACAGTTGAGCTTGGCGTTTTGGTTGGTCAGGATGAATTTGTTGTTGGCTGGAGGGGACTTGATACTAAATATGACTTTCTGATTGACCCGTTTAACTCAACTTGCAGTTTAGTTTTTACACGGGAAACTGCATTTGCCTGTAAGGGTGAATCCCGTTATGCAGTGATTAATTGTGACTTTAAGGTTGAGTTCTTGCTCCGAGAAATCCTTTCAGTTAAAAGGTATCAAGATTATGCAAGTCTTCCAATATTGTTGCAGTTGTTATCGGCTCCATCTATTTACTACAGGACAGCAGATGATGACATTGAAGTCTTAGCTCCATATACTTTGTTGGATGATGATGATCCATGGATAAGGACAACAGATTTCACACCTAGCGGGGCAATAGGGAGATGCAACACTTATCGAATATCAGTTCGTGCACGTCAGGGTGCAAATTTTGAAAAGGCCTTAGATTTGCTTAGAGATTCCCGTGTACGTGTTGAAGATGCCGGCATGAACCACAAGCTGAAGATAAAAGATGAACCTGATTTTGGCGTTCCATTATCGGATCCTTTCTTTTGCATCCAGTACTGGAAAGGTATAACTTTTAAGGTCTTGTTTATGGTAAATGCAGTCTTGCACAAAGGCATAATCAATCAGCATCAGATGTCCGATTCGTTCTTTGAGTTGCTGAGATGGAAAAAAGAAGAGGTCAATTTAGTGGCACTAAAGAACATTTATTCTTCCAAATGGCCTATACATGATGCTTGCAAGAAGCTTGAATCTCTCCAGAAGCGGTTGCTTAGGAACCCAGAGCTTGTTGGGCTACCTAAACAGGGTGATGATCTTATGGAAGTAAGAAGGTTGGTCATCACCCCTTCCAAAGCTTATTGTCTCCCACCAGAAGTGGAGCTCTCAAATAGAGTCCTTAGGCAATATAGGGATGTTTCTGATCGATTCTTAAGAGTTACTTTCATGGATGAGAGCATGAAGATGTTGAATAAGAATGTTTTGAATCACTATCCCGCCCCTATTGTTCGGGAACTCACAAAATTCTCTAATTTGCAGAAAACTGCAATGTATAGAAAGGTTTTGGCCATTTTAAGTGATGGATTTTATTTGTGTGGCCGGAAGTATTCTTTTCTAGCTTTCTCATCCAATCAGTTGAGGGACCATTCTGCCTGGTTTTTTGCAGAGGGTGAAAATATTCTGGTAGCTGGCATTTTAAGTTGGATGGGGAAATTTGCCGATCGAAATGTTGCAAAATGTGCTGCCAGAATGGGTCAATGCTTCTCATCAACATATGCTACTGTAGAAGTTCCAATATTAGAAGCTGACTTGAAACATGCGGATATTGAGAGGAATGGCTATTGTTTCTCTGATGGGATTGGTATGATATCAACTGATCTGGCTATGCAGGTGGCTGAGAAATTGAAACTGAGCGACAACCCTCCATGTGCTTATCAGATTAGATTTGCTGGCTTTAAAGGTGTTGTTGCATGTTGGCCTCCTAAAATACCTGGGATCCGTCTATATCTTAGAGACAAAAGCATGCGGAAGTTTGATTCCACACACAACGTTCTTGAAATATGTTCATGGACTCGATTTCAGCCCGGGTTTCTTAATCGGCAAATAATCACTCTGCTTTCTGCTTTGGATGTTCAAGATAAGATATTTTGGGATATGCAGGAATCAATGATGTCGAAGTTGAATATGATGCTTGAGGACCCCGACGTGGCTTTTGATGTTCTTACTGGTTCATGTTCGCCTGATCAAGGAAATACAGCTGCAATAATGTTAAGTGCGGGTTTCAAACCCGGAAGTGAGCCTCATCTTAAAGGGGTTTTGACTAGTATTAGGGCGGCACAACTTAGCGACCTCAGGGAGAGAGCTAGGATCTTTGTTCCGCAGGGAAGATGGTTGATGGGCTGCTTGGATGAGCTGGCTGTGCTTGAGCAAGGTCAATGCTTCATTCAAGTGTCAAATCCTTCTCTGGAGACTTGCTTTTTAAAACATGGTTCTAAATTTTTAGAGGCTACAAAACATCTGAAGGTTATCAAGGGCCTTGTGGTGATAGCAAAAAATCCATGTCTTCATCCCGGAGATGTGCGGATTCTAGAGGCGGTGGATGTTCCAGGGCTACATCATCTGAACGATTGTCTGGTATTTCCACAAAATGGAGATAGACCCCACCCAAATGAAGCTTCTGGGAGTGATTTGGATGGAGATTTATATTTTGTTACTTGGGATGAAAATCTTATTCCTCCCAGTAAAAAGAGTTGGATGCCCATGGACTATACACCCGGAGAAATAAAAAAAGTGCCTCGCGCAGTCAATCGTAAGGTAACATAACCTGCCCTAATTCTAATATCAGATTGATCTAGATTCTGCTTCTTATTGACTTCTCAGTGCATTTTGTCTTATGTCCTAATTATAAATATCTAATGTCAACAGACACTGATGAAGAGCTAAATTTAAATTTCTTGATTCAGATATGCCTAAAATTGTTCGACTTTAATGAAATTTTACTACTCTAGTCTTTTGGCAAGATGTAAAATTCATGAATATATATTATGGCAGTTAGATAAAGTGGTGTGTGATACTTGCTCTTAATTCTGTAATTTGGTCTTTGTTAGTGTTTACTGTTATGTTGATGTCCCGTATGTTACCTTGATGTGCATATATTGAAGTAGAGCTTGTTCCTTGTGGTTATATGAAGAACAGCCAGCAGCCTGTCAGTTTAATTACTGCATCTGCACATTGAGTTGGAACTTATCACATGCTTTTTTTCTGCATTGAATCAAATGTATATGCAGATTGAGCTGAAATTGTTCACTCTCTGTTACTTTTTTTTTTCTGCAATGGGCTTATGTGTAATAAGATGCAAATTTAAAAGTTGGGGGAGTAGATTATACTAGTTTTGCACTTTCGTTTTAAGCAGAGAAGAATCATGTCAGAGGGACTTTATTTAGAAATGAACTCATCTTATAGAGATTTGGTCTTTGAATTCTTCTATAGGTAGGTTTGAAGAACATTTGAGCATATATTGATGTTACATAAACCGTTTGCACAAGTAACCCTTTGTCATTTTTGAGCTCATGTTCTGATTCTTATGTTCTATCTCGTCCATTTTGTCTAATTCATCGTGTTTGCTTAACAACTTACAGGACATCATTGATTTTTTCTCAAAGAACATGGTAACTGAAAGCCTTGGTGCAATTTGTAATGCCCATGTCGTCCAGGCTGACCAAAGTGAATATGGAGCATTGGACGAGAAGTGTCTGAAACTGGCAGAGCTTGCTGCAATAGCAGTTGACTTCCCCAAAACAGGCAAAGTTGTGATAATGCCGAACGATTGTAAGCCAGCAATGTATCCCGACTTCATGGGAAAAGAAGATTTCCAAACCTACAAATCCAAAAAGATACTAGGTAGGTTGTACTGTAATGTCAAAGATGCTTGTGATGAAGTTGCAGCTGCCGATTCTACACGTGCCTGTTTAAAAAAAATCCCGTATGATAAAGACCTGGAGGTTCCTGGTTTCGAGTCCTTTAAAATAAAGGCATGGCTTTCTAAGTCTTCTTATGATGCACAGCTGTATAGGCTCCTAGCACAATACCATGTGAATCGTGAAGAGGAAGTTGTCAGCGGTCATGTATGGTCAATGCCGAAGTCCAACTCCAAAAAAATGGGTGACCTTAAAGAGAGACTGAAGTATGCTTATAATAACCTTAAAAAGGTTTTTAGGAAAGTTTTTGAGGACATGGATTCAGGTTTCGATCTCCTGTCTGATGAAGAGAAAACCACTATGTATGAAAGGAAGGCTTCGGCTTGGTATCACGTAACGTACCATCCCATCTGGGTGAAAAAGGCGATGGAGACACCTGGGCCAGGTACTGATGCAGGTCCCGTCGATGCAGTCATGCTAAGCTTTCCATGGATTGCTGTCGATTACATCGCTCAGATCAAACTCAGGAAAAGAGGAGTTCCCGACATGGACTCCACAAAGCCGATTGATGCATTGTGTAAATACCTCGGGGACAAGCTTTGACTGGCTGAAGTGATGGTAAGAAATTTTCCTGCTCTCCTCCTCTTTTGAAATTTAGCCGTCTACGGATACTCTGCAAGATTCGTGATCTTGATTATGTGTTTTGAGCTTTTAAGGGCTCTGTTACGTCTCTTTATTCTCTGTTTTGTGTTTCTCTTATGGATATGATCAATGTTACTGCATGGACAGGAAAGCAGTACGCGAGGATTTCAGAGGCTGAGGACGGGAAGCATGATCTTCGTATGTGGAGTTTCCGGGACAGTCAGACAAGTGTGTTGGTTAAACTGAGAATGTATCAGTTGAACCTGTGTGATGTAATAATCTCAGAATGTTCATCTAAGTTGCAACTATGCATTTACTGAACTAGTATATTTTACCATTTACCCCCCAGTGTACAAATATACTCCTTGTATAGAAGATTTGCCCACCAATCTTCTCCTTATATAGAAGATTTGCAACTGATCACACTTTTATTATATTTCTCCACTTTTATAGAGCATTATTTTACAAAGGACTTTAAAAGTAAGAAGAAGATTCTTACTGAACAACAAGTTCAATTGAAGTTTAAAAATTAAAATAAATGAACTTAATAAGTTGGGAAAAAATAGATCAAGGCCCTGTTTACTAGAGCTTATTTCTTGATGTACTGAACTGAATTGAATTGAACTGAACTGAATTGAACTGAAGTAAAAAATGATGTATTGAAAAATGGAATCAGCATGACTGAATTAACCTGAATTTCATCAAATTACATTTTCACTGAACTGAATTGAATTGAACTGAACTGATCTACAGATAAGCTCTGGTAAACAGGCCTAATCATACAAATGTGTTGCATAATATTTTTCGTATGTTCGGATAAATAAAGAATCCCGAAAAAGAAGTTGAAAATCTGTCAATTTCTTTATATAGTTGGTACACTTGGTAACCAAATCAACCAAACTCCGCCGCGAAAAAGCAAAAGCTGCAAATAGAAATTCAAATCCAACTCGGATTACTAAAATAGGTAGAATTTGAATGGGTGCTCTGTCCTAATCAACGTGGGTGGTCACATTTAAGTATTTAACTATGGTATTAAATTACCATAAATAATTTAAAATTCGAAAAAAAACATTTACAACTCAGGAACAAGTTGCAAATATAAATAGAATTCAAAATCTGATTGTGATCATATGGGGTGTTAAGAAGCTTCAAAGAAACCTCCCAAATTTCATTAATTTATTCCAAAGATATGCATTGATACCCCTCAAATTCCATTAATTTCAGAGATAATATTGATCCGGTCTCCGTTCTTGTATCGCCCTTCTTGTTGTTTGACATTTGGAGTTGAAAACAAATACAAAATTGGATGAAGAAGAAGAAGAGGTAAAAATCCAATTCATAAGTGGAAGCGTTCTGGGAACCTTTTGAATGCTCATGCTGATTCTATCCCATTCCAGGTAAAGGGCTCCTTTCAGTTGGTGTAATTGAAAGTTTTACATTCTTGATGTATATTTTGAAAGCCTGGTAAATGAAAGATAGAATTTTGATGGCATAGGATTTGGAATCTTGAAGGATTTTGATTCAAAAGGTTGGGAAATTGCTAAATAGGTGTAATTTTTTAGGCTGAATTAGGCAGGCTAGGCTGGACTGAAGTTTTGAATCCCCATTTGGCTGTTTTGTTTAGGAAGAAGGATATGGAGCTTACTGGGATAGATACAAGTGGTGGTAGGGAGGTAGAGGAGAGAGATAGTGTCCCACCATTGCCGATGCATATTACGCAAGCCAGGTTCAATAAAACGCGGTATCCAGGAGCTGTGAGGCAGAAAGCCTACATTTTTGATGGTGAAGGGAATTTCTACCATAAGGAATGGGATCTCCAAGAGGGTAGAGGGAAAGAGTTTTGTTGGTTTCATGTTGAAGTTCCGAAAGGGAATCAGAAGCTGTCTCAATCAGCTCAGTACTTGATTGACGTTCTTTGCCCTCCTTTGAAGCTTCAGGACATTTTATCACTCATCAGTAATGGGCCCTTCTGTAACCATGTCGATGGAGCTCTTGTTTTTAGGGTGAATTCCCAGGGTCCTGCCTCTAGCAAGTTTACGTTCGGGATTGCTGCTAGGGTCACGCAGAATTCAGTGATCACTGTGTCTTTAGGCCGTGTTCCAAGGTTGGGATTCTCGGAAGTGAATAAGTCTCTTCTGACTGAGGTTCCTGCTGTTGAGAGTCCTCATCATAGTAGAGGTGAGCAAAAGGAGAGAAATGAGATTGTGATCCAGGAGCATGTTCTTGATTTTCTGCTGACTATGAACCACTCAGAGGAAGCTGATAATCCTGTGCCTAAATCTGTGTCGAATCTTGTTTTTCACATCATTGATACACATGTGGATCAAGTTCAAGACGTTGTGACGAATCTTGAAATGGAGTTGGACTCTGTGGAGGTTGATATGGACAAAGGTAAGCTATGAAACAACATAGTTCTTGTACATTGTCTTATTATCTTAGATTTACAATGTCATAGATGGATCCTTTAGTTGATAATTACCTTTTCTTTTTGTTAATGATTGTGTGCAACCTCTTTCATTGAGGCAGGTGGTTTTGCTTTGAAGAAACAAATGATCGATGATAGAAGATTCCCAAAAATGCACCTTGACTTGCAGCGTCTCCTGCAGGTACCTTTGTCCCTTCATGATCAAATATATCGTTTTCTTATTACAACTACAATGCCTTATACACTGAGTGAACAAAGAAAGTAACATTTATCATTTAGACAAAATACGTGAAAACTGTGAATAGTCACTATAGTGCTTTATTAGAGTAGGAAGTATTCAAAATGTTTAGATTTAATTGATTGTAGGAAACTCTGAATCAGCTTGTTAGATAATTGGGTAATGTGTACATTAGAAAGTTTATGTTCAGACCGAGTCACCTTTGTATTATAATATTGTAACCTTTAGCGAATACTAGATTTATGTTTGTTTCATGTTCTCATCCATCTGTAGGTAATTGCAAACGGAGAGCAAGTATTTCCTCGTGTGAAGGAGAAGTGTGCCTCAAAAGAGTGGTTTGGCAGTGAAGACATTAATGCCCTTGAGGAGCTCGTGGGACGTCTCAGGAGGCTGAAGGAGAAGGTCGGTTTCATAACTAATCGTGTCACCGCCATTCAAGCAGGCCTCGACAGCTGGCAGGCCGAGCAAATAAACAGAAAACTATACTACCTTTCGTTCCTCTCAATCATATTCCTCCCTTTATCAATAATCACAGGAGGTATGTGCTAATTAATTCTAACAAACATGAAGTTTGTTTGTTTTTTTGCTTTCTGGTTATTTTAAGTAATAGTATTCCTTCTCTGATGGTTTACTACAGTGTTTGGAATGAATGTTGGAGGGGTCCCATGGACGGGGCAGAACAAACCCGAGCTGAAGGATGGATTCCGTAATGTGATATTTATCTGTGTAGCCATGATATTCCTACTTCTGCTATGTTTTCTGTTCCCCACTCTTTACAGCTGGATTTCGGCTTGGAGGAGAAGGCAGGTCTTGAAAAGAAGCCTGTCTCTCAACGGCAAGTCCTTCCTCAAAAGAACGGTGCCAGTTGGCGAGAAAACTGAACGAGGAGGGTACCTCCGGCTGTACTGAGAAACCGCGCCATACTTGGCAAAGCGAAATGGTTAGAGTTTTGTTTTAGAGATGATTCTGTGCATCCTGATTAGTTGGTCTTAGAGCTTAGAAGTGATGTATCGCGAAGCTGTATAGATACAAATACTTTTGACTGTGTTTCTACGACTAATGTAGTAGTCGCTGAAACAAAGCTCTTCATATTGAATGGAGCCTGGAGGGAGTATGTACACAATAGATTGGATGTAACAGCAGAAGATTTACTGGTCAGTAGTTTTTTTTTACCGCTACTCATAAAGTTATCTTTGGTACATGTTTGCTCGTAACATCCAACATCACAAAAGGCTAGGCTGTAAACATAGATTTATCTTGTAAAATATACGTAACATTTACCGATTTCAAAGTGATGATGATAAATGTTCAACTTTAAACATGTTTAAAATTTCAAAGTTAAATAGCGTAGCGCGTTTGAAAGAAAAAAAATCTTTTGAAAGGAACGCGTTTGAAAAAAAAAATTTCTTTTGAAAGGAACGCATTTAAATGTTAGACTTAATAGGAGCGAGCGAGTAAACATTAATCTAAAATCTTTTTCTAATATAAATAGTTGGATCAAATTTAAAATTAATTATCTAAAAGTAGATAAAAGTTAAACGTTAGACTTAATAGGAGCGAGCGAGTAAACATTAATCTAAAATCTTTTTCTAATATAAATAGTTGGATCAAATTTAAAATTAATTATCTAAAAGTAGATAAAAGTTTAGTTAAAACAGGAATAAGAACGGTAGAGAATATCATTTTAAATGAACTTAGATGTACTCATTTTATTTTTTGTAATTTTAAGTTTAACTTAGTTTAATTCATTAAGAAATAAGTTCAGCATAATAGGGCGTGATAATTAATCTAAAATATGACTTAAATAATTAAGTTAATGTGAATGAGTTTTTTATATAAAAAATATATATTGTTAAAGGAAATGTAAAGTTACACTAATCATAAATCATTATATACACTTACCGGTACCTATGAGGAAAAGGAAAGTGAGTGTCAATTATTAGACGTTTACTGTATAAAAAAGCATGGTTAAGGCTTATTCTTCGCACTAAACCAGTTTAGATCATTCTTAGCAGTTATCAGTAATTATCCGAATCCTTAAACTCCTCAACTCCCAGAATCAAAATTTGAAGTTAGTAGTTGTCGACGAGAAGAACGTGGTAAAAGTAACTCCCGCTCTAATCTCATCCACGATCCCCTCAACCTCTCTTACAAAAGCACCAGAATTCACACATGCTTTCTCTCAGAATCATGGAGATTTCTTCATCGGAATCCCCGCACAAAATATCCGAATCCCAGGAATTAGCCTATTTCGCGAAATTACTCGAAGATGATTTCTCTGCCTGTGTTCGAGAAAACAGGGCAAACTCAACTTCGATCATATCTGATGAACAGGGAACGGATTGGACTGTATACTGCAATGAAATCGCTGTCGAAGAAATCAGGGAGGAAGAGGAGAGAAACCTCGGCGGTAAGAAGCTCGATTTCGACGACTGTTTTGATGATGAAATTGATGATCGTGATGAGCAGCAGCAAGAGGTTAGGTCACTGGGTTCTTCTGTTTCTGATGGGCAGGATTCTAGTTTCTTGAATTCTTCTTGTTTGTCTGAGGATAAAAAGGTGGATTTCGAGGAAGAAGAGATGAAAAATGGAGAGTTTGGTGCACGTTTGGATGATCTTGATCATGGTATGTGTGATGTGATATTTGAGGAAAAAATGGATTTAAAAAGTGATATAAGTGATATAAGTGAGCATTTTGATGCAAATTTGGAGATGAAAAGTGGCAATTCTGTTGCAGATTTGGAAGATAAAAATGGCGGTGATGAGAAAATTAAGAGAAAATTGGATTTGGTGGATGGGAAGAAGAAGAAAAGTGAACATTTTGATGCAAATCTGGAGATGAAAAGTGGTCATTTTGTTGCAGAGAAAAAGTGTTGTGATGAGAAAATTAAGAAAAAAAAGGATTTGGTGGTTGGAAAGAAGAAGAAATGTGAGCATTTTGATGCAAATGTGGAGAAGAAAAGGAGTGGGAAATGCAGGATTTCTGAGGGGTTTGCTATGGTGACAATGGGTATCATAGTTGGGATGATCATCTTGATTGGTTTTGATCTTGCCAATTTTGGGAAAGATCAAATGTTTTTGGTACCAACATGAACTGGAATTTGCTACTTTTGTTCTAGTGTTTCTTTTTAGCATATTTGAAAATTTCTTAGTTAGTAGGGGCTTTTGCTCTTTGTAATTATTGTTCATTACTTATTTTGCTTTCTTCTTAGTTAGTAGGGGCTATGTATAACATATTATTTAGGATTAAGATTTGATGATTTCAGAAGTGTAGTTTTCAATTTCATTACTTGAGTTCTTTACATAATGACTCAAGTTTCTGAACGGTTCACGGTGATCAATAGTTGTTGTGCCAATATACTTAAGATTTGAATTTAAAAATCTATAATCTAAGATCCTTTTATAGTTGTGAAGCTAATTTATAGGCGGTTTAGTTAGAGTTTGTTATTGGACTAATCTTAAACCTTTTTTTTTTTCAATTGAACTGAAATGTCATCAAATATTGTTTTTGTTGTACCAAATCCACTAGTGTAATTATTTTAACGCTCATAGGTCATTGTAATTCGTATTGTTTAGTTAGAAAAGGTTTAAGTATTCTAATGCATAATGTAGTCACAAGCGTGTGTATACGCCATGTGTATTAAACGAACATGTGGTGGAGTGGAACATTTGAAATAAACGAACATGGTTAATGAGACCAACTTAATTTAAAAGTTGACGAGATCAACTTCTATTTTTTATCCAAATTATGCAGCTTCTACTTCTATAATAATAAGGCCTGTTACCAGAGCTTATCTGTAGATCAGTTCATTTCAACTCATTTTATTTCAGTTCAAATCAGTTCAGTGAAAATGTAATTTGATGAAATTCAAGTTAATTCAGTCATGCTGATTCCATTTTTCAATACTTCAATTATTATTTCAGTTCAGTTCAGTTCAGTACATCAAGAAATAAGGTCTAGTAAACATGGCCTAAGTATTGTGTTAGGGTCATGTTTTTAGTTTATTTGCTATTTGTTTTTTTTTTTGAAAAAGTAAGAAATCTCATTCAAGTCAATGGAAAATGTCCAGACTGCCCTGTGTTGTAGGCTCTAATGCTCAGACCATGTGTTAGTGTCATTTTTTAGTTGATTTATTGTTAAACTAAACTAAAGTGTAAAGTGTTTTAAAAATAATGTATTGAAAAATCCAATCTTGCATTACTAAATTAAATGAATTTTATATAATTATTTTTGCTGAGTTTAACTAAACAAAATTGATATACGGGAAAAATCAAGAGCACGAGTATAACCATTTATAAGATATGGCAAACACTTGTAGGCTTGTAGCCATACAATTTTGGTATATTGTAAATTTGTCATAAGCTACTAAAAATACAATTAGTGACTCTATATGTTGATAAAAAAAGTCGTCGCAAAATGTTTCTATATTTACGTTAAACCCTTTCTTGAACCCTGGCTTTCCTCTTCCCCAAGAAACTCAATGCTCCCTTTTTAAATAACACTGAATTCCCCCATTGCCGAATGCTCAGAGCTCAATATTCTTCCTCCGTCTGATCAATGGCTACTTCAGTTCTTCTTCGCTCTCTCCGGCGAAGCTCGCCTTCTCTTTCAACTTGCAGATCGGTATGTCCCTTATATCTCATCATTGTTTTTCTCTCTTTCTTTTATATATTCATGTAGATAAACAGAGAGAATTTTTTCAATTTGTGGTTAGATTTTCTAAATTGAGAATTCTATTTCAGAATGTGAACTTGAAACAGAGAGAATTTATTCAATTCATGATTGGATTTTCTAAATTGAAAATTGTAGTTTAGAATGTGAGCTTGCTTATGCAAAAGCTAGATAGATAAGTATGAGGTTTGCAATTGTGAGGTCTTAATTAGTGCTAAATAGATACGTTTGAGGTTTGCAATTCGTATTTTTTGGTTGTAATTGTAGTCTTTGTTTATGTTTGATTATGTTCGTATATAGCTTATTCGAGTAAACTTTCAATATTTACATGTTTAGAGGAAGGAAATTGTATGCATTTTGTGGCATTGTAATTGTAATCATAGTATTGAACACAAGTATTTGTTTTGTTGCACAGTTTGTTGGGAACACCAAGTCATCATGGTCGAGTTACAAGCTCGGAAACCTGGCTAGGCCTTTCAGGTATATAATATATGATGACTTAATGGAGTTGAAATTTTGCATCTTGCTTTTGTTAGTCTCTAAATTGTTGGTTTCTTGATTCTGTTATGCAGCTCACAAGCAGTTGCTAGTGAAGTTTTAGGTTTCGATTTGGGCACCACAAACTCTTGTCTCTCTGTCATGGATGGAAAGGTAGCTTAACTTCTGCTCTTTTCTTGGATCATTACAAGAGATTGCATAGTTTTCATTTATACTAATGTTTGTTTACTTTTGTTTGCGCAGAATGCGAAAGTGATCGAGAATGCTGAAGGATCTCGGACCACACCATCTGTTGTTGCCTTTAACCAGCAAGGAGAGGTGATTATCGGCGTGCCAGCTAAGCGCCAGGCCATCACGAATCCAACAAGCACATTCTACGCTGTCAAGCGCCTTCTAGGAAGGCGCTATGACGACCCTCAGGTGCAGAAGGAGATGAAGATGATGCCTTACAAGATTGTGAAGGCTCCCAATGGTGATGCCTGGGTTGAGGCCAATGGGAAGCAGTATTCCCCGAGCCAAATCGGAGCTTTTGTTCTCGGAAAAATGAAGGAGACTGCTGAGGCATACCTTGGGAAACAGGTGAACAAGGCTGTGATCACCGTCCCTGCGTATTTCAACGATGCTCAGAGGCAGGCCACGAAGGATGCCGGGCGTATCGCTGGCCTCACTGTCGAAAGAATCATCAATGAGCCTACTGCTGCTGTGCTTTCTTATGGTTCCAACAACAAGGAAGGTATAGTTGCTGTGTTTGATCTCGGTGGTGGCACGTTCGATATCTCCATTGTCGAGATAGCAAATGGTGTATTCGAGGTATTTTACGCTTGTAGTTTTTCGTATTTCAGCAACTTTTCTGCTTGAAGATTGAAGATTGATTCATTACTGTGTAAATATTCAGGTGAAAGCAACAAATGGTGATACGTTTTTGGGAGGAGAGGATTTTGATAATGCTTTGTTGAAGTTTCTGATCAACGAATTCAAAACCGCAGAAGGGATTGATCTGACAACCGATAAGCTAGCCTTGCAAAGGCTTCGTGAAGCAGCTGAGAAGGCCAAGATAGAGCTCTCTTCAACCACGCAAACCGATATCAATCTCCCGTTCATCACAGCTGATGCCGGTGGCGCCAAGCATCTGAACATCACTCTCACCCGATCAAGGTTCGAGAGCTTGGTCAGTGACCTCATCGAGAGGACCAAGGAGCCCTGCAACAACTGCTTGAAGGACGCCGGTGTCTCTCCCAAGGAGATTGACGAGGTCCTCCTTGTCGGTGGAATGACCCGCGTGCCCAAGGTTCAGGAAGTGGTCTCTCAGCTCTTCGGCAAGGCTCCGAGCAAAGGTGTCAACCCCGATGAGGCTGTGGCCATGGGAGCCGCTATCCAGGGCGGCATCCTACGCGGTGATGTCAAGGAGCTTCTCCTTCTCGATGTGACTCCCCTCTCCCTCGGTCTCGAAACTTTAGGTGGAGTCTTTACAAAACTCATCAACAGAAACACAACCATTCCTACCAAGAAAAGCGAGGTTATTCTCATCTGTTTTGCTAATAAATACGTAGCTTTTTACAATAAATATGAAACTTACTTGCATTATATCATATATCAGATGTTTTCTACCGCTTCAGACAATCAGACTCAGGTCGGTATCAAAGTTCTGCAAGGAGAGCGCCATTTGGCCACGGATAACAAGCTTCTCGGGGAGTTTGAGCTCACCGGCATCCCTCCCGCGACGAGGGGGTCTCCACAGATTGAAGTAACCTTCGACATTGATGCAAACGGTATCGTAACAGTGTCTGCTAAGGACAAGGCGACCAGCAAAGAGCAGCACATCACCATCCGCTCTGACGGCGGTTTGTCGGAGGCTGACATTGAGAAGATGGTGAAGGAAGCTGAGGTTCACGCCCAGATGGACCAGGAAAGGAAGAACTTGGTGGAGGCGAAGAACGAGGCTGACAGCACGGCTTACAGTGTGGAGAAGAGCCTGAGCGAGTTCAAGGACAAGATTCCTGCTGAGGTTGTGTCTGAGATCGAGGCCGCGGTTCGGGAGCTGAGAGAGGCGACAACCGGTGGTGACGTGGAAACCATCAAGGCCAAGAACGAGGCTGCCAGCAAGGCTCTGTCGAAGATCGGCGCTCACATGTCCGGCAGCGGCAGCACCAGCAGTGCTGGAGCTTCGGACGACCAGGGTCAAGAAGCGGACTATGAAGAGATGAAGAAGTAGTTTGGTTTTAGTGTTATAGTGGTAGGTTGATTTGTTTTTTCCCGACATGAACTACGTATTTTGTTTGAGTAATAATTTTATGGTTTTGATCATAATTGTAATGTTTGTGCTATATTATAATTTTATTATGATGATAAACTCATATCCATTTGATTTGAGGACCACTAGTGTAGGAGTTTCATTTGATCATGGTTAACTGACAACCATGTCAGTTTATGCGTTTACTTGGTAGTTGGTAGTATTTAGTTTGGCCTTCAAAATTTACATATTGTATGTGTAAGTACCAATATTATTAAGGATAACCTAAAATTAAGAGTTAAACTAAACAATTATTCTAGCACAATTGGCCAAAGACACTAGACTAGGTAGTTTAGTTTTCAAACCCGCACTCGCCGTCTAAAAAGGGATTCTGTCCTAATCTTTCGAATCTTCTCTCATGGTTGATTACGTTAACCGATTGATTAACACGTAACAGACTCCCCATGTCACACCGTAAAGAATTCTAAGGTTTTTTTTACAAATAAAGTATCTATTAGAACTTTAACCCAAACAATAAAATATTATGTCTCTAAAATCAAATTAGTATCTTAAATAAACTCATTACTACACATTAATTTTACACCCTGATATGAAAGTTCAAAATTAAATCAGCATTGCCTCAAACTCGGTCTTTAAAACCTTTTTTTTTTACGCTGACCATTCATGACTCCAAGTTACAACTTTCGAGTAGATGAGTTAAAAATCGCCCTCGGTGGCGATAGTAAGTTCTAGGGATACAAGTTCGTGAATTGCAGAGGGGGTTTCAATTGGAAGAGAATTCGTTAGTTATTTCCATTACCTACATAAAGGTACTTTTTTGTAGTTTGATAGATATTTTACTATGACGGCATAATTGAAATATTTATTTTTTTACACAAACTTATAGAAGGGGTTCGCCATTTATCCGTCACACTAGTTGTTGTACCAAATAAGACTTTTGTAATTTTTGAGCAGTCTCCCCATGTTATGCGCATCAAGGCTTCATGTTCATTTGCAATCATTTGAAGTTGCAAAAAAACTACAAGTTCAAGTGATTTTACCCTTATATTATGGTTGCTATATTATGTTTGATGTCAAATTTACAAAATTTGGACTAAAAAACATGTTCACTTTAGGTAATAATAATCATTAAAAAATTATACCCTCAATTTTTATTTTTTTATTTTTTTTGAAAACATACCCTCAATTTTAATCACTCTGATGATAAAAAAAAAACTCTAATTAATTAATATTATACTAGTAATAATTCGGGAATCAGGACCCAGTGGCAGTAGTCCAGTACTATATACCAAATGAATTAGGGTTTAAGCCGGGGTTCTTCCACTGAGCAGCTCCTTCTTCATTGAAATTTTCTTGGAATATTTCATTCGCCCTTCTTTTAATATATACCCCTAATTTATCTCCTCTCATCGACGCCGCCGTCGCCGTCGCCGCCGCCACCGAATCCGTCGAACACTCCCCCGTCCTTTGTATCCAGGTATTGCATATGAGACCTTTTCTGACACTGTCTATTAGCTAGTTAATTTGCTTGCTTCTAGTACTTGTGGGAGTTTTAATTTTTCAAGAAGTTCGTGGGTTGTGTTTGTGATTGCGTTTTGCTTCGTATTATGCAGATTGTTTATTAATGGGGAGTAAGAAGAGCGATTCCGGTTCTCTTGAGGATGCCAATGTTGTTGTAGATAACAATGCTGGGGAAGAATCCTTGAAGAAGAAACCTAATAAGGTTTTAAAGAGAAAGAAAAGTGAAAAGGGGGGTTTTGTGGATGCCCCTCCAACCTCAAATGTTGACAGTGTGAAACCTATGGAGAGGTTGAAGAAAAGAAAATTAAGTGATAAGCTGAGACACCATGGTGATGATTCTGATAAACCAAAGAAAATGGTTCCCCCAGTTGATAGTGGGAATGAGAGCAAAAGCAATGAGGTAGCCCCCGAAGAGGGGGGTTCTAGTGGTGGTAATAGTGTGTTACCTGAGTTTCATATAGGCGTGTTCAAAGACTTGGCTTCTGCGGATGCTGGTGTTAGAGAAGCCGCAGCAATGACGTTGGTGGTGGAGCTGGTAGCAGTTCAGAAAGCATATGATAGGCTCGAGAATAAGGAGGAAGTGGATGGTAAGTTGATTTTGGAAGCTGAGAAGGATGATGGATTGAATAACTGTGCCCCTTCTGTGAGATATGCTGTTCGCAGGCTCATTCGGGGAGTTTCTTCCTCTAGAGAGGTGTTCATCTATTCCTTCTTTTTTCCCATGATTTTTTAAGATTCTGGGAATTAAAATGACATGTGCTTGTGCTTTTTTATATGGCAGTGTGCAAGGCAGGGATTTGCATTAGGTTTTACTATGTTGGTCAGTGCTGTTCCTGCAATCAAAGTGGATTCACTCTTGAAACTAATTGTCAGTTTGTTGGAAGTTAACTCTTCCATGAAGGGTCAGGTTTGTATTATTCCTCATCATTTTTATTATATACATATGTATGTAATCTAATATTTGCATGATGAATTTGTTTTATATCCATAAAATTTATGTACAGGAACAAAGGGACTGCCTTTTGGGTCGATTGTTTGCTTATGGGGCCATTTCAAGATCAGGGCGACTAATTAAAGACAGGTCTCCATGTCTCAAGGAATTTATTTGTTCTCTCATTGCATTGGCATCAAGAAAACGCTACCTGCAAGAGCCTGCTGTTTCGGTTATTCTGGAATTAGTTGAAAAGGTGATCTATTCTTGTGTTTTCCATGTCATGAAAGCAGGGCTATGTCTTTTCAATTTAAACCTTTTTAAGCTCCTTCCATGGATGCATTGTAGTCACATGGAACCAATTTTTTTTTAAAGTTCAATATTTTCTTGATTTTTTTGCTTTCGAATTTCATCGTTCTATCTAACCGTTAAATTAACTTTTGACATTTATAGCTATCTGCCGAGACTTTAGTAGAGGATGTTCTTGAAGTTCAAGGACTTCGGGAATGGTTTGGTGGTGCCACTGATAGTGGGAACCCTGATGCGTTGCTCCTCGCGCTTAAAATTCGTGATAAGGTTGGCGTTGATCATGGAATATTTGGTAAACTTTTGCCATCTGAATATAGCCCGAACAGGATTTTCTCTGTTGAATCTCTTTCCATGCTAGCGAATTGCTTGAAGGTGATTGGAGTTTATTCTTTTCTTCCAACTGTTTTTGAGACTGTTTATTTAAATGACATTCCATTGACCATGTGGTGCTTTTCAGGAGTCCACATTTTGTCAGCCTCGTGTTCATAGTGTCTGGCCTATTTTGGTAAACATTCTTTTACCAGATTCAGTCTCTCAAGATGTAGAAGCATCAGCCACAAATTCAACTAAGAAGCACAAAAAAGGTCGCAGGAGTGGTTTAGCTGTAGAAGATACCGGGAAGAATCTCCAATGCTTTATTGAAGTTATTATTGAAGGGTCACTTCTATCATCATCTCATGACCGTAAACATTTGGCTTTCGATATTTTGCTGATGCTATTCCCCAGACTGCCTCCTTCTTGTGTTAAAATTGTATTGTCTTACAAATTTATCCAGTGTTTAATGGATGTACTGTCTACTAAGGATTCCTGGCTTTACAAAGTTGCTCAACATTTTCTTAAAGAATTGACTGAATGGGTGAAGAACGATGATGGTAAACGAGTTGCAGTTATTATGGCCATACAGAAGAATAGCAATGGGAAATTTGATAATTTGACTAGGACAAAGGTGATTAAAGATTTGATGGCCGAGTTCAAGTCAGAATCTGGCTGTTTATTGTTTGTTCAGGATTTAGTTAACATGTTTCTGGATGAAAACAAGGTTTTAGAGGAACCTTCTGATCAAAGTCAAACAACAGATGATAACTCGGAGATTGGCTCGATAGAAGATAAGGATTCTGCTGGGACAACTGGAAACTCTGAGTTCTTGAAAATTTGGGTTATTGATTCTCTTTCCTCTGTTCTGAAGCATGCAAAACTAGATCCAGAAGCTCGGTTTCGAGTGCAAAAAGAAATTTTGAAGTTTCTGGCTGTTCAGGGTCTTTTCAGCTCCGCTCTTGGCACTGAAGTGACCTCATTTGATCTAGGAGAAAAGTTCCGGTGGCCAAAGGTAGCCATATCTAGTAGTCTCTCAAGGATGTGCATCGAACAGCTAGAATCATTGCTTGCTAATGCCCAAAAAGTTGAAGGGCCTCAAGCTATAGCCAGCAGTCCTGACTCTGATCTTGGTGCTTATTTCATGCTGTTTCTGGGCACTGTACGTAACATCCCCTCAGTTTCATTGTTTCGGGTCTTGGATGAAGATGATGATAGGGCATTGAAGAAAGTGCAGTCAATGGATGCACAATTGGCAAGAGAGGTAGTCATTCTTTTTCACTGCACTCTATAATTGTGCTTATCTAGCAATCTGATTTTAGTCCTGTTTTTTAAACCTTTATTTTTTTTACTGAGAAAAGCTATTTGACATCAAACTACAATGATGACAGGAGAGGAACTGTGGTATTGTCAAAGATGTCAATAAACTACATGCTCTGAGACACTTGCTTATCCAGTTGGTGCTCCAAATTTTGCTTCGGCCTGGGGAATTCCATGAGGCTGCCGCAGAACTTATCATATGCTGTAAGAGAGCTTTTGGCACCTCTGATCTTACTGAGTCCTCGGGAGAGGATGAGTTGAATGTTGATGATGCACCCAACATTATGGATGTACTTGTGGATACAATGCTCTCTCTACTTCCTCAGTCCTCTGCTCCTCTAAGATCTGCTGTTGAGCAGGTACATGGCTGAAATATGATTCTTTCCGTGCTTTAAGTTCATCTGTAATGTATTTATTGTGATGGCAATGTTTAAGATATAGATAATATTTGGTTTTATTCATTTATTTGTCTTGGCTTTTAATCAAGAACATTATTTTGTTGTGGTGTCTGTTGGGTGTTGAGTTTATTTCAAGCACGTCCTTGCATTGAGACAAGACTTGCAATAAGATCAATTAATAACATGTCCCATGCCTATTGTTAGAGCTGTACTTAAGGCAATATTTTGAAGTGATATGTCTATGCTTGAAATGTTTTAGTGTTTCTAAACTTTTTTGTTTGAAGAGTTTCTTTTTCACAAGTGAGCTCGAGTGTCAAATTTCTAAAAGCTTGAAATGCAGGACCTCTTGTTTGTTGACTGGTTAAGTTTTACTAGTGTGATCATTAACTACATTGTTTCTCTTTAGGTTTTCAAATACTTCTCTAATGATGTAACGGAAGATGGACTAACACAAATGTTAAGGGTCATAAAGAAAGACCTGAAACCTGCTAGACATCAGGAGCAAGGTACTGGAGATGATGATGATGGGGACGATGATGATCTTTTGGATATTGAAGAAGAGGAGGAATCTGATGATGAATCTGAGACGGGTGATACAGCCGACACTGATGAGCAGACTGATGATTCTGAGGCAGTGGGTGGAGTAGTTCATAAAGGAAGTGCTGAAGCTGATGAGACTTCTGATGACGACTCAGATGGAGGCATGGATGATGAGGCAATGTTCAGGATGGATACCTACCTTGCACGTATTTTTAAGGAAAAAAGGAATCAGGCTGGAAATGAAACAGCCCAATCCCAGCTTGTTCTTTTTAAACTCCGAGTTCTGTCTTTGCTGGAGATTTACTTACATGAGAATCCAGGCAAGTAAATCTACTTCTTTAGTTGTTTTCTAGTCAATTGGAGTTGCTTTTAAGATTTTCATCTCTGTGAACTTCTCTGGTTATTATTTTCAACATAATCCATCACATTGTTAAAAAATGTGTATCATAGTCTCAAACATATTATGAAGGACATGTAAATATGTATGGTTTATTGTAATACATGTAAATATGAAAAATAGCATGATTTATTGTAATCTGTGTAATTATTTATGTAAATATGAGAAGTTACATGATTTAGTTCTCATGTAACTATGTTAATTGTTAATGTTAAAGAGCAATACAATTCTTCAGAACTTTTAAAAGTATTTAGAGCCTTTTATTTACTTGTCAATCATTGTTATTTTACTGTAGGTAAGCCGGAGGTTTTGAAAATTTTCTCAAGCCTGGCTCAGGCATTTGTAAATCCTAACAGCACTGAAGGTAGCGAGCAGCTTGGCCAGCGTATTTGGGGTATTCTGCAGAAGAAGATATTCAAGGCGAAGGAGTATCCCCGTGGTGAGGCCGTGGAGCTCTCTGTACTCGAATCTCTTCTAGAAAAGAAACTAAAGCTGGCAGCAAAGCCGTTCAAGAAGAAGAAATCTGCTCCCAGTTCATCAAGCAAGAAGCAGTCAGCATCTTGGAATCGGTACAAAATGATCAATTCGCTAGCTAAGGATTCAACTTTCTGGATTCTGAAAGTAATTGATGCAAGAAACTTCACAACATCTGAACTTCAAAAGGTCCTTGACATTTTCAAAGGTATGTTGAACTCCTATTTTGATAGCAAAAAGTACCAAATGAAGTCGGAATTCTTAAAAGAGATCTTCAAAAGACGACCCTGGATTGGACAAAGTCTCCTCAGTTTCCTACTGGAGAAATGTAGCAGTGCCAAGTCACAGTTTCGCAGAGTCGAAGCTCTCGATCTGATATCTGAGGTACTGAGATCACTCACGGTTAGCACTGATGACGATGGCAAGGCAGCATCGGCAAAAATACTGAAGGATCACATCCCACAGATATATGAGCTGATCAAGAAGTTTGTGTCAAAAATGCCTGAAAAGCATGCAAGAAGAGTAGAAGTGCGCAGATTCTGCAGCAAGGTCTTCCAGATGCTGAAGAATCAAAAGCTGGCTGGGACGTTTCTGAAAGCTATGGAACCCAACCTTCGTCCTGATTGGGAGAAGCAACTAGGCGATGCTTTCAGTGCTTTTGAAAAGCAGTAAGACACTATAGGGAGTGCAATTTTACATGGTCATTCTCATATATGCAAGTGAGATTAGAAATCTTTGTTGAAACTCTGCTACTTTTGCTAAGTTAATCGCCTCCAGTTTTGCTGTTTCTTGTATTTGAATCTGATTTATTGATTGATGATTACTATAGATAATGGTTTTCGACTGTTTGGATCTTTAATTAGTGATGGCGCGTTTGTGCTTTTCGTAGCATGCACGCACCATTGTTTATCACCAGTAATAGTACCAAGGTTGTCGCTATCAAGTCAACATATGTTAACGTTATTTACTTAATTTGAAGGAGCAAGTTTCTGGGTCAGCCACGACCTGCAAATTTTGAGATGATGAAAAGGTGCAAGGAAAACTTGTAGAATTTGAGTACAACACGTGTCCATATCCTTCACATCAATCATAGTGTGTCCATTTGTGTAACACTCCTTTTGTCTCAATTTAAACCGCACTTAACTTTTTCTGAAAATTTTTTACTTTGTGATAATACATGTTACATCAAATCTAGCGATATTACATAGAGTATTTACTTAAAATATTAGTTTAATCATGAATGGGAAAAATCATTAGAGATGATATTTATTATATTCTATCCCTAAATCATGGATGGGTGTTCTCTTTAGGAATCAAAATGTAAGGATGTGTGTGGTGGAGCCTGATTGTAAGTTTAATTTAAATTTTGTCAATAAAAAAGGTGTGAACTTTTCAGCTGAGATATTTAGACCGATGAGAAAAGTCTGCAACTACTTTGTTGCAACAGAAAAATCTGGGGTTATACATCAAACATGTTTGACTGAAGATATGAGAAGGGATAAGGCTGTTTGGGGGCATCATCTAGAATTACTATCATATTTTCATGATATCAATGGTTTTATTTCTAACTATTTCCAACTCTTGTCCAAAACAAGACAGCCTCTCATTACATTTCTTTTCATTCCAGCTTTATCATCATTCATCCCAAAAACAATGATTCATGGAATAGTAACATCGAGCCATCAGTTCTCCAAAAACTAGTACTGCTAAACATTCTAGTAAGGCTAAACATGAAAGGCCACAACCAATTTAGCAATACACCACATACATTGCAACAATCTTTAAAGAAAGAAGATGAACAAACAAAGTATAAGAAGTTCAGAAGAGAAACGAATGAAGCTAATCATATTAGATGGGTAAGAGCTGTACAGAGAGGTGTCTCTAAAGAGAGCAAAAACTATCTACAATTATCTCTTCCTACTGGCATATTCTACCATACCATCAAAGAGCAGCTGGGTAGCGAAACTAATCCTCATACCATTTCAAAAGTCAGATTTCAAGTCACTACTACGAATTAAGAAACATAAACTTCCCCAACATTCCTAATCTAGAACAGAAGACTAAAGCCTCATCCAATCTTGACTTCCAGTTGCAACAGCAAAGAACAGGATCACAATGCATCTCTGCATATAGTTGGCTCCATCCAGAATGAAATGGGAGTCGGGGCAGAGGATAATACCTTCCCAATGAAGTGCGGAAGAAAGGAGGTAACATTGCTGCCTGTCTTCAGTTGCTAATGGGATGTTCAAGATTGAGCGTCATCAGCATCCGAATCACTTCCAGAGGAACTACCTGAATCGGAATCTGTATAAACAACCTCAGCTCATGAGCATCATCCAACTAAGCAATCATTCCAATTCAACAGAACCATAACCTAATTGACTAACTAGTAACGCAAGAGTCGGAATCAGTACCGCTAGAAGACGATGAATCACTGCCTGAGCTGCTGGAGCTGCTGGAACTACTGCTGGCTCCACCACCAATGCCATTGCCATTGCCTTGTTCTGGAGCAAGGCCTTCATCTTTCTCGATTTCAACAGGAGGAAAGCTAGTAACGGGCATATCATCATCATCAATGTCCACATCGTCCTCATCTCCAGCATCCTTTTTAGCTACCCTCTGAGGTGAATGCTTTGGAGAGCTCCTCTGGGGCATATCATCCTCAATCATATCGTCATCAATTTTTATGTCATACCTATCACTTGTAGCACCCTGCATCAACATATTCAAAGCAAATAAATAAACATTTGCCCACAAAAATAGATAACTAAAAATCAAGTAATGGCACATTGCAAATTACCTCATCCATATCAGCGTTTGAAGTACTTGGTGCAACATTTGGGGTTGTTGGATTCCCAATCAGAGAAGCCTGTCTCTTGGCCTTGCTAACCATCTTCTTCCAATTAGTCACAAAGCGATCAAGCTCCCACAATGTCTCAGTATCAAGGGCTTCAATGTCAAGCTCAATTTCATCACCATCTTGAGCCAAATGCTCATTGCGCTTCTTAATGATCAGTAGCAGCTGGTGCATTTTCTCCTGAGGCAAAATCTGCAGCCCAGCTCCAAGCTTGAACTTCTCCTCATGACTCATCTCCCTCTTCACAGGATCCTTCGCCCTTGGCTTTGGCAACTTCGGAACAGAAGGCCTTACAACCTCCTGAGACTTCACTGGAGCAGACCTCACTGGAGATGGAGATGGAGCAGGTGTTTGAACTCTTGGAGGAGCAACTGGATGCTGCGGCGGAGGAGGATGGGAAGGTGTTGAAGCAGTCGAATGCGCCTGCATTCTCTCCCTCTTGACCACAGGACTGTTGTTCTTAATCTTCTTAGGTCTTTCCGGGGTTGGTATATGATTCCAAGAACTACCCTGCAATTCCTCTACCTGTCCTCCACCATAACCACCGCTACTACCGCCCACAGTGACCCCGCCACCAAGACTGAATTCCTTCCTACTCCCCCCGCTAATTTGCTGCTGGATTGGTCTATACAACTCCTCAAACTTATCCAAGAAAAGCTCCGCCAAGCCATTGACAGGATCAGTTTTAGGGTTGTACAATAGCGCATTGTTAAACGTCAGCCTCACATCAGCGGCAAATTCAGTAGGCGTAAGATACCTCCCTTTGGCCAGATTGGTTTTCACAGTGCCCAAATCCATAGGGCGCTTTACAATCTGATGGTAATCGTGAAGCCCCAGAAGCTTCGCATCTACAGGGGTATTGAATATCCTGCAGTTCTTCGGCTTCATGATCTTCGAGAGTATCTGCTTACATTCCTTCAAGAGACGCTCGTTGTCCACGGTAATGTCACCGACGACATTCCCCAAATTACCCCTCTCCAATCCGCCGGAAAATTTACTGACATCTCTATTAGATCCTGAGCCAGCTGGCAGGGCCCGTTTAACACCGCCGGAGGATTTCTTTGATTTGGAGTGAAATCTAGGGTTGTTGGGAATCCCACCGCTGAATTGACCAGACTCGATTCGGTCCCGGAGATTCTGGATCTGTTCGAGCTCCAAGACGAACCGTTTCCGCAGCTCCGAGAGTTCCGCCTTGGTGTATGACGAGATGCTGTACCTCGTGTAACCGCCGTGGTTCATACTGCGGTTGATCTCGACGGGTGGCTTCTGATTGTATGAGTATGCGTCATCGGACGCCGTCTGCGTCACGACCGGCGAGTAGTCGCGGTGGTTGCGGCCGTTGGCTGACGATTGATGATGGAATTGCTTCTGCTTTTTGCTAGGGTTAGGGTTTGAGTTCAGAAAAGGTAATTTCCCCATGAATGCGCCGCCGGATTGAGCCCAGCTCGATTCATTTCCGCTCGCTAAGACGGCGGAGGCCATGACTTACACCGGCGGAATTGATCGATTGCGGCGAAACACATCAAATTGCAAGAGCGTATGCTCCACGCGCGGTATAGAAATCTCCGTCCGACCACCGGCGTCGGCGGTTAACAGTATGGCGATCTACCGGAATTTGGGGTGGGTGACCGGGAAATATTCCGGCGAGAACTGGGGGAATCGGGATGGGTTAGGGTTTGAATGGATTGAGCGAGTAATGAGAGGGGGAGGGAGGGGCTTCTTAAAGGCGATGAGATCTGCCCGGGGTTTTTACGGGCAGGCCGTAGACCGTAGATCTCGGGGAGCTTCTTTATCCGACGGCAGATGTGAGTTTGTTACTGTGTGAGGTGGGTGACCAGGACGCCTGGCAGGAACGGTGGAGATTGAAGAGGTGGGACACGTGGAGGACTATGGTGCCTTAGATGGCGTAGGCCCACCGACGGAGGGTGCGTACGTCATCTGGTTTCAAGTGAAAATTCGGGTCTCATGTGTCTAGAAATTTTAGGGTTTTTCGGAGGGTGTGGGTCCCAAAAAGGGCAGGTGACGTGGTATTGGCGAGTAAAGACGTGAAGTTGAAGCGAAACGCGCTACGGCATGTGGGGTGTGAACTGTTGACGTGGTAGGAAAAGATTACAAGGCCATTCCGGTCATTTGAGCTGTCTTGGATTTTGAATAAAAAGTTAAACTCAAATTAAAGGCCATCAAAATTTTGTGGAAATGTACATCTGATTTGTTTGTTAAATCAGTCTAATACTTTTGGATTAACGTTGACTCTGTAAATTCTACCATTTGAAAACTTTGGTCGATTATTCATATGTATTTTTTACTATTATTTGATTTGAAAACAAACATCTAAATGGCGATTAGATATTATAAAGGTATAATTTACAAAGTCAATATCAATTTAAGAACTTAGTGATACTTTGACACTTCAACAAAGAACTTTTAAAAAAAGTTTAACACTAACTCACTGATACTAAAGGTGTGCATGGTTGATTAAGGGGAATGGGGATGAGGGTTATTGGTTTTCACAACGAAACATAAAGGAATCAATAAAAATGATAGAATGGAATTGAACAAAAAAAAAAGCGGATTCTCCATCTACCTTTTATTCCCTTTATTCTTGTTTGGTTCAATTCATGGAATGAATAATGGTGGTGGCGACGGTGGCCGAGGCGAGGTGGAGATCATAGAGGTGGCGGTGATCAAGGCGATGGTGGCGACATGAGTTGCGACGGTGACCGAGATGGTGCAGTGATTAGAGTGGTGGTGACATGAGCAACGAGATTCTGTTGGGAGCGGACTTGTGGTAGTTTTTTAGGTTATGGTTGTAATGACTTGGTGGTGATAATTGATTTTGGCAAAGAGGAAAATTGGAAAATCCTAAATCAAAGGGAGGAGTGAGGAGTGAGGAATGATGATTAAGGTTTTTGGGAAATGAAACGTGAAAAGTAGGAAAGATCAACACAGAACAAGTAATGATCAGATATAAATGTGAGAATTTCAATATTTACTCTCTATCTCAATTAGAACTGTCTTACGGGAATTGTTCTCTATAGTAAATATCATGGAGAAAATTAGTAGTTTTACATTTATTTCTAAAATTACTATACAAATTAAATATAAAATTATACTAATGGACTTTATTTTGCACTCCAATAAAAAATGAATATAATAGTGGAATTTTTATTAATATTTATCCATTTTTGAATATACTTGATTGGAATCTTAATGGATTAAACAAATGTTCGTAACCTTGCTCTTGATACCACATGTAAGCATAATTTTTACATGGCATAAATGATCCTAAGATCTTTAAACATCTAGATTAATCACGTAATAGAATCATGAGCAGTTATGGAATTACTTACCTCCACTCGTTTTAGCGGATAGATTGATATCCTGAATGTGTCAGCTTTGTGTAGGAGTTTTGGTTTCTCTTCCCTTGCCTATGAATTTTATGTGTTGTGTGAATCGGCAGCCATCAGATTCATCAGGATCCATAAGGATGATCATAAAAATTCATCAGGTGCTCATAAGGATTTCATAAGTCTGTCATTAGCATGCCTTTTCAATGGAACAAAAACATGAATTTATAGGTGGAGAGATGACCTAAATTCTCATCAGGTTTCCGTAGAATTAATCCCAACCGTCCATCAAAGTAGAGATTATTAGAAAATATTCCCTTATACTTAATTTAATAAGCCACCAAATATATAATGGAATATTAATATTCCAATATGAAAACAGATTAATATAAGACCACATAATAGGAAAGAAATAATTTTCTTACAAATGAAACGTGAAAAGTAGGGAAAGATCAACACGGAACAAGTAATGATCAGATATAAATGTGAGAATTTTAACATTTACTCTCTATCTTAATTAGAACGGTCATACGGGAATCGTTCTCTAATCTCTATAGTAAATATCAATGGAGAAAATTAGTAGTTTTACATTTATTTCTAAAATTACTATACAAATTAAATATAAAATTATACTAATGGACTTTATTTTGCACTCCAATAAAAAATGAAAATAATAGTGGAATTTTTATTAATATTTATCCATTTTTGAATATACTTGTTTGGAACGTGATCGTAAATTTATATGAAGTCTACTTATCCATATTATCTTGACACAAATATACTAGTATGTTGTCTTCTTATGTCATTTTTATCGGATAATTTAAATATCATAAATCCTACGTGGTCAGATATATTAATTGATGATGGATAATTTCAGGGGAATTAATTGTGTACGTTACTTAGTCAATATAAAATTAATTCAAGATAAATATGTCAATCAAGTTTTGATGAAGAGTGAAGACTTCACAATTATTCTTACACTTTTCTCCCTCCACAAAAAGTATTAACGGTAGTTTTTACCTCCAATGTCAAATCATGTACTATGTAGAAGTTTTTTTGTAAATTTTATTTTAGATCGAATTAGTTACTACTTAGATATAAAAAAACAGGTGTAGTTTGTAATGTATATTTATGTGGTTTGTCAATGTATTAGTAGAAAATTCTTCATTTCCTATTATTATTGTTCGTTCGGATTGTTTTGTTAATATTGTTATTTATTTAATTAATATTTTTAAAGGGTAATTTTAAACTTTATAAAATCAACAAATTTTATTTAACACGCAACTCAAAGAAGAATGAGTATATAATAATTATTTTGGTTTCACTATAAATGTTTGAATAGGCGCATACCGTAAGTAAAAGTAATTTATGTGATTATTTATGCCATTGCCCATTAGCTTATAATTGTTTCATAATGATTTGAATTTACAGAAGACTGATGATGGTAAATTTAATTTCATGATGGTAAATTATTTATACTAGTAGTTGACTTTGTCCGATATTTTGTCCAAGTTTCTAGTGCCTCTCTTTGATTAATCTTCCAAATGGATACTCATACAATGTTGGATTGGCCAAGTCAAAGGGTAAAATTGTAAATACTCGAGGTCATTTTAAACCTTGTGTTTTTGTTTTGTTAACTATTTTATACCTTATTTTTAGGATTCTCACTTCCGGGCTATAATTGACTAAATTGAGTCTTTATAGGAAATGCCTGTTTGCGAGATGAGTATAATACTTTTGGCATATATAATCACTATCACGACAATGAACAATATTTAAAACAATGTTTTTTTTTTAATTCAAATCACCTATGAAAGGTAATGGGAAAAATCCCATGTACTTATTTTACAAACTAAGTGGAATAAACTAAACTAATGAATTGAAAAGGCAAACAAAATGAATGAGTATGGAAATCACAAGGCAGTGTGTACTCACACTATTCACACATAAATGATGCTTTAAGAACCAACATTGTGAATGCTCTAGTGTTAGATCATATAATGCTCAAGCCCATACACAATAGAATCATGTTACGGTCGATGTTGGAATTCATGAGCAAGCAATAATGATCGGGGCAATAGCTTGGAGGATGGACGGATTTTAAGGGTTATTGAATATTGAATTAACATAACATTACATATTGAATTAACAAATTGAATCAGACAAACAAATCTCATAAACACAAATTTTTCTAACAAACATACATAAGAAGCACATACATGATGCTAATGCTAATGCTTATGCACTCGGACACGAGAATCGGTTAATGATCGATGTTGGAACCCATGAGCAAGCAATAGTGTCAATAGTTTTGGAAGATGGTCAGTACCATCTCAAAGAAAACTTACAGTGTATTGAATTGGAAAATGTGGATGTAGATCCCAGAATGTGTGCCAACCTGGCAACTGCAAAATTCATGCTATTCAAGAAGCATGAGGTCATACAGAGTACACCTGCACAATCAGCACCTCAGGAAAAGCAGTCATTCTCAGAAGATTTCAGAACGAATTCTACTGAGGCTCAGAATGATCATTTAGCTCTTATTAAGGTGGATGGATCGTTTCAGAAATCTTGTCATCTTGGCACAGCAGGCTGGCCAATCTCTACTAATTCTGGGACAACAAAAAGATCAGATTTTTTCATTTCTACCTCTCCATTACATGCTGAAGCGGAAGCATGTTGGAGAGCGATCAAAGCAGCAACCAGGGATCACCCAAATGGTATTTCTCTGCTGACAGACTCGTCGGAACTGGTGGCGGCACTCAACGATGTGGAGTTAGCGACATGGGAGATAAAGGGCGTCACAGAGAGCATTCTTGCTTTACTAACAGGCTCCTCCTCCTTTTTTAGTATAAATAAAGTAAGTAGAAGTGTATTGGGTAAGGAACATGACTTGGCCATTAACTTAAGCCGAACAATTTGTAATCGTTTTTAATATAATTAATGAAACTTATTATCAAAAAAAAAAAATTTGGACAAACAAATCTCACAAATACAAAGTATCCTCATAAACATACATATTAGAAATCATGTTATCATAACTGATATAACTAAATTATGATAAATTATGCACATATAAGATTAATCAAATATGTTGTGATAAATTTAATCAGATTTAATCAACTAAATTAAATCGAACTAAAATAAGAAATTGGCATCTGTGTCCCCACAATGGACAACCTAAGTGGTGTCATAGTATAGTTGGCAAAGGTATCACACTATGGCCATGTCCAATAGCGCACAAAACCAGCACCACCAGCACCTACCAGCACCCACCAGCACCTACCAGCACCTACCAGCACTTGTCACTATTCACATACATGAATGATTTATTTTTTTTAAAAAAATAAAAAATAATTTTTCTTTAGAATTAGTTTCAATATGTTGTGTACCAATTAATCATTCTTTAAATATATAGTTTCATAATTATGTACATCATAATTATACAATTTTAATTTAATTTAAATACCCTACCAGCACCTTCCAGCACCTACCAGCACCAGCAACCTGTACCAGCACCCTATTGGACAGGGCCTATAAGTTTTCATCAAGCCGTCTGAATTTCCCCTCCTCATTTAAAAATGCCCGCAAAGACGAATTCGGAACAACGTTCTGAAACGTCTTTCATAAGCGGATCTCCACAAACTGGATTTCGGATCGCTCACGAAAATGGTGTGAAGAACAGAAATGAGAAAACCATGGTTTTTGCCTTTCTTTTCCTTTTCGGAAAACCGTGGTTAGAGAAATCGGTGGGCTGGCTGGCTATGTGGTTGTGAAGGTTTTGGTCCTTGGATTTCCAGATCTGACAAAAGTGAAATTTGGGTTGGTGGAAACGTAAAACTTTTGCATTTCCAGTGAAAAAAATTCTTCCAATTTTTGCATTTTTGAAGACTGGGACAAAATCAATGATCTGGTTTTGGGACCAGAATCATCCATTTCCGGCTGGATCACCAGGTACGATTCTTATGAAAGAAAGTTTGTTTTGTTGAATTTCAAGCAAAATTCAATCCTCCCAGATTTTTTTACACCACATATATCTTCTGTTTTCCCAATCAAATTGCATACTCCGGAAATAGTACATACAGTAACTTTGATCTTCTCACTTTAAACCTTGAACTTTCATATATTATTTAGTGTGGCTGATCTTTTCATTTTCGATCTTTTTACTTATGAACCGTCTAAATTTAAATTTTGTCTTCTAGCAACATTGATTAAAAAACTAGCAACATTGATAAAAAAAAAATTCTCCATCTCATATTCTATTGAGTTTGAATTTATTATTGAATCATAAAAAGCTACTAGCACATTTGAGGCTATTAAAATACAGGGAAGCACAACATGGGGTCGCAGCAAGCGTCCAGCAGGCAACAGCAGCACAACGTTGCTAAGCTGGAAATACAGCGAGGCAGCACTAAATTATCAAACACAAATAGAAATCACAAAACACAAATTTCATACTTTCCATATCCATAATTAAATGCAAGTTGCATTTTCATGAGGCAGAAATACATACCATGCTTGTAGACAACCGCCGCCGCGCTGAGGCGGCGGAGCGGCGGTGTAATACATCGGAGGCGGAGCCATCACCTGAGGCCCTCTGCCGCGGCCATCGTAACCTGCAACATCAACTTTTTTTTAGAACGATCAAGTTTGCTAAAATTATTAATCTACTAGTATTAATTCGTGATGATTATTATTAATAGTACCTGGATCTGGATAATCATACTTATTTCTATCCATCTCGACAAAAAGTGCTATAGCAACGGAAAAAAACGACTTGAAAATGAATTTGAATTTTGGAGATGGAGATAAAGATTCGTGTTATTTTTAGAAAACTCTTCGGTTTTACAAAATAGGATTGGTATTCTAGAGTGTCTACAAATAGCAAGTGAAGGCGGTGGCGTCACCTGGGGCGGCTGTGGACACGCGGCAGCTGTGCAGGATGCGGCGGAAAGTGAGTCACGGGAAGAGGCTGGAAATGTACGTGAATATTAATATGGGTTTTTTTGGAGCTTCGTATTTAATTAGCCATTTGTGATTTAAAAAAAACCATTTGTGATGAATTAATGTAACTTTATACTACCAAAATTATACGGAGAAAGTATTGTTACCAGCCTAATAACTAAGAAAAACTCTTTGGTGAAACCTGTCATTGTGGAAACCAAGAGGAGGGGAATGAACATTTATTGTTTATGCTTCATCTTTTAGTTAGTTGGTTTGATCTTTCAATCAATGTGTTTGAGTATTTTTGTTTTGCCTTGATTTTTCAGTTAATTTGATCTTTCGTTCAATTTGCTTGATCTTTCGATCAAATTTTCTTGATCATTTCCTTGGTCAATTTCACCAATGACAAATTCAATCAAGGAAATCGGCGGGTGAGCTTAATTCAATCAATATCAGTCTCGTATAATCTTTGGTCTCAATGGAGACAGGTCTCAATTGAGAATTAGTAAATAACTAATATAAAGGTCGAAGGTGACATCACTTACTGCCAATTGGTTTTAGGATGGAAGTCTGAGATCCATATAAGTTAATACGCTATCATAGTGGGTTCAATTTGGACATGGGCCCTAATGGGTTAACTGGGCCGGTGTGTGGATCCCCTTTGGGCCGGTGGTATCTCCCTTAATTTAACCGGTGGAGTATTCTCTTCCTTAAAAACCGGTAGAGTGCCCCTTACTTTGGCCTTAATATGACCCGATATGGGTTGTGGACTAATTTCACGTGCAATTAACTGGTGGAGTATTCTCTCTCTGGAGTGCCCCTTACTTTGACCTTAATATGACCCGATATGGGTTGAAAACCGGTGGAGTGCCCCTTACTTTGACCTTAATATGACCCGAAATGGGTTGTGGACTAATTCCACGTGCAATTAACCGGTGGAGTATTCTCTCTGGAGTGCCCCTTACTTTGGCTTTAATATGACCCGATATGGGTTGAAAACCGGTGAAGTGCAATTAACCGGTGGAGTATTCTATCTCTGGAGTGCCCCTTACTTTGGCCTTAATATGACCCGATATAGGTTGAAAACCGGTGGAGTGCCCCTTACTTTGGCCTTGATATGATCCGATATGGGTTGTGGACTAATGATCCGATATGAGTTGAAAACCGGTGGAGTGCCCCTTACTTTGGCCTTAATAGATCCGATATGGGTTGTGGACTAATTCCCCGTTTGCACGTGAGGGGGCGTGTTAAGATAACTCACATCGGTAGCGTACGAGTCTAATAACTAATATATAAAGGTCGAAGGTGACACTACCTATTTCCAATTGGTAAGCCTGAGATTCATATAATTTAATAATTGTAATAAAAAATTTCGAAAGAGTACTGTAATAATTGAATAATGTGGGAGCTTTTGTTATCCATTCATCGGAGCTGGCAGGTCGGCCATGTATGGCTCATTCTCATTGATTTTGTTTCTTAAAGCCGATTTTTTTTAATTGCAACTTGAAGGCCAAATATTACGAGATTTTTTAATTTTATTTTTGGAAAGTAGTAGATTTTATCAAGTTATATTTTACTTAATTATAAATTTTCCGTGTTGTAACACTCATATAATAAATTTTCTTTTGTTTCTTATTTTTATTTTTTGAAAATAAAGTCTCTTATGATTAGTTTGGAACTTTTGATTACATAACTTTACATATATAACTTTTAGATTGCAAAAGTTATAATATGTGATAATTAACCCAATAAAATATGAAAAAACCCACTAAAATTTGATTTATTCAAAACATCATTAACTACGGGATAAATAGACTCAATTACATTGACTTTCACGATAATAATATGTTTATCAATCAATATTATTTGTTCTTCTTACCAGTGGCGGAACTAGACCCAAACTCTTGGGGGAGCGAGATCGAACAGGGGGAGCGAGATTGCACTGTATAAGCCTATTTTTCAAAAATTTCAAAGGCTAAACGTCTAATTGCTACAGTAATATACCCTGTAATCTGAAATCTGCGGGGAGCGGCCGCTGCCCCGCGCTCCCCCCAGTTCCGTCACTGCTTCTTACCTTTTTCCTAGTAAACGTTTTGGTAATAAGGAGTGATTTTTGAAAAATGTTTCACGGGATTGATGCAGTTAAAGGTGAATTATGAAGTCCAGCTTTTGGACCCTAATTAGAGCTGTCGATTCGGGTCTAAAGGTCGACCTCGGGTTCGGGTCTAAAAAGGTTCAGGTCAAACAGGTCGGGTTCAAACGGGTCTAAAATATCTTTTCGGGTCGGGTCGGGTCGGGTCGGGTTGGGTTCGGGTCAGTTTTATTTTCGTGTCGGGTTCGGGTCAAAATATTATATTTTGACAAATACTCATAATTATATTAAATTTAACAATTATTCTAACTTGTATTAACACTTCGGTTAGAAAGAAACTCTAGTTTTAAATATGAATATTAAAATGTCAATAATCACGATGTCAGTAATAAATTAAATTAACAAAAAATACGATATCAACAAATACTCTATTTTATATTAACACCAAAATAACATGAAATGAAATAATTATTGGGTTGATTTTGATATTAGAATTGGGCATATTTGATGGGCTTACTTTTGTCTTAAAGCCCCAAACCCCAAAACTCAAAACCCACTAAACCCTAAACCCACCCACTAAACCCTAAACCCACTAAATTGATGTAATTAATCGAATTGGAAACCTGCTTAACTAACAACGATAACTAAATTGAAATAAATTTACCAAAAATTAATCCTTAATTTAGTTTCAATAAACACTTAAAAATAAATTTAGTTACTTCTAAATATTACATTTAATTTAATTTTTTTATAAATACTATGAAATAATTTATATTGAATTTTACTAATCAAATGGCAAACCTTACTTTACTTTCCATACGTAACTGAGTTTTAGTGCTAACACACTAACTTAGTTGTATTTAACTAACCAAATGTCAACTATTACTCGACTTTATTCAAAAATTAATTAAGTTCAATTTAACTATACAACTGTTAACCATCACTCAATTTATAATAATCAAGTAACTTATATTTATTCAAAAATAGGGATTCTCTATAAATTAGTGATTAATGTTTAATTTGTTACTTTCGACAATTAATGAACTTCATTAACTGACTTTGTTTACTATGAGTTGAATAGAAATAATTAAAGGTCAAATATTACTTGACTTTTATAAACGAATGTAACTAGTATATTGTATTTAAGTAGTGAAAGATCAAATATTCCTTGATTATCTGTAAATACTGGATAAATTGAGTTTAACTAGTGTTAGATCAAACTGACTTGATTTTCTAAAAACACTAACAAGTAAATTAAAATTAAATAATAAAATATCAAATCTTAATTGAGTTTCTATAAACACTGGAACTAAATTGAGTTTCACTACATTCACTTATAGTTCAATCCAATTTTATACTTGATGAGTTAAAAATTGTATCGTCGCCAGAGATTATTCAATTTAGCTCAAGGCATTATGACAACATGATCTTCATAAAACAAAAATGAATTGAAATAAATATTAATATACACAATATACTGAATTGATATTTTTATACTTATATATATCAACTCTACTAGAGAAAATATGCTCTTGTAATAAATATATTATTTTTTACTGAACAATTGCTATAATCCACCAAATTATTCCTATAATTCATTCAACAAATTGCAATGATCATAAATATATTTATAAACATTTTTATGGAAAGCAAATTGCAGTGATCATAAACATTTTTACACCAATTCTATTACTACTGCTAGTTCATTAACTTAATTTTAGAGTTCGGGTCATTTTCGGGTTTGTGTCAAATCGGGTTCGGGTCACTTTCGGGTTTGGGTCATTCTCGGGTTCGGGTCGGGTTCGTGTCGGGTTAAAATTTATTCGGGTTCATGTCGGGTTCGTGTCGGGTCGAATTTGACCTAATATTCTCGGGTTTTAATCGGGTTAAAAGGTCATTCGTGTCGGGTCGGGTTTTTCGTGTTCGGGTCTGAATTGACAGCTACCTTTATCCTTTAAACTTTGTTTACCGGTCACCGGGTCGCGTTTTTTGGTTTTTTTACATATAAAGGGATGGCACAACAATGTACGTCTGTTTGACCATTGTGATTTGTGAGTATATAGCTAAACCGATACTAATTCCAAATTATAATAGGGTGATTTTTTTGAAAGCATAATAATAGGGTGATTTAACAATGCCAGAATGAGAATCAGAATAAGGAGTGAAAGAAGGTATCGATCTAAAATAATATATTAGTTTAATAATGTCAGTCGCGATACGTGACTAACACTCATAACGCACATAATTCGTGCATTATGAGTGTTAATTACATGACTTGTGCATTATGAGTGCTCATCACATGACTCATGCATGGCTTGTGACTGACATTATTCAACGCACGAGCCACTTGAATTATGAGTCTATTTAGAACACATATCAACAGAGTGTTATAATTAACTAAATATGCATTCTTAAAGTAAATAAGTAGATGCTTCACAGTAATAGTAGGAGACACTATGAGAGAAATATACCTTAGTAAACCAATACTTTATTATTATCACAATAATATTTTCTTAGGATTCCACAAACACGGCATACATAACCAATGTCATCTTTCAGTATGAAGGAACGATCGCACTCAACTGCAAAGATCTACATCAAATCTTACCTTATTTTCGATAATTTCTTTTTCTAATTGTCTATCAAAACTCACCAAATCCATCATTGGACACTATCAGCAACACCAACATAAACATTTCATTCTAAAACAAAGTATAGCAAAAATAACAAACTCATTATAAAAACAATTACATTGTATATAGACCTAAATTAGTCTTCAATAACTCGTTTTTAGTAGTGCATTATGAGTGCTAATATCGGTATAAAACATGCACTATGAGTGCTAATACCGACATGAAACGTGCATTATGATTGCAAACACCCACATGAAACGTGCATTATGAGTGCTAATCACATGACTCATGCATTGCTTATGACTGGCATTATTCAACTCGCGGTTTTAGTGGTGTAATCCAGTAATGGCGAAAGAAACGTGGGTTACGAATAGTAACCCACATGACTCATGTGTTATGAGTGTTCATGTGCTTCGTGCATCGTGAATGCTTCATGACTCGATATTTACAAAATTCAGCAGACAAATAATTAGATATTTCAAGTTCATTACTCCCAAAGTACTAAGACCACAGAGTGACACTGCTATTTTTATAATTTTCCTATACATTATTGATGTTGCATCCATAAATAAAGAAAACATATTTCTTATGTTTCAAAACTAAGAAGACCCCAATTTAATAAGTCTAACAAGTGATGAGAACATTACCAAACAACAAAAGGAAATATCTCTGGATGGAATGTACACTCTTAAACTAAACCCAACAAACATTCTTTCGACTACAAACATGAAAAGGAGCAAACATTTTCTTTAACCTTCACCGTGTTAAAATTAACAAGCATTCCATTACCTATACTTGATAGTTATAAAGCCCGATGCAATCAGAGGCGGGTCCATGTTGGTGCAAGGGGTTGCAATCGCCACTCTGAAAAAATAAAATTATTTTGTAGTGCTAATTTAAAAATAATACAAATTATCATTTGACATTTGTCTCTGTGGAGGTTAGGGACTATAGAATCAATTTAGCATATATGAGTGTAAATTGAAAAAACACTTCTAAATATAGGGACTTATTTGTAAAATAAGGTTTTTTCTTCCTCTCTCTTCACTAACCTCCCATTTTCTCTGTATATTTTTACCACACACCGCGTCAATTTTTCGCTAGAACTTTGTGACATTATTTGCAAACTCAAGCGCCGAACTTTCCCGTCAAATTTTCCACATATTTTCGCCGATGTTTTAACGATATGGCCACCGTCGAGTCACCCAAAAATCAAAGACCACCGGGATATGAAATCCGAGATCTGAAAACCTTCTATCACTGGCTTGAAAACAAATACATTGAAAGATCAAGAGAATATAGTAAATGTCCAGGCACAGTGACTAAAAGATCAAGACAACACAGTAAATGTTCAAACACATTGAGTAAAAGATGAAGACATAACAAAGACTACTCAAGGAAATTGAAAGATGAAGACAAAACATGAATACTCAAGCAAATTGGTTGACAAATCACTAAACCTCAAGCACAATGACTTAAAAATCAAGACATTCATACTGAAATCTCAAGCATATTCAGTCATGAATGCTCAAGTAAATTGACTGAATGATCAAGCAAATTGACTAAAAATCAAAGCAAAACATTAATACCCTAGATGAATAAAATTCAAAGGCCAAAGCTACAAAGCTTCTGGGGAAACTAGGTAGGCAACAGAGACAAAAACTCAAATGGATCCCTTAACAAAAATGGATTCCCTTTCTTTTTATTACCACGTACAAACCTTCACCATACGTAGCCTTTCTTGTATCAGCAATCCAAAAGTAATTAACATCAAGTCTAAAATGAATAAAATTAGACCTAAGATTTCTGCCAATTAAATCCGGTTCGGATCGGAGCAGATTTGATTCTTCCCCTTCTACATGTTAGGGTTTAATTGAATTCCTTATTCAGTTTTCTGTAATAAATGGAAAGTTGAAATTCCATTCTGTTATCGGATTTATAGATTAGGTAAATCTAGCTGTTTATGACTTAAATTAGGCAAAGTCATATTTAGTTTCCGAATCTGTAACTGGAGAGAGCATTATAAATACTCTCGTCTGTATCTGTAATCTGTGTGATTTCAAGATGGCCCTTTGGGTCTGAGAAATTCACCACATCTGGAGCCTAATAAATATGTTTCTGGTCGTGGAGGTAGCCAATTGGTGAACCACGTTAAATTTGTGTTCTGTATTTTCTTTATTATTATTTTGAGCTGCGCGGAGGGGGTCAATTTCCCAACAGTGGTATCAGAGAGCTTTGGTTCAGCTTCCGTCAAGATAATGATAAAGAAATCTGGTGTTGCCATACAATCTGGGTGAACTGCGGTGTTTGCCATCTGTTTGGGGTCAAGTCGGCAATCTGAAATTTGATCATCTGTTGGTAATCTGGGATCACAAGCTAATCTGTCTGACAAGTTCTTTCCGGGTTGAACTTGTATGTCTCTCTGTTTGTAGGGTGATTCAAGAAGACGTATGAGAATTCATCTGTGTGGAGGGTTCAAGAATACGTTTGAGAATTTTTCTGTCTGTTTCTGTGGTACAATTCAAGAAGGTGTTTGAGAATTCATCGGTGCATGGCTCAAGATTACGCCTGAGAAGTTGTCTGTCTGTGTCTGTACAGTTCAAGAAGACGTATGAGAGCTCTAGATCAAGACTACGTTTGAGGACAACCCACTGTCAACAGTTCTTTCCTGGTTGAACTTGTTGAAATCTGTTCTGTTAGCAAATCCTTGCCTGGTTGGATTTGTTCTGTATTTGCTGTTCTGGTCTGTTGTTGTTCTGGTTGCAAGTTCTTGCCTGATTGGATTTGTTCTGTGGTGGTATCTGGTACATTTAGTACACCTGTTTGGCATGACTCCCCGAGTGCATCTGTTTCTGGTACATCTGGCACGACCACCGTGCATCTGGTACGACTAGTCATCGTACATCTGGTACATCTGGCACAATCATTGACGATAATTGTGCATCTGCATCTGGCTGTGAGGAGATTCAATTCAAGGGGGAATTGTTAGGGTTTAATTGAATTCCTTATTCAGTTTTCTGTAATAAATGGAAAGTTGAAATTCCATTCTGTTATCGGATTTATAGATTAGGTAAATCTATCTGTTTATGACTTAAATTAGGCAAAGTCATATTTAGTTTCCGAATCTGTAGCTGGAGAGAGCATTATAAATACTCTCGTCTGTATCTGTAATCTGTGTGATTTCAAGATGGCCCTTTGGGTCTGAGAAATTCACCACATCTGGAGCCTAATAAATATGTTTCTGGTCGTGGAGGTAGCCAATTGGTGAACCGCGTTAAATTTGTGTTCTGTATTTTCTTTATTATTATTTTGAGCTGCGCGGAGGGGTCAATTTCCCAACACTACAACCATATCAGATTCTTATCAGATGATTCAAACCCCAAGTCAAAAAAAATCAAATACACAAATCTCTGTCAGAAAAAAATCCACTACATCTACATCGTTAATCGGATTTGAGCAGCACCTAATTCGTTGGTCGTAGGAGATCAAAGCCATCACCATAGTGGATCAGTTGGCCTGATTAGAAATGAGGTTGATTTGATCGATGAATTGGGGAAGAAGAAGATGAACAAAAGGATGAAATATGTGAATGTTTGGAAATTAGTTCTTGTAATTGGCCGAATATGACTATTGCACCGAAAACAAACTTACTACAGAATGACCTGAAAACTTTGAAAACTCCATATTTGTGTATTTATATGGTTGTAAAAGGAGGAGAATTAAGTATACTAAGGACCAGTCTAATAGGAGATGTGTATTAAAATAATTATATTTTTGGCCCATATATTTTTTTTAAAAAATATTGCTAACCCTAGAAAGTTTATAATTGTTTCAGAAAAACCCCAGATCTAAAATCAAAAGAAATTCCTAAATCTCAAATCGAAAACTTTCGGAATCATATTCATAATTCATCCTTCAATAAATCGTTAAATCCATACCGCCTCTGATCTCCGGCGATGCCGACAGATCGACGCCTCACCATCTGAACGCTCTATTTCATTCAGAATCAGACTTCGCATCTCCGATCTGCCTCATTTGCCCGTCGGAGTCCCCATTCACGACTTCGCTCTACTCCACCGTTATATTGAGGAATTAGGAATCTTAAGCGACTGAGGAATGAGCCTGTTTTGTGCACGTCGCTGCGGTTTTGGCTTTTTAATTTGAGATTTAGAGTATAGGTAGTCAGTTATTTCTTACCTTTTTATTTTAGCCATTTTTCATTATTATGCTAAGTAATTAAAGTAGCTTTCTATATGCAGGTACATTTTTCTTTTGTAGGTGCATATTTTACCATATTTCCCCTGATGGAACCTTGTGATTTCAAACCCATTATTTTGCTAATTAAATGTTATTTCCATTTGAATTAGTTATGTATAGATATAATATTTGTGTTTGATTATGTGATTTATGAAATTGATTGTACTTGTTGGAAATTTGATTGTGAATTTGTGTGTGATTATAATTTATAAATGGGAAGTTTTGTTATTTTTAAGAAGTAGGATTCTTTGTCCAATTTTTAGAAAGAGATTTGTTCTCGGGTGTAAGTATTGATGAGATTGTAAAGATTTTTTATGGAATAAAGCCTCGACGACGATCTCCCTTAAAATATTAGTAATTATCTGTTGGACTTATATATTATTTCGGGCAGAAATGTAAATATTAAAAGTTACAGGGACTAAATTGCAAAATAAATAAATATTGTTAATAATACATATTTATTCAAAACTGAATATATTACATGAAATTTAAGCATAAATACGAAAATATCAACATATTCAATATGGACGAAGTAGTGCGTGCACTGCCCTTGAAACGAATAGGCCCCGCTATACGGGTCTTTCGCCCTCTAGGATAAAACCATCAAGGCTCTAGTCAACCTGTGACTAAAGCCCGTACTGGCGCACAACCCGAAGGCATCTATCACATAATCAACGACTGACCTGAGATTTTTGACGAACTCGATGAACGAACTTAGAGCCGACAGAGACAAATTTAGAAGAGAGATTATGAGTGGTGCTTAAGGCTTTGAATGAGATTGTTAATGAGATTGTTTTTCTAACTGACTCTATGTCTCTATTTATAATAGTTCTACTCAGGTTTACTTTGGCAGAATGAAAGTTCTGATTGATTTCAAAATCAGAGAAAATATTTATCTGATTTGATTTGATGATTCAGCTTAACAAAAATAGCTGATTCACACAGTTGGAAATATTTGATCTCATCTTTTCACATGCTTGAAATATTTGATCTTATCTTTTCAGGCATGTCAGCTGATCCTACGAATTTGGACAGCTTTCTAGGCCTTCTGAAAACATCTGGAAGATTCAGAAAATACAGTCGGGCCCGGTCCAAAATTGGACGCTAGTCCGGCCACCGGAGGCATAACAAGCCCAAGCCCATCAAGTGATTAATCACTTGAACTCTTAAGAAATATTGGCACTTAGGTCCTGTTTACTAGAGCTTATTTCTTGATGTATTGAACTGAACTGAATTGATTTGAACTGAACTGAATTAAACTAAACTGAAGTGAAAATTGATGTATTGAAAAATGGAATCAGCATGACTGAATTAACCTGAATTTCATCAAATTGCATTTTCACTGAACTGAATTGAACTGAACTGAACTGATCTACGGATAAGCTCTGGTAAACATGGCCTTATAAAGTGAACAATTTCTCTCTACGTTTCCAATGTGAGATTTGTACAAAATTCCCATTTCAAGAGACCATTTTTGAGTATTCATAACTCGGTCATCCTTGATCCGATTTGAGTGTTCGAATAGCCGATTTTGTAGGTATCGCGGAGTAGAATCCAACGGTACCAAAATCTCGAGCTAATTCAACTTTTAACTATCTCAAATTCGTGCCCAAAATTTCAGGTAATTACAATACTTCCCTCAAATTTCCAACATTATCAAGTACTTTAAAATTTTGTATTTGGATATTTGGATTGAATAACATGCATTTTTGACACTTTTTTATGTTTGTTTATCAGTACATTTTAAAACATTATTGATTCTTTACGGTGGAATGTAGGATGGAAATAAAAATTCAAGTCATACTATTTTGCCCTAGTGCTCTAATAATTCCGGAGCTGCCTCTGGAGCAATTGTTGTGATTGTTTTTATCACAGTTGGTATGGATGACTACCGATTACATAATCCAATCAATGATACAACTAAGTGAGAGTTAGAGTTAACAAATCCAACGTTCAATGATTATGCGTAAAGGAAAAGCCTATCCATTGTTCTACATTCTATGATATTGACACCACCAGTTTAATTCTATTCTCACACTTTTATACAACAGTTTCACGTCAAAAGAGTCATTATCCGAGTAACGGAGTAAGAACTAGAGAATCCATGAAAAGGTAAGCTTAGAAATTTACACATCAGACATAGCAGAATACAAATGATACAGAGAATAGAATCATATTGATTCCAGTGTATTGAACGCTAGGACTTGAACCTCGACTGCACGGTAACATAAATCATTGAAACTGTTGTCGCCGTGAATTTCCTCTCCTTCCAAAGGGGTGCAAAATAAAAAAATAGAAAAGGAAAAGGAAAAGACAAAATGTCTAATCTATAAAGGAAAAGGAAAAGGAGAACTTTGCGGTAACTGTAGGTTTTCTTGATAAAGTGTTACTCCCTCTGTACCATCCGAATTTGCAAAGAAAAAGTTGATGTTTTATTTTTTAACCAGGTGAAATTACTCATTTATCCTTATAAAATTCTAGTTTATTACTTCCACCCACCACCTTTAGCCAACCACCATTCCACCTACCCTATATTGTAGGCAAAACCTTATTTTCCTTCAAGCAATTAGGAATTGCAACCGAATGAAAAACTAAATTGAATCGAACAAGCCCCAACGAAGACCTTGTCTGAGATGGTGGTGAAAATGAGATCTCGTCGGAGATGATGGTGAGGATGATGATATGTTTTCAGGGATGTTGGTGAGGATGAGATCTACAACCTCTTTCACTTGAACCCAGATTTTTCTATTTTCAGTTTTCAATCTAGATTTCGCCTTAGTTTACCCCATTTTCGACATAATTAAGGTACCCATTTTTTGCCAATCTATTTAAATTGATAAATTCTCAATTATAGTCACTGAATAATTATGCTTAGCATGTAAAATATTAATCTTAAAACTTAAAAGTGAAAAAATCAAAACTGATACATTGAATAATATTTTTGTTTATGTCACTAGTTCGGTAACTAGTTGTACGAGAAGCTCACGAATTAGTTAATTAAATAATGTATTATGAACACGGGCGGAGTTTGCTAAGTGTCGGTGATCTGCATTCTGCCCAGGTTCAGTTGCATTTTTCTTTTTCGAATTGTATCTTCCTAAGCTCAGTTGGCCAAAATCCAAAATACATAAACAACAAACATGAACATAGTTTTGCTTACTTATCAACAGTAGTATATATGAATTATGAAATACATCAAACTTAATTTTATGAAAAACTAGTGGTAGAGATTAAAAAGGCAAATTCTCATTTGAGACCTGTCTCAAATGAGACCAAAGATTATATGAGACTGCTATTGATTGAATTTGTCGTTGGTGAGCTTTAAACCCGCCGATTTCCTTGATTGAATTTGTCATTGGTGAAATTGACCAGAAAATGATCAAGAAAATTGACCGAAAAACCAAGCAAATTGAACGAAAGATCAAATTAACTGAAAAATCAAGGCAAAACAAAATACTCAAGAACATTGATTGAAAAATCAAACAAACTGATTAAAAAATCAAGCAGAAATAGTAAATGTTCATTCCCCTGTTCTTGGTCTCCACAAGGACATGTCTCACCCAAGACTTTCTCGATTAAAAAATAACAATAAAATCGATAAAAAGCGAGATGAAAAAGAGAGCAAAATTAGCAATCACATAGAATTGTGGGATCACAGGCCTCACAGCACCCATCCAGTATACAACAGCAGCATAACAGAGCAACACTGCAACACAATCAACCAATTAGACAACAAATAAATAAATAAATAAATAAATATATATATATATATAATATTACTATAAAGGAGATGAACACAATTAAGTCAAACACAAACCATCTTTCAATAAAAGCGTTATGGTTCTTAGCCGGTGGAGGAGCGGGTTGCTGACGCGATTGCTGCGGCGGCGCCATCACCGCAGGCGGAGTTCCCTGATAATCACCTGACCGGCCGACGGAAAATGTAAGATCACGAATCAGAAAATGTACAATTGAATCGATCATTTAGATATATATTTTCATGCATTTCTTTCGAATTTATAGAAATTACCTTGCACTGGGTAGGGATATGCAGATTTTGGTGGCTCATTCATATTTGAAGTCTCTGAACCAAAGCTTATCTGGAAATGAGTTTGGTGGAAAGGATGGAGTGCATTTATATTTTATAGGCTATTGCTTTTATTGGCTTACTAGAAAGTCAGTGTCGTTTTAGATCATGTTCTCTTAACGGTATTTGAACTTATCTAAACTCATCTGAACTTAAAAAACTTTATCTGAACTGAACTCATTTGTACTTAGAAAATTTAGCTGAACTTATTTCAACTTAAAAACTGAGCTGAATTGAAATATATAGATAAATTGAATTGAACTAAATTGAATCTAACTAAAAAATATATGATCATTTCCAATATATTTGAAATTCATTAATCTAAATATAACATAATACATTTAATATTAAAATATACTAAACTGAGTTGCACTGATGTAGATAAACTGAATTGAATTGAATTAAAAAAATATAATCAATTTCAATATATTTGAAATTTATTAATCTTAATATGAAAATATGTAGAACAAAGTTGAACTGGAATATATAGATCAACTGAACTGATATGAAATAAATTTGACATTTTCAAAACGTTTGAAATTTAATAATTTGAGTATAACTTAGAGTTTGATAGAGTTTATTTCTTGTTCAACTGAACTGAACTGGATTGAATTGAACTGAAGTGAAAATTAATGTACCGAAAAAAAGAATCAACATGACTGAATTAACCTGAATTTCATCAAATTACATTTCATTTCAATTTACTGAATTGAACTGAACTGAACTGAACTGATATATAAAATTTCTGGCCTTAATGTTAAAAAATATGATCATGTTTGCTAGCATAACATATTGATTTGAGTTGAGCTGAAGCATATAAATAACCGAACTAAACTGAATTGAAAATTAATAAGTGTGATGAAAATAAACGGTATGAATAAATTAAACTTAATTAATTGCACCAAATTATATTGTTGTTGAGCTAAACTGAATTGAACTGAAGTGAAATTAATGTATTGAAAAAAAGAATTAGTATGACTAAATTAATCTAATTATCATCAAATCATATTGAAACTGATCTAAACTGAATGGAATTGAACTGAACTGATTTGAACAATTAAGCTCAAAGATTGAACTGATTTAAACTGAACTGAACTAAATTACAGATAAGTTTACTGAACTGAACTCATCTGAACTAAAAAAAGATTATCAGAACTCATCTGAACTAAAAAAAGATTATCTGAACTCATCTGAACTAAAAAACATTTATCTAAACTAAAAAAATTTATGTGAACTAAAAAATATTCAAATAATCTCTAGAGACCAGGACCTTAATATAGTTAATGTGACTGTAGATAATCAAGTAAAAGTTTACCTTTTATTTCCGAAAGTATATTTAGTGTGTTTACGTAAATATATAAATATCAAGTAAGAGTGGCTTTTGATTAGTTAATGTCAATTTAGATGGAATAAAGCATCTTTTTGTATTGTGATGTTGAAAACAATGTGAGTAAAATTACTGAAAAGTGAAAACGAGGGTCAACGTATATTAATTTGGGCTCCTTGTATTTAAAAAATAAATAAATTGGGCTCCTTGAGTTGGTATGAAATTATGAGATGAACTCGTGAACTCGTGTTATGTTTGTTGACACACTGCACTTCCAACTTTATGTACTCCCTCCTTACCAGCTATATCTGCACTCTTACCTTTTTGGGTTGTCCCAGTTGAATCTGCACTCTTCCCATTTTAGGAAACATTAAATCTAGTAAAAGACATTATTACCCTACTTTTTTCATCAAAATATACAATTTATTTTCCTTATCCTCCACCATATTCTTCCCGTAAAACTTTTTCTACCAATCTTCATTCATTATCAACACCCATCTGGCCATCTCCAACCTCAATCTGTTCATCCCCATCTACAGATTTCTCACCATAAATCTGACCCCCAAACCAAAAACCCAATCCCTAGAAATCATGATTTTTGGTAAGCCGCTCCACTTCAAGGGATCCATCTTCCAACACGTGTACCAGGGAGGAGATTTCATCGCCGGAAACGGCGACGGCGGCAAGTCGATCTACGGCCACCGCCGAGATAATTAAAGGTGATAAGTTCAAGGACTTCCCACCGGCCTAACGCTCCAACGAATCTCAATTCTTCATCTGCACCATCAAGATTTTGTTTTTGATTTTGTTTTCAATGGGATTTGGAATGAATTTTTGATTGGATTAAAAGGAATGGAATGGATTTGTTTAGATTTAAGAGAGAATTTTTCAAAGGCCCCCCAACGTTATCTGAATTTTCACTTTGGCCCCCCATCGTTTTTTGCTCTCAATTTGGCCCCGCAATCATACGATTTTCCATCATTTTGGCCCCCTAGCCCTAACGTTGGCGTTAAATCAATTTTCCGTCACTTCCTCCAGGGGTAAGCTCGTCTTTTTCCGTCAATCTTTGGCTGCTATCTCCTCCGTCACTCACCTCTTCTTCTCTGATCTCCCAAATCCTCATCCCCATCTCTCACCTTTTCTTCTCTGATCTCCCAAATCCTCGTCCCCAAATCCTGGAGTTCAATCGAAGAAGGAGCACAGAACCATGATTTGCCGTTGATCTTTTCACCGTGGATTGGAGATTTAGTCCTTTAAGATCGATCTTGAGGAAGGAGGGGTGGAACAACTTGATTCGACTTTATCCTCATTCTTCTGCTTCCGATGGGATTCTACTTCCTCCGTTAATTTCCAGTCCTAATTCGTCCGCTGAAAAGAATCCCAAATTGATTCAATTTTGTTTCCAGTCCTCGCTTCGTCGGCTGAAGAAAAAGGAGCCCGCGAGAAGGAGAAACTGATTCTGGTGTTCACTGTGCATTTAGTTACAATAAGTTCAGTGGCGGTGAGAAGCAAACGCAACTCAGTTCACCGGTGGCTTGTCAATTCTCTCTCCCAAACTTCCATCTGTGGGGTTAAGGTAAGTACAATTTTTTTTTTCCAGAATCGTTTCTCTGAACATTCAAGCATGGTATTTGGTTACTCTTATCGATACTCATGTTTATTTGATAGATACTGTTTGAAAATCGCTTGAATTTGACCTGCAATTTTGATTGGGATAAGTGATTGGGAGTTAGATTTCGTTTCTTTGTAGTGTGAGATCCTGGAGTCTGAGTCTGCATTGGTAATTATAATCAACTGCCCTTATATTGTTGAATTTCAAGTTATGACTTATGCTTACTTCTACATCACTTTGGTGGTCAACTAGAGCCGATAAAATATATTTTTGATCGAATTATGCAAAGTAATGATGGATGTGCATCACAGATGATATAAATGCACAAGATGATAGATGAATAATGTACTATGTAGTGTTCTTCATAGTTGATTAAGATAATTGATGATTTTTTTGCAGGTAAATTGGCTAAGCCAAGGAAGTTGCATAATTCACAGTGGGAATGATGTGCCTTACCGAAAATCCTGAAGGACAAGTACATTGTCTTATTATCTCACTATTGGCTCTTGATTTGGTGTTGAGGTTTATTTTGCTATTTGGGAGAGGATTTCAGAATGAGAATGAGAATGCATTTTGACACGGATATAAATTTGTTTGATTCATAAAGGTTTTTGGGAGTTTCTGGAGGAACTGAAAATTTGAGGTCGAGCATTGTTATAGTTTGGTATGGTTTTAAAGTTTCTGTGAAGTTTTTACAAAAAAAGACGATTCTACCCCTCCAAGAATTGACAGAAAATTGATTTAACGGCCACGTTAGGGCTAGGGGGCCAAAATGATGGAAAAACGTATGGTTGGGGGGCCAAATTGAGAGCAAAAAACGATGGGGGGCCAAAGTGAAAATTCAGATAACGTTGGGGGCCTTTGAAAAATTCTCTCTAGATTTAATTATGATTAGGATTGGATTGGGATGGAAAGTTGGATTTGATTTGATTTGATTGCGGTTTTGATGAGATTGGATTGGATTTCATGTTAATTGGATCTTTATGCGGCTGGAATTGTTATGCAGGTGAGTGACCGGAGAGGGATAATACCTTAGAATTTGTAAGGGCAAAATGGTAATTTTGCAAGAACGAAAAAAATACATCAGTTTTCTCTCTCTGCAGACCCAAGTGGTCCAGAGGGAGTATGAAAAATAAATAAAACAAGATAATTGTATATTTAAAATTACTATTTGCAAATTATGTCGTAGATTCAGCTTTCAATTTCTCCATAAGGACCATAACCATTAATCGATAAAATTATCCAGAGAGCAAAAACATCGTAAAAAAAAAGGAGCGTCTTCAAAATTTGAATCCAAACTGAAGATTTAGCTTACATCGTTATTTTCTGCAACAAAAGTACTATTAACATCGATCAAATCGACACTACATAAAAAAAAAACTCTAGAAATCGCATATAATCGTGGGATCGCAGCAGCACTCGTCAACTAGGCAGCAGCAACACAGAGCAGCCAGGCATCCTTTAAGAAATCCACTGCTCTGCTTCTGCGCCGGCGGAGGCGGAGCGGCGGCGTACTGATACTGCGGCGGCGCCATCACCGGAGGCCCCTGATAATACCCTATCCGACCAAAAAATCCAACAAAAAACATAAATACATATCCTCAGCTAGAACAAAAACAACTCAAAAATTCATCAATCTTCTGAGAAATCAAAAATTACCTTGCGCGGGATAAGGATAGGCGTACTTCGGCGGCTCGTTGTTCATGGTTACAGAGAAAGTTGCAGAGAAGGGAATCTGTTTTTTTCTCTGGGAAGATGAAGATCGGCGGTATTTATAGGAGAAGAAAAGCGCGTGATTATTCAGAGAAGTTGTTGATTAAGAGAAGGAATCGGATTCTTAATGTAAAGGATGAAGGAGGGAATCGAATCGGAGGGAAAAGGAAAGGCGTGTGGGATTTCTAGTTTGAGTTGGATATTGGTGTGAAACCGGCGGGAGGAAGCTTGGTGGAGGCTGCCGCCAACCGCCATTCTTCTGGGACATTCGTTTCATTAATAAATTAGGATTTTTCGAAATAAATAAATATAAAGCGAATTCCTTTCATACTTTTTCAAGGAAAATAGATTATGATTTTCAAATATAAAGCATTTGGTATTGGTGTGGACGTGTATGAGCATGGATTATAATTTCACCCGTACAAAATTAATTTCTAATTTCCTAAAATTTTATTTTAATAGATTGTGAAATCAATCCATCATTTGTGAACCCTATTACCGAATCTTAAAATAATTCAATCCATTATCTAGGATGGAATTCGTGAATCCTATTAGCTCAAACTTTTCATTATACTCTGGAGTTGTATTGATATTGTGAAATTTACTTTGAAAGTTGGAGAGTATTTAACTTTATTTTTATGAGACCGGAAATATAAAATCACTTTGAATCATGAGCTTGGTGAATAAGGTTTGAAAATGTGAATTGCCATTGTTTTATATGATTATTTGCTACCTGCTAAAAATTGAGAGATTCACATAACAAATGAAATTTTCTTTTTTTATATAATATACCATAATTTAGTGTTATTTAAAATATAATAAACCATAGTTTAGTGTTATTTAAATAAAATAAATTAAATTATTATGGTCTGAAAACTTATATTCTTTCAAATAAAAAAATCAACAAACCTTTTGAGGTAACTTCTATTTAGAAATGTGTCGGTATTTTAATAGTTTGTTTATTATGTTTGTTGTATTTCAGTTCCTCAATGTCTCTTTTTTTTTTTTTGAAAAAAGTTCCTCAATGTCTTGAAGGGTTTTGACTAAATCTAATTTAGTGGAATGTCAAATCCATATAACAAGATCGCATGCATGTTATTAATACGAATCTACATAAGGGTTTAGATTACCTTTTCGAGCGTGATTACCCGGTAGATTCTGTCTGCCACGGAGACGAGGATCCCTGTTGTGATCCCTCTACAAGTATCCACACAGCACGATTGGATCGCCTCCACCGCTGTCAGCTTAGGACAGATCCCGCAAGCAAGTCGACGAGCTCCGCCTCCTCCTCCGGACTTTGACGATGAGACTATGAGAAACCTAGGATTTATTTGTTTCTGGTTGTTCAGCACATGAACGCAATCGAGAGAAGACTGATTCTGTTTATTACTGTAAAAGTCTATTTATACATAATAAACAGAATTCCTTAAACCCTAGTCTTAATCAATATGGGCCTAGCCCAATAAGACTCTTTTCGCATGTAATTACTATTAGACTCCCAGACTAATAGATAATTACCTTTTGTCCAATTTCATACTTTGTGTGTGACCTTATAGGTTCAGTTATAATAAGCTGCAAGCTCAATATCATTGACGCTAGCAGATCGAAAGCGGTTTCCAGCTAAACATTTCGATCACTTAAATAACTGAATTAATTATCTCCGTAATTAATCCTCCAGCTATTTAGGACAATGCACATTGATCGAAGGACACTATTCCAACATGTCTCTAGTGAGGCGTTTAGGTTAGTCCTGTAATTTCCCTCATTATTAAATATTAATCATATGTTTATGGCTAAAAAAACTTCGATCTAGAGATAACCAGCATTTTTCTCTCTTTTTTTTATTTTATTTCATCGGGACAACTAATATTGCAGACAAAGGAACCGCCAACTAGTTCTTTTTATCCACTTTAAGCCTAGAAAATGCTGTCGTTCATGCAAAGGTTGTCGGGCCGCCAGCCAACCCATCAAAGTTAATGGGCCTTATTGTGACCCAAGTCGTGGCTGAATAAAGTTTTTGTGACCCATCCAGTTCAATTCAGTTCAACTCAGTTCAGTTCAGTTTAGTTCAGTGAAAATGCAATTTGATGAAATTCAGGTTAATTCAGTCATGCTGATTCCATTTTTCAATACATCAATTTTCACTTCAATTCAGTTCAGTTCAGTTCAATTCAGTTCAGTTCAATTCAATTCAATTCAATTCAGTTCAGTACATCAGGAAATAAACTCTAGTAAACATGGCCAAGGTCAGATTTGTAGGAAATAATTTTTGGGCAAAATGCCTATATAAATATAATTACGAGTTTCTTAAAAAATGAATTGTTTTTATACCCAACAAATAAAGTTCACAATTTTGGATATATTATAGCCCAATTTTTTTGAAAGATGGTTATTGACACACTTTTCAATAATTTATCACTTTTCTTCCATTTGAGTATTCTCACAAGCGATATAAGTCATTTAGCCCGAAAGCATACAATTTTTGAGGTAAATCGGGTTGAGATGGGTCAGCCATTAGGACTAGCCCAATGGTCAGAATATTTGACCCGTCAAATAGCAACTATGGTTGAATCTCAATGCATAAAATATGTTATTTTATTTTCCAGGAGTATCACATGTTGCATGTAATACTATAGTTCTTTATGGTGAAATGAAAAAAAAAATGAGATGAGTCGCATACTTTTATAAAACTGTGGAGTCGAATTATCCGATCTTTTATAGTTAAATATACATGGTTTAAAATATAAAATAAACACATGAATTAACTTGGATTAAGATACACCGAATCCCAATGTATAAAGTTTGACAATTACAATCAAGAGATTTAATGGACGGATAAAAGGGTAAGTCAAGTTAGGTGTCCGGATTCTCCGCGCCAAATTTCGTATGCCGGTCATTAATAACTTGTTGACTAATTTAATAGTTCTTTTATAGTGAAACGATAAAAATTTTTGAGATGTGTCACATACTATCATAAAACATCGAGTTAAATATATTGTCTAAAATATAAATAAACACATGAATTAATTTGAGATACACCGAATCCAAATATGAAAATTTTGACGATTTTCAAGAGATTTAATAACCATATAAGAATAAGTCAAATAAAGTGTACGGATTTTCGGTGCTAAATTGTGTATGCCGGTCATTAATAACTTCTTGACTAATTTAGTTTATTTTTTGTTCAAGCGAACTACCATTTATAAAAATGGTATCACCAATAGATTAGAACTTAGAAGGCATCCGATTGATATATATATTTGTGTAATCTCTCCCAATATACACCATCATTGTAATCTGATTACTAGTACATTGTAATTTTGTAATCTAACTAATGGTTATCAGTCATTTAAGATTTTATATTTAAAAACTAGTTCATTTCAGTTTGACAAATCTACCTGGTAACATTTTGACATTTTGTATTTGGTACTATTATTCTAGTCTCATTTGCTCCACCCTCCTTTCAAAACCAAAATTGCGTTGACCTAAAATACAAAAGCATGTCGGAATCCGAACTACCAAATGAGTCAAAACAAAGGATAATGAAATTTAAGGAAATTTCATCACCTGCGTACGCATTACCAGGGCATCATTTTCTTTGGCAAAAATGAGTTCTCGACGAAAATAAACCAAGTTGCGTGCATGTCATCCTAGGATAAGAGCAAGTCCAACATGTTCTCTAAATTTTTTTCTGAAGTAGAGATAAAAATGTAAGATTTGCTATAAAATTTTGCTTCCAATCCAACAGCTTTTCTATTTTAGAGATTTTGGAGAGAAAATGGAATGTTGTTTAAATTTTTTACTATAAATAGGAATTCTAATTCAAATCGCATAAATTTTGTTCTCTATAATTACTCTTTGCTTTTGCATATATAGAGAATGAGATCTTCTCTCTCATCATTTTTCTATAATAGAGATTGTTATAGCAAATCTATTGGAGACAAAAAACTCTAAAAATATAGAAAATCTCTATTATAGAGATGCTGTTGGACTTGCTCTAAGAAGGAAAAAGTAGAAAAGATGTTGGATTAATTTAGGATGTCCAAATCAGACCAAACTAAACAATTTGTTTAACTATGTAATCCACTCGTTCAATTGCACGCCACCACATATCTCACTCGGGCTTTGGTCATCCCAGATTTCATAAATGGCACCCCATGACTGGTACCGCCTTACCAAATCGGAATAATATAACAAGAGTATGAGAACATTTGGAAAAATGGACTACTCTCTTTGATATCAAATTTGCAACCCTTTATCATACGGTACATAGAAGAGCGATTGATATGATATTTATTGACTATCGTCTACTTTTAACTATTCATCTCTGATAAATTACAATCTTTAATTTTTTTAAATTATAATTTGATTGAACTGGTTGATCAAGTTTCTATCAAAATCATGAAAATTCATAATTACAAATTTAAAATAGTTGAAGGTTTGCAAGCGTTACATAAAGTTCATAATAATTAATGTGAGTTTTCAAGAATGAAATTTTAAATATTTTTAAAAACGTCATTCTTTAGAGTTTTGAACAGTGTCAAATGCCAGAAACACTATAGCACGGCGAACCATTGCGGCCAGAGGCGAATGTAGGGTATACTATAAGTATAAAAATTTTACAGGTATAAATTGGTCCACAACTATGCTGGATTCGGCTCCTCTAATTGCGAATGTCAAAATTTCCCTCTACATTATCACTCCCTCGCACAATGATAGGCTCATCAGAAAGTTCAAACTCAAACATCTAATACTTTTATATCCTGTCATCCATCTCCATTTGGTTTGTATATCTTTAAAAATCTAAACTTGAAGCGAAGTATTGATCAGTTTGCCGCTGCAAATTAATGTGCCATTGTTGTGGTTGCTGGTATATGGACATTCTGGTTACAAATAATCGGAGGACCCCACGCAAAGGAAAAACATCTCGAGCATCTCCGTCAACCCCATGATGTGGATCCACGTATGTACGAAACAAAAGATGGAACAACAATTGAAGTGATGAAAGGGACAAAATATCTACAGACTTTTCCTTTTTCTGGAGGAACAAATATCTTTGCAAATTAGTACCATCTAAATAGAAATTTTCAATACCATCTTTGTCATCCGTCTATTGGTGCATGGGTGACATGATTTGTTTTAACAAGTAACAAATATATATCCCCTCCATTTAGTGTGGAACTTGAGCAAAATTTATGGAACAATTCATGTAGAGGTGGTATTGTGGTGGGAGATCGCTGACCGGCGAAACTTGGTTAAGAAGTCGTTCAACGATTGCATTTGCTTATGTATACAACGTCATTTTAAATTAGCAAAATAATAAAAGAAAATGTAGTGTCCAACTTCTTCTCCAGCCAATTTCGTCATATCTGACAAGGTTGCTTGTATATATAAGGCGTTGTTTAAATGAGTAAACGTAATAACAAATTAATATGCCATGTCCAACGTCTTCTTCCCCAACCACACACGACTCGTTTTAAATGAGTAAAAGTGATAAACTTATTACTCTATGCCTAGCATCTTCACACTTCAAAACGTAACACATATATAAGACGTCGTTTTAAATGACGATAAAAAAATACAAGACCAACTTCTTCTTCTCTGACTAATCTACATACTCCGAGATCCGATGGCACTCCTAATATTGTTATAGTGTTGCTATATGTAACCCAACATTTTGCTCTTGTAGCCCAAAATTCAAGTAAAATGACAAAAATGCCCTTAGTTTTTAGTTCCTGAACAACTAGTAGCCTAAATACAAGGGCCATTATAGTCATTTGATTGATATTTTGTGTACAATGAGTAAAAACATGAGTTACATTTAGCAATTCAGTATTGTTACTTTCACCAGGATGGTTTGTGCATACCTTTATGCCCTACCAGATAATATTCACTTGTTTGTCCATAATTAGCCATTTTCTATATAGTAACACTTATTTACCTGAACTAAATTAAAGGATTATTCAAAATCAATGCAAGAAGTGTCCTACTATGGTCCTGTCCAGTTCAGCTTATTTCCAGCACCCTCCAACACCCTCCAACACTTGTCACTATTCACAGACATGAATGATTGAATTATTTTTTAAAAAAAGGAATGGTTTTTCTTTAGAATTAGTTTCAATATGTTTTGTACGAATTAATCATTCTTCAAATATATAGTTTCATAATTATGTATATCATAATTATATAATTTTAATTTAATTTCAACACCCTCTGACACCTTCCAGCACCAGCTACCAATTGCAGCACCATATACAGGGCTGGGCGGCCGATTATCTTCTCAATCACATCACCAAATAACAAATGTAAATGCGCATGTATACCACGGTACCACCATGCTGGAGATTTTGAGTTCGAAACTTAATAATAAATTATTTGGAGGTTCAATTATTTTGACTTTGACTAGGGATAGTCATGTACCGTTCAAAAAGCAAATACCCTGGTTGTATGTGTAAAATGGATGAGTACACCAAAAACAAGCCAAATTGCTGAATCGACATAAAAAAACACAATTAACTACCGACAGTTTTTACCATGAAAAGAACATACACTCAAACATAGGACTAAGCGTAGGACATCTTTTACAAATTCTCCACTCTTTCTCAAACAGCATGTGGAAGTGACCATATTATAATCAAACCAAAATGAATGTCAAAAACACAGGCTAATCACTAATGTGGTTTACACTAAGACACATCGTTCTTTACTCAAAATAAACGTTTATAGTATCAATTTATATACTACTGTGGTTTCAGAAACCGCAACTAGCAAATAAACTATGATGCCCATCCCCGGAATTCCAGTTAACCATCTGACTTTCTAAATCTCACTTTCTAATCATTTAGAAGGCCATGATAATAATAGATACTCAACACATCCACATGGAAGACAATAGAGTCTATATTAAGCTTCCTCTCCTTTCATCACAGCTAGCACTGTGGTTCTCCAAATTCGCAAGGCAAGTTGAATAATGACACAACTATACTTTCCCTAAGACAAAGGTAATCCATTCTAAACTCCTATATAACCAACTCCAATATTTATAATAACTCAAGCTAGTGAGCTAGGTTTCATGTCCAAAGATAACTTTTCGGCAGTTTTTAGTGTCTAGTAAACTACCAAAAAATAGCTTATTTTGGAACCAACTTTGCTTACAAGCACAGCTCCGCCAAAACATAGCCTAAATTGGGTGGACCAAAAAGTAGTATTAGCCTAATCTCTCAAACACTCCAAACAAAAACTTGATGTGAAGTTATGGCTAGACATGCCCACCATATCAAATAATACCATCATCAAGTTCACACTCTGCCTAGGTTCAAAGTAGACTCATCAACCGTTCAGAAAACCACCCATCAATCAACCTAGTAGCCTAATAGAATAGCATTCCCAATCTAGGCAGCAATTTATCATATTAGACTAGACAAATATCAAAAAACCATACATAAAAATCAAAATTTGCACATCAGCACATACATTGTTGATCAAAATTTTGTTGAACCAAATCATCGAAAAAGATAAGCAGAGAAATTCTACATTTGGTACAAAGTTTTCATTTTGATTTCCACCCAAATGTACACAACATGCTACACCACAGCTGACAGCACCACAATAACAATAACAATCACAATGACAATTAACATCTACTGAGAGTTTAAGTTCCCGGGACACAAAAACAGTAAAAACGACTCTGGTAAAAAACTGGAAAATGACAATGTCACTCACACCACCAACTCTGTTTTCCTACTCCATATTTCTTTAAGTCTGATCACCATCATTATTGTATGTTTTGATTATTTGGCCCTTTTTCTTTTCACAGAGGAGGATGCGTGACCTTTGGAACAGCAACCTTACCGCCACCCTCCTGATTCAACGCCTTCCTATCTCCACTCACGCCTCCTCCTCCACCAGCAGCAGCTCCAGATGTAGCAGCAGCCATGGCCTGATACTGTGGTGGGCCCCCCATCACGCCCATCCCTCCCTGCGGGGTGTAGTACATAGCTCTCCCTGCCCCATCATAAGCCACCTGAGGGTACCCGGTCTCCGTCACCGCCACGCCGCCGTACGCCGGAGTCATCTTCGGCTGCTGATGGGGGATGGTTGGCGGCGGCGGCGCCAATGAGTGCACCGGAGCCCCCATCTGAGGCGCCACATTGTACTGCGGCGGCGGCTGATGCATCTGCTGTTGCTGCTCCCTGTAGAACTGGTCAGGCATCCTCTGGTGCACAGCGTAGTACCCCTGCCCTGTGGGTCCCGCCATCTGCCGCATCATTTGTCCGTGATACGCGTTCGGCGGAGGACCTGGGATCATGTACACCTGCTGCTGCTGCTGTTGGTTCTGCAGTTGGGGCTGTGGCGGCTGCTGCAGCTGGTGGGGATCCGCAGCGTACGAGCTCGCCGGGAAGACTCCTCCGGCGGTGACTTGCTTCTCCGGCCAATAGTTGGCAGCAGGTGGAGCCATGGTAGCGGGTGGGGTGTTCGTCGGAGCAGCCTTCTCCGGCAGCTTCTGGTGCATGTAATACTCACCGCCTGTATACCCGGCGGAAAGGTTCTCATCGCTTTTCTTCGCGTAGAATCCTTGCTGCTCCTCAATCCTCAGCCTCTGGAGATCCTGAATGTGCTTTTGGATCGATTCCGACCCGATCAGCTCACTCTCCCGATCCCTCAGTTTCACAGGCGCCACCTGCTGCGGTGGAGGGTTGTGCATGGTGGGCTGAGGCGCCACTTTCTCCAACCCAAACAGGAAATCAGCATTCCCAGACTGCGGCTGAGGAGGAGGAGCCACAGAAGATGGCGGTGCAGTAGTCTGAATCGGCCCGGAATTCAGAGCCTCCACAAACCTGTCCTTCTCGGACTTGCTAGTCATGTCGGAGCCAAAGCTCCGGGGACCCTCTGCTGAAGGAGTGGGGGTGGGAGGCGCGGGAAACAGAAAGATGCGCAGCCGAGCCGGCTTTGGCGAGGCACGGAAGAGGCGATCATACTCGTGCATCATGTGCTCGAGGTCATCTTCATTAGTAACAGAAATCAGCGCGTCGAGATCCTCGCCGGGCAACTGGTACTTGAAAGTAACGCTGCCGTCACTGTCGCACAAAGATGACAGCTTGGCGATCAGCGGCCCGAATTTAATACCGCGATCAACAGACAGGATTTTGGTCTCGCCGCCGGTGTATGAAAGCTGGTTATCATGAGGACGCGGCTGGATTTTTCCACCATAGCTACACATGAATTTCACCCGGTAGGAATTATGGTTCTCATCCCACGGCAGCGTGTTCTCGAACTCGATTTCACGCGACCGAGGCGAGGAGTCGCCGGAATCAGCATAAGAAGACGGGTAAGGGTAATTGTCCATGGAAGGGTGATGCTGCCGGAAAACGGGAGGAGGTTAAAACGACGGCGTTACTGGGAGCGGTGTTGGAGAATTCTTTAGCAGTTGGGTTTGGGTTCAGTCCACTAGAGGGGAGCTTTATTTTGGGTACAAGGCAGGGCAATGATATTGTCACGTGCGGGTGATGCGCGTAACGTATGCCACGTGTACAACAACCGCGGTGAGTCTACCTATGGGGTGATGGACTGGCTGTGACTCGAGGAAATTTAATGATGTGGACAAGCGGAGAAGATGGGTGCATTACTGTAAATATCAGAAAGACTGAGGGCAGTGGTGTAGAGTAGAGTTGAGTGTTTGACTGCGGTTGGACTATTTGTGGGGCCGCTTGGTGGTTTTCAGCTGAAGATCTTCTATTTTGGTAAGACACCGATATTTGCCAAAAATAAAATAAAAAACTAGCCAATATATTCGATATGAATCATAAAAATTAAAAAGAATAATATACTATAATCAACAATGTTAAGATTAATTGAATGGTAACATATTGGATCACATGAATATGAAAACAAATCCTTACAATCTATACACTTTGATATATTAAAAATGACTAATTTTCTCATTTGTTCTTAAATTTATGCACTATTTAAGTCCCACTTTTATTTTAATATTGTAAATTTTCAAGAAATATCCTGTAATATTTTTTATTCTTCAAATTAGCATCTTTTTCAAATTAACAAAACTACTAATGATCTAATTTACCGACCATATTGATGATGTTTAATATTAACTAATAAATTAAATTATCTAATGCAAATGTCAAATAAAATAGCCGACCATTAAAGACATTAAAAGCTTAATCAGAATACAAACAACGAATATAGTTAACTGATCTTATTTCATTACGTATAACTCTTTTGGAGAATTGTTTGAAAATTAGCCTATATAGTAAATATTGATCACAAAAATTGAAAATCAATAGACAATAATCAACAATGACAATGATATTTGAATGTTACATATTGGATCACATGAATATGAAAACAAGTCATTGCAATCTAGTATTTTAAATCTACAGTTAATTTTTGCAATTTTGCTCTTTGCACTTCCATCTAATAGGATTCTTTTCATTTTACTAAAATGACAATTTTTCTCATTTGTTCCTATATTCATGTAGTGTTTTAAAACATATACATACATGCTAAATTGCTAACTAATTGTAAAATGACTATGAATATATGGTTAGCAATTTAGGACATATGCATAATTACTGACTAATAAATTAGTCAAATGGTCTTTTCTTATGTAATAGTCGACCGCTAACCTTTAAAATTTATATTGTTCAAGATAGAGATAACGAAATAAATATAATATATAATTAACAACTCACACGTGCAAAAGAAAAATACAAATTTTGTTTTGTGAAAAGAAGGGACTTTCCATATAAGTCAAAATTTAGGACAGGTGAAAATTGAAATTAGTACCGATAACTACAATAGTCAAATTGAAACAATGCCAAAATAGCATTCGTGTTTCACTAATTGAGTTTGTTAGATTAGCCCAAGCATAAGGTAAGCAAGCAACATTTATGTGTGATGTATCTGTTGTTTTGGCCAGTAGCTTCTATTACAATGTCATACAATACTAAATATTTTTTTATATTTTTTATGTGAGTTATTGTTTGTTTTATATATATGTATATATTATATTTATCCTCCACGTATTTGATCGGTGTAATTCTTAAATAGTTGTTGAACTATTATTATTACCTGAGATATAAATTTTGACTAGTTAGATAGTTACCAAGTATATTTTTGTATGTATGCATATGTTCTCCTCAACTTGCATTTTTTTAGTTCAGATTAGCTGAAATTCAGCTTAATATTTTTCAATACATTAAATTAAAAATTAATTATCTAATTTACCGACCGTATTAATTAAGTTTAACACTAAATAATACATTAAGTTATCTAATATAAAATATTAAATGCAACAACCGACCATAAAAAACTGTAGAACCTTGATCGAGAAACATACAAATCACTTCACGTGCAACAAATCATCTTATCTTCGTTACGTAGTTTGTATAGCTGTTTAAAAGCTGGCCTATATATATTAAATAATGAATCAATAATAACAATATTAATACTAATTACATTTTTACATGATCACATGAATATGAAAACAAGTCTTTACAACCTAGTAGGTGAAATCCATTGTTAATTTTGACAAAAAAAAATCTAAGGCTAATTGTTGCAATATAATAGTTTTTTAATATTACATTCAATTCATTTCTTTTTGCTAAGATGATTTTTCTCATTTATTCTTAAATTCATGCCCTCTTTTTGATGAATACTAGTAGCATACATTATTTGTTCCAAAAATACCCCTTTAGTTACCATGTATGTGTTTTGTATGTATCAATTATCTTCTTCTTTTTTTTGTTATTGCCTATTACTTTTTCAAACTTTTGTGATTAATATTTACTATGTAGGCTAATTTTCAAATAGTTCCCCAAAAAAGTTATACATATAATGAAGATGATATCAGTTGACTATATTCGCTATTAGCAATGAAGTGTTTTGTATGTATTTCGATTAAGTTTATACCTTCTTTAATGGTCGGTTATTACATTTGAAATTTGCATTAGATAAGTTAATTTGTTAGTTGGTATTAAACATCATCAACTAAAATAAAACTAAACTTTAAATGGAAAACTAACATCTTTTTGCCAGTTAGTGAAACTACTGATGATTTAATATACCAACCATATTAATGTAGTTTAACACTAAATAACAAATTAACTTAGGTAATGCAAGTAAGTTGGGGAGAACATATGATTTTCAAGTAACTTGATAACTAACGAACTAGTAAAAAAAATTCAATCTTATGTATTAATCGCCCACCAACTATTTAAGAATTACAAGGACTAAATACATGGATATCATATAATATATCTATATTTATAGTAACTTAAACACAAAAATAATTATAATTTTTTTTTTGTATTTCATGACATGTAATATATAGAAGCTACGTACTTGCCATAAAATTTGCCAAAAAACAGATACACCATAACACCATACTTCAATGTTGCTTGCTTAAATGTTTGTAACCTTATAATTCAAATATTATTTTTTTGGCATTGTTTCAATCTGAATGTTGTAGTTTTTGTACTAATTATTTTTAACTAATTTTCAGATTTATCGGTGTGAATATTTTTCAGCTGTCCTAAATTTTTCGCTTCTTTTTTCACAAAACAGAATTTGTAATTTTCCTTTTGCATGTGTGTGAGTTATTAATAATATATTACATTTCTTTTGTGAGTCGAGTAGACCGTCTATATTCTGACAGAATATAGACCAATGATTAAGTTGTAAATAGTGTATAAGACAAAAACACGGAGGGACCTTTATGCAATTTTAGAAAATTTTAGACAAAAACACGGAGGGACCTTTATGCAATTTTACAAAACATAGAGGGACCTTTATGCAATTTTATAACATGAAACCTGTAGGTTAAAACATGAGTTTTTAACATGTAACATGAAGGTTTTAACACGAAACATTAAGATTTTAACACGAAACATGAAGGTTTTATAACGTGGAACCTGGAGGTTAAAACATGAAGTTTTTAACATGTAACATGAATGTTTTAACACGAAACATTAAGATTTTAACACGAAACATTATGAAACCTGGAGGTTAAAACATGAAGTTTTTAACATGTAACATGAAGGTTTTAAAACGAAACATTAAGATTTTAACACGAAACATGAATGTTTCATAACATGGAACCTGGAGGTTCAAACGTGAAGTTTTTAACATGTAACATGAAGGTTTTAACATGAAACATTAAGATTTTAACACGAAACATGAAGGTTTTATAACATGGAACCTGGAGGTTAAAACATGAAGTTTTTAACATGTAACATGAAGGTTTTAACACGAAACATTAAGGTTTTAACACGAAACATTAAGATTTTAATACGAAACATGAAAGTTTTATAACATGGAACCTGGATGTTCAAACATGAAGGTATGGCACTATTCACTGACACTATTCACGCGCGGGTTACTGTAGCACGTGAAAATCCTAATTTTTCAGAAATTGCAAATTGGTCCCTCCGTGTCTGTATAGTTAACATATCACTTCCGTCTATATTTTGATCAGAATATAGACGGTCCATTCCAAGACTTATCCTTCTTTTGTTATCTGTGATCGATAAAATTTTAAAGGGTTAGTGGTCGACTATTACATAAGAAAAGGCTATTTGACTAATTGATTAGTTACCATGTACGTATATGTCCTAAAGTACTATGTATGTATATATTCATAGTCTTTTTACAAGTTAGCCCTTCGAAAATTGAAAAATCAATCGTGGATATGCAGAACATCGATGGAGCTGATACACAAACGTTGACTTAAAATGATATCCCACACAAATTTATCATTTGATTATTCACGTTTTCATTCTCTAACTAAAGATTAAGTGAATTAACACGAGATATTCATAAATTTTCAAGAGACTTTCACTTAGCACATTTCTGCATCATTGTTGAAGTGATTGACCAATATCTCTATTAGTGTTTTTTTAAAAAAAAGTTTCTATTAATCTACCCTAACTTACATACTATGTAAAAGATAAAAAAGAGTTTCTATCTAATTACATAACTTGTATGATTAGTTCTGTGTCACAGTATTATTTTCATCTCAAACAAATTTTAAACGCTCAGCCTCAAAAAGAAATTTGTTTTATAATATGAAGCCTCATTCCTATTTCTTGTTGGAATCTATGGATGTATAGTTTTAGTCTTTTAGATCAGGAAGCTATAGTCTTTACATCCCTAGGCAATTGGCATGTTTCCCTTGCATCAAATAACAAATAAGTATATGCATTTAGGGCTATGTCTATGGGTATTAGAATGGTAAAATGGATCAATAAAACTTGAATATCAAGATATTTGGGAAGCAAATTGGTATGATTTCAACTCAATTTTTTTGTACAATTCAATCTAAAACTAGTTTTTTAGTCCGTTTTAAAAAGTAACATTTTACTAGTAGTACGATTCTATTTAAATTTCTAAGTGGTTTTAAATTTGTAGTATTGCTGATTGTTTGATCTACTATTTGAGCCATCTAATGACGTTAATGCACGTTGATATGATCACAATTTCACAATATAATGTATAAATTGGAATCATTAAAGTGTTTATGAATAAAGTATTTTTTGTGTAACATACCTTTTCATGTTCCGGACCAAGCGAATTGATGATTTAGAAAGCCGAAGGATTGCCACCATAGTTTTTCCGATGCTTAATTAGGGAATAAGCATCACGTAGTCCATAAAATAGCACTGATATTCACGATTCACCTCTGCTTCCAATTAGTTGCTGGCACGAAACTAACTACCTTGATTTTCTGCCTTCGATCCTCTACCAGCAAACCAGATTATTAAGAGAGGAACTAGATTTTAAAAAATAATTGGTTTGATTTTGATTAAAAAATCTACTTTTTTTATTTATTGTTGGTCCAATTCGATCTAAGATCAATTTGTCAATCCAGTTAGAACAGATAAAAACTTTACTAGTCTGATTCAATTCAACTTCTAAATACTTTTAAATCTATACATTGTTGTTTTTTAAATCTATTATATGAGGTATTAAGATGATGTTAATGCACATTGATATGTTCACAAATTCACAATAAAATGTATAAACTTAAGTCGCCAAAGATTATGAAAAGGGTAATTTCTTCATAACATACTTTTTCATGTTCTAGGATATAATGATTTGATGATTTAGAGAGCCGATAGATCGCCACCACACTGTTTCTGATGCTTATTTAGAGCTTCATCAGTCCGCTTTCAGTTATTCGCCAACACGAACTATCTTTATGCCTTAGACCTCCCACCTGCAAATCCAAAATTTAAGAGAGGAACCAGATCTGAAGAAAGAAGGTATGATTTCGATTCAAAATTTTGGTCCAATTCAATCTAAGATCAATTTTTCCGTCTGATTCAAAAAATCTGTACTCCGATTAAAAAATATTAGTATTGTATTAGTCTGATTCGATAAAAAGATCGGTAGTTTACTAGTTCGATTCGATTTAAACATCAAAAAAACATTAGATCTATATTACCGATGATTGTTTAAGCCGATCTTGATGCACGTTGTTATGATAAAAAATTCACAATAAAGTGTATAAATTTAAACCGTTTAAGTGTTTATGAATAAGGTAATCTGCTTATAACATACCTTTTCATTTCCCGGATAAGTAGAATTGATGAATTAAAGAGCCAAAAGATCGCCGCCAAACCTTTTTTCCGATGCTTATTTAGGGCTTCATCAGTCTGATTCCAAGTATTTGATACACGATCCTAACTACCTTGATTAGATGCCTTCGATCCTCCGCCTGCAACCCACACATCTTTGCCGTCTTTGAGCCTCACATCGCCTCCTCTATCTTCATGGGGTACCATAACTAGACGGCATCATCCGTCTTCCAACTTTGGGCTTAATTGAGCAACATCATGAATTAGGCAGAGCATATGATATATCATTGTTTTAATGATATACATATAGATCAAAGATAAAGTTTTGCTTGATTTAATCGTCATAAAATAGGCAGAGCATAGAATATGCCACAGATATAATGGTATACAGGTAGGCAAAAGATAAGGTTACCCTTAGCTGTCCTTAGCTGTATAGTCAACAATTTAGCTGTAGCAGTGAAGAATCCTTATTACGGATTGCTTTGGGATAAGATTGAAGATTATAAAATTCATCTTATAATAGTTTTTACATAAATCAGCAATTCATCTTTGGACATGTTTAAATTTTCAATAATTCATTTCCTCATATTTCAAATTTTTTTTGTAACAATTTATCTTATAACATTGTTACCAGTATTAAAGTCTTGAATTCCAAAATAATTTTTCCCATCAATTTTGGTACTTTTAGTCCTCAGCAAATCCTCTCGAACCAGGGTTGAGACTTTACTCCCATCACCAATGTCGTTCAGTTTACCACTATATTACTATTGTAGCAAAAGTAATTTCTTAGATACACATGATAAAATTTGGGCTTGATAGTCAATAACCCATCACCACGTGAAGGAAAATTCCTTCATGCATCTTCGATCGGGTCACTATCGATACTATTTTCTTGTTTTTCTCTTGATCACCATTACTCATCAGCCACCATACTCTTGGCAATAAATATGGCAAACAGTGTTCCAATATGGTTTATAATTGGAGGTCTGCAAAAAGTAATGTTTTATAATCAAAACATAAAAAAAGACGAGAGAAAAAAGCGCTCCCCTCCTCTACTTATGGAGAGTGGTAGATTGATGGCTTATGAAAGTTTATGAGGTGATGTCGTTAGGCGTTTTTCGGGAAAAATGAAAGAAACTTCTCTTTAAAAGAACTCTATTGAGAAAGACTAGGTTCATGATTCTCGATAGCCCCTTTATGTTGCCTGCAGCTGTATCGATAAACAAACCTAGCTACTTGTATTCCTAGCCTAACCCTTAAAACGCTAAATTTAATGTTCATAAGGAACCGTTTGGTTCATACTATGGAAACATAAAGTAATTAACAAATTGAATGGAAATGAAAAAGTGATCGATTCCCTGTTTTTGTTGGCGTCATTTGAGTGGTTAATGTTAGCGGCATTTATGATGGAAGTAGTGGTTGGTGGCTGCTAGAGTGGTAGAGGTCTTTTGAGAATCAGTGATGTTCGAAGACAACAGTTGGGGTAGTTGTGGTCAGTGGCTTCCAAGGTGGTGTTGGTGATTGTTGGTAGCAACTAAAGTGGTAGTTTTCAGCAATGAAAGTGGTAATCGGTGGGTACGACAACCAGAGTGATGGTCTACGTGGTCAGAGTTTGGGTAGTGGACAACAATAACAACCAAAGTGGTAATGGACATGATTGTAGTGATGGCGGTTGTCGTGGAAGAACAAAAATATGAGAATAGGAAATCAAAGTGTATATACAAAATAATTATACTGATTACTGTTTAGGGGAATGTCATGCTAAAACTTCATTTAAAATTGTAAAACGAGAAAACAATGTGCAACTTCAAGGTAGTAAAGTGAGGAGAATATGATAAGGGATAGTGGGAAAAAAAATGATAATAAAAGGAAATATTGGTGTTGATTTATTTTATTTTTTATTTTACTTTCTTAAAACTGTACAATAAAACTCCCATACACTTGCATGTTAAGTTGTACATGCATAAAAAAAACTTAGTAAAAATTTCATATTTGAAAGATCTGAAGAATTTGTATGAAGATTTCACACTTATTCAGAAACATAAATAAATAAATAAAAGATGGAAAAGAAGAAATTGGCACGGCATGAGTTTTCTTTGGAGTAGGCATTGATTGAATGATACTAATTTGAATTAAACCCAGTTTAACTAAACTGGATCAAATTAAACATAATTGGACCAAGCTAAAATTAATTTAACTTAATTAAATTGATTACACTTGAATTGAATTACTTCCTGCTCATAATAGGTTGAACTGGTTAGGACCTTCTAGTATAATTTTTTTGAAGACATTTTTTGTTTTAAGACAAACCATTAAGCATGGAGGAAATTTTATTAGGCATCCCCAAACTTGTCCATACATTTGATTTTTCATTCGCATGTTTCTCTTTTGTCTATAAGTCAATTCACAAAGCTAGTCAAACTTTTTCTATCACAAAAAATTGATAATACAAAACTAACTGTTTAAGAATTAAGAGTGAAGTTCGTATTTAAATCCAACCAAAGCTCAATTATCCAATTAGTCTTTGTTTTTAATATATTTCCCAATACAACTTTCTCCACCCATTATTCTTCTTTTAAACACAAATAAAATAAAAACCAATCTTTTAGTTGCAATATAAAAAAAATTAGAAAAAGGGTATGGAGTTGTCTTATTCTCTATCTGTCAATTACAAAATTTTTATCCTTGCTCATCCCATTTTATTAAAAATCCCTATTTTAAAACTCTTCAATTTTCCAACACATTTTATGAATCAGATTTTGATAAAGTTGTTAATCATCAAAACCTAAATTTCAAATAAAAGATTTAGAGCTAAAAATAGGCAATTTTTACGTATTAAAAAAAACAAATAAACACCTTAAAATTTGGGACGTATCTTTGAAAAGTCAACAATCCGCACCATCGAAAAGGTCGCCCAATCTAGTAAATGAGAGTGATATCTTGAATACTTCGCGCCTACGAGAAGGAGAAATGGCAACCGGAAAATCCATCTCTCACAGTCACAGACGTCATCAATGGCGGAGCTGGCATAACCTCATCTAATTTGCGATCGTACTTCATGAGCGCGCGCTAACGCACATGAAACTCAATATCTAATCTCATTAAGGTATTCTTCTGTAAAGCGTTCACCTACTTTCCTTGTTTCTCCTCAACTCTCACCTGCTCTCATTATTGCGATCTTCGCGAATTATATATATATCAGGAGCGCTGCATTAATTTCACCTGTTACTGCTCAATTCGTCGGTTGGAGTTCCTCGCATAATTTCGTTTTCCCTGTGATAGGAATAGGAGGTATGTTAATAGAATTTCAAGCAATCGATTGAATTTGCGGTTTGTTTTACGGAAACAGTTTTTGCTGATGAATTCATTTTTTAGTGGATTTTTCAGAGTGCTAGCTGTTGAAAAAATGGGGAATAAGCGAGTGATGGTGCCAGCGAATGAGGTTGACTTAACCGCGGTGGATTATCAGAACGAGAAGGTTCAAGGTTTGTTTGATTTGTGATTGGATGAATTATCCATTCGATTTTTGGATTGTGTGTTGCTGAGCATGGTCACTGTCCTTGATGAATTTTGGTCTCGTGAAATGCAGCTCCTCATTTGACTGGATATTGGTTGAAGGCGTTCGTCAAGTTACTAGAAGCACCGTTTATTGGTTCGATGATTATGAATCACTTAAAGAACGAAAATAGAATGGTCGAGGTCTGTATATTTTACTACTGAATTGATACTTCTTTATAATTAGGTAAGTCAGATCTGAGAATGAGAGAATTGGCTTTTGAAAGTTGTTCACCTGTTCTTGATTTTCAGATGTTGAAAAATACTGTGATACCAGAGCCTCCTATGTTTCGACCTGAGTTTCCTCCTCAAGGTTTGTTATAATTCTTTCAGCTATATTATCGTTTGTCTTTTTCTATCTCCATCATTTAAGGTTTTGGACACTCTTTGTTCTCGACCATGCACATGTTTAACTCGATTTGTTGCTGAATAAATCAGTGGATATTATTCTCTTCAATTGAAATGTTTCAGAAGTGGGAAATAAGTTTTAGATGTTGGGGAAATGGACTATTTCTAATTCATTCTGATTGTGGAAGTGAAGCAATCATTTGTAAATTCTCAATATCAGTAGCCATTTTTTATTTTATTCTTCCAATGATGTATCCCATGCATTGTCTAATTATTTCTTCCTGGAAAGAATGTCATCTCTAACTAGTGAAGTTGTTGCCTTCTGTTGATTATAATGTAACTTTAACTGCTTCATTTTTAGTGTTCAGTGTCTTTAGATGAGAAAAGTCCAATGAGATCAGTCACTCCTTTTGTCCCACGAACAATGCCTAATCCTAAACATCCCACTGTCTATGGAGAGTTCAGTTTCGACTGTCAAATAATATATAAATATTATCCTATACCTATAATATTATGTGAAGTTTGCAGTTCTAAATATTTCTGAATGGACTAAAACTTAACTTTATAGTCCGTGTCCCTTTTCCATGGCTTACTGACATACTGTTGATTTCATTTATACTTCAGAACCAGAATCTTGTGTTACTGCTTTGGAAGAAGATGGAACATCAGAAAACCGAGTTGAATTGGCATTGAAGAGTCTTCCGCATTATGATGCTGCAAAGACATGGATTTCTGATTCTAATATGACCTTCCGCTACTGGAAGATTCGAGATTATGCACACGCATACAGATCTAAACTTGCCACCCCATCCACTGTATGCTAGTTTCCACTTGTTTGGTTTAATCTTCTTCTGGCTCCATACTACTTAAATTTCATATGGGCTATTTTCAGGTAGCTGAGCGTTTCATTACAGTAATGGAAGAATTCAACGGTAAGAAGCCTTCAGCACCATTATTAATTTCATATGACTCCGAGGATGTTAGAAAGCAAGCTGCAGCCTCAACACAAAGGTTTGAAGAAGGTATTGCTATCATCTTGAACAAATTCTATTAGTACTATATGTTATTCTTACAACCCTGGGACCTTGTAAATGTATGCATTGGTCTCACTTGAGGATTTATGATGTTGTGCAGGGAGGCCATTATCATACTTGGATGGCATATTTATGGCCATAAAGGATGATATTGACTGCTATCCTCATCCATCCAATGGTACCGCTTCTGTGTTCTGTTCTTTTGGTGATTATTTAAGTTCTTCATCTTTTAACAAACTTTTGTGGGAAAAGGTGGAACAACATGGTTTCATGAGGTGCGCAAGGTTAAAAAAGATGGAGCTTCTGTGTCTAGATTGCGAAGTTGCGGTGTCATTTTGGTAGGGAAGGCCAATATGCATGAATTTGGGATGGGTACAACTGGAAATAATCCAAATCACGGGTAAGGTTTACGAATTCGCTGCTTAAGCAATTTTTTTGATTTTGAAGTGCTAAAAAGGAAGATATGTAGGTAAATTTAAGGGTTCAAACTCAAGTGTTGGGAGCTTCAACTCTCCACTAGGTTTTGAAAGTTAGCTAAAACTCATATTATAGACTGACTTTCAAAACCTAGTTTATGTTTAGGTTAGAACTTTACTACTCTACATGGTATTATGATTGTATGCTAGTGCTATATATCACCATTCGTTTTTTCTGTAAACTGTCATATTTGCATCTCTTTATCTTTACACTAACCTTTTTTTTTGGTTCCTTCCCTTCACACTAAAAGTATTTCCTACTCATAATCATCATAGTGAGTCAATTCTCTTATAGAGCGTCCTTTACTTTCTTCTTTGCATTGTGTTCTGTACGTCATCTGCCACTCAGGGAAACTTGAGAGTAAATGCAGTGGTGGTACAAATGAATAATCTGACTTCTACTGTAGACATCATATTGGCTTGTTTGGCTTATAGTTTGAAAATGAAGTGGATTTGTAAAATGAATAGTCTACTGAAATACCATTTTCCGTGCTACAGAACTGCTAGAAACCCACATGACCCAGATAGGTATACAGGTGGATCTTCTTCTGGACCCGCAGCAATTGTTGCCTCTGGATTGTGTTCAGCAGCATTAGGAACTGATGGTGGAGGTGATACATCAACCACTTTTCATTATATAATGAATTATTTTCTTATCAAATCTTCCTAATTTATATGGCTAACCTCATGACAGGCTCAATCCGGATTCCTTCTTCCCTGTGTGGTGTGGTTGGTTTGAAAACCACATATGGGCGGACAGACATGAAAGGGTAAGTTCATAAGGAGGAAAATCACTCACCTTGATTATAATGCATCTCTTTTGCTCTCATCATTTATTCAATGGCTGCAAGGGGTTTGCTTCATCTGTAATTCTTTCTTTTTCAGGATTTTGTTTTCTTTCTGGTTTTAGTGCGTGTGTTCACTGTTCAGTAAAACAAAAGAAGAAAGAACCATAATTTTGATCTGATTTCCTGTTAAATTGATCAGAAAACTAGAAGAATGATTTTACTTGATAAAATTCTGGTGCTGGAGGGTTTCAGGGCCATTTGTTACACTGCACTATTTTGGTTTCAGGTCATTATGTGATTCAGGGACAGTAGAGGTCATTGGACCTATTGCATCGACAGTTGAGGATACTCTACTCGTGTAAGTGCCTGATTAGCTTTGTATAAAGAAATTCCTCTTTGGCTAAAGTCATAATTCGAGCATGATGTATCTTGATTTCCTCTCTATATTAACTACTTCTCAGGTATGCAGCTATTTTGGGATCCTCTCCAAATGATAGATTTGCATTGAAACCGGTAAACACAATATATAGTTTCTCTTCTGTCATGAATACTCACCATTTCCTTTCGTAGTTACATTGAACGTACTGTAACATATGGCCATCATTTTGAGCTACTTCTAAAAGATGCACGTGAGAAGAATTGTGATACATTATTATAAGTACAGCGTTGCTTTCGGCTAATTTTTGGCTGCTTTGTTTTCCATTTTCTTGAAATATTGCAGTCTCCCCCTTGCCTACCAAATTTATCTTCTGAGGAAGGATGGAGTGTTCTAGGATCATTACGGTTAGGGAAGTACAATGAGGTAGTTAAAGCCTTGTTCTTTCTCTCCTTTTTGTTAATTGCTGGTGGCGGGTAATGTTCACTTGATTATTAAATCATGACTACTTAACTTTCCTCCTGCAGTGGTTTAATGATGTTTTCTCTACTGATATCTCGACCAAATGTGAGGAAATTCTTAGCCTACTCTCAGAAAAACATGGGTGCAAAGTAAGTCAATTTATGTGCCATAATATCTTTTTTGAGATTCTTGTTGAACCATTTATGCATCTAATTGTACTTGATCATCTGTGTTTTAGCTGGAGGAGATTACCCTTCCAGAACTGCATGAGATGCGCACTGCTCATATTGTTTCAATTGGCTCTGAGGCACTTTCCAGTTTGAATCCTCATTTTGAGGATGGGTGAGTCTCAGTTATAATGGGAGCTTGTGAATACACATTTCAGGAATTGATTACTATGTTTTGAGGGTTTTCAATTTCTAAAAGATTCTGAAAAGTTTAATCTCCAATAAATTCCATTCATTAACTTATATTTTTCCATAGGAAAGGGAAGAATTTCTGCTGTGACGTGAGAACAAATCTGGCACTTTTTAGATCGTTCTCCGGATCAGATTACGTTGCTGCTCAGTGTATAAGGTGACAATATGACTTTAATCTAGAAGTTCTGATAAAAATCAAAACCTATGGCTTACATGTGCAGAAATAAAAGTTAGGTTCTGCCTTAAAGCCATTTTTTATTTTTTTATTTATGTAGTTCCCATTTTCTCCCTATTGATCGCAATGTAGGAGGAGAATAATGCACTATCATATGGAAGCCTTCAAGAAGGTAGACGTAATTGTGACCCCCACAACAGGGTATGTACACCATCAAGTTGCTGGTGTAAATGTTTCATTTGCTGCTTCACTTTAAGACCACAAATATAGCTGTTCTAATTTACAATTACGTACATCTATGTGTTTCATGACAAACATTGTAACCTCTGCAATAAACTCTTGCTGAACAGTCTAACTTTGTTTTTCAGTATGACAGCACCTATCATACCTTCAAGTGCCCTTCAATTTGGAGAGTCAAATCTGGAGATCTCAGGTTAGTTAATCTATTGAATAATCATGTTCTGTTAAAACTATTGTGAATTCTGATTAAGTGTGCAGCATTTATAAGTTACTCCCCAGCCAGTTTCTCTCTCAAACATTTGCTAATATTTTCAATCAAAATTATCGAAATATGTATGAATAAAATTGTATTACAGACTGAATAGATGCATTAGAGAAATTTGCAACGTTGTACTGTCTTAAATGTATACATTAGAGACAAATCATCTAGGCATAAATATATATCAATAAACTGGTAGCTCCAGTTCCAACCCTTGACTTCATCCTTCTTGATCAGCGAATCTTATGCGATTTATTGTGGCTGGAAATCTTCTTGGTCTGCCTGCAATTTCTGTACCGGTAAGTGCTTTGTATTAATAATAGTTTACTCTCTCATTCAAAGTGAGCAAAATAATGTTGATCACTGAATATTGAACTCGGTTATCAGGTTGGTTATGATAAACAAGGTCTCCCAATAGGCATACAACTTATTGGCCGCCCTTGGGCTGAAGCTACAATCCTTCGTTTAGCTGCTGCTATAGAGGTACCTTAATCTTCTTAGGATAGTCTTGTTTCTGAGTTATACAAATTCTACAGGATATCCAGGATTGCAACACTGACTCGTACATAATCTGTTTTGGTGTAGGACATATTACCAGACCCGAAGAAGAAACCAATGCAATTTTATGACTTGCTGAAGGGGAACTAGTTAGTTATAATTAAAGGGTTCGCTTTCAGCCCTCAAAAAGAATCTCTGATTTACTAAAATATTTGTTTATCTTATCATAAGTTTTAACTAGAACAAATTATAGATGGGACATGGTACGATTCTGAGAGGAGAACCATTATGATAAGAGCTTCCTAAAACATGAAACTGCCCTGGCAATGTCTGCCTGGTTTTCTTCAAAAGATAAAGTTTCAGTTGCGCTTTATAAGACACTGTTTACAAATGCTACGCTCTCCAGATTGCAAAATTCTTAAAGTCACTTCAAATTTTATTTCAATTTGTTTGAACAAAACACTTATAAAGACAAGTATTTCAAAGAAAAGACTAGGCACACCTTCAAAGAAACACAAGCATGAGCTTCATTTGGTCTTGCCATTTTCTTGTTTCTTTTCATCTGCTGCATCACTAGGTAGATCAGGTCCTGGAGGAATTTTTCCAGGATAATCCGTGATTGAGATATCAGATGATATCATGCTGACATGTCAAACAGTCACGGACAGATCAAACACAAACATTAATTGTTACGAAACACAACCAATTTTCTATTGAAATGGCCAGGGACATTTAAAGTTTACCTCTTATCTACAATGACCATTGAACGAAGCTCACAGTTACCAAAACTGTAAAGCAACAAGAAACAAGAAAATGATAAATACATTTCAAATTTTATTCTCTAATGTCACAAATATTAAAGAATTGCTGACTTTCATCTGCAAAGAAACTAAAGAAATAATTTGGCGCAAACAACAACCATCATATCAAAGTTACACAGAGAGAACTTCATGGAGAGAGATTTCAGCTAAGATTTTTTTTTCTTTCTTTCAAACATGCCATTTACAGTTTCAATTTCACAATAATTATTGTAATTCAAGATGTTCCATCCAACAGACTACAGAGAGGCTATAGGTAAACTTACGGCTTTGAAATTTCTTTCTTCACCGAAGGTTGACAGTCACTACCCAAAGCAGTTAGTGTATGGAGCAAGAATCCACTATGTGTGACAACAGCAATTTCCTTCTCTTTTCGAGTCAACAACCTGCAACAACCAAAAGCCAGATTTTGAAAAGGATGATCCATTCCAGGTAGTGCAAAAACACAAGTAGTTGACCTCAACTCCAGATCAAAACATGTGGTCCAAAATGAAGTAAAGGAGAAACTAGTTCAACAAGTTAACTTGCACTGATACCATATACGGAATTAATATGTACTGTTAAAACGAGATTAACATTTCCTTTCATGATTAACCCTACCAGTCAAAAGGCTGTCAAATATCATAATAGTATAATTGTGTGCTAAAAAGAGTGACTAGTTGTTTACAGATCATGTTTATGTCAGTTTAGAAAGAAAAAAAAAAGTATAAATTTAGATGAAAAAAGGTGTTGGATTTGTTATTCAGATGGATGCAAGCATGTACATGCACAAAATGTATGGCCAGCAAGTCAGTTTACCAATTAAAGAAATCCATTCCCCTGGCAGCAAGTTCTGGCTTTGTCTCTCTGACATCAGACTTCCATAACGTATCTTCATCACTTTCTATCTGAATGGAAATAAAAACATCCGATCCAGTGCAAATAAGGTACTGATTGATTATTGGTCAAGGACACTAAGAAAAAATAATATCACCTATGACAGGTTCAGAAAAGCTACCAGAGAAAAATCAACTGCAGGAAAAAGACTTGCATATTCTTTGATGCTTCTCCTCCTATCACATGGATGAATGCCCTGCAGCCATAGTTGTGGTAGCCCTTTATGTCAGCCATATTACACAACCAGTTTATAGCCATTTATTGCATCTCTAACATGTACTTATAAATATTCTTAAAACTTTTTCACAGATTGTATTAAGGAACTGAATTAAGAAGATCGTTTCAAGAGGATACAACATCATTCCGTTTAAAGAATAACAGTAAGCTCAGAAAATGTCACGAGAAGGAGTAGAATTATTGAGCAATGATCACATGCTGTTTCAAATTTACCTATATCTAAACAGACAGATGGCTATATGCTGTTTGTGTATTAATAAATAAGCAGATTACACTTGTATATCATTTTCCTATAACATACTGGCAGACAAGATTTTAGTCTCTGTCATTGATTTATGAACATGTTCTGTGCAGTGTTTTGTAAATTGTCCCTGAGACTCTCAGCCTGTAAAGTGGGTATAATATGTTCTAGATGCCACCAGAATGAACCACACAATCAGAATATACAGAAAGTCAGAGACTAATATAGAACCCACCAAATGCTCCCGGCAAAGTTCCATTGCAACAATGGGGGGACAATTAAGACTTGAAATTGCATCACGCTCACTACTTCCTGCATTAGCCACCATGAGCAGTGGTACATCCATCTTTTCTGAGAGGTCATTACCACCAAACACCCCAACAGCTGTTTGCATGGTCCTATAAAACATTTGGTCATAGTCATAGGAATTAATTAGACATACCATGCTTTCTTATACAGGCATGCCAACATCATCAGTAAAGCTTTTGCATATTAAATTAAAGCATGGGAGTATCAACTCATAAAACATAACTCAACCAATGTTTTCCACATTGTGAGATTAATGTCACATGTATAAAAACCACACTGTCCATCATCAAGGGATTAAGGGTAAAACGTTTCATATGCATAAAGTGACAGCAGTTAAAGGTTTAGCATGGGCAATACTGGATTTTACGATGACTAACAGGGTTGATATCCTCATTTACATAAGGAAAGCATATTTTAAATCCTGATAATTCATATACTCCAGATGCAAAGCCTGGTTTGATAAAATGCTAACATTTGAGAACCAGAGGATGTGACCTGATACCTCATCAATGGAGATGTGACAACTAATTCAATCTTATTCAAAAGCTGACGGTCATGAACATGCTTCCGCAAGTTGTCAACCTGAAATGAAATTGAAGATCACCAGAACGACATAACATCTATGAATAAAAAAAGAAACTCTGAGAGCAAAAGAACACGAAAACGAAGAAAAACTCTATATCTAATATGTTTACCCTCACCTGTTGCCAGCCAAGAGGAGTGAGGTGAGCATCAAAATATTCAAGGGCCATGTATGCTTTGTAGTTTTTATCACCTTCAACATTATGGATTCCTTGAGCATGCCTCACCTGAAGTATGTAACAAAACCGAATATCTTAGGTTGTCTCTAAAGATCTAAACCACCAGGGCAACAACTTGGAAAACTGAAAGCATGTGTTGAGATGTCTTTTTTTACCAACCAGATGAATGGTTTTGCAACGGTGCAACGGATACAAGCTTGGAATTCCACCACTATCCATGCTGGCAATTACTGAAACAACAATTCCTTCACAGCATAAAGATTCTAGATATAGCTGCTACACGTTCACCATTAAAATTCATCAGCTATAGAGTGAAGCTTAGTGTTATGTCATTGAATTTGTCACGCTACTGATTTAGAAGACACAGACATACGGAAAAAGTACACACAGAATTAGATTTATCCAAATGTAAGAGTTACTAGGACAGTACTCAGTAAATTAAACGTCATTTAAGCATATGTTTTCACACATAAAGTCAGATTACCTTTACCTATTATTTTGAGAATATCTTCAACACAGATAATACACATAATATCCGAATCATATTACCAGAATCAGCGAAAAAATATAATATCTTATCAACTTATACGCATAATATCAGAATCAGAGATGTAAAGCAACTTTCTGCACTGGCGCATTTCAATTAAAAATCGTTCATCGTTAAAAAAGCGCGATAAATAACTAATTAACATCGAGCTAAGCTACGAAGCACGGATTCAAAGTTAAGCTTGAGTTTAAAGAGTATCGTAGCTGACCGGATAGAACAGGCGAGCGACGGAGATGCGGTGGCGTGGAGGCCGCAAAAGATCTGTTTGTCGCAGAGCACAGCGACGCGGAAGATATTTTGGGTGATGGAAATGTGGATAATGAATTTATAGAGAGGACGCCGCCACCGCGGCAAGTGGAATTGTTGATGGCGACGGCGGTGGTTGCAGATGCAGTCATATGACGAATCAACGACTTGACAGAGCACCACCGCTACCGGACACAAGTATTTTGAAAAAGAAAAAAAGAGGGGGTGTCTTGTAAATTATAATATCTCAAAATGGCTCCAATTGGATTTTTTTTTTCTCTTCAAATGCTCCATTTCCCCTGATTTATTTAGTGGTTCGAAATTCGCTCCATTTTCTTCTTCTTCTTTTTTTAAAGGAAAAATTGCTAGTGTGATATTTCATGTGTACAATTTGTTTACTTCTTTTAAAGTGCTTTTTTTTTCTTTATTAACTTCCTCAATTAATTATTTAACCAATTTTGAGGTCTTAAAAAAGGAAAAGTCTTGGGAGTGACCGTCACTATATAGTGACCGGACTAAATTATAAATAGTGCAATAAAGAAAATCAAGGAGGGACCAATTTGCAATTTTTAAAAATTAAAAAAAAATCACGCGCTACCGTGTTTCCGCGCGTGTACAGTGTTTTTCTACTGTGCGCTACAGTGTTTGCTACAGTGTACTTCAATGTTTCAAGTTAAAATGTCCATGTTTTATGTTTCAAGTTAAAGTGCTCATGTTTCACGTTAAAACGTCCATGTTTCACGTTTTAACGTCCATGTTTTATGTTTTAACGTCCATGTTTTATGTTTTAAGTTAAAATGTTTATGTTTTATATTTCAAGTTAAAATGTTCATGTTTGAAGTTAAAGTGTTCATGTTTCACGTTAAAACGTCCATGTTTTATGTTTTAAGTTAAAATGTTTATGTTTTAATTTAAAATGTTCATGTTTTATATTTCAAGTTAAAGTGTCGTTAAAACGTCCATGTTTTATGTTTTAAGTTAAAATATTTATGTTTTATGTTTCAAGTTAAAATGTTCATGTTTTATGTTTCAAGTTAAAGTGTACATGTTTCACTTTAAAACGTCCATGTTTTATGTTTTAAGTTAAAATATTTATGTTTTATGTTTCAAGTTAAAATGTTCATGTTTTATGTTTCAAGTGAAAGTGTACATGTTTCACTTTAAAACGTCCATGTTTTATGTTTTAAGTTAAAATATTTATGTTTTATGTTTCAAGTTAAAGTGTTCATGTTTTAAGTTAAAATGTCCATGTTTTAAGTTAGGCCCTCTTTACTAGAGCTTATTTCTTGATGTACTGAACTGAACTGAACTGAATTGAATTGAACTGAACTGAAAATTGATGTATTGAAAAATGGAATCAGCATGACTGAATTAACCTGAATTTCATCAAATTGCATTTTCACTGAACTGAACTGAACTGAACTGAATTGAACTGAACTGAACTGATCTGATCTACAGATAAGCTCTGGTAAACAGGGCCTTAAAGTGTCCATGTTTTAAGTTAAAGTGTCCATGTTTTAATTTAAAGTGTCCATGTTTTAAGTTAAAATGTCCATGTTTTAAGTTAAAATGTCCATGTTTTAAGTTAAAGTGTTCATGTTTACTGTAGCAACTTGACACTGTAGCAAATCGGCTCTATAGCAAATCGGTACTGTAGCTCGTGGCTTGATACTGTAGCGCGTGATTTTTAAAAATTTTCTGAAATTGCAAATTGGTCCCTCCGTGTTTTTTTAACTTATATCCTATTTGCAATTTAATCTGGTCACTATATAGTGACGGTCACCCAAGAGACCAACTCCTTAAAAAAATACTAAAACTACTCTGAATGATGAAGTGAAGTGAAATAAAAATAAACTAAATAGATGTGAAGCTAGGAAGTAAGAAAGAGGTGAAACAAGGTTTGATCTTTCTAAAAGACTGATGTTTAATTTCATACAAAAATAGATTTGATTCTTTAAAATAACGAAAGCAGCTAAAGCATGAGTAACATTGTCTGCAACCGATTTCCCGACATACAGAATCCATGAACATCACTTTACATTTTCCTCCCATACACAATGAAAGCAACTTGAAGAGTAAGTGAATAACTCGTTATGCCTTTTCTGCTAAAAATAACATCATGCAATCTCAGAAAATAAGAACGTTAAGCAGTGAGTCTGCTTAGGACCTAAAAAGAGGAGAAATTATCAGTGCTCATATTATATTGTCTGCTCCCATTTTGTTCTTGGAAAGATTCCATCCTAGAATCCAAAATGCTAAGTTGAGACTTCACCCAAGGCGGGTTGGTCCGGCCTTCAACCCACAATGCTTCACCAGTGTCCTTGTGCTTGAAGTCCGGGTAGTTGGGACTTCTCTGTAAACAAACGAGCATTTATACACAATTTGGAACGGAATTCCATGAGATATTAATATTCACATAAAAACACCAGCCAGAAAGGGTTTCATTCATCCATGTTTTATCGTTTTGTATTTTTGATCACCACAGAACTTGATACAACCATTTTCATTCTACCCAGGAAACTGCAGATGTTTGCTTTCTTACGTAGAGAAAATTCATATTCAATTTAAACGATGTATAAAAATATGCTTTGATCAGTTGCAAGATGCCAAGAGTTATCGGAAGTTTGGAACAATAAGAATGTGCTTCTGTTCAAAGTAAAGTACTACCTTGTTTTTCCTGTTGTCCCACCATTCTGTTGGATTAGCAAAGAAGGCCTGCCATAGTTCCTCCACAGATCCTGTTGTATTATTTGCAGCATAATTGTTTTGCTTTTTGCCTGCAAGAATTTCAGTGAGATCTTATGTATTCTGCGATTAGGAAGAAACAGAACCTTTTCCCCCTTTAAAGAATGCTATTCAAGAAATTACCCGAAGCAGGAGCATTAGATTCCCCATCATACAAGGCTACAGGTGAGGCGGCGCTTCTCTCAATTAAATTCAATTCCTGAACAACTACCTGTTGAAGATCAAACAAGAAGAACACATTCAGAGCAGAACAATAAACTTACTAGGATATGACAATAGGATCCCCAAAGTACAAGACGATTAGAAAGCCAGGTACCTTGTAAAATGTCTGCTTCTTGCCACCATCACTTTCAACAGTGTCAGTTACCAGGCGACCCATTACATAAATCTGCTGGCCCTTCTCCAAATGCTGGTTAGCCACATGTGCCAACTCATCCCAGAATGTCAGATTTATCCTGAAAGACATTGACAAGACGTTATGATACTTCATACAGTGAGGGGTGAACTTGGTAATAGCCTAAACTTTATCATGAGAATAAACCATTTCATGATCATGAAATATTGTGCATTCATTTCCTACAAAAGTAACCATCAAAAACTCTACAAAGAATTCAATCAACAGAAATACAGATACTAATGTGAGATGGTGAAACCAAAGGTTGAAATAAAAGGACAGTCAACTAACCCTTCAGTGTATAATGCTTGTAAAGCCATCAGGTAAGCATGAAATTTTAGATGTGTATCCTAATAGCGGTAAGTGCTCAACAGAAAGAGTAAATAGACACATGACTTCCAATATAGCAAGATATTCAGGGATTACATTTAGCAGTTCTGATGGTCTAGCAGTTCAGGGTGAAAATGAAGAGAGAACCGTCATCAAGAATTCTACTTCCCAATTGCATGACCATTGGCCATTTCTCCTGTTAAGCAGCATTAGTAAATTGAACTTCTCTATGACATTCTAGTAAACTATTAAACACTGCAAAGTTCAACTCGAAATGGAATCTCTAGGGCTCAACATATTGGTCTCTCCATTCCAGACTTATGCTAACTTCTCCTTTGCACATATATTATTATCTCAATGAACTACACAATTTACAAGTGTCTAAATTTTACTGCTTATATGATTGCAATGCCACAACAATGATAAACAAAAAGGAAATCGTTTATACCAATTTGTCTCGGTCTGTGATTTCTTAACAGCGATGCGAGACCAAGCCACCGACTTCCCGGAGCTGAGCTCCTTAATCTGGACAGGCAGAGCAACGTTGCCAATGAGCTGAACGACGTTGCAGAGCTCCTTCTTCCACGGGATTTCCGATGGTCTAGGGTACTGAGGACTCCCCGAGAAACCGTCGTAGTTGCTGTTAGCGCCACCGCCACCTGTATTGCTGCTGCTATTGCTATTGAAGTAATCGAATGAGCATTTCACGCGGCCGCTAGAGGATAGCCTAATGCTGCTGCAGTTGTTGTTCTTTAATTGAGGTTTGAGGAATATATATGAATTAGGTATTTCAGTATTTGGTCGGAGAATCCCACCGGCGTAGCCGGAAGGGAGAAAGCTCAGCCTCAGTGTTCCGGCCGCTTCCATGGAGATGACGGAAGTGGTAAGGTTCAGGATATTTTTTAAAAATAATTGAAGTTTATTATTAGTACTATAGAGTTTGACTTGGATACTGAAAGAAAGCGCATTTCTGTGATGGGTATCTGATCACGCCTTTTAGTGACTTTTATATTTTGGAGTTACTGCTGGCAATTAATTTTTGTGTGGGCAAACTACAAATGCACCCTCGTACTTCGATACAATTATGAATCACGCTCTATATTATGATGTATTGCAAAATAAAAATAAAAATTGTTAAAAATTGCAAAATAATTGTGACCCCTTTATGGGATTATGTTCGCACGGTCATTCCAAAAATTATTTGTTGATTACCCCATCTCAATGTTGGCAATACAATGTTCAACATGTGCAATCCAAAACTCAACACAGAAATCAAAATCGAAATGACTGAAACTCAAACCTTATTAAGTGAGAGTTAGAGTTAATAAATCCGATGTTTTACATTCTATGACATTGACATATTAGTTATCACTAGTTTGATTCTATACTCACAAATTTACCCTCACACATTTCATATGACATCTTCTCTTATGTGGAAAAATCGATAAATGGTACATAAGAAATGAAAAAATTGATAAATGATAACCTACGGCAGTATTCAACTCCTCAAATGGCCAATCGAATTAAGATAATCACTGATTTGGTAAAAATAGAGACGGTGAAAGTTGAGTTGGGTCCTCCCACAATATCCAATGGTGTGACAGCATCTCAATGACGTCGCGATGTCCTTTCTACGCATATCCGATTCTCCAACACACTTGATCCAATCGCCGAATTCAACATGGTAAAAGTGATCCCTCAAATAGGTAGTAAGAATCAACTCGTTTATAGCACGGATTCGCGAAATCTCGCTGTGCTCTTATTCTTATCTCATCGATGACAGTGAATCAAAGATGTGTTGGATATAAGGGAAAATATTTTTATTTATAATTAAATTTAAAAATCAATGAGTTTATGGTCGGTCAAAACTTAACCAAAATTGTAAACTAGGCGTATAATAGCAAATTTTAGAAATTCTTCATACCTCAACACTAACAAAGAACTCGTTGTTATAAAAGAATTCTACTTTTTTATTTATTAACTAAATAAACGAAAACTAACAAAATATTTTATATTATCGTTGAGAGGCTATTATTATTATTTTGAAAAGATATTTAGTTTTAGAGTGTTTTCTAAAAGATAGGTACTTCTTTGTTAATTATGATTTTTTTTTTAAAAAAGGTTATAAGTTTGAAATAAGGGGGTTTCATATAGGGGTGTAAATGAACTGAACCGTTCGTGAACAACTCGCGAACAACTCGGTCAAAGTTCGTTTTCGAACTCGGTTTGACCAGTTCGAACTCGAACTCGAGCTCGTTCGTTTATATACGAGCTCGAACTCGAGCTCATAAGAGCCAGCTCGATAGGCTCGTCGAGCAGCTCGAATAGAATTTTATATAGAATTTTTATATAAATTAATTAAATTTTATTCATTAATGCTTTTACGAGCTCGAACTAACTCGAGTTCGAGTTCGAACTCGATTTTTTATCGAGCTCACGAGTCGAGCTCGAACTTTCTAAAAGTCAGACGAATCGAGCTCGAACTAAAATATATCAACTCGTACGAGCTCGAACTCGATCACGAACATGCAATACGATCTCGAACTCGAACTCGAACACAGGTCTGTTCGAGCTCGACTCGACTCGTTTACAGCCCTAGTTTCATATGCCATAATATGTTATGCTACTCACATTTATAATCTTTAATTTAATTTTTATTAGTTAAATAAATAGAAACAATCTTTTGACAAAAATAATAGGCCCAATACAATTAAATATGAATTTATTACTATTATTACACAATGTACGTATAACACCATATATGACTGTTTGTGAAATGAATATAAACGTTCTTTAAATGATAAATTCTATATACAAAAAGTATGTCAATTTTTTCAAATTTCAGAAAAATGATGACCTTGCACCAATAACATCGAGAAAAGTTTTTTGTGCAATTTTTAGGACGTTCAATAAATTGATTTTCAAAACTAATATTTTTCTAATTTCATGCGTTGGTTTTTTCTGAATTTCCAGAAATACGATTATTGGAGTGTGGAGGGAGAGTATGCACGCGCCTCTGTTTTCAGCCGAGACTTCACCCTAGTTTACCCTCATTTTCGACCTAATTAAGGTGCCCATTGTCTGCCAATCTTCGAATCTATTGGCCTATTTCGTACAATTTATGTTTCTTCAAGTCAAATGTTTTCACGCCTTCCGTTAATTTGATGCTTGAAGTTTGTATGCCACAACGTTAGCATATTAATTCCAGTCACAAGTCACGTGATTAACTTTCATAACACACGTAGTTTGTGCATTATGAGTGTTCATCACATCAACAATGGATTATGAGTGCTCAACACATGACTCGTGCATTATAAGTGTTCATCACATGACTCGTGCATGTATCGTGAATGACATTATTCAACGCACGATCCAATGAGGTTGTGAGTCGAACTAGAACACTGATAAATAGAGTGTTACAATCAACTAGATATGCATTCTTAAGTAGAGGTTTCACAATGATAATAGGACTATGATTGAAATAAACCTTAGTAAACTAATACTCTATAATTGCCTCAATACTTCTTCGGATAACTCCTCAAACACGGTGTACATAACCAATGTCATCTTTCAGTATGAAAGAATGATCACACTCAACTGTAAATAGTACTCTACAATCACATCGAATCTTTTTCGGATGATTCCACAAACACGACATATATAACCGATGTCATCTTTCAGTATGAAGGAATTATCGCACTCAGCTAGCAAGGATCTACATTAGTGATACATTATCTTGTTTACTTTCTTCTTCTATCATTTATCAACAGTTATGCATTATGAGTGCTAATTCCAAAATAAAATGTGCGCCATGAGTGTTAATACCCACCCACATGAAACGGGCATTATGAGTGCTAATACTCATATGACACGAGCTTATGAGTGCTAATCATGTGACTCGTGCATTACTCATAACTTGCATTATTCAATTCGCGATTTAGTATCTGTAAGCTATAATCAAGTAGTGGTGAAAGATACGAGTATTACGAATAGTAACCCACATGACTCGTGCATTGTGAGTGTTAATCATGTGAATTGTGCATCATAATTACTACATGACTCGAGATTTACTAAATTCAACATGAATATTATTAGATACTTCAAGTTCATTACTCTCAAAGTACTAAGGCCCTGTTTGCTAGAGCTTATTTCTTGTTGTACTGAACTGAACTGAATTGTATTGAAGTGAACTGAACTGACCTGAAAATTGATGTATTGAAAAATGGAATCAACAATACTGAATTAACCTAAATTTTATCAAATTACATTTTCACCTAACTGAACTGAATTGAACTGAACTGAATTGATCTATAGATAAGCTCTGGCAAACAGGTCCTAAGACCCAAAGTGACATTGTTATTTTTTTAAAATTTATATACATTATTCATGTGATTTCCATAAATAAAGACAACAAATTTCTTATGTTCCAAAACTAAGAAGACCTCAGTTTAATCATTAAAACCATCGTCGTTGTGATTTTTTCACCGCCGTAATACTTGCATAAATGAAGCCATTTTAGTCTTTTGGAAGGTAAAGGTGGAAACTTTTTGAATAGTGCGGGTTTCAAAATACAAAATTGAAAAAAAAAGGAAAGACAAAAGGTCTAATAAAAGAAGATTTTATTTATAAAACTTTATGGTACCTCTAGGTTTTCTTGATAAAGTGCTCTTATTTCTTGGATTGGTGAAGATCAAAAGAACATAAACATTGGATTGATTGATCAGAAGTGATCGGTGTATATCTAGTGGAGTACTAATTGAAAGGACAAAAATACCCCTTATTGCCAAATCTCATCCCTTTACCGCCTCCTTTGGGTGGACCTCTCCGACAACAACCTTCAAGGTTTAACCCCTTTACGAATCTCCAATCTCACGAGTGAACCTCCAAGCCATTTTTCATATGACATGATCTCTTATGTGGAAAAAATAGATAAATTGTACAATAGGAATGAATAAATTGATAAATGATTACCTACGTCAGTATTCAACTCCTCTTATGGCCGATCATATTAAAATTACCACTGATTTGGGGAAATTGGAGCCGGTGGAAGTTGTGTTGGATTTTCCCACGACATCCAATGGTGTTCCAGCATTTCCATGACGCCGCGATGCTTCTTCTTCGCACTTGATCATATCGCCGAATTCAACATGTTAAAAGGCGATCCCTCAAATAGGTAAGAATCAGCGTAAATTTTCGTCAATAGTAATAACGGATCCGCAAAATCTTATCATGCTCCGATTCTTATCTTTGCGATGGAGGTGAATCAGAGATGTGTTGTGTAGAATGGGAGAATATTTTTTGTTGATAATTAAATTAAAATCAATGAGTTTATGGTCCTTTACATTTCAATGGGATTGCCCGGTCAAAACTTAACCGAAATTTTGGCGTATAATAGCAAATTTCATAATTCGGCGTATCTCACACTTACAAAAAAAAAAAACTGGTGTACAAGAGCACTTTGTTATTTATTTATTTATTAACTAAATAAACAAGAACAAACAAAAGTTATTATTATTTCCTTGAAGATATATTATAGTTAGAGTGCTTTCTAAAGATAGGTAGTTCTTCATTAATTATGATTATTTTATAATGAGTATCGAATAAGGCCCTGTTTGCTAAAATTTATTTCTTGATGAACTGAAACTAGATTGAATCGAACTGAAAATTAATGTATTGAAAAAAATAATCAAAATGACTGAATTAACCTGAATTTCATCAAATTATATTTTTACTGAACTGAACAACTAAAAAATTCTAGCAAACAAGGCCTAAGTCTGGACGGCTATTTGGCGATCACTTTTTTACTTTTGGCATCCATAATCTTACATTAAATGTCTAATATGCCCTTTATGTTTGGTTTTCAATCAAATTGATTATTTTCTTCACCAAAATAAATTTCCTCATTTGCAATTTAACCAAAATAAATTTCTCCTTTTCAAACTCAAGTTTGTCAATACGTCTAATATTTGCATGAAAGTCTCTAAATTCTAATATTTACCAAATTTGTATGTTTATTCGTTTTGGAGACTCCCGCAAATAAGACTTTGTTTTCAATGTGGCAGCATTCGTAGTGTACCTAAACAATAGTGGAGTGATTTTTCAACCTAACAAAAGTATGAGGAGGTCTTTGTTATACCACCAACATTTGTTTCGTCCCTTTATACTTTCCCCATTACGACGTCGCAGTGTCATTCCTTTCTTCCACAGCCCGCGGCAATTCCATCCACGATGCAACCAGAAATAGAGCTGTTTCCTTAATCAGAATGTCTGAAAATGGTACCATCTCCGATGCACCGGCGTCTAATCCTCCCGGCGTTCATCATCCTCTTCATCTACTCCACATCCTTCCTCTACACCCCTTCTCAAAAACAACCAGCAGAAAGCACAGAAGAACTTGAAGCGAATCAAACTCCGCCCGCCGGCCCGTGTAACCTCTTCAAAGGCCGGTGGGTCAGCGACCCGACCCGGAAGCCCGTGTACGACGACACCTGCCCTTTCCACCGGAACGCATGGAACTGCCTCAGGAACCAGCGGCACCACATGGGTCGGATCAATTCCTGGAAGTGGGTGCCCGAGGACTGTGCGCTGCCCCGGGTCGACCCGGGAGAGTTTCTGGAGAAGATGAGGGGGAGGAATGTTGGCCTCGTGGGGGACTCGCTGAATGAAAATTTTTTGGTGTCGTTTTTGTGCGTTTTGAGGGTGGCTGATCCCGGCGCGAAGAAGTGGAAGCGGAAGGGAGCTTGGAAGGGTGCTTATTTCCCGAAGTTCAATGTCACTGTTGCTTATCATCGTGCTGTTTTGCTGGCCAGATATGAGTGAGTAATGCCATTATTATTTTGGACAAGATCCAAGAATCTTCAACTTGAATGCTGATTTCATATCAAAAGTTCTTACTTGATAAATATGCTGAGTTTGATCATAGGTACCTTTTTAGATATGGCCTATTCTTTTGGACTTGTTCATATTGTAGTAATAAATTTGTGTAAATGTATGGAGTTCAGTTTAGATAAGTTTGTATTAGTTGAGTGATGCAGTTTGTATAAGTATAGAAGTTCATATTAGGTAGTAATCTTTTTCAATGATCAAAAGTAAACAGGTTTTTCAAGTTGAAAGATTTGTATCAGTTGAATAATCTGGGATTTGCCCTTGATGTTCATTAAAGTGTTTTATTGCCGCGTTTAAATATGAAGATATGTTTCTGATTTTAGTATGGGAAGCTTACTTGATTGTACTGATGAATAAAGGTGGCAACAGGGACATAGTGGAGTTAAAGGGAAGTATCGAGTTGACGTGGATGTTCCAGCGGATGAATGGGCTCACATTGCTGATTTCTATGATGTTCTTGTATTCAATACTGGTCATTGGTAATTTTCTGTACCTTTTTCTTTCAGTTTTGCCAATACAGTTGACAGTTATCTGAATTCTTAGTATTCAGAATCGCCTTGCGGCATAGGGCTCCTTGTGATATTAATTTTTTGGGGTTGGAGCTAGAGATTTAGTTCACTGATCCATCATCAATCACTCTCAGTTAACATTCCATGTCTTGGTTTTAACTAGGGCCTTTTGTCACTTACCAAATATATGCTGCTTTTTTTTTGTTCTTAAAATATATAGATTAGTTTACAGTTTTTCAGAAGTTCTTATATGCATTGTTTCCAGGTGGAACCACGATAAGTTTCCGAAAGAGACCCCACTCGAGTTCTATAGAGCAGGAAAACCGATTTACCCTCCACTAGATACATATGATGGACTTAGAGTTGTTCTGAAGTCTATGGTAGCTCACGTTCAGAAAAATTTCCCAGCAAAAACGCTCAAGTTTTGGCGATTACAATCTCCTAGGCATTTCCACGGAGGTGACTGGAATCAGAATGGTAGTTGCACATTCGATGAGCCTCTTGAGGAACCCCAGGTACGATGCGAGTTACTTATATGAGTTATACCAAGCTCTTTGCCTTATTTTGGAGATAGCTCGTAATTTCTTTTGTTCCCCTGCAGCTTGATTTGTGGTTTGATCCAAACAACAACGGGGTAAATAGAGAAGCAAGGCTACTTAATAATCTAATTAAGGATGCTGTAAAAGGCACAGACATCAGAATACTCGATCTGACTCATTTGAGCGAGTACAGATCAGATGCTCATCCCGCAATCTGGTTGGGGAAGAAGGATGCCGTGGCTGAATGGGGTCAAGACTGTATGCACTGGTGCCTTCCCGGCGTCCCGGATACATGGGTCGATATTTTGTCTCGGCTGATCCATTATCACTTCGAGAAGTGATTTCTTTCTAAAATATTTCCAGGCAAAGCCACTTCCATTCTGTAGGATCATGCTGATGGAAGAGTTTTTCTGTTTTGGCTAACTAATGCTTCTGTGCTTACACGAAAATGGTTTTGTTTTCGACCTGTCTATATTGTAACGGAGGAACAAACATAACTTTGTATCGTTATAGTTTTATCTGATTTCAAAACACGAAGGAAGTGTTTGGATGGATGATTTTTTTTTTTTTTGGGGCTAACCATCGTAAATGGGAGGATTATTCATGACTCTTCAACCGAAATAAAAAACAGGACATAATACACATAAGACCCAAAGGGCTTTAGTGGAGGCAATTTGATAGATTACTGAAAAATTTCTAACAATCTTTGAGAACTTTCTAAACAATCTTTTCTGTATCTATGACCAACATAGTCTATCTAAGGAACTAAAACTATGATAACAAATGGAAAGAGTGTCGAAAGATAGTGGTCATAACCAATGGTACTTCCAGTTTGGTCTAAGGAACTAAAACTATGATAACAAATGGAAAGTGTGTTGAAAGATGGTGATCATAACCAATGGTACTTCCAGTTTGGTCTAAAGAACTAAAACTATGATAACAAATGGAAAGAGTGTTGAAAGATAGTGGTCATAACCAATGGTACTTCCAGTTTGGATGGATGATTAAAGTTTGATGTGATTAATTTATTCTTCATTTCGAGTTCATATTCTTTACATCTTGCCATTTTCTAAATGAACTTTGAATTGCAGTTTACATGAACCTTATCATAGTCCAAATTGTTTTTTCCGGCGTAGAATTTTTTTTTAAGAAGACTAAGGCCTGTTTACCAGAGATTAGCTGTAGATCAGTTCAATTCAGTTCAGTTCAATTTTGTGAAAATGTAATTTGATGAAATTCAGGTTAATTCAGTCATGCTGATTCCATTTTTCAATACATCGATTTTTACTTCAGTTCAGTTCAATTCAGTTCAATACATCAAGAAATAATTGGAGCATTTTTTTTTATTACTTTAAATAATATAAAATGTATTCCTATAAAGTATAAAAATACGCTTCTGGACTTCTGTTACAAAATCAGTTCACCAGCGCTGTCAGTTTTCAACGCCAGAAAGATTCTCATACGATGGCCCTAAAATTTCATCTGTTCTCACAAACACCAATCAAATCGATCCCAAACCGCCCCACGAATCGATTCGCACCGTTATCTTCCACCGTGCATTTCACCGCCGCCTCGCGCAGCCGCTCAGCGGCAGCATCGCGCGCTACCGCCAAGGACGGCGGAGAGCTGGCGTCGAGGTTCGAGACGGAGGTCGGAACCCGGCGGTTCCAAATCGGGCAGCGAGAGGAAGCCATGGACAAGTGCAGAAAGCTGCTGTTCGAGGAGTACGTCGGCTACAGCGGCGTGGAGGCGGCGGAAGTGAAGAGGAAGTGGGCGGCGATGGAGGAGGCCGATAAATTGGTGGCGGTGAAGGAGTTTATTGTTTCAGGGTGGGGCGATAATTTCCACCCGCTGTCTGCTAGATCCGCCGTGGAGTTGATGGATGAGTTTTTGGAGGAAGAGAGGGTGAAGATGAAGGCTGATGATGGCTTTAATTATGAAAGGATTCTTAGTTTCAGAAGATTATGTGGATTTTGAACAAAAAATTGTAGTAATCAAAACGATCGTTTTACTCTTATTTTTCCATTTTACTTTTCATCTTCTTTTGAAAGTAACTTAGTTTAATTCCTTTCAACACCTACTGAAAAATGCGAGTATCTATTGAGATAATAGGGCAGGAAATTCCAATTATCTGCTGAACTCCACTATCGGATGAGATAATGGAACGGGAAATTCCAATCCCGGTTTTGTCTTGAACTTGTTTATGATATGATTGATATTTATTGAACTCGTTTTCCATTAGGGTGGTTCATCGTCCATTAGGGGTGGTTCGTTGTCCAATCTACAATGTTGAACTCGTTTCTATTTGGGCGGAAATCATCTACAGTATCTGTTGAACTCGTTTTCTATTTGGGCGGGAAATCCAATCTACAGTATCTGTTGAACTCGTTTTCTATTTGGGCGGGAAATCCAATCTACAGTATCTGTTGAACTCGTTTTCTATTTGGGCGGGAAATCCAATCTACAGTATCTGTTGAACTCGTTTTCTATTTGGGCGGGAAATCCAATCTATAGTATCTGCTGAACTCGTTTTCCATTAGGGCGAGAATTCCAATCTACAGTATCTGTTGAACTCGTTTTCCATTAGGGCGGGAATTCCAATTTACAGTATCTATTGAACTCATTTTCTATTAGGGCGAGAATTCCAATCTACAGTATGACAGTATCTATTGAATTCGTTTATGCCATAAACTCGATTTTCAATTTTTTATATTAATTGAACAGGTTGTTCATTAGGGCGAAAAATTCCAATCTACGGTAGAACTTGATTTTGATCTTACAATATAAGATAGGATATACGATATAAGATAGTCGCCTTTTAGTAGCTTATAGGCGAGCTGATTATAAGCCATGTCAAGTCGAACCCCTAATGAATTTTAACAGTGACAGCACATTTCAGGTAATAATATGATATGTTTCTAAATAAACATAAACTTTATAAGATTCACTGACATCGGATAATTATGATAGACTCCAAGTCAGAAGAAAGAAAAACCATATGCACAAAACAAACAGCCAAAACAAACACCAAGCTGGCTGTACTAAAAGAAGAGTCGCTTGCACTCTGGAGCTGTGGTATCCTGCGGACAGTAAGGGCACTTGAAGCCGCGTGTGTTGCATTTCGACAGCTTGTGAATCGAGTGCTTGCAGAGGACATGCCCACACGGCAACAACATAGGAGGATTCTCTTCACTGCTTTGTTCTCTGCTAACAGGACAGACAAAGATCGAATGAAACTGGAACTCCTTGTCCAATTCCACAGGGACCGGCAACTGCTTCATAACTTCCCAGTCCTGCCTTTTTCCGGCCATGACATTAGCCAGTTTCAGTAGAGTCGGCAGCCCGTGTATCCCTGCAGCTAGAGCAACCCCGAGAGGGCTCTGAGACGACTGTCCCATCAGGCTGCAGAATTGCTGAGTCAGATCCTCAGAAAGGCTCTCCCATGTGCAAGGAGAAGCCAACTCAAAGTAAGGGGATTTCTCGAGCTTTCCCGCCCAGAGAAGACAGCCCATAAGCTTCTGTATTTCATCAATGTAGAGAGAAGCCAAAGGAGCCAGGTTTGTTCTGGCATAGGTTAGTGCATCTGCTTGAGTGCCATTCTGCAAAATATCCACAAACTGTAGCCTGAGAAGCTTTAGCTTAAGAGCTGATCCTTGGGTATTCAGTTGCTCCTGGTTTTCAGTAACCCATCTCAGAGCAGGTTCCAGATTCTTGGATCTGACAGCCTCAAGAATCTGATGCATCTCTAAGTACTTCAGTCGCAAGGAAAAGGCCTCGGGTCCCTCAGCCTCGTTTACCATGGAGTCAGCCACGTCGAACAACCCTTCCCGGTACAAATGGTCGAGGATGACCTGATTCACTGTGTGTTTATCAAATTCAACGTTCCTATAAGCCTTTGATATATCAGGATTTAGAGTCTTTTCAAGTACTTTCAGGTACTTGCTGAGGCTTATGTTTAGCTCCTTCTGTGACTCTTCCAGCTTACTAAGTGGCCCGATTGCGTTGAGCTTATTTTTCAGTTCGGTAAGAATAAATCTCTGATCAATGGGTGATGTGTCGACACCACCCGACTGAAGGTGAACCAATGCCCATGACGCAACATGGTCTGATTCAATGTCAGCCAATGTCTGCTCAATTTCACGTCCAACCTGGTCAATCACTTCGAGGGAAGCAGAAACTGATGACTTTTGCCTCTTACAAAGTCGATCCAATGAATCACTTACAGAAGTGAACGACATTTTAGATATCTAGTATTCTACAAATCCTGCAACAAGTAGAATCCAAGATTGTTTAATTAAGAGCGACCAAGTAATAAAAGAAGAAAGAAAAGTTACAAAGCATTAACAGAACCTTAACCGAATAGGTAAAAGTTCAGTGGATATGTCCAAAGTTTATGAGGCCTCAATTTCTAAATGAATGTAAATCAGAACTATAAACCCAGGGTATAAATGCTATTCAAGTCATAATAAAGGTTCTTCACATTTCAGTAGGCCTAAATGAAATTCAATTCTGCAACTCATTAATCATATGTAATTCTTCCATGCTTTATAAGGAAGAAGTTCCTTTATATCCAAAAGCCGTGCATCCTAGCAAATGACAAAGATCTAAATCACTGTGATTTGTTAACTTTATCGATAGTCGAAACCTAAATATTTCTTTGAGGACAGCTTCTCTATGCAAGAGGGATTCCATCATCAATATAACAATCAATAAAATCTCTAAAAAAAATGATAAGCATTGAGATTGAGATTGAAAAGATCAAACTTTAGGTCCATAAAGTGCGAAAAGGATTGCCTATCCAACCATATAAGTTATAACCCACCCTTTTTGAGCAAATTCATCAATTATGCAACAAAAGACACGATTTTTTTGACACCCGATCGAATGAAACCATCATTTAATCGTTTATGCCTTCACCCACATCACCAGAATACTACACAGAACTTATACTCTACTTCTACCAACACTGAATTAGACCTACCAAACCAACACATTTAAGAGGAGTTCATGAGTAAAATTAACACACAGATGAGGCTATAAAAACGTACCCAAGTGTTCAATCAGAGAGAGCAAACAACAAATTGGGATGCATAGGAAAACACAGACACGGTACAATTACTCTCGATTTCATCGACAAACAAAAATCAAGCAACAAATTAACCGAAGGCGTGAAAAAAACTGATTTGAAGAAACATAAATCGTAAGAAATAGGCCACTAGATTCGAAGAGATTGGCAGAAAATAGGTACCTTAATTAGGTCGAAAATGGGGGTAAACTAGGGCGAAGTCTCGGTTGAAAACAGAGACGCATGCATACTCTCCCTCCGCACTCCAATAATCGTATTTGAGGAAATTCGGCAAAAAGCAAAGCATGAAATTAGAAAATATTACTTTTAAAAATTAATTAGTTAAGGTCTTGTAAATTTCACAAAAGAAAAAAAAAGTTCTCGATGTCATCGGTGCAAGGTCATAATTTTCTCAAATTTGAAATACTACCTACTTTTTGTACATGGATTTATCTTCTTAAAAACGTTCTTTATTTAACAAAATTAAAATAAAGAGTGTGAGTAGCACTTTTTTGTTAGCACTTTTTTTAAATATCATTTTGTTAGTTGTTGTTTATTTAGTTAACCAATAAATACAAAAAAGTGCTATACCACTGAGTTCTTTGTAAGCGCTGAGATATCCCGAATTTAGAAATTTGCTATTATATGCCTAATTTTACGGTTAAGTTTTGACCAGTCAGACCCACTGAAAGGTAAAAGTCCATAAATTCATAAGTTTTATTTAATTATAAATTAAAATATCTGTCCCTCCTACCTTACCATCTCCAATTCGCCGCCGCCGCCACCAAAATAAGAATAGAGCATGATGAAATTTTGCAGATCCATTAAAACTATTAACGAGAATCTACACCGATTCTTACCTATTTGAGGGATCACTTTTATCATGTTGAATTCGACGACGGGATCAAGTGCTGAAGAATTGGATGTGCGTGGAAGTGTCATCGCGACATCGTGGAGATGCTGAAACACCATTGGATGTCGTGGGAGATCCAACTCAGCTTTCACCGGCTCCGTTTCCCCAAATCAGTGGTAATCTTAATTTGATCGACCATAAGAGGAATTGAATGATGTCGTAGGTAATTATTTATCAATTATTCATTTCTTATGTACCATTTATCTATTTTTTTTCACATAAGAGATCATGTCATATGAAAAATGGCTTGAGAGGTTTCTCTCGTGAAATTAAAGATTTGGGAGGGGGTTGGACCTTGAAGGTTGTTGTCGGAGAGGTCTAGTCAAAGGAGGCGGTAGAGGGATGAGATTTGGCAAGTTGGTAGTATAACAAAGGGCAGTTTTGTCCTATAAATTAATATCCACTGGATATACATCGATAAATGCCGATCTCAGTCCAATTTTTATGATCTTAAGATCTTCACTAGCCCAGAAATGAGAGCATCTTCCGAAAAATCAGAATTATAAGAACACTTTATTAAGAAAACATAAAGTTTTCTAAATGAAATCTTCTTTTAATAAACTTTTGTCTTTCATTACAAAAGACTAAAGAGGCTTCATTTAGGCAAGTATTACGGAGATGAAGAAATTAATGGCGACAGCGGTTTCAATGATTAATATTGGTGTGCAGTCAAGATTCAAGTCTTCGAGTTCAACACACTGGAATCGGTATGATCCTATTCTCTATACCATATGTATTATGCTATGTACTTTTTTCTAATATGTTTAAAAGATAAAACCTTGCAAAACTAAGATTACCCTTTTCATGGATTCTCTTGTTCTAACTTGGATAATGACTCTTTTGACGTGAAACTGTTGTATAACTGTGCGAGGATAGAATCAAGCTGGTGATATGTGAATGTAGAACAATGGATATGTTAACTCTAACTCACTTTCACTCTCACTCACTTAGTTGCATCGTTGATTTTGTCAAATTGGATTTTGTAATCGGCAGTCATCCTACCAATACCAACTTTGAACTTTGATTAAAACCTATTGCATAGTTAGTCATCGGGTTTTATGACTATCATTTAATCATGTATAGGTTATGAAAGGCCTGTTAAATACAACACGATGCAGACTAAAGAAATTGGTTGCTTCTTTTCAAGTTTGGATTGCAAAAAAAGTTTGTTGGTTTTACTTTAAGAGTGCAAGTAATAAGAGTGCACATCCTATCTAGAGAGATTCCTTTTTCAGTTGTTTGGTATTATTCCCATCACTTGTTAGACTTGTTAAAATGTGGCCTTCTTAGTTTTGGAACATAAGAAATATGTTGCCTTTATTTATAGACACCACATAAAAAATGCAAGGAAAATTTTAAAAATAACTGTGTCAATCTTGGGTTTTAGTACTTTGCGAGTAATGAACTTAAAGCATCTAATAATATGCTTGCTGAATTTAGTAAATCTCATGTCATGTAGCACTCATGATGCACGATTCACATGATTAAAACACTTACAACGCACGAGTCATGTGGGTTACTATTCGTAACTCATGCTTTTTTCGCCACTACTGAATTACATCTTACCAATCAAAGTGATGCCACTAAATCGTGAGTTAGAATGCCAGTCAAGAGTAATGCACGTCTCATGTGATTAGCACTCATGAGTCATAACGCACGTGTCATATGGGTATTAGCACTCATAAATTCATAATGCACGTTTCTTATGGGTATTAGCACTCATAACACATGTTTCATGTGGGAATCAACACTTATAATGCACAACTAAAAAATGAGTTATTGAAGACTAATGTAAGACATATGCAATATAATTTTTTGCAATGAGTATGTTATTTCTGCCATACTTTTTTTGAGAAAGAAGTGTTTATGTTGGTGCTGCTGATGATGATGGATTTGGTGAGTTTTGATAGACGATCGAATGAGAAGTTATAGAAGATAAGGTATCACTGTTGTAGATCCTTGTAGCTTGGTACTTCCATCCGTAAATCAAGGCTAGTGGTAATAGTTTACTTAGCTTCGTTTCTCTCATGTTGTAGATTCTTGCAGCCGAGCGTGATCATTCTTTCATTCTGAAAGTTGACATTGGTTATGTATGCCGTGTTTGCGGAGTAATCCGAAGAAGTATCGAGGCGATTATAGAGTATTACATTACTAAGGTATATATATTTCTCTTGTAGTGTCTCTTATTATCATTGTGAAGTCTCTCCTTATTTACTTTGAGAATGCAAATTTAGTTGATTATAACACTCTGTTGATCGTTGTTCTAAATCGACTCAAAACTCAAGTGGCTCGTGCGTTGAATAATGTCAATCACAATCCATGCACGAGTCATGTGATGAACACTCATAATGCACGAGTCATGTGATGAGCACTCATAATGCACAAGTGATGTGATGAACACTCATAATGCACAAATTACGCGTGTTTGTGTCTTTTCAATTAGTACTCCACTAGATTTACACCGACTAGTGCCGATCAATCAGTCCAATGTTTATGCTCTAAAGATCTTCACCCGTCCAAGAAATGAGAGCACTTTCAAATAATCAAAATTATAATACTCCAACCGTACCATCCAAAGATGAAAATGAACTTAATCATCCCCTCTATAACAAATAATTAACACATATTCTTGAAGATGATTTTGGGTGAGTTTTGATGTTTTTGTTTGACTTTTGACGAAAATTCTGGATGATTCTACTAATATATACTATCAGTTGGTGATCGGCTATGACTTTTTCAGCACCGGCATATGCATCCTCAATCATACAGATTCTAGTCTACAAGACACAAAGAGTAGCACATGGATGAATGAGAGGGGAGAAACAAATGTTTATGCCATATCTTAAAGTACTTGAGTGGGTTACCTTTAACTTATTAATTTGCACACCATCTAACGAGATCTCATCCTCACCACCATCCCCGACAAGATGTCGTCGTCCTCACTACCATCCCCGATGAGATTTTATCCTCACCACCATCTCTGACAATATCTTTATTGGGGTTTAGTTTGGTTTGGTTTGAGGAAGAGTGTTGGTGGTTGTAGGGTGATGGGTGGAAGAGTAATAAACTAGAATTTATAAGTGCAAATGGGTGATTTCACGTGGTGTCAAAAAATAAAACATCAACTTTTTCTTTTCATAACCAAGTGGTATAGAGGGAGTAACACCTTATCAAGAAAACCTAGAGGTATCAAGAGAACGTGCGTTGAATAATGCTAGTCACGATCCATGCACGAGTCATGTGATGAACACTCATAATGCACGAGTCATGTGATGAACACTCATAATGCACGAGTGATGTGATGAGCACTCATAATGCACGAATTACGGGCGTTACCCAAGAATTAAAGTTATGAGGGGCCATAATAAAATATGAATAAACTATATGTACTAAATTTTAATATATTAAAAAATATAAGGGTAAAATTGCAATTTTTTCAATTTGTTGGGGGTGGCCTGACCCCACCTCCTAGTTCTGCCACTGGCGTCATGAGTGTTAATTACGTGACTGACATTATTAAACTAACATTGTGATTACTTTAGATCGATGCCTTCTTTCAGCCCCTTCTTCTTATTCGCACTTCAAGTTAAATCACATTGTCTTTGATGATCAATTACCACTAATCAATTCAGGATGTTTAGTTATGCCCAGTTGCAACACCCTATGAATTTGATTTTCTTCTATTTTTTGCTTCTCAGGTTTTACTTATATATGTCATATGTGATATACTTTCCAATGTCTAATTAATGTGTAATTGTAATATATCTGAATGTTTTAGGCATTGATATCTGAAGTTATAACCTATCCGAGGTTCTATATTTTGTAGGTAGTGTATAGATTTCAAAAGGAAAGTGATGGTGATAAAGATCTGAGGGAGATGAGGCTGGAAATGTTCTTCCTGGTGCTCCAATTTTACATTACGAAAGGCTAAATTAGCCATTGCTGCCTTTCCTATGTACTTCAAACAGATTTCAGACTACAACATCATGCAATAAACACATCTCATCCTGAACTGTATTAAAAGTCGTTCGAGCAAAGATTGTCGATTCAGATTGGAAATTTAAAGATGGGAAACATATTTTTCTTCAAAAGACATGAGGTTAGAAAATTAATCTGGAAAGCAATCTCAACTTCCCGTATAAAAATGTAGTCAAAATGAATGAATGAACCCCTAATACAGGGTCACTATACAACAGAAATTTTTTCATCATAAACTCAGGTCTACCGTTTCCCTAAAACCGCCGGAGGTTCTATTGTGCAAAAGCAGCGTTAATTTACAGCTGATTTCCCATTTTGCTCCGTATCTTTTCTTCCAGAACAGAGATTTCTGTTTCAAGACCAAATATTCTGTTAAGGGCGTGCATGTTTTCAAGAATCTCTCCAAGAGATCGGTCATCTGTGCCACTGCACCTGAGATGTTCCATCGGTCCACGAAGAAGCTTGTTCACTATCCCTGAACTCAGATCATAAATGGCTTTTTTTTGGCTCTTTGACAGATTATCACCCATTTTTGTCATACATTTGTCAAGCTCCGAAGCCCTAATTCTCTCAGCATATGCCCTGAGCTTTTTAATGGTTGGAACTGTCTCAAGGGAATCCTTCCAGGCTTCAAATTTTGTCACTTCCTCCCAGATAATCGACTGAGCTTCTGCTGCTTTCTGCAAACGGTCCTCTTTTGTTGCTGCCACGACTTCCTCAAGATCATCTACGTTGTACACCTGCGCAGTTTGGAGATCCGAGACACATGATCCCACATTTCGAGGGACGGAAATGTCAATAAACAGTCTGTGGCCACCAACATTGGAGCTCACGGGAGGGAGGGTCTGAACATGATCTTTGAGGAAAAGTGGTGCATCTGAAGCTGTGCATGTGAAAACAACATCGGCTTCAGCTGCACACGTGTGCATTTCCTCCAAGCGTTTGTAGATAATCTCAACATCCTTAAACTCTTCCTTTATGGCTGCTACCCTTTCCTCAGTTCGGTTTACTACCACCATCTTCGTGCAACCTTTTGCAACCAGGTGTCTGATTACAAGTTTGCCCATTTTCCCAGCTCCAATGACTAAAACTCTGGCGCTTGCATATGAAGCTTCTGGAAGCTTAATCTGAGCAAGGTCCACAGCAGCTGAACTAACTGAGACGGACCCCGTGGAGATGTTTGTTTCCGTTCTAACCCTCTTTCCTGCCGTAATGGCATGTTTAAACACCCCGCTGATTTTCCTTCCAAAACCATCGACACCTTGTCCACGGTTAACTACCTGTTTTACTTGTGCCAGGATTTGACCTTCTCCAAGAACAAGAGAATCAAGCCCAGAGGATACTTCAAATAAATGCCGTGTAGCATCCTTGTTGTAAAGCAAAAAACGATGATGAGAAAGCTCCGAAACAGGAACTCCACTTTTCTGAAAATTAAAACTGAATCAGTAAGGTGCAATTGTTTCACATGTAAATATCAAGCGACATTACACAGTATTAGCATGAATGACAGCATTTCACAGCAGAAACAAAAGAAAGGTTTTTTTGTCAATAGAAAGTCCTAATAAGTTCCTTTTAAAATTCTCAGTCCCCCCAAATGTAATGGTAAATATACTTTTGATGTTTGTAAGATGAACTTGAACATGAGGAATAGAAACGAAAAGCCCCAAAAGCTCAAATCGTGAATTCTGAACATCAGCAATTCAACATAACAAGAAAAATTGGGAAATACTACTCAGATCAATTTACTGCAGCAGGAAACATTCATATAAAAGTTACATAAACCGGTCAATGCAGTATAAAGAGGAAAATAAAAGAGAACAAAGTAGCATAGCTAAGAAAATGAGATAGAGCTGTGCCGCACCTTAGACATCCACTCGGTCACTTCCTTAATCCCTCGATGCTGAGACAATGCCACGACATATATCTCCATTCGGTTGCACGTACTCAGAACTGCAGCTTCATCTATATGATGTAAGTCACACAATTCACTGATAGCCTGAGGCCATTGAGCTTCTGGAATGGATAGCTTCTCTCTTATCTCAACAGGAGTAGTCCGAAAGTTTATCCCTATAACTAATAGACTGCTACTCTCCTTAGTATACCCTATCAAAAACATAAGAGTACAATCAATCTCTCTAGTCATCATCTTTTCGAAACAACAACCACTGCTTAATTGAAATCGAAATCATCTTAGAATCAGTCGAATTAATATGAAAATCCAGTTACTTAGATATATTTTTCGTTATTGCAAACACAATAAAATGCAGACGAAGAGTCTAATTCACACACACACACACAATAGAAATGAAATATTAGAGGCTTACGATCAGCGGCGGAAGTTTTGAGGAGCTCCAGAGCAGATAAACTGGAGGTTCTAGATCCGATCTCACCAGCAACTTCAGACCTAGGGTTCAACGACAACAACCTCGTATCTCGCCGAGCCTTCAAGCCGTCCCTGAAAATCCGAGGCCGGGAAGAAGAAGAAGAAAGCCAAGCCAGCGAGGAAGAAGAGTAAGGCGGCAACTGATCAGAGCTACGTAGGATGCCGAACAAATCAAGTAGCGCAGTGGTTCCCGTCCCCAATCTCGAGTCCGGCAATGCAACTGAATTTACGAAACCGCCCGCCGCCGCCGCCATGATTGAACGAATAAGATTTACAGCCGGGAAAACAAATTAACGCGGGAGAGTTGCGATTTCCTGCTTTGCTATATATGCGTTCTGGTGATTATCGGAGGGTTTGACTTGGAATGGGAATGGAATTGGTGAAGAAGGAGGGGGATTGGGGTAGGTGTAACGAATCGGGGACGGCGAGAAGGAAAGTTTCAAAGATGAACAACTCTCTCTTTCAAATAAAGAAAATTCGGTGTGGAATCATGCCAATTTTCGCACCCACTCCGCGTTGAAATTATAAAATTGCCACTGCTCCTTCTCCCAAGGATATTGAAAAGTGTGGCATCCATACTATTTTAAGAGTTGGCAATTTGCCAATGTTATCCGTAGAACTTCCTTTTCTCAACCAAAAATTTTTAATTAATTTTATACAAAGTCTTGGGTGAGATCGTCCTACCATAAGCTTATGGTAGGACGAATGATAGTTCATGTGTTTAATAGATTTGTTCATGTGTTTCACAGTTTTGTTCATGTGTTTCACAGTTTTGTTTGTTATAAGCTGGGTTCATGTGTTTGACAGATTTGTTCTTGTGTTTCACAATTTTGTTTGTTATAATCTGTAACAATATGTAAATGAATGAACAAAGCTGTGAAACACATGAACAAATCCATTAAACACATGAACTATCATTCGTCCTACCATAAGCTTATGGTAGGACGGTCTCACCCAAGACCTTATCTTAATTTTATTCAGATTTTTAGAAAAGTGTATTGCATACTCCCTCCGTCCCCAATTAAGAGCAAGTCTAAGAGATACTACATTTTGTAGATTTTGGAGGAAGTGTGGAGATTTTGGCCCTGTTTACTAGAGCTTATTTCTTGATGTACTGAACTGAACTGAACTGAATTGAATTGAACTGAACTGAATTGAAGTGAAAATTGACGTATTGAAAAATGGAATCAGCATGACTGAATTAACCTGAATTTCATCAAATTGCATTTTCACTGAACTGAATTGAACTGATCTGAACTGAACTGATCTACGGATAAGCTCTGGTAAACAAGGCCTTTACCCCATTATTGAGCTCCAAGAGATACTACATGTGCTACTACAAGATGTAGATTTGGGATAGTAAGAGAAACTCATCCTCTATATGTGTAGTAAGAGCAAGTCCAACAGATACTACATACAAATCTCCAAGATGTAGTATGGAATGCTAAAATGTAGTATGAAATTTTTGGTCATCTCCAAGAGTTACTACATTTTGTAGCTCTTGCATTGATTATCATTAATATTATAAATATTTTTAATTTTATTTTCTACATTTTTTCTTTTAAACAATACATTGTTTCGAGACTTTTGATATTTTGCATTGAAGATGAGTGGAGAGAGAGTGGAATTTGGGTTTAAAAAAGGAAATAATGCATTGATCAATGTGTATGCATTTAATTTTCCATACTACAAATTGATTTTCTCTTACTACACATATGGAGGATGAGTTTCTCTTACTACCCCAAATCTACATCTTGTAGTAGCACATGTAGTATCTCTTGGAGCTCAATAATGGGGTAAAATCTCCATACTTCCTCCAAAATCTACAAAATGTAGTATCTCTTGGACTTGCTCTAAGAGAAAATCAATTTGTAGTATGGAAAATTAAATGCCTACACATTGATCAATGCATTCTTTCCTTTTTAAAACCCAAATTCAACTCTCTCCACTCATCTTCAATGCAAAACATCAAAAGTCCCAAAATAATGTATTGTTTAAAACAAAAAAATGTATAAAATAAAATTAAAAATATTTATAATATTAATGATAATCAATGCAAGAGCTACAAAATGTAGTAACTCTTGGAGATGACCAAAAATTTCATACTACATTTTAGCATTTCATACTACATCTTGGAGATTTGTATGTAGTATCTGTTGGACTTGCTCTAAATGTCTCATTGAAATAGTCAATTTTTTTCACACCATGTTTGACCATTAATAACTCTAATTATACTTAATGAAAAAATGAAAATAAGAAGTTTTGGTTGGAACCGACGGACTACGATTCGTATATTATATCCATTGGGATAAAATAGGTTCAATAGTTATCTATTAGTTTTAAAAAGCTACTATTCTATATTTATGCTAAGACATTCACCTATATAAAAGAGTTATTTTTTTTTTAAAAAAGATAACTTATATACCAGTGGGATATGTACAATGGGGTACGATATAAGAATTGATTCACTTAATTTATGCTGACACTGGGGTACGATGTTGCTACACTTAAATTTATGCTGGCATAAGAATTTAGGTTTTGCCACCAACACGACCATCAACCACCACTAACACCATTCAGCCTGAAACAGACTATAATTATGACCACTCTGATCAACATTAACCACCACCATCACTTTAACTACCACTGACCGTCTCCGTCAACCACCACAAAATTTGACCACCATCACCAATAACGACCACCACTTTGACTGTTGTCGATCACCATTGCCACTTCACCTTCTATTGATCACCACCACTCTAGTAGCCAACAACCATCATTTTCACCCGTCACTAATCACTAATCACCACCGCATTTACCAAAAAAAAAAAATCACCACCGCCACTTCACACTCATCCATCACAAGGTCCACAACCATTACTTTAACTAGCATTCTAAATCATTTCCAATAAATTGATCAAAACAAGAACAAATCATACAACAAACTTAACTTAATTCTATCAATAATTTACATGTTTCCAAACAAAACAATGTTATCTAACTATCTATTAATGTGTCCACATGTAAATTGTTGATATTCTTGTGGGTCGATGAAAACTTTTAAAATGTTATTCATAGTTCTTACCGATGAAAATTGATTTAAAAAGATAAAATCACCTTTAGTTTAAATTGGTGGTCATTTTTGTCTCACTTGCAAAAAATCACCCAATTAAAAAGATAAAATCACCCAATTGATTTGAGATCTAAATTGTGGTTTAACTTTCGAAATTTAGAGCATTTTAGTTTCAAATATCTCACCACCACTACAATGCTTCACAAGTCAACACGTTTAAAAATTCAATCGGAGTTACTAGTATATACTGGGCTAAACCAACTACTAATAGAGTATTAAACTACAAAGCCAGAAGATCCCGGCCCAAGAATGAAGAATAGAACTACTCAGTCAAACACGCCAGTGTGAATAGGAGAGAGAAGGAAGGAACCACGATCACACGACGATGGTGGAAGCCATGAAAATAGGATAACACTACACTATCTATAAATAGCAGAAAGAAAGAAGAAAGAAGGTACACACTTTTAAGGTTGAATATATTTATTCAGAGAGAAACTAACTTAGGCACCGGAGAGTCTTCCCGGAATCCATTCCTGGACCTTGCAGGTAACATCCGGCGATCAGACGGAGGTCATCAGTGGGCTCAAGGGCGATCCAATCACATCAGTTACAAACTATGATCAAAGGATCATAATAATATTCTTTAAAAAAAAAACATAATAATACATACACATAATTGACTATTTTAAGACCAAAACCCTGACCTACCCCTAATTTCTTGGGCATCTGCCCAAACTCAAAAAACTGACTGAAATCAAATAGTTAAGAACCCGTAAGGGGTTTCATGATGTTTTTCCCTGGAGGAGATAATCAAGAGGAAGGAAACTGGGTTCATAAGGAACTAAATCGGCATACTGAAAATCACGCGGTAAATGAAGCAATTCAGTTGTTCTGTTTTCTTTCCGATTACGTGAAACCAGAGTTTGACCTCTAATGGTAACCATTTCATTGTCATTCAAATGAACAAACGGATGATATCTCCTAAATCTCAACCAGCCAAGTGGAATCCGCAGATTGGTCCACGACTCCTCCATGCTCCATATATTCCATCTATATATACGGTTATCACCGTGAAAGATACAAAGACGGTTTCGCAGTACTCCCAAACCTATCCCACCCTGAGCTGTTCCAGGTGGGAGGGGAATATACTCAATCTTTTCTTCAGCGATGTCGAATGAAACCAGACGCTCACCACCACTAAATTGATCTCCGGTTACCCAGAGAAGAGCCCCTTTAAAGGTAATCCCGCGGCAATGACCAAAATGTCGTGGTAAAGGGACGCGTTGGTCGACAATATCCCTCCAGCCGGCTCCATTAACGGTGCAAATTTGAGCCCCAGGTGCCGAATCATCATCATAATCTTGTTTGTAAATCCGAAGCACTTTATATTCTCCGGTTTTGCTAGAGAACCCAAATAAAAACACGTCATAATCATATGTTTGTGTTAGTCTCGGTAGCAGCCTGGATTCACGAGTCATGGGATTTGAAACACTGAGTTGATCGTGTCTACGAGTCGTGGGATTCTGATGCAAAAGGCACACCAAACCGTTGCAGGAGCCCACCAATTGGTCGTTCAGGCGTGGCTGGATAAGCCAGTCGATTAGTGTGGCGGTGGCTTCTTTGGGTTTCAGTTGAGCAACAAGACAACCGGTCACGGTGCAGAGTATTACACCGACATAATGATGATCTGCAGGCTGTACGGCTTTGAAGGATTCGGGATCGGAGAGGTAGGTTTTCCATAGCTTGCACACGGATTTGCAGCAGAAGATTTCTTTGATCGGAAGCCTGGAGAAGATGTTGGCGGCTAAATCGAAGGGAAGGTCTAGAATTGGCGCCGGAAACTGCTTCACAGGTGCTCCACCGGATTTTCTTCTCTTGGCCGGAAACTGCTCCATCGCCAGAAACTGCACCGGTTTTCTTATCTTGAGAAGCTGCATGAATGCTCCACCGGATTTTCTTCTTCTTCTTCTGGACAAATCCATGGCTTGAATGTTGCGCGGGGTTTGTGGAGCAAAAGTCAATATTCCTCAAACTGGTGGCCGCATGCAATTTATGGAGAGTGTGGTAGAATAATAATTATGGCAATTTTTGAAATTCAATTTCCTATACGGATTTAGAATTCCACAATTTACATTTGTATTATCATGTGATTTCAAACCAATATTTAAATTTGTATTAAGTGAGTTTTTAAACCAAATCTAGAAGTTCTTGATAATAATATTATACCATGCATCAAGCATAATAAAAAGGTGTGTGAAATTACAAAAAAAAACTTTCTTTCGTTTTGTTTTTTCTCTGTATGAGAGAGTATTATACTCTTTTCACAATTTTATGCTACTAAACATTGTTAGTAATTTGAAATGAAATCATTAGTCCTTCAAAAAAATTGAGAAAATCAACCTTTTAAAATTTATATTTTGTTGTTAAGGTTGTGATCAAGAAAATAGGAATACTGAAACATGTTAGATGAAAATAGCATTATTAATGGGATTTTTTAGCTGAGCCCCTTTTTTCAGTCGATATTCTATTCTATGGTTCTGTAGATAATCACGTCATTCATTTGGAGACCATAAATTGGATGGAATAATTTATAGCCCACGCAAACAATTAAACCGATAAGTTTATCCCAAAATGGGTTCTCAAATCCTAAAAATATCACCTTTCGCATCTTCTAGATTCACAATTTTCAATTCCATCCCTCGAAAATTCTCCTGCACGACAACAACCCCAGCTGCTCGTCTCTTCCGATCAGCGTCCCCAAAACCGATTCCCGCAATCATTTTGACGCGCGAGTTGACCCATTGGAGCAAGAGGGGAGTCAGAGCCATGGCCGGAGATGGGTCGGTGCAGAAGTCCGAGGAGGAATGGCGCGCGATTCTCTCTCCGGAGCAGTTTCGGATTCTCAGGGAGAAAGGCACAGAGTGCGTTTTTATTCCCTTTAATTTGCATACTTTATAGTTTGAATTTGGTTTCTGAGCTTGAAACTTTGATGATTGATTGAGAATATGTTTGCTTGTTTGAGGAATCAGGAAATATATTAGTAATCAGCTTATCATAGAGCATTGATTATAGGGAATTTGGTACTCTCTGAATGGTATAAGCTTAGTGTAAGAAGTATTGTTGTTTGAAGAAAATATGTTGATTTGATTCTTCTAGCTGTGTTGTTCATATTAATGTAAATGTTTTTCTAGTTATGCACTAATCTTTGAAGAATATTCGATTATGTTCGGCAAGATATGATCCACTGTCATATTGTTGCTGCTTAGCTGAAGCTTTGATAGACTCTAGTTCATGATAAAAAGTTGTCTCTTTTAGTTTGCTTCCTCCTCTATGTGCTAGATTGGCCATTCACCTACTGCTGTCATGATTTGGAAGGTAAATAAAAAGCAGGTTTTGATAACTCGAGAAATCAGGTCAATAACACGAGATTATGGATTCCATGAGTAAAGTTTCTGTTTGATGATTTGTGTGCAGCAGTATCGTATGACCTTGTTTCACAATAATATTTCTCACTAGCTGTTTTGTGACTTGTATGTTTTGAAAAGCATTAAGGCAGCATAGACTAGTAAAGGTGGATTCTTGTTCTTGTCCTAGTTGATAGCATTTGTATTAACGAAGCTTCCCGTCTACTATTATTGATCAGAAGACTTGAATGTTGTAGCTACTTTTCAAGAGACAGAATACATCTAGTTTACAGGAAGACATTTTCATGGTATGTGATTTTCTCAGGTATCCGGGGACAGGACAATATGACAAGTTCTATGGTGAAGGCGTGTACAACTGTGCAGGATGTGGTGCTCCCCTGTATCGCTCCACAACCAAATTCAACTCGGGTTGTGGTTGGCCCGCTTTCTTTGATGGCATTCCCGGAGCCATAAAACGCACTGTGAGTCTTACTTCAGTTATAACATGTTCTTGAATTTCGCATAAAAATGGATACTTATCCTGTTTCATGTTTCAGACTGATGCTGATGGAAGCAGGGTAGAGATTACATGTGCTGCTTGTGGTGGGCATCTTGGCCATGTTTTTAAGGGTGAAAGGTTTAAAACTCCCACTGATGAGCGGCATTGTGTGAACAGCGTTTCCCTGAAATTCACACCTTCAAGTTAATACCCTGTTCCGCTATCTCATTTCGTGTTTGCTTGTGTTATTGGTTTATGCACCATATGTTGCAAAAAGTTTGTTGAGCTATTGAGAATATGTAGCTGGCTGAAGTTCGAATGGTTCTGTATTATTTTTTCGAAAATACTTTCGTGTTGGTGATATATAATAAGATTAAGAAGGCCTATGTTTCATAAGTTAACGGTGGTGATTTTTTTTTGAAATTTTCTCATTCTTCTCAATTGAATTTACCAAGGATGTTATGTTTTTTTTATGATCACAACTTCTCAAGGAGTCAAGGACGTTGTGTATCATGTAACTTGTAACTGGAGGAGAAATCAACAAAAAAGCTTCAGAACTTTAATTCCACATTCAATTTCTCTTATCAGATGATGCTGTTTTTTATTATAAAATAAATGGTACTCTTAAATAAATAAATAACACAAAGGCCCTGTTTACCAGAGCTTATCTGTAGATCAGTTCAATTCAGTTTATTTCAATTCAATTTAGTTCAGTTCAATTCAATTCAATTTAGTTCAGTTCAGTACATCAATAAATAAACTCTAGTAAACAGACCAAAAACCTAAAGTATTATCTAAATTATAAAATAATGTGCTGTTTTAGATGCACATTTTGTAAATCTAAAATATCTAAATTATGCACAATTTGTAAATTGTAAATATTATTTCGATAAGCATTAATCCCCACAAATTCCACTTCATCTAAAGATAACGGCCAATGAAAAGTAAGACATTTCTAATTTGCCACAGCAAATTTTTTCAACCTTTTCCGAACTGTCACTCTCCGCCTCACAAGAGCCCCAAGTTCATTTCCAGCTCGAATTTGTGGCCACGACCATTTCCATTTTTCACCTTCATATTCCCTAATATCATCATCATGAAGAAACGTGGGAATATATCCAAAACAACAATAGGAAAACAGTGAACCAAAACCAAATGCTAGAATCTTAATCTTCTTCTTCCTCAAAAAGCCTGCCATGCTGGACTCTGTACCTGGCTATCACACCTCCAAGGTAATCAACTGGATTGCCCTCGTCTGTTTATTTCCTTAATGGTTTCATGCAACAGTTTCAAGAGACTGAAATGGGCATTTGTAAAGCTACAATCTTGGAAAAAGTTAAACATCAAAATCTGTTCTTGATAGCCCAAAAGGGCAGAGAGAATGGTTTGGGAACTGAATATGTAGTTGGAGCTGCAGAATTATGTTTAGATTTTAAATACTTTATCCGTCTCGCAATTACTGTTTCTAATTCAAAGTTTGAATTTTGATCATGAAATATCATTGGCATGTATAGTTGGTAATTATTTGCTGTTTCTGGTCAAAATGTAAGTCTTGATCATAAAATCTCATTGACATGCTTAATGGATAACTTGAGAAATGCAAGTCTAACAAGAACAGTGGAAGAGATGGAGTGTACAATTATCTGATGCTGATTACATGCAGGGCTCTGAGTTTCTTGCTCAAACAAGTGTTTGTGGAGCTAGAGCTCGTCATTATGCTTATAACAGGACTGTGCACTTGCCGTCCAAGTCTCCATATGCTCGGATAAATCGCCGCCAGTGTAGCTCTGAGGTTGTGTTTGATGGAAGGTTCTGTTCATCTTGCAACAATGTTAGCAGGAATGGATCTTTCCTCCTCCATAGACACAGGCGGAGGACGGGTGGATTCCGGTTATCAGCAGTGCTTGATGTTTCCAGTGCTGTTGATGTCATCAATGACTTGGGTTCGGATACATTGACGTTATTAGGTGTGATTGTGTTGGTTGTTCCTGCCTTTAAAAGCATCAAAGCCAGCCCTGTAAGCTTACTTTGTCCAGTGGAATCATTTTGTTGTGTTTGCTTAGATTAGGACACTAGTGCATGTTAAGTCCGGAAAATGAGATGTCCTTGTTGTTAAATCCAACCAAATCACGGCTTTCACAATTTACCGTATTGATTCACTTTTCTGCCTCAGATACTTGGATTTTTCTTTGCTGGTGTTGTTCTAAATCAATTTGGTTGGATTAGAAATCTTACAGATGTTAAGATTTTATCAGAATGGGGGATCCTTTTCTTGGTAAGTATGATAATATCCTTTTTCATGTTTTTCTGACTGCTGCTTGATGTTAGTCAGATATTTTCTTGGGAAATTGTTCAGATGACTTATTATGTTCTTGCTTTTCTTTAATACATATGATTATCTGGTTGATATTTAACTAAGTGTCTGCTTTCAGCTGTTTGAGATGGGATTGGAGCTTTCACTTGCACGTTTAAAAGCTCTTGCTAAATTTGCTTTCGGCTTGGGATTGACTCAGGTGTGCTACAAACCATTTGACAGTTGTTAGTGCATAACCATTTTTTTCTTCTGTTCACTAAATTTCTAGTTCATTGTCAGGAATATAGTTGGCCGCCTATTGATGTCACAGTGAAACTTAAATCTTTTTTATCTGTTGTATTGAAGGTTGTGTTGTCCACACTTGCTTTCACCTCTTTTGAGCTTCCACCTAATGACGCTATTGGGACAAGGATTTTGATGTTTCTTTTTCACTCGAGACCTGATTTAGTAAGTAATCTACTGCAATCATCTCTAACTTTCCCCTGCCTGCTCATCTTTTTTTCATGCGAATTGATATTAAAGATTCTAAAGTGTTTGAATCACTTAGGTGAACATCAGAAGCATCGACGAGGCTGTGGTAATTGGTGCTGCCCTGTCATTGTCCTCTTCCGCTTTCGTTTTGCAGGTATTATTATACAACAAAGCCCTGCAGTTTATTTTTATTTTTTTATTTAGCTGTTTTAATTGGTAAAAGTGGAACTAGTCACGGACGTAATTTGATGCTCTGTAGTCCTTTAATTTAATCAATTGGAGTCTATAGAGTCCAAACTGAGGTTTGTAAAGTGCATATTACGAAAGGTTTAATTATTTTGTGTAGTTGAAGTCTTACATTTGCATTGTGAAGTTTGGAGTGACTGGATAGGATAAATGGCATAAGAAGATTCACGGTATTTCTAATTCTAACGAAGCTGGTTCAAGTGGTTTGCCAATGCTAAAATGCACCATTTTATTTTTGCCTTCGTTGGCCATTTTGAGCATCCAAATTCAATTCTAAACTTCCTTTTGTAGCATGCATTCTTTTTCTAGTTTTTTGTTGGTTTTTTTCTTTTCCATGACATGTATAGTAAAAAACAAGCATATCTGTATAGTAAAAAAGACATGTTTCCATTTAGAGCTTACTCTAGCGATTCTTTCAGCTTCTTGCAGAGAAGGGTGAACTTCCAACTAGACTGGGTTCAGCAACTTTGGGAGTACTCCTCTTACAGGTTTTGTTAACCCTTGTTCAATATATTTCTACTGGTCCTTTTTATCAGAAGATCTTTGTGTAGTTACACATGTATCATTGTATTTTTCTTTCGTCTGAAATTCTAAGTGCTTCAAATGTATCAAACCAATAACCTTTATGGAATCCTACTGCTTCATATTTGCAGGATATAGCTGTTGTCCCACTCCTAGTCATCCTACCGGTGCTAGAAAGTCAGGTAGAATAGTTATTTGAATTGATTGCATCTTTTGTTATTTTTACTCTTATATAGGAGTAGTTCTTTAGATGCATGCTACAGTAAATCTCTTACTTCAGAGTTCTGCTTTCTTCTGCTGCCTTATTTCACCAAATAGAAATTTTGGTGCAGACCTTTACACAGGAGAGTGTATGGCCAATGCTAGCTCAAGAAAGTTTAAAGGCTTTATTAGGACTCGGTGTGCTTTCACTGGGAGGAAAGTTCATTCTGAGGCGAGTGTTTGAGGTTGGTCAACACAATGAGAGGCTAAGTTATTTTACATCAAGTAAAGTATATGCAAAGTAAGTTATTTCATTTCAGGTTGTTGCAGAAACAAGAAGCTCGGAGGCTTTTGTAGCCCTCTGTCTGCTGACAGTTGCAGGGACGTCACTTTTGACCCAAAAGTTGGGTTTCAGCGATACGGTTAGGAAATTTTTTCTAGAGTGATATGCATTATAAGAATAATTAGTTTGGTTGTCCATCTAAGCTCTTGATGTTGTTTTCACAGCTTGGGGCATTTCTTGCTGGGGCTATATTAGCAGAAACAAACTTTCGTACTCAGATTGAAGCTGATATAAGGCCATTCAGAGGGTTGCTTCTGGGGTTGTTTTTTGTGACCACTGGGACTTCTATTGACATGGATGTAATCCTTCTTTTAACACCATCTTTGAACATCTGTCTCTGATAATTTCAATTCTGTAAAATATAATAATAGTCAGTGATGAAATTTCTCGCATGATAAGTTTTTGCATGTTTTATGCAGCTTCTCATCCGAGAGTGGCCAAATGTTCTTTCACTGTTGGGTGGTTTGATTACTATCAAAACTCTTATAATAACAGCCATAGGTCCTCGGGTTGGACTTTCTCTGCAAGAAAGCGTCAGGATAGGGTTCCTGCTTTCCCAGGGAGGTGAATTTGCCTTTGTAGTGTTTTCACTTGCAAATGGGTAAAGAAACTATACTTCAAACTCTTCATTGATTTCTGTACTGCCTGTAAGGATTCACTGACATGGATGTCTATTCTTGACTAAAGGCTTGGAGTGCTCCCTCTTGAGCTGAGCAAGCTTCTTATAATCGTTGTGGTGCTATCCATGGCTTTAACTCCTTGGCTCAATGAAATCGGCCGAAAGGCTGCTGATCTTATTAGTGAGAAGTTCGAGCAGTATGATGTATGCTAACGCTTCATTAACTTCAAAAAACTTCCCACTATCACATGAAGAAGCTGAATTTTTGTAACAGAGTCTTTTTTGACTATCTTATGGTTCTGAGAAGGCTAAAACATATGATTATTATCCTCGCAGAAAAGTGCTGACGAGGTTAATTACACTGCAAGTGATCCAGTTGTCATCCTTGGTTTCGGACAGATGGGTCAGGTAAATTTCATTATTTTATCAGGGTGGGTTACTGAAATTCAGAATCACCAGCCGATTTATGCTGTGTGTCATTCTGCAGGTCCTTGCAAACTTCTTGTCCACTCCACTGGCTTCAGGATTGGATGGTGATGGTGTGGATGCAGGATGGCCCTATGTGGCATTTGATCTTGATCCATCTGTTGTAAAGGTACTAGTAATATGATAGTAGAGTTTCTTAGATAATGTTGTTATTTGCAGCATTCATGTGATATCTTAAAGCTCCTATATAGTATGAGTTTGCTTATTCCACCAAATAGAGTTCTAGTCTGAATGATGATTTGTCTTGACAGAAATCTAAAAAGAGTGGTTTCCCTGTTCTATATGGTGATGGATCGAGTCCAGCAGTTCTGCAATCAGCAGGCATCACTTCCCCAAAAGCTGTTATGGTAATGTACCCTGCAAAGGAGAAAACAATGGAGGCTGTTCAGAGAATACGGTTGGCCTTTCCTGGGGTAATTTCGACCATCTTTTTTAAACTCTGCTGTAAAATTTTAAGCCAAATATTAGCTGGATTTCTCACTCAGTTAATCTACTTATGAAACTGTTTCTAGACCCCGATATATGCCCTGGCACAGGACATGAAGCATTTATTAGATTTGAAGAAAGCAGGCGCTACTGATGTTATCCTTGAAAACGCAGAGGTACTGTGTACTAAATTACTTTCATGGTTCAGTTCGAACTTTAATAAAGATCAAAGTTTCTGATTATTCAATATTTTTGCTGGTGCAGACTAGTTTGCAGCTCGGGTCAAAGCTCTTGAAAGGATTCGGTGTCATGTCTGATGACGTAAACTTTATCAGGCAGCTGGTTCGTAATTCCATGGAGCAACAAGCTCAGGACACCTATGATAAAACTGGCGATGCAAGTTCCATTGTGATGAAACCATTGCAGGTAAGGAAAAAAACCTTATAACTACTACATTATAGATAAGTTGTTTTGCATATGGCTCCTGAAGGCTGAAGTTGACAGAACATTTCGAGTTTAGGGCCTGTATATTGTGTATCCTATATGATAAAATGACTATATCTCTTGTAAGGGGCCATTCTTTTTGTGTGATTTAAACTGAACTAAACTATAATAAGCTAAATTCATCGAATCAAAATTTACAGATTTTTTCCCTGAAATGTACAGGTGAGAGTTGCAGATTTGGTTGGAATTCAGGCAGTGAATGGATCAAATGAAGTGAAGCCGACGATAGACGGAGACTCATCCTGGTTATCTTCTGATGGAACTGATGAACTTCCAGATTCCAACCAATCCGATGATTCTGTTTAGCATTTCATAGGATTAAACATAGACACTGCTTCATGCTTTTCAGTTCATGATTTTTGATGCCCAATAGGCAGTTGTACATTGTGCAAGATAAGTTGTACCATGGAAATGGAATACTAGATAGCTTGACATTTTTTGGGCTTATGCTCGTACATAAACATTTACATCACTTATTAATTAATACATGTTTTACCTTGTTAAGGTTATTGGGATGCGAATTTTCGATGAGGACAAAAAAGAATATACCTAAACACCATGGGTAAAAGAAGGCAAACTTATTTGTCCCATTAAATACTTGTTTGTTTTAGAGCATAAACTTAATAGATCTTTGGTTTATTCTCTTGCATGCATGGATTACTTGAAGAAATGAAATGCTTGTTTTTTCGAATAAACTTGTTTGTTTTAGAGCATAAACTTAATGAAATGCTTGTTGAAGCTTAGAGAAAGTTGGTCCTCTAATTGACCACATTTACTTATTAATTTACTTCACTCATTAATTTGACCCTTTTATGCTTGAAATTGGGTTTTTATTCAATTATTTTATTTGGGTGAGTGAGTAAATTTATTATTTTGAATCCATCTCTTGAAACAATGTCTTTATTTTAACTAAATGAAAATATTTATTTAAGTTCCTTGTATATTTTTAATGTTTATAAGTAAAAAAATTCAAAAAATGCATAGATAATAAAAAATGTATACATATTTAAATTTTTATAAAATTTAAAATTTCAATACATTTCACAAAAAAAAAAAAAGAGAACCATTTCTTTACTTGTAAATCTTTCTACGTGCTACTGATTTTTTTTAGTGAAATAAACACGTCTTTAGACTTTCACCTAAAATTTATTTTTTCTTCATCACTATATAAATTATCATTTTAGTTTTGACCCGGAAAAAAAAAAGAGTTACACTTTGTGTACAACTCCAATTACGGATACATCCAATAACTACTTTCCTACCCATAATCTTTTCCTTATTTACGGGACAATCAATAACAATTAAAAATGAGAGTATTTCAACCAAAAAAGAAAACAATGATTAGTTGTAAAGATTAAAAAGAGATAATAAATAACCTTTGGTCAAAATGATAAATAAATGATAATGATCCCAAATTCCCAATGTAAATGCTGTATCATCTTCTTCATCTTCACCTTTTCTTGGAAGAACGAATATAGAGAGGTGACATCTGACAGAAAAAAAGGTTCGAAGTAGTGAACTGGACTCGACAGTAACAACAGCGAACGAGGTCCAGACGACGACGTTTCGCTCCCGAACAAACCACCCGTCAATGCAATTAATACCGAATTGCAATTGTTGACATAGTCGTTTTTTCGGAATAATATTTTAATATATATTGGATATTAATTTCCATGGGAGACAAGGAGGAGCAAAATCCACCTCAGGAATCTGTACAAAACTTCAATTCCAAGCCTGCTGTTCCCGCGGTGGTTGACGCCAATCCCGCCACCCCCGCCGCCGCGCAGGAAATGCCGTCACCGGGATCCTCTTGGTTTACTCCCGTCAGGTAAGGCCTTTATGGAATAATTCTGGAAAATTCGGAGGCTGTTGAAAGAATTTGATTTTTAGTGTTTTTGCCATTTGGGTTTGCTTCAAAGTAGAGATTTTTACTTGTTCTTGAAGGTGGAATTGGATTTTTTTGGAAAAAAGGTTGGGAAGAGTTGTTTTTATCTTCCAGAAAAAAAATGTTGATTTTGGATGCTGTTTTGGACCTTGATAAGTTGCTCATTTTGATATAGTAATTGGTTTTGGGTTGCAGATTGCTTGTGATATTCTGTGTGATCAACTTGATTAATTACATTGATCGTGGTGCTATTGCGAGTAATGGTGTGAATGGGAACCCAAAAACTTGCAAAAGTGGTACATGCTCAGGTGGTAGTGGTATTCAGTAAGTTCTCCTATCCGAGCGATTCATTAATTAACAGTCATTAATATCCCTTGTGTAATAATATGGATGTAAGTGTCATAAATTATCTGATGCAAAAGAGGTTAAATTAAGTTTCTTGTTCAATGCAGAGGTGATTTTGGCTTGACTAATTTCCAAGATGGAATTCTATCATCAGTTTTCATGGTTGGATTTCTTGTGGCCTCTCCAATATTTGCTACCCTAGCCAAGAGGTATTGTGAATATTTATATAGTTAATTTAGACAACAATATGTCTCGACCAAACACCATCCCACATAGGGGGATAAAGATTTAGTTGCTGCTATTTGTGTTTATGCGTGTGTGCATCTTGAGATAACGTCAATAAAATAGGGTCTTGATGAAAACACTCCAGCCTGCCCTTTTTATATTTTTATAACTTGTAGAATTATTCATTCCATATGAATGAAAATATGGTTGTGAATTTTGGAAGTTTTGCGAAGAAATTTGGGCATCATGCATTGCTAAATTAATTCAGAAAACTCTCTTTAGCTAGTTGTTATAGTTAATCATTTACATATTGTTTTACAACTTTAAACCATACTGATTATGTTATAAAATTGAATCATCCCCACTTGAACCTGCATGTATATTCCTGTTTTACTGAGTCTCTCTCATTTGGTCATGATGTGTGTCTCCATTCCATCAGGTTTTATTCTTCAATCTTTTTGCCCTTACTATTGTATTCTTATTATTTTGCCATTTTTCTTTGCCCGTGGTATTGTAGTGTTAACCCCTTTAGACTTATTGGAGTTGGTTTGAGCGTCTGGACTATTGCCGTTGCTGGTTGTGGGTTTTCAATTGATTTTTGGTCAATTGCCTTCTGCCGCATGTAAGTTTTAATTCAAAGTAACTGAATAATTTTCTGATAGTGCATCTATATTATTTGTGAGTTTTCCACCTTAAAAAAGAGGTAGAACAGCAAAACTAAGATGTGCTCTTGCTTAGGTTTGTTGGAGTTGGTGAGGCTTCTTTTGTGAGTCTTGCAGCTCCTTTCATTGACGACAACGCCCCTCCTTCAAAGGTTAGGTTCAATCCATCTTCTCAATGGACAAAGTGTTAATTTTTCAAACATTGTTCAGTTTATCGATATAATCATCATATTCTTGTGTTTTCTTGAAATACAGAAAGCAGCTTGGCTGGGTTTATTCTACATGTGCATACCTTGCGGTGTTGCACTTGGTTACGTCTATGGTGGAGTGGTAAGCATATACTTTTGAGTCTATTCTTAATGAAGTTCATATTAGAATGTTCTTGGTAAAACATGCCGAAAAATGAACTTTTCTGTTTGATAGGTTGGAGGCCATCTCAGTTGGCGATATGCATTTTGGTTTGAGGCTGTTATGATGCTCCCTTTTGCTGTGTTAGGTTTTGTGATGAGACCCCCACAGCTTAAAGGTGCTAATTTGGTTAAATGTGCTTTTATCTCCAAATGTTTGTCATACAGCTATTGACATAATAATGTCATTATAGGTTTTGCTCCTGCTGGATCAAAAAAAGCATTGACTCCTGTGGAGACAGCTGCTTCAGAAGATCAAGGTGCTGCATTTTTGAACAAGCATGCGAACTTTATATGATTGCTAGAATTTTTTTAAAATGATTGGTTTTAATGAATAATTTTAGGTTCTAATTGCATAGGAATTTTCACTTGACATGCTTTTATCAATTCGGTGAATGCTTTATTTGAAACATTTGAGCACATAAGCTAGTAAATTTAAAATCTACAGGCTGCGAAAAAAGTGAGCTAATTAGATATACAGTGTTGATTCCCATTGTAGATTTTGGTAAACTTGTCAGTCTTTCATAAGATAAAAATGAAAGCATTTTTAACTTAAGCCAGTTGAGGTTAACATGAACTTGTTTCTCAATTCATCAAGTTGGATTTGATTAATATCTTTAAATTGTGTACTTGCCTTAGTAGTTTCTCATCATTCCTTAAGTGTTCATTTGCTTGCAATTGAAGCTCTACTGTCATAAGTGTGGAGTGTAGATCTCATATGAAGAGTACTAATCTACCAAAGGCTAAATATTTACCATTTCTAAAGTTAGTGCGTCTCTCACATGAAGAGTACTAACGTACAGAATGACCAAGTACTAACTAATCTTCTCCCTTGCTTGTACTTGAGTCTTTAATCTCTCCTCTTATTTTTCTGATATGCCTCTGAACGTTTTTCTTTCAAAATCTTAGATGACCGTGAAATACCAATCACAGAAGAGTCTGAAAAGCACAACTCTGAACCTTCCAGGTGATTATATCTTTGATTTGCTGCAGTCTGTGCTTGAATGCTAAATTCCTTTCACTGATTTTAGGCAAAAGAGCCACCTTTGGTAAAACTGGATACTGTAACTTCAGTTTTTAAAGTCCAAATTTCTCGTTTAATTGTACAATCTATGTTGCAGGTTGAAGGATAATATAAAACCAAGCCATGTCAAAGAGGTTTTGAGAGATGTTAAAAGTATTTTAGCTGACAAAGTTTATGTTGTGAATGTTTTAGGTACGTCTTTCTACTTCCTCTGGAAAAGGGCCTATGGAAATTCCTCTATTGTTGAGTTTTCTCTTAATATTTGTCTTTTTGGTGTCTTTTGCAGGCTATACTGCCTACAACTTTGTTATAGGTGCATATTCCTATTGGGGACCAAAGGCTGGTTATAACATTTATCATATGGTAAGCACTAAACGTCTTTGCATATCATGGATCACTGAGATTTGTAAGCTATAGTCTTGTACTTTGCTTTTCTCAGTACTCCTGATCCATTAGAGATAATGCCGCTATAATATGAGCATTCATTATCAATTTAACATTTCTTCTCTTAATTTTGAATTGTGGATCTGTTGTGGACTGAGTCTAATTATATTAGTGAGACTGAATTTTAAAAAATTGAGGGACTTATCATTTAAACAAAATTATATGCTTAAACGACTGAAAAGAGTAGTTCACATGGCTGACTTGTTACTTTATCCAACCCTAGGGCAATGCAGATCTTGTCTTTGGAGGCGTTACATGTATTTGTGGCGTATTTGGAACAATAGCAGGCGGATTGGTTCTTGATCGCATGACCTGCACAATTTCAAATGCTTTTAAGGTAGATTCTTCGAATTCTGCAAGTGGTGTACTTTACTTGTGATTCTTCTACTTCAGTCTACTTGGTTTGATTCAGCCGTCTCCTTTTTAAACGAGTGGCCTTATACTACAAAACTCTGCTTTCCCAAAAAAAAATGTCTATATTTAATAACGTAGTCAATTTTTCCCAGTACATCCAAAGTTTTTTTTTTCTGGCTAACAGAAAAATAGTGCAGTACAAGTTGGTGTGTGTAGTTCATAGGAATTGTATTGGTTCTTGTTGGTGATTTATTAGTTATTTTCTACTCTCTTGCAGCTTCTTTCTATGGCAACCTTGTTTGGGGCAGTATTTTGCTTTGCTGCGTTTTGTTTCAAGAGCCTGTATGCCTTCATTGCTCTTTTTGCTGTAGGAGAACTGCTGATATTTGCCACTCAGGTAAACTCCTAATCAAGTCTCTTTTACTGGCCATTCTTGTTGTTTGGATCTTTCTACTCTCAATACTTCAGCACAGTAATAATAATTAAATATTTGTCGGTCCACTGTAGGGTCCTGTGAATTTTGTATGTATGCATTGTGTGAAGCCCAGTTTAAGACCATTGGCCATTGCAATGTCCACTGTCTCAATACACGTATTTGGTGATGTCCCTTCCTCACCTCTAGTGGGAGTTCTCCAGGTATAAACAGCAGTCATTTGTCTTTGCTATGTACAGAGTATTCTGATACATGACTTTGAGGGCTCGGAAAGACTTCTGAACTGAACTAAATAGTGTATCGAAAAACAGGAACTAAATAGCTAAATCTCACGGGCAATGTATTTTTTGTTCTGTTTCACAGGATGGTATTGACAATTGGAGAGCAACAGCGCTGATCCTGACATCTATTCTGTTCATCGCAGCTGCAGTATGGTTTATCGGTAAGTAGTTGCATCAAAACATGTTTTCGTAAATGGATCTTCTGCAACACTCCTTAAGTAATCTGTTTTACCGTGTTGCTTGTGTAGGCATCTTTCTGCACAGTGTTGACAGATTCGACGAAGAGAGCGAACATGATGTCACTGCAACTGACAAATCAAACACAACACCTCTGCTTGAAGACAAGGCAGTAGTAGAAACTAACAGAAGCTTGTGTTAATGTGGGATTACAAACGCAAAGCAAATCTTTAGTCTTCATCAGCTTTGACCACTTGTATATTCATTCATGTGGCAAGTTGTTTTCTCTCTTTTGTACATATGTTTTTATAGTTCAATGATCTCCTGAACTTCGAATAAAATGATTCTCAGCTAGGAGTATTATTATAAAGTGTCTACGTCATTTTTAGCCTCACCAGAATGACTGATTATTTATATTTTCAACTCATGTTTGACCGTAAATTTGAATTTGTATACTACAAGTAATAAAATCATCATGTGTGATGTATTATTAGATTTTCTAAATAACAAAATATTATAATTCATTTCTAAATGGCCTAAAAAAGAGTGGTCAAAGTGAGCAATACTTGAGACTTTGAGAACATGAGGGAGTACATGTATTACTGTGTGCGCCATGGTAAAACCAAAACCAAGGTAGTTAATTTTTAGAAAAAATCAACAATATCCTTTTAAATTACTCAATTGATCATCTAGATATAAGTTGGGTCAAAATTAATTAATGCTTCGTCTTTTGTTCAACTTCTACCAATGTCCTGAAACATGGTACTAGCTCAAAACTGTGGGAATTTTTCCAAGAAACTGTGGGAAGCTTCATCTAACCAAGCACTATATAAATAGGAGTAGTAATAGTTTGTCGTACCACGTTCTTTGGTAATTCAGCATTTCTAAGATGGTTCCGACGGCAGCGATGCTCATCCTCCACCGCCCCGCTCAATCTGCGCCGCCTCCACCGCCGCAGCAGAAGTCTTCCTCCGCCTCTCATATCAAAGCATCACTCCAGAAATGGTTTTCCGACAAGTCTTCCTTGTCAGGACACATTGTACGACGAGGAAATGCTCATCTCCAGACTCGTGTTTCAGAAAACTATGACAAGAGCTTTCCAGATATCGCTGAACTCTGCAACTGCTGATTAGGCTCAAAAGCCAAAACTTGCTTGTTGTATAGATTTGTTTGATGTTTTCTTGGTCCAATTATTTAGTGATTTTGTTCAATGTTTTCTTGTGATTGGTTCAAAGAACCAAACCTGTTGATGAGAAAATTGTTTTAAAAGTGGTAGTATATAAGATCAGAAAAAATTGTACTCTGTTTTTTTCTGCTATGTCTTCAGTTTGTTCAGCAGTTTACCAAATGTCACAAAATCTGAAATTCTGAATATAAAAAAGATGAAAGATACCCATTCAATAACAAAAGGCTGTCTGAGAAAATTTATTGTTCTTAGTACACATTGTAAACTAATCAATCTCAGACAAAAACAACCCATCTAAATGAGTTTAAGAGAACTTATTCCCATCTCAAATGAATACCATCAATGGGCTCAGAATGAACATTTACACAAGTGAAAGCTCGCCAGCTGGGATCGATCTTTTCACAAGTTTCGACCAAGCTTCGTTGGTTTCAGCAATAACTTTAAGTGCATAATCCTGCAAAGAAGAAGAAGAAGAAGATTCATGTTATGTTTATATATAAACGATAGAATATGTCTTGACCAAGATATGAATCATATGCTCTTGACTGTGAAAGAAAGGCTACCTTATTTGCAGCTTTATTCCCAAGACCGAACTTATTTGCAGGTTTTCCATCAGGAATTTTGTAATCCCTAAACCAGTCTCGGATTGCAGTAAGAGTCCCCTGGAGTTTTACACAGTAAAAATTTAAGTACTTCATCAAAAACTACTGGAAAACAAGGTGTACATACAAGACTAAAAACTACACGTGAGGATCAACAAGGACTATCTCAATCAGATTGTAGAACTTGTTTTTACCAGTGGTGTTTTCTTTAAAGTTTCTAAGTTCAAACCATTAAAATGAATGATTTTTAGACGTCATAGTAGAACCTTAAATATGCCAACCTAAAGCAAACCTCAAGTTTAGACCCAATGGAGTATATGTATTTCAAGCTTCATTGAGTTCAATAGTAACTTGAAGTGCATACACCTTTGCAGACATGTTCTATAAACCAGACATCACAGATATGTTTAATGAAACAAGAGAAAATTAAGCATACCGGAAAATGCTTCTCAACATCATCAACGTCATTAACAAGTGAAGCTCTTGGATCGTCCAATGAGATTGCAACTATTTTCCAGTCAAGCTCACCCTCGTCAATCATGGCTAGAGCTCCTAAAGGCTTGACTTTTAGAACCTCGCCGATATTGCCACGCCTATCTCCAATTTCAACAACATCAACTGCATTTGAACAACATCATTATAGGCAAGCAAGTGATGCTTTTTCTATCATATCTGGAATAATTGAACTTAGTAGAATCATTTGACAACACTGAACACTGGTACAGGTGAAAGCTTACCAGGATCATTATCTCCAAAAGCTCCATCCACATCTGCATTTGCAGATGAAGGATCTTCCCATGTTTGTGGAAGCAAGCCATAATTCCAATTAATGTTATACCTGAAAAATAAAGCAAATTTGCTTCTAAGCATTGACAACAAGATAAGCAGAAGAATAGCCATAACACGGGGGAAGCTACAGAAAAGGAGTTTAATAAGTTTATATGGTTTACAACAATGAAAGGAAGACAGATTTCAGCAGTGAGGGACAAATCGAAATCTAACAAATAACAAAGACCAAGAGCATGTCTTCTATTGCATATTCGGAAAGGATGAACATCTAAATTTTAACTTTTCCCAGCAAAAACCAGGGAACTAAAACTAACCACAAATAGACTAAAAAGACCCATTTTATCTTCATAAGAGGGACACAAAATCTTGCATCAGACGACATCCAGATCCATAAAATTCAGTCACTCAGTCTCATCAAGGCACTAGATATAGAATTATGAGCCACATCAACAAACCTAAAAAACCTACTCGTTTCGCACATGGTTCTATTAGTGGATTACAGACCAAACTCAAAGTTATGCAAGTGTATACACAGCAAGACTATACATTTATACTGGGCCTAAACCTCGTAGAAAAGAACCACAATTCATGGTACTGATGTAATGTTCGCATCAGCATAAAAGTCATAACAGTCACATAACCAATTGAAGTCAGAGAGTGATTTTAAAATAATTTACAGCAACAATCCATGAAGCTTAGATATATTGTATTGGTTCTTACGGATAGTATCTAAGTTTTCCCTTCTTTGTATCCTGTTTTATGGGGGTAAAATACTCATCAGTTGCAACCTCCATCTTTGCACTTGACTCCTTTGGAATCTCAACGATAAAGTTGAAAGTGCCATCACCTAGTTGTAGAGGAATATCATGCCACGGAGATATCTGCACAGTAGGTTCAAAAGATTGAAATCAACAAACCATACAACAATAATTCATAACCTTGAAAACCAACAACTAGAGTAATAGTGCATTGACTAAAACAGCATATTCAACCGGATAAAACTTATTCATCCACAATGAAACTAGTAGAAGTAGCCCCCATAGGTTAAACACACCTAATTTTTTAGATATGATCCATTTCTAGTTCCTGGGACTTTAGAAAATGTACTAATGTAGCTAACAGCACTTGGTGCAACAAGTAGATAATGCCATACTAGGATAATAATAACAGTATAAGCAAATTCCACAAACAAATTGGGGGTAAAAAGGAACAACCTTTGAAACATGGGTAAATGTCTGAGTGAAGATTATTCATCTATATATCGTCCATTACATCAATTCAGAACAACAATTTCAGAACGAAAGCAATCAAATTCACAAAGATCCATTCCAACGAGAAATCAGCAAGAACCCACATCAAACAGACGCTTGAATTGACCAACAATGCGTAAAGTGCGTACCTTTTTCCCAGAATTATCGAGGAAGAACAATCTGTAGTCGAGGGTTTCAGGCTGGCCTTCTTCCTTGACCTGAACCTGGGGATTGTAAATAGCCTTGCAAGTGAAGAGGCGCCTCTTCTGCACGTTTTTGCTGCTGTAATTGAAGCAGACGCTGAGGCTTTGACGCAACGGGGCTTTCCGCAACAGGGAAGTGGTGATAGTGTTGCTTGCTGAGAATACTGCTCGGGTGGCCGCCATTGTTGTTGGTTGGTGAAGTGTGATGAAGCTCGAAAGGCTTACTGGGTAGTTTTAAATATTGACCACAGACCAGTTGGGATTGTTTGATTGGTTGGGTTTAATATAGAAAAGTGAAGACGCCAAAAACGCAAAACGCACTCTTTTATGTTATCTTCGAATATTTTTGAGTGAAGTTCTTGTATGAAGTGAACAAAAAATTGTAATAACAAAACGCAGCCAAGTAGGTTGAATTGCATTGCAGTTTAGGTAAAACAAGGATTTAGTCCACGTTGAAATTGCATTGCATTGCATTACGTTTTCTTCTCAAAATTCACATTTATATATAGGAAGTATGTGTTAACAAATTTCCACATTATCAATCTTTCAAAGTCCTCACTTGATGATAGCTATGAATATCATTCAAGATTATTAACTTTAGTAACTTCATATTTTCACATGTAGGTGAATAAGAATTTCATCATTTCATACATGAGCATTTTACACTTTGTCATTTATTCATTAACACTTTGTTAATAATTCTATTAAAAGGTAGAAAATTTTGTATAAGCATACCAAATAAGTTGGGATGGTGATGAGTCCAACAAGTTTTCAAGATTTTTTTAAAAAAAAAACATTCATACATCCTTATTGCAATCTCTCTTTTTAAACCGAAACCCATGAATACAAACGGTGTTCCTATATTAGACTCATTACAACATTTCTCACATTTGATAATGTATACATCCTAATTCCTAAACCATACATATAATTTTGTACAAAAATCAGGTTTCTACCCAAGGGAGAGCTCATAGCTGGCTGGGTTAGACCTTCTAACAAGTGTACTCCATGCCTCATTGCATTCCCTGATAACCTTAACAGCACATTCCTGTCAACAAGTAATCACATCTATATAACCGAGTCCGATAATAAGAAAGAAACAATACTATTTTTCCCAGGATGAACAGAAGAAATCAGTTTCAAGATTCAACTTGTAGATCAAATGTAAAGTCAAAGTGAATACCTTGTTCGCTGGTTTGTTCCCGAGACCATACTTGTTTCCGACTGCTCCATTATAAATCATCTTATAGTCTCTGAAAAACTTAGTCAGATCCCCAAGAGTCCCCTGAAAAGTTTACACTTAGTTTTAGCCCTTAAAGAAACACTGCTTGGATTCTATGAAGATTGCAGGAACAAGAGTGGTTATTTGTTGACTTTTCCTTCAACATACCGGAAAATACTTGTCAATGTCATCAACATCGTTAACGAGTGAGGCTCTAGCATCGTTCAAGGAGATGGCTATAATTTTCCAGTCAAGTTTTCCTTCGTCAATCAATGCAAGAGTGGCTAGCGGTTTGATTTTCAAAACCTCGCCAACTTTAGCAGATGAGCTTCCAATTTCAATAACATCAACTGCGGAGGAAAGCAACCATAGAAAAGTATATGAAATACATTGTCAGCTATTTCTTAGATATTATGTAGATAATAATATGTATTCATACCGGGATCATTGTCTCCCAATGCCCCCTCAACATCTAGGTTTGCATATGAGGGATCTTCCCATGTTTGAGGAAGAAATCCATAATTCCAGCTCATATTGCATCTAGAAAGATATACGGTACTGAGATAAACAATGCCAAAAAGGAGGGAACTAACAAGAATAAGATGCTAGAAATGATTAAAAAGTCACATCATGCTAGAAAATGACGGGTTATGGAAATCCAAGACATTCTGCAGCACATTTCCTAGCAATTTAGCTAAACAACAAGATAGGAAAGCCACATGAATAGGCTCATACTGACGAATGATATTATGCTTGCACAAAAATTTCAGAAAAAGCATAAACTAGAAAGCATTTACACATAGTTTCATAGTAACCCGTATAGTCCACTTAAGCATCAAATTGCTTTTTTTTATCACTAGACAATCAGGATCCTGTATTCTTGTGACAATCAGAAAAGAAAGAAAAAAAGTGCTAACTGTGAGAAAGTCATACTTCCTATTATAAGCTGAACCTAGCAATTCCACGAGCTGAAACTTTATACCTTCCTACTCATTCTGATACATTGCATGTACAACTAACAGTGCGAACCAGGAAAAGTAAACTGGACAAAGAGGTAGCTTATGTAAATTGTAACACATAGATAGCATCAAAGTACCGAATTATTCCCCCTCTCTTATCCTGCTTAATAGGGTTAAATTGTTCATCAGTAGCTAGTTCCATCCTCAAGTTTGTGTCTTTCGGAATCTCAACAACACAATTGAATATCCCATCTCCCAACTCGAGTGGTATGTCATGCCAAGGCGAAATCTGTAGATCAAAATACAACTCAAAAATCGAACATTGAGAAACTTTGTAACTAAACTTGTCATTTCTTGAACTGAACAACACATGGAAAAAAGGGGTGACAAAGTCCACATTTTTCTCTTCTCACACCATCTAATCATCACTCAGAGACAACCTTAAGGAGTGGTACTGACAGACAACTCGACAAACAAACGATTATCATTTACTTAGCATTTGCTGTACCATAACAACCGCAGAAAATAAGCCCATTTTTGCCAAAACATAGTAAGAATCGAACTCTCAATATTGAAATAGTAGCACCAGACTTCACCGTTCAGACAACATCGATAATGCAGTAAAAAAAAAGTGAATAAGGGAAAAAAAAATCAGCAAATATCAACATATAAACAGCATATCCTGCTGCAGTAAAGTGTTAAGTACCTTTCTGCCGGACTCATCAGTCAAGAACACTCTGAGATCAACGTTTTCGACTCTCCCCTCTTCTTTAATCGGATACTGAACAGCGCAAGCTAAAACCCTCCGACTCCGGCGAGCCAAACTGCAGTCATCGTCGCCGGAAAATAAGTTGATTCTCGTTCTCCGGCATAATGGGGTCTTCTTCCCCGACGACCAATAACCGGCGTTGATAAATCCTCTTACTGTAGCCGCCATGGATGCTAATCTTTCCAACTTCTTTCTCTCGGTTTATATGAGTGACCCAATCTCTCATTTTTTATTAATTGCAGTTGGGAAAATGTATTGATCATCGTAACTTGTTCTTGAAGGGTACAACATGGGAATCATGTGGTGTTGTTGGTGAATGATTGCTTTGAATTAGGGACGGAAATTGCCCGGGAACAGTTTTATATGTCACTTAAGTTTTAAACGACGGCCACTGTAAAAAGGTTAGAAGGAGGACTTTCTTAAATTTCATTTAGACCCTCGTATGAATGTGAATATCATCCGTGGGGTTTTGATTTTTGAAGGTATTCAACATTGCTATGTTTTTAATGCAGATCATGTTTTTCTAGTTTTATTTTATTTGCTAAAATGAATTGAATTAAATTTAATTAATTCAAATTTAATGTCATGTAATATAGAAGTAATATTAATAAGTTAACCTAAATTATATGGACCAATTCTTGGGTGAGGCAGGCTCACCCAAGAAGCAGGACCAATTAAACATTTTATTGGTGAGTTTTGATGAAATTATATCGAGGTTTTGATGATGTGGCATGTTTGATGAACTCGCATAGAGGTTTGATGAGACAATAGTGAATTATGACTTATGATGAGGTGGTAACAATGAAATTTTTCTTATTGGTGATGTTGCCTCATATGAGAATTTCTCTATTATATGATATAATATTTTTATTAAATTGAACATAATTAAAATAATAATAAATTTAAGAAAAGAGAAATAGGTTTAAAATTCATTCTAATAAATTAGTTTTATTTAACAATATTTAAAATATACATTTAAAATTATTTAACTGCATAGTTTTATTAACTATTGTGAACTCAAATGAGTATTGAGTAATTATCCCTCCTCAATTCCAGATGTAGATTTTAATTTTTCAAAATAATTTAAGAGAACCAATAACTTAGGCCCTGTCCAGTTGAGCTGGAATGGGCGCTGCAGTGGTTTATTGGTGCTGCAGTGGTGCTGCAGTGGTTTATTGGTGCTGCAGTGGTGCTGCAGTGGTTTATTGGTGCTGGAGTCGTGCTGCAGTGGTGCTGGAGTCGTGCTGCAGTGGTGCTGGAGTCGTGCTGCAGTGGTGCTGCAGTTATTTATTGGTCTTGCAATGAAGTTATAATATATAAAATTTAGTATAAATAGAATTTAGTATTAAATTTAACTAAATTGTATTAAAAAGAATTTATCTAAACATTCATTCTATTTTAACTTGTAACATACGAAAAGAGGCAATCACTCGTTAAGTAATAAGTAAATCTTTGCCAAGGAGAATGATCATTTCAAAACTTAATATTTGGTGCATTTTAAATATATTATTTAAATAAAGTAGGGTTTAATCCTTTAATGTGATTGTAAAGATTGTATTTAAAATGTGATTAAAAAGTTGGAATGTCATGGCTTGTTGTTCTTTTGATAAAATCTTCACATTTGTTAATGTGGGATGGGAAGGAAGTGCGCATGATATTACTGTGTGGAAAGATTCCCTGATAAAGGAGAAATATGATTTTCCTCATCCACCTGAAGGTAATATCTTGTATTTATATGTTTGGGTCTAACTAATAATAAAGTTTTATGTTTCTCATATTATTATATATATACAGGAAAATATTATTTGGTTGATTCTGGATATCCAAATACTCTTGGATATATGGCTCCAATTATTGATGTAGGATGTAGAAGACACATACAAGAATTTAGAAGTGTGGCGCCTAGAGGTATGACTGAACATTTCAACAAATGGCATTCTTCACTAAGAATGAAAATAGAAATGGCATTTGGTCAGTTGAAAAGTACTTGGAAAGTGCTTAAAAGGATGCCTCAAGTGTCGCTTGATACCCAAATTGCAATTATTGTTTCATGCTTCACCCTTCATAACTTCATTTTGATGCAAGAACTCGAGATTCCTATTTTGGATCACGAGCCTAGAGAGGGAGCCATTGATACAAACATGTTTGATGTGAATCGGAAAAATGCTATGGGAGTAGTGCGTAATAATATAGCTTTACACATTTGGAACTCAATAGGACGTGAAGCTGATGATTTAGCTGATGATTTAAATGATGACATGGAAGAAAGTGATTGGTAGTAGACGCTTGTATGGATTGATGATTGTAAGAATATTTTGTGATATTTTAATAATACATATGTTATGCTTTGAAATTACAAACTAAATTGTAATGAGTATTTAACCGTTGAGTTGAACTTAAAATGTATGGAATATACTATACAAGATAAAATTGAGTTGAATCAACTAAACTAAATTTATCACAATCAACTAAAGTGGTGCTGGAGTGGTGCTGGAGTGGTGCCGCAGTCGTGCTGGAGTGGTGCTGCAGTCGTGCTGCAGTGATTTTATTGGTGCTGCAGCGGTGCTGCGGTGGTTTATTGGTGCTGCAACGGTGCTGCAGTGGTTTATTGGTGCTGCAGCCGTGCTGCAAGAGCTCAACTGGACAGGGCCTTACTATGAACTTGATTTAGTCAAAGTAGAATTATTTGGCCATGGCGCCATTATATATATTCATAGGCCCTGTAGGCTAAATACCAGTATAATTTCGAAACAGTAAATCCCGCGTAGAAGCGGTAAAATCGCATTTCCCAAACTATAAATCATAAAGCCCAACTGAATCCTTAAACTTCATCATTTCATATAAATCTTTGGATTCCATCTTTAGCTTTAAACTTAACAAAAACAATGGCTTCTTCCGAGATCGAAATCGTCCCCGAAGCCATCGATCACCGTAACTCCGCCGCGCCAAACCCTAGCCCGGCGATCATCGACGTCTTCACCGCCTCCGCCTACGGCGACTTCGAGAAGCTCCGGAAATTCGTCCAGGATGACGGTGTTTCTGTCTCGGAACCGGACGGCAACGGTTACTACGCTCTTCAGTGGGCGGCGCTCAACAACTTCTCCGATATTGTGCAGTACATCATCCAGGTACTATTTTATTTCTGCTAATTGAGTTTTTTGTTTTTTTTTTTTGCTTTTAAACTGAGATATTCGATATTGACTTTCGCGGTTTTGATTTTGAAGCATGGCGGAGATGTCAATACATCTGACAATGCTGGACAGACGGCTTTTCATTGGTCAGCGGTCAGGGGCTCGGTTGCAGCTGCAGATGTGTTGCTGCAGAACGGAGCGCGGGTTGAGGCTATCGATGCCAACGGTTTTCGGGTAAATGGTTTGAGATGATTGTTATGTATGCGTGTTGGTTTAGTTTTGGTGTTTGCTAGCTTAGTTTCTGACTTTTTGTTGCATTTTAGTGGCAAATGAATAGATTCTAGAGTGATTTTACTTCAGGTGATGGTTAGTATTTCACGAAATCGGAACTCCATGCATATGTGTAAATGGTTAGTTTCTGACTTTTTGTTGCATTTTAGTGGCAAATGAATAGATTCTAGCGTGATTTTACTTCAGGTGATGGTTAGTATTTCACGAAATCGGAACTCCATGCATATGTGTAAATGGTAATATAGTAGGGCTGTAAGTAATAGTATTATGTAGATGAAAGATAAATAAATTGGTCTCTGTTGTATTTTGAGTTCTGTTTCATTGCAATAATATATGGAGTAGCTAATATTTCATTGCCTGTCCGTGTTTATATGACATGCAAATAATTCCGAGCATTTTCACCTCAGGCAGTTCATGTGGCAGCTCAATATGGACAAACAGCATTTTTAAATCATATCATTGCAAAATGTCATGCTGAATTTGATGTGCCTGATAATGATGGTAGAAGTCCCCTTCACTGGTAAGTTATGTTTTTTGTGCTGCAACCTTATGCCATGTTTCTTGTCTTATTTATAACTTTCCATTAACTTGTTTAAAAAAAAACAACTGTCCATTAAATTCCTGGTAACATTCAGGTTGCATAACATTTTAAAATTGAAAAAGTGCATAAGGTAAAGAAAAGACAATTTTCAGATGAAAAGCTGCATACATTCCTCCTTCCCACTTTTCTGGCCTATTATTTGCCATGATTTTCAAAGCATGTTTGATTACTGATAGCTTTAGTCAGTCATGGATTGATTTGTTCTCTTTGAGTTAGAAACATATGGGCCTTCTGTCTAGTTCTTGTAATTCGACGCATTGTTGTTCTTTTGGCAAGAATCTCATCCTTGTTTTTTAAAATCATTTGTCTTGCTGTACTTGTTGGTTATGGGTCATCATGCACAAGGGTTTGGATACTTATCCTGCTATTTCAGTTTACCAATTGATCATGACAGCACAAATGGTATCCTTCAGGGCTGCTTACAAGGGGCATTGCGACACAATTAGATTACTACTGTTTAGAGATGCATACCAAGGAAGACAAGACAAAGAAGGTACTATTATGTTACGCATCTTCACTAACATCTATAACCATCTGCTATGTTTATCACATTGTTTTGTAACTTTTCACTTCGCCGTCAAAAGTAGCTTCTCAGTTCTAGATGACAGCTTGAAAAATCTATTTGACATTTTATTTGTATTGCTAAGTTAACACGCTTTACACCAGTGGCTTAATACTTGAGAAAGAAAAGAAAGAATTTAGACTTCCATCACCTGTTAGAAAGGGTCATGAATGATATGATCTTATATGAACTCCTACTGCATTCACTGGATATAGGTTAAGTGAAAGTAACAAATTACTATTTACCAAAAGTATCTTATGATTGTAATTTTCATATTGTATCTCGTACAATAAAACTTTTAGGTTTTCATGGGAGCATTTATTTTTACCAAAATGCAGGTTGTACCCCTCTGCATTGGGCTGCACTAAGTGGTAGTTTGGAGGCTTGTACTGTACTAGTTCACTCTGGCACAAAGGAAGAACTACTTGTAAAAGACAAAAATGGGTTGACTCCAATACAGCTTGCATTTGAAAAGGGTCAACGCCATATTGGTCTGTCCCTAGTAGGTAACCTTGTACCCTGAACTGTCTTCAAGGTTTTGATGTGTTTTAAACATCTACAAATTACATCATATAGGAATTTTTTTGTTTGTAATTCTCTTAATACTGTCCGTAGGAACCCGCGCTCCTATTATTACATTAATAACAAATCATGAATCTCCTTTGCTAGTATGGCCTTTATAAAATATGTTTTAAAAAATGAATCTCCTTTGCTGGCATCCTCCTGCTGTTTCAGTTCTATTGTGATGGTTTCTTTGATGATTAATGAAGAAGAAGCAGATTGAACTTCTGTGAATACTGTTTAATTTAGGAAACTAAGAATCTGTCGTATACTCAGTGTGATTGTATAGCTCTCCTTAAACATGAATTTGAACTATTCTGTTTGAAACTTCTTACGTCTGTTTTACTAGAGGATCTGATGCTTGATAATTTATTAAAATGCAGTCTAAAGCTCTCCGCACACAGAATCAGGGGTGGAAAATTTTGCCCTGGAAAGATGGAAATGTTGGATACGCGCCTTTCCTGTTCTCTCTTATATTTGTTAATATCATTCTCTTCATTAATTCAGTTATTTTTGGTGAGTCGGGTTTTGGCTTCAGTGTATTCATTATATGTTAGAAAATCTTCCTTAGAAACTTATTTGAGATCTTCTGCTTGTGCTAGCTTCAAATTTGATGAGAGTAACTGCTATTGTTGGACTTTGGGGATGGTCAGGCGTTTCATTTGGTTTGGTTTCTCTTGTAATGTTAGTTCGCTGTAGCAGGTATGAATTTTCTATCGGATAAATACCTGATGTTGTCTTCTGATTTTTTTTTCTGGGTTTAGATGCATGTTTAGGGTATTTTGAACTATGTCTATTCGTCGGGTGATTTAATTGCTTGAAATATGAAGTAAACAAATACGAAAAGCTTGCTTTAGAACCAAAATTGTGCTAGTTGAATTTATTGTTAAACTCCTAATTAGTTGTAGCAAACTTTAGGAACCAAATTAGTATTTCATTGGCATCTTTTATCCTGCTGAACAAGTTCTGCATGAAACAACAACTCACATTTACAGTGTTCATTAATTGTTGAAGCAAGTAATTAGAATAATGGACGGAACTGCATATTTGTGTTGGGCCTATGGCGCACCTATGCACCAGTGTACACATGGCCTCCACAGTCTCCACTCTATCTACCCTATGGATTCATGTGGGTTTTTACACAATATCTTGTTTGTTTTCAATCAGTTTATATTGTCCTGCTGTTCCAATTGGAATGATCTAGATACTATATGTTACAACCAATAGTTAAAATGCTAGTGCATTGAAGGATGGGTGTAGGTTATGCATCATTTGGTTGCAGTTCCCTAACAAGATGCTTCCTCTGATGTTTAGTGGTGTAGTCACTAGCACGTGTTTGACATACATAACTTAAGAAGTCCATTACTTAGTTGCTGTCTAGTTTCACTAGGTTGGCAGACCAGGCAGTGCTCATATGCTGCTGCTTGGTTTCAGTAAAAATATTAAAGACTAATTTGCAGTATGTTCGTTAAAAGGGATTTTTGATCATTTTATATGTCTGCAGTAAAGACCCGGGTTTTATCAAGACAGGGACGGGTCATTCTGAGGCCGAGGTACTTGAGCTCATCATGGTCCATTAGCTTATATTTTTGTGGATTTGCTTTACATTATACATCTGATCTGTTTTTAAAAAGTTTAATCATATTGTTTGATTTTGTTAGGACCCTTTATTGGACATTGATCTGAATAGTTCTTCAATTTGGACTGGAAATTGGTCTCAACTTTGTCCAACATGCAAGGTTTATTAATTAAGTTATTTCTGCTACCAACTTATGATGCAAGCTACCAACTCATTGGTTCCATTCATTATACAGATAATCAGACCTGTCCGCTCAAAGCACTGTCCAACATGCAAACACTGTGTTGAACAGTTTGACCATCACTGTCCATGGATCTCTAACTGTGTGGGCAAGGTATTCCCTGACAATATACTGATGGCAAAGCATGGATTGATTTTACGGAAAAATTGGAAATAGTAATTCACATAATTTTACAAATTCTTCATTACTTTGCAGAGAAATAAGAGGGACTTCTTTATTTTCCTCATCTTGGGGACTGCAACTTCATCAATTGGCGGTGCTGTTGCCATTCAAAGTATGTCTGATCTGATGAACTGCTTATATGATGACATAAAGTCTATTTACTGATCTTATGCAATGCCTGATCTGACAGGAACCTGGTACTTGACACCATTGCTGAAAGGAGAAACTTGGATTCATCACATCATTTTTCAACATCCTGGTGCTTTTGCTTTTCTTGTCATGGATGCAGCTATTTTTGCAGCTGTTGCTACTCTTTTGGTTGTTCAAATATCCCAGGTTCGTGATTATTGAACCTAAGACCTATCTGGGAATGCATATTTGTGAATGTAGACCTGCAAACTTAGTGAAATACTCTATGCAGATTGCTCGGAATATTACCACTAATGAAATGGCAAATGCTAAACGATATGGATATCTCCATGGACCAGATGGGCGTTTTCGTAATCCATATAATCACGGGTGCAGAAAGAATTGCTTGGACTTCCTCATAAATGGTCATACAGATGACAGTGAAATTGCCTGGCCTCCTTTGGAACAAGTTGCTAGATAGCACACAGTTTCACATGTCATATCTACAAATTCCTAGTTTACATACCCTAGAATTTGGCGATTCTACTGTTGTCATATGTTTGGGTGTAGCTATTTTGATCTTTTGTTCTAACATTTCAATGTAAGCAAGTTAATTTTGAAAATATTATTGACAACCATAGCGAGTTTATAGATTAATGGCAAATGTTGACGTTGCTATTTTGCCCATAAGGCAAAAAGTTGCTAGCTAGACAACCTCAATCAAGTTTAGTTGCAGGAAGTTTGAGCATTGCAATACTAGGATTATACCGAGGACAAACAGCAAGGTTGGCTTCATTTGATTGATGACCATATGATACATTATTTTTCAACAGAGTTGCAAAAGAAATACTTGCCAACCATTATTAACAGAAGAAGCACACAAAAGAAAATACACCAATTTGATCTAACAGAAATTCAACATTGTTGGGATGTTTCTGCAATGAGAGGAATCAAAGCTGCCTCAGCATGGCAGAGAATTGGTTGACTGAACATGTCAGACCTATTGGATGCCGCTTGGCCATGTTTGATTTTTGACAGGCTTCAGAATGTCTTCAAGTTCATATAGTGTTTCCTTATCTATTCCAAAAGTTTCAAGCTCCTTAGCAGCAGCTACATTTTGTTGAACCTGGTAATAACCAGTGTTGATATGAAAGATTGCAGACCAAAACACGGAATGCGCAAAGGAAGTACAATGAGCTAAATCCAAAAGTACATATTTGAGCATCAAAGAATGAAAATGAGACATTTCAAGATTCAACATAGCAGGACTGCATATTATCAATCACGTATCCAAAACTTCCTATTCTGAAGACCTCATTTCACATTTTATTAATAATCTTTTCAGAGAATCAGCTGATATTTAGAAGAAAAATGTTTGGTTCTTTAAAATGCAATGCTAAATAAAGTGGACCTTGTTAAGTTAAGATTTGCTACAATTCCAGTACCTGTTCAGCAGAGCTCATCCCAACCAACATTGTGGAGATGTCTTTATTTGACAAGCTGAACTGCAGAGATATTTTTGATATATCTTTTCCCTTTCCCTTACAATGTGCAACAGCAGCCTTGCATGCAGCCTGGAAAAATCTCCACTAGTTAGCATCAAAATACTCAACTCGGAAACCAGAATCTTAGGAAGATTCTACAGTACAGCCTTGTCAAAGATGGATCCAGTAGGAAAAAACATGCCCCAAAAAATTCGGGAAGAGATGTTAAAGTGAACAAGGTATAAATGAAGTCACCATACCACAAGGATGGTTCGAATGCAACACTATCTAACTAAAATTCAAACATTCTAAAACTGTGGAAGTACTAATTACGATGGCTACCATTTCATTGGTTCTCAATTTTCATCCCACGCACAGACACACGCGTTCTTAATGATCAGGCCCTCAAAAATCAACACATAATAAGCTCATAAAGATATAAAACTAATTCTGATCATAAAGTTTTTTGTACCTTCAGTTCAGGTGGAGCAGGGTGCCACTCTGGGCCACCGCTTTCAGTGAGAAGCCCCATGGCGAGCGGAGAAGCACTAATCACTCCAACGCCTTTGCTCTTCAAGTAAGGCAGTAGGTCCTCCAATGCCGTGTCATTGATGCTATAGTGACAGTAGGACAGAATAGCATCAACTGTGCCTCGGGGCACCCGATCAAGCACATAGGTAAAAATTCCCAAGGGCAATCCAGTGATCCCAATGAATCGAGTCTTCCCTGCTTCCTTTATTTTCAGAAGGGCGGGAAGCGTTTCATTCACAATCTGTTGAGCAAACCAAGAATTAACCCAAACCTTCTTATGCATAATAACAAAAAGAGAACAAAAACTCCAAACATAATAATGTGCAAAACATAGTACCTGATCAAGAGACCCGAATTCGATATCATGACAATGCAAGATATCGACATAATCAAGCTGCAATCTTTCCAAGCTCTCGTCAATGCTTTTAGTAACCCTTTCAGCACTGAAATCAAACCCCTCTTGATACCTCCCACATTTGGTAGATACAATGTACTCATTCCTGGGGACCCCAAGAGCCTTCAAACCCTTCCCCAGCATTTTCTCCGACAGCGTCCCACCATAGTACCTTTAAAAAACATCAGGCCCTTTAAACAGTAACGTCAAATGATTCAAATCCAGAACCATTCAAACGAGCAATCAAAGGAGCATTTATTTAAGAAATTGAATTATGAAAAGGGATTTACGGGGAGGTGTCGAAGAAGTTGATGCCGAGGCGAAAAGCTTCCCGGACGGAGGCGATGGCCTGGTCCTCGGAAACAGGGCCGAAGACGCTGCCGAGCGGGGAGGCGCCGAAGCCAAGGGAGCTGAGCTTGAGGCCGGTGTTGCCGAGGGGGCGGAGCTCGAGGGACGCCATTTTTGTGTTCTGAGAGCTTCAATTGTTGGGGTGGATCATATAGATTAAGTAGTTTGGAGGCGGTAGGAAGTTTCGGGTGATTTTGGAATGTGTGATCTGGTTCAGATAACAACAAGATGGGAAATTCAGTGCATTACGAATAAACAAAGATGGATTTCAGTGCAGTAATTCTAGTCTCTAATCTTCTACCCCGTCAACAACAACAGTAACCAAAGTCGTACCCTAACCATTTTCTTGGATCAAATTTTGAATTTGTAATAAATAGTCAAAAATTGGGTGAATCAAATGACAAATTCTAGGGTCTCGGTTTCACTTAATAGGTAAAAGATCAATCATGAAAATAAGAAAATCATAAATGAAAGTGTGAATGTCACTTGGGTTATCTAGAATATAGATCAATAGAGTGTTATGATCAACTAAATATGCATTCTTTAAGTAAAGAGAGAATTTTATAGAGGCCTCCTAACGTATCCCAATGTACCGGTTTGGCCCCCTATGGATAATTTGGCCGTTAAATCTTTAAAAACAGTTAAATATGAGGAGTATAACAGTAATTTTAGGTTCATTTAAGTTGAAAAAAAATGTTTTCACCTGGGTTTGAACCTTGGTCTCTCAAAACAATAGATAAAACTCCTACCACTATGCCACAAACCATTCATATTTAATATCTAACTAAATTTATTTTAATTCTAAGCCCTTGCTCATACAAATACCTTTTATTTCACATAATTATATATAATAAGATCAATTTTTTGTTTCCTTAAATTTAATTTTCACTAAACTTAATTCATTCATCAAATGGAAATATAAATCTAAAAAGTGAACTTACAAGAAAAATATTAAAACATGTTTCATTATTATTTTCTTAGAATATAATATCAAAACTAGTAATTATCATTGTTTTATATGAGTAATAATAAATTATTTACTAATTTCATATTTAAAAAATAAAAACACCTTGTATCTCTATTTTAGTTAATCTTTTTCATAAAAGACCAAATAATTATTTTCAGGTTTTGTTTTCAACATAAATACCCCAAATGTTTACACGCGTAAATTATGTTTCCAAATAAATCCCAATAAATGATGTAACTATAAAAGTAAATAAAAATTGATCTCTAATTGATGTAACGAAGAGGGTAGATAAACTAAAGAATTGGAGTCGGATGATGTGTAGGGTTTAGAATTAAAATAAATTTGTTAAGAAATAAATATGAATGGCTTGTTGCAAAGTGGTAGGAGTTTTATCTATTCTTGTGAGAGACCAAGGTTCAAACCCAGGTGAGAGCATTTTTTTCAATTTAAATGAACTTAAAATTACTATTATACCCTTAATATTTAACGGTTTTTTAAGAGTTAACGGCCAAGTTAGCCGTAGGGGGCCAAAGTGAAGCAAAACCTGAACGTTGGGGGGTCATTTTGACATCAAAATTCGATAGGGGGCCAAACTGGTACTTTGGGATACGTTAGGGGCATAGGCGGATCCAAAGGGCAGCAAAGGGTTGCAACTGCCACCCTGAAAAAATAAAAAATAAAATTTAGTAGTGCTAAATTTGAAAATTTTATTATTTTGCCCCGCATGTTTTTTTTAATAAATACTACTAACCCCCAAAGGTTTGTAATTGTTTCAGAAAAGCCGACCTAAAATCAAAATAAATTCCTAAACCACAAATTAAAAACATTCAGAATCTTATTTGGATTGAAAAAACATTTATTTTGGACACGTTTTGTTTGTTTTGTTTGTTTATTAGTACTTTTTAAGCATTTCAATCATAATTTTGCCCCACTGCTCTAATAATCTTGGATCCGCCTCTGGTTAGGGGACCTCTATAAAATTCTCTCTTAAGTAAATAAGTAGTGGTTTTACAATGATAGTTAGAGACATTGTGAGAGAAACATACCTTAGTAAACTGATACTCTATAATTATCTCAATACTTATTCTGATGATTCCGCAAACACGGCATACACAACCATTGTCAGTTTTAAGTATAAAGGAATGATTGCACTCAGCTGTAAGGATCTACATCATTGATACTTTATCTTCTATAATTTCTGATATATTGTTTATATGATTGACTAATGGTGGTGAAATTATGCCAATTATTGTGATTTGAGATGCTTATGGACTGTTTTAATTGGCAAATTTTAAACATGCTGGGAGATGGCAATAAAGAACAATGGACTGTAATTTGAAGTTGTTTTTGGAGCAATTTGGACCGAATGATGTTGATCCAGACGATCCTTAATCTGGAATCATTCATGTGGCAGAGTTGTGCTTTGTTTAACCATCACTAAGAGCATCCACAATGGTAAGCAACATGACTGTGTAGCTTCACGTTTTCCAATATATTTCAAGCAAATGATGTGGCAAACCACATTCCTCAACAATGGTAAGCTACTAGTTGTAGTTTGAATATGTCCCACATATTTTAAAAAAAATTCTAATTACAAATATATGAAATAAAATAATGCAATATAAACTATAATAAATATGAAATAAGACAATATTAAAAAATTATGTTAATTAATATAAAATAAGAAAATGTATATAAAATTTTATTTTATATACAAACAAATTACATACTCAAAAAACTATATTATGTAATATTCAAATTATTAAAATGGTAAAAAAAATTACAATATTATTCATTCTTAAGAAATTATATTATAATTTGCATATAATATAATATGTATATCATTTCATACGTAGAGGATGTACAACGTAAAACTGTTTCGCGTTACAAAAATTACCAATACAATCAATACGTAGAGAATGTACAGCGTAAAAAATACCAATACAATTACTGTGCAATCAATGACATTTATTGCATTTGGCCTCAAGCAATATCGCTCCGCCAAGCTACATCGCCGAGTCAAAGCTACATATGTGGATTGCAACAACGGTGAGCGACGTCGCTGCAATTCTTTGAAAATTGTCAAGCGACTCCAAAACATCACCGTTGTGGATGCTCTAAGTTACTCCGTGATTTTCGATCCGGATGGAGATGAATTGGAGGATTTTGGAGCTTACAAAGGAAAATTAATGCACTCTTTTTCCCATGCCACATGGGTTTTTTAATGAGACAGTAATCAATTTTCAGCAGACAAGAAGGTAATCGGATCCTCTGCGCAAATATTCTAGCAAACATTACGCCAAAACGACGTTGTTTGTGTTTATGCAAGTAATCCGTGGAGTTAAATGTTCTACCGACATTAACCATAATTTCGTGTTTTGACTGATGTTTACAGTAAATTAGTAAGTTAAATATTTTACGTCCATCAAATGTAAGTTTGAATTAAACCATTTTTTCATGTTTTTATTTAACACAATTTTATTTAGTGTTAATTTTATTAAAAAAATAATACTATAATTAACGTTTAATTAAAATTTCGTATATAATAAACAAAAATATTATTAAAAATATTCAATAATGTTTTTAACTCATTTATATATTTAAATTAACGTGAGAGTTCGTACGTCATTCATATTTTTATAAATAAATAAATTTAAAATGTTAAATGAAAATTAATTAAGTTGTATTTAATTAACTTCAAAATAAATTGAGAATGACAATAAATTAATCGACAATTATATATTTGAAATGATAAATATTTCTTCAACCTACATGGTATAAAATATATATTTTTTAAACTTTTCCCTAGTATAAAATATATAAATTTATTGATGTCTATATATATAAAATTTTGTTGTTAAAACATAAATTTCCTTCCTAACCGTTTTTATAAAATTTATTGATACCAAGCCTAAACGTTTTTATAAAATTCGTGAAAAAGATGATTAAAAACAATGTGCAAGAATGGAAGTATTAAAAGGAAGATAAAAGTAATCGAGAAGGAAGAAGTTCAGTCATTTAACCATGTAATAAATGATTGGTAAATTAATTTATCCGTTAAGAAGATAAATAGTAATTTTGGCGTAACATTGGCGTAGAATCTCTTGCGTAGAGGATCTCGACCGGACAAGAAGTTAGCAAGAAATAAATGGGCAAAAGAAGATCATTGAGCCCAAAGTAAATGACCTGATTAAAGTTCATAATAAATGATGTGACATGGAATAGGGAAACTTGCAAAAGAGCTTTAATCCTTAGAGCATCTACAGTGGAGGTCTTTAAGAGCACTTTTCTTAATAAGAACTACTCCTTATTTAAGAATGATCATTGTGAAGATTTAACAACCATTCTTTAATAAGGACTTGCTCCTTAGTTAAGGAGTGGTTCTTCTCTTTTAATGTGCTTCAATTAACCAATAAATGAGAGACATCATATTTATTGTCTCTAAATTTAAATAAATTAAACTAATATTGATGATTTAAAACTTAAGAAGTGCTTCTTAGATTTCCTACCATTGTAACTTTTGTGATTCTTACTTAATTTTGATCAAAATTGATGATGTGTCACTTAAGGAGCATTTCTTAATTCAAACCATTGTGGATGCTCTTAGTTAATAAGTGGTTTTTATTCTTGTTATTTATGAAGAGGAAAGGGAGAGACATTTTTTTAGACATCCTTATTCTCTCTTAGACTTTTTTCCTCTTGGCTGCTAGAACTTCAGTTGGATTTAGCTTTGCTTTTGGTAATAAAATTGTGGTTTTTTTCTTCGTTTTTCTTGTTCATTATTAGCATGTTTAGGCCCTGTTTACTAGAGCTTATTTCTTGATGTACTGAACTGAATTGAACTGAACTGAACTGAATTGAACTGAACTGAAGTGAAAATTGATGTATTGAAAAATGGAATCAGCATGACTGAATTAACCTGAATTTCATCAAATTGCATTTTCACTGAACTGAACTGAACTGAATTGAATTGAACTGAATTGAACTGAACTGAACTGATCTACAGATAAGCTCTGGTAAACAGGGCCTTAATCTTCCTTACATTGTTTATGTGTTAGGATCAAGCATGAGTAGCTAAATAATTAAATCAGCTTAAGTTAGTTACGTTGTTCATGAATTGATCGGCTTAATCTACTTGAAATTCAATCTCAACAAATTCCTAATTGTTCATGTTTTTTATCATTGTCTGCTAGTTTAAGTTTGATCATCTTAATCTTGTTAGGCTAGGGCTAAATAAATAACAACAATCTTGTGAAAAACAGGTAACGTTTAAACGGTAATAACAAGGTGATAAACAATTAGGTAGATGATTTGCATGCGAATACGTGCTTATTTATCTGTATCAGGTTCCACTAAATCTTAGTGCTGTCAAAGTGTGCACCTAGTTCAGCAAATACTTGTTAGGAACATTGTGATTAGGGAAATTGCGAGTTCAGCAAATACTTGCTCGCGATCGAACGACTACGGGATTTTAGAGGGTTCAGCAAATACTTTCTCTCTTATAACTGATTGATTTGTAGAATTGAATGGATTGTAGGAAAAATGATCAACGACTGAATTAATAATTAGTGTTTATACAGTTAAACATATGAAATTTGATTAATTAATTGTGTTAATCGAACGTCAAGTTATATTTAACATTCAATTAGTTTAGTTCAATTTGTTTATGACTTTAGAAGGTTAAATAAGATTAGATGTTTCATTAGTTGAACTTAGTATGGTTAATGTGACTATGAAATAACTGACTACATGTTCGTACACTACTAGGAGACCCCCCTATAGGCACCGGTTTTTGACCCCCCAAGCAGCGGTTTTTAAGCCAAATTTTGACCGGTGCGTATGTATAGAGGTGCTAGATTTGGACTTTTTTTAACAACGGTTTTTGTACCGCTGCTACTTTAATCCCGACAAGCAGCGGTTTTTCTACCGCTGCTTTAAAACGTTACTAGATTTCTCTAGCAGCGATTTTCAAACCACTGCTTTAATACGTTACTAGATTTCTCTAGCAGCGGTAAAATATAGCACCGCCTGAATTTCGCCAACCACTGCTAGATTAGTAACAATTCAGTCCCCATAACTTTCTCATTTGCAAATTGACTATCAAAACTTTTATATATAACAAATCGAACTACAAAGTTTTTTTTTACTTACAATTTTATTCTAAAAGGTTTATACTATCTACTTTTTACAACAAAAAAATTCATACTAAAAGTTCTATATTTGCCTTAGCAAATCCACAAAATTCATCTCGAAATCTCATCTACTTAAAAAAAAAAAGTATTCATCTTGAAACCTTCCTACTTCATCATTGTCACCAAAAATTGCTTCTATCTCTCTTCTTGTCCACATCAAGCACGACATCTAGTGATTCCAAAACCTGCAAAGTCAGTCAGACATTTCATCAAACACCTAGTCTGCACATTAAAAAAATTGCTCACGTATACGTAAAACCCACCAAATCATGAATCGGGTCGCGCCCAAAAATGACATGAGAGCACATAGAAGCGAGAAAAACAACAATGGTATAGGTTGCGGAGAGGACGATTTGAACCTGCATCACAAAGAATTGGAACCTGCAGTGGAAGTTGTGAGTGATTTTGAGAGAGAAATGGATGAAGATAGAGATACTTTGAGAAAAAGGATAATTATTCTAAGGTGAGATTTAATTGATAAAGAGATTGACAGTTTACTTATTTGACAATTATTTTAAGGTGAGATTTAATTGATAAAAGAGATTAATGAGTGCACTTGTTAAAGATTCTATAGTTATTTGTGCAAAAGTTATTTTAGTACTGATTTACTACATCTAATGCTACCATAAATACACTAATTATGCCATAATAGTTGAAGATATCGACGGATACTTTAATTACCATAAATACACTAATTATTCATTTTTATAAATTCTTTAACAACTAAAAACAAATTATGTGAAAAATTCGTATGAGATTGGTCTCTTGGTTTGTTTAATGGATAAGTTAACACAAATTTTCATTTATTTTTGAGAAAAAAACGTGTTTAAAATAATAGAACAATATGAATGAGAGTTCAACGATTTTTGCAAATACAAATTTGTGGTCTTAAATTTGGTTGTTTTGACTCTTCTCATTTTCAATAAAAGTAACATGGCGTACTTAATTTTTAAAAAATAATCACAAAATAGTATACTCATGATCGTATTTCATAATTTCCATATACAAATTATCTATTTTATTGGATGTGGGATTTAAATTTAAACTCAATTTCAAATTTAATTGGTAAAACATAAAATTATAATAATTTCATAACAACTTAGCTACAGTAAAAAAATTGACATTAATATCAGAATTTGACATTAATTAGTCAAAAATACAATACTCAATTTTCATTAAAAATATTTATATTTATATTTATATTATTTTAATTATTATATATTTGATATATTAATCATGTAATATTTAATAATCGTTTTTCATCAATCAATCAGCGGTAAATAATTCCACACACCAAAAAGAAATTTAGTTTTTAATTAAATAAACTGAAAGAAAATTTAGTTTTATTATTTCACACCAAGCAGCGGTAAAAAATTCTGCTGTGTTGATCGTTGCTACATTTTTGTTTCGGAATGTAAAAAAATATCTTAGCAACAGTGCATCATTGCTAATGATTAAATCAGCTGCTTATTGTACTTCCAGCACTGGTTTCGGTGGAGCGTCGTTATAAACCGGTGCTCATTCTACTTCCAACACCGGTTTTGGTGAAGCGCAGCTAAAAACCGGTGCTCACTGTACTTCCAGCACCGGTTTTGGTGAAGCGTTGCTAAAAATCGGTGCTAACTGTACTTCCAGCACCGGTTTTGGTGAAGCACTGCTATAAACCGTTGCTTATTGTACTTCCAGCACCGATTTTGATGAAGTGTTGTTGAAAACCGGTGCCTATAGGGGGTCTCCTAGTAGTGGTAGTTAGTTTAATTCTTAAACTAAACATTTAAGGCATAATTCTCATCCTTTGTTCTTTCATTAGTCATCCTTTTTGTATTGTGAGGTTTAAGAGGTCGAGGTGCTTATTAAATCCGATAATAGAAGCTTCAAGAAAATACACCTTATGTGTGTGTGAATTGCATGATACTATGCTGCCATACTGGTAAATATTTGATGATCCCATTCTGGTGTTTTCCGACCAATCTTTTAGGAGAATATGCTCCGTCCACAATTCAACCTCAAGGTTCGGTTCAGATTTTCATCTAGAAGGATTTTCATTACAGTTCACACCTTAACTATTCCAAAATGGTTGAAAATTTCAAGAAATTTAGTAAACACCTTAACATGTAATTTAGATATGATTTATTATTGCTTAGGTTACTTAATTTAAATTTGAATTAGAATTTTTAAGAAAAAATTATATTCAATGCTTGGCATTTTTCCTCTATGAATGATACAGATTTGATTAAAAAAAGTCAAGTGACTAAATAACCATATCCTATATAAAGAGATGAGAAAATAAAAATTAGGGCAAACTTAAAAGCAACTGACGTCTTTTTATTATTTTATAATTCCTTAATTGTAAAGTTTAAGAAAGCAATTAACATAGTATGCTTTTTCTTATGCTGGCTAATTAACTTGTTTTGCTCCTATTTTCTCAGGTTAAGTTTGACTATTCTTCTACTGAGAGGACATAATAAGATTAGTTAATCACAATTCTACACGTGCTTCAATAATTAGTGGGTTTAACTGGTTATATATATATGGAGGGAAAAGTAAAACATCAACATCGATATGTGAAGTGGTTTATCGCATCTTAGCATCTGCGTTGGATGTGGGTGAGAACCTCTTCCACTCTTTTTGGCATCTTTAAAATGCAACACCGTTTTTTGCTGCTATACTTATATGCACGTCTTATTTAATTTAATTTTTGATAAATGGTCAAAATAAGTTATTATGAGTTAGATTTACCGTTCTATAGTATTGAAAAAACATCCAACTATTACTATAGCATCTTTAACAGACATAATTTAATCAAATTTTACAACAATTTTAGTGTTAATAAACTTCGTCCTATCATAAGTTTTACCCAATACTTTACAAATAAAAAATAATTTAAATGATACAAACACATTCGATATCGGTGTCCATATTTCTTCAAGAATCATTAATCTGTCCATAAAAAAATAAAAAGAAAAAAGCCTACATGTGTTGACTAGTCAATGCGGTGCCATATTTCTTCTAGAATCATTAATCTGTTTCCCGCAAACTCCAAAAGAAAAGGAGGCAAATGAAGTCAATGTTTCCTTGAAGTAAGTCAATGTGACAACTATACGCAGCAGGATATTAATTAATATAGAACGTTCCAATTTTGTGGGTGCATGTTACCCTGGAATGGATCGGAGCTAACACTGTAAAAGTTGGCACGTTGCCATCTGGTTAATTGACTGCCCGTTTTATTTGTAAATTACGTTGCCATGTGATTGAGAAAGTCGTTGGATAAATTATTTTTTTACCAGTTTCACTCTGAGGATCTACAGCTAGATATGTACACTTTGGCATGGAGAGGTATTGTCCCTAATCCCCGACATACCAAGCATAAATTTTACGTATTAATCATGATCATTTAATGAGATTAAATGATATTAAATGATGTATTTGGCTTCTAATTGGTTAGAATATTGATTGAGTTAAATGGAGAATTATTTTGATTGTCTTAAAACATTGTTTGTTAGAGTTTGTGTGAATTAAATGGAATTGAAAATTAATGTATTGGTTGTGTGAAATATTTTTTGTCTTATCCCTAATTCCCTAAAAATAAGCATTTGGAAAGTATTATAATCTGGAGAAAAAGCATGTACTGATAACTTTATCTTTTCTTTATAAGCATTATAAAACTTGGAAAAATAACATTCGGGCATAAACACCAAATATTCTTCGAGAAGTTTTTGGGTGAGACCGTCCTACCATAAGTTTATGGTAGGACGAATGATAGTTCATGTGTTTAATGGATTTGTTCATGTGTTTCACAGCTTTGTTAATTCATTTACATATTGTTACAGATTAGAACAAACAAAATTGTGAAACACAAGTGCAAATCTGTCAAACACATGAACCCAGCTTATAACAAACAAAACTGTGAAACACATGAACAAAACTGTGAAACACATGAACAAATCTGTTAAACACACATGAACTATCATTCGTCCTACCATAGGAAATTTCGTGCTGTACCCATCTTTAAAAGTAATTAGGAAAATTTAAATAAAGTGGTTTGTACTTTTATCAAAGTAAATTCTCCATTTAAATAATGTCAATAAAAATTTCTTAAAGAACGTGTATATTTACATGCAAGTATACTTTACTCAGGTACGAATACGGGGTGAATCTATCTATATCCTAATAAAAGTTACATGCACGACCTCACTAATCTTAATTTGTGTTAATACGATTGTGTTAATTAAATTTATTGATTGTGTCTCATTGGCTCTATAATATATGTATGTAAAAACGTCAGGAAAGTGAGAAAATCATCAATAATATATAAAAACTTAAATTTGAAAGTGAGAAAATCATCAATAATATATATTGTTCTATTGTTCTGAAATAATATTGATTATTGTTCTATTGTTGCAAAAAGACAGAGCAAACCCATAATGCAAAAGATAATATTCTGAAACCATAGACTAATTATTGCAGAGTTTATTAGTAGATATACTTTGGCAAGTTGTGATTAATTTAATTGCCTCCTCATATATACACAAGATAATAAGGATTGCTCGAATAAAATAAGAATGTACTTTAAAGAAAAAAGAAGATAAGGGTAGTGCATGGGCGACACTCCTTTTGCACTCCATTTAGATTCCGAATATATTTGATTGCAGCAAATTACATTATTTAACATAAATCTCAGTTCAGCCATTTTGTTTCATTTCAATTTACTAAAAAAATATCTATATTATCTCTATTAATACTAATTTGTATCTGTTTGCTTAAGGTTAGTACAATTAAGATTTAGGTTAAATTCCGATCAACCTTCTCCACTATGACTAAAGTGCATATATGTATCTCTAAGTTTTTGAAAAATTATTCCGTGTTTTTAGAATGACACTGCTTTTGTAAATTACACCCACAAAGTTCTGATCGATCATCGAATTGTTCATTTCAGTTTTTAGATAATTTGAAAATTAACAAAAAATACGGGTCAGAATTTCAAGAAATACAACTTATAAAATCGGTGCAGTTTAAGGGGCATCATAACACTTTATAAAAATTAAAATATTATATAAATTTATTGTAATATGTAGTCTTTTAAATATTAATTTTTATTTAATACCGTTATACATATAATTGAAGATATTAACATACAGTAAACAAGATTGCTTGCAATTTAGACTGGCTAGAGAGAAATGAAATGGTTCTCCGCGATAGATGGAGGAATGAGGAAGGTGATTATAATATGATGGGGACATGGTGTGGAATCTGGTGGTTATTTTAATAAATGGAGGGGGCGCCAAAAAAATGCAGGCACAAATCTCAGTTTCTTTGTATTGGTAGATTTTTTCAACGGGACTGCCTGGAAAATGAACCCCGATGGATACAGCACAACAATCCCGTTGTACAAAATTTATAATAAATCCACCACTACTCACATCTATATCCATTCATTATTTATTATTTATTATTTATTATTCTGGCAGGTCCAATTTATTTTAGTTTTAACATAAGAGTAATTCTCTCATGAGGCAGCCTCACCAATGAGGCAAGGCCAAATAAGGGAAATTTCATTGCTTCCACCTCATCATACCTCACTACAACCTCATCGAAACCTCGACGCCAACTCGTCAAACCTCGTTGTCAGTTCATCAAACATGTCACCTCATCAAAACCTCGATATCAATTCAACAAAGCTCACCAAAAATAAGTTTATTTGGTCCTGCCTCTTGGGTGAGACTGCCTCACACAATAATTGATCTTAACATAATGTGGTACATAATAATATGTCTCGGTAATTAATTGCGAGTTTTGAGAATATGGAACGTTGGAACATGCGCTACCGAGGAAAAATTCTGTTGTGTGGTTTAGTTTCACTCTATTTCAACTAAACTGGAATCTTGTCGTAAATTTTGTAAAAACTCCTCTCTCATTTTAACTATTTATTTTGTTATGTGGTACATAACAATTCTCTCAACACTGAATAATATTTATAAATTTTCAGTATTAATCAACACTAATCTTTTGTATTGTTAATCAATGTAATACAAACACTTAACATAATCATGTTTCATCTCAAATACAGACAAAAGATTTGAATACGATATAAAATATTTTGCACTCCTTAACGCATGTCCAGTTTAGTTGAAATAATGTTGTTAAGATTTTTATTTTATTTTTGTTTGGGTGAAGAGTACTGACGAGCGTTGACAAAAACACTTATATGAGACAGTTTTATCATGAGGTAGTTTGATGTTGTTTGATAATATGATTGATGTTCTTGTATACTAAAGATGGGGTAACCTCATTATATTATCGTGCAACATCAACTACCTCATTAAGAGTCTGCGAGGTAACCTTATAAGTTGTATTTTTTAAAAATTTAGAATAAAGTTAAACCTAGAAAAAAAAAATCAAAAGAGTGTTGTGCCAAACTGAAAAATTAAAACTAAAGATTAGAGATAACTAATCTCAGATTAGGTATACATTTTTGTGTTAAAATTTGTTGTTCTAAGCGAAAATGTGTTGAAATTTCGAATAGGAATGAGAGAGGGAGTTTCTGCTTTGTTCGATAAGGGACGGAGAAAGAATAATTCTACTCATAAATCACCAACTAAGATTAGATAATTAATAAACCGTCCGTGTAATCATGAATTCCAAGTCACTCATTATTGATTCATAAAACCGATAGCCAGTTCACATCAAGGCAGCGATTTATTAATTAATCAAATTAGTGAATACAAAAACATGCTAATTATGTTCTTGGATCTATAAATGTGGCAACCAAACCTAGCTAGCAACAGATTTAAAATAAGATACGCCCTGTTTGGCTTCCCATATTCTACTCCCCATTAATACCAGATTCCATTTCTCTCACCACATTTATCCTTAAATCTTGGAGAAGAACTACAAACAACCACACAATATGGAAACTTCAACCATGAACTGCTTATCAGGACTGGTAAGATATTCATTTATTTTCATTTAACTTGATCTGATCGATGTCTGAAGTCTGAAAACTGAAGTCTGATATGTCTCTGTGATGTCCGCGTTTTAGGGAATGATGGATCATAGTAGTTTCATGAGAGATTGGTCCATGGATTTTCTTGATGAACTCAACACATTAAGTTATGATCAACAACAACCACTACCTATGATGAGCCATAAGCATGAGTACACAGAATTGTCTCCAAATGAGCAAGCTGAGTTTGGCTACACTATGAGGCCAGTGAAGCAGCAAAAGAGCAGCAGCTGGAGCACAAACTCATCAAGCAACAGCCAAGATAATTCTCCCCAATTTCATGTGGTGAATTCAAGCACTCAACTTCAAGCTCCACTTGTGAAACCCAAGCTGGAAGAAACCAAGGCTTCTTCTTCATTCACCCTAAATTTTGCCCCTCCAAACGCGCCCCAAATGACACCATATGATTATCAATACGAGAGCCACATCAACCATGTTTACAAGGCTTCTCAAGGAGCTAAGCGGATCGTTAGCCCTAACCCGTCGAGGCTCACTCAAGCTCAAGATCACATCATTGCTGAGAGAAAGAGAAGGGAGAAGCTCAGCCAAAGATTCATAGCCATCTCTGCTCTTCTTCCTGGACTCAAAAAGGTATGAAAATCTAACTTAAATTTGATTTAAGTTTAGGTCAGTTCTGATCAGATCAGCTGAAACAAACATATTTTGGCATGAACAGATGGACAAGGCTTCGGTTCTTGGAGATGCTATAAAGTACATCAAACAGCTCCAAGAGAAAGTGACCAGCCTGGAGGATTCGAGAAAGAAGTCCATCGAGACAGCGGTTTTCGTGAGGAAGAACAAGGTTTCCGAGGATGGAAACAGCGGTTTCTCCGACGAGCCACTCCCGCAAATCGAAGCCAAAGTCTGTAAGAAAGATGTGCTCATAAGGGTTCACTGTGAAAAGGCCAAAGGGGTCCAGGAAGCCATTGTTGCTGAGATCGAGAAGCTCAGCCACCTCTCTGTCATGAACAGCTGCTCCTTAACGTTCGGAGATTCAAACCTCGACATTACCATACTTGCAAAGGTAGCAAACAAAAAAATTGCAGTAAATTTTTGTCAACATCGATTATCGGAAACTTTGTCTGAATCTCTTCATTTCATGCAGATGGAGGAGCAATTTACCATGCCAATGGAAGATCTTGTGATGCATTTAAGTTCAGCCCTTAAAAGGTTCATGTGACATCAAGTATTTTCACTCATCAGATTTCAACCGCTAGAATAATATTCGATCTCATAAAAAATATTAGTAATTTAGTACAATCTATGAATTTGGTTTTGTATTCCTGCGTGAGTTTTCTGAATACCAGAGCCTGGAAATTTCTGCCACCATTTTCAGACAGTTCGATCAGTGCGAGGTTTAAGGCCGTGTTTGGCAGCGAGGTTCATTTTGATGGATGGTTTTTTATCTCTACTTTTTTTCATGGTTCACTTGTGTTGACCATGTTTTACTTTACCCTCCTGACTTGTAGAGATGACCACGTGACTAAATAGGGCTTTATTTCTCGATTTTTTTTTTATTTGGGTGATGTTGATTGGCTAAATATTCAACTGATCATCCAAATTTTCTTTGTCGACTTTAATTTTTTTGGGTTGGACGGAAAGATAGGCTTTTGGTGTTTAGTTTATGTAGTCAATGTTTTAGAAAAGCCTCTCTGAAATTGATGTGTTTTTGGAGGACTTTTTCTTTGTATCGTGAAAATAATGTGTACTTTTGTAACTTGTGCCTTAATTCCACTCTTTAGTTCAATTATTGAAGTATCCTATTCCTTGATCTATTATTTTCTCCATTTCACATTAATGTTGTTTCAATTCAACTACATCAAGTTTATTTTCATAAGTATAATTTAACAAACATCAATTCAATTGCAGTGTACAAATAAACTCAAGTTGGGATTCAACTACACTCGTATAATCTTTTTGATTGGAACTAATTGGAGGAATTAGAGATTTTCAAATTGTTGGAAGTCTACATATATATAGTTTTGACATGTGTTGAAAGCTGATGATAGTAAAATCATCCATCAAAAAAGAAAAAAAAAAACCACCCCCTACAAAAAAATAAAAATTGAAGCAATAATCCCCTACAATTAGGATTCAAGTTTGCAGAATCTAGAAAGGATGTTGTAGTGACTTACAAAGTAGTCTTCCAGATCAACAAAAATACTTTTAACTCAAATCAATATCAATTTTAGGATAGTTTAGAGTATCAGCAAGTCGAAACTCAATTTTTTCCAAAATAATATCCATTCGCCAAGTTATTCAGTATAAAAGTGACTGAGTAAATCCAGTATAAAAGTGGTAATATAAAAAAATCCAGAGAATAAACATGTAATTCCCATTCTCCAGTAATTTTTATTACGATTCTGATATCCAGTATATGATGTAGAAAGTGTCAATTAACATAGACCACTTATTAAATCTTGTTTTTGCAAAGGGGTTGTTCCATGCAGATCCATTTTTCTCTTGCATGTCCGTATTTTTACTATAATACCCCTAATATTGTTAAGACAAAAAATAGGCTTGAAATCATAGGGTTACATCAGGAGCATTATGGTAAAAATATGGATCTGCAAGGAAAAATATACCTGCATGGAGAAATTGTTTTTTGCAAAATGTACAAGATGCATGGTTCAAGCATGTAAACCAAACCCCACAACCGGACATGCATGACATTGTTCGGACGGTGCATGGTTGGATCCAAAGATCATATTCCATTTTAAAAACTAAAAAAATGTAGGAAGAAAAACTAAAAAAATATATTACTAAGCATATATACCCGAAAACATTGAAAAATATTTATTTGAATTATAAAAAAAATTATCTGAATTCATCTGAACTAAAAATTTTTAAATAACCTCTAGAGAACAGGACCTAATTTTCATTCAGAACAGTATTTAATTAAAATCCCAACAAAAAAAAGTGTTTTATGTTATATATTATAGGAAATGCACCTAACCAAAAAATGATTACCAAAATATGTTTTTAATATCATAATTATATCATATGTTTATTTTTCAATTAATTATTACAAAATTATATAACACAACCTTACTATATCATTAAAAATATAAATTCATGTAACAAAGATAACATAATTTCTTGAAAATAAGAGTAAACCTCACAAAATAAAACATAGCATTAATTATAATATACATCAACATACGAAATCACTCAACATACGAAATCAATCGGGCACGAAACCCAAAAACAAATCTTAAATCTCCCAATCGGAGGAGTGGCCGGAGATCGACGCCCCTCGTCGTCCGGTCACCCCTTCCACCCCTTCCCTTTCTTTCTGCACCCAGCCACCCCAATCCCTCCCTCACCTGAACCTTTTCTTTTTGTCCCCGCCAAGCAATGGCCAAACAGACGCCGGAAATCGACGCACGGGTATTGCTGGACTGATGTCCGCATCGACAGATGAACGCCGGCGGTGGAAAGACAGTCACGCGACAGTCGCCGCCGACCGGACAGCTCCTGACCGGAAAGACAGTGGATCCACAGTCGCCACCGGAGCCACATCTGTGTTATCACTTCCAGCGCCGAAGACGGACTTTTTTGGCCGGAAAAATTAGGGGATCTCGATCGGATCTTGGATTCGGATCTGCCCGGAAAGTTCCTGTTGGAGCAGCAGCACCGCTGCCACGCGCCGTCGGGTGGTGCGAACAAGCTGCCGTATCAACTCGCTTGCCGCCTCGCCAGTGATACACGCGCCACACAATACGGTCAACACGCAGTGGCTGGCGCGTGACTGCTACGCGCCGTAGTGAAGGCTCCGTCACGCAGCCGCCGGAATCCTCCCATCGTGAGATATTGGTTTTGTTTCTTTTATTTATTTTTGTCAGATGGAGTAGTGCTTCAATTGAGTCTTTTTGTGAAGCTATCTAGACTAGTTTATCGAGTATCCTTTGCCTAGTTGTTGTTTTCCTTGTAACTGGATTAGCTGGGCTATGGAAAATCCCCTCGGCTTCTAGTCTCTTTCCTAGTAACAGTATAGGAGAAATCCGAGTCAGAGTAGTTGACACAATTTACTTCTGGCGACTCTGTGAAATGAGCTAGACTAGTAGACTTGGCTGTCTAGTTTATTCTGGTCAGTGCAAGTTATCGGTGTTTTACCTGCTAGATGGTTTATATGCTCTAGGGCATTAGACTTTAGAATGTTAAGATGTACTCTATCGCACTTTTTAGTAGTAGGTACAGCGTGTATCAGCGCTCTAGATACAGTATATGTGCTGTAATCTTTCAAATTGCCTCCCTTAGAGGAGATCAGTTATTCAGGTTTGGGGAACCTAATAAATATCCATCCACCTACGGTGGTTTAACTTTAAAAAAAAAAAACAACATACGAAATCACTCAAAATCAGAAATCATCAACAAAAGGTTGCCTTGTGGTTGATTTCTGATTTCTGATTTAGAACAAAGGTTGCCTTGTGGTTGAGTCCGTCTCTTGAGTGACCGTCACTATATAGTGACCGGGCTTGTTTATAAACTAAAGACACGGAGGTCCTTAACTGCAATTTCATATAAATTGCGAAAATCACGCGCCAACGCGTGTAAGAAATTTAGAAACAAATTGAGAAATGCGGCTTCTGTACTCCATTTTTGTCTTCTTTCTACCTCCACCTGTGCTCCCTTTTCTTTCTCATTTCCAAAACGCCCAGGCATCTTCTTCTTTAAAACCTTGACAAAAAATAAAAATAAAAAGTGGACAATTAACCCTAAAACATTAACAAAGTAATTCGAAGTATTATATAGCCTAAACACAACTTTTACATTAAAATATCAACATTTCATGATCAAACATAAACCTTTTCGGATTAGACCAAACACACTTTTTACATTCAACTATCAACCTTTCATGACTAAACATAACCTTTTTAGGATCAGACCAAACACACCTTTTACATTTAAATATCAACCTTTCATGACTAAACATAAACCTTTTAGGATTAGACCAAGCACACCTTTTACATTCAAATATCAACCTTTCATCACTATACACAGCCCTTTTTGGAACAGACCAAACACACCTTTTACGTTTAAATATCAACCTTTCATGACTAACCATAAACCTTTTAGGATCAGACCAAACACACATTTTACATTAAAATATCAACCTTTCATGACTAAACATAAACCTTTTAGATCAGACCAAACACAACTTTTACATTTAAATATCAATCTTTCATGACTAAACATAAACCTTTTAGGATCAGACCAAACACACCTTTTACATTTAAATATCAACCTTTCATGACTAAACATAAACCTTTTAGGATCAGACCAAACACACCTTTTACATTTAAATATCAATCTTTCATGACTAAACATAAACCTTTTAGGATCAGACCAAACATACCTTTTACATTTAAATATCAACATTTCATGATTAAACATAAACCTTTTTGGAACAGACCAAACACACCTTTTACATTCAAATATCAACCTTTCATCACTATACACAGCCCCTTTTTGGAACAGACCAAACACACCTTTTACATTAGAATGTCAACATTTTATGACTAAACATACACCTTTTAGGATTAGACCAAACACACCTTTTACATTTAAAAATCAACCTTTCATGACTAAACATAAACCTTTTAGGATCAGACCAAACACACCTTTTACATTTAAATATCAATCTTTCATGACTAAACATAAACCTTTTAAGATCAGACAAAACACTCCTTTTACATTTAAATATCAACCTTTCATGACTAAACATAAACCTTTTAGAAACAGACGAAAAACAATAACAAATCACAGAGAATCAATTCAAATAGACAAAACAACAATAAAGTGCGGAAACTACAGGTTTCACCATTAAACATCCACTTTCCAGAGTAAAACCCTAATGTTGTTCAATTCAACTAAACAAAAGCAGCGGTGGTCTAAAATACCTCTTTGTGCCACATAAAAGGCTCGCAGACAACAAAAGCATGAATAAACACCAAAAACAGTTAAACCTTACCTTGGGATCCATTGAAGCTTCATCAGAATCAGTTGACCGTGGGTTTTTCCGATTGCTCACCATAACTTCTTCAAAACCTAGGTGAAATTGCAGAGAACCTAATGAATACTGAAACACGAAACTAAAATAAAAAATCAAACGAATTAAAATTTTATTGAACTAATTCAAGCAATCGATCAAACAGACACATAAAACCGACTAACATTGCCGATTTGAAGCTGCGAACGAACTAAAAAACTCGCCGGAATAACAACAAAAACCCCGATTGAACCAGAAAAAAAACTCTAACTTTGCATTGAAACAGAGCTCAACCACAAATACACTAACTTTGCATTGTTTGTAAAGGTAAGCTGTTTATACTAAAACATCCAGGTTTTACAAGAAAACATACAAGCAAATAAAAGGTACACTATTAATGTTAAAACATCTACAAAATAACTTGAAACAAATACAGCTCAGCCACACATAAACTAGGAAACTAACTTAGCACTTTTCTAAAAGGTAGGCAGTTTATGATAAAACAATTAGGTTTAACAGAACAACACACACATTGAGAGCACACAACGCATAACTAATTTTAAAAAAAGAGAGATTAAATAACAAGAGCATAGCTAATTTAGGGAAACAGGTGCATAGATTGCTAGCCAGGAGCAGGACTATTACCAGTAGCAGAGACAACCGACCTCCTCCTCCGCAGAGGCTCTGCAGCAGCCAACGACAGATGCCACAGCGGCGTACTGGCAGGAGAGGCAGGCGCAGTTCCTGGAAAGTATGGGAGATCGGCGGAATCGTCAATCGCTGTAATCAACCGTCCAATCGCCACCAATCGCCGGAATCCCCAAATCTCTGGAATCAACCGTCAAATAACCAATCGCCGCTGCGATCAAAACCTCCGGGACTGAACTTCCGACCGATTGAACACAAGATAATCGACGGTTGAAAACCGAAAACGCCAACTGCTTCGCCTTGAAAACGGGGGTTTGCAAAAATGAACCGGAAAAAGTGAGACCTTCGGAATCGATGGATTTATACAACTTAGCAAACCAAACGCGCGTGAGCTAAACTTTAGACATTTGCAAAAAAGGGGCCGCACTTTTTTATTTGTAATTGAGACCCTGGTCACTATATAGTGACGGTCACTTCCAAGACTTATTCCTTGTGGTTTGCTCTAATTATTATAGCTTATAAAATTAATAATTATAATAACATTACATCATATTCACTCCTATAAAATGATTAAATATAAAATTTTGATACGAGCCTATTGGAAAAACGATGTCTAATTATTTATGCTCAAGTCTCTGTGATCCTGACGAAGCAAGTTATGACTATAATCCATAGTTAATGGATATACCGATAAAAAAATGCTTATCGTCACAATTAGTCACAATTAATCGCAATTAATGCTGCTAAAATGAGCATGTGGGCGAGGGTTACCTTATCGTCGTGGTACATGTGATTTTTGGTCTTCGACTTTGATCAAAATATATATTAATCATAAAAAAATATAAATATACATGGATTATAAGTAGGAGAAATATTATTTCGCTCTCATGTATGATTATTGATTAATTAAATAAGTTGAAGTACATTAATAGATCTTACCAAATTTAGATCGTGATCATTTCCTCCGGCTCTCCGTCAGTGTGAAAAATGCTATTGGCCACAAATGGGAGATCGGTCGCTTTCTTGATTAACCTTAAAATATAATTAATAATTATGGAAGATGTGATTAGGTCAGTGATAGTATTTATAATCATGTTTAAACTACAGTATTAATTATGGCTTATCTAATGTTGATTAACAGGTTTTCATTGTTTTAATTCACCGGTTTTGCGGGTTTTGCATTCACATGTGATTTCAAGAGACCCACGTTTATCCCGGTTATCCAGTTATCTAATTTTCTTTATTTCAGTTAAGTTACATATATATTTTCATTCACTTAAATTTTTAGAATAGTTTTGTGCTTTGCTTTATTATGATTGATTATATTTATATATACATAAATCACTTTATAAGTTTAAAATATTTATGGTTTTGTCTTATGTATTTATTTTCGTTCTGTCTGTAAAATGATTTTAGCAAATAAGTTTAAACTTAAAGAATGAGTTTAGACAAAATAAGTTTAAATTTAATTTGTGAAAGACCATTCTTGAAAATGAGAAGATCTGACTTGAAAATGAGAAGATCAACAATATCACACTGAATAATATGTTTAATAGGTAAAAGATCAAGGTTGAAAGTGAGAATGATTTTTCAAAACATTGGTACAAAATTTCTTTTAAAAAAAAAAGGTACAAAATTGTAGGAAATTCTTGTAATAATTCTTAAATGATTGATCATGCCAGATTATTTTCTAATTGAAGAGACATCCCCAGTTGCTGTCTTCAATAACTTAAGGTAATAAGAAATAATTATAACTGGTCATCATTCAAGTTTATCATCTAATTAAATTCAAGTATTAATAGTAGGCAGTGAACTAACAAAAACGGGGGGAATATTTGCATGACTTCTAGTTCTCTCACAAAGCGACAAAAATTATCTGTCAAATCTCATACAATACTAGATCTCTTCTGATTTGATTCCATTAGGATAATAATTAAAGGCCACTTTGCTTCTAATTGTAAATTAAATACCCCACTTTGCTTTCAATTAAACTCGCTAAATAATGTCATGGGTTTGCTTTGTCCATGGTTGAAACTTGAAAGCAGCTGAAATAATTTGAAGGATATAAATAAATTGGCAACTAGCATTTGATAAATGTATTAATAACAACACGTCATGATATAAAATAATTGTATTAGAACTTTGTTATAGATTATTAGTTGGATTATTAGAGCATACTTAAATTAAAGATTTAAGACTGTATGCGTGATAACATGACAGTGAGACGCTAGTATATTATAGATTTTTAAAAGTAAAGTGGACTGTGACATTCGTGCGCATGTGACCAATAGTAACCTAGTGGATGATGAAATTAACTAGAGGTGGGAAATGCTCAATGGAGATTATAATAAGTGTAATCAAATATTTAGCCTAGGTATCTATCAAATATAATCAAACTAAATGTTAATCAGACTAATTGTAATATTACGAGTATGAGATTTAACAAAAAATTCTCTCAACAAAGTTGTACCAACGAAAGTCATAAGCCGCTTAACCAGAGATCTGCATCCACATAAACACCCTGTTAATCAGGGATTTTCAACACCACGAACACGTTATCAAGAGTAGGATTTAATTGGGAAAAGATGTTTAGAAATGTGTCTAATAGAAATTATCGGTTGATTTAGAATTTTTTTGGTCCTTAGTACATTTTGTAAAAAATGCGTATGTAACCATCAGTTTTTGGTAATGTACATATATAATCTACAATTATGAAAAAAGTGTGATCAAAATCTTCAAGTTGGCAAATATATGAAACATTATATAATACTTCACAGACCGATGTAATTCCTGCAACAAATTTATAAGGTATTTTATTTGAAATTCGCAAACTACTTTGTTCCCTTTCAAAAATGTTAGCTAAATAAAAACACACTGAAACAAAACAAAAAAATCCGTCAAAAGATTGGGTTGATAATTAAGAAAGTTTCTCAACCTCTAATGATCACTCAAAAAACTGTTATATTACTATAAACATAAAACTTTAAATTAAAGGGCAGAACATGACGATAGTCGATAAGCCAACAATGGATAGATTGTATAATGGGTTATTGCTCAATTTGGCAAAGTTGGTTTATTGATTAGTTGAGAGAATATAATCAAGTCATTATTAGCTTCATTAGTATATCCTGATTACGTGGTTTGGTGATGGTGATGCATGTGCACTACGGAGATCAAGTTCTCACGTTCTTCTGTTTTTTTGTGGGTTGGAAATGTTACGCATTTTTGTTTCCGCAAAAGAGAGTACCTTGTGAGATAGTTTTATGATGAGTCGTTTTGATGTTTATTTAGCATTATTATTGGATTACTTGTTTAATTCGATGTTTTGTCTTACTCTAATTGTATATGTTATGTTTTTATGGTTATTATTTTCGATTTGATTGTACGCATCTTGTTCAGTTCGTCATCTGTGCTTTTCAAGGTGTCTACAACTTGAAAATATGGATTGCGCTCTGAATCAAATTGGTATTGCATCTATAGAAGATATCTGTTTGGCGTAGTGATATTGGTGCATAATACACTCATATTGTCCAGACGACCATAGTTTTTGCGCCAGCAAGTTAATATCATAGAGGCCAATTTGTTGTTATGTAATGGTTCAAACACAACATAGTTAACATGTAATTTGGTTGTCCTCATAATATGTTAGTTTGATTGAATGTTAATTTTAATGTTAATTGCCAATGGACGTGTTTCCCAGCTATGTAAAAGAATATTTAATTCAAAAAAATATTTGAGAAACTCTTACGAGACAGCCAGATATTGAGATATTGCCTCATGGATAAGTATAAGTGATTATACGACAAAACATAAAATTTAAAATTTCGGCCTCAATATAAAAAATTTAAATGTAAAAATACTTTATACTTAATTTCTCTCATTTCCTCGATTATTCTCCCGTGTTTTTTCCACCTTAATGTCACATCATCGCAACCCAGACTCAATGTTGACAACTCATCCTCAACATCTGCAACCCAACTTCAATGCTGACTCTCAAACCTCAACACCGACGACCCAAATTAACCTCAACACTAGAGACCTAAACCCTCATCAATGGCATCCACATCATCACTAAAAAGGTACAACCTCACAATCCATGACACATCTCATCACCGACGACCACATCATCAGTAATGGTCTAACCTTATCGTTGTTTTGCTGTCAGATCACCGTCGCTTAGACCACACCATATCGGTCTGAATCACACTAGAGTTGATTTGCTCCGCCTAAGATCACACCAGATCTACGCATGACACCAAAATCGCTTTATTCAGTCCACCGTCTGAATACTAACCAGACCGGTATTAAACAACAAACCAATATAACTTAATTGATTGATGGTGTAGTGGACCCTATTTAGTGGTAATCCACCATCTCTATATTTGAGAGGTCCAGTGTTTGAAACACTAACATGACAACATATTTGATCAGTTTATTGTCAGGGCATACCTAACGTGGAGGGGGCCAGTGGGGGTTATTCAAGGGACATGTCGGTGGTGGTAGTGGTGGTTTCTCATGCTGCATGTGGTGCCTCGTGATGGTGAGATCGGAGATGACTCATGGTAGTGGGATCGGAAATTCTGGCTCGGTGTTCGTTGGTGCAAGCAGCTAAATCAATGAAAATGACGTCCTATACCTACTTGAATTGAGCGTAAGATTTCATTTGCTTACGTGGAATCTAATGGTAGTGATTTCTAACTTAGTTCAAGATTATGGTGTGTTTAATCTTTTCCAAATTAAAAAAAAAAACTAAATTGATCGATTAATTTGTTTCATTTAAAAGTTTACAAATTCTCATTTGAAACTTGTCTCTACAGAGACCAAGTATTATAAGGAACCGTTATCGGTTGAAATTGCCATTGGCGAACTTCTACCCCGCCGCTGCAGTTAGATTTTAGGATGTTAGTTTCGCTAGAGCTCAACCGGTTCACATGCACTGACTCGAGACTGAGTTTTGGTATAAATTTGTACAGAATAACGGTAATGTACCAATGATAAGGAATGATCAAGGAAATTAACTAGAAGATCAAGAAAATTGAATGAAAGATCAATCAAACTGACTAAAAGATCAAGGAAAAACGGTAAATGCTCCATCTCTTGTCCCTTGGTCTCCACAACGACAGGTCTCACCCAAAACTCTCTCTTAAAAGTTTGAGTAATAAATTAACACTAACAAAATCGATTAATCCGTCTAACCGAGTGATTCAACCCACTAATTATGTGTTTCGGACCCTCGAAAGAACAGGCTTATATCAACGTGGGCTTGAATCCACAGAAATGCAGTTTCTTTCCCAACTCATACCTCATAAATCATAATTAAGGGCGTCACCATAATTAAAAATTTGAAAAAAGTTCCCTCGTACCCCTGAGTTCTTGCGTATGTATTAATATGCCCCTTAGTTCTTAAAAAGTGCTGATATACCCCTGGTTTGTAAATTTCACTGAATTTTGGTCGATCAAACATATTGATTGGTAAAGAGAAAAGCTTACAATGCAGCATTGAAGCGGTGACAAGAGAATTGAAAACAAAATACCCAAAATTTTGAAATTTTAAAACACAGTTAACACACGCGACACACGTCAATTGGGACAAAAAAGACCACTAAATTCACCATTGAGTGATTTTGTGTATTCCAATCGATTTTGGCAAGAAAGAAAATACTCTAGAATTATATCAAAAAAAGTCTCCGTCGGTCCAGGGGCATATCAGCACTTTACAAGAACTCAGGGACATATTAATACATACCCCAAGAACTCAGGGGTACATAAGGGTTTTGCTCTAAAAATTTTCTACTATAACTAACTTTTCGAATATAAAAGGGGGAAAACTCCCTCGCTCGCGCCACCACGTCATTGTTCCAATAAAATACAAACTACCGCATCATTCTCTCAAATCCCATTGGCTAATACAATCCACGTCATCATCTTCCACACAGCTCCAGAATATTGTAACAATATTATTGCTGCTCAATCCATTTTCTCCCCCCTTCCATCAATTTCCATCATCCACAACCTCATAAAAACCCCAATATTTTTGTTCTCATAATTTCCACACCTAATTATCTGAGAATTTTCTGTACAGAAGCATTACAAATTGGCTAGATTTTCTGGAAATTTCTTCGAGATACACGATGGCTATGGGATTGGAGCTGCGATCAAAATTCTATCTGGGGATATTTTTGGCTTTGATTGTGACCTCATTTCCATCGCCCGCGGCTTCAATCTCCAATTCCAAGGCCCTATCTGTAAGTATTACTTCAGTTTTTTCTTGGATGTAATTCTTGAGATGAAATTAGGTATGAATGATGAGGAATTTGCTTCTTTTCTTGTCTGTTTTGCAATTGATCAGGATTTGAGGGATGCGATTGTGAAGGGAATGGGGTTCCAAGCGGACGATTTCAAAATCACGGGGTTTGATTTGAGGGACGCGTTGGTGGGAAGATCGGTTGCGTATGAATTTGACGTTGAGATTGATGACAAGATTAGGCCGTTTAAGCTTCTGGAGGATGTGAATAAGTGGGAATACGTTGATTTGCCCATTTTCCGGCCCGACCCGTTATCAGGGAACGGGTTGGTGGAGAAAGCAAAGATGGATTATGAGCTGCCGGTGTTGGCTCCGTTTCAGCTAGCTGGGCCGATGGAGCTCTGGATTCAGGATGCCAAGGACATGAGGATTTCTCTACCTGTAAGTTGGAGCTTTTTTTTCTTGAAAGAAAATGTGAATATTTAACAGCATAACTGATCATATATATTATATATTGTTCATAGATGATGTTTATTAATCCGAATTTATTATGTATTGGATTATTTCAATGAATGAGTGATGTTCAAGAAGAGTTGGCAACTGAGTAAGGATTAGAATTCTTTTGTTGTATCGGTTTGATTAGGTTTGCTATTTGATTTGTTAGTTCATACTGTTAAAGCAATTAACCAAGCAACCAATCGGATCCGTATCGTTTCTCTGTCTAAGATATTAGCTAGGAAGATTAGATGGTTTGGATATGCAAGTGATGGTTAGTACACTCAAAAGTTTATTCATTGAAATACTACATGCATCAACTGAACATTTGGCCTTTTCTTTGTTCTGTGCCTCCATTTTTGGGCCTATGTTTCTGTTGTTTATGTTCTAACGTTTTTCCTTTTCTTTATGTAGCATGATGTAGATGCTGGTGTTTTGAAGAAAGTCATCTTAGCCGATGGTGCTGTGGTCACTGTTAAGGGTGCTAGGTCCGTAAGCCTGCGCCACCCAGTCGAGCTGCCTCTTCCCTTCAACCGAACAAACAACGGCTTTGCCTCAGGTCTCCTAACTCTGGCTGAACGCCTTCGCCACATGTATCGCGCATCCCCAGAAACTCCCCCATTATCCCTTCGCATTGTGGGGCCCACTTCACTCACATCCCCCTCTTCCTCAGCTACTTCCTCCAATAACCGGCTTAAGCTGAAGCGGCTTGCACCAGGCTTAGTGGAGCTATCTTCAGCATCAAAGCTGAAACCTGCACCAGTAGATGCAGTCTCAGCCATTGATTTGGCCGGAGAGTCAACTGCGCTTCTCTCTCCAAATCAGTTCACCACTTTATGGCCGGTTACTTCCCTTAACGGATCAAATGCTAACCTGCTTGGTTTGGAGACTCTGCTCTCTTCGGTTTTGGGTGCTAAAGCCAGCAAGAAGGGCTCTTTTAAGCTGCTGAAGGCTGATATATCGGCTCAGACATTTGTCAAGATAGGGTTCGGGGTAGAAAGGAAGTTGAAGGAGGGAGATGATGTGGTTTCTTGGGAGGGTTTTCCGACGTGGAGGACTAAGCCCGAGTTTCTGAGGATGCACTTTGAAGTGCTTGCTAAGGTCGAGGGAGATAAGGTTGTTCCCGAGAAGATCTTACAGGTTAATCCAGTTATGGTGGAGGATGCTGTTGCTGCAAATGTGCTCAATGGCAATGTAACAATGTCGTCGAATCCTGTTGTGTACCCGCCGCAGGATCCATTCTCATTGTGAAACTTTTAGAGAATATATGCAGTGAGGATATCACATACTACTTATTTCTTGTGTAGAATGGTAATACCCAAACCCTTGTGCAAAAGCTTACAAAAAGAGGGGGTTTGATAGTTCGAACGTTGTAAATATAGTAATGAGTCACCATCACAATATATGTAAACGTTATTTCTGTTGCTTACAATCAACACATATATGTACTAACATAGAAGGTTCATTTCTTTATGAATGAAACTCCCTTCTGGATGCTCTCTACTAACTCTTGCTTTGCCTTCTCCAGTCCAACCCTGTAACAATTTATGAAGATCAATATTGATGAACATACTGTGAAAAGTAGTAATTAAGATTACAGGCAATTATTTTTATCAAGGGAAATCTCCATGTTTATACCTCTCATACTCATTCAGGGGTCCAAGTTGATAGACTTCTTCTGCTCCTGTGCGACCAAGCCTGACTTTGGATGCAAAGAATGGGAGTTCTGTGACCTGTGGACACCATTTTTTGCATTTGTCAAGCACATATGCAACTGAGAGATTTGTCAAGACACAGAAGATAAGGATACATTTTCAAAAAGAAGAAGATAAGGATATAAACCTGGGAATCTACAAAAGAGCATTCGATTACACCAGCATCACCCTTAAGGCCACGCAGGCATGCGTCTGCGAATTTCACTGCTGCATATGCCTGTAAGAAAGTCATCTTCTCTGTAAGTTCTACTCAAGCAGCCGAATGTTTTGATTGAACATTGATCCCGTACTAGGTTTCATAACTCACCATTGACAGTGTTGCAGAGCCGGCCCCTGCCTTTGCCTGGACGACTTCTGTTCCGCCATCCTGAATGCGCTTTGTCAGGTACTCAACTTCCTCAGGTGTAAATGAGCATGGAGGCTTAACCTGCATAGTGCAGAGTTCAATGTAACATGAATCTCACCATCCTTGAACCTAGCTGATGAATTAAACTCTAGTTTGAAGTGCATAGAACAAATAATATCTAACCTGGGAGAGAAGAGGCAAGATAGTCACTCCAGCATGACCTCCAACTACAGGAACATCAACTTCCCTTGGATCAAGTCCTAAAACTTCAGCCTGTACAGCAGAAACAACAAAGTCCTTATATTATACCAGCTATCTTGCCATCACTCGAACACACAATGTATCTAAATACAACCATGCATATATTTATAGTCTTCTTAAACATGCTTCACAGGCACTAGCTCATACATATCCAAACCATGTGTGTTTCTTTCATTATCATCACCAAACATAATTATGAATCAAACATATTATCATCAAACACTTGATAGCGGTACAGATTGACATATGATATGGACACATACCACAAAAGTCTTGGCCCTGACCACATCAAGCATGGTGACTCCTAAAAGCTTCTTAGGATCATAAGTTCCAGCCTTCTTGAAAACCTCAGCAGCAATGGGAACAGTAGAGTTCACCGGATTGCTGATCAAGTTCACAATCGCATTAGGACAGGCCTTCACAATTCCTTCACACAGAGTCTTCACAATTCCGGCATTGATTTTAAACAGATCATCTCTAGTCATCCCCGGCTTCCTGGGAACACCAGCAGGAATGATCACGAGGTCCATTCCGGTCAGCGCCGCCTCGAGCTGTGGCGCTCCGAGAAAGCCTCTAACCTAAACCCCCAAATTCATCATTCAATTAGAAATTCAAACATCAAATGCTAAAAATGAATTCGCAAATGAATTTAATATTCGTACCACAGCGCCGGTGTCCATGTGGCTGATGTCGGCGGTGACTCCGGGAGCGTTTACGACGTCGTATAGGTGAAGAACGGAGACTAACGGGTTCATCTTCATCAACATGGCGAGAGGCTGCCCGATGCCCCCGGCAGCTCCGAGGATCGCGACTTTGAATCCCGGTGAACCTCCCTTCGCTCTGCAGTTCGTTTTCTCCAGCATCGGATTCTCCGCCATCTGCAAAACAGCATCAAACACGTTCTCATCAATCATCATCGAAATTCATGAACAACGATAGAAAATCTCGATTCTCGATTCCATTTCCACACGCCTGAACCCATGCAAACAAACAGACAAACGTTGAATCGGATAAAATCAGCCGTACCTGAGAATTGGACGGGTGAAGATGAGCTGAAAGTCGAGCTATACGCTGCATAGCTTCCATGTTTGAGTGTGTGACTGTGTGTTTCGCTGAGTGTTGAGCCAGTTTTTTTAAATGCTGTTGTGGATAAATAAAGTAGAGTAACGGAATTATGAATTTTAGGAATTTCCGTTTTAATTTTTAATTTTTGTGGAATGGAATTCTGGAAAGCTTTATCTTACGCTATCTGTTATCTGTGGTTTGCAAGAGTTTTCTGCTATTTTGGATATTTGTTCGTTTCTGGAAAGATTGGGCTGAAACAGGCCCAATATAAAACTGATTGCTGGAGTACTAAGGCCTGTTTACCAGAGCTTATCTGTAGATCAGTTCAGTTCAGTTCAATTCAGTTCAGTTCAGTTCAGTTCAGTGAAAATGTAATTTGATGAAATTCAGGTTAATTCAGTCATGCTGATTCCATTTTTCAATACATCAATTTTCACTTCAGTTCAGTTCAGTTCAATTCAGTTCAGTTCAGTTCAGTTCAGTACATCAAGAAATAAGCTCTAGTAAACAGGGCCTAAATCGCTTTTAGTAGCAGACCAAATTATTATTAAATTTGCGCCATGCATCCGCTTTTGCTAAACAAATTTCAAATCAAGCAATATTAAATTATTATTCATGCAACAACGTAAATTAGTAGATTTGTTTAAGTGAGATTTGAACCAAACGCTCGGTCAGGCTACTGCTTGACCAACACAGGTCTTGGATTCGAAACCCCTCCTCTATTTACGAAAAAAAAAAAAACCCCTCCTCTAATAGAATTTTAATCTATTTTCATTTGTTCGTAAAAAAAAACGTGTTTAAACTGAGTGTTAGAGTTTGGAGAAGGTTTTGGGTGAGACCGTACTACCATAAGCTTATGGTAGGACGAATGATAGTTCATGTGTTTAATGGATTTGTTCATGTGTTTCACATCTTTGTTAATTCATTTACATATTATTACAAATTATAACAAACAAAATTGTGAAACACAAGAACAAATCTGTCAAACACATGAACCCAGCTTATGACAAACAAAACTGCGAAACACATGAACATATCTATTAAACACATGAACTATCATTCGTCCTACCATAAGATTATGGTAGGGCGGTCTCACCCAAGACTTTGTATAGAGTTTTATAGTCGCTATAATGTTTTAAACAGTTGTTTTATACTATTTGTGTGTAAGATTATAGTTTAGAAGTGAAATGAAATGTGTTTACACAAAAAAAGAGTGAGATTTATGATTTAGAAAATGAGATTTATTCCATCACACTCATCCTAGTTGAATTGTTCTACTGTCTCGACAAAAATGGCATTAGGTGGAATATAAAGATGGATCATGGGTGGAAGATTCCCGGAATGTTTACTCCATTAGAATACCCAACAACAAAATCCATATAAATCTGATATGGATTTTATTATTCCACTACGAGTGCTTCATTTGTCCAAGTATTAATCTTATTACAAAGTCTTGGGTGAGACCGTCCTACCATAAGTTTATGGTAAGACGAATGATAGTTCATGTGTTTAATAGATTTGTTCATTTGTTTCACAGTTTTGTTTGTTATAAGCTGGGTTCATGTATTTGACAGATTTGTTCTTGTGTTTCACAATTTTGTAAATGAATTAACAAAGTTATGAAACACATGAACAAAGTTATTAAACACATGAACTATCATTCGTCCTACCATAAGCTTATGGTAGGACGGTCTCACCCAAGACATTCTCTAATCTTATAATGTTTATTTTGCTCTATAATACTCTTTCACCATGTTAGAACTATATACATACTAACTCTGTTGACTAATTTTGTTAAAAATATTGACTTTTCTTAAGAACAACCCACTTTTCTTTAGTTTAGTCGTTCTTATTCTTTCGTTTTGAATATTCTAATTTTTTTTTAATTTTTTTTTTTGCATGAATATTTTCAACTTTTCTTGTTATCATAAGTGGTAATTTCATGACTAAAAAGAAGAAAAGATAGAGGAAGTGTCCCAAAAGTTCAGCTAAAAGGTGCACTCAAACCTTCATGAATGTAGTGGGATTGGTAAACACTCAAAAGCCAAGAATTAATCGCTAATCTTATTTGCCACGTATGGAAAGTTTGTCATTATTCGTTAATAATGATCTCCTTTTAGTATTTTATTCCATCTACGACTTTATTTAGACGAGTCCGTCAAACAAAAGCAAAAGAAACAAGAGTTTAATAAGAGAAAATGGCATAGTCATACTATAATAAGATGAGATAATGTTGTAAACATCTAAACATACTTATGTAGCAATCTTCCTCATAAGGCAATCTCTAGTGTGTTGGATGGTCAAAGTGTCAAACTTTCTTGTATTTTTAAAAAAGTTCAAAGAAGGATTTAAATTTCTTTCAAAAAAAAAAGAGAGAAGGATTTAACTTAATTATGGTTATTCTAATGGAGTGATCCTTTTTCAAATTCAATATATGCAATCCAATTTTTTTTTCGGGTTGTGACAAATAGTTCACTCAATTTCCCATTTCAACCTCGTCGCCATTATTAGATTTTAGAATGATGATGTCGCTAGAACTCAACCGGTTTACATAGACTGACTTGAGACTGAGATTTGATATGAATTTGTACAAAATAATGTACCAAAGATTATGAATGATCAAAAAAATTATTAAAAAATCAAGGCAAAACAAGAATAATCAAGGGAACTGACTAAAAGATAATCAAACTAACTAAAATATCAAGGAAAAACAGTAAATGTTCAATCATTAGTCTCTTGGTCTCTAAAAGTACATGTTTCACTATGATTATGTAAAAAAAATTGGACCTATCACCTTGAAATGAAGGCAAAAAGGTCAGAGTGAAGAATCTGGAAATAACAAGGCAGGTTCACACTCATTACTAGTCAAATAAGTAGGCTATGGCGGCCAAAGCATTAACAACCTAGCCGTGCAATGTTTCCAGATTTGGTTACCCGACGGCCCGCCATCTTTAACCTCCACCCCTTCATGTTTCTCTGGTTAGACCGGGTTAATCAATTTGGTTAACTCAGATTGCTACGTTTGCTGCCTCCACGAAACCGCCAAGCCGCCCATTTTGTCTAGGCCATTTTGAGTCAACCGCGCTCGGTTTCTACTCGATGACCGACGGCTTCTGGATTTTGTCCCTTCCTTATTTTCTCCTACTGGACTACTACCTCCCATCTAAATCATCTATAGATGATGAGATGATCAATCATTGTTTAAGTTGATTTTCCATCTTCTTGAGGTTATTTTTTTCTTACTTCCCAAATTCTACTCATTTCCTTCCATCTTACTAGTTACTACCATCTCATCGACAGATTAACAGTCATGCTGATTCTCATTTCAATTCAATCCAGTTCCGTTTAATTCATCAAAAAAATAAGGTCAGGCAAACAGGGGTTACTAGGTAAATTATGATTGAGCTTGGGGGTAGGGAAAGAGATAGCTCTTTCATTTGAAATTTGACAAGAAGCCTATAGTCATAGGTGATTTAATAATGAAATGAAATGAAAACTCAATAACTTTGAAGTAAGGAAAATATTGAAACCTGAAAGCAACAAAAGAAGGGAAGGCACAACAAATTTTAGACAAAAGCAAAATTTATGAAATAAATTACTAAATTTAGACACAAGCAAAATAAAACAAAACATGATGTAACAATGAGATATTCAAAATTGGCAGTGATGAAATTAGGGAAACTTGAAAGCAACAAGCTAAATAAAGAAAAATAAGGCGAAAAGCCATAACAACTTATCAATTCAGATTTTTTTTCTCTTTAATGCTTATGCAATCATTGACTAGATTTGTGTAGTAAATATGATTCAGTGCACAGAATTTCCAGTCGGCAAAATCATCTTCGTACGAATCCGAAACGTAACAATTACCGTGTGACTGTGTGTGAAACAGTGGAGAAGAATACCCATTAAACACGCTTTCCAGTTTCTTTCCCAACCTCGTGCTGAATGTAGCAACCGCGTCTTTTCTTCTCCCCACCACCAACATGGCCGGAATCCCCACCTCCCGGTGCCGGAATATCCCATTTCTCCTCTTCACCCTCTCCCTCATCCTCCCATTCTGCCGGAGCGGCGAACTGCAGCTTCTTCTGCAGCTCAAATCCACCTTCAACGACTCATCCCCTGTTTTCGACACCTGGACAGAGCAGATTTCTCCATGCAATTTCACCGGAATTCTCTGTGATTCCGGCCAAAAAGTTCAAGAAATCAACCTCTCATCACAGAACTTAACCGGCCAAGTTCCGTTCGACGTCGTATGCTCCCTGGAATCCCTCCAGAAGCTCTCCCTCGCCTCCAACTACTTATCCGGAGGCATCTCCGATCATCTCTCCAACTGCACCGGGCTCCGGGACCTGGACTTGAGCGGGAACTATTTCTCAGGCGAGGTCCCTGATTTGTCCCATCTCAGCAAACTGGAGTCCCTGAAGCTGAATTCCAGCGGCTTCTCGGGGAATTTCCCCTGGAATTCGCTGCACAATTCGTCGAATCTCGGGTTTTTAAGCATCGGAGACAACCTGTTTCACAGAGCTCCTTTTCCGGCGGTGCTGCTAAAGCTGGAGAAACTGTACTGGATTTATTTAACCAATGGCAGCATCGAAGGGGAAATTCCTGAAGGAATTGGAAATCTTACACTTCTTGAGAATCTTGAGCTTTCTTATAACCATCTTTCTGGGAAAATCCCAAATGGGATAACAAAGCTGAGTAAGCTGAAGCAGCTTGAGCTCTATACTAACGAGCTCACCGGAGAGATTCCGGTTGGGTTCGAGAATCTGACCAGTCTAACGAATTTTGACGCTTCCACGAATTTTCTCGAAGGCGATCTCTCCGAGCTTAGGTTGTTGAAGAACCTGGAATCTCTGCAGCTTTTCGAGAATCAGTTTTCAGGACAGATTCCTCAGGAATTCGGGGAGATGAGGTTTCTCACCGAGTTTTCGCTCTACACGAACAGGTTGACAGGCTCTCTTCCTCGGACGCTTGGATCATGGTCGGAATTTCTGTTCATTGATGTTTCAGACAACTTTCTGAGCGGCGAGATTCCGCCTGATATGTGCGCGAAAGGGGAGCTGACGGAACTCCTGATTCTCCAAAACAGCTTCACCGGCGGGATTCCTGAGTCGTACGGGAACTGTTCGAGCCTGACGAGGATACGCGTCAGCAATAATTCGCTATCCGGTGAGATTCCGATGGGAATATGGAGCCTGCCTTATCTCACAATGATTGACTTGAACCTTAATCAGTTCGAAGGCTCTGTCGGATCAGGAATTGGAGATGCTAAGTCCTTAGCACAGCTGTTCTTGCAAAACAATCGGTTTTCGGGCAAATTGCCGGAAAGGATTTCAGAAGCTGATTCTTTGGTGGCAATCAATGTCAGCTCGAATCGGTTTTCCGGGCGAATTCCAGGGACAATAGGCAGGTTGAGGAAGCTGAGCACACTTCATTTGGAGTTCAACTCATTTTCAGGTCCTATACCAGATTCATTAGGCTCCTGCGTTTCTCTCAACGACATAGATCTTGCCGGAAATTCCATTTCCGGGCTGATTCCGGCAAGCCTCGGCACTCTCCCGAGCTTGAACTTCTTGAACCTATCAAACAACAAGCTTTCCGGTGGAATTCCAGGGAGTTTTTCGTCTCTCCGGCTAAACCTCCTGGATTTGTCGAACAATGACCTATCAGGCCACATTCCCAATCCTCTGTCCATCGATGCTTTCCGGAACAGCTTTGTCGGAAATCCAGGCCTGTGTGGAACATCCAAGCCATGCCCATCGGAATCCAGGACCAATCGAAGTGTGAAAACGGTGATGTACTGCTTCATAGCTCTCTGCTGTGTCCTGATTATGGCAATGACCAGTTGCCTGTGTTTAAAGTTCAGACACAACAGCAACAAATGCGGTCAGGACAATCCCTTCAAGAAATCAGATTCATGGGATATGAAGCTGTTCCATGTCCTAAACTTCAGTGAAGAGCAGATTCTCAAGGCACTCAAGCAAGAAAACCTAGTCGGAAAAGGCGGTTCAGGAAACGTCTACAGAGTCGTCCTGCAGAACGGAAAGCATCATCTAGCTGTAAAACACATATGGAATCACAATACAGGCAGCTCAGAAGAGAGAAGAAAGAGCAGTACAAGTTCAGCCATTCTGCCGAAAAACGCAAAGAATGGATTTCAATCCAAAGAATACCAGGCTGAGGTTGCTACACTGAGTTCAATCAGGCACATGAATGTGGTGAAACTGTTCTGCAGCATCACGAGCGAGGACTCGAACCTGCTCGTGTACGAGTACCTGCCGAATGGGAGCTTGTGGGATGTTCTGCACACCAGCCAGAGGATCAAGATGGATTGGATCGTTCGGTACGAGATTGCTTTGGGAGCTGCTAAAGGCCTTGAGTATCTGCACCATGGCTGCGATAGGCCGATTGTTCATCGGGATGTGAAGTCCAGCAACATTCTTCTTGATGCTAATCTCAGGCCTAAGATAGCAGATTTTGGTCTGGCAAAGATTCTGCAGGTTAATGATTATTGCCCTGGTAAAGACTCCACCTCCACTATCACTGGGACTCCTGGATACATGGCTCCAGGTTAGTGATCAATCTTTACTTTTCTTTTTGCTCTTGTGATGATCAGAAGTGAAACAAACAATCTTAATTATCTAGTTATGCACCTAGTACATGTTGATGAACACTTTTATTTCCAATATACTAGTCATTAGAGTGTTGAAATGGTTCATTTAAGAATAAAAATTTATGTAAGGCCTATTCTCTTGAGTTTATTTCTTGCTGAACTGAACTGAAGTGAAAAATAGAATTAGTACGATTAAACCTGTTTTATCACTAAACTAAACTGAACTGAATGGAATTAATATACTGATAAGATCAAGAGAATAAGGCCAACAACTAACCATCATTTACTGGTCAATATGGTTTAAGTAGATTGAATGTGCTTCATGATTCTGTTTTTCTGTTGCAGAATGTGCATATTCCTGCAAGGTGAATGAGAAGAGCGATGTTTACAGCTTCGGCGTGGTTCTGATGGAGCTGGTGACTGGAAAGAAGCCCGTGGAGCCGGAGTTTGGGGAAAACAAGGATATAGTGTCATGGATACACAACAAGCTGGTGAGAAGTGAAGAAGATGTGACCCCAAGTGAGCTGGTGGACAAAAGCTTGGCTGAGGCTTTTAAGGAAGATGCTGTCAGGGTGATGAAGATTGCGATTCACTGCACAGCGCGAGTTCCGGCTTTGAGGCCATCCATGAAAATGGTGGTGCAAATGCTGGAAAATGCAGAACCATGTAAACTGAGCAGCATAGTTGTAGGTGGAGATGGTGGTGGCAAGAATAAGGAGGTGGTGATGAGTAGAAGTGGTAGTGGCACTAGTGGTTGTGGTAGTGTTGGTGCATTTTGACATGGCACTAATGAAACTCTAATTTGTATATATGGGTGAATTATTCACCTTTCTTGATTTTAATAAATTACAAAATAATCAAGTGCATATCTGATATCACTACATTCACATGAATGATAAGAAGATTTGTATAATGTTTGAATGAACAAACTACAAGCATCCTTCTAAATAAGTAAGAAACATATTCTCTCTGTTTCATTCAATCAAGTCTTTTAGATAAAAAAATATTTGTTTATATTTTAGTAGTACATATTTGTGTTTTTGAGGTTCTTTATTTGAACTTCATGTCACATCCAAAACAAATTTCTATTTTAACTAACACAACACAACTATACTCTATCATCATTAATAACTAAATTTGTCACTTTTTCCCCTTATCCAACTTAATTATGATTTTAATGATTAACTTTGTGCAAAATATAAACAATAAGGTTATTTATTGCATTTGACACAATACAATCCAAACAAACCAAGCCAACAAATGACAGAATACATTTGTTTTATTATTTTTTAGTAGTATAATAATCACTCAGATAAACAACCGAACGTACAGGACAAATTTGGCATGCAATTTTGGAATGTTGTTTCACATGTCCTAGATTAACTCCAACTCTGTTCCACCTAATCCACTGTCCTAGATCAATCTTTTTATTTTTAGGCAATTGTTATCCAACTTAATGAGTCTAATACGAGGAGCGATTCAAGTCCACTCGGTTTCTATTACACACTCACATTCTGGGATCCGATTCCTTAAACCCTTTTGTTCGAAGCTGCTCCCCGATAAATCCATCTTTTTTTTTCCTCAGAAAAACGCAAATTCCCCAGGTACTCCGCAAGATCACTTTATTGTTCATCAGTCGAAAAAACCCACCTTTTCTTTTCTCTTGATCCTGTATCCAAACTACCCAATCAAGTTCCTTTTTTAATTTCTTTATGTCCCAATTAGTAATGTCATGCAGCTTTGATGATCATTTTATTTAGGAGTCTTATGCTTTTGTTTTATTGTTTAGCTGATTATGCTGCTTTGGGAAAGGATTTCTGTTTTTTTATGTTTTGTTTGTTTGTTTGAAGGAAGAAATAAAACCGTGTATCAAGCTCAAAGTATTGATCATAAGCTTGAGAAACAGGAATCAATGGAGGCAATAAAAAGAGAGCTTTACCCGGATATAGAGCCATATGATACTGGATTCTTGAAGGTTTCGAATCTTCATAGTATATACTGGGAGCAGTCGGGGAATCCCAGTGGCCATGTGAGTTGTTTTAAACTTTGCATTGCATGTGTTGATTGTTTTAATGCTTCCCTGCTCTGCTGTGTGTTAAAGGCTACAAATTCTGAAACTAGTCTGGTGAAATGGCAAAAAGTTGTCATTTTTTAGCTGTTTTTTTTTTTTGCTTAATGCACCTACATTATTTGAACAAGTTAAGTTTCTGGCAATGGGAGTGTATAGGAATTTGAGAAGTTGGCATCTTACATTGAATTGTCAATTAAGCTTTTTTTTTTTAATTTCTATCTTCTCGTTGAAGTTGGACTTAGACTGGTTTAATTAGATTGTCCCCGGGTTTGCTGATAATAAGAAAAGTGTATTGATGAAGTAAGTAGGGTGCTGCCGCTCTGGGAACCTAATCAAGCATCAGTTATAGTAATTTAGTAAGGTAGGACTATGTGCTTTGGGATTTTATCGTTGCATACAGTAAGTCCTTAAAGAAAGTGTATAGATTTTAATGCTTGCATTGGTTTTAAATGTAGATAATTGATCCTCATTGATTGATCTTTTGCTAATTTCTTTTTACAAGACTTGAGTACATTAAAATGTTCAAATGTAGACATATTTAAATTATTATTTTTCATACCTCGCAGCCAGTTGTTTTTCTCCATGGAGGTCCAGGAGGTGGAACTTCGCCAAATAACCGTAAATTCTTTGATCCCAATTTCTATCGGATTGTTCTGTTTGATCAGGTTTGTTGTCTAAACTAGTTCTTTTGTTCTATCTGATTAGTTTTTTTCTCATGTGGATGCTGACAATATGTGTTTTTGTTTAGCGTGGATCAGGGAAAAGTACACCTCATGCTTGTTTGGAGGAGAATACAACTTGGGATCTCATTAATGATATTGAAAAGCTAAGAGAGCACCTACAAATTCCTGAATGGCAGGTTTGTGAGTCTATCTTTTATTAGTTTGTATTCCTTGTTTGTGTCTCATCAATCTTGACTTTTAGGTCTTTGGTGGTTCATGGGGTAGCACACTTGCTCTTGCATATAGCCAGACGCACCCTGAAAAAGTGAGATGCATTTTAATTAGTATTTTCTCTTTCATTGATGACTACGTTTTCCATAAATCACTGTTTACATGAGTTAAAAAAAATCTGTTAATTTAAGGTCACTGGAATCGTGCTGCGCGGGATATTTTTGTTGCGCAAGAAAGAGATTGATTGGTTTTATGAAGGCGGTGCTGCTGCTATATACCCTGATGGTATGCTTAAATTGAAAATTTGATTGGAAGATTTCCATATTTGAGTTATGGTTCTTCTTTCAAAATAACATATGTATTTGATCTCTCCTGCAGCTTGGGAGCCATTCCGAGATCTTATTCCAGAGAATGAGAGGGGATGCTTTGTTGATGCCTACCACAAAAGACTAAACTCTGATGACAAGGAAACACAAGTAAGCCCCACATGCCAGTGCACTGTATTTATTGCATTTTTATTTTTATTTAAATTCTATTTCACATTACTATGGAGGTGAAAACAAGAGGATTTGAGTACAATCTTTTTTGTTTCTTTTTCTGCAAATGATTTCTGATTACCTTTTTAACATTCTTTTTTGGCTAACTTTGTCTCTGGATTAAGCATTAAATGTACCATCTATATATATTAAATGTAGCATCTATATTTCCCCTGAGGTTGTTATGCTTTGGAGTTTCAGCTTGCTGTTATCAGTTTTTTGTTATACTCATCATCACTCTACAATCTACATTACACATTTCCTTACTTCCATATCTTCTCAGTATGCAGCAGCAAGGGCATGGACCAAATGGGAAATGGTGACTGCACATCTTAGGCCAAATGAAGATAACATCAAGAGAGGCGACGATGATATGTTTTCATTGGTATGTACAGATAGGAAATCCCGGTTTTGCATTCTACATGATTTATATTACTCAATGTTTTGTGGATATTACTGCCCAAATGCGGTATAAGGTGTCTGTTAGTTATGAAGTTTTGTGTTGCTTTCTGTGTTTCTTTTCTTCCTTGCATTTACTAAAATTAGCTCTGTGTTATTGATCCTTCGTCCTGAACTTATAATGTTTAATCCAGGCATTTGCAAGGATTGAGAATCACTACTTTGTGAATAAGGGTTTCTTTAATTCAGACTCATTCCTGTTAGATAACATTGAAAAGATAAAGCATATACCTACTGTGATTGTTCAGGTATGTTTTGTCTTTGTACTAGTTCCCGGGAAGTCGGGAACATTCCAATGTGTTGTTTTGAAGAGTGTCTGAAAAAAAAATCTTTCAGGGAAGATACGACATGTGTTGTCCCATGATGTCTGCATGGGATCTTCATAAAGCTTGGCCTGAGGCAGAATTCATTGTAAGATATTACTAGTGTGGTTTCATCAATTATAAATGAAGTGCTTCTTGGAGAGGCTCTGGTCCAATTTATTATGCCAAAATCATCGTTTGTTTTTTTGACAGGTTGTTCCAGATGCGGGGCATTCTGCTAACGAGCCAGGGATTGCTGCAGAACTTGTTGCGGGTAATGAGAAGTTGAAGAACATCAGAGGAGGGGAATAGATGCTGAAACACTGTTGTGATGGAGAGAGTACTTTGTTATGATGGGTTTCGCCCCCTAGAACTTTGTTGTGATGGGGCAATCTGCCTGTTCGGTGTGTATGTTACTTTTACCATCAGCTATTTTTCTAGACCAAACTTCACTATACAATCTTTTTCAAATGCTATCAATTGATTGTCATCTTGACTTATGAAATCCCATTGTAGACTCTGGTGTTTAAATCGGTTTCTTGATGGGAATGTCCCGAAAATTTGAAGCTACTGTTATATGAAGTCACTAAAATCTTTCCAAAAGAAGCTAAATAGCAATAGTCAAGAGTAGCCACCAATTTAAGGTAAAAATATAACCGATGAAAACAAGTGAACCCTTTAGTTAATGGAAAAATAATAATTTTATTTCCTTGTAACCAAAGGTTTCATCTGGGTATAGAATGGCATAACCATTAAATATCTTAAGTTACAAACTTGTAAAGAAACATTACAATCTGATGCACTAAAATCCTTTCTAACAGTAACAGCCACGATTCAGCAAACATCTGAAACTACACTCTGATAGAGTCTGATGTACTCAAATTATTTCCAAGAGCCAAAATTAACAAACAAACATGAGAAACTACAATCTCTTCAAACAATCTGAAAGAATTGGTAAAATATGCAACTTTGAACTGCACTGTATTATCTATAGAAGCCAATAAGTAATTGATCACCAAGAAAAAGGTATACTTTGCTTCTGCTGGGACAGCTACGGACGATGGAAAATGGTTTATGAGGTCTTCCCGGCGCAGCTCTTTGGCATTCGGGACTTATGAAAGTTAGGCTCTATGGGGACAGTGAGAGTCTTCCTTTCCTTTGGGAATGAACCAGGTGAACTGACTGGAACTTTATGAACCTTCTTACATTGCAGCCCTGTTTCTTGTGGTGTAGAATTAGCTTTATTGGGAGTCATTGTTTCTGATGTTACACTGAAGTTCCTGTAAAATTCGAGCTATGTAAGGTTAGACAATCTGTATAGCTCATTTCAACAACATGGGAAACAAATATGCTAGAGTAGTCTAACTCACTTATGAGGCTGAAGAACACGTGCAGATGAAGATTTTTCCTTGCTGCTTTCGAAGGTCGCAGTGTGTTCCAGTTCCTGTTTTGAGTGCCCTATTGGTGCCTTTGTTTTAGCTTCCTTTTTAATAGGTCTTGATCCTGCTATCCCTTTCTGCATATTAAGCGAGACAGTAAAATCACTTAATTTTGGGATGTCTCCATTCAGGAACACTTTTAAATAAAAGTAAGAAGATCATGGTATGGCTAGAAAAAGAAAAACACTAACTTGAGGAGTTGTTGAAACTAAAGCAGCTTCCTTTTGAAGATCTGTTACATGACTTCTCCTCTCTAAGTTAGCTTCTCTCAGAATCCCTCTTTCCTGAAATGCCAATAGTTCATATCAGTTATTTCTTCGGGTAGATTAATATATACCAAAAGCAAGGTTTTGACACAGAGGAAAAACTTACATCTGTTCTTAGCTTGAAGGGCTTAGGGTTTGTGGTTTTTAGTTTCATCAGCTTCAAACCAGGAGGAGCACCATTTGTAGTAGCCTGACCTTTCAAGTTTTTGCCTACTGCCTCAGTAACCTAAAACACATAGCACAACACATTGATGTATTCAAAAATCGGAACTAAAACTGACTTTGCATGCTTAGACAATATAGGGTATCAAGAATCAACCTTTCTTATGCCAAGGATCTCTCTTCCTGACTTATTATTCTTGTTGCTGAAACTTCTGCGATAAAATTAAAGTATTTAGGCAACCAAAACAAGCAAAGCTAACTATTAAAAGCATGTGAATAAAGATAAACTGTGACTATACCTGTTTTCATCGAAGCCAGTATTAGCATTTTCTTTGTCATCATTGTGTATATCTTCACTTTCACTTCCTTCAACTTGTGAATCTACATATTCAGACACAACACTCTCCGAATTTTCTTGAGCAATACCCTTGACATCAGCTGTCATATCACTTGGCTCAGAGTTTGGTGAACCATTTGATTTGCCTTCTGATGATTGCCCTTTTGAGATCACACAGACCTTTTCTCCTTCAGTTTCTTTAGCACAACCAGTTTGTTTGGTTGAATTCCCCTTGTTCTTCATAACCTTGACATCCTGTTTAGCAGGCCGTGCGGTTGACTTTCCCGAGCTCTTATTGGAGCTCTTCAGCCTTGCTGAAGACTGCAAGGGAACTGCAGGCTTTCTCTGACTTGTCACCTCAAGCTTCTTCATCTTTTGGCATAGTTTTGTCAAAGGCGTGCGCAATTCCACTGAGCTCTTCAAATTAAATGCCTTCTTCGGGGATGGAAATGCCAGAGCCTTCACCACCCGTGGTTTGGGAACAACTAGGTTAGTAGGCTTGACAGCATTCTGAACACTCCGAAAACCATTTCCCTCAGAAGTGATCTTTTTGTTCCTCGGAGTAGTCAGATACTTTGCAGCAACTTCCTTTGCCTTCATCTTCGGAGTGGTAGGAGGACAGACTTTGGAAAGGGGCTTAGCCCTTTCTTGTTTCTCATCCTTCTTCAGAGATACCGATGATATTACAGCCAATTTGGACAGTCTAGATCTGGAAGATTTAGCAGGAACTGAAAGTGGACATTTCACAGTTTTACTGAAAAGCAATGCAAGGAAGAAATGCAACAGTTAGAACTTAGAACTACTTACTGTAAACAAAGGCAACAAAATATCTATCAATCCTGCAAAATCACACAAACAAAATCCTAAAAGCATACCTGGAACAATCTCTGATCAGTGCCTTGTGAAGTTTTACGTTAGGGCTTCTAGCCGCCATTGCCTAAATTACAGAAAAGTTGTGCAAAAATGTTATACTACAGTTCTGCAGAGATTGACTCAATTAAGACAATAAATGTTAATCCACTGGCTAACTAACCCGAAGAACGAAGTCCTTATAAATCCTTTCAGAATCTAGTTCCTCCTCGTGCTTCCGGTCACATCCTGAAACACCAACAAGGGAAAAATAGCTTCACCACTCAGTCCAGTCCCATAAACAAAAACAAAAACAAAAATGCTACATTTCCTTTTAAAATCCCCCAAGATTTCAGCTTTATGGATGGTTTCACTAATTTAACACGATCCCAGATCCTGATTTACTCATCTAAGCCCGACCAAACAAGCATAGCTCTTTACAAACGAAAAAGGACAAAATTCAACATCAAAAACGGAAGAAAACAACAGAACTGGGAACTAAAATTGAGCTTCAATCAGAAGGCGTACCGACACGGGAGCAGAACCAGTAGCGGTCATCCGGGCGGTAATGATCTGGGACTGTGAAATCAACGAATTTCGGAGCTTCGATTGTTTCATAGAACTCTTCGTCATCCGCTGCTTCTTGTTCGTCCTTGTCAATTCTTTCGCTTTCTAAGCTTGCTGATAGGTTAATTCCTAGTTTTGCCATTTGGGTTTTGGGGGAAGATTAATGGGATGGTCTCGGAGGATGAATTGAGCTGTGATTAAGCTCTGAAATAATAGTAGTAGTACTTTCGGGAAAACTGGAGGATTGGACGAAGTCACTGTCCGTTCGAATGATTATTTTAAAGGCGGAGATTACCTTTCTGAGAGAAGTAGCCGTTGGAATGTCTTACTGGCATGTGTTGTTATTAATATCAAATCAAGGGGTAAAGTTGGGAATAAGGCTCCTTGTGTTTTTGTTTGCTATAGCTTTGTCTAACTTATTTTCATGGATAAATCATAGCTCGTTAATGTAAAAGATATGGTGAAGCATCAAGTCAACAGTTAATTAATCAGGTTCTTAATTAATTATTGTTTGAAAATTCACCTTTTCTTTATATGGAAAGAGCATAATATTACGCGGAACAAACGCTTCACAAAATCTTTGTTCAACGAACATGTGAATAATGTGATGTGATCTTCACTCCAGAATTTATTGTTTTTAAGTTTGATTTTATTTTATTAAGAAATTTAAATATATAGATGAGGAATTGAGGATGGGTAGAAGTTTGCGTGTCATAATCATAATCATTAACTCATAGTGAACTACATAAAAAATTATGTCCAATTTGATAATATACACTCTATAAACATTCTTAATAGAAAATGTTCTAATATAGAACAAAATAACAAAATAACCCGTACCATATGAGCAAGTCTATTTTAAATAATTTATAGTGTCTAAAATTATGTTATATATAGGAGATTAGGATGGTTGATCGGTGTATTTTTTGAGAAAGTATCATGATTAATAAGTACAAGACAAAACACATTTCAATACAAATTTGCTATTAACACGTTAGATATAATATATTTTTCGTGTACATTATTTGTTCAAATAATTTTCCATCTTCTACCAGATTCTGGTCAACTCATCATCCACTACTTTTTAGTATCACCTTACCATTATGTTGTTGTCAGCAACTCAAACCTCAATACCGATCTGAACCTTAACATCAAAAGTTTAGGGTCGCTAGCTTAGAGTTTTAGGGTCTAACTTAAGGGTGTAAATGAACTGAACCGTTCGTGAAAAACTCGTGAACAACTCGATCAAAGTTCGTCTTTGAGCTCGGTTTGACCAGTTTGAACTCGAGATTGAGCTCGTTCGTTTATATACAAGTTCGAACTGCCAGTTCAATAGGCTCAATATGTATGGAGGACACACTCGGGATTTGAAGACCCAGACACATTTCATGGCTGCCTTACAAGACCCCGACACATTGCCGGGCTGCGAAAGGAAGAAGCCAGGTCATCGGCGCCCATTTCCACCAACCTGACCTTGAACCCATCTTGGTGCACCCACTATTGGTGCCTAGCTCCACGCTGAAAGCATATATTCAGGCAGCTCGCTTGCTACCCCTCTGACTTTCAGTTTGGACAGTTTGTTCGAAGTCTAGGTCTCGTTTTGTTCCCATCTCGCCACTTGACTACTATCAGAGATGGTCCCTGGAAGACCATCCTAGGCTCCCAACATGTTGCCCCGCGACGTATCCATGCAACGTGTTCAGTCAGCCACTAGTGGGACCTCTCCCACTAGTATATATACCATGAGAGAGAAAGGTAAAAAGGAGTTCAATCTGAAATATCCACAGTGATATATCTCTTCCTCCCGCACTATTCATCATCTTCTCCACCAAATAATAGTTCCATGACCCAACCTGACTTGGGCGTCGGAGCGGGCTACGACAACCTGCCGCCCCGCCTTGAGTAATCCTAGTGCTGCTGTACAAGTACACAGGACCACCACAACGCCACCAAACATAACCAGATAGGAGGAAGAGCTTCCCGCCAGAGCACGACGTGTCTGTCACGTCGACGGCCAAATCCTGCTCTGACAACTACAGACGGTTTGGTTGCGTCTAGTTTTTCTAGTGGTTGTTGTTTGATTAATTAGAACCCCCGTTTAGGTAGTATCTATGGTTCCAGTTAGAACACTACCGTGTATGCTGTGATATGTTGTGATTAGTTTACAATTTGACACATTTGACAGGGGCATGCCCCATTGTTCATGTAACCGGATTTGATCTTTTATATTACTAGTTAAAGTCGTTGAGCAGTTCAAGTATAATTTTTATATAGAGATTAATTAATTTTTTATAATTAATGCTTAATGTGATACTTAACGAGTCGAACTCGATTTTTATCGAGCTCACGAGTCGAGCTCGAACTTCCTATAATTTAGACGAGTGAGCTCGAGCTAAATTGTCTCAGCTCGAACGAACTCGAACTCGAACTCGAACACATGTTTGTTCGAGCTAGAATAGACTCGTTTACAGCCCTAGTCCTAACCCTAATCTCATCGATGCCGACCTAATCTCAACGTCGACCCACACCTCAACGCCGATGACGTTGCATCCATTGGCAAACCGAACCTTGTGGCTGACACTCACAATATCATTGTTGGCAATCTTAATCTCACCATCACACCACGCCCATACCGCTGTTGCTCGACCATTGTAGAATTGCACCAGATTGGTAGAATCGTACCAAAAGTGGTGGGACTTATATTGGATTAGAGTTGAACTGGTCGTTGATGATGGTAGGATTAAGGTTGGTATTAGGGAGTGGAGCATGACGGTGGAACATGATTATTGGTGATGGTGGAATTTTATTTGGTGGTCCGGTTATGGGGGAGGGGGGTCGGAGCCGATCAAAGAAGAGACCAAATCTCGCTTACGTGCTTGTAACTTCCAAGTCGAAACATAATTAAGACGATAATTTTTCAATTATATATTACGCGGTTTCTAATTGTTGTAAATGATTATAGAAGTACGACTGCCATGTATAAGTTTCGAATTTATAATAGAACAAGAGAAGACGAGCAAATTACTTCCATCATCTACTGGCATAGTCCATGACAAGTCTTACGTACCAATTAGTGAGTGGAATCAATACGATTGTGTATTTATACACTAAGGACATTGTGCAAATGGTTATCAAGCCTCCAAATATACAAGAACCAATTCCCTCAAAAAATGTTTGGACTTGTTGATGATGATGTAGTTCTCTCAATTTTCATCCGAGATGAACTCAAATGTAGAAAATTCTAATCTAAATATATTTAATCTATACTGAAATATTAAATATAATAAAATTTATGTATAACTGTGAAAAATGAGTAATGAAGCAAGAATATTTTGTTACAAATACTAAACTTAATATTTGGAAATTTTGCAACATATATAGGCCCTGTTTACTAGAGCTTATTTCTTGATGGTACTGAATTGAACTGAACTGAACTGAACTGAACTGAAGTAAAATTGATGTATTGAAAAATGGAATCAGCATGACTGAATTAACCTGAATTTCATCAAATTACATTTCACTGAACTGAACTGAACTGAACTGAACTGATCTACAGATAAGATCTGGTAAACAGGGCCATAGCATGTTACATGCAAATGGTAATTCCAATTAAATATTGGCCATGAGTGAGGTAGCTAGATTCGTGACAAATCAGGGACGGACCTGGATCAATTTGTACGTATGCAGCGGGAACGGACGACGGGACGGTGAGCTCATTGGAGTCACGTCTCATTTAGAACCGAAGTTGTGGCTAAACGTCATGCTCGACTTTATAATCACACAAACGAATGGCCATGCATGCACGTATCCTTAATTGGCCACAATAATTAACACATGGCCAACAATTTAACACCATCCATTCCGTCCCCTCAGCGTTTTGATACTCAATTTTTACCGCTAATATATTTATTTTAAATATTAAATTATTTTTTAAATTTATTTTATTAAAATATATATTATTATAAATCTAACAACATATTATATAATAATAATTTACTATATTAAATAATAAATATTAATGAACAAATTTGTCTTTGTTTAAATTTGAAAAGTCAAATCAAGATATTTTGACTGTAACGGAGGGGAGGGAGTAGTCAATAGTCACTTAAATAAATAACATGAATCAATCTAGATCAATCTGATTTGACATTTCAGTGTTGTTATAGGATGTGGTGGTTTCTTTTGAGCTAATCAAATAAAAATATATTTGTGATGTAAAATAATTTTGATAGCTTTTTTATTTGTGCTTCATCTTTTTCTTCCTAAATTTTTTTTAAAAAACTATTGTGTGTTCAATCTACGCGTTGATATTCATCCAGGATTTGGATCTGTGTAGCCTACACTGTGTAGGGACTAGGGTGTATTACATCGGTTTGGTCGGATTGAATTCAGTAATTATAAATTCTTATAATTTTGTCTAATAATCAAAATACAATAATTAAAGTTTTGGTTTGAATCGGCCTAATTATCTCGGTAATTTGACTTTTCTTGAATAAAGAAGAGTTTATTCGTGCAATTAATGGCAGCCATCTCAACCGATTTGTTGGTTATTATATCAATTATAGCTCAAACTACCTTATTTCATTTTAAAAAAAAGAAAAAAAGAAAGAGAAAGTACCTTATTTCATTAAGTATTAAAATAACGTCACTGCCCTGGTTCAGTTTATTCATCACCCGGTTGTACAAAGTCCACGTCACCCCCTTTCCAACAAACTTTTGTATGCATGTATCTCGTGGGAAGCTCACTTGGAGCAACTTATGTTGAAAATAGTTCCTTAATATAGAGCAAGTTTAATAATTACCAAAAAAAAAATGAAATCAATTTTAAAGTTTATTTCTTTATAATTTTAGGTTCAAACTAATAAAAAGTATAACAAAGTTTTCGGTGAAACTATCTATACCAGCATATATTTATTATTACTAAAATGTCTCTTACTCCTCCGTTTCTACCACTTTGGCACTCAGGCTAATTTTCAACTATTCATTTTATTTTTTGTAAAATTAAAAAATTGTCCATGTTAACTTAAATAAATAACAAAATATATACTACAATATTATACTAATCAACTAGATGTTAAATATAATTTAAATTTATTATATCTATATAATAATAATGTCTAAAATTTCATTTCTTTCTCGTTCTACTTTTTGTTGTCACTACTCAGGGTGGCAAAGTTGAAGAAACAGAGGGAGTATTAAATTTTAGTTTTAGTTGAGCTAGAATTCTAAATTTTAGTCCTAATCAAAATCTAATTAATGAAATGCACCCTACTTTTAATAAATAGTATAAACTAATTTTATCAATTTTTTTTACAAGCCCGTAATATCTTAGTTCAATTCAATTTAGTTTAGTTCAATTAAATAGATTTATATTTTCTTTCAGTTCAGAAAGTTCAATTAAATAGATATATATTTTCTTTCAGTTTAGTTCAGTTACAATGATATATGACATTTTTCAAAATTATTCATTTCATTCAAATGTATTTGAATTTTTTCAGTTCAGTTCATTTTATTTAAGTTTAGTTCAGCGTAAAATAAGCTCAGTCAAACAAGGTCTTAATCAAGAGAAGTATATATTGGGGCTAATAATCATGCATAACAAAAACTTGAACCCAAAATTTAGTATTCAAACTTTAAGGAATTCTTATGAAATAATAAATGTTGATTAAACACAAACGTTAATAAGGGATGATTTAGTAAATTTGTATTTAGGATATTTGGTTGTGGATTTAGATCTTGTGATTTATTATTAAGATTTTGGAAAGTTTGTTTGTCTAAAAGTATATATTAACCATTTAACATTCTAGTTTAATAGAGTTCTAAATACATTTTACTTTCCTGCATAAATTGACTTTTTTGATTAACCAAAAATTCTTTTTACCATCAATGGCCCCGTTTGGTGACGAGAGTGTTGAAGAGCGTTTAGCTTTTTGGATTAAATATGGACAGTTGACTGGTCAATCAGCTCTTCTTAGTGTTTGGTGAATAGCTTTTTCTGATTAGCTGTTTTGGTGAAATCTCTCGTTTCTGAAACGCTAGAAAGAGCAGCGTTTACAAAGAATTAATCAAAATAATATTACAAAATATCTTTTTTATCCTTATCATCACAAAATTACTTTTTTTAAAATCAAATTACTAAACTAAATTTCACAAACAATTAATCATCTTCCCGTGTACAAGTCATATATTCAATATGCGTGCGTACACAATACGTATATATTTATTCTAAAACATTATTTTTAATTTATATTTGAAGTATTTTATATATTAATATTAAAATGCCCGAGCTAAACATGTATTACTATGAAAGTTTTAATCATCTTGATTTTTTTAAAATGGGTATATTAATAAATAATATTATTTTAAATAATAAATAGCATAAAATAAATAAAAATATGTAATAAAAATATGTAATAAAAATACCTTTCGATACTTCAAAACAAATAACACACTATATAAAACAAATTATTAATAAATTATACTAATGTCTATTTCGGTCTTTCAATGTAACAAAACAGCTATCAGCTAATTGTCATTTGCCAAACACTCAAATCCAAACAGCTAGTCAAACCGCTAGTCAAAACAGCTAATCGAATCCGCTAACAGCTAACAGCTAATTGAATCCGCTAACCGCTAACAACTAAACGCTGATTGCCAAACAAGGCCAATATCTATTTGTGTGTTTAATTATGTATGATGAAATTTGATATTTTGAAAATACAAAACAAATCTCGTATGATCATATTAATAAATGTTGAAAATAATCAATTTTAACTAAATAAATAGTGACTTGTGTGGATTACCCACTTATTACATCAACTCTAATATCTAAATGGAACTATACATATATTATTACTATAGAATCAGACTGCCTTACTGCTGTTTCTTCTGTTCTCAACCCCATCACAGCACACTGGAAACTTTTTCAGCTTTCTGACTCTATTCATCAGGCCATCAACTCTATTTCTTTAACACATGTGTATAGGGAAGCAAACATGCATGCAGATGCTCTTGCTAAATTATGTTTACAGTCAAAGCATGCTTCTACTTTTACCTTTACTACCTTGCCTAATGCTATTCAAGGATTGATAAGACTTGATCAAATGGGAACCCCTGCCTTAAGGGTCTCCAGAATGGATTCTACTGATTAATCTTTCTCATGTTTTCAGGTTCAACCTCATTGATGATCTTTGATCATTAATGAGTCTTCAAACCCAAGGAGATCATGGCTCTGTCATGTCCATGCTCAAGCTTTACACAGACTTACTGTTGGCTATCTGGATAGCTTGATCTTCCAGAACAACTGTAACATTTTTTGTGCTCAAACTGCTTTGTAGCTGATTTAGATAGGCTATCCATTTTGATGTAAATAGTTTCTCCCTTAGTTAGCACCCTTTGACTAAGTTGAGTTTCGTTTCGACGATCTCTAATCAGTTCGGGGGTTGAGCTACTAAGTTGGTTTATTTAGGAAATTAGCCTATTCTTTATTCTTTTGGAAGCAATTTTTGCTTCATGAGCTCTGCTCTTATTATGTACCCAAACTAGCCTTTTTTGGCTTCTTTTTTTCTGCAATGTCTTTTATTGGCTTGGGGGAGCCTAATATAATTCCCTCCATCCGACAGGATGGTTTTATTAAAAAAAAAAACTAAATGGAACTATACTCTAGAAATTTTATACAATAATATATTTTTTCCCTTTTTATCTAGTTAATCAAATGATTCACGAAGTGCAAACTACTTAACTAGTTACTTAATCAAATGATTCAGTTTTGAATGCGATGGCTAGTTATTACTCCCTCCGTTCCAACCAAAATTTCTTACTTTCATTCTTTCATTTTTTGGCAAAAAAAAAAAACTACAAAAAGACAAATGTACCATAAATGAAATCTTACAAACCACCATAGCAATAAATGATATTCCATTTATACCCTTTAAAACTTCACTTATAAGATATAAAATGCATTTTTCTTATAATACTCCCTCCCTCCGTCCCAAAGATATAAAAGCTTTGCTCATCACCACCGGCTGCGAGGATATGTCCTCTCCGGCGACGGCCAGTTCCCGTCGGCGGTCTAAATGCAGCAACAAGCATCGAGTGGTCTAAATGCGACAACCACCGTCGAGTGGTCTAAATGTTGTAGGCAACCACCTAATCGCGCAACCATCATCACCAATTGGGGATGACGCGTCGGAGACGGCCTGGAAATCGGAGAAGACAGCTTTGCTGAAGAAGACCATGGTGTCACAGTGACGGGATGGGGGTGGTGATTATATTTTTAATTATTTTTATAAAAATTTTAAAGTATCAAACCAATGAAAATTACTAAAATGCCCCTAACGGAAAACAAATGTTACGGAATTGGCCTCAAGGCTACGAAAACTAAACATAAATTTTGTGGGGCCATAAAAACTCATTTTGAAACTTCTGGGGCCATAAACACTGCACTTTTTTTAGGGGCCAAGAAACTACTTTTTAGAGGTTTTAGGGGTCAGAAAAAACCTTTTAGTCAAAATTATAATATAAACTATTAAACTTCTCTCATATACTTCACCAACCCTACCACCCAGTGGCGGAACTAGGGAGGGGCCCAGGGGTGCCTGGCCCACCCCAAGAATTTACCATGAAGCAGTAATTTTGGAATATTTTTGCTATTTTGTAGGCACTTTTGGAGGTGATTTGTTTTCTTCTAATGAATAATAGGTGTAAATTAGTAAGATTACGGTGCAAAACCATTTTGCATCCACGTTAGATTGTATCTTAGAATCACAATCATAACTAATTTATCGTTTCCTTAGGAAAATAGATTCCTTTCCAAAAAGTTTACCATTTTCATTAAAAATTACATTTTCCTTTAATTTTATATTAACTAGACAATAAATATTATAATTAATCTTTAACCCTAAACCAGTATAGATTATATATTTACATTTGGTACATATCATTTCTTTTATATCCAATTATGGCCCCTCCTAATTACAATTGCTGGTTCCGCCACTGCTACCACCTACATTAACGCCACATCAGATTTCTTGAAAATCGTGCAAAAAGGAATTGAATACAACATAGTGTGAAGAAAGGAGTATAAATTAACAATTAAAGTTTTTGAATGTGACGTAGGAAGCATTAAAGTAGACAGGTTGACACCGTCTCCGTTTTATTGAGAGCCTTCGGAGAAAAAGAAAAAGAAAAAGAAAAAGAAAAATTATTTTGCCAGTATATAAAATGGGGTGAATATACAATTGAAAAACCCACACTCAAGTTTTCTCAATTTGCGCCGAAGCAATTGAATTTCTTCAAACACCTTACGAGCATGGCGGTGATGATCGACCAGAACATTTTGGGCGCATTCATCGTCTCCCTCCTCGGATTCGTTCTCCTATACACCCAACTCAGATCGAAGACGCCGAAGAAATACAAGCAGATACCCAAAGCTTATACAAGCAATTCGGTTTCCGGTGGCCGGACTGCACCGGAGAACGACCCGAACGGCACCGACATCGTCATTGTCGGCGCCGGAGTCGCCGGAGCGGCCTTGGCTCATACTCTTGGAAAGGTACCTTTATTTTCGCGCCACCGAATTAAACACTGTCGTTAGATAGGTGTATATAACTGCACTGTGCTTGCGTACACGTTTGATTCAGCTCTCAATTTTATTGTGTTTTTTTTTTTAATTTTCACTTAATTTCTTGATAATTTTCGCGTTTGCTGTAATTTTTGTTCATTTTCTCCGATGATTGCCAGAGTTTTCCGGTGATTATAATAACTGGTAATTAATTGATAATGCTGTGCAGTCATAAATTTGGATAATATATTTAATCGCGTTGTTTGGAGAAGTATCGGTGTCTAAAATTAGAAAAAAATAATATGATTAATTAAGGTTGATTTTGGGCTTATTTTTTCAATTTTTGAAGATAAATTGTAGACTATTCCAGACACGACTACTATTTTTTAAATAATAATATAATAATATAAGAGATACGAGAATGAATCTTATTCGGAATTCCTGAAATTTCTCCCTGATGGAGATTTCCTTACAATGACAGATAAGACATTGCTTAAGCAAGGAAATATACTGTTGACTGTTGAGTCACGCACCAAATTATCATGGCTTCCAATTTTATTTGAATATATATGTTTCCATGGTCAGCTTGCTTCATTCTTAGTCATGTTCAAGTTGAGTGACTCATATGAGAAACAGTGAATTATGTAACTGGTAAACAAGTGAGGTAAATCAAACACTGGTTAGGCGTGTCAAAATTGAGTTAGATTGATGTGCATGTTAAGAAATAGTGTCTAGTCAGATTGGTTGGATTGCCGTGATAGAAATTGTTATCCTCATCGGTCCTTGAATTGTGATTGCAGGATGGACGGAGAGTTCATGTGATTGAGCGAGACCTTACGGAGCCAGACAGGATTGTTGGTGAACTTTTACAACCTGGCGGTTACTTGAAATTAATTGAGTTAGGTCTTGAAGGTATGCGTCTTTATTTATGGCTGCCAAACCAGCTAGCTACATTAAATTCTAACCATATAATTTTGTATATTGTTGAGATTATTTATTGGCACAGCCAGCTGTATTAAATATGCATGTGATTTTATTTTATTTCAGTTGAACCAGGTTGATTAAAAAAAAGTTAAGGAGACTGCTCATGTTTGATGCTCTAATTTATGCTAATGATTGGATAGATTGTGTGCGAGAAATTGATGCTCAACAAGTGTTTGGATATGCCCTTTACAAGGATGGCAAGCATACCAAACTAACGTATCCGTTGGAGAAATTTGATTCGGACATTGCAGGCCGGAGCTTTCACAATGGCCGTTTTATTCAAAGAATGAGGGAGAAAGCTGCAACACTTCCAAAGTATGCTAGTAAATGTTTTCATAATTTTGGCTATTTTCTGAGCATGTTTTGGTTCTCACAAAAATTTTGAAATAAAAAAGTAGATTATATCTTGAAACAAAAAATTTTGAATGGTTAAGTGGCAATAGTTGATTCTATTAAGAAACTCGGTTGTTTGGAAAATGATTTTTGTCAACTCTAAACTGGTACTAAAAGTCTAACACATAGTTCTACTTTGAGGCTGTACCTTATTAGCCCTTTTTGACCTGTAAATGTGAAAACTTAAAAACACATTCTACTCTAAAGTTTGCCTGGAAAATTATGCTTCAAAGCTCTTTTTTTCATCAAAGTATTGTATCATGATCATTAGTTATTTAATCATTGTATGCTCTTTTCCACGCACAGTGTAACTCTGGAACAAGGTACTGTTACGTCTTTGATTGAAGAAAACGGAGTTGTCAAAGGTGTGCAGTACAAGACTAAGAATGGACAAGAATTGGCAGCTTATGCTCCCCTCACAATCGTATGTGACGGATGCTTTTCAAACTTGAGGCGGACTCTGTGTGAACCCAAGGTGAAAAAAAAAACTGTTGCTTGTATGAATAAATCCCGCCTGTCAAATATTTGTTATATTCATCTAAAGTTGTAGAAAGTAATCAACTTAATTGCTTAATGTTTCAGGTGGAAGTCCCTTCTTGTTTTGTTGGTTTGATCCTGGAAAACTGTAATCTTCCACACGATAATCACGGTCACGTTGTTCTGGGAGACCCTTCACCCATCCTGTTCTATCCTATAAGCAGCACTGAGATCAGGTGTTTGGTTGATGTGCCTGGGCAGAAGGTACCTTCTATTTCCAATGGGGAAATGGAGAATTACTTAAAGACCGTGGTAGCTCCACAGGTTCCTCCTCAGCTTCACGATGCCTTCATAGCAGCAGTTGAGAAAGGGAAGATAAGGACAATGCAAAACAAAAACATGCCGGCCAATCCTCACCCCACCCCAGGTGCTTTGTTGCTCGGGGACGCTTTCAACATGCGCCATCCTCTGACCGGAGGAGGAATGACCGTTGCCCTCTCTGACATCGTTGTTCTTCGTGATCTCTTGAGACCTTTGCATAACTTGAACGATCAATCTATCTTGTGCAAGTATCTCGAGTCATTTTACACCCTTCGAAAGGTCAGTAATTCCTTGTTCAAGTTAAAGTGCTAATATTTTACTGTAAGAATTGAATGATTCTAAATGACTGGTTTTCGCAGCCTGTGGCATCAACAATCAACACATTGGCTGGGGCCCTATACAAAGTGTTTTGTGCATCCCCTGATCCGGCTAGGAAAGAAATGCGTCAAGCGTGCTTTGACTACCTTAGTCTTGGAGGTGCCTGCTCAACTGGTCCCGTGGCTCTACTCTCCGGTCTGAACCCAAAACCCCTGAATTTGGTGATGCATTTCTTCGCTGTGGCGGTGTTTGGTGTTGGCCGCTTGATGGTTCCATTTCCTTCACCTAAGAGAATCTGGTTGGGAGCCAGATTGCTTTCGGTGACCATCAGATCCTTACTTGTTCCTGTTCTAGATACATCATACTGTTTATGATCTCAACAGTTTTCTGTTTGTTTCAGGGTGCATCGGGAATCATATTTCCAATAATCCAGGCAGAAGGAGTAAGGCAGATGTTTTTCCCGGCTACCGTTCCAGCCTACTACAGAGCTCCACCTGCTTTGGGTTGATAGAAACTAGTTTTGTAACTTTGAAATTCAAGTGTATGATATGTATGGTAAACTGGTGTGATGATATATTTCATTGTAATTGATTTGTGGTAATGCAATAAAGGGAGTAGTTAGCACTTAGCAGTCTGCATTTGATTAGATCTTATCAACAAGAAGGAGGAACATATGGTTGGAGCAATTGAATTTGAAGGTGACTGCTACTCTATTTTTCTTATAAAATCAGAAAAAGACCCGCCAGCAAACTTTTCAAGAACTTGAAAGTTTCAGTCCCAACCTTATGCCCAGAATTCATGGATGTCTTTATTATTCGTCATTTGAAATATGAAAGCAAACAATGTCATATCTTGATAGGGTGCTTATATAAATAAATTTGTTTTTATATGCGGTAAAAGTAATATCATTAATTTTTTTTAAATGATAATTACTTACATTCAAATTCAAGTTTTTGGAAATCGTCCAGAAATGAATGATAAGAAACTTGGGGGCGATTTAGTGTAGTTTGCTATAGAATGTGCTAAGAAATTCTGGATTCAATTTAGGTATCATAAAATCAAATCACTCTAAGTCCAAGTCATATGCACGGCTTGACTTTTCCTTTTCGAAGTCAACGGCCCAAATAACATCCGCCCTCATATGGATGGATATTCGTCACTCTTCCATCTTCCCGTGGCAATTCAGCACAGGCCAACGCGGCTGCGTGGCTGCTCTCGTTGAACGGAAAACTGTCGCGCCCGAAAAACCCGATGGTGATATCCGCTTCCAGTTCGTCGTCAACCTCCGCAAAGTCCACCAGAATAACTTCCGACCACCGCGCGAACGCGCTTTTGAAGGCGGACTTGATCTCTTCTGAGCTCAGAGATGATCTTTTCACGTTTTCCGTCGGGAATGTGTAGTACGTCAACGTCATCGGCGTTGGCCGAGACCACTTGAGCACCGTGCAGTAGGCGTCGGCCGGGACCACTAGCGCCGGCAGGGCAGATTTGAATAATCTCGACAACGATGACGTCGACTTGTTAAGTGTGGATTTGAGGAATGATATTGAAGCTCTGCATATAGATGCCATAATTAACACAATATTCTATGCACTTGGTCATACAGATTACATGCATATATGAATATCACACATATGGGCTTTCTGTTTACCACTCGGTTTTGAACTGGACGTATCACATGGTGAAAGTTTGATATCCTATATTACCACTTGGTTTTGGAATGTGTGGAAATCTAATGTGATAGCTTTGGACACATGTATAAAACTTTTTCACCAAGAAATAATGTAACAAATATTCGATTGTACTTAAAATTCAATTCAATTAGTATATTTTACCACTAAACTTTTAATTAATCAGATTGATAACGCATGTACTATTACAATTTAAGATATTCAAATAAAATGGAATACGATATAGAGATATAGTAATCCATTGAGTAATTGAGAGTAACTTCAAATACAAAACTACAACATTTGGGGCTTATATCTTCTGAAATTAAGGAAAAATTTGGAGAAGTATTGTGTTTTGCTTTGCAATTCGCACATATGCCACAAAATATGGCTTCTTAAAAAATACATCAAAGAACGAATGATTAGAAAATGTTGAAGGTCTCGACTGTTGAAATATAATTGGATTACAACTTCCCATTATTCTTTTGATGGCTAGTTATAAGCTTGAATATTTTTATTCCATCTCTAAACGAAAGATATTGTCTTCGCTTCCTACCTTGCCTTCCGCCATAGCAGCTTCCCCGGAACCGGAGCTCTCGTCCCGGGTGGTGGAAACAGTGGGATCGAGATTGACGACTGGACTGGGGTCGGGGTTCCTCAAATTGTCTCCGCTGCTTACCGGGCCTTCCGGCATGTCATTTTCCCCAGTTCCGGAGTCCTCGTCGCCGGTGTTCGGAACCGTCGGACCGAGAAACCGTACTAAACGGGCCGGTAGCACCTGGACTTGTGTGGGCACGCACTCAAGACAATTGCAAGAAACCGGCACGAAACCTTCCCATTGTTGGCTTAAGCTTGCCACCCTAGCCTATCCCCGACAAACACACCGGAATTAAAACGGTTCTGCGACAACAAATAAAGAACCAAAAAGAAAACAGAAAGAAAGGAATGTCTAATTACCCTATCGAGCCTCTCGTAAAACGAGTCGGGTAATTCCACATCGCGCTGCCCGGCGGCAAGTATCACGGCAGCCGCAGCAAGTTCCGACGGCACATATCTCATATAATCCTCAGCTACGCACACACACACTTAAGAAAGTAAGAACTTCTTGAGAATCGGCAGAAACAGAGCTAGTTAAAATTTGAGAAGAGGGATCAATACCTTGGATTCCTTTCATAAGGAGAAAGTTAAAGTTAACGGCAATGTGAAAGGACGAACGGGGAACCGAAGGAGGTAGCCGGGAGATCAAATAATGGAAGAAATCGACCGGCGTAACACAGCCGAGATTCTGTTGTAACCGCCCCGTTACTGTGCCCATCGCGTTCCAAACCCTTAAAATTGAAAACCGCGCAGGGTGGCCCTGTAGTTCTTCCAATGAAGGCCTCGTTTCATCCGGTAGGTCTTCCTCTCCTACCGCCACAAATAAACACGTCACCGCTAGCAGCCGATACCACCCTTCATCCTGCACGTACGACGACGATGATTAGCGTGAAATTCCAATTCAAAGAACAAGAAAATCACCGGTTAAGTAAAAGTGATCACCGAAGCTGTGTGGCGCGTCATAAACCAGTCGAAATAATAGAGGGCACGGTAAGCGGTTCTAGGGCTGAAGCGGAAATGCCAATGCCTCTGTCAGAAACTCAGAATATTAGGGAAAGATCGATATGAATGAATCGAAGGTTATGCTTCTGAGTTTTGAGTAGAGAAAACAGACCTGACGAATATATTTGATGGAGTTCTGCCGGAAAGGGTGGCGGCCGTTGACGTCTGTGTAGTCGATTATCATCAGGTCGCGTTCATGGTTGAACAGAGAATTGATCGCTGCGCCGCCGGAATGTGTTCGGTTTCGGACGACGACTTCCCCGGACGAGTGATTGGACATCTTGGAGGAACAGAGCGGAGATCAGAAAAGGCGTATGAACGGCGGTTGAAAGAATGTAAATAATTAACCTGGCGGACCGGTGGCGGCGGTTAGTTGGGAAAAGGAATGGTAGTGGCGGTTTCTGGATACGTATAACAGAAATATGGCGTTGAAAGGAAAGGAATGATATGGCGTTGCGGATTACGGTTACAGAAGTATATATAAGCCCATGCAGGTGGGGGTGTATCTATCTCACTGTGTGTCTGTGTGTGCGCGTGTTTTTTTTATTTCTCTCTCATCTTTTTAGTAAGCGCGTGTAATTCGGTTGTGGCAGAGATTCAATGGCAGTTTTGCCCAGAGAAATGGAGGAAGGAAAAGTAAAAAAGCTAATTGGTGTGGTAAATATGGGGTGGGGCCATGGTAAATTTTGTAGTTATTAGCTGACTTTTGCTTTGAGGTGGGGATTCATGAGTCCGGAATTTCAATTCTAAAATTAAATATTTAAATACGTATAAGGAACATAATATATAAAATATGTAGTAATAATTTTTAGAAGTATGTACGTATATAAAAAAAAAACTCTTTTAGAATAATTTAATAATAAATAGATGAATATATAGAATGAAGGAAAAAGTTTATGCCTAACAAATTGTGATAAAAGTGAAATGGCAAAACCTTTTGATTTTAATATTCAAATTCAACTTTCTAATTGTTATTCTTCAATACATAACTTACATGTTTGCCAGAACTTTATTGTAGATCAGTTCAGTTCAATTCAATTCAATTTAGTTCGGTTTAGTTTAGTGAAAATTTAACTTGATCAAATTCAGGTTAATGAAGTCACGCTGATTCTTTTTTTCAATACATTATTTTTCACTTCAGTTCAGCAAAAAATAAGATCTAGTAAACAGGGTCTTAGAGGGTAATAGTTGAGATAAAAATATATAAAAAGTTAGAAAAAAAATTAATACTATTAAATAAGACTTATTAAATAAACTTTATAAAAATGAAAATTACACTTTGAAATTCATGGTGTCTTGATATGGTTGATAAATAAATAATTTGTTTATGCGGTAAAAAGTAATATCATTAATTTTATGATACTTAGTAAGGAAAAATAAAATCACTTTTAGTTTTACAATCCACTATTTTATAATTCACGTTACAAATTGATATTAGGTGTAAATGATGAGATGTGACAAGTTCAAACATAAGTGTGCTCAAGTTCGAACACTAGTAATTTTGAGCTTGAGTTCAGGTTCGAGCTTATAAAATTCAGCTCTAAGATCACTTTGTTTTTTTTAATGGACAATCTTGCCATTTTGTGATGATTTTGTTATCTTTTAGTAAGTTTAGATTGATTTCACATTAATATTAAATTTGAATTCGAAACCTTAAAAATCACAAGCGACAAGACTGCATGGTGCTCAAGGTAAAATGTATTTTAAAATCGAAAATTTATATACGTTTATTCCATGCATAACCAGTTTATTCATTGCATGACCAAATTAGAGTAGAATTGATTATAATGTCCTAATATAGTCAAATACTGAGTAGAATTGATTATAATGTCCTGAAATAATCAAATATTGGTCCAACATGAGCAAATGATATATGCATGAAACAAACACCTTAATTTTCTTATGCTAGTCTGTTGGTCCAGTTGAAAATTGATATGTATTATGAAAATTAAACAAAAACTATATACGTGAATAAAACGTGATAATTAACTCTCATGTCCCTACAAATCATTTACTACTCAACTTGATATAACAAATGTCTAAGTTGAATGAGTTATTTGGTAACGACTCGATTCAAATATCCCAAAAGCTTGTTTTTGGAATTACATGTCCCCTACCTTAATCATCTCAACCATATAACTAAGCCAAGATTCGTCAGTAACCACTCCCTTACTTGGCTCTCCACGTACAAAATCCTTCTGGTTGAAAACAAGGGCTCATTCCCAGGGTCTTGCAGGTGTTTCTTCCTCTTTCACCGCCATCGATAAGCACGCCACCGCTAGCCGCCGGTAGTGATCCCTAGCTTGATCCTGCACGTACCCAATTCAAAGAACAAGAAAATCACCGGTGGAGTAAAAGTGATCACCGAAGCTTGGAATACACCAGTTGAAATACCAGAGGGCACGGTACGTAACCGGTTGCAGGGCGGAAGTCGAAATGCCTATGCCTCTGCCAGAATATTAGGGAAAGTTTAAAATGAATGAATTGAAGGCTATGCTTTTGACGTCGGGGAAACAGACCTCAAGAATAAATTCGACGGCGTCCTGCCGGAAAACGAAGTGGTGATCGAGGTCTATGATGTTGATTCTCTGTTGGATTTCAGTGTCGAGCAGAAAATCGACATTGAACAAGGAGTAGCCGGAATGTGATTCGGAGTGGTGATCGAGGTCTCTGGTGTTCATTATCTGTTGGCTGTCGAACAGACTATCGACATTGAACAAGGGGTCTTCCCCGGTGTCCTCATTTGGGGGGAGGCAGCTCGGCGCCTCCGGGAGCTTGATGACCGGACATCTTGGATTGGAGGAACAGAGCGGAGATTAGAAGAGGCGTATGAACGCCGGCGTATATATAACCTGGAGGTGGTGGCGGTTAATTAGTTCTGAAAGGGAATGGTGGTTTCGGGACGCGTGCTTACGGTTACAGAACTATATATAAGCACATGCAAGAGGTGTTTCTCACTGTGTGTGTGCGTGTTTTTTTATTCCTCTCTGATCTTTTTAATAAACGCGTGTACTTCGGCTGTGGCAGTTCTGAAGTTTTCTGAGGAAGGAAAAGTAAAAATAAAATTTTATAAAATCTTTATTCAATTACACATTCTGATTACTTCAAAATTAACTACGTAATGACTACAAAATTTACTACAAAGTTTGTAAAAGATAGAGTAACTATATAACTTGTTGATTCATGCATGTTAATTGCCATTTGGTGTCCTTCGTAATTGCTCGTTACCTAAATCATAACAAGGTCTTCTTTCTTATCAAAATGAAATTGACTAGTAGTAAAAAAGCTCCAAACAGCATAATTCGACTGATCATTTTGTCCTAAGGTATATGAAAACTCCCTAATATTTACCATCTAAGGATATTAGTCCTTTTACTATCCTAGCAAGCTAGGGAGATTCCAATGATTAAACTCGTGATTAGTTTTTGAGGTATTTGCTAGTTTTGTTAATGAGTCTGCAAAGTTATAGTTCTTTATATTACAATTTCTACTCAAATATCTTTTAAATCATTCCTCTAAGTCCTTAATTATCACCAATTGTATAAATTTACATCTTTATTTCAGTGAGCTCAAATATTGGACTATAACCTAAAGGTTCAATCATCGGATTCTTAGTAAACTAAAGCTGGCTGAAGTAAGAGACATGAGATAGTTGAAGAGGTATTTGATCTAGTTGGTAATCAAACGGAAATGGAGTGTTTTCAAGGCCAACACTACAGTTTTGTACCAGATTTAGGCAAAGAGAAACTTGAGAAATTTTGAACACAAAAGTACAACCGCTAATATTCTGGCAGCAAAAAATGAAACTTAAAATGTACATAGAGACGAACCGGAGTTGTTAGTATAAACTAAATTTTGTCATGTTTCACTAGTGGTGTTAGTTTAGTTCATGCTTAGAGTGATGGTTTATATTTTGTAATTGAGAAAATCCGTTTCATCGAAAAATAAAAAATATAAGAATGGATTATATTCGTAACTATCAGCTAACAAAATAGAGTTAATAAAATGGTTTTTTTTATCAAACCACCGTAGGTGGGGTATATATTGGTTCACCAAAATAGAGTTAAGAAAATGGCTTCTAAGCTAAAGGGAAACATACAAATTTGAACACTACACCAAATATGGTCTTCAGCCACAAACCGTCACAAAACACCGTCACTAAAGAGTAGATTTAGTGACGAACACAAAATTTTGTCACCACAATTCGTCATGACAGAGATTGCCAGTGCCGAAAATTTTATCGTCACCAAAGACAATATTTAGTGACAGACATAGTGACGAAAATAGGATCCCGTCACATAAGTACCCTTTAGTGACAGTTCTAGTGACAAGATAAAGTTAAATGACGAATTTTTGTGACAGAATATAGTGACGAAAATAAAACTTGTCACAGATAGAAATAGTGACGAGTAGTTTCGCGTCACCGATAGTTTAGTGACAGATATTCTTGCGTCACAAAGAGATATGACGGGAAATTGATTTTGAAAAATATGGGCCGGAATTCTGGGCTGGATTTGTGGGTAAAGTTTTGACACAAACTTGGACATTTGGGTCAACATAGAAATCAAATATTATGTATTAAAAATATCAAAAGAAAAAGTGGAAATATATAAGTATTAATTATGTTTCGCCGACCCAGACCTCCTATTATCCGCCGCCTCTTGTGCCTCCAAGTTCCGATGATTCTCGATGATTAACTCCGCCGCCGCTTGTGTCTCCAAGTTCCGATGATTCTCGATGATTAACTCCGGTTGGCCGCTCTTCTCCAGAGCACATGTGTAATTTCGACTAAATTCTGGAAATTCCGGCATTAGTTCGACGATCCTGAACGATACAAACATCATTGTCGAGCGATATCGGATATCGGTCAATGAGGGATGCTACTACGGGATCAAAGAGTTTCGGGTTATAGTTAATGATCCTGAAGCTGGTTTGATGTATACTTGCTTATTTTAATGCTTGCAATTGCTTCCATGGGCAATGTATTTTTTCATATTTCAACAAATTCATCAAAATTTCATGAAACCCATATTACAGCTATAATGTTACAGAATCAACCTCTATTTACTATTTCTTGATGTTTATATCGTTTAAATGAGGTTTAGTATAATTAGGTTTTGTGTTTTGTTAATCGGATGCCGCCGAAGGATGGACAGATCGCCTGTTGTATCCGTCCAACTTCAATGACCTAGATTGGCTGGAAAATGGAAACTAAAGAATGATGAACAAGTGAAGAAACTTATTACCAGTGGACTCTTGAAGATTATTGATCAACTAATAGAGGCGTCGTGGACGGGAATGTTTATTGAAGATTATTGATCAAAGAATGTTTTTTAGACTAGGCCGGTCGGGGACGGGAAGACGGCGGACAACATAGTAATAAACTCTGATGAATTGATAATTGAGTAAAGAAAACTATTCTTGCAAAGAAGCAATCATCATAAATAGCAATTTGGTACAAATAAAAGTAAATACGTATGAAAATAGTGATAACCAAAAAGGTAATATGGGTATTTTTCTAATTTTTTGGTCTGGAAGCTAATTATTTCTCTGGCAATAGTCTTAACTTATTCTTAAGGAGAAAGATAAAATCACTTTCACATTTGTATTTAAAAATAATAATTTTATGTTTTTTTGGTATAAAAATAAGACAAATTCTTGGGTGAGGCAGCCTCACCCAAGAGGCAGCCTATAATATTACATTAATACCAGACGGGGCTTTTTCAAAATAATTTTATAACTTGAGGACTATTATGCAAATTCTGCATATATTAGCAAAATTCCCCCAAATCTCCAATTTCCCCGATGAAAGTTGCAGAACCCCGCCGACGACTTTGTTGCAGACCACCCGACCGGCCAATTTAATTCGCAACAACGGCGAATTTATTGCAGAGCAATATTCAGATCGACGGGGATCCGATTCAATTGACGCAAATCCGATTCATCCATGATCCACGATTGCCGCAAGTGGCACTCGAGACCGATCTGCGACGGATTCTACGCGGGACAAAATGCTGGGACAAAAGGATGAGCAACTGAACAACAAAGATTAAAGATACCTGGATTTTAATAATTCTCTGCCGGGTTCGCAGATATTCTTTTCCACCTTTCCAGCTACGAAATTAATTCTGTATCCGGGTTGCAGCAGCATGTACAGGTTCATCATGTATTCATGCTCTCTTTGTTTTCCCAGAAAGTTGTGACAGAGCTCGTCCATCAGATATGCTAAGCTCACCATCGAGGTTTGATGAGGTGTTGTCGAGGTGACATCGAGGTTTGATGAGGTGTTGTCGAGGTGGCATTGAGATTTGATGAGATGGTGTCGATGTGTCGAGGTTTATATCGTCAAATTTGATGTTTATGTCCTCGAATATGAGGTTTGTACCATTGAAAATGAGCTTTATATCGTTCTAAATGAGGTTTTTGTTTTTGAAAATGAGGTTTGTTTCATCGACGTTGAGGTTGTGTAGTTGACGTTGATGTTTATGTTTATGTAATCGAAAACTATGTATGCGTTGTCAAAGTTGAGGTTAAGATCTTTGATGGTGAGGTTCGTGACGTCGCATTGAAGTTTGGTATGATGAGGTGGCGTCGAGGATGGTGAGGTGGCGTGGAGGTATGATGAGGTGGCGTTGAGGTATGATGATGTGGCGACGAGGTTTGGTTAGGTGGCGTTGAGGTATGATGAGGTGGCGACGAAGTTTCATGAGGTGGCATCGAGGTATCATTAGTTGGCGTTGAGGTATGATGAGGTGGCGACGAGATTTGGTGAGGTGGCGTTGAGGTATGATGAAGTGGCGACGAGGTATGATGAGGTGGCGTTGAGGTATGATGAGGTGGCGTTGAGGTATGATGAGGTGGCGACGAGCTTTCATGAGGTGGCGACGAAATTTCATGAGGTGACATCGATGTATGATGACATGACATCGAGGTATGATAACATGAATCGAGGTGTGATGAGGTGACATCGAGGTATGATTAGTTGGCGTTGAGGTATGATAAGGTGGCGTCGAGGTTTGATGAGGTGGCAGCAAGGTAGAAGAATGATGTGGCGAAGAAAGAATGAAAAATTAGTGATATTTTCAAATTAACCCCTGAATTTTTTAATAATTAGTGTTCTTTTATATTTACTTATAATATGGGCTTTATTGGGCACTGCCTCATAGGTGAGGCTGCCTCACAGGAGAATTACTCTAAAAATAAAGGAGATAAATAGAGTCCCTTTCATTATATAAGAAAGTTTGTAACTATGTTAATGTATTATTATTATATATTTTATCTATGTTGATTTATATATTTTTTCAATATGTAAACATTGTACTGGATTTAGGTAATTTTTGGTGATTCCTTTCTTTATGATTATTAGCATAAAAATATTTTGTATTCTAAATTAGGTGAAATTAGATATTTTCTTCCTTTTAAACTATATAAATTATTTGGTAGTATAAAGATTTAGAATACTTGCATATGTGAAGTTAATTGATTGGTAACATCATAAATTAATTACCATATCATTATTATTTTATTTTTATTATTTTACATTTAACTCATCATAATATTTTGTGTTCCAAAACATGATAATTATATATCAGATTATTTTTGATAAAAATATTTCACATCACCAAATGGTTATTCTTTATTTGAAATTTCTTAACAATCCATAAAATTTGATTTAAAAAAGAAACTTTTTTTTCCTTATTGTTTGTTAGGTAATAAAAATAGGGACCTTCAAAAAAAAATAAAGGTAATAAAAATAGAGTAATTCTCATGTGAGGCAGCCTCACTCATGAGGCAAAGCGAAATAAGGAAAATTTCATTGCTGCCACCTCATCATAACTCACTACCATCTCATCAAAACTCAACGTCACATCATCAAACATCGATGCTAGTTCATCGAATAGTCACCTCATCAAATCTCACAATAAAAAGTGTTTACTTGATCCTGCCTTTTGGGTGAAACTGCCTCACCCAAGAATTGGTCATAAAAATAGGGGAAAAAATACAGCATCTTCTATAAAATTATTCTCTACCATTTTCACCCGGAGAATCTACATTTTATAGTAAGAATATTACAAAAATATTTTAAAAAGACAAAATTAAAGAATAAGAAACTAACAATACTAATTATTTTAGCTAAAATATAACTATACTTCTATTTAAACATTTTTACATTTCATACTCCCTCTAATTTTATTTTAATGTAATTTTCCTCTTTTAGTAAATTATATTAATTTCATACATAAAATACTTATCTATCCAATAATTTTATGTGATCAAGTATTACAGTCACTATATTTTAATATATTACATTAATAAGTGATCAATACACCGCACTTTGTTTCATCGAATAGTGGTGTTTCATCGAATTTGTTTGAGTAAAAAAAAAAAAAGATTTTAGCGTCCCTAAATTTGCATTTCATACATTTTTTTTTTAAACTTCTAGACTATGGCCCTGTTTACCAGAGCTTATCTGTAGATCAGTTCAGTTCAGTTCAGTTCAGTTCAGTGAAAATGTAATTGATGAAATTCAGGTTAATTCAGTTATGCTGCTTCCATTTTTCAATACATCATTTTTACTTTACTTCAGTTTAGTTCAATTCAATTCAGTTCAGTTCAGTACATGGTGAAAATAACCTCTAGCAAACAGGGCCTATGTTATGGTTGCATCTATGAATTTCGGTTCCTTCCTTTTAAAATTAATTAACTCAATTGAGTTTTGTTCGTTTTCATTATAGTGAAAGACTACCATCTATGAACCCCGTCGGATAAAATAGTGAAACAGACATATAATTTGAGTTTGGAGTATAGAGAGATTGAGATCTTTAGACAATGTTATGAAATGTGCTTTGATAAAGAAGTTAAAGGAAATTGATTAAATTCGGGTTAATTTAGTCACACTAATTTTTTTTAAATACATAAATTTTCACTTTATTTTAATCCAACTCAATTTAGTTCAGCACAAACAAGACCTAACTGTATATTCTTTTTTCTTAAATAACATTATATCAAAATTTATAAAAATTATCATTTACATACTCACGCAATCTAATAATAACCAAAAGTTCAATTAATAAGTGATCAAATTCGCCGTGCAACGCACGGTAGAGCCCTACTAGTAATTAAAAAAAAAACTATGAATAATTCTCAAATGCAATAATTTGGTAGCATTTATATATTTGAAAACACACTTATTTCTTACCATTTTAGTATCAAATGGTAAGAGCATGATTTTTGGGACAATCGATTAGATATAGATATAGGTTCATACTTTTGCTACATGTAATTAGTATATTGTGGAATATTTATAAAATTTGGTGAGTTTTGATATTTTCTAAATTAAAAATAATTTGACCTTGAGTTGACCGTTTGTTATTTACTGATAAGAGAGTTTGTCACTAGTATATCAATCTTTCGTCACTAATGCTCACAATCCCTGACGCTGTAAGCTCGTCACTAAATCATCTCAACAGTGACATTATAAATTTGTCACTAAAACCATTGACCGTCACCAAATCATCTCACATGTGACAGTAAATATTCGTCACTAAAGCCATTGACCGTCATTAATGCCTTGACGGTTTTTTCTCGTCACTATTTTTTGTCACAGAATAGTACATTTACTGACGAAATCAGACCATTCAGTGACGATTTTTTAGTGACAAAACTTGTTGTCACTAGTATTGTGACGAAAATATTTCGTCAGGAAAGCCATCATTTGGTGACGAATGAACAGTAAATCCGTCCCCAGGCCCCTTTTCCCACGACCCATTTCCAAGGAACAAGTGACGCCATCACCAAATGCTTTAGTGACGGATTTTGGGCTTTTAGTGACGGATTTTCCCTGTCACTAAAGGCCAGTTTTGGTGTAGTGGAATGAGGCAACTAATACATTAATTATTAATATGTAAGGTAATGAAATACTCCCGGAAAATCGACCGGCGTAACAAAGCCACGATTCGCCACTAACCGCTCCACTACTTTGCTCTCCGTGTCCTTAACCAGCTCGGCTGGAAATGATCGCGGTGTCCCTATTCCCTGTAGCTCCACCGCTGAAGGTATTCTTGCCTGTGTTTCTTCCTCTTTCGCCTCCACCAATAAACACGATAGCAGCCGGTGGCGTGCAATGAAATGGGGAAAAAAATTAAGAGTAAAATGCCCCACTCCTCTTGAAATCCTGGATCCGGCTCAGCCTGCAAGTATGAGATGATCAGCGTAAAAATTTAATTCAAAGAACAAGAAAATCACCGGTTGAGTAAAAGTGATCACCGGAGTAGCGTAGTTAGACATATGCCAGTCGAAATACCAGAGAGCGCGGTAGGCGGTTGCAGGGCTGAAGCGGAAATGCCGATGTCTCTGTTAAGAACTCAGAATATTAATCCAGATTAATATGAATGCATTGAAGGCTATGCTTTAATATGAATTGAAGAAAACAGACCTCAAGAATCCAGGTGATGGAGTCCTGCCGGAAAGGGGAGTGGCGATCGATGTTTGTGGCGTTGAGTACCTGTCGGCGTTCAGTGTTGAACAGATAATTGACGGAATGTGATTGGACTTCCCCGGTGTCCTCATTGCGGGAGGGCGGTTCATTGGAAGCTGAATGACGATCGGACATCTTGGAGGAACAGAGGCCGGGAGATCATAACAGGCGTATAAACGGCGGTGGCGGTTAGTTCTGAAAGGGAAATTTGGGAATGGTGATGGCGGTTTTCAGGTTTCACTGTGTGTGTGCGTGTTTTGTATTAATAAGCGCGTGTACTTCGGCTGTGGCACATGATGCAATGGCAGTTCTGGAGTTTTGCCCAGGTAATTGGAGGAAGGAAAAGTGAAAAAAACTAAGGGGGTAAAGTATTGGGTCATGGTAAATTTTGTTGTTGTAAGAGATCGACTTGGGATTCATGAATCTATTTAGAGGTCAAAATGCAAGATCCTCCCTTCAACTACCCATTCTAATGGCTTCAAAAGTTACACATATAATGTTGTATATATAATTGTATGGATACTTTTAATCGATTGATTGGTATCTAATTTACCCAATTAATGATAAACTAAGACTAGTGCAAGGTGTTCAATTTATAACATTTACTTTTGATGATTTAATTTGTAAAAGATGTATACATCTATTTGTTGGAGTACATATAAATATATCATTTCACTAAAATGTGCCTAAAAGTACTGAATATCTTATATCCTTGTGCAACAGACTTGTATTTCGTTGCGACAATTCACTTACATGCAACACGAGATGACTGCTTTGCACCCGTTTCTAAATGCAAAGAGTATCGTACTTTGTATTAGACCACCCAACTTTTGAGTTTATTATTCTTCATGTCGTGACACTTAAGTTTTTTAGCAAATTTGAAAAGCTTTTAGGATCCCAAAAAAATTCTCACCTCTAATGGTGGTTTTAGTTCAAAAAAAAGAATAAAAGTCTTTTCAAACTTTAACTGAATTGCTCATGAACCACACGAGTTGTTATCAAAGAAGACTTAAAAGAGAAAAAAATGATCAATCAACCCATAATTTTAGAGAAAGTCTTGGGTGAGACCTGTCCTTGTGGAGACCAAGAGCAGGGGAATGAGCATTTATTGTTTCTGCTTGATCTTTTAGTCAGTTTGTTTGATCTTTCAATCAATGTCCTTGAGTATTTTTGTTTTGCCTTGATTTTTCAGTTAATTTGATCTTTCGTTCAATTTGCTTGATCTTTCGGTCAATTTTCTTTATCATTTCCTTGGTCAATTTCACCAACGACAAATTCAATCAAGGAAATCGGCGGGTTTAAATCTCACCAACGACAAATTCAATCATATAATCTTTGGTCTCATTTGAGACCTGTCTCAAATGAGAATTTGCCATAATTTTATCAAATTCAATATTGGATAAATTGAACTGACCAAACTGAAAATGCACGGATAAATTGAAATATTGATAAATTATAGCGAGAGAAATTGAAACTAATTATATCAATCTAAATTTTTTGTCAAAAGTATTTTTTTTTAATAATGTACATTTGTCAATGTGTCAAATTTTCCTCGAAAGAAACATCACAAGTAAAGAGAAATAGATGACTAGTTGGAAGAATTCATGAAAACCTCTCCTGAACTTGAGAAACCACAGTCTCCATAGTTTCCTCTCCAAAGTTTTCAGATCAAAATTAGGTCTTTTTCCGTACAATTCTTGTGCTCGTTCCGCATCTTCCATCCTAAGATTCAACTTCCTTTTGCTTCGGCAACAAATGCCTGGCGACATCACCGCTTCCTTATTCTTCGAGTGGTCCAATCCTAGCACGTGTCCGATTTCATGAACAACAACGGTTTCCAAGTCAAAGGCATTGCTTGACTTTTCCTTCTTGAAGTCAACGGCGAAGATTTTATCTGCATTCATGTAGATATACGTCACTTCCCCATCCCGTGGATAGTCAGCTTCGCCCAACACGCTTGCCTCGCCGAACGGGTGAAATCCGATGATGATATCTGCTTCCGACCAGTTCTCCACCTCTGCGAAATCCACCGGAATAACTTCCGACCACCGCGCGAATGCGCTTCTGAAGGCGGACTTGATCTCCTCCGAGCTCAGATTCTTCACAGTGTTTTCCGTTGGAAATGTGTAAAACGTCAGCGTCATCGGCGTCGGCCGCGACCATTTGTGCGCCTTTTCCGTTGATGCTGTTATCCTTGCCGTGGCACGCAACGACGGAACCCTAACGGTACCGTTATATGGCACGTAATTAGTAGGTAAAGTCAAGAACAATCTTGCAGTGGTATTGGACGTTGACTTGTTGAAACTAGATATGAGGAACGGAGTTGCCGTACATCTGCCGATTACAGTAGACGCCATTCTTTACGAAAAATATATCTCTATAAAGTAGGTCAATGATGAGTGTGATCAGGTAGAACTGTAAGATTTAGATTGGTGTAATTCAGTTGTATATATATCAAGTTGAAACTTTTCCTATTACTGCTTGGTTTTGTACGGTCAAAATTTAGGGTGTAGCAGGAATATTTCATGAAACGCGTATATATTAATAAATAAACTAGTTTATTTTTCATAAATACTATAAAAAATTCACTTATATAATACCGTCGGTTAGTTGATTTTGGTTCGGATTAAGAAAATTGAAATTTTAAGAGTATAAATGTAATATCACTTACTTTAATTGGTGTTTGTAAGAATTCATCAAAGTATATATATATTTGTATTTTTGTAATTATTTTCTTTGTAAAAAAAAAAATAGAAGTAAAAAGTTTTGGTTAATTTGGACCAAGGGAGTATTTGATAATTAAAATTTATTTTCATCAGTTGAGCGGAAAATATTTGATGATTAACCTATTGATATTGGCAATCATATGAGACTGCTATTGATTGAATTTGTCGTTGGTGAGCTTTAAACCCGCCGATTTCCTTGATTGAATTTGTCGTTGGTGAAATTGACCAAGGAAATGATCAAGAAAATTGACCGAAAGATCAAGCAAATTGAACGAAAGATCAAATTAACTGAAAATTCAAGACAAAACAAAAATACTCAAGGACATTGATTGAAAGATCAAACAAACTGACTAAAAGATCAAGCAGAAACAGTAAATGCTCATTCCCCTGCTCTTGGTCTCCACAAGGACAGGTCTCACCCAAGACTTTCTCGTTGATATTTTGAACACGTACAACAATTTTTAAATTGATTTATTAACTAAATCCAAATTTATTAAAATGCAGGGGATTTAATTTGCTTGGGCTCAGAAATGCCAAGCCCAATTTGTTTTTCTCTCCTGGCCCGCGTAACTTCCCGTTGACCTTTGACTTTAATTCCCAAATCGGGTTTGCTTTGTTCTGCCGCTGACCAAACTTGGTGCATCGGAGAAACCTTTGGGAATTGGATTTAGTTTGTCCCGCCACCATACGGATTTGTGCTGCTACGATTATTTTGTCCTGCTGCGTACGGATTCAGATAACTTTCTCGCTTTCGGCAGAACCCACAAATCTCATCACCAGAGGCAGACAGACACCAATTCACTGGTTGCGCCACCGCAGTATCGTTTCCGGGACGACGGATTCCAGGCGGAGGTAATTATTATCCTTTTTAAAGTCTTGTATTCTAGGATCATCGGATTTAGTGTGGATGAATCTGTAATGAAGTTGTTGTTTCTTTAGGGAAGATACCTTTGGAAGATATGAAGATTGAGTTTTTATTTTTTTATTTTCAGATATATTTATTTCCTGGCAGTTTACTTGATAGCAGAATTGAGGGAGCAATGGACCTGCAGACAGAGAACAGAATAGCCACTATTCTGTTGAGAGAGGCTGCGGAGCTGCGTAGACAAGCTGAGAAGGAGGGGGTAGATGTGTATCTCCGCCAGCCGAAAACCAGAGGCCGCCCCAATTCTAGGTTCTTGACAGCAACTGTTCTTGGTGTACAACAAGGTTTGCCCTTTTACCTCTCTCTTGCTCAAATCATGCTTTGTGAGATTATATGGAGTAATTATTTCCCCATTCGTAGGTTTGGATTAGAATGCTGCTTATGATTCTGTAACAACGGCCTTGTTTGGTTTATTTATCGGCTTCTTTCTTAACTAGTAGTATTTCTTGGATGTCTTCAATGCATAACTAATTCATGGTTTGTGTTTATTAGTTTGATACTGATGCAACATACTAATTTAGATGAGATGTATCTGAATTTATCTGTTATGTTTTGTAGCCTCGTGGCAAGCAGCCACGTGTCCTGTTTGAGTTTGATTGTGGTGAATCGGCTCTTTTTGTTGTCATTCTGTTGGCTTTAAACTATTAAATTCTAAAGCTATATAATGTGGTCTTAATGTAGCAAACCGAGCTGTTGAGGAAAATGAAATGTGGCGAGCTAGGCAGAAGGAGCGGGAGTTGGATGATCGGCTGAAAGGAAGATGGCGTGATAGAAGTAGCTCTGATAGGAGTTATAGGAGCACTAGTGATCCCGCGAGAGAAAGTAGAAAGCAGTTTGACAGTGAAGAACATATGAGCTTGAGTCCGTCATGCTCATCAAGGAAAAGTGATGACGAAGGTTTGAAGGACGATGAAGTCGAACAATTTTTACATTCAAGGTGGCTATATTTTTTCTGTTAGTTCTTTTATAATTTTGCATGTGCCATATAGGCATATCACTGAAACTAGTGTTATTTTCATGGCAGAGCCAAACGAGGTAGAGGAGCTGTTGGCTCACGAATGGATGAAACTGGCCCGTACCTTCCTTCTCACTCTGATACTAAAGGAAAGCAATCAATCTTAGCAGATGTTGACGGTAGCGAAAGGCATCAAAGGCGTGCAGTTCTTGGCCCTATAAAGCCGCATTCACTTTTAGGCTCTGAATCTTCAGAGGATGACGAGTCTTCTCCAGAACGGAAAAGGAGGAGAAGGAAAAGCTCGAGCAAGCAAAGTTCTCGGAAGCACAGATCAGAAAGAAAGTCAAGGGATGAAGAGAAGAAAAAGAAGAAGAAGAAGAAGAGCAAAGAGAAGAGGCATAAACATCGTAAGTGAATGTGCATAAACTGTTAATGTCATTCATGCCGAAGGTACCAAACATTTATGTTCTCTTTCTTCCAACAAGGCAAAGAAGCGACTTGCACGAAGAAATCGGATTGAAATGTATATGTGGGCAAGAGGATATGGATTTTGTTGAAAGACCCTAAACCATAGTTCAGAAAGAGAAGTGTGTTTTAAGAGTTTAGCAATGTTCTTACTTTTTGTTTTATAGAGCATGCTTCTGTAGGAGTTATGTAACAATATCACTTCTATTTGATTGCATAGCTCATAATGCAAATAATGAGCTATGAATACTTATACTCCCTCTGTCTCACCTCAAGCTGCATAGTTGACTTTTCCGAGTCAAACTTAGGAAACTTTGACTGTAATTATAGGTCAATATATAAATATTAAAACTATTATATGAGATATCAATAGATTCATTATAACACCTATTTTTCAAAAAGTAAATTACTAAATTTTTATATATTGTTTCTATATGTACTTAAAGATATTAATGGTCAAACACGATTATTGAAGACCGTGAAAAGTCAACTGTGCAGCTTTGGGTGAGAACGGAGGGAGTACCTGAATAACTAGTGTTTTTCTTTCTGTTTATATTAGTTTGAAGTGTCGGCATCTTAAATTGTTTATGTAGTCTAGTTGTTGATAAAACTAAGGATGGTCCGATGGGCGATGGATATTGTAATTCTAGTGAAGTTAAATTCTATCATGGTTTCGGAAAATCATAAATTTTCGAGACTTTGGGGGCATGTACCAAAACGTGTTAAACCTTGTGGAGCAGTTTGTAATTAAATCATATTTAATGCAAACAGAAGTCGCTTCAACTTGTGTCTCTTGAACTCCCTGTAAAGTGAAAAATAAACACTCACATTTTCTCACATTCGGACACACAGATCTAGATCTCCTCCCTATTCCTTTCCTATCGCCCAAATCTTCTTTTTTTCCAGGTACCCTTTTGCTGTTCTTCAATAACACCTTATTTTCCATGTTCAATTTCCATGTACACATTGTGTAATTCAGTAATTCGATGATTTAGTCTTTGAGTTTCGAGGGAATTCTTGTTTGTCTGCTGCTCTACTTGTTTATAAGCTCGGCCTTGGTTAGAAAGCAGCAAAAAGATTGAATTTTTATGAGTAATCTTTGCAGGTCTTTATCATATACTAATTTCGGCTTTTAATATGATCTGCGTGCTTATTAGAACAATGCTGTATGTATTGGGATTCTTTCCAAGTGTGTGAATTGAATTTGCTAGCTACAAATGGAAAGTATGAGTGTTTCTAGATATGACGCATTTATATTTTGATATTGTCAAGAAAAAGCTAGATATGATTATGATCTAGTAGCTGATTCAACATAGGATAAACGATTTTTTGTGTGGTTTTGCAATGCCTATAGTGGAAATTTTGATCTGATCCTTATCTTGTTCAACATCGGTAGGAGTTGAGGTAATAAAGGGCTAATCATGTCAAGAAGGGCAAACACCTCTCGTAGGTTTGCAGATGGTGGAGGCCTCCCGTTTATTGGATCCTTACACCCGAAATCCCGTCCTAATCCTATTTTATCCATTGGACTTGTGATTGTGGTAAATCTCTGCTCTACTTTTTTACTTAGATCTTCATCACACCTTGATGGAAGATTATTATAGTTATATCCCATTTTCGTCAGTATATTATTTCACCATTACTAATACAATAGTCACTGGTCTTGTGTTTCTGTTAGGGTGCTCTGCTGATCGTTGGTTATATGTACCACGGTTCAGGTGTGTAACTTGGATTTCAGGTCACTTGCTTTTTTGGTAGCATTATCAATGGGATTTTATAAGTGACATTGCAATTTATTAAATGTTGTTCTGAACCTGAAAGAATCTTTTGTATTTCAGGTGGAAGGAATGGGGATATTGATGCTGTAAATAGACTTGAAGGAGGTATCTTATTTCGTGGAAGTTTTGATAAATCATATTACTCTTCTTTGTTGCTTCCAAGATAACTTTTTTTTCCCATATATATTGAGGGGATTTAAGCAACCATAGTAATGTTTAATGCATCTGGTTTGTGCTACGAATGAATTTTGTGCTTGGAAATTTACGTTGACCGATTACAGCTATTGTTTGATGTAATCATGTATAAGTTTTATTTCTAAAATAAATGTGTATACTTTTATTTCTAAAGTTTTGTAATGAGTGGACACTTAATTCTGTAATTTTTGTTATAGCTTTGAAATGGTTATTATTGCAAGCATTTTTAATATGTTGAAGCTTACACATACAAGTTGGCTGCTCTTGAAAGTATCTAAATTTACTTTTTCTATCCTTATTTGGTAGCTTTAATTGACAAATCTATCTGGTGCTAAAGCTTGGGATTGTGTGTTAGCAGGTAGTCCATCTTGTGCACTTGAAGTTCTAAGAGCGCTGCCCTACTTAAAGAAGGCATATGGTGATAGTATGCACAAGGTGTTGCATGTGGGCCCTGAAACCTGTTCGGTGGTTTCAAAACTACTCAAGGAAGAGGATACCGAAGCATGGGGAGTTGAACCCTATGACTTGGAAGAAGCCGATGCCAATTGCAAGAGCCTTGTTCGAAGAGGGATTGTGCGTGCTGCTGATATCAAATTCACACTTCCTTACCGAGCAAAATCATTCTCTGTTGTCATCGTATCTGATGCATTAGATTATTTGTCCCCAAAGTATCTTAACAAGACAATTCCAGAGCTGTCAAGGGTTTCTTCCGATGGTGTTGTTATGTTTTCCGGTAAATGTTACTGTCACTCTATGGAAGATTATATCAAGTTGTTTGCAGGTTGACACTCCTCGTGTATCCTTTGGCATTCTAATAGTGTTTGTTGTGTAGGTTTGCCAGGTCAGCAAAGAGCTAAAGTTGCAGAACTTGCTAAATTTGGCCGCCCAGTAAGTCAGCATTTCTTTGTTTGGAAGGAGCTATTATCTTATGACTTTGATGGTTTCTTGTGTTTGTTTAGTATTATAAGTTAAACGATAGCTTATTTTATGTTCAACCTTGCATGTAATTTTTTTTTTCTGGTTATTGAAAATATCACCTAAAAGCTGATATCATTATTTGGCTCATTGATTGTTCAGAAACTATTTAGTTACTATTGGTGCTGAGCAAATGGTTTTGAGCTGAAACTTCTTGTTCTGATCCTGTTTTTGTTTTTTTGAAGGCCAAATACCGAAGTTCATCGTGGTGGATTAGGTTTTTTGTTCAAACTAGCTTAGAAGAGAATGAAGTAGCTCTAAAGAAGTTTGAGCAAGCAGCCAAGAAGGGGTCATACAAGCCAAGCTGCCAAATTTTCCACCTCAAATCTTTCAGCTAAAGATGAAGAAACAAGCTGCTTTCTTTCTGCATACGTCGTATCTCTTATGCTCTTGGCAAAATTACGAGATTCCATGTTCCAGCAAGGATAGTTAACTTATACATGTCTGAAATTTTGATGTGGAAGGTTATATAGTTAATATACATCAACATAAACCTCTGCTCTGAATGCCTGATTCCCCTGTTGTAATTGTAAAGTGATTCTTCGAATTGGCTGAGCTTTGTTTAGCTTCTTGATACATGTAATAGCAAAAACATAATTTTTAAGTTATTCTATTGATATTTTCAATTTCTTTCAATTGAATCTCTTCTTTGAATTTATATTTAATAGAAGATTCTTTTTCTAGATCTGTTTGATGAAAACCAATAACCTCTAAGGAGTCGTTTGGTTCACGTAGTATTTAAATTACCACAGAATTTGTAATTACTCGGATTTTTATTCCTTGCTAAAATACTCAGAATCTGATAAAATTGTTTGGTTGCATACATACGGATTTTGTAATTCTTTCAACGGAGTATTGGTGAAACGTAAAAAGTTTAATAAATAGTAAAATTACGCGGATTTGTAAATTACCTAGGGGAACCTAGGTAAGATATTTCCTACGTTTCGTGGGAAATTTAAATTACGCGTAATTGTAAATTCCTGCGTTTTATGTATTCTCCGTCAACCAAACAATCACAAGTTATTCAAAATCCTAGCATTTTGTTATTCCCACATAATTTACGCGTACCAAACAACCCCTAAGATACTGAAAATTTCTTCACGAATTTCAATTTCATTCAATATCGATAAGGCCATGTATCACATTTGTGGCTACCTCATAGAAAACTCTCTAAGCATACATGTAAATTTTGTCTATTGATTAAGAAATTTTCAATGGATTACAAATTTTCGGTTTCCACATAACAAAGATTTGGAAAAAGTACAATTTCGAGCAAACATTTTTTTTTCTGATCATACAATAAATTCAGTTTATATTTTTTGGAAATTGAAAAGAACAAAATCTTCAAAATTGGAGAGAAATGGAGCAAAGAAGCCCGGCCCAAGTCTCTCCCAGATCTGAAGCAAAGCTATAAAATAAGAGTGAGCTCCGCCTTTCACCGGCCGGAGCCATGGCCGGAAGAGAGCACGACAGGAAAACGACACCGCCGTTCACCTCAGCACGGCTACTAATCTTCCTCATCTGCGCGGCCTCTCTACTCCTCGCATTTTCTCTGTTCATCACCTCCGTGAGTGAAGAGCGAAAACCGCCGGAAGAGATCACCAGAACGACGGCGCTGCCTGAAGCCACCTGCGACTTCTCGGACGGGCGGTGGATTTACCATCCCGCCGGCGAGAAATCGCCGCGGTACGATCACACGTGTAAGGAGATATTCAAAGGATGGAATTGCATTGGCAGCAGCAAATTCAACGGCGTTGATCTGTTGAAGTGGCGGTGGAAGCCCTACCGATGTGATCTTCCTCAATTTGATCCTCTGGTGTTCCTGCAACGCTTCAGAAACACTAGCATTGGTAATTGTTCTTCTTTCTAAGCTGCAGAAAGCTAAATTATGGCTTACACTTGTGATTATTGGTAGTGTTATGAGCCAAAGTTGTTTAGTTGATTTTTCTCTGTTACCTAGTAAAATGCTTATCCATTATTATGATCATGATCAATGGAATTTAATTGTTAAAGTTAGCTCTGTTTGGCTTACAAAATAGTCAATTATGCAGCTTTGCCTCTGACGAATAGACATCGAAGTATCTTGGTTAGGAATAAGAAAAATGATTAGGTCCTTGTGGCAAGTTTCTTATGTTTCTAGCTTGCTCTTTTGCTGCACAGCCTGTCCTTGTGCCTATTTTCTCTTGAAATATATACATGGTAATGTCTATATGACTGGCCCTCACTGAACTTGAGTGGTGCAGGTTTTGTAGGTGATTCCTTGAACCGGAACATGTTTGTTTCACTTTTCTGCATGCTCAGACAAGTTTCAAACGAGGTGAAAAAGTGGCGTCCAGTTGGGTCTGACCGTGGATATACCTTCTTGGACTATAATCTCACAATTTCTTACCATCGAACAAATCTTTTAGCTCGTTATGGTAGGTACGCAGTACTCAATGTTATGTTAGTAATTATCTTAAAATCATTCGTTAGTTGTGTTTCCGTTTATCATACTGTTTTGTATTTGTGACTAAAAGTCTAAAATCAATCATTATTTCCCTCAAGAGTCCCTCGATATGTTGGTGAGTCTGATTTGTATATTTGGTTTCTCCTCAGGTGGGTGGCAAACACGAATGGCGGTCTTTTAGAATCTCATGGATACAAGGAAGGCTACAGAGTTGATGTTGATATACCAGATGGAACGTGGGAAAAAGCTCCTGGTTATCACGACGTTCTTGTCTTCAATACTGGACACTGGTGAGCTATACTCCTACCAATTCCCAATCTATATTTGCATACTTTTAGAAAGCTGCAATTAGAGTTGCATTGAACTGTTTGCTTACAACACTCACTCATCAGCTAGCTTTGTGGACTTCTAATCAGGTGGTGGGCTCCTTCTAAGTTTGACCCTCTGAAAACACCAATGCTGTTTTTCGAAAAGGGTAATCCTGTGATGCCTCCCGTACCTCCTGATGCTGGCCTTGATATGGTTTTGAGTCATATGGTATGGTAACTGTCTATTCTTACTTTATATAATCAGTAGCGATGAGAATATGCTCCTTGCTCAAGACAGTTTGTCTGATTCTTTTTGAGTTTTTTCAGATTCGGTATGTAGAGGAAAGAATCCATCCGGGCACAAAAGTTTTCTTCAGGACACAATCCCCTAGACATTTTGAAGGGGGTGATTGGGATCAAGGAGGTACTTGTCAGCGTTCACAGCCTTTGCTGCCTGAAGAAGTATGTTCCTTTATCACTTCTTTGCTGTGATTTTATTAAAAAGGAGTACATTCTAGGCTGAATTTTGGCATCTGTTAACAGGTGGAAGAGTTTTTCTCTGTTGAGAGGAATGGGACCAATGTAGAGACTCGTCTTGTTAATGAACATCTGTACAAGGCCCTGAACGGCTCTGGTTTTCACATCTTGGAGATCACCCGATTGAGCGAGTACAGAGCCGATGCCCATCCGTCAACAGCCGGTGGGAAAAAACACGACGATTGTATGCACTGGTGCTTACCGGGCATTACAGACACGTGGAACGACTTATTTGTGACACTTCTAAACAACATCCACAGTTAGTAGTTAGTGATTCAGATTTCAGAGAGGCCATCAATTGGTTTTTGTTTTTTGGTTGCATCAGTTTATTTTAGGCTTCTTAGTTTTACCTCTAAGTAACCATTGCTGATTGATTTTCAGAATAGTTGTAAATTTCAAATTTGTGAAAGTAGTATGAAGCTTATTGGAGTACATTTTTTACCTAAGAAGGTATGTAAAATACGTTCATATATTATGTATGGGCATCATTTATAACATAATTTTATCTTGCACTCATATATTTTGACCTCATTATCAAGGAACCAAATATTCTTCACACACACACACACACACAAACACAAATCCCTAAATAGTAAATAGCAAGTCCGCAACACATTCCATAACAGATGTACAAAATTCATCAAACAAATGATGAACATTAAAATTAAAACTGTTTACTGAGTACAGATCATCCTCCATATTATTCATTAACTAAACAAGTGACAACCCACCAATAACTAATTATTTATAACTAACCAAATTAATTAGCCCTATATAAAAAATTGAAATTCGAGCAGTTTAAGCATATCACTAAAACGGGAAATATGTCCAAATTCTCCTTGTTCATAGTTTCTGTTTTCCTGGTATCAACAACATCTGGTTCGAATATTCCATCTTCACCGGCGAAGAATATTAACCTGTACCATTATCACCATCATCTCCACCATGCAGTACGTACGGCGAATTTCCTCGCCGCCCACAATGCAGCACGATTACAGCTCGGACTCCGACCCATGCATTGGGACGAAAAGTTAGCTTCCTACGCACGCAACTACACAGCTCGAATTCGGAGTGCCAATGCCTGCGACCGTCTTGTACATTCCGGTGGGCCCTACGGCGAGAACCTGGCTGCCGGCACCGGGAATTTTTCCGGCAAGCAGGCGGTCAAATTGTGGGTCGGAGAAAGGGAGGATTATGACTACGTGTCGAACTCGTGCGCCGCCGGTAAGGTTTGCGGGCATTACACTCAGGTGGTCGGCCGGAGATCCGACCGGTTGGGTTGTGCTAAAGTTACCTGCGCCAATGGGTGGCGGTATGTGGTTTGCAACTATGCTCCCGCCGGCAACCTTGTTGGCCAGCGCCCATATTAGTTAATATTTAGAGGCAAAATTGGGACACGTAATAATAATATGACAAAAATGCTAAGTATACAACTAGTACCTATATTTGTGTTTTACCGATCGTTAATACAAATTCTCATTTGAAATCTGTCTCTATAAAGACCAAGTAAAGTTGTCATTGACGAACTTCAACCCACCACCGTTGTTAGATTTTAGGATGTTGGTGTCGCTAGAGCTTAACCGGCTCACATGAACTGACTCGAGACTGAGTTTCGGTATGAATTTGTACAGAATGATCAATGATTAGGAATAATCAAGGAAATTGACTGAAAAATCAAGAAAATTGAATGAAAGATCAAATGAACCGAAAGATCAAGGAAAAACAAGAATGTTTAAGGGAACTGACTGATAGATCAAGTAAAAACGATAAATGATCAATCTCTTGTCCCTTGGTCTCTACAATGACAGGTCTCACCCAAAACTCTCTCGTTTATCAATATTATATCATTGATTTAGATTTGAGAACATTACTAAATCAAAGACATTTTTCTTCGAATTTAGATTTAAGATTTTTATGTCAAGTTGCTGGAAATCTGTTAAGATATCCCACATCGGTAGCGTACAAGCCTAATAACTAATATATAAGGATCAAAGGTAACACCACATACTGCCAATTGGTTTTAGGATGGAAGTCTGAGATCCATATAATTTAATATGGTATCAGAGCGGGTTCAATTTGGACCTGGGCCCTAATGGGTTAACTGGGCCGATGTGTGGATCCCCTTTGGGCCGGTGGTATCTCCCTTAATTTAACCGGTGGAGTATTATCCTCCCTTTAAACCGGTGGAGTACCCCATTACTTGCCCTTAATATGATCCGATATGGGTTGTGGACTACTTCCACGTTTGCACGTGAGGGGGCGTGTTAAAATATCCAACATCGGTAGCGTACAATCCTAATGACTAATATAAAAGGATCAAAGGTAACACCACCTACTGCCAATTAGCTTTAGGATGGAAGTCTGAGATCCATATTATTTAATAAAATCGTTAAGAATTGATTGGCAAAAAAGATTCAAATAGATATACATAACAACTATTTTCGTAAAATTCTTATAAGTTATAACATTGAAGAAGGAGAAGAAGAAAGAGCAGGTTGGTAGCATTCAACTTGAAATAATTGCACTAACTGCAATTGTAGAACATTTATTTTCTTTAATTTGAGTAAGCCCATGTTACTAGAACTTATTTATTGATGTACTGAATTGAATTGAACTGAAATAAATTTAAATTTACTGAACTGAACTGAATTGAAATAATTTTAAATTTACTGAACTGAACTGAACTGAAATAATTTTAAATATATTGAACTGAACTGAAATAAATATGAATACATTTTTTATATTATTTAAATATAAAAACACGTTGAGGTGATATAATTTGAACTGAATTGAGTTATATATCATCAAATTATAGTGCAGGTAATATGAACTTATCTAAACTGAACTGAATTAAACTAATCTAAACTGAACTAATTCCAAATTGTCATGTAATGAAGACATATTACATTTGGTTGAATCGATTTAAATGAATCACGATTCAAATAATTATATTGAATGTATAAAAAGTAAAGGTTATGGTATATTAAAGAAATATATTGAGTTGAATATCATAGCCATGTATTTTTCAGGGGATATGAGTCATTGAGTTGTATATCGTAATATTATTATATTAAAGAGGATATGAGTCATTGAGTTGTATATCATAAAATTATATTTAAGAGGATATGAACTGAACTGAACTGAATTGTTCTGAACTAAACTAAACTGAAAAGAACTGAACTAAACTAATTCCAAATTGTCATATAATGAAGACATATTATATTTGGTTGAATCGATTTAAATGAATCACGATTCAAATAATTATATTGGATGTATAAAAGGTAAAGGTTATGGTATATTAAAGAAATATATTGAGTTGAATATCATAGCCATGTATTTTTCAGGGGATCTGAACTAAATTGGACTGAACTTATATGAATTGAACTAAAATAAAAATAATACATTTTCATTTGTTATTAATGAATGCTCATCATCATATAAAAGGAAATTTGATGAACTGAACTGAACTTAATTAAATTTAAATTTATTTAACTGAACTGAACTGAAATCATTTTAAATATACTGAATTGAACTGAACTGAACTGAAATAAATTTAAATTTACTAAACTTAACTGAACTGAACTGAACTGAAAAAAATTTAAATTTACTGAACTGAACTGAAAAAAATTTAAATTTACTGAACTGAACTGAACTGAACTGATCTACAAATAAACTCTGGTAAACAGGGCCTAACTAGCCTAAAACAAAGTTAGGCATTTGGTCCAGTATTTTATTCAAACGTTAATTAAAACTGCTCAAAGTCATTACCCTAACCAGAGGGCAAGTGATAATAAATTTGATAGTAGTATGTTAATTTTTGTTTTGTATGTGTTGACAATTGTTTTATTAGGCCATATACCAAATTTTATGCTAAAAGTAAATAAATTAAGCTACGGTCAAAGGTAATTATCTATTTATTATAAAGTTGATTCAATTTCATTAGTTCAATTCGATTGAGATCAAATAAGATATAATTTGATAATATTCTGTTTAATTTAACCGTTCCATTTATGATACCTTACATTTTTTTACTTCAATTTAAATCAGCTTAGATTAGTTGGATTGGAGAGAACCATCCAATCCACATTTCTCACAACTAAGCCTTCTTAAAATAGTTGATAAAAGATTGATGTTTGTCATGGAAAACAGATGTAACAATATCATTAGCTTTAGTACATACAATTAACTAGATCCCTTAACTATAAGTTGGTAATTATTAGAAAAGTCATTAAAAAGAGTATAATAATAATTAAATATCTAAATAGATTCACCATCAATCTCGTGAGTGGGAAACCAACAATTTGCATATATATTTATCATCATGTGTGCACCATTCACCATCTGGTTACTACACCATTAAACATATATCTGGGATTTTGGGGTGAACACGTATTATACACATAATTAAACTTCCACTATAATTAATTTATGGAACAAAATTTTAAAGAATATATTACGTGCCTTTATTTCCGTTAAACACTTGTTCTGCAATAAAGTAGAGAAAATAATCATAATATACACCTACCTTATAAAAATGTCACTTATAATCAGCTTCTATAATTAATCAACAGAGTATATTTACAAATATCCCATCCACATATTTATCCCGTTTTAAGAACACTTTTCACTATAAATATACACCCAATTCTGCAGAACAAATTAGTCCACCAAAAATGGGATCCTTCAAGCTCTCTTCAACCGTTGCATTCGTCTGCATCTTAGCCGTTGCATCATGCATTAATCCCGTCGCCGCCCAAAACTCGCCGCAAGATTACATCCACGCCCACAATGTGGCCCGGATCCAAACCGGAGCCGATCTGCCGCCGATGAGCTGGAACGAGACTCTCGAAACGTACGCTCAGGAGTACGCGAACGGAGTCTTGAGCGCCAACACGTGCGACACTCTGGTGCATTCTCAGGGGCCCTACGGCGAATGCCTAGCCGCCGGCTCGCCGGACATGACCGGAGCCGACGGCATCAAGCTGTGGGTGGACGAGAAGGCGAACTATCACCACGAGGACAACTCGTGCGACGACGGGAAAGTTTGCGGGCACTACACTCAGGTTGTGTGGAAGGACTCGGTCCAGTTGGGGTGCGCTAGGGTGCACTGCCCTAATACATGGGCTTACGTCATTTGCAGCTATTATCCTCCGGGCAACTATATTGGAGAAAGCCCTTACTAGAGTGTTTTTTTTTGTCATGGTTATGTTAGATATTATTTACTAGAAACAAAGCTTGAGAAGCTATATATAATTTTAGCTATAAAAAAGTGGCTATAGTGTTTATATATTTCATGAAGATCCCATAGGAAAGAGGGGTAAATTCAATTTTAAGAGTATTTTGTTTCATGATTGTGATATCACTTGATTATTGTGATGATGAATGGTGATGTAATTTTGCAAGGTTTGGAGAGCTTAATTTACATTTTTGATTTTGTTACCATGTGTCCCAATTAAATTTTGCAATATAAATTTAACTTAACATTTTGTTCATGACATATAAAATATCATATAATATTATCATATAATATCAAATTTATGAATTCTAGTTCAAGTATCTTTTACCCTTTTATTTCATATATGTCTAATCTTTTACATATGTGTTAATTAGTAAGATAGTTGCTTAACACATATCTTTTATATATTCTGAATCTAGGCCAACAGTTAACTCATTGTAGATAAAATCTGAGATGGTTATATCAGGTAAGGGTATATTGTAATTTTCATCCCAGACATCTATCAAAGGAAAATCTAGTAGCCAGTTTGTGTGCCAGAAAGATACTTTTCCTTCACCAATTTGAAGTTTAGTGTGTGGAGATGCAAACTCATGAATATATTTAATTCTTTTCCAAGTCTTTGAATTTTTAAGATAGGTTGGTAAACCCCACATAAACTCAGCCCAAAGACTTTTTCCTAGTTGCAATTTCCACCACAATTTCATAAGATAGGTTGCTTAACACATATATAAGGTGCTTGCTACTCTCTACCTTTTTTATTTTATTTTTTTACAAACAACTGAAAACATAACCAAAAGCAAATAATAAAAAAAAACAATAATCATTCTAAATTACTACTTTATCATTTATTTTGATCACCATACAAAAGTATTATGATAGTGTTTTCTCAAAATAGAAAACATTATAAATTGTCAAGGCATTGAACTGTTGTGAAACTGTAAAAGCATTCTACCACTATAAACATAATTGAGATCAAATTAAATCAATTCCTAAATTAAAAATATGCATCATATCACCAGACACCATTTGTAAGCAATTCTTGACTTTCCAGTTGCCAGCTAACGCCTTATGCTTCAACATTAGCATGGTAAGAAGTTATGATCAAGTGGCCAGCATAGTAACCACTTGGGTTAGCTCAAGTGGCCAAAAGATTTGCATTGGCTAGGAGAGGTCCAGAGTTCAAACTCCCACTCCCCCAATTTGGGGTGGATGAGATTTCTCTCCTAGTCTTTCAATTCTCCATCACCTCCAATCTGCAAGAGGCGTGCTCAACTGAGTGACGGGAGCTGCATCAACTGGCGTACCGGGTTGCATCAACGGGTGTAAGTGGGGTCCTCATACCCAGTCAAATCCAAGCGGGGACCTAGGCCACTCGACATACGGGATCAGTAGACTAGGCTAGAATATGATTAGATTAGGATTCTTGTATCAGATTCGGTCTTTGTAAAGGGCAGTGTGCCCATTCAAAAAAAATAAAAAATGTCATGATCACCACCATCTTTATGTTTTTCCATCTCTCCTCTTCACCGGATCATCAACAACCCATCTCTCTATCTACTAACTGATTTTTCACTAATAACCAAATGATAATGTCTTCCTAGGCAAGCCGAGACTAGCATTAATGGGTCTAAAAAGAGGGTGATTATCCACTAAAAGTTATGGTATTCCACTTTCGCATCCCATTTCACAAACTTGAACCAAGTTTAATTTAACATATTCTTCCCAAATCATAAATAAGATTTTTTATTACTTTTAGATAAATGGCCAAGGGATAGGAAAGGATGTGTGAATTTCCACAAACATGAATATGCCTAACTTCACATTGAGGCTGTAAAAACAATGTGGTAAATCTATCACTACCTACGAGGAAAAATACAAATAACGTTTAATGAGATGATCTGGGAAGTGATTGTAATATTAGAGTGTTAGACCAATATTTGTCAGATTATAACCAGCTAGATTGACTCAAACTATTTGTTGTTTCACCATCTACATATCTTGTGTTTTTAATATAGGATAATGTATTAAATATAAGGTCTGGGTGAGACCGTTGTCCTACCATAAATTTATACTAGGATAAATTTAGGATTGTAAACAAGCTAGTCTAGTCGATCTCGAACATGCTTGTGTTCGTTTTGCATGTTCGTAATCGAGTTCGAGCTCATACGAGTTAAGACATTTTAGTTCGAGTTCGATTCGTCTGACTTTTACAAAGTTCGACCTCGACATGTGAGCTCGATAAAAAATCGAGTTCGAACTCGAGCTAGTTCGAGAACATGAAGCATTAATAAATAAAATTTAATTAATTTCTATAAAAATTCTATATATAAATTATATTCGAGCTGCTCGACGAGATTATTATGCGCTCGAAATCGAACTAATCAAACCGAGCTCGAAAACGAACTTTGACCGAGTTGTTCGCGAGTTGTTCACGAACAATTCAGTTCATTTACACCCTAGGATAAGTGATAGTTCATGTATTTATTAGGTTTATTTCACTACACCAAAACTAGCCTTCAGTGACAAGCCAAATCCGTCACTAAAACCCCATTTTTCGTCACTAAAGCCTTTGGTGATGGCGTCACCTGTCCCTTGGAAAAGGGTCGTGGGAAAAGGCCCTGGTGACGGTTTTACTGTTTATTCGTCACTAAATGGCCGCTTTCCTGACGAAAATATTTCGTCAGTAAGATAGTGACGAAAATATTCGTCACTAAAAACTCGTCACTGAAAGGCACTTTTTCGTCAGTAGAGGGTCTCTTCGGTGACGAACAAGTTGTGACGACAAAATATTTGTCACCAACTTAGTGACGGTCAAAGTCTTTAGTGACAAAACTTTAGTTGTCACTAGTGGAAGGATTTAGTGACGATCATATTTTGTCAAGGTATGTATGCTTTAGTGACACATGATTGATACTTTAATGATGAACTTTCTTTATCACTAACAAATGGTCAACTTCCAGTCAAACAAGCATAATTATTTTTTTATTGAGAAAAAATAAAACTCAAAAAATTTCATTAATATAAGAAATATTCAAATATACATATAATCCAACTACTCTACAACCTAGGTAGACTGCATCTACTTCTAAGAGCACTTGTTCTCTCTTCCCTCCACTCTCCAGCTAAGATCTTCATTTAACTTGGCGAAATATAAGAGTGGTGAATCTGCAAATATGAAAAAAAGAAGTCATTTAATCCCAAAAAAAAAACAAGTTAGATAGCAAAGAAATACTACCACTGAGCACAGTTTCAGTTCATAGACTAAAAATAAGATAGATAGCTAAAAAATACTAGTACCAGTAAGCTCATTTTCATTTCATAGACTAATAAACCAATAACAAACTAAAATCATATTTACCAGGAATTGGCAGGACATAAATACTATGATGTGATGTCCTATGATCAACTTAAAATATACTTAGCAGAGCATTTTCTTAGATCCAAACAGAATTACATAAGAAACTATGATGATTTACACAAAATTCATTCCATCCAGGACGAGATAAAACTTATTCATACAACATCACTGACTAAACTCTACTGCACATATGGATGAACTATGAGATACATTAAGTGAAAATATCAAACATTGCCACAACTAACATGTAAGGACCCTTTTCTTAATCTAAATGTCACAGAGTTAAACAATCAATTTCTGTTTTTCTCAGGATGATTACCATTCATACTCTTATCAAGCTATAACCAATCTTTTTCGGGTAAAGATAGATACACAAACCAAATCCTTTTTTTATTTGAAAAAAAAAGAAAATAAAATAAAAGAAATCCTAAGTCCTCAAGGTTACAAACATACCTCATGTATGTTATATAAGAGCCCACCTAAATTGGGATTTGATTGAGCATAAGCCTCGACTTTGAGAACGGTGTGAGCTCCAAACTTGGGTGTATTTATTCTCCTACAAAAAATCGTTTCAATAAAACTGGCAGATGACTAATAGTGAATTGAAATTGTCAAGATTAAAGTTTCCTACCTCATACTAATTAAAGAACTGAGAATCTAGCAGTAGCAGTAAGGCATCAGTAGTCGAGCTTCAGCTGAGGGAGACGAAAAAGAGCATAAAAATCATGAAGGTGAGAAAAGGAAGAAGATAAAAGAAGTGAATAGAGAAAACATAGAAGCACAGAATTTCCAGGATATGTAATCAATCACATCCAAACATTTAAAAAACCAAAGAAATTCAAACAGAGAATAATACAGGACAACAACCCAAAATAATACACAAAGCTAGCCAAACAATCAAATCTGATAAATTCAAAACCCAAAGAAAATCGACACGCAGTGGTATCTGTCTTGTAGCATATGAAGCATTGGAAGCAGTGATTAGACATGAAACACTGAGCAGAGTAAATGCATTCAAATGGCGAAGATTGCATGAAATGAAATTTGTTGAATTGATTGGAAAACCTAATAGAGGTGAACTAATTTGCTGAATTTCAAGACAGGCCCTCGCTCTACTATGTCCTGCACCATCATCATTTGTCCTTTCCTTCTACTGCGAGATACATGGTCAAAGTAATAACTAATCCAGATTAATAGAAGATCACTGTTAAAAACTATGCCTACTTGATATATTTCTATTCAATACTTCAATTATAGATACTCACACACACATATTATGAGATCTTCTAAAGGCCATATACTAGTAAATAAGCATAAATTCACATCCAACTCCATCTTATTATTAAACAATAAACACCTAACTCAACTAAACAAATATGAGCAATGACAAAAAAACAAAACAGAGCATACCCTTTGAATCCGTTCGTTTCATGTCTTCCTGGCAAAAAAAACATAACTTTAAAACCCAAATATCAATTAAGAAATAAGAGTAAACAATCAATGTCCACAAACTGGGCTTACTCTTGGAGCCATTTTTGGCGGGACGATAATGGCGTCGGAATCGGCAGCGCCGGTGAAAAACCCTCGGGTGGAGAAGAAATAAAGATCCAGTCCTCTGCTTGTGTCCCACCGCCCAGGACTCCTTCGACAAGATGTGAGTGCAGACGAACCCAGCGGCACAGAGAAGCCGTCATAGAAGCGCGGCGATATGATCTCGAGCACGAGCCAGTGCCACAGGAGATTCCTCGACGAAGACCGTGAAGAGGATCACGAGGCACCAGAAGAATTGAGTTTGAGATCCAGTTAGAGGATAAGGTTTGAGGTTAGATTTATATAGGTAACGCTATTAGCGGCTGAGATTCAGTTGATAAAAGTCATTGACGGTTCAGATCGATACAAAATAAAACATTTATATTAACTTTTTTATTTCACAATTTAAAATGTTATAATTTACATTAATATAGAAATCCTCTTTTTTAAACTAACACAATAACACATACGTATTAATGCATAATTATATATTATAAAATTCAAAATCATAGTAAATCATTTAAATTAGTCATTGAGAGTCATTAGTAATTTAATATTAATCAAATATTAAATTTAATTAGTTAGTGAAGTCAATTTAGTTTTAACTTTACATTAAAATTAAGTATGGATTGGTTTTTAATTTCACAAAGTCAACTACTCATTCAGTCCCAGTTCAAACTGCACAAATTGATTTACCGAAAAAAAAATTGACCATCAATATATTTCTATATGTATAATTATGTATGATGAAATTTTGATACTATGAAAATACATGTTACAACGAATCTAGCAAAATCTCATACCACCATATTGGATTATTAATACTAGTTTAATTTTTAAATGTTGAAAATACTTAATTTTGACTAAATGAATATTGACTTGTGCAGTTCGAGCTGGGACAGAGGAAGTAAATTAATTGTGTTTATAAAAAGTCAAGTAAGAATTGAACTTCGACTCAATTTTAGTTAATGTTTATAGATATTCAAGTAAGATATTACTTTTGACTAGCTTAACTCTATTTAGTTTTCAATGTTTTCAAAAAGTCAAATAACAGTAGACTTTAAATTAGTTAAATTCAATTTCATTTAGTGTCTATAGAAATTAAGTAAGAGTTGACTAAATTTAGTTATAAACATCTATGGAAAATCAAATAAAATTTGACATTTTGATTAGTTAAACTCAATTTCATTGTTGTACATAGAAAGTTAAATAAGGGTTGAACTTTAATGTTATTAGAATGCCAAGTAAAGGTTAACTTTTATTTAGTTAAAATCAATTATATTATTAGTGGTTATAGACAGTCAACTGAATTTTGACTTTTAATTAGATAAAATCAACCTACCATATAAGCCATGTAAGGGTTAACATTTCACTTTTGATTAGTTAGACTAAATAACCGATTAGTGTTTACAAAAATGAGAATGATGAATTTTTGTAAGGTAAGTTGAATTTAGCTAATTAAATGACAACTTATTTAACTTTTCATATTCAGTTTACACTTACCAATTAGTGTTTACAAAAAGTCATGTAAAGGCTGACCTTTCATTTTCATTTACTTAAATTCTATGAAGAGTCTAGAGGGTTGATATTTCTGATAAATTAAATCAAATTAGTTAAATAGAACTTAATTATTGTTTATTGAAAGTCAAATAAGTGTTGACCTTCGATTAGATAAACTCAATTAAATATGCGTCTATAAAAAATAAGTAAGGTTTGGTTTTTGTTTGGTTATACTCAATATAGTTAGTATAGTGAAAAACAAATAAAACAAAATTTTGATTAGTCAAACTCAATTTGAAAATCATGTAAATTTTAACCCTCAAAAGCGTAAACTCAATTAGTTACCATTAGTAGAAATTTAAGTTAGGTATTCATTGATTAGTTAAAAGTTTTGTGGGTTTAGGGTTTACAATTTGGTGGGTTTAGGGTCTAAAAGTTAATCTATATTATTTACAAATATTTGGATAAACTAGTTTGGGCCAAATAAATGAACAGATGGGCCGAAAATTGATCCTAACTAGACTATTCAGACTGAAACAAGTAAGTCTTTAGGCCCAATCCAATATTCAGAAAAATGATAATATGATTTAATAAAATTCAACTAAAACTTTTGAGTCGGTCTCTGAGTAGACCGTCTATATTCTGACAGAATATAGACCAATGATTAAGTTGTAAATAGTGTATAAGACAAAAACACGGAGGGACCTTTATGCAATTTTAGAAAATTTTACACAAAAACATGGAGGGACCTTTATGCAATTTTACAAAACATGGAGGGACCTTTATGCAATTTTATAACATGGAACCTGAAGGTTAAAACATGAAGTTTTTAACATGTAACATGAAGGTTTTAACACGAAACATTAAGATTTTAACACGAAACATGAAGGTCTTATAACATGGAACCTGGAGGTTAAAACATGAAGTTTTTAACATGTAACCTGAAGGTTTTAACACGAAACATTAAGATTTTAACACGAAACATGAATGTTTTATAACATGGAACCTGGAGGTTAAAACATGAAGTTTTTAACATGTAACATGAAGGTTTTAAAACGAAACATTAAGATTTTAACACGAAACATGAATGTTTCATAACATGGAACCTGGAGGTTAAAACATGAAGTTTTTAACATGTAACATGAAGGTTTTAACACGAAACATTAAGATTTTAACACGAAACATGAATGTTTTATAACATGGAACCTGGAGGTTAAAACATGAAGTTTTTAACATGTAACATGAAGGTTTTAACACGAAACATTAAGATTTTAACACGAAACATGAAAGTTTTATAAAATGGAACCTGGATGTTCAAACATGAAGGTCTGGCACTATTCACTGGCACTGTTCACGCGCGGGTTACTGTAGCGCGTGAAAATCCTAATTTTTCAGAAATTGCAAATTGGTCCCTCCGTGTTTGTATAGTTAACATATCAGTCCCGTCTATATTTTGATCAGAATATAGACGGTCTATTCCAAGACTTATCCAAAACTTTTTATGTATCAACAATTTTATTACAAAAATCAATATTCAATTGCAAAGAAACGTGAAGTATAATAGGATACTAATAAAATTAGTGGCCACAAAAATTTAGTTAGTATCTGTGTAATAGTATTTGATAATTAAAAGTTAATTTAGTTAGTGCCTAAAATAATTCTAGCTTGACATTTGATTAGTTATAGTTGACATTTGATAATACATATATAAAAAATCAACCAAATTATTGCATTAGATTAAGTTGTATTTGACTTGACATTGAATTATTACATAAAAAACACAAAAAAATTCCATTTTTAAATAGTTATATTAACGAAATTTTGAGTTCTAAACTCTAAATATAACATATATATATATATATAACTCTAAATATAACTTGTTCAAATTTTGGCTCATATTTCAACCCAATTTTTTAAAAATTTCTACTTATCTCAAGTTTTTACACTAATATTCAGCCTAAAGATCTCTGGACCCAAACTTTCCACTTTAGTTTCCCGTCACCTTATTAGTGACGCCATTGTTTCCGTCACTGTTCTTTTGTGACGAAATATAATTCGTCACAATATCAATTAGTGACGATATCATTGTTATCAGAAAAATCTTGTCACGAAATCTCGTCACCTATCATTTGTCGTCACCAAAGTTCGTCACTAAAGGTTGTTATGGTGACGGAAATTGATTACCGTCATCATTTTCGTCACCAAATCTTATCTTTGGTGACGTAATTTTTTTCGTCACAAGTATTCTCTTTCCTGACGAAATGTAGTGACAACATTTAGTATTTGTCACTAAAGGAAGTCTTTAGTGACGGTTTCTTGTGACGATTTGTCACTGAAGACCATATTTGGTGTAGTGTTTGTACGTTTTAAAACTTTATTTGTTCGTATTCATTTACTTATAAATATAACTTATAGCAAATCAAACTTAATCAGAAACACACGAACAAATCTTATTTCCATGAATGGAGAGAAGAATGAGCCCCTTGATAGTCAAAAAAGAAAACGGTGAGATCGATGAGTACGTAAACTAAAAGATGCTTCCTAGCTATAGTATATGCTCCGTATTATTTAGGTTACATCAAATATTCTACATCTTATCATCATTAATATTGAACATTATAAAGAATTAAAGAACTTTTCAAAGTGACGCACTCGGTCTAAAATCTAACCAGAAAATAACTACTTTTACTTAGACTTTTAAGAAATGAATAAGAACAACCAATTAAAAAAACAGTTCCGAGAGTTAACCTCATCCAGCCAACCAATTAAAGGCCAATAAGAATTCGTAACAGTCAACTCCGAAGTCTTTGTCCTATTTCCACAAGAGATAAAAAGAAATGGTCCATGTACAAGGTACACTATATTTATTATTTAGCAGCCTCCTCTCAAATTGCATCTAGTGGGTTTTTAAAAAAAAAATTATATAATGAACGAAAAATTGCATTAATTTTAAAGTAGTTCCTGTTTCACAGATTTCATTAATTAATACCAGTCTTTTATAAAACTTAATATGGGGTACAAGAAATTTGATATATATATATAGCTTATAATAATTGGTACATTTATAATGTTCTAGAGAAATTAAATTGTGTGTTAAATGATATTTCCTCCCATATAATTATTTTAGGGCAGCCATATATTATGATATTTTATTGTTATTATTGAGACATGACAAGAAAATTGAACGAGACAAAGTACGTACTCTGAATAATACAAATCTTTCATAATCTATAGCTGTGGAAATTAAAATTCTGCAAGCATGGTCCCGAAGGGAAATCTAATCTTTCTATCACATGGCTCATCTCGTATAATTTTCTGACCATATAAAAATATTTGTTCCTTAATGTTCTAGTTATCCACAATTTAATAAACTTAAATAGGGAAAAATAACTATATTTTTCAGATACAGTCTTCAGTTATTTGACGTGCATGGTACCGTATAACTTACAAGTGCGATCATTTTATTCGTTTTACCACATTATAAATTATATTTCTCATAATTAACTAGTAAATAGGATAAAAACTAAGATAAGTGAGATGAGATATTTCGACCTAACAAATCTTGATATAAAACTAGTACTATATAAAATATGATGATGAGACAGAATTTCCAGTCAAGTTTCTTATATCTTAACGTTTCATCTCTTCAATCTTTATTCATTTAAAACATTCACGACTTTTCTTATGGAAGATTTCATAGCCATCTTTTAATCAGATAATATGAATAATAACTAATTTTCTCGTGAGATGGATGTAAAAATCGTACAACTATAGGCTTTGAATAGAAATAATATAGACTGATTCTCAACTAGACCTGTTTGGTCTCAGTGGATAATCATGTTTTATAGCTAAAAGACCAATCTTTAAAGTGAGAAAATTATACATAAAAATGAGACTGAAACATCATGCTTAATATATGTAAATTAAGTGAGAAGAACATTTATACTAATCGAGACTGGTTTTACAGAGGAGAACTTAATTCTCAAGAAAAAAAGGCACAATTTGGCGCCTTTGAATTTTCAACATATATATAAATTTACTAATTCTCAATTGAGACCTGTCTCCATTGAGACCAAAGATTATATGAGACTGCTATTGATTGAATTAAGCTCACCCGCCGATTTCCTTGATTGAATTTGTCGTTGGTGAAATTGACCAAGGAAATGATCAAGGAAATTTGACCGAAAGATCAACCAAAATGAACGAAAGATCAAATTAACTGAAAAATCAAGGCAAAACAAAAATACTCAAGCACATTGATTGAAAGATCAAACAAACTGGCTAAAAGATCAAGCAGAAACAGTAAATGCTCATTCCCCTGCTCTTGGTCTCCACAAAAACAGGTCTCACCCAAGACTTTCTCATATAAATTACGTAGTGCCTTATAGCTTCTACTATTATAAATAGCCATCCCTTTGCATGACCAAAATCATCAATATCCTTAAACTTTCGAACAATATGAAGTCCTTCAATAATCTCTCTTTAGCTCTGGTTTCGATTTGCTACATAGCCCTTGTTTCCCACATTAATCCCGCATTTGCCCAAAACTCTCCCCAAGACTACATCAACGCCCACAACCAAGCCCGATCTGCAGTCGGGGTGGCGGGCCTCACCTGGGACCAGGGTCTCCAAAGCTACGCCCAAAACTACGCGAACGGAGTCCTGAACGCTAACAGCTGTGACAGGCTGGTGCATTCCGGTGGCCGTTACGGCGAAAACCTGGCCGCCGGTTACCCGGACATGACCGCGCGGCAGGCGGTGCAGGATTTGTGGGTGTCGGAGAAGAGCAACTATAACTACCAGGCCAACACCTGCGCCGCCGGAAAAGTCTGCGGGCACTACACTCAGGTGGTGTGGAGGAACTCGCTCCGTGTGGGTTGCGCTAGGGTTAAGTGTGCCAATGGTTGGGCTTACGTCATTTGTAGCTATGACCCACGGGGTAACTTTAACGGTCAACGTCCGTACTAAGATGATCAATGATCATGTTATGAACTGAATAAAACCATGGAATTAAAGCTTAATTATGCATGGATGTTTTATGATAATCTGATGATAATCAATCGGAGGATAAATAATGTGTTTTCCCTTTTTGGCATGTAACATTAATGCAAAGATCGATGATGAATATATGTGTGATATTTTGTGATGGAAGAGTTTATGTTTGGCAGTAATTTTATATACCCTCTTTTAAATTATATATGAAAATTTCATTTAATACACCTTAGTTGTTCTCATGGAATGATCATGTTTAATACGTAAGAGAATTGTGTTAACCGTGAGAAGATTATACATGAAAGTGAGAAGATCAACAATAATACAATGAATGATCATGATTAATATGTAAAATATCGGGTTTGAAAGTGTGAAAAGATCAACATTCGTTTATGATCTCAATTGAGACTGGTGTCATAAGAACCTTGTCTATATCAAACATCCATATATGAGTCATTTTTTCCAAACCATAAAATACAGAGAAATTTTATTTAAAAAAAATCTCCAAAAGTGAAAGCGCCTTAGGTCGGTTTGATAGAGTTTATTTCTTGCTGAATTGAACTGAACTTATCTAAACTACATTGAACTGAACTGAACTGAACTAGAGTAAAAATTAATGTATTTTTTAAAAAATCAACATTACTGAAATTATATTTTTATAGAACTAAATTAAATTAATTTACAGATAAATTCTAGCAAACATGGTGTAGCAGTGGCATAAAAAGGAAACATAATAATTAAAAAGCAGTAGTATATAAAAAAAAAGAGAGAAAATATCCTTCTCTCCATTTTGGCTTACTTTTAGAAAAGAAGAGTTTTTTTCTGCTATATATCCCGAATAATTTAGTTTCTAGCATTTCAAACTCGTTTCAATCCGGACTAAAATTACATCTTACGTATATATGAAGGAACATTAATTAAACATAAGCACGAGTATGATTTACATGAACTTTCAACTAAGTCAAAAAGGAAAGTGTAACTATGGAAAAAACAAATGTCTGAAAAGTAGCTAAAAATTAAAACATGACATGCGTACGAAGAATTCTATTCTACAGTTGACCAGGAAATTTATATTACACGACCACAGGCTAAACTTACGTAATTTATATCTTCAATAATATATTTCATTGATAGCACATAAATCCAAAATCCAACCTTTATATATTTCTGATTTGAACCAAATTAAATTAATTTAGATAAAGTTTAAGATTAAGACACAAATTGAAATTTTATTCTAAATGACAATGTGTTACAATATAAAATATATAAAAGGTGATAATGGTATTTACAATGACGTACACTTCTATTATCATTAGAATGAGTACAATATTTATAGGGATACAAGGAGCATCTATCCATCCATCTTCCAATGTGGGATAGATGCATACAGTACAAAGTATAATAGAAAAAAGTTATTATTCTATATTCTATTTTATATTTCTAATATAACAATATGATTATTCTATTTCTTCTCTAGCCTCAATACCCTCCCTTAAGTTGGAGCACGATGATCAAGAGTGTTCAACTTGCAAAAACAAATCATGAAATTATTGTCAAATGGAGCACACTACCTCATTAAATAACCCATTGGGAAAAAGAATATAGTGTATCTCCTCTTCATTGGCTCCATAGTCTTCAATCAGCATCAATAGTAAAATATCTTTTATCAATTCCAATCGTCGTAGTAATATCATCAGTAGTAAAAAACAGTAGTTTCCAAAGGCCGGAAGAGTTCGGCTAGGTAGAGTAAAGCTAGAAGAGTTCAGCGAGGAGGAAGAAGCCACCACCGGTAATACTGGAACGACAGAACACATGGAGAAGAGCCTTCTAGATCCAAACAATTCTTGAGGTCGAAACACACACTGGACATGATGCTTCCATTGTAAATACGCCGTACCAATAAACTTGTTAAAATACGTCGTGCATTGTTAAAAAAAAACCTACAAAAAGGATTGTGGGTTGTAAATAACTAGATCTAGAATTTGATTTACGAAGTCGATGCACCCTCTCCGGAACTCTGATCAAATACTCCCGCTTTCCCCAATCTTTGATGGCACCAAAAAAAAGGAAACAAGAAAGGAAGGAAAACCAAGCCGACGAGTCCACTGATGGAATTAAAGTAAGTGCTCACCCAAGAAGCGTCAAATTTCAAAAAGTGCATGGGGCTTTTATGGGTGCAGTGACCAGCCTAGGTGGATCTACCAATGAGTTTGATCTCATGTTATCTAAGACTAGCTCTTACCGGAACAAGTCCCATATAGCCCTTAAACATCCTGATCAACACTCTGCGCTATGTCATACTTCATCAGAGGTTTCCTTCTCACTTGATCCGCCTCTACTGCCAACAAAGTTAGGACTGCTGCATTTTCTGCATCTTTCAATCTTGAGGAGGCCGAAAAATTGGTTGAAGTAGTTGGTACAGCAGTTGATGATGTGAATGAACAGTTATCGAACCTGAAGGATGCATTATCAACACTGTCCAAGAACTCAATGTTGGCGGCTCGGAAGCTCTAAGATCTCGAGATGGCCCTACTCAAACACTCTCCATACAAAGCGGCGGCAGCAGCTTTAACCGAAAATAAAAACAATAGCATTAAGCGTAATATACAAATATGGTTGATTTTTTATGTATGCAAAAATTAGTATGTATATGTATGTGAGAGACCATTCAAATTATGGAAAGTTTTATTAATTTATAATTTTAAAATAACAAATAATCAACCATATTTGAATACAAGAAAGTAATTCACTTGACACTAGGGACAATATTGAGCTTCTCACTTCCAAACATAATCTTTTACCTATTATACATGATCATTAATTGTTGCTGATTTTTTCACTTTCATGTATAATTTACTTACTTTCAAAAATAATATTTTACATAATAATCGTGATTATTTAGTTAGAACAATTGAGACACGTCTTGATCAGAATTTGTTTTGAGTATATGATGGCAAATTATGATTGACCCTTATGTACACTTACTGATTTTGCTAACATACAAATTTCTAATATATAACTCCTAATTAACTATTAGTTCTTTTTCATGCTCCTTAACTAATGAAATTAGAAGTGACTAAGCCATTAATTGACGGGTAAAATTTGAATATGCCCAATGAATGTCTCAACGTTTAATCGAAACTATTAATAAAATAGTTGTTTCTATTATATTTTGAAGAAAAAAAGTTTTTTATGTACCTGAATTTTCTGGTAAGTTTTCACGTAGACCTGAGCTTTTAAAAACTGTTCGCTATCTTTGTAAATTGTATTTTTAAAATCTATAACCAATAATCCATTTTCGACTATAAAGATGAATAGTTGAAAATAGACACGATTTAGAAATATCATAGCATGCATTTCTCAATTAACTCAACCCAATACCAAAAATGTATATTCGAATTCATCCAAAGTTGAAATAAAATGAACGTGAACCTGATATTTTCCATAACAACTGAACCTAAACTTATCTAATCTTAGATCCGATACCCAAAAAATCACACATGTAAGATTGAGTCTCATCCATACCAGATAAGAGAAATTCATTTACCAAGTTGACAAGTGTACAAGGACGTGGCTCCGTTGTGCACTTGGACACGTGAACTACCACATCTTTTACCACTTGGCCTGTGATCTTGCACCCTTTGTATTAAAAGACTTAGAAATCTAACTAATTAATCCAAGTCTTTTCTTTTCTGAGCTTCGCGATTTGATCGAGGAGCCATATTTAGTTCAACAAGCCATTTTCTTACATATATATGGTGAAGTTGTGATTTGATCGAGGAGCCATATTCCTAGTGGACTTGGAGTGAAAATTATACATAGTGAGGTGGTCCTTTAATTCTCTCGCATTACATATTATTTGTTCTATCACATTTCTCTATCCCACATACAAATGTATCCGGATGGTCATGGATATATTTGTATCAAAAGTTATTGTTTCTAGTGATATTCTGATTATAATCTTTCCAAAATTACGTTAGGTTCACTAATTTAAACACAACAATTTTGAAAACAGATTTCAACCTTAGTATCTGAATTGTTTGTTATAGTGCACTTATATTCCTAAGTTTTTAATTTTTCTTTAGTATCCATAGATTAATATTATTTAGTATCTTTTATTCGACCATCAAACTATTTATTTCCAGAGTTTTTAGATGACTTGAAATTGAACAACTGCATAGCTTACGTACAATTTAGAAAATTAATATAGTTTCAAGAATAACTCTCTTTTCAAAAATTTAATGATACACAAGCACTTAACGAACAACTCAGATAGGCTTGAGTTTACTGAACACTCTTCTCGATTAAATCAGACAACCCCCAACTTCTATATGCATTGCAGGCACGCACTTCTTGCTCCTATATATCTCGTGCGCCTTCAGCAAATAGTGGAACCACTTGGCCGGGCATAAACTTTCACAGCAAATGGTCAACTTCTCTATCTATTCAAAACCCTAGTTGTACAGTACTTTACTAAATAATGCATATTACCTAAACTAAATCTACTTTAAATACTCCATTAATGAAAGCATGAACAAATCATCAAACCATCTTAATTTACACGGTTAATATGAAATCCATCAGTCATCTCTTTTTGGCTCTCGTTTCCATCTGCCACATAGCCGTTGCATTTGCCCAGACAGAGAGCACTAACCAACAAATCCTTGATGCCCACGACGCCGCTCGCTATTCGGTCGGAGCCGGCCCTCCGGTGATGTTCTGGAACGAATCACTCGCAATCTACGCCCAAAACTACGCCAACGCAATCCGCAACGCCAACGCCTGCGGCAGCACTACGCCTTCCGGCAACACGTACCAGGGCGAAAACATCGCTACTTCGCCGGGGTTCATGAACGCGGTGGCGGCTGTGGGGAAGTGGACGGCGGAGCAGCCGTTTTATACATACCCGGCCAACACGTGCGCCACCGGAAAGATCTGCAGTCACTACACTCAGGTTGTGTGGAAGAACTCGGTCGGCGTGGGGTGTGCTAAGGTTGTGTGTCCACCGACTGGTGGTAACTACGTTATCTGTAGCTATTTTCCCAAGGGTAACATTGTTGGTCAACTCCCTTACTAGGATGGTCAAGCTGTGAAATGAATAAAAGCTATCAAAATAAAGCTTATGCACGTAGCTATCTTCATGACTTGAAGTTATGGGTACTTTTTTATTGGTAGTATGGATGATGTTTTCTTCTTGTGGGTGTAACAGTTGTGATGATCAATGATAATTATGATGGAAGAACTTTCAATTCAGTACCGGCTGTTTCTGCACAAAATTATACACAACCATTGCTTACATATTTAATAAATTACATGTTATGACAAATTCAGAAGATTAAATTGTTTTTTAAAGACCCAATTTTGATCACTTGAGAAATTTTTAGCTCCAACAATAAAAGTGTCTAATTCCTTCAAAATACAAATTAGAAAAAATCCAAGATTAGAATAAAATCATATTACATATTCGTCACTTTTCTTATATATGGAAGATTAGATAGCCATCACAAATTCTATAATTATAATAGGTATCATACAATTTGAAAAAGATTTTAAAAAGTGACATCATTAGCTACATTTGCAACTCCAACATTAATTTGATTACCTATTAATAACCTTGCCTTCTATTATAAATAGACACCTTTAATTTTGCATGAACATAATCATCAATCCATCCTTAATTATAACACAATTAAACTTCCCAAATATGAGATCACTCAATCTCTCTATAGCTCTTGTAATTTTCATCTCTTGCATAGCTCTAGCTTTTGCCCAAAACTCTCCCCAAGACTTCCTCGACGCCCACAACCAAGCCAGGGCGCAAGTCAGAGCCGGGCTGCCGCGCTTCACCTGGGACCAGAATCTCCAAAACTACGCTCAGGACTACGCGAATCGAGTCCGGAATGCCAACACGTGTCAAAATCTGGTGCATTCCGGAGGTCGATACGGCGAAAATCTAGCCGCCGGTTTACCCGACATGACCGGGCGGCAGGCGGTGGCGATGTGGGTGGCGGAGAAGAGCAACTATAACTACCAAACAAACACTTGCGCCGCCGGGAAGGTCTGCGGGCACTACACTCAGGTGGTGTGGAGGAACTCGGTCCGTTTGGGTTGCGCTAGGGTTAAGTGTGCCAGTGGTTGGGCCTACGTCATTTGTAGTTATGACCCCCGCGGTAACTTTAGCGGTCAACGCCCCTATTAAGATATATGGTCGGTCAACGATCATAAGAAGAATAAGCTTAGCTTTCTGATGATGTAATATTATATCAAATCAGAGGATGAATAATGGTTTTCCCTTTCTGAATATGTAACAATGCAAATAAATGATGATGAATAAATGATGATTAATTTCTGTTTTTGAAATTAAAATTATTATTTGATTATGCTAAATTTAAGTAACTTTAGAAACAGAAAATTTCTTTTGAATGACTCAAATGCATGCTAATATTCATTCAATAAGCTATGTGAACATTTAAAAAAAATACAAAATGTGTACTACGTGATCATCAGTATACGTGGATATATGTTTTAATTTCCAGTAAACTGAGATGAAATTACATAAATATACCGTGTACTTATTCCTGAGATGTTTTAATAGCTAGCTACTGCTAATTTCCTGAACCGTCTGCGTTTATGTGGAAAGGAACAAAGCCTGCGCCGCCTTCCTAATTAATATACGAGCATACGTTAATTAGCGTACGTTTGCGCTGCCCTGATCCCCAAAATTAGAAGAAAACGATAAATAGCATGACTGAATTGAATTGAATTTTAGGCCCGGTTTACTAGAGCTTATTTCTTGATGTACTGAACGGAACTGAATTGAATTGAACTGAACTAAACTAAACTGAACTGAATTGAACTGAACTGAACTAAAGTAAAAATTAATGTATTGAAAAATGGAATTAGCATGACTGAATTAACCTGAATTTCATCAAATTGCATTTTCACTGAATTGAACTGATCTACCGATAATATCCGGTAAACAATATACATATATAATACATTAATTTTTATTTTATTTTATTTTAGTTTTAAATAACTTCAAATAATACATGAATTTTCTGGTTATATAGTGGGAATGGAAGTATATAATAACAATCAATTAAAACAGTAGCCCAATCAGTTGTAATAGTAGCTGCCACTGCCAGGTATAGTGCCGCAATCAACTCTTATTTCTTCACACCGTGAAACACAAAATTGGCTTTAATATATTCTCGTCATTTTTCAAAAGAACCGATATCAACTTTTAAACCATCAACGAAATCACACTACGTGATTTATGTTTTATGTTCATTGACAAAATTAACTTTAAGAAATCTTGGTTTTCTTTAAAAGACTTGCAATTCCAACTAATACAGTACTGTAATAGACAAATTCTCTCAATTGCTCTTACTGAATAATCATACTTTTAATACTTTTAATACGTAAAATATATTAGTCTTGAAAGTGAGAACATGACGCAGTCGGAATATCGAAATATTCGCCAGCACGAATGTGTAAGAAGCAATCAAGGATTCGCCAGCACGAATCCAAGGGTTAGAGTCGTAAATCCATCTGAAATCTGGAATCCACCAGGAAGAACAGAAAAGTTCTTGAAAATATAATAATTGATTGAACAATTTCGTAGCTGCTACAAGATGAGTATAAATAATACTCTTAAACCCTATGATAAAAATAAACTAATTCTAAAATAGAAAATAAATAATAAAAATATAAAAACGCCAGTTTAAGGCTCTAAACGATCTCAAATGGCCTAACCATCATAGTGCTCACTACATATTAGTGGGTTACGTTTATTGACTCGTTTTCCTTTCCGAAAAGATATAATATGATACTATTCATATGTTGATATCTGAATCTACCCCGAAACTACTCAGCCTGTACGATTCGGACAAAATCTCCCTACATCAGAACATCAACTGTGATACGCTAAATGATTATATTTAATATGATCGAGATTAAAAGTAAGAGCGTTAACCGTTATCCATGGTCTCATTTGATACTAGTCTTACAGGACATTCTTATGGTAATATTATGCGTTTACGCATTAACCTAATCTGAACCTTTGACTACTTTTTGTGTGTTAATTACATACGTATCAGCATGTTTAGTGTAAGTACGGAAGATTTAGACATGCTTGGTAATCAAGTAGCTAAACTCACAAGTTTTGTTGATTCATTCATAAACAAAGTGCACACACATATATATAATATTATATAATGGCCGGTCAATCTATAACTTAATCGAGATTAATTACTTAAAATTACCTCCAACTTCTACCACATGCATGCATGCTAGCACCTTTTGCTACTCCTCCACATGCAGAAAAGAGGTCACTTTTTTGAACTTGTACTTCAACATATACATATACATACATACATATATACATACATATATATATGTATATATATTATCTACTATAAATAGACACCCTATAGCATGAACAAATCACCAACATATCCATCTTTAAACCAAGCAAAATATCCAACATAACCTAAAGCTCCAAAATATGAGGTCCTTCAATCTCTCTCTAGCTGCTGTACTCATTTGCTGCATAACCCTCGCTTCATACAATATTAATCCCGCATTTGCCCAAAGCAGTGCCCAGAACTTCACCGACGCCCACAACAAAGCCCGAACCGACCTCGGCGCGGGGCTCCCGCTGATGACCTGGAACACAACTCTCCAAGCCTATGCTCAGAAGTATGCCGATACAGTTTTCAATGCTAACACGTGTAACAATCTGGTGCATTCCGGAGGTCCTTACGGCGAAAACCTTGCCGCCGGCTACCCGGACATGACCGGACTGAAGGCGGTGGAGATGTGGGTGGCGGAGAAGACCGACTATAACTATCCGGCCAACACTTGCGACGCCGGGAAAGTTTGCGGGCACTATACTCAGGTTGTGTGGAAGAAATCGGTTCGTTTGGGGTGCGCTAGGGTTAAGTGTGCCAATGGCTGGGCTTACGTCATTTGTAGCTATGATCTTCCGGGTAATTATATTGGTCAACTCCCGTACTAAGATGTTCATGTTATATAGTATCATGAACTGAATAAAACTGTGAAATAAAGTTTATGTACCATCATTTTCTTGGTGGTATCATATGATAACCCGGCCGATGATACTTACAAATCGGAGGGATGAATTGGGATGTAATTATATAATGATGCTGAATCATATTTGTAATGGAAGAACTTTTATATAGTACAAAATTTCGAGATTATTAATACTATAGTTTTATAGAAAGATGTTATTATAATTCAATGGTTTTATAAAAGAGCAAGGAGATTTGATGTTGTGCATTTATTTTTAAAGTTTCATCTTATTTTCAATAGTTATCAATTGATGTTGCATTTGTTCATGCTAGAGTTTGTACTATAATCAGTATTTACTTTCATATAGGAATTAGAACATTATGTTAAAGCATAATCATGGATCAGATACATGAAGTGAGAAAATCAACAGTAATACTCTGAATGATAATACAATAATATGCTAACACTGTAAAGTCCAGATTTTGTTGGCTGCTTTGTGGAATGTCATGTTGCAACATGACTTTGGTTGGCAGAAAAAGATAGAATATTTTCTGAGTTCCAGCGCAGGTTTTTAAAGAGGAAAGGGAATATTGTGCGCGTTTAATATGGAATGGATATATTTGTTTCGAGATAATACAGTCAAAATCCATCTTCAATTCAGATTTATTCATGGGATATTGCAGAGATTTAATTGGAAAAGGATTTTCTGCATTATTTTAGGAATTGGAGATTTTCTGAATTCCTTATTCCAAAGAGTTTCTGTTTTAAACGTGGTTTAATTGGAATGGAATTCTACAGCTGTGGAGATGACTTAATTCACACAACATTGAGCTATAAAAGGGACAATTAGCTGAGAGCCTGATTTGCCGATCTTACGAGAGAAAAAATCCCCTTCGGGGTTTACCTTAGGCCAGGCCAGAGCAGCGTCGTCGTCCACGGTTTTCAACAACCACAAACACTAGGGACGTGTGTTAAAGCTCGGGTGGAAGAGATCTTGCCGCACCTTCGTGGAAAAGAAGGTAATCACTGTAACAGCTATCAGAAAGAAATGGTAGTGTGATAGGCTTGCTAGAGTAGCCATTAGTTTGTAATAGACCGGACATATTTATTGCAACTAGTGAAGGATCTTTACACGGGCTACGGCCCCGCAAACGTAGGTGCGATGCACTGAACTGCGTGATCAAATTGTGTGTCGTTTTATGTTTTCTGCATTTACTGTTTTCACGTTGCAACGTCACTTTTCTGCAGTAAAACTAAAACGTGTATAGAAAATAGTAAATTGGTAGAATGGTGGAACTTTCAATTGGTATCAGAGCTGGTCACTACGTGACTCCTTTAACAGGGAGAGTGAGATCCTTTCTACCAACAATGGCCGAAATTGATGAAGACCAACTTGCGCAACTCATGTTGCAACGTCATTCTCGAGTATGTGAAGCAAGCAAGCTGGATCTGGAGTCAATGTTAACTTGAAGAGGACGCTGTTTTGAGAGAGTTTGTATGGCTGCCAAGAATCCGAGAATCAACCAAAAATCTGTCCGATCTTTGGAAAATTCATGTTGCAACGTGGATTATGGTTTTGACAGAAGATAGAAAATTCCAGCAACAAGGATTTCAAGAGCTTAACCCTAATCATTGTTCTACAAGGTATTCAGCTCTTTCTACTGTGCTCACTGGATTTTGATCATAATATTGGTTGTATGTGCATAGTAGTAGCTTATTTGGAGAAGGGTTTGATTTGATTGTTGCGGGTGTGATTGTCTTTGGATTCTTGCTCAAATCTCTGTGCATTGATGCTTCCCGTCGTATTCTGAGTATATTTGAGTAATGGACTGCTTTAGATCAAGCTAGAATTTGTGTGGTTTGCTAGCTTTTTGTATTTATGGTTTGATCTGAGGAGTTCGAGCTATGAATGATCTTAAGAACTCAGAGATGTTGAAGACAGGGGGAGTTGATTCTGTATTAATGGGATGATGGATTGTTTTACACCAAAGCCTGATAGGTGATTCAGTGAACTTCTTTCTTTGCAAACTGGAACTTTCTTCGAATTTAAATTTTAGATGAAAAACAGAGGATTTTAATGTCAAAGTCAGGGGGAGTCGGTCACTTATGATCTGAATGAGGATTTGGTTTTTACGACATCATAATCTACTAGAGTGACAGAGGTGCAGTTTATTGATGTTGCAACATGCTGGTATTCTGGATGAATGATTGAAGGCAGTTGATGTTGCAACACGGGATTTTTGAATGACCTTGGGGGAGTTCTTTTGCAGGCCTTTGGCTAATTCATGGACCCAGGGGGAGATATATATGGATGACTGTATTACTTTTTCTGCCACTGAATTATTTTGATTGGATGTAGTGGTATGGTTAGCTTCAACTCGGGAGGAAGTTTTGCTCGTTGAATTTTTTAGAAGTTCTGAGTTTGGGTTGAGCCATCCATTGTGTCCACAAATTGCCAAAGGGGGAGATTGTAAAGTCCAGATTTTGTTGGCTGCTTTGTGGAATGTCATGTTGCAACATGACTTTGGTTGGCAGAAAAAGATAGAATATTTTCTGAGTTCCAGCGCAGGTTTTTAAAGAGGAAAGGGAATATTGTGCGCGTTTAATATGGAATGGATATATTTGTTTCGAGATAATACAGTCAAAATCCATCTTCAATTCAGATTTATTCATGGGATATTGCAGAGATTTAATTGGAAAAGGATTTTCTGCATTATTTTAGGAATTGGAGATTTTCTGAATTCCTTATTCCAAAGAGTTTCTGTTTTAAACGTGGTTTAATTGGAATGGAATTCTACAGCTGTGGAGATGACTTAATTCACACAACATTGAGCTATAAAAGGGACAATTAGCTGAGAGCCTGATTTGCCGATCTTACGAGAGAAAAAATCCCCTTCGGGGTTTACCTTAGGCCAGGCCAGAGCAGCGTCGTCGTCCACGGTTTTCAACAACCACAAACACTAGGGACGTGTGTTAAAGCTCGGGTGGAAGAGATCTTGCCGCACCTTCGTGGAAAAGAAGGTAATCACTGTAACAGCTATCAGAAAGAAATGGTAGTGTGATAGGCTTGCTAGAGTAGCCATTAGTTTGTAATAGACCGGACATATTTATTGCAACTAGTGAAGGATCTTTACACGGGCTACGGCCCCGCAGACGTAGGTGCGATGCACTGAACTGCGTGATCAAATTGTGTGTCGTTTTATGTTTTCTGCATTTACTGTTTTCACGTTGCAACGTCACTTTTCTGCAGTAAAACTAAAACGTGTATAGAAAATAGTAAATTGGTAGAATGGTGGAACTTTCAAACACGTCGGGATTGAAATTGAGATAACTCTAGTCTCAATTGATACTGGTTTCACATGAGAACTTCTCAATATTATATTCATGTTTTGTACTGTGGTAATGTTCTACATCTTTAGATGCATTAGTTTATGTTTTCAAGATGCATATACTCAAGCAATACATGACACATGTAGTCCTAAATTAAATGATACTGCAACTTCAAATTTTCCACTCAAGGTTCGGATGGAAATAATGGAATAGAGGGAGTTGTTAGATGGGATAAAGGGAGTGTGAATTAAGTAAAGTGTATGGTCAAATTGAATCATAAGGAAAAGAAGAGTTAATGGAAAAAGCTGATCTCTGATACAAAAATTTTAAAAACTACTTCTTCTTTAAATTGATTCATGCATAATTAATCTTATTATCTTGACAATGACATTAATCAACATTCCAAAATTTGCGTGACTGGAGTAACTTTTTCTTCACGTGAACATGGTCGGTCTTTGAATTTTTTGAATGAAAGTTAATTGAATCGCGGTGTAGCACATTGTCAAAATATATCTAATAATATATTTATATTAAAGTAATTTAAACAAATAAATTAAATTGAAATGCAAAATCCTAAAAAAGTAAATGAAACGGACCTAAATCAACTCCCACATATTCTCTATAAATGGTCTATTCTGCAACACACTCATTTTTAGACAATTCTCAAAAGAGACGCGTCTCACGAGAAACCAAGGGCAAAAATGCCTTTTTCTTAACTCTTGTCTATTTACAAGAACAACCCACATAGTTTGTAATAATTACATATTAATCTACAAACTTTGTAATGAGCAATATTACCAACTCAAATTCGATTTATATAAAAGGAAAATTAAAATTTTCTGGATATAAACAAATTGAATTACATTGCTATGTAGACACCGGAGCAAGCATGTGTGTTGCTAGCAAAAATGTAATACCTAAAGAACATTGGGTAAATGTAGAAAGACCAATAAGAGTAAAAATTGGAAATGGATCACATATCATACTCTCTAAGGTCTGTAAAAATCTTAATATAATGATAGCAGGTGAAATATTTCATATTCCAACTGTATATCAACAAGAATCTGGAATAGATTTTATTATTGGGAATAAATTCTGTCTGTTGTATCATCCATTTGTCCAATACACAGATAGGATAATTTTCACTCTAAATAATAATCCTGTACATATAGGAAAAATAAGAAAAGCTCTTAAAGTAGGAGTTCCAGGTTATTTAGAATACATGAAAAAGAAATCTAAATTACCAAAACCAGAGGCGCTAAATATTAGCCCTAATAAAATTGCTTCTCTTTTAAGGAGGGGGGTATGTATACTAAAGAACAACAAATTTTTGTGCTTCAAAGTACAAAACTTTGTAAAATAGAAACACTTTTAGATTCTGTGTGTTCAGAAAATCCAATAGATCCTAACAAATCAAAATATTGGATGACAGCAACCATAAAACTAATCAATCCTAAGACAGTTGTAAAGGTTAAACCAATGCAATATAGTCCTAAGGATAGAGAAGAGTTTGGAAAACAAATTAAGGAATTACTAGAATTAAAAGTGATTAAACCTAGCAAATCACCTCACATGTCTCCAGCTTTCTTAGTAGAAAATGAAGCTGAAAAACGCAGAGGAAAAAAGAGAATGGTTGTCAACTATAAAGCTATAAATACAGCTACAATAGGAGACAGTCATAACCTTCCTAATAAAGATGAGTTATTAACTCTAATAAGAGGAAAGAAGATATTCAGTAGTTTTGATTGCAAATCAGGATTCTGGCAAGTATTGCTTGATGAAGAATCACAATTATTAACTGCTTTCACATGTCCACAAGGTCATTACCAGTGGAATGTTGTACCCTTTGGGTTAAAACAGGCTCCAGCCATATTTCAAAGACATATGCAGAATGCATTTAGGACCTTTGAAAAATTCTGTTGTGTTTATATTGATGACATTTTAGTCTTCAGTAATAATGAGACAGAACATCTGTGGCAAGTAGCAGCAGTACTTAAAAAATGTGCTTCTCTGGGAATAATACTCTCAAAAAAGAAAACACAGCTTTTTAAAACTAAAATCAGTTTTCTAGGACTAGAAATTGAAGAAGGATCTCATCGACCTCAAGATCATATTCAAAAATTCCCAGATATCCTTGAAAACAAAAAACAGTTGCAGAGATTCTTAGGAATCCTCACTTATGCTTCTGATTATATTCCTAAGCTTGCCCAGGTCAGAGCACCATTACAAGCAAAGCTTAAGGAAGATATTCCATGGGAATGGAAAGATTCAGATACCATCTATATGGTAAAAGTAAAGAAAAGTTTAAAAAACTTTCCCAAGCTTTATCACCCACAACCTGAGGATAAACTAATCATAGAAACTGATGCATCAGATTTATTCTGGGGAGGAATTCTTAAAGCAGAAAATAATGGTAAAGAATACATTTGCCGATACACTTCAGGAAGCTTTAAAGCTGCTGAAAAGAATTATCATAGTAACGAGAAAGAATATCTTTCTGTTATTAGAGTAATTAAAAAATTCTCTGTTTATCTAACCCCTTGCAGATTTCTAGTAAGAACAGATAATAAGAATTTTACTTATTTCCTAAAGATAAATTTAAAAGGAGATAATAAACAAGGTCGTCTAGTTAGATGGCAAATGTGGTTATCTAGATATGATTTTGATGTTATTCATATTGCAGGTACCAAGAATTATTTTGCAGATTTTCTTACCAGAGAATTTCAGCAAGATTATAAAGAATAATACAAATGTTTCTAATGTTTGTTTCTTTGTGAAGCATCCAGCATGGATGAAATGGAGCAGCTAAAGCTGCAAGAAGGACTTTTAGTCCAGGAACTGGAGCTGGTCCGAGCCAAGCTCAAGTATCTTAACCTGATCAAATTGGGTAAAGAAAAAGAGCAAGCTTCTGAAAATGAAGTAAAAAAGGTTATCTTGTCACCTTCTCCCTCAAAAGAGAAAGACAAGACTATTCCAACGCAAACGGCAGTTGGTAAAGAATCAACAAATCCGTTGAAGGCTGTGGATTTGCCAAAAATCCAGAAGGAAGTACAAACTTCCATCAAACTGGTTAGCCCAGTAGATTTTTGCTTAAGACCAAATCAGGGAATTCCAATCCCACAGACTAAAGTTACACCTTTAGCATCGGAGAAATCCGAAGAGGGAATTCAAATCCCAAAAAGATCTAAAACATATTATGTGGTCTATAATGGCCCTAATGCCGGGATCTATGAAGATTGGAGCTTCGCCAAAAAAGCAACTGAAGGAGTCTCCAACATTGCACACAAGAAGTTCAAATCTTTCCAAGAAGCAAGAACTTCAGCAGACCTATATACTGGGTCATCTTTACTAGCACCTCTGGAGCTAGTTACCAATGGAGAGATGATGAAGCCTAACACCTTCAGTGCAGCTCTATTGTCCAAAAAGAAGTCATTAACCTCACTAGGAAGACTTCCCAGCAAACCAAGGGAAGACATGGCAAAATCTACAAAAGTAGATTACTCCGATGAAATAACGGAAGCAGGCTTCGAATATTGCTATCAATATGCAAGATCTGCCAATGAAGAAAAGTTTTTGGAGGAAAAGTTCTTCACTACAGACTCCAAAAACTTAAGTTACTACAACTTCACCAAGAATGCTAATCCCGAACAGGTCTATGAGGCATTCCAATATGGTTTGGTAAAAACCATATATCCAAGTCCTAATTTATTAGAAATTAGCCATTTTCCTAAGGCTATTATTGATACAATTAAGACTTTCAGAAAAAAATGCACCAAACCAGGGCAAGAAGTTTTTCTGAAAATTAATAGTTCCGGTCCATACTGGAATCAATTAGGATTATTGGTATATCATCCTCAGCATTTGACCTTTACAACTGTCTTAGGATTGATTAGTTGGGCCTACGTCATTTGTAGTTATGACCCCCGCGGTAACTTTAGCGGTCAACGCCCCTATTAAGATATATGGTCGGTCAACGATCATAAGAAGAATAAGCTTAGCTTTCTGATGATGTAATATTATATCAAATCAGAGGATGAATAATGGTTTTCCCTTTCTGAATATGTAACAATGCAAATAAATGATGATGAATAAATGATGATTAATTTCTGTTTTTGAAATTAAAATTATTATTTGATTATGCTAAATTTAAGTAACTTTAGAAACAGAAAATTTCTTTTGAATGACTCAAATGCATGCTAATATTCATTCAATAAGCTATGTGAACATTTAAAAAAAATACAAAATGTGTACTACGTGATCATCAGTATACGTGGATATATGTTTTAATTTCCAGTAAACTGAGATGAAATTACATAAATATACCGTGTACTTATTCCTGAGATGTTTTAATAGCTAGCTACTGCTAATTTCCTGAACCGTCTGCGTTTATGTGGAAAGGAACAAAGCCTGCGCCGCCTTCCTAATTAATATACGAGCATACGTTAATTAGCGTACGTTTGCGCTGCCCTGATCCCCAAAATTAGAAGAAAACGATAAATAGCATGACTGAATTGAATTGAATTTTAGGCCCGGTTTACTAGAGCTTATTTCTTGATGTACTGAACGGAACTGAATTGAATTGAACTGAACTAAACTAAACTGAATTGAACTGAACTGAACTGAACTAAAGTAAAAATTAATGTATTGAAAAATGGAATTAGCATGACTGAATTAACCTGAATTTCATCAAATTGCATTTTCACTGAATTGAACTGATCTACCGATAATATCCGGTAAACAATATACATATATAATACATTAATTTTTATTTTATTTTATTTTAGTTTTAAATAACTTCAAATAATACATGAATTTTCTGGTTATATAGTGGGAATGGAAGTATATAATAACAATCAATTAAAACAGTAGCCCAATCAGTTGTAATAGTAGCTGCCACTGCCAGGTATAGTGCCGCAATCAACTCTTATTTCTTCACACCGTGAAACACAAAATTGGCTTTAATATATTCTCGTCATTTTTCAAAAGAACCGATATCAACTTTTAAACCATCAACGAAATCACACTACGTGATTTATGTTTTATGTTCATTGACAAAATTAACTTTAAGAAATCTTGGTTTTCTTTAAAAGACTTGCAATTCCAACTAATACAGTACTGTAATAGACAAATTCTCTCAATTGCTCTTACTGAATAATCATACTTTTAATACTTTTAATACGTAAAATATATTAGTCTTGAAAGTGAGAACATGACGCAGTCGGAATATCGAAATATTCGCCAGCACGAATGTGTAAGAAGCAATCAAGGATTCGCCAGCACGAATCCAAGGGTTAGAGTCGTAAATCCATCTGAAATCTGGAATCCACCAGGAAGAACAGAAAAGTTCTTGAAAATATAATAATTGATTGAACAATTTCGTAGCTGCTACAAGATGAGTATAAATAATACTCTTAAACCCTATGATAAAAATAAACTAATTCTAAAATAGAAAATAAATAATAAAAATATAAAAACGCCAGTTTAAGGCTCTAAACGATCTCAAATGGCCTAACCAGCATAGTGCTCACTACATATTAGTGGGTTACGTTTATTGACTCGTTTTCCTTTCCGAAAAGATATAATATGATACTATTCATATGTTGATATCTGAATCTACCCCGAAACTACTCAGCCTGTACGATTCGGACAAAATCTCCCTACATCAGAACATCAACTGTGATACGCTAAATGATTATATTTAATATGATCGAGATTAAAAGTAAGAGCGTTAACCGTTATCCATGGTCTCATTTGATACTAGTCTTACAGGACATTCTTATGGTAATATTATGCGTTTACGCATTAACCTAATCTGAACCTTTGACTACTTTTTGTGTGTTAATTACATACGTATCAGCATGTTTAGTGTAAGTACGGAAGATTTAGACATGCTTGGTAATCAAGTAGCTAAACTCACAAGTTTTGTTGATTCATTCATAAACAAAGTGCACACACATATATATAATATTATATAATGGCCGGTCAATCTATAACTTAATCGAGATTAATTACTTAAAATTACCTCCAACTTCTACCACATGCATGCATGCTAGCACCTTTTGCTACTCCTCCACATGCAGAAAAGAGGTCACTTTTTTGAACTTGTACTTCAACATATACATATACATACATACATATATACATACATATATATATGTATATATATTATCTACTATAAATAGACACCCTATAGCATGAACAAATCACCAACATATCCATCTTTAAACCAAGCAAAATATCCAACATAACCTAAAGCTCCAAAATATGAGGTCCTTCAATCTCTCTCTAGCTGCTGTACTCATTTGCTGCATAACCCTCGCTTCATACAATATTAATCCCGCATTTGCCCAAAGCAGTGCCCAGAACTTCACCGACGCCCACAACAAAGCCCGAACCGACCTCGGCGCGGGGCTCCCGCTGATGACCTGGAACACAACTCTCCAAGCCTATGCTCAGAAGTATGCCGATACAGTTTTCAATGCTAACACGTGTAACAATCTGGTGCATTCCGGAGGTCCTTACGGCGAAAACCTTGCCGCCGGCTACCCGGACATGACCGGACTGAAGGCGGTGGAGATGTGGGTGGCGGAGAAGACCGACTATAACTATCCGGCCAACACTTGCGACGCCGGGAAAGTTTGCGGGCACTATACTCAGGTTGTGTGGAAGAAATCGGTTCGTTTGGGGTGCGCTAGGGTTAAGTGTGCCAATGGCTGGGCTTACGTCATTTGTAGCTATGATCTTCCGGGTAATTATATTGGTCAACTCCCGTACTAAGATGTTCATGTTATATAGTATCATGAACTGAATAAAACTGTGAAATAAAGTTTATGTACCATCATTTTCTTGGTGGTATCATATGATAACCCGGCCGATGATACTTACAAATCGGAGGGATGAATTGGGATGTAATTATATAATGATGCTGAATCATATTTGTAATGGAAGAACTTTTATATAGTACAAAATTTCGAGATTATTAATACTATAGTTTTATAGAAAGATGTTATTATAATTCAATGGTTTTATAAAAGAGCAAGGAGATTTGATGTTGTGCATTTATTTTTAAAGTTTCATCTTATTTTCAATAGTTATCAATTGATGTTGCATTTGTTCATGCTAGAGTTTGTACTATAATCAGTATTTACTTTCATATAGGAATTAGAACATTATGTTAAAGCATAATCATGGATCAGATACATGAAGTGAGAAAATCAACAGTAATACTCTGAATGATAATACAATAATATGCTAACACTGTAAAGTCCAGATTTTGTTGGCTGCTTTGTGGAATGTCATGTTGCAACATGACTTTGGTTGGCAGAAAAAGATAGAATATTTTCTGAGTTCCAGCGCAGGTTTTTAAAGAGGAAAGGGAATATTGTGCGCGTTTAATATGGAATGGATATATTTGTTTCGAGATAATACAGTCAAAATCCATCTTCAATTCAGATTTATTCATGGGATATTGCAGAGATTTAATTGGAAAAGGATTTTCTGCATTATTTTAGGAATTGGAGATTTTCTGAATTCCTTATTCCAAAGAGTTTCTGTTTTAAACGTGGTTTAATTGGAATGGAATTCTACAGCTGTGGAGATGACTTAATTCACACAACATTGAGCTATAAAAGGGACAATTAGCTGAGAGCCTGATTTGCCGATCTTACGAGAGAAAAAATCCCCTTCGGGGTTTACCTTAGGCCAGGCCAGAGCAGCGTCGTCGTCCACGGTTTTCAACAACCACAAACACTAGGGACGTGTGTTAAAGCTCGGGTGGAAGAGATCTTGCCGCACCTTCGTGGAAAAGAAGGTAATCACTGTAACAGCTATCAGAAAGAAATGGTAGTGTGATAGGCTTGCTAGAGTAGCCATTAGTTTGTAATAGACCGGACATATTTATTGCAACTAGTGAAGGATCTTTACACGGGCTACGGCCCCGCAAACGTAGGTGCGATGCACTGAACTGCGTGATCAAATTGTGTGTCGTTTTATGTTTTCTGCATTTACTGTTTTCACGTTGCAACGTCACTTTTCTGCAGTAAAACTAAAACGTGTATAGAAAATAGTAAATTGGTAGAATGGTGGAACTTTCAATTGGTATCAGAGCTGGTCACTACGTGACTCCTTTAACAGGGAGAGTGAGATCCTTTCTACCAACAATGGCCGAAATTGATGAAGACCAACTTGCGCAACTCATGTTGCAACGTCATTCTCGAGTATGTGAAGCAAGCAAGCTGGATCTGGAGTCAATGTTAACTTGAAGAGGACGCTGTTTTGAGAGAGTTTGTATGGCTGCCAAGAATCCGAGAATCAACCAAAAATCTGTCCGATCTTTGGAAAATTCATGTTGCAACGTGGATTATGGTTTTGACAGAAGATAGAAAATTCCAGCAACAAGGATTTCAAGAGCTTAACCCTAATCATTGTTCTACAAGGTATTCAGCTCTTTCTACTGTGCTCACTGGATTTTGATCATAATATTGGTTGTATGTGCATAGTAGTAGCTTATTTAGAGAAGGGTTTGATTTGATTGTTGCGGGTGTGATTGTCTTTGGATTCTTGCTCAAATCTCTGTGCATTGATGCTTCCCGTCGTATTCTGAGTATATTTGAGTAATGGACTGCTTTAGATCAAGCTAGAATTTGTGTGGTTTGCTAGCTTTTTGTATTTATGGTTTGATCTGAGGAGTTCGAGCTATGAATGATCTTAAGAACTCAGAGATGTTGAAGACAGGGGGAGTTGATTCTGTATTAATGGGATGATGGATTGTTTTACACCAAAGCCTGATAGGTGATTCAGTGAACTTCTTTCTTTGCAAACTGGAACTTTCTTCGAATTTAAATTTTAGATGAAAAACAGAGGATTTTAATGTCAAAGTCAGGGGGAGTCGGTCACTTATGATCTGAATGAGGATTTGGTTTTTACGACATCATAATCTACTAGAGTGACAGAGGTGCAGTTTATTGATGTTGCAACATGCTGGTATTCTGGATGAATGATTGAAGGCAGTTGATGTTGCAACACGGGATTTTTGAATGACCTTGGGGGAGTTCTTTTGCAGGCCTTTGGCTAATTCATGGACCCAGGGGGAGATATATATGGATGACTGTATTACTTTTTCTGCCACTGAATTATTTTGATTGGATGTAGTGGTATGGTTAGCTTCAACTCGGGAGGAAGTTTTGCTCGTTGAATTTTTTAGAAGTTCTGAGTTTGGGTTGAGCCATCCATTGTGTCCACAAATTGCCAAAGGGGGAGATTGTAAAGTCCAGATTTTGTTGGCTGCTTTGTGGAATGTCATGTTGCAACATGACTTTGGTTGGCAGAAAAAGATAGAATATTTTCTGAGTTCCAGCGCAGGTTTTTAAAGAGGAAAGGGAATATTGTGCGCGTTTAATATGGAATGGATATATTTGTTTCGAGATAATACAGTCAAAATCCATCTTCAATTCAGATTTATTCATGGGATATTGCAGAGATTTAATTGGAAAAGGATTTTCTGCATTATTTTAGGAATTGGAGATTTTCTGAATTCCTTATTCCAAAGAGTTTCTGTTTTAAACGTGGTTTAATTGGAATGGAATTCTACAGCTGTGGAGATGACTTAATTCACACAACATTGAGCTATAAAAGGGACAATTAGCTGAGAGCCTGATTTGCCGATCTTACGAGAGAAAAAATCCCCTTCGGGGTTTACCTTAGGCCAGGCCAGAGCAGCGTCGTCGTCCACGGTTTTCAACAACCACAAACACTAGGGACGTGTGTTAAAGCTCGGGTGGAAGAGATCTTGCCGCACCTTCGTGGAAAAGAAGGTAATCACTGTAACAGCTATCAGAAAGAAATGGTAGTGTGATAGGCTTGCTAGAGTAGCCATTAGTTTGTAATAGACCGGACATATTTATTGCAACTAGTGAAGGATCTTTACACGGGCTACGGCCCCGCAGACGTAGGTGCGATGCACTGAACTGCGTGATCAAATTGTGTGTCGTTTTATGTTTTCTGCATTTACTGTTTTCACGTTGCAACGTCACTTTTCTGCAGTAAAACTAAAACGTGTATAGAAAATAGTAAATTGGTAGAATGGTGGAACTTTCAAACACGTCGGGATTGAAATTGAGATAACTCTAGTCTCAATTGATACTGGTTTCACATGAGAACTTCTCAATATTATATTCATGTTTTGTACTGTGGTAATGTTCTACATCTTTAGATGCATTAGTTTATGTTTTCAAGATGCATATACTCAAGCAATACATGACACATGTAGTCCTAAATTAAATGATACTGCAACTTCAAATTTTCCACTCAAGGTTCGGATGGAAATAATGGAATAGAGGGAGTTGTTAGATGGGATAAAGGGAGTGTGAATTAAGTAAAGTGTATGGTCAAATTGAATCATAAGGAAAAGAAGAGTTAATGGAAAAAGCTGATCTCTGATACAAAAATTTTAAAAACTACTTCTTCTTTAAATTGATTCATGCATAATTAATCTTATTATCTTGACAATGACATTAATCAACATTCCAAAATTTGCGTGACTGGAGTAACTTTTTCTTCACGTGAACATGGTCGGTCTTTGAATTTTTTGAATGAAAGTTAATTGAATCGCGGTGTAGCACATTGTCAAAATATATCTAATAATATATTTATATTAAAGTAATTTAAACAAATAAATTAAATTGAAATGCAAAATCCTAAAAAAGTAAATGAAACGGACCTAAATCAACTCCCACATATTCTCTATAAATGGTCTATTCTGCAACACACTCATTTTTAGACAATTCTCAAAAGAGACGCGTCTCACGAGAAACCAAGGGCAAAAATGCCTTTTTCTTAACTCTTGTCTATTTACAAGAACAACCCACATAGTTTGTAATAATTACATATTAATCTACAAACTTTGTAATGAGCAATATTACCAACTCAAATTCGATTTATATAAAAGGAAAATTAAAATTTTCTGGATATAAACAAATTGAATTACATTGCTATGTAGACACCGGAGCAAGCATGTGTGTTGCTAGCAAAAATGTAATACCTAAAGAACATTGGGTAAATGTAGAAAGACCAATAAGAGTAAAAATTGGAAATGGATCACATATCATACTCTCTAAGGTCTGTAAAAATCTTAATATAATGATAGCAGGTGAAATATTTCATATTCCAACTGTATATCAACAAGAATCTGGAATAGATTTTATTATTGGGAATAAATTCTGTCTGTTGTATCATCCATTTGTCCAATACACAGATAGGATAATTTTCACTCTAAATAATAATCCTGTACATATAGGAAAAATAAGAAAAGCTCTTAAAGTAGGAGTTCCAGGTTATTTAGAATACATGAAAAAGAAATCTAAATTACCAAAACCAGAGGCGCTAAATATTAGCCCTAATAAAATTGCTTCTCTTTTAAGGAGGGGGGTATGTATACTAAAGAACAACAAATTTTTGTGCTTCAAAGTACAAAACTTTGTAAAATAGAAACACTTTTAGATTCTGTGTGTTCAGAAAATCCAATAGATCCTAACAAATCAAAATATTGGATGACAGCAACCATAAAACTAATCAATCCTAAGACAGTTGTAAAGGTTAAACCAATGCAATATAGTCCTAAGGATAGAGAAGAGTTTGGAAAACAAATTAAGGAATTACTAGAATTAAAAGTGATTAAACCTAGCAAATCACCTCACATGTCTCCAGCTTTCTTAGTAGAAAATGAAGCTGAAAAACGCAGAGGAAAAAAGAGAATGGTTGTCAACTATAAAGCTATAAATACAGCTACAATAGGAGACAGTCATAACCTTCCTAATAAAGATGAGTTATTAACTCTAATAAGAGGAAAGAAGATATTCAGTAGTTTTGATTGCAAATCAGGATTCTGGCAAGTATTGCTTGATGAAGAATCACAATTATTAACTGCTTTCACATGTCCACAAGGTCATTACCAGTGGAATGTTGTACCCTTTGGGTTAAAACAGGCTCCAGCCATATTTCAAAGACATATGCAGAATGCATTTAGGACCTTTGAAAAATTCTGTTGTGTTTATATTGATGACATTTTAGTCTTCAGTAATAATGAGACAGAACATCTGTGGCAAGTAGCAGCAGTACTTAAAAAATGTGCTTCTCTGGGAATAATACTCTCAAAAAAGAAAACACAGCTTTTTAAAACTAAAATCAGTTTTCTAGGACTAGAAATTGAAGAAGGATCTCATCGACCTCAAGATCATATTCAAAAATTCCCAGATATCCTTGAAAACAAAAAACAGTTGCAGAGATTCTTAGGAATCCTCACTTATGCTTCTGATTATATTCCTAAGCTTGCCCAGGTCAGAGCACCATTACAAGCAAAGCTTAAGGAAGATATTCCATGGGAATGGAAAGATTCAGATACCATCTATATGGTAAAAGTAAAGAAAAGTTTAAAAAACTTTCCCAAGCTTTATCACCCACAACCTGAGGATAAACTAATCATAGAAACTGATGCATCAGATTTATTCTGGGGAGGAATTCTTAAAGCAGAAAATAATGGTAAAGAATACATTTGCCGATACACTTCAGGAAGCTTTAAAGCTGCTGAAAAGAATTATCATAGTAACGAGAAAGAATATCTTTCTGTTATTAGAGTAATTAAAAAATTCTCTGTTTATCTAACCCCTTGCAGATTTCTAGTAAGAACAGATAATAAGAATTTTACTTATTTCCTAAAGATAAATTTAAAAGGAGATAATAAACAAGGTCGTCTAGTTAGATGGCAAATGTGGTTATCTAGATATGATTTTGATGTTATTCATATTGCAGGTACCAAGAATTATTTTGCAGATTTTCTTACCAGAGAATTTCAGCAAGATTATAAAGAATAATACAAATGTTTCTAATGTTTGTTTCTTTGTGAAGCATCCAGCATGGATGAAATGGAGCAGCTAAAGCTGCAAGAAGGACTTTTAGTCCAGGAACTGGAGCTGGTCCGAGCCAAGCTCAAGTATCTTAACCTGATCAAATTGGGTAAAGAAAAAGAGCAAGCTTCTGAAAATGAAGTAAAAAAGGTTATCTTGTCACCTTCTCCCTCAAAAGAGAAAGACAAGACTATTCCAACGCAAACGGCAGTTGGTAAAGAATCAACAAATCCGTTGAAGGCTGTGGATTTGCCAAAAATCCAGAAGGAAGTACAAACTTCCATCAAACTGGTTAGCCCAGTAGATTTTTGCTTAAGACCAAATCAGGGAATTCCAATCCCACAGACTAAAGTTACACCTTTAGCATCGGAGAAATCCGAAGAGGGAATTCAAATCCCAAAAAGATCTAAAACATATTATGTGGTCTATAATGGCCCTAATGCCGGGATCTATGAAGATTGGAGCTTCGCCAAAAAAGCAACTGAAGGAGTCTCCAACATTGCACACAAGAAGTTCAAATCTTTCCAAGAAGCAAGAACTTCAGCAGACCTATATACTGGGTCATCTTTACTAGCACCTCTGGAGCTAGTTACCAATGGAGAGATGATGAAGCCTAACACCTTCAGTGCAGCTCTATTGTCCAAAAAGAAGTCATTAACCTCACTAGGAAGACTTCCCAGCAAACCAAGGGAAGACATGGCAAAATCTACAAAAGTAGATTACTCCGATGAAATAACGGAAGCAGGCTTCGAATATTGCTATCAATATGCAAGATCTGCCAATGAAGAAAAGTTTTTGGAGGAAAAGTTCTTCACTACAGACTCCAAAAACTTAAGTTACTACAACTTCACCAAGAATGCTAATCCCGAACAGGTCTATGAGGCATTCCAATATGGTTTGGTAAAAACCATATATCCAAGTCCTAATTTATTAGAAATTAGCCATTTTCCTAAGGCTATTATTGATACAATTAAGACTTTCAGAAAAAAATGCACCAAACCAGGGCAAGAAGTTTTTCTGAAAATTAATAGTTCCGGTCCATACTGGAATCAATTAGGATTATTGGTATATCATCCTCAGCATTTGACCTTTACAACTGTCTTAGGATTGATTAGTTGGGCCTACGTCATTTGTAGTTATGACCCCCGCGGTAACTTTAGCGGTCAACGCCCCTATTAAGATATATGGTCGGTCAACGATCATAAGAAGAATAAGCTTAGCTTTCTGATGATGTAATATTATATCAAATCAGAGGATGAATAATGGTTTTCCCTTTCTGAATATGTAACAATGCAAATAAATGATGATGAATAAATGATGATTAATTTCTGTTTTTGAAATTAAAATTATTATTTGATTATGCTAAATTTAAGTAACTTTAGAAACAGAAAATTTCTTTTGAATGACTCAAATGCATGCTAATATTCATTCAATAAGCTATGTGAACATTTAAAAAAAATACAAAATGTGTACTACGTGATCATCAGTATACGTGGATATATGTTTTAATTTCCAGTAAACTGAGATGAAATTACATAAATATACCGTGTACTTATTCCTGAGATGTTTTAATAGCTAGCTACTGCTAATTTCCTGAACCGTCTGCGTTTATGTGGAAAGGAACAAAGCCTGCGCCGCCTTCCTAATTAATATACGAGCATACGTTAATTAGCGTACGTTTGCGCTGCCCTGATCCCCAAAATTAGAAGAAAACGATAAATAGCATGACTGAATTGAATTGAATTTTAGGCCCGGTTTACTAGAGCTTATTTCTTGATGTACTGAACGGAACTGAATTGAATTGAACTGAACTAAACTAAACTGAATTGAACTGAACTGAACTGAACTAAAGTAAAAATTAATGTATTGAAAAATGGAATTAGCATGACTGAATTAACCTGAATTTCATCAAATTGCATTTTCACTGAATTGAACTGATCTACCGATAATATCCGGTAAACAATATACATATATAATACATTAATTTTTATTTTATTTTATTTTAGTTTTAAATAACTTCAAATAATACATGAATTTTCTGGTTATATAGTGGGAATGGAAGTATATAATAACAATCAATTAAAACAGTAGCCCAATCAGTTGTAATAGTAGCTGCCACTGCCAGGTATAGTGCCGCAATCAACTCTTATTTCTTCACACCGTGAAACACAAAATTGGCTTTAATATATTCTCGTCATTTTTCAAAAGAACCGATATCAACTTTTAAACCATCAACGAAATCACACTACGTGATTTATGTTTTATGTTCATTGACAAAATTAACTTTAAGAAATCTTGGTTTTCTTTAAAAGACTTGCAATTCCAACTAATACAGTACTGTAATAGACAAATTCTCTCAATTGCTCTTACTGAATAATCATACTTTTAATACTTTTAATACGTAAAATATATTAGTCTTGAAAGTGAGAACATGACGCAGTCGGAATATCGAAATATTCGCCAGCACGAATGTGTAAGAAGCAATCAAGGATTCGCCAGCACGAATCCAAGGGTTAGAGTCGTAAATCCATCTGAAATCTGGAATCCACCAGGAAGAACAGAAAAGTTCTTGAAAATATAATAATTGATTGAACAATTTCGTAGCTGCTACAAGATGAGTATAAATAATACTCTTAAACCCTATGATAAAAATAAACTAATTCTAAAATAGAAAATAAATAATAAAAATATAAAAACGCCAGTTTAAGGCTCTAAACGATCTCAAATGGCCTAACCAGCATAGTGCTCACTACATATTAGTGGGTTACGTTTATTGACTCGTTTTCCTTTCCGAAAAGATATAATATGATACTATTCATATGTTGATATCTGAATCTACCCCGAAACTGCTCAGCCTGTACGATTCGGACAAAATCTCCCTACATCAGAACATCAACTGTGATACGCTAAATGATTATATTTAATATGATCTAGATTAAAAGTAAGAGCGTTAACCGTTATCCATGGTCTCATTTGATACTAGTCTTACAGGACATTCTTATGGTAATATTATGCGTTTACGCATTAACCTAATCTGAACCTTTGACTACTTTTTGTGTGTTAATTACATACGTATCAGCATGTTTAGTGTAAGTACGGAAGATTTAGACATGCTTGGTAATCAAGTAGCTAAACTCACAAGTTTTGTTGATTCATTCATAAACAAAGTGCACACACATATATATAATATTATATAATGGCCGGTCAATCACTACCAGGAAAAAACGCTATAGCAACGGTTTTTGGGAGGTCGTTTCAGCGGTTTCTCCCTTTTCCCACACCGGTGTAAATGGGTACCGGTGTAACATAAAGTAGGCGTTTCAGCGGTTTCAATTTTGTAGGGCCCCGACGACCAGTCCACAAGATGACTGGACAATCCACTCGGGTCCTTTTTTTTTTAACTGAGCAAAATTATGTTTCAGCGGTTCCGGAATTTTGTACACACCGGTGGAATAGAAATTCGACGGGCTTAGGACTGTTAGTTTGAAAACTGAAGCCCAAAACAAAGTCCACTAAATAACTGGACCGGTCCATCAGTCGTTTCAGCGAACGGCGCACCGCTGAAACAGGATTTGGAGGGAATTTGAAATATTTGAATTTTGATGCAAATTTTAATTCCCGCTTTGATTTTGGTTCGAAATTTTAGTTCCCGCTAAAATTTTGAATCGGTGAAATAAATGTTTTGAACCGCTGAAACGTTTGATTATGGAAAAATGAATTCGAAGCGCTGAAACATTTTTAAAATCAAAAACCGCTGAAATGATTATATCTGGCCAAAACAGTAGCCGGAATTTTCTGCCGCCACCGCAATATGTGCGATTTACTGTTCACAGTCACCACAATTTGTACACGATATTACTACCAAATTCAAGCTACCAATATAACAGAAATTTCAAGCGCATTACGCAAATCATCATATAAACCATCATTCACATTACGCAAAAGTGAACAGTTCAAGCTAGAAGAAATGTTTACAATACATTTTACAAGCTAGGCAAGTGTCGGTTTGGCACAAAAAATGACCAGCTATACCCAAAACAGGTTCCAAAACAAAAATATAAGGGGCTATATGAGCTAGTTGTCAAAAATATGATCCAGTTGTCAAAAATATGAGCTAGTTACCTAGTGTTGCTCATATGTCATGTATTACTGCCCCTGGTGGTGGAGGAAACAAAGTTCTCTTCCTTGTTTGTAGGAGTTGAGCTCTACAAACTGGGGCGATTGCATCCAAGAGGAAAAGGCAGAAGGTGTCGATCATTCCTTCGATTAATGGCATGTTGTAGGCAGACGAATCCTCCGGTAAGACCTTGAGCACACAAAATGCATAAAATTTAGACATCCAGTAAAGGTGAGTTGACATAACAAAAATGGAAATTTGAAGGACATACTATGAAGCCTAGAACTCAGTAACGAAAATGAAGGGGGAAAAAATAGTGCTGTACTGACCTCATGTATATCAACACCTTTATACAATAGAACAATTTTCTCCATGTAAAGCATATTGTAATACCCACACTCCCAACTTCCAGGCTGCTTTTTGTGCTGGTCATGGAATAAATATATAAACATACATGAGTGGATTGTCAAAAAATAGAAAGATTGAAAAATTGCCAGGAATGAGAATTTTTGTGTACTCACTGTAATGTTTGTGATTGTCCAGTTTTTGTGAGAAGAGGTTCCAGCACTCCGAAATTCAAAGTCATACTTTGCCGAAATGCTGTAATGAAAAATAAATCGATTTAAAAATATACAAGTAGTGAAATTTGGTGTAATAAGGAATTTTTGTGGTGATGTAATGTTATGAAAAATTACCATAGGAGCAATTTATGGTGAAAAGAATTACAGGACTCGGTTATTCCATTTCCGGCTGGATCAATGCAGTAAAAAACTCTTTCCTCGGGTACAATGATGATCATGATCCAATGGAGCCTAAGAAAATGCAACACCGAATGAATGTGAGAAAATAGTGACTGAAGAATAAAAAATATTGAAAGAGTGAGCTTTAATGTGCTTACTTTCTACAGAGAGGCATGATATATAACCTTGATGGTTTCTCCCTAATGACCTTGACAACGTTTTGTGGAACAATTTTGAAGGAATCATTTTCCAATGTATGAGCGCAGAAGGATGTGGTTGTGCTGATGATATGAACTCGCTTGCGATCCTCTGGCTCTTGTTTCCCAGCCACCAAACTGTTAAACACTCAATTGAAACAAGAAAACATGATTACAGACTAAATATAAAGCTGTAGAGCTAATATATTACATGGATTCATAGATAAGATTACCTTCCCCACATATCCATTTGCCATCCCGTAATCCAGACTTTGATTCTATAATCTATATCTTTCATCCACTTGACAGCCTCGTCCACAGGAAACAACAAATCTCTCATTCCATCTCCAAAGTATTCTTCTGGCATTCGAATGGAGTAGCTGTCTATGTTTTTCAGACTCGCCTCCATCTCCTGGAGCCAATGTACCACTTGTCTCCTAATGTCGGGAACCCTGGTGTGGTGTGCAAAAGTCTGAAATGTAAAGGATAAAAAAACATCAAAGTGGATATAATTAATTATATTCAATAAGGAAAAAATAAAACTAACCCATCATGTGAATAAAAAAGTTTCAGCATGTACCCAATTTAATTTGTAATCTGTAGGATCAATCACTTCAGCAGATGCAGTAGGCACTATAATTTCAGGAGCTTGCGGTGGTGGATCGATATCCTTGTCGAAGTCAGAAAACTCCTCCTCAGATTCAGGTCCAGCAACAACATTTGGGTTTTTATCCAAGCTTCTATCCGATTCAGTCCTATCAGGAGAGTCCTGCAAGAGTAGTATATCCCGATTAGAGTTATGAAAAAATAACTTAAAATGGGGAAAAGCTGAAGTTTAAACTTGCCTGTCCTTGTTGACCCTTGATGTTGTAATGTATAAGGTTGGTCGGCCACATCAATTTAACTCCCACTGCACTTGTTATGGTATCATGATTGTCTACTGGGATTGGCAACTTGGCTAGTGGCATAAATATAGGCGGCCTGATTTGCACTAACTTCACCCCTGGTTCGGATTGTGATCCTTCATACAGAAGTCCAGCAGCCACCGTTATAATGCTATTTGATGCACTCAATACACCCAAATAGCATTGCTTGAAGCCCTGCCACTCACTCAACTAAAATCAAACTTTATCCATATTTTTAAAAAATGTAATCAATGATTTAATGGTAAAAGAGATATACCAAATCAGCTGCTGGGTCTCCATGTGGCTGTGGAATCTTTGTCGGTGATGTAGTGGTTGTTGGCATACTTTGGGACTTCTTCAACCTCTGCTCCTCAAGGTACTGTTTAGCACTAATATCATCACTAAGCTCCATTCCAAGCTTGTGTGCGATCCAATCAAAACAGTCTTCTACCCTAGCTTCTATGACCTCCTCATCTTCTTCTGAAGGTTCAGCCTTTGCCTTATTCTTACGTGCCTGCTCCCTTTGGCGATTTCTAAACTTGACATAATCTGGGAGGGCGAAATCAATTTTCGCCGTACCTGGGCAGCCTCTCCATTTGCCAGGTTTATCATCTACTTTTGTGACAATACATAGAATGTCCCTACGGCCCTCGATAATAAGCTCCCCCTCCTCTTTTTGTCTGTTCATATCCAACTGACCATCATAAACAAAGAAGTTAAAAAATATTAAAAATAGACATCATAAGTTGTTAGAAAAACACACATGACTTACAATCTTATCAGCAAAATCTCGAACAAAGTCTTCAGAGTACGATCTGTCCTTACACATGTTGGCCTCCAGAAAAATGATTGATCTGTCAACTCTAAAGACCATGTCCCTGACCGAGTCCTCCGCTTCTTCGCGAGTCATTCCCTCATCTATTCTCTTCAGGATCTCCTTCTCGCGCATTTCCTTTGCTTTCCTAATGTAGATCTTTCGGTATCCTCCACTTCCTGTGCGGTGTCTGTATAGCTTCTTGTTGGCATTCTTCCTGTTCTTTTCACTCAGTTCCTTTTGGAAAATTTTCAGAACAAAAACACCAATCAATGTTATGTAAGGAAAAAGCATCACAAGGGTAAACATCTGTCTAAAAATAAATTTAAAATGTACCTTAAATTTTTCTGTTGATCTGAACTCAACAAACATGTCCCACTCTTTCTCATCAAGCCATCTGTACATATCCCAAGGATTGCCAGGGTCCTTGGGCTGTTTGTGGCGTAGGACTACATACCTGTAGGAAAAAAAATTGTTCGAACATACATACGATTAAGAAAGTTGTTAAAAAAAATAAAAAGAATTGCAAGGTTGGGTATACCTATTCCACACAGTTGTTCTCCAATTTCTCATCTTGTTAGCTGCATAGGTAGTCCACTGTTTTTTCAACCTTTTATGCTCTTCTGCATTGAGGATAGTCCTGAAATCCCAGCTAGCCTGAGTCAAACAAGAAGTCATAAAATGATTAGGCAAAACAATATTATTTTGACATAACTAAAACTATTTTGAAGTGTAAACAAAAATACCAGAATGTCAGCCCAAGCATCATCCTTCACATGTTGCGGGACATTTCTCCATGTTGGCCAACTTCCTATTCGTATACGACGCCTAAACGCGTATCCCACATAGCCACACCACTTCCCCGGCATGACTCTAGGGCAGAGGTACTCGTCAAACCACATAGGGAGGGTTTTTCTGTGTTTCATGACTAATACTGTGTTATATGCAGCCTCCCCCCTCGTCTTCTTATCACTCTTTGGAATCTCAAAGCTATCAAACAGCTCTCCCTCTCTTTCCGGGTCCATATCTTTGAGGTTGAACAGATCGTCAGGAGGCTGATCGATGTCATTAGGATGTGGTGTTTTAGCGTTTGCAACACCAATAAAACGTTCAATGTGTTCTGTATTTTCATAGGTTTCCTCAGCTGGTCGTGAGCGTTTCACCTTAGGCTCTACAAATTTCTTAGGACTGTCCCTGTTTCGCTTCTTACCAGCCATAGATAGCAGGAACACCTGAGAATAAACACCCACTGTGAATATGCTTGTGATAGTAAACAGAGAGCACATAGATAGAGCACAGACTCAGAAACCACACACTCAGAGACCACAAATTAAACAGAGAGCACAAACTATTGTCGTTCCTGTAATTAACGAGACTCATTGCAACCATAAACTAGGGTTTAAAGTACATGAACACCATCATCATCTAAAACCCAAGAAAAAAAAAACAAATCCATCGATAGCCACAGATTAGCGTTTATTGTTCGAAATACATGAAAACGAACCCCTTTTTAAAACCCATTCAAAAAACCAGAGCACAAACTAATATCTATCACAATACTTTACTTCCATGTCATGAAAACATAAAAAACAACAAGGGAGCTGAAAGATGCTACCTTTAGGCGCGAGGGTTTCCGAACCGCATGGGTTTACGATCACTGATCAAGCGAAGCCGCGGCCGCTCGATGGTTACCCTCGTTTCCTTGACGCGCGGATGTTGAGCGAGGAGAAGGTGCTGGAGCGATGGTGCGATACGGTTTCTGGCGATTTCTAGATAGAGATGAGGGAGAACCCTGTGTTAGAGAGAGAGAGAGATCTTCAGAGACTTAGTTTTTTTTAATTTTCCGACTAAGTGTTGATATTTATACTGGTAGCTGTTTCAGCGGTAAAAAATTAATATAGCAACTTCAGATGTTGCGTTCAAGTTTTTTGGAATCTGAAAAGTTTATTTATTTTTTTGTTTTCTTAACAAAATCTTTGAACGACATCGTTTGACAAACCTCCGCAATCCGATTTTGTTGCCCAGATGCCAAAACCGCTGAAAGTCGAAAATGTCGAAACTGAACAGTCAGCCGCGGAAAATTGAAGGAGTTCCCGCTAATAATTTGGGGGTTGAGTTGAAATAATTTTATTGCAATTCAGTCCCTTAATTTGTATGTAATCCTTCTAAAGGACCAAATGTAAATATTTTTATTTTCGATTTCATGCTAAAAAATAAAATTACAAGTTGATAAAGGATTTTTGTATGACAATGAAACCATGTTTTCATCTTCAATGAACATCTGTGATACAAATCAGTCCTTACCATATTTTCTAAAAATTCTACAAATGCCCAAATGAATTGACCTCGTTAAGTATTCAGGATAATTACTAATAAACTGAATATTGATTGCTATGTATTTATACAGAATTTTCCAACTCATTGTATGTGGAGACAGATTAGGTAAAGATTTTTCATGATTAGTAGCATTTATACTTAAGTTTACAAGTAATTACTACTAATTACATATGATCAATCTATTTTGTAACGCTTATGCATTAGATGTATTGTTATTCATAGATATAGGATGGTTGCATAGCTCAAAATATGTTTGAATTGGTTAATATTTTGCAAATTGAACAAAAGTTACAACTAACAATGTTCATATTCATAACATACTAGTCATAGTAGTAAGAGCTATGCTTTCTAAATCCATTCACGTTTATACCACAAGTATCCAAATTACGATTATTTTAGGTCAAACAAATGACTCACAATAATTATTATTGTTATAAATCATAAATATGAAAAGCATAAAGAAAAAACAACAAACAATTTGTAGGTTAATTCCATATTTAATGAAAATTAGTTGTTTCAGCGGTTTGTTTATTACCGCTGAAAAACAACACGCGTCCTTCTTAGCTTCAGCCAAGTGGAGGAACGGGAGTTAATGTCGCATAAATTCGGACACGTTTGTACCTTAGGGTAGTGCCACGTGTTACTATTACCGCTGAAACAACAAAACCGCTGAAACACCATAACCTATAAATATAAAAACCCTTACCTAATTTTCACAACAGCGTTGCCCAAACAAACCCACGTAAACCCTTCTTCTTCAGTAGCTTTCTGTATTTTCTGGAATCTTTGCACCCTCTGAAATGTAAGTTTTGTTAAATTAAAAGGTTTTGTCAAGTTCTTGCATTCCATTGTTGTTTCAAATTATGTGTTTTTAAAACTGTAAGCAGTTCAATATTTTGATTTTACTGTAGTTCCGCAAGCATTTCCCTATGAACTGATATAATTTACATGTACTTTGAAATGGGTTTTGTAGATATTGTAGTTTACATGTTTTTGATTGTGCTTGGAGGTACCGGAGGATTCTTTTGATTTGATTTAGTTGATGTGTGTCTGATGGGCATGGAAGGTGTTTGATAAAATGTCATAATGAACTCAAGAATTATTTGTGTTTGCAGAATGGCTCCTGCCAAAAAACGCATCAAAACGGCTCCCAAAGTTGCTGTGGAAAGCAAGGAAGAAGATGGAGGACAGGTTTTTTTTAACAATGAGGCCAGGGGTTCATATAGGGGTATACTCAAGAGAAAGGTCATCATTGAGCGAGGTATTGCAAATGTACCTCCTTTTTCTGTATACATCCAGAAGAATGGCTGGCGTAGATTATGTAAACCTCCTTGTGATGCCAATATTACAATGGCAGCAGAGTTTTATGCCAACATGCAGTTCATTGATAAGGATGGGGTTGTGCTCTGTCGTGGGAAAAAAGTCCATCTTTCTGCCGACATCATTAATGAGTACTATGGCCTGTCCTCAGACCCTGAATGTTACACGGATTGGTACAATATGAAGACAGAAATTGGAATAAATAAGGCTGGCACATTGGTTGGAAAGTGGGATGAAGTTACTAGGGAAGTGACTTCTACCGAGTTTTCGCTAGACCAAATTATACCGAAACAGAATTGGGGTCATATAGACAAGAAGTACCTGTCCATGGACATGAATGTGTGGTACAGCTTTGTTGCTAGTCGGTTGTTGCCTGTCTCTATCAACTCAGAAGTTCAGTGGGAACGTCTAAGAATCCTATATGCACTGAAGAAGCTTGTAGCAATCGATGTTGGTAAGATGATATTCGCAAGCATGACCAATACTCTTCCTACAACCAATGGAATGGGATTTCACTCCCTCATCACGGCTCTCTGCCGCCGAGCCGGTTGCCAAGAAAAGATTGATGATCTTATGAAGAAGCCAATGGGAATCCTCACTTACGAGGCATTTAACAGAAGAGTGCCAAAGAAGGTTGATGAAGGGATATCTACGAGGCTAGGAAGGTTGGAAGCTGATATGAACTATATCAAAAGCTGGTGTCAACACACCGCAGTTTTGTTTGCACATCAGTTTCCCGAAGCTTTGGAAAAAACTGGAAAGTATCCGTGCCCTCCAGTTCATGAGGTAGCAACCTCCAATTGTAATCCTGTGAATGATGCTGAGGTGAATGATGATGATATCAGTGATGATGCGGTGAATGACGCTGTGGTGAATCAGGCTGATGTGAATGACCCTGAGCTGACTGAAGACGATGACAAGGTCGACTGAAGTTGTTAGTTGGTTGTACCGAATTTTTTTCCTTCATTTATTTTGAATGTAATATGGATTTTCTGAAATTAGGATGTTTGGAGTGTCGTTTAATTCATGTGACCATTTCTGGATTGATTAATAAGTTCCAATATCTCAGTTTTTAATGTTTTTCTGGATGGATTAACAATTCTGGCAATCTGGAAAAATGACAAGTTCTGGATATGGTAAAAACTTATGAACGCAGTTCAATTAGGTTGCTATGTTTATGAACACCGCTGAAACTTTCCACAGCCAGTTTTGACTGCGTATGAAAAAACCGAGAGGAAACGTGAACAGTTCAATGCAGCTACATATGGTTGCTCCGTTCATTGCAACGGAAATTTCTCTTCTTCGCAACCAAAACATACAGTACACCTTTGGTGCGCAGTTATACTTGTCTACTTCCAAAAAAAGACATTATACACACCAATTCATTTTCGACACAAAAATCATTAATAAATACAAAAACACTACTCAATACACACATGAGTCCACAACATCAAGCTTAGGTTTTTTGTCTTTTGTTCCCATGTTGATCATCCACTAAATAACCTTTCTCATCAACCCACAAACCATCGTCATGCCCTCTAACACCAACATTTCTTGCGCTTTCCGATAGGGTAGGAAATGCCGATGGAAATTCAAGCCTTGACTCTTTATCTTGACAATCAATTTCATCTTCAAAGAAGTACTTCTTACCTTGTAAAACAATTGACCATTTAGCATCGACCGGATCATCCACAAAGAATATTTGTTGAGCTTGTGATGGTAGAATGATTTGATCATCTTTGCAACCAACACTCTTCAAGTCAACACGTGTAAAACCCATTGGATCCGTCACATCAACTCCCACACGGGGGCAAACCCACTTGCATTTGAAAACAACACACTTGAATTCCACATAGTCAAGTTCCCAAATATGCTCGATCACACCATAAAATGGAAGAAGTTGTACCACACCATCAACCATTTGATCCGATTCGGTAAACACTCCACTACTTTGAGTAGTACTCTTACTGTCTTTCTGAAATGTTGAAAACGAGAAACCGTTGACATCGTACCCAGTGTATGATCTAACAGTACAAGCTGGCTTCCTTGCAAACGCCCTAATGTTCTCATTTACACCTTTTTCGGCACATCGATCAAAGAACCATTCAACAAAGCTATCGGCATGTTCAACTTCAATTGCATTTGGAATCATGTTAGGGTAAAGTTTCCTCAAATAACTTAAGTGCTCTTCCACATAACCAACCGTCTCACTAGAGTTTCTCAAAATATAGTGGTGTGCTCGTTTAAGCTCAATAAACAATGGCTTATGCAACTTTCCCTTTGCCCGTGGAGCTCCCAATTTCCTTCCATAGTGCTTGTTACGCGGTACACCAAACTCCACCGGTTTTTCCAACTATGACGTGCAAAAGTCAATGACTTCATTGTCAATAAACCGCTCCACAATACTTGCATCTGGCCGACTACTACACTTAGCAAACCCCTTAAAAGTTCCCATATGTCTTTCAAAGGAATACATCCAATGCGATCCAACCGGACCACAAATTCTTATTTCCCTAACCAAATGCACAACCAAGTGGACCATAATGTCAAAAAATGCAGGTGGGAAATACAATTCCAATTCACACAAAATTTCGGCAACCTCAACTTCCAAGGAATCTAACAAATCTCGATCAATTGACTTCCGACATATTGTGTGGAAAAAAAAACACAACCTTGTAATACAATATCTAACCTGCACATCAAGAACCCCACGCAAAGCGACCGGTAACAATTGCTGCATCAAAACATGACAATCGTGGGACTTCAAACCTTGTAATTTCAAATCGTCGGTCACACATTTACTAATGTTCGAAGAGTATCCAATCGGAACCCTCATGGACTTCAAACTAGCACACACCGACATTTTCTCATTCCTTGAAAGATTACACGCACCCGGGGGCAAATAGGTTCTCGTTCCTTTCAATGTAGGGGCCAACTCGGGTCTAATACCTAAATCTACCAAGTCTCTTCTAGCATTGTAGGTGTCTTTGGTCTTTCCTGTGATATTTAGTAATGTGCCGACCAAACTGTCGCACACATTCTTCTCGATATGCATAACATCAAGGCAGTGACGAATTTCATGTGTCTCCCAATACGGAAGATCAAAAAAAATTGACCTTTTCTTCCATGGAGAAATCTCACTACCTTTAGGATTTTTGATCACTTTTTTTCCAACTTTCTTGCCAAGTACCACACTCAACTTCTTCACCTTCAAATGTATTTGTCTCCCTGACAATATCTTTGGTGTAGGCCTAAGATCTTTTTCCCCAAACAACGCATCTTTATCCAATCGATATCTATGATTCCTTTTCAAAAACCTCCGATGTCCCATATAAACCGATTTTCTCCCAAACTTAAGTTGCTTGTGAACGGTAGCCTCTTCACATATCGGGCATGCCTTGTGTCCCTTTGAAACATAACCAGACAAATTACCCCTAGCCGGAAAATCAGTGACTGTCCAAAACAACATAGCCTTCAAATTAAATGGCTTGTCATTCCGAGATGCATCCTTCACAACCACTCCTTCAAACCACAATATTTTTAAATCATCAACCAAGGGTTGCAAGAAAACATCTATGTCGTTTCCAGGCTGCTTCGGCCCTGAAATCATTAATGGCATCATCACATACTTGCGTTTCATACACAAATAAGGGGGCAAATTATATATCACCAACATTACCGGCCAAGAACTATGTTTTGAAGACATATTCCCAAATGGATTCATGCCGTCCGTACTCAAACCCAACCTCAAATTTCTCGGCTCATCCCCAAATTCCGGGTACATACTATCAACCTTTTTCCATTGATCTCCATCGGCAACATGACGAATAACGTTATCCATAGGGACATCACGATCACAGTGCCAAGTCAAATTCTTCGCATCTTCGGCATTACCAAATAATCTCTCAAAACGAGGGATTATTGGGAGATACCAAATACATTTTTCCGGAACGTTATCCATCGTCTCACCAATAAATACATCTTCTCCTCCTCCTTTTCTTTTTTGAACCTTTTTATATCGTGGAGTTTTACAAATAGGGCATTCTACTACCTTCTTCAAATCATCCCCCCTATACATGAAGCAATCATTAGGACAAACATGAATTTTTTCATACTCCAACTCATAAGGACACAACAATTTTTTTGCATCATATAGAGTGTTTGGTACACCATTCCCTTCCGGCAACTTCTCGTGCAAGAAATTCAACAATCGATTCACACTACCATCACTCCAACCACTAGCCGCCTTCATGTTAAAAACTTCAATCAAACAAGAAAAAACCGTGTCATCTTTCTTACAACCGTCATACAAAGGATTATTTTTTTCCCCCAACAACGATGCAAGAACCTCGGGTTCATCTCTAAAATCTCTCACAACATTGTCAAAAAAAACATCCTTTTTGGGTTTCACCTTCTCCTCTTCCCTTCCACCATTTGCATTATAAAAACGACACTCACCATGGAAGCTCCACACATCATATGACGGATCAAACCCATCTCTAATCAAATGTAATCTCATAGTATCCATCTTACCAATCCTCTCGCGAAGCAAACAACGTTTGCATGGACATAACACACAAACCTCTCTACCAAAGGCATAATCAAGAAAACTATCAACAAAGGCCACATGCTCATCACTCAATGTATTCTTAGTTCGGATAATCTTACGACGGTACTCCAAGTCCATAGGATCACCATATTTACCTAACAAAATATTTTTGGAGAACAAATGCATTATCAACATAAACCCTACTATATATATCATGAATTTCAAAGTGCCAAACAAAAACAACAAACAATTTCTATAATTTCTTTACCACATACGTACACTAATTATATATGGTTTGAAAAAATAAAAAATATAGTCTAGTTTTTAGAATACATACCTTTCTTCTCCATTTTTTGTCCAAACCCTTGAATCCACCACTTGTTTTTCTATTCTTCCATAAAATGGACACTCTCACTCCATGAGACCTTGCTAGTAATCATCATCCACATTCCCAACAAACTGCTAATCAAAATATTAAACCTATGCAATTTAAAAATCCAACATCAACCATATGCATGAAATACATAAAATGAGTGAATTATTTGTACCATATACACACTAAATACATAAGATATAAACAATAGAGTAGTGTGACATGATAAAATACCTTCATTTATGGCAAGTTTTCAAACACAAGCTTCATTAATGGTGGAGGGAGAGTATTTTGGGAGGGAGAAAATCCGCAACTGAAACAGAGTGTGAGGGAGCAATATAAAACTTACGTTTCAGCGGTTTTAAAGATATAACCGCTGAAACAAAAATTGCTTCGCTGGAGGTGGTTGATAGCATTAATTACGGCCCTACCGAGTCAACAAAAAAAATTTGACAAAACCCAGCGAAATACAACTCCGCAACCAGAAGTTGTTGCTCTTACGCCAAAAATTTTAAAACCGCTGAAACAGATTTATGGGCCACGGTATTGGATTGTACAGTAACTTGTATGATTTCGGCCTACACGTAAAACCCGATTTCCAAGTTCGGCCCAGTCAACATATTGAGCGCCCTGTGTGGACTAAGTGCCATGTCAGCAGGCATTTCAGCGGTTTATAGTAAACCGCTGATACACAATTTTGAATATATGTTATTTTAATTGTCCTCGTTGAAATTTTGACGGAGTCCGACGTGGCCGAGTTGAATGCTTTGAATATTTAAGGTTTGAACAGTACTTAACCGCTGAAAGGTATCTTTCAGCGGTGTATTTTTTTGTGTTTCAGCAGTTTATGGCTATAACCGCTGAAACACAAGCGCTGAAACATTTTTTTTTCCTGGTAGTGAATCTATAACTTAATCGAGATTAATTACTTAAAATTACCTCCAACTTCTACCACATGCATGCATGCTAGCACCTTTTGCTACTCCTCCACATGCAGAAAAGAGGTCACTTTTTTGAACTTGTACTTCAACATATACATATACATACATACATATATACATACATATATATATGTATATATATTATCTACTATAAATAGACACCCTATAGCATGAACAAATCACCAACATATCCATCTTTAAACCAAGCAAAATATCCAACATAACCTAAAGCTCCAAAATATGAGGTCCTTCAATCTCTCTCTAGCTGCTGTACTCATTTGCTGCATAACCCTCGCTTCATACAATATTAATCCCGCATTTGCCCAAAGCAGTGCCCAGAACTTCACCGACGCCCACAACAAAGCCCGAACCGACCTCGGCGCGGGGCTCCCGCTGATGACCTGGAACACAACTCTCCAAGCCTATGCTCAGAAGTATGCCGATACAGTTTTCAATGCTAACACGTGTAACAATCTGGTGCATTCCGGAGGTCCTTACGGCGAAAACCTTGCCGCCGGCTACCCGGACATGACCGGACTGAAGGCGGTGGAGATGTGGGTGGCGGAGAAGACCGACTATAACTATCCGGCCAACACTTGCGACGCCGGGAAAGTTTGCGGGCACTATACTCAGGTTGTGTGGAAGAAATCGGTTCGTTTGGGGTGCGCTAGGGTTAAGTGTGCCAATGGCTGGGCTTACGTCATTTGTAGCTATGATCTTCCGGGTAATTATATTGGTCAACTCCCGTACTAAGATGTTCATGTTATATAGTATCATGAACTGAATAAAACTGTGAAATAAAGTTTATGTACCATCATTTTCTTGGTGGTATCATATGATAACCCGGCCGATGATACTTACAAATCGGAGGGATGAATTGGGATGTAATTATATAATGATGCTGAATCATATTTGTAATGGAAGAACTTTTATATAGTACAAAATTTCGAGATTATTAATACTATAGTTTTATAGAAAGATGTTATTATAATTCAATGGTTTTATAAAAGAGCAAGGAGATTTGATGTTGTGCATTTATTTTTAAAGTTTCATCTTATTTTCAATAGTTATCAATTGATGTTGCATTTGTTCATGCTAGAGTTTGTACTATAATCAGTATTTACTTTCATATAGGAATTAGAACATTATGTTAAAGCATAATCATGGATCAGATACATGAAGTGAGAAAATCAACAGTAATACTCTGAATGATAATACAATAATATGCTAACACGTCGGGATTGAAATTGAGATAACTCTAGTCTCAATTGATACTGGTTTCACATGAGAACTTCTCAATATTATATTCATGTTTTGTACTGTGGTAATGTTCTACATCTTTAGATGCATTAGTTTATGTTTTCAAGATGCATATACTCAAGCAATACATGACACATGTAGTCCTAAATTAAATGATACTGCAACTTCAAATTTTCCACTCAAGGTTCGGATGGAAATAATGGAATAGAGGGAGTTGTTAGATGGGATAAAGGGAGTGTGAATTAAGTAAAGTGTATGGTCAAATTGAATCATAAGGAAAAGAAGAGTTAATGGAAAAAGCTGATCTCTGATACAAAAATTTTAAAAACTACTTCTTCTTTAAATTGATTCATGCATAATTAATCTTATTATCTTGACAATGACATTAATCAACATTCCAAAATTTGCGTGACTGGAGTAATTTTTTCTTCACGTGAACATGGTCGGTCTTTGAATTTTTTGAATGAAAGTTAATTGAATCGCGGTGTAGCACATTGTCAAAATATATCTAATAATATATTTATATTAAAGTAATTTAAACAAATAAATTAAATTCAAATGCAAAATCCTAAAAAAGTAAATGAAACGGACCTAAATCAACTCCCACATATTCTCTATAAATGGTCTATTCTGCAACACACTCATTTTTTATACCATTTCAAGAACATCAAAATTATGCAGTTCTTCAAATTCTCTTTCACCATTCTTCTTCTTTATTGCATCATCAGTCCCTCATCTTCTCTAATTTCTCCCAAGGAGTGGCTGGACGCCCACAACAGAGTCCGCGCGCAGGTAACAGAAGTTGCCCTTCCGCCATTAAAGTGGGACCCAGAGCTAGAAGCATACGCCAAAAGCTACGCCAACTATGTCCTGTCGGCCGACTCCTGCGACAACCTCGTACACTCCGACGGCCCCTACGGCGAGTGCCTCGGCGCCGGGACGCCGGACCTGACCGTGGAGACCTGCGTGCTGGCAGGGTGGGCGGCGGCGGAGAAGAGAGACTACGACGCTTGGAGCAACACGTGCGCCGCCGGGAAGGTCTGCGGCCACTATACTCAGATTGTGTGGAAGAACACGCGCCGCCTGGGGTGTGCTAAGGTTCATTGCCGGGATAATTGGGCCTACATTATCTGCAACTATGATCCTCCCGGAAACGTTATCGGCGAGAGGCCGTACTAGACGCTGCCTGCGGCGCGTTGGTTAAATAAATATAGGCCGCACCGACTCAAACCGACAATGTTCATGCTAGCTTCTGTATAATTTATTGCTTCATCGTGATATGCGTGAATGCATTATGGTTGCCTGTATGGAGGCATGTATACACCGGTGAAGGTTTTAATGAACTATATGTATGATTAAGAGTGGGGTTTTTTCCTTAAAAGAATGTTATTATTTTAACTTGGTATATAACCAATCCAAGACATTTTATAAATAAAAAGTGACCAATAAATAAACCATGAAACTAGTTCAAAACATATAATTAATCATGTTCACTAAATTATGCAATAAATTTTCAATGGTAGATTCATCGGGGAAAAAAAGGGTTTGTGATTGTTTTGAAAGAAATGAAACATAAGATAGAGTAGAGGTCATGAGTTCAATTCTTGATGGGTTTTATTGGGGTCCAATGGATTATTACTCAATTAAAAAAAATAGAGTTAGGACAATTATTATATAAGGTGTACGTAGTACTAAATGTAGAGACGTGTAATAGATCGATATGAGTGATCATGAGTGATCATGAGATGTCTCGTAATAAAGTGAGTTTGTTTTCAATTCACTCTTCTATAACATGAGCGCGGAGAAGAAAGAGATAAAAGAGAACTTTATAGAGAATATGCTCAAAAATAGAGAGTATAGAGTAGAGTCATGTCCAATGAACTGTCCTATCAACCTGCATTCAATATATAGTATATTCAATATGTATAGAGTCTTGGGTCAAGACATGTCCTTGTGAAGACCAGTGGTATCATTTACTGTTTTTGCTTGATCTTTTAGTCAGTTTGATTGATCTTTCAGTTATTTTTCTTGAGCATTCCTTTTCTACCTTAATCTTTCAGTTAATTTGATCTTTCATTTATTTTGCTTGATCTTTCAGTCAATTTCCTTGATCATTCCTAATCATTGGTACATTACTGTTATTTCGTACAAACTCACACCAAAATTCAGTCTCGAGTCGGCCCATGTGAGACGATTGAGATTTGGCGACACTAGCAACCTAAAATCTTACAACGGCGGCAGGGTTGAAACTCACCAATGGCACATTCAACCGATAATGGTTCTTTGACGTATATGGTCTCTGTAGAGACAAGTCTAAAATGAGAATTTGTATATATATATATTTATATTTATGAAATGTATGTGGTATACTAGGAGCTAGCTTATAAAAAATTTAACAAACCTTTGAAATTTACAAACAATCCCATATGTATAAAGAATAAAATAGAAATAATTTTATCCTCATCAATATTTTGGAAGAGAGCATTCCTTGGGTAGATTGTTCTGAAACCTTGGGCCATCTTGGCAGTAGTCATACACAACATGAAACTTCCTGACCCATCTAAAAAGCCTTCTCTGAGCCCAAGTCAAAGTGCTGGAATTATCACTGTTCCACCAATTTCCTGGCCCACTAGCCCTGCAAGATCTTGCATTTCCCTTCCAGATGCATGCATCAATTTTGTGGTTCTGAAATGAGGCTATGAATGGGCCTTTGGCCCAATCGATCTTGTCCTTCCCACCATTTGTGGCCCAGCTACTCCCATCCCATAAGCTTAGCTGAAGGGCCATTGGCTGCCTTATTGGGTATGCCACTTCTTTGTCTAAATGGTTTCTGTATGTCCTGATGGGGACCCAATCTACCAAGAAGCTACAAAATGCATGCAATTGAGGTTAATAGAGATTAATAGGAAAAATTCTCAATTCAGACCCGATCTCACTAAATAGTTATACTTAATAGGTAAAACATTAGTCTCGAAAGTGATAAGATTGGAGATGAAAGTAAAAAGATCAGCAATAATATGCAAATGATCATGTTTGAAAGTGAGAAAATCAATATTTGTCCCTAGTATTGATTGAAACTTGTGTCAATGGAGACCTTAGTATTGATTGCAAAGGAACATTTCATTTCAAACGAGATTTGAACTGATTTCGCGAGTTGTTCACGAACAGCTTAATTTACACAGCTAATAAAACTTAAAAGGTAAATGAAGATATGGGTAGCTTACACAATTTGGTGAATATTCCACAAAATGGAGTATGTGTGGAAGTCCTTTGTAGGATCAAACCACAGCTTAACCCTTTCCTCTCTGTCATCGAAGCCATCAGCATACACATTTGTTTGAACAACATATGGCTCCCCTTCTACATTTCCCAGGAACTCAAAATCTAGCTCATCTCGATTTGGCTGGCTCGAACTAAGCTGCAAATGAATTAATTAACTTAATAAATTACAGCAAATTCATTAGATTTATATATAAAAAAAAAGATAAATATATTACATTGCTAATTTCTTACATAAAAGGCTACAACGGTTCCGGCAGAATTTCCAGGTATCAATTTTATTCGCATGTCGAATTGCCCGTATAGAAACATGTCGTTTGAAGCAAAACCCGAACCTTGTATAAATTTAGAGTAATTAAAAAAATCATTAGTGCAAGCTAGAACATATAGATACAACTCTACATATAAATAAATAAATATGCAATATACATAATACCTGATTCTGGGTCGAGTTTTAGGGTTCTTTCCCGGCCATCGGCGGACGTATTGACGTGGCTAGGCGACCATGTCACGAAGAAATCTTTGTTAAAGTCTCCTGTCGAAACCACGGAAGCTAGAGAAAGTTGGACGGAAATTATTCCGATCAAGAGGATGATCACGCCGGATAATTTCATTTTCCAGTGGCATATAAAGTGCAGAGATATTGATGCATCCGTCATAGGATATTGGTGGCTGATATGTGCAAGAATGCATATATATGCATAATGCATTGGTAGTTGCATGGAAGGGAAAGGATAAGAGGAAGTGTTTAGCTTAAGCAAGAATTTCTTTACCTACAAGTAAAGGAATATCAAGTCATTAATTAATGAGTGTATGTGTTTAGATGTATATAATGATTATTACGTTAGTTAGAGCACCACCATGACTAGTGTTTTCAAAGAAAACATACTCTAATTTGGACATTTAAAAGAAAATGATGGATACTTGTTCTTTCCGATTAATTTTACTGAATTTAATAAAATTGATTAGATTGTAAAATGAAATGACACAAAAAAAATTTGAGTATGACTAAAATGTCATAGATGAAAATGTATTGCAGTTAAAAAATAGGCTTAAAAAAACAAAATGTAAAGAATATTTCGTGGTTCGGATACTCTGCCATCCATTATCAGTGTCTTTTATGAGCGTGGCTAAGTGCAGTTCTGTAAATCAAAATCTATTGTTTTTTTATGAAATTATAATCTTAAAGAACATTTTTTTTAATTAATGAGTTCATGAACTCTAAAAATGATAGTTTATAGAATTGCTGGTGGAGAAAATTAGAAAAATTAGTGAAGACACATTGATTTGGTTAGTTAGCATAGGTTGCATGAGCTGGTTGTACATATATTCCTAGCTTCCTATGGACACCATACTTGGACCTTTTCTATATCTATAACAACTCGATGTCGGAAAGCTTTGTGCAAACATGAAGCAATCTGCAGGCCGTCAAGCCATACATTAACACCCTTTTAGGAATCGTCAGAAATTTTGCACTTCCTAATTAAAGTCCGGCTAAATTAGAAAGCAAAAGAAAGTGATGTGTACAAACTCATTCTTGGATAGAAGAAGAATAATAACACATTGTCAAAAACATTTAAGGGATGATTCATTGAATTGCAACCTCTTCTTAGGTGTGAATGCTTTATTGGGAGGGTTAACTTTGTCATTTTGATAGAGCAAAGCCAGATAGAAGACCATAATGAGTCCCAAGTTATAGCAAAGTCGAACTCTTAGTTTGGTAACACTTTTTTTTTAAAAAAATAACACTTGCATTAATATTAAAAACCGGACAAATTACACATACTACGGTTAAGCCCTAAGGCTTGATTATGTTCTTTAACTAAGACATTTCTACTAACTTTCATAAATTTCGACGAGAGGAAAGAATACTGAAGAAGTTTTCTAATGTCTTCCACAATACTCTGAATCTCCCACGGCGCTGACTCAACATTTTTGAGTGCCACCCTAGTTCGGACGAATCCGTGAGCAGTCGGATGCCCAGAGCTCCTGTCCTTTCCGCTGCTTTTATGCCTCTCCAGCAATTTTGTCCTTGTTTGACTGTTTAATTAAATTCAATGAAAATGTAATTTTATAAAATTCATTTTAATTCAATTATTTTAAAAAAATCAATATATTAATTTTCAGTAAAAAAATAAGATATAATTTAGCGATGACGCATTCAAATTTTGAGAACTTGGGCCCAAAAACAATTCAACCCAAACGAGCCAAGTTATAGAGATCAAAAGTGTGCAAGCTTTGGAAATTTAAGGCCCGAGTATCATTTTGTTTTGTTTTTATGCTAATTTCAAAAGTTTAGATGTTTTGGAAATTTTGTTTTGTTTTTATTATAACTTTACACAGGTAATACACTGAACAATCCATCATACACTACCATATTTCACTATAGTAATATAATATTGGGAAATGTGACCATTATTTGAACTGTCAATCATTTTAAAATATGGTAACATTGGAATGAAAACTCAAAAATAAAAAATAAGAAAACATAACAAATAAAAGGTGCTAGTTGCTTGTTACACGTCATACTAGTGTAGGATGATAAGATAAAGATAATGATAATAATGTCACAATAATTTAACATGGAATGGAATTATAGGAGTAGGAGAATTATAGAACATGTCTATATTACAGTTGTGCAGATTTTCTAAATAAAGAAATTCCAGTGTGACAAAAATAACAAGCTTCCGAAAACGAGCCAAAAAAAAACATCGTAGGCCCAAAGTGTGTCATGTTGTGAGCCCACGCGCCAGAATCAACCTTAATTGCGTCAAGTTTTAGATCCATTTATCATCATTAGCAGAAGGGTCGGTGAGTCATAATTACTGGAAATAGTCAGTCGGTTTCAACCATCTTTCTCCTTTTTGTGGTGCGTGACTGTGTGTACTCTCAAACTATCTAGAAACCCAGCTGAATCCATCGAATTCCCAGGTAATTCATAGCTTCCTCAACTGTTTAACTCTTCGTGTTTACTAATGTTCATGTTTATTTGCTGTAAGAAGATAGATCTGTTGAATTTAGTCGAATTTCGCAGCTCCGTTTTCTGTTTTAGGAATTTTGTGAACTTAGCTGCTTTTGTGTAGTCTGTGCTCGGCGCTTTGATTGTAGAAATTGGAGAAAGGAAAAACCTAGAATAGTTTGAACTCTCACCAGTATTCAGTAAAGTTGTTTTGTTATGCTATTTTTAAGTGTGAATTGGGACAATGTCTTAGTTGTTGACTTGTTGAGATTGTTTCGTAAGCTCAAGTTGCCAAAATAGGCTGGAATTTGGCCCGGATTGAAGTTGTAGTTGCGTTTTGTGTTTCTCTGTATCTCTTTTGGTTTAGTGCTGGTTAGCGGATGCTCAGATTTAGATAGTTTGAGCTCTTATGGTATAAAGTTTGGATGATAATTATTGGAGATGTCATTTCTTGCTAGAGAGTTTATTGAAACTTTTTTGCTCTATTTTGGAGGGGATTTGCATCACTTAGGCCTTCATCACATATACGTTAGTAAAAAGAAGGTTAGCCACAATCCTGTTTCAGGCAACAACAACAGTTATAGAGTTGATGTTTCAGTTAGTACTACTATTCAAGGAAAATCTTTTTGATGTTTGCAGTCACCTTAACTTGCATGTTTTTCCTTAGCTTGCTTTGAACTGACCGTGCTAACTGCATTCTCGCCATTAGATTTGGCTGACATAGATCCTCATGGATGAATATCTATGGACAATGCACGAGGCCAGGCAAGGATGCGAAATTGGATATGTTTTTCTTTTACTTGCAGAACTTAATAGCTAAGCATTGTCAAATTATCACTTATGAATCTATTTAGGGTTCTGTAGACTTGTTTGCTTTGGGGGTTTCGAGATGAATAGCAAGAACCATCTTGAAAACTATTTGTTGATGTGACATATTTATGAGCATCTGAGCTTACTTTATTTACTCAGTTGAATCATACTCATATGCGTTTGGATCCCGCTTCTGTGTAATTTATGCGTGTTTTTCTTCTTCTCTTTTTTAAAAAATTAGCATCCACGAAGGAGGAGGCTGGAGTAGTACTGAAGATTAAACACAAACCTAGTCATGATCAGGCAGTCACCTAGCAGAAATCAGAGATCTAAAGGAATTAAGGTTAAACATGTTCTACAAATATGTTTCCTGTTTGCTATTTGCTTTTGGTTACTGTACCAAGTCAAGCATTCACACGATAAGAAGAAGGATTTTGATGACGGCGATGTAAAGACATCTCTACGAACAGAGGGTGGAGAAGAGATTGTGAAACTTGGAAGAAAAGACCTTAATCCAAAAGTGGAGGATGCTGCTACTGGTACGGGAAATCATGATGAAGAAGCAGAAGATGAAAATGCTGGTGAAGAAGAAGATATTAAGATTGAAGAAAATGTAGAAGACAAGACCAAGACTGAGGAGAAAGGTGATGAAGTAGATGAACACGAAGAAGATAAATCTGATGCAGAGGTTGATCGAGAGGAGGATGTGGTTGATGAAGACAAGGAAATCGTTGAAAATGATTCTGAAGAGAATGATGGCAGTCAGTTGGATAGGGAAAACTCCACAGAGGAGCATGATGATGATGAACAAACGGACGAGGCGAGAGAAGAACACTACAAGGCTGATGATGCTTCTAGTGCAGTGACACATGATACTGAAACTGATAATGGGAATGCTACCAAGTCGAACAACCTTGCTGGAACAAACATTGTTGCAAACGAGCAAGTTGCTAACAGTACTGCTGATGACCAAACCCATGATTTTAAAGTTATAGACCGGGAAATGATTGAAGAGGGCAACCTTACAAAGACTGTGGAGAATAAAGACGTTAAGAACTTCGAATCCAAGCCTGACAATAGTTCTGAATCTGGAGGCAATTCAATTTTAGTCAATAGCACTATGGAAATGAGCTTTGGTAATACTAGTCTCTCATCTGGGAATGTGACAGTGAAAGAGTCTGAATTGAGCCAGGTAGAGAGTGCCAGGACAGAAAGTACAACTTCCCAAGTTATTACTGTTGGTCTGAATAGCAGTGACACTAATTTGATTTCGTCTGAGAATCAAACTGATTCGAGTTTAACAACTTCATCGCAAGTGCTGGACAAGAGTTTGAAATACGGGGAGGCTTCAGGGACTGATAATGAGACCCTGTCAACTACCATGCCTGAGCAATTGGTCAAATCATCTAATGAGACTGAGGAAGCTACAAATGATGAAACGAGGTCCAGTGATGGAGATACCAATGACTCCAACAATGGAACAGAGGAAGAAATTGAGAATGGTGAGGATCCTGACGGCATTCAGCATGACCTCATCGATGCCTCAGACTCTGCAATCGGTGGGTTGGAAGAGAAGGATGTTCGCACAGACCTAGAAACTCTCCCGGAAATGCAGACAGAAGGGAGTAACGATGAAGAAGATGGCGCTGCAGCTGAATGAGAAGGGTCAAGGATGTTGGTTTCATTTTTGTTAAGGAAGTGTTTGTGATTGCGTGAACAATGAGGTATAGTTCACTTCCTATAGTACATGATCATGTGATGGTGTTAAAACTACTAGTACTCATTCTACTTTTAGAAGCTCTTTTGCCCTTTTCAGGTTGAATGTGTTAGGTTGAAATTGTATAATTAGTTGGATTTCTGTACTTTGGGATCTCATGGAATTTGTCAAAATATATTCCTGGAGTAGGCTTTTAGTTTCTTTGTGCATCTATTTCAGTTTTCATGGCTCAACCAAACATTGCCTAACTTTCTAAGTAAACAATTTATATTTTTCAAAGATGAGTGCTTTTGTAAAGGTGGTACAAGATCCACATTATTGGCATTTGTGGTTTCCTATCTGTAAATTTCCTATCAGCAGAATCAAGGTTTTTAGTCAAATTGCACCTAGACAAGAATGTTAGACAAACGACCACATCTACTGAACCATTTGAAGTCAAACTTGGTAAAACAAAAGATTTGTCCGGTCTCCGGTGATTCTCAAATCAAGTGTATCTTTTAGTTAAATAAAAAAGTGAGATGATGTCTCATTCCTAAGATTGTTAACATCCATTCTTAAGATTTCAATTCAATGAATCTGAGTGACCTTGAATGTAATAACAAAGTTTAATTATAAGATTTAAGCAATCTCGTGTAAAAAAAGAAAGATTATATAGTGACACGTGAGTACCAGTCAACACAAATTTCCATGTCAGACAAATTAAAGAAAAGCCAGGAATTAAGCATAACCTCCAGCCTTAGTGCCAGCGGACAAGTAGAAAAGGAAACAAGCATAATCCCCTGTATCCAGCCTCAACACAAATATACAACTAAGCAAATCAGATCTCCTATCTTGTAGCGTGTAAACTGAGTACAACATTAAAATTCATTCTTCATCAATCTCAGTCCAGAAGTGCATAGGATACCTCTATCATCAAACCAAATAATTAAATCTAGTTTTTGTTTTTATCAATCTTATATTCATATTTATTTGTCTACAATTCATAATTTTATCATATATTGCCCTTTAAATCCAGTCCAGTTTATGATCCTCTTCCTATGAACTCATAACAGCTTATGATCAACAATAGCATGGATAAAAAATTGAAGGAATTCATTCAAAGTTGAAACTAAAATCTCAATACAAAATTGTAGTAAGAATTTGTAGATACAAATGAAAGAACTACACTACTAAAACCAGTTCCTCAATCTCACTCTCAATCTCTGTACAGTCTAACAGCAGAAGATAATCCAATGATAAAACTAAAATGGATGGATGATGTTCGAGTTAGTAATGTGTTAGTCAAGAATCTCGAAGAAAAAAAACTATCTTCACTCGGTCTGCCTCAGCTCTTTCCTGAGCTTCTGGGAGAAAGACCTGCAAGCATCAATGCTCAGGTCCAGCGCCGCCGCCAGAGCAACAAACGCCGCCGCATCCTCCGTGCAGGAAACGTGCGGCACCCCGATCTCCACCTCCGGCTTGCTGCATTTCCCGTCGCCGTTCAGAGTCGATGACATGACAAACCCCCGGTACAGGAGATGCGCCCACGAACCCGACCCAGATCCGGATACCATGTCGAATCCGGAGCCGGAGCTAGAAGCCGAGCTGAGATCGAAGCTGCTGTTGGGACTGGTCATCGGAGTCATTCCGGTGGAAACATCGATAGCAAACTTGCCTCCGTTCTTGCAGCTGATGCTCGAGTTCGCTAGTGTTATGGTATCGATGCTGCCGTCCGGGATCAGCTCGAAACGGTAGCCGATTTGGTCCTGGCGGCTCCGCTCTCTCCAGGCTTCGAGCCGGCCCCACGGCTTCCAGGTTCCTTGACCCGGCCGGAGGATGAGCCAGGCTCCCGGGTTTGATTTGCTGACCTTATCGGACCCGGGAGACGGCACAAACGGCGTCACCATCGATGCTGCTGCAACCGGAGAACCAGAGAGATCGTGGATGGTGATGGACCATCCCTTTCTCTCGCTGATGGTCTGCCCTTTCTCCGCCATGGAAGATGCTCCGAAGCAGCAAGCATTCGCAGCATTCGATTCAGAAATCAACGATCTGAACAACGAAATCAAACATCTAATTTAGCAAAACTGAATCCAATTTAACAAAAAAATAGCAGAGAAAAAGCATTGATGGTGTGGAAAAAGCAACCGACCTTGTTCTCATATTATTCCGTTCGGCTGAGTTTCTGAAGTCGAATTTGCAGGAGAAGACAGGCTGCTTGACATTGCCATTGACCTGAAAAACCTGCGGGCTGCACTCGGGCTCGCCGTCGAACTGAAACACGAATCTGGGATCAGGCTCGGCCCGGACATTAGCGTGCAGCTCCGATCCCTTGAGCCCGCCGCTCTCAATCCTCACCCAACCGTTCTGAACCAGAAACCCTTTGTTACCCCCAATCACACACCCCTCAATCGCCTTCAAATCCACCGCCACAGTCACGCTCCCCAGAAGCTTCCCGCTCGAATTCCAGCTCTTCTTCCCGGTGAAGACCTCAATCTTCAGCCCGCACACCGACGAAGACTTCGATTTCCACTTCTCCACAAGCTTCTCAAACTCCGCCTTGGTGAAACTGAACCCCGCGTGAATCCTGCTATCAACCGCCTCGCTCCACGCCACCGAGGAGAATTGCGCCGGAAAACCCTTCAGCTTGACCTTACAGTAGCACGAAGAACCGGCTGTATCACTGGATGGTGAAGGAGAATCCGGCCGCCGCAGCGCTAAACTTCCGACTACGATTCGAACAAAAGGACAGGGATCCATGGTGTGAATCCGGGTCGGTCCTGTTCTCGGAGAGGGTTTCACTTTTTGTTCTTCTTCCTTGTGAGTGTGCAGTGAATGGGTGAATTATAAGAGGGGTTTTTTGGAGGGGCGCCATAAAAGTCCAAAAAATTTACAGGCTGGAAAATGGAGGGAGGAGAGAGAAAGAGTTCTAGAGAGAGAAAGGGTGCATGGACATGCGTGCGGGATGAGCTGTGTGCACGTACGAGTGACAGACGGGAGGCGACAGCGCATTGGGCATCTTTCTTCAAACTCCCATTTATTTTTATTATTTACCCAAACCACCCTCCAATTTTGTCTAAATTCATGTAATTGGATTAAAATTATTTTTGATATTAATTGGAGGATTAAAAATTGGTTGATTTAATTTTAATGTGTTTGACTTTTGAGGGGTGGTCATTGACCAGATTGGAAATTATGAAATAAATTTTAAAAAGTGTAATGCGACTTGTGTAAAATAAGAATTCCTAGAGGTGTTGTTAGAACTTTTTTTAAGAAAATTATCAAATTAAATTAGTACTTCATGACAGCATTGTTTTAGGACAGGGGAGTAGACAAAGTGGAGTCATTTGAAAGCATTGTTTTAGCACAAAGGTAGTATTTGGTAAGTGGAGTGGTTTAGGCATTAATGACATTTAAATTACCAAAGACGGAATATTTGATAGTACATGTAATCTCAAGCCATTAATAGTAATTTGAAATTTCTTGCTTTTAGTGTCATTTCATGAATTTTATTCCAAACAAATATTTGCTCACGATTTTGTCGTGTATTGTTATAATGCGTTTGTATTCCACATTGTAATATATACATTTTGTAAAATGTTCATTACATCAAGTTGTGTACTTATGATAAAATCTCGCTAATTTGTGTACTCCCTCCGTAACAGCTGGATGTGCACTGCTGACTTTTCACGGTCTTCAATACACGTGTTTGACTGCTTATATCTTTAACTACGTATATTATTCATATATAAAAATTTGATATTAATAAACTACATGTTATGACGTTTCCAACAATATTAAATTCAAAAATATTTTTATTTATCTATGCATTCAAAACTTCAGTCAAAATTTAGTATAGTTGACTAAAAAAAGTCTCCTGTGCAGAAACAACTGGTACAGAGGGAGTACTTGATTTGTTCGGATTTATGAGTCTAACTCTATGTTTAATGGATTTGTTTGGATTTATGAGCCCAAGTCTATGTTTTTAATGGGTCTTATGTACTTGACCTGATTTAAGTTTGTGATGAAACTCCAGTGATCTTGTGTTGACATGTTTGGACTTATAAGCACGTGTATTTTACATTTCCTTAAAAGCCATGTGATTGAAATTTAAGCTCTGTCCAGTTGAAAATGTGTTAATTGGTGCTGATTGGTTCTAAGTGCTGATTGAATAAACTGAACTGAACATGGATTTATGATGGAATAGTGTTGGATTTGTGTGCTAAATATGTAATGGCATATGAACCCATGCTCTTGTTTGTGTTTTCAGCATGCTTTATGGTTGGAATATATGATGGAACTCTACTGGACTTGTGTTGGGCGTGTTTAAAATTCTGAGTTAGGGATGATCATGAATCCATGATCCGACTCAAATCTTGCGGATTTAGACCCATCGGGTTGGGTTTGGATCTCATTTTTTAGACCCATCGAGTTTGGGTCGGGTTTGAGTACATACTATTGTTTATAATGGAATTCGACTGGACTTGAGTGTATACGTTTGGACATATTTATCTGTGAGCCCACATTTGTGTTTTCAACGAGTTCTATGATTGGAGTTTGTGATTGAACTCTATTGGCTTTAAGTGCCGGATATGTTTGAACTCGTAAAATCGTATTTGTGTTTACATCTTCTTATGATTGTCTTGTTGCAGTATGATTTCTAATATGTACAATTTGCTCTCATGAGTTTTTCTAATTAATGTAAAATTTAAATTATTGAAAATTACAGTTATTATAACTAAATTAAATTAAAATTTATAAAATATTTTTTTAGTTAACTGAACTCAGTTGAAGTTTATATTACAGTAATTGTTTTATAGCCGGTGACGATTTCATTTAACTGTTGATTGGTTGAAAATTAATTTTTCCAATCACCCAACTGTCATATGCTTATCAATTTTATTATTTTATGCATATTTTTTTGAATAATTTTTATTGTATGGCTAACTTTATTACAATTATGTAGTATTGTATTATTTTATAAAAATATAACTGATCAAATTAAAGATTCAAAAGCCAGTCAAAAAGGTTGATGTCCTCATTATAATTTGATTAAAAGAAAATTATATTTCCAATCATCCAGCTGACATATACTTATCAATTTTATTATTTTATGACAGATTATGTTGAATAATTTTTATTTTATTGCTAACTTAATTTCAATTATTTAGTATTGTATTATTTTATAAAAATATAACTGATCAAATTAAAGATTCAAAAGCCAGTCAACAATCTTTATGTTCTCATCATAATTTGTTTGACTGAAAATTCATTTTTCAGTTATCTAAGAAAAATTCCTCGAAAAATAGTTCAAGATTTTAATGCCTGATAAATTATCCTTGAATTTTTTAAAAAGACATTCTTTAAACTTTAAATTTAATCCGATCGAATTTTTAAAAACTAAATAGTTATGTAATATAATTAAATTGAATTTAGTAAAACTCTAAAATTTTCAATAAAACTCTTATTATACTAGCAACATTTTCAAAATTCATTATTCATTTTGATTACAGTTAAGTTAACAGCTGATTTAGTAATTTTCCAAAGTCTTGAAGCTGACACAGTAATTTAAAGAAACATCGAGGGGTGCTGATGCAATATATAGGCATCTACAAGTACAACGGTTTAATAAGAAAATAGATAAATTAATTTTCTTCCCAACTTGCCCCTTTGGCGTTTAGGAAATATAATAATGGTTGCAAACTGTGATGTGTGGTAAAACGGTTAATACGCCAAAAAAAGGATGAGCAGGGGCTAAAATGGGTGATATGGTTGAGGAATGTTGTTGTGATTGGGTCTACCTGTGAAGAGGCGTGAGTTGGATTACACTTGACAGCTGTATAACTGGATGCTAAAAGGATAATGACAGAATTTTATGATTCACATCGCTGGGCCCCACCGCCTCTAATCCCTCTCCCTTGCTTAAGTACGTCCACGGTTTTTCCTCTGGGCTCAGGTTTGGTAGGTTTTTGAATTTTCCTTTTTTATTTTCTACATATTATTCCCAACCTGGCATTTTCTATGTTATTTACAAATATTAAATTGGTGGTCAAAGGTTTAGTTGATGATAATCTTCTAAAATTGAAATGCCACAATAAATTCGGTTCATTTTATTTTGACTTGTAATTCGGTTGCTAACATATTTCATAATCAAAATTTAAATGTATACTATTATTTTCTTTCCAATTGAAGCTTGACACTTGCAAATGTGTTTAATCAAAGGCTTAATGTCAACAGCTGTAATTGTTATGGATTTTGATAATTTTAAATTTTGCAAATGAAGATTGTGAAGATTTAAATCCTTGATGAAAAATGACATGAAAATCCTAACAATAAATACATACAATCTTATTATTGTACATCTACGGTACTTTATTCCAAATTTTAATGTGTACGTAGTAAATATAAAACGGTTTTTCTAACGAGTGCCCATGCCCATGGGCACTCGTTAACATGGAAAGATTTTTTTTTTTTCGGTTTTTCACTCGTTAACATGGAAAGATTCCATGGTTTAACGTGTAATCAATCAGTATTTATGGAACTTTTATGTCATCGTAATAAATACACACCGTTCAATACTAATTTTGTGTTTACTCCAATGTTTATCCATTAATTTTAAGTTAATGTTATCAATGTTTCTAAACAAATCATACCATATTTTCTACCTCTAATTTTAGCTAACGTGAAATATTACTTTAAAATATAAAAACTTTATTTTTTAATTATATACTCATAATTTTATTTCATAATTATACAATCGTATGAGTATTCCATTAATTTCAACGTTAGTAATGTCTACAATATAAACTAATCTTACCATATTTTCTACCTTTATTTTTAACTGCATGAAATTTTATTTTAAAATCAAAACTTTGTTTTTCTATATCCAATCATAAACTCATATTTTTATTTTTGTAAAAGTACAATCGTATGACTATTCCTATATTTTAATTAATCATGTTATAATTTTAAAATCACAATTTCGTTAATATATGATAAGTTATCATCACTATATAAAAAAATAAATTACTATTATAATTTGAACTCAAAAGTGATTTTAATTGAATTAAGGAAAGTAAATTGAATGTTGTGAGGGTTTAATCTTTTATACATGCCTTATATACATATAGTCTTTGATAAATATGGTATGGATTGGTGCCAAATATATACTATATATAATCTACGTAAAATTTTGAAAAAATAAACTATAGATTGAAATTAAACAGAAAGAATACATATGGTATGATTTAATTGATATATTAGATAGATATCCGGTAAAAAAATGAAGAAGATATACATTAATATGGTATGGATTGATATTAGCTAAGCATTAATAATCTGGAAGTTAGTGTATGGGTTAAGAATGGAATAATTATACCAGTGTTTATTACGGTGAAATAAAATTTCCATAAATACTGATTGATTACACGTTAAACCATGGAATCTTTCCATGTTAACGAGTGCCCATGGGCACTCGTTAGAAAAACCGTTTTTTTTTTTTTGAAGAAGTTAACATGGAAAGATTCCATGGTTTAACGTGTAATCAATCAGTATTTATGGAATTTTTATGTCATCGTAATAAATACACCGTTCAATACTAATTTTGTGTTTACTCCAATGTTTATCCATTAATTTTAAGTTAATGTTATCAATGTTTCTAAACAAATCCTACCATATTTTCTACCTCTAATTTTAGCTAACGTGAAATATTACTTTAAAATATAAAAACTTTATTTTTTAATTATATACTCATAATTTTATTTCATAATTATACAATCGTATGAGTATTCCATTAATTTCAACGTTAGTAATGTCTACAATATAAACTAATCTTACCATATTTTCTACCTTTATTTTTAACTGCATGAAATTTTATTTTAAAATCAAAACTTTGTTTTTCTATATCCAATCATAAACTCATATTTTTATTTTTGTAAAAGTACAATCGTATGACTATTCCTATATTTTAATTAATCATGTTATAATTTTAAAATCACAATTTCGTTAATATATGATAAGTTATCATCACTATATAATAAAATAAATTACTATTATAATTTGAACTCAAAAGTGATTTTAATTGAATTAAGGAAAGTAAATTGAATGTTGTGAGCGTTTAATCTTTTATACAAGCCTTATATACATATAGTCTTTGATAAATATGGTATGGATTGGTGCCAAATATATACTATATATAATCTACGTAAAATTTTGAAAAAATAAACTATAGATTGAAATTAAACAGAAAGAATACATATGGTATGATTTAATTGATATATTAGATAGATATCCGGTAAAAAAATGAAGAAGATATACATTAATATGGTATGGATTGATATTAGCTAAGCATTAATAATCTGGAAGTTAGTGTATGGGTTAAGAATGGAATAATTATACCAGTATTTATTACGGTGAAATAAAATTTCCATAAATACTGATTGATTACACGTTAAACCATGGAATCTTTCCATGTTGGCACTCGTTAGAAAAACCGAATATAAAATACGTCCACAGTTTTCCCTCTGGGTTCTGGTTTGATAGATTTTGAGTTTCCTTTTTTTTCTATATATTATTCTCAACCTGGCATTTTCTATATTATTTATTTAGAATTATTAAATTGGGGAGGAAGGTTTTAATATTTGGTGGTCAAAGGTTTAGTTGATGATATTCTTCTAAAATTGAAATGCCACCATTCGATTTATTGAAATTGACTTGCTTGATTAGATTTTATTTCATGATTAAATTTCAAATATATACTAGTTATTTCTTTCCGATAAGGATTAAAAGAAATGCTTACTGTCAACAGCTAAAATTGTTACTATGGATTTTGTGAATCTAATATTTTGACAAAATGAAGATTGTGAAAATTTTAGTTCCTTGAAGAAAAATGACATCATAGTCCTAACAAAAGTATATATTTATATTATTAAATACTACAAAATCTACATAATTCTTGTATTGTACAGCTACTCTACTATATTTCAATAGATTTTGTTTCTTGAAAAATGTCAATTTTTTCATTAGATATACTAGGTATATCTGTAGATCCATTCAAGTTAGTTTAATTCAGTTCGATTTAGTAAAAATGTAATTTGATTAAATTCAAATTAATTCAATATTTTAATTTTCATTTTAGTTCAGTAAAAATATGTTTTAGCAAATAAGTGTACTAGAATAATAAATTTCAATTTTTCTTTTCCTTTTAGTCCAGAAGTACTAGTATGAACTAGAAGCTTCTAAGGAATTTATATATGTTTGTTATTATTATTAATTATTAATTGTGTTCCAATCGACGGTCACTTGGTGATGAAAGCGACTAGGAATTAATTGACCACTTGTTCTTCATCCATCAAACATCATTACATCATACAACAATGCGAAGTGAATTTTCGGTTTGCCCAAAAATATCCAATTGCCCACTGATCGGGATGCCATCGGGCCATTGGCGAATGGCGAGGCCCCCGAGTTTCATCTGTATGCTAGATTTTGATACAGTTTACGACCGTACGAGTTACATCAAATTAAAGTGATTATAAAGAAAATATTTCCAACCATCAATATTTTGGTTTTCTAGTTTGGAATATCTCTTAATCCGTGTAACTATAAATGATGCAATAGTATTTTGCCGATCTAACCCAAAAAATATGACACCATTTTCCCATTTTTCCAATTCGCCTCCCTTCGTTCAACTATAATTGGCACAAAAATTAAGGAATGAATGGGTATGTGGTGTAGAATGAAGGAGAGAGGGAAAAATAGAAAAATAGAAATGAGTGGTTGAGATTGATTGAAAACTTTCCAAAAAAGAAAAGTGCCAAAGTAAAATGAACATAATAAAAAGGAAAGTGTGCCAACAATAGATGAACAGAGGGGTATCGTCCCAAAATCCAATATACATACATGATGAAAGCATGTATTTTTCTTTTCCTGAGAAAGAAAATATAGTATTACACCTGAGAAAACCAATAATCGATCTCACTTCAAACCACTAGTAAAAATCTATCTGTGTCGCTAGTGGTAATGCAACAATTTTGTATTGAAAGTAATGATAGATTAATAGATTGATGGTAATGTGGCAATCGTGTGGTTTGGAAATATGACGAAGGGAATAGATCGCAATAGGTGGTTTAAAAAGGAAAAATGATGCATTGTAAGTAATTTCATGTTGGTTATAAGCTAATATATAAGAATTTAAGAACCTTGAGGTTTGTTAGATGTGCTATATAGTAAACCTTATAATTTCTGAAAGTGACATTTTCTATCCCAACTAGATAAGTGAACTTTGATTCCAACAAAACTGAATTGAATTTAAAAACTTGGACAATCGTTTTTCAGCTTTCACTATTGAAAATTAAACAACATCGAATATGTTCTCCATTAAATAAAACTAAGATATTTTAATTCCCGTTGCTCTTCATTTTAAAGTGCACCTAGTCACTTTAATTTCTAAAAAATACTAAGTATCACAAACCTTTACATATAGAGGTAAAAAAGAAATTGTGTTTTAGTGTTATTGAACATTAAAAACAATAATAATAGACTTCTCTCAACAGTGGTCGGTGGATACTAGCTAGCACAATGTATATAACCTTTTCATTTTATTTAAGTAAGAGTCATCGTGTGAGGCAGAGGCTTTGATTGAGGTTGGAAACCCCGGTCTGGGTCTAATTTAGGATAAGATAAACGCTGGTTTTTCGATCAAGTTTTGAATGACTTTCTAGTCAGATCGTTCCTGCGTTTCGGATATGAAGTCTCATTCGAAGCTTAGACAAATGTGCTACGGTACACTAATCCATTTGATGTAACATCTATTCCCCGAAGCACTGTTTGCAAGCCTGAAAAAAAAATCAAGTCATTAACGAAAACGGAAAGAGAGGGTCCATACTGAAAAAGGAGTATGATATACGATTATGAAAATAACAAAAATTAAGGATATTTAAGGTTCAAACAGTAAAAACATTATTTGAGTGTTTAATTGAGTTTGGTTCCTATGAGCAATTGCAACAACTTCTCTAACATGTTCTCTACAATAGTGTCATAGTGATTCCAAACCAAGAATCTTCATATTTCTGGATAACATATCTATTAAAACTCCAACAACTATCAATATACATTATATATTTATCATTTCCTCAACTTGTAAATTCTCACGTGGTCATCCCCAATATGTAAATTTACTTACTCTCCCTTTGTACCAGTTAGATCTGCACTCTTTTTGGTCAATTTTGTCGGAGCATGTTTGACCGTAAATTTCAATTGGTATATGTATTATAATAGTTTCACACGAGATATTGTTAGATTCACAATGCGATTTATTTCTAAACTATACAATTTTTAGACCAAGTTAATATATGAAAATAAAGTTATTAACGGTCAAACATGCTCCGACAAAGTTGACTTTAAAGAGTGCAGATCTAGCTGGTCAGGGGGAGTATATGATTCTTACTGTCATCCTGCCCAATTGATTGATGTTGAAATACGACCTCTTTATGTGATGTGATAAAAACCCGATGGATCTAATTTTTTCAAAACCCAACTGACAACTGATCTGATTTCTGGTTACAAATTCAATGAGTTCCAATTAATTAATTACAAACAAAATGAACAACACAAGTATCTTGGAATGTTATTTTTAACCTCACTAGCATCTACTATCAATAGGAAGCCTCGACCGAATATATGCCACAGTTTGTGAGAGTAAGAAAGAAAAATATTCAAATATTATTGATAGAATTGGTGTTTTAAATATTCAGGGTTTCATGTTGCTCATTGGGAACATTTGTATATCAAATTGATCCATTATTAAATATTTTAAATTTCTGAACTTTCATGAGATCGAACATTTTCAAATTTTGAGACATTCTATAGCTGAAGCAGATCTAAAACATAACTAGAGCAACACTGAAATACTCTAACTATTAAATAAACATACATGGCGATGAATAGCGACATACAAAGACGACCATCACTATAGAACACACACCATATAATCATCCATCTTAGAATTGAGTGTTACCATAAGCATTTAGCTTTTTTACATTGTTAAATAACCAATTCGTACGAGGTTAACTTTCTTTATTACCTGGCCTCAATTGGTTTCCTTTTTCCCTTTACTTGCTTCTTTTCCATTCACCTTAAAACTTTGGATAGTTCACTACTCTTCGGTCTTCTCCTAAATGCAAATTCAATAGTTCCATACTTTCTTTTCCTTATAGTCTAAAATTAGATAAGTTTATTGTTAATTATTAGAGTGACTAAAAGTTAGTCAAACAATCTATGATATTTTGATTAATTTAAGGGTAAGGATAAGATCAAAATTTTAAAATAACGATAAAGTTTAAATTTTATTTTTTGCTAAAACAAATAAAATGATTTGATACACTTGACTGTTTACATAGTAAAAAAGGAAGAGGACCGTTGAAACTCTGTACATTAATTTCAAGTTCGATCTAACTATTATGTCAAAAAGGAAGAATTGGACCATTGAATTTTCCATAATTAAAATATTCTGTACAATAATTTCAAGTTCATATATAGTTCAATCTATATATTACGTCAAAAAGGAAGAATTGGACGTTGAATTTTCCATAATTAAAATATTCTGTACATTAATTTCAAAGTTAATATATAGTTGATCTAAATATTACGTCGAAAAGGAAGAATTGGACGTTGAATTTTCCATGATTAAAATATTATGTACATTAATTTCAAGTTCATATATAGTTCAATCTAAATATTACGTCAAAAAGGAAAAACTGACCGTTGAATTTTCCATAAATAAAATCTTTTGTACATTAATTTCAAGTTCATATATAGTTCAATCTAAATATTACGTCGAAAAGGAAGAATTGGGCCGTTGAATTTTTCATAATTAAAATATTCTGTACATTAAAAACCGGACCGTCGAATTTTCCATAATTAAAATGTTTTGTACATGTACATTAATTTCAAGTTCATAGATCTGAATATTACATATATGTTTGTTTTAATGATTTTCAATGTCTCTCTTTTCTTAATTTGGTTTCATCTCTATCTGTAACTCATAAATTTAATTCTGGTGATTTCCCCAGTCATTTATTATTCTACCTTTGATATAGTGAGAGGGGAAAAATATGTTAAAATGTATTAAAAAAAAGTAAATTTATAAGGATTGGGATAATTGAAATGGAAAAAACTAAAACAAAATAGATATATTATTGATTGACTGAAATCAAAATGACAACAAAATCAAACAACATAGATCTAGAATAAAAAAAAATTATACATTAAACTTGATCGACTAAATAAACCAAAAGATTGGTTTAACTCGCCGAGACCCGACAATACAAAATCAAAAAACCAAAAGAAATTTAAAAAAAACCGACTAAATAAACCAAGACATTGGTTTATAAGTCCCAAACCATCCAAAAGTAAACAAAACATGACAAAAAAAAAAAGAAAAAAAACCAACTAAATCAACCAAATGGTCGGTTTTATTTTCGAAATGGACCCGGTTCAGATCATACTCCCGGCCGGCGCTGTCCAAATCCATAGCCCCTGCCGCGACCACGCCGCTGGACTTCCTCAAACTTAATGTCGACGGAAGTAGCACCCGCCTCCGTCGCCGACGAAGGCCCAGCGACGGAAGGATCAGCAACGCCATAATCGCTGCCGCGACCACCCTGGAACTCTAGCTGGAAATCGGTGGAGCTGGCACCCGCCGCCGCCGCGGAAGAAGGATCAGCAACGCCACCGATAACATAAGTGCTGCCGCGACCGTGCTTCTCAAACTGGATGTTAACGGAGCTGGAACCCGCCGCCGCCGTTGACGAAAGCCCAGCGGCGTATGGATTGGGAATGCCAGTAGGCACATGATATCCGCTGCCGCCACCATAAGGAAACTGCTGGAGCTGACGTCTGGCACCCCCCGCCGCCGACGAAGACCCGGCGGAAAAAGGACCAGCACCGCCAGGAGGGACATAGCCGCCCACGTACTGGTCCACCGAGTACTGACTGGCAGCTGCAGCAGCAGCGTCAGCCTCAGCCGCTGCCTGGTCCGCCAGCAGGAGGATCCCCGACGGCGACGAAGGGCCGGCGGCGGCAGCAGCCTCCCGCTCCTCCGCCAGCTTCTGCTGCGCTGCCAGCCAAACCTTGGCCTGTTCCAGGTAGACCTGCACCTGCAGGAGCTCCCGGAGGCCGATGTGTTCGGGGCGTTCAGGTGCCCTCCACCAGCACCGGTCGGAGTCTTCCCGCAGCCTCTTATCGAGCTCTTCGTTCTGCTTCTTCAGCTCTTCGACACGTCTCTCCGTCCTCAACAGCTCATCGTTCAGTTCTACGGCCCTGGCAGAATAGGGAGCGGGAGGGCCGCCGTGCTCAAACCGCCGAAACACGTGAGGAGCGTCTGGGCTGCCGTAGGAGAAAGCCTTTCCGGCGGGGGACATGCAAAGAATGGCCACCTCAGCGCCGGTAAGGATGCTGAGCTCATGGGCCTTCTTGAACAGGCCCGAGCGCCGCTTTGAGAACGTAACATTAAGGTTCTCGGGCTTTTTAATTTTTTGCATTGGGACCTTTCGTCGGCCGAGACTCTTTCTTTTTCCCAAAAGGAGAGCACCGGCCGACTCAGGCCCCGGGGGAGGAGGATGTGAGGGAGAAGCCATGGGGTGGAGGTTGGGGAGGTTGTGGTTTTGAGACTTGAGTGTGAGTTAGAGTGTAGAAGAGGTCTGTATTTATAGGCGTTGGGGTAAAGGGCGGGAATGGAAATTGTTAGGTGGGGAGATGAGTTATCATTTTAATATTAACTTATTAATTATTATATTGATAATTTGTGGAATATTTGACTAATATTCTACGAATATGCCTTTTAAAAAGTAATTGGGTAACAAATATTTTTAGTATAACAAATGTAACGGTTAATGTTTTATTATTTTTAGTATTTGGGCGGTGTCTGTATATAGAAAATTCAATTACTTAATAAGTTTTTAAAATTTTTGATTGGTTTGGATATTCAAGAAATTAAATAGCTCCAACCCAACTATGTTGACTCTTTTTTTACTGTACTTCTGAGAGTGATACATTCTGTAACAGTAATTAACTTGTTTAATTTGTTTGTTATATCAATTCAAAAAACAATAGTTTTGCTTGTATGAATGTAATAAATCGTACTGACGCGTGATATACCACAAAGTTTGCTGCCTTTGTTCTTGGCTACAACTTAAAGCACAATATACAACATTCAATTAAAAACTAAACATTCCACGCCTGATGAGTATAGATGCATATCATCATAGGATTGCAAACTCGAGCAATACTCACATAACTTAAACATTCAAAACATAACAATCGTAAGAAACATGAATATATCTTCAAGCCTGATGAACATGCTTATGCTCAAGAGGCAACAATCACAGAACTGAATCTGGTTTCCGGTCGATGCAGAGCATTGTAGATCAGTATGTTTCACATCTTCAACTTTCCTTCTTATCCTCATCAGAAATTTGGATGCATACTTCAAAGAGATGTCATCGTCAAAGCAGAATTTACTCTTTACTCTCATTGTCAACCTAGCCTGCTAAGTGCGAACAATATTTAGGATTCAAAATACCAATAAACTGTGGCAAGTCCATGGTAACAACTCATAAAATATTACTGGCCTCTCATGCAATAAGAATAACACTATAGTACATAGATAACCAAGAATATAACATGATCTAGCATTTACAGAAGCCACTGAAAAATAACATGCATAGGAGGTTGCAAAAAAAATGTCATGCCTTCGCGATTACACTCTTTAAGCTCAAAGTATGCAAAATTCCATGGCTACAACAATAGCAGCAAATATATTCCAAATCCGGTAATTTTGTGAATCCGCAGTTCAGAAAGAAAAAGTTGGAAAAAACATAACCTTTCCTCTCACATTTTTTGACCTAATAAGAGAAATTCATCGACAAGAAGTAATAGATTTGCAATAGTTTCATAACAGAAAGACAGGAGTACTCACCATCATTAGGTTCCGAATCTGATGCTTTCTTGAAACTTTCAACTGCAGAATCCATGTCTTTGAGGACCATGAATGCCTTGAATATTACCACTTAGAGTTTGACAGCATTTAGTATGTAATAAATTAGGTATCCTCCGCATCTCGAATGACAGATTCTGCATCAGGCAATGCTACTTTAGAGTCTGGTTAACACAAGTCAAAGACTGGCAAAACAAGGAGAACAAATGAGTTCAAAAATTTACACTTTTGAGATAATGATATTTTGTATGGACACAAGCAGTGGCAAAATTTCTCACTCTTGAGCATAATTCAGCACGAAAGCGCATCAAATTTCACACTCTTGAGCATAATTCAGTAACTTAGAGAGCAATTTGTAAATTTACTCTCAGTGACTCATTTTTCACTCTCATAATATTAATCTAGCAAAACTTACGTGCCCCGTTAACTTAGCTCACTTTCATCCTTTTCTCGAGTTTCTTCAAGGTGATTATAGGTTGCTTTTAGTCCTAAGGGTTCCAATTACCACTTATGCTTTTACACTAATAAATTCATTACAAACTCTATTGATCGCATTCCATAAACTACAGTTCTGTAAAAATGCACACTTTCATACAATAACCAAGAAAAAGGCCATTTTGTCTTCACATTGCACAAAAACAAACTAAATTCTTCAAGTTAAAGAAACATTGTAGTTACCTGAATCGCCAATTCACAAAGAGCCTGCAGTGCGAAACAGGTGGTTTATCGCTCGAGCAAATCTTCAATTTTTTTTGCTGATTGGTACTATATAGCATCACCAGCAGAAACCTGAATTAACCGCCACAAACAAATTCAGAAAAGGAACAAACAAACGCACGTGCCAATGATATCAATTAGCTTACAATTGGAGAAATACAGCTTCGCTGTTGCAATCATCAAGATCGGAAATTTCTGGATTGATCGATCTTTCCGGTGGCTTTTGAACTGAAGATGTCGCCGGAATTTCTCGCCTATAACAGAATCTTTGAACAGAAACACCTATAGCCGACATTTTTGCCTTTGAGGTTTTAATCAGGTTAATTAATTCGTACAATCATCCTGGAAAATTTATGGTTTTACGCCAGGTTTCCAAGTTCTCTTGGATTTGATGAAACAAAGAGCACAAAAAATCAACTGTGATTAGCTATTTGGATATCTCAAAACTCAGAAGGTTGCGGATGAATGTTAATCTGGTCCTGGAAAATCATAGTATTGCCATGAACTTGGGAACATAAAATTAAGAACTTTAACAAAATAAGGTGTCAAAATTATAACTATTTTAGACTTGGAGTACAATTTAAAAGCAACGTACAAATTTAGGTGTTCAAATGCAAATTTAGAAACACAAAAAGAGAAGAATCACCCGCGACCTTTTTCTCCGGCAGTGGTCCTACTCTCCGATCCAGAAACGTCATCTCCGATCACGGACATGATCACCAACAACAATGTTCAAACTCCATTCCAAAGCGGCGGTGGAGGATTCAGGGAGAAATTGTGTTTTAGTATAGAGAGACTTGGAAATGATATAAATGCTGAAAATTTCAAATTAGTAGGTAAATTGAGGAATTTTGTCGAAGAGTGTTATTATGATTTATGAACCAGAAAGATTATCGTATTTTTGACTAAATGAAAATAAGGTTATAAAATAAACAACATGCATGATAGAGAGACATCATCAATTTTTTGTCTTTTGGGAAAGAAATGTTGAAGAAAATATCTCCCGTTTTGAGAAACCATGCTCGAGATAAAAAAATAAAAACAAAAAACCCATGATCAACGACGTCAACATTCTAAATGAACTTTTCATAAAAAAAAGGCTTGGATGTTGTATCATTATATCCTTTAATAAAATAAGGATTGCGAAATTATATATATCTAAACACTATACACTTCATGAAGTACTTGAGATGTATAAATGCAATCAATCTATCTCCCAAAGTTTTGGAGCTCTTTACACATACGTGGTCCATATCTAAGCAGGTTATGAGTTTATTTGACTTTGAAATGTTTTTACAAGTATTATGAGCAATAATTTTAAAAAAAGACAGTGAGGCAAAATTACAGTTTTTTTAAAAAGTTTACCTTGAAAAGAATAAAAATTTGAAAAAGTGGGTGACAATTGCAACCCAATGCAAAGACTTGGCTATGTATCTAAGTGCTCCCACTCACAAAACATATATGTATATAGTTTTATCCTCACAATTATGGTTCATATTTAATTTGAGAAATTGAACTACACGTAATTAAGAGGTTGGAAAAATATGCAATGGTTATGGCGATGGCGGTTAAGATTAGACTGTGATGGTGGCTATATAGTTAAAAGGATTAGAAATTTTTTGACCTCTTATTATATGCCTTCCAATAATTACTTTTATTGGTCATAATTTTTCATGAACAAATTGAAAAGAAATTGGCCTCAATTTATTTTTTTGAAAAGACCCTAATATATGTTATACCATTGGGGGCAACGTTACCATTGTTGACTACCCATATCACCGGGCTTGACGATCGGGGAATCCATCTAGGAGAAGGAACATAGCTTGAGTTGGCTACGCGACTCTAACAACTGTTGGACTCCACCTGAAAGTAGCGAAATTCAAATCTGTAACTGGCCACTCTTGGAAAAACAAAATTAAATCTCTAATTTGGGTTTTCAGCCATGAAAACCACAAGCTGATGATGACCACTTTCTGCAAATTCCTGGATATGAATTTGGAATTTGGTTACATGTTTTTTTCAATTATTCAAACAACTAAAATATGTTTCCAATACAAATACACTCTCAAATCTGCTGACAATGGCTTCCTCCTACTACCCCATCTTGCACCTAAACTTTTCAATTTCCTTAAGATATGAGATCATCTTTTCTCCTTACTATCCTTTAATTCTTTAATCAACTGGATGCAAATGTTTTTTACTAGGCTCTTGTAGCTGTAAATGTCGATACATTCTGAACTCGAAGTTGCCTCCAATGCTTGGAGTTATTTCCTCTATTTCAATTCCAACTCGGTTCTTGCTGTAACGTAAGCTTGCAAATGCTCCAAATTCACAAGTGACTCAACCTACCCCAAAAAATGCTCTCTCCCTATGTATTCCTAATACCATAAAGATTCAGATTCTTAAGAAGAGTATGAGTTTTTTAAACTGATACAAATATTTTTGAGCAACTTTTCCCTCTTCCATTTCCAAGATTGCGAAATTATATATATCTAAACACAAGTACTTGAGATGTATAAATGCAATCAATCTATCTCCCAAAGTTTTGGAGCTCTTTACACATACGTGGTCCATATCTAAGCAGGTTATGAGTTTATTTGACTTTGAAATATTTTTACAAGTATTATGAGCAATAATTTTAAAAAGACAGTGGGACAAAATTACAGTTTTTAAAAAAAGTTTACCTTGAAAAGAATAAAAATTTGAAAAAGTGGGTGACAATTGCAATCCAATGCAAAGACTTGGCTATGTATCTAAGTGCTCCCACTCACAAAACATATATGTATATAGTTTTATCCTCACAATTATGGTTCATATTTAATTTGAGAAATTGAACTACACGTAATTAAGAGGTTGGAAAAATATGCAATGGTTATGGCGATGGCGGTTAAGACTAGACTGTGATGGTGGCTATATAGTTAAAAGGATTAGAAATTTTTTGACCTCTTATTATATGCCTTCCAATAATTACTTTTATTGGTCATAATTTTTCATGAACAAATTGAAAAGAAATTGGCCTCAATTTGTTTTTTTGAAAAGACCCTAATATATGTTATACCATTGGGGGCAACGTTACCATTGTTGACTACCCATATCACCGGGCTTGACGATCGGGGAATCCATCTAGGAGAAGGGACATAGCTTGAGTTGGCTACGCGACCCTAACAACTGTTGGACTCCACCTGAAAGTAGCGAAATTCAAATCTGTAACTGGCCACTCTTGGAAAAACAAAATTAAATCTCTAATTTGGGTTTTCAGCCATGAAAACCACAAGCTGATGATGACCACTTTCTGCAAATTCCTGGATATGAATTTGGAATTTGGTTACATGTTTTTTTCAATTATCCAAACAACTAAAATATGTTTCCAATACAAATACACTCTCAAATCTGCTGACAATGGATTCCTCCTACTACCCCATCTTGCACCTAAACTTTTCAATTTCCTTAAGATATGAGATCATCTTTTCTCCTTACTATCCTTTAATTCTTTAATCAACTGGATGCAAATGTTTTTTACTAGGCTCTTGTGGCTGTAAATGTCGATACATTCTGAACTCGAAGTTGCCTCCAATGCTTGGAGTTATTTCCTCTATTTCAATTCCAACTCGGTTCTTGCTGTAACGTAAGCTTGCAAATGCTCCAAATTCGCAAGTGACTCAACCTACCCCAAAAAATGCTCTCTCCCTATGTATTCCTAATACCATAAAGATTCAGATTCTTAAGAAGAGTATGAGTTTTTTAAACTGATACAAATATTTTTGAGCAAGTTTTCCCTCTTCCATTTCCTTTACTGCGGTTTTTGCGGATATGTTCTCTTGCTTCTTCTCTTGATGCGTGGAAAGAAAATCCAATTTCTTGTTCAATTTTAAAAATCCCTTTGTGTGGACTTTAGGACCAACTTCATGGCCAATTTTGTTTAGTTTAATGTCATCATGTTGGAAGAGTTGTTGAAGATGAATGAAAAGCTCATTTGGAAGCTCTTTTGTAATTCCAATCTCTCCAATCTCTTCTGGTATTCCATAAAATCCTTCGGCATCGATAGGATTGGTGGCAGTGATAATAATATTTGGATTTTAGAGGGCCAATTTAGTCATTTTACATGTTTGTTAATTTTTTCCGAAGTTCTTATGTGCAGATCCCGCTGAGATAGAAAGAGTAGTAACTAAGCTTGGATGTATATATGTGAGAAACTTTAACGTGTGGAACACAAATCGTAGCATTCAGTTTGGAAATATCGAAGAATACAACAATAAAAGTCACTATAGCAAAAAGATTATTGCTTTTATATATAGAGATACGATACATATTCTATAGCTTTTATTATGATGGGTAAAGGTAATTTTCCATAATACGATAGAGATATTAAAAGGTATCCAAACAAGTAATTTTATGAGGATTGGGGATACTTATAATTGAAAATATTAAGAACGAATTGTTTGGTGTTAAACCGGAAACAAACGAAACAACTCAAAATTAAATTGATATAAATCAAATATTGGTTATCCAAGTCCCACCAACTCAAAATCAAAAGTAAAAACCAACTAAAAATAATCGATTAAATAAACAAAAAGATTGGTTTTACAAGACCCAACAATTGAAATAAAAAATAAAACAAACCGAAATTAACCCACTAAATAAACCAAGAGATTGGTTTACCAAGTCCCAAACCACGAAAATCAAACAAAATAACAAACAAAAATTGAACCAACTAAATAAATCAACTAAATCGGTTTTCCAAATGGACCAGTTTACACGCCTCGCCGCCCGATGTTCTTCAAAATGGACCACGTCGTCCAAATACGTAGTCATTGCCGCCACCATGCTGGAACTGGTTGCTACTGAAATTGGGACCCACCGCCGAAGACGACGAAGATCCGGTGGCAAAAGGATCAACGCCACCTCTTTGCAAGTAACCGCCATACAGATTCAACGGCGAATTGGCAGCAGCCGCAGCAGCAGCTTCTGCCGCCTGCATCCTCCTAGCCTCCTCCTCCACGTGACGCTTTAGGGCCTCCATGCGCTCCATCACCCGTAGAAGCTCCTCCATCCCGATATGAGGGGGAAGTTCATCCGCCCTCCACCAGCAGCGACGGTTAAACTCCGTGTCCGCACTTCGCTCCTTATCCAGCTCTGCGTTTTTCTTCTTCGTGGCTTCCAGGCGGCTCTCCACATCCGACAGCTGACCGTTCAACTCGATGGCCACGCCGGAAGGGGAAGCGGGGCCGCCGCCGTGCTCAAACCGGTTCGCTACATGGGGCAGATCTGGGCTGCCGTAGGAAAATGCCTTGCCGGCAGGGGAGAAGCATATCAGGCCCACCTCAGCACCAGTCATGGTGCTGAGCTCGTGAGCTTTTTTGAAAAGCCCGGCTCGCCGCTTTGAAAAGGTGACATTTAGGTGGTTGGGATTTTTAATCTTTTCCATTTTGATTTTTTGACGGCCCAAACTCTTCCGCCCCGCCATTGCTGCTGTTGTCAGAGATTTAGGAATGAAGATGATTTAGTGTGAAGGATGGGTTTGTGTTCAGAAGGGGTGAGAGGTTGGTTTATATAGGGGTTAGGTCCGTGCACAAAAGGCAAGTTAGTGGGATCCGGAAAATAATTGCTAATTTTTCATTTTTATAAAAAAATTGGGTAATAATCCAAATGGACCCCCAATAAATAAAATCCCACCCACCCTAACCCCCAACTAGGAAATAATAATTTCTATTTACTGATAATGATTTGAGAGTTTTTGAAACTTTAGTCCAAATGCCGATTTTATTGATAATGATTCAACTCTATGATTAGAAAGAATTGATGATACCTGAATATTTCAAAAATAAAAATAAAATGAAGAGATTAGATTTCAAAGTATCAAAATCAATAACAAAGATAGTAGAAATTTCTAATCACTACTTGTTACTTGTTGGTATTATCAGTTTGAAGTTTCAAGCTCTGTTGCAAATTAAAGTTCACAATTTTGTAAATTACCCAACAAAAAATAATTGTTTTTACAAAATTTAAGTATTGAGTCGAGAATAATAAAATAAAGTGGGAAGCAACATTATCTTTGAAACGAAAGTGATAATAAATATAATTGTAGTTCTTTAATCCAATTATTATAGCCATTATAAATTTCAAGTGCTTTTCGTACAAAAAATTATCAAATTTCGCGGGAAAGAAAAATTTCGAGTGCTACATGTGGTTCGAAAGTCATAAAATAATTGTGGGATGCATATAATCTGTAAAATATGCATAATAATAAAATTTTGAATAGCAGATGTGTCGGTTGTAATTTTGATCCTCTTAGCTTACAAAATAGACTTAGAAGTTAAATTCGCTTACAATACGTTAATGAACACAAATTAGTTTTCCTTTAAAAAAATCTAAACTTTCAAACTCATATCGACCACGTCCAGTTACGTAAACCCTAATTCTCTCGACGATGATCCTTCGAATCTGCGTTGTTGCGTCACCTCGAGGTCGTCGTCATCATGTCATTAGGGGTGGAGATCGGAAATTGGAGATCCAATGATGGCGATCTGACGGAGGAGGTAGAAGTGGCAGTTGCAGGTTGCTTAGCGATATCCAGATCTATTGCGGCGTTCGCAAGCGGCGGATCGTGTGCGTGCAGGCGGTTTTAATGAGGTTTGTTTAAATTTCGATGAGATTTGATTCTGTTTTGAATTGATGAGGTTAATAATTTTTTGGTACGTCGAGATTTGTAGTTTAGTTGTTGATGTTATATAATTTTTCAATGAGGTTTAACTAGTGATATTTTTGCTTAGATTGACGGGGTTTCGATGTTATTTATGTATCTGGTGAGGTTTGTGTGGTAACTTCTCGCTCGTATTAATGGAGGTTTACCGTGATGATGTGGCAGTGAGAAGTCAGTTAGCTTAACTAACATTGCGCGGGTGGAAGCGCATTGGGGGTCCCGCGGCGGTCTGTGTGGTCCGGTGAGGTGGAAGGGTATTGGAGAAGAAAGAGGGAATTGAAAGAAATATAAATTTTTGTTTGCAACTTAGTCCATGTACTTTTTTTCTCTTATATTGTGAACCCAAAAATAAATACTTGTTTTTTTAACCCCAAAACTTTTAGAAAGGTGTTTTGTCATACCCTTACTCTTATTTTATGAGTTTATTGAGGCTCTGGCTCATAGGAGAATTTCCATCAATTCAATAGTTGGTGAAAAATAAGGCAAAGTAAGTATTTAAAAGAGCTTATCTGTAGATCAGTTCAGTTCAGTTCAGTTCAATTCAGTTCAGTTCAGTTCAGTGAAAATGCAATTTGATGAAATTCAGGTTAATTCAGTCATGCTGATTCCATTTTTCAATACATTAATTTTCACTTCATTTCAGTTCAATTCAGTTCAGTTCAGTTCAATTCAATTCAGTTCAGTTCAGTACATCAAGAAATAAGCTCTAGTAAACAGGGCCTAAATATTTTCAAATAATTAGACAAATTTTTAGCCATCACCAACAACTAATTACCATATATTAGACTTATAGTTAACTAGCTGATATATGTATTTAACACAAAAGCTCATAAAATTAGATAAGTTTAATAACGCATAGCTGCCAACAACTAATTACCATATATTAAAATTATAGTCAACCAACTAATATATGTATTTAACACAAAAATCTCATAAATTAGCTAAGTTTAATAGCTCATATTTTCCAACAAATAATTACCATTTATGTCATTTTAGTCAAACAACTAGCTTGACTATTGAAATCAATAGTTGGTGAAATCAATCAAATTAATCACCACTTCCCACCAACGATAAATTACCATTTATATCATTAGCATTAAAAAATAAATTACTACATATTATCATTCTATTACAAACCGTCCATGACTAATTAGTAATTATCATATACCACCATTAGAGTCAAATTAATAATCAGCTAAATTAATCACCAACAACTAATTGCCATATACATTATCACCATTTCAAATCAAGTTACTATATGTAATAATTATATTCAAACAAATGATAAATATTTAATACAAATAACTAATCAAAATAGCCAAAACAATCCGTATATGACTAATTATCATACGTCAGCGTCACCATCAATAGTCAGCCAAATTAATCGCCAACAACTAATTTCCAGTATATATTTTCACCATTCTAAAACAATCAAATTAGTCAACTGTACCATAGTCAAATCAACAGTCAGCCAAATTGATATCACCAGCAACTAATTACCATATATGCTATCACCGTCCAAAAATAAATTACTATATGTTGTCATCCTATCTAAACAAATGAACAAACAACACGTGACTAATAATCACATGTCACCATTACCGTCAAATCAATATTTGGTGAAAATCAATCAAATTAATCGTTACTAATCGCCAGCAATAAATTACCATATATTTTCACCGTCCATTATATTCAAACGAATGAGAAATAACTAATACAAATAATCAAATTAGTCAAAAGTCCATGACTAATTATCACACATCACAATCATGTTCAAATCAATAGTTAGCCAAATTAATCGACTGTGATCATCAACAACTAATTACATATATTATCACCGTTCAAAAATAAATTATTATATGTTTTCATCATATACAAACGAATGAAAAAAATAATTAACTAAACTATCTAAAACAAACAGCATGTGACTGATTATCCTATGTCACCATAATAGTCAAACGACTAATATAGATATTTAGTACAATAGTTGGTAAATTTAACCAAGTTAACGAGAACATTGTTCAAACAAGAGTTGAATATTACTTGTAAAATTAGGAATAAGTGTTAACCACCCCACTGATATACATGCATGATTTGAATTGGTTATTAAATAATCTAAATGGAAACAACCCAATTATGAGCCCTTTATTATAAACTCGGAGATTGTGAAATACAAACGAGAATAAGGCCCAAACATATTCAGCACACAAAGTCACTAAAAGTGCACATAAAACCAATTGGTATCATTAGGAGTAATCTACTAAACATATACACTAAATCGTTGCACGGTCTCATTCCGACGTGGGATACAATACAAATATTAACAAAATGCAAGGACAACTGGATAAACAAACTTAAGACCCAAACCAACATTGACATTTAATATTTATTAAAAACCCAAATGGAAACAACTTAATCATGAGTGCAACAAATTTGAGAGTATGAAATACAAACTCACATATGTCAAACATGTTTAGAACACAAGTGTGGGGTTCCATCATAAAAAATATAAAAACCAATTTATATTATAAGGAGTAACCTCATATACTTAAACATTAACTATCTCATTTTGATGTGAGATAGAATATAAACTTCTAATAATGGTAAATATTGTTTATATACTCTCATTGACAAATTAAAATAAAAACATAGACTAGTTATGGTGATGAACCATGACATAATATATGTTTAGTGGACACATGGTGCAACCAATAATTGAACATAAGTTGTTACAAATATATATATATATATATATATATATATATTGTGTTAACCACCACACTGATATAATTCGGGTTATTTGGCTTATTTGGGTTCAAACCGAAACCTAAATTATCTGAATTCGAATTCGAAATTTGGGTTTCTAGCTAATACGGATTGGTTTGGGTTAGATATTTTTAAGAACGAATAACCTGAAAACCGAACAACCTACCCTGACGCCCACCCTTATCTACAAGTACCAATATGCTCAGCCACCTATAGTTTCAATTCGTCTATGGTTTCCCTCAATCATTGTGTCAATAAAAACTTGTTTTTACTAACATTGTGTGTTTTAATATCAATTTTTTATGTGTCAATATAAAAGGTTGGTGTGTAATGTTTGACATTTTATACATTATGACACTACTTTATAGTATTTTACTCTAACACTTTTAAAAACGACTGCTTCCATTGACGTTGCTAACTTTTACGCCTAGACTCAGGTAAACCCACTATTATTTCCACACACCAGCCCTTTCATATCTCACCACCATTTTTTATTGTAGATACCACGTGTTTTGTTCATATTAAGCCTTACTTTTACCCGATGCCTCATGAATTTTCAATCAATCTGATTCTACCTACTATCCAGATCAGTGAACACAGAATTGAACAAACCTTGTTAATTCCGACAACGTCACGGATGGCAAAAACTGAATATATGGATGTATATATGGTTTCTTTCTACTATTCCAAATGGATGATTCTATGCATGCAATTTACGCTACCATGATAGATTATGTAGATCAGTCACTAGTGGAGGAGACGATCATTTAAGGCGGTTCTAGCGAACCAGAGAAGGCGGTTCAGATCTGCCTTCTCTGGTTGTGCCGTAAATCGAAAATTATTTTAAGGAACCGCCGTAAAATATAAAGGATTTACGAATTCGTAACTAATTTCGTACATATCTTAAGAAATCGTAAGATGATCATCCCGTTTTAAGACTCCGTAACTGGTTTCGGAAGTACAAGAAAATTTCCCCACACGAAAGTACTTACGAGTTCGTATGTACAATCGCAAGTGGGAAAAAAAATAGCTCCCTGATTGAATCAGGGAGCTGCGCTCTGGCTTAATCAAAAGCAAATCCATTGGAAGTTCATACTCCTACTGTCCTACATATTAAGGAATGCAAAATCTAACATAAAAGAGGCAGAAAAAACACACTGAAACAATGATTTGGAAACCATTATATTGATCACTTGAGCAAGTACAAATAAGAACACAAACAAATAAGAATACAATCACAATTGTCACTTGAGCTGCCAAACGGTTTTCTTGAATAACAAACGACAGAGGCAAGGCGAATAACAAACGGTTTGCTTTTGATTGGCCCAAACTCACCGCAGGTGCAAAGACCAACTACAACGACGGAGGCAAGGCGAAGAACACCAAGTTGGTGTCCAGATAACAGAAAGCCGACCTCTAGTTCCCCGTCGGCAAAATCGACAGCTTCCTGAAGAAAGACCGTTGCCGTATGGGATCCGATTACATTTTGCCGTCGAGTACCGTCGCCGATGTATAATCTAGTTCCAATTCAATCTCTGTTAAAGATTTATATTGGGGGTTTTTTGTGTTTCAGGTTCTGGAACTTGCCGGAAATGCTGCGAGGGACAACTTGAAGAGCAGAATCATCCAAAATCAACAGATAAAGTAGATCATCAAAAACTCTAAAAAAAATAAACACCAGGAAAACTTACTATCTGCATCTGGGTTTCAGATTAGCACTGACAAGTAGCTGGGCGAGCGGGCAAGCGGGCGGCGAGCGGGCAGGCGAGCGGGCGGCGAGCGGGCAGGCGAGCGGGCGGCGAGCGGGCGGCGAGCGAGGTTTCAAGAGGAAGATCTGCAGTTAAGGGGTAAATCGCCGAGGCTACAAATTATCTAGGCGGAGATGGGAGTGTGAGGACTAAAGGAGATGATGCGGAGATATTTTGTTTGTATGGTTGACTAAAATAATTTAATTGCTTCTAAAAGATAGTATTTCATTATTAAATATATATTATATTTGTGGCACGATCGTTTTCCTTAATTATTTATTACCATTTATTGATTCGTGTATTTTCAATGATCTTATATAAGGATACTAACTTTTTATTTCTTAAACAGATTATGCAAGTTTACATATTTGTTTGTAGATATTATGTTTATTTTATTTTATTTTTATATTTCAGAACTAAAATAATTATTTTATTATCATTATTTTTTAGAATATAACAATAACTGAAAACTAAGAGTTCGTAAGTCACCAGAATTCTCTTTAAGGGTTCGTAAGTCACCAGAATTCTCTTTAAGGGTTCGTAAGTCACCCAGAACACCCTTAAGAGTTCGTAAGAGGATGAGCTTTACGACACTTTTTATCTAACCGCCTTAAAAATGGACATGAACCGCCTTCTCTGGTCAGGCGCCATTTCATACCATAAGAAAAGGGTTACGAATTCGTAAGACCCTCACTTTTAAGGCGGTTCTTCAAAAAAACAAGGAACCGCCTTAAACAGGTGCCTTCCATGTCATGCTCTCCACTAGTGAGTGCATTTAAACTTTTTTTGTAAGCTTGTAATATGTATTATATATAGGGCATACGAATATTTTACATGGTCATAAGAATATAGTTTGGACAGCATATATTTATTAAAACCAATTCAATCATGAGGGATGTATCAAATTGTTTGTTTTTTACTACGAAATATTAAATGATGAAATGTTTTGAGAATTAGAAAAAGCCTCGACCACCATATCCAAGAGAAAAGCCATGAGGAGCCATAGTAAGACCAAGTGCAGTCGGAACCTTAGCGTCAACTTGCCCTCCTCCTCCGCCGGAAGGCTTCGAACTCGACGGCGCCGCAGCCAAAAACGATGTCGCATTATTGGACGCCTCGACGATCAGCTTCTCCGCCTGCTTCGCCACGTTCTTCTTCAGCTCTTCCATGGCGGCCTTGAGCTGCTCCAGCTCCGGCAGCCCCATCTGGCACGGCGGCGCCTCCCACCAGCACCGCCCCTGGCTCGCCTTCCTCATCCGCGTCAGCTCCTCGCCGCTCTTCCGCTCCATCTCCAGCGTGTTCAGAATCTCCATCAGCTGCGCGTTGAGCTCGCGGATGCTCGCGCTCCGGTGCGCCTCCACCAGCTGCTGGCTGCCGGACCCCGCCACCGCCGCCTTGCCGGTGAGGAACCGGTCGATCAGCGTGTAGAGGCACGGGTGGCCGTAGGAGAAAACCTTCTTCCCCGGCGAGAATACGATGATTCCGATCTCGGCGCCACAGAGCGTGTGGAGCTCGTACGCCTTCTTGAAGAGCCCTGATCGGCGCTTCGAGAAGGTGACCAGCAAGTTGCTCTCTTTCGACATCCTCGTCATCTCGATCTTTTGCCTGCCTTTGCTCTTCCTCACCATTGTTGCTTATAATGATCAGATCCAAATGGTTAGAAACTTAGAACGATGGGAAAAGATTGTTTTCCTCTGATTTATATCTATTGGAAGGAGTCGAGGAGGATATTTGCTGCCTTTATCGTCGTGATTGTTAGCTTGTTTGTGTTGATTTATCTGTGCTAGAATGGGTAAACAATTGATGTGGAAAAATTAACACATGCATTTGTTGTGTGCTATTATGCGTTTTTACTGGCTGCCATGAATGGATGAAGTTTGAAACTGATGCATATTATGTGATATTTGTGGAGGTAATTGGCAATATATTGATTAGTTTCTTAGTAGGAGGTAACAAGTAACTGAAAAATCTTCAATCATAATCGTGGTGTTAAGATAGCTAGGCAGTGTTGATGGTGAAAGATGACGGTGAGGTGTAAAGTAAGACTGTAAGAGGGTTTTTACGTGTGAGTAATGAAATTTACAAACTTATAACCTATTTTAGAAGGTTTTTTATTTTAATTTTATAAGGCTTTTGGTTAGTAAAGGTATTTATTACACAAATGTTGATCTTTTCACTTTCTAGTTTGACCTTATAGCTGATGTATTATAGCCGATCTTATCAATTTCGAGACTTATTTTATATATTAAACATATTCATTCAGTGTATTATAGCTGATCTTCTCAATTTCGAGACCTATTTTATATATTAAGCATGATTATTCAGTGAGACCAATTGAGAAATGTCTCAATTGAGAATTTGTAATTTATTATAATTGGCTATATAAAAATCTTCACTCGTATATTTTTGTTGTGTGATTGTGCACACTTTGAGCGATACGGTACGAACTTATATAAAAGTTGCCATCGATTCCGTTTTTTAACCATATAATTATGGCTATATAAAATATTAAAATATGAACCATAATATTTTATTAATGGTATCCGTTAATCAAAAGATTGATTCAAATAATTAATCATGATATAATTTTGAGAGTTACGAAATACTTTATGCATTGAAGTATGATAAATAAGAGGGAGTAAACCGTTCATCGACTCATCCTTAATTCCTTATGATTTATGAATACTAAATATAATCCAATATACTTACATGATTTCATTGGGAAAGTACAATCTGTGCTGTTCATATTGGAGAGGAAACACTAACTCTACAATTCTTTTATTTAATTCTATAGTGTGAAAAAAATGGACTCCAAAAATTGTTACGTCTTGTTTTAAAATATACTAGCCTAAAAATCAGAAAAAAATAAAACATTAATACACCTCTGAGGCTGGTGTACGGATATTTATCTAGGCTGCGGTACGGAAAGAAAGGTCTTTGAGTTGCTGAGGATCCACCTCTGAGGGTGCATGAGTCAAAGCACATTGTGCAGTTGTAGTCTTCGGAAAGGCGATCACATCCCTGATCGAAGGAGCATTTGCCAGCAGCATCACTAGCCTATCCAACCCGTAAGCTATCCCTCCTGCAAGTAAGATAATACGGAGAAAGATGATGAAATAGGGAAAACAGAATTTAACCATATGATTGTTTGAATGGATGGGGAGAACCAGAATCAACAAAATGAAAATGTACGTGAGCGTAATATAGTAATTTTAGTACAGAAGCAGGAAAAGAACTCCATACCATGTGGAGGAGCACCCATGTCCAGAGCTTCCAACAGGTAACCAAACTTTGCTTCAGCCTGCGCATCATACAGTTATGAATTGAATCCGGAAAAAAGATGAATGAAATGATCAGAAGAAACTTGCAAAGAAACTCCTACCTCCTGCTTCGTGATGCCAATAGTTTCCAAAACTTTTTCCTGAATCTCGCGTTTGAAAATTCTCAAACTTCCTCCACCAATCTGCCATATAATGAATGTAAAGGGAAATCTTTAAATGAATGCACTATACCACCTTTATATGAGTTAGAATCGAACTCCATAAAAAAATTGCATTTTACTTACCTCAACACCATTGTAAACCATGTCATAAGCCAATGCACGGGCAGTGGACAAATCATTCACATCCTCAGGGTTAGGAGCCGTGAAAGGATGATGCAAAGCCTAGAGGACGCATAAAATAGGAATAGAAATCCATGAGATGTACAAAAGCTTGAAACGGACTTTCTCCCTAAAAATTCTGCCAGTTCTTTTTCCACCTCAAAATCAAGTTCAAAATTTTATTTAGTTTATATTATGGGAATATAGAAGGAATCCAGAAGTTAACATGAGCTGAATAGCTTCATATAATAAGTTAGTTTAGCAGTGATGAGAAAACAAGAAACTTCATCACAAAAACATAAAGCTGCTGGAAACTGACAAAGCTCTTTATATTGAACGAACCTCAAGCCTCTGTTCTGCATCATTCCACTCGAACATAGGAAAATCAGTTACCCACAAAACTGAGTTTCTGGACTACATGACATCAAAGTGCTAATGTGAGATAAAAGCTATGAAAATACTTAAACGGAAACACTATAAGCACTGCAAACTTACTGGATCAATTAGTTGCAACTCATGAGCAACGTAGACTCTCAAACGGTCTAATGTCTTGTTTACTGATGATGGATGGCCCACTGCAAATAACACAAGATCACCAGATCCTGCATCTAAGAGTTTGAGAAATTGGTCTCTTTGGACCTGATCCAAGCTTGATACCAGAGGGGAAATTCCTTCAATACCCCCTGAAAGAAATATATCAAACATTTCAGATTTTTTTTAGTATATCTCTCGGGATAAGAAGCAAATTTCATACCATCTTCTAGAACCTTTAAGAAAGGCAAGCCGTTTGCTCCAGATTTCATTGCTTCACGGAAAATATCGCCTTTCTTTAAAGCACTGTTTGAATAAACTTTTGCTCCAGAAGGTACACACAAGGCCTTAATAACTCCCCCATTTTCTAAGGCATCAGTAAACACCTTGAATGAGGAGTTTGAAAAATATTGAGATACCTGCAGGCCCAAGAGTACATAATGATTATCAGTTGATATATATGTTAATCAGAATAATTCAAACCCCTAGGTGCAAAGACACATGAACCAAACATAGATACGAATGTTAAGAAATATTACGTCTTTTAACAGAAGATCAAATCGAGTATCTGGCCTGTCTGAACCATATTGGTCCATAGCTTCTGCATATGTAAGCCTCGGAAAAGGGACTGGCAGCTGAACACCTTTGATCTCAAGGAAAACCTGAAGTAGAAATTGATCAGATGTTATAAATTGATTAGTTTAATCTCAGAAAAGTAAAAGCAGAAAAATAGATTAACCAACCTTCCTAATCAAATCTTCATTAAGCTTTAACATGTCCTCCAGTGGAGTGAAGGCCATTTCCATATCCAGTTGTGTGAACTCAGGCTGTCTATCTGCTCTTAGATCTTCATCCCTGAAACATCTGCAAAGCAGAATCAAGAATTTCCATCAAATTACATCAACTTGCTGAGATATTGAGGTATTCATAAAATATTGAGTAAGACAAAGATGGATTACCTGGCTACTTGATAGTATCTGTTGAAACCAGATACCATCAACATTTGTTTAAAGAGTTGAGGACTTTGGGGTAAGGCGTAAAATGTTCCTGTCTGTAATGATGAAATTGCATATTCAGCTATTAAATTCTACAATACATATTCATAGAAAATGAATGCCAAAGCTACATATATATGCCAGAAGCAAAATGTGAGACATTCCATTCATAGTTAGTGAGAAACAAGAACTTGTTATGTAGTATATTGAAAAATAGTTTGCTATTCACTTTGATTTTTATAAGCTTCAAAAACAAAAATTCTAAACCAAAAACATTGATGTTTGTTCTTTCCTTTACAGTCAATTAGGTAGAAAAGTGAAGAAAGACTAAATAACATAACTTCGGTTAGACTTTCCACGTCTGTATTAAAATGAAGAAGTATCAAAAATAATTACAAGCATAATACAAAGTTGAAGTATAATGGCACCTGAATCCTTGAAGGCACCAGATAATCTCGAGCACCCTCGGGAGTTGATCTAGACAGGACTGGAGTTTCAATCTACCTTACAAAAATTAAAAATCAGGATCAACACATGGGATGGCACAGACAAAAATTGCAATAATAGCAAGCTGTACATGACTTCACACAATTACCTCCACAAAATCATGAGCATCCTCAAGATACCTCCTGATGAGTTTCACCACTTGATGTCGCAGCATCATGTTGGAATGCATTTGCTGCCGCCTCAAGTCAAGATATCGGTATCTGGTAACAAGTATTGACTTTTCAATAACTGGAGTTCTCCAAAATGTGTATAGCTAAAGGAAAAAAAAATCATTCAAATGAGTCCCAAGAAAAACTTTCAAAAGAAGTCACCTCAAACGGATCTCTTCTTTCACTGAATCTTTCACATCATCACCAGTGGTAACTAAGAAAGGCAGCTTAAGTCTCACAGCATTCAAGACATCAACATGCTCTGCAGCCACCTGAAAACCAAAAGCAAACAACAAATTACAACACAAGCAGTCAATTAAAATTCAGTAAGTCATTAGCTCATTCTCACCTCTACAGCACCAGTCTTCATCTTCTTGTTAACTGCCTCACTCGGCCGAGCACGGACAACCCCCTCCACAGCAACCACATACTCAAGCCTCAAGTCACTGACAGTGGAATGAGCATCAGGAAACTTCTCTGGAAGCGTAGTTATCTGGATATCATCAAAACACCATCAAAACTATTGTTCTGCTTCATACTAAAAATTGATTTTTGATTTGTAAGGAATTTCTATTTACCTGAACAATACCAGTATGATCACGAAGATTGAGGAAAGTGAGGCCTCCGTGAATACGATGAAGGGCAACCCAGCCGCAAAGCCTGACTCTCGTGCCCACGTCACTTTCCGACAGTTCCCCGCAGAAAGCGGTCCGGTTCACCCACTCGAGTGCCGGAACCGAGACTGCAGGCTGCTTGGCAGAGACTAGCGTCTCAGTGGAAGATGAAGCGCAAACGGATAAGGTTGAAACGCTGCGTTCAGGAGGTTGTCTTGGTACTTTCAAGGGGTTGCGGAAGTTTAGGTACAGTATGGGAGCCCGTCGGAAAGCGAAGGGCCTGCTACGGCAGGCTATGGCCGGCAGCGAGCGGAGGAGCACGGCCATCTCCGGTGGCAGTTCACGGTGGAGTAAAAGTATGACGATGCTCCTTATCTAATTTGTAGTCTCTTTGCAGGAAAAACTCGATCAGTTTTGCTACGACGTCGTCTAATCCATGTAAATAATTTAAAAAGACAAAAGCGCTGATGAAAAAGAAAAAATAACCACGCCTTACTTTGTCATTTTACAACTTATTTAAACTGAATTAAACTGGTCCGATTTGAACAGAAACTGGAATATAGAGATTAAATTAAATATCGGCAAATAATATTCAATTTTATTAACTTTCCATATGCTCCCAAAAGGCAGTGTTTTAAATCTGATTATTTATGCATTTAAGTTTTGATTGTTTCCCTAAATATAGTTTCATACAGTATGCGCTTTAAGAATTTCTCAATTCCACGTCCAAGTCTTCCATCTTCTTCTTGAACTAGAAATAAGTATGGACAGGATTGCTCTTCAGAAATAAAAAGTATGGACAGGCTTGATATTGGGAAATAAACAATTATTTCAAAAAAATTGTTCTTATTGCCAATGAATGATCTTTTTGAATAGAGCATCAACTCTGCAATGATTTCAAAAAACAAGATGAGAAAGCACACACCCTTAAAAACAAGCACCAACACTATGAACTAACGTTGTTACAGTTAATCAGAAGCCAATTTGTAGCAAAACACTACAAATCACCAAAACCTTAAAAACTAATCTCCCACTCCTAAAAACAAGCACCAACACACTATGAACTAACGTTGTTTCTGAATCTGCTTGATCGCCGAACCGGGGTCAAGAGTTCACCCTCTCCGCTTGCCTTCTGAAGCACAACAAAATGAATTAGAATCAAAGAATACATCATAAAGCAGTTTATTCCAAAGAATGTAAAGAAAACTCACATGCTTGCTGGGAATCTTCTCATAGGTGGTGAAGCTTCCATAAGAGTACAAGGAAAGCTCCGATGAAGACGAAGCTGTGGAATCCCTCCTCCTTGCCCTTTTGTGGCTGTGAACCTCACTCCTTGAGCTGCTCATTTCTGATGAACCAGACTCCTCTTCAAAAACTTCTTCTTGGAGCTTGTTGTTTGACACTGCTGTCACATAATCCATGGCAGAAACACGAGTGCTGCGCTTCCAGAAAAAGAAGGTTGCAGCAGCAGCAAAGACTATTGCAGCAACCAGTGGTGCAATAATCTGAAAAACTGAATCTTGAAGCTGTTCATCAGGACTTGCAGACTTCACTGTTTCTGAGGTGAATTCTGGTTCTTCATCTGCTGATGAAAGCTCCACTAGATTGGCTGGAGATACATTTGAATGAACAGTTTCTGAGGTCACATTCATGTCAGCTTCAAAGATGGGATCAGCATTTTCTGGCTCTTTATCTGCTGATGAGAGCTCCACCTCTGAGGTGACATTCATGTCAGTTTCAAAGATAGGATGATCAACGTTTCCTGAAATCAGCGATGTTTCATCTACAATGGCTGGATCAGTCACAGACTCATCACTGAAATCTTCAGATTCCCATTCTTCGGTATCCTCGAAATCCAGCTCTGGCTCCTGAATCTCTACTTCTGATTCTGATTGCTCTTCTTCCTCTTCAATGTCCTCCTTCATCTGTTGTGGCATCTTTTGCTCCTCCTTCAGGCACATGGACAACCCACTATGATCCTCTGAATCAGTAGTCAGGTTCAGGCTCACAAAGTGCACATCCCCAACAAAATGGCCTTCTCCTCCTCCACCAAGTCTGTTCATCAGCAAAGACAGTCTCGAAATCGAATCGAATGAAAGCTTCTGAAACCTCAACCCAAGCTCTTCCATATCTTCCTTCCTTAAAAAACCAATCTTGGGAGATTCCAGCGTCTCTAAAACCGATGTACTCAAGAAAGGAGAAACATCAGCCCACAAAGAGGCACCTGTCAAGAGTAGCACTAAAAGCATGACAACAGGCTTCCAAAAGCTCTTCTTCTGCCTCCCGTTGTTGTTCACTGCCTCAACCACCTCCTCTTCCATTGCCTCTACTACATTTTCTGCAGAAACGCCATCGATTTCCGGTGAATTGGGGATTAATTCACCCTCACTTTCTTCCATGACTCCCCCTACAGCAGGAACATGAAGATCATCTTCTTCAGCTCCTTCTGGAAGCACATCCTCAGAGCCCTTTTGAGAATCATCCCCACAACTTGATTCCTCGGTGCCATCAGTGTCAGAAAAGCTCTCGGACAAAACCTCAAGCAGGTTGTCCTCGAGGCTCCTCGGAATCCCCAAATCATCCCCCATTTCCTGGTCTAAAACAACCTCAACTCTAGGGATAGGTTTATAGTGCAGAAATTGAGGCCTTGGGGAAAGAAAGTTGGTTTTGGGATCGTAAGGTAAAACAAACGGATCGGCATCAAGAGGGGCAATAATGGGTGAAGAAGCGGTGGTGGTCTTTGAAACACAGTCATCGGAGAAAGTTACCTTCTTGGAGGCTTTGGAGGTAGAAACAACGTCGTCCTTCTGCTCTGTGTTTCCGACCGGCGACTCCAACCCGGAGTAGAAGGTAGCCTTTCCGTCGGATAGGGTGATTGATGTCCGAACGGGGTCGTTTCTCTCCGCTAACACCTTCTTCTGGCGGGGCGAGGGCGTGAACTTCGAGGCGGCGGAAATGGTCGGAGCCATAAAATTCTTTGTCACAGTCATCGCCGCCGGCAAAGACTTCGCCGGAGTTAGATCTTTCTCGTTCTCCTTCTCGTCGTAGACCGGGGAAGTTTTCCTTCCGAACCCTGAAAAAGTCAAGATTTAGTAAACCGAATCACAATCAATGAAGCCCTAATTAATCGTCAAGAAATTAAGATAATCACCTGATGCCGGACTGTTCGCCGGAGTGACCGAACCGAAGCTGTGCCTGGGGTTACTGAGAGCCGGCGGCCTGTGGGATTGATTTCCGGTGAAGCTTCGCCTGGGTGCGGAACTGGAATCAGAATTTTTGGATTGGTGAGTGCGTTTTGAGGAAAGTGGGGAAGGGGATCGGTTCGATTGAATCGCCATCTTATCCGATAATTATCAAGATCCTGCTAAGTGTGTGTCTGTGTGTACGGAAATGGAAATGCAGCAGAAATATGGGAAGAAGAAGATGATGAAAATGGTAGGTTCTTTACAGCAGTAATGGGCGAGATTATGTGGGATCTTGGTTTGATGCGAAGGAGATGGAGGTGATTAAGAAATGCGGCGAATTTGGTAACGGCTAGTTTTATCTTGAAAGGGTGGAGTTTTAAAGGGCTGCTTGTACGCTTTTAATGACCGTTGCGTTTGAATATAGCCTGAAGAACGGGTAAAAAGCAGGAAAGAGGAGAGCCGTTGGATTGCATGTGCGACTGATCATTAAAAAATAATTAAATAATTGTCTTTTCTTTTTTTTATTCTAAAGTTTCGTGGACTTTTGGATGTTGTGTTTGACACTAAATTGGATATGGTAATCAATTCTAAGACTTTTGGTTCAGTTGATGTACATTTTGATTATATTCAATTTAGGTTAATTTTGTTCAACTTGATTCTGGTATGTTGTTATTATACTAAAGATTTTTTTATTATGTTTGATTTTAATGTAGTTTAACTTGGTTACGAAATAAAAGACTTTCTCAATGTTAGCCTCATTTTATTGTTTCTACATGTGCTAAATGTTAGGATTTAATTGAATACAAAGTCTTGGGTGACACCGTCCTACCATAAACGAATGATAGTTCATGTGTTTAATAGATTTGCTCATGTGTTTCACAGTTTTGTTCATGTGTTTCATGTGTAAAAATTCGCCGCATCATACAATTATGGTAGGATAGTTTCATATGAGACATTCTCGTTTTAAATTAATATGGGAAGCAAAAATTTTAATTACAACCGTCCCTGTTAATTCACTTATTGATCCTCGGCTTATTGTACAACCGTCTCTACAAATCAGTCAGTTATAACTTATAACTCTTACTTTTTCGACAACAAGTATTTTCTAAACATGTTATTTTTGTAATTAGTTTGCCCCCAACAATTATTAGTTAAACTAGATACACTACATCCTAACAGCATTTATAATGAAGAGGACCCGACATAGACAACTATTTAATTATATATAAGTAACGATTTTCTACCTGATCGTTCCACTTTTTTGTTATTATAGTTTGTACCCGTTATATGTTTTTTACAAGAAATTTACTACTTATTAATTCATATCCAACAACCACGTACAGGCCCGGCCCAATGCATGAGGCAAGTGAAATATTGGCCTCGTGCCTCCAATTGGGCTAACAAAAAGGCACAAAATTTTCAATTTTTCTTTACTAATTAAATAAAAATAATTTGAAAATGAAAAATAGGCCCAAATATAATCAGATTTACGTATTGGGCTCGTAAAAGAAAAAAAAACCTCAAATTTAAAATAACTCTAATATAGATGTGTGTTTTGCGTCAGGCCCCAAATAGCTTTGGGTCGGCCTTGATCACGAATGGGTTGAACTATGCCTAACAGTATTCAAGTTGATCAGGCTAAAAAATGTAGGCATGACATGAGTTTAAACAAGAACAATCAAGAATCACAGTAAAATATTAAGAACACAATTAATTCTCACAATTCATAAATTAAAATTATTAATCTGAACCGATAAACTATATATAAAGAAATCATAATAAAATAATTTAATTAAAAAAATGAAATGTAATCACCAAAAATTAATATCAAACACCTCCTATGTCAAGGAGGGGAAAATTCCCAAGTTCAGACCTGAAAGTGTATGCTACTGTGACTGTTTACAGTGCCAAAAATACAGTTAGTGCCAAAAGTACAGTTATAGTGCCACTAATTATTATGTATGCAACTAACTGACAATACTAATATAACAATAAGCTCCATTAAGTAATGGAAAATGAATCAAATTATTCTAATTATTCCGAGTCGAGCAAGTGAAGGGAATGCTTACTTCTTGGACCAAAATAGTATTGAGCCGAGATTTATATTTCATCATCTTTATCCCAACTCTTTTCCCGAGGTGTTGTTTGGAAGAATATGAGTATCATCGTTTATGGGATGTAGTGAAAGTATGAGTTTATGGTCATACTCTCCAATTGATTGGAAGGTTTCTGCGCTCAGTCAGTCATATTTCAACAGATGGCTCCACCAATGAATTACATGTGGCAGCATGGGCCCTGGAAAATTACACAAGGCTTCTGGCCTTTTCTCTCTAGGAAATCTGGCTACAGAGAAACAAGAAGACTCTCGAGGATATAAGTATTGAGTCCATAATTAGTGTGAAACTAGTTGTTGCTAAGTTTCTCCTCTACAAGAAACAGGTTATTGTAGAAAATCACCAAATTGCCTCTCTTCCTCAATAGCCACTTACCTACTATGAGGATCACTGAACCAGATAAGATCAAGATCACCATGTTGGATGTGTTTTAATCAAGGTTGATGGGTCATTTCACAGACCAAGCAACTTTGGCACAGCAGGATGGACTATAACAGCTGGTGGAAACACACAAAAGGGCACATATTTCTTTGTTTCAACATCCCTCTAATATATTCTCTATGCATTTTGTGTGTTTCCACTAGCTGCTATGGTCCATCATGCTGTGCCAAAAGGACACCGAGGCAAAAACTTATTGGAGGGCTATTAAAGCAGCAACCAGAGGAGAGACTCGAGGGTTGTGTTTGCTTACGAATTTGATGGAACTAGTGTCGGCACTCAGTCAACGTCATGGGAGATCAATTGGAGAGTATGACCATAAACTCGTACTTTCGATGGAACTAGTGGTGGCACTTAGTCAGCAACCAGAGGATATACTCTAGAACATCGCTGAGAGTATTGTTGCTCTACTGATGAACTCTTTCTCCTTCTTTGATATTAATAAAGTTAGTAGAAGTGTACTAGATACTAAACATAACTTGGCCATTAACCTTGGTTGAGTCATTTGTAATCGTTATTATGTTTAATTTAATATAAAATTGGTTTTCAAAAAAATAAAAATAGCTCATTAAAAAAATTCATTGGGAAAAAGAGTGTAGTGGTTTTAAACGACACCTGAAAGTGTAATCTTCAAGCTTCCAAAAACTGCTCTAGACACCACTAATTTCTACATCTCCAAATCAGCTCCACAATTAGCTAGAAGTTAACCTTTATTATTATTTTTTAATACCTTCCAGCTATGTGCATAATATGCCTATAAAACAGCCCATAAGCACCTCAAAGCATATTATTAACATATAATTTTCTCAAATAAACAACATATCATTCTAAATTATAATAATATAAATACATAACTTAAACTTTTAAAAGTGTGAAGTAAAAATCCGCCGCATCATACAATTATGGTAGGATAGTTTCATATGAGACATTCTCGTTTTAAATTAATATGGGAAGCAATTTTTTTTTTTTTAAACAAACACATATCATAAGATTAAAACAAACACATGAACTAAACTTCTAAAAGTATGAAGGAAAGAGCAACTCATATCATAAGATTATGGTGGACAGTCTTATATGAGACTTTCTAATTTTTAAATTAATGTGGAAACAAAAATTAAAAGTAGAATACTAAAAGTCTAAAGTTTAAATTGCACGTTTTCAAAAAAAAAAAAAAGAAGTTTAAACTGCACACATATGATTGAGGTTCACATACGTGAGAATATAAATACTCATATCCTAAAAAGCAAAAAATAAAATAGATGCAATAAAAAAGTGCAGAAAATGTGCCTTGCAGAATTTCTCGCACTGATCATCATTGTTCAATGGAATCCTGAAATCTCCATTCATATCTTTTTTAGTACTGAAATCTCCATTTCATTGTTCAACTTTGATGGAATCAATTTGTGCAAAATTAGTACAAATTACGAGCTATAGTTTTATAAATTATATTGCACCATAGGGTATGTCCCCAACAAGAAACGTGCATTATGATATATTTTTTTTATTTTGCATTACTTATTTCATATTTGTACATTATTTAAATAAATTTAAATTATTACAATACGCATACATAAAAAGATGCACGTTAAATCTAAATAAAATGCACGATAGATAAATATTGGGATACATACTATCATCTAACAATTGGTTTATAGCAACTTGAAATAGTCATAAAAAAAATGAAATAAAACTTTTATTTAAATATTTCAAAATTGAAAATAAATAAAAATTGTACACGTATTATTGAGCGCGTGCAAAATACGTGAGCATATAAATACTCGTACCTGCAAAAAGGCGAGCACGATTCATAGAATCGCTGGAAACATCATTCGGGTTTTTATTTTCAGTACGCGCGCCGTCTGTACTCTCTAGAACATAGGTAGTTGTGCAAATTGCACCCGATTTTAGCACACCTCACTCTCATCACCTACCTTACCACCTATATATAGATTGCACTGTACATAGCGCAAGATAGATTGAGTGTACCCGTGTAATTGACGAGCGAATTTGCCCAGATTTCGTCTTTCCCATACTGTAATCCCCTCAAGTAGTTGGTGCCACCCTATATATGTAGGGTTTGGGGGAATTAGGCACATCGTATCGTTCCGTGCTATGGCGACTGCACCGCCAATTAGAACCGGCCTCGGAAACGTGGAAGCTCTCCACAGGGTGCTCGCTGATCTCTGTAGGAGAGGCAGCGTTAAGGTATGCCTTTTACAGTTCCAAATTATTATTATTATTATTTTTTGATTCGACTATCTGATTCGATTTGTTTTCTATCGAATTTGAGCTGGGTTTCACTCTATCGTGAATTAGCTCGCATCACTTTTTTTTTTTAATGTGTTCTGGGAATTAGCGATTCTGGCTTTAAATTCCGACAGAGGGTTTTTGTTCTTCTATCGAACTCGAGTTGGACGAAGATAGAGCGAAGCCTCCTCTTTTCTTCCCAGCGAATAGTTCTTCCGTTTTCTTGTGAAAGTTCGCTCGCACGAATAGTTCTTCCGCTTTCTTCCGCTTGTGTGTGCGAATGTTTGGCTAGGTTTTCAATTCCAGCAGAAGGTGATGATCGTGTAGAAAGTGATCTACGCCATTTTCGTTTTTTGCTTGAGGTGATAGATTTTCGTTGATGTTTTGTGTATCTATTAGGGTTTCGTTGATGGGGTGGGATCCTAGATTTGTTGTTTGGATTTCCTTGATGGGCTGGAATCCTAGGTTTTTGCTTGCGGTAGATTTTCTGTGTATGAGATTATTAGGGTTTTATTTTTAATCGAATGTTGTTTGAATTTTGTTGATGGGATGGGATTTTGTGTATGATTGAATGTTTGAATGTTTTGGTTTTATTAGGGTTTCTTTTTTGATTGAATGATTGTTATCTCTAAGATGCTTCGAACAACATGATGTGGGTTTGTGCTAAGATTGAACTTGAGCTGTTGAATTGGCACGAAAAAGTTATCTATGATTGTTATCTCTAAGATGCTTTGAATAACATTATGTGGGTTTGTGCTAAGATTGGACTTGAGCTGTAGAATTGGCACGAAAAAGTTATCTCTAAGATGCTTTGAATAACATAATGTGGGTTTGTGCTAAGATTGGACTTGAGCTGTTCAATTGGCGTGAAAAAGTTACCTGTAACGGCTTTTATGTGGGTTTGTGCTAAGATTGGACTTGAGCTGTTGATTTGGCGTGAAAAAGTTACCTGTAACGGCTTTTGAGTAGGATTAGAGTCATTTGGAACACGTTTCAGTCTAGATAACTGTTTTTTAATCGTCGATACTCACGAGGTTTTGAAAAATAATAATTGTATTAATCATGCCGGGGATTTTACCTTTTGAGGTAATGGTCGGCGGTACCACGTGGCTTTTTTTATTATATATAGTTTGATGGTAATCATAGTCACCTAAACACCCATGATTGCCGATCTCAGATCTCTGCTACCAGTGTAGTACACTTATATCATGATTTCCTATGCCAATCCGTGTTCTCTACATCGTAAATTTGACAAATGCATACAGTTATCCAAGCAACATACTCTGCAACGTGCACTTCGGGTGCTCTTGGTTGTTTTCTAATTTTCCTTTATCCTTTTCCTTTTCAGTCCAGATACACCCCGACCTTCAAATTTAATGTTTTCTCGTTTTAGTTGTTAGTTGATTTCACAATTCATCTGTTTGTCTCGTGCTTGCTTGTTCCAAAAATGCTCTGATGCTTCATTACTCTTTATTAATAGCTGTGAATATTTTTTGCTCTGAGAGTTCTTCTTAATCATTTTTGTATAGTTTTTATTTACTTCTTTTGAATGAGCATTTCTGACTTAATCTTGGTTTTTTATTGAAAGGAGGGGATCCCATTAGCATTAAAAAGGCTTGTCGAGGAAGAAGCTCGGGAACTTAGTGTGGATGCATTAAATCGCTTAATGGATCATCTATATGACCGCATTAATAGTCTCTTGGAAAGCAATGAAGTTGCTGAGAACCTGGGGGCTTTAAGGGCTATTGATGAATTAATTGACATTTCAATTGGGGAGGATGCTTCAAAGGTTTCAAGGTTTTCCAACTACATGCGAATCGTATTTGAGTCTAAGCGCGATCGTGAAATTCTGATTCTTTCTAGTAAGGTGTTGGGGCATCTAGCTAGGGCTGGTGGGGCAATGACTGCTGATGAAGTTGAGCGCCAGGTTTGCTGGACATTCATTCTATCTCCTGCGGTGTAAATTTGCCTTTTTATGACGTATATCTGAAATCATCAATATATGTGTTTGTAACAGATAAGAAATGCGCTGGAGTGGCTTCATGGTGATAGAATCGAACACCGTCGATTTGCTGCTGTTTTAATACTAAAAGTAAGCTTTTATTGGTTACTGCATGTATTATTCATTTAATGGAAATCTAGAATGATTGGATTATAAATGGTTGCTGATCTTTGCCTTTGATCAGTATGTTGCTCTACCTTCTACTGGGTTCAAAAGTCTGACTGTCTTATGATGATTCATGTAGCTATTCATGGCTATGGTTTTATCTGACTACTTACCTAATTCCTGTTGAATCCTTTGATTCATGTTATTGTGCGCTTACTTGGATGATTAGTTGATTTTTGAACTGTTTTATAAAAATTGAATATTTAGTAGATTACTATTTATTGCACAAATGACATCACGAGCCTTTAATATCATTCTCCCGAATGTAGGAAATGGCAGAGAATGCTTCCACAGTATTTAATGTTCATGTAGCAGAGTTTGTGGATGCTATATGGGTTGCTCTTCGTGATCAATCAGTTGATGTCCGAGAACGGGCTGTGGAAGCTTTGCGTGCTTGCCTGCGTGTGATTGAAAAGCGTGAGACTCGATGGCGTGTTCAGTGGTAAGTGCAGATGAACTTTAGGCCAGATGGTGCGTAAAATCCCTATGTTGTTACGTACTGATATACTTAAATGATTATCCCTAATAGAGTAATGGGAGAAATCTTCACTATGGACATTATTTGTCTTAATACGGGGGATTTAATTTATTATTTGACTACTCCTGTTCTAACACAGAATGTAATGAATGTAGTACAGAATGTTCTAACATATAGAAAGAGCTATTCTCACTTCCTAGTACCCGAATCTTTTCCTGTTGAATTGGTAGTTGAAAATGAATGGTTTTATGTAGAGTTTGTAGTGTTTTCGTTGGTGCACAGGATTATCCCATTGATACTATCAAGGATGATATTGAGCTTACTTTTGTATGAGGCAGGTACTATCGCATGTTTGAGGCTACACAAGATGGACTGGGCAGAAATGCTCCCATTCATAGCATACATGGTTCTCTACTTGCAGTTGGGGAGCTCTTGAGGTTGGTTTTGTTGCTTACTCTCTGTGCATTTGAACTTCCATCTCATATTGGCAGTTGGTGAAGGCTTTAAAGTTATATTTGATAGGATCTCAATTCCTACATAATCTTGGTTGAGATTTGGCTGTAACCAAGTTATTTGAAATCTTACTCTACCTTGAGTAATTTGCCTTTGGACTTCATTTATTTGAAGGTCCATTCCAAAATATTTTCCTTTCCCAAGTGGAATAGGCTCTGGGCAAAAGATTAACACTTGCAAAACAGAACACATGCTCTTTGAGCCCTCGGTTAATTATTCAATGTAGTTTGATTGGGCCTCATTTCAGGGTTATAGAATGGTCTGTTGTGCATGCTGCTAAAGAATTTATTATGTGTAAACTATCTTAACATTATCATCATTATTGAATATGCATTTGTTTGGCACCTTAATTTGTTAATTTCCAATTTGTTTGGTCTTCTTGAATATATTTTCTCTACTTATTGCAAATAACTTTAGGGTATGTTCAGCCTTTGGTGACAAACTATTTTGTTTGTCCACTGAACAGGAATACGGGTGAGTTTATGATGTCAAGATATAGAGAAGTTGCTGAAATTGTGCTCAGATACTTGGAGCATCGAGATAGGCTTGTTCGTCTCAGCATCACATCTCTCCTTCCCCGTATTGCCCATTTCCTGCGTGATCGTTTTGTGACAAATTATTTAACGGTACGTGCAACTTCTTTCCATACCCTGCATTGTTTTCATTTGTTTTTAAAAAAATCTTACACACATTTGTATTTAAGCTACTCAAGGATAATGCAATTTTTTTTTTCACATTGATACTTTTTTAGATCCTTAGAGATTGAGTGTTTATTTTTTTGGGTCCAGATATGCATGAATCATATACTTCATGTCCTCAAGATACCCGCAGAGCGTGCTAGTGGGTTTATTGCTTTAGGGGAGATGGCTGGTGCTTTGGATGGGGAGCTCATTGACTATTTGTCGACAATTACGACTCACTTACGTGATGCGGTATGCTTTTTATCTTTTTTTATACCCTGCTTGTGAGATCTTAGTTTGACAATTGGTTTGTGATCTGTATTTACGAACCAGCGACAAAGTGTATCTTATTTTACCCCTTTTCTCATTGGCTTGCTTTGATCCCATGTGAATTTTGCACTGAATGGTTGCATTTATCCTATAGATTGCTCCTCGTAAAGGAAGGCCATTACCTGAAGCCTTAACTTGTCTCGGGAATTTAGCAAAAGCAATGGGCGCTAAGATGGAACCTCATGTTCGAGGTCTCTTAGATGCCATGTTTTCTTCAGGTCTTTCTGTTACCTTGATAGAAGCACTTGATCAAATATCTATCAGGTACACAAAAGCAGATGCTGTACTCTAAAATGTGAATAATGAAGAAGAAAAGTGACCTTCAACTCACATTATTTATATTCGATATTTGCAGCATTCCTGCTATGTTACCTACTATTCAAGACCGGCTGCTTGAATGTATTTCAGCAGTTCTCACAAGATCCCAACCCACTCAGGCAAGAACATCTGTAGCTGTGAGTCGAGGAAATATTACAAATGCTACACAACTAGTGGCAGAGCCGAGTGGATCTGCTCGTATTCAACTCGCTTTGCAAACTCTTGCTCAGTTCAATTTCAAGGTTGTCACATTTTAATTTGTGCATGAGCATGAGTGTGGCTTGTCCTATATTTTCTGTTTTTGACGGGTGTAAATTCTTAGGGCCATGATCTTCTTGAGTTTGCTCGTGAGTCTGTTGTGACATATCTCCAAGATGATGATGGAGGTACAAGAAAAGATGCTGCATTGTGTTGTTGCAAACTAGTTGCCAATTCCTTCGTTAGCGCTTCCACACAGTTTAGTTCTAGTAGAACTAGTCGTGCAGGCGGCAGGCGTCGTCGTCTTGTTGAAGAGGTGTGTTTTCGATTTGGCTGTGTAGGTTTAAAGTTAAGTGTGTATTAGATATAGGACTACATTCACTATTAGGGAGTTTCTAGAACTTAAAAGAATGGTAGAAAGGACTTGTCCTGATGCAAGTTGCTGTCTATTGTTTCCATAAACCCCCACCAAACATGCTTTGCAAACTCTTGCTCAGTTCAATTTCAAAGTTGTTACATTTTTATTTGTGAATGAACTTGGGTGTGGCCTGTCCAAATTTTCTGACATAAACACTTACACTAGGGTGCCATTTTTACACAAGTTGGCTTTTGGAAGTTACCTTAATATTTTAATTAAGATTTGTGTTCTCCTGGTCACTCTCTTGTGCTGTGGTTGTTGTTGTGCAGATTATGGAAAAGCTTCTTACTGCAGCTGTGGCAGACGCTGATGTCATTGTTAGGAACTCTATTTTTGTATCTTTACATGGAAATAGAGGATTTGACGACTTTTTAGCACAAGCTGATAGCTTGACTGCTATATTTGCTGCTTTAAATGATGAGGTGATGATCATGCTTGATTAGATGAATTAGTTTACTTTCTTATGCCTCCGTATCAATGTTCATTTCTGTTTACATGTTATATAAGAGTTCTTTCGCTAAATTTATACTAAGTAGATATGTAAATAGGGAATCTTGGATATGTTTAGGAGTATTTTTTAATTGTTTCTCTAATTTACCATGTAGATGATATCCCCTTTTCTCTCACCCTGACCCACCTCCTTCTGTAGGTTGGGGAAGAGGCTTGGTTGTGAAAAAGCCTTAAAGCTTGATTGAAGTGTTGTAATCCTAGAAAAGCTTTATTTGTAATAGTTTATAGTTGGCTATATCTATCTGATCCTGAACTCATACTGTATGATCTAGTTCTTACATCTGCTTGTTCCACTTTTCATGGCATTGTCAAATCATTCTATTCAATTGTTATTTGCATCTCACTTTTAAATATTTACTTTTTTAGGACTTCAATGTCCGTGAACTGGCAATTTCACTTGCTGGAAGATTGTCTGAGAAGAATCCTGCATATGTTCTCCCTGCACTCCGTCGCCATCTTATTCAGTTGTTGACATATCTTGAACAAAGGTACCATTACAATTTTACTATTACCAACCAATTTCATTTGCTTGTAAATTGTCCATTCTGCTTAGGATTGCTTGTGAGTGAGGATTCTATGTGAAACTTAGTTAATGGCCTACTATATCTTGAAGTATTTTGGTTTAGCATTTTAACTCTTGTATAATTTTGGTAAGCAGCGCAGATATCAAATGTAGAGAAGAAAGTGCTAAGTTGTTGGGCTGCTTAATTCGTAACTGTGAGCGGTTGATACTCCCATATATTGCAGCTATACACAAGGTTCAGTTTTATTTTCTTAAAATTTTCAACCTACTTCATTTCTTCTTCTGTCGGTTCTGGCCTTAGCGTGTTTCATATTTTGCAGGCTCTTGTAGCTAAACTGTGTGAGGGAACTGGTGTCAATACTAATAATGGAATTATCAGTGGAGTTCTGGTGACTGTTGGGGATCTTGCAAGAGTGGTGAGTTTTTCTTAGTACTGAAAGTAAGGGTTTCATTTAATTAGCTCATATTGTTCGAGCTTTAGAAACATGTGAACTATACAGTTTCTTTGGAGTTCAGTTAATTTATAATGGGATCTGACCCATAGTCAATTCTTTGCTTTGACCTATAGCTGACTCTGGAACTATGCCCTCAGCCCTTTGCCCATAGCTGACCCCCATAATGGGCCAGGGGTTAGTTGTTGTACAATGCAAATTTCGGGAATTTTCAACATTTCACATATTTTAAAACAACTTTGAAATATGTATTTGTATCACAATTGTGTTTATGACAGCACTATGACTTAACCGAGTTCTTTTTTGCCAACCTGTCCAACACATTAACCATTGCCTCCACACTCAGCCTGCGTGCATATTCCCGCCAATTGGGCTTACACCTTTTACGGGAAGGTTTTGTTGCGAAATTACAAATATATTGAGATAACTTAACCACCTTCATGTTTCCGTAGTTAAGTTCTGGATACTACCAGTTTAGCGAGTATATTGAATACGTGCCAGTACTTTGTTGTCTGAATGTAGTATTATTGGTGTTATCTGGGTCTGGATGTAGCCTACTGGAATGCAATTTGTTGCTGTACTTGAACTCTTTATATGTTCTCAATCCAGGGAGGCTTTGCGATGAGACTATATATTCCAGAACTCATGCCTCTAATTGTTGAAGCTTTATTGGATGGAGCCGCAGCTACAAAACGTGAAGTAGCTGTTGCTACTCTTGGTCAGGTGGTACAGAGCACAGGGTATGCGTCCTCCCTATTTATTTTTTAAAATATGCAGTACTTTAGTTTTCTCTGGCTTTACTTAAATTCAACAAGGAGTACTTGGTAAAACTTGAATTTGATCACATCCTACTTAGTCCTCTCAATTAGTGGTTTTTAAGAGTTAACTTTTTAAAGAAAAAACCTATCGGGTTGTGTTTCTGCCAGCGTGCCAGTTAATGTTTTGCATCTCAAATTGATACTTATTGGGAATATATATCTTTGAAATTTTATTGGGCTGCAAACATTCTGGTTTTGACTCTTAGCGCTTATCTTGTAGCTATGTTGTAGCCCCATACAACGATTACCCACAGTTACTTGGATTGCTTCTGAAGCTGCTTAATGGTGAGCTTGCATGGTCAACCAGAAGAGAAGTTTTAAAGGTACCTACAGGTCATGTTACTGCATCTTCAAACTAGTGTTTTTTATGACCTTTTCTGGTTATATACCAGGTTCTCGGAATAATGGGGGCTTTAGATCCTCATGCTCATAAGCGCAACCAGTTAAGCTTACCTGGCTCTCATGGTGAAGTTGGCCGTGCAGCCAATGATCCCGGTCAGCACATTCGTTCAATGGATGAATTGCCAATGGATCTTTGGCCATCTTTTGCAACATCTGAAGATTATTATTCGACAGTAAGTTTCAAAATAGAGATGCAAATTTCCCTTTTTATATTTCTTAACAATGGCCTACTTTTCTCAGGTTGCAATCAATTCCCTTATGCGTATTCTTAGGGATCCTTCTTTGTCCAGCTATCACCAAAAAGTTGTCGGCTCACTAATGTTTATATTCAAGGTCTGACCACACATTTAGTTATCATGCTCTTCTCTACTGTCAACTTTATACTTTGTATTGATTAAAGCTAACAGTACATCTTTCTCTGTGGAAAATAGTCAATGGGTCTTGGCTGTGTCCCTTACTTACCAAAGGTTAGTTCCTTAACTCTGCGCTTACCATTTTACCTAAAATACAAATGAGATTTGGCTTAAGATAGGATAATCTGCCTTCTTTTCGCTAGTCATGAAGTTGAGTAATATGTCTATGACACAAGTTTTATTGACATGAAATGGTTGGGAGTTGAACTGTGGGTCAACAGTTTCAATAAAATGGTCTAAAAGTCATGCACATTTTCAATTCAGATTATTGAATGTGATTTGAATTCATTTTAGATCCCATTCTTATTCATTAATAAAAATAACAGTTTTCTCTAAATCTTAATAAAGCTGCTTTGGTGGATTAAAAGTTGACTCTCTCTTGTTTTGTTGATAGGTTTTACCAGATCTTTTTCATATTGTCCGAACGTGTGAAGATTGTTTGAAGGAGTTCATAACCTGGAAATTGGGAACGCTGGTCTCAATAGTTCGCCAGGTAACTTTCATCTGATGTAATCACTTCTAAGTTCCTTACCAGCTGTGGGATGTTCTACTAATTGCTTGTGTGCAGCATGTACGCAAATATCTGCCAGAGTTGCTTTCTCTAATATCAGAGCTGTGGTCATCATTCAGTCTTCCTTCTGCTAATCGACCAGTACATGGAATTCCAGTAAGCTTGAATTTGTTTTCTGTACTGTCATGTACTTATGACCCCGATGAATTTTGCTCCTGTATTGGTTCAAATTAGTGTCAGTATTATTATGATAATTTTCTTAAATTCTTTCTTGTGGCACTTGGTTTGTAGGTTCTGCATTTAGTTGAGCAACTTTGCTTGGCGCTAAATGATGAATTCAGAACTTATCTTCCTGATATTCTTCCTTGCTGTATTCAAGTCCTTAGTGATGCTGAGCGGTGTAATGACTACACATATGTCCTAGATATTCTGCACACAATTGAAGTTTTTGGTGGTAAGTGATTTGATAGACTTAAGTATTCTTTCTTACTGTATATTTCTAGTTTATCATGTGAAGCTATGTGAACTTGTGCTACAGGTACATTGGATGAGCATATGCACCTTCTGTTACCTGCACTCATTAGATTGTTTAAAGTTGACACATCAGTTGATGTGAGACGGTCTGCTATCAAGACTCTTGCGAGATTAATCCCTTGTGTGCAGGTAACTTCTGACTTAAGGGTTTTGGTATCATGCTAATTGAAAATTTATATTGATTTCCTTTACTGGCATGTGTGATTGTTTTCTGACCAGGTTACTGGGCATATCTCAACTCTTGTTCATCACTTGAAGCTTGTTTTGGATGGGTATGTTTCCTTGCTTACTTGAGTTAATAGCATGAATCGCAGAAACTTGTCCTTTGTCTAATGAGAAATGACTATAAACAGTAGGAAGTGCAGTTGTATGGTTGTGACTTATAGTTAAGATTACGCGGTTTGCTGAAATTCCCAACTCAGGCTGATTTTAAAATACTACATGTTCTTGCAAGTTATTCAGTTGTTTCTGGGTGCAGAGATATTCTTGCATCTGAATGGCCTGTGGATTTGAAAGTTTTCAAATAATTTTCTCATAGGCTCTACTAGTCATTCCTTTTTAATGTGCTAACATATTTTCACCTACTGTAGAAATAATGATGATCTAAGAAAGGATGCAGTTGATGCACTTTGTTGCTTAGCTCATGCTGTCGGGGAAGACTTCACCATCTTTATACCCTCCATTCACAAGCTTATGCTAAAACATCGATTAAGGGTATACACACGAACATCATCTCACGAAGACCCCTTGCTTCAGATTTACTGATTATTAATTTCTGATTTGCTTGTGACTGTAGCATAGAGAATTTGAGGAAATCAAAGGCCGGCTAGAAAGACGTGAACCTTTGATCATAGGAGGTGCAGCTGGCCAAAGGCTGACTCGACGTCTTCCAGTAGATGTTATCAGTGATCCCTTGAGTGACATGGAAAATGACTATGAAGATGGAGCTGATGCACATCGCCAGCTAAGAAGCCATCAGGTGATTCTTTTGATATAAATTTATGTATTTAAAGTATGTGGTAAGTAGATGGTAATCATATAAATGGGGATTCAGAAAATTTTCCATTGCGAACTTTGATTGGGCTATATATTTCCGGGTTCAAAAAATACCCAAGAACTTGTTAGTTGTCTGAAAAGCTTTCTCCAGTGTCTTCTTATGTCAAGACCAACACTTCTGATGTGTCCTTGGGATGATGCTTATGATCCCTCCATGTCCATATTCAGGTGAATGACGGACGATTACGAATTGCTGGTGAGGCCTCTCAGCGTAGTACTAAGGAAGATTGGGCGGAATGGATGAGGCATTTTAGCATTGAGCTTCTTAAGGAGTCTCCTTTTCCAGCACTGAGAACTTGTGCCAGACTGGCTCAGCTTCAGGTAATATTTATTACCCAGATATTCAGATTTTCTCCAAATGGTTGAACCCATTCACAAGAATTGGAATCAAAGAACGAATTCTATTTTTATTTTTGCAGCCTTTTGTTGGGAGGGAGCTTTTTGCAGCTGGTTTTGTTAGTTGCTGGTCACAACTCAACGAGACTAGTCAAAGGCAACTGGTCCGAAGTCTGGAAATGGCTTTTTCCTCTCCAAATATTCCTCCAGAGATTCTTGCAACACTTCTGAATTTGGTACTTCCTCTTTGAATTACCTGTTAGCTGTTTGATATACATTAATGCAAACTCGAGCAATTTTTGTAGATGAGAATCAATATAAAGAAATCCCTCACATTAAAACCATATTAACACAACCTGCTAAACAAATACTTACTTTTTTCTGAAGTTGACACAATTTTGCTCCATGACATGCATTTGTTTTCTTTTCAGTATGGTAGATAGACAAGACTAACTTGTACTGCTATTGTACCCTCTCTGTTCTCTTAATAGGATACACTATTTAATCAGCTCTCTTTATTTAAGCTTCACACTCCTTTTTATGGCTAAAAAGAGATCATATTCACCCGCTCATGAATTTCTCCATCTCTCCACGCCCACTTATAAGAAAGCAGAGAAAGTATGCACAGAATTTGAACCAAACCTGGGTTTGAAAAATAACAAGGCCTTCTGTTTTCTGCATGTTGTTGCACTTAAGATCATATGTTACAAAAGTGGTTTAGCTGATACCACTAATGCATGATTATGGCAGGCAGAGTTTATGGAACATGACGAGAGACCCCTACCTATTGACATCCGTCTCCTGGGTGCTCTTGCTGAAAAAGTATACTTCTTTTGCTTAAATTCTCTCCAGTTTTATTTTCTAATGCTGTATGATGGTTTTCACTCCCAAATCTATACTGTAGTGTCGAGCATTTGCTAAGGCTTTGCATTACAAAGAGATGGAGTTTGAAGGAGCACACTTCAATAAAACGGATGCCAGCCCCATTGCTGTGGTTGAAGCACTCATTCATATAAACAATCAGCTACATCAGCATGAGGTGATAGCTCTTTAACTTCATCATTTGATGTTACCTGTTCAAATAGAACATAAGTCAAGTTATTGATGTACTATTTGATATTTAGGCTGCTGTTGGAATATTGACTTATGCACAACAAAATCTGGGCGTTCAACTTAAAGAGTCATGGTACTTTTTTCATCTCTTCTCAGAGTACACTTTTAATTCATTTTGGTACTTACGTCATGCTCCCGTGTTTTTAAAAATATTTAGGTATGAGAAATTGCAACGGTGGGATGATGCCTTAAAAGCATACACTGCCAAAGCATCACAAACATCTAATCCGCACCTTGTTTTTGATGCTACCATAGGTTTGTTTAATGATACTAACGTTGTTTTCCCTTCTTGCTTTTATGCATATTGAATGTTTGAAATGAAATTAGCTCTTGCCTTCCTACAGTTCAGGTCCACTGGCATCTTTCAATCTTAATATCAAATGAGAATATCATGATACTTTCAAGCTTAGCTTAGTGTCTTTTTTCTGCTACATTGGCTGTTTACAACTCATTCTTTCTTCATTTCAGTAACCTTTATAACCGAGCATTCATATTTTTCAAAAAGATCACATTGAACATTTTCAGCTTCTGCAAGATTGGTAGTTTGTTGTTTTGATGGTTATGAATTTAATTATGATAAGTTTGCTTCTTGTGGTGAAATATTGAATCCATACTTTATTTTGAGTTCACACTGATGACTTGTGATTGTTGCCTGTAATTAACGTTGTTATGACTTATCATTAGCTTTCTTTTGCTTACCTGGAGCCCATTTTCTATACTAAGGCGATTATTTGTCTAATCTAATGAAAATTATTCTTCCTGTTATTTAAGGACGAATGCGTTGCCTTGCTGCATTAGCTCGCTGGGAAGAGCTTAATAATCTCTGCAAGGAATATTGGACACCAGCTGAGCCTGCTGCCCGGATGGAGATGGCACCAATGGTTAATTTTATTTAATTTCAGCTTTGATATAATGGGTTCTGTGAAAATAAAAATCATTATATTTGAATGTTGGTTTGTGGTACAGGCAGCAAATGCTGCATGGAACATGGGTGAGTGGGATCAGATGGCAGAATATGTAAACCGCCTAGATGATGGAGATGATAGCAAACTTCGTATTTTGGGAAATACTGCTGCTACTGGCGACGGTAGCAGCAATGGAACATTCTTCAGAGCTGTTTTATTAGTCCGCCGTGGAAAAGTATTGTTGTTATTTCTCCACTCATTTTCTTGCCTTGCGGTTAATTAGTTAGTATCTCAGTGTTTGATTGACATCCTGCAGTACGATGAAGCACGAGAGTATGTTGAAAGAGCTAGAAAATGTTTGGCTACGGAGCTTGCTGCTTTGGTAAGTCAATAAGTCTCTGAGTCTTTTTCCTCCCTTTATGTTGTAGTCACTAAAAGGATTGTTGGATGATTGAGTTTGACACAAATTTTTTGTGGACGAATGCATTAAAGCCTTCCCGCGTTTAACTTTACTCTCTAATGTGTAGGGATTTTACCCAAGTGTTCTTATTCAGCCAGCCAATAGTTTATTTGTTAAACTACTCAGTTTCCTGTTTTTGTTGATTGCTCTTTATGCTTAAATATTATAACATATTTTCCCTTGGATTTAACTTCTTCTCTGTGCAGGTTCTTGAGAGCTATGACCGTGCTTATAGCAATTTGGTCCGTGTTCAGCAGCTTTCGGAGTTGGAAGAAGTATGATTTTAAAGTTGATTGCCCTTAGTCTTAACTGATTTAAAATTTGTCTCCATCTATACCGTTTGTGCTGACCTTGGTGTCACATCTACTATTTGTTGCATCAAAATAGGTGATCGAATACTGTACTCTTCCTGTGGGAAATTCTGTTGCTGAGGGGCGAAAGGCCCTCATTCGCAATATGTGGAATGAGAGAATAAAAGGCACAAAGCGTAATGTTGAGGTATATTAGTCTTAAACTTGAGCTTCTGGAAAATGTTCTCATACTTTCAGAGAACTATTAGGCCATTTTCTTCTCCACTTTTCCCACACTATCATTGGTAGAGATTATTGGGGAGGGGGTGGTTGGTGAGGGTGAGGGTTATTGATGGTGGAACCCAGGAGAAAAGGTTTGGTTGGTCAAATTATTAGAATTATGCTGATTTGTGTACTCTCTTGAGTAAATTTTGGCAAAATTATCAATGACTTGTTTGAAAGGATAAATTTTACAGCATCAAATTCATTTTTAGTGACCTAAGCATTGACTTACAGTATTGTGATTCTATGTCTTTATTTTATTTTCTTTGCTCTTTTTTATTTTTCCATCTTATTTTGAATGGCTGAGTGTGGTGCCTTTCAGGTTTGGCAAGCCCTGCTCGATGTCAGGGCTCTTGTGCTACCTCCAACTGAGGATTGTGAGACATGGGTAAAGTTTGCTTCTCTCTGTCGTAAGAGTGGCAGAATAAGTCAGGCGAAATCTACTTTAACAAAGCTTTTGCAGGTTGGTAATGCCTGTTTTTTTAAATGTCATTTTTTCCCCTCTTAAATATATTGTTCTGAGAAAATTTGTCCTGGTTTGTGTAGTTTGATCCAGAAACAACCCCTGATATTGTACGTGTGCATGGACCTCCTGAAGTGGTTTTAGCTTACTTAAAATACCAATGGTCACTTGGGGAGGATCATAAACGCCGGGAAGCTTTTGCTAGACTGCAGGTGAGAGAAGTTTAATTATTGAACTTTTGTTGATTACCTATAAAATAAGTTAACATTTTTTCATTAATTGTGGTGCCAATGTAGGATTTGGGAGCAGAGCTTACACAGATGCCCACTATTGAGCCTGTCATTCAAACCAGCTCAATTAGTAACTCCAATGTACCACTCCTTGCACGTGTATATTTAACACTCGGAAGCTGGAAGTGGCTACTTTCTCCTGGTTTGGATGATGATTCTACTATACAAGGTGCTAGCTTGCTCTTTTTCTTCCTCTGGATATCTCACTATTCTTGTAGTTGCCCAAAATATGTTTTTTTATTAGAAATTCTCATTTCTTGGACCATTAACTGTGAAGTAGCTTTATATGTTTATCCCCTAAAAAGTACCTGGTCTTGACCTGACCAGGTTACCCTGTTTAATTGAATAATATGCATGTTTCAACTAAATGAGGACTATTTTTAAACTAAGTGTGGCCCTTCTTATGTATCTGCATATCTATGTTTGTACAGTATTCTTTCCACCAATATATTTGCCACTGATGGCTAAAATGAGGCCGTAAAGGAAAGGAAAAAATGCAAATGGTTTTACTATTGGAGCTGTGAATAGAAGAAGTATTTACCAAAAAAATGGCATAGCTTTGAGTGTTGTTTTCTGTACCTGTTACTACTTTAAGGACATGAATGGGGAGAGCGTCTGAGATTTTGTGTATTTACTTTATTTATACACTGATAAAGTGAAAACTCTGATGTCTCAGAAATTCTGGGTGCATTTCGAAATGCTACTAATTATGCTACAAACTGGGCAAAAGCATGGCATACATGGGCACTCTACAATACAGCAGTGATGTCCCATGTTTCTCCTGGCTTAGCTTCTCAATATGTTGTTGCTGCTGTGAATGGATATTTTCATTCCATAGCTTGTGGAGCACATGCTAAAGGAGTGGATGATAGTCTACAGGTAATATTCACTGTTAGAACTTCATAGCATAAGCATTCATGTGATAGTATAGATTTGACAATATGAACACCTCTTGCTGATTTGATGTGTCCGAATAAATACATCTAAGAATTTATTCCAGACGCTAAGCTGGATGCTAACCTTTTGGGGTTAGTTGTTATAGTGTCTGTGTTTGACAAGGATATACCTAGATACTGAACAACTAGTGTATGTTTTATGTTGTGCTTCCTGTTTCTACTTAATAGATGCTCTGAGTTTGCTTCTTGTGTAAAATCTGTCCATATTGTGTTGAATTTTATTATGAACTCTATGTAAGCTGAAGCTCTCTGCTATTACTGTCAAATTTTCAAATGTAAAATATTGCTTCTGAATTAAGTAATGCTTGTCTATATATCTCACTTTCTCGATTGATTCCAGGATATTCTTCGACTCCTCACATTGTGGTTTAACCATGGAGCAACTTCAGATGTTCAAATGGCTTTGCAGATTGGATTTTCACATGTTAATATCAACACATGGTTGGTTGTGTTGCCCCAGATAATTGCCAGGATACATTCTAATAACCATGCTGTCCGGGAACTGATACAATCCCTGTTAGTACGTATTGGGCAGACCCATCCACAGGTTTGTAGATACACAAACACCATCTTACTTTCTGTTACTCCCGGGTTTACAAGATTGGAAATCATACCCGCTCATGTTGATTGGTTGCTGTGCTCTTAATCTCAAAATATGGAAGTGCATTGTGATCATCTATATCTTGCTTATATTTTATAATATTCTCAGGAAAATTCTTTATATAATTTGCAGGCTCTGATGTATCCTCTTCTTGTTGCGTGCAAATCAATTAGCATTTTACGTAGAGCTGCTGCTGAAGAAGTTGTAGAGAGAGTTCGGCAGCATAGTGGTGCATTGGTGGACCAGGTTAAAATTATGACAACCTTATTGTCTCTTGAGCTGCTTGTGGTATGCTCTGACTCTTGTGATTCTTTTTTGAAGGCACAACTCGTCTCAAAAGAGTTGATTAGGGTAGCAATACTTTGGCAAGAAATGTGGCATGAAGGACTCGAAGAGGCTAGCCGTTTGTACTTTGGTGAGCATAATATTGAGGGGATGCTAAAGGTGTTGGAACCATTGCATGACATGCTTGAGGAAGGGGCGGCAAGAAATGATGCCACTGCCAAAGAAAAAGCTTTTATTCAGGTAACGTATTGCACAGGACCTATGGACCATTGTTCCCTTGTTAATACTTTATTTAGGAAGACACGGTCTTGCTCTTTTCCCTGTATTTGTATTAAAATGGATGTTCCATTGGTTGCAGGCCTACCATCATGAACTACAGGAGGCTTATGAATGTTGCATGAAGTATAAGAGAACAGGAAAAGATGCTGAACTTACTCAGGTATCGGCTGATTTAAGATTCCACTTAAATATTATACTTATGTGTGTAAAATAAACAACTTGCATTGCCATGGATGGCCATATATTTAAGTTCAACTTTTACCCACTTGCTTACTTGTCAGGCTTGGGATCTATATTATCACGTATTTCGGAGGATAGACAAACAACTTGGATCTCTCACAACCTTGGATTTGCAGGCAAGTATTGACACATGTTTTATGCAATTCTTTTAATATTGCGCCTTTCTAGTACTGAATCGCTATTACATTCGGAAACCCAGTCTGTTTCTCCTGAACTATTGGAGTGCCGAAATCTAGAGCTAGCTGTTCCTGGAACCTATCGAGCAGGTAAAATTCAGTCAGCACTTAGATATGCTTTTTGTTTCTTTTTCCCTTCAATGCTATGTCCTCACCATTCTCCTACCTCAGATTTCCCAGTGGTCACCATAGGATCATTCGTTGACCAGCTTGTTGTGATTACATCTAAACAACGACCTCGGAAGTTGACTATACATGGCAGTGATGGTGAAGTTTATGCTTTCCTACTGAAAGGACATGAAGATCTACGGCAAGATGAACGCGTCATGCAGGTTGTAGATTGCTTGAAATATTTGTGCTTTCTTTCACTGATTTCTTGGATTCTTATGAATCCAAATAATGCCATGACCGTGAGACTTACTGTTCTTTCGGTTACTTATATATCCTAAACTTTTCATGTTGTCAGCTATTTGGTTTGGTGAATACACTCCTGAATAATTCTAGAATGACTGCTGAGAAAGATCTTTCTATTCAACGATATTCAGTCATTCCTTTATCTCCAAATAGTGGGTTGATCGGTTGGGTTCCAAACTGTGACACTCTACACCATCTTATTCGAGAGTATAGAGATGCTCGCAAGGTTTGTCTTTGTTACATGTATCTCCAAAGTTCTTTTCTTTCTCTTTCTACCGCTGTTTTATCTTCATGTTCCCGTCTCTAAATTTAACTTTGTAGATCACGCTAAATCAAGAGCACAAACTAATGCTTAGTTTTGCCCCGGACTATGAGCATCTTCCTCTTATTGCTAAAGTGGAAGTGTTTGACTATGCTTTAGAGAATACTGAAGGAAATGACCTATCAAGAGTAAGTACTAATGAAAAACACCTCTCTCTCATTGCATGAAGGCATGGGAAAATCTATCAAGTCACATGGAAAATGCATCTGGTAATTAAATGTCTTCTTAAGAACCTACTCTGTTTGTACAGATACTGTGGTTGAAAAGCCGCACATCCGAGATTTGGCTAGATAGGAGGACGAATTATACAAGAAGTTTAGCTGTGATGAGCATGGTACATGTTCTAATTCTAAGTAACTCCTGTTCGTGCTGATATTGCATTTGGACATTTTCTATTCTGTGAAGACAAATGAATAATGTTTATTGCTTTCTTTCAGGTTGGTTATCTTCTTGGCCTAGGTGACCGACATCCCAGTAATCTTATGCTACATCGGTACAGGTGCGTTGATGCTTATGACTGACTCATTGATGGTTTTGGTCTACATTTGTACTTTTTTTGTGATGCATGTTGTATGTCAGTGGGAAGATTTTACACATTGATTTTGGAGATTGCTTTGAAGCTTCAATGAATAGAGAGAAATTCCCTGAAAAGGTTTGATATTGGCCATTCTCGTTCCTTTGAGTTAAAAGTTGAATTGGCTTCTCTTACGAAAAGCTCTGATATAGGTTCCTTTCCGCCTAACAAGAATGCTTGTTAAAGCAATGGAAGTTAGCGGTATTGAGGGCAACTTTCGGTCAACTTGTGAAAATGTCATGCAAGTACTGCGAACCAATAAAGACAGCGTTATGGCAATGATGGAGGTAACTGAATCTTCTTTTACCAGGGGTATTCGTAATGTCAATGATGGAAGACAACTTATATATTAGGTGTCTGTTGTCTAATAATTCTCTGCTTTTCCAGGCCTTTGTTCACGATCCACTAATAAATTGGCGTCTATTCAACTTCAATGAGGTCCCACAAATGTCAGCTCTGACAATTCCTCAACCGCCTCAACAACTCCCTGGTGGTGTAAATAGTGAGGAAGTTACTCTGAATAGGGAGCTCCTACAACCCCAACGAGGTGTTCGTGAGAGAGAAACTCTTCAGGTGCTTTTCATTTACCATTCATATATGTTTATGGATTATTATTGTAATTGTTCTCAGTAATTGAATTGGTTTCCCATAGGCCGTTAGTCAACTGGGAGATGCAAACGAGGTTTTGAACGAGCGGGCCGTTGTGGTTATGGCCCGAATGAATCATAAGCTCACTGGGCGTGATTTTGCCCCCGGTTCTTCTCCAGTGCCAAATGGTTCGGCCCAAACAGATCCCGACTGCAGTCCCCCGTTTTCCGGCGGAGCCTGCGAATCTGAATATGGCTCGTCAGTTAAGCTGCAGGTTCAAAAGCTAATTTTACAGGCGACGTCTCGTGAAAATTTGTGCCAGAATTATGTTGGGTATGGCCTCAAATCCTCGCTCACGTTTAATATGCCAAGTGTGAATTTCATTCCATGTTGTCTGACTGGAGTCTGCTTTTGAACTTCTTACAGGTGGTGTCCTTTCTGGTAGATTAAGGGATGAAGGGTAATGGCTGGTTTTATGTACATAGATGTAAATAGATGGCAACTATCCTAAACAAGAAGACAAAATATCAACTCTGCTGTATTTTCTTTCATGTACTGCAGTAAATATTGTATAAGGTGGTCATAGCTGGAGGTCGGGATGTTGTAGTTTTATTGTATGTACAAGTATTGCTGTACATTGAAGTTGTGTGTGGAGATTAAATTAAGCTCAAGTATGGAAACTGCAAAACTGAATGTCTTTCTGTTTGGGCCTCTGTTGAGAATATTTTAAACACTTGTTTCCATTAGACCCCCAGGGTGGAGCTGTGGCGATCTTAGAACGTCAGCCTTCTGATATAATTGACATAAGAATAGATGCTATAGATCAAGACCTTTCATCTATGCCAGTGGAGCAATCTGAGCACATTAACACATTTCGGCTGGTAAAAATATACAATCTAAAATAGTGGATGGGAAATGGGCAAATATTCACATTTCAAATATACAATTAGGTACCGCTAGCAAAAATGTTAAGGCAAAAGAAAATGTAGTTATGCCTCGCATTCTTCTGGACATGAGTAATTTCTCCCCAACAACATGAACAAATTAGCAGCCCTATTAGAGTTATTCGGAGAAGCACAACCAATAAACTTCAACTTCTATGCAAGTACCTTTTTGTATTTCTTTTCCTCAAGGGCTAGAAGAAAGTTAATGAATATCTGCTCGTATCCGGGCATTTTTCCATATCCTGAAGTGTACATAAATAGTCTCTTTTATAGATGAGCACAGCAAAAAGTGAAAAAACTGTAAAAAGTAATTATGAATCTAAAGATATACTTACCAGGGAAGTAGTTGATGTCGATTACATAGTAAAGGTTTTCTGACCCGTATTCTCGAATTATATCTATATTGAATAACTGAAGACCCTGTAAATCACAGTATCAGATATATTGTTAGTTTTCCAAAGACAAATCTGCAGAAAATAGAGAACCAACATTTGCACTTACAAGTCGTGTGCGGAGCTCTCTTGCAAGCATCTCCAACAACGGAGTAGGAGGTAGTTCTGGAGAACAAAGTAATGCAAAATTAGTAGAGGAAAAGGACAAAACAGACAGCAGCTGCTTTATTTCATAGGTCTCAGAATGAGCAGGATGAGCAGGTTATAGGTAAATCGAATTTATGGTTCAAGGGGTGAGAATCTATCAAGATTTATCTTCAATAAACATGAAGCTTAACCACAAAAATTCAATTAAACTGACATGCGTATATTCCATTATGTAATGCACCCGTCCTCTAATTAAAGTCTAAAGCTCACCGGCAACAGATGGGTCTAAATCAGCACCATCCGTGGAAGCAGAAGCCCCTGAAACCCTTGGAAAAGGAAATACACCGGCGATCTTTGTGAGTTCGCGTTTACAAACATCAGGTAGAGAAAACCGCCTGACCACTGTTATGGAATCTCCAACAATATACACTTTAAAGAGAACACCACCTAAAATTTTAATTCAGGATGTTTTGAATGAGACGTTAGACGTAGTACAATAGTACAATAGCACAATAGTTAAAGTTTACACACTTGGGAAGATAAATACCATGGTTGACAAATTCTTGCAGTACCAGTGGAGGCTCAAGTTTAGCAAGAGAAAATTTGTCATATGCAAGATACATTTCATGTGATTTTGCACTTCCATCAACTACCAATGGTTTAGCAACTGTAATAAGAAAAGTAAGAAGTGTTTCCATCAGGTTAGAAATACTCTCACGCAAACACAACTTACACAAGGGAAGACATAAAACAAAACAGTCTTTTACCCAGTGGAAGTCTAAGACCAGCTTTTGTAACTTCATCTGGAATGGACAGTGGATCTTTTGTGAAAACCAACTGTCTTGGAACAGAGATTGTACCTTTCAGGATTTAGAGCCATGCAGCCAAAAGACCAGTAACATAGTCAAACTTTAGAAAACGGGGAATGTCCAAATTGCTTCAGAATTCACAGCCATGTGGAAAGTTCAAATCAGGAAGTGAAGGGAAGTACCATAACAATCAGGTAAGTTAAGATCAGCAACATCCTCAAGCATCGACTGGCGATTGCTAACATGTTTTATAGCATCAGGGGGATCAAGGACAGTGACATATGGATTCTTTTGCTTGTAATCCTTTAGGATGAAAACAAACCAGATAAAAATAATCAGGTGGCAGCAGAGGTTTGTTTCTGGATGGTGTAAACTGTAAAGAGCCTTCAGAATAATGGCAGAGGTTTGCCAATAAGAATGGCATCATCTGAAAAGGTTTCACCTGCTATATCTTAAACATCACAAAGCTACTACCTCACTTATCTATCTGAAAGCGAGTCAAATCAAAGTAGCAACAGAACGTGAAACACAAGCCCAGGACTAAAATCTCCCATTACAATTAGTAACCATGGAAAAACATTTCAAGCAAAGGAAATGCATAAAACAAACTTTGTAACCCAAAAGCAAAAAAGTCAATTCTAATTTTAGAAGCTCTGGTCAAGTATTCAGTCACTACTTTTAAGGAGAACAAACAATCCAGAAACTAGCATAACAAAAGGACCTAAACTAACAATGTTGTTACACAAAACATCCTACCGCTCCACTTTGGGCACATCTAGAAAGACTGCAAAAGTAACTAACACAAGAGTTCACAAATGTGTAGGTTGAACATACCCATTAACGCAAGCAGAAGCTACAGCAAAGTGTAATTAGTCGCAATTTATATGTAGTTAGAGTTACGGACCTCAATTATCTGGCACCAATCCTTCCCCGTAAACTACAGATAAAAAAACAAAAGCACATGAGGCACATCAGCCAAACAAATGAACAATCCTGCCTAAAATTATACTTTCAATATTTTCAATTATTTAAGCCGCGCAATAATCAACGTGCTACTACACCAAATAGAAAAGTATATAAATTCCAAGTAAAAACTATATAATCCTTCAAAATCTGGATACAAGTTCGGCACAATTACTAAATGCATGTAATAATTAGAACATTTCATGTTATAAATCAGAAAAAGAGGAGCAAATTAAAGCAATCACTAAATTATAAAAAAAAACCAAAAAAATACTAATAGGAGAGAAGAGGTGCACCTAAAGCTTCAAACTAGCCATGAAAGTTGGCAGCAAGTAACTTTGCACTGACCTTGTGCAGAATAATGTCAAAAGGACCTTGATCCGACAAAGGCTGCTTCACATCAATAGCAGAAAATAATATTCCTTCATTTCTGCAACAAAAGAAGTACAATCTTGGAGTTCCTGCATCACTCATGGTATCTGCTTCGAGAAAACTTGGCAAAAACTGAATATAAAAATGCCTAAGCTAACACAAGCATATCCGCCGTTCTACAGTGCAATCAACAAGACACTAAATACTTTTACTAAACATGTATCAGGAGTCAAGAGAGGTTGACAGGGAAGACGGAGAATAAAAGTACAGGGCACTCGAATAACTATTATTTGACAAAAGTGACAGGCAGTTCAAGTCAAGACGCGAGAATACTGGATCAAAATCTTCAAAAATCTTAAACATGAAGCCTGCGAGTGTGCAAGGGAAGGATGAGATCTACGTACTGAGTGCAGAGGAAAATTAAATTGGAGGACAAGGGTGGAAATATTAATACTACTAATAAGACAGTGGGGACAGGCTTTGGATTAATAGCCTTTAGCTGGCTAAGCATTAAACATAGCATATTGACTAAGGCAGTAATAGTAACACTATAAGAGGATCACATTCAGTCATTACAGCATATTTTGAGGAATATTCCCCCAAAAACAAACGATTACAGATAATATTCCTGATACCTTTGTTCCTCTAATTTTCACGTCCAACCATCACCAACTCTACCGTTTAATCACATAGTTATCCTTCTAGTTCATATTATGATTTCGTGGTGAGATAATCACGGTATATAAAACAAACGTAAATAAGTGAATCTCATATCCTAAAATTTCTTCAATAAAATAGGTTACAGAACAATATTCATACCATAAAAACACAGAAATTTTTTCAAAACCTAAGCACGAGAGTAATTCAATATGCGCGGAAATTGTAGAGATGCATTCTTACTGGAAATTGCAAATAAATAAGAAATGCGAGAAATATAATAATACCGAGCTAATTCCAGAAGCTTCGGCTGCAAGAAGCTCTGCCTCTTCTTAGACGTCAGCGCGTAGCCGACGACGAGTCTCGCAGGCGTCGGTGGCGGAGAATTGATCAAGCTTTGACCGGTGTCTTGCACATCGCCTCCGCCGTCGCCTTCCTCGTCATCACCACCGGCGAATGCAGCTGAAACCTCTCCTTTGAACTTCATCGATGTATGCAGCGAGCGAGCGAACAGAATCTCCAGCGAGATTTTGGAAAAACACGCGCAGAAGAGCTCCGATGAAATCAAATCCCTCGAGCAGCGCCGGTGGAATGACTTTTGGGATGAAAAATCTCTGAGCGGTGAAGCAAATTTGTGTGCAGTGATTAATCGATTAATGGCGACTTAATTGAAAAGTGAAGGAATGGCGGAAAAAGAAAGGATTGAGAGTGCTCGCATATAAAATGAGTGGGAGTTGGGATTAGGAAGATACACCTGCTTAGTGAGAAACTGTAATGACGACAATGTACAAAGAAATTGCGAAAATGACATATTTGTCCTTTGAGTGCTACAATATTTTTGGGTGAGAACGATTTTTTTTAAATAGTTCTAATTCTGTAGTTCTAATTTTTCAATTTTCATTATTATTTTACCCGCAATTACGCTACTCCCGCCACATGTTAAATAGATTTTACAAGAAGTATACCTTTTCAAACTTTATACTCCCTCCGTACTGAAGGGTGTATTTAATTTCCCTTTTAATCCGTCCCAAAAATATTTACCCATTTCCATTTTGGCAAAAAATTATAACATAAACTATTAACTTTCTCTCACATACTTCACCAACCCTACCATCAACATCAGTGTCACATCAGCTTTCTTAAAAATTGTGCCAAAAGCAATTGGACACATAAATATGGGACGAAAGAACTATTAGGCTACAATCAAAACTATAGGAGATGGTCTCTGAAAAGACAAGTCCCTATATAGAGACCAGATTAAATTGTAAATAATGTTATAAATCAAAATTAATGAGAGATCAATTTGTTTTGCTACAGTGAAACTATAGTGTTTTTGCTACAATGTGTTTCATGTTTCAAATTAAAATTTTCATGTTCATGTTTTATGTTTCAAGTTAAAGTGTTCATATTTTATGTTTCAAGTTAAAGTTTTCATGTTTTAATTTCAAGTTAAAGTGTTCATGTTTTATGTTTCAAATTAAAGTATTCATGTTTCACGTTAAAATGTTTATATTTTATGTTTCAAGTTAAAATGTTCATGTTCATTTTTATGTTTCAAGTTAAAATATTTTATGTTTCAAGTTAAAGTGTTCATGTTTTATGTTTCACGTTAAAATGTCATGTTTTATGTTTCAAGTTAAAATGTTCATGTTTTAACTTGGAACACTGTAGCAACTCGGCAGTGTAGCGCGTGAATTTTTTAAAATTTTCAGAATTTGCAAATTGGTCCCTCCGTGTTTTTGACTTTTTTTTTTGAAATGGTGTTTTTGACTTATAACACTATTTTAAATTTAATTAGGTATCTATATAGAGACGGTCTCTTCCAAAACTTTGCCAAAGACATAGGTATCTTTGTCTATGTCTTTATCTATTTAAAATTTAACACTATTTCTTGCATCAGTTGCGTATAAAATTTAAACAACTACTCCCTCCGTCCCCTTATAAATGTCCTACTGAAATACTCAATTTTTTTCACACCATGTTTGACCATTAATAACTTATAATATATAAATAATATATTTTCACATGACATATCGTTAGAATCCTCGTATTATGTACTTTTTAAAAATTAAAATTATTTACTCTAATATTAAGTATAATAAAAGTTATTAATGGTCAAATATGGTGTAAAAAAATTGACTATTTCAGTAGGACGTTTATTTAGGGACGGAGGGAGTATCTAATATATCATATGAAATTTCTCATACCTCATACATAAAATGAGATAAAGTATGTATGAGATAAATTACGTAATCCACCATCATCAACCATAATTATTAAGTGTGCTTCATTACACACCTTGGTTAATTTCACATAATATACACAACATTTAAAAGTTTGGAAAATTAACCAAGAGGTTAAAAGCTAACAGATCTATGAATTCTAAAATGGCTTAGATCCACGGTTCTAACCACAAGTACTCCGTAAACAACACAAGAAAAAAAAGGATATTGTATATCTCATTCAAAGCACAAGAATTGGAATATTTTATTAGAACAACTACAAACCAAGGCAATCAAACTTGATCTAGCTAGCAGTGATTAGGGTGCTGCTTGATCTGGGTTCGGCAGTGAGAGAAGATAATGTAAACTTTAGGTTAAAAAATGTGTGATTAAATAGTAGGGCTAGTGCCCTTAATTTTAAATTAGACGTGGAGACACTTATTTTGTGAAGACACATTTAATTATATTCAATGCCAGGTCATCAGAATTTATGTTCATGTCTGATCTATGAATTCTTAAATGACCCAGATCTACAGTTCTAATCACAAGTAAACAACACACAAGGGGAAAAAAGAGAGGATATCACATATCTCATTCAAAACACAAGAATTGGAATATTTTATTAGAAGAACAACAAACCAACCTGGTCTAACTAGCAGTAAAAGGTGATTAGGGTGCTGCTTTGATTTGGGTTCGGCAGTGAGAGAAGATAATTTAGAGTTTATGTTAAAAAAATGTGTGATTAAATAGTAGGGCTGATGCCCTTAATTTTAACGGGCTTGTTTCGGTCCTAAATGAAGAGTTTCAGCAAAGAGGTCTCCTTCCAAAAGAGTCGGTCATCTTTTCATTATATGTACAGACATGGCGTGCAGTGATATCACTCATCTTACAACTATTTTTCTATACTTTAAAACAATTATGTTAAAATTTTGGCATTAAAAGATGGCCACAACAAAAATGAAGTTCATAACATTAACAGTCAATCAAGTGAATGACTTCCCAAAACTAAATTTTGTTGAGATTGGTGAAGAGTTATCAAAGAATTTGAGAGCAGATATTCCAATCACATTGTGATGTTTAAGTATATTATGCTTAAATTTATTCGAGATGGAAGGATTATTCACGACTCCTCAACACTAAATAAAGAGTTCAAATAAAAAAAAATACACCTAAGGTCATCAATGACTTTAGCCGCAATGAGTGAAGCTCCCAAGAGAAGACAAATGTTAGATAAGTAATAGCTTATCTATATCTAAACTAAAAACTATGAAACCATGAGTTTGCACTTGCGGGGAGTGTTATCGTGCAAATGTGTATATTTAGTTTTTACTTATTGTACACTTGTAGATAAGAATAAAAATATTCACAATCCCTTATATAGTGGTCCATGGGATTTGATATCACCGTGTATGTATTATATAGTTGACACTCTCAACAATGAAAAGACAACAATCTTCTTCATCGTATTCATGTAATAACACTAATCAATCACTTTGACTAGTAGTTGCGGACCTAGGGGTCGGACATGCCTCAATTAATCACTTGGACTAGTAGTGACAGACTTAGGATTGAGCCAGACTCCAATTAATCACTTGGACTACATAGTGGCGGACCTAAAGGTGGGCTAGACACCAATTAATCACTTGGACTAGTAGTGAAGTACTTAGACCATCTGTCCATCTCCTATCACAAAATTCATCTCCACAAATTTTCTAATAAAATTCTTTTTACAATCTCTCTAACATCTCACCCCAACTATCATAAAACTTCACACATATTTCCAAACCACTTTCTCTCTACCCTCAACTATTGTCTCATTCATATCATTCATTATTTATCTCTCATCTATATTTTTAATACAATTTATTTATCACTATCCAAAAACTTAGATATATAAATAATATTAATAAAAAGTAACAATATTTTACATTATTTTGTGGATGAGGATTGTTTTGGATCTTGATGAATTTGAACACCACAATCAATTATCTTATTTAGTTCACATTGAACTCATTTATTATATATACAAATATTCAATACAATTAATTACTTATGGAAATTTAAACAAATTCCATCTTGTAACCAAATTGTTTTTACGCATTGTACACTTGTAGATAAGACTAAATATTCACAATCCCTTATATTGTGGTCTGACACTCTCAACAATGAAAAAGACCACAATCTTCTTCATCGTTTCATGTAATAACACTAATCAATCACTTTGATTAGTAGTGGCGGACCTAGGGACCGGACATGCCCCAATTAATCACTTGGACTAGTAGTGGCGGACTTAGGGGTGAGCCAGATCCCAACTAATCCATTGGACTAGTTGTGGCGGACCTAAGGGTGGGTTAGACCCCAATTAATAACTTGGACTAGTAGTGGCGGATTTAGGGGTGCGCCAAATCCCAATTAATCCATTGGACTAGTAGTGGCGGACCTAATGGTGGATTAGACCCCAATTAATAATTTGGACTAGTAGTGGTGGACTTGGACCATCTCATATCACCAAATACATCTATACAGTTTTTCTAATAAAATTCATTTTACAATCTCTCTAACATCTTACATCAACTATCATAAAAACTTTACACATATTTCCACATCACTTTCTCTCTGCCCACAACTATTGTCTCATCCATATAATTCATTATTTATCTCTCCCCTATATCTTTAATACAATTTATTTATCACTAACCAAAAACTTAGATAAATAAATTACTAATATTTTACATTATTTTGTGGATGAGGATGATTTTGGATCTTAATTAATTTGAACACCACAACCAATTATCTTATTTAGTTCACATTAAACTCATTTATTATATATAAAAATATTCAATACAATTAATTACTTATGGAAAATTAAACAAATTCCATCTTGTAACCAAATTGAGGGCCTAGCAAGAAATGAATAGCCGATAGGAGATAGGAGAATGCGTGATAGGAGATGCTCTTAGGGGTGGTTCGGAGGGCCTGACCCATCCCAATAATCCGTGCGAATGAATTTTAAAATGACATCCACTTTTAATTGTGGGCGAAAAATCCGTATGACTTTCAAAAATTCGTGTGAAAATGCGATAGGAGATGCTCTTAGTGGTGGTCCAGGAGCCTGACCCACACCAATAATTTATTATTAGTCCAATATTATTTATTTAATTTGACTTGTAGATCTATTTAATTAAAAAATATCCCCTATATTTTCATATGATATTATTTTGGCCCCTTTAATTTCAATACTGAGTTCGCCAAGACTACACATACTTGTGAGAAACCAAAAAATGTTTCTAACGTTCGATTAAATAATAATTAACGTGGCACAAATTAGATACATCAAAATTTAAATCACAGTTTTCACCTCAATTCAAATATCTTGGATAAACAAGCTAAATTTTAAAAGTGGATGAGATTTTAAAATGGCATCACTAGTGAGTTTGGACCAATTAATTTTAAAATGGCATCACTAGGGAGTTTGGACCAATTAACCAAAGTTTCACTCTCCAACCACAATTTTACAATTATAACTATAATTAAATTATATCCTTGGCTATCAAAAAATTAAGTTATATTCAGTTGTTAGAATGCTCTTGCATAAAGAAATATCCACTATATTTTCTTATGATATTATTTTGGCCCCTCTAATTTCAATTCCTCGTTCCCCAGGACCATACATACTTGTGAGAAACCAAAAAAATGTTTCTAACGTTTAGTAAAATAATAATTAACGTGGCACAAATTAGATACATCAAGTTTTAAACCACAGTTTCATCTCAATTCAAATATCGTGGATAAACAAGCTAAACTTTAAAAGTGGATGAGATTTTAAAATGGCACCACTAGGGAGTTTGGACCATTCAACCAAAGTTTTACTCTCCAACCACAATTTTACAATTATAACTATAATTAACTTATGTCATTGTTTTTTGAAAAATGTAAGTTATATTCAGTTGTTAGAAAGCTCTTGCATCAAATGTGTATAAAATTTAAATAACAGTCCAATAGATCATATGAAATTTCTCTACCTCATACATGAAATGAGATAAATTATGTAGCCCATAATTAAAAGTGAATGAGATTTTAAAATGACATCACTATGTAGTTTAGACCTTTCAACCAACGTTTTATTCTCCAATCACAATTTTACCACATACAGTAACTATGATTAACTTATATTTTTTTCTATCGAAAAATATAAGTTATATTCAGTTGCCACTAATGCAGCTGTCAAAAAGCTCTTGCAACAATTGTGTATAAAATTTAAATAACTATCCAATAAATCATATGAAATTTCTCTGACCTCATACATAAACCGAGTATGTATGAGGTAAATTACGTAGCCCATCGTCATCAACCATCATTATTAAGTATGCTTCATTACACCTTGATTAATTTCACATCTATACACACCACTTAAAAATTTGGACAATTAAGTAAGAGGTTAAAAGCTAACCAAGTTGGGGAATAAGCTGAAAACCTTATTCAAACGAGGGATTCGTAGTATTGGGAGATTTCAACGATTAATTTTTCTTTTTTGGAGAATTTTGTATGGCGCTCTCCTATCACCAAAAGCCTTATTCAAACATGTGGTATTACATATTTACATTACCACTTTATCGAGTATATATTTTGGAGAATGTGATACTGCAAGGAGAGCGTAAAAGATTAATCCACAATGGGTCCGACTTTAGTGTCATATAAGGATCATTCTATACCACATATTTACATTACCACTTTATCGAGTATATATTTTGGAGAATGTGATACTGCAAGGAGAGTCTAAAAGATTAATCCACAATGGTTCCGACTTTAGTGTCATATAAGGATCATTCCAAACATGTCTAGAGGTTCAAGACCAAAAGGTTGTGCAAAAGGATCATTCCAAACGTACACGGAGGAATAGATTTTAGATTGCGCAATTATCATTTTACATCGGGTGTTGCTATTTGTAACCCACTATTTTATTCCCTAAAATTCAAGTGAAAAAACTTTATTATCGTTCAAAATGCAAGATGCATACAATATTAGGTTGGGGACATTATAGTCATTATAAAAATAACACTGAAAACTTAATTAATATATAGCCATCGGAATGCAGGGTCAGCATGAATTTCAAAAGGGAGTGATGATAGCATGGTAATACATCGATCTTGTAGGTGATACGCGTACACGGTACCAAACTCATCCTCATCATGCTCATCCACGTAGTAAATACAATTCCCTTTAACCTCACTCCCAGCTATTACTGGAGCAAGGAAGCCTCTTCGACCATCAACAAAAATGGCATGATCACCTCCAATATCGTCGACCTCTTCCCAACGCTTCTCTTCTAAATCTGCTCGAAAGATTTGAAAGTCAACGGTATTTTGACCAAGTCGATGTCCATTAACGACCCAGAGCTGATGATCAGGGGATTCAATCAGATGAGCGTATCTATAGCCCTGGAAAAGAAACAATCCCCAGAGATCAAACCCGGGGATGAGTTCGGTCAACTGTAGCCGCGGGGATGCATCATCTTCTTCTTCTTCTTCTTCCAGCCATTCCGCATAAAAGAGATCATAACTGTGAGAAACTGTGTACATTTTTCCCTGAATCAGTATCGCATCCTTAACCTTGATATCATCTTGTTTGGTAAACTCTGTTGCACCAATCTTGCAGGTGCGAAGACATTCAAAATCATTGAAGAGAAAAAAGCGAGAATCATTATCAGACAAAAGAAAGCGAGCTAAGTTGATACAACCAACGCCTTCAAGCGCAGGTAGCTCAACTTTCTCCATCGTTAATACATTCAGAAGATAGCATGTCTCGTAGTCTTCTTCTTGAAGTAAAAGCCAATCTCCATAACACCCGTGCATATAGATATTCGCGACTTCCGGCAAAATCCTAGAGTGATACTTGCGAAGGGATGCATCGAACAGCGTCAGTTCATTCCCGTGGCCAATTGCAAGGCATGGTCCGTGGAGTGCCTGTAGATCAACCTGGCCCGATTCCGATTCCGATTCTGATTCTGATTCCTCACACATCATATAATCTTTCTTGATTAATTATTAATGACGAGAACATATATTCTCGTTCATCTATTTATACGTGGGGTCTGAATCCGATTTGCAGAGGGAAACGGCCGGATTTCCAAATTTGTTTTTGAAACGGATTAACGCGTGTATAAATGATGTATGTCCAATTTGAAACGGTTACCAAATATATGGCGCAGGAAGAGGAAAATAGATCATGGTCAGATGTTCCGGACCTCATCCTGAGCTTGATACGATCTCGACTCTTTGGGAGGGATAGGATAATGTTTTCTGCGGTTTGCCGGGCATGGAAATCACTGCCTGGCTATGTACGAGAAGAAGATTTATCACAATCTCCATGCTTGATAACATGTTCCGGCTTCTTCCATCCTCTGCAAAACCTCTTCTTCCAGTCCTGCAAAACCATGCATACCTTTCCAAAAGGGGAAATTCATGCACAAAACTATGGCTGGCTCTTAATGTCGCTAGCCAGTTATCCCTTCTTCTTCAATCCATCCACCAACCAGCGAATACGTCTTCGTTATGGTTCAGTGCATTCAAATGACACTTTAACCTTTTCAAACCCGCCAACATCTAAGGATTGTCAACTGGTCAAATTCCAGGAGACTTGTGATATGGGTGAAATGGAATTCCTCGTTACTACAATGAAACGTGGAGAACGTGTTTTCCAAACCAAGCACAGAGTAGCAATCTCTAATAATGAGCTTGGATTCTTGTACTATTGCAGAGCTGTTTTACACAAAGAGGAATACTATTGCATGGGGAAAAGGGGGAATATGATCATTTGCGATTCAAACACAGACAAACACCGTTTCATCACAAGCTCTCCCACAGATTTATGGGAGCATTTCTCGGCCTCTGATTGCTCGCATCATATGTTTGAAGGCGAGGGTGATCTGTGGGCTGTTTTTATTGCACGCCATGGAAAAGAAGTTTGCGTTTTGAAACTGAACTGCACTGATATGATCTGGGAGAGAGTGCGTGATTTGGAGGACAGAATGATATTTGTGAGCCATAAAATGTCTTTAATGGAGAGAAGTAGGGTGAAAGAAACCGGCAACAAAATCTACTTTCCAAGATTTTGGAAAAATGATTGCTTAATGTATTACTGTATGGCCACCCAGAGCTATTACACTGTGGAGGGATCAAGTATTCCTTATGGGAAGTTCCATGAATCCAAAGAGATGGTCCGTTGTGTTTGGATTAAAATGAATGCTAATCCACCAAACCTTCAAACACGTGAGAAAGAGTTGCAATGGTGATCAAATTATAGCTTTATACTTAGGACTTATTTGAGTATTAGGCTTTTCAAGAATATGAATTGGTTAATATTCTCAGTTTTATAAAGTCACAGTATTTGTAGGAGGAGGAGTCATTATATAAAATAATAACCATTCAAATTTATAATAAATCAGTGTAATGAAATTTATGTTCATGTCACTAAACATTTTAATAGTTTCAATCATTAAGAAAGATTATTTTTTGGCCTTTTTAACATATGCAGAAACATATATATTTAGTCTCAACCAATTTTTGTTTCACATTTTAGCCTCCACATTTTGAAAGTGATCATATTTGCACTTTTAACGAACACCGTTAGATTTTCCATCCATTTTGAACAATATTTACTATTTATGCCAAATTGTCTAATTTTTGCCATTTGGCTTTGACCGTTAGTTGATTTAACATTTCTATCCATGAATCCTAAAAAGTACACTTTTCAAAAGTAAGACTACTTGAATTGAGATATTTTTTGTAAAGTACTAAAAAAATATTTTCTAGGAAAGTAAAGTCAACAATATGGAATTCGGACTTCGGACCATTCAACCAAAGTTCTATTCTCCAACCAAAATTTTACCAGCATAACTATGATTAACTTATGTTCTTGTCTATCGAAAAATATAAGTTAGATTCAGTTGTCAATAATACAATTGTCGGAAAAATATAATTTCACATCCCCGGGCGGGATATTTTTGTCATTTGAAAGGTCAAATTTGTGCATTCTAAAACTAAATATGCCCTCTCGCTTGACCGAAAGTCCCCCTCAATCATCCACAAGAATTAAGAACTTGGAAAAATGACAAAAATGCCCTCCACGACTGGGGTTGATTGTTGGATGAGCGAAATTACGAAAATACCTAAGCCGCATGAATTGATCTTAGCTGACTTAACTTTTCCATCGATGAGTCCTAAAAATATAGGTTTTCCAAAAGTAAGACTACCAAATTGAACAAAAATTGTAAAGTTCTAAAAAAATTGTTGTGTGTAAAAGTAAAGTTCTAAAAATTAAATTTATTCTTTTACTAACCAAACAAAAACTTACTGAAAAAACTGTAACCCTGTCTGTTTGTAAAAACACTAGTCTCACACAAGGAATGAAATAAGATGAATTCAAGTTTTCACGCTCAGCCAATTAATGACGTGGAAAGGAATTTGGCTGAGTTGATGAAGATTTTGGATTTTGTTTTTACCATATTACATCTTTTTGCCCGAAAAGTATACCTCTGACAAGCCCTTATTCCATTTGCTCATGTTGTTAAGTTGCACGGTTGCAGCACTCATACATTTTGGGCCTTTGGCCCATATTACACCTTTATTTTGACAATTTAGTTAAACTACTATATTTAATATTTATATTCATATATAGTAATATATGGTAATATTTATATAATAAATTTGTATATACCACCAATATACTTAGTTGAATTCAACATTATTTATCAATTAAGTAGAAATAACGATGATTTAATAAAATACGTTCAATAAAACCAATACTACCATATATTTCTTTCTCAAGCTAGCATGTTACTAGGAAGGATATCATTTTTGCCTGACAATAAAGCGGTCAGTCGGTCACCTAGATTTAAAAATATGCAAGTTAAATGGTGTTGGAATAGTAATCTTTCTGAATAATAATTGAATATTATTATTATTATTATTATAGAATATTAACTCGGAAGTACTCCATAAAAGTAAAACTGGTGTAAATAAGGCTAATTGGCCCACTTGTACGTCACCATGAATGCCGTTTTACCAAATCAGCCTAATTTTATTTATCTTGTAGAATATTCTTTATTTCTATGTTTAGGCTTTTGCAGCCGACAGTTTTGATTGAACCCTGTTATCTCCTTCGTCTCGACGGCTATCCCTCTTTGTTTCCGGCACCTAAATTCAATACGTCCCTGTGCTTTTTCCCCGACAACAGAGTCAATCTGCGTTTGATGCGTGCAGGTTCCCGGTGAACCGATGGCCTAATTTGATGGTGTGCTTTGTTCATGATTCAACACCTAGATCCTTGTTCGGTTGATTTCAGGTATCTCAGATCTATTGGATTAAATGAATATGAATGCGATTCTAGTATAGATTATATTGGAGTTCGAGTTTGATGCGCTTTCGAAGGTATTATCTAGCTTTTTTTGTTTGTTTTGTGTATGTGGATTTGGTTAATCTTGATTATAGATCTTGTCTGTCTGTGTGCAATATGTGATGAATATGGTGTTTCTGTCTTCAAGCGTGGTTATGAAAATTTGTGTGTTTTTAAAGAATATATGTATGTACATGAATATGCATCTATATGGACTCGTTTATCTACATCTGTTTTGGGTTGAAGACTTGTTCTTCCAGACTCTGTTTTGGTTTGAGCTCGAAGCATTCTAGTTTTTGTTTTAGGTAGCCAGGCATTGTACTTGTTTTCTCTTTTGGATATGAGCTTGAGCAATGCGTTCTTCTAGTTTGTGTTTTGGGTCTGAGTTTGAGCCTGGCACTGTACTTGTTTATGTTTTGGATTCGAGCTTGAGCAATGTGTTCTTCTAGTTTGTGTTTTGTGTCTGAGATTGAGCCTATCACTGTACTTGTTTCGGTTTTGGATTCTTGCTTGAGCAAGGCAATGCTCGAGTCCTTAGACTCAGTCTCTGGACTTTTGTATCTGTAAGACATTTAGTTAAATTAAGTTGTTTGTGTTGCACTCTCGAGCTCGACTAGCTAGATAAGCATATAATTTCAGTTAAGTTGAAGCTGTGTGTGAGTTAATGTTTTCTGCCAAAAGTTGGGAGGGAAATAGAATTATGTGGTATGTTGTAGATAAATATATAGTCCTTTGGGAATCTATATTCCTTCCCACTCTGTTTTCAGACCGAGTAAGTCAATCCTTTTGCAATTTAACTGCTCTGTTGTATACTTGGATTACTTTGGCTGATTGTGAGTTGGTTATGAATTAAGTTTTGCTTGCAGCCCTCTGCTGGATTGCTTTGGTTGATTGTGAGTTGCTTATGAAATAAGTTTTGCTCGCAGGACTCAAGGTGTCTTGAGTTTTGATGATGATTGTGACCAGCGTTGTCCAATTGATAGCTAAGCAGCATGAGGATATTGCAAACGTGAGTCTACAATGCCTTCTATAAAACTACCTTACGCTTTCGGCACATCTTTATGACAAATGGTTTTTTTGAAATTGATCTTTTTTGAACAAGTGGTGGTTTGTGGCATTGATGATTTATAGTTATACCCAAGTTTGAAATGCATTTGCATACATGCTACCAGAAATTAACAAGTGCATTGCATTTATACTACTATAACCATAATAATAAGTTCAATAGAGGTAGAAAAGTCTCAAATGTCTTAATTCTTTTGACATAAGAGGTAGAAAAGTCTTTTGACATACTGCAAGTGCATTGCATTTATACTACAATAACCATAATAATAAGTTCAATAGAGGTAGAAAAGTATCAAATGTCTTAATTCTTTTGACATAAGCCACACACCAAATAACCTAGTGTTCATATTAGCTTCATAAGCTTGCAACTTGCATGTTTAGTGAATTCCTTCCTGAGAGCAATAGCACACCTGCAACAATGCATTAGGTTATTTTGGTATCTTATAGAATGTGTTAAAAATGATGTCAATATTGAAAGTAGGTAAATGAACATATAGCATGCTCACAGGATATTATGAACAGATAACATTAGGTTAAGAAAATGGCAGATAACCTTGTCAAACAATCTGTTGATGAAATCTGACTCATGTGATTGTTAGTTACAAAAGGCATGTTGTTAGTTAAAAAGAGTAATGTTCGATTTGCTTTTGAGTTTATTGATTTGAAGAACTCTGTTGAAGTTCATAAATAACCAATACATTCATAATAGTTGCACACGTTGTCTATTACTGCATCTAGGGGTTGAACATTACAAATAGAGGATAAGTATTGAACTGGCCTCAATCCTAATGCATTTTTCAGCATAGCATTAGGTTATCTGATAGCAATGCATCAGGTTATGTAACAGAAATGCATTAGATTATCTGCATGAGGTTATATATCTAACAGAAATGCATTAGGTTAAGATAGCCAGATAACCATTTTTCAAAGCAATGGGGCTCTGATATCATTTTTCAGGTAACCAGCAATGCATTAGATTAAGATAACTAGATAACCATAAAACCAGATAACATGATAGCATTAGGCACTAGGCTGTCTATAGAGCATATAGACTTACCACAATCTTCAAGTTCCTCTTTCTGCCCTTTTGAGATCACCTTGACGATTCCTCTCCTTTTGTGCTTTTTTTGCAGCGGCATCGATGGCAGCTTGGGCTTCCTTCTCTTGCTTCTCCCTCTCCCTTTGCTCTCTCTCGACTCTCTCCGAGTCCCTCAACTTCCTGTCCTTCTCTCTCTCCTTTGCCTCCTATAAACATATTTCAATGCATCAAAGAAATTTTCTTTTAAAAATTATGTTTGATTATATGCATACTTACACAATCCCTTTTGTGCTGCACTCCATTGGCTCCAACACAGTCCTCCTTACATATTTTACACTTTCCGTGATCTTGATGAGTGATGTTTCCTTTTTTGTTGATAGGTTCCGGTGGAGCCGAGTGACGACTGTGGTGAGGCATGTCTCCTGTGCAACCAACAAATTCAATTTCAATATATGTATAAGCATGTTTTTTATAGTATGTATAGGAATTAGGGTTGAAAAACATAATCCTTCCATATATCCACAAGCAGAGCATGATCGACTGAAAATGATAAAAAGTCATATGCAGATCTGATTTAACATAGACCACAAAAGCATTAAATGCCTTATGTAAAAAGTCTACTAAATTCAATCAACATCGTGAAATGCCCAGATCAATAGCATTAAATGACCAGATCAACAGTTCAATTCAAAAGCAGATAAACCACTCAATTCAAAAGCATTAAATGCCCGATCAACCCTCCTAGTGCAACAGAATATCAAAAGCATGTGAAAAGAAACTGAATAAAAACATTAAAGGCCCAGATCTATACCTGATCTAGTTAGAGCAAAAGCTATCTGGGTTTGCTCTGCTCTGCAGATGAGAAGATAGGAGATAAGGTAACTTTAGGTAAATAAAAAATAAAATGTGTGAGATTAAATAGTAGGTCATAGCTTAATTTTAACGGGCCGAAACAGGCCCGCAATACTATTCCCTGCTCAGCTTTTATCTCTTCCAAGCACTCTAAATTTTTAGCCAATTCCACATTCTTCCTCTTCATTTCCCGTAGCTCGCCATCCAAATTCTCGCAAATAGTATGAATGAGATAGCTAATCAAAGGGATGCTTTAAGAAAACTCTGGGAAAGTTTAAATGTAGTGGTGTCTGGAGAAAAGGTATAACCATAAAGTGTGATGAGATTGACACTGTGGAGGCCATTACTAAGTTTACCAAAACCAGAGAAGTGCAACAGCATCAGAAACAGGAGGGAGGAGATCAAAATTGGGAGAATGGCACAGATGCAAGGAATAGAGAAAGTACAGAAACTCATATTCAGGAGGAAAAGGAAAAAGGGAAAGAAAAGATTGATCAGACAACCTTTTCAGTTAAGAAAAGAAAAACACCAGATGTTTCAAATGCCATTACTGATGAAGAGGAGGAACAGGAGCAATGGAATACAATGCTAGCTTATGGGAAGTTAGGAAAGGAGCTCAGCAGGAAGAAGAGAAGATTTCAGGATGTACTTATATCCTGTTGCATTGCACCCATTTCAGAGGAGTTTATGTGTCTTTCACAGGGTTTCCAGGCGGTTGTCCCAAATCAACCGCAAAACCTTCCATGACGACTCTAAGCTGGAACTGTAGGGGCATGAACAGTGTCCCTAAGAAGCGGGCGATCAAGCGTCTGCTGAAGCAGTGTCAGCCTCAGATCCTTTTTCTAATGGAGACAAAAATGATGGAGCAGGAAATTTCTAAGTGGAAACAATGTACTTATTTTAATTCCTCTTTTGTTGTTAATCCTCTTGGAACTTCAGGAGGTTTAGCAGTTTTATGGACCAACAATGTTACTATCAATGTAATAGCTAGTAGTAAGAACTATATTTTAGCTAGATGCTCAGATGCTGCAAAGGTGATATGGCTGCAGCTGTTTTTGTATGGAAGTCCTGAACGCATGCTAAGGAAGCAAGTCTGGGAGAGTCTGTTGCTATTACCCAGCATTTTGGATTATCTATTGTTTATTATAGGTGACACTAATCAAGTGTTATCTCAGGAGGACAAGGTAGGTGGTGTGCCATTTCAGAATACAGATAGCATTATAACGCTTAAACATGTTTTGAATCAGCTAAAGGTTCAAGAGCTCAGGAATGTAGGACAATGGTACACATGGACAAACAATAGGGAAGAAAATGATTGTGTCTATCAAAGGTTAGACAGAGCATTTATAAATCATTCTGCGTCACAACTGTTTCCATTAGCACATACTAGGACATTGGCTATATTAGCTTCTGATCACAGTCCAGTATTGATGGAAAGACATGCTAGACAGACAAATAGGAAACATGTGGTCAGATATGAGGCTTTTTGGGCTAACTTAATGCCACCCCAGCAAATCCTTACTAGAGTTTGGAACATGTTTCCAATATCAAATGGGATAAATGCAGCACAGGAACTGTCTAAGACTCTCAGAATTTCTTTGGATCATTTGTCAAACTGGAGTTGGAAAACTTATGGGAATTTTGATAAACTCATTACACAAAAAACTAGAGAGTTGGAGAATTTGCAAAGTGGTCCAAATCTTTTGCACATGAAACAACTTGAGAGACAGTTGAGATTAGAAATTGCAGATTCTATAGAGAAGCAGTGTGACTATTGGCAGCAAAGAGCTACAAGTAAATGGGATAAGTTGGGAGAGAGGAATAATTCATTTTATCACAAATGGGCTACGGTGAACAAAGGGAGGAATCAGATTAGCTCTATACAGGATGATAATGGACAGGTTTTTACAGCAGAAGCAGATATCCAGATGAAGTTTCAGCTTCAATATCATGCTTTGTTTTGTGATCCTGAGTTTTACCCTCCACAGATGATGAACATAGTTGATATGGGATACTGTATGAAGCAAACAGAAAATCACTTATCAGAGGAACAACTCAGACAGCTTAATGAAACTTTCTTAGGAAAGGAGATTGAAGTAGCATTATCTCAAATGAAGTCTTGGAAAGCACCTGGTCCTGATGGCTTACCTGCAGGTTTTTTCAAAACTCACTGGAACTTAATTGGTGTACAGGTTAAACAAGTCATTCTGGATATGCTTAATGGTCAAAAGATGCCAGATGAATGGAATATGACAAACATAATTCTTATTCCAAAGAAGACAGCAGCTGGCAAAGTAGAGGATTACAGGCCAATTTCATTATGTAATGTGAAGTATAAGTTGATGGCTAAAGTATTAGCAAGAAGGTTAAGCCCAATTATGCAGATACTCATTACAGGAAATCAAAGTGGGTTTATCAAGAATAGGCATATTGGTGAGAATGTCCTATTGGCTCATGAAATGATGGAAACTCTAAGGAAAAAGAAAAAAGGAAAGGTTGGACTGGTAGCTGTAAAACTGGATATGAGCAAGGCATATGATAGGGTCTCTTGGGATTTTTTAGAGCAGGCTTTGAAATACTTTGGATTTACAGCATCATGGAGGTCTCTTATTTTACAATGTGTTACATCAGTACAGTACTCTATCAATATTAATGGAGTACAATTGCCATACTTCAAACCTGTAAGAGGACTCAGACAAGGATGTCCATTGTCTCCTTTCCTGTTTATCATATGTCAACAATTTCTCACAGGAATGCTAAATTCAGGACATCATATTAAAGAGCATCAGGCTCTGGGATATAAGTGTGGACAAGGAACTACAAAGATAACACATCTTATGTATGCAGATGATTGCATCATATTTTTAAAGTGTCAGTATGACAGATACTTTCACTTGGCCAAAATTTTAGATCATTTTGCAAGATTTTCAGGACAAAGGATCAATTTTAACAAGTCATCATTGCAAGTCAGTCCTAATGTCTTGCCACAGGAGGAAAGCAGATTAAGGTATACTCTGAATATTCATAATAGAGGTATAGGTACAAAGTATCTGGGAATGAATCTTAATCTGTCTGAAGGAAAGGTTAGAGTTTTTGGGGAGATGATTTCAAGAGTCAGAAGAAAGTATGATAGCTGGAAAACCAAGTATCTGAATGTTGCAGGAAGAATTACATTGGCAAAACATACTTTAGCTTCTTTAGCCATATATCCCATGGGTATCTTTAAGATTCCTGAATCCATTCTCAAGAAAATAGATAGCATGACAGCTTCCTTTATTTGGAAAGGAGAATTGGAGGGCAAAGGAATACATTGGATGTCTTGGGAAAATATGTGCTTACCAAAGAGTAAAGGTGGTTTGGGAATGAGGAAGTCTAGAGATATGAACAGATCATTATTAGCAAAGCATGCTTGGAAGATCATTAAGGAGCTTGATTGTTTGTTTTCTTCCATTTTCCTCAACAAGTATTGCAAAGGAAAACCCTTTCTCAAGGTTAAATCAAGAGGTCAGGATACTTATAGCTGGAAATCAATAATTTGGGGAAAAGATTTGATTAAAGCACAGGTAAAATGGCAGGTTGGTACAAGAAAACATATAATTATAACTGATCAGTGGATCCCTGGAATGAACAATCCATTACATCAGCAAAACGGGGGTGTTGCTTATCAAACTGATTTGAAAGTACACACTTGTTAACAGAGAATGGAGAATGGAGATTACCATTACTCAAGGTATGGTTCCCACCACACATCATTAAAGAAATTTCAAAGATACATATTTCTGCTACACCTCATATAGACAGAATGATTTGGGAGGGAGCTAATACAGGAGAGTATAATGTAAAAGAGGGATATAGGAAGTTGCAGCAGATGGTTATGAATCAGACTGGTGCACTATGGACAAAGTTCTGGGGACTTAATTTACCTTTGAAGATAATAGTTTGTGTGTGGAGAGCTTTACAGAACTCTTTGCCTACTGCACTAAATCTGTGGTATAGGAAATCAATTCAATCTCCTATCTGTGTTAGATGTAACCAGTATCAGGAGGATGTGATGCATCTTTTTATGGGATGTTATTCAGCTAAGAGAGTTTGGGCTTTGCAAAGACTAGCTAATAAGTTCCCTATTTCAACAGCAATGCACAGAACAGCTTTCTGGGAGTGGTTTTGGAATCTTTTCAAATCTCTTAATCAACAACAAGATCAGCAGCTTCTTATCTGCACATTATGGGAGATCTGGAAGGATAGGAATTTTGTGATATTTCAACACAAATACAGAGAGCCTCAGTTGGTTTTAGATGAAGCAATTCAAATCTTGAAGGTAATGGAAGCCAGGCCAGTAGCACAGGATATTGAGGATATTGGTGAACATTTTCAAATTCAGGTTAATGAACAGCAGATTCCTGGTTGGCTAGAAGTGGTTCCTCACTGGATTATCAAACTGGATGGAGCTTATAAAAGTGCTTCATCAAATGCAACAGCAGCATGGGATGTGGAATGGTCTGAATCAACTGATCAATTACATTATACTGGTGAGCAAGCTTTCAAAGCATTTTCAGCACTGCATGTGGAGGCTTATGCATGTTTCAAAGCTTTAGACCAGATTCCAAAACATCAGGTAGGAGCAGTTTGGGTGCAAACGGATTGTCAAGTTTTGGTAAATTTACTTAATCTTCAAAGCACCGCTGTTCCATGGCAGATCCGTACTGTCATTGAAGACATAAGAGCAGTTTTAGTTTTGTTTCATTTGGTTTTTGTACAAAAAGTAAGTAGACTAGCAGTTTGTAATCAACATAACAGAGCTACTGCTTTGCTTTCTTTTCTTTAATAATATTGTTTACATGTCAAAAAAAAAAGAAAAAAAAGAAAGCTAATCCTTGTCCCATTTTGGTTGAATTTGATTTTTCGAGGTATAAAAGTAGCATATCTATTAAATCTTGAACCATTCCAAAATAATAGTTGTATTATTATTATTATATATTTGACACTCTCAACAATGAAAATACAGCCATCTTCTTCATAGTATTCATGTAATAACAACATACTTGTAAAAAATGTTTCTAACGTTCAGGAAAATAATAATAATTAGCGTAGCACAAATTAGATACATCAAGTTTTAAACCACATTTTTCACTTGAATGGATTGAAATAAATTTTGGGCATAAGGTGACGGAATTATATCTGATACAATCAGAATAGTATCTCTCTCCTTTATAAGCCCCTTTGCTTTTATAAGCTCTGTAGTTTTCTCTGTATTGGCTTCCATGTCATCACAAAGATCAACAAGCAGAGGAGTCACTCCCCACTGCAAATTCAGGGCCATCCTAGTGCCTGCATCACTTGTAAACGCAAATATTGGAGGGTTTGGACGGTTTCTCGAGAGCAGCGTTGCCATTTGTCCATGCCTCGTGTACACGAATATCGCATCCAACCCCAGGTTATTTGCTGCACAAACAACAAACAAGTCAGTTAACCCGGTGACAATATCGGCACACGACAAAAAAAAAAGATCTTTGAAACTCTGACTCGACAACCTGATTTACATTGTATAGTTAAACCCTTAGCATTTTGACAATGTTACACAATGAGGGGAAATATTAGAAAGTTACCCATTTCTGCAGCAGAATTGCAGATCTGCTCAGCAACTCGGTCTGACAGAGATAATCTGAGTTTAGACTGGTTTAGGAGAGCCTGCATGTTTTCTTCGCGACTCCATGATTCCATTCTGCAGCTGGTTGTCCTCAGCACAGAAAGAGCCTTCTGCCCATGCGAACCGATAGCAGACTCCCCAGACAGCATCAAAGCATCAGCATACTGCCTCACCGCTTCAGAAACATCAGCTACCTTCACAATATTGTCAGCAAAGCTTATCATCAGTAAAAGAATAAAAAGATCACCCAACAAAATGGGTGCTGTTGAGCACATTACCTCAGCTCGGGTTGGAGTGGGGAACTCGATCATCGACTCCAGCAGCTGAGAAGCCACGATAACAGGCTTGTTCAGCTGCCGGCATACATTGATGATCTTTTGCTGCACTGATGGAATCTGTTCGAGAGGGATTTCGACTCCAAGGTCGCCTCTTGCTATCATGATCCCATCGGATGCCTCCACGATCTCTTCCAGGTTTTGGAGTGCTTCCACACACTCTATCTTTGCTAATACTTTAAGGGATCTGCAATTTAAACATCAGAAAATTACTTATGAACACGAGTTCAGCAAAAGTAGTTTTTGATCTACATTGCTAAAGATGGTAATCATCTCACTTGGGAGATTTGGTTGAGAGGTAGTCCTTGAGATGCCTTATGGATTCACCATTTTTCACAAATGACATTGCAATAAAATCCACTCCTTCAGATATCCCAAACTCTATGTCTGACCAATCCTGCAAACCATAGCTTGAACATTCAGAACAAAATTCTAATCGTAAATATGTATAAACGGATTTTTAGCAACCTAAAAACTGATTAGCTTATAAGTAAGACACTTTATAAGCTCTATCAAACGCGGCTGAGAAAAAGTGTCGAAATTGATACAAAATTGATAAGCTTATAGGTCAAGATGATCATGATAGATACAAAAAAGTGTCGAAATTTTGATATTACCTTGGGAGATAGAGTTGGGAGGCCATTATCCCTAGGGACAAGTTTCCCATCTCTCCAAAAGCTCAGTTTAGCTGAGGGGAGCATCAGACCAGAGTCGGTGCACTTACATCTCAAATCACTTCCAATCTTTTGTACAACCTCAAAACTAGCCATTCCTCCATCAATAACAACTTCATCCCCTGTTTCAATCCCTGAAAATATCCCCAAAACACAACTCAAAAACAGTACACATTTTCAACTAGATGCATCATATCAGGCTATCGGTTTCTCGCATACCTTCCGAAAATCCTACATGGCTAGCCTTAACAGTCAACGGCCGAGAACCCTCAAACTCCTCAGTAGTAAAGTGCCACACTGACCCCTCCTAGAAAATTCATCAAAAAATTAACCTTAATTTTTCCAAAAACAAAAAAAACTCAAACTTTTTACATACCTCTGCTTTGACTGAGGAGGATAATCCATGATCAACGACATTAATCTGGCTGCCTTGCGTGTCGATCATGACGGCCAAACAGAACCCTGTTTCATTCAGCTTCTTGATCTTCCTGATTACATCCAAATGCCATTCCATCGAATTATGGCACAGGTTGAGCCTGGCCACGTTCATCCCCTCCCTGGCCAGCTTCTCCAGCTCATCCATGGAGGAGCAAGATGGGCCGATGGTGCACACCAGCTTCGTCTTCCTCAGGCCCATGAACCCATTGCTCCTCAGCTCCCCTTCGGAAACCAAGTCAAACCCCAAACCCTCAGCAAAACCCTGCAAACTGTCAAACTTTCTGGTGGTCCCCACTTCCACTTGGGCAACGGCTTTTATCACCATCATCCTATGCTGCTGTCTGGTCCAAGCCGAGCAAGATCTCTGATGACCGGGGACCGGGGAAGCCGGTTTCCTCAGCAGCAGTTTGCTGGGCATGAGAGATGCGACCGCCATTGTTGCTCTGTTTTTTCCTTCCTTATTCCGATGATGGTGGTGGATTTGGAGATTTTTAGATCAAAAGGTTGAAGAAAGCATCGGAAAACAGCTGGGGTGTGAAAAATGCCAAATCCCAAAAGTTTGATAATTCCGTCGTTAAATTGTATTTTAGTTTTGGTAAGGTTAGGAAAACGATTTTGGGGGTTTTGAATATTACTTATGGAAGGGAGGAAGAACAGTGTTTTAGTACAAGTGTACTATAACTCGTGCTGCTTGCTTGCTTGTGCCGCCTGCTACAATTTATACTCCAGCTGTAGAGTTAGGAATGAAGGGCGGCTCGTGAGGGTTTTCAGCTTATTAAATTAAACGGTCAGCTACATTTTCTTCCCAGGTCCCACCGACATGTTTTTACAATATTCTTACTACCCAATTGCAAGCTCAACTAGGATCAATAATAATACTAGGCATTTTTCAAGGGTAATTTTTTTGTTGTAAAGAAAAAAAGTTATTTTTTTACAATTTCGTTAATGGCTCTAAAAAAAGAGAGCAGTTAAGCCGTGAAACTACCCTTTACTGCCTATGTGGAGGGCACTAGACTCGAATCACCCAATTTTTAGAGGTATATAGCTAGGGAACAATTTATTCTAAGTCCATGAAAAATAACACAACGCTTGACAAACATGATGATTTTTTCTCAGAAATCAATGATTGGGTTCAGATATCCAGTCACTGTTCGCCATTATCACTCTAGCCTCCAGGGCTTCACCGATGAATACATGGTTGTTACGGAAACTGGATTCTAGCCATGGACGTACCGTTTCAATCACAGGATATGTTGGCTTTTAAATGTAGAAACAATTCATATTCTTATTGAGGTGGAAAAGCCTAATACTTGAAAATTCCAAATAAGTCCTAACTATAAAGCTATAATTTGATCACCATTGCAACTCTTTCTCACGTGTTTGAAGGTTTGGTGGATTAGCATTCATTTTAATCCAAACACAACGGACCATCTCTTTGGATTCATGGAACTTCCCATAAGGAATACTTGATCCCTCCACAGTGTAATAGCTCTGGGTGGCCATACAGTAATACATTAAGCAATCATTTTTCCAAAATCTTGGAAAGTAGATTTTGTTGCCGGTTTCTTTCACCCTACTTCTCTCCATTAAAGACATTTTATGGCTCACAAATATCATTCTGTCCTCCAAATCACGCACTCTCTCCCAGATCATATCAGTGCAGTTCAGTTTCAGAACACAAACTTCTTTTCCATGGCGTGCAATAAAAACAGCCCACAGATCACCCTCGCCTTCAAACATATGATGCGAGCAATCAGAGGCCGAGAAATGCTCCCATAAATCTGTGGGAGAGCTTGTGATGAAACGGTGTTTGTCTGTGTTTGAATCGCAAATGATCATATTCCCCCTTTTCCCCATGCAATGGTATTCCTCTTTGTGTAAAACAGCTCTGCAATAGTACAAGAATCCAAGCTCATTATTAGAGATTGCTACTCTGTGCTTGGTCGAGGAGGCTTCCTTGCTCCAGTAATAGCTGGGGCCTGGGAGTGAGGTTACGTGGATGAGCATGATGAGGATGAGTTTGGTACCGTGTACGCGTATCACCTACAAGATCGATGTATTACCATGCTATCATCACTCCCTTTTGAAATTCATGCTGTGACCCTGCATTCCGATGGCTATATATTAATTAAGTTTTCGATTTATGTAGTATTATTTTTATAATTTTTAATAAATTTTGTAATTGATACTTAGGCTCTGTTTGCCAGAGTTTATCTGTAGATCAGTTCAGTTCAGTGAAAATGCAATTTAATGAAATTCGGGTTAATTCAGTCATGCTGATTCCGTTTTTCAATACATCAATTTTCACTTCATTTCAGCTCAATTCAGTACATCAAGAAATAAGGTTTAGCAAACAGGGTCTTACTCGTCCCATATAAAGCGTCTTGTTTGACTTTTCAAAATCAAATATAGACAAGAAAGTGAGTCATTCTTACAAAATTAAAAAGGTGGACTCCCTTCATTTCTACTACTTTGGCACCAGTTATTCAACGATTCATTTTATTTGTTTTGACTTTTAAAAAATTGTTCTTATTATCTTTAATAAATATATTTTTCATATATATTACAATATTATACTAATCAACTAGATAGTAAATTATAATTTATAGCCTTCGGGCGACTCCTTGCTTCCAGGCGCAAGCCTAGGAAATAACCTCCGGGAAACACCGCCTTCGGGCACACAGCCTTCGGACAACTTTGTACTTGTTTTTTTATTTGGGTTGAGGAGCTGTCAATAATCCTCCAGATTTCATTTTTTTAAAAAATACTAAATATAATTTAAATAACCAAATATATATAGTAATCCTATCTAAAATATCATGTTTTGAAGAAACGGAGGGAGAGTACAAATCAGAAAATAAAAACATTTAATTAGGACTCATTTGTTCTTGCAGATCACTACATGATCATTTTGTCCTTACTAATTTTACTCGTGCATATCAGTATTTGAATGATTATACTCTAATTTGGTTATTGATTGGACCATGCAGTTGTTTCTAAGCTTTGCCGAATGATTAATAGACAAAGTTATTGTCAAAAAAAGATTAATAGACAAAGTAATAAACCCCAAAATGAAATGATGCATTTGTCTGGATGGAAAAAGACCCCATTAGTACTGCACGAGACTCTTTCGGGTTCATCTGCTCTCTGCCTGCGTTTGGCATGCATTCAACACACTGAGGACAACTTAATTTGTCCAGAAAATGTATCCACGAGGACCACAATGCCCAGCACTTCGAATTTCAAACTACTCTGTAGTAGTAGTTTTTTCGTTATTCTGTATTATTAATTTATTATCAAGCGTATATACGTGAACAATCAAATTCACGTTACAAATTGTAATCCAAATGTAGTTTGCGATTGTAAATCATTGACTTGTACGAAAATGGAATATATTGAAGGCAATATCAATTTGTACTTTTTTCTTTGATTTAGTTTCTATAGATCAGTTAAGTACAACTCAATTCATTTTATTGAAAATATAATTTAAAGATATTACTGTTAATTTATGATACTAATTCTTTTTTTCAATACATTATTTTTAGTTCAATATAAAATAACCCCAAACAAACATATCCCTACTTGTAAGATTTAATGGGTTTAAAAACTCACTCTTTTCTTCTTCAATTTTCTTCCCCGTCTTCCCATCATGGGGAGACGGGGAAGCAATCGTTCTTCTATTTATTGTTTTTATACCGTTGAATAAGTGTGTTTTAATCCACATAATAAGTTCTTCGACTAGATCTTGATTTGTGTCGAAGTTTTGTTCTCGATCCAATTATAAGGATCGTGTTTTATGATTTGTGTCTATTGTTCTGATCTGATTATACAGATCGTGTTTCCGGTCATGATTTCTGGGTTTCAAGGTGCTTGCAGTTTGAAGAACATTGATCATGTTTTGGATCAAGTGGTGTTGCGGATGTAGTAGATCACTGATTGACGAAGTGATTGATGCGGGAGACGCTCCTCTATGCCAAGCAGATGTGGTTTCAACAGTTATTAGATAATATCCCTAAGGACGGTATTACACTTTTTATTGAATCTCTCAAACTGTAATAGTACAGACTTGTTACTATAAGTCTGGTTGACATTTTGTTCGGTTGTTCTTGTAATAGAGTAGTCGAATTGGATGGTAATTCTACTCATTGTAATCGTTTCTGTACATTTCCCAAAGAATTTCTCAAAAAAAATAAAATTTAATGGGTTTAATTTTATAAGATTTTCGCGGCAGAGAAAAAATCCTGAATATAGTCAAATATAGCCTGCAACACACAGTTTACAATGATTCTTATTTACATTCCTGGCAAATACAACAGCCACGTAATAGTCCCGCGCAAATTAGCAGTACCAACCACCAAAATCCTATCGTGCGCCCTCACCCCCGCCGTCATCGTCACCACTTGTCCACTCTACCTTCCTTCTTTCCTCTCCGCAGCGCCGAATCGTGTAATGTAGCTGCCGTCGCAGTCGAGTAGAACAGCACGCTTCGGAGCAATCCTTTCCTTAAAAAGCTTCCCAAAATCAATAGTATCGCTGTAGAATTTCTATTTCTGGTAGGTAGCTATGGCGGCGTCGCTGCACGTGTCTTTGAAATCAGGTATTTCTCCGTTCCTGAGCCTGCAATCGCAGTACTCAGCTTCAAGATGGAGCCTTTTCTGCTCCGACCTCAGCTCCGCAGCTCCGAGGTTGAGATCGAGGCGGTTGTTTAGGATTTCCTGCCGCAGCTCTAAAGAACCCCAGAACAAGAGCAACGGTAAATTCTTCAATCTTTCTTTCTCTTTCAGTAATTTGTGTTATTTATGGATTTTCTGTTTCTAGATATGGAAATTTGTTCTCTGGATTGAAGCTATTATTTATGTGTTAAGTCTGTTTTGTTTTTGAAAAAGTTGTGGTTTTGGTGTCTGTTTGAGCTGCTCCTTGAAGTTGTCTGTGTTAGTAGGACATGATTTGATTGATTGGAATTTGTGTTGTGATTAGGGGATGAGCCTCCGGAATCGTTGTTTATGAAAGAGTTGAGGAAGAGGGGTATGAATCCCACTTCGTTGCTCGAGGAAACTAAGAAAAGCGGAAATGCTGCTGAAGAGACCAAGTATAGGGAGGAGGATGGGGGGTTTTCTCAGAGGAATGCAGTTTCCATGGATGCCGAGACGAAGTTGAAGGATCAGTTGCAGGAATCTAGAGCACTTAATAGCGAAGGCCTTGAGGTTTGGTTTGATTTGTTTAACCCTATTAACTATCTGTGTTTTGATGCTGAAGTTTTGTTGATTTCTGTCATCATAGAATAGGAAAAATGCTGGATAAACATAATGTTAATCCTGTTCGCTTACAGGGTCTGATTCCACGGGCGAGACTTTTGATTACCCTTGGAGGAACGTTCTTTCTTGCGTTTTGGCCATTGATCCTTGTTACTGCTGCCCTATTTTCTGGCCTCTACCTGGTGAGTATCACTGTTCAATCCATTAGCTTCGTGTGTAACTGTGTTCTTTCCTGGTTATTTTCTTGCATTTTGTCTGTTGATCCTTGTATCTGTTATCAGTCTTGCACCGATTTAAAACATCAAATTATTTGAGGATGATGGTAGTACTACTTCAGAATGTAGTTTGAAGTTTGCCTTATTATGTAGTCAACATTTAGTTTAATGTTTGTTTGCAGAATGAGAATTGAACTATACTTTATATGAACATCACACATGCATTTTAAAGTAGAATAATGCGAAATTGATGACATAGAGGAACCAGTAAACATAGTAGGATCTCTTGAATATCCACCTAATTTCCATAGTCTAAAGTGAGGTTCATCGTAGTCTAGAGTGTGCGAGCTTATACGCTTCAAGTAATTAATAATGCTCACTGTTTCGCGATGTTTTGATGGATGCAGTACTTTGGCTCGAGTTTCATCCATGATGGTACGGATTCACGCATTTCTCTACCTGATTACATAGATCCCTATCTACTTCTTGAGCAAGAAAGGATATCGGAAACGGCACCTTCACCATACTGAAGACATTGTGGATGGCCCCTGTGCAGATCAGCCTTTGAATGCACATATATAGGTTTTTCTGCTGTTTATTCCCTTTAATCTTAGCTTTATTTCTCTTTGTAAAAATGTTAAACTAAAGAAGATGCTCCTTGTTATAACTACTATCTAGTAGTATGAAATTTGGAGCTCCTTTTTAGCATAAATCAAGGGGTTTGTAGTTTCTCTATTGCTTCTTAGTTATACTCTAGATTCTTCAAGCACCATATGTCAATATAATTTAAAGACAAGTATTCAACTAAAACAATGAATCTTTCAAATGGTTAAGGATGGTCAAACTAATTTTTAAAAATGTTATGTAATTTATTAGATCACATGACTATAATAGACTAATAGTGTAGTAACTGCAATTCAAACATAGTGAAACGTATTTAAAAAAAACGTAGTGAAACATAAATTATTAGACCATCGTTAACGTAAATTATTATGGATGGTCAAACCAATACTCCAAAAAAATTATACAATTGTTATAATTTATTAAATACAATTCAAAACTAATAATTCACCTAGTAAACTTTTGTTGTTGGTCAAACCAACCTTATTAAAGTTTTATCATGATTTAGTACACAATACCATAAGAAGTCAAACTTTGCAATATCAAAGTAATTTGACTGAAGTTTTTGACGGAAAACATCAATAGAAAAATCAAACAAGGTAGTAAAAGATTTGGCTCCCACTTAACAAGTACATAGGAGAAAACTGAACTTGTTAACCGACATAAACTATACATGGACAACTTCTGCGTTCTTGATTTAACTTAGGCTAAATCACATAGACACAATTCATGAATCATCACGAACTATGCACACAAGCGAAAAACAACATCGATGATCATAGCTGGATGGACAATTTTCATTCAAACATGTTCAAGACTCGGATTTGAAGGGCTTCAAAGTATGCATATTTCGAATGAGGCCTCTAATGGATGCAGCAGCAGCCATGAGCGAGATGAAGAAGCAAACACAACTCAAGATCTTCAGCCAAATCCACGCACAAGAAAATCGACGAATTTTCGATTGTACTATGTACATTTCGACAGGGAAGAACACTGTTAGAGGCCAGAAAGCTATCGCTCCAAGTAGGCCAACAACGTCGTTGAAGTTGGGGAAGATCATGGCTACAGTGGTGGTGAGCACAACAAACGTTGTTCTCCATACCAACCTGAAGAAATTCAGACCGAAAGTACCACCACCACAAGGTAGGCTGATGATCATTTCAGACGTTATAAACTTGTTTTCCGACCATTTCTTTTTGCACCATTCCTCCACAAACGCATATATAGGTTGAGCAAACACCTGAGATAAGCTTTGGAATCAAATATCGAACAAAGTATCAATAATTTTTTGGATGATGCCAAAACCTTAAATTACCTGGTATGCCCCAACAAGATGAACTGCAATGCAAACATTAGCGAAATCAACAAGCCAAAATGGCTCGAAGAAACCAAATCCGGTCAAAAGGTTTCCCGGAGCTTTATTACCGAATGCAGAATATCCTAAAACACCACAGAGAATGTAGAAGAAGGAGGTGATTGAAATTGAAATCGAAGTGGCTTGTTTCATCACTTTATTCTCCGGTGGACTAGATTTCAGAGTATCCTGTAATTATATCACAACAAATACTCCATTAGCAAAAATTTAAGTCCCAGTGATGTTGATTAATGATTATATTTCTTGCCTGAATGTCAACTAGAACCATTGAGAAGCCATAAGCAAAGGCAATATTCCCAAGTGCTGAGAATGAGTTCCACATTTTGTCTAAGCCCGACACGCCATCTCCAATAGGAACTCCTACCAAACCCGTGTCAGGATGATTCCCACCTACAGAAATCACACATACATTTAGCATTTTCCTAAGAATGAAATCAGTACAACGTTGTATGAAACAAAAAAAACCACACTCCAAACCTCCTATCATTTGCGCGATGGAGAGGCCGAGGCCGATGAAAGAGTAGGCGAAGGACATGGTTGCCGCAATGACAGACAGCCCAGAAATTTCATGGAAGTTGGGGATCTGACTGAGCAAAACTTGGGTCAATCCAAACAGCATGATGAAGGGATCGTTCAGAGCGTGACAGCCTTCTCGGATATGGTTCTTGTGAAAGCAGTTGGACCTCTTCACAGCCCTACACAGAAAACAAGAATCTTAACCTTAATCCACACAAATAATCAACTTATTACAGACTACATTGTACTTACACCATGCTGATGGAGGCAGTGATTGTATATCCAATGGTGGAGCCCACCAGCTGTGTATACTGAACTATTCCACACATCTGGAATAATCTTCCTCCTGAAATCCCAGCCAAAAAAATAAGGTTTCATCTCCTTACAACAATTTCAGATTTCTTCCTTAATTTTGTACAGAAAAACTACCAACTTAATGGACCAAATCCTGATTCTAATTCATATAATCATCAAATATTAAACATTTTGAAACAATGATCTGATGAATCTCCCCTGCATGCGGAGTCAAGTTAAAAAAATATACAATCAATCATCTGTTTATCGTTATGTTCACAAATAACCAAATAGGGTTCAGTTTTTGTGAAATACCTAAGTTGGCCCTGACAACTTCCATGTAAGTGCGATTCCGGCGGCCGGTGACGGGGTCCGGCGAGCGGTAGCAGTCGGCGAGAAGGATGGAGGCGAACCAGGTAATGACGGAGAAAGAGAACAGAGCAATGGGCCCCGCAATCCACCCCAACTGGGCCGCGGCCCAAGCCAGAGACAGCACGCCGGAGCCAATCACCGCCGTGATGATATGCGCCGACGCCGTCGTCAGAGTTCCTTCAAACCAGAGAATCCCCATGCATTAATATCACTACACCAAACTGCAAATTCAAAACAAAAAAAATATGCTTTTTTTTACCAGTTCGTTTAGGAAGGCCATCATCGTCAAACTTCGAAACATCGTACCCTGCCTCCATAGCCAAACTCATCCTGCGTTTCTGTTTACTGTGTGTTTTGTGCGTGTTTTTTCGGGACTTTTAAGGATGTGAAAGAAAATGAAGAAGAACGGAGAAATATCTAGGCGAGGAAGTTGAGAAGAAGGAGAATTAAATAGTGCTGCAAATGCCAATATTGTCGCAGTGAATAAATACAAATAAATAAAAATGAATCTTGAATCTTGAATCTCTGACTATTGCTATTGCTATTGCTATTAGGATACCGGTGCCGGTTGGACCGAATTTAATGAGTTCCTCGTTTTGCAGTTTTTTTTTGGAAAGACAAATATTTGACTGGTGTAATCTATTTATTTACAGAAATCTGAAATTATTTTTATTTCCTTTTCATCGTTTGAAACGTTTTTTCATCCTGTTTTTTATCTTTGACTTTTATTTATGGGAATTCCGAGTGTACGGTATTTGATGGTAAAGGATAAGGATTCCATTCATTTTCAAGGAAAACTTAGATTAAATAAGGTATATATTAGTATCAATTTGGCCTTTTTTTTTTGGACAAGATAATGTTCCTGGTTTACACAAGAAATTAATTTGCCAGTTTCCTAATTGGTGTGATTTTTATTTTTAACAAACATACTTCAAATAAATAATTACAGATTTATTAAACAGTGTGCTGTCAAACAGAAAGTAAATGTTGACTAATGGAGAGTGACAATGGTCAAACTCCTTGTGTTAGACCACACTTCTACAACCAATTCAGAAACTGGATTATATATAAAAAAACCATTCTGATTCTAAACCATCAACTCAGAATACCAGATATCTCGAGTCACGACAAAGTTTGACCAGCATAAGGGTAATTTTTTCAAGTCAAAACTTTCCATTCATATTAATTATTATGGCTACAAAAATCAATCATTGATATTACACTGTAAGAAAATGTTTTCCAAACTAAATTATAGTAAAAAAAAAAGATTTCGTATATTCTCACATTATTCACTTCCTTTTTCTCTTTGATACGATAAATGTCAAAATTTTCCATGGTAACGAAATAAAAATTCGTAACCCGTAGTACGAAATAACTTTGGAAAAACTTACATTTTTACCAAAACAACATTTTGAACTGATCCTACTTTTACATAGTACCACAAACTTGTAAACGTTGGCTACAACAACTCAAACCTTAAAAAACAAAGTTACAAGAGAGTTGTGATCCAGACAAGCATGTTCAAGACTCGGATTTGAAAGGCCTGATTGTGTGCAGGCTATGAACAAGGCCTCTCACTGATGCAGCACCGGCCACGAGCGAGATGATCAAGCAAACAAAGCTCAGAATCTTGAGCCAAATCCAGGTACTAGAATACTTGGGAAGTTTCCTTTGTACGATGTACATTTCGACGGGGAAGTAGACGGTTAGAGGCCAGAAAGAAGCTGCGCCGAGCAAGCCAACAACGTCGTTGAAGTTGGGGAAGATCATGGCTATCACTGTAGTGAGCACCACATATGCTGTCCTCCAGACCAGCCTGAAAAAACTTACCCCGAAAACTCCACAGGGCAATGTGATGAACATTTCTGATGAGAGGAACTTATTTTCAGGCCATTTGTTCTTACATGATTCCTCCACGATTTCGTATATAGGTTGACAGAACACCTAAAATCATCATCATCATCAGACCAAGAACATCATTAACTAGTCCAAAAATCAAATGTTGTTATGTACATACCTGATAGGCCCCAACAAGATGCACAACGATGCAAACGTTGGCGAAATCAACCAGCCAAAATGGCTCGTAGAAACCAAACCCGGTCAGTAGGTTACCGGGTGCATCGTTACCGAATGCAGCATATCCCAAGACTCCACATAGTATGTAAAAGAAAGAGGTGATGGAAACTGCAATCGATGTGGCTTGTTTCATCACTTTATTCTCCGGTGGATTAGGCTTCAGCGTATCCTAAACCATTCAAATCAAATATTTCAAACAACTATTTCATTTTTCTTAAGGATACTCATCTTAGTTACCTGGATGTTGACAAGGACGGTTGAGAAAGCGTAGGCAAATGCAATGTTCCCAAGGGCTGCGAAAGAGTTCCACATTTTGTCCCAGCCAGAGAAGTTAGGTCCAATAGGCACTCCAGTGAGGCTTGTTTCAGGATGAGCACCGCCTTCAAAATGAACAAGAATGGGTTTAAGCATGAACATGTCGTAAAAAAGGCGTTGTAGATGATTCATTACCTACTATCTGCGCTAGCGAGAGGCTGACGCCGATGAAAGAGTAGGCAAAGGACATGAGTGCAGCAATGATGGAGAGAAATGAAAGCTTGTGGAAATTAGGGATTTGGCTTAGCAAAACTTGTGTCACTCCAAATATGATTATGAATGGATTGTTTGAGGTGTGGCAGCCCTTTCGCGTATCATTATAGTGGAAGCAATTCGATCTCTTCACAGCCCTGAATGATTACACAATATCAGCCAATCATCAATTTTTGAAAATGAAAACCAAGTATTTTGTACTTACACCATGCTAATCGATGCAGTGATTGTGTATCCGATGGTGATGCCGATAAGCTGTGCATATTGAGCTAACGCACAAAACTGGAACTTCCTTCCTCCTGAAATCACCAAAACAACACTAAATTTTGAAAAATGTTCAATTAATAATCAAATCATAAACAATTGTTTGAAAAACAGAAATTATGGAATTCAAGGGCCAAAGAAGATCTTCAATCTCGAAGAGAAGCATTCTAGTCAAGTAAATAAAACTGCAGTTTAAAATTTGAATTCAAGAAAACATTGTTTAATTATTTATACCGAGAATAGCTCTGACAACTTCCATGTATATATAGTTTCTCCGGCCGGTGACAGGATCCGGCGACCGGTAACAGTCGGCGAGAAGAACAGAGGCGAACCAGGTGATGACGGAGAAAGCAAACAGAGCAATGGACCCCGCAATCCACCCTAGCTGAGCCGCCGCCCATGCCAGAGACAGCACGCCGGAGCCAATCACCGCCGTGATAATATGCGCCGTCGCCGTCGTCAGAGTTCCTTCAAAAATCAAACATGCATTAAAACAGCAGCAAAAAATCAAAAAAACAGAGAACAAAAGGGTGAAAATAAACATGCATTGTCATTACCAGTTCGCTTAGGACGGCCATCATCGTCAAACTTCGAAACATCGTACCCTGCCTCCATTGTAGTGTGTGTCTATGTGTGGAAGCTTTGAGAAGAACAGAGGAACTATCTGGGAATTGAGGTTTTTTGAATAATATATGAATTTGCAGGAATTGATCTGAATATATATATGAATTTGGTAATGCGCATTCTGTGACTAGGTGTTATTGCCATAATTAATGAGATTGCCAGTTTGGCTAAATTTATGGGTTTTTGTGGAAACCAAATATTTGACCGGAATCACGAAGGTTTGAGGAATTTAAGTTGTTCATGGATAATGGATAAGATTCTTTGTAATTTGTAACGTTTATGTCTTTATTTTGATTCAGTTCAGATGTAATCATTTAAACTTTCCTAAAGTGAAAAAAAAAATTTATACTTGGAGATATGAGAAAAGATTGTTGATCCTAAATAAAAATCCATTTTATTTCCTTTTTTTAATTTTTTGACTTTTGCTAGGCACACTTATGTGTTTAAAAACGGCATTTTGTGTAAGATAAAATAAAAATCTAACATCTCTTTCCTGAATCCTTCAATTATTTGGAAGATAGGATAAGGTTAATTTTTTGTCATTAAATTAGCTATCTTCTGTATTAATGGTACGTAATCCATTCAAATATAACTTTCCCAAAAAGTACACGCAATTACCAAATTAAATTTCAATTGAAATATTTGTTTCCTCAAATAAATAAATAAATGAAGTACTAACATTTAAATTATATATGGCAGATATTTTTACACGTTAAAAATATATAGTTTATTGGGTAGAACCTCGTCTATAAGGCCTTGTTTGCTAGAACTTATTTCTTGATATATTGAAATGAATTGAACTGAACAAAAGTAAAAATTGATGTATTGAAAAATGGAATCAGCATGGCTGAATTAACCTGAATTTCATCAAATTACATTTTCATTGAACTGAACTGAACTAAACTTAACTGACCTACAAATAAGCTCTGGCAAACAGAGCCTAAGTCTAGAGTCTTACTAAAGTTCCGAGGGGTAGATCCCAACTTGATACATCTTCGATTGTAGCTAGTATATAGACCATAAAATTAGGGCCTTACTTGCACTTGAGCGGATAACACTCACACTTGATACACATGTCGAGTAAATTTAGTATATAGAGCGTAACTTGGGACTTTATTTGTGCTTTGAGCGGTAAAGCTCTCATTTGATACACCTAAACTCATGTCACTCATTTGAGCATACCATGTACAAATGATAAAACAAAGATTTGACACTCAACCAGGATTTGATGAAGGAAAAATAACGAAAGAAAACTCACCTTTTATGCTTGTGTTGTTGAACCCTGATCGCTTATTATCGAGACTAATATTTAGATTAAGAGATTCAGTTACCTACGCGGACTTTTTCAATTATATGTGCGCCGATGAACGGCTAGGTCCCTAAGGGATGATCCTTATGTAGCAACATCTTCTTGCAACTTCGCCACCGTCATGATGCGGTGCAAAAAAATTATCGGTTTTTGAACGTGATACAAAATGTTAAGGTTTGATAGGTCAAAGTGGATATGACCTGTTTAATTTGCTATAAAGAAACAATTGAACTTTTGATTAGAGATTCTACTAACCTTAAAGAAATATTTCAATTGAATTGATGATTGAGTTTATAATTACTCTTGGGACTCGCCTCGGGGTTTCCTATCATTCGTTTCTGGATGATTTCTAGAATCTTGAAGTTGAATGGAAGTATTACATTTTTCAAAAAAAAAAAAAAAACATTCCAAACAAGAAAAGAAAACTAATACTATTATTATGATAAACTAGTTTAAATAGAATAAGAAAAGGTAAACGTAAATATAGAATATGGTAGTCCAGTGGCTGAATTGTGTAAACAAAGTGGTAAAACCAATAAGGTCTGTTTGCCAAACCTTATCTGTAAATCAGTTCAGTTCAGTGAAAATGTAATTTGATGGAATTCAGGTTAATTTAGTCATGCTGATTCCATTTTTCAATACATTAATTTTCACTTCAATTCAGTTCAGTTCAGTGCAGCAAAAAATAAGCTCTAGCAAACAAGACCTAAGTTTAGAGTTTTTTCTCCTCATTTCATTTGGAATTTTTGTGTAGTTAATTTTAGTTTAGCTTAGTACATTTCCATCTTTTTAATTGTTATTAATTGAATTTTAGTTTAGTTTTAATTAATTATGTATATTTCGGTTTCATTAGGTAAATAACCCTTAAAAAGGTTGTAATCATTCCATTTTTTATATGGTAAAATTTTTAGATCGTCTTTTTATATTGTAATCATTTTTAACCAAGCAAACGTTTATAATTCCATGATATAAAAAGTTGTGTATACACACCATATTCGTTGATTATATTATTTGAATCCATTTTATATAAATGAATATGTAGAGTGACAATTTTATTGGTAGGGGTGTCTTTAAGGAGAGGTTCTGAAAATAGTTAATTTTAACCGGTTGTTAGTATCGTTGCTATCAACCTCAATGGCAATAACTGCCATTTTTATCATATAGTCTCTTCCCTCTCTTCTGACTCAACTTAAATTTCTCGCATCTACACTATATTCTATTCTGACTCTAACCCATCAACACACAACACTAAGAACATGGCCTCTTCGCTACTTCCAATCCCAAATTAAATATGTAACAGTAACACTATATAATGGTTGAGCGTTAAATGGTGACGCATCCAACTGGCTTCTCCACCTAATTAGAACTAAAATAATAAAAGAAAGACGGTTGAATTTGCAATACTCAAATACGGTTGAGTATCAATTTGCTCGGTTGAGCGTTAAATGGTGACGCATCCAACTGGCTTCTACACATAATTAGAACTAAAATAATCAAATAAAGACAATTGAATATCAATTTGCAATACTCAAATACGGGTTGAGTATCAATTTGTTCGGTTGTTCTTCGGGTAAATTTGTGTGTGCGCGATATGGTTGGAATATAATATTTAATTTTGAACAATATTATATTGATTCAGAATTTATTTATAATTAAAAATATTTTACAATTTTTGAACAAATATAATATTGATTCACATATGCTCTAGATATGATTATGACCATGGTCAATTGTAAAACATCTCGGTCGTTGATCAATATCAATCTAGGAATGCCAAGTTATAGTATATGAAATGCTAGATTATATAATAAGTTTTAAGCTGTACCATATAACCATGATTGATGGTAACAACATTTATAATTAATTACACAACATATATTGCATTTTTTTTCCTCTCTCAAGAAATTCAAAATACACCAGCTGCTAGGATACGGAATTGAAGGGCTTCAAGGTGTGGAGATGAAGTATGAGGCCATGCACAGATCCAGCAGCAGCAAGAAGCGAGATGACTAAGCACGCAACACTCAGCACTTGCATCCAAATCCACGTGAAAGAGAACCTCGGAATCTTGGCCTGAGCAATGTACATCTCCACCGGAAAATATATGGTCAACGGCCAAAACGCAATCGATCCGACCAATCCCACGATGTCGTTAAAGTTTGGGAAAGCCATGGCCACAACCATTGTTAACACGACGTAAGCAGTCCTCCACACCAACCTAAGGAGAGTGAACCTGAAAATCCCAACACAAGGCAAGTTAATCAAGTACTCTTTTGTCACAAATGTACTTTCCGGCCATTTTTTCTTGCTCCAATCCTCCACAAATCCGAAAGTCGGCTGACTCAGCACCTGGTTACACAAACAATTTCCATCAAGCTGAACTAAACTAAACTAAACTGAATTTAACAGCAATGCTGTTACCTGATAGGCTCCAACAAGATGTATCATGATGCAGATGTTGGCTATGTCAATGAGCCAGAACGGCTCGAAGAAGCCGAATCCGGTCAATATGTTTCCAGGGGCATTGTTGCCAAAAGCAGCATATCCCATAACTCCAGATAGTATGTAAAATATGGATGTGACTAATATTCCAATAGAGCTTGCCTTTTTCATCACTTTATTCTCCGGGGGAGTCGATTTTAAAGTATCCTACAACAAATCAAACCACCATTAATTATACACAAACAAACAAACAGTTTTAAGTGTTTGGTAAACTGCTAAAAAACGGCTCAACATTTCTTCAATTCAATGCTGCATTAGAAATTCAATAGTAATGAGTCGTCAAGAAAAAGTTGTTCTTGGCTTGCCTGAATCTCGATAAGGACCATGGTGAAAGCATAGGCAAATGCAGCATCTCCGATGGCCGAAAAAGTGTTGAACATCTTGTCTGTGCCGGTCATGCCATTTCCCATCGGTATTCCGGTGATGCTTGTCACAGCACGAGGTCCACCTTCATCATCATCATCATTGTTAGCTACTTAATTAGCTTTATTATGATGATTAATTGGAGAAGGATAAATTTGTCATTTTAGTGTGTGTCTTTCTTACCAATAATGCGAGCTACGGAGAGACCGAGTCCTATGGAAGAGTAAGCGAAGGACATGGCCGCGGCGACGACGGAGAGCAGGGAGAGCTCGTGCAGGCCTGGTATCTGGCTGAACACTATTTCAATGATGCTGAAGAGAATGATGAAAGCGTTGTTTTTAGCGTGGCATCCTTCTCTGACCTGGTGTTTGTGGAAGCAGTTCGATCTTTTAACAGCCCTGAATTGTTTCAAAAAAACACTTCTCCTTAAATTACAAAAAATATTATTTAGTAAAAGAAATGAAATATGTCAGCGTTAATATTCATTTCAGTTGAAACTAATTAGATTAATCTCAATTTTCATTTAAGAGGGGTTTAATGGACATTACACCATGCTTATGGAAGCGGTGATTGTGAATCCAATTGTTCCACCTATCATGGTTCCATATTGAGCTAGTCCACAGATCTGTGCCTTTCGATCTCCTGTCACACCAAAATTTAAATAGTTTATTTATAAATAAATATAAACATATATATATTTTAGCTTATTCATAAATATATGTTTTTATTGTAAAAAACAAAAAACCCATATTCAAGAATCAATATTGGGGCTTCTTCTTCAAGTTTGTACCTAATAATACTATAAATAATAATATTTCATAACTGCTTTAGATAAAGAGTAGACTTTTAAACAAAGTGGTATTACGCGAATCTCATTCTCCAACCGTTCAAATAAGTACAGTAGGTCAAATCCTAGGAGAATTTAGCTGTACTTCGTTGGTGCCGACCAAATCTTACCTGATTTTTTCAATTACATTTTATTATGTGCAGAATATTTACATATTATAGTAATAAGTCAAGAATCAAGATAGTACGTGATAATATTGTTAAAATTAGCCATTTTAACTCCCAAAATTATATAGGAATATTTGAGTTGGTCCACTTGATTCGGCTTAAACCAAGACTTTTTTGACAGTAACCAGAAACAACCAAACGTACTTAAAAAGTTGCTCCAAATTTGTTAGCCTCCCTTGATTAATATGGGATTACTTATAAATTGTTCACTAAAAGTATGTTGTGCTAATTATAGCATTTTCACATGCATATTTGACTTTTCTTTTCTCCATATTTTATTTTGTAATGAAAAAACTGTAGTTTCAAAAAAAAAAAAAAAAAAAAAAGAGAGAATGACAAAACTGTTATTGAGACTTAAGCTAAGATCAAAATTCAAAACAATTCTTTTATGTGAGGAACCTTAATTAATTTAGGTTTTCAGAAACGCAAGAGATCAGTGCATGGAATCATGCATGCAACCCCATCATGATGATGGCCTAGAAATGAAATGAAATTAAATAAATAAACAAAATACTGGAAACTGCTGGTAAAAGAATGTTTGGCTAGATTAATTTAGATAATTAGATTCGAATCAAAAACATTCATACTCACCTAAGTTAGCTCTAACAGCATCCATATAGGTGCGGTTTCGCCGTCCGGTAACGGGATTCGGTGACCGGTAACAGTCGGCGAGCAGAATCGAGGTAAACCAAGTGATGATGGAAAACGCCGCCAGAGCTATCGGTCCGGCGATCCACCCCAACTGCGCCGTCACCCACGCCAGAGACAGCACGCCGGAACCGATCACCGTCGTTATGATATGCGCCGTCGCCGTCGCCGTCGTTCCTGACACAAAAAAACACACCAAAAATTTTCAAAACTCTGTACAAATTAACACAGAAAAAAAAAATCATTGATGAAATTATGGAAAATACCGGTTCGTTTTGGGTGGCCGTCGTCGTCGAACTTGGGATCATCGAACCCGAATCTACCAGCTTCGACGGAAAAGCTCGAATTTGTCTGCATTTTCAGGCGTGTTTTTTTCTTGTTTTTTTGTGAAATTCAGGCTTTTGTTGATTTCGGAGGAGGGTGATAAATAGTAAGGAAAGGGTTGGCAGAGGCACGAAACAGTTAGCAATTAATATTGTGCCTGGCTGATCTAAGGCATGAGCTATAAATAATGTCATTTTTGCATGTAGCTATAATATTATTTAAATAATTTACAGTAACTAAACAGAGCCAGAGAGTAAAAGATAGACAACTACAGCAACTGTTTATGAACTCGGATAATTTTGCTGAGTCAAAAGTTGACTTTTCACAATTTTTAATAATCATTGATTATTATAATATCTCTAAATATATAATAAAAATTTATTATTATTCATGTTACAATTTTAATAATATCTTATGGGATAATTTACTATTTTTGTATTAACTTATAATTTGGTAAAAGATTTTATGTCTGACTTTTAAAAGTTAATTGTGCAATTTAAGATTAGACAAGAGTAATGAATAAGAATAGAAATAAAAATAAAGGACTATTTTTGTTGTTCTAAGAGATTTGCTATAATAGAGATTTTATTCAAATTTGGAGATTTTGACAAATTTTTCACTCCAACAGAATCTCTATATGGATCTCTATAATAGAAAATTGAGGAGAGAGAAGAAAAAAATCTATATATATGCAGATTACTCTCTAAAATTTTAGAGAACTAAATTTATAGTATGTTTGCTAAAAATAGAAATTAAACTACCTTTCCAATTCTCACCAAATTCTCCAACACCCAATTTGCCAAAAATAGGAGATGAAATCAAAATAATATAGAGATACTGTTGGAGTTAAGAGAAAAAAAAATATGGAGATTATTGACTTTCATTCTCTATTTTAGAAAAAATTATATCAAAGCGGTTGGACTTGCTCTAACATTCAAGAATGGACAATTTCTTATGAAAATAAGAATTGAATTTCTTGGCCATTTTATGTCTTGTCATAGGTATCATGTGTAGTATTGGACAGAATATAAATTAAAGAAAACACATGAATTATAAAATATAAGTTAAATTAATTATATTAATCATGCAAAACATGCCAAGAGTTACAAATAATTATGCATACAAAAACATAGATCATTATGGAGTCGAGCTAGTCTCCGCCCTTAAAACTTATGAGGCCAACAAATGACCATAAAGTCCCATAGGATAAAACCATAAGGTAACATATATACAAATTTACCTGAATTTCGTAGAGCCGATCTTCAATTACAATGACTTGACTCCGAACTCACTCAGCACCAATGAAAACACCAACACTCTCAATTTAATGTATCTATTACTAGGAGTCCAAACGTGTGTCTAACCGTGTTTTCATACTGACTGATGACTCTATATATATACTTCTAAATTATATTAATTAGGAAACATAATTTTCAGCTGGAAAATTCTCAATCCAATACGCATATGGATTCTCTTACAAAATAAGGTAAATGTGTTTTAATTATAGCATAAGAACTTTCCCAATTAATGAAAGTCTTTATGTTTATGGATAACACAAAGTAATTTCCATAAACAAAAAAATGTACTCCAAGTAATTCTTCAATTAAAACACATTCTGGGTCTTTCTAAAATGTTCAACACATGAACTTCATAAACAATAGAAATCCTATTTTGGGTAAATTTCTTTAACCAAAATTTTCTATATCCCATTCATCTCCGAATGATAAACCCCAAAAGTTACTATAACTGTAACTTTCAATTTACCTTAAATAAATCATTTTCGTGAAGTGGTAACTTTTTGGCAAGCTCAAAGTTCATCACATGCCTTCTGATCTTCAGCTTTCAGACATATTTACCAGCAGACATATTTAAGGATCTACCTCATCCTCAGTTTGGATTCTTTTTCAACTTCTACACATTGTTGGAAATCTCACGCTCGCTTTTGGGGTAATAAAATAAATAAGAAAAGGTAATATTATATTATTTATAGAACTATATTTTGTACTCTTGGATACCTTTATATTCATCTATAAATATACACACATCCATCAAACAGAAACATCTTAAGAATGAAAGGGGGGTCAATTTGAAAAAATCAGATAATGCACTTGGTTATGGTAGATTTGTTCGATTCAATTCAGTTTAATTAGTCACTTTTTTCTTATCGATGTAGTACAGTTTATGCTCCTATATATAAAGAATAATATTGTTTGAAAATATTTTGAATAATAAGCCAAGTGAATTTTCTATAAAATTCTTATGGGATTGAAATTTATGATATTATAGTGGTGTAGATATTGTCCAAATAGAAACAAAAACACTTTAATAAGGATTGGAAAAACTAAACTCATTTTGTCACTTTAATATTTGCTTAGCCCTTATGCGAGAAAGGATAAGACAAATATTCAATATTACGACGTATTTTTACTAATAATCATGTTTAATAACTAAAAGATTTATTTTGAAAGTAAAAATAATAATAAACTAAATGATCATATTTAATATTTAAAAGATCGTGATTGAAAAAATTAATATTTATCTATAGTCTTAATTCTCAATTGACAACCGACTAAATACCATCTCTAAATAAAATATGAATTTGCATACACATCAAAATTTAGTATATCGATCTTGTAGTAGTTGTTTATAAACAAACACGCACTTTCACCGGTTAACATTCACCGCCCGTTGACTATAGGGTCTACTCCCATTTCACAATGTTATATAAATCTTCTAAGAGTAGGGAGAATTTCTTTTATAGCTACAAGCAAACCTCTTTTTGTTTCTACTCTACATTGACCTTTAAAATATTATTAAAATAATTATATAGGTTTTTTTTTTATCTCGCCTCATACCCCATAAATTCTAGGACCGAACTGCAAACCGGCACTACAAGTGATGGCATGGACGGAAGTGGGGGAGCGCGGGGTGGCGGCCGCTCCTCTTAAAATTTTGTTAACAGCCTATTATACTAAAACAATTCAAATTTTAGGTTTTGGAAAATAATTTTTACAGTGCGATCTCACTCGCTCAGTCCAATCTCGCTACCCAATTCGATCTCGCTCCCCCGGATATTTGCATCTGGTTCCGTCACTGGTGATCATGGCCATTGAAAATTGTTATGCATGGTTGAAATGAGTGTTGGCAGTTTGATTGATAACAATTGAAAAACACGAGACCATTTTGATTTTCCCCAATATAATTTGTGAGAATATTGAACTCATGATCTAAACCGATAGCTAACATTCTATTCATTTTTCTATTATATTTTGAGCTGAAAAGACATGAATAGATGAAATTAGTTTTTATAGGGGAAAATCAAAATGGTCCCAGAGTAGCAAAACCCAACGACTGCCACTCAATTCAGCACCTTCAATATTATTCTGCCTAAGCTTCATTGCCTTAAATTATAATGGCCCACTAAATGCTTCTTTTCTTTTTATTAAAAAAATGAATTGAAAGCGTTTTCTTTCTGATCATCATTCATATATCTCTTCGCGTTCCATAAGGTTGATTCCTAGATAAGATTAGGAGCCACCCCTTCAACCATAGCTTGTTAAATTGATTGATTTGGTTGCACAAATTCGTGTATTCGATACAATTTCCACAAGCTAATCAAATAATCTTTTTTCAAACAATTGGTTCATATTAAATTGCGTTGTTGTGGAATTCATTCCATTTTATAGACTAAGCAAAGAACATATCGATACACATCCAATGAAATGACCTTCCATTCGTATATCTATGACTATGAGTATCGAATTCAAATGAGAATTGGTAAAGTAAACATACAGAGATTCAATAAAATGTTTATAAACTATTCTACCCTAGATAGTTGCAATTACAAAAAATTACATTACTAAATAAATTCAACTATGTAAAATATTGTAGACTCTCGCTTCAAAATCAAATATCAATCAAACCACTAAGAGTCTAAAATATTATGCATCCAACTTAACTAGAGAGGTAGAATAGGGCCTTTTTTTGTTAGGACACGGAATTGAAAGGCTTCAAGGAGTGGATATTTGCAATGAGGCCATACACAGATCCAACAGCAGCAAGAATAGAGATGCCTAAACATGCAATGCTCAAAACTTTCATCCAAATCCATGTGAATGAGAACCTCTTAATCTTGGCCTGAGCAATGTACATTTCCACCGGAAAATATATGGTCAACGGCCAAAACGAGATCGCTCCGACCAGTCCCATGACGTCGTTGAAATTCGGGAAAGCCATCGCGATGAGCATTGTCAGTAAAACGTAGATAGTCCTCCACACCAGCCTCATCACACTGAAATTGTACATCCCAACAAAAGGCAGGTCTAGCAAGTACTCTTTGGTCACAAATTTACTTGTAGTCCATTTTTTCCTGATCAACCCTTCCACAAATCCAAATATAGGCTGAGAAAGTACCTGCAAAATCATTACAGATATTTAAGCAGACTAATAATAACTCATTAAAGAAAATTAAAAACACTCAGATAAAAATTACCTGGTAGGATCCAACAAGATGTATCATGATGCAGATGTTGGCTATGTCAATGAGCCAGAACGGCTCGAAGAAGCCGAATCCAGTCAATATGTTTCCAGGGGAATTGTTGCCAAAAGCAGCATATCCCATAACACCACAGAGAATGTAAAAAAAGGAGGTGACTGCAACTGCAATAGAGGAAGCCTTTTTCATCTCTTGGTTTTCTGGTGGGCTGGACTTAAGAGTATCCTGTTCATTATACAGTATTACAAACACAACTCTTATTCGCGTAAAAAAAATATATATATATATATATATATGTATATATAAGTATAAACAACATTGCTAGCAAGCTTGCCTGTATCTCAATGAAGACCAGGGAAAAAGCATAGGCAAATGCAGCATTTCCAATGGCTGAAAATGTGGTGTATATTTTGTCTGAGCCGGTGAATTTGTCTGTAACTGGTCTTCCTGTGATGCTTGTTATGGGATGAGCTCCACCTTCATGATCAAACAGCATATATTGTTAACATGGCTTATATATAATGAATAGAGATTTTAAAAAAACATTTTAGTGTGTGTGTGTGTGTTTTCTGACCTGCAACATGGGCTATGGAGAGGCCGAGGCCTATGGTGGAGTAGGTGATAGACATAACGGAGGCGATGACGGAGAGAAAGGTAAGCTTGTGGAGGTTCTGAATCTGGCTTAGCACAACTTCAATGAGGCTGAACAGCAGTATGAAATTGTTGTTTCTAGCGTGGCATCCTTCTCTAATCTGGAGTCTGTGGAAGCAGTTTGATCTTTTAACAGCCCTAAATTACACACAAAAAAAAAAACACAATTTCATTAATCTTTTTGATCTTGTAATTAACTGCTAATATTTATAAAAAAAATATTAATGTATTATAAGAGGGAGTTGATGAACATTACACCATGCTTATGGATGCTGTGACTGTGAATCCAATAGCTCCACCTGCCTGTGTTGCATATTGAGCTAATCCTAACAGCTGCGCTTTCCGTTGTCCTGTTACACCAAAATGAAAAACAAATATATAATTTTATTTGTAATCAACAATATTTGTGAGAATCATCATATATAATTTTACTATGAGTTCTCCAATGTTTTACTATTATCTAAAAATGGCAGCCAAATCGAACACATTTTGTTATGCTTACCCAAACTGGCTCTAACGGCGTCCATATAGACGGGGTTCCGTGTGCCGGTAACCGGGTTGGGCCACCGGTAACAGTCGGCAAGCAGGATGGAGGAAAACCAGGTGATAACGGAAAACGCCACCAGAGCAATCGGTCCGGCAATCCATCCGAGCTGCGAGATCACCCACGGCAGCGACAGCACGCCGGAGCCGATCACCGTCGTTATGATGTGCGCCGTCGCCGTCCCCACCGTACCTTAAACACACGAAATCTCACTCCGTCAATCTCAGAACGAACGAACGAACGTCGAACAGAACAAAATCAAATGTAATTGAAAACACAGAAGAAAAGTTAATCACCAGTTCGTTTGACGTGGCCGTCGTCGTCGAATTTGGAATTATCAACATCGTATGTTCCAGCTTCGACGCGGATTTCAGGATTCTTTTCCATTTTGCTCTGGTTTTTGGAGCTTAGAAAAAAAAATCAGAGTGCAGTTGGGAATTTTATACTGAGAAGCGTGAGAGCATAAGTTTGACTCAAGTACATTGAACCTGTACAGTAACATGAGTCAATGATAGCATTTACTGCTCGTAATTAAATTTGACAGATTACATTAAAAAAAAAAATTTGACAGAAGGGATAGTAGTAATTATTATTGGGTGCTGCTATATGTAACCCAACATTTTGCTCTTGTAGCCTAAAATACAAATGAAATGACAAAAATACCCTCATTTTTAGTTCATGAAAAACTAGTAGCATAAATGCAGAGGTATTATAGTCATTTGATAGGGATTTTGGACAACAAAGAGTAAAAATATGGGCTACATATAACAATTCAGTTACACAAGATTTATTTCCACAATCCAATATCCTAAATCCACAACCCATTTAGTGATAAATTTACTTAATCATCCCTCATAAAATTTAGGATTCAATTAACATTTATTATTTCATTTAAATCCCTTAAGTTTTGAATAATAAATTTTGGATTCAAGTTTTTGTTAAATTTAATTGTAGGCCCAAGAAATCCTCAAAATCTTCAACATTCATTAGCTGTCCAGCTTAATTCAACACCTTCAAATTTAGGCCCTGTTTGCTAGAACTTATTTCTTGGTGCACTGAACTGAACTGAATTGAACTGAACTAAACTGAAATAAGTTTAAATATATTTATCTGAACTGAAATAAATTTAAATTTACTGAACTGAACTGAAATGATTTTAAATATATTTAACTGAACTGAAATAATTTGAATATATTTAACTGAATTGAACTGAACTGAAGTAATTTAAATATTTATCGTATATCATTGTAAAATTTAGTAAAAATGTAACTTATAATAAAAAATTATTGAACTGAAATAAATTGATGTATATTTATCTGGACTAAAAAAATATAAATATATTTATCTGAACTGAACTAAATTTAAATATACTGAACTGGACTAAATTTAAATATATTTAACTGAACTGAACTGAATTGAACTGTCCATCATTCATCCTTTTTAATCTGAATAGCTACGTGAAATTTGTAGACAAAGTTGATAAGAATATTTTATACTATTTATAAAGAGTGGGGTAGATTTTATGAATAAGAGTTTGATTAGGACTAAGTTTCATAACAATAACTAACAAAAATTAAAATTTAAAAAGGGATATTTTAGTAAAATTTACCCTAAATGGGTTGTGGATTTAGGATATTGAGTTGTGGAAATAGCATCCTCCTTCAGTTATTAAATCATCCATCTAAAGGCCATAGTCCCGTCCAGATACAAACTTTTTATTATGGAAGAAACTTTGCTTTTATTCGTTTGTATAATGTTTATATTTACATGGTATTTTAAAGTGTAAGGTTTTGTTGTTCCCAATACATCTGATTTTTGCCATTCAGATTAGTACAATTTAATTCAGATCATATTAGTTTAATGTAGATTTAACTCAGTTCAGTTTAATTTAATCAAACTATTTCTATTTTTCATTGTATTAAACTTTAATTCAATTTAAATCAGTTTAATTCAAATCAGATCGGTTCAAATTTATGCAAATAAGTTGGAAATAATATGTATTACGTGTAACAATTTATGAGCAAGAAAAAGAAAGAAAATCTATGCCTTTAGTAACGATTCTACTTCTTCTGAATCACCTATATTTGCATATAAAATCTTTTTTCAGTCAAAAATACTAATGATTGAATATTTGACTTGACAACAGAGCAAAAATATTATCTAATGCTATTGAATTTATAATAATATCTAGTTTATTTAGATCAAATTTTTGTGAATCGCTAATATATGTAATTAAATTTTGAGGATGCATGGATCAACCTCGACTAGGGATGGTGGACCTGGATTAAATGCTTAAAAGTCGATACTTGGCTGGATAGCTTCTGCTTGACGACTGGTTATTTGGTATGAAAATGCCAACTCATCGGAAGACTTGGATCCGTGAAGATATGCACAATCAAATAGGAATGTAGCCATAAATACCCCATGTTTAAGGTTATTCTTTCTATTTGCATACAAAGTTGTTCTAGTTGATTTATGATGAATTCTTGTAATAGATCAGGAAACTGGTTTTGGGCATTTTGGCCCTTTTTGACGTTAATAATATTTACCAATGGTTAACGTTAACGTAAAGTAATGATACTATACCAAGGAAAACTCATAGTAAAAAAGTATAGGGAATGAGGTGGCATATCCCAGTTGGCATTATTGTTAAGATAGAGTAATGATACTCCCATTTATTATCAATTACACATTTGTCTAGTCCACCATGGAAAATATTCTATGTAGATATGAGTATCACATTTTACAAAATACAAATTTCAAGAAATAAATGTATACCAACGACTAAAATATACTGATGTAATTATTATAAAATGATTTCAATATGAAATCAAGAAAAGTCAACAAAGATATTTTCTCTTACAAAAGGATGGTTATAAAGAGATCTTCTCTTTATCAAAAGAATCTATATTTTCTTTTTGAGCTAGTTTTCTGCGTACTAGTTGAACTATATTGAACGAACTAAAATTAACATAATGCCTATGCAAATATGTTTACTCCTTTCAGGACCAAAATTGATTATATTGCCCTCACATGATCAAATGCATGATTTTACATGAGCAAATTAGTATGGGCAATATGATCAAATACTGATCCTAAATGGAGCAATCACCATTGGGGAAGGGTCTACTAATAATTTACTTATTGAACTTTTTACATAACAATTTAACTTTTTCACTAGTGGAAGGCGGCGGTTCCGCCTTCAATGCTCGGCGGTTATGAACCGCCGGTGGCAGCGGCGCCGCGCAACGACACTGGAATTGCTCGGCGGTTTTGAACCGCCGCGCAAGGTTGCGAGTTCGTAACGAGTTCGAAGGTGCAGGTTGTTTTCGAGTGTTGCGACAGCGGATGCTCCTCCGGTTCAAAGGTTGCGAACTCGCAACTAGCATTTCAGGTTAGGGTGTATGTTTGTTCCTGAATTTGGTTACGAATTCGCAACCTAATTAGTTTCCACTAAAAAAAATACCGGCCAAAACTGGCCGGTAAAATAAAAATGCTAGAAACGAAGAAAAGAAACAGAGCTATACTTCAATATAAACAAAGAATATTCGACATATTACATTTTCCAGTTTGATCCTCATTAAATACCTAAATCCGATTTTGCAAATTACTAAATGGAAACCAATGACATAAAGAACTTGTACTTTTAAGCTTCAATATATCAACAGATGACATGCAACTTATTCTTATTCACCATCTCAGAATCTACATGCGAATGGAGGTTAAACTTTCATCTTGTTGAAACACAACAATCTATATGCAAGTCAACTGAGCTTGTAGAGTTATACTTATAAACTAACCCTAAGAGGAAAAATTCAAAATAATAGAGAAACTCATAACTGCTTCCCTGCAAATCTTGGATGGTCAGGCTGAATGCTATTAAGCTTAGTTCCCGGAATTCCTCTGAATACGAGATGCAAGTCGCTGAGCTTTTTGTCCAGCATGCACTGAACTCCCTTCTGAAATCATGTTGCTTATCTCATCAGCAAGTTTGACTGCTTCATTGTACTCCCTCACCCAATTCGCATGAGATGCCATGTTCCTAGGGGCAAAAAGAAAAACAGTCCATTATCAGAAATCGTGAACTTCAATATTGCTCTAGCAAGGAACGAAAATCTGAGGTCATAAATCAAGTTCATACACAAAGTAGACACCAAAAGCTTACAAGATAGGGCTCAAATTCAACTATCAATCAGCATAACGTAAATTGATCCATAATTAAACTTAAAAGAGCAGTTTCAGATTCACGCAGAGCCAAAAAACAACATAGATGTAGTCAAAACCTCAAAATTGCAAAAAACACAAACCATAGCTAAACAAATTTAAACAAAAACTTGGGCAAATTGGGGGAAACGTGCAATCACCAACTAAATTCAAGCAAAAACCAGAAAATTTGCAATAAAAACAACAAAATCCGATGCACGATATAAAGGCGCTCACCAGATGAATCGGAAAGGGCGATCAGAATTGCTAGGGTAGAAAGGTATAATCCCCAATTTCCCATTATTGGGCGTGCGAGCGGGCGAGAGCGGAGGGCGACGGGCGGTAGTGGTGGCGGAGGCGATGAAGTAGCGTCTGTTTCTCCGATGCTGAAGAGGGCTCTTGCTGTTCCCAATTGATCTACTCGACTGTCAGAGATGGGTCCCACGACGGCGATGGGGAGGAGGAGGAGGTGGAGATTATGGAGTCGCGGAGAGCGTCGGCGGTAGCGGAGTATGATTGCTCGGTGGCTGGTAGCTGGGGACGTCAGGATTGTCGACGATTCCGGGAGGCGGGAGGCGGGAGGCGAGGTTTTGGGGGAGATGGGATAGCCGATTGAGATAAGGGATAAGGGAGTGATTTAGTTTATATACCATTAATTTATTATAAAAGAACTAATTTTTTATTCTGAAAAAACTAATTTATAGTGTAAGGAAAGTCAAGTAAAAATTTGACTTTTTACTAGTTAAACTCAATTAAATATGTGTTTTCCCTAATTAAACTCAATTTGATATATTTATTTAATTTTAGAATAAATATCATTTTCTATATGGATTCGGATAAATTTAATTAGGATAACTCATTCTGATATTAGTTCAATTATATTAATTTAAAATTATTTATATCCTACTAAAGTAGAGTAAAACATGCAATTATATGTATGGTGATGTGTTTGATTCAATAATTATATGAATCAAAAATTTTGGTTAAATAATAAGTTTTATTATTTTCACTTATACCCCTAAATTTTTATGAAATATTAAGAACTTTTGAAAGTAATTATATGTAAATAATAATAAGAAAGCGACGAGTTACAAACATTATATGATTGTAACAAACATTAATAATTATCTATACCTTTACCATTTAAGATTTTCAATAGTATTTTATGTTAATTTTCACTATACCCTACTATTGATGAATTTGATCATCGATTATATAACGTTTTGAATGTTTTGAAAAGTGTCACAATGTGGGGTGTAGTTATATCAAATTAAGTATATATAAATCAGTCAAAATTGAGAAGAAATCATGACAACATAGTATATATGTTTAAGTAATCAATTAATGTATAAGTAGTGAATACTCATTGAAACATCAACGTTCTTACTATAGATCCCCTCAAATGTGTGTTGTTGTTTTTTAAACTATATGAAAAGTTCCTCATATACAATAAAATGGATATTAAGATCCAACACTTTGATTCACTCGTTTAATTAGTGAAATTATTGCTAATTTTGCTAATTAGTTCATTCAGATTTAGCTAGGTTGCGACTTCGCCACTACTTCAGGTTCAATTTGAAGAACCGTAACCCCAGTTACGATGTCGTAACTGGAAACCGCCGCGTAACGTATTGTTGGTCGGCGGTTTACTGTGCATAATATGATCCGGACAGGGTTACGAACTTGCAACCGATCAAGCACCGGTGTTTGGAGAACCTGCTCATGTTGCGAACTCGCAAACCGAATTGCGCGGCGGTTCTTGGATCTTTGGCCGGAACCGCCGCGAAAAAGCGCCGCCGTCCACCCTTTTTCCACTAGTATTTTTAGGTAAAAATGGATAATTGTTTTATAAAAATATATCTTTAAAAGGAGGATTAAACTTGTAGAGTTACCTAAATCATAAAAGTAACATATAGAATTACATGGATCACGTTGAGTCGATTGTATACAATCACAATGACTCATATGAACTTAACTCACTCAACTTTAATAAACACCAACGCTTTCAATTTAATCGTAGTTGTTGTTGGGGTGTTTTCTAATTGACCGAAGACTTTACATTTATACTATAAATTCTAAAATAAGGAAACGTAATTTTCAAATAAGGTAAATTTGAAATCTCTCACAAAATAAGGTAAACTGTGTTTTAATTATAACATATAGGCCCTGTTTGCTAGAGCTTATTTCCACCATGTACTGAACTGAACTGAACTGAATTGAACTGAACTGAACTGAACTGAAGTAAAAATGATGTATTGAAAAATGGAATCAGCATAACTGAATTAACCTGAATTTCATCAATTACATTTTCACTGAACTGAACTGAATTAAACTGAACTGAACTGATCTACAGATAAGATCTGGTAAACAGGGCCATAAAATTTCTTAAAGAGATCTCTTTCTTCGATAAGTAATGTCTTTTTCTTTATGGAATAACATAAGTTACAGACTCATTGACTTTAATCATCTCATTTTCCAATTGAACTTTTTGTCTTACTAAAAATATAATACTTTCATTCAACTTCAAGGTTCTGGAAATCGTCCAGAAATGAATGATATGAAAATCGGGGTGAAACCCAAGAATCATACAGAAGGGGGTTCGGCTTAGCATAGTTTGCCAGAGAATGAGCTATAAAATTCTGACAATGGGGGACCCAAAAAGTCTCAACCATGTGCTATTCTCTAGCAGGTTTCGAATCCTAAGGACTGTTTCCAAGCAATTCACTGAGCAATCCACTTCTTGGTGCACCATCTGGACAATATGAAGAGCGTCCCCCACCAGCTTCACCACTGGCTGGTTCATATCCCCTGCCAACACTAGCGCATCCTCTAGGGCCAAGCATTCAGCCAAGGTCGGGTCACTGACGTGCGGGATCCTCCTTGCCACCACTCTCAAGAAGTGTCCGGACTCGTCCAGTGCAACATCGCCCGCCCCTGCGTCCCCATTTAGGATTCCAGCATCAAAGTTAATCTGAATACCTGGATCCGGTGGTCTAAACAATGTTTGCGGCAACAATGAGTTGGATAATTCTTCTCTCCAGTTCTGAGCATTCCTGTAGTTCTCCAGGTTGGCCACCACTCCTGCAGCAATGACGTTGGCCGCCAACTGAGTCTGCTCGAATATCCTCTTGTTCCGCTGAAACCATATCCCGTCACAGACCATCACCACGAGGCAGCATAATTCATCATCCTCGTCCTTCAGGAGCCTCCTGAACCAAGCTTCTCCCCTCGGCTCCACCGCATCATCAACTTTATGCATCAGGTTGATTGTCCCCCATACTGCTCTGGCATATTCACATTCAAAAATAAGTGAGCCGTCGAATCCTCCTCCTTCATACAGAACGGACACGTCGAAGCCACTTCCACTCCACGCCGCCTCAAATTAGAGACCGTCGGAAGAGAGTCTCTGCAAAGTCTCCATGCAAAATGCGGCGCCTGTTTCGGAACCCTGAACTTCCAGAAACGGCCCCAGAATGCCGGATTCTCTGCATATAAAGCCGCCGGTGCATTCTGAGCTAGTTGCCTCGCCTCCACCACAACGTGATAAGCTGAACGAACCGTGTACTTCCCCTGGTTCGAAAAATGCCATATCCACTTATCCGATGAGCTCAGATTGCGAAGCGGCATCCCCCTAATCAGCTCCGCATCCTCTCTCGTAAACAACTCCTCCACGAGCCCCATCTTCCACCACCTGGTATCCTCATCAATCAGATCCGCCACCCTAAGCAAATATCCCGGGATATGTAATGGATCCTGGACCATAAAATTTCCGTCCCTTGGACTAAAAATGTAATTTTAGAAGCATTTGACTGAAAATTGGATGAGAAATCTAATTTATGGTTATGAATATAATTTTAGATGGATTTACTTAATCTTAAATTAAACAAGTTATGTGATGTCATCACTAAAATTCGAAGAATCTGATTTCTATCGGTGACACTGCATTACTTTCACGCCAACCATTCAAATATATAAATGCATGAACTTGAAAAATAATAGCATTGTTGTTATTATTAAAAAAAAATAGTAAAAGTAACCACATTTGAAAAAAGGACAACTTTGCCAAATCCAATTCCGCGTTTTATAACATTTTCTGTATTGAAGGCGGGCGGATTTGTTTGTGAATGGTGATGGCGCGTTTTTTGTATTCTAGCTAGCCAATAGCCGTTGCTCAAAATGTATCTTTTTGTTTCTTAATAAAACGCAAACCTATTTTCAAAGTAATAGTCAAAAACCAAGGCGATACACAGACCGTTGCTTTAGGTACTTAACGGGATCCTAGTTGGAACATACAATACGCAATGGTCCCGGAATAGTATTCCAACCTAACCTAACACGGCCACTAATGAGCACCTATGAATTCATTGCCTTAAATTTGCATCCTCCACTAACTTATCCCTTTGGTTGTTGAATGAATTCTAACGTTTTCTTGGCAACAATTCACACATGCCTCATCAAGTTTCATAAGGTTACTCCACAATAGCTTGGTCGCATTAAGAGATACAGAATATCCATCGAGGAGTTGGACCACTCTACTAAACTGATCTTTTCAACTTATCTGAACTTATCTAAAGTTATTTGTCGTATTCTCAAAGTATTACTGTAATATTGTCTCACACAACCTTATTCTTCTAAGGAATAAGTATTGAGGAATATGATAAATAGATTTAGTCATATTGTTAGATTGAGGAATATGATAAATAGATTTAGTCATATTGTTATATTAGGAATATAGATTAGAATATCATATTCCTCAATAATAAGATACATATATAATCTTTTAGAAGAATAACTAATTGTTTCGTGTTTTGGCTCTCAATGAAACCATCTCTACACATTTATATCGTGTTTTACTCCCAAGGTCACTTCCTCTTCCAACTATCATATTCAGTTATTCACCCTGGTTAAGACGCAAGATTCGAATCTACTACCACTAGAATCAGCTCCACTTAGCCAGACATCCGAGCTCTTTGACGTCATATTTGAGTTAACGTATTTAATTGTTGGTGCATTTGTTGATCTCATTCAAGTTTAGAAATTTTTTATTAGGGATGTTGACAAACATATATGCTCAGAAAGTGGCCAACGAATAAAGGTTCTTTAATTGCAAATTATATTGTACCAACTACCAATACCAATAGGGTACAAATCTCTACTTTTATTATTGTTTATCCGGATATGAGGTGGTAATTTGATCACCCAGAGGCCAGAACTCTGTAGAAATTTTCTTTTCTATGGAGATATTAAGCAGAAAATTACCTAAAACCTTGAAGTGTCATGAAGCAAATCAAACCTGTACACTCTAAGAGAGTAGAGTAAACACAGACACCAAAAGCATTAAAGCTCACAACAGATAATATCCATAAACGTTCAAAAATAAAAGCATACGCAACATAATAGAAGAGATATAGTGTCAATCAGTTTCTAACATCTCAGAGTAAATCAGTACTCGTCTCCTTCATCACCATCATCGTCTTCAGTTCCCTCAGCACCAACCTCTTCATAATCCTTCTCGAGTGCAGCAAGGTCCTCACGAGCCTCGGAGAACTCACCCTCCTCCATGCCCTCACCGACGTACCAGTGAACAAAGGCGCGCTTTGCATACATGAGATCAAACTTGTGATCAATGCGAGAGAACACCTCTGCCACGCTGGTCGAGTTGGAAATCATGCAGACAGCCCTCTGAACCTTGGCAAGATCACCACCTGGCACAACTGTTGGTGGCTGGTAGTTTATCCCACACTTGAAACCCGTGGGACACCAGTCCACAAACTGGATCGTGCGCTTGGTCTTGATCATGCCCACAGCAGCATTGACATCCTTGGGAACCACATCCCCACGGTACATCAGACAGCAGGCCATGTACTTACCATGGCGAGGGTCGCATTTCGCCATCATGGCTGATGGCTCAAAGGCACTGCTAGTGATTTCTGCAACAGAGAGCTGCTCGTGGAATGCCTTCTCAGCTGATATTACAGGAGCATAAGAAGACAACATGAAGTGGATCCTTGGATATGGGACCAAGTTAGTTTGGAACTCAGTCACATCCACATTCAGGGCACCATCAAACCTCAGAGATGCAGTCAATGAAGATATCACCTACATTTGGGAAAAAATAGCCCCCATTAAGATACAGGACCAACTTTGATTATACAGCAATAAGGAGTTCAGGACTAGAGTAAGAGATATATACCTGAGAGATGAGACGATTGAGGTTAGAGTAGTTCGGTCTCTCAATGTCGAGGGACCTCCTGCAGATGTCGTAGATGGCTTCATTGTCAAGCAGAATAGAAACATCAGTGTGCTCAAGTAGGGAGTGAGTGGAGAGGACACTGTTATAGGGCTCAACAACAGAAGTTGACACCTGTGGGGATGGGTAGATAGTGAAGCCAAGCTTTGATTTCTTGCCATAGTCAACAGATAGACGCTCCAAGAGCAGAGAGCCCAGCCCAGACCCTGTACCTCCTCCAACAGCATTGAAAACCAGAAACCCTTGGAGGCCAGTGCAGTTATCAGCAAGCTTGCGGATGCGATCCAAGCACAGATCAACAATTTCTTTCCCGACTGAAACATACACGGATTTCAGGATTTGACATCTAAATTACAATTGAAAAATGAATATAACTAGGTCATATACTTACTTGTGTAATGACCACGGGCAAAGTTGTTTGCAGCATCCTCCTTGCCACTAATCAACTGCTCAGGATGGAACAGCTGGCGGTAAGTGCCAGTCCTCACTTCATCAATAACAGTAGGCTCAAGATCGACAAAGATAGCGCGGGGAACATGCTTTCCAGCACCAGTCTCACTGAAGAAGGTGTTGAATGCATCATCTCCTCCACCCACAGTCTTGTCACCTGGCATCTGCCCATCAGGCTGTCCAGACAAACATAAACATGAATCAGAACTTTACTCACTTGATATTCAAACAGATAATTCACAGGAAACTCAGAGCCACACAAAACCAGCCAATTCCAATCACAATATACTATAACAACACAAAGCATTAAAGCATTGTCCAGGGAACAACATATGGCCTCTACAATTCTGAGATTCATCTGACAAACAGAACATGATACCAAGCAATAATACATCATGAAATTCTAGGTTTTCCAAGCACCTACATCATGCAAGGAAATATGAGCCACATTAATAACTCTCATGCAAATATCACACGAGCAAAAGAATTATGTGCTACAACCATACAATTATCAGCTCAAGCTAGAGATCACAATATAATACAATATAACCGAAGTTGATCCCTAACCCTAGATATCCCAAATGTTACAGCACAGTCACGATATAATAACATTTCTGACTCCAACAACACAAACAAAACTCATGTAATAACATTCAAACGAAGGAATTATGCACAACAACCATATATACAATCACCAGATCTAGCTAACCAGCGTTAAAAAGTATGGCAAACAAAAAACTGCATGGATCGACGTACAAACCTAATCCTGACTCACAATCTAGCATCCAACCGTAAGAATTCGAAACAAAATTGACAGGTTCAATCTCAGATAAGGCGATATTAGAGATTAACGTGTACGAACCTGAAGGCCGTGTTCGAGGCAATACAGCTCCCAGCAGGCGTTGCCAACCTGGATTCCGGCTTGGCCGATATGAACAGAGATGCACTCTCTCATTTTCGGATTGATCGGAGGTTGAATTCGGAGGGGGATTGAGATCGGAGAAGATGACCGAAGCGGGAGGAGATTACGACGGCGTTTATTAAGACGCCTGAGTATCTCGTTTCCTTCACACTCTGATATGCAGGGATAACGAAATGTGTCAGCGCCCGTATTTATACGGGTCCGGAGAGGGATCAGGGGATTCGGTTTGCTTAACCATGGTTAACATTACGTGCTTGTTCATTGGTGTATCGGAAGGTTAAATGGGCCTGGACTAGAACTGGGCCGGCTGGCCTGCAATGGCGACTAACCATGGTTAGTATTTATTTTTAAATTTTAAAAAAATAAGATTTGCCGCTTGTCAGATACTACTGACTGCTGGTCTGCAACTTATCCATGGCAAATTGGCAATGATCTCCTACTAGAATAAACCAAATCACGTGGATCCCACAAAGGGATTCTCAATTCACAATTATATATTTATAGAATTATTAATTATAGATAAATGTGGGAAGCTACTGTGTCAACCTCAAAGTTTGATGAAATTCGTGATTTGGACCTTGTAATTTAGAAATTTGAGGAAAATGATCTTACATTTTTATTGACCATTTTATATTATTTAACTAGTGTGAGAGGCAAGAGTATAATTCTTAGGAAATTAGAGGAAGTATCACTTTAGTGTAACTTTTACCATTTAACTCAAAAGATTGTTGGTTATCAATATTATGATGTATTATGTTATTTGATTATGCTTTCTGAAAATTTCCCCAAAACAATATTCATTTATTTTAGTTGTTTTGACAATTTTGTGATTATCACCAAACAACTCAACATTGCCAATTGTCACTTTTCTAAGAATAAAAATGGAATTTAACTGTTACTAAAAGAAATGGTTGCACCTTCATTTCAAAGTAAGCATATGACTTGATCCAACTTTTCCAGGTGCCAAGTGCCAACACAAACTGAAAGCAAATCATGAAATGGAGTGCATATTGATATCACTTCTGTATAAAGCAAACTCGGAAATGCTATAAGGTGTTCACAACCAATATATCCACAAGTAAACAACTCTGTATCAGAATCTTCTTCCTTACAATTGAAGGGAAATATACAACATAACTGCTCATCTATAGAATCAGTTTCAGGAACTTTATTTGTCTCCCTTTGTATGTTAAATATATAAAGGTAGAGCATCTAATCTACTCTCCCAAGGTATACCTGCCTATCAATTTTTCCTGAGAATTCATTTCCAAGTATCACTTGCCGCAAAAGCTGTTGTACTTTGAGGATTCTAGGTCATAATGTTTAAGAAACACAGATCAAGCTGCAAGCTGACTGCCTCTCCAGGTCCGACGATCATCATCAAGTTCGTCCATACGATGATTGCGCTGTTCTTGTAAATATGTAATTCCTGTCCATATTCCACGGACGAGCAAAATGCTCACAAATATCACACTCCCAAGAGTACAAATCACCTGCATATGTCCAAATATATGGATTATGAGCAACCCATGCAAAAAACTTAGATCTCCGGTCACAGGCGATGATAGGCAAGAAAGAATAACTTTGATATTGAAACAATATGTGCCTATAACATGGTCACATAAAGCATATTGTTCAATTGCACTTAGTATTGTGTTTGGCAGTGCAAAGAGTAAGCTTGTGATTCCTTCTCTATTAATTTACACACGGTGCATAAAGATGTTTCCATCATATCATGTTAATATATTTCCATTTTATATGCATAAACTTAGTTTCTCTTAGGCAGATCACCCAAGATGCCTCACTGACAATAGTAATTTAATCCTTAGTAAAGTACCCTAGATAACTCTAAGCCTATGCCAACACTCCATGACTCTAATAAGTAATAACTGGCTGAATATTCTGCAGAGCTTTTTCAATGGTCACTGAGATTTAAAATGCGGCATAAACACTTGGGATAAAAGAACAAATGAGTGGTCTACCTCGAGAAATGCCTTCAAAACCCACAAAAACGTGAGAATTATCACCCCATTAACAGAAAATCGGACCTGCATCAAGCAAAACTACAGTAAATAGAAAGCACTATATGATGGTATGAAACTCACAATGCATAGAGATTTAAGACAGCTTTTTCACAGCTCATATCTGAAGCACGGTACTAATATTCTATTAATTTGAAACCAAGTATTCTAGGAATAAGCAAGGAAATCATTTCAGTTCATTCCGTTAAAAAAAAAAAACTTCGCTCATAAACTGCAGAATGAGATCAAACTAATGAATACCCCTTACCTTTTCTGGATGAAAACTGCAAGAACTTCAAACTAAACTAGGAACCTAATGTCATATTCAGAATCCCCATAGAAAAGATCAGCATCTAATTTTCCCATATGAATATGTAGTTAACATACAAATTATACTTATCAAGATCACTTAACACATCGAATTGTACTCTTATCAATGAAACCGAATATGATTATCAATGAATAAACATATGATTTATAACAGTAAACTGAGCTTCCACAGTAATCATCAGCGCAAACATATATTCATGTAAAGAGTAACACTAATCAAATCAGGAAACCGAGCTTCTCACAGTTATCATCAGCACAAACTTACATACATAATATTAAGATCAAATATTAGTAAAACTGATACTAAAAGGTACAAAGAAGTGGAGGAAAATAACCAGGTGCGAAGAAATGGGGACGGGAAGAACCGATCGAACAGCCTTGCGTGCTTTCTTAGAAATCTTCCGGAACACATTCTGAACGAACCGAATGAGTAGATCCAAACTCCGATCCTCCTCCTCTTCATCATCATCATCCTCATCGTCGTCGTCAATAAAGCTCCCGTTGGCGATGCCGCTCCGGCTGCTGCTGCAATTACGAGTGTCGCGATCCAAAATCAAACCTTCCTAGAAATCAAATTAAATCATGTAACAACTCTAGCTCAATCTACCAAAGTCATCGGAATAAAAAAAATTGGTGGAGGAATATAACCTTACTGAAACCGGAGAGCCGCCGGGAGAAACGAATGCGAATAGGGGGGCGGCAGACGGAGTAGAGCTTCCGGTCAAGGTGAACGCAGGCGTTGCTGAAGAGGATTGGTCCGGTGAAGTTTGACGGCGTGGTACTGCACGGAGCTATCCACGACGCCATGGTGAAGGCAAGCTAAGTTCGTTCTTCACTGGTCCATGGCGGGGGGAAGAACTCGAGCTGTCCACTGCGTCCACGTTTTCGTTACATTTTAGTCAAAATTGAATAAAGTCATAATATCAAAATTGTGTACGGTCGATATCATTTTAGCTAAATACTTCAAAATTGCTAAATTTTTAGTTTATTTGAAAACTAAAGAGAAAAGTGCTAATATAACCCTCAGTTATGTGATAAGTGCAAATATAACCCCGAGTTTTTGATAAGTGCAATTATAACCCTACATTGTATTTTTGATGAGTTTCTAAACAATATATTTGGATGATTTATGAAATTCACTTCAAATTCAAAGAGAAATACTGTTTACTCACATATGTGTATACCTGAATTGGTCATATCAGCATGTTTAGGGTTATATTTTACATAAATTTGATCGGAAGAGGGTCATAATCGCACTTAACCAAAAACTGGGGGTTATAATAGCACTCAACCAAGAACTGAGGGTCACAATCGCACTTAACCCATAACTGGGGGTCATCTAAGCATTTTACCCAAAACTAAATAACAACTGGAGAAACTGTTCGAACTTCGAAGCACATGTATAATTATTTTTTAGATGGAGTACAGGATTGGAATGGTGCACATCAAAAGAAGTAACATATATAAAATGTGAATGTATGGATGCCCTCTATGACAAAATGTTCTTCATATCACATACATAATATGTTACTCACTTACTCTTTACATGAACGAATTGTGTGTAATATTAAGACAGGTTTACCTCTATTTCAAAAAAAAAATTGCATTACAAAGAAAAACGAGTTGAAAAGATGCAGAAAATGTTCTTGCATTACAAAGGAAGTGTTCCAAGCAAGTTGAAAAAATACACAGCAATCTGCTTAATTTGATCCAACTCAAATCAATGAAATTCAGCTTATTAATGCAGTACTTCACATCATTAGCTAACAAATCAACACAACCAAGCAAAATTTGTAAACAGTCTTATCATTACTTTGAGAACAATGCTTACAAGCTGAAAGATATAAACAGAAGAGCCACAACTCTACACATACTAGTATTCCGCAATGGAGAAGGGAAAAGGAAAACTAGGCCCGGGCCGGCGAGGAGACCAAAACCCCCGATAAGGAAATCTCTGACGGCGTGGTGGTTGCCTGAGCCTGCGATCTTCTCTCTGTCGATCCACCCTTTCCCATCTCTTCTTCTGACTCTCCCAGGACTTTGCAAACCTCTTCTTCCACGAAACCTGCCCAGGTTCCAACTTCTTCTTAGCATCCCCAAACTGTTCCTCATACTTCTTCTTCCACATATCATCATCACTCGATCCCAGGTACCTCAGCTCACTCGAAACACAGCTCATCCTCGCGATATCAGTCCCGGGTAGACATTCCAAGATCTTCAGTGTCAGTTCAGTGGGAAGGCGCGTGAAGCAGGGCGGCAGCCCAAACCCGAGCTTCTCGCAGAAATCAATCAGCAATGGCAGTGCAAGGCTATCCTTAACCAGTCTCCAGAACTTGAACACCTCCTTCTCCGGTGTTGTGCTGAGGACACCAGTAGCGGTTACAATCTCATCGTTCATACCGCAGTTAGCCCAGACTACGTTGAAGAATGAGACCAGCTCTTCCTTCAAGAGCACTGAGTGGTTTGTTGCAGGAGGCGGCTGAGGAATCAGGGATCCATAGATTTTCAGCTGCTGGGCAACACTATGAAACATCAACTGAATGTAAGGCAGAGAATCATCAACACGTCCATCCCTAACAGTGCGAGGATGGGAGTAGAACAATTTACTATTTATTTTATCCTTGTCAAAAAGCGAGTCCCCTGTAACTACACTTTTCGTTTTCATGTCAAAACCAACGAATCCAGATTCTAGGAAAACGGCGTGTACAGCAATTACCAGAAGTTTATGCTTCCGCCTGCTGCCGCCATCATCGCCGCCCAGCTCCTCCGTGAAGACCTTCCGTAGAAACCCCGGCACAGAGAACCCCTTCCCCATATCTTCATCCACTGTGTAGGCTTCACCGTCATCAATCTCCATTCCGTCAGATGAATTAGCACCGTCGTCAGCAATCTCCATCTGCTCAGACGAATCACCACCGTCGGCAATCTCCAACTTCTGAGACGATTCGGCATCGTTCAAACTAGGGTTAGTTTGGGGGTTTTTGTCAAAAACGACGTCGGGAGCTTCCACTTTCAGACTGAATTCAGGATCATGCGCCTTGACGGATACGGGTCGCACCACCGGATCCTCGCCGCCTGTGGTGGGTGGTTCAGAAATTGTTCTGTAATAGACCACATAGTCGGATCTCACGCCGACGGAGTGGAGGGTGTCTTCCTCCGATGAGGTCTGAATATCGTCGACTCTGTTGAGGGACAGGCGGATGGATTCCGGCGGCGCCGGAGCGGAGGATGACGACGAGAGCGTCTGGGAGAGGGTTTGTTTGAGGTGTTGAAGGGAGCATTGAAGTGGGACCTCCACTCGTACGGTTACTTCGGTTTCCAGTGATCTAAGCCAGAGCTTCATCATCTTCACGATTCACCAACAAAAGAATTTTGATTATCTCTAGAACTAGAAAATAATTCTTGAACAAATGATTCTTGAACAAGGAGTAACTGAGTAAGCGAACCGACTTTCGCAGCCGAAGAAAGACTTTTAGATTTTTTTTAAATAGGGTGGTGCATGTGCTATATATATAGGGGGCATAGCTAATATATGTACATCAACAACAACTGATTCCTAAAAAGAAAAGGAGAAATTGTACAACTAATCCTAATACAAATACAAAAAAGATTCAAGACAACAAGTGGATAGATAAATATTTCAAATTTAAAAAATTATGTAGATGTATAGGATGCTCATTTACTAAAATAGATACATTTGCGAAATTTTAGAAACGTTAGAAATACTATTATTAGTGAAAAAAAAGTTAGCCTTTTAACGACATAGAGATTAGATAGAAACGATATCAGAGAATAATTCATTCAAAAAAACAGGTTGATTTTTCGAGTACAACTGGAAAATGTTTTGTTAAATTGATGATAGAATATTCATGAAACAATAACATCAAATAATTTATTTTTAGTGAGAAGTTCATCCTTGTTTCTTTCAACTTATATGAACAATTATGCAGTAAGTCATGAATTCGACTGTTGAGACGAAGAAGAGGAGGTTATTTCGGCCATTTACATAAATTTCTATATTGACCGTGTTGATTTTCATACAAAGGTACTTGAGCACTTTTGAGAAATTCAGGGGAACATGAGCACTTATAGAAAAATTCAGGGATACCCTAACACTTTTCTCAACTATATATATTTCATTTTAGGAGAGCGAGAGTATTTATCCAACCAATATCTCTAAAAACTACCCTAATTCCTGTATTAGGAGATCTATCGAACTTGCTCTTACTTGCATGGTTCGATCTGGTTTGGATGGATTAGACTGGTTGGAACAGTTTAATCCAATCGGATTTAGTAGAGTTTGGACTTGGGTTAACTAGGCATTTGAATGGAAAAAAAAAATTGGTACCAAAACTGGATTTTGCAGATGCAATTGTGAATGCAATTCGGTCCAAAACAACAATATAGAACTCTAGGCCAAATCTCTGTATAATCGTGATTCCTCAAGCTTCCGTTGCTTTTGGAGGTCTCAATCAAAAGAAATCCAGTCATCAACAAGTTCTTTTATGCACCACAAAAACTTTTTTAATTTCCCCTTCAAAATCCTGTTTTTCCAGTGGGGTTCCAACTTCTAATTCTCCATCTCCTTTTGGCACTACATCAACATTCACTTCCCAGAGTACTTGCGAAACATCTCCAACGTTCTAGACCAACGTTTCTATTTGCATAAAATATGAGATTTTCCCGCAGAAATGATCAATTTCAATTTCTCCAATGGCTACTCATTTTCCTGCATTATCGCACGCTTCTTCATCTTCATGGGCTCTGAACAAACGATCCCACCACCCACAATCTTGTTTTCCGAATTTCCACCTGGGTTTTCCCACATCCTCCAAAACCTCGAAAAGATTCAGTTTTTATGTCAGAGCTGAAGAGAAAAAGGACTCATCATCATCAGTGGCGGTTGCATCGGATTCGGTGGAAGAATCCCAGAAGAAAGATGGTGCTGATGTTGATGTTGAGGCTGAGGAGGCTAGGGAGAAAGAGAGACAGCAAGAATCGGACTGGAAGAGCGATGAAGACTTCAAGAGATTCATGGGGAATCCCTCCATTGAGGCTGCTATAAAGCTGGAGAAGAAGATAACTGATCGGAGGCTCAAGGAGCTCGACAGGGAAACTAGCGATAACCCGGTTATCGCCTTCTTTAATAAGCTTGCTCGTGATGGTTTGTCCAAGGAGAAGGAGAGGTTGGAGAAGGCAGAACAGGCTTTTAGAGCTCTTGATCTAAATAAGGTATTGAGATGTGCATTTCTGTTTTTAGCACTTGTTTTCTCTTGCTAAAGGTGGCAATTTTATGTTTCGTGTTTAAATTTCATTATGTAGAGCTCTTGATCTAAATAAGGTATTGAGATGATTCTTGATAGTGGTAATTTTGTTTTTGTTTCTGAGTCAAAATTTTATTGTGGTTGCATATGAGATGATGTGTTGAAATGATAGTAATTTCATTTGGGTTGACTCTGTGTATTGTGTTGTTAGAAATTGTCGCCTTTAATTATTTCAAAGTATTTATGCTAGCATTCTTTTTGTGCAGTTGAAGAGTTGTTTCGGGTTTGATACGTTTTTCGCAACTGATGTGAGAAGGTTTGGAGATGGGGGAATATTCATTGGAAACTTGAGGAAACCGATTGAAGAGGCAATTCCCAAGCTGGAGAAGAAGTTGTCTGAAGCAGCAGGGACCGAGGTTGTAGTTTGGTTGATGGAGGAAAAAACCAATGACATTACGAAACAGGTAGTTAACTGTTTCAAATTTTTCTTGATTTGCAGTATGTGCTTTTTAATGTTTTGTTTTTGTTTCATGGAAATCCGCTTGGCTTATTTATTCATTTTAAAAGGAAAAAATCCACTAGGCTTAATGTCTTGGTTTTTTGACGTGTGAGTTTGTTTATAATTGATGTGGTCTTTAACTCTTTACAGTGTTACAAGCAAGAATCATCATGTTCGTTCATGGATATTTTCATTGCTTTGGATATTACTGAATCTCCTTCTTTGTCTTAGATGAACTGACCTCTTTAACCGGCCATTGCCATTTTTAGGCTTGTGTGGTGCAACCAAAGGCAGAGATGGATCTGCAATTCGAGTCGACCAGTCTCAACAATTTTTGGGGCTATCTTAGTGCAGTGGCTTTATGCATTACTACCTTTGGTACGATAGCTTTCACTAGCGGATTCTTTGTCAGGCCTGATGCAACTGTAGATGACTACCTCAGAGATGTTGTTCCCCTTTTTGGTGGCTTTCTGACTATTTTGGGAGTTTCAGAGGTATATTTTGCATCAGTTCTCCTGATTTTATATTTGCTGAACTGACTGAAATAATCTGAATATAAACGTACTGAGTGGCCTTTACTTTTCCGCCCTATTTTATGAATGAGTTTTCTTATGTTCTTGACTACGCAGATAGCAACGAGGCTAACAGCAGCACGATATGGCGTGAAACTTAGTCCTTCATTTCTTGTTCCATCCAACTGGACCGGTTGTCTCGGGGTGGTGAACAATTATGAGTCTTTGCTGCCTAACAAGAAGGCTTTATTTGACATCCCAGTGGCAAGAACAGCAAGTGCTTTTCTGACATCCTTTGTCTTGGCTGCTGCTGCATTTATAGCTGATGGCAGCTTCAATGGCGGTGACAATGCTTTGTAAGTTCAGATCCTTTCTCTGAAATAGATACATCTGTTAACATTTATAGCAATTTTGCATCATATACAAGTATAACCATTTTTTTCACCACATATTGTCAAATTCTCTGCAGGTACATACGACCTCAGTTCTTTTTCAATAACCCTTTACTCTCATTTATCCAGTATGTCATTGGTCCCTACACCGATGATCTAGGAAATGTGCTGCCTTACGCTGTTGAAGGTCTAGGAGTACCTTGTGATCCCCTTGCTTTTGCTGGCCTCTTAGGTTCGTTTCTAACTATTCTTCCGAGCTTATTTGCACTTGCACTTCAGTTTAATGAAGTTAGACCTGCTGCTACTAGTTTTCAAGACATTAATATTAGTTCAGTAAAAAACAGTGTTACAAACACGACTCGTATTGTTTGATCCATTACAGGGATGGTTGTGACATCACTGAACTTGTTGCCTTGTGGGAGGCTCGAAGGAGGGCGTATTGCGCAAGCTTTGTTCGGGAGAAGCACAGCGAAGCTACTATCTTTTGCAACTTCGCTTCTGCTAGGCATCGGGGGGCTGAGCGGCAGTGTTCTTTGCCTGGCATGGGGGCTGTTTGCCACCTTCTTCAGGGGAGGGGATGAGATTCCGGCTAAGGATGAGATCACTCCATTAGGGGATGATAGGTTTTCTTGGGGCATTGTGCTCTTCTTGATATGCTTCTTCACTCTTTTCCCTAATGTTGGAGGGACCTTCTCTAGCTCTTTTTTCAGCTCACCCTATTTTAGAGGTGATTTGTAAATAAAATGAAAAGCTGTAATGTAACATAGTATTTATCACAAGAATTATATATTAGTGACACAGAACCACACGTCTATTTTTAACATATTTATAATATTTTAATGATATTTGATAATATTGAGAGCTAGAGTAGATTGGTATTAATTTAACAAATATTATTTTAATGCATATTTTCTTTCTAGAGAGTAGATTAAATGTTTTTATTAATTAATGATCTATAATACTTGGGAGATCGAGTAAAGCAGAGTGGTGCCTGAGAGATTTGGAGGGGATATGAGAATGAGTGTATGATGTGTCTTTATGTTTTTTTGCCTTTCTAACACAATATGTACAAACTTGGATATAATGAAAATACTAAAACATTTCAATATACAAATCGATGGGTTCAATTAGCGTCATTTCATTATTCACAATTCAAAATTACGATATTTGACATTTAATATATATATATATATATATATATTGGATTGTTGCTTCTTGCTATATTTCTACAATGCCCATTTTCAAATTCAAAAACATCACTTAGCTTCTATTCACATGATAACTAATTAACTATAACAAAAAATTAACAATTTTTAAGTATAAAATTAACACATAATTAGAGGTTAAATTCCAAAATACCTTTATTACATTTACACACACAAAAAACACTAAAGTAAAGATTAGAATGAACTGAGGAACAATTTAAAATTATAACTATCTGAAAACGGTGATTAAAAATATTACATCTATATAATGACCAAAATTCAGTACTCTTACAAAATAAAATAAAATTGACTTAAAAAAAAAAAAAGTTTATACCTCACGCTTTCTTACCAGTAGTTACTGAAAGCGTACGGACATGGCTGCACGTTTACGAACGGACGGCAGCGACTTTAGTCAATTGTTTGACTCATGAGCCGAAATCGATGTTTCTAACACAATTGACTCTTAAAAAATTATTTAAAAAAAGAGAGGTATACAAGCGCTTTCTTACCAGTAGCCACTGAAAGCGCACAAAATCGATACGTTTTCAGTACGATTTACGAATGGGAGGTGGCGACTTTGGTCAATTGCTTTGACTTTTGAGCCGAAAATCGCTGTCACAGCAAATTCCAAATTAATCAATTCAAAAAACCGTTTAACCAGAGGGTATATATAGAGTTAGTACCTGTCCGCGGAGTGTTTTACTCAGTTCACTGTCCAGCTCCAAACGCTGCATGCCACTCCGCGCGCCGTCAGCCGTCTGCACACACCCGATTCGTCGGTAAGTCCCCAAACCTAGCGATTTCCGGTTCATTTGTAGGATTTAGATAGGACGGTCGTCGGAACTAGGAGCGTTCGGCCCTATTCCTTCTTCCATTTGCCGGTTAGCTAGTTTTGTTGCTGTGATTTTTATTGATTTTTGTTTTATGGAATGATTCGCATGTACGGTTGAATGGAATTTAGAAATTCGATTTTTTGTTTTGTTTATGAATCGGATGGGAATTTTGGGACTTGTGGATTGATTGGGTCGACGCGTTTCTGTGCCCTGTTCGTGATTGTATGTCACGATTCCATTTTGTGGAATTTCCAAACCTTTTGATTTTTGTAGCTTGTTTTTGATTTGGGTGAAATTCTAGGTGCCCTGTTGTTGATTTTATGTTTATGTGTTTTTTGTGCATAGGGTAGGGAATTGTTTGTGTATGCCTTTAGGTTTGGATTTTTTTTTTTTTTTTTTTTGAGTTGCAATCCGATTGAAAATCTCATTGTGTGAATTTGCAGGAACTGACATTTTTTCAAGGATGGCTAACAATTCCCAGTTTACTGGGATGCAGGTAAGGGTTTTGGAGGGTTTTTTTTTTTTGTCAAACTTGCTTTTTTGTCAACTTTGTTCCCCCTAATTAATTCTAAATGCCATTTTTCGTATGAGTGCAATATATGTTCACAACCTGTGCTACATTGATTAATAGGTGCACTGTTCGCGCACTTTTCTAACTTATTAAACTCTCCTTTGCCATTTTTGCAAAAGCCTATTCAACCTCCTCCAGTTGCTTCTCTTGGACCTTCTCTAAATCCTATTCCGACTAGGCCCCTACATGTAAGTTTTTTTTAAAACCTTTCTTTGTTTGCTGGCCTTTTTCTCCCACATTTAGTATCATACTAATTCAGCCCTGAGGCTATAGATTGTGCAGTATAGCAACTTATGTATCAATTCTCTATTTGATGTAGTATCGGCCTGTGGTACAATTGCAGCAGCCCCCGTCATATCTTCCCTTGGCACAGTTTCAGCATATGGGGAATCCAAATGTTGTGATGCCCCATCCTCCTCCTCCCCATCCCTCTCAACAAATGTATCAGCAACCAAGGCCGCATATTCCCATCGGACAGGCACATGCAATTCCTGTGCCAGATTATCAGCAAAACGCAGCTGCTGCAGTTGCCATTCCGCAGCCTCAACCAAATGTGCCAGTTCCAAATACCTACATGCCTGGCTTTGGTGGACCTCAGATGCCTCCTTCTGTACCACAAAATGTAAGGGCATGCTTTAATTGATTAATTTGAAGTTAGAACTAGTTTTAATTAATTTGAAGTTGGAACTAGTTTGACCTATAGACAGTGGTATCCTCAGTTATCCTCAGACAACTAATTTAATTTTTCTGCTCACGCGTAGTCTTGGTCATCTACTGCGGATCAGAGCATGAAACCTGTCACGCCACTGCAGCAGTCTGCAGAAGCGTATCCGGCTGCCCCAAATCAAGTGTGTATTTTTTAATATACTCATTACTCTTCCTTTTTTGGCTCTTCAACAATTTTAATTTTGGGTCTCATATAAGTGGTTGATAAATTTTCCTTATTATTTCAGGATATCACTCCCAAGCATATACCGAAAGTAGACTCTCCATTGCTGTGGATTATACATACTGCTCGTAATGGGAAAAGGTAAGTTGTTCTCTCTGAGAAGCTTTTTACTGTTGTATATATGCTGGTTGCCTGGTTGGTTCACATCACAATTTGAAAATGTATGTTTGAGTGTCTAATGTAGAAATTTGGTTCCATCACAACTATTTTTAAGTTCTAAATGTAGTAATGGAATGTTTTTTTTCTTTGGTTGGGTTTTTTTACAAAATGAACACAGTCATGAGAATGAAGATTGTCTGAAATATTGAATTTGTAAACAATCACAAAAATATAAATGTTGCTGAGCATTAAAAAAGGGGTTTGTAGTTGGCCTGCATATGTAGGTAGGATTATAGTTGACAGAGTGAGATTCACTATCTCATAATTAAGATGGGTTTTTAGTGAAATTGATCTTGTAATAGGTTACCTTTTCAACTTTTGGTCCGCTGATATTTTATATTCATTTTCCTTACTTTCTCTTACTCATATTATAGCATTAATTCTTCGCCAATGCTCTTGTAGATATTACTACAATAGGTTGACAAAGCTCTCTACCTGGGAGAAGCCTCTAGATCTAATGACTGTAATAGAGGTGAGTGATATATTTAGAAGTTAGTTTATTAAACTATGAAGTGAGCTAGTTTGATTGGCTTTGTCATGCCTGCATCTGAATTCTAGTTTTATTGGTGAGCTAGTTTGGATGGCTTTTGTTTTCTAGCTTTCATAGTTGTTGGAGTTTATGCTTAGCTTACTATGACTTCTTTTGTTCTTACAGAGGGCTGATGCAACAACTGACTGGAGAGAATATATTAGTCCCGATGGCCGGAAGTGCGTAAAAATGATAATAATAGTCTCTATTTCTAACCACCATTTGTTTTGTTGCAGAAATTTTTATTTAAAATTTACATGGTTATTCTATCTTTTGTATGCAGGTATTTTTACAACAGAGTCACCAAACAGTCAAAGTGGAGGATGCCAGATGAAGTCAAGGTTATATTCAATGATAGAAACCTTTGATTTTTATCTCATTGCTTTAATCTTCTTAAACTTACTCAGGAAATGGAAATATCATATCATCAGTTTGATGTTTATTACCTTTTGGTGCTTTCTATACTTACAGGTGGCTCGTGAACGAGTAAATCCGGAATCATTAAATGAACCAGAACCAAAAGCAATTATATATCAGCGTCCCTCTGCTCTACCTACCTCTGAAGTGAATGCATCATCTTCCAGTGCAGAAGCACCCAACTCCCAGTCTCAACCAGAACCATCAAGCCCAGTTCCTGAGGCACCACCTATAGTGGCTGATCAGTCTGTTGCAGCTCCTGTAGTTTCAACCTCACCCAGTGTGGTTTCTCCGGTTACCAGTGATGCTATTGAAATGCAAACTTCTGTCAAACCATCTGATCCTGTTATTGTCTCAGAAAAGGATCCAGTTTCGAGTGCCCTGGCTACAGATAACTCAAACCCAGTGTATAGTGCTTATACAAGTCTTAAGTAATATGTATGCTATTTAATAGTTGGCACACCTTTAAGTTCTTTTTACCTTTATTTCCTGTAGTTCACCTGTTGTGCCAGATCCTGTTGTTGTAGCTTCAGCAGCTGGAGCTTCGCCAGGAAAGAATGAGGTAAGGGTAATACTGTATTCATAGTTGAGATGTGAAAAACATTGCTATAGAATTGATTTCTGATCTAAATTTGGATCAAATTGATGTGGCTCTGTGTGGATAGGAAGTTAAAAACATCAAAGATAATGCTCAATCTGATGAGAAAGCCATTGATCAGGGCCCACTGGTTTATGAGAACAAGCAAGTATGTTTGTGATACCCCTTCTTTTTTCATGCTATCATGATGTCTAAATCTTATTTTCCTTGTTTGTTTCTTTTGGATCAGGATGCAAAAAATGCATTTAAAGAACTTCTGGAGTCTACAAATGTTGGATCTGATTGGATCTGGGATCAGGTTACTACCTCATTTATGCACATGTAGTACTATTTTGTTCATGGTGAATTATTTTCCAATAAAGCATAATTTCAGGCAATGAAAGCTATAATCAACGATAAAAGATATGGTGCATTGAAATCCCTTGGAGAACGGAAGCAAGTCTTTAATGAAGTTAGTTTCTCAACCCTAGGGATATTTATATTTTAGATCTGCTGTGTTATATGAAAGTATATAGATTATGGAGTGACTTTCTTGTCCTATTTTGTTTGAGATTGAGTGTTATTTTCTCTCTTCTAGTTTGTGAGCCAGAAGAAAAAACAGGAAGTTGAAGAAAAACGAGTAAGACAAAAACAAGCACGGGAAGATTTTAAGAACATGTTAGAAGTAAGTAATTATATTGGAAAGTTTGTCTAAGGTTCTTTGCTTGTTGGGTTTCTGTATTTGACAGAATAATATCTTTGAACTTAACAGGAATCCAAGGAACTTACGTCATCTACTAGATGGAGGTCTTCTTTTCTTACCTTTTATTCTTTTAACTATTTTGAGAGTAACTCATACAAATAGAATGCTGGTTCATTTGAAGAAGACCATCATTTGTGGTGGATGCTATTCCTCAATTATTAACTCTCTGATGCTATTTCTCACCAGCAAAGCACAATCTATGTTTCAAGATGATGAACGTTTTAGAGTAGTTGAGAAATCTAAGGACCGTGAAGATCTTTTTATGGATTATTTAGAGGAACTTGAGAAGAAGGTATGTTTTTCACTTTCTTATCACATACCTGTATACAAACAATTAAATCCTCCCCAATGATTCTTACCAACAGGTGGGTGACGTAATTTCTGAGTTTTATTGCTTTTCTACCCATGTATTATAAGCTTTATCACTGTTTGCTTGGTTGTAGACTTGTAGGATCATCACCGCAATGTGTTAATATGTCTTCTCTTGTTATTTACTCTTCGGCACAGAAGCTGAATCTGTACATTCAAGCTGCCTTTTCTTCTTTGAGTTTTTCTGGTGTTTTGGCTACTATGGTTTTATATGAGCTGATGTCACTGTTATAGTTTATTGATTTCTAGAGCTTTTCCATTGATTTCCAGGATCGAGTGAAGGCTATGGAAGACTACAAGCGTATTAAAGCAGAATATTTAGAGTTTTTGAAATCCTGTCAATTCATACAGGTAATTTATACTCAAGCGTATTAAAAGTCAAGATCTTGTTATCTCTGGGCAGCTCTTTGAACTCTGTTCTCCTCTTCTTTCTCGCAGGCAAGTAGCCAGTGGAGGAGAGTTCAAGATCGATTAGAAGCAGATGAAAGGTGCTCACGCCTTGAAAAAATTGATCGCTTGGAAATATTTCAGGTAGCGTCTCTTTCATAACCATGTGCAATTCATTCTTGCTTGCAATCTGTTGTTGAATTTGACTCATTCGTATTGACATTTTCACTAAACTAACTTGGAATGCAGGAGTATATTCGTGTCCTCGAGAAGGAAGAAGAGGAGCTTATGAGATTGCAGATGGTATCAAGACTGGCTTGATTTTTGTGGATTATACCTTCTTTTAATAGATAAATAGAGCATGTCCTAAGTATCTTCTCTTTTGTTTAAATTAGGAGGAACAAAGGAAAGTGGAGCGAAAAAACCGTGATGAATTTCGTAAGCTGATGGAAGAGCATATTATATCAGGCTTACTCACAGGCAAGACTATATGGCGTGATTATTCTTTGAAGGTTAGTTTAATTGTATTTCCATTTTGACAACTCAGACGGTCAGACCTACGTGGTTACCTTCCCTTTTGTATGATCTTAGATGCTTTAAAGAGGATGGGACTTCTTTAAGTGAGTTTTTCTGTTACCTGTGAAATGTGTCTTTGTTACTTCAAAAATATATTGGGGAAAAGTTTAGGAGGGTATTTTCGAGAAACCAAATGTTTGGAGGTGAGAAGCGTCTATATGGAGATGAGAAGTCGGATGTTTTGGTTTTTTTCTCATGGGGGGAAATAGTTAACTTTTCGTGACAGAGGAACAGACTAAAAGACCAGAAGTTTAAGCTCCTCTTTTTGTTAGAAGAATTCAACATGAGTGTAACATTTAGCCTAGTGTTCTTTGTTCTAGATTTCTACTCCTGCCTGAAAGATTTATTTGAAATAAGAAATGGATATCAGTATTGAATGTCACTGCTTGTCACAACATTATTATCTAAATTTGTTGAACGTGGTTCAGGTTAAAGATTTACCCGCGTTCCATGCTCTTTCATCTAACTCCTCTGGACCAAGTGCTAAAGACCTCTTTGAAGATGTTTTCGAGGAACTAGAGAAAAGGGTAAGTACTAATTTTGCCTGTGTATGTTAAAGTAGGATACGGCTCTAAATACTTTAGTCAATTTATAGGATTTGAACATATAATTTCCTGCCGTCCCTTTGGTCAATAACATTCAGAATAAATAGTTCATAAATACTTGGAAAAGTCTTCACGGCTCATAGATTGTATATATTGTTGCAACTGTCTCAAACTCCCAGCAGAGGTGAAGGCTGGGGGTTCAAATTGTTGTTAAACATGTTCTGTCCAGGAGGGGTCACGGAATTCAATGCTTCAAGGATTTGTTTTACCTTCTCCACAGAGATGTTAGATAGTTTCAACGTTTCCTTAATTACATGTATTGTTAATCTGAATATGTTGAATGAAATTTTATATGACAAACAAAAAGGTCAAGGCATCAATTGACTAAACCCTTTTTTGCTATTCAAATATGTGAATCAGTGAATTTCTCTGCCATTCTTTTTAAAGATGAGGTTTTTAATTTGGTTATTTCTTGCTGGATAATTACTCTCACCTGCAGTATCTGGATGATAAGGCCCGAATCAGAGATGCAATTAATATTGGTGAGGTATGTATTGTGACATTACTGTTTAGTTCTTTTAAATCTCAACAATTTACCATTGCTCTTTTGTGTGGTTTTAGGTAACTGTGACATCGAATTCAACTCTTGATGAATTCAAGGATGCAATTTCAAAAGATTTAAGCTCACCAGTATCTGATTACAACCTAAAGGTAAGTGCTCTCCCGGTGAAATATGCAAACATATTATCATTCTTTTCCATTTTTGTGATCTTATTGTCATCCATTGGGCATTCACATTACGCCTGCCCGTGTTTGTCTGGTTAAGTTGTTACCCTTTTCTGATATTTGGTTTTGCACTGCTTGTAGTGATTTGTTGGACCTTAACTGATAGGAAACTTTTGTATTTGCAACTAAAAGAGCAATTAGATCAAACTTTTGGCGATGAGTGGGGGTTTAACTTTAACCTAATTATATTTTTCCTCGGGAATATATTGAGTGTTTACTTGCTGTTTTATTGCATTATGTTTTAATGTTTGACCTGAAATGAAATGAGAAGAAAAACAATCTTACAACTTACACGGGTGATCAGAATTTGGGCTGTGTTCTATGGTTTCCACATACTATTGTTAAGTTCCATGTTTCAACTGTTTCTGTTACTCATTATAATGATCTAATCGGGCCCTTCCTCATTTCAGCTTGTTTTTGATGAGCTATATGAAAGAGCAAGGGAAAAGGAGGAAAGAGAGGCAAAGAAGCGTAAACGTCTCACAGATGAGCTTAACATATTTCTTCTTTCTTCAAAGGTACCTGAGTTTTGGGGTAAAAGAATATAATCTGATTGCTCTATTATCCGTAAGCCATACCACTAAAACCTTGCCTTGTTTGCATAATGTCAGGATATTACATCATCTTCAAGATGGGAGGATAGCAAACAGTTGATTGAAGAAAGGCAAGAAATCAGCTATTTCCCCATCATTATCAATGATTCTTTTCTTAGTCACATACCAAGATAAAAATTACTGGGCTACAAGAGGATCAATCGACTAGGAATATGTCAAATATTGATTGAAATTCTAAACTGACAAAGTTAAATATTTTGATCTTGTTCAGGTTCGTTGCAGACACAGGTTTTCTTCAAGAAGTTTTTGACAAGTTCATATCAGACCTAAAGGCTAAAGAGAAGGAACGAAGGCGCAGGGAGGATAAGGTAATAATTTTGTTGAGATTATTCAGCTCTACATAGTTTCATTTTGCTTGTCAATACTTAAAAATGTTTTGTCTACAGGAAAGAAGGGATAAAGAAAGAAAACGTAGCCGAAAAGACAGAGAAAAAGGCGGCGAAAGTAGGAACAAGGAAAAAGGAGGTGAAAGTAGTAGGAAGAGGAAAGAGAGGTCCAGGAGTGGAACAGAGAGTGATCCCAAGGAAAAAGGAGATGAAAGTAGTAGGAAAAGGAAAGAGAAATCCAGGAGTGGAACAGAGAGTGATCCCAACAAGGAAAAAGGAGATGAAAGTAGGAAAAGGAAAGAGAAATCCAGGAGTGGAACAGAGAGTGATCCCAACAAGGAAAAAGGAGATGAAAGTAGTAGGAAAAGGAAAGAGAAATCCAGGAGTGGAACAGAGAGTGACCCCAACAAGGAAAAAGGAGGTGAAAGTAGGAAGAGGAAAGAGAGGTCCAGGAGTGGAACAGAGAGTAGTGACCCCAAGGAAAAGGGAGGTGAAAGCAAGAAAAGAAAAGAGAAGTCCAGGAGTGGAACAGAGAGTGATCGGGTCGATTCTCACAGAAGCAGCCGGAGATCGGGAAGAGACAAGAAGGATAGAAAGCATCGCAGACGCCACTCAAGTTCGCATGAGGAGACACATGTGGATGATAGTAAGGACAGGGAGCGCTCGAGGAAGAAATCTCACAGGCACAGCAGCGACTACAAGAAGAAGCGAGTCTGATGCTGCTGATCGCTTTCCGAGGTGTAAACTTCCATAATCAATAATCAATAAACATCCATAATCAGAATAAGGTAGTATACGAGGTTACAAACGTAGGTTTGAAAGTCAGGGAGAGTTACATAAATAATTCTCAGGGAGCCATGAACATAGGACTTAGGAGAGTCAGATTGTGTGTTTTGGTGGCAGTACAGATTTTTGTTTTTGTTTTTGGTGGGGAGGAGATCACTGTGAATAATTTATGTGGTTTTGGTTAAAATTGTTGTTGTGAACGTGTAGTTGAGTTTACCTGGATTATGTCTGCAACAAAGTTCAAAAATTGTGGTCGAATTTGGTTGGAGTTTGGTCAACTGTAAACAAAAGGGTGTACAATGAAGAGTTGAAATGTTTTGGGGACAAATACGTTGTTTTATTTTTTGTTGGTTTTTAGTCTCAGGGTTTAGTCATTTAGTCACGCATTTGAGCGAGTAGTCGAGTACAGACTACAGAGCTGATGCTCGTATACTGCATATAAGTTGCATTACTGTGTGTGTTGTGTTTGGTGGAGTTGCACTTGTGTTACTGTGCGTTTTGTGCTTATGAGAGCAGAACTTGAACTTGTATGGAGGTCACTAGCTAACTCTATTCGAAACTAAATCAAGCAAAAGATATAAATTCAGATCGGGTCATATTGAGTCGGGCCGCACCATACTACTTTATCCATAACACTTTTGAGTAACATTCCCTTCATATAGTTGGTGATTTAAGGATTAGTGATTTATTTAAAGGAAAAGTTATTGAATTTTGCCCATGCAGATACGTTTTTCTTATGCATGTCCAAATTTTTACAAGAATGCCCCTAATATTAGTAAGGCTAAAGAATTTAACCAAAATTGCAAGGGTGCATTTAAGGGTATTTTGGTAAAAATGTGTATGCATGGAGAAATTCAGTTTTTTTATCATCATTTTGTAGGTCCTTACATATAACATTAACGCGAAATAGTTTTGGATTAGCATTTAGGATGATTATCCTTGATATGATACCTAGACTAGATGTTTGATTCCAAATACTATAATAGCAATTGAGCGTTTCCCAACCTTATGAATAATACTTTTTTTTAAAAAAAGGTGAAATAGTTTTGACCTTATAGTTGGAAGGTGGCAATATGAAGGATGTGACCTTATAAATTTGTAACAATAGTACAAGATTTACCGGTAAAAATTAGAGCACAAACTCTCATATAAGACATTCTAAAGATTAGATAACAAACTATTTAATCATAAACATCATCAAAAGTGAGCTTTTACCCAATGTCACATAAATCCACAAGACAATTACAGTACATAATCAACATTAATAAAATTATTAAAAATATCAAGTGCCTAATCTTTAGACCACCTCGCTTAGACTTTCTCAAGTTATTTTTGATAATACAAATTATCATTTGAGACCTGTCTATACAGAGACCAAATACTATAAGAGACTGTTATCGGTTGATGTTGCCATTGGCGAACTTCAACCCCGCCGCCGCTGTTAGATTTTAGAATGTTGGTGTCGCTAGAGCTCAACCGGCTCACATGGACTGACCCGAGACTGAGCTTCGATATGAATTTGTACGGAATAACAGTAATATACCAATGATTATGAATGATCAAGGAAATTGACTGAAAGATCAATAAAATTGAATGAAAGATCAAATGAACTGAAAGATCAAGGCAAAACAAGAATGCTCAAGGGAACTGACTGAAAGATCAATCAAACTGACTAAAAAATTAAACGAAAACGGTAAATATTCAATCCCTTGTACCCTGGTCTCCACAAGAACATGTCTCAATCAAGACTGTCTCTTTTGATGATGTGCCGTTTAAATGAGTATAAAACTAGGTACACCTGTGAACATAGCCGTCATATTGGGTATGGAGTATGAAGTATGAACGCTATAAATGTGTTAGTGCAAACTCATTCTGTGGTATTATTATGTTAGATTAAGTCGTTATTGAACAAATCCTATCAATAGCATAATGATCACTGTAGGATTAGTGGACCGTAGGAACAACGGTTGACCCAGGTAAGATGCATGCCTCGTGGGATTGTCCGATTCATGGCCAAGATTGGCATCATACGAAACCTTATAGAGCCACAAAGATCTGTATCACCTTATTTATGATTCATTCCACGTACAACTCACTTCAGCGCTTCAACCACTATTTGTGTGTCTACAAACCGACTTCATTATCCTAGCTCACCTGGACGTCCGGAAAGTGACGCTTCATCGGAAGATCTTGGAAAAAGCTTTTGCTCAAGATTTTCGGCAAAACGTTTATTTGAAGAGTCACGCAAATATGGGTGGGTTTGCACGCTAATTTCATAGAAATAGATGGATGATATATTTGGTGGAAATTACATATACTCATAAGATCTGATGGATGAATTCTAAGTTTGAAGGTCGTGGAATCTAGTTTTACTTTTGTCTGGTAAATTCATTAATATTGTTTTCCATTGCTTCACATGCCTTCCACAGTTCCACGTGAGAATGTTAGAAGTAAAATTATCTTTTCCATATCGATTGGAGTTGGTTTTCCATCTGTTACCATTCTAACGCTTGATAACAAATTGAATGAGGTGAAAACGAAATACGTATGGAGAAGGTAAATTTGACCAATAAAATATTTTGGTAGGAGTTGAATTTTGTGGTGAAGTTGTATGATTCATTTCAATTAAGCACAAGCTTCATAGTTTCAAACCAACCCCAACATTATTAGCATAATGAATTCTTGATAAGAGTTGACTAATTAGGAAGGTAAATATTTCCACCCCTTGGAACCTTCCACTTCAACCTCTCAACCATTCACAGAAATTCAGACTTTTTATGATTACACCAAACCAATGCCGTTGGTTTAACGTAATGACGCACCATGCAGTACCTGAAAAAAGGGTAGAATTTTATGTAAAAAGGGTTATTAATTTGTCTTCGAGCGTGCAAATATGAAATCACATAATTAATCATATATATATTTATGCTAATAATGTTGACATGCAAATATGAACCTTTTGATGACATGCAAATATGATGCAGTGTAAAGTGAAACGAAAAACACGGTTGACCGACCTAGTAAAAAGATGTGCAGTTGAACCAAAATGGTTAGAACTTTCTAATCCATATAATTAATTAAGCTCGAATAAATCTTGACTTTATATAGTTGACATTTTATATAGAAAATTGGTAAAATTAATCAAACCTAAACATTGGTATAATTAGGGCCATGTCTGGTGGAGCTTATTTCTTACTGAACTGGATTGAATTGAGCTAAACTGAACTGAAATGAAAATTAATGTATTGAAAAAAAGAATCATCATGACTGAATTAACCTAAATTTCATCAAATTAAATTTTCACTAAACCGAACTGAACTGAATTGAATTGATTCATAGATAAGGTCTGGCAAACAGGGATTTAGTCTTAGGCCCTGTTTGCCAGAGCTTATCTGTAGATCAGTTCAATTCAGTTTAGTTCAGTTCAGTACATCAAGAAATAAGTTCTAGCAAACAGGACCTTATTTGATATTTGTCCTCTTTCAAATATGATCTTTTACATATTTAACATTTTTACATAAAGTATTAATCATGATCATTCATGGTATTATAGATTAATAATACCATGAATGATCATGATTAATACTTTAACCATGATCAACCACTTCTAGGCAGTGGTCAAATGTTTGGCAACTTAATTACATGACCGATCGACTTAGAAGCCTGTAATTAAAATATACAAAAGGAATTATATTTCTTAAATTTTGACTTGAAATATACACTGTTTAGAAATTAGAAAGTCAACATCAGATATCACCCTTTCTAGGAGGTCATATTAACCAAATAAATGGAGTCGTTGATATATATTTCAATTTTAATTGATTAATTATAATAATTCCACCATAAAAATGAGGCCATGCGTTCCATAATCATTCGTCACCCATACATTCCCAGGCCTCTCTAATTCCTCTCTATAAATACCATCTTCAGCTCTCTTCTCAACCTCAGTTCTTCTTCACTAATTCCTTCCTCTAAATAGCCACACTTTCCCAAAATAGAAAGAAAAAAAATCCCCCCATTATGTCTAAGCTTTTCATCATGATATCCATTCTTCTCTTCCTCACTCTATCATCATGTGCAGCCAGATCATTTCCCGACACGACTCCCGTGGAAATTCCACTCGATCATCCTCTGGTAAGCGCGGCATGTTTACAAATCGATTCATGTAAACTGACTTTTGAAGTTTTGATCGATGCAAAATCTAAAAATGTTAATTTTTTTGCAGAAAGTTGAAGGTGAAAGTGTCGAGAAGATGGAGACTGGAGTGGATAGAGGCTGCGAGGGACTCGGCGAAGACGAGTGCATGATGAGGAGGACGCTGGCAGCTCATATTGACTACATCTATACCCAAAACCACCAGCCTTGAATTATGATGATCATAGTCGTTTTTTGGATGGAACGGAGAGAGTATTATAATATATATTATGTTTTATATACTTTCAAATATATTATTATGATATGAGCTGATGAAGCTCGTGTTGTATTAATTGCTCCAGTTGTTGTAATTTTGTTAAATATATGTGTAATTTCCTTCTCTTTCTTTGCGTGATGTTTTCTAGGTAGAAGAACTTTGTATGTATAGTTAATTTTCTATGTGATGTATCGAGATCGTTTTTTATTGCTGTTCATTTACTTTTCCCTGTTTTACTATATATTATTATGCAATAACACAAGAATTATCATTGTTCGCGAGGTTTTACTTTGATTGTTATGGTAAATTATGTCAAATATATGTGAGGATAAATTAATGATCCCGTAATATTTCTGAGTATGATCTTCCAACTAGAATTGAAATGATGGGCATCCAGCAAAAATAAAAGGCCGGTACTCAATTCTTTGTGCCCATTTGGTTGTCCGTTTCTGATAGCATACCATTTAGTTACAAATATCAATAAAATTTCGGTAAGCTAAGTGATAAATTAAATTTCAAAACAAATAACAATTTGGTTAATTTTGAGAAAAATATAAGTTTACATATTGACAACTGTTGATCATGGGATTAGAATGAGTATGATATTCGGCCATTCTCAATCTAGATGATGTATCACAAGTTTTAGTAAAACCAAATTTTAAAACAAAAGAAAATAGAAAAGTTTGTTAATTAATCTCAACTTATCAAAAATCTTCGAGGAGTTTTATGATCTTCTAAGAAGGAGAATTAATCAAACTATGCATTCTGGAACTGTGACAATATTTGCATGTCTTATTATACGCCCACCCAAATTCGTCAACAACCACCATTTATAGCCAAATGCGGCTGTCATTCTTGTTGACTTTGTCTGCAATTTGCAACTAATTATACTATAGTACGTTTCTTCTAGAATCCCAGATATATATGGTTTGACCGCCGGCGCTCTTCCCGTACCCCTTATCACCGTTCCGTTTTCCTCTTCAATTAGGATATGCTATTTTTAGAGATCAGATTATCTCAGCTTTGATTCTGTTCGACTCTGTTTTCAACACTACCCACGGATTTCTGCGTCTTCAATCTTCTCGTTCATTCCTCCAATAATGGTTCGTTTGGATGGTTCTATTTCATCAAGGGAAAGCATATTAGTCAAATTTGAATTCCTTTGTTATTTTTAATCTCTTCATATCCTATCTTATTTCTTGTACAGTTGTATTTCATGAAATTTGAATTCCTCCGTTTTCACTGCCAACACCAATAACTACTTTGGAAGTCACCAATCACCACTATTCACCAGTACTACTATCATGCCGACGCCTTGCCAACACTACCACTCCAGCTTCCACCACCACAACCACTTCAACCTATTACCATAACTTTAACCGTCACCAACTATTGGTTATAATTACCCAATCAAATCCAAGCGGAGACTTAGACCATTCGACATACGAGATCAGTAAACTAGGCTAGAGTAGGATTAGATTATGATCCTTGTATCAGATTCGGTCTTTGTAAATGGCAGTGTGCAAAAAATTTATTGGTTACAATTGTCCATTTGATTTGAGTCAAACAAGAACAAATAAATAATGAAGAGAAACCTAATCACATTATATGTTCCATTGGTCTTTTTCTTTCAATTTTCTTTGTTGATATTTGCTAAAATTTTAAATTAAATTCATTTTCTGAAAAGGCAAAAAAGAAAAGAAGATAAACAGTCCAAAACTTAAATTTGAGTCCAAACCTCAATATTCAATAGTGGGCCCAATATCTCAATCCCCTTCCGAATAAAAGCCTCAAATTAGCGAAACCAATGAAAACGAAAAAATGTGGCGCCAATGTGGTATTTTTCCCGCTAAAACCAGCACCCCTACTTCTATTGCTTTATGTCTTTTCAGATTATCCCCAAATCAAACCCTGAAAATGACCAGAAAAAATCCACCCGCAGTTAAAATGTCGAAGGACAAAAACTATTGGCTGCTGAAAACGGAGCCGGGCGAATGGTCGTGGGAGGACCAGGCGGCCAACGGCGGCCTATCCAATTGGGACGGCGTCAAGAACAAGCAGGCCCAGAAGAATATGAAGTCCATGCGCGACGGAGACCTGTGCTTCTTCTACCACTCCGGCAACAAAGCGCGGCGTGTCGTCGGCGTGGTCTCGGTGGTCCGGGAGTGGTACGGCGAGGACGGCGGCGACGGGGCGGTGGATGTGCAGACGGTGGGGGAAATGAGGAGGCACGTGGACTTGGCGGAGATGAAGAGGGAGGAGGGGATTGATAAGGGGTTTGGGCTGTTCAGGCAGCCTAGGTTGTCGGTGGTGCCGGTGGAAGAACGCGTGTGGGAGAAGGTATGTGAGATGGGCGGCGGGTTCGAGGGCGACGGCGGCGCGTGTGATGATGTTGAGTAGTGTTTTTACGCTGCTTAGGTGTTTGTAAAAATGCCGCAGAGAAATGGATTAGTAGTAATTGCCAGAATGTTTCCCCATGTAATTCCTCATATTTAAAAATTAAAACCATGGAAAATGAAGAACTTGCCCTTATAATTTTCCAATATTTACCCCTCAACTATCATTCACCATTACTCCCCTATGCAACTGTGTTGGTTGTCTAAATATCATATGAATCCAAAGAGATGCAGGAAATACTTAAATAGTGATGCAATTGTGTCCATTTGAGTGGAGAATTTGGGATATTTGTACGAGATGAATCATTCTCCATAAAATAACAGGAGCAACAAGCAACAACGAACTATAGATTTGTAATTTTCATGGTTATATTACCTTCTACTTTTATTTATATGGTAATCACAGTTTCACAATATATAAATGGCACATGCTACTCCCATTCATTAATTATAACAGGAGGTTGAATACCATTGCTAACATAGAACCCATCTTCTTTGATTGTCCAGTAACAAAATCCGTATCCTTGTGGTTTGTTTACCCAACAATAATTTTCCATCAAACGCATGTCAAAAACAGCGAATGATCTTTGTTTTTTACCCCACCAAAAGTGACAATAATATTTTGTTTGTATAAAAAATTCCTCTTCATTGAAATACCAATACCATTCTTCACCCCGACTAAGATTTTTGTATCCCAAATCATCATCTCCAGACCAACAATGGCCTCGAGTAATATCTGGCAGTAAGTTCTTTATATGAACTTCATCGGTGTGCTTCTTGCCAATCACGTAATCAAAAGTCAATAAAAATGACAAAAACAAAACAATGAAAACAGCACTATTTGCGCTAGTCATTTTAGAAAAAACTACAATAGCAAACTTCAAGTGCTTGTTTATAATACTCCCTCCGTCCCAACCAAAACTTCTTACTTTCCTTTTTAGTCCGTCCCAACCAAAACTTCTTACTTTCATTCTTTCCTCTTTTGGCAAAAAAACAACTACAAAAAGACAAATATACCCTTAATGAATTCTTACAAATAACCATAATCATAAGTGATATTCCATTTATACCCCTTAAAACTTCACTTATAAGATATAAAATGCATATTTCTTAAAATCCGATCCGAAGTCAACTAAGAAGTTTTGGTTGGGACGGAGGGAGTATAGTGGTAGCCATTATTAAAAGTCAAAGAAGTTTTTAATGCAACAAACGGGATATTTAATGATATTGACTAAATCTATTGCCTTATCAACATTCCACTAATGAAAATATTCTGCATTTTTATTATTGAGAAAATCTCCCACGAGACATCCACAAAGTACATTGTCCTATCATAATTTGGGGTCAAAATGTAAATACTATGTGTTTTGTACTTGTATATTCTTATAATTCCTTATAGCTACCTTGCCGTCACTTTGCTACTACCGAGCTAAACCTCACCTCTGGCAAGGCAAATTATCACCGCCCTAACCTGAAAGTCGATGATTCAAATATCACCGCCCTCGACCCAACCTCACAACCAACTCAACGTCAACACGACAACTCAAGCCTTGGTGCTAGTGACCTAAATCTCAATGTCAGCAAAACTTCAACATCAACATTGGTGACCCAAATTTCAACACCGATCTTAATGACGTGGGTCCAAACCTCAACGATGGCAACTCAAATCCTCAATCTCAACACCAACAACCGATGTGTTTCGCATGACAGTCGGTGGGTGAACGTAAATTTCTCTGCAACAAATCTTTAATTTTGAAGCCTAGTTTGAAGAACCTAACCCTACTGAAACCTTGTCGATCTTCAGCGCCTTCAACCCGGAAGCCATTGGCAGTATCCTGCACACTCCAAGCATTCTCTTCCTCGTCTTCGACTTGCACCAATCAGTCTCGCAACAAAGAATTTGGGATATTTGTCCAAGAGGAATCATTCTCCATAAAATAACACGAGCAAACAAATTATACGCTTTGTAATTTTCGTTATTACTAGTAAACAAACTGGATTACATTATACTTTTATTGATATGATAATAAGAAAATATATAAATGGCAGGTACTACTCCCAATCATTAATTTTAACTGGAGGTTTAATACCATTGCTAACATAGAACCCGTCTTCTTTAATTGTCCAGTAACATAGTGCGTTTCCTTTTGTATTGGGCACTATGCAATGATTACGAAACATACGCTTGTCAAAAACAGCAAATGATCTTTTTTTGTAACCCCACCAGAAGCGACAATAAAATTTTGCTGTACAAAGAAACCCACATGGATTGAAATACCAGTATCATTCTTCGCCCGAACTTAGATATTTGTATCCCAAATCGTCATCTCCAGACCAACAATGACCTCGCGTAATATCTGAGAGTAACTTCTTTATACGAACTTCGTCGGCGTGTTTCTCGCCGATGAGGTAATCAAAACTCAATAAAAATGATAAAAACAAAACAACGGAAACCGCACTATTTGCACTAGTCATTTGAAAATAAAACTACAATATCAAACTTCTTTCCGATGTTTGTTTATAATATAGTGGTATTCATACTAAGGGGTCATTTGGTTCATGTGGGAATTAAGTTCCCACAGATTTTGTAATTACTCAGAATTTAATTCCTTTGAAAAAATCCTCAGAATTTGAAAAACTTGTTTGGTTGCACGTGGGGATTTTGTTATTGCTGGGATTTTATTTACTGCATGTTGTTTGGTTGACTTCACGTGATTCTTTAAAATTGGAGGGAAATAGAAATTTGTCGCGTAGAAGTGGAAAATTTCCGCATGCATGATGGATAAATTGGTAAAATCGTAGAAAATGAACGCGTATTTGTATTCTACCTAGGGTGTACTCGGTAACAAATTTCCTTCGTTCTGTGGTAATTTGAAATTCTGCGGAATTTATATTTCCGACGTTTTGGCTATTTTACGTCAACCAAACAAGCACGGTAAAGTTCAAATCCTCGTATTTTGTTATTACCGCGTTTCATACGCATACCAAACGACCCCTAAAAGTCAAAGAAGTTTTTAATGCAGTAAACAGAATATTTAATGGTATTGACTAAATCTAATGCCTTATTCAGATTCCATTATGAAAATAATTTGCATTTTTACTGAAAGTCATCCGCTCCAAGCATTCTCTTCCTCGTCTTTCACCTTACACCAATCAGTCTTACAACGGAGAATTTAAGATATATGTCCAAGAGGAATCATTTTCCATAAAATAACACGGGCAAAAACATACTATACGATTTGTAATTTTCACTGTTAAAAAATTAGAGACAACAAACGGCATCAATAATCATACAATATATAGATGGTAGATACTACTCCCAATTATTAATTTTAACAGGTGGTTTAATACCATTGCTAACATAGAACCCATCTTCTTTGATTGTCCAGTAACACAATGCGTTTCCTTCTGTATTGGGCACTATGCAATGATTACGAAACATACGCTTGTCAAAAACAGCAAATGATTTTTGTTTGTTACCCCACCAGAAGTGACAATAAAATTTTGTATAACAAAAAAATCCACATGGATTGAAATTCCAGTACCATTCTTCACCTTGACTAAGACTTTTGTATCCCAAATCATCATTTCCAGACCAACAATGACCACGCGTAATACTTGCAAGTAAGTTCTTTATACGAACTTCGTCAGCGGACTTCTTGCCGATGACGTAATCAAAACTCGATAAAGATGATAAAAACAAAACAATGAAAATCGCACTATTTGTGTTAGTCATTTGAAAAAAAACTACGATGGTAAACTTCTTTCCGGTGTTTGTTTATAATATAGTGGTAGCAATATTAAAAGTCAATGAAGTTTTTAATGTAACAAACGGAAAATTTAATGGCATTGACTAAATCTGATATATTATCCAGATTTCATTAATGAAAATAAATTGAATTTTATTGAAAGTGAGTCCAAAATTTAGAACTCATTTATCATTGATAAAGTCTCTCATGTGGCCTATGGCTATTAGGGATGGCACCCGACGGGTATTTGGTGGATACCCGCCCGCCAACCGCCCAACGGGGCGGGTATGGATATGAGTTTTTTATACCTGCCATGGGTATGAATGTTGGATTCAAACCCGCCATGGGTAAATGGGTGGGTATGGATATTGATTTTATACCCGCCCCATACCCGCCCGCCCCACCCGCCCCATACCCGCCCGTATAATACTTGTATAATATCCGTTATATATAATATTAATAGTATTACTTGTATTTATATTAATAATATTATTAATTTTAGCATTTTTTAAGCATGTTTGGTCTATTTTGAAACATAAAAGAATTTTATAAGTTAATGATTAGCATATTATAAATTATTTTGTTCTATTAATAATTAATATTTGAATTATTAGTGTTTTAATTTAATTTATTATGATAATTAATAGATTTTAGGTTAATTTTTTATAAATATGAATTAATAAGTCGGATGAGGAATGTGGGTATAACATGGGCATGGATATCCACGGATACCCAGATGAGATGGATATCCAGCTGGATGGGCATGGATATTAAATTTGTACCCGTCATGGGTAAATGGGCGGGGATGGATAGTAAAATTTTAGATGAGGATGGTCATGGATAGTCTACTATCCACGCCCAGTTCGCCCAATGTCATCCCTAATGGCTATGAGAACATCCAAATAATAAGAAAGAGTTCATAGAGACATAAACAGTATAAGTAAACATAAAGCAAAACACATCCCTTGCAGCCACTTCACCACCATGTCCTCACCAGTCACCACCATGTTGCCACTGACGAGCCAAACCTCACTTTTGGCAAGTTAAACATCAACATCGGCAATATGAACCTTACCACCATGCGATCTAAATGAATTTATAATGCATACCTGAAAGCCTCACAAACTTTTATGAAACACTCATAAGAGCATCTCCAATGGCAAGCTACATGATTGTGTAGCTTGTCTTGCCATGTCAATTTTCAAGCTAATGACATGGCAAGCTACACACTTTAACAATGGTAAGCTACATTCATAATAAATTCATAGGTCCCACATGTTTCTTTATTTTTAAATTATTTTATATATTATACTTACGAATATTTTAAAAATTGAAGTAAAAATAAAATAATAAGTAATATTTATCAAAGGAAATATCAAAATTAATTTCAGTTTAGGAATTATAATTTTCAAAATATGTTTTTTATTTAATTTATATAAATATATTTAATTTTTTATTATAATATTATTTCACAGAATAAATATTATATAACAATTAAAAATATGATTTTATATGCATCAAATCATGGATGGATCGATGCAATGCAAATATATACTTTTTTACAGCAGCCATAAAATGGATTGATGCATGCAACTAAAGACGTGTTATTTTACCTCTGCATAAAATATCCTGATCATCATACGCGAATGTAAAATTTCGTAAATTATGAATTGTTTGGTAAACAAATCTCGTAGATAAAAATAAGTCACAAATATATGCTGTATCGATAAAATAAAAATATTAAATGCAGCAGTGCTGCTTGGTAGAGCAGTAATGCTTGACGGCAGCTGCTGACATGGCAAGAAACAACGGTGTAGCAGTACTGCTTGACGTTTGGAATATTTGCAAGCAACTCCAAAACACAACCATTGGAGATGCTCTAAGTAACATATAAGTGTATTATTTCAAAAAAGAAAAACATACAAGTGTATATTCAAATAAATTAAAACCTTTAAAATTAGTAAAATAAGCTTTGAATTAATTACCCCAATGGTCCCATAAAAAGTCACTTTGTTTTCATTTGGTCCCGTAAAAATATTTCATTTCTATTTGGTTCTGCAAAAATGTTCTTCGTCTCTATTTAGTCCCGAACTCAAAATCCGTCAAATAGGAAACAGATAACTTTAAAGATCAGGGAAAATTTCGACATTTTATCTTATAGTCAAAATCCCCAATTCACTTCGGACGTAGAGTTTGCCGTTTTCAACGGTATGGACTCCACTCGGGTTCGACTAAAAATACCGAATTCCTATCCAAATTACCTCCTGAACAAATATGGGACTTTGACACTGTTTCGCCGACGTTTTTCAGTTCAGTTTGCCATGGCTCATCGTTTCTCAATCGTTTTGTAATTAAGTTTGTTGACACATCGGCTTCTCCAAAACTCCTCTAGATAAGGACAAGTTTTTGATCTATTTTTAATCAAAGTCACTGTTGACTTTAAGATGTTGAAATTGCCCCTGATCTTTAACGTTACCTGTTTCCTATTTGACGGATTTTGAATTCAGGACTAAATAGAAACGAATAAATTTTTGCATAACTAAATAGAAACAAATATTTTTATGGGACCAAATAAAAACAAAGTGACTTTTTATGGGACCATTGCTGTAATTAATTCACAAACTTTTCATCCGATATCCTTACTAGTGATTCAACAACGGCTGTGTTTCGCGCCGACGGCCGGTGGGTGAACGCGAATCCCCTGCAATGCGAAGTCTAATTCTGAAGCCTGCTTTGAAGAACCTAACCCTGCTGAAACCTCGCCGATCTCCGGCGCCTTCAACCCGGAAGCCGTCGGCAGTATCCTTCCCGCTCCGGGCATTCTCTTCCTCATCTTCAGATTACACCAATCAGTCTCGCGGCGGTCTCCCTCGCTTCTACTCCGACACGCTTCCGACTTCCAAGGTCTAATTCTCTCTCGCAATTTTGTTTCTAGATTTACTGTTTCTTCTCGCATCGTTCTGTAGACTGTAGATTGTGAAATTGCTGTGTCCCGTGTGTGGTTCTGTAGGGCGGCGTTGTGCGTGTTGAAGGCGATGAATTCTGGCATATGACTAAAGTCCTGAGGCTAAACAATCACGATAGGTAACCTCCACTTGTTTTTACAGAAAATGTGAATATCTATCACAAAAAATGTTTTAGGCTTCTTTAAATTTGTTAGACAAACAGTTGTAAAGAGCTGTACCTTTTCTCAGATGACTGCAATTAAGAAGTTGTTGTATCACTCATTTTTCGTGTGGAGAGGAGGGGGAAGTAGTTTTAGTATACGATTTGAAATAAGCTATATGTGGTATTGTAATGGTCAATTCTGATGAGCAAATGATATTTTACGTTTGATATTATTTTCTGATCATCAAGTCTCATATGCAAGGGTAGAGCTGTTCAATGGAAAGGGAGGTCTTGTTGAAGGATGGATACAGAACATTGATCGTGGTGGAGTTGATTTCGTGGCTGTAGAGGATACAAGATTAGTGCCTCCGATGGTCACTCAGTGGCATGTGTTTGCTGCTTTTGGTGAGTTCTTAGTAGCCTATGCATCCAAAGCGCTGTTAGAGTTTTTTTTCTCTTTTTTACCTTTCATGTTTTCAAGTGAATTTTCAATATTTGCTTTATTGTTCTAGGAACTTTGAAAGGAGGACGGGGTGATTGGCTTGTGGAGAAATGCACGGTATGAATTGATCCTTTTTGCTAATTGGTTACTTTGAGCAACCAGCTAATTTTCTCTTCGCTGTGTTTTAGGAGTTAGGAGCTAGCAGCTTGACACCTCTGTTAACTGAGCGCTCTCCATCCATTTCAGAAAACCGGGTTGATAGATTAGAGCGTGTTATACTTGCTGCATCTAAACAATGTAATCTTTCATCATTTGTCACCTTGCTTGCATTACATTGCTCGCATGTTCACGATCACGTCTGACTTGAATTGGCAGTATAGTCCTTATATTGTATTGTTGTTTTAAAGTTTTAAGTTGTGCATAGGTCAGAGGCTGCATGAGATGACTTTGAAGCCTCCTTTGAAGATTGCGGGACTTCTGCCTCTTGTGAGTAATTATTCATCTCATCTTGTTGTAGAGATGGTTGCTTAGAAACAATGAATGTCAACTTCTTGCAGTCAAATTTCATTACAACTTTTTTGGATTGGAATACTTGAACGTCTTTCTAAACTTTCATCTTGTATTTTTTCAATGCTCCAGGTTGCTCAGTCAAAACTATCATTTGTAGCTGTTGCAAAGGCTACTCCTGTTTTCAGTGCATTGAATTCAATAAATAAAGAATCAAGTGGTTTAATGATAGTTGGACCAGAAGGAGGTCAGTTATTTATGTACATATTTTACCCACGTCATTTTTTCCCCTCTCCTTTTTCATAGTTCTTTTCCATTTCAATGATCTGAGTGGCCAGTCTAGGTATTCATGTCTCAAAGTTAAAATTGGCCAAACTCTGCCGTAGGTCTGAAAATTATACAATCTGCCTGGACTTGGTATATTAAATTTTTTTCGATATGTGCATAAGTGCATTCAAGCTTCTAGAAATGTGCACTTTTGGAATTCAGTTGCTGAGACACTTAGCCTTCTTTGTTTTATATACTTCTACTATGCTGCTCTCCCTATTGTCTCTTAAATTGTGAGATATACCTGCTCCCCCACATTGTCTCTCAAGTATATTTGAAAATATCCAGTCTGAGATATACCTGCTGTAACTTGCCAAACTCGTATCATTTGTGGATTTCAATCCATTGTAAATTGCACTATTCGAGAAGTCTGATAATTCATTTTTCTTCATCTTTGTATATTACTCTCTTCTGTTCTGGATAGATACTCCAGTATCATAGTTATACCAGTCTTTTGTTGACTTTGCAATATTTCAGACTTCACCGAGACAGAGCTGAGGATGACCATGGAAGCAGGTGCAAGAGCAGTCGGTCTTGGTCCTCATCGTTTACGTGTTGAAACCGCTACTATTGCTTTTCTGTCAACGTTAATGTTGTGGTCGAACTCTGAAGAAACAGCATGAAATCGTTATCTGAAACAGGTTTGTATTTCTCCATTCGGCTAATGGAGGGCCTAAATTGTTTCTCTGGATTGTTCAAAAATCTTGTTTACTTCTAATTTCTTCACACATGATCAGTTTTGAGTGCACACTTTACATTCATCATTATTCATTAACAGCTGGGTTGAATATGGATCATAGGCTTTCTGATTATCATATACCTTTACAGGCTAATGTCAACAGAAAGGTGTACGTGTACTCTACGGCGGTTGGCTTTGGACTTGTTGCATTTAGCTTGTAATCTGTGAAAAAGATATTGGAAGAAAAACTGCTAATTTGAAATTTGCAGATTGGGTTATTATTTTTTAATATTAAAATTGGAATATCAAGCAATATAATGATTTCGGAAACGTCAATGCCGGTTTGAGACTTTTTTAGTAACTGAAATGTTGGAAACTCTTCTGGACCCGTGGTAGACCATAGATGGAGTAGGCTCTAACTAATTTTCCATCCAATTTTCTAAAACCAGTATTTAGATAAATGAAAGCGCACAATTGATTAAAAAATGTATGGACGACAATTACACATTACATATAAATTCTAATATATCTCATAGTAGTATAATTTAAACAAGAGGGTAGAATTTGAGTCAGCAAATTTTTATTTTTTTTTGAAAGTATAATTTGAGTTGGCCTTTACTTACACATAATGATATACTCCAGATTAGTCAGCCAAGGCACGCTATCATTTTCGTAGCATTTGTTAATTTGATAAATAAATGATGTCCATAATTTCAACACTACGGACTTTGTGATGGATAATAATATTAAATTAAATTATGCAAAAATCGAAAATAAAATGCTCCGAAACTCAGTACTATAAATACACACATTCACTACACTCTCCTCCTCCTCCCCTGCAAGTCTGCAACCAAATACTCTACGGCCTTTCTCGAAAGAACCAAAACCATTACACCATTAAATTCCCCGCCTTAAATGCCAACAGCCACCTGCAAAACGTAAACTCAATCCAAAAATCCGAGCACATATATATATTTACAGTTGACCGGAAAAAGGGCAATCCAAAAATCCGAGCACATATATATTAACAGTTGACCGGAAAAAGGGAACCGGGATGGCGATCCAGCTGGAGAATCTGGTGCAGGCGATAAAGTCGAGGGTGAAGTCGACGATGAACCTGAGAAAGAAGAAGAAGAAGCCGTACGTGAAGATGGACAAGAGTGCCAGCGTCCGGGTCGAGATCCGCAGCCGGAAAGCCCGCCACCTCATCGACAAGACCCTCCGAGTCGCCGACCGCCCCGGCAAGGCCGCGCTGCCGTGATTTCCGACCGTTACTGATATTAATCTTCCGTGTAAACTGTACAATTTGGTAATCTTCAAATTCAAATTCTTCTTCTGTTTTCATATTCGATTTTTTTGCTTAATTTTGCTGCCGTTACGAGTGTGAATGGATTTTTTTTTTCTGATTTTCGGGTGGACATTAATTAAATTAATTAATTAGAGCCATAATAGTCAATATTTTGGTGCCCTGCTCTCGACTTAAATGAAAGCACATGTAACGGTATGTGACTCGGTACGCAGTCTGACTCAGCTTTTATTTGTAATTTTATTGACAGAATTATATTATTTAGACAATTTTGCTAGATTTACGTGGAATTATGCTTCTTTTGGAAATTATTTACACCGAAATCAAAATGATGAATACAAATCTGAAGTAAAATGTGCTGGAAATTAGTCAGCGGTGTTAACCTGTTTTTATAACTAATAATTGTACTACTAATTTCGTATGAATCCGTACAATCATTTAGCCGTATTAGCTATTTACTTAGTATTGGATTTAAATTTATAGGAATCCGTACAGCTAAATTTGTGTAAAAATCCGTACAACAAATTTAGTATATAGTACAATTTGGAGTTATTAAAACAGCTTATGTAGTACTATTTCATTTTTTGTTCATTTTGGCCTCTTTTTAAAACATGGTGATAATTAATTGCCAATTATCGTCCATCTATTTCGCTTTTCATTTTTTCTTTTTTAAATATTTGAATTACAAAAGTTAAAGCAATGTGAAAGAAAGGAATTATGATAGCGGATTGAGCTTATTAAGAAAAAACCCGGAATTGAGAATAAAAGGCCGTCAAAACTGAAGATTGGGAGTATGAAAGCATTAAGTTTGTTGTTATCGCCGTTGTCAGTTGACGAACATGCATATACTTTTTCCTTCCCTTTGGTCCAACTTATTTGCTATGGTCGTCAATTCTATTGTACTTACATTTGATTTGATTTCAATAGTTCGTCATATAGAAGTTAAGCACACGTAAATCATAATGGATCAATAGTTCGTCATATCAAGCTCAACCATGCTATAATAGAGTGAAAAAAAGAGAGAAATATACTGAGATAAAATATTTCAAAAAATTATTTAAACTAATTTTTCTAACTACATCAATTGGATCAATCAGAGATAGTCTATGCCGGAAGAAGTTTATAAATATGATCTTTAAGGGATGTGTATTTGTTCTGATCCGATCCGCTCCGATCTAGTGCGTAAATCAGTTACGGATCGGATGAGGGACATATAAGCTAATGATCAAATCAGATCCGAAAACTGTGGATAGTCTATATTTAGTCAACGGATCGGAATAGACCGGGGCGAATATGCGTGGGATCGGTTACAAATCAAGATCAAATTTACCAAAAGTTTGTAATGAAAATATATGTGATATTTCAATCTCATATACGCGCTAACTAAATACAGATCAAATTATTTACCAAAATTTTGGATCAGGTTCAAATCGGATCAGATTTGATCCGATTTTGTTTTCACAACCAATCGGGTCAGAGCATATTTAACCCCACAAACTTATTGAAATATTTGACCCGATTTGCACCAATGTTTTGACCTCTGTTCATGTGTAAGGGTATGTAATCTTTAACCCAATTCTTTGTTTAATCCAGGTAACCTTATATTTGAAAAACATACTTTTTAGGACTTATGGATGGAAAAGTTAAGTCAACTGGCGGCCAACTAATGCAATATGGGCTTTTTCGTAATTGTACATTCCAAGTGGGGCATTTTTGTAATTTGCATTTCAAGTTGTGGCATTTTCGTAATTTTAGATCCCAGGCAAGAGGCATTTTCGTCATTTGAAAGTGCCAAATATGTGCAAATTATGAAAATACCCCTAGCTTGGTATGCAAAATTACAAAAACGCCTGTGCCGCATAGTGGACTTAACTTTTCCATCCATAAGTCCAAAAAAAAATGTTTTTCAAAAGTAAGGCTAGCTACGTGAATTGAACAAAATTGCAAAACAATGTAAGGTCCTAAAAATATGCTTTGTGTGAAAGTAAAGTCCTAAAAATTTAATTTAATCAATTATATATGTTGTCTTATAGTATATGTTTAGATGGAGATTAATAATACCGAAATCACATGAAACCACCGTGCAATAGTAATGTCATTAATTTAAAAGAAAAATTGCATGAACTTTTATCTGTTCGTGCATCAGCGGCTAAAATTAAATTTAGGCGAATGTGATTAGTTAGTTTCACGGTGTTGTTTACATGCTGGGGAATTCCAGATTAATTAAGGATTCGCGGAAAATAACTCAAGTTAATTAGGAATAGGAAATCGGATTTTCTCTAACACTATAAATTGCGCACAATAAGATTAATTCAATCTCTGCTCTCGATTAAACCTTTTACGTTAGCTTAAACCTGATTTTCTGTCTGAACAGAAACTGAAGCGGCCGGAAAGATGTGGAAGAACACAGAAGATGAAGTTCTCAAGACCGCCATTATGAAGTACGGCAAGAACAACTGGGGCCGCGTCGCCTCCCTCGTCCGCAGCAAATCCGCCGACCAGTGCAAAGACCGGTGGCACGAATGGCTCGACCCGTCCATCAGAAAGACCGACTGGACTCGAGAGGAAGACGAAAAGCTTCTGCACCTGGCTAAAATCATGCCGTCGCAGTGGAGAACCGTCGCTCCGATGGTCGGTCGCACGCCGGCTCAGTGCCTCGAGCGGTATGAGGAGCTCCTCGACGATGCCTCAGGGCCTCTTCGGAAGCTGAGGCCCGGAGAGATCGACTTGAACCCAGAAGCCCGGCCCGCTCGGCCTGACCCCGTGGACATGGATGCAGCGGAGAAGGAGATGCTTGCAGAAGCGCGTGCTCGGCTGGCGAACACCATGGGGAAGAAGGCGAAGAGGAAGGCTAGGGATAGGCAGGTTGAAGAGGCTAGCAGGCTTGCTGGTTTGCAGAAACGGAGGGAGCTGAATGCCGCCGGAATATTTTCCGGCGATGATATTGGACATGGGAAGAGAAAGAGGAAGGGAATGATGGATTACGGTGCCGAGATACCTTTCGAAAAAAGGCCTCCGATGGGGTTTTACGATGTTGAAGAAGAACGAAACTCGGAACTTGCAAATTCAAGAAAGGAACTGTTTGCTGCTTTGAAAAGTTTACCCAAGCCAAAGAATGATATTACCAGTAAATAGTAATCGATCTCCATTATAAATGAATGATATATTATACTGTTATTAAAAAAAAACCATCTCTATTTGATCGATTGATTAATATTTAAGAGATTTAGAAAATTATGAAATAAGATCAATTGCTCTAATTTGACTTGAATCTGAAATTCTCAACAACAAAATTCTATTTGGACGAGCTAGACCTAATAACCTATCAAGATTCAATATTTCATTAGCCATTTGGCAAAGTCCGAATATATCCTAAAACGTGCTCAAATCCGTGCAGATAGAGACGGCAGCTTTGGTTAGCCCGCGCGTAAATGATTTTTTTTTTGTACTAATTAAGTTGATGGATGTACTTTAGAATCAATTCACTTGGAGTAAAGCCGTAGTAATGCGTGGTAATTTAATACTATAAAATGAATGTTTTGATCCCTTTGTCTGTTTTGATCGAATGAATGTATTCTTTTATAAAATTAAATACCATCAACAATTAAAATGAAATTAATTAACCGTGAAATGTAATAAATTTTGGGAGATACTCTTAGTTCTACGTTAAATACAAATATAAATCTCACTCTTAGAGAAGTGCTATCATATAACCCTCAATCGGTGAGGTAAGTATTTTCCTGGACGTGTTGACATGTCTATTCAAACTTATGCTTATGTGAAAGGATAAAAATTTCATTTGAACTCCAAATACCAGTGGATATCAGATCATGAACTCATCAAAAATAATATAATAAAAGCTCATATATATATATATATATATATATATATATATATATATTAATATCAGCTCTTAACCCAAAACAAAACAAAGACTTATATTATTACATTAGCACTTTGCTCTAAATTTTGTTGTTGTTTGGGAGTGAATTAAAACCAAAAAATAAGACCATGCAAACTTGACCACACTCACTGAAATTCACAATCAATATATATAAACCCATTCCCATATTTCCAAGTTTCCTCCATCAACCTTCAAGGATGAAAAACACAGCGTTAACATCCAAATCAAGAGGCAGGAAAAAGCACGCCAACATATTCATCAGAATCCTGAAATCCCCCTTCAAAGCCCTGCTTAAAGTCTCCCAAATGTACATGAACAGCATGTCCAGCTGCGCCCACGAGCTCGACCAGAACGGCGCCGTCGTCGCCAACTTCAGCTTCGCCCCTCAGGTCGCCGTGGCAACCGCCGGCCGCGACCCAAAACGCGAGGAAGATCTCGACGAGCTCATCCGGGCCGTTTCCAAGAAGCTTAACGCAGACGCTGTCCGGGCCGAACAACAGCGAGCCGGGCCGGCCGCGATGGAGAAGAGAAGTTACAGTGTCGGTATTGGGACAATGGGACGGATTGATGAGGATCTGGATGAGCCCTGTGAATTTAATGATTTCCGGCTGCGTTAGTTTCCCGCGAATACATGTATTTGATTTTTCTTAGCTTCTCAGTTTTTATTCTTATTAGATTAATACATTTTAAACATTTTTGCTAGCTAGACTAGTATTGATATTTACAGAATTTCATCAACGTCACTTTATATTTTAATTTTGCGGAGGTTCTATTCTATTTTAGAGTAATTATGACCAAGTAGAAATTTAAATACTTAATTCATAGAAATAGACAATTTGATATGATTGATAAGCGGCCATAAGATCTTTAATTTTGCAGGCTGGACTGCAAGCGGAGAAAGGGTTATAGGCTAGTAATCAAGGGTGAGATCACGAAATTCACACACGATTTTATTTACTTACTTACTATAAAGATATTAATTGTTACACAAACACTTGTATAAGTCAATGTACTCCGTAACAGACTAACAATTGGATTTATACAAGGCTACCATAAGACCGACCCATTTTATGTACTCCCTCCTTTAACAATTGGATTTACACAGGATTTTTTCACGATCTCCTACACACGTGTTTGACTGCATATATCATTAAGTATGTATATTTTCAATCTATAAAATTTGGTATTAATAATTACATGATTTCAACAATATCATATACAATAATATTTTCATTTATATATACATTCAAAATTTCAGTCAAAATTTAATATCTTTGACTTAAGAAAAGAAATATGTGCAGAAACAAATGGTGCAAAGAGATTAATAATAATTACGGACACATATTTATGTAGTATTAATAATAGACACAAGAGAATCACTTGTAGTTAAAATTATCTCAGTTTAACTTTAAAAAGTCAAACCAAATACTTTGGATGAATCGGAGAGTATACTTAAAAAGTGATAAAAAATTTAAATCTTTCAAATTTAATACTCCCTCTGTCCCAGATCAAGCTGCACAAATCACTATTCATTTAGTCAAAATTGAATATTTTCAACATTTAAATTAAACTAGTATTATTTAGTAATCAAATATGGTCGTATGAGATTTTGTTAGATTCGTTGTACCATGTACTTTCATAATATTGAAATTTCATCATACATAATTATAAATATATAAAGATATTGATGGTCAATAAAAAAAAGTCAATTTATGCAGCTATCGCTGGGACGGAGGGAGTATCAAAAGTCAAAACAACTAATTCATCATCTTCATCATTAGGCAATTTCTGAGAAATCAATTTGATTTAAAGTTCTTTATTTACACTATATAAACCATGAAACCCCAGCAGTAGCAGCATATCATCATCTACTCGGTTTCTAAACACATTCACGAAGCTACCACAAAAGTTATAGTTTTTCAAAATAGATTATGCTTAATATATAATCTTTTATATTTTTCAACAAGTTTAATGAATACTTATATATATTTCTACTTTTCTGCAGAAATCAAAATGTTGTTGGGCAATATATGGATTTTTACGGTAGCTTTGCAATTGGTGCTACTGTTTCATATTGCTCAGCCACAGTCAATCGTGGAAACTCTTCCCGGATACGACGGTCCTTTACCGGTTAAATTCGAAACTGGGTAACTCATTTTATTTTGTATTATTCATGGTACTGGAAAAAAAATCCATTATTTTATATTTTATTCATGATAAGTTTTGTATTTAAAAAAAATTTGTTTAGGTATATTGGAGTTGGAAAAAAAGATGAGATTCAGCTATTCTATTACTTCTTTGAGTCGGAGAGAAATCCAGAGGCAGATCCTCTGCTGATATGGTTCGCCGGAGGCCCCGGATGCTCAGTTTTAAGCTCTATATTTTTTCAAAACGGTAATTAATTATTGCAAAACAATATTTGAGATTAAAATTTTGATTTCATATTTTGAGAGAAATTATTTTTTTAATTCATGATTGCAGGTCCTTTTGCAATTGACTTTGAAGCATCGAATAGCACCTTTGTTAAGTTGCGTCGTAGTGATTATCCTTGGACACAAGTAAAGGAATTAATTATTATTTTTTTAATCTGAATTGATTATAAATTGAGTAAAAGTCATATCTGATATTAACGTATTTATTTTTTATAATTTTTTTTGATTATAGGTCGCTAATCTCTTATATTTTGACACACCGGTTGGGACTGGATTTTCATATTCAACTACTCCAGAGGGATACTATAGTTCAGATACTAAAGGGATCAAGGATTATTACCATGCCATACAAAAGGTAATTAAATTTAATTTTACCTTTTTAAATGACAAATAATGCACTTTTTATTTTTCTTCATGGGCCAGTGGCTTTTAGCCCATCCCAAGTTCCTCGGTAATCGACTATTCATCGGCGGTGACTCTTATGCTGCCAAGATTGTTCCTCCCCTCGTTTATGAAATTGTGAAAGGTACTTATTTTTATTATTCCTTTGTTTTGTTTTATTTCAAAAATACACTGATTCATATTTTTTTTTCCATTATACTTTGAAGGTAATCAAGCAGGACATAATCCAAAAATGCTGCTCCAGGTTGGACCTTTTATCTTCAGCCTATTTTTTTTATTAAATTGAACATAAATGAATTGAATATAAATATATTTAAAAATTAGAATTTACAAGAATAAATTAAGAAGAAATCTTGGCCAAATAATAAATACTAACACGATTACAATTTGTTTTGTTAAATTTTGAAGGGGTACATGGTTGGAAATCCTGTAACTAATGAGGATGAGGATGTAAATTGGCGATTGACATATATCAATCGTATGGGACTTATTTCCGACGAATATTATAAGGTATAAATTAACACACAATTTTAATATGAACCCCGTAAATATGTTAATAAAATTTATGTTATTGATTTTAAATTCAGCTAGCAGAGAAAAGCTGTGGAGGGCAATATGTCAATCCAGATCCCAGTAATATAGCGTGCGCTCTCGCTCTTCAACAAATCAAAGGGGTAAACTCGTATTTACACAATTTTCTTCAGAAAAAAAAAAGAGTTTCAAGGTATTTTCGTTGCTAAAATAATTGTACTGTATTTTCTCAAAATTACAAAATGCAGATCATCGTAAATATAAACCGGAATCATATTCTAGAACCATACTGTAACGCTCCGCTAGACTTACTGAGTTATATCCCGTTTCATGTGAGACATGCTGACGAAGCATATGATCCTTATTACGGCAGCTCTGAAAAGAACGGAACGAAATTGCTTTGTCGGGTGTGTTTAAATTTATTTCAATTCAATTCAAACATTACCTTAGTTTGTGTAATAAATTAAGTTTTTTTATTTTTCTACTGCAGGAAGATCTTTATAGGTTATCTCATATATGGGCTAATATTCCAGCTGTCCGAAAAGCTCTTCATATCCGGGAGGTATTATTTATTTGTATACTAATAAAAAAAAAATCCGTTTTTAACAAGTGTTGAAATTTTGAAGAAAAATAAGAGCCCAAAAGCATGAAAAATAATTTTTTGTGAATATATTTATTAATTTTATTTGGTCGATTGTGTAAATTGATTAGGGCACAATTGGTAGATGGTCAAGGTGCAACCGCTCCATTGACCCTGGTTATGAAATAGACATTCATGACGTGTATCCATATCACAAACTCCTCACTAATCACCCAATACAAGCTTTGGTTTACAGGTAATTACTTAATTAATTATGCATCCATCCTTGGATTTTTATCTTTGTTTTAGAATAAATGAATTTTACTGTATTGATTTATATATTTTTCATGTTTTTTTATTTTTACAGTGGTGATCATGATTTGTTAATCCCACATTTAGCTACACTTGATTGGGTACAACGTCTGAATTTGACTCGTCGTGAAAGTTGGCGACCTTGGACGGTTGATGGTCAGAATGCAGGGTATGTTTGGAATTGTTTTTTAATAATTAAGCATATTTTCAAATGAAAAATATTTTATGTCTGGATTCGTTGAACGCATAAATAAATCATCAAATAACATGTGAAATTCATCTATTAGTTAATTTATTTATTACTGAAACTTTACTCATCTTCAATTTACTCAACAGATTTACAATGATGTACAGATTCAGTGATTATTTTCTCACATTTGCTACTGTGAAGGTAATTAAGAATAAATAATTTTAGCCCATATTTTCCCTTTATATAAACACCTTAATTAATTTGATTACTTTTACAGGGCGGAGGTCACACACCTCAAGAGCAAAGGCCTAAGGAATGTTTGGCAATGGTTGATAGATGGTTCAATTATTTCCCATTGTAGACTTATTTTTAATGAGTGAACTCTATAAAAAAATATCCATCAAGTTCAATTTAATTGAGTATAGATTAGTGGAGTTGAATTCATTTGAACACTTTTCTATTTATTCATCACTTCCCAATTTAGATTAGCACTCTCCAATTCATTTTAGTATGCTCAACTCAATATCAACCCAATTATATTTAGACATCCTCACATCACAATGTTGATCAATACGCACTACAAAAAAATGATGCCCGTTGTAACACATATTTGAAGATTTAGAGTATCAGCGATACTTCAAGAAACGCCCCCTATCTGGCATGTCAGTAAATAATTGCGACACTTCTGGCCTTCTATAAAATTTTGTGACTTTGATCTGTCACTAAAATTGTGTCACTACTAGATTCATTTTTTTTAGTGACGTACAATTCCACCCAACTACATTTAAACTCAACTGACATGACCTTAGTCAACACTAATTAATAACAAATAAGTTTTTTATTCTGTTTTGTATTAAATTATTTAGATAATAAATCTGAAATAACAGATAGGAGTATAGTCAAACATCGCCGACGGATTAAACAAAAATACAGAAGATCACAAAATCAGTTTAATAAAAAGGATTCCTTTTAAAGACAGTTTTTAAATTTTCCTACGATTGACAAATCAAGTCAACTAATTGCTTATTTTCAAAAAAAAAAGTCAACTAATTGATTAGGTAGTACTACACCAGAAATAAATTCAAAGGAACCGTTTGAAGTAATTGTTTTTAAGTTGACTTCAAAAGTTCCCTTTTTGAAGAGAAAAAAATGTGTGTAATATATAAACGATGAAACCTGCAGATTTCTCTACAAATTCCTGAATAAAGGTACACATTTTCTTACACACATTATTTTGCCTAATCCATTTTATATTTTCTCATAATTTTGATAGATATTTATGTGCATTTCTCCTTTTTTTTTATTTTCAGGAATCAAAATGTTAGAATACAGATTATGGATTTGTACACTGATTTTGCACCTGGTGATACTCTTTGAGATTGCTCAGCCACAATCACTTGTGGAGACTCTTCCCGGTTTTGATGGTCCTCTCCCTTTCAAACTCGAAACAGGGTAAATATAAAATTACGGGGAAAAACGTTCAGTAACAATTATCTTTATTCTACTTTTTTTCTATATATCATTTTACGAATTATTTAATTTTCCCCCTTTATTTGTTTGCTACATAGTAACAAATATTATTTCTGGTTAATTTTTAGGTATATTGGGGTTGGAGAAAAAGAAGAGATTCAATTATTCTACTACTTCATGGAGTCTGAGAGAAATCCAGAGTTTGATCCTCTGTTAATATGGTTCTGCGGTGGTCCTGGATGCTCTGTTTTGAGTTCTGTGTTTCGTCAAATCGGTAATGGTTTATTTGTTTTATGTTAATTAAATTTTAAATTGTTTATATATTACATTGTTTCATTATTATGTTTGTAGAAAAAGTGCTTTATCCCTCTTATTTTTATTGATATTGCGTTTCTGGGAATATGAAAATTTTCCCAGAATTTTAAGTACATAAAATAACACAATAAGTTTGTAACTGATAATATCAAAAACTCACCGGCCTTTTCTAAGTCCATTATATAAATATTAAATTAAAAATCTTGGAGTTATTGGAGCATTAATGTAATTATTTATGATGCAAATATATATTATTTGACTTTCTTCGTTAACTTACCAATCTGCTTCAGATCAAACGTCATCAAAAATTCTCCTGATCTAAATCCATTCTAATCTATATTTTAAATAAATCATGATTTTTGAGTATTTTTTTCCTTTGCAATCAACAAAAACACGGTGATCAGTTTTTGAGTGAGAGTTTAAACTCATTTCCTTGCTTCCGAATATTAATTTTAACATGCTTAAAAATAATTAAACCAAAATTCGAGTGACAAATTTGCAGGTCCATTTGAAATTGACGTGGAAGCATCTAATAGCACCTTTGTTCGACTGCGTCGTAGGCAATATCCTTGGACACAGGTACAGTTATTTTTAATTAGGTAAAGTGGTAAACTTATACACTTTCATTGATATATATTGTAATTGCTAGATTTAGGCATGTTTGCCAGATATTTTCTGTAAATCTGATCAGTTCAGTTTAATTTAGTTCAATTTAGTGAAATGTAATTTGATGAAATTTAAATTAATTCAGTCATGTTAATTTTAAGTTAAGTCCAGTCTAGTAAAGTAAAACTTTGGCAAACAGGGCATTATTTGATGATAAATATTAGTAAGATTTTTTTTCTATATTTAAAGAGAGCATTATTCATGTAAAAAATATTTTGGTAAAACACATTCTTGAATTAGACAATTGTTTGTATCTAAATAAATTAGCATGATATGCTTAGCAATTTGAATTGTGAATCGATCTTAAATTTAATTGATGTGACCATATCAAAACTCTTATTTGCTCTCTTTTTTAAATAAGTATTTATATATAATCTCATTTTTTGCAATTTCAGATCGTTAGTATGTTACTAATCGACACACCAGTTGGTACTGGATTTTCATATTCAACAACGTCAGAAGGATACAATAGTTCGGATACTAAATCAACCAAGAATTATCACCAATTTATTCAAAAGGTTGATCTAATTTCCATCCTCTTATTCTTATTTTTATCATTCAATAATTCTCATAATTTAATTCTTTATATTTTCCCTTCATGATGATCAGTGGCTTTTAGCTCATCCCCAGTTCCTTAATAATCCACTATTTATTGGTGGCGACTCTTATGCTGGCAAGACTGTTCCTCCCCTCGTTTATGAAATTTTGAAAGGTACTTGAAACCTGTTTGTTAGAACTTATTTCTTGATGTACTGAACTGAACTGAAGTAAAAATTAATGTATTGAAAAATTGAATCATCATGAATTAACCTGAATTTCATCAAATTACGTTTTCACTTTAATGAACTGAATTAAACTGAACTGAACTAATTTACATGTAAACGTCTTATTTTCATTATTTCTTGATTTATTTATTTTTAAAATTATTAATTCATGATTTTGCAACAAATGTTTGAAGGTAATGAAGCTGGACAGAACCCAAAAATGTCACTCCAGGTTTGTTTTGCTACATATGTATTGGTTTCTCTTTTGGTCACACCTTTAAGAAAAGTGTGACTAAACGTTTTATTTTAATTTTTTTGAAAAGGGATACTTAATTGGGAACCCGTTAACGCATCTGGATGATCAGAATACAAATTGGCATGTTACATATGCCAATCATATGGGACTTATATCAGACAAATATTTTGAGGTACCCTAATTTTTTTATTTCTTTTATTTAATTAAAAAAATGCTAATGAATAAATTAATCTAACAGTATTTAAACAAATTTCAGCAAGCAAAGAGTAGCTGTGGAGGGCAATATATTACACCAGATCCAAATAATACAGCATGCACCAGTGCTCTTGATCAAATCCAAATGGTGAAGTACTCATATTTATATAAACTTATAAAATTTTCAGAGATTTGTTTTATTCTAATTACGAATTTATCTGAAATTTTACTTTAATATTAATGCAGTGTCTGAAGAATACAAACTACATGCATATTCTGGAACCAACGTGTGTTTTTCCAGTAGTACTACAGGATTTACTGAGCTATGATCCGTCTAATTACCTGCGAAATTTTGACGTCAAGGAATATCATGATCCTGAAAAGGAGTTAATCTGTCGGGTATGTTAATTAGTCGATTAAATATTAGTTTATGAATTTGATTAGTTTAAGGATTATAATAGATAATCGTTCGTTAAGCTCTTAATATTTTCTACCTCAGGATAGATTTGCTAGCTTATCTCCGGTTTGGGCTAACCTTCCATCTGTCCAAAAAGCTCTTCATGTTCGGGAGGTATACTACTATACTAAACTGAACTGAATAGATTGTAATGTAATGTCCGTTCAATTTTTTTTTTATCAAATAAACTGAACTGAGTGCATTGTACATATACCAACTAAATATATAATCAGATTGAGTTGAACTAAATTAAAATCGGTACCTATATTAAAAACCTGAATAGTTTTAAGATGAAGAGTAATTGAAGTACCAACTAAATAATGTTTTATTGATCAACATATATTTGGGTGTAAATTAGGGCACAGTAGAAAAATGGTCAAGGTGCAATCGCTCCATCGATAGTAGTTATGAAAGAGACATTGAAAGCGCTTATCCATATCATAAGCTTCTTACTAACCAGACAATCCAAGCTTTGGTTTTCAGGTATTCAAAAAAAGTTACTAATATATAGTATATGTGTAGTTATCCTTATTATTATACTTTCTCTTTATCAATTAATTAATCAAATTTTTATTATAGTGGTGACCATGATTTAGTAGTCCCATGGCTAGTCACATATGATTGGGTACAACGGCTAAATTTGACCATCAGTGAAGCTTGGCGGCCTTGGGTTGTTGACGGTCAAAATGCGGGGTATATTTTTACAGAATACTGATGTATTTTTAAAAGATGGGTGATTTTGTAACTTTCCACTTATATTTTAATCTCCTTCCAGATATACAGAGAGATACAAATACAATAATTTTGTTCTCACATTTGCTACAATAAAGGTAAGAAATAATTATTAGCTTGTATTTCACTTAGTTTTGAAAGAACATAAATGAAATTATTGCCTTTGATTAATGTTATAGGGTGGAGGTCACACACCTCAAGAGCAAAGGCCTAAAGAATGTTTGGCGATGGTTGACAGATGGTTCAAGTTATATCCATTGTAGTGTTTAGCAGCTTATAAAAATGATTGTTTTTTTTCTTAAAATTTTACATGTTGAAAAGTTGAAATGATAATCCGCTTAGTTTTTTTTTTTATTTTTAGATATTTCATTTAGGTCCCGTTTGGTGACGAGAGTTTTGAAGAGCGTTTAGCTTTTTGGGTTAAATATGGACAGTTGACTGGTCAATCAGCTCTTCTTGGTGTTTGGTGAAAAGCTTTTTCTAATTAGCTGTTTTGATGAAACCTCTCGTTTCTAAAACGCTAGAAAGAGCAGCGTTTACAAAAAATTAAACAAAACAATATATCAAAATATCTTTTTTATCCTTATTCTCACAAAATTTCCTTAAAACTAATAATTTATATATATATATATATATATAATTCAACTTTGCCAAAACTTTTCATACGTACACAATATATAGATATTTTCGTACGTACGTACATTTTTCAATATTTTTAATTTATTTTTGAAGTATTATAAATATTGAAATTAAAATGGCACATGCTAAATATATATCAAAATAATTTTTTTATGTAATGTAATTCTGAAATATTTGTTTAAATAAACGTAGATATATTATAATAAATAACAATAATTTAAATAATAAAAATAAATAAACATATAAGTGATAATTATTTTCGATAAACAAGCAAAACACTAAAACAATAATTAATAATAAATTGTACTAATGTCTATTTCAGTCATTTAACGCATTGAAACAGCTATCAGCTAATTGTTATTTGCCAAACACTAATGTACAAAACGCTAGTCAAACCGCTAGTCAAAACAGCTAATAGAATCCGCTAACAGCTAACAGCTAATAAAATCCGCTAACAGCTAACAGCTAAACGCTGATTGCCAAACGAGGCCTTAGTAATAATTCAGAGAGAGTTTGATGTGAGAAGTGAGAACGTAAATAAAAATTTTATGTGAGAAAGGCCCTGTTTACTTGAGCTTATTTCTTGATGTACTGAACTGAACTGAATTGAATTGAATTGAACTGAACTGAACTGAATTGAACTGAACTGAAGTGAAAATTGATGTATTGAAAAATGGAATCAGCATGACTGAATTAACCTGAATTTCATCAAATTACATTTTCACTGAACTGAATTGAATTGAACTAAACTGAACTAAATTGAACTGAATTGAACTGAACTGAACTGATCTACAGATAAGCTCGGGTAAACAGGGCCAAAGTTTTAAAAGTGGTAGAGATTGAAGAATTGAGTTTGGAAGGAAATAAGACTTTTATTTATTTTTGAATATTATGATGGGTAATTGCCACCTATGATTTACATATCATTTACTTTACCTACAAAAAATTTCATCTCTATCATTATTATATTCGTATTTTTTCGAATTATAAAAATTAGATCGAGATTTTTACAGCCTATAAAACCTTTGAGGATAGCCAAATCAATTTGTGTTTTAATTTTAAAAAGCACACTTATCTACATATATATGTTATGATTTGTTCCTACTATTGCAGCCGATAACATGAAAACGTGCATTTGTTTTCCTTAACGTGCATTTGCTCTTAGTATTATCTAAATTTTTTTTTGAAAACCAATATCTAAAAATTTCATCTTAACATTGTCAAAAATTGAGAAATGTTGAAGTTTTAAAGTTTAATTTATCCAACTTATTTAAATTTATTCAAACTAATCTGATTTGAAATGAATTAAAATTTATTCCAACAAAAATATTATGACTTAATCAATATTGAATATAATTAAATTATAATTTACTTGAACTAAACTGAAATATAAAATAGGAATATAAACTATACTGAAATTTTAATTTTAATATGAATTGAAAAATTCAAATAAAATAGGAATATAAAGTTTGTCTTACATGAAATATAAAGAACTGAATGTGAATCGAAAATCATGTTTTTCCTTCACGCATTTGTTCATGGTAAGAATGTTGTTAATATTGAATCTAAGACTATTGTATTTAATTCAGCTAATATATAGTTCTTTTTTCGTCATGTCATTTCATAATGAGAATATATATACCTAAACAGTAAACACACGGTCTTGTTGAAGAAAAAGAAGATTAATTGAAGATTAATTAGAGATAAGGATTGTAATGAAATTAGTGTGAATATATGGGTAGAATGTCAAGTTGAATGTAACTTAACTAATTAAGGGTATTTATGGTATATTATGTATAAATATGGACTGCAAATAGAGAATTTGGACTGCATATAGTAAATGCCTAAAAAAATGATGGATTTTTTTAACGAGTGTCCATGAGTACCATTGACATAAAAGGATTTCATATTAACGTATATCACAATGGAATAGTTAATGCAAATATATAATTAGAATATCATTTTAAAGGATTTTCCATTAATTAGAATATTTTTAACTTCAATTCATGATTTTAGTTTAATTTGTAAAAACGTGTCAATTATTAAGTGGACCATAAAAGTAGCACAAAGAAAAGCTAACATATAAAATTTTCAAACAAAACTACAGCTGTAAATCAACTTCTATTAAATTATATGGATCTCATGCTTTTATACAGATCAACTTCTATTCGGGCTTTCATCCTAAAGCCAATTGACAATAGGTGGTGCTACATTTGATACTTATATATTAGTTATTAGGTTTGTACGCTACCGATTTGGGATATCTTAACAATTTCCCATCAGATACATGAAGCTTTCATAAAGAAATCTCATTTTCAAGAAAATAAAAAATAAACATTATCGTATGAGATTTCAAAGAAGATCTAATTGCATTTAATCATAACTAATTGACAAGAAAACTCACATTGATGCTGTTATGCGGGAATGCATATACTCGATCAAATATCATTTTGGAATAAGAACCCACACTACAAAAAAACACATCGAGAGTGACGCTTATTTTGACCTTTAGTGACGATTGAAAACGTCCCTAAAAGTATTAGCGACGCTTGGCAGAGTCATTACTTTTAGCGACACTTACATTTTTTGACGCGTTCAAGAGAATGGAGTTTCAGCGACACGTTAAACCGTCACTTTTATAGCTGCACTGTTAAGCGTCGCTAAAAGTACAGCTGTTTTTTTTAAGAGAAGAGAATTACAATTCCACCCATTTAGGTTTAGTAATTGCGAACAGCCCATTACCATCCCATGTCGTAATATTTATGATACTAAGGTTCTGTTTGGTGGAATTGTGCTTATAAGTAAAGTAGGATGAAAAGTATTTTTTTAAAAACTGATGTGACCTACTTCTACTTTTGATTAGGGTTGTGCATGAATCGGTCTGGACCGAAATTAAGAGGACTGGAACCGGATATATATGATTCCGGTCCGGTCTCCGGGACAAGATTTTCCAAGATTTCGGGTTCCGGTCCGCTCCGGTCTAAGACCGGTTATTTCGAATGGACCGGTATTGTATAATTAATGTAATTTATGATACTATAATAATGGTATATTATGTCAAATATTTACTTTTGTTAACTGAATATGATGCATTGACTTCTGGATTTGATTTTTCATTTAATTTCTAATTATAATAATGGTATAAAAATGTATAAAATATTTGTTTTTGGAAAGTGAATATGTTAGAGCAAGTCCAACAGATTTGCTATAATAGAGATTTTGTCAATTTTTAGAGATTTTGTGTATTTTTCCACACCAACAGATTTGCTATTATAGCAAAATTGATGAGAGAGAAGATTTGCTTTGCTAAATATGCAGAATGTCAAATAAATTTTGAGAAACGGAATTCATGGGCATTGCAAAAGAAAAAAAGTTATTTTTGGCAAATTTCTTAGTGCAAAAAAAGAAAAAAGGAAAAAATTATTAATAAAATCTCTAAAGTAGAGATACTGTTGGATTTGAGTAAAAAATATTTGGAGAATATAGGGTTTCTATTCTCTATTTTATAAATTTTTTTGGAGAATCTGTTGGACTTCCTCTTAGGCCCTGTTTACCAGAGCTTATCTGTAGATCAGTTCAGTTCAGTTCAATTCAGTTCAATTCAGTTCAGTTCAGTTCAATTCAGTTCAGTTCAGTTCAGTTCAGTTCAGTGAAAATGCAATTTGATGAAATTCAGGTTAATTCAGTCATGCTGATTCCATTTTTCAATACATCAATTTTCACTTCACTTCAGTTCAGTTCAATTCAGTTCAGTTCAGTTCAGTTCAGTTCAGTACATCAGGAAATAAGCTCTAGTAAACAGGGCCTTACTCTCCAGATTACGTGAATGAAGCAGATTTTGTTGTTTTAGTTTTTTTGTTCTTTCTTAAAAACTTTTATTTTTGTTAAGAAAAGTTTAAATATATTATAGTGCCAAAATATTATGTACAAATTTGGTGATTTCGTACGGTAGGTGACATATATTTCAAATTTTTTAATTTTGTTTTTATTGAAAATCCGGTCTAACCGATCCGGTCCAGTTCTAACCCGGAAAAATTCCAGACCGGTCGCGGTCCAAAATTTACACTAACCAGTCTGGTTTTCGGTCCAACAATTTTAACAATTCCGGTCCCGGTCTTAATCGGTTCCGGTCCGGTCCAGACCGGTTGCACAGGCCTACTTTTGATACTAAAAATAACTTCAGCTACTAAAGAAACTAATTTTTAGCAGATTAACAAACACAAAAAACCGCATAACTTCAAAGTAAAATAAATAAAAATAAAACCAAACACACGCTAAATTCTATAACATGAAGTGATGTAGCACCTTCATCTAGTGACATGTGCATGCGTCAGAAAATTACGAAGCACTGGACATCGGAAATATACTAAAGCCACCATCTGCGGGTAACCGGATTTACTTTGATACAGGCCTTAAAGATGGTATCGCAGGCCTGGGAATAATCGCAGCAGATGGGGGAGGAGGTTTCGTAAGAGCTGTTGCACATCGCATAGCTGAAATCCGAGAACCGATGTATGCCGAAATTCTAGCCCTCAAGCAAGCGATCATGCAAGCTGGAGAACTTAACTGGAAAGATGCGGTGATTGTTGGAGATGCCCTTAATCTTATTCAGATTACACAGGGTGATGTTGTGAGTTCACTGAGTTGTGAAGCAGTAATCGATGATATTCGATCAGATGTTGCGCGTATTGGAATGATCAGGCCTTGCTGGATACCAAGAACAGAGAATACAGATGCATATATGGTAACTAGCTTTGCTAGGACTAGTGATCTAGAGGATGTAACCTGGGACTCTATCCCAGAGTTTCTTTTGTCAAATGTCATTGGACGTTTTCCAACACTTTGAGATGATATAAGAATTTCCTTTTCAAAAAAAGTGACATGTGCGCGCGTCAGAAATTTTGTGACACTTCATTACCTGTCATTATTGGAGTTTTTGTCAGTAAACAGTCCAGAATTAAGTCAAATAAAATTTTATTTATTTAATTAAACTATATTTTCTACAACTTTTAATAGTTTTGTCTAGTTTAGTTTAGTTAAGTTCAGTTTAAATCACACCAAACCTAATTTATTATAATTATTATCCATTGCATTTCTTTCTAACAGTGTAATTATGTTCAATTCAATTTAGCTAAATTTAGTTTAATTTAATTCAGCTAAAATATTCTTGGTGGATGAAGTTATTAAAAAATCATAGAATTAAAGTACAAAAATGGTACTTCAAACATATGCATTGTGTCATAATACTTTTGTCTTGTAGTGGAATCCCTCAGTTCAGTTCCTGTTCAATTAGTTGTGACTAAAATTCAATTCACTAAATTATTTTGGATTTTTTCCCTGGTCAAGTTGCGTTTTAGCTAGTCGATTCACTAAATTGCACCATGAATTAAAGGTTACTGAATTATAATTCCGTTGCAACCAATGTGATGAATAGTTTTCACATTATGCAAAACTAGATCGTGGTTTTTAATCAGATTCTCTCTATCCTGAGTGAATTTTAATTTTAATTTGCCCACTTTTTTGTATGAGAAAGGCCCTATTTACCAGAGTTTATCTGTAGATCAGTTCAGTTCAGCTCAATTCAATTCAATTCAGTTCAGTTCAGTGAAAATGTAATTTGATGAAATTCAGGTTAATTCAGTCATGCTGATTCCATTTTTCAATACATCATTTTTTACTTCAGTTCAGTTCATTTCAGTACATCAAGAAATAAACTCTAGTAAACTGGGTCAAAGTCTCAAATAAGGGTCTCTTACAGAAAGAGGATATTAAAAGAGGACAACATTCTACAATATTGAGGTATACCCTTACCGTAAAGAGACCTTACATTAAACGCTCTCTTAATGTTGTGTTTTGATTTGTTCCTACATATTACAACATATATTCTTTCAATATAAGAACATGATTAAGGTAGCATTACTGTATGAACTGGTCCAATTTTATTTTCAAGAAAAAAAAAACTCAACTTAGAAAATATCAATTATTCCCTCTATCCCATCGAATTTTAGTGCCAAAACGGCTCCCCAACCTTACATTTTTGCCTAATTTTGACCCCCTAGCCCTAACCTTGCCGTTAAATCATTTTTCTATCCATTCATGGAAGGGCAGGATTGTCTTTTTGGCACCCTAACTTGTTTGATTCATGCTGCATTTGGCCCTTAAATTTTTTTGGCCCCATAAATATTTTTGACCCCCTAATAGTTGTGTTTCATGCTGCATTATCCAAGAATAATTGTGAAATGTCAATAGAATTAATTACCCTAACGAAAATTTTGAAAAATGCATTTTCTACCAATGTATTTTTTGAAATATTTATATATCAATTTCTCTAACAATTTTTTATTATAATATACACTAACCCGATTTATTTACTTATTTATTGAACTCTAATATTTTTAATTTCAACATCAATCACGTTCAAATTTTTAGATTTTTCTCACTGTACATGCTCATGTACAATCATAGGGAGTTTGAACGATATTGGATAGTCTCTATGAAATTGGAGGTGATATATGTAAATATGAAAAGATCCTTTACAAAATTAACAAATGAGTAGAATTTTGTTTTAATAAGTTAATTAATTTTAATTTTGTTCTTCCGCGAGTTATTAATTTTATTCTGATTAGGGTGATTAGGGTAGTTTCTTATTTTTTTCAAAAATAAAAGAAGTAGTTTCTTATTTGAGAACACGAGGAAGTGTCAAATAAGGGCACTTTATGGTAAGGACATATCAAATGGAGACCAATTTTACAATATTAGGTGTTATTATACAATTATTATAACCATCAATTAATTGTAATTATGTTATTATTTGAGGTAGAATAAATTAACTCTCTAGATTAATTTTAGTGTCATGGAATTTAATTTTAAATAATAATTCAGTTAATTACCCTAATCAAAACAATATTCAATCGTTGTTAAACTTATATTTTTCAAATATTTAGGGAGCCAAAACATTTTAGGCGCCAAAAAGAAAGTCATACCTTTCCAAGAATGGATGGAAAATTGATTTAACGGCAATGTTAGGGTTAGGAGGTCAAAATGTGAAAAAAAATGTAAGGTTAGAGGGCCGTTTTGACACCAAAATTCGATAGGAGACCAAACCGATACTTTGGGGAAATTTTGGTCAATCAGAAAAAGTCAATTTTTGTAGTTTTGGCTTGTACGAAGGGAGTACATTTATTATATTATTTTTATAATATCTTTATATCATCAAAACAAATTTTGGTCAATCAGAAAAAAGTCGATTTGTGTAGTTTTGGATTGTACAGAGGGAGTACATTTATAACATTATTACTATAATATCTTTATATCATCAAAAAAAATTTTGGTCAATCAGAAAAAGTCAATTTTTGTAGTTTTGGCTTGTACGGAGGGAGTACATTTATTATATTATTTCTATAATATCTTTATATCATCAAAACAAATTTTGGTCAATCAGAAAAAAGTTGATTTGTGTAGTTTTGGCTTGTACGGAGGGAGTACATTTATAATATTATTTCTATAATATCTTTATATCATCAAAAAAAATTTGGTCAATCAGAAAAATTCAATTTTTGTAGTGTTGACTTGTACGGAGGGAGTACATTTATTATATTATTTCTATAATATCTTTATGTCATCAAAAAAATTTTGGTCAATCAGAAAAAAGTCAATTTGTGTAGTTTTGGCTTGTACGGAGGAGTACATTTATAATATTATTTCTATAATATCCTTAAATTATTCGTTGTATATGTTCATAATATCAAAAATTTATCATTTATAATTATACATACATAAGATATTGATGGTTTAAAAAAATGTTTGGTCAATATGAAAAAGTTAATTTGTGTAGTTTTGACTTGTACGAGTACATTTATATTATTATTTCTATAATATTTTTATATCATCCATCTCAAATTTTGGAGCGGGAAGATTGCTTTGTTGACTGGTCAAAAGTGTAAATGGTAAAAAAATTATTGAATTATACAAAGAATCATTTTACGCACTAATATAAATTAAAATCATCCTCATAACAGATAACCATCACACTAGTTGATAAGGATTAACCATTATCCTTCCCACTAGACCATTTCCACAATCAATATTAGATATTATTGTTATAATTATGAAAATCATTCATCTCCTATCAATCTTTTTAATTGTCTCATTTTGTTTTGATATTAGTTATGTTGATGCATTTGGCCGAAGGTTCAAGGTGATCATCAAGAATGACATTAACGATCCTCAAGAGCTCTCAATGCATTGTCACTAGGGCTGGAATTTTGTACCAAGAAACCGTACCAACCGACTTACCAACAATACCAATACCGAAAAATACCAATTAAATTGGTTACCGACATTGTTGGTACGGTATTACCGTACCAAGATTTAGTATTGGGATGGTAGTGGTATTAAATGTTAAATACCACGGTAATACCATACCGTACCAACTTATATATTTAAATATTAATTAAATTATTTAATTATCATATAATTTTAATTACTATTGATTTCTTTCCATTTCTAAGTCTCCTAATCTTCTTCAATCAAATTAAATTTCTTAAACATGCCAACAAATTTACCATTTCCAAGACTAATCACCCATTCTTATTTTTCAAGCTACGTTCGTCTCCAAAATCAAATCTGCATCAACAATCAATTCTATTGTAATTGACTGAAAGTGTGCTCTACTATTGAAGACGAAGACGTTGAGAAATTCAGTTCTACAGCTTTTGTAATTCAATCTATCATATTGTTTCATTTCAAAAATTCTTTTCTTTGAATATTTAAGATAAGTGATGCAACTTATATATTTTAAATTTTTGAGTTCGGGATTTTTTTTCCAACAAATTTACAGATTTTTTACCATTTTTATAATCTTGGTACGGTAACGGTATATACCGATTACCAACCGAACTTCTTGGTTACCAACATATTGGTATACCGACATATTTGGTTGGTATTGGTTTTTAAAATACGTATACCAACATAGTTGGTACGGTACATGGTATTGAGAAAAAAACATGGTATCCGTACCGATTCCAGCCCTAATTGTCACTCCAAAGATGATGATTTGGGTCATCATGTCCTTACATTGGGTAACAATTTTAATTTTGAGTTTACGCCAAAACTTATTGGCACAAAGTTTTGGTGCGAGTTTTGGTGGAATGGACTTCAGAGAGAATTTGATGTTTTCAACCTTCGCATTGGTGACACTTACTGCACTTGGGAGTATCATAGTACTTGCTTTTGGTCAATTCAAAAATCCGGATTTTACATTTCCAAAAAAGAAGCAAACCTAGTTCCTAGCCGATTGATTAAAGTTAATGATTGGATAAAGTTGTAAGGATGAAATATTGTAACTATTAACCGTTGGGTGTCCATTAATTTAAATGTAAGGTGATTATTTATAAAATACAAGGTTATTGTATTATCAAGAGTGTTTTTTAATTTGTTATACAATACTGCTTAGTTTCATTTTAAATATTTCATTTAATGATCAGAGATCTAAAGGCTAATACAGTTATATTTAAATCTGACATTATCTTTTGATTAAAATTGAATTTTTTTAATCATATATAATAGTTAAAGATTGTCATTTGACATAGTATTAAAATTGTTGTAGAAACGGGCTGAAGATACCCGATGCTTTTATTAAGAAATCTAATTTTCAAGAAAATCTAATGTGTATAACGTGTCTAAGTCTCTAAGATATGTATAAAGGTCTTTTTCGTTGTGCGCCGGAGCATCAATGTTGGTTTCATTCTCAATAGCTATGATTACATGCAATTAGATCTTCTTTGAAATCTGATTGTTGTGATTATTATGTTTGAGAGGTAAAATTTACTAAGTCAATTCAATGGTATCAGAGCATTTTTCAAAATTCAGGATACATGAGCACTTAACAAAGAATTTAGGTGTACATGTGCACTTTTCCATACGAACACAGTTAAATCAATACGAGTAAAAGAGATAGTTCACACAAAATTGGGGAATTCTGTATGAATAAGAATAGCAAGGCAGAAAGGAGAGGAGAGAATATAGAGTTCAGTTTAAGGGGTTTTGTGTGCAGTGAGGATTTTTCTTTCTGTATTTTTTTAATTTTTATTATTATTATTTAATTTTCCAGTTAGGCAATGCAATTATTTGGGTCATTTGTTTGCTATATTAGATGAATGCTATCTGCTCTATGATTTTCCGACGGGTCCTTTTTGTTCGGATTAAATTGTTTTTGGCTGAGGATCTGATTAAAAGCAATAAGGAGAAATCTAAGCCATAAGTAGTTTGAAAGCTCACTTTTTGGCAATTTTGCTTCAGATCTGTAGACCGTTGAACATGTTTTACAATTTTTAAACGTGTTAGATAGCTTTCGTACGTACTTAACACTCTCGTTTTGCTTTCCCGGAAAATCTCTTTTGCCCTGCGATGACTAGAAAGTAAGGGTGTAAGTCGATAGATTCTGAACTGACTGGTTGTTTCTTTTACCGTGAAACATACCGGGAGTGGATGATAATATCTGAGTGTAATCTAGTATTTGTATACTGCAATGTGCAGCCATCATTGCAGCCATCTAGTGAGACCAGCATTGGTTGGATATGTGAGTAGTATTTGACCATATCCTTCCATCCCTTGTTTTTAGCTGTAGTTTTTATAGTGTAGTACCGGTTTTGGACACAGAGAAGATTTAGATTTGTTAGATGTTTTAGAAACTTCTCTGGAGTCTTACTCACCGCCTCCACCTGTGGAGTTATAGCTCTTGCCTTGGGTGCTGTTAGTTCACCTCTAGTCCCTTACTTTAGGGTTCTAGTTCGTATCCGCATTGTGCTTTGCAGCGAATTTGTATCTTTTTTGTTTTGTTCTTGACGGCATGAGGAAGCCAATATAATCCTCCCACCAACGGGGTGGTTTCAAAAAATTTAAAAAATTAAGGGGAAGTAAATCTAGCTTACAATGCAAAGTAGCTTACATCACAAATCGCATAAGAGAATTTTCCTGAAAAAAAGAGAAGACAATTCACTTGAATTCCAAATTGTTCCAATCAACCACTTGAGTTAGCTCAGTGGCCAATGGCTTTGCCTTGGCTAGGAAAGGTTCAGGATTCAAACCCCCACTCCCCCAATTTGGGCTGGATGAGATTCTCTCCTAATCTCTCAAGTCTCCATCCTCTCCATCTGAAAGAGTCGTGCTCAACTGAGTGACGGGAGCTGTATCAACAGGCGTACGGAGTGCATTGGCGGGTGTAAGTGGGTTCCTTACCCCACTCAAATCAAGGTGAGGACGGAGGCCACTCGACATACGGGATCAGTAGACTAGGCTAGAGTAGGATTAGATTAGCATAGAATATGATTCTTGTATCAGATTCGGTCTTTGTAAAGGGCGTATTCCCATTAATTTTTTTTTTTTGTTCCAATGAAATTATGACATTTAGAAGCGGGGGTCATATGATAAAGAAAGAAAGAATTTTTTATTTGGCAAGTTAAGTCAGAATTTGCAAACACACAAAAGATGCAGCATTGATTTGTTACCAAACGTGTCTAGTGTAGGTATAAATTCATTATTAAATGGTGTTAAACATGATTAATAATTAATCACCATTTACGTATACCTATTGAACGAAAATGGTTATTTTTATAAAAAAACTAAAATGTGGGAAGACAAAACTCATATATATATATATATATTTTTTAATTGTTTTTTGAAAAAAGACAAAACTCATATTTAATTAATGGATTGGTTTGTGGTCATGATTACCAAAAATTACTTTCTTTAAAAAAATTAATGGCCTTATTTCTTTTTTAATTATTAATTATAGTTTGAGAAAGTCTCAAATAAGGTCACCTTATGGGAAGAGCAACCCAAAAGTAGACCATTTTCTACAAGATTGGAATTACTAAACAATTATTTTTGTTTGACCTGATGTTTTTATACTTGAGTTTGGCCTCTTTTGGTTTGATTTTTTGTTTGATTTGATCTTTAATGTTATAGGCAATGTTTTTATTTGCTTTGATCTTTCAGATTTTGGGCAATATCTTTTCACTTTATTCCTTGATCTTTTATCTTTTATGACCCAAATAATTAAAATAATTGAGTATAGTCAACCTCAATCTTGTAAAATATGGTCTGCCCTTACCGTAAGGGGACTTTACAAGAGACCTTCCCGTATAGTATTAATAATAAATTTAGGATTTTTTTACATTTTTATATAAATAATATATATTTAGTTGATATTTACATATTTATTTATCAATAACATAAATGAACCATATAAATATAAAATTTAATAATGAATCGATGATGTGGCAAGCTCTATGACAAACCCATGAATGTAGGTAAAAGTTGAAAAATAATACCTTTAAAAGAATAAAGTGGGCTGAGAGCAAGTCCAACAACTATAAATTTTTCTAAAGTAGAAAATGAAAGTTCATAATTTCCATATATTTTGTTCTTAACTCCAACATAATCATTATATTATTATAAATTATACTCCTATTTTTGGCAAATTGTGTGTTGGGAAATTTGATGAGAGTTGGAAAGATAGCTTGATTCATATTTTTAGTACTACCATAAATTGTCTCTAAAACTTCTATTTTTTCAATAGATTTTTTTCTCATCTCTCCTCATTTTTCTATTATAGAGAATCATATAGAACAAATTTTTTTGTCAAAAATCTCCAAATTTGAATAAAAATTCTCTATTACATCAAAACTAATGGACTTGCTCTAAGAAATCCTGAAACATGAACAAAATGCTATAACCAGTTGACTCTCTTGAAGTTACCAAACTGTCCTTAGCTCCACCGCCTTGTTTTAACATTCTTCTTTAATTCCTTTTTACGACAACAGGGCAACAAGCCACAATATTCAGATTAACCGGTGGCAAATCAAATTGAACAAAAAATAAAAATGAGGGGACCTATTCCGCCACCCATATATGGCGGCGCTACGCCGGAGAAAGATGGGGAGCCGCTCCGTCCCAACGCCGCCGGAATCCCCGCCGTAGGCGTTGGGCTGCGCAAGAAAGCCACCGGAGTACGGCCGTGGCTGCTGCTGGAGTCCACCGGACAATCCCAGGTGGTTGAGGCCGGGAAGCACGTGATCATGCGGCGGACGGGCATACCGGCGCGTGACCTGCGCATACTGGATCCAATGCTCTCCTACCCGTCAACAATTCTGGGGAGAGAAAGGGCGATTGTGATCAATCTCGAGCACATCAAGGCCATAATCACCGCCCAGGAAGTTCTCCTCCTCAACTCCAAAGACCCCTCAGTCAATCCGTTTGTTACCGAACTTCAGCGCAGAATCTTGCGCCATCACCACGTCAAGTCTCAGGTACTTTCCACTCTAATATTGCATATACCCTCATTTAACATAGCAGTTGAAGTAATTATAGATAGTAGAAGTGGTTAAAATGTGAAGTGTGCATTTACATTTTGAAGTTTGTTGATGATGTAATGTGGTGTGAATGTGTGATGCAGGAAGTTGGACCCAATGCAGAAGATGTGGACTGGACCAATCTGTATGATTTGGAAGACCCGAGGTCGAGAAATGCTAGCCCTTCCAACAGGTTTTCGGGTGCTATCCCGAATAAGGATGAAGAGGGGAAAACTGATGGAAAGCAGCAGAGTGGAGAGAATCAGAATGGGCCGAAGCTGCTTCCGTTCGAGTTTGTAGCTCTTGAGGCCTGCCTTCAAGCTGCTTGTAGTGTGCTGGAAAACGAAGTAAGCAAATGGAAGTGTTTCTGTTTTGTTTTGTTTTTTAAAATATTCAGTGTGTGGTGTGTGGTTTGGTTTCACTAATGTTTGTTTTCATTGTTCGAAGGCGAGGACATTGGAGCAAGAAGCTCATCCGGCTCTGGATAAGTTGACTACCAAGATCAGTACACTCAATTTGGAAAGAGTCCGACAGATCAAAAGTCGCTTGGTCGCGATCACTGGACGAGTTCAAAAGGTAGACTCTATAGTATATAGCTATCCTTTGCCAGTATGTAGTATCTATGCTATGTTCAAAGACATGCCTTTCTTCCTTGATTTTTTGGCTGGATAAATGATTTTAATTGGTAGCGAGGTATTGTTTTTTCTTGATCCTCAGCAGTGACTCTGTATGTTGTCAGACAGTTGTTGTAGGTGTTTTTATGCATTATTTGAGTTGTCAATTTTATTTTATTTACATTCCTTTCCAAACTCTGAATTTGAGGAGTTTCTCACTGCATGAAGCTTTTGATTGCTGACCTCCGCATCCAAGTGATCAGATGTTTTCTATATGCAATGCACATTTGGGTGCAAGTTGGCTTAATTAAGAAATAGCTGACTCGCCTGCCACAGCCCTAGTTAACTATTTGAATTAGGAGCTTCCTATTATAGTGTCTTTTCCTTTAAACAGAGCTTAGGAGGGTTGTTGACTACTAGAAAGAGACGTTACCTTTGTTGAGTTCATGTGGTTTTCCTACTCTTGTTTGAAATTTTTTGACCATGGCACCATGCTTCGGCTTAGTTTTGCTTGAAACTGCATGGTCAAAAACCCCCAGCCTCCCCGTAATCTATCAACGCCTTCATTATTGATTGGTCTGCTTTCAATTTGATTACTTCCATTTGATTGTAGGTGAGGGATGAGCTAGAAAAACTGCTGGATGATGATGAAGATATGGCTGAGATGTATCTCACTGAAAAGTTAGAAGAACAGCAACTTGAAAATTCCACTATTTCCTCTGGCGCTGAGGAAGATGGTTCGGATGATGAATCTAATGGTCCAGACATGGACAATAGGTATGACACACCATACTTCACGCCTTTTGGGGATATAGATGTTCTCGCGTTTGTGTAATTTTTTTCTCATAGCTTGGGAGTTAAAGTCCGCCTTTAAATTTCAGGAACCCGGGTGATGTATCACAGGAGGGTAAAGAGGATACTCCAGGACAATTATTTATTGGTTCTCGTGCATTCAGCAAAGATAGTCGTGGTACTAGTACTACACAAAGTGAACAGCTTGATGTGGAGGAGCTTGAAATGCTTTTGGAAGCATACTTTGTCCAAATCGATGGCACACTGAATAAACTCTCCACTGTGAGTAGTTTTTGTTGCTTTAATAATTTTAGTTGATTGTTGGCTCCTCTCCAATAAAAAACTGCCTTTTCTTTTGTTTCATATTGTTTCCTGAAATGTTTTTATATATTTGTTTTGAAGTGTGATATAATACCATGCTTTCTTGACATGAGAGTGAAGTTAGTGGAATGGAAAAAGAAACTCCCCTGGTAGATGATTATAATGTTCTTGATTCACTTTCATGATTTATGTTTTAAAATTTATTGTAGACTAGATTGATGGCCAAACACCTCTTTAGAGCATTAGAGCTGTCCTGTTTTTGTGGTATAAGAGGAACTGAGATGTCCTAATTTCATTTATGATCGAATCATGAGCTGTCCTGTTTTTGTTCATATTGTTTCTAAAAATGTTGTTTTTTATTTATTTTTTGAAGTATGAATATTAATATAGTACCATGCTTTCTTGACTTGAGTGTGAAGTTACTGTAATGAAATGAGCTCTTCTCTGTAAAGTTTCAAGATCAAGATTAGAGATGATATATTTTTTTAATGCACGTTAATGATTTATGTTTAAAAAATCATTCTAGAATGGATTGATGACCAAAACACATGTTGCTGTTCTTTAGAGCTTCCTGCTTTTGTAGTATAAGAGAAACTGAGAAATGTCCTATTTTCATTTATAAACAGAGTCACGAGCACCGTGTTATATGGATGCTCTATGGTATATAGTATATACCATGAGATTCTGGTTCACATTTACTGGATGTGATGCTGCTTGATTCGCTTATATTCTGTGTTCTTTTAATTTACTAATGTCTTTAGCACTTATCATTAACTTGACAGCTGAGGGAGTATGTAGATGACACGGAGGATTACATCAACATAATGTTGGATGATAAGCAAAACCATCTTCTACAAATGGGTGTCATGCTGACAACGGCAACCCTTGTGGTGAGTGCGTTTGTTGTGGTGGCGGGAGTCTTTGGTATGAATATCACTATTACTCTCTTCAACAAAGGGATGTGGGAATTTTTGTGGACGGTCGGAGGTAGTACCATTGGCAGCATCTTCCTGTATGTGATTGCAATCTCATGGTGCAAGCATAAACGCTTGCTGGAGTAGCGAAGTTAGGAACAAGATACATTTTGATACTTATATCGAATCTCACGAATAGTTACTCTTTTCAATGTTTTTTTTTTCCGGATTAGGATCCAGATGTTTGAAACTGGATTCTGGTATTTATGGATGTAATTCTACACGTGAAAGTGGTCCTTTGAATTGAAAGGTGAATGAACTTGTAGATGAGCTTCATAAAAGTTGTCAAAATAGTGATCCTAGTTTAGAGCCAAAAAGTAAAGCGAACAAATTAAGTGGGTACCTGCCATTAATTCTTGGTACGAGATATGGCATATATCCTCCCAGCAAAGTGGTCAATTTTTAGACAGCGATCGATGGTGATTTTTACGTGTGCGAATGTCACAAAACGCGACCATCCATGTTTGTGCTCTTAATTCATTGAACCTGAAAAATCCACCCCATCTGGGTTGGGATTTCATCTCCTAATTTACTATCCCAACTTGGACATCGCCACGAATACGACATTCAAGCTAGTGACATCTTTCTTTCTTTTTTATAAATCAAACGGTCAATGACAGGGTTTGGAGGATTTCCGTACCTTGAAATTACGTTTCTTTATGTTAGTGTCAAATGGTGGCGTTCGATGTATGAATGTATGTATGAATGTTATTGTATTGAACCTTTTTCTGAAAGGAAGTCATGCCAATCAACATAACTTCGTTTCAGTTATTGACAGTTTGAGATCCTAAAGGAAGCCGTTGTGGTTCGAGATCATTTAGGTCCTCAAATTCGAATTTTAACTTTTTTATTTTTCATTTTAGAATAGGTATATTTTCAGTTTAGTGTTTGAGAGTAGTAGTTAAATATCTCTTGTAGCAACCATGAATTTATTCCATTCATCAAATTTTCTCATCTTTCCCTAATAGATTACTATATATTTCTGATGGATTTTCGAAGATTCACGCTACCATCAAGAAACTAACTTGTTGTCCATGCTCATGGATTTGTGTGAAGTTTTTGGAAAACTTTCCTTACATATACAGCTGTAACACGCCATGGCCATAATGCAATGCATAAATGTAGCAGGTCTGTGCTTTTCTGATCAAACAGGACCAAAAACAAACAATGCATAAATGTTGTTGGCTTGTTTTGCGTGGATGGATTAATTAAGGTCAGGTTCTATGGACTCTAATCACTATATATGATCATCCAGAATAATCAAGAGGATTGAATACTGTACAAAAAAATGTAGGGTAAGAATGAATATTGTGCCAAATCTGTTTCCAGTAAGTTTTAGGAGAACAATTCCAGAGAGTCACAAAAGGGTAAAAAAGGACATTATCTTTTGAGTGCAAAATGCCAAAGTTACCGGATTGAAAGAGATTTGTGCAGGCAGCATGTGGAGCAATATCTGCAGTGATCATGGGCAACTCTCCAAGTACAGCTTTACAAGTGGTAACAAACAGTAAAAAGCTGAGTACCCATTTCGTGTTACTGTCGACAACCAGGTAATAAATCCAAACAGAGTGTGGATCTAACTATACTTTCTTTTTTGCATGTTTAGATTTGTACAGTTCTTCATCTATCACTGATTTACTCCACATGCCTGTGGGGGCAGTGGGTGCTAGTTTAGGTTCTGACCACTTCTCAGGAATGTGGTGGATTTTTTTACCTTTCTGTAGAATATATTGAGGTTGATGACAACTGGGAACTGTCATTGGTGAATTAACCTCTCTACCAAGGCATGTGGTGTCGGGTGGGTAGCTAGGGCGTTGCGAGCGAGCGAGCGAATCGTCTTTTAGTTCCATGAATATGTCGAATTGATAATATGAATTGAAATAAATTGGATTTCTCTAAAGTTAATTACATATCAATGAGTTCATATAAGTTGAAGAGTGCTGAATTGATCCATCATTGAGGTAATTAAGCAGAATTGAATCAAGAGTGTTGAGTTGAGTTAATGCGATCCTGATTGAATTTATACTACTAGCTAAATTGAGTTGAAATGGGTTGAAACAAGTTTGAAATTAAAATACCCTCTTATTATTATTTTTATTTTTCATCTTCTCATAATCATTTGATCACATTTTTTTCTTCTAGAGAATAATACTTTGGGTATTACTAGAAGCCCATATGGGGCCCACTGAAAAGGGACGGGGAGAGTCCAGATTCAACACGGGCAGATAATGTGTAGAAGAGTTTGGTACACTACTTAAGTTCGGTGATGTTCTATTACAAAACCAATTGGCAAATATGAGGAATAACTCACCAACCTGATATAGTGAACCTTTAGCCTCATCGTTTCCAACAGATATCCAACCAAATTATCAGTCTCAACATCGTCAATCCATGGACCAACGACCCACCTGCCTGACACGCATACCTTGATGGAGAGGTAAATCACGCTAAGCCAATGCAAAACAATGAAACCAACGTCCTAACCAATGGGCTACACCCGTGTGTCCGTGTGTCTCAATATTGTCGATCCAAATTATACCATCCAAGGTGGTAGATGTGGTTCACCCTTTAATTTATTATCCCCCATCATGCTCTCCTTGTTATGTGTACAAAGTACAAAAAAATGCATAGGATGTGTACAACTAGAAGGGTGGCTAGGTTGTGCGTAGTGATGATAATGGGATTTGTCTTGGTGGTGGTTGGTAAGGCACAAAATGGTTAACCCCATGCTGTTCGGGTTCCTATACGTAATACACACATCAGTTTGTGGTTCTTGAGAGCCAACAAATCTGCCTCATTTCTCCCCTATGATTTTCTTCTCTTTTGTCATCTTGCCATTCATTCTCTGTCTCCTCCAATTTAAGTAAGCTAGCTAGCTGTAGCTGGTGATCCTCCACAGCCATACCAGGATGGAGTACGACATCTGCTCGTACGTGTTGCATTCTGGATCTTAAGCACGAGCATGGAAAAATCCCTAGTGGTAAAAACTGTCTCCTCTTTTAAAACAAAAGGCGAAAGAAAGTTATGGTGAGAAGTGATAGGGCATTATTGGTTCCCTTAGTGATGGAATCAGAACAAAATTTAGGGAGGATCGATTATTGTCGCCACACTGGTGTTTTTGGAGAGCCGATAGACAACGCTTGTGACAGTGGTATAATAATCAACGAAGATTGGAGATGAGACGGGGTCGAAATTGGATAAATGAAGTGGGAGAGCAAAGGGTTGTAAGTATGTAACCTTCATTTTGTGATTCGGGAAATAACCAAAGTCAGCTATGTTTCCTTTGCCTTCACACCTCAAAACAACGTCATTTGACTTTAAATAAAGGGATCAAGAACAACATTATTCATATGCATACTTTCACTTTGTATTGTAAAAAATGCAACTTTCCAACTACTTCTTTTCCATCCGAACAACCCGCGTAGAAGCAAAACCCTAGATTCGACAGTTGCTCTTAATTGATATTAGTGAGAATGTTTTACCATTCTTATTACATTTTACTACAACTTTAATTTTCACGGAGTGCATTCCAAACTATTAGTTTCCAAGAATAATTTTGGCACATATTGCGTTTTGTTCTCTTCCGACTGCCCTACCCATCAGGCCATCACCGGTTGAATGGTACACCCTTCATTATCCCATCATGTACAAATATAATAATAATTTTAAAAATGCAATCGTGTAAAAGCTAAATTTTTGAATCATTGTAAAGAAATTCATTTCTTATTGGGAGGCTGTCCGGACAATGTGAGACAATGTGGTCAATAATCAACTCCTTTACACAGATTTTGTTCCAAATTTTCTAACAAACTCGAGACCTTTCTTACTTCTTAGAACTTAAACTAAGATTAGAATCTTACCAAAACACTTGCACTTGTTTCCACTTAATTTAATCTTACTTGACTAGTCTCACTATTCTCCTTACAAAACCTAGGACATTAGTTGGCAAATGTACACCATTATTACTCTAGAGTCTACACTAAACTATTGGATGATCAAGAAATGCACATTAGATTTAGGGCACCTCATTTGGTGGATAAGATCATTCTCAATCCAAATCCAATATTATTTAGGGCACCAGTTTTTTACTTTGTGCTGACTATACTACATCTCAGTAAATGAATCATTTGTAAATTAGTGCCATGCGGAAATTAACCTATCAAGAGTAGTATAGTCGGTTCAACTCTAATTTGTCTTGCAAGAAGTAATCTAATCCTACAAGGAGCAATGCCATTTTTATAATATTACTAATGAATTATGAACCTGTTTATTATATAATAGAAAAATAATCGAATATACATCACATCATCCGAACGAAATTGATTTGTATTCTTAATTACTTTTATCACATTCTTGTTGAAATTTAATTGTATCTTAACTTATTTAGTTGAAAACAATCAAAAGTATCAAGTATGTGATAGAACGCATTTTAGTGATCAAAAAAGCATTCAAAAATCATTACACCCTAAAGAGACAAAATTGGCCTTTAACAATGTACCTTGTTAGTTTAATGTAAAATCATGCAACAAACAAAGATTTGCCATAGATTTTGCTAGCAAGAAAAATGAGATCCCATTATCACTCATTCATATATCAACAAGATGGACTAAAACAAACAAGGAATGAGCCAATTCCCATTTCATTTTTCGATTTCCAAATCCACTCTAGTCCCATTGAGAAAGAAAAAAAAGGAGAGATTAGAAATATGAACAAGATCTCTCAATTCATTCATCTTTTTTTCTGAGATCTCATTCATTTGCATGTTTGTTTCTTATAACTATTAGCAAACTACTACTGCTACAACCTACAACTTCACGAAATTGCTCTGCAATTTCGCGATCTTCGTCTGCCTGTTTGCATGAAATTCCAGATATGAAAGCATCACGGCTGCCACGTACCACCTACAAACCACCTACATATATTTTTTTTCAAGATCAGTATACAAAATGCAAAATCATGTGCAAATTATTGATGAAATAAAAAAAACAAGAAAAAAAACTCAACTGGTTATGCTGAATATAGTTTCCTGATAGAGAAGGGTATTGGATATACCCCTGCTGATACTGATACTGTTCCTGGTATGCAGAGTTCCCCTGTATTTTTCAAGAAGGAATAATTTTATGACGATCCAAATATGATTGGGAATGGGATTTCAGATTCAAAAGAAAGAAAAGGTACCTGAAATTGGGTGGTGGAATAGCCCTTGGAGACATCCATAAAGGCCTCGGATTCGAGTTTTTTCTGTTAAAAAAACAGAGGCAATGAAGCAGCAACATCAAACTCAGTTCATACAACCAAAGAAAAACAGAGCATATGCCCAAAATAAAAAACACTTACATTGGGAAGAGGATTGAAAACAGGGGAACTTGCAGTATCATCAAGAAGAGATGATTTCTCACGGAGGCTCCTCGGCTTCTTGCTTTCCTTGGATTTCTGCTTCTTCCCTCTCAGTCTACACATTGTCACGTCTTCCTCGGCCAAATGCGGCGGCGGCCCGGAGGATGCATCGGAAACCATGGACATATCTTCTTCATCTCCCTCTTTCGCAAAGCTCTGAAACCCGGACTTCGCATTACTGCGGAATCCATTGCCGTTCTTTTGAGAAGATGAATCTAAAGAGTTGTCCAGATAGGAGGTCCAACCAGATTCGCAGCCGCTGCTGCACTCTGAATCTTCCATTGTTTTTTTTTGGGTGGGGAAAATGGAGATGAATGACAGAGAAAGGATGAAGGAGAGGTTTGATTGGGAGGTTTTGGTGGTGTTATGTAGTAGAGAAGAAGGAGATGGGAGAGAGAGAAGGGAAGGGAATTGATGGTGAATTGAATGGGAACGGAACCACAACGCCTTCACATGCTGGACAGCGAGGCAGGGGAGAGCGCTGTAGTACCTTCTTCTTTTCTGTCACACAGTCTTTTACTAAACCGGGTTATAAATTACGCCTTCCATCCCAAAATTAACTTTTTTTATCTTTTTTGTATGCATTTTAACAAATCGAATTAAGTAGATACCCTTATGGATGGTGGGGTTTGTGTTTACATCAAAGACACTAAAGTTTTAATTATAGTTGAACTTGTTTTTTGATAATTTAACACAAAAAATTCAAGTTGGTTTAAATATTAGGATTGTTGATGTTTAAATCAACTCAGTGTTTTTTATTTCAGTCAGATCAAAATGAATTGAACAAAATCAACTAGTAAAGCTTAAAAAAAATTTCAAAAAAAAGAGAAAAAGAAAAAAAAGAAAAGCTTAAATTTCGTTGGACTCATTGGTAAAGTACTTGACATCAAGTACCTCAAGTTTCATTTTCTCATGATAGTTATTAAAAAACTATGTGAATATCAAACTTTGCCGAATAGACGATTACTTTATAACCAGTGACACAGTTATAAATGTGCACGATCCCGTGTAGTTTAAACTTTGATAGATACACGATATCAATTCATTATATTTGTGTTAATTATAAAGTTTGTTTCATCTTTCAATAGAAATTGTCTCAATTCACTCATTTTAATTTAGGTTGTACTTATAAGCAAAGTTGATCAATAAGCACTTGTTTTGAAAGCTGTTGTAACCAAAACAGATTCTGCTTTGATAATAAGTTGTTTTTTGGCAGTTTACCAAACACTAAAATTTAATGTGTTTATAAATTATAAGCAAAGCAGCTAACAAATTGTGTCAATTCAGTACTTTTCTCATTACATCTCTCTTCCTCATTACAGACAATCTATCACAAAGAAATCCAAGAAATATAATGCAAAATTTGGAGGGGAAGATCTAATTGTGTGATTAGAATGAATCGCAACCTTCCCCACACTGTTTTGTGATTGATATATATATATATATATATATATATATATATATATATATATATATATATATATATATATGGCAAATTCTCATTTGAGACCTGTCTCAAATGAGACCAAAGATTATATGAGACTGCTATTGATTGAATTTGTCGTTGGTGAGCTTTAAACCCGCCGATTTTCTTGATTGAATTTGTCGTTGGTGAAATTGACCAAGGAAATGATCAAGAAAATTGACCGAAAGATCAAGAAATTGAACGAAAAATCAAATTAACTGAAAAATCAAGGCAAAACAAAAATACTCAAGGACATTGATTGAAAGATCAAACAAACTGACTAAAAGATCAAGCAAAAACAGTAAATGCTCATTCCCCTGCTCTTGGTCTCCACAAGGACATGTCTCACCCAAGACTTTCTATATATATATGCACTGTGCAAGTTGTAAGGCTACTTGCTTGCTGTAGTGACCCTATATCCACCTCTCTTCAATTGTGACTTGCTGAGATGGCAACCTCATCAATAAATTCACCCCCTCTCTCTGTTTTCCAAACTTTAATTACCTCTGCTCTGTTTTCTGCCATTCTTATTAACTTCTTTTTACAGTTACAGCAGAGGGCGTTGGGATAAAGAATATGTCTCCTCGCATCGAGGATGTTCACTCTTCTTTCATTTTCATGCCCTATCCAACAGTAAACTTGGCATGCCTAGCTATTTATGTTCCATTTTTATCCCTCCTTTGCATTTATCTTCTTTACCATACTCGAAATATGAGTTGAGTATTTTCTAGATATACATTTTTAATATTAAACTATGGTTGAACTCTTGAATAATTTTTGAACATATAATCAAATATATTTTACTGCAAGATGATGAGAGGGATAATCCCATTTATATAATTAATACAAATACTCAACTGAGACATGTTTCAATTGTGCTCACTGAATAATTATGCTTAACAGGTAAAAGATCTGTTTTGAAAGTGAGAAGATCATGCATGAATATGAGAATATTAAAAATAATATCATGTTTTATATGTAAAAGGTCGAGTTTGAAAGTGATAAAATTAACATTTATTTATAGTGTCAATTGAGACTGGTCTTACGTGAGACACTCCATACAATTAAAGCACTAAAATGTGGTTGAATACTAATTAGAATGGCTTGTAAAAATGTAATTATTTCAAAATTTGAGGAAGTAAATGTAATTCACCTCTTGGCCCTCTTCACATCACATGGGCTGCTAGAGCAGAATTTATAAGGGTTTTCGAGGAGACCCTTGATGTTTGCTTCATCGTGCACGTTTCATTTACTGGATTTCTGAACTGTATTGCAGCTTTTAATTTAACTATTATCATTATAGATATTGATCACTTAAAAAACATATATTGAATTTTCAAAGTTTAATATATATGATTTTCGGTAGTTTATGAATTATAATATCGTGGAGTGGTCCTGTTGATCAGAGGAAAGCGAGAGTTGAGGTTCATACTCTTGACCTATTAAGGAAATTGGAACCACCAAGACAACAAGGGACCAACTCTAAAAAATCGAAGGACAAACTCAATATTAATGTTCTAAAGAAGAAGACAATATTTTTTCATACCATTTTCTCTCATTGAATTTATTTGTAAATTTATCACCAAATTGATAGGTGTAGTGTAATACAATATGGATCATGCATGTTTTGCTAGGACCGGTTCAAATGAGTCACCCTCTTCACTCCTAAAAATAATTGTCAGTTTAACTTCTGTCGAAATTAAATGTCAAAAAATCTATAAATTTCTATTTTTCTTCGTTTCGATCTAAGGTGGCTAACTTGTCTATTAACTCATTAAAAAGTTAAATGATGGGCAGTCAACTTTGCTTAATTTACATACGAGTATTAAGGCCCTGTTTACCAGAGCTTATATGTAGATCAGTTCAGTTCAGTGAAGTGAAATGTAATTTGATGAAATTCAGGTTAATTCAGTCATGCTGATTCCATTTTTCAATACATCAATTTTACTTCAGTTCAGTTCAGTTCAATTCAGTTCAATTCAGTTCAGTTCAGTACCATCAAGAAATAAGCTCTAGTAAACAGGGTCTAAGCCATGTCTGCTATAGGAATTATCTCTTGTTAAACTGAATTGAACAAAATTAGATTAAACTAAAGTAAAAAGTAATGTATTGGAAAAAAAACTCAGCATGACCTAAATTTTATCAAATTACATTTTCATTGAACTGAAATGAATTAAACTGAGGTATGTCAAAAAATACGAGAAACAAGACCTTAGTAATGTATTACTAAGAAAGAATTAGCACACAAGCAAATGACGCATTAGGAAAGCGATAAAAATAGTAAGTAAGTAGTGTGATGAGTGGGTGCACATTCTTCCGTTAATCTTCCCAACACACGGCCGAAGAAGACTGATCGGAATCTGTTTGACTGGGAATTACCTTGCCTGTTCTTCACGCACTCACACACACATGTCCGCACGTGTGCATTTCTACTTCCAGCAGATTTTACTACGCACACATGTACACACGTGCACACGCACACACTTCAATTTAATCCCACTTAATATATTATCAGCTTAATTTAAATTCCCCAGCTCTGTGTTTTATTCCCTCCCTCCCATTTTTATTTATTTATTTATGAAATCTCATGAGTCTGACTGATGACTGAGATCAGTGTGTGAGATCCTCGAGATTAAACAAGGCTTTGTTTCTCGCGTTATCCGAAAGCACAACCTCGAACTATTTGCAGACTCACATGATCGATCATATGTTTTGGCTAGTTAGAATAGGAATTGTTTTGTTTTTAACTACCAAAAAAAGAAGGGAAATCGAACACATGGATGGTTTTGGAAAGGAGTGCAACCCACACACCCACCATATGCAGCTTCCACCATTACCTTAAGATTTTTTTTAAAAAATTGACAAATTCTCCCAATGAATGGGTTGGGACCTGTCTCATTTGATTTCACTGAATAATCATTCTTAATACGTAAGTGAAAATCTCAGACATAAAAGTTTGATTAACAATAATACACTGAATGATCATGATTAATATGTAAAAAAAGGTCAGGTTTCCAATTTTGGACACAAACCTTTCACAACTCAAATCCAATTGGCACCTTTTACAATTTAACACCAACCTAATTCAAATGCAATTAGTGAGAGGAGTATTTTTAATTTTTTGAAGGGTATAGATGTTTCTTTAATTAATTATAAAGAAGATATGAAGCATAGAATGAGGTTACTGTTGTGAATATTAATTTATGTAACCAATTCATAAAAGTATTTGTGTAGATTGCTGAAGATACATCCCATTAATTAGCGGGACAAGTGAAGTGATAGATATCCACATGTAAGATTATAATTAATTTGCATCTTATAATGTTGGTCTACAAAACTAAAGATCCACCTTAAGAGCATGTGGTAGTGGTACTGGTATCAAAACCATCCACAGGGGCGTTTTAAAAAAACTGGTGGGATTTTGTGGCTTTGGTTTCTTCGTCCATCTCTCTGCGTGCATGCTCCAGTCAAACCATTCAACGTGCTCTCCTCATCTCTTGCATCGCAGCCTCGTTCTCTTAGCGAATTCAGAATTATAATATCAGCACACATTTTATGAATATAATATGTTATACATTTGATTTTTTAATTTTAAAAGAGAGGATTATTCATTGCGGCTCCCAACAAAAAAAAATGTTATTACGTCGTGATAGATATAAATCCACAATTGAAGTACATGCTCTACCTGTCAGACCATAAGTAAACCAACTCCAGCACAGTTGGCCAGAGGATGTGCCTGGGTTAGGAGAAGTTTCAGGTTCGAATTCCCTCCTTTCCTGAAATTTCTTTCTTGGTCTCCAAGTCTTCATTCCCTCCACTGCAAGAGGCGTGCTCGAGTGAGCAACATGAGCTGTAGTAACTGGCGTACGGAGCTGAATCTGCTGATGGGTATATCATGTGGGAGCCTCACCCCACCTTTATGTGAAGCCCTAATCTAGATTGTAATAGATTAAAATTATAGATAATGTATCTCCTCAAAAAAAAAAAAACTATAAGTAAAGGCAAATTGGACTAAACTAAATAAAGAGAATCATATAATCTGCAGTGTAATATATATTGGACGGACTAAAGCTGATATTATTTTATTCAATTTTACAATCAACCTGGAAAAAAGAAACACCAATAAATTTTAAATAAAAATATTAATTTTATTCAAATTGTTACTTCATCTTCATAGTACAAAATTCAGTCGGCCATGCATTGCATGCATGCATAATAACAGGTGACTCAGTGTGATTTGAGTAAAGAGATGCAAGTGTCATATCCCAGCTCATATATGGACACATGATTTGATATCATCGATGCTCTTGGGCCCTTTATGACCCAAATCAAGGCCCTTCTGGCCCGCTCCATTAATCAGCTCCACAATTTTGTAACAATCCACTAATATTGAATCAGATAAACTGGTAAATTTGCAGCACAAGGCTGAGAATTACAGAGATTTAGATGAGAAAGAACAGAAGAATCTAGAGAGAGAAAACTAAACTAATCTAGACCAATTTCGTTTCACATTTTCGATGCCTTTCCCCTTCAATCTTCGTGACTATATTCTGTTCTTACCAATGGTCAACCAAACTGCTCACCTACGGTTGACTTTGCTGATCCTTGCCTACGAAAAAGACTAAAATACCCTTGATGTAATGTACAGGTTGTAACAAATTTCTTACCAAGCTCCCATTTTTGTTGAAACATTTTTCAAATAATTCAGATTCTATTACATGTGCATATGTATTTAGTTAGCCGGGTCGGGTCCAAGGTTCCACCATACTATACAATATGGTCCTCTCCTCTCTTGTCTTGTTTTACTGTACTAAAGACTAGACGAAATAAATATTTTATTTTTCATATTTTTATTTGTCCATTCACATCACATGTTATTTCGTTTATAAAATATTGACATGAATATTTGTTATTTTGTTGGAATATCTACAGTGGAGTATGATTGTTTTCTGTCGCTATTGCTGGCTGCTGCGGAAAAATAATTTCAAATGGGCCTTATGAAACTGCTGCTGCAAGCCCGCTCGAGAAGGTAATCTTGTATTTACTGTTTACATAAACCAATTTATCTTGGTTCTGAAATACATGCAACACCACTAACGTCATGTTCTACACAATGTTTGATTTGAAATTTTTTTTTCCATTAAGATCCGATCATCGTTTTCAGATAACTATTTTTCAGTTCAGATAAGTACAATTCAGTAAACTTATTTATTTTAAGTACTGTTAATTACAGATCAGTATAAAAATAAATACTTGTAATTAGATGTCCAATTTTTCGAAAAATAAAAATATTCATTCCCAAATCATTCAAAATAGTTTTTCGGTTAGTTTCGATTTTTCTACTATTGTGCTGGCATCTACTAGAAAGCCCTTGGTGTTTTCTTATTTGGCATATATAGTATCTCAATTCTTATACTTCTCTCCTCTAAATCCCTGAAAACCACCAAGAAAGAACGTCACACACGTAGCTTCAGATGGATACGGACCAAGTCCCCTGCCACGAAGTCGAGTTCACCGATCCAAACGGGGTGTCCAAAACAGTCAAAATACCGGTGGTGCAAGAGCTTTCCCGCCGGAAAACCGCCGTTTTGCCAGAGAGGTTCATCAGGGCGTCACCGGAAGACTCAACTCCGGCGCCTTCACTTCCAGTTCCGGTCATAGACATGGCGAAAATTCAGGCCGGCTCCGAGCGGGAAGAAGAGCTGCGTAAGTTAGCAGGAGCTGCCAAGGAATGGGGAATGTTTCTGGTCAGAAACCATGGAATCAAATCGGAAGTTCTGAGCGATTTGAGGACTGTGATTAAAGGGTTCTTCGATCTGTCCTACGAAGAAAAGAAAGCTAGCGTGGGATCATATGCTGGTTTTGATAACATGGGATATGGCCGCAACTTTGTCCGGTTGGAAACTCAGAGTTTGGATTGGATTGATCGCTTGGCCATGAAAGTTGCACCTGAGGATTCAACTCACGGTCTCCGTGTATGGCCCCAAAATCCCCCAAATTTCAGGTATTTTCCTTCTTATATTCTGTGCCAAAATTAATTTGAAATCTATTCGATTGCTTGGTTTAATCCATTTGATTCTAAGTTTCATTCTCTCTTGAATTTTGAGTTAATGTTTTTTATCAATTTTTTATTTTTTTTTAATGATATGCGCTTCCAGATCGTATAAGATGTAACCTTGCATGTCCACTACTAGACTTATCTATTTTAAGGGCATCGATTTCATCATGACTACATTTCTGATCACCTACTTCTAATATTTTATTTAGAACTTTCATTTCCATGCTTTCAAATATTTTAATAACTCAAATTTTTATGTTGCATGCATAATTAAATCAATGCATTTTATTAGTATTTAAATTGTTCGGTGTCCATTGTAAGTTTAATTGCTTAATTATATTTTGTTTGCTGATATGTTTTTTATAATGTAATTTCCAATTAATACGTGGAGACCCGCAATGGAGAAGTACGTTGAATGTACGAGGAGTATGTGCAACAATCTACTTGAACACCTAGCTGATTCGCTATCTGCGGAAAAGCAAGTTTTCCTAAAATACTTAGACAAGAATCAGAGTGAAATCAAAATCAGAGTAAACTACTACCCACCTTGTCCGGCGCCGGAATCAGCCCGGGGAATAACTCCGCATTCCGACGGCAGCGCCCTGACCGTCCTCCTCCAGTTCGAGAATTCCGGCGGACTGCAAGTCTACAAGGACCGGAAATGGGTGGCGCCGGAATGGGGCGTCGGCGGCGATCTGCTCGTCGGCGTCGGAGATCTGATGGAGATCATGAGCAACGGCGGTTTCGAAAGCCCCTGGCATCGTGTTGTGGCTCAGGATGTGGAGCGAGTTTCAGTGGCTCTGTTTTATCAGCCTCCCATGGAAACTGTGATCGAGCCTCTGCAATATTCTGATAACGTTAATGGAGGATCAGGAGGATATAAGAGAGTTGTGGTGAGAGATTATCTGAAGCATTTGTACAAGGTCAGCCCAACCTCTACCAAACAGGCCATTAAGTTTGCTCAGTTGTGGGATTAGTATTCATAAACCCCTGATTTTTCCTCTTTTATAATTTGGTGGATTCTTGTAACAGATATTAGGCGAAAATCAAAGTTGATTGTCAAACATCGAAGTGTTTCATGCATCACTATTGCTAATATGCATTACTATTTGGTCTATAACATTAGTTCCTCGTTTGGCTATCAGCGTTTAGCTGATACCTGTTAGCGAATTTTATTAGCTGTTAGCGGATTCTATTAGCTGTTTTGACTAGCGGTTTGACTAGCGGTTTGTATATGAGTGTTTGGCAAATAACAATTAGCTGATAGCTGTTTCATTACGTTAAATGACTGAAATAGACATTAGTACAATTTATTATTATTTATTTTTTGTAGTGTGTTACTTGTTTATCAAAGATTGTTATCACTATATGTTCATTTATTTTTATGATGTTTATTATTTGAATTATTATTCTTTATTATAAAATATATACTTTTTTGAATTAAAATACTTGAAATTTTATTTTTTATATATTTAAAATATGTGTAATATACTTCAAAAATAAATTAAAAATAATGCAAAAAACCTTAAAATGTACGTACGCAAATATGATGCGTACCTTAAATTTAAGGTATTATTTACATATATAAAAGATTTTCTAATTAGCTTTAATGAATTTGAAAAGGAAATTTGTGAGGGATAAGGATATAAAAGATATTTTGTAATATTTTTTTGATTAACTTTTTACAAATGCTGCTCTTTCTAGCGTTTCAGAAATCAGAGGTTTCACCAAAGACGCTAATTAGAAAAATCTCCTCACCAAACACTAGAAAGAGCTGTTTGACAAGTCAAATGTCCATATTTAACCCAAAAATCTAAACTCTCTTCAAAACTCTCGTCACCAAACGGGGCCTAGATGATACAACCCGGAAATGGAAACACAGTCAGAGATAAAAATATATAAAAATCACGAAAATATGATGTACAATTAAATTAAATTGAAGAACAAAATATCGACATGAACATAAATAATAAATTGTACTGATTTCCTTTTCAGTCACTTAATAACATGAAACTGCTATCAGCTATTTGTTATTTACTAAATACTTATAAACAAGCAGTAGTGAAATCGCTAGTCAAAACAACTATTAAAATCCACCAACAGTGATTGGATCAGTTTACATTTAACAATTCAACGATAATCTCCAAATGAGCATAATGTAACAGTAAACTTAAATATTTCTCTAAAAGTTTTAGAGAAAACTGTTGGGTACCCCTGATTTCTTCTATAAGTGATCATGTACCCCTGAGTTTTTAGAAAGTGTCTTAGTACTCCTAAGTTTTTGAAGGTGCTTAGTGGTGTTGAAAGGTGTTGATTGGTGCTGAAAAGGTGTTGAAAGATGCTGATTGGTGTTGAAAAGTGTTAAAAGATGATGAAATGTTAATTGAATCAACTGAATTAGACATGGATGTTTAATAGAAGATAGCGTCATGATGAAGATATTGCAAATATAGAATAAAATATTTTCCTATCTTTAAATATTTTCCACTTAAACTTTACATTCATGAAAACTCTATCTTTTATTAATAAGAAGATTCCAACCTATCTTTGTTGTAGTAGACGTTTCACACGTTAACTGTTTCCGGTCAAAAATGAAAGTCATTTAGTCCATGAACAACGGTTACATTAGATATTTCTGATTTCGTCGGTTAAACACAGTTTTCAATAACATCTAAAGGAGTTAACTAATTAGATATTTCCAGTTAAAACTTTTTGTGCGTATCCCGTCCGTACACGGCTTTTACCAAAATCGTTATATACTAGCGGTTTTGGATTCTGTGGGTCTAGCAATCAGCATTTTCACTTCTCTTCAGCTATATATAAACCAGACCCCGAATCACTTCAAGCATTCACAACACAGTTTTCAATTTTAACAAAGATAACGAGTCTCTGAACTATTCACGATGGCTGAAATCGACCGAGTTCCGTGCCCTGAAGCTGAAGCGGCCAAGATCACTGAGCCAAATGGCGAGTCCAAAGTCGACTCGGCTCCTTGCCCTCAAGCCAAGATCACCGAGCCAAAAGCTGAGCCCAAAGTCGACCGAGTTCCTTACCATGAAGTGAAGATCACCGGGCCAGATGGTGAGTCCAAGATCCTGAAGGTCCCTGTTGTCCAAGAGCTGGGAAACTCCGTCTTCCCGGAGGGGTTCACCAGAGCGACGCCGGACTCAGCCCCGCCGACTCCTTTTCCAGCTCCGGTCATCGACTTGAAGAAGCTACTGGACGGAGGAGACACGGCGGAGCTCCGGAAGCTCGCTGTCGCCGCCAAGGAATGGGGGCTGTTTTTGGTGGAGAATCATGGGATCGGAGAGGAAGTTATTGAGGAGTTCAAGAATGTGGTCAAGGAATTCTTCGACCTGTCCTATGAAGAGAAGAAAGCCAGCGTTGGATCGTACGCGAACTTCGCGAACACCGGCTACGGTCGGAACTATATCAAGTCCGAGACACAGTCGCTGGATTGGCATGATCGTCTGTCCATGAAGCCTTTTCCTCAGGACGCAACCAATGGAGGCCTCGATGTAAAGTCCAGATTTTGTTGGCTGCTTTGTAGAATGTCATGTTTCAACATGACTTCGTCTGGCAGAAAAAGATAGAAAAATTTCAGAAGTTCAGCGCAGTTTTTTAAAGAAGAAAGGGAATATTGTGCGCCTTTAATATGGAATGGTTATATTTGTTTCGAGATAATACAGTCCAAATCCATCTTCAATTCAGATTTATTCATGGGATATTGCAGAGATTTAATTGGAAAAGGATATTCTGCATTATTTTAGGAATTGGAGATTTTCTGAATTCCTTATTCCAAAGAGTTTCTGTTTTAAACGTGTTTTAATTGGAATGGAATTCTACAGCCATGGAGATGACTTAATTCACACGGCATTGAGCTATAAATGGGACAATTAGCTGAGAGCCTGATTTGCCGATCTTACGAGAGAAAAAATCCCTTCGGGGTTTACCTTAGGCCAGCCCAAAGCAGCATCGTCGTCCGCGGTTACTCATAACCAAAACACTAGGGACGTGTGTTGAATCTCGGGTGTTCAAGATCTTGCCGCACCTTCGTGGAAAAGAAGGTAATCACTGTAACAGCTATCAGAAAGAAATGGTAGTGTGATAGGCTTGCTAGAGTAGCCACTAGACTGTAATAGATCAGGAAAATATTTATTGCATCTAGTGAAGGATCTTAACACGGGCTACGGCCCCCCAGACGTAGGTGCGATGCACTGAACTGGGTGATCATATCGTGTGTTCTTTAATTTCCGCACTTAGTTTTAATTTGCTGTTTTAAATTAAAACTTGAACACGATAGGATTTAGTTGTTTGGTAGAATGGTGGAACTTTTACTCGAGATCCTCCAAATTTCAGGTACATCCTACTCATTTAATTAGACACGTTTTTTTTTTTAAAATGTAATTAGTAGACATGGTTCAATAATATATAGAGCACGTGTTTTAATTTGTGTTGAATAAAATAGAGCCTACTATAGAGAGTCCTTAAAATCCCATGTCCTATTAATTAATTACCACTAATTGAATTGTAATCCAAAATTCTCAGGGGAGCGGCGGAGAACTATGTTACCGGTACAAGGAAAATGTGCGACGCTCTACTCCAAGGCTTGGCCGAATGCGTGTCGGCGGACAAGAACTCTTTCCTGAAATACTTCGACGAGAAAAAGAGTGAGTTTCACGTCAAAATCAACTACTATCCGCCGTGCCCGAGGCCCGATCTGGCACTCGGCATTGCGCAGCATTTCGACGGTAGCGCCCTCACCGTCCTGACGCAGTTCGAGAGCTCCGGAGGGCTTCAAGCCTACAACTACAAGGAAAAGAACTGGATGACGATAGAGTGGCCGATCGGCGGGATTCTGATCAACATCGGTGATCTGATGCAGATCATGAGCAACGGCGAGTTCGTCAGCCCGTGGCACCGTGTGGCGGCGCAGGACGTTGAGAGGTATTCGGTGGCGACATTCTACACTCCGCCGCTCAATACTGAGATCGGACCATACACCGACATTGAGAACGGCGGCATGGGTGGCTCCGGTTACCGGAAACTCGTGGTTGAGGATTACATCAAGTATTTCTACAAAGTTAACCCTACTCCGACCAAAGAGACTATCAAGTTTGCTCAAATCAAGAATGACGTTACAATTGAGGCGAATTGAACTACTTGGTGTTCTTCATGTCACTAATTAGTCAAATTCAATCTATCTAGTTACTTTCTTTAGAAAATCAAGTGAGTAGTTTGATTTTCATCTGTTAAACTAAAGTTAGTTGTTATTGGTTTGTTTTTCCTATGTATGCCTATGGGACATGTTAAATCAATTCGAAAATCAATTTTTAATGATTTTATTTTGAAGAAATTCATTCGGGTACCAGGAAACGCCCAAAATCGACTACAAGGAGTGGAATTGGCATCCAATTCGACTAACCTATTATAAGAATAACCGAACTACATGTCAACCAAACTAATAGTGTTTTTACTATTACAACTTGAGAGATCTAATAAAAAGTGTAATACCGCCATTGGGGTATTATCTTGCAGCCGCGAAAACCACATTTGCTTGGCAGAGATGAGCGTCTCACGCATCAATCACTTCGCCAATCAGGGATCTACTACAGCAGTAACACCACTTAATCCAAAGCATGATCCATGTTCTCAAACTGCAAGCACCTTGAAACCTAGAGATTACCACCGCAAACACGATCCGCACAACTATATCAAGAACAATAAACATAAACCATAAAACACGACATTTATAATTAGATCGAGAACAAAACATCGAAGAGAGCAACCAAATCATCAATTTAATCGATCAAATCGAAGCACACTTATAATACACGGATAAATCCACATTTATTCAATGACATTAAATCAATAAACTCCATGACGAAAAGATGGGTAAGATTAAAGGGATTTTTTGTGTGGGGGCGGCGGAGGAGAGGGTTTTAATTTTGAATGAAATTACTTTATATACGCGTGAACAATCATACAATCATGCATATTATATAATTCAGCAAATTAACATATTCATGGTTTAAATTGTAAGAGTTGGCTTTTTGATTAATTAAATTCAAGTTATTTATAAGTATTTAGAAGGCTAGTCAAAATTAATTTTTGAATGTTGGACTCAATTTTGAACTTAGACTAATTAGTCTATGAGGTTTAGGTTTGACTTTTGATAAAATAAACTCAATTGAACCAGACCATTGTCTATAGAACTCATGTAAGAACAAAACTTTAAACTTAATTTTGTTATGAGTATATATGAAAACACAATTATGATTTAATCTTTAGTTAATTTGTCTGCCAGATCTACATTTATATCTAACAAAAATATAGTTTAATGAACTTTAGTTTAATTTAGTTATACTAGTTATATTTTTCAATACAACAAATATTTCTTAAGTTCAGTTCAAGGTTTAGTGTGTTTAGTGTTTACAGTTTAGTTAGGAGAGAGTGTTGGGTGAAACATGTATTTGTGAAGACCAAGGCCCAAGTGAATGAGCATTTGCTGTTTTTGCTTGATATTTTATTCAGTTTGATTGATCTTTCAGTCAGTTATCTTGATCATTCATGTTTTTCCTTAATCTTTCAATTAATTTGATCTTTCATTCAATTTTCTTGATCTTTCAGTCAATTTTCGATCATTCATAAATCCTTGGTATATTATTGTTATTCTGTACAAATTCATACCCAAGCTCAGTGTCGAGTCGGTACATGTGAGCCGATTGACCTTTGGCGACACCAACAACCTAAAATCTAACAGCAACGTCGGGTTGCAGCTCTCCAACGACAACTTCAACCGATAACGGTCTCTTGTAGAGACATGTTTCAAATAAGATTTTGTATATAGTTAGTGGTTTAGGGTCTACTATAGTTTTATATAAATACGTAATCATCAGCCCAAAAACTCATCCCAATTCAAGGCAAATAAACCCCAAACGTCATAGACATTCTTGGTCGCTCTTAGAGCATATTTATTTCTGATCCAATTCAACCAAAATTTTCAATTAAATATCATTTCTCTCTCATCTATTGATACAAATTCTCAATCCAATCAAATCTCACTTTTCAATAATTTATCAGTGACTCAACCCAAACAAACTTTATCTAGTTTTTTAATTACTTTATTATTAACTAGGGAGATGCTAAGTGCAAATCCCATATATAGTAAATTTTACTATAATGCTCCTTATTAAATTTTAGTTTTAATTGAGTAAAATTTTTGAAATTTTAGTCCTGATCTTAAACTCTAGTATAAACCAATCTTATCAATCTTATTTAGTTCAGTTCAGTTAAATATATTTAATTTTCTTTTAGTCCAGTTCATTATATTCAAAAAAAATCAGTTCAGATAAATGTATTAAAAAACAATTAGTTCAGTTAAATATATTTTTATAATTAAATTTTACTTTTTTTTACTAGTATTACAATAATAGGTGCAAATTTTCAAAAATTTTCAGTTCAGTTGAATATATTTCAATTTATATCAATTTTGTTCATATACTATCAAGTTGTAATAGTACATAACTATCGATCTGGCTAAAATGTAATTTAGGTATCCTTATAATAAACTAGTTGAATTAGATGCTAATTAACTTGTAATCATTTTCTAAGTATCATGAACGAATATCTTAAAAAAGTAATTTAAAACAAAAATCAATATAAATAATACAAATTCTTATTTTTGACCTGTCTCTACATAGACCGAGTATCATAAGGGACCGTTATCGTTTAAATTTGTCGTTGGTGAGTTTCAACCCCGCCGCCGCTGTTATATTTTAGGTTGCTGGTGTCGCTAGAGATTAGTCGTCTCACATGGACCGACTCGAGACTGAGTTTCAGTGTGAATTTGTACGAAATAAAAGTAATGTACCAAGGATTAGGAAAAATCAAGGAAATTGACTGAAAGATCAAGTAAAATGAATGAAAGATCAAATTAACTGAAAGATCAAGGTAAAAAAGGAATGCTCAAGGCAGCTGATTGAAAAATCAATCAAAATGACTAAAAAATCAAGGAAAAACAGTAAATGTTCATTCCCTTGGACATTGGTCTCCACAATGACAGGTATCACCCAATACTATCTCTATAAATAATTACTATATCGAGTATGAGAAACGGAAGATTCAAACCATCATGAATTATTTATATTGATTTTTGTTTTTACTAAAAATCTGCTGCTGGTCCGATCTAAGCGTCTGGAGCTCCGGCCAGATCTGAGCGTGGTTTTTACGAAAAATCAATATAAATAATTACGAAAAATCAATATAAATAATTATTAAAAATCAATTTAGTAGATTGTTATATAGAATTGGAGTTTTTATTTAAAAAATTCTAGGAAAATTGTTTTTGAGAGAGACGTGATGTAAGCAGTGACATAAAGTGAGCTTATATATGGGTTTAGGGTGGCCTTTTAACTTAATTTAATTTTGTTTTGATTGATAGAGGTGGCATATAGTCATACATGATGTCAAAATGCTATTGCAAATAAAAAACAAAATAAAAATGAAACAGTGGAATTTTCCTCTTTTACCTTCATAAATATTCTCATATTATTTTATTATTATTTACATATAACTTTGAAATATCCATCTAGAAGGAGGTTCCAACCTATATATCTGTACTACAATTTAACTGTTTCCGGTAAAAAATAAGTCATTTCACCAGTCCAAGAACATCGGTTAGATTAGATACTTCGGTTTCGTCCGCTATACACAATTTTGTTAATTTACGTTTCAAAAAAGAAAAAAAAAAATACCATCCAGGTTTAGTGTACAAGACCATCTAGAAGGAGTTAAATTGAAATTAAAGCTTTACCAAAATCGATACTCCCTCCGTCTCACCCAAAGCTGCACAGTTAACTTTTCACGGTCTTCAATGATCGTGTTTGACTGTTAATATCTTTAAATACATATCGAAAAAATATATAAAAATTTGCTTTTCGGAAAATAGATGTTATAATGAATCTAATGATATCTCATAAATTGGCCTATAATTACAGTCAAAGTTTTCTAAGTTTGACTCCGTCAACTGTGCTGGTTGAGGTGAGACAGGGGAGTAGCGGTTTTTGATCCTGTGGATCAAGCATTTGTCTGTTAGTCTGAATAAACTATTCATTAGTTCCGTCGGTTTAATTCAGGAAACCCCTAAATTCCTCTATATATAAACCATGCCTGATCACTTCCAGGATTCACACAACACAGCTTTCAAATAATTAATCATTCTCTGAACTAAAGATGGCTGAATTAATCGCCCGAGTTCCCTGCCCTGAAGCCAAGACCACCGAGCCAAATGGCGAGTCCAAACTCGACTCAGTTCCTTGCCCTGAGGTCAACATCACTGAGCCAAATGGCGAGTCCAAAGTCGACCGAGTTCCTTTCCATGAAGTGAAGATCACCGAGCCAAATGGCGAGTTCAAGATCAGGAGGGTCCCCGTTGTTCAAGAGCTCGTCCAGCTCGGAAACTCCGTCTTCCCGGAGGGGTTCACCAGAGCGACGCCGGATTCAGCCCCGCCGACGCCATTTCCTGCTCCGGTCATCGACCTGAAGAAGCTCTTGGCCGGAGGAGACCCGGCGGAGCTCCTGAAGCTCGCCGTCGCCGCCAAGGAGTGGGGCCTGTTTCTGGTGGAGAATCACGGGATCGAGGACGAAGTTATGGAGGATTTCAAGAATGTGATCAAGGAGTTCTTCGCCCTGTCCTATGACGAGAAAAAAGCCAGCGTCGGATCTTACGCGAACTTCGCCAACACCGGCTACGGTCGGAATTATATTAATTCCGACAAGCAGTCGCTGGATTGGCATGATCGTCTGTCCATGAAGCCTTTTCCCCAGGATGCAACCAATGGACTCAGCGTCTGGCCTCAAGATCCTCCAAATTTCAGGTAACTCTACATTTAATTAGCTAGACACGTTTTTTTTAAAAAAATCAATCAAGATCGACAATGATATCACGTGCTTTAATTCGTTTGACTAAAAAAGAGCCTAATATAGTCAAAGGAAGTGGATAAAGTCATGTTTTTTTAATCAAAACTGAAATTCTTAGGTAACGTTTTGTCACTAATTTTTTGCCATTTTAATCCCAAATTTTCAGGCAAGTCGCGGAGAAGTATGTTACTGCATCAAGAAAAATGTGTGATGCTCTACTCCAAGGCATGGCCGACTGTCTGTCGGCGGATAAGAACTGTTTCCTGAAATACTTCGATGAGAAAAAGAGTGAATTTCACGTCAAGATCAATTATTATCCGCCGTGTCCGAGACCGGATCTTGCACTCGGCATTGCGCCGCATTCCGACGGTAGCGCCCTCACCGTTCTGACTCAGTTCGAGAGCTCCGGCGGGCTCCAGGCCTACAACTACAAGGACAATAACTGGATGACGATAGAGTGGCCAGTCGGCGGGATTCTGATCAACGTCGGCGATCTGCTCCAGATCATGAGCAACGGCGAGTTCGTCAGCCCCTGGCACCGCGTGGCGGCACAGGACGTTGAGAGGTACTCGGTGGCGACGTTCTACACTCCGCCGATCACTACTGAGATTGGACCATACACCGACGACGTTGAGAATGGCGGTAAAGATGGCTCCGTTTACCGGAAAGTTGTGATTGATGATTACATCAAATATTTCTACAAGATCAACCCTACTCCGACCAAAGAGACCATCAAGTATGCTCAGATCAATATTGACGTTACAGCTGATGTGAATGACTTTCATGCTGATGCAAATGATGTTCAGATTGACTACTAGTGTTTTCGTTATTCCGATATTAATTAATAAAGGTTTTGGCTGGTGGTGACGTTGTGCTGTTCTTCCTTGTCGTGTTTGTGGGAGTGTGCATGCATGCATGCATGTGTGTAGTGTAGTCTCTGCTTTTCATCATATGTCGTGAAATTGTTGTGATTGTAATATTAAAACATTAAATTAATAGAAGACGTGCTTTGTTTGTGTTTTATTTTGTGTTTTTCAATTCTCTCTTTTTAAAACAAAATTTTCGCGAAATTAAAAAAATTCACCAAGATCATTTTCTTTCATTGTATACCTTTAAAGTTTACATATTTAATTATTTTATATTTTATTAGGAATTGAACAACCAACAACTTTCTCCCAATCTGTCCATCGTCAAAATTGTCCGTCATAGCTGGTCAAAGTCTCAACATTTATAGAATATAAAAGTATGGTAAATGTTTAGAGAATTTTTATTATTATATTTTTTATTTAGAGAATTTCAGTTTAAGTCCATGCACAACGTATGCTCACGTCAAAATTTTCATTTCTCAAATTTCTCATCATTTTAATATTTTCTTAGGAACAAGAAACAACTTTTTTCTAACCTGTCAATCATAGGAAATTGTACGTTTATAGCTGGTCAAACTACTCTCAACATTTATAAGAATATTGTAAAAATATGGTAGATGTTAATAGAATTTTTATTATTGTCTTTATTTTTTTTATAGATAATTTCAGTACAACGTATGCTTACGCCAACATTTTCATTTCTCAAATTATTAGCATTTTATATTTTGTTAGTAACCGCCAACAACTTTCTCTTAACCTATTGAAATTTGTACGTTCATAGCTAGTCAAACTCTTTACATTTATAGGAATATAAAAAATATGGCAAATGTTTAGAGAATTTTATTATTGTTATATAGAAAATTTCAGTTTAAGTCAATGCACAACATACGCTTACGTCAAAATTTTCATTTCTCAAATAATTACCACCCCTACAATATTTACATATTGAAATGAACCGTTAATGACGGAATATATATTTAGGAATTCAACCCTTGATATTACACTATATAAGATCATGGACCATGTCTGTAATTTTAATATCCTATGATATATGAATAGTATAATACTTGTGTGAATCATGAAAATTAATATTCAATATCAGTTACATCTGTTACAATATAATTGAAATAATTATTGATTTCAATTTATAATCATTAAAAATAAAATAAAAAATGAAGTGAATTTCAATAAATAATTGCATAACCTCAGTTACGGTATGCAATTAAAATCAAAGATTATTGAATACGTTGACATCAAAATTTTCATCTCTCAGCTTTCTTTCCCCGGCCCCTACAATATTTTACTTTGAAATGAACCGTTATTTAGGAATTCAGCCTTCATATTAGTTAAGTACATTAATTTGAAAAAGGCCGTATTCAAGTGATGATCATCTTCCAATAAGATATAAACTAATTTCATTTACACAAGTACATTTAAATTCTTATAACAAAAGACAGTTTCATAAATATAATAAAACAGTCAACATATGAAGAATAATTTACTTATGCATTGTCATAGTTTTTACTTAATTAAGAAAGGCATTTTTTTACTAATGATCATCACCACTAGAATAATCCCAATTTTTAAAGGCACAGTCCTAATTTGTAAGGAAATGAAACAATCATATCATGATATATTAAAATATTTGAGCTGCCGAAAATGTAATTGCTAAAGCCTCGTGACCATGGTTTTTATATCTACAAATTGATCCAACACAGCCGGAATCCCACAAAACAGCCAGTAAAATATTCCACAATTTCCTTTTCCGTCCGTCCAACATTCCGGCGACGGTAAAGTAACCATACAAGTCCAGTAGTTTTTACACTTCACAACCAACAGAACAAAAAATATAACCCCCAGAAATATTACCGCTTCTTACTGAAAACAAATTTCAGCTTCTTTGCCGGTCTTTCCTCATGCTTATTATCTTCCCTGGCTCCAGAGCCCGTGTCGCTGGTGGTGGAATCACCGGCGGCGAATGGAGCGTCCGGCAGCGCAAGGATGTCTGTACCGGCCGGTGGCGCAACGGCGAGTGGAACGGCCAGCGGCATAAAGGCGAGTGGAGCAGCCAGCGGCACATCATTGACAGCGTACCACTCCAAATGTTCGCGACATCTTCCCACCCTAAACTGTTTCCCAAGAAACCATACCGAAATTTAAACAGAATTCTAACAACTTTCGTGACCAAAAAAACAAAAGGAAAACAGAAAACAGAAAGGGACGTGTAAATTACTTCATCGACCCTCCTGTAAAACCCGATCGGCAATTCCTCACGGTCACGGACCCCGGAGGCTATTATCACGGCAGCGGCAGCAACTTCCGACGGAAGAAATCTCAGAAAAGCCCCAGCTACACACATACTTACGAAAGTCAGAATTTCTTCAGAAGCAGAGCTAATTGAAATGTGCGAAAAGAGGAATTAATACCGCGGATCGTATTCATAATAAGATCGGCGAAGGCAGCGGCAATGTTATTGTCCAGCGGGACACCAGGTAACCGGGAGATGAAACAATCAAGGAAATCGAACGGCGTAACACGGTGGATATCCATTTGTAATCGCTCCCTTACAACGGACTCCATATCCTCAACCGTTTCGGCAAAAAAGGATTGTACAGGGCCCTGTACGTGTACCGCATCAGGTACCTGAACATCTGCTTCTCCCACTTTGGCAGCCACCAATAAACACGCCGCCGCAAGCATCCGGTACCGCCAAGCATTCGTCTGCACGAACGAGAAAATCACCGGCCGTGAATTTCAATTCAGAGAACGAGAAAATCACCTGTCAAGTAAAAGTGGGAGTAATTAATCACCTCTGGCGCTGGGGTAGTGTAGGTTGACATAAACTGGTCGAAATACGCGACGGCGCGGTGAGCGGTTGCCGGACTGAAGCGGTAGTGTCCATGCCTCTGTCAGAACATTATATTCCAAATCAGGGGAAAGAAAAGATCAATATGAAGTACGAAGCCTAAACTTTTGAAGCAGAAGAAATCGACCTCAAGAATCCAGTTGATGGAGTCCTCCCGGAAAGGGGTGTGGCGATCGAGGTTTCTGGTGCTGATTATCTGTTGGCGTTCGGAGTCGAACAGATGCTTGGTGCGCTTGGCGCCTCCGGGAGCTGGTTGATCGGACATCTTGGAAGAACAGAGCGGAGATGAAACGTATATGCGGCGGATGAAAGCGTATATAACCTGGCGATGGTGGCGGTTATGCTGTGGTTCGGAAAGGGAATGGTTGTGGTGGTTCAGGGAAACGCGTTGCGGATTACGGTTTGAGAAATATATGGTATATACAAGTACATGCTGGAGGCGGGTGTATCTCACTGTGTGTGTGCGTGTTTTTAATACGTACTTTGTCTTTGGAGTTTTTAAACTGTTTGCTATCAACGATTTTTTGAAAAAAATAAATACGAAATCTTAAGATTTATTTTTGTGTCCGTATTTTAGGACTAAAGAATTTTTGATAGTCCAAGCAAATGTCAAATGTTTAATTTTTGGTCCCAATAAATAAAGTGCACAATTAAATTTCTAGTTTTTTGTTAGGGTATTTTATTCAATCACCCAAAGAAAATGGATAATTCCTATATATAAAACGTAATTCAAGTTTATATTCTACTAAGCGAATAAAACTTTCAAACTTCCTAGTGTCTACCAATTAATTTAGAATACAAAATTTATTGATATTAAAACCCTAAAGTATAAAATATACATATTTTATATCCAATTCCACTCAAGTGTCAGTAAAATTTAACAAAATAAATGTACACATTAACACAAATGACTTTTGTGTTAAATATTTGCAAACTAATTGATATGAAGAGAGGAAAATAATTAAAAGCAATCTAATTTGTTAATCAGGGTATTAATCGCTTGACATGGATCTCTCCACCTTAAGTACAATCTACCTTGTTAATCAAAGTTCACAACATCTGTAATACCATGAACAAGATTATTAATGTTTTCAAAATTATAAAGATTTTGTATCAAACTCTAAACACATTGGAAACACAAAATCAAACATTTAAATAACAAAAACTAGTAACAAAATCATGACCTATTATAGATCGAAAACAAAAGTATTAGATGAATCAAACAAAAACTAGTAACTATATTGATTTACAAAGGGGGTTGCTTCATGCATGTACGTTTTTCTTATGCAGGTCAAAATTTTTACAAGAAAGCCTTAATATTACTAAGGAAAAAATGTTAGCCAAAATGCAAGGGGGATTTTGAGGGTATTTTTGGTTAAAATGCGGATCTGTCATATGATTCATTTAAATCGATATCTTTTCTCGATCTTCATAGCAGATTGAGTACTTTTGAAGGTAATTTCTCCATGCAGATACGCATTTTTACCAAAAATACCCTCAAAAGCCCCCTTTCAAACTCGATCGACAAGAACCAAAAAATAAAATGAACCGTATCAAACCAAACCTATTTTGACCCAAAATCGTTTCAACCCGACAGAATGACCCAAATTGACATCACTTTTGAACCTATTCGACCCGATTAATATTTATTTGAACCCGGTATGAACCAAAAAAGAAAAATAATCGAATAAACCGACCCGACGGTAACCCGACCTGACCGATATTGACCGACTAAGGAAAAATGACCGACTCAAACCGAACCCGTTTTAGTAAGATCGAAATTGACCTATTTACCCAAATGGACACTGCTAGTTTCAATAGACAATCACAAAAACGGAATAACAAATCTACAAGATGAAAGAGTATACAAACACACATAATTTCTTAGGACAAAAGCCCAACGGAACTGTACACTTGTCATTTCCACATATATATTTCCCTGCAAAACCTTTGACTGCCTATTTTACAAGTATACTTGGTCTTTCATATTTTGAAAGAAACAACCCTCAACTTATATATGAATTAACCTCAAACCATGACTATATTTTTTGCAGAAATAGACCTCAACAACTTGAATGAACATCAAAACATGACAATAACAAGCCATAAACATGCAAAAACAAACAGCATAAACCAAGGTAAAGCCAGCCACATAAAAGAGATACCTTTTGCTTCTATATAAAAACTAATTACCTCAATGGAATGGTGCATTTGTGGTCTTTTTTAAAATGATCCGTATCGAGATCATTCCCACATTTTCCACAGACATACTTCCCTGCCAAACCCTTGTGATTTCGTAATTGATGTTTCACGAGCAACCAGAATTTGTGAAATTTACTCTGTTCCCCATTTTCCCATCACTTCTAGCACAACACGTACCCTAGTGCTTTAAAATCTGTAATTTTTAAAAATATTCCAAACACTGATTTTCTACCATAATTGAAACAAAAACAAAATTAAATTGAGACAAAAAACAAAAACACATACTGTTTGTCTGGACTGGATCGGCGGAGTTCCTCAAATTATCTATGTTTTTTTCCGATCCTTCCGGCATATCATCCTCCCTGACTTCGGAGCTCTCTTCGGCGGTGGTGGAAGCAGTCAGCGCCTGAAGTGGTATGATGTATCGGTCCATATAGTTTATGTTAATTCTAAAATCAACCCACGAACTTTATATCTTCCAGTTTTAAACCAAGAGAGACTCTTAATTAAAGTTAATAAGGGTAGATCTGACCCTAAAGTAAACTTATAAGAGTTAAATTTGACCTCAAGAGGTCCTATTAGGATAAACAATTAAAATAGAAGAAAAAGGGAAATAGGTTGTATTTTAAAATTGAATAAAACAAATTTTTACTACTGTAATAAAACACACATAACAAATAATGAAAAACCATCATGATCTATTAACTTCTTAATAGATTGCACCTATGATTTAACAAATTTATGTGTAGATATAAAAAACAATCTTGAAAACCCAAGATATACTTAGTGAAGACACAAAAAAGGTGTTTGTTAAAAATTATTGTGCAAAGTGTGCAAAAAATTAGTGATGAGATTTCCAAAATAGAATCAAGAAATGAAAATTTAAACAATATAAATACTGATAATCTTCCTAAGTTATTTAGAGGACCCAAACAGGGCATGTTGAAATTTTAACCATATGTCATCATGATGATTAATGATACTAAACATGAGGATTTCCTGTGTATAAGGAGACTAGTGAGTATTGGAAAATAAGACACGGAGAGGAATTTGATAATAAAATCAAACAAAAGTATTTAAACCAAATACAATTCTTTTATGAAGAATGTGAATTTATTTCGAACTTTATGATTAATTAAAATAAATGATGAAAATTTTAATTTAGGCAAAAATCAGAATTAGAGTGTTACGCAACCACCGTGGTGAACACAAATAGCGATGATGATAATAATAATGATTTGGGTTTAAAACATATCCATGTAGGAGAAGATGATCAAGCATCAAATATTGGGGTAACAAATTCAAGTCCAAAATAAAAATTAAAAATAATCTACCTGTAAATGGGGTCTGAATATCAAGCATAAAATAATATAGTTTGAACCTAATTGTATTTTGTTGTACTACTTGATAATTTGACTAGTTTGCCTAATTAATTTTATACTTAATTATAAGACTCTTTTGTTCGTTTTCGGATATCTTGGTTGAGGTGACATGTTTGATGAACTGACACCAACATTTGATGAGATGACGTCGAGGTTTTATGAGGTGGTAGTGAGTTATGATGATGTGGTAGTAATGAAATTTTCCTTATTTGACATTGCATATGGGTGAGGGTGCTTCACAGGAGAATTACTCTTTAAAAAATTGTGTGAATTTGGAATTTGGAGTATGAAATGTTTTTCTGATCGATCTGGTTGGAAGCCATTTTACAGATGAGAAAATGACTAGTGGATATTAATTAAATTTCGTCTCTATACGAAATTTTTTTTTTTTTATTAGATTTCTCAATTTGTAAGAACAAGTCCAAGAGATACTACATTTTGTAGATTTGGAGGAAGTATGGAGATTTTACCCCATTATTGAGCTCCAAGAGATACTACATGTGCTACTACGAGATGTAGATTTGGAGTAGTAAGAGAAAGAAAATTTAGAGCATTGAAAATTTAATGCCTACACATTGATCAATGCATTCTTTCCTTTTTTCGCTCGAGATCCTCTACGCAAGAGATTCTACGCCAAAGTTACGCAAAATGACTGTTTGTCTTTCTACAGTAAATTTCAATCATTTATTAATCTGACTGAACTTCTTCAATATACACGAATGCTTTTTTTTTTTTTTGAAGAAAATCATTCAAGGTACTGGGAAACGCCCAGAAGCGATTACAATAAGTGGAATTGACATCCAATTCGACTAGTCTATTTCACGAATGCTTTTTTAAAATAGTTAGACTTGGTATTAGAATTGGAAGGATGATAAATTTTCTAAGAAACACGACAACAACAACAAAATATACATATAGAACGATAAATTCATACATTTTATACCATGGAAAAGATAAAAATTATGTATTTTATACCAAAGAAATATTTATTATTTCAAATATATAATTGTCGATTAATTTATTGTCATTGTCAATTTATTTAATAAAAATATAAATGAAGTTAATTAAATACAACTTAATTAATTTTTATTTAATATTTAATATTTATTAATTTATTAATATTGTTGTTTATTATATTCAAAATTTTAATTAAACATTAATTATAGTTTTTTTGATAAAACAAACATTAAATAATATTGTGTTAAACAAAAACATGACAAAATAGTTTAATCTAGACTCATGTAGATGTTTGTACATAAAATAATTAACTTATGAATTTACGGTAAAACATAAACAATTAAAACGAAATTATGGTTAATGTCCGCAGAAAATTTTACTTGATAATTTATTGCAAAAACACAAACAACGTCGTTTTGGCGTAATGTTTGCGTAGAATATTTGCGCAGAGGATCCGACTTGCCTTTTTTTAAACCCAAATTTCACTCTTTCTTCCCTCATCTTTAATGCAAAACATCAAAAGTCCCAAAACAATGTATTGTTTAAAACTAAAAAGGTAGAAAATATAATTAAAAATGTTGCTAATATTAATGATAATCAATGCAAGAGCTACAAAATGTAGTAACTCTTGGAGATGACCAAAAATTTCATACTATAATTTAGCATTTCATACTACATCTTGGAGATTTATATGTAGTATCTGTTGGACTTGCTCTAATAGTACAGACGGTATGAGTCTGATTAGCATATAATTTAGTTAGCCTTGTAATAGGCTAGTTGATTCCACTTGTAATCGTTACTAGGCGTTTCCGCAGTACCATGAATGATTTTTTTAAAAAAAATAAAAATTCCTCTATACGTGAACCCCATCGATTGGCGATCTTAGCGGGCGCCTGGCTTCCATGGCCTCAGTTTGACTTTTCGATAAGATCCCTAAACATTTAACTGAACTTATAACTCATTCAACCTAAACAGTTTTTATTATATCACAATTGTTAACATAAGTAACTCGTGAGGAAATGAATGAATGAATCAATGATAATTTGATTGTCCAGGAAAGAATGTTACTAATTAAACTAAAGCATGCTGAACTTCGTGACGCCGTCCAATTAATACGGTACAGTAACTATACACGTCCAGTAGTATCACAGTTAACGGAATCCAAGCAGAACGTACAAAAAGCCAACCGCCGGGAATATTACAGCGCTGGTCAGGCGTCGGGGTTCCTCCAGAGCTCGTCGCCGGTAATGGGATTCGTTGCATCGAGGAGGCGCCTCATCCGGCCGGCGCAGTCAGAACAAGGACAAAAAACCGTTACGTACCCTTGCATTTGTTCGCGACAGATTGTCACCGTAACCTGTCCAGGAGAAACACACGGCCGGAATTTAAACGGAATTGCAGCAGATTTCTTAAACGGAATTTAAACGGAATTGCGGAAGCAACTTCTGACGGATAAAATCTCCGAAAATCCCCAGCTACACACACAAACACACCTTAAAGAAAGTAAGAATTTATTTCAAAATTAGCAGAGTTCATTGAAACATGCGAAGATGAATCAGTACCACGGATTGTGCACATAACGAGATAGTTGAAGGTAACGGAAATGTGAACGGTCCGGCGGGGAACCGGAGAAGGAGGTAACAGCTCCGTGAAATAATCCTGGAAATCGACCGGCGTAACAAAGTCACGATTCATCACTAACCGCTCCATTACTACGCGCTCCGTGTCCATAACCAGTTCGGCTGGAAACGATCGCGGTGTCCGTATTCCCTGTAGGTCCACCGCTGAAGGTATTCTTGCCTGTGTTTCTTCCTTTTTCGCCGCCACCGATAAACAGGCCACCGCTAGCAGCCGGTACAGGTAACTCTGCTCCTGCACCTACGACGCCGATGATTAGCGTAAGAACTTATAAATTCAAAGAGCAAGAAAATCACCGGTTAAGTTAAAGTGATCACCGGAGCAGCGTAGTTCGACATATGCCAGTCGAAATACCAGAGAGCACGGTAGGCGGTTGCAGAGCTGAAGCGGAAATGCCGATGCCTCTGTTAAGAACTCAGAATATTAATCAAGATTAATATGAATGCATTGAAGGCTATATATGCTTTAATATGAATTGAAGGAAACAGACCTCAAGAATCCAGTCGATGGATTCCTGCCGGAAAGGGGAGTGGCGATCGATGTTTCTGGCGTTGAGTACCTGTTGGCGTTCAATTTCGAACAGAGCGACATTGAGCAGATCATCGACATCGAACCAGCTGTCGTCGCCGGAATATGATTGAACTTCCCCGGTGTCCTCATTGGTTGCTGAATGACGATCGGACATCTTGGAGGAACAGAGGTGGCGGTTAGTCTTGGCGGGTTTTACAACGGTAAAGGTAATGGTGATGGCGGTTTCGGGATAGATATACGGTTTGAGAAATATGTACGAGTATATGCAGAAGGTCTATCTCACTGTGTGTGCGTGTTTTAAAAAATACTGTTCCGCTGTAGCACTGGCTAACAACCATCAAAAAACAAAAATACTGTAGTATGGCTAAATTTCGTCTCTACTAACCCCTCTGATTATGGCTGACTTTCATGTCCTCAGTTTGACTTTGCAATAAGATCCCTCATTTAATTATCTCTAGTTCTTTTTGGCGCCATTTTAATTTTCCCGCCGCTTTTTGCTGAGTTTATCCTTTTATTTTTTTACTTTTTTTGTGATTTAATGTACTTATTCAAGTCACAGAAAATTATATGCACATTTACCATTTCATTACATGGTACCATTTAAAATTAGTAAATCATCCTATATTATGACAGTAAGGCCCTGTTTACTAGAGCTTATTTCTTGATGTACTGAACTGAACTGAACTGAAGTGAAAATTGATGTATTGAAAAATGGAATCAGCATGACTGAATTAACCTGAATTTCATCAAATTGCATTTTCACTGAACTGAACTGAACTGAACTGAATTGAACTGAACTGAATTGAACTGAACTGAACTGAACTGAACTGATCTACAGATAAGCTCTGGTAAACAGGGCCTAAATCATCCTAATGAGGGAGGCCTGTTTAAAATGATGGCCACATGCCACACTACATATGCTACCTGTTTGGAAGAAGGAGATATGAATACTAAATTTTTAGAAACCCTTTACTGGTTAGGAGTTAGGACTTGAAGTATATATTTAGAACCAGTCCAAATACTGTCTACAATAAATCAACCTCACTGTTGGTGGTTTTAATTTTTTTTTAAAAAAATGAGTTGGGCTCAATTTAAGTTAATTATAAACAACAATTAAATGTAAAAAAGTAAGAAATGGGAGCAGCAACGAGATCTTTCCAAAACTGGGGTTAAATTAAAAACAAATTCAATATCTAGGTTGAAAATTTTTGGATTTATTGTTTTAGGTGTTTCGCATTTGCCAAATGCGAAACAAGCATAGTTCGCATTTGGCAAATGCGAACTATCAATTTTTTTTTTTTTTTTTTTAAAAAAATTAATCCTAATGGGCAGCCACGTTGGATTATATTTCGCATTTGCCAAATGCGAAACAGGCATAGTTCGCATTTGGCAAATGCAAACTAGCCCTTTTTTTTTTTTTTTATTTAAATTTTTTGCGAACGTGGATTGTGGGAAAAAAAAAAAAAAAAAAAAGGGATAGTTCGCATTTGCCAAATGCGAACTATGCCTGTTTCGCATTTGGCAAATGCGAAATATAATCCAGATAAATTGCGGCCAACATTTCTGGTTCACACATACAGCAGATATAATTTCAAAGTTTCTCCTCATCCCCTTATCAAAAACCAGATCTACAATCCGATTTCATTTTTCGCCCAAAATCTACAATACAAAGCAAACCCCGAATCAAATAATATTGATCGGTTTAAGATTCGGTGATTATTGGGTGGATCGGTTTTGATTTTTTTGGACAATCAACGTGCAGCTTTTCAGCGGCGGATGGCAGCGGCGGCGGCGGATGGCAGCGGCGGTTTTTCAAAGGTAATTCAGTAATTTTGTTTGATGCCTAAAATAATTGTATGAATTAGTAGAATATGAGTGAAGTTTTTATAAATTTTGATTCTGATGATTATAAATTTATGTAGGTTTTGCTCCCCATTGGTTTAGTTCGTACAGTGCTATTCTGAATTTTGGAGGTCACAGACAGATTTCTTAGCAAGTTTTGAAGCTTATAAACTCAAAGGTTACTTCTTAAATTGGCAATTTACTTTTCTAATTTTTTATATACATTTGTTAAGTTAGTATCATTAATATGCTTATGAATTTATACAAATGATTAGAAAATAGTAGTAAATAAAGTTCTAAAATTTGAATAAATCTAAGTGATTATGGTTGTGAATAAAAATTTGCTTATACTGTGGTATTTGATTTTTTGAATTAGTATGAGGCCGTTGATGATCAATTTGTACTGGGGTGGTCGAATTGTTTTTTATCCTGGTCATGGTGTCTGCTATGATCCACCTACTCCAAGGAACACAATTACAATTTGTCGAAGGGTAAACTATTCCGAATTGGTTGACCTGATTTATGCTGGGACCGAACTTCGTAGGGATGCGGTCAAGCTCACGGTGTTTTACCGGTACCCTGAAATTGTTGGGTCGAGTAAAATGTATTCTCCACTGAAGCTGCAAGATGATACTGGCGTGGAGAGATTTTTTGAGGTTGTCCTCCAATTATCATCAATTTTTGCTGATATTTTCATAGAGACCGAGGCAGTATCTAGACATGAAACCCAATACTCCTTTACTTCATTGTTAAATGCCTTTCATCCTCCTAATCGCCCTAGTTCATCGAACTATCCACTTCATCCTCCCAATCGCCCTAGTTCATCGAACTATCCACTTCATCCATACCCTCAGCATCATACCCCTTCTACCCCTTCTATGATAACTGGCCAGTTTAGTCAATCCACCAGAATTGAAGAAGAGTTGTACGCCTCCCAATTTTCAAATGCATATGATGATTTTGGGGGTGATGAATTTGATGTGAGGGTCACTGGTGGCGGTGGCGGTAATGGTGGTAATGAAGATGGAGGTAATGGTGGTAATGAAGATGGAGGTAATGGTGGTGATGAAGATGGAGGTAATGGTGGTGATGATGATGAAGATGATGACGACGACTACCATTGGGAAGAGCATGAAGAAACTTCTGCTCCACCATCTTCCGATGAAGAGAGTGAGGAGGTTGAACCCGATTCATCTGATTCAGATTGTAATTCTGTATATTCAGATGAAGATGCAGAACATGATACTGATCTTGGCAATACGAACTTTGGAGGTATGAGATTCGGGACATCTAGTAGTAACTCTAGGGTGTTGCATTTTTTGAGTGATATTGGAGATGACAATAATCCTGACCCAACTGATGATGGAGATATCGCAGGAGCCCCAATCTATAGTCGAGAAAATCTGTTGATTAAGTGTGGCATGCTTTTTGATAGCAAGGAAGAGTTGAAAAAGGCTGTCAGTTTTTGGGGTGAGCGCCACAATAGAGAGCATTATGTGACAGAAAGCAAGGCTAACACATGGGCTGCAAAATGCAAGTCAAAAGACAATTGTGGCTGGCATGTTCGTGCTGTTCTAAAAAGCACCCACCACATGTGGCAAATTACTAGATGGGTGAAGAAGCATACATGTGTTGGTATTAATCGATCTAGTTGTCATGCAAATTTGACATCTACAATGATTGCGGGTGAGATTCGACATCTTGTGGAAGACAATCCACTCCTAGCTGTGAAAACTATCTTGCAAGATGTAAAGGAAACCTTGGGCATGAACATTTCCTACACGAAAGCATGGTATGCGAGATTGAAAGCCATAGACATGATTTATGGTACTTGGGAGGAATCATTTGCAAAGTTGCCTACATACTTCCGTGAATTAAAACGCGCAAATCCTTCCACCGTTGTTCAGTGGAAATTTCATAGTGGTGGACAGGTAAACCAAAAAAATTTTAAATATGTATTTTGGGCATTCCATCCTGCAGTGGAGGCTTCTTACAGCTGCAGGCCTGTGATCAGTGTTGATGGAACCTTTTTAAAAGGTTCTTATAGAGGGAAGCTGCTTGTGGCTGTGTCACATGATGCAAACGGCTATATATTGCCCATTGCTTTTGCCATTGTTGATGAGGAAACAACGGCAAGTTGGACTTGGTTTATGACCCAACTTCGGTTGTTTGTCGTGACAGATCGTCAACCTGTTTGTGTGATTTCTGATAAGCACGCTGGGCTTAAAAATGCCATGACCAATTTGGCTGAGTGGCAAGAACCAGTTGGATACCATCGTCTTTGTTTGAGACATCTAAAGAGTAACTATGGTAAAAGATTTGGTTCGAACGTTCATCAGAAAAATCTAGTATGGCTTATCGGTTCTGCAAAACAACAGCGTAAGGCAAAGGTGCATTTGAAGGAACTGAAGGGACTAAACCTTGAGGGATATAAGTATTTACATAAATATCCCAAAGAAATGTGGTGTGTTTCTTATGATGATGACAATGCTAGGTGGGGTATTTTAACAACAAATATTTCTGAGAGCTACAACAATGTCTTGAGGGGAGTGAGACATTTACCAATCACGGCTTTAGTCAATGCCACTCTGTTAAGAACTGTTCATCTATTCGCAAAGAGATCAAAAGAAGCGAATAAGTGCAGGTAATTCAGTTTAATACTAGGTCAATTATTAATTCAAATTTGACGGTGATGTTGTATTGATACATGTTTATTTTTATTTGATGAAGTGAGGCGCTACCGAAGAAGGTTATGAAGACATTCAAGCGTAGCGAGAAAGCTGCAATGGGGCACCGTGTTGAGTTGTTTGATTTTACAAATTCGGTGTACAAGGTGACAACCAAGTTGAGGCCACAGTTTGGGACAGGTGGTCATACGCATACTGTGAAATACAACGAGAATTGGTGCTCATGTGGGAAATGGCAAATGTTCCGAATGCCATGTTCTCATGCATTGGCTGCTTGTAGGCACAGGCGCGACAATCCCCACGATCTTTTCAATGAAGTCTACTCCGTCCAAACTTTTAAAGCTCAATATGCACTTGGATTCTCACCTCTAAGAGATGAATGTCTTTGGAGCTCATCAAGTAGGATTATTTTGCCTAACAAAGACATGTTCAAAAGGAGAAAGCATGGTAAGCTTGGAGAGAGGAGAATACGAAATGAAATGGATCAAAGGTCACGCTCGTGCTCTATTTGTAGGGGAACTGATCATGACAAGAGAACATGTAATTTTCGTTAGAGCTGATTTTTCATTTTCCTTTGAAGCAGAACTTTATTGTACTATGATACGTAATTTTATGGTGCTTTTTTCTACTTGTGTGTTAAAATGGTTCAAAGTTGAAATCACACTAGTACGTATGAAATTGTTTCACATTAGTCTTAGTTTTTATGAATGAAAGTACTTTCATAGAATCATAGAATCATAGAATCATACAATCAAACAGGACCTATTGATGAGGTCCTCCAAGATGATGACCAGTCCCACATTGAGTCGGGCGCCTAACACGTCTAGTGCGTCTAGGTAAAACAGGACGAGAAGTATGGATAGTCATATCATGGTGACCTGCATCACCCTCATCACCCTCATCACCCTCATCGTCAAGCTCGTCAAAATCAATATGACGGCCAGCCTGATCACCCTGCCCAAACATAGGAGAAGCCGTAGTCGGTGGAATGCTAGAGGATGCAAAACTCTGGCTAACAAATGGAGTGTGGAATCCCAATGACTGCTGCTGCAAATTACTGAATGCTGCAAATCCCAATGGCTGATGTGAGGGACCTGACTGTGAAGAACCACCTTGGTTCGAAGTTGCATCACTAAATTGTGGAATAAGCTGATCTCGAGTGCGTCTGCCACCTTGGCGTCGTACTCTAACCCTGGGTTGTATGTCAACCTGAACATGGTCAACTGGTGGGGGGGCTTCAGCTTGTTGGTGTTGCTGAGGAAGACGCAACTCGATGGGATCCCGAGCATATGTGTAGAAAGGTGCGGCATATCGATCCATCTGTGCAAATGTGCCTTCATCCATAGAGCATCCAGGGTGTTGCATGGCTGACTGAGACATTTGATGCATATTTGCCACTCCTTCTTCCTAAAAAAAAGAATGTGAATAAGCTTGTAGTTGAAATAATATTAAAAATTATAATTAATATTACATGAAGATAAATGAAGTACTTACAAATAATAATACTTGAGCACCAGCAATGTCCTTTTTCTTGCACAAAGCACCATCACAAAGATTTCTATACAGTTGGGCAAGAACAGCTCCGCCCCAACTATACTGTGATATAGCAGCAAAATCAAGCAACATAGGCAGATACAACAGTGGCACCGCACTACCACTGGTATCACACAGCAACAAACCACCAAGAAGTAACATAATAAAACACCTAGCTCGTTGCTGACTTGTTACTGGTGAAGTGTCTGGAGCTGGTGTATACAGATGTGCAGCTAGGGTAGACAACAGAATTCGACCCTTTTGAATGGATTGTTCCGGCGGTGTGAACCCTAAAAAGTCATGAATCATGACTTGCCACTCCTCTAATCTATGTGTAGTGTCTGTACCTGTCACAGGAAGGCCATCTAAAGGCAAACCCCAAAGCACTCCCACATCTTGCATCGTGACAGTAGTCTCGCCAATAGGAAAGTGAAATGTATGTGTCTCTGGACGCCAACGCTCCACAAGGGCTGTGATAAGGGAGTGATCAACTTTAATATGACCAGACCCTAACACACCATAAAAACCAGCCATCCTAATGTAATGTAACACCTCAGGTGACAAGCGATGAACTATTCTCCACAACTCTCCGTCACACCTCCTAACTGTGAGGGTTTCATCAAGAACGCCATCATATACCTTCCTAGCACGATGCTCGGTATGCATGAACAACACTTCCGTGGATAGTGGTCCAGGATTAACCATGGTAATATAGGCACTCAGACACCTATTTAAAAATATTTGTAATATCTCAATAAATGTTTCATTTTAAAAACAAACAATCATTAACACATTTAAGTAAATGAAATAAATGTACACATACTAAAGTGCTCAACTTTGCACCATTTTAACACACAACTAAGCAGCATAATTTGCATTGTGTACTATGATAATTTGCATTCAATTAACCTGATAATTTGCATTGTGTACTATGTACAAAGGGACAAATCAAAACTACCTGGAAATCGCCGCCGATGAAAAACCCCGCCGTAAACTGGAACGCCGCCGTCCGCCGCCGTCCGCCGCCGTCCGCCGCCTTCCACCGCTGAAATGCCGCCGCCGCCGCCGCTGAAACAGCCGCTGAAAACGCCGCTGAAACCGCCGCACGCAGCCCGCACGCCGCACGCACACCGCACGCACACCGCCGCCGCTCAAACGCCGCTCGCCGCACGCCCCCGCCCCACGCCTCCGCCGCTCGCACGCCCCTCGCTCGCACGCCTCCGCCGCCCCTCCGCTCGCACGCCCCTCGCTCGCACGCCCCTCGCTCGCACGGCCCGCCGCTCGCTCGCACGCCTCCGCCTCTCCGCTCGCCGGCCGTTTTGCTTTTCGCCAGATCTCCAAATGCGAAACAAGATCTGATTTTGCCTATTTTTTTTTTTTCGAATTTTTTTTTTAAATATTAAGGGTAATTCGCATTTGGCAAATGCGAATTACATGTACACGTGGCTTTATACACGTGTAATTTTGGTTTTAAAAAAAAAAAAAAAAATGGTAGTTCGCATTTGGCAAATGCGAACTATCAACTATTTCGCATTTGCCAAATGCGAAACCCCTACAAATAGAAACCAAAAAAAAAATCACCCCAAAATCTTCCAATTTTTTTTTTCCATCACAAAACAGTAATTTTTTCTCGAGCAGCAACCACATTACAAGTTTCAATAAATAATCGCAATTGTTATATTGCATAACCATTTTTCTCATGCAGAACCAAAAAATACCATAATACCATCAATTGTACCTTTACATTTTGAGTTGATTTTTTGCATTAAAAATAAAAGGGGTATTTTGGTAAAAAATCGGCACTGCATGAGAAAAATGGTCCTGCATATAGCAAACCCCATAAATAATAGTACTAAGTCTCTGTTTGATAGAGTTTATTTCTTGTTGAACTGGACTGAATTGAACTAAACTGAAATGGTTTTAAATATATTTAACTGAACTTAAATAATTTAAATATTTAATCATATATCATTGTAATCTATAGTAAAAATTTATAAAACTGAACAGAACTGAATTGAAATAAATTGAAATATATTTATCTGAAGTGAAAATAATATAAATATATTTATCTGGACTGAAAAAAATTTAAATATAGTTAACTGAGCTTTAGAACTGATCTGATATATAGAAAAGGTCTAGTAACATGGTCTAAACATAGCTGAAAACAAAATGTTACAAGTTTAATGTACAAGTGTTAAAATGAAGGAAATATCCACATCGGTGGACTTATAGGGCTAAAGGATTTTATGCCCAACCTTTCAATTCTCCCGTCTTCAACACTATAAATTCCCATGTCCTTGCCGCCTCCTTTTGGGCAAGCCGGCGTGTAAAAGTAACCATCAATGCAGTCGTCAGTGAAATAGATGCAATTAGATTGGAGTACACCTGGATAATCATCTGCTGCAACAGCTACGGTGGTGTTATTGCCTACAAATATTGCATCCTTTCCAATGCTTTTTATTTCTTCAAATTTACGCGCTTCGAGGTCCACTCTCATCACTCTAAAATAGTTAGCCCCCGCTTCCATATATTTGTCACTGTCCTTGGTATTATTGCGCATAATTACTAGTAACTCACCTTCTGTTGATTCCACCAAGTACATCATAATACCGATGTCTGATTCATGATTATCCAGTTGCATCATGACCTGAGCTTTGGTGAGATCCTTTCCCTTGGGATCCCAAATCCAGATTCTGCCTCTGCCATCCATTGCATATATATATCCTTTATAATAAACCATATCGCAGTATTGAAAAACAAATATATCCAGATTTATCACTGTCCAATTCGCATCTCCATTCCTCCAAAACACTATGAAATTATCTGTAAGCAGCACCAGCATGAAATCTGAAACCTTAGATGGATTAGCTAAGAGCATCGCTCGTAGAAAAATGTTAAAGTCCGGCCACCTTCCGGATTCCTCATACTTGGGTAGTTTTGTCAGGTTAGGAAGTTTGATTTTCGGAGATGAGTAAAAAGGTTTCACCAAACTAACCTTGCCATCTGAAATGTCACCCAAACCAAACTTGCCATATGCATTGTCATTTCCAACGAACTCACGCCTACCATATTTAGCAAGCTTACTACATTTAGAAGCTGAGACGGCAAGAATCCATCCATATCCAGCATATATGCACTTCTTATTCTTGGCATCTGGGAAAGGTAATCTAGCACAAATCTTTCTCTTAGACAAGCTATAGAATTCACGCTCATGGACGCTGTGGTGTTTCTTCTTTCTCTTACACAATCTATCGATTTTGCACTTCTTCTTCCTATCAATTTTGCACTTGAGCCCTTTGCCTTCCATCTGTATCCTATACTTCCTATCCAAATTGCGCACATAGTTTTTGTACGCGTGGCTTCGGTGCTTCTCTGCAAGCATGAGAAGAGGAACCTTAAACTGGTAATTATTCTTCCTAAGGATGGAAGCTCGCCAGGTGGTACAAACCCCTCTGAACGCTGTGAAATCCTCCACTACCGGCAAACATTTTGCAATCTTTTCCAGCAGCTCGGAAGGAAGACCAGACCAATCAGGCACATATTCCATGTCCCACTACTAGAATTTTATTCACAAATTGAACCAACAACTAGATGATGAACCAGATAAGTATCCCAAGAACATGAGAAAGGTGAAGTATATATAGAGAAATCATCAGGAAAAAATCCTTTGACCACCAGGATTCATATTCGGATTCAGATTCAGTGCCTACCACCTCAAATGGATTCCAACCGCGAACTAGGGTTTCTTATTCTTCCTAATACTACTTAAAGGGGTTATCTGTTTAATGACATTTTTACCCTGTATTATCATATGCCCGAGGGGTTAGAATTGGAAACTATAATTAGGCAAAGTCCTGTTCAGAATTGGAGTGACATTTGAAAAGGTCAATGGGATTATCTTTAGTTAATTCATACTCCTCGATATGTTTATTTCCATAGTTTCATGTGTATTATTAATTTTTTACATAAATAAAAAAAGTTGAGATTAACAAATCTTTATGGAAATGTACATTCCATCATTTCACTATAAATTTATGATGAGACAGACTCACTTATATTTTTGTATAAAATGGAGTGTTTATCATCCATTTATCATATCATGTACTACCCTCATCGAGGTTTGCACCAATTATATTGATGAACAACTATATTTTATCCAACAACCCGAATCTGATTCCTCCACTTAAATTCACCAAAACGACGATCAATGGGGAGGTTCTAATTGGGATTTTAGCGATGTTTACACATTGCTCCGTCGTGCTGAAATTACGTTAATTGGAAATGTTTGCGATGTTTAAACATTTCCAATTAGGCAAAGAAGTTACGTCGTGCTGAAATTTGTTAATTTTTCTTTAGGCAAAGAGGTTTCTATCTATCAATGAAGGCGGGTTTAATTTGAGTGGTGGAAAGTGTATCTGTGGTATATCGATCCATTTTCCAATATATTAATTTTCACTTCAGTTCAGTTCAATTCAGTTCAATTCAATTCAGTTCAGTTCAGTGCAGTAAGAAATAAGCTCAAGCAAGCGTTTGTGGTGAAAATATAAAATCCTCCTTTAATAACCATTTTAATTGGAGAAATGGTGCCCACACTTTTTATGAAACAATAGGTTTCGTACTCAATTTTATGAAATGTTCCTAAATATTTCTAACTTTTGACGACATGTTCCAATTTAGTTCTTTTATCTGTTTGTTGACCAATTAGTGTTATTCAATGGTCCAGTCAAAAGTCATTGTGATAAATAATTATAAATCACTTTTCAGAAAAATTATAAGTACTTTTTAGAAATATATATAAATTTACAAAATAAAAATATATCATTTTAAATTTAATGACTCGATATAACTATTTTTTGTCAAATTCATTGAGAGTATCGACATGATATAATTAAACTCTTCATTTTTTGGGCCAGAAAACTACATTTTAGAATTTGTAAGGACCATAAAAAAACTTTTTAGGGTATAAATAATAAGATCCTGTTCTCTAGAGCTTATTTAATATATTTTTTTTAGTTCAGATGAGTTTAGATTAAAAAAATTAGTTCAGATAAACTTTTTTTAGTTCAAATGAGTTCAAATACCGTGAGAAGAACATGACTTAAGTTAAAGCTGTTGTACCAATGTCGGGTAATTTCTTCTCTCCAATTCTTCTCATGTCCTACTTTTTTAAATTTCTCCACAAAAACCTTTCCAACTATTTCACTAACTCTAAGTCCCTCATTTTGACCAATTTAATTTATGTATCTCTTATGTCGCTGAGCTCAAATTTTGGACTATAACCTTGAGTCTTAGCAAATTCATAACATTTTACATGAAAATGATGGTTTACAATCAGGAGCTACATATATAAATTTCGCTCTGTTGCCTCGGGCTGAAGCATATGGTGTGGGGTTAATGTCGTCTATGCACGTGGCCCCCTCTAATTGGCTGAATTATGGCTGACTCCCATACCTCTGTTTGACTTTTCAATAAAATCCCTTCCTTTTTGCGCCATTTTCATTTTTCCCGCTAATCCCTAACCGGTTTTGATTTTTGCTAAGTTCCTCCTTTTTGTCCTCTTTTTGTGTATTTATGCACGCGTTCGAGTCTATGCTATTTAATTACATGGTACCATTTTAAAATTACTATATCATCATATATATTTATACATATATATTGATACATCATACATCCTTAAAAATAATTTACTACTAAACTTGATATGATAAGAAATGTTTAGATTGAATGAGTTATTTGAAAACGAATCGATTTAAGTATCCAATTATTCAATTCAGCTATGCTAGCTTGTAGAATGATATGTCCCTCAACTTAATCATCTAAACCATATAAGAATTTTTTTATAAAAAAACCATATAAGAAAATAGAGTTTAGAATTTTTCTAGAGGTACAGTGAAACATCCAAATTTTAACGAGGAGAATCAATACAATTATTAATGTGAATGAATCATTATTGCTCATCGATTCCAGAGCAGCTCTCCTCGCCGGTGGTGGAAACCGTGGGATCCTAAAGTTGTCTCTGCTTCTTATCGGGCCTCCCGGCGTATCATCTTCCCCGGCTCCGGAGCGCTCGTCGCCGGAGGTGGAAACTGTGGAATCGAGAACAGCAGCTGGACCGGCAGGCATCGCAAAATTGGCGGGGGCGCGCAGTCAGAACAAGGACAAGGATTCAGCAAGAACCCTTCCATTTCTTGGCGACAGATTGCCACCCTAACCTGTCCCGGAGAAATACACGGCCGGAATTAAGACAGAATTGCAACAGAATTCTCGACAACAAATAAAAACCAAAAAGAAAACAGAAAGAAAGGGACGTCTACTTACTCTTTTGACCCTCTCGTAAAACGCGTCCGGTAACTCCACATCACGCTGCCGGGCGGCCAGTATAACGGCAGCGGCAGCAAGTTCCGACGGCCGAAATCTCAGATAAGTCCCAGCTAAACACACACACGCACACTTCAGAGTCAAGAAGAATCAGCAGAAGCAGAGCTAATTTAAATGTGCGAAAAGGGATCGGTACCGTAGATTGACTTCAAAACTAGAAATTTGAAGGTTTGACCAGTGTGAACGGCCGGACGGGGAACCGGAGAAGGAGGTAACACACTCACCGGAGACAGAGGTAACCGGGAGAGAAAATAATAGCGGAAATCGACCGGTGTAACGCACTCACCGTACATCGGTAACCGCTCCACTACAACGCGCTCCGCGTTCGTAATCGTTCTGTCTGGATACGATCGCCCAGGACGGCCCTGTAGGTCTTCCAATGAAGGAATCCTTGCCTGTGTTTCTAACTTTTTCGCCGCCACCGATAAACACGCCACCGCTAGCACATGGTACCACTCATCTCGATCCTGCACCGCCGCCGATGATTAGTAAAAATTCCAATTCAAAGAACAAGAAAATCACCGGTTAAGTAAAAGTGATCACCGAAGCTGGGTCGCGCGTCATAAACCAATCGAAATACCAGAGGGCACGGTAAGCAGTTCCAGGGCTGAAGCGGAAATGCGAATGCCTCTGTCAGAAAGATATTCCAGATTAGTGAAAGATTGATACGAATGAATTGAAGGCTATGCTTTTGACGAAGGGGAAACAGACCTCAAGAATATATCTGATGGCTTTCGGACGCAAACGGTGGCTGTAGATGTTTCTGGCGTTGAGTATCTGTCGGCGTTCAGTGTTGAACAGATGATTGACATTGAGCAAGTCGTTGCCGGAATGTGATTGGACTTTCCCGGCGTCCTCACTGCGGGTGGGAGGCTCATTGGTAGCTGAATGACGATCGGCCATCTTGGAGGAACAGAGCAGAGATCAGAAGAGGCGTATAAACGGCGGTTATTTCTGAAAGGGAATGATGAAATCAGTCAGATATGGCGGTTTCGGTACAGATTTACGGTTTGAAATATATATACGAGTACGCGCTGGAGGCCGTATCTCTCACTGTGTGTGTGCGTGTTTTTTATTTCTCTCTAATCTTTTTAATAAGCGCGTGTTCTTCGGCTGTGGCAGAGAGGAGTTTTGCCCAGAGAAATGGAGGAAGGAAAAGTAAAAAAGCTAATTAGTGTGGTAAATTTTGTTGTTACTCGCTGGCTTTTGCTTTTAAGTGGTGGAGATATAATTTCCGTATCTCTATTCTCTATGACTCTATCTCACTACCCTCAAATTTTGGATTCATGGATATCTATTTAGGTCATGTTCTCTAGAGATTATTTGAATATTTTTTAGTTCAAATAAACTTTTTTTAGTTCAGATAAATGTTTTCTAGTTCAGATGAGTTCAGATAATATTTTTTCAGTTCAGATGAGTTCAGATAATCTTTTTTCAGTTCAGATGAGTTCAGTTCAGTAAAACTTTTTAATTTTTAGATAAGTTAAGTTCAGTAAACTTATTTGTAATTTAGTTCAGTTCAGTTTAAATTAGTTCAATCTTTTGAGCTTAATTGTTCATATCAGTTCAGTTCAATTCCATTCAGTTTAGTTCAGTTTCAATATGATTTGATGAAATTTAAATTAATTTAGTCATACCGATTCTTTTTTTTCAATGCATTAATTTCACTTCAGTTCAGTTCAGTTTAGCTCAACAACAATATAATTTGATGCAATTAATTAAGGTTAATATATTCATACCGTTTATTTTCATCACACTTATTAATTTTCAATTCAGTTATCTATATGCTTCAGCTCAACTCAAATCAATATGTTTAACTAGCAAACATGATCATATTTTTAACATTAAGGCCCTCTGTGCCAGAACTTTTATATATCAGTTCAATTCAATTCAGTTCAGTTCAGTAAATTGATGTGAAATGTAATTTGATGAAATTCAGGTTAATTCAGTCATGTTGATTCTTTTTTTCGGTACATTAATTTTCACTTCAGTTCAATTCAATCCAGTTCAGTTCAGTTGAACAAGAAATAAACTCTATCAAGCTCTAAGTTATACTCAAATTATTAAATTTCAAATGTTATGAAAATGTCATATTTATTTCATTTCAGTTCAGTTGATCTATATATTCCAGTTCAACTTTGTTCTACATATTTTCATATTAAGATTAATAAATTTCAAATATATTGAAATTGATCATATTTGTTAATTCAATTCAGTTCAGTTTATCTTCATCAGTACAGCTCAGTTCAGTATATTTTAATATTAAATGTACTATGTTATATTTAGATTAATGAATTTCAAATATATTGGAAATGATCATATATTTTTTTAGTTAGTTTCAATTTAGTTCAATTCAATTTATCTATATATTTCAATTCAGCTCAGTTTTTAAGTTCAAATAAGTTCAGCTAGAATTTTTAAGTACAAATGAGTTTCAGTTCAGATGAGTTCAGATAAAGTTTTTTAAGTTCAGATTAGTTCAGATAAAGTTTTTTAAGTTCAGATAAACTTTTTTTAGTTCAGATAAACTTTTTTAAGTTCAGATGAATTCAGATAAAGTTTTTTAAGTTCATATAAACTTTTTTTTAGTTCAGATAAACTTTTTTAATTTCATATGAGTTCAGATAAGTTCAAATACCATGAAAAGAACAGGACCTTAGTGGTGAAAATATAAAATTCTCCTTTAATAACCATTTTAATTGGAGAGATGATGCCCACACTTTTTATGAAATAACAGGTTTCATACTCAATTTTATGAAATATTCTCTCTAAATATTTCTAACTTTTGACGACATGTTCCAATTTAGTTTCTTTTTCTGTTTGATGACCAGTTAGTGCTATTCAATGGTCCAGTTAAAAGTCATTGTGATAAAAAAAAGTTATAAATCACTTTTCAGAAAAATTATAAGTACTTTTTAGAAAAAAATATAAATTTACAAAATAAAAATATATCATTTTAAAATTGATGACTAGATAAAATTATTTTTCGTTAAATTCATTGAGAGTATCGACATGATATAATTTATTAAATATAATATACTGACATTATAAATTTTATATTATGAGATATTTCAATGTTGTTTAAAGTTTATCCCAAACTCCAATTTGAACTCATTATTTTCAATCAAATTATAGATCGAACCAATATTGCATTAACTCATTCAAATTTGACCAAGTCAAACTCGAGAAATACCCCCAAAGTCAAACTCAAATTTGACCCAAAGTTTTTAACCTCCAGATTTAATGCATTATTTGGCACGACTGGTAAAGACAATAACTGAATTCAATTTAATAATCAACCATCTAACTTTAGTTTAGTTGACATTCAATAAACACTAATGATTAAAATGTACTTAAATGTACTTAAAGAATTAAATATCAAATTTGAACTTGAATTTCTATAGAAATAACTAAATTAAATTTAACTAATCTAAATTTAAACCTTACATGACTTACACTAATAAATTGAGGGTTAATTTATGAAAGATAAAATCTTATTTGAGTTTGCATGATACCACTTGTTTTCTATTTTCCCGCTTAAACCTTCCCAATAATTTTTTATTTTCCCGCAATTTCTTGTTCTTTTCATTGTTTTCTAAATTTCTCCTTTTGTGTTTTTTTGACTTCAAGTCTTAGAAAATCATGTTTTCTTGCCACTTAATTACATGGTGTACTATTATAAAATTACTATATCAACAGATCATGAGATTTGAACGTATATATTTAGTACATATCCCCAAAAGTCATTTACTAAACTGAATAAAAAATGTTTAAGTTGAATTAATGAGTTATTTGAAAAACAAGTCTATTTAAATTCCCAAAGTAGTTTTTAGAATTATATATGTCCCCTAATTGCTTAATCATCTTAGCCATGCCATAACTGATTATATTGCCATTTGCCAACTGGAGTATTATTCAGTCAGTAAACAAAATAGAGTTAACAGTGAAACATCCAAATTTTAACGAGGAGAATGAATCAATACAATTATTAATGCCGTAAGGAAATGAATGAATGAATCAATCAAAATGATAATACGATTGTGGCTAAAGTAAAGCATATGACCATGAATCCTACAAAACAGCCCGACGGAGGAAATCCACATTTTCCTTTTCACCGACGGTACAGAAACCATACAATTCCAGTAGTATTACAGCTTACATGAGAATCAAACATAACCAAAAAAAAACCAGCCGCCAGAAATGATTGAATCAATCAATGCTAATATGAACATCTTCCCCGGAGTTGGAGCTCTCGTCGCCGGTACTGGTGGAAACCGTGGGATTGACGACTGGACTGGCGTCGGGGCTCCTCAAATTGTCTTCACTTCTTACCGGACCTTCTGGTGGATCCTCCTTACCGGCTCCGGAGCTCTCGTCGCCGGAGGTAGAAACCGAGGAATCTAGAGCAGCAACGGGACAGGCCGTCTGCGCGCAGTCAGTGCAAGTACAAGGGTCCTCCAAGAATCGTTTAATTCCTTGACGACAGGTTGCCACCCTAACCTGTCCCGGAGAAACACACGGCCGGAATTAAAAACGGAATTGCAGCAGTTACCGGACAATAAATAAAGAACCAAAAAGAAAACAGTAAGAAAGGGACGTCTACTTACTCTATTGACCCTATCGTAAAACGCGTCCGGTAACACTTCGCTCTGCCGGGCTGCCAGTATCACGGCAGCGGCAGCAAGTTCCGACATCCAAAATTTCTGATGCATCCCAGCTAAACAGACACACACTTTAGAATCAAGAAAGTAAGAATTTTTTGAGAATCAGAGCGAAGAGGGATCAATACCGTCGATTGACTTCAAAACGAGTAATTTGAAGGTGTGGACAGTGTGAACGGCCGGCTGGACAGTGTGAACCGGAGAAGGAGGTAACGTTAACCGGGAGAGAAAATAATTGCGGAAATCGACCGGTGTAATAATGCAATCTCGATCCATCAGTAACTGCTGTACTACTATGCGCTCCGCGTCTGTAATCGTTCCGTTTGGAATTATCGATCGCGCTCTAGGGCGGCCTTCTAGCTGTAGGTCTTCCAACGAAGGTATCATTTCCTGTGTTTCTTCCTCTTTCGCCGCCACCGATAAACACGCCACCGCTATCAGCACGTACCACCCAGATTTATCCTGCACGTACGACGATGCCTATGATTAGCGTGAAATTATAATTCAAAGAGCAATAAAAACGCCGGTTAGGGGAAAATGATCACCACAACTCTGCGTCTCGACAAAAACCAGTCGAAATAATAGAGGGCACGGTAAGCGGTTGCAGGACCGAAGCTGAAATGGCTAATCCTCTGTCAGAATATTAAGTCCAAATTAGGGAAAGATCAATATGAATGAATTGAAGGCTAAGCTTTGAGGTAGGGGAAACATACCTGAAGAATAAATCTGATGGCGACCCGCCGGAAAGGGTGGATGCCAATGTTAGTGGTGAGGAGTGCATTCTGCCGGTGTTCATTGTCGAACAGATTATTGACATTGAGCAAGGCGTCCTCAGTGTGGGTGATCGGAGCGCTCGTCCCGGCTCCGGAGTGCTCGTCGCCAGTGGTCGGAACCGTGGAAGCGAGATGTGCCGGCGGTGCGGGCACGCAGTCAGAACAAGTACAAGGAGCAGTAAAGAAACTTTCCCATTGTTGGCTTAAGATTGCCACCGTATACTGTCCCCGACAAACACACCGGAATTAAAACGGAATTGCTACAACAAATAAAGAATCAAAAAGAAAACACAAAGAAAGGAAAGTCTAATTACTCTATTAACCCTCTCGTAAAACGCGGGTAATTCCACATCGCGCTGCCGGGCGGCCAGTATCACGGCAGCGGCAGCAAGTTCCGACGGCCGAAATCTCATGAAAAATCGAGCTATGTACACACACACACGAACACACTTAAGAAAGTAAGAACTTCTTGAGAATCGGCAGAAACAGATCCAGTTGAAATTCGCGAAGAGGGATCAATACCTCGGTTTGCTTTCAAAAGGATAAAGTTAAAGTTAACGTCAATGTGAACGCGACGGAGAGCCAGAGAAGGAGGTAGCCGGGAGATGAAATAATCGTGGAAATCGAACGGTGTAACACAGCCGAGATTCTGTTGTAACCGCCATGTCACCTCCCTCCCCATTTCCTGGACCTCCGTGTTTGAAAACCGCGCAGGGTCGCCCTGCAGGTCTTCCAATGAAGGCATCCTTGAAGCCGGTAGTTCTTCTTCCACCGCAACGAATAAACACGCCGCCGCTAGCAGCAAGTACCGATCTTCAGCCCCATCAACATGCTGCACGTACGACGCCGATGATTAGCGTGAAATTCCAATTCAAAGAACAATAAAATCACCGGTTAAGTAAAAGTGATTACCGAAACTAAGTAGCGCGTCATAAACCAGTCGAAATAATAGAGGGCGCGGTAAGCGGTTGCAGGTTGGAAGCGGAAATGCCAATGCCTCTGTCAGAAACTCAGAATATTAGGGAAAGATCAATATGAATGGATTGAAGGCCAAGATTTTGATGTAGGGAAAACAGACCTCAATAATATATGAGATGCACTTCGGCCGGAAAGGGTGGTGGCTTGCGATGTCGTCTGGGTAGGTGATTATCATCTGGCGTTCACGGTCGAACGGAGACTGTGATCGGCTAATGTTGAACGGAGACTCCTCACTGCTGGAGCTGGAGTGATCGGACATCTTGGAGTTGGAGGAACAGAGCGGAGATTGGAAGAGGCGTAATGGGGGTGGCGGTTTCTGGATACGTAATAACAGAATTATGGCGTTGAAAGGAATGATATGGCGTTGCGGGTTACGGTTACAGAAGTATATATAAGCTCATGCAGGAAGTGCATCTCACTGTGTGTGTGCGTGTTTTTTTATCTCTCTCATCTTTCTAATGAGCGCGTGTACTTCGGCTGTGGCTGAGATGCAATGGCGGTTATGGAGTTTTGCGCAGAGAAATGGTAAGTTTTGGTGCTGGTTTTTGCTTTTTTAAGTTTTAAGTGGGGGATTCATAAATCTATTTAGTGGTGAATTTATTAAAATACCCATGCTAATACACATTTATAGAATAAAACTTTGTATCATTGTACAAAGGATTTTAATCTATTCAACTTCTAATTTACACAAGGCGAAACTAAGACCAATGCAAAATGCTCAATTTACAGTATTCATTTTAGCAGTTTCATGAAATATATATACAAACGTTTATTAAGGTATATATATATGTAGATTTAAACCATTTTCGTAACGGAGTGTAGTTCGGTTTGTAATTGCCTTTGAAAGATGTTTTGATGTCAAAAGTGCATGCACAATAGAATGTGGTTCATAATTATAATGACTGTTAATTATAATGTTTTATATGGCGATATGTAAGTATCAAAAGTTTTTTTTTCCCCAAAGAATGTGCATATTGTGTGCATTTCTAATGATTTGGATTTCTAATTATAATGTTTTAATTGCATAATTTTTGTATCCCTATCTGCCTGAGCTCCAATCATGGACTATAACCTTAAGTCTCAGCAAATTCAGAATATTTTACATGCAAATGATGGTATAAATTTGGAAAATTACATACACATGTATGATTATAACATTTTTGAATGATAAATAGGTACATTATAATAAATTAGATAGAAGGGAAGTATTTAGTAAGGCCAACAGGAAGAGAGTAAAACTCTTCACTTCTTGGATCCCTATCATATGTCCTGAACTTCCCCCACCAGTGCCTCCCTGCATCTCTCCTGCTGTTCTTCCTCTCCAGCGTCATGTCCAGAAACAGCGCCACGATCCCCGCCACCGTTGCGTGGGACGTGAAGATCACCATCATCAACCTGTTAAACTGCAAAAACACCCCCCCAGACAAACTATCAGGTCATGTGCATTGATACTATCAGTTTTAGAATGTGAAACACGACATCATATGATCATCGGCGCCTGATAAGAAGTACGTACCCAGAGAGCTCGGGTTTGAATGGGGCCTTGACCTGTGGTTATCACATAGCCGTTGAAGTACTGAGGAACCGAGAGCCCCATGAAGAAGGAGAGACCGAGAATGAACTTTGTTCTGAAGCTGTTCAGGTTGCAGAACTGAAGCAGCCCTAGACCACCAGTGGCTGCATTTATAAAGCCTCAAATGTGATAAACATAATGAGACAAAAAATCAGGTTGTATGGATGGATTATGGAAGGATGAGGAAGATGCATACACATGAGAGCAAACAGGACGCAGTACAGCGCACCCACTATAGGTAGCGGAATTGAAGCTAGAATTGCTCCAAACTTCCCTGTTAATGAATTTGAATAAGAGTGATGTTTCCAAAGCTAAAAACAGTATATACTTTATATAATATGTGTGATAGGTCACTTAGGTAGAACAAATGTTAGCAGTGTTACCTAGTATAGAGAAGAAAAACATGAAAAAAGTTGATATTTGGATCACTCTTCGGCTTCCAACACGAGTCAGCGCGAGTAAACCGACGTTTTCACTGCAAATGAGGCCTTTGAATTAGGAACACACAGAAAAGCAAAATGCAAACTTCAAATATAAGTACTAACACTGAAACTGTGGATCCACTTCCAGTCCCCCATAATCCATCCAGCAAGATGCCTATTCCCTGATTGTGATCAAAGAAGAATTCGTTAGTCAAATATCGCTCCACGAGCTCTTACAATGATCATAAGGGCTGGGAGAGTCATATTCACCAGCCAGCCAATGCCGCGGCTCATACAAGAAGGCGGAATATGAGTCGCACTCGCAAATCTTGCTGCTGCAATAAAAGCCCCCGTAGACTGCCACGAAAAATCAACCACAAAAATTTTTATATTAATAAAATGGTTCACCAAATCGATCATTTGGCAAAAAGAAAAAGTATGCATTTGTGATCAGAACCTCAATCATGGAAACAAAGGCAGCTGCCAACATGACAAAGGCTTCTCCAGCTTGAATGCTTGGAGGTCCCCATTGCCATGGATAAGGGAATCGAATCCTGCAAAAGACAGTATGATGTCATGTTAATCACAATATCTTTAAGACCACATAAGCTTAAGAGATGAGTAAGAACTTGCCATGAAGATCCACTAACGAGGCCTGAGCGATCAACCCGACAACTGAACTGAGTTATGGGGGATCTGTTCTTGTATGCACCAGCTACAGTCAAAAGAGCAGCATATGCCCACACTATTGCCACTGATATCAGCACTGCATAACGGCTAAACGACGGCCACTTTGTTGATTTGTACAAGTTAGGGGTATACTGCCAACAACAACAACAACAACAACAAAAATGACACTCTTAGAGCAAACTCCAGTGACTTGCACAAAAAGTTATAAAACAAACATCTATTCAATTCGGGATCGAAAAGTAGGACTTACTTGAGCTATCAGAACAAGGATGATCAATTCTGGAAGACCAATTTCAACACATTGTGCCAGCTATAAAAATGGACAAAAAATTAAGACAGAAAACAGTAAGAAAAAGCATTTCATCAGCTACTACAAATAATAACTTGTCAAGAATGGCTCTTACCAAAGGAAATCCCTGTGCATAAAGGCCTAGTCCCACCAGAGTTACCAAAGGAGCCGCGGAAAGAGGGCTGAGGAACCTGCATCCACATTGATTGAATCAGATATAAACCTTATTTTAATTTACGCAAACTCTGAAGCAAAATCTAATTGAATGAATGTGATTTAGGTACCTCACAACAATTCTCCAAATGCCCAAAAAGCCAAGCAAAATTGGAATTATGGAGGATAGCATGACAGCTCCTTGGATTCCTCTCATTGTCCTAATGAATCTCTAAGCAAAATAAAAACAATAAATTGGAAATGAGCTTCAAGTTAAGGACAATAAACAACAATCAACTAAACAAATTCGGTTCGATTTATCTCACCACACGAGGGTTGATGTATATGGTGTATCTGTTCGATAATGTAACGAAAAGAACTGGGATCAAGTACGAGAATGAACCGCGAATGACCACAGGAAGCCTGGATCCAAACCATGTCTGCAACAGAGTATTCAGTCCAGACACAAACAACATGGTTTGTATCACCTGAGCTTTCTCCACCTGGTACAGTTGCAAAGATTCAGAGCTTTGAATATATATATCAATTACTTCAATAGAAAGGAACACAAGATTATGATTTTTTTACATTTCCACCGCCCATCTGAGGAACAATTATGGTCGCTATGATCACCGTCGTCCCTAGCATCACCAAGAAATGCTGAAAACCGAGGACAATCGCTTCAGCTGCGCACACACATACACACACACACAGAAATCATTCCAAATTAGTCATAATTCTCTTGTTTGTGACCATTTCTGACACGACAATTCGAGTTGTGGTGAAAATTTTCACAATTCAGTATGCGTGACAACTTCTGACACGACAATTACAGACAGACTCAATTAGGAAAGCATAATTGAACCCCACTATTAATTCACAACTCCGATTACCAAAATCTACACATAAAAAGGTATGATCTTGATCATGCATTGATTATAAGAAAGCAGAGCAGAGAAATCAAGAAAGCTGTAATATAAATCCCAAAAAGGAAAGAAAATGAATTCTTACGCCAAGAAGGGTTGCTGTTGATGCAGAAATCGACGCCGGGAAGTTGATCCCTCACCGGATGCGGCACCAGCTCGTCCCCTTTCGACATCTTCTCCGGTTTCACTTTTTTTTTTTCACACAGTCACACAGTGAACTAGAACAATAAAACCTCGGCGAGAACAAAAAAAGAAAAAAACCAACCGACTCGGTTTGACACTTGTCAATCCAGAAGGTGCAGTAAGGTTCTTGAAATCATGCAAAAGCTTCATGTGGAATCTCTCCCATTTCAGTCACGTATCAAACGAGGACGGCTTTAAAAGGTTGCTGTAAAAGCTCGTACGTTACAACAACAGCAACAAGAATTGAAATTATAAAGCCATTTTCTAAAATGGTGTGGATTCAAAAGATGGATGATAATTTGGACAAGTTTGTTAAAGTTGGAAGCTTGGCAGCTGATGAAGTTGTGACTTTCTTACTTTTCTTTTGATTATTTTAACTGTATCATTTAAGGCATTAAATTGAATTGAACGAATTAATAATTAAAAAATAGAATCAATTGGACTAAATTAATAAAAAGTTTATTATAAAATAATTTTATCAAACGAAATTGAACTGGACTGAATTAATGTCTAAAGAATCTGACAACATATTTTGTTACTTTTTTTTTATTGGGGCTATGGCACTATTTACCAGAGCTTATCTGTAGATCAGTTCAATTCAGTTCAGTTCAGTTCAATTCAGTTCAGTTCAGTTCAATTCAGTTCAGTTCAGTTCAGTTCAGTGAAAATGCAATTTGATGAAATTCAGGTTAATTCAGTCATGCTGATTCCATTTTTCAATACATCAATTTTCACTTCAGTTCAATTCAGTTCAGTTCAGTTCAGTTCAATTCAGTTCAGTTCAGTACATCAAGAAATAAGCTCTAGTAAACAGAGCCTATGTAAATTAATTTAAATGAATTTAATTTAGTTTATTAAATAAATTTGATGAAATTCATTTATTTCAGTCTACTAATTTGTAATTCAATATATTATTTATTAATTTAGTTCGACACTATCAAATCAAAACTCCACCTAACAATGCTGCAAGTAACATATATGCTAATGTACAAACGTTATGACAACATTTTTTGCCTTTTTGGATTGCTCTTTTTTCAGAAGCTGGTGTGGTTGGTCTCTGACATTTTAACAAACTTTGAATAATGGTTACGTTTTTCACCATTTTTATTGAATTTATGGTGAACTTTTGGAAAATAATTACTAAGTTCACTAGGACACAAATGTGTGATCTCACGATTAGCTTTCAAAGTATACTTTCTGATAGCGTTGATTTGCTTTTGCTCATATAGTAGTGGTCATAATATTGATGAGTTGTTATAGTTGTTGAACCCTACAAGAACATGACGAGTTGAGTAAATGAATTTCTCACATGCAATGGAGACTAATTTAGGAAATTTTATAGGGATGTGTCGTGATTTTAAATGGTGCTGCTTGATAAGTATTTTGTTATGAGAACTTAATGTTTATTATACATCAGTACCAGTGCCGATCCTGGGGTTATGGGGGCCTGAGGCGAGAAAAACAATAAGGCTCCACATATACTATTGGCACAATAAATTAATGATATTTTTAATAAAATAAAAATTATAATAGATATTTCAGTTATTAGAGAAAAAATTTAGAATTTTTATTCTCTTTTAATATTTTATTATCATAAAAAATTTAAAAATGAGTGTTTATTTATCATTTTAGATCTTGATTTTTATTATATAACTTAAACAAACTTAAAAAAGGGCCCCAAAATTGCTAATTATATTAATTTTCTAACTAATAATAAAAGCTAATTTTAAAAAATGGGGCCCCAAATTTACCCAAAAATTTGGGGTTCAGTTGCCTCAAGTTGAGGCCGCCCCTGATCAGTACCTATGTTGAATTGGTCTTTGGTACTAGTGGATTGAATAGAGAGTATTGAACATGTTATATATCACATAATGAAAAATGTATAAATTCTTATTTCATACCAAAACTATTGCATTATAGAAATTAATTTTGGATGTTATTATATTTCACTTTATACTTTACTACAATGTTCGCTCCAAAAATATGTGTGCAATTGTGTTTTTGGCAAAATCCTTAAAAAATCTGATGCGATTCTAATGTAGATGGTATTATTGTAGGGTTTGTTGAGTATGTGAAAATGTTAATAGTTTGTAATATAATTCTTTGTCAAATTATGAATTGTGTAAATCTCTTTAGGACGAACAAAAAAATTGGATAAATCGCTTTGTTAAAAAAAATTGGGTGAATCTGTTTCAGAGAAAGTATAAACAATGTTTTTTTTTCGATCAATAAACAATGCATCTTGAAACCTCATTTTAATTAAGATTCAGAGATAGTATAAACAATGCATTTTTTTTCCGATCAACAAACAATGCATCTTGAAACCTCATTTTAATTAAGATTATGATTTGTCATGGTTGGTGAGGAGTATATAGTAGGAAGATGTTGTACCGACCGGAATTGTTCTTATACGTTACTCAGGGAAAGCCCACCCAGGCTGACTCCGGAAATTTTCAGGCCCAATTTTGACTATTACAGACTACTGATTTGCAATGGGCCTGTTTCACTATTTCAGACTACTGATTTTGCTTGCATCACAACTCCTGGTTTGGCTGGAATCTTGGAAGGGCCTTCTTTTCGTAAAATGGAAGATTTTCTCCTACGATACAAATTCTCATTTGAAACATGTCTCTACAGAGACCAACTACTATAAGAGACTGAACTTGTCGTTGGTGAGTTTCAACCCCACCGCTGCTGTTAGATTTTAGGTTGATGGTGTCTCCGAAGCTCAGCTGTTTCACATGGACCGACTCGAGACTGAACTTCGGTTACGAAATAACAACAATGTACCAAGGATTATAAATGATCAAGCGTTTTGGCTGAAAGATCAAGTAAAATAAATGAAAGATCAAATTAACTGAAAGATCAAGGTAAAAATGAATGCTCAGGTGAACTGATTGAAAGGTCAATTAAAATGACCAAAAGATCAAAATAAAATAAAATAAATGATCATTCCCCTATCCCTTGGTCTCCACAAAGACAACTTTCACCCAAGACTCTCTCATTTTACAAATGGGATAATATGTTTGATTCGATCTTATTATTAACATGTTCAATATTCGTATATTTAAATATTTTCAATCTTGATCCGAGCTCGATTATATTATGAGTTTAAAATTTTATGTTCATCATCATCGAATCATCAATTTCGAATCGATATCAATCTTATTCACCACTAAACTTATCAGATACATTTGGAAATGATGACATCAAAATTCTATTTGTAATTCATGCAAACTCGTCTTTTATACATAGAGCACCACAGTGTAGGTTTATAAGCCACCGAAACATCAACATTCATCAGTATAGACTGTATAGGAATATTCTTGTGGGAATTATTTATACCTGAACAAATACTTTAACATGGGTATGTACAAGTACAAGTACATCCAGCAAAATGGACAATGATTTGGTAGAAGAATATAAATTATTAATTTGATTCTGTTTTTGAATTAATAGTTGTTTAGAATGTAGTTATCAAGTAAACACCTGCCCGAGAGGCAAAACATGTTCTGCCTTGGACAACTTTCTTGAGCTGCTCTGCTGTCCGCATACGGCTGCAATTCTTTTGTACGTTGATGCGCTAACTCACACACACCATTTTCTAAGGCTTTATTTGAAAGTCCGTGCTTACTTGATCTATACTCTACCGTGTTCAAGTTTTAACTAAACAATCAACTAATTAAAACTGTAAGTGCGGAATAAAAGAGAACACGATATGATCACCCAGTTCAGTGCAATGCACCTACGTCTGGGGGGCCGTAGCCCGTGGTAAAACCCTTCACTAGTTGCAATAAATATGTCCGGTCTATTACAAACTAATGGCTACTCTAGCAAGCCTATCACACTACCAATTGGCTACTCTAGCTTTGATAGTTGCTTCTATGATTACCTTCTTTTCCACGAAGGTGCGGCAAGGTCTTTCCCACCCGAGCTTTAACACACGTCCCTAGTGTTTTGTTATGGTTGCAAACCGTGGACTGCGTTGCCTCCTTGCTCGAAAGATAAAAACTCTGAATTACAGAATTTTGCTATTAAAATCGCCAATTGAGCACGCAACTGATGTCCTCCTTTTATAGCACAATGCCGTGGAAAAACTTCCTTTTTCACAGCTCTTGAATCCTTCCTTCAATACACTTCTATTCCAAATCTAAATCCTTGAAGAAAAGGAATTTATGGTTGTCTCAACTTCTATTTATGGAATATTTCATTCCCTGAATATTCCCATCTTAATACAGCTGTAGAACGCGTTGTAGACATCCATTAGGACTGTAGTTTCCATAGAAAAACCGCACACAATATTTCCTTCCATCTTTCAAAAACTGCGCTGGAACCTGGAAAATATTCTATCTTTTTCTGCCAACTGAAGTCATGTTGCAACATGACATTCCACAAAGCAGCCAACAAAATCTGGACTTACAATATTAATACATATATGTAAGGATTTGTTATCAAAACATATACAAAGTCTTGGGTGAGACCGTCCTACCATAACCTTATGGTAGGATCAATGATGGTTCATGTGTTTAATAGATTTGTTCATGTGGTTCACAGTTTTGTTCATGTGTTTCACAGTTTTGTTTGTTATAAGCTGGGTTCATGTGTTTGACAGATTTGTTCTTGTGTTTCACAATTTTGTTATAATCTGTAACAATATGTAAATGAATTAACAAAGCTGTGAAACACATGAACAAATCCATTAAACACATGAACTATCATTCGTCCTACCATAAGCTTATGGTTGGACGGTCTCACCCAAGACCTTCTCAAAAACATATGTATGGATTTACCCACTAGGCTAGTTCAAGTGGCAGAGTACTTTGTTTGGACCAGGTTTCAAATCTTTAGGAGCTTGCATGAGGTGACGAGACCTGTATCAACGGTGTCAAGCGCAAGAGGTATCAACCGGTATACTTTTCACCCCACTCTAAACTTCAAACATATCTCTCTGGTTCACTGAGTCAAATCGACATTTCCTCCATTCATATGAGGCGTGCTCAATCAAGTGACGAGAGCTGCATCGAAAGGGCATCAACCGGTGTAAGTGGGATTTTCAACTCACTCTTAGCATCATGATGGAAATCTTAACCATTCGACGTATTAGATTAAGCATACGAGTGATTATGGTACATAATAAGTCAAAAATCCATGTAGTTAATTACTATGGATATAATCACATTATTTATCCTTTTATTACAATATTGTGAGACATAAGTGACATAACGTTAAACACATATCATAATTTTAATGTTACACATTTGTATAACTACAGGCTACAAGCCTAGATGGCTACAGCTACATTTCAACCGCCGCGAACTTTGTTAATCAAATAATCACTCGTCAACGGAAACAATCAAATTAAAGCATCAAACGTAAAGGTTGACAAAATATCAACCATGCATGTTTATATAATCACATTAATAAGTGTCACTAATTATTTGCTATGCTAAAATATAAATATGTATTGACTTTTTTAAAAAAATGAAAATTATGTATTCACTTACTTTTACTTTATAGATAAAATACTACATTTGGCAAAACAAAATATATACAGTGAGAATATATATATGTAACAAATTCAATAAAGTTGTACTTCAATGCCAATTCATCAGTATAATATATATAAAACTTTTACTTTAGAGAATGGGAATGACGTTTGATTGTAACTTTGTCCCATACATATACTCCATTATCCATGCCATTATGGATCCATCACAATATTTATCTTCAAAAATCAAAAGCACCAACATTCATCCAACCTTTTTGATATTGACGAGTGTTAGATTTGAAATATCTCCATTATTAATTGTAATTATAAATTTATCGTTCCTTGAAAAAGGTGATGGTCAAAGAGAGTTAATTTATTGGAGGGATATTGTATAATTGGGGTTGAAAAAAAATAGAAAAATATTAAACAATATAATCAAAAGGGCAGAAAAGGATAGAAGTTGACAAATTTCGAGTTTTATTTATAGGGGACCATAAATGTCAATACAAAACATAAAGGGAAATTCTAGAAATATTGTTAAATGTATGTTCTCAGAAATTGTTGGTGCAGTATAGCAATAGTATAAAAGTACACGCCCCTTGGCATTATTAAATAATAAATAATTTAATCTAAGAACAAGAAACATCTTTGCTGGAAATAGAAACTTTCAAATGAAAATAAATGATAAGACTGTTTCCGTCAAAATACAATCAAAAGACATTAATTGTACAGGTTTCAGATATCATAGTACGTATTCAAAGCAAAATATTAGGCACAACAAGTATTTATTTTATTTTTTGAATTAGTTTAAAAACTCGTTACTATTTTTTATTTTTATTTTTTTTGAAAAAAAAAAAACTCGTTACTATAATCCTAGTTCAAAAATGAGAAAATTTCTATTAAAGGATAAATGTAAATTATTATAAAGGGTGTAACATATTTATATTTATTGTTAAGTGCGTCATAATATATATATTCTTTACTTTATTAACAAATGTCATTTATACCCCTCTTATCCTTTTAAAAAAACTAAATTTCTAATTAATAGCCTATGTTCTCTTGAACTTATTTGTAATTAGTTCATTTCACTTAAATTTAATGTAGTTTAGTTCAATTTATTTAGTGATTTTTTTTAACTGGATAGTTAATTCCGTCGTGTTAATTCTTTTGATCAATACATTAATTTTTACTTCAACTCAGTTTTGTTTAGTTCAATTTAGTCCAGTTTAGTTCAATTCCTTTGATCTTGTTATCATTAATTTAATTAGTTAAATAAAGTTTTTTAACAAAATTAAATTTGATTAATGAGAATAAAATCGAAGGAAATGAACTAAACTGAATTGAACTAAATTAATATAAACCGGAGTGAAATTAATGCATTGAAAAAGAATCTGCATGACTGAATTCACCTAAATTTCATCAAATTAATTTTTTTACTTCACTGAATTGCACTAAATCGAACTGATTTGATCTACAGATAAACTCAAGAGAAGAAGGTATATTAATCATAAATCTGATTTTTTTTAAAGGTATAGATGACTTTTTTTAATTAAATATAGAGTAAAAATAGCATGACGCATTTAACAATATATATATACATATTTCTCCCACGGATTAAAATTTTTTCCCTTCAAAAATTCGTTACTATAATCCCATAATTCTATAATATAATGATAAAACCCAATAAGAATCAATGTAATTTGCATAAGTATATTTTTAAGAAATGCAGTTTTAATTCCGTAATTTTATGGTCACTAATATTAGACTTTCCCTCATTTATTATTCTAATTGACCACTGTCTTTTTTTTAATATTGGATAAAAAAATAGAAAAATAATAATAGTTATGTTTGTTTTTTTGAAAAAATAATAGTTATGCTTAGCTTTTAAGTTTTAAGCAATTTGCTGCCCAATTTACGCGTATTGGACGCGCAAATGACACCATCTATCTCTCACACGCTGGTCACACACTAGGCAGTTATACAGAGTATATAAATACACCATTTTACATAAATACAAATTAGTAACATTTACAGATCATATTCTATTATTATTATATTGTATTTAAATTGTACAGTAATACGAAACCCACCGCATCAAAAACACCTACCCTTTATAGGTTTTATCTCCACTCTCTCTATATATACACTCAACCCAAAAAACCTCCACATTCATCGTCCCCAATTTACACCTTGAAAAATCAACCAATTTTTCCAGACCGATAATGAGTTACTACAACCAGCAGCCTCCCGTCGGCGTTCCTCCGGCTCAAGGTACGGCTCGATTGATGGCTGATCTCCGATTTCGTGGTTTTTTTGGTTGATTTTTTGGGGATTAGGTCTGATTTGCTGTTGCATGTGCAGGTTACCCGCCGGAAGGCTATCCCAAGGACGCATACCCGCCGGCGGGGTACCCTCCTCAGGGATACCCGCAGGGCGGCGGTTATCCACCGCAGGGCTACCCTCCTCAGGGCGGCTACCCGCCTCAGTACGCTCCTCAGTACGGCGCTCCGCCGCCTCAACAGCAGCATAACAACAACGATAGCGGCGGCATCTTGGCGGGCTGGTGAGTTGTCGCGATTGCTTCATAATTAGATCTGTTATTTTGTTTGAATTTCAAATTTCGGATTCGTTGGAAATTAATTGAATTGGTTGCGATGTCAATTTTTGTTTCCGTGATTGGCCGGCGTAGATCTTGACCATCCAGAATTCCCCTTTCTGACCTGGTCTTTCCCTGGACTCGCGGGTGTTTTTGGTCATTTACAGGCTACCTTTGCTTTTTGACAGCTTTGTCAACTATGTTTGATCATGTGGAAGATTTGTAAAACTATAATTTGTGTTTTTAACTTAATGTAATCTGTTTGAATACACAATGCATAATTTCCAACAATTTTCATGATTAGAGAATTGGCACTGAAAATGGGGGTTTACCTTTATGTAATCTGTTTGAATTTACATTTCCTTAATGTAAAATAATTACAAGATTGGAGTGTGGAACATAATCATTTGATTTGGGAAAGTTGCGTGATCTGATTGAATTTGCATTTCATAGTCTTTAATGATACAAGATTAGAGAGTAGTGTGTATATGTGTGTGTAATCCACTAGAGGGATGGGACAAAAGAATGGTCACATTACACTACATTTCTTGTGCTTTTTGAGTTAATAAGGTATTATTGTGGTATGTTATATACTTCCAATTGATATCATGTTTTGAGATATGGAAGTTTGATTGAATTTTGGCTGTTTTGGTGTGCAGTTTGGCTGCTCTGTGCTGTTGTTGCATGATAGATGCTTGCTTCTGAGCGGAGATCTTGGCGTTGTGAAGGATGAAAGAAGATGAGTTTGGGAGAAGATTAGATATCTTGTAAAACCTTCATTTGGTGGTTTTCATTGATTGGACAAATGACTATTATTGATGAGATATTGATGATTGTTTATGTTAATGTTAAAGCCCCTTATCTTCTGCAATGTTGCCTTTCCATGCTTCATCGTTCAATTGCAATCTTAGTTGGATACCATGATTACGATTGTCTGCAGTGCAGGATCAAACGTGAGAATTTGGCAATGTTGTTAGGTTTAAGCTTATTGAAAACAAAAGCGTACCAAACTAATCTTCTTATTTAGGGTAATCTATGATCACATCTTGAACCATAGCTTTTGCCAAACTCCATCCAAACTTCTAAACTTGAGTCAATATCCACGTAGAATTATCTCAAAATTCAGTTCTGTTTTCACTACCAGTTACCCGGTTCCCAATGCTGATAGAACTGCAACTTTATCAGTTCCTCATGTGGACCTGATCCCCAGTTCATAGCTATGACTACTAAAGTGAAGTGAAACATGAATTCTATCAGTCTCTTGAAAAAACACTCATAGAGAATCAACAGTTTGAAGAACCACATTATTCGTCGGCTAATTGATTCTGAGTAATTCTCAATGAAATCTAATACAAACAATACAATGATAAACTTTTCTGATAACCTATATGAATCATGAGCCACAGCCCCAAAAGTGTGAATAATTGCCAAGAGAAGATCTTGGGTGAGACCGTCCTACCATAAGCTTTGTTAGGACGGTCTCACCCAAGACTTTGTAAATTGGCAAACCCAAGTCACTCATGCAAACATGCCATATGAAATTTGGAGAAGTAACGTGTGATGACAAGGTCACACAAACAAAGGCACATCAAAAACTTGCAACATGAAAAACAAGGTAGTCAATGATGCCATCCTACTATTAGTACAGAGAGCATCCCAACATAGAAGTACATATGATCAATCTTGAAACCAAAAAAAAAAAAAAAAACATTGAAAGACCTGTTTCAACACAATGTATACATAACTTACCACTAGTACAACACAATTATTTTAATGCTCTCTATCGAGTCAAGTCAAATCCAAAGTTTCAGCACAACATTTAAGCCATATATCCCAATACCATAGACCAAGATGGAATATATTTTGCCACATATATACAGCTACAAATGGATCATTCCAGAACCTATGCAAACAACAAATGAATCACTGGGAAGCTACACTCATCATTCTTGACCATGAATCCTATCGCCGTCATGAGATTCAAGTCTATCAAGCACGAATCATCTGCAACATTGGCAATGTACCAAGTTAAAAACAGTTCTGATTTTAAAAATATATAAAAATACTTATCATCATCATCTAAAGGTGAAGCTTTAGTAACAAAACAACAGAAACACTACTCACAAGATACACAAATAGCTACAGCCATTAACTAAGTGGAGCATTGGCCACATGCATCACTTGCCCAAACCAAGTTCATAAACCACATTCCAAAAGGTAAAAGTCATCCACAAAACACACCCTTCATTTACAGTTTACTAATATTTTGTGATACACGAGTCTTCAGTTCAATTTTGTTTTACAGCTTTAACAACGAAAGATAACAAACTACATTATAGAACACTGGAGCAGAGCAACGTACGAATATAAGATCATTATTAGATGACAGCTTAAGAGGCAGAATGTTGTAAAGGTCATACCATCCTTGGAGCATTTTTCCCATGAAGTGTCTTGTTTGCTGCTTCTGCAAAAGCCATAGCTGCTTCTGCCTCTGCTTCTGCTGCGTCCGCGTCTCGTGCTGCCTCTTCAGCATCTACTATGGCAGCTTCTGCTTCTGCAACTGCTTGGGCTGCTGCAGCCGCAGCTTCCTGTTGTGTCATGTTCCTTACACTAGCCAACTCCACATCAATCTCAGGTCTCATGACAGCAGCAGTGTCCTCCGGGTCAATACTTGTAGAAAATGGCATGCCTTCCGGAGGACCAGAAGACTTCCGCTTTTTGTCATATAATCCAGGAGGGGCAATTCTAAACTTCCGTTTAATCTATCATAGAATTGTCAAACCAAGAAAACAGCTTATTAGCAGAGTTTCACGGAGATCATGTAGCTAAAAGAACAGCATAGCTTATGAGTTGGAAGTACTGAAAGGTAATGTTTTACCTTAATAAGTTTCCCAGTAGTGGTCAAATACTTTAACTTAGAAGACAGAAGTCTTTTGAAGTTTGGAGGAGCCCAATACTCATCCTACATGATCGAAAAACTGGTTAACTTCATTCTTAGAAACAGTTGCTAGATATATAATCATGTACTCATTTACTCCACATAGCCCATAAAAGCACTCTCTTATCTAGACATGCCACCAGAAATGGATAGAACTTCAAAACATCAAACAAGTCATGTGCAAGCATTGTATATCAAACAAATATGTTAAGATTTACCTCAATATATGCAGCTATGGTTGTCTTATTAGATCCCAAAGGTTCCTTGAGATGGCTTATAGCCTCCATAATAAGATTATCTAGCCTACACCAATGAAAAAACATCCTTGTTAAAGCAGCACTCAGTTATTATTAATTGTTCTGAAGACCACCAAAGACTGAAATTCATACATTTGGGTAACATGAACAACCTTATAATTGATCTTTTGGAGCCACCAACTTTTGGAGAACCACTTGAGGTTGCAAGAGCCCTTGGATCAAGGGTATCATCATCACTTTGAGTAGTTCCAGAAACAGTGGACGCAGGGCTCTCCCCCTCTCTAGGTACGTGGGGTATTCTTTTATATGTTATCCTTGACCTTTCCCTCGAGCCCAGACCATTTGCAATGACACTCATGTTCCTCCACTTGTCCTGGTGACATTAGAAACATTAATGTCAAAAATGAACCTTAGACGGCCAGGGAAACTACTAGACAAATTAACTGCTACAAGTTCCACGAGAGAGCACAATGATGACTTTAAAAATTGATAAATATGTACCTTAAGATCCACATTCGAACGAAGGCACAGAACACCACTGAATTCTGGATCTTTAAGAATTGTGCGCCACTTTCCATGACCATGCTTCATAACTCCAGCTCTGAGAGCTGCCTCTTCCTCTGGGGTCCACTTTTGCTTAGGTGCCCCCATGATAATACTGAACTAAGATGCCTTCACAAATATGAGCAGCTACTCAACAAAATACATCTGCCAATAGATCACAGACATGTTAGTAAGCAACATAATTACCAGCAAGTTGATACACCAAATGAACTATTTAGTTTAACAAATAAAATCTCGTGAACCATACACAAGCAACAGTAACAGAACTCCACAACAATGCTAACGAAACCTAAAGATACTCGACAGTCAAGCCCTTCTCACATCACAGATTTTCACAAATTTGTTTCCAATCAACACAATCCTAAGCCAGTTACTGACTACTACAGATGCCCAGTAAACAATTTTTAACATTTTGAGCATGTAATTAACAGATAAAATCCAAGCATATTCAATCACCAACAATTACGCATGAGTACTAAACATGCATTCTTCAAAGTCAACATTTTTAGGTTAAAATGGAGGTCATCAGCCCAAAAAAGGTCCCAAATCTAAGACCCAAATCATAACCACTGAGGTACAGAAAGGATCAATCTATGAAATTCAAGCTCCACCGAATCAGACAAAACACAAAGATTCAATCTTCCAATTCGATCCAATGCAAGGACAGAAATTTGGGTTATTAGGGCACGAAATGGAAACCCTAATTCAATTTCAGAAACAGATAAACTCACCAGATTTTGATTTAAAAAGGTTCCGAATCCTGATCCCAAGCTGCTAGCTGTCCATACAGATTTGGGATTGGGTTAAATGAAGCTTCACAATTTGGAGAGAGGGAGGTATTTATCGTATAAATAGTGGCTAAGCGCCCTTCTGGAGAACATTAGAATTTTGAAGAAGTCGCTGCGGCACCGTAACGCCTTTGAGTGATTTCGTTCCTAGGGCTTCCGTTTTTTTAGTTTTGTTTTTAGTTTTTGTTTTGAGTTAGGCACACGGTTATTACAAAAACCGGACATTAACTACATACTATCTCGGTCAATCCCTTCCGAATTTCTATCAATTATTTTTTATAATATTTGAATGTATATTTAAAAATTTAAAGATAAATGAAGTATATATAATATTTTGAATTGTAAAAATAATAAGTAAGAAATTGATGCAGTTGTGCAGTTCTATGCTCCAGTTAATGCACCTTTCATTACTCACTTTGGCACTTATCATAATTTTATAAATTATTCTCAAAACTCTTTGGCCTCGTTTGGCAATCAGCGTTTAGCTGTTATCTGTTAGTGGATTTTATTAGCTGTTAGCTGTTAGCGGATTCTATTAGATGTTTTGACTAGCGGTTTGACTAGCGTTTTGTACATTAGTGTTTGGCAAATAACAATTAGCTGATAGCTGTTTCAATGCGTTAAATGACTGAAATAGACATTAATACAATTTATTATTAATTATTGTTTTAGTGTTTTGCTTGTTTATCGAAAATAATTATCACTTATATGTTTATTCATTTTTGTTATTTAAATTATTATTCTTTATTATAATATATCTACGTTTATTTAAAAAATATTTTCAGAATTACATTACATAAAAAAATTATTTTGATATATATTTAGCATGTGCCATTTTAATTTCAATATTTATAATATTTCAAAAATAAATTAAAAATATTGAAAAATGTACGTACGTACGAAAATATCTATGTATTATGTACGTATGAAAAGTTTTGGCAAAGTTGAATTATATATATATAAAAATTATTAGTTTTAAAGAAATTTTGTGAGTTTAAGGATAAAAAATATATTTTGATATATTGTTTTGTTTAATTTTTTGTAAACGCTGCTCAGCGTTTCAGAAACGAGAGGTTTCATCAAAACAACTAATTAGAAAAAGCTTTTCACCAAACACCAAGAAGAGCTGATTGACCAGTCAACTGTCCATATTTAACCCAAAAAGTTAAACGCTCTTCAAAACTCTCGTCTTTATCTATTTAACACTTGTATTTATTTGGAAGAGAAAAATGTTATCATTCCATAATATTTGGCTTTAATCATTTAGCAAGAGTAGCAAATGCTTTGAATCTCACTCCAACAAGTCAACGCCATTAAGAGCTAGCTAGTCAAACAACTCCTTTATAATTCCTCGATTATAGAGGTTTAACATTTTAACTCATTTCGTATAATTTTCACTCTCTACAGTCTACATAAGTAGGGAATCATCATCACTCTAGGGGTAGTTTGGTACGCGTATTTTATGCGGTAAATTACCAATTCTCGAATTTTGGATTTGGTGTGGTTGTTTGGTTTGCGTATTATAATAAAAACGGAGTAATTTAAAATTATGCGGATGTTACAATTCTGCAAAACGTGGGAAAATTCTTACCTTGTTCCACCTAGGTAATTTACAATTCCGCGTTTACTATTCTATTAATCGTTAGTTTTTCAAAACGACATAGTAAATTCACGAAATTACAAATTCCTACGCGTACAACCAAACAATTTTATTTATTTCTGCGTATTTTGTTAAGGAATTATAATCCGAGTAATTATAAATTCTGTGGGAACTTAATTCCCACATGAACCAATTAGGGGAGCTGTTGAAGCATTTTCCCAATCAAAACTATTAAAAACTACCAAAATATCTCTATAATAGGAGATATGTTGGACTTGCTCTAAGAGTATATTTATCCATTTGTTTTCAAGAAGGTCACCTATTTTTTTTACATTAAAAATGGAACAAAGAAAATTAATAGACCCAATCGTGTGAAAATAGGGAGCTTGAAACAACCATATTCCCTCCGTCCCAATCAAAACTTCTTGGTTGATTTCGGATCGAATTTTAAGAAAACTGTATTTTAAATATTATAAGTGGAGTTTTAAGGGGTATAAATGGAACATGTTATTATTGTTTGTAAGAGTTCATTAAGGATATATTTGTCTTTTTGTAGTTATTTTTTTTGCCAAAAGAAGAAAGAATGACAGTAAAAAGTTTTGGTTGGGACGGACCAAAAAGAAAAATAAAAAGTTTTGGTTGGGACAGAGGGAATGTAACTCAACCACCTTTGGTTTGTATATGACAAAGTCTTGGATTATTAGCACAAAAAAGTATATAAAACTTTATGTTGATTTAAGAATTTTTGGGGCTTATATGAAAAAAGTGCAAAACTTAAGGGACTGATATGCAAAAATTTCAGAATAAAAGAAAAATCAGCCCCAAGCCTCCAATTCTCCATATTTGATGTTTTACTGTTTTTACTTGATGTTTACTTTCTAGTATTTTTTACATTATATATAATTATTTTGTAATAAAATTGATTATCTAAAAATATCATTTGATGATTGATAATTTATAAATATTACTTGATGATTTTAAATATGATATGATATTTTAAATTAGATGATTTATAAATATGACATGATAATTTTAAATGTTCATGATTTATAATTATGATTCGATAATTTATAAATATTACATGATTTTTCAAAGGTTGATGATTTATAAATAAGATATGATGATTTTAAACTTGGTGATTTTAAAACATACTTGACGATTTTAATATATGACTTGACATTTTAAAATTTGATTTGATGATTCATAATTATGATTTGATGATTTAAAATTTGATAATACATAAATATGACTTGATGTTTTAAATGTTGATGATGTTTAAATTTGACAATTTAATATATGACTTGACATTTTAAAATTTGATAATTTAATATATGATTTGATGTTTTAAATATTAAGTTGATGTTTAGTAATACAGATTAATGATTTAAAGTTTTGATGATTAAAATTTTATAAAAATATTTTGATAATTTATAAATATAAGTTGATAATTTATAAATATAAGGGGATACAATGCTCTCCGTACCCCGGGTATTAACCACGTAAATGTAAACTAAAAAATATAGTCCTAATTCACTATCTATAATTTTTTGGAAGTAGTAACTATTTGTAGTTTTTTGAATTTTATACTAATGGGGTTAAGGTGAAGGAAGGTACCCCAAGTGTACGTAATATTTTTCCAAATATGTATATTAATAAATAGTAACTATATTTTTAAAAAATTTAAAATCATACACGTGGTGAGACTTATTTGGCTTCCCTAACCTTTAAAAGGTCTTTTAAGTGACCATAAAATTCAAATGTATGTTTGTACAATTTGGAAATGTTGGAATCAAATACAAGAGATCGAGAATATCTAGTGTATGCTTATTGATGAACATAAATAAATAGTAACTACATAACTAAACTAATTTAATAGCTATGAAATAATATTTCAAAAAAATTGAATCAAGCTAGAAATGTTCAAACAAGTTGGGATAACAAGCGCTCTAATTACATTCAAAAATAATTAAAGAACTTAAATTTAAAAACAACTCAATACTTTATAAAGATATATATATATATATATAAATTGTGTTGTCTAATTATATTTGGATCACCATAATAAGTCTTGCACATGAGATTGAGAAGGACGACAAGTGCTCATTTGAATCCAAGTGCATTGCAACATCTCTTTAGAACCAGCAAAACTCTTATATGAACTTTCATAGTTATCACAAGAATTGTCACGGGAAAGAATTCTGCCATAAGTGTGGTATCGTTTGGTTTTAAGAGAATAAAACAAGCAATATCCTCCCATCAACTTTGGGAGGTAAATCTTGTTGCCAGCTCCTCTTATCTTAGTTCTCTCCATCAAACAACTTTCATTGCTAAGAAATATCATTCTATCCCCCAAATCATGCACAATCTCCCAAGCCATACTGTTTGAATTTAGCTGGCAAACAAACACCTTTTTCCCTTGTAGTGCGATAAAAACAGCCCAAAGATCACCATCGCCTTCTAACAAATATCGTCCGCAGTCCCAGGCATAAAAATGGTCCCACATGTGAACGGCGGAATCGGTTCGGCGGTGTTTATTTTCCCTCGGATTGTAAATTACAAGATTTCCTTCCTTTCCCAAACAATAATATTCTCCTTTAAAGAAAACGGTCTTCCGAGGAGGCAATTCGAAACCATCATCGTCGCATACATCCTTCGTAGAAATTTCACCTTCACCACGTTTAATGGTCTGAACAACAATTTGCTCGTGTCGTAGAAACGTAAATATTTCACAATCAGGTGAAGTTGGTGGAGTTGAAAAGTTGAAAACTTTTTCCCATAGTTTAACGGGGAGATGTACTCGGACACGGGTGAATGGATTAAAAAAGAAGATGGGTTTTTGATGTAGATTCATCAGTAACCAACCATAGTTTTGTGCAACAATAAATCCTCGTGGCAATGCTTCAGTGGTGTCCATCTGGAACCAGGTATTGGTGAGAGGATGAAAGAAACGTTTGTTTGGGAATATTAGGCATGGACAATTGCATAATTCTTCATCACCTAGGATTCTTTTAACTCGAGGAACTTTACTCCATGTTTTGCATACCGCATAAAAAGCAGCAGTATCCCCAGGATAAAGTGTAGATAATATTGAAGTCAGAATGTCTTCCGGAGTATCTGACCATGATCTTACATCTTCATCTCCTCCCATCTTATTTTCTACGCAACACAATATATTTGAATTGCAGTATTTATGTTAATCTCAATGCCCGATAGATTCCAAACCTTTCCAAACCCGGTTTAGGATAGTAACGTTTATTTCCTTTTTAAACAAAAACATGTTCTCTTAAATTAAACACTTTTCGGGTTGAAACTAGGATTCTTTTGGCACCTTTGTACTAACATTTTGTTTTGATTAAATTACGAAGATGAAGGATGATCACGTAGTGGACTAGGTATTAACATTAAGAAACGAAAACAAGTAATGTATCGGTCGTGACTCGTGAAAAGGGTTTAGGTAAATTGAACAAACTTTAAAAACCATCGATTCTACCATAAGAATACAAGCTTTAAGTATCAATAATCAATATATCTCAATAAATCAAAAAAGTGTAGTATGATACAACAAGGGGTTTGCTACATGCATGACCTTTTTTCTCATGCAGGTCCGAATTTTTACCAAAATGCTCCTTTTATTGTAAAGGCAAAAAAAAAAAAAACTACTCAAAATGCAAGGATACACTTGGGGGTATTATGGTATATTTCGGTCCTGCATGAGAAAAATGGTCCTGCATATAGCAATTGAGTACAATAAAGTACAACAAAGGAGGCTATATTTATAGACAAAGTTGGCCTTACCCAGAACAAAATGCATGTATATGGTAAAAAATATATTTATTAGAGGGCCGGGGTATTTCTCATAATTTTCCCACAAATATAGGGATCTTTCCACAATTCTCAAATATTTCCCCCAACCCCAATTGTTGCGTTGCCGGAGAATCGTTGGTGCGTGGTTACCGGAGATCTATTGCTGCTGCGTTTCCGGAGGACAGTTAAGTGATTCCCTTGGCATTTAGCTCTCTCCCTCTCTCTCAGTGTAAGGAGTTCTTGTTCTCGACATTGATGATCTGCTCTTCCACAACTTTGGTTCTCCTAATTCCTCTAAACATCGCTGAGGCAGCCATGTAACCCTGTAAAATTGACGGAATCCAGATTGGTTAATGGTGCTTAGATTATGAGTTTCTTAAATTTGCCCTTTAAAAAAAGAGCATTTGAGCTCCTACATGTGGTATCATTCGGAATCAAAACCATGACAAACATGAGAGGACTATTCAATTTGGTCCCTGTTTATTTGCAATCATTTATCCGTGTCAAAACAAGTTCAGAGTGTAGGCCTTGTTGGAGATGCCTTACAGGTTATCGACGTGATAAAGGATGAAAGTCCGTGCTTACTTGATCTATACTCTACCGTGTTCAAGTTTTAACTAAACAGTCAACTAATTAAAACTGTAAGTGCGGAATAAAAGAGAACACGATATGATCACCCAGTTCAGTGCAATGCACCTACGTCTGGGGGGCCGTAGCCCGTGGTAAAACCCTTCACTAGTTGCAATAAATATGTCCGGTCTATTACAAACTAATGGCTACTCTAGCAAGCCTATCACACTACCAATTGGCTACTCTAGCTTTGATAGTTGCTTCTATGATTACCTTCTTTTCCACGAAGGTGCGGCAAGGTCTTTCCCACCCGAGCTTTAACACACGTCCCTAGTGTTTTGTTATGGTTGCAAACCGTGGACTGCGTTGCCTCCTTGCTCGAAAGATAAAAACTCTGAATTACAGAATTTTGCTATTAAAATCGCCAATTGAGCACGCAACTGATGTCCTCCTTTTATAGCACAATGCCGTGGAAAAACTTCCTTTTTCACGGCTCTTGAATCCTTCCTTCAATACACTTCTATTCCAAATCTAAATCCTTGAAGAAAAGGAATTTATGGTTGTCTCAACTTCTATTTATGGAATATTTCATTCCCTGAATATTCCCATCTTAATACAGCTGCAGAACGCGTTGTAGACATCCATTAGGACTGTAGTTTCCATAGAAGAACCGCACACAATATTTCCTTCCATCTTTCAAAACCTGTGCTGGAACCTGGAAAATATTCTATCTTTTTCTGTCAAACAAAGTCATGTTGCAACATGACATTCCACAAAGCAGCCAACAAAAACTGGACTTACAATCTCCCCCTTTGGCAATTTGTGGACCCACTACGTCAAAAAGCTTCTACTGAATTTAACATCTCAGAAAACCAACAGCTTCTACTTCATGGATCCAATCATAAGAACTTGGCAGAAAAAGTAGAATTACCATTCTAATACAGTCATAAAAAGAAACTCAGTCACAATATATCTCCCCCTGGGGCCATAAAATGCCAAAGGCCTGCAAAAGAACTTCCCCCAAGGTCATTCAAAAATCCCATTAATACAGAATCAACTCCCCCTGTCGTCAACGTCTCTGAGTTCTGGAGATCATTCATAGCTCGAACTCCTCATATCAGACCATAAATACAAAAAATCCATGTTGCAACATGAGTTGTGCAAGTTGAAAAACTGTAATCAATTTCCCATCAGACTGTAATCTAGCAGCATCAACTTCGAATCCTTCAGCCCTCAGAAAAACTGTAATCAAGCAGGGATGAGGTAATGCCTCAGTGCACCTAGTCAAGAGCACTATGAATTCTCTTGAGAATATACTTCCCAAGATTTACTTCAAATCCAGAGCCAACCCCATAAATCTCTTCTGCCTGATCCAAGGTCAAGATGGTTGTATTAGTTGTCTGCATCCAACAGTTGATGCGCACTGTGAAGAGCAACCAGAATCTCAAAGTGAGAGAACTAGCGGGCATGTATCCAGAGGGCCAGGAACCAAGATTTCCATAGGTTAAAGCTCTGGCCAACACATGCTAATCCACCTTGTAATCCCTTGGGTATACCAGATCATATCCCAATATTTAATGAATCCCTAATATAGAATTCAGTTTCTCAGAAGTTAATGCAATGATTCTCCCCCTGAAATACAGCTTCCCTGATCAATACTCACCATAAACTAGAGTCCCCTTCATCAGATTGTTATAGAATTCAAGAACCATCTCTGGATCATACTCCTTAAGTACAGTAGCTGCTTGAACATACCCAATCTGGCCTAGAAGAGTGTCAAACCCACTCTCTGCACACTTCTTCATCTCTAGCACTTTCTCAGCAAAGAAACCTCTTGTGGCCAACATATCATAATAAAACCTGTCAGAATAAACCAAAGATAACAGTATGGCACTGGTTATTTCAAAATCCTTCTCAGGTGCATCCTCTGCAGCTGGCATATCATCATCCATCACAGCCCCTTTCTCCACTGTCTCCTCATCCTTTAACACAACATCCTCATCCTCAAGATTAGCATAGTCCTCCTCAACATGTATTTCATAGTGATTGGTAGGAGATGGAATGGCATGGTCTTCATTATCCATATCAGTGAAATCCAAATCAATAGGATGAGAATCAGGCACAGTCAACTTGATGGTTCAGGCACAGTCAACCAGATAAGGCGTAGCCATTGATTCAGGCCTCACAAAGCTAGGTTTATAAACATCAGAGGCTATCATAGCATCTGTCTTTGGGGTTTTTGGCCTCATCGTGCCATTTTAGCTGCGTCCTTGGTGCTGGAAGCAGCAATAAAGTTCTCGGTCAATACATCCACAGTAGGAGTAGGGGGTGAACTAGGCAGGGTCTGAATAGTTCCAGTAAGATTAGCCTCGGGCTCAATCAATTCAACACAAGGATCCCATATACCCCTAGCCCATCGAATATCAAAAACTCCCCCTAAATCTGTCAACTCTTGATCATCAAACCCCATGCAAAATCGATAGCTATCTCGGAATACATACTTCAGAGTTACTCACAGATCGAATTCCAGATAGTCTCCAAGAACTACAATTACCCTAGCATGCAACTCACAATAAACCACAAAAAGTCCGAAAAAAATCTGAGATGTAGGCAGTACCTTAACTAGTGAGAATACCAAGATTCCGACGACCTCTGTGAATCCAATAAGTTCCCGGTAGAGAGCAGCTGCAACTGATTCGCAATAAAGAAGTGGAAATTTCGGATGAGGTTCGAATGTTGCAATAGGAATCGGGAAGGGTACTTTCTGCTTGGGCGCGAATAAGAGAAGGTAAAATAACTTTTCTGCCTTTTTACGCAACAATTTAAAATGACCCAACGGAAAAACAACACATAAATATCATGGGCCCCAAGTGTCTCTTACTCTCCACGCGCCTTACTTTCTAAACACACGCACCTTATATCTCCATGTTGCAACACGAAATGCAACCTCACTTCACCATCATATTTTTGGTATTTTCTGATTTCATCAAAGCTAAAAATACAGAAATTGAAACAACAACTATACAAGTAGGTAAACTCCAGTACCTTATAGTCTGCACACCCCAAGGTACTGTCTTAGGGTCTCAAATGTGGAAGCATCCCGTGGCTTAGTAAAAATATCATCATATTGAATCTCAGTAGGCACAAACTTGAGTTCCACCTTTTTTCGTTCCACCAAAACATCTCGAACGCAACCTTTCTGAAGCAAGAACTGGGTTAATCTGTCATACCAAGCTCTAGGTGCTTGCTTCAGTCTGGACAAGGATTTCTTGAGTTTAAAGACATGATTCGGTTGATGTGGATCCTCAAACCCTTTAGGTTGCTCTACATACACATCTTCATTCACAATGTCATTCAGACAAGCACTATTGACATCCATCTGGTGCAGCTTAAAATTCAACACACATTGTAGCACATGACGGCTTCCATGGTGCATCTGAGCAAGGTTCAACCGTGCTACTCCTCGTGGATTTCTCAATCTCGGAGAGACTCCAGTAATTCCTTCTGTACTTTCCTCATCAGATTCATCAGAGGTATCTAACTCATTACCGATTGGCTTATGCATATCATCCAAGGGAGTTTCATCATTACCCTGTGAGGAAATTGTAGTAGTTGGACTGTCAGTCTTAATATCTGGAGTCTGAGGAATTTCACTCTCTCCTGCAACTAGAGGTGATGTTGCAACATGAGAACTGGGACTTGGTTCCTGGGGGGAGAGAATTTTTGAGACATCATTTTTCTGAGTTGAGATTTGCTGAACTCTTTCTACATCATTAATTTCTTCAGAAACCCTGTCTGGCACATCCTTAACAACAACCTTAGCACTCAAACAGGTAACTGATGGCTCCAAAATATAACAGTTATCAGAAGATCTTCTCCCAGTGAGTACACCACTAGAGCCTTGCTTGACTGTACATAGGGATTCATTAAAGTGAACCGTCATCTGATGATCACATAGATGGCTGATGCTGATCAGGTTAGCCTTGAGATCCTCTACTAGCAATACATCATGTAACACAGGAAAATCTTGAATCTTGAGCTCTCCCTTTCCAATAACTTTACTAATCTTGCCATCTCCAAATTGTACTGTACCATTCCATGGCACCATATTGCTCAACAAATCTGGGGATCCAGTCATGTGTCTGGAACATCCGCTATCGAAGTACCACGTGTCCCTGGCATAAACACTATAGCAGGTATGAACTACATAACAGTTGAGGGAGGTTTTAGGGATCCATACCTTCTTGGTCAATTTCTTCTGCAGTTCAGGTTCCATGTTGCAACATGAAGAGAACTGCTTGCCTCTCATAATATCTCTCAGTAATCTCATACATTGATAATCACCATGACCCTGCATCATACAATATTCACAACATTTAGGAGGGGTTTTTCTTGGCAATGTACCCTGTGATATCTTCACTTGAGAGTTAGGAACATAGGTGCTCTGGTTGACTTTAGAGATTCTCTTACTAGTAGAAGCTTGAGTCCTAGCAGAGACAAACACTGTTTTCTTCAACTGAGAACTTGTACCAAAGTTGTTGTAACCCAGACCATGTCTATTTCCAGCATTCTTTCCCATCATCAGAAGATCATTCAATTTGGCAGTGCCCTTATTTAGTTTCTGAATAGTTGCTTCAGCTTCCTCAGCCCTGGCAGTCAGAGATCTCAGTTTCTTTCCCAGATTGTCACAGTCAATAGTTCTGGCCCTGACTTTTTCTTCAGCATTCACAGCTCTGGTGGTCATGATCTCCAGCTTCTTGCTTAGAATTTCAGAAGTTACCTCAGCATCTTTAGCTCTCTTGGTCATTGTCTCTAGTTTCATGGCTTTATCCACATCATCCATGGATTTCTTTCCTTCTGAAACCTCATTTTTCTTCAACAGATCAGCAAGCAACCCTTCAGCTTTCTCAGCTCTTTTAGTCATGGATTTAAGACTCAAAGTCAGCTCTTCAATTTCCTGCACCTCAACCAGTGAATCATTCACTAAGGTGTTGACCTTTACTTTCAGAGACTCAACTTCTTCAGCAAGTGTTAAGGCTTCAGCTCCTCCACTTTGAGTATCCTTCAAGCTTTTGATGATCTCAATTGATTTTTCCCATTCCCTATACAGATCATCATATGCATTCTGGATATCAGTGTCTCCTTCTACCTCATCTGGAACTGGTCCTGAGTCCACAACCTTAACCCCAAAAGACACATGCTTTTCTGGCTGAATCTCATCTTCATCATCACTCCAGGTTTCACCAGCTGCTACAAATGCCTTAGGTTTATTTAAAAAATTTCCACACTGATAAGCAAGATGTCCATAGCCACTGCATTCCTTACACTGAGGTTTTCCAGCATGCTTTGTACCTTCCGGGCCTCTAGGTAGGTCATCAACAGTTCTGAGTCTATTCTGAGTGGAATCCCCTCCTTGAAAAATTTTAGCACTGTTCTGTGGATCTATAAGCTGAGCTCCTTGACCCTGATAAGGCTGAGTTCCCTGGTTCTGAAAGGACTGAGCTTGTACACCTTGTGGACCTGGAAACCCTCTGACTTGACCCTGAGTACCTTGATTTCCTCTTCCTTGATTTCCAGAGAAACCTCTGCCTTGATTTCCCCTCATGAATCTCCCAAAGTTTCTAGCCAGCAAAGCCATTTCATCTGAACCAGCATTTTCCATCTCCTCCAACTTTCCTTTCCCTTTTGATGTTGCAACATGAAATGACAGGGCCTTTTTGTTCTTACTTTTCTCAGTGCACATCTCTGATGTCTTCATAAACCCCATCAGCTCATCTAGAGTAACCACATCCAGCTGAGAATTAATCTCCAAGTTCATGACTAAAACCGAGAATTTCTCAGGTAGTGACCTCTTCACCTTGTCCAAAACTTGAGCCTCAGTATATCTTTCTCCACACTGGTGTGCTCTATGAATTAAATCTTTCAATCTAGTGCTGAATTCATCAACTGACTCGTGTTCCAACATCTCCAGGCTTTCAAATTCAGATTTGATCATTCCAAGTTTGATTTTTCTGACTGACATGGAACCTTCATGCTCCTTTTCAAGAGCTTCCCAAGCAGCTTTGGCAGTAGTACACCCCGAGATGATTCTGAATTGGTCATCTTTTACTCCATTATACAGAGCCCCCAAAACCTTACTGTTAAGCCTCTTCATAGCCTTCTCTGCATCAGTCCATGGAACAGGTTTAGATATAGTTTCACCAGCCGGATTTGTTGTGGTAGGTGGACTGTAACCAATCTCAATCATATTCCAAGCATCATCATCAAGTTGGTCAATAAATATACGCATACGCGTCTTCCAGTCCGGGTAGCCTCCATCAACCAGTAGAGGAGCTCGTGTGATGGATCCTCCTTCTTTGGCCATAGTAAGCAGATCGGTCACTCACCTCGCAAGAGGATTAAAAGAGTGATTAAGCTCTGATACCAAATGAAAGTCCGTGCTTACTTGATCTATACTCTACCGTGTTCAAGTTTTAACTAAACAGTCAACTAATTAAAACTGTAAGTGCGGAATAAAAGAGAACACGATATGATCACCCAGTTCAGTGCAATGCACCTACGTCTGGGGGGCCGTAGCCCGTGGTAAAACCCTTCACTAGTTGCAATAAATATGTCCGGTCTATTACAAACTAATGGCTACTCTAGCAAGCCTATCACACTACCAATTGGCTACTCTAGCTTTGATAGTTGCTTCTATGATTACCTTCTTTTCCACGAAGGTGCGGCAAGGTCTTTCCCACCCGAGCTTTAACACACGTCCCTAGTGTTTTGTTATGGTTGCAAACCGTGGACTGCGTTGCCTCCTTGCTCGAAAGATAAAAACTCTGAATTACAGAATTTTGCTATTAAAATCGCCAATTGAGCACGCAACTGATGTCCTCCTTTTATAGCACAATGCCGTGGAAAAACTTCCTTTTTCACGGCTCTTGAATCCTTCCTTCAATACACTTCTATTCCAAATCTAAATCCTTGAAGAAAAGGAATTTATGGTTGTCTCAACTTCTATTTATGGAATATTTCATTCCCTGAATATTCCCATCTTAATACAGCTGCAGAACGCGTTGTAGACATCCATTAGGACTGTAGTTTCCATAGAAGAACCGCACACAATATTTCCTTCCATCTTTCAAAACCTGTGCTGGAACCTGGAAAATATTCTATCTTTTTCTGTCAAACAAAGTCATGTTGCAACATGACATTCCACAAAGCAGCCAACAAAAACTGGACTTACAAAGGAAACTGCTCCATGCTCGGTGACGTGCTCGACTTTGGCACCAGTATTGCGAGCTACCATGGCTGCTACAGGGATTAATTTGTATTGGGTTCCAAGAACGAAAAATGTAGCAGCCCATTCGATTGCAACTTTTGCGAAATCAATGGGTCATATATCAACAACTTGGACTACTGTTCCGAGTTTTTTGTCAAACGATTCTGGACGTTATTCAGAACCTTGAAATGAATTGAATGATGGTGTTTTTCTTAAAAAAAAATAAAAATTTATCCGTGTCAAAAAACATGAGATTGTTATTTATCCGTGGCATTATTCAGATTCAAAACCTTGACAAACACGAGAGGACTATTTTGGTCCCCATAATCCATTTGCTTCTCCACTATCGCCGTGATGGAAATTATTTGCAAAAAATGCACCCCGACAAAAATGTGGGTAATATACACCGTGAAGGAAACGGACAGACGGGCAGCCATCTACCAATAAATAAAGCAAGGGGAATTGTTTGCAAATGCGGGAAATTAATAAAGGCCATGTCCAATAGGGCGCTGGAATTGGTAGCTGGTGCTGGAAGGTGCTGGAGGGTGCTGGAAAGTGCTGGAGGAGTGCTGGAGGGTGTTGAAATTAAATTAAAATTGTATAATTATGATGTACATAATTATGAAACTATATATTTAAAGAATGATTAATTCGTACACAACATAATGAAACTAATTCTAAAGAAAAATTATTTTTTATTTTTTAAAAAAAAATAAATGTTTCACGTACGGGAATAGTGACAAGTGCTGGAGGGTGCTGGTAGGTGCTGGAAATAAGCACTATTGGACAGGGCCAAAGTTAAAGGAAATGTTTAAATATACAATAAATAACAATATTTTAATAATTAAAAGAGATTAAAAGTATTTAAACACACCCGATAGACTTATACTAGTCTCTAAAAGGAACTATAATAGTTTTTCGCTCAAAAATGTTTATGGATTAAACGACGTTCTTCTGTTAAAACAATATACTTTATAAATATTTTCTAAATTATGGATGTAAATGAACTGAGTCGCTTATGAATAACTATCGAGCAACTCGGTCAACTATCCTTGTAATCTCACTGAATTTGTATTATTCAATATGTAAAATATCAATTTTAAAGGGAATAGATCAAACAATAATACACTAAATGATTATGGTTAATTAACAGGTAAAATGTCAAATTTAAAAGTGAAAAAAATCAATATTTGTTGCACTTTTAATTAAGACTGATCTCACAATATAACTTTTTATTGCAACATAATTATAATAATCTCAATGCCCAACATGATTCTTGTCCTTTCCAAAGTCAGTTTTGGAATAATACGATTATATTTCCTTCATAATCAAGAATAAATTTCTATTTTCCTATCCAATGCCTTTCCAAGGTCAGATTAGGATTCTTTTGGTACCCAGCTAGAGTATATATACACAATATATAAATAGCTCTAGATCTCAGATTAAGAAGATGCCTGGTGACAGTAATCAAGATGAAGCATGGTCATACAGTGGAGTTGGACTAGCCGTTATTCATGGAGCAAGAAACGAACCATTACTCACTCTTTACGATGTATCCCAACAACATCATCACACGAGAAATTCCACAGAGTTTGCAAATAAAAGAGTGTATGGATCTTTCAAAGATTGGTTGTTGGTTAACGACCCGAATATTAAGGATAAACAAGACCTCTGCATCATCAATGTCGTGACAATGCAGAAATATCAGCTCCCGCCAATGTCTGAAAACGAGTATAATGATTTCTTCCGATGGAACATTATTTTCCTCATGTCCGGTTCCCCGGTTGATGACGTTGCTTGCACCGTTTACCTCGTAACTAATTATGATACCATCATGTACTGCAAAATTGGCGCAAGAAACTTTATCACACACCAAGTAACATCTGCCACGGTTTCAGAAGCCACGGTTTTCCAAGGTAGCCTGTATTACATTCGAACGAGTTACCACAGCTTGTATCGCGCGCAACTAGAAGATTCATCGCCGATGAGATTCGAAAAATGCATTAAGGGTTCAAAGCTAAAAGATCAACTTATCTTTTATGAAAGCTATTCACATCTGGTTGGATCATGCGACGATAAGCTCTTGTATGTTGTGGGACGAAGGCTTGATATGGGAGTTGAAGATATGCACGTTTTTGGAGCGGATTTACGTGCAAAGGTTTGGGAGAGATTGTATAATATTTCTGGTGCCATTTTCTTGGATGAATTTGGAGCTTTTTTAACTCCCCTGCAGCCTGAATGCAGGCTTCAAGAAAACCGCGTTTACTATATACCGTTTGTAAGTGAATTTGATGAGGATCCAGATGATCTTTCTATGATGGCTTATGATTTAACAGGTGAGTGCGTAGCAATGTTGTCGCCTTTACCTTTCAAGGTGTATGGGAGAACTAGAGATCAAGTCACTCACCGGTTGCGCTGGATTAATCGTTAATTTTGATTCATTTTGTCTTTTATAATATAACTTGATGGTTCACAAATTATAATTCTTTGATTTTAATAGAATTGCCATCTAATCCAAACAATGTATCAATAGCAAGTCATTTTTTAAAAAGGAGCGTAACATATCCTAAATTTTTATGATGCATGTGACGCAGGCATAATCTCACCTTTGGGCTTTGGCAACTTCAAACTCTAGAAAGAAAGAGGGTTTGCTGGAATTTTGGGTCGTTACAGTTAAGATTGGGTCGTCCATGTTGGAGTTGGAGTGAGGTTTGGGTTGTCGTAAGTGAGGTTGAGAGCCTCGCAATATAAATTACCATCAATAAGGTATGAGTCGGCAACGATGAGGTTGTGGTCACCAGATCAGGGTTAGGGTGAAAGCAAGGTAGTAGATGACCAAAATATTTACCAATATAAAAAGGCAAATTCTCATTTGAGACCTATCTCAAATGAGACCAAAGATTATATGAGACTGTTATTGATTGAATTTGTCGTTGGTGAGCTTTAAACCCACCGATTTCCTTGATTGAATTTGTCGTTGGTGAAATTGACCAAGGAAATTATCAAGAAAATTGACCGAAAGATCAACAAATTGAACGAAAGATCAAATTAACTGAAAAATCAAGGCAAAACAAAAATACTCAAGGACATTGATTGAAAGATCAAACAAACTGACTAAAAGATCAAGCAGAAACAGTAAATGCTCATTCCCCTGTTCTTGGTCTCCACAAGGACAGGTCTCACCCAAGACTTTCTCATATAAAAAATACCAATATATTCCAAAAATAATAAATTTAACTGAAATCAACTAACTATTAACGATCAAATTTAACGGAATAAAACAAAACATTTTGTTAATGATAGGGCTTAAAAATACATTTTTTAAAAGTATGGCAACATTTGGATGGTTTATATATTGAGTACTAAAATTACTTTCTTTTGGTGAATGTTGGCTCACAAAACAAATGTAGTCACAAAGAATCAAGGAGAAACAATATTTTGGATCAAATTCGAATCAAGTCCATCATTTTTAATTTAATCACACTTTAAGCCCGAACACTTTGAGAATTGAAAGGCCCGAAACCCCCGACCTGGAGACTGATGTGAATCATGTGATGAACACGACTTTGAATACGTAAGAATCGTAATCGTAACCCGCGACTTCAGGCAGAAGCGTTAACTATAAATTAAAAGAAGAACAGCGCAAGAAAACGACGAATTCAATCACATCACTGGCTTCTCGTCGGAGGAATCATTCTCTCGTCTTCATCTGTTTTTGGGTGATTTTTCCGGTAATTTCCTGGCTTGGATTATGTTCTAGCACTATTTCAGAGTTGAATTCAATCTGACATGTTCTTATTTGTTCAGCTATGGAGGAAAACGCAGATAAAACCCTGTTCTTGCTTGCACAAATTCAGAATTTAGAACGAGGTGCCTTTTTATGCAGTTTTTTAGCCTCAAAATTGCGTCTTTGAGTTTTTCTTCTTGCACAAATTGCATTAATTTGATTGATGAAATATCCCAATGATGTTTTTTTTTTCGTTCTGGAAATTGAAAGTGTTATTCGTTAGCAAAGATTATAGAAACTGACTATCTTAGTGTAAGAGGCTGCTTCCAAGGCAGTGTTATCTCGTTAATATTGAGCCTGGATATGTTTTTGTTCATTGGAAATAGTTATGCAATTTTTCATTGAGTTTTGGTGTGCTCAAATGAAGGATTTCAAAACTTTAAATTGAGTTCTAGCAACATGTTTACTTTAAAAGTTTTGGCATTTGTGAAAGGCTTAACTTTAAAGTTTGTGCTGTCTGAGCTCCCTTCTTGATACTAGTGGATGGCTGTATGTTGTAACTTGAAGTTTGTAGCAGATGATGTTTTTCATGTAGTTTAATGGCCAGTTTCTGAGGTAGGCGTGATCATTTTTGTCTGCAGAACGCGATCAGTTACAGAACGATATAGAACAGCTATGTATGCAACAGGCTGGACCTAGCTTCCTGGGGGTCGCTTCTCGAATGCACTTACAAAGGTAAATTATTCATTGCACATCCCCTGTTTTTTTATATGCTGGGTGAGAGTGTTAAAATTATGTAAACAAGTAAGTGAATTTTGGTGATTTTATTTTCCTAAATAGGACAAGTGCATTGGAGCAGGATATTGATACATTGAACAAAAAGTTAGCCGCATGCACTAAGGAGAACAGAAATCTTCAAGAGGAGCTGTCTGAGGCTTATCACGTCAAAGTAATATTTATACACTTAATTCACGATCTCTGTGCAGTTTCTTTGCAAACCCAGTGATAATACTTTCCTTGCTGTATTTCAGAGCCAACTTGCAGATTTACACAATGCAGAAGTCTCAAAGGTATCAACCTTTATGAATCCAATTTTCATTGAAAAACAGTAATTCTGAATGCATGTTCAGTTGCATGCTTATATATACTGATAATATTTTATGATGTAATTTGCTAGAATGTTGAAGCAGAGAAGCAGCTTAAATTTTTTCAAAATTGTGTTGCTAACACATTTGCTGAGCGGGACACTGCAATCATGGAGGTTGTGGCCACAATATGTGCTGGAGGAAAAATGCACACACTTTCACTCTTCCTTAATAGTTTAGTCGCATTATGAAATGTGAAAATTTTATCGGGTGACTGCAGGCAGAAAAAGCAAAAGAGAAGGAGGAGTTTGCATCTCGGGAAATGGAGACCTACAAAAAGAGGTACCACATATTTGGCCGAAATTCTTTTATCTCTTGCATCCATTTTTGTTTTAAATTTTAAAAAGGCAACTTATTTTGTCTTGTAAATATGGTTTTGGCCTCTTGGCAATAGTATCACCGTGTACACATTCATTTTTAGTCAATTTATGTATTATAGCCCAATATCATGAAAAATGGTATGAGTGTGTATATCTTTTGTCTACCCTTTTGTGAAGGACCGAAGAGCTTACTCACACATATCTTGAACAAAAGAAACTCATTGATGCAATGCAAGTTGATCAGGAAACGCAAGCAAAGCAGCTTGAATCTTTCAAGAAGGTAGAAAATTCAAATGTCATATGCATGAAATTTTCTCTTATTTGAAGTTCAGATTGGCCTAAATGTTTAATTAAAGAATGGGTATTAACGGTTCAGGGATGAGTTTGCATCTTCATTATTCAGTGTGATGATTCTGTATACCTAAAAATGAAATTGAAGGGAACTGTTAATTAGTGGAGGGGGAACTGTTAATGGTTCTGTATGCGTAAACTAATTGCCGTGGATATCATTGTTATATGTTCAGGTTGTTGATAAGTTTTATGCCATTAGACAAGAAAACATGGAAGTTCTTGAGGATACAAATTGGGAAGATAAATGCAAGCACCTGTTGGGGGATTCTTCAGAAAACTGGGATTTCTTTGATGCAGAAGAAACTTCCACCAGAAACTATGTTGTGAGTCCAAACGTCACATTCAATATTTATCTGTTGTACTTGACTTATAGCTGTTATATTTCATTATTGATTCATTTTTTTGCACATAATCACTTTCGCGATGTTTATTATTATTAATTTGTGCTTAGTTTGTATTATAGACTGATGGTAGGTTTTCTAATAGTTGTAGCAGCTTTTAAATATTTTGCTTGCTGCCTCTTTGCACATTTGTAATGCCTATTATCACTCTCGTAAATGTATACTTGAATAGTAGATTATATACTTGTCAAACATGATTGTCATTGACCAATGTGCTAGAACTACTTCATTTGTTTTGCATTTTCAAACATGATTAACTTGTCTTCAGACAGAGTGCTCTGGAGCAAGAAGTTGAGGTGTTGAAGAAATCCTCTGCTAGTCTTCGGAACAATATGCGAGTGGTGAGTGTTTTTTATATTCTTAACCCTGTTTATGTTATTCCTGGCCATTGCTGCTCTCTTCCCCCCTCTCTCTAAATAGGCATGTTTTCTGTACTTTCTGTTATCAGGGACTGGAAATAGAAAATCATTTGAAGAGGCGAGTTAAAATTTTGGAGAAGGATAAAGTATGATTATATAACCTTTTGTTACTCAAGATTTGACCACTGTATATCTGAGGTTCAACTAAATTTTTTTGCATCACCAGGTTCTTCTGCAAGAAAAGATTGAGAAAGGGTTATCACCTGTACTGGATTTCCGTTCTAAGCTCAGGATGGAAGTGATGACTTTATTAAAGGAGGTACAATGTCATATAGAATCTACTGTTACCGAGGTTCTAGAAAAGGTCAGCAAGTTGGAATCAATGGCCCAACAAAAACCTCCAGAGACACAAGACATTGAACACCATGAGAATGACTGTCGCGATGTACACATAAATAATGACACAAATGTGGTTTCAACAAGTGATCAGGCAGGTTTCAAAACTCTTGTTTAAACTGCTTTTTTTTTTGGCTTTCAACTTTCATGTACTAATTAAATCAAACTGGTCCAGAGAGATGATCCTGATGTGGAGACAACAAAGATGGCAAAAGGTGGAGATGCTTCCGAAGCCCTTGCTCAGGCCTTGAAAGAGAAGGTTGGATATTGTGCCAGAAAATCACTGTTCTAATTAATTACAACGAGTAGTCACTGTTTTTGTTTCTACAGGTTGAAGGGCTATTGCTTCTATCACAAGAAGAAGAGCGACATCTACTAGAGAGCAATCTCAACATAGCTCTCCAGAAAAAAATTGCAGAACTTCAGAGAAACCTACTGCAGGTAAATTTAATTAAGCTGCACGCCTGCACCTGCACTTGCAATTTTACGCTCATATTGGTTTTTACTGAAAGGATAAGCCTTTTATGTATGTTAACTTATATGTATGAGCACAGCTAAAAAAAAATGGATGCCTCCAAATTAAGTTTATGATTATTGTTGTTATGAACCAACTACGAGTCACTTTTTATTTTGGTTAAGGTCACAAATGAAAAGGTGAAAACCCTCATGGAGCTGGCTCAACTGAAGCAGGAACATCAAGTTCTTCGAGAGTATGCTAACCGAATTCTCTCTTCTTTTTTTTTTTTTGGAAAGATAGCTATAATAAAATATACTCCCTCCCCATTGCACTTGAGTGTCTTCTGCTCTTTATGCACTAGGGTTTATGCTGGAGGAAAAAAATGAAATTGCTTGGATGAGATATTAACTTACTATTCATCTCATGCAGGAATGCCAATGAAAGTATAACGCAAGGACGAGCTTCTACAGCAATTGTAGACAAGAGGATGATGCAAGAAAAAGAAGGAAAACTAAAGAATTTGCTCAAGAAAAGTTATCTGAGACACTGGGTGGGTAATAGTGATTCTGGTCTTGAAAATGCTGGTATTCAGCAGAATCGTGAAGGGAATTTCAATCAAACAACCAACGATGATTGTGTCAGGTTAATTTATAGTTTCTTTGTATTTCATTTTATCCTTCCATTGTCAGGTTGTATCTGATCTCATGACTCAATTTTTATCAGGCTAATGGATATAACTCTTACTTTCTTGCCTTCAGGATGAAAATTGAAAATGCTGCAATGAATGAGAGTGTGGAGAGCATGGAGCATCTAACCTCTTCAATACGTAGACTTCGTTTTGCACTCTTGAAGGTACATCTTGTTGCTTCTGCTCGTAGATTGAACCCGTTGATGTGTGGTCCTCTATTAATTAAATTATTACCTTTGCTATTTAAGTCTTTTAAGGGAAATGAGTCGGCTGCATCTGTTGATGATATCCTAGCGGAGGCCAGATTATTGAAGACTGCCCTTGGCAGCTCACTTCCCCTTAGTTGGTCATCTGACTGCGATGTTGAAACGCAAGTTGACCGGTTTGAAGAATCAGTCAACTCAAGCGATGCCGAATCTAGTACTGAGAAGATAGACTTCGTCTCTGCTGCTGGTCTTGAGATGGTGGAGCTCTTGATTTTTGCAGTTCAAGTTCTAAAAGAGCGTGCAGAGATTAGCAGAAGCTAGGATGATACGTTATTTCCAGTTGTAAATTCTTTTGTTTGTTTGCGAGAATGTTGATTTCTTTTTGTAGCAAGGATTTTATATCCAATAGTGTATAGTTTCTGGCAGTTGGACTAAAAAGATTGGCTTGTCAAAATTCTCTTGTAAATGTGGTTTCTTTGTGGGAATGAAACTTGTCTTTGTTCATTGTTGCATCTTTGAAACCTGCAAGTTCCATGATTTTGGGCAATACTAGAGAAAGTATACAAAACCGAAACAGATGAATAAGAATGATAGTCTGACTGAAACAACATATTTTTTTACAACGGTCTTCATGTGGCTGCCCGTTAGTTTAAGCAACTAATCAAAATGAGGCTATCGAAAGAGTTGTAGATGTTATGGCAGCACTTTGTTAGTAGTATTATCCTATTATATTCATTCAGCTTTTTAGAGGATGACAATTTCTGACACGACAATCTGATTTACTAAAATCATAGATTATGTTTTTCTTTTTTAGCTCTACCTTCTTACAATTTCACATTCTTTTTATGTTAGTAATCCAACTAGCTGTAGCATTTAGTTTATTTACCTTTTGCAATACTTATTGCATTTCATCCACTTAAATATGTTAATTTCCTATTTTCATTCACATCATTATTAAAAAATTAATAGTTACTATATATATTTACTTACAGTCTTCAATATCATCGAGGGCATTTGGTCTAGTGGTATGATTCTCGCTTTGGGTGCGAGAGGTCCGGAGTTCGATTCTCCGAATGCCCCATTTTTTATTGATATCATTAGCTTGCCGTTGACTTTAATTTTTTTCAAAAGTTGAAAATATTCGTTCTGGTCTGGGAATTTTATTTTTGTTTTGTAAGGTTTCCACAGTTCCTTTTGAAAGAAGTAAAAAGGAACACTGGTCCTTGGCATTTAATTTTGTGCCAATTGACTTATTTATGAATTAATGTATTTAACTTAATTTATTATGGTACATGGGATATACAAATCCCTACTTTTTATAGTTTACTGTGAAAAGTGTCACTGTGAAAAATAATTAATCGTACCTCTAAAACTTCACTCGATCATCCAAATATGTACTTTTGATTATTAAGTGACTTGAAAATAAACATCTAGATGCCGATTATAACTTTTAGAGATACATACATCGTTTGGAGATCAGTTGTTAGCTGTTACCTGTTAGCGGATTTGACTAGCGGTTAGTTGTTAGCTGATTCTATTAACTGTTTTGACTAGCGGTTTGTACATGAGTGTTTGGTAAATAATAATTAGCTGATAGATGTTTCTTTTCATTAAATGACTGAAATAGACATTAGTATAATTTATTAATAATTATTTTATATAGTGTGTATTATTTGTTTGAAGTATCAAACAGTGTTTTTATTACTTATTTAATTTGGACAATTTTAATTATATTATGTGTAAATTAAAAATATAAATTGAAAAATATTTTAAAGGATAAATTGTGCGTAATACATACGCATACATGCGTTCAGATTTACAGACATAAAAATGATTGATTAACATGACGAATTATTAATATGTGGATTAGTTTTAAGAAATTTGATTAAAATGGAAAATAATTTAGTTAAAAGGATAAAAAAGAAATTTCGTAATATTTCTTTGTTTAATTTTTTGTAAACGTTGTTCTTTCTAGCGTTTCAAAAATCAGAGGTTTCACCAAAACAACTAATTAGAAAAAGGTCTTCACCAAATACCACAAAGAGCTGATTGACCAGTCAACTATTCATATTTATCTGAAAAAGCTAAACGTTCTTCAAAACTCTTGTCACCAAACGGGGCCACAATCAGTCCAGGATACCATTGCACTCTTAAAAAACTCAGGGTATATGAACAATTAACAAAAAAAAAATTCAAAGTATACACTAACAATTTTCTTTCTTATTTTCAACAACCGTTAACAATAAAAAAAAATGTAATATTTAAACGAGGCAACACTCTATATAACTAAATCTTGATAATATTTAGGATGATGCAGTTTAGAAATAATTGTGAAGTCCAAAAAACACTCAGAAATGGAGTTTGAGTAACAATTAACAAGAGTCCAAGACATAGAAAGCCTAAATTTAATTTTATTTTGATTGAGAGTAGAAAATGGGTTGTTACTTGTTCGCATTCATCCTTAGTACATAAACCATGGAAAAAATAAGCAAACAAAAGGCGCCCACCGTGGGGCTCGAACCCACGACCACAAGGTTAAGAGCCTTGCGCTCTACCAACTGAGCTAGACGGGCAGATATGCTTATAAGAGACTGGACACTTATAAATTTCACAGAAACAGAAATTATGTTTAATGTATATTTTTGAACGTGAAGTAAAAAGCAGATTAAATCGGGAAAAAAGGGGCAATCCGAGAATTGAACTCGGGACCTCTCGCACCCTAAGCGAGAATCATACCACTAGACCAATTGCCCTGATGTGAATAGACTGTTATTTGGCTGTTTTAGTTCACTTCTTTAACTCATAAGATGTCTTAAAGGGGTCTAAAAAGGGGCATTCGGAGAATCGAACTCCGGACCTCTCGCACCCAAAGCGAGAATCATACCACTAGACCAAATGCCCTCGATGACATTGTACCTTGTATTTGCTATGTTGGAGCAAAATAAAAATATTAAATGTTAAAAGACAAAGGTGCTTTCTACATGATTTACACTACCAAACAAAGGTTTTTCTCTTATCAAATCTATCAAGTATAATCCACAGAGTCAATAAGAGGCCAATATTTCTTAAAACTATGCTGAATTTTATCAAATTATCAAAGCGAGAACAAAGGCTCACATGCATGTGACATTACGAGAGAACATTTTCATCCCAAACACTTGGTAATGGCATTATTTTGCTCAGCGAAGGCTTTTACTTGTGAAAGTTATCACCCACACCATTCAAGAGCTCAATGAAATGTAGTTCCGTACTTTTCAACAATAAGTACATCACAAACTTATGACATAAGCAAAGAACATTCACATTTGGTAAAGAATGCATCAAACTGTGGACTCAGTCATATTAGACATCAACATTGTGAGCAGAAAATTCCAAAGTCAACCAAAAAACCCATCTAGATCTAAATCACACATCTACTTATTCAATTCACATTAGAACAATCTCTGCATTTACACTATAACAAGTCATTAAACAATGAGCATGCTTAACCACTTCTCCAGCTAATTTATTCATACTCTACTAAAAGTCAAACTTACCAGACTGGTTATCTGTAGATGGGAACAAGAATAATCATTAACCGGGCATTTGGTCTAGTGGTATGATTCTCGCTTTGGGTGCGAGAGGTCCGGAGTTCGATTCTCCGAATGCCCCTTTTTTTTGCTCAAATTCTTCTGATCACCGTTGAAGATTAATAACTTTTTACAACTTAAAAGATCTGCACAGGAATTATGCAATAACTGTAAAATTAATTTACTCAACTATCCATGAAGGAATGACAGAACATTCACGCAGATACAATTTAAGAACAATAAGAAGTTCAGGTAGAAGGATACTATTGGTTTAATCAGCAAGCTTGATTTCAGAGTTTTATTCAATTATGTTCACCTTTTGTATTACAAAAGCTATTTCAATGACTATAATAAGTCAGAATGTGCATGCTTGACCACTTCTCCAGCTAATTCATTCATAATAAAAGTCTAAAACGAAAAGTCAAACTTACCAGACTGGTTATGTGTAGATGAGAACAAGAATAATCATCAGGTGGGCATTTGGTCTAGTGGTATGATTCTCGCTTTGGGTGCGAGAGGTCCGGAGTTCGATTCTCCGAATGCCCCCTTTTTTGCTCAAATTGTTTTGATCACCATTGAAGATTAATAACTTTTACAACTTTAAAGATCTGCATATACATTATGCAATAACTGTAAAATTAATTTAATCAACTATCCACAGACCAACAATGTGCCACAGAGGAATGACAGCATATTCACACATACACAATTCAAGAAGCAATAAGAATTTCAGGTAGAAGGATATTATTGGTTTAACTACCAAGCTTGATTTCAGTGACTTATTCAATTATGTTCACCTTTAGTATTACATAGTATTTCAAAAGCTATTTTAAGCAAAGAGTCACAACACTAGCACATACAATATCCTCAAACGCTACAAAAATTGTTAAAGTGCACAACAAAAAATCCCCCCAAACTAGGAAGTCAAATTAAGAATATAAATTCCTGCCAGAGGTTCTAATAATCAACTGGGCATTTGGTCTAGTGGTATGATTCTCGCTTCGGGTGCGAGAGGTCCCGAGTTCGATTCTCGGAATGCCCCCTATTTTTGTCTACTTATTTTTTGCTGCAATCACGAAATCTTATCAAACTTTTTTTCTTCACTCTTGTTGACAAAAATCTGTACAGCTTTGAAAATACCCATAATAACAAAAGCTCACTTAACTAACCATCATTATCCCTACAAAACAGGCTGGGACAAAACATTGTTTCATAGATAGTGAGTAGTGACTGTGGTAAAAAGAAATCTAGAGAGAAAGGTTCATTTGTTTCATGTCATTAGTTTGTTCGAGTGTGCAATCTTAGGGTGCAGAAGGCTGAGAGTTCATTTCTCAAAAATCCAGAGTAAACTCACCTTGGCCAAATGGTTATAACTTTTGATGAGTTAAATAATTTGATCCAAGATGCAGAACAACTTTTTGCAGAAGACCGCTATCGGCTTTTCGTCGACACAGGATTGAAATCTAGCAAGTGAAAAAATACAAGTCACTAACATAGTTTCACAGTGCAAAATCATTACCTCCAAAAGTCATAATCTCAATAAAATTTTGAAAAAAGATTCTAAATGAACACAAAACTTCTTCAGCATAAGTTTTTTCACATAGAGAATTCTTGAAAAAGAAATTCAAAACACATGAACTTCCAAATAAGAAATGACCCATCTCTTTGAGTTGCAAACTAGAATTGGTGATAGAAATTACTAGTAAAAGATACAAAAATGGGTCCCCATCTGCCAAAGGAACTGCTAAACAAACATTCATATGTGAACTACACATCCTTATATAAGTAGATTTAGTCCAGAAAGATGCGTAGAATGTCATCAATTTACTCTCTCACAGAATCAGCATTTCAGAATTTGTTGACGGATTATAGCAATCCTATCAAATCATCTTTCTGTTATGCAATGCTCTAGGTAATAAAGATAGTCAGAGAGGATATAATTTTCCAACACAAAATCCCAATTACCTATATACAAACTAGAAAGGAACTAGAAAGGAACTAATATAAAACCACAATACATACCTTTTCAGATCATAAAAGAACCTTAAATCAACCAAGAATATTGCAAATATCAAAGGATACTGGCTCCTCTTTGTCAAAATAGTCGAGTAAGTATCCACTGTATCCTAAGCATATCCAACAATCTAAAAATACTAGGGAAAGACATGAAATTTACATTTTGTACCTCTTTTCCTTAGTTTTCCAACCATTTGTTAAGTGTAATCAGTGAATTTATTTTCACTTTTCACATTGAAACAGTAATGTGTTCCGTTAAGTTATATATCAATTTATTACTTAGTAGTTAGCACCCATTGTTGTTAAGACATAAGCTCATGACTCTTAAAACAGCCAAGTATTGTCACTGGAGCAAACTATAGGCAACAAAACAAAAATATCAAAATTTTACCCAAACAACAAAGACAGTCAATACCCAAAATCAAATCCCCTAATTTTCCCATAAGCAAGTCCTAAACTTAAGCCTGTATACTTCATATGCAGCACTCCATAAACTTAACACATAATATCCGGTGACCGAACAAAAAAAATCAAAAATCTAGGGTTTTCTGCTCTAAATCCAGATTAAAGTCTAATATTATTCAAATTTTCAATACCACAACATATAAACTGATGCGCAGGAAAAAAAACACAATTAAAATTACCTTTTGATGCAGAAATCCCTGGGTTTTACTAATTAGTCCACAATCAAGCAACTCGAGGAAGAAATATACTTGATTTTGACGCCGCGAGATAACAGAATAGCGCCGGTTATACGCCATGGATTTCTGGAGAGCTTTGCTGTAAATCTGTGACTATTGCAGTGGTGGAGCAACCGAGCAAAGTAGAGAGCAGAAAGTAGAAAGCCGAAAGCAGCTGGGGTAGGGAGCGGTAACGCTTGACTTTCCAGAATCATCCTTGGCGAATCATCTGAGAACCGACGAATTTGGCGGGAAGTGAGGGCTTTCTAGTCATTTTATAATTTACCCCCATTATACAATTTTTTGACGAAATAAATAAATAAATGTTCTTGTAGAGCCATCTTTTGAAAATCGGTCATACATGTTGCTTATAAATTTGTAATTTTTTATGATAGATAAAGACGCTTTGTAAGTAAAACTAGTATTGTTACAAATTCATCCATATATAATAAAAATATTTTTTTTCTTAAATAAATATGTTTACAACTAAATCACCTTTAAAAAAAAAAATTCCCTCGTACAAAATAAGAAATCGTGTATTATTACATAACCATAAATTAACAATCACCAACCAAAAGATTTCAAAGTTCAAATATTTTCAAAGTAAACTACTACTTTAGTCAAAAAAAAAAGAAGTCAAATTCATTAAATGAAACAAGTAACATCTTCCCCAAATTCATTAGTCCAGCATTACGTTACATGACAACATCACCATGAAAGTTTTCTTCAGCTTTTCAACATCATGTCTCAACGTCTGACTCTGACCCAAAAGAAACATTGAACTTTTTAAATCAGCTAAATTGTATGATTTGATTTTTTAAAGTTAAATGGAAATACAACTTCAACTATAAGTATTTTATTTAAGTGCAAATCCATCAACATATATGATATATAAAAGTCGTATCTGTTTGACTTAAAAAAATCATTTTTAAATTATTGGGAGCTAGACATCAATTCCTTAAAATAAATATTAAAAAATCATAGCAAAACACCATTAATTGTCCGTTCTAACGCACACCTAAATTCCAGAATTGCCAAGCCGAGGATGCTTCCTCGAAACAGCGGCATATTCCCGCAATTCACCCCTCCTTGTTTTCTTCGACCAACGTTTTTGCAGAAATCAAAATTACGTTTCACCCCATCGCTGGAGACCAAAAAACCAGCACGTTATAAACTTATAATCCCGACTATATATAATCCCCACATTCGCTTCTTCAAATCTCCAGCATCAATCAGCTCACATTGCAGAAATGGTGGATTTGATGATGATCTTTGATGGCCTGCATTACGCTGCCAACACGATATGGCAGCTCCAGGAGATGCGATTCGCCGCGATTTTCGAGGATCTGAGCTTCATCGCGGTGTCGGTGATCATGGCCACTGTTTCTTTCTTTCTGTCCGGCAGGGGAATGAGAAGGAGGAGGAGGAGCCGGAGAAGATCCTATAGGTTCTTCTAATTAAGAAGAACCCATGCAATATATAATATATTATTTCCCTCTTATGATATTGCCTATGGTGTACTACTATACTCTATACTCGTATGATTAATTAGTATTAGTACTACGCATATAAAGGTGTTTCTTGAGTGTAAAAGTTATTCATGGATACCCTTTGAGGTAAGATCTCTTATATATACATGATTTTATACTATGAATCTATGCATGCATGATTACACATTTTTAATTAATTCATTTTCATAAATTTTGGTAATTTATAATTTCTTGTGAACAGAAAGACACGGTTCTCCCGAGGTTATTTTGCTGAAATGAAGTGAAAATTGATGTATTAAAAATGGACGATGTATAATTTTGACATGTTATCTTGAGTTTAATTATCAGTTCAGTAAATAATAATTTTATGAAATTTAGTCATTCTGTTTTAATTTTCAATACATTCAAAAATAAATTGATTTAGGAAAACATGGCCTAACTCAACCTGAATTTTATATAAAAAAAAAAGAAGTTGTTTTCAACATTTCATAACCTTGTTGTGAAGGAAAAAATAAAAATCTACCAAATATGTTCAATGGGGATTGAACAAGTTTGCATCCAATCCAAAGTGAACCAAAGTCCACAAAGCAACCACAGCCAACAAAAGACTCAACACAATACGGTCAAGCAGTGAACAGGATGCTCCGGACAAGTATATCACCGGAAATATGGCTAGCCATTTCCCAAGTCTCGGCCCTCGTGAATAACTCCGTTAATTATATAATTAGCGCACAAATAAATATGTTATTATCATTATAATTATTACCAAACGCTACAATGGCGAGTACGAGGTATCGACTGTAACGAGGTCCGTTGCTAGATGGTTGGTGAAGATGTACGAGCAGCCATGTTGTGTAGAGGTGCCATGTAAATAGGAGACAAAGACACGCAGTTCATCCTACCCTGCCACAACATTCATTTATGTTTTATATTAGAGTTTGATCGTTTATTTGGTTTGATGTTTTAGATTTTGGTCTTATTTTTTCATTTGATATGATTTTTTAAGTTTTTGGGCAATATCTTTCACTTTATTATGTTTTATGACCCAAATAATTAAAATAATTGTATTATAAACATCAATATTGTAGAAAGTGGTCTCATTTTGGTCTGCCCTTACCGTAAGGTCCCTTACGGGAGACACTCTTTTAGTCCATTTTTCAAATTCAAATTAAGTCAACTCAAATAAAAATCAAAAGAATTTCAAAATTCCTGGACTCAATGCTGGTGAGAGGTTTAGTGAAATGAGGATTACATTGTAATAAACATGTCCAAAAAGAATTTTCTGTCTAAATTATATAATTCGCCGGACTGAATACATGGAATTTGTGTATTTATTTTATTCAGTCTTTTTTTCTGTCTAAATCAACTCAATTAACTATCAAAATTAAGTTTCACGGCCATCATAAAAATAAAATATAGACTAATAATCAATGATAGCTATTAAAAAATTAATAAAAAGTAACATAACAAGAGATTAAGAAACAGGTTTACCATCCATGGGAGACAAAAGCAATGGGGAGAAACAGGGACTGAACGCCGATGCCGGAAGACATGAGGTGAAATGCCGCCGTAAAAGAGTTCCCTTTCCGGTGCCGCGTTATCGGAAGCCAGTTGTCCGGCCCCTCCTGTTTTCCGGCGCCGGAAACATCAGCTTTAGTACTGCTTTTCTGCCGGAAAAGGACCCCAAGGGGTATACTAACATCAACATGATCGGCATAGTCATCGGAGATCGGACATGGCACAACTCTACTTTCCGGCGGCGGTTCCACGTCCCCAATGCCGGCGGCTATATATCCGGCCTTAAAAATGGAATGCGAAATCTGAAACTTAATTTTGGAGTATACATTAACAAATAATGTTTTTATGAAGGAAAAATAATTCCCACAAGGAAGAGATTCTCGTCTGATTCTGCTGACTAGATAATTACCAGTAGAGGTGGCAATTAATCTCATTACGCATGGAATCCAATTCCCATTAAGTAATGGTTGGGAAATTCCCATAATTACATTGATTTGGGATTGAATGGGATGGGATTAATTCCTTGCACTCTGTTTTTACCAAAAATGCTCAGTTCTGATAAGCTGTAGACGTTTGATTGTAAATATTATTGTACAATGCATTATTATAGTTGAATGTTTATGGATTTTACAAAAGAAAGAAATAACTTTGACTCACTAAGAGCAAGTCCAACAGAATCTCTAAAAGTTTTTCTAAAATAGAGAATGAAAACCTATATTCTCCAAATATTTTTTGCTCAACTCCAACAGCATCTCTATTTTAGACATTTTGTTAATTACTCTTTCCTTTTTTTTGTGTGTAGGGATTTTGAGAAAAGAAATTTACCAAAAATAACTTTTATTTCCTTGTCGCATGATTTTCGTTCGGCAAATTTATTTTTGTCATTCTTCATATATAGCAAAGCAAATCTTCTCTCTCATCAATTTTGCTATAATAGCAAATGGGATAACAAATCTGTTGGAGTAGAAAATCTCTAAAAAATAAGAAAATTTCTATTATACCAAATCTGTTCCAACATATTTGCTATAATAGAGATTTTGTTAATTTTTAGAGATTTTGTGTATTTTTCCACTCCAACCTATTTGCATCACATTTGTTATTATAGCAAAATTGATGAGAGAGAAGATTTGCTTTGCTAAATATGCAGAATGACAAATAAATTTTGAGGAACGGAATTCATGCGCATTGCAAAAGAAAAAACTATTTTTGGCAAATTTCTTAATGCAAAAAAAAAAAAAAAAGTTATTAATAAAATCTCTAAAGTAGAGATATTGTTGGATTTGAGTAAAAAATATTTGGAGAATATAGGGTTTCCATTCTCTATTTTGGAGAATCTGTTGGACTTGCTCTAATGAACTTATGATGGAGTTTTTAGGATAATCACACTGATTTCAATATTTCTGAAATGGCAAAAATGCCTTTCTTACAACATCATAGATTTACACGAAAATTATTAGTTTGGCACTAATTTGTTGTGAGCTATGAGTACATTTTGGGTTGCTTTAAGGTCAGAATTCACCTCAAAGGTGATCGGAGGAATGGATGAATTTGATGAAGTACTCATGACGTCATCTTCATGGCCATGGATTATAGCTTCGTAATCTCCATGGAAGAGTGATGCTTCGAGAATGCCATTCGCGTCTGTGGTGCCAATTATGCGGTTCTGCGGTCTCCATTGGCCGAGAATTTTGTCGACCACGTCGCCGGTCGGAAGGTTCTTGAAATTGCTGTCGGTTAGACACATTCTGTAGCATCCTTTGGATGAAGACCATGCTCCCCACAACAGAATGCCATTTACGGCCGGATGTGCATGAAGTTCGTTCATCAATTGCTCCAAGTCATTTGCCTACACATAAACTCATTCGAGATTTACTTTTACGTCAGTTCAAATCAGGTGAAAAAGACATATTACTATGAATTATGAATACCAGTTAAAAATAAAGGTGAAAAAGACATATTACTATGAATTATGAATACCAGTTAAAAATAAATGTAACGCGCAATAAATGTAACGCGCATCTCTTACCTGATTTGGATCGGAGGAGACATCCAACTCGGTAATCCAAATAGGTAGTTTTGCCGAACCAAGAGTGTCTAGGGCAGATCTTACGTAAGCCAAGTCAGGTTTACCAAAATGCCCCTCTAACCCGATACCAAGGGATCGAACTCCACCCGCTTGCATTTCTTTAACCTTCTGTAGATACTTAGCCGGACTAGATGAAGAGTCACTCTGATACTCAATGGTATTATAGTCATTTAGGAACGGCGTCGCATTGGGGTCAAGATCCCCAACCTGTTTATAATACCCGGCCGATGCACCTGCCCCGAGTTTACTCTCAAAGAAGTTAAAATGTAAATTCTCGTTCATAACGTCCCAATGAATAACCTTTCCCTTGTACCTGTTCAATGCAAATGAAATCAATATACTCAATTAGTGATGCTTAAACATTGTTCTCTTGAAATTTCACTACTAATTAGTTCAATTCATTTCAGTTTCATCCAACTTGGTAAAATTTTGTGTATTTTACCTTTGTGTGACGGATTGGACCCTTTTGTTGGCGGCGGATCGAAGATCGTCCCCGGAAAGGCTCTTGACCCACCATGGCTGGTATTCAGGGTCGTCCCACAGAATGTTGTGGCCGCGGACGGTGATGCCGTGGTTCTGCGCGAAGCTCAGCATCGCGTCCGCCTTGCTGTAGTCTTCGGTGCCGCGTGTGTTCTCGGTGGTGTACCACTTCATTTCGTCGGCGAACACCGTGAATTTGAACCTTGACGCGAAATAGTTCTGATAGGCCGTGTTTGTTATGATGTCCTCCGAGATCGAGTTGCCGAGCGGGAAACCGTTGCGTCCGTGGTTGACGGAAACGTTCACTCCGGCCAACGGCCGGCCATTGGGATCAACGGCTTGGAATCTAACCTTGCTTTTGCGTACCTGCGGAAATGTTTAGAGTGTACGTGGTTAGATATTATATATATAATTGTTACACTAAAAGTTACTAGTTTATGAAAATATATTTTGAATTAGTTTTAGGCTTTGTTCCTAATTTAGTTCAACTTAGTAATCTGGCTTTAAAGTGATACATTTTTCGGTCAAACCTTAAAAGATTACATTCAAACACTATTTGCTCTAGGATTTTTGAAATAGAGAAAATATATATGTAGTTGAATGAATTAATTGTGAAAGATTTATAAAATGCAACTTAGGAAAGGTTGTACTAAGTTTGGTGAATAATTAATATTTTCTTAAGTGAGATAAAACAAAATATACTTACCATTGTCAAAATGTGAACAAATCTTACCTTGATTGCTATTTGAGTCAACATAAGCATAATTTTACATCATAATGTGAATAGAAGAGAGATTTACCTTCTCAACGCTTTGAATCTGATGTGATTTCCATTCTTCTTCGGTATGAGGCTGTACAGAAATACTATCTACCCATATATTAGGGGTCGCATTTTCACTCTGTAAAAACACGCGATAAACTAAGTAAAAATGGACTTTCACTCGAGGCTAAAGCACGGATCCAGAAAGTAAAAAAGTGAAAGAATGTTACCAGAAAGTAAATTTCTCCATCTCCAGTCACGTTTGCGGTAAAACCGCTCTTTAACATGGACCAGCAATTCGCTTGAGCGAACACGTTGCCAACTGGCGTGATGCTATTGGCTGACATTCTCAAAATAGCATTGATCGGAGACTTTCCATGGCTAACTCGCAACCATGCTACAATGGTAACAATTCCAAATTCAGAAAGAATGACAGATTATATTCCAAAATCAAAATAAATACAAGATTGACACTAAACAAGAATCATTACTATCTTTGATTACAATAATTGCAATTATTCCGATTTTATACTTACCGGAAATAGTATAGAGCATTCCCTTTTGAAAGGAAAATTTCTGTGACAACGGCGAATTTGTTGATCCATTCCGATTATAGACGACGGCGAATTTGTTGCCACTTTTAGTCACACTTTTGACCAATTTAGTGTCGCCAAAACTCGACCATCCCTTAAGCCCTTCGTTAAACTCCGGGTTCACCACGATCCCTCCTCCGTACTGAGCTTTAGGTGGAGTAGCCAAACACTAATAAGAAAAACAACACCTTTAATCATTAATCAAAAGAAAGAAAACGCTGATTGCATTAGTTGATTGTAACAAATCACAAACTCTGGTGACTTAAACTAAATTTGGCGTGCCTCGGAAGTGTATCCATAATCATACGATACTCCATTAACTTGATGATATACTGCAAAGAAAACACTGATTGAATTAGTTGATTTCCACGATTTAACCGATTTTGTGGAGTAAACTTATAAGTTTTGACCAAAAGAATGTGTGATCGGCAATAAACACTTTAAATTTGTAACATTTTATTCGTGATTCAAAGATTAGACAGACCTGATGGAAAAAGAAGACAGAGTAGCCAAATTCCAAGCACGCCCATGGTTCTGAAAGATAAAACCTATGAACTAAGCACTTTGAATACTTTGTGTGTGAATATATATATATATATATATATATATATATATATATATATATATATATATATATATTGAATGTAGATTCTAGAAATATAGTAATATAACGGTGCGATTGCGAAAATTTTGGTTTCTGAAAATATAGTTTCTGAATATTTTGCGAATTAGATTATTGGTCGGTTGGAATTTAAATTGAAGGTTGGAGTATAGATTGATGTAATATTCTAGTACAGTAATCTCATCTGTTTAATAGGATATTTCACTACTTTCATAAAAAAAGGAGTTAATTCCATGCTTAATCTTTTTTAATAAGTTAAGTTTGTTTGATAATTTGGCCCTGAACTTATTTTTTGATGTTACTGAACTGAACTGAAGTAAAATTGATGTATTGAAAAATGGAATCAGCATGACTGAATTAACCTGAATTTCATCAAATTACATTTCACTGAACTGAACTGAACTGAACTGAACTGAACTGAACTGAATTGAATTGAACTGAACTGAACTGATCTACAGATAAGCTCTGGTAAACAGGGCCTTTGTCTTTTATTGTTTTAATTGAATTGAATTTATAATAGTTTAGTTGACTAAAATCTTATATCTTAATTGATTTGTTCATAGTTTATTTTAACTGATAGTTTCTGTATGTAGGGATCACAAAGTTCAACTGAATTAATTGACTACGGTTTTTTGTTGACGAAAAATAAAATTACGGTTTCTTTTAATTCAAACGGACGTTGCGTCGGTTAGTATCAAAAGATGAATTGAATAAAATTTTATTATTTGTAATTCTAGACAAGGATAGCATTATACTTAAAAAATAAAGATAAGGATGACACTGAAATAGATTTTGGTTGGGATCAAGTTCAATCGCGCAAAGTGAGATGGGTGAAATTTTGATGGTAATGGGCGGGATTAGGGTTGAATTCATTATCTACAATGGGTCATTTTGGGCATGAGTAGGTATTTTTAAATGCCTCCTTATAATTATATACTAGTATCTTATGCTTTATAATAATAAAAAAAATTAAATCTAGTATGCACTTAATTATTATTTTGTTTATCTTAATGTTTGAATAGATTAATAAATGTATTTTAATTATTTAAATGAGAATTTAAGTAAATTTTAATCGTACATGAAAATGTTGGATGGGGAGAGACCATCAGTGCCTAGAGTCGCTTCGGTGCACGTGCATGGTAGTTATAGTGATAAGACGATTTTTCAAGATTGCAATGTCATGAAAATATGACAAAAAAATTTCTTTAAGCAACACTATGGAAATCCCGCCACATACCAATTAATCTAGTTAAACCAGGTTTTTCTTTTAAAAAAATTTAGGAAATTCATAATGAAATGCTGGAAATTAAAGGAAAGAAACAACATAGAGGATTTTGACAGTCGAATATGTGTATGCAGGAAAATATTGGTCTTGTTTTGAAGTTTAGAATTTTTTACATTGCTTTATTTACAATTTATCATTCAAATATAATATTTATTAAAATAAATGTGAATATATACATGTTTTAAATAGTCATATTGTTGTAATCTCTTTAAGGTGAGTTGACGTTAATTGGTAAAGCGAATTAGAATCATGCATTAACTATCATGTTGCGGATCTGCGGGATCATCTTAATTCTAGTCATGTTTGGGGTTGAGCAAACTTTTTACCCAATTCAAGTCAAATACTCCATATCTTTAACAATCAAAATTGTTTAATTCACTTATTAAAAGGTTAGATTGAATCAGTTTGTTCATTAATTTATATTTATAAATAGTGTACATATATAGTTGTATTATCATATCATATATTTTTATGTATTAAAATAAAGATACATAAAAAGTCAAAGTTAGATTAGCTAGGCTGACTTTTGAAAACTAACTAAACAAATAACAAACAAAAAGAGTATATATTAATAATTTTAAAAACCCATCATGGGGAGATGGGAACAGTTGCTCTTCCGTTTATTGATTCTTTATTACATTGAATAAGTGTAATTCAATAAAATTGTTCTCGATTTGATCGGCTGAATCCATAATTTAGTTGTTCGTCGGTGTTTTGTTCCCGATCTAATTGGACAGGTCGTGGTTTATGTTTTTTGTTTATATATAGTTCTTGATCTGGTTGGACAGATCGTGGATCGTGTTTCCGTTCGTGATCTATGATTTTCAAGGTGTTTACCATTTGAATAACATAGATCGTGGTTTAAATCTAGTGTTGTTGCGGTTATAGCAGATCCCCGATTGGCGCAGTGATTGATGCGGGAGACGCTCCTCTCTGCCAAGCGGTTGTGGTGTTCGCGGTTGCAAAATAATATCTCCGAGGGCGGTATTACAGCTTTTTTATTAGATCTCTCAATTTGTAAGTCTGGTTAGCATATGATTTAGTTAGCCTTGTAATAGAGTAGTTGATTAGATGTTGATTCCACTTGTAATCGTTACTTGGCGTTTACCTAGTACATGAATGAATTTTTTAAAAAAATAATAATTTTAAAGCATAACAAAGTCAGTCATGGTAACTTTATCCAAACAAATTCAAATGAGTTACAATCATGAATCATTCATCTCGGGCCAGGTTTTATTTATATATCTTGTCATAGAGAGTTTTTTTTGTTTTGATAAAGTACTCATAGAGTGTTTTATTTATCATTGTTGATAAGTTCAAGACACAACTGGTATAATAGAATTTTCCCTAAATATTAGCACTACTTATATACTTGTTTAAGCTGCATTGGTTGCGTGACTTGTGTGTAAAAATAATTTATGGTAACAACATAATTGCTAAAAATTACATTTCCTTAATCTTTTTAAATAAATTACATTTATTTAATTATGCATTATGAATTTTGGTGTAATAATTAATTTTCATAATTAGTAATTGACGATAAATGAAAAATAATTTAAAAAGAATAATACAATTAGGCTATATATATGTTTGCTAGACTTTTTTTTTTCTTAACTGAACTGAACTAAAGTAAAAATAATGTATTGAAAAAAGAATCAACATGACTAAATTAACCCGAGTTTCATCAAATTGCATTTTCGATTAACTGAACTGATCTACAGATAAGTTATGACAAACATGGCCCTAATGTATATATAATTTTGAAAATAATAATTATTAATATTGCAACATAACTTAATATAATCAACTTCAATTTATATATTTTTTAAGAGAAAGTCTTGGGTGAGACCTGTCCTTGTGGAGACCAAGAGCAGGGGAATGAGCATTTACTGTTTCTGCTTGATCTTTTAGTCAGTTTGTTTGATCTTTCAATCAATGTCTTTGAGTATTTTTGTTTTGCCTTGATTTTTCAGTTAATTTGATCTTTCGTTCAATTTGCTTGATCTTTCGGTCAATTTTCTTGATCATTTCCTTGGTCAATTTCACCAACGATAAATTCAATCAAGGAAATCGGCGGGTTTAAAGCTCACCAACGACAAATTAAATCAATAGCGGTCTCATATAATGTCTCAAATGAGAATTTGCCTTTTTTTAATCAAATAGCCTCTTAGCACCGTGTCAGGTAGTAGCCTGATTCTATTATTATTTATACAAGTGAGTGGTGATGTCGATGATTCACTTGTGTTGAGACCCTCACGCTAATCTATGAGTTATGACCACGTCTTGTATTGTTGTTTGATCAGAATCCACCTTAAAGGTGATAGGAGCAATGGACGAGTTTGACGAACTCATGACCCCAATTTCATGGCCATTGATTCTGGCTTCATAATGTCCATGATGGAGTGATGCTTCAAGATAGCCGTTCTCATCCGTGACGCCAATTAGGGCATCTTGTGGCTTCCATTCGGCAAGAAGTTTATCGATGACGTCACCGGTTGGAAGGTTCGTGAAATTAGAGTCGGTTAAGCACATTTTGTAGCATCCGCGCTTTGCAGTCCATGATCCCCACAGCAAAATGCCATGAATACCCGGATGTGCATGAAGTTCCCTCATTAGTTGTTCCAAGTAATCTGCCTACACAAAATGAACACACAATAATCATAAACTTCATGCACATCCGGCTAATTACATGATCTTTTATATAGTCGATATTTGGTGGAAGATAAAAACATAAATGTAACACTTTTACCTGATTTGAACTGTTGGCAACATCCAGCTCTGTAATCCACATTGGTAGTTTTGCAGAGCCAAGGATGTCTAAGGCAGATCTTACATAAGCCAAGTCGGGTTGGCCAAAGTGCCCCTCCAACCCGATTCCGAGATGACTGAGTCCTCCGGCTTGTATTTCTTTAACCTTCTCCAGATACTTAGATGGACTGGATGCAGGATCACCCTGATACTCAAGGGTATTATAGTCATTTAGGAATGGTATTGCATAAGGATCAAGCTTCCTAGTCCATTTATAATAGTCAGCCGATGCATTTGGACCGAGTTTACTTTCCAGGAAATCATAGTGTAAATTCTCATTCACAACATCCCAATGTATAACCTTTCCCCTGTACCTATTGAAAGTAAGAAAAATAAATATGTAGTTGTATCAGTAGCGGATCTCAAATTAAAAGTAATTGCAAAAATATAATATATATGCATATATATATATATATAACAATTCCTTAACTTTACCTTGTCACGACAGATTGTATTCTTTTGTCAGCGGCAATTTTAAGATCCTCCGGTGAAAGAGTCTTCACCCACTCCGGCTGAAAATAAGGGTTGTCCCAGAAAACGTTGTGGCCGCGCACGGTGACGCCGTGGCTGTGGACTAACTTCAGCATTGCATCCGCGGCTGTATAGACTTCCCTACCGCGATCGTGCTCCGTGGCGTACCATTTCATTGCATCCTCAAACACGGCGTATTTGAACCTTGACATGAACCATTTCTCATAAGCCGTGTTTGTTAATATGTCCGATGATATTGCGTTGCCGATCGGATAACCGTTACTTAGATGTTGTATGCTGATTCCCGCTCCGGCCAATGACCGGCCGTTGTGGTCAACGGCTTGGAATCTAACTTTGTTCTTGCGTACCTAGAGAGAGTTTTAAACATATGTTACAATTTCTTGAACCAAAAGAGAGAGAAATTGATGGTCTTTTAAAAAAAAAGAAATTCTATAAACGAGAATCATTAGTTGAATATATATATATTTTTAAAAAAAATTAGTGACATTTACCTTCTCAACACTTTGGATTTGATGGGATTTCCATTCGTCTTCAGTAAAAGGTTGCAATGAAATACTATCTACCAATATATCAGTGGTAGTATTCTTACTCTGAAATTGTATTTAACAAACATAAGTAAATGGTAATTAATTGACAATTACTTGAGTTTAATTAATGCATAGAATTAAACCTTAAAGTAAATTTCTCCATCTCCCGTGATATTGGCCGTGAAACCACTCTTCAACATGGACCAGCAATTAGACTGAGCGATCCCATAACCGACGAGACTAATGTTATTTGCCGACATTCTCAAAGTAGCGGTGACCGGAGAGTTTCCATGGCTAACCCGCACCCATGCTATCAAGTTGAGAGAGTGAATTACATGTAACAAAGTATTATGCTCGAGAAAATATTAAGGCCATGTTTGCCAGAACTTATCTATAGATCAGTTCAGTTCCGTTCAGTGAAAATATAATTTGATGAAATTCAGCTTAATTCAATCAGAAATGTATGAGTTTACAAACTGCACGTGCACTGAATAATTTTTGCACGTACCAGAAAGAGTGTAGAGCAATCCCTCTTGAAAGGTAAATTTTTGTGACAAATTGTGAGTCGATCCATTACGATTGAAGACAATTGCATATTTGTTGTCACTCTTTTCAGCCACACTTTGTACTTTAGCGTCACCAAAAGTTAACCATCCCTTCAATCCTTCGTTAAACTCCGGGTTCACCACGATCCCTCCTCCATACTGAGGAGCAAGTGGAGTCTCCAAACACTTTTTTTTTAAAATCACGAATACTTATTAATTAATCAATAAAAAATAATAAGGATTAATTCATTTAGTCACGAAAATAAGCGTACCTCAGAAGTGTATCCATGATCATATGGTACTCCACTAACTTGCTGATGCACTGCAAAAAAAATAAAAAATAATAATAATAATAATTCTAAGATTTGAGGATCCAAAACTTCATAAAATAAGTATCCTTGTTTTTTTTAAAAAAATTACGATATTGCATCGTTACAAACCTGATGAAAATAGAAGACAGAGTAGCCAAATTCCAAGTATGCCCCCCATGTATACTTGGTTTTGGTGATGTTAGAAGGTGAGATTAATTTTGAGCGAGCTCAATCACACTTCTTCTGAAAGATGGTCAACATATTTATATGCATTTTGGTTAAGGAATGCGTTTATGAGAGACATGTGCATAATACCTCCACGTTTTAAGGCTCACTTTACCATTTAATGTCCTTTTAAAGGTTCAATTGACAAGTGAAGCTAGTAGATATGAAACGGTAATTTATTTTATTTTATAAGCACGATTTTTTTATGTACATGGTACTACTAATGCATGAAGGCCAATTCAAGGCATCATCTATTTATGGTTATTTTTTTAAAAAAAAAATCATGGACGAACCTGAAACCGAAGACGACATTAAAACCAGTATATTTTGTAGTTAAAATTTGTGTATTTAGTTTGTGGGTAAAATTTGTTCATTTGTGTTTTGTGTATTTATATATCTTGGTTCATTTGGTATATTTAAATTCAAATTTAGTTTTATATAAAGTTTAATTCAGCACATTTAAATCTAATTTATTTCTGTTGGAAATATTTCAAGTGTATATATAAACTCAACCACACTTCATGTTGGTTACTTTTCAACAATTGAAGACATGGAATTTAAACTTGACATTAATCAAGTGGTAACTTCTTGAAATAAAGGAAGTGGAGATCAATAATGATCTTAGAGAAATTAAGTTCTATCTTAAAATGAGTTAAAGCTAGGAATTCATTAGTTTATCTTTTAGATTTATGGAAGAGTTTCAAATCATGAAATTGAAGATAAGACATCAATGTCTACGTCTCTTGAACTATTATAAAAGGAATTCTCCTTTGGCATTCTAAGAAACACACCAAACAAGAATAACACAACAAACACTACAACATTTCTCATCTCTAAAGCTATTGCACTTCATTTTGTTGTTCAGGGTGCTGGAAAGTTAGTGCAGATTTTACCACCTTTCAAATTCATCTTATCTTGGGAGGATACTTGTCAAGTATTCCTTGCATATAAAAGGGGACAAATGAAGTCTTAAGAATTGTGTCTTGTGCACGATTTGAATCGTTACTATAAAGAAATCTTTTGTGATTTCATCAGCAGGTTGTAGCTATTTTTGTGAGATACGAAGGTATATAAACCAACACTTCATACACCTAAAAACCATTATCATAATACCGATGACAATTATTCAGTTACACATATTGGAACTTTTAATCGATGATTACATTCTCGATAATTTTTGGCACATTTTGTTCATCAGTGCATATTCTTATTCTTCTTTATTTGAAACGATATTAATCTGCAAATTCCCCTCAGATGATGACAATGCCGTCACATTAAACTTGAAAATTTGTGAAGAATTTGCAAGGTTGCCAATTCTCAATTCATACTCTCCATAAAACAGAGAGCTCTGAAAATACCCATCGGAATCTGTGGTACTCGCAAATCCACCGCCGTGGCTCCACTCATCGAGTAGTTTATCCACTACATCTCCGGTCGGCAAGTTCTTGAAGTCGCCGTCCGTTATACACATTCTGTAACAGTCCGGCGGCGACCACGGCGCCCATATCATGATCCCCTCCACCGCCGGATGAGCGTGAAGCTCCCTCATAATCTGCTCCAAGTAGTATGCCGCCTATGTATTCAAATTCAACCCAAAATGAATCACACCAAACTCCCAAAAATTGAGATTGATATTAAACAAGAGTCGGTCTCTGAGTTTAATTGAGATTGATATTAATTTGTATGTAAATAAAACAAGAGTCGGTCTCTGAGTAGACCGTCTATATTCTGACAGAATATAGACCAATGATTAAATTGTAAATAGTATATAAGACAAAAACACTGAGGGACCTTTATGCAATTTTAGAAAATTTTAGACAAAAACATGGAGGGTCCTTTATGCAATTTTACAAAAACACGGAGGGACCTTTATGCAATTTTATAACATGGAACCTGAAGGTTAAAACATGAAGTTTTTAACATGTAACATGAAGGTTTTAACACGAAACATTAAGATTTTAACACGAAGCATGAAGGTTTTATAACATGGAACCTGGAGGTTAAAACATGAAGTTTTTAACATGTAACATGAAGGTTTTAACACGAAACATTAAGATTTTAACACGAAACATGAAGATTTTATAACATGGAACCTGGAGGTTCAAACATGAAGTTTTTAACATGTAACATGAAGGTTTTAAAACGAAACATTAAGATTTTAACACGAAACATGAATGTTTCATAACATGGAACCTGGAGGTTCAAACATGAAGTTTTTAACATGTAACATGAAGGTTTTAACACGAAACATTAAGATTTTAATACGAAACATGAAGGTTTTATAACATGTAACCTGGAGGTTAAAACACGAAGTTTTTAACATGTAACACGAAGGTTTTAACATGAAACATTAAGATTTTAACCCGAAACATGAAAGTTTTATAACATGGAAGCTGGATGTTCAAACATGAAGGTCTGGCACTGTTCACGCGCGGGTTACTGTAGCGCGTGAAAATCCTAATTTTTCAGAAATTGCAAATTGGTTCCTCCGTGTCTGTATAGTTAACATATCAGTCCCGTCTATATTTTGATCAGAATATAGACGGTCTATTCCAAGACTTATCCATAAAAGAAATAAAAAAAATCAATGAGAAACAAGGGGATAATCCGTATTTTGACCGTTGATAATTTTCAAAAATGTATAAACTTACCTCCGCCTTTTTGCCGTCGACGTCCAGCTCCGACACCCAAATGGGCAATTCCGCGGTGGCGAGCTGATCAAGCGCCGCCCTGATGAACGGCGGATTCGGGGGTAAATAAAAGTGCCCCTGCAAACCAATCCCCAGAGGACCCTCATATCCCTGCGACCTAAGCTGCTCAATCTTCTCCAAATACCTCGCCGGAGACGACACCGGATCCGTCTCGTTTTCAATCGTATTAAAATCATTTAAGAACAAAACCGCCTCTCCATCGATCTCATTCCCCCGCTGATAGAAACCAGACGACGCCGTATCGCCGAGCATTTTATCCAAGTACCGGAAATGCAGATTCTCGTTGACGACGTCCCAGTGGATAAACTCGCCGGCGTATCTCCCCATGATGGATTTCTGCCGCCGCGTCGTGGCAGCTCGGAGATCGGCAGGGGTCAGATTCTTGGCCCACTCCGGGAGCCAGAAGTCGTTCTCCCAAACGACGTTGTGGCCCCGCGTTATGATGCCGTGCTGTTTGGCGAACCGGAGCATAGCGTCGGCGAACCGGTAATCTTCCTGGCTGCGGTTCGGTTCGTTCCATTGCCATTTCATTTCGTTCTCGAAAACGGCGTAACGGAATCTGTTGGCGAACCATCCCTGGTAGGCCGGAATTGTTAGGATTCTGTTGCTCACTGAGTTGCCAAGCGGGAAGTCCCGGCGGCCTGATCGGATGTTGACCGTTGCGTTGACTAATGGTTCATTGTTTTGGTCAACGACTCTGATTTTCACGTTGCTTTTACGCACCTACATATTGCAAAATTGCCTATAAGTATGAATGGAATGATTGAAAAAAAAATAAAAAAAAATAAAAATGTTTGCAAATTATATAATATTTTCTTCAAAAAGTGGAGTACTGTTGTAAACCTGCTAGAAAAATTAGACTGTGACATAAAATGTGTCACTAAAATTCCATATCAGCCACTAAACATGTGTCACTAAAATTCCATATCAGCCACTAAACATGTGTCACTAATAAGTGACGAAATATGAACAGATCTTTAGTGACGAATATTATTGTCGGTGAACCCAATTTTTCCGGTTTTGAAAGAACTTCAAATGACTTGATATTGAGTCACAAAATAAACAGAAGATCAACAAAATATTTCAATACAAAATTTAAATGCATTATTTCATTTTTCACAAAAGTATTGAAATTAATCACAAAAGTAACGGTAAAACAAATTTATAAAATGTTAAGAATTAAACAGTCTGATTCGAAATAAAATTATATAAAAAATGAAATATGGGGAAAAATGAGAAAATTTATCACCTTTTCAACACTTTGAAGCTGATGAGATTCCCATTCTTCCTCTGTAAATGGCTGTAGTGAAATGCTGTCAACCCATAACTCTGTTGATGGGCGGCTCTAGTAGATATAAAAGGGATGAATTAGATTGTTCAAAGAAAGATGATGGAAAATAGGAAATAATTTTGCAGAGTACCTCAAAATAAAAATCGGCCGGACCGGAAGTATTCACGGTTAAACCACCTTTCAACATTGTCCAGCAACCGGACCGGGCAACCGACCAACCAGCATAGTGGCTCCCGGTCTCCGTTACGAAAACGGCTGCCACGTCCACGCTTTTGCTGCCGCTAGTTCGTATCCAAGCTACCACGTAATACAAATGAGTATTTTTTTATATAACAATGTCATGGTTGTACGTAAATCATTACCTGAAATTGTGTAGAAGGTATTCTCTTGAAGGTCGAACATTTGCGACAAACTAGCCGGATTCTCAACAATACCACCACTGTACTGAGCCTCGAGAGGTTGTTCCAAACACTAAATTCAAAAAACGTGAAAATCTAATTCGATTTTTATTTAAATGAAATGACCATAAGTCAAATAGGCAGGTAAATAAGCTTGCCTCACGGGTGAAATTGTAATCATATTCTACTGCCTCAACTGATTCCTTGCCTGCAAAAATAAAATTGAGGATTTATCGATCTCTATCAACTATTGATATAATGCTGAGAATTGTCATTTGTGAATAAATAATACCTGTGAAAATCACGAAAACTAATAACAGTATTAACCTAAACATTGTTTTTCTCGCTCGCAAATAAGAATCTCTACTAATCCCTAAGCAACCACTGAATCATTTGATTTCTCTAGCTCTCGTTTGTTACTGAATATGAATGAATCTTGAAACTTGAAGGGATTAATTAGGTGGAGTTTGACATTTCTGGTGAATGCAGATGAACTTGATAGATATAAAAAGTTAAACTATGAGGGGCTTTTTTATGGTAAGGTGGAATTTGGCCGTTTGGGACATTAATTTGAGGCCTAAACTTGTAACTTTGTGACACTAACTTTATCCTTAAAGTTGGTAAAGGGACACAAATTCAGGGCATTTGTATTGTAGTTTAGCTTTGATGCCAAAGTATATATATTATTATTTGAATATTCAATAAAGGAAAAATATGTTTAAGAATGAATTTAAGGTATGTACTTGGTTGGGGCCTTGGGGTATTTGGAGTATGCAATCAATTTGATTATAAAAGTTTTGTAAGTTTTAGTTGTTTATTGGATGGTTTAACATTATAGGGCTCGCCTTTTTCTTTTTCTTTTTTTTTTCTGTATTTTGAGTGGTGTGGAATTCTTTACTCACATTCCCTTTAGGATAAGTTTTGGAATAGACCGTCTATATTCTGATCAAAATATAGACGGGATTGATATGTTAACTATACAGACACGGAGGGACCAAATTGCAATTTCTGAAAAATTAGGATTTTCACGCGCTACAGTAACCCGCGCATGAACAGTGCCAGTGAATAGTGTCAGACCTTCATGTTTGAACATCCAGGTTCCATGTTATAAAACTTTCATGTTTCGTGTTAAAATCTTAATGTTTCGTGTTAAAACCTTCATGTTACATGTTAAAAACTTCATGTTTTAACCTCCAGGTTCCATGTTATAAAACCTTCATGTTTCGTGTTAAAATCTTAATGTTTCGTGTTAAAACCTTCATGTTACATGTTAAAAACTTCATGTTTTAACCTCCAGGTTCCATGTTATAAAACCTTCATGTTTCGTGTTAAAATCTTAATGTTTCGTGTTAAAACCTTCATGTTACATGTTAAAAACTTCATGTTTGAACCTCCAGGTTCCATGTTATGAAACATTCATGTTTCGTGTTAAAATCTTAATGTTTCGTTTTAAAACCTTCATGTTACATGTTAAAAACTTCATGTTTTAACCTCCAGGTTCCATGTTATAAAACCTTCATGTTTCGTGTTAAAATCTTAATGTTTCGTGTTAAAACCTTCATGTTACATGTTAAAAACTTCATGTTTTAACCTCCAGGTTCCATGTTATAAAACCTTCATGTTTCGTGCTAAAACCTTCATGTTACATGTTAAAAACTTCATGTTTTAACCTTCAGGTTCCATGTTATAAAATTGCATAAAGGTCCATCCGTGTTTTTGTAAAATTGCATAAAGGTCCCTCCGTGTTTTTGTCAAAAATATTCTAAAATTGCATAAAGGTCTCTCAGTGTTTTTGTCTTATACACTATTTACAACTTAATCATTGGTCTATATTCTGTCAGAATATAGACGGTCTACTCAGAGACCGACTCTTTCCTTTATACAAATGCTATTTTTGCTCACATTTTTTGATTAAAAATCTTGGTAAGAAATATTGTTCATTTAGATTCATTTGATGTCACCTATAGGCTATAGTTCCAATATGGTCATTTGGAATCATGAATGCTTTAGAGACGTGTACTACAAAATTAGTAACATATTGTTTCTTGTTGGGTACATTTAATATACAACTTATAATGTACCCTACATGTGATTAGTGAGCTTAATTGTCTACATATTCGTATATTTATATCGAATTTTGTAATAAGCATAATGAATTTGACAGAGACACAAATTATGTGTATTTCAAAAAGATTAAAATAAATTTATGAATTTGATATTATCAAAATATTTTTATATTTTTGGCCTCGCATGTGTCATCAAATTGTATTTATTTCTAATTATTGTTTAATTTCATTTTTACGCAGTAGACCCAAAATGAACCGCAGATTACTTGGGCCAGATCTCCTAAAATGGCCGGGTCGCCCATCGCCCATCGCCCATCGCAGCCCATTAAATTACGTATAAATACGATAAATTGTGTTCAGTACGTCTCATTTCATTATTTTCGCGGTCTCCCCTTCCCGCAAAATCAAATGGAAGAAATGGCGCAGACAATAACCCCACCGTCACCGTTACCGTCCGCCGATAAATCGCCGTCCGATGACAAAAAGCCATGGCAGTCTTATCATACTGTATTCACAAACGCCAAAGCAGGTAATCACCATCTATCCTTCCTGATTGTTGTGATCTTTCAGTTTAAGTTACATAATCAGTTGATTCGATTCACATTTTATTAATTAATTCGAAGTTGAAAATTTTGAGTTGAGCTCAAGGTTTATACTGTGGATTTTTGATTCGGGTGAATCTGTAATTTTTAGGAATGGAGGGGGTGGATAAGGAGAAGGTTCAGAGAGTGGTTTATGAGATGAGTAAGGGGTCTAAGTACTTCGAGAATGAGGAGCGCAAGGAGGCTATTATGAAGCAGAAGGTCGAGAATATGCGTGCTCGTTGCGCGAAGCTCTCTACTGAGGATCTATCGCACTTTCAGAAGGTATTGAATGATTAGATTGCAGTGTGGCAGGTGCTGTTTGAGTTTGGGAGTATGCTGAATCGTTAAGATACTTGCAGGTTGCTGATGAAAGGGTTTTAGAGCTTGAAGCTGGGAGGGATTTATCAAGGATCTGGTTGCACGTGGACATGGATGCGTTTTATGCTGCGTGTGAGACTTTATGTGATCCTTCCTTGGAGGGGAAGCCAATGGCTGTTGGAGGAAATTCTATGATCTCAACGGCTAATTATGAGGTTAGAGTTTCATCTCCTTGGTTTACTATATGGTTGCGATGAATGGTTTTGAACTCCTATTTGAATTGAATTGTGCTGGCAGGCAAGGAAATTTGGTGTGCGGGCTGCTATGCCAGGATTTATTGCTCGTAAATTATGTCCTGAGTTGATTTTTGTTCCGGTTGACTTCAAGAAGTATACACATTACAGTGATTTAACGCGAAAAGGTGTCTGTAATTCTAGCTTTTTAGATTTCTTGCCTAGGCACCCAATAGCTGTATTCACTGACTATTTTTGTTCATCTCTTCATCCTAGTTTTTCAGAAATACGACTCGAACTTCTTGGCGGCAAGCTTAGATGAGGCCTACCTGGATATAACAAAAGTCTGCCTGGAAAGAAGCTTAACAGGTGGAGAAGTAAGTTAAGAAGTGAGGCACCATGCCTCTGTCAAAATTGGCGCAATGCTTCTGTTTTGTCCAGCATGGCTGTTGTGATTTGATTATTGAATATGCTTTTTTAAGGTAGCTGAAGAGCTCAGGACCAGTGTTTTTAATGAGACAGGCCTCACTTGTAGTGCTGGAGTGGCGCCAAATCGCCTACTTGCTAAGGTACTCTAAGGTTAATTAGATGTCAGAAGGGATTCGTTCACTCATTGAAAATGCACTTGCATTTGTGCATTTACTTGTCTTTTGTAGGTGTAAAATTGTTTCTGTTCATATATCCTATAGGTGAATTATACATATTATATCATTCCGGTATGCTTGGAAGCTAATGCTGTACACTACAGCCACAAAAATCAACTGTGCTTATGATTTTTATTTAATGAAGTTGCTTAGGAATCAGATCTCGTGTTTGCTTACCCACCCACCAAATTTGCTGTATATAATAGTTGCTGTCTCTTCTGCTACCAGGTTTGCTCTGATATTAACAAACCAAATGGTCAGTTTGTTCTACCAAATGATCGTGCAGCTGTGACTACATTTATTTCTTCTCTTCCTATTAGAAAGGTATTTATTTTCTTCTGTACTAAAGATGAAAAAAAAGAAAGAAAACAGGCAACATGTATTCATATGTGGGCAGTTTTGAAGTAGCAGATTAAGGTTTGTTACACATTACACATATGGCTTGATTAAATTTCATTTCATTTGCAGATTGGGGGAATTGGTAGGGTTACTGACCAAATTTTACAGAATGTGTTTGCAATTTCAACATGCGAAGATATGCTCCAAAAGCGTGGTTTTCTTTATGCACTTTTTTCCCGATCCTCATCAGGTATATTCTGAAAATTGCTACTCCTATCTTGATTCTGATAATGGGTCCTGGTTTGCGCCTATTTTGATTCATTGAAACTCAACTTGTCTACTAAACTTAGTTTTTGAAAGCTTTTTACTTGTCCTTTGTTGCTTTTTTATCTTTCTAAATTTAATTTCGGGTGCAACAGAATGATTAAATTACAGTGTTTCATCGTTTGAAATTGGAATGCACTCGTATGAGTTTTCTGTTAAGCCTGGTCTTGCCAGTATTCTTCCCGAGCTTTTCATTTGTTCATTATTCTACCTGCAGATTTTTTTCTCTCCGTTGCTCTTGGAATAGGAGGAACAGAAACCCCTGAAAGTAGGTCCAGGAAAAGTATAAGCAATGAGAGAACATTCCGAGCCACTGATGATGAAGCATTGCTGAAAAAGAAAATAGGTAATTGCTTTTGAAAGCATAAGTTGCTCAAAACAAACTTTCTGATCTAATATTTTGATTGGCCATTTTATTCTATACTTTTTTACAAGATTTCTGTTTGAATGGAAGGAGTTGGCGTCACAGTAACTTATACTAATGAGACTAGAATACACGCATCAGTTTGCCTGAAAAACGCTTTACTTCTGTTTTTTTTTCTCCGCAGAGGATCTCTCAGAAATGCTTGCTGCTGACATGGAAAAAGAGGGCCTTTCTGGGAAAACTCTGACCTTAAAGTTGAAAACTGCATCTTTCAAGGTATATGATGCAGTAGACGCGCCTCAAACTTAGGTGTCTATACAATAACATGCATTGATATTCAATAGCTACAGGCACAATCCTCTTTTGCTAAAATAACATTTTGATTTTCTTCGTCTTTTTCCCTTTGTCGTCTTCATGTGGTGATATATTCTAGAAACTTGAGTTCGGCTATTCCAAGCAATCAAGTGGTACAAATCATGTCTGTTGAAGGACTTACTTTAGTTTCTGCATTTCCAGGTCCGTTCACGTGCCGTGACTTTCCCAAATTTTATAAACTCATATGAAGATATATTGAAGCACTCGTTAAAATTGCTGAAGGCTGAACTTCCTGCATCTTTGAGACTGATTGGTAAGGTTATTATTTGTTATTATTTTCATATAGTCTTTTTACCTTTTGGCTCGTCTATTTTTCTCGGCTTCTTAAGCTTTTGTAGATCCATAATCCAGTATAGCTTCTTCCAAAAAACAAGTATATCAGGTTTAAACATTTTGCATACTGAGTTTGCAAAATGACTGGTTGAACAGAATAGACATGAGCAGACATTTTTCTTGTACTGAGGATGATATATACAGTATCAAATATCATGTGGGAAAAGCGATGGTATAATTTTTTTCTGCTTCACGCCTTCACAGGACTGAGTTAGTCTAATACGGAGAGAATCTGGTGCTTTTGGGTTAAAGTTGGTCACATTTAATTTTTTCTTCAAGCTGTGTGTTGTTATAATGATTTGCTAGAAAAAGGTTAACATTTGCATGTTCAAGTCAAATGGCAAGCTATGGTGCAACTGTTTTAGATGTTTAATGATCTGTAGCTAAATAACTACTTCCATTTCCTTCAGGACTGCGAATATCACAGCTCAATGACAAGAGTGGAAGCCCTTCTGATCCTACACAGAAAACTCTGTCTGATTTTAATGTTCGAAAAGAAAATGCCAATGATAACGTGGACTCGGATATCAGTGATACTGTCTGTACAACTAGCTCGTTCTTGGAATATCCGGCTGATAGCTCTCATAAATGCAGTGATTTGGAATGTAATGGCCGAGAGTCTGATTCTGCTCAAGAGGGAGGCATTATGCATCAAAACCATGAAAAGGCCGAGAGCAGCCTTAGATATGGGAGCAATGAATCAGTTGAAAAGGTAAGGCAGCCCCAAGTTTGATATCCGTCTGTTCCAGGTTATTGTCAGTTTTCCCAATTCACCCCTTTTCTAGAGGTGTGATGTCACCTGATTTTCTCCTTCCTTAGATTGATCACCTTTCCATGGAAAGGGTATTACTCAGACCATGTAGAAGTGGAGACTCTTCTTTGCCAGAGCATGAAGAATCATTTTATTGGGTGGATGATTACAAGTGTTCATTATGTGGTGCTGAGCTGCCTCCGAGCTTTGTTGAGGAAAGACAAGAACATTCTGATTTCCATCTGGCTGAAAGGCTACAAGAGGAGGAATCGGGAGACCTCCAAACTAGTCTCCACCTCACACAAAGGTACTACTGCTTATATCAAGTAAATTAGCTTTCTGATCAATAAAATTATAAGAAATTGCTCTAGGCTCTTCGTTTATACCATCGTTGTCATTGCCCATCTCTTATTTTCATAAAGCTCAAGATAGATTGTCCTTGTATTAAGTGTCTGATTGGATGTTCTAAAATTATCTTAGGTTTACTCCGAGAGAGCGTACAGTTGCCCCTAATAACCCAAAGAAGAAGCCGAAACTATCTTCCCCGAGTGGTAAACATGTTCCAATCGATGCCTATTTTGCAAAGCCAAGTCGAAACTTTTGATTTAGGACACGACTTTTGCACATATACCATTGTATTCATACTCCAAACCTTGTACATCTGTAACATATGTATCAAGACTTCTGTGTGGCACCACAACTATATAGATTACACACAAAAAATTGTTTCAGTAATAAGTTGAGAGGAATCAGCTATTCAATGGGTGGTTAATATTAGCCCACGTGGCTTCAAGTGATTGTCATCTTCTTTTTATGCCTCTTGCCTCTGTGTGTGACTTGTGCCAGACTTCAATGGAACTGGCAAAAACCATATATCTTCCTTCTGTTAGGGCACCAACCTCGGCTGCTGGAAATCGAAAATGCTTCGATTCTTATCCTCCCAAAGCCTGTATATCTTCACCGCTGAAAACCGACAGAAATGGAGCTGCTGAAAAGGCAATTCCGACCATGATTGATATTGTGGAGGCATCAAGAAGGCAGAATTTGGACATCCAGCTCGAAAGACTGGGACCTTTCTTCAGAATCACGGCCAAGAGCTTGGTAACCGGCAACTATTTAGGGAAGGCGGAGGGATTCACAAGGCTCTGGTTCGGAGGTAAAATCCTTCACTTGGACAGCATCAGACTGCAGAGAGAGACTCTAGGCATGGAAAAATCGATATTCGGGATCGGTCTGTTCATCGGTGCTATGGCGATTCGGTATGGATACGAATGCGGCTGTAAGAAGGCGGAGCTGCTGGCCATCAATGACACGGAGGTTTACCATTCCAAGGTTGGTGATTTAGGCATTTAGTGAGTTCATTTGGTGTAAAAACAAAATTATGAATTGTTGGAACTTGAATGTGCAGCTTGTGAGGTTCTATACGAGGATTGGGTTTAAGGCGGTGCATGAGGTGAAAGGGGGAACGTTGGGGGACTTAGGCCACATGTTGGTGTGGGGAGGGATTGGAACGAGGATGGATGCCGACGTTGAAGCGCTCATGATGAAATGGTGTTCTAGATTTCAGACTAGTTGAGGTAATTTAGGGCATGGAAAAATATTTGTCCTTGTAGTTGTGGTAACCATTTTTGTTTAGTGACTTTTAATGAATTGATCTATAGTGGTGAATGTTATAAGGTTTCACATATCCCTAATGATCTTGGAATATTCTAATCTTCAATGTTTCAATTGAGACCATGTTTTATTTTCAAATAAAATAAAATTGAGACCATGTTTTAGGTAAAAAATCAGTTTTGAAAGTGAGAAGATAAGATATGAGAGTGGGGTTAACAATATTATATTGTTAAGACCATGTTTTAGCATGAATGATCATGCTAAATGTGTAAAAGGTTGGGTTTGAAGTGAGAAGATCAACATTTACCTCTGTTCTTAATTTAAACTGGTCTCACATGAAACCTTCTTATATGAAAAATAATATAGTTCAACAAGTGAACCATCTAAATATTATATAAATGGAAAATAACAAACCAGTGAAACCACCCAGCTTAACCCGACTCAACCTAATATGACGTCTCTATTTAGGTCTTATTCTCGTGTTCATATTTTTTTTGAACTGAATTGAATTGAATTGAACTAAAGTAAATATTAATTTATTGAAAAAATAAATCAGCATAACAAAATTAACCTAAATTGCATCTAATTAAATATTTACTGAACACAACGCAATTGAAATGAGCTTAACAAAACCAAATTGAACCAATAAGAGACCATGCCCTTAAGGAACTAGTATACATTTTGGTAGTTGTAGGAATACCAAGATTTTGAAACATTTCGTGGTCGAGGCCCAGAAATTTAACCAACAGGGCTACTACTCACAGTCCAATCATCAGCCCAAATGGCTGACTCATCAGTTTAAAGACTAGTAATAATTACCACTGTAGCCATTTGGTAACAGCAGCAGAGCCCTAGTTGTGAATCAGTGACAATGTCTCCTCGGCGGGAGAGCCGAGAATCGGAGTCCAGGCGCCACCGTTCCCGGTTCGATCAAGAACCTAGGTACGCTCTATCAAAATCTACTTCGCCTGCAGCTTACAATTCGATTTTCATCCTGTGGTTGGAAAGAAATGACGAAATGTGTGTCAGTGCGTGTGTGTTTCTTGAATTTCAGTTTCAAAGTTCAGTGCTTATCTTGAAGAATTGCAGACATTTTTATGCTTTAATTGTGTATTTTCTTTGGGATTTATTTTATTGCATTAGATTTTTGGCTGAGACTATGTGTGTAAATCCTTGCTACAGCCCCAAAAGGTCTAGAAGAGTTGGAAAACCAGAAACTGAGAGACAGTCCGCAAATGGTGCTTTGGATGGTGACCGACAGAGGCTGCAGGATGCTGTCCCTCTTGAGGCTCCAGCAGTACAGGCTCGGAGTAAAGAATCTGAAAAGTCCAATGTAGATGGTCAAGGATTCAAGCATTCTGAATCAAGGAGGTCATAATGCTCCCAGTAACTTATAAAACTTATCTCTCTTGGCTTGATTTTCTTCCTGTGTAGTTACCCTACCTTGTTTTTTCCTGCTAAAAATTCCATCATTATTTTCATGTATTATTACTGTAAGGGCGAATTTCCTGCTTTCATTTGATTGAGTACTTGGGTTGGTTGGAATGAAATGAGAAAATGTTGTGTGTGTATTCCTGAATTTCTGTGTCTAATTCAGCCATTTGCTGTATGTTATTTTTCAAAATTCAATGCTTTATTGTCTAAGTGTGGTATGTTGAAGAGATGACCTACCTTTGAACAATTTTATACTAAAAATGTCGTCTTCTATTTAGATTGCTTTTGATCACATTAGAATTAGTGTCTCTGTGGAACTCAAATCCCCTTTTGGCATATAACTGCTCTAATTGGCTGAGACTGTCATTTATTTTCATCTTCACCGCAGCCCCAAGAGGTCCAGGAGAGATGGCAAACCAGAAACTGAAAGACCATCTGCAAAAAGTAATTCGGATCATCAAAGCCGTTCGAATGGTGATCAAATGCACCGCCGCAGACTGCGGGATGCTGTCCCTCTGGAAGCTCCAGCAGTTCAGGCTTCTGACTCAGTGGCTCGGAGTAAACATTCCGAAAAGTCCAATGTGACCAAGCATTCTGATCCAACTGACGCCTCTAGGTCAAAGTACTCTCAGGTGCAGTGTCTTCAACGTGGCTCTTGGTTGCATATGAGCTGATATATTGTTTTTCCTTCTTTTTCTTTTTCATTTTTCCTTCCTTTGGATTCTCAGGTTTATTGTTTCTCCTTCTGCAATTATTAAGCATGTGCAAACTAACAGCTTTATGATATTCATGATTTTTCAAATAGCATGTTTGTCACCTGGTTTAGGGATCTAGCTACTATACAACTATTTGGATTTTTCATGCTAGTATGAATGCAATCATTAACTTGATCTTGCTTTTTATTAGCTGTTCTCTATGGTGAAACTGGTGCACAAATGAATGAGAGATTTAGATAAAATGATTGTTCTGGTAGAGTACTAATCTTTCTAATCTTCATGTTCTCAAGCATTTTTCAGATCGTGTCATAGCTAAGTAGTGACTGTCTTAATGAATCCCAAGGGATATGACTTTAGGTCCAACAGTTTTCCTTTGGAATATGACCTCTAGCCTGTTTATAACAGCATGATGACCGTGGTAATGCTGGGCAAGCTGGTAGAGGACTCAGCAGAAATGGAGCATCAGGTTAATTGAATAATTTCATTTTTCCCTTCTTTTTTCTTAAAGTCTCAGTGACCCGTAATCTGAAATTTCTCTTGTGTTTTTTGTGAAGATCGTGGATGGCGGAGGGATCCATGGGAGCACCAAAAGGATCGAAGATATAGTATATCCACTGGCGACTTACCCAGAAAAGGTGAGAGAAATAGTGGTCATAGAGTAGGAAATGACTCTTGGCGCCATGATAGGTTTTCTGAAATGGAGAGAGATTCCGGATCATTCCACCGGAAAAGATCTTTCAGACAAAATAAGGACTCAGATGAGACTGATAAGGCAGATAAAGAAGGGGGAGAAGAGAGTGGTAGACAAAATGGGAGAGACCGTCCCTATGCAGGTCGTCCTAATAGATCATTTGGCAAGAGTGAAAGCTGGAGAGGTCCACCATGGTTGCCTTCAGGACACAAATATGGCAACCAACAGAAGGGCATGTTGAAAAGTGAAGGCTGGAGGTCATGGAGAAGTCCACCACAGTTGCCTTCAAGAGACAATTATGGCAACCAACCCGAGGGAGTGTTGGAAAGTGAAGGCCCCAAACCTCCACCACGGATGCCTTCGGGGGACCGATCCTCATCTAAAGGCAGTTTCCGGCCTCCACCAACAGGAGGGCGTGCTGAAAAGTGGAAGCATGATCTTTACGATGAGGTGAATAAGAGCCCTGGTACAAAGAATGAAGAAGATATGGTTGCTAAAGTGGAAGCACTTTTGGCTTCATAGTGGCAGATGGCTTACTGTATTTTATGGTTATTTTGTTTTTGATGACATTGGTAGCTTGCTACTTAGAAACATTGAAGCAGTATAGACGGCAGTGAATTTTGGGATGACCTTATTTGAATCCCTAAACAATTTCTGATCCATGTATGACATTTCTAAACTCAAAAAGCATTTCATTCTGGTGCATGAACAACCATCAAATATGCTTGTTAGAAAGATTGAAGCAATAAGACAACGAATTTTTAGATGACCTTGAATCCATAAACAAAATTTCTAACGCTTGTATAGCATTTCTAACTCAAAAGGCATTTCATTCTAAGTATTGTCTAAGAATGTTCACCCTTGTCACATATGAAGATCTTCAATATCTGTAATCAGATCTGCACCAGTGGATGCTTTCTTCGGGACGCCATTGACAACCAGCTGACCACATGCGCCGCTGATATCCTGTCCCATTTCCTTCCGCACTGTTGTCCTAATGTTGTAAGCTTCACGGAGTATTTTCTGGAATCGGGTGACTCTGAGATCACCGCTACATTTGTAACTGCTGAGGGTACCGATCGGGTTAAAAGGTATAAGGTTCACAACCTAGAACATGTGAATGTTGAATAATACAGTCAGATCAAAACAAACAAGCAAACAAACAAGCCTGGCTCCAAAAATTTAGCATTCGAAGTTTACCACTTGTAATGTATCCAGCAGCTTGCCTAATTGGTGAGCGTGCTGTTCCTCATCATTCACTCCATCAAGCATTATGTACTCAATGAAGATTTTCTGCTGACTACAAAATGGAGACAATGAGATAATTCACTAACAATAAAAGCAAGCTCAGTTATAGTAATTTGTTAACACTAATAATTCAAAGAAAATAGTGACACTAATAAGTTTAAGTAACAACCATTGTCGTTGATATTCCACCAATGTATTCATCAATCTATCAAGAGGGAACGCCCTAGCCGCCGGCATGATTTGACATCGAATTTCTTGGACAGGTGCATGTAGTGAAACGGCCAAGTTCAATGTTGGCATATCATGCTGGAGCTTCCTAATTGCATGAATGATCCCAACCTATAACAGAAAATTAATGATTGTATAAACCATGGCCTGAAAGAATTACTTTAACCCCTCAAAATTGCTCCTCGTGAACAATATATCAACAAAAGGAATCAAAATCATATTTTGATGATATCAAACTGAAAACACATACCGTTGACACGGTGATCTTCTTTGGAGAAAGCCCAAACGGTTGAGATGTCATGATCCGGATAGCTTCAACCAGGGCAGAGTAATTGTTTAATGGTTCTCCCATTCCCTGTCCAGAAATCAATAGTAGATGTAAGAACACACGCACAAAATGCCGGAAAACACACACACACACTTATACAGCTAAACAGCAACAAAATAGGCAACTACCATTAATATGGCTGCAGCAGTTACTGTCAATACAAAATGGAACCATGGTTTGGTTCAGAACAAAGCAACTAAAACATCAGATTTTTTCCAAACCAAATGAAAGATCTCACTTATGTCCATTGATAAAACCACTCTTATTAGCCTCTCGGTGAAGATAATTGTTAAGGGAATTTCAATTTCTTATCACTAATAACACGAATAGAAAGGTGATGAAAAACTATCCGAAGAATAACATGTATACCATGAAAACAACATTGCGAATGGGGGATATGCGAGAGGCAAGCACCAACTGTTCCACTATTTCTCCCACAGAGAGATTACTTTTGAAGCCCATACTTCCTGTTGCGCAGAATGTGCATCCCATTTTGCACCCAACCTAACACCAACAAGCAAAAAATTTCAACTAAATGCGATAAGAACAGTGTAGACAAGTCAGTTGTATCGTACCTGTGAGGATACGCACAAGGTAGACCGCATTCCTCCTGAACGAGCTTTCCCCTTGTACTTCCCCAAACTTGAGTCATATTTCATGATCACGGCCTCCACATATCCTCCTTTCTACACAATTACATTCAAGAAACCAACTCAAATAAAGTCATTACAATAAAAGAGCCTTGTTTCAAATTGTTTTTCGTTTGCAGAATTTTTTAACATTATCCTTCAACCTTAATGTAATGCAAGCTTCATTAGGACTTGAATCCATCTCAATTCAGTTTTTCAGTAGCATAAATTAGAAAAGCAACTCAATACTCGCAATGATTTTTATGTACCTGTAATCCTATGAGAAGCTTGGTGGTGACTTGGTCCGTGGAGTCCATGACGGAATGAAGAGTGGTCGTAAGTGCCTTGAACTTGGAACGAAGAATGGGGTAAGCTGCTGAGGGAAGTGAGGGAATTTCCTCCCACTCGCAGCTAGGGTTCTGCAACACATACCTGCAGAAGAAGAAGATGAACAACAATAACAACAACAATCAGCGCTATCTTCAGAAACCATATACAAGAGAAATCGATAGAGAAAGGGAACGTACTTCCAGATGAGAGGAATGAAGTTAGTGTTGATTCCGGCGTTTTGGAATTCGGCGGTTAAGGTAGGAGAATCGAAAATTGATTTGAACGCCATTATAAGTGAAGTTATTCTGCTGGTTTATTGAAACTGATACGCCATGGGATTCTTTTCTATGGTTACTTCACGGCGGCGGAGTCACAGGAAGGGACAAGACAAAAGCGTAATCAGAGTGATCGAGCATCCTGTAAAAATGGACGAAAATGCCCCTCTAAACAAAGGCTATGGTCAGTTTAGCACCGGTTATGATCTGTTGGGACGATGTATAAATAATGGACGAAAGTGCCCTGTAAACAAGGGTTAGTGTGTGTTTAGATTTAGAGTTTTAGACACCCTTTTTTTTTTCCACAAAAATCTAAATCCACAACCCAATATTCTAAGTACACAACCCATTTAGTGATAAATTTACTTAATCACCCCTCATTAAATTTAAAGTTCAATTAACATTTATTATTTCATTTAAATCCCTTAAGTTTTGAATAATAAATTTTAGATTCAAATTTTGTTAACTTTAATTGTATGCCCAAGAAATGCTCAAAACCTTCAACATTTATAAGTTGTTCAGCTTAATTCAACACCTTCAAATTTAGGCCCTGTTTGCTTGAGCTTATTTCTTGGTGTACTGAACTGAACTGAAAATTAATGTATTGAAAAATAGAATCAGCATGACTGAATTAATATGAATTTCATCAAATTATACTTTCACTGAACTGAACTGAAATGAATTGAACTGAACTGAACTGATCTACAGATAAGCTTTGGCAAACATGATGTAGATTTACTTTTTAATCTGAATAGATACGTGAAATTTGTAGAGAAAGTTGATAAGAATATTTTATACTATATATAAAGAGTGGGGTACATTTCATGAATTAGAGTTTGATTAAGACTAAGGCCCTGTTTACTAGAGCTTATTTCTTGATGTACTGAACTGAACTGAATTAAACTGAATTGAACTGAACTAAAGTAAAAAAATCGATGTATTGAAAAATGGAATCAGCATGACTGAATTAACCTGAATTTCATCAAACTACATTTTCACTGAACTGAACTAAACTAAACTGAACTGAACTGAACTGAACTGAACTGAACTGATCTACAGATAAGCTCTGGTAATAAGGGCCTAAATTTCATAATAATAACTAACTAAAATTAATAAGGGATATTTTAGGGTAAAATTTACCCTAAATGAGATGTGGATTTAGGATATTGGGTTGTGGAAAACTGGAAATAGCATCACTTTTTTTTTTGATTGGGTAGTAGACACCATTTTTTATTTTTAGTAAAACGAAAAAGAAAAAAGCAGTATTGTAAAACTATAAATTTTCCTTTTGCACTAGATAATCCAACTTTCAAGTAAAAAAAGATATAAATTATGGGGATTAATACTATATCTTGGAGAATATTGCAGGGAAGCTGTTGGACTTGCTCTTATACGACCAATCCTGAAGCATTCTAAAGTTTACTACTTTCAATATTTAAAATATTTGAGAAAGTTTCATATACTAGAACGTCAATAAATTAATAATCCATAATTATAAGTAAGTATATGATAAAATATATATTATTATAAATTTTGGCGACTATATAAAAAACTTAGCCGCATGTTTGTAAAAATATTTATATTTATATATACCACATAATTGCTGCGATCAAATCTCACTATCATCAATTGAACCCATAATATTGGTGAACTAAACATCAGTATCGCCAACTGAATTCTCATTATCGACGAAGCAAGTCTCAATGCTCACGGCCCCAATCTCAATCTACCAACTTATAACCTGTCAACGATGTGACTCAAACCTCACAATCAGAGAATCAAACTCCACTTTGACAATCCCATCCTCAACCCAGAAACTCCAAATTAATGCCACGAATCAAATCTCAATATTAACTTCTTTTTTGTCCAAATCTTCAAAATAAATGTTTATGAACTCACTTTTTTTTTTGAAAATAACACTATTAATTAATTAAATGTAGGAACACAAAGTACAATTCCTAGGCCTAGTGCCATTAGAACATAAAGAGTATACAAGTCCTACTGCCTTTACATATGTAGTACTAGAACTATTAACTATTGGTGGTTGGGAGAAGGGAGTCGACGAGAAACTCCAGTTCTCCTGTGGCACTGACTCATGTTGAAGGAGTGCTGGCCGGTAAACAGACTGAGATGTAAGCAAATCAACATTTTGGGATGAAACCCTGGTTGTTGCTTTGAGAATACTCCGACAAGCTGAAAAATTTGCTTGCAATGGAGTGATGCAATTAGAAAACTCTGAGCTAGCTTGCATCACAGCTTGACTCAAAGGAGGCATTTCCTTAAGCCAATTCTCCCCACTGAGGTTCCTTGACTTATACAGAACCTTGAAATTCCATATTTTGTTCCATAAGTTCTGTCTCATGTGATCTGCATAACCAAGAGCCGAAGACGCTGTAAGATTACTTCCATCCTTTTTCGAACTCCATACCTCTTCATTTGGTTCCATTAAACCATGCGGGATTCTGATGGAAGCAACATGAAGCAAAACATGCACATATAGAGCCAATGTAGATAGCAGATGTGACAAAAGCGGAGAACTGACATTTACTTGCTCCTCGAGACTCTCCAATATCAGCTCTTTGTCAATTGTTCGTACAGTTTGACAGCTTTGCATTTTGTCTGCTAGTGGCTCCTTAACTTGATAGCCCTGCAACTTGATGTCTGTTGCAGCCAAGCAATCCATGTTCAGTAACTCTAACTGTGGAGCAGTTATCGAGAAGACCTTTACATAACTTGATGCGTCCGAAGAGGTACATACTAAGTGAACAGGATTTTCACTATGGCATCCTAGTCTGTTGGCCTCCATTAACTGTATCTGAAGACCCTTGGAGCTTAGTAGTAGGTTGCTGATACCAAATTGAACACCAGTTCTTAACTTTTTCAATTGGAGATTTCCTGTCAGCTCATCTATTCCTTCATAGTATCTCCTCTTGCAATTCCAAGAAGCTTCCTTTCTAACTTCTTTCCACTCTAGGTTCTTTTTTCTTGATCTTGCTTGCCTCGATGTAAAGACTCGCTTGTTATTCACACATGGAATAAATAAAGCCTCCACGGGAAGCTCATAAACCTTCGTTTCTTGAACCTTGTGTCTCTTGTTCTGGTGACATCCCTGAAAGTTCTCCTTTCCATCATAGACACTTCTTTTGCCTTTCCATGAGCCTTTCTTTCTTACCTCTTTCCAAACTAGTTCCTCCTTATTCAATCCAACTCTCTTTGGCCGTTTGTAGAACTTTTGGGGCATTCTTTCATACTTAAATTCCATCCATGTGCTTCCCATCTCAGTTTTCTTCCTTCTCCAAGTAGATAGAGTCATTAATGAGAATACACCATTTTCTTCTCCCACTTGCCCTTGCCTTGTTTCATTTACAAACCAGATAGTTTGGAAAATATGTGGAACTTTGTTGAATTCGGAGTCATCTTTCAAAACATATTGAAAGGACTGTGGTTGCACCATTTCTGAGAAATCTTTTAGTTCTGGTTCATCTTCTTAGCTTGTGGCAGCTCACTTTTCATCAACTTCATTATATGTTCTTCATGGCGCATCTTCTTTACCGACCAACTTTCTGCCTTTGTAGACCGCCTTGTACCCCTTCTAGTGAATTTTTCCAGAACAAACCTCTTGCGCTTCCTGACAACCTCATACACTGCTGAGCTCATTTTGGGAAAAAGCAATGTAGTGTCTCTCTCGTCAGCATAATCATTCACGTTATTTTCCTTTTGTTGCACAAGGTTCTGTAAGGTAGTCATGTTGATAAAAGCATCGGCTCGTTGCAGAAAATGTTGCGCCATAGATGAACTGATAAATTGTTCCAGCTCCTTATTGTCCTGTAACTTGCATCGAGTCTTCGGATGGCCTATTACCCCGCATCGAGTACACAACTTCAGCACCTTTTCATATCCACAAGGAAACCAGGACTGCTGGTTATTCCTATCCCTTAAAAAGAAACCAGGGACCAACGGTATGTATGGATCAACCCAAACTTGAGCGCCAATGTAATGATTTTTCAAGCTGATAGTAGAGCCTAGTGAGTTTATGAACTCACTTTAGTTATAAATACAAGTGCACCAAATAAAGTCATTGACACCGTAGTCATAATCTCGATCGAGGGTCACGCCGAGATGAAGTAATAATAGATGATCACATGATAGTATATATGTTCATAAGTCATCATGCACTTAACATTTATACTCGTTTTGAGCCTATCTATCTACATAACATTTATAGTGGTTTTGAGCCTATCTACATAACATTTGGCGTCAAAAATTACTACGAAACCACTACAAAAACCAGCTGTTTGGATTATCATGTTTATGACTTTTCTTGGTCAAGCTATAAAAAAGTCCGTGATTTTTCCAATTACCGGGAACCAGATGCCCATAGCACCGGTTAATCCCGGTCAAAACTAGCTCGTTCTGCGTTGAAAATTAAGATAAACAGTTGTAAAGTGGCACAATTACGCCATCACTGACCTTTGTTAGGCCATTTTCTGGCCAAATCCCCGGTTGACTTTCTATATATGTGATATTCTTCTTAGCTTTGCACTTTGACCAAATGTACAAAAAAAATTATAGCACGAGGGCCTAAAATATTTCTCCTTAGGGACAAGTGGACTGTTGTTTCCTTCTACTAACGTGAACAGAGGTTTTTATTTTTCAACAAATTAATTTCGTTTTTGAATTCGTAATTCATAGAAAATATAGAAGTTCAAATGAATATATACTTTTAAAAAATGAAATAGAATTATCAAATCAAAATAAATTCTGTTGATTTATATTTAAGTAAAAAAACAATAGTAACAACCATTGCCAAAAAATTAGCCAACATTCTCACCTTAATGATTGTTGAACAAGACATTAATTCTTATCCAAGTGGTGATAGAATTTATCCACGATTTATACAATAACAAAAATATACAATGAGATCAATAATTTTTTATTAGCAACCACTTAATCCTATAAATTTACATTTATTCATCAATCTTAAGTGCTAATTATAATTATAAGTAACACCTCTCAATATAAAAAGGGAAATAAGTAAATTACAAATATGTTTGGCAATTGATATTAAATATTAAAAAACTCAAATCACTACCATACTCACAATATTACTACGGAGTATTTTTTTATGTGGAGCTTTGTTTTCGAAATGTCAATGGATTCTAAATGGATCAGTATTATCTCCTACCCAAAAAGATGTCATCGTTTTGCATTTGTATGAGTAAATGTATTTACAGTATTGGGCTTTGACTTTGGATGCCCACGGGAAATAGACGTCTTCGATATCCACCTTTCTTTCCCACTATAAATACAATCCTCCGATTTCCGACATCATCACAATTCACAAAAACCATCAAAAGACTCAAATTTCAGCGTCAAGAAAATCATCATCAATGGAAGGTCTGATTCCGTTCGTGATTCATGCTCTGAGGAAGTCGAAGCCGGCGCATTATTACCGATCTGTTTCTCATAACTCCAACCGGAGCTACCACATGCTGCTCGAAGATAAGTCGTCGGAGGGATCCTCCCACCGCCGGACTAGGTCAGAATCTCAGGCGCCGGTCACCGGCTCTATGTTCAGCTCTGCTGCGGGTCGAATGGCGGTAACCGGTGCCACCACCGCCCACCGCCATGTTTCCAGGCCCGCCGGCGCCAAATACTAGTCAAACGGCAAGCAGCGTGGAAAATTACTCAAAAGTGTAGTATAAGAGATCTTGATGATTGTTTCCATTTATTCAAAAAGTGTAAAAATATGTAATTTCTTCCTTTGTTTAGTCAAATTATTGGTTGGTTGTAATCTTTGATTTCAATGAAAGTTGTTAACTGTAAAAATGTCATGTCTTTTCATTGCATTGGGGTCCTATCACCAACCATAAATTAACACAACAAAATATGCAAATACATATGCATTATATAAATTTTGCTACTAGTGTTTTTAATGATGATAATTATAATTTTCAAAAAAAATTACACATTCCAATTTTAATGTGAAATTGATTTTGTTGTTTATGGTAATGATAGTAATGTTACTACTGAAGAGACATCAAAATCCGTAGTAGATGCTTGATCTTTTGTTTATGTAAAAGATGCTTTGATTTTTCCCCTGTCATCATTCATCAATCACACTATTCACACCATAACACAAGTCCACGAATGATACTACTGCAATAAGTTAATTTGCAATCAAAATAGGACAATATTGATCAATATTCATATCCATTTTTATAATATTCAATCAAAATAATAGCCTTTACTGCTGAAACACAATAAGTTAATAATCTATAATATTGAAATAAAAATAAACATTTACTAATTAGTACAAGCCAATAACTAATTGATTATGGCATGAAAATTTGGTGCTGGCACACACATCCCCACACCTGAGGATAATACTGATCAACGTCATCATCCTCGTCCATCTTCAGCCCCGACGTAGTTCCGATGAGCACTTCTGCCGGAACACACGGCGAACACTGGTCGCATTTCGACTCGCAAGTCACCGGAACCGACCCCACCACCATTTTTCCCTTTGCACTGCTCTGTTTCCGACCATGCACAACGTTAACAGTTAGTAATCAACCCAAGTACTTGTAAAGAAACTTAATTAACATGCCACCGGACTTACTTGATCAGGCGCCGGCGCCGGTGAAGGCGTCGGAGCAACTGCAATCCAGCCGGAAAAACAAGCGCTGGAACGAAGGCAGGGGAACAGAAGGAGGGAGAGATACAGAGTGATGAGGGATGATTTTCTTGGAATTTTCTCCATTTTGAGATGTTGGTGTTTGGACAGTTTCGTTCAGGGAATTATATGTTTGATTTGGTTGAGGATGATGTAAGGCAGTTTGGGAGCTGGTTAACAAATCTTGGTCGTACTATAGATTCATATGCAAATGTTACGTAGTTTTTGAAGAATTAGTCAGCTGGAATGTTAACCTGCTCCAGCTCCATTAATCGTTAAGGATTGTTGAATCTCTCTTTTTTTTTGTAAATTATGAAAAGAATTATAAAATTAAAGAATACATAAACATAAAATTTATCAGGATCTTCAAACTTATTTATGAACTTAATTTTATCATCAAAATTATGTAATTTAAAATAAATGCTATCAGAAATTGAATTATTATTATTTTTACCGGGTTAGAAGATCCGTTGAAATGATAAATAAGTTCTAGAAAACTATAATTTAATATTAAGTTTAATAAACAATAACATCAGCTGGAATAGCTCAGTTGGTTAGAGCGTGTGGCTGTTAACCACAAGGTCGGAGGTTCAAGCCCTCCTTCTAGCGATTTTACTCTTTTTTTTTTGGGTTTTTTTAGAATCCAGTCCCATATTTGCTTAGAGCCCCCTAATTGTTCACAAAGGTTCATATCTAACACTATACTTTTATCTGAGATGGAATTGGACACTGTATCTAATTGTTCTTGGATTCAAATGTGTTTTGTGCTTTCTGTACCACACCCACTAGAACCAGGTTTATTTGTCCATTTCCTTAACAACTTCCAAATCCACTTACTAAAACTCGTACCCTTCAACTTAGTTGAAGTAAAGTTTGTACTTTTTCCAATCTTCATACTTCATACTTTCACATTTGAAAGTATATTTTTCATTTAAGTTATCGCGGTATTAAATTTTGACTCGAGATTTAAATTTTCAAAAACAATGTACAAGAACAAGTTTTAAAAGTTTGAGATAGTGAAATTCTATCCAGTAGGTATAACCTTTCTAGAAAGGTTCGTAAATAACTTTTATTGCACCAGTTTTTCACTATTCCAGTGTAATAGAATTGGTGCAACGACAAAATTTTCTTTTAGTGATTTGATCAGGAACTCGAGGTAAGTGCCTAGTTTTTCTAAATCATTTTATCAAAAGATTTATTTTATCGCGCTCCATAAAACATTTGTCTATAACTTATGAGTTATGATGTTTATGGATCATGTGATTTACAATTACGTTTGTATTTGGGTAATCAACTTTCAACTATAATCACGTAGATAAAGTTTTGTCCACGTCATATGTTTGAACCATGAGCGCTACAAGATCAGTATCTGGTCGTCAACCGCCTCCAATTTTCCCGCGTTCCATCTGTCGCCAACCCAGACCATTCAGCTTCATATTCTTGTCTGTATTTTCCTTCTTCACAGAATTCCTCGAAAAATCCCAATCGTTCACGAATCGAAATGACGATTTTAAGACCAGGTGCTGTGTCGAAACTTCTCGACGCCATGAAAAACGACGAGGAAGGAGAATCAGAAGACGACAGAAAACCCGTTTTGCTGCAAATCAGAAGCATAATCCCTGTCCTAGAGGAAGGCAATCTATGGCCCAACCGGGGTTTTTATCTGCGCGTTTCCGACAGCTCTCAGGCGATTTACGTTTCCTTGCCGCAGGAACAGAACGAAATGATTCTGAGCAACAAGCTGAAGCTCGGGCAACACGTGTACGTCGAAAAGCTAGAGAAATCCGACCCGGTTCCTCTGCTCATCGGTTTGACTCCGGTTCCCGGGCGCCGTTTATGCCAAGGCAGCCCTGAGGACGTGAATTCTCCGACAACATTGTCGAGGTTTCTTCAATCCACCGATGTAGATTCATCAGACATGTTTATTGAAGAAAAGGACGTGATTTCCGAGGAGAAAGTGAGTGGGAATTCGTGCAGAAGCGATTCTGATCATTTTGAAGGTTTGATTAGGCCGACGGGAAGAAGATCCCGGTCTGTGAGTGCTGTGAGAGCGCGTCCGGGAATGAGTCCGATTCGGTCAAAGGTTAACCTTAACGATGATGATTCTGATACTGACAGTACATTGTCTTCAGTGTCATCGTCGAATTCGAAGAGGAAGAGCTGGACGCAGTCTGAAATTCTTGCAGTGAAGGAGATTTTCGATTCATCTCACGTGAGTAGAAACGACGTGAAGAAGCCGGTTCCTCGCAGTCGCAGTGCTAATGTAAGTGTTTCATGGAATCCTTTTAATGTGTTTTACCAATGGTTTTCGGGGCCACCAATCTCACAACAATCATATGCACAGGCTTCGCCAGTTCGTCCTTTAAGACGAGATATCTCAGATGACTACTCATCCTTAAACCGTGGTCGGAGAGATTTGAGATATACGAGGAAATCTATTAGAGGTGCTGAAAATGTCAAGAACCTGATACCAAAGGCGGCATTTCCCGAGCATAATTCACAGTCTTTATCCAGCCCGGTTCATGATGTGAAAAGTGCAGAAACTGCGGTTGCATGGACAAGCCTTCCAGCAGCTTTAGTGAAGCTTGGCAAGGTATTGAGCTAAGAAGTTTTTCAACACTTAAAAAAATTAAAACTAAATTTGTGTTGATGTTTTGTTGTTTTTTGTTGCAGGAAGTTGTTCGGCAAAGAGATGTTGCTGTGATTGCTGCTGCAGATGCTCTGCAAGAAGCGTGCGCAGCTGAGCGATTGCTGAAATCGTTAAGGTGAGAAATTGATTGTTGTTTCCTTTCCTTCAATAGTTAATCTCACATATTGGTCCTACGTAAATAGTTCTTGATGACATGTTTTTCTCTTCCTTCACTTTCTGTGTTTGGCCTCACTGAACAATCATGCTTAATATGTAAAAGATCAGTCTTGAAAGCGAGAAGATCATACATGAAAATGAAAATGAAAATAATATAATGAATGATCGATCATGCTTAATATATAAAAGATCTTGCTTGAAAGTTGAACATCAACATTTACTCTTAGTCTCAATTGATCTCACAGGAGACCTTCTCTCTGTTCATGTGAAACTTCAAATGTTTTTTAGCCCCTATTGAGATTTTTTTAGCGATTTACCAAACACCTAAAACTTCTTAGCTTTCTGATTCATCTCATTTTTGTCCTAACAGCTCATATTCAGAACTCAATGCTTCAGAAGGTGTTGATCTGCAAACATATGTCGATAAATTCTCCGATCTTCAACACGATTTGGATCGCAACAAGCTGATCATACAGTCACTGACAAAAATAAGCTCATTCAGGACATCAGAGACAGCATATGCCAGCATCAGCCCTCATTCAGTCAAACAAACACTTGACACAGCACTAAAAAGAAGCAAGAACGCCACAACATGGATCAAATCTGCAGTATCTCTCGATCTCTCCCCGAACAATCACACTCCAACAATTCCTCCATTATCCCCAAACTACCTCAAGAAATCAAACAGAATGATCAAGCCAAAAGAACCAAAGAGTCCAAAAGGTCCATCCTTCATGATCAGGAGGCAGAGAAGCACTGATGACATCCCTCATATGCTGATCACTGACAAGGATGCAGAGGGGAGTGGTCTACACGCTGCCACGGAACTTGCTAACGCGATCCAGGACGATTGTAGGAAGCTTTTCTTGGATTCATTAGAGAGATATTTAGATGAGTTTGAGAGTAAAATGAGCTGTGGAGGGCAATCTGATAGCCAGGTTGCAGAAATGATGTGCAAGGTTAAGAAAGTAAATGACTTGCTGGTTTTGCTGGCTGGGAAAGAGCCTGATTGCAACTTGGATGAATGTGAAAAAGTGGCCTATGGAAGGGCAAGGGAGAAAATATATGCTATCCTTTTGAGCAACATTGAGAGAACCTTGGCTTTGTGAATGTGTCAATACTGTAAATATCAACAGTTTCTGGTATATGCACATATTAAATTTTATTTTCTGCTTTTTGTTTAAATGAATGTTGATAATAAAAAAGATAATATGATAAGTATGAATTAATAAGATCAATTATACATACACTGTTTGTTTTTTCTAATATTTAAAATAATAAATGGATATTCCACTCATTTATTCTCATTTATTTTGATTAAAAACAAATTGTTCAGGCACCTTGTAGAGATTAAAATATTGTGAAGGAGAGAAATTTGAAATAATTCATCTATAAGGTATGTTATACTACTTCCTTACATCACAATTTTTTGTTAAAGGATAAAGTAATACAAATAAATAAGTCCCTTTGACTAATTTTTTTTAAACAGATCAAAATGAAAAAAAGTACTATGACATGAAAATAAATAATGCCGCCCTAGTTAGGTTTAAGTTTTAAATAATGGTACTGAAGTCATGGAGAGTAACCATCACAATCAAGGTGCCCCTGCAATAAAAAAAAAAGTACCACCAAAATAAATAAAAAACAGAAAACGAAAGAGATAGAGAGAGGTTAGACCACGTGTTTTGCACCTCTCGAGGGGCTTCTCATCAGACCTGGAATCATTTTACCCTTATTTTATTCATCTCCATGCTTTCCTCAGCCCATTTTAATCTTTGATTACCACTAAAATTCATGCTTAGAATCTAAAATCATTGACTAATGATAATAAAAACATTCATGACAATGAAGTGTCATCAGTACATTTTTAATAAACAAGCTATAGCTTCAAAAAAAAAATTTATAGTACTTCATTTCAACTTATTTTCTTCACTTTGTTCTAGATTATTCTTTACACTTTAACTTTGTTCTAAATTAAATAGATATATAAACATCAATATTGCCATACAGTATATAATATTATTATACTACTAGATTAATCTCAAATTATTGTATTCAAATATCAAAATTTTATACACGGCTAATATATGTAGTTAAAAGAATATGTATGGTCAAACTCATGTATTGGGTGGAAAAATTCGTTGAATAATAGTTTGTGACAGAGGAAGTACTGATTAGCACATCACATCATAGAGAAAGTCTTGGGTGAGACCTGTCTTTGTGGAGACCAAGAGCAGGGGAATGAGCATTTACTGTTTCTATTTGATCTTTTAGTCAGTTTGTTTGATCTTTCAATCAATGTCTTTGAGTATTTTTGTTTTGCCTTGATTTTTCAGTTAATTTGATCTTTCGTTCAATTTGTTTGATCTTTCGGTCAATTTTCTTGATCATTTCCTTGGTCAATTTCACCAATGACAAATTCAGTCAAGGAAATCGGCGGATTTAAAGCTCACCAACGACAAATTCAATCAATAGCAGTCTCATATAATCTTTGGTCTCATTTGAGACAGGTCTCATTTGAGACTGGTCTCAAATGAGAATTTGCCCACATCGTAACATAACACCAATCATAATTATAAAAATGCTTGTTATATATTACAACATGTTTAATCTTAAATCAACATGTTTTAATTCCCAATTGAGCAAATTTGTTATTTCCATAGTAACAAATTCATTATTTTTGTTTAAATGATTAAATTTAATATAATTTTAGATGAATTTGTAGATAATAAACTTAAAATGTGTAAATTCTTTAAAAAAAATTGTGTAATAGGTAAATGCAATCAGTCAATGTAGATGAACTCATTAACACCTTCCAACACATTTCCTCACCTTTTAACTTCAACAAACACCATACAAATGAAGCATGCTCATCATGCAAGCAGCCAACAAAAATGACAAAGTTGTTAATTTAGATTTTTTTTTTTTGAAAATAGTTAATTTAGATTTTACCAGTTACCATAAATAAAAATTGCTAGGTACACAAGAAAATGCAAAGTTGAAAGCGTGTCAATAAAAAATAGAAATAGCTGTTGTAAGAAAGAAAAATAAAAAAGTCATCAATGATCTTCCGCATCCAATCCAGTAGCCCCACAACTCAAGAATTAAAAAAAGAGAGATAAAACTGAGAGAAAAGAAGCCATTGATTTCAGTAATAACACTGCGATCTTCCAAAAGATTCTCAACACCTACATCGCCTACCCGTAATCAACTCCGGTCAACTGATCCAGAACCAGGGTTTCTTTCTTCCCGGAATTTTGTTGCTCAGGCAAAGCAAAATGGGAAGTTCGAAATCAGCCATATTCCTAGGGTTTCTGCTGCTGAGCTTAACCCCTTCATCGGTCATCGGCCGTTTCGTGGTGGAGAAGAACAGTATGAAGGTGACCTCGCCGGATTCGATCAAGGGCAACTACGACAGCGCGATTGGCAACTTTGGGATTCCTCAGTACGGCGGCAGCATGGCGGGAACCGTGGTGTATCCCAAGGATAACCAGAAGGGCTGTAAGAGCTTCAGTGATGTCAGTATTTCGTACAAGCCTAAGCCTGGAGCTATGCCTAATTTCCTCCTAGTTGATCGAGGAGGTATAGTTAATATGCTCTAATTTGACTTCGATTGTTGTTAAACCTCTCTTGATCGGGGGTTTTCAAGTTTTTCCTTATATGGATTGATGGGGAAAAATTTCTCTGTAGCTGGGGTTTTGGACCATGGTTTTACTTGTCAACATTCTTAAGAAATGTTAAGAATGTTTTTAGTCTTGGTTTTACAGTTGTCTATTGTTGTTTTTTGCTAGTTTTTTTGCTTGTTATGGTGGTGAAGTGATTCGAGCATTGCTCTTTTGGATTGAACTTAGCTCCTTACTACTAAAGACAGCTGAACTAAACCAAACTGGAGTTGAGTTAAAAAGCTGCATGAGCTGATGATTGTTCTTTGTTCTTTTCTTTCTAAGCTGCCTAGTCAGCTGAAACGATAATAAATTCATCCTCTTTTAGATGCAATGTTTCTTACAGTGTTTGTATCGGGAGTTCATCACTTCAGTTCTTAATTCTTTATCTGGCAGTGAAACAATCCTTGTATGTGTACTATCTTTCTCTTGCTTTCAGTAGGAAAAAGAGATAAATGTATGAGTATGTAAAATATATTGGGATTTTTTCCTATATGTAATATGGATCTGATTAATTTGTGATCTTCCACTTTCCAGATTGTTTTTTTGCTCTGAAGGTTTGGAATGCTCAGAATGCTGGTGCTTCTGCGGTACTAGTTGCTGATAATGTTGATGAAGCTCTGATCACCATGGATACACCTGAAGAGGATATTTCTTCCGCGACTTACATTCAGAATATAACCATACCATCTGCGTTGATTGAGAAAAGTTTTGCCGAAAGGTTGAAGAAGGCAATAAATGGGGGTGAGATGGTTAATTTAAATCTTGATTGGAGAGAAGCTGTTCCCCACCCGGATGATCGCGTGGAGTATGAGCTGTGGACCAACAGTAATGATGAATGTGGTTTTAAATGTGACATGCTGATGAATTTTGTGAAAGAATTTAAAGGCGCTGCTCAAATCCTTGAGAAAGGCGGATACACTCAATTTACACCTCATTATATTACTTGGTATTGTCCTACGGCATTTACTGTCAGTAAGCAGTGCAAGTCCCAATGTATAAACCATGGAAGATACTGCGCGCCCGATCCGGAACAAGATTTCAGCTCAGGGTATGAGGGAAAGGATGTCGTGCTTGAAAATTTGAGGCAACTGTGTGTTTTTAAGACAGCCAATGAGAGCAAGAAGCCTTGGGTTTGGTGGGATTACGTTACCGACTTCCAAATCAGATGCCCCATGAAGGAAAAGAAATACAACAAGGAGTGTGCTGATAGTGTTATCAAATCTCTTGGTATTCATTTCTTACTATAATACTGAGACCATTATTTACATGCAATTGTTTATTTATTTCTGTGTTATTGTTTCTCAGGACTTGATTTGAAAAGTATCGAAATGTGTATGGGAGATCCTAATTCTGATTCTGATAATGCCGTCCTGAAAGAAGAACAAGATGCTCAAGTAAGTACCTGACTTTATTTTGGAAACTTTCTCTTCCTAAGATTGTCACATTATTTGGAATTTCCAACCATTAAATTTCTTTGCCAATTATACTTCTGTAGGTTGGGAAGGGATCAAGAGGTGATGTGACAATATTGCCAACTGTTGTTGTTAACAACAGGCAGTACAGAGGTTGGTGTTTTGATGATGTCACTCATTGTAAGGTTACAAATAAATAAAAAATTTATTTCTGATTAAATTCTCTTCCAGGCAAGTTGGAGAAAGGAGCCGTCCTAAAGGCTTTGTGTTCTGGGTTCGAGGAAACTACTGAGCCAGCTGTTTGTTTGAGTACCGGTAAGTTCTTGCTAAATGCTAGTATACTTCAAGTATTGGTTGTGGCTTGTAGCTGTAAGAATTGAGATCATCTTTCTGCAGATGTACAAACTAATGAGTGCCTCGATAATAATGGTGGATGCTGGAAAGATAGTTCAGCCAATCTCACAGCCTGCAAGGTTATTTCATGATTTAACTACATTTATTATTTTCATATTGTCATTTTATAAATGTCTAACCGTGTGTAATTATTTTCATATATTATTTTATAAATGTCTAACTGTGTGTCATTATTCAGGATACCTTCCGAGGGAGGGTTTGTGAATGTCCTGCTGTAAATGGTGTGCAGTTTAAGGGGGATGGTTACAGCTCTTGTGTAGGTTAGTAATTTCTCTTGTCAAGATGTGTTATGGTGAAATGTGCTTGATTTTGGGGATTGTGTTATGGTGAAATGTGCAGTTTAAGGGGGAGGGTTTTTTTTTTTTTTTGGACAATAATTCTTCTAGGGTTGTTCGCTGACTTTGTTCTGTTGAAGTTTATCATTGACTTTGTTTTACCTCATCTTTTTGGAGAGAACAGTTATTTACGTGTTCCTGGTTGAAATTATATTATTTTGAAACAAATGATAAATTTGCTGCTGTTATCTCGGGGGGTGGGGGTGGGTAACCATTTCCATATAGTTGTTCTCTAAGTTGTAAGACAATTTTTGTTCTAACAAATCACATAACTTTCTCTTTGGACTGTTTAATTCCTCGATGGATCACCTCGACCGTAAGAAATGCAGTAGCATTTTCTTTCTCTAAAGTTCTTAAGTCCTACCCACACTAACTGCTCGTCGATGAAATGGGATGATCTTTGACAAGACTGTTCTTGGAATGTTTTCTACTCAAATTATTTACAATCGGAATCTGCTGTGTGTCTGGTGTCATTTTCAGCTAGTGGTCCTGGGCGATGCAAAGTCAACAATGGTGGCTGCTGGCAGGGCACCCGAGATGGACACTCCTTTTCTGCTTGTCTGGTGTGTAGTTATCTTAAATTCTTTCGTTTACACACCTTGGATTCTTTCTTGCCGGTCTCCTGCATTTTCTAACGATTTATTATCGTTCTGTCATTGACAGGATAACGAGGAAGGGAAGTGCACTTGTCCTCCAGGATTTAAGGGTGATGGGGTCAAAAGTTGTGAAGGTAATTTTCTTTCTAAGCACGCATTTGCTGAGTTCTTACTAAAGGAGTAACTTTTAGATAGAACCATATTCCCCCCAACCTCAACCAACCGCTTAAAGATATTTGTATGATATGTAAAGTAAACATTTATTTTTTCAAACTTCAACTAACTGTGTACCGTGTACGTCAACTGTTTTATATTGGCAGATGTTGATGAATGCAAAGAAAAGAAAGCTTGCCAGTGTTCTGAATGCAGTTGCAAGAACACATGGGGCAGTTATGAATGCTCATGCAGCGGGGACCTGTTGTATATGAGAGACCATGACACTTGCATAAGTAAGTCAGGATTTTTTTTTTTTTTTGTTTTGTTGCATAAGCATTGGTTGTTCTGATTTTATAAGAGGTGTCAATTGCAGGTAAGCGGGCTACTGAAGTACGATCTGCCTGGGCTGCTGTTTGGGTTATTTTGATTGGACTCGGTATGGCAGGTGGAGGAGCATACCTTGTTTACAAGTATAGGCTTAGGGTAAGTTCGACAACTTCTAATACTCTCCATTCTGGCATTTTCACGTGTCACTTAACCTCACCCACGTATTTGTTTACTTCTGTCCCATTTTTATTACTGTTTATTATAGACAACCACTGGTTTCTCAGGTTCAGCTTCGAAATTAGGCTAATACTATTTATAGGTAGAACATTAGTTCAATTTTCCCGATATGTTGAGTTTTGCCAAGTTGGAAGAAATCTGAATTTGGTTCAGAGATGTGACTTTTACTTTTGTTTTTAAATTTGTTACCCTAATCACTGGTACTGATTTCATTTTAATTTCAGTCATACATGGACTCAGAAATCCGCGCAATCATGGCACAATACATGCCTCTGGACAGCCAGAACGAAGTTCAGAGTCATCTTAACGACGAACATGCTTAAAGGTCACCCCCACCCCCAAGTGTATGGACAAATTGTACACCTCATGGCAACCAAGGCTTTAATGATAGGACGTCTGTATTGCTGTAAATTATACTGGAGTAATAATTATTAGAAGTCGAGATTCATCTCAGGCCATGTCGGAATACAGCATACTGGAGTAGGAAATGCTAAGCTGGCTCGTTTGAAAATGAAGTGGCAGATCTCCTTTTTCGTGTTTTTACAGTTGGCCACCTCCGGCATGTATTTGACTGTGCAAGGAGAGTGAACATGCTTAGTGAAGAAGCTGCTTGTTTTGTACTATGAAGTTTTTCTGTATGTTAATACTAGAATGGTGATTTAGCAACTCATGAATAATGTAGTTTTCTGTGGCATTTGCTTCTGTTTTTTCCTGGTATCATGTATGACATTGGTGTTCTGCTGCTTATTAAAACTTAAATTATCTCCCACTTTATACAAAGAAATTGAAAAATTAATTTGTTTGTAATCTTAAGATTAGTTTCGTGTACTCCCCACACGGGCACACTTACAAATTGATTTTTTGTCTTGGAAAATAAAGTGCAAAGTATCATATCATAAGTTGGCAAGATATTTTTTCTCAGCAAACTGGGCAAGAATACATCAGATGGAGAGCCTATTCTTTCTCATCTTGTATTGCAAAGAAACAGAAATGGCCAAAAAGACAATCATGACTCAGGTAAAGATACAGTAAAAGGGAGGTGAATTTGGAATCTGGTAATCACTAGCCAGATTTCTACATGAACATGCTACAGTCCAACCAAGAACACCTACAACTTATGATTGTGAGCCGCAATGAAACAGGCAAAACAGGTTTGACAAACATATGAAGTTTACACTCAAAAGCAGCTGAGATATAGAATTCCACCATCATTGCTCATCATCAGGTAAGCCATCAGTCAGACCACGCTGCGCGATTCTGTAGTAAAGAATTCCCATAGTTGCCATGCAGGCCCTGCAAACAGACGAGGAAAGGTTTGTTATGTTTGTACCCGGAGAAGAAATCCAGAACAAGAATCTAATGAACATCCGGCCAGAACAAAGCACTTAAAATCAACAACAAACCAAGAGTAGTTCTCCATCTAAACAGATTTAACAGAAAGTGACATGAAGAGAGATACTGTCATTACATTTTGATTTTAATCTTACAGTTATAAATTTAGCCTAATTTAACAGCCACGAACAGCAAAATGGCCGTAGTCCATCAGCTAATTTGATTGTCTAAGATATTCCACAATTGAAATTACAATACCCAAAAGATTCTAAGTTTGAGTTCTGTTTTCAGGATCCACATAGTAAAGGTTGCAATATCTAATATCCAGTAACTCCATACGACAAGTTCACAGCACGGACATTCAGAGATGACATCTTTGCCTATAACCAAGTGTAACCCGAGCTTCGCATTCATATCATGGAGATTATACAACACATTTAAATCGATGTTATACTTGAGATAACTTTAACTGTTTACAGGATACCAAAGTTAGAGATTATTCTGGCATTATTCCTAGTCACTTTACTCACAATTTTCATATGCTAATATCCACTGCACCTGATTTACTATTGATGTAGTTTTATAGCAAGTATATCATGGGAATTGATCTTATGTGGGAAGGTAGAAATTAGTAATTTAATTGCTTTAAGGAATTAGCACCATTCTTCTTCTTCTTTTATTAGCAAAGTTACTGTCATTTGGTTCCTATCACTCTAGTGTTCCTGAAATGTCCCTAAATACATCTATAAATCAAATGATCAATACAATAACTGGAGAGAGATCACCATGTGGGAAAAAGGGAAAGCAAGCATTACATGATTGCAATGACAAGGAGGAGTTTTCTGGGATCCATCCTTGAAGATCGGTGATGTCTTGTGCGACCCTCTGGAATATCATCTACATTCGATCCATCTTTTTTGGGTGGAGCAGTCACTGGCAAAGTCGGTAAAGAACTTGACCAAAAAGGGACCAATGATCTAAGAACTTTGTGGCGCAAGTTTCCTACCATTGAGAAGCTCATTAGATTAGGATGTTAGCACATCAGTAACAGCAAAACTGATTGATGAACGAAGGTCTAATACTGAGATTCTCAACAGGAAAGGATGAGAGATCATTTTATAAAATGAAATTTCTTACCTCTTTTTGAGTACTTCTTTCGATTTCCATCTTCATCATCAGCATAATATGAAATTTCAGAGTTCTGCCTTTCCACTTGGGGAGCACCCTTTCGGGTTGTAGCACCAGCCTAGTATAAGATAGCACATAAGCAGCAAGAATAATTCAGGAAAAAATAGATAGGGAGGAAAATCAAAATTTACCACAGGAGAGGTAGAGTTTTTCATTGAACTGGAACCATCTATATCCACGATGTCCACTATTTCGGAATCTTTTCCAATGGATGGTCCACCTGTTGGGACAAGTGGATCTGAGGCAAAAGCAGGAGGAGGACTCCGGGATTCTGTCACATTAAGTGATACAGGATGGTTGCCAAATAAATTCTTCTCCATCCCAGTCTACATCGAACAAAGAAGACACAAACCATATATCACTGTATGATCATCTCAATGACAAACACAATCAATTACTGCTTTCAACAAAGAAATGTGTTTAAATCAACAAAGACGTGTAGTTAGAAAGCACAAAAGTATTTTCATGACAATAACTCCTTAAAGTGGAATTTTTCTTTAACTATACTACAAAGACAGCACTGTAACATTAAATATGGCAAGAAATAAAATTCAATATAACATTGCATTGCACAGAGCAGTAAAGAGTAAAGACTGTCAAAACATATCAATTCAATATACATAGATAACCTGCATAATAGCTTCTTTGAGCTTGGAATGTAGAAGGGATGCAGAATCTTTGACACTTTTAGGAGGCCATATCTGCAGAATTAAAGCACTTTTAAAATGAGGATATCAGAATGATAGATTTCATGCAAAATGCAAAATAAAATAAAATAATAATAACATGCTTTAAGTCAGTTGCTGATACAAAAGTCTGGCAAAGGTGACATTTGAATAACTTCACATAATACGTACTGAAGTAGAGCAGGCAGGACAAGTATATCCAGCTGGAGCTGTGTGAGGGGGGAACCCTTTAATATGCGAAACCAAGCAGCTTGTATGTATGGCATCTATATGGGCAAAAATATTGTTAAGCAACATGAAGGACGTAGAAAAGAAAGGAAAGAAAACAAAATAATTCATAGATTCTTAATCAAAACAGGAGACGACATACGCAAGCAACCCAGCCGGGTAGTTTGAGAACTTGTACTTTCCTCAAGGGCATTGAGACAAAGGCAGCATTTTTGTGGCCAGTCATATTCTCCATCAATTACCCACTCTGAGTAGGTACGTATCTGAAGAAAAAAAATGTTGATCAATAACTTTGAAAAAGAAGATAATGTGTATAAAAGGTTTCATGTATAGTCTTTTTAGGTCTTTCCCTCCAATTAAATTTACTCCAGCAATTCTCTTTGTTCTAAACATTTTACTAGAGCTCTAACGTGTAACTCCAAACCATCTTGAATCGTGTATGAGTACTACTTTGTTTATAATAGTTTCAGAGCATATCCTAACCTAGTAGGGACGCACATCATCCTTAACATTCTTATTTCCACTGCTCTTATCTATTCGTTCATATTCAAACACGAATCTAGCATCACCGGCCTTGTAACCAAATACATTACTGATTCTCAAATAACCTAGTGATCTAAACTCCATTACTACAGACTACAGTATTCATCAGTAGTAGACCATAGAAAGGCTTACCACACAGATTTGATGCTCGGGAAAACATATACACTCGCCGCAAACAGGCACCTTGTGCACGAAACAGTACAACTTCGTCGCCTGAAATCAAGACAAAGAATCACTCGAAATTCCATAAAAATAATTTCACACAACAATTACACAGGGAAAATTCGATCTGATCTAAAATGAGAGGAAGATGAAAATATAAATACAATCTAGAATTCCAGGAATTCAGACCTTGCGGCATTTGCAGACCACCATCGCATTGACAGCGAAACCAGCGAATATGAGATCGGAACTTCACGCTGCTCGGAATAGTCCCAGGGACGGTAGGGTTTTAGCTCCCGGATTCAGTCAATGGAGATTATTTGCTGATCAGAGATTGTTTAAATTAGCGGAATCGGGAAAGATAAAATTGAGGGGAAGAAGAAATAGAGTGTGATTAAAATGTATCCTCCTGGGGAGTGTATGGGATGCGTTTCGGTTTCAGCGGGTCAATTCAATACTCTGTCGGGATTGGATCCGCCATGTCACTGCCTACTGGAGTTCAGATTTGGAAGTTTGGGCTCAGCCTCAAAGTACGATTGGGCTTTTTGATCATGTTGTCGACCTTTTTTCCTTTTCCCATTTATCTTAACATAATGCTTTAATTCCCCTTAAGCATTGTCAGCCAGTGAATTATTAGCCGTCAGATAAAATTAACGGCTGAGATTCCTCCACATATATCCTTACCTCTTCCTCATCAATCCCAGCAGTTTTTCCAAACAGAAAACCGGCGTTTCTCCAACCTCTCCTCCCTATTAAGCCACGTTCCTTTACATCCAACTTCTCTATCCACGCGCGTTCCCATATCTCTCAATAGAACAGGGATTTACGAGCGTCTTTATATATATACGAATTTCGCAGTGATTAAGAACATGGGTTATACAGAAGGTACCTTTTTAAGAATGCATGAAAAAGGCGTCGGCGAGCGAAATTCGCAGGGTATTGAAGGTGTCACGATCATTTGTTATTTTGTTGTTGTGTTTTCCGTTGGAATTCTGTTATTACTGCTGGTTCTACGATTCATTGAAACAGATCGATTATAGTAAAATGGAGCTGGTATGGCTCCGATGCATGCGCTGGTGTGATGATAAAGACTGGAAAAGGAAGGTCTAATGGCCGCGAAAAAGATGTGATTCCCAGCAGCGGAAGCGAGGGGACTGTTCCGTCTAGCGTCGCGCGCGGCTGAAACGTGCGAAAGCGCGGGAATGGGATGAGCAAGGTTGGGAACTAGATTCCCGGTAGCGGATTCCTCCGACAAGCAACAGCCAGCATGAAAGGAACTAATGTAAATTAAAGCTTATCAATGGGTTTTCTGATTAAAGGATATAAATTAGATTGTTTCTGTTTGGCTTTGTTTTTTCCTACTACCATAATTTTTCCATTCAACATCTAACAAGTTTAGGTATGGTTGTATTCTCTTAGATGGTTTAGATCAGTGTTCTTTGTAGCTCCCTGTAAAGCTCCAGAGTGTGTAAATTGCTTGAAAACCTTTTACAGAGCAATTTTTCTTTTCCTTGATGGTGAACTACTTTTACTCACACAAGTTCTGTTTGTGTGTATAAAGAAAGGGAATTCAGCACCTGTACTACCTGTATCAAATGCTTATTAGTTTCCGCAAAAGTTAGATTAATTTGTTTTACTGATTATTTATCCAGACCGATTGTGGCAATTACAATGTGATCATCTCAACAACTTTCCTCTGTTTCCTCTTTCAGTTCTGCACAATCCTCTTCATGTAGTACTTCATAAAATATAATTTTCTAACATAATATACTAACAAAGAATAATACCGTGCATTGCACGATGGGCATTAGAACTAGTTTTTATTATTTTGCATGAAATCTAAAGAATTGGTCTCTTGAGTGACCAGGACTAAGTTGCAAGAGTGAATCTAAGCAAAATACGGAGGGACTAAATAATAAATTAGGCAAACTACCTATACACACGCGCTACACGCGCTAATCTTTATCCATTCCACTCATCCGCCCCTCAATCTCCCCCTTCCCTGACTAAAAAAATCGCCGCCGATTCTCTGAATTCCGATCGACCTCCCGCCGTCCAACTTCTTCGTCCTCCTCAACTCGAAATTTGGCCACCACGCCGACGTTCGGAAAGCCTTCGAGGAAACAAGAACCATCATTCAGAACAACTACATATGGGAGAATTCAGCTCAGGAGGATAATTTTGAGGCTTATTTGATTTCTCGAGAGATTATGGCAATAGATTTAAGGAATATGGAATATGTAAGAAAGAGGCTTCTGCAGCACCATCACAGAATGACGTATTTGATTATGTCATTGGAAAAGGTGATGCTATATACATACATGCCACTTACATTCTTTAATCATGCTACATCGCACACAAGTTGTTCGACGAAAATCCTGAACCAGACCTCATCTCTTATAAGTTATAACACCCTCTTTTTGGTGTTACGCCAGAGATTGATCAACTTTTCCTTTCATTTAATTTATTTGAAACATGTAGATTATAATTTAAAACATTAGAATTTTAAAACAAAACTTGAAATTTGGTTAATTATAAAAAAATTGGATTAGTATTAATTATCTAAAAACTTAAAATAGTAATTTAAAACATGGAGTTTATAACTTAAAACATGAGAATTTTAAAACAAAACCTGAAAGGTGTTTAATAATATATAAAAATTGGAGAAGTATTAGTTGAAGCTATAACATAAAACATGGAGTTTATAACTTAAAACATGGGAATTTTAAAATAAAACGTGAAAGGTTAATCATAATAAAATTGGAGAAGTATTAGTTGAAACTGTAAAATAAAACATGGAGTTTATAACTTAAAACATGAGGATTTTAAAATAAAACGTGAAAGGTTAATCATAATAAAATTGGAGATATATTAATTATATAAAAATCTAAAGATGTAACTTAAAACATGAAGTTTATAACTTAAAACATGAGGGTTTTAAAACAAACTTGAAAAGATAGTTAATTATCTAAAATATTAGAGAGTATTAATTATCTAAAAACTTGAAGCTTTAAAGTAAAACATGGAGTTTATAACTTAAAACATGAAAATTTGAAAATCTGAAACGTAGTTAATCATATGAAAAATTAGAGAGTATTAATTATCTAAAAACTTGAAGCTTGAAAGTAAAACATGGAGTTTATAAATTAAACATGAGAATTTGAAACCTGAAACGTAGTTAATCATATGAAAAATTAGATGAGTATTAATTATCTAAAAACTTAAAGTTTTAAAGTAAAACATGGAGTTTATAACTTAAAACATGAGAATATAAAAACAAAAATTGAAACGTAGTTAATTATATGAAAAATTGAAGGAGTATTAATTATCTAAAAATCTAAATATGTAACTTAAAACATGGAGATTATAACTTAAAACATGAGAATTTTAAAATAAAACCTAAAACATTTTTATAAAGGTATTTTTGTTGCGAATATTTTGTCGTAATTAATAAACGAAAAAATTAGAAAATTGAGATGAAAAGTGCGAAATGGCTTGAGCCTTTGATAAGAGGTGGGAAATGTGGGAATATCTTGGCTCTTGGGGGATGGATTTTGTTTGAGAGAAACGGAAGCCTACATAGTATTCTAGGCTAAAGGAACGCGCGCGTGTAAATATGAAGTCTTCAGAAATTGCATACCAAGGACCTCCTTACTCTCATTGTTTCTATATTTATGAACCAGACCTTGGTCACTATATAGTGACGGTCACTTTCAAGACTTATTCAAATCTAAAAATACTGAATATGTATAAGCAGGACATTATTTGACGGCACTTTTGTTCATTGATAATTTTAGCTGCATCACACACTCACATAGGAGTCTAAAATAAGTTAGGAAATAGATTATTTAGCCATAAATATCATAAAAATACATTTTTTGAACAAATACATAATAAACAAACCCAACATCCATTAATAACAACTGAAAATGAAGTGAAATTCAACAAACTTACATTGATAATACATAATAAACATCGATAGATTATCAAACAACATCATAACTTTTTTGTATCATTCAATGTAGAATCACAAAATATCAAATGTCTAACCTTAACTTTTCTCATTAGAGAGTTTCTCTAGTTACATATATTATTTAACTAAATCAAAAAAATTGATATTTAGAAATATATGTTAAAAGGAATTAAAAACTATCAAGTGATTCAACATTGAGTTTTGGGTTGTTAGTGACCCACACATGACAGTGGTCGTGAGGTTGCGCCCTTTAGTGATAAATTTGCAATGGGGGACTTGGTAGTGAGGTTTTGGATTGTTGGTGATGAGGTGTAGCCTTGTAGGCCAGACGTTGAGATTTGAGTTGTCACCATTGAGATTGCGGTTGGTGATGATAAGTTTTGTGTCACTAGTGATGAGGGTTTGGAAAGCGGTGATGGTATGCAACGGGTGTTGAGGTTTAGGTAGTCAATGAAGTTTGGTCGTTCGAGTTGAGGTACGGGTTGCATGAAGTGAGATTTAGGTCCAACGACATGGTGGTGAGGTGACACTAGAGTAGTGGATGGTGTGAGTTGATAGAATATATAAGAAGAATTGAAGTAATATGCACAAAAAACATAGCATTTATATTTTGACCAAAAAAATATAGCATTTATATTTTGACCAAAAATATAGCATTTGTATTGGACTTATATCCCTACCTCGCAATTTAACTTTATTCGGTTTGATTTTTAATTTTTTAAAAAAATAAAAATTTCCCACCCTCCAATGGAAGAGACTAGTGAAACATGATTTTACATCAGAATTAGAAATATTTTTTAATAACTCAAATTAAGAATGTGCTGATTTTTTTATTTTTTTTAACATAGAGCCATAGTAAAATAGAGTAGTTTTGAAACTTTTGTTGCACTATTCAGAGAGGAGGAATAATGTACACATGAATATTGGGGGGAGAGCCTGGTCCTAGGACACCAAACGTCACCATAAACTACAAAACCAATGGGATATTTCATATTTGAAAAACAGAAAAGACCATCTGTAGAGTTTTTGAATTTGAATTCACGATTATACCGGAATCCGCTATTTCAAAATCCCTTCCCCCCCAGCCCGTCGTAAAACCACCATTTCTCCTCCCCTCTGAAACCCTAGCTCTCTACTGCAGCCTTCTCCTCCAATGACCGCGCCGTCGCAGCTTGCCCTACTCGGGCAGGACATCTTCTCCGCCCCCTCCGACGGCATCACCAACCTCCGCTTCTCCAACCACAGCGACAACCTCCTCGTGTCCTCCTGGGACAAGGTCGGTCCAGCTCTTTGTACTCTTCCCTTGATTTGTTCACTCATTTGAGATCTCGGTTATTGATCAATTAATTTCATGATTTTGTTTTTGTTGTTGATTTGGTTGATTAGAGCGTGAGATTGTACGACGCCTGTGCCAATATTTTGAAAGGGGAGTTCACCCACGCAGGAGCGGTTCTCGACTGCTGCTTCCACGACGACTCCTCGGGGTTCAGTGCTTCTGCTGATAACACTGTTAGAAGGTAATTGTAGCTTGATTTATCTACTTAAGGTATCTTGTATCATTTTTTCAGAAACTGAGCTCCTGTTAAACTAGCAATATTTTTACACGTGTTTGTCAAAACGAGCATTTTATTAGCTCTATGTCAAGAGAAATAACTAGTAGTTGCATTTCTATTGTATACAGCACATTGACTTTCTTTTATGCAACCATTTTCCGTTCTGAGTTGTAAGTTTGTTGTTTGCTGTCCAGGCTTGTGTTCAACCACGACAGGGAGGAAATCCTGGGAAGACATGATGCCCCTGTTCGATGTATTGAATATTCATACGCAACTGGTTAGTGACTGTGCCCAGAGCTCTGATTAGTCTACAATGAGCATAACTATTTGTATGAGTTGTGGTGAAATTATCTGCGCATAACATGTTGCTTTATTATGTGCATATACATTACATGGTAAGTTCAGTTTCTAAAGGAATTTCGGGTCATTCTTTTCTTTGTGCCTTTCTTATGTTGGCTTCCTCTGAGATGCAGTGTATTGTCTTACTCTTTGTTTACATTTGTCCTCTTTTGTTGCCTGTTTTTGAGCGCCTTTTTTTTTTTTTTTTTGCGGTGGTTCTTTGCGTCCATTGTGTTGGTTTCTTTCAAGTTCGGTCTATCCAGCATTCACAATTTTGCACATTGACTCGGTATTGTGAATGTATTATCACAGGTCAAGTAATTACTGGCAGTTGGGACAAAACACTGAAGTGCTGGGATCCTAGAGGTGCAAGTGGGCAGGATCGTACTTTAGTTGGGACATACTCGCAACCAGAACGTGTCTACTCTCTTTCTCTTGTTGGGAATCACTTAGTTGTTGCGACAGCAGGAAGACATGTAAATGTTTATGATATTCGGAATATGTCTCAGCCTGAGCAGAGGAGGGAATCCTCATTAAAGTATCAAACAAGATGCGTCCGGTGTTATCCTAATGGAACTGGTATGCACATTATTTCTTATATAAACCAGATTTTATTAAGAACGCATCAGTGCAATCAGCTGCATTTGACTCCTCTCTGGCATAGTTGATATTTATAAGCTACAATCTGCACTTAGTTATTTAATTTGGTCATGTGAGGGTTTTAGGTGAGTAGTGTACTGAGTGCGTCAAAGTTTGCAGTCGTTGCCACGGCCACCTACTTCTAAGAAATGTAATTGTTGCCAGCTACTTCAAAGATTAGAATAATCCTGCTAAAGAATGTACCCTATGTCAAAAGGTAGCATATATCTTGAGCAGATACTTATGGGTCAAAGTTTGCATCTAGTGCAACACCAATGCATGCATATATACTACTAGACAATGAAGAAAAAGTGCAACAGATCTCACCCATGATTGCCCGGCTATATGTTGAAGGTAGTCAGATATGACTGCCCAGCTATATGTTGAAGGTGGTCATATCCTTGGCATGACTGCCCAGCTATATGTTGAAGGTGGTCATATCCTAGCCATGACTGCCCAGATATAGGTTGAAGGTTATCTGTACGGGTGGATATGATGTTTGCCTTACTCATCTGAGCCTCATAACCATTATTTTCCTACTGCATGTGTTGTTTTCAAACATCTATTGATCTGTGTGCCTAAGGGCCGCTGAAGTGGGTGATGTGTTATACTTTAGAATGCAATGCAGTGCTTTTTTAAACTCTCTTTCCGGGCATTATTGTAATAGCCTGCGGTTGGTACACAGAGAGATGTTGCAAAATGCAAATCTAATTCTGCATTACCATTTTGCAGGATACGCTCTTAGCTCTGTTGAAGGCCGGGTGGCCATGGAGTTCTTTGATATGTCTGAGCCTGGTCAGTCAAAAAAGTATGACTCCATTCACTGATATTTCTTTTCTTTACATGACTCTATAATTCTATGCCTTCTCCTTTTGCCTTTATGCTATTTTATAACCTAATTGCTGGGAAAACATTCTCTTGTTTGGTCATGCAAATGAACTTATGTAAGAAAATATTATATTTTCTCTTGAATATACTATTTGGAGGCTAAAATTATCTGTTTGTAGTACTGAGCTGTAGATTGCATAATTAGCTCAACTTCTTTATGGTATTTTTGTGCAGGTACGCATTTAAATGTCATCGGAAATCTGAAGCTGGAAGAGACATTGTCTACCCTGTAAATGCAATTGCATTTCACCCTATGTGAGTTTTCTTGTTTTTAGAATTCTTCTTTGGGTCCATCCTGAAGAGCCTGTTTTTCTTTTCTTGGAACTTTGAAAGAATGGTGGGGTATTTTTTACTATGATTTCCCACAAGAACATATATATTGAATCTCTAAACTTATGTTCTACTACAAAATAAAGCCTATATGTTTAGCCACTTAGAATTCAATATGCACCTCCAAATTCCTTCTGCGTACGGGTGGGTTGCTGGAATATAGAGTGTGTTTGCCGCTGGCTGGGTTTTTCTTCTCTGTTTATCCTTTTTAGTGCTTGAACTGTTGTTCTTGTGCAAGATATCATGTTTTGCTTTTATTTATGAACTGTTGTTCCAAACCTTACATGTACATGCAGTTATGGCACATTTGCAACTGGGGGTTGTGATGGCTATGTCAATGTGTGGGATGGAAACAACAAAAAGAGGCTGTATCAGGTTGTTATTAGGCTTACTTATTTCTCCCGTCTTTTTTCCGTTTCATTTTGTAAATTCTCTAAGTACTGAAAGTTGCTTCTCTTGTCCTTTGGTTGCCCTAAATAACCTACAGTACCCAAAGTACCCAACAAGCATTGCGGCATTGTCATTCAACAGAGACGGGAGGCTCTTGGCTGTTGCTTCTAGCTACACATTTGAAGAGGGTGATAAATCGTAAGATCTCTCCCACTGTCTACTCTCTTTGCTGAGTATTTTGAATTTGATTTACTCTAACTCAATTTCCTGTATCTTTTCAGGCATGAACCCGACAGGATATTTGTTCGACCTGTTAATGAAGTTGAAGTCAAGCCAAAACCCAAAGTATTGCCAAATCCATCTTCTTAAAGGAATCAAGGATGTAATATGAATTTAATTAGTAGTCTCAACTCTCAACTTTTGTACTACTAGTGAATTTGATATATTTAAAGACCTGATGATGCCTTTTGCATTAAGCTAAATGCAAGTTATGTCCATCTTTATTTCCTTTCCTTAAGTTGACAGATTTGTTCATCCCCTTTAAAAATAACAGGCTCCTTAACTTGGGATTTCTGTTCCATATGAAAACTAAATATGATTTCTAAACCAGAAAATCTAAAGTTCAATGAAGCTTAATGAAATCTACAAAATTATATTCTAACAGAAAAGTGCCTTACAAAGTATAATTAGTCCATTTCCTTTCCTTAAGTTGACAGCTGTTCACCACCTTACAAAATTACAGGCTATGTTCCACATAAAAACTGAAAATGATTTCTAAACTAGAAAAACTAAAGTTCGAAGAAGCAAAATAAAGTCTACAAGAGTATGCATTAAGAGAAAGGTGCCTTACAGAGTACATTTTATCTGAATATGAGTCAGTATTGCAGAACTAGTAAAAATTTGGGCCTTCTACCCAAAAATTGAAAATCTAGTAAAAGCTGTCACATATTTGAAAAATAAAACCCTTTATACATCATGTAGGACATGCCTCGCGAACCAGACCACAGTATTCCTCTAGTGGAATGGATTAACGTAAACCAGCTGGGGCTGCTTGTTGCCCTGGTGGTGCTCTTCGTGTGGCTTGAGATTGAACACGCATCTCCTCGTAATTCTGTTTATTAAGGTTAAAGTAAAAAAACTTAAGTGAATCCTCTTACTTTCCAACAAGAGTAACTATCTAAATATCACTACTTACTCGTTTCTCAAATGCAGCATCTTGTGAGTCGATGATTTTGTCCGCAATGCCATACGCAATAGCCTCTTCAGCTCGGAAGTACTTGGGACGCTGGATGTCTTTCTCGATTTCTTCCTTGGGTTTTCCAATTCCCTTTGATAAAAGCTCAATGTAATACTCCGTGTTAGCATCTAGTTCTTTGGCCTGGAGAAAGCAACATAAGAAAGTAGCTGGACTGTTAAATAATGCCGAAACAGACGCAGAGAGTTGCAGGAAGTGGAAGAGAGAGACAAACCTTAATCCACATATCTATGACTGCTCCACTGGATCGGCTCACTTTGGGAAGATAAAGTTTCGCTACAGAAAGTAATATAAGGTAAATCAGGATTTTGGAGGATTATGAATGTGTTGTCCAAGCATAGGATACCCGATAACGTGAGGAATAAAAATGTCACTTCCAGGCCCCTAAACCACACAACAACCAGGAAAAAGGAAACTAAACAATAGTTCCATCATCCATATAGCCCAAAGGGGAAAAATGAACACGATGCAACCATTAAGTACAAGTTTTGCTCAGTCCATTCCAATATAGCATTTGCTGCCTGCATGCATGATTTAAGCCTTCTAGAAACTGGAATAAGTAATTGATAGAAACTGTAGTAAATGTAACAAAATCATGATTAAGATGCTATTTCTGCTCACTCAGTGTTAGGTATTGAGTTATGGCATGATGCACCCAAAACAGCAATGAGCCCACAGTCCTATACCAAACTTGCAGTCTAAGATTGATCCAAAAATAAAAATAAAAATTAGCTGCAACTTACTGGAACAATTTGGTTGTACGGCACGATAACCCTTTGCTCCAAGTGCTAAAAGCATAGCAGCTTGACCATATGCCATCCCACAGTTTACAGTGTACACATCTGATTTACAGTACTTCACCGAGGAAAAAGATACATATTAGATATTGGAGATAAGTATCTTCTATCATGAAAGTTAATTCAATCAAAATCCTTAGGTATTTTTAAGTTCATATTCAAGGATGATTCCATAGCATCAAATGGATGAGCACACATTTTTAACTAATGTTTACTTAGCTTACAGTCACGGTGTTCAATAGAGACTTGTAGTAACAAATATAAGTGTCTCACACATCTATCCTCAGTTATGGCCACTATTAATAAGTTGAAACAAACGATGAAAACAAAACATTTTATTTAAATCCAGTCACATCTTCCAAACTAAATATAATATGCAATTAGCATGTAGTTTGAGTCTTACAGCCATAGTGTCAGCAATCGCATATGCCTCAGTTTCACACCCAACAGTCTCCATCTTTTCATTCTAAGCAAATGAAACATGCAATATGGTTAGCAATAGCGTTAAAAATTGCATAATTAATAGAACAGCTTGCCCAGTAATTGAGCAAGAGTAGGCAAGTAAGCATTAGTTGAAGTAGCACGGGAAGTATACCTGTGTCCCAGATGAGTTTATATACAGATAAATGGGCTTTGTCGGACTGTCATAATCCAACCACATAAATTGAGCCACAAGAAGCTCCGTAACAGCAGGAACAATCTGTAGTAGTCAGAGCAATTTAGTACCAAATTAGCACACATACAAGATGAGATTCAGAAAATCAATTTGCCCTCAACTAAAATGCAGTACCGGCATTCCCAGGTAAACAATTCGAGCATCCAAGAGCAAAGATGGCAAATCAGGAGGTGCAGTTCTCGGCCTTCCTCCTCCTCTGCCTCCTCCTCCACGATACATGCTTACACTCATACTGTATTTTGAAGGACCTCTGTCACCCATGCCAGATACACTGTACATTCCTCCATTGTTCAGGTAGTTGCTAGACGAAGAAATGCTATCCTGTCAATAAAACATGTGCTATAACTTAGACTACAATCTCTTTTAGGAGAAGGGAAAGAGAACAGTCTAGAACATATTAAGTAAAACACAAAGACCAATACTCGGGTAACGAATTAAGTATCAGATTTAATTTTAGACACCCACTGTTATTACAGAAGGCGATGAAGAATGTATACCTCTGTGACCTTTTCTGATTGTCGGCGTGCGGGATTATCTTCAGTCATGAACATATCCATCTGTGAGGGACTAAGGCCGTAAAGATACTGAGGTGTGTTCTTGTAGTTGTCCATCACTACAAAACAAAATTAGGTGTCCAAATCAGAAAGTGCTAAAGCAAGATTCACATCCTCCGCCTAACCTCCAAATTACAACAGTTCGAGATTAAGAGATAAGTCACAAATGCATGGACTACTAAGTATGAAAGCATTAAGATTAACGTAATCACGTATACTCACACTTAAGATACAAACTGATGTAAATAAGCACAATTCTATATACAGTTTCAATTGCTGTACAGCTCTCCTCCACTACTTCTAGTATAAGTACATTACCTGAACATCTATGCCCGCAATAAAAAAGTAAACTACAACAAGCAACTAATTCAGGCCAGAAATTGTACTTCAATTCATTGAATCATGAAGTCAAATGAGTCCAACAACACAAAAGGCTGAATACAAATCCTAAAGCACGCACACACAGAGAACATATAACAGTTATCGCAGCTGAAACAGTAACAGTATCAGTATAACATATAAAATTGACATATCATTCGAAAAACCGAAATAGGTTAATTATTTATACAAGAAGTAGGGACTCACATCCATCCTTGAGATTGTCTTGCCGGAACTGTTTAGGGATATGGTCGAAATTGAGCGGAGAATCCCTGTAAGAGCACCTAGTAACCACCGCCGTGTTAACGGTGGGTTTTCTTCTCGAACTAGTTGAAGTCGCAGCAGCTAAGATGAGCTTGGGGTCCTGAAGAAAGGACGATTTATGGAGGCCGAGGGAAGAACATATGCCGTGTTTTTCGGTGGCTCCGGCCGCCGTGGACGGTGGAGAGAGGATTAGCGATGAGCAACAAGAAGCCATGCTTCGATGGTGGGAGTGAGGCTACGTTTCTACTTTCTACTCCTCCAGGGTCAAAATTGAAAATGTTAACAACAGCCTATTGGGCGTTTTTAGAATGGGCTCTAGTGCTAGGCCGAGCTGCACGTATTGGAGTGGCCCACTCTATTTTGAGATGGGTGGATCAAGATTCAAGAGCATTAAGCACGATCCTAAGAAAATTGTATTTTATATTTTTTAAGTGAAGTTTAAAATGGAACATCACTTACTTTTATTGTTATTTGTATTGTAATAAGGATATTACACAAAACATGGACGAAACAACTATATCATATATTTAATTAATCAAATTGAACAACATATCCAACCCTCTTTATTTTTCGTTATAGGGGTAAATTAAAAGGTAAGGAAATAGCGATATGAAATGAAAACCTTTTTTGTTTACATCAGGCTAGTGTTTAGTTATCAGCAGAACATTTGTAGAACATTTGTAGGGATGAGGATAAAAATAATATCTTTGTAAATACTTATATTTCTAGCTTTTCAGAATTAAAGGTTTTACCAAAACAACTAATTTAGGAAAAAAATTGTTCACTAAACACATAAATGATATAATTGATCAGTCAACTATTAATATTTAGCCAACAAAAATAAACGCTTGTATTTCCTAAATATTTACAAGTCGAAATTAAGTAATTTAAAACGTAAAATGTGTTTAACAAATGAGTAGTATATTATTATTTGATATGGTGTTATAACATAAATTTATAATATGGAATTTTTTTAATCAAAGTAATATGGTATTAGAGTGAGTGTGTTGTAGAGCTTTCGTCACACACTACATGTTGCCACTCTTAGCTTTAATTTGTTCCAATCCACAAATTAAAGTGAGAGAACCAGAACCAACGGCAATTGCACCTCAGCATACACGCGTCTCCTTGTTGCTTCCACAACTGTTTAAACGTTGAGCTTGTACGGACCACGGTTTTACCAAATTTTCCTTTCCGGTACTCATCCATTAGCCGCCATCGCCGCCACTCCTTACAAGCACTACGATCTTCTAGTTTTAACTTTAAGAAATCGTAGTTATCAGAATCATTTATAAGAAAAATCCATAAATTAGTAACGAATATAAGAAAAATAATTTTGGAGCGTTTAATTTTAAAAATATCGAGAATTAGGCTCGTATTTAACACACATTTAATAATATTAATAATAATAATTAAATTATCACATTATTATTTAAATATCTTGATTATTCGATTTACTCAATAAACCGCCATTTCTATGTTTAGAAAACGAGCTCACTCGTACTTATTATCGCCGCCTAATACATGTATAAGAGCTAATATAATATATCACAACACGTGGAACTATTCTCGCCACAAATTCATATATTAAAAAATACAAGCCAGAAAACATGATAGATATGGTGTGAATTAATATTTTTAACCTTACAAATAATCAATACCAATATATTTCTCGAGCTTAATATTGGGATAATGATTAACTTGTTTAATTTTTAAATATTAAATTGTTTATAAAAATATAATATATTGTAATTAATTTCAGTTCATTTTTTTTCATTTCACTTTATGAATTTGTTTCACATAACTTTATAATTTGTTTCAAAATATTTCATATTTGAGAAAATAATTGCAGATTATTATGAAAGTAAAAGTTTGTTTTACCATCTTTCAAAATTAGTAATACTCATTTTGTCTCCTTTTAAACCGTATATTTTAACTTTCCAAAAGTCAAAATTCTAACACTTTGACTGTAATTATAAATTAATGTACTGTATAAATGATTAAAAAGTAATATGATTCCATTATAACATTTTTTTTGAAAAATAATTATGTATATATTATTTAAGATGTGGTTGAAAATATTAAAAGTCAAATATGATCCTTCATGAAAAGTCAACTACATAATAGTTTTTTTTGGTGAGAGGGATTACTTATATCTTTCCTTATAATCTAAAATGAGTTGTATCATACTCATTCTATCCAAGCCAAAACATTTTAGGTGACTTTGGTTCGGATGTTAAGGAAAGAGTATTTGGCCCTGTTTACTAGAGCTTATTTCTTGATATACTGAGCTGAACTAAACTGAATTGAATTGAATTGAACTGAACTGAACTGAATTGAATTGAACTGAACTGAAGTGAAAATTGATGTATTGAAAAATGGAATCAGCATGACTGAATTAACCTGAATTTCATCAAATTGCATTTTCACTGAACTGAACTGAACTGAATTGAACTGAATTGAACTGAACTGAACTGAACTGAATTGAACTGAACTGATCTACAGATAAGCTCTGGTAAACAGGGCCTTTGTCATGTTATATGTGAAATTTCAAAGGTTAAATAGGAAATATCACTTATTTTGCCTAGTCGTTTTCATATAACTTATTGGGGAAAACCCCGTCTTTTCTTTGTTTTTTGTATTAAAAAAGGGAAAATATGTAATTTTGGTTAGAACATGAACTATTTGCTAGTCCAAATCAATTGAGCCAAAAATAATTGTATCACTCTAAAAGATAAGATAGATGGTAAGTAAATATATAGTTTATACTAAAAAAAATAAAGAAAAGTAGGTTCCTAAATAATATTGTTACTTGGTGATCAATTAACGGAATAGATGTGGAGTGAAGTAAGAAGCTAGTAACAAACCGCTTGCCACTCCGAATAACAATATTTTAGACACATCGACACTCTAAAGAGATTAGCATAAATTAAGTAAACCATATCGAACTCCTCCACCGCCTTTCCTCACGCAACTTCCAACCCCTTCCTACACTAAAATTATAATTATAATTAAAATAAATCCCAACCGGAATTTATTTCCCATCACATATATAAATACTGATCCCCAACACATTATTTCCGCATAATTCACCCAAAAATAAACACGCACACACACACTACACCAGCTCTACTCCACACTCCCCTTCTCCAGTCTTTATCCCCAAGTTAACCAGACTCCTCTCCCAGACTCCTCTCCCTTTTCAATCAATCCACGATGGCTCTCGAAGATCTCAGTCATTCCGAGGCGGCGCCGCCACCCAAGTCGCCGACACCGCCTGCTTCCGGTGAGAAACACGTTTCCCCTCGCCCGGAGAATTGCAGGAGAAAGCGGTCCAGGCGTTGTTCTTCGACTGCAAACGGGTCGGTCTCCGGCCAGGATCCTTCTGATGACTTGTTGGCTGATATACTTGTCATGCTAAAACAAGGCGACAAATCTCCGGAAACCACCGGCGCCGCCGCCAGCCCCACTTCCGCCGCCGACGCCTCCGCCGATAGAAACCGTCAACTGCACGAGTGTGACGTCTGCTTCAAAACTTTCCGGTCGCACCAGGCTCTGGGCGGCCACAAGGCCAGCCACCGGAAGCAAGCCAACGTCGCCGCCGCGGAAGCTGAACATCAAAAGCGACCCACCACCGCCTCCTCCTCCGCGAAGAGTTTCCCGGCATCCCCTATCAACCCTAGCGGCAAGGCGCACGTCTGCAAGCGGTGCAACATGTCCTTCGCATCCGGCCAAGCTCTCGGCGGCCACCAGCGCCGCCACTACGTCTCACAAGACGACGATCTCCCCAGTGGTGGCGGGGCCCCTATTTCCACCGCTAAAACTCCCGCACCAGCCACCGTGACGGCAACAGCGAGCGGCATAACGTCTGATGGAGGAGCGTCCGCCCACGCGCCGAGGCTTGACTTTGACCTGAACCAGTTGCCTGACTTGGATCTCCAACTGGGTCTGAGCGGTGACCCAACACCATCAACGGCGGCGAAAGGTCAAACCGACGATGAGGTGGAAAGTCCGATGCCCCTCAAGAAGCCGCGTTTATTACTTGGGAGTTTATTATGTCTTTAAAGTAATTTAATTAGGCTTATGACCTTTCTTAATCTTGTTTTGTTACATTTATTGGTTTATTTAACTAGTTTATGAGACTTTAGATAGATATGTAGATTATATTATGGCAATAAAACTTCGTGTTTGTGACTTAATCACCCGTGCTTATTTATATTTCACATTATTCATTTCAAATAAACTTTATCATATTTAGGTAAATTGAAAAATGGAGTATATTAAATTTGAGCCTTATCAAATAATATCAAACGATAAGGCGGAAAATAAAAGTCAAGGTGGAAATTTCTATAAGTGAAGGAATTGACTTGAACGGAATGGGAAAATCATCTTGCATGGATTAAGAAGAAGCCACGGCTACATGTGTGTAAGCGCAAATATGAGTTGCATCATTTGATTGGTGAAAGAGTGGAAGAATTAGATTCGACCAATATTGAGGAATGTAAAAAATGTGAACGAAATATTGTTATTAATTGATATTTGCGAGATTACCGGCAAAGTTATAACGTAAATGTACATATACGTCACTGCTTATTCAATAAATATTTCTTTGAAATACTTATTTTATTTTGATTTAAAATTAAATTCATATTTGTGATATTTTAAAACCAGTTGTTGTAGTGCACTAACCGCTAAAACAAGTAGGTGAAATGAGTTTGGATCAAGTGGTAATCTAATTTTCAAGTTGAAGTCGAATTCCTAGGTATCAGAAACATGAGTTTTAGAGCAAATTTTTTATAGGAGTTGTGTAATATTACAAACCTAGTTTTTCATTGTGATTGTGTAGTAGAGTGCATGAATATTATGAAGTTGCCATCATCTTAGTACAATAGTTGAGTGAGCAAGAATATAGTCTCTCAAACTGTATATAGTTCATGAATGTGTAATATTCAACGCGTGATACTCATAATAGTTACTTGCGAACTGTCGTGATAAGACTATGCGATTCGTTGCATGTTCTATATTCTCTAGTGTGATTCTCGTGCAGGTTGTTGCATCCCACCCACACATATCATTTGGATTTAAAATTGGTGATGTCTTTAGTTTAATTACAAAGAAAAACAGAAATGACAAGTAAACAAATAGAGGTATATATTTACAAATACCTAAGTTAAGTAAGTGCATATTTGAAAACATAATTGAAGCTTAGAGGAATATCTCAAAATTAGATAAAAGGCAATAAGAGGTTAGCAATAAACAGGTATGTATGAGCAGGAGTGGCCAGGTCCATGTGTAGATGCTTAAAGTTTGCACATGGGTTAAGGACATTTTGATGATGATTAGCTAACAAACACGGGTCTCACTCGGTTACTTTGACGCCAAAAAATGATATTAAGTGTTTGTTAGCGTTTAGTGTTTAGTACTAATTGTGTGGTTAATTTATTTGAAACATATTTAGTATCTATATTTAAATCGTGCCATCCTTCCAATGGAGAAAGTCATTGATTTAGAGCGTGTTTCATGATTCTACACTCATATATAAAATTGTAATTGAAATAATCTTATATTTCTTTTTAAATAGAAGCAAGAGTGGGATATTCAGTACATGTTTCGTTGGCTTGTGCGACTTTAATCCCTATATCTTTGATGGAAAGCTTTGAGGCTATGTTAGCTGACTAATCCCTTAAATTTGTTTGTAGTTGTGAAACTCTCTTGTGTCCTTAGTATAATTTGATAAAGTATAATTTGATGTAATTCAACTTAATTTAGTTACCGTAGTACTAATTTATAATAATGTTAGTATTAATTTTTTGTCAGTTCAATTCAGTTCAGATAAGTTAAAAGTAAAATAGAGAGAACATGCACTAAGATTACTTCTTGTAAATTGGTGTAATTAAGATGAAATTCATCAAATCATAGTTTTATTGAACTGCACTGAAACAAATTAAACACCTGTCCAGATAAGTTTGGGAGAAAAGTGCCTTAATTTGGATTTCGTTAGTTGATTTGCACGACAAGGCAAAGCTAGTAGTGAACATTAACAAAAAATTTAGTTTAACCTAAAAGAGGCGTGTTTTAAGGTTTATTTTGGTGTGAAGGGCGATAGAAACAGCAGTTTAGCACACAGTAACTTGACGAAAAGGGAAAGAAAAGGTATAATCGTGCGAACAATATTCCCTTTTTAATGTATGAATGATGAGCTTTCAACATTTGGACACAGCACGCAAAGTACGTCCCTTGCGGGATCAACCTGCACACCGGGTTGCGTGATGCTAATCGCAAGCGTCTCATGGTTTCACGCTAAAGACGGTCTTATTAATTACATGCTAATCAAACGCTAAACGTGTTTAGTCTATGGAAAGTGTCAACCTACATAGGGCTGTAACGACCTGGCGTGCCCAAGAAATCCGGCCATTATTGGGCTTTTGAGTTTGCATTTCAAGCAAAATTGCTTCGTTGGAATGGGCCCAGACGTTTTACATACAGTTCCTCTTTTTTTTTTAAAAAAAACATGATAAATATAATAAATAATTTAGATTAAGAATTTGTTCATGTGTTTTGTTTTAGTACAGGTACTAGGATGAGAAATTTTTGTAATAAGGCCTTATTATGAGGTTGCAAATATTTTTTATTTATGTGTTAAATTCGTTTTAAGCAATCAAATGTTTTTTTAAGTAATACTTTTTGGTAGGTTCATTTTGTTTTTAAACTATACTGTTGACAACATTTTAGTCATCTATATTGCTTTTTGTTTTACTGTTCTTCCTTCCCCTCAAATTTACACTGCACATTTACCTTATGAATACAAAATAAGCCAAGAGCAATTCAGTCATTTAACTTCACTTTCCATTGTTGCTATATATTATTAATGAAGGCCATAAGTGTTATGGTAGCTCATTCAGGGATTACAAATTTACAATTAGTGCTGTTTAATATTATTTCTTTACCCTTTTGTTCATAATTATATAAGTATATAAAATTCCCCAAATATTAAATATTCTTGTTTATACTCCTTTGTTATTTTAGTGTGATTATTGCTAGAACCATAACAATTAAATCCTCCTTGAAATTTGGGCCACAAATTATATGTCATTCAAATGGAATGGGCTATGTTAGAGCATCTCCAATGGTTTTGTTTTGGGAGTTACTTGCAATATTTAAAAATGTATAGCATACTGCTGAACCATTGTTTCCATCCACGTAGGCACTGCTATACGAGCAGTACTGCTCTACAAAGCAGTATGCCAGACATCGATTCTTACGTTCTTGCATTTATTTTACGTGCATTTTACCATTGTAATGTGATGAGTAATTTAAATTTAATAATAAATGTTATTAAAATGTGGGACCAACACAAGTAGCTCACCATTGTTGAAATGTGTTGCTTGCCACATCATTGGCTTGAAACATGACATGGCAATGCAAGATGTAGCTTGCCATTGGAGATGCTCTTAGTGAAACATCAAGGAGTAATAGCAAATGGAACAGCCCAGTTTTAGCTATATTCGGCCTGAATACTCATTTAAGTCCAAACCATGGGATATGATAGGACTAGGACCAAAACACTATAAATAATAACGTTAACCATTGGTAAATATTATTAACGTCAAAAAGGGCCAAAATGCCCAAAACCAGTTTCCTGATATATTACAAGAATTCATCATAAATCAACTAGAACAACTTTGTATGCAACTAGAAAGAATAACCTTAAACATGGGGTATTTATGGCTACATTCCTATTTGATTGTGCATGTCTTCACGGATCCAAGTCTTCCGATGAGTTGGCATTTTCATACCAAATAACCAGTCGTCAAGCAGAAGCTATCCAACCAAGTATCGACTTTTAAGCATTTAATCCAGCTCCACCATCCCTAGTCGAGGTTGATCCATGCCTCCTCAATGAAAGAGTGCACTCCGCTGGCTAGGGTCTTAATAGTCTTGTAGAAAACATTGCAACACGATATAGGTCTAAAATCTGCGACCCTCAGGTTATTGTCCTTCTTCGGGATCAAGGAAATCGATGTGTGGTTTGTCTGCAACAGAATCCGCTCATTCTCGAAGAACTCCAAAGCAGTCTCCGTAAAGAGGTCCCCAACCGTGCTCCATTGCGATTTGAAGAAACCTGCAGTGTATCCATCTGGTCCCGGTAGGGATGGCACTGGGGCGGGTACTAGCTATCACATCCTGATGCTACCAAAATCCGTCCGTCTCCCGGGGGTAGACGCTATCCGGGTCTCCTCCTTGGTGAGCCCGCTTCAATCCTGCAAAACAATCCCCGGGAGGTGTCCCGGGGAAGAAGCTCCGGCGTGATGATGAGATGGGGATAGCGAAGAAGGAAAACGTACGGAAGGTGCTCTCGATATAAAGTAGAGAGATATAAGTCACATACCTTGTTTACTGTTTGAGACTAGTATTTATAGCCGAGCTCTACCTGCTTTGGGGATAAGTTGCAGGACCACTTCCTTTGTCATCATATGTCCTCTTCCTTATCCGGACGTACCTTCCAGCGGGAAAGATACTGCTTTGATAGTTATGGGCCGCAGACCTTCCTGGCCCAACCGGATTCTGGGCCAGTATTATCACTAGCCCCCCAGACCAGTCATCCGGGTTTTCATGACGCGGGGAACTGGTCTTAAATGCTCCTCCTTTGGTCGCTACTCCCCTGGTAGGACCCATCCGTGCTAAAATGGGTTTCTGACGACGCCGCCTTTTCCTCTTCTGCATTGATCAGTGTCTCGTTCATCGTGTCATTATTGCTTTTCCACCTTTTGAGGTGGCGGTTCCTATTCCTCCGCCTATATAAGGGGCCTAACCTCCTTCTTACTAGTTTACTTTCTGCAAAATTTCTCCAGACGCTCTGCTCATTCGCTCCTTCGCCCTTTCAGCCAAGTAAGCCCTATCTCCTTATTCTCCTCTTCTCTTATGGGTTCCCCGCTTCACCCCAACTCCTCTCTAGATACCGAGGAGTTCCAGAGCCCGTACGAGATCCGTTTTAGGACTACCGATAGCCCTGCCTCCTCTCCGGATTCTTCCCTGGACGCTCGTTCCGCGGATTCCGATATTCCCCGGGAACGAGACGCCCCTGGCCCATTCGTCCTGGAAGAGATGAGTTTCCGCCAAAGTAGTTCTCCTGGTCATGCCCGGGAGGATTTAGGGGAGGAGGCTTTTGACGAAGGGCTCGGCGACGATGTTCCCCGGGGGCCTACTCACGGGGTGCGCCCATTAGGGCTTAAGTATTTCGGCGTTTCCGGGGATTCTCCTCCTGTAGATAGGGACGTCTTGGATCTAGCCAAGCGCTCCTTCATTCCTCTTCCCCTTAATGCCTCCTTATCCAAGCTTCCCCCGGGGGCCTCCGAGCGGGAGGTCGCGTGCATCCCGCGTATACACTTTCAATACGGGCTTAGCCTTCCCTTCCCTCCTCTCTTCCTCGAGATACTCACTTTCTATAAGATAGCCCCGGCCCAGATGCATCCTAACGGGGTGGCTCTGATCTTGGCTTTCCTTCTTAACTGCGCTAGATGCGCTATTTCTCCTACTCTTCTCCTCTTTCGCTCTTTTTACGCTCTACGGAAGGCGCACGCTTCTTTCCCGGGCGTTTTCTCCTTCAACATCCGTTCGGGGATAAAGGACTTCCTCCTGAGCAAACCCCGATCAGCCAAGGGGTATCTTTCCAAAGGCTTCTTCCTGTGCGACCCCCGGGCTTATCCCATGCCCGCCTGGAATGATTCCATTCTTCCAGAGGACAAGAAGCCTCTGTCCAACCTTCCTGCGGTCGTTGCTAGTGACCACAGCTTCCTCCGTCTTTCCCCCTTGGATATGGATGCCTTCTACAAAAACGGGAACGCGGGTTATTTCTGGCCTCGCGGGATCTATCCTAGCGACCTCTTCACGCTCCCGCGCATCTCTGCGGTGTGGCCGGATGGAGGTGCCCATTAAGGCTTTTAAAACCGAACACACACATATATTTTTTTTTATCTATATATACATCTCATGGTCTAATCTTTCTGTCTGCTTTGTTTCAGCTCAACCTACCTTATACGCGGACGTCATGGCTTATACTGACAAGCCTTCCGGGGACGACGTTCATGCCCGGGATACCCATCCGGATCCCCAGGCCCCTCCTCAACGAACAGCTTCCGGACCTCCTCCGACTGAGAACCCTGCCATCATTCCCCAAAAGCCCCGCGTGCCGTCGCGGCCTCGCCCACAGAGCTCCTCCGGGCCATCTTCTGAGGCCCGTACCCCTTCCAGCTCATCGCCTTCACCCGGACGCCGGTCCTTCATCCAGCACCCGGTTTATAGCGGCGGGGCAAGCTCGCGTTTCAAACGGCCACCTCCCGGGGAGCTGTCCGGGTCTCCCCCTCCCTCTCGTCAAAGGACGCAGGACTTCCCTCCACCTCCTCCTGCTCGCGATACTCCTCCGCGGGCTACTACTTCCGATACTATCCCGGAAGAGAAAGAAGAGGTAACTACTTCAGCCTCGTTCTTCTCCTTAGTATTTAATCCAAATTTTCTTAAGTTTGTGTTCTGTTTTGCAGAGTGTCGCCTTCGCCGACTCCCTCCTTTCAGACCCCCAGTTCACCGAGGCGCTTAACCGGGGCTACTCTAAATATAGCGCGGGGCTGTTTGCAAAAATGGAGAAGGATCTCCGTGATACCCGGGAGAAGTTGGCCGGGCGAGATGACCTGGAGGTCCGGCTGGAGGCCTCCCAGAAGAAACTGGCTGACAGGGAGAAAAAACTGGCAGACAAGGAGAAGAAACTTGCCGAAGTGGAAAAGAAGTACTCTTCTCTGAAAAAAGACAAGAAGGATGCCCAGCTTGAGGCTCTTGACGCTGTGACCCAGAAGGTCCTCCGCTCGATCGACTTTGATCAAAAGCTGGAGGGCATCGCAGCCGCAGCAAGCGCGGTTGCTTGTCATGAAATGTACCGCAGCCTGCGGGGTTGGCTTCCGGGGCCCGCTCGCCTCGAAGCCCAGGCCTCCTATTACCGCCCCAAGGCCAACGACATGCTGAACCACCGCTGGAGATCCCTCCAGGAGATGGACCTGAAGAATCTGGTGCCCCAGCTGTGGGAATCCCTGAAGATGTCCTCCCGGGCTCCCTCCGCTTCAGATATCAAGAAGGCCAAGCTGCCTGCGATTGATGAGGCCACTTGCCCTGACCCCGGCCCGGAAAACTTCAACACCTATGGGGTAGTCCCGGAGACGCCTCATTGGTCGGGTGACTATTATGAGTACTGCGCGGTGCCTGACAATTTTGGGTACCGCGCAGTCCACGATCAAGAGGGCAACTGCCGGGTGGGCCTTGGCGCGGGCCAGGACGATCTGCTGTATCAGTCCCGGAAGGCCACGCGGAAGGTGGGATTTCCTGCGCGGGTTGCTGATGAACCGCCGGTGGATGCTCCTGCCTATGCTGGCCCGGAATGGAGCACCGAGGACCTCGTAGAATTGGAGAGGCGGTACGAGAGGGCTCACACTGTTCCGAGGGAAGACAACTCTGCTGAAGACAATGTATAACTCTATTCTAGTTGTACATTATTTTTCCTTTTGTATTCTTTTTTATTTTGTAATCTTCCTCCCCCGGGGAGCGTATGTAGAACTTTCGGCCTTAGTGCCAATTTTGATTAATGACAAAGTTCTACTTTTGACGAATTTACTATCTTTTGTAGTCTGAGCATTACTTAAAGGAAACTCTCCCGCAAGAGCCCACCCCTTATATTTTCCCTCATCCGAACAGTTCCTCTGGTACCTACTTCTCTCTCCCCCGCGCTGGGTGTCTCCAATGCTCTTTTCTGCAAAGGAAATTAGCCTATTGGAGGTTTGGAGGCAACCAGGCTGACCGGGCATTGGCTGAGGCGGGATTAGATTGCTTTCTCCAGGAATTTGGGACAATCCGGGTGCTGGTATCTTTCCTCAAGGCAGTTGAGGCCAAGTTCGGGTCGCTAAACCAGTGCTTCGATCTTGCCACCGATCATATGCGGGAAGCTCTAAATTCTCATCGAACCATTGCCGAGTTGCAGGCCCTTCATGATGACTCTCAGAGCCGCACCACCAAGGAACTAGGTATGGTATGGGGCGAACTAGAGCGGGCGCAAGAAAAACTTAGAACCCTGGAGACCCGCTCTGCCCAGAACCGGCTTCTCTGCGACTTTGAGAAGGAGAACCGGTCCCTTACTCACAGGAACAGGGTCCTCCAGGATGCTCTATTAGTCACCCGGCTATCATATCACCTGTTGGGTCTCAAGAATGGCCTAGTTGGGGTGTCTCCTCTCACCGACATTCCCGCCGGGGTTCGTAGGACATTGGAACGCATGGAGGCTAACCCGCAGAAGTTTGGCGAGGGAGCTCCTAATCATAAGGCCTATCTGGATGTCGTTGAATGGCATAATAAGATTGCCGCGGGGGAGGCTGAGCCCTATCCCTCTAGCCTTCGCCGAGTCCCTGCCCGGGTGGAGGTGGATGTGGCGTACGAAAGGTACGAGGACATGACCGTATCCATTGATCCGGACGAGGTGGCCCGTCGGATAAGACGTGTCCGGGAGATTGCCGACTCTGGAGTCACCACAAAGGGGGTTAAAACCGCCGAGGGTACTCGGATTAGCCGGGAAGAGAAGGGTAAGAGCGCAGCAGTCATGTTTCCTAAGTACAGGTTCGTCACCTCTGCCGGGGTGAGAAGAATGCGCCTGGCGGAGCCGCTTCCAGAGGGATCTGTGGTCGTGCCTATCCCCGAACTGAATGAAGAGGACGCTGCGCAACTGGAAGAGGAGCTTGCGTGGAATCAAGCCCCGGATGCCCGTTTTGCCGAAGATCTCCTGTCCTCTCAATTCTTCGGAGGGGGTTTCCGCCCGGGCAACCCTGAGGGTGCTTCCGGGTCAGGTCCCAAGTGGGTTTAGTAGCAAATAGATAGGAATACTTGTATGTAAAATTCTATGTATTTGTTCCTTTGCAATTTGACCGCATGTTCATGCGATGTATAAATTTCTTATGTAATTTTAACGATTGAATAAAATTGCTTTTCGAAAGAACCCTTCTCATTAACTCTTCCTTACAACACTACATTTCTTGGTCCCCGGGCTTCGTTCGAGCTCCGGGTCCACTCTAGCGGGGCACCCAAATGGGAGCTACCCATGGGTCCCTTTTTACAAGTCCTCTCTAAACCCGGAACGAGGCCAGACGTTGGGTTATCTCTCCGGGCATATTCATGCGTCCGGGAGAGGTATATTCATGCCTAGCATATTCATGCTTAGCGTATTCACGCTTTCTGGGGGGCATATTCATGCCTGGCATATTCATGCCTAGCATATTCATGCTTAGCGTATTCACGCTTTCCGGGGGGGCATATCCATGCCTGGCATATTCATGCCTAGCATGTTCATGCTTCAGTAGCTGTGGTACGATGCGGGGCGCTCTACTTCCCGTAAAACCTTCTCAGGTTAGCTACGTTCCACCTTCTGGGGATCTCCTTTCCCTGCTTGTCCTCCAGCACATAGCTCCCTCCCGGGTATGCTTCCTTGATCTTGTATGGCCCTTCCCAGTTGGGCGCAAGTTTGCCTTCCGAGGCTTGGTGGCTCTTATCGTTTCTCCTCATTACCCAGTCTCCCGAGGTGAAAACTTCTTTCCGCACCCTTCTGTCATGATACCTCTTTACTCGCTCCTTCACCTTGGCTTCCTGAAGTGCCGCATTCTCTCGCTTTTCTTCCAGGAGATCCAAGTCAAGGCGACGTCCATCGTTTTCTTCTTCCGGGCGCTGGTATTGAGTTCGAGGGCTTGGGATCCCAATCTCTGCGGGTATTACTGCCTCTGACCCGTACACCAAGCCATACGGGGATTCCCCGGTAGCCGAGCTTTCCGTAGTCCTATGGGCCCAAAGAACGCTGGGTAGCTCCCAGATCCAATTTCCCCGCGCGCCTTCCAAGCGGGTTTTTAGTCCCTTGATGATGGTGCGGTTGGTGACCTCTACTTGCCCGTTCGCCTGGGGGTGGTACACCGATGTCAACTTCTGCTCTATGCCATACTTGACACACCATGATTTGAAAGGATCGTTCTCGAACTGCGCCCCGTTGTCTGTGACTATGACCTTCGGGATGCCGAATCGACAGATGATGTTCTTCCAGTAAAACTTGACGCAAGTTAGTCCCCGTATGTTGGTGAGCGGTTCTGCCTCCACCCATTTGCTGAAGTAGTCGATCGCCACAATCAAGTATTTGGCTCCTCCCGGGGCAGTCGGGAATGGTCCGACTAAGTCAATTCCCCATCTGCTGAACGGCCAAGCTCCTGTGACTCCGACTAATTCTTCCCGGGGAACGTGGATTAGCGGGGCAAATGCCTGGCATGCCAAGCACTTCTGTATATGTTCTTCCGCATCTTTGAACAACGTCGGCCAGTAATACCCCAACCTTAGGATCTTTCTGGCCACGGTGCGAGCCCCTTGGTGGCTCCCATTAGAACCTTCGTGCACCTCCCGGATGAGGTGTTGGCCTTCCAACCTTTCTACACACTTTAGTAACGGCTGGAGATACCCTCTTTTGTACTGCTCCCCTTCCTGAATCACATACTTTGGCGCCTTCACTCTTAGCTTCCGAGCCTGAGCCTTATCCTCCGGGGTAGTTCCTTCTTCTAGGTACGCCCGCATGGGCGTGATCCAGGACTCTTCCTCGTTCACCAGCATTACTTGATCGCTCTCCTGGTAGCTTCTTCTTCCCAGTACCTCCATGTACAGCTTTTGGTCGGGCTCAGGTTTTAATTCCGAAGAAGCTAACTTGCTTAAAACGTCTGCCTTACTGTTCTGCTCCCGGGGAACTTGAACCAAGTTGAAGGCTTTAAACCCGGCTATCAGAGGTTTTACTGTTTCCAAGTACCTTTGCAGGCTCCTTTCCCGGGCTTCATACTCTCCTTTTACCTGCTGCACCACAATCTGGGAATCACTGTGTGCCGTGAGGGTTTTGATTTCCATCTCCTTTGCCAACCTTAACCCCGCGATCAAGGCTTCATACTCAGCTTCATTGTTGGTTGTTTTGAAGGCGAATTGGACTGCATAGGGATACTCCTTCCCCTCCGGGCTGACCAACAATACTCCCGCTCCACTGCCCCCGGAGTGCGCCGATCCATCTACATACAACTTCCAAGTCAGGTTTGTCCCGGCCTTCGTTGTATTCTCCGGAGATTCAGGCATCTCCCGCTCTTCACTGATCCTTGCTTCTGATTCCAACAAGAAGTCCGCTAGGGCCTGGCCCTTGATCGCCCTCCTTGGCTCATACCGGATTTCATATTCTCCCAGCTCTATGGCCCATTTCATCATTCTCCCTGATGCCTCCGGCTTGATCATAACCTGTCTTAGCGGGTAATTGGTAAGGACCACTATGGGGTGGCCCTGGAAGTAGGGTTTAAGCCTCCTTGAAGCATGCACCAGAGCCAGAACCAACTGCTCCAACTCGGTGTACCGGGTTTCTGCCCCCCGAAGTGCCCGGCTAACAAAATAGACTGGGTGCTGCCTTCCCTCCTCTTCTTTGATTAGCACGGCACTTACCGCCTCCCGGGACGCCGCTATGTACAGGAAAAGCTCCTCCCCCGGGAGTGGCTTCTTTAAAGTTGGCAACTGTTGAAGATGCTCTTTCAGACTTTGAAACGCCTTTTCACATTCCTCAGACCACTCAAACGCCTTGGCCCTCCTGAGTATGTTGAAGAAAGGCAACTGCCTATCTGCCCCCTTTGATAGGAATCGACTGAGAGCCGCGAGAGACCCTGTCAACCGCTGTACTTCTTTCACTGACCTGGGAGAGGTCATCTTAGCTATGGCCTCCACCTTCTCCGGGTTGACATCGATGCCCCGGCTTGACACCATGAACCCCAAGAACTTCCCCGCACCCACTCCAATGGTACTTTTGGAGGGGTTCAGTTTTAGATTGCTCCGCTCTAGCTTTTCGAACATCTCCTCCAGGTCATTCAAGAAAACCCCGTAAGCCTTGCTTTTGACCACCATGTCATCGACATACACCTCCATGTTTCTTCCCACTTGGTCCTTGAATAGTTTGTCCACCATTCTCTGATATGTGGCCCCCGCGTTCTTCAGCCCGAAGGGCATTTTCTTGTAGCAGAAAGTCCCAAAATCGGTGATAAAAGAAGTCTTTGCCTTGTCCGCCTCGTCCATCTGCACCTGGTGATAGCCTTTATGTGCATCAAAGAAGGCCAGCACCGAATACCCCGCGATGGCCTCCGCCAGTCGATCCAAGTTCGGGAGAGGATAACTGTCTTTTGGGCAACATTTATTCAGATCTGTAAAGTCGATACACATGCGCCAGTTTCCGTCATGCTTCTTTACTAAGACTGGGTTAGCTATCCATTCCGGGTAAATAATTTCTTCGACGACCCCGGCTCTCTCCAGCTTCTTAACTTCACTCTTTATAAATTCCGCTCTTTCCGGGGCTACAGGTCTTTTCTTCTGCCTGATTGGCTTAGTTGCCGGGCTTATGTTCAGCTTGTGTACCCCCAATTCTGGCAATACTCCTACCATATCCTCCGGGCTCCATGAGAACACTCCTTGGTACCTAGCCAAGAGTTCCTTCAGTGAGCCTTTTACTTCTTCCGGGAGATCCTTTCCCACCGTGACTGTCCCTTTGTCTGCCACCTGCATCTCCTCTAACTCTTGGCGGGGAGCTTCTCCGTGTACCGCCCCTACTGCTTTCTTTGCGTCCAAGACCGCCGTCATCATACAACTTCTTGCAACTGCTTGGCTACCCCGCACGACCGCCACACCTTGCGCAGTGGGGAACTTCATCGTCAGCAGATACGGACAATTCGCTGCCCGGGCTTGGGTTAACCATGGTCTTCCTATGATTACGTTGTACGGTGAGGGTTCATCAATAACCGCAAAGTTGCATGTCACCGAAATCCTCTTGCTCCGGTCCTTCTCATCCACCATGCACACTGCGAGAGGAATAACACCTAGTGGAACTTCGGGTTTACCCGTGAACCCTGACAAGGGAGACGAGGGGGGTTTCAGGTTCTGTCTCCCAATTCCCAACTGATCGAAGCAAGAAGCAAACATGATCTCCACGCTGCTTCCATCGTCCACAAACACCCTTTTGACCAAGAAGCCTTCGATCTCCGCCGTTACCACCATTGGGTCAGAATGGGGTATCTGTGGCGGGGCTGCATCCGCTTCAGAGAAGGTGAGAGCCTCATCGGGACGAAACCTTTTCCCCTGAATCTCCCCCGGGGGAACATACCGGGTGCGGGCCCGGATAGCGGAAACTGACTGGCATGCTTCTCCAACTTCTCCACTGATCACGTTGATCATCCTGTTGGGTATTGGGGCCGGTTCCACTGCTTGAACCGGTGCAGCGGCTATGGCAGGCCTCCCTGGGGCCCTGTTGCCTTGGTTGCCTTGGTTTCTCCCGTTTCCTCTCCCCGGGTTAGGCCTCCACCTCCTGCGGGGCGGCTCCTGAGGTTGGTCCCGGGGATTCTCCTTTTTTGCCTCCGCTGCCACGCAATCTCTCAGCTGTCCCCGCTCTATCAGTTTTTCTATCTCGTTCCTCAGCATCCTACACCCCTCTGTCGCATGCCCGTAAGACTTGTGGTAGGCGCACCACTTGTCCGCGTTTTCCCTAGACGGGGTCCCATGGATAGGCAACGGATCCGGGAACAGATCCTTGTGAATAGAATGAATCTCCGTCCGGGATTTGCTGAGCGGTGTGAAACTGTCCGCCCTTGCCCGGTTTGCTGTTGCGGGAGCGGGGTCCCTTCTACTTGGGTCTGCCGCTCTCCTTCTTTCTATCTTGTCCGGGAGAAATCCCCCAGATTCTTCCTTTCTCTTTCGCGTGGCATCATTAACCGCGCAGTATAGTTGCACCGCCATTTGCAAGTTGTGAAAGGTTTCCGGGATATTTTCCATCAACTTCTGGAACAACGCCATATCCCTCAAGCCGTTTATAAACCCGCTAATCACCGCCTTCTCCTGCTGCTGCCTGTCGACAACCTTCATGCTATCGTCCATGTACCTTCGATAGTACTCCATTGACCCTTCTGCGGCCTTCTGCCGGGTAGCCAAAAGCTCAGTCAACTGCTTCCCTTCCTTCTTTAATCCAGCGTATCTGAACAGCAGGGCCTTAGAGAAATCGTAATAGTCTCTGAGACTTTCTCGAGGCAACGAATCGAACCATGAGAGACAGTTTCCTCTCAGGTAACAGCCTACCAGCTTGCATCTTAATTCCTCCGGGAAGTCCCTTGACACCATTAGGTTCTGGTACGTCCTGACAAACTCCTCCGGGTCTGTCTCTCCATTATATGTTGGGATTCCCTCCGGGGTCCGTAGGCCCGGCGGCCATGGGTACGCGAGCACTCGAGGTACCCAAGGGGAGGTAGGTTTAGCTCCATTTCTCCCCACCAGTTTGTCTAGCCGAGCCTCCAAGGAGTTGGGGTCCTGCTGTGCCACCTGATAGCCCCACATCCTATCGTTCTCCCGGTAGTATCTCTCCGGGTAACCGAAGTTCATCCCCATTGATCCATACATGGGTCCGGAATACTGGATCGGGTTTCCCTGGGTTCCAGGGGCCTGATACCCAAACGGCTCTGTAGGCATGACTGGCAAGTCATACCCGATTTGTCCCGCCCCCCAACTGGAACGCGGGTAATAGGGTGGAGCATGTGGAACCAGATTCGATTGTTGTCCCGTAGCCGCTCCTCCTCCAACCCCAAAATTCTGAGGGAAAGAGGGTGGGACGGTGGAGGAATTTACACGCCCCTGTAGTTTTGGCGGCTGAACGGCTCCATCCAAGTCAATAACCTCTCTTTGGTACCCCCTTAGAGGACCAGCCTGGTTCCTCCCGGGTTCCCTTCGCCTCAGGCTTTCCCGGGTGGAGAGTACCCACTGGCGATACAACTCCTTGTTGGCTCTCATGAATTCCAAGGCCGCCACTTCCTCCGTGCTAACTAAGGGCTGCTCCTCCTCCCGGGCTTCAGGTCCCTGGTCCCGGGTGTTGCCATCCCCGGCGAGCCCAAGCCCTTCCTGCTCATCCTGGTACTCTCCTTCCGAGTAGGCTTCGTCGGAGGCAGTTTCAACGTGGCCGTCTTGCGGTACCCCTAGCTCTCGCTGGTGTCTAGCCTCCTCCTGCAACTGCCTTAAGGTCACCTCGTCTCCTGGGGGTGGAAGAGAATCCCCCCCTGAAGGTGCCGCGTTCTTCTTAGGGCGCCCGCGCCCTCTCTTTGGCGACTCCATCCTGCGAAGGTGGAAAGGTCCCACCGGGCGTGCCAATTGATGCTACCAAAATCCGTCCGTCTCCCGGGGGTAGACGCTATCCGGGTCTCCTCCTTGGTGAGCCCGCTTCAATCCTGCAAAACAATCCCCGGGAGGTATCCCGGGGAAGAAGCTCCGGCGTGATGATGAGATGGGGATAGCGAAGAAGGAAAACGTACGGAAGGTGCTCTCGATATAAAGTAGAGAGATATAAGTCACATACCTTGTTTACTGTTTGAGACTAGTATTTATAGCCGAGCTCTACCTGCTTTGGGGATAAGGTGCAGGACCACTTCCTTTGTCATCATATGTCCTCTTCCTTATCCGGACGTACCTTCCAGCGGGAAAGATACTGCTTTGATAGTTATGGGCCGCAGACCTTCCTGGCCCAACCGGATTCTGGGCCAGTATTATCACATCCCCATCCCCATCTAATATTTTAAAACCCATCCCCGCCCCATGACCCATGATGGGTACAAAATTAAAAACCATCCCCGCCCCATCGGGTTTTATTATAAAACCATCCCCGCTCCATGACCCGCCCCACCCCATGCCCCATGACCCATGACCCATCCTCACCCACCTCTTATATCAGTTTAAAATACATTTGTTTATATAACTTTTACTCAAACGCAATAATAATTATATTGAGAAATATAAAATCTTTAAAAAGACAAAAATCTCAAACCCAAACAAAAAAAATGTAATTGAAATCTCACTCAAATTTGAAGCAAACAAGAAGTTTGTAATTATAAAAACGATTGCCAAAGAATAGTCCAAATACATTATTATACTTAGTTTTCTTCTCATTTTAACTATTAGGGGTTGATTATTAAATTATAGTAAGAAATTAATTAATATTATTTTTTATTAATTAATATATATAATTATATTGGGGCGGGTCGGGTATGTGGCGGGTATAACGGGGATGGGGCGGGTTGGGGCGGGGATGGAGCAGGTGATGTATAAAATCCATCCCCGCCCCATGACCCATGACGGGTTGTGATTTCATCCCCATCCCCGCCCCATTACCCATCAACTTTTCCCCATCCCCGCCCCAAACCGGTGCAAATGGGGCGGGTCACCACCAAAACCCGCCCCAGTGCCATCCCTAGGTCCCGGGGCTTTAGCATCCTTCGTGGAAAACAGCGCTCTCTTGATTTCTTCCGGTGTGACTGGAGCAACTAAACCCTCAGCAAGCTCGTGGGTTATGGTCGGTCCTACCTCCAGTATCTCCGGATCAATGCTCATCCCGTCCCTCGCTGTTCCAAACAGACCTTTGTAGAATTCCACAAAAAGTTCTCCTTTCTCCCCCGAATTGACGACCACTCTGTCATTGGAGTCTAGAATAGCCGGCATATGTCCTCCCTTCTGTGCTCTGAACTGACTGTGGAAATAAGTTGTGCCTCTGTCCGCAAGGATAAGGTAAATATTCCAGCTGGCTATCGTCATTGAGAACCCGAGGGGAGTTTTGGCCCATCCCCGCCGCCTTTACTAGTGACATTTCCCTTGAGTTTCTCTGCCACGGCCTCAGCCTTGGCTTTATCGGCCTTAGCCACCTTTCTCCGTAGCCTTGCCTCCGCTTTTTCGACTTTTTTTGCTTGTAGCGCAGCGGCTTCAGCATCCATCTCCTCCGAGGTCTTGGCTACCGCATCTCGATTGTCTTCAGATGTGGTTTCCTTGACTTTGGCTACCTTTGTTGTCCTATTTACTGGAACATACTTCACATTTGCTGGGGTCTGCTCAGTACCTTCCACACTGTGATTTTTGTCAGTACCGAACACCCTATTTTCCTTGATATTGGTCGCACTTTTGCTAGAACGAGGCTGCGCAGGGTTTTCAGGTGCGACTGCCTTGCCGCCTCTTTTCCTCTGAGACTTCGAATCATAATCTGATACATCCGTTTCCTCCGCATATATCAGCTCCTCATCCTCGGCATCATCCTTCTCGTATTCCTCATCCCCGAGAACCGTCCCCTCTTTGTCAGTCTCCGAATCACCCTCACTAGTTACTCCGAAGATTTTTTCCAAGTTGTCCGCCACGGCTTTTTCAAGGGAAATAGCAGTCTCATCGGACTCCTTGTCAAGAGCACTAAACTTTGATGCAGATGCAAAACCTCCAGTTTCCTCCACCACTGTCGAGTCCCCTTGCTGCTTTGCCTTCCCTTTGGATCTGGTTCTCCTTTTCCTGCCCTTCTTCTCTACGTTCTGCCATCCTGCCAAATCTGTCTGCTTCCCCTCGGCTTGCTTTCCCGCGGCTTCAGAACCATCTCTAATTTTCCCTCCAGCCTCGTCCCTTCCCACTTCTACCGTTGTCTTAGCCGAGTACTCCGCAAGCTCTTTAGCTTTCCTATCGGACCAAGCAATCCACTCATCATGATCCAAAGTGAAGTGACCAGTATTTTTGCAATAAGCACAAAACCTCTGGATGTCTTCATACACCACCTCCTGCTCAAACACAGTACCATCAACCCGAGAGATGCTCAGTGAGGATTTGAAAAGCGTGGAGGTGTCTACATTAATCAAGAGCCTCGGAAGATCACCAATCCTGTCTTTTGTCATGAAATCCATACAGATAGGGGACCCTATGGCCGAGCCAAACTTGCTCAAGGCCTTAGGGTGCCAGCATGCCTTAGGGAGTTCTGGCAAATTTACCCAAACAGGGACCACAGAAAAAAGTTTTTTCGGTATAACACCATCCTCTCGGATTAACTTCATAAAGAAATCTCTCCCAAAGATGGCATATTCTCCTTTCATCAGTGCATCCCTATCACTAGCTGAATCAAATTGAAACTTAACCCAACCATTAGGTAGGGGGCTTACCTTGACATTCTTCTTTTTCCATTTGAATGCCAAAATCCGGTATTGGTACAATCCCAAATATCCACCAGTGACTCTCCCCATGAAGCCATAGAACTTACTCTTCTCATCCTCGAATTCCTCCCCAGGAAGTAGAGGGATGTCACCATTAGGCACATCAAGTTCCTCAAGTCTGATATCAGGTCTATTCGCCGGGATTTGCCTCGGGTTAAACCTGACAAGGGAGTGCTTCCTCGGATCAACTCTTCCAGCCAAGACATCCTTGAAAGAAAAGGCTTCGCCCGCGGAGGAGGACTCTCCACTAGCCTTAGCTCCATCCCTTCCAGTGCCTTTCTTGATCACGTACTTCGTTGGCTTCGGATTTGAATCCGACGAAACCTCGGGTTCCGGTACCTTCTTCTTGTCCGGGATCACTTGTTCAATAACATGCGGGACGTTAGGATCCAAAAATTTGTCGGCCATGTTCACAACTCAATTCTGGATATAAAGTAACCACAAGGTCCGATTCGATTAGAAACGAACCAAAATCCTCGGGGTTAAACCCTAATGTCGCGCCGACCACAACTTTCTCCACACAACTCCGATCGGCACGAAATTGGTACCAATCTGCTCGTCTTGACGAGAGGAAGCTATATCAACAAACAAAACTCAAACCCTAAGGTAAAATCAATGCAATCGACCAAGAACTCTAATTTCGCCCAAAACCCCAAAATTGGGATCAGACAAAATTCCACGATGAAATCCCTTGATCAACCCATCAAAAGATGCAGAATTGAAAGGAGAATAACATACAAAAAATCCACGGTGAAATTGTGCGTTAATCACAAAAAGAATTGATAAAAAACGATTGGAGGAGCCAAAGGCAAAAAATTGCATGTTTTTCTCATTCAAGATGGAAATCGGTTCTCATTACACTATAAATAATAAGAGAAAGTCTACTATGCTAATTTCTCACTTTCAAACATTTTACGCATAAATTATGATCATTTAGTATAATATTGTTGATTATCTCACTTTTATATATAATTTTTTCATTTTCAACATATATTTTATATATTAACATTAATTATTCAGTGAGATCAAGTTTTAATTGAGAATTTGTCCACAAATAATTAAGAAATTTTAAGGGTACAATTTTTTCTTCTCACTGCATTTACTTGGGTAATATATTATATGAGTTCGAACTAGCTAGTAGCTAGTTGAAAAAGTGGATACCAAAAGAATGGAATTAAAGTTAGTAATAAAATGAGTTATGATAACTTGTAATGTTGACAAATCGACGTTATCATCCTAATTCATAAAGTGTTCGGCTCAAAAGCCATTGTCTTCGGCTTTACACAGTCGCCGGATGGATATGATGATTATAAAGCTAATACCACCGGATTTGTCCATTATTGGTTGCTTAATTATTAACAAATTATAAAACAAAGGCCTAATTCTCAGATGCATGCATGCAAACAAAAACAAATTAATGGGAGGAAAAAGGCATACTTTTCATGGCATGTAAACAATTTAAAATGCACATTCTTATAATTGATAGATCATGTTTTCGAATTTCTAATACAAATTGTAAACTTTAGAGCGTTAAAGGATCATTTGTTAATAATATACTATAATTTTTTTAAAAAAAAAGTGCATAAAAATGGGTAAAATGTCATAATACTCCTCCCCTTTGTACGGTCTATAGTCTCAGTCGGACTAAATACAGTGTGCATTAACGTTACGAAGACGCTGTATTCATTGGTTTTTTACCTTTTTTGCATTCATTGGTTTCTTTCAAGGGGAAAAAGAAACGCAAAATGTAGTTGCGTAGCAGTCAAAATGTAATTACTGCGATGAAGATATGGTCATGAATCATGATGAAGGAAATCTTCTTCTACTTTTTTTTGTAGCATCTATAGGCAGTAGGTTTGCGTTGGTCTGGAATTCAATTTATTCCAGTTTATGGTCAAAAATACCCAAACACCGTTCGTCAGCAAGTTAATGACTTCATTCATGACTCCATCTACATAGTACAATTTTTCGAAGGAGAACAGTTTCATTTGCTTTATTGTTTTGGAAATAGTTCATAAATTCATAATAGAGGTCTGGAAAATAATCGAAGAAGATGTTCATGTGTTAAATAATAGGATACTTATCACCCGAAACAGTGTCGCATTACAGATTTTATCGAAAAAAGTATGAATTCTAAAAATTACTTCCTCCCTCCATCCCAATTATATATGCACATTTGACTTTCGTTAGTTGATTTAAAAAATGTTTAATTATCAATAATTTAAAGTATATGCTAGTGGAAGTTATACCAATTAGATAATTTGAAAATATAACATTCGAACTCATTTTTCAATTCAACTTAAAAGTCAAAATTAAGTAAGATTAACTAAAAGAATATTAATCAAATTGCATAAATGGGACAAAAGGAGTAGTTAACCATTTAAAGAAGGCAAAACTAACAATTTATAATCTTAGATCTTGTGAAAAATGAGAGCCTCCTCCCACCCTAGAGCTTGCTCATCCTTCTGGAAATTGATACTCCTTCATTTCCATAAAAAAGGTTCACACATTTTGATTTATTAACTGACTAAAAAAATATTTGATCAAATTTTGAACATGCATGTTATTATTAATCTAAGAGGGACAAATATTAGCTAATTTATTTTTCAGCTTAGTTTATTTAAAGATTAAAATAAGATAATCTTAACTCAATTGTTTGGTAATTTATAATGAATAAGAAAGAGGAGGAGACAAGCAAATGAAAACATGTGTGGTCCTGCCAAGATCTGCTGTTTATCAATTTGATGTTAGCATTAAATGCTAATTTAAAAATGAATTTTCTTTGCATAGAAATGGTCAATGAAGGATCTTCTGGTTCGTGATGTACTACACCAACCCGTATTCATATTTACGTTAGAGTCTAGCCAGTGGTCAAGCTTATTATCATGAGCGTAGTACTCATTATCAAAGAGACCAATTAGAGAGCATTAGTTTAATTAATCCGGTGTGATTAAGCATAAAACAGGATTCCAAATGGAAAAGTGTAGAATCTGTCCATCTGATTTTCTTGCTGCCCATGTGTAATTGTACCCATTTTGGTTTCTTATCTTCTGGTTTACCACATTTCTTAGTTGTACACCCCCATCCTAGCTAGATCCCAGCCAAAAATCAAGCCAATTTGCCATAAATATATAAATGTTTTAACTATTCTTAACATCTAGTTAGATACAATGGTGGAACCAGAACTTAATTTGAACTTAACTTTTGAAGAAATGAGTACAACATATGCATACTAGCAGGATTTTGGTAGAACAGAGGTGAAACCCTAAAATATGGTGACGCCTCTTAATATTAAGATTTGTCATCAAATTTTAAGTATGATAAGATCCGCCTAGGTTGTACACACTGGCAGCTTATAACCTAGGGTAACCTCGGTTACCCCTTGGAGACATTTTTGTTTGAGATATTTTAGGTAAGTTACCCATATTAGCGGTAGAGTTAATTTAATATTGGAATATTCATAGAATATTAGCGGTCCATATTTTAGTTGGAGACGACGACTGAATCCAATAATCTACTTCAATATTTTATTAATTTTATGTCGATTAAATATTTTCTTCAAAAATTACATACTTCAAACCTGATAATAGTATATTTTTACTTATGTTCAAAGTACAATTATATAGTTTAAACTGTAAAATTTACATTTAGTTTACCCTAATATTAGAGATTACCCCGAAGAAAAATTTCTAAATTCACCTACGATTGTATATAATTCCACCAATGGTTTAAGTTGAAAGAAAATAAATGCGTTGAACACAAGACTAAACTGTCATCAACACAATTTTGGTGAGATGATGGATATTTTAATAACGTCAGTATTTTTAATTTTCTGAAGTCAACGAAAAATTTCAAATGTTAGTGACTAATTCTGAATCAACATAAACTACGCGAGCCAATATGACGCGGTAATTTCCCGGTACAATCGGTCCGGTTCAATTCCGGCTACAATCCGGTGGTTCGAGCCGGCACAAGCTCTGAAATGTGCCACTTGCAAGTTGTGTGTGCGTGTTTACTTTAAAATCAATTGACTCTACATGGATATTAATAAACTAATATGAGCTGAGTGGTTTGATAAAATGGCACGTAGTAGCAGTGTACTCGTACAAACTGGTAAACTAAGTAAACAAATTTTTATTTTTTTTGTTAATTTTACAAAAATAAAAACTATTGTATAATGTATAATATTATTAATGTGTTCGTAGTAATGCACATCTATACTTGTAATTAGATCTCTTATTTATAATATCAGTATATCACAATTAGTCTGAGATTTTAGTTGATTCCATATGATAGGATGTAGATATGGAACAAGTTTTATTCACTTATTGATTTGCGACAATATCAATGAGATGTTGATATGATTAAGAAGAATCAAATAAAATCGTGAAGGTGTCGCGGATTATGAATTTAATTACCGAAAGTGATAATGTAGTAAAATGTTAAAGAGAAGGTCTTGGGTGAGATCGTCCTACTATAAGCTTATGGTAGGACAAATGATAGTTCATATATTTAATGGATTTGTTCATGTGTTTCACAACTTTGTTAATTCATTTACATATTGTTACAGATTATATCAAACAAAATTGTGAAACACAAGAACGAATCTGTCAAACACATGAACCCATCTTATAACAAACAAAACTGTGAAATGCATGAACAAAACTGTGAAACACATGAACAAATCTATTAAACACATGAACTATCATTCGTCCTACCATAAAGTCTCACCCAAGACTTTGTAAATGTTAAATTTGTGTGTTTAGAGTGGTAATTACAATTTACACACAGTCACAGTGGGCATGCATGCACAGTCAGCAGCATGTGGGTGAAGGCAACGTCTGAATCCTGATTTCTGTTTCGGCATTTAAAGAAGAGCAATCGGTCGGCTCCAAACGTGGACGGATGATAAGGTCCTTTTGCCATTATTATACATTTCCAGATTCCGTTCCATCTAACCAAACCAACGGACATTTTTTTGATGAAAATTTTTTCCATGATTTTGCAATTGTGCAATGATTCTGATGTTTTCTCCCCTTCAAATCTTACATTTTCAATTTTCATCACAGTGTTCATTAAAAGGCAGGTGATTTGATCTTAAACTTAAACTTATTTCAGTTCAGTTCGGTAAGAAATAATTTCCAACAAACATAACCTAATTAAACCTGTAACATAAATAGAAACATAACAATGTTAAATGTCTCAAAATTAAAATGTAATCTTACAACTAGGGTTCTACTGTACTGTTCTGTTTCCACGGTCCAAAATGTGCATTTCATCTAGTTGCCCAAATATACAATCGCCTTTGCTCAATTTTGACCTCCTATTTAGTTGAAAGTCGGTTGTAAAATTCTCTCACTGACATAAAATAATAGGAATGACACGCAACTTATGTGTGATGTTTTTTTGTGGTCTAGAGAAGATTATACTCTAGTCCCAAATCTCAATTTAATCGATTAATTGGTTAGTATTTTAATTATAAAATCTTATCAATTAATGAGGGGATTAAAATGCTGCTAGAGGCATAGCTCTGTTTTCCGACCTGCATGCTCCCAATTGGAGGAGAGAATAGAATCCTATGCACTGCATCCCCAACGGAAAAAGTCCAATCCCCATCTGCTAATTATCTTAGTATTCCTTTCCATCAAATTTTTTTTTAAATCTTATTCCAGTCAAATCACACTCCATCGTTTATTCTTATTGTTTTTTTAATTTATTAATAATATCATTAGCTGTGGAGATTTTTTGATGTGACCATGCCATTATCCCAAGTTCCTTTCGTTATATTCCTCATCGGACTCACTTCTTTTTGTAACATTTGTCATGAAATAGTAGTATCTATTTAAAATATTGTAGTAATATAGTTTATCGGATCATACTGCACAACTTGTGTGATTGATCTTAATTGAAACTTCTTTTTTAACATTTGTCATGAAATTGTAGTATCTATTTAAAATATTGTAGTAATATAGTTTATCAGATCATACTACACAACTTGTGAGACTGATCTTCTCAACCTTGTACATCAATATATTTATTGTTGATTTTCTCACTTTTATGTATGATCTTCTCATTTCCGAGACTGGTATTTTACATATTAACCATGATTATTCAGTGTATTTGTTGTTGATATTCTTACTTTTATGTCTGATCTTCTTACTATTATGGTTACTAAATTTGACCCAAAATAATTACATTTACATCTTTTGACATATGTAGCTGGTTAAAATTCATGAAAAAAATCACTGTTTTGGATCTATTCATGCTTAGTAAAAAAAATGAAACTAACACTGGGGTTTCTTTCCAGAGACCTATAAAAACAGTAATAAGGAAAAACAAAATGGAAAATGGAAGTGATTGACGAGTCATTCAGCTGAAGTGAACTGAATCAGAGAGAAAGAAGAATTGAATTGGTACGATCCGTTAATGTGAGGAAGGGCAAGAAGTGATGTGTCAATTCATTCCATTCATTTCAAGCTGTTAACTCAAAACAATTTAAAACAAAGCCAGAAAATTAAAAAAAAGCAGATAGTTGTCAGTGTGGCGTGCTATACGTTGCAAAATCAATATGCTGTCTTTAATTTTGTCGCTGCTCTCCACTTTCCCATGTACCAGTAAAACCCTCCATCCATAGTGGAGTGAAAAAGAATCTCTCAAGAAACTCACATTTCCTGATTTCCATCTTGTTTTGTATGGCGAAAAAGTAGATAAAAAAGTTGTCTTGCTCGTTCTTGCAGAAATGGTAAAGATTAGGCCTTTTTTGGACCATTTGTTTGTGTGCTTTCTCACTGTAAACGGACCTTGTTTTGCTGCTGTTGTTGTTGCTTCTGTGTGCTGTAGATTTGAGGTGTGCTTATTGTGTTTCTGCATTTTTTGTTCAACTGTTAACATGGGGAGTGGCATTTGGATTGTGTCTGTTTTCTGCCATTTTTGCGTGATTTTCAACATGTGACGGAATTTATATGTTTATGACCCGAAATCTGAGAGCATATTTCCTAGAATCAAGATGATTTTTTCTGTCTTACAAAATGGTTTTGAGGATCTTTTCAAGAATTGAAAGATAGATGCTTTCTGTCTACGGTTTTGATGGTTCCTCTCAACTGATACCGAGATGCTGTTTGCGGTTGCAGGTTAAAGATTAAAAAAGGGATTTTTCTTGGTGGACTGAATCTTGAAGAGGTTTTTGTGAGGTTGATAAAGAAATTGGAGAAAAGGTAGAAATTTTTTATAAGTATATAAATCCCTAAAGATAAAACTAGAGAGAGATTTAACAATAAATTAAGTGTTGAGAAACTGTGGTTATGTCTGCTGAGCTGACTAGGTTCGCCCGGGGTCCGTGGGCTTTGCCGCCGACCAAGGAAACAACCTCTTCTCCATCAAGTGAGCCATTTCTTTAAACCAAAGAGAAAAAACCCTTAACTTCCTCACTCATTCACATTTCATCTCTTCTCTCTTCTTTTCTCTCTTGGTCATTTTCAGACATTTGGTCCCCACCCCACCAATCCATGATATTTCCCTTTCTGGGGCTGTTTTATTCCTCGAATCTGGGGATGATCCTGAGGTGAAAGTGTTTGAGAGCTTAGTTTAGTGCATTTGTTTGTTGTGCTATTGTTGTTGAGAGTTTGAGGAAGAAGAAGAAAAAAGCAGATAAGATCTTTGAGAGCAAGATGAAGTTTATGAAGCTTGGATCCAAGCCAGACTCTTTTCAGACTGATGGCAACAATGTCAGGTGAGATCTCCAGCTGCCTGAAAATGGGATTAGCAGTTTCTTCAAGTTCTGATTTGTGAAGTTTTTAACATTGGAGTACTTTTTTGTCTGGATTGATGTTTTCAAAAGGGGTAGGAGGGTTGGTGGGATGTTGTTGGTGGATGCCAGCTTTGACCTTTTGAGTTTTGGAAACAGCATTAAACATGTGTCATTATGTTTTGTTATACTGTTACTGTATGGCTTCTTCTACAGTGTCCTGCAATTTTGGCTATGTGGTTTGAACATTTTCTCAATGTAGATTCAGTTTTTTTGAAGATGTTTTAATCACCATGTCAAATTTAATGGATTAGATATCATGTATACTCTCTATTTCTCTAATTAAATGGTAAAACATTGCTCATTTGATCTATGGAAGTCAGTAAACACAGATTTCGTGCTTCAGATGTTTGTTTCTAACATTATCAAGGCACCCTTTTATCTGCAGATACGCGGCTTCTGATTTGGCCAGTGATATTGTTGTTAACGTTGGGGACATTAAGTTCCATCTTCATAAGGTAATGCTGCTCATCTTACTCAGTTATCTGCAGTCCTTCATCTTGGGTAAAACTATGAAGCCTCACTTGGTTAATTTCTTGATGCAACATTGGTTTCTAATTGTTGAAGAACTCAGTTTCTGAAACTCGGTTAATATGCTCTGCTTTATGATTTAGAACTAGGTTTCAATTGAATGTTTCCTTCCAAGTTCTAAATTTGATTTCGTTCCAAAAGTTGGAACTCTGTCAAAATGCTCCCTTTTGCAAAACTGGTGGCAAGGGCCTGAACTATGCTTAATCAAATGAGTTTGATGAAAGAATATCTACATTTTAATTGTTTGTTTTCAAGCAAAGGCTATAATTTGAAAATTTTACTTTCTGTAGTTTCCTCTCCTGTCAAAATGCTCCCTTTTGCAAAAACTGGTGGCAAGTGCCGATGATGGAAGCGGTGAAGTCCACATTCATGACATTCCAGGAGGGCCAAGTGCATTTGAAATCTGCGCCAAGTTCTGTTATGGCATGACTGTTACTTTAAATGCTTACAATGTTGTCTCGGCACGCTGTGCATCGGAGTTCCTAGGAATGGAAGAAGCAGTTGAGAAAGGTAACCTAATCTACAAGATTGATGTCTTCCTAAGCTCGAGCATTTTCCGAAGCTGGAAGGATTCCATAATAGTTCTCCAGACTATGAAGCCTGTCCTAACCTTAGCTGAGGATCTGAAACTATCCAGCCATTGCATTGATGCAATCGCTTCTCGTGCTTCTGCTGATGTTTCTAAGGTTGACTGGTCTTACACCTACAACCGGAAAAAACTACCTGAAGAAAATGGGAATGATCCTAACTGGAATGGAGTCAGAACCAGAAATGTACCAAAAGATTGGTGGGTTGAGGATTTATCCGAGCTGGAAATAGATTTCTATAAGAGGGTCATTTCAGGCATCATAAGCAAAGGTAATGTTTCACACGAAGTCATAGGTGAAGCCCTGAAAGCCTATGCTGTAAGAAAGTTACCTGGATTTGGAAAAGGCGGAATTCAGCTGAGCGATGTCTCACGGGCTCAAACAATACTGCAAGCTATTGTTGGCCTTTTGCCTGCAGAGAGAGGCACTGTGTCCTGTGGCTTCTTGCTGAAACTGTTAAAGGCATCCATTTTAGTCGGCTTAGGAGAATCAGCAAAGAGACAGCTTGTGAGCAGAATCGGCCAGCAGCTGGAAGAGGCTTCTGTGAGTGATCTCCTGGTTCCATCTCAAGATAAGGATACAACCATCTATGATGTTCAGGTAGTTCGTGAGATTCTTCAAGAGTTTTTAATGCGGGACAAGAATGATGCATCGGGAATGGATGTTAATGGTGATGAGATTAAGGAAGTTAGACGGCCGGGGATCCTGTCTGAAGCTTCGAAGCTGATGGTTGCAAAACTGGTTGATCAATACCTTGCTGAGATTGCCAAGGATCCTCATCTACCTCTGTCAGCTTTTGTTGACCTTGCTGAGATGATTTCAAGCTCTTCTCGCCCTGGCCATGATGGACTCTATCGTGCAATCGACATGTATATGAAAGTAAGACCCTCACTCCCTAATATTGTATATTTTAGTTTGCACACATCATACTTTCTATGTGATTGATGTTTTCATGTTGTCAATAATGATTGAGAATGAACTTGGAACTGATATTTGGCCTATGACAGGTGCATCCTAGTATCAGCAAAAGTGAGAGGAAGAGGATTTGCAGGCTCATGGACTGTAAGAAGCTGTCGGTTGAAGCCTGCATGCACGCTGTCCAAAACGAGAGGCTCCCTTTAAGAGTCGTGGTTCAGGTTCTCTTCTTCGAGCAAGTTAGGGCAGCTGCAACTTCTGGAAGTAGCACGCCTGATCTCCCAAAGGCCCTTAAAGACCTCAGCAGCACCACTTCCCATGGGAGCTCAAGGTCAGCCACAACCAACACCGAAGAAGACTGGGATGCTGTGGCTTCAGCTGAAGAGCTCAGGGCTCTCAAGGGGGAGTTGGCTGCAATGAGGCTCGGAAATGGCTCCATGAACGAGAGAAATGGCGGTGGAGAAAAGGCTGCCATTAGTAGAGTGAAGGGATTGCTCAAGACGAAGAAGATCTTCTCAAAGATCTGGTCTGGCAAGGGTGGAGGAGTGCAGCAGGGTGAGAACAGCGGCTCAGATTCATCGGAGAGCCTTGGCTCAACAAATATGGAAGAGACCAAATCCACTCCTTCGAGAAAGGGAAGGCATTCGGTTTCTTGAACTCTGCATTTCAGGCTTTTCTTTTATGAAATTAGCATATCTTATTTATATTTTGGGGGAAGGAATAGGAAGAATTGAAAGCATGGTTGCAGAAACTATAGTGACAATATTATGTAGTAGTGCTAGGAAGGCTGGTTCTGTTAAGTTAAGCAGGGTAATAATAGCCATAGAAAAGATGTTATTATCATTATGTGGTGGTCAAGAATCAGAAGGATGTAAGTTCCTAGTGCTATTCATATCAATCTGTGTAATTTCACAACTAATCTTGATCATCATGTTAACTTTTCTTCTGTTATGGACATACGTAAACTGATCTCTTGTCTTTTTGAGTATATAGCCATTCTCATGCAGTGAAATTATGCATTTCATACGGTGTTTGATTTACATAGATAAGAAATCGTTAGCCGTAGAGAAACAGTAAATGTCATCTTCAAATAGTGATAAATTTTAATATAATTTTAACCATGTTCATCATCATTTTGATTGATGACATCTATTGCTTCTTATTTGGTAGATTCACCATATCCAAACACCCTTGGATACTTAGCTCCATATAGTGATGGAATAAGCCTTCGTCTACAACAATTTAGAAACGTACCACCTCAAGGAACATTTTAACAAACGACATTCTTCTTTAAAAATGAAAGTAGAAGGAGATTTCGGTCAGTTGAAGAGTACTTGGAATTATTTTTTTTAAGAATGCCTCAAACTGACATTGATTCCCAAAAAGCAATAATTGCTTCATGTTTCACACTTCATAACTTCATTCAAATTCAAAAACTAGACATTATCGTGTTAGATTATCCTGAGGGTGAAGGAAGTAGTGATTCATGTTTGTACGATGATGATCGAAAAGCTGCTATGAACGAAGTGCGTGAAAGTATTGCCTTACAAATTTAACATTCAGAAGGTTGTGATTTAGAAGATAACGATGTTGGCGAAAGATGAATTATTAGATGATAGCGATTAGTAGTATATGTAATTTGTAATATTATTGGAAGTACTAATATGTTTGCAACAGTTGTAAAATATTTATTTATAAATTTGGTTTACCAGTACGAAATCGTTATTTATATATTTTTGAAAAATGATTAATAATTATGAAACTATATATTTGAATAATGATTAATTCGTACAAAACCTATTGAAACTAATTCCAAAGAAAAACCATTCCTATTTTTTAAAAAAAAATTAAAACAATTCAGGTCTGTGAATAGTGACAAATACTGAAAGGTGCTGAAAATAAGCTGAACTGATGTCCATTGTTTCATATCAAAAAATCATGTTTCTATAGCGTTAACCGTCCTTTTGGTCCGCGGAAGGACGGGTTATTATTGAAAGTTGACTCTCCAATAAAGATTGGATTTTGGTGGGGGTGCCAATTTGCAGTTTGCAAGACGTCAGGCCTACTATACTAGCTTCAGTTACAAAAGGGCCCAAGTTTATTGCTGAAATTACCATCTTAGTGCTCAACTGCACCACTACAGTAATATGTTTTGCAGTGGGCCAGCGGTCCATTCTCCACATCAGCCAATACTCATTGGCCTACTTTAATGATAACCATTTTCTCATAATTCAAAAAATATTTAAACCCCTTGCGACATTTTTATTTATGGTTGAAAATCGAAATATATGATGCAATCATAGCACACTAATGTAACAATATAATTTTTAAAATTATTATAAACTTACTATTAAATGAAATTTTTTATCAAAAAGGAGTTGTCCGAATTCATGATATTATAATATCTATATCTACATGTCCCAGCTATAACATAATATCTAAATAAAACTTGCAAACTTTTTGTTTTTGAGGTTTAACTCATGTAGATATTATGTTAGTAGAAAGCAAAATTATATTTTTACCATGGAAGTTTGTGGGACTGTTGCTCTATACAAAATGCCAAGCACATAATTTTAAATATTGATTTGAAAACTTTAGGGATAATATGTTCAATAATGTGGGAATAGGTTAAAAGGCATAAAAGACATGTTATTAGTGTTTAAAACTAGTCGGAGTTGATGGATTTGGATTCCAGTTTTGAATAGGCCATTGATTAACTCGATTCCCCTCATTATACATCCCACTAATGCCTTGTTTTCTAGGGTTTATTTCTAGATGTACTAAACTGAACTGAATTGAACTGAACTAATATAAAAATTAATATATTGAAAAATGGAATCAACATGATTGGATTAATCTAAATTTTATCAAATTACATTTTCACTGAACTGAACTAAATTGAACTGATATAAAGTAAGATCCGCCAAACATGGCCTAATAACTAAAATACATTATTAGCAATTTAGCACCAATAGTATTTAATTAATTAAATAAAGTGTGGCGCGATATATCCTATGTGGAAAACAAAGAACATAATCTTCTACCCCAACTTGATTGGAAAGAAGACGCCAAGAATCGGATTGAATTGCCAAGTCAAGGCTCTCAAGGCCACACGATTTAAAATTTTAAATAAATAAACATTATTCTTTAAGTTACAAATAAATAGTTGAGTGCTATTTTGTTCCATCTTCCCAAATTTTGAAAATTAAGTCTAAAATTCTGGCTACCGGATTCCTTCCAAAGTGGAGAAAGTTAGAAATGAAAATTAAAATGATTGGATAAAAAGTTAAACCTTGAAATATATTTTACAAATTAGTGAGATGTAATAAATTACCAAATGTGATAGAAAGTTGTATAAAAGTTAAATCTCAATTTTATTTCAGAAACTGATAGTATAATTTTATAAAAATTACTTTAAAACGTGACACTACTAAAAGAATTTTTAAACTTATTTTTGATGAACTTAACTGAATATTTTTAATTTAATGAGAAATAATTAAACAAAAGAAAACACAATTTAGAGTAATGTTTTATTAGAGTTCATCACTAATGGGACAACACGTGGAAAACCGCGAGACCAACAATGACTATTTTTTATCCATAATCTATTCGAACAAACTAGTGATTAACAATTATTTAGTCATCGCACTTCTATTATAATCCATTTACAAGCTGTTGGGAAGACGCCATCCACATAATAACCGAGCCAATGACGTGGGAAGTGATTAAAGGCAAAATTAGTGACTAGATTTAGTTTGTCTGCATCTAATCTTCTCATAAGAAAGGCCAAAAAAAACAAGAAAACCAAATTGTCATGTTTATTGTGCTTAATTGGCTCTTTGTTGCAGATTCTTACTCGAACAAGTGATGGGATATACGAGGGTGCTTGTAATTAACGACCTTTGATTATGCCAATGTGAAAGTTCTAGTTTCACGTTTACGAAATTATCCCTGAGTTTTTTACCAGGATTGACTTGGTAAAAATAAATACTTGAATGAGCTAGTGAAGACAGTTGCATAGTTTCCTTCTTTTTTTCAGTTGAGTCAAATCATGTTTTATACTGATTGGTACTGTGTTGTGTTGAGTTGAATAATATGATTTTGTCATGAAAAACTATCATTTGTTGAATATGTTTAATAAAACTGGACATAGTTGTTTTGAACGGAAATAGGTTGAAAATTGTAGAAATAAGTTCAACTACACTCATCTAAACTCAACCAAGCGATTTTAGATAGATATGTTTTATGGATTTTACTATTTTTAGCTGCTGAAATACGTTAAAAAGTGTTGAAGTGAAAAATGTTGCATTACGATAATAAGTGTTGTGCTATACTGTACATATAAACATTAAAATACTTTTATGATAAGTTAAACGGAACATAAACTTAACGAGAGGAGTGCCCTTATAAAATACTCTTTAATGTGGAATTAGGGCTGGATCTTTGTCACCAAATAAATAGAAAATTAGAGGAAAATAAACATGAAGGATGACCAAATCAAGAAAGTAGGTTTAAAAAAGAGGGGAAGTAGTGAAGGATGAGTCATTGTTTCCTATCAGAATACATTGAGAGGAATCTTGGCCTAAAAGTTGTCGAGGAAAGAGATATTTACATGTTCCTTAACCCCTTTCATGTTATCTGTATCACGCTAACTACTTTTATCTTCAAAGCTCGAGATTAAGGAATCAAATCAATATATAAACTCTCCTCTTTTGGTACTGGTAATCATAATGCATTTCTTGTGAGTCCACTAAAACGAAAATTATAGGTTACTTTCGATTCAGGCAGATTGTAATTTAAATGCATATTGCTGAGTTTTTAATAGTGCGGATAAAAAATGAACCGTGTTAATTAATAACAGCAAGAGTCCATATATAGCTGAGATGAAATGGCCTTGTGTTGAATTATGGTGTACTCCGTTGATAAGAACGGATGTTTAAAAAAAAAATGATGAAACGAGTTATTGAAATGATCTCGACTTTATAGAGTTCACTCATTTAACATTAGATATTGAATATGTTTGAAATAAAATGATGAAACGAGTTATTGAAATGATCTCGACTTTATAGAGTTCACTCATTTAACGTTAGATCTTGAATGTGTTTGAAATGAATTGAACTTTTTTTAAAAATAAATAATTGGGTGAACCCCAAATAAAATCTCACCCTCTCCCCTTTTCCTTAGTAGGAATCGAACTCAGATGCTCTAAGTAATTCAACTAGTGTCTTACCACTGTAACAATGATCAATTTCCAAAATGAATTGAACTGAAGACTATTGTACACTGCTAAAATTAGGTTGAAAATAGGTTGAATTGGACATAGTATCTTAATAAATAAAATCCACACGTCATTAGACATTTTAAGATAGGACAATATTAATTTATTCTTCTCTTGAGTTTATTTTTTGTTGGACTGAACTGAATTAAATTACATTTTCACTGAGTTGAATTGAAATGAACTAAACCGATATACAAATAAGTTCTAGCAAAAACGGAATAGGCACAAATATTAATGCAAGTAAATTGTGTGGTAAAAAAAGATAAACAAAAAAACTCAAAAGTATTATTAGTGGATACAATCACTTCAATTCTCACCATAAAAGAATGAGCGCCATTATAATATGAATGTTCTAACAAGACAAGTGTGCCGATATTAGATAAACGGAAGGAAAGAGTATTCAAGAATGGGGATACATATAGGGTTTTGGTCTAAAATTTTTGAAACTTAATTATCCTTATTAATTTTTTGATTTTTCAATAATTAGTACTACTCCTTAAAAGTTGAATGGCAGAGGCGGAGTCTCGGTCCATCCAATCCAATATTCTCCAGAACAATGGGCAGCGACGGAAAGAATCCAAAATGTGTGGATGCACCTTATCCTGCGGAGACACGGAGCCGCTATTGCCCAACACTTTGGAAACCACTCCTATGCACTATACACCACACATACCGATACATACTTCCCCTCTTCCCAAAGTCCTCCCCTAACCACGGTTATCTCACTCTGGTTAACCCCCTGCTTTTGTTTTACTTAATCATTCCCCATTCTAGCCTTCAATTACTAGTGGTGATTAATAGGTGGGATCCATGATGGCACATTTTTATCTATTCGCAATTTGTTTTTTTGAAGATGGAGGAGTCGATTGCCAAAAAAAAAAAAAAAGGTGGTGTTTTATTTTTGATTTGGAAGGCTTATCATTTTTTGGCTTAAAATGAAAATTTATACTCCAATTTTTAGAATTTCTTACATTTTTAACACTAAAATTCCTTCCATATTTTTTTTGTTTCAACTCGAGAATGTAGAGTTAAGTTGAATTGACTTCTCTCTTACTTGGTTATACTTAGTGTTTTATTTTTCTATTGCAACCATTATTTTGATATGAATCAGAAGAAAGCTTACGATTAGCTGTTTCATAACATTTTAGTAACAAATCTCTCGCAAACCGTCGATCATCCATCAGAACAAGTCTCAACATATATGTAGCTGATGTTTGATATTTTCAACAAATTTGACGATGATTGATTCTTCATGAACCTATCAATCATTTGCGCATGCATCAATTATTGAAATTGAATCTCTCAAGTTAGTAAAATCTCACCACTAACAATCACTCTAGAGTCTAGATGCAAAGTTAAATGAAAGTAATTTTAGCTTTTAGTTAAACAAATACATTATATTTATTTTGCATTTTTCTTAAATTTAACCTGTACTACTAAATATAGATAATTCTATAATCGATCGTCATCATTTCATTTACATTTCCTTTAAGCTCCACTTGACATTGCCATGCTACCCTCCTATCAATTCTCATTCAAAATGAATCACTCATCCCAACCCTACATTTATCTACATTTCCATTTGTAAATGTCATTAGAAAATAGCCATCACAATTCATAATCTTAACCATGGTTAAATACTCAATCTCAATAATATCATAGTTTAGCAGGCCAATACAATGGCACTAATACCATTTAGGAAGATAAGATGAATGGATGAGAATTGATTTGAGAAGTGGGTGAAAGAAATAGGTGGTAGGGATTGAAAGAAATAGACCATAAAAGGAAAGTATGCACTTTCTGGTGGGACAGACTAATAAGGAAAGTGTGCAGCTTTTCCTGGTACGGAGAGAGTACTTTTTATCTCCACCAACTCTTCCCCAAAATTCCATCCCATGCACCCCTTCCCTCCCCTATATTACCGTCCTCTCCCCCACTCTCCATTCTCCTCTTTCCCTTCTCCAATTCTCCACACTCTCAAAAACCTCATTTTCTTCCAAGCCCTAGTCACCAAAGCATAAGTGTCGCTAAAAGTACCAGTGCATGTTTTAAGTGTCGCTAAAAGTATGAGCTGCAACGGTTGCCGCATACTAAGAAAGGGTTGCAATGATAACTGTATACTCAGACAGAGCTTGCAGAGCATTGACAGTCCCCAAGCTCAAGCCAACGCCACCGTATTCGTTGCTAAGTTCTTCGGCCGCGCCGGCCTCATGTCCTTCCTCTCCGGCGTCCCTGAGTCCCAACGACCTGGTACGTCGAAATTCTGAGTTTTACTGATCTAAAGGTTTGATTTATCTCTTGTTTTTGCTTATGGTGTTGTTTTTGTGCAGCTCTTTTCCAGTCGCTGTTGTATGAAGCTTGTGGGAGGACGGTGAATCCGGTGACCGGAGTGGTGGGGCTGCTGTGGACGGGGAACTGGCACCTCTGCCAGACGGCGGCGGAGACGGTGCTCCGGGGAGGCCAACTGAGGCCGATGATGGAGTTTCTTCATCCCGGTACCAAATCGCCACCGCATGACTACGAACAGGAGGTGATGACGTCAGCTTTACCGGCGAGAATCACGTCCCGCGGCGGCGGCGGGAGAGTGAAGAGGAGGTCGGTGACGCCGGAGGAGGAGTCTGAAACGACAACCATGGACAGTCGTTTTGAGTCCGAGTACACTAATTTCCCCAAGCTGGAAGCCGGATCAGAGGATGCAAAGCTTCTGAGACTGTTTTTCTGATCGTTCCTTCATCTTGAACCGGGTTTTTTTAGTGGTTTACTGTTTTCCGGCGATAACTCGGCGGCCGCTGGATTTCTCGCTCGGTGAGAGGATGATAAGAGTTTTGTGAGAGAGATGAGAGTTGGCCTTTGTTTTAACCTTTTACCAAATGTCACTCTTATCTGTGACCTTTAGAATAACGGAATGAGATTTTTATTTTCTTCTCCAACATCTCTTTTATATCTTGTAATTCTTAACATTACTCGTCCTTAAAAACTACTAATGCAATAAAAATTGTAATGACAGAAGTTTGCAACTTCAGTTATGAAAAATCATGAGGAGTTTCGTAGTGAAATAAGGAAATGAGACATAAGATAAATGTTGATCTTCTTACATATTAATTCAGTATATTGTTGTTGATCTTCTCATTTTTATGTCTGATCTGCTCACCTTTAATACCAAATTTTTATCTATGAAGCGTGATTATCCGGTGAGAATTGAGAATTTGTAAAAAATGATAGTAGTACGGAAATGACCAAAATTTCATAAAAACCACACATTTTGGAATGAAGAAATTCCACAAAGTGTTATCTTGGGAATCAATGGAATATATGGTCAAAAGGATAAGTGTCGCAAATTGTTTTATTCGCCCAGGCCACCAACACAATAGTATTAGAGTATGGCGCCTGCAGAAATGAGACGAATAATTTGACCAAGTGCCTGATTGCTCCCAGTATTTTGTGACTACGTTTTCGAGTATTTCTCTCCATATCCATTGGATTTGACCACTTTTTCGGAAAATTCCCGGAAACGAACGGGCACAGGCCTAACTAAAACATGATTAGATAACCTTAATAAACACGAAAGGTGTTGATTAGGCAACACTAATAAGAGTGGTTGTTGTGGGTCGACGTTTTAGGGCATATTATAATGCCACTGGATTATTGGCTGTTTAACTTAATTTGCTGATGTCATGAGAGGATGATAAGAAAGTGTTGTTTGAGCTAACTTATTAGGTTGATTTGATGATGCACATGGCCTCTCCCCTTCTTTTGCAAGAGGGGCTTGCCTTTCACAATTATTGGTTAACCTAGCCCATAATCTTTGTTATGATCGGTGACGGATATAAAAGTGCTCGAATTGGTAAAACCGTTTCATTTGTTAGGATTTTGAATCTCATGATAAGATACAAGGCAATGAGAGGTTTTAGAATAAATCTTTACACATTCACCATTCATGTAAAAACGAATTAAATGCTTTAGTTTTGAAATGATACTTTTATCATAACCTGTAAAGATAATACTACTATGCAGTTTACATTTACTGGTAGTTGTATAAACATATACTACTATGCAGTGAACATTATATGTGAACAAATTCTCAACCGAGGCTTGTTCTCATTAGATGATCATGTTTAATATATAAAATATCGGGTTTGAAAAGCTAATGATCATGAATGAAAGAGAGAAGATCAGCAGTATTACATTGAATGATCATGCTTAATAGGTAAAAGATCACGCTTGAAAGTGATAAGATCAACATTTGTAAATATTTCCTCCTACCGAAAACGCTCTCTCATATGTGTGATTAGGAGTTTGAGAGGGAAAGTTTAACCCTTAACTTCGTATACAACTGATACGATTAAAGGGACAAAAATACATGTTAAAAAAAAATTACTTTTCTGAGAATCATATAAGATTAGAGAATATTGTGATGAATCTTCGTTACATTATCTTCAATCAGTGGCGTAGCCACGTGAGAACCCGGGGTGCAAGTGCACCTCGGAAATATTATTTTTATCTATATTTTTAATTTTTTTATAGCTAAATTTATAAATATGGCATAAGTGCACCCTATAATTTTCTTTATTTTCAAATTAAAATCTTATATTTTTTATCAAGGTGCACCCTAATTTTGATTTTCTGACTTCGCTCGGATCTTCATCATATTCATTCAATTCAAAAATCATTTTGTGACAGATAGATGTTATAAAATCAAATTGAGTTGATGATTTGAGGGGTGAATCAAATTAAAGGTGGTGGAGAAGGCTCAAACGAGCATCACAAAAACCATTGATGAAGAAGTTTGTCGGTTGCCTTGATGGGGTGGGAACCTGACTTTAAAATTTGCCCAAAAGCCGAAGAAATAGGGGATGTTTAAACAAAACCGACGGTCCAAATTGAATTTGGTTTTTTTTTTGAGTGGATTGGATTCCACTTTGATGATGATGCAATGCAACCTGCTGTGCGTTGCTGCGTATGCCTTTTCCTGGTCATGGGCCCTTTCCTGTCCTTCTATATTTAGTAGTAGGCCCATTTCCTCGCATTTACACCCTATTTTGCTCATCACTAAATTGAAATATTTTTGTTATTATTACCGACTTCTCATTTTGGTGTTTTTATTCATTCAACTTGTCAGGTGTCACGGTACAATTTTATTTAATTCTATTGAGTCTAAGTTCTAAAGTAGAGTTACCTATAAATACCGGACTAAATTATAAATAGTGCAATAAAGAAAATCAAGGAGAGACCAATTTGTAATTTTTTTAAATTTAAAAAATCACTAGCTACCGTGTGCTACAATGTTTCAAGTTAAAATGTTCATGTTTTATATTTCAAATTAAAGTGTTTAGGTTTCACGTTAAAACGTCCATGTTTTATATTTCATGTTTCAAGTTAAAATGTTCATGTTTTAAGTCAAAATGATCATGCTTTATGTTTCAAAAAAAATTCATGTTTTATGTTACAATATAGAGACGGTCTCTTCCAAGACTTTCCCTCTAAAGTATAATTAATAAAGACTTAGATTATTAAAAAAGATTCATGATGGTAAAAAAAAATCAGATAGAAACTAGAAAGTATAACTGAGAACAGCACAAACAGAGGAACAAGAAGTTGATTTAGAGGAGGTTATTATGTGGGATGAGATGATATATACACATCATACACATAAGTTTTTTCTTTGCACAATCAAAATCAAGCACTGTGTACAACAAGCTACTACTACTACTAATAAGCTAGACTGATCACAAATCCATTCCATTCCATTCCTTCTAAACTCTAGGAATAAGCTTTGGTACAATAGTGCAGAGGATCGAGTGCGTTTTTATTCTCCCAAGCAAAAAATATGGCCTATTCAGAAGCAATTCTAGTCAGTCCTCGAAGCCATCTCCACCATTGGACCCAGAGGTTTAGTTCGGTTCTTCTAGGGTTAGCATTAGAAAGAGTAGTCGAACAAGTCACGAGGATTAGTTGTACATGTCATGTCAAGCTGTTCTGTTCATACACGATTGTGTTTGTAATATATGTGTCCTCAAACTACAGTCTTTCACCTGCATATTCATGTTTCAGGCAATTATGGCTTTTAAATAAGCAGAGGAGAATAATGTGAGAAAAACGATTCTTAGAGTAATTGTTGTCTTACCTGTACGGATGCTAGCACCGCCAACCAATCCTTGCACTGTTCGAGTAAGGCACGCTCTTTTGCAATCACTTTAGCAAGTTCAATCACTAAGGAATTCACTTCATCTACCTGGAAAGACCGTAAAAGAAAAAGTTCATTAGGACAGTTAAAATATATTCCTAACTGTCAAAATGAAAAAGTTCTTTAGAGAAGATGGATACCTTTGGCAGAAGTGAACAAATTGAAGTTGCCATTGCCTGCATCATGTCAACCGCAGAACCAACTGCTTCCTTCAAGCTTAGAATGTCAGCCTGATACAATTCAGATTATTACAAGATCAATTACCAGTTGTTGAAATGCTGTAGATAATGTATTTAAATTATCAGTAGCTTTTTGGCAAAATTGAACAAGGTTACATACTGCTGCTCCTTCACCAACAGGAAGTCGAAGAGTGCTCGCCCTCAAAGCTTCAGTTGCCCCGAGCAAAGAGATTGAGTGGTCTTTATCTAAAGAAGACCAATCTTCTAAAGTGGTCACCTACACAAAGATAAGTGCAACTAAGCATGGGAACTAAAAAGATCATTTACTAGAGACTCTGCAATTTTAATCAGGGGATCTGTATTTTTATATAAAATCGATGGATACCAGTATTTCATGACGGAACCCAAATCTAACTATAGCATTATCAATGTTCGAGTTGAAATTTTCTAAGCAGAAGGTTAACTATACACAACTTGCTTCCTTTGATCTTTGGCACTTCTGAATTCTGATTGTTTTCTTTAAAGTAGTCATTAAAACCACAGGAACCCGAAGAAGTTCACAATAATTTACACCGTGCAGTAAATTATGAGAAAACTCCAAAAGTAAACTAGTTGGCAAAAGAAATTTATAGACAGGACGGGTTTGAAAAGTCAACCTTTGTGCAAGGAATTGGATATATTTTTACTTTGTAATGGGTTTGAAAAGATACTCCAATAGAATTAACCTTTTTCCCCAGGATGTACAAGAATTTTCTACCAGAAACAAGATGTATTAATCTGAATAAATCCAGAAGAATTCATTCAATTTAGTAATTGGTTGTTTTAAAGTAATTCAGATTAGCGTTTGAGTCCTCCATCTTTGTGAAATTATTACTTTTCAGTCCTTTGGAATGATGTTTATTACGGAATTCATCCATGGACCATGGGTGCAACATGTGCTACACTTGGCTCACTCAAATTGACCTAGGTATAGAACTTTGACATACTAAGCATTTCCAAATAATGTTTGCTAAGTAAAGAAGTTGCTATTATATATAGTGAAATGTCTAATTGAGATGGAATAAACAATGATAATATACTAGAAGTTAAGATAAGGAATAAAGCTTACTTGTCCCCTGAGAATTGAAGCTAGCTTCAGTTTTTGTCTCAACAACTGCAGCCTGTGTCTTTTCTTCGTGACTGTGTCGCGGAGATCTGATATTGTTATCCAAGCATTCCAAAGACTCTTCTGAAGGAGAGAAACTCTAAGTTAAGAAGTTGTTAACCTCAAAAATGAACATATTTAATCTGAGGTAAGAAATACTATGTGAAAAAGGTCACTTAAGGAGTTAATAGGTCTGATAAGATCATTCATTACTAGGACAATAACATCTATAAGCATTTCCCACTACTAGGGGGTTATTTGAATCATTCCATTCCACACAAAGATTCTCTATCAAACCCATTTTCAGCATCTTCTGCCATCATGACGAGGTCATTCAACTTCAAAATAGACAACTACAACCAACTAGATAAATAGGGACACATTTCAATTATTAAAAAGCAGTTCAGCCAGGTACAAGGTGTGAAAATTGTAGTATTTAATGGCAAACTTAGATTACTCTTGAGTTTCCACTTAAGCAAGCATGAAACTCATCAACTTCCTCAGTAAAATGCTTTCCAGAATGTATAGCAGTAGCACTATTTTGCTTAAAAGGAAGAAGTAATAGATGTTCTATATATGCAATGAAAATCAATATAATTTGGTATGCATTTCCATAACCATCTTATATATAGCTAGGCTGGCTCCCCATTCAGTTATACACATATCACTTGATAATATAATAAATACTAAAATTTTCAAGTAGCAAGTTAAATCAGTTGAAAGTGCCATCACCATATGGTCCATATGTAGACATAAAATTAGGCAAAATTTGGAAGTAAAATCTAATATGATAAAAAGGATGTGATGCAAAAGGAAAATATCTAACCTCTGCACTACGTTTTTGCACCAACAAGGTAGCTTCGGTCCTAGCATTTCCAAATCGCCACTGCAAGTGTCTATTATACAGAAGTCTCAGCAAGTGAGCATCAACGATTTTATTTTCACCAACTTTTCCCCTCCGGATATCGACAGCAAAACTAAGAACCGACGGTGTCTCAACAAAGTTACTGTTAATAGTACTGACAGCATTTCTAATCCGAGATGGACTAGACATTCCCCGCGAAGGAGATGATGACATCATTGCCTTACTGGGAGAGGAAGCTCTTACAGCCCCTCCTCGGATAGGAGATGCCATTGATCTAGGTGAAGACAACGGACCATCACTGTTAAACCTCCTCAGCTTTGGTGGAGCAATCAGTTTAGAAGCAGGACTGGTAGACAAAGGTGACCCAGGATCCTGCAACCGTCTTAACCTAGTATTCGTCTCCTGCCAGAACCTAGCTGAAACAACAATCCCACGGGGGCCAGATACCCCACGGGACACTCCATTGGAGCATTCCTGAGCTCCAGAAGTACTACCAGAAGAAACGCTATCAGTGTCCGAGGCAGTAAGATCAGACTGCACAGACATCTCATTTCTATCTGGCTTCAAAAGCTCAGCACTGTCCAAATCAAGACTCAATCTTCCATCAAAAGAAGCCCTTCTCTCATCAATCATCGAATGCTGCAATGCCCTGATCACATTCCCAGATCCAACTACTTTACCACTACAATCTAAACTCCTAGTCAAGGAATTACTACTCCCCTGCCTCGCCCTAGCTGGCCACCTATGCTGATCAGAGGGCTTCGAATTCTCGCCCATATCTCCATTACTCCTCAAAGGGGTGGGATTACTACTCGTCCTCCTCCTTTCCGGGGTGCTCTTCCTCAAATTAGGAGAAGGCGGGGCAGCTTTAGTCTTACTTATAGGGAGAGAAAAGCTCTCACCTTGAAATGACACTGACAAGCTCCTGGTAGCGGTTACCAGAAGTCTTGTGGCTGCAGAAACTTCGCCGGCATTGCCTTGTCTCACATCAAGATCAACCGCCAGAGGCCTGGCGGCAGTCGATGGCCGCCTCCTGTCGACGGAAACCGCCCTTTTGGGCACCGCTGGTGTTGAATTCCTAGAAACTAAAGGGGAGGGGAACCTTCTGGAAGAAGAAACCGAGGACGAAGATCCTGATGACGAATTCGAAGTAGAGGTGGAAGGGGAAGGGGACATATACCTCGAAGACACAACTCTTGATTTGGGTTTCCTAAGGTTGTTGCTGTTAGCTCCATTGCTGTTGTCCTTCTCCGACGGCAGCAACGGCGGCCTCCTCTGGCTGATTTGTGCCTCCTCTGCCGACGACGTCGTTTTATGGGTCTGCAAGCTCGCTGAACCACCACCGCCACCAGAAACAGCTGCCACCATCATCACAACACCATAAAACTCCAAAAGCACGCGACTTTACCATTCACATTGCGCTTTCAAACCCAAAACATGACGAACAAAAACCCTGCAAGGAAGATCAAGAAACGCCTCCATGAATCAAAATCCAGCTCTCAAGGTTCCACATTTTCCCAGATTCCGGCCAATATGGGTAGATTTCGTGACGGCGGATGATATTTGGCGGCGAGAAATGAAAAGTGTCACAGGAAAAAAGTGGGTTTTCCCGGCAAGAACAGTGAGATTTCAGGGTGTGGGAAGAGTGAGGGAGTAGTTGTTGTTGGAGGGTGAGATTTGGGGGGCATAAAGAATAGAGGGGGGTGAGTTTTGGGGTTTTGAGAAACTTTAGATAGACGTTACGCTAACCAAAATCGTATTTATACTTTACTAATGAATGTCTTGTTTTGAATGCTTATTTTTATTCATCCCTCCTTAAATCTTTGAGTAATGACAATAACCCTTATTTAATCTTGTATTGACGAACATCAACCCATACTCGTGGTTTGCTATCGAAATTCTGATTTATAAAAGTCTAACAGTTTTTCAGATATCGAGTAATATCGATGGATACAGTGTATGACAGTAATATCGATGGATACAGTGTATGACAGTAATACAGTATATGAAGTTGCTAGAGGGAGGTGGGAGCTGTGATGTGATAATGTTAATGACTATGTTTATTTGATAAAGTGGTCATGGTCCTAAGCTTAAAAAGAATCTTTTACTGTTAACAAGGGGCCATTGGATCATCTTGGTGACCTACAACTAAAAAGGATTAGTGGGGGAAACCTATGAATTAGTAGCAAAGACAAGTCTTTCCCCACCATTAGTTTAATGAAAAGTGGGCACTTGATTTGCTAAACTAGAAAGAAACCATGATGAATTGTAAAGTTGGACAGAGAGGCAAGAATCTAGCTTTAATTCCCAAAAACCCTTTGTAAAAGTATAAGCCTTGTATTGCTGAGATTATGGGTAAACAAAACTACTTAATCTTTGTGATCAAGTATACAATACATATACACACACAAATACATGATACTAAATACATACTTACCTTAAAATGGTGCAGATGATCATCTTCAAGTTGAGTGTCAAATTCTTAATAATGAGGCTAGGATGTCCTTGTCACTGATCCCTTTTAGTTCTTCTCACTGAAATTGGTGGAGAGGAAGAAAAGCATTTCCCGTTGTTCTTGGATTTGGATCCCTACTTAATGGCCAAGAAAACCATCTTCTCCAAAGATATCAATCATGAATTTCAGATCACTCATTCTGTTATCACTTAAGTAAGGACTCCTCCATTCACAACATCATTTGACTGTCATTTTCTTCGAGTCGTGTTTATAAAGTGAACCATCATGTAAGGCCCTGTTTACTAGAGCCTATTTCTTAATGTACTGAACTGAACTAAAGTAAAAATTGATGTATTGAAAAATAGAATAAGCATGACTGAATTAACCTGAATTTCATCAAATTACATTTTTACTGAACTGAACTAAACTAAACTAAACTGAACTGATCTATAGATAAGTTTTGGCAAACAGGGCTAAATATGAACGATATTTCATTAATTTGAGGTAACATCGTCATATTTACTTCTGCTAAGGAAGACAAGCAAAATAGGGTTGTTTTTTTTTTTTGTGTTGGTGTGATTATTGCAAGAGATGCCTCCATAGGATGCACCGTCACATTCGATTTTATTTGCTGGTGTCTTTATTACTTTCATCAACCCAACTCAGACCTTGTTCATCTCCGCTGTCATTTTTCTTGCTTTTGACGCATGCAAATTGCAACCCTTATCCATCTCCAATATTAGTACATGTGCTCCACTTTGCTACATTGCATTGTTGCAATCAATCCTTCGGTTTTAGCTATTTGGTGGTTTACAAAAATTCTGGCAAATGTGATCTTATTCGTGAAATTGGACGAAGAGTTACACATGATAATATTCTAAACTTTTTCAATGAGTTGATAATAAGTTGATACCAAGTATTCATTTTTAACCGTCAAAATAAACCTTTTCCCGTTACTTCATGCATCATAAAATCAGTAAAAAACTCAGGTAGATGTTAGAATTTGACCGTATTAATAATGCTAGATGTTAATGTTATGACTTATGAGCGACCAATATTTGTTGCAAAATGAATGCCAGGGGCTCAGGGTGTGTGTCCCAAATAGCACATAACTTGTTTGTTCCTTCCTTGCTCTTACACTTCTGCATTTATAATTTTACTTGTGCGGTAAAAACAGTATACAAATATTCTTGTTTATGCAATAAGTTTCTGAAGATGGTGTCTGGTGACCCGTGACCTGCTCTGTTTATTACTATATTCATTGCAGTTGCTAGACAAGTGAAGAACGTCCTTCCAAATCCAAAAAGGTTAAAAATCAAAGGTAAATTTTAGTACATGGGTTGAGTTCATGTCTACTCCCTCCGTCCCAACCAAAACTTCTTAGTTAATTTTAGATCGAATTTTAAGAAAAATACATTTTATATCTTATAAATGGAGTTTTAAGGGTATTAATGAAATATGGTTGTTTGTAAAAATTCGTTAAGGTATATTTGTCTTTTTGTAGTTGTTTTTTGCCAAAAGAGAAAAGAATGAAAATAATAAATTTTGGTTGAGACGGACCAAAAAGGAATTTAAGAAATTTTGGTTGCGACTGACACATGGACTATGTCATGGTATTAGAATAAGGGAAGTAATTATGCATCGATTTTTTTAAAATTTTAAATTTGTTGTGTTTGCTCCCTATTGGATTCATTAGCTATTCCAGGACCAGTATTTGACTATATTGCCCCTGCTAATTTGCTCATGACCATGCATTTGACCATATCAGGGTGCTATAGTTAATTCGGCTCTAATTTGGTCCCTGAAGGAGTAAACTAATTTTGCACGAAGCAACACCCATTTTTTCCCTCATGGTGCACTATTAGAAATATGTTTATAATAAATTTAAATATTTTTTAAGAACTTTTCTTGTAGAACAGTCCTAATTAAGACAGATGGACAAATGTTGATTTCTCTATTTCAATCATGTTTTTTTACATATTAAACATATCATTCAATGTATTGTTGATCTTATCACTTTCATGTATGATCATTACCTATTCCGTGTTGATCATTTACATATTTATCTGTTATATGTATCCAAAATTCAATGTTCTTGCTGAGGCAAAAAGTATAATATCAAATGCCATATGCTAGCTCCATACTCCATTAAATCCCATATGATGCTTAATCATGCCCTCCTGATTTCGAAGGGTAGACAGAACTGAGAAGTCAGACAAATAATTCATTCAATTGGGCATAAGATCCAAGCCACATCAACAGTATGCTCCCAAATTTAGACAATATTAGACATGGCAGTGCACGTGTGATCTTTCAACTATTATTTCACAACCTTATTTGTGCTTCTAGTAACTTTTACAAGGAGTACGTGAGAATTTTCAAAAATAAGTAAAAAATAACTTTAGCTAACACTTGATTTATTTACACATCCAAAACTATTTGATATTTCAAGTTTTCTTTCAGAGTTGTACTGAATACAACTTCTCACTTTTATCCTTGATCATTATCTGTTTTGTTTTGATCTTTTACATATTAAGCATGATCATCCAGTTTACATTACTGTTGATCTTTTCACTTTCAAAATATGATTTTTACATGTTAAGCATGATCATTCAGTGTAGTACTAGTGTTGATCTTCTCACTAATTTCTTTATACGCAAACGTGCAAGTTATCACTATGGTTAAATTGGAGTTGAGAATTTGTTACTAGTAAGTAGTAAGCATCATTTCGAAGATAGTTCGTACTGTACAAGCTTAGGATACTTGTTGTCTGAGTTTTAATAGATGTACAGAGAGTTGGATGGATGCAATATTTAAGAATATTATTATTTGGAAGAGAGAGGACATCTAAACTGGGGACCGGCCGGGGCGGCATAACACAGAGGACTGCCTCTTAATGCCAAAGATTGCCGAATGGTGTGGCGTCGAAAACGACTGACATTACATTATTTTGGTTATTTTAAACTAATGAAGATCCTTGTTTGAAGCCGAACCTTAATAATAACCACGGGACCAAAGTAGTAGTACACAATTTCATTTCTAGCTCACATTATTCTTAATGCCCACAAATTTCCAGAGCATAACTTAAATGCCTCCCAAAATCATTTATAATTCTAATAGTTTAGATATCATTTAGAAAATTTGTCTTTTACAAAACTTTGATAGATAAATGTAATCTACAAAATTTTGAAGAAACAAAATAAAATTTTCTCTAAGTATCACTAAAGCGGCTGACCCAATTTCATAAGTAAAGCGTCTGAATTGACTGCATACTAATATCTTTAATGTTGTGTGTAAAAAAGTATTTAAAAAATATAATTTTAAGATATATATTCGATGAATCAAGTTATATTATGTGAAAGTAGTTTAAGGTAGAGTATACTAGCAAAATGTCCTCTAATAGATAATTAATAGTATATTAGTTAGATGCTATGTTATAGATATAAAAATAATTAAAGAAAATGAATACAAGCATGTGATACTTAACACACACCCAGCCAGAGACTTAAAATTAGATTAGAAGTAACACCACCCACAAACTAGTCGAAAAGTGTGATAAATGACCTGTTACTTTAGCTTTTTTAGGCCACTTTGAAACAAGTTGTAGGGTACTTGATCACATGAAACTACTACTGCGAATGATTTGGGTGCCCCAGTTTTCCCAAGTTTCATTGACCTCCACCACCGCCATCGCTTTCCACTTCCCGGTGGTGGAAAAGCAAGGCAGATGTTCAACTATAATACTACACATATTAAGTTTCTTAACGTCATACATGACATTAACTGAAAATACAGTAAATTTAAAGAGAATGACAATTATGCAAGCATCAAAACACCACAGATCAACTTTGTAACAAAAATCGACACGCAAATTGCAACGTGACAGTGCTACGCGAGTTCCAGCTAAAATTGATAACTGTAGACTAATTACTAGGTGATGAAAATATGAGCTAACCAAATCTGAACTCCGATTATCTCATCACGTTACTGATAATACGCTCCACATTAAAATTCACTACAGAAGCTAATTACCAAAGCATTACAGAGGGATCAAAAGCCATTATTCCACAATGAATTATATCAGGTAGTTGACTATATATGCATATCAAAACTCAGTCGAACGTGGCCATCAAATGAACAAGCAAACTACTCCCTCCGTCCCCCAAAGGTTGTCCTAGTTGTTCAGTCAAACATTTTTATACCATGTTTGACCATTAATAACTTTCATTATACTTAATATTAGAGTAAATAATTTTGATTTTTAAAAAGTACATCATACGAGGATTCTAACGATATTTCATGTGAAAATATATCATTTATATATTATAAGTTATTAATGGTCAAACATGGTGTGAAAAAAATTTACTATTTCAGTAGGACATTTATAAGGGGACGGAGGGAGTACAAGCATTTCATGAAGTGAATATATTGTGCAACAAACAGAAAACTGAAGATGAATAATAAGTTCACAAATATTTAGATCACTGGCTGCATTCAGTATCTTGAAGTTTAAGAACAAAAATTAAGAATATCCGCAATTCTTAGAACACCATTAAAGTAGAACAAAACTACTTAATCCATTAACCCTAGCTGCCAATGATATCCATCTCCATGAGAACTGAGAAGCCTTGCAAATTAACGGTACTGCAAAAGAAAAACCAAATAAACTGGTTAGAAGCAACTCATTTGAAAACGGCACAAGAATAAACAACTTAATCTATATGGCATGATATGACAACAACTTGATTTAAGTGAGCAAAGAATAACTCCTTTAACCCATAAATCTTGTTCTTAAAAGAACTGCTGAAATCTTGTTCTAAACATCCAACTATTGAGCAATAAACTGACTAACAATAAAATTAAGCATATGGTGCTATACCTTGATGAATCCGATCTCCTTGGCATTGCTGCGGAAGCACTGCCTACAGCACATGAGCCCGTACTTCCTGATGATTCCATGAGAGTTGCCACAGACACGGCTACAAACATTGAAAAGACAGTCAGTACAGCTTAAAGTCATAAAACAATCTACAACCCAGAGTCTCAATTTACAGCCTAAAGTCAGTCCATGACAAATACAGCAACAACAGTCAAATAAGCAACATGAACACAAAGCAAGAACAATATGTGCAATCTGATTCTGAGAAGACAGTCCAACTATTAGACAACAGCAAAGCTAATACAAAGATATCATCAGAACAACAATCAACAAACGGTTACAAGCTAGAATTAACAAAACTAACTACATATACATTATCCATTCACTGCAGACCGAAATCTCCCAGAAAATTACACTATACTACAAACCACTTAATCAGATAAAAGCTGAAATTTCCAGTAGCATCATGTCTGTACATGCAATTCCTAAACACCAGAAGGATCCAGCCTAAACAGTTTCAACATGCTCTATATATATGAAATTTATCAACACCAGCAAGGATCTAGCTTAAACAGTAACATAACTACTTGGCGAGACTTTAAATCAGGACATTATACAACATATACTGCAATCTAAACATTATCGAGAACAAATCAACAGCTCAAAACCGCAGATCCTACTATTTAAGGCATCTCATGAACTATCAACTAAGAATTCAATCGGAAACGAAAACAGAAAGGCTAAAGATAGCAAATGAGTAATTACCAGGCGCGGGAGCCCGGGCCGTAGGTCTTGGGATGCGCGTTCCAGATATTGGAGTGCCCCATGATTGCTCGCTTCTTCTGCTTCGGTACGGCGGCGACGGCGCTAGTGCTCCGAGCTCTCGATGGTAGGTTTCTGACGCGATGAAGGGGTTAAGAAACTATATATAGTGTCGCCGAATACGTAAACCCTAGTTCCTACTGGACTGGGCTTTCCGAGGGTGTTTTCGGTATATCCATTCAAAATGTGTATGGGCTTACCACCTGGCCCAAGAAGGAGGGAGGTACAAATAATGCGAAAAGTACCTAAAGGGATTTCAAATTTGCGAATCAGCCCGAACGCAAATATGAGCAAGCTACCCATGATCGGAGAAGAAAACTACGGCGGCGACGACGGCGAACTGCACCTTGACGGGTCGGAATCCGGATGGGTGGAGGCCCGAACCCGGTGCGATCACCTCGATTCCCTGTCGCCGGATCTCACCCATATTCCAACCCCGGATACTCACTGCTCCGGGTAAATTCTAATTCCAACTTTTTGTTTCTGGTTTCTAATTCCGATTCTGTTTTCCGGTGATTCAAATTGAATGATTTTGATGATGCAGGTGTGATCACCCGAAGGAGAACTGGCTGTGCTTGACTTGCAAGGACGTTCTGTGTAGCCGTTTCGTGAATAAGCACATGCTCCATCACTATCACGCTAAAAATCACCCGTTGGCACTTAGTTTCAGGTACATTGTGCCCTAATTTTTCAGGTTCTTTTTTTCTTTCGAATTTAAATGGCTGTTTTTGTTTATGAAATTGGTTGAATTTGTTATATGCAGTGACCTGTCAATCTGGTGCTTCTCCTGCGACTCATACCTCGATGTTCAAGCTATCTTGCCCCTCAGGCCGGTGTATGAAACTGCCTACATCATCAAATTTGGGGAAGCTCCGCCTTTCAAGACGGTTGTTGAGGAGGAGGTTACCGCTGGAAGTGGAGCTCCGGCGAGTTCATCTTAGATGTTGCAATTTGTACTGTTTGAGAATAGCTGATTTGATCATGTAGTAGAATCTGAAACAATGGGTTCAATTTACATTTTTTATGTAATGGCTAAGTTCATCAATAATAGAGATCGAATTTTGCACATATCATATTTCCTACTTGAGCTATACTCATACAAGTAAAAGAAACCAGAAGGAAAGTTTCCTATTGCAAGAAACTTCAGTCCCACGGATTGGTTTGTCCCTGCAGATCGCAGGCACGTTGCTCGCAGTCGAGCTTTCCCCATCTTGCATCCACTCGTTCGCACGGAAAAACCAGCTTGCCAAGGCTGTAGACAGATAAAATATCTCAGCTAAGTATGGCCAACAAAATCATGGCTAAAGCAAGAACATAAACAGAAAATTCAGTTTAACACTCTTTTCTTGACTAAGAATGTACTTTTATGCTCAGTATATCCAACAAATACCTTCTGTTTACAACGTTGTGGGTGTGACATAACCACTGGGAGAACTCGCTCTGAGATCCAGCTTGTACAGGGTTTGCACTGCCAATAACAACACAAAAAGATTAAAATGCTTTAAAATCAATAGAGATGTAAGCAAGAGTAGTTTATTAGAAGAATGAAAGAAACTTTAAGGGGCTCAATGCAACTGAACCTTAAAACTTCTTTGAAGTGATCAGCACATTCCTTACAAGGATACATCCGGGAGAGTATTGACATCTGCATCAATAACGACACAAGAAGCCACAAAATATTACTAAACATGAATTTCAAAAGAGGTATAACGACATAACTCAGAAGTAAAATGTATATCAGGGGGGGGAAATCTATTCTCTCTAAGGAGCAACACAATCATACCAGTTCTTTCACATCCTTCTTTTGCTGCCTTGTTGGTTTTTCTGGATACTAAACATTACAAACAAAAATCAGTCGAGCACGAAAGCAACTCAACCCAAAAAATACAGCCATTGATCATAAAATTTTAATTTCTCACTGAGGGCAACAAACTAAGAAAGAGGCAAATAAAACGCTTCAAGCTTAATCACCAAATGGATAACAAAACATGAAAGACTGGCTAGATCATTGATGTATGGACGTACCTGTGCAGCAAGCGTGTGGAGAAATGTCCAAGTTGCCCTTCCTAGTTCTTCTTTACTCACAGGACCGCTGCCAGACTTTTCTTGCATATTCAAAACCAGTTGGATAAAGGATCTCATTATGTAGCCATTTCGAAAATACAAAGGAAAGTTGCAATAAATCTTCTTAAATAACCAGATGGCTTTAGTTCAGGACTTTTATCGAACATCTACAAGGCTTCAGTTTGAAATCAAGCGTCTCGCTCAAAAACTGAGCAAAATCAAATATTTTCTAACTTAATGCACGTAATACCTTTACGATGATCTCTTCGCCGGATCGGCGTGAGGTGGCGCGAGCAGGGTCGGAGTTAGGCTGTTTGGGTTTGGAAGTCGGCGGTGAAGGCAAAGAAAACGCAGCGGATCGTTTTGTGTCATTGGGAAAACTTACAAATTGTGCGAAATGAGTTTGGACGCAGCTGGATACATTCATCACTGTTCTGAGGAAACACTGCAACGGATTTTCTGACATTGTTGGTTGGCGATGAGGAAGAGTGGAGGACGCGGGAAAATCTATTGCGGTTGAGGATAGTATGAACTTTAATTTACGATATTTGAAAAAGATTTTGGAAATAAAAAATGAAGCTTAAAAGAGGTCAAGCACACTAGAAGAATTACCTTTTGCGTTTTTGATGATGAATGGGAATTTTGATGATGAAATTATCTTTTGTGAATTTAGTTATTGATGATTTGGTTTTTCAACCGATTTTATTATAGCTATCAAAATTGTGATTTTAATCTTACCATATTCAGATCTAATGACACAATTTTGTATAAAAACTTGCTATCAAAATCGATAACAATTATAAAAGGTTTCACGCATTGCAATCTTAGATTTTATAAAATGTATATGCATGACTCGAAACACTAGGCCATGTGTGGTTCGCTTGGTTTTGGTTATTGGGTTTTGAGCAAAACCTTATTTTAGAATTGGTTTTGGTCAAAACCAGTTTTGGGTAAAATCTTGTGAGTTTGGAGGTTTTGGGTTTAGGGTTTTGAATTAATTATTATTTTATGCATTTTTATTATTTTTATAATTCAAGTTTTGGATTGAAAATATGGCATGACATTTAATTATACTTAGCCATAATATTTTATTAATAAAAATTTGATACATTAGATCAGGTTGGATAATATTTTGTTTTTGTGGTAGGAATCTTTTATGGGATCCCAAGTCCAAAAAACAAGAATAATTACATTTATAGCCGAAGGCTAATTGCATGTCTCAAAGTACTAAAAGCTAAAAGCCAAGAAATGGCATTGTTACGGAGTATTACAATAACTCCTGAAGCAAAAGGATTTGCTTCCAAAAGAATAAGAGAAAAAACACCCAAAGAGGCTTAATCTCGATGAATAAATATATAAGAATTGTTTGTCTAAAAATTCTCCAAGTGAAAGAACACAAAGCTCAATTTTGCACTATATGTTCCAAGCTTATCTGCGAATCTACCCAAGTTGAAACCCATGTCGAAACTCAAATCAGCCAAGAAGTGAGTACATAAAAGAGAGGTTTGGAGAAACATGATCAGCCTTTGGAATATGTTCCAAAGAGTATTCCATGAGTTGGTCCAATCCTTCGGTTCAATCCTTCCTGGTTCATCAAAAGGTGTTCATCCCCTTTTCCAAGTACCCTAATGTTCTAGTATCCTCTTTCATTTTCCCTAAGCTTCCATGCCATCTGCATGAAAAACAAAAAAACAGCAGTAACTCATTTTAAGGAGAAAAACCTGTTAGAAGTATAACAGTTGGCATCCCAACCCTATCTAGTTGAATAATTCCCTTTAGTTTCCTAGGGGCATTTTCAACAGATATGTCATCAGATAATTTAAGTGTAGAGCAATGTTTGGCCGAAAATCAGCAACAGTATTAGTTTCTCTCAGAACATGACAGATGGCATGCTTGGTACTATGTTGGTGCAAAGTATTACAAATTGAGTACAAGTTCTAGGCAATGGAACTAGGATTTAAAACCCCTTTAACCGCACTTGCACAATCAGATTCAATACAGAAATTAAGAAGCTGCATATGTATTCCAAATTGGTAGCCATAGTGTATGGCAACAAGTTCTGCATGCAAAGGTGATGATGTGTTTATGTATCTCATAGTCATCCTGCATACTCTGCCATGAACATTCCTAACCACTATCCCAATGCTAGTGTTTAGAGGCTGATCATGTTGCTGATAAGATGCATCAACGTTGATCTTATAGCCTAAGTCTGGAGGAAACCATTTAACCAATTTAACAGGTCTAAACATCTTTCTTTTGAGGAAAGGAATCATACCAGTTTGTAAGAGGAATAGGTTCTAGGTTGGATGATATTTTGTACGGTCATTTTATATCATGTTGGGTCATATTCGATATAAAAAGTTTGGATAAAAATTTGACCCAACCAATTCAAATACTATATATTTTTAAGTTTATTATAAATATTAAAATAATAAATGAACAATTTTATTAAAATATTTAATTTTACCGATTTTGTAATGTGCATAGTATTTTAAAATGAATTAATCAACTTTCAATCACACTTCTATTTATTACCTATGTAATATAATAATTTATAAAAAAATTATATTATCTTAAATAAATTTATATTATTTTAAAAAATATATTTAATTTACTATATATTTGTCATAGTTTTGTACAAAAGATGAAATACAAAAAATAAAAATAAAAATTCAAAACCTTGTCAAAACTTGGTTTTGCATCAAAACAAAAATCTGGTACGGTTAAAACAATAACTAACAAGTATTACCACACGCGACCCGTATTACCTTTGTTTTGTGTTGCCTATTATAGTGATCATTTGTTTTCAGTGGCTGAAATGACAAAAATATTCTCAATGATTGGACATATACACTCTAATTTCACTAGTTTTACAATAACTAACAATTAACAACTGATTTTCTTGAAGTCACACCTACTCCACTCCTTCAAATGGTACAACTCACTCATCTATGTTTCGTTTGTCAAAATCTCATGAATTACCTAACTACTCGATACAATCTCGATCTCACCAATAAAGATGTTCACCCCTTTCCGACTTTCGAGAGTTGAATAAAAGTTCTATGCTACTGAATCTGCAAATGTATACATAAATGAACTTTAGAAACTTTATTATGACAACATAAACTGCAAATGTATACATAAATGACTTTTAGAAACTTTATTATGACAACATAAACTCTAAAATGGTTACCCTTTTTCATGCTATGTTTCCAACAATTTTGTCAATTTATCAAGACTGGAAGTCTGGAACAGATAGTCACTAAAGAAAATAATAAGAGTGAAATTTATATTTAGGTCATTTCTCCCAAAATTATTTATACAAGAACTAAAATTTGATTAAAGTTAACTTAAATACATTAAAATTACTAAAAATAAAACTACATGAATTCCGTCAAATTACTCTCCTTTTTTTAATTTGAACTAAGAAAAGTATGTATGGGAAATAATTCATCCACTTTTTTCTTTTTTTTTTCGAAAAAGTAATAATTCATCAACTTTTTGCTTCACGAAATAGCAGTGAGCTAATTTTAGGATGATCATCAAATTCCCCCCTCTCAACTTAGAGCAAGTCCAACAGCTTTTCTATAAATTTTTCTAAAGTAGATAATGAAAACCAATAATCTCCATATTATTTTTTCTTAACTCCAACAGAATCTCTATATTATTTTGAATTAATCTCCTATTTTTGGCATATTGTGTGGTGGAGAATTTGATGAGAGTTAGAAAGGTAATTTAATTCCTATTTTTAGTAAACATACCATAAATTTAGTTCTCTAAAAATTTGTTTACAATATGCATATATAGAGATTTTTTTCTTCTCTCTCCTCATTTTTCTATTTTAGAGAATCATATAGAGATTCTGTTGGAATGAAAAATTTGTCAAAATCTCCAAATTTGAATAAAATCTCTATTATAGCAAAGCTGTTGGACTTGCTCTTATTTTAAATTACTGATTACAGTTTAATTAAAATTTTGTTTACTGATTTACTCGAATCAAATAATTGCAGAGTTATTGACTGACAAGGACTTCTGACTTGTCGCCGAAACCATGGCGACGGACGGTGGTGGTCACCCACGTTCCTGCATATCTTCATGATTCTCCACTCCGATAACCTTCTTCAGAATCCCAATCTCCTCTGGCTCCGAATATGGGCGCGGAAGACGTGTCAACGGTCAACGAAGGTACAAATGCGAAGCCAAATCCCAAGTTGACTCTTCTGCCACTCATCGCCCTCATCTTCTATGAAGTCTCCGGCGGCCCATTCGGCGTCGAGGATTCCGTCCGTGCCGGCGGCGGCCCTCTGCTTTCCCTCCTCGGATTCCTCATATTCCCCTTATTCTGGAGCGTCCCGGAAGCTCTGGTCACGGCGGAGCTCGCCACCAGTTTCCCAGAGAACGGCGGCTACGTCATCTGGATCTCGTCGGCGTTCGGCCCCTTCTGGGGATTTCAGGAAGGCTTCTGGAAATGGTTTAGCGGGGTCATGGACAACGCGCTCTACCCAGTACTGTTTCTCGACTACTTGAAGCATTCAATTCCGGCGTTCAACAACCTGATCGCCAGGATTCCGGCGCTGCTGGGAATGACGGTGTCTCTGACGTATCTGAACTACAGGGGATTGCATATTGTGGGTATGTCTGCTGTTCTGTTAGCTTCCTTTTCGCTTATTCCATTTGTGGCAATGGCGGTGCTTTCAGTGCCGAAAATCCGGCCGAGGAGGTGGCTGGCGGTGGATTTCGGGAAGGTGGATTGGAGGGGATACTTTAACAGCATGTTTTGGAACCTGAATTACTGGGATAAGGCGAGTACAGTTGCCGGAGAAGTTGATGATCCGAGCAAGACGTTCCCGAAAGCACTGACTGGCGCGGTGGTGCTGGTGGTGTGTTCTTATCTGATCCCGCTGCTTTGTGGGACCGGAGCTGTGGATTCTGATTCCAGTGAGTGGAGTGACGGATATTTCGCGGAGGTTGGGATGCTGATCGGCGGCGCTTGGCTGAAATGGTGGATTCAGGCGGCATCTGCTATGTCTAACTTGGGATTGTTTGAGGCTGAGATGAGTGCTGATGCGTTTCAGCTTCTTGGGATGAGTGAGATTGGGATGCTCCCTTCTGTTTTCAGTACAAGGTCAGTTTTTTTAGCTTCCATTCTTTGATTTTCAGAAGTATCTATCTGTCTGAAAAATGATCATTTTGTGTTTTACATGGTGCATTTTGTGAAAGTAACCATTGAATGAATGTTAATCTTATGTTCATGCCACATAATCTGTTTTTTACTTGAACTAGGTGATTAGCTAGATGGATATATATCACCATCTGGTTTGGTTTCATAATGACACCCAATAAGAATTCCCTGAGGCAGTTTGTTAAGCGGAAATACTGTGATATGCTAAATATTGTTTTATTTGGTATGTTTAAAAAGACAGAATGTTATAAAAAATGCAGTTCCTGTCTTGTACATAGACACAGATTGTTACAATTCTAAATGATACTTCGATATGATTTGTAGCATGAAGTTGATAAAAATAGCACTTATCAGGTCTTCATACGTCTGTCCGGATTCCTAATCCTTTGTTATCTGCTGACCTAATGATACAAACTCTCTATTCTCAATCTTGATAATAGTCTTATGCATTTCATAAAAAGCTACCTTTTAAGGTAGACCTGCATATTGTGAAGGTAAATATTAGGCATGGTTCTGAATTTTTTGCATCAAACTGTGTAGATCGAAGTATGGGACGCCCACTGTAAGCATCTTGTGTTCTGCCACTGGAGTGATCTTCCTTTCATGGATGAGTTTCCAGGAAATCTTAGAATTCCTCAACTTCTTATACGCTGCTGGAATGCTGCTTGAATTTGCAGCATTCATAAGATTAAGGATTAAGAAGCCGGATCTTCACCGGCCTTATAAAGTCCCCCTCCAAACATTTGGGGCAACAATGATCTGCGTGCCCCCCGCCTTCCTGCTCGTTCTCGTTATGTGCCTCGCGTCTCTGAGGACTTATTTGGTCAGTGGATTAGTATTAGCATTTGGTTTTGTACTTTACCCTGCCTTGATTCACATGAAGAATGAACGGTGGTTTCATTTCAAGACCGAGGAATCACCCAAGCTCCTTGACGATGATGATCTTGAACATCGGCCGGTGGAAGCAGCCGATGAGGCGTCTGTGACTCTTCTGTCTGACCTTCCATCCTCCATGAAAAAGCAGGGAGCTCGAAGTTCTATGCCCAGTTGAACTGAGCTGAGCTGAGATGAGATGAAATTATTCAGTTGTGGCGAACTGAGATGAAACGAGCTTGAATAAGATGAACTAAAAGGGCGCTTAGGTGCTCATTAGGTTAGGTCTCTGCATTGAGTAGGTAATATTGTAACATAATGTTGAAATCTCATGTGTATTCTATTATATCCATATTTTCATGTAAATTCTGTGTGAGAACCGAAATGCAAATTGCAGTTCTCTTGGCTTGATATAAGTTGACTATAAACAGGTAGGTGTTTTGGTAATCAGTATTTTTTTGGTTATTTTCTAGCTTTCTATATTTTTGGTACTTTTCTATATTTTTGGGAAATAGATGGTTCTCAAAATTGGTATTTTTATGTTTACCAAAAAAATAAAATTACAGGGCTTAAACAGAAGTTATGATCAGTAGAGAGTTTTATTGTAACATTGGTTGAGTTTGCAGGCTGGGAAGAAGAGGGCCATGGAAGCCGACTGGTCATCACTCCCGCGAGATCTGCTGGTGACTATAGCGAAGCTGACGTCGCTGGTTTTGGAAGATTTCATGGCATTCCGATCGACGTGCGCTTCATGGAATGAGGCTGGCGGAGACGATGAATGTCTGAAATCCGCCTGCAGGGTTCCCTTTCTCATGATTCCAGACAGAGCCAAATTCTACAGCCTGTCGAGAAAAAAGAGCTTCTCCATGAGATCACCCCTGCCGGAAAGTAGGTGCCGTTTGTCGAGGAAGAAGACGTTCAGCAAGAGGGCGCCTGCACCAGAAGCCAAGTGCCCGCGAAAGTTCATGGAGTCGCGGTTCGGGTGGGTGCTGGCCCATGCACCTTCCGGCGAGGTTGATCTGCTGTACCCTTTTTCCGGCGAAAGGATTCAGCTTCCTGATTTTCAAACCATAGATGAGTATCATCATCACGATCGCCCTCGCCATCGGTCTAGTACGTACGATCCATTTATCCGATGCTCATTTCTGTCGGCTAATCCTTCCCAAGCATCGGATTATGTGTTGGTGGTGGTTTCTGCGTTTCACATGTCCTGCTGGCGGCCGGACGACCGGAACTGGACCGGCATCGGATCGGCAAAAGGGGCCATATTTGTCGACGTCATCTTCTGCATCAAGGATCACAAGTTCTACGCTCTCGCTTACAATAACACAATATGGGTTTGGGATATGGTTAGTAATTCTGCAGTTCTAGCCATGGCTTTTCCCTCGAGTTATCTGACTCCGAACAAGATAATTTTTTGTTCAAATTTGGTGGAGTCTTCATCCACAGGTGATCTTTTGCTAGTTAGATATGTTCAGGTTACTGATCATCATCACTATGAAGTTCACCGATTAGATGTCACGAGAGGAGAATTGGAGAGAGTGAAAACTAGGCTGAAGGATGCCATTTTTGTTGGGGCGAATGTGTCTTTCTCCATTCTTCCCGATGACAATGATCCGGTTATTCACTCTAATTGTATCTATTTCACCACCCAAGACATCCATCGTCCAGATTCCGACCATAATAATCATTGGTATTGGTTCAAGAACAAAGAAGGCATAGTAAATGGCATGGGCATCTATAACCTTGAAGACGAAAGTATTCAACGATTTCCTCCATCCGCTAATTCCTTGTGCTTTTTCACCAGCCCGCCAATCTGGGTAGCTCCCTCCTCGTTGTCTTTCATGGCTTTACCAGGTTAAACTTATTAATATTCAGTCCTGTTTTAGTAGCTGCTATCTGTAAAGCTTATAATTTTGATCTATATACATTTTGCGTTACAATGATTCCGGACAATCTAATATTTTCTATAATATTAATATTATTCTTGACCATGTTTGACGGAACTTTTCAGTAGTTCAATTAAGTGAAAATTTTATTGTGATGAAATTCAGGTTAATTCAATCACGCAGATTCTTTTCACTTCAATTCAATTTAGTTCATTAAAACAAAAAATAAGTTCTAGTTCAGTTATTATCTCAACATGGGTTACACTTGCTACTTGCTGTTCTTGTTTCGGAATGAGAAACTGGCTGGATTCTCAAGGGATTTGATGACTAAAGAGTCGAGATGATGAGACTCGTTCACCTCTTGCTCGTGCTAGTACCAAGAGTTTATACATACATGAGACTCTACGCATCTAACAAGTTTATACTAATGAGAAGTTGCAGAATCTGACAAGTGCAAATCAATGGGTAAAAGAGGAACAAAAATCTCAAAGAGATCTCACGTGGCTAATTGCGAAACAGATCCGGTTGAGAAATGGTAGTGGCCGGAAGACCCCTGGAGCTTTGAAATTTATCTAGTAGTCGTTTGGTTCCCGGTGATATACGCCGGTGCCAGAAGCGGGATTTGGTCAAAGTGGGGATAGTGCTGTAATTAAATATAGTTCTTTCTAATAACGTTGTTAAATATCAGAGGGAAGAACAAACACTAGTTTATATATATTATAATCACACACAGTCACAGAATCGGCGGGAACAGAACACGCCTGACAGAAAAGAAAAAAAAAAAAATTACAGAAGACAGAATCGATGGGCGGGAACAGAACACGCCTGACAGAAAAAAAAAAATTACAGAAGACAGAATCGATGGGCGGGAACAGAACACGCCTGACAGAAAAAAACTACAGAAGAAAATATTGAAAAAACTAGAGAACGCGAGGGGATGCTTGAAGATACTGCCTGATCTCTTCGACCTTGCTCATGTTGAGGGGCTTGATGAAGAACTTTGACGGCACCGGATTCCAGGCATCTCTTCTTCAGGGCGTCGTCAAACTCGCCGGAGACGAAGAAGAATGGGAGGTTTTTAAGCCATGGTTCCTGCCGCTCCTTTATCGCGTTCATCAAATCCTCTCCCGACTTGCCAGCTCCCAGGTGGTAGTCGGTGACGACGGCGGAGATGGAATTGGGAGCAGCAGCTGCTATATATTCCTCTGCTTCCTCTGCGTTGTTGAAACCCTTCACCCTGAAACAGATTCCCAGCAATTTTTTGTTCAGCATCAGCACCTTTGTAATGTAAGCTATGGTGTAGAATCTGAAATTTTTGAAGTCTAACTAGTACCGAACGAGATAATCAGAATTCTACATATGGGATCAATCACATTTATTCTCCCCCCTTCTCTCCACCGATGAATGGGATTGTTGAACGCAAAAATAGAACCATACAAGAGATGGCTCGGACCATGCTAGCTGAGTATGATGTGCAAAAACGCTGGTGGGGCGAAGCTGTTAAGACTGCATTAATAATAGGGACCGGACCTTTATAATATATCCTTCATCATCTCACCTTATTCTAAATTAATTTTAATTTTAACCTCGATTAATCATAAACGACGATTGAAAATGCGTGAAAATGTGATGTCTTTTACGACATAACATTATTTGGTAAATGTATTTTCGGTTTCATTAAAATCAAAATGTTGGCAACAATCCTTACAACTTACTAGCTAATAACATGAGCTACTAGAGACTTGAAATAGTCTTCGTAAAATCACTACACATTACAAAAATAATAATACCTAATCTTGCGTGTATAAAAATAATGAATTATGTCAAATCCATCTAGTTGTATCATAAGAAACACGTAAATGTAACGAGAACTAATAATCTTTCATTGTTTGAGATCTCCAACGAGCACGAATCAAACTTGCCACTAATCTTAAAACCAAGTTAAAATTAGAATTTAATCTAAGTAATCAAAGTGCACTATATTATATTTATTTTTTCACGGAACCAGCAAGTTCAAGACAATGAGCTACAACTATTGTTCTTCTAATGGTTATGACAGTGGTAAATACTGGATTCTCAAGGATTTTGATCACAAAAGATTAATCAGTACGGATACGTATAAAATGCGTATACATACATGGCATGGAGGCATTAAAACAGTAAAATCAGACACATAAGTAACATTTGAAATTACACTTTCTTTTTTCTTGTATATTGTAAGATTGAAAATGCTAACTTGCAACTGCGTAATAAAGACGAACATGGGCAAACTACAGCAACCTATAAGTCTACAACTATAGTTTGATTAAGGAATCGTTTGGTTCATTTAACATTTAAATTCCCACCGAATTTATAATTACGCGTTTATTTATTCCTTGTCAAAATACGAAAAATCTAATAAAATCGTTTGGTTGCACGTGTAAGGGATTGGTTATGCTCAGAATTAATTACGTTATTCTGTATTTTGTTGGTTAAAAATATAATTATCCAGTAAAATTATCGCGGATTTGTAAACGACCTAGGGGATACTCGGTAACTTAATTCCTCGGTTTTGTGGGAAGATTAAAATACGCGAAATTGTCAATTTTGCATTTTACGTATTCTCCGTCAGCCAAACAATCATACACTTTCTAAAATCTGAGTATTTTACAATTCCCACATATTTTACGCACACCAAACGACTCCTAAGTAACACGGACATCCATAACCTTGAAGACAAAAATATTCAACGATTTCCTCCATCAGCCGATTCCTTGTATTTTTTCACTGGCCCGCCAATCTAGGTAGTTCCCCCATTGTTGTCATTCATCACTTTGCCAAGTTAAACTTAATCCAGTCATGTTTTGTTTGTAATAGCTGCTATGTTTAAAGTTTATGATTTTGATCTATATGCATTTTACACTGCAATGATTAGGTAAGTCCTAATAGATTTTTGAAGTTTATAATTTTGATATATACATTTTAGATGTATATAAAAAATATGTGATAATGCTACGCGAGTCAATTGAGACAAAATTGACAACCTAATCGATGGCCGGCTAGAAAATACTCTAGAATTACCATTAAATAAATTTTTCGCACTTTACAAGAATTAATATATACACAAAAACTCAGGGGTCAAGGAGAGTTTTGCTCATCAAACAATATATCATGCAATAATATAATATCAATTTATTATATTTATTCAAATTTTATCTAGTATAATAATCATGTCGTCATTGATATACTAATTTCAAATATTATTATAAAAGACATACTTCCTCCGTTCCAGTCAAATTGTCTTATATGACTTTTCAAAATCAAATAGAGATGACTTTGACATTAATATTTACTAGTTAATACTTAGACTATTATCATGTAATATGTTGTTGGATTCATGATAACATATATTTTCAAATAATATTTTTCTAAATTTTTTCTCACACTTAAAAAATAAATATATCATTAATTAAAATTGTCTCGGATTGACTTTGAAAAATTAAACCAAACACTTTAGCACTAAAGGAGGGAGTATATATTTAGGCCCTGTTTACCAGAGCTTATCTGTAGATCAGTTCAGTTCAGTTCAATTCAGTTCAGTTCAGTTCAGTTCAGTGAAAATGCAATTTGATGAAATTCAGGTTAATTCAGTCATGCTGATTCCATTTTCAATACATCAATTTTCACTTCAGTTCAGTTCAGTGCAATTCAGTTAAGTTTAGTTCAGTTCAGTGCAATTCAGTTAAGTTCAGTTTAGTTCAATTTAGTTCAATTCAATTCAGTTCAGTTCAGTTCAGTACATCAAGAAATAAGCTCTAGTAAACAGGGTCCTATTTGTATGAACTTATTAGAAAATGTAACCTTCATACGGCTTTGAAACAAACCAAATCCTAGTAGAGTAACAAAAAATAAACTAGTAGTAACATAAGAAGACCACTTGGGCAGCAAACCAATTAACCTCACCTTAGCGAGGCCAAACATGGTCTTAACTTTAGACCAGAATTATTAGGCAAAGCGGGCACGCATCTCACGCACGTGCCTGTTGACTCCAATTGAAGACGTTTTAGTTTCTGTTTGGCGGCGTTTGGCTGAAATGGTGGATTCAGGCGGCATCTGCTATGTCTAACTTGGGATTGTTTGAGGCTGAGATGAGTGCTGATGCGTTTCAGCTTCTTGGGATGAGTGAGATTGGGATGCTCCCTTCTGTTTTCAGTACAAGGTCAGTTTTTGTAGCTTCCATTCTTTGATTTTCAGAAGTATCTATCTGTCTGAAAAATGATCATTTTGTGAAAAGAACCATTGAATGAATGTTAATCCTATGTTCATGCCACATAATCTGTTTTTTACTTGAACTAAGTGATTAGCTAGATGGATATATATATCACCATCTGGTTTGGTTTCATAATGACACCCAATAAGAATTCCCTGAGGCAGTTTGTTAAGCGGAAATACTGTGATATGCTAAATATTGTTTTATTTGGTATGTTTAGAAAGACAGATTGTTATAAAAAATGCAGTTCCTGTCTTGTACATAGACACAGATTGTTACAATTCTAAATGATACTTCGATATGATTTGTAGCATGAAGTTGATAAAAATAGCACTTATCAGGTCTTCATACGTCTGTCCGGATTCCTAATCCTTTGTTATCTGCTGACCTAATGATACAAACTCTCTATTCTCAATCTTGATAATAGTCTTGCATATTGTGAAGGTAAATATTAGGCATGGTTCTGAATTTTTTGCATCAAACTGTGTAGATCGAAGTATGGGACGCCCACTGTAAGCATCTTGTGTTCTGCCACTGGAGTGATCTTCCTTTCATGGATGAGTTTCCAGGAAATCATAGAATTCCTCAACTTCTTATACGCTGCTGGAATGCTGCTTGAATTTGCAGCATTCATAAGGTTAAGGATTAAGAAGCCGGATCTTCACCGGCCTTATAAAGTCCCCCTCCAAACATTTGGGGCAACAATGATCTGCGTGCCCCCCGCCTTCCTGCTCGTTCTCGTTATGTGCCTCGCGTCTCTGAGGACTTATTTAGTCAGTGGATTAGTAATAGCATTTGGTTTTGTACTTTACCCTGCCTTGATTCACATGAAGAATGAACGGTGGTTTCATTTCAAGACCGAGGAATCACCCAAGCTCCTTGACGATGATGATCTTGAACATCGGCCGGTGGAAGCAGCCGATGAGGCGTCTGTGACTCTTCTGTCTGACCTTCCATCCTCCATGAAAAAGCAGGGAGCTCGAAGTTCTATGTCCAGTTGAACCGGAGCTGAGATGAAAATAGATATCAGTTTAAACATTGTTCAGTTGTGGCGAACTGAGATGAAACGAGCTTGAATAAGATGAACTGAAAAGGGAGCTTAGGCGCTCATTAGGTCTCTGCATTGAGTAGGTAATATTGTAACATAATGTTGAAATCTCATGTGTATTCTATTATACCCATATTTTTAGGGTGCCTTGATTCGTGTAAATTCTGTGTGAGAACCGAAGTGCAAATTGCAGTTCTCTTGGCTTGCTGTAAATCAAGAAGGTGTTTTGGTAATCAGTAATTTTTTTGGTTATTTTCTAGCTTTTGGTAATTAGTAATTTCATAGAGCATATTATTGGTACTTTTCTCTATTTTTGGGAAAGTATTTTATATTTACCAAAAATAAAATTACAGGGCATAAACAGAAGTTGTGATCAGTAGAGCTAGAGTTTTATTGTAACATTGGGTGAGTTTGCAGGCTGGGAAGAAGAAGGCCATGGAAGCCGACTGGTCATCACTCCCGCGGGATCTCCTGGTGACTATAGCGAAGCTGACGTCGCTGGTTTTGGAAGATTTCATGGCCTTCCGATCGACGTGCGCTTCATGGAATGAGGCTGGCGGAGACGATGAATGTCTGAAATCCGCCTGCAGGGTTCCCTTTCTCATGATTCCAGACAGAGCCAAATTCTACAGCCTGTCGAGAAAAAAGAGCTTCTCCATGAGATCACCCCTGCCGGAAAGTAGGTGCCGTTTGTCGAGGAAGAAGACGTTCAGCAAGAGGGCGCCTGCACCAGAAGCCAAGTGCCCGCGAAAGTTCATGGAGTCGCGGTTCGGGTGGGTGCTGGCCCATGCACCTTCCGGCGAGGTTGATCTGCTGTACCCTTTTTCCGGCGAAAGGATTCAGCTTCCTGATTTTCAAACCATAGATGAGTATCATCATCACGATCGCCCTCGCCATTGGGTTAGTACGTACGATCCATTTATCCGATGCTCAGTTCTGTCGGCTAATCCTTCCCAAGCATCGGATTATGTGTTGGTGGTGGTTTCTGCGTTTCACATGTCCTGCTGGCGGCCGGGCGACCGGAACTGGACCGGCATTGGATCGGCAAAAGGGGCCGTATTTGCCGACGTCATCTTTTGCATCAGGGATCACAAGTTCTATGCTGTCGCTTACAATAACACAATATGGGTTTGGGATATGGTTAGTAATTCTGCAGTTCTAGCCATGGCTTTTCCCTCGAGTTATCAGCCGCTGGCTCCGAAGAAGATAATTTTTAATACAAATTTGGTGGAGTCTTCATCCACAGGTGAGCTTTTGCTGGTTAGATATGTTGAGGTTACTCATCATCGTCACTATGAAGTTCACCGATTAGATGTCACGAGAGGAGAATTGGAGAGAGTGAAAACTAGGTTGAAGGATGCCATTTTTCTTGGGGCGAATGCGTCTTTCTCCATTCTTCCTGATGACAATGATCCGGTTATTCACTCTAATTGTATCTATTTCACCCCCCAAGTCATCCACCGTCCAGATTCCGACCATAATAATCAATTTTATTGGTTCAAGAACAAAGAAGGCATTGTAAATGGCATGGGCATCTATAACCTTGAAAACGAAAGTATTCAACGATTTCCTCCTTTCGCTGATTCCTTGTGCTTTTTCACCAGCCCGCCAATCTGGGTAGCTCCCTCCTCGTTGTCATTCATGGCTTATTAAAATCCAGTTCTGTTTTAGTAGCGGTTATTAATTTTGATCTATATACATTTTGCGTTACAATGATTCTGGACAATCTAATATTTTCTATAATAGTAATATTATTTCTTGATGCTATATAAGTTATACCAGGTTTGCCGGAACTTTTCTGTAGTTCAATTAGGTGAAAATTTTAATTTGATGATTCTTTTCACTCCAGTTTAGTTAAATTTAGTTCATTTCACTCCAGTTTAGTTAAATTTAGTTCAGTGCAGTAAAAAATAAGTTCTAGTTCAGTTTTTATATCAAAAGAGATTTGGATGGATTTTGAGGCCCTGTTTGCTAGAGTTTATTTCTTGATGGTACTGAACTGAAGTAAAATTGATGTATTGAAAAATGGAATCAGCATGACTGAATTAACCTGAATTTCATCAAATTACATTTTCGCTAAACTGAACTGAACTGATCTACAGATAAGCTCTGACAAACAGGGCCGGATTCTTTTCGTACGGGCACCTAACAAGAATCATGAGATAAATCCCTCCACTGTCAAAAGTTGCAGAATCTGATAAGTGTTCATCATTCTCATTAATTTGGTATTTTGGTGTTACATGATTGAATTGCCCTAGGAATGTGCCGCACTAGCTAGCTTACAGCCACACCTACATTGAGGGCCAAGAGCACGGAAACTGGCTGTATTCTCAAGGGACTTAGATGACTAAAGACTCGAGATGATGAGACTCGTTCACAATAGGAAACAATGTCCTCTTACTCGTGCTAGTACTAAGAGTTTATACAAGATGAGACTCTACGCATCTAACAAGTTTATACTAATGAGAAGTTGCAGAATCTGACAAGTGCAAATCAATGGGTAAAAGAGGAACAAAAATCTCAAAGAGATCTCACGTGGCTAATTGCGAAACAGATCCGGTTGAGAAATGGTAGTGGCCGGAAGACCCCTGGAGCTTTGAAATTTATCTAGTAGTCGTTTGGTTCCCGGTGATATACGCCGGTGCCAGAAGCGGGATTTGGTCAAAGTGGGAATAGTGCTGTAATTAAATATAGTTCTTTCTAATAACGTTGTTAAATATCAGAGGGAAGAACAAACACTAGTTTATATATATTATAATCACACACAGTCACAGAATCGGCGGGAACAGAACACGCCTGACAGAAAAGAAAAAAAAAAAATTACAGAAGACAGAATCGATGGGCGGGAACAGAACACGCCTGACAGAAAAAAAAAAACTACAGAAGACAGAATCGATGGGCGGGAACAGAACACGCCTGACAGAAAAAAACTACAGAAGAAAATATTGAAAAAACTAGAGAACGCGAGGGGATGCTTGAAGATACTGCCTGATCTCTTCGACCTTGCTCATGTTGAGGGGCTTGATGAAGAACTTTGACGGCACCGGATTCCAGGCATCTCTTCTTCAGGGCGTCGTCAAACTCGCCGGAGACGAAGAAGAATGGGAGGTTTTTAAGCCATGGTTCCTGCCGCTCCTTTATCGCGTTCATCAAATCCTCTCCCGACTTGCCAGCTCCCAGGTGGTAGTCGGTGACGACGGCGGAGATGGAATTGGGAGCAGCAGCTGCTATATATTCCTCTGCTTCCTCTGCGTTGTTGAAACCCTTCACCCTGAAACAGATTCCCAGCAATTTTTTGTTCAGCATCAGCACCATTGGGGTGTCCTCCACCACCACCACCTCCTGGGATTTCAGATCCTCTGCTGCTGCTGATGCTGATGCTGATGCCGCCATTGCTCTTGCTCTTGCTCTTCTTCTTCTTCTTCTTCTTCTTCTTCTTTCTTCTTCTGCAAATTGTAGCTGAATGATGCACGAGATTTAAAGCACCAAAAATTTCTCCTTTCAGCTTCATTTCCCCCCCAAAGATTCGCCGGTTGGTGCCCTCTGGCTCTATTCCGTTTTCCCCTCTTTGTCTGCATTCTTCTTTCGGCCTCCACTCATCCTCCTGACTACCTAGTTGTTGAGCCATGGATTACTAACCTTTTGGTTCCAATCATCCATTCCACTTTTCCAGCTTTGGCTACAAACTGGTTCGGCCAATTCCAAATCACCATGTGACTCAAGTTCCTCAATTTCAAGTGCCATCATTGAATTGCTCAAATTCTTGTGACACGTACGCACCAAGAGGACCGTTGGATTCGCACAACGACCTCATCGGAACCGTACACGTACGTTCAAAATCAGCTTTTCACCTTCCTACTTACAATTCCATCGAAAAATCTTACTGCACTTGTACATTTACAGATTTACTAATGCTTCATCTTTATTTACCATAGTAATAATAGGGTTACTTGATCCATTAATAATAGGGACCGGACCTTTATAATATATCCTTCATCATCTCACCTTATTCTAAATTAATTTTAATTTTAACCTCGATTAATCATAAACGACGATTGAAAATGCGTGAAAATGTGATGTCTTTTACGACATAACATTATTTGGTAAATGTATTTTCGGTTTCATTAAAATCAAAATGTTGGCAACAATCCTTACAACTTACTAGCTAATAACATGAGCTACTAGAGACTTGAAATAGTCTTCGTAAAATCACTACACATTACAAAAATAATAATACCTAATCTTGCGTGTATAAAAATAATGAATTATGTCAAATCCATCTAGTTGTATCATAAGAAACACGTAAATGTAACGAGAACTAATAATCTTTCATTGTATGAGATCTCCAACGAGCACGAATCAAACTTGCCACTAATCTTAAAACCAAGTTAAAATTAGAATTTAATCTAAGTAATCAAAGTGCACTATATTATATTAATTTTTTCACGGAACCAGCAAGTTCAAGACAATGAGCTACAACTATTGTTCTTCTAATGGTTATGACAGTGGTAAATACTGGATTCTCAAGGATTTTGATCACAAAAGATTAATCAGTACGGATACGTATAAAATGCGTATACATACATGGCATGGAGGCATTAAAACAGTAAAATCAGACACATAAGTAACATTTGAAATTACACTTTCTTTTTTCTTGTATATTGTAAGATTGAAAATGCTAACTTGCAACTGCGTAATAAAGACGAACATGGGCAAACTACAGCAACCTATAAGTCTACAACTATAGTTTGATTATGTGAAGACCCTATCTTGTAGATGACATGAGATCATCTCAACTAGGATAAATTAAATTGAAAAGACTTGACGATGGAACGGCATGAATAGTAATTTAGAATATAACTAAACATCTTTGATATTAAGATATATACAAGCTTGTATCAATTCAAAGAAAGTTACAAAATATATGGTTCCAATGTTCCTTATAAACTAGAGAAAATAAATGTTGGTAGAACAGAAAAATTAGATAAAACATAAAGTACAAATATAAGTTCAAAAAGGATTATATTGAAAAATAAATAAACAACTTGTAAGTTCAAGCCTAACAAGAAATCGTTGCAAGAAAAGAAGAGAAAAGAAAAGAAAACTAAAACTTAGAGATAAATGGAAATTAGTCATGATTTGGAAAAGGTGATGAAATAAATAAAGTCTTGAAGTTTTCAAAAAGGAAAATTCAAGAGAACTCTCCCCAATTCCAGAACTCTACGTTTCTAATCTATCTCAATTGAGCACTGGCTTGGTTGCTCATTGTTAATCACCATGGCCAGCCCTTTTACCCTTAACCTTCACCGTCCCTCTTTTACAATTTCTCCGGAAATTACATTTTTTTTCCCATTCGCTGCATCCCCTATCAATGTCCGGGTCGACTCCAAGCATCGTGATGTCAAAATTCGGGTAACATGGCATAGGAGCTGTGGGGGAGTGTTGTGTAGAGAAGGCTTATGTACAGTGGAGGCGGGCAGAGGCAGCGACATGAAATTGGAGGCAGCCGTACGTCTCCATCTCCCTCTCGTACTTTGTAGCCTCAAAATGGACTCCAATTCGTGTAAGCTCTCTGTCCTAAATCAAGTATGAATAATGGAGATAGAAGTTTGAGTCGAATTTGCATTATATAATCTAAGCCATAAAGGAGCTCAAAAGAATTCTGAGTTGTTTGCTTTAAAATGATTTGATCATTTCAACCATAAATTTTTGTTGGTTTAATTTTACAAATCTGAAATTATAAAAACTGTAGACAACAATTTTGGGTCCAGGAATCATCTAGTTATGTTGAGTATTCAGTTAGAAAAATGCTAAGTTCAACACAACACAACTGGATTCAGGAAAAGGTTTAACCTCAACTTTGAAAACTCGTATCTTTTGAATCATAACTTAGTTTTGGATGGTATGTGTATCAAAGTAACCTTTGTAATGTAAGCTATGGTGTAGAATCTGAAATTTTTGAAGTCTAACTAGTACCGAACGAGATAATCAGAATTCTACATATGGGATCAATCACATTTATTCTCCCCCCTTCTCTCCACCGATGAATGGGATTGTTGAACGCAAAAATAGAACCATACAAGAGATGGCTCGGACCATGCTAGCTGAGTATGATGTGCAAAAACGCTGGTGGGGCGAAGCTGTTAAGACTGCATTAATAATAGGGACCGGACCTTTATAATATATCCTTCATCATCTCACCTTATTCTAAATTAATTTTAATTTTAACCTCGATTAATCATAAACGACAATTGAAAATGCGTGAAAATGTGATGTCTTTTACGACATAACATTATTTGGTAAATGTATTTTCGGTTTCATTAAAATCAAAATGTTGGCAACAATCCTTACAACTTACTAGCTAATAACATGAGCTACTAGAGACTTGAAATAGTCTTCGTAAAATCACTACACATTACAAAAATAATAATACCTAATCTTGCGTGTATAAAAATAATGAATTATGTCAAATCCATCTAGTTGTATCATAAGAAACACGTAAATGTAACGAGAACTAATAATCTTTCATTGTTTGAGATCTCCAACGAGCACGAATCAAACTTGCCACTAATTTTAAAACCAAGTTAAAATTAGAATTTAATCTAAGTAATCAAAGTGCACTATATTATATTAATTTTTTCACGGAACCAGCAAGTTCAAGACAATGAGCTACAACTATTGTTCTTCTAATGGTTATGACAGTGGTAAATACTGGATTCTCAAGGATTTTGATCACAAAAGATTAATCAGTATGGATACGTATAAAATGCGTATACATACATGGCATGGAGGCATTAAAACAGTAAAATCAGACACATAAGTAACATTTGAAATTACACTTTCTTTTTTCTTGTATATTGTAAGATTGAAAATGCTAACTTGCAACTGCGTAATAAAGACGAACATGGGCAAACTACAGCAACCTATAAGTCTACAACTATAGTTTGATTAAGGAATCGTTTGGTTCATTTAACATTTAAATTCCCACCGAATTTATAATTACGCGTTTATTTATTCCTTGTCAAAATACGAAAAATCTAATAAAATCGTTTGGTTGCCCGTGTAAGGGATTGGTTATGCTCAGAATTAATTACGTTATTCTGTATTTTGTTGGTTAAAAATATAATTATCCAGTAAAATTATCGCGGATTTGTAAACGACCTAGGGGATACTCGGTAACTTAATTCCTCGGTTTTGTGGGAAGATTAAAATACGCGAAATTGTCAATTTTGCATTTTACGTATTCTCCGTCAGCCAAACAATCATACACTTTCTAAAATCTGAGTATTTTACAATTCCCACATATTTTACGCACACCAAACGACTCCTAAGTAACACGGACATCCATAACCTTGAAGACAAAAATATTCAACGATTTCCTCCATCAGCCGATTCCTTGTATTTTTTCACTGGCCCGCCAATCTAGGTAGTTCCCCCATTGTTGTCATTCATCACTTTGCCAAGTTAAACTTAATCCAGTCATGTTTTGTTTGTAATAGCTGCTATGTTTAAAGTTTATGATTTTGATCTATATGCATTTTACACTGCAATGATTAGGTAAGTCCTAATAGATTTTTGAAGTTTATAATTTTGATATATACATTTTAGATGTATATAAAAAATATGTGATAATGCTACGCGAGTCAATTGAGACAAAATTGACAACCTAATCGATGGCCGGCTAGAAAATACTCTAGAATTACCATTAAATAAATTTTTCGCACTTTACAAGAATTAATATATACACAAAAACTCAGGGGTCAAGGAGAGTTTTGCTCATCAAACAATATATCATGCAATAATATAATATCAATTTATTATATTTATTCAAATTTTATCTAGTATAATAATCATGTCGTCATTGATATACTAATTTCAAATATTATTATAAAAGACATACTTCCTCCGTTCCAGTCAAATTGTCTTATATGACTTTTCAAAATCAAATAGAGATGACTTTGACATTAATATTTACTAGTTAATACTTAGACTATTATCATGTAATATGTTGTTGGATTCATGATAACATATATTTTCAAATAATATTTTTCTAAATTTTTTCTCACACTTAAAAAATAAATATATCATTAATTAAAATTGTCTCGGATTGACTTTGAAAAATTAAACCAAACACTTTAGCACTAAAGGAGGGAGTATATATTTAGGCCCTGTTTACCAGAGCTTATCTGTAGATCAGTTCAGTTCAGTTCAATTCAGTTCAGTTCAGTTCAGTTCAGTGAAAATGCAATTTGATGAAATTCAGGTTAATTCAGTCATGCTGATTCCATTTTCAATACATCAATTTTCACTTCAGTTCAGTTCAGTGCAATTCAGTTAAGTTTAGTTCAGTTCAGTGCAATTCAGTTAAGTTCAGTTTAGTTCAATTTAGTTCAATTCAATTCAATTCAGTTCAGTTCAGTACATCAAGAAATAAGCTCTAGTAAACAGGGTCCTATTTGTATGAACTTATTAGAAAATGTAACCTTCATACGGCTTTGAAACAAACCAAATCCTAGTAGAGTAACAAAAAATAAACTAGTAGTAACATAAGAAGACCACTTGGGCAGCAAACCAATTAACCTCACCTTAGCGAGGCCAAACATGGTCTTAACTTTAGACCAGAATTATTAGGCAAAGCGGGCACGCATCTCACGCACGTGCCTGTTGACTCCAATTGAAGACGTTTTAGTTTCTGTTTGGCGGCGTTTGGCTGAAATGGTGGATTCAGGCGGCATCTGCTATGTCTAACTTGGGATTGTTTGAGGCTGAGATGAGTGCTGATGCGTTTCAGCTTCTTGGGATGAGTGAGATTGGGATGCTCCCTTCTGTTTTCAGTACAAGGTCAGTTTTTGTAGCTTCCATTCTTTGATTTTCAGAAGTATCTATCTGTCTGAAAAATGATCATTTTGTGAAAAGAACCATTGAATGAATGTTAATCCTATGTTCATGCCACATAATCTGTTTTTTACTTGAACTAAGTGATTAGCTAGATGGATATATATATCACCATCTGGTTTGGTTTCATAATGACACCCAATAAGAATTCCCTGAGGCAGTTTGTTAAGCGGAAATACTGTGATATGCTAAATATTGTTTTATTTGGTATGTTTAGAAAGACAGATTGTTATAAAAAATGCAGTTCCTGTCTTGTACATAGACACAGATTGTTACAATTCTAAATGATACTTCGATATGATTTGTAGCATGAAGTTGATAAAAATAGCACTTATCAGGTCTTCATACGTCTGTCCGGATTCCTAATCCTTTGTTATCTGCTGACCTAATGATACAAACTCTCTATTCTCAATCTTGATAATAGTCTTGCATATTGTGAAGGTAAATATTAGGCATGGTTCTGAATTTTTTGCATCAAACTGTGTAGATCGAAGTATGGGACGCCCACTGTAAGCATCTTGTGTTCTGCCACTGGAGTGATCTTCCTTTCATGGATGAGTTTCCAGGAAATCATAGAATTCCTCAACTTCTTATACGCTGCTGGAATGCTGCTTGAATTTGCAGCATTCATAAGGTTAAGGATTAAGAAGCCGGATCTTCACCGGCCTTATAAAGTCCCCCTCCAAACATTTGGGGCAACAATGATCTGCGTGCCCCCCGCCTTCCTGCTCGTTCTCGTTATGTGCCTCGCGTCTCTGAGGACTTATTTAGTCAGTGGATTAGTAATAGCATTTGGTTTTGTACTTTACCCTGCCTTGATTCACATGAAGAATGAACGGTGGTTTCATTTCAAGACCGAGGAATCACCCAAGCTCCTGTTGGAACACGAGATCGTAAATGGCTAGAATATGAAAGAAAGATCAAAGAAAACAAGAGACAACTTTTGGTGCTGAAAGGTTCAGCTTTTCTGATTTATATTGCTCCTATTTATAGAGAACAATTGAAAGATAATAACAACATCTAAACTTATTGCTAACTAATGAAGGCAAGACAAATGCCTTATGCAAAGCTTGTAACCTACAAAACTTCTAACTCACTAACTAGTCTTAAACACTAGTAACTCCCTATGCATAAACCTCAATAGTAAATGTTATTAACCACCAATGGTAAATGCATGCAACCATGATTACTCCACAATTCACCCCCTTAACCATGTTGCATGGAACCACCTCGATTATCCCGAGCCGAGCTTGACTCACCCGATCTGCTTGGTCAACATATCAGTCACCTGGTCACTCGAACCAACATGAACATCACCTTTTCCTATCGGATCACTTTTAACACTAAGTGCCACTCCGACAGAACCACTACCAGGATCATTGACAGGACCTTGAACACGTCCACCAATAGAACCACGAACACGTCCACCAATAGGACCACAAACATGACCACCACCCCGCAAGGTCGGTCTAGCAACCCCAACATGGATTGCCTCAACAACTTCACCGTCACCCCCAACATGGGTCGATTTTTCACCCCGAACATTGAGCTCCTCACCAACATGACCGCCACCCCGAACATGGGTCGATCTTGCACCCCGAACACGGAGCGCCTGAACAACAAGACCGCCACCCCCAACATGGGTCGGTTGTGCACCCCCAACATGGAGTGTTTCAGCAACATGACCGTCACCCATAACATGGGTCGATCGTGCACCCTCAACATGGAGTGCCCTTGCAACAGACATGCCACCCCGCAGGGTTGGCGTCGCGCCCCCAACATGGAGCGGATCTGCAACAGGTCTGCCACCCCGCGGGTGTGGCCTGGCATCCCCAACATGGAGCGCCTCCTCGAAGAGACCATGGACAGGTTCGCAGCCGACAGGTCCCCAGACTGGCTTCTGGACAAGACCTCGGACTGGACCACTTGCGCCTCCTACACTGAGCGCACCTCCATCAGGATAAACACTCTCTAGATTCGACTGTGTTGTCGACCACGTCGGCGGACTCCCACAATGGAGCACCTCGTCACGTTGGCTTCCTGGCGCTTGTAAAGTGATATCTTGGGGACTCCCACATTGAAGCACCTCAACCACGGATCCCATCAACAACGTCGGTTGGTCATCCTCGAGCATGGTCAAGTGTGCCTCGTCCCGCTTCCATTGTTTTGCCTTGCGGCACTCAAATGCAAAATGACCATAGATGCCACAATTATGACATTTGCCATTCCTTCGACCTCTTTCCCGAGTCTCCTTGATTACTTCATCCTGGTCCTGTGAGTCTCCGCTGACTTGGCCCTTCGCCGTGTCGCAGACCTGGCCTCGTCCACCAGTCTTGGAAGTGTCACCCTTCTCCTTGTAGCCTTGGCGTGAGCGCCATTCCTCCTCCGTGAGAAGCAACTTGGCACCACCCATGTCACTTTGATCCGCAGATTCAAAATGGTCCTCCACCGACCGTAATCGACCGGTCAGTTCATCAATCGACAACGTGCTTAGGTCAAGCAACGTCTCAATTGCTATTGCCACTTGCGAGTACCTTATTGGCACAACGCGGAGAAACTTCTTCACGACCGTCGCCTCCTCCACCGTGTCGCCGAGCGTGCGGAGGTTATTGACCAGACTCGTGATCCTCATGGAAAAATCATCCACGTTCTCACCATCTTTGAAAGTGATGGTTTCGAACTCTGTGCGCAACTTCTGCGCGTTGGCTTCCCGAACACGTTCGACACCCATGCGTTGCATCTTTATCGTGTCCCAAGCCTCCTTGGCCGTGTCCTTGACCGCTAGCGTGGCTAGCATCTCAGGTGGCACAGCACGCAGGATCGCGGCCAGAGCCTGCCTGTCCACACGATACTCAACGTCCCCCTCCTCGACAGCATCCCACAAATCTTGTGCTTGCAAATTCACCCTCATGACTAGGGCCCAATCTGCATAGTTTGTGCGAGTTAGGATAGGGTACACCATGGAACTCTCTCTCAACACCGTCTGCACCACCACCTCTCGGGCTTTCGAACCTCTTGTCGAACTACGCCCTCTCCGTTGGCCCGTGCGTGAACCTTCTGGTTTCTCCGGTGACTTTGATCTATCACTAGCCATTTAGAACCGTGGCTCTTGATACCACTTGTTGGAACACGAGATCGTAAATGGCTAGAATATGAAAGAAAGATCAAAGAAAACAAGAGACAACTTTTGGTGCTGAAAGGTTCAGCTTTTCTGATTTATATTGCTCCTATTTATAGAGAACAATTGAAAGATAATAACAACATCTAAACTTATTGCTAACTAATGAAGGCAAGACAAATGCCTTATGCAAAGCTTGTAACCTACAAAACTTCTAACTCACTAACTAGTCTTAAACACTAGTAACTCCCTATGCATAAACCTCAATAGTAAATGTTATTAACCACCAATGGTAAATGCATGCAACCATGATTACTCCACAGCTCCTTGACGATGATGATCTTGAACATCGGCCGGTGGAAGCAGCCGATGAGGCGTCTGTGACTCTTCTGTCTGACCTTCCATCCTCCATGAAAAAGCAGGGAGCTCGAAGTTCTATGTCCAGTTGAACCGGAGCTGAGATGAAAATAGATATCAGTTTAAACATTGTTCAGTTGTGGCGAACTGAGATGAAACGAGCTTGAATAAGATGAACTGAAAAGGGAGCTTAGGCGCTCATTAGGTCTCTGCATTGAGTAGGTAATATTGTAACATAATGTTGAAATCTCATGTGTATTCTATTATACCCATATTTTTAGGGTGCCTTGATTCGTGTAAATTCTGTGTGAGAACCGAAGTGCAAATTGCAGTTCTCTTGGCTTGCTGTAAATCAAGAAGGTGTTTTGGTAATCAGTAATTTTTTTGGTTATTTTCTAGCTTTTGGTAATTAGTAATTTCATAGAGCATATTATTGGTACTTTTCTCTATTTTTGGGAAAGTATTTTATATTTACCAAAAATAAAATTACAGGGCATAAACAGAAGTTGTGATCAGTAGAGCTAGAGTTTTATTGTAACATTGGGTGAGTTTGCAGGCTGGGAAGAAGAAGGCCATGGAAGCCGACTGGTCATCACTCCCGCGGGATCTCCTGGTGACTATAGCGAAGCTGACGTCGCTGGTTTTGGAAGATTTCATGGCCTTCCGATCGACGTGCGCTTCATGGAATGAGGCTGGCGGAGACGATGAATGTCTGAAATCCGCCTGCAGGGTTCCCTTTCTCATGATTCCAGACAGAGCCAAATTCTACAGCCTGTCGAGAAAAAAGAGCTTCTCCATGAGATCACCCCTGCCGGAAAGTAGGTGCCGTTTGTCGAGGAAGAAGACGTTCAGCAAGAGGGCGCCTGCACCAGAAGCCAAGTGCCCGCGAAAGTTCATGGAGTCGCGGTTCGGGTGGGTGCTGGCCCATGCACCTTCCGGCGAGGTTGATCTGCTGTACCCTTTTTCCGGCGAAAGGATTCAGCTTCCTGATTTTCAAACCATAGATGAGTATCATCATCACGATCGCCCTCGCCATTGGGTTAGTACGTACGATCCATTTATCCGATGCTCAGTTCTGTCGGCTAATCCTTCCCAAGCATCGGATTATGTGTTGGTGGTGGTTTCTGCGTTTCACATGTCCTGCTGGCGGCCGGGCGACCGGAACTGGACCGGCATTGGATCGGCAAAAGGGGCCGTATTTGCCGACGTCATCTTTTGCATCAGGGATCACAAGTTCTATGCTGTCGCTTACAATAACACAATATGGGTTTGGGATATGGTTAGTAATTCTGCAGTTCTAGCCATGGCTTTTCCCTCGAGTTATCAGCCGCTGGCTCCGAAGAAGATAATTTTTAATACAAATTTGGTGGAGTCTTCATCCACAGGTGAGCTTTTGCTGGTTAGATATGTTGAGGTTACTCATCATCGTCACTATGAAGTTCACCGATTAGATGTCACGAGAGGAGAATTGGAGAGAGTGAAAACTAGGTTGAAGGATGCCATTTTTCTTGGGGCGAATGCGTCTTTCTCCATTCTTCCTGATGACAATGATCCGGTTATTCACTCTAATTGTATCTATTTCACCCCCCAAGTCATCCACCGTCCAGATTCCGACCATAATAATCAATTTTATTGGTTCAAGAACAAAGAAGGCATTGTAAATGGCATGGGCATCTATAACCTTGAAAACGAAAGTATTCAACGATTTCCTCCTTTCGCTGATTCCTTGTGCTTTTTCACCAGCCCGCCAATCTGGGTAGCTCCCTCCTCGTTGTCATTCATGGCTTATTAAAATCCAGTTCTGTTTTAGTAGCGGTTATTAATTTTGATCTATATACATTTTGCGTTACAATGATTCTGGACAATCTAATATTTTCTATAATAGTAATATTATTTCTTGATGCTATATAAGTTATACCAGGTTTGCCGGAACTTTTCTGTAGTTCAATTAGGTGAAAATTTTAATTTGATGATTCTTTTCACTCCAGTTTAGTTAAATTTAGTTCATTTCACTCCAGTTTAGTTAAATTTAGTTCAGTGCAGTAAAAAATAAGTTCTAGTTCAGTTTTTATATCAAAAGAGATTTGGATGGATTTTGAGGCCCTGTTTGCTAGAGTTTATTTCTTGATGGTACTGAACTGAAGTAAAATTGATGTATTGAAAAATGGAATCAGCATGACTGAATTAACCTGAATTTCATCAAATTACATTTTCGCTAAACTGAACTGAACTGATCTACAGATAAGCTCTGACAAACAGGGCCGGATTCTTTTCGTACGGGCACCTAACAAGAATCATGAGATAAATCCCTCCACTGTCAAAAGTTGCAGAATCTGATAAGTGTTCATCATTCTCATTAATTTGGTATTTTGGTGTTACATGATTGAATTGCCCTAGGAATGTGCCGCACTAGCTAGCTTACAGCCACACCTACATTGAGGGCCAAGAGCACGGAAACTGGCTGTATTCTCAAGGGACTTAGATGACTAAAGACTCGAGATGATGAGACTCGTTCACAATAGGAAACAATGTCCTCTTACTCGTGCTAGTACTAAGAGTTTATACAAGATGAGACTCTACGCATCTAACAAGTTTATACTAATGAGAAGTTGCAGAATCTGACAAGTGCAAATCAATGGGTAAAAGAGGAACAAAAATCTCAAAGAGATCTCACGTGGCTAATTGCGAAACAGATCCGGTTGAGAAATGGTAGTGGCCGGAAGACCCCTGGAGCTTTGAAATTTATCTAGTAGTCGTTTGGTTCCCGGTGATATACGCCGGTGCCAGAAGCGGGATTTGGTCAAAGTGGGGATAGTGCTGTAATTAAATATAGTTCTTTCTAATAACGTTGTTAAATATCAGAGGGAAGAACAAACACTAGTTTATATATATTATAATCACACACAGTCACAGAATCGGCGGGAACAGAACACGCCTGACAGAAAAAAACTACAGAAGAAAATATTGAAAAAACTAGAGAACGCGAGGGGATGCTTGAAGATACTGCCTGATCTCTTCGACCTTGCTCATGTTGAGGGGCTTGATGAAGAACTTTGACGGCACCGGATTCCAGGCATCTCTTCTTCAGGGCGTCGTCAAACTCGCCGGAGACGAAGAAGAATGGGAGGTTTTTAAGCCATGGTTCCTGCCGCTCCTTTATCGCGTTCATCAAATCCTCTCCCGACTTGCCAGCTCCCAGGTGGTAGTCGGTGACGACGGCGGAGATGGAATTGGGAGCAGCAGCTGCTATATATTCCTCTGCTTCCTCTGCGTTGTTGAAACCCTTCACCCTGAAACAGATTCCCAGCAATTTTTTGTTCAGCATCAGCACCATTGGGGTGTCCTCCACCACCACCACCTCCTGGGATTTCAGATCCTCTGCTGCTGCTGATGCTGATGCTGATGCCGCCATTGCTCTTGCTCTTGCTCTTCTTCTTCTTCTTCTTCTTCTTCTTCTTCTTCTTCTTCTTCTTCTTCTTCTTCTTCTTCTTCTTCTTCTTCTTCTTCTTCTTCTTCTTCTTCTTCTGCAAATTGTAGCTGAATGATGCACGAGATTTAAAGCACCAAAAATTTCTCCTTTCAGCTTCATTTCCCCCCCAAAGATTCGCCGGTTGGTGCCCTCTGGCTCTATTCCGTTTTCCCCTCTTTGTCTGCATTCTTCTTTCGGCCTCCACTCATCCTCCTGACTACCTAGTTGTTGAGCCATGGATTACTAACCTTTTGGTTCCAATCATCCATTCCACTTTTCCAGCTTTGGCTACAAACTGGTTCGGCCAATTCCAAATCACCATGTGACTCAAGTTCCTCAATTTCAAGTGCCATCATTGAATTGCTCAAATTCTTGTGACACGTACGCACCAAGAGGACCGTTGGATTCGCACAACGACCTCATCGGAACCGTACACGTACGTTCAAAATCAGCTTTTCACCTTCCTACTTACAATTCCATCGAAAAATCTTACTGCACTTGTACATTTACAGATTTACTAATACTTCATCTTTATTTACCATAGTAATAATAGGGTGACTTGATCCATTAATAATAGGGACCGGACCTTTATAATATATCCTTCATCATCTCACCTTATTCTAAATTAATTTTAATTTTAACCTCGATTAATCATAAACGACGATTGAAAATGCGTGAAAATGTGATGTCTTTTACGACATAACATTATTTGGTAAATGTATTTTCGGTTTCATTAAAATCAAAATGTTGGCAACAATCCTTACAACTTACTAGCTTATAACATGAGCTACTAGAGACTTGAAATGGTCTTCGTAAAATCACTACACATTACAAAAATAATAATACCTAAGCTTGCGTATCTAAAAATAATGAATTATATCAAATCCATCTAGTTGTATCATAAGAAACACGTAAATGTAACGAGAACTAATCATCTTTCATTGTTTGAGATCTCCAACGTGCACGAATCAAACTCGCCACTAATCTTAAAACAAAGTTAAAATTAGAATTTAATCTAAGTAATCAAAATGCACTATATTATATTAATTTTTTCACGGAACCAGCAAGATCAAGACAATGAGCTACAACTATTGTTCTTCTAATGGTTATGACAGTGGTAAATAATGGATTCTCAAGGGTTTTGATCACAAAAGATTAATTAGTACGGATACATATAAAATGCGTATACATACATGACATGGAGGCATTAAAACAGTAAAATCATACACATAAGTAACATTTGAAATTACACTTTCTTTTTTCTTGTATATTGTAAGGTTGAAAATGCTAACTTGCAACTGCGTGACTCAATTCCAAATCACCATGTGACTCAAGTTGTTCAATTTCAAGTGCCATCATTGAATTGCTCAAATTCTTGTGACACGTACGCACCAAGAGGACCGTTGGATTCGCACAACGACCTCATCGGAACCGTACACGTACGTTCAAAATCAGCTTTTCACCTTCCTACTTACAATTCCATCGAAAAATCTTACTGCACTTGTACATTTACAGATTTACTAATGCTTCATCTTTATCCCTAAAGGGAACTAGAATAGTTATTCGCTTCAAAATGTGTGTGGAATAAACGACGTCGTATTTGATTCAATATATTTATTTTAGATATTTTGTTAAATTATGGTATAAAATATTTATGTATTTTCTTATGAAATTATGGTATTAAATATTACACTCTTTTAATTAAGCCTCAATTCAATATTCTCTTCTGAGAGTTTGTGTGATTAGTTTTTTGAGGAGCTCCTCTTTTTTCCTTTTACATGTCAACGAAATCCTTTTTGATGTATTCATAATATATATTTTTCATATTTATATTTTGCAACTTTATATATATGTATTTGATCTCTAATACTCTTCAATCACAATTTTTTTCTTCTATCATGCCGTAAATCTGTGGAAGTTTGAGATATGTCTGAAGATTTATATTGTTTTATTTTATTTTATTTCTAATATTGTGCATTTGGTGATTGTCCATTGCTTGATTTCATGTGGAGACGACTATAAACTCACAAAAATGAGTTTAAACATCATCTTTCAAAATCCGTAGGTAGAGGTTTTTTCTCAATTATGCCTATATATTAAATTTTGATAATAGTGTATCAAAGTTTTTGATTATTATTTTGATGATTTTTGTACTATCCTTTAATGATTAGAATGCAACATATCCCTGGTTTTTGTTAAGATTATAATATTATTTTATTTTAAGTCATTTTGCTTAATGTGTACCTTTATATACATGAATAAACAAAGATTAGAAACTGCAAACTCCAATTCTTATGCGTTTATATTTATTTATAATGAGATGATTTCTTTTCTTTTTATTATTTCTTGAGGTCAGCGAATTAGTTAGTTTTGATTTCGTTATAGATTGATCGGCATTCAATATTCATTAGTTGATATATTTATTTTATTCTTATCGTTTTGTGCAATTTTGGCCTCGTTTGGCTATCAGCGTTTAGCTGTTAGCTGTTAGCGGATTTTATTAGCTGTTAGCTGTTAGCTGATTCTATTAGCTGTTTTAAAATATATGAATATTTTAAAATTTGATTAATATTATTTGAATTTGTACGCACGCTAACATGATTAAAATTTGGTTCAGTAATTTGATTTTTTTTAAAAGGAAATTTTGTAAGAATAAGGATAAAAAAGATATTTTGTAATATTGTTTTAATTAATTCTTTGTAAACGCTGCTTTTTCTAGCGTTTCAGAAACGAGAGGTTTCACCAAAACAGCTAATCAGAAAAAGTTATTCACCAAACACTAAGAAGAGCTGATTGACCAGTCAACTGTCCATATTTAACCCAAAAAGCTAAACGCTACTCAAAACTCTCGTCACCAAACGGGACCTTTGTGTTTTGTTTTTCTTGAATGTAAAGCATGTGATCAATTTTCAATCACCGCAATGAGTACATGTAGGCCTCGTTTGGCTATCAGCGTTTAGCTGTTAGCTGTTAGCGGATTTTATTAGCTGTTAGCTGTTAGCTGATTCTATTAGCTGTTTTGACTAGCGGTTTGATTAGCTGTTTGTATTTGAGTGTTTGGCAAATGATAATTAGCTGATAGCTGTTTTGTTACGTTAAAAGACCGAAATAGACATTAATATAATTTATTATTAATTTCTTTTATGGAGTGTATTATTTGTTTTGAAGTATCGAAAGGTATTTTTATTACCTATATTTATTTATTTTTATGCTATTTGTTATTTTATTCTTTATTAATATACCCATTTTCTTTAAAAAAATTAAAATGATTAACATTTCATAGTAATATATGTTTAGCTGGACATTTTAATATTAAGATATGAAATACTTAAAATATAAATTAAAAATAATATTTTAGAATAAATATATACGTACACATTTTGTATACGCACGCATATGAATATATGAATGTACTATTAAAATTTGATTAATATTATTTGAATTTGTACGCACGCTAACATGATTAAAATTTGGTTCAGTAATTTGATTTTTTTTAAAAGGAAATTTTGTAAGAATAAGGATAAAAAAGATATTTTGTAATATTGTTTTAATTAATTCTTTGTAAACGCTGCTTTTTCTAGCGTTTCAGAAACGAGAGGTTTCACCAAAACAGCTAATCAGAAAAAGCTATTCACCAAACACTAAGAAGAGCTGATTGACCAGTCAACTGTCCATATTTAACCCAAAAAGCTAAACGCTACTCAAAACTCTCGTCACCAAACGGGACCGTAGTATTTTTAAACATCCTATTTTTAGTACATTTTTATTTGATTGGACGGGTAAATTTATCCAATTTGTTATATTTGTGTCTCTTTACCCACGATAATGATCATTATAATCGATTACTTGATACATTCATGATTCTTAAAATACTAAACATTATACTCAATTTAGATGATTTAGTTGATTCCTTACTATATTTTAGAACAAAGAGAATATTACATATCTCAGGAAAAAAAAAACAAAGGGATTTATATATTTTTAGATAGATGAAATCAAGTATTTCCTTACCTTACCTTTTACAATATAATTTATTTTGTACCTTTTATTAAATTTTTGGCACATATAACATAATTGATAGACACTATAATAATATTTTTAAATCATCGGGAAAATTGGGAATAAGGGCCGTGGAACATTAGAAATTAGAAATTAGTAATTAGGGTGTATGTTTTACATAATTTCTGAAAAAGGCAGTGAATATTAACTTATTTTTAATCAATATGATTATTAATACAAAAAGATAACAAAACCCTTATTTTTATTTTTATTTTTAAATTCCTTAAATTTAGTTACATTCAGTTTAGCTTTATTTATTTAGCTCCAATTTAAATAAAATTTATTTCTGATCAAATCATTTCAATTCAGTTCAAAAAAGTCAAATTCATATGAACTTGAATACTTGATGAAATTTTATTCAATTAAATACCAAGGAAGTGAACTAAATTGGATTTCAAATTTTGGAAAAATGATGGAGCTAAATTAAATTGAATTTAGGAAAATATAAATGAACTTAGTCAACCAAATTGAATTGAATTGACCTAAAAAAAAGTAAATGTAATTTTTTAGTTGGATATGAACTGACCTGTATTGAATTTTTGCCAAGATTTTGATTGCTTTTAGTGAAGCGGTACTAAATTAAACTAACAAAAAGGTGAACTTGAATCGAATTGAATGCGTCCAATTTTGAATGATCTGAATAAATTTATATTAAATTGAACCAAAGGAATTGGTTTGAATTCAACTAAATTTGAATGAATCAAAAAATTTGATGAAAATGAACTGAATTGCATACTACTAAAATGAACTAAAATGAACTAAACTGAACTGAACTGAACCAAAACTACGTAAAATGACATAGGGCTAACTTGAACTAATTTTATTATAAATACATTTACTTAGAGTGAACTTATTGAACTAAACTTAATTTAACTAAGCACAAAGATCTAAATAAAAATAATATAAATAGGGGTATTAGTGTCTTTATATTAATAATCATATCAATTAAAATTAAGTTAATTATTCACTGCCCTTTTTAAAAATTATGTGTATCTTACACCCCACTTTCCAATTTCTAATTCCACTACCCTTAATCCCAATTTTCCCTCAATCTTTTATTAAATACTTCATTAAAATGTATTTAACCTATTAAAATACTTCATACTATAATAATAATATGCCTTTTTAAACTCTATTTAACATACGTCATATCATTATCTTCACATCTTTTATCTTTTACCCGCTAGCTAATATATGTAGAATTCATAATATTTTTAATAAAAATATATCAAATATTATTTTAAATTAGGCATGTGCTGATTATATTGTATAGTTATACGTTGTTAGTATGTTATATTAGTAAATTTGTACATATATATTTTTGTAATTATAATAGTAAATTTGTTAATATAAAATTCTACTGATTGTTAAAATATATAATTTTGAAAAATACCTAAACCTCTCAAATAAGCTAACCTTATTTGAGACTTTGTGTTGGAATTTATTTTTTATTCAATTTTGTTGGTTCAGTTCTTTTGAATATGAATATTTTGTCTATTTGGGTTGGGAGGAATGGTTCATTATTACATTTAAAAGAGTTTTGAATTAATTTTTTAAATTTTGTTTCTTAATATAAAAAAAATACATATATTATCATATTTTCAATATTTGGTTTGATTTCACCTAATATTTCATATTACTATGTTAGTACAAATACTACAATCATTAAATTTATTATATAAATTAAAATATTTAGAATTTAAAATATACCGCACAACGTGCGGGTGAGCCCAACTAGTTTACCATAGTAATAATAGGGTGACTTGATCCATTAATAATAGGGACCGGACCTTTATAATATATCCTTCATCATCTCACCTTATTCTAAATTAATTTTAATTTTAACCTCGATTAATCATAAACGACGATTGAAAATGCGTGAAAATGTGATGTCTTTTACGACATAACATTATTTGGTAAATGTATTTTCGGTTTCATTAAAATCAAAATGTTGGCAACAATCCTTACAACTTACTAGCTTATAACATAAGCTACTAGAGACTTGAAATAGTCTTCGTAAAATCACTACACATTACAAAAATAATAATACCTAATCTTGCGTGTATAAAAATAATGAATTATGTCAAATCCATCTAGTTGTATCATAAGAAACACGTAAATGTAACGAGAACTAATCATCTTTCATTGTTTGAGATCTCCAACGAGCACGAATCAAACTTGCCACTAATCTTAAAACCAAGTTAAAATTAGAATTTAATCTAAGTAATCAAAGTGCACTATATTATATTAATTTTTTCACGGAACCAGCAAGCTCAAGACAATGAGCTACAACTATTGTTCTTCTAATGGTTATGACAGTGGTAAATAATGGATTCTCAAGGATTTTGATCACAAAAGATTAATCAGTACGGATACGTATAAAATGCGTATACATACATGGCATGGAGGCATTAAAACAGTAAAATCAGACACATAAGTAACATTTGAAATTACACTTTCTTTTTTCTTGTATATTGTAAGATTGAAAATGCTAACTTGCAACTGCGTAATAAAGACGAACATGGGCAAACTACATCAACCTATAAGTCTACAACTATAGTTTGATTAAGGAATCGTTTGGTTCATTTAACATTTAAATTCCCACCGAATTTATAATTACGCGTTTATTTATTCCTTGTCAAAATACGAAAAATCTAATAAAATCGTTTGGTTGCACGTGTAAGGGATTGGTTATGCTCAGAATTAATTACGTTATTTTGTATTTTGTTGGTTAAAAATATAATTATCCAGTAAAATTATCGCGGATTTGTAAACGACCTAGGGGATACTCGGTAACTTAATTCCTCGGTTTTGTGGGAAGATTAAAATACGCGAAATTGTCAATTTTGCATTTTACGTATTCTCCGTCAGCCAAACAATCATACACTTTCTAAAATCTGAGTATTTTACAATTCCCACATATTTTACGCACACCAAACGACTCCTAAGTAACACGGACATCCATAACCTTGAAGACAAAAATATTCAACGATTTCCTCCATCAGCCGATTCCTTGTATTTTTTCACTGGCCCACCAATCTAGGTAGTTCCCTCATTGTTGCCATTCATCACTTTGCCAAGTTAAACTTAATCAGTCATGTTTTGTTTGTAATAGCGGCTATGCTTAAAGTTTATGATTTTGATATATATGCATTTTACACTGCAATGATTAGGTGTCCTAATCGATTTTAGAAGTTTATAATTTTGATATATACATTTTAGATGTATATAAAAAATATGTGATATTGCTATGCGAGTCAATTGGGACAAAATTGACAACCTAATCGATGGCCGGCTAGAAAATACTCTGGAATTAAATAAATTTGTCGCAAGACATATATGCACTTTACAAGAATTCAGATACATATTAATATATACACAAAAACTCAGGGGTCAATGAGAGTTTTGCTCATCAAACAATATATCATGTAATAATATAATATCAATTTATTATATTTGTTCAAATTCTATCTAGTATAATAATCATGTCGTCATTGATATACTAATTTCAAATTTTATTATAAAAGACGTACTTTCTCCGTTCCAGTCAAAGTGTCTTGTTTGACTTTTCAAAGTCAAATAGAGATGACTTTGACATTAATATTTACTAGTTAATACTTAGTATGTTATACTATTATCATGTAATATGTTGTTAGATTCATAATAACATATATTTTCAAATAATATTTTTTTAAATTTTTTCTCGCACTTAAATAAATATATTATTAATTAAAATTGTCTCGGATTAACTTTGAAAAATTAAACAAAACACTTTAGCACTAAAGGAGGGAGTATATATTTATTTGTATGAACTTATTAGAAAATGTAACCTTCATACGGCTTTGAAACAAACCGAATCCTAGTATAGTAACAAAAAATAAACTAGTAGTAACATAAGACCACTTGGGCAGCAAACCAATTAACCTCACTTTAGCGAGGCCAAACATGGTCTTAACTTTAGACCAGAATTATTAGGCAAAGCGGGCACCCATCTCACGTGCCTGTTGACTCCAATTGAAGACGTTTTAGTTTCTGTTTGGCTCGACTCCGATCGCCACCGTATACAGCAGACCAAATCGATCAATTCGCTCCTCTCCGGCGGAATTCAAACAGCTATCGACTTCGCCGGCCGAGCAGGTTAGTTTCTCCTATTGATCTTTCACATCCATGGCCCTAAAGTTAATCGGGAATTTCTATCGATTCTCCCCATCCAGAATTTAAAGGGTTTCATTTGATTCTTTGATTTCAATTCCGGGCTTGCATTTTTTCAGTTCAATTTTGGGTTTACGGCCTTCTAATTTGCTTGGATTGTGCAAATCCTGATTGAGGAAGTCCTTTTCTGATTGAGCCAGGGCAATGCAGTTGAGCAAATTGTTGTTTTTCACACTAAATGTAGTTTCTGTGCTGTTGATGATGTGTTGTTGTAATTTAAGCTCCGGTAGATAATTCAACACCTGCATTCCAGCTTGCTATCCCTAGAATTAAAAAGGGTTTCATTGGATTCTTGAAGTTCAGTTCTGACTTGCATTTTCAGTCCAATCATTGATTTTGCCAGGCCTTCAGTATTGCTTGTATTGTGCATTTCCAAATATACCATTGATTGCCTTTTCTGATTAAACTAGATGATGCAGTTGAAAAGATTGCTCTTTCACATTTTATGTAGTTAATGTGCTATTTCTGATGATGGATGGTTCGATAGAAAGTTTAACACCTGCATTTCAGCTTGATTTCTACTCCACACATTCCCAAATTTGTGCTTGTTTTAAAATAGGGAATTCCAGACTTGTTTTTTCCAATTCAATTTTGGTTATTATGGTCTTCTGTTTTGTTTGGAATTTGCAATTCCAAAATTATGGAACCAGTGATTGCCTTCTCTGATTGAACTTTAAATCTAGTTGGAAAGCTTGCTCTTTTACATTGAATTTTGTTTCTTTACTACTTCTCATGGTAGCTTCTTGTGATTTAAGCTTTGATAAATGGTTCAAAACCTGCATTTCAGCTTGTTTATACTTTTCCCATCCTTAAATTGGTGCCCACTTCAATTTGTCCCACATAATGGTGTCATTATAGAATTCCAGGCTTGCATTTTCCAGTTCAATATTAATTTTTAAGGTATTTTTTATTGGATTGTGCATTTCAAAATTTAGGAACCAATGGTTTCCTCTTCTAATTGAACTACATTATGCAGCTGATATGATTGTTCTTTCACATTGATTGTGGTTTCTGTACTAATTCTGATGATGGATTGCTGTGCCAGATAGTTCAACACCTGCATTTTAGCTTAAATATTATTCTTTCCATCCCTGAAATAGTTTCTGCTTTGAAATAGATTTTGTTCCAAATAACGGTCTCATCTTATAACATAAGGCAAAAGGGGCACTCCCAAAGTTCCAAAACTAGTTTATTGGCACAGTTTCTTATTTTTACAAGGTCATGTACTCCTATTTACATGCTTCAAATGTGGTTTTCATATCTATGGAGTATGGATAGGTATGTAGGCCTTGGTTGTATCCATCAGTGGCTGGGACTCTTTATTTGGGGACAGAGGGTGCTTTAATTTGAAATTTTAAAGTATCGAATGGAATTTTAAAATCTGATAATGTGCGGTGATGATTTTGATTATAATGTGTGGATAATTTATATAGACCACTGTTTTGATTATTTTAGGTTGGTGAAACAAAATGGGTACAAGTCATCATTCAACCAGGACGGATACACATGAACTGAAAGATGTGCTTTATAAGAAGATTGGACAGCAAAGAGCCAAGAAATATTTCAATGCTCTTAGAAGCTTTCTCAGTCAACGGCTGAGTAAGTTTGAGTTTGATAAAGTCATTAAGCAGACAATTGGTAGAGAAAACATCTTTCTTCACAACAGGTTTATTAAATCGGTACTGATGAACGCGTGTCTTGGGAAAGTACCCCCGCCCATTCCCACAGCTGAGAGGTCTCTCAGCATCAAGGTTGCAAATTCATATCAGAGAAGTTCTGTGGAATTCCTTTCTGAAAATTTAATTGGTCGATCTCCCCGCAAGAGCAGGTCTCCTAGAGGGCGCAAATTTCATGACCGCCAAAGTCCTCTCGGGAAGAGCCCTCATGCTGTATGCAATGAAGGAGCTACAGAACTGATCTCTCTGGGCAGCAGGCCTCCTGTTGAAGTGGTCTCTGTGGAAGAGGGGGAAGAAGTTGAGCAGATTGCAGGAAGCCCTAGCATTCAGAGCAAGAGCCCTGTCACGGCTCCATATGGCATATCTGTGAAAGTTGGTGGACCCCGCAAGGCCCTTCTGGTTGGGAATGCATCCACGGGCTACATAACTCCCACAGCTTTAGGCATCTTGCCCGATTCAAGGTCTCTGAGGATTCTCTTACAGAAAAGGTTGGAGCAGGAAGGCATTGGAGTTTCCTTAGACTGCGCTAACGTGATGAATTATGCATTGGATGCGTTCTTGAAGAGGTTGATTGAGCCATGTGTGGGATTAGCTAAGAGCCACAACACTGTGGCTGGACCAAATGAATTATTTTCTTCACCGTATTTAGAAAAACAGGCTCAAGAAACACGTGTCAGTATGCTGGATTTCCGGGTAGCAATGAAGTTGAATCCAAGTTTACTAGGGGAAGATTGGCCTACGCAATTCGAGAGGATGAGTTCTATGGAATTTGAGGAGTGAGGCTTTTGGCTGTTGTGGCTCGTGTAGTTGAGCTGTGAATATGGTAGGAAGTTTTGGATGAATTCATTGTCTGATGTTGTTGTAGTTAGATGTGGGCAGTTTTGGTGGTCACCAAGGAGAAGTGGAGTGATCTTACAAATCATTTTTTAAGTGATAGATTCTAGCAGTATATGACATTGAGTTGCCATTTTGTACTTGTTGGTTCAACTTGATCAAATAATCAGATCCAACTTGGATCTGATTTATTTCTGGTTATAAATTAGGATTTGCTTATTTTAGGGAATTTCAAATTCATGTTATAGTGAAAGCTGTGGTATTCATGAAGAACAAAATCACATATCCTTAACAAGTGCAACTATTAGTCACATTTATCTTTTCACTGCTTCAACTATATAACTAAAAGAAGAGTGAGAAGAGTCTTTTCTGCCCTATTACGCTCTGCGAAAAGTGTTCAAAAGTTGACTTGGAAGACATGCATTTTCTTAATATCCAACAGAGAAAGATGGTTTTTACATGAAATCTATATGGGAAAATCACAATACAAGAATTCCTACTCCATACAACATCATTCTGGATTCCAGGATGGAGCTGTTTACGCTAAGGCTTTCTACCAAGTAAAATTAATAACTGCCAAAAGACTGGCCTGTTCAACTCATACAACGTGTTTTCCCCCTTACATCATCGGATCAGACCAAAGACTGTCTGCTGGTGGCTTCCTCCTCTGATGGCCATCAAAATAAGACCACCCGGCAGAGGTACTTAACACCAGTCTGCTCGTATAATCTCCATTTAACTGCATTCAGAACCACCACAGCTAAACCCAAAAGAGTCTTGTGATCATTTAGCCTTCCTCAATTTGAAGAAAATCAAGCGGAACACACTTTCTCCTGACTTGCCATATATGTCATGTAAATGGTCCATAAGTAGGAAAATCCATTGCTCACCAGCGGCTGTCAAAGTAAAAAAAAATGCATCACATCAGATGTAATACTGGTTTAACAGAACACAATGAGACTTGCCAATACAAAAGATATCCATCCAAGCTCCATTAAGATAAGCTAAATACTAATAGCAAAAAGAAACAACTACCCTATGCACTTCGAAAATTCATTTGAGGGGTTAAGCAGAGCTGACCTGTAACTGAACTGGGATGAACTTGAACGTTATATAGTCACACACAGGCCAATACATAACACCACTCAGCAAAGTAGGAAGCATGTCACGCTTCAATCGAGCAACAATCTCTGAACCAGTTTCACCTGATAGAACAAAGATCAGTACTTCTACCAAGGCTATCCCAAACACCATCCTCAGGAATACAAACAAAACAACCGTATGATTTTAAAAACAGTATATTTGTACTCATCATGGAAAGAATAGACATACAGAATAATGGCAAGCACCAAATGATCAAGGCATCCAGCATTGTACAAGACATTTTGGTTTCATAACATTCTACTCTAAATTAAGTTTACACCAAATTAAGTTTACACTTTACTTATCAATCAGTCCCTATTCATAACATGCCTTCTGATTTCATGTTCATTCTCTCTTCTACTTCTTCATAAGTCACAAAAACACATCTTTCATCAAAAATTGCATGCAAACTACACATGTGGACATATTTAGTATAACAAACAACAAAAGATTACCTTGTAACGCAGCATTACTAGAGAAGAAAACAACAGTCATCACAGGTCCATACAGAGTCTGTCCCAGTACAATCTTCTTCAGTGTGGTGACAACATCGCGTTTCGGTAGAACCCTCGACACAAAATTAAACCAGTAGTGCAAAGAAGGTCCCAGAAGGAACATCCCATATCCAGCCATTCGCAGTGTCCTCACCAAATCATAACCCTCTGAACTTTTCCCAGCAAGTGTCTAATTCCAATAAAAAACAAGGATATGAATAAAGACGCCTAAATTGCTTTGAAGAAAAAAAAATTCCAAAAAACCAAAATTTCCGGCGACCTGAGAGGATAAATCAGCGGCGGTGTAAATTAGGCCACAGGTGATGCTCTTGGTAACAATCGGCCTCGACTTGATCATGCCCAGATACCAACTGACAAGGCCGATCCTAGACGACGTCGTTGCAGACAGAGTGGGAGAAGCAATGGTGGGCGTCCCGGCCTTGTGGTTGAACCGGGAATACCCTTTACTCTGCTGAATCTGATGGTACCGTTTCCGAACAATCCCGCCGCCGATGCCTCCTCCTCCGCCACCGCCGGCGGCGGAGTCCGACATGGAGTAGTACTTCGCCTTCCACGTCTGGTACATCGATTTCTGGGCCTGGATCCCATGTTTAAGGAGGCGAGAGTTCATTTAACGAAGAAATAAGGTTGGATTTCCTCTCCTCCTGGGAATGTATGAGCTTCAGAGGCTCTGAAAATGGTAGTGTGTGACTGTGTGATTTCTTCAGGGGCAAGAAGGAGGAGAAAATCTAGGTAAAGTGACGGCTTTGGAGTCGGCCAGTTGGGGCTTATATTCTGTGACGGAAGGGCTGGCGGGGTTTGGCGTTTGACTGGTACAACATAATAACACGTGTAAGCGTTACATTCGCCTTCTTGTTTTCGTTTTATTTGATTCTAATTTAATAATGTGAATTATTGTGATTTTGTTTCTGGAACTTGCAATTTTTTTGGGACTGGTAGGTTTCGTAAGTATGGGCGATTCTTCTGGATTTGATGAAAATTTGAATACGTGTTTTGATATTTAAAACTAAAAAAGGGTTTGAATTCACGAGAAAAATACGTATCTGTTGAAGAAGTTATAAATTTATATTTATATTCTTCCTAAGCAAACCAATTTCATATCGTTTACAACTACATGATTGTTTTTAGAATTTGGTAAAGAAAAATTCTCAATTTCATACCTTCTGGTCTAAATGATGATCGTGTTTGATAGGTAAAATATCAGTTTGCGAGAGTATCGTACATAAAAGTGAGAAGATAAATTAAAATTGAGACATCAACATTTGTTATTAGTATCAATTGAGACCGGTCATCTTCATAAGTTTTGGATCATATTTGATGTGAAGGCCATCTTCATAAGTTTTGGATCATATTTGATGTGAAGGCCATTAGTATTAGTATCCAAGGAGTGTGAAACATGTCGGTTTAGTGTTATGAATCAGAAATAGTCTAGAGACAACTCGGTTATTTGATATCACTCTCCTTGATGAACTTGCTAGGAAACTTCCTTTTTGTTAGTATAAAGAAACATTATATGCTAAAGAAACATTATATGCCATAGAAGGATTATCTTAAAAATTATATGAAATGTGTACTTTTATTTTTTATTTCAATTCAATGCATATTTTTCCCCTTTCCGTTCTTCTTAATTTTCCTGCAAAATTACATCTTTACTCTAATTAATTAGATAGATCGTGACATTTAGGCCTTAGCCTAACGATAACAAACTAGTGGAAAAAGCTGGCAGAGCTGGATTACTACAAATATGAACATCAATGTTATAAATTGGTTGAGCATGGAATGGTCATTTTAGCCACGCTTTTGTTTCGGTTTGGTACTTTGCCACTTTCGCTGGTCCGACATGCGAGCTAATTTCATCTCACTCAACTTAACCGCAATTTTCAAGTCAATTTAGTTGCGTACGATTATATTTTCGTGTTACCGCATTCCAATGAAGGTAAAACATTTTTACCTAAGTGATGATTCTACTGAAGATCAAAATGTGAAAATGTGAGAGAGAAGAACAAGATTAATCTTTCTACTAAGTGCATAGTAATTATCCAGGATTTGGAAGAATTCCGAGTCATGAAGTGCAAATGTAGTCATATGATATAATCATGCCAAAGTATGAGTACAAACAATCAAGTAAACTCAATCTTGTTCCCTTAAACAATCAATCACCATATCATTTTTATCATCAACCTTAAGTATATCATACAATCTCGTTAAAGAAGCATATCGGCTTATCAGATTTAGAGCTTCGGAGTTATTGTGACTAAGACCTCATTAACTTCAGCATCCAAAGTCATATGGCGCCAGCCCTTTGAGCTCAGGTCCCATCAGATCGTTGTTTGCGAAGCTGAAAATCAAGAAATACCATGCTTAGTAGCAGTTGGAAAACCAGAAATGAGACTAAACAAGTGTCCATGAATGTTGATCGACACTAGGAACCAGTAAAAGAGCAATCTTGATCTCATTCATACAAAGACAATTGACACAGATATGATATGATCATTTTTCAAGCATTTGCACACACACACACAAGTTCATACTATACAACAATGTCACGAATGGATGAAACCATTACCTTTCCATGGGGAAGCTTCCGAACGGGCCATCAACCGGGATAGTCCCGCATATATGATTGTTTGAAACATCACTGCAAATTCAAACCTCAATGTATAAGTAAACAAGAATCGAAAGGGAGAATAACCTTAACCTTAAAGACTTGAATGAGTACTTACAATACTTTAAGGTTGGGGAGGCTGGTTAGTTCCCTAGGGATGGATCCTGTCAGCTTGTTGTTATTCAAGCGCCTAAACAATCAAGACTACTCATTTTAGTTCACAGATAACAAACAAACATTTTACAAAATCAAACAAACGGATACTCACATGAATCTGAGAGACTTCAGTTTAGCGAATGACTTGGGAATTTTCCCCTCAATCTGGTTGTCATACAGATCCATGCTAACAAGGTTCTCCAGATTTCCCAACTCCTTAGGAAGTTCACCGACAATCTGGTTCTTGTACAATTCTCTGCAATCCACATTCATCACACATTAACATCACAAAAAAACACTAACTTTGTACCAATAAAAGCATCCTTTTTAGACAACTAAAAAACAAGAACTACGTTGTGATAATCAAAGCAACCTTTACCAGAAAACACCAGCAAAAAAGTTAAAAAAGAGAGGATAACGTTAACATACAAGTACTTCAAGTGCTTGAGTTCTCCAAGCTCAGGGCCCAAACTTCCAGAAATGTTAGAATTGCCCAAATCTCTGCAATCAAAAATAAAAAAACACCCACAACCACAATCAAACTCAAAACCTCAACACAAACATCAAGAAACCGTCCAAAATTAAGGATTAGGAAGATTCTTACAGTCTAACAACATGGCTGTCTGAATCACAAGTAACGTGGAACCAAGTACAAGGATTGACCAGAGTAGGATCCCAGCTCTGCAAAACATTCTTGGGATCAGCAAGCCTGCTTCTCAGAGAGTGCAGAGCGTTTCCTGCAAAAAAAAATTCAAAATTAAAACCCCCAGCAACGTTGTAAAAAACAAACAAAAGCCCAGAAAGTGAATCTGCGCATCGCACCTTCGGGATTTGTCGAGAAGCAGGTGGAAACAAGCGAACAGAGAAGGAGAAGGGCAAGATGGGAATTGTGGGAAGCCATTGGAATCGCAGAGAGCAAATGTGAAAGCAGAGAAAAAGTGGAGAAATTTAAAGTGTGTGGAAATGGAAATGGAAATGGAGTTAGTGGGAAGGAGGGAGAGAAGAATAATGGTGCGTTGGTTGAGTCCAAGTCAACTTTTCAAGCACCAGCAAAAAAATAACGTACCATAAAAGCATAAACAGTGCTATTTATACTGTTTTCTCCGAACTGAAACTTGGGCCCACCTCTGTTTGATGACGACGGTCTGAACTGAATCGAATCCTACTAAATTAAAAAAATATATTGGACGTGGAATCGAATAATAGTGCAGTGCAATTAAAATTTCATTAGTTGCTTTCCATTTCATTTAAATTATATGATCGAACTAAATTGAACTAAATAAGTTGGGATGTTATGTTATTACAATGATGACTAGCAATTTGCTAACTAAATAGCTCTGAACATCTGTCGTTTTGCTCATGCACATAAAAATTGTGGTTTCAAATTCTTCAGTCTTGTTGGGGGTTGTCTTTATCTGTTGACCAATTATGGGACATGGTCAAACTTCACAATATTTTGATGATCAATTTTAGTGAATCTAATTTTTAATATGCATTAATGAAAAAATGAATTTGGTTGAGATATCATAAAAATTTAATAAGACGGTTAACAGTTGAGTCAAAGTTAATTAGCAAATTTGACCAAATTAATTAGTATTAGTTAAAAATATGCAGGTGGAAGTTGTGATTTATTTAATTGTAAAATCAGAATGCAAATTCTCTTTTTATTTACTTTTTCTTTCAAGAAAAAAAATCTTTTTATTCAACCCATAATTGCACTTTGGAATATGACGCGAGTTGTGGACTTTGTTCAAACTTCAAACGTTGAACAAGTCATTAAAAAGTTTTCTGCCGCCAGTTTTGAATTCATCTGGCTTGGTTTTCTTGCCCAAATTAAACGTTTTGTGAGTTTTAATATATTGGTAACAACCAAATCATAATTTATTGGTTGAATCAAATGCATCAAGAACAGTTGAAATTACACCTGTTTACTAGAGCTTATTTCTTGATGGTACTGAACTGAACTGAACTGAATTGAACTGAACTAAAGTAAAATTGATGTATTGAAAAATGGAATCAGCATGACTGAATTAACCTGAATTTCATCAAATTACATTTCACTGAACTGAACTGAACTGAACTGAACTGATCTGATCTACATATAAGCTCTGGCAAACAGGGCCAAAGACCTCACAGAATTTATTCTGAGACCATTCATTCCCATTCCAAACGCATGAGATTGATTGTTCATCTGGACTACATGAAGAAAATGCGTCTGTGAACATCTGGAGTATATGATAAAGAGTGACACAAGAATTATGTTTTGTATTCTATTTCATTTCAATTTAAATCAAATGAACTGAACTGAAAATAACACAGGTTAATCTGATAGGTCAAATTTCAACCTTAAATGAGGATAATTGCACAAATTTGACTGTGTTTCATCAGAATTTACAGCAGAAATCAAGACATTTATTTCCATTCATCTATCTGAATGTTTGAAACTGCAAAGTGCAAACGCAGAAACTAGCAATGCTCAAAACACAGAAATGCAACAGTATTAACATAAGAATAAAAGAATCTCCAGAAGCCACAAAGGATGCATCATCATTCATCTCTAAACCTCTCTTTTCCTTTCCTCTTCTTCAGCCTGAAGCCAAGCAGCCTATAAAACAGACCACATATCAGATCAGAACAGCACATAACATGGAGCAGAATCAGAAAACATATCGACGAAAAGCACGAAACATAGAATAAAACAGAATCAGAAAAACAAGAGAGATGAAAAAAAAAACAGAACTTGCCTTTTCCTTTTGAAGCCTAGAAAGATGAGGCTTCATGGAGTTTCCGAGGCTCATCCCTCCCCAAGCATCTTGGAGCTCTTTCTGCTTTGCATCACGTTGAGAAACCGAATGCACAGCCTTATCATCTTCAGATTGCTGAGCCGACGCCATCTTTTCCCTCTCGAGTCTAGACTTGTGTTTAACCTCACTGCCAAGGCATGAGCCTCCCCACACATCATGGAGCTCTTTCTGTCTTTTTGCTTGACGAGAAACCGAATGATTAGCATCTTGATCTTCCTCTGCTAATGGCTGAGCATGAGCATTAGCTGCAGCAGCCATCTTTTCCCTCTCAAGTCTGGACTTGTGCTTCACCAAGACCTGATCCAAGCTCCCTTCATTGCTGACTTCTAGTTTTTTCTTGGTTCCTCTGCTCACATTTTTGGCCTGGAACTCCATCTTTTCCCTCTCCAGCCTCGATACACGCTTCACTAAAACCTCATCCAGGCTTCCAAATCCTGCGATTCCATGGATATCGCCTTTCTGTGGCTTCAGACTGTTGCAGTGGCTTCCGAATGCTGTTGATTCATGAACTCTATCATATTTGTTACAGTCTGAACTTTCCAGGCCTGCAGTTCCATGCATTTCGTGCTTTTTCTGGCTCAGAATATCAGAACGAATACTCAGAGATGATGATTCTTGAACTCTACCATTGTAGGAACTGCATGCACTTTCAAATCCAGCAATTCCATGAATGTCACCGTTTTGTGGGTTCAGATTGTTGCAGTGACTCAGAAGTTCTGTTGATTCTTGCACTCGGTCGGTTTTGTTACATTCTGAGCTTTCCAGGCCTGCACTTCCATACATTTCGCGTTTTTGCTGGCTCAGAATATTAGAACGAATACTCAGAGATGATGATTCTTGAACTTCACCATTGTAGGAACTGTTTGCACTTTCAAATCCAGCAATACCATGAATGTCACCCTTTTGTGGGTTCAGATTGTTGCAGTGACTCAGAAGTTCTGTTGATTCTTGCACTCGATCGGTTTTGTTACAGTCTGAGCTTTCAAGGCCTGCAATTCCATACATATCACGCTTTCGCTGGCTCAGCACATTGCAACGAATCCTCAGAGATTCTTGTATTTCATCATTGTTGGAACAGTCAGAACCTTCAAATCCTGCAATCCCATGAATGTCACCCTTCTGTGGGTTCAGCATGTTGCATTGAGTTCCAAATGGTGATGATGCTTGCATTCTATCAGTGTCATCACAATCCATACTTCCAAACCCTGCAATTCCATGAATATCAGGCTTTTGCTGGTTCTGCATTTTGCAGTGGCTTCTCAATGGTGATGATTCCTGAACTCCATCACTTTCAAAGCCTGCAATACCGTGGATATCACCTTTTTGCTGATTCATCATATTCCAATGGCTTCCAAATGGCAATGATTCCTGCACTGTAACATTGCTGGGACAATCCAAACTTTGAAACCCTGTAATTCCATGAATATCTCCCTTTTGCTGATTCAACATATTGCAGTGGCTTCCAAATGGTAAAGAGTTTTGCTTTCTATCATTGTTGAGACCATCTAAACTTCCAAATCCTGCGATAGCATGAATATCACACTTTTGCTCCTTGCAGCAGTCCACCTTCTGGTTTAGGTTGATGTTTTCCTTCTCCAAAGAGGTATCAATATTTCTTCTCTTCTTTGCTTCCTGGACTTCCCTTTCAAGTCTAGACACATGTTTGACGAGAAACTTGTCCAAACTGGGTAATGGAGCAACATCATCAACATTGTGCACTTTCTTGTTATATGTCCTGGATGACTCATCATTCTTCCTAGCATTCTCAATCTCTTTTTCAAGCTTTGAAGAGTGCTTCACTAGCACATCACCAAGTCCTGGAACAGAAGGATTTGTCGTTGGAGTCTGATGTTTCGGAGGATAGCCTCTGGCTTCACTGTTTCTAGCATTTTTGGCATCAAGCACCTCCCTTTCAAGTCTCGAAAGTTTCTTCACCAGAAACTTGTCTAGGCTGGGAAGTTCTGAACAAGGATTCCTGCTTGATCCTCCTCCAAAAGTTGACATTCTGCGAGGAGCTGGAATACGTGACCCTAAATCATGCTTCTTGACACCTTCTCTAGCTAGAGCAGCACTCAGTCCGCAAGTTGCAACTATAGTGGCCAGAGAAGCAAGCTCATCTTCTTGCAAACCTTTAAGCCTTCCCAGCATAATCTCTTCAAGATCAGCCATGTTGAATCTTTCAGACACCCCTTCACATTCCGAGCCAGTATCTGAGCCGCATTCAGATGATATCCCTGAAGCATCCTCTGCAATTTCATCTGAATCGGGATTCTGACTGATTCTGCGAAGCAGTTCCTTAAACTCCTCTTTCTTTATAGAGGAACAACTTGCAAGCTTAGTGAGTGCATTTTTCACTGCATATGCCACTTGTTTGTCCACCTCAAAAGCAGTTTCAAAAGATGCTGAAACAGCATGGGAGGCAGCTGATGATTCGATCTTACAAGACCTTTTAGGGACACTTGGCATGTCATACATGGTCACTCCAATGGCAGTTGCAGCCTCAAAAGCTTCAGTTGCAACTTTTTCTGCTTCAACCAACCGAGCTTCTGCATCCTTGCAATCTATACTGCAGTTTCACATAGCAAAGAACAAAAAAATTGTTAGATGACTAAAACAAATCACACACACATGCTACATGCTCAAGATTTTCTCTACCAGGTACATAAACAAAATGCTTACCAGGCTGCTTTAAGTATCCTACACCAAGATGCCTCGACCATTGCAGCCTTTCGGGCTTCCATTGCTTTAGTAGCAGCCTCTTTAACGGCAATCTTCTCTCTCAGAACTCTAGAATAATGAGGATTTGAATCACCCAAAGTCTCATCAAGGGTTGAATTCATCCCATCTACTTCCTGTGAGAAATATTATGGAGTCAACAACTATGGATAACAGCAAAGCAGAAAAAAATGGTTCATCAGGCAAAATAGTGTACCTGTAACAATTGTATTTTCCTTTGCAAGTAAGAATCCCCCTTTTTACGAGGGAACCAGTTCAAAGGTGATGTCTTTCTGTGAGAAGGTTTTCTTATCTGGGATGTACATTTGCTAAAAGCATTCCAACTTGACTGTACACCAGACTCTTTGCTTCCTTTGTTCTGCCATACAAAAGTAAATCACAATGAAAAGCATTCCAACAAGAACAAACTCACACACACACACAAAATTTCTTCTGATAAAATTCCTATGATTTCGCTATCCTAATTTCACAAAGTAGGCAACTTCATAGATCAACACAAGAAACATGAGAGAAATGGAAATTTTGCGCATATAGTCGACACAATTCAAACAACACATGTTACTAGATTCAATTATCACTATCAAAACATATTTCTTCAGAACTGTAAAGTACCACAGTATAAGTTGCCTAATGCCTAACATCTAAAAAGGCTGATCCCAACACATAAATGCAGAATCCACTCCATGTTTTGAAATCTAAGGAACTTGAAAACTCAATCTAAATGGAAAAAAAATCCTTGAAAACTCAATTGATATAAACCCTAAGTCTCACATTCCCAATTGTGCAAGAATGCTTGAAATCCTAACTATGATTGACAAGAACAAAATCCTCGAAAACTCAAATCCAAATTCCAAATCCTGTCAAACAAAAACCCTAATTCTCCCGTTCCTAATTATTCAACCGAAGGCAAGAAACAAGAACGCAAGAAATGAAAAAGATTGTACCTTTCCGATTTTAGAAGCAGCCGTTGCAGAACCAGGTGAACGGCAACTGCTCCCGCTGCTTCCACGCGAAGGAGAAATCTCGCGGGTTTCCTTCTCTATACAGCCCATGTCAACGCATCCAAGATCCATTGGGACGATTGATTGAGCAGTTAACAAATCAAAGCCCGGCTTTATTACTTCTTGATTGTCGAGAAAAGGATCGGTATAAAGAATTCTTGATGTATGGAGAATGGGTTTTGGAGAATATAAAGCGATGGGTTCTTGATTTTGTTTATGAGGGCCTGAAATGAGTGGGATTGGCTTTGTCGCTTTGGTGCGTGACGTGAGAGAGAGAGGGTTTCTTTTGAAAACTATCCGTTACAGCGGATTCTTTCGTCTCCAACGGTCCTTTTAAAGAAACTGTTTATTGCCATCGGTGTGGGTTATTTATTCGAATTGATGCTCTTTTTCTTTTCTTTTTTTGAAAAATATTCGAATTGATGCTCTAAAAATATACAAAGGGCCAATTATAACATGGTCCTCGAGTGTGTGAGTAAGGATTTTGAAGATTAAATGGGATTAAAATGTAATTGTGCAAATTTGGAAGGCATAACTTTAGAATTTATAGATCTGAAAGAGTATAACATTTCTATTGAGAAAGTATTACATTGTGATATGACTGTCAAAATGCAAAATGTAGTTCTACAACATGTAGTTCTACTTCTACCTCCATTATACATGAATGTATAATAAAAGGTAGCACAATTTTAGAAAGGCTGCTGTTAATGCCAGAGCAAATATTAGCTTCCAGAGCTGATTTTAATTTTCATGCCAAATTTACCCCTACTTCATCTTCCGTCTGCCGTCTCCTTCTTTTCATCTGTTGATTCTGCACGAACGGCTCGTTCACATAGTGCTCAAAAAATGGCGAAAATCATCCTAACACAGAGCTCATATATAATATAATCCTAACACACACAGCCAACATCATCACTCACGCAAGGTTTGGAAACAATAATCTGTATCAACTATCAAAACAACAGCAGGCCTGAGTAGTAAAAGAGCAGCGAAAAAGAGCCTCATTGGACAAATTCTACTATCCGGATTGGTATTTTGAGAAAGCAAGCTCGGCCCACAATTCTGCTATAACCTAAACTTAGTTGTAGCAGAGAGATCCACATACATAATCCATATGAACAGGTCTCGAATGCCATAAGCCTTTTTCCAACACCATTGATTCATTGTCGGTTAACACCCTAACTACAAAAATCCAAGGCGGCTCTCCAATATCCCTTCTTTACACGGTTTCAACGGTTTCAGTGCAAATCGATCTGAATCAGGGCTGGAAAACATCGAGAAAATCCCCGACACCAAGTTTATTACAGGAATCCGAGAGAGATGAGGTGGCGTCGTGGCGGGATGGGCTACGTCGCTTCCGAGCAGGCGGTGGGGGTTCTGGAATTGCATTGTTTGAGTAGTGTAGATTATTATGAACCCTCTTGGAGAATTTCATCATCTACACGATCATTGTTCATCACATGATTTCCACTTTTTTACACCGACTTCGATGGCAAGGAAGTGTTTTTCCTAGGCACAGGAACTGGACCATTCAAAGTACCAGTAACATTACTATTTTTCCTTGCTACGGGAGAAACATTATTCAAAGTTACAGAAACATTACCATTCAGAGTCTTTTCCGGTGACTTGGAAGCCGAGACAACGCTTTTCCTGAGCAAGGGAACCGCAACATTCAGTTCTGCTTCAGATGAGCCTTCAGGAGCTGGTCTAGGGTGGGGAGTGGTGAGTTGTGACTGATTTCGGCGCTAGCAGCGAGCTGGTTGAGTCAAGCGGAACGATTTGAATGGTGGCGGCGAAACCGGGAGTGGATCGTGGAGCTTTAGTTTAGGGAAGCAGGCGGCGGCGGGGCGCGGTTTCGGTGCTGAATTATATCGAGGGGAGGCTGGGGAGCAGGTGGCGGCAAAGGTGAGCGCGGTGGCCAAAATCTAGGCTGGAAGATGAAGTAAGGGTAATTTGGGAATGAATATTAAAATATGCTCCGGAAGCTAATATTTGCTTTGGCATTAACAACAGCCTTTTAGAAATTACACTAAAGAAATCCAATTATATACACATTTGATTCCATTTGCACACTAATGTACAATAAAATTTGCCGCAATCCTAATTCACTCGATTATTAACCATATAGCTCTAAGTTAGTGGTTGGACTAGGCCCTATTAGAGCACTCCACTAGGCCCTATTAGAGCACTCCCAACATGGACTTTTCAATTTGCATTTACTCACTTTTGCTCAACTTTTCCTGATTTAACTTATCAATTTGAGTGCTCACTTTTGCTTATATTTTCACATTCATGTTTGATCTTCTCATTTTTCTAAGAGATCACTTACATATTAAACATGATTATTTAGTATTTTCATTCGAGATATATAAGAACGCAAACTAATTTCAACCAATTAAGCCTAAAGTATATCACAAAGTTAACCATGGATCTACATTACTAAGAACAAACATACAATAGCTTAGAACCTAGAGTAACATATAGAATGAAATGATCACAGACAAATTAAATCTCAATAAAGTTCTCATAAGTTCGTGCAGCTGAGATACTATGACTCATCATACTTCAACATTAAGAAGATTTCGTCTAAAAACTAAGAATTTTTTGTGCAAAAAGACCAGCCCAGCCCACGATGTTATAGTTTTAGTCCCACGTCGGAATTTCTTTGCAGGGCAGGAAAGACTGATGGGTATAAAAGCACAGCCTAAGCTTGTTGGAAGCTCATACCTTTCTCGGCCTTTTGGCTAAGATCAAGTGTAGTATCTGTTCTCTTATCAGTTTAATATCTGATATGTGGCCCATTGGGTCACACGATATTAACTCTATTTTTTAAGGGGGAAGGCCCATCTGGGTAGCTTGCTACTCGGGCCTTCACGCGTCGCCCATGCGTTGCACTATTGCACGGGCCTGGCGCACCCCTCCAAATCTCCCGTTCAAATTTTCAATGCAAGTTTACCAATAGCCATGGTAAATTTATATTTCTACTGTCTCGTGTAAATTTGTTTATAGTTTCTGGTATAAACATGATAATTTCGGCTTTCTTTTTGTAAAATTTGAAACAATTTTATATGCTGGTAAAAAACACCATAAAATAAAATATTATATTGAAATAACACTTGATAAAAATTATTCTTATAATGTTAGGTTAGAATATTCCAACATAAAATTATAAAAAACTCGCTATTTGAATGCAACATATACTCCCACTCAATTCTTTGATACTTCCGTGAAAGAGTATAATTAGAATATCACTTAGGCCCTGTTTGCTAGAGCTTATTTCTTGTTGTACTGAACTGAAGTGAAATCAATGTGTTGAAAAATGGAATCAACATGACTGAATTAACCTTAATTTCATCAAATTACATTTTCACTAAACTGAACTGATTTGAACTGAATTGAACTGAGATGAACTGATCTACATATAATCTTTGGCAAACATGGCCTTATTGTTATAGTTGTATGGTTGTTTGTAAGAATCTATTAAGATATATTTGTATTTTTGTAGTTGTTTTTGTTAAAAGAGGAAATAATGAAAGGAAAAAAGTTTTGGTTGGGATGGATGCAGTAGTTCATAATGTTTATTTTCTCTCTTCTATCTTTGTTGAATTCATAATTCATATAACTCAAAAGTGCTACTAAGAGCATATCTAATGCAATGCTCAATTTAAAAGATTTATATGACACATCATCATAATAGACTCCCAACTCAAAATATCACTTCCAATGCAAGGGTCAATTGTAGTCTTAAATCCTACGTGGTTTACTAATTAATTGACACCTTCAATTAGACCCTCTCAAAATTGAGGCTCAGAGCATCTCCAATGCTACCTTCACTTTCAAAAATATCAATTGACATGTAGGATTGAGAGTGGGAAATTGCAAAAATCATCTCAAACCCAACATCAATGTAGGGATCAATCATATGTGTCATATGATGTGGATTGAAGGTGTCAATTACACCCTCTATATATTGATGTTCACTGTGAAGCCTTCAATTTGACAACGTAACAAATATAGAGTTTTAATTATTACATCCTTCCATTTTTAAATTTGAAACATAAATGTAATATTTAATTTAATGATATTTTGTGACAGTTTGATGCTTGCATTGGAGAACCAAACTTCAAAATGAAACCATTCAATCCCCATTCAATCCTACATCATATTGGCACACAATAAAATTTAAACATTTGACACCTATTTTTATTCTTGACCTTCTCACCATTGGAGATGCTCTCATATTGATGCTTTCAATATGACATTTACCATGTATATAACATTTAATGCATTAATTTCAATTCATTAAGTAATATTTTAATAATTATAATATTGACAAGTTACAATGAAAGTTGATTTTTGATTTGTGCATTGGAGAACAAAATTTCCTCTTTATAGTCTCATTGGCCATGTCATAGAGAAGTCAAATAATAATTCACCAAGTGACTCCTATAAATATGGGTGAGGCTCTTTGTATTGGAGATGCTCTAATGCACAGAGCCTCACCCATATTTATAGGAGCCATTTATTAAAATTTTATTGGGCTTTTTTCTATGACATGGATAATGAGACATTGAAAAAGAGATTTTGTTCTCCAATGCTAGTATCAAGAATCAACCTTCATCATGGCATATTTGAATAAAAAGATATGTTATTAATGCATTAAATGATTTATTTATGGAAATTGACATATTGAAAGCCTCAATATGAGAGCATTTCCAATGCTACATTCACTTTCAAAAATATCAATTGACATGTAGGATTGAGAGTGGGAAATTGCAAAAATCATCTCCAACTCAGGCATCAATGTAGGGGTCAATCATAGGTGGTATATGATGTGGATTGAAGGTGTCAATTACACCCTCTATATATTGATGCTCACTTTGAAGCCTTCAATTTAACAACTTAACAAATATAGAGTTTTAATCATTACATCCTTCCATTTTTAGATTTGAAACATAAATGCAATATTTAATTTAATGATATTTTGTGACAATTTGATAGTTGCATTGGAGAACCAAACTTCAAAATGAAAACCTTCAATCCTACATCATATTGACACCCAATAAAATTTAAATATTTGGCACCTATTTTTACTCTTTACTCTCTCACCATTGGAGATGCTCTGAGCCTCTATTTTGAGAGGGTCTAAGAGCAAGTCCAACAGCTTCCCCAAGTTGTGGGATTTCAATAAATTTAGGGAATATGAGCCATTTTTCAGCTCCAACAGATTCCCTATCCCATTCCCCAACTTGGGGATTTTGAAGAAATCTACATGTTGCTTCCCCAAATCTGTAGAGAGAGAAAAAAAACTTGGGGAAGCAAAATTTAATGCTTAGTGCATTAATGTTGATCCTTTACCTCTCTTTAATAGTTTTATAATTCAAATACATATATTTCAAATGTGATTATCTTTAATTGTATATAATAAAGAATTATAAGAAATATATATTATTAAATTTCATATTTTGACGAACAAAACAAGATCATACATGACTATGTTCACATGTTTATAAAAATTTAAAATTGTCATGTGAGATCTTGTTATGTTCGTTTTAATGCATATTTTAATAATATATATTTTTCACATTTTTTTATCATTCGTAATTTAAAAAATTAAAAAACCAAAATATACTTGAATGGTGAAAAACAATAATAAAGAGATAAAATACTGAAATTTAATGTACATGCCTTAAATTCTAATCCCCACACTAGAGAAGCTGTTGAAGTTGAAGCAAAAAAAGATAGGGAATATGGTGATGTAGTACTATATCTTGGAGAATCTTGTAGGGAAGCTGTTGGACTTGCTCTAATTGAGGGTATCAATAATTAATGCTGACACATAGAATTAAAGGTCTCTAAAAAAGGTGGCATTGGAGTTGTTTTTTGAGTTGAGGGTCTCTATAATGACGTGGCTAATGAAATTTTTCTATTTGATACTTGCATTGGAGATGCTCTAATAATACTTATGACCGGTGATATATTTAGCAAGTTTGCAACGACTATCAAATTTCCAATTTCGTAGGCAACACAAATGGCAGGCATCCATTTTGTTGCCATTGTTCATGGTTCATTAGTTTCACTTTCACTTTTGCCTTTTCCTTTAAAAACGTGGTTACAAGAAAATAATACCCTTATCGGATACAACATCCTTTCATTCGAATTTATTCCGAAGCACTTAACATAACAGCCGCGTAATTAAATTTATTCTCCACTTTTGCACTCTACATATACATATACCAAACTTGAAGCTATATATTCTTTTCACTCAAGTTGAGTTCAGCAAGAATGGTCATGGCAAGGTTTGGGATCATGAAGATGTCAAACACAATTCGGTTAAGGTGATCTTTAAATGATCAAGCCACATTCATTATTTTTCATTTTATGCACACAATGTTTCAAGACTTATAATGTAGAATTAGTATTATAAACTATTGGTTTTGATTTATTTCTTCATGTCGTAGATGCATTGGAACGAGCTTAGGCAATTGCAAGAAGTTGCATGAGAATGCAAAAATGTGCAGAATTGAAAATATCGATAATTATACCAATGAGTTGAAAGAAGGAGAAGATGACCACGATCAGAAGCAGTATTCTTCTTGGTGGATACCTCATGATCGCACTGGAATTTACTATCCGCAGGGACAAGAAAGAGTTATGAATGATATTCCTGATGGTGCCGCCTCATTAAAAGGATTGACCGTTTGGTTTAGAAGTGAAGAAGTCGATAGTAAAATAGAATAAATAGTAGGGAAAAAATCCCCTCTTCATTCGTCACTCCCTTTCGAAATCTACTAAATGGAGGTAAATATTCATCACACTTAGTTGGAGTAATTAGTAATGTAAAATAAAATTTTACCTCTATTAGCCATGGAAAGAGAAGATTCGAGAGCGTTGAATTATTGTTGTCACTCTATATATAATTATTAAATATATAACATATATTTAATAACAGCTCACACTATTCTATTTTTGAAAATAACAGCTCATACTATAAATTTAGCAAACAACACACCTGATAATTCCAAAACTTTCCAGATGAAATAAATTAGTATTCTAATGGGTTATCTAAATTTAGCAAACAATAGAAGTTATAGAACTTACCAAACGCGGTCTTAAATCTTCATCCACCCTAGTAGCAATTCACCTAATTACCTCCGTCGTCCCCAAAATTGGCAACTGAGCTGCTTTCCGTCCCCATCGTTTTACAATAGATTCCGAGTTACAGATTTTTCCCGCTAAAATTTCCCGATATTATCGGTTAATCACAATGAATTCTGATAATTAGGGATTTTTTAAAATCCGTATATTTCGGGGATTCGAAGGTTTGCAGCTAGGGTTCTTGCATGACGACCGCGTCGGAACTGTTTCACACTCGGAGGTCACGTTCTGGTCGGAACAGCCACCTCGAGCTTGCCGGGATCGGAGGAGAAGAACAACCACCGCCGTCACTGCACTCCTCTCATTCTAATCGGCGCCACCACCACCACTACCACCACCGGCGGTCTAATCACCACCACAATCACCTCTCAGCTCCGACAACTTCCGCCGCGGCCGCGGCCGCGCGCCGTGATCCTAACCGGATTCAGTACGACTCCTACGATCCTTTTAATCCTGGCCGCGCTTTTCACTTCTCTGGACCTCTTGGACCTCTTCGCCGCACTATCCCTGTATGAACTTATCTAATTATTCTGAAATTTTCATTCGTTTTACTGTGTTGATCTATTCGATTGTCCATGAAATTCAGAAATGTCTATAGAGTTGCCATTTTGGTGCAAATATATTACACACATTTAAGACTAACTCATTTAGTCAAGTGTTGAGCTTCAAAAGAGTTTAGTTTAGTTCAATAATGTTCAAAAGCACAGAGCCTAAGTATAATCCATATGAAATTTCTCGACTGAACGTAATATATGAGCACTTGACTGTCGTTGTACTAGTATGTAAATGCATAATATCTGAGTGCTTTGATTGTCGTGGTACACAAATACATAAATGAGTAGTATGTGAGAGCTTGATTGTTTTTGTACTAGCATGTAAATAGACAGCAAATTCAGCAGAATTTAGTACCAGGATCACAAATAGAAATTTAGTGCAGATTGAGATGCATATGTTTGCGAACTGATAGGATCATCTTTCTTTTGATACTTCTAGGACCGTGATCCTGTTTTCCCCGAGCAAGATGGCATTACTTCTGCTTCTGAGGATGCTAGCAGTCGTCAAAATGGAAGAACCCTAGGGGATAGGCTGAGGTCATTTGGTGGAGAAAGGCTTCCGGGGACTGTGCTGCTTGCCAGGGAAAGACTTCTTCAGAGGCTGAGAGGCGTCTCACTTTCCTCCAACAGGTGAGCAGTTTCTTCCGGGAATGAAATAATTAGAAACTGGTTATTTCCTTTTTGTTTATGGAGACTGGAGAGTTGAACTTGAACTTAAAACTGCAATGTCTTTTTAGAATGATAACATTGTTAAGAAATGTATATATTAATGGCCTAGGGTTTTGGTTGTCTTCTGAATTACCCAAAGACGATATTGAGATGAAGTACAATAAAGAGGATTTATGATAGTTACCATGTTTGTGATTCTCTTGGGATACATACAATGTATAGAGTACTCATTTTTGGCTTGTTGCTTTACTAGAGTATTGAATGTTGCTTTGAGAATATTTAACAATTAACAATAAAGGCTTAAGATTCCAAAGATCCTCATTGAAGATATCCACTGAAGTTCCAAACCGTTTTCCTATTCTAAAAAATTTCACATATTTTTCATTGGTTATTGGCTTGTATATGTTATTTGAACTTAGATTTGTTATTTGATCATGCTAGACCTAATCATTAATTTATGAATCTAAGATATTGTTGTGCTATCATTAGACCTTTGCTTATATTGGCATTTTGTAGGCTAAGGAACCGTGCCTCATCAAGCATTCATCACAATAACGTGACAGCTGAAGATGAATCTAGGCTTGCTAATGGCGTAGACTGGGAGAATTATGACTTCTCACCGGAATGGCTTATGTCGGCAATCCCTTCTAATAAACCCAGAAGGGCTGCTGGACTCACACAGAAGTCCCGAGACAGTTTGCCAGTCGAGATATTCAGCAAGCAGAAAAAGAGCGGTGAGGAAGAGGCAGGCTCAAAAGGGCTCGAAGATTGCAGCATCTGTCTGGAGAGCTATGACGAAGGAGATAAACTGACATACTTGACTTGCGGGCATAGGTTTCACTGCACTTGCTTGGATCCATGGCTTCAGATATGTGGAGACTGCCCCTATTGTCGTAAGTCAATCCTGCCAAATACTTGTAGATAAGAGGCTAGCTAATTCGAGTGTGACTTTATGAGGTTTGACTGGATTAAACGAGGCTCGCTGCCTTGTTTTTGAAGTGATAGCTGTGGAGATTTGTTTATTTGTTCTAACTTACATTTGGGGTATGTATTTGGGATATATGATCATGTACTCTTAACTCTTAAGGATTATACTCTATATTAGTATATATGTATGGCGGTTTTACCTATTCAAATTTCTTGATGATGCATGTATGGTGGTGTTATTTAATTTAATTTACTAGTTTGTGAGATTCGGGTAAGTACGGTGATCGTACAACACATCATTTTGACTTGTGATAGGGATTTTAAGGTTATTGTAATGAATGTGATGATCATCCTAGGCGTGGCTATGAAGCTACCGAGGATGAAGATTAGTATAAACAGACGACCTGCGGAAGTCAAAACATGATCCGATATTTCATTAATGAATGAATATGGCAGCTGCCCAGTTGCGAATGTGTCCGTGATGATCAGTTGATTCCTTCCGCAGGTGACTTGTGAGTTGAAATGTTTGTTTCTATCCGTTCATCTAGTTGCACTAAACTAGACATGAGTATATCGCTGGATTGTGATTATTTTTAGTGGTGTGAAGTTAACTAGATTTTGGAGGTGTTTTCATTGACGAGGTAATATCAAAATCAACCAATTTCTTTTATCACATGTTTCTTTTCTTTCTAAACAAACATTAAATTAACTCGACATTACTTTTTTGTGCGTGATTTTTTTAAATACATTTACTATATTCATATCACGACTATGGTGAACGGAGGAAATAAAATCTTAACGACCAGTAGAGAATTCAAGTCCAGTATCTTTTGACAAGAAAAACGATGGTGTGATAGCCCACGTATGTTCTAGCTAACCGAGTTAGGGCAGTTGGTTACAATAAATCAACATTATTAAATCAATTAAATTTAGTGTTTCACACTCTATGAAATTGTTATATGCTTATGAGCCAACACTCTATCGGCAATCATGAGATTTTCGACAATAAAACATCTTAAAATAGAAATCTATGAATGCAAAACCCCCGAATTCTCCCCTCATAGAGAGAGAGATACAAACAAATCTAGCGGTCTATAATACAACACGGTTTCAACTTTCATGAACGCTAAAAAGATGATTATACATCATGCATGAATCAAACGGGAGACCCGAGTTGTCCGAACGCTTTTAGTTGACGTAGAAACAAGTGGTTTTACGAGGCTGGGAATGAGCCAAATGCCGTTTGTTATAGCCTTAAACCGCATACTAGTCTTACTTTAAAAAACTAAACCGGCGGTTAGTTAGGGAACCAGACCGGTGCTGAAAGAGAGAGTAGGCGGTTTGGTGGTCTTACAAGTGTGTGAGTGTATATTCCGTGGGCGGTTTGATCATGAGCGGCTCGTGAGTATTATATGCATTGCATGGTAGATGGAGTTGTAGATACTATCTTCTGCAATTGTTGACTCCCAATTTTAGGAGTGTTGACCAACATTTTATCTTTTTTATTTTATCACACCAACATTTTATCAAATTAGTCTGCGTGAGACTCATGCCCGTTTCCTACCTACGCCTACATTTAGACCTACATTTAAAATCACACTACTTATATAAAAATGTCTGATGTGAAACCAGTTTTAATTGAAACTAAAAATATATAGAGTAATTTTCCTGTGAGACAGCCTCATCCATGAGATAAGACCAAATAAGGAAAATTTCATTGCTACCACCTCATTATAACTCACTACCACCTCATCAAATCTCGACGCCACCTCATCAAATTTCGGTATCAGTTCATCAAACATGTCACCTCATCTAAACATTTATGTCAATTCATCAAACCTCAGCAAAAAAAGTGTTTACTTGGTCCTGCCTCTTGAGTGAGGCTGCCTCACCCAATAATTTGTCAAATATATATTGATCTTGTCATTTTTAAATTCGATATTTTATTATGATTGATTTTCTCACTTTCATGTTTGATTTTCTCATTTTTAACCCCAGGGGCGGACCTAGGCCACCCCAAAAAAATTAAAATTGCATATTATGCCCTTATAATATTTTATGAATATTAAAATTTAGTATTATATTTTTAGTTATATTATGTTATGGCCTCTCAACCTTAATTTCTGGTTCCGCCCCTGTTTAACACTGATCTTTTACCTATTAAATATGGTCATTCAGTGATACCAATTGAGATTGAGAATTTGTCAAATCTTACGCACTCTTTATCAAATTTATTTAAATTTAACCTTAAAATTAATTTGATAAATAAGTTTGGAGTACATGACCTTTTTAAATTTGTAATATTTTATATTACATATATGTAATTATATATATTTAAAATATCAACTTGGTTACCTTATGTTCATGCAAAATTAAGTATATTAATGACTAAAAGAAATGGATTTTCCTTTGTGTATATTATTTAGATAATTTTTCAAATTCAAGCTAAATCGACTTTACAAATTTTAACAATATTTTGCGTTTAGATCCATCAAAATGATTATAAAATTCGACTTAAACTACTCATCAAAACCTTATCACAAATTTTTAATATCGAAGATGTATTAAGATAGTCACTATTACAAAACAACTGACTGTAAACATGAACGAACTTAGACAAGTATGGAAATAGTTTGTGCAATTATCAAAATTTGACAATTTTAAGTTCCATTACAATGAAATTAAAAAACATGTGGATTGTATCGATTTCATCCCACATTCCCACATATTTCATCTTAATTTCAAAAAAAAAATCATCTTAATTTCGTCACTTCACGTTTACTTCTTTCAAAATTATGTTTTCGAAAGCTAACATTTCCATTAGTTTGAAAAAATCAGGCCAAAGTACCCTGCATTTCGATTACCTTTATTCGTCTAGAGCATTAATTAGGAAAATTCAAGTTTTGCACGATTGAAAATTAATACATAATCTCAAATACAAGTCATTTCCATGCCACTTGAGCACTAAATAAAACTCGTTGGACGGACCTAATCTACCGACCCACCCTATAAACACAGGTTGCACCGAATTCCAATCTAGTTACCGACTTACACGTCATCCTGAAGTGTACAAGGATTTAAAAAAAGTCAACCCCTACGAATTCCCGTTTTCTGTTTCCCGTTCCTGATTCGCTCAGCAAATAGTCAACCCCACCCCCAATAACGGCAACGGAAGCAAGAAAGTCAACGTTGGTGATGAGTTTGCCTGGCGCGAAGGTTACAGATACCTAACCTAAATAAACCAAAATAAATAGGATTACTTACTTGCACTACACCACTCCATAAATCGCATTCAGTTCGAGTCTACTCACACACCATTTACGTTGTTTCCATTGTCGAAAAAACTAAATTGAAATTAATTGTTTACCTCTACGAACTAAACCGTGCCTAGTTCAAAATCACAAGTCATCGAAAATATTTCCTCATTTTACTTGGTGTGATCCATAAATTTCCGCAATTTCCTCATATACTAAATCGGATTAGACCGGAAGGTAAAGATCGGAACCTAAATTCAAAGCTCATTATTTGGTTGTTATAGTACATTTTGGACTTGCAAAATTAAAATAGACCTACTGTTAAGACGGAATCCCACGTAGCAAACATACAGTCTACATATTCAGTACATATGTGATATGTTTGGTAGGTTACTTTTCATAGAACCAATTGGTTTTATTGGAATCTCATTAGGCTTGTGTATTGTACATGTTTGGGCCTATGAGCCCGTGTTTATATTTACACCTACTAGATTATTTCCGACAGACCCATAGTTTGGTTGTCCCGTTCGGATTTCTAATACCTACATATAAATACCTTATAATTTTGGTATGCTATCAAAACAAATTAGTTATACCAAAACACCATATAACCATACGTACCAAGGGGTGGGATTGCTTTTGTTAGGCATCCCGTCCTAAATTTTGGGGCAAAAAGACAGGTCTCCATTGATCTAATTGAATAATCATGTTTAATATGTAAAAGATCAAACATGAAAGTATCAGCAATAATATACTGAATGATCACATTTAATATGTAAAATTAATAAGATTAACATTTATTCCCAATATCAATTGAGATCGGTCTCAAATGAAACATTATCAAAATTTTATGGCAAATATAGTAGTAGAACTACATTGCATCCCTAAAATTTAAGATTACACCTATACTAAACTTTTTTTAAAAATAACATATTCAACCATATCTTACCTTAAGACACAAATTATGCTAAAAAAAAAAAACATATTCTGCTACATATGATATCACAACGTTTGTTCTATGACACAAATTCATTGTCAACACAAATCAAAGTTTTCTTTCTTCCCATCGCAACATAAATTTATCATAATTGGGAAGAGAACGATAATTGCGCGCACCATCCTCATTCCTCACCACGTTACACTGTTACAGATGTTAAAAAAAGGGGACACGTGTCGGTGGACAACAGTACAGCCAATAAATAAACGGCACATACGTGTAAATTGGAAGGAAAAGGTTGAATTGACTTGAGTGGGTTGGACACCAAAGTCTAAAATAATTTCATACGTGGAAGTGTACATTAAAACATTTGCATTTGCTTTATTATTATTTTTTACATTTTGTGTACATTTCAACGTGCCTTTTTCTACCTAATTCGATGACACAATACTAACCCCGGTCTCCGTATTTTTAATTAGTTGATCATCACTAAGTTACTAACTAATGGGATAAAGCAACACTATGTATCTTAACCTTTAGCTTTTTTTTAACTTTTAACTTATATATGTTTATGTAATTATTCGGTAACTACTTTTTGTTAAAGTCACTAGAAACTAGTAAAACTTACTCTGACTTGGTTTTATTTGAAATGATCAACACATAATTTCTTTTACAATAATCACACATCAAATTACATTATAAAAATATTAAATTACTGTCATTATCATTACTTATTAAATAACGAACAATAGATATAATCGATAAGTATACGAATCCCTCCGTCCCATATTTATGTGTCCAATTGCTTTTGACACAATTTTTAAGAAAGCTGATTTGACACTGATGTGAGAGAAGGTTGATAGTTTATATTACAATTTTTTGCCAAAAAGGGAAATAGGTAAATCTCTTTAGGACGGACCAAAAGGAAAATTGGGTACATTTCTTCGGGACTGACGAACTTAAAGAATTCGACTCAAGTATGTACTCTCTTTCCGACATTTCAAGATTATGAAGATTGAATGTTACGTATGAAACTTGAATGTTCCTAATTGTTGAAATTTTGTACTAACATTATTACAAGTACCAAAATTTGGAGTGAAATGTCTACTTGAGTTATTATTTTATAAAATATTTCATTGAGTATATATAATAGCACAATTTGTTCAAATTTGAAAGTTTGTCAAAGTCACTAAAAATAGTAGCTAAAACAACACCATAAATTGCTTAAGAAAAAAAAATCAAATTCCTGATTACCAAAATCAAAACCGGGACCCTAAAAATAGTTTTTCGCCAAATGTCTTTCTTTCACATCAAGCAAAGTTCCAGAAGAGATTTGTGGAAATACAATCTTCCCTATAAATCAGGGCAACGTACGTTGCTTTTTGAATATGCCACCCACACAAAAAATACACAACATAAAGAAATTCAAAACCTCGCATTAACAAACCAGGAAAGAAAGCCGCAAAAAGGCGAAGGAAACCGCGTTCTTGATAACTATTAACTATATCCTCCAACAACCACAACGAGGTAGAAGAATACTTCCTCGGCCGTGGATTTTACTCTCTTTGTTGTCTTTCCCAAACGCGTTTTGATTTTGTACTTAAAGTCCTTGATTTTTCCGAAGCTCAATTCTCAGCTTCATTTTCACACATAATTGGATTGCCCCACCACAGGAATTCGATTCATACTGCTGTTTTGTGATAAAAGATTCCATTTTTAGAGGTTTATATACTGCTCAGAAATCCTCGATCTTCCGGAAATTTAGTTTGAGTGTGAGTCATTCGATTCATTCGGCTGTTTTGTGAAGAGGGTTGTGAAAAAGATTCGATTTTGCTAGGAATTTTACATTAAAGGAAGGATGTTGCGATCTTGCTGCCGGCCATTGGAGAGGTGTATAGGGTGGAGAAGCGGCGGCGATGGGCTGATGTGGCACATGGACTTGAAGCCTCACGCTTCCGGCGACTTCTCCATCGCCGTTGTGCAGGCTAATTCTAGCTTAGAAGACCAGACTCAAGTTTACACATCACCCTCCGCCACCTACGTCGGCGTTTACGACGGCCACGGCGGCCCGGAAGCCTCCCGTTTCGTTAATCACCACCTCTTCCCTTATTTACACAGTAAGTAGCCTTTGGACAAAATCATTTCCTTTACTATTTGTATGTTTTATGTTTTTTGCCTTAGTGTGTGTCTGTGTGTAAATTGTGTGCTCAAGGTTGATTTGTTTGGATTGTAGAATTCGCAAGTGAGCAAGGGGGATTGTCATCGGAGGTTTTTAAGAGGGCATTTAGTGCTACAGAGCAGGATTTTACTCAGTTAGCTCGGAGAACCTTAGGAAGCAAACCTCAGATTGCTTCAGTAGGATCTTGCTGTCTTGTTGGAGCTATTTCTGATGATAAGCTTTACATAGCTAATTTAGGGGATTCTAGGGCTGTTCTCGGACGCAGAGGTTTCGAGGGCGATCCTTGTCCTGTTGTGGCTGAGAGGTTGACTACAGATCACAATGTTTCTAGTGAGAAAGTTAGGAGGGAGGTTGAAGCATTCCATCCTGATGATTCCGCTGTTGTGGTTTTTGCTCGCGGAGTTTGGAGGATAAAGGGCATTATTCAGGTAATTTGGAGTCCCTTGCTACTGCAAATTGCTGTTCTTTTTGTGTTCTTGATCAAAGGTTTTAGGATATAGTTTTTGATGTTTGACAAGATTTTGTTGAGATCCTTTATCGATCTTCAAGTAAGTATATAGCTACAATTTCTTGTTTATGATGGAACAGGTGTATATCTTTGCCTGTTGTCTAGTGTATTCTGTTTAGTTGAAAGCCTTAGGCAGCCTGTCCAGGTCTATTTGAAAGGTCTTTAACTTCGGTGTTGTTCCAGGAATCACATGCTCTCTCATGCAGCTGAAATATGCATCATGAGATGATTCCCAAAGACTCGCAAGAGTTGTGATTCCAAGGTAATTTTAGTGGCCAGTAAGGCCATAAATTCAACAGTGATGTTCACGGAACTAGTAAGTAATAAAAAACATCTGTATGGTTTGCCTTGTTTTAGCATAAATTAAAGAGGTAATGTTAGATGTAGATGATGAATGCTTGTGATTGGAGTGAAATTCCTGCCTTTTTCTAGTTTTTCGGTAGTTAAAAATCGACCAAGGAAGATTTACTGATTTACTTCCATCTGTCATGAACTGCAGGTTTCAAGATCCATTGGTGATCTCTACCTGAAGAAAGCCGAGTTTCAGCAATTTGGGTTGGTTACCCCTTTAAGAAAACCAGTATTATCAGCAGAACCATCGATATTCTGCAAAGAGATTAGACCTCAAGATCTCTTCTTGATTTTCGCTTCTGATGGCCTCTGGGAATACATCTCCGATGAGGCTGCAGTCGAGATTGTTTACAAGAATCCAAGAGCTGTAAGTATTTTGCTTCATAGCTACAATTCCACAATCTGATCCAATTTTCAGACAGTGAACTGAATCTCACCAAAATTGTCAAAATGCAGGGAATAGCAAAGAAACTAATTGGAGCTGCACTCAAAGAGGCTGCTAAAAAACGAGAAATGAGGTACAAGGACATCACAAAGATCGAAAAGGGCGTTAGGCGGCATTTTCACGATGACATCAGCGTTGTGGTCGTGTATCTCGACTCGTACAAGAACAAGAACAAGTCGTCGAAGAAAAGCCACGGGGCAGCTGGATGCATATCGGCACCGGTGGACATCTATTCCTACAATATGGATATTGAAATGGAGGATACCCTTGGGAAGGGCAGCCAGATAAGCGCGCTGTACTGATGAAAAACTTACTTTTGACTGATTTTAGGGGAATGTTTGGATGTAAATTTGGTGTTATATGCCTCATATAGTTGTTGATAGTATATAGAGAGATGAGATGCATACTAGGTTTTTCCTATAATGTAACTTCTGATCCTGACAGGGCTCCTACTATTATTTTGTTCTTTCATTGCTTCTTGTGAAAGATAAGAGTGTCTTTTGATCAGTTTCTGTGTCACTTGGCCTGATTATGTTTTTGCAGCCATTGTTCATAAATAAAAACTTAGTATCCTTAATCATGATTCTGCAGTTAAAATTGTGAAAAAGTATAATTTAGTTCAGCCTAGAAGAACAAGAAATGGATTGACTGGGCTGGTCACTGGGAATGTTGACAACTGACAAGTCTATATAATGGAAATGTGGCGCTAAATTTGTTTCCCGCGTTTTTGTCCCCCAATTCAACGTGGGAATTTTCTTCACATCATATTCCTACATAAATCCCAGAAACCAGAGAAAATCCAGACAATGAAAACATGCGTTCTGGTCGCTGAGAAGATCTGGAAGGAGATCGAGTCCACTCGTTCAGGTCGGTGCTGTATTTCATTCCCTGTGACCTTTTCAATACTACGTTTGCACTGATGAACTGAAGGTGTTTGTTTTATTGCCTGAATCAAAAACCTGCAGTTACCGACGAACACCTTTCAACGTGAGTGTTGTCACATTTGCATCTTTCATTCTTTGTACAACCTTTGGAGAACTGGATTTCCAGCTAACTGTTTGTGGATTTTCAGATTGCATTTTTTGTTCGGAAAAAACTTTGAGAGAGCCACCAAGATTGTTGATCAGAGAGGCGTCAAGAAAATCTCGGGTGAGCCCAGTGGCCGTTCCATTTTCCAGGTTGCTTCTTTTTTCCACTTTCGTCAATCTGTTCATCTTTGAGGTTTACAATGAAATGACAAATCTGTGATTTTAAGGTTGTTGGCGAATCTCGAAGGAAGGAAGAGTACCTGTGCTTTCCAGAACACTACTGTGCTTGCTATTCGTTCTTCTACGACATTGTAAACCGCGGGGAACAACTTTGTGTGAGTTTGATCTGCTTTTCTTGTACATTTGAACTGTTTTTCTAAACAAAGTGTGACTAGGTTTTCGATCTTCTGGTGTTTCTGTCTGAATAATGTAATGATTTTCTTCTTGTTTGATCATGTGTAGTGTAAGCATCAGTTGGCTGCAAGAATGGCTGCTGCAATGGGGGCATGCGTCGAAACCAGAATACCTGATGAGGAACTCGCTCTCTTGCTCTCTAACCTCTAACCATGAACCTCTTTGATATTCATATGAATTAGTGAAAACCCTTGTTTTTATTGCAACTTAATACACTATCTTTCACAATACAAGATGCATCAAGGAAATGAAATCCGACAAAAGAAATGTCTTTATTGCCATCATCATCATTCAATAAACACAACACCACACCAGAAAACCTTAAACCACAACACAATCATCTAGGGTACAACCTTGTAAGCCTTCTGCTTATCAATCCAGGTAACGAACGCGTTCTTCGAGTTCCTAAACCCCAAGAATCCATGCTCCTTGCTCTTGTTCATGGTGTCCAACAGGCAAGGATACTTCAAACAAACATCAGCAAACCACCATATCCCAACCTCATCAAGCCTGGTCTTTACCAAATCCTTCTCCCTCACAATCTCATCCCAAACAGCCCCTTTGTCCTTCATCATCTCCTCAAGGCTCAGTCCATCTCCATCATAGCCGCCACATTCCACGCCGAATTGCTCTGCCAACACCGGCCAGAACTGCTTCCACGTGAACACGTCGCCGTTGCTGACGTTGAAGGCCTCGTTCTCCGCGTAGGGATCGACGGCGGCCCAGATTTGGTGCTCGGCGATCAAATCGGCGTCGGAGCAGTCGGAGTAGCCGTCCCAGGCGGCTTTGCAGCCCGGAAACTTCAACGGAACGCCCTCGTGCTTGCAGATGGCGGCGTAGACGCAGAGTGTTCCGACAAGGTTCATCCTGCTAAAAGGGGAAAACCCGAAGATGTTCCCCGGACGATGAACCGACCAGGTTAGCCCCTCCTTCTTCTCCACCGCCTCGAACAGTATGTCCTCGAGGACGTAGTAGAAGTTCGGAGCGTCCAACCTGGGAAGATCCTCGCTGAACGGAGGATCGTGGCCGACTTTCCCGAAGAGCTCGAACGGGCCTATGTAATGCTTCCGTCCCGTCTGCAGGCAGATGTGTCGCAGGTTCGGGCAGTTTGGGATGACGACGTCGAGCAGATTCCTGAACATTTTGCCGTTGACCTCGCAATTCTCGAGCTCGGTGGATCTGCCGGCCCAGGTGACGTAGAACACGTGGGTGACGTCGGCGAGGGCGGAGAGCTTCGCGTTGGTGTCACCGGGATCGGAGATGTCGCACTGGATGTACTCGATGGGGTGATCGGCGTTCCACGACGGCCTCGGGCGGCGGGCGACGCCGTACACCTTCCACGGGCCGCCGGGGGTGTCGGCGAGGGGCAGAATCTCCGCCAGGCTGTTGCCCACGATTCCGGTGACCCCCACGATCAGGGCCACGCTCTGGTATTTCGGCGGCGCGTCGTCTTCATCCAACTTTTTCTGAAACCAAAAAAACACAAACTTTCAAAATCCAAAGCTGCAAATTAGGATATTCAGATGGCGGGACATTTTTGTCCGGCGAAAGTACCTTAGCAGCTCCGATAGCTCCAGCCCACCACCAGCTCATTTTTCTTGATTTCTGCAGAGAAATGGAGAAAGTAGCAAAGTCTGTAATGTTGATGAAAAAGGGGGCCGAGAAAATTATAGAGGATTAGAGGCGGTGGATGGTTCTTGGTACTGCTTGAAAAAACACGTGGATTGGAGGATTGATTTTATCCTTTTCTTTTGGAAATGATTATCATCTATCAATTCAGTTGTTCAATTAGCAGGAAATTAGTGGAATCAGTTAATTTTTCCCAGTTACGTTAATGTTTCACTGTATATTTGAATAGGTAGCGTCTATGGCCCTGTCCAATAAGCTGCTGAAAAGTGCTGAAAAGTGCTGAAAGGTGCTGAACCTTGCTGAAGGGTGCTGAACCTTGCTGAAAGGTGCTGAATCTTGCTGAAGGGTGCTGAACCTTGCTGAAGGGTGCTGAACCTTGCTGAAGGGTGCTGAACGTCTGAAAATAAGCTGAAGGGTGCTGAAAGGTGTTGAAAATAAGCTGAAGGGTGCTGAAACCTGCTGAAAATAAGCTGAAAGGTGCTGAATGTGTTGAAATTAAATTAAAATTGTATGATATATATAATTATGTGTTGTGATTAATAAAATAATGTGAATGTTACATTTTGAAATGCGTTGAATAAATTTTTTTTAGTAGTTGAACATAATTTTAATTTGGCATAAGTGTATCATAAAATTATATCCAATAGAATAACTATAATCCATCTATATATATTATCATTTATATATTATTAATATTAATTTTATATTCATATACAATATTTAAAAAATTTATATTAATCCTACAATTTTACTTTAAAAACATGTAATTTTATGCCACCTTTTTTTTTCAAATAGCCCCCTTGAACCAGTTTGACTCATTTTATATGATGAATATGTTTCAGAATGCTATTGGAGCTCTAGATGGAACTCTTATAGATGCAGTAGTTGGTGATGAAGAAGGTGTAGCATATTTCACTCGCAAGGGTAAAAAAAGTTGGAATTGCTTGGCACTATGTTCTTTTGATCAAATCTTCACATATATTCATGTGGGATGGGAAGGAAGTGCCCACGATACAACAGTGTGGAGAGATGCATTGGGTAACCCAGAATTCTGTTTTCCTCATCCTCCGGAAGGTAATATTTCTAATTTACACCCACTTATCTAACAACTAATAATGTATAATGTATTTACGTATTGGTCAATCTGTGTAGGAAAATATTATTTGGTAGATTCGGGATATCCAAACACCCTTGGATACTTGGCTCCATACAGTGATGGAACAAGCCGAAGGCATCTACCGCAATTTAGAACCGCACCACCTCGAGGTATGAAGGAACATTTTAACAAACGACATTCTTCTTTAAGAATGAAAGTAGAAGGAGCTTTCGGTCAGTTGAAGAGTACTTGGAAAATCTTAAAAAGAATGCCCCAAACTGACATTGATTCCCAAAAAGCAATAATTGTTTCATGTTTCACACTTCATAACTTCATTCGAATGCAAAAACGAGACATTCCCGTGTTAGATCATCCTGAGGGTGAAGGAAGTATTGATTCAGGTTTGTACGCTGATGATCGAAAAGCTGCTATGAACGAAGTGCGCGAGAGTATTGCATTACAAATTTGGCATACAGGAGGTGGTGATTTAGAAGTTAGTGATGTTAGCGAAGATGAATCATTAGATGATAGCGATTAGTAGTATATGTAATTTTTACTATTATTGGAAGTACTAATATGTTTGCAAAAGTTGTACAATTTTTATATATAAATTTGGTTTACCATTGCTCAAATTGTTATTTATATATATTTGAAAAATGATTAAGCATTAGGAAACTATATATTTGAAGAATGATTAATTCGTTTTTAAAATTTTTTTATAACAATTTCATGTATATGAATAGTGACAAGTGCTGAAAGGTGCTGAAAATAAGCTGAAGGGTGCTGAAAGGTGCTGAAAATGTGCTGAAGGGTGCTGAACCTTGCTGAAGGGTGCTGAACCTTGCTGAAAGGTGCTGAACCTTGCTGAAAGGTGCTGAACCTTGCTGAAAGGTGCTGAACCTTGCTGAAAGGTGCTGAAAGTGCTGAAAATAAGCTGTATTGGACAGGGCCTATGTGTTTTCTCTTTTGTTCTTATCTTTTTGCTACTTATGTGAATTCAGAATTGTAGGTTTGTTTTACACATCATTGAAGACTGTATTTTTTATTATAAAGTTTGGTGTAGTATATCATTATTTTTTAATAATATCTAATAAAATGTTTAATTGTTAAAAACTAGTTGAATGTAAACAGGACATAATTTAAAACAATTACAAAGTCTTAGGTGATAGTTTATAGTATGACGCTGCCCGCCAAGATCCTTCTCCAAAACTAAAAAAAATCCTACAATTTGATTAATATTTTTTACAATAATGTCAGCTGAATAAACCAATAGTTCATAAATTCAATTACGATGATTGATTCATCAAAATTTTATTTATTTTTGGCAAAGAAATGTTTCTAGATAAGGTAGGAAGTTGTGGTGGATGCATGAAGAACCATACAATTACAAGCTGACGGCCTTTATTTTCAAATGAAAATACTGGTTGGTGGCCTTTATTTTCAAATGAAAATACTGGTTTCAAATGAAACGGATCTACGTCACCGTCACGTTGTGGCCCTGCTCTCAAATTTCGTCCGTCTGTTTTGTACCAATCCACAAAATTCTCCCGTCATTTGGAACATACTCCGACTTTGTGAAATTTTGAAGTTTGAACATGTCACAATCATCTCGAAATGGCGACATGAATAATGCGGCTTCCTAGTATTCCACACGTTTGTATCAGATGAGACTAATTGTTTTGATAATAATCACTAATTTACAATTACTTAAGAAATTCACCTCAATGTTTATTGTAATTCACCTCAACTACTAGAGTTTCACAATTGAGGTCAAACATTGGAATTCTCTAACTTAAGCAGTGACGGAAAGTGTGCAACTTAAGAACAGGAGCAAGCATGAAAAAAACCATACACACAATTCAGGAGATTTCTGAATGGCATTTTCTATTACCTGGAGAAATTTCCAGGGCCTCATTGATAGAGCTATACACAAGAGTACAGAACAACGTTAATGTACAGAACCATCAACAACAACAACACTATAACACTCTATACACGATCATAAACTGCATTAACCTAGTTCCTCATCATCAGCCTCTCAGACAGCCTAAGCTCCTCGTCTCTAGAAATCCGCGGATAAATCTCACGAAGATTACTAACAAACAACGCAGCCTCATCTCTCCGGTCCAGCTTGCAAAATGAATCCACGATCGAATTAAAAGTGCTGTCATTAGGCTTACACCCGTTCTTGATCATATACCTAACAACATCGATGGCTTCCACAAACATCCCATCAGAAGCATAGTTCGACACAAATGTGTTATAAGTCACAACATCGGGAACAACCCCGGCCTCACGCATCTCTGCCAGAACTCTAGAAGCTTCCCTCATTCGGCCATTCCTGCAATACGCGTTGATCACAGTGTTGTAGGAGATCACATCTGGTTTCACTCCTTTCCCCACCAGCTCTCTCAGAATCTCTTCTGATATCTCATAGTTTTCTGACCTGCTAAACATGTTCATCAAGCTGTTGTAAGTAGTTATAGTAGGTGTAAATCCCATTTCTGTCATGAAGGCTATGATCTCGTTCGCTTTTTCGATCATTTGCCGCCTCCCATAGATGGAAACCATGGAATTCAGAGTGGTTATATCCAAAGCTGAACCCTTTCTTCTCAGCTCTGAGAATGCCCTCTCGGTTTCAACCAAAAGGTCACTTTTGCTGTAAACCAGAACAAGAGATTTCAAAAGCACGGAATGAGGTTCCACTAAACCAGAGTATATATCTGCTGCTAAAGAATGGACCTTTTCAATTGCGTTTCCATTGTTATAAGCATGAAGCAATGAGCTATAAGTCTGTTCGTTAGGCTTACAGTGGCCTTCTTTCATCTCTGCAAACACTTTCTCTGACTGTTCCCAAAGACCGCCTCTAGCTAGGGCAGCTAAAACAGCATTGTAAGTAGAGAGATCGGGGTTCACCCCAGATTCCAGCATTCTCTTGTACACGGTCATGGCTTGCTCAAAGGAGCCACATCGGCTGTAAGCACTGATTAGCGTGTTGAATGTATCCCTCTCGGCTACAAAACCAGACCTCTTCATCTCCTTAAAGACTCCTGAAACCTCAGAGTCCATCCCATTTTGTCCAAAAACGGATAGAAGTGTGTTCCATGTAACAATGTCAGGAGTAAAGTTGCAAGCCTTTAGATCATCGAAAACCTTCATCATTTCTGAGAATTTCCCTCTATATCCATACATCTTTATGAGAGCATTAAAAGTGGACATATTCGGCTTGCAACCTGCAGCCATCATCTCGTCCAACACCATCATGGCCGACTCATCCTTGCCAGCCTTCTCAAAACCAGATAACAATGTTGTATACGTGTACACATCTGGTTTGATCCCCTTTGCCGCCATTTTATGTTTCAAGCTCATAGCCTCCTCCAATAAACCATCCCGAGCATAATTTGATATCAGAGAATTGTAAGTCACACTGCAGGGAGCAAAACCTTTGGCCTCCATTTCAGACAGAACCTCAAACGCTTCCTCGTGCCTCCTCGACCTCCCAAACACATCAAGCAAGGCATTATACGTTACCTTATCAGGCACAAATCCCGCCATTTTCATCTCCTCGAAAACCTCTTTAGCCTCCTCGTACAAAGACCCTCTTTTGCAGCAAGATATGAGGGTATTATACGTGTACTCATCGGGCGTGACGTTGGCTGATTTCATACTCTCGAACAACGCGATAATCTTATGCCAGGAATTCCCCATCTTACCATACACTTTCAAGACCACATTGTAAGTGATCAGAGTTGGAGTACAGCCCTCTTCCTGCATCCTCTTGAACACCATCACAGCTTCTCTGTAATTCCCAGCGTTTGCATACGCAGAAATCAAGGAAGTGTAAGCATGAACATCAATCGAAAAACCGTCATCTCGCAAACTACGAATCAGAGAAGCTGCAGAGGTAACATCTCCCTTCTTACCGAGCATTTTAACAACTACAGCAACGATGGAGTTACTCAACATAGAATATGAAGAAGCATGATTCCTAATCCATTCGAATACAGCGAGTGCCACGTCACACTTATCGTGATGCACTAAACCCTTGACTAAACCCAAGAAATCAAAACTCAAAGCTTCGGAATCATTACCGCCAGCTCCAATATTGTATAAATCGAGAAGTACCTGGTCGAGAGCTTCGACTTCGAACTGCGGGGCGACGAGGGTCTGGAGGGCCAGCTGGCCCTGCGGGGACACGCGGTGCGGGGACCACGGCTTGCCTCGGTTGGGGTCGCGGTGTTTTCCGATGGGCCGCCGCGCGCGGCGGATGTAGGGCTGGTGGGTGGTGGCGGGGTCGAAGAATTTGTGGAGGATTTCGGGGTTTAAGGAGGGGTTTTGGTGGTGGGGAGGAGGGGTTTGGAGGTGTGGGTCCTGGAAGAAGGGTTTAGGGGGAGGTGGGTTTGGGAGAAGAAGAGGGATTGATAGCTTTTCCGCCATTGATGATGCTCTGCAACTGCTAATGCTAGCTGCTTGTTATTTACAGTTTGATACTGCTATCAATGAAGGAAATGGTGGGAAGAAGGAGAAGCAACAAGAGGGAAGATATTTTTCCTTGGTCAATTCATCAGGGATTTTGTCTGGATAATTACATATCAACCTTTAATTAATAATTAATAATTAAAATTAAAAGTATCAGAATAAAACATATCAACAAATCAATCTTTAAACTTCCAACTATAAACATAATCTAAAAAATAAAAGTTTTGGTTGAATAAATATACTCTTGCAATTTACTAGTGTGCTTGTCAATTTGTTGCAATTATGTGAATGTCTGTAATTTAAATCTATATTCAAATAGGGAGTGTATATTTAAAAATGTTTCTACCAAATAAAGTTTAGAAAAATTCATAGTATGAATCCCTATATAATACCCGGGATTATGCCAGAATTCATACTAATAAAGTTATTTTTATATATAATTTAAAATTTAAAAAATTGATGATATAATTATAAATAATTATGTTAATAAGATTTTTGACTAATGAGATTCAAACTGCTATAAAAATATTTTAGTAATGTGTATTTGTGGACATTAGAACATACTTATTTAAACTCCAAAAATTAAATTTAGAAACTCAAAATGAAATATTTTTCCAAATGAATTAAAATATAAATATATATGTAGTATAAAAATTAAATCTTGATAACATAATGAAAAGTATAAAGTCCCATGAAGTTCTGTCAAATCATCTATGGATTAAATTACATGTGAAGATAGGTGCAAATACTAAAAACAAAGATAATTAAACTTTAAATTCAATTATTCCTAAAAAATAGATTAAATTACCGGATTGTTATGTGACTTGACCGAACAGTCAGTCAAAAATAGATGAAAGAGACTGCAGAATTTTCCAGAGAAGTAGTAGAGAATATTATAGAAAGTCATATTTTATAAAATATGAAATGAAAACTTATTAAATTGGGTGAAATGAGAGTGCATTATGGCCCTGTTTACTAGAGCTTATTTCTTGATGCACTGAACTGAACTGAACTGAACTGAACTGAACTGAACTGAATTGAACTGAACTGAACTGAAAATTGATGTATTTGAAAAATGGAATCAGCATGACTGAATTAACCTGAATTTCATCAAATTGCATTTTCACTGAACTGAACTGAATTGAACTGAACTGAATTGAACTGAATTGAACTGAACTGAACTGAACTGATCTACAGATAAACTCTAGTAAACATGGCCTATGAGTGTGAAATATAAAATTAAAAGTAACTTTATATTTATATTATTATCGATTTGATATAAAACACATACTTCGGAGTTCGGATCATAATACTAATGCTTCGGTCCTGTATACAGATAGAACTCTTCAACTATTTTTTTATTTTGCAAATTTACATTAACACTAGTAATATAATAATTAGATCCAGTACTATTTTTGGCCTGAATAAAGAGCAGTTCTTGACGTCCGTCCTGATATTTTCGGCTCCCGGAGATGACATGTTCCAAAGTCAAATTGTGTTGTTGGGCGGCAAATTGTGCATCTTCAACAGCTAATTTGTCATGATCTGGATCTAATATTATTCCATAGTCAAAACCAAGTGAAAAGGTTGGGAAAGCCAATGCAATTATAATTGAAACGAGGATAATAGAAGCCATGGTAAAATACTTGTTTGAAATGAAGAGGATTTTTCTTAATGGAATTTGTTTGGAGTAAGAGGCTAGAAAGGATGAGACTATTTATATTATAGGTTTTATGTGAATAAGGTGGTAGTTTTTGTTGATCATGAAACACATGATTTTTTATGCTAATAAGTAGTAGTTTTATGGTAATAATGATTCTTGATATTCAGTTATGCTAATAAGTAGTAGTTTTATGGAAGATCACCTGTCGGAATCTCGTCCATCATTCCTCCGTAAGCCTCGAAAATCAGCAGGGGATTGCACTCCTCCAAGAGTCATGAAAACACAGATTCAACCTCGGCCTTTGACATGGGCTGAGTCACGAAGTCCGAGGTTGCCTTGGCGAATCTCGGCGGATTTGGCAGCGGAATCCTGAGTTTCAGATCATTTGTTTCGCTGGTTATGTGGCGATACGCGAAGAAGAGCACGGATTGAATCCAGCTCATTTCTGTGCACTCTTCTCTCTGCAGCCGGAGCTCCGGGAAGCTCTGGTTCAAAACCGCCATTAGCTCCTCCCCGCCGCCGCCTCCTTGGTACAGAGTCTCCACGGAGACGACGATGGATCTCCCTCCTTTCGCCGGAGAGATCATCAACCTCGTAAAGAGGTCTTTACTGAACGTGGCTCCCACTGTCTGCCATTTGTGGACGATGTCTAAGGCGCCCTTGTCAACCGTCCTGGAAACCTTGGAAGCGGTTACGATGGTCGGAACTTCCAGGAGCCGAATTTTCCAGGCGAGTACGACGCCGAAGCTGCCACCTCCGCCACCCCTGATCGCCCAGAAGAAATCCTCCCCCATGGATTCCCTGTCCCGGATTCTCCCCTCTGCGTCAACCACCACCGCGTCAACAACGTTGTCAGCTGCAAGGCCGTACTTTCTGGACAGGGTCCCGAACCTGCTGCCGCTATGTGACTGCCGGCGCCAACTGTCGGGCATGTTCCGGCGGAAAACCCGAGGTTGGAGCTATTCTGGCTGATCCAGTAGTACAGCTCTCCGAGGATGGCACCAGCCTGAACCCAAGCCGTCTTTTCGGAAACACTCACGTTGACCGAATTCAGGCTCTGAAGGTCCAGCAGCACGAACGGGACCGATGACCTGAATGACAGGCCCTCGTAGTCGTGCCCGCCGGCGGATCCTGAGCGGGACGCCGGACTCAGTGCCGCATTTTACAGCGGCCTGAACTTGTACGTATGCCGACGCTTTGACTACGGCCAGCAGCTTCAGTACGGCGCCGCCGGCGCCGGACGAGTTGACGAACCTTAGGTTCTCAGAAGGGGGGTAAAAGAGGAATTACTGGGAAGGAATAAAGCCTCCGGTGAAAAACCAGCGTCGAAGGAAAAGCACTGGATGAAATCTGAAGCAGAAACTTTAAGCAGCTGGGAGATGATGATGATGTTGATGAAGAAGAAGAAAATAGAGTTCCTCATTTTGTTCTTCTTCTTCATGAAGTATGAAGATGATGAAAGCTGATGAACTTCTTCTTCTTCTCTACTTATTTATATTTTATACTGCAATCTATGAAGTACATTTATTCTTACATTGCAATGGTGTATTTTGAACAGGAAATTAATGGCAGTTTGGTATGATTCTCGCCTTGAGTAATACTGCCAAACGCCAATATTGAAGTAATGGTAGTAATTAGTGACATGCCTGGCTATCAAATACAATTATTTACCAAAATGAAACAATTATTTCCCAAACATTATTTGAGCTTGTGATGTGTTTACACTTTACATGAATGATGACAACACAAAATTGTGAAGTTAGGTGAATTATCAGTGGACGAATGACTCTTTAGTAACACTTACAGAGCCTGAAACATGATATGTATGAACAATATATGGATGAAGTTGTGATGGAATATTTTTCAGTAGATCAACATCCACAAGGTTAAGGAAGAGTATATAATATGTTCATCATCTGTTTAAAACACCCACAAGGTTAAAAAGATTATATAATATGAAACACAAAGCAAGCAGATATGAGAAATAAGAGGCTACGCATAATAAGAACATCGTCACGAAACAGGCCATGGTCCGAGAGCACAAAAATGACCATCAGTTTTTAACAAAGCTACTAGGATACTTTAATCTACCATAAATCCCATTTACAAAATCTCCTCTTTCTCCCAAACTACTAAATGCTTATCGAAAAGTACAAAGTAGAGCATTTCACTTCAAGAAGTGAGGAGTGATCAGCTTCGCAATTTCAAGAAACCCGACCCGATCCTTGTTAGCGAAAATAGTCTTCAGCTTGTCATCGCAAATGATCACCTTCCTGTCTGCAGGGTCCTGTTTGGTATTAGAGAGGGACAGGATATCAGTACTAAAATACAAAGCTAATACATGGTAATTCAAACATTGATTGATGCTCAGGCATAAGAAAGCTAATAAGTTCGCACAAAGTAGAAACAAGATAAATCACATGCAGAGAACAAGTTAATATTGTCAGGTACGGATGAAGATGTTGACCAGTAGAACCCTAAGTGATTAGGGAACTTGTGCAGACGAGAAGCATACAAAATGATGCAAATTCACTTTTCAGAGCAAACCCAACCATCAAACTGTAAACAAAACACACTGACACACGCACACACCGTTATATCCATTGCAGAGGCGAAAAGTAAGAGCAGCAAATCCACATTCAAGAATGCATTTCTTCTTACCGTCAAGATATGCAGGGGGCAATGATCAGAATATAGTAGGAAACACTGGTAATATTTGTGCAAGTCTACTTTCATTGGTAACACAAATGATCAAGATCCTAATGAACAACAACCTTCAAGATTGAAGACGCTCGTGTGTGTACCTGGGGAGTACCCTCGCAACATGATATAAACTCATTGTCTATACTGGGCACACATAAGAACATTATATCTTATACTCCTAAACAATCATATACCAACAAGTATATTACAATCGCCAAATACCATATCATCAGCAATGTATGTCATATATGAGGAACTTGCAAGAGAACCTTAGCAAATCATACCAATTTCCTTGTTCCCAAATACCAATGAAATCATACCATTCATATTCAATAATTAGTTCTTCGAAACAGCAAAACCCTAAATAACCCTCAGTGAGAAAGTAGCACAAACATGACAGGCAAAAACAACCGTCTCATTTTGTCCAATAGTTTAGGAAAAACACATAGCCAAATGCCAATGTCAAACTGTAATAACTAATTAGCATTTTCCAATGAAGTAAAACCCTAATCCACACCAGCAAAATCTACTAGAAAGCATTAATAACAATCATAAATACTACCTGAAGGTCGTGGAGCTTGATGTAAGCCCAAATCTCCTTGAGCGCTTTGGTCCTAGCAATCTCAGGAACGCCGCCCAGAAACTCCCTCATCTCCGGCGATACCAGGCGCGGCTTCATTATCCCTCTCGGCTGTCGTGGCTTGACCTCGGCGGCCACATCCGGCTTCGGCGCAGCTGCGAGAGTCACAGTGCGGGCAGCGCGCTGGGCGGTGGGAAAGGTACAAAAGGGGCGAGCGCCGGCGCCGCCACCGTTGGGCGAGAACGACATAGCAAACGACGGCGTCTTTCCGGCCAAGCAGCCTCCCAAAACCCTCACAGAAGTGGCCATTGGAGTGGAGAGAAAGTGCAGAGAGTGGGAATTTGAAGAGTGAAGAGGGAAATGGAGACAGATGGGAGTGGATAAGGAGAATAAAAAACCCAGGGCGTGTTTGGGGTTTAGGGAAATGGGAAAATGGGGAATAAAGAAGGAAAATGGTTTTGAGAATCCCGCCCTTTGTAATTCGATCCGTGACTGTCAGGACTGGGCTGACATTAATGTTGGGAAAAGTACTGTCCCCAGTGCAGACTGGGCCCAATGAAAATGAGTCGTTTTGGAAATGAGTTTGGAGCTTACAGACCATATTTATGTCCTCTAAGCCCATTGAAGCCCACATAATGTCAATATTAAAGCTAAAAATGAAGTCTCATGGTTGTAGAGAAATAGTGAAGAGAATGATGGTGATGCACGATAGGTTAGCAAGAGTTGTGCTTGATTGGTGCTATAGAATAAATTTATAGATTATAATAATGATAACATTATAGAATGGTAAATGAGAATGATAATTATAGAAATATTTTTTTGGTTCTAAGTGAAGTTGAATATTAAATGCATATAAAAATAAAATGAGATGAAAATAAAACTCAAAAGTCTTGACTTCCAAAATGATAATATGGTCAAACTATAGGCATTAGTGTATGATGTTAATATATTAAATTATACCACAACACGCGCTGTTATAATCAAAATCATTGCCTACTTTTAAAGATCTTCAACCAATCACACTCTTACTTATATCAGTTATATATGTCTTAATTTAAACTCTCATTGTAATTAATTTTTTATCAAGTTACCTTTCCCTCTAATTTACCTTCAACACAACTAATCATTTACCATGATATTGCTTGTAATTCATCCACCTGCCTCCACAATAATAAGCAATGATTCTAGGATGCATAATCATCATTTCTTAGAACACAAAATGATTAAAACTTTTGAATAACTTTCACTAAATTTATCTACGTAAACGGCCCTCCAAATAGGCTCTCGTATTGAAAGAATTATACGATTATGAGTTACAATATCTGCTAGCTGGAAATGAAGATGGTGGCGGGTGGCGGGTGGCGGTGGCTTGTCTTGCCGGCTAATCAACGCCACCAACCCACATTCATTCTGCCACGTATGTGCAAAATTCTTCATAATTGGTTACGCAATCGCATTCTTTTTGGGGACCTAATAATAAGGGAGGGTGCAATCGAAAGAGTCCCAAATATACTCAACAAAACAAAGTGTGCAAAATAGCAATTATAAATCTTATAACTAACTACTCATGATTATGATTTATGCAACACCTTTTATTAGTTTTCATGTCCCTTCCTTCATCTTCACGATATATATATATACCATTACTTGTAAGTCCCACATCATGAATTCTTGTGTAGACTCCACGGTAGCACACATATTTGAAAAAATTACTACTCTCACAAAACCTGTCTTAATTAAAACTATAGACAAACGACGATTTTTTTTACTTCCAATCAGGACCGTTTACATAGAGAAAGTCTTGGGTGAGACCTGTCCTTGTGGAGATCAAGAGCAGGGGAATGAACATTTACTGTTTCTGCTTGATCTTTTAGTCAGTTTGTTTGATCTTTCAATCAATGTCCTTGAGTATTTTTGTTTTGCCTTAATTATTCAGTTAATTTGATCTTTCGTTCAATTTGCTTGATCTTTCGGTCAATTTTCTTGATCATTTCCTTGGTCAATTTCACCAACAACAAATTCAATTAAGGAAATCGGCGGGTTTAAAGCTCACCAACGACAAATTCAATCAATAGCAGTCTCATATAATCTTTGGTCTCATTTGAGACAGGTCTCAAATGAGAATTTGCCGTTTACATATTAAGCATGAATTGATCATTAAATATATTATTGTTGACCTTCTCACATTTATGTCTGATCTTTTACGTAATAAGTATGATTATTTAATAAGGGTAATCAAGACAAATCTTCATTGAGAATTTGTCTTTTACATTTTACCAAAGCTACGGTTTTGTTATATTTTGTAGCGACAATAAATTGCATTGAGATACACGTATAAAATCAACATATAATGAGGTTGAGTTTTGTTGAAACGGAACTAAACTATAGAAATAAAAAATGTTAATTAAATTAATACAAATACGGTAGAACGGTCGTGGTCAACAATTTTAACCTGAAAAGCCTAAATACTGTCATGCATGCAAGCTAAACACAACTATATATTCACTCTTTCGAGCTTCTCCCTCTCTGCAATTCCACTTCCCATTCCCTCACACGCAGTCATGGAGATGAGAGGAATGTGTCTCATGCTTGGGATAATCTGCATTACACTTGCCAACGTTTCCGGCCAATCGCCTCCCACTCCAACCGCCCAAGCCCCTCCGTCTCCGACCACTCAAGCTCCGCCCTCACCCACCACCCAATCTCCACCATCTCCGACCACTCAAACTCCGCCCTCACCAACTGTCCAAACTCCGCCCTCTCCGACCACTCAAGCTCCGCCCACACCAACTGTCCAAACTCCGCCCTCTCCGACCACTCAAGCTCCGCCCACACCAACCGCTCAACCACCGCCCACACCAACCTCTTCACCACCGCCAGTCACGGTCGCTCCGCCCACCATCCCACCACCAACTCCCACGTCATCCCCGCCGCCAGTGCCTGCGTCTCCTCCGCCCGTGACCGCTTCACCTCCACCAGCTCCTCCCGCTAGTCCTCCACCGGTTTCCCCACCGCCGCCGTCCCCTGTTGCACCAACCCCAGCACCGGTGACCTCCGCCACCCCAACTCCGGCGCCCACGTCTCCTTCACCGTCCCCTGTGTTGAAGGTGAGCCCAACGACGGCTCCCGCTCCGAGCCTGGACACAACCGCTCCCGCTCCGCTAGGCACCGCCGTTGATCAGGTATTTCCTTCGTCAAACAAACCTATCCATCATTTTGAGTTTTGATTTGATTTTATGAAAATTCTTAATTTTTAATTATGGTGTGACAAAACTTAATATGCAGAGTGGAGCTGGAGGCGTGAGGATTGTTTATAGCTTGGTGGTTTTGGGATGGATGCTTCTATGCGTTCAATATTAATTTAGAAATTAAAAATGTTGTTTTGAATGTCATCTCCGTGTCCGAGGATTTTTCTTAGTTTTCGGATGGATTACTTGTGATCTTCTTTAGAGATTGATCGGTTTATTTTTTTGTCGAGAGATTATGTATTCCGGAGCATTTGTTGTACTATTAAATTCATGATTGATTTCTCTTTTTTCCGTCTCAAATCATTAGTTTCATCGGTTGAAATTTAGTAGTCATCCGTTCATGTTTGTTTTGCACTTTACTTTTGGACTCCGTATGAAGGATAAACGAGAAATGAAATCCTCATCCCTTCTCCATCCAATGAAGGAGTCTTCAAGCAATATTTTGTTGAAAGGTTAAGTATCTGACCCGAAATGCAATGATATAGGCCCAAATTGAGATACACACGTGAAGTCCGTGGAAGCCCAAAGTAGTAAAAAAACAAATGGTGGTTGTTGCAGTAAAATTTTCTAACCTGCACATATTATATTTGGGTTGACCGGTCCCGACGACGACGAGACAAGCACAAGCACGTGGGGGAGCAAAACCACAGATAAACTGGAGGTGCCATTAATGGAGGGTGCAAAAATAGAGAGTAATCTAGAGTGTTGTGTGCACTTAAACTCAGCATGTATGCGCCATAACCATGGAAATATATAGTAATGAAGAGAAGATCTCAAGTACTGCTAGCTATTTCATTCACACCCGCACGAGCTCCACAGGCCACCCATTCCCACGCATGCCTGCATTTCTTCGCTTCCTTCTCCACATTTCTTTGCCGACACTTCTCCAGTTTTTATTTTTTATTTTCCCACTCACAGTGAATAAATATTCACCTGAAGAACTACCATCATATTCAGTTAGAGCAAGTCCAACGGTTTCCCTACAAGATTCTCTAAGATATAGTACTACATCCCCATATTCCCTATCTTTTTTTTTTGCTTCAACTCCAACAGCTTCCCTAGTGTGGGGATTAGAATTTAATGCATGTGCATTAAATTTCAGTATTTTATCTCTTTATTATTATTTTTTTCACCATTCAAGTATATTTTGGAATCTTAATATTTTAAATTACGTATGATAAAAAAATGTGAAAAATATATATTATTAAAATATGCATTAAAACGAACATAACAAGATCTCTACTAATTCTCAATTGAGACCTGTCTCCATTGGGACCAGGGACTTTAGTCCCAGTTTAAAGTGAAAGGGGTTTTTACCAGTTTTAGCCAAAAGTTTAGGGACTAGATTCTAAATAATATCTTTATTATATAATCAAAAACTGAATCGGGCTCCCATTCCCCCAAATCCGAAACTCAACCGAGACGACGTGATTTCCCTAGCTTCGACGTTTTCAAAGCTTCGACTGTCCCGAGCTCCGACGACTTTTTCCGGCTTGATCCTTTGATAATCAGCTGTTTCTGAATCGGGCTCCCATTCCCCCAAATCAGAAACTCAACTGCGATGACGTGATTTCCCTAGTTTCGACGTTTTCAAAGCTTCGACTGTCCCGAGCTCCGACGACTTTTTCCGGCTTGATTCTTTGATAATCAGCTGTTTCTGGCATTTTGTCTTGGTTTTTTGAATTTTAATCGTTCTCTGTGGTTTTTTGGCAGAGATTTTTGCAGATTTCGTTTCCTTCTCGCGATCTTTGCCGGCTGTATTGATTTCTTCACTCTTCGCAACCCAACGGTTGAAATGTTTTTGTTTCTCCGGCTCAGCCATGGCTACCACGCAGATAAGCATCGTTAATCCTAGCTTGCTGGATGTGCTTGTGCCAAGGTATTCCTCGAGCAGAGATGTCTTGATCTTTTAGTTAATGTGTTTGAGTTTTTAGTGTATGATGTCTTGCTTTTACTCTATGTGCTTGAGCATTTATTGTGATATCTTGATCTTTTAGTCACTATACTTGAGCATTCCGTCAATTTACTTGAACATTCATAACTCAATGTGCTTGAGATTTTAGTGTGATGTTTTGATCTTTTAGTTGTTGTACTTGAATTTTTAGTTCATGTGCTTGACCTTTTTAGTGTGATGTCTTGATGTTTAACTCTATCTGCTTGAGCATTTACTAAAATATCCTTGACCTTTTTAGGTGGTCTGATCCTTTTTATAATGTTGCATGATTTTTTATATTGCTTGATCCTTATATGTGTTTGCTTGAGTTGTTATGTTCTTTGCATGATCTGTTATTTTGCATGATCTTTTTGTGTGTTTTGTCTGGGTTTTTATGATCTTTGCATGATTTTTATGTTGTCTGATTTTGTTTGTGTTTTGCCCGAGTTTTTATATTTTTTGCATGATCTTTTATGTTGCCTGATTCTTTTATGTTTTTGCATGATATTTTATGCTGCTTGATCTTGAATTTGCAGAGCAGGTCCCTGAGCTCTGTTTAATTATGAAATGGCACCGAGTTTTTTGTAATTACATCTTGACCCCCGTTTTTATGTTGCTAGTTTTGTAGGATACCTTTGCCCCTTGGTCTCCACAAGGACAAGTCTCATCGGAGATTTTCTCCAAGATCTCACATGACAATATTCAAAATTTTATAAACATGTAAACATAGTCATGTATGATCTTGTTTTGTTCGTCAAAATATGAAATTTAATAATATATATTTCTTATAATTCTTTATTATATACAATTAAAGATAATCACATTTGAAATATATGTATTTGAATTATAAAACTAATAAAGAGAGGTAAAGGATCAACATAAATGCACTAAGCATTAAATTTTGTTTCACCAAGTTTTTTTCTCTCTCTACAGATTTGGGGAAGCAACATGTAGATTTTTTCAAAATCTCCAAGTTGGGGAATGGGATAGGAATCTGTTGGAGCTGAAAAATGACTCATATTCCCTAAATTTATTGAAATCCCCCAACTTGGGGAAGTTGTTGGACTTGCTCTTATTCACATAGTAGTTTGCCTCACACAATTGAGCGCTTTGTCAATTCCATGTATATAAAGAGATTTCCGAGTACCCCAAACTTTGTTTTTTTTAATAAATAAAAGTGTTACCTCCTTTGTCTCACTTCAAACTCCACTGTCTTGTTACTAAATTTTGTAGAATGGGTTTCATTAAGTTTAAATTAGTGTATATTATATATCATAATTGAAATCGCCTTAGGTAATTCAGTCACCCTGAGGATAAAACTGCCTACAAAACAAGACCATAGAGCTATTCGGTGGTAATTGCTCCGGCGTGATTATGAGAATTGAAGAATAAATTGCATCAGTTTACCACTGTTTGATTTAAGTATTTAAATTGATGGTTTGATCAAAGGGCCAAGTCAATGACTCATCTAAATTGAGTCATCAATCTATACTACGAGGGGAGTAGAGGCATGTGATATGTATTTTGTCGTTCCGTGGCTCAGAAACGCTTGCACGTACAGCCAAACTAGCTCGCGCTAGTCTTGACCTCCTCGGGTATTTGACCCACGTATACGGGTCAGACCCAGATAGCAACGGGTCGGACTACCTATTATCAATCATATTAGCAAACAAAATATTGTTACTTCCACAATATACACTATTTTGAACAATCAAATTTTTAGATGTTATTAACACATGTAATAAAGTTATTGATAGTAGAATATGTCATGAAAAAAATTGACCAACAATAAGTGTGTAGTTTAAAGTAAGACTGATACACACACATAATTTTGAGATAGGCATCCATGGATGATTTGGTGGGATTAGAAATGTTGTAACCTAGGGATTTTGTAATCTTGTTTGTTTGATATCAAACCCTCTGTATCTTGATGCTCGTTAAAAAAAAATCACAAACTACTCGCCCTGCTTTGATTACTACACCAAAGTGTGCATGATTAATTATTACAAGAACTAACGAAAAGATTCCATTCCCCATATCTTGCGATCTGCCAACAAAAAGTCAGATATTCTCCCATGAATCTCCATTAATAGTTGGCCGAGATCTAGCTGAACATCGTATTAGATATATAACCACTTTCATGAAACCACAAGGATATGGTCTGTAAATAGGGCTAAGCATGATCTTTAAGGAGATCCTCAAACTTTCCCTCCAATGAAATTCCCCTTGTTAGAAGGTGGTGAACATTTATTATAGTGTCAGATTCAAGGACCACGAGTTCATATGATTGAAGCAATTGATGACCAATTTAATTGTGATTTGATGTATGAGGCCTACGAGTCCTATGCTGGTAGATCCTGCCATTCAATTCAATGGTTCCATTCTGGACTTGTCATGGTGATGTACTAACGGGCAGCCATTACAAGTAGACTATGTTTGACTTTGTTTTTTTTAATCTTGATATTTAGGAGTATGTAGTGGGTGAAGAAAATTGAATTTGAGAGGAAGATGAAAGGTAAAAGGTAAAAGGTAAAAGGGTTATTATTTTGATCATGGGTATACTATGTTTGCTATCTTTTAATTCAACTTAATTTAAGCGCAATTCAGCACTAATCAGCACAACACTATAAACACTTTACCCATCTAGACTTGATATATTTGCACAAATTGGTTCTAAAATTTTGGATTGAATATTTGAACGGATAAATGGAGTAAATATTATCGTATGTAATATTTGTTGAATTCGTTATAACATGTAATTTATATATCAAAATTTTATGTACTATTAATATACATAGTTAAATATTTTCAATTGACCTTGAAAACGATTATGTGCAAATGTAGTTGGTCAGTGGGAGATGTGGGAGTAGTAAAATATCTCCAATTTCTCAAAGTCATTTCCAATTTACGTAAACCAACATTCAAAAGACACTTTTCTTTAAGAATGTCTCGTGTGAGACAAATGTTGATCTTAATTTCAATCCCGACATTTTACATATTAAGCATAATCATTCAGTGTATTATTACCGATTTTCTTACTTTTATGTATGATCTTTTCACTTTCAATACTTAGGTCCGGTTTGCTAGAGCTTATATGTAGATCAGTTCAGTTCAGTAAAAAATAAGCTCTAGCAAACATAGTTTTACATATTAAACATAATCATTTGGTGGGACTAATTGACTAGCTCAGTTAAAAATTTGTCGTTTTCTTGTATGTGGGCATTACACTTACTAGTAACTCTTAAAAGTTACCACAGTAAATTTTGGAAATGGACAAATCGGAAGGGGGGGACAATTTTTCACAATAATGTCTATCGTAGAAGCTTCCCCACAAAAAAGGAATAGGTGGAATTAAAGATGCCATTATAATAGAGAGTTGCCGGAAATTGCTAGTGGGTGAAAGTGAACTATTTTGGTGGGGTGAAGAAGACATTGACCGAAGAACTAAAGGCAAGCACGTCACTTTGATAAAAGGCAGAAACAAGCACTGGGCAACGAAACCACGAAAATTATGTAACAGCAAAAGTATGAAGATGAGTAGGGATGCATGATGAGGATATCACATGCAGTTTTGCCACACCTTTTTTCCCGTGCCTCCCCTGCAATCATATTCTCTCCCCGGATCCACATCGAGATCACTTCAAGTTCTGATTGTAATACCGTTTTATGTTTTGTAAATCTATTTTTGTAATACCAAGTTACAAATACTATTCGTGATACGAAATGAGTGAAAGAAAATGAAATAGATCAAGGTCGTGTTCTCGTGATCATATATTAGTATACCGGTTCAGCAGAAAAACAGTTATATGAAATTTAGTTTAGTTTAGTTACACTGATGCTATAATGCAATACGTTGATTTCACTTCAGTTCAGTAAGAAATCGGTAAGGATATGGGCAAAACAAGCTTCAGAGACTTCACAAGTACAAGACACTACTAACATTATCCTCTGATTCATCTGAGGAAAGGGTAAAAGAAAAGAAGCTCAAGAAAAAAAATGCTGTTGGATAAGCATTGTTTGATTGAAACAATGTGTTCTGAGTACATCCTCTGATTGACATTACCGACAGAATGCCAAAGTACAACCAGAAACTCCCAGCAAAAACAACTTGGTTTGTTATTTACCTACTGAAAATGATAGCTACTTATGTAAGAAGAAGATGAATAGTACTAATAAACTCAGAGAAATCCCATTCTCCAGCCTATGACAAAACGAAACCTTGCTCCGAAACAATATGGTGAGCAAGATTCAGAACTGAAATTGAAAACACGATATCAAGAATTAACCTTCCTTCTAACTGCCTCTTCTGTTTACAGTTTGACAGTCACATTAGTATAATGTCCACAATGAAAAGGCAAATGGATAAAATTAACCTCCATTTGCTCTGTCCATCACTGGAAAAACTGGATTCTGCAATCTCCACCCGGGCTCAGCCACCTGTGAATAACCAAGCTCTATACTCATAGATAAGGTGTACTAAAAATGTCTCATCTCCTAAATCTTGCTCCGTTAGATCATTAGAACTGCCTAATTATATAAACAACCGAAGGATCAGATCAATACGGTTAGGCTAAACCTCGACTTTCCAGAAAACATTGTCCATGTTATCGACATGTGTTTTCTCCTCCAATGCAGCAACCTTAGCCTTATGAGCAGCGAAAACAAGCGCCTTGGACTTTTCATCGGGAGGAAGCTCGCAGGTTTCGCTCATCGATCCTGATCTTAAATCAGCTGGCGGAATAAAGCAGTCCATTGATAAGCCTGGTACATTGAAAGCCACCTCTTCGATTGTCCAAGCTTCTTCCATCCTAGTCTTGGTATGGCTCATCGCCATCTCCCCAAACCGGAACAATGTAACCACAGAGCGACCAGAGTGAGCAATCATGATACCTTCAACAGCACGATAATCCTCCAAGAACGAGTTGATGGTGGTCTCCCAGTAGACAGCATCACCACCATTAGACTGAATCCGGGTAAGATGTGAATCCTCCATGTGGACAAGAAGGCCAGTCTTCTGGCTGAAGTACCCGAAAAGCACATGCCTGATGATCTCAGCTGGTCCTTCACTCCTGGACTTGAGTGTATCAGGATCAGCACAGAGCTTCAGAATGAAGCAGTCCTCTCCATTAACCTTCTTCTCCCCAATGCACCTTGAATCAGTAAACATACTGGCTGTAGTTCTCGGATCAAGACCCTGCAGACCATAACCGGAACTCCATCAGACAAAGATGACAGATTGATGGATACAAATCAACTGCATGCAAAGCTCATTGTATAATTGGCAGAAATTTTCACCTGCAGAGCACGGCGTAAAGGCCTAACGGGTCCTTTTGCGGTGTGAGCTCCAAGCCAAGGCGTGTGCCTCCAAACAAGCTTGCCATTGCATCCAGCATGAACCTTGCTGCCACCAACAGCTAGCTCCACATACCACATATCAGGATTCATCTGCCACAGCACAAAGCTGCCCGATTCGGCTGATCGAGCAACGTTCCTGCTCTTGACTACCTTCGTTGCAGTCTCGAACTCAGAGGCCACCATTCTCACCTTCCCCATTGCATAAGCATTCCTGATCGAATTCTGAAGCTTCTGACCACCAGACGCCGCCGTATACTGCTGCAGTATATACTGAGCCGAAGAAGTTTCCTGCAAATTGAATTTATCATAAGCAACAAAATACCAAATCATCAATCAAACAATCAACATCAATGAAATATTGATTTTTTTTAAAGAAATCCACTGTTTAGGCATAGTGTTAATACAACAATAGAATTTTTTAATGCATCTTGCCGCATAATAATCAGACAAGCTGAGATTTTATCAGGATTGAGACTCACAATTGGAGTGTCTTTGATGCTGAGATGGGGGAGTGGGTCCATGGCGCTGACGTGGACAGGGGCAAGGGGTGCGCCCATCACACCGAGCAGCAATCGCAGATCAGACCGCTTCTTGTAGTCGGTGGCTCCGCCGCCGCCGCCGTCACCGTAGCCGTGGGAAGAAACGGACGGGGCCCGCGAGAGCTGAACCTTCATCCACTGGCCCAACCCGACCCGCTTCGACCCGCCGATTTCGCCTCCGTCCGGATCCGGCCCCTCCATCAATGGCGTGAGCGCCTCCCCGCCTAACGGCCTCATGCTTCCCGATCTCGCGATCAACGCATCGGGATTCGTCACGTAACCGCCGCTGCTGCCGCCGCCGCCGGACTTCTTCCTCCGCAGCAGCGCCGTCATGGGGGACCCGCTCCTCGCCGGGCTCTTTGATCTCGACCGGCCCGGAGATAATCCCCTGACCACCTCGTCCTTCAGAGCAGAAAAGAATCCTTGCTTTTTCTCCATTTTCACAGCAGAACCGAAACTCAGCACGACGAATCAAACCAGGATGAACACCACCGCCATTAAAATGTGATGATTAATGGAGAGTTTTGAGTGTGTGTGAATGTGAATGTGAATGTGTGTGCTCGCAGCTGAAGCTTTTTTTGGTGTGAACTGTGAAGTGAGTGTGTGAGAGGAAAATGAGTATGATGCATATGGGAAGTGTGAGTGGGGGAAATGAGGGAGATTTGGGAGATGGTGAGGTCACGCGCTTATATGGGCACGTGGATTTTGTCGTTCTGTATGTATGGGATGGGCCCACTGGCTTTTTCATGGCCTCCTGGGTGCTTTTCCTTTCTCTCGGTTTCTTAGGTCACTGGATTTAACGAATTATCTTCCCAGCTTTTCACTTTTATCTCTTCTAATTCTCCCGCCATTTTACTATTATTTCTCTCGATTTATAATTCGGAGTATTTCCAATATATAATTTAAAATACCGTATTCAAATTAAATAAATTTAATTATGAAATAGAGAGTGTCGGTTCCTTTATTATATATTGCGTAATACCTTTTTCACATTATATTTACTGATACATATATTATGTAAATTAAAACTAAATTAAACACCATATTAATTTTTCCTTGTGCCCATTTTGAATCATTTGTGATGTGCACAAAATCTTTTGTATTAATTTGTGATGTGCACAGTCAAAGGGAATAATTGTTGCTTGCACAAAATAGGCATAAAACAGTCAAAAGGTTATTTGTGAAGACAAAAAATTAATGTAAACAGTTATATTTAATAATTACTAATTCGGTTTTTCTAACGAGTGCCCATGGGCACTCGTTAACATGGATGAGATTCCATGGATTAGTGTGTAGTTAACGTTGGTAATTGTAGGAGTAATTAATTGCGATCAATTCTACGTTACTTACGTATGAATGCATTAAATTTACTTGATAAACTCATCTGTTTTTCTTAATTACTTTATATTTACCACATACTTTGTTTCTTTTAACGGTAAACACATCCAGTACTATATATTTACCACTTGCCTTTGTTTCTTTTACCGGTAAACACATCTATTTATAATCCGTTTCTTTGTATTTTTTATGGATAATTATTCATCTTCACAACATCAGTATTCAATGGTTATATTTTAGCGTTTATAAACCCACCAAACATTACTATAACAAAAAATTGTATTACTTGTATACGGATAGCTTTGTAAATGATGTATATGAATTTTTTTGAAATAAAATACATGTAATAAACATATTAAACACTAATTAAGCAATGATAAATTCTAACATATAAAATATTATTATCTTGGAAATTTTATCGAATGATATATTATTTAAATATAATAAACACAATCTATTTTGAATTTAAATACACAGTGATTTCAAATTGAATAATATCCATTTAAGATATTACCATGAATAATTATCAATCGTTAATATAATTACCGTGAAAGAATCCAAACACATGGTAAATACAAAGTAACTATACAAATAAATGTATTTACCAAGTAAAATTAATGCATTCCCATCCAATTAATGTAGAGATCATCGTAAATAATTGATTCTGCAATTACCAACATTAACTACACAATTATCTATGGAATCTCATCCTGTTAACAAGTGCCCATGGGCACTCGTTAGAAAAACCGTTACTAATTAATGGCAATGTGACTTTTAGCATCACTACTACGTTTTATTTTAAATAACGTCAAAATAATAACCATCAATAATCCATGATATCATAGGTGACTCATGAGTCATGACGTTTGTAAGCCACTGGACTAGAATTTTGTTGTGTATAAATTTAGTTCTTAAAACTTTTATGATTTACACATAAAAAATGAATACGAATAATGTATGAGAGATTTATTTTGAAAAATTAATATATTTTCTTTGCATAAATAGATATAAATTAATAAAAATAATATACATTTTTCTAAAAATTGGGTCTTTTTTTCAAAATTATTTGGCATGAAACCCGACCCACTTCTATACCGGGCCGGCCCTGTCCACAAAACAGTCAAAGGTTATTTGTGAAGACACAAAATTAGTGTAAACAGTTACAATTAGTAATTACTAATTAATGGAAATGTGACTTTTAGCATTATTGCTACGTTTTATTATAAATGACGGCAAAATAATGACCATCAATAATCCATGATGTCATGGGTGACTCATAACGTTTGTAAACCATTGGGATAGAATTTTGTTGTGTATAAATTTTGTTCTTAAAACTATTATGAATTACGCTTGTCAATAATAAGATTGCGGTTATCGTCAATGAGTTTGCATCAGTGATATCCCCACTTGTCAGCGTTGAGGTTGGGTCATCGGCGCAACTAAGATTTGGATTGTTGGCTATGAGGTAATAGTTACATGAAGATACGAGAACAATTCATGAATGAACATAAAAAATGGAATATTTACATTTTAACCATAAATATTAGGCATGATATTTTAAAAATACGTAGTTGCTATTAAAATATTAGACCAGCTAATATAATTAAAATTTATTTAAATATTAGAAATTTTTTTAAAACAAATATTAGAGCAACTAATGTAACTAGAAAGGGTTCTAATAACTAAGGCATACAATTTTTAAATTTTCAAATATAATCTAGTTGATAATTAAAAGGAGTAAAAAATTGTTAAATTATTATGATCCTAAATTTCTATAGATGAGAATTTATAAACAAATGATGATGATTAAGTTAAAGGTAAAAGAAAAACAAATTAGTTTGGGAAATCGAGTTCTTCTTGCATGCATGTGTCCAAGCGCGTCAAATTGATTGCAGCTTGGGAATTTAATTACTCGGGTCGGGTGCCGCCAGCAGCGCTTCAATTGCTATCGATTTCCGGGTTTGAACGAGCGCTTCCGGGTTTGTCCTTTTATTTTTTCTTTAATACCAAACCGTCTTGACCGAATCTCAGAGTGCGTTATTATTTTTGGAAAATTCTACGGTCCCGACTGAAGGTTCAGTCAAACAATTTACCATCGCTGGATTAACTTTTAAAGGTAAAGATAACTTTAAATTCAAATTCAAAATTTTCTAAAAATAGATTAGGTTGTTTTATGTGGTATTCTTACGTGACTGAACTTTCAGTCAAAAAAGGAAAACTGGATTGTAGTCTCTTCCTTTATTTTTATTGGAAATGAGTAATACTAACAATTATGAAATTGTATGATTTTTGGTTCATATTGACATTTGAGTGAGATTTTAAAAGTAAATCTACTAGTGAATGGAAAAAATACATAATAAAACAAGTTTGGAAAAAATTTTAAAAATACATGATAAATACTCTAGTAATACTCTCATTATAAAACAAGTGCTACTAGTCATTATATTTTTTTATAAAGGGAAAGGGAAAAAGAAACAAAAGTTTGATGCGGAAAATTTAAATTCACAAATCTTGGCATGGATCCTTAGTGTAGTTTATGCAAACATATGTGAATTTCACGACACTCGACAAATTTAAGGAAGAATCTTGATCCAGCATTTGTTTTTAAACAATATCTGAAAGAGATTTTTTTTGAATAATATCTGAAAGAGATCTAGCTCTTAATAAAAGGTATATCTAAGTGTAGATCATAATAATAATAATTATTATTTTAATGTATATATTGAACTAATTGAATTGAAATAGTAGATAAATTGATACCAAAGCTGCGAAATATACTAATCATATCATAATTAAAGAAATCAAAGAAAAACAATCAAAAAAATATTCCCCATTTCCCCAAAAGAAGAGACGGTGAAGAAGACGGAGGTGCTAATCATAATTAATGAACTTAATTAATTATTTAGTATGAATCCAATTAATTATTTTTTTTGATGCAAATCCATCCAATTAAATTGAATTACACTAAACAATCATATAACTCATTTGAGGTAGATACGTAACAAAAATGTTCTTACGCTTTTTTAGTACAAGAAAAATATACCTAGTTACTTTTGTTTAGGAATAAAATATATTGGAAATGAACAGTAATATGAAAGAACAATAAACAAAATATTGTTTTAATGAGATAAACGCACTTGTTCCATTAAGTTATACTCCCTCCGTCCCCTTATAAATGTCCTGCTGAAATAATCAATTTTTTTCATACCATGTTTGACCATTAATAACTTATAATACAAAGTCTTGGGTGAGACCGTCCTACCATAAGCTTATGGTAGGACGAATGATAGTTCATGTGTTTAATAGATTTGTTCATGTGTTTCACAGTTTTGTTCATGTGTTTCACAGTATTGTTTGTTATAAGCTGGGTTCATGTGTTTGATAGATTTGTTCTTGTGTTTCACAATTTTGTTTGCTATAATCTGTAACAATATGTAAATGAACTAACAAAGCTATGAAACACATGAACAAATCTATTAAACACATGAACTATCATTCGTCCTACCATAAGCTTATGGTAGGACGGTCTCACCCAAGACCTTCTCAACTTATAATATATAAATAATATATTTTCACATGAGATATCGTTAGAATCCTCATATGATATACTTTTTAAAAATCAAAATTATTTACTCTAATATTAAGTATAATCAAAGTTATTAATGATCAAACATGGTGTGAAAAAATTTGACTATTTCAGTAGGACATTTATTTGGGGACGGAGGGAGTATGTCCTAAGTTTTTGAAATGTACTTTAGCAGTCATAAATTATAAATTTGGAAGGCCTAGTTGGTCTTCAACTGTTTATATTTTATTTCTAAATGATGGTAAAGGAGTATGAAATAACCCGAATCATGAGCTTGATTTATGAGACGACAATTTTTTTGGACAAAAACACTTGAAAGTAAAGCAGAAAAAACTGACTTTATAGATATGGTGGAGTTTCATCCTCGTATGTTAAAACTCATGGTTTATGATTGTTTTTGTTTATTCAACTTGCTCAGATGCCATAAATAAACACTTCATTGTTAGCTAAACAAATTTACAAAACAATCAATAATAATGATAACTATAAATGAAATAATAGAGTAAATTTTAACAAAAATGTTTTTGTCAAAAAAACAATAGATATTAGATTTTGAGAACGTTCCTTCTACAAGTGATGCATGTGTTTTTTTTCCCAATTCAGGCCCCGAATAACGCGTTTATTCCATAATCTCCATATTATGGCTACAAGATTTCCACTAACTGGAAGACCAGGAAAGTAAAGAGACCAACTTTCCCACCTTCATCATTTTGTGGTTGCTGAAAAGGACAATTCACTGCAAATGCAATACTAGCAATTTTTCCATTAATATAAATTCATATGCCCCACAAATTAAAATGTAAAATTTCAATCATTTTTACATCGAATATTAAACTCAATTAGTAAGTAAATAACAATATCATTATTATGTGATTATTGTTGAGGTCACTGACTCACTGTAGTCTATTTTAACACTGTTGTTGATGTCTGATGTAAAGTAAATGAATTTAAAACTTTGCATCTTAAGATTGTAAATTTTAAAAATTGTTTAATGTTACAAGAAAATGAGGCATATTAAAGTTTAGGCAAGTTAATATTCATTTCATACTCCATGTTGATAAGTTTTTGAAAATTTAGAATACTAATAAACTTAATAAATTATGAAATAACATTTATATACAAATACAAATACAAATAATTTAATTCATTCATTATGTGTTAACTATTTAATTTATTTAACTGAGTGTGCCCATCTCTGTTTTCTTTATTAGGCTCTCTATCGTAAGTTTCATCGATTAGTTGTATAAAAATAAACAGTTCCCAAAAGGTCCAGCAAATCTTGAGGTTAATCAGGAATTTGTTTTGGCATTATCAGTATATAATTACCTGATTTTGTGTGACTCATTCCAAAAATATATTATCCTGCATGATAAAGATTATATTACTTGCATTCTAATTTATACCGGGGATAATTTGTATTTTGGATGCTGGAACTTTCTTTATTTGAAAGTAGGTATAACTGAATTACTATGTCTCATATTTATCTCGCTCAATTTTATTCAGTTCCACTCTAATTCCGACCATACATATAATAATATATGAGAGAGTTTTGGGTGAGACATGTCCTTGTGGAGACCAAGGGACAAGTGATTGAGCATTTACCATTTACCATTGTTGCTTGATCTTTTAATTAGTTTGATTGATCTTTCAAGCTGTTTCCTCGAGTATTCTTGTTTTTCCTTGATCTTTCAGTTCATTTGATCTTTCATTCAATTTTCTTGATATTTCAGTCATTTTCCTTGATCATTCCTAATCTTTGAAACATTACAGTTATTTCGTACAAATTCATACCAAAACTCAGTCTCGAGTAAGTCCATGTGAGCCGGTTGAGCTCTAGCGACACCAACATCCTAAAATCTAACAGCGGCGGCGGGGTTGAAGTTCAACCGATAATGGTACATTATAGTACTTGGTCTCTGTACAGACATGTCTCACATGAAAAATTGTAATAATATATCCACACGTTAGCTCTTATCTCTCATTTGGTGAAATCACATCATTACATTCAACATTCAGTAATCTAAAATACGAAACTGAGTAAAAATAATGGAATTAACTGAATACTACTATATGTTAGTCTTATCAAACTTATGAAATTGTCCTTGAGATGTCACCACTAGGAATTCTAAAATTGGTCGAAAACAAGTGAAAAAATCCAGTAGAGATGGCGTAGTCAAGGCTATAATTAGGATGGGACTAGGAAGGATTAAGGCTGGAGACTTGGTAATGTTCACCGCACAGCACAACGCAACATGCATGTTCCCGCCGTTTGTTCTCTAGTTACTTGTCCATTTCAGAAATATCACGTTCAACGAAAACTCATCTCTACACAAAATAATGTTTTGATTGATCTAGGAAAACATGACCAACTTGTCATCAAAATCTAATGCAATATATGGATCCACTTGAAGATCCTAACTCACGGATTCTCTTGGAATCGCATTATGTTGACAAACGGTTTTTTAACTATTGTTAAGAAAGTTTTAGCAATAATTTCAGAATCTAAAACAGATTTTTGCAGTTGGAAATAATGCAACTTGATTACTCTAATCTCTTGTACATTAACTGTGGCATTAGCCCGTTCCTGAATCATCAGACTTGTAGAACTAGCCAGCCAAAGATGCAGCCATCTAGCTAGCTAGCAGCCTAGCACTATGTTTTATGTGATGGACTCATTGCACTTGCATGATTAGTAGTAGCATCAAACATGGAGAATTAGAGACGTCTCTTAATTTGGCACAAGATTAGTGTTGAATTTTAGGTTTCTATCTTAAAACTAACTATAGATACTATCCATAACAACATCATTTTTCTTAAAAATTGTGTCAAAGATAATTGAATATGTTTCTGCCCGTAGTACAATATTGAAACCCTAGATCGTTATTATCGTAATAGTTCTGTCGTCCACCAATGTGGTACTTTTAGCTAATATTTTTCTTTACCTCAACCATTTCATATTCCCAAACAAGAGTTAAAACTAAATTTTGATTAAAATATGAGTATACTCGAATTGATACACTCGTAAATAAGATGATAATAGATTCTTAAACACAAATTTAATTCATGTTTACGGTTTTACTTGGTTTAAATAAACTGACTTTATGTCAACTTATATACTCTATATATAAAAAATATGGATGATAATACAAATTTTATTTTGAACTTGCATAAAGATGCTCTATAATGTAGAGGTAAATTAAGTTTCCAACGGACAACTGAACTTGACTAGCTAGATAAACAACTGTAGTCTATGTATGCATCCAGTCCAGGCTAAACCTATATACTATTACTGCATGTGTCAGAGATTTATTGGTGCCTATATCACTTGGAATTATGCTTAACTGTAAGTTTAAGGCTCCTAAACCAGCTAGCCAGGGATGCCCAGGACCACTTAAATAAAAATGATGGCTAACCACGGATAATTGAGTGTTAGTCCAACGTTAACAACCATCATTAGGAATTTAAGATCATCAAATCCAAACGCAGCCTTAAATAAAGTGTTTCGCTAACTTTTTTCTTGTCTCTGAATGCACAGAGGATGATGACTGTTTGTTCACTGTTTGTTTTTTCATAGAAAATCAGTACTCCTGTATCTGAAAATTACACATAGCTTTTGTATTCTGTGTATGTTACTATGTTTTGATAGTGAGTCTTAAAATAACTTCAGATCTTGTGTGTGATTCAAGGAAAAACATCTTTTTGAACACTATCATCATCACTTATCTTTTGGTTAGTTATCCTTTTGGATATGGAGTGATGGAGAGTGTCAGTCTCAGATCACAATAGTCCTTCCGTCTCACATCAAACACTACAGTTGACTTTTAAAAGCTAAATTTAGAAACATTTATTTGAATGATAAAATTATATAAAATATTATTGGATAGTTGTTGAAAACGGTGAAAAGTTAATTGTGCAACTTGGGTATACCTTCCTGCAAACGAACAACTATCTTCAATATTTGTTAACACATCCAACTCAAATGAAAACAAAATGCTCTTTAATTACTACAGTAAAATGCTCTCCATCTTTCTCAATTCAATTCATTTGATGAAATTTAAATTATTTCTGTTATACTTTATTTTTTTTCAATATATAAATTTTCAGTAGTTGCGTTCAGCAAAAATAAACTTGGATAACAGAGAAGGCACATCCATTCTTCCAAGAATCATTTATTTATTCTGATCTCAGCCTAAAACAGTAGTAATACTATTTAGGCAAAAAGGATCGTGTAATGGGCTTGCTGGCCCAGTTGGATAAAAATGGATCCAAAAGGATGGGCTGCCCCGCTCAAGTTTAGGAAGGCTCCTGGAATTAAATTTCCGAATAAGAACACCGAGTTTCCAAATCCAGGGAATTAAACTTGTAATTCAAATCAACCGCTGTAAAACAAATCTTACCCTTTCGTATTATTCGAGCAGTGGTAGGTTGTAGTTTTACCGGACACCGGCGCCGAGCTGACCTTATCCACTGCAAACCCTCATCTGAAGAAGCAAACTTCCTCTTCTTCTTTGATCAGAGGAGATATACATCCGCGGCGGCAACGCCACAGAAGCTGCGGCGGCTCCGCCGCCTCGGTGTGGTTTTTAGTATACGTATGAACTACAACCAGTGCGGAACAATTCCTATGGCAGTCACCGATATCGATACCTTGGAGAAATGGTAAATGCCAGAGAGCTATCTTCTTCCTCGTTTTCATATTCATTTTTCATCCTCCGGTGATTTCTTGCAGCTTTGGAAGTGATTTTTGCCGTTTATGACAAATTGCAGGTACTCTGATTCTTGCCAAAGGCACGGTGTTTTTATAAACAAAGCCATTTCTGTTGCCTTGTTCAAGGTTTGTGATGAATTTGAAGCTGTGTGCGATTATTATACAAGTTAAAGGAAATCATGTACTAGAGTAGTTAGAATCTATTCGAATTGAACATTCATTTTAGCATCGTGCATGCATTTGAATTTATTCTGAGTTGATAGCATGTGATTAGTGTTTCTAAATCGAAGACTGCTGCTAGGTCTAGCTGCTTCTAGGTCTAGGTTTTGCAATATGTATTTGAAAAGGTTGTGAAAACTGATATGCTTGCCTTTTTTGTTTTTCTGTAAATTGATCAGGCGAAGTTCATGAAAGCTCGCCATGAGCCGACTGTCCTAGAAGTTTTTCTGGATGACTTGTGGGATGCTGATTTCTATCCTCTCTTTGATCTGCTTGTGAATATTGATAATTCTGAGATTGATGCGGTTGACGTTATTCATAGATCCTGTTGTGCCATGAGCGTGGAGTATGTGTTTCCATTGTTACGCGCTGTGAATAATAAGCTTCGTCTCGTTGATCTTCAGGATGTTAAACTGGGGAAGGACTTTATGTTGTAAGCACTCCTTTTTATTCCATCTTTGTTTGTTTTTTGTTTTTCATTTGGGTTTAGCGATATCATTATATTTGGTCATAAGAAATTGTTTCTGTTACATATTTTTTTTTAAGAATCTAAAAGCATAAATGAGAAGGCTTGTGAGGTAATCGTACACTTTATTGGTACTTTTGGACTACTTCAGTGTCATCTATTTGAGAAAAGCTGAATTGTACACCTTGATTTGGGATGTTACCTATGGAGCTCTAATAATGCAATATTGTAAACTCATTAGCGAGCTTATTACGCCTGATAAAGAAAGAATCCTGACTAGTGATTACTGTTAATTGTAGGGACCTTGCTCAACATGGATTAAAATGTGAAGTCTTAATATTAAAGTCTTCTCATTTTAGAAAGCTCAACATGGTGGGGAAGTTTATGCACTTGCACTCTCTAAATTTGGACTTCAGTGCTTCACTCACCAGTTTTCGAGAGGACTGTTTTACTTGCATGCCGAATTTAAACTTCCTCTCATTAGGTGAGACAGGGATTACTAATATGTGGACAACAAGTGCCGCCCTTTCCAAACTCCCCTCTTTGACTGAACTTCGCTTTCAAGTTTGCTTATGCCGGGGTGACTCAAAGGAATGCTGTACACCACCCCGGGAACGACGGGAAGAATCAAATGATTGTGTTGCTTTTAGTCCACTGACTAGTGGGATTTTGACTGAAGCAACATTTTCTAGTGATGAAGAAGATGAGCAGACCATGAATGAAAATGGTGTTAATTTGAGTCACAGTGTGGTGGAAGATTCATCAGATGACAGTGAAGTTGATTTTTCACAATATCGACGTGGTTTGGATGAATTGTTTCATCTGCAGAGACAGGTTCGTACTTCTGAACAGTGGGATATATTTTTTGTTTGCTTTCAGGAGGGAATTGTTTTAAAATTGCAGCTCACAGATATATGTCTGGTTTCAGAACTTAGATAGACAACTGAACTTAATTCTAGGAAGTACCCCTTAAATTCTCTTTGTTGTCATGCATTACCATTAAAACGGAAATTTGTCATTATCACAGAAAGAGAAAAAATGGTTGAAAAATTTATTGCATTCTGATGGATACATATTGTGTTTGCTCTGTTAATTGACAGGCAGATCCTCATACCTGGGATATTCATGATGAGTCAGTTCTAGCAACTTCTCCATTGCCTATGCCACACATTGCTGCGAGGAAGTGTCCTACTTGCATCAGAGCACCAATATGCCTTGAGAGATACTATAGAGAGTATATGATAACCACTCTACCAAAACTGAGGTGTCTAGATAACTTACCCATTGAACAGATTGAAAGGGAGCGGGCCAATTTAATTTTTTCGCAGCACTTTGAGTACCTACCGTATAAAAGAAGGAACAAAGAGAGCATGGTTTCTATTCTGCATAAGCGTGAGATAAGGGCACACCGCACGAAAGTTAGGACTCCAGCATCAAGTCTATCTCAAGGATCAGGGATTTCACCATTATACTACTCTAGGTCATTATCTGCTGCAAAGGTTGGCTCTTCTGCCTGGCCTGCTGTGCATCCTCTTTCTTCGCTAGGCAACGTTTCAACTGATGAAAGAAGAAATTTTCGTCCTCGTCAGTTTGAGTATCATCCATCTGATTCGAGCCTTATGGTTTTTGGAACTTTGGATGGCGAAGTGGTAGTTATCAATCACGAGAGTGATAATATTGTCAGTTACATTCCTTCACTTGGATTGATGAACAGTGTTTTGGGACTATGTTGGCTTAAAAACCACCCTGCAAAGGTACAATCTAATTACTTTGATAGTAAATAATGCATCCCGGTCAGATGTTATAGTTAATCTGGATTGTGCTGTGCATGTAAATGTGCAAAGCTCAATTGTTTTCTTATTCAACTAATTGTTAATTGACTCCACACATTCCCTACTGCACTACTATTTTCATTGTGGAAGAATTTGTGATAGGAGAAAATTTAATTCAATTATTTGATATTACCCATGATAAGACTGGCATGTACATTGTATCTGGGGAAGCCTTATGCTTTTGTCATATACAAAATGATCTGAATCTTCTGATCTTTTTTGTGTTTGTCCAATTTCAGCTCATCGCTGGTTCTGACAATGGCTCACTTAGGCTGTATGATGTCCACCATATGCATTCAGGAATTAGAGGCTCCTGCCTTGATGCTGGTTCTGTTATGTTTGATGATTTCGATCAACTAACTTCCGTTCATGTCAACTCAACCGATGAACTATTTCTAGCAAGTGGCTACTCAAAAGATGTTGCTTTGTACGATATCGGCTCTGGAAGATGCTTACAGGTTTTGACTGACCTGCACCAGGAACATATTAATGTTGTCAAGTTTTCAAATCACTCTCCTTCCATTTTCGCAACATCATCGTTTGACCAGGATGTTAAGATGTGGGATCTGAGACAGAAACCAAATCAACCTTGCTATACTACTCCAAGTTCACGGGGAAATGTTATGGTCTGCTTTTCTCCCGATGACAAATATCTTCTTGTTTCAGCAGTGGACAATGAGGTAACATTTTTCCAAAAAAAATCAAATATGCGCACTTTATGCTAGTATTGGTCTGCAATTCTTTGTTTGTTTGTTCGTGTGTGCATGTGGCGGAAACTGTTTTTGCTTTTATGGTGAACAAATGTCCTACTTGATATGCCACAAGTTTTGGTTAAAGTGCCCAATATGCTTTGACTAACTGACATTTTTTAAATTTAACCCTGAATTTCATAAGTTGTCTTTAAATTAGAAAAAAAAAAAAAAAAACCACGAATGCTGATATAAATGGCTCCTTCTCCAGGTCAAACAGTTGTCAGCTGTGGACGGAAGGCTTCATTTAGACTTCAACATAGCCCCAACAAGAAGTAATCAGAACTATACTCGATCGTACTATATGAATGGGCGGGATTATGTTATAAGTGGAAGTTGTGATGAAAATGTCGTCCGCATCTGCTGTGCTCAAACTGGGAGGCGCCTCAGGGATATTTCTTTAGAGGTAAAGCTTGTTTCCATCACAAATGAGAAAGAAAAAAAAACAGCAGTCTTATTTAATTTAGGATGAATTTTTTATTTTGGTCAATATGTTGAATAATTGATAATCATTTGTAGCTTAGATTTTCCGAGGACTACGTATCAGAAGATTTCTCTTTCACTTCTTCCTTTGCTATATTCAAATCAAACAAATGGTTCTAGATTTATTATTTCATCACAGCCAGTTGTAGAAAAGCATTTTCAGGTCAAATATCATTTGCATATAACTTTGCCGTGTCTCCTGTGTGTATTATATATAGGGTAAAGGTGCAGGGGCCTCAATGTTCGTGCAGTCTTTGAGGGGTGATCCTTTCAGAGTAAGTCACAAATTATTCTTGGATTACATTTAAGCACGACTGGCTGACTGAAAGATGAGGCAATTTTTTTTATTGAGATGAAAGGCTCTACTATTAATCATATCTCATTTTCTTCGATTCCAGGATTTCAACTTGAGTGTTTTGGCTACGTATATTCGTCCAAACTCAAACTCGGAGATAGTTAAGGTAAAAAAATTGTTGCCCTCTAAATTAATATTCCCTCAATTCAAACACTTGGTTTAAATATTGACAGTTTTGACTAAACTTGCAGGTGAACATGCTGGCATGTAATAATGACAATGAAAAAGTACGCTCCAGCAGTCGGTTATCTCTTCCTGAGCATAGTTCTGGAGGTTGATGACTCAACCCCCTGCTCTTAGATGGATCTTGTTTAGGTAGTTTTCTTGCTTCTCGATGTATTAAGCTTAGTTTTATGCGTGTAACTTCTTGTATGTCAACGATGGTTGTTTCGTGCACAATTATTGGTATATAAGTATGAACTTAATGGAAGTATTATGTAACAGTAAGTTCATTGCTTGTTGCCACCGGCGCTATCTTCAAGAAACATTGGATCTGGCAAAGAAAGCTTAGATCAGGAAATCCAGGTCTCGTTTATATAAACTTACAGCTGTACTTGTACTGTTACAATCGATGGAAATCTGGAAATCAAATACATATATCCTATGAGAAAGCCTTAGTATTTCACCCACCTTAAGAAAATGAGGAAAAGATTGTTTCTAGCATTCCTGTTAATGTTCGCTCTTCTTCTGAGCAATTCCTTCTCCAAACCGACATCGGGAGCATCATGTAAGGCCAAATCTCAGACTAGCATTTCATGCTTTCTTGCCTTCTTAAAAAGTAATAGTAGTGATTATTATTGTACTGTGATATGCGTATAGCTGCAGTGTTCTGTGCGAGGAAGTGCAAGGCAAGGTGCCGCAAGACGGCCGAGAGAGACCGATGCCTGATGTATTGCAAGATATGCTGCGGGAAATGCAAGTGCGTGCCGCCTGGGACTTTCGGGCACAAGGAGCAGTGCCCTTGCTACAACGACATGAACAACTCCAAGGGAAAGTCTAAGTGCCCTTAACTTCTAGGGATTGATTGATTTCCCCGTGGGTTTGGCCTTGAGAGTCTGGACTCTCATCAGTCATAATAATTAATATGTAGTGACACTCTTATGTCATTTCTTTGTTTTGCTTCTCCTTAAGGTTTTTGTGTAAGTGTGCAACCATGTATTGTGTGTTTAGCAAAGAAACTCAACATTAATACAAACCTCATATACAAACCTCAATGTCGGTGCAGGTAATCCAAACCTCATTATCGGTGACCAAAATGTCAACATTGGGGAACCAAACCTTGCGGATTGTGACCCAAAATTCACTGTTTTGAATGACGGGAATTCCAAAAAATAAAATAAAATAATCTACCAAAATTGAATCAAATAATAAAGCAAGCACGTCACTACCAAAATTGAATCAAATAATAAAGCAAGCACATGAAGATGATGATTAGCATATGAAGATATCAAAAGATTGAATTTGCTGAAAAAAAATAACAATTCACATGATTAGTTGAGCGTGATTGAATGAAAATGAAGAGAGAATGCATCGCCAATGAAAATTGACGAGATCTTTGAGAGTCATCTTCATTTTTTGATTGAGAGATAGACGAACATTTTTTCCTTCAAAACTTTCTTTTTGCATTTTTAAAACTCAAATATTTTTCAGAAAATAAAATTATCAAAAAACCAATTTTGAAACAAACCCCACTAGAATGCTAATTTATGAACCTCAAGCCCATTTTTCATCTTAATTTAACTATTTGGGCCGTAAAACAACCTTCAAACGCGGCGTCTCCCTCATTTCTTCCCCCACAATCCCTGCAAATTTAAATTTTGAGGCAGAGATTGCAGAAAAGCGAAAACCGTATTGCATTTTGATCCCAACTTCAAGCCATGGAGAATAAAGTTCAAGAGGTATGCATTCGAATTCAAATACTGAATTGGAGAGTCGATTAATTATTTGTTGTACATGAACTTTGATTTTTATATCGGGAAACAGATTTTGGAGAAGCAATTGCTGACGGTAGCTAAGGCGGTGGAGGACAAGATCGATGACGAGATCTCCGCCATGGAAAAGCTGGACCTCGACGATTTGGATGCGCTCCGGGAGCGGCGGCTGCAGCAGATGAAAAAAATGGCGGAGAAGCGGAGCCGCTGGATCTCCCTCGGCCACGGCGAGTACTCCGAGATCCCTAACGAGAAGGAGTTTTTCTCCACCGTGAAAGCCAGCGAACGCGTCGTCTGCCATTTTTATCGAGAGAATTGGCCTTGCAAGGTGCCGGCATTACCTCTTTTGGATTTTTGTTCATATTTTTTCTTTAATTCAAGTATTTAATTTTCCACTGATTAAGCTTGTTGAAATCGTTTGGTAAATTCACTCTCTGATAATTGTATTGCTATGTTTTTCATCGAGATTGAAGGATGGAACATGATTGTTATAGGCAAATGCTTGGAAATTCTATACTATTTGAATTGAATTTTAGGGTTTTAGTAAACCTCACGTTTTTTAGTTGGTTTTATGTATTTGTTTTTGGTGTCTTAGTGGCACAAAATCTATTCAGGACTTAAGATTTTAGAATGCATTAGTTTAAGAAGTTAAGTAGCAGGGGAAATGTAAGCATGGCATATAGAGCAGCTTGGCAGTCAGAAGTGGAGTTTATGTGTGGACTATGGCTGGTTCAAGATTTGGCCGAGACCTAGTGTGTGAAAGAGAATGTAGCTCATAAATTTGCCTAGGTCTCAGTGTTGTTTGTAAGATGACTTTCTTGTCAATATTTAAAATTTTTCCGATTTGTTACTGTGAAAGAATACTTCCTTGCATTTCTTGTCGATGTTTAAAATTTTTCCGATTTGTTACTGTGAAAGAATACTTCCTTGCATTGCAAGTATGTGCTTGTTTTGGTTTGGGTTAGTTGCGCTGTATAGTCGGATTCAGTAAAAGGTGTTCATGTTCATCAGCCTGACAGCCTTCGATGGTAATTTCATGTAGGAGCAGTCATTTATCTGTGTTCATATTGCAGGTGGTGGACAAGCATTTAAGTATACTGGCACAACAGCACATGGAGACGCGGTTTGTGAAAATCAATGCGGAGAAAAGTCCATATTTAGCTGAGAAGCTCAGGATCACGGTTCTTCCTACTCTTGCACTGATAAAGAATGCCAAAGTAGATGATTACGTGGTAAGTTGCATTGATGAGACACGGTAAAGTTGTAGGTTGCTGTGATCTCTCTGTTTGATGCTTGAACACTCTCATGCTTTACAGGTTGGGTTTGATGAGCTTGGTGGGACGGATGGGTTCAGCACCGACGAACTGGAGGAGAGGTTAGCTAAGGCCAAAGTTATAGTATTCGAGGGAGAGTCTTCTTTGAACACGTCAAGAGGGAGAACTCAAAGCAAGAGTGTTCGCCAAAGCTCAAACCCTGACTCGTCCGAGGATGATGAGTAATGCGTATTTCTTTTGGTTCATGTTGTGCTTGTCATACTTTGTTGCCATACAAGGTTGCCAGAAGACATCGTATATCGTTTCATATGTTTTGAGTAAAAATTGCTTATTATCGGAAAATGATCATTTTGCTGCCTCTCCTATGAAATGCATTTTCTCTAAAGGATGTTTATTATGTTATATATGGATTCCTCTCCTATCTTATGATTAGGGCATCCGCCTCTTGAGAAGGATGGTTCAGGAAAAATGGATATTCCGATTTTGAACTCCTCGGTGTTTGAATATTTAAACAGAAAAACAGTTTTTTAGAGCACTTGTTAATACTCAATCACATAAAACTGGCTGATCATCACACTACAATTTCAATACAAATTTAGTTTTATTTCTAAAATCTATAGTACGTAGTTACATACTTATATATATATATACATATACTCGATAAAAAAAACCAAGATGATATGTTAATTAATAACGTGCAATGAGTGTGCAAATTAAATTGTGTAAATTGTACGATGGATGTGCAATGAGTGTGCAAATTAAACTGTGTAAATTGTACAATGGATGTGCAATGAGTGCAAATTAAACTGTGTAGATTGTACAATGGATGTGCAACATCATTGCAAACAATGTACATTCTAGTCACTAGTGCACGAATTTAAAAATTAAAACTGTGTTGGGGAAAGAAATTCTACAACTTCAATTATCTCAAGCACAAACCTCATAAACATTGATTTATAACAAACCAGTTTACAAACACTGCTAAGTGAAATAACGCATCCACTCAACGTCCATTCCTAGTATTTATTAGAGACATACACAAATTTAACAACACAAGAATAACAACACAAAAGTACATTAGTTCCTATAGAACACAGCTCACAGCACACAAGAACACAAACAATAATCAAAAGAACACACTACAATCTTTAGAACTATTACACGAAGTCGTGGATGCTAATTATTCGATCAAGTGCCCCGCACTTGTTACTACACGCGATGCCTGTTCTTCCGGGCACAACCAAGCACCCTTTTCCCATGAGGATGACTATGGAGGTAGGAGTAGTTCGCATGTATCATATTGGTCATTGCATGACGAACAGACCCCTTCATTTCATGTTGAACAGCAAAGTTAGCATTTATCAATTCCGTCAAATAATAAAATTAAATATTGCACAATAAAGTCTAACCTTAGCTAGGTCATATGCGGACTGAGCAACATAGTTCCCATAAGGATCTTGAAGAACTGTCAAAAAGTTCGGGCTACTGATGATTTCTTGAATGATGTGCATCGCCTGATCTTCTGAAGTCTCTTTCATGCACTTCTCCACCACATTGCTGCCATATTTGTTCATAGCCAATGAAGTGTAGTTCCCAGCAAGGTGTGACAATATACCATTCGTGATATGAGGAATCCTCAGCCCTATCAAAAATTGCACGACATAATTCCTGTTGTGAAGTACAACAGTAAACATAAGTGGATTAGTGTAAAAAGACACAAAATGTGCATGTTATTTGCACAAATACATTTGCATATAATTTTTTTTTTTGAAGTATCATAACATTTTTAATATCTCAAATAGAGTAATAAGAATACTTCTTACCCATAAGGATGCTCAGAAAGAACTAGGGAGTTTGATATGATCTCAGTGACCAGCCTGTCTAGAGGTTCTCCACGAGCATGCTCAACGCATTGCTGCAAAACACAACATCCGCTCTTGTCCGTTGCAATGTCAAGACAATTGTCGGCAACAACATTTAAAATGTACTGTAAGATTATATGTGCACAAGTTAGATTTAAATCATGTGTATATTGTAAGGCAATGGTAAAAATACAGTTCAAAAGAAATACCGTCTTGTCTTCATTGGGAAAATACTTCAGACAATGCTCGACAACATGGTGGCCATTTGTGCTCTTTGTCAAAGTGACAGTTATGCGCCGCAGAGTTGATGTCACCAAAGATCTCTGCTGAGCTGTGGTCAGATATCCAAGTAGTTTCTGCATTGCCCTAGTCCTGCATTCAAAATATTAATGCAATGTTGAATTCACAATATTAATGTTTGAATAACTTGAAAATTATGAATATATATACAAAAACATAAGCAATGCCCTTCTTCTATATCCACATTGTACAACTCAAGTGCAGCAATTTGCACATAATTAACTTGCACCTAACTTGCACTTAAACGTACAATAAGCCTCATATCCCCATTGTGCAACTCAAGTGCAGCAATTTGCACATAACTTGCATCTAATCTGTACTTAAACGTACAATAAGCCTCTTTTCCATTCATGCATATAAAGAAAAAACTAGCATTCAATTAATTCCCCTACTATATAAACTAAGAAATTAACAACATAATCATATGGAAGAAACCACAAAAAATAATAAGCGAACATACATAAAAAGAAATGACTAAACCCAAAGAATCATTTACAAATCCATCCATGTATATGATCCAGCAGCACAAAACAATGGCTTTCATCTCTCATATATAAGTTAACATAACAAGCCCGATGAGATTTTCCCATAGTGGTAACAACAATTCTTACCATTTAAAGTAATCCGAATAACACTTTACATAGTCCAGAAAAGCAATGTTTTCAGTTCAATCAAATCCACATTATATATATTATTATTATTTTATCAAATTAGAAATAAATCTTAATGCATCATCTCTTTACTCACGTGTAAAACACTAATTCATATCCAAAGAAAATAATAACATATCATCAGCTCAATCTTTTCTTTGTTTGCTTTCTTTTTTAAGACCAATTAAATTCGATTCAGTTTACCACAAACACTAAAGAATACATCTAAATTAAAATAAGCAACCTGGCATCCAATTAACATGACTAAGAATGTTGACACTAATAATAAAGGTTAAATTAACACGAAGAGCAACAAAATCAAACATAATTAAGAATTCTTACCCATGCATATCCAGGCATATAGCAAGGAGGTGATGTTCATCACTAATCACAGAAACCAACAGATCAGTGATCTGCTCATCATTGCAAACATCAAAGAGCTTCTGCACTAGATAGTTTGCAAACTGATCCACCATCAATTCCCTAATGTGGTTTTTCAACTCTGAGAATATCATCTCCTTCTCCTCAGGCTTGCCATCCACCAAAATCTTCTGCAAATCCCGGCATCCATTTTGATCTTTGGCCACCATATATATCTTCCCCTTTAATTCTTCTAGGGATGAGAAGATTTTGCTCCTCAACTGTTCCAACGAAGCGCTGCTGCTACCGGAGGAAGAATTCAGGCTATGGCGAGGTGGCCGCTTCCGATCAAAACCCTCATGACTCCTCTCATTGAAGTTCTTGTTCATCATGTAATTCAACTCAGGTTGATGTTGCTGCGGCCGGCGGAGTAGATTATCCAATTCGCCATAACCATTGGCACCACCTCCAAAAACATTGTAATCATGATAACCCCTAAGCTGCTGGTCACGTACACCCATCAAATTCAAATTAGGGTTGACGTAAGGGATGGATCCAAATCGATTGTTCACTATAGTCGAATTGGGAGAGAGATTGAGCTGATTGAATTTATTTGCTAGCAAAACATCAAAGAAATAATCAGACCCGCCGGACCCATAGCTAGGGTTTAAGGAATCGGAATTGGCCGCTGCATAATATGTATTGAAATCGGGGACCTGCTGGACCGTCCGGTTAAGCATTGGCATCGGAATCATCGACGGCAATCCATTGACGGCGGCGGGACTAGCGGTTTGCCAGCCGCGATTGCGAGCGAACCACTCAAGATCCTCTCTGCTTGCCATCGTAATCTAGACAATTTTTTTTCTTCAATTTTTTGAAGATGTTGAGGTTTTTGGGAGAATTTGTAAAAGAGGGATTCAGATACGAAGATTTGGAGATAAAAGGGGGATTTGAAGAGATCACGGTATAGTAATTGAATTGAGTAAGGAAAGGAAACCTAGGGTTTTAAGAAGACTGAAGACTATGGACTCTGTCTTTCAGTCAAGCGTTTCAGATCACATGCATATGCATGCATTAATTATTATTTTCTTTTTATAAAATTATTAATTACTTCCCTTTTTCACCTTCCTTTTCCGTTTTTATTTATTTATTTTCTTTCTTAAACATCTTTTAATTGCAGTACACGCCTACAGTTGTAAATTGAGATTATATTGAAGTTTTTGAATTATTGAACACGTTTATCCTTTACTTTTTGCTTATCTCCAAATTTTGAATACTGTAATTATCTTTACTTGTTATTTTATTTTATTTTGGCTGAAATAGGTGATTAAATGAGAATGTAATGGCCCGATTCGGTAATGGCGGTTGAGCGCTGGTTGGTGATTTTTATTTAGCCGATTTAACCAATTTTACGATTTATTTTTAACCCATAGCTGGCGTTTGACAAACTTTTTAGTTATTTAATGCAAAATGACATAAAATGAAATGATTACCTATTATTTAAGATAACGTAACCGGGGATTAAAATGCAAATTAGAAAGTTTTATTTTTCGCTCTCTCCAAATTCTGAATGTTGTAAATATCTTTGCTAGTTATATATATATATATAGATGGAATTAGTGATTAAGATGGGAATATAATAATATAATGATCCCATTTGGTAATGGCGGTTGAGCATTGAAACACTGGCGGTTGGAGATTTTTATTTAGTCGGTTTGACCGATCTCACGATTTATGTTTGACCCTGGTATTTGACAAAGTTATTATTATTAGTTTTTAGCTGTTTTATGCAAAATGATATATGAGGAAATGATTACCTATTTTTTAAGATAAAGTTTTATTTAAATTGGTTACATAGTGAGGCATTTTACTTTTCGCTATCTCCAAATTTTGAATGTTGTAATTATCTTTGCTTGTTATATTGATATTTGACTGGAATACGTGATTATAATGGGCATGTAATAATATAATGGTCCAGTTTGGTAATGGCTATTGAGCGTCGACGGTTGAGCGATGACGGTTGAAAAATTTTATTTAGTCGGTTTGACAAATTTAACAGTTTATGATTCACCCTTAGCTGGCATTGACAAAGTTATCTATTAGTTTTATGTAGTTATTTTATGCAAAATGACTTACCTATTATTTTAAGATAAAGATTTGTTTGAAATAGTCACACGGTGAGGCAGGGATTTAAATGCAAATTAGAAAGTTTTAAGGGGCAAAGTTTAAATGGTAATTTACACAAATAAGGAGGACCTTTTGTGAAATTTCCCAGTCCTCTTATGCTCATGCTAACACTGTTGAGGACCTTTTGTGCAAATTCCCTATTATTTTCCCCACAAACCTCCTTACATACCAATTTCCCTAGATAAAAAACCTACGCAATTTACAATCTTTATCGTAATGGGAATGAACAACACTATTTGCCAAAAAAAAAAAAACAAACTCTAAAGTAATTTAGAGAGGGCTTGACTAGTAACTATTTTACCCCTGAAATTTCAAACTCATGTCATGGCATAAAATGCGACAAAAGATGATTTGGGCAGATTGATTTAATCGAATGAGCAAAATTTGGCAAATATGACAATTGATTGGCCATAAAGTGGTCGAAAAAAATGAGTGGCCTAAAGTGGACGATTTGAAGAGTTCTATGGCTATAAAGGGTCAAAAAAATGGGTGGCCAAAAGTGGACAATTTAAAAAGTTCAGTGGTCTCCAAAATCATTTGCCCTATAATTTATTCGTTTGCCCTATCATTTATAACTTTGTTACAATTTTTTATTGTAATATAAATGGGACTAAATGAATTTTTAGGACCTTACTTTCACACAAAACATCTTTTTAGTACTTTGCATTGTTTTGTTCAATTCAGGTAGCCTTACTTTTGAAAAAGAGAATTTTTTAGAGACCCCAACCTTTACAAAACTGTCAGTTTGACCCCCATCAAATTTTAATGTCAAAAAGACCCCCTCAACCTTTCGTTTTTGCTTCGTTTGGACCCCCTTTGGCTAACTATGCCATTAGTTCATTAAAAACAGTTAAATGTTGGGGGTATAATAGTATTTTCAAGTTTAATTTAATGGAAAAAAGTGCACCAAGTGGGTTTGAATCGGGTCTCCCAAAACTACAGACAATCTATTATCATTATGCAACAAGAACTTCAAAACCCTCAATCCTCTGCTAAGAATTAACTGTTCATATGACAAAAGTGATTGAGGTCAAGCACATATTTGACCTTTTTCAAATGCCGAAATGCCCCAGCTTGGGATGCAAAATTATGAAAACACCCCTAGCTTGGGATACAAAATTACCAAAATGCCCCCAAACTTGGGATGCAAAATTACAAAAATGCCCCCAAACTTGGGATGCAAATTACGAAAAAGTATGTTTTTCAAAAAATAAGGCTACCTGAATTGAACAAAACAATATAAAGTCCTAAAAAGATGGTTTGTGTGAAAGTAAGGTACTAAAAATCAATTTAGTCTATAAATGGTGCATTAAGAAAGCTCAAAACTTAAAAGTCATGACAATTGTCACCCATGGAAACAATATGTGCAAAAGATGTACATGATGTTCTACACAAACTTTGTGAATTTCAGTTTTACATGCATAAATGTTTCCATGTGTTTCAATTTTGACAAAGATTGATGTAGAGGAATATGGAAACATATTGACATAAGCGAGGAACTAAAGATATTTTCAAGATAAACATGTACATGATACCATACACATATACATATACATAAATTTTTTATGTACATGTACAAGGTTGAAGACCATGCAAACATAGATTTGCAGTCAGATATCCAATTCACCATTGGAAGGCACATAGGGCAAAGACAGAAGTTCCATGAGCTCCAGTCTATATTCCAGGCCTCTTAGGTAGTGCCCGAGAAGCATGCACCTTGAAAGAGAGAAAAATGTATCAGAAATTCACTTTCCTTCTTATTTATATTCCAAAAAGCCTATGCAATAATAGTAGCTTTGAAGAGACCACTTGCACAAGCAAAATATTTTCTAAAGACGTTCATGATATCATTACTGCACAACCAGAAATTAACAAACCAGTAAAAGTAAGAGGAGAAAGCATTATACCAGAATAGAAGCCGAGCCAAATAATCCCTAGTTAGCAAGATATGAGGCTGAAACTGAATTGAAGTGTTCTCAACAAGATCAATGCAGTCTTCTCCATCTACATTATCAATTGCAGCAATGGAAGTATTCTCCGTTGGATCGGGTGCCCTTGAACTCATTTCAGGTGAGAGGGTAGCCAAGAGACCATAAATGACCGAATGAATTGTTTCCTTCACTTCAGGAGAAGTAGGTTCTGAGAGCTCCGCCACCTGCAATTAGAATCATAGTTAACTTAGTACTTTGACATGAGGAAGAGAAAAAAAATGTTGGTGGGCGGAGAAGAATAGCCGGCAAGAAGGAGGGGAAAACTACAAAAAAATAAAAATGTAAACAGCATATTGCAAACTCTAAGCTAGTGATTGCTCACCATATCCATTAAAAACGATTACCTTCCCCAATCTCAAAGCACTGACAAAAAAGCTAGTGAGTTCACCATGCAAGTCAGACCATTTTCACTGCTTCAGTTTTCTAGGAAATGTCATAATGCCAAACTATAATTCCAACATCAATACCATAAAGCTCTGAATCAATAAACAATCTGCTTTCATCTTTGCCACATAACAACTAACATGCACAATTTTTTGTTTCCAAGATATTGAAACACAACCATATAAAGTACATTTTAAGGTTTTGTAGTTAACCTTTTCGGGTTGCAATGATCTCAAATAGTCCAACAAATCATTCTTCTCCTCCCCAACAAACTGTTGCATTTGCAGAGCTCCACTTTTCCTCTTAACTTCACGAAGTTCCTGCATGAGCAACATTAACAAAAGTCACATTTACATCTTAAAAGAGAGTTTGAGCTCAGCTGCAACAAAACTTCAGTTTAGGTGATAGTGCACTGCCTGTTGATACCAAAGCAAAAAAGCCATAATATACCGGATATGTTGAGCGTACAGATATATCGACATACTGCACAATAAAGCACATTAGAATAGCACAGCATACCTTTTTAACAGATGACAAACGTGATCGCAGTCTAATAATATATTGTTGGATTTCTGGAGTCATTTCCCCAAAATTTGGAAGTTCAGAAACTTTCTCAATCATAGTCTTCGACACTGGCGATTGATCTAGTCTGGAATCTGTAACTTCCCTGTGATCATAATTCAATATTCCCTTGGATTCAAGTTTAACTTCTTCTGATTCTTCTTTGTCAGAATATCTATCAGTGTCATATATTTCAAGGTTCTTCTCAAGACACATTCTATATTCAGCATTCCTCAAAGTATACCTGCACAGGGATCAAACCACAAACAGTTCTGAATCCAAACAAATAGTCCCAGATAAAAAGTACACATATAATTTCCTTCCCATATAATTACAGTCCACTTTCTAATACTTAACAAAACCAAATATTCAGCAGACGGATTATTACAAATATCCATCTCATTCTTAAATAATTATCATACAGTTTTAGTCTCTAATAACAAGAGTAATAGGCACATTTCTCTCTTTTTCTTGCTTATATCGTAATGATTTCATTTTTCATTGCGTAATCTATACAGATTTCACACTTGCATATCAACATTCTCATGCTAAGCAGTAAACAAATTAGTTCCTAGCTAGGTAAAATTGAAATGTGAATTAACAACAGGGGCATACCCAGTCATCATAGAAGAAATTAACAGCTTGGATAGGGGCTCCCAGAGAGCTTCAATGTAGACCTGGAACTGATCGGACGGGAGTAACCCTAGCATTCCCGATATGGTCCTTTTCATGGCGTCCACAGTCGTCGCCGCCACATCCTTCTGAATCAAGCTCACGTCCAGAGGCTCAATCTCTTGTATCAAATTCGCAAGCACCGATTTCTGCACAATAACAACAACAACATCATCAATTCATCAACAAAGCCTAATAATCGAACCGAGAGGAGGACAAATAAGTCACTAACCAACCTTGGAGCCGGAATTATTGTTGCGGGAGGCGAGGCAGCTGAATATCGGCGTTCTGGAGCTCAGAGACAGGGTGGGCAAGGGTTTGGTGCGCCGCCGGAAGGATAAACTGGACGGCAACGGAGGAACGTAGGAGGAGGATTGGTGGACACGTGGTGGACGAGAGACGGATAGGATTGGCGCCAAGGTTGCCATTCAGACAACCGGCGACCAACGTCCTTCTCGCCGGTCAAGGTATTTTCTCCGGCACAATTTCGGGTTGCTGGATTGTTTTAAGGAGGTAAAGTTGTAACCCGCCGGCGATGAAGCGCCGATTTCAACCCCACCGGTCCGGTGAAATATTGGCTGGCTTTCGCGCAGCACCTTTTTCCACTCCCTAATTCAGTCGTCGATGTCTTCATTTAGGTTTATATTGCACTTAACACCCTCAACTTCCACATTATTGGAGATGTAACCAGAGGTTAAGGCTAATTAATTGTGTGACTTTCTCAAATCAAATTTATTTTAAAATTATATTTAGTTTTTTTTTTGAGAAAAAAATATATTTAGTTTAGGAGTATTAGAATGTTATTGCTAATTTTTTTTAATATTATTGCTAATCTTGACCTAATATCAGTTTAAATCTTCTCACTCTAGAGTGAAGCATGCATGATTCAATTCAATTTTATGTTGTGCCAAATATATTATGCTTTTATTTTGAAATAAAAGTAAAACATTTGTATTCTTTATTATTGTATATATATTTTTGGTCATTCTTTCGTTGAGAGATTCAGTAATTTTTATTGAAACTTTTATGATACATAATTAATAAAAATGACATTTCTGCCATTTTTGCGGATCTAATGAGTTGCGTCATATAGTTCTAGCCATACTATGGTATAAGATAACAAATGTATGAACAATAAGGGTTCTGCCACTACGCCGTCGCATGTTCACATAGATGTGTCACTCCTCAACCTACCATGAAAATTTATTCCTAGTGCCACTATCTAATTGCTGCATCCAATGGCGAAATTACAAAATTATGGACTTATCCCTCAAAAATCCAGCAAATAATTTAAAATATTATATTGTTCATCATGAAATTTCAACTCAGTGATAAATAGAGTATATGTGTTGTACATTAATTTTATTTCATATTTTTATATTTATATTTTGCCATGGTTCAACTACTATCAGTTTTAATATACACTTTCCTTTCTTCCCCTCCCTCCCTCCCTCCCAAATCTCCTATCTATTCATTAAATTCTTATGAAACTGAAAACTAACAAAATGGCCTACATAACAGGTCCATGTGAACGGTGACGAAGGCACAGATTGAAACCAAATAACGTAAATTAGGAAGTTGGGAACCGTTCATGATCTTTGGTTGGTCCGTTCGATCGCAAATTGAGTCAGTTTTGATGAGATGTACATATTAACATGCACACCCCATGTGGACGTGGCACATGCACCATTAAGATATACTCTCGCTCGAATATCCAGCAGATCGTTAGTATTGTTTCAGAAGTTTATATAATATATTATTCAGAGTAATAAGTTCTGTGATAGTCAAGCATTTATGTAGCTTAGTTGTGTTATTCTACGCATACGACAATTCTAGTTCAAGCAGAATCCGCTTCCTCTGACTTTGACCGTGCATCACATTATATTGATTGATTTCTAGTTTAATTGTACTTGGGATAACTTAATTAATTGTGAAACGTATACAAGGATGTAATCATATGTAAGCTTGTGTATACTTTTATTTGGCAATTTTGTGATAGAGAAACTAACGTACTTGCAAACTTGTATCTTCTTTCAAAATTGTGTGGGTATGACTGTGTTTGGCACAACTTTTCAGTTGTTTTACTTTTAAGTTATAAACATAACAACTTTTAGTAAGCTGTCAAAAAAAACTTTCCACCAAAGTAGAAATTGTTCTAGCTGCTAAAAGCATAACCTGGTCACAGACTCACAACAACTTTCAAAATAATTATTTATTGATTAGTTTTGCTTATAAGCGCAACCGCAAACACAACCATATATGCTAGAGGTGACTACAAAATCCAATTAAAATACATATGGTAGGAAAAAATTATATAACACATAAAATTATTGTATCGCTTGTGTGACAGTACGTTGCTTACTATACATAACATATCTCAAGATGTCAAGACCTGAGCATAGAGTAAAATCACAAATGCACTAAGTATAATATGTGAAATCTAGGTCTTTAACTTTAACATATCGTGAAAATTTTGATATAATACATTGTAACATCCAAAGATGGAATAAATTTCTTAGGAATTTTGTAAAACCATAGAAAAGTTGTGTTCTGGATGGGTTAGGCTGGGCATGATCATGATACCAATTTGGAACAAATGCAAGACATTTTCCATTAACAATGACAATAATGAATCCCTGAGAATATATTACAATTACACGTACATTTCACAGGTTTTAATACTTAACAATAATAACATACAAAACCTACACTTAATAAGCCCTACTCTAGTGCTAGTACACTACACATCCTTCCAAAGCAACCAAGCACAAAGTCGCATGATGAAAGAAGGCACACAATTAAAAAAGATGATAGAATTCTCCTAACTAAGATAATCCAGTTGACTTTCTGAAAACCGTCGGCCACATTAATTGATTACGTGATTAATTAAACAAGTAATCGTAATTAATATTATTTCCGGCGTCTCTCCGGAGTCCAATGGGGCAACGACGGGCTGAAGTGCACCGAAACCACCCTGGAATCGAGAAGCTCGACGATGGGAGTGAAACTCACGCACCGGGGAACCTTGTACTGGTTAATCGACGCGCCGCGGGATATCGCGTAGTCCATAAGCTCCTCAAAGGTGCCGTTTTTCACGACCCGAATCTCCAGCGGCCCGATTGAGTTGTCCGCAACCCGACCCTGCCGGTAAACCGAGTTGAGTGACTCCTCCATGGCTAAGCAGCACTGGTTAAGCACCTCCTGACTCGGCGAGTTGGCTGAGTCTTTCCCGAGCAGCTCCCAGTAGATGACGTAGTGGCCGGGAATGGTGCTCGTGTCGGCGTAGCTCGTGTACTCCACGACGCTGGTGTTGTGCTGACGTAGGAGCACCGACGCGTTGTCCACCGCCGTCTGCAGCTCCGCCTCGTCGGTCTTGTCCGAGTCGATGCTCAGCAGGACGTTCTTCCGCCGCACGAAGTGGAACTGCGGCGCGGCATTGTGGAAGCCGGTGACTCGGAGGATGTCGCCGACGCGGTAGCGGTACAGTCCGGCGTAGGTTGTGATGACCAGCTCGTACTCTTTCCCGACCTCCACGTCGGAGAGCTCGACGAGCTCCGGCGGCGGCGAGTCGCGGCTGAACGCGACCGAGTTGTGGTCGTGCGGGAGGAACTCGAAGTAGGCCATGTTTGGCATGATGGTGTAAGAAACCTCGGACGGTTTCGACATCGGGTTGAGGTTCAGACCGAAGTAGCACTCCGAGGAGGCGTACATGGTGCAGGCTAACGGCAGGCCGCCGCTGTAGTAATCCAGCGTCGGAATGTACTGCGCCATCGCGCCGGTGACGATGACGTCGAGGTATTTCGTGTTCGGCCAGATTCTGGTAATAATGCCTTCCCAATTCTCCTTCGCGCATTCCGCGGCGACGAAATCAGCAAGCTCCGGATCGGGTCGGATGATCCCGGACAAACACCCCTTAACCGACGGGTCGATGATCCTCTGGTTCAACGACCCGGTTCGGATGTCCTGAGTCAGCTGCTGCCAGTTGAGCTGGAGAAACCGGATGGCCCGGAGTAGACCCGAGGCGAAGACCGCCCCGACCCGGAGGACCTGAACCCGCTCGTACAGCCCGCACAGCATCTGCGTGTACATGCTTTGGAACGAGTCTGAGCAGAGAATGGTTTCGTTGGGGCTGGTGTAAACGTTGTACGGATCGAACGGTCGGGTCTTGAATTGCTCGCTGTTGTAGTAGCTGGTCAGAACGGGTCGGGCCAGCAGCCCTCCGGGAGTCTTGGTCTCTGACTTGACGAACAAGAAGTACAGTCCCTTTCCTTTGTCCAATCCAGGCACATATCTGTCATCAAAAAGTCATGAAAAAACACAATCATTAGTATCATCGAAATTTTCATCAAAAAGTTAAGGATCATTGTATATTCTTTACTTACAAGTTCATAACAGGCATGAGAAGACTGTACAAAAGCGTTCGACGATCCAGCTCTTCTAGAATTGTCGGCATGAGTTTTCTTTCTCCGGCGGATGTTCCTGAACTGAGACACGACAAAAAGATTATGCCAATCAAGTGTTTCAAATGAGACTGTAATTATGGGACAGATCAGTGAAGTAATATATTTATACCTGGTGAGAAATTCAGAGATGGGGTGTGCGGATAAAATCGGAGTACGATCGCCGTTGGCAATGCGTTGAATTTCCGGTTGGAGATCTTCGTAGGTTATAACCGGGACTTTTGATTTGAAGGCTTCCCGGTCCGACGAGCCCGCGAGGTTGAACCTTTTAAGGTACTCGGTCTGAGAGTTTCTGGTAAGAATCTGAGCCAAAACGTTCTCCTGAACCGCGTCGGCGTTTCGGGTCATTTCCTCGATGAAATGGAGCGCCTTCGCATCCTTCTCGCATGCAGGAGGGCCTAGAGAGGACGACAAGACTGAATCCACCGCCATTGCTCTAAACCTTATCCAAAACAACGTTGTTTCAAAGTTCTAAAACTGTTTTTTTGTTACAGGGAGAGGAAAAAGATGAGGAAAAGGACCTGGAGAAAATGCAAGGAGTGAGTGAGAAATGAGAAAGAACAACGTTTGACTTATATAGGAGGAGACCGGGGCAGTGAGGGGTGGGGGCGGGGGCGGGGTACGCCATCTCCACGTCAGATGACATGTCAGCTCTGCGGGGCCCGCAGACAAAAGGTAAGTTTTGGGGAGGGTGGTTCGCGTGGGACAATTCGGTAAATATTTTGTGTGTTCGGTAAATAGGGGGCATTTGTGGGGCCCACACACGTCTACTTGGCTAGTCAACGGGGGACATATGGGGCCGGGTTGAGTGCCACATAGGAAAACAGGTTCGGAGCTCGGACTGTGGCGTGCACCAGACAAACACGCGGCCCCTTTCCGGTAAATATGTTGGCGCTAGATAGCGATAGGCGGCCGGCGAGACGGGCAATTCCCACGCACTGGTACGTGTCTACGTGTGCAGTACAAGTGTAACATCCCCGCGTATTTCTATTGCAACTCTTTTTTTTTTTCCCGTAATTATTGATAACATTATACTGTCGTATATCGGTATATAATGATTCTTTAAAAGGAGTTTTGCCATAATGCCATCATTCAGAACAATGGCGGTAATAGGTCAGTTAATAAATAAAGTTTCACCATATTGGAAACATCTTAATAACCACTGGATTAGAATGATTATAATGATTGAACGTTCAAGATTTTGAGGGAAGTCTTGAGTTAATATGATAGAGTGATTTTGAGGGAAGTCTTAAGTTAATATGATAGAGTGATCAGAACCCTTATATTATACATGTATGATAGACTTTTTTTTTTAATGTTACTATGTTTATAATTTGGACTATGTATACTGTATAGCATAGGTAGAGTTAGTGCTCTAAAATTCGGGGCAAGGATTACATTAATGAGTGTCTATCAAATTTTAAGATTTCGTCTTTGCTCAGTGCTCTTCTCCGTATGAGTTGTGCGTATAGTCTATCGGAAAATATTTCGTATTCAGCATTCATTGAAATTGAGTTATGGGTTCTTAAAAACTCTGATATAGGGCTTGTGTAACATCAGATTACTGCTGACTTTTGCAGCATCGTGAAAGCTAGAAAAGGCAACATTATAAGGGTTTGTTGTGTGTGTGATCTTACAAGAAAACAATACTAAATATTGTTGCTTTCATTTCATATATAAATATATTGCTGAGTGTTGACCATGGACCATATATATGGCATGGCATCCCATGTAACCTGCTTTCCAGTCTCGATGATCATGTTTTGCTGCATGGTTAGTGTAAGAGCACATTATTGCTGGTTAGGATTTATAATATTTAGTTGTCTGAATTATATTTTTATATATTGGGAGATGGAATTAAATGAGCGCCGTGCTTAAATTAATAATAATGAAGAGATGATAATTAATTAAATACTAATTCTCAATTGAGACCTGTCTCCATTGACACCAAAGATTATATGAGACTGCTATTGATTGAATTTGTCGTTGGTGAGCTTTGAACCCGCCGATTTCCTTGATTGAATTTGTCGTTGGTGAAATTGACCAAGGAAATGATCAAGGAAATTGACCGAAAGATCAAGCAAATTGAACGAAAGATCAAATTAACTGAAAAATCAAGGCAAAATAAAAATACGCAAGCACATTGATTGAAAGATCAAACAAACTGACTAAAAGATCAAGCAGAAACAATAAATGCTCATTCCCCTGCTCTTGGTCTCCACAAGTACAGGTCTCACCCAAAACTTTCTCTTAATTGAGATTGATTTGAGAAATATTGTGGTGCACGTGGGTGGGTAGTTTCCTGGAAAAATGTCTCGCGTAGTACAGTTTCCCTTAACCCAGGAGATGGTGCCAGTAGATAACGGAAAAACAGCGCATCTTGGCGGCGATTTCATGCAGCCTAAAGCTAGCACTACTAGAACTAGCTAGCATCCACATTAACCAACTGGCCTAATTAAGTTGGCCAGCTCGAATTAAGCTCCTTATTAAGTTTGGTTCAACTATTGACTTAGCGGTTAAATACTACTGAACTTAATTTGCCTTGCAATTTTTCCTAACTTATCAGCCATGTCCAGTCCATCCGAGATAATGCTGAGGTAAATAATTGAAATTATTGGTGATGAAAGTAGATGATTATCAGTATATAATTTAGATGAATGGTGCTGAAAGAAGATGATTATGAGTGCTGAAAGTATGTGATTTAGTTGATTGATGTTGAAAGTATATGATTCTAGTGGAAGATGATTGTAATAAGATAAACTGGACATGATCAAGTAGGGATCAATATTAATAGCGAGGTATGCGATTTAAAAGACAATCTAACTTGAATAATAAGCCATGAGCTTTATACTCCCTTTGTTTATATATAACCATCAATAACTTTAATTTATGATTAAATTCAAATTTAAAAAAAGTTAAATATACAGTTTAAGATTAAACGAGTGGGGGTCAATGTAATTTTTTCTATTCTGTTTCTCGGTTGTAAATTGAGATAAACCATATTTAATGAATTAGACATTAATAAACATGATTTATTATTATAATGTGATGTCGCTTATTTGAAAAAGATGTTGAAACGTCATTTGTTTAGTTTAACACCACGTTACCTGCATTTCGACATTATTTAAATTTAAGACATGATATAATACAGTATTAATCTGGTCGTACCTCTTACTTTTACTAGGATTACGAATTTATATTTCGTAATTTTCCTTAAGACAAAACACAAACAATTTATTATTAATCGAGTCATAAGAGTAAGTGAGTAGTAGTAATCGAGTATTACGTAGTAATGGGGCCTCTGTGATTATTTTGCTGCATTTTGATGGTACAGCCAAAATTTCCATTCCTTTCCCCGACCGGCCGGTTAATTTGAATAATTTAGATTTATTGATTTTAAAATAAGCACGCAGTAACCATTCGTTGTTTAATATCATTAAAATAATACATTATCAGTCAAATCTAACTGTTGACTTTCAGGATGTAATTATTGTACCGACTCACAACAAGCGAAATCAATAATCAAGGTTTTTTCTTCTATTCTACGGCACACGGCTAGTAATTGATTTTGTCTTTCTTGAATTATATTTTCAATAATTTATTTTTTATTTGATTTATAATTATATTTCTCTCACACTTCTACACCAAAATTCAAAAATATATAGTATAATATTTATATTTAAAAATGCAACATTTAAAAACTATGGCAAAGTCTAGTAAAATTTTAACTAGAAAAGTATGGAGTATCAGTTAATACACGAATATATATAATTTTTAAAAAATAATAAATAACTTTGAATGAAAGTTGTACATAAACAAATGACAATAATCTCATAAGCGTATCTCACGTGTAATTATCGTTTTCACAAAATTAACTAGAGTATGAGTTGTGAAATTCGGGCTTAAGAGACCATAAAAGCCCCTCCACAAAATAAACTGAATTTTGAGCGGTATATTTTAATTATAAGCAGTGCCGGTCCTGGGTTTTTTGGGGCCTGAAACGAACTAAAAAAAGAAACCCCATATAAACATAGTTAATTTTACAGAGGCCCCCAATCGCAGTATACATGCACCGGAGTTTGGTCGGATTTTTTAAGATTTAAAAATCCTGAGTTGGAAGAAGTCACAGAATCGAATACGCTTAAATAAATCTGAGTTTTCAATTATTATTTTTTTTTGTAATATTTGGTATTATATTTTAGGAAATTAGGGCCCGAAAATTGCAATTTTTTGGGGCCTGAGGCAAGCACATCACTTGTCTCATGGATGGGCCGCCCTTAATTATAAGTATACTCCCTCCGTCCCAATTGAGGTGAATTTTGACCTTTGAGTTTTATTAGTTGGTTCAAAATAAGTTTGATTATCAATAACTTTAAGCATGTGTAAATTCAAGTTATAAATTAAAATTTTAAACTTTATAATATTTGCATATGATGATATTGGAACAATTTATCAATTTAATTTGAAAATTAAAATTAAGTAAGTTAAATTTGAAGGTTATTTAGTCAATTTGTAGAGATAACCATAAACTACTCAAAGGACTTATTTCCTAGATCACTTGGTACGTACGAGTACATGTAAAGTCTTTGACTGAACGTACGAATGAAACCTAAGGTCGGTGATTCGGTGAAGCAAGATCTTCGAAACCCGCCTACCCACAAAGATTTCAATCCCCTGCCTAAGTTTTTAAATTTGCAGTAATCACGCAACTGGAATTTCTTACTATTTTTTAAAAATAGGTTGAAAATTTAATTACGCCACATGTTCATCTTTTATTTTTATTTTCGGAATAATGGTCTCGGCGTCTTATTGTGATGTTTTTTGGCTCAGTATTTCTGGAATTTGTCCTCATTTTATGCATGGGATGTCGACCAGGATGTGATTTATGGTAGCAAAATAGTACTATTAGAAGCCAGACATGGATTAAATTTCACATTTGGCTTTCCTAATATGAAGACCAGAAATGCAAGTTGCTCAGATTTAATCAACAATCAACATCATCAATATTTTGACATTAGCCAACTCTTTAAAAGAGATAGTAGTCAACTAGTACTTGATTATGATATTTACTATACACATTATTAACAATTTTCATGAACACCAATTAGGCAGGGTGCTCCACATCACACTCATAGTCATAGGTAAACTTTACTGACTTGACACATGAAATAAAATGTGTAATACTAGAATACATTCAGAATCTCAAATGAAGTTTTTCACTGGACTCGGCTCATTTACACCAGAGTGCATTCGGAATTTGGGCCAATTCGTATCGAGCCATCTATGCTTTAAACCACTTGGACAAGGTCAATTCAAGTTGGCTTATAACCGTTGCATAACTTATGGAAAAGAACCAGTGTGATTAGTACGTCGTTATTGACATACAAATTACGATATCTAATCATACATTCTCTTGAAAATATCTTGAGCCACTCTATTAGCACTCTGCTTCCAATAACGAACCCTAATCCACTCTGCCTAACCTAATTTTTTGTCCTACGTAAATTAAAATGCCACCAGCGACATGACTGTGAAAGAAAACAAATTTGCACATACGAGTAATCCTCGTAGACTTAATTGGCTAAGTTGAGAGGAGAGGAGATTAAGAGTTCATTATTGTTAATTAGCTATATATCATTATGGTGTCTCTAAGAAGTGGAACATGTAAACGGTCCATAGACTCGAGAATAGTTAATGGATAAAACAAAATCGGGGATTATGTATCTAGTGGTAATACGAAGTGGGTGAAACGTGCAATTAGGGAAGGTGGACAGAACTTTCAATCGGGAATTATTGGGGATGTCCTGTCAGTTTTTCATTCGTTTGCAAAATATTTATTTTTATTTTGTTTCAGTGGTCAAACCTCCCAAATTCCTCAGCACGTGACATCATCAGAGTTCAGACTGTACTACAACAAAAAGATTATCATTTGATTAGTATCAGAAAATTAAATTAAAAAATATATATTTAGGCTACCAGTGTCAGTATTAATCCACAGACATCCTTCTCTAATTGCCAGCCAGCCACCGGTTCCCATCAGGACCTGAATATTTGGGAAATTATGCTTTTACACCCTATAAATAGAAACTATAAATGTACTGAATCATGTAGTCTAAAAAATGACTATATTGCCCCCTGCATGAAGTACCATAGGTTTTCCATAACTAAAAAAGAAGGGTATTTTGGTATATTCAACCAAATTTTGGGCTGCATGAGTAAAAAGATGGGCTACATTAAGCAACACCCTAAATGTACTACTACTCTAAATGGTAGTGGTACAATGCATAATTATTGATAAACATACACAGTAATATGAGTGGAAAGTTGCAAAGTTAAAAAGAATAATAATTATGATCAAAGTGTCATTATGACCTGAATGTATTATTAAGTTACTATCTTTTTCTCTGTCTAAATTTCTAAATTTAATTTTGGTGATATATTCAAACAAATATATAAATATCAATACTTGTATGTAATATTATTGGGTTCATTTTAGTAATGGGCTACACAAGATAAAATTTGCATTTACCAAACTTACACATGGTTAAAATTTGCCAATTGCTAAACGGAAGTACTAAATTCATCTAATGATGATGGATGAAGTACTTCATCTATTTCAAAATTTAGCATTGTTAACCAAAATACTATCTTACGTCATGTTTGACCATTAACATGTTTAATAATATATATTAACTCAATCTAAAAAAAAATTATATATAAAAATAAAAGTTAAGGAAAATTCAAAAATATTTCATACAATGATATTCTTGGTTATATATTTCTTTAAATTAATGGTCAAACTTTTTACAAAAATTATGATAATAGTAGACTGTAATGTGAAATGGGTGGAGTAGTGGCGGAACTAGGTGGTGGCCCAAGGGGGCCTGACCACCCCCAAAAAATTGAAAAATTACATTTATACATTTATATCTTTTTACTTTTTTATGTATTATAATTTAGTATCTATATTCTATTATGGCCCCTTCCAACTTTAAATCATGGTTCCGCTACTTACTGGCCGCAGAACGCGTTTAGCACTTACTGGCGTTTATAACGTGGGCATATTTGGTTTCTTCTCTCGTGCAAATTGTCATCTTCATACTATTTGATCACGAGTTGTATCAAAGAGACAAGTAAAGAAACTTAAAAGAAAGTTCTGTTCATCTGTAGCCATAATTAAAGATCCAGTACTACGAATCAATCTAACGTGTCTTTAATTATGTATCAAAATTTGAGAGGATTTATTTGTCTTAGAAATTTGATAGATCTTTATTGATGACTCCTCCTTTTATTATTTCCAAGTCATTTTTTATTACAAATATTTGATAATTTAGAAAAGTAGAAGGTTAGTGGTTGATATTTGATGAATCGAATAATAAGTGAAAAGCGGAGTGGCTAAAATGGATTTAGAGATTTTACAATTTTAAAAGAAGTGTTATCTTAAGAAAAATTTAAATCAAACAAACGTGATAAATGCTGATATAAGAGAAACAGTGGAAAAACGTGTATTGTGTGTCTAGTAAAAAATAGTGATTGGGTTACGATGGAGTTAATTGATGTAGTAAAAACTGTGAAACACATGAACAAATCTACTAAACACATGAACTATCATTCGTCCTACCATAAACTTATGGTAGGACGGTCTCACCCAAGACTTTGTATAATTTTTTTTTACTATATCACTCTATTATATATTGACCAGTCAAAAAATACAAGAAGTCTAGAGTGATATTATAAAATTTTGAGTGCTACAAGTATTTTTTTTTTTCCAATATTGGTGAGAAAATATTATAATTTGAAAATGTCACATATATAACGGTTGCAAATACAAATTCAAATAAAGAAAATTAGGGTGGGAGTCACCACCCCTTTTCATTCGACCTTCATACTATATACTCTGTATAAGATATAAATGCATTTTTAATGTGGTTTCATTGATGGAATCAGATTTGTGTATGTATATATCACTTAGATTGGGTTATAGGTGAATCTAGTCTGAGCTCATCTAGATTTTGCATGTGAATCTCGAGTATTACTACTGATAGTATAAGCTATATTAACGTCGATGTATATCTCTTAAAACAGGGGTTAGGTAGATGAATCTAGTTTGACCCAATAATGTCGGTTTAAGTGGACTAATACATCTACTCAAATAAAAAAAACTAGTTTTCCTTAAATTATATTGATGATCAAGACCTTGACTCAAGAGAATTGTTTGAAACAAACCCGCACTCTTGAGGCATTTTCGACTGCAAAACCTCCTGTCACAGTGGTTCTTTCACATGATAACAATTCTCAACGAGTTTTCATACTACTCAAAACCAATAGAGACTATTTCACCCCTAGTTTTTGAAAGGAACAATATCGTAGGACACTTTCTCAACAACAAGAACAACAACACCACCCAAAACTAGATATTTTAAAATGTTTACACCCAATTCTCATGCTATCAAAATGTGCAACCACATGGAACGTTAAAATCATTATTCAGCCCATAGAATGCCTTGCATCATCGTCGTTGGAAGGACAGAATCATTTCACTCAGTAGCATTATCAGCCCAAAGCAAGTGACAGGCTGAAGCCTCATAGGGCCCAAAGCCACATCCATTTTTCCAGAAGATTTCATCATCCCAGACTTAGAAACGAAAACCAAAAGCCACCATTCGCCTTAAAATCTCGTAGAAAAAGAGTAGCGGCGAATCCCACATTTTCGTACACATCCCCGAGCCGCGTTGTGAAACGAGCGCAGTCACCGCCGACTTGAATTTCCCGGTCCGGCAAATCAGAGCTGCAGAGATATACAGAAACCGGCGCTCATTTGTGCCACGCTTTTTTTGGACGGCGTTGTGAGGAGAATGCTTCTAAAAGACGAGAATCCCTAAACGCTTTTTGTCGTTTTTCTCGACGGTTACCGCAAACCCTAGCTCGCCGGCGCCTGATCTGAGCTTCCGTACCGTCTCTCTTGCTCAGGTAAACCGAGCAAATGCATAACAACGAGCTCATTTTTAGCTCAAGTTCATGAATTCTCTTTTTGTGCTGTAGAATTTCGCAGAATAATGGCATTTGTTTTTCTTTTAGAAGAATGGCGTTGTGTATTCCTGTAGGCTGTAGCTCAAGTGTATGAATGAATGCTGTCATGTGAGGGTTGAGCTAGGTAGATTATAATGAAATTCAAATTCTAGCGATTTTTGTGTGTTGTTATTGCTTTGTATTCATCTTTGATTGTGTTCTCTGCGCTTACTTCTTGCCATTTTGGAAAACCGTATAATGATGTATGTAATGAATTATGTCTGCACTCTGCAGAGTGAATTTAATAAAGGAATTATTTTTATTGCTGTTCAGGAATTATATCTGCAATTCATAATTACGAACTTTATGAATATGGACGTCGCACTGGACGGTGGCTCTTCAAGCACCAAGCAACCTGCATCAGGACTGGAGGATAAGGTTTTAGCTGGAGCAGAATCTAGTGTGAAAATGGGGCTAGCCATTGAGGCACCCAAGACTTTAGACAATCCCAATAGTATTAGCGTAGAGCCATTGCCACAGAAGCAAGTCTTAGAAGATGGAGGTGGTGCCAGACTAATAGAAACAGAGAATGTGGGCACTGATATAGCTAGTCTTCAGTCATCTGGACAACTTTTGGTATCTCAATCTGAGTGTGGGCAAATATCATCTGCTTCTGGCAATCAGGTATCAGAGCCACTTGACACAGAAATGCATCTTGTTCCTCAAGGTTCAGAAACTGCACAGCAGGGTGCACTAAATCCCGGGGAAGAGTCAGATCGTGAGCGCAAAACTCCCAGAAAATATAGGAAGAGGGGTTCATCGAATTCTCTACCTGTAGACAGAGTTCTCCGCTCTAGGTCACAAGAGAAATCTAAAGACCGTGAATCTAAAGATGTGGAGGCAGATGATGCTGGTATTGAAACAAAGACAAGGAAAGAGAGAAGGAAGAAGCTGACAGAAAAAATGCCAGTCAATGAGTTTTCTAGAATAAAATCTCATCTTAGATACTTACTCCATCGAATAAAGTATGAACAGAACTATATTGATGCATATTCTGGGGAAGGCTGGAAGGGACAAAGGTTAGTGTCATCATGGATGGCTGTGTTAATTTTCTCCCTTTTTGCATGTTGTTCATTTAAGCTTTACACGTGTACTTTAAATCTGAAACATTTTGCTTCTTCTATTTATTGTTGGTTTTGTTTTCTTGATTTCGTGTGTATTTAAATGCTCATTTTTTACTTGCGTTGTAGTCAGTCGTGGCATGTAGTAACTTTAGATGATGTGAATCTACTGATTTCAGATCTGTTGAATTTGTTTCATTTGCAGCCTCGAAAAGATAAAACCTGAGAAAGAGCTTCAACGCGCCAAATCTCAGATTTTTCGTTATAAGTTGAAGACAAGGGATTTGTTTCAACGCATTGATACATCCCTCGCCGAGGGAAAACTTCCCGAAGCTTTATTTGACGAGGAAGGAGAGATTGATAGTGAAGATGTAGGATATGTTATTATGATGAACATGTATTTTATGCTTTTTAGAGTTTCTGAAGAATAAATTTTACCAATGCAGATATTCTGTGCAAAGTGCGGCTCAAAGGATTTGACTTTAGACAATGATATCATTCTTTGTGACGGAGCCTGTGAACGTGGATTTCACCAGTTCTGCTTGGAACCTCCTCTTTTGAAAGAAGATAGTAAATATCCAACCTACTAACTTGCTGATACTGTGCAGTTTCTCTTTTATGGATGGCGGTATAATTACTATTATCTTATGTTGGTTTTGTTCCCCTTTAATTTCTTTGGTTGTCTGTAGTTCCTCCTGGTGATGAAGGATGGTTATGCCCCGGATGTGACTGCAAAGTTGATTGTATGGGAATGCTTAGTGATTTTCAAGGAGCCATTTTTTCTGTCCTTGACACATGGGAGGTATGGCTAGTTTCTGCATGGGAGTCGTATGAAGTTGTTTCTCTTTGACAAAAAAATGAAGTTGTTTTCCTTAGTTCCTAAGTTCCCTTCTGGAAACATTTGCAGAAGGTTTTTCCCGAGGAGGCTGCTGCTGCTGCATCCGGTGGAATGAAGAATGATGATTATTCTGGACTTCCTTCTGATGACTCTGAGGATGATGACTACAACCCTGACAAACCAGATCAAGACCAGAGGGTCTCTCATGGAGAATCTGATTCTGATGGATCTGACTATTATTCTGCATGTGATGATCATATGGCCAAGTTAGATGATGAACTGATTGTGGGGATGCCATCTGATGATTCGGAAGACGATGATTTCGATCCTAGTGCCCCAGACAAGAGTGACCAATCTAAGCAGGAAAGCTCAAATTCTGATTTCTCATCTGACTCAGATGTAGAGGATTTTGATTCTCTGTCAGATGGAGAGGAATCACATGGCAAGAAAACAAGATGCTCACCTTCTACCGACCAGATTTTGCCCAAAGTAGGTAAAGCAAAGATATATTCTTTGAAGGATGAAGTTGCACACCTTTTGCAGTCGACTGATGCTCCAATATCTGCTAAACGCCATGTTGAAAGATTAGACTACCAAAAACTGCATAAAGTGAGTTTACTTCTTGAGTATTAAAGTATTTAATATGTGTGCTGCTGATTTTCTTTCCTTTTTAAAATTGATCTTGCATTTACTCAGAGTTCATGGAACTTTTATTTCAATTTCAAATTGATCCATCTCTATATTGTAATCACTTTCTTTGAATGTGCATTAAAAACTTTAAATCACCTTAAACCATTCAGGACAAGTGAACCAAATGGGATAGAAATAATCACAATTAATAAGCGTTAGTAATTTATTTGGTGAAATAAATATGCGCGTTTTTTCCGTTACATGCTATATTAAGTGATGTATATTAATGATCTTAATTAGTTTACAACTTGCGAGGCTGCGGTCTTATAATTGGAAATGCCAGGAGACTCTGCATTATCATTTGTCTATGGAGTTGGGCCAACTGATAAAATAAGATATATTGACCTACAACCTATTTGAATAGACATTGAGATTTTCACAACTGTCATTTTCTGGTTCTGATTATGGATATCTGCTTTTCAGTTTTTCTCCAAAAAAGTGGCAACTTCACTCAGGATTTAACTAAAGTTTGCAATACCTTACTGTTTATTTCTGTTGATTTGCTTCATTCTTATTCTCCGTTTGGTTGGTTTATCTCCTGATTCATACCTCGTGTATATATAGGAGACATACGGTGATGCTTCTTCAGATTCGAGTGATGAAGATTTTAGTGAAACTGGTGGCGTAAAGAAAAGAAAGACTAGCTCCAAAAAAGATTCCATGCCTCAAAAGATAAGTGGTGTGGATGCTGACAAAACACCAAATCAGAAAAGCAACAAAAACCAGCCAGTTGAAAGCTCGTCTGAAGTTGCTGAATCAAAAGGCTCTCCTGCTGATGGTGGATCACGTGGCCGTTATAGAAGGCTTGAGGAAGGCGTAGTTCAGGTACTAATTATCGCATTTCTGTTAAGTAAAACTCAGTCTGATTTAATTTGCCAGTAGTGGATATGATAATCTATTTATTGGCTAACATTTTGTATGCATGCATTAAGTACAAAGAAATAGGATCATCCCCTGCAGGAATATTGTTATCAGATTACTCCTTTTTGTGTGTGACTGAGATGAGTGTTTGGTGGTATTTCTTGAGTTATATCGTGGCACAAGATTCAAATGATAGATGTTCTTAGTCAGAAATTCATGAGCGTGTATTGAGTGAATTGTAACTGTTTTAGCCTTTTAGGGGTATCTATCGTATAAATTGTTACGTGCAGTGCAGGGTTTTGTATTCAGAGGCAGTCAAGGCCGATTATTATATTTTGACTCACAACATTCATCACAATGACGTGTGGCTGCCTATCCAAATAAATATACATAATTTGTGGTTATATATACATGCTACATGAAAATTTCTCGTCAACCTAGTTCCAGCCCCCTGACAAATCTATAAAAATAATTATGAAGCACAGAGATTGCTTCCTTTGCCATAACCATTGACTGTGCTTTTGCAGAGGCTCCTTGAATCTTTTCGGCAAAATAATTACCCTAAAGCTGATGCAAAAGAAAGCTTGGCCAAAGAACTTGGAATCAAAACCCAGCAGGTCTCTAAATTTTCCATATGAATACTGAGTGAGTCAGACTTATTCTACTGAAATCCATTCTCACCTTTTAATGTACAGGTTTCCAAATGGTTTGAAAATGCTCGTCATTCTGCTCGTAAGATGGCTGAAAGTGGTTCAGCTAATGGTGCTTCCTCTACTCGCAGCGATGGAAAAGCTCCTGAGGCCAATTCAAAGGGGCCAGAAATAACAACACCATCCCAAGCCACTCCTCAGAAGGAGGAAGGCAACTCTGCTGAAGAGCCAGAAGCAAAACCACCAAGTGCTTCCAGCCCGAAGTCCAGGAAGAGAAAAAATGTCAAGTCTGATGAGCAAACTCCCGAGCAAGATTCATCAGTACGGAGAAGTAGCCGCAGAGTACAGGCAAGTACCAGCAGCTGAGTTTGAAACAAGTTCCTTATATTCAGAGTAGCCCTTAGGAGAAAGATTGACAATGAAGTTTGCAAAGGTCAACTTCACTTGTCAGATACAGAGTGTCAGCTGTGCAATGGAAGTAAGTTGGCGGCAAAGCAAATTATTTTCCAGAAGCACTTCTGACACATTTTGATCTCGCCTCTCAACCAAAGCCCAGAACTAGGCCACAAAGTTGAATGTTTTTTTTTTTCCAGTCTTTGCTAATTAGGTCTTTAGGACATAATATATGATACCAAGCCAAATCAGGGAGACTAATATGATCGGATTTCCATTGTCTCAGGCTGAGAGCTGAGTAATTAGCATCGATGTGTGTTGAAGTTGTCATGTTTCTACTTTGCTACAAGGTTTTATTTTGTTGATTCATACTATGAGATATGAGAACACGTTGAAGTTAAGTTCATGCATTCTCTTCTTTTACTTGACATCTATGCATCTTTTTTATCTTACATTTGTAGTTCTAAATGTATGTGCACTTTCAATCTATCTTTTGTGGGTTTTGATTTCTGAAATTCTTGCCGGATTTGATTACCTCAACCGAATAATCGGCCACTAGCAGTTCATGACAACAGAAAAACCAATGTGCCCAATCATAGGAAAAGCCTCACATCCTAATGTAAATTAAGCTTACTGAAACAAAGTGTAGTTCAAATTTTGATGCATGATTTGGATTGTGTGGGTGTTGGGGAATGAATAGAGATTACCAGGATTGAAAAGAAACCTTATATCATCACTTAAGATATCATATTAAGATTATACCGGTTCATCACTATTCCCTCACATCTTCTATATGGTAAATCTAAAATGTCATTTTACTTTTATGGAGTAGTAAGATGCAGTGCTTACCTTACTGTCTCTTCTAGCACTGAAAATGTAGAATATGGCATCTATTAAAGATTACAAAATTTACACATTTCTCTCAATATAAAGTAGAAAATAAAAAACTAGAATTGATTTCTCGAATGGGCCTGAGAGATAGTACTATATCAAAGCCCATTTCCAGTAGCCCAACCCAGACGGTATATTGGTACAATCAGGTTCAAGACCGTTGAGTTTTGGCCCAAAGATAGCTTGTGCGTGTTCAGTCTACCGGCGCGAAAGATGCAGTGGGAGGGCGACGAGAAGCAGGTGAAAGACGCCGGCGGGGAGTTCCTGCCGGATGGCCGACACGGCCTTCGAATTCAAGGATGGGAGATCGAATCAACCAAGGGCTCCATTCTCAAATCGCTACAGCGCCAAGAGTAACTTCTGTTTTCATATCATTTTCATTCACTCCATATTTTGCTCTGCCGACATATTGCTGCCCTAGTTCATCGTTTTTCCGTCATAGCTTACTTCCTGTTAGCAATTATCGATAAAAATTTTTACTACTTTGTCTAATTTGCTAGTATCTCGTTAATTTTGGTTAAGTATTTTTAGGAGTATTTGTTTGTTTTAGTGTGTGTGTGTGTGTAAATATCATGAAGGTGATTCTAGTTCCTGAAATTTTGACGAACATGGGAATTATTTGAAATTAGGATGAAGTCTGGTTGGTAAACATAGATTACTGATATTTAGGTTTAGGGATATACTGATAGTTTGCAGATGTTGCTCAGTGTTTGTTCTTGTAGTTTAATCACTGATAATTCTGGATTTTCCAGAGTAGCTGATGCCTTAATTTTTAGGTGGGAGGAGAAGCTGGGAACTATCCACTTGCCTGAGATGATCTTTGGGAATAGTTCTTTGAGTCTCAAACATTTGAAGAGTGGAGTTACAATCCATTTCAATGCTTTTGATGCTCTACTAGGCTGGAAGGAAGAATCTCTGCCTCCGGTTGAAGTTCCAGCTGCTGCACAATGGAAATACAGGAGGTACTTGTTATTATCAAATCTGCTTTGAACTCCACAGATTCCAAACCTTGGAATGTCATGTGTACAACTTGATAAGTGGCAGTCTCGAATTCATTTTCTATGTTGTTTCAGTTCACAGTAAGACATGGAATTACTATCAGTAATGAAAATTTTGTTTCTACATCCCATTCTTCGCTTTCTTCAGATGCATAGTTGTAACTTGGTATCAACTTAGAGCAGTACAGTTTCTACAGTTTTACCCTACTTGTCTGTGTCACTTTTATTTTGCCATGTATCTATTTATACTTAATATTTGTTTATATATATTTTGGAAAGCAATGGTGAGATATAATCTCACACAGGTAGATAAATTATAGCTTGCTACAGGGCCCAACGTGAAGTCAAAATAATTTCATACTGCTCCTTCCAACTCTTATGTTAGCTTTTCTTCCTTGCAGCAAACCATCTGATCAAGTTATCCTGGATTATGATTACACTTTCACAACACCCTATTCGGGTAGTGAAACTCTTGAAACAAATCCTGAGGTGAATGCCTATATCTAATCACGTGTGATTTAGCTTCCATTAGAGTCCCTTGGTTCATTAAGCAAATTTCTGCTGCTTATTGTAGAAGTTAATAAAACAAGGTTGGCATAAATGACACTTTAGTAGATAAGATAACTGAAAGCTACATGGTTAATCGGTCTTTCCTAGATGTTAGATTATCAAACTTTTCTTAAGTACAGTGTAAGTGTTCCTTATTCGCTCTCTTTTATTCCCTAAGATTTTCCACTCTTTGTACTGATCAGCTGGGAAGTGCCTCAGAGGAAATTACTGGTGAAGTTTGTTGGGGGGATTGTGAGGAGCATCTTGATTTGGTTGCATTGGCATCAAAAGAGCCCATCCTCTACTACGATGAAGTAGGGTTTTGACTTTGCATTTTATTCCCTCTATTACATGGTTATCCTACTTGATCAATGACCAGGTATTCTACTACAGGTAATTTTGTATGAAGATGAACTGGCTGATAATGGAGTCTCCCTGCTATCAGTGAAATTGGTAATGCTTGAGCCTTTAACATATACACAAAAAACTGCATTTTTCTTACAGACTGAGAGCTAATTGCATTATTTTGGGGCTTGTAGAGAGTCATGCCTACTGGTTGGTTTCTTCTCTTACGTTTCTGGGTGAGTCATTTTTAAAACATCCCCTTCCTCATACTTGGCCTTTTGTTTTTTGTATTGGTCATCATTTTTCATGCTTTTGTCTTTCAGCTAAGAGTTGACGGGGTATTGATGAGATTAAGGGACACTCGCATACGTTGTGTATTTAAGGAGAATGCAAAACCAGAAATTCTTAGGGAGAGCTGCTGGAGAGAAGTCACATTTAAGACCCTGCTAATTGTAAGTTATGCTATTAATTGATTTCTGCATATCTTAAGGCTTTGTTCCTCTTTATACTTTGCTTGGGTGAACTCTGAGATATTTTTGTATCACATTATCTGATGCTTGAGTCTAGGTCTTATTTACTTGTGGCATTTGGCAAGAACACTAATATTCTATAGCTTTTGCATCATGGAAAATACCCTAAGGTTGCCAAGTTACTATTGTTTGTCCTTGTCAACTTGATGTTTCAATAACTTCTTGATGTATCACGCAAGTATTCATTATTTTATTTTTTTATAAAAATGAAATTATGTTTTGCAGAAAGGATATCCTGTCGATCCTGCTGCATATAGTGATCCAAGTACAATCAGTCAAAGGCTTCCCATAATCATGCAGAAGACACAAAAGCTCCAAGTTCCAGATGCTAAGCAAGCCTCATAGCCAGTTGAGGGCTCAAAATATAAGAGTATGAAACAACATATAATTATTTTAAATGTCATCTAGCATTGTGGTTTCATCGTTCAATCTCAGATTGTTTTATCCGAAGAACTCAAAACCAAGTGTGCACCATATCTTTGAAATGACAATATAAATTGAAGTTTCTGTAATCGTGTTTCCTCAGCCTTTAATCACAGGGCTTTTGCTTGAATGGGATCTAGAGCTGACTTGTATTTTATGGCACATGAGGATATATATATATATATAAAGACGTTTGAATGTCTTTGGAGGTAAATATTTTTGCACTAAGTATTAGGGATATTGCATTGGATAATTCATAAATAGAGTTATGCTTCATTAGTTCTTTACTTGTCAAGCATATTAATAGAGTTATACCATAGTAGTATCAAACAGAGTATTCAGCCTAGTTAAGATTAGAAGATGAAAATACTTTCCTGCGGAGGTATATATAGAGGTATATAGACGGGTTATGGATACATAAGCTTTCTAGAGCTTGAGATTCAAGTCAAGCTCATTGTGATCTAGTGTCTCACCCTGTGTTTGCTGCTCAATTCGAAAACTTCCTGGCCACATGAAATCTGCTGTCTCAGCCACGTGGTGATGGTGGAGGTGGTTCCTCCATGACTGACCTCTCTGAGAAGATTGTGTAAGGTTTTCTACCATGGATGATCTTTCTCTGGCTGTATTGTTCACGAGTGAGAAGCCATGGACACCGATTGATCCGGCGATGGAGGAATTCACCGGGTAATTCATAAAGCTCATCATAGCTTGAGAGTAATGGTATCTTCTCATCGCTCCTCTTTCCCTCTTGTGAGCATTCTGGTGGCCGCCCAGAGCTTGCGAGTTGTAAAACTTCCTCATGCAGTAGTTGCATGAGAAAACCTTCTTTGGTGTTCTGCCTGAACCCGGTTGTGCTGCAGAGGACGAATTGCTTGGCAAACCTAAATTCAGCCATTCTGATGCATCTTCATTTTCTTCTCTGGTTGTCATTATGGGATGTGTTTTCTGTTTCCGAGTTGTTGGAAGGATATGAATGGATTAAAGAAATGAGGTGCCACTTTCAGTTATATACTAGTTTCTTGATTAGGAAAAGGTTAATATTCCAACAAAAAATATTGCCCCCCATATATAGTGATTTTTCTGTTGCAGGGCATAGTTCTCAAATCATCATTTACTCTTGACACTTTGAAGCTAGGTATCGTCCAAGCCTGTCAACTTCAGCTTGATTCCATGTATTCGGCGAAATGATTTAGTCCCTGTTTGTTTTTGTTGTCTTCCACCAATAGCTGTCTCACCATTATTTCTGTGAGTAAGTTCAATTTTCATTTCCTACTTTTAGTAAGTCCAAAGTTTCACTGATAAATTAACTTGTCACCATCTTAAATTTTTATCCAATTTATTTTGTGGATTTTATTTTATCAATGTGTTGTGGTGTGTCTTGCACAACCTATCAAATCGGGAGGGGGCACTCTTTGGTCAGTGGGGATTTGCAGCACGCACATGTAGTTTGGATGTTTTGATTCACACCGGTTTGGATATTTTACATAAATTGTTTCGATCTTGATTTTTTTATAAAAAAATTAGGAAATGATAAAAAAATTAGGTCTGCGCACGTAGCTCTGCTAGATAGTCTCAGTTACATAGGGGGTGGATTACCGCTAAACCAGGTTCTCAAATATTCACAATTATTAATACAAATGTGTTTTGAACACTAGACCTTTCCGCTATAAAGATGGTGGTAGATTACCACTGAACCAGACTCACTACACCGAATTATTTGGTTGGCTATTATTTGGTAGCTCTTGAAATCACTCCCTTCATTCCATTATGTCTTCACACATTGACTAGGAGAGATTCAAATGCTTGGAAGGAGAAATAATGAGAATAATAGTAAAAGTAATTGTAATGACTAATGAATGGACGAAAATGAATTAAATATTTTCGAAATAAGAATAAAATAAAGTGTGAAGAAGATCAAAGTAATATTTCAACTAGAAAAGTGTGAAATAGTAATAATATAGGTGTATTAGTATTATTGTCATTAAAACGCTTACAAATGAATGACAATAATCAAAATTTAAAGTAATCTACTAGCACTACTAGAAATGCTTTATTTGTCATTAACCAAATTGAATCTTGTTATGAGGGTTTCATGATTGTAATTGTGAACAAATTAGTTTAGTAAAGCTTCATGCATCTACAACTTGCATTAGTTTGAGTAGATAAAGAGATAAAAGGGGAAAAAATTAAGCCTTTCATGTCATGCTGAAACGAAGTACTCCCTCCGTCCCAACCAAAACTTCTTACTTTTCTTTTTGGTCGTACCAACCAAAACTTCTTACTTTCATTCTTTCCTCTTTTGGCAAAAAAACAACTACAAAAGACAAATATACCCTTAATAAAATTCTTACAAACAACCATAACAATAAGTGATATTCCATTTATACCCCTTAAAACTTAACTTATAAGATATAAAATGTATTTTTTTAAAATCCGAGCCAAAGTCAACTAAGAAGTTTTGGTTGGGACGGAGAGAGGGAGTATAAAGAAGATGAATCCTTGGTAGATAGAGTTGTTTCCTCTTTCAAAGAAAGTTTGAGTGGCTACGAACTCCAAATGTAGGTGTTGGGAGTGAGTGGTAGCATCATGCTCCTAGCTTTGTTTTGGGGCTAAATGTGGTAGTGGTGGTGGCCAAATTTGCAGCACAATTTAGACTTTTTAAGGCATTCATTGGCCATCATTACTCTTTGCTCTCATAACCCTGGTCCCTTAACCGGACTTTCATGGCCTCTGCTTGATGCATCACCCAATGGTTCAAAAGCTTATACCAGTAGTTTGCTGAGATCAAACCCGTCGTCACTCTAATGGAGTGTTTGAGACCAAACCTGCTTAAGATGTTCGGTGATATGCTAAAAAGTTGCTTAAGCTAAAAACAGTTTTGGCGGGAATCCCCCAAGCTAAAAGCAGTTTTGGTGTGTTTTGCAACTTATCAACGTGTTGTGGTGTGGTGTGTTTTGCACGCACATGTAGAAGTATAGAAAAATACAGTTCCTAGGGTATCAAGCTCTAGGTGTTTGTTTTTCTTAAACCCAAGTTAGAAACTAATGCCGACATTGTCCAGAATCCCAATCTGCACAGTACGTTCTAATCCAAATTGAGGTTGACCTGCTCCACAGCATGAGCTCTGGGGGGGCCATTAAATCAGAGGTCAGATGATTTTGAAGGCAATGAAAATCCTCAAAGAACTCTCACAAACCAGTCCCAACATCTTCATAGCCCAAATGGATGCCACCTTAGGGGTATGATCGACTTCACTTTACTCTCCTTTTGACATCTCAAACTTAGGAGCAAAGATGCTTGGTGTAAAAGTAGTATGAACTTGGAATCAAAATTTAAGATCAGTAACCATTTCAGAACCCACACCCCTCCATTCGTTATCATTCAAACTTCGGTCCCTCCTTTACATGTATGTTGCCATCGAGCACAATTAGCCCATGTCACTAATCATTACATCATCCATGATTGATCTCTACATTTCACATTATAATTGGCTTAAAGGGGGTAACTGTTTGTTTTATAACAATAGACTTTCAGCAATATAATGAGAAAGCTCACATTCTCAACAGCAAGACCTATGTAGACAATACTTAAGAAATTCAAAGCCATGTAATTTGTCGAAGTGATGCATATAGGTTCAGAGTCATCAGGCATGAAAAGCGGGGGAAGAAAAAAAAAAAAAAAAAACAGAATTGCTTCAGGTATTTATTATGGCCGTGTTCAAAGACAAATGCTTCTAATTCCTTGAGAGAAAAGTATAAACAAACCCTACCGTACAGATAATCTAATAAGTAATAAGGTGTGAAATTACCAAGGAATAGTTTCCCTGGCTTTACACCTTTATTGTCCAAATCATCCAGCAGCTGCTATGCAGAAAAAACAAATTTCTTCAAGTACCTGTCATCCACAAAAAAGGGCACAATTATGTTACATCAAAAACGGCCCACAAAAGGCATAATTTAAGATTCAACTCGCATTACTAACTGTATACATTATGTGCCACTTGAACTAACCCTATAATAATGTTTTTTCATTTAGTTATTGCATTAAAATTTATGAAAATTCCTTGCAGATGTAAAGTCAAATGAGACCAGTGGTTTTGAGCCATGCTTATGCACTGACATGGATTCCACGAACTGGTGATTCTGACTTCAATTACCATTGGAGGAGAAATTTGGTCAAGATAGCAAGTGAAAAAAAATGTACTCTTTCCATTTAAAATATACTAATTTAAAATTTGTACAACACATTATTTGAACATAATGAAAGACTAACTAATTAATTACATTCTTTCCACTTCAACCCCTATTTTTAGGTATCAAGTATCTGCCACATTATTCTATTACTAGTAAGAAGTACACCTAAAAACAGAAGATAAATATACTGAGAGACAATTTCCCAGAGAAAGGAGTAAAATCTATAATTTTCCAAAACATTAGATCGCTAAGATCCTGAAAAAATGTTGCAATTACTAGAGATCAGGGGAAGCAGGATAACGTAAGAAGCAGTGCTCATTGAAGTTTCTAAATGTTAGAATGTCCAGTACTAAAAAAGCAGCTGCAATGACTAAATTGAATGCAGGCTTATTATGTATGAACTTGATGCATGTTACACTTCTAAGAAAAAACCACTAGCAGCTTCAAGCAATATATTAAGGAACACAACAGCATTAGAATAACAAAATTAGAAACCTACAGTGTTTCCAACACATCCCCTCCTTTGATTGCTTGAATTTGTAGCTGACATCACCCATCTTTTCCATTCAACCCTATAGCAATAATCCCAAAATTCTTTTTTAACAACCAATTTGCAGAAAAGACTGACCCCTCCCTCACAGTTAATGGAAGTGTTTGGAAACAAATTTCACTGGCTTTTTTCATTGACATTTAACTTTTAGATTCTCATATAGTCAAAGCAGGCAAAATAGAAATGTTTGGAGAATGGCTTTTCATGTGGCTGAACCGCTGAATATATTGTGAGACTAGCAATTTAAGTTGCCTCCTACACTTTCTATTTTGCATAGAACAGACAATAACTAACCACTGATATAACAGTCCGCAGGTAAATTAGGCAGTAGATCAAATGAATAGCTAACTGCCATTTGCTGAATAGAGCAACACCATATTCATATGATACGAACTAACATATTCAGATTGCATTATTGCTGAAAAAGTAAGTGTATGACCTATGACTCATTTTTAGATAATTTGCAATATCAAAGAAACTTAACTACTAGTATTAGCGATCCTGACAAGTTCTGCAGAAGGTACCGTGATACTGCTCGCAGCAAGCCCGCAATCTGATCGCCAGATGAGACGTCGACGCAGCTCCCGCCATCGGCAACAGCGACTGGGTACATCCCAATTCACCCATGGTCCTGGTGCTCATACAATTTTAGAAATCACAATTGCAAACTAGAAACTGAAAATAATGGGAGAAAAACTGTGAATAATGGAGGTTTATAATGAACCTTGGATTAGCGAAGGGGAGGCCGCGGGGGCGCTGGGGAGGCGGGGCGGGAAGATGAGGGCGCAGGCGGGGGGCCGCAGCAGGTGCTCTGAAGGTGGAAGCTCGAGCGGCGGAGATGAAGGATCGGGAAAATGAACCGCGCCACGCCATTGTTGTCGTCTGGATCGAGTGAAGTGTGGGCTGGTGGAGCAGGAAAAGGGTTTTGTGATGAAGGGTTTAGGGGAATGTTACGGTGTTTCGCAAGCTAAGGAAATGGGATTAAAATTTTTATTACTGTATTTACTAATTAATTATTAGGGTTTAGGGTTTCGGGACCTTGAAGTGAAATAAAAATTTTAGGAGATTTGTTATCTACTTATTATCATTTCAATGTGATGATTATAAATATTTTGAAAATTATATTAGTTTTAAAAGAAAAAGGTTCACGATAATATACATTGAGAAGATCCAAACATATAAATACTATCACACAAAATTTGTAAGAGTTCAATACTCTTATTATATCAAAATTTGTAAGTAATTTTTACATTTCATATAAATTATTTGATAACTGTAACACAATGACAACTTGATCAAATGTATAGAAGTAAAGTTAAACAATGAAGAATTCACAAAATCTAAATAAGCTTAAGAAAATGTGATCTTGCTGATATATTAACATGTATATAAATCTTCAATATTGTTCTCATATAAATTGCTTGACACTTGCCAGGTCTACCTACACAAATCCTTCACAGAAAAAATCTTACAGAAGAGAGTGAGACCTGGCGCATTTTAACTGCTTGTTGTATGTATAGACTATGCCTGAACATAATTTTACAGTGACACTAGTTCCTCCATAGTGCAACCTTTTCATCACGGTGTTCTTCTGTTTATCATTTGACCAGATCCCGACTTCATGGATATCTCCTTCCCTCCAAGATATGCTCACTATCACATTACCTCGAGCCTTCAGTCCTTTCACGCTCCCGTAAGGCCATTTCTCACGAGGAAGAGCTGGGAGCAAATGCAAGTCATGAATTGTACTCTGGACAAGCATTTCCGCCAATGCTGTGGGGAAACTGGTTCAAAAATCCCAAAAAAGATCAGCTAACTTTTCAGGCAACTAATCATAACGTACTCCCTCCGTCCCCCAAAGGTTGTCCTAGTTGTTCAGTCAAACATTTTTATACCATGTTTGACCATTAATAACTTTCATTATACTTAATATTAGAGTAAATAATTTTAATTTTTAAAAAGTACATCATACGAGGATTCTAACGATATCTCATGTGAAAATATATCATTTATATATTATAAGTTATTAATGGTCAAATATGGTGTGAAAAAAATTTACTATTTCAGTAGGACATTTATAAGGGGACGGAGGGAGTACCACTTTACATGGACAGTAATCTCTTACCCGAAATTTGCATCGATCTGGAAAGGAGGGTGTGCTGTGAATAGATTGTTATATAGTCCTCCTTCGGGGCCATTTGCAGAATCCGCTAAGACAAATAGATGCTTCACCATTCTATAAGCATGCTCACTATTCTGAAGACGAGCCCAAAGAGCAGTTTTCCATGTGGTTGACCATCCTGGACCTACTTCTCCTGCGCACAAATTATGTCAGAAGACTTGTCGAATTGGCTGATCAAGAAATATACAAGCAACCGTACTTATCCAAGGCCATGAGAAAGTTCATGGTTTCTTCAACCTGTGTAAAATATTTCTTAAAGTCTCATACTTCTTTCTCGTGAGATGTAGTAACACGTCGCGAGGGGAATCATAATTTTATTTGCAATTTTCATGTAGATTTTATTTTAAATTGAAGATTATCAATGAAGCTTATAAGAATCAAATGAAACATTACTCAAACTAACCTCTTTTAAGTAGGGTGTTTTCTGCGGCTTTACAGAGGTCGGGATCTTTTTCAGTTGTAACTGTGTGACCGGGGAACACGCCAAACAAATGTGAAACGTGCCTGTGATGCACCTCAGCATCCTTGAAATCCTTTACCTGCCAACATGATGAAATCTCAACAGAGTCAACCTTTTCCGTCAGGAAATGAAAATATATACCGTGTATACTCCTGAAGCTTTTCAGCTAAGTGCCAGGTCATGTCCTGCATCTCAGTAACGAAAACGAAATCAAGAAAAACCAACCCATTCCATGATAGTTCCATCTCTAGCAATCTTAGTTGGACGAAGACGCTTCTGGGCTTCAAGAATTCTACCAATCACAGCATCATCACTTTTACCTAAAACCTGCATTGTCAAAAAACCTTATCATCAAAGCTGATTTCCAGGTCAAAGTGTAGGGACTGCAAGAAGTTCTTTACCTCAGCAGCAGACACCAAAGAAGAGAAAATTTCTCTGATAATAGCCATGTCCATGGTCGTAGAGTAGCTGACACAATCATTTTTACCATCAGGAGCAATAAAATCATGCTCAGGAGAGGTTGAAGGGTTGGTTTCCAGATAGCCCTCATGTCCTTCAATTAACCAGTCCAGCAGGAACTTAGCACAGCCCTCCAGCAAAGGGTATGCTTTATTCTTCAGAAAATCCTGTGCATGGCCAAAAACAGATAATGATGATAACAGTAAATGGTTGGTAAAAATAAGAGGTTCAAGCTATGATTGTGAAATACAAAGATATATGAAAGGCTCAGTTGGAGAAGCATCACAAGTGCTTTAAAGTCTATCGGTTCTGTTGTCTAAAACAGGCCACTTTATTCACAGAAAAGGCTAAGTATTCATATTCGATAAATGGCAAAGTTCTAACCTTATCCATGGTATATGTATAATGCTCCCAAACATGTGTACAGAGCCATGCTCCACCCATAGGCCAACAAGCCCACTGAGGGCTACCCGCATCTGGAGATGTTTTCCCCCATATATCGGTGATCGAATGTGCAACCCAGCCACTTGATTCATAGTTTACCTGTAATAAGATACAGCAATGTGAGCATCAGGCAATACAGCTAATATCTATCTCACGCTCAAGGAGAATATGTTCTGACCTTCGCAGTCTTACTTCCATTCACTGAAAGAGTAGAAATGAAGTCAAACAAAGGCTCCTGGCATTCCTCAAGATTGCACGGAAGGGATGGCCAGTAGTTCATTTGAAGATTGATATTCAAGTGAGAAGCACAGCTGATAATACGCATAATAATGGGTAAATAGCTATTGTCCAAAGTTTGTGCAAATGAACAGGGAGAAGATAAGACACTTGTAACAAACTATGATAATCAAAGCTAGTAGTATTATAGAAAGACATACTCCCATGGTGGCCTAATATCTTTGCTCCATATACCCTGCAAGTTCGAGGGCTGATTTCCTGGTCGTGAACAAGAAATAAGCAGATATCGACCAAACTGGAAGAGAAGCTCTACCAAAGACGGATCTTCATCAGCTTGGAACGACTTTACTCGTTCTGCAGTTGGTGTAGTATTTTCATCACTCAAAGCACATTCATCCCCAGTGACATCTAGGGAGGTTTTGGATAGCTGCAGGGAGACGCGATGAAATAGATTTTGGTAGTCATTTAAATGACGAGCATACAGCTCTGAATAAGAAAATCTTTTAATGGCCCTGATTGTGCTTAAAGCTTCGGAGGTAGGATCCTTTTTCGAATCAGAAGGATTGGTGAATGGACCCTCAAATGAAGATGATGCTGCCAGGACAATAACTGCCCAATCACAACCCACAACCCGAACCCACTTGTCATCTAAAACACCCACTGCACCCTGATTGTCACTAATCAGCAAATCAAGAACAGCAGAATACTTAAGCCCTCTGAGTCCGTCATTTCCTTTGCCAGACAATGTTCCCTCCATAACAATTTGATGTTCTCCATTCACATATGTATGATGATCGAGCATACTGCTCAGAGACACAAGGAAGTCCACACACCCTGGTTTATTTCCAGAAATCTTTACAATGATTGCTTGATCTGGATTTGAAACAAAGTGTTCCCTTGTAAATTCCACACCACCTACTGAATATTTCACCGTTGCAGTTGCAGTATCTAGGTCCAGCTCCCTCAGATAATTAGCATAATTAGCATGTGAAGCCCCAAAGTTTATCTTCAGATCTCCAATGGGTTGGTACACCTTTCCAAAGAATGAAAGGGGTAAGAAATGAAGATTCAAACTAAATAAAATTCTGAGCTATAAGAATTCAAGGCAGACCAAGAAATCAAAGGCAGAATACAACACCCACCACCAGCCCACACCTCTTTTATCTACAAAGTGTCTTTCTGACCATCATATCATCTTTACATCTTTCATCACTACTCCTAATATTTTTCCAGTATTTTCTCTACAGATTCAACTCAATCTAGTTCATCTGAGTATCCATCTCAGCAATGTTTCAAATACATATTAAGCAAAATTTAAAAAACAAATGGACACTCCGAAATCAAAATTTTAACAAATAAATACGAAACAAGCATTATCCCACTTAAAAGATGGTAACCTAAAACAATATAAGGGTGAAGCAAGGTATACCTCAGTGCCAGGTCCAGATAACTTCGCCGCAGCTTCAGTAGCTTCTGTATAACGGCCATCAAACACAAGCTTCCTGACCTGAGAAAGGAACTCCGGAGCTCGAGGGTCAGTATAATCCCCAGGCCTCCCCGTCCAGAGCGTGCCCTCTGCACTCAGACAATAGAAATGATCCCATCAAACAGCATTTCTAAGCAATCAAAATAACCCCAAACGAGATTATACTAAGCTCAAATCCAAAAATACACAAGCGAGTGTAAGCTAGGTTACCGTTGAGATTGATGACTTCGGAAGTGCCAGTGCCCCAAACCATGGCACCGAGACGGCCGTTGCCGATTGGGAGAGCGTCAGTCCATTGCTTAGCAGGCTTGTTGAACCTGACCTTCAAAGAGCTCGGATTCTTCAAATTCGGATAACCGGGGCTCCATTTTTCTCTGTTAGTTGGGGGTTTGACCAGAAGCCAGTCCTCATCTTCCATTCCTATGGATGAACTTGAGAGCTCTAATGGCAGTGTTCGAGAAGATGAAGAAATAAGAATAGGTTTCTAAGGCCTTCTAGAAACCATTTTATCATAAACAAAGAACTGAAAGCGACTAAACATTGAACGGATAATTAGGTGCATTGCTTTGAGTGCAAGTGCAGGCGGTTCCAACGGCCACGCACGCAAGTGACCATTTCCGCGACGTTTCCCGGCGCATAAGGTTCGTTTTTTTGCTGCTCCCGGAGTAAAAGATAAATAGATTAGAGCATCTACGGTGGTAAGATCCACATCATCTCTTTTTGTAATAACTAGGTAGTAGCTAAGAGCAAGTCCAAGAGATACTACATTTTGTAGATTTTGGAGGAAGTATAAATATTTTATCTCATTATTAAGCTTCAATCGATACTACATGTGCTACTACAAGATGTAGATTTGGGGTAGTAAGAGAAACTCATCATCTATATGTGTAAAAAGAGAAAATCAATTTGTAGTATGGAAAATTAAATGCCTACACATTGATCAATGCATTCTTTCTTTTTTTTAAACCCAAATTCCACTCTCTCTCCTCTCATCTTCAATGCAAAACATTAAAAAAGGTAGAAAATAATATTAAAAAATGTTTATAATATTAATGATAATCAATGCAAGAGCTACAAAATGTAGTAACTCTTAGAGATGACCAAAAATTTCATACTACATTTTAGCATTTCATACTACATCTTAGAGATTTTTATGTAGTATATGTTGGACTTGCTCTAAGAACTAACCATCAATGGTATTATATTTTTCACTACTTCTTTAATGCATAAAAGAAATGTAAATGTACATAAAATAAAATAAATATAAAATGGCAATAAAAGAGGTAACAACTCCATATTTAGAATGTAGCTCCCTATTAAGAAGTGATTCTTAAAAGTCCACAACCAGTGGCGGAACCAGGATTCAAATTGAAGTGGGGCACAACGGTAATCGGCAGTGAATTTTCTGGGTGAGAGGGGGGGAATTTTTTTTGAGTTAAGATACTGGCTATGTCTAAGATATGGGTCTAAATGAACTGAACCGTTCGTGAACAACTCGCAAACAACTCGGTCAAAATTCGTTTTCAAACTCGGTTTGACCAGTTCGAATTCGAACTCGTTCATTTATATACGAGCTCGAATTCGAGCTCATAAGAACCAGCTCGATAGGCTTGTCGAGCAGCTCGAATATAATTTTTATATTTAATATTATATAAATAAATTAAATTTTATTCATTAATGATTTAACAAGCTCGAACTAGCTCGAATTCGAGTTCGAACTTTCTAAAAGTCAGACGGATCGAGCTCGAGGTAAAATATCTCAACTCGTACGAGCTCGAACTCGATCACGAACGTGTAATACGAACTCGAACTTGAACTCGAACTCGAACTCGAACACAGGTCTGTTCGAGTTCGACTCGACTCGTTTATAACCTTAATCTAAAATTTCCTTATTAATTTGTATTTGCTTAAAAAAAATATTAAAAAAATTATATAGGGCCCAGGTGGGCCAGGCCCTAGGAGGCCTGGACGTAGTTCCGACACCGTCCACAACGGCGGTGATGCTAATATACGGAGACAGAGTGCTCCTAAATAGCCTCGAGAGAATATTGGGAGTGGATAGTTGATGCGATGAGTACACATTTGAGTTTTCTATAGACTTAGTATGGCCATCATGTTCTGTTGTTCAGGTATGTTTACCGGGGATCAGAGGTAAATCCACCTCATCACACCACTCCACCTTCCTGGTCTCACAGTATGAACTACTCACCTCATTTGGCCAATAGCTTAGCCAAACTTCAACCCCAATCCTCCACTTCAACACACTCCCCTCCATATCCTTGCTCAACCTCCACCTCACGCCGCCGTCGTCGCCGCCGAATTCATCTCCGGCGAACACTACGCCGCCACTCTTAGTGAACGCCCGGTTCCCTCCACTGTACCTCTTGGTAAAACCTGTAACCACCAACTGGCTCTCCTCTCCAACCGGCGGCCGCCACGTGGCAACCTCAGCCCCCGTCGTAGGATCATACAAAATCCCGTCGAGTACGACGGTGTTTCCCTCCACATCCTGGTCCCACCTCCAGTTCTTCACCGTCGTCCGTGTGGCCACGCGGGCCATCCCCTTCACCTTTGGAACATCCAGCTTCCCGTAACTGCCCTTCATGGTTTTCTCCATTGCCACTTCTTGCTCCGCATTATCCATGGACCGGCCCAAGCTCAGGCAGCCAACGTAGCTGGCCCCAACCTCCGGCCCAACCCAAACCCGGACGCGGGACGGGAAATGCCGCTCGTTACGTAACACGTCATCATCGTCCCCGAGGCCGTCCTGGTTCTTGAAGCCGAGTTTTACGACATGCAGTCTTATGTTGTCCACCTTTGCTTGAACCTGAATGAACCCTTCACTGAAAACAACGTTGTACTCCATCTGAATCACGCCTTCGAGCTGCTGATGCGCCAGTGCGTATTTCAGAACGGATTCCTTAGGCTCGATCATTAACGGGTAGTACTGAAACTGGTTTATGCTCTGGCGGTTGGACAACACGCACTCCATGGAGTTCACCGGAATATACCCCTTCAGGATCCACATCCCGTGAGACTCCATCCCGTACGTTAAACCCAGAAGATCGTTGCTCCGACGCGCCTCCGTAGGTGTACGTGCAGGTCCCATTCCCATCTGGCAGAAGAGCACTGATTTGGCTAGCATGTAGCCGAAAGTGCGCGTGAAGCAGAGCTCCACTTCGGTTCCGACGGAGACGAAGAAGGCGCGGAGAACCGGGGCGTGCTTGCACGAAAACGTTCCGAGGTTGGGAGTGAGCAGCGAGTGGAAGTACAGTGAGCCCACCTCAGACGGCGCGTCGAAGACGCATGTCCAGAACAGCCGTGTGAGGAAGACGAGGTTGAAGAAGGTGGAGAAGGATTCCTGCGAGTGGGTTTCCAGGATCCACGATATCGGGTCCGGTTTGATGTTCTGAAGCTGCGAGCGGGGGCAGGCACTGGAGTCGTGCGCGTTAGGCGCACGCGTGATGATCTCGCGAAGGAGCTGGAGGATGAGAGGCATGAACGGCTGGTCTGGCGACAGAGTACACTTGTCGGAAACCCACAGATTCACGGTCTCCTTCTCCGGCGGATCGCCGGAGGAAGAGTCAAAGTGAAGGGAAAAAGAAATCGAGCTAGCTTCTGGGTCGGGCTCAAAAACTGTTCTCTCGGCTCTAAGCAGAATGTAGTCCTTGCCACGAGCTGCAACCTCGTAACTGACAGCGGTTGCTCCGGAGCTCCACTCTTCCGAGTCCGGCAGCTCACATATCCACGACCAAACGTCCATGTTATGGCTAGATTTTTCGACGGGTTTAGCGTCGTTGACAAGAGCTGGAAGGGATGAGTGGTAGTTAAATATGGCGGGAAATGAATGAAGGGAAATGGATTGGGAGGATGGAGGATTAATGGCGATGGTTTTGTCCGCGACGGGGGTTTGGTTTCATTGGAGTCTAACGTGTGGTGGTGGGAGAGACTTGTGTTGCAACGATGCACGGGAGTTTTGCGATGGTTTTGTACCCATTTGGCGCGAAATTAATTATTTGATTGGGATTTTTAGTACCAGAATTTATTGTCATTTGAAAAATAGGTACACAACATAATTTCTTTGTGGTCACGACTATTTTACACATCTTCATAGTTCATATCAAAAGCAATAACTTTATATTTTGTTATTATGCCACATTAACATAGTAAGACACTGTTTGCCAGAGCTTATCTGTAGATCAGTTCAGTTCAATTCAGTTCAGTTCAGTACAGTGAAAATGCATTTTGATGAAATTCAGGTTACTTTAGTCATACTGATTTCATTTTTCAATACATCAATTTTTAATTCAGTTCAGTTCAGTTCAGTTCAATTCAATTTAATTTAGTTTAGTTCAATTCGGTTCAGTTCGGTTCATCAAGAAATAAGTTATAACAAACCGGCCTAACTCATTAACATTTGTTTTAATTTTCTATGTGGTACACTATGATATAAATAATCATTAATTTTAACATTCCTCTCCACCAAGAGTTTCATTCCACCAGAAACATTGTGGCTTAAACTACACTTGTATTAACTAACGACGCTTAAATTTTTATAATCTTCAAGTCGAATCCTTCTTGTCCTCGTTTTTTTTTTTTTTGCCTCATGAACTTTATTTCTCCCTTATAATCAGACATAAAAATTAAGAATTATGTTTTATGGATTTGTAGATATATTTATAATCAGACATATTTATATTTCGATGATTTAATCACCATAAAAAATAATCCAGTAGTGATGCAAGTTTTAGGCCCTGTTTACCAGAGTTTATCTGTAGATCAGTTCAGTTCAGTTCAATTCAATTCAGTTCAGTGAAAATGCAATTTGATGAAATTCAGGTTAATTCAGTCATGCTGATTCCATTTTTCAATACATCAATTTTCACTTCAGTTCAATTCAGTTCAGTTCAATTCAGTTCAGTTCAGTACATCAAGAAATAAGGTCTAGTAAACAGGGCCTTAGTGACAGATAGTGAAGTGTCATTATTTTACTTCACCTTCAAATTCTCTTAATTTAAGTTACATATGTGTATGTGTCACTAAATTTAATCGTATTTTTTGCAAATTTGCAAGCGTCGCAAATATGTAACGACACTTAGAAGTGTCGCATATTTTTACTGACACGCCAAATAGAGGCGCTTCATATAGCGTCACTAATACTGATAGCAACGTTTTCTGTCGTCACTAAAACTACAAATATGTTTTACTACTGGCGTTATTTTTTGTAGGAATGTGACATTATTTCACATTTCAATTTTATTATGCATTACATATTCAAATATAATAAGATTACGATAAAAGTTAATGCCCAAGTATTTGATTATGAATATTCAAGGAATATTGCATGTTAGGAGATGAAAACATTGTCTTACACAATCTAGCGTGGCATGTGATGAATGATAAGGAGATCAAGCTATCTGATGAATGGATTCCTAATATATGTAATCCACTCCGTGAAGGTCGTGTAGGGCAACATATAACGACCCAAAAGTGGAACATCTGATCTTGGATGCCGGAGGCGGAGAGTGGAGAATAACATTCGCCTGTGTGTTATGAAGGGAATTTCCACAGACCATAGAAGAACGGTCATTGCGGAAGAACGAAAGTTCCAGTTAAACTACAAAGTAATCCGAAACCCGGAACAATGTCCCAAATGGTGGTTAAAGTTGATGGTTCAATCCAGCGAAGCTATTTAGTTGGAGCAGTAGGATGGTTTATCAGCAGGACACACACAACATGGACATATACAAAATTCAGGGAAAGACTTCTTCACGTGTGTTTTTCCTTACAAACTCTACAATGTTGGTAGTTGGAGTATTGCGGAAGACATAGTTGTCCTTTATGCATTATGAGGTAGTTAAAGTAGATCGATCTAGTGTAGAGAAAATGAGCACAATGTAGCTATTGCTCTTGGTCACTCGATTTGAAACGAACCTGGTTAAGTTTAATATAGTGTTTGTTTTTTTAAAAAAAAATTAATGTATTTATAGTTAACATAAATTATTTTTTCAACAAACATATGCTATCAAGACTCGTAAAATCATATGTATAAATTTGTTCGATATATACTATACATAGTATAATATAAATTTGAATCTACAGCATAAAGAGAATTCGCAAATTTCAATTCTCTTGAATATTTTGGCAAAAACTTTTATGTAGATTAGTTCAGTTCAGTAAAAATACAATTTAATGAAATTTAGTTTAATACAATTCTCTTTTTCAATACAATAATTTTCATTTCAGTTCCGTTCAATTCAAATCAGTAAAATTAAATAAAGCTCTAGTAAAGATATCCCTTTATTGAAGATATAAATAACAAGTCCGAAACTTCCATCAATCGGTCACTGCAAAAGCTTAGCAAAAGAACAAAGTAACATCTTCCAACGGGCATTGGTGCAAGTTTTTTTTAGTTCCAAAATAAAAATTACAAAATGCTATGTACTCGTTCAAGATTCCAGCTAAATCTAGCCACATTGAACACAAGTAAAAGACCAGGAGTTTGTTCCATTCTCCATATATGACTAGCTTTTCCAACAGTCCCAGCTGTCCAAAACTCACGAGGTGATGAGGTGACGCAGGCGGCCACGACCAGATCACCGCTGTGACGTCATCTGGAAGGAGGTTGAACCGGGCGCCCAAAGATCTGCACCGTTCGCTTCCGCCACGTGTGCCGTCAGATCTGCCGGCACGAGACACAGTCCAATGCTGCGAAGATCCTTTCCTGCCCCTTCCTCATCCTTCACCTGTTCCATGAACAAAAACACACACACACCCACCACACCATCAACTATGTGTGTAGAACAGTTCCTCTAACATTTTTCATTTTGGTCCTCAGAAAAAGCAAAAATAAAAAATCATTCACGTGCAATAAATGCTTCAATGACATGACCAAATTGTCAAAGCCTAGTAAATTGCACTCTTCTGTAGCAGCAAAATCGTCCACAGAAATTCGCCAGTTTGACTCATTTTACACTTCCGATGCCTGTCATTTATGCTCGTATCTTTCGAGGCCGCCAAATTCATTTTTACCACCAAAAAATAACATAGCATAAATTAAGGAAAATCACAAAAGCCAGCTATTTTGCAAGTTTTAATCTTGCATCAGATAACAGTTAAAGTGAAAAAAAAAGGATTAAAAATAGTAAAATGCATAAACAACTGGATGGTTTTTCCTCGTAAAAGGACAAATAATGTACGTTCTTCACATTACTCTATGTAGACAGGACACCGTTCATTTCGTTTGTTTCCTAGTTTAGAGAAACACAGTTCAAAATTTCCCATATACCAAAAACTTCTCATTTCAAGATTGAATTTCCAAGTAAAAAAAAAAATTGTAATAATTACAGCAGTAAAAAATGAGACTTACTGCCAGCAGGTGGGCCGGAGGAGGCAGGCGTTGCAAATAAGGGGAACACAGGGCCTGAATCTGGTCCTGCAGGAACCTGATGTAACCCGACGCCTCCTGCAGTACCGATGCCGTATCCGTCTGCACAATCCGACCCGGAAACCCGTTAACCCATTTGACCCAATCAATTTCAGTACGGAGTGAAGTATGAAAATTAAATAGTAACAATAATTAGTTTCGAGTACAAACCTTCCCGAATGGTGAAACTAGCTGCTGCAGCGCCATGATCCGTTCACCAAGACTTTCCTTTTTCACCTGTTAAAAATGTCCGAATTAAGGTTAAAATTTGTTGAAGCGTGTAATTAATTGTAAATTGTACTGGGATTTTGCGAAATGAACCTTTGCATGCCGCGGTGTTGGCGCCGGCGAGTAGTCGGCGACCCTGGGTTTCTTGGAGATCCTCTGCTGGTCAATCGGCGCCGCGTAAGCCGCCGGAGAAACGCCCCGAACCAAGTAGCCCCTCCCGGCTCCGGCCTGGACAAAAATCGGAAAACATTTAAGTACAAATTCGAAGAAAATTTAGCACAGGCAATTTTAGATGGAATTCTGAAATGGAAACTCACATTGGTGGTTGATGATGCGCCGGGGCTAAAAGCGACTGTCACCGGAGAAGGTTGGCCACCTCCTCCTCCGCCGCCACCGCCGCCGCTGCTGCATGTGACTCCGGCGGTCTTCTCGGCTAGCTTGGCACCCACCTCCTCGAAAAACAAGTCGCATTTCCCTTTGTTGAAGTGGTCGTCGGGGCCGAAGCACAGCATCCTCGGCGGGTTTTGGTCGGCGGAGAACGCAGCCGCGGCGAAGTTATAACATGAGTTGTCCTCGTCGGATAAAAGGAGCTGCGAGTAGTTGCCGGCGGAGATCGTCTCGTGATCCTCCACACCACCACCAACACCACCGCCGCCGCCTGCCATTTTTTCTGGGGTCGGAAAAAGAGAAGGAAAAAAGGTTCTCTGCCAAATGAGTGTTGTACACAGCTATCAAACCTATATAGACTCAAAAAACGACAGAGAAAGCTGTAGTTTTGCATAAAAGGGAAGTGACAAGATATGGAGGATTAAGGGCGTGTTTGGTTGTTTTCTTCGAAAAACGTAGAAAAACATTAATTAAAAGCTTTCACCTGATTCTTAGAATTGTTATTTTTTAATTTAATCACCTAAAGATAAGGATTTTGGTACTTATTCTTTAATTAATCACCTAAGATAAAGATTTTTTTGTAATTATACTTTAATTTTGATGGATTTTTGTTAAGTAGGGTGATTCCCGATGGAAATACTGTTGAGAGAATGGGATTATCAGATTATGTGAATCCGAGATTGACTGACGTTACGGCCGTTACTTGTATTTCAAGACTGGCACTTCGGTTTTAACGTCGCCGGTCCGGTCAAACGTTGGACCCCACCTTTGCGTTTTTATCCATCCGAAGCACTTAAGGCAACACTCTCGAGTACTCTCGCCATAATTGCACTAGTAGTACTGATTTTTGCCTAAATAAGGAAAGACACAATTACTTGTTTTTATTAAGCGAAAGGTTTGACATTGATGAGTTTTTTTTTACTACCTCACATGTGCAGGGATTTAATTTTTGATTTTGATGGGTAAATTAAATGGAACTACATTTTCAATTGCCCTCAATTTCATTTAAGTACTACCTTGGTCTCTCAATCAATCCTGAAAAACAAAAAATTAAAAAATAAGTTGTTATAAATATATTGGGGTGGAATGACTCAAATGAATTGAAGAAATGTTGAAAAAATAAATAACGTAATAATAATTAAATAAAAAAAGTAGGTGAATAACAACTTATCCTTTTACTAAATTAGAAAAATGAACAATTATATTATATTGAGGCCTACATTGATTGTGTTTGACTAAAAAAAGAAAATTTGGATCCGAAATAAATTGATGGAATAAAACTTGTTTTTTCGTGGATATTATAAAATTGAACAACTAAAATGCATTAATTGTGATTGACTAAAAAGATAAGTGTATAACTTTAACCGAAAATTATATATAAAATGAGTTTTGTTTTCTTGGATATACTAGAATATTGTGTAACATTGTTTGTATCGCAGCGTTTTTTATTATTTATCAATATACCATTCTATCTTCAAATGTAATAATATGACCCTAAATCTTTCACACATTCCCACAAGTTATAAGTGCTTAAACTTATAATCCTTTATGTGAAAAAAGAGTTAAAACTCTAATGTACCCCTCGTATATTGGATAAATGATACCCCACATTCTAACACAATCTCATATATAACAGTTTTACTTTATAGGCGTTTGATGTTATTTAATCTTATGTTGATGTTGCTGATAATTCGAGTAACATCAACAAAAGACCAGCTTATTATTATTTTTAAGTGTTAACAGTATGTATTTTAAGTGTTGACTAATTTTGATAAAAGATGGAACTAACGTAAATATCAACTATAGCACTAATAGTGTTACGAACCAAGCAACCCTAAAAACCCCACAAAACATTATTTACTTGTATAAATAAACTCATTCACTATTCCATGGGAGAATCCTTAATCACTTGAAATGCCTACATTCAATCATATCATAATTCGAACATATACAAATGTCAAAAGTAAAATACAATCATCATATAGTATACCTAATTCACCTTAATAAATATAGAGTCTTGGGTGAAACTTGTCCGTGTGGAGATCAAGAGGCAAATGATTGAACATTTACCGTTTTTGCTTGATATTTTAGTTAGTTTTATTGATCTTTCAGTCAATTCCCTTGAGCATTCTTGTTTTGCCTTGATATTTCAGTTCATTTGATCTTTCATTCAATTTTCTTGATCTTTCAGTCAATTTTCTTGATCATTCCTAATCCTTGGTATATTACTGTTATGTTGTACAAATTCATACCGAATCTCAGTCTCGAGTCCGTCTATGTGAGCCAGTTGAGCTCTAGCGACACCAATATCCTAAAATCTAATAGCGGCGGCAGGTTGAATTTCAACAATGACAACCTTTTGTAGAGACAGACGGGTGTCAAATGAGTATTTGTATAATAAATATCCATAACATCCAATATGGCCGGATACCACTACCGCCTCACCTCCATCGCCCACCATTATCATTCTCCATCATCTCATCACCGCTAACCACCTTCCCCGCTGGAAAATTCCTAATCACACCAAATAGCCATTTTTTTGAATTTTGTAGGAAACATAAATTTTGAGAACTCTAAAATAATCTTTGATTTTTTCCCACTTTCTTTGAATTTCTAATTCGCACAAATTCTAACATCTACGATAAGGCAACACCTACCTTAATACAAGCAATGCAGTAAATCCGTCGGACTATTTTGCGATGTAGGTAAGGATATCAATTTTCCACGGATCCGCGGATTCGGAAACTGATGTTCGCATAAAACCAAAAAAATGGATAAGTCGAAGCACGTTCTTTCACTGTCATTGACATGAACATACTGTGCAGAGCTGAGTAAGCAGAGTTGGGGTAATTAAAGATGGCAGGGGCCGAGCTCGAGTGAAGAAGGCTTGGTTAACTTGAAACGTGTCGAATCAACGTGAATCACACGTGTCACGTGTGTAAATGATTCGTTTTATTTAGGAGAACGAAGAAGACAAATTTTTTTTGACGGACTCACACCAAAATGGCAATATATTCATTCTCTTCTAATAATAATGTGACACTTTATCAAATGGATTTGGTTTAGTGCTAATTAACTGTTTTATAAAAAAATTAATACATATTATAAACATTTGTGTTGATGAGTTTTATAGTAACGGTTAGGTTAGATTATATGTGTGATCGTGTTGATTTTGCTTTCCTCGAATGTGGTTCCGATCATATACAAGATGGTCACCATGATTCTGAATTAATTGACAATATGATAGTGTTTCCCCAAGATGTTTAGAGAATGGTGTCCCAAATTATATAATGAAAGAAGTGATGGAAAAAATTTAATGGCACTATCTTCTAATTTATCATTGGGTTAATTGTTTGTAAAATTTCAGGAAATGAATGTCACACGTTTACATTATACTAATTTTTGTTGTGCTCTACACATTCTATCTTTTAATAATGTTCAAATTATTATCAATTTATCACCCATTTTACTCAACCCCCATTCTCCCAATGGTGAATTTGAACAATAACCAACTTTAGAGGCAGATCAGGTTTACAAAACCATTGTTGTATTAGTTCAACGTTTACATAAAATAAGACTTTTAAGAATCACCAAGATAATAAAAGAAACTGATTAATTAAGCTCATCTTATTCTCAAAAAAACAAAAACCGCAAGGTCTCTGGGACATTACATCAAACAGGTTGCAGGCATCATCCCTCGCAGACAAACTTCAGCTTCACCGCCGCAGATTCGTCGACAGAATACTGTAACCAGAAAACCGGCGGTTAATATCCACAACAAAAAAGAAGAGGCAGCATATGGTTATGAAACGGACCTTGGTGAGGACCCAGAGGGAGTGGGCGTAGGTGCGGCGGAGGAGCTCTGCGAGGTCGGCGGGATCGGCGTCGCGGTAGTTGACGAAGTTCTCACGGGCGTGCTTAGCATAGTATGCTCTGGAGTCCTCGGGAAGGCGCCTCACTAGCCTCAGCACTTCACCGTAGGCTCTTAATGCTTTCTGCATCTTTATCTGTGACAGGAGGCTCCGTCAGCGACTTCAATTCAAAAACTCCCTCCAAGAAATCGATTTTTACCGGGTCAAACTTTGACCGCCTGTCTAATCTCTTTCAAGTCTCTATACCTCCCCTCTTGTTTCGATGCACCCTAGTTTATTGAACAGTAACTGGGTAAATAATGACTTTGTAAAAGGTTTGAAAAAGTTTCTCTCTCCTATACAAATTTATTAAGGTATATTTTGATTCAAATAATGGCCCTGTCCAATAAGGTGCTGAAAAGTGCTGAAAAGTGCTGAAAGGTGCTGAAGGGTGCTGAAGGGTGCTGAACCTTGCTGAAAGGTGCTGAATCTTGCTGAAGGGTGCTGAACCTTGCTGAAGGGTGCTGAACCTTGCTGAAGGGTGCTGAACGTCTGAAAATAAGCTGAAGGGTGCTGAAAGGTGTTGAAAATAAGCTGAAGGGTGCTGAAACGTGCTGAAAATAAGCTGAAAGGTGCTGAATGTGTTGAAATTAAATTAAAATTGTATGATATATATAATTATGTGTTGTGATTAATAAAATAATGTGAATGTTACATTTTGAAATGCGTTGAATAAATTTTTTTTAGTAGTTGAACATAATTTTAATTTGGCATAAGTGTATCATAAAATTATATCCAATAGAATAACTATAATCCATCTATATATATTATCATTTATATATTATTAATATTAATTTTATATTCATATACAATATTTAAAAAATTTATATTAATCCTACAATTTTACTTTAAAAACATGTAATTTTATGCCACCTTTTACTTTCGGTCAGTTGAAGAGTACTTGGAAAATCTTAAAAAGAATGCCCCAAACTGACATTGATTCCCAAAAAGCAATAATTGTTTCATGTTTCACACTTCATAACTTCATTCGAATGCAAAAACGAGACATTCCCGTGTTAGATCATCCTGAGGGTGAAGGAAGTATTGATTCAGGTTTGTACGCTGATGATCGAAAAGCTGCTATGAACGAAGTGCGCGAGAGTATTGCATTACAAATTTGGCATACAGGAGGTGGTGATTTAGAAGTTAGTGATGTTAGCGAAGATGAATCATTAGATGATAGCAATTAGTAGTATATGTAATTTTTACTATTATTGGAAGTACTAATATGTTTGCAAAAGTTGTACAATTTTTATATATAAATTTGGTTTACCATTGCTCAAATTGTTATTTATATATATTTGAAAAATGATTAAGCATTAGGAAACTATATATTTGAAGAATGATTAATTCGTTTTTAAAATTTTTTTATAACAATTTCATGTATATGAATAGTGACAAGTGCTGAAAGGTGCTGAAAATAAGCTGAAGGGTGCTGAAAGGTGCTGAAAATAAGCTGAAGGGTGCTGAAAGGTGCTGAAAATGTGCTGAAGGGTGCTGAACCTTGCTGAAGGGTGCTGAACCTTGCTGAAGGGTGCTGAACCTTGCTGAAGGGTGCTGAACCTTGCTGAAAGGTGCTGAACCTTGCTGAAAGGTGCTGAAAGTGCTGAAAATAAGCTGTATTGGACAGGGCCAATGTATGTTTGAAATTATGCAATGTAAGTTAAATGATTTATTGACCAGAAACTAGAAAAATAACAATTCGGGGGTTGTTCCATGAATAATACGTTTCATATTACGCAAGAAAATTTAAGGCTATGTGTGGTTCGGTTGGTTTTAACTTTTGGTTTTGGTTTTTGGGTTTTGAGCAATACCTGATTTTAGAATTGGTTTTGATCATAATCAGTTTTGGATAAAAACTTGTGTGGTTGAAATGATTGGATTTTGGGTTTTGAATTAATTATTATTATTATATATTTTTTATTATTTTAGTTTTGGATTGAAAATTTGACATACCATTTGATTTTACTTAGTCATTCATAATATTTTATTAAATAAAAAATTTGGTATATTAGACCGGGCCAGATAATATATTATAAAGCATTTTATATCAAGTTGGGTTATGAATTTATGATCAAATAAAAAATTTGGAATTTTTTTTACCCAACCTCATTTGACATTGTTTGCACCAAAATTTTAATTTTAAATTTGAATGGGGTCAACAATTTTAATTTGAGTAAATAATAAATCGTCAATTTTTGAGTAAAAAGTATAAACCCAACCAAAGACTTATTCTCTAGATGAGTGATATTTAAATTTTTTATTAAGAAGAGTGAGATGTTAAGTTTTGAAAAAAAAGAAACACAATTCTAACTTGAATAAATTTTATTATTTTAAAATTAGAATGAGATTATAAATTTTGACCCAACCGTTCAGGGTATACAATTTTAACTCGACTAAATACAAAATACAAAATCAAGTGTGTAGTTGCAAAACTACTTGTAATGTTCTTTTAAATGGTCAATTTTGGGTCCAAACACGATTTTTACAAATTTACTTTTTCATGTTAGAAAAAGTAAATTTTAATTATAAAATATTTAATTTTAGTGGATTTATAATGTTCATAATATTTTTAGAATCAAATGATCAACTATCAATCATTTTTATCTTATTTTATAAAATATATTTAGTTTAATATATATTTGTTCTAATTTTGTACAAAAAATGAAAAAAATAAGAAAAATATAATTTAAAATGAAAAGGCAAAACCTTGTCAAAACTTGGTTTTGCAGCAAAAACCAAAACCTTGTGCGAAACAAACAAGGTTTTGGATATGGGCAAAACCAAAACCAAAACAAAAACCTGAACCACGTAGGGCCTAAGTGACTAGATAGGGAATTTGGTGGCCCAAATTGATTATTAAGGGAATTTGGCCGTGTATCAGTCAAATATTTTGAGAATGACGTTCCAAATATATTTTGAATTTCAAAATATAACCTATGATGTATCGATCATAAATACCGTGATAACATTGAGTGAGTTCTAGCGTTTATGTTCTGAATGAAGTAATAATTAGTGAATCAAATATGTTTTGTAGTGAGTTCTAGTGTTTACGGGAATCACGATGAATGAAGTTTACTGATATGTTTTTTTGCTAAGAGCAAAATTTTCAACTACTTGACTTCCATTATCCATCTTCTCTCATGTAGAACAAACTAAAAAATCTATAAGGTTATTTCACTGTCAAGTTAGCCCGATCAAACGAAAAGGTAAATACTTCATAGAAATATACAACTGTATATAATTGTCAAAATAAAAAGTATAATGAAAATTCACATCCCACTAATTAAAATTTAAAAGTAAAGAAAGCAATAATCTCACCACAATACTAAAAACTCGACTTGACTCATTCACAGGTGAATAAGAAATGGACTCAACAAGTTAATTAGTGATAGTCTATATTTTTCATCCCAACTTATTATTCTTATATATAAAAATCACCATCAATTTGTGCTTTGTTGTCGATCTACCTTTTCCAATACTAGAAGCGCAAAAATTAAATTAAATTAAACTGAAAAATATTTAAGTATATAAAATTAATAAGGACATGATAAAATTACTATTTCATCCAAGTAGTATGAATTTAAAATAGAAACTCTGATTTTGGACCAAGCCAAGAAAAACGGTTCGGCCGGGTTCATGCGGCTTGAAATTGAACAATTTAGAGAGAAAAAGGCCCTGTCCAATACAGCTTATTTTCAGCACTTTCAGCACATTTCAGCAAGGTTCAGCACCTTTCAGCAAGGTTCAGCACCTTTCAGCAAGGTTCAGCACCTTTCAGCAAGGTTCAGCACCCTTCAGCAAGGTTCAGCACCCTTCAGCAAATTTTCAGCACCTTTCAGCACCCTTCAGCTTATTTTCAGCACCTTTCAGCACCCTTCAGTTTATTTTCAGCACCTTTCAGCACTTGTCACTATTCATATACATGAAATTGTTATAAAAAAATTTTAAAAACGAATTAATCATTCTTCAAATATATAGTTTCCTAATGCTTAATCATTTTTCAAATATATATAAATAACAATTTGAGCAATGGTAAACCAAATTTATATATAAAAATTGTACAACTTTTGCAAACATATTAGTACTTCCAATAATAGTAAAAATTACATATACTACTAATCGCTATCATCTAATGATTCATCTTCGCTAACATCACTAACTTGATAAAATAGGGATCACTTGAGAGCTTGGGTTTTCTTGTAATATTCAAAGGGTTCAAGGGGCTATTTGAAAAAAAAAGGTGGCATAAAATTACATGTTTTTAAAGTAAAATTGTAGGATTAATATAAATTTTTTAAATATTGTATATGAATATAAAATTAATATTAATAATATATAAATGATAATATATATAGATGGATTATAGTTATTCTATTGGATATAATTTTATGATACACTTATGCCAAATTAAAATTATGTTCAACTACTCAAAAAAATTTATTCAACGCATTTCAAAATGTAACATTCACATTATTTTATTAATCACAACACATAATTATATATATCATACAATTTTAATTTAATTTCAACACATTCAGCACCTTTCAGCTTATTTTCAGCACGTTTCAGCACCCTTCAGCTTATTTTCAACACCTTTCAGCACCCTTCAGCTTATTTTCAGACGTTCAGCACCCTTCAGCAAGGTTCAGCACCCTTCAGCAAGGTTCAGCACCCTTCAGCAAGATTCAGCACCTTTCAGCAAGGTTCAGCACCCTTCAGCAAGGTTCAGCACCTTTCAGCACTTTTCAGCACTTTTCAGCAGCTTATTGGACAGGGCCAAAGAGAACTGTAAATAGGAAAATGAATGGGCCGGTGATCGGCGGGACGTCAACGACAGCATTCTGGCAGTAACATTTAATTTGCCGCTAATTTCAAATCTTCCGAAGCAAGTTTTCCAGCCAACTATACGTTCCCCTCATATATTTATTTCTCATTTTAAAATTAACCCAAAGTCGAAAGTGACTCATCTAAATTCAGCGAGGGCGGGTATAATTCTGCAGTCTCCCGCGTTTTTTTGTTCGCCGGAAATTCCATCAAAATCAGCATGAATTCATCTTCCAAATCCGCCAATTCGGATTCAAAACCGAAGCGGAGCTTCGCTTCGATGTCCGCTGCAAACCCCTCGCCTTCCAGCGCCAACAGTAGAAGTCAAGGGAGCAGGAAGAAGCGGAAGGGAAATGACCCCAATCAGAAAACCCTAGGCATGGCTTGGGGCGCGAATTCCCGCTCCACTTCTCGCTCCGCCTTCCGCAACTCCAACTTCCCCGATTTCGGCAGGTATTTCACTCTAACTGGTGTTGATGTTGATTTTGATGTGAGCGAAAGCGTGATTTTGTTTTGATGACGTAGCTACATGGAGATGAAGAATCAGAAGCTGCACCAGCAATTTGATGCAGAAGCTTCAAACTCTTCGCACAGTGGAAATAAGTCAGGAAAGTCTATTTTTGAAGGAGTTTCTATTTTTGTCGATGGATACACAGTGCCTTCTCACCAGGTAAAGCTATTCCCCAAGAGTTTCGATGCACTTCATTGTCATACTCAGTTGTCTCTTTGGTTGGAATAAACTATACCTAGTTGAATTGAAGCTTTTGAATTAATTATTATGCAGGAGTTAAAGAGTTATATGCTGCAGCATGGAGGCCGCTTTCAGAATTACTTTTCGCGCCGTACTGTTACTCATATCATCTGCAGCAATCTCCCCGCCAGTAAAATAAAGAATTTGAGGTTCACCATTCAGCTTTCTTGAATTTTGTCTACGAGTGAGGATTTGATTATCTGGCTCTCAGAAGAAGAACTTTTCCTGTTGTTTTAGGTCATTCAGCCGTGGACTTCCAATCGTTAAGCCTTCATGGGTTGTGGAATCTATTGCTGCAAATAAACTTTTGAGTTGTGAGTTCACCGTATTCCTTTTATTCGAAATGAAGGAACAAAATCAACATTATATAAATTTATTTGAAGAAAGTGTAGGAAGTTTATTGCAATTGTTTGGGTGCTGCTATTCTGTTCCACTTAATGATGAACTGTATTTAGGACTAAGTGTACATGGTCTATAATTAGAGGGCACTGCACTAGATTATAGTGTATTATAAAACACGGTTATTTTACTTTGTTTGAGTCTATTGCAGGGGTCCCTTACCAGCTTGATCAGATAGCAAGTGAAACTGATAAACAACCAAAAGTTTTAGCTTTCTTTGGTGCACAAAGCTGCCCTGCCTTGCATCAAGGGGCAGAATATTATAGTGAATCAGTACTTGGTGAACCTGCTGGGAATAGCCTTGAAGCAGAGGAGTATGAAGTAAAAGAAATTGTCAAGGAATTCCAACCAGTTTCTGATGGCCTTGCTACTGGATCTACTGATCAGAGTTCAATGAACGTTATGGACAAACTTGAAGTAGATATGGATGCGCAGGCTTCTATGGAGAATGGGAGTAATGGCAGATGTTATCCTCAAACTAGTCTTTGTCCAACTTCTAAGTCAGTCCGTGCAAGCTCCGTGGATAACTCCAAGACTGTGGAATCATCAAACTCGAAGCCTACAGAGCCTATGAGCACGGGCCACTCAACTCTTACTGATCCAAATTTTGTGGAGAACTATTTCAAGGTGATTATCGAAACCATGCTATCGATACATGCTTATTGGAGGGTTACACATATTGAAACTATGGATGGTTTCTTACCAGGACCGGCTGTTACATTTCACTGCATTGTTAGTTCCTTGACAGTGATGTATCTCTTCATTTTTTATTTTATCACTATAAATTTGAGTGGAATACTTAATGTTGCTTGTTACTTTGTTTTCACAGTTAAGTACTCAACTCATATTTCACATATTTGCTGACATCATAGATGTAGTCGATTGTGAACATCTAATTCATATATTCCATTAATCTTCCAAAAAGGATAGTTTGGTTTATTACAGATGTTTTAATAACACATAGTAATTTATCAACATATGTTTCAGTTTTCCAGGCTGCATTTTATCGGCACTTGGAGAAAGCGTTACCGGAAGCGCTATCCTAGCTCCTCTCAAGGGTTCAAGGATACAAGTTCCAGTTATAATAGTTCTGCATCAACTCAGAGCTCGACCATTATTCATGTTGACATGGTAATTGTGGACATTGGCTTTTGAGATCCATTTACATTTCATTTTGGGCAAAAGTTGTGCCATGTAGGTGGGCGGGTGGCGGGGTGGGATTGTTTGATTTTGTTTTACTCTCGTGATTAAATTCCACCCTTTTCAGAGAGAGTTATATACATGATCTCCTTTGATTTTGTCCCAGGACTGTTTTTTTGTATCAGTAGTCATCAGGAATCGTCCTGATTTAAAAGACAAGCCAGTTGCCATATGCCATTCAGATAACCCCCGCGGAACTGCTGAAATATCTTCTGCAAGTTATCCTGCTCGAGATCATGGTTTGTCTAGCCTGCTCCAAGTGTGAAATATCTAATGGCATTTGTTACTCTTAAGTAATCCGTTGTTTTTCTAGGTGTGAAGGCCGGTATGTTTGTTAGGGATGCAAAAGCTCTTTGTCCTCAGCTTGTGACATTTCCATACAATTTTGATGCTTATGAGGAGGTACCTCTATGACTTTAACTTAAACTGAATATGACTGTAGAAATGGGAAAATATACATAACCATTCAGTTGGTAAAATCTTTCCAGCTCTAAGTTCAGAGGGGGTTGTTGTTTACCTACTACCTTCTTCTCCGTGAATGCAGGTGGCTGATAAATTCTATGACATCTTACATAAGCATTCCAACAAAGTGCAGGTCAACTGATTTTGTTTATGGAACCCTACTACTTATGTCTCTTTTTGAAGGAAACCCTACTAATTCTAATTTTTTATGGCCAGGCTGTCAGCTGTGATGAAGCATTTATCGATGCCAGTGACTCAGGAATGGAAGACCCCCAACTTTTGGCTGCAGCTATTAGAAATGAAATTCTGGATACCACTGGATGTACTGCCAGTGCAGGAATTGCCAGTAATATGCTTATGGCCCGTGTTGCTACCAGAGCTGCAAAACCGGACGGATGCTGCTACATTCCACCTGAACAAGTACATGATACAATATCCTCTTAGTCTAATTATTGAATTATTGGTTATAATTTCACTCTCCTCCACTCCATTGATACCTGGAGCCGTTTCATTATTTTGTGCATCCAGTAGAACTATGATGAGTTCAGTTCAGATATTTTCCACTTGGTTTGGTCCCTGTGTATCTGATCTTTTTGTTTGAGATTGTGATCCAGTTCTGTAGACATTTAGGATCTGATATGTGGCCATATTCCTGTCATTGCTAATAATTACTTCTGTTCAAACTTAGGTGGAAAATTATTTGCAAGAGCTTCCTGTTAAATCACTTCCTGGTATCGGCCATGTTTTGGAGGAGAAGTTGAAAGAAAGGCAAATCATAACATGTGGTCAATTGCGTATGATTTCCAAGGTTTTACCAATTAATTATCATGTTCTGCTTTAATTTCAAAATTTACAATCTAGATCCCTTTTTATCTCTTCTCATATGTACTGCAAAATCAGTTAATGTGTAGCTTTTTTAGTGTGGATGTAGAGCAGTAAAAGCATTGAAACTGTAAACTTTAGTGTGAATAATGTATAACTCCTTTAATCCATTCTCCTGCATAAGTATGAATACATGATGGTACTGCCTGTGTCTGTTCCATCTTTTCAGGAGTCTCTTCAAAAAGATTTTGGTGTCAAAACCGGTGATATGCTGTGGAATTTTAGTAGAGGGATTGATAATCGACCGGTGGGAGTTGATCAGGTTAATCATTGAAAAACCTTCATCTGGTTTTCTTATACAATTAATTAATGCGTATGAGGTTTCGACTGCAGTTTTTTTATCAAATAGAAATCACTCAACTGTGACTCTGCATTCATACCATTTATGCCTTTTGAGATGGATACAGGATGGTAGTATTCCTGCTCTGTTCAGTTTGCCGTATAAATTTTCTAATCACCCCTCGATGCAGTTTATTTGAAGCAAGGGAGTATTTTTTACTGTGTTTGTCAGACAAAGATTGTCCTTAATTGTTCTGTTTTGGTACTAATAAACAAGAAAATAGAAGCTTTGATGGATATGAAGTAGTCAGACATGCGGTCTTAATACCTTCTCCTTAGAGTTTTGACCTGGAGACGGCAACAGTGGAAGCTAGTTGTGGAGTAACAAAAATATGTTAATAATAAGAGTGGGTCATTCTCCGATGTCATATTTATCTGTAAAAGAATTCCTCCGTTGGGAAACTTGGAGTGTTGGTGTGCACTTCAATGATCTAATGCTCTAAAATTTTCTGCAGGAAATCAAGTCTGTTGGTGCTGACGTGAACTGGGGAGTCAGATTCAATAACTTGAATGATGTTAGTATTTTATAAAGGAATCCAGTGTATATGTACACGTATGCTACTATGCTTGATTGCTAACTGTCTGAAAAGAGTTTCCTTAAATGAGGAAGATGCATGTATTTATATCTTTGTCCCACTGGACTCATAACAAAATTTTCTGTATCTGGTTTCAGACAAAGGATTTCTTGTTGAAGCTTTGCAAGGAGGTTTCATTGCGTTTGCAAGGATACGGGGTGCAAGGGCGCAATATTACATTGAAGGTTTTGTGAACCAGGCCTTCTCATATGTTCTTAATTCATGTTCAGATTGTAAACTTCTTCTTTTGCTCACTGTGGGTAAATGACATGTACTTATCCAGATAAAGAAAAGAAAAGGTGACGCTGGAGAACCTGTGAAGTATATGGGCCATGGACACTGTGAGAATCTTAGTCGTTCAATCTCGGTATGCATATCTTTAATGGAACCTGCAAGTAATATGGGTCAGGGTGAGTTTTGACTTTGAATTGGTTATATTGGTTTGTTTGAGTTGCAGCTTCCCATGGCTACAGATGATGTGGAAGTGCTTCAGAGGATTACAACTCAACTTTTAGGGTATTTCCACATAGGTAACTTTTGTGTTCTCTTATTGATCGTGCATCTTGTATGATCTTGTAAATTTCACAAGCTTTTTATATGATGTTATGAGATCCAAGTTGTTTGGATATTATTGCGTGTTTTCTTTCTGTAGATGCAAAAGATATCAGAGGAATGGGGTTGCAGGCATCTAAACTTGAAGCTGCGAATCGTAATATTACACAAGGTTTGTCATTTGCTCTCTTTCGAACTGCACGTGTTGCTAGAGTCTCTTAGTTTTCCCTTCCAGAGACACAGTTTCTTGTAATCATTTTGTATTTTGAATCATTGTTCAATGAAAGGGATTTGATTTGAAAATAGGTCATGGGAAATACTCCATACGTTCTTGGCTGGTCTCCTCATCAACAAGGGATGCTGTCAAAGGTAGCTGGGTCCCCTCCCCCATAACTGCTAATATACACATATGCCCGGATTCATTCTTAAGTTCTGCATCGTAGTAAATGTCATTTGATTGTTAATTTAGAGCTGTGGTATTTGTATTAGTTAGTTAACGTTTGCGTCACATCCTTTTTTCTTAAAAAGTTCATGGTCATTTCTTCTTTAAATGAACATTTTGTTTCCTATGAGCCTACTTATTCCCTCGTATACATGATGTTAAATCTTGTATATGTTTGCCAATGGTGTCCAAAGGATTTCTAATTACTTAAAATATAACATGGTTTTTTCTGCTTGGCATGAAGTTGATGTTACTTTAAAAAATGCCTTCATGCTCACAGATACTGATAAAGGGATTAGAGGAGTGGAAGGTCAGCTGAAGTTTGATTCCGTGTCTCCAGCTCAAACAGAGACAACTGGGGGAACTTCTTCTGTTCGCAATGCATCTCTTCCTTCTCTAGATGAACTTGATATTGGAGTGATTGAGTCTCTTCCTCCTGAAGTTTTCACAGAGATCAATGATCTATATTCTGGCAAGTTAAGAATCTTACTTTCAAAGAGGAAGCAGAAAAATGTTAGCACCAGCGTTCCCTTGATGGGCCCTCAAAGTACTGCAGGTGAAACTCCTTAAGAATGCAGATTAAGCTCTTTAAAAAAAGTTCAGCTGAATGCATAGTTCCATTAAATCACAGGTTTGAGAGACGAAGAAAGCTCTGCTTTTGATCTCCTGGATAAGATTCTACCTAATGTGGTAAGCTATATCAGTTACAGTGGTGAAATGTCTGTTAGCTGGTTAAGAGCATAGTTTAAAGGTTCTTGGAGTTGGTTTATAACTTAAAGCTTCAAGTCGTGGGATGTCTTCTGTTTTTGTTCGGAATTTTTTAAGCATTTAAATTTGAAAAAGCTTAACAACATGCTGATAGTATTTGCAAGAGACTTAGTTCACTGGTATTTGTTTATGTGTGTTTTCTTTCAAATTTGCAAGAATATGATCTTCTACAGTCTTAGAATATTTTTTATACATGCTTTTCAGGTTGATGAAGCCTGTTACAATATCATGGTTGAGAATTCCTCTAAGGCATTAGTCCAGGAGGGCAAGCAGGTTGGTATTTTCCTCCCCCTTTCACCTGTTATTTGTTCATGTGAGTGTAATTGTGCTTATTAACATCTATATGAGCAGGAAAAGGAATGTGTAAATGAAAATATTTGTTTGAGGTCCATATCCTCTGAAGGAGCTTTCAGGTCAGAGTCTGTTGTGCCTCCTGTCACAGGCAACCTCATGCCCTCATCTTTGAGTCAAATTGATCCTTCAGTGTTGCAACAACTGCCTGAAGAGTTGCGAGCTGATATACTTGAATCTCTTCCAGCCCATAGGAGTTCACACAATCCATCCAATGATGTCCCTGTAGAGCATGCTGAAATTGCATTAACTGAGTTTAATTCAAGGGATGAGCTGCTTTGGGATGGAAATCCACCCAAATGGGTTGAATATTTCTCAGGAAGCAGTTCTCATGTGTTGAATATATTTGCAGCATTTCACAACGGTCCTTGCACCAATAGTCAGCTATCATCTATTTTCCAGCGAATTATGTCTGTATCTCCTCTTCCTGTAGATGACATAGAGGATGATGCTTTTAGTTCTTTGTGTGAGTTGATCAAGCAATATCTAAGAGCCAAAATTGAAACAGACATTGAGGAGATTTACGCTTGTTCTTGCCTTTTGAGAAGGTAAGTTGTTGAATGTGTGAAATAGATGCAGCACCTTTATTTTTTCATTTTAAATGACCTTTGAAGTTTTGACCTGAATTTACTGTGATATTAGGTTGAGTTCGAGGTCGACGTTGTTCTTACGTATCTACGATATTATCCTTCCTCACATTCAGGTCAGTAGACCTTTGTAATGTGCGTGCCTAATGATCATTGCATGGGGACCTTTAGTTAAACATCTGACCATGCATCTTTAAATACATGTTCGTATTGTGGTGAGAGTGATTTTTGTGGAAGTCCAGCACATTGCATCTGTTCTTATGAATTCTTAACTTTATATCCTTAGTATTGTATCTGATGACGCTTTTGTTTAGTTTCCTACTGATTTTAAAGAATTTTGGAATGGAATCTTAGGCAGCTGTTAGTGAAAACTATGGTGGAGACCTAAATATACGTGCCATGTATAAGTAGTTCGTGGCCACTTTTCCTTGACTCGGGCTGTGAACCAAATAATGCAACTTTTCATCAAAGAAATCCACACGCCTCTTCTTGGAAACATGTTGGTTAACCAACGTTGTAGGTAAAAATTATTCATTGTCTATGCATTGTTTTACCCTCAATTTTTGCCATTTTGGTTCAAGAGACTCTTAATGCAGGAAACGAAGTTCTTAGGACCGTTGCTGGTTAATATGTGGCCTCCTCAACACTAGTGGTCATATACAGGCATGTATGAAATTGATTTATCACGTTCTCAGGACTCCGGAGTCCTGGGAAAAGCCTTTCAAACTTTAGGAGGTGAGTAGTTGCTAGTCTTGTCTTTGAGTTTTGTTTGAGTTGTTAGCAACTCTACTTTCCAACAATAACAGCTGATTTTTTAATTTATGACTTTCAGTCCTTGAGGCACATTTTTCTGGTCAAGTTTTGGATTATTTACACTGCTGAATTCAAGGGAAGAAAATGCCACTCATTCAATAGTTCAGCAAATCACGTATCTGAGGCAAGTGCCTGCTTCGATGTGCACCGAGCTGTAAGGTTGAAGTCTGAAGTTGGTATTTGATACTACTAGTAAAAGATTGAGACATCCTTGATGAACAAGGCGTTCCAAATATTAGACCCTGACCAATGACCCTTGAATCTGAAGCCACCAACAAAGTCTTTAGCATGTTCTTATTTAATTTAGCTATTAAATGCAATAATACAGTGAATAAAAATAGTATTTCATGGACATTTTAAAGACAATTTATTACATATGTTGTATACAGTTACAGAGTAAAATATACATCTACTGTGGGGTTTCATAATGCAATTTTACCTAACGCATGAAACTGGACTCTTCAACTTCTGCAGTGAAAACGGGGAACTTTTAATGGCTTGCCTCCTTACTTTCGTTTTAATGTTGTGCGATGTTCAGACATTATTTTATAATTGACTTGAATTTTAGTAAGTTTTCTCCTCTTGTGTTTCCTTTAATGGGTAGGTTTGGTCGTCTTTGGCAGTCGACTTTTTTGGTTTAGTTGCGTTTTTTTGGCACAACTGAATTCGTACACAAATGGTCAATGATCTCCCAAGGTAATAAGATTATACGATCACATTAACAAAAGTTTGTAATTTCCTTCTCTTTATAAAAGCTAATTTAGTTACGTATCATATTATTGTAGTACTGAAATCGTTCATTCACAAACACATAGTTTTCGAACACAAGACATATATAAAAGACTAGTTTTTTAAGTAAATTTTACTACTCCCTCTGGACCAGCTAGTTCTGCACTCTTTATGGTCAATTTTATCTGAGCATGTTTGACCGTAAATTTCAATTGGTATATGTATTATAATAGTATCACGCGAGATATTGTTAGATTCATAATGCTCTATTTCTGAACTATAAAAATTTTAGACCAGATTAATACATGAATATAAAGTTATTAACAGTTAAACATGGTCCGACAAAGTTGACTTTAAAGAGTGTAGATATAGCTGGTCCAGAGGGAGTATATAGAATATGTAAATAGGGAATTTGTACATCATGCACAATTTTCGAATTAAGAGAGGTGGGTTTTGGGGCCGCTCAACCACTAATAACTTTACACTTTGGATATGCAAAGAGAGGTTTTTTGGTTAAATATTGCTAATTCATGGATTGAAACGAGGAAACAAATTCCGGTTTAGAAGGCGGGTTGATGTCGGTCAGGGTGAGAGGCTAGAACAATAACACAAAACACAAATTGTAAGCTGCCATTGAAAATTTGAAAATAATTTCTTCTCTCGTGTCCTGATAAATAATAATTTCAAAAAAACAATTAAATACCGATACATCAGTTAGTTTAATGCGAGTCATGTGACCAAAATACGGAGAGAAGAAAATACACGTAGAATACATGGAATATTTTGTGGCGTTTTTGGTTGAATATAAGATTGGATGAATTTCATACGCATGTCTATACGCTAATTGTCAAAACTGTAGACTTTGGAAAGAAGAAACGGTTATAAATGGGAAATGCGGCAAAGCTAATGTGTACGAGATCAGTAAACATTCTCAAATCCAATAAACTAGTAAATCTTGTACTGCTCAAAGTACAATCCCTACCTAATTAACACATTGATATTACTATCCGCACATAATTCTTTTCGTCATCTATGTATATTTGACTAATTAGTTTGACTACTAATATAATAACATCATGTCAACAATTATTTTTAGAAATTATATGCTATGTGGAATTCAATAACAATAAATATGAAACAAATTAAATTCTTAATTGAGACCTGGTCTCACTAAATAATCATGTTCAATTGAGACATGGTAATAGAAAATATATTTCACATGTTCTTTAACTTAGTTAAAATGCTTAATATTATTACTTGTTAATTTTTGAAAGAAATTAATTAGTTCACATTAAAAAAAAACACTCGGTCAAATGAACTTAATATATTGATTTGACCGGGACAAAGAAAGCTCAATTTCGTCCAACATGCTGCTAAACATTCAAACATGATCCCGTGTGACATGCACATTATTCAAATCTTTAAAAAGGCAAAAGCTAACTAGCTAGCTACCTAGCTGCTTACCTTGCCCCGCCAACCCGTTGCTATTTGCACCACCTTCAGTGGAATTATGGTGCAAACAACCTTGAAATTCAAAAAAATTAGTTTAAAAAGGAAAAAAATTGCAACACTCTTGGTAGAGTAAAAAGTTGTTATATTTAATTCATTTAAGTTTGTCAAGAGATTTGTAAATGAAATAATGATTAATCCATTTAATTTGAAAGCAATTACAAAAAAGAAATGGATTCACCGATGTAAATATTTTCCAGTAAATTGATAATTTCTGTACATTTTGTTAACAAATATTATGATTTTTTAATATTTAAATTTGAACTAAAATTTAAAATTATTTCTTTAGCATAGCTAGTATTTTTTGGTCAAAATTTCTTTAACATTGCTAGAGATTTTGGTTCAAAATATTGTAGGAATAATTCAACTCTAAATTTCAATAATGTTAATATCGTTTAATGATTAAGTCTACTTTAAAATTACTCAAAACTAAAGTGATATAATATCTAGAAAACCATTCAAAAATATTAACCATACTAATAATATTTAAAAGACTATTTCCTAAAATTTTTAAAGAAATAGTACAAAAGTAAGACAAATTTAGAAAATAGGACCGAAATACTTTAAAATTTAACAATTCGTTAGTATGCCATAGACTAAAATATACCGAAATAAATATTTTAAGAATAAATTAATTTAGGGCGGTGCAAATAGAACTACCCACCCGTATTCTTAAAGTCAATCCTTTTCCAACCTGACTTCACTATATATACAGACACAGAGTCATATTCACAGAATCCAAAACTCACAAACATCATCTACAGATACATATACACAACAATGCAGCAAACTAAGAGCTCGTTGATCATGGCGGTTAACGCGGTTTTCGTGATGATATTCCTGGTTTTGTTGGTTTCTTCTTCTGCTGTTGAAGGATCCAGGCTTCTTAAAGAGGATCGTGAATCCAAAAGCCGTTTCGCATCGGTGTTGAAGGAATACATCATGGAGAGAGCCTATTCGGGGCCGAGCCACCGCGGCCGCGGCCACTGAGATCCATGATCCATCCCAGCTTCTTACTCTGTGCAGAAGTTTTTGGTGAAGAATTTGGAGACGATGATGATGATCTATGGGTTTACTTAGTTAGTTATTCAATCTTGGGGTCTATTTTTCAATTTGTTATTTATATTCCGTTTGCAGCTGGTTCCCATGGTGGCACTTCATTACCCTGTGATCAAACGGGGGAGAAGCTTGTCAAATGTAAATACATACAGAGATTATCAAATTACTCGTATATACACTTACGAGTCTAAATATATACTATCACATTAAGGTTTTCTTCTTGTTATTTTTAACTTTATTGCCACGATTTTACTGGTATATATCATTTACGTACACGCATTTCGATCTCTATATTTGGAGACTTCATTTGAAAGTTGTGAAAATTGACTGTTAATATTTGTAACTACGTATAATAATAACATATACAAAATTACTTTTTGAAAATAGCTGATAATATTTCATATGATAATTTTATCATTTATATTCATGTTCAACTTTTTAAAACACAATTGACTGTACTTATAAATATTTGAGAAGTTCTTCAGTGAGACAAGACGAGAACTAGTACCAAGTGTACTTGATATTTTCACTTTCAAACCCAACATTTTACATATTAAGCAATGATAGCTCAATGTAACATTGTTGATCTTCTCACTTAATTAAACAGAATCATTGTGAGATAAATTAATGAGACATATATTTAGAAAAATAACATATATACATGGGGAGAGTCGACAATTTGCGGAAATGGTTGCGCATGTCTGTGGTGATTCAACTTGGAGCAAAAACAAAGTTAGCAGGAAACGAGTGCACTGACTCGATCATCGCGTTGAATTGCATCACAACTAGTTACTGTTTGTAAATTAGCTCCATTCCAAGAAACAATCACCTAATTACCGTTACTTTTTGGCTCCATTCCAATAAATTAAGAGTCACCTATTAATAATAATAATCATGTAATTAGATTTTATCATGATTCATGGATAATGGATTTACTCTAATATTGTTCCACTTGCTCGAAATGAAAACATGATCCACGTGGTAATTCTTGTATTTACTTGGCAATTCTATGCTTGGTTGAGAAATAAATAATTAAATAAATAAATAACAACTAGACTTGTTGGAAAGTAGTACTTGTGGTTTATGTGTGTTATTGGGTAGCTTTCCTATGGGCCTACTCATTGTGGATCGACGATTAGTCCATACAGATTTTTAAATTAGCCCACATATATCTAGTTTTAGTGGGTTGATTTTATGTTTATCTACAGAGAGATGATTAAATGACGTAAGTTGTGTATTATTATTTTTAATTTTTTTTGGCTAAAAAAACTAGTACTACATGTTTCACCCTCAATGATTTCCATTTCTTAAATAATTTTACTGATTTAATTCTCTTACCATTTGTTAGCCGGTCACCAAGGATAAGAATTATAGACGGAAGAAGTGACCAAGGATATAGATGGTAAAAAAAATATTATATTGTATGGATATAAATAAAAAATCATATATTATTATCTAATCAGACATGCCGAATCCCACCTGGTATTTAATTTTGAACAACTGAAAAATTAAAATTGTACATTATAAGTATTTACATAGCTAGGTTCATGAACAATATATATATATATATATATATATATATATATATATATATATATATATAACATTAATTGCAGCTAGTTTCAGCTAATGTAGTGCGTAATGCGTACGTAACAGTTGTACTTGTTTCATATATACGTTTACCTGAAAATCCTGCCTAAGCCACTAACACGATCGCCGGCGCTACCGATCAAGTCCACCGCCGTTGACATGACTCTGTACTTTTACCAACTCGATCGAACAAGAACTTGATTGGTCGCAGAATTAGAAAATGCTCAAGGTCGTCGCATGATTGTTTTTGCCCTAAGTTGCCTAACTCATATAGGTCCGAGGTCAAATTACGACCTAATTTTCTCCATTGGTCCTAATTTCCAATGCCAAAACGGCCAACCTTTTGCAATATTTGTGAGATTACGAGTATTTTATTTTCATAGACTTTTTAAATGTGTTTTTTGTTTCTTATTTTTATGTAAAAATAAGTTTGACAGTGTAAAAATAACTGGAAATTTTAATCTAGAGAAGTATTAATCTTGAGAAATTTAATTTAATAAAGTTCTAATTTTATTTTTTTAAAAAAATTCATTCATGGTACTGGGAAAACGCCCAATAACGATTGGAATCAACATCTAATCAACTACCCTATTACAAGGCTAACTAAATCATATGCTAATTAACCAGACTCATGCCGTCTGTACTATTACAAATTGAGAAATTCAATAAAAAAAAGCTGTCGGGGATATTATTTTGCAACCGCGAACACCACAACCGCTTGGCAGAGAGGAGCGTCTCCCGCATCAATCACTGCGTCAATCGGAGATCTGCTACAACCGCAACACCATGCCACTAGATCCAAACCACAATATATGTTATTCAAACTGTAAACACCTTGAAAATCATAGATCACGAACGGGAACACGATCTTCGACCTGTCCAACCAGATCAAAAACTATAAACAAATTAAAAAACATAAACCACGACTTGTCCAATCATATCAGGAACAAAACATCGACGAACAACTAAATCATGGATTCGGCCGATCAAATCGAGAACAATTTCATTGTGTGAATCACACTTATTCAATGTAATAAAGAATCAATAAACGGAAGAGCAACTATTCCCCATCTCCCAAGATCGAAGAAGAAGAGGAGTTTTTTTCTTAGGGGCGGTAGGGTTTAGGGGACGATTAGTCATGATTTCATTCACCTTTGAGTATGCAGTAAACTAGTTTCTGGATCCGATCCGGTTTTGATTAATAAAGTTTTAATTTTAAACTAGAGAAGTATTACAATTTTACTGAATCTCTTTTTTATAATAATTATTTCGATAAGACAATTAGTCTGATTAATTATATTTTATTTGATTATCTTAATAGAGTGTCTGGATTAAATGTTGATTTCACTTATGATAGTTGTTGGACTGTCCAAATACTTTGATTGAGATATACACAAAAGTTTCATTTGTCCAAAATAAAATAAAATAAAATAAAATAGAAGACCTTTCTCCTGCTATATAACTTGCATATATGTATAGAATACTTGATGCAAGAGTAACCCTAAACTCATTTACTACATATTTCAAAAGTCTCACTAATGGCCAAATCAGTTGCTTTCATAGGGCTAATTTCTTGCTTGTTCTTCCTGCTGCATGAAATCCATGCAGTCGAATACACAGTCACAGTCCCAAACGCAACGGAAGCAGCCCGATTCAACCGCGATATCGGCGTCCCCTACACCCGAGAAAAGCTAAACTCTTCCACCTTTCTCATATGGCAGATGTTTCATCAGAACAATCCCGCCGACAGAAAACCCCTGGATAAAGTCTCTCTGTTCGTGGACGACATCGCCGGAGTAGCTTACACGGTCAACGACCAGATCCACGTCAGCGCCGGCTACATCGAGGATTACTCCGGCCACGTGCGGCGGGAGTTCACCGGAATCCTGATCCACGAGCTGACGCGCATTTGGCAGTGGGACTGCAACGGCCAGGCGCCGCAGTGGCTGGTTTTGGGGATCGCTGATTTTGTGCGGCTCAGAGCCGGCTACGCGCCGAGCCACTGGGTGAAGCCCGGGCAGGGCGAGCGGTATGATCAGCTCGGGCAGGGCGTGACTGCCCGGTTTCTGGAATTCTGCCATAGCCGGAAAGACTGTATTGTGGCAGATTTGAATAGAAATTTGAAAGCTGGATATGATGAGACCACATTTGTTACTACTTTTGAGATGACGCTGGATGCAATGTGGGTTTTTTACAAGGCTAATTATAATGTCAGTTTCGGTGGATGACATCAAAATCGGCTAATTAAATTATAAGGTTGTTAATTAATCACGTGTACATGCAATTCTCTGTGTCATGATTCGACATGGAAGAACAGTATTCCTAAACATGAAAGCTATGAGATCCAGTTGATTATTATTGTGTAGTACTATTGGTTCTTTTGAAATCAGGATTTTAGACTGTTGTGTTGCACTGTTGCTGTTGCACAAGTGTTAAAAGAGATGATTTCTTTCTTTTTAATATGAGACTGTCTACAAGTTTGGACAATTAATTAGTTTTTTAAAATTTATGTTGATGTTTCTTAACAACATGTTCATATCGATTATTGTTAAATTTCTTTTTCAATGATTGCTAACATCATAACTACATGTTGTGTTTTAGTCAAATCTTACCTCATGCATGGTTCATGGCAAAACATCTACACTTTGTCATGAATAAGAGTGCATTTTAACATGTTTTTCTTAGATCCTAGCCCCATGGTTAGGACATTAGGCCCGACCAGCCGTGATCATGGTTCCATCCCCCACAAAGGTTAAAAAAAAAAAGTCTTTCTTTCATTTATCATCCCCTTCCCTAAAGAATCCTAGTTGGTCTCAAGTCTCATTTTACATGAAGTCATGTAATGCTTCTCCGGTGGTATGTACAAGTGAGCAGCATGGAGCTGAATCCGACGAGGAGTTGAGTATATTGGCAGGTGTATTTAAGTGGGATCCTCACCTCACTCTAAACTTTAGGTGAGAATTTAGTCCACTTGATATACTGGATTAGATTAGGACTAGATTAGAATAGAGTATAATCTCTGCATCAGATTCGGTTTTTGTGCCTGACTCAAAAAAAAAGGGTATTGCTATATCTCGCCCTGTATTTTACTTTTTACGCCCTAATACGTACAGTACGTGTATACTACTATTTAGTGAATTTAAAAATAAATCAAAATAAACTAAATATCTACGGGTCAAAAGATTAAGATTTCAAATCACAATAATCAGTTCATATCCCAACTTCGCCGGTTTTGCCTAATTCGCCGACTTCGCCGCACGTGTCTATTTCGCCTGACTTCGGCGGATCTCAAAATCACCAACCCATCCACATAACTTTGCTGCCATCATGGAGGTAAGTTGTTGTTGTAATTAATTGGAAATTTGTGGATCTAAAATTGATGTGAATTAAATTTGTGCAAATTGATCGGGTTTTGGGGTTGGTGGTGGGACACATTTTTTTGTAAGTTTTAGATCGGGTTTTGTAGTTTGGTGGCGGGCGGCACGGTGCGTGGCGGCAGGGATTGAGGGGCAGAGGTGGGGTTTTAAGGGGCGGCGGGTGGGCTGTATTTTTTCTGTAGTTTTTCTGGACGGATTTTGGAGTTTGGCGGGAGGTAGGATGCTATCGTGAATACTTGGGGCTGCAGAGATTGGGCGAATATGTGTTGCAGAGAACGGTGGCGGTTGGTGGGTGGCTGGGTATTGCAAGGGGCGGTGGGATGGTGGTGGTGATAGTGGTGGCTTGCTAGCAAAAGTCAAGTAGTTGTGGTGTTGCAAGGAGTGAAATAGAGGTTGGCTTGCTAGCAAGCCTGTGGTAGGCTATCTGCTAGCAAAGGTAGAAAAGACTGGGTTGCTAGCAATACTGTGGTGGGATATCTGCTAGCATAGTAGAAAAGGCTGGTATGCTAGCGTGATTGTTGTGGTGGATCTGCTAGCAAGCCATATTTAAAAAATAATTCAATATTTAAATTTGGGTAAAAGCAATTTCATCATCAAATATATTAGTATTAAATTTTGTAGTTAATAATTATGAATTTAATCAATGTTATGTTTTATATTGTTTGGAATTTTTCGTTCTTGATTTCATGATGACGTACCGCATAAAAATGTAGTAGTATGAAAAGTAGCTACTAAACATAATTGGTGTAGTTGCTATATACATTCTAAAATGGAAAAGAAATTGTTTATTAAATAAGAATTTTTACCATGTGAATTATTTGTTTGTGACTCATTTATTTGATATACTATCTTATGGTGTTGTCAAGACAAACTGAAAAATGATAAAGTGCCTAGTTATTAGTGTAAGAGTTTAATTAAATTATAAATATTTTTATTTTACACTATATAATTTTAATATTGTAGATGAACGATTATGGAGATGATGGTAACCCAAATGTGAACAGTCAAAATAGGAAGAAAAGAAAAGTTTTGAGGAGAGGAAGGAATAAGGATAATGATGTTATTCCAGTTGAGATGTTCTCCACCAGTGTTGTTCCAGGTCATCCATCTTTCGACAATAGGGTTATAAATATTGCTCTTCTCATTGTAATTTTGACGTTTCTACAAAGTTTTTACTTTTTTCACCTACGTCCCTCCAAGAATATGGGAAGGGTCAAATTCTAGAATTGAGTTTTCCAAAACCAAATTGAAGCCATATAAAATATGAAAATATTGTTTTAAGGTTTTTTTATGCAGCGGAAGAGGTAGAAAAAATATTTACACATGTTGCCCTATGTTTCCGGAAATGTTATTATGGCCCTTTTATAAAAGCGATAAGTTAAGTATTTGAATACTTACTTCACCAACATGTCACATAGTAACAGCTGGTTTGGTGGGGAATATTTGAAGTAGGTGTCAAACATGTCAAACATCCAGAGTTCGAACCTAGTTGGACGCGTCTTCAATTTTCTTTTCTTTTTTTGAGTAGTGGTATCCAAAAACAAAGAGGTTTTGAACCTAGATCAATCAATTCCCTCATTCTTGAGGCAATTGAACTATCCACTAAGCTATCTTGAACTTCTTAGATATTATCTTCAGTAACATATTAATAGATACACGAAAAACTTCCATCCTTTGACCGCACATTCATGTTTTTTCCTTAGTACTCTTTTCCCTCACTTTCTCTTCAAAATACATACAACTTCATCATGAAATGGAAATAAATAGAAAAACAAACCTTCAACTATCGTTTAATAGATAAAATCCTTCATACAATACATTGAACATAATCCACAAGATTATTCAAATTAACAAATACATATAAAAATCCAAAATACAACACACATCATGCCAAATAAAATAAGAATCTCATGCCGTGGGGCTCGAATCATAATACTGACCATATGCCCTTAAAACATCAAATCTGACCATATGTCCTGTTCCATGCAGCCATTCTCCTAGCGTAAAGGGCTTCCCAACCCACCACATCACCCTTCCTATGTAACGTCCACTCGTAAGCACCTGGAGGCATTAGGCAGTTGGGTTTAACCTGAATTCTAACAAAATGTTTCTCAGGTTGAATGAAAACAATATGCAACTCTCGGCATGTACCATCATTTCCCTCTACATCTCTCAAAGGTAGAACGGTGAAACAACCATTCACACTACCGTCATCGGCCACATTGTATAACACCACCGCCGTATTATAGTACGTTGCAACAGGGAACATATCAGAAGTTATTTGAAACCAATGATCCTCATTATCCGGACCTTTGTTGTGTTTTATTCGTACTCTTGCAGCAGCAATACCTTCTCTTCCACCATAAATGTCAGAATAGTCCATCCAGTTAGCTCTCAACTCATTGAAAAGAACTCGCCGAGCTCCTGCCCAATCATCCTGACCATCTTTCTGAAATGCATCAGCCACACATCTAAACCCACAATTTCCATCGTCCCTAATATAAGTCCAAGTATCTATGAACGGTAATATTATGTGGGGCATATGTATTGGGTACGGAAAAGTTGCTGCATATCGACACATGAAATTAATTAATAAAAATTTATCCATGTTTTAAGAATCAATCAAATTTCAATGTAAGTATAACTAAATATAGCATAAGTTCAAACGATTACCTTGTTGTTTGCTCTTCCCTCTAGAACCCCGACTTGGTGAGTTCACTACTGGTTTTAGTTAGCATTGTACTAAAAATTGTTCTAAATATGTAATACGTGTTGTCCCGTATCTGCAGAAATTGAGGTCAAAGTTCGTAAGGGCTAATGAATGGGGCGGTTCGTAAGTGCGTCCTTGAGAACTATACTTCCGGTTTACATGTTCGAACATACTTGGATCTCGCTTAGTAGATCTAGATCGGGGTATTTGCTCACTTGGTCTACCACGTCTGTTTGTAACATGATTTGGCTCATGGACGCCACTTTCCTCAGGATGCAACAAACCTTCAATAAAGCTCACCACCAGCCGTCGAAGCAATGGATCTGCCCTAGCTATCTCATTGAGTCTCGCATTAAGAGACGCTTGGTCTTGATCATCCCTTGAAACATGCATATGACTACCCACACCATCACCCATTGGCAATGTCTTGAAAAATGGATGGATGTCATCCAAGTACAACACTAAACCCTGATCAATTGCCTTTTGCATGTAACACTCACACGGTATCCCAAAAGACGTGCGCAAGGTACAACCACAATATGCATACACTTGAGCTCCTAAGGTTGGCCTTCTCGTGTTCTCGGCAGTCAATTTGTCCAAGCAATAGTGTGAAACTCTATTCACCAAATTCTGAAACAATGCTACTCGATGCAATCTTCCAATCATTGACCTGGAATCCTCAAGGCTATCCTTGATCTTGGTTATCTGGCTTTTGATGTTCCAGTCAACCCGCCGAAAAATTGTATCAAGGGAACCAGTGGAAGTCCCTAACCATGATTTCAACGACGAATGTGCACTTTCTACCCTACAGGTAGTGGTGTTTCCAAAATGTAGCACATTCTTGGTCCATGCTTGCACAAACTTTTCTTTGTGATGAAGTAGCCACGTCTTCTCCACATAACTAATCACATCTTGCCGCGAAGACCACGCAGCTTTCAAATCGGCCAAGGCCGTCTTATACCCCTCAATTGTTGAGGCTGTAATAACCCTTCTCCAAGCACCATGTTGGAAGGATGCGCCACTCTGTTTGCTATTGGTTAAGCCGGTCACATGTGCCTCCACATCCTTATTGATGTGCCATGTACATAGGAGATGTCTTGATTCTAGAAATACAACTTGGACCAGCCTAATCAAGCCTTGCTCGCGATCTGTGACTATCACGTTCAGATAGTTTCCATCTAAAATCAAACTCCTCAAGGCCCGTAACACCCAGTCATACATCTCGGCCGTCTCTTCAATCACAATGGCATAAGCAATAAGGAAGTTCAAGTTGCAAGGTGACATGCCAATCATCTCAATAAGAGGCATGCCGTAACGATTAGTCTTGTACGTGGAATCAATACCAACAATCCACGGATAACTCCGAAAAACTGTTATTGCTTTGGGATGTGCCAAGAAAAGATGGGTCAAAGCACCAACTGGATTTTTTAGGTGAAAAGTTACATACTCATTACACACAGCAAGGTGCAGACAATGCTCAGCAGAATTAAGTTCTCCACGCCTTTCCCCTCCATACGAAGATTTCTCATTGTAAACTTGCTTTATGTTTGGGTTCATTTCAGGGTATGCGGTGTTTAATGTCACGTTAATGTTTCTCGGTGCAGCCTCGGCATCCGTCATTTGGCGAATCATTTGTTTAGCCTCTGGGGTTAGCTTGCTTGACTGTTGACGCCCCACTGCATACACAGTCATGGGATGATTGTCTCTACCCCGCCTATCTCCGGACATCGGCCTAACAATCCACCCTCCATGTTCAATACTCTCTCTCATAACTATCTTAAATGGACAACCGCAACTGCTTGTGGACGTGTTACTACGCCGAACAATATCTGAGCCATTACCATCAACCTCTTTATCCTGATCTCTCCTCCCCCGTTTGCATATACAATATATCCGCAAGGGACCACCGTTATTACTCTTATGAGAATCTTGAACCAACTCAAAACCAACCTGCAAAGCTATGGATTGAAGATACTTATAGGCTACATCCTTGTTTGGAAAAACTTCTGGTGTCACAAAGTAAGGGTAGCAGTCATCACCATCAACTTCATTACTCGAGTATTCACCACCCTACAATTATCATTCATAAAATTATCAAAACACAACAAATTAATACAAACACCCATACTAAATTGCATGATTATCTCCACCAAGTTACAAATAATTATCACAACATTAATCAAAATTCAATAAAGTTAAAACAGTAACATGGATCTAAATTTATTAGTTTTAGTATTGGTCTATGATTAAATTATAAATTAATAAAATTAAGCATGATTTAATTAGGGTAATAGTTTAAGTACACCACACTACTTTAATTTGAATGTATATGAGACCCGGTTCTATTTTTCTTTATTTGCCTAATTGTAGATTAATTGAACAATGGACTAATATTTGATTGAAAAACAAACACATTGATGTGTTAAATTAACTACATTACATTCAGTATCATTAAATTACAAGAATAAGAACAAATATGGAATTAGGATAAACACACAAAATACATACCTCAAATGCCATTTCAGTTTAGGCTAAATGTTGTCTCAGATCCACTTCATAAACTCCCCTAAATTAGGAAACAATTTGTGTCTGCTAAGATCTGTGACACCTATTCGTGTAACATCATTAATTCAACTAACTGTAAATATGTTCATTGGTCATTTTCTCTTTTATAGACAAATCTCGAAAGGGCTGCTAGCAAACCATGTTTGTAAAGGTTTGCTAGCCAAGTATCAACAACTGTACTGCTAGTAGTAACACCACCATTCATGTGCTAGCAAACAATCCACCATACCCTTGCTAGCAAACCAGTTACTTATCGTTTGCTGGCACATAAGCCACCACGACAATGCTAGCAAGCAAACCTCTACTTCACTGCTGGCAAGCCAACCTCCACTGCTCTGCTAGCAACAAAACCTCTACTAAACTGCTAGCATATGAACCACCATAGCAATGCTAGCAATAAAACCACCATGAAGATGCTAGCAAGCCTCATAACTATCCTCATAACTACCACCGTACACCCCAGCCAGACGCAGGACGCTGGTCGCCGCCGTACTCCGGCCGAAATCAATTATTTCTGTAAAAATTGCCACAACCTGTCGGAACTTCGTCGGCGCATCACTACACCGGCAGATCTCGCGGCCGAACCTGCGCACCACCAGATCGATGAACCAGATCGCTCAGACATCGATTCCTTCATCGCCACCGCTCCTTTTCCCGCCGTCGCACTACGACTACGATTCCCTTTAAGCAACTCCGATAGGAGAATATTGGTGATCAGAGCATATTGTTCACCTGGAATGGGTGCAGAGATAATGATGATGATGAATAGTTTCTATGATTTGGAATTAATGACGATGTGATTTGGATTAATGACAAATTTAATGGCTAATTGAAAGTTAGGATGGGTTTAATTCCATAAATATTGCCTTCCATTTTTCTGTCAAAAAAATAATACAAAATACATAACATATACATTTTTGTATAAAATACAGGGCGTAAAGAGTAAAATACAGGGCGAGATATAGCAATCTAGAAAAAAAAGTGTGCATTTTAACTTGTGGGCCGTTCGGCAATCCAAATTCGGTCTTGAATGTGCGTTCTCAACATTTACATAAACATTTAGTACGTGGAAAAATTAGGCAAAAACACCGAAATTCAACATTGACTTATATATTGACGCGGATCTATGAGGTAGAGGAATTTTTTGGTTGTTTTCTTCTCAACAAGTCACTTTGAAATTCAAAATAAACAATTTAATACCCTTACACCCTATCATATGTTTTACAAAGTTAATACTTGTCCACACCTATACAATAAACCAAAATAAACACAATTATGTAACAGTTGGTGGACCGTGAATCGATGGACAAAATTAACTTAGTTTTGATCTTTAAAAAATTAAATATAATTATATGAGATTTTATCAAATTCAATTTTATATTGATGGTCAAAAATTCTATTCATCAAATAAACAGTCCGCTTATGCAATATAAATTAGTACCAAACGAGTATATATAATAATATAAGACTGGGCCTGCCATTAAGGAAAACCGATTTTGAAGATGGATTGATTTTGACATTTAACAACATGTTTAATGTCCAACTAAAATGACCCATTCCAAAAGCTAGAAACTAAATCGGGTTGGCAATTTGGCATTGAAGAAGGAAAACGTAGACTTTTGACTCTACTTTCATTCATTTGAGAATGTCGGTCGGTGGCTGCACTCGAGAGGTAACATAGAAAATGTACTGTGGGAAGACCAAATCAATACCCTATTTTTGTTTTTAAAATGATGAAAAGCTAAGAAAAAAATAGGTTGCTGGACAATTTTTTAGTAGAATGTTGCTTTGTGACTTTTATTTTCCATAAGAAGAGTTAACATTTTGATCTTTTATATCCTTTACTACAAAGTTAGTAAAAATTGATGAGGTGGGACATTGTCTCGTAAAATATTTCTGTTTAAACATTTCTATCTAATGATATTGGATGTTATATATATATATATATTAGCAAAATTAGCATGTATAAATGTGAGTGGTCAATCAAATTATGTCACGGGTCTTATTTATCAAACACCGTTCCACTTTAATTAATTTAATTTATAATCAATAAATAAATGACCCTTCCAATATAAGGCACATTGTAATTGGTTTGTTATCTAATGTGCTAATTTTGTAATCTGTTTTTATTGTTCTCAATCAGGTTGTATGGATCGTGCTTTCAGCCATAATTCTATGTTTCAAGATACTTGTAGTTTGACCATATTTTGGATCAAATAGTGTTACAGTTGTAGCAAATCCTTGATTAGCGAAGTAATTGATTCGGAGACACTCCTCTCTGCCTAACTATTATTCCCGGGGCGCGTTATGATATTTTTACCGAATGTTTCAAGTTATATAAAGTACAAATATTATTGTTTTTGGGTTATTATATTGTAATAGTCTAATTTCTCAATTTGACTAGGTCAAACACAACAGGTTCTGTTTTTAACTTTTTACCCATTGACGATTTAAACACGACAGGTCAAACGCGACATGTTATGACAAATGTACGTAACTAGACTGCCATTTCGAGAACGACGTCCAAACAAACCAGTACAGTTTTGCGAGTGTTTTTGCTCACTAGTCACTATATAAGCACCATAACGCAGATCATCAAACACACGAACAAATAAAAACACACACACACACATAAAGATCAATGACGAAAACCGTAGTTTTCTTGGTGTTCAGCATTGCAGCAATCCTGCAACTCAGCCATGCAGTGGATTACACCGTCACTAACACCGCCGCCGCCACTCCCGGCGGAGCTCGCTTTGAGCGGGACATCGGCGCGGCCTACACGACGACAGCAGCAAGCTCCGCCACCAGCTTCATATGGGGGATCTTCCAGCAGAACTCCCCAGACGACCGGAAAACGATCCAGACAGTGCCACTTTTCATCGACGACGCGGACGGAGTTGCGTACTCAGTCAACGGAGAGATTCACGTGAGCGCACGGTACATCCAGGGATACTCCGGCGACGTGAAGACGGAGTTCACCGGAGTTCTCTACCATGAGATGACTCATGTCTGGCAGTGGAACGGAAACGGACAGGCTAACGGCGGACTGATCGAGGGGATTGCTGATTATGTGCGGCTCCAAGCCGGCTACGCGCCGAGCCATTGGGTGAGCGCTGGGCAGGGTGACAAGTGGGACCAGGGGTACGATGTTACAGCAAGGTTTCTGGACTACTGCAATGGGCTGAGAGATGGTTTTGTGGCTGAGCTGAACAAGAAGATGAGGGATGCATACGATGATAGCTACTTTGTTGATCTTCTCGGGAAACCAGTTGATCAACTCTGGACTGAGTACAAAGCTAAATATAGCACCAACTGATTAATTACCACACCTTTGTCAAACACTATATACAACGATATATAAATGTACTGTGCTCAATAAATAAAGAAGAAATATCCTACTACCAGATTTTGTTTTGATAACTGGGTGAAATCTACCAAATCAGAAAGTCCGTTTGTGCAATTTAAAGTACTATAGTAATACCAAACAAGTATGATAATATAAGACTGCACCGCCATTAAGGAAAACTCTTTTTGAAGAAGTTCATACATTTTCTTTATATCGTTCCAAATTTTGAAAAAGGACATTGATTTTGACATTTTCCAAAAGCTAGAAATTAAGTTATTTTTTACGAGGATCGTTTGACTGGATTTAGTATTTTGATACTTGGTTTTGTGTTTCAATTTATCTACGGATCAAAATGTTTATTGTTTGAATCAAAGTGTTTACGTTTTAGCAACACAAATTAACATGATCGTGATGTCTGTTTGAGGGTTTCCAATGATGGTTGTATTAGGAAAACTAGAAGAGTATTTAAGGATACAACAAAGGGATTATGTGCAATAAACTATACAAGGAAGCACATAAGAGTAAAAGGAAAAAGACTATTTAACTTCTTCTGATTCTATTCAACTTCTTCTATCTTTACACTCTCCCCTCTCTCAAGCGAAATGTGGGATTAAGGGAAACGCAAAGCTTGGACCGGAAGAACTCGAAGAGAGGGCGATTAAGCCCTTTGGTGAAAATGTCAGCAACCTAGAGCGAGGTCGGAACATGACTAACACCCATTTTGCCACTGGTCACCAACTCGCGCACAAAATGATAATCAATATCGATGTGTTTGGTACGCTTGTGAGCCACCGGATTCTCGGCAAGGAAAATAGCACTGTTGTGGTCACAAAGGAGCAACGGAGGCCTGCAAAGAGGGAACCGAAGGGCACGAAGAAGATTGGAAAGCCAAGCAACCTCTGCAGCAGTATTAGCCAATGCACGGTATTCTGACTAAGAACTGGAGCGAGACACGGTAGGCTGTTTCTTGGCACTCCAAGAGACCATGTTCCCTCAAAGGAATACAACATAGCCATAAGTAGAGCGACGAGTCTCAAGACAACGATCCCAATCAGCATCCGAATAAGCAAGAACTTATGGTACACCATTGGAGCTGAAAGAGAGACCATAGTGAAGTGTGCCACGAACATATCGCAAGATTCGAGTGACAGCCGAGAAATGATCATCCCAGGAATCCTGAAGAAATTGACACACAGAGTTGACGGCAAACGATAAATCGGGTCTGGTGATGGTAAGGTACAGAAGAGCACCAACCAGAGAGCGATACAGCTTGGGATTGGGGAAAAGAGCACTAGTACTGCTATGAAGTTGTGAAAGCGGCAAGAAAAGAGTCGAAACAGGAGAGGCATCAGACATCCCCGCACGTCCTAGGATATCCCGAGTATATTTTGCCTGTCCCGAAAACAAGCCCGAGGAAGTGAGAGTGACTTCGAGGCCAAGAAAGTAGCTTAAGGTACCTAGATCCTTGATGGAGAACTCACGATCAGTACGAGAGATGAATTGCTGAATAGCCACATCATCATTACCAGTGAGAATAATGTCATCAACATAGACTAGCAGATAGAGAATATCAGTCCCTCGAGTAAAGACGAAGAGAGATGTGTCAGAAGGGCTGCAAACGAAGCCAATGGCACTGTCATATGAGCTGAAATGATCAAACCAAGCCCGTGGAGCTTGCTTGAGGTCATAGATAGCCTTTCGCATGCGACATACATAGTCAGGATGAACCGGATCCTTGAAGCCAACAGGCTGAGCCATATAGACAGGGGCATCGAGAAAGGCATTCTTGACGTCAAGCTGATGGATGGGCTACTTTCTCATAGTGGCAATGGCAAGAACGGTGTGAACAATAGCAGCTTTGATCACAGGGCTGAAGGTGTGGTCGAAGTCAAATACGGGAGTTGAGAATACCCTTGAGCAACCAAGCGTGCCTTATATCGATTGATGGAGCCATATGGTCGATATTTCAACCGAAAAACCCATTTGGATCCAACGACATTCACATCCGGAGGCCAAGGCACTAACTACTAAGTTTGTTGCTCCCTCGCAAGCGGCCTCTTCCTCTACTCCACCCGATGCCGGTGTTCTCAAGGCCGCCGAAGATGCTTACGCCGCTGCCCTTGCCGCCTACAGTTTTATGGTCTCATCTACTTCTCTCTTTCTCACGATGCTATGAATGAAGTTTCCGATTGTGACACCGCCAAGGAGATGTGGGACACTTTTGCCTCTGCCTATATGCATCGGAGTGAAGCAAATATTATTAGTCTTCGCCAACAAGTCTCGCTTCTTCGTAAAAATGGTTCGGTTCATGATCTCCATCTTAATTTCAAGTCTATTTTGATCAACTTTCTTTGATGGGTTCTCCTGCTGCTAATAGTGAGAAATTATCATGGTTTCTTACTGCTCTTGGTAATGATTATAGAGATTTTGGTGGTCGTATGATTAATCTTGACCCTTTGCCGGATGATTCGTATGTTGTTGCCCAAGCAAAGAGGCAAGAGTTTTTCTTTTCGAATTTGGAAAAATTGGGTGCTCTAAATTTGCAGGGACCCCCATCTGCCAATCTAGTGGCTTTTCAGGCGTCTGCCCGCCCGTCCGAGGGCGGTCCCTCACGCACCGTCTAGTGACGCGCGTGGCGGCCACCCGCTCCAGCGGCCGGCGATGGTTCAGGAGGTCCTGACGTTCTTCTCAACAGTATAGGCAGCCCCGGTATGGTGGTGGTGGCTCCCAAGTTCAATGTCAAAGTTGTTGGAAGTTTGGTCATGTGGCCGGTGATTGTTATTCCGTCGTTCCGGCTCATGTTGCTGCCCATATCCCTTATGCTCAGGCCCATGTTGCTCATCAGATTCCTTATGCTCCTATGGCTATGAATCCTCGTGCCCTTATGGTTCAACAGCCTCTTCATGTACCACCTCCGGTTGTTTCCGATTGGTATGTGGATTCAGGTGCTTTTAGTCACATGAGCTCCTCCGCTTATGGCCTTGAGACTTGAGAGTGTCTCCCCTTATCATGGTAATTCTCTTATTTCTGTTGGCAATGGAGCCTCTATTTCTATAACTGTTGTCTCTATTTCTATAACTGTTGTAGGTGATGCCAACTTAGTCTTTTGTTGCATTTATTTGATGTTTTGGTTGTGCCTAAAATTACAAAGAATTTGTTGTCAATTAGCAAACTTACAAGGGATTTTTGGCGCGAGAGAAGAAGTAGGGGGAAGGGCGGCACGGCCGCAGAACAGAAAGAAACTGAAAAGGTTTCATAGAATATGATCGGTTAATCTGATAGCATGTTTGAGTGTTTCCAATGATGGTTGTATTAGGAAAATTAGAAGAATATTTAAGGATAAAACAAAGAACTTATGTGTAATAAACTATACAAGGAAGCACATAAGAGTAAAAGGAAAAATACTATTTAACTTCTTTCTAATTCTATTCAACTTCTAATATCTTCACAATGTTGAAAATTACTTGATTAACATATATGCTTGAAGGCGAATCTCTTGTTAACCTGTTCAATAGAACTGTTATACGTCTTTCATTGGTCCGATTATTTAGTTTGAATATCATTGAAATTGTTTGAATTATTGTAATCACGGGTTCCAACATTATGAATAACATAAAAATAAAATGGGTTGGCAATTTGGCACTGAACGAAAACGTAGACTTTTGACTCAACTTCTCAATCATTTGAGAATTGTGGTGTCTGCACTCGAGAGTTAGCGTAGAAAATACTCTAGGAAGACCAAATCAGTACACCTTATTAGTTATTTATGTTTTTAAAATGAAAAGGAGAAGAAAAAACAGGTGCTAGACATTTACAAACCGCCGGCTTACATTACTCAATAATCTTAACATTGCCCAAATTAGAAAATGAGCAGTTGAAAGTTGATTGTTGAAACACCAAAGCAATTTACTTTTAGATCATCCTGAAATTCTATTTTTATACAGCAATAAAATATTGATAAATTAAACAATAAATGATTAGCAAATTGATTTTTGGTTTATCGTACACCCGAGATACAATCCTCAACAATAAAATGATATGCGAAATCCATACTCACTATTTGCTGGTTTAAATATTTTATTATAATAGGCCATACTTCTGACAAATTCTCAATTGAAATACTATATCAATGTCTTACTTAATATAATCTTGCTTGATTTACACCGAATGATCAGGTCAAATACGACAGGTTCTGGTTTTACGTTATACCCATTGACAAATTTATGCACTAAACTACTGTCTGGAGAACGATGTCAAAACTAACCAGTCCAACTTCGCTGCAACTAGAACAGCACGAAAACGTTGTGCTCTCACTATATAAGTAGACCATAACGCAGAGCATCAGAAGCACAAACACACACACACACACACACACTTTAAGATCAATGGCAAAATCCACAGTTTTGTTGGTGGCTTCTTTCTTGTTAGCCATCCTGCAGCTCAGCCATGCGGTGGATTACGCCGTCACAAACACTGCTGCCGCCACCCCAGGCGGAGCACGCTTCAACAGGGACATCGGTGTGCCCTACACCAGATCAACACTAAACTCCGCCACCAATTTCATATGGGGGATCTTACAGCAGAACTCCCCAGCCGACAGGAAAACGACACAGAAAGTGTCAGTCTTCATCGACAACATGGCCGGAGTTGCCTACACAAGCGGAGACCAGATTCACGTGAGCGCACAGTACATTCAGGTAACAGATTACATGTACAAGTACTCCTCCTCTATATCAACACAGTCATCATCAGTGTCGGTTTTTCATTCTGTTATCAGGGATACTCAGGTGACGTCAGGAGGGAGATCACCGGAGTTCTCTACCATGAGATGACTCATGTTTGGCAGTGGAATGGAAATGGCCGGGCTAACGGGGGACTGATTGAGGGGATTGCTGACTACGTGAGGCTCAAAGCTGGTTATGCGCCGAGCCATTGGGTGAGAGCTGGGCAGGGTAACAGGTGGGACCAGGGGTACGATGTTACAGCCAGGTTTCTAGAGTACTGCAATAGTCTGAGGAATGGTTTCGTGGCTCAGCTGAATAAGAAGATGAGGAATGGATACAGTGATAGCTACTTTGTTGATCTGCTAGGAAAGCCAGTGAATCAACTCTGGACTGAGTACAAAGCTAAATATGGCACTAACTGATTACTATACCCTTGTCAAACACTATACAGCAATAAATAAATGTACTGTGCTATCAAATAAAAAAGAAACTACCAGATTTTCTTTTGTAAACTGGGTGGAATTAAATCTGAAATGCTTCATATCATTTATGATTGCATGAGGAAATATGTGAGTAGAGTGGACACACAAATGAAGAACTCTTATTATAGGCAAGTAGGAGAGTATTCTGCTTTATTCAACTTCTCTTTTAACATGATTCAACTCACAAATCACAAACCTTCAAAGATAATTTCACGACTGAACTTGCTGGATCGCAGAAACAACTTCATCGATTGTCTGGAATTTACGTCTTTCTTTCAGAAGCATCTTGGCAAAGTTGAGAGCTTGGCGCTCACAGTATGCTCGTTTTTCAGCCTCGTCTATTGATTCGAAATCTTCAACATGAGCTACCCCAACAATCCTCCTGTTAAGGTAAGGTAATGAACAAGTAAAATTAAATATCAGACTCAGAAATAATTACTATTCCGTAAAAGAATGTAAGACGAGTATATACAATATTATTCCTTGTATATATTTTATATTTTATCAGTTTGATACTGGGTTGAGATGCAAAATCTTATCAGAATCCTCTAGAACTCATATGTCAAAGAAAGAGGAAATGCCCACCTTATCATTTTTGCAGCACCAAATCCAAGACTATCATGGAACAAATTTTCCATGTATCTTTGTTTAACCATCTGCTGCAGATCGGCATTATTATAGATCTCCAGCAGATAGGCCTCACCAGGGCCACCCTTGTGTTCATCCCAAAGAGCAGTAAACTTTTTATGGAAAAGATTCCAGGTGTCTTCTATGGTCTTCAGTATCCATGATTTATATGCCTACATAGGACAAAGGCTTTGAATAATGGTTCCTAACATTTAGCAAACATTGAACATAAGAGGGAACATGACAAAAAAGAAGTAGATTTGCAAACTCTGTTCTCTTGCTGACTCTTTTGTGTAGCTACACCAGTATATCATGCCAGATATCAAAATTTCACAATTTATTATCAGACAGGGGTTCAGGCGTACTACAGAGTACAGATGTTAAAGGTGAAATCCATGAATGCAGAAATGAGTTTATCTATGCAGTGGGAACAACTTATGGTTTACTCAACATAATCAGCATTACAATTTTATAGATAATGTTGTGAGAGGAGCCTCAAACATTGGTTTTATTTTACCTTACGGTCATTTCCGTTGTTGGCATGACCATCTTGTGCAAAGTAAGCAAGAATCAGGTTTCCAATAAAGGCTCCAATATCATATCCCATTGGCCCATAGAAAGAAAACTCGGGGTCTATAACTTGAGTAGAACTGTCAGTAACCATGACGGAACCTGTGTGAAGATCACCGTGAATTAGAGCTTGGGTGTTCTGACAAAACCTGCAGAGCCATGAGCAATAAGAGATTGGGATCAAGAAAAGTGCATGTTAAAGCACTAATATATACGAAACAGAACTTCAACATACTTTGACTTCAACTCTGCAACTTCAAGCTTCAAAATGTTATCTGTCTTAACTGCCTCTGCATCAACATCGAGATAAGGAGCTGTCCAGCGGTTATACTGAGAGACCTTGTATGGTTCAGAAAAAACCACCTGCTCCGTTAGTCTGCACAGCTCCACGTTTCCACAATAGTCAGCCACTGCATCAAAATTTAGAATTTATGAGATGGATAAGCTATAGATACTCCACTGTCTGATGATCTAGAAAGCATGTGTATGTATTTTTACAAGTCCTATCTGATTTCCGATAAACTTTTTTTCACCAAAGAGCTTCCTCTGTAATAATTGAATTGGTAGACAAATTTTCTCAACAGAGTACACCATTATACATGTGGTGATAAAGGAGGCTATTTCCACTCACAATCTCAAATAAAACAGCTCAAAATTCAAAGAAACATAGGTTTATGTCAATGAATGAATACACATTCATTTAATGGGATCAAGCAAAGTAATAACTGTTATTGATTATTTCGTTAAAGTTACTTCCAAAAAGTAATACTATCAGTACTTATAGTTCAAGAGTAATTACAAATTTACCTGCTTTTTTGTGTTCCGTTGTGGTGAGGTAAAGAAGGGATGTAAAGAAAAGGGTCTTAGCCATGTAATCCGAAACATGTTCAGCAAGGAATGGGTACACCTTCCCAGCAATCAACCCCTTTCTCAATATAATATGAGGAGGCTCAATGTAGCGCATACCGATCAAACACATAGTGCGATCAAAGTGATAAACCTCAGGAACATGATCAGGGCACAAACGCCCGTGCTCTATGAGTGTCTTAGCTTCAAAATAAGCACGTTCCTTTGCCATTGGCCATGAATCTCCAATGCAACGAACATAAGGTACAGCCTGTAGATAGAAAATCCGGTAAAAACTTTGTGCAAAGTTCTTTACTTCATATCATTCTAATTGGTAAAAACAAGCTAAATTCTATCCTTTCACCTTACATTTCCTCCATCAATCATAAACTTAAAACATCAACTTTCCATTTCATAAATTATTTTGCTACGATAACAACAAAAACAACAACATTTCACCTTCAACTAAACGAGGTGATGGCAATAAAAATGGCAACTTTGTAGCCATATTTCAAGAAAAATACCAAAATAAAACAGCGAGCCTCTTCAGATTGCAACCTAGCATATTATAAAAATACCTGCTTGATGACGACGGAGCCAGAATGGGCGATGATGATGTAAACGAAGTTGAGATTGCCGTCGCCGACTTCCTGAACTTGCAGGCCCTGCAACTGGTTTCCCAGCCGGCCGGCGAGAGCTGGGGTCGCCTGAATATAATCCAGCAGGGTTTTCTCGTTCAGAGTGCGGAATCCATCCTCCGAGGAAGCCATGGAAATGGAGTTGCAGAGGTTTCAAATCCAGGGGAGACTTTGAATTGACTGTGGGTGTTAAAGGAGGGAATCTCGTACAAGTATTTATACAGGAATTGGATTCCCTGTCAACTAGACGGCCATTGGATGAGATTGGAATGGGGATTAAAAGGCAAGGATCGCGCCTTTATCTGCTTGGGAGAGGTGCATCGAATTTGGACAGTTTCTTGATTTGTCAAGTTGTCAGACAAACCAGATGGGCTGAAACTACCTTAATATATGGGCTGAAACACCCTTAGATACTTCACTTTTAATGTCAAAATTTGCATGATGTGGATTATAGAGTTAACTTTTTATAAGTATTCTTCAAGCTTTTTTAGACACATGTTTGACCTCTAATAATTTTAATTACATATATTATCAATATATAAAAATTAACATTAACATAAATTTAATAGTATAAAATACAATATTCTATGCATTATAAAGTCAAATTTACTATTTTAAACTGAAAAAGCAAGTGTGCTACGAAGTAAACATTTTCTTTACAATTCAAATTTATTGAACCGTCAAAATTAGGGATATTTAGTCTAATTCAAAATTCAACGTTTTGACTTTTGACCATGATAGATGATCCTAAAATGGGCTTTCTTGAGAAAATGAAGCATTGCTGGGCTTAATGTCCCAATATTCCAAATGATTGTGAATTGGGCCCAACATCTTATCCATAGCAAGATAGGCGCGGAGGCCGGAAAACGCGCTGGTGGTGCGCGTGTCACAGAAAGAGTAGCATAGTAAAACGATGCGAGAAAGAATCTTCCAAATTTCGGTGGTCGTTAAATGAACACACCTCCCACTCCCACTCTCCGGGCGACGGAATTATGGAGTCTCAACCACTCACGGCGGTGCTCTTTCTCACTCTACTAGTCCTCTCCGCTTCGCAACTAGAACCTCCGACTAGCCACCGGAGCAATCCCCCGGCCGCCGGCCTCTGCTTCCATCTCATTGATCCCGCCGGCTATCCTTGCGCCGAGCACATCGTGTGTACTCATCCTGTAGCTATCTGCGCTTTGATGGCTCAGTATGATCGTTTAATTGGCGTTGATCTTGTTGCAGGTTAAAACTAGGGATGGGTTCTTGCTTGGTCTCCAGCGGGTATCGTCGTCTCGCTCCGGCCATTTGAATAAGAAATTGGGCCCGCCTGTTCTTCTTCTCCATGGATTAATGATGGTAAATTTATTTATTTTTCTGCTTTGACCAGTTTGGATTTCTGATTTGCATTCTTCTTGTGTATTATGATCCCTACTTTCTTTAGTTTTGAAAGCTAGATTAGGTAAGGTCGATGATAGTGTGCGTTTCTTAAAATAGCAAGAATTAGGTCTGTTGTTTTTGACTGATATGGAATGTTTGAAACTAAACGGAACTGAAGTTGAGTGAAGTCCATAAGAACACAGCCTTAGTTGGTTGGGTAATTTAGTTTTGTGATGAGATATGATAATCCAGAACACAATCCTGCTATTTTAAGTCACTCGTTTAGTTCATGCCAGCTCTCAAAATCGAAGTTTAGCATTGAAAAGTTTTCCTGCATAAAGGTCATAATTACATTCGACACAAATGGATGTCAAAATTCCTTTTGGTGGTGCTATATCTTCGAGTCCTGCAACTAACGTTGCCAAAACATTTTTTAAGGCGGGTGATGCCTGGTTCTTGGACTCCCCTAGTCAATCGTTGGGCTTCCTTCTTGCGGATCATGGGTTTGATGTATGGGCTGGAAACGTCCGAGGCACGCGTTGGAGTCATGGACATGTATCTTTGGGGGAGAAAGAAAAGGTACCGTTTCACTTTTCTTTCTTTCTTTGGTGTTTTAATAGTAGTAAGTGGCTCACATCTTCACTTGCAATTTGAATTTCAAAGGGATAAAAATAAAAACCTTATTTCACAAGACGAATTAGTTATGCAACTGATATCATGTCTTGCTAAGAACAGCAGAAGCAGAGATAATAGGGGAATCTATCAAATATTGAAAGGTTTTGACTTTATCTAATTTTTGTTAACCAATGGTAATATTTAGATGCTTGTGCTGTACAAAGTAATGAAGAATCATACAGAGTAAAACTCTTACCATTGACTCTCTCTTCTAAAGGCATGATATGTGTCACATTACTTTATAAGGCATAGTGTTGCGAGATTTACATGCACTTCAAAAGCTTGTATGAATTGAAAATATTCAAACAACTGTATCCTGCTTTAGATTTTTGTGATTTGTGCTTGTCTGAATATCTTGACCGAGAGGGTCTTGTCCTGATTCTTGAGGAACAAGTCACCATACACTGTTGTTACTGCACAAAGAAGTACATTTGGTGCCTTTTGTCTTGATAACTGATATATTATTTGTTTGATTCTAGGAATTCTGGGAGTGGAGTTGGCAAGAACTTGCTTTGTATGATCTTTCAGAAATGGCTCGGTACATAAGTAACATTACACACTCAAAAATATTCATAGTTGGACATTCACAGGTCTTCTATCCTCCTAAAACTTTTATACTGATCTTCTCCCTGGTTGTTATGGTGTTTTGGTATTTACGTTTTTTTTGGTGTGAAGGGAACGATCATGTCTCTAGCTGCTCTTACTCAACCACATATAGCATCAATGGTCGAAGCTGCTGCACTTCTTTGTCCTATATCTTATTTGGATCATATCAATACTGAGTTTGTCCTCAACCTCGTGAAAATGCACATTGACGAGGTTGGTAATGATTTGTCTCACATCAGATTATTCCTGCTATCTATACTAAATCTCATCTCTTTTTCCCAGGTTTTCCTTACAATGGGCATTCATGAACTTAATTTCAAGAGGTTGTCTTCATTATTATCCAATATTTTCAACTGCTTTGTCAAATCTAGTTTTATATTCCCTGACATTTTGTTTACTTTTACAGTGACATGGGTACGTACATCATGGATATGATGTGTGATGGGCACCTGAAATGCAACGACTTACTGAATGCAATCACAGGTTGTTCTTATGTTTCTATTTCTCACATCAAATTTGGTGTTATAATTTAGCATGTTTCAAATATACACCGTAACTACGCAGGAAAGAATTGCTGCTTCAACGACTCCAGGATTGATTTTTACCTAGAATACGAGCCCCATGCAACTTCCTCGAAGAATCTGAACCACCTCTTCCAAAGTATGCACTCCCAGAATCCCAATTTTCTCTGCACTCCCATTTTCTAACGTTCAATGTATCATGCTAACACTTTTCTGATATGCCAGTGATTCGCAAGGGGACTTTCACAATGTATGATTATGGAATTTGGAAGAACCTCAAGCACTATGGAAGGTTTCAGCCCCCAAAATTCGACGTTGGCAAGATCCCAGGTTCGATACCATTATGGATGGGTTATGGTGGAAATGATGCATTGTCCGATGTGGTCGATGTGAAGCACACTGTGAATGAGTTAAAACGGAAGCCAGAGCTTCTGTACGTTGAAAAGTATGGTCATATAGACTTCCTCCTCAGTGCAACAGCCAAGCAAGATGTGTATGATGACATGATTAGGTTCTTCAAGTCGGTCAAAAGACACCCAATAGTTACTAAGCCACACTTCCACTCTAGTATATAATCATCATCATATAATCCATAAGTATTTGAGGTTGTAAAACAACTGTGTATATCATTAGTATTGTCTACAATGCTGCTCTAAAATATGTACATAATTTTGATTAGTTGTTGGTGCAAAATGTAAAACAAGCCTTCCATTATATCAATTTTTTCGTACGTAATTTTGTTTTAACTATTGTACAATAAATAAAAGTGAAGTTTTCATTAGGTTTTTTGAGCTTTTCGCTAAATTGAATTGAATCTATTTGAAATGAAAAATGAAGTCAATATGTTTAACATTATTTTTGCTGAACTAAACGAATCCAAATGTAGTACTAGTTTAGGAGAAAATATAATCCAAATGTGTATTTATGAGTCATCATGTCATGTGAAATGACAGTTTTTGATGAATTATGCAAACATTCCATATAATTTTCTGTTTTATATTGTTATTTTCTTCTCCTAAATTCTTTTTGACAACGATGAAGAACATTCATAATCGTTGGTTCCACAAGCATGAGGGTACGTGCGTAAGATGTAATTCCAAGTGATCTTGTAATTTAGGCAGACGTCTCCATTAATTCCACCAAATTGCAAGGCTGCTAATGAAGGATGTATAAATTAAACACCATTATCTTATCTCATCATATCTCTTAGCTTAATGCATTTCTGCCCGATTTGGAGAGATTGATTACTAAAAAGTGAGAATTTTCCAAGCTAATGCAATCCCATAATTGAGAATTTTCTAAGCTAAACAACGTGCTAATATTTTTCGCTCAAAGCAAAAGGATATCTGTGATTTCATACATTAAACATATGATCCACATACTGATCATTCATTACAAAGAACTAATCTCAATCGGGAGCATAAATCCTATTCTTATCACTCTAGTTCTGATCTAATCCAGTAGATTTTCAACACGTGTTTTTTGTGCTTTGGTGGGAAGAAAATCCTGATTGTAGTTGACCGAATCTAGTGTCATAACCTCTGGACTAGCTCAAATGGCCCTGTATATGCTAATATGCCCCGAATACCAGACACTAACTAGTTCGGGGTCTCGCTAGGGATGGAGCGCATTCTGGCCTTGGAGTCATGGCAGAGTCACCCCGACATGATGGCATGAACTATTTACTGTTTGACATGTTATAAACCCATTAGTTTATGCTTAAATATGGATAGATTATAGTTTAGAATTTAGCATATAAATGTATTGCTTCCCGTATGTTGGAACCTATCATCGTTATGAATCATGCATGTAATATGGTCTATCAATGAAATCCATATTATACTAACCTGATCAATGTAGCTCTAACACTGCTGAATCACATAAATCTGTGTTCTTATCCTTACTTTCAGTTCTTTATTTGTTCTTTCTCATATTCAATATAATAATACAATTTTTTTTTCCAAAAAATTCCATTTCATTTAATTACTTCATAATTATATAGTTTAAGTTAATATAGTACATTATACTATTTTTTACCTAGTTATTTATTATTTGAATAATTGACACCCGAAATATTCACACTATTTGAAAAAGGGACTTAATTAATTGCATTCATATTATCGCTAAACACTTGGATATTCCCCATACATGCCTTTATCAAGAACAAAATGCGAAACATTAATAATTTATTGGATGTGGATATATAAATCGGGATATATTCCAAATCCACACTCATAATTCATAAAAGTGGTCAACTTTCATATTACAAGCATCCTTAATAGTATTAAAATTATATTTAATCATAATCATGGGTTAATTCTCCACTCCATGGTTCTGATCACGCCATGACTGGAACAATAGTAGTACCTCCGCTGAGCTCATTGAGAAAGTCAACCAAATTCAACCAGGATGAGCCACCTTCCGCCACCGCTTCTGCCGCCGCTTTCTTATACTTCAACGCATTCCGCTTCATCTCAGCCGCCTTGGGATCGGCGGTCGCTTCCTGCAAACACTTCTCAATCTCATCCCTGTGAATGATTCTCTTGTCGAAATCTCCCCTGGATAATCTTATCCCAACCTTAAACACATCGACAAGATACTTCGCATCAGTCACCTGATCTCCCAGATTAGGGAAAGTAATCACCGGCATCCCCGAAGAAAGCGTCTCCATCGTCGAGTTCCAGCCGCAATGCGTCACAAAACAGGCGACGGAAGGATGTGCTAAAACCTGCTGCTGGTTGCTCCACTGCACCACTTTCCCTTTCTCTCCGGCCATTTCCAGGAATTCTCCGGGAATCAGCTCCGACTGCGACGGCCGCATCACCCACAGGAAAGACACGCCGGAGTTTAGCAGCCCGTGCGCGATCTCATCAACCTGCTCCTTCTTCAGAACCACCGCGCTTCCGAACGAGAGGTACACCACGGAGGATTCCGGCTTCGAGTCCAGCCAATCGGTGCAGTCGTCGGCGGTGTAGACATTGACGGTGACGTTATCAGACCCTGGATTTTCATCGGGATACAGAAACAGCGGGCCGATGGGCTTGATGGGGCAGAGTTTGGATAAGTATGCAATCTCCTGGTTTTCGAGGTCCTGGAATGACTCCATCAGCACACACGAGTTTTTGGACAGGTGTTTGAACATTCCGAGGATGGAATCTGTGAGAGATTGATACTGAGTCCATGGATGTAAGAAGCTCGGGATCTCATCGTACTTTAACAGAGGCATGTACGGCAGCTGGACATCCAGTTCCGGTTCAGATTCGGTCGGAAACGGAACCAGGTTGTTGTAGTAGTGATAATAAGCCGAGAAACATGCAGCGGACTGGACCCACAACGGAGCTGACGGGATTCCGATGGATTCTCCGACCTCGGCAACCCAGGGAATGAAACAACTGTAAATCAGGCAGCAAACAGGGTACCCTGCATCTGCACTTTTCTGGAGCATTTCCGGGAGCTTCTTCTTCCCCATTTTCTCCAGGTTGGCTGCATGCAAATCAGGCTCGGTGATCTTCTCGCTCTCGTCGTCGAAGAACTCGAATTGGATCATTCCGTCCCCATACGGGGTTGGTTCTTCGGAGATGTTCTTGTTTGATTTCCGAATTTTGTCGCCGATGGTGTCTGGTGCAGACAGGGTGACGAGGAGGCCCTTGGAAGCAAGAAGCTTGCCAAGCCTGAGCAGAGGATTGACGTGGCCTTGCCCTGGATAGGACACCAGAAAAATATGAGGAAGAAGAACGTTGGAGATTTGACCCACCATGTTTGAAGTGTGGACTTTAAGACTCTGTCTGTGTATTAATTGTATGTTTGATGGTTTGGAAATGATTTGAATTACATCCCTGTATTTATAGGGCGAGTTTAATTTTTTGTTTTCGTAAAAAAAAAAAGAAAAAAAAAATTGGTTAATGAAAGTGGTGTTTGAAGTATGAGATCATACGTATTGGTAAGCTTGATTACGTAGTGGAGCAATAATTAAGATTAATAGGTAACAAAAAGTGTGGAAAAGGATAAAATAAAATGGCCTAACGTAAATACTCCCTCCGTCCCAACCAAAACTTCTTACTTTCCTTTTTAGTCCGTCCCAACCAAAACTTCTTACTTTCATTCTTTCCTCTTTTGGCAAAAAAACAACTACAAAAAGACAAATATACCCTTAATGAATTCTTACAAATAACCATAATCATAAGTGATATTCCATTTATACCCCTTAAAACTTCACTTATAAGATATAAAATGCATATTTCTTAAAATCCGATCCGAAGTCAACTAAGAAGTTTTGGTTGGGACGGAGGGAGTATTCCGGAACAAAATTGGTCCTTGACTTTTTACATGGATGATATTTCCCATACAACGTGATTTGTGAGGGGGTATATACCTTATATATATGGGTATTGTACACATATAACACATATAGGAAACTTCTAAATTGAAACTAAAGAAAATTTGAAATAAATGTTAAAACGCGAAAACGACTATGGATTGACCGAAAGGTTATTAAAATCTAGGTACGAATGTGTCATGTGAAATTAACCGTTGGTAGAGCTGTCCTAATTGAGATGGAGAGACCAACGTTGATCTTCTTACTTTCATATTTGATCTTTTACCTATTAAGCATAATTATTTCCCTAATTTTTTACTTAATGATTATTGAGACTTGAGAATTTATATTAGTAGAGTATAAATTTCAATACATAAGTATAAATTTTTTAAGTTTCATAATATGTATAAATTTTTATTTATACAAATAGACCAGCATAAAGAAAGTGATGGTATAAAAAAATTTATGCTAAAAGGTGAAATTTTAGCAACGTCACTACTACATTGATTTTAGCAACGTCGCCATTGTATATAAATTGATTAGATTCATGTATCCATGTAATTTTTCACGTATTAACTTTTTTTATACTTTTATCATTTTTATCGTGCAACCACTGAAATTGCATTCGGAATCGAAACTTTTTCATGGTGATCAAAAGTTTAATATTTACCTTTGGTTTAGTACTCTTATGATTCTTAAAGCTTGTTTGGGTTAATTAATTGGTTTTTATGCACTTTAGTCCTATTATAGACTATTGGCATCGTCCTTTTGACTTATTCCCACTATATATTTTTTTATGGAAGAATATAGAATTTCTTCTTGACCAGTATTTAAAATTTGCATCTCACGTTGAAGTGTAGGCCTCAGCGTATTGTGTATTCCCTTTCATCTAATATCTGTATTTATTCTAAAAATATCAAAAAACAAGAATAGGTCTCTAATTCTCTTTTTATCTCATCTCCATTATTGCAATAGTATATACTCATATGAGATAAAATTATATATATCATACATAAAATATACATATATATATATGTATATATATAAACTCCCTCTGTACAAGTTAGATCTGCACATTTTTAGTAAATTTTATCAAAATATGTTTGACCGTGAATTTCAATTGATATATGAATTATAATAGTATTATGTGAAATATTGTTAGATTCACCGTGCGCTTTAATTCTGAACTATATATTTTTAGATCAAGTTAATACATGAAAATAAATTTATTGACTATAAAAAATTCTCTAAAAACTTGACAAAAAAAGATGTACATATCTATCTGATACAAATAGAATACTCTGAAGGCCAAGTTAAAAAGGAAAAAAGTAGAAAATCTGAGTTTTAACTTTTTGTCCTTTGCTTCTACATGTTGAATGTGAAATGAATAACACATAATTTGAAGTGGGTGATTCTATTTGCATCCTCTTAATTTTATTTGCACATCTATTTGTGTCCAATAAAGTAGGGTTGTTAGAATCTGTCAATCTGATTGGTAAGATAAGATTGTTATTATTAATATTATTAGTGTAGTAATTACATTTCAAGATGGTTTACATTTTGTTTAAACGGGTATAAATGAACTCGGTATAAATAGTAATATCCACGAGAATACATGCTCTACCTGTGAGAATGATTGAAAATTTTCATACCTAGTAAATACATGCTATTTATAGTAGATACGTTTATATAAATAACGGAGAATCACACGACAGAGGTACAAATTACAAAAAACGATATAGCATCCATTAGTTACCTGTACAATTTACAAAATTAATCTAAATTTAGAGATATCAATAAAGAACGTGTAAACATTTATAATTGATGTCTAAATATTGAATATTGATCAACCATTAGCCATATGAAGGTAATTCTAAGAAAGAAAGAAATCAAACCGAAACAAGAAAACTTCTGGAAAAAATGGATTAAAAAGCTCAAAGGATCAAACAACTGGATCAATAGAAAGTGCAAACTCTTAATTAAACTACTCTGTTTAAACTTGAAAAAACAAAGGGATGAATAAAAACAGAAACAACGGCATGCATCAACTACCAGCTGGTTTGCACATCCACGTGTCCCCCGCCCCCACCACTTTATTCCTCACCTGAATCTTCTTACACGGCAACGGCGATCTCATCGAGAAAATCCAGCAGGTTCAACGACGACGAGCCGCCTTCCGCCACCGCCTCCTCCGCCGCCACCTTGTACTTCATGGCATTCCGTTTCATCTCCGCCGCCTCTGGCCCGCCGGTTGCCTCCCTCAAACACCTCTCAATCTCATCCCTGTGAATGATTCTCTTGTCGAAATCTCCCCTGGACAGTCTTATCCCGACCTTAAACACATCGACAAGATACTTCGCATCAGTCACCTGATCTCCCAGGTTAGGGAAAGTAATCACCGGCATCCCCGACGAGAGCGTCTCCATGGTGGAGTTCCATCCGCAGTGTGTCACGAAACAGGCGACGGAAGGATGTGCTAAAACCTGCTGCTGGTTGCTCCACTGCACCACTTTCCCTTTCTCTCCGGCCATTTCCAGGAATTCGCCGGGAATCAGCTCCGACTGCGACGGCCGCATCACCCACAGGAAAGACACGCCGGAGTTTAGCAGCCCGTGCGCGATCTCATCAACCTGCTCCTTCTTCAGAACCACCGCGCTTCCGAACGAGAGGTACACCACGGAGGATTCCGGCTTCGAGTCCAGCCAATCGGTGCAGTCGGCGGCGGCGTAGACATTGACGGTTACTTTCGCCGAGCCAGGAGCAGTAACGTTGATGGGGTGCCTGAACAGTGGGCCGATGGGCTTCACGGGGCAGAGCTTGGAGATGTGCTGAATGACGTCGTTTTCGAGGTCCTGGAATGACTCCATTAACACACAGCAGTTCTTGGACAGGTGCTTGAACATTCCGAGGATGGAATTCGTCAGGGATGGGTACTGAGTCCATGGATGTAAGAAGCTCGGGATCTCATCGTACTTCAGGACAGGCATGTACGGCAGCTGGACATCCAATTCCGGTTCGGATTCAGTCGGAAACGGAACCAGATTGTTGTAGAAATGGTAGTAGGCTGAGAAACATGCGGCGGACTGGACCCACAGCGGAGCAGAAGGGATTCCGAGGGATTCTCCGACCTCGGCAACCCATGGGATGAAACAACTGTAAATCAGACAAGAAACAGGGTACCCTGCATCTGCATTTTTCTTGACCATTTCCGGGAGCTTTAGTTTACCCATTTTCTCCAGATTGGCTGCATGCAGATCAGGCTCGGCGATCTTCTCGCTCTCGTCGTCGAAGAACTCGAACCGGATCATCCCGTCGCCGAACGGGGTGGGTTTTTCGGACACGTTATCGTTGGACTTCCGAATCTGGTTTCCGATGGAGTCCGGTGCAGACAGGGTGACGAGGAGGCCGTTGGAAGCAAGAACCTTGCCGAGGCGGAGCAGAGGATTCACGTGGCCCTGCCCGGGATAGGACACCATGAACACATGAGGAAGAACAACGGAACCTTTGGAGATTTGACCCACCATTGTTGTTTCTTTCAAGTTTCTGAGAATTCTGCTAAAAAGCTGACTTGCTCTGGCTCTAACAAGAATCATAGGTGCTCATGATTTTATAAGCTTTTAAGGTATTGTTTGGTAAACTAGATTGGTAACTTTTAAACTTTTTTTCCACGAGAAATTAATGAAAGTTACGTTAGAATGGAGTAACCAAATCAGAAATGCCAATATTCCACACAATTCAAAACGTTGTCATTTTCTTCTCTTCTTTTCTTTTTCCGTTTGATACATTCACGTGATTTCTCAGAGCATTGGTAATATGGAAACTGGAAGCGTGATTTTCAATTTCATTTTCCAAAATTGTCCAATTTCAGTTCATTCCTCGGACTTCAGCGAAAAATAACGCATTCATACAATAATTGAAGTAATTATTTTTTGGTTTGAATATGGTAAAAGCCAGAAATTCTTCTCTCTGCCCCGTTTCGTGAAATACTGCGTTAGACTCCTATGAGATGTAATGAAAACTAATAAAAAAAATTAGATAAGTGGGAATAAAAAGTTGTTAAAAATCCTATGAGATGGAAAATTAGTGGCACTATATTATTTACTCTCTATATTTGTTTTATTTTGAAAGTGGTCAAAATGAGGTTCGTCATTCACAAGAATTTACTGCATGTATCATGCAAATTCTGACACATTTGCACAAGACATGAGCGGGGCCTTGAATTTATGAAAATGTTCTTTTCATTTTTCAAAACGTGATGTGTTTGAACTTCGAATGAACATGAATACAGTAGTACTCCCTCTGTCCCCAATTAAATGTCTCACTGAAATAGTCAATTTTTTTCACACCATGTTTGACCATTAATAACTTAAAATATATAAATAATATATTTTGACATAAGATTTTTAAAAAGTACATCATACGAGGATTCCAACGATATCTTATGTCAAAATATATTATTTATATATTTTAAGTTATTAATGGTCAAACATGGTGTGAAAAAAATTGACTATTTCAGTGAGACATTTAATTGGGGACGGAGGGAGTACATTTTTTAAACGGAAAATGAAGGCGAATAAAAATGACTATTCGAAATTACTATAGTGAGAATTTTTGTTATTACATTACATCAATTTTTGTAGCTTTATTTTAGATATTTGTGATAATCATACACCAAAGAACCGTTTCAAGTTCCTTTCCATCATTTATCATAACGTCTCTCATTAAGATTTAAGAACAGTTTAAGGAAAATTAGAGCGTATTATATATTGCCCAGCAAAGAAATGTTCCCAAGCATCTCATGTACTACATGATTTGGTTGGTTTACTCTTAAAAATTGAGATCTTTATTATGTATTTCCTCCGTCTCATCGAAACGTTTTATTTTGACTTTTCAAAGTTAAATTGAAATAACTTTGACCATTAATATTTTTATTTAAATGTGTAATTTTTTTTTTGAAAAAAATATTTTATTCAAATCTAACAATATATTATATGATAATAATCTAACATATTAACTAATAAATACTAATGGTAAAAGTTGTCTTTGTTTTGGCTGGGATTTATTTTAAGGATTTCACAAAAGTGTAATGGTTAAAGTAGGACTTATTTAGTGCTACAAGAACTGACCTAACTTGTAACCATTTTCCGTTTAAAATGTGCTGGGATACATTTTAAGGATTTGAGAATATTAGAACATCCACAATAGTGGCCCTCTAACAATTTGGTTTATTTAAAATTATTTATCTAACTTTTTACCACTTATTTTATTTGATATGAATTAAAAATTAATCATATTACTTTAATAAATGATCAAAATGATATAATATTATTAGATTAATAAAATAGATACTAATGAATATCATTTAAATTTACCAAATCTATGTGGAGACAAGGCCGGGCAATATTTTCAGCGTTAACTTTTTGGTAACATTGTTTGTTCAAGAGGGCCAAAATGATTGTAGGGTACTCCATGCCGCCAGCTGTAAAAATCCATTGTAGCAACTCTGTAATTAGAAATTAAGGCCATGTTCTCTTCACGGTATTTGAACTTATTTGAACTCATATGAACTTAAAAAATTTATTTGAACTTAAAAAATTTTATCTGAACTCATCTGAATTGAACTCATTTGTACTTAAAAATTTTAGCTGAACTCATTTGAACTTAAAAACTGAACTGGATTGAATTGAACTGAAGTGAAAATTGATGTAGTGAAAAAAAGAATAAGCATGACTGAATTAACCTGAATTTCATCAAATTACATTTCACTCCAATTCACTGAACTGAACTGAAATGAGTTTATTTTATGATGAATTGAACTGAACAGAAGTGTAAATTATATATGTTGACAAAAGAATTGGTATAACTAAATTAACCTTAATTTCCTCAAATTATATTTTACAGAACTAAACTGAACTGAACTGAATCGAAGTAAAAAATTAACGTGTTAAAAGTGGCATGAATTAATTAATCTTAATTCATTGCATGAAATAATATTGTTGTTGTGCTAAACTGACTGAACTAAAATTAATGTATTGAAGAAAAAAAAATTTGTATGACTAAATTAGTCTAAATTTCATCAAATCATATTGAAACTGAACTAAACTGAATGGAATTGAACTGAACTGATATGAATAATTAAGCTCAAAAGAAGAGGGTCTACGACACATGTTAGTAAAATCACAAAATATTTTTAGTATTATTTAAATTATTATAATATACAATATTGAACTAAACTGAACTGAATTGAAATGAAAAAATACAAAAATATTAAACTAATTTAAACTGAATTGAACTAAAATAAAAATAATTTTACTGAACTTAACTTTATTAACGAAATCTAATAAAAAATCCTTTACTAACGAAATTTTTTCTAATGAAAATCAATGATGGTTATTCATGTACAAATTCTAGGCTGTTGTGTACTCTTTTAAATAAAATATTTTTATTTTCCTTTATTTTAATTCTAAAAAATAAATTACCAATTCTTCTCGTTAATTTTAATTATAAATTCAATTACCACTTTTCGATCAATAATGAATAATATCTCAAATAATAAATAACATATAAATAAATGTACAAGTAATAAAAATAATTTTTGATACATCAAAACAAGTTTACAAAATATTTGGCGAGACTGTCTTACGTACCATAAATTATAGCAGGACGAATAATAAGTTTTATTTGTGTGTTTCCAAGTTTTATTTGGATAATAAATTTTATTAGATGTTATTCAAGAGTACAAATGATCCTATAAATACTACTACCATCAATAGCTAAGAAAATACTACTACCAGACATTTCCATATATCGTGAGCATTTATTAAAATTAACATGAATTTAAGATGTGGCAAATTAAGAACATGACTTGATTATTCATGAAAAGTTTCTTTAAAAAAGTAAACGACACTGATTTATTTTTAGATCACGTCACGGTCCCTACAACGATTAGACGAATTTACAAAAGATACTGCTTATGGTAACTTGTTTAAACATTTGTTTTACTGCTCTCTTAAGAATCTTAGTCTAAAATTGTCATGCTTGTGGATATTCTTGAAAATGATCTGTTTTTATTTACAGATCCATTTTGTTCATTATCTTCATCGAATCTTCTCTACAGTGTACTGGTAATATACAGAATTAATTAAGATCTATCCTTGAAATTCAAGGCGGAGAATCCGATATAGACAAAAACAAAAAAGAAAAAATTGTAAACAAATGAACAATGGCGGCTTCAGCGCAATTACTGGATTTCAGTTTCACAAAAAGACAACCGGTCCTAGTAAACAATCAAACAAATAATGCTTTCAAAAAAATATTAAAAAAAATCAAACAAATAATTACTCCTCTCATTGCATAAAATATAAAAATAATAATTCTGTGAAACTATTAAAGCATGGGTCCCATGATACTATGAATAACCCACGTGTTCGGTTCACGTAGGCATGGTTCTGTCTTTTCTATAAGGTGGGATTCCGGTTGGCAACGGTGAGCTCATCCAGAAATTCCAGAAGATTCATGGTGGAGGAGCCGCCGTCCGCCACAGCCTCCTCCGCCGCCTTCTTGTACTTCATCACATTCTCCTTCATTTCCGCCGCCTTGACGCCGGTGGTCGCCTCCAGCAAGCATTTCTCAATCTCATCCCTCGGTATTATCCTCTTGTCGAAATCTCCCCTGGACAACCTCAGCCCCACCTTAAACTCATCGACCAGGTACTTCGCATCCGTCACCTGATCTCCGAGGTTCGGGAAAGCGATCACCGGCATCCCCGAAGAGAGAGTCTCCATCGTCGAGTTCCAGCCGCAATGCGTCACAAAACACGCGACGGAAGGATGCTCCAAAACCTGCTGCTGGTTGCTCCATTTCACCACTTTACCGTTTTCCCCGACCCGATCCAGAAACCCGGCCGGAAGAACCGTTTTGGACGGCCTCATCACCCACAGGAACGGCACGCCGGAGTTCAGCAGCCCGTGCGCGATCTCGTCCACCTGGGCCTGCTCCAAAACGACGGCGCTGCCGAACGAGAGGTACACCACGGAGGATTCCGGCTTCGAGTCCAACCAGGCGGCGCAGTCGTCGGCGGTGTAGACATTGACGGTTACATTCGTCGATTCCGGCGCTCCGTTGATCGGGTACCGGAACAGAGGCCCGATGGGCTTGATCGGGCAGAGTTTGGACATGTACTGAATCTCCTTGCTCTCCAGCGCATCGAACGACTCCATCAAAACGCAGGAGTTTTTGGAGAGGTGTTTGAACATTCCGAGGATGGAATCGGTCAGGGATGGGTACTGAGTCCATGGGTGTAAGAAGCTCGGGATCTCATCGTACTTCAACAGAGGCATGTACGGCAGCTGGACATCCAATTCCGGTTCAGATTCGGTCGGAAACGGGACCAGGTTGTTGTAAAAATGATAGTAAGCTGAAAAACACGCGGCGGACTGGACCCACAGCGGAGCAGACGGGATTCCGAGGGATTCTCCGACCTCGGCAACCCATGGAATGAAACAACTGTAAATCAGACAGCAAACAGGGTACCCTGCATCAGCACTTTTCTCGATCATTTCCGGGAGCTTTAATTTCCCCATTTTCTCCAGATTGGCTGCGTGCAGATCCGGGTCGGTGATCTTCTCGCTCTCGTCGTCGAAGAACTCGAACCGGATCATGCCGTCGCCGAACGGGGTGGGCTCCTCGGACACGTTTTTGTTTGATTTCCGAATCTGGTTCCCGATGGTGTCCGGTGCAGACAGGGTGACGAGGAGGCCCTTGGAGGCGAGAATCTTGCCGAGGCGGAGCAGAGGATTTACATGGCCCTGTCCTGGATAAGACACCATGAACACATGAGGGAGTGTGGTTTTCGGGGCGAAGATCTGTCCAACCATTTTTGGTTGATGGTTTTGGGAGGGAAGAAAATAGACGAGGATGATTGAGAGAGAGAAAGCCCAGCAATGCAAATGTTGAAATATGTGGTTGCTGTGGACTGAAGTTGCCAATTGGCATTGCTATTTATAGTGTAAAGGTTGGGTGTGAAAATGGTCTATCTGGTGGGGTTTTTGCAGCTACTACCCACCACCATACTCTCACTCTATTTCTCTCTAGACCTTCTAGTATTTCATTTTATTTTTAACTTTTAAAGTTAAATTGATTAGTGATGATTTAGATTCTAATTTTTATGGCTTTGTTTGGAAAAAATACATTATGTGTTTTTATGGATTTACTACCTTTAGTGCTAGTACCACTGATATATTTACGACCTTATATGTTTGAGGCATTTGTGGTAGAACTTCATTAATTTTGGATTTCTAGTTGAGAAATAAGGAGGAAATTAAAATTTTATCATTTGAATCTAGTACAATTTGAAAAACACTTTTCTTGCATTTGTTTTTGAAAAGGCTGTATTAATTCAAAACGTTACATATCAGTTCACCAAACATTAATACTATCAGTTGACTGGTCAACATTTCATTTTAAATCAAGGAGCTAGAAACCACTAGCCAAACAACGGTTTGGTATAAAAATGGACATAGGCTCTGTCCTTTTCAACTTCTTCTAATAATTTTCAGCCAGAATCATCTAGTTTCACGTGAAATCATCTACTTTCACCACCAATCATCATCAATCATCCAGTTTCAACTGGAATCATCTACTTTCAGCACCAATCATCTCAATTATTTACCTTCATACACTTATTCATTTGAACACAAATAAATTTGTTTTGCGAATTACGTACTTCAAATTTAGTAAAAACTATTATTGACATTTTGATTCCTTTAAAATTAGTTTAAAACGTTAGTAGGAATTTAATATGTTTGATTGGGGTTTATAAGCAAATTCAGGTCAATTCCATTCGATACAATTCTTCACAATTATCAATTATTCTTCAAAAACAAATAAATTACAAATCATTATACTAATGAACCAATAATTATACAAATTAACAATTTTTGCATACATATTAGTGCTTCCAATAATTATATAAATTGCATCTACTATTAATCGCTTCCATCTAATATTTCATCTTCACTAACATCACCATCTTATGCATGTATAAAACAAATTTTTTGAAGAAGGTTAATTATTTTATGCATGTATAGTTTCTATCTTATGCTTAAAATTTAAAAAATTTAGTTTATAACATAAAGTCAAAAATTTGAAGATTTAACAATAAAGCTTAAAATTTACTTTATACCTTCAAAATCAATATTCTATATTTTATTATTATTTTACTACAGAGATAAAAATTAACAAATAATTTTATATAATTTATTACAAAATATTAATATAATGATAAATATTAATTTTTCAACTCAATTTAGCAAATCATCTACTTTCAGATGGAATCATCTAGTTTCAACACAAATCATCTAGTTTCAGCTAGAATCATCTAGTTTCAACACCAATCATCTACTTTCAGCGCTAATCATCTCAATCATCCAGCTCGCAGTTGAAAATGACAGGGCCATAAGACCGGTTACAAAAAAATTGAATGAGAAAATATGTTATGATATACTTTATTACTTTATTGAGAAAGACTACCGTTCACTTGATTGAACATTTAGTTAAGTTTGGATTAAATTCAAATATTGAGTTTTGTTCAAAAAAAATCAAATATTGAGTTAAGTTTTAATTCAAATTCAAAATTTTAAAAACTAGATAAATTGAAGTACATAATTACATGCATGAGAGTTCAACCAACAAAATCGTGGAATTATCATATTTTATTAGTTTAATTTTATAGTTTGTGCCTTTGTACTATTAATTATGTGTTACCTATTTTTATTTGCTTAGATTATAACTTCATATATATATATATATATATATATCTTGAAAGTTCTTAAAAAATTAGTAATGTTTAAATTAATTTTTGAATTAATAGACTAACGAATCTCATAAATATATAAGTTATCTAAATAAAGAAATTAATTAGCCATGGATGGTATTTCTTTCTTTTCTCCCCTTGTATATAACCATTTTCTAATGAGGTGTACTTCTAAAGAAATAAAATGGATTTAATTTATGGTTAAGGAGAGTTGATTGGATAAAAACACTTTAAATTTTGAAAAAGTTAATTCGGTGGAACCATGGCCCAATTTATTTATTTTTACTAACATTGCACGTGATTCACTTCTTCCGGATTATCATTACGTACTGTGTTAAGATATCCCACATCGGTAGCGTACGAGCCTAATAACTAATATATAAAGGTCGAAGGTGACACCACCTATTGCCAATTGGTTTTAGGATGGAAGCCTGAGATCCATATAATTTAATATGGTATCAGAGCAGTTCTTTCCTGAGAAAATTTTCTTGAGAAAATTTGTTTCATCTGCATTATGGCATCAACGTTTTGGTCATCCGTCCTCTACGGTGTTGTCTTCCATTCCTTCTTTACAATTTCGTAATAATACTTCTGTTCCCTGCTCCATTTGTCATCGAGCGAAGCAGGCTAGGCATCATTTCCCTGTAAGCTTGTCTCAAGCATTTGATTTTTTTGATTTAGTTCATTGTGATGTTTGGGGGCCTTACAAAACCTCCTCATCAAATGGATCTTATTATTTTTTAACTATTGTCGATGATTACTCTAGACATGTCTGGGTTCAGTTATTAGTTCATAAGTCAGATGTAGCTTCTAAATTCAAGCAATTTTGTGCTTTAGTTAGAACTCGGTTTAATCGACGAATTCGCCGGGTTCGGACTGACAATGGAACAGAGTTCTTACCTCTCCAGAACTACTTTGCCGACGAAGGCATACTTCTCGACACCACTATTGTCTACACTCCTCAACAAAACGGCCGTGTTGAAAGGAAGCACAGACATTTACTCAACGTCGCTCGTGCTTTGATGTTTCAGGCCAACTTACCTATTCGCTTTTGGGGAGAGTGCATTCATACAGCAGCTTACCTCATCAACAGAACTCCTTCACCTTTGCTTCAGAATCGTTCTCCTTTTGAACTACTTCATGGAACTCCACCTACCTACTCGGAGCTTCGTGTATTTGGCTGCCTTTGCTTCGCCTCTGTGCTTCCTCGCCCTCGCGACAAGTTCGCCTCACGGAGTCGCTGTTGTGTCTTCTTGGGCTATACTCCTGGAAAGAAAGGGTTTCACCTCTATGACTTAGAAACTGAATCCTTCTTCGACAGCCGTGATGTGGTCTTCTACGAGCATATCTTTCCTTTTGCTAAGGATTCCTCTACTACTGTTCCAGCCTCTCCACTTCCAGCTTTGTCGCCGACCCTTTACGATGATTTCGACCTTCTCCCACTGCCAACGGCGCCTCTGATCAGTCCACTGGGTCCGGATTCGGCCGGACCTGCTGTTCAGAAGCGCCAGACGGGTCAGCAAGCTCGACCAACTCCGGTTCAACCACTTCCGGTTCAGCCAACTCTGGTTCAACCAGCTTCGGTTCAGCCAACTCCGGTTCAACCAGCTTCGGTTCAGCCAGCTCCGGTTCAGCCAGCTTCGGTTCAGCCAACTCCGGTTCAACCAGCTCCTGTTCAGCCAGCTCCGGTTCAGCCGCCTCCTGTTCAACCATCTACGGCTCAACCAACTCCGGTTCAGCTACCTCCAGCTCAGCCGTCTCGCTCACCGGTTCAGCAACATCCGACCTCTACTCCGGCTCCACTACCGGTCATGCCTTCTTCAGCTCCTCTGCCAGGTCGCCAACCTAGCACTCGGGTCAAAACTTCACCAGCTTGGACCAAAGACTATGTTCTCGCTGCTTATAAACCCCCTCATGCAACTTCATCTGCAATGCCTTCTCTGTCTTCAGGTATTCAATACCCTATTTCTGATTTTGTAAATTATGATAACTTTTCTGCTTCGCATTCTAGATTTTTGTATGCGGTAACTTCTAGTGCAGATCCTACGACCTACCTGGAGGCTTCTAAACACCCTCATTGGCGGACTGTAATGTCTGAGGAAATTGGTGCTCTCGAGCGAAATGACACCTAGACCATGTCACCTCTTCCTCCAGGCAAGAAGGCTATTGGCAGTAAATGGGTTTTTCGCACCAAGTTCAAGTCTGATGGATCCATTGAGCGTCATAAGGCACGCTTGGTTGTTCTCGGTAACCGTCAGATTGAGGGAACTGACTTCACGGAAACCTTTGCTCCAGTTGCCAAGATGGACTCTGTTCGTCTGTTTCTTACTGTTGCTGTCATTCGTGGTTGGGAGCTTCATCAGATGGATGTTCACAATGCTTTTCTTCACGGTGATCTTCATGAGGAAGTCTACATGCGTCCTCCGCCTGGTTATGGTTCATCTCCTGGACTGGTTTGTAAACTTCAGAAGTCCCTTTATGGTTTACGCCAAGCTCCTCGCAACTGGTTTGCAAAACTATCTACTGCCTTGTTGACCTTTGGTTTCGTACAAAGCAAGGCCGAATACTCCCTTTTCTCATTTCTTTGGGGTTCGACTTCCATGCATGTATTGCTTTATGTTGATGATCTGGTCATTTCCTCCAGCTCTCCTACTCTCCTTACCAGCCTTAAAGAATATTTGGGCTCGTGTTTTCACATGAAGGATCTTGGTCCCTTGAAGTATTTTCTTGGAATCGAGGTGGCTCGTGGCCCAGTTGGGATGTTTTTGTGTCAACGGAAATATGCCCTAGATATTTTATCAGATGCTGGACTTTCAGCCAGTAAACCGATTGACTTTCCGATGGAGCCTCAACATGACCTTGCCCGTGTGAAAGGGCCCCTGTTTGACGACCCTGCCCGTTATCGTCGCCTCATTGGACGATTGATTTACCTTACTATTACACGACCTGAGTTGAGCTATTCGGTTCATACACTTGCTCAGTTTATGCAGTCGCCATGCCTTCCTCATTGGCAAGCTGCCTTACGTGTGTTACACTACTTGAAGAGTCATCCTGGCCAAGGCTTGTTCCTGTCTGCACGCAGTTCCCTTCAGTTGACAGCTTACTGTGACTCAGACTGGGCTACTTGTCCTATTACTCGTCGTTCTCTAACGGGTTACTTCCTCATGCTCGGAAATTCTCCTGTGTCTTGGAAGACGAAGAAGCAAGCTACTGTCTCTCGTTCGTCTGCTGAGGCTGAATACCGTGCTATGGCTTACACTTGCTGTCAACTCTTGTGGGTGAAAGCTTTTCTTCGCTCTTTGGGGGTTCTTCATACTGCTCCTATGCGACTATTTTGTGACAGTCAGGCTGCTCTTCACATTGCGGCCAATCCTGTGTTTCATGAACGAACAAAGCACATTGAGGTGGACTGTCATTTTGTTCGTGATCTTGTTCAGTCTGGTGCTGTTGTTACTTCTCACGTTTCCACTAAGGACCAACCAGCTGATCTTTTCACTAAAGCCCTTGGTCGTGCTCAGTTTCAAGTTTTGCTTGGCAAGTTGGGCATTCGTGATCTTCATACTCCAACTTGAGGAGGAGTATTAGAGAATATTTTGTGTATATCATTTTCCCTTTTACATTGTATAGATAGAATCTTTTTCCTTGATGAATACTCTTTGTAACTCTATATATTAAATCCCTCGTGGTGAATAATACACACACAATTTACCACAATCTTTTCCGTATTCTTACATGGTATCAGTGCGGGTTCAATTTGGACCTGGGCCCTAATGGGTTAACTGGGCCGATGTGTGGATCCCCTTTGGGCCGGTGGTATCTCCCTTAATTTAACTGGTGGAGTATTCTCTCCCTTAAAAACCGGTGGAGTGCCCCCTTACTTTGGCCTTAATATGACCCGATATGGGTTGTGGACTAATTCCACGTTTGCACGTGAGGGGCGTGTTAAGATATCCCACATCGGTAGCGTACGAGCCTAATAACTAATATATAAAGGTCGAAGGTGACACCACCTATTGCCAATTGGTTTTAGGATGGAAGTCTGAGATCCATATAATTTAATATACTGCTAAACGAAATTTCCCAGAGATGATAATTACGCCTAACAAATTATTAAGGATTCAACTTTAATAATTGCCAGCATATATGTATCTACTTAATGTTAAGCAATGAAACTAGTCACTCTCATTGTGGAAAATTTTAGCAGGTTTGGTAACAAATTGCAATTGTTGGTAAAAAAAACATAAAAACAAAAACAAAAACCAATTGCAATTTATATGTGTGGTGAATATTGTGGCCCTTGAAGAAAAGCTAACGGATTGGTGTTTTCTTTTGCATGAAATAGCTAGTAGCTGATATGATATTTTTTGCTCATTATAGATGCTAAGTTAAGAAATCTTCTCTTTTACGGCCTTTGTATTTGTTGTTAAGGAATAGTACTGAAATGGAAATTTTAACAACTCCAGATCTTTGGACATGTATTTCATTTAATTAGTTCATGTGATCATGTCTAATTCAAGATAAGATGATGTTTGTGTTAAATTGGGTTGTATTATAAAACTTTGCGACAAATTTTTAATTAATACATGGCTCAATTGGTCTCACTGAATTATCATGTTTATTACGTAAAATATCAATTTCTAAATTGAGAAGACCAAACATAATAGTGAGAAGTTCAACAATAATATACAATCAGCATGCTTCTTAGGTAAAAGATCGTGCTTGAAACTAAAAATATAAGTATCAAATTGAATCGAAGGAAGAAGGGTGACATATACAGCCGGTGATGTACCCATCTGATTTCTTTTGTATATAAATATGAAATTTTACTAATAGTTAATTACTCTCTCGACCCAATAAAGATATACACTTAATAATTTTCAAATTTATTTAAAATATAAGTCAATGTCACGTAAGAACATTTTTTAAATTTATTTAAAATATAAGTCAAGATCACGAACGTGATAATTTTCTAATTTATTTACCAAATAAATTTAATGATTAAATTAAGTATTTTAACTAAATTTAAAATAAACTATTTTTAAGGGGAGGGTGGGATTTTATTGGGGGTCAATTTGGATTATTACCCAATTTATTTATTTTTTAAAAAAGTATTTTAACTAAATAAACAATTAAATTAAAGCTTTATTGGGATACATGGAAATGGCTTCCACGTTTTTAGCTTTATTTCGAAGAGAAAAAAAAAGAACTTGAAAAGGGTTTTCATGGCTGCACATGGTTGTCTAATTTAAAATAGTCTATCCAATAAAGCAATCCTAACTCCTAAGTACTTATAATTGGCGTTCATCGATTTATTTTTATTTAATGATATAACAAAAAAAAATCATAGATTGTCATATATATTTTAATAAAATGTTTGTTGTCTTTGCCTACGAACATATTTCATGTTGTGGTGTTATTTCGTGTTGATTGGTTGTTAAATAATCAAATACTCCTTTAATTGAGGTCAGTAATTCGTTTGAGCTGTTGTTTTGAAATGAATGATTGCTGCCTGTAACAAAAAAAAAAAAAAAAAAAAAGAGGACTGCTGGCGGCTTTCATTTCAAGTTAAATAAAAGATTCCATTTTGTTTCATTTTTATTTTAAAATTAAATGATAGCATCTCATGTAAGGTACCTTACGATAAAGCAGACCAAGATTTAGAGTTAATATGCAATTATTTTAATTATTTTAAAAACATAAAAGTTCAAAGAAATAATTGAAAATATATTGCCAAAAATTTAAAAGATCAAACCAAATAAAAACATCGGGCACGCAATTTAAAGATCTAATAAAATATAAAATCAAACCCAAACAAGAGATTAAATTCAAGTATAAAAACATTAGTCACAAATAAAAATAACTCATATAGTTAAAATAATTGTATAATAACTCTAATATTATATTATAAAATATAGTTTCCTTTTAGCGTGCTCACCGTAAGTAAAGTGCCTTATTTGACACTTTTTAACCTGATTTTATTACGACCAACTCTCGTGATTAAAACTTTAAATTATAGGTCAAAGGTCGTAAAGTAATAATTAACTAATACCGTGCACGGCAATCGTCATCCTATACACGGTAAAATATTCTAACTTTTTTTTTTAGGGTGGTTCTTTCTAATTCCCAACCCCGCACTTTTTTATTTACCGCTCAATTGCATCTCACTAATTTGATCGTTGAGATCACAACTGGTCAAATGAAATTAATTTTAATGATATATTCTCAAGTGAAACTAAGAAAAATGTTGATATTCTCATTTTACAAATTAAATAATTGATCTTGTCACTTTTAAGATTGATCTCTTACAATATTAATGGATTGTTTTACTAATGGATATATTTTTCAATATCCTGAATCCATATTCGTTCGATAATCTCTCTCCTCAATTTCTTGTAATTTATATTCAAGAGTAGTACATTACATGCATGTTTTTCTATTCCTTGATCTTAATCATACGTTAGCCAGTTCAGTGATCCAGTAGGTTGAAAGGATAAATTTAAAGCGTACTCCCTCCGTCCCTTAAAGAATGTCTTACTATTCAGTCAAAAAAATTCCATAGCATGTTTGACCATTAATAACTTTAGTTATATTTAATAATAGGATAAACAAATTTTATGGTTAGAAACTACGTCATATGAGGAATCAAACGATATCTCATGTGAAAATTTATCCTTCATATACTATAAATTATTGATGGTCAAACGTGCCATGAAAAAATTTGACTGATTTGTAAGACATTTTTTGGGGGACGGAGGGAGTAGGTACAACAACAATATTGATGTCATTTCAATCTCAATTGAATTCCATGTTCATGTTCATGTTCATGTTCATGTTTATTCAATTAATGAATGATGTCAGCTCAGCTAGGCTGGAACGTGAAGATGACAGATATTATCATGAACTCATCTGCATAATTTCTTTTTTATCCATGGTGATGGTGGTTAGAGTTAATTAGGTTAATATATAATTTTTAATGAACTTTTGATCCTATGATTATATATAGAGTTGGTCTCTTGGGTGACCGTCACTATATAGTGACCAGATTAAATTGCAAATAAGATATAAGTTTAAAAAATACGGAGGGACCAATTTGCAATTTCAGAAATTTTTAAAAAATCACGCGCTACAGTGTCAAGCCACGCGCTACAGTGCCGAGCCGCTACAGTGCCGATTTGCTACGGTGTCGAGTTGCTACAGTAAAAACATAAAACATGAACATTTTGACTTAAAACATGTACATGAACATTTTAACTTGAAACATAAAACATAAATATTTTAACTTAAAACATAAAATATGCACGTTTTAACGTGAAACATGAACACTTTAACTTGAAACATAAAACATAAATATTTTAAATAAAAACATAAAACATGGAAGTTTTAAAGTGAAACATGAACACTTTAACTTGAAACATAAAACATAAATATTTTAACTTAAAACATAAATCATGGACGTTTTAACGTGAAACATGAACACTTTAACTTGAAACATGAACACTTTAATTTGAAACATAAAACATAAATATTTTAACTTAAAACATAAAACATGGACGTTTTAACGTGAAACATGGACACTTTAACTTGAAACATAAAACATGGACATTTTAACTTGAAACATTGAAGCACACTGTAGCAAACACTGTAGAAAAATACTGTACACGCGCGGAAACACTGTAGCGCATGATTTTTTTAATTTTTAAAAATTGCAAATTGGTCCCTCCTTGATTTTCTTTATTGCACTATATATAATTTAGTCCGGTCACTATATAGTGACGGTTACTCCCAAGACTTTTCCTTATATATATATATATATATATATATATTTTAAATAGCTATCTTTTTAAGCTATACTAATTCCATTTTTATTCATAAAAATTAATGATCACATCATGCAACCATGTACCTGAATTTTATATGACACGTACGGAAAGGAATCACTGTTTTACAATGTATATATTTATATCATTGTTGTGTGCAAATTCGAATACTTTTGGGAGAATATAATTATTTTCAAAATTTGTAGTATACTTTTTAAAGGTGCAATAGAAAATCAGAAATCAACTAGTAATTAATCGATCAGTTTTGGATTTACAGCTCATTATTCTCGTATGGATCTCTTAGGAACCATGCACGTTCCATCATTAGTACTGTGTTGACTACTATATCTTGTAAAGGAACTCATGTGCATGTGTACTGTAATTTCTGAGATGTAAAAAAAGTGTGTAATTTCTACCTAAGAAAGGTTTATCTTGTATTATAGTGGCTAAACAAATAATTTTTTTTAGCATGAACGGATTAATATTCCAAAACTGCATTTGGTATACCTTGAATATATCAATAGATTCAAATAGCTAATGTTTGATCTTTTATTAGTCAGATAGTTTCTGGCCAGTTTAATTAGTTAGTTAGGATAGAATTAAGTTTTAAAAATGTGATTATATATCGATCAATAAAATCCGTCTCCTTTCACCGTGTTCTAATCTTATATATTGCACATAACACGAATGATGGCTTTGCTATATTTTTTTTCCAAATTTTAGATAGTGATCGGAATTGCGATCAAATGTACATTTGAATCGGGCAAAACTAATTGGGGAAAATGCTTCTGATCAAGTGAAATATGGTCCTAATTTGGTCATGCAAATAGAAGTTTTCTATTTCTACAGGGATCGACACAGCTGAGGGAAGCAAAGTAGTTGATTGCAGAGGAACTAAAAAGATCAAATAATTGAAGGAGATCTTGAGTTGGTTGCCGACTAAATACTATCGTTCATTTTCACGAAGATTAACCATACAACCACTTCATTATCTGTGTATTTAATGCGCTCAATATATATATGAGAACCAATTTCACAATCATATCTTCTCAATTATAATATGATCACTTGAAGAGTGATCAATTGACGTTGAACAACTCATTGCATAAACTAAGTAAGTACACGGACTTGATCGATTGAATTGTATAGAGAACTCCAACCTTTGCAAAACTGTCAGTTTAACCTTCTATCGAATTTTAATGTAAAAAACACCCCATAATCTTTCGTTTTTTGCTTCATTTGGACCCCTATGCCTAACTGAGCTGTTATATTAGGGGTATAACAGTAATTTCAAGTTTATATTAATGGAAAAATAATGCAACAAGTGGGTTTGAACTCGAGTCTCCCAAAACTACATACAAAACTATTATCATTATGCCACTAGGACTTCAAAACAATCAAAAAATTAAAGTTCTTGTGACATAGTGGTGTGTAGTTTTGGGAGATCCGGGTTCAAATCCACTTGTTGCACCTTTTTCCATTAAAATGAACCTAAAATTACTGTTATACCCCCAATATTTAACTGCTTTTAATGAGTTAACAGCTCGGTTAGGCACAAGGGGTCCAAATGAAGCAAAAACAAAAAGTTAGGGGTCTTTTTGACATTAAAATTTAATAGAGGGTCAAACTGACAGTTTTGCAAAGGTTGGGGGTCTCTATAAAATTCTCTCTTCATATTTTGATGTGATATTTTGTGAATATTTAACTTTTGTATAAAAAAATAGTGTAATATATTTTTTAAAAATTTTCAAGGTCTCCTAGGCTTTCAATTTAACATCAATTGATATTAAACTCTTTATTTTTCTTTTAAAGAACTGCTATCTGCATTTTCCACAGATGTTTGAAATTTGAAACCATTCATATTTGGAGTTTAAAATAATTACATATTCTCAATTGTCTTAATTGGTCTTAAAAGTTTAACATGTAAGAGAACAAGTTTAAAAGTGAGAAGATCACTCAAAACAAGTCACGATTATTAGAAGATCAACATAAAATAGACAATGATCAAGTATGAAAGTTAGAAGATCAATATTTGTCCACTGTTGCTCTTAATTAATGTGTTGTAACTCTTTTCTACATTAATAATTAAGTAGTTACAGAATACAAAAAATAACTTCTAGGTCCGTCTCCTATACCCTGCCGCCCAAGAAAAAAACCCCTTATTCAATTTTTTCCGAGATGTGGAACAATTACTTTTCCGTTTCTTGATTTTTCATTACATTGAATAAGTGTGATTCATGATTTAGTTGTTCTCGATTTGATCGGTTGAATTCATGATTTAGTTGTTCGTCGATATTTTTGTTTCCGATATGGTTGGACAGGTCGTGGTGTTTTTATTTATAGTTCTTGATCTGGTTGGACAGGTCGTAGATCGTGTTCTTGTTCGTAATCTATGATTTTCAAGGTGTTTACAGTTTGAAGAACATAGATGACTAAATTCATTATTTAGGCCCTAACTCTGTTCAAATACCATTTTCTTGGCCCTAACTTTAAAAGTGATCAAATTATAGTCCCAACTTTAACTTTATGTATTATTTAGGCTCTAACTCTGTTCAAATATTATTTTTTTGGCCCTAACTTTAAAAGTGACCAAATTATAGCCCCAACTTTAACTTTATGTATTATTTAGGCCCCAACTCTAACTTTATATATTTTTTAGGCCCCAAAATCCCCTCCGTCAACCTTTGCGCCGACAGTTGGCTCACTAGCAATATTAACCCATTTTTGCATGGTGGTTTTGTCATTTTCCTCTAACTACATTTTCTTACCTCTTTGGAAAACAAACGTCTGCTTACCGCCTCACTCTTTCTCCCAAATTCGAAACCCTAATTATCAAACCTCTCCCAAAATGAAATGGGTGTCTGATAATGATTGAAGGTGGCGGCTGTATTAAATTACTTTCGAGACTTGAGTTTGAGAGGGATTTTGATTAGGGTTTCGAATTTGGGAGAAAGAATGAGGCGGTAAGCATAATTTTTTTCTAGAGATGAATAACAAAACGTAGCTAAGGAAAAATGATAAAAACGTAGCTAATTTTTTTTCGAGACTTGCATGCTTTCTACTCTTTAATCGGGCTACGTGTAGTGTTCTCATTTAAGCATAACATAATAATAGAGTGTGGTATTTGTACTTTTTTAAGTACAAAATTGCAAGATTATTTTGTTAGCTACTTCAAAATCAAATATATGGTCACATATCTGACAAGGACTAGAATCAGATTGTTCGTTATCCTGAAATTTAAGCCATACATATTTTTCATTATATATAATGGATATGCATATGTATTCTCCAATTAAATACCGGACTTCCAATTAAAAATCCCCATGTTATTTATAAATAACGAAGGACAAGATTTTTTTTATTAAAATAACAATATTACCTTTGTAAGTAAGTATTCTAGTTTTCTCATTATCTAAAAATGAGAAATGTTTTTAAATATTTATACCATATTTTAGAATACAAGTTGGGGCCCTAATCTGTCTGGAGAGTGAGTTGGGGACTAGATCTGAAACTCTTGTTGGTGACCAACAGACAACACTGAAGGCTCGGGCGCTAATCGATGAGGCAGGGATGATTACAGTAAAATTTTGAATCGGACTAGGGTTTTAGTTTAGGGATAGGGATGGTGGGAAGGACGTCTTGCTACGACCACCTCCCAATGGTCAGTTAGGGAGTTCTAGTGGAGAACTTATTTTAGAGAGGATTGAGTATCATTGGTTGAACATATCAGCCTATAATACTTGAGAATTCACTTCTCCGATCACTTTCTAGTGGGTCGAGAGTGCTTTTTGATGCGGGGATTAAGGATGGTAATGCAGGAATTGGTATAACACTAAGGAAGGACAACTGTTTTATCATGACAATGATTAAGGCTCTCCAGGGATCCACTAATCCAACTTTTACCGAGGGACTAGCACTACAACCTTCTTTAGGTAAGGCTGATGATCTTGGCTTGGAGGCGCCCATCCTTTGTGGATGACTGTCTAAACCTCGTTTGTATGGTTCGGGAATTGGAACCTATAGCACTGGGTTGTTTGGAGCTTACCGCTAAGATTCAGGGTTTGATGCTAAGGAATCTCTACTGGATGCCTAGAGATAGGAAAATTTTAGCTCATTATCTTGCTTCTTTTGCAAAAAATGGAGAAGGTGTTAGAAGAACCCGGTACACATCCACATAGTTTCTATTGTCAAACGGCAAATTAAAATTATCACAATCAACTAAAATTGAATTGAATTATATAAAGTTAAAGTTGTAGTTAGTTTTTGGTGGTGCAGTAAATTTATGTAGCTGCAGTTAATTGTTGTAATTGCAATAAATTTATTGGAGTTACAATTAGTTTATTAAACTTGCGTTTAATTCCTGAAAAGCATGCATAACGTCCTTTTAAATTTTAAAAAACCAATGGTCAATGTTTAATTAGGGAGTTCTAGTGAGAAGCGAGAGAACCCGCGCGTTTTAGAGAGAGGATTGAGAACACAATTAGTTGAATATATCAGCCTATAATTATTTTTTAAATAGTAGGAATTCTCGTGACTTCGATATTCGATAGATTTTAAATTAAATGTAATTGAAACTTGATTCACAAATTATGCCATCATAGAAAAATAAATACAACGCTGTGCTGTGATCCTGTGACCATTTTCATTCTACTTCATCAGACTGCCACTAATAAGCTCGTGAATAAATTCCATCAGATTCATGGTGGAGGAGCCGCCTTCCGCCACCGCTTCCTCCGCCGCTTTCTTGTACTTCAACGCATTCCGTTTCATCTCCGCCGCCTTGGCGCCTGTAGTTGCCTCAATCAAGCACTTCTCAATCTCATCCCTATGAATAATACTCTTGTCGAAATCTCCCCTGGATAACCTAATCCCAACCTTAAACACATCAACCAGATACTTCGCATCAGTCACCTGATCACCCAAGCTAGGAAATGTAATAACAGGGACACCGGATGAAAGCGTCTCCATCGTCGAGTTCCATCCACAATGTGTCACAAAACTGGCGACACAAGGATGGGCCAAAACCTGCTGCTGGTTGCTCCATTGCACCACTTTCCCTCTCTCTCCGGCCATTTCCAGGAAATTTTCCGGCAGCTGAGCCAGCGGCGGCCGCATCACCCACAGGAACGATACGCCGGAGTTTAGAAGGCCGTGCGCAGTCTCAGTCACCTGTTCTTGCTTCAAGATCACCGCGCTTCCGAACGACAGGTACACTACAGAGGAAGCTGGTTTTGAGTCAAGCCATTCTGTGCAATCATCGGCCTTGTAAACGTTGACGCTGACATCATCGGATAATTTTTCCACCGGATATTTGAACAGCGGGCCGATTGGCTTGATGGGGCAGAGTTTAGACAGGTACTGGATTTCCTGGTTTTCGAGCTCCTGGAATGACTCCATCAAAACGCATGAATTTTTGGACAGGTGTTTGAACATTCCGAGGATGGAATCTGTGAGAGATGGGTACTGAGTCCATGGATGTAAGAAGCTCGGGATCTCATCGTACTTCAGGACAGGCATGTACGGCAGCTGGACATCCAATTCCGGTTCGGATTCAGTCGGAAACGGAACCAGATTGTTGTAGAAATGGTAGTAGGCTGAGAAACATGCGGCGGACTGGACCCACAACGGAGCTGACGGGATATTGAGGGATTCTCCGACCTCGGCAACCCATGGGATGAAGCAGCTGTAAATCAGACAGCAAACAGGGTACCCTGCATCTCCGCTTTTCTGTATCATTTCAGGCAGCTTTAGTTTCCCCATTTTCTCCAGATTGGCTGCATGCAAATCAGGCACGGTGATCTTTTCGCTTTCGTCGTCGAAGAACTCGAACCGGATCATTCCATCTCCATACGGGGTTGGTTTGTCGGAAATGTTTTTGTTTGATTTCCGAATCTGGTCGCCGATGCTGTCCGGTGCAGACAGGGTGACGAGGAGGCCTTTTGAGGCAATGATCTTTCCCAGTCGGAGAAGAGGGTTAACATGGCCTTGTCCTGGATAGGAAACCAGGAACACGTGAGGAAGAACGATGGAATTGCATATTTTTCCGACCATTTTTTTGTTTCGGAGTTTCCGAGATTGAAGAAACTAAGAAATTGCAGAGACAAATCAGAGAAGGTAGAAAATAGTTTGATGCAATGAGTTGAAAATGTGAGACACTATTTATATTAGTTTTTCATGGAGATTACTAGTATTCAAGGAAATGAAAGAAGGCTTACTTTACGACTTTTCTGAAAATGGTGTACAGACTGGAATTTGTTACCTAGTAAAAATTAATCAACGCTTACTTACGTGCATGGCTAATGCAGCCAAACGTTTTGGTCAATTACTACAGTATAAATTTTAATTCATTAGTAATATGTGTTGAAATTAGGTTAATAATTTCACACTGAACCATCACTCCACCTAATTATGTTAATTTCTGTCCACATTACAATGTAATTACACATTTAGTCTTAATTAAATTAATAATCATCCGCCCTTTTCAAAAAAAATCATAATCTTCTTACAAATATTTCTGATTACTCAAACTGTGTCGGTTGAAATTGTGTGTGCTGATTTTCTTTTATACTGATCTCCCTGATTGACATGTATTATATAAATCAAACAATTTTTTTTTTGTAAATTAACACTTTATTAATAAAAATCTTACATGATATATATATCTTGAGAGAGTCTTGGGTGAGACCTGTACTTGTGGTGATCAAGGGCTAAGGGAATGATCATTTACTGTTTTAACTTGATATTTTAGTCAGTTTGATTGATCTTTCAGTCAGTTCCCTTGATCATTCCTGTTTTACCTTGATTTTTCATTCATTTTGCTTGATCTTCCAGTCAATTTCTCTGATCTTTCATAATCCTTGGTACATTACTGTTATTTCGTACAAATTCACACCGAAATTGAGTCTCGAGTCGGTCCATGTGAGATCGCTGAGCTCTGGCGACACCAGCAATCTACAATCTAACGACGGCGGGGTTGAAACTCACCAATGACAATTTCAACCGATAATGATCCTTTTATAATATTTGGTTTAGAGTTCTCGGGTGAGAATTTGTAATATGTGAGCATATTTTTAGTTGTTCATCATCATAGCTAGAAGACAAGGCATGTTCCTTCTATATACTCATATTTTTAGAGTTCTCGCGCATGATTATATTGCTAATGCTTTTCCAAAAAGTAGTTTATTTTTTTTTTGTTGTAAATTAAGGAAGCAATCAAGTAACTTGATCTTATTATATTTATTCAAGTGACCGATCTGTGTGAACTGTTTGAACTTTGCAACATGGTTGACATTTTTTTAATATTGGCGACACATTACTGTAACTTTAAGCAATTTCTCCATGCAAGTCAATTTTTATCTTGCAGGTCCATATTTTTACGATAATACCTCTGATGGAACCCTATGATTTCAAGCCCATCTTTTGTCTTAACAATATAAGGGTATTATGATAAAAATTCGGACATGCCACATGCGTGGAGCAACCTCTAACTTTAGTACTACTCACTCAACCTGGCTTATTTTTTTTGAGGGACTAAAAATACAAAGTGAAGGTTGTTTTGGTGGTAGTAATATACTAATATACGGAGTAGGACGTATGATGACGTCACTGGTTACATATAGTTTAGCAAGAATTTTATATTCAAATCTAAATGCACTTGTTACATAGTTTAGGAAGAATTTTAAAGTGGACAAATTAAGCAGCCTGGACGGTGCCAAAATAGGAGTTTTGACCAAAAAATATATATTAGAATTTCGTCATAATATTAATTGCTTTATTAAATCTTTCAAAATTGTAATGATATATATATGTTAGCTGCTCTAGTGACATGTATTTTAGTTTTTTTTTTTTTTTTAATCAAATATCATTCATATTCATATGTTGCTGGGAAACGCCCAACATCGATTTACAGTGGAATTGACATATAACCAAACCAACCTATGAAAAGGGTAACCAAACTACATGTCAATCAGACTATCCGTCTGTACTATTACATACGGAGATCCAATAAAATTGTAATATCGCCCTAGGGGAAATTATCTTGTAGCCGTGAAAACTATATCTGGTTGGCAAAGAGGAGCATCACGCATCAACCACAAATTCAATCAGGGATCTGCTATAACTGCAACACCACCTGATAAAAAGCATGATTTATATTCTCCAAGCTTTCAGCCCTTGAAAGACACAAATCACGAATAGAAACACGATCCGCAACAGCAGATCAAGAACAAGAAACAAAAAAACACGAAACATAATATGTAAACTAGATCGCGAGCAAAACTCCAACATGAACAACCAGACCAAGCATTATAAACACAAGATCTAATTGATCATATCGAAGAACACTATTAATGTGTGAATTTACACTTATTTCAGTTATTCTTGTTATAGGATAGTTGAATTGGATATCAATTTCATTCATTTTGATCGCTTTTGGACATTTTCAGTACCAGGAATAAATTTATTATTCAAAATATACGTAATAATTAATTCACCTAGTTGGGCAAGTTATTGGCACTTTGAACCTTCTTTCTAATTTAAGTTGCTCAATTTGATCTCCAGCTAGTCCACGCGTTAAATTTTTATATTTTATTTCCATGCGTTTAATAGCATTCAAAGGTCGCGTACAAATTAAATTTGAATTGGAATTTTTAACTCGTATAGTTGATAGTTCTCATTTCTCAACCCACAAGAACATAAATTTCATTCAAATTAGAATTTATGTTCATGGTTTAATAACCAAGTTGGAAGTTAGGAAATTGAAATATGCACTCGTTTAACTTTCAATAACCTAGTTTCCACCCTAGTTTCCAAGATGCAAGTAATTAAAACTCTTCTTCCCCTAGTTTCCAAGATGGGGAACAAATTTTAAAAGTTTTTATTAATTTTTGTTCTTAAACAATTGTGAATTCTCCCTACAAAATATTTATATTTTACCGGTCTGAAGTTTTTTCATTTAATTTTTTTCCCGAATCGATCCTTCCGCTCCAAACCCTACCCAATTGGATAGATGGAGCTTTTTACGAATTCGGTTAATTTTTCGGATCAGAATATTTGAATATACTTGGTTCTGTATTTTTATATTGTCTGCCATTTAAAATAAAAAAACAATGAGCAGTAAATTAACGTGTTCGTAGAGTTGTAGATGTACGTTACATGTAGTGGTAGAGGTTGATTCCACATATATCTATTTTTTTTCAACTATATTAACATCAAACTAAATTTCTTGCATCATGATTAAAGAGTTGAGCCCAACTTGATGGCCATGAATACGCAATCGATCGAACAGTTAAAATGTGTCCATCAAATTCACATGATATTTTTTCTTAATAACAGCTACTAGTACTAGTTCATATATATATATTGAACATGCCAGCGTGAAATAAATTTTTTTAATTAACGTGTTTGATACATCACAAGATTTCGATGAAATTATTGGCAGGTCAACAAGTTTTAGGTAATGCTTCAATATTTATAATCGTAGATCATCAAACATGCTCAGTGACTCAATGTCATAATAGAATCATATTGTGACATTAATAAAAAAATGTTATAAAATTAATGTGGTTATAATACTAATTTGTCATAGTGTCTCCTGGACTAGAATTAATGCAAACATGCATATATAGTTTTTTTTTTTTAAGCATAATCTTTCTTTAAAAAAAAAAAATCAAATCGGGGTATAATTAGATACGCACTTTTTTTTACAACTGACCGAAAATTTTATTAAGCTGATTTAGACACAGAGAAGGAGACTGATTACTTACTAGTTTGAAAATTTTGCTCTGCCAGTGGACTTAATCAAATGCAACCAAACATATATATTATTATATAATATGTTGCAACCCATGCCTTTGCATGCTCATAAATGATTTTGTTGAATATGTCATTTCCATGATATTCTTAAAATGATATGTTACTATTATTATTTGAGAGTAAAAAGTGCAAATGATTTATTATTCAATAAAGAACATTAAAGCCCTGTTTGCCTGAGCTTATCTGTAGATCAGTTCAGTTCAGTGATGAAATTCAGGTTAATTTAGTCATGCTGATTCCATTTTTGAATACATCAATTTTACTTCAGTTCAGTCTAATTAGGTGATGTTTAGTCTGTGAGTTTGAACGTATTAACTATTAAGTGATTTTTCAAAGTACATAGAATTAGAATGTAAAATTCGATATTTGACCAAAGGATTTGTGTATTTTAATTATCATTCTAGGATTTTTCATTGGCAAACAAACTTAATTATGCCAAACCCTCCGTTAGCGTCTCATGAAAGGGCAGAAAGTCTATTGATTGCTCGGGTGTTTACCATACGTATTAGAAAAGGGCTAATAATTAAATTCCAAAGACAAGAATTCTTTATTGTATTGTAGTTAAAGTATAATTGTTCGAAACAAATTTACTCTCTAGTTGACTTATAAAAGTCTAGTGTCCAGTGATCCAACTAAGCACGTCGTAGTACCTCACATATATTAAAAGTAAAAAGTAAAATTTAACAAAGACTTTCACGACTGAGATGATATAATTATAATTATATATTTATTTTTTTTTGAAAGGAACACTATTTTTAATTAAAGAACATAGGTACAAATAGCACGCCCTAGGCCTAATGCCGCATTATGTTCATTCACAACTACTAAACGATTTACTTTTAAGACTTCAAAATACATGAAAGACGTATCTAAGAAGCTAATTATATCTTCTATTATACTCTTGATCTCCCACGGCGCCTCCTCCGGGTGGTTGAGTGCCGAGACCAGGATAGATGAATCAGTTAGCAGGCGAATGTTTAGGGATTGTACCTGACATGCTGCTTTGATAGCTCTCCAACAAGCATAACTTCCGCCTAAAGCGGTGAGACACACGTGAAAAAATCTTATCCTGATGTTTGTATATAACCATGTTGAGCCATTATGGTTATCGTCCAAGCTCCTGCTCCAATTTGGCCTCTTCTATGATATGACCCATCCATCTTTATGATAATCGGATCCCCTGTTACCTCATTGCCATATATGTTGTTAGAAAACCTTGGGATTTGCGGGACTCTGCCTGAAACAAAAACATCAGGAAATCTGGCTAGTTCCCTTATGTCCTCTTTTTTGTTCAGATTTTGATTCATCTTGAACTTTTGAATGGCAGCCAAATATCCCCCTTCGGGATCTAAAGGATCACCCTCCATTACCAACTTACATCTTTGCACCCATATCTCCCATAAGACAAACATGAACTTATGAAATAGCTCTTCTGAGGAAATGTTCTCCATCCATGATTGTAACCAGTTTCTAAAATCTCCAACCACCTGAGAAATTGAGAAAACCAGCTTTTCTCCATATCTCTCTTGATTCAGGGCAATTTATAAACAGATGAACTTCATTTTCAATTCCAGTGTGGCACCTTTGACATTCCTCAAATGTTATAATCTTTCTTCTGCTTAAATTCACCGCTTATAATTATATTTATAATTATATACATATATATATATATATATATATAATTAAGAAATGTAACTTCAATGAGCGACATTCAGTTTGTAAATCAGATCCTATTAGCTTTATAAAAGATACTTATTACGTTTTAAAATGTCACTCTATTTATCTGCACTTATATATGTAAGTATTATAGTAGTAGCCACACATAAAGCGTCACAAAACTTTGCAACAGAACTCGCGCTAAGTAAATGTCAAGACAAGGAAATAGATCCAACATTTTGTTACGTCTACGCGCGGTCAAAGGTCAACATGGCGCGGTCAAGGTCAACATGGCCTCCCGTGTGAATTTCCTACCTCCTTCGCAGTTTGTGACTATAAGAGCAAGTTGGATTTCAATAAATTTAGGGAATATGAGCCATTTTTCGCCTCCAACAGATTCCCTATCCCATTCTCCAACTTGGGGATTTTGAAGAAATCTACATGTTTCTTCCCCAAATCTGTAGAGAGAAAAAAAACTTGGGGAAGCAAAATTTAATGCTTAGTGCATTTATTTTGATCTTTTATCTCTCTTTATTAGTTTTATAATTCAAATACATATATTTCAAATGTGATTATCTTAAATTGTATATAATAAAGAATTATAAGAAATATATATTATTAAATTTCATATTTTGACGAACAAAACAAGATCATACATGAGTATGTTTACATATTTATAAAAATTTAAATATTGTCATGTAAGATCTTGTTATGTTCGTTTTAATGCATATTTTAATAATATATTTTTCACATTTTTTTATCAAACGTAATTTAAAATATTAAGATTCCAAAATATATTTGAATGATGAAAAAACAATAATAAAGAGATGAAATACTGAAATTTAATGCACATGCATTAAATTCTAATCCCCACACTAGGGAAGTTGTTGGAGTTGAAGCAAAAAAAGATATGAAATATAGGGATGTAGTACTATATCTTGGAGAATCTTGTAGGAAAGTTGTTGAACTTGCTCTAAATCATAAAAAATTTAACTTATTTGAAGTTAGGTCATGCTAGCAGATTCATCTGAGCAAAATGATAAATTTGAAATTGTAATGAATTTAAAAAATGAATTGAAAATTAATAAATTTAAGTATTTAAGTGCAAATTGGATATTTAAAATTATGTGATTTTAAGAATCCAATAAGATTACATATAATAATATTTGAATTCATTTATTTATTTCACTTGAAGGTCAAATTTAAGTAAAATTGACTAAATGAATCGTCGACAGATATAACTGATACTCACTTGTAATAGTTGTTTTTATACTTTAATTTTCATCGTCATTTGACTTATTAATTCTTTAATTATTAATATTACAAATGTGAAAACATAAGTTATAAAAATGTGATATTTAAAATGACAGTGGTTTTTGAATATTGACGAGTACGATTATGTCATTGCCATTTTTTTAGTACTTAAGAAGAAGTCAAAGATGATTTATCCGTCCTTGTCGGTCGTCGCGCACCGTGATGATCATGTTGACGTGCATATGTAATCTATGACGTATAGTGTTTTTGACCCCAACTTTTCTTCACCGCAGCCCAAAACAATGAACACATTTTATTTCATTTCACTACGCGGCAATTCTTCAACTGTATTAATTTTTGAAACCTAATTATTTTTATTTCAAAAAAGAGTATCAACCCTATATATCAATCAGATGGATTCAGGCTGGAAATATAATATTCCTCTGTCTCGGTTCTTTCTTAACCTCAACTTTCAAATTGAAATTGTCGATCATATGCAATATTGTTATATTCAAAATATCTCGTATTTTAAAAATGTCCAATTTTATTAATTTTTATTTATATATAATAAATTTTACTAATAATCAAACATTTTTTTGAGTCAACTTACAAAAGTTAAAATCTCCAACTTAACATCAATTTGTAAAAGATATAGATTAAGTATAGTGCTTGATGAATATTCTTAAGCTTGGCATTGTAATCATTTAGGGTCAAATAATTTTAGGCGAATATTCAAATTTAGTAGAAAAGTAATTAACCCTAGTTTATCATTCTCAAAACCCTATTTTAAAATTTTGATTGAGGCTATTTAATTAGGAATTTTTGTAGGGTCATTAGAAGTGCTTATATATACTGAACCTTGACCGTTCATATGGACACCAAATTAAACAAATAACATAATCGAGAAATAGATCTTCGACGGAAAGTGACATAGGTTGTTAAATTCATTAATTAAGTAGGATCAATTAATTGACGAAGTTTCTACTCTGCTAGCTGGGATTAACGAGTGCGTACGTGCTATGTGTAATATTTTTCAATGGTTGCGCAACCTAATTTTACTACGTACTACTCCATACGCCGTTCATCAAACCTCTTTTCCTCTTTGATTTTCTTACCCATCTTTCCATCATGGAGATATTAGAAAACAATGGTTCTTCTCTTTGTTGATTTACGGTGAAATAAGTGTGACTAATCTACAAAATAATAGTTCTTCGATTAAATCTTGATATATCGAAGTTTTGTTCTCGATCTGATTATAAAGGTCGTGTTTTTTATTTGTCTTATTGTTCTCGATCCGATTGTACAAATCGTGCTTCCGTTTCGTGATTTGTGGATTTCAAGGTGCTTGCAGTTTGAAGAACCTAGATCATGTTTTGGATCAAGTGGTGTTGCGGTTGTAGCAGATCTCTGATTGGCGCACTAATTGATGCGGTAGACGCTCTTCTCTGCCAAGCGGGTGTGGTTTTCGCAGTTTTAAGATAATATATCTATGAGGGCGGTATTACATTTTTTATTGGATCTCTTAAGATGTAGACACAATTAGTCTGGTTGACATATAGTTCGGTTATTCTGTAATAAACTAGTCGAATTGGATATCAATTTCACTCATTGTAATCTTTCTGGATATTTTCCATCATCTTGAATGATTTTCTTTTAAAAAAAAAAAATCAACTGAATTTCCAGCTGCATATAATATTATTTAAATAGCTGAACGCACCTAATTTCCACTGAAATCTCCATACCCGGCATGGCCAGCCCTAACAAGATTATCCTTCGTTGAAAATTATCCTTCTCTATATGAAAGAAGCATATTATAATCCTAGTTTAATTAATTTAATCTAAATTTTATGAAAGAAGCATATTATAAGTTCAAAAGAACAAGGGCTAATTGCAAGTTATATTTCAACGGCGAGGACTAGAAAGAATGGTCAAACCCCACATTTATGCACGGAGTAAAGTCATGTTTGCTATAACTTATCTGTAAATCAGTTTCGTTCATTTCAGTTTGATGAGAATGTAAGTTGATGAAATTTATATTAATTCAGTTATTTTGATTTTTTTTTATACATTAATTTTCACTTAACTTCAGTTCAAATCAGTTTAATTCAGTTCAGCGAGAAGTAATAACAATATATAGTTTAATAATGTCACATGCACGGAAAAAAAGGTATAAAATCACCATAACGAATTGTTATGGGCAGATATCAAGTGGTAGTTTATATTATTCCCATGATCATGAACATTTTAAAAGGCATGATCAACCATTTAATAGTAATCTGAATGCCGATCTGAAAGAAAATTACACGGTATAGTCAAGGACTTGTCATTATATTATAAAAAAAAAAAAAAAAAAAAAAAAAACTTGTCATTGGAATATAGGCTATAGCTGACACTTTACATTGACTGTGACACAATCACATTTTACTTTTCCAGACACATTTGACAATGATTTAGCTAGTTACCCTTACATTTACTTAATTAACACTTTCCCAAGACACAGATTTGATAATTCATAATAAGAAATTAAACGTCTTCTGAAATATATTAATAAATTGAATTTACAAATCAAATTGTTTATTGCAGGAATCAAAAAGAATAATCAAAGCTACTCCATGGCAGTCCAGTTGCTTCACTACCCAACAGGTAGCAGAGCAATTCGTCTTCTACCTCAACGACGACGGAACTTCAACGGTCAGCTCATTAATGAAATCTAAGATATTCAGTGTGGATGAGCCGCCTTCCGCCACCGCTTCCTCCGCCGCTTTCTTGTACTTCATCGCATTCTGCTTCATCTCCGCCGCCTTGGCGCCGGTGGTTGCCTCAAGCATGCACTTCTCTATCTCATCCCTGGGAATGATTCTCTTGTCGAAATCTCCCCTGGACAACCTAATCCCAACCTTAAACTCATCGACCAGATACTTCGCGTCGGTCACCTGATCTCCCAGGTTAGGGAAAGTAATCACCGGCATCCCCGACGAGAGCGTCTCCATGGTTGAGTTCCATCCGCAGTGCGTCAAGAAACACGCGACGGAAGGATGGTCTAAAACCTGCTGCTGGTTGCTCCACTGCACCACTCTGCCTTTCTCGCCGGCGTCTTCGAGGAAATTTTCCGGCAGCTGAGCCAGCGGCGGCCGCATCACCCACAGGAAAGATACGCCGGAGTTTAGAAGGCCGTGAGCGATCTCAGTCACCTGTTCTTGCTTCAGGATCACCGCGCTTCCGAACGACAGGTACACTACAGAGGAAGCTGGCCTTGAGTCCAGCCATTCTGTGCAATCATCGGCCTTGTAAACGTTAACGCTAACGTTGGTGGATTTGTCAGTGGGGTATTTGAACAGTGGTCCGATTGGCTTGATGGGGCAGAGTTTGGACAGGTACTGGATTTCCTTGTTTTCGAGCTCCTGGAAAGACTCCATCAACACGCAGGAGTTTTTGGACAGGTGTTTGAACATTCCGAGGATGGAATTGGTCAGGGATGGATACTGAGTCCATGGATGTAAGAAGCTCGGGATCTCATCGTACTTCAACAGAGGCATGTACGGCAGCTGGACATCCAATTCCGGCTCGGATTCGGTCGGAAATGGAACCAGGTTGTTGTAGAAATGGTAGTAGGCTGAAAAACATGCGGCGGACTGGACCCACAAGGGAGCTGACGGGATTTTGAGGGATTCTCCGACCTCGGCAACCCATGGGATGAAGCAGCTGTAAATCAGACAGCAAACAGGGTACCCTGCATCTGCACTTTTTTGGAGCATCTGAGGAAGCTTCAGCTTCCCCATCTTCTCCAGATTGGCTGCGTGCAGATCAGGCACAGTAATCTTCTCGCTTTCGTCGTCGAAGAACTCGAACCGGATCATTCCGTCGCCGTACGGCGTCGGTTCTTCGGAGATATTCTTGTTCGATTTCCGAATCTGATCGCCAATTGTGTCCGGTGCAGACAGGGTGACAAGGAGGCCCTTCGAGGCAATGATCTTGCCCAATCGGAGAAGAGGGTTCACATGGCCTTGTCCTGGATATGAAACAAGGAACACATGAGGAAGAATGACGGAGTTGCAGATTTGGCCGACCATTTTTCGTAAATTCCGAGGAGGTTTTGGAATTGCAGAGAAAAATGGAAGAGCGAGAAAGGAAAGAATTATGAATATGAGTGAGTGATGCTGAAGAAGATGGGAAGTGGTTCTATTTATAGTATGGGTTGTGTTCAAAAAGGAAGATGAAACGCGTGGACTGAGATGTAGTAGAATTTATTGTGGTGCGAAATGGAAACCTAACTATGACCAGACAGTTGGGAAAATTAGATGAAAAGCATGTGGAGTTGATGGATGATAAAAAGATTAAAATTAAATTAAATAATGAGAGATTACAATCGACACACAAGTTCTTGTTCATGTGATTCAAATCTCCACTTCTTTCTTTCTTTTTTTTTTTTTTTTTTTTTTTTTTTGATAATAACAGAACTTTCATTAATTAAATATAGAGTTACATACAGCAGAATTACATTTAAGATCATTTGCTAAACTATGCTCCTGATCTATTACCTGCCTATCTACTTTTAAAAACACAAGAAAACGAAACTGAGCAGCTATTCTCCTTATATCATGTATTAAGGTACATATTTTCCATGGAGGAACAAAAATTTCCACTTGTGGATTTCTGGATATGCTGGTCGATAAGAGGAAGAGAAAATCATTCGTGCCTTATTTATCATTTCTGAGTTTCCTTCCTCCTTTCCTGGAGTGGTATTCTACCGGCTATCGAGAACTCATCAATTGATTTCACTAAATAACCATTCTTAACATGTCAAAGATCAGTCTTGAAAGATAAATGATCGACAATAATACACTTACTGATCATGTTTGAAAGTGATAATATCTCCATTTGTCCTTAGTCTCTATTGAGAAAAGTCTCACATCTATTGAGAAATGTCTCACAGAAAACCTCGAATGTGGATATTAAGATGATATTACATAATTCGTAAGATTATCATTTTTTTCTAAATAATAATAGTATATATTAAATTGAACAAGTCATCCACTAGTTACAATAGAATAAAAATTAATAATTTTTATTAATAAAAATTAATAAAAATTGAACATATCCACAACATATGTTGAAATATTTTTTCAAGTAGATCGTCATTTTCTCCTCATAAATATCTCATTTTAAAAAAACTTTTCATTCAATAATATTACCAAGCACATAGAATCCATTACAATATTTTATATATATAATCAAGTCAATATTAGATGATGTTTTGGTAGTGATATTTTAGTTGAAAAGTAATAAATTACTAGATGGAATTATAGGGAGAAGGGGGTTTCACCCCAAATGCCCGGACAAGAGGGGAAGCTGGCCCATATTTATCTGATGATGCAGACAAACCATGTTTATCATGTGGTCAAACAATCAATCTCATTTCTCTCTCCAAGTTCACACTACTTTTATTGCCCTTAATTTTGCAATATTGGTGTCATTTTATCTCATCTACTACCTAAACTTGCATAAATGAGAAATTCTAGGTTGATCCTAGTATCAATACTGTCAAAAAAAATCCTACTATCAATGGACACACTCACACGTTGATCTCATTTTTAAATTTGACATCTAAATATTAAGCATGATTTTCATGTATTATTGATGATTTTCGCTTATCTTTTACATATTAAGCAAAATTATTCACTAAGATTAAACACAAATTTTCATATAACGTAGATGTCGCTTGATTATAAATATGTTAATATTGCATAAATTATAAAATAACAGCAAGTGGATTCACTGCAATAACGTCTTACAAGAGATCATCTCATAACGAAATATACTGGTTTATCTTTCATGAAAAGTTTTGATCGGCTCTTTTCAAATTATGATGTTGCTTAAATTTTATAACTAATGGATTAGTGGCAACACTATATCATCCAAGAAGTGTCACAACATATTAGTTTTATGAGCTACGAATATAAGCGTCACAAAAGTTTTTCCTTCCAAAAATTAATTATCACATCTTTATTGTAAACTATCACATCGGCCCTGTTTACTAGAGCTTATTTCTTAATGGTACTGAACTGAACTGAAGTAAAATTGATGTATTGAAAAATGGAATCAGCATGACTGAATTAACCTGAATTTCATCAAATTACATTACATTTCATTGAACTGAACTGAACTGAATTAAACTGAATTGAACTGAACTGAACTGAACTGATCAAAAGATAAGCTCTGGCAAACAGGGTCATCCTCCAGCATACCATAAAATAGCTTATTTTAAGATCACAATTATTTTTGTAAAAAGCAAATTATAGGTATTTCATAAGTGTCACTAATAATTTTAGCGACAGTTGTAATCCTTTAAAGAATTTCAACACTTGTCACCTTTTTCATCTGTCGCAGTCAAAGTCATAGTACCGACTACCGATGTGTATTAATTAGCATCATCTCAACAAATCCCCGTTGAAATCAACGTTAATAACTCAGGAAAAGAAATGCCCTAAACATACTTTTCAGGATATAAAACCAACCCAGGAAATTAAGCTTAAAATCCTGGTTTCATATTTTCTATACTTTTAGGGTAAAAGGAAAAAAAAATTCAACTACAATGAAGCATTGTATTATGTATATGTAAAAAAAAGATTAAGAAGTTAAATATTTTTATTAAAACACTAAAAAAATTGTTTAAAACATAAACAAAAAATACTACACATCTCTAATCAGATCAGATCTGATCTGGTTCATCATTTCCATCCATAATTCATGTACCTTCTCCTAATCAGATCAAATACCACTTGATTTTGTCTTCTCCTATACACGTTCTTTTTTTCTTGTTCGTTTTAACTTTTACGCAATGTACAATACCAGTGGTTGAATTCTATGGGTAATAAACCTTAATTAATCTTACTGCTTAAGAAGATTCCCCAGTTTTTAAGGGTCAACGAATCATTTGAAAACTAGTCACAATTTGCGAATATTCTTATATTTTAAATATATAAATATTGGAAAAATCATCGATCTATTTTAGTTTGAAAATAGAATACGGTAACATATTTCACTTACACCTACACTGTTATTACATTGTTATTACGAATTGATAATAACTCAAGTGGTAAAATACTTGTACAATTGCCTAGAGATCCTGGGTTCGACTCCTGCTGGGTAATGGGGTGTGAGATTTTATTGGAGGTCTGTTTGGATTATTACCAAAATTTTGTTTAAAAAAAATATTATTACATTGTTATCGGTGGGAGAGGAAGCATAGCTTGCGTCCTTTAAAGCACAAGAACCTTATTCGAATTTAGGATCTCCACCTTAACAAATTGAAGAATTTTTTTTTTATTTCACTTACTAAATATACATTACTATGTTTAGCAAAACCAGTTACGGATACATTCAAAAGTTTCGGTTCGATCGAGTGATCAAGATGGCCTCGAGCCCTAAGGTATTAGCTAGGGCTGACTAGCGAAAATTAGGGTTCAAACACTTCAGCGCTCAATTTCTCAAGAATTTTCTCTCTGGTTCGTTGGGATCAATTCTTCATTTCCTTCGTTTGGGTGAGATGTGCTCAATCGAGTGAGGTGAGCTGCATCGACTACTGATGTAGGACATTGTCCGGTGTGTTATATTATAGTGGAATCTTCATTCCATTGTAAACATCATGGTGAGGAATTTGACCACTGGACATACTAGATGAGTAGACTAAACAACCGTATGATTAGATTTAAAATATATATTCTTATTAGATTCAGTAATTGTGGCGTTAAAATTTAAAAAAATTGATTGAGGATAAAATTTTGTAAGTTTAATGATGGCAATATTAAAACAAGTTGATTTTACTAATGGCCATGTGCTGAAATCATCCTATCATGTGCAGTGAGATTCGAGCTTATCGAGCATTAAATCATCAAACACCCAACGAACTATTCTCCAGCTCCATTGCAAAGAATTGCAAGTTGCCAGCTTTCCATTACGTAGAAATGCATCATCGGATCGTGTGGAACGTTAGATCATGCATGGAAGTGCATGGTACCAGACTACCATGCTGTTTTGATAATGTATTAGTTATCCAGGATTTATAATTACAGATAATGTTTTTTTTATAAATCAATTTAATATCCAACCGCATACTTTTTTTTTATATATATTCTTTTTTACTCTGGTATTTTACTCTTACGGTCCAAAGTATTGGCTGAAAAGATATGAATATTTTTTTTTAGTTTATCGAAAATGGGGCAATATTACACTCTAAAATAATAATAATAATATTTTCTCAGCAAATGCATGTCTATTAATCGTGATGCCCGCGTTGGGGCAGAAACAATTGTGACACAGATATTTTGTCAAAAAAAAAAAAGTAATTTCCTTTAATTGTTTATATTATTATTTTATTTTAATTTGTATAATTTACTTTTTAGTACACACCAAACTTTAATTTGGCGGGACGAAAGCTTTAGAAGTATAATTTAGAAGAAAACAATAAAAAAATAAATCATTTTCAATGATAACATCTGAGAAAGACACCATGACACAAATTAGAACTATAACCACTTTAAGGACAGTATTTTATTTATTTATTTATTCATTAAAAATTAAACCACCATAGGTTGTTTGTTAGACTCCACAAACCTGAGTGCGATATAGTATAAGTTAAGATTACAGTATAAGTTAAGAAACATACACTGTATCTAGAAATAATCTCCTCGAAGGGAGGCAATTTGAAAGATTACGGTATAAGTTAAGAAACCTACACTGTATCTAGAGCGCGGATACACGCTATACCTACAATTAAAAAGTGTGATAGAGTACATCTTAGCATCCTAAAATCTAATGCCCTAGAGCATCAAAACTATCTGGCATGTAAAGCACCGATAACTTGCACTGACCAGAACAAATCAGACAATTAAGTCTACCGGTCTAGCTCCCTTCACCGGTCTAGCTCCCTTCACAGAGTCGCCGGGAGTAAATTGTAACAATTACTCTGACTTGAATTTCTCCTATACTGTTACTAGGAAAGAGACTAGAGGCCGAGGGGATATTTCATAACCCAGCTAATCCGTTACAAGGAAAACAGCAACTAGGCAAAGGATACTCGATAAACTACTCCAGATAATTTTACAAAAAGACTAAATTGAAGCACCCATCTGACAATAAATAAATAAAAGAAACAGAACCAAAATCCCACGACTGGAGGATCGACGGCTGCGGTTCGGCGGTTTCACAGCTGCGCGTAGCAGTCACACGCCACTGACACGTTGACCGGATTCGTGTGGCGCGGGTATCGCTGACGAGGCGTCAGGCGCGTTGATACACCAGCTTGTTCGCACCACCCAGCGGTGCATGGTAGCGCGTGCTGCTCCTACAGGTAGTTTCCGGGAAGATCCGAGTCCGAGATCACCGATCGAGCCCCTAACTTTTCCGGCTAAAAACGTTCCTCTTCGGCACATGTTGGCATGAAGTAGCAGCGACAGATATCTCCGGTTGGCGACTGTGAGAGTCACTGTCTTTCCATCGGCGAGACCTCTGCTCCGGCGGCTGTCCGGTAGCGGTGACTGTCACGGTGTTCGGTGACTATCTTTCCACCACCGGAGAGACCTCTGCTCAATCTGGACTTCTCCGATAGAACGGCAAAAGCTACATGTGCGTCGGTTTCAGAAATTTTGTCGTTGCTTAGCGGGGGAGAATAGATAAAGGTTCAGGTAGGGGGGAGTTGGATGGTTGGGTACATAATTAAAGGTGAGCGGATGGAAGGGGTGACCGGCGGCGAAGGGCGCCGATCTCCGGCTACCCCTCCGATCTGGAGAAAGGTATAGTCTTGGGTTTCGTGCAAGGGAGAGAGAAAAGGCTTAACAGACGGAAGAAAGTCGATTTTACTGATTATTGAGTAATTCGACTTTAAGGACAATACATACAGCAGCATGAGTAGACTCCAACATCAATTATAACGGGACACCTTAAAGTCATAATCACTCCAATTATAACGATTGAATTCATACACATGGTTATAATTTGACTAGTGAATAGTGATACTTTTTATCAAAATAAAAAAGAAAACTACTTTTGGGTTATTATTGGTGGCAATAATTTACATGTATTTTCGAGAAGGTTCAGATACCCCAAAGGGGTAACAAAGGAATTTGGTTGCTCACCAATCAAATCTATAAATAGAATTATTTTTGCTGATTGTGGCCAAGGGCCTTGCATGCTGGAAAAAGGTTTGATTTGTTGGGGATCAAATGGGGCAACTTTAATATTTGGGCAAAATACTTAGATAACCCCCAGTTATGGGTTAAGTGCGATTGTGACCCTCAGTTCTTGGCTGGGTGCGATTATAACCCCCAGTTATGGGTTAAGTGCGATTGTGACCCTCATTCGATCAAATTTATGTAAAATATAACTCTAAACATGCTGATATGACCAATTCAGGTATACACATATGTGAGTAAACATAATTTCTCTTTGAATTTGAAATGAATTTCATAAATCATCTAAATATATTGTTTAGAAACACATCAAAAATACAATGTAGGGTTATCATTGCACTTATCAAAAACTCAGGGTTATATTTGCACTTATCACATAACTGAGGGTTATATTAGCACTTTTTTCTTAATATTTTTATCACCATTTTTGGTGGAGACTGTGCACATTCACAAATTTTATATTCTTGAGGGGACATCTTTCATTTGTTCCACATAAATAGTTTTATTTTTATAAAATGGCATTAAAAGGTTTGTTTAGAATGGCAAGAGCAATTTTAAAAGAAACTTTGAGGATTGCCAAGTTTTTAAATTATAATGTGTCTAGTCGAACTTAGGGTATAAATGAACTGAATCGTTCGTGTGCAATAGGGATGACAATGGATTGGATATGGATTGGATTTGACAATATCCATATCCATATCCACTTGTTTATGTCTAAATCCGTATCCGATCCAAATCCGTTGGATCTAAAATATTAACATCTGAATCCATATCCGCTAAATCCATGGATATCCGTGGATATCCATATCCACATATGAATTACAATTCATACAATGATGAATAAATTCCAAAATAAGTTCGATAAAAATTCATGAAATTAAAATTTCAATCAAGTGATTCAAAGCACACAATGTGCTAAAAACAAATACGTGGAAAAACTAGTTCAAATTCTCCAAAAATACATAACTCAGTTTAAAGTATAAGTCCATTTCTTTTTCCCTTGATCTATTCTTCCAAACGAGTGAATTGGTAGGGTTAGAAGATTATATGTCAGTATCTAACCATAGGTGGTTTTACATATTTTTTAATTTAATTTTAATTATTTAATATATTATTAAATATATGTATTATTAAATGTATTATTAAATATATATATTATTTATTTATATATTAAATGGATCCATGGATTGGATATGGACTGGATATGGATATTTATGACAAAAACCATATCCAAATCCGCTCCGTAAGCTATAAATCCGTATCCGATCCATATCCGTTGGATTTCATTTTTTAACATCCATATCCGTCAAAAATGGATTTAAATCCATGGATTTGGACTGGATCGGAAATCCATTGCCATCCCTAGTGTGCAACTCTCAACCAACTCGGTAAACGCTCGAGTTCGAACTCGGGTTGACCAACCTCGAGCTCGAACTCGAACTTGCTCGTCTATATAATGAGTTGAGCGCGATCACATTTTTACCAGCTCGATAGACTCGACGAGCTTATCGAACAAACGTGTATAATATATTATTATTGTAGATTTTGTACAAATAAGGGAAAAAATTGAATTAAATATTAAATATAACTAATAAATGAACACATTCAGGTTGCTATTTATTTTTGTCTAAATTTTTTTTTATTTTCTAAAATTATGGTATTATTGGTTAGAATATCTCATAAATGAGATTTAAGTAAGACAAGTAAGCTTAATTTTAAATTTATTGAGTTTTACAAACTGAGTTGGCTCGAGTTTGAACTCGAATTTTATTGGACTCGCGAGTCATCTTGAACACTTATAAAAGACAAACGAGTCGAGTTCGACCACCTTTTTTTATGATCGGTAGAGCTCAAGCTCGAGGTCGAACTCGTAAATTTTTAGTGAGTTCAAACTCGAGCACACCCCTGCTCGAACTCGACTCGACTCATTTACAACCCTAGTCGAACTGTTGAACAATGGCCAGAAATTTTAAAAATTAAAATAACAATAATAATAATAAAACAAATGGTCATAAATTGTTACTCTTATCAAAATGGAGCACACGATTTTATAAGTATAACGATAATGACAAATTCTTGGTTGATATTTGTCTCAATTGATCTCACTGAATGATCAAATTTAATATGTAAAGAGAGAGTTTTGGGTGAGACATGTTCTTGTGGAGACCAAGGGCCAAGTGAATGAGCATTTACTGTTTTTGCTTTAACTTTCAGTTAGTTTGATTGATGTTTCAGTCAATTTTCTTGATGTTTTAGTCAATTTTTCTTGATCATTCATAATCTTTGGTATATTATCGTTATTTCGTACAAATTAATATCGAAATTCAGTTTCGAGTCGGTCCATGTGGGCTGATTGACCGACGACGGGGTTGAAACTCACCAACGGCAATTTAAACCGATAATAGTCACATTCACACAGGGGCGGAGATAGAAATTTTGTTTTGGTAGGTCAAAATTCTGTATAGATGAAAATTGTTCATAATAAAAATTAATAAAATAAATGTATTTTAAAATTACACCTATAAAATTTGTTTTTATTTAAAAAATGGCAGGTCACGTGACCTGCCATCTTAGGCGGTATCTCCGCCTCTGCATTCACATATAGTACTTGGTCCCTGCTCAAATGAGAATTTGTAACATGCAAAAGATCAGTTTTGAGAGAAGATCAACAATAATATATTAAATAATTATGATTAATACGTAAAATGTCGAGTTTAAAAGTGATAATGTGAAATTTTTTCTCAAATTCCGTAGTCTCAATTGATAGTTGACACGGCTCTAACTTCTCAACTAAATATACTAATATTTCATATATTTTCGCCTACTAAGGATTCTTTTATATGCAATATGTCGACAATTTTTTATTTTTTTAAAAAATCTAACAACTCAACTACTACTAATAATTGTGTGAATGGTGTGGTGTGCCTTTGAGTTTGGTTACAACACATTTAAGTAAATTACTTCCTTTAGAACTTGAAATAAAATCAAATTTTACAAAATAAATAAATTAAATTATCAATTCAAACACATAAACTAAAAATACACTAACTTGATTATATCGCTATTAGAAGAAACTTAATCAAAAACAGGGAGTGGCCTCTACCGTCATACACGATGACAACGCTAAATTAATAATGAGAAATTAAATTTGTGATGACGAGGCCAAATTAATCTAAACTCGTAATAATAGTAAATTGATAAATTTCAGAACTTATGCAACTTGATTTTTATTTTTTTTTTGAAAAGTATGCAGCTTGAATTCTAATTAACCGTGACTTCTACGGCATTCACACTCACCAGCCACCACCACACCTCTTGACCCTATAGTGCCGGGCGACACGTATTGGGGACCTCGATTCACTTCTGGCTTCTTATATATTTTAAGATTGATATTAAAATCAATCATTTTCTCTAAAACAAGTACACACGAAATAATTTATTGTGATAACGAATGATGCGTGGTTTCAAATTGATAACGAACTGAAATAAATATTAATAATAGACAAATATAGCTAAATTAAATTGATTCTTTTTAATAATAAACCTAAATTTTGATATCTCAATCACTGCAATTAATGCTTAACTAGGTTGAAAACCTTGAAATAGAGTACACAAACACAATACAATACTAAAATAAAATCTTTACACACGAAAAATAAACAATACTGTTTATTACTAAACAAAGAAATATTTATTGAAAGCAAAATATTGGTCCACTCGCTCTACCTCGCGGAGACCCCGATGGTGAGCTCGCTCAGAAAGTCCAGCAGATTCAGGGTGGAGGAGCCGCCTTCCGCCACCGCCTCCGCCGCCGCCTTTTTGTACCTCAGCGCATTCTCTCTCAGCTCCGCCGCCTTGGCGCCGCTGGTCGCCTCCAGCAGCCGCTCCTGAATCTCATTCCTCGGGATTATCCTCTTCTCGAAATCTCCCCTCGATAATCTAATCCCAACCTTAAACACGTCGACCAGATACTTCGCGTCGGTGACCTGGTCGCCGAGATCGGGGAATGTGATCACCGGCGTCCCGCATGAGAGCGCCTCCATCGTCGAGTTCCAGCCGCAGTGAGTCAGGAAACAGGCGAGGGAAGGATGGGTCAAAACCTGCTGCTGGTTGCTCCACTGAACCACTTTGCCTTTCTCTCCGGCCATATCCAGGAAGTTTTCCGGCAGCGCCGCCTGCGGCGGCCGCATCACCCACAGGAACGATACGCCGGAGTTGAGCAGGCCGTGCGCGATCTCATCCACCTGCTCCTGCTTCAGGGTCACCGCGCTGCCGAACGAGATGTACACCACGGAGGATTCCGGCCGCGAGTCCAGCCATTCTCTGCAATCATCGGCCTTGTAAACGTTGACGCTAACGTTGGTGGATTTATCTGTCGGATACCTGAACAGCGGCCCGATCGGCTTGATTGGGCAGAGCTTGGAGAGGTAGTCGATTTCGCTCTTTTCCAGCTCCTGGAATGACTCCATCAGGACACAGAAGTTCTTGGAGAGGTGTTTGAACATTCCGAGGATGGATTTCGTGAGACATGGCCACTGAGTCCATGGGTGTAAGAAGCTCGGGATCTCATCGTACTTCAGGACAGGCATGTACGGCAGCTGGACATCGAGGTACGGCTCGGATTCGGTCGGAAACTGGGCCAGGTTGTTGTAGTAGTGATAATAAGCTGAAAAGCATGCAGCGGACTGGACCCACAGCGGAGCCGACGGGATTTTGAGGGATTCTCCGACCTCGGCAACCCATGGATAGAAGCAGCTGTAAATCAGGCAGCAGACAGGGCGGCCTGAATCAGCGTTGTCCTGTATCATCTTCGCGAGCTTCAGTTTTCCGACGATTTCCACGTTGGCGACCATTTCATCGGCGTCGGTGAATTTGTGGCTCTCGTCGTCGAAGAACTCGAAGCGGATCATGCCGCCTCCGTAGGGGGTGGGCTCGCCGGAGATGTTCTTGTTGGATTTGCGGATTTGGTCGCCGATGGAGTCCGGCGCGGAGAGGGTGACGAGCATTCCCTTGGAGGCCAGGATCTTTCCGAGACGGAGCAGGGGATTCACGTGGCCCTGGCCGGGAAATGAGACCAGCAAAACGTGAGGAAGTGCATTCGTGTGATAGATTTGGCCCACCATTTTTTTCTTCTTTCTGAAAAACAGGGCTGTGGAGAAGAAGATGGGAGAAGAGGAGGGAGTGCTTTGAGTGCGTTTTAGGGAGTGGTATTTATACTAAAATTTGGTGATGGAAATATGTGATCATGTAAGCATGTGACTATTGACTATGATACCTTTTAATTATAATAGATTTAAATTACTTCTTACCTTTTTTTCGTAACTTTTCTTTCAATAAGTTCAACTTTGTTCGTATACTAAAGTTACGTTTTGTCCAACTTATTTACCACTACTATATGTCTATAGAATCCATTTTCTTATTTGTACTATTTAGTGTGATGTTCATTTTATGTTGTCACATTCATAAATGGAAAGTTCAAGATTAATTTTCACCACTCATTTCACTTCTTTTTTTTCCTTTCTTTTAATTTGAATCACACATATAGGCCCTAAACCAGAACTTATATGTAGATCAGTTCAGTTCAGTGAAAATGCAATTTGATGAAATTCAGGTTAATTCAGTCATGCTAATTCCATTTTTCAATACATCAAATTTCAGTTCAGTTCAGTTCATTCAATTTAGTTCAGTTCGGTCAGTACATCAAGAAATAAGGTTTAGTAAACAGGGCCTTACACTTTTTAATCTTTTGTCCACAAGATATGATGCAAATAATTGGAAAACAGAATTTTTTCCAGTTGAATTTAGTTAATTACTGATATATGATCAGAAAATTTGAGTTAATACTGATTAGTTACAAATATAGCAAATGAAAAAATTTAATAAGATAAGTATACACTCAATAAAATAACCTTATGCTTATTCTAAACTCAAATGATACCCTCATAACAAATAATTATACTTACCCACTAAACTACTATTTATTAAACGCTTATAACCTTAGTTCTTTCAAGAATTAAAATAACTTGAACTAGTGAAGTAAATTATTTGGTGAAAAATGAAAATGGTCCTTTCAATTGTTAGATAGTCTACCCACGTGATTAACGTTAGAGGCCCGTTTCCCAATGACCACTAATCAGTAGCCTACAAACTAGTAACAAACTTTTTGTGTCTTGAAAAAGCTCAAGTATATGTGCCCATATAAAAGAGAAAGGAAAGAAAGCTTTTAATTCCAAAACGTGATTCACGTGTGAATCATATTTTCCCCAGAAATTGTTCTGTGTCGTCGATTTCATCTTTCGTAATCCAGATTTAATTGACGTTCATGGTTTGAAACTCTCCTAATTTTGTTTTTATGCGGAAGTTTTGATTTCTTGTGATTTATTTGTGGCCCCATTAGCTTTAATGAGAATTTTGACAGGAAAATTGCATAAAATTTATAATTCTTTCTGTTAGAGAGTAGTATTGGGCCTTGAGCCCACACTGTATTAGTTAGGGTTTACCCATGTACTGTGTATATATTCAGTAATACGATTATACCTCATCATTGAGGTTTCCCCTCTAACATGGTATCAGACAGTGCCGATTCTTGGACTGCCTTTTTTTCAATAAATTAATCTCTTTTCCGCCGCCTCGTAGTCACACCGCTGCCGTTACACGTCGATCATCTTCTTTGTATTAAGGGCTCGTTACTGTTGAACCGCCGCCGCTGCCGAGACCACGCCATCGTCGGTTTGCTATTTTCAGTCTTTTTCGTGCCCTGTTCCATCACGTTTATTGGTAATTTGTGGTGATTATTTTTTTTTACAATTTATTGGACTTGCCCAGCATCTTCAAACTTTGCGGTCATAAGACTTTTGTCTTATTTGTGGGATTATTGATAATTTGTGGGAGTATTGGTGTGCCAATTTGGAATTTTCGGCCCTACCTTTGGATGAATCTTGGATGATTTTTGTTTTATGCTCCCTTGTCCGTACCTGACCACGGAACCAAGAAACTTTCTACCTTTTTGATATTATAATTTTTTGTCTATTCAATTGGATCATCATTTGGTAATTATGGTGCATTTGAGCTATTTATCTCGGGCAGATAGCTCTAATAGCTGGATTGCAGACAAGGCAACTCGTTTCGATCGTTTTAATTCTGGTCACTCAGCTACTCAATGGATTGTTGATTCTGGTGCTACGTCCCATATGACTAGTAGTTCTCGTCATCTTGAGAAGGTACATCCCTATTATGGTTGCAGTATTTATGTTGGTAATGGTGAATCAATACCTGTGTCTCATATTGGTCAGTGCAATGTTGCTGGTTTATCAATTCGTGATGTGCTAGTGGTTCCTCAAATTACTAGAAGTTTATTGTCTGTTAGTAAACTTACTCGTGATTTGCCTGTGAGTATTACATTCGATGCCGATGTATTTTCTATTAAGAATAAGCTTACAGGACATATAGTTGGTAGAGGTCGTCATGATTCTGGTCTTTATTACCTTCAGACTAGTGATTCTGCCTTTTTGAGTGATGTACGTTCTGGGAAATTACGGGCATCTTTTGAATTGTGGCATTCCCGGCTTGGTCATGTGTCCTATGACACTGTTCAGTTGTTGAGTAGACGGTGTCATATTTCTGCCACTTCACCTTTACCTGCGCCTGTTAGTTGTTCTTCTTGTCAGATGTCCAAGAGCACTCGTTTGCCCTTTTCCGTTAGTGACAAACAGGCTACACAGTTATTGGATAAGGTGCATTGTGATTTGTGGGGACCAGCTCCAGTCTTATCAGTGGGAGGTTTTTCTTACTATGCTGTATTCATTGACGACTTTTCACGATTCACATGGTTTTTCCCTTTGCGGCATAAATCAGACTTTTATGATGTGTTCCTACAGTTTCAGAAGTTTGTTGAGACTCAATTCTCTGCGAAGGTTAAGATCTTTCAGACAGATGGTGGTACGGAGTTCACAAATCATCGTCTCCAGGCACACTTCATCTCTTGCGGCATTCATCATCAGATGTCTTCTCCATATACACCTGCTCAGAACGGCCGTGCTGAGCGGAACCATCGCCACATCACAGAGGCTGGCCTTGCTATGTTATATCACTCATCCGTGCCGAATGCTTATTGGGTAGAAGCATTTTCTTCTGCGGTTTACATAATCAACCGTGTCCCTAGCTCAATTCTTGGTGGAAAATCACCTTTTGAGGTTGTTTTTGGGACTATTCCAGACTACACACTTTTTCATCCGTTCGGTTGTCGTGTGTATCCTTGCTTACGTGCCATTGCTGTAGACAAGTTTGCACCCCGGTCTATTCCATGTGTATTTATTGGTTATAGCCCTCGCTACAAGGGCTTCCAGTGTCTCAATCCTACTACTGGACGCATCTATGTCTCTCGCCATGTCCAGTTTGATGAGACCTTATTTCCCTATGTTGCATCTTCTGGGAGTAGTCGGTCTGTTTTAGATTTGGAGATCTCCTCATTTTTTGAGCCTGCAGCGGCATCAACTGCACCTTCAGCAGTTACTCAACCATCTTCTCGACCTTGCTCAATTTGCCCGTCAGATGATCATACTTCAGCTTCATCTATTCCAGCTACTCCTCCAGTGGCGTTGCCTACTTTATCGCCATCGCCTTTTTCACCATCTTCGCCGTCGGATTCCTCGACTAGCTCGCCTTCCCCGCCATCTTCGCCGTCGGGTTCCTCGACTAGCTTTACTCTAGGTTCTCCGGTTTCTTTTGGCTCTAGTTCTGATTCGTCATCTAACTCAGATTCTCCTCGTCGTCCACATCCGATGGTTACCAGAAACCAGGATGGAACTCGCCGTGTCATATCCCGGCCAGATTTTATTACTACAGGTTTTCTTGCTCAGGTTATGAAACATTCTGAGCCTCGAGATTATCGTGCAGCTCTCAAAGAGCCGAAATGGGTTCGTGCTATGGACGAGGAGATGGATGCCCTTCGACATCAGAAGACTTGGGAGTTGGTTCCTCGACCATCCAACACCAACATTGTTGGTTCGAAATGGGTCTTTCGGCTGAAGTATCGACCTGATGGGACTATTGATCGTTACAAGGCTCGCTTGGTTGCTCAAGGGTATTCTCAGATTCCCGGTTTTGACTTTGATCACACCTTTAGTCCAGTGATCAAGGCGGCTACTGTTCGCACGGTCCTTGCCATTGCCACTTTGAGAAAATGGCCTCTTCATCAGCTTGATGTCAAGAATGCCTTCCTCAATGGTGTTCTTGACACTCCGGTATATATGGCACAACCTGTTGGTTACAAGGACCCTACTCGGCCTGATTATGTTTGTCGTCTTCAGAAGGCCATTTATGGACTCAAACAGGCTCCTCGGGCTTGGTTTGATCGATTTAGTTCATATGTCCGACAACTTGGTTTTCGGTGCAGCTCTTCTGACCCATCTTTGTTTGTCTTCTCTCGGGGATCCACCTTATTGTACTTGCTTGTCTATGTGGATGACATGATTCTGACAGGCAATGATCCGGGTGCAATTCGCCAGTTCATCACTAGGACTGATAAGGAGTTTTCGATTAAGGACTTGGGTTTCGTGAACTACTTTCTTGGTCTTGAGGTCTCCACCACTCCATTTGGTCTCTTTCTTGGACAGGCTAAGTATGCAAGGGATATACTTAGTCGGGCTGGTATGACTAATGCTTCTCCGGTGACCACTCCGTTTGTTCCACTGTCACAGCTTCACAGCAGCACTAGTGAACCATTCAGTAATCCGACTCTCTATCGATCTTTGGTTGGTGCACTTCAGTACTTAACTGTCACTCGCCCTGATTTAGCATTTGCAGTGAATTCAGTTAGTCAATATCTTCAGGACCCTCGCGAGGATCACTTTGCCGCGGTCACCAGGATTCTTCGCTATGTGGCTGGCACCCCTCATCACGGTCTCACATTTCGCTCTGGAGGTTCTTCTGATGTTTGTGCTTACTCTGATGCGGATTGGGCTCGTTGTTTAGAGACTCGACGATCGACTTATGGCTATGCAGTGTTTTTAGGCGGTAACTTGGTGTCATGGAGTGCCAAGAAACAGCCTACAGTGTCTCGCTCGAGTTCGGAATCTGAGTATCGTGCTCTTGCCAACACAGCTGCAGAGGTTGTATGGCTCTCTCATCTTCTTCGGGAGTTGCAATTTCCTCTAGATGGCTCGCCATTGTTGTTATGTGACAACAATAGTGCTATTTTCTTGGCTGAGAACCCAGTGGCTCATAAGCGGGCCAAGCACATTGACATTGACTATCACTTTGTTCGGGAGTTGGTTGCTTCAGCTAAGCTCCGTGTTAGTCATGTTCCTACTTCGTTGCAGCTGGCGGACATCTTCACCAAGGGTCTTCCGAAGCCATTGTTTGAGTTCTTTAGATCCAAGCTTTGCGTCTCAGGTAACCCGACGCTTAGCTTGAGGGGGGGTGTTAGAGAGTAGTATTGGGCCTTGAGCCCACACTGTATTAGTTAGGGTTTACCCATGTACTGTGTATATATTCAGTAATACGATTATACATCATCATTGAGGTTTCCCCTCTAACACTTTCAATATTGACCAACCATGTGAACTTCAGTAAACAGTTGTATATGAACGTAGGTTAGCAGCTGTCACCTTCTTCATTTCGTTTCCATTCATGGACACTTCACAACTATATTAAATTGCTGTTTATGATCCAACAAGATTTTATGATTTGTCCTTATACTCCGTTCACATTTTGTTTTCGTCTCTACTCAATTTGACCTTTTCTCTTTTTGGCATATAAATTTGGTGATGAGTTGTTTTATTTGAGATATAGGACTTTTCAACTTTTACATTTTAAACAAGATCATTGCTGATCTTCTCATTTTTAATATTAATCTTCTACCTATTAAATATGACCACTTATTGAAATCAGTTGGATATGAAAATTTGTATTTTAAGGAGTGGAAAAGTTTTGTGTATAATTGAAGTTGGAATCGAGGGATTAATTACAAATCTAGATTAGAACTTCTTTATTCATGTAAAGAGACAAAAGCAGATCTTACAAAATCAACAAATTAGTTCAAGCGTAGAAAAACATCAATGAACGTGAATTATTCTCCAAGCGATCGATTTGATAATTAATCATAACATTTTCTTCACTTGATTGGCCACGTACTCTCTTTTTTATTGGTAAATAACACGATTTGGCAATATAGAAAGGATAATAATATTCCACTCCAATCATATAATTGGTCGATTGGTAACTAAGATATATCAGATTCGTGACGAACTTTTCAACTTATTTCCATTAGTAGTAAGCTATAATTTCATCTCCTCGACATGAGCTAGCTAGGTTTCCACGATCTAAGGATACGATTCCTTTTCTTTTTCTTCGTTCCATGTTACTATTGCCCTTCCGTGGATTTTGTTCGGTGTGAATCATGAGAAAGTTTTCTCAAGATTGGCTTTGCATATACGTGAGCTATGTAGCTCCTTTGGATTTCCAAATAATTTTAGAAAAAAAAAATATATATATAATATTTTATGTTAATGTAAAGAAAATGTTTTATTTTTAAAATAGGACCCTCAAATATAATATATAATTTAATGTAAAATGAATTTTTAAAAAATTTATAGCTAATTTTTTATGTATAATTCATTATTTTTTAATTTTTTCTATTATAACCCTAAAATTTTTGCTAGAGCCCCAAAATCCAAAATCGTAGCAAAATCATAGGATCAACCCTATATGAATCTCATCATAATATATATAAAAGAAACTAACATTTGTACATTGAGAAAATCTTGTCTCGAATGAGATTACGAACAATCATTGATCTTTTCACTTTTAAACCGATCTTTTACATATTAAGCATGATCATTAATTCAGCAATAAATCCAGACTCATACGAAGCTTTGTAAAACTGCTGTTTTAAATCTGTTGCACCCTACAGCAGTAAAATTCAGCAACCACTTCCAGAGCGGTGGTTAATGTGTTAATGGCTAAGCTACCTTCTGTACGTGACAGCCATAATTAAATATGTTTCTGATCATAATTCATATTCAGTGACAACCTGGAACAAGTGCAATATTAAAAGTCAACGATATATATACAGTCTTCCAAAATGATTTATGAATCATGAAGGTAAATTTGACAGATATAACATAATTCAACCACCGCTGATAATGATACTCACTGATAGATAGGTGGCCATTAATTGAGAATGTGATTCCCGATCAGGGTGTATATATATATATGCAGGTCCAGGTCGACGTTCATTAATTTCAGAAATTAATGGAAATACTAATTAATATCCATCTAATTCACTTTACTTGAGTTCACATTAGTGTATTTTGAGTTTGGTTCAACATTTTTCAATTCATATTAGTGCTAAATTTTCAATTCATATTAGTGCTTTTAGATCAAGATTAAATATTAGTAACTAAATTCTAGTTACTTTGGTCGGTGAGTAAAAGATAAATTAAATATTGACAGCATTGTTTTAAGTGTTGCGATTTCAGCTAACTCAGTCGAAATAGTGCCACCTGAATATAAAAATAATAACTGCACCGGCCACATCTGCTTCGTTCTCAGTGACATGCAATAGTGTCGGATTGAAAAATATCATGTTTAATATGTAGTTATTCCACACAATTTTTGAACATAAACCACGTCATCGTTCATTCCACGCATTTTTTGAATTGAATAACTATTAAAAATGATAGGGTACTGGACATGTATGGACCCAACGGGCCAAAAAGGCCACTCTTTAGGATTATTCAAGCGTCGAAATAGATTTAAATTGGTAGCCAAACGAGGAGAGTTAAATCAGTTAAGCTCCCCAACTCCAACTAATTAATGAGGTCATCTGAACGTGATTTCACACAAGGGATGATTGTCGTCCTAGGAAGGTGGATGTAGTGGTTTCTGAAAGGACGCAACGATGAAAGAAGAAAGCAGCACTCATGAGTGACATGATCATGGCTATATAAGGAGCAACGTTACAACTTACAAAACCACACATTCATAGTTAACTATTTCAAATTCCATTGATGGATGTGCATGTTTTAGGTTAGATTTGACATTATAAAACTAAATGCACATCTACAACAAGAGCTCATAATTTAGTGTGCAATTTATGAAAATTATCAAATCCAACTATACACAATGAAATTTAGAGAGGGTTTGATGCAATTGTACTTAAAAAGACAAATTCTCAATTGAAACAAGGTCTCACTGAATGATCAGGTTTAATATGTAAAAGATCGTGTTTTGAAAGTGAGAAGTTTAACATAGAACAGACATTGATCATGCATGTAAATGAGAAGATCATATTTAATATGTAAAAGATCAGAGGTTAAAATTGAAAAGATCAAAGTAGAGGCATACTATTTATAAAATTTTAAAAATGTATAATTGGTGTATAAGCTAAAATTAAGTATTGTACTCTTATGTTTATCTACTCCTGGTAATTGGAGTATATATCGGTTTAATTCAATTAAGTATAAAAAAAAAGTAATAGTGTAGGATTCAACTCTGTTCTATGCTTCTAATAATTCCCAATGGCACTCAAATGTTAGTCTCCAATAATGCCTCATTGAAGCTCCCTTTTAATCTTGATTTAGTGGAAATGTTGATATATTTATCATTTCATGATCATGTAAAGAATTGTTAGATATAAAAAAACGTTGGAACGAAATCCAATAAGGCCATAATAGCCCTTCAGCCTCCAACGTATCATAATTCTAGCCCACCAAATTAGCAACAACCAATGAGCATCCTGCATCTCCTCAATGGATCATAATGTCCAGTGCCAATATAGTGCTTTACAGCTTCTTTCTTCACTTGAGTTACTGTACTACACCCTTTATTTTACTTATACATGCAATAAAATAGTGTAAATATGCCCAAAATTATTCTGCGGAAAATTAAACACATCTAAATATATTTCTTAACTTTTCAACATCTTATTATTTTTAAATATAATTCAATAATAGTTAAAATAAAAAGCATATTTCATTAGAATACATAGCGTGGTATAACAACAACTTCTCACTCAGAACTCGGAATCCTTCGCTTGAGCATGTGACTGTCGAGTGTGATGAGTATGATCTTTAAAGGCCCAAACCAAATCTGAAAGGCTTTAAAATAATTAAATGGCTTCCGGATTTTATTTTTATTTTTATTTTTATAAAAGGTACCGGATTCAGAGTACTATTGTATTACTATATTATTTCAAATTATTAGAAAATGTCCAATCATCTGGAAAAAAAAAGACGTGGGATATTCCACTCCTCCATAAGCAGGTTAATTATAAGTTCTTGAATAACTAGCAAATCATAACATATGACTCATCGTAATCTAATCAGATGTGATTCACCTTCTTTTGCTGACGTAAACATTTCTAAATTTAACTTGATACTTTCTCCATTTCAAAATCAAATTCCACATTAGTATAAAGTTTTATTAATATATAGGCCCTGTTTAGTAAATAGAGTTTTGTAGAGCGTTTAGTTTTTTGGCTAAATATGGATAGTTAACTAGTCAATAAACTTTTTGTAGTGTTTGGTGAGGAGTTTTTCCTGATTAATTTTTTGGTAAAATCTTTCGTTTCTAAAAAGAACAAAAATTAATCAAAGGATTATTACAAAAATTTCCTTTTTTAAATTAAATTTCTCAAAACAAATGTAATTCCCACGTACATAATATAATACAGACGTAAATGTAGTAAGGCCCTGTTTACCAGATTTTATCTGTAGATCAATTCAGTTCAGTTCAATATATTTAATTTTTTTCAGTTCAGTAAATTTAAATTTTTTTCAGTTCAGTTCAATATATTTAAAATTATTTCAGTTCGGTTCAGTTCAGTTCAGTTAGATAAATTTAAATTTATTTCAGTTTAATGTATTCCTAAATATTTATTTTTTAATAAATTTTTGTAAACATTTTTTTTACTTAATTTTCTTTTATTAGGTATATTTAGTTTAGTTTAGTTTAGTTTAGTTCAGTTCAGTTCAAATAATATGTCTCTAGAAGTTTATATTATTCGACTCAATTTTTATTTAGCATTACATTATTTTTTCTTCAGTTCAAATTAAAATAGTTCAGTTTGGTTCAGTTCAGTTCGAATGAAATAAAAGTTCATGATTTTCGGCTGGATTTGTTTATTATTTGTTTATTTCCTTGTACATTTTGTTTACTTTAGTTAAAATCAGTTCAGTTCAGGAAAAAAAAGTTTAGTTTAGTTCAGTTCTAATGATTACAATATAATTTATTTACAGAATAATTATTTATTCAACACTGAGAAAATAATGAATATACCAAAATTCAATGAAAGGATTATTTATTATTGCATACAGGAGTTGAAGCAACAATTTCTAAAAGGACAAACAAAAGCACAAAACAAGTGCTAAGAACACAAGTTCAAAACATTCAAAAGATAAAGTTCAGTTCAATTCAGATCAGTTTAGTCCAATTTAGTTCAGATCCTCTGAAATTTAATTTTATGATGTATAACTCAATTTATGTCTTACTTTACCATAACATTTACTTTAAATATAATATAATTACTTGAATCGTGATTCATTTAAATCGACTTAACCAAATATAATATGCTTCATCATATGAATATTTTTAATTAGTTCAGTTCAGATAAATTCAGTTAAGATCAGTTCATATCCTCTGAAATATAATTTTATGATATACAAGTCAATGACTCATATCCTCTTTAATATAATATTATGATATACAACTCAATGACTCATATCCCCTAAAAATACATGACTATGATATTTAACTCAATATATTTCTTTAATATATCATAACCTTTACTTTATATACTCCAATATAATTATTTGAATCGTTATTCATTTAAATCGACTCAACCAAATATAATATGTCTTCATTATATGACTATTTTAATTAGCTCAGTTCAGATAAATTCAGTTTAGATCAGTTCATATCTTCTGAAATATAATTTTATGGTATACAACTCAATGACTCATATCCTCTTTAATATAATATTATGATATACAACTCAATGACTTATATCCCCTGAAAAATACATGGTTATGATATTCAACTCAATATATTTCTTTAATATACCATAACCTTACTTTTTTTACTCAAATATAATTATTTGAATCGGGATTCATTTAAATCGACTCAACCAAATATAATAATTCTTCATTATATGATTAGTTTATTTTAATTCATTTCAGATTAGTTCAATTCAGTTTAGAACAATTCAGATCAGTTTAGATAAGTTCATATCATCTGCACTATAATTTGATGATATATAACCCAATTCAGTTCAGATTATATCACCTCAACGTGTTGTATATTTAAATTATATAAAAATGTATTTATATTTTTTTCAGTTCAGTTCAGTTCAATTAAATATATTTAAAATTATTTCAATTCAGTTCAGTTCAGTTCGGTAAATTTAAATTTATTTCAACTCAGTTCAGTTCAGTTCTGTAAATTTAAATTTATTTCAGTTCTGTAAATTTAAATTTATTTCAGTTCAGTTAAGTAAATTTAAAATTATTTCAATTCAGTTCAGTACAGCAAAAAATAAGTTCTAGCAAACATGGCCTAAATCAATCAAGAATAATAATCTAAGTAAATTAATTTTTTTAAACAAATAACGTAAAAATAAATAAATTTAAGTAATTTAAAATTACTTTTAAAGTACAAACTTATAAATAATTAAAAATTAATTTTCAATATTTAAAATAAAGTAATGCATACATAAAAAAAATAGAAAAAATTGTACTCATATCTATTTAAGTAACAGCTTGGAGTACATGTTTATTTAATGTCTATTTGAGTTATATGTTTTGCATATGGACATCCTCCGTATCTCTTCCACAAACTCTTGTAAATTCCAGTCGGAGGAGCCGCCCTCCGCCACCGCACCCGCCGCCAACTCCTTCCACTTTAGCGCGTTCTCTTTCATCTCCGCCGCCTTCGGACCACCACCCGTGGCCTCAAGCAGACACGCCTCCACCTCCTCTCGGGGAACAATCCTGTCCTCAGCATCGCCCCTGGACAACCTCAATCCAACCTTAAACACGTCGACCAGGTACTTCGCATCCGTCACCTGATCGCCCCACTGCGGGAACGTTATCACCGGAACTCCGCTCGCCAGCGATTCCAGCGTCGAGTTCCATCCGCAGTGAGTCACGAAACAGGCCACTGAGGGATGAGCCAGAACCTTCTCCTGCGGGCACCATTTTACCAGTTTGCCCTTCTCCCCTGATTTTTCCAGCAGCTCTTCCGGCACGGTCACCGCTTTGAACGAAATGCCCGAGTTCTCGCTCGGCGGCCGGGAAACCCAGAGAAACGAAACGCCCGAGTTCACAACTCCGTAAGCGAGTTCACCGATTTGCTCTTCCTTAAGAGAAACAATGCTTCCGAACGAAATGTAAACCACCGAACCGGCCGGTTTCGAGTCGAGCCAGTCTAAGCACTCGTCCGGTTTGATAATGTCTACGCTCACCGAACTCGACTCGACTATGGAGTTCTTGAACAACGGCCCGATCGGTCTGATCGGGCTGAGTTTGGATAAGTACTGAATCAGGTCGTCTTCCAGCTCCTGGAATGTGTCCATCAGGACACAGATGTTCTTGGACAGGTTCCTGAACGCGCCGGAAACTATGGCGTGCCGCAGGGCAACGTAGGGAGTGGTCGGATGTAGGAAGCTCGGGATTTCATCGTACTTCAAGACAGGCATCGCCGGCAAATGCACGTCGATTTCCGGCTCCTTTTCAGTCGGAAACGAGACCAAGCCGTGGTAGTAATGGTAATAAGCTGAGAAACTAGCGCAGGATTGAACCCAGAGAGTTGCGTTCGGAATTTGGAGAGATTCTGCCACGTCATAAACCCAAGGGATGAAAGGGTTGATGATGATGCATGAAACAGGATTACCTTGTTCTTCTTGTTTTCGGATCACCTGAGGAAGAACTCTCTTGCCGGCGAGAGCGAGATGTTGCATGTACACTCCGAGGTCAAAGGTTCGACTAGTAGACCATTCTTCGTCAAAGAATTCAAACCTAATGAAACCGTCTCCAAATGCAGTTGGCTGATCGCTGATTGCATTAGTTTTTCGAATTTCTCTCCCAATGATTTCCGGGACAGAGAGAGTGACGAGTAGGCCCTTGTACGCCAGCCTCTTGCCCAGCCGGAGCATCGGGTTAACATGACCCTGTCCCGGAAATGAGACCAGAAAAACATGGGGAAGACGGCTGGAGCCGGCGTATCCTTCAGATCCCATGATTGATTTTCTTCTTTTGTGAGGCTGAAGATAAACGAGTGACTATTTTATTTTTCTTGGGCAAGTTTATTAAGTCCGTCAATCGTCATGGTTCTATATTTAGGATATCTATGTTTAGAAGAAAAGGTTATTCAATTCAAAATGGAATTGTGCTCCTCTACAATACCCAAATAATGAAATGTAACAACTAGCAAGGCATTTTGTGGCCGCACAATTAATACAAATTGCAGACGAGTGATAGTATCTCCAATGATGAGAGGGTTAAGAATAAAAGTAGGTGTCAAATATTTAAATTTTATTTGGTGTCAATATGATGTATGATTGAATGTTTTCATTTTGAAGTTTTGGTTCTCCAATGCAACCATCAAATTGTCACAAAATATCATTAAATTAAATATTGTAATGATTAAATAAATTTAAAAAGTGGATGGGTGTAACGATTAAAACTCTATATTTGTTAAGTTGTCAAATTGAAGGTGTCAAAGTGAGCATCAATATATAGAGGGTGTAATTGACACTTTCAATCCACATCATATGCCACCTATGATTGACCATGTATTAGAATGGATAGCTATCGGGTCACACTTTGTCCATGTATCCTACAAAGAGACTACTGACAGAAGTATTAAAGGATTGGTCATAGGAATAGGCGGCATTCTCCTGAAAAAAAAAACGACCGCCAAGATACGATGGCCAAAATATGCTTAATAATTGGACGCTACTAGGGGTTGTTTGGTTCATTCCCACGGAATTTGTTAATTAGTCGGAAATAAATTTCTCTATCAAAATACTCAGAATTTGGAAAAATTGTTTGGTTGCACCTTCGTATTTTGTAATCTATAAGATTTTATTTACTACATGTTGTTTGGTTGACTTCTTGTGTTTCTTTATTTATTACGTTATTACGGCATGAGGTAGGAAAATAACGTTATGGTTGGGAGAAAATGGTAATCTCGTAAAAAATTAACGCGTATTTCAATTCGACCTAGGTAGAGCTAGGTAACAAATTTCTCATGTTATGTGGTAAATTGAATTTCCGCAGAATCATCATTTTCAGCGTTTTAACTATTATACGTTAACCAAACAACCATCCAAAATGTTACTGCGTTTTGTACGCGAACCAAACGACCTCTAGGTGTATCCCTAAGTTAATCTTCGCACTTTTTTTGGTTGTTTTGGGAAATATTATATATCGTATATATAATAAATATAATTATATACATTAATATAAAAAAATATATATACATTATTATAATACTCCCTCTTTACCAGCTGTTCTGCATAAAATCCTTTTTCAGTTAAATATACTAAATTTGACTGAATTTTTAGGTGCATAGATTATTAAAATTATTATTTTATTTTAATAATAGTTGAAGTTCCCTTTTGATTTTAATTTGGTGGTAATATCAATATTTATCATTTCATGATCAAAATTGTGGAGTCCAACAAGGCCATAAAAGCCCTTGAGCCGCCAACATACTCCCAATTTCAGCCCACCAAATTAGCAACAAACAAAGAGCATTCTGCATCTCCTGATCTCTCCAATGCCAATATATGTTGATGTTTTAATCTTCAGTCGGAATCCCTCACTGGAGCATGTCACTATGACCTTTAAATATCCAATGCCAATATATGTTGATGTTTTATATGTTGATGACTGAGATGAATATGACCTCCCAACCCAAAGAATATGCCAATATATGTTGTGTATTCCTACGGAATTAAATTTAATAGTTCTTAAATTTCACTTATTCTTTTTGACCGTTTTCTTCGTTTGAATTTTTTCTAAATTCTGAATTTTTTGGGTTATTTTCTTCAAGTCAAAATTTTTTAATGAAGAAATTAATTCTTCAATTTACTAAAATTTTGAAAATTTTAAGCATTTATAAGAGCGGAAAGACAAAAATGCACTTTTCCAAATTGATCTAATGTTTGACCGTTAGTTGACTAACCAAACATTTAACAGAGTGATCCAAAAATATTGATTTTCGATAGTATAGTGACCCCAGAAAATAATATAAGAGATAAGTGATCTAAAATAAAAATTGGTAAAAATTTAGTGATTTCAAATAAAAATCACGAAAAAAATATATAATTATCCATTTAATCCCTAGGAGACTTATGAATACTCTTCTACCATTTGATGACATTCTTACATGCGTGGGCTTTAATATAGTTTCAAAATGTAGTTTCTGTATGAATTCTGATTCATTGGAACATTTTATTAATGAATGCCCCTTTTCATTGAGTATATGGAAGGAAATTTTGGCCTACTTTGACATTATAGATAAAAGTTTTTCAACCTGTTGGAATAGATTATATCCTATTACCTCAGTTATGTAGGCCATTCCTCCCTCCATTCTCAACTCATTCACATGGTAGTTTGTTTAGTATGTTGGCATCTATGGAAATCCAGAAATAGTCAGCTATATGATAATAGACCCCCAGCCAGAGCTACAATTATTAAGGAAATTAAAGAGATGATTTACACTATCTTGCATGCCAATCCAATCTCTATTTTTTCTCAATATGATAGAGGATTAGCTGATAGAGGTCTTTTCCCTCTTCCAACTAAACCCCCCAGGCCAAGGGTTGTTGCAATAAAATGGTCCAAACCTTCTCATGGTTTTAAAATTAATGTAGATGTTTCCTGGTCTGGATCATCCTTTAAACTGGGATTGACATTATCTGTAGAGATTCCCAGGGTCATTTTATATCTGCTGAGCATATCTTTATAGAAGCTGTCTCTCCCCTTGAGGCAGAGATTAAGGCTATCAAGTTTGAGATATTGCATGGTCATATGCATGGTCATCTTCAATGCATTATAGAATATGATTGTCTCGTAGGCATCTCAATGATTCTAAATCATATAACTGCTCACTGTAAATTGTTTCATCTGGTTGATATTACAAATGCTCATTTAAAACATTTCATCCTAAAGCATATTTTTAGACAAGGGAACCTGGTTGCAGATTCATTGGCAAAATTTGCTTCTCAGCAAAAATCTAGTGCTTCTGTTACCTTAGTTGACCTTCCTGTTGAAATTAGAGCTCACTTGCAAATGGACAGAGAAAATATTCCATCACTCAGAATCTGATGGATGGATGCTACTGACTTTATTTCATTCTATCTCAATGCATGTACTCAAACAATTCCGGGGAATCTGGGATAGCGCACCACAAAATGCCTATGGAGTTGCAGCAAAGAGGAAACTATGTAGCTGATCCCTATCAGATCATCAAGCAAAATGTGCTCCTTCACTATCTTTGTTTTCCATTCTGGAGATTTGAAACCCTAAACTAAGTTGTGTGTCGATTTGTTTCGTCTTACGCAGAGTTGCATAGGGTTTCCTCAATCTCCGGAGATGGAAAATATGAGTTTGTTTGTGTTCATACCATTATCACTTCTCTATGTCTAGAGATTTCTATCTACCTTATGAGTTCCAGACTCATCTAATTATGTTTGCCTTTCATTATCTTTAGTTTAGTTTTGTTTCAATCTTTTATGTAAGACAAGTACATGGGGTTTTTTCTCCAATATTTTTTCGGTCATTTATAGGCTTGGGGAACCTAATGAAAATCCCTTCACCTTTCATAGGTGATTTGAATTAAAAATAAAATAAAATTCCCTAGGGTACCATGCTCTATATGTACCCCTGTATAGAATAAATTGATTTCAAGATTTTTTTCCCAAATATATTACACGGTTAAATATTTTAGGTGGATACTATTTTCACGTCCCAATATTCTAAATCCACATCCCATTTATGATAAATTTTACTAAAATATTTCTTATTAAATTTTAGTTTAATTGAGCTAGAATTATAAATTTTATTTCTAATCAAACTCTAATTCATGAAATTCACCCCACTCTTTATAAATAGTATAAACTAATCTTATCACTTTTGTTTACAAGCCCATAATATCTTAGTTCAGTTCAATTTAGTTTAGTTTAGTTTAGTTCAATTAAATAGATTTTTATTTTCTTTCAGTTCAACTAATAAATATATATTTTCTTTTAGTTTAGTGCAGTTCATTTTACTTTTTTAAAAAAAACTTTAGATTACAATGATATACGGAGTATGACATATTTCAAAATTATTCATTTCAGTCAAATATATTTGAATTTATTTTAGTTCCGTTCATTTTAGTTAAGTTCAGTTCAGCGTAAAATAAGCCTAGTCAAACAAGGTCTTAATTAATCAAGTGAAGTATATATTGGGACCGATAATCATATATAACAAAAACTTAAACCCAAAATTTATTATTCAAGCTTTAAGAATTCTAATGAAATAATAAATGTTGATTGAACCCAAACGCTAATTAATGAGGGATAATTTAGTAAATTTAGCACTAAATGAGATGTGTATTTCGGATATTTGGATGTGGATTTAGTGAATCTTATGTGATTTCTTAAACTTAGATATATATTCACGGAAATCTTTATACATATCTTAATATATTTCGAATATATCATATCCTACTCCTCCGTGTTATTTTGTAAAACGCTATTTTGACGGCAAGTTTGACCATTAATAACTTTAGTTATATACATTAATTTATTCTAAAAGTTTGATATATAAAAAGTACAAGTTAAGAATAATCCAAAAGTATATTATACAGTCATATTATTACTCATAAATTTCTTCAAATTGATGGTCAAACTTGCAACAAAAATTATGATAAATAGTTGAGTGACATAATTGACAACAATTAGCATTGCAGTTTGAATGATTGGGCTGAATTGAGGTCAATGAATAATTTTGGAGAAAGATTACTTTATGTTTGAGGGATTAAAATCTAATATTATAAACAAAATTTTATAAATGATAATTTAGTAATTTTTTTGTTAAAGAGATCTGTGAATATGGTTTGTGTTACATGTATGTTTCACAATTTACGGTATGATGGGCTCCCAGTTTATTATCAATACAAGCACCTCCTCTCATTCGCTATTTTAAAAATAATTGTCACTAGTTAGAAAAACCGTTTTTTTATTATAATGTTTCCATATTGAATCATTGATAACTTAACCTCGGATTGTTTCCTAATATGTTGGAGATTCGATGATGTAAGCAAGAAAATATTATCTGATGTTCTTTCACATAAAACTATGCATAAAAATACGTTACATCAGAGTTACCGCCCAGCTACGTCTGTTTGCATATGGAGATCCTCCGTATCTCCTCCACAAACTCTTGTATATTCCGGTCGGAGGAGCCGCCCTCCGCCACCGCACCCGCCGCCACCTCCTTCCACCTCAGCGCGTTCTCTTTCATCTCCGCCGCCTTCGGACCACCGCCCGTGGTCTCAACCAGGCACGCCTCCACCTCCTCCCGGGAAACAATCCTGTCCTCGGCCTCGCCCCTGGACAACCTCAGCCCAACCTTAAACTCGTCGACAAGGTACTTCGCATCCGTCACCTGATCGCCCCACTGCGGGAACGTTATCACCGGAACTCCGCTCGCCAGCGATTCCAGCGTCGAGTTCCATCCGCAGTGAGTCACGAAACACGCCACTGAGTGATGTGCCAAAACCTTTTCCTGCGGGCACCATTTTACCACTTTGCCCTTCTCCCCTGATTTTTCCAGCAGCTCTTCCGGCACCGTCACCGATTTGAACGCCGAATGCTTGCTCGGCGGCCGGGAAACCCAGAGAAATGAAACCCCCGAGTTCACAACTCCGTGAGCGAGCTCGCCGATTTGCTCTTCCTTAAGAGAAACAACGCTTCCGAAGGAAATGTAAACCACCGAACCGGCCGGTTTCGAGTCGAGCCAGTCTAAGCACTCGTCCGGTTTGATAATGTCTACACTCACCGAACTCGACTCGACTATGGAGTTCTTGAACAACGGCCCGATCGGTCTGATCGGGCTGAATTTGGATAAGTACTGAATCGGGTCATCTTCCAGCTCCTGGAACGTGTCCATTAGGACACAGATGTTCTTGGACAGGTTCCTGAACGTGCCGGAGAGTATCGCGTCCCTCAGGGCAACGTAGGGAGTGGTCGGATGTAGGAAGCTCGGGATTTCGTCGTACTTCAAAACAGGTATCGCCGGCAAATGCACGTCAATTTCCGGCTCCTTTTCGGTCGGAAACGGGACCAGACCGTGGTAGTAATGGTAATAAGCTGAGAAACTAGCGCAGGATTGAACCCAGAGAGTTGCGCTCGGAATTTGGAGAGACTCTGCCACGTCATAAACCCAAGGGATGAAAGGGTTAATGATGATGCATGAGACAGGATTACCTTGTTCTTCCTGTTTTCGGATCACCTGAGGAAGAACTCTCTTGCCGGCGAGAGCGAGATGTTTCATGTACTCTCCGAGGTCAAAGGTATTAGTAGAAGGCCATTCTTCGTCAAAGAATTCAAACCTGATGAAACCGTCTCCAAATGGAGTTGGCTGATCGCTGATTGCATTAGCTTTTCGAATTTCTCTCCCGATAATTTCCGGGACAGAGAGGGTGACGAGCAAGCCCTTGTACGCCAACCTCTTGCCCAGCCGGAGCATCGGGTTGACATGACCCTGTCCCGGAAATGAGACCAGAAAAACATGAGGAAGGCGGTTGGAGCCGGCATGACCTTCAGATCCCATGATAGATTTTCTTTTGTGAGGCTGAAAATGAACGAGTGGCTTTTATATTTTCTTGGACTAGTTTATTATGCCTGTGATGGTTTTATATATAGGATTTATACGTTTGGAAGGAAAGGTTGTTCAATTCCAAATGGAATTTTGCTCCTCGAAAATACCCAAGTGGATAAAAAACAAAATGAAGATGAATGACTTTAGATGGAATCTGGGAATTTTGTGGCCGCACAATTCATACAAATTGCAGACGCTTGTCGCAAGTGAACGGACAGTCCACATGAAGTTCTAGTACCGCTTGTTTTTGACATTTTGCAAATATTAGTTAGTGTTTAAATATTTATATGTGAAAGTTTATAAACTGGACTATCTTATTGTGCTGTATATATTATGTGTACCAAATTTGTGACGGCAAATTCTAGACCAAAGATTATATGAGACTGTTATTGATTGAATTTGTCGTTGGTGAGATTTAAACTCGCCGATTTCCTTGATTGAATTTGTCGTTGGTGAAATTGAGCAAGGAAATGATCAAGAAAATTGGCCGAAAGATCAATCAAATTGAACGAAAGATCAAATTAACTGAAAAATCAAGGCAAAACAAAAATACTCAAGGACATTGATTGAAAGATCAAACAAACTGACTAAAAGATCAAACAGAAACAGTAAATGTTCATTCCCCTGCTCTTGGTCTCCACAATGACAGGTCTCTCCCAAGACTTTCTCATTTGTGACAAGGTGATAATTAATGACAAATTCTTAATAGCGACTTATGTCACCGAATAGTAATATTTAATATGTACAAAGTCTTGGGTGAGACCGTCCTACCATAAGCTTATGGTAGGACGAATGATAGTTCATGTGTTTAATAGATTTGTTCATGTGTTTCACAGTTTTGTTCGTGTATTTCACAGTTTTGTTTGTTATAAGCTGGATTCATGTGTTTGACAGATTTGTTCTTGTGTTTCACAATTTTGTTTGTTATAATCTGTAACAATATGTAAATGAATTAACAAAGTTGTGAAACACATGAACAAATCCATTAAACACATGAACTATCATTCGTCCTACCATAAGCTTATGGTAGGACGGTCTCACCCAAGACCTTCTCTTTAATATGTAAAACATTTATTTCTAAAGTGAGAATATCAGACGTAAAAGTGATAAGGTAAGACGTAATACACTAAATAATCATGATTAATATGTAAATCATAGTTAAAAGTGAGAAAGATCAACATTCGTTCTCAGTCTCAGTTGATCTCACCAATGACCTTCTCGAATTAAATTATCAGTTCTTTCTATTTAAGTAGGCTATCTATCAATTCTTATATAATATCTTCAAATGATGTCATACTTATAACTAAAATCAATGGACAAATGACAATATAAAATTGTATGTTGGTACGAATCTGTCGTAGTTAATTTTTATGTCTTTTTTTTGACGAAAGTTAATTTTTATGTAAAAATAACAATTTTAAGTAAAAGAATAGTGATTTCCACGGGAATGGCAAATAAGTATTTATTTATTAGACAATATTATTGTTTTGAAAGGATGATAGTACGTTTGAAAAAAAAAACATGAAATGTATCATTTGCCGTGGCCCAATCTTATTCGCATTCTGATATGTTCACTTCAAGTGGTCTACAATTAAAGTTTTTATCCCTGTGAAAAACAAAGCTTGAATCAACCTGTACCATGTAATATTGTTCATGTATGGAATCTTTAAACTAGCGAGTAGCGATTGTTCTAGAAACCTAGAGTAAAAAACATGTATGAGAAGCCGGACTAAAATTCTTCTTTTAGTGAATTATAATTATATAATCTTCCTCTCCTGAGATCGAGATAAAAGAATTCCGTTCAGCAAACTTTGCTAAGTTAAGTGACATGGTTATGTTAGAGCAAGTTCAACAGCTTCCCCAAGTTGGGGGATTTCAATAAATTTAGGGAATATGAGCCATTTTTCAGCTCCAACAGATTCCCTATCCCATTCACCAACTTGGGGATTTTGAAAAAATCTACATGTTGCTTCCCCAAATCTGTAGAGAGAGAAAAAAAACTCCGGGAAGCAAAATTTAATGCTTAGTGCATTTATGTTGATCATTTACCTCTCTTTATTAGTTTTATAATTCAAATACATATATTTCAAATGTGATTATCTTTAATGAGTAATTCTCCTATGAGGCAGCCTCACCCATGAGGCAAGGCCAAATAGGATTGTTTCAATGTTGTCACCTCATCCTACATCGCTACCAACTTATCAAATCTCAACATCACCTCATCAAACTTCGGTGTCAATTCATCAAACATGATCAACTCATCAAGTCTTGAGGTGCCAATTCATCAAATCTCATAAAAAATGGGTTAAATTGGTACTGCCTCATGGGTGAGGCTGCCTCACCCAAGAATTGGTCATCTTTAATTGTATATAATAAAGAATTATAAGAAATATATATTATTAAATTTCATATTTTGACGAACAAAACAAGATCATACATGACTATGTTCACATGTTTATAAAAATTTGAATATTGTCATGCGAGATCTTGTTATGTTCGTTTTAATGCATATTTTAATAATATATATTTTTCACATTTTTTTTATCATACGTAATTTAAAATATTAAGATTCCAAAATATACTTGAATGGTGAAAAATAAATAATAAAGAGATAAAATACTAAAATTTAATGCACATGCATTAAATTCTAATCCCCACACTAGGGAAGCTGTTGGAGTTGAAGCAAAAAAAGATAGGGAATATGGGGATGTAGTACTATATCTTGGAGAATCTTGTAGGGAACCTGTTGGACTTGCTCTTAGATAATGTTTAATACGACAGCGAAACTACCGTACTAAGTACCGAGATGCATAATATATTGAAAGCACAATACCAACATATATATTTTTCTCTTGTCACATCCATGAGTTGTAGCATGAACCACATATTTTCTCTTACTCTTGCTCTTCTTAATTTGTTTTATTTTGTTTAGCATATGAATCTAGAATCCTAGATTAATACTAGTAGTACGAGATTTGGACTAACCATAAATCCACCACCTAGATTAATTTGTGTTCTTATAGTTGGACGTGGCTAGGAATCATCGACGTAGAATAGGAAAAAGCGACCATATGTAATCATCAAGATTCAAACGATAATATACAATTCAAAGGCACGAAAAATAAAATTGACATATTATTAACGTTAGCAATGACGTTCAGTTGAACTGACGTTTGACTAAACGACGTTATATCTCGTCTGCTACTTGGGAAAATAGCACAGAATTACCGAACTCTTTTGCTTCTAGCTACTTGTACCGTAGGAAAACGTTGGATTAAACGGCTGGGAAAAGTTAGTCCAGAATGAAGAAGGGAAATAACATAAAATAATCAAATAACGTCTCCCAATTGTTCAATGTTGACAAATTTATTCTGTTTTACTGTAGTGAAAATATTGACAGAAAAAATATATTCTTCTCTTTTGTCTTTGGACCGGAAAATATATCCCGAGAATATCTTGTATTTACATCAATTCTAAAAATTATATATTTTGGGATGTATGAGGAACGAAACTGTTCATCATAAAGCCTTTGTATCTTTCTTTTTTTAAAACAAAAATGATAGTTTCATGCTATTGAATCTTGTTACTCTACCCTCTCCATCCTTATAAATATCCTACTAAATAATTTACCTTTTTTCATACCATATTCAATAATTAATAATGTTAGTAATAAATAATAATTATCTTGAATTGTGAGACTAGTTTCAATTGAGATTTGAGACAATAGATGAATGTTAATTTTCTTATTTTTAAGTCTTGGCATTTTACATATTAAGCATGACCATTCAGTGTATTATTCCTGATGTTCTCACTTTTATGTCTGATCTTTTCACTTTTAAGTCCAGCATTTTACGTATTAAGCATAACCATTCAGTGTATTATTACCGATCGATGTTCTCACTTTTATGTCTGATTTTTTCACTTTTAAGATTGACGTTTTACATATTGATGATGATTATTTATTCAGATCAATGGAGACCTTAGAATTTGTCAAAGAGATGATATGGCTCAAAAACTTGACATTTTCCTCCTAGTTTCCCAGCATGAATGGAAATAAACCAAAGTCCCAAAAAAAAAAAAAAAAAAAGTTGGATCGAAATAGTAATTAAGGAACAGCTTCTTTGGTTTCCTCCCTAACCACAATTCCATGACTTTGTTCATCAAATCACAACATTCTCTTTCCTTTCCTCTCCTCTTTTCATCATATCCCGGTTCAATGCATCCTACTATCTCAATTTCATCCAACTTATATGAATTACATGTATAACATCATTTCATGGGGCCTCTAACTAAATTGTTAGGAATGTATCAAACATGTATAGGTCAGATCTTCTAATTGAAGTCGTCTACGTAATCAATTTCCTTAACCAAAATGGCAATTTCAAATGTTTGCCTATGTTGTGAAGTTCAACCACCATGTATGCTGGATCGGTCACAATCACTTAACATTCCAATCGTAATACGAAATATCACAACTGAAATATTATGTGACATCCGATGATCGTGCTGAACCTTCAACAAGCAGACACAACACATATATTATGATTTACATTTAAATGTTATTTTTTAGCTTAATTATAGTTTAGTTCAGCTAATGTGAACACTTCCATGAATGTTGGGGTGAATCTAGCTAATTTAGACAAAAGTTTCATAGTTCATCTTACCTAATTACACTGTACGAATGACTTTCAGCTCTAATTGATTAAGACAAAAGGGATGGATTGAGTAAAACATGTACACACTAGCTAGTTAATGAGGGGTTTTGTAGAAAAGTCTGGTCTACTTAAACTAAACACTTTTAGACGGATCATTTGGAGTATTTATTTTCAAACGGTTGCTCCTTAATTTTCCTCTTAATTCATGCAAACTCATGAATTCGTAGCTTAAAAGTGAAAACGACACTTTTTTTCTCTCTAGCTTAACCATTTATAGTGTAAGACGTCCCGGAAGGTTGAAAATAGAAGGTTGAAAATTTGTTGCTAAAATTAGCAACTCAATCACAGGATTAACCAAATTACGTACAGTACTTTTAATCTAAATAGTTTGTTTGATGTAATCATGTTCCGAAACCATCATTAAGATGATCCCATGATCTTACTTAAAAAGGTTAACTTCTGGGCTCTGCACGTCAAACTACATTTTCCACAAAAATGATTTCCACCTAATTTTCTCCCATTTCCCAGCACTATATATACGTTAATTCCCGCCTCATAAATGCTCATCACTTCTAGCTTTGCTATTTTAATTAATTACATGAAAATGGGTTTTCTTAAATTCCTCTGCATTTATTTGGTGCTGCTGTCTCTTTTTTCTGGATACATGGCACGGCCACTGCAGAATCACAATGTAGCAGGTGGCGTTACATCGGCCGGAAGATTGAGAGTGGCGGCGGTGGCGCCACCACGGATGACGGAGTCGAAGAATTCGGGGCCGAGCCCGGGTGAGGGAAACGGGTCAAAAGATGGGAAGAAGAGCATTTGGGAGATGAAGAACTCGGGGCCTGCTCCGGGAGAGGGGCACAGATATAATACCATCAAAGGCAATGGCAAGTAGGATGATAATGCATTGCATCAATTAATATTTTTTTAGTGTATTATTAATATTAATATTATGCTAAATACGATGAATTATTATTTAAAGTTCGTCGGAAACGAGGTTTGCTCCGATCGTCAAAAGGATGTAAACTGAAATAAAAATTAGTGTATTGAAGATTTAAGTAAAGTTATTTTTTGTTAAATTATATTTAAATGTAAATTTGTAACTGAAACTGAACTAATACTCTTACACAGATAAGTTGAGCAGAACATATGTGCTTCATACTAAAACCCTTGTTAATAGTTAAAAAAAATAAAAATGATGGCAAATTTTGCTAATACTCATGTCTTAATCATTTTAAGAGAAATTAAAAATGCCTCACACCCTCAAATTTTTCCATGAGTGCTTATGTACTATTGAAATTTTGGAAAGTGACCCATATTTTTGGATCAATCTAATGAGAGATATGACCGTCATTGAACTGTTTAATTCCAGTTTTCGATAAGGCCATGTCCAGTTCAGATTATTTTTCACAATTTAAACTCAGTGCAGCACCAATAAACCAATTGTAGCACCAAAAAACTCATTGCAACTCCAATAAACTGACTGCAGCACTAATAAACTGACTGCAATTTCAATAAACTACTTCAACTCCCACTGCCGCTCAACTGGATATGGTCTAACTTAAGACAAAAATTGAATAATGAATCACGAGTATACTACTTGAAAATGGAGTTATCCCATGTCTCTTAGATTCTCGTCATTTATATAAATTCATGATAATTTTTTGGAGGTCCTTTTTGATTAGATTCTCGTCATTTATATAAATTCATGATAGTTTTTTGGAGGTCTTTTTTAAGTTTTTAGCCAACATAATAGATGTGGCATAGAAAATTACCATCTCATATATCGAGCTCATAATTTCAAACTAATTTAAATGTTTCTAATCACTCATAAACCACAAATAACAGCTCAAGATATAATTTACAAACATAATACAAATTCAGGAGTACCCGAAAGATAATGGGCCCGGCCCATCTGTAAACCCAACATATGACCCGTTTATTTTGGGTGACTACTGCTGGTCGGGCTGATCATGGCGGCGCGCTCAATTTTCCGCCGTCTCTGTTCCCGGCCGCCACCGTGGCGGGCTCAAGAACCACCCACTCTAGCTTCAGTCGGACAGAGACGTCTTCAAGGTAGTAGCGCGGCTGTTGAAAAGTTTTTCTCGACGGAGCAAAACGATAACAAGGGAAGCAAATGGTTTTCCCTGCCGCCGTTTACTCCCGCCGTCGACGGCGCCGTCATCGGTAAACATATTTCCCGAAACCAAACTCAAAGCTCAGCAAATGCCGTCCCTTCAGTGACGGCCCTTAAGTGGGTCACGCGGTGCTGCCCGGAGCTTCCCAGGTCGCTTGTCCAGAAACTCTTCCGGCAGAAAAGGATTCGCAGAGACTCAAACAATGCTCAACTCGAGAAGGTATTTTTCTTACAAAATAATTTTGCTTCACGAATTCTGACATTAATGTTAATGATGCTAATTATGTAGCTTAAAATTTTGAACTTATCGATTAAAACACGTTTGTTTGGTGACGTTGAATAAGATTGTTGAAAGAAAACTATAGGGACAAAGCTGCGAAAATACTAGTATTTAAATGCATTGTACCTTCCAGTTGATAGAAATTTGTGCATCGATGAAATTAGCTAAGTTTCGTGTGCTGGTATATTGTGTTTTTAAGGGGGGTTATTAAGTATTTGTGCAATGTAGGTGTCGGCTGCGCATTTGATGAACGCTGGAGACAAGATATATTTACCTGCATCGGTTGAAATGAAGGCTCCTCCAGCAAAGGCTGAGAGCAGTTTCAGTGAGGAAGAAATGAAGTATCTTCACAGCCTTATACTTTATAAGGTCAGCGTTTTTGCACCCTGATTCACCATGTTCAAATGCAGTTATACCGAGTTTTTGTTTAAGAGATTTGAAGGCTGTATCTTTTCTGTGCATTTGGTTTTGTTTCAGGATTCAGCTATGATTGTTGTGAATAAGCCACATGGAATGCCTGTACAGGTATTAACCACTTTTGCGTTCGTGGATTTGTGTTCATGTAGTCTGTTAAATATTGATGTCTGCAAGTTTTCGACAGGGTGGCAGTGGAATAAAAATGAGTTTGGATGAATTGGCTGCTCAGTATTTGAGGTTTGATCGTTCAGAATCTCCGCGCTTGGTATTGTTTCTTGATTGGGAATCTGCTTAAGTTTTGAAATTGTTGTACCTTTTTCTTTTTGGTGGATTTCCTTAATTTCTGTAGCATATTTTCTATTAGGTGCATAGACTGGATAGAGATTGTAGTGGCATACTGGTGATGGGGAGATCACAATCGAGTGCTGCTGCTCTTCACTCTATCTTTCGTGAGAAAACGTTTGAGGCATCAGAACATGTTCGTGACTGTCCTTGTCCCTTTTATTGTGTTTATTTTTGACCAATCTATATGATTACATATAAAGGGATTATTTCTTGTTTTCACGGTATGGATCTTATCGTTATCTTTAATCTCTCATGCCTATAGGATTTTGAAAACAGAAGTCAAGTCATCCAAAAGACATATTTGGCCCTTGTAATTGGATCTCCTAAAAACCGAAAAGGTTTGATCTCAAAGCCTTTGGGAAAGGTGAGTGGCTGTGTCATATCTATTCCTCCTTTTGATGTTGTGCACACACAACACATGCCTGTAGGCTGATAATTGTTTTTTACTGTTTAAGGTTTTGATAGATAACGGTAAATCTGAGCGAATCACAGTTATTGACGATAGTCGATCATCATCAGCACAGTGTGCCGTTACAGAATACAAAGTTATTGGATCGCCATCTAACGGTTAGATCCAAATGCATCTTGCAGAATTCTACAGATGAACAGATACTGACTTGCACATTGGCTGCCATATAAAAAACATTTACTCATATTGTTGCATGCAAAATATGGTGTCATTATTGTTGCATTTACTCATACCGTATCCCTTTTGAATCAATCATGTGGTGTCATTATTCATTCCCAAAGACACAGTTTTTTCGTGAACTCTTGTTTCCCTGAACAAGCAGGGTTTCGTTCACCATCTAGTCGGAACATTTCAGTGATTAAGTGTATAAATTACAGGATTCACTTGGCTAGAGTTATCTCCTCTCACTGGAAGAAAACATCAGGTATAGATACATCTTGCAGAATCTATGAAAGTATAGTATTTTCAGAAAGCATTATTTTGATTCTCTGCTTGTCTGCTCATCATCATAGCTACGTGTTCACTGTGCTGAGATACTGAGGACACCAATCCTCGGGGACTACAAGTACGGGTGGCAAGCACACAAGAAGCTCGAACACCTCTGTTCCTCTGTTCCCACCACAGAACAACGTGAGGAGGAACTGCTGACGCAGAAACAAGATCCATTCAATCTTGATTTCAGGGACGGAAGCATCCTAGACAAGCAACCTCGTCTTCACCTTCACTGTAAGAGAATGATTCTACATGATGTTTCTCAGGCATTGGAAAATGCTGAATCGGGCACGGATTTTGACAGCAAAGATGCAAGCTGCATCAATTTGACCGCCCGTTTACCATATCACATGCAAAAGAGTTGGGATTTCATGAATTCCGGAGGTTTGTTTGACGTTTCAAGTTCGAAGCAAGCAGAAGGCTCCCTTTAGAATTCGTTTTTTTTTTTTTTTTTTTTGAGGATTTTAGAAAGAATCTTGTGGTTCTGAATGCATAGGAGTGTGGTTCTGAAAGATATTGCAAAACAACAATTTGAAATATCATGTCACATACAATAGAAGTATAAAACTTATAAAAATTATATATGAAATTAAAAGTGTTTCTAATCATGCACCATTACAAATTGAGATCGTATCTTGAGGAATTCGACTTCTACGTCCCAATCAACCGTCTTTTGTGGTACGCATTGAAATCGAAAGCTTTTTTCTTTCATGTCCCAAATGCACAATTTATTGTCCCAAATGAACAATTTATATTTTTTCTACTGCCAACAATCAAACCACTCTAATCTATCACCTGATAGTATCATGATAGTCAGGATAATACTTAATCATCCAGTGAAAAAGTAACATCTGGGGACTCAAGTTGAAAAAAAATTCGATTAAAATCATACCCTCATACCCTCATAACTGAAATATTATTTTTTTCCCTTAACATCTCAGCCGAACAAAACACCATAGACAGAGCAGAGAGAGCATAAAGAGACATATTATCATCAAGTTTTGCTCTATTCAACAAACAGTAACATGGACATACCCAAGTAATGCTTGAATACAACATCATACATTCTTGCAAGGTATAGTCAGCAGGGGCTCTCCTATCAAGCGAGAGCCCCATCTTTGTCCTGATCTTTTGAGCTAAACTAAGGGACATCCTCACCTGAAAAAAATTATTCAATCATCATACAAAGTAGGGCTGATCACGGTACGGTTAACCTTCCCGTTTCTAGA